>CM057451.1:237787500-247787500 GCA_016271365.2 Neoceratodus forsteri
AATTTAGGAGAAGGCCTTGGAGGACAGCTAGACCAAAGCCAGCCCTGCGCCTAGAGGCAATGTCCAGACTTTCAATGCTTGGTGAAAGTGTGAACAGGGCTCCAAATGGCTGCCACACAAATGTCAGCGGCTGACACATTCCTGAAGCAAGCAGTAGAAGCAGCCATGCCTCTGGTAGAATGCCCCTTAACCTCCCCGGGAAGATTTTACCATACTTCCGGTAACAGAAAACAATACACTTTGCCAACCATTTGGATAAACACTGTTTAGAAACTGCTGCACCTTCTCTCTTAGGTGCAAATGGAACAAAAAGCTGGTCCGTCTTCCAGACAGACTTGGTTCATTTAGTATAACGACACAAGATCCTGTGAATATCCAAGGTATGCAGAATTACCTCCCACTGATTGGAATGCTCAGGGTAATGCACTGGGAGTCGAACAGACCGACTCAACATGAACTCAGAAACCACCTTCGGTAAAAACTGAGTCGTCGTATGCAGAGCCACCCGGTCTCTGTGAAAAATCAAATAAGGCTCCTTACACATCAGGGCCTGAAGCTTGAAAATCCTTCGAGCAGAAGTAATTGCCACTAAAGAGAGCGCTTTCCATGATAAATATCGCGTATCACAAATAACAGCCGGTTTGAAAGCAGGCAAGGTCAGTTTTTCCAAAATAAAACTTAGATCACAAGGTGGTGCGGGACTGAGCACCAGGGGTTTCAGAAGAGAGGATCTCTTTCTGAAAGGTTTTGGAACCTCCAGCTGAGCCACAGATTTGCCCTCTACAAAAGTGTGGTAGGCAGAAATAGCAGACAGGTGAACCTTCAGCGAAGAGTAACTCAGGCTCAGGTCAGAGAGGTGTAGCAAATACTCCATGACCTGAGGAACGGGGCACGAGAAGTGTCCCAACCCTTCGAAGTGGCCCAAATGGAGAAATGCTTCCATTTCATGGCATACATTATCCTCATAGAAGGCTTTTTGGCCTCTACAAGGACCTGAGCCACTCTAGGAGAAATTCCATAATGTGAAGCAGCTATGCCATGAGGTGCCACACGTGAAGGGATTTCAGCCCTGAATGGACCAGCGTGCCCCTCTCTTGAGTCAGGAGATCGTGGCAGAGGGGCAGGAGAACCGGAGGCTCCACTGCAAGCTGCTGAAGCAGCATAAACCATATTTGGCGAGGCTCATACGAGCCCCCTCCGCTTGAAGCTTGAGCAGCACCCTCTTCAGGACCGGTAAAGAGAGGGAAGGCATACAAAAACTTCCCTGCCTAGCAAAGAGATAGCCCATCTTACCAAAAAACATCATGACCGGGAGCAAGCAAAACCTGGGTAGTTGTGTGTTGTATGGGTAGGCGAACAGATCCAGGTCTAGACGATCCCATAGGTCGAATATGTCACTGACCACAGCTTGCTTGAGCTCCCATTCATGAGCTCTTACTTTGGTGCAGCTAAGACTGTCCGTTAGGACATCTTGCACACCCGGAACGTGAACCACAGAGGGGTGTATCCAGTGCAGAACTGCCCCATTTCACACCCGCATCGCTTCCCTGCAGAGGGGATACGAGCGAGTGCCCCCTTGTTTGTTGAGGTAACAGACTATGCACATATTGTCCGACTGGACTAACAGTGGGCCCTGGTGAAGCAAGCACTGGAAGGCTTGAAGAGCATACAGCACTGCCCTCATCTCCAACACACTGATGTGCAGAGAGAGCTCTTATGGAGACCACAGCCCTTGAGTCCTGTGGCTCCATAGGTGAACACCCCAACCTGTCCCTGACGCATCTGTAGTCAAGAGTCTGGGTGGGAGGAGGGGACTGGAAGGGAACCCCCTTGGTGAAGTTAAGATCCTGCCACCATAGGAGATCCCACTGTATCGAACTGGAGACCATGACCATGTGGTTTAGGTCGTCCGACCTCTGATCCCACTGCGCTGAGTGTCCACTGCGAAATTTGCATGTGGAGCCTCACTAGAGGGACAGCAGGGATGGCTGCTGCCATAAGGCCAAGAAGTCGAAGGACCGATCTGGCCGGAACCCACCTGCTGGAGGCTACTAAATGAGCCTCTTTCTGCAAGGTTTCCACCCTGTCCAAAGGGAGGAAGGCCATACCCTGGGCAGTGTCCAGCACTGCTTCAAAAAACTGGAGGCATTGGGAAGGGGCAAGTTGAGACTTGGGATAACACAGTAATTCCCACTTGAGTAAAATGGGCCAGGGTAGCTGAAATGAAAAGTTCCAGCTGCTCCCTCGACAGGGCTGACAGAAGCAAGTCATCGAGGTAGTGGAACACGTAATGGCCCTGGCGTCTCAGGGCTGCCGCCACTACCACAAGGCACTTGGTGAACATCCGGGGTGCCTAGGACAGACCAAAGGGGAGGAACTTGAACTGGTAATGTTCCCCCTGAAATGAGAACCTGAGGTAGCAGCGACCCCCGGCGATCCAGAGTCCGTTCTCGAACCTGGGTCACCGGCATGGTGCAAGGTGTGGTGTCCAGCGCCTCAACCCTCAGCACCACCGGGCCGGCCAGTTGTTGGATTTTTAACCTTGGATTAATAAAGTACTGGTTTTATTTACCTTGATGTCATTGTTCCCATTCTTTATCTTGGTATATTGAACATCCTGTCGATGGAGCTCATGTTGCCAATTTCTCTGTAAGTACTGTATCAATGGGGTTTTAAACTTAGTGGCATGACTTGGGCATTTTTTGCATATTTTTGGCCCAAATGTTCAATATGCATTCTATGGAACCCTACCTCATGAACAACTGAACTGTCATTAAGCAGATCTGTCCCAAAAGGGGATTTTGCAGTCTCTGCGTGAAATCACCCTTCAGGCAGGAGTTGAAAAATCTAAATTTAAATACCTGTAAATTTTCTTTCTCCAATGGCTGGTCTCCGGGCCTCGTAACAGTTGGGCTGTACCTCCTGCTGCTGGCTGTCAGGCAGGAACCAAATATCTACAGCAAGGGGCATCCAGCCCTCCATTTCAAGCTTCCTCCAGCATTTCCGAAAGCAGTCCAAATGTGGCATTACTACAAGAACTTGGAAACAAAACACAAGAAAGTTTAAGGCAAACATGGCCTTGAGGCCAGCCAACTATGTACATTCTGGGAGGGAATCCGAAGCACGGAGACCAGCCATCAGAGAAAGAAAATTTACAGGTATTTAAATTTCAATTTCTCTCTCCTAAGCTGGTCGCTGGGCTTCATAATAGTTCGGATATACAAAAGCAGTACATCCCCAGATGCCCCGGGTGGGAAGAATGTCCAGTGCCCTTAAGAGTCCACCACCACCTGAAGCACTCTGCGGCCAAAGGATGCCTCTGCAGAGAACATCACGTCCAGTTTATAAAATTTTGTAAATGTGTGAATGAATGACCAAGTGGCCGCCCTGCATAAGTCTGTTGGAGATGCTTCTCTCAAGATCACCCACAAAGTGGCCACAGCTCTGGTGGAATGGGCTCTCACTGGGTCAGGCAGAGGTACCCCGGCCTTGTCGTAAGCCGTGGTGATGACTGATCTGATCCTTCTGGCTATCGAGTCTTTTGAAGCTTTTTTTACCCATATTTTGGCCTGTGGTTAAAATGAACAAGCTCAACATTCTATGTATAGCGCTTCTGTCCTCTTGATATACCATTTTTAATGCTCTTCTTGGGTCTAGCGTATGAAATTCACTTTTCTTTTAGTTTTTGGGGTGTTGGCAGAAGAAAAAGAGAGTAAGTTCTTGGTTGCAATGGAAAGGAGATATAACTTGATGTAAAAAATCATGGCTCTGTACGTAGTACCACAGAGTCCTGATGAAAAATAGTGTACGGCTCTTTGGTGGACAACGCTCCCAGCTCGCTGATTCTCCTTGCTAAAGTTAAAAGCTGCCAGAAAGAGCACTTTCATTGTGAGATGCATGATGAAAGTCTCAAGAGATTCAAAAGGCGCCTTATTAAGGCTCTGAGAGCCAGGTTAAAGGTGGAACCATTCACTTGATTGCAGGGCATTTTAACATTGCCACCCTTAGAAACCTCCTGAAATGAGGGTGCGAGCCCAGTGAGTCTCCAGCCTACTAACAAAAGTGCCTCCAGGGCTGAGACCTGAGCTCTTAGGGTGGCCGGTTGCAGTCCTTTGTCAAATCCCTCTTGAAGAAACTGCAACAATACAGATAATGATACTGGATGGTCCTGTATATCTTTGGATTGAAGCCAGAACAAGAATTTCCTCCAGATTCCATAACACTTTAGAAGAGGAGGGGCGACGCAATTTCACCATCATTTTGATTACCGGAGCTGTATAGCCTAGCTCCTTGAATGTTTCCCACTCAATCTCCAGGCCGAGAGGGATAGGTTGCTCAAACTGGAGTGCAGGACGGGACCCTGATGGAGAAGGTCCAGGCTGATTTGAAAATATACAGGCGATCCCACTGACAGTTGAATGAGAAGTGGGAACCAAGGATGGCGAGGTCATTAGGGACAGACTAGGATCATCTCTGCTCCATCTCGGGCCACTCTGTGCAGAACTCTGGAAAGCAGTAGTATCGGGGGATGGGGGAAGGCATACAGGAGGCCGAACTGACCCCCAGTCTAGGGAAAAGGCGTCCTGAGCTACTGCTAGCTCGTCCCTGGCCAGGGAGCAGAATAGTTCTGCCTTGGGAGTTTCACCTGGATGTAAACAGATCTACCTGGGGATTGCCCCCACTGCTCTGTTAGGATGTGGAAGGCGCTGTCCTTCAGCTCCCACTCTCCTGGCAAGACATCCTGGCGACTTAGCCAGTTTGCTGTGACATTTTCCTGTCCTGGAGTGTACAGGGCTCTTATACTCGTCAGTTGTTGCTCTGCCCATTGAAAGAGAAGCAGTGATTCCCAAGGCATTTCTGAGCTTTTTGTGCCTCCCTGATGGTTGATGTAGGCTATCGTCGTCCAACTGTCTGTTAGAATCAACACATCCAGATTGTATACTTGTTGACGGAAGTGTATCAGGGCTAGGCAAACTGCCCTCATCTCAAGGACGTTTATGCTGTATCTTGATTCTACCAGTGACCATTTGCCTTGTGCTGACAGCTGATGCAGGTGGGCCCCCCCCCCCCCATCCCGAGGCTTGCAGCGGTCATGATTCCGAGTTTGTGTGGATGTCCCAACTTTCGCCCCCTCATTACATTTGATCTCCGAGACCACCACCGGAGGGAGGATTTTATCTGCTGAGAAACAGGGATTAGCTGGTGCTGGCTGTGTCTGAACTGGGACCACAGCCTGAGCAAATAGGCTTGAATGGGCCGCATGTGCACTACAGCCCAGGTGACCGAATCTGCCAGTGATACTAGAGTGCCAATTAGTTGCATGAAGGCCTGTGCTGGCAGTTGGGCTGCTGTGAGAAATTTCTTGATGAGCTTCAGCAGGTCCACGAATTTCAATTCTGTGGGAAAAACTTTGTTGGTCTGTGTCATGAAGTCTGCCCCCAGGTGGTTCAAGTTCTGGCTCGGAGTTAGGGAACTCTTCTTCCAGTTAATGGCAAATCCGCGTGCCGAGAGGCACCAGACTACCTCTGTAACTGCCTGTACTGCTTGGTTGAGCTTCGGGGCTTTGAGGATATCGTCCAGGTAAGGGAAAAGCTGCATCCCCCTGTTCCAAAGGTGAGCAATGACCGCTACCAGCACCTTCTAGAATGTTCTTGGGGATGACTAGAGGCTGAAAAGAAGGGTTTTGAATTGGAAGTGTTGCCTTCACACCTTGAATCTGAGATATTGCCCGTGTATCCTCTGAACGGAAATATGCAAGAACACATCTTGCAGGTTGACAGATGCTAGAAAGTCCCCTTGTTGTAATTCCATGATGAGTGATGACAAGATTTCCATCTTGAAGGGTCTGCTGCGCACAAAACGATTTAGGAGCCGGCCCAGTGGCATGGAGGGTTGAGGTGCTGGATGCCACACCTCGAGCCACGCCAGCGACCCAGGTTTGGGAACGAGCCCGGGTCGTCAGGGGTTGGAAGAGGATAGAGCGTCCGGAGGTCAGCTCTACTCTCTCAGGAGGGAATCAGGGACTGCGCGGCTGCCTGGCAGCACCCGGTGGAGGCCGGGGGTGCTACAGGCAAGCTAGTCGTACGTAAAGTGGGGACGGGAGCTTGGCAGATGTCAGCAGGATAACCGTGCACGGACGTCGTGCTCCCGCGGGGGCAATCACTAAGGAAAAATCCCTATCTAGGATTGAGGAAATGATGGGGGCTCCAGGGTCGTGACACTCATCCCAATGCCGGCCCACTTCCTCGGTGATCTCATTCCCCCGACGACCAAGGTAGGCACTCTCTAAATTGCAGACAGGCCGCTATGGGAGAGCGGGCCCTGCCCGGGGGGGGGGGGGTCCATTGCGCTAGTGTCCACCTAGTGGCCGAAGTTCACCAAGTCTAGGGTTCAGGCAGGCAGCAGAAAGTACTAGCCGAGTGAGGACCCCGGAAGGATGCCCGGCCTAGGCAGTGCAAGAAATAAAGTTAAAAAATAAAAGATCTAGGAATTTGAGGTCTAACACCGATCTGAAACCCCATGTGCGCTTGGGTATGATGGGTATGTGCACTTGGGTATGAAGAAGAATGGGGGCACCTGCTTGATCGCTCCCGCTTGCACAAAGTCTGTGATGGCCTGTAACATCACCAGTCTTTTGGACGGGCAGTTCAAGATAGGGGAGGGCACCACATGCGGTAGGGGTGGCTTGGACTCTAATTCTATCGGGTAGCCCTTGTTGATAATGTCTAGTATCTATTTGTCAGACATCATATGGACCCATTCCTCGAGGAAATTTTAAAGTCTGCCCCCCTACTTGAGGATGGGTCCAGATGGCTTCATTGTGACTTCTTGTTGTTGCCGGTGTCTCTCGAGCCTCCTGCCACCGATCCCTCCCCCAAGACTAAAGTTACACTGGTTACAGGAGGAAAACCATGTTGTTTTCCAAGAAAAGTTAGGGTTTTGACCTCTGTTGTAACCCCGGTCACGAAAATTGCACCTGGAGCCAGAGGACCATGATTTGCCCCTGCCCCAGGACTGGAGCATGTGTACCTTGGCTGTCTCTCCGGGTTCCTTTATGGCCTCCTTCAGGGCTGAACCCAACAGGAGATTTCCTTCGCATGGAGCATTCACCAAATGATTCTGTGAAGAGGCATCTGCTTGCCAGGCCCAAAGCCAGAGGTTGAGGCGAGCCAAGGTTCAGTAGAACATGGTCCATGCAGCACACCCGACTGCCTCCTCAGTCACGTCTGCCGCATAAGCCGAGGCTAGGCCCATTAACTGTAGCTGATGAATAATCAGCGAGTTTTTTCCTCTGGGTCCTCTGCAAATTGAAAGGTCAGATCCGAAGCCCAGGACAGGGTGGCTCTGGCCGAGAAGAGATTCACTGCTGCCACCTTAATCAAAGTCGCCGAAGCTTGGAAGGCCTTCTTTAGCAAGTCATCCACTTTTCTGTCTACTGGGTCCCTTAGTGATGCCCCTCCTTCAGCGGGGATGAGTATCTTTTTGGTTAGGATAGAAATCAGTGGATCAATCCTGGGCAGTCTAACCACTTTTCTGATTCCTTTTTGTCAAACTTTAGAAGTTTAGAGATCCGACGGGGGACCAGGTATGTGTGTTCTGGATCTCGCCATTCCTCTTTTAGTAAGTCCTCTATGGCGAGGGGGATAGGGAAAGCTGTGGCCGGTTTGGAGGTAGATGCCAGGCAGAAAGTCAGTTTCGGCTGGGAAAGGACAGCTGGAGAAGATCTGAGGTGGATCTCGGATATGACCTTTTTAATAAATAAAAAAAAAAAATCTAGGTCCTAAGTTTCTGGATGGGTAGCAGTCAAGAGTCCGATGATGAGCCCACTATCTCCCCCTCCTCGGAGCTGGCATCTGAGGAGCAGGGAATGACCCTTGTGTCGTTTTCCTTCTCGTGCCCCTAGATCTACTGGAACAAGACATTTTCTTCCCCTGCAGCGTGTGGAATGGTGACCATCCTCTGATGATGATCTGTCCCTGTATCGGACTTTCTTTTTGTCATAGCAATGCGAGGATAACTGCCCCTCATCGGATGGAGAGGGGATCCTTTTCCTTTCTGTCTTTTTGTGGGGTCTCATATCTGGGGACCCTGGAGGTTGCCAGTCGAAGCATACAGGGTCCAGAGCAAAGGCCCTGTTTAACATGTCTAAGATCTGGAGCCAGGGAGGGGACTGCAGCCTGTTGGGTATCCCTGGTTGCCGCTGCTCTTTCTGGCCGGGAAGCAGTCGGTCACTCAGACCTTTCTTGGGTATTCGTCTGTGTCAAGGGAGAGGTTGCATCCGCTGAATCCTCCCTATTCGCAGCCACTGCCTTTTGACATGCAAGGCAAGCGAGCCAGCGAAGGTGATCAGGAGCAGGGATTTGCAGCACTGACATTTTCTGCCCCGCTAGACTTCTGAGGCCACGATTCCTAAAATACCCTTTATTAAAGTACTCCCCCAGAGTATCCTAGTCTGCTGTCGATATTTAGCGTTGTCCCTTTAAGAGCCACTTTGCACCGTCTGTTCCCTTCTCTGAAAAATGGCAAAATAAATCCCCTTGTGTAGAATTTGCCTTTGTTAAGGTAAGTTTTGCAGCGGGGGGGCTGCAGTGACTGATGCAGTCTTCTCCCCTGCCGCCGCGCTACAGCGCCATTAATGCTCCTCAGCGCTAGTCGACAAGAAGGCTGCTCATCGACGAGTGGCCTAGCGCACTGCTGACTAGCAGCTGAAACTTCCAAAAGAGCTGTTCGATCAGAAAGCACTGTGCTATTGCATAGCGCCTGGGGAAATCACTCTGGTGCCCAATTTCTTTTTCCCCCTTGCCTGAAATGGCCTTAGTAATTCAATTTACTAAAATCGCGGGAAAAAGTGTGCTGTTGAGAGGTGGTGCCAGTCTGTGCAGCTTGCAAGGCTGAGACTGAATCCTACCCTGGAGTGTTTGAATACAGTTCATTTTTAATCCAGAATCCTTTCTGTTTAAAAGCAAGAATGTTTTGACAGTCTCTTCAGCCCTGCCACGTGTGACAGCTCTGCTGCAGAGTACCTGCTGCTCCACTGAAGGCAGGAAGTAAACTGGAGGAAGCCGGAAATGGAGGTCTGGATGCCCCCTGCTGCAGATCTTTGGTTCCTGCCTGACAGCCAGCATCAGAAGGTACAGCCCAATTGTTATGAAGCCCGGAGACCAGCTTAGGGAGAGAAACTGTTTTCTGCCCTTGTTCATTATGTGGGGAAATAAGAAGGCTATGTTGAAAATTTGCCTCAATGAGATCCAGGCTTAGATGAGTCAAAACTGGCTTAAACTTAACCCAGACAAGACAGAGGTACTTTTGTGGATCCAGTTCATCGGGGCGGAGGGTGTTGTGAAGGGTTAGCCCCTGGCCTTCTGTTGGGGGGTGTTCCTCTTACTCAGTCTAGACAGGCGAAGGATTTGGGCATGATCCTGGACGACGGTCTGACGCTTGATGCTCAAACACTGACCACACTTTTTAACAAATCATGGGAGGATGGGGTGGTACCTGAGGACTGGAGGAGGGCAGATGTGATTCCCCTTCACAAAAGTGGGAGCAAGGCAGAAGCAGGAAACTACAGACCTGTAAGTTTGACCTCACTGGTAGGGAAAATGATGGAATCACTTCTGAAAGAAAGAATTGTTGAGTACCTAGAGGCCAGCGGGGCACAGGACCCAAAGCAGCATGGATTTACAGCAGGAAGGTCATGTCAGACGAATCTAATAGATTTCTCTGACTGGGTGACCAAAGTAATAGACCAGGGAGGGGCTGTGGATATGGCCTACCTAGACTTTAGCAAGGCATTTGACACAGTCCTGCACAAAAGATTAATAACCAAGTTAGCCAGCTTGGGAGTGGGTCCCAGGGTGGTAGCCTGGGTTGCAAAGTGGCTGCACAAGACGCAGAAGGTAATAGTGAGTGGCACACATTCCGAAGAAAGGGGGGTCACTGGTGGAGTACCTCAGGGCTCAGTACTGGGTCCAGTCCTCTAACATCTTTATAGGTGACATTGCAGAGGGTCTGGAGGGAAAGGTATGCCTGTTTGCAGATGATACAAAGATCTGTAACAGAGTTGATACACAAGGGGGGGGTAGAAAGGATGAGAAGGGACTTGGCAAGGTTGGAGGAATCGTCAGACATATGGCAACTTAGATTCAATGCAAAGAAGTGCAAAGTAATGCACCTGGGAAACAAAAACCCAGGAGGAGAGTACACAATAGCAGGTGAGGTACCAACAACGACAAAAATGGAACGGGACTTGGGGGTAGTCATATTGGATGATCCAAAGGTGGGTAAGCAATGTGAGAAGTCAATGAGGAGAGCCAGGGGGATACTGGGATGCATAGGAAGGGGCATCACAAGTAGAAAAAGGGAAGTGGTTATCCCTCTGTACAGACAGTTGGTGAGACCCCATCTGCAGTACTGTGTGCAGTTTTGGAGACCTCATCTACGCAAGGACACAGAAAGGATGGAAGCAGTCCAGAGGAGGGCAACTAAAATGGTGCAGGGTCTGCATCAGAAATCATATGAAGAGAGACTGAGAGAGCTTAATATGTATACCCTTGATGAAAGGAGGGATGGGGGGACATGACAGAAATGTTCAAGTACCTCAAGGGAATCAACAAAGTCCAGGAGGGTAGCATCTTTCAGAAAAAGAGATGTTTAAGAACAAGGGGACACAATTTAAAGATAGAGGGGGGACGGCTCAGGGGTAATGTGAGGAAATCTTTTTTCACGGAGAAAGTGGTGGATGCGTGGAACTGCCTTCCTGGGGAGGTTGTTGGGGCTAAAACAGTGGGGGAATTCAAACAGGCATGGGACAGACACAAGGCAATTGTAGTGGGGGGTGGCAGGAAGTAGGCTGTTGGTTAACTAGAATCTGCAGCTTATCCAGTAGGTAGGGAAATGGGCAGACTGGGTGGGCCAAGTGGTCCTTATCTGCCATCAAAGTCTATGTTTCTAGGTGTCAGCCGACGTCAGGAGTGGATTTTATCATCTCAGGAACATAGCACGAGTCCGAGCCCTGATCCCACCATAGGATCTAACCACATTGATGCATGCATTCATCACTTCCAGGCTGGACTACTGTAATACCCTGTACCTAGGGTTATCTGGGGCAACCTCTGCAGGCTGCAGCTAGTGCAGAATGTGACGGCAAGATTATTGACTGAGGTGAGACGGGGTGACCATATCACCCAAGTCCTCCACTAACTGCACTGGCTGCCAGTCAGGTGGAGGACTGTCTTCAAGGTAGGGCTCCTGACTTATAAGACCCTACATGAAAGGGAACCTGTCTATCTGCAAGTTCTTCTTGCCTCCTACTGTCCACCCCGGGCACCCCATTCTGCCGGGAGAGGTCTCCTTGGAGTTCCCAGAGTTAGGCTGCGACATTCTGAGGACAAGGCGTTCTCAGCGGCAGCACCTACTCTGTGGAACTTCCTTCCTGGTCATCTAAGGGAGGCCCACTCGGTAGAAGCCTTGAAGAAAGGATTAAAACATATCTGTTCCAGCAGGCTTTTAGTGATTGATATTGGTTTTAATGGGATGGAAAGAATTTTAAGTTTATGATGAATTGTTGCTTATATGTATTTTGTTGTTGATTTGTATTGTACAGCGCCCAGAGTCCATGGAATTGGATGCTTTATAAATAAAATATCTAGCTATCCAAGTCCAAATGAAAGGGAATACACTTTTTATTCCCACTCTGCTAAAAAGTTATGCCCGTGAGACATGTACCCGATTTCTCAGGAACTCCTGCAGACGCAGAAATCAGTAACTCATGGGCCTATACTGGTTTCTGACCACTCATTTTCAGGTGGCACTGATTGCACCTGGCACGCCATATGCTCCTCGGACGTGGAGGCTAGATCCTATCCTACTTAAGTGCCAGGATTAAAAATTACAGACTTTTTAGCTAACAACCCCTGTGGAGAAACATCTGCCGGGATGCACTTAAGACCATTCTGAGGGGAGGTATAATCTCTCACTCTGCCCATAAAAAGAAAATAGATGGCCAAGGCTTGGCCACCCTCGAGGAGCAAATAGTAAAAAGCAGTGAAAGCTCATATAGCTAGCCCCACTCCCAATAATTACCAGAGTTTACAAAAACTAAAATCGTAATATAATTCCGCAAACACTGGGTCTTGGAAAGAGCTATACTGCTTTCCCAAGCAGAGGCATATTCTGAAGGCGATTCCAGTGGTAAGTAGTTGGCCTGGCAACTTCGTAACAAACAAGGCAATAAAAATATAGCACAAATCAAGGATGGGGCCAGTAACACTCAATTTGGTGATAATGAAATTGAGGAGTGTTTCCGCACCTATTGTGAGGAATTATATAAATCAGAGATACCACCCTCACACCCCCAAACTGACTCCTTTTTTAAGGAAGCTACATTACCAATGGTTAATGAACGTGATATAGAACACCTAGATGAATGTATTCAGTGGGAAGATATCAGAAAAGCCATCAGTCATCTAAAAAAGGGGTGAAGCCCCAGGTCCTAGCCTTTTTTTTTTTTATTTTTTGTCACGAACTGCGAGCTCCCCTTAAGGATGTGATAGTTGAGAGCCTTAATAGAAAAACAGAATTTGACGGCAGATAAGGACCGCTTGGCCCACCCAGTCTGCCCATTTCCCTACCTAATGGATAAGCTGCAGATCCTAGTTAACCAGCAGCCTACTTCTTCCTACCCCCACCCCCTAGAATTGCCTTATGACTGTCCCATGCATGCTTGAATTCCACCAGTTTTTGACTCCACAACCTCCTCCGGAAGGCCGTTCCATGCATCCACAACCCTCTCTGTGAAAAAATACTTCCTTAAATTACCTCTGAGCCGCCCCCACTCTATCTTCAAATTCTGCCCCCTTGTTCTTGCACACCTCTTTTTTTGAAAGATGCTACCCTCTTGGACTTTGATGATTCCCTTGAGGTACTTTAACGTTTCTATCATGTACCCCCTCTCCCTCCTTTCCTAGAGGCTATACATATTAAGCTCCTAAGTCTCTCTTCACATGTCTTCGGTGCACACCTGCACCATTTAGTTGCCCTCCTCTGGACAGCTTCCATCCTGTCTATGTCTTTGCGGAGATTGGGCCTCCAGAACTGCACAGTACTCAGATGGGTCTCACCAGCTGTCTGTACAGAGGGATAATAACTTCCTGTTTTCTACTGGTGATGCCTCTCCTATGCATCCCAGTATCCCCCGCCTCCTTGCTGCCCTCTCGCATTGCTTGCCCACCTTTAGGTCATCTGATATGACTACCCTAGGTCCCGTTCCATTTTGATGTTGTTAGTATCTCACCCCCATTGTGTACTCTTCCCTGGTTTCTGTTTCCCAGGTGCATTATCTTGCTTCTTAGCACTGAATCTAAGCTGCCATACATTTGACCATTCCTCTAACCTTGCCAAGTCCCTTCTCATCCTTTCCACCCCATTGTGCATCAACTCTGTTGCAGATCTTTGTGTCATCTGCAAAGAGACATACTTTTCCTTCTAGTCCCTCTGCAATGTCGCTTATAATGACACTGAAGAGGACCGGTCCTAATACTGAACCCTGCGGTACCCCACTAGTAACCCCCCTTTCTTCAGAGTGGAGTCCATTTACTATTACTCTCTGTGTCCTATTCTCTAGCCAATTCATTACCCAGGCTGTCATCTTGGGACCCACTCCCAGGCTGGCTAACTTGTATATTAATCTTTTGTGTGGAACTGTGTCAAATGCCTTGCTAAAGTCTAGGTAGGCCATGTCCACAGCCCCTCCCTGATCTACTAATTTGGTCACCCAGTCAAAGAAATCTATCAGATTCGTCTGGCATGACCTTCCCTCTGTGAATCCATGCTGCCTTGGGTCCTGTGCCCCTCTGGCCTCTAGATACTCAACAGTTCTTTCCTTTAGAAGTGATTCCATCATTTTCCCCATCACTGAGGTTAAACTAACAGGTCTGTAGTTTCCTGCTTCTGCCTTGCTCCCACTTTTGTGAAGGGGAATCACATCTGCCCTCCTCCAGTCCTCAGGTACCACCCCATCCTCCCAATACTGGGATCCTACCACCTTCAATACGTGATGCCACTACAACTGTGCTTCCAAAGCAGGGCAAAGACCCTATGCAGTGCTCCTCTTATTGCTCCATATCCCTTTTAAACAGCAGATTATAAAATACTGGCTAGAGTAATAGCCAGCAGACTGGAAGAAGTACTACCCACTAATATAAATGAAGATCAATCAGGGTTTGTCAAGGGTAGACAGAGAAAGTTCAACTTCAGAAGTACATACAGTTACATAAAAACTAACCGCAACAGTAGATCTTCGAGAGAGGCTCTTGCAGTAGCAGGAGCCTGATATAGCCGGTCTGCCTTCCTCGGAAGGGGAACTAATGCAGAAGGTTGTTTCCAAATGGTGGAAATAAGATCTGCGTGATAGGGGTGTAGCCAAGCATTTCAGATTTGTACACCGACCTGCCAAACTGCTACCCCCTACCCTACTGTTGTTCATGTCTCCCCCCCCCACAACTTGAATCCACGGTTCCCTGCTCCAATCAGATGATTCCCACACTAGACCTGCTGTCTATCTGTGCTGCTAGAATGGTGCTTGCTTTGCTGCCCGCCGGTAGACACCACTGACTGCACCACAAGTCCAAGACCATGGCAGAAATTTTCTCTCTCCCCACCGCATGCAGGCAGGTTTGCTCCACTTGCCACTCCACATGAAGTCTTTTTTCCTTTTAGCTGGCTCTGAGTCTGTTCTGTCTGCTGCTGCTCAGTTTTCTACTGCTTCTCTCGCTCCCAGTACAACTGAACTAATGGTATGGCTTCTAACTTTGCTGGGGCATTTAAACTCGCTGCCCCAGACTTCCCACACCCCCTACCAGATGCCGCAGGTAATCACTATGTAGGCGGACCATGCAGACCTAATTGAGGCCTTCAGCTTCAACATCCGTGGTCCACTCCGACACCCCCCACCCCAAATCAAAGCTGAAAGAGAAAAGAAAATGCCTGCAAAGCCAAACAAAGGACTTTAAACACGATGGACTCGAGAGGGCAGAGCAGTGCTGCCCAACTTGTTCGCTACCCCCACTACTGAACTTGGTATGCCATGGCTTACTTGGAGTATCAGTAGCTACACCCTTGCCGCGTGAGGCTCAATCAAGGGTGGAATCAGCGTAGGAGCGGTCTTGGGCAGATCCAGATGAGCAGCGAGTTTCTTATGCTGTGGGTCTGGCTCCAGTGATCGCCACTGATGGACTGCCTGGATTTTCCTTAGTAACTCCAGAAAGGAGGGATCCACGGCCTGGGGGCGATCTGGAGTATGTGGCTCGTCTTCGGGATCAGTGTGTCCCCTCTCAGAGTCCGACGTGTGAGGATGATGAGGAAGACTCCTCCCTATGAGTGGTAGGGACGGCCCCTTGGAGAGTTCCGAGGTGCGATCCTCCCTCCTCAGGCGCCCAGAGGGCTCTTCTCTGGTGTCGGGAAGGGGGGGTCCTCCAGTCTCTGACGTAGGGGATCCTGTGCAGGGTCCAGCATCGGCAGACAATTCTCGACCTCCCTGGTGAGCTGAGCCTTGGCCTCAGACCACCAGGAGGCCAGTGTCCTTCAGATCCGCCGGAGGCTGGGGAGTGGGCGGTGGAGGTGCAAGGGGATACGGATATTGAGGGTATCTGTAGAAGGAGTATCCATAACCTGACGGCGGGTAGCCCGGCGTCAGGTATTGGGGCATCGCGTACTGCAGCGCCGGATAC
The DNA here is from genome assembly GCA_016271365.2 of Neoceratodus forsteri. NCBI lineage: Eukaryota > Metazoa > Chordata > Ceratodontiformes > Ceratodontidae > Neoceratodus > Neoceratodus forsteri. Next base: position 237,803,226 of record CM057451.1, read on the forward strand.
TGAGGAGTCAGGTACTGTGGCACCAGATACTGCAGTGTCAGATACCCCGGAGCCAGGGGCTCTGATGGAGTAGAGGAACTTGGCAGAGGCCCAGCTGGCGGGCCTGGCGGTGGTAATGCTGGCCCCGCTGGTGTCAGGACCAGCGTGGGTACACCTTCGACAGGGTCCGAAAGGACCAGACGGTAAGGGGACGCTGGATGGCGTCGGGTATTCCGGTGTCTGAGGGTTTGTCATCAGGGTATCAGGCCCGGAAGGAGGGTTCCTGATGGTAGCTGCCTCAGTATCCCCGCTGACGACCGGGGCAGGAGGATTAAAATCCCCGGGGGTCAGCTGAGGAGACGCGGGGACCTCAGAAGACAAAGTAGCACGTTGGGGAGAGCCTGGGGTGTCTGACTGATCCATAGGGTCCGGCTCAGGCTTCTTGGCCAGGCAGGGGCGTCAGTGGGACCGGCATCCGACTTATCGGATTCCCTGCCCAAGGAAGGCCGTGCTGGGGATGCGGCCTTGTTGGGCAGAGATTTGTGGCGCCTCTTTCCGGAAAGATGGCGGCAACAGCCTTGTCCAGGTGGGCGTCGGTGAAGCTGATGTCTGACTTACCGGACCTACTCTGACCCGAAGGCCGCGTGGTAGAAGCGGCCTTCCCGGGAGCAGAGGCCTCCTTTGCCCCGGAGGCTCCCCAAGGGCCCTAGCGCAAGCCAGACAGAAGGGGCGATGCCTTCTTGGTCACCACCAAGAGGGCCATCATGGAGGGATCCCCTGGAAGGGACGTTACCTGAAGTGCCACGACTCCGGCCAGAGGCGCGGCTGCTGTGGAAGCAGTTTCCCGCTCCCGGTGCTTCTCTTTGTTATGCTTCTTCTTGTGACCTTCGGGGGAAGTGGATGCCTGCCTTAGTTTTTTTTTTTCAGTTCTTTTTCCATGGAGACCATTCTTTTCTTTAGGGTATGGGCTTCCAGGGACTGCTGCCTTCTTTTGTGGGTAGCGGAGTTAAATTTCTGGCAGTGCTGGCACTTCTCCACGGGGTGGTCTGGGTCCAGACAGAAGAGGCACAAGGATTGGCCATCCTTCCTTGTGTGGAAGTTGGAACCACACGAGTTGCACTTATTTTAATGCGATTCAGAGGGCGTCGGGGACGATATACACAGCGAACTGCTGAGAAGAACTTGAAAACAGAAATTAGGTTGAAAAGTTTGAAAACTAATGGACAGACGAGAGACTGACAAGCGTTGATTCTACCACAAGGAACTTTCACAAGCAGACGGCAAGAAAGAACTGGAAGGTGGGCATGGGGGACCGCACCGTTATACTGACGTCGTATGACGCCAGTCACCTGATACAGGGCTGTCCTCCGCCAAAGACCGCTAGCTAGAAATTTTTCCATGGAGTCCCCGACACCTGGCGGGTCAGTCCTATATGTGAATACCTACTGCAAGAGCCCTCTCGAAGTAAGATCATTGAATATCGTCTGGAGATGGTCTAAGGTGGGGATCCAGGGAACCCCAGGTATACTCGCCCTTGATGCCGAGAAGGCATTTGATAAGAGTAAAATGGAAATATCTATTCGAAATGCTGTTTAGATTCAGGCTGGGTGAAAATATGACTAAATGGAGATCAACATTATACAATCTACCAGCGGGAAAGGCAGCAGAGGGTTGCTGTAAGGGCTGGGGGTGGGGTAATTCATCTCTAAGGGCTATGACAAGCGGGGTTCCACAGGGCTGTGCTGGGTTCGATGTTTGGCATACTTATTGGACATCGCCAGATGTGATTAGCAAGAAGATCAGCCTATTTGCAGATGACACAAGGATCAGTGCAGTGGTGGACAATACAGATGGGTGGCTAGGACTGCAAGAGGACCTGGACAAACTGGAACACTGGTCAGACACATGGCAACTGGGTTTCAACGCAAAGAAGTGCAAAGTTATGCACTTGGGAGCCACAAACCAAATGTTTTGCTACAGGCTGGGGGACATTTATCCACTATGGACGAGAAGGATCTTGGGGTGCTAATCACAGGGCAAATTAACCATTCAGCAGCTAAAGCTAATAAGATGTTGGGGTGTACAGCCAGGGGAATCACCTCAAGGAGGAGGGAGGTTATCCTACCACTGTACAGGTCGCTAGTCAGACCGAACCTGGAGTACCGCGTACAGTTCTGGCATCCATACCTAAAAAAAAAAGATGTCAAGCTGCTGGAGGGAGTCCAGCACAGAGCTACCAGGATGATCACAGGAATGGAGGACAAACCCTACGAGGACAGACTGAGGGAGCTCAATATGTACTCACCGTAGGACAAGCGGCCACCAGGCGGTCGGCACTTCCCTAGCCACCGCCCGAGACCACTGCCCCAGTCGCTCCCTGACAGCAAGGGACTCCTGCTCACCGGCCGTAGGACAAGCGGCCAGCGGGCGGTCGGCGTTTCCCCAGCCGCCGCCCGAGACCACTGCCCTGGATGCTCCCCGACAGCAAGGGACTCCTGCTCACCGGCCGTAGGACAAGCTGCCACCGGGCAGTCGGCGCTTCCCTAGTCGCTGCCCGAGACCACTGCCCCGGATGCTCCTGACAGCAAGTAATGCAAAGTCAGCAGCTTCACTCGAGCGCGAGCTGCTTTCTTAGGCGGACTCTGATTGGCGCGCCCTGCAAATCTTTATTTTTACTTCAATTCTGCCAAAAAGAAGCTGTTCTCTCGACTACCAAGGGGAAACTTGAAATGTTAATGTTTAAAATGCTAAGTAGGAAGCCGAAACTGTGTTAGAAATCTAGCTTGATTTGTGTGGGGAGGGTACAATTTGAGTCATTACAGCCCTATCGATTCCATGCAGACTGCAGCCAGACAAAGGGGCGTCCAGGAAATCATTCCTTTTGTCGTGCAAATTGCAGCTCAGCATCACCACTGATCTGCTTGGCCTCAGCTAACTGGGACTGGTATTAATAGTCTCCCCCCCCCTTCTGTCTCCTTTAGGGACTCCTGCTCACCGGCCGTAGGACAAGTGGCCACCGGGCGGTCGGCCGTTCCCTAGCTGCCGCACGAGAGCACTGCCCCAGACACTTCCTGACAGCAAGGTACGGCAAAGCTGCAAATTTTCACCCACCCTCCTGTCCCCCTTCCTGGGTGTTATTTTATAGCCCCACTTGCTCCGCCCACAATCTTCCATTGGCCCAGTCCACTCTGCACAGCCACCTCTATCAGCCCCCACTGAAGAAATATATATCTTGCAATCTAGACATTCTCCATCCTCCTGTTCATTCTCCTTCCCTCAACGAAGAATCCACATTAAATAAACTTTGTTCAGAGATGTGCCACTGTCAGGGCTACTCTTAAATCTTCTTTTAGTGTACACTGACTCCTAACATATCGCAGCAGTAACTACCTATACAACAAATTTGGGGACCTAAAGACCCTGGTTAGCAGCTCCCGTGATAGTACACTTCACTTTTTGCATAAACTACAATGGCAGGTCTCGGCTGGCTTTACTTACTAGCCTGCATTTCCCTGATACCTAATATTAGTGGACCCCCTGACAGATCTGATTCTAATAAAGGGACATGGCCTACGCCACTAGGATATCCACATAATAAGACTATGTATTCATTATGCTGCCCCTGGTTGCCCCGATTCAGTCAAATTTTGTTGAATCTATTCGAAGGGGGACTGCAATCTACTCGGCTATGCATGGCCCCAAACTGCAACCACCCATACGCTGCATAGCCGGGTGTTACTCTGCATGGATCCTGACCTAGGTATTGGTAGGGCAACACAAGAGGACGACTCGGTCCCTGGATCCCTGCAATATAACTTACACAAAATGCAACAAGGCCCATGCTTTTAAATATCTCCTTGCCAATCTGAGAAGTATTGTGCTCCTCCTACTACTGTGCTCAGGAGACGTCGAGCTCAATCATGGCCCCACAAAGTTGATTTCATCTCCAACCGAAACTACTACTCTAAAAGGAATCAGTTTCCTACATGCCAATATCTGCAGCCTTCTAAAGAAGCTGGATTCTGTCCAGGCCTGGATTATCCATACTGCCCCAGACATACCTGTGATCTCGGAATCCTGGCTTCGGGCATCCACACTAGACAGTGAGGTTAATATCCCCAACTACCTCCTCTTCAGAGCAGACAGAAAGACGGGGAGAAGCCGTTTATGTTAAAAACAAATTCACAGTATCTATATTAGATGCTACTTCCGTTGCGGGGGGTTTTGAATGCCTGTCTCTCAGGGTCGAACCATCCCAATCTGTGGCATTCCGCATAATAGGTTGCTATAGACCCCCAGCAGCAGGACCACAGCTCCTGACTCATCTGTCTTCACAAATGGACATGACACCTCTGGAAACCATTATATTAGGTGACCTTAACTATGACTGGATATCGAGCGGATCGTTACCCCTAAAACAATTCTGCGACTCCCACGGGTTCACCCAAATGATAACAGAACCAACGTGCATCGACAAGAAAAATCCAATGAAAAGCACCCTTCTGGACGTCCTCCTTGTCAACAAACCACACTACTTTTCCCATGCCGGTATCCTTCCAGAAGATGTTAGCGACCACTGTCTCATAGCTTGCATAAGAACCATCTCGAACCCACATCTACATCAAAGTTTTCTACTAAAAGATCCAGATGGAACTTTGACCCTCTGGCCTACATACATGAACTAAAAAACTCTTTGCTCTGGCAGACTTTCTACCTGGCTAAATCAGTGGGTGATGCCTATAATGTTCTCCATGAAATCATAGCCAGTGCCTTAAACAACCATGCTCCTCTAATTAAAGCTCGAATAAAAACCAGAACCTGCCGTTGGTTTTCACCGGATCTGAAGAATGCTTCACTCAAGAGACCAGCTATGGAAAAAGGCCCGGAAATCGTATGCCGATGCAGACTGGTGTCTCTTTAGGACAGCTAGAAATGCCTGCACGAAAATGGTCAGAGAGGCCAAGGCCAATTTTTATCGAAATGAATTCCTCTCCGCATCCAAGAGCCCAACCAAATTCTGGTCCACCATAAAGGAACTGTCTGGACACTCCCCAGGTAGTGCACTACCCTCCAAAATTACCATCGTCAATGTCACTATCAGTGATAAATCTGAGATTCTTCAAGCCTTCAACAACCACTTCGCCACTGCAGGCATGGCATTCGATAATGCACCAGTAAGTAGTCTCCGTCCGCAGTTCACCGCCCAGCCTCCAGACCAAAGTAACAAAGATACGATCTTCTCCTTTTCCCCAACCACCATAAAAGAAGTTGAAGACCTTATGCTATGGCTAGATACCAGAAAAAGTGCAGGAGCCGACTCCTTCGACCCACACTTTCTGAAAATAGCATACCACATACTTGTCCCACCTGTATCACATCTATCCGACCTGTCCGTAGCTCAGGGCTTTATCCTCGCAGAGTGAAAAACTGCTCATGTTATCCCCCTATTTTAAAGCAGGGGACCCATGTGACCTGAACAAATATAGGCCAATCTCTCTTCTACCTATACTCTCAAAAATGCTGGAAGAAGTCATGGATTTACAGTTGAGATCATTTCTAGATAACTCTACATTGCTTAACCCCATGCAGTCTGGCTTTAGAGCAAAGCATAGCACTGTTACGGCACTGGCCAAAGGCACTAATGACTGGCAATGGGACCTCGACAATAAAAAAAAAAAAATTTGTTTGTACTGTGTTTTTAGACCTCAGCAAGGTCTTCGATACTGTCGACCACTGCCTACTTCTCTCGACCTTAAAAACCACAGGCATGGACTCAACCTCATTGGACTGGTTCCAGGACTATCTCTCCGATAGGCAGCAACAAATTAAAGCCGAAGGTGAGCGCTCTCCTCTCAAACCAATAAAAAGAGGAGTACCACAGGGTTCCATATTGGGCCCTCTACTGTTCGCCATCTACATTAACGACTTGGACCTAGGCATTACAGAAGCCAGTATCCACCCGTTTGCCGATGATACAGTGCTCTATCTAAGCCGTGACTCCCCTGGAGCCGCATGCACAGATCTACAAACTGAATTGCATCAGCTGCAGCATCAGCTTCTCAGCAAAAAGCTACTGCTAAATGCACAAAAAACTAAGGCCATGCTCTCTTCACCATCTAGAACTAGGGCCTACTCTGCTGCTGCTGGTACCCTTCCTCCCATAACTACCCTACTAGGCGAAAATCTTGAGTTCATGACTAAATTCAAATATCTGGGTATATGGCTGGACAACAAACTCTCCTTTGTGGAGCACATAGAAGAATTGATGAAAAAGCTTAGGCAGAGGCTTGGCCTTTTCTTCGGAATTAAACACCTTCTGACCACAGACATTGAAGACAGCTTGTTCAATCAACTTTCCTCTCATTAATCGACTACGCAGACATTATCTATGGCCAATGCTCACTCTCACACCTTGCAAAACTGGATGTCCTGTACCACAGAGCACTAAGATTTATAACTGGTCTCCCGTCCTCCACACATCACTGCTCTCTATACGCAGCCGTAGGGTGGCCTTCCCTTCAATATAGGCGGTGTAGAAATGCAGCACTCTGGACATTCCGAGCCCTTACCAACAAACTACCAGATTACGGATCAGTACTCACTTTGGCAGGGCTGCCATAAGCCACGCTTCGCACACGCTCTGGAACAGGGCACAAAGATCACTGAGACTCACCTCTCCTGTCAGTTTTGCCCTGTTTAGGATCATTTATGACAAAACGTTCACCGAAATCTGTAAGTGTTTCCACAGTTCCTAGCAGTCCTGCTGATGGTTCACTCCTTATCCTTACCACATTCAGCCACGAACCTAGTTCCTCCCTCCCTCCCTATTTTAACTGAAGTTCACTAGTCAGCTGCCATAGTGGCCTCAGCACCCATGGCACCACTCTCCATATTACTCTCTCGCCTCGCTTAGCGGAAGATACAGACTTCATTAGGGCCCTGAGTTGCCTAGGACCTCACCCAAGTATGTTAAACGGTCACTGAGGGCTGAAATGCAAAGAATTGTACCTTCCGATGGAGGCTTGACTAAGAATGACTAAATATACCACCTCAACTTCTGTATATATGGAGGTTGTATATACCACAATAATGTTGTGCGATGCATATATGTTCTTTACAAGAACGCTTGGAATGTATACCTTGCGCCTACCGCTTTTCTGTAAATTTGTTTGTAACTCTGCACATTTTGTATTTTGTATCTTCAATCTATGCATGTATAACTGTCTTGGACAACAGCAGGTCCATCTTGTAAATGAGCTTGCTCAATGATGATCGCCTGGATAAATAAAGATTTGATTGGAGGAGATATAATTGAAACCTTCAAATATATGAGGAGCATAAACAGGGTTAGTATAGAAAGGATTTTTAAGATTAAAAGGAGGGAGAGATACTGGGGAGTTTAAAGGGTGATTATGCATCATGTTCTCATGATAATGCAGCTCTCAGGGACAATGAGATTTCAACAACCACAAATTAAGCCTCCCAGGGCAGTAATAGGGCCTAATATGAACTGTGAAGACAGAGTAAAGCAGTTGCATACATCCTTAACAGCTACATAAAAACAGCTGTCTATAGACATGGAAACAAATAACATTTGGAAGATAGAAGTGTGTAGTTTAACTTACTCAGTACCATTAAGAAATACTGTGACAGATGGGAGGGACTTTTTATTAGTTTGATAGGTAGAATAAATTCAACAAAAATTAATATGCTCCCCAAGTGCCTTTATTTCAAAATCTGCCAGTAAGGGTCCCAGAATATTTCTTTAAGCAACTAGATGCTACCCTGAAGAGATTCATGTGGTGTGGCAAATCAGCTCGCATCAAGAAGGCAATACTAACTCTGGATACTCTCTCAATCGGGCTAAGACTGAGGTCTTCAGCTTTTATTAGACCCCACACAGGCAATCCTAGATCTGCTTCCTCTGGCCTGGTCCACCAAAAAACTGAAATACCTAGGTGCCTACATCACTAAGCACAACTCCCAGCTGTTTAAAGCAAACTATATCCCACTGGTACATCAAATCAAGAAGGATTTTGGTAAATGGTCACTAATAAGCTTTCCTAAGTACTCCAGGATCCAGACAATCACCATGAACATTCTCCCTAGGTTTCTGTATCTATTTCAATGCCTTCCCGCCTTTATCCATCAATCACACTTTCAGGCCTGGCAGAAGTTAATTTCAAAATTTGGAATAATAAAAGGACCAGAATAGATGTCTGTATTCTCCAGGCCCACAAGAGTAGAGGAGAGAGATCCCTCCCAGACCTACTATTTAGCAGCACAGCTGAAACGCAGCTCTGCAATGGTCCATCCCATCCTAGACATCTAATCGGAAAGAAATGGAATAATAAGGGGGAGGAGGAGCGCGGTCCCCCATTAGGGACACGGATTATACACCCCCCTAGCTCATATAAACACCCGACCCCCTCTGCTTTTTACTGTTAGAGACACTATAAAAGCAACCCGTAGGGCCTGGCAAAAGCATAAGTTAAGGTTCTCACTCTGGCACCTCCATAAGCTAGGCTGGGATCCTGGTTCCCCCCACCAGCCCTTCTCGATCATACCTTTCAGACCTGGGACAGACTGGGCTGGAAATATGTGAGTCAGTTTCTTCAAGGGGATACGGTCCTGGACTTTGAGACCATAAAAGGATGAGTAGGGTGCGGAACTTAGACCATTGTAGATATTTACAGGCTAGGGCCTACATTAACAAATGCCAGAGGGTAGACCCAGACCCCCTTAGGGCTGCCCCTTTTCTGGAAACCCTACAAGCAAGTGTCTCTGCTCAGATACAGAAGGGCCTGATTTCAGTAATTTACAAGTCCTTGGCTGACCTTAAAAATGACCCCTTGGATAAAATTAAATCCAACTGGCAGGGTGAGGGAGGGGTGGACTTAGGGGAGATCAACTGGGGCACTGTCTTTCATATTGCTTCGGGGACTACCCATTCCCCACACTGGCAAGAGTTTAGTTCGAAGATTAGGGTGCGCTTCTTCCTCACCCCTTCGGTTCTTTTTTTTCCCCCCCCTTCATCTTTTTCCCCCTGGCAGGACCCCGTCTTTCCATCAGCCCTAGTCACAGCCCCCGGAGACCTCCACCACCGTCTATGGCTGCGAGGTCCCTCAGTCACCTCCGCTTATCCCACGGGCGGGGCCTGGCGTACCTTCACGAGTGACGGAACCAATGTCTGGTCGGGGACCCGCGGTAGCGGTGATGTAGTGAGGTCCTCCGGGAGGCTTCATGCGCACGGTGGTCCTGCTCACCTCGATTTTTCCACCATTTTTATTATTAGGGAGGCGGGACGTGCAATGGACGCCCAGCGTTTGCCCATCTCCCAGAACTGTACTACCGTCGGGCGCTAGAATCTCCGGCCTCCGCCAGGAGTCCTCAATCGCCCGATAGATTTCCCCACCCTCCCAGGAGGACAGCAGTCCATAGAGCTCCATCCTTCTCCCCGGCTGGCCCTATGGCGATCCGGGTCCGTTCCCAAACCGGGTCAGTGTATGGCCAAATCCCACCACAGCCATGGCAGCCTGAGTTCTTAATAAAAGGGAGCCAACAAGACAGTCAACTTGCTGGCAGCTCTGTGGAGAGACAATAGCAAATCATTTATATATTTTCTGGTCATGCCCATGGATCGTGCCCTACTGGGAGGACAGTCTCAGCACTGAGAGTTCTCTTTGTATTGGACTCCCCTCTGGACTGGCCTAATGTAATTCTGGGTAACCCTCCACATGGTCGGGGGGGGGGTAGACTCACTTTACCTTTGGGCTATCCTAGTAACAGCAGCACATAAGGCTATAACCCGCTCCTGGCTGAAAGCCAAGTCAACCACCTTCCAAACCTGGGTGCAGGTAATACAAGAGATCTCAGAGTTTGAGGAACTGATGTTCAAAATCAACCAGAAATCTCACATTTATACCCACAGGTGGACAAGGTGGATGATTTGGCTGGACTCCAGACCAGACCCTAGTTTTCAACTGGCCATCCAGGGGGGTACTCTAGGTCAACCCCCCTAGCTCTGAGGTTTCTGGGTTGAGGGGGAGCACATGGTTTGCTGGGGTGGGAGGGGAATGATGGAAGATTGGCAACTGTATAGCTAACTGGCTGAAATGGAAGCAACTCTTGATATATGGATTGTTTTAAAAGGTGTATGGTGCTGAAATGAAAACATATATATTGTTTCAAAGCATATGATAACCGACCATGGCTGTAGTTCCCTTTATGTTGATGTACCTGCTTGATGTCAAACTTGAATTGAAAAATAAGAAGGCAATACTACAGCTCACTCTGAGTTAGGGTGGTCTGGCACTCCCAAATTTCAAGTATTATTATTGGGCCGCACAGCTTTTTTTTTTTTTTTTTTTTTTTTTTTTTTTTGAGACCGCTGCAGGACCCTGCTCCTACGTGGAGACTCCTGGAGGAAGAGACAGTTACTGTGGGGATTATATAAGAGGCTTGCTGTCTTACTCCTTGAATCATTATGGGCCCTTAAAGTGTAAGGATCCCGTTACTAGATATCTGGCAAGGCTCTGGAGTGGGGTTCATAAATATATCAGACACCCGCTGGGGCTCTCCCCAAATACTGCGTTGCGTAAATGCTTTATAGCGAGTAAAGAATATGTTGTTTTTTTACTCATCAAACATTGCTTAGATGGCGATGGATGGGTAGCAATACAGTAGGGGATTTGATATATGGAGGCAGGCTGAAGTACTTTCTCAAATTACAGATGCAGTTCTGAAATACCTTCAGGGGATAGGCCAACCTACCTGAGAATCAGAAAATACTTAGCACAGAACTTAGAATGTCTCTTGCTGAGGAAATACTCTATATGCCACAGCCTGGTTCCTCCCCATTATCAGCTTTCAACAAGCTCTTTATGGGAGCTGCCCCTGAAACAGTTATCAAATCCAGAACAGCCTGGGAGACTGATCTAGATATCATAATTGATGACACCCAGTGGTCTGAAACCATTAGGCATGTGCATCAGTGCTCGGTCTCCAACTAAGAAGAATACAATTAAACTATGTACAGTACATCAAACCTCTCTGACCCCAAACAGGCTACATAAATATATGCCCAACAGGCCCACAATGCCAAGTGGAGGATGGTCATTTTCTGCACATGGCCTTAACTTATAACAAGGTGGCCCCCCTTCTGGAATGAAGTGCACACAATAATGCAGAAAGTCCTAAACCAATTGCTTCCAAATACTCCGCTTGAATTCATGCTTGGGGTTGAGAAAATCCCAGAGCTAAACACAGACAATGGGGTGTTGCACACCAGGAAAACTATAGTGCAACACTGGATCAGCAGTACTGCTCCTAGTATAGCGCTCTGGTTGAATAACCTGATCATGTGTATGAGATTGGAGAAGTATCAACTTGACTGCTAATGGCCTCGAGCTAACATTTCAAAACACCTGGCAACCTCTTATGGAAGCCAAGGAGGCTGGACTAATTTCTGGGTAGTGAGATCTTGAATAGAGAGTACTGTACCACAGTTTATAAAATGGATAGGCTATATCAGCCAATCAGAATGCTAGCTACCCATGCATAAAATCTGTCATGCATGGGTAATAACTAGTACTGAAAAGCAGAACCGCATTACGGAATCAGTGTGCCATCAGAACACTGGTGTACTGAATGCCGCCATTGTTTTTACTCTCGGTAACACTGCCACTTCGGCTGAATGTAAAAAAGTGCTGTGCTATTGACAAAAGTGTAAAAATGAGCTCTGCTGTAGTAGTTTGCTTGGAATTATGGGACACACTTACCATTCATGTGTCCTCACTGCTGAATCAAAGTTCTGCTTTTGCTCTCTCTAGTGACAACTGCGCTCACACCTCGACGCAGCTGTGTAAAAGAAACGGTCTGTCAACCGCGCTCACACCTCGCCGCAGCTGCCACACTAGAAAACAGTTTCAGGCAATACTGTTTTATTTAAGTAGTGGCTCAAAAATGTTACTCGCTTGTCCTGCGATCCTTGCCCGGCCCCAAGACCCAACTTCAGTTCTCCCCACTCCATACTTCTGCTGCTATCGGTTGCAGCTTAAATTAATCAGGAAAAAAAAAAAAAAAAAGTCTTGCCCACTTCCTTATCTTACTGTAACTATGGATCCCAATGGAGGACAAATATACTACAGCAATTACTGAACACAAAGGCGGAAGGCCTATTTTACTATAAATACACTAATTTAGGTCAGTGTATTCATATCTAAATGTGTTTAACATAAAACTTTTTTTTTTTTTTTATAAATAAAATAGCCCATTTTATAAGACACTCCGTGTGTGTGCATGGAACATATTTTACCGCACGCCAGAGGCTAAAGGCACTCGGCCAAGGTCTTGTGCCTTATTACGCCCCTGGCCGTGTGGTAAAATATGTTCCATGCACACCTTGTCATGTCTTATTGCTTACGTATAATAAATTATTTGTATTTGAGAACACCAGAAATATAAAGTATGGCAGAGGTTGGTTTGTTGATGGTTGATATTGTCATTTTACTTATTTTTAATACTTTAAAGTGACAAGTGTATGACTCTATACTGTCTGGGATTTTGAATTTTGACAAACCTTTTCAATACAAAATGTTTAAAAAAAAAATAGTGACTGCCGTATCCTACTCCCACTCTGTAGAGCAACCCCTCCCCCTTTTCCTGGCCCCCCTATGTACAGACACCCCTCCCTCCTTTGGTGTTCCTCTTCTGACTTGCATACCTAAAAAATGTTTTATCCCCTTCTGATACTGCCTGGGCTATTCTCTCTTAGGTTTGCACCTCTGCAGTCATAGACATAGAAACATAGATTTTGACGGCAAATACGGACCGCTAGGCCCATCTAGTCTGCCCATTTCCCTACCTACAGGATAGGCCGCAGATCCTAGTTAACCAACAGCCTATTTCTTCCTACCCCCCACAAGAATTGCCTTATGTCTGTCCCATGCATTCTTGAATTCTCCCACAGTTTTAGACCCCACAACCTCCTCAGGAAGGCTGTTCCATGCATCCACTACCCTCTCTGTGAAATAATACTTCCTCATTGCCCCTGAACCCCTTCTATCTTTAAATTGTGTCCCCTTGTTCTTGCAAGTCTCTTTTTGTGAAAGATGCTACCCTCTTGGACTTTGTTGACTCCACTGAGGTACTTAAAAGTTCTATCATGTCCCCCTTCTTTCCTCGGGGTATACATATTAAGCTCCTTTAGTCTCTCCTCATACGTCTCTTGCAGACCCTGCACCATTTTGGTTGCCCTCCTCTGGACTGCCTCTATCCTGTCTATGTCCTTGCGGAGATGGGGTCTCCAGAACTGGACACAGTACTCCAGATGGGGTCTCACCAACTGTCTGTACAGAGGGATAACAACTTCCTGTTTTCTGCTGATGATGCCTCTCCCTATACATCCCAGTATACCCCCAGCCCTCCCTACTGCCTTCTCACATTGCTTGCTAACCTTAAGGTCATCTGATATGATTACCCCAGGTCCCTTTCCTTTTTTGTTGTTGTTACTACCTCCCCACCCATTGTGTATTCTTCCCCTTGGTTCTTGTTTCACAGGTGCATTATTTTGCACTTCTTTGCATTGAATCCTAGCTGCCATACTTACATACATACATTCGCTCCTTAGTGCTTTCCCTAGTACGCCTCTCTCTATCCTTCTCCCTCTGCGTCTCATTCTTCCGAATGCAACCCTTTTAGCTTTTACTTTTTCCACCACCTCCTTCAAAAGCCATAGTGGTCTTGTTTTCTTCTTGCTTTTGCTCACTTGCTTGACGCAGGTTTGCTGCCTTCACAATGCCCCCTTTTAGCGTTGCCCACAGCTCCCCCACCCCACCAGGTCAGGTCACCCCAGCACATTCACCCTTCTTTACAAAATCTTCCCTTCTGAAGTCCAGGAGCCTTGCCTGTGTGCTGCTTGATTCTGTGGACATACTTACATTGAACCACACCGTATGGTGATCATTGGTCCCCAGGTGGCCTCCCACCCTGATGTCTTTAAAATTGTCCCTGTTAGCACCAGGTCTAGTACTGCCTCATTACAAGTGGGCTCACTGACTAGTTACATAAGGAATGCTCCCCTGCAGGGAATCCAAGATGTCCCTGCTCCTAGCTGAAGCTGCAGCTGGCAGGCAGGCTCGAATCTACATCCAGCAGACTGAAGTCCTCCAGCAGCAGCACCCCCCCCCCTTTTTCTGTCATTTTGCCAACAGTTTCCAAGAGTGCCTTATCTACAGCTTCCCCGTGTCGGAGATCTGTAGATCACGCCGGTGTGAGCAGTGGCTCTATTCCTCGAATCCAGGGTGACCGACAGTACCTCTGCCCCACCCTTAATTCCTTCAGTATCTCTGTCGCTTTTATGCTTTCTTCACATAAAGCACCACACTCCTTTCCTTCCCAGCCTGTCCTTCCTGAACAGAGTGTAGCCTGGTATAGCCATGTCCCAGTCATGGTTTTCAGTTCATCATGACTCGGGTAATGGCCACTATATATCCAGGTCGGTGTCTGCAATGACTGCCTCTAGGTCTGGGACAGGGTGTCCACTGGGACAGTGCCCTTGGCTGGTGGCCTGCAACAAGAGTCTGGAAGCTCAGTATGACTTTCCTGGTTAAAAATTTTTGAAATAATTAAAACTAATTTAGATGCCAGCACTTACCCAAATTACTTGCATGGCTCTAAATTTTACATTCATCTGGGCAGTAAGTAAAGTTTTTTCCCCATAGTGCCTTTTATTAAAGTGGTATCCCAAAGGATTTTACAATCCAGGAAGGGGGAGTGGGGCAATGTTGCTGCTGTTTCAGACACAGGGAGGGTTAAGAAACAGCAGAGCGTGACTACAGAGAGGTTAGGCACAGCGGAGTTTGAGTAACACTGTTTTACTGGTCCAGAAAATAATACAAACCGCCTCGGACCAGTACAATCTCCCTCAGACTTTTCCACTCTAGTACATCTTTTAGACCCCATCCCCATTGAAGTTGTCCTTGGTGTCCAGTGGCCCCTTGTCTCCCAAGGGCACCCCAACCCCCACCCTCACCCATTCCCCAACAGTGGCTGGCATACACCCTCTGCTCACCTCCTCAGCCAACTGCAGTCTAGTTCCCACAAGTACTATATTATATATTACACACTAGCAAGTATATTGATATAGCAGTTGCAAGACATCTCAGAAAATCACAAAAGGGCTTTATCAGTGTAACAAGACAGTACATCCATAAACCACTTCTGTGACTTTCAGAGATGTCTCGAAACTGTTATACTGATATGCTAGTAGTTGTCAAAGTCGAGTCAAATGGTAGCTGGCTGGTCGAGAGTTACACAGAGGTGTGCCAGCCACTGTCCACTGGACAACACGGAGAACTTTAATGGAGACAGGGATGGGGAGGTGCTAGTGGATACCAGAATAAACTTTAATGGTATGGGGAGGAGGCAGCAGTGCCACTGAACACCAGGAAAAACTTTAGTGAGGACAGGGGAGAGGAACCCACTGGACATTTGGGAAAATGAGGACATGCATTGTTACTGGACATCCCAGAAAAAAACTTTAATGGGGCTGGACAGAGGAGGTGGGTGTACCACTGGTCACCAGGGAAGACAATGGGGATGCCTTTAGATGCCAGGGAATATTTCAGAAAGGAACACGCCACAGGGAGGCAAAAATTATATGCAATAAACGTTGCTTAAAATACTACTACAAATATCACTATAGTAAAACAACTGTTTTAAAAGAGATATAATATGATTTATACATAGTTAACTACCCCTTCACCTTCCTTTCCATGCCAGCTATGTATTCTGATATGTTTTGACCAATTTTTTGATACATGAATGTCAAGCTTTGGGGGTGCCCTCAGAGCTACGTAGAGTTCCACTGCTCCCACCAGCTATTGTGGTTTCTTGTCACATTTCCAACACATTCCATGACACCAGTACCATCATTCCATGCTATTCATCTGAATGCCCTGGAATGGTGTTTTATACATTGAAAGCCTGTTTTCCCGGTGTTTTCTAAACCTGGTTCTTCGCATTTCAGAATGTAGAACCTGCTGTTCTTAACATTTCAGAACGTGAAGAACAAGGTTGCTCCCTAAACAAATTACAGCAGTCAGCACCAGTTCAATTATGGAAATACAAGCAGAGCTGCACAGACAGCATTGCACGCCAGTTCAAAATCGGCAATCTGAAAATCATTAAACCATTCCCATTACAACAAGCGCAGTGGCAGTTTACACACTAAGCACAGTATTTTGTGATAAATGACAAATATAACAAGTGTTTAAAGGAGAACACTCATCTACCCCACAGTAATGCTGTGGGACACAGAAGTCCTGATTAAGCAGATCAGCTTTAAATTACATTTTTTCCATGTACTTTTTTGCAGCTTGAGTTTGCATCTAGTTGATCCTGTATCCCCCTGCCCGTCAAGCAGTTCACAGCGTCCCTCCACCCAGCCAGCCCTCTGATGACACAGATGATGGGCTAGGCCGCGTGGACATCTATGTGCCAGAATGTTAGTTTTAAGTGCCACAATGCAGACCAGCACAATTTTGCATTCATTATACCGGTACTAACTGCACCATGCTTGGTAGAATAAGCGCAGAAGTGTGCTGTTCTACGTTGTGACACTGCGGGGCATTCTGGTACACAGATGTCCCTCTGGCTCGTTGTCCGCATCATGGCCATGGGGACGCTTAACTGCATGGGAGTTGGGGAAGGGATGGGATGCAGGATCAACCAGACACAAATTAAAGCTGCAAAGTTAGGTAAATGAAAAAATGTAATTAAAGGCTGTTCTGCTTAAATCGGGACCTCCATGTCCTACAGCATTACTGTGGGGTAAGATAGGAGTTTCCTTTTAAATGCCGATGTTGAAAACTCTTTCAGTGCATTTAAAAAAAGGAAAAAAAAAAAAACTGAGAACATGCTAGATTCTCAATGCCTCATCAGTTTGGGAACATTAGGAAGGCACACAAGCTTTGCTCTCATGCCGCTGAGGTCACCAAACTAACTTGGTGTTGAGAATCTACTCGTTCTGTTCATTCTCAATGAAGGGTGGTTAGTTATTCTATGTACTAAGGTCACAGAGGGAGCAACTGCTGCGGCAAGAGGGATCCAGGGTAGTTACAAAGGGCAGTGGGCAAAAAAAACAAAGAAAAGTTTCCTAACATTTCCAATTGTTTAGTTCAAGTTTATACAGGAAAACTCCATTGAGCAAGCTCATTCAGAAGGAGGTCCTGGTACATAATATACAAACAAGGACATCAATACACAGGGTACAAAAAAAAGAGCATCACAGTAGGTTGAAAAAATATAAATACAATTTTAGGTTCATATGGTACAACCTGCTCCACTTAGGGCAAAACATGGTAGATGTGAACTACATTTTCTTGTGAACATTAGTAGTCGGGGTTAGGTTTGAACAGGGCAGAGTAATAAAGCAGCCAAGTAAATAGAAAAATGAATAGAAAAGGGAAAGAATGAAGTAGGAAGATAAGATACGGCTCAATAGGATCATGGCAGATATCAGTACATAGGGAGGGCACAGAGACATATAGATAAAAGGAGAGTCTTAATAGCAGTTACAACTATCTCTAAATTTAGATGCAGTTAGCTTTTTACAGAAGCTAACGGAGACAGTACTAGATAGTTTCAGAGTGGCTTGAAGCAGATTCCAACTGGATGGGAGAACATATGATATTTAACCAGGTGAGACACACTAAGCTGAAAGCTTGTTTACAGGGGCAACCTGGGAGCACAGGGAAGTTAAGTGATTTGCTCAGAGTCGTACAGTATGCAAGTGGGGGCTGTGGGATTCAAACCCAGGTCTCCAGATTTGCAGCTCAGAGCCTTAAACCACTGCGCTATACTGCCTCTACTGTCTACTGTGTATTGTGCTAATAGTACACTGATCTCCATTTTAGCCTTGGGCTACTGCAAGTCTCAGGGAGGGGCAGTGTGAACTAGCTACCACTTCCCTGCTGGGCCACTTCAAAGAAGGTTAAAACTGCATGCAAAAGTTGTAAAAAAAAAAAAAAAACCACACATGTTCTGCATTGGGTTTTTGTTTCTCTGATGGCTTTTTTTTTAACCTTTTCCTGCCAGTTTTATGGCCCCTGGGGGTAGCCATGCAGGCTTCCTTTACTGCAACTGATCTGTTGAAATTTTCCCAGAATGCTTCAGAGAGATGTCAACTGGACCTACCATTAGAACGAAGCGCCCAGGATTCTAGTTATAATGTAGTCACAACAACTAACTGTGACTGCCCGTGAAAGTTAACCACTCTGAAAAAGCGTTTGCCCTCCCTCCCCAACCGAAGTCAGATTTTTCCAGGCAGCAACCGTTAGTGTGGATGTGTCAATTTTCTTTGTAAAGTGCTGTCACTAAGTGACAATAAAATCCACACATTTGAAGGTCATAGGTCTAACTGACATTCCCAGAGGCATTCTGGGAAACCTTCAACACGTCAAAGGCAATAAAGAAGCTTGCATGGCTACCCCAGGGGAAACAAAACTGGCAGGGAAAACTGCCACAGACACATGGAACATAACACCAGGACTATCAAGGAGGCAAAAACCCAATGCACAGCATGCGTTTTTACAATTTTTGTTTGTAGTTTTCCTTAAATAATTGTACCCAATAGCTCCATTTGAAGTCCAAACCACTCCATTGCTTAAAGGCAAAGTCCCCCCTCAATCTATTTTCTGTATACCTGTGTAGTCTGTAAGCACGAACAATGGTTCTCTCTCCTGCATCCCCTAATTTCATCAAATTTAAAGCAGCAGTACTAGATTAAAAAAAAAAATTCTGATCTTTTGCAACAGTGTTTCCTGTGCATTGTTGAGCACTTACCTGGTAATCTTTCTTGTTTTCACTGTATTATCAGCCCATAATTTGCTCCGTTTGTTTACATTTCTCCCACCAGCCTTGTTGTTGAATTGGAACCCTCTGCTACCAACTACGCATGCAAATGACTTGCAGTACTACACAGGAACATCGGGAATGCGCAGCACATGGTCCCACAGAAGTAAACAAAAGACGTGATGCGACGTAAGGGGGAGCTCAGCTGAAAATTAGGCAGCAGCCATATTTACTGTGGCTCCACAACAATGGACATAAATTTTACATATCTAAAAAACTAAAGCAGGGTCGAAATTGGCACCAGCTCACTAGCCAAATGCTGGTAGATTTTGTATCAGGTTAGTAAGATTTTCCTTTAACCAGCCCTGCTGGCTTGTAGTGGAGGAGGTAACATTTCAATAAGTACACCAGCTGACCACTGGAAAAGTCTAGGGGCTAGTGCATTTTCCCAGTCACTAGCCCTGCTGGCTAGTGGCTGCAAAACTTAATTTTGACCCCTGTAAAGATGGTTAGAAAAAATATTTACAGATATTGAAACCAAAACTATGGCTGCATGCTTCCAGCCAAAAAAACAGAATTTTGATAATCACTTCTTGATTATCTAGTACTACTGCTTTAAATATAAATGAGGTTGCTTTACTCCATTTTCTCCTGGTGTGGAAACCCATTTTCCTCCATTACAAAGGTCATGACCCCACTCATGCAAGGCTGAGTTTATGTGTACCTGCACAAGGCAGCGCAAGTTATACTCTAATTCAGTTCTGCTACATGTGTCTTGTGAAGGCCCTGTATTTTCTAAAAACATTTTTTTTCTAACTCAGATACACTTTGAACTATAGAAAACAGCAGGGCACTCACTATACCTTGAAAAGTTTAACAGCCAGCATAAGACAAGAATACAGGGAGCGCAGAGGACCGCAACAGCACAGACTTGTACAGTATACTTACTGCCGACTTTAGCACTAAAATATCATAAAATTCTAGGATGCCTTACATGAGCTGGGTCATGACCTTTGCAATGGAGTCAAGCAGGTTTTCACAAGAGACTTAAGTACCTTCATTTACATTTAAACAGGGTATAAAATTAAGTTTTGCAGCCACTAGCCAGCAGGGCTAGTGACTGGGAAAATTCACAGGCCCTGTTTTCCATTTGCCCAACTAGTGTAGCTAGTATGTTCTCCAATACAAGCCAACAGGGCTAGTGGGCAGGTGCCAATTCCGACCCCAATAAAGCCTGCTGAAATCAGGAGGCTACAATAAAGGCAATCGTCGTTCATGCCTAAGAACTACACAGGTAAACAGAATAAAAAGCTGAGGGGACCTCGCCTTTAACCTGATACCAAATGGCTATCCTAGGTACACGGAGTTAAAGAGCTAGTGGAGCCAAAAAACAGGCAGACAAGAAAATAGTACAAATTATAAGAAGCAGTCAGTTGTAACTTTTCATTTCTGAAGTATTTTTATTTTTTCATTTGCTAATTAGAAAGTCTTCTATGTAATAATATAGCGCTGGATGTGTGGAACAGCTCAATTTAGCAGCTGATGCATCTATCTCTACCCCCCCCACCACACACACCAAGCGACATCACTTGGTGACTGACCTGGTAGTCACTGAGTGGCTTTTCCTAAGCAGTAGTCAGTAAGGTCACGGTGCTGATGATGTAGAGTGAGTTAGTGTGTGTATGTGTGTGTGTGAGAGAGATAATAGTTATGTCAGCTGCCAGGCAGACCGTTGTCCCAAACATCACACCTACTAACATTAGATAATTAAACAAAAAGAAAAAGTGCCTTAAATACAGAAGGTAATGGTTGACTGCTTTTAAAAACTATTACATTTTAAGCTGTAAATCCTGCACTGGGAGGTAAAGGTGTCCAGAAATGGAAAAAAAATAACCTATTTTACCAAAATTACCTATATCATCTTTGATCCTGTTTTCTATAAATATTCTTTACAGTTTTATTTAAGCAATAAGGCACAACAGGGTGTGGGTTATTGGGGTTTTACCCACGCCTTGTGTGGTGTGTCACGAGTTGCAGCCGAGTGACAAACACACAGGATATGGGTAAATCACCTTACATCCTGGAGTGCCTTATTGCGATTATACAATGGACCCACGTGTAAAATAAAATTTAAAATGTGATTTGTGTGTTTTTTTTTTTTTATAAATGCCATTCCTCAGCCGTGGGTTATGCAGGATTTACCCACAGTCAAGTGACATGTTTTGACCAATGATGTTACAGGATTTTCACACACCATTGTGTAATACTAAGTATTTTTCACATGTACTGAAACTACAGCCATGACAAAGTCATGAAACCACATTCTGCTCTTGATATCACCTGCCCTCTATTGGTACTAGATAAGAATATAGTTTTATGGATTCTAATATATATAATAACATACTAAAAGCCAGCAGAATAGGCCTAATGGTCTTTCATGTCTGCTCAGTAGCCAGCCCCTATTGGGCGCTAGCTCCTCCTCCCCCCCAGCCCCCGGGAGGGTCAACCTTGGCTTCAGTACACCCATGCATCTGTCCCACCCCCTCTTGAAGCCCTCCACAGTGCCTTGCTCGACTAGACTCCTGGGCAATGCATTCCATGGCTCCACCACCCTCTCAGTGAAGTAATGCCTTCTACGCTCTCCCCTGTAGGTTCCCCCCTCCAATTTCCATTCATGCCCCCTAGTTGTTCCCCCTTTCTTTAGCCTAAACATTTCCTTGACTCTGCCCGTTAATCCCTTTCGCATATCTGAATACCTCAATCATGTTCCCTCTGTCCCTCCTCTCCTCCAGCAAGTACAGCCCAAGGGCCTCCAGCCTTTCCTCATAGGTCCTATCACTCATGCCCTGGATCATCCTGGTTACCCTCCTCTAGACCCTCTCCAACAGTGCTATGCCCTTCCTAACGTGAGGTCTCCAGAACTGCATGCAATACTCAAGATGCGGCCTGACCAAGGCATTATACAGAGGTAGGATCACATCGCTCTTCCTGGACGTTATTCCCTGGGCTATGCAGCCCAGTATTCTGTTTGCCTTTGCCACCGATCTTCTGCAGTTTTCAGTGCTGTTCATTCTGGTATCTACCACCACCACCAGGTCCCTTTCACTCGATGTGGCTTGCAGTGAGACACCTTCCAGGGTGTATACATGACCTGGGTTTCTGACTCCCAGACGCAACACGCTACATTTCCCCAGATTAAACCACAGCCCCCACCTCCTTGACGAACCCTCCAGGGTATCCAGGTCCCTCTGGACTGCCACCCTCGCTTCCTTACCATCAGCCAGTGCTCCCAGTTTTGAGTCATCCGCGAAGAGGCTCAGTCTACTCCTAACCCCCGTCCCTATATCAGAGACATAGGCGTTGCACAGGAGTGGACCTAGTACTGAACCTTGGGGCACCCCACTGAAGACCTTCCTAGCGGAGGGGACTATTCCACCAACCACTACCTTCTGTGTTCTATCTGTAAGCCAGTTTTCTACCCATCTAAGCAACTGTCCCCCCACCACATCCCCCCCAACTTTGTCAATAACCCGATGTGGAGTACAGAGTCAAACGCCTTGCTGAAATCCAGATATAAGACGCCCACCGTCTTTGTCTGTCCAGGGTCCCTGTCACCCAGTTGTAAAAATCTATGAGGTTGGTCTGCACGATCTCCTGGGACGGAGCCATACTGTTTGCCATCCATGTGCCCCAGCCTTTCCAGTTGCCTCCCGATCTTCCCTTTGATGAAGCTCTCCATTAGTTTGCCTACCACCGAGGTTAGGCTGACAGGCATGTAATTTCCCCATCTCCTCCCTAGACCCACCTTTGTGGATAGGCACCACATGAGCCACCCTCCAATTCTGGGGCACCCTTCCTGTCTGGGGAGAGGCGCTGAACAGCGCAGCTAGTGGAGCTGCTAGTTCGTCCGCCAGTTCCTTCAGCACTCTTGGATGCAGACCATCCGGTCCTGGTGCCTCATCAGTTTTCAGCACCGTGGGAACCTCCCTCACACTGTCCTCTGTGATTTCTCCTCCCTAACCCCAAAAGGCATCCATCCCTTCTAGGCCTGGTCCCCGTACCCCAGCATCATCTGGTCCTTATCGCCATCTGTCCTCTCCTCTCAGCTGTCCGCCCGGCGCCCCTTTCCGGTTGACTGGATCCCATGTCTCCTTCCCTAAATACCGAGGCAAATACTTGTTAAGTACCTCTGCCTGATCCCCCGTGTCCTAAGCCCATCCTTCCCCAGTCCTAATCCTGGAGATGTATGCTCTCCCTTTCCTCTTTTCCCCTATATATCTATAAAATCCCTTTCCACCCCTTCAGATATCCCTGGCCAGGTTTTGCTCCAGCCTCGCCTTGGCTCCCCTCACCACTCTTGTGACCCTTCTAGCTGACAACTCGTGCTCACCCCTCTCCTTTTCCCCCCTGGAACGCTTAAAATGTGCATAGGCAGTTTTCTTATCCCTCACTGCCTCTTGCACCTCCCTGGTCCACCAGCACGGCTCGATGGCCCTCCCATTTTTACACCTTACCCTTGCGCACAAGCTAGTAGCCTCCTGTTCCCCTTTTTTAATGGTCTCCCACAAGCTACCAACATCCATAGTTGGTTTAAAAAATGTCAGAAATGTCCCGTTCAGTGAATCATTATGTAATCTGTCTTTCTTGTGAAACTTTTCTACCCTTCATGTTAACCCCCCCCAGTGACTAACCTGCCTGTGCTCGTACAATATGCCTTGATTGTAATGCCTGTATTGCTCAAATTTCCCTTGAAGTGTTCCTACTTTTATTTTACTGTTGCCTGTAATTAATTCCGGGTTGCCCCTGAAAAAGGGACCATTTTGGTCTCAGTGGGCCTACCCGGTTACCAAAATTTAAATAGTAATAATGTCTGGCCTAATCTGGCTCAAGCTCCCCCTCAGAATCCTGCCCATGCCCACGAAGTCTGCCCCCCTGAAGTCCACCACTACTACTGTGTTTGAGCAGTTCCCCCGACACAGCAGAAACCAAACCGTGGCATGGTCTCCTCCTGCCAGCAGGCTACACACCTCCAGGCCCCTATCTGGTCGCTGTCTGCGAGGACAACATCCAGTGTCTCCCCCCCAAGTAGGTTCCCCCACCTGCTGGACCAGAACGGCATCCTGGAACACATCCATCAGCCTCTGCTCCCAGGCCACCGCTGATGCCATGGTGTCTCAGTCTGCCCCCAGCATATTTAGATTCTCCATGACCACCACCCTACCCTTTCCACAGTCACAGCGCCCTTTGATGTTCTCCACCAATTTTCCGTCCAGTTCCTCATCCATTGTGGGGGGTCTGTACACCACCCCCTACTTTCAATCTTTTGCCTCCCCCCCCAATTGTAGGGTTACCCAAATCACTTCCACTTCCCCTTCTGCCTCCTCCACTCCACTCACCAATATGCCATTCTTGACTATCAGTGCTCGACCCCCAAAATCCTCTTCTCTATCCCTCCTGAATATTGTGTAGCCCTCCAAGTTTAGGTCCCAATCATTCTTCTGGGTGGCCCATGTTTCCATAATTGCTGCCATATCTGCTGATTCCTCTGCCAGCATCGCCTGGAGCGCGGGCATTTTGCTGCCCTTACTCCTGGCGTTGATCAGGACCGTCCTCCACCCCATCCCCCTTCCCTACACAATTTACTCAGCCCCGCGCACTTCCTATTTGCCCTTTCCTGCACAGCTCTTGCTTTGTGTACATTGCAGTCACCTGCCCTCATTTGCCGCCCTAGATCAGGGACCTCGGTCAGTCCTCCTGTCTCCATTCCTTCACTCATCCCTCCCCCCTTTACAAGTTTAAACCCCACTTCTCGTTTATGAACTCAGCGAGTTTCAGTTTTAAGATCTCCTTCTCCTCTAGGTTAAGATGCATCCAATCCCTAGCATATAACCCCTTGTCATCCCACGTGTCCCCCCAGTCCCCCACCAGCCCATATCCTTCTGCCCTGCACCAATCCCTGAGCCACTGATTCACACCTCTGAGTTTGTGCTTGGTCTCCCCAGATGCCCTAGGTACTGGCAGGATTTCCGAGAAGGATACTGAACTCCCTATAGAATGGCAGACTCTGGCTAGTTCCCAAAACCTCGCCTGGATTTCCAGATCGCTGTTCCCTTCCAAGTCGTTTGTGCCCAAGTGTACCAGGAAATCTGGGGATCCCCCGCATTCCAATGCTAATGAATATGCAGTAGCTGGAATTTGGCCTTGTGAACGGATAGGCCAGGGATACATTTAGCCCTGACCAGGCTGCTTTTACCCTCCCCTACTCCCTCCCACTGGATGCCCCTGGTCATGAATTCCCCAGCAGGATCACCTTCACCCCCACCTTACTGGCCCTTCTGACCCCTTCCAGGCTCTTCCTTCTATCCTCGGCCCCCAGCTTACTCCTCCCACCCCCTTCAGTCCGGAGACCACTAGTCTGTGCGTGTCCTACCATGCTCTTCCTTCTGCATGCGGTTTCCAGTTTACTCTTCATCCCCCTACCTCCTGGTCGGCACTGTTGGACCTCCCCCCTGGACTCCCTTTTTGGGTCAGAATCCACAGGTCCCTCTCTCCTACACTCTTCTACTGCTTCCCTCCTGCCTTATGTATACACACATATACATATACATACATATATATATATATATATATATATATATATATATATATATATATATACACACACCACATACATACGTACATACACACACACACACACACACACATATACACATACATATATACACACACATATACATTTTAATTATAGTGGCACGATAGTGTCACTATAGTTAGGGCCGAGTACCCCATTTAAGGTTAAAGTGTGAAATTTTGCAGCTTAAATAACTTTGCCAACATATGACAGATTTGCCTGAAATTTAGCAAGCACTTAGCAGTAGTACCACAGATCTCTGGATCTGCCAAGTTTCGTAACAGTTGGATATACGGTTGCGGAGCTATACAGCGCAATAGAAAGTCGCATTTACGCTTTTTTGCGCATTCTTTGCTCATGCCTACAGGTCGCATGGTTTGCGCAACCAGTCTGAAACCTTCAGGGAACATGCGGCCGGGGTCCCCAATGAGCCTTTCGAAGACTTCATGAAACAATATTAAATGGTTCAAAAGTTATTCAAAACACAAGTTTCCCACTATAGTCAATGGGAAAAGTTAAAATGTTCGACAGTGTCGCAAATGCAGTTTTTAGTGTCGTAAATGACCCCTGTAGTGTCATGAGTCAGCCATTTTTTTCCCCCAGTTACTGGTCACAGAAATGCTTGGCATTTAAATTTGGGACCCTCTAGGGACACAATTCTTTTTGTGTTCACCTAATCGAGCCCTGAGGATGCTAGCCATGTCTTTTTGGGGGGTTAAACACCCCAGAAATATGTTTTTGACATTTTTATAAACTATGGTGTCGCACTTGTGACACTTTCGTGAATTTTTTTTTTTTCCCCGAAAGTGTCGTGACACTACTTTGCAATACTATACCCAAAATAACAGGAATTCTTTGCCACCCTGCTGCAAAAGAACGGTTTGGTCTTTTGGGCTGAAATTTGGAAGGAAGAAAGGCAACATTCCACAGATGTGTCTTTTGGTGGTTTGGTGACAAAATATTACAGGGATGCAAAGTTATGGTACTCTGAACATGACAGTTTTCCCCCATGGACTAACATTACAGCGTCTGCCGCGCCTTTCGGATCCCGTATCTCTGAAACGATTTGAGATACGGACTTTTGTTTTTGTCGGAAAAATACTTAGCCCCCACTAGGGGCTAAGTGTAAAACTAGCCAGGAAAGTCATAAATAATATGAAATTTTAATTTCTCTACGTTGTACGGTTCCTGAGATATAAGCAATTTAGTATTCCAAGTGCTCATTTTCTGCTCCGAGGCCCATTATTATGCATACATTCTTTGTATTCACCGTGTTTCTCTATGAAGCTTTTTTTTGGGGGGGGGTGCACTTTTGTTACTATTGCACTTAGTGTTTCCATAACTGTTTGCGTTACCGTCTACACCACCATGTGCGTTACCCTTTGAGTTTTTGTTTGCGCATGTTACTGTTGCCATTTGCATTTCCATTACTGTCTGTTTGCATTTCGTTTTGCGTCACCATGTGCATTACCGTTTGCGTACGCACTTCCGTTTGTGTTTGTGTTTCCTGCGGCGTAATCGTTGCTGTTAGCATTTGCATTTCCAACTGCGATACCGTAACCATGTGCGTTATTTGTGGATCCGTACGCGTTTGCGTTAACTGTTCGCTTTGACATCATCGTTGCTGTTATTGTAACTGTTTGCAATTGCGTTACCGTTACTGCTTGAGTCTTCGTCATTGTTTGCGTTTCTGTTGCGTTTCCATTGTCGACTGCATTACCGCTGCTTTAACCGTTTGCGTTTACCGTTTGCATTTTTCTTCATGTTTGCATTTCCGTTGGCGTTACCATTTACATTACTGTTTTCGTCAACGTTTGTGTTTCTGTTGCCGTTAGCATTTGCGTTACCATTTCTGTTTTCATTACCATTTGCGCTTGCGTTTCTCTTACTGTTTGCATTACCATTTACCTTTGCATCACCATGTGCGTTACCGTTTGCGCTTGACTTTGTGTTACTGTTGCCATGTGACAAATAAAAATCACATGGTTTGGGCCCCGCGTTCCCACCACCACATTCCATTTACTATTTATAGTGCTCATTCTCAAAAAGAAGGGAAATTCATGGCAAAAAAACTCTGTTTAATGCATCAGTTAGTGTTGTTCCACAGTGACAAAGTGAGGAAATTCGATGTTAGGGTTGCCACCTTGCACCAAGCCCACCCATCCCACCAGCGGGCATCGGGCGTGCGTTGAGGTATCTGTCCTCTCTCACCCCATTCTCTACACCCACCTCAGCTTGTTTACATGGCATGGGATGAGAGTTGGGACAAATGACTACCAACGACCCGATGCCTGTTGTGAGGTGGGCTTGGCGTCTGAAGGTGGCAACTAACTGCAGGCCCCACTGGTAACGCTGATGCGTCGTGAGGTTTTATATATCTCTGCTGCTCATATATACACACACACACATACATACCGTACACACACATATATATACACACACACATACACACACACACATATACATACACACACACACACACACACACACACACACACATTATATACACATTATAATACACACACACACACACACATATACATACAGGCAAGAAAGAATCCCTGGCCTCGGATTGGTCAGTGTGTGCCTGGGACAGTGATCTCAGTATAACATCAGTGTATGAAGTCCAGGCACACACATGACCGCATCACAAGTTATGCATCCCTTCCACAAGTTACCGCTGCTCCAATCTCAGCTGTAAAGGACTTCAGTCCCCCCTGCAAACAGCAATTCCATCAATAACCGAAGCAGTCACAAAAAATACAGCACTGAAGGACATAAAATAAATGTCACTTTCATGCCTGTTTTTCTTCTCCAAAGGAAGCGGCTTCACTGAACCACGCCGACTTCGTGAATCGCCATTTGCACGCTTCAGAAACACTGCTCGACTTGGCGAAAAAAACGGGCCATGAAAACTGCATTCAGCCACTTGGAAAAGTACTGCATAGCCTTCAAGGCACTAACATTTATCTCCAAAAAGTATGAAGAAGCTGCGGCTCCAAACGGCTTTTCCATCTCCTGCACCACATCACGACTGTGACAACACGTACACGCTTCAGTGCCGTGCTGCACAGCTAGCCAGTGGCAATCCTCCAGCTCCAGTGTCTCACATCCCTCACCTTAGTTTGCAGTCCAAGTCAATATTTACCCCAAATAAAAAAAAAAAAAAAAGGATACACTGGCAGCCCCCGGTCCCAACTCCACTTTTCACCTGATGTCACTGGACACAAGAAGACACCTATAAGGCAGTACAGAACAACCATTTACAAGCAGAGCCACCTGCTGCACAACACAGAAACTATGAACTTTTTTCTAAGTATACCTCCCCTAACAAAGTTTAAACAACCAAAAAAAAAAAAAAATTGTGTGTATATAACTCTTTATAACATTGGGTAGGGGGAGTGAGAAAGGTGATTGGTGAAATGACCTCAGGTGAGTGCATTAATGCACCCTTATCGGCACAGTTAGGATGAAGGGGTCTGAGGGAGATCCCTTGGCACACCTGCACTTGTTGTGTAGGGGATTTTGTAAAGGCAGCCATTTGCAATCCTCACTAAGGGACTCAGTATTAGTGCAGATGGCAGAGGTGCCTTTTAAAAATTATTGTTCCCCACACAACTGCAGGGAGGCATCTGCACAAGAAACGTAGGTGTGGGGTGTGTGTCTGTCCTACTGCTCCGGTGAATTGACTTCATCCCCCCCTCCAAATGTGCAGAACCCGTCCTCATCAGTCCCGTTGCTGTGATGAGTCGACTGTCTCCCCCTCCCCCCCAAAAAACACGTGACAGCCTGTCCCAGGGTCCACTTCTACTCCTCTGCAGTGTGGGAGCACAGCAGCTTGGAGCCCCTCTCCTCCTCTGGCGCGGAGGTCCACTGCTGCTTGCTGACTGCTCCGCTCACAGGAGTGTCTGCCCCCATATTTCCTCTGTCTGCTGCTTCTGTGCCTTGGGAGTGCAGGAGCACTGTGCACTGCTCATATGAGCACATTCCCCAGTATTTCTTCTGAGGCCTCGTGTGCAGGGACAGCAGAAGCGGTGGTCCAATGTAGGCAAAGCAAGGCAGCAGTGGTATATGAGGAGCCGCTGTGCGGCACACAGAGAGTGAGCATGTGGCAGCAGCGAGATGATCAGCGACCGGTGTGGCACACAGAGTGAGCACAAGGCAGCAGCGGGACAATAGGAGCCGCAGTGCGGGCACACAGAGAGAGAGAGCGCGCTGCAGTTATGGTGCAGCTGAGACATCAACCAGTCACATCCTATACCATGGACCCAGGGTTTATTCCAGCCCATTTGTCTACTTCCCTTCCCAGCCACCTCAACGGAGTAAAAACTAGTGGCTATGGTGCTGCCACTGTACTCGACCCATTCCCCGTCATTGTACTTCACTCCCTGTTGTCTACAGAATTAGGGGTATGTGCTGGAGTGAGTCATGGGGCAGAGCATATAATAATATTTTTCTGGCAAAAGCATAACTATTATCCATTTTGCTTTTCATTTTCTTTCCTTCCTGAACTGAGACACTGGATGGAGGCAGTATAGCGCAGTGGGTTAAGGCTCAGAGCTGGAGACCTGTGTTTGAATCCCACAGCCACCTAGGTGCATACTGTGTGATCCTCAGCAAGTCACTTAACTCTGTTGTGCTCCCAGGTCACATCTGGAAACAAGCTTCGGCTTAGTGTGCTACTCCTGCTGTTCCCTTTCCCTATACCGACAACTATGAGATAAAAAAAAAAAAATTCTATCTTGGTGTGGTTCTATGCTGCTTATCATCAGAAGCAAGTGGTAGCACCATCCCAATACATCCACAGTATAAATCTAGTATGTCAATTCAAAATGTAACCAAAAAAAAAAAAAAAAAAATCACACATTGCAAATGGCAGCCATCTTTAATTATCAGAGTCATCAATATTAACATTAAAACAGCTGTTTTAAAAAAATGTCTGAGGATTCTAAATTGAATACAAGTGGGCCAACTACGCTCACGCAGCCAGCAACCAGAGTTCAGTAGCGCTCAGGTCAGAGGGCACCCAAGGGGTGGAGGATTGAGTGTCAGAAGATTGCTCTCCTCTTTAGGGGGCAGAATGTGGTGGTCTAAGCGCCTCAGCAGATTGCTGGAGGAAGCCACCCACTGGACTGCCTCTCCAAGGCAGGAGGGGCAGGAGGGGCAGGCGGACACCTACATGGGGTGCACAGGATTGGCGCATGGACACCTGCAGGCAACGCACTCAACTAGCTGGGCTCGCTGGTCCAACTACTGAATCCTGTTCACTGTGGGAATGGGGGAGCCCACTGTCCCTGCCCCGGAGGGGGAAGGGCCTGGGGGTGGTGGCCGTTGGTAAAATCCCGCAGACATCAAGGTGATGGGACTGGGGTGTCCAGCCTGAATGCAGTCACAGGTAGGGGACAAACAAAAACAGTAAATTAAAAAAAATGAATAAAAGTCTAAGTATGTCAGAAATATATTTTTGCTGAAAAACTATATGGTGAAATTGCCAACTAACAAATTCTGCTGCTTTAAAAATTTGGTTTTATTTTTCTACTTTGTAGCTTAGTTAAGGGTACAGTAAAACTATATTTGTAAAATGGGTAATGGAATGTGAACTTATTTACATGATGGGCCTATTAAACTATAAACTAGGCGAGGAAATCCCCGTGTCCCGATTGGCCGGGAGTCGGTTCTAGCCATGGCAGTGAGAGCGCATCACCAATGGCTAATAAAAACCAGTCCCTGGCAACAGGGCAACTCACAAGTCACATACAGAATTCATAAGCCACTTACTTCCTAATTTACACCACAAACATGACTGCAACCTTTACTTATATATAAAAACCTTCAACTAAGCCCTAAACATAGAAACATAGAATTTGACAGCAGATAAGAACCGCTTGGCCCACCTAGTCTGCCCATTTTCCTACCCAACAGATAAGCTGCAGATCCTAGTTAACCAACAGCTTACTTCCTCCTACCCCCCACTAGGACTGCCTTATGTCTGTCTCATGCATTCTTGAATTCCCCCACTGTTCTTGACTCCACAACCTCCTCAGGGAGGCTGTCCCATGTATCCACAAGCCTCTCCGTGAAAAAATACTTCCTCACATTACCTCTGAGCCGTTCCCCCTCTATCTTCAAATTGTGCCCCCTTGTTCTTGCACATCTCTTTTTCTGAAAGATGCTACCCTCTTGGACTTTGTTGATTCCCTTGAGGTACTTGAAAGTTTCTATCATGTCCCCTCTCTCCTTTCCTTTCCTCAAGGGTATACATATTAAGCTCCTTTAGTCTTTCTTCATATGTCTTCTGGTGCAAACCCTGCGCCATTTTGGTTGCCCTCCTCTGGACAGCCTCCACTCTGTGTCTTTGCAGAAATGGAGTCTCCAGAACTGCACACAATACTCCAGGTGGGGTCTCACCAACTGTCTGTAAAGAGGGATAACAACTTCCTGTTTCCTACTATTGATGCCTCTCCCTATGCATCCCAGTATCCCCACAGCCTTCCTTACTGCCTTCTCACATTGCTTGCCCACCTTTAGGTCATCTGATATAATTACCCCCAGGTCCCTTTCCATTTTTACTGTTGTCAGTATCTCACCCCCCATTGTGTATGCTTCCCCTGGGTTTTTGTTTCCCATGTGCATTACCTTGCACTTCTTTGCATTGAATCTGAGCTGCCATACATTTGACCATTCCTCCAACCTTGCCAAGTCCCTTCTCATCCTTTCCACTCCATCTTGTGTATCAACCCTGTTGCAGATCTTTGGGTCGTCTGCAAAGAGACATACTTTTCCTTCCAGTTCCTCTGCAATGTCAATTATAAAGACATTAAAAAAAGGACCAGTCCCAGTACTGAATCCTGCGGTACCCCGCTAGTAACCCTCCTTTCTTCACTGTGGACTCCATTTACTACTACCCTTTGCGTCCTGTTGCATCCTAAAAGTAAAAGTCAACTGAATTAAAGTAAATAATGTGATGTTATTCACTCAAGAAACCTTTTTCTACACGTACATACATTTAAAAAAAAAAAAATCAAGTACTATTCAGTTTCCACTGCTGGTGTTCCGTTGGCGACCATGAAAATCCCCCAACCCTACCAGTTTGCCTGAGAACTCCCTGCTCCTTACCTGGCAAAAGATAAAATTGAGGTTCTGGCTCCACCAGAGGCCTGTGTATGCGTGTCTGTTGCGTGTATGCCAGTGGAACTCTGAAGAATTTTGAACTCATGTATTCCATATTACCACTGTGTGTGTGTGTGTGTGTGTGTGTGTGTGAGCATTCTACTACTGGAATGTACAGCTCTGAATTCTTCTATTCCGTGGTACACAATCACACAATGCACTGAATGTGAAAAAAAGACTGATGACTGACATGTGAAAAACATCTATGGAGGGACTATTTTACATAATTTAGTAACATTTTATTACAGTTTTGTGGCTTAGAAAACCTTCAGAGTGCTTGTTTTTTTAAAGTTGCCTATGGGCCCATTTTATATAAGTATAAAGGAGGGGCTACAACCAATGCCCTCTTGTGCCTTATTGCTTAAATAACGAACAACCGTACACTCTGTTCACGTCCGTATCTGTAGTCACTAACCAATGGCAAGGCAGCTTTACCAATGCTTGATGAAGTCATACTCTAGCACTGCTGCACTTAAAATGAAGAACAAACTCAGGCAGTTGAACTAACAGCACAAACTATGTTTAAACAGTTATTATTGTGCCCCCCGATTTAATTGCTTAAAAAATATTAATTTTAAAAAAGGATAAACTCCAGGATATTTGGTTATGTGTGTGTGTGTATAAAAAAAAAAATATATATATGTATATACACACATACAGTGACTTGCAAAAGTATTCAACCCCCTTGAAAGTTGTCAGATTTGTCTGAATGACAAATGAGATTTTGTTCTGTGTAATATTTTATTTAAAAAGACTGACCCTCAAAATAATTATTTTAAAGTGACATTGGTTTTATGTTAGAAAATATTTTTAAGAAAAATAAATAACTGAAATATGCTGTTCGCATAAGTATTCAACCCCTGTGCTCTGGAAGCTCCAAGTTTACACAGATGAAAAATATTGCCCTAACGAGGACACAATTGGCTTACAATTGGCCTCACCTCTGAAAATTAAAGTAGCTCACATTTTCTGGATAAACCCCCACCTCAGTTTAATGACCATTGGTCAGACTGTGAATCTGAAGGAAGGGTGTGAAAATGAGACTAAAGAGCATTCTAAGGAAGTTAGAGATAAAATAATAGACATGCATAAATTAGGAAAAGGGTACAAAATAATATCCAAGTGTTTGGATATCCCAGTGTGCACTGTTGGATCAATAGTGAGGAAGTGGAAGCTGCATCACACCACCCAGGCACTACCTAGACAAGGCCGTCCCTCAAAACTCAGCGTCCGAACAAGGAGACTAGCGAGGGAAGCCACAGAGAGGCCAACAATCACTTTGAAGGAGCTAAGAGTTCAGTGGCTGAGAGTGGAGTGAAGGTGCACCAGTCAACCATATCAAGAGCTCTGCATAATACTGGCCTGTATGGGAGGGTGGCTAGAAAGAAGCCATTACTCAAAAAGAACCATATCAAAGCACATCTGGAGTTTGCCAGAAAGCATGAGAGCGACCCAGCTAAGATGTGGCACAAGGTTTTGTGGTCTGATGAGACCAAGATAGAGATTTTTGGCCAAAATTCAAAGCGCTATGTGTGGCGCAAACCTAACACTGCCCATATCAGAGAAACACCATCCCTACAGTGAAGTATGGTGGTGGCAGCATCATGCTGTGGGATGCTTTTCATCAGCAGGGACTGGGCATCTTGTTAAAATTGAAGGAAGAATGGATGGAGCAAAATACAGGGAGATACTGCAAGAGAACCTGCTTCAGTCTGCTAAAAAACTGAAGCTTGGGAGAAACTTCACCTTTCAGCAGGACAATGATCCCAAGCACAAGGCCAAAGCAACACAGGAGTGGTTAAACAACAAAAAGGTGAATGTCCTACAGTGGCCAAGTCATAGTCTAGATCTCAATCCCATCGAGAATCTGTGGCACTGTTTCAAAATTGTGGCCCACAAGCGTCACCCAACCAACCTGAACAACCTGGAACAAATCTGCCAAGAAGAATGGGCAAGAATCACTCCCGAACAGTGTGCAAGGCTGGTAGATACTTACCCCAAAAGACTTAAAGCTGTTATTGCAGCAAAAGGTGGCTCTACCAAATACTAATGTGTAGGGGTTGAATACCTCTATAAGCAGCATTTTCCAGTTTTTAATTTTCTTTAAAAGATCTGCTGACGGATAATTAATTTTGGCTTTGAGGATATACTGTTAGAGCATATGAGTTTGCAATAAAAATACTGACTGGAATAATATATGTAAGTCTCATTTGTAATCCAGACAAACCTGACAGCTTTCAAGGGGGCTGAATACTTTTGCAAGTCACTGTACACACACACACACACACACACACACACACACACACACACGCTAGCGGCATTTGGCCTTGTGCCAATACAACACAGACATGCTTCTATCTCAGTGCAACCATACAC
Source organism: Neoceratodus forsteri (assembly GCA_016271365.2). Lineage (NCBI taxonomy): Eukaryota > Metazoa > Chordata > Ceratodontiformes > Ceratodontidae > Neoceratodus > Neoceratodus forsteri. Next base: position 237,838,237 of record CM057451.1, read on the forward strand.
ACTCTGTTGTCTTATTCCTTACTTAGCCTGAGGCAGATGCCACCTTCTCGAGCACAATAACAAAGTTAGCAAAGTTTATACTAAATTTCTAGCCTTGACTAGTTGACAGAACGCACTGGTCTGCCAAGGACAACTTCATTTTTTTTTTTTTTTTTAGGACATAGGAGGTTGGCCAGCAAAGAAATAAATAATTTGGCACACTGATTTTGCTGGACAATTTCCAGGAGTGCTTGGCAAAAAATAAATTCCTCCACAGGCTGACAATTATTTATAGTGGCAAAAGCATCTCTTGGCCTTTTGCCCAGTGGGAAAAATCAAGGTAAGGGCCTTGTCCTTGAAGATGGCAGCAGGACAGGTGAGGGTATTTTTGTCCCATGTTTTCTCCTGCATTTCTCCTTCCTCCCCATGGCAAGGGCAATGCCTAATCTCCCTTGATCATGCAATGCATGCCCCTATGACAAGAGTTAATTCCCTGGCTAGCCTGCAGGAGTTGCTGTAAAACCAGAACCCGCCGCCAGCCCTGCCAAGGCGTGCTGCCTCTGAACAGCTGCCTGTAGCCAGGGCTGCCTTCAGACATGGCGGCCCGTGCCCACTCATAACTCCGGGTCACCTGCACAGCTGCCACTGGGCCATCGGTGCGGCCTGGAACAACATATTTTTGACATGGTCCAAGTAAACTGAAAATGTAGTTCTGGGGAATTTTCCTTTTTTACATTTAAAAAGTGCTCCATGAAAGGAATGTAAAATCCCCACTGCATACTACACAGCACTCTGGGCCTCTTCTCACCTGAACTGATGCAGTTAAGCACCATGTTTTATGAACGCGTGCGCAGGCTCCACCCAACTTACATGTGAACTTCTCAATAAATAACAGCCCTATTCATTCAGGTCAATAACCTCTTCAGTGTATCTAAAGCCGACAGGACCACTGGACAAAGGCTTTCTCCATATATGTGCCAGGGACCTGGAATTCTCACCCCACTTCTGCAAAACTAAACATAAAAACCCTCTGCTACTGTACAACATGCCTTCAAGCATGCCAAGAACAATCATCTTCGTGCACCTTGCAGCTGCCTACAAATATCTGCCACTACTGCTCCCCAACTGCGTACTACTCCCTGTATTCTACCGTCCTACTCACCTATAACTGATTCTTTCCCTAACTTTGTTACTTCTACCTAGAGAAAAGTATTGTAGATACAAGTATAAATGCGTTTATCACAACTGTAACATTTATGCACATTGTTTTAGACCTCAACTGCTAGAAACCTCTGCTGCTATAACTGCCCCCCCCCCGACCCTCTTAAAAACCAGATGTCTTGCCTTAACATGGATTATCTCGGTATGCCAAATTCCAAATAAATAAAAAAGTAATATAACAGCTACTAGGTGGCATTAATACTCTAGTTCTGCAGGCCTATTCCACAGATGTCTACAGGTCGTCCTCTGCCCTTAACAATAACAAGTCAGTTTCGACAGGCAGGACTGGTGCATAACAAAACAGCTGTTTTCTCCCCCACCTCACTTCCTGTGCTGCTTCTACCCCTCCCCCACTTCTCAGGAACTAGTCCCTCTGACAACAAATGAATCAGCTGGAAGCAAAAGCTAAGCAGCCATCAGCTGATCGCTCTTTGTTTACAATCCCCGGCCTTTTGACCAAGCAGAGTCATTTTCCCCTCAGTTGTTCAGGGCAAACCAAAAAGCCAGCTTTGCCACACAGGCGATTTTGCTACGGACTGTCGAAATTTCATTTTGCAGCCACTAGCCAGCAGGGCTGGTGACTGGGAAAATCCACTAGCACCCACAGACTTTTCTACTGGCCCAGTTGGCCTACCTACTGAAATACCTTCTCCATTACAAGCCTCCAGGGCTAGTTAAAGTGCTTACTAACTCGTTACAAAATCTTTCACCTCTTCATAACAGAAGCATAGCTTACCACTTCAGCAACCATTTAATCAGACCTCTCCTATGTAAATCTTTATTAATTAACCCATTCTAGTAAAGGTTTGCTTTGGTAGAAAAAAAAAAAAAAAAACTAAAAAACTAAACTATTAACCCTATCAGCAGCTCTAAACACTGCCATCATCAATGCATTTGTCCTTCAAGAGCCATCTGGAACCTTTTCTACATCGTTATTTCCCTGCAAGCAGAACAGATACCATCACCTGATCACCTTTTGTCAATACTCCCAGCGCTACGAAGCGGGCACTTGCACTCAAAAATCAAAAACCTTGTAATACAATGAAAAAACCTAACAGCAGCAAGTTTACTCAGTTCTCCATCATAACTGATGTGCAGAACTCCAACAGTCAGTCTGCTTTTACAGGTATTAACCGAACAACATTTCTCCAATTACTCATTCAAGTAGAAAACAGGGTTTTAAATAAGCTGAAAAAGACGGTTAGCAGTTGTGAAAATGCACAGCACCTGGCACAGACTGATTAGCAAAATTATATAGTTTTGTTAATGTTGTGTACTGTCATGGATTCACTCAAAAAATGGTTTGCAGTCTACTGCTACGCATTTCTGAAAATGGTTAGCATTACCCCGGATTGCTTAGCGTTTTCCTATGCTATACCAGCTATTTAAAACCCTGAAAAAATATGTACTTCAACATGTAACACACCTAAATTTCAATTAAGCCTTAAGAGAAAGGCAACCCCCACCCAACAAAACACACAAAAAAAAAAAAAAAAAAACACAAGAGAGAGAGAGACTGTAATCTCAACTGGAAACAACTCAAAAAAACAACCATCATATGGGAATCAACTTAACATACATCCACAACCATGGGACATATATACATACACACATTTCATCCGAAAGCATTTTACATGTAAACAGTTCTTTTTGGTTGCTGCTGTTGCAAAGGTTGTGTGTATGTATCTTACCACAATAGCATGAGGAGAGTGCACCAATGATTTCAGTTCATTCAGGTCGTTTTCAGCCTGTGGATTAGAAAAAACAGAACTGAATTCAGTTCTGTAAATGTGTCCTTCATAGCAGACCTGTCACATCCATGAGGAAACCATAACAGTTGTACAGTACAAAAAAGGTCATTTTTTTTTTTTTTTTTTTTTACCTTGTCCCACTCTCCTTCCATGACATGATTTCGAAATTTGGTAGCAGCTGGGTGCTCCAAACGACAGCCTGATTCCTGCATCAGGAGATCTACCGTTTGGCTGTAAATAAACACAGAAAGAAAACACTGTATCACGCTTACCTAGCACGACAAATCAAAGTTACTGCAAAAAGCCTGGTATCTGACTCATACTGCAGCCACCCAAATGCCCTGCAAGACAGCTCCCAACACTGGGGTAGTGTACCTTAGTAGCTGGATTACAAACAGAACTGTGAACCACAAGACCTTAGGTTCCAATCCCACCAGAGTCACTTAAGTTGTGTGACTGAGCAAGCCTTCCTAGGCTTTCAGTGCTTCCAGCATTAAAATGGTGTGGAAGCAGGACCCCACTGTGAACAGGGTGCTGCCCCCTGCCTGGCTCTCTTGGGTTAATAAACTGAACACAAAACAAGATACACATTCTCTGTCCCAAATGATCAGTTCTCATTTCTCCAATCATGATATGTACTCGACTTATTCTAAAAACAATTGTTACGCCCCAAGTGCTAACATCAGTGCTCCGCAAAAGTTGATTGACACCACTGAAAAAGGTAGTTTTCTTCGCTCTTCACCAGTTTGGAGTCCAAGCACCGAGGAAACATTTTCAGCTTCATTTTCACCAGTTTTACACAAACGAAATTTCACTACTTATTTAAAAAAAATTAGAATAATGTGTCTGTCATTTAAGTTTTACAGCTTCCCTACTTAATAGAATTTTACTGACCTTAAAGGGATTATGTACCTTCAAACCAAAAATCCAATATGTAACTGCACCCTGTCGAAACTAATCAGTTGCCACAGGAGGGAAGCCCTGGCAGTGCCATTTTCAGGAAGTCTGAGTGTTCTTTAGGATATCAGCACCCCATCAGTTTCCATTTCTATAGCTGCAGGACTTGCAGTTGGTGAAACACTCACCCAAAAAAGAACTACCCAGCCCAAATAAGCAATCTTTTTTTTTTTTTTTTTTTAAACAAAAATGGTTGCCCTCATAAGGTGACTGAGTTTAGACAGGGCGTAATTACATACTGGAAGGATCCGACGGTACTCAGTCCCTTTAACATCATGAAGAACAGAGTAAGAATGTTAACACTTGGGAGGATCGTAGCAGAATAGGTACAGAATAGTTATGATCTGGATAAAATTACTTACACTAGCCTGTTAATGACACCAACTTTTTTACAATAGGAATATAGCAAAATGTCATGTCCAAGAACTGAAAATAAAGGACACCAAAGGTAACAACTTGCTGTAGTGCATTAAGCTGATCCAACAGTTTATTTTAAATCCATGGGACCAAAGACTGGATAATAAAAGTCACGGGTGTTACAGGGTATTAAATACTTGGTACAGCACAGCAACTTGCTATGCAAAACAGGGGGTAATGCTAAACATTTCCAAAAAGGCACAGCAGTAGACTGCTAACCATTCTTTTTGTCAGCAAGTCTACGGCCCAGTAGACAAAATTAGTGTGTATATATATTATATACACATATATAATACATACATACATACATACACACACACACACATATACATATACACACACACACACACACACATATGTGTGTGTATATATATAGTGTGTGTGTGTGCGCACACATACACACACACTTTGTAGGGATTCCACTACTTACATAAATGCACCCCCCCCCCAGACTCTGACCCAAGTGAAAGATAAACAATGTTATTCACCTAGTGGGTAAGTAACACTATTTTTCACTTGCCAACATCACAATCAACTTGACAAGTCCATTCTGCCAATCCCACAATGAATCTGCCCTCTGTTGTCACACAGACACTGTATACTTAGAACATACAATAGCCTGTGTTATAATATGTCGTTCCTGAAAATAGGCATATAACTTGTCTAGTGTATCTACCCAGTCAACAAAAGCTAAATAAAAACTACCATTCGTGAGGCGGAAGGACTTTCATAACTCATAGATACATACATACATAGACAGTGTCGGCAGATAAGGGCCTATGGCCCACCCAGTCTGCCCATTTGAGCTTGTAAGTTCAGTTTATGTTTTCCAAGAAGTCTGTTGCCCCTTACCCCTGACCTCCAGAATTCCTTTATGTCTATCCCATGCATTCTTAAATCCCGTGATTGTTTTACAGCCCCACCACTTCTCTCTGGCAGGGTGTTCCACTTGTCCACACCGGCTCTGTGAAGAAATTCTTCCTCACGCTTCCTCTGAATCGTCCTCCCTCCAACTTCATCCCATGCCCTCTAGTCCTGGAACATCTTTTTCGCTTAAAAATAGTGTATTCCTGCACCCTGTTCCTCCCTGTAAGATACTTGTATGTCTCTATCACATCCCCTCTCTCCCTCCTCTCCTCCAGGGAGTACATGTTCAGTTCCTTCAACCTGTCCTCATAGGACTTGTGATGCAATCCATGCACCATCTTTGTTGCCCTCCTCTGAACCTTCTCTATCCTATGTCCTTAAGTAGGTAAGGTCTCCAGAACTGTACAGTGTACTCCAGGTGGGGCCTCACTAGTGTCTTGTATAGTGGAATTATGACCTCCCTTTTCCTGCTGGTGATGCCCCTGCCTATGCATCCCAGCATCCTATTTGCTTTACCTGCTGCCTTGTCACACTGTTTCCCTGCCTTGAGGTCATCAGAGATGATAACCTCAAGATCCCTTTCCTGCTTGGTGCATGCTATATCCTCACCCCCCAACTGATATATTGTGCCAGGGTTTTGTGCCCCATATGCATTATCTTGCACTTTTGCATTGAATTTCAACTGCCAAACCCCTGACCATTCTTCAAGTTTCTGCAGGTCCCTTCTCATTCTGTCTACACCCTCTGGTGTGTCTACTCTGTTACAGAGCTTTGTGTCATCAGCGAACAGTGAAATTCTGCCTTCTAGGTCCTGCGCAATGTCACTGATGAAGATATTGAATAGGACCGGTCCCAGCACTGATCCCTGTGGTACCCCACTGGTCACTCTTCCCTCTGTGGAGTGACAGCCATTTACCACCACCCTCTGTGTCCTGCCGCCCAGCCAGTTACCTACCCACCACACAACTGTACTCATGGCTTTGTCACTCGTGAGTTACAGTCCCGCCCCCTCACTCATGGAAATAAACAGCATATTAGAACAAAAGCCATTGTATATCCTCTGTTACATATGAGTGGCGGAGTAAAATGACAAGATAAAAAAACATTTTAGCTAGTGATATCAGTAACAGTATACTGTTACTGTTGTCACAATGGATATTTTTAAGGTTACTGTCATCATAGTGGAACACTGAACCAATCAGAGAGGAGCTTTCATAACGCTGACAATGCCTAGTGCACCACTGAAGCCAGCTGTTAAAAGTCAAAGGAAAACAGCAAATATTCAACCAAACTAGATTTAAAAGCTAAAACTTGTAAACGACTGTTGTGTATATCGAATATGCAACAGCCTGACTGAAAATAGGAAATGTATCATCCCTTGTTAATGGGCAGGACTTTCTTAATTCACTCGTGACTCTGCCACTCGAGTTATGGTCCTGCCCCCTCATACTTGAAGACTAACTCAGTTTAACTTTAAGCAATAAGGCACAACAGGGTGTGGGTTATTTGTGATTTACCCACACCTTGTGTGGTGTGTCACAAGGTGCAGCAGAGTTACTTCACCACACAAGTAGTGGGTAAATCTCCCTATAACTCACACCCTGGAGTGCCTCATTGTGACTAATACAATGGACACATGTGTAAAATAAATTGTAAATGTGTTTATATTTTTTATAAATGCTACTGCTCAGCCGCTGGTTATGCAGGATTTACCCACGGTCATGACATGTTTTGACCAATGAGGTTACAGTATTTTCACACACCATTGTATAATCAAGTGCAACTCATGAATGGCAGTCATAGGTGAGTTATGAAAGTCCTGACCATTCACAAGGGATGCTGAATTTCCTATTTTGAGTCAGGCTATTGCATATGCAATATATGCAACAGTAGTTTACAAGTTACAACTTTTAAATCTGCAGTTTGAATAGTTTGCCGTTTTTCTTTGATTTTAACAGCTGGCTTCAGTGCTGCACTAAGCACTGTGGGGTCAACGACGTTGTGAAAACTGCTGACTGGTCCAGTGTTCCATTGTGATGACAGTAACCTTAAAAATATCCAGTATGACAACAGTAAAATTTTTGATATGTTGCTGTTACTGATATAACTAACAAAAATATAGAAAATACAAAATGGCTTGCAGTGGAATAACACATTTATCTCCACCAGTGAGTGGTACGACCCACAACTCTCGAGTTAGTTATAAAGGTCTTAACACTCATGTGTGGAGATAAATGTGTTAATCTACTGCGACCCATTATGTATTTTATAGATCGAGGGAGCGCTCCCGACCAATCGAAGCGCTTCTTGCCCCTAAGCATGAGACACTTATTCTGTGAAGTGTCTCGCACGCAGATGCCCTGAAAACGAGCATATTCCGTGAACAGTTTTTTTAAATATATTACTGATCGCTATCAATAATATATTACAACATCCACCATCGCCACTTGTTCCTGTATTAGAGTGGTTTAGCTTGCCTTCAACCACCCCAGGAGAGGAGATCTGCTTTTAGGCTGATCGATCCTGCTCTGCCCCCGGACAACCTGAGGTCATTTCTGAACCCGGGTCGTCAGTGTGGCACAAGGTGTGGCATCCAGGATCTCAACCCTCAGTGCCACTGGGCCAGCAATATAAATGATGTTCTAAGTGAAAATATTTAACCCAAAATAACATGATTTACCAGATTTATTAACCACTGGTGTGGTATATATATTTTTTAACCTCTTCACTTTTATCTCCACTCCTGTTCGGTGTGTGTGTATATAGAGTACACATACATCCCCATGTATAAAAATAGCTGTAATAAAAGACACATTTTGCTAAGTTTCTTTTCCCAGAAAATTCTGAACTTCAGTTAAAAAACACTTTCTAGAATTTCACCTAACGAAAATGTTGAGAGAACTGTGTAACATCTGGATCAGCAACAACTGAGACAGACAGTGGTGGGTCTAACAAGCACACCGCTCAGCTATCCCCGACAGGGCTCAAAAAAGTCCTTAACACCCCCCATGGCATTTCTGTCACCAAATAGGGATTTGAAGCATATATAGTTATACACTGTAGTCGTTTCCTTCAGAAAATGTCTTCCACAATAAGCCACACAATATAGCAGACGTATTGCCCCAATACTGTAATTTTGAAGAAACGTCCCCGATTTTGTAAGCCTAGTCCCCAATTTGCAAAGTAGGAGGTATGCTATCAAGTCTCACTAGGGCTGCAGCAGATCTAAGATCTGAGCAACAATCTATGATCAGGGCTATTAATAAGTACTATAGGAGATCAGCAAGCTGGCATTGAAAAGCCATAGCAATCCATTTAAAAACGTGCTGACAGTCGATTGGGGATGGTATACTGCCAAACACCAGCATGTCATGATCGAAGTTTCCTGGGTCAGACAATTAGAGTTTATACTGCCTAATGCCTTGGGTAACATGTTAATTTCAGACTTGACATTTTGGTTGGAGTCTTGGCTATACGTTACATATAACCAGTGAATAATTCGGATGCGTACATGTTTCAACAATCTACTGAAGCCACAATGGAGGTCTTGGGTCCGTCAAGAAAAGTTAAATACCGCTTTCCATTGTCATACATTAATCGTGATAACTAATGGCAGAATACGATATTCACTACACATTTACTTGATAAAATACGAGCTGAAACAAACAAAACTCCTCAGCCACAAACATACTCCGTTGGCCCACGTTTACTTTTGACCAGAGTGCTGCAGTGTTCTGCACAATAGTACTGCAAAGTTATGTAATAACGGAAAACTTGCACGTTAGAATTTCTTCTTTGTAACTCTGTACGTATGCTTCCCTCAGCCGGCATCAGGCCTTCTCAGAGCCCTGGGCAGCCCAACCCCGTCACTGTCAAGCATTTGCTATGCTCCGGAGTGTTGCCCCGGGGTATCCCCTCCCCACGATAAAGGTCTTCGGGCTGGGCCAGGTCCCTCATAAAGGCCATCTGTGGTGCTCCCAGCGTAAACCTAGGTCGGCGGGGTCCGCGGACCGCCCAGAGCCATCACAGGGCACGGCCGATTTTTTTTTCGTTTTCTACCATATTGAGAGTCCCTGTCACTGCATTGTTGACAAATATTCGTAACCGTGTGACACGGAGTTGTCAAACTCTACCCTCCCCCCGATGTGTGTTTTGTTTGCAATTTGGGCAACATATCCAGGTAATGGCATGCATCGTTTTTATAACTACATAAATGAAGCAGTACGAGTCTTTCTGATTGTCGTGTTTCATTGACGATGCCAGCTAGTATATACTTACTTCAGCCCTAACCCATGCAAGTGCTGCCCTATCAGCCGGATCACATCCTCATCAGACTGAGAGAGCCTTTTCTTCTTCTTGAGCGTGCCCCCCAGCTCCGAGGAAGACGACGCTGCCCCTGGCACCCCGTTATTATTAACGTTCGCATTATTACTATTGTTATTAATGCTCGACAGAAGCCCGTTGGCATGGGCCAGATCCCCCGAGGACTCCCCGTTCTGGGCTGAAAGGCAGGGGAGCTCCTGGTTCTGTCCCTGACCTGCTGCGCCGTTAGCCTGCATGGTAGTGTTACTGAGAAGGCTGATATTACTTCTATGGACGTGAACGGCAGCAGAAGTGAGTCCCACCACAGAGAGGCCTGCTGTCCCTGTTGAAGCCCCGGACTCTCCTGCTCCCTCCGCCGCCGAGGCTCGGTGCTTCTTCCGCGGGGGCGGGGACGCTCCACCGGTGTCCGAGTCGGAGGAGGAGGAAGCGGAGGCCAGAGTTTCCTCGCCGAGAGCGGCCGTGGTTGGAGGCCGGTGGGGCGAGGAGGTGTGAGGAGGAGGCAAGTAAGGGGCTTCGAATTCGGCTGTGTCCCGGGAATCTGTCAGCAGTGTCTGGTGGTTCGGTACCGCTGTGATTTACAAGCTGCCCACTCTGTCCCTCCGTCGCTCTCTCCTGTTGTTTTCTGTTTGTTGTTTCGCTCTAGCTGCAGCCTAATGGAGTCGAGACACTGACGTCACCGGAAATTCCTATACTACCCTCATGTACACTTCCGGTGGGATGTATAGCTTCTATAGGCGGAATGTAAACAAAACATTGCAGGGCAGGTAGCAAGTAATTCAGCTGTCATAATGTGCATATTTGAGTGTTCCATTGCATATACACTTGCATGTTAGGTTATGAAATACATATTTTCAAATGTAATATATGTTTATCTTATATATGGATTCTGTAGCTGGTGGGGCTGTAATAACATAACACTTTATTTCAAAGTATCCTCTAAGAATATCTTTAATTTACATGTTATGTGTACATTTATAACATGGGTAGGAAAAATTGTCTGCTGATTTGTTGGATGCCATCACATGACTATGCGTATATCAGAGTGCCACCGCACACCTGCACTTTTACCCCCCATAAAAAACAATTTTGCCATTTTATAAGATAGATAACCCACTCTACGGTGTGCGGTCACGCGCTGATGTATGCACGCCTTGGGTGGTTGACGCACTCGGCCTGTGGCCTTGTGCGTACAACACACACCAAGGCGTGCATATATCACAGCGCGACCGCACACCTAAGAGTGGGTAATCTATTACATATCAAATAAATAATAGGTAAGTGTGGTGTATAGGGATTCATAACATAGGTAAAGACAGTAAAGCAACCTGACTGGCTGGCAGTGATCGTCAGCTATGCCTTTTATTTTGGATAAACTACCACACACACAAAAAAAAGAGTCACCACCTGTGACACACTCACTTGTAATATCCTTGTACCATGGCATGTTCATCCCTCCCAATGCTAAGTCCCTGACAGGCACAGACAGTAAAAATGCAGAGTGCTGTGACTGAAATTGTAAGCAGGTCAAACAGCTGCTGTCTTTCTTTCCACCTTCCTTGCAGCACTCCACATAACACTGTTCAGCACAAAAGTTTTTTTCCGTCCTGAACCGCAGAACACTATGCTGGATGTGAGGCTGGAAGCAGTACTTCCAACCCGTTTTCACTACCGCTTCCCACTCTGCCACAGTCTCAAATCACTGGAAGAAAAAAGGCAGGAAGGAAGTAATATCTTGCCAGAGTAAATAGAGTTATGTATCTGGGATTCACAGTCCTCACCTGATGCGGCAGCGGTTTCTCACTTTTCATTTTGAAGGGCAGGCAATGAGACCACCTACAGTTTTATAAAAGATGCAACTGCAGATGGAAGCGTGCTGCTGTTAAGACCACAAGGAACTCTCGGTCTTGCCGGTGGCCTAGCAATCCAAGCAGCTGCATTTTACAGCAGTCACAAAAGTGGCTGGGAGTCCGCTGAATAAATCAATGAAAAGGAATGGTGGGGTGGGAGAAGAAACCCTGTACAGATTAAATAGAGAAGAACTGTCAAATAGAACTCAGAAAGTCCTTTTGCTCTCCTGCGCCCCTACTGACAATTAAGCAGAGGAACTATTTTACTTAAAAAAAAAATACTTTTGACAGTGATTTATTATTTAAAAGACATAGTATTTCTCAACATATACACTTTTTATAAGCGCAGTAACACACTCCAGGGTGTAGTTTATTCTGGATAAATGCACTTCTAGGGGCAGTAAGGCACTCGGCCTGTGGCCCATGCTTCACTAATTATTTATTTATTTGTTTACCGGGTAAGTGCACTGACCCAAGGGACCGTTTTCAGGCAAGACCCGGGCCAGAGAGATGGCACATAGGTAATACAGTCAGGAAAATACACCTTCACAGGTAAAAAACAGGTATAAGTGCATGTGCAATACAGCATACACTACAGAGAAGTAAAATACAAAACAGACATCCAAACAGCACGGATAGTTAGTGTAGCTTCATAGGATCACAATGTTCCCAAATGAACCTTAGACTTGGGAGTTGAGGAGTCCACTTCAGGGAATGTGGAAACTAGATATTCACCCAGGGGGGCAGGTACTGCATTTATCCAGCATAAACCACATCCTGTCATGTGTTATTGCTTACATATTCCATTGAGGGGTCCTAATGAGGTCAACAAGTCATGAGCCTGAAGGGTGACTGGCATTATGTCCTCATTAGGACCCAGAGATGATTGAATTATATCCCTATGCACCACACTTACCCATCATTTGTTTTTTATAATACATTGGGATGGTAAATAATGAGTTTAGAGACAGAAATGCAGTGAGTGAGCTGGCCCGCCGGTGCAGCAGTAGCGCTACTGCTTGCAGCACCAACGACCTGGGGTCGGGGCGACCTTAGGAGTCAGAGGATTGTCCAGGGAGAGGAGGACTGAGTGTCTCATGGAGTGCTCTCCTCATCCAGATGGGAGGGTGGGAACAAGATTGGCACTGAACTGACCCTGGTGGAAGTTGGGGAAAAAATAGCCCAAGCTCTAAGAGGTGGTGGGCCGTAAAACATCGATGCGTGTGCTTTGATGTCAGCGCATGCCATATCCCCAAGGGGAGAAAACGAAAAATGGTCCCAGCCATGCTGGATGACCGCCTGCCTCCGATGGCCCTACACACGATGACTCGGGCACCCTGGACTCAGAACTCAGTCTTGGTGGGTAGAGGGATTTCCCACCACCCATGCCATTGAATGGCAAGTGGGGGGGGGACTCCGGGTGAGAGATAAGCCCTGGCAGAAGTCAGGGTGAAGGGGCTGGGTTGACCAGCGTGAGCGAGGGCCGACCGGGACAGGGAGTGCAAAAGAATAAGAAAAAAAAGAAATGCAGTGAGTGACATTGGACGTGGTGCCATCAACGTTGGATGGAGCGACATCCCCGAGAGGCACTGGGCTTCAGGATTGGCTGTTTCAAACGTGAGGTACACAGGGAATTGCGCGATAATGGGCTCCTATGGGGAAAGGGCCCCATCCATATATTATATACGTATATATATATATATATATATATATATATATATATGTACACACACACAATATATATGTAACACCCCTGTTACCCGGGGTTACTCGAATCCCAGTAAGACCTAGTGGTAGGCAGAAAAGGCAGCTTGTGAAACTCCAGTTAAATGGATTTCACACTGTCTCACTCTGTTCTCAGTTTCAGCTGAGACTGAGGGATGACATCACCATAGAACTCTCACAGCTGCATGAGCCACACTGGAGTGCTGCAGTTGGAAGTTAGGATAGAATATTGGGGATTTTGAACAGAGTCTGTGTGCAGTCTTGGAGAGAGACAGCAGCACAGCAGTCTGTGTGCAGGCTCTCAGAGTCTTAAGCTCTGTTTTAGAGCTACTGTTAAAAAGGTGTGTGTTTCCACCATAAGAGGGACACAGAAACTTATTGCTGAAGTGGTGGAGACCGCTGTCACTGGTCCAAGTGCCCCCTCCCTGAGGGGATGTGGGGGAAAGGTTTGCCTGACTTCCAGGGGCAACCCTCCTGGTTCCGGCTAAGGGAAGAAGCTGCCTATTTCAAGTTGTGCTGCGGCACCAAAACATCTGACACAGAAATTCCTGTGGAGGAATCACCTGTGGGGCACCTGCAACCAGAGGGTGAGTTAAGTCTGACAGAGGGCCAGTGTTTTTCACTTGAACTGTTGGAACGTGGGGATTGGACTACTTAATCTGTAGTGTAATAGATATTGCCGGTTAATTCAAGCAGGTTCAAGTCCAGCACCTAAGAGTGAAGTAAAGTGGGGATTGGACTGCTTAATCAGTGGGGGGCCTAGGGCAATGGGCTATGCCAAGTAAAAGTATGTTCAAGTCCAGCACAAAGGGAAAGCAAGACAAGTAGAGGAAATGTGACATACATTTAGCCTTAATCTACATTGCCAAGCTTTACAGTAGGAGGTGTTTATTGTCCAGAGAAATGGCAGGGTATGAATTGTGGAAGCGAGAGGTGGGAGACCCCCATCAGTAGTAACCAAATTCACCTCTACGGATTTGCTCTGTGGCACCTTTACTTTCTCTCAGGTACTTGGCCAGTGCCTGAGGAAAGTACCCAGACGTGGGATTAAAAGGAAGTTTCCCTGATAGAGCTGAGGTGCTCTTAGGTGGTTTAGGAAGCCACTAGCAAATGTTTCTGTAACCCCTAGATGGCGCTATCCCAGGGGCTACTACCCCTGCCTGATTTGCCACTAACAGGTTGAGGGGCCTGGATCCAATGGCGGGTGCCTCCACCCAGAGGTCAGGGTTTGCAATAGTTAAACTAACTTGGTCACAGCCCTCTGGGACACTGCAACCCCCCTTTCTTCCCACTAGTGGCCCACACAATATATCAGAATTACCTTCACAGTATACACTTACCCCCAGGTCTGGTTCCGCACTGGGACCTCCTGTGAAATGAGATACAGTGCAACAATCACAGTACAGTACTTTAACATAGACAAATACCTCAGGCAGTATAACTTTGCTGAAACAAGCAGCTCTGATTTATTTAGGGGATATAACAAGGACAGGGGAAATCAGGTTAATTAGCTTATCACTCTAATAATCTACCTATGGCTCTGTGCACAGGCCTATCCCTATCAGTTACTGTCCCTGGGTGCCCAAGCCCTAGTGACTAGTCCAAACCGTGGCAGCTGGTGGGGCCCTTTCACACAGAGAAAAGGAGAATTAAACAGTCAGCAGTACAGTAATTCCATTTGGATTTAATGTGGCAATTCAACAGGGAGCGACTCTGAATTAGTACTCATGACCTCCAAATAAGATAGGGTCCTTCAATGTCAGCAGGGCTCACTTGAGGTACACAAACCTCTCACACATCCATATAAAAGAAAGCACTATACCAGGCAGGCTGCATCTGTATCCCGATCGAATTACTGCACAATACCCGGAGAACACACAGCAGATTCAGTTCCTGACAGACCGAATGCAATTTTCAGCAATTCCTCCAGTCTTCTACAGGGTGAGCCTGGTTTCTACTCTTCAGAGATCCTTTGATTCTTTTCACAGGACGGATTCAGTCCTAACAAGCTGTTACACAAGCTGCAGACCGGAACTCTGGGCCTTACACACGTTTTTTGACTAAAACTGCACACTGAAAAAGCACAGGGCTCCTTCCTTCTTCACTGCCAAAAGCTCAACTGAAACTCCAACCGACAAAACCGGGCACTTCCTTTGAGTTCCTCCCAGTTCTTGACTGGATTGGCTGTCACCACGATAGACTGCTGCTGTTGGTCCAAAAAGGCACTGAAGTCTAAACTACATCTCCCAGAGTCACTGCCCATACAATCCTCTTGTGGCTGGCTCAGATTATGAGTCCAAGTTCTGATTCGTCCAAGGCACCATTTTAGAGCTAGCTTACCCCACACTGATTGGTCCAGTTCAGCAGTTCAAAACTAGAATGGGGAACTAGCAGACACAGTTCTGACTGCAAAGAAAGCAGGTTAGACAAACTGTAATTTCATTATTACTCTAAATAATTTCTGGCAAACAGTTACATCTTTCAGATAGGTTCCCTTTGCACTCCTAGTGACTGCAAAATGAAGTGAATTGGCAGCAGCTTGAGTGGTACTCAATCAAAGAAACACACAGTCCCCCATACAAACTAATTATGTCTGCAAGCAGACAGCTCTTAAAGAGACAGTACCAGAGGTTCTAAAAACACTCACTGATAAATGGCTTAAATGCCAAACACCATTCAGGCTTGGAGCATTCAAGCAAGCTCCTGGAAGTCTTTTGGGAACCCCCATTTGCAGGGGGGTTACATTTCCATGACATTTGGAAGGTGTCCAAGTGGTCGGCAAGGGAGCCGAGCCTGGGAATCCCAGATCAGTGTACAAGTTCGGGCTGTGTACCCAAAGCAGCGTGCAAGTCCGGGCTGTGTGCCCGGTGGGTTCAGAGCCTGAGGGCTGAAGTGTTGAAGAAGTGTTCTTGATTCTTTTAATCGGCATTACCAGGAATGTAGCCCCGTGGGAGTCCATCTATGCTTTGTTTGTTCTGCTTGGATGTGAATAAAGCCACACTTTAGAATCCCATTCCTGGTATTGGACATTACAGTTATTGCTTCCTGTGTTCGGAGTTACTTAGGTGCCCCTGTGCAGAGTAACCAAACCTAGCCTTTGTGCCGAGTGGTCTATTCCTCCCTGAACCCAGTCCCCACCTGGTACTGCTGTCAGATTCAAACAGCATACCACCTGTCATTTGCAAAATGATGGGGGTTGGGGTTACATATTTATATATGTATACTATATATATATGTCTATATCTATATACTGTATATATATGTAGAGAGAGAGAGAGAGGAAGTAAAGTATGGTTGACTGTGTGATGAGTTGGGTTTTTTTATACACCCAAGATGTGTTTTGCTACGTAAACTATGAGAATGAAGCTCAAGTGGTTTATAAAGGCAAAATACACTTAGGATGTGTAATAACAACAACAAAATACCAGTAAGTGCACAGTCAGTCATATTTAATTATTTTAATAATAACTGGAGAGCATTTTCTCCCACATGTAAACCTGGTTATAATTCACTGGTATAACCAGCTGGTAATAATGGCAAACATGCACTGGATTTCCCTCGCTCTACGCATGCGTACCTTCCTTGTGCACACACTACGATCAGCGCATAGTAAACATACTCAGTTCTGAGTGTTTTCATAAGCTTCTTGAAAAATATAGTTGCTGCTCAAGTTCCTAAATGTCTAGTTTTGGGACAATTGTGCAAAAAGGGAAAAAAAAAGTAAACAGTTATTTAATCCGCACCCCTGCCCATCCGCTCTACCAGAACCATTGTTTTCTATAGTTGCTGGGTAGTGTTTTCAAGGTGAAAAAAGCTACTCACCAATTATATATGTATCAGTTATGCAGAGCTGACTGCTGCCTAAATGGAGCTCAGAGGCTCTTCTTGCTGGCAGCTTGCTTGTTGAACTCAGCCCCTCTGCCCTCTCTCCGCCAATCGTCGGCTGCTTTTAAATCAGAGCCATGTTCTGCTACAGTGCAGCTAGCTGGGAAGACAGATGCTTTGTGAGACTGGAAGCCAGGGAGGCTCTCTGTAGCTGTGTGGACTGTAGCACTGACTGCTGCCTGAATGGAGCTCAGATGCTTTTCCTGCTGGCAGCTTGCTTGTTGGACTCAGCGCCTCTACCCTCTCTCCACCAATCATAAGATTGCTAAGCTTGGATGGTGGGGCTCCAAGTGCCTGTGTGTTCTGGACAGCTTTTTAATTGGCCGCTGAACAGTACTAGGGTTTATCTGCAGATTGGTGGAGGGACTACTGGGGTGGATAAATGGTGGCATAACTAACGTGTCCCACATGTTCATGTCTCATCAAGTGAGTGGAACAGCAAAGAGTGGAACAGGTACAAGGCTGGTGTCTTAGGCATCAGCAGGCATCAGCAGGTGAAGCGGAGGACCCTGTCAGCGGCTAGGATAAGTATCTGTTTTTTATCATTGTTGCACTCACTGATGGAATATTGGTAAGGGAAGGCCACAATATTTTAAAAGTTTACAGTGTTAGGACTGTCTAAGTTGTAATATAACAAATTGTTGTAGTGGGTGTCAGTCCACCGTTGAACTAATCTCAGTGTGAGGTCCTGTTAAACTATTGTTGCTCACACTACAAGGGAGTAAGGAGAGTTAGGGTCACACAAAAATTTAGGAAAAGGTGAAACACTCTTTCTAGAGTAGAAGTAAAAAAGGTTTTAAATAAGAAAACCATAAACAGGCAGGGTAGTAAGCAGATATGCTGGGAGTGGTGCAGTGGTTGTGGGGTGGCAGTTTTCAGGGAGACTTTCTGGAGACTCTAGTGCTGCCCTATCTGCATGCACCTCTTTATGCTGATGATGGAGGTTGCTAGGCTCCAGGCCAAGATGGCCAGGATTCGGTGGGGCCTTCTTCCCCACTCAGGGACCACCATGTCCACCACCTCTACCTCAGAGGGTGCCATGGAGGAGGAATGGCTGGACTGCAGTGGACTCGGGAAGAGTGAGGGTGGTGAATCAGAGGCACATCTCCAATACGGTGCCACCACACCATTTCTACGTCACTAGGGTGGAGTGGGAGAGTCCCATGGAGGCTCCTGTAGCAGTGACCAGGTAGGATGTGGGGGTCCTCCGTAGTGAAGTTCCCAGGGAGGATGGCAGAGCACCCAAAAGGAGGAGGAAGCAGCTCCTGGTGGACTCCATTTTGAGGGAGATTTGGGGGGCAGGAAGGGAGAGCAAGGTTACGTGCCTACCCAGCTCCATGGCTCGGAGGGATGGGCAGCAGATCCTGAAGACTGCTAGTGCCCAGCAGGACAGGAGGGAGAGCTGGATGTCATTGTCCACCTAGGAACTAAAGACCTGGCTAAGGATGAGGTTAGGATAGTGCAGGACGAGTTCAGGGAGTTGAGGAGGAGTCTTAGGCAAGTAGCACACTCAGTGGCTGAGGTGCTGCCTGTCCAAGATGGGGGGGGGAGGATAGGGTGCTCCGTACCAGGAGCTTGAACCAATGTTTGAAGGAGTGGTGCAGAGAGGAGGGATTTGACTACATTGGGGGCTGGTGTCTCACCTGGAGGGATAAAGGCCTATACAGGGCAGATAGCCTGCATCCATCTAGGAGGGGAACCACAGTCCTTAGTGAATGGTTTAAAAGTTCATCGGAGAGCATTTAAGCTAGCTGGGGGAGGTGGAAGGAAGCAGGGAGATGTAAACTGCCCCCCTCAATCTGAAGTAGTCGATAGGTGGTACCCTAAGAGTGGAAAATCCCCAAGGATATCTAATAACAAGAAAAACAAAGTGGTAGAAATGAAGAGGAATAGAAATGTGGGCAGAGGGGGTAAGGAGAAAAGGGAAAGTGGGGGTTGACAAACAGGGTGGAAGTAGAATTTGGAAGGCCATGTGTGCAAATGCTCATAGTTGGGGAATAAAATCCTGGACCTTGTGACCATAATGGCAGACGCTGACCTGCACATTGTTGCCATTACCGAGTCATGGTGCAATGAAAACCATGATTGGGACATAGCCATACCAGGCTATACTCTGTTCAGGAGGGACAGGGTGGATAGGAAAGGAGGAGGAGTGGCTCTTTATGTGAGGGATAGCATAAAAGCAACAGAGATACAGGAATCACAGGCTGGGACGGAGGTACTGTGGGTCATGCTGGAGACAGGGAGTGAAGCCACTACAGATCTCCAGCATGGGGAGAGATGAATAAGGTTCTGATGGAAGCCATCCAAAAGATAGTAAATAAGGGAGAGGTGCTGCTGGTGGGGGACTTCAATCTGCCGGGTGTAGATTGGAGCATCCCAGCTGCAGCTTCGGCTAGGAGTAGGGACATCCTTGGCTCCCTGCAGGGAGCATTTCTCAGGCAACTTGTTGGGGAGCCCACTCATAAGGGAGCAGTTTTGGACCTTGTACTCACCAATGGGGACAGTGTGGCAGAGTCACCATGGGTGGTCACCTGGGGACCAGAGATCACAGTACAGTGTGGTTTGAAATAAGAAATGTGGCAGAAGTGAACCACACAGAGGTGAGGGTCCTGGACTTCAGGAAAGCTGATTTTACAAAGCTGGGGGAATGCCTCCAGGAAGTCATGGCATTGGGGGAGGACTTAGGTGGAGTTGAGGAACAGTGGGCGAGACTAAAAGAAGGGATAATGAGGGCAACAAACCTCTGCATCAGGCAAGCAAGCAAAAGCAAGAAGAAGAGGTGACTGTGAAGGTAAGGCAAAAAAGTTAGCATTTAGTAGGTATAAGGAGACACGGAGGGAGGAGGATAGGGCAGTATATCAGGAAAAGCAAAAGGAGGCAGAGAAAGCAATCAGGAGTGCAAAGGCATAAACAGAGGAGAAAACAGCACAGGCAGTAAAGAATGAGGACAAGACATTTTTCAGGTATGGAAGCAAAAGGAGAAAAACCAAAGGAGGGGTTGTAAGGCTAAGGAGGGAAGGGGAGAGTGTGTGGACGGGAACCAGGAAATGGAGACATCCTGAACAAATACTTTTGTTCAGTATTCACAGAAGAAGGGGAAGGCGAGGGTTCAGGGATAAGTGTCAGGGGTATCAAGGGTAGGGAGGTGGACAGTAGTCCGTCTACAGAGGAGAGGGCCCTGAAGGAACTCACAAATTTGAAAGTGGACAACATAATGGGACGAGATGAGATACATCCAAGGTTACTGAGCTAGCTCAGAAAGGTGCTAGCTGCACTTTTGACAGTCCTGTTCAAAAACTCACCGGAGACGGGAGTGGTCCTGGAGTACTGGAGGAGGGCAGATGTAGTCCCACTTCACAAAGTGGTAACAAAGAGGAGGCTGGTAATTACAGACCAGTCAGTCTGACTTCGGTGTTGGGGAAATTAATGGAATCACTACTGAAGGAAAGGACTGCGGAATACCTTGAATCCAGTGGCTTACAAGATCAGAAGCAGCATGGAATCACAAAGAGGAGGTCATGTAAAACAAATCTGATAGATTTATTTGACTGGGTGACCAGGGAAGTGGATCAGGATGGAGCGGTGGATGTGACCTACCTAGATTTCAGTAAGGCCTTCAACACCGTTTCACATTGAAGATTCATAAATAAGTTGGGCAGCCTAGGAATGGGTCCAAAGATGGTAAACGGGGTAAGAAATTAGTTGGGAGTATAGGAGAAAGAGGATAGTGGTAAAAAGAGTTCACTTCAGAAAAGGGAGGGAGGGAGACCAGCAGGGTGCCACAAGGATCTGTACTGGGACTGGTCCTCTTTAATGTCTTTTTAGCAACATTGCAGCAGAACTAGAAGGGACGGATGCCTTTTGCAGGGTGACAGTAAGATTTGCAATAGGATTTACACTTCGGGGGGGGGGGGGATTAAGGAAGGGATCTAAGAAAGCCTGAGGAGTGGTCAAGAGTGTGGCAATTAATTTCAATGCGAAGAAGTGCAAAATCATGCACTGGGAGCTCAGAAACATGGGGGAGGAGTATAAAATTGGGGGAGTGGCACTGTCGACCACCAAACAAGAAAGAAACCTGGGGGTAATTATATCTGATGACCTAAAAGTGGCCAAACAGTGTGACAAGGCAGAGGAGTATCACTAGCAGAAAGGGGGAGGTGGTGATACTGCTGTATAAATAACTGGTAAGGCCTCACCTAGAGTACTGTGTCCAGTTCTGGAGACCATATCTCAGGAAGGACATAGAGTTCTGGCAATCCAGAGAAGAGCAACCAAAATGATGCAAAGTCTGTATCAAAAGCCCTATGAAGAGACACTGAAGGACCTCAATATGTATACCTTGGAGGAAAGGAGACAGAGAGGAGATATGATAGGGACTTTCAGATGCCTCATGGGTATGAATAAGGTTCAAGAAGGAAGCCTTTTTCAGAGTAAAAGATGTTCAAGAATAAGGGGCCATGTTTTGAAACTTAAGGGGCGGTAGACGCAAGGGAGATGGACGGTACTTCTTCACAGAAAGAGTGGTGGATGCTTGGAACAGCCTCCCAGTGGAGGTGGTGGGGGTAAAAACTGTAATGGGATTCAAGAAAGCATGGGACAGGAAAAAGGGACCCTTAGTGGTAGGGAAGGGGGGGGGTAAAGCCGGAGATCAGGTAGGGTCTGTGGTGTTACAGTAGGTAGGGAAAATAGGCAGACTAGGTGGGCCAAGCAGTCCTTATTTGCTGTCAAACTCTGTTTCTATAAAACGAGATATGAGGTACTGTATAAAATTAGTTTTACACACTATCTCAGTGTTGTATGCTTCTATAAACCCCTTGAGCTTTGCTGTCAGGGTTTATGTAGCATCCAACACCTTGTTTGTGTATAAAATTCTCATTATACACATTACCCCATGTATTATTCTATATATAATACATGGGGATGTTGCTATCTTTTACCTTCTTTGTGTAGCCAGGTCAGTTTCTAGTTTAGCAGGTCTGGGCCATTTTTGGGTTTGTGTTGTCCTTTTTTTTGCCCCAAGTGTTTTCGTGGTGTAGTGGTATTTTGGTACTGTGATCTCTTAGGGTCTTTTGTCTTTCTGGAGTGTAGGAGTCCCCTATAAAAGGGGGCATGTATGTGGCCGGTCATCTCTTAGTTTGTTGGTGGAGTAGTGGTGTGCCACATTTTGGATCAGCTGGGAGCATGGTTTATGATCGGGAGCAGTGTGTGGCATTGTCACTTCATGGATTCAAGAGTGGCAGTCATCAGGCCAGTGGAACTGGTGGATTTGCAGCCCAGAGCATCGTAGAAATGGCAACGGCATTGTGGAGGGCATGATGTATGAGGAGAGAGCTTTATCATTGTGGGAAATGGTTGTTGTAGATGAGCGGCAGACACCATCGATTTGGTTGACTTAATGTACCCTCTCTACACACATGCACATTATGCATCATTTAAAAGCTTATTATGTCTACTTTAAGATGAGGTATGATGTATAGCTGTCAAGTAGGGCCATTACCATAGAAATGAGGCTAAACAATGACACCCTCAACAAGTTAAAATGACCACTCTGAAATATTTGCATTAGTTTCTGTTAGTTTAATAACGCTATGTATTAATTCAAGACATTCTTTGTGACCTCAAAGCATCACAACAATAATCTAAAGGGTAAAACAAAATCTGATAGGAAATTTGTACAGGTATCATTGAAATGTAATAGCGCTGGTGACATTTCTAGTCAACATCATTATCATAATCTTGTTCATCATCACGATCTCTGTCGAGTGTGCGTGGGTTACTATAGTCTTCATTGCCTTGACATGTACACAGTTCTGTGCAGGCAAGATTGTTCTGACTACAGACACAGTTGATTGTGCAGCGACCCCTACTGGTACAGGCACAAATAAGGTCTTGTAGAAGCTCAGCTGCCACTGAGCCCTTGAAGAATACAAGAAGTAGTTAATCATCCACATTTTTCCATCCATGCTGCAATGTTTGTTTGTTTATTCGCTTAACGGGTACATGTACTGGAAAGATAATGCCATTTACACATGCGACCCACAAATAACAAAACAAGTACATTAAACATATTACATTTATCACACAATAAAAAGAGCCAGGACTAAAATATCCATGTCAGTTGACAATAAGAGTCAGTTAAAACATCCACATTCAGATAATGTCGTAAAATACAGTAATAAAGCATGTGAAAAAGTTTTGACAGTTTGTACATTTCTAATGGTAAAAGGTATATTATTCCAAGTACTTGGAGCAGAATAAGCAAATGCCCGTTGACCACTTACTGTTCTCATCAGGGGAAGTTTCAAAGCCTTGTTATCTACCCTATGTCTAGAATAAAAGACTGTATCATAATATCCCAGATGTCTGACCAGACTTAAAGGAGCCCCAGACTTAAGTATTCCAAAAGTAAATTTAGTCATAACATATCTAAAACTGGACTGGCAACCAACCCATCAGCTTTAAAATTTCACAATGATTTGTAGTTTTAAGGGCTAACAGTGCAAACTTGCCAATTAACTGTAATACTATAAAGAGGGATTTTCTTGCAGTTATACTGGCAGAGGTATTCGGCTGGATTTTCCAAAGGAAGTGCAGGGCTTTCATCCAGCCCTGCGCCAGGGGACTTTAAATATTGTGGTGCGCCATCCCCCTTTGCCGCAACCGCACTCGAATTTCCATTCTTGGGTGCAGTTGTGACAGTTTCCGTGATTTACGGCTGCTTGCACCAGTGCTCTGGCGCAAGCACCTTAACTTTGTCCTTGACGGATGGTGTAAGCAAAACCACAATATTGTGGTCCAAGGACCTATGCCAGGTGCAAGGGATGGTACTTCCCGATTGTCACCCGGCGACTGCCGCTAGCCCCGTGTACCGTATGTTCGGTGCACCAAGGGCTTGCAGCATTCATTCATGTTGGAAAATCCATCCCATTGTTTTTTATTAAAGCAACATAATTTACAATTGGAGCTAGGAACTGTTTCGCTATTACCATTCTAGAGTAATTAGTAAGAAAAGAACATATTCTATATGCTAGTGCCACCTTTGAGTGGATCTTGGAAGTAATTCTACCAGAGTGGGATTCAAAATTTAGAGTAGGGTCCAGAAGGACTCCTAAATATTGAAAGGTGTCAACATTTTTAAAACAGGTTCCATCAAGAGACTTTACCTGCAAGCTCTGTCCCCTTTCTCTAATCCAAGCTTTAGTACCAAAAACCATAGTTTTGGTTTTCAGTTTATTCAAAATCAACCTATTTAGGGTAAGCCATTGCTGTAAGTTGAACATCTCCTTAGATGAGGTACTATTTAATTCAGTGACTGCAGCACCTTGAGTATAAATTACTGCATCATCAGCATATAAAGTAAGCTGAACATCCCCCAGTACAGTAGACATTTTGCCAAAAAACAGAGAAAACAAATCAGGACCTAGTATGGAGCCCTGTGTGACTCCATAGTTTACAGGTGCATATCATAAACACCACCACCATACTTCACCCTCTGGTATCTCCCCCTGCAATAATCCTCAAACCAAGTTAAAGCAGACTGTCCCACCCCAAGTTATTCAAGCCTTCCAATCTAGAGCCAGTGGTCAACAAGATCGAATGCCTTGGTCAAGTCCACGAATGCAGCCCCAGTCAGGCACCCACTCTCCATGCCCCCTAGGACCACGTCCATGAACTCGATCAAGGCAGTACCAGTCCCACGACCCTTCCTAAACCCATGTTGACTTTGGGACAGTAATCCAAATCTTTCAGTGTACTCAATAAATTGATTGTAGGCAATTTTTTCTTGGACTTTAGCCAAGGCTGATAAAATAGAAATAGGCCTGTAATTTCCAAAGTCATATACAGAGCCAGATTTAAGAACAGGAGCAACCAATGAATGCTTCCATATATCAGGGACTTGCCCCAAAGAAAATGAAAAATTAAAAATACCTGTAATACTGATGGGATAAGTCAGTTCCACAGCAGCATCTCTCAATAAATTTAGTACAAGCCCATCGGACCCTCCAGACAGGGGTCCAGATAAGATTTTTTAGGATGAGTACTGTACTCCTCATTTTGAAAGTGAGGTGAGTAAAACCAAATTCAGATGTGTACAAATGTCTGGACAGAGTGGAGTGAGGAGTACATTTTTAAAAACTGTGTAGTTTTTTTTCTAGATAAGAACTGATCAGGTGCCAACAATGCTCCAGATAATGTTGTCAGGTAGGAGTAATTTATTCACCAGTTTTAAAATATAGTGAGTAAAACAAAATTGGGATGCATATGAGTGCTGTAAATCTGGAAAAAAATGCTCCTTTTTATCATCTGCTATGTTATGAAGCACTGTTCTATGGAGTGGTGAGCATTCACAAATGTTGGGTGAGTACTGGTATTCACTAAAAAAATTTTCTGAAGAGTATTTCCTAAAATGAAGTGAGTAAAATAGGCCGGTACTCACCTTATCTGGAGCCCTGCCTCCAGAACTATCACGTTTTACCAAGATTAATAACTTTCTAACCTCATTTGGTATAGTGATTCTTAACTAAAATTTACACTTCTCATTGAAACCTACAGTAGCACCTTCTGAAAGACACTTATCTACCTCAGTTTGATACTTGTCCAAGTTAGTGAGCCTCTTATTACATTCGTTAGCTATATTCAGGAGGCAGGTTGTTAAATCATCACCTGACTTCGTAGACATCTCTGTGTCCTCAGAAGGCCTAACAAGACTATTCATTGTATTCCAAAATTTTCTGTTGTTAGAAAGGCCATCAATTTGTTTTTGCTTTAGATAATTACTTTTTACTATTTTTATTTGAGTTTTACATTGGTTTCTTACACATCTATAGTTTTGATAATTACATTCTTATTTATCTAATTTATATGTTTTTCCAGGCCTTATCTCGACTTCTCATTCGTTTCAATAAAGGGGGAGTAAGCCAATTGGATTGCTTCCCACTAGTCCGTCGCTTAACATAAGGTGCAAACTGATCTAATATTGTAGTAAATTCAGAGATGAAAAAATCAAGTGCACAGTTAATATCTGGGATTGAAAGTAAATATGACTGGTCAGTATTACTCAATTTTGTGCAAAAGCGCTGCAAATCAAAATTAGAGAAGTTCCTAAAGGTACGTATAACTCGCTTAGGTTTTCTTAGACTGCTATGTTTCCATAAGCAAAATATAGGATGGTGATCACTTAAGAGAATCAGCAACTAACCCACATTTTAAAATTTGGTTAAGTTTGTTTGTTAATAGCCAGTCCAGCACAGTGTGCTTGTTTGATTTAATATTTAATCTAGTTGGAACTGTAACCATTTGCTGTAAAAGTGTTTGGATCAAAACTCCATTTAATTTGGCAATCTCAGAACCACTTCAGCTTGAGTTAAAGTCCCCCAAAACCATGTGTTCACTGTATGCCTTAATATCTAGTTGATCAACAAATTCCTGTAACCCGTTCTTATTTACTTTAGGAGGGACATAAATACAGCAAATCATTAATTTTTTTGTAGAACCTAATGTTGGCCCCTATGCATTATTGGGGTCAGAGGCACGCGGAATCAAGGCATACCCCACCGGCAAAGCTGCACACCCATGGACAGGTGCGCACCGGCTGGTATTCACTACTGGCCGCCACCACCTGTCCATGGCCCTGCTCCCCCCGGTGTGCAGGACTCTGCAGGGTGGCTGGGGGTGGGGATGCCTGGACCGGGACATGGAGTGGATCCCCTACACAGTGGGGCATGGCCGGTGGCTGTAGTGGTGAAAGGAGGGCAAAGCCGCTGGCCCTCCTGCAATGTGGCCCTGGAGCGGGTTGCAGTGATGGGGTGGGGGGGGTCTGTTGGTGGTGCTAGGGGGGCACTGTACCCCACCACATGCCGGGGGCACCGGTGGCAGGGGTTGGCCTATGGTGCCGTGGGGGGGCAGCATCCATGGGCTGGTGCCCCCCTGGGGTGTGTAGGTTTGGTCGAGGGATGTCTGGTAGGGGCCTTACACCAATGTGTGCTGGGTGGCACCAGGTGGTGCCGGGTGGCCATGGAGAGGTCCAACCACAGTGGTTCCGGTGGCAGTGGGCTATCCGCCCTGTCCAGGCAGTGTCCAGTAGTGTGCACGGGGTGCATAGGGAGCTTACAGCAGGGTTCTCCCTGTCATACCCTGTGCCCTCCTCCTCACCCCTGCGGCCAGCACTACACACTGTTGTGCATGGCGCGTAGTGCTGGCATGCCCCTAGCCTGCCCCCGCGTGGTGCGGTCCGCGACCATGGGGGGATCGGGTGCATTGTGTCTGTGTGCCGCCCTTTGTGCATTCTGCATGGGGGGCACAGTGGATGCAAAGTGGCTACATGCCACAGATACGCGGCGCATAGCCACTCTGCCCATTAGTGCATAGGGCTCAATAATTGGATTGTAAGATGTTCACAATAAATCATATCACCCAAAGGTATACATCTTTCTTCCACTGCGTATTCATTTTTTATATAAAATATAACGGCCCACCCCTTCCTTTACTGCGATCCCTCCTAAATATTTTATAACCAGGTATATTTATCTCTGAATTTGATACTGCAGGATTCAGCCATGTCTCACTTAACACCAGAACATCTGGTTTATATAAGGCAATCCATGCTTCAACCTCCTGAAATTTTGACATTAAACGCTGAACTTTAAAATGCACAATCTGAAGCCCAACATAATCTAAAGTAATTACTGTCTGCTAAGTCATTAACAACAGGGCCAGGGTTAAATTCAACATCCCCAGATTTTGCAAAAGGAGCTGTGCACTTGGGGGTGGAGCGGCGAGAGGCGGAAGCAGAGGAGTTGGACCAGGAACCCTGAGTGGAGTGGCGAGAGGCCGCAGTGGAGGTCCTTTGGCCAGGGGGGGCCTCACATTCGACGGTCCTGAAGGTGTGGCGAGCTTCAGGAGAGGAGGACCTGCCATCCAATCAGGTCTGCTACGTAGAAGGAGGAGGAAAGAATTTTGGCCAGTCGGAGCCAGTGACGCGAGATTGGAGTTTGCAGCCAGGCCATAAAAGCTGTACTGCTGTTCTGCTACTCCAGATCTTGCAAAAGGAGCTGTGCACTTGGGGGTGGAGCAGCAAGAGGCCAAAGTAGAGGAGTTGGACCGGGGGCTCGCAGTTGGTGGCCCAGCGGGCTGACGCCGCAGGCGGAGTTCTTTGGCCGGGGGCCCGCATTTGATGGCCCACAAGGTGCGGTGAGCTACGGGAGAGAAGGATCCGCCAGCCAATCGGGTCTGCTGCGTAGAAGGAGGAGGAATGGATTTTCATCCCACCCGCCATCCCCAACTCCGACCGCTATTAAATGCTGAAGGTGGGAGGAGCTTGCAGTCTGGAGGCCTGTGGTTGGCCCAAGAGTCCTGAACCACAATCATCTCAAAAGGGACAATCACTGGGACGAGAGAGGATTGAGCTACAAGATCCACAGAAGGGCAGTACTCCTGGTAAAGAAAATGGCTTTTTCTCCTAAAACTTTTCAGATCTTGGGATACTTCAGTTAGTAACTTTTAAAAATTGCATTACTTAAACTTACTCTCTGCAGACTGCCTCTGACTTTCAAAACTTTGGGAACCTTCAGTTATTAACTTTTAAAAATTGCAATCCCTAAACTAACTATTTGCAGCAGATGCCGCTGTTAGGAGAGTTGGTTTTGTTCTTTTTATGCTTTGATGCAAATGTGTTTGAACCTGCCATAGTTAACTGCTACATGTTTATATATTGAAGGGATGGGGGTTTGTTGCTTCCAGGGCTGCAGGCGCTGGATTTGGGTATAACCTGTCAAGGCTAATTGGCCTCATTGTTACTAATTGAAGGGCTGGGGCTTGTTGCTTCTAGGGCTGCAGGTATTGGGTTTGGGCATAACCTGTCAAAGCTAACTGGCCTCATTGTATGTTTATTGAAGGGTTGGGGGGCTTGTTGTTGCTAAGACTACGGCACTGTGGGCACTTTATTAGTACAGGGATGGGGATTGTTGATGCCAAGGCTAGGTTCATTGTGTTGCCTTCTCTTTCCAGGGCAGGGGACTTGAAATTGATGAGTAGGAGTTCTGGTTAGGGACAGGGTGACACTTTGGGTTCTGAGTGGGCATCTGAGTAGCCAGCCAAGCAGCACATTTACACTCCTTGGCTGGCCTTGGTTGTTCACATATCATAGCAGTGCAATGGGGAGGTGGGGTTGGCAAAATCACCGGGGGAAGCAGGGGCAGGATGGCTGGAAGCAGTTGGGGTAGAGTGGGGGAAAATTTGTATAGGGTGGGGGGGCGGTATGGGGTGCCTGGCAGAGGAGGCTGGACTGAGATGGGTCATGAGCGGATGGAGGGGGTAGGCTAGGTATAGGTTGCAGGAAGACTAGGTTGGTGGGTTGCAGTGGCTGTGGAGTTGCAATGGCCATGTGTACCCTGTGGAGGCTAGGGCACTGTCCTATTTGTACTAGGTTAATGGGTTTGTTGGCTGAGCTGAGCAGACTCTGGTGTGCCCTCGAAAGTTGGGTGAAGGGTATGAATATAAGGACAGGGAGACATGCATCTTGGGGTGGAAGTGAGTCCCACAGTTGGGTGGAGGGTAGGGACACAAGGACAGGGGAGCTTGAATCTGGGGTTGGGAGAGTCTCAGTAAATGTGGGGTAGAGGGAGTGAGAGAGAGAGAAGAATGGGGGACCAACAGAACTCATGCTAGAGTGGACTGACCCTGGGGGAAGACACGGGGGAAGGGGGCCAGGGAACTGTGCGGGAGACTGAGCAGTGGAGGACAGGAAGGAGCTACAGGCAGTGGGAAGGGGGCTGCAAATGTAGGTGTATTAGGAAGGGGAACCAACAGGACCCATGCTATGGATGACTGGCCCTGGGGGCAGATAAGGGGGAAGGGTTTAGGGGGACTGTGGGGAGGTCAGGGCTGGGGAGTGAAGTGGGTGGGAGCTACAGGCAGCTGGGCAACAGGAACTCATAGGTCCATGGCAAGGGAACTCACCTCACAGGAAGGGAGCTCTGGTCTGTAGAAAATTGAAGGGATTCCGGTTTCGGAACAGGTACTCATCATTGGGGGACTCCAGGGAGGAGAGGTCCTTAGAGGATGAGGGGAAGCAGTCAGCAATGGAAGGAAGGGTGATGCAGTTGGCAATAGAAGGAGGGTTAATGATGAGGTAAGGGAGGAAGGGGTAGGGAGGGATGGCCCTGGGACTAAGGAAGGAGCTGGAGTTAGCTCTAGTCATGGATCTGGGGGCTGGGAGCAGCAGGCAGGGAAAGAGGAGGAGGTGGTAAGGAGGGAGCAAGATGCCCAGGGTGAAAGGGGACAGAAAGGACTCAGCACAGGGGGGAATAGGGAACAGGGCAAAGTGAGGGTAGCACCAGGGGTACCTGTGGCGATGGGGGCTACAAGTGCAGGGTGGAGCCAAGGGGGTAGACCCGGATGGAGCCAGGGAGGGCAATGACTTGGGTGAGGACAGGGCGGACAGGAGGCACAACCTAAAAAGAGGGAATATGTAGCCGGTGGGAAGAAAATAGTTGGAGGAGCCAGACAAAAGGAAGTGGTAGCGAGGAGGGGGCACATGATGCAGGAGAGGGGTCAAAGGATAAGGAGGATGTCAGGGTGCTCCTGCTGGGGGATTCCATGATAAGGGGTATTAGGTGGGAGAGGGGGGAGGGGAAGGGCTGCGCCATCAGGGTCAAGAGTATATCTGGCCTGACTGTGCACAAGGCAAAGCACCTAGTTTATGCCCTAGTGAAGGACTGTGGGGGGTCCACTGACATCTTAGTACACCTGGGCATAAGCGACATTGAGGGGAACAGTGCGCTTGAGATCCAGGCAAGGTTCCGGGAGCTAGCCAGGGTGCATCACACTGTGGGGTGCTCAGTCTCCTTTTCTGAGCTCCTACCGGTGCCTAGAGCCAGTGTGGGTAACAAACAGAAAATCAGAGATGTTAATGAATAGCTGAGATTGTGGTGTGAGACGAGCAGGTATGGGTTAGTGGGGGACTGGGGTGCAACTTGGAAAGACAAGTGGCTATATGCTAGGGACAGGCTCCATCTGAATTTGGGATGGAAAGAGGTTCTAAAGCTGAAATTGTCCGAATTCATTGAGTCTAGGTGGGATTTAAACTTGTGAGAGGGGGGAATTGGGGCTGGAGGCCAAGGCGCGCCCTCCCCCACCCCAGAGGTAGACAGGGGGTGCACAGCAGGGGCATCCGACTGTGTGATAGGGGATGGAGGCAGGCAAACAGCTGGGGGGTCGGGGGCTGAGGGGGCAGGTGAGGGCAGGGGGAAGGGATGGAGAGTGGTCCTGATGAATGTGAGGAGCATGTGCAATAAGATACCTGAGCTGCAGTCTTTGCTAACTGATGGGGACGTGGATGTAGCAGCAGTTACAGAAATGTGGGCCATGCCGAGGCATGACTGAGACCTCAACCTGGTGGGGTACTCGGTGTACAGGAAGGACAGAACTGTGAGTAGGTGAGGGGGGTAGCATTCGTCATTTGGAATGGCATTGATGTATGCAGGGTGGAGGGGGCCGAGGGGCAAGTTGAGGGAGTATGGGTTACCTTGCAAGCACCTGGGGGGTAAGCGGGTGAAGTTGGGGGTGATATATAAGCCGCCCTTGCAGGCAGATGATCTGGAGGAAGGCTTGGTGGAGAATCTCAGGGAGCATTGTGGTCAGGGGAGGGAAGAATGGCGGTGGTGGGGGACCTTAACTTACCGGGGGTAGATTGGGGAACTGTGTCATCCACATCAACCAAGGAGCAGCGCCTGCTGGACAGCTTCCAGGATGCATTCCTTTCCCAACTGGTGGCGGATCCAACAAGGGATGGTCGTATCCTGGTTGTGGTCCTATCAGACTGCGACCTGGTTGGGAACCTCAAGGTCAGGGATCCTCTGGCAGGGAGTGATCACGCCTTAATCTGATTTTCCCTGAAACTGGGGGGAGAGGAAAATCATACTAAAACAGTAGTAATCGACTTCAGAGGTGCAGACTTCAAGGGTATGGAGGGGCTTCTCAGGGACCATTTACAGGGGATCAGGCCAGGCATGGACACAGACAGCAGATGGGAAGTTATTAAAAGAGAGCTTCTGGAAGCTACTAGGGCCTGCACTAAGGTCAGACGCAAGGCTGGGGGTGCCAGAAAACCATGCTGGTGGACCAGGGAGGTACAGGAAGTGGTAAGGAAGAAGAGGAGGGCTTACAGACGATGCAAGCTAACACGAGGGGTTAGGAACAAGGAGGTGTATGATAACATATCCAAAAGGATGGCCAGGGAGGTGAGATTGGCCAAGGCTAGGGCGGAACAGAAGTTGTCTCAGGGGATCGGGTGGGGCAATAAAAGTTTCCTTAGGTATATCAGGAAAGGAGGAAAGTGAAGGGCAGATTAGCAGGTTGAGGACAGGGAGGGGTGGGCTGAGGAGACGGGGAGCAGGCTGAGGTACTAAATGATTATTTTGCCTCAGCACCTTATTGGGGAGGGGTTAGAGTCGAGGAGGGGGGGCACCTCATGAGGGAGGGGGGGTCAGTTGTGAAGAAGGGGGAGGTAACGGATGGGGAAATTCCTGCTGGTAGGGTATAGGATGCCCTCAGGTCCCTAAAAACAGATAAGGCACTGGGACTGGACGTCCTGCATCCCAGGGTGCTAAAGGAAATGGTGTATGTACTGGCTGCTCCCCTGGCAGACTTCTTTAGCTCCTCCCTACAGACAGAGTGTGTGCCTCAGGATTGGAGGATGGCTCACATTTTTTATTTTATTTATTTATTTATTAAATTCTTGGATTACAAATACCTTTGAGCAGAAACTGCTCATTTACAAAGGTTCCACGTCAAAGGATGAGGGTCAACATACATACAGAGGTATTAAAAGAATGCACAATAAACAACCAAAACAACTAAAAGAAAAAATAAAGATACTCAGTTATAACATACTTTGAGATAATATTCATCTAACGAGCAGCTTGAGTAGACAGCTGGCTGTGGTAACAATAAGAGATAGAGGGCACCATAGGCAGTTAGTATTGCAGTCATGCGACCGGGAGAGGAAGTTGGCAGACTAATGGGCCACTGTCCGATGGTGGTGGAAAATGTCTTGTACCAGTGGAGATGCAAAGCAGGAAAGGAGTCACAGGGAAGGCCCGGTGCCAGAGGGAATGAGACTGGGAAAGGGTGGGCTGTGAGACATGAGTGAGCTGGGAGGTGTTTAGAGAGATCTCTGTTCAGAGAAGCAGTCACATTGAGTGGTAGAGGTGAGGTAAAGTTTGAGATTCCTTTTGAAGGGTCCAAGTGTAGTAGAGGAAAGTGCTTCTTTATTGAGAGAATTGAACCACTGAGCGGCTCTATAGATAAAGGACCGCTGACCCATGGAGGTACGACATCTGGGAACCTGAAGGTTAGAGATTGGCACCACGTGTTTGTTGAGTGCCACTGTAGGTAGTAAGGAGTGAGCTAACACTAGGTGGCATGAGACCGAGGAGAATCTTTTGGTAAGTAAGCAGGTCTGGTATTGTATTCTGCTGAGCAGGGGTAGCCAGCTGGCCTGTGCATTGAGGTCACAGGTGTGAGTTTGTTGGGCCGCACCCGTTAGTAGTCTACAGGCTTTGTTGAGAGAAACTGAGATCCTGTGGAGGGCACTTGTTGAGGCAGAGCCATAGATGGCAAGGCCGTAGTCAATGATAGAGGTGACAGAGCTGTAGATGGCTAGTTTAAGGGCATCTGCAGGCATACAGTGCTTGTGTTTATGTAGTAGTCCAATCCATATATTGGCGGTCTTGGCAACAGTGTCAATATGCCGAGTGTAGGAGAGGGTACTATCCAGGGTAATACCAAGGTACTTGAACTCCTTGACATGTTCGAGTGGGTTCCCAGCATGGTTCTTGATGTGAGGGACAGAGAGTTGTGCCTGCTCCGTCGGTTACAGAAGGACATGGCTTTAGTCTTGCTGTGGTTCAGGACAAGTTTATGACAATTGAACCAGTCTTCGATGCACTTGAAGTCGAGCTGCAGCTGGGATTCAAGGACTGCAATGCCATGGTGGCTGGAAAACAGGACTGCATCGTCTGCGTATAGTAATATTTTTGGTGGCAGGCACTGGGAGATTGTTGATGAAGAGGGAGAAGAGTAGAGGGCCCAGAATAGACCCCTGGGGACCTAGAGCAGACCGGTTCTCATCTGAAGAGAGTCCCTGCAATCCTTACACGTTGGATCCGATTATCAAGGTAGCTGGTGAACCATGGAAGGGCATCACTGGAGATCCCAATGGAGTACAGTTGCTTGAGCAGTAGGGGTGGTTAACTGTGTCAATGCCTTGGTAAGGTCTATAAAATACTGCCCTCCACAATTCCCTTGTCAAGCGTGGCATGGATGAAGGTTGTAAATCCCAGTAGTGCAGTGGTGGTGCTGCTGTGCCCTTTCTGAAGCCATGCTGCTCTGGGCACTGTACATTGTACTTATCCAGGAATTCAACTAGTTGGTCCGAGCTATTATTCCTCCCAGCGCTTTAGATAGTGGGGGAAGGAGTGAGATAGGTCTGTAATTGGTGTGCAGCATCCTATCTCCGCTTTTGTGAACCAGTGTGACAGTGTCTTTCTTCCAGAGAGAGGGGAAATGGCCCAATTTAAGTGAGAGATTGAAGATCTTTGTAAGTGGTTCTAAGATTTCATCGAGGACTTGTGCCAGCAGTGTCAGGTCAAGGGAGTCATCACTGTACCCTTGTTCGCTGATGGCCTTTTGAATGTATTTTCTAGCTACTTGTGGTGGGACCTCCTTAAAAAAAAACTTGGGGGTTGTACGTTCTAGTTGGGGGGTAACTTGGGAGGAGCTGGAGGGGAGGTCGTTGAAAAATTTGGTGGAAGGACACTGTCCAGGTTTGTAATGCATTATTAAAAGTGCTGGTGATGGTATCTAGGTCGAGTGTAGGAGTACCATGAAGGTTGAGCATAGTGGGTGGTGCTTTAGGATCCTTGCCTGTGAGTTCTTTCATGTTGTCCCAGAATTGTTTCTGGCCCAAGAGT
Source organism: Neoceratodus forsteri (assembly GCA_016271365.2). Lineage (NCBI taxonomy): Eukaryota > Metazoa > Chordata > Ceratodontiformes > Ceratodontidae > Neoceratodus > Neoceratodus forsteri. The sequence continues at coordinate 237,873,184 of CM057451.1, forward strand.
TGATCAGAGCCTCTTTGTAAAGCTGTGTTTAGCATTCCGTATGTTTGAGGTACAATCATTTCTGGCTGCTTTGTATAATTGTATGTTTACTTGCATCGGAGTTGCAATGAGCACAATGCCAGAGGTGGTCTCGTGCTTGAGCAGAGTTAAAAGGTCAGTAGTAACCCAGGAGTTGGTCTGCCCTTTGACCTTCATCTTTTTCACTGGTGAATAGATGTCACAGGCTTCGTTGAAACGTTTGATAAATAGGTCCAGAGCTTTGTTGGTGTCACTGAGGGAGTCAAGCACTGCCCAGTTCAGCCTGGTTAGATGGGATTTTAACAGCTGGAGGTGCCCTTGTTTGATAACCCTGGTATAGATAAGCTTGGGAGGGGGCTTGTGGTATTTGTTTGACCAGGAGCAGATGACAGGTGAGTGGTCACTTATTGTATCCGGGAGTACAGAAACATTGGAGATACGTTCAGAGCGGTTAGATAGAATCCAGTCTAGAAGCGTAAGGGAGCCTGTCCTATATGCCCATCCACAAAGGTGAGCCACTGGAGGAGCCGGCAATTACATGCCTGTCAGCCTGATGTCCATGGTGGGAAAAATGACGGAAGCCATATTGAAGGAGAGGCTGGATGAGTTCCTGGGGGAAAGGGGCCATTTGGATGATCCCCAGCATGACTTTGTACACGGCAGATCGTGTCAGACTAACCTTGTGGAGTTCTGTGATTGGGTGACTAGGGCACTGGACCAGGGTAGGCTGGTGGATGTCCTCTTTCTAGACTTCAGCAAGGCATTTCACTCGGTGCCACACCCTAGGCTGAGGTATAAGTTGGAGGGAATGGGGGTGGGGAAGAAGATGGTTAGGTGGATAGGAAACTGGCTAATTGGGGGGTGGCAGTGGGTGATGGTTGGGGTGGTGGTCTCCTCTCTTAGGAGGGTCATCAGTGGGATTCCACAAGTGTTAGTGCTGGGCCCACTCCTGTTTAATGTTTACATCTCTGACATCAGAAGAGGTATCAGGAGTGAGATGAACCTCTTTGCCGATGACTCCAAGCTGGGGGTGGTGGTGGTGGATGGGTTGGAGGGCAGAAGGGCCCTTCAAGAGGATGTGGACACCCTTGAGGAGTGGTCTCACAAATGGGGACTGAAGTTTAACGCTAAGAAGTGTAGGGTTCTTCACTTGGGGCTTAGAAACTCATCTCAAGAATACTTTCTGGGAGGGGAGAAACTGCAGGTTATGGATGGGGAGAAGGACCTTGGGGTGGTGGTGGATGCCAAAATGAATAACTCTGAACAGTGCAGGAGGGCAGAAGTCAAAGCAAATAAAATGCTGGGGTGCACTGCAAGAGGGATACCTTCCAGGAAGCAGGAGGTGATTCTCCCTCTGTATAACTGCCTGGTTAGACCACACCTTGAGTACTGTGTGCAGTTTTGGCGACCGCACTTGGTCAAGGACATTGCAGTCCTTGAAAAGGTCCAGAGGAGGGTGAACAGGATGATACAGGGGCTGGGGGAAAAGACCTATGAGGAGAGATTCAGGGAGCTTAAATTGTACTCCCTGAAGGAGAGGGGGGACTGAGGGGATATGATTGAGGTCTTTGAATACCTTAAGGGGGTAAATAGGGCATGCCCTGATAGGATTTTCCAGCTGCGGGAGGCAGGGGCCACCAGAGGGCATCACCTGAAGCTGGTAGAAGGGAGGCTCAGGGCTGAGACGGGGAGTCGTTACTTCACTGAGAGGGTGGTGGAGTCGTGCAGTGTGTTGCCAGGGGAATTGGTGGAACTGAAAATGGTGGTGGGCTTCAAAAGGGGTTGGGATAGGTATAGGGGGAAGATTAAACTGAGTAATGCCGGACCTGGAGATGCCCACCCAATGGGGAGGAGGTGAGGGAGGGGAGGGCAGTGAAGGATGCATCTACCAGGTGCTGCTCTTCGAGCAGACTAGATAGACCTTTGGGCCTACTCTGCTGGTGTCTTAGTATGTTAAACAAGAAGTAAATAATGCATCCACACCCGAGTGCATAGTTGTATTATTAAAAATGTTTCCTAAAACTATAGCCCACGTTATAACCAATATATTTACCCATCAGACCCAGAGTATAACAATGGTCTAATGAATGATTATATACTGTGCCAAATGGCGTCATATTCAAGGAGCCATCACTACCAGCATTATCAAACTCGCTAATATGAGAAATTACAATGTCCAGGCACAGTACACAAACAATAAACATTACCCCACTAGTAACTCTCCCTTAGCCATGTTGATGCTGCAGCAGCTCCCAAAATAAGAACACAGTATAAAACAGTCAGATGTTCTTTACAGTCTTAAAGTTGTTAGAATCCTTAAGGTCTTTGCTGCAGCATGCCGTGTCCCAGTCCGAATCTGGTCTTGTGCTTCACTTTGCCTTCCCACTTAGTCTCCACTGTGTAGATGCTGCTGCATTCTAAAATGGGTAGGCTTTTGTAGGCAGATGACTCTTCCTCCTCCTGCAGCTGCCACCAACAGGATAATGGGGACTGAGCCTTTAGTGAAGTTAAGTACTTTCAGGTGTTTGCAAATTACAGTGGGTGGCTAGTGCAGTGTGTGTGTTGTTACTAGGCAACAGCAGGCGGGCTGTGTTTCAGGATGGGCAGTAAAACAGCAGCACACAGTATATGAAGTTATGGTTAAATAATGCAAAGCAGGGTCAGTGAAAATTGAGCTTATGACAGCTGTTCACAGCAGATTGATAACAGCAAAGGCACTTCAAAATGTGTTCCACAGTTCAGAACAAAACAGAAGCACTTTACAGCTGGTCGTACAGTTCATTACAGGGGGCAAAGTATAGAAGCAGCCTGACGTGTAGGGCAGTGTCTTGATATGTGTGGCAAACAGGGAAAGTCAAAAAAATAGTTGAGAGCCCACTGAAGATCACTAACAAGCAGATCTGACAATGAAGTCTGCCACACTCTGGTCAGACTCTTGTGCTTCATTTTGCCTTCCCACTTAACCGCCACCGTGTAGATGCAGTGATCCAATATCTGGTTTACCTATGTGCGAAGACATCCAAATCTTTGTTTGCCAAGATGCTCTTTTGACATGCTTTTCAAAACTGTCTTCATATGGTGGGAGTTTGACCAGTGACTTGTCCTTTTTGATGGTTAGATTGAGATGCAAGCAATTCGGGTCTCAGTGGGTCTTCTTTACTTTTTTACTCTGGTCATACAACACTGCTGCTAACTTCCTTGCTGCAGAAATTGCAGCTTGTTCATCACTCTCTCCCAATTTGGCAAGATCTGTGAAGCAGTAAGCTCCCTTTGTTTTGACAGCATTAAACACAGATTTTTTCCCCAGTACCAAACAGAGATGACATAGAGTCACATCCTGTTAATGCGTGTACAGCAGGAAGTATGTTGCAGAAGTCAGGAGTGAGTGCATCACAAATTGCATGCACAGCTATGAAGCGACACTTGTCAGTTGTGCTGGTAATGGTGCTTGTTTCAATCCACATGTTATCTATGTGTTCCATTTTTGGAAAGTAGTGAAAGCAAGGACTAAAACATCTGTATCAGGTGACCTAATTACTGTGGTTCCTTTGACACCAAGAAACCCAAAAGCCATATTGGCAAGCCGGCCCAGTGGCGCTGAGGGTTGAGGCACTGGGCGCCACACCTCATGCCATGCCGGTGACCCAGGTTCAGGAATGAGCCTGGGTTATCAGGGGTCAGCAGGGGAGGGAAGAGATTGAGCATCCAGAGGACTGCTCTCTCTTCCCAGGGAGGGTTTCAGGACAGCGATCGCTCAAGAGCAGCCTCTGGTGGTGGTCGGGGGTGCTCAACGTTGTGACGCTTGGGTAAGCAGGGGCGGAGTTGTGATGCTACGTTGCCTTGCATAGCCGAACTCCGAGGGGCCAGGAATGGTAAAGTGGAAAATCCCCACTCCTGAAGGCACCTAGGCCTATGGGTCCACACTCCAGACACTGGACCCATCTCCTCTCCAGGGTCTGACTCGTGTAAGGCCGGCACTCTTCACTATAAGAAAAAGTGCCCTGGGTGGGAAGGGTGCCCCTTCCTCCCGGGGGGGGTGCAGATCTGGGGGTTGTGTTGGCTGGCATGAGGGGAGAGGAACCCAGGGCTTCAGGTGGGAGATAGAGACCAGAGGACCCTGAGGTGCTGGAGAGAGTTCCTGGGGCTCAAGTGGAGCAGAAAAAGAGATAAAAAAAAAAGCCACATTGGCACATACAGCATGCAGAAACATCCTTGTGTCCGCTTTTTCTTGAGTGCTGTACAAGTCTTGGGCTTGTTCAACACCTCTACTGGTGAAGGACTTTGTTACTTCTCCATTGGAAAAGCCTCCAGCAAGAAGGAGTGTTTGTGTTGTGTGTGCTCCTACACTCTCAGGTGCATTTTGAACCATATATTCACAGAGGAATTTTGCAGGTGGCTGCTTGTTGGATGCTATGTTTAGAAACTTTTTCCATGGAGGCACAGGGCATCCACCAATCACCTGGTATTGCTTACATTCAACTTTAGATCCTGTCCGGGGCTGTCGTTCTGCAATTTTCACACAGTTACTGTTGTCATATCTGTCAAAGACTTTGAATACAGAATCAGCTTTGTGAAATCCTTTTAGGACCTGTCTTAATGCCTCAAGTACTCAGCAGCCAATTCATTGAACGAGTGGAATTTGTTTCCAGCCATCATTTGAATGACAGCCACGGCATCTCTGATGTACACCGTGGTTTCTCTGTTGCATCCTCATAACTCACAGATGCTTTCAACTTGAGCTTCCAGCTGATGCCCTAATTCAGCTTTGTCTGTTTTTCTCATTATTCCATCAGCATGGAAGAGGGACATAGGCACAGGTCCTATTGGGTGGCTAAGAACAGTTGCCATTGAAACATCATCTCTGCATCTTGCTAAGGACAGGGCTCTGCAGAAAACAGTTTCTGGACTGATAGCTGCTGTGATTGTCCCTCCTTTGCCAGACTAAAATTTAGTCTACTTGGCCATATCAGCAAATGTTTTGATGACAGATTTTTTGATGGGGCTGAAGAAGCTACATGTCCAATCAGAATCAAGTGCACCGCTCACAAATCTCTCCATTTGTTTTTCATCAACATCTGCTATTTTCAGCAGAGACTCTTGTACATCTGCTGTTACATGCAGTTCAGTAGGTATGTTTTTTTTTTGTAACTTCCTTTTATTCAAGGTAGGTGTACAATACAACACAACTTCTCATCTACCATATACTAAATATGTCCAATCTTATACAGGTTTTACATATTTCAAAGTATAACTATACCTTTACATAACTCTAAAACTTACACATATTTTCTGTGGTTGACAGACTTCTGGTATAAGAATTAAAATTAACATTATATTTGAGTGTGGTACACTGCACTCAGCCTTAGGCTTGAAATTGATGGACACAGTTCTCCACAGTGTTGACCAAGTCTCTGTCACAATGTCTAGATACATCTGTTCTGTTCCGCAATCACAGATCTTGATAGTATACTAAATAGTCCAATTACTAAGAAAAACACTTACTTAAAAGAAAAGGAAGGAATAAATAAGAAAAAAATAAATACAAAATTTTGACATAAGAAACTTGCACAATGACCTTATTTTAGTGATAATTTTTTCATTGATTTCCCTCACTGGAGGCACCTCCCAACTTCGTCTTCTCCCCCACCCCACCCATTAAATGTAAGATTCCCAGGAGAAAAGCAAGTATATGTTTAGCGGCTATCCATTTCATCTAACCTTACAGTCATCCCTCTCTTGTTCTATCTGCATTCCCCAAGTGCATATTTAAACCATTTGGTTAGATACTTTATCTCTCCCTTCTGATCCATCAGTCTCCTCCTCCCCCCTCCAATCAGTACTCCAAAACCGCCAGGGTTGCCAAAGTTCCTGGAATCTCTCTTTTCTGAGGTGTAGTGTGTAGGTAATGTGTTCTTGGCGTTCTATTTCTTCTACGCTTAGAACCCATTGTGTCAGAGACGGTGGGTCCAATGCTAACCACTTGGTTGTAATACATTTCAAGGCTGCAACTCTTAAAATTTGACAGAGCTCCACCACCTTCTTACGTCATGAAGAGAGGGTGGGGAGACCCAACACTAAGTCTTGAAAAGTAAAGGGGATGGGAAAGCTCCCTACTTGTTCCATCACTCTGTGTACTTGGTACCAGAATGCCTGCAGCTTAACACCCCCCCAAAATATATGATAGTGTGTGCCTTGTGGTGTTCCACACATGCGCCAATAGGCTGCAGAGGTCTGTGGGTTGAGGTGTGCAGTTATCACTGGGGTCCTAAAGAAATATACAAGTATTTTCCAGTTGAATTCTCTCCATATTGTGGCCGAAGTTACTTGCCAACCCCTCTTGAGTCTGCGGGACCAGTCCCTTGGCTGGATTACCCCTCTCAAATCTGTTTCCCACTTTTCCCAGATGGCCTCCAATCCCAACTCTTCACCCTTGGTGTTAAGGACAGAATACAGTACCGATAAGTAGCTTAGTGTATCCCTGATCTTGATCACGTCCCACCAGTATGATTCCAAAGGGGTTAATTCCCTAGCTAATTTTTGGAGGTTGTCTCCACTGGTGATAAAATGTCTTGTTTGGAAGTACCTGAAAAAGTCCTTTCTACGGAGTAAGAAACAGTCTTTAAGGGCCAGAAAGGGGAAACACAGAAATATAGAAACATAGACTTTGACGGCAGATAAGGACCACTTGGCCCACCCAGTCTGCCCATTTCCCTACCTACTGGATAAGCTGCAGATTCTTGTTAACCAACAGCCTACTTCCTGCAACCCCCCACTATAATTGCCTTATGTCTGTCCCATGCATGTTTGAATTCCCCCACTGTTTTAGACCAATGACCTCCTCAGGAAGGCTGTTCCATGTAGCCACCACTCTCTCTGTGAAAATTTTTTTTCTCACATTACCCCTGAGCTGTCCCCCCTCTATCTTTAAATTGTGCCCCCTTGTTCTTACACATCTCTTTCTCTGAAAGATGCTACCCTCCTGGACTTTGTTGATTCCCTTGAGGTACTTGAAAGTTTCTATCATGTCCATCCTCTCCCTCCTTTCATCAAGAGTATACATATTAAGCTCTCTCAGTCTCTCTTCATATGGTTTCTGCTGCAGACCCTGCACCATTTTAGTTGCCCTCCTCTGGACTGCTTCCATCCTGTCTATGTCCTTGTGTAGATGAGGTCTCCAAAACTGCATACAGTACTCCAGATGGGGTCTCACCAACTGTCTGTAAAGAGGGATAACCACTTCCCTTTTTCTACTTGTGATGCCCCTTCCTATGCATCCCAGTATCCCCCAGCTCTCCTTACCGACTTTTCACATTGCTTACCCACCTTTAGGTCATCTGATATGACCACCCCCAGGTCCCTTTCCATTTTTGTTGTTGTTAGTACATCCCCTGCTATTGTGTACTCTTCTCCTGGGTTTTTGATTCCAAGGTGCATTACTTTGCACTTCTTTGCATTGAATCTAAGTTGCCATATGTCTGATCATTCCTCCAACCTTGCCAAGTCCCTTCTCATCTTTTCTACCCCCTCTTGTGTATCAACTCTGTTACAGATCTTTGTGTCATCTGCAAAGAGGCATACCTTTCCTCAGACCCTCTGCAATGTCACCTATAAAGATGTTAAAGAGGACTGGACCCATACTGAGCCCTGGGGTACTCCTGTAGTAACCCCTTTCTTCGGAATGTGTTCCATTCACTATTACCTTCTGTGTCCTGTTGTGCAGCCAGTTTGCTACCCAGGCTACCACCCTGGGACCCACTCCCAGGCTGGCTAACTTGATTATTAATCTTTTGTGCAGGACTGTGTCAAATGCCTTGCTAAAGTCTAGGTAGGCCATATCCACAGCCCCTCCCTGGTCTATTACTTTGGTCACCCAGTCAAAGAAATCAATTAGATTCATCTGACATGACCTTCCTGCTGTAAATCCATGCTGCTTTGGGTCCTGTGCCCCGCTGGCCTCTAGGTACTCAACAGTTCTTTCTTTCAGAAGTGATTCCATCATTTTCCCTACCACTGAGGTCAAACTTACAGGTCTGTAGTTTCCTGCGTCTGCCTTGCTCCCACTTTTATGAAGGGGAATCACATCTGCCCTCCTCCAGTCCTCAGGTACCACCCCATCCTGCCATGATTTGTTAAAAACCGTGGTCAGTGGTGTCACTAGGTCCTCCCTTAGTTCTTTTAGGATTCTGGGGTGAATCCTGTCAGGCCCTATTGCTTTGTCCACCTTGAGTTTTAGGAGTTCTTTCAGGACACTTTCTTCTGTGAATGGACTGGTGTCAACCCCCCTACCCAGAGTGCTTCTATTGTCTGGTATAGGTAACTCCTCCTCATCTTCTTTTGTGAATACTGAGCAAAAGTATTCATTCAGTATCTCTGCTTTTTCACCGTTTCCCTCTGCCCACCTCCCCTCTCCTTTATTAATCTTCACTATCCCTCCCTTAACCTTTCTGTGCTCCCTAATGTATCTATAAAAGGTTTTATCCCCCTTCTTAACTGAGTTGGGCTATTTTTTCCTCGGTTTGGGCCTTTGCTATTCTGACTGCCTTCCCCACTTCTTTCTGCTTTAATTGATACAGTTCCCTGTCATGCTCCTTCTGTAATTCCTTATACTTTCTGAATGCAGCCTTTTTCTCCTTAACCTTCCCTGCCACCTCTTTTGAGAACCATAGTGTTTTTTTACTCCGCTTTGTTTTCTTTATTTGTTTCACAAAGGCTCGTTGCCTCTATGATGGCAGTTTTGATTTTTCTCCATTGTTCTTCAACCCCTCCTTTTTGGCCATTTGCTAGTGCATTCTTCAGGTATTCACCCATTTTGCCAAAGTCAGCCCTTCTAAAGTCCAGTATCCTTGTTTTTGTATGGCTTATCTCCATGGTTGTGCTCATTATGAAGCACACTGTGCAGTGGTTGCTTGTTCCCAGATGTCTACTGACTTCTAAATTTGTGATCCTTTCTCCATTTGAGAGTACCAGGTCTAGTATTGCTCCTCCCGAGTGGGTTCCAACACTAGCTGTCTAAGGCCTGCCCCCTGCAGGGCATCGAGAATGACCCTGCTCTTGGATGTGGCTGCAGTACGTGTCATCCTGTTAACATCTGGCATATTCAGGTCCCCCCTCAACAGTATCTCCCCTTTTTCAGCCATTTTGAGAATATCCTCTATCATTTTCTTGTCCATTTCCTCCCCTTGAGATGGGGGTCTGTATGTAACCCCTGTGCGGATTGTGGTGCCATTCCCTGTCTCCAAGGTGACCCAGAGTGCCTCTTGTCCTTCCCTTTTACTTTTTAGTTCTGTAGCTTTGATCCCTTCCCTTATGTATAGAGCTACTCCACCTCCTGTTTTACCTTCCCTGTCCCTTCTGTAGTTTGTGTACATTGGTATGTTGACATCCCAGTCATGGTTCTCAGTGTACCATGTTTCTGTGACTGCCACAATATCCAATTGTTCATCTTCCATCAGGGCTACTAGCTCAGGAAGCTTGTTTCTCAGACTACGGGCATTGATACTCATTGCCCTCCATTTAATGTTGGCTTTATCCTTCCCCCCCATCTCTGCTCTTATTGCCCTTGTCTATTTTTCCATTTACCCCTGTCCTGCCCTGTGTTGAGCTCTGTACCTCAGTGTTTACCTTACTACCTGTCATGTTTTGTGGGGGGAGGCTTGAAATTTCCTGCATCTTGTCAGCACCTCCCCCTTGGCTAGTTTAAAAGCTTGCCAAGGAAGCATTTAAACCTGTCATCTAGAAACTTGGTTCTCTTTGTGGACAGATGCAGACCATCATGCCAGTATATACCTTTATCTCTCCAGGTGGACCCCCAGTCCCCAATGAAGCCAAAGCCCTGTGCTCTGCACCAGTTTTGCAACCATTCATTAAACTGCATGGTGTGCAGTACCATAGCCTCACCCCTGCCATGGACTGGCAGCACCTCTGAGAAGGTTACTGTGCCTGCTACCCATCTGAGGCTCCTCCCCAACTCCAAAAATTCATTCTGCACTGCACTGATCCCATGCCTAGCTATGTCATTTATCCCAAGGTGGACAATGATATCTATTTCCCTCTCCCGTGATGCTGCTTCTGCAATCCTGAGGATTCACTTCCAGTCCCTCCAAGCCATGGCACCAGGCAGGCACCTTACTTCCTTCTCCTCTCCCTTCCCCAGTTTTACCCCCCTAACAATTGAGTCCCCTATCAGAAGCTGTTTCCTTCCCCTGTGGTGTCCCTTGCCACCCTTTTGTGGGTCTCCTTTGTGGATGTCCTCAGCATTCTTCTGGGTCTCCACTGAGGGTGCCATCATAGAGGAACCTTGCTCTGCCAGAATGGCATATGATTTATGTAGAGGTACAACTAGGGGGCTTCGCCTCTGGTACACCACCTGCACCCTCCCAGAACCCACTGTGGTCCAACTGCTCTTCATACTTGGCAACCTCTGAGGCAGCGGTTGTGGCAGTGGTGCTCTTTGGGTGGGGGAGGCCTGCTTAGTCCTTACTAGTTCAGCCTGGAGGTGGGCAACCTCCTCCCTCAGAGCTGACAGTTGCCTGCAAATAGGACAGCAATGCAGTTTCCAGAATGTCTGCCGGAAAACTGCTGCCCCACAGCCAGTGCATTGCACCACTCCCCACATGTCCCTCTCCCTTATGATATACAATATGTTTTATATATATATATATATATATCTTTCAGATATTTCCTGAAGAAGACCTAAGGTTGAAACGTAGATTTTTAACTCTATTTTCTATTTTCAGCATGCATTTAATATAACCACTTTGTTTTGCTTTTAGACCACATGCTGATGCAGTGCCTCGTTTTTGTTTTTTCACTATATATATATATATATATATATATATATATATTTATTATTTGTGGTGTGTACCTACCCTTTATGCACTGTGCTGGGTTATTAAGAATATGACAGTTCTGCCCCAAGACCTGTTGAGGAAGTGATGTTAGAACTTTGGCTATAAAGGAAATGCCACGCCTGGGGTGGGGTGGGGAAGGGTGGGTGGGTAGTCCACAGCCACTGGTGACTGTTAGAAACAATCAAATAAACAACTGCTCCACCACCCTGGTGAGTACTGCCCTTTATAGTAATTCAACTAACACCACAATTTACTAGACCACTGCTCCTACACAAACCACTCTACTGAGTCCAAGGATAAAAATGAACTCACTCCTCAGCTAGCAGGACACTTTTAAAATGTTGCAAAAATATCTTTCCAAATCCTAGGTCTCAACCCCAGAAATCCAGCAAATTCAGTTGTATCTCACTCCCTCTGGTTATAAAATTACTATACTTTTAATGGACTCCTGCAATTTTCTGCTTAATGCCAATAAGGGAAAAAAATGAAACTTTTTGTAGAAAGCATAGCTCCCTTTCTTAACAAGTCCCCAACAATATTATGCCTTACCAGGTTTCCAGGTCCTAAACAGAGTTATAGTTTGTTCTTTGCAATGTAGCAATGTTCTCAGCTTCCAACAAACAAATCAAAGTCAGTCTGACTGGCTTCTAACTGTGAAGGATGCCTAAGACAGCACAGTGATGAAACTCCACCCAGAGCCAATTGATTGACTAGTGACACCTGTGATGTAAGCAGGCCTTTCAGTGTAGGCACTCTGCTATGTCTGATTCCAATACACAAAACCTTTCAGTGAAACCAGGGATAAAAACTGAACTTCTCAGCCAGCAGGACTCTTTTAAAATGTTGCAAAAATATCCTTCCAAATCCTAGGGGAGACATCCCATGTCATCCAATAACTGTTGAAATGTAGTGAGGCCTCTGGATTCCCAATAGGCATAGCCTAAATCCAATCTAGGTGGGGTGAAACTGTCCACGTGTCGGATCAAAGAGAGAGGCCCCAGTTGGTTCGGGGTTAGGGTGGCCTTCCGCAATCTCAAAAGGCTATGCAAGGAATGTTTAACCCAAGGGTTTAAAATGGGTGGCCCAGCATGAAGGATGATGTGGTTTGTCGGTAGAGTCCACAACCTAAGGTGTGGCACTGTGTTTGACTCAATTAGGTACCAATCGGAGTCTATTCTCTGTTTGGCCCAAGTGACCAGTTGTGCTTCCCGGGCTGCCAAATAGTAATAATACATGTGTGGAAGACCCAAACCTCCCTTCTCCCTTGACTTAACTAGGGTGTTAAAGGCTATCCTGGGAGACTTACCTGCCCAGATAAATCTGGAAATGTCTTGTGTCAACTGTTTCCAAAACTGGGGAGGGACAGGAATCGGGAGTGTCTGAAAGAGACATAACCATCTAGGAAGCACATTCATCTTTATTACTTGGCTTCTACCGTATAATGTAAGAGGCAAAAGCTTCCAGTGTGTAAAATCCAATTGCATGACTTGGTATAATTTAGTAAAGTTGTTTTTAAATAATCTGGTTGTGTCTACTAATACCAAAATCCCTAAGTACCTAAAGGTATTCCTCTTAGCCCATGTGAAACGGAAGTTGTCTTTGGACTGTTTTGGGGGGGGGTGCCACTTAATACCACTGCCTCTGATTTAGGTAAGTTTATTTTATATCCAGCAAAGGATCCAAATTTCCCCAGTGTCTCCAGGAGGTGAGGCAGAGAGGTCTGGGGATCTTTTAGAAAAAATAGGGAGTCGTCTGTGTAAAGGGCTATTTTCTCCTCCACTCCTCCTGCTTGTACACCCTTGATGTTGGGGTTATTGCATATGCATATGGCCAGTGGCTTTAATATCATTGTAAAAAGCAGAGGGGAAAGGGGACAACCCTGTCTAGTGCCCCTTCCCAGCCGTATACAGTCCGAGAGAAGGCCATTTAATCTGATTCTAGCTTCCGGTTGTTGGTAAAGAGCCATTATGGCTGAGAAAAAGTGATCGCCTAGACCAAACTTTGACAGGGTGGAGGACATAAAGTGCTAATCCACCCTGTCAAAGGCTTTCTCTGCATCCATACTAATCGCCAACTGGAAAGATGCTGATCCCCTCTGGGCAGATATAATATTTAAAAGTCGGCGATTGTTGTCTTGGAGAAATCTCTCTGAAATAAACTCCGTCTGGTTATGAATGATGGTAGAGATCCCTGTCTGCAGTCTGTCTGCCAGGATTCCTGTAAATATTTTTAAATCTACTGGTAGCAACGAGATTGGGCGATATGAGCCACAAAGTTCAGGGTCTTTGCCAGATTTAGTACTCACTGAGATCTGGGCTAGATTCCAGGAGGGTGGCACAGGTTTGTGATGTTGCAGTATTTCATTGCAGGTTGCCACCAGGTGGTCTGTGAGCCGGGAGGGAAATGCCTTATAGAATTCGTCCAGAAAGCCATCTATCCCTGGAGCTTTGCCATTTTTCAGGTGCTTAATTTTGGTCTGTATTTCCTGGGATGTTATCGGGAGTTTAGGGCTATTCTAACTGCGTCAGGCAGGGAAAGAATGGGGAGAGTAGCCAAGAAGGACTGCACCTCCTCGTCGTGTCCTGGTGGGGTCTCTGCCTTATACAGGGCAGCATAGGATTTCTCAAATCTCTGCAATATTTCTATCGGTGCAGTGGTAGCCAAGTTCCGCCCCTCTTCTCGCAGCCGTACCACTGCCCTACTGGCTGCCTCCTGATGAAGCTGCCAAGCCAGCAGTCTCCTGGCTTTGTTGCCCTGCTCAAAATATTTTTGCCTGGCATATCTCAGTTGGATCTCAATTTGGGAATCAAGCAAAAGGTTAAGGTCGCATCTGGCTTTATCCAGATCTTGTTTAATACTGTCATCCTGAATGACCTGGTGTTGATTCTCCAGCTGAGTTATTTTCTGTTCCAAATTTACCCTAGCTTGAATCCTCTCTCATTTAATTCTGGCTGAATACTGAATTATTGCTCCTCTGAGGCAACACTTTAAAGCGTCCCAATGCATACCCTCCCCTGTCTCCCCTCTAAGGTTATCCCACTCAAAATTGTGAATAGTATCTAAAATTAACTCCTTAAATTCCTCTCTATTAGAAGGCTCACTTTCAGCCTCCAGCTGGTCTGTGGGGGCGTATGCCTAGTAAAGAAACCTAGGGTGACTGGGGCATGGTCCAAAATAGAAATATGACCTATGTCGCACTTTACAATCTTCTGGAACCAGTTGGAAGAGTCCAGAAAGTAGTCTATTCTCAAATACCCCCATGTCGGGGGGAGTAATAGGTGTAGTCCCTCTCTCTCTAGGGTGTAAAAAATACCAACTATCTGTGAGTCCAAGCTCTTGATTTAGTCTTTAAATTAGTTTCCCTGTTAGTGTGAGACCTCCCTTCATGGTCCCAGACCTATCTAACCCTGGAGATACTACCTCGTTGAAGTCTCCCCCAATCACTACCAAACTCTTGGCATCCATGATTGCTCTCTTTATGACTTTTTCTAAAAACAATAATCTGGGGGCCTCTTCATCTGGGGCATAGATATTCAATAGGGTGCATTCTTGTCCTCTGTACGTGCCCTGAAGTTGAACAAATCTGCCCTCCGGGTCTGTTATTACCTTCTGTACCACCAAGGGGGCATCTCTTTTCACCAAGGTTGCTACCCCTCTGCGGTGTGGGCTTACCTCAAAGTGTGAGGCGTAAACCCCTCCAACCCAAGACCGTTTTAACTTGAGGTGTTCCCTCGCTGTTAAATGGGTTTCTTGTATAAAGGCAGTACTGGCTCTCTGTCTGGAGATTTCCTGTAGGATTTTAGCCCATTTCACTGGGTTGTTAATCCCATGCACATTGAGTATGAGTATGTTTAAATTTGCCATTGTGTTTAGGGTGGGAAAGAGGGGCCCAAGTCATAATCATCAAAAGGGGGGGTAAGAAAGACTCCGATCTTCTCTAACCTCTGTGTGGTCTTGTGCAAATGAAACAGCATCCTATAATTAATTCCAGCCAAACATTTAAGAACATGAAACAACCATAAACTATGTACAGATATATTCCGAAAAAACATTGTTGACTTCAAGGTACAATTGCCCTGTGTTCACCTTCTCCACTTAAAAGCCCCTAAGAGGTGTGGCCGAGTGACCTCAATATCCAAAGGCCCTCCGTTTGACTCGGGATACAAATTAACCCAAAAATCGAAAGGGGAAAGGTATTATTTGCACACTACTCAAATAAAAAAGCAGCAGGAGAAGAGCACAACTCTCCAGTAATTGAGTAGTAAATGACTCTCTCCAACATAAAGAAATCCCCCCACCCCATCTCGTCTCTTTATACACTCGTGGTCTATAAAAAACTCTTTCTATCCCTTCCCCAGTTACTTCACAAGGGGTATTTTGATACAAACCTAAGGTGTAGGTAGCCCCACCTGAATGCCACCATGCCCTCTCACCCCGAGAAAGTGGAGAAACACCCCCGAGGAGTCAAAGATCGCGCACCTTATCCGTGATCTATTATTAAAGACAATTAAATACTTCAGCAGGCTTAAGTCCTTCATACGTAGAGCAGACCTAGGCGGCAAGACCATTCTGTCTACCTATGTTTCTAAGGTCAGTCTGACTTAATCCCCATGAGGTACGGACCTTTTACCAAATATCCAGCTTCAATACTCAAAGCCCCTCGCCAGTGACACCACCCCTGAGGTGGATCAACCTGGCCTCCGGGGGCAAAATGAAAATCCAGATCTCATTGTGCAATTGTCATTTTAGGGGAACCCTCCACTAGTGCTAGCACTACTGGCCGCAATCTAGCCGCTGGGGCTACCCCCCAATTCATTCACTCCCTAACTGGACTATAGGGTAATCAGTCTGGTCTCAGGTTGTGGTCTGCTGACCCAGAACAAGCCCACAGTGAGCCTTGCCAGTTACAGACCTCCCGAATAGGTGCCGCGGTCCAACCCCCCCGAGCCCCCAGACCCCCGGGCAGCAGAGATGAGTAGACCCCCACACCTACTGTTCCCAATAAAAACTGAAACTGAGGAAAAGGGGGAAAAGATAATCCTACAATGTCCACCTTTAAAGTAATCACTGACTTTGAAGTCCTGTATCATCCCATCCCATCCAAACGGGACTATCTTGTGAAAATAACTCCCGTGAGTAAACCGTTATCAGCTGTATCAACTTAGGCACTCACAGTCATAAAACAAGCCACTCTAATTGAGAGTTGCAAGTTGTCTTCGGGTCTTTTCAGTTGCCCTCTTGCATCTCTGCTGCTGGGTAGCTACATTTCCCTGGATGGTATCTGCCCCCTCTGTAAGCGGTTGAATTGCTGTGGCGTTGGAGTCTCCATGAGTTTGGAGGGAGTCCCACAATCCAGAAGCATTCTGGCGCTCGTGCTGCTCTTTTCACTTGGTTCCAGCCCTTTGCCATATTCTACCAGCAATATGATCTCTCTCTGATACCCAGCTTCATCTCGAGGCAGCTCCACTCCCAACGTAGAAAGGAAACCCCCCCCCCCCCGCAGCAGTCAGGTCAGCAAAATGTCTAATCCCATTCTCAGTCATTACTTTAAGCTTTGCCGTGTACTCCACGAAGGCTCTTACCCCTTTCTGTTGAAGACCTCTAACCACAGCCAGAACCTTTCATTTCTGTGCCAATAGCTGAGGGGTATAGTCCTGTTCAAAGTATAATCGCATGTCTCCAAATGCGATTTCCTTTTTGGACCATGCTAACTTCAGGACCTCTTCCTTAGTACAAAAATCCAGGAGGGCTAATAATACAGAACGAGGGCGAGCTTTGGGGTCTTTTGGCTTGGGCACCAGTGAGTGGTGTGCTCGTATTATGTTTAATGGCTTATCAGCTGGTCACCCTAAGATTTCTATTAAAAAAGAGTCTAGAAACACGATCATCGGTCCTGATTCAGTCCCTTCTGGCAGTCTGTGAATGCGGACATTGTTTAGTCTGTTCTGATTCTCCAACTCCTCGATTCTGCTTTCCAGCATTTGTTCCCATCTGTGCAGGTCTAATAGGGTGGTACTGTGCACATCTACCATGGTTGAGCATTCGGTGAGGCCCTCTTCGAGTTTTTTTTTTTTTTTATTTAAACAGGGACTTTATTTTTTTCCGGTCTTTTATGGCTCCAGTTTCTAACCTCTCTAGAGTGGCACTCATCTTTTGTAGCATCTTGCAGAGCTGCTTAGAGGCTATGGTTCATTCTTGTTCGGTTAGCTCATCGGAGGTTGCTGTAGAATGCTGCAAGGCCGCGGCCATACCCGCCGAGCTGTGCTGTGCGTAGTCAAACAAAGTTTTATGTTGTTTGCCCTGCAAATTATTGGTTTTCTCCTTACTTTTATGCCTGGAAGACATAGCAAAGCTGTTTTCTCTAATTTTGATAGCTGGATGGGTCTGATTTATTCCCGATTCCGGTGGATAGATAGGCGGTGAGGCAGATTTCTCAGTTAAGTTGCCATTGAATCGGTGCACTTACTGGAAGTCAGTTCAGTAGATATGTTGATAAGCACCTCTGGATGTGATTCAGGGTCAAATGGGTTTGTCATATTGTTGATGACATGGTTGGTAAGGGCTGTAACATGCTCTTCATCCCTCTTCAGTGCAGAGGTTTGGACTTGTTTGTGGACTTTGTCTTCACTATTTGTTGACAGGTCACTTCTTTCTCTCATAGCTTTTGTATATTCACTCAGGACTTGTCTTGTGAGGGTACATCTGACAAGGGCTGCCTTCTTTCTTATTAGTCCTGCATTCCAACTGCTGCCCTTTGAGTCATTGATGACAGTTTTCTCTGTTCCCTTGTCACTCCAAATCCCATTGAAAGAACCAGGAGTCTGATGCACAGCAAATTCCCCAGACTCAAAGGCACTGTGTACTTCTTCAGGGAGATTTAGCATATCAAGAATGTAGATTGGAATCTGCTTGGCATAGCTGGGCCTGTTTGCAGCAAAGAAGCACGGAAGCATGGCATGCTGTGTGTGTAGGTGAAGTTTCCAGTCACCCTCTCACTCTGCACGGACATTTAGAAGTAGTATCTGCATAACCTGGAGAAAATGATCCCAGAACTTGAATGTAGGAGACTGGGCATACCCCCATGTCTGACATTCCTCCAGTAGTGGTAGCATATGCTGAGTTGGAGCATCATCACGCTCTTTAATGACATGTTATAAAGACTCAATGTCTTTAGACTCAAACACCTTTTAAGTGTCAGCCAACATTTGCCAGTCAAATGATGGAACTCCATGAGTACCTCCTCCCTGCTCACACCATTTACAAATGAAGAAAGTTTCAGAGCACTCAAGGCCTCAAATGCTAGAGTCAAGCCACACAGGGCATGGTTGAATTGCTTCCCAGCAAGTATTTGTTCTGCAGTCCAAGCTTCATACACATCAGAATCAACAAGAAGGTCTAGCAATCTTGCATCTCCCCAAAATCTTTCCAATACATGCAATAAAACAACACAGGGTGTGAAAACTACCCGGGCAAATCACATTGGTACCAAGTTCATTTGGGAGAGTCCATTGTACGTGCTGAGCAAGAGTATACAGCTGCTGATCCATGGCCTGAATGGCATGCTGCTGGCCTAGAGCTGCTGACATTTCCTTACATTTCAGCACTGTAGTATAGACTGTGGCCATGTCAGCTTGTTTGGCATCCACAATAGGTGCATATGCAAGTGCCGTGTAGGTGTTCTTCTTTGTGGCAAGCTTGTGGTTGAAACCAGTCCAAAATGGAATCATCTGAGTGTGAACAATATCAACATAATTTGGTATTGGTAGGACATCATGAGGTAGTAGTCTTTAGACACCAGGACAGATCTTGGACAGCTTTCACTTATAGGTGACAGGAATTTATTTTCTCAAGTACTTTTTCATAGTGAGTTGGTTCTGGACATGTTCTAGGTTTTTCAAATGCTGCACACTGCATAAGAGGCTCTGATTGCCCGGGGAGAGTAAGTGACTTTTCTTTCCCACACTTCAGTGATATTTCTTATGATGCTGGACTTTCTGCAGACTGTTCTTGAAATACGACTCTAGCCGTTGAATGGAAGGTATTCTTTCCATCAATGGTCTCTACGTTGATGTCTATATTATCATCTCCTTCATGGATGAGATTTCCACCAGCATGAAGTGGCACAATTCCATTTGGAATGAACACACTTCCTTGGAGTCTTTCTACTTCAGTTTTTCCAACACGAGTCATGAACTGCCTCACCTCATCATAATTGATGCAGAATCCATAAAGGTGTAGTATGTCAATGAAATTGCAAGACCCAAACTCATGGTGTAGCTATGCAGCAAGGCTTATGTGCAGTGGTGTGATAATTTTGGAACTATTAAATACTATGCACTCCACAATTGAGAGGCACCTTCTTTAAATGTCTTCTGAAGGATGATACTCGTTGCTGACTGAATTATATGCCTCTTTATCTATCAACCAAAGGACAAACTCCTGCACCAATTGGAGCACAAAAGTAGCTGACCTCTGTAAACTACAATCCCCTGGCTTTGGATAATTCTCTGAGGGTTTCATTTTTGCTATTTTAAACTGAAGGATTGAAGCAGCATTGTACAAAACCACTTGTTCATTTGAAAGCTGTTCATCAGGCTCACTTGCCAGAAGAATATCCTCATAACATTTGGATGACGTAAATTCCTGCTTCAGATTACTAGCGGCTTGGATAGCATCAGCTAATGTTATTGCACTGCACAGAACAATGGTGGACTTACCTTGTCCATGTGTGCATGGAATGAAAATGCAGAACCATAGTGTTTTTCTAATCTTGCCTGTAATTTGCTACTGAAATAACTTTCAGGTCTACATCTGAGGGAAGTAGGGCTTTATATTTTTGTATCGGCTTGGACAGGAGAAGAGCCTTCTTGTTGTACATAACATCATTGTCTATCTCTTCAACCAGCTGATAAAATGCAGTGTCATAAGGTGACTGTATTGTTGCAGTGGAACTAGACGGTTTTGCTTTCAGATTTGTTTTACTCAAGTAGGAAGAAAGGCATGTTGAGTGATAAACTGCATCCTTAACAATCAAGTCTTCCTCAGATATTCTGTGCAACATGTCATCATCTCCTCTTTTAAGTGCTGCCTCCCTTAGATTGGTTGCCGTCTTGGATTTTTCAATTTTATGAAGCTTCTTGTCTTTCTTGTGTGTTTGTCTCAAGCAAACAATGCAACAGGACCAATCGCTGGAGGACATTCTTGCTCTGGTGGCTACAGAAGTGGGTGAACTGATGCTGTCTGATCGGATTCGGAGTCTGTTTTCTTTCTTGGGTTGAATACAACACTGACATGGGCCAAATTAAACTTGCTTGTGTATTTCTGAAAGCAACCCCTGTGACAGAGTATTGGCGGTACATCATGTAAACTAGAAAACTCATCCAGTAGCCGCTAATACAATTCATCTCTCTTGGCTTCTGCTGTCAGCGTCATAGAATTCTGTCCAGCACTGGTGGCTTTTTACAGTTTTGCATTCTGTTGGTTTTCTTTACAACACATTTTTCAAAGTTTGTGGAGAGTCTTTTTCTCTTTGACGTAAGCTTTAAGGGGCTTGTATTCTCCATGTCTTCATGTACTGTAACTTCCCTGTGGAGGTCAAATTCAAAAGGTATATTGTTAGCATTACCACCATCATCACCATTTTTCATTTTGTACAAGTATACAGACTTGTGCCAAATTAGATATAATTGACATCTCTACGTTAGTATCAAAACTGCCATTTTTGTTTAGTGAGCACTTTGAAGCCCAATAGGAAGCTGTCTGTTATCATCTCTAACACTAATACTGACCTGTGCATAAGTGTCACTGAATTAAAAAGCTAGTTTCTAGAATATGTCAAAGGCTAGTACTGCATGCATAAGCAATTACAAATTAAAACCTTCTACAAGGCAGACTAGATGCTACATTGTATGTACACAAGCTCATAAAAGGAGAAGCATTAAACTAGGAATTCACATACATTTATATCTACCCACTATGCAGTACAGACTATGGGCACGCAATCTACTGCTACTGGTGCACAACTTTCAGTGTGAGACTGATCTGGGCAGCAAATTTCAATTGAAAATATAGAAAACTATTATAATCAATTGTGAGACACATTGGCAATTAAGAATCTGCGATGTGAAAGCAATTCATTTTAGTATATTGCAAAATATTGATATTCACCATTTTTGCCGCATGCTAATCGTTTCATCATTTTTGAAAAAAAAAAAATACTAGTCAATGCAAAACCAATAAAAATCTTTTAATATATTTTTGTTTGGTAGCTTTGACCAATAAACATCACATTACAGTGTTGAAATGAACTTAAACAGTAAAAATTAGAGTCATAGTCATGATGCAGTGTTTCTGGAACTATACAAAAAATGACATGTTCTCATTGTTTAACATTGCCTACGGGCTAACTGCTCCACTTTACAGCTCCACATCATATCTCATCTAAATGTACATAAAATAAGCTTCCAAATGATGTATGATGTTGGCGTGTGTAGGATGGGTACATTAAACTCCAAAAATATGGCCCTTTTTAGAGAATTGCCACACACCTATTGGTGAGTATAAGTGGGAGGTTTTTTTTATGTTTCCTCCAACTATCTTTTTTTTGCAGGTTTGTAGCAGTACTCCAGGTTCTTCAGGTCTCTTTAGGGATATGTGTGTGTGTGTGTGTGTGTGGGAGGGGTGTTCTATTTCAGGTATTCTCTTCCCTGCAGTTCTCTAGGTGTCCTGGGAAGTGGGGAGACAAATGGGTTTTACCCACAGCTTACAACATGTATACCTCTGGGGGTATGCATGTGTCCCTCTGGAGGTATACAGCCTTAACTGGGAGATATACAACATTGCTTGAGAGGTATACAGCCTTAATTGGGAGGTACAGTATACAAGGGAATACACAAAAATGGTTTCTATGGGGAAAATGGCCCATATTTATTTATTCAGTTTTTAATTGAGTAAGTGCACTAGTCATGAAATTACTATTTTCAGGCACGACCCGGGAGAGTACACAATCAAAGACAGGTACATAGCATGAGTAGAGGAAAATTACACATGGTGTTGGTCACAACAATCAGTGATAATGATACATACAGCCAGAAACATAAAAATCTATCAAATTCACATATCTATCAAATTCGCATATATGCATTATATGAAAATATATTACAATTCCATGCATCTTTAAATCATATAGTGGATTCATAATGGATTTTAGTGGAATATAAATAGGATGTGCAATGGCCTGACTCATAATATGCCATTTATCTTCATGAGAGTGATTCCCTACTCACAGTCTCATAAAAGAGACACTTTTCACATGAGGGACTTGGCATCGCAGAGAAAATATAAGCCAGCAGGTTGCTCATCGATTTCTGGTATGTTTTGATTTATTTTTAGTGAATGATGAAATGACTGACACGGGGGGGGGGTATATATATAACTAAAAATCCACCTATATTCTCTTTTTGATTGTAGATGAACATTATAAAGTTAATAGGTAGGAAGGGCAGAAAGTAAGCAGTAAGTCATGACAGGGTGTGCATTATAGGATTATAATAACTGGTGAGCAATTTTTTCATTGAGCTCAGTCAGTTGATAGTTGCCATAATAACTGGCCAGTTATTTCGGCACCCACGTGCTCAGCTTGTGCGCTACCTCATTGATGCTCATTCTCTGTGTGGGTAGGCCGAACAGTTCTGCAAACATGGTGGCCCCAACTGTCAAGTTAGCAAGGAGCCACTAGAACAAGATTTGTCTCTCCTCCTCATTTATTTTTTACTATCTAGTTGGTTGGTCCTACTTTTAAAGTTTAAAAAAGCTGTATCTGGTTTATCCTGCTGTTCATCGGCTTTGGGGGATAGTGCAAGCAGGAATGGGGCCGTGGCCGACTGCCTACAGAGGTAGTTAAGCATGATCGCGATTCCAAACTGTTAAGTTTAAAACAAAAAATTAAAAGAAAGAACAAAATGTTCTTTCTGGAGAAGAAGGGAGGGAGGGAGGGGAGAGATGTGTGTGTGTCTGTGAGTGTGACACATGCCACAGAATTTAAGCAGGAAAAAATTGATCACCAGCAATTATATAAAATAAAGCATGGATTAGTGTGTATGCTCAAATTTAATGCACACCCCTGGTGTGGAATGCTTTAATAAACCCCAAGAGCAAAGCTCTCTGGGTTTATGTAGCATCCCACACCTCGGGTGTACATTAGATTCTTGTAATGTACAGTACCCCATGCATTATTCTCTATTTGTAACATGGCATAAAAAAGAAAAACAAAATGAAGCACTCAGATAGGTGCAAACACACCATGTGGCACAGTAGAAACCATGGTCTAATACCATAGTAGATCATGGTTTGTATTGTAATACCTTGGCAATCCACTACAGGTAAGAAGCAGTATACAAATGAAAGCAATATACAAATAGCTTGCAGTGTGTAGTTATCCCCAGTTGTATTTACTAAGAATTTTCCTGGCACAGGGTTTTTGGCTTTTTCAAGATTGCTCTATGTTGTAACTACAACAGAAGTTCATGAGTTACTAAAGATTGTACATTTAAACTCCACATATACTGTTAATTATGCTGCAGCAATATTTCTGTAGAAGTGAACAGTTACATACTGTTACCATCCCTTCTGATCTACTGCTTTCTAAGCAACTGTGGGCGCAATGCATTGTGGATGACTGAATAACATTATCTGTCCTAGCCTTTTCTTGGTGAATACACAGTGGTAAAGATGAGCATGCAGCTTCTATAACCGAAAGCAAAAATAACAGACAGCGAGATAAACAAAGCAAAATTAGAGAGAGGATACTTCTGTGGGTGAAAAGAAAAATAAATTGAGAGACACAAAAAGAAATCAAAGAAACAGACTAACAATAGTAGTCAAAACAAGTATTTGAAAGGTGAAAGCAGTAAACGTTATGTTGTTCTATGTCCTGCTGAGTTAGGTAGTTTAGAGGGAAAAAAAGTGAAAATAATATTCCGCAAAATAGTAGTTATTCAATACAAGTTTTTCAGCTTGGCTTCGTTTGGTACATTTGGAGAAAAGGTGCTTGTGCTACTAGGATTGTGTGACAGCCACCTATTGGTCAGCAAAGGAACTAGAGGAAGAAAACTAAAATGTACCATAGCACACTCCCATCATGCAGTGCAGCCCATATCTTCTAATACATAGAGAGGAAAATCAAAGCACCTAGAATAGAAAGTAATTTGCAAGTTTTTGAAAAGTTGTAAAATATGTTTTGAAGTTAGAAAGCTTAAAGCTTGTAATGAAAGTTATTTTAATAAAAGTGAAATAGCCACCACGGTATTTCCAATAGGTGTGTTCAAATCGTTTTCAAGTATATGTACAACATGTTTAATAGCTCAATTTATAGTATTCTGAAAGTAAATCAGTGTGATTGTACTCATTTATTCAAAGACTATTAGTCATACATTTATTGCCATGTTACAAGCGGATTAAGCCACTCGAAAGGATGGGTCTACCGTGGAATTAATCCATGGTTGGTTGGTTGGACCCACCTGGCCTTTGGCCTCGTGGTCCAACCCCCCAACCATGGACTAACACCACAGTAGACCCATGCTTTCTCGTGGCTTAATCCTTACTTAATGTATGCCACGGGTGTAGTAAGGCACAAGGCCAAAGGCTGAGAGTCTGTAGGCCCCTGGGAAGTGCATTAATATCCTATAATGCACACCCTGGAGGGGCTTATTATACTTATAAATTACTCTAAGTTGGTCTTTTAGGGAGGAAAAGGAGATTTGGCACCTGGCTCTGCTTTTATAGAGATTTAATGCATGATCAGGTGATATCTCTTGTCCAGTGAAATGTCTAGATTTTTTTCTTGACATTTTATAAAATGAATTAACAAACCAGGTATGAGTTACAAAAAAATGGGAATTGTTTCCCCCTAGTTAGATGAGAATGCAGTTTTTCTGGTGGTGCATGGCTTGGCACCCACAAGGTGACTGCCTAATTCTGTCTCTCTGAAAACCCGTCTGCAGATCGATGGAATCGATCCCAGTGTATTCTGATCTAGCACTGAAATTCATACGCTTAGTCAGGCTACCTCTACTGATCTTTTTGTTTGTTTGTTTTGTAAAATATTCTTATTGAAATTAACTCAGGGATAACACATCGGCACAGAATAACATATCACTATATTCTGGCCTAGCAATCCATTTTCCAAAGACAGGTAGAATATTACAGTTAAGCGACATTCATTGGTTAAAACTGGATTCACATCTGATGTTGTACACGTGTACAAATTACGTAATGTAAGACAGTAAAGTAGGTCAATAAAGTAAACCACTGTGGGCCCCAGCTAGTACTGGAAAGATTCCTGCCCCTATGAACTGGGACAAGGGGCCCCACATTTCTTTGACATATCCATACTTCCATTAGTATTATGCTGTGTACACTCTATTTTCAGGCAGCTACACATATTGTTACTCCATTATGTTATTGAGGGCGGCTCCTTAGCACATCAATGTTGTGATATTGTTTTACAGGCATTTATTAGGTCCAGAGGCCATAATTTATTTTTTTTTGCACTATCTGTCAGTGTGGAGTGATTGCCAGCATCGAGTAATAGCTCATCTTGGGTTCTAGAACATGAAGAGTCCAGTACACTTTTCATGATTTGGTGAACCTCAGACCAGAAGTCTCCCACATTTGAGCAAGAGAGGGTTATATGTAGAAAGTCTCCTTCCTCTGTTTCACATTTGAAGCAGAGGGGGGAATTTGAGGGGTCAAACAAATGCATTTTCTTTGGTGTCACATATGTGCGGTATATAAAAGTCATATGTATCTATCTGGGCTGATTACTCTTAGCACAGGCATTGAGGTACTGAGCAGTTGTCTTCCATAAATATGGGGAGATTTCCTCATCAAGAGCCATGGTCCATCTTGAGAGCAGATTCTCGATGAGTGATGGGGTGCCCTCCACAAGAATGGATTATATAGCCATCGATGGCCTGACCTCAGGTGGTGGTTTATACAGTAGGTGTTCTACAGAGGACGGATACCCCACTTCCCCACTTATTTCCTGTACCCAATGCCTGAGTCGGAGGTAGGCGAAGAAATCTCCTGTAAGCAGATCACACTGTGCTTTTAGGTCAGAGAAGGAGCACATCATTCCCCCATGGTACAGTTGCCTGATTTGCTTCAGACCTAATTTGCCCACCTTAGGAAAGTTTGAAGTAAGAACACATTGTAGCCTCTTTGCTGCATGTAAGAGGCAGTTGTATCTGCATCTGGAGATATGGTTTGTGGGTGCCCAGTGACTCCATGCACTGTTTTCCATACCCTCAGTGTATTAGCTATAAAGGGGTTTGCCGGCCCTTAGTTTTTTTTGTTTTGTTTTATTCTTTGATAACCAGGTAAGGCCCACTAGGCATAGATGCTTGTTTTCAGGGGTGACCCAGTAGCACTGGGGAGGTTAAGTGACTTGCTCGGAGTTACACAGTGTGCAAGTGGAGGGTGTGGGAATCAAACCCAAGTCTGTCTGCTGGATGTACGAAGCTCATTCATAGCTCATTACTCTAACCTCCAGGCTATACTGCCAGCCCCAAGCTGGCCAACATGTGAGAGCTGGAGACAACATTCCCAGACTTAGAGTCAACTCTAATTCATCTTTTTCAAGTTGTAGCCAAGAGGGTTTAACTAGATTGTTGTCAGTAGGCAGGAAAGATAGCTGTGTGGCCCAGTAGTAATATTTAAAGTTTGGTAGAGCCTCCCACCCATTTTAGCTGGCAATAGAAAGTTCTGTATTGCCAAGTCAACTGATTTAAAGAATGCAGTACATACTTAAATAGGTACAGTCTGAAAGAGATATGAACTTTTAGGAAGTAGCCCATTTTAACTTCATTTATTCTGGCTGTGACTGTCAGTGGTAGCGCCTGCCATTTGGAACAGTCTGCCCTTAGGGTGGCTAGTAGAGGGATGTAGTTGCTCCTGTATAGTGCTGCAACAGTGCATGTCAGCTGTACACCCAGATACATTGTACTGTCCGTGATTATTAACCCCACATGTTTAGCATCTAGCTCAGGCCTACCCACTCTACCCACCAGCAACAGCTCGCTCTTGTTCCAGTTTATTTATTTATTTTTATTTAAAAGTTGATGGTTTACAGGATAAGTTCAATGAGAACTAGTTTCGTTTACAGAACATCCCAAGTCATTAAATACAAATAACAATGGGCTGTCGGTCGGGGAGGAGGGGAGGGGGTGGGGCAGCAAGATGGCTGCGGTGCTGCTCCGCTCTGCGCTCTCGTCTACACCTGATGAGTTATTCTTTTACCTGTGTTAGTTTTGTGATTTCTTTTAAGTAAGTTTTAAGTAGTTGTTTCGACTTGCCCCGATTCGGTTAGACTCTGTGGCACTTTGCCATTCTGCACAATTAAGCATCGCTACAGCCCCTAGCGTGGATGGAGTTCCGACAGTGTTTTTAGCATGTCTGATCTGGCTTGCCCCATTTTGGTTGAGTTTTGTGACGTTTTGTTGTTCTCTGCGACCGTGCATTGCTGCAGCCTGTGGCTTGCCATGTGGACATGGTTCTGGTGGCATTTTGGGTGTGTCGGCGCACGATCGCCAGATTGGAAACAGAAGAAGTGAGTTTGGGTTGGGAGAGGATTCGGGAGCATGCTGTACCCTGTAGTGCTGTTGGGCGCATTAAAAGATATATACAGGTATGATAACGTTGCCTAGGGGGATCGAGATGAGAATCATTTTCAACACTACTTACTACGCTCAGATACGGTTCTTATTGCTTTTTTCACAGGTGAGAAGGACCGGGTACTTAAGGAGAGGGGAACAGAGAATGGAACCAGAGCCGGAGGAAAATATCGGAGTCTGGATGACCCATTTTTTACAGATGTTAGACATTCCTGCAGTGTGCTGCAATCTCTTGTTGACATGGGAGAAACTGGTTTTGGAGTGGAGACATTCGTTTGTTGGCTCTTTGATGCTTCGTTATGTCTCATATAGAGGCCTGTAAACTGCTTTATTTTCTTTTTGAAATGGCACTTCAGGACCATGTTGTCTGAGGATCAAGTCATATATTGCTAGATTAAACATATGTGGCTAGAAATATTTGTCATTCGGTCCTTGTAACAAGCTCTGCTTGAATTATACTAAACCAAGAGTTAATCTATTTTGTATTTTAATGGGCCTGTGTTTATGGGTTCATTTGCTGAGAGGCTCTAATAGAGCCACTAATTTGCAATACGTAGTATATTAATATATGAGGGTTCTTGTGTGAATTCAAGTTTTGAGCAACTCTTTGAGACATGCCTGGGAGACTAGCACTAATGAATTGAATGTTGAGACTTGTATTTAAATGGAGATTCTCTCTTTCAGCTGATTTGGCTGAATGAGGGCAGCTCATTCAACTAATCTACAGATTGATATGATGGTTTGCATGGCAAGAACCGCTAGTCCCCAATTTTCAGTGACAAAATGGAACTGCTGGCTCCTAGAACAATTTGATATATTGTACTTGTTTCTTATTTTGTTTGCATGTGTCCATTTTAAGAGGTTTTCATTGTTATTTAATTTTTTAATTTTAGTCCACAATCTAGAATAGCAGTATCAGAAAAAATAGTTATTCAGATATTTGTTAAGGAGAGGAATGTTTATGATTTTCTGACATAATTTATGCATGGTGCCAAAGCAAGGTATTTAAACGGGAAATTTGGTTAAGCTACCTTGGAATGACTGGAGGAGCCTGTTCAGAAATGGCTGTTAATTTCTATAGTAAGTGGAATTATGTGTATGTTAGTAGGTGGGCGTAGCCGAAAGCACAATCTTACTTCGAGAGGGCTCTTGCAGTAGGTATTCACATATAGGACTGACCCGCTAGGCGTCAGGACCCCACGGAAAAATTTCTAGCTAGCAGTCTCTGGCGGGGGACCGCCCCCATGTCAGGTGACCGATGTCATGCGATGTCAGTATAAAGGGGTGGTCCCCAACGCCCGCCTTCCAGTTCTTTCCCACCATCGACTTTTGAAAGTTCTTCGTGGTAGAGTTCAACGCTCATCAGTTGTTCATCGGTACAGTTTTCGGACTTTTCAATCTTGTTTTTTCACTTTATCAACTATCTCTTCGATACGCTGTGTATGTCGTCCCCAACGCCTTCCGAATCGCATAAGCACAAGTGCGAATCTTGTGGCTCCCAGCTACCACATAAGGATGGTCATTCCCTGTGCTTCTTCTGTCTGGGCCCAGACCATCCTGTGGAGAAGTGCCAGCACTGCCAGCAGCTTAACTCCGCTACCCGAAAAAGAAGGCAGTAGTCCCTGGAAGCCTATACTTTCTTAAAGAAAAAAATGGCATCCATGGAAAAAGAGCTAAAGAAGTTGAGGCAGGCGTCCACTTCCCCCGGAGGCCATAAAAAGAAGAAGGAGAAGCACCGGGAGCGGGATTTGGCATCCATGTCCACCAAGACTCCGGCCGGAGTCGCGGTACTAAAGGTAATGTCCCCTCTGGAGGACCGCTCCACGACGACCGTCTTGGCGGTGTCCAAGAAGGTGTCGCCCCTCCTGTCTAGCTCACACTCGGGCTCTTAGGGTGCCTCTGGGGTAAAGGAGGCCTCCGCTCCTGGGAGGGCCGCTTCCATCACGCAGCCCTCGGGTTCGAGTGGGTCCACTAAGTTGGATGCCGGTACCACCAATGTCTGCCAGGACAAGACTGCTAAGCCGCTCGCTCCTTCGGGAGGGCACATAGTCGAACTTTCGCCCGACAAGACTGCATCTCCAGCGCAACCTTCCTCCAGTAAGGGATCCGATAAGTCTTACCCCCGCCCAGATCCTGCTGATAAGTTGGACGTCAGCCCCTCCGATGCCCCCCCCGGCCAAGGAGCCTGCACTGGACCCTCTAGACCGATCCAATGCTCCAGGTTCCCTGCAACACATGCCGTTGCCCTCCGAGGTCCCTGCGTCTCCTCTGCTGACCCCCTAGGGGCTCTAATCCTCCCTTCCCAGTCCTCACAGAGGATTTGGACATGCTGCCATCAGGGCCCCCTCCTTGAGGACAGACACCTGACACGGACCCTCAGATGGCAGCTGATGCAAGCACCCGGTCAGCGACATCCCCTTACCGGATGGCGCTCCCATGCTGGGTGCGATGCCCATGGGTCCAGCCTTTCCTTGGCCTTGCCTGCCAGCTGGGCCTTTGCCAGGTCCCTCTGTTCCACCAGAGTCCCTGGGTATCTGACACCTCAGTACCAGGTGCCGTCATACCCGACACCGCTTTACCCGACGCTGCAGTATCCAGCGCCCCAATACCCAATGCTGGGCTTCCCGCCATCGGGTTATGGATACTCTGTCTATGGATATCCTCAGTATCCATATCCCCCTCCTCCTCCACTGCCCATGCCCCAGCCACTGTCAGATTTGAAGGAAACTGTCTCCTCCCCGTGTCGGAGACGGGAGACTCCCTCCCCCTTACCCGACACCAGAGGTGAGCCCTCTGGCACCAGGGGTGGGGAGGATATGCGCTCCAGGGAACTCCCCAAAGAGGCCATTCCTCCCCCGCATAGGGAGGAGTCTTCCTCATCTTCGTTGGAGACCTCTGACTCGGACTCAGAGGGACGCTCTGATCCGGATGACAAGCCACGTACTCCAGACCACCCCAGGCCAAGGACTCCTTCGAAGTCTCCTCTGGAGGATCCCTCTTTTCTGGAGCTACTGAGGAAAATTCAGAAAGTTCATCAGTGGCAATCATTGGAGCCAGATCCACAGCATAAAAAGCTCGCTGCCCACTTGGATGCCCGAGACTGCTCCTACTTTGATTCCACCCTGGATAGAGTCTCATGCGGACCTTGTTTCCACTATTTGGAAACAACCTTCTGCGTTAGCCCTCTTCTGAGGAAGGCAGACTGGCTATATTAGGCTCCCGAGGGAGTAGATTTCTTGAATCTACACCCCAAGGTGGACTTGGTCGTTATTAGTGCCGCTCATGGCCGCTCCGCAAATCCAAAACACCTCAGCTCATCACTGCCTGATAAGGAATCAAGGCTTCTGGACCAGTATGGGAAGAAGATCTATTCCTCTTCAACCCTGGGTATTAGGGCCCTGAATTATATAGCACATATGGGGGATTACCAGAAGACCATCCTTAGTCAGGTGGAATCTAAATTAGACTCCCTTCCTGAGTCCCAGACTAAACAGGAAGTGGCAGATGTTGTCTGTTCTGCTCGTTCGGCCAATTGGCACATGCTTCATGCCACTTACGATGCAGTGGACACAGCTGGATGGAGCTCGGCTTTTGCCGTAGGCCTTTGTTGTCATCCCTGACTCCGTGTGTCATGTTTGGTCCCTGAAGTGCAATCCGCTGTTCAGGATGCCCCCTTCAGGGGTTCAGTGCTGTTCAGGGGTGATGTCAAGGACATCATTACCATCCTGCAAGAAAAGGGCACTGCACTAAAGTCAGTTGACTCTATGTACAGACCCCCTCAGGGGCAGCGATGTCCTTTTCATAGACGAAACTGACAAAAACCAAAACCACAGGGCAAATGGGCCAATAAGCGTTGGGCCCCTCCCGCAACCAAGACTCCCATAACAAAAAAGCCATGGGAGCC
The DNA here is from genome assembly GCA_016271365.2 of Neoceratodus forsteri. NCBI lineage: Eukaryota > Metazoa > Chordata > Ceratodontiformes > Ceratodontidae > Neoceratodus > Neoceratodus forsteri. Next base: position 237,904,626 of record CM057451.1, read on the forward strand.
TTCGCTGCTGTGCTTCCCCAGACCTCCTGACTCCTCGCCTCTCCCACTGCCTCTGGAGGTCCCAGAGGAACCGGTAGGAGGGAGATTCTCCTTCCATCTACTGGGTTGGGAGAGGATAATGTCAGATGCTTGGGTGCTCCAGTTGATTTCAGCAGGACACTCAATAGAGTTTCTGCAGAAACCACTCTGAAGACCACCCCCAAATTGTCTTACTCCATGGAACACCTTCCTCTTGTCCTAGAAGAAATCACCTCCCTTCTCTCGAAGGTGGCGATAGAACCAGTCCCCAATCACCTTTGGGGGACGGGTTACTATTCCCATTTCTTTCTAGTTCCAAAGAAGACGGGAGACATGAGACCTATTTTAGACCTCAGCTCCCTGAACATGTTGTGGAGTACAAATGCCTCAGAATGCTCTCTCTGCAGAGCCTTCTACCACTTCTTTGGCAGGGACTGTGGCTGTGTGCTTTGGACATGCAGGATGCCTGCCTGCATATCCCCACATGCCCTTCCCACCACAAGTTCCTCTGTTTTTGCTTTCAGGGGGCCCACTACCAATTCAAGGCCCTCCCAGTTGGTCCCGAGTATTTACCAAATGCCTGTCTATGGTAGAGACCCACCTGCGCACCCAGGGAGTTCAGGTATTCCCATACCTGGACAGTTGGCTCCTGGCAGCCCCATTGAGGGAGGAATTCCTACACTCTCTGTCCCTTACTCTGCAGGTTTTCACCAGCCTGGGTATCACCTTCAACCAGGCAAAGTCCCATTTGGTCCCTTGTCAATGCCTCCAATTTATAGGGGCGATTCTAGACACGACCGTCTGCAAAGCCTTTTTACCTCAAGACAGGGTGGACACCCTTCAGATTCAAGCCCTCCTCATGTCCAGTCACAGAAGGGTCGGAGCCAGGTCAGTGATTTCAGCCTACCATATTCCCTTCGGAGACAGGACTTTTGCTCTGTTGGAAGTCTCTAAGACTTTCTTCAGAGGGGTCCTCCATTTGAGACCCCCATCTGCATTCCTGCTCCTCCATGGAACTTGAATTTTATTTTGGAAAAGCTTACTCTGCCTCCCTTTGAGCCGGCAGCCACAGCAGATTTAAAGTTCCTTTCTTGGAAGACTCTCTTCCTCGTGGTTATTACTTCTGCTCGACGTATTTCCAAGCTTCAGGCCTTGATGTGCAAAATCCCTTACTTGATTTTTCACAAGGAACGTGTGGCTCTACACACCAATCCTAAGTTCCTCCTTAAGGTAGTGGCTGAATCTATGCTGAATCAATCCATTGAGCTACCCGCTTTCTTTACGTAACACTTCAATCAAGGGGAGTACCTCTTGCATACTTTGGACGTTCACAGAATACTGAGAAACTACACCACTCGGACTAAGGATCTCAGGAAAACTGATCAGCTTTTTGTCTCTTTTGCACACAAAAGAGAGGGCAATGCTGTTTCTAGGCAAAGCCTATCAAAATGGTTGGCTCATTGTATCACTTTCTGTAATGACAAGTACAACAAGACCCTGCTGCGTCAAGTCAGAGGTCACTCCACCTGAGGCATAGCTGCCTTTGCGGCTTGTTTCAAGAATGTGTCAGCGGCAGACATTTGTGCAGCCGCAACTTGGACTTCTGTCCATACCTTTACAAAACACTAGAAGCATAGAAACATAGACTTTGATGGCAGATAAGGACCGCTAGGCCCATCTAGTCTGCCCATTTCCCTACCTACAGGATAGGCTGCAGATCCTAGTTAACCAACAGCCTATTTCTTCCTAGCCCCCACAAGAACTGCCTTATGTCTGTCCCATGCATTCTTGAATTCTCCCACAGTTTTAGACCCCAACTTCCTCAGGAAGGCTGTTCCATGCATCCACTACCCTCTCTGTGAAATAATACTTCCTCACATTGCCCTGAACACCCCTCCTTCTATCTTTAAATTGTGTCCCCTTGTTCTTGCAAGTCTCTTTTTCTGAAAGATGCTACCCTCTTGGACTTTGTTGATTCCCTTGAGGTACTTGAAAGTTTCTATCATGTCCCCCCTCTCCCTTCTTTCCTCAAGGATATACATATTAAGCTCCTTTAGTCTCTCCTCATACGGCTTCTCTTGCAGACCCTGCACCATTTTAGTTGCCCTCCTCTGGACTGCCTCTATCCTGTCTATGTCCTTGCGGAAATGGGGTCTCAGAACTGGACACAGTATTCAGATGGGGTCTCACCCAACTGTCTGTACAGAGGGATAACAACTTCCTGTTTTCTGCTGATGATGCCTCTCCTATACATCCCAGTATACCCCCGGCCCTCCCTACTGCCTTCTCACATTGCTTGCTAACCTTAAGGTCATCTCATATGATTACCCCCAGGTCCCTTTCCTTTTTTTTGTTGTTACTACCTCCCACCATTGTGTATTCTTCCCTGGGTTCTTGTTTCCCAGGTGCATTATTTTGCACTTTTTTGCATTGAATCCTAGCTGCCATATTTCTGACCATTCCTCCAACCTTGCCAAGTCCCTTTTCATCCTTTCCACGCCTCCTTGTGTATCAACCCTGTTGCAGATCTTTGTGTCATCTGCAAAAAGGCATACTTTTCCTTCCAGTCCCTCTGCAATGTCACTGATGAAAACATTAAAAAGGACTGGGCCCACTACAGAACCCTGTGGTACCCCACTAGTAACCGCTCTTTCTTCAGAGTGGACTCCATTTACAATTACCTTCTGTGTCCTGTTGTCCAGCCAATGTTTTACCCAGGCTACCACCCTGGGACCCACTCCCTGGCTGCTTAATTTGACTATTAATCTTTTGTGTGGGACTGTGTCAAATGCCTTGCTAAAGTCTAGGTAGGCCATGTCCACAGCCCCTCCCTGGTCTACTACTTTGGTCACCCAGTCAAAGAAATCTATTAGATTCATCTGACATGACCTTCCCGCTGTGAACCTATGCTGTCTTGGGTCCTGTGCTCCACTGATCTCTAGGTACTCAACTATTCTTTCCTTCAGAAGTGACTCCATCACTTTCCCTACCACAGAGGTCAGACTGACAGGTTTGTAGTTTCCTACCTCTGTCTTGGTCCCACTTTTGTGAAGGGGAATCACATCCACTTTCCTCCAGTCCTCGGGTATCACACCATCCTCCATGACTTATTAAAAAGAGTAGCCAGTGGTTTCACTAGTTCCTTCCTTAATTCTTTTAGATTCTGAATGAATTCCATCAGGACCCATTGCTTTGTCCACCTTCAGTTTTAGGAGTTCTTGCAGAACCCTTTCTTCTGTGAAAGGACTGGGATTGACCCCCCCCCCCCATCAAGGGTGCTTCTGTTAATTGGATTAGGCACTTCCCCCTCCTCTTTTGTGAATACTGAGCAGAAATATTCGTTCAGTATTCCTGCTTTTTCACTGTCCCCCTCTGCCCACCCACCGTTCATTCTATTCAGCCTCACTATCCCTCCCTTTGTCTTTCTACGCTCGCTGATGTACCTATAAAAGGTTTTATCCCCTTCTTAACTGAGTTGGCTATCTTTTCCTCAGTTTGGGCCTTTGCTATTCTGACTTCCCTCCTGCTTCTTTCTGACTTAACTGGTACAGCTCTCTGTCCTGCTCCTTCTGTGTTCCTTACACTTCCGGAATGCTATCTTTTCTTCCTGACTTTCACAGCCACCTCTTTTGAGAACCATAGTGGCTTTTCTTTCAGTTTGATTTGTTTATTTGCTTCACACAAGCTTGTTGCCTCTGTGATGGCAGTTTTGATAATTCCCCATTGTTCTCCACACCTCCTTCTAGCCTGTTTGCTAGTGCTTTTCTGAGCACTCTCCATCTTGCCAAAGTCAGCTCTCCTAAAGTCCGGTACCCTCATTTTTGTATGGCTTGACTCTGTAGCAGAGTTTAACGTGAACCACTCTGTTTGATGGTCACTTGTCCCCAGATGGCAACCCACTTCTAGATCTGAGATCCTCTCACTGCCCCCGTTTGAGAGTATGAGGTCTAAGATTGCTCCCTCACGAGTGGGTTCCGAAACTAACTGTCTAATGCCTGCCACCTGTAGGGCATCAAGAATGGCCCTGCTCTTGGATGTGGCTGCAGCAAATGTGCTCCAGTTAACATCTGGCATATTCAGGTATCCCATCAACAGTATCTCCCCTTTCTCTGCCATTCTAAGAATGCCTTCTATCATATCCTTGTCCATTCCTTCCCCCTGTCATGGGGGTCTGTACACAACCCCTGTGCGGATTGTGGTGCCTTTTCCAGTCTCCAAGGTGACCCACAGTGCCTCCTCTCCTCCCTGTTTACTCTTTTGTTCAGTTGCTTTTACCATACTAACATACTAAAATGTCAGCAGAATAGGCCTAACTGTCTTTCGAGTCTGCTTGATTGGTCAGCCCCCAACCTGGGTGCTGACCTTGCTGCCCCCCTCGCCTTCTCTGGCTTCTCCTTCCCAGTTCCAGATATTCTTGCTGCATTGGATTTTGCTTCCAGAACCCTTCCCTTGTACCTGTCCCAGCCCTCTTGAACCCCTCCACCATCTCTGCCTCCACCAGCCCCTAGGCAGTGCATTCCATGGCTCCACCACCCTCTTAGTGAAGTAGCACCTTCTCCTTTCTCCCTGAATCTTCCCTCCAGCTTGACCCATGCCTCTAGTGGCCCCTCCTCCTTCCTTCGAAGCACCCTGACTGTTCCTCCCCTATTTACCCTCTTCATGTACTTGAAGACCTCTATCATGTCCCCCCGGTCCCTTCTCTCTTCCAATGTGTACGTATTTAGCTCTTTGAGCCTCTCCTCATAGGTCCTGTTCCCCAAGCCCCATCCCTTCCTTTACATAGAGAGCTACTCCTCCCCCTCTTCTCCCCTGCCTGTCTCTCCTGTAGGTTATGTACCCTGGTATGTTAACATCCCAGTCATGGTTCACTACAGTTTAGACATTGCCTCTCGCCGTAGAGAAGGCTTCGGGCTGGCTGTGCTTCAAGGTCTTCTTTCATAAGACCAGTTCAGCCGGAGGTTCCAGGCTATGGATAGTTTTCCTCCTCCTGAGTGCTTTTTCTTGTTCCAGACTGCTTGGGACTCTGTCCTATATGTGAATACCTACTGCAAGAGCCCTCTGGAAGTATTTATTTTATTTATTTAGCTTTTGTTGACCGGGTAAGTGCACTAAACAAATCCTGCCTATTTTCAGGCACGACCCGGGGGGAGGGGGATACAGATGAATGGCAACTGACCTTGAACCAGATTAAGCTGTTGGTGGTATTTTTTTTAGTGAATGAGGGAAATTTGACCAGGACACCGGGGAAATTCCCCTACTCTTTTCGATAAGTGCCATGGGATCTTTAACATCCACCTGAACTACCACCAATCCAGGCAGATGGGACCTCGGTTTAACGTCTCATCCGAGAGACGGCACCTCAGAAATGCAACACCCCTCTCATGCTGCATTACAGTGTCAGTACTGGGATATTAACCCAAGTGCCAGATGTGGGAACTGAACCCACAACCCTCTGATCTCCCGGCCTCAGAGGCGAGTGTGCTACCTACTGAGCCACTGACACTGATAAGTAAGACAGTGCAGTTACATAAAAACTTACCGTAACAGTAGATCTTCAAGAGAGGCTCTTGCAGTAGGTATTGCCTTCCTGCCCTCCATCCCCCTAAGCTTCTTTGGCTCCATTTCCATGGGAGGAAATATCCTCTTCTCTCTCATCTTGCCTCTTTTGGCCCTTGGTGGGAAAGAACTGGAAGGCGGGCATGGGGGACCGCCCCTTTATACTGACGTCGCATGATGTCAGTCACCTGACGTGGGGGCAGTCCCCCACCGAGACTACTAGCTAAAAAATTTTCCGTGGGGTCCTGGCCTGACAGGTCAGTCCTATATGTGAATACCTACTGCAAGAGCCTCTTTCGAAGATCTACTGTTACAGTAAGTTCTCACGTAACTGTACTTTGTTGGGCCTGCTACCGAAGTCTGGGTCTGGGCAAGAAGTGAAATTACCTGATATGTAGGGCAGGAAGTGAAATTATCTGATATGTAAATATAGGTCTAGTTCCTGGATTCTGTAATTGTAGCCTATGATACAGGCTGGTAAGGCTTTTGATCTATGGGTCATTCGTGGGGGATATGGAGCAGCATGCGCTGTGGGGCATCCCACTGAGACCCAGGGCTGGGTTTAATCCAGTAGTATGCAAGGGTACAATTCAAGCAATGTTGCTATGACCTGTTAATTTATATTCAGGATATAGTAACATTTTACGCTAATCAGTGGACTTTGATGGGGGCTAAATTTTCATGATTCAAGTTTGTCTACTGTTGGGCGTGGGCACGGTCCCCCGAACAAGGAATGTGTCAGTCTGAGCGGTTAATTGCTCACTGGAAGAGCCTGGGTGGGCCATCTCCTGAAAAATACTACAGTGTACCTTCTTAAGCCCTTGTTTAAGTGAGGAAACTAAACTAAATGAAATAATTATTTAATTATTATTAATATAAAGAGTTTGAATTAATAGAATTTTAGGCCACTTCCTCTTTATTTATTTCTATCTCCAGATTTATGCTAGATGAAGGATGATTTATACCTGTTATTTATGGATTCCTGGAACATTAGATGTATTGATAATGTGGACTATTGTATTTTATAATGTATTTGACATTTTTGTATGTTGTAATGGTTTAAATAACTGACCAATAATAAACAAATCCATTCAAATAACAATGGGCAATAAGCATTAAGTACAACAAGACCAATGCAAAACATAAATTGCATAAATGACCCTTGGAGTAGGATAAAATAGGGGGTGAGATAACAGGATGGGAAAACACCGCTGGAAGCCTCTAAATGAGAAGCGCTTGATAGAGTGGCAACCCATGTCAAGCATAATTTAAATGCATAGAGAAAATGTAAACAATAACGCCTGCAGTACCAATACCAAGGTTATGTTTTGTTATCTTTAGATGTTGGGTTCTTGTTATAACCACACAGCTTGGATTTAAGGCCGAAGTTGGTTGCCCTCTCTCGACCACTCAAGAGAGGGCGGAGGTATTGAAATGTATGGAAATGGCAAGTGTAACACTTGGTTAGCTACCGGGGCATCCTTTAGCAGCCTTTATAAATCACATTTTACTAAAGGTAAAACAGTAATCTGCTATATGAATGCTGTCATTTCCAGGCATACAACTCAATGTAAGACATGACAACACTGAAGACACAGCTTAAGTAATTTATGCAAATCTTTTTTCTTTTAATAAAGCTGAGTTTTAAAAGAAAATTGCATAAATGAAAAAACATATAATGTAATGATATAAATACATATGCAGATCACAGATCAATCAAAACATGAACAAATAAGTTGTTCCTCTAACAGTGATTTTTTTCAAATTGTGTTTAAAAATATTCAAAGAACGAGAGTTCCGTAGTGAGGGAGGGAGTTTGTTCCAAGACAGTGGGGTGTTATGTGAAAAACAACCTCTTCCAAAATGAGTCTGGAACCTGGGCAAGTACAGGCAATGATTGGGAACATCCCTAAGGTTATGGTTGTGATTAGAGACTAGTCAAGTCAACTTTATTTTTAAGCGCAATTCCACAATGATTAAAGTGCTTTACAAAATCCATAAAATAGCAACAATAAAAATTTTAAAATCAGACTTTAAGACATGGTTAAAAACAACTAATAAAAAAAACTACCCATTACTTAAACCAGGAAATGCTAAACAGAACAAGTGAGTTTTAAGAGCAGTTTTAAAGCTCTCAACGGTCAGGCACTCTTTAATCCTACGAGGCAAAGAATTCCACAGGGTAGGGGCCACAAAAGCAAAAGAGCGGGCCCTGGTGGTATTTAATCAAACCCTGGGAATCTCCAGCAATCCCTCGTTGGAGGAATGGAGTGAGTGGAGGGGGCGATAGGAGCAGAGAAGATCTTGCCCGTGAGTCCCTGACCATGTAGGGCTTTATAGGTCAGTAACCTGATCTTAAAGGTGATCCGCCAATGAACAGGCAGCCAGTGCAGATCATGGAACACAGGAGTGACATGACAAGATCTTGGTAAGCCAGTCAGCAACCTGGCGGCTGCATTCTGCACTAGCTGCAAATGGCAGATATCAACCCCCGGTAGCCCTAGATATAGGGCATTTCAGTAATCAAGGCGTGAGGTTACAAAGGCGTGGACCAACATAGGGAGATTGGCAGGTGGGACCAAGTGCTTAATCTGGGCGGTGTTCCTCAGATAGAAACATAGAAACTTAGACGTTGACATTTTTTCTACTTTATGAAAGTGCCATAGGCCTTTACTCTGTCAATGGCCTATCTATTCATACTCATCTGTATTGCTCACTTATGCCTATCCCATGCATGTTTGAAGCCCTGCACTGTATTCATATCCGCCACTTCCTGAGGTAGGCTGTTCCATGCATCCACCACCCTTTCTGTGAAAAAGAACTTCCTCATATTACCCCTTAATCGGCCTCCCACTAATGTCATGCTTTGTCCTCTTGTCCTGCTATTTTTCTTATATTGAAACATGTTAGACTCTTTCGCCTTGTTAATGCCCTTAAGGTGTCTGAATGTTTCGATCATATCACCTCTCTCCCTCCTTTGCTCTAGGGTATGCATACTGAGCTCTATTAATCTGTCCTCATATGTTTTCTGATGCAGTCCCTGCACCATTTTGGTTGCCCTTCTCTGGACTGCCTCCATTTTGCTAATATCCTTGTGCAGATGCGGCCTCCAGTACTCCACACAGTACTCCAGATGGGGGCCTAATCAGTGTCTTGTAAAGAGGGATTATTACCTCCCTCTTACGACTTGTGATACCCCTACTAATATACCCCAACATCCCTCTAGCCTTACATACTGCTTTAGTGGTCTGCGTGGATGATTTCAGGTCATCTGTGATGATGATGCCCAAGTCTCTTTCTTCCCTTGTGATTGCCAGCAACTTCCCTCCCAACCTATAGGTAGCTTCAGGGTTTCTCTTCCCTATGTGCATGATCTTGCACTTCTTTGCATTAAACCCCAGTTGCCACTCTTCTGACCATTTTTCCAGTTTATCCAGATCTCTTCTCATTCTGCCCACCCCATCTGGATCATCTACTCTGTTGCAGATCTTGGTGTCATCTGCAAACAAGCAAACCTTACCCTCCAGTCCATCTGCAATGTCACTGATGAAGATATTTAAGAGGATTGGCCCCAGGACTGATCCCTGAGGTACCCCACTTGTGACTTGCATCTCTTCTGACTGTATACCGTTTACCACCACTCTCTGTTTTCTGCCCACCAACCAGTTTGCCACCCAGTTGACCAACCTCTGACCCACCCCGAGCCTACCCAGCTTATTAATCAATCTTCCTTGTGGAACAGTATCAAAAGCTTTGCTGAAGTCAAGTTAGGTAACATCAACTGCACCCCCTTGTTCCACCACTCTGGTTACCCAGTCAAAGAAATCTATCAGATTAGTTTGACAGGACCTTCCTGTTGTAAACCCATGCTGTCTTGGATCCTGTGCTCCTATGGATTTCAGTTGTTGCACTGTCCTTTCCTTAAGGAGTGCCTCCATAATCTTGCCCACTACTGAGGTAAGACTGACTGATCTGTAGTTCCCTGCCTCCTCTCTGCTGCCACTCTTGTGGAGTGGGATCACATGAGCCCTTCTGGGACCTTTCCTGTGCTCAGAGACTCACTAAACAGTTCTGCTAATGGCTCTGTTAGTTCCACCCTTAGCTCCTTTAGTACCCTGGCATGTATGCCATCAGGTCCCATTGCCTTGTCCACCCTGAGCTTAGCGAGCTCTTGTTAAGACCCTTTATTCTGTGAAGGGACTTGTGCACACCTCCCTCCCCTCTGTGTCCATGGTGCTGAGCTGTGGGCCCTGCCCTACCTTCTCCTCAGTAAATACTGAGCAGAAGTATCTATTTAGGATAGATGCTTTTCCTTGGTCCTCCTTCACACATACCTCTCAACCTCCTGCCTCATAAATCAGGGACAAGGCTTGAAAAAATCAGGGACAAATGACCAAAATCAGGGACACTTCTTCAAAATTGAAGATATTCACTCAGGAAGCTGGTAGAATAAAGGGCTTAGTGTAAAATGCATTTTCTAAGGAAGAACAAGTTTGTAACTTTAATGTTTGATATTATTTTGTGCTTATAACCTCTGCTGTTTGGTCACAGAAACACCATTTTTAGGTGGGACAGAGTAAAATTTTGAAGCAAAATCAGGGACGTCAGTGAAAATCAGGGACAGTTGAGAGGTATGCCTTCACACACTCCCGCTTATCCCCTTTGATCTTAGCAATACCCCCTCTGGACTTTCTCCTTTCACTAATGTATCTATAGAAAGTCTTGTCTCCTTCTTTTACTGTCCATGCTAGTGTTTCCTTGGTTTGGGCCTTTGCCTGCCTTACTGCCTTCCCTGCTTCCCTTAAGGAAGTTTGGTATGCCTTCCTGTCTTTGTTCCGCTGCGTTCCCTTATATTTCCTGAAGGCCAACCTTTTGGCTCCAATCTTTTCTGCTACTGTTTTTGAGAACCAAAGTGGTTTCCTCCTTCTTTTGCTCTTTATTTATTTACTTTTTGTTTACCGGGTAGGTGCACTAGTCAAAAAATGACTATTTTCAGGCACGACCCGGGAAAGTACAGAGACAAACTTCAAGAGAACATTATGGAACAAAATACAGGTTACATATAGATGTTTGAGGCATTAACAGCAGAAAATGACAAAAATCGCTTTTCTCCCTAACACAATGGGATGTTGCTTCAAGTACTGCATCCTTAATGCTTGTCCACTTTGCTTGTACCCCCTCACCTGTATTTCGTCTTGCCAGGGCTAGCTTAACTCAGTTGGCCATCTTATCAAAGTCAGCTCTTCTGAAATCCCATATTTTTGCCTTGGAATGGGATGATTTAGTTCTAGTGGCCACATTGAACCATACTATGTGATGGTCACTGGCCCCCAGGTGACCTTCTACCTGGAGATCTATGATCCTTTCCCTGTTAGTCAGTACTAGATCCAGGATAGCCCTGTCTCTTGTGGGTTGTTGCACCAATTGTTTGAGAACCTTCCCCTGCAGGGAATCCACTATGTGTCTGGTTCTGATGGATGTTCCTGCTGGTAGTGACCAATCTGGTCTGGCATGTTGAAGTCTCCCATTAGCAGAACCTCCCCTTTAGCTGTCATGTTTTGTATGTTTTCTAACAGTAATGTGTCTATGTCCTCCCCTGGTCTGGAGGCCTGTAGACAACCCCAGTTTCTATGGTTGGCCCATTTCCTGTTTCCAGGGTGACCCACAGTTCTTCTGGCTCCTTATGTGTATTCTGAATTTCTGTAGCTTTGATATTTTCATTGACATAAAGGGCCACTCCACCCCTCCTTTCTGTACATCGGTCTCTTTTGAACAGTACATAGCCGGGTACTGAAGTCTTCCAAGTGTGGTTACTGGTGAACTTTGTCTTGCTAATGGCTACTATGTCTAGTTTAACCTCTGTCATTATTGCCTCCAGGTCTGGGATCTTGTTTCCCAGACTGTGGGCATTTGTGTACATGATTTTCCATTGACCAGATTTTGGTGCGTTAGTTGCTGGGTGAAGTCTGGCTTTTCCCCTGCGTGTCGTATGGGGAGCTGGACCTTTTTTCTTACCTGGTGATTCAAATGAACCACAAACATGCTGAACTCCTGTTTGATCACTAGCTGAGGGGGAGGGGTGTTCTTACCATTCGATGTATCAATGGCTGCACCCCTCTCCCCATTTGCTAGTTTAAATATTCTGCAAAGACATCAAACTTCTGCCCCAATGCACTGACTCCCTCCTTCGTTATATGCAGTCCATCGAATTTAAAGAACTTTCGCTCCCAAAACTGTTGCCAGTTACCTACAAATTTGTGTCCTTTTTCCTGGCACCAACCTTTGAACCACATGTTTAGCTCCCCTATCTCCCCTTCTCTGATCTTCTGTCCATCTGCCCCCCCCCCAGACCGGCAGGATCTCAGAGCCAGATGAAATGGATGGCAGTTTGTCGCCCAGCCTGGTCAGGTGTTCCTTGGTCTCCACAGCTGACCGGCTGGCGAGATCATTAGTCCCTATGTGTACCAGGATGTCAATGTTTTCTCCTGCTTCATGCACAGTTTTAGCAATGCGTTCAGTGTCTCTCCATGCTGATGTACCTGGGAGACATCTGACCATTACCCCCAGCTGGAGGTAGGTATCAACTCCCCGAATCATGGAGTCTCCTATGATCAGAAGTGTTTTGGATTTCTTTTTTGCTTTTTTGTTATGGTCCCTGTTTTGGGTGAGTTTTGTAGCGCTAGCTCCTGTGCAGCAGTGTCCTGCTCTGCAGTGTCCTCTGTCCCTTTGTTTGATTTCAGAGATGGAGGCAGATACCTGTTTGTAGTTTTTATATGGTTTGTGAAGGTGATACGTTGGTGAGCACTGAGTGATGCGGCACCCGATTTGTCCCTCCTAACCATCTGCCAACCTCCTGGACCAACTACCCTCTGCGGTCGAGGTGCTTCAGTTGGATGTTGGGGACATGATGGGCAGTTCTTGTAATATATTTCCTCCTGAATATGCGATTTGAGGTGTGCAATCTCTGCCCATGCTGCCCAGAGCTGAGCCCTTAGATCTCCTATGGTCCAGCATGTAGGACAGTGTCCCAAATCCTGTATAACTACCCTGCTGAAAAGTGTCCCGCAGTACCTGCAGTTAATAATATCCATTCCAGTTGAGTTGCTGAGTTTATAACCTGGTCCGAGTAATTAAAAGGAAAATGAAAGCAAAATATTTTTGTTTTTTGTTTGTTTGTGTTTGTATAACTTATATAACAAGTTAAAATAATTGTGCCCTTGTAAGTGAGGTCACTGTGTGGATACCCCTCTGATCCTCCCCTTCCTGCTTTGCTACAGGAAATGTCACGACTGTGCTACTCTATAAAAGGAGCGTAGCATGTAGATGGTAAAAAGAGGTCTTAATGACAGCAGACACCTGAGATTTTATTGTCAGGCTGCTGTCGAACACAATGCCTAGATTTCACGCTCAGTCTGAGGTAAGCAGCTGAACCCCCCTGAGCCAGAGCCTGAATGGTTGACCAGCCAACAACCCCATGCCTGGATGACTTGGGTCCACCACCAACACTTCAGTGTTGTCCGCGTTCAACTTCAGCTAGTTGTCACTCATCCAACCCTGGATCTCAGAGAGGCAGCTGTTAAAAAACTAGACTGCCCCACACTGTCCAGGTACAAGGGACTTGTAGAGCTGAGTATCATCTGCATAGCAGTGAAAACCCAGCCCATACTGCCTTATAATGTCTCCCAACAGCAGCATATACACTGCAAACAGCATGGGGATAGTCTGGAGCCCTACGAAACCCCACATGTGACTGTTTCAATTGCATAAATGCTGAAAAACATATATTTTTCTGTAACGTTCATCCAAGTATCAAACCCGTTCTATTGAGTTGACAATTGTAAAATATTATTTCTGTATTTGTACTGTTTGCTAGTTGTATATCTTGTACCAAATTGCCCGTTCAGGACCTCTTTGTAAATGAGCATGCTCAATGGAGTTATTCCTGCTAATAAACATGAACTCGAACTTGAACATGACGGGGAGGGAGCAGAGGAATAAATCCCTGACACCACTCTCTGAGACCTGCTAGTGAGGAATGATTGAAACCACCTGAGAACTGTACCAGACAGTCCACAGAGAATCCGCTGGTAGTCCAACAGCACTCCATGGTCCACAGTGTTGAACGCTGTAAAGAGATCAAGGAGAACTAAGGCCCTGTCCACACTGCAGCCTGAAAACCCTTCTGTAACGTTACAGAGGGTGTAAACTACATTAGTAATGGCGTGCGTTTACACAAATAGCGTTACAGGGCGTTTTCCTGCCCGTGTGAAAACCACATGCAATTGGTTTCCACAGAGTTATGAAACTAGTCCCATCCTGGGAGTTACCGGCGGTATTGTGGACTGCGTCGTAATGGTCCCCTGCGAGCGCACAGCACAGCCGAAGTTGCATTGTGGGATCGACGCCACTGTAACGGTCGCCCGGATCCCAATGTGTGGACCGGCGGTGCCGGTCCCATGAAGGATACCACCGAGGTGTGGATGCACTGCACTGCGGCCGTAAGGGATTGCATCCGTTACCGGGCGCAAGCAGTGTAATGTGGACGGGGCCTTAGATGGCCCTGCTCCCCGATCCCTTGCTATCAGGAGATCATTAAGTACCCAAACAAGGGCAGTTTTGGTACTGTGCCTCTTCCTAAACCCAGAATGGAGAGGATTGTAGACATCATGAGATGTTAAATGGTCATCCAGCTGTGCCACCCCCACTTTCTCAATAATCTTGCCCACAAAGGGTAGGTTAAAGCCAGGTCTGTAGTTTGCTAGACAGTCCAGGTCGAGAGATGGTTTCTTTAGGAGGGGTACCACTACCGCCTCCTTCAGGGGATCCAGAAATATCCCTGTCTCTAACGAACACCAGACTATCTCAACAAGGACCGGGCCGATGACATCAACACACTCCACTAGGAGGCGCGTTGGGCCTGATCTAAACTACAGTAGGTTGGATGCATACCCTGGATGATGTGCACAATGTCCACAATTTTCAACTGGCTGAAGTCAGACCAGACAGACCGGGTGCTTGCAACCTCTAGCCAATCTCTGCAATACCCATTTGAGGGTAACATAGGTAACACAGGTAATTTCAAGCTTAACTAGACTTCCGTCCTTAGTGCTTGCCTTATTTTAGCCTAGTTTAGTTTTGTTTGTGCAGAACATATCCAGCCTTTTTTTTAAAGTATCCATTGTCCCACTTGTTATTACCTCAACAGGCAGACTGTTCCATAGGTTAACCACCCTTTGGCTAAACCAATGCTTCCTCTTTAACTGGTTCCATTTCCCAAGAGTGAGTTGCAGTGGGTGCCCTCTTGGTTCATAACACTGTTTTTTAGTACTAAACCAAACTCTTCCCATAAAGTCTTATTGTATAGGACCCTATATAACATACACATGTCACCCCTGATCCTTCTATAGTGGAGTGTATAAAGGTTAAGACTGGTCAGCCTCTCCTCGTAAGGGATACCTTTAAGGCCTTTTACTGATTTAGTGGCTCTTTTTTGTATGCGTTCAATCCTATAAATCTCTCCCTTTTTATAGGGTGACCAAACCTGAGCACAGTACTCAAGGTGTTGCCTCACCAAGGACTTATACAGTGGCACTGATACAATGCTATCCCTACTTCCTATATGCCTTAGGATGCAATTTAACGTCTGATTAGCTTTTCTAACTATGTTCTGACAATGTGTGCTAAACTGCATGTCTGCACTAATTGTAATTCCCAGATCTCTTTCTTCTGAGTTTTTCATATTGTGGCCCCCCATATTATACCCATAATTGTCATTCTTCTTCCCCATGTGCATCACTGTGCATTTCCCCAAATTCAGTTCAGGTTTATGTGTAATCATCCAGCTGTCTATATTATCTAAAGCCTGTTGCAGATTTATTTTATCACTCTGGCTGTTGACTACTGCCCCAATTCTGCAATTATCTGCAAATTTAGATATCCAGGTATGTGGGAATTCATTTTCCGAGGATGAAATATAAATATTAAAAAGACGGGGACCCAGCATCAATCCCTGAGGGACTCCAATTTTCACTTGCGCCCAATCAGATAGAATACCATTTTCTGTCACCCTCTGTCTCCTCCCCCTCAACCATTCCTCAATCCATTTTATTATGTTGCTGTTTAAGTTGATCTCTCGAAGAGTGTTTACCAGATCAATATGGAGGAGTTTGTCGAAGGCTTTAGAAAAGTCTAAATAAACTACATCCACCAAACACCCCTCATCCAATGCTTTGCTTACCTTCTCCTAGAAGACAAGCATATTTGTTCTGCATGACCTGGATTTAGAAAATCCATGCTGAGCTGGATCTGTAAGATGGTGTATGTTCAGATATGTCAATATGTGATTTTTTAATATGCTTTCAAAGACTTTTCCCATAACTGATGCTAGACTAACAGGTCTAAAGTTTTCAGGTTTTGTTTTGGGACCTTTTTTAAATAGGGGGACTTCTGTAGCCTCTCTCCAGCCCTGTGGCAATACCTCACTATCTAGTGATGTTTGATATATACAGGTTAGTGGTGGGGCTATATAATCTGACAGTTCCTTGAGCACCCTTGCATATTTTCTGGGCCTGGTGATTTATTTATATCCAAATCTTGAAGTCTTTCTAACATTTCGTTTTGACAGATTTTTATTTGTCCTGGAATTGGTTCAATAATTGATTTTTGGTTACTCAATTTGTCGTTATTGAAAATTGAACAAAAATAGCTATTTTGTATATTAGCCATCTCCTTGTTGTCTGCGGTTTGTCCATCCTTATTCATAAAGGGACCTATTGTGTGGGGTGTATCGTTGCTGTTTATATAGGTGTAAAAAGCTTTGTAATTATTTTTAACTTTAGATGCTGGTGCTATTTCATAATTAGATTTTGCCTCTTTGATTTCCCTTTTTACCTTCTTAACTAGATTTCTGTAGCACTTGGTATTTTCCTGATGTATTTTTTTCTTTTTTTTCTTTATCAATCTCTTTATGCTAGGATTTAACCATCCTGGAGTAATTTTAGTTTTGCTCCCCTTTTTCCTAGGGATATACAGTATTACCTCCTTTTTTATTTTGTCCAGCAGACTATTCCACATACTATCCACGGTTTTATTTTGAAAATCCATTTCCCAGTTCCATCGTTGCATATTTTGTTTAATGGTCATGAAATCTGCCTGACTAAAATTTAGTTTATCTGTGTTACTTTTATTTGTTTCATGACACATCTCCAATAATTTGAAATACACTATATTGTGATCTCCATTTCCCAGTGGGGAATCCACTATAATTTTACAAGCTGCCTCCCCCATATTAGTCAATATGATATCAAGGGTGTTATTCCCACTGGTATGTTCCAGTACTCTTTGCTCCAAAGCCTATTTGGTCAAAGACCTCCAAATATTCTCTCTCAACTTTGGAACTCCCTTTTAGTTCCTGACACTTTATCCCTGGCATATTAAAATCTCCCATCAGTAATACTTTGTCAGCTGGGTCTAAACTTGCAATATGATTTAGCAGTAAGGTACGGTTTTCAGTTGATATTGAGGGGCCCTATATACTAGTCCTAAATTTATTTTAGTTGATGTTTGTGGTAATAATTTCAGCCATGATATTTCCAGATTATCCTGCGCCACCTGAATTTCTTCACATTTAAGTGATTCTTCCATATTAATGACAATTCCCCCTCCTCTCCTGTGTACTGTAGAGTTAGAAAAAAGATTGTATCTCTGAATATTTTTATGCCACATATCATCCTTTTCCCACCAGGTCTCTGTTATTAATGCTACTTGAATATCTTGTGTATTCAAAAGATATTTAAACTCTGCAAATTTGTTGCAAAGCTCCTTGCATTTATGAGTACCCCATTCCAACCTCGATTGCACTCTTTATCTTTTGTATGTTTTGTTTTATCTATCTTGTTGTTTACTAGTCCCCCCCATTTTCCGGTTTAAATGAAAATTGGCCACCTCATTTAATTTTTCCCCACAGCATTCTTGCTCCTGCCCTGTTTAAGTGGAGTCCATCATGTTTAAACAGTGCTCTGTTTTGAAATTTTATAGTGTTATCCATAAAACCGATATTGTGTAATAAGCAAAAGAAGCGCACCCAATGATTTGTCTTATGTATTGCCATATTTTTGTATTCATGATACCCATATACTGGTAGTATGCCTGAAATAATCACTTCCCCATTTTTTGCTTTCACTCTGTTTACCATGTTTTCTACATCCCTTTGTATTTCAGCATTGTCTCATCTGCTTATATTGTTAATTCCTACATGGAATATAACTGGGGGTTTACGGTATTCTCCATCAGCCCATCTAAGATTCTGTCTATATCAACCAACATGACCCCTGGTAGAGTGCTTACTGTAGTACTGAGTTTCCTTCCTTTACATACCAGTGTATTGATACCTTTTGTAACTGAATCCCTGATTATGAGGATATCTCTGTTTTGAGATACCTGACAGTTCCCATGCTCCTGAACCTTGCTAGTTTTTTCCTCATGTTCAGTATTGTCTGTCTTTATTTCTACCTTCTCCTTGTTTATTTGACTTATGGAGCTCTCCTTATCTATCAGAGTTTCCTCAGATTCTACCTCTAGGTTACCCACATATGGGTCCAAATTGTCACATCTATTATATAGCCTTATAGGGACGCTTTTGTACGTCTGTCCACCCCTAAATTTTACCTGTTTGGTTTGCACTTTGGCCCATTCTTCCACATCAACTCCCCCTCTATTGGTTGTGCTATTTTATGTTTATCATTTTGAGAGTTTTTCCTGACTCCCTGCTCCATACTATTCATGTCCTCTGATGTAGAATCAATGAAGTTTTCCAACACCTCTATTTCTCTTTGTGTCTTTAGTCTTTTTAATAGCTGGGCAATTTCCTCCTTTAAGGTTTCTATAAGTAGACATTTGTCACAAGTAAAGAATTCAGTTTTGACATCCTCAAGAAACATTTTACATTGCACATATGCTTTCCAATTTTTATTATTTCTCTTCCCCTTTTCCCTGTGCCATGTCTGTCAGTTGTATGTTTCCACAGTTATTTTATTTATGGAAGAGTTTTACTACCTTTTTAAAATGTCAGTCCTTAGTCTACAGTCCTCAGTGCCCTGCTCCCCGGCATCCACAGTGGACACATCAGACATGTGCAGATGCACATGTCTTTGCACGTGTCTCCACGTGCTGTGCCACGCGTCCGGCTTGACTCACCCTGCTAACCCAAGGACATCTATTTATGCTGCCTGGTGACCTGGAAGTCTTCCTTGGGGGGTCACAGAGTGTCACTTGCCCCTTACAAAATAAAATATAATTAAAACATTTGTCTGCTGTTCAACAAAGGCCACTCATGCCTGACCCTGGCCTACTGCAATCCTCAAGCATGTCTAAAACACAAAATGACAGAAGAATATTAAACCTGTAGTTCGGTACTATCCCCCACAAACTCCAGGCTCCTCTTCCTGGTTCCGGGTTTAGTGGATCATGGCTCTAATAACATACACATGTTACAGCCCAATAAACAGAAATTGTATGCAACAGCAGCCTGTATTAGCTTAGTATGCTGCCCTGGTTTGCTCTGAATTTGTTCTAAACTCCTGCTCGCTGCAGGGTGTCTGTTTATGCTGCCTGGTGACCCGGAAGTCTTCCTCGGGGGTCACGGAGTGTCACTCACCCCTTACAAAATGAAATATAATTAAAACACTTGTCTGCTGTTCGGCAAAGGCCACTCATGCATGACCCTGGCCTACTGCAATCCTCAAGTGTGTCTAAAACAAAATGACAGAAGAATATTAAACCTGTAGTTCAGTACTATCCCCCACAAATTCCAGGCTCCTCTTCCTGGTTCTGGGTTTAGTGGACCAAGGCTCCAATAACATACACATATTAGAGTCCAATAAACAGAAATTGTATGCAACAGCAGCCTGTATCAGCTTAGTATGCTGCCCTGGTTTACTCTGAATTGCTGTGAAAGGGTGCTGAATGGATCTCTGACCTGATGGTGGCAACCTTATCGGTGAAGAACCAAGCAAACTCATCACACTTATCCTGTGAAAATGCTCCCTGGAACTTCAGACAGGTTGGATTGCACAATCTATTGACAGTTTGGAAGAGCTAAGCTGGTCGATTCCTCACTGCAGCAATCTCCTTGGACAGGAATTCTGCCTTCTTACAGGAGATTGCCGATTGGTAGTCTTTATAATGGGCTACCAATCTAAGTTTATCATCCACCAGGCCCGATTTCCTCCAGTGCCGCTCCAACCTTCTCCCTTTCAGCTCAACTCCTTCAAAGTCCCATCAAACCAAGGGGACTTTGGGCAACGAGTGAGGGGGCGAACACAGACAGGAGCTAGGGAGTCGAGGGTCCCTGTCACTGCCTTATTGTAGGCTAGTACCTGTTCTACCAGCTTCCTGCATACACTCGACACATCTGGTTGATCCAGCACTGCCCCAAGACCATCTGGAGTCAGATCCCTTAAGGGCAGTACTGGACCATCTCTGTAGGAACAGGTCTATTGGGGGGGTGCCTCAAATCAGAACCTTATAGTGCGATTGTCCAACCATCTAACCGATTCCACCACCAAATCAGCTAAGAGTCTATCAGATAAATAAGATGGGGTCTGATGATTTACTGTTTTATTAATCAGAGATAACCAATGGAGGGTGCATCTTAATGAAGTGGATAACCAGTTTAATTGGAAAAGAAGGGTGCAATGATGTTCATTATGTTTAGTTTTTAATACAAACTGCAGACGCTGGTAATAGGTGTTATCCAGTATGGAAAGAATAGAAGCATTAGTGTTGCGATAAACTCTAACACCATAATCTAAGATGGGAAGAATTACCTGGGCTACAACTAGTTTTTGGTCTGATGATGACCAACAATGCCTGGCCTGTCTTAGACAGCCCAGACATTGACTGTTTTTTAAAAAAAGTATAATGAACCTGATATTTAAGTGTCAAAGTAGAATCAAAAATGAGATCAAGGTACTTGAATGCATTATTTAAATTAGTAGAAAATGAAGAACGTGCATTGTTAACAGTGGACTGGGGACTGAAAACATAATATGAGTTTTTTATTGTTTAAGAGTAGTAAATTCTCCCTCCCTTTCTCTCCTCCCTTGCTACCCTCCCCACCTCTCTCTGCCACTCCATCCCCTCCTACTTCCCGTGTCTCTCCCACCCGTACCCCTACCTACCATTCTACCCCCTCACCTCCCACCTACCATTCCATCCCCTCTCCTGCTCCTCTCCTCTCCTCCTGTCTCCCCTCCCTATCACCCTATCTCCTGTTGCTCCACCCCAGACCACCTAGCACTTATCTTTCTGTTCTTGCACTTATGACAATGTCAAATCCTTGACTGCCTACCCCCCTTATCCCCACCCCCTCCTCTTATCCCCCACACCTTGCTCACTTATGTCACTCCTAGGATGGTTTTCATTTGTATCTGTGTCTTGCTATATATACAACCATATTGTTAATTGCACATTGTTATTTGCCACTGACTGTTTGCTACTGTGCTAGTCTATACACATGTACTGTCTTTTGCTACTAAGTTAACCTCCTGACCTGTATTGTAGCTTACCACTGTTTGCTTCTATGTTAACCTCCTGACCTTGTATTGTATCATAACACTGTTTTGCTGACATGGAACCTTTGTAAAAGAACCCTTGGTTCAAAGGAATTTGTAATCCTAGTAATAAATAAATAAATTAAATAAATAAAATAAATAAATAAAGTTAGATGAAAACCAGCAAACAATTTTATCAAAATCAGACTGAAGAGTGGAAGTTAGAAGATTAAGGTTTTTGTGACCAGAGAAAAGAATAGTGACGTCCGCATAAAGTCGAACTGAACAACTATTAACTATTGATGGCAAAGGATCCACAAACATATTAAAAAGAATAGGACCCAGAATAGACCCCGAGGCACCCCTGAAAATATAGAAAGTGGAGAAGAAAGACACCCATTCCAAGAGACAGACTGAGATCTACCGTGTAAACAGAAAGAAAACCAAGTGACTACATTAGAAGAAAACCCATCAGAATGTATACGTGTCAAAAGCAATTGATGATTAATGACATCAAAAACCTTGGACAGGTCAATAAAAACAGTGCCTACACATTGGCCCTTGTCCAAGGCTCTTGAAATAGAATAATGAAAGTCTAACAAAGCTGGTTGGGTGGAATCGTTAGGCCTAAAGCCAGACTGAGCGTTAGAAAGAACCTGATAAGTGGAAAGGTAGTCAGAAATTTGTTTGTGGACTATCTTGTCCATAAATTTGGAAATAACAGGAAGCAACAAAATTTTGCGGTAGTTTTTAGCCATAGATTTTATTTATTTATTTATTTATTTATTTATTTGTGAAATCAGTTTACAACCTTTGAGCCAGAGGCTCGTTTCCAAAGGTACCTCGTCACATTAAAGACATGCATAGAGTTTTAGGTTACATAACATAGGTGTTGCTAAAAATAGGCATTCATCAGAGGCGCCACATCACACTGAGGTCAGACGAAATACATTTAGGTTACAGGGTACAAGTAATTGAGAACAGGTGTTACACAAGTTGGTATCAAAAACTGAGCAATCTAATAGGCATACAATGAAACAGCTGGCACTGGCCAGGTTAGACATAGGTACGGTGTACTGGGAAGAGGTGGTGGGGAGGGTTAGGTGGAGAGCCGCCCGGTGGGCGTTGTCATGAGAAGTCGAGGTGGAGGCTGCCTTCAGAGACAGGAGCAGCTACGAGTGTTGAACAGTTGGTTTCGAAGGGTGGTTTTGAACTTGGAGATGGTGGTGGCATTGGTGATGGGAGCAGGAGAGAGAGTTAAACCAGGATGGGGCTCTGTAGCAGAAGGACCTCTGGCCACGGCTGGTTCTTGATCTAGGGACCATTAGAGTGGTCTTGTTGGATGACCGTGTTGCAATAGTGGGTGGGATCCGGTGGATGGATGCCGTCACCCCAGGAGGGGAGAGCCCGAGTAGGGTTTTTTCTGTGAGGAGGCAGGTTTGATATCGAGCCATTCATCCAGGGTAAGGAGTTTAGCCTCGTCATACAGCTGACAGGTGTGTGTGAGCCTGGGGCACCAGTAATCAATCTGCAGGCTTTATTCAGGGTTAAGTGAATTTTTTGAGTGCAGTCGTGTCGGCAGCACCATAGACTGGTAGACCATAGTCTACAAGGGACAATCTGAAAGCGTAACAGCGAGCGGGCGCATTTGGGGAAGGCAGGTTCTATGGCAGAAGGGATGCCAAGCCGTGTGTTAGTGGCGGATGTTAGGGCATCAATGTGGTTGTGAAATGTGAGGGCTGAGTCAAAGGTAACCCCAAGGTATTTGTAGGAGCAGACTTGTTCCAGTGGCTGTTTGGTACTAGGAAGGATATAGAGTGGGTGGTTGCTAGCTTTGTTTTGGGGGTGGGAAAAGAGCATAGCTTTGGTTTTTTTAAGATTGATGACGAGTCTGCGCTCCTTAAACCAGGCTTCAGCATTACTGAAAGACTGCTGTAGGGTGTCCTGAAGGGAGACGGGATTGTGGTGGGTGGCAAAAAGGACAGCGTCATCTGCATACAGGAGAATTTTGCCAGGGCATGCACTGGGCAGGGTGTTCAGATAGAGTGAGAAGAGAAGGGGGCCCAGGATGGAGCCTGGGGACCCCAGAGTGAATGGGATGGGTATCAGAGAGTATCCCATTGATTTTAACACACTGTGATCGAGCGGCTAGATAGCTTGTGCACCATGCTAGGGGGCCAGCTGAGAGACCAGTGTGGCAGAGAGCATTCAGCAGAAGAGGGTGGGAGACGGTGTCGAAAGCCTTTGAGAGGTTGATGAACACTGCACCAGCTAGGGAGCTGGTATCCAGGGAGGAGAGTAGGAAGTTGGAGAATTCAATTAGTGCAGTGCTGGTACTGTGACCAGCATGGAAGCCATGTTGCTCTGGGCATAAGATGTTATGCTTAGCCAGATAATCAGTGATTTGAATGGCCACCACTTTCTCCAGGGCTTTGGGGAGGATGGAGATTGGCCGGTAGTTGTTGGCCAACGACCTGTCGCCCCCCCTTTATGAATGGGTGTGATTATAGCTGTTTTCCAAGCTGTGGGAAATTGTCCCAGGAAGAGCGATCAGTTAATTAGGCTGGTGAGTGGGGCAAGGACTTCATCTAGCACCAGCCTGAGGATACTGGGGTCCAGTGAGTCACTGCCGGGACTGTTGCTATTCAAAGCTTTGATTAGCATGGGTCTGGCTTCCCGGGCAGAAATCTTGAGCAGGTGGAAGCTGGGGTGCTGGAGGACAGGAGGAGGTTGGTTGGGGGGAAGGTCAAAGAAATTACTAGGGAGGACTGAGCTAAGGTTAGTGAAAGCGGTGTTGAGCCAGTTAGCTATGGTGGCAGGCTCGGTGGCGGTAGTGCTATTGCTAGTGAGCTGGGATGGGGCAGGGGAGTGTGATTTTCCATTTAGTTGTTTAATATTAGCCCAGAAAGTCCGGGCCGAGCCCTAGGAGGAGGTAAGGGTGGCCTGGTAATGGTCAGCCTTGGCTTTCCGGACTGCCCAAGAGCACTTATTCTGGACTGCATTGTAAGCCTGCCTATCAGATAGCCGACCCGTTTCAGTGGAAAGGTGCCAGAGGTTATCCCGATATCTTAGTAATTGTAGAAGGGCAGGGCTAACCCAGGGTGCATTCTGCTTTTTGGATCGGATTTTGGTGAAGGGTGCAAAGAGATCACAAGCCATGTTGAAGGTGTATGTGAAGAAGGTGAGGGCAGTGTCAATGTCGGTTGCACGATGAATGGGGGACCAGTTTATCTGGGTGAGGAATAGTTTAAGTTTTTGCAGCCCACCAGGGTGGAGGCACCTGTGGAGGGTGGTCTGGGCTTTGGGTTTGGGATTGGGGACTGTCCAATGAAAAAGAATAGGGGAGTGGTCACTTAGGGAATCTGGTAGGACTTGGATGTTTTGGATTTTTTGGGGTCGGTTGGTGACAATAACATCCAGAAGGGTGCTGGTTCCTCTCTTAGGGTTTATTCGAGTGGGCTGGGTGATGAGTTGTGTCAGGTCTTGGGTGGCAAATGAGTCTCTAATCGTGGAAGAGGAGGTGCTGAGCCAATTTACGTTAAGGTCCCCAACTAGGATTTGTTCCGCCTTACGGTGGAAGGAGGCCAGATAATCAGTTAAAGATACCAGGGCTGGGTGCTGGTTCTTTGGGGGAACGTAGGCAGTAGTGAGATAGAGAGGGCCCCTAGAGGGGTCTGGGGTGAGTTTGAGGGTAAGAGTCTGGGCCCCATTTACTAGGGCAGGGGTGGGGAGTGCGTGTCCAAGTATTGTGTCCCTAGTGTAGATTGCACAGCCTCCCCCTCGTTTGCCTACTCGGTCCTCCCGGTATAAGGTATAGCCTGGGAGGGAGACAAATGAGTCAGGGGTGGATTTGGACAGCCAGGTTTCAACCAGGGCTATGATGTCTGGTTGAAGAGCCATGGCCCAGCACTGTAGGACGTCAAATTTTTTCAGCAGGCTGCATATGTTCATGGAGGCTATTTGGAGACCAGTGGGCCAAGTAGGTGGGTGGGAGGGGGCAGGGCCTGGGTTGGGATGTATGTTCCCCGTCAGGAGCAGAAGGAGGAGAACTGCTCTGGTCAGAGGTGGCAGAAGGCGAGTTCGCCCGGGAGCGATAGGAAGAGAAAGGGGTTTCGTAGCACAGGGGTGGGTAGGGCAGCACAGGCAGAGAAGGCTCACGTGATCAGATGCCCAAGGGAGTGGGGGGAGGAAAGGTAATGTCTGGATGGGGGTGAGGTGGAGGAGCATATGGGGTGTGGAGGAGGAGGGAGGGGGAGGAGCAGTGGTACAGGAGGAGGGGAGGGCAGGAGGGTAGGTAGGAGCACTGGAGTAGTGAGGCTGAGGGTTAACAGGGACAATAGGGTTGGTGGAAGGCAAAAGGAGGAGGAGCAGAAGAGAGAGGCAGGTGGGCAGGAGGTGCACATGCGTAATTGGCAAGGGTGAGAGAGCTGAAGTGAAGAAAGATGGGACATGATAGAGGTCTTCAGGTACATTTATCACCGCCTTTGTGTAGGGGGATAACTATTGAGTGTTTCCAACCAGAGGGGAACATTTGTGTGGTAAGGGATAGATTAAATATGCGAGTTAATAAAGGAGTTACTATATTGGCACAGGATTTAAGCAGAATGTTATTCAAATTATCAGCTCTTTGGCTGATTCCTCTCTCGAGGAGGACAGCAGGACAAAAACTTCATTGGGATTAACATGCCTAAAATAAAATGTAGGTCTGGAAGAAAAAAATGGTAGCTGATTATCAAGAAATAAATGTGTAGGAGATAATCCTGCTTTTTCCAATAATAAACCAGGGGTTTCTGAAAAAAAAAGTATCAAACAATCCACTAATATTATCTTTGGAATAGGTTATAGAGTCATTATAAGATAAATCTGAGACACTTGATGCAGAAGAGACTTTCCAAGTAGAGTCGACCAGATGCCAACATTTTTTCAGGTTAGTTCTTGAATCAGTTAAGTTGGCCTTATAATAAAAAGATTTAAATTTCCTAATTAAGGAGACACAATAATTGCAAAATTTTCAGAAGGACTGCCAGGCTTCTGAGGTATCCAGTTTTTAAATTTTATATCTTAGTTTTAGTAGTTTTAGGTGACAACCAATTTATATTGAAGTCACCTAGGATGAATAATTCCCCAGAACAAGCAAGGGAAGTGATGGAGGTTAGGAGTTCTAGCGTGACTGAAGGATGGACATTTGGGTGGCAGTAAATGCCAGCTACGATTGTTGGGAGAGTGAAGGGGAGGGTCACATGGATAGCTATGGCATCATGGGTCTCAGGATTTGAGGATGAGTAGATGATGGAATATTGGATGGAGGCTAGGACATAATTGTCCACTCTGGTGGTCTCACAATGTCCCCCTGTTTTCTCCCTTCCTTCACTTGCTGTTTTTATTCTTCCCTTGCTTTTCTGTGGCAAAAATAAATATGTACGAATCTGTATGTGAAACTGTGATCTCTTGGTTTGCAAATGTATATAATTCTACTGTTGAAATAAATGCAGAAAGCTATTTGGGTTTCTTTTAAAAAATGTCAATCTGTATTACAAGGGGTTAACCGTGAGCTGTATTTTGACCTCAGCAAGCGTGTTTGCAGAATTAACAAGAAACTTGATCTGGGACAGGGTGTATTAATTGGTTGCACCTGTTAAGAAGACTGATATTCTCTTCAGGCTGGTCACGGGAAGGTCAATGAAAAAAATCCTGTCGCATTTTGTGAAAAACAGGAGACAAAATTTAGAAGAACAGGATGCAGAGGTTAAACTGCCAGGCATAGATATCTTATTAAAAGAAAGCAGTGTTTTGTGTAGAGATAGAGAGAGAGAGAAGGAGATTTTAAAGAGACTCTCAGATGAAGGACTATGTTTTTTTGTTTGTACTGCCTATAAGAAGAGATATCTGCTACACTTTTATGTTTTATGTTATTGTAATTAATAATAATACTAAAATGCCACTTGTGGATTTTAAAACTTCTCCTGGTCTGCCTATGCTTCCTGACCTACAATATGCCTCTATGACAAGCTCACAGTCATCAGGTAGAAAACTTTACTTGGGGTGGTTTACAGGCCACCAGGGTAGGGAGAAGAAAGAGATAAGGAACTAGGAGCAGAAGTTGAAAAGTAGGCAGCAAAAGGGTAAGTTGCAATAGTAGGATATCTCAACCTGCCAGACATGGACTGGGCTATCCCTGCAGCCAGGAGTGTCAGAAGCCAGGCCCTGCTTGATACTTTGCAGGACTGCATGCTGGTGCAGCAGGTCAGGGAACTCACTAGACAATCAACCATTCTTCTTTTCCACTGATATTTTTATTTTGTTTTAAATTCAAAATCCATTATAAACATTTTGAATAGATGTCTGTTTAAATATATAATAAAGCCCAAATTATCCGATCAGTAACATACAGCATATGCATTGCAATATAAATTCCTCCATACTACTTATTCAATACTTTGAATACATTAAAAATAATTAGTACAACATTATATGATCTTTTAATAAGTTAATCTTTTAAGGTTAGATTTCAGACAACATCAGTTACAACCACAACCAATGAAGTGTCACATGCTATTTACCCCCCCGTCTATATTTCTAGATTATTAATTAACCTTCTTACTTAGATTCCTTAAAAAGGCACCCATATCCTTGAATATACGTCTACTTTGTCTTGTAAAAATTAATGCATTCCTTTCATTACTGGAAGTGAATTCCACTTGACCATACCATTCCCCAATTGTGGGGACTTGATCCTCCTTCCAGTGTCTTAAAATAGCACGTCTAACATTCAGCGAAGCATGAACGATCCATATTTTTTGGTGCAGTGTAATTTCTAAATCAACAGGAAATATCCCTTATGTAAATATCAAAGAGATCAAACTAAAGCAATATTAGTTCTAAGTATTCTTGAGCATAGGTTACATATCTCTACCCACTCAGAAAGAATAGATGGAGTGCAGGTTAGGGAACCACTGAGGTCCGGCAACCACAATACTACATGCTTTGAGGGCACCCTGGGCACCAGTAAGCCCTCATCTATGGCTGAAGTGCTAGACCTCACAAGGGCAGATTTCAGCCAAATGAAGAAACTAGTCCTGGGCAGGTTAGCTGGGGTAGACAGAATCAGGGGAGTAGAAGAAATATCGGGGGTCATAAAAGGTGCCATTCTCGTGGCAATTAAAATATGCACAGGAACAGCTAATCAAGAGTAACAAGTATAAGAGACCAATTTGATTCTCTGAAAAGGTCAGAAAGGCAATGAGAGCCCAAAAGAAAGCCTTTATAAGGCACAAAGAAAAGCAAGTGGATAAGGAATGGGATGAGTATCAGGAAAAAGCTACAGACGTCAAGAGCGCAGTCAGGATCACAGAGGCAAACACAGAACTGCATATTGTGGATGGGGTCAAGGGAGAGAAAAAAATGTTTTTTTAGTTATACAAGAGAAAAAAGAAAGATGGGAGGGGGATTGTCAGGCTAAAGGAGGGGACGGTACTAGAGGAAGATGGGCAGAAGGCAGCTGTGCTGACCGACTACTTCTTCTCCTCTGTGTTCAGTATAGAGAACAGAGGGCCCTTGTCAGAAAGCGGCATAAAGGTAGCTGATAGATGGGTCCTGGAAATTAGACAGCAGAAGTATACCAGCCAAAGAGTCCGAAAAGGGTTTGCAGCCCTGAAGGTAAACAGGGTCCAGATGGGAAGCATCTGAGGGTACTAAGGGGAACTGGCGTCAGTGTTAGCTGAACCCCTGGTGGAGCTATTCAACAGCTCTTTGCAGCAAGGGATGGTTCCCAAGGACTGGAAGATGGCGGACATAGTTTTTCTACACAAGGGAGGGGGACAAGGTGCGACTGGGAAACAATAGTCCACTCTGCCTTACTTCCGTGTTAGGGAAACTGATGGAGACAATAGTCAGAGAGGACCCAGTGGAATACCTGGAGAGCAGTGAGCTTCAGGATAGTAAGCATTATGGGTTTGTGGCAGGAAGGTCTTGCTAGTCCAACCTGATAATATTTTTGACTAGGTGACTAGGGTAGTTGATAAGGGGCACACAATAGATGTACTATTCTTCGACTTCAGCGAGGCATTTGACTTGGTGCCACACCGAAGGTTGCTTAAGAAGATGGGGGATCTGGGTACAGCTAAGGAAATTGTCAAGTGGATAGGGAGTTGGTTGGAGGGGAAGCATCAGAGAGTTGTGGTGAATAGGGGCAGATCAGTGGAAAGAGAAATCATCAGCAGAGTACCACAAGGATCTGCCCTGGACCCATTCCTCTTCTGTATGTTCATGAGTGGCGTAGTATAGGGAATCCAGGACTGGTTGTGTCTATTTGCAGATGACACTAAACTCTGTGACAGAGCTGACAACTGTGAGGGGATGAGGGAATTGCAGAGAGACCTGCAAAGGCTAGAACATTGGTCCAAAGTCTGGCAACTGAAATTCAGTGCCAACAAGTATAAAGTGACGCAGTTAGGGAACAAAAAAAACAGAAGAGTATTGGACAGGAGGGGTTCAGCTGGACACAACATCAGAAGAAAGAGACCTAGGAGTCATGATCAGTGATGACCTTAAACAAACTAACCAATGTAACAAGGCCTTCAGCAAGGTTAACGGGATGCTAGGGTGCACTGGGAGAGGATACGACAGTGGGAAGCAGGAGGTATTGTTACCTCTGTATAGGTCACTGGTAAGACCACATCTGGAGTACTGTGCCCAGTTCTGGAGCCCCCATCTAAAAAAGGACAGAGACATGCTAGAGGTGGTACAGTTCAGGGTAACCAAGATGATTCAGGGTCAGTAAGGCAGATATTATGAAGATTGGCTAAAGGTGCTGAACATGTAGTCACTTGAAACCAGATGAGAGATGGGGGATATGACTGAAACCTTCAAGTTCCTGAAAGGAATAAACAAGGTGAACTATATAGAGCTATTTAGCAGGAACAGAAAATCTAGGAGACAGGATCATGAGTAAAGGTCAATGGGGGGGAGATTTAACAAGGATGTGAGAAGGTATTATTTCACAGAAAGAGTAGTTGATCATTGAATGCTCTGCCGGCAAAGGTGGTGGGTGCCTGAACCATAAACATCTTCTAACACACTGGGATAGAGCTAAGGGTATAATAGTTACTCAGCTGGACAAAAGAAGTGGAAACACTGACAGCAAAAGGGGGAATAGCTAGGCATACACCTCACAAAAACAATAGGTCCTGTGGCATACTAGGTAATATGGGCAAAAAGCATGGACCGCCGGTTTTTTCTGCCATCATAATGTACAGTATGTGTCTGTGTTTCCATTAATTAGCTATATGTTAGCAATCATAAATATTTGTTGTTTGTGCAGTTCATTACCATTTTTAAAGTTAGTGCTGTGCTTCCATCACCCTGCCTTTGTTGCACTGTCACTTTAAATATGTTTTTACTCATGATTGATGGTTCTGTTTAAGCTACAAGAACTGAAGGGAGCACCATTTCCAAGAAAAAACTCCAGAGGGAGTGAAATGTTATGGGTTTGTGCTTGGGTTAATGTCTACATGTTTGCTGTCCTCACTTATTAAATCTATGTGTCTCAGTGGATTTATTTCTTTGGATGGTAAGTGCCAAGTTTTCCGTGTTTCTTTCCCCATTATGACTGTTTTGCCTGAGGCACCAGACCCCCTGGTAGTGGCTTTGTTTATGTTACACATAGAGGCTAAAGTCCTCTCTTTTGACACCTACCTTGCTAGGTTATACCCACTCGTCCTGGCCAACCTGGGCTGACCTGTTAGACCACGCTGGGTATCAGTGGGTTCAGCTGATCTGGGTCTCCCTTACCTTTGATTACGATGGGTGGGCACAGTCCAGCCTCTCCCTAAGGTCAGACACTCCAGTTGTAAAACTCTCAGTTGCCTGGGAGTTCCTGCACCCTTCCCCCTCTTCCCCGAAGGTTCACTATGTGCCTTTGTTCACCCTAAACATCCCCAGCTCAGTGACACTCTCCCAGTCTAGTGGGCCTTATTTAAATAGCTGCACTTGAGGGGGTTTCCAAAGATGAGACAAGACTCGGTACAATATACTGCTGAAAAATTTATTGGTGAGCCAAACAATGATATAGAAGACAGTGGCTAAAGCTGTCCCAGCACTCTGACCACTCTAGTCTTTGTCAGGGGTTGTAACTAGAATAGAAAGACAAGCTTTTTAAATAAGGCTCCCATTAAAGGTATGCAGTTCAATTAAATGATTATTAAACTTACAAATCTTGACCACAAAAAAACAAAAACAAAACAACCACCTAACAACAATGTATACACTTTAGACCTTAGTAAAAACACTAGTAATAACAAAAACAGTAGAGGAAAATAATAAATCTTTGTGGGCTAATCGGAATGAGAAGTGGTATTACCATAACTGACAAGAAGTAAAAAATAATAGAACTTGATGTGAAGACAAGGAAAGGAAAGACACGTTTTATTTATCTGACACTATCCAAAGGCTCAGAGTGCTTTACAGTAAATAAATACAAAAAACCCAGAGATTTAAAATCATCAATTAAAAATAGCACTATAAACTTTCTCAAACAGAAAAGTTTTTAAAGAGGCTTTCAAAGCCTCCACTGGGTTGGCTACACGTATGTGGTGTGACAAAGATTTCCAAAGCACTGGTGCAGCAACTCCAAATTCTCTGTTGCCCAATCTCCTAATGCATGAAGGAGACACCACAAGCAGATTAGCCTCGGCAGAGCGGAGGGGGTGGAAAGGCCGATAGGGAACCAGGAGCTCTTTAAGGTAGTCAGGTCCCAAACCATGTAGGGCCTTGTAAGTCAACAAGCAGATCTTGAATGTGATGCGCGAACCCACAGGCAGTCAGTGCAGAACTCACAGAATAGGCATGATATGGTCCCTCAAAGAGGTACCTGTCAGCATCCTGGCCGCAGCATTCTGAACTAACTGCAGTCGATGCATCAAACCTCCAGACAACTCTAGGTATAAAGCGTTGCAGTAATCAAGTCTGTTGGTGAAAAAAGCATAGATGACCATAGCCAGGCTGTCAGGCGTCAGGAATGGCCGTATCCTGGTGATAGTCTGGAGATGAAAGAAACCAGCCCGAATGACTGATGACACCTGCTGTCCAAGGGTCAGTCAGTCATCCAGAAAAAGCCAAGATCTCTTACTGCACTGTCCACTGACAGGGGCTGCCACCAACAATTGGGTCAAGCGACCTCCCATCCATGGAAACACCCCTACGGCCAGGCTCGATCACTATAACCTCTGTCTTGCCAGGGTTAAGAAACAGCCAACTTGCAGATATCCAGGTGTTTATCTCAGCCAAACAAACACTGGCTCAGTGTAACTGAGGCAGAAAGGTCACTTGGGGAACAGGACAGGTACAACTGGGTATCATCTGCACAGCAGTGAAACCCCACATTGTACCACCTAATGATCTCCTCAAGCAGTAGCTTGTACACAGAGAACAGCAAGGGAGCCAGAATGGATTTGCAACTAGTTGGGGGCTGGTTTGTCTTGAGTTGCATGATGTAGTATGTCCCTCCAATATACAACCTGGGCCCCCGGGCTAAGGTGCCATGACATGGAGGGAAAAGAAACAAAAAAACAGATACTCAGACAATTTGAACCTGGTGCCTGTAAAAACAGGTTCTGCAGGTAATCTGACCAATCTCTTGATTCCTCCTCATAGTGAGCTGCTCTCTCGTGACCTTAAGTGATTGCGGGGGAAGGGGGCACTAACTGACCTGCCAGTAGATGCAGAGATGGAGAGAGAGAGAGAGAGAGAGACAGGGTGCAGCTTAGGACGCTGGTGTGACTGTTTGGCTGGTTTGCACTTGGTCACTTGTCATCTGTGATGTTTGGAAGGCGGCCACTTCAAAAGTTTGTCTCTGTTTTGGGACCAGTCTCTTTCAATGATTGGCATCCTCCTATTATTTCAGACTTGCAGAACAGAGAAGGGAAGGAGCTCAGCTGGGAAGAAGAAGCAGCCTCAGTGACAGAGAGTTCATCTCAAGAAACCTCATTCAACACAACAGTACTAATGAGTTATCTAGATTCCCTTACAATGATCAGCATTCATCGTGGGCAGAGGTGGCAGGCTGTGTGTAAAGTTGTTACGGCTGCAGTGGGTGGAGCCTGCAGACATTTTGCATGTACAAAAGTAGTGATGTCATGTTTTCTGTCCGTGGAACTGACTGAAGGTGTAAATAGTCTCTTCCACCTTACCCTCCTCCAAACAATGTTTTCCACCCTCAAATAAATACACTTTCATGTTAGTCAGTGGTTGCAGGGTACTATTTTCTTTCTTAAATGGGTGGTACAGGAACTGGAACCTGAGTAGTGGGAGGCAGCATTAGGTTTTTTTAAGAGTAAGATCCACCCCCGCCTCCACCCGAGAAGCTCCTAAAGATCCACCCGAAACTTTTTTCTGATTCATGTGGGAGGGGCATGAGATAGCTCTATCATGCTGTAACAAGATATATTAGTTTGGGACCTGTATCAACCAACAGAACAAGCCTGTGCAGTGGAGAACACAAGATTCTTAATGCCGTTATTAAGGACTAGGAGAACAGAAGATATTTAATGCCTTCAAATTGACTTAAAAATCCTTTGGAACAAATGATTATCAGAGCCACCTGGGGCCTCAGAAGGAGACCTAGACACACATTCTAATTTACAGTAAGAGCCACATCTTTTTTAAAACATTTTATGTATGTATAGTTTATATATAATTTGTCTTTAGTAGTTTCAAAACTTTGAAAGCATTGGTGTTAGTAATGCATTTAGAAATACATTTTTTAATTGTCTTTACAGTCAAACATGCAGCTTCATGTCAGGGCACATTTTTGGGTGGAGGGGTCAAATTATTTTAATCATGGGCACAGTATTTGGTAAAAACAGACTTTGATGACAAAGTGTATTTTTTCTTTTATGTTTGAGAAGTATGTATTATATACAAGTGTAACCGTGTTGTAAATGGGACTGGGGAATGGATAATGGTTAAGTAGGCAGGTAGGTTAAGGATGCAGTATAACACAGTGGTTTAAGGCTCTGAGCTACAAACCTAGAGACCTGGGTTTGATTCCCACAGCCCCCACTTGCATACTGTGTGACCCTGTGTAAATCACTTAACTTTCTTGTGCTCCCAGGTCTCACCTGTAAACAAGCTTTCACCTTAGTGTGTCTCTCTTGGTAAAAAAAAAGTTCCTAGAATTTATTTTTTAATAAAGTTGAGTTTATATGTGGCAAGTAGGTAGGGTGTGGTGTTTTGAATGTGGCAGTAGGATTTAGCATGTGCACTGCTTTAAAATCATTTCACAACAGCAGAGCTGTGCAACTGTTTTTGTCCAGTGAGCATAAATGGCAACAGTTATTTCAGCTACACATTTGATTCCATATTACAATGGTTCACTGCACTGCACATTTAGTGTATCACACTTTTTCAAATAATGAAACATTCTCCAAACTAAATAACTCACACATACATATTTTATACTTTATTAAAAAGATATTCCACATTTGTGTGGGGGCGGTGGGATCCAAAGTTAGATCTCCAGATTTGCAGTGAACAGCCTTAAACCACTCTCCTAGACTACCTGTCTAGTTAAGATAGTCATCTGTTTTATGGTTCATGATGTTAGTGTAGTAAGCATACCTACATACTAACATACAAAAATGCCAGCAGAATAGGCCTGGCAGGCTTTCGAGTCTGCTGCTTTGGTCAGTCCCCACCCTGGGAGCTGACCTTGCTGCTCCCCCCCACCCGCTCGAGCATCTCCCTTCCCAGTCCAGGGGAGAGCTAGCTAACTGGGGTTTCTGTAAGATAATAGCTACTAAATGGTTTTAATTCACTATTTTTGTGTTCTATGTGTGTCAGTTCTAGCTAGCAGGGGTGTTTCAATTTTTAAACTTTTAATTTTATCAAACTATACACAACCATAAAAGCACAGAAACTGCCCAGATCATCAATGCTATAATTAATACAAACTGTAGCTGTTTTCTTACAGAAACTCCACTCAGTTAGATTTCAAGTATTTGCTAAGCTGTAAATGTAGGTATCAGCATTGTATGAGCAGTTAGTGCTGATTACCTCTGTAAGAAAATTTGCATTTTTTTTTTGGGTGGGGGCTGTGGGGTTCAAACCCAGATCTCCAGATTTGCAATTAAGAGCCTTAAACCACTGTACTATACTGCCTCCCTAGTTACGGCAGTCATCTGTTTTATGGTTCATGATGTTGGTGTAGTAAGCATAAAAACATACTAACATACAAAAATGCCAACAGAATAGGCCTGGTGGGCTTTTGTGTCTGCTCCTTTGGTCAGTCCCCACCCTGGGAGCTGACCTTGCTACCCCCCCGCCCTCTTGGGCTTCTCCATTCCCAGTCCAGGGTATTTCCACTTCATATGACTTTGCTTCCACAACCCTTCCCCTGCACCTGTCCCACCCCCTCTTGTACACCTCCACAGTCTCTGCCTCCACCAGTCCCCCGGGCAGTGCATTCCATGGTTCTACCACCCTCTCACTGAAGTAACACCTCCTCCTTTCTCCCCTGAGTATCCCCTCCAGCTTCCACCATGCACTCTAGTTGCCCCCCCGCCTTCCTTCGGAGCACCATGACTTCGCCACCCCTGTTTACCCCCTTCATGTACTTGAAGACCTCTATCATGTCCCCCCTGTCCCTTCTCTCTTCCAAAGTGTATATATTCAGCTCTTCGAGCCTCTCCCCTTAGGTCCTTTCCCCCAAGCCACAGATAATTTTGGTTGCCTTTCTCTGGACCCTCTCCAGGAGTTCAGTGTCCCTCTTTAAGTGTGGCCTCCAAAACTGCATGCAGTACCCAAGGTGTGGCCTCACCAAGCAGTTATACAGAGGGAGTATCACTTCCCTCCTTCTGGAGTGATCCCCCTAGTGATGTATCCCAGCATTGTGGCCTTAGCCACTGCCCTCCTACAAGTGTCTGAGTTGTTCATCTTGACATACACCACCACCCCCAGGCCCCTCTCAGCCATGCAGCCATAGCAGCAGTACATTGCATACCAGATATAAAATGTCAATAAGCAGGTCATGCAACAGATGTGCTGAGCAGTTACTGAAGCAAGAAATGTATAGCTGTCATTTTTTACATCCTGTTCAAAATGTGATTTTGTACCTGTGGTGCCAAATGGCACAGTCGCTGTACAAAATCTCCTTTCAGCTAATGAACTAATAGGGTCACTGTTCATGCGGTGGGGTCACAAAAAACCCATGCTGAAACCTTGGAGTGAAAATACCAAGAAACACACAGGGCATTAGGGTTTCTGACCATAACACCCTGCACTGACAGGCATCGGGGTGTGACTTGGGATTGTCAACAGTAATGCTCACGCCTTTCCACCCCCACCCTGCAGCCAGTGACAGGTATCGAGGTGTACATTTGACTCTTCAGCTCCAAAGTTAACTCCGTTCTTTTATACTGTACCCATTTCAGCATATTTCTGTATGGAATGGGGTGAGTGTAAAGTTTGAAAACCCCAAGGCGCACCTCGACTCTTGTCTGTGTCTGCAGGGCAGGGTGAGGTGAAATGGCATAAGTGTTATGGCCAGTGACCCAAAGGCACACCCCAATGCCTGTCCATGTCTGCGGGGTGGGGGTGGGGTTGGTGTCACTTCAATACTTCACTGCTTCACTGCCATTCCTATTCTACCTGTCTGGCTGTGTTTCTCGCTCTCTGTCTATATGTCTATGTAATTATCTATCTTTCTATTAATTGTATGTATTGCTATTTTTACCTATTTCTAAAACAAACGTGCATATCACATTTGCCTGCACTCTGAGCACATACTTATGAAACTGTGCGTATTTTTACTCCACTTCTGCGTAGACCTCATACTTTCCTAATATTCCTATTGTCACACGCATAACTACCTTGCCCTTATCAAAAGCACCCCCCTCTGAAAGTTAATATCACAGTTTCTCTAACTGTCCTTCATCATTACACCTGACTTCCTGACATCAACACATTGCTTAAATATAACTTATATCACCTCATGGACAAAAACCCTGTTTCTCTTAAAAAAATAAATAAAAACAAATGTGTAAATAATCCCAAGGCTGAATATATGACAGCCATTACTTTTTCACGTACTGCCACCTTCTGTACCATCATGGGGATTTGCATATGTTTCCATTGATGCTTTGCATTATTGGGATATGTGCAATTGTGTTTTCTTTAAAATGTGTCTGTCTGGCTAATATCATCCGGTATAACACATACATCAGTGGAATTTGCTCTGGTGTTTTTTTGTAAGCTTCTGATTCCTTCCATTAAAATGTACACCTCCATATATTTTCCTAATAATGTGTATGCCTTCCTTAGAACAGAAACGAAAACAAATCTTACTACTTACAAATCATTGTGTTGTTTCTCCATACCTCCTTAACAATTTCGCACAAATTCACTAACTTCATTATGCAGCCGTGGCGGATCTGACCAGATTATGTTTTTCTTTTGCCAGTGTTTCCCGAGTTGCCACCCTGCCCGCCCTTATTGCTAACCCATTAGTGAGTCCGACTGAATCCCCGGACTGAATCATATGACATGGAACAGACATACACTTCAGTCATTTTAAAATTGTCTTGAACAACTACTCCGTCATGACTGGGGCTCATGTAAACAGCTGCTGTGGTTGGGGGTTGCGTTATCAGCATGTCACATGGTTTGCAACAGCTAAGCTTTCAATTAGTTCATATGTAAGTTTGGTTAACTTAGTTGGAAGAAATGTGAATGGGGTGAGCAGTTAGCCCAGTAATGTATTATCTCAGACCTGGCAGGCTTATGTCTCTAAAACAGTTTATAATGCTTCCTTCCAACTAGCTACATAACTTAACTTCCAAGTTATAAGGCTGACACTATTTATAGTACTGCTTCCTTCCAACTAGCTGCTTAACTTCAAAGTTCCAAGGCCAAACTGCACTGATAACACTCCCACAGCCCTGCACTGTAGTGCTGGGTTTGTTCTCAACCACATTACTGCTGTTTTTTGCTTTTTTTGGCTTCCTGAATTGCCTTATGTGTGTGCAAGTGTGTTGGGATGGTGATGATAGGGGTAGTATGATGATCATACCACGCCCACCACCACCACGAGGACCGCCCTGCACAGGAGTTGTATACATGTTCAGCCAGGAGTAGTTAGTTCAAGGAAAAGGACTGGAGCCTGTTCCGTTTTATTTTATATGACTCAAACAAACTCACTACAGGTGAGGCTAATTCTAAGCCTTACCTGTGGTGAATCTATTGCCATAAAATAAAACGGAACAGGCTTCATGTATATGTGTGTGTGTGTGTGTGTGTGTGTGTGTGTGTAGGACTGTACAAATATCTTTTTCTGAATATTTGTCCAAATATTGTATTTGGGGAGATAAATGTTTGGCATTTGGCTGGGGGATGTTTACAAAAAAGCCACTCCCCCCTTCCCCCACCAGGTGGACAAGACTAGTCTCCTAGCTACTTTAATGTTAATCCCCCCCCCCCACTCTGTGTCTGCTTAATATTAAGAAGTATGATTACTGCCAGCTCCACCAGGAGCTCGCACTAACCTGTCTTCTCTGACAAGCTGCACACTCCCCCAAAATGGTACATTAATCATGTGAGGCCCCACCATTTGCCCCCAGTAGGAATGGGGGTGGAGGGCTTGTACCTTCAGTTCCAGGCTAGCTCAGTCGGGCACCCCTTGTTAGTGTGGCAACTCCTACCGCCTGCTCTGTAATGTCAGTCACAGCCAGCTAGTCTCATAAGGGAGCGAGCAGGAAGGGGGTGGGTCAGTAGCATCAAAGTGATGTTAGGCAGCCTGATTGGCAGTGGCTGCCTAGCATCACTTTAATGCTGCTGAACTGCCCCTTCCATGTACTGCCCGCTCACTCCCTTATCACAGTGTGTGTGTGTCTAACACTATGAAGCAGGTGGCAGGAGTCCGTTGCACCGCTGAGGGGTCCGACTGAGCAAGCCGGGAATTGAAGGTTTGTGCCCCCTAATTCATCAGTCAGGGTGGGGTGGGGTTTGGAATTAATATACTGCTTTTGGGGAGTGTGGGGATTGTCAGAAGAGACAGGTTGGTGTCAGCTCCTGGTGGAACTGGCAATATTCATAATTTCTAAATATTAAGCAGACTCAGAGTAAAGGGGGGAAATTTAATGTTAAAGGGGCCAGGAGGGTGGCCAGGAGACTAGTCCTGGCCACTTAGGAAGGGGTGAAAACTTTTTTTTAAACACCCCAGCATAATACCGAATGCCACTTGAATAGTTGGTTATTTGTTATTTGCTCCCAAGTATTCAGATAACCCATTATTTGTGGCAGTAGGGAAATAACAATGGGCTCTTACACAGACCTAGTATGATCAGCATGCCACATGATTTGCATCAACTAAGCTTTAACTTGGATGAATGGAAGTTTGCTTAGCTGTTAGTTGGAAGAAATGTAAACTGCGTGAGAACTAAGCACTATGGGGGCTATGCACGCATGGGTGGAAAGTATGCGCTAGAGGTGCATACCCCACCACTGTAGCTCCGCAGCCCCAGAAAGGTGCAGGGTGCGTGGTATTCACTACTGGATGCACCCACAGGGCACCTGTCCATGGCCCCCCCCCATGCAGGACTATGCAGGGCGGCTGGGAGCAGAGCAGTGAACCCAAGCAGGCATTCAGTTGGATGCCCGTCCTGGGTCCCATAGTGGATCTCCTCCATGTGACGGCATGGGTCCAGGTGCATGAATACCCAACACAGGCACCCAGACCCGTGCGGCCATGCTCCAGTGGCTGGAGGACCCCGTCTGAGCCCCTGGTGCACCATGACCTCCCGCCATGCAGCAGAACCGCCATCGGCAGGACCCCCGCCCCAGGCCTGTATGACAGCCCCCCTCACACATCCACCCCATCACTGGCTAAATTGATCAACCCCCCAACACATGTCATCCCCATCCCCTACATGCCAAGCACACACCCCCAACACTAGCAGCCCGACACCGTAATTCAAAAGCCCCAAACACATGGCAGTTCCGACCCAGTATTTCAAAGCATACCCCCACCCCCCACACATATCAGCCCCATCCTCGGTGTTGGAAAGACATCCCCACACAGAGTAGCGGTGCACCCTCCGACCCCTCCAGTACTCCAGCTGAATCCATATGTTGCCAGTTGCCCCCCACCCATCCACTGCACCAACAACCCCCCAACCCCATACCTACCCTGACAGTCCAGTGCCATGGGCTTAGGCGATGGCAGCACATCCCTCCCCCGCACCTCCTTGGCCACCAGCCATATCACTGCTGCTGGGAACCCCGTTGCATATTTATGTCATGCTTCCCAGCATCTGTTGGACGGCCAGTGGCTGAAGAGGTGTTGTGGAGGTACTTTCTGACTGTCTAAGCCTGTGGCACTGACTGTTGGATATGGGGTTGGGGGGTTAACGGATCTGCGGTGGTGGGGGGACAACTGACAACATATGATTCAACTGAATCAGGGTTGGGGTCGGAATGTGTGCACCAGGGCTACTCTGTGCATGGGGGTATCTTTTTCCAACACCAGGGATGGGGCTGACATGTGTGGGGTGGGGGTAATGCTTTAGAAATACTGAGTCAGTGCTACGATGTGTTTGGAGATGTGTGCTGTTGGAATTATGGTGTTGGGGCTGCCATGTATGGGGCAGGGGGTTATGCTGTTGCAGTACGGGGATGGGGATGACATGTTTTTGGGGGTTATGTTCAGTACGAACAGGGCCACACATTGGAATATGTATGGGCACCAGGGATCGACAAATTTTAAAATTCACTGGTAGTCCAGGACAAGTGGCTTGTCCAAAAGTAGTAGTCCTTGTGCTGAAGCTGGTAGTACGGTTAAAAAGGGGTATATTTTTAAGAAAAATCAATTAAAGTTAAGAACAAAGTGTTTGTATGTGTTTTTTGTGTGTGTGTGTGGGGGGGTGTCTGTGTTAAATACTAATATGTTAACACTGACAGTCTGAAAATGTTTAATTTCTGTTATACATCAAACAGAACAGAATGAGTGTCAGGAGAGGAGAGACTAAATCCCCTTTTACACTGAGGCTAAATAAATCGTAGCAGTTCACCCCCTTCACTCCTTTCAACACTGCACCTCTCCCCCAACAACACAGCCCAAACAACACAGTTAGGCTCCTCTCTTATTTTATTTATTTTTTTAAATAACTTTCTTTTTTTATGTGTCTTTCCCCAGCCAGCCGGCCACAGGAAACTAGTGGCAGGCCAGGTTACCCCTGACTCCTTTCCACAAGTCACTTCTTAGTTCTCCAACAACACAGCCCACACACAGTGTTTTAGGCTCCTCTTATTTTATTTTTTTAAATCTATTTTTGTTTTTTATGTGTAAGTCTTTCCAAGCCAGCTGTACACAGGACACTAGAAGCAGGGTTGGTCACCCTCTTAGTTCACGCCTTTCCACACGCTACCTCTCCCACACAAACCACAAACCGTTAGGCTTGCTCCTCTTATTTTACTTTTCCTTACTATCTTTTTTATTATTAGCTTTTTTTTTCTTTTGTCTTTCCCAGGTCAGTTGGCCACAGGACACCAGAGGCACTGACAGGTCACCCCTTCACTCCTTTCCACATGACAGACACTTATAGACTTTGACTTTGACAGCAGATAAGGACCACCTGGCCCACCCAGTCTGCCCATTTCCCTACCTACTGGATAAGCTGCAGATTCTAGTTAACCAACAGCCTACTTCCTGCCACCCCCCACTACAATTGCCTTGTGTCTGTCCCATGCATGTTTGAATTCCCTCACTGTTTTAGCCCCAACAACCTCCCCAGGAAAGCAGTTCCACACATCCACCACTCTCTTATACCACAACAACATAGCCAGCCTGATCCCACACACAGTTAGGCTCCTCCTTTTTTATTTTATTTTTTTGAATCACATTGTCTTTCTCTTTATATGTCTTTATGTGTCTTTCCTAAGCCAGCCGGCCACAGGACAGTTGAGGCAGGACACAACACTGTGTGGGCAAGTCCTACACCCTTTTCTTTTAGCTCAAATTGTCAGTGCTGTAGTGTTTTGGTTGTTATCCTCCTCTGTGTTGAACTTTAATGTACAGCACTCCTTTCCCTGGCCTACACCTACACAGCAAAGAAACTGCCCAACTCCCCCACACAAAACAGATGTGATGCTGACCCCCTCTGCTGTAACTGTTCTGTACAGTATGCTCACTGAACTAGTAACTACAGTATTCCCTTTTCACTGGTCAGATTTTTTCTAGTATCCAATCTCACATTGAGTTCTCTCTCATTATATTATTTTCCTGTTTTGTTTTTTTAATTAAACAAGTGAGCAGAGTTACACAACTTTCTGGATGTCTGCTGGCAGCTGGTTCTTCCTGGCCCGGGTAGGGACCTCAGATTTTGTAAAACAGTATGAAGGCTGTTAGGCTGTACTCTTTGTTTTTTTTAGAAGACTTTTCTTTTTGGTACTTGTCTAGCTCAGACTCAGACAGACACCTTGATCTTATCAGCAGGCCCAAAAAACAGACCCCGTCCTCACCTGACTGACTAATAGCTTGCCCAGTTGCTCTACCAACCATTAACAGACTCACTAACCCAGGCTTTCACCGTCCCCTTACTTTTTGTGTCCCAAGAGATTTCCCCCAAAACTATTTTTTCTCTCTCCCCCAACCCAACAACTTCCACTCCTACTACAACAAGCTTGGTAAAGAATCCCCTGGGCCCCACTAATTATTGCATCAAAGTTCAGGCCACACTCCGATCGATCGCAATTGCACAGTCGCACAAATAGAAACTGCACCCACACACTTCTGCAGCGAAAATGGCGGGTCTCCGAAATGACCACCAACGAACATTCTCCAATACAACCCCCTCCTGTGCAAGGATTGACAGGCAGCCACAACAACCAATTTGCCAACTCACCTGTCAGTCCTGTGGATGGCACTGCTTATTGATGACCTATTGGCTGGGTGCAGCGGGAGGGCAGGAGGCGGCCCAGTCCACATTCCAGCAGGCACGGTCCTTCTGCTCCATCTCAGTGCTCTGGTTCCCTCCTTTATAAATGCGGAGCTCCCTGTGCTGGCAACATATACCACGTGGGGTGCTGGAGTCGCGATCATGTGCATGGCGCCCCACTCAGAGGAATGAGCTGACTCAGTCAGAGGACATCCAGTGGCAGAAACTGATACAGCAGCTTAAAAACAAAAAGCCAGACAGCCAGCTCCAATTTGGTTGTCCACGGACAACCGATTCCACTCAAAGTGCTTGTCCGGCAGCATTACATGGTAGCCCAGGATGTCGGGCTATGGGATTTGTTGATCCCTGATGGGCACGCGCCTGATAGGCTGCCCCAGCCCTTCCCATCAGCTTAGTGGGGCGTGGCAGCATGGAGGGTCGTGTTCCAGTCGTGCAGCAACCAGCAGGTGAAGTTTGTGGGGTGTGTGCTGTGGGTTATGGCAGGGTTCCAGCTGCTGTAACCTGTGCCCCACTGTACCTGGCACTACGTGCCTTAATGAATGGCGCGTATTGCAGGCATGCCACTGACATGGCCCCTGCCCATCCCCGGTGTGCTGCTGTCCACACCGCAGGATTGGGCATGTAACTGCCTTATGCATGGTTCGTGAATGCTGTTGGGGGTTCACGGGACCCTTGCTGTGCAGCTTTTTGACTTAGGGTTGCTTACACACCTCAGATACGCGGCACGTAGGCAACTTTTTTTTTTTGTGCATAAGCCCCAGTAATTGCCTCAGACCTGGCTTCCATCCCTAAAACAATTTATGGGGCTTAATTCTTCTTCCTTCCAACTAACTACTTAATAAATTAATGTAACCCCCTGTTACCCGGAGTTACAAGAATCCCAGTTAGACCTAGTGACAGGCAGGGAAGGCAGATGGTGAAACTCCAGTTAAATGGATTTCACACTGTTTCACTCTGTTCTCAGTCTCAGCTGAGATTGAGGGATGACATCATTTTAGAACGGTCGCAGCTGCATAAGCCACACTGGAATGTTGCAGTTAGGGAAGTTAGGATAGAATGTTGGGGCATTTGAGTTCAGTTCAGTAGCAGTCTGTAGTAGAGTGTTGAAGAGGGAGGAGGTGTGCTGCAGCTGCAGGCCCTCAGAGTCCTCAGCTCTGACAAAGAGCTGTATTTTGTTTGAGATGTGTGTTCTCACCTGAAGAGGAACACAAAAAGAACCAAGTGGAGTGGTAGAGACCACTTCCAGAGGTTCAGGGCCCCATCCTTGTGGGGATGGGGGGAAGGATTCCGCCTACTTCCAGGGGCAATCCCCTGGTCCAGCTAGAGGAAGAAGAAGCTGTCTAAATCTAGGTTTGTGCTGAGGCACCAGAAGTTTTGGTTGAGATTTCTTTGAAGAAGAAAAAGCCTGTGGGGCACCTGCAACCAAGGGGTGAGTTTGCTCTGATAAAGGGCCAATGTGTTTTCACCTGAGACAAGATGAATTTAAGTGACTGTCACTGTGGGGTCAGGAAAAGACAGCCTTGTACAGTTTTGGAAGTTGTGGGAATTGGACTGCTTAACTCTGTGGGGGTCTAGAGAAATGGACACCAGCCACTCATTAAGTATGTTTCAAGTTCAGCTCGAGTGGGATGGAAGAACAAGTAAATTAAATGTGACATACATTTAAAGAGAATCTACACAGTAAAGTGTTTTCAGAGGATGAGGTGTTAAAGTCCAGAGAAATGGCCGGGTATGAATTATGGGAGCGAGAGTTGGGAGACCCCCCCATCAGTAGTAACCAAATTCACCTCTACGGTTTCGCTTTGGGACACC
Organism: Neoceratodus forsteri; assembly: GCA_016271365.2. Lineage (NCBI taxonomy): Eukaryota > Metazoa > Chordata > Ceratodontiformes > Ceratodontidae > Neoceratodus > Neoceratodus forsteri. The sequence goes on from CM057451.1 coordinate 237,949,507, forward strand.
TGTTGCTTTCTCTCAGGTACTTGGCCAGTGCCTGAGGAAAGTACCCAGACATGGGATTGATGAAGAGGATTCACTTATGGAGCCAGAAGTGCTCAGAGGTGGTTTAGGGAGCCACCGAGAAATGTTCCATGCTACATGGAAAGTGTCCAAAGGCTGGCATGAGAGCTGAGCCATGGAAGGAAGGTAGTCCAGAGGGCTGGCAAGGGAGCCGAGCCAGGGAAACCAAAAAAGAGTTGAGTTAGGGCTGAATGCCCAGAGTGTTTCGAAACCTAAGGGTTTCAGTGTAAAGAGTATGTGTTCTGATCTCTGTAAATCTGCATTACCAGGAGTGTAGCCCCGTGGGGGTCCATCTATGCTTTGTTATTCTGTTGGATGTGAATAAAAGCCACACTTCAGAATCCCAACTTCTGGTATTGGACATTACAGTTATTGCTTCCTGTGTCTGGAGTTATTTGGAGGCCCCTGCGCAGAGTAGCCAAACCTAATCTCCATGCTGAGTGACACCTTTCTCTCCAAGTTTCAACTTATAAAAATGGAGGCACTGTGTCATAGGACCCAGGCCCCTCAACCTGTTCACTAGCTACACAGGCAGGGGTAGTAGCCCGCCCAGTTCAGCGCTGACTGGGGGTTACATCTTGGAGGCTACCACTGGGATTCTGTTGAAATTTGGGAGAAGGAACAAGAAAGGTTGCTCGGATGATGGCTAGCATTTTGGCTGTCTGGCAGTGGGTAGCCCAAAAAGCTGGAGCAATGTAATCTAAATGTACCACTGTGTGCTGCTGTCTATGTGCTGTTGTGATATTGCCAACTGTTTACCAAGGAGCAGTAAAGCCCGAGTGTGTATGCCCTTGTCCTGCATCACATTACAGCATTTGCCAGCTTTTAAAAGTATTGTTGTGACTGAAAAAAGTATTGAAAACTTTGGGTAGCAAAAGGAAAATTGTGCCCTAGACGTTGGAAATGCTTTATGTGTGGACTTAGAGACTTGTTGTGCTTAATGGCCATGAAAAATGGTTAAAATGGGCTCCCGCCATGGAGTCAGTTGGAAAAAAAAAAGTATGGTTTGCAGTTTAAATTTTGCCTGCTCGACGATCGCCGTGAGGAGAAGAGCATTCCAGAGGAAAGAGGCTCATTTGCATGGCGTCGAGTGATTGGTGAGACTGCAATCAGTCCCGCCCCCAAGCCAGCTCTAGAGTGACTGCACAACATTCGCGAGGGAGAGTGATTCGAATGTGTGAACTGGCTTGTTAGGAGGAGAGTTGCGGTGATTGAAAGCGCTGTAAAAAGTTTAAAAAATGACTTTTTCTGTTTAAATTCGGGCTCAACCCGCATCTCGATCATCTGGACTGTGAGTGTGGTGTTCCGAGGGACAATCGGCAGGACTGCCAGCCCACTTCCTTCCAGAGGCCTCCAAGACTGGCTGCAGGCCATTTTTTTTCATTGCAGCAAACAGCTACTGATAACAGTGAGTACCAACCAAGTTAATAGCTCAAACTGTGTGATTTCACCAAAAAGCCAGCTGAATCTGTGTGTAGCAGTGTAGTCGCTTTGCAAAGAAGGACTGTGCCAAGTTTGAAAGAAGCTAAAACAAGAATTCTAAGCAATAGACTGTGAGCATAATTATAGGTTCAGCAACAGTATAATTTTCAGAGCCATCTAAGAGACTGTGAGTTGCATGAGATATGCAGCAAGAAATACAGGCAATCCTGTGCTATGAAATACTGAGGGTTTATGGGACTGTAAGCTAGAGCAGTGTCTTCAGCAAGTAAAAAGTCCATGATAAATCATATAAATGTGCTAGCAGAAAGAACAGTGCAAGTTTGTGCAGTTTGAGCAAATTTATCAGTAGAGTGTGTAAATCAGATGCGCAGTGGCTTGACCCAAATACAGAATGTTGATGCGTAGGAGTGCTGCCACTGCCATTACAGGGTGGGTAGTAATGTAAACACAGCAGCAGAGGAGCCATTTTGAAAGAGAAAAAAAAAGTTTTCAGTGATGTGGGACTTGAAATAACAGTGAGCGTTGTTTGTTTTTCTCTGCAGTCATGGCTTCAGGACCAGTCCGCTACCCGGATCATGCCCGGGCTGTGATAGCAGTAGAAGATAACTAGCTAAGGGACATTGAGAGATGTTACTACGGAGGATGACTGCCTCCTCATGTGGTGATTCCTGGATATCCAGTGCGAGCATGTGTGATGTGCTGAAATGCTGGAAGGGGACATCTTCATGGTACCTCACTGTTCTGGGTGCTTAGAGAAATATGGTTTGTTTAAAGCACCCAAAATTCATTTGGCTCCCACATGGACAAAAGTTCAAGAATCTGCACTTGGCAGCACACAGCACCAGGCGGAGCCTGTTGGAGAAGGCTCCTCAGAGTGTGGCATGAAGCAAGAGGGTGCAGATTTACAGACAGAACAATGTGCTGATGTTTCAGAGTCTAAGTTGCAGAGAGACATAGCGGGAAGAGCATCAGTAGACCCTTGGAGATAGGGGCCTAGCCCAAGTCTCATAGGTGAAGACGAGACAAGGGAGGCCTTTGAATGGGAGGTTTCGACCTCCGCACCCAGCAAAGAGTGGACAGTCTTAGGAGTGAGGATGACTGCTCACTCCTGGGCACAGATGCTCAGTGAGGAAGAAGAAGAGGGGGAACCTATGTGGCCTGAAGAAGAAGGTGTGGGTTCACAGCCTCCAGTTCCTGGCTTAGAGGAATGCATGGAAGAGAGTGGTGACTCTTCAGCTCTTTTCCCACCAGGAAGAGTTAGAGATCCCTTCTAAGTCGCATTGAGTATGCATAGCTGGCAGAACCAGGACTGGCCGGCCCCAAGCCAGGCCAGAGGTCGCAAGTTTATTTTTTTTATTTTTTATTTATTTATTGAAGAATCAGATTTACAACCTTTGAGTCAGCGACTCGTTTACAAAGGTACCTCGTCAAATGGGGGGGAGACAACAAATAGTGAGGTTTTAGGACAGGGATTACATACAGGTGAGATACAAAAACACCTGGAGTTACAGGCAGCAACTATACAAGTGCAAGCATAAGTTGAGTAATATACATAAGTTAACTTGCATATTATACATCATATTACACATCAATTAATAACAACATAGTTACAGACAGTATCCAGTCATCTAAGGAACCAGGGGCACAGGGCAAGGGCTGGGTTAGGTCAGCTATCGACATTTGCAGCATCGACTGTCAATAATGTGTTGACGGAGGCAGTTTTGAACCGGCCAATCACGGGATCTTAGAGATAGCCTCAGGAAGGAGTTAAACCAAAGGGGGCTTTATGATGGAAGGATCTTTGGCAGCAAGAGGTCCTAGCCCTGGGAACTATGAAGGTGGCTGCGATGGAGTTACAGGGTGGCAGGGGCGGACAGCCAGCTGCAGTGGAGCAGAAACCCTGGCGGCAAAGCCCTGACAAGGATTTTTAGCCAGTAGGCAGGTATGGTATTTCAGTCTTTCATCAAGAGTGAGTAAGTTGGAGGTAGAGTATAGCAGGCAGGTGTGAGTTCTGCTGTTGGCACCTGTAAGGAGCCTACAGGCTTTGTTAATAGAGGTCTGTACCTTAAATAAGGAGGTGGGGTCAGCCGCAGCATAAATAGGAAGTCCGTAGTCGGCCAGAGACAGCACCGATGAGGTAATGGCTAATCTTAACGCAGATTCCGGGAGGCAATCTTTGTGGCGGTAGAGGAGCCCGATCCTGGAGTTCATGGCAGATGACAGGGTTTTTAAGTGGGCGTGGAATGTAAGGCCAGGGTCAAAGGTGATGCCCAGGTACTTATAGGATGTTATCTGTTCTAGAGTAAGGAGCTTGCTGGTGGTGATGAGAAGTGGAGTGTTCTTAGCACTGTTTTGCCGGTGTGAGAACAGCATGGACTTAGTTTTCTTCAGGTTCATGACTAGTCGATGATTATTGAACCATTTTTCGGCTTGGAGGAAGGCGCTTTGCAGTGTGCCTTGGAGTAGGAGTGGGTCAGGGTGAGATGCTAGGATTACTGCGTCATCAGCATAGAGCAGTATTTTGCTGGAGCAGGAGTTTGGGAGAGAGTTTAGGAATAGACTGAAGAGGGTGGGTCTGAGGATGGAACCTTGCGGGACCCCTGAGAGAACTGGCAGGTTGGAGGAGAGGGTCCCATTTAGTATAACTCTTTGGGACCTGTTTTGCAGGTAGCTAGAGAACCAATTCATTGGGCCAGATGAGAGTCCCAGTTGGGATAGGGAGTTTAACAGCAGGGGGTGGCACACCGTATCAAAAGCCTTAGATAGGTCTATGAATACTGCCCCTGCAAGACAACCCTTGTCAAGCGCGGAGTGTAAGTGGTGGGAGAATTCCAGAAGGGCGGTGGTTGTGCTGTGGCCTAGGACGAAACCCATGTTGCTCCAGACATAAAAGGTTGTGCTTAGATAGGTATTCTAAGAGCTGTGTGGATACTATTTTTTCTAAAGCTTTGGATGGGGGGGGAGGATGGAGATGGGCCTGTAATTATTTGGTAGCATGCGATCCCCAGACTTATGGATGGGGATTACTTCAGCGTGCTTCCAAGCATCCGGGAATTGACCTAAACATAAGGATTTGTTTAAGATAAGCGTGAGGGGGATTAGCATGACATCCAGTGTAAGGCGGAGTATCTTGGAGTCAAGAGGGTCGTTACTAGGGTTTTGGGAGGCGAGGGACTTTATGAGAAAAGGTTTGGCATCACAGGGTGAGATTGTCTGGAAGCAGAAAAGTGGCCTTGAGATGTGTGAGAAGGTGGATGTGGTAACCGGGTCAAAAAAGTGGGCAGGGAGGACTGCACTTAAGTCCGTGAAAGTTTTATTAAGGCAGTCAGAAATACATGTTAGGTCAGCTGAGACAGCCCCGTTTATGTCAATCTGAGATAGAGGGGGGGAGCGTGTTTTACCATTCAGTTCTTTAATGTTGACCAAAGCTAGTGAAGAGGAAAGACTGGTTCATAGGAAAGTGAATGAAATCCATGGAGAATCATTTCCTACCTTTCCTCGGAGAGTCTGGGAGGAGATTGAGAAAAGCAGGAAATCCTGGATTTGGGAAGCGGCAATGAAACATGTGCATCTTGGTGCAAACAAGTATGTCAAGAACAGAATGTTTGAAGAAAAATACAGCCAGTGGAAAAGAGGCGGGACACTGTTTATTGACACTGTTTGAATTGTGGATGGAGAGAGACATGAAACCTTTCACAGTGTGGATTATGAGCGCCCAGACAGGGTAATAATTCCAGCACCTGACCCATTGTGCTATTGGCCACAATGCAAAGACCTCCCTGCAAATGTGCCCATGCCTACCAAGTGGAAAGCAGAGCAGTGGTAGCCAGTGCTGCCATCCAGCAGTTGCCATACCTATGTTGTTCAGCCAGACTGGCATTCCAGGACTCAGGTGCCCCACATTCATCAGTTTTACAGGGCACTGGCCTTCCAGAATCCATCGACTGGCCCACCAGATGACTTCAGATCCAGAGAGGACACCAGCCCAGCTGTATCCTGACTCATCGCCTGGGTATCAGATGACTTCAGACCAGCTGTTTTCCTTTTTGTTCCTGTTCCAAGGTTCCATCTCTTAGATGACATCACCCCAGCAGTTTCCCAATGTGCCCTCCTGTTGTTTCCCGGAAGATGTCCGCCCAGATGTATCAAAAGAATGCTGCCAGGGAGAGTCTTCAGCTGAGGACCAGGTGTGGTACCGTTTTCATTCTACAAGGGACTGGTACATCCAGACTTTTCTATTCCTATGACATTGCAGTACACACCCTACACTAGCAGACTCCAGATGTTTGAACTGTTCTCAAAGACTCTCCCCTTCGGGACTTTGGCCTGCTAGAACTGTGCTTCACCGGGCTTTGGCCCAGGAGATACTCTTTAATGGACTTGCCTTCGGGCACTGTGGTCGCTAGATGGGACTTTTAGGGCACTCCATCCCCCCCGATATTGTGTATTGTAAATAATGTCATTATTTTCTACTGTTTTCTAATGTTTATACTGTTTTTTCTACTTTTCTAAAAAAAATCTTTTTTGGGATTCTCCAGTGTTTTGATGGTAGGGGTTTAGATAGACTGTGTATGCAGACTAGGAGTGTGTTTTTGGTTTTCTCTGTTTCTTGCAGGTGTTCCTGAAGAAGATGTGAAGAGAAGACAAGCAGATTAGTAGGAACTCATCGGAGTTCTTATGTTGTACTTTAAAAGTGTTGTAGTATTAAAGTACAAGATGTTGTTGATTACTGTATGTAATTTTCCTTCCACAGGTATGGTTGTGGGGGAGTGTGGGAGTAATGCATAGTGTATGGTATTAGCTCCTGGTGTGTGGTTGCATGGTGTCCCAGGTTGGGGGGAGGTCCCTTGTGTGTTTTGTTTTGGGAATTTTGAGTTAGAGGCAGACAGGTTTTCCCTAGAGGGCTAGGGGGGATAGACAGGCTGTGGTTCTGAACGGCCATAGGGGCTGCAGTACTGATCTATTAGGGCTATGCTGTGGGCAGTTCTACCAGAGCCACTAGGTACCATAGTTAGTGGGTAGAGTAGAGGCTGATATGTCAGCCAAAGGCCTCTAGGCCCTTAGTGTTGTCTGCCTGTGCTAGCACATGGTAGGGGAGAAGGTAGCGCTACCTCCCCGTAGTCAGCACATAGGGTGAGATCTCCTAAGCCAGGTGGCTAATGACTGCAGACAGTCATTTTTTCCTGGCCCAGGGTGAGTGTAACCCCCCGTTACCCGGAGTTACAAGAATCCTAGTTAGATCTAGTGGCAGACAGGGAAGGCAGCTGGTGAAACTCCAGTTAAATGGATTTCACACTGTCTCACTCTGTTCTCAGTCTCAGCTGAGACTGAGGGATGACATCATTTTAGAACTGTTGCAGCTGCATAAGCCACACTGGAATGTTGCAGCTAGGGAAGTTAGGATAGAATGTTGGGGCATTTGAGTTCAGTTCAGTAGTAGTCTGTAGTAGAGTGTTGAAGAAGGAGGAGGTGTGCTGCAGCTGCAGGCCCTCAGAACCCTCAGCTCTGACAAAGAGCTATATTTTTGTTTGAGATGTGTGTTCTCACCTGACGAGGAACACAAGAAGAGCCAAGTGAAGTGGTAGAGACCGCTTCCAGAGGTTCAGGGCCCCATCCCTGTGGAGATGGGGGGAAGGATTCCGCCTACTTCCAGGGGCAATCCCCTGGTCCAGCTAGAGGAAGAAGAAGAAGCAGCCTAAATCTAGGTTCATGCTGAGGCACCAGACGTTTTGGTTGAGATTTCTTTGAAGAAGAAAAAGCCTGTGGGTCACCTGCAACTAATGGGTGAGTTTGCTCTGATAAAGGGCCAATGTGTTTTCACCTGAGACAAGATGAATGTAAGTGACTGTTACTGTGGGGTCAGGAAAAGACAGCCTTGTACAGTTTTGGAAGTTGTGGGAATTGGACTGCTTAACTCTGTGGGGGTCTAGAGAAATGGACACCAGCCACTCATTAAGTATGTTTCAAGTTCAACACAAGTGGGATGGAAGAACAAGTAAATTAAATGTGACATACATTTAAAGAGAATCTACACAGTAAAGTGTTTTCAGAGGATGAGGTGTTAAAGTCCAGAGAAATGGCCGGGTATGAATTATGGAAGTGAGAGGTGGGAGACCCCCCCATCAGTAGTAACCAAATTCACCTCTACGGTTTCGCTTTGGGACACCTGTTGCTTTCCTCTCAGGTACTTGGCCAGTGCCTGAATAAAGTACCCAGACATGGGATTGATGAAGAAGATTCCCTTATGGAGCCAGAAGTGCTCAGAGGTGGTTTAGGGAGCCACCGAGAAATGTTCCATGCTACATGGAAAGTGTCCAAAGGCTGGCATGAGAGACGAGCCATGGAAGGAAGGTAGTCCAGAGGGCTGGCAAGGGAGCTGATCCAAGGAAACCAAAAAAGAGTTGAGTTAGGGCTGAATGCCCAGAGTGTTTCGAAACCTGAGGGTTTCGGTGTAAAGAGTATATGTTCTGATCTCCATAAATCTACATTACCAGAAGTGTAGCCCCGTGGGGGTCCATCTATGCTGTATTATTCTGTTGGATGTGAATAAAAGCCACACTTTAGAATCCCAACTTCTGGTATTGGACATTACAGTTATTGCTTCCTGTGTCTGGAGTTATTTGGGGGCCTCTGTGCAGAGTAACCAAACCTAATCACCATGCCGAGTGACACCTTTCTTTCCAAGTTTCAACTTATAAAAATGGAGGCACTGCATCATAGGACCCAGTCCCCTCAACCTGTTCACTAGCTACACAGGCAGGGGTAGTAGCCTGCTCAGTTTAGTGCCAACTGGAGGTTACGTTAACTTTACTTCCAAGTTATTCAGTCAAACCACACAGCGCGTTGATAATCCATCCTATACCTGTACTGTAGCTCTGGGTTTGTTCCTCTACAGTGCTGATGTTTCTTCCTATTTGTTTTTCCTCAAGCCAGAGGTGGGATTCACTGTTTCCTTAATTGCATTGAATCCTACAATCCCATCCCTCATCAGTGATCTTATTTTATTTTTTTATTACAACTAGGATTACAAGTACCTTTGAGCCAGGCTCTTTTACAAAGGTTCCGCGTCAAAGAACAAATACAATACAAGTTACAGAAATAGGAACAAAACAATAAAAAGGTTGGCATATTAGGTTACAATGTTAGATCAATACAATAGCTAGAATAAGTAGAATGTATACATGGGAACACAGAGTAACAGACGGATAAGTAGAAGGGAGGGTGGAGGATGATAAATGTGAGGAGCGAAGTTGGAGAGGGCAGGAATTGCAGCCAAAGGGCATGGTCATCAACTGGGAGCAAGCTGAAACTAGTCAACAAAAAGGGAAAGATCATTGAGGGTTTAGAAGAGGCGGGGGGTGAAGGGGGGGAGAGTCAGGAGTGGTGAAAAGAAAGAAGAAATAAAAAAGTAACATAGAGGAAAAGGAGGGGGTGGAGATGTGGTAGGTGATAGTTGGAGGGAACAAAAACGAGAGAGCTGAGGAAATTATAGGTAGCATTCACAGGAGCTAGAGTTAGTGAGGTGGAGGTGGAGTTTATGTTTGAATGAGCCAAGGATGGTAGTGGAGGAGATGTCAAGATTGAGCGCATTTAACCAGCTAGGCGCTCTGGAGGCAAAGGATCTTTGGCCCTGAGAGGTGCGATGGCGGGGAACCTGATCAGCATTGCATGGAGAGATGCTAGCTGTTGGATAGTAACTTTAATGTTTGCCAATGCTTCCTGAGTTACTGCCTGCACTTCATGCTAGCCTCACCTGTAGCAACTCTGCTGGAGTCCTGTAAAATAAAACTGAACAGACTCCAGTCCTTTTTCTTGAGCTATTGGCTGTGGCCAGCTGACTGGCTGAACATGTAACCAGTTGCTGTGCAGGGTATATGTGTGTGTGTGTGTGTGTGTGTGTGTGTGTGTGTGTATGTGTGTGAGACATTGAACATAGGGCTAGAAGGCTAGCTTGGATGGGTCACCAGCCAGATGAAGAGGGAATAGGGTATGAACTGGGCAGGGAAGTCCACTTGAAGGGCAGCAGAGATGTCAGCAGAACAGTGTCCACAAGCATATAGGTGCTGTTGTCCGTGTACATATGGATATTATAATTTTCTTCAGAAGGTGGCAGATCATTATTAAAAATAGTAAATAGGAGAGGTCCCAGTACATAGCCTTGCAGGAGACCCATGATTATATGTCTGGAATCAGACAGAACAGAGATGGTAGAGACAGATTGGGTACAGTTAGAAAGGTAAGACGTGAACCAGGAGAGGAAGGAGCAACTGAGGCCAGAAACAGCAAGTTTGTTTTGAAGGGGGAAGGGGCCAATGGTGTCAAATGCTTCAGCTAAATCAAAGAAAATAACACCAGTCTGGAAACCCATATACTAACATACTAAAACATCAGCAGAGTAGGCCTTATGGTCTATCAAATCTGCTCGGGCCTCAGCTCCCTTACTGGATACCGTAGCCATCTACCTGGCTCCATTCCTGCTTACCCCATCCCCGCTCCTACCCCTATTAGAACAAACATTTGACAATGCTGCTGTTATATCGGGTCTTGCTTGTACACACATTTTTGCTACATATTTACCCAGTATAGAGCTGATGAAATGTAATATCTCATGTACAGTGGTGTCCTGCTTTGAGACGTTGTTAGATTGCAATTACCCAGGATAGGGCAGCTGAGAAGCAATATCAACTTTTAAGTGGGCTCCAACATTTCGACCCCAAATGTCCAACAGTGTTTTTATGACCTGGCATTATGATCAAGACAGGTGGAATTTTTAAAATCCCATCTGAAAGGTGATTTCACTTTATGTGACTGTGGAATCAAGTTTCGAAGGGTATTTGAAAAATGACACACCTGCCATGTTCAAGAGGTGGGGTAACACTAGGGATATGTTGAACATTAGGGGCCAAAATCTGCCAAAAATAAAGTTATGAGTAAATGTTGGGATGATTTGTTTGCTCATAATGTTGTTGGCTTTTCGCATTTTTACCCCAAATTTTCAACATAAACTTTTTGTGACCTCTCCTTATGAGCATAACAGGTGTCATTTATAAAACAATAGCTGAAACGTCATTTTGTGCCACATGTGTTAAAACTCATTTTGGATAGGATTTGTGAAATGACAGCTGTCATAGAAACATAGAATGTGACGGCAGATAAGGACCGCTTGGCCCACCCAGTCTGCCCATTTCCCTACCTACTGGATAAGCTGCAGATCCTAGTTAACCAGCAGCCTACTTCTTCCTACCCCCACCCCCCAGAATTGCCTTATGACTATCCCATGCATGCTTGAATTCCACCACTGATTTTGACTCCACAACCTCCTCCGGAAGGCCATTCCATGCATCCACAACCCTCTCTGTGAAAAAATACTTCCTTAAATTACCTCTGAGCCGCCCCCTCTATCTTCAAATTGTGCCTCTTGTTCTCACACACCTCTTTTTGAAAGATGCTACCCTCTTGGACTTTGTTGATTCCTTGAGGTACTTGAAAGTTTCTATCATGTCCCCCCTCCTTTCCTCGAGGCTATACATATTAAGCTCCTTAAGTCTCTCTTCATATGTCCTCCTCGCAGACCCTGCACCATTTTAGTTGCCCTCCTCTGGACAGCTTCCATCCTGTCTATGTCTTTATGGAGATTGGGTCTCCAGAACTGCACACAGTACTCAGATGGGGTCTCACCAGCTGTCTGTACAGAGGATAATAACTTCCTGTTTTCTACTGGTGATGCCTCTCCCTATGCATCCCAGTATCCCCAACCCTCCTTGCTGCCTTCTCACATTGCTTGCCCACCTTTAGGTCATCTGATATGACTACCCCAGGTCCCTTTCCATTTTGTTGTTGTTAGTATCTCACCTCCCATTGTGTACTCTTCCCTGGGTTTTGTTTCCCAGGTGCATTACCTTGCACTTCTTAGCATTGAATCTAAGCTGCCATACATTTGACCATTCCTCTAACCTTGCCAAGTCCCTTCTCATCCTTTCCACCCCACCCTGTGCATCAACTCTGTTGCAGATCTTAGTGTCATCCATAAAGAGACATACTTTTCACCTTCCAGTCCTTCTGCAATGTAAACATAAAGACATTGAAGAGGACTGGTCCTAATACTGAACCCTGCGGTACCCCGCTAGTAACCCTCCTTTCTTCTGAGTGGACTCCATTTACTATTACTCTCTGTCCTATTCTCCAGCCAATTCTTTACCCAGGCTGTCATCTTGGGACCCACTCCCAGGCTGGCTAACTTATATATTAATCTTTTGTGTGGGACTGTGTCAAATGCCTTGCTAAAGTCTAGGTAGGCCATGTCCACAGCCCCTCCCTGATCTACTACTTTGGTCACCCAGTCAAAGAAATCTATCAGATTCGTCTGGCATGACCTTCCCGCTGTGAATCCATGCTGCCTAGGGTCATGTGCCCTTCTGGCCTCCAGATACGTGACAATTCTTTCCTTTAGAAGTGATTCCATCATTTCCCTATCACTGAGGTTAAACTAACAGGTCTATAGTTTCCTGCTTCTGCCTTGCTCCCACTTTTGTGAGGGAATCACATCTGCCCTCCTCCAGTCCTCGGGTACCACCCCATCCTCCCATGATTTGTTAAAGAGGGTAGTCAGTGGTGTCACTAGTTCTACCCTTAGTTCTTTAGAATTCTGGGATGAATCCCATCAGGCCCCATTGCTTTGTCCACCTTCAGTTTTAAGAGTTCTTTCAGAACCCTTTCTTCTGTAAATGGGCTAGTATCAACTTCTGTATCCAGAGTGTTACTACTGTTTGTTTTATGTACCTCCCCTCTTCCTTTGTAAATACTGAGCAAAAATATTTGTTTAGTATCTCTGCCTTTTCACATTCTCCCTCTGCCCACCCTCCCTCCCTTTATTAAGCCTCACTATCCCTCCCTTGGTCTTCCTTTGCTCCCTGATGTACCTATAAAAGGTTTTATTCCCCTTCTTAACTGAGTTGGCTATCTTTTCCTCAGTTTGGGCCTTTGCTGTTCTGTCATGTTCATGAGGTGGTGTGAAAAAATGACTATGTTGAAAAGCTGAGGTCAAAAATATTGAAAATTACCACAGTTACGAGCGTGCTTTGAAAAATTGCAGTGTAGACACATGATTTTGTTGTTTTCTCATATTTTTACTCCAAATTTTCAACATAGTCTTCTTATGAGCCCACCTCATGAACAAGGGCAGAGAACATTTTTAAATCCTGCCCAAAAGGTGATTTCCTGTCACAAGTGCAAAAACACATTTTGGCCAGGATTTGAAGAATGACAGCTGTCACATTCATGAGGTGCTGTGAGGAAATGGCTATGTTGACAATTTGGGGTAAAAATATTGAAAATTACCAGTTATGAGTCTGTGTTTGTAAATTTCAAAGTAAGCTCATAAATTTGTTGTTTTGTAATATTTTTACCCCAATTTTTCAACATAGCCTTCTTATAACCCCACCTCATGAACAAGAGTGGAGAAGATTTTCAACTCCTACCCAAAAGGTGATTTCACACAGTGACCATGAAATCATCGTTTGGGACGTGAAAACACATTTTGGCCAGGATTTGAAAAATGACAGCTATCACATTCATGAGGTGCTGTGAAGAAATGGCTATGCTGAAAAGTATGGGTCAAAATATTGAACATTTTGAAAGTTACAAGCCTGCTTTTGCAAATTTCAACATTGGCTCATAACTTTGTTGTTTTTTTAATATTTTTACCCTAAATTTTCAGCATAACCTTCTTATGACTCCACCTCATGAACAAGAGCAGAGAAAATTTTCAACTCCTGTCCAAAAGGTGAGTTCATGCAACGACTGCAAAATCACCATTCGGGACAGATTTGCCTAATTTCACTGCCATTGTTTGTGAGGTGAGGTCCCTAAAAAGGCACTTTGAAAATTTTGGGCAAAAATGTTAAAAAATGGCCAGGCTATGCCACTAAGTGGAAAACCCCATGGAAATACTTTGAATCGCATACCTGATTTCCTAAGTTTATGGTCTGGCATTGAAGAGTGAAGATGTGTTTGTGGTCAGAGAGGATTATGATGTTGAACCCGTTGGGTAAGTAAGGGCTTGGGGGTGGGGGCTGAGTGGGAAGGTCAGGTGGGGGGGACAGTAATGGTCGCAACACACATCAATGGATGTTTTTTTTTTCACAGGGATTATTTACAAAAAAAAACTAAAAGGTCAATTTTCTTTATTTCAGGTTGTGACACTGGGGGATTGAGCACCCCCAATGTCTGTGTTATATTGAGCAGGATGGGGGGAGTAGAAGCTGGCATGGGGGATTGGACACCACCGTGCCGGAAGTCAGGTAATGATACTGGGGGATTGTGCACCTCCAGTGTCAGTGTTATATTGGGCAGGGTGGGGAGTAGAAGCCAGCATGGTGGACTGGGCACCCCTCGTGCTGGAAGAATAACATGGGATTGGGCTTGGGGGGGTGAAATTATGGTGGTGCAGCAACAGACATTGATGGACATTTTTCCTTTTTACAGGGTGTATTTAAAAAAAACTACAAGGGAATGGGTTTCTTTATTTCAGGTGGAGACAGGGGGATTGGGCACCCCCAGTGTCATTTTTATATTGGGCAGGGTGGGGGGTAGAAGCCAGCATGGGGTAGAACATGGGTTGGGCTTGGGGGCAGTTATGGCATGGCAGCAACAGACATTGATGGATGGTCTTCTTTTTTACGGGGTGTATTTAAAAAGAGAACGGTTTTCTTTATTTCAGGTGGTGACACTGGGGGTTGGGCACCTCCAGTGCTGGTGTTGTGTTTGTGGGAGTGGTTGCTGGAGTGGGTGGGTTGGGTGGGAAACAGTAAGGGCAGGGACAGCAATAAACATCGATGGATGGTTTTCTTTGTTACAAGGTACTGTATAATTGTATAATTCTTCAGCAGACTGATCATGACAGATCAGCTGTGCTTGCTGGCAGTGTAGATCAAAGGAAAGAGCAGAACTAGCTCTTCCTTTAAAATACACAAAGTTTCCACCCAGCAAGCCAGAACACTGTCATGACCAGCCTGGCTGATGACTAGTGTGACACTGACTAGCCCCTTGCAGACCACTCTGCATTGGACTGACAGTGTCATACACCTCAGAAGCCACTCTCCTAACAAAATGCTCCTAACATGCGTGCATGGCTAACATAAAAAAAGTTGTTTCCCTCCATCGATGCTCACTTTCTGCACGCAGTGTGGAGCCATAATCTGGAAACAATCACAGCTCATGATTTTGAGGAAGCAATGGTGTTTAGCGGTTTCAGCGCTGGCTTTGACTCAGGACCATCTGGTGGCTAATGCCTGGTGGTGGTGCCATCATAACAATATATATTTGCTAAGTTTGTGTATCATTTTTAAAGGTCAGAGGCTGGCCCTGGGTGTGGTGGTAGTAGTGGTGGTGGGTGGCATTATCGGCATGCCACATGATTTGCATCAGCTTTAACTTGGAATGGAAGTTGTTAGTAGGAAGAAATGTGAATTAAGCAGCAAGTACCATAATTATCTCTGACCTGACTGACCCTTGTCCCTAAAATGATTTATAGTGTTCCATTTGTCTTCCAACTACTTCCAAACTGTTAAGCCAAACAACACTGCACGCTGATGGAAACACCCTAAATTCATTCACTGTTCTCATGTTTTTGGCTCTGTTTTCTAAGTTCCTAAGTTGCACTGTAATGCAGCTCTTTACACTCTGCTGCTGCAGGAAATGATGTGTTATTGTAAACAGCATCTGGTGCTAGCTACTGTAGAAAGGCCAGTAAGGGACAAAAAAAGCACAACCATACCACACAAAACAGCCTAACATGTCAGTGCCTTAGAAATTGCATATGACAAATACATGCGGGTGAAAATACATGTGGTTTTAGTGGGAGGAGGACCTCAATTGGTACTCTTGAGTTTTTAAACCTCCAATTGAAGGAGTTCAGCTGCACTGGTCCCAGGGTATGAGACAAAACACCAAAGCTTGATCGCAAAATAACAAATATGGAAATTGAAAGTCTTTTGAAATCACACCATAAAGCAAGGTACTCTGGCATTCCCCCATCCCACCTGCCAAATGTTTTTGTGCAGACCTGTTAGTTTTTCATCAAGGCCATTGGGCTAGTGCAGCCAAGCTCCTCCATTTTGGGGGTGATTTGAAAGGTGACTCCCACAAGATTCATGAAAAGGGGAACAATGAGGCAAAAATATACATATATAAATAAAAAATATATGAATGATACACAAAACACACAATTATTTTGACTTTTATAGCATTTTCCACATTAAAATGAATGGGAAAGGCATCTCAAGCATGGTTGCTGGGCAGGAAGAAGGTCAGGGATGCTATATTTTATGGTTGAAATTCGGGCTACAGTTTGTACGCCAGGGCATACCACTATTGGTAAAATCTGGGCTTCAGTTTGTACACCAGGGCATACCACTGTCAGTAAAATTTGGGTTACAGTTTGTACACCAGGGCATACCACTATTGGTAAAATCTGGGCTTCAGTTTGTACACCAGGGCATACCACTGTCAGTAAAATCTGGGCTACAGTTTGTACACCAGGGCATACCACTGTCAGTAAAATTTGGGGTACAGTTTGTACACCAGGGCATACCACTGTCAATAAAATTTGGGCTATGGTTTGTACACCAGGGCATACCACTGTAGGTAAAATTCAGGCTACAGTTTGTACACCAGGGCATACCACTGTTAGTAAAATTCGGGCTACAGTTTGTACACCAGGGCATACCACTGTCGATAAAATTCAGGCTACAGTTTGTACACCAGGGCACACCACTGTCAATAAAATTCAGGCTACAGTTTGTACACCAGGGCATACCACTGTTGATAAAATTCAGGCTACAGTTGGTACACTAGGGCATACCACTGTCAGTAAAATTTAGACTACAGTTTGTACACCAGGGCATACCACTGTTAGTAAAATTCCGGCTACAGTTTGTACACCAGGGCATACCACTGCCGGTAAAATTCAGGCTAGAGTTTGTACACCAGGGCATACCACTGTTGGTAAAATTCAGGCTACAGTTTGTACACCAGGGCATACCACTGTTGGTAAAATTCTGGCTGCTTTCTACACTAGGGCATACCACTGCTGATAAAATTCAGGCTAGTTTCTACACTAGGGTATGCTGTGGTTGGTAGCAGGCCCCCATGGCCACATTTCCAGGTGGACCCTTTGCTATCCAGTCCAACTCTGGCCTCACACACTACACAGTCACTTGATTCTGGCTCCTGGTCCTGACCTGTTCATCCCTTGCTACTGTCCTCTCAGGGCCCAGCGCTCCTTTCCATGCATCCTGAACATGCAGTCAGGTATACGTGTCCTCGCGCATGAACTAAGCATTATGTCAGCAGGAGGGAGTGTGCTTGGGAACTGAGAGAGCACAACAAACAGAGGTGTCCTATGCATTGGTCTGGCTGAGTGAAAGGAACTGCCATATCCTAAAATCTGGCAGATTCAATAGCTATACAGTACTAGTACTCTATCTGTAAATTAAAGTAAGCTTTTTTTAATTTCTTTATCAAATCCAATAGTGCATAAAATTAGTAAATGTCGTTCTGACAGGCTGCAGTGGATGACTGAATGAGATTCACTCAAGCTGACAGCCTCTCACTTCATACTGTTCATCAGCGCCTTGTGTCTCATCGGATGTTAGGGACTCACTGCAGTGAAGTTCATCTCATTCACTCATCTGCTGCAGCCTGTATGAATAACATTTACTGAGTCTGTGTACTATCAGAGTTGATAAAGACATAAAAAATGTACTTTATTTACCATTTCAGATTAATTATTTTTATATTCTTCATCTTCACTTTTGACCTCTTTGGGTAGTGGAAGGCCACATAATTCATAAAAAAATGGCTGCCCAGTCCAATCAACAGTAGACAGCCTGGTTCTGGAGGGATACTAGAGCTGGGTTCTCACCCTTGAGCCAATGCCAAAAGTTTCTCCAGTTCTCCATCAGGAGGTCAGTGTAGGGTTCCCCCTTGGTATCCACTGCCATTCATTTAGTAGATGCACAGACCTCTCTTGCTAGCTCCTTAGGCAGTTCCCAGTCCTTGGTCAACACTACCTCCAACTTGTCATCCTCCCAGGTGGTCCCTCCTCTGAGCTTACATATGGAAGGTCAAGTATAACCATGTTGTCACTGCAGGATGAATGCTGCTGACCTTCAGGCAGTTGCCTCCTGATTTCAGCTGGAGGTCCTTCAAAAGCAGGGAGGCCATGATATGCCTCTTCAGTCTCGACCAGTCACTTGGTGGCTGGAGCCTGAGTTTCTCGATGAATGTGACCTCAGCATATCACCTCTTTCCGGCAAGCAGTGCACAGCTAGAGCAACTCAATTTCTCACCCCTGCAGCATAAAGTGCTCACACCTCAGGGCCCAAGAACAAACAGAAGGGCTGTGGTGCTCTGGGAGAACTGGCATCTCCCGTAGCAGGACTGACACTGCAACAGTGTGGATGTACAGTATCTTGTGTCTGTTGTCATCCTGAGCACTCTGGGCGACAGCTGGCATTTGCACCTCACCTGTACAAAAGTTAGTCATCACACTGATACATTCACTTCTTTTCTAGACATGGGGAATCAGCTTACCTCTGTCTTGTGTCCCACTGTGGATGACCTGTTGGTGCTACTCCCATGCATGTCTGCCCGAAGACAGACTCACTGGTTAATTTTTGTTTATAGATTTGTTTTAAAAACATTACCTGCTTATCTGCTGGAACTTGAACATCCAAAACGCATTAGTACCTATGCATTAAGTGGGGGATGGGGGCAGCACAGAAATGGGACATAATAAAGCAAGGAATCATAGAGGTGACAGAAACATGCACCAGGCTAAAGAGTAAGAAGTGTAGGGTAAAGAGACCATGCTGGCTGAACAGGGAGGTGATAGAGGGGGTGAGGGCAAAAAGAGCAGTGTACCTGAAGTTCAGAAGGACAGGGAGGGAGGAGGACAGAGATAAGTACACCAAATGGTCTAAAGGGGTGACCAAGAGGGTAAGGGCTGCAAAAGCCACAAGGAAACTCTCAGATTAGCGCAGGGAATGGGAGGCTTTTAGATATGTCAGGAGAAAAGGAAGTGCAGGACAGTATAGTGAGGATAAAAAGGGGATGAATGGGTGGGAAAGGAGAAGGAACAAATGGAAGCACTAAATGAGTACTTCTGCTCAGTGTTCACAAGAGAGGAGGGGGGTCCATTACCACCCTGGTTGGGAGCGCGAGGGGGATGGGGGGTAACGGACGGCAGGATAGAGGGTGGCATAGTTTTGGAAGGGTTGAGGGCGCTGAAGGTGAATAAAGCACCAAGGCCAGATGGTAACCACCCCAGGGTGCTGTGGGAGATGACAGATGTTCTAGTGGAACCACTGCTGGACCTGTTCAGCACCTCTCTGGAAATGAGGGAGGTACCTCAGGACTGGAGGATGGCCCATGTGGTACCGTTACATAAAAGTGGTCCAAGGGATGAGTCAGGGAACTATAGGCCAGTCTGTCTCATGTCCATAGTGGGAAAGCTCATGGAGACGATACTAAAAGACAGGCTGGTGGCATTTCTGGAGGGCAGTAACCTGCAGGACGGGAGGCAGCATGGATTCATCTCAGGGAGATGCTGCCAATCCAATCTTATACAGTATTATGACTGGGTGACAAGGGATCTGGATGGGGGCCATGCTGTGGATGTGCTATACTTGGATTTCAGCAAGGTCTTCGATTCAGTGTCTCATGGGCGACTAGAGGTGAAGTTGGCTGGGGCGGGGGTGGGGATAAAGATGGCATGTTGGATCTCAAACTGGCTATGGGGTAGGCTACAGAGAGTGGTGGTGGTGGTGGGGGACGTCTCAGAGCCCAGACCTGTGACGTGTGGGATGCCGCAGGCCTCGGTGCTGGGTCCGGCTCTGTTCAGGCTATTCATCTTGGACATTGCACATGGGGTGGTGAGCAGGATTAGCCTGTTCGCCGATGACACCAAAATGGGTGCAGTAGTAAACGAAGAGGAGGGATGGATACAACTACAGAGGGACTTGACCAAGCTGGAAGGATGGTCTGGGAAGTGGCAGCTGGGGTTCAATGTAAAGAAATGCAAGGTGTTGCATTTTGGGGCTAGGAACCCAAGGAGAGCATACTAGCTAGGGGAATCAGGCTGGGGATCACCAAGGAGGAAAATGACCTGGGGGTATTGATAAGAGTGAGCATGAACAATACTGCCCAGTGCAGGAAAGCAGCAGTGAAAGCAAACAAGATGCTAGGGTGCATAGCATGGTGATTCACGTCCAGGTACAGGGAAGTGATCCTGCCCTTCTACAGGGTGGTGGTCAGGCTGCACTTGGAGTACTGTTTGCAATTCTGGAGGCTGTACCTGAGGCAGGATGTCAAGCTGCTGGAGGGAGTGCAGAGCAGGGTGACAAGGATGATTCAGGGGATGGAGGGAATGGACTACGAGATGAGGCCGAAGGAACTGAATATATCACGCACAGGAGGAGAGGCAGGAGGGGGACATGATCAAGACCTTCAAGTACCTGAAGGGTATCAACAAGGGGGGGCGGAGGGGGGGTTGAAACTAAGGAGTGGGAGGGAAACTAGAGGGCACGGGCTTAGAATAGAGGGGGAGATTCAGGAGGGAGATGAGAAGGCATTACTTCAAGGAGAGAGTAGTTGCGAGATGGAACGCACTACCAGAAGGGTGATAGTAAGCAAAACTGTGGCTGGCTTTAAGAATGCTTGGGACAGGGTGCAGGGTGGGTAAGGGTGGGTGAGGTGGGCAACAGTGGGAGGTCAATGGGGATGGGGAGGGACAGCTGCCTGCTAGGGAGCTAGCTACATAATTGAGCAGACTTTGATAGACCGGTAGGTCTGCTCAGCTGGCACGTTCATATGTTCGTATCATATGACCTGCCACAATTTTTTCTACCTAAGTGTAAAACTAATTATGGCAATATTATTTTAGCAAGTACTGTTTCACAAGTTTGGGTTTCTATTCAGAAAAAAATAATTTAACATCACTTGTATCCTATGCAAGTTTTAAAAATTGTATCTGAGTTTTTTTAATACACAGATGTGATTGCTACGGATGAACAATTGAAACCTGTTTTAATGATCATTGCATGTTTTAATGATGATTCTATGTGTATTTGTATGTATTATATTTTGTATCAGATGTTTTGCTTCTTATTTATGGAAGCAACTGTAAATGAGAGTTTACTCTCTATTGCCTTCCAATAAGTTTAATTTGATTTGATACAGTGAGGTCAGAGCAACCACCTCCACAGATAAATGTCAAATCTTTCTGGGTCAGCCCTTAAATGTGCAGTTTCCCACTTGCAGTTGCTTATACTGGCCAGGATTGTAATCATCAGTGGGGGGCTCTTTTTCCAAGTCAGACACTTTACCCAACAAAATCCAGTGCTCTGACTGGCTGGTATAAGCTGTCCAGCATGTATCATCTGGCAGATTCATGCATTTTCTCTTGGTGCCATTCTGCAAATGTTTCCAGGCAGTTAAGCACCTGCAAGTCCTCATGTCATGCATGGCCATAAACCTGCACAGTCTTGGGGCATGGCTGGTGGCCAACATGGCTGGATATGTCTGTGTAAAGCTCCATCACACCATCCAAAATGTATTATTTTTTAAAAGTTAAAATGAGTTATAGTACTTTTTGTTTACAATTATTTAGAGTTCTACAGTAGAACCAAGATATTTGTCCAAATTGGCTGGTTTATTTATTTATTGAATTCTTGGATTATAACCTTTGAGCTAACAGCTCATTTACAGAGGTTCCACGTCATTAACAGAATCATTTGAAAACAATAACAGGGGATAACATACAGAGATCATGGGATGTCCCCAGGCAAAATCATTATTGTAAATACAGCATAGAAGTTCGGTACAGATAGTAACACATAAATGAAAATACAAATATGGATAGTAAAAGCAAGAGCTTTCTAGTGGACTGACTACTAGACTCAGAGAAAGGAGAGATTCGGATATTAGTGCAGGAAACTGGCTGGGCAGTTTACTTTGTCAAGGGGAGTGGGTGGAAGGAGAAAGGACGTAGTTAATAGTAAAGCATAGAGTAGTGGTGGAGGTAGTGTGAGTGGAGAGCGGGATAGGAATAATACAAAAAAGTGGGATGGGGAAAGGGAAAAAATGGGTAAGTAGCTATTCTGGGATGTCGAAGTGCTATGACTGTAGGTTAGATCAGGATGCAGGATCTATTCAGGGGAAACATGTGCACTCCATATAGGCTGAGAGATAAGTATGGAGTTTTGTTTTAAAAGGAACAATTTTGGGTTCGCCAATGTGGTCAGCAGGTAGAGAGTTTAGCCAGAGAGGGGCCTGGTATGCAAAGGATCTCTGGCCTTGTGAGGTACGGCAGTATGGGACCTTAAAAGAATTGGAATTGGTTGCCCTGGTTAGTCTAACTGTAGCTGCCGGGCAGATCATTGCCTGCACACCGTTGGGTACCAGACCAAGGGTGGCCCTTTTGGCAATGAGACATGTCTGGTAGTGAATCCTGTTTTTAAGGTCAAGCCAGCCCGAATGCGCATACAGGTTGCAGGTGTGAGTTAGGGGTGGGGTTCTAAGGATTAATCTACAGGCTTTGTTCATTGTGATGGTAATCCTATTGAGTGTGGTGTCTGAGGTTGTCCTGTAAACAACAAGGCCTTAGTCTATGATCGAGAAGACTGAGCTAGTTATGGCTGGCTTCAGTGCAGTTTCATTAAGGCCGTTCCTGTGTCTATAGAGCTGGCCTAGGCATCTGTTAGCAGCCTTGGCAAGCTGGTCAACATGCTGCGAGTATGTGACAGAACTATCCAGGGTGACACCAAGATATTTAAATTGCTGGACCATCTCAAGGGACTCATTTTCCTTGTTTCTTATTGTGAGAATGGATGATTTGTGTTTACTGTGCGCTGATGCAAATATCATTTTTTTTTTTAGTTTAGCAGTAACTTTGAATTTATGAACCAGTATTCAACATTGTTGAAGTTAACCTGCAGGTGTTGTTTCAGGGTTAAGGGGTCAGGCTGGCTTGTGAACAACACTGCATCATCTGCATAAAGTGGGATTTTGTCACTGCATGCAAGGGGGAGTCAATTTAGAAAAAGATTAAATAGTAAGGGGCCTAGTATTGACCCCTGTGGGATTCCAGTGCTCACCTGCTGGCTATCGGAGAGCATGCCGCCAATTTTTACTTTTTGTTTCTGACCTGATAGATAGCTCTGAATCAGCATAATGAGTTTGGAGATATGCCTGTAATGCCTAGTTGGGTTAACAGGAGTTCATGATTGACCATGTTGAAGGCCTTGGTGAGATCAATAATGGTAGCTCCCACCAAGTGCCCTTGATCAAAGGGATCATGTAACCTGTGAACTCGAGCAGAGCGGATAGAGCTGTGCCTAGTTCTAAATCCATGTTGCTGCGGACACAGCAATTGGTACTTGCCAAAATAGTCTATGAGCTGATCATTGACTATCCTCTCCAAAGCTTTGGAGATTGGGGGAAGACTAGAGATTGGCCTATAGTTTGAGTGGAGTGACCTTTCTCTTCTTTCGAAGACAGGGGTTACAACCACTTCTTTACAGATGGGTAAGCCAGAACACAGAACAGGAAACCGGGATGGGCAAACAGGCAAAGCTGCCACTTGGAGCAAGCTGGAGCAACCTTCAGACCGGTGTGAGTAGTGAATCTGAGCCATGGCTCAATGGGATCTTGAAAGCATTGAAGGACCTTGAACAATTTGTAAAAGACTTAGACATGAAAGTAGACTCTTTTAACAACAGAGTCACATTTGTCAAGATGAAATTTTATCTGTCAGCTCTGAAGCACAGCAAGCTACAGCAACTGCTAATAAGTCAGCGACAGCAGTTATGGGAGTCGTACAAGAGAATCAGATACTGTGTCTTTGGCTGGAACATTTAGAAAATGAAGCTCTGGGGGCACTGCTGAGCAGCTTTGAGGAAACAGCTAATTTATAGAGCTCCTGAGATTTATTGTTAAAAGTTATTAACTTGAATTTCCTGCAAATTCTTGGAAGAGAGAGGTGCACAGCATGTACAAGCCTGCTCAGATGGGGAAAAATCGAGGAGCTGCTGCTTCCTTGTCTGATTTTGTTGCTCCTAAGAAATCTCAACAGCAGTGTGCAGAGTGGCCTGAGCTTTCTGGTGAAGCCACAGCCTCGACTGGCCAGGTTGCAGGGGGAGCGACCTTGTTTTTGATCCAAGCAACTCTTAACCAATTGATGAGATTGGTCCTGGATATCGATAAGAAGCTACATGCCCTTTTGCCCAGTGTTTCAGCCCTGGAAACCAGGATGGACTATTGTGAACAAACTGTCTAACAATCGGAGGCCTCTGTACTTAAGGCTTGAGATGCAACCACTAAATTAATCAGAGAAAACTCCTTGCTGTGACAGAGGTTGGAAATGTTTGAGAATCAAGCCAGGGAGTGGAACATCCGTGTGTTGGTCCTTTCTGAATCTGCAGAGGGGGAGGATTGCCTATGTTTTGTTTGATCTTTGCTGCCAGCTATTCTGGATTTATCTGAGGATGCCTCCCCCCCCCACCGTTTCACTTGAGAAGGCATATCGCATTGTCCCAAGGTGGGCTATGTTGAATACCTTGGCTCCCAGGATGTTAATGATTGTTTATACAGGGGTGGGTGATCGGGACTGAATTCTTGCCATGGCCAGGAGAAAGCAAGTTTTAAAATATGGGGAACATACCCTGCAGCTCTTCCTGGACTTGGCATACAGCACCAGGCAGAGATGCAAGGCATTTGATGGGATTCGGAGCTGACTTCGAAAACTTAAGATTCAACACCACCTGCTGACTTCCGGTGACATCACCGCTTTAATGGCCACCTGATCCGAGAGCTCCGTGGGTTGTGAAAGGAGTAAATTGCTAAGCAGCACTCGTACGTGCTTAAAAATAATAGGTGGGGGACGATGGTGACAAACAGATCGAGGGGAAAACTATCGCATTCTTCAAAGATTAGTGCATCAGCTCTGCTCGGCTGACGAGGGGTTGCTGGAGATTCCGAGGGTTATTTTGAATTCATCTGGGGCTCGCGCTTTTATGTTTGCTGCCCCAACCCTCTGGAACACATACCTCTCAACTGTCCCTGATTTTCAGGGACGTCCCTGATTTTGCCTCAAAATTTTACTCTGTCCCTCCTGAAAATTGTGTTTCTGTGACCAAACAGTGGGGGTTATAAGTACAAAATAATGTCAAACATTAAAGTTACAAACTTGTTCTTCCTTAGAAAATGCATTTTACACTAAGCCCTTTATTCTACCAGCTTCCTGAGTGAATATCTTCAATTTTGAAGAAGTGTCCCTGATTTTGGTCCTTTGTCCCTGATTTTTTTAAGCCTTGTCCCTGATTTATGAGGCAGGAGGTTGAGAGGTATGCTGGAACACTCTCTGCCCCATCACCTTTGGGAGTGCAGGACTGTGGGGGAGCTTTAAGCAGGCACTGAAAATGTTTTTATGGATTAAATCATTTCTTGATCTGCTGTGATTTTAATAATGTTTTTAATGAATTGTTTGTAATTGTGTGAAGCGCCTTGATAATTTGAAAGGCACTCAATAAATAAAGATATTATTATTATTGATGAATACTGATAAAGTGTCAGGCCTACCTTGAGACACCCGCTCGGTATCTCCAGTAAACAGCATTGCCGACTCAGAGGAGAGCATGGAGCTGGGTGAGCAGCAAGTCATCCTCACTAAACTGGATGGAATTATAAAAGCCCTGCATAGGGTTGAATCTTCGGTGGATGACTTAAAAGCGAACATGAAAATAATAGATAAATGCACAACAGCAGTGGAGCAGTTGGTGGAATTGCTGGCCGATTCATCGGGCCAACACGACCGGGCGATACTCTATCTGTTGGCCAGAGAATGGGAACTCCAAGTGAAGATCGACGATCAAGAAAACCGCTCCAGGCGGAATAACCTTTGGGTATATGGTGTTCCCGAGGACCTGGAACAATCATTTGGCAATGTTGAGGAGTTTGTGATGCATATTTTTCGGAAACATCCTCCAATTACCAGAAAACATCCCTTTACCAATTGAGAGAGCTCACCACTCCCTGGGCCCAAAACTGAAGGATCAATCAGCGAGGCCCCCGGTCTCTAATCATCCAAATGCTGAACTACCAAGACAGCCAGAAGATTTTGCAAACTGCTTGGAAACAACGCAACCTCAATATAGATGGCCAGAAAATCTTCTTTGATCAAGACTTCTCTGACCAGCTGAATGAAAAGAGGAAAAAAGTAAGAGAGGTGATCAAGTGAAAGAAAATAAAATCAAGGTACAGTTGTATTATCCAGCAAAACTTCGGATCCATACAGAGAAAGGCCCTATACTATTTGACTCTATCCGGGAAGCAGCCCCGACATTAAAGCAGCTTGGCTTAACATGCCCCGATCTTCCTGCAGACAAGCTGGAGCAAGAAATTCTGAGAACCGCATGGCACAGAGCAGGAAAGCCAAAAAAAGCATAGCCCTTGTCGGTAACTTGGCCATCACATATTATCATGGATGTGCAAGAAATCTTTGGAATTGAGACAAAAGGTTCTTTGGGGGGCTCAGCTAATGGAGGGGGTTCTAATGAATGGAGCTCCACCTGAACTGCACACTTAAAGGTACTGTTAAATATATTTTGCTGGGAGTGAGGGATCCATCCGATGCCCACTTGTGGGCTTAGAGGGGGGGAGTACTGTGGTCTAAAGTGCTCCTATCTGGGTTCCTAAGACCTCCTCCACCTCTGAGGGGAATCGGGGGAAACTGTTGATCTCCTGCAGAATGTAAGACTGCACTAAGAACAGTGAACTGTCTGGGACATTTCTATTAATATTATATGGGCAAAATGTTGTTATGTTGCTGTTTTCCTTTTTTCTGATGCCTGAAAGAGAGTGTGATTAGATGGGATCTTTGAATTTGTACAAAATGAGACAGAAGCAATGGGGAGGGAACAAGGATGGTGGCAGGGAGGTTAGACAGATTGAAAAATGGTGGCAACAAGGTCAAAATTCCAGGCCTACACCCAGGAGCCCTGGTCCAGTTGAGGATTGCAGTAGAGATGGGCTGGGAGGCAGGAGACCTATTTGAAAGATGAATACAACCATACCAGGGTGGCATTTGTTTTACAGCTTGCTAATGAGGTGCTGATACATATGAAGGGACATTTAATCGATGAAAAGATTGAAGGATTTCTTTGCAACCCTTGGGGCAGTGAATGTATAGATATATATATATAGATCCCCATATAGAGGGAAGCAACACAGAACTAACCATCTACTTTACCCTGAGTGGCGGTGATGTCATAGCACAAACTGACTCATTGTGTCAGACCTACAGATAGTAGGTGCTATAGCTCAAGCTACAAACTCCTGCAGGAGCAGGATAACATCTATTGCTTAAACACCTAGGAAGTATAAAATAAGAAAAAGTTTTAAACTGTTTTTACATTTTCTGTTGCTGTTCTAAAACTACAGTGATGCTGTTCTATGTTAATATAGTTGTTGAAATTAAAGTAATAGTGAAGGATCAGTTTTGATTGGCTACAAAGTGTATACATGAAAGAAGGCTTGGGGTGAGTAAAGAAAGCATGGAAGGGGTGGGCCCGAAAAACAGAGATATAAAGAGCAGTGGGAGGTGTGTGTCTGGGCAGATATATGAAACATGATAACAATGGGTACCCTTTTGATTTTGTCCCTGAATGTTTAGGGAATACATTCACACATTAAGCGCACAAGAATTCTACATTACCTAAAACACAAGAAACAAGATGTTTGTTTCCTACAAGAAACTAAACTTAATGAACGGGAACATGCTAAGTTACAGAGGAGTTGGGTGGGTAAGGTTATAAGCGCCTCCTACCACTCAGGTAAGAGGGGGGACTGCAGTTCTTCTCCATAGGGATTTACCACTGGAAATTACTAATGAGGAACAGTTGCAGGAGGGCAGAGGTGTCATTATGTCCGGGTCAGTGTTCTCACAACCAATTCATTTAATAAACATGTATGCACCCAATAAGGATGACCCAGGGTTTTTTACCCAATTATTTCAAAAGATAGCAGATTTGGGTGGGGTATGATTATTTTTTGGGGGATTTTAATTGTGTGCTGGACCCGCAACGGGATTGCTCCTCCAGAGTAACTACAACTAATAGGCAGACGAGCAAGGCTGTAAGAGGGGGAATGCAAGAACAAGCACTTCTAGATGTGTGGAGGGAATTGAATGGGTCAGCAAAAGAGTTTACTTTTTACTCCCACCTGTAAGACTCCCACTCCAGGGTAGACTATTTTCTATGTAGTGGAACGGACCTGTTTAAGATGGAGTACTGCACTGTTCACCTTAGGGTGGTCTCAGACCACTCAGCAGTGCATCTGAAGATATGACTAGGGGACTGGAGTAGACTTACCATGTGGAAGATGAACTCCTTCTTATTGGGGAAGGAGGAATTCAAATCCTGTATTACCTATGCCTTAGAAGATTACACAAGCAATAATGCGAGGGAGGGACCAGCATCTAAATACTTTTGGGATGGAATGAAAGCAGTAGTATGTGGGGAGATAATTTTGTATGCGACATATTTGAGAAAGGCACATAGACAAAAGCAGGAGGCTCTAGAATTTAAAGTAAAACAATTAGAGACATCCCTCAGACAACCTGGGGTCGGAAATCACAAAAACAAAAATATTCTGGAAGATATTGCCATGACCAGAAAGGCTTTACAGGACCTGTTAGATAAACAAACTGAAGAGGAGCATCGGTATAGTAACCAGAAATATTATGAGCAGGGCAATCGAGCAAGCCGTCTGTTGGCATTTCGCTTGCGTAAGGCTCAGGCGGAGAGATACGTGAAACGGGTTAGAGTAGGAGAGAAGAAGGGACAGAGTACTTTATACACTCCAAAAGACATTGTGAGGGCATTCCGATATTTTTATGCTAAGCTATATAACAAAGAAGATAGCTCATCAGAGACCACACACTCCATAGAGGAATTTTTGAATAGGGCCACCCTTCCAAAGTTATCAAGAGAATGGAAAGAAAGATTAGATGCCCCCATAACTGCAGATGAAGTGTCACAAACTGTTAAGAATTTAAAGGGAGGGAAATCCCCAGGCCCGGATGGATTTAATGCAGACTTCTTCCAAAGCTTTAATGAAACACTAACCCCACTCTTAGTTCAAATTTTTAATCGGCGCGGGGGGGAAGGTGGGATCCCATCATCCCGGAGTGAGGCCTTTATTACAGTTCTCCTGAAGGAAGGTAAACCGTTAGATGTCTGTGGGTCATATAGGCCGATCTCACTGCTTAATGTAGACTCCAAGATATTTACAAAGATCCTTACCAATAGGGTAAGCACAATTGTCCCCGAACTGGTACACCCAGACCAGACGGGATTTGTGATACACAGACATCTGCATGATAATATTCGGTGCTGTGTAAACATTCTCCATACTGGGGGCAAGGGGAAAGAACAACAAATCACACTAGCAATAGATGCGGAAAAAGCCTTTGATAGGCTAAATTGGGATTTCCTACTGATGGTTTTGGAAAGATTTGGGTTTGGAACACAATTTATAAATTGGATTAAGGGATTTATATGAAACCAGCAGCTAGGATTAAAGTAAACAGAACAATCTCAGCCCTTAAATATCTGCAGGGGTACTAGACAAGAGTGTCCTCTATCACCCATACTGTTTGTTTTGAGTATCGAACCCCTTGCAAACTTAATCAGAACACATAAGGAGTTGCAGGATATCCAGATCGGGGGAGAGGAAAATAGATTTTCCCTCTGTGCTGATGATACGATGTTATACGTGGCAGACCCCTTAAGGACATTCCCTATTCTGTTTCAAATACTCAAGGACTACGGGCAAATTTCAGGGTTCAAAATAAACGAAGATAAAACAGAGGTTATTATGATTAGTGGCATTCGGTCCCCAGAGCTGGTTCAAGTAATTCCATTTAAATGGGTCATATCCCAAATTAGATACTTAGGGATACAGATTCCACTAGATTTGCGGAAATTATCTCAGGTCAACTATGGGAAATTAATTAATGAAGTACTGGCAGACCTCAAAAGATGGGCACTTCTCCCCCTCACTTTACTGGGGCGTGTTGAAGCAGTGAAAATGAATATACTCCCTCGGTTCCTGTTTTTCTTTAGTTCACTGCCCCTTTGTATACCAAGGAAGGAATGGAAAAAAATTAATAAGGCACTACACCTCTTCATATGGGCAGGGAGGAGGGCAAGGATAGGGTGGGAAGAATTATAGAGACCAAGAGAAATTGGAGGGCTAGGGTTACCTGGTTTAAAATCCTATTACCAAATGGCACAGATAAGCACTTGGGTGACATATTTGAAGGAGGACAGAGAAAGTACCTGGGTACAACAGGAGATACTAAGTACACCAAATCTCTGCTCACGGGTGGATTTCCATGACCCTCCTCAACTTCTCAAGAAATGGGAGAGATCAAACCCATGGACAAAACAAACTTACAAAATTTGGGGTGACATTAAGCAAGACCTGAATTTACACAATTCCCTAGCAAACAGGGTGGAAATTTCCTGTTGCGCCCAATTCACCCCCCACCCAGGTTGGATCATGGATTCTCCACATGGGCAAGGATGGGGTTACGATTTTTTACCCAATTCATTCGGCAAGGCCAGGTTAAAACCTTCCAAGAGATACAAAGGAGTTTTCTCTCCTCACTTCACATTTCTTTCGATACCTCCAGGTGGTATCTTTTTTAAGACATACAGACAACATGAATGAAGTCCTGAGGGATCAGCACCCGATGGAAAGTATAATTAAAGACTTGGCAAGATAACCACAGGAAGCCAAAATTATTTCCAAATTGAGAAGTGGTCTCATGATATCAAGGGTATATTATCCCCTGCATTGTCAGGTTGCATGGGGAAAAGAACGGGCAGGGAGAGAAATAGAAGAGGAATGCTGGCAGAAGATCTGAGAAGGGGTCATTAGAACTTCAGCATCCGATAACTGGAAGGAATTCTGGTGGAAGGCGGTGACCCGCTTTTTTGATAGACTTGTGAGAACTAAACATTATAAGGAGGGCAACACAGACAGATGTTGGAGAAATTGTGGAGACAGAGGAGATCATGCCCACATTTTCTGGGGATGCCCTATAATACAACCTTTCTGGGCCTCAGTAGGGGCTTGCATCGAAGAGATGTTAGATTTAGAGGGTCCCCGGGCTTTGATGTCCTGATGTTGGGACTGCTGCCAAAGAAGAGGAGAACCAATGCCCAGAGGTCCTCTATTGGACTTCTACTTGCAGTAGCAAGCAAGGCCGTCACCAGACACTGGTGAACCCCTACCCCACCTTCCTTGGATGAGTGGGTAGAGATTCTAAAAGATACTCTTAGAATGGAAAAAATCCCAGCAGAACTCCGGCTGAGAGGGGACATATTGAATCAGGCATGGCTCTCTTTCATGCATTTGATTGAAACGTAGGAAGGCACCTCTGTCCTCTCACGGCAGGCCTTTTACCAATAAAGGATGTAGGTCCTACCTTCTATGAACAGAGGGTAGAAGGGGGGGAGGGGGAAGGAAAAAAGGAGGGGGGAAACAAACAAAAAAAAAGGAGGAAAAATATACCCGTACCCTAAGCTCAAATTCTGGAGTAACTATTAAAGATAATTAATTGCACAACAGCCAAGTTGTTATTCCTTCACAAGTTTGCTGCAAAATGTGTTATGTTAATAAGATTGGATTTTTTCTTAATGAGGATGTTCTATATAAAAGAACAGGGTGAGCCAGATGTCAGTATTACATAAACCGGTTTTATTTTCTCTTTACATCACTTTTTAACTTGCATGAATAAAATGATAACAAAGAAAGGGATATATTGTGGACATCAGAATACATGGATGGACTCTATAGCATGGTATAGTAAAAGGCTCCTATAATTATGCATTGATAACACGGTGTATAAGTTATTTTAATGGAATGTAAGCTGATTAACCTCTGTATAGACATTAACTGTTTATGTTGTAAGAATGAGCATCTCAAATGTTTAAATGACTAAAAATGAAGTTTAAAAAAAAACACCACCTACTGCTCCCTGCTAGGTTGCATCTGACATGGCAGGGGAGGCAGTATCAGTTTACCGATCCCAAGGACACAGAAAAAATGCTTCTCTGTATTGAGCAGGAAATGGAGGGGACTGCCGAAGATGCTGCCTTCTCGGATGAAGACTGAGGCAGGATGCGGAATCTGATTTGTGTAGTAAGCTACGGACTGGGACTGGGGCTTGTGGGACTCTGGACTGGGATTGGGGGTCTTCTCTTTCCCCCGTTACATCTTCTATTTATGTGGGGTACTTGCCAGAGTGAAGACTTTCCCTGGGCCATTCAAGAACTGTGAATTTCAGGGTATTTTTCTTTACTTCAGCTGATAAATTAGCCCTATGGTGTTTTGGATATCGTGACTACCTATTTCTTGATGATAGATTGCTGTGGGCTAATTGTTCTGAGACTGTTTTGGACTGTGACTGTATTATTATTTTCAGGTTGTCTCTTATTGTTTCTTCTTAGCTAGTGCTAAGTCACAATATGGAAATTCTGTTTATTGTCAAATGCCTGTTACTTATGGGAGTGACATTTTCTTATGTGTATACATCGTGTTACTGCTGCTGGGGGAATCTATTTTTGACCATAATGTTTAGGTGGTCATTTGATAATACTTGGGATTGTACTAATTTGCTGTTTGAGTCCCCATATTTCCTCTTTGGCTGCATGCTGTGGAGGTATTTTTAGCTGATTTTGGGTTATTCCCCCCATCATGTAACTCTAGGGAAGATGTCCTGTTTAATTCCTGGTGTTATGTTTTTTATGCTATCCTCCTGTTGTACTATTGATTTGTAAGTTCTCTGGCTTGCAAAATCAAAAAAATACAGGTTACTCACCTGTAACAGGAGTTCTAGGAGTGGTATATGTTGTTCATCCACACTGTCTAGCAGGTTCCTTGCTGCTTAAAGTTGGGCCGGAAAGTCTTCAAGCTAGCTCCTCCCACTCACCTGGGTGGTAAAACCCTCAGCTCCGCCCCATGATGCCAGATCTAGCCCGCTGGAAGCCAGGTTGCGCGTCGAAGCCAGGGAGGTCAGGTGGGTCGTGTGGATGAACAACACATGTCACTCCTAGAACTCCTGTTACAGGTGAGTTACCTGTATTTCTAGGGATGTGGATATGTTGTTCAATCCACATTTATTGGCAGACTCCTAGCAGTTCTCCAGGAGGAGGGAGGCAAGGCACGTACCCCCGATACCTACTTGGGGAATAAGGACTGGAGAACTGAGGTCCCAAAACCAGCATCCCAGGGTGACACTAGGTCAGTGTGGTAATGGGAAATAAAGGTGTGTGCTGACTTCCAGGTAGAAGCCCTGCAGATTTCCTGGATAGGGACGTCCCTAGAAGCAGCCACCGAAGCAGCGGTATGGCAGATAGAATGAGCTCTTATCCCTTTGGGTGGCTCCATGCCCACCAACCTATAGCAGAGATCTATGCAGGAGGTGACCCACCTGCTTATCGTCCGCTTGGCTGCAGGTCTGCCAGGTGCAGCTTCAGTGTTGGTGACAAACAGCTGGCGAACCTGTCCCTGAACTTCAGCCATCCGCTCCTTATAATAAGGGAGCGTTCGTCTAGCGTCCAAAGTATAGAGCCTATATTCGGCCTCCGAGGTGTGATTGGGGTAGAACATTGGCAGAGTCAATACCTGGTTAAGGTGAAACTCTGACACCACCTTTGGAAGGAATTTCGGGTTGGGGCGAAGGACAACCTTGTCCCTGTGGAAGACCAGATAAGGAGACTCGATGGAAAACACCCGGAGCTCTCCCATCCTTCTGACTGACATTATAGCCACCAAGAAGGCAGTCTTCCATGACAGGTGGGAGATATTGCACCTGTGTGCATCAGTTCGAATGGCTTGCCCATGAGCTTGGCCAGTACCAGCAGTAGATCCCATGGATGTGGAGGTTCTCGCACCGGAGGGGATATGTGATAAAGGCCTTTGAAAAAGTGCCAGACCACCTTCTCCTGCACCACCAACTGCTTGCTGGCCCTTGCCCGGTAAGCAGAGATGGCTGCCAGGTGCACCTTAAGGGTCGTCGACCGAAGTCCTAGCTGAGAAAGGGACCACATGTAGTCCAGAATGCTAACCAATGGACAGGAAGAGGGTGGTCCAACCCCTTGTCCTGACACCAAATGGAGAATCTCTTCCATTTAAAGGCATAGCATTTCCTGGTCGACTCCTTACGGGATGCCTCAACGACGTTCAGGACCTCGTCGGAAAAGACCCAAGGCCTAGAACTCTAGCCGCTCAGGAACCAGGCCATCAGGTGCAGGGATTGAAGGTCCAGATGGAGCACCTTCCCCTTGTTGACTGAGATCAGGTCCAGGCGGGCTGGAAGCCACCTCGGGAGCCTGGAGCTGAGGCTGAGGAGATTTTGGTACCAGAACTGGCGAGGCCAGTCTGGGGCTACCAGAATCACCTGCACCTTGTCCCTCTTCACCTTGAGAAGCAGCTTGTGGATCAATTGAAATGGAGGGAAGGTGTAGAAGAGGCCCGGGGTCCACGGCCTCGAGAAGGCATCCCCCTGCAGTGAGCCCTGCTAAGGGGGGCGGGCATGAAAGAGCCTCAGCTTCATGTTCTACTTGGAGGTGAACAGGTCCACCTGAGGGGTGCCCCAATGGGAGAACAGGTCTTGAACTACCTCCAGCAGGAGAGATCACTCGTGAGATGCAGTGCCTATCCGGCTGAGGGCATCGGCCAGACTGTTTGAAGCTCCTGCCACATGGATGGCTAGGAGATCCGTCTCCAGGCTGATCATGAAAGACTAAATGCAGAGAGCTTCCTTGCACAGAGGCAAGGAGTGCATCCTGTCCTGACAGTTGAGATAGTACATGGTCGTGGTGTTGTCCGTCTGGACCTGAACCACTTGACCCCGAACAAACGGAGCGAAGGCGGTGAGGGCTAGCCGTACTGCTCGAAGCTCCAGCAGGTTGATGTGGTATCAAGACTCCTGAGGGGACCAGAGGCTGTGGGCCCAGAGCTCCCCCAGATGGGCACCCCAACCCATCAAAGAGGTGTCGGTCGTAAGTATGACCGTCGGCTTGGGGCGAACAACTGGGATATCCTCCTGCAGATGAGCTGGGATGAGCCACCACTGCAGGCCATCCCACATCTTCTGGGTCACGGTTACTGGCTGGTCCAAAGGACTGGAGCACTGAGACCACTGGCGGGCCAGCCCCCATTGCAGGGGATGCATATGCCAGTGGGTCCAATGGACCACGCTGGTGCAAGCTGCCATAAGACCCTGAAGATGCAGGAAGTCCCAGGCGGGGCGCAATTGCTCAACCTGAAATGATCGGGCAAGGAAGGAAAGAACCTCGGCCCTGTCCGCCGGGAGACGTGCTCTGGCTCGAAGAGAGTGGAGCTCTGCCCCGATGAACTGAATCACCTGCGATGGCACGAGTTCCGATTTGGCCTCATTGATTAGGAGACCAATTTGAGAGCAGACCTGGAGGGCCAGATCTCTGGACCACTCCACCTCCAACCTGGAGGGGGCTGCTATCAGCCAGTCACCCAGGTAAGGGTACACCTGGACTCCTCGGCACTGCAGGAATGCTGTCACCACTGCCATGCATTTGGTGAAGACGCTGGGAGCTGGAGAAAGACCGAAGGGCATGGCCTTGAACTCGTAGAGGGATCCCTCTGCTCTGAAGTGGAGGAATTGCCGATGTGACGGACGGATTGGGACATGAAAGAACGTATCCTGGAGGTCCAGAGAGCAAAACCACACACCTAGTTCCAAGGATGGTGTGATCTGAGCCAGAGTGACCATCCTGAAGGTGTGCAGCCTTAGGAACTTGTTCAGGTTGTGCAGATCGAGAATGGGGTGCCAGCCCCACATCCATTTTGGGACCAGAAAGTACCTGGACACAAACTCTGGGCTTGGAGAAAGGTCCACCACCTTGCTGATCACCTCCTTTTGGAGGAGCAGAGCTATGTCGGCTTGACGAGTTGACAGAGAGGCTGCGGAACTGGTAGCCCCCCGAGGGGTGACGGCTCGATAGGGAGGGGTCCGCTTGAATTCCAGAGACAGACCCCTGCCGACCACTTCCAGCACCAAACAGTCCATGGTGATAGCAGACCAGGTGGAAAGGAAGTGGCTGAGCCGTCCTCCCATGGGGAGACCCAGGGGAGGAGTCACGAGGTTGGGGGCATCACGCCTCAACCCATCACTGGGCAGGCTTGGAGGAAGGGCTGGCCGAGGAGCCACCTGGTCCTTTTCCTTCAGGATTCCTGCTGGAGGAAGCAGCAAGCTTGGCCTTGGGGCACCAAGCATGAGCCTGCTGGCCCTGTTGCTGGTGCTGCTGGGCCAGACGTGCCACAGGGGCAGAAGGGCGAAAGGGCTTACGCTGCTGCTGGCGGCCTTTGTCCTTCTGGGCAGATGTAACCGAGTCCAAGGTGGCATTGGACTTCTGGATCCTCTGGTGATGGCCCTCCACCCCTGGTCCAAACAAGTCGGTGCCCAAGAAAGGGGACGTCTGCCAGCTTGTGCTGGGTATCCGCTGTGAAGGTGGAGATCCGCAGCCAAGCTTTGCGGTGCATGGCTACTGCGGCTGCTACTGACTGGGCAAAAGAGCCTCCGATGTCCAAGGCAGTCTGGAGCTGTTGCTTGGCCTCCGCCCTTCTCTGATCCTGCACCTGCTTGACCGTCGTTTGATGGTCAGCTGGGAGATGAGGAAACACCTCATCCAGGGAGCCCATAAGGGCAAGTGAAAAGTGTGCCATCAGTAGAGCTGAACTAGCCTGTCGAAGGCCTAGGGAGGAGGCAGCATAAACTTTGCATCTGGAGTAGTCCATCTTTTTGGACTCCTTGTCCGTGGGCTTCTCTACGTCCCGAACGTTTCCGGAGTGCCAGAAGACGCTATCGGTTAC
The DNA here is from genome assembly GCA_016271365.2 of Neoceratodus forsteri. Lineage (NCBI taxonomy): Eukaryota > Metazoa > Chordata > Ceratodontiformes > Ceratodontidae > Neoceratodus > Neoceratodus forsteri. The sequence goes on from CM057451.1 coordinate 237,985,987, forward strand.
CAGCCCTTCAGCCGAGGGATGCCCCAAAAAACCAGAGTGGGAACCGGTGGGGACTGCATACTTGCAGGCCATCCTGGCCGAAGGTGCAGGACAGGATGCAGGCTGCTGCCACAACTCCAAGGCCGGACCAACAATGGCCTTGGCCACAGGGAAGGCCTCTGTGGGAGAATCCCCTCGGTCCAAAATCTCCGTGAGGGGATATCTGGCCCGTTTGTGCACAGGTTCAAGCTGCATCCCAGTGAACTCTGAGATGAGCCGAAGGATACCCAGGAACGAGGATGGGCTCTCGTCCACCAACAGACCCCCGGAGGATTCCAAGTCAAGGGGACTGGAATACAGGGAGGAGTCGTCAGACTCTGAGGAGTCCGCAAACAGCTGCCGAGTGCCTGAGCCACCCTCCACTTGCTGAGGCCGATCAGGGGTGAGGGTGACCAACAACATGTGGGGCAAGCCCTGACCCAACCAAGAATCCTTGGTCAGGGCCCCAGTCTTCGGTTGCAGGGGCGGAGGTTCCACCACAATGGGTGGAGCTGCCGGTTTCGGCCGAGCAATCGGTGCTGGAGTGGGCTCCTCGACCAAGGAGCTGATGGCGAGAGGTTGCTTCGGCCGTTCGGGTGACAGACACTTAATTGCCAGGGAAGGTGGCTTGCTGGCCAGTAAGAGCTGCTGCCACATCATGTCCTTGTAGTGCTGATGCAACTTGTGCTGGAGCCTATCCTCCGAAGAGGACGATGAGGATGAGCGGCGATGCCACTTTCCGTGATGCCAGGACCGAGACCGGCGATGTCGGCGGGATCTACCTGACACGGAGGAGGACCGAGACTGAGACCGAGACCGTTGGGGTCGCCGACGGTGGGTTGAAGAGGGGGCAGAAGAAACCCGCTCATCCTCCGGTTCAGGGTCCTTGACCGGGGACTTCGACTCGGGAGGCTGAGGCAAGTCCTGGGTAACCACCGGGGGAACCAGTGAAAGAGGGTTATCGGCTTCTCCAGTCGACAACCCGTCGAATGTGTCGAGAAAAATCTCAACCACATCGACGGGTGTCTCAGCCAGCTGACCTGATGGGGACATCGAAAAGCCAGCGGCCTTAGCTGCAACCTCGACCAAAGTCAATTGCAGATGCTCCAGGGAGCGAGATCTCTCCCGCTCCCACGAACGTCGATGGTGGGACTTACCTTTCGGTTCTTTTTTCTTCGACCTCCTGAAGTGAGTCCTTTGGTGGAGAGGGACTGACAAAGCTCCTTAAAGTAAGCAGTATAGGAGGAGCCCAAGGAGAGTGGGATAAGCGCTGATGTCAAGGAAGTAGAAGAAGTGGCCTGGGCTACCTCCTCCTCCTCGAGTTCGATTAACTGCTCCAGCTGCACCACGGAGCCCGCAGCCATGGACACTGCCTAATGGGCCTCCTTTAACTTCACCGGCGGAAACCATTTCTCGGGGCACCCCAGCTGGAGTTAGGCAGCGCAGTCTTCCAGAACCGAAGCCGAAAAAGACTTGTAGAGATCGCTGGCCTGAGGATCCTGGGCAAGCCCCAGGCAGTAAACGCATGTGGCGTGTGGGTCGGTCCAAGACATTTTCTGCCCACAAGGGCACCAACAGAAGCCGGGAGTAGATTTCGAATCCTTTGCAGCCGCGAAGGAAGGAAAAGACTTAAGTCTTGTAAATTTTAAGACGATTTTCAGAAAAAACGAAGGATTAGGTTCCAGGCCTAAAGTCGCAAAAGCGCTAAGGAAGGAACCTGAGCTTCCAAGTGGTAAGAAATATCTGGTGTCATGGTGCAGAGCCAAGGGTTTTACCACCCAGGTTGGTGGGAGGAGCCAGCTTGAAGACTTTCCGACCCAACTTAAAGCAGCAAGGAACCTGCGTGTGGATTGAACAACATATCCATGTCCCTAGAATAAATAATACATAAAAAAGGAAAAGAAAAGAAAATGAAGCGCTGCTGTCCAGCATGTGGAGCCCTAGGAATTCCCGAGGACTTGGAAGGACAGGATCCTGTGCATGTTCTTATGGACCTGTTTAAATCTACTTTAAAATTGGATTTCTCTGATCTTATTTTCAAGGCATACCAAGTGATCCCAAGAAAGAGACCAGTCAACCTGGAACTACCGGGGACTCCTTTGATTAGAACTGGGGGACCTCATATTAGGGATCAAATTTTAAATTCAGTGAAACAAAAATTACAATTAAGCCTCCTGGATGGTGCAAGACTTTTCTGCTTTCTAGATCTGAGCTTCGGTACATAGTAACACTGGAAAGGATTTGGTGCTGTTCGTGCTGCAAATAAAGAACTTAGCATTTTGCACTCACTACAATTGCCTGCAAGGCTCTGAATCATTTATTCTAGTAAGATGTACATTTACAAACGTCTGGTGGAAGCAGGGAACAAATTGAAGAAAACTAAAGTGGACTTTGAGAGACAACACCTAGACTGAAACCCTGATGAGGCAGATTACAAGAGACTGTATTTGCATTAGTTTAACTTATGGGACATTGGACCGGCAGGGTTTGTAGGTCTTTTTGTATTTTTACACCATTTTCTCTGACTGTTATTAAGTTTAAATGTGTACTATCCATCTGGGTGGGTCAAGGTGTTTATATTTACAGGTTATGGACCTGATGGCACTGATGCAGGTTGAAGTGGACTGCAAAATTCTTGAACAAAACTTTTGTTTTGTCAGTTCATCCAGGGTTTTTTGTGGCTCCGTTAGTGATGGCTGGTGGGGTTAAGATGGCTGATGCCTCATCATGACAGGGAAGATGGAAGGTCCTATATGTGCTTCTTGTTCATTCACACCGCACATAACTTTTCCTTAACCTTACCCTGGAACTGTGTTTGTGCCTTGGAAGGAGATGCACTTTATAAGGTTCAGAAAATGTGTAGTCAGAGTGGAAAGAGGTTTTCTTTATCTGTTCCTGACATTTGCTAAACTCAGATATGGGGGCTGGCCATAGCCCAGACAAGCAGATGCTTACCTCTAGAGCTCCTGTATAAGCACATCAATTCTTTATACTTTCACAGTTTCTCTTCTGTTAAAATAACATGAATTGTTTAACAGAGGTTCTCACACTGAATCAGTTCATACCAGGCAACCCAAGATGAGTAACAAAATTAAAAATAAATTGGGTGAGCGATAGCGCTACCACTCGTAATGCCAGTGACCCAGGTTCAGGAATGAGCCAGGGATGCTGGCGAGCTGGCCGGGAGAGGAAGCTTGAGCGCCTGACAGGCAGCTTGCTTCCCTGGGAGGAGGGGGTCAAGGCCCGGTGCTGTCCTGACCTCTAGTGGAGGTTGGAGGTACAGCAGCCCAAGCTGCTTCTGTGTGTGGGGGAGGGAGCATGGTAGGATGTTGGTGTTTGCTCCAGGGGTAACATGGGGGGAAAAAAGAGCTGGCTTGAGCTCCACCAACACAAAGATGCGCTCTTCACTGCTCGATCTGCAAGGCTACAATGGGGGGCCCAATGAGACCAGAAGGACATGGGGATGCCCTCCACCCCAACCCCACCTGGGGGGAAGCCAAGGCTACGTGGGGGTGCCTGACTGGTGGATCATGGAGTCGAGAGTGTCGGGGCAGTACGGTGGATCCAGGGGACAAAAAGAGCAAATAAAGCAATGGCTATAGCTGTGACCAAGGTAAAGAAGCAATCCCTGCTCCAATTGAGATTGGAGCAGGTTGAAAATGCCATCAGAGTAACACATATCAGAATCCTGGGTTTGAAAGAAGGCATTGAAGGGAATTCTGTTTGCTAATTTTTACAAGACTGGTTACAAGAACACCTAGGCCTGGATCTTTCAGGACACATCTTAAAGACATACAGAATCACGCCATGCAAGCCAGTAGTGACAGCAGAACTATGATGGTGGTAACGGCCTCTCTAGCTGGCTGGGACTTGGTATTAAAGGCAACCATGAGATATAAAGACTTTTGAGTACGAAGGAAATCACATTTGTTCCTTTCTGGATTGTCAAATGCCACCAGAATGAAAGACAAAGGGTTCGAGCCAGAAAAGAGGCAAGTAACTGACTCATTTTAAGGATAGCCTGTTATAGAAATGTGATTTATGAGATATAGAGAATACTGGATGGGCAACTATGCAGAACCAGTGTGTTCTGCCACAGAGGGATTCTGTTTGCCTCTGACCTCGAGAGTGAAGCTCAAGAGGTCCATGGGAATCGGAACCCCGAGGTGGCAAAACACACTGTTTGTGCATGGAGTTGCTCATCCTGTATTTTTTATAGTATATAGTACTGTGTGAAAAATGTGTTTTGTGAGTTCTTTTGCTTTCAAAATGAAACTGACTCATGCAGTCTCTAGAGGTTCTAGAATGCTGTTCTACCACAGTAGGGTAGAACAGCATTCCATGACCTTGGAACTGTGGTAGAACAGCATTTTGAAAGGGATGGAATTCTATACAGAACAACACTCCACTATACACTATAAATGCATTCAGAGTGTACAAAAATGCTTCAATCTGTTATGAAAATTAGTGCCATATTTATTGCTTGCCTACTATGCCGAGTGTTTTTTAATGGTGTCTTTAAGGTTATTTATACACGTACTGCACCTTTAAATATGTAATTGCGCTGTGGTTATGAGCACTTTAAAGTCAGGCTTTTTCTATACTTCCCGTATCCTTTGAAACAGCCAAAAGGGTGAAACCGGTCAGGGTAATGACAAGACTTCATCCACCGCTATAGGTATTTGCTTTTTGTATGCCTTGATATGCTTTTTTAAATAAAGAAAAGTTAGAAGTATTCCTGTAGCCTGGTGCTGATGTTTTTTGTTGATTATTGTCCATTTTGTGATTGGGCATGGGTGGTTAGTGTGGAGCAGCATTCCTGGTTGCTTGCACCATGTGATGAAAAGACTTTTGAGTAAGAAGGAAATCGCATCCTTTTCTTTACGGTCCGGACTAGTCAAATGACACCAGAATGAAACACAAGGTGTTCAACTTAGTAAAGAGGAAATCTGAGAGAACTTGAGATTACCCCCTTTAACAATCAGCCTGCATTTGCCACAGGAGGGACAAAAAAAGGCTTGTGTTTTGGGAAAAAACATAGGTGGGGTGAAACTTGTTTAGACTGGTGTATTTATTATTGAGTGAAGGGTAAATTTGAGACCAACCAGAGTAGCCGACATTTAGGGGTCATATTACAAGAACTGTGTCTAACCCTGTAGTTTGGGGGAAGGGTGACAATTGTCTGGCCTTGGGCCTCAGTTGATAATTGGAGATGGGACCGAGGCAGATTTCTGAGTGATTACAAGTTGGTTATGGCTTTATATAAGAGCAGGGTGATATGGCCGCCTTTGGACTAATAGGGGACTCAGTAGTCCAGCTGAAAGAGAGCTTTTTCTGCAGGTGTAGGGAAGGAAGAATGGGTCGGGGACTCGTTTGACCTTACAGACTGCTGGATATGGGTGAAATTGGGCTTATTTCCTTCTGATTTCTTCTACTTTTTAAAGCAGGGCATTCAGTGAGCTGAGGGCAAATTAGAACTGCAGGCAGGAGAGAAACGAGCGGATGGGGAGAGGAGCAGTAGCAAGAACTGGTGACTGTTTTCTCAAGTGACTATATTCTTACAGATTGGGGCTGTATTGTTACTGATTTGGACTGTATTTTTAACTGTTTGCTTTTTTTGTAGCCAGTGTGTGGAGATTGTTTCGGGAGCCAGGGGCTAGCACTAGTGAGCCAATTGGGCAACAGGAAAAGGGTACCAAGTGTAACAAAGGGCTTAACTCATTACCTCCAAATTATCCATTGTTTTCCTGACACAAAATGGCCACCCAGGGTATAAGGAGTTAAAGGACTTTAAATAGCCTGGTCCCATACTGCACTAACAGAGCTCTTTCCGCAGGTGCAGGGAACGAGGAGCGGGTTGGAGGACAAGTCTGACCTCACAGTCTGCTAGATACAGGTGAAATTGGGCTTATTTCCTTCTGATTTCTTCTGCTTTTTAAAGCATGGCATTGAGGAAGTTGAGGCTGAATTAGAAGTGCAGGCAGGAGAGAAATGAACAGATGGAGGGAGGAGTGGCAGCAAGAACTGGTGACTGTTTTCTCAGGTGACTGTATTCTTACAGATTGGGGCTGTACTGTTACTGATTTGGGCTGTGTTTTTAACTGTTTGCTTTTTTGTAGCCAGTGAAACTTATAACATTCTTTCTGTAGCTCACCCATTAAGGCAGAAACTGGGGAGAGGCACAAGCAGCTACTTACCTGGAGGTTGGTCTGTTTTAGCTGCAGCCTTAGCTGATTGTTTCTAGCAGCAGCACAGTACATCAAGGGAGTAGGTCCACCCACCCTTCCCACATTCCACCCACCCCAGGCTCATCTACCTTTATTGGCTGATGTCCATGGACCATAACTGTACTTCTTGCTTAGAGGCAGGAGCAAGGACAGTCACCCCTACAAACTACAACCAATTTAGTAGATCACGTAAGACTATTATCCCACAGTAGAACTGTCCAAAAAAAAAAAGTAAGATCACAACAGACATAATGGGAGTAGTGCAATGCAGCAGCTGTGAGGCGGAAGTCTTCAGGGAGACACTCTGGAGGCTGTGATACTGCCCCATCTGCAGGCACCTCTCTGGGTTGAGGGAGGAGGTTGCTTGTCTCCGGGCCAAGTTGGCTAGGGTTCGGGAGACCTCCGTCCCCACCCAGGGACCTCCAAGTCCACACCCACTACCTCAAAGGATGCCAGAAATGAGGGGTGGTTGAACAAAGGTGGGCTCAGGGAAGGTGAGAAAAGTGCGGCAGAGGTGCATCCAACTTGACATTCCACTACACAACTCCTTCACTATCCTGGCAGGGTGGGACTGTCTCATGAAGGCATCTGCAGTGGTGGACAAGGTGGATGCAGGGATCCTCCGCAGTGGAAACCCCCAGGGGATGGAAAGGCACCCCAGAGGACAAGGAAGCAACTCCTAGTGGGGATCCTATTATTGGGGGGGTAGAACTGGGGCCAGGAGAGAGGGAGGCATGGCTTGGAGGGATGGGAAGTATATCCAAAGGATCGCTAAAGCAGCAGGATGGGAGGGTGAGCTAGATGTCATTGTCCATCTGGGGACAAATGACCTGGCTGAGGACAAGGTGAGGGCAGTACAGAGGGAGTTCACAGAGTTGGGGAGGGGTCTTAGACAGGTGGCACACATGGTAACTTTCTCGGAGGTGTTACCTGTCTATGGCAGGGTGAGGCCAAGGTACTCCACACCAGGAAATTCAACGAATGGATGAAGAGCCGGTGCAGAGTTGAGGGATTTGGCTTATTTGGGGACTGGGGGCCACCTGGAGGGGTACAACCTTATACGGAGGGGATGACCTTAATCCATTTGTGGGGGAACCAAGATTCTTAGTGAGAGGTTTAAATGTTTCATTGGCAAACATTTAAACTAGCCAAGGGGGTGGTGGAAGTTAGCAGGGAAAAACCAACTGCTCCCCACCAACAGGTTAAAGTAGACAAACAGAAGGATACTAGGGCCAAGGGATCAACCAAAGAAACCACAAATGGAGATGAAGGCAGGGGAGGCATAGAGGGAAGGCATAGGGATAAGGGGAAGCTGGTACAGGTGGAGGCATCAAAACATGGAAAGCCATGTGTACAAATGCCTGTAGCCTGAGAAACAAGGTCCCAGACCTAGCTGCCTTGATGGCAGAGGAAGACCTTAACATTGTTGTAGTCACTGAAACGAGATACACAGGCAACCATGACTGGGATGTTTCCATACCAGGGTACACAATCTTCAGAAGAGACAGGGAGGGCAAAAAGGGGGAAGGGATGGCTATGCACATTAGAGAGGGAATCAAAGCAACTGAGTTAGGGGGAAGACAGGAAGAGAAAGAGGCACTATGGGTTACCTTAGAGATGGGGAAACGGAACCACCATCCGCACTAAAGTTGTCTGCAGACCACCAGCACAAAGGGAGGAAACAGACAGGAAATTAGTTGATACCATCCACAAAATGGCAGAGAAAAGAGAAGTATTGCTGGTGGGGAATCTAAACATACCAGATGTTAACTGGAACACCTATGCAGCAGCCACTACCAGGAGTAGAGACATCCTGGATTCCCTGCAGGGGGCATGCTTCAGACAGTTAGTGGAAGAGCCCACATGGGAGGAAGGGAGCAATATTAGACCGGGTTCTCACCAGTGGTGACAGAATAACAAATCTGTAAGTAGGCAACCATCTAGGGTCCAGCGATCACCATACAGTATGGTTCAAAGTGAAGACAGTAGTATCAAGTCACACAAAAGTAAGGGTCCTGGATTTCAAAAGGGCCGACTTTGCAAAATGGGGGAACACCTCAAGAAAATCCTGGCAAAGGTGGAGGGAGGAAGGTAGAGGAACAATGGGAGACACTTAAAGATCAACTGTAGTGTTTTTAAAATGCTTTTACCGTATTTTATTTGCTCACCATGAGAACAACCAGTCTGTATATATTGCAAGTAATGTGCAGGAACAGTCATTTCTCATGTTCAGATGCTGTTTTACTACATGTCTTTTTTGAAGGTTTCACAGAAAATCTTCAGACATTTTCAGACCAGCTGGAGGAATCTTGGATGTATGCTGATTCCATTCAAGCAACAATGACATCATTTTTCTCAAGGTCCTGTTAGGTCAGTACATCATATTACGACATTCAAAAATCAGTCTTTGTTTGCCATTTTGTGGTGGTGGCCTGTATTAATCAAATTATTCCAGTAAAACACCATGAGTAAATATCTGTCAATTTCCCTCAGCTGATCAACACTTGGTGCTCAGTATCACCCCCCCCCCAAAAAAAAAACATCAACATGACAGGCTTTTAACATGGACATTTTTGTTTCCTTTGTTCTCTTCCTGCCCTGAATGAAGCCCCAACAGCTTCCTCCTTATTTTAAAGTATTGCCCCCCTAAAGATTACAGATTAATCTGTGAAAATAACTAAATATTTATCTGTAATGCTGCATCAATAAAATCCAGTGGGCAAAGATCCTCAGACAATTGAAAGCAAACATGAATTGTTGCCATTTTGCAATCTGATGTACATTAGTGTGTGTGTGTGTGTGTGTGTGTGTGTCTTGTGTGTCTTGTGTGTGTACTGAGATGCCAGGACCTTGAGGAAACTGATGTAATTGTTGCCTGAACGGAATGAGTATTCACCCAAGATTCTGCCATCTGATTTAAAAATGCTGGAGGGTTATTTTTTTTGAACAAAGCATATTTTATTGTGAGTTTTCAACAATCAATGTGCATACACCATCCATGTAGGACATTCAATAACACTACATACATCTACAACATTTACACTACCCCCCCTCTGGATGATAGTTGTTTCTAAGATTTACTGTATCAGACGAGATATAAGTTTCACAGTTTGTCAGGCTGTCTTGTAATTAGAATTCTGAGCGATTCTTTACATATCTATTGTCATTTAGGCTATATTCTTGGGAACCCTCTGTATCTGCATTTCAGGCAACTACTGGGTCCAGAGTCAATAATACCTTTAATTTTTCCATTTCTTCTGGTAACTTTTAAATATGTAATTGGCACAAGCAATAATCTTTTCTATTCGTAGCATTGCTAGAATCTCATTATGCCATTCTACGTAGGACGGTAGTGTGTCATCTAACCAGTGTCTAAGTATTACTTTCTTAATTGTAGCCGCTATTAATGCAACATGATATCTTTGTGAAGTGAGTAGCTGTTTATCACAATGTCCCGCTATACATTTTTCCGGGGAGAAAGCATTTTCTAAACTGAGCAGTGGGTCCAGTTTGGCTTTGACCCTATCCCACAGTGACCTAGCCTTGGGGCAGTCCCATAAAATGTGATATAGCATGCCCTTGGCTGTGTTACATTTGATACATAAGTCATCATTTCTCTTACCCATTTTAAAAAGCATCTCTGGGGTATAACATAGGTTATGCAGCAACTTAAACTATATCAGTCTTAAGGGCTCTATCTTAATGTATTTGTACGGGTTGGACCATATATTTTCCCAGTTCCATTGCTCACTTTTCGGGAGGAGCATTTACACCAAATAGTGGCCCTTTTCTATACCTTCCAGGAGAGTGTCTAATGAGATCTTTGTATATAGCTTAGATATCGCATTAGGATTGTTTGCTAGTATCTGGAGTTTGTGTGGCTGTCTGTGCATGGGTATCATTCCATGGCTGTGGACCCATGTGATGTGTCACTGCATGTGTTACTAAAGTAATAATGCCTGACAGGGTGGATGTTATGCTGGGATAACATCCTGCCTTGGGTGGCTGGGCCCGAGGCCGCAGGCTGAGAGCGTCCAACACCCGAGAAAGAATGTTATCCTAGCATAACACCCACCCCGGAGGCATTATTATTATACAATGACTTTTTGTCATATACATAATAAAAATTTTTTTAAAGAATGTTGTTATTTGTGTGTAAAAATATTTTTGTTTCTTAAGAGAAGATGCAAAGAATGCAAATGATGCAAATGCAAACAATCGGCTGGGATGTTATAACAGGATAACATCCCTGCTGTGGTGGCCAACTGACCAATCAGAAGCCAGGATTCTTTCTTGCCATTATATAATTGTAGGTACTAGTAAGCTGTACCCTTGCTATTCCCTGCCTCAGCTAAGAATGATCTGCTGGTTTTAATGCCGTTTTCCCCCATTATACTTTTAATCATAGGCATGTTCCAATATGTCCATGGAGCTGTACTGATGCGTTTGTCCCCTATGCATATGTTAGGGTTGTTAAGCATTGGTTGAGTGGGGTCTATTTTGGATTCCAATTTGAGCTCCTTGCACAGTTGGTGGTGTACTCTAACTGACACCCCTATTGGTGTGGTTCTAATGGTGAGTGGTATCTTTTTTAAAGGGCAGTAAATGAGAGCTCAGATGCTTACCCTTTCCCTTTTACACAGCTCCTTTTCTATGCCTAGCCATCCAGGTGTGTAGCCTTGGAAAAGGGAGGGGTCCCATCCCCCGCACCATTTAAAATACTTGATGCTATGGGCTGTCAGGTAGTAGTGAAGGAAGTTAGGTAGTTTTAGGCCCCCTTTTGATTTTGGTCCTGTGAGTTTTTGGTAGGATTGTCTAGAGATTTTACCGGCCTAAATAAAGTGTGTGATTAGGGAGTGCAACTTCCTGAACCAGCTGAGGGGTAGTTCCATGTTAAGCATGGATATGGGATATAAAATTCTAGGGAGGACATTCATTTTAATGGTACTTATTCTTCCGGTTAGTGACAACAGGAGCTTGGTACATCTCTCTAGGTCTAATCTTATAACTTCTACGAAGTTATCCAGATTTTTCTTTTTCATTGAGCTCCTGCCCCTAGTAATGTCTATTCCCAGGTATCGTAATATCCTAGGGGACCACTGCAATCCCAATCTCTCCACCCCTGCCTTCTGTACTCCCATGTTTAGAGGCATTACTATCATTTTGGAAATGTTTAGCTTATAGGCAGATATGATTCCAAATTCCTTTGTCAATTTCAAGGCTTCCGGTACAGATGTTTCTGGGTCTCTAACATGTAACAAGATGTCATCTGCATATAGGGATAGTTTGTACTGTTCTTCCCCTATCTTAAAACCCTGTATGAGTGGGGACTAGTTAAGTTTGTGTGCTAGTGGTTCCAGGAATAGGTTGAACAGCAGTGGTGACAAAAGGCAGCTCTGCCTGGTGCCTTGTTGTAGGTATAAGCTTTGAGACATGACCCTGTTACATAGTATTCTTGCCGAGGGGCCTATGTAGAGGACTTTAATCCAGTTAATAAATTCCTCTGGAAGGTTGTAGCATTTGAGGACCAGGAACAAATATACCCATGAGACTCTATCAAAAACTTTCTCTGCGCCAGAGAGACCAAGACTGCAGGGGCCTCGGGCCCCCTAGACACGGAGATCAGATGTTCCAATTTCCTGGTATGGTCACTGGAGTTCCTGCCCTGGATAATGCCTACTTAGTCATTGCCTATCAGTCCTCCCCACACTCCACCCAGCTTGGTCGCCAAGATTTTTGCTAGTATTTTTATATCAAGGTTGATGAGGGAGATAGGCCTATACTTAACTACTAATTGGGAATCTTTTCCCAGCTTAGGTATTAGAGTTGTCATGGCTGTGAGACCCTTCCCGTGTATGTGTGAGTATACTTTGGCTAAGTATGGGCTCAGGATCTGCCCAAAAACCTTGTAAAAGTTAGGGGTTTAGCCATCAGGGCATGGGGCCTTATCTGATATTAAGTGCTTAATAGCCAAATGAACTTCTTCCAGCTCTATTTCTGTCTTGAGCATCTGCCACTGCTCCTCATTTAGTTGTGATAAGACAATACCTTCCAAAAAGACCTCAACTGTATTTTCTAAATCTGGGGTATCCTCTGCTCTGTACAACTCCTGGTAGAATTCTTGGAATGCCTGAGTGATCTCGCTTGCCGCTGTTAGTAATCCTTCCCTGTTTCTCTATCCCCACAGTGGAGCATGAGGCCTCTTGTTTCTTAAGTCTAAGGGCCATCAGCCTCCCCGCTCTATTCCCTTGCTCTATATTCAGTATTTAGCTTTGGTTCTATATATTGCCCTTTCCGCTTTATCTCTAATGAGGTCATGATATTTATCCCATAATGTGCTGAGCACTATTCTATCCGCTTCTGTTGTGTGAGGGTTCAGTCTTTTTTCTAGATTTCATAGTTCTGTAAGGGTGCTTTTCAGTTCTTTTTCCCTTTCTTTTTTTTTTTTTAGTGGCTATCCTCAGTAGTTCCCCTCTAACATGGCATTTAACTGCTCCCTAGCCCACATCCAAGTTCTTTACTGATGTAATATTTTGTTTAAGGGATTCTTCTACAAATTCTTTAGGGTTGTCTTGAACCTCTTTATTTCTTAGTAATCTGTTATTAAGATGCCAGATTCTATCCTGGTCCGATGTTGAGGCAGATTGGTGTCTCAAAATCACTGGGCTATGGTCTGATATAAAAGAAAGCCAGCAGAGTCGGGCTGCAAAGCTCAACCACAAAAGACCTCAAGCTAGGTCTAGTTAAAATAAACTTTAATTACAAAGTTTAAAAGCATCAGAACAGCAGCACCCCCTCAAGTCACGTGGCGACTCCCTGCAGAGGTCATGGGGCAAAAACAACAGGTGAATTCAAGAATGTATGGGACTGACAGAAGGCAACCATAGTGGTAGGAATGAGAAGGTAAGCTGCAGATCATTTAGGATATGAAACTTATGTAGGTAGGTAAATGGGCAGACTAGATGGTCCAGACGGTCCTTATCTGCCATCAAATTCTATGTTTCTATGAAGTACCACCTTAAGGGGATGGCACAGGAAGGATAAAAAGCAGCCACACACATTCCTGTCCTTGCACATGAATGGAACAGCACAGGATTGGAACAGGTGTAAGACTGGCATCATAGGCATCGGCAGGCATCGGCAGGCATCAGCAGAAGAAATCAGGAAGTGGGAGACTCTACCAGTCGACTACGATAAGGTATCTGGAACTTCCGTTTCGGCCCACGATGCTGTAGCATCCACGTGCAAGAGCTCCATTAAACCGCATCAAAATAAAGTAGCCATTTTTAGTTTGTCAGAGATTAAAACCTTTCCTGATCTTGTGCTAAGGCTCAGTAGTGGGAGCTTACAGAAATTGTGGTCCTTATACCATACTCTTAAATCATCACCTTTATGGTCCCCCTTTGAAATTGTACCTTTAACGAAACCTGCCCACAGGATGATAACTGTACTATTCAGAAATGAGGGGATGAGTGTGACAGACTTGGTCTACTGGTTAAAGCAAAAATGTACAGTCCGGGGGAACCCAGAGCCCATCTTCAATGAAGATCATATGTGGACAGGTGGCTGAAGAGGTCAAGTGATTCTCAACACCTCAGACACTGGGCTGATTCATCTGCCCAACAGTTTTTTTTTTTTAGGGAAGGACAGAGGTGTTTTGTTTTATTCAGGCCATCCAAAGCCCTGTTACCATTGTGGGGCTACTGGACATTTAAGCAGTATGTGTGACAGACTAAAGTGCATGAGTTGCAATGAACTGGGTCATACTTCAGAGTTATGTAAAAGTGATCAAGTTTGTAACCTATGTGATTTAAAGGGGCATACGTACAATTCTTGTCCCTTGGCTGCCCACAATCAGGCAGATCAAGCTGATTGGGATGAACAGAGAGTTACCATAGCCTTGGCACAGCATACCAGTGTACAACAGGCAGCAGCTAGGCCCAAGGACACACCTTAGGGTGCTCCAGAAACTGCTGTTCAGCTACCCATAGAATCGGTTACAAGTGTGGTTCCACAGGAGGCTCCTCCACAGGCTGTACCACTTCAGGATGAGCTTCTCATTGTGGCACCACAGCCACAAACAGAGGTACCACTTCTTTCTGACATACTTATAGGAGATGAGGGTATGCCCCCCCACAGCCTAACCCTCAACCCCCCAGAGAGCAGGTTGTACGGGCCTCTAGATGCCGTCAGAGTTGGCAACAATCTATGTCAAAGATCTCTAAAACCTCTGCGGTTCCTACAAAAAATAAGTTTGCCCCCTTGCCACTAGAAGGTGTAGGATTTGATGATGAGTTTGATGGCTCTTCAATTGTTTCATCATTACCGGACCCAGGTTCGGAATTGGAGGATCCCCTGCAGGACCCAGTGGACCCTCCCCCCGCTTCTCAGAAAAATACTGCTAAACTTAAAAATATCAGGAGCACAAGAGCGTCTGCAAAGAAGCCTCTGTGAATGGGTTTGGTTTAAAAGGGTGTGCTTTTATCTCTGTGTATGAAGACTGTGCTTTTCTGCTTTTCCAGTAATGTAAATAGCATTAAAAGTTTTTGAAAAAGGCAGGCTGTGTGCTCACACCTAAAGTCCTTTCTCTCTGGAATCTTTTTTTCTACAGGATACAAGAATGCACACGGTACCGGAATTAAAATAAGCAGTTAAATTCTGGTACTTTGGCCCCTCCTATTGGTCTATTGGGGAAGATACATCGGAAAAGACAAATGCGGAAGCGCTCGAAATATGCGGGTGCTCACTTCAATAACAACAGACAACAAAAGCACAAATGCATTTCTAAAGAATATGGCCCAGATATTCAAAAGGGTTGAGCATGGCGCAACAGTGCTGCACCATGCACAACCCACTAATGAGCCCTGGTGCGATATTTAAAAGGGAAAAGTGCACCTGCACAAATCCCGATGTGCCTGGGCGCATCAGTAATGTATGCAGGCACAGGTGGGGGATATGCCCAGGCATAAACTGCACAGCCCGATATTCAGCCGGGCTGTGCTGAGTTATGCAGGTGTAACCCCTACCTGCGTCTGCACAGCTTTACGCCAAAAAAAAAGGATCAAGTAGAGGGCCACCCACAGGTGAGCTGCCACATTGTAGGGCGCAACACAGCAGCTGCCACCTGTGGGTGGCCCTCCACTCATTCCTGCCGCACCTGGCGGCGCCCCCCCCATGGCCAAATTGTGGGCTGAAGTGTCCCCCAGCAGCAGGCATGAAGTTGTTTCCCCCCCAGTAGCCCGATCATGGGCATAAGGTCATTCCTCAGTGGCCCGATCGCTGGCATTGTTATACTCCCCCAAAGTCCAAGATCCCTGGTGGTCCAGTGGACTGCAAGAAGCCAGATCACGGGCGGCATCCTCAACCCCCCACGCCTGCAATCCCTGGTGATCTAGTGGCCCTCACCCCACCCACCCACGGAGCCCCACCACCTCTCCCCCACCGCCAGCCAGCGGGCAGCAGCACTCACCCGCCTCGCCATCCCACCGCCACTTATTTCATTAGCTGCAGCAGATGCTTATTGTCAGTATATGAGCTACTGCGTGCAGTTTATACGCATAAGGTAGTTCAGATATGTGAATGAATAATTCATCTACACATGTGGACTGCTCTAGATAGTATGGCTTGCACGCCCATTGGCTCATGCTCTGAACCACTGGGTGTGCAGCCCTGCCGAGCTGTCAGTCAGTAGGCGGTGGGGCGGCAGGCAGGGTGCTGCCGCCCGCCGCTGACGAGGGGAGGTGGTGGGCCCGTGGGTGGGTGGGGTGGGGCACCAGATCACCAGGGATTGCAGACGGGGGGTTGAGGATGCCAGCCTGTGATCTGGCTTCCTGCGGTCCGCTGGACAACCAGGGATCTTGGACTTTGGGAGAGTAACTTAATGCCCGCGATCGGGCTACTGGGGAATAACCTATGCCTGTGATCGGCTACTGGGGAATAATCATGCCCACTGCTGGTGGGGATACTCAGCCCATGATTTGGCCATGGGGAGAATAACTCATGCCCGCGATCGGCTACTCGGGGTGGGGAGTTGGTTATGCCCGCGATCGGGCTAATGGGGGGAGGGATAACGTTATGCCCACGCTCAGGCTGCTGGGGGGGAATACTACTGTGCTGCCCGCGATCGGGCTGCAGGGAGCATCGGTCCCCAACGGCTGCTGCCTGGCATGGCGCCAGGTGCAAGTCGTCGGGGATCGGCGCACCTGCATACTAATGGCATGCAAATGGGTCCGTAATTAGATGCAAATGGCCCCCCATGCATCTTGCATAAATAATGGCCCCATTTGCAGGTCACTATTTGAATATCACAGGTGCTGCGCATGGTGCAATGGAACTTGCGCCACTGCATCTGAATGCTCCACTCTGACCACCTTCGGGGGCGCAGTTCCACTGCACCATGCACAGTGGGTGTGGCCAGGAGGCAATATTCAAAGAAGTTGCTCAATAGCACAACTCCGTTGAATATCACCCTGGCCACACCCCAGGGTAACTTTTTTGAGCAGTGCTGGGGCTTGCGCCACAGAATGGCGCAGTTTGAATATCTGGGCCAATGTGTATAAATACTAGTAGCCGTGGGCTCCATGCGCTGATAATTTATTCTGGCATTCTGGCGGTAATTATACACATGGGCCCAGATATTCAAAAGGGTTGCTCCATGCGCAACAGGGTTGCACATGCGCAAGTCCTACATTGCGCCATTCTGCGATATTCAGCAGGAGGCAGTTGCGCCACTGACAACAGGTTGTGCAAAAGAGCAATGCAAATGAATGCATGCTCAACAGGAGGGGGAGGAACCATGCATAAACTGCACAACCCGATATTCAGTCGGGTTGTGCAGAGTTGTGCAGGTGCAACCCCCAACCTGCGCCTGCACAACTTTGAGCCAAAAAAAAAAGGATCAAGTTGAGGGCCACCCACAGGTGAGCTGCTGTATTGCAGGGCACAACACAGCAGCTGCCACCCCTGGCTGGCCCCCATCTCGGTCCCTGTGCCCCCCCACCAGTCCGATCGCGGGCAATAC
Organism: Neoceratodus forsteri; assembly: GCA_016271365.2. Lineage (NCBI taxonomy): Eukaryota > Metazoa > Chordata > Ceratodontiformes > Ceratodontidae > Neoceratodus > Neoceratodus forsteri. The sequence goes on from CM057451.1 coordinate 238,003,252, forward strand.
AGTTACATGAACCCCCACACACATCTCCCACAGCCCGATCTGCAGGCAATACAGTTACATGAACCCCCCCGCCCACATCTCCCACAGCCCGATCGCGGGCAGAGCGATATCAACCCCCAGTGCCCGATCGCGGCAGAATGTAACCCCAACCCGAATATCTCCCTGGTGGTCCAGTGGACCGTAAAGCCCGATCGCGGGCAGAATGTCAAGTTACAACCCCAAACATCTCCCTGGTGTCTAGTGTCCCCCACCCACCCACGAAGCCCCTCCACCCGCTCCCCCCCGCGGCGGTGGCAGCATCCCACCCCCCTGCCGCCCGCTGCCCGCCCGACTGACTGTCGGTAGGGCTGCCGCCCATTGGTGCAGAGCTACAGCCAATGGCGTGCAGCCCCGACGTCGACAGTCGAATTTGTGAATGAACATCATTCACAAATCTGGACTGTCATGTACAGGTATGGGCTGCACGCCCATTGGCTGTAGCTCTGCACCAATGGGCGTGCAGCCCTACCTGACAGTCAGTCGGCGGGCGGCGGGGCGGCAGGCGGGTGGGATGCTGCCGCCCGCCGGCTGCCGGGGGGAGCGGGGTGGAGGGGCTTCGTGGGTGGGGGGGACACTAGACACCAGGGAGATGTTTGGGGGTGGTTGTAACTTGACATTCTGCCCGCGATCGGGCTTTACGGTCCACTGGACCACCAGGGAGATATTCGCTGGGGGTTATATTCCTGCCCGATCGGGCACGGGGGTTGATATCGCTCTGCCCGCGATCGGGCTGTGGGAGATGTGGGCGGGGGTTTCATGTAACTGTATTGCCGCGATCGGGCTGTGGGAGATGTGGGCGGAGGGGTTCATGAACTGTATTGCCCGCGATCGGGCTGTGGGAGATGTGTGGGGTGGGTTCATGTAACTGTATTGCCCGCGATCAGGCTTCGGGAGATGTGTGTGTGTGTGTGGGGGGGGATGTAGACTTACAGAGATACTGCCCGCGATCGGGCTGCAGGGTGCGTCGGTCCCTGACGGCTGCTGCCTGGCAGGGTGGCCAGGCGCAAGTCCTCGGGGATTGGTGCACCTACATGCTAATGGCATGCAAATGGGGCCATAAATAGATGCAAATGGCCCCCCCTGCGCCTTGCATAAATTATGGCCCCATTTGCATGTCACCTTTTGAATATCGGAAATTTGAGCATGGCGCAATGGTACTTGCGCCACCGCAAGTTTAATGCTCAACTCTGGCAACTTGCGGTGGCGCAAGTTCCACTGCGCCATGCGCAAGTGCTGTGGCTGGGGGGTGATATTCAAAGGAGTTGCTCAATAGCGCAACTCCTTTGAATATCACCCCGGCCACACCCCAGCGCAACTATTTTGAGCAGCGCAGGGGCTTGCGCCTCAGAATGGCGCAGTTTGAATATCTGGGCCATATTCTTTAGAAATGCATTTGTGCTCCTTCCATTTGTGCTTTTGCTGAAGAAGATACATGTTCGGGGGTGGTTATATTGTTTAAAGGTATAGATGTTCATTTGGTGAAATTGGTATATCTTGTGCCTGGACGTGATTTAATTTTGGATGTCAAAATACAATCTGTGCTTTTTCATCTTATTAATGTATATACAGGTCAAATGAAGGTGGCAAGAACTGAGTTATTCCAGGTCATACAGCCCTATATATATTCAGCACACAATGTAGTGCTGGGTGAAGATTTTAACCGTGGTTTAAAGCTCAGGGATAGAGGGAAACACACGGTCACTAGGAAAATCTTTTGTGACATGACATTTTTATCTAAAATGATTCAGAATAAGAATTTAAAATATGCATATTTTGAAAAAACAGGGAAAGCAGATCCAACATTTCATAGGGGTAACCTAGCTACTAGAATAGATTATTTTTTTATTTCATCTCACTTACAGATTTCACAGGCCACAACCATTGTGGCAGAATTTTTGGATCATAAGATTCTGCAGTTGCAATTAGGCAATGGTAGTCCATCCCCTAATGGTCCAGGATATTAGAAATTAAGTGCTGTTCTTGTAGCCAGGGCAGATACAAGACAGAACATGTTACACCTGATTCAGGCTAGAAAGTCTGTATTGATCCTACACGAGGATCCCATTGGTTGGTGGGAAGACACTATCATAGATTTGACCACTGCCCTAAGAACTCATGGCAAATTGACTCGGAATAGTGTGTATCAGGAATATCTGGGACACAGACAGCAACTATTGTTGTGAAATATGGTATAATCTTTGGGAAAGGGGAGTCTTATGTTCTCTAAAAAGATCCTTAAATGTGCCTCCTTATATAAGGGAGACTTTTGTGTATTTAAAAAGGTGGCAAATCACGAGCTAGATGTTACTGACTAAGCAAAGGAAAGATGTTTATAACTGGGCATTAATGACTCATTTTAGAGAACAGGACACATTTCCAAGGTGCCCAAGCCAGCAAATGGAGGCCTTGGTAGCTTTATTACAGCCCCACCGAACACCAGACAAGATTAAAGACTTCCCTGGCTGAGTTGTCACGACAGGATTAACATTAAGGCAAATCATAAGCACAAACAGTTAGAAGAGCGTTTCTGTATCAGGCCTAGATGCATACAATAGCTGGAAACCACAGAGCACCTTTTTTTCACCTGCACGTATATTAGTTCCTTTTGGAACACACTGGCTACTGTATGGGGATACGCCTGGTTTCAAACTGTGACTATGGATGCCTTGATGAGAGGCTCACATAGGAATGTAGGGAACCAATGGCATACTGATACTCTACATAAGGTGCTTTTAGTATGTAAATTGTTTTTATAGTAGAAGTGTATTTGCCTTACAACAAAAACTGATGTCTCAAGGAAATAATTCAGAAAATGACAGGAGAGCTGCAGTCACAGTATTATATTGATGTAAAAAAATGCATTCTAGATTATTGCTTCGGGTATGGAGAAATATGCCTTGGATCACAGATTCAGACATACCTGTCACATGAATTAGTGTGAAGGAAGGTGTGTGTTATATTTTTAGTTTTTCTTTTGTATGCAAGGTTTGGTTATGATATTAATGCATATGTTGTAATTTTGTGTTCTTATTTTGGCTTTCCTGCTTTCTTTTTTTCTTCCTGCTGCCATCATGATTTAATGATTCAGTATGTGTATTTTGTTTGGAAGTTTTCTGTATTATTTGTGATGTGATTTTTGTACAGTTTCTTTCCTTCAGTATAATCCCCTACTCACCTGAGGGGAGTTTGCTGGCCGGCAGCAAGATGGCCGACCACGGTGTTACAGGAGAAGAGATGTATGTTCTGGAAACTGGGGATCTGGTCTACACCCAGGTTTCTGTCTTAAAATCAGAGACAAATGTGGACAGTACAGTGAGTTATTCAGCTCTCACTGGCATGAATGGAAAGGACAATATGAACAAGACTCATGGGGCTGAAATATTACAGGATTTGGACTGGGTGGTTGCTATGGAGGTCACTCTACCAATGACTTCTTCGACCTGGTTTAAGAATATGTTGTGGCTGTTGAATCGCAGGATGACTTTACATTTCCTGAGAATGAGGAGAAGGATCCTGGTGCAGAAAAGAGCAACTGAGACAAACCTTGGAATCCAAATGCCGATTAATCCTGAAGCAGATAGCTGATGAGGAACAGAAGTTTAGGATCACTTCAGAGATGCTGCAGTGAGCAAAAGAGTGTACAGCGGATGACACTCACCAGGTACTACAGTGAGAGAAGAAGCTCACAGGTGAACAGGGGAGCTCTGGAGATCAAAACCCTGCTCCGGAACCTTGCACAATTCCAGAAAAAGTAGAAAGTGGCCGGAGCAGGAAGAAGACGTTGGGAGCCTCAGCCTGAGTTGAAATGCTGAAAAAAGGCTCTGAGAAATCAAATGATCAACCAAGTGAGAAGGTATCCAGTTCAAGGGCATGGAGACCTGCAAAAGCATTAAAGGAGGCAGGCTCAGTTGCAGAACCGCAGGACACATGGTCTTCTGATCCAAAGGACCCAGTTGTGGCGCAGTACTCCACGATGGAGATCACAAATACAGGTAAAATGCTGTTTTCACCTATTAAAAAAAAACAGTGGGCACAAAATACGGAGAAGGTGGAGTTAGATATGGAATCTTCAGATAATAATGATATCAGTGCAGTAAAAGAGGGTCTCACTACTGGTAAAAAGGCTTCAGTTGGAAATGACACTGCAATTGAAAAAATGGTGGAGGGGAGAAGACTGCAGAGGCTGCAGGAAAAGGGTGTGGGGAAGATACTGACAAAAAAACCCACTAGAGGTGGCATCAACATCGACTGCATATAAAGAGCCCATTAAACAGGGACAAGAAAAGGAGAAACCAAGCACTGTACCAGGAAACCGGGATAGTTTTCCAAAAGTAAATGAGGGGCTGCCAGTAGGCATGGGGGTCCACAAATTGCAGGATCCTGCACAAAAGTTGAGTTTTAAACCTATGTTACGCATGGCAGACTTGTTCAAAAACAAAGGGGAACCAACTTCACGATGCAATGCCATCTGATTGATTTATAAAGGAGGTCTAGCTGACCCACCTGATAGGGTGTATGTAGGAAGGACCCTACTGAAAGATTCTTAAAAATGTTATGCATTGGAGGTATTTGCACTCATCCACACTGATAAGTATAATTATGATATCAGTTTTAAAACAGTGGAATTCTTGGACAGGTTTTGGACAAAATATAACACGATAAAAAATATCCTGTTATGGACACCTTTCTGTGCTAGTCCCATCACCAAACCAGCTGTTGGAATGTCCACCATCATTTTTAAGACTGAGGGAGTTAATATCACAGATATATTGTTTTGGTTAAAAAAGCATTGCTGGGTTTTGAAACACCCAACCCCAGTGATAGATTCAGAACAATTTTGGACTGGAGGGTGGAGAATAACATGTAAATTATTCTTGGGAAATCATGGGATTGTGCACCTGCCCAGTTGCTTCTATTTAGGCAGGGATAGAGGGTGGTTATTTTACCCAGGTCAGTGTAAATTGTGCCACAAATGTAGTTCAAGAATGCATCTAAGTAATGCATGTGACACCCCCAAATGTACACACTGTCTGGAAATTGGACATATGGCATTGACTTGCATCAATACATTCAGATGCAATTTGTGTGCAAAGAAGAGACATTCCTACGTAAAATGTCCATGGGCCTCCCACAATACAGAGGAGGGAGTTTCACATGAGGCATTAATCACACAGGCACAGAAAAAAGGTTGTGCACAAGCATCAACAAAGAAAATTCAGGACATTTAGCAAGAGAAAGAAGCAGCTAAACAAAAAGAATCAGGAAAAGGAAATGAGGAAGAAAAGGAGACTGCATCACAAGGTATAGTTTAGAGTAATCATGGAAGTACTATGAGGCAACAACCAGGAGATGTGATGAGTGAGGTAGTCACAAGCAGTGAAGAACAATCTGTGGACCCACAGCAGGAAACTGCACAAACTTGTATCCCCCAGCCATTACAAGTACCCTTCTCACAGGCACACCAAAATAATTCACCAGAAGATGAGCTAGAGAATCCGAGGCTCTTAGGCCAAGCAGAGGCGCATCCTTAAGAGGAAAGTTGAGAAGATGAACAAAAAAAGTATGGCATGGATTTAACTACGATGTCTCCCCCCCCCCCCCAAGGCACTAAGGTTTCCATTTAAGACTGTGGAATATTAAAAAAAGACTTAGGACTAGGCCCAGTGCTAAAACTGAGCCAAAAGGGAAAGAATGGAAAGTTACGAAAGGGAAAGAGAAATTAACATCTGACGATCCATACAGCATATTGTCAAAAAGGAATGATTGGGGTGACACCAAGGAAGATGATGAGTCAGATTCATCTTCGATTTCATCCTCTACGAAGGACCAGTCTTCAGAAAAAGAAGATGGAGGAACAGAGGGGAAAGGAAAAAAACAATGGATAACCAGGTCAAAGTAGTGTAATGGAAATCTTCTTCCGCTAAAAGCCTATGGCATTATTACAAATACTCTCCATTAACGTGAACAGCATTAAGAATGGGAAAAGAAGATTGACTGTTCTCTCTGAGTTACAGTCTTACAAGGCAGATATTATCCTAGTCCAGGACACAAGAATACAAACTTTTTTGGAGATAGCCCAAGCATCTCAATTGTGGGGTTAAGGGGCAACCTTTTGGTTTCAGGGTACACATACTTGCGATGGGGTGGGTATTCTCCTTGGTAATCCACTTTTAAAGGTCATTAGGTTAATAGATCTGGAACCTGGGAGAGCTTTAATTTTAGATATTCAGTTTGGGGACACTAGAATTAGAATAGTGAATAGTTATGCCCCTCAAGTGAAAACGAATAGGATTGCGCTTTTTAGAGCCATACAACCGTATCTACATACGTCTAGGTTAGTAATGGGGGGGGGGCGACTTTAACTGCACTATGCAAAGGATAGATAGAGACCTAAAAACCAGTAAAATATATTGTGATTCAAATGCTCTGAATGATGTGGTAAATAATATTCATTTACAGGTAGCCTATAGGGCAAAACATAAAACTGGGGAGAATACCTATTTTAGGGGCCCATTATCTACAAGGATAGACTATTTTTTTGTGTCCACCTGGTTATCAATACATAGTATAAGGACACTATGTTTTGATTTTTCAGACCATGGGGTATTTGGAAGCACCTCACTTGGCGTAATAGCCCTAAATGTGGGAAAGGCCCATGGTGGTTGAATCGTTCATATTGGAATCCGTAGAAATTGACAGAGATTGGAATAAATTATGGACAGCAAGGTAGTCGGTCCAATTTCCAGGTAGAATGGTGGGAGGAGATGAAGAAATTGATAAAGGATTTTTTTCAACATAAAGCTGGTAAACAAGTTTTACACATGTATTTGGATTATTTAGGCCTCAGGAAGCAGTTTCAAGCTCTTATTTCTAAAACAGAAACATTAAAAATGGATTTTAGTGCCCAAATAAGTACCATAAAAAAGAGATGTTTGTAAAACAGTACAATAGGGCAAAAATGTTACAGCAAGAAATGAGGTTTGGAACAGAGTGTAAAAAACAGACTTTTGATGCTTTTAAGGATTGTAAGAAAAAAACGGAACATAAACTATTGTTACAGGTGTTAGATGACATGGGACAACAAGTGTCAACAAAAAAGACATTTTAAATGGTGTACGACATCATGTACAAAACTGGTTTGGGGAACCCCCAGTTGTACAGCTGCCACTAGATTACCTAGAGAATTCAGAGGTTCCAGGTATATCACCCCCTCAGAAGGCAGCTGTGAAACGACCAATTGAGGAGGAAGAAGATGAGCAGGCGATAGCTACATTAAAAAATGGGACTTCCCCAGGAACAGATGGGATTACTGGGGAATTTTATAAACCAAATAAAGACAACCTAGCTCATGATTTGACTATTTTAAACAATGAAATATTGGATTCAGGAGCGTTACCAAGATCCATGGCCGAGGCAGATTTAATTATGTTATATGACCATGGGGAACTTTAAGCAGACACTTAAAACTTTCTTGTGGGGTCAAGCCTTTTATGAACTGTCATGATTCTTTAATGGTCTATTTTTTAATTGTAATATTTTTATGGAATATGTTCTTAACATTGTGAAGCACCTTGGTATCTGAAAGGCGCTCAACAAATAAAATTTTATTATTATTATTATACAAGAAAGGGAGAAAAGATGATCTGAATAACTGGAGGCCAATTAGTTTGCTGAATGTGGATTTTAAAATCCTGGCCAAGGTGTTGTCTAAAAGGTTGACCCAGATAGCAGATATAGTAATTTGTAAAGCACAAACATGTGCAATCCCGAAGAGAGGTATTCAAGATAACCTGATAATTTTAAGAGAATTATTCCAACGAGGTAGGATGGGGTTGAAAGAGGGGTATATACTCAGCCTGGACCAGCACAAGGCCTTTGATTCCCTGGCACACTCTTTCCTAGTCTCAGTTTTGCGCCACTATAGGATGCCTGAGAAATTTGTACAGTGAATAGAATGTGTATACCAGGAGGTAACATTAGCCCCCAGAATCAATGGGTGGATTGGGTAGGATGATAAGCTTAAGGAGAGGGGTGAGACAGGGCTGCCCCCTTAGCCCCCTACTAGATATTTTTTGTATTGACCCTTTTTTAAGATTTGTTCAGATGTCAGATGTGATTACGGGACTATCTTTAACACAAAGGGGCCCTCAGATAAAATGTTTGGCATATGAGAATGATGTAGTAATAGTACTTGATAAAAAAACAGAAGTGCAAGCTATTACAAACACGCTTTCAGAGTATTTGAAGCACTCAGGATCAAAGATTAACATTGAGAAAAGTGTAGGGCTATGGATTGGAAGCAAATCAGAGACCAATATAAGTAGGTACGCAGGCATACCACTGACACAAGACCCTATTAGGATCCTTGGGATCATATTTGGGGATGTAGATTTGGCCATGTCTAATTGGGAAAGCAAATTACGGAAAGCAGAATGGATATCCCAGGGGTGGAAAGGTTTACAAATTTCAAAACGGAAAAGGGTATTGTTAATAAAAAACTGAATAGTACCATTTTTCCTCTATGTTAGCTATATATATATCCCCCCTTCCGCAATTGAAAACTAAATTGTATAGTGTCTTTTTCCAGAGTTTATGGGGGAGTATTCTGAACCCAATAAAGAGAGGGATTACTTATCGAATGATAAAGGAGGGAGGATGGGATATGATAGACCCAGGAATGTTTTATTGTAGTATTTATATTTATTATAATATGTTCCCAACAAGCTGGCCTGGTGGCATTGAGGGCTGAGGCACTGGACGCCTTACCTCAAGCCATGCCTGTGACCCGTGTTCAGGAACGAGCACGGATCATCGGGGGTTGGCAGGGAGGAGAAGGATCGAGCATCCGTTGGACTGCTCTCCTTCTCCGGGGTGGGCGGAGGCTAGCTGTCGTCACTCCACTGGCCCCTAGCGGCTGGTGGGGGGCAGCGCGCCAATGCTACAGCTGAAGGGGAGGAGACAGGCAGATGCTTGGTGAGAGCACGTGTGGTAGCATGCGTGCTCTCACCGCAGGTGTCATTGCATGCCCTGCCTCCTCACAAGGGGAGAAAAGCAGAAAAATGCTCCAGCTGGATGACGTGGTCCCTGCAGTGTGCCACCTCTGAGAAGGCACCTCCCTGGCATGGATCCATTTGGGGTGGGTTGAGTCGCACCCCACCACCCTGCCATGAAGGGTAAGTCGTGGGGTGCACAAGGGAAGGGGTCTAACCTTTGGGGGAGGGTGCGCTGGGGGACAACTGATGGCAGAAGCTGGGAGTTCAGAAGAAATAATACATTAAAAAATAAATAAATAATATGTTCCCAACATCAGCAGGAGGAAAACAATTATGGGAAGAGATGGTGTCTGAATGGGTTGAGATTAGCAAAATGGCATGGATACAGGGGAATGGTAAATTACTGGCTAGGACAACAGTAATTCTGGAATATGTGAAGCCTATGATTCGTGACTTGATAAAATTGAAAATTCCTGGACAAAATACTCATCCAAATACAAGACAAGAACTATATGACACCATGATGAAACATACAAAGCAGTTGGAATTACTTCGTTGTCCAGAAACCCAAATACAAACCACATTAACACAACTAACCAATGTTCGGATTCCAGCCTTTACATGGGATATGTTATGGTTAAGTATACATGGTCAACTAAATGTAAAGAATAATCTTAAACATAAGCAGGTGACAGAACACTATTGTCCAAGGAACTCTTGTACACAACTTTTAGAAATACAGGAATATCTCTTTTTGGAGTGCCCATTTGACAAGACATTTTGAAATCTGGTGAATAAGACATGGCGAACCACCCTGTTTTAGAACTTATCTTATCTGGAAGTTGTACTTATAGTTTTTGATGCTAAATGGAATGGGTTACATAAAGGAACATTACAAGTTGTGTTTGCAGTACTTAAGTATTTCATACGGCAGGCACGGTGTATATGGGTCACACAGCAACACGAGACCTTACCTGACATTATGATGAAAAATGTAATAATCTCACTTCAGCAAATTTATAAGACTGACAAAAAGTCTGTGTCAAGAAGAACATTACTTGGGTTATGGGAAAATAGTGCCACATTTCTGTTATTGACATAAAAAAAGAAAAAGAGGGAGGAACAGAGGAGAGATGGTTTTGGGTGAGGAATCTTTCTCTTTTGAGCACATGGAGAGTGTTGGTAAAAACATATGGGTGAAGAAAAAGGAGCAGAGGGGAGAAAGAAGGAGAAAAAAGACAGAAAAAAATGAAGATAAAGGAAGAAAAAAAAAAAAGAAGAACAGTGAGGGACGAAAAGCAAATGTCAAATAGGAAAAGGAGGAGCCCCTATGGAAACAGATAGTTGTTGATACCACAAGTATTTAACAATGGCATAAAGATGGTTTGAAAAGGCTAAATGGGTAGGCCATGGATCCACCACAAGACAGCAGAGGAAAGTTTGACAGTATAGAGATAATGGACCATAACTTAAGAAAATATAGATACTACTGAAACTGATGTAGAATGGAACCAGATTGTTTTGAATTTTACACCCTTTTTCCCAAAAAAAATTCCCCTACTTTTGTGGCGGGGGTAATGTTCTCTTGGATGGCGGAGCCCAATGTCAGTGTGGTGACAGAGATGGACAGAGCAGGAGGATCGGCCTCCCCTCCCGGTTCCCTGAATATGGTTGCCGAGAGGAATACAACTGAGAAGAAAGGGGCTCGGGGAGCGACTGAGCCTGTCACGTGAGACCACCTGAATGTAAATTGGAACAAGGTGGACAACCTTTATTTGGAGCTGGAGGGCCTTAGACAGCAGCTGGAAGCTGTAATTGTGTGGCAGGAACAACTTTTATCCGATAGCTGTAATGGGGGGAGTATGGAGTACAGGGTGGAGGACTCCTGAAGGAATGCGTAGGAAGTGTGCCCCATGGATTTGGGGCCTGTACAGTGTGAAGACCAACTACCGCTGCTACGTAGTGAAGCACCACAGCCTGTGGTGTCAGAGAGTGATTTGTTTCGGCAGCGAAGCCGGGAGTTTGGATGACGATGGAGTTCGGAGTATTGGATGTCTCGACCAGTTTGTTCCAATGGGAGGTGCGAGGGATGACCTGAACATTGTCATTGCAGGTATCTCTTTCTCTTCTCATGGGGGGGCCTGGGCTGTGTGAGTATACAAAGTGGTTGCACGTCAAATTGACTTTGATGGAGCTGAGCTGTTTGTCAAAATGAGGCTGGACATGGTTTGTCTCCTGAAACTGATGGCAATACCATGTTTCATGGGGGTGCCCAGGGCTTACACCCTGTTCCTAACTGGGACACAGTTATCCTGTCCTATGTGGTATTTGGAATCGGGACTGTTGAAGGATCTGAGATTGATGGAGATGATTTTGTCACTGTGTTGGCAAAGAATGACACTGTTTTACAAACTTCTTTTGATATTAATATAGCTGCCTCTGGGATTACTATTGCAGAAGCCATGGAAGAGGCTGGTTGAGTGAAAGGAGAGGGCTAAAAGCCCTTGCGATCTCCGGGACCTGTTTCTGCCATTGACTTGGGGTCTCCTGTCCATGTTACCGCTTCAGGGGGCCAGAGCCCACTCCATCTGCCCTCTTCTTTAGAGCTTACTCAGAATCCTACTTTGGGTATTTTGGATTGTAATTCATTGGAACCCGCAGGTGTGGTGCTATCTGGCAAGGAGAGTGTGCTTCCTGAACAGGAACTGGATCCTCCCCACTGGTAATAATGCTGAACCTGTGCTGCGTGCGGTCCCCCTCCCATGGTCTGAGAGATCTGTGCCACTGGGTGAGCCTAGGATTGCCTCTTCTGGTACTGGCCCTACCCCGTCCAGGACATATGCAAGGTTGTTTCATGCCCAACCCGAGCAGGCTAAGTGCTGCAGTGCTGTCAAGATTAAATATCATGATGGCCTTGACTTATTTCCCAATAGAATACATGTGGGAAAATGTTTGATAAAGGAAAGTTTACAGTTTCATGCCAGTTATGTATATGCTTTAATTCACATATCTGGAGACCCAATCTTTGATGTTAGTTTCAAGATGGTGCAAGGTTTGGAAATGTTTTTGATGAGATACCAACAAGTTTGTTACACCCTATTGTGGTCTCCCTTTGTGGTTTTTCTGCTGACTATACCTGCATTTAAAGTTATTATAGTTCTTTTTAAGAATGAGGGGTTTGTGCCACTGGCATTGTACATTAGCTTAAATCTAAGTGTACAGTACTTGGGAATCCTGATCCTATCATGGATTCTGAGCAACTTTGGACTGGGGGGGGGGGTACGTAGAAACATAGAAGTTGATGGCAGATAAGGGCCGCAAGGCCTATCCAGTCTGCAAATTTCTTTTTCTACCTTATAAACGTGCCATCAGCCTTTACTCTGTCAATGGTCTATCTATTCATACTCATCTGTATTGCTCCCTTATGCCTGTTTGAAGCCCTGCACTGTATTCATTGCCATCACTTCCTGAGGTAGGCCGTTCCATGCATCCACCACCCTTTCTGTGAAAAAGAACTTCCTCACATTACCCTTTAATCGGCCTCCTTCTAATCTCATGCTGTGTCCTCTTGTCCTGCTATTTTTCTTATATTGAAACATGTTAGACTCTTTCACCTTGTTAATGCCCTTAAGGTGTTTGAATGTTTCGATCTTATCACCTCTCTCCCTCCTTTGCTCTAGGGTATACATATTGAGCTCCGTTAATCTGTCCTCATATGTTTTCTGATGCAGTCCCTGCACCATTTTGGTTGCCCTTCTCTGGACTGCCTCAATTTGGCTAATGTCCTTGTGAAGGTGTGGCCTCCAGTACTGCACGCAGTACTCCAGGTGGGGACTAACCATTTGTCTTGTAAAGAGGGATTATTACCTCCCCCTTCCAACTTGTGATACCCCTACTAATACACCCTAACATCCCCCTAGCCTTACCTACTGCTTTAGTAGTCTGCTTGGATGATTTCGCTAATCAGTGATGATGATGCCCAAGTCTCTTTCTTCCCTTGTGACTGCCAGCAACTCCCCTCCCAGCCTATAGGTGGCTTCAGGGTTTCTCTTCCCTATGTGCATGATCTTGCACTTATTTGCATTAAACCCCAGTTGCTACTCTTCTGACCATTTTGCTAGTTTATCCAGATCTCTTCTCATTCTGCCCACCCCATCTGGATCATCTACTCTGTTGCAGATCTTGGTGTCATCTGCAAACAGACAAACCTTACCCTCCAGTCCATCTGCAATGTCTCTGAAGAAGATATTGAAGAGGATTGGCTCCAGGCCTGATCCCTGAGGTACCACACTTGTGAGTTGCATCTCTTCTGACTGTATACCGTTTACCACCACTCCCTGTTTTCTGCCCGTCAACCAGTTTGCCACCCAGTTAACCAACTTCTGACCCACCCCGAGCCTACCCAGCTTATTAATCAATCTTCTATGTGGAACTGTAGCAAAAGCTTTGCTGAAGTCAAGGTAGGCGACATCAACTGCACCCCCTTGGTCCACCACTCTGGTTACCCAGTCAAAGAAATCTATGAGATTAGTTTGACAGGACCTTCCTTTTGTAAACCCATGCTGTCTTGGATCCTGTGCTCCTAAGGATTTCAGGTGTTGCACTATCCTTTCCTTAAGGAGTGCCTCGATAATCGTGCCCACTGCTGAGGTAAGATTGACTGGTCTGTAGTTCCCTGCCTCCTCCCTGCTACCACTCTTGTGGAATGGAATCACATGAGCCCTTCTACAGTCTTCTGGGGCCTCTCTTGTGCTCAGAGACTCACTAAACAGTTCTCATAATGGCTCTGCTAGTTCCATCCTCAGCTCCTTTAGTACCCTGGGATGTATGCCATCAGGTCCCATTGCCTTGTCCACCCTGAGCTTATCGAGCTCTTGTAGGACCCTTTCTTTTGTGAAGGGACTAGTGCTCACCTCCCTCCCCACTGTGTCCATGGTGCTGAGCAGTGGGTCCTGCCTTACCTTCTCTTCAGTAAATACTGAGCAGAAGTATCTATTTAGGATAAATGCTGTTATATGGTCCTCCTCCTCACACACACCCTTATCTCCTTTGATCTTAGCAATACACGCTCTGGACTTTCTCCTTTCACTAATGTATCTAAAGAAAGCCTTGCCACCTTCTTTTACTGTTTGTGTTAGTGTTTCCTTGGTTTGGGCCTTTGCCTGCCTTACTGTCTTCCCTGCTTCCCTTAGTGACGTTTGGTATGCCTCCCTATCTTCATCCCGCTGTGTTCCCTTGTATTTCCTGAAGGCCAGCATTTTGGCTCTGACCTTTTCTGCTACTGTTTTTGAGAACCAAAGTGGTTTCCTTCTTCTTTTGCACTTCCTTTTCTCTCTAACACAATGGGATGTTGCTTCAGGTATTGCATCCTTAATGCTTGCCCACTTTGCCTGTACCCACTCAGCTGTATTTCTTTTTGCCAGGGCTAGCTTAACTCAGTTGACCATCTGATCAAAGTCAGCTCCTCTGAAGTCCCACATTTTTACCTTGAAATTGGATGATTTAGTTGTAGTGGTAAATTGAACCATACCATGTGACGGTCACTGGCCCCCAGGTGACCTGCTACCTGGAGATCTGTGATCCTTTCCCTGTTAGTCAGTACTAGATCTAGGATAGCCCTGTCTCTTGTGGGTTGTTGTACCAGTTGTTTGAGACCATCCCCCTGCAGGGAATCCACCATGTGTCTAGTTCTGGCAGATGTTCCTGCTTGTATTGACCAATCTGTATCTGGCATGCTGAAGTTTCCCATTATCAGAACCTCCCATTTAGCTGTTATGTTTTGTATATCTTCTAACAGTAATGTGTCTTTGTCCTCCCCCTGGTATGGGGGCCTGTAGACAACCTCAGTTCTTATGGCTGTCCCATTTCCTGTTTCCAGGGTGACCCACAAGTCTTCTGGCTCCTTATGTGTATTCTGAATTTCTGTAGCTTTGATATTTTCATTGACGACAGGCCACTCCACCCCTCCCTCTTTGCACCTCAGTCTCTTATGAACAGTACATAGCCAGGTACTGAAGTCTCCTAAGTATGGTTACTGGTAAACCATGTCTCGCTAATTGCTACTATGTCCAGTTTAGCCTCTGTCATTATTGCCTGCAGGTCTGGGATCTTGTTTACCAGACTGCGAGCATTTGTGTACATGATTTTCCATTGGCCAGATTTCGGTGTGTTAGTTGTTGGGTGAGGTCTGGCGTTTCCCCTGTGTGTCATATGGGGAGCTGGACCTTTTTCCTTACCTGGTGATGCAAATGAACTACAAACATGCTGAACTCCTGTTGGACCACTAGCTGAGGGGGGAGGGGTGTTCTTCCCATTCGACATAAGGGGTGCTGCACCCCTCTCCCCATTTGCTAGTTTAAATATTCTGCAAAGACGTCAAACCTCTGCCCCAATGCACTGACTCCCTCTTTAGTCAGATGCAGTCCATCAAATTTAAAGAACTTTTGCTCCCAAAACTGCTGCCAGTTCCCTACAAATTTGTGTCCTTTTTCCTGGCACCAGCCCTTGAGCCACATGTTTAGCTCCCCTATCTCCCCTTCTCTGACCTTCCATCCATCTGCCCCTGTCTCCCAGACTGGCAGGATCTCAGAGAAGGAGATGCCGGACAAAACGGATGATAGTTTATCAAACAGCCTGGTCAGGTGTTCCTTGGTCTCCACAACTGATCGGCTTGCAAGATCATTAGTCCCTATGTGTACCAGGACATCAATGTTTTCTCCTGCTTCCTGAAAAATGTTAGCTATGCGGTCAGTGTCTCTCCATGCTGATGTACCTGGGAGACAACTGACCATTACCCCTGGCTTGAGATAGATATCAACTCCCCGAATCATGGAGTCTCCTATGATCAGAAGTTTTTTGGATTTCCTTTTTGCTTTTTTTGTTTTGGCTCCTGTTTTGGGCGAGTTTTGTTGTGCTAGTTCCTGTGCTGCAGTGTCCTGCTCTGCAGTGTCCTCTGCCCCTTTGTTTGATTTTGGAGATAGAGGCAGATACCTGTTTGTAGTTTTTATATGGTTTGTGAAGGTACTATGTTGGAGAGCACCGAGTGATGGGGCACCCAATTTGCCCCTCCTAACCACCTGCCAACCTCCCGGACCAACTACCCTCTGCAGTCAAGGTGCTTCTGTTGGATGTTGGGGAAATGGAGGGTGGTTCTTATAATATATTTCCTCTTGAATATGAAATTTGAGGTGCACAATCTCTGCCCATGCTGCCTGGAGCTGAGCCCTAAGATCTCCAATGGCTCAGCATGTAGGACAGTGTCCTAAATCCTGTAAAACTGCCCTTCTGAAAAGTGTTCTACAGTACCTGCAGTTAATGATATCCATTCCAGATAAGTTGCTGGGTTTATAACCTGGTCAGAGTAATTAGAATGAAGCAAATGAAAGCAAAAGTTTAATTTTGTGTTTTGTTTGTTTGTTTTTGCATAGCTTGTTATAACAAGTTAAATTACTAGTGCCACTGTATATAAGGTCACTGTGTGGATACCCCACTGATCTACCCCTTCCTGCTTTGCCACAGCAAATGTCATGACTGTGCTACCCTATAAAAGGAGTGTAGTGTGGGGTGGTTGGAGATGGGAGTGGGTGGCTGGGACCTTCCCCTGCCAAAAAAGAACCATGGATAAAAGAAACAAGGAGGTAAGAGCAGAAACAATCAGTCAGCAACAAATGCAGTAACCCTGAAAGCTTATCCTAATGATAGATAAAACTGTAAAACCTGTAAAGCACCACCTATAGTAATTTCACAGACGATATACCCTGTAAGAAACACTTTGCTACATAGAAAAATAAAGCAGTAAGAGAAGATATACCTTACAAAAGACAATTTGAATCAGAAGATTACAGCAGCAATCTGTTAGCACACACCTGTAGACACACCTTGTAATAATGCAGCAGAAGGTATACCCAGCAACAACAATTTGAATCAGAGAAACATAAAGCAATAAAATGGTAACAACAAACAGGAACAATCCCTGTGAGTACAAAATAAAAATAACAACACACAGTAAATCTGCCTAGCCAAAACAAGTCTTAATCCTTTCCCTTGCTCTGGTAAGGTTCTTTTCTCTGTCCTTTCAAGCAACCTAGAAGGAAAGAGCTCAGGTGAAGCTAGGTGCCTTGGCCAGCAAACTTAGTCTGGTGGGTGGAGGAGTCTTGTGCATTTACCTCAACTGAATGGTTCGATTCAACATTTACCAGGTTGTTTTCATTTAAGCCAGGACAGAAGGTTCATTTTTTTATGCTGGTAAACCGAAGTCCCATTTTCAATGTGGTGCCTATACGTACCTGAGTAATACATGTGATCAGTTGAAATGCTCCCTGTATAGGGGAATTGGGCATGTCAGTGCTAGCTGGCTACTGCCAGTTAGCTGTAATTTATGTGGTGAAACTGGCCATTCCTTCCAGTCTTGCCTTTGGGCGTCACATAATCAGCTGCATGCCGAGACCAGTGATCAAGAGGAGATGTTCACCAGGGCACAGGAGACATTAACAGCAGTTGTTCCAGTTCTGGCATCTATAGGGGAGCCAGCTGTTTGTCAGGAGGAGCACCACCTGAATGATTTGACAGAGGCCCAGTAAGGGAGCCCTGCCTGTCAACAGCTACTGGCACCATCTGTGCAGGTGGATATTAGCGTACAGCCTACTTCACCTGGGTCCTTGGAGGAGACTGTGGGTCCTGTACCTGCTTCAAATTCTCTACGGGGTGTTATGCCCCCTCCACCCCCTATGCTGTGGGAGATAGAACTTCCACAAAGAAGTGCCCATCACAAGACTTCTGTAGTCCCGCCTCCACAAAAAGTCGGGCGGAGGGATGTTATTCCAGTCAAAAACAAATCTGCAGTCTTGGCCAAGAGAAAGGTTTGGGGTGACTCTGAGGAAGAATTGGGCACCTCTTCTATCTATTACATCTTCTGTGCAGGATCTTAATACTGATACAGACTTGGCCTCTGCCAAGTCTAAGACTTCAAAAAAGGAAAAAGTAAAACTGAAGAAATCTGTTAAAATGGATATTTGAGGTGGTTTGGGTCTGATTGCCATGTCAAGGGATTTCTCATTCACTTCTGTCAATACTAATAGTATTAAGAACATAAAGCGGAAATGGACTACCTTTTCCGTTCTCTGTGACTTTCCTTTTCATATATTTTTTTACAGGACACTCGGATATATACGATCCAGGAAACTGTGTTGGCTCTTCTGATTGGTTTGGAGGCCCTTCCTTTTGGTCCTCAGTGAAGACCCATGTTCTGGGGTGGGGATTCTGTTTAATTCCCTGGGTGTAACAGTCAGTAGGTTAGTGGATTTGGTCCCTGGGTGAGCCCTAATGCTGGATGTTTATTTTTCTCCTTAGGAATTTCAGTTAATCACTTTATATGCTCTCTAAATGAAGGTTTTGCAGATTAATGTGTTAAAAGTAATACAGACCTTTCTTTTTACCACAAAAACTATTATCTTTGGTGGTGATTTCAATTGCATCCTGAGTTTGGCAGATAAGACCGATAAAACTACTAAGCTATTTAGTGATACTAATTTCTTGAACACTTTGTTAGATACTGCTAGGTTTAAAGATGGGGCCCAAGTAGGGAAGCAGTCACCAAGCCATACCTTTTATAAAGGAATTATATCCTCTCAGATTGATTTTTTCCTTTTGTCACATTGGGTTCTGCTTTATTGGTACGAGGTATATCTGATAGAAACTACTGACCTTGGGCTTATTGCAATTAAAATGTGAGCTGCACATTATAAACCTATGGCCCACCATACATGGTGCCTGAATATTTCCGAGTTGGAAGAGCAGTGTGTCTGGCTAGCTTTAAAGGAATTGCTTGCAGCTTGATGACTGGTACATGAGCTATGTGATAGCCCTGTCCAATAGTGGGTGGATACCAAATTTGATATTGAATGATTTTTTCATGGCTTGGCTAAACAACAACATACAACCCGATATATGCATTACTTAAAACTAGGGAAACATTTGCAGTTTCTTATTTCTAGGACTCACAAAACTGGGTATGATTATTCGGCCCAGACAGCCGACATTAAAAAGAACATGTGTGCCATACAGTATGACAGGGCAACTTCCCTGTTAGCGGAACAAACATATGGGACTCAGGGGAAGAGTAGCCACGTGAACCTGTATGACTGCTGTAAAGAATGCGTAGAAGTCAAATACATGGCCCTGTTGAAGCGCTGGGATGGGTCCTTAGCATCACATAATCTGGAAATGGCTCAGATTGTACATGACCATACATCATGGTTATTTGGACCTAGCCATGATGTATTTGATTCAGCATCCGGCTTCCTCCACAACATAGTTCTCCCGGATTTGCCTCCAGAGGTTGGATAGAGCTTGGTGGCTCCCATTACGGTGGGGAAATCTGTGCTGTAGTTTCCCATATGAAAGGAAATACAGCCCCTGGACCGGATGGTCTGTCAGTGGAACTCTATAAAAAGATTTTTGACGACATGAGTGAACACCTGGCTCTTTTATTTAAAGACATCCTACAAGGTCAAGTTGCTTGTCCTCCAGAAATCTCAGAGAGTTTTCTGATCTATTTATACAAAAAGGGAGAGAAGGAGAATATGGATAATTGGAGACCTATAAGTTTGCTGAATGTGGATTGGAAAATCCTTTGTAAAATCATGGGGGTCAGCTCAGATTTTGATTGTCCCTAAACAAACCTGCAAGGTGCCAAACCGCACTGCTCAGGATAACTTGTTTTTACTTAGGGAAATTTGGCTGTGCCTGATTATCAGGGTTATCTCATCAGCTTGGACCAAGCAAAGACTTATGATACTGTTAACCATGACTTTTTATTTTCTGTTTTGTCACATTATGGTATACCACCCCTTTTTATTGCATGGATTTGGCGTGTATACAGTAATATTCTGACATAACCAATTGCTAATGGTCTTCCTGGGGAGGCAGTTACTATTTGTAGAGCAGTGAGACAGGGGTGCCTTTTTAGCCCCCTATTATATGTGTTTAGTCTTGACCCTGTCATTTGGAGAATTGAACAGCATTCAGGCATTGTTCATATTGGGGGAACTCTGGGGAGGGTCTTTCCTTGCATAATGGCTTATGCTGATGACATGTGTCTCATGGTTGCTGATGTACAGTCTGGAACTATAGCTCTATCTGTATTACATGATTTTTCATCTGTGTCAGGTTCTGCTCTTAACAAAGATAAGAGTGTATGGATGGTTATGAATCATCCAATAGGGAGGCCAGTGACGGATATTGATGGGATTCAAATTGTTTCCAGCCCTATTAAAATTTTGGGTATTTGGTTTGGAGGATTGAATCCAGCTATGCAGAATTGGCTTGAACATTTACATATAGCTGGACAAAAGGTTGAGAAGAGGATGGCATGGCCTATGACAAAGAGTAAGTGTTTTTTTTTGCTTCGGACTTTTATTCTCTCCTTATTATTGTATGTTTTTTATGTTTTTCCCCTGCCTACTCAGAGGCTTGGACACAGAGTATCTTTTTTAGGCTCCTGTGGGGCAGTAGGTTAAACCCAGTGAAAAGGGCAATCACATACAGACCCATTAAACAAGGGGGGCTAAATATGTTGAGTCCCATTATTTTCTGATATATATATATTATATATATGTGTGTGTATATATATATAATATATATATATATATATACACACACACACACACACACACACACACACATTTTTTGCTTGTGATACAATCCTGGGTAACAGTGTGGGCTCCCCTGTTATGGGCTAGGTGTCTTCCCCTCTTTTTAAAATGGAGTACATGGATTTTGGGGGGGTCGGAACCTGCTGCCAGGGGTGGCGGATTATTTGGTGTCACAGTTTAAAAAACTTAAACAATAGAATGTGTCAATTAATGATGTGTTGTACAAAACTCGGAAAGATTTCTATGTTTGTATTTTAAACACTACATTTTTGACAGACCCATGTTTCCAGTGTTCCCCTGGTATACCAAAGACTAGTCTTCTTAGTCAACTTTTGGAACCCCTTTTACCACAAAAGATGTGGGATATGGTATGGCTGTGCTGTCATGAAAAGCTGAATGTCAGGGATAACCGTAAACATAAAAAGTTGGAAGAATGATATTCCTTACGGGAGGATTGTGAGGCCCAGGTTGAGACGTTGGAACATCTATTCTGTAAGAGCCCCTATGTTATAAGCTTCTGGCCTTTGCTGGTGGCCCAATGGAAATTGCCAGTATTTTCGAAATGAATTATGCTGTCTTGATTTATGGTCTGTTTGGAGGTGGTTGGAAACACTTTCGTCCAGGGACTTCGTGAGTAGTATTGGCATGTTTAAAATGGGGAATCTGGCAGGTTCGATGTCAGTATATACTAAAACAAAAATGTATTCCTGTAGAAGTATTGGTTGAATTAGTGTCTAAGGATATTTTTTTTAATTTAAAAAGAAACAAAGAGGGTTGCTCCACAAAGTGGTGGAGACTTGGTGGAAACATTTTCCATGGCTTACCCCGTAAATAGAGTTGGTGTTTGGTGGTGTATAGTTTTGTGGTGAAGGGTCAGTAGTTTCATTATAGGTTTTTACACATGTTTGATTTGTGTGCACTGGGTGTGGGGTTTTTTGGTGGTGTGCCTACAGTGGGGTTTGATGTGGTACTCTGCTGTTTGACAGTGGTTTTTGCAGTTTGACATAAGTTGTTGTATATGTTTTGTTTGATTTCCTTTCCTGAATAAAAATTCCCCTACTCTTGCCAGTAGTGGGAACTGCTGGCCATTAGCAAAGATGGCCGACCTGGGTGTTGGAGAGCAAGGAGGACTGAAGCTGCCTGTCGAATCCCCTATGGAAGAGGACCTGACCGCTCAGATCGGTTCCTTGACTCCCGAAGTGTTTTTGCAACCTTATCAACCTGACTTTGCACTGTTGCCTATTTTGGCTGGGCCTGCTATACCAATGACCTTTTCTTTGGACCACTGGGCTTGTTTACATGACAATGCTGCCATGGCTATGGCTAACCCTCTGTAACTTCATGGATTGTCAGAAAAATCATCATGCCTAATGTGCCTTTTGAATGCTGAGGACTCAGAGTCCTTGATGGACTGTGCTACCCCTGGATTACTTTGTGGGAAGCTGCCTATACCTCTTTCGCCCCCCCCAGAACATTCTCAGCCAAACCCTCCCCAGTTTTTGAACACAGAGGAAATACCTGAATCTCGGGCATTTAGCACAGTCCCACTTTCACACTGGCTACCTACCGAGCCTTACCACCAACTGATCATGGCAGATGGAAAGTCAGGAACTGTTTCTTCCCCTGGTAAGCCTGTTGTTTCTTTTACAGAGGTTGCAATGACCGTTTCTGATCACGGTCAGAATTTTCCTGTGACGGCTGCTTCAGAAATCACAAGTCAGCCACACCGGCTGTTGTCAGTTTCCTGTGTCTGTTCTGTGGCCTTCCCAGGACAATTGCAATATGAACCTCAGCTGTGTTTGGGTCTCCCTGCTGCAGAGTACCATCTGGTTTCAAACACCAGTACACAGTCTTTTCAGGGCCCAAAACACTCCAGGGGTTGTATTGAAAGCAGCCCCAATATGCTGCATCATGGACATGCAGAAACAGCACTGCCTGTTGCTACAGGACCTCAGGTGTCTGACATTATGCCACACTGTACTTCCATTTGGCCAGCAGCCTTGGCCCTTGAGCAGCCAGTTTCAATTCACCAGAGGGCTCCTTCAGTTCAGCCCCTTCAATTGACAGTGGCACCTCTCACACCCTTGAGGTGTGTGGCGGTGGCTGCACCAGGGGCTCTTCCAGTCTCATCTCCTGAACCTCCCATAGATGAACTTTCTTCTGGATATGAGTTGCCACCCACTGAGAGACTGGGATCAGAGTGCCAGGCCACTCCACCTAGTCAGACTGTTACAAGTCCAATGGCCACCAAGACAGGTTGGAGCCTTGACAAGGTGCTCCGAACAGCGGGCTGGAAGATAGGGCCTGATGGAAAGTCATGGATCCTGAATCTGATATTCTTGCCTTCCTATTGTATTGATACTTGTGAGGGACCCAGTTCTGGGAACTCTCAGAATTCTGAGTCACCTCCTATAGTCCTAAACCAGCTGACCTTGCAGTCAGGGCAGGAGGCAGTGGTTCCTCCAATTCAGCATCCCAGCACCTCCAGCTGGACTGCCCCAGCCCCCTCAGATATTTCTGTTTTAACCTCCCCACCAGCCATTCTGGCTTCTCTTGGGCCATCTGAGACTCCACAAGATACCCCATTCAAGCTTTCAGACCTCTTTTCTGTACAGCCTGCTCCTACCCCTTGATGTAATGCAGTCCACCTCAAATATGTTGGAACAGAGCAATTTTCACCTGACCGTTCCTTCCTGGTTGAGAAGCTCTTAATGGACTCCCTTGGTTTTGTACCTGCAAACATCTTTGCCGTCATATACGTCTCTGGATTGTTGTTCTATGATATCAGTTTTCAGCTCCATTCTTTTCTGGACAGATTTTGGACTAAGCACTATTCTTGCGGTATTCCAAGCTCTGGCTGCCTTTTCAGGCCATCCCTCTTACCAGACCTACCACCCATACAGTGACTGTGATGTTCTGCGATGAAGGAGTGGACGTTTACAATGTGACTTACTGGCTGAAGCAACACTGTGAGGTGTTTGGCTGGCCAGACATGATTTTGGATAAATACGGTATCTGGATGAGGGGGATGAAAATACAGGGTGCAACTTTGGGCCACCAACTCTGGGCTTATCCATCTTCCCAATAGCTTTTTTTTGGGGGGTCGCGATCAAGCAGTCTGCTTTTATTCAGGACAACCGAAGGCATGTTTCAAGTGCGCTCACTAAACCATCTTAGTACCGTCTGTGACCAGAGGCTTTGCAGCCTCTGTCTGGAACAAGGCCACATTTCTGCTCAGTGCACCAGTCAAATGAAATGTAATCTCTGTCAGATGGAAGATCACTCCTTCCGTGAGTGCCCCTCAGCAACCCACAACAAACCAGTAGGTTCTCAATTAGATGCCTCGATTGCTCCATCCAAGCTGTCTGGCACTGGCCTGCTTTCTGAATCTCTATCTCAGGCATCTTCTGAGGTTTTGACCCCCACATTGCCTCCCTCGGACCACTTCTCATTGCCAGTGCCTGTTGTTAGGCCACCTCAATCATCTTCAGACCCTGCTCCTGAAGCTCCTGCAGTATCTGGTTCACATTCCACTCCAGCTTCAGATGCACTTGCTTCAGTGGTGCCTTTGAACCTCCCTGATACTTCTTCTATGCCTCCTCCACCTTCCTTCACTGAAGTGTCTCGTAGATGCTCACTTTGGAACCAATCACTTCGTGAGGGTCCACTGTCAGTGACTACCAAGGCCCTTCCCCTCCAGAACAGATTGCACCTGCTTGCCCCCAAAAGAATTGGGGAGATACCGATGCTGATATTGATTCTGATGCCTCTTCTACCATGTCAATCAGAATGGCTGGTTCTCTGGACACTGAAGATGATGCCCCAAAATAGGTATCACCTCGCAAACAGAAAGATGGACCCTTGCCGGGATCAAAAGTTAAATTTAAAAAGAAGCACAACCAACTGCCTTAGTGGTGGCACCTCCACTCCATTGAGTTTTGGACTTTTCCATCCTTTTTCTCCTTGAATGAAGGTTGCATCTCTGAATATCAACAGCATTTTCAACCTTCTTCATCAGAAGGTTATCCTGCACGTCCAGCGGGATTCCGGTGCTGACTTATTATTTTTACAGGATACTAGGTTGCATTCGTTGACTGACATTGCCACCACCCAAAGACTCTGGATGCCTGGTACTGTGTTTCCTATTTTTCCCTGGGCACTGAGACACGCTCTGGAATTGCCATCTTGTTTAACAGTCTTTCTCCTACAGTTACTAGGGTGCTTGATGTACAACCAGGTTGAGCTTTATTACTTGATTGTTGCATAGATCAATCCACTTTTCTTTTAATTATTTATGCACCTCAATATAAATTCAACAGGATTATGCTGTTTAAGTCACTCCAGCCTTATTTATGTACATTTTGGGGAGGACTTTAATTGCCTCCTTCATCACTGGGATAGAGGTGAGTAGTATAAGTTCATATATCTCATCAAATGTTAAATTTCAGCACGTGCCATGTCATTTGACAGGTGGGTGTGGCCTAAAATGGACCAATCAGAATCACCCCTCGTTAAACTGGAAGTCCCTCCCTTAAATGCGCTAGCCCCACCCCTTCTGGCAGAAATGACACGCGTTCGAACCCGTGTCCCGCCCCTTGTGCAGGAAATGACATGCGTTTGAACCCGTGTCCCGCCTTATGCAGGAAATGACCCCACTGAAACCCTGGAAGTGACCTAACACCACCATTTTGTAAGCCGCCTTACGCCCTCATTCTCATACACTCCCTAACCCTGCCACCCACCATTTTGTAAGCGTCCTGCGCCCCTCCTTCTTGTACACTCCTCGATCCCCTGCCAGACCATCCTGGCTGGAACCCGAGTCCCACCATGCTAGCTTGAACTCCTGCATCCCTCCTTTCTCCTGCACCCCCACCAGCCTGGCTCGAACCCCTGTCCCCTGCCCCTCCTTCTCGTACACTCCTCGATCCCCTGCCAGCCCATCCTGGCTGGAACCCGAGTCCCACCATGCTAGCTTGAACTCCTGCGTCCCTCCTTTCTCCTGCACCCCCACCAGCCTGGCTTGAACCCCTGTCCCCCTTTCTCCTGAACCCCACCATCCTGGCTCAAACCCTGTCCCTCTTCACCACCGTGCTCCTCCCACCCCCAAAAATCAGTTAGTGTTTATGTAGTGGTATGTGCCCCCGTAGGCCTGGTGTATAACTGCAGGGACATGTGTGTGTTTTTTGATTAGGATATTTTCAGAAAGAAGTATCTAGGAGGGAACCTGATCGTGCAGAGGTTTCACAGATCTGTGTGGAGACCCCACCCCGAGGGATATTCATCTGCCTGTGTGAGTACCCCTTTTTCTGTTTTTGTAACAATATACAAAATTATTTAACATGCATCTGTAGGACTGTGTCAAACTTGCATCAAAAGGATAGCTTTATGTATACGCATGTAACATTTATAAGCTAAAAGGGGGGCCTCTGTGTAAATAAGATGGTTCAGCAGTTTCCTCTGGATAGCATTGCAACAATCACAAAAAACTAATTATTTATACTTTTGTCATGAATTAGAAAGAATAAAAATATATCAGAAAAAAGGAATACACATACCTATAGTTCACCCCCCTCAGCTCTGTGTAGTATCAAGGAGAAGGCTGAAATGAAATGTGTGTGTGTGATATTTATAATGTTTTGAAAAAGGGGGGGTGGGGGCTACAACAGATGTGCCTCTGACACGTTACCATGTATAGTATAATGGGGTGTGGTGATGGTTTTACCAAGCGGCAGTCCATCTTGCTAAGCGTTATATAAACCCTGCATTTGAAGCCAGAAGGCACAGCTTTTGAGAGATTTCTCAGATTCTGTTTTATAGACTTGGAGCAGATTATCAAAAACATCAAGCAAGAAGATGGCAAGCGCTTCTCATTTCAACATCCCTGTAACAGGTCAGATTGTCATACCACCTAATGAAAAATTCAACCTCCTGTAACAGGCCAGATTGTCACACCACCTAATGAAAAGTCTGGAGATGAAAAGCCAAGCAAGAAGATAGCTGTCGGGCCCCACAACCCAAGCCAACGTATGTGTACTACGTGAGGTGTGAAAACGAATGCCCCACACAAGTCTTGTTGAGTGGAAGAGTGTCTGACATAAAAAAGAAACTCGCTGAACAGTTTGGTGAATCAGAAAATCCTAAATCTGACTGTCCTTCTGAAGAGACACCACTGCAAGACCTTGAAGAGTTGCTGGGGTGTGAATCTGATGCAGAAAAAGAAGTTACTATGAAACCAAAAACAGAGAGTGACAAGAAGGGGGCGCTAGAGAAGATGGTCAGTGAGACACTGCCAAAAAAAGCAACGGAGAAAGTTGTGAAAAAGAAATGCAAGACACAACCAAGAGGGGCCTCTGACCAAGAGGGTGATGATGATAATGCAGCCACAAGCAGTCAAGCCCAGGCTAAGAAAGTGAAAGATGAGAAAAATGAAGAAGAAGAAGAAGAAAAGAGTTGCCTTGATGAGGTAAATGCATTTTAACATTAAAAAATGTAACATTTAAAAAAAAAATGTGAGTGGTGACATGGTGTAACTGAGGGAGATGAGTTAGCAGTAGAACTAAATCTTTCGTATAATGAGTCAGAGGACCAATGCTGTTTTCTGTTTTACTTTAATAGACTGAAGGATTTGCGATGGAGCAGCAGTCATATTCGGACAGCATGGATTCTCGACTTTCCACAAATCTACTGCTCGACTGTCTTTGCTGTGTGAAAGATACAAATGTGGTTGTTAATGAGATGTGTGAGAACCAGTATGTTAGAAATACAGAGAGCGATAGAATGTTTCAAAATGTCACAGAACAGGCTGTGATCACTACACAACCCTCTTCTTCTCCTGAGATTAGACAGGGGACCTCACGTGAAAAACCAGGCCTCAGTATTAAACCCCCAAAACTGACAACGATATGTATTGTAATTACGTTATGTATCATACAATCCAGTGCAATTGCTTCAGTGATACAGAGGGTGATACATTGTGAATTGGTCGATTCCTGTCCTGGGTGTGAGATAGATGATCCAGTCAGAAAAAACATTCATGTGTCCTTGATGACTAAGGTCTAAAGAAGCGTGCAGAATGTTTCTGAAGCCATACATATAGGGCAGCTCATGCCCGTGATCTTGGCAATCGCTATGAAGCATCAGGGTTAAATATGACCAATTGTACCCTGGAAACTATAAGTCATGTTTTAAATGATGTGAGAAAATCCGATGACCCCATGTGGTTAGTTATGCAAATGTTACAGCAGACAGGCGGTGAAATTTAAAAATACCTGCCATCTGGTCAGCAAAGGTTCCTTTAAAAATTTCTAAAAGAAATTCAGGAACCCTGTTTATATTGTAAAAATTACCCCACCCCTGCCCCTCCCCCAAATTACTACATGGAAACATTTCAGTACCAAAATGTGTCATATTTTATTTTACAGATAATCATGCAGGATGCAAGTACAGAGAGAATCCAAAGGCTTATGTATCTGATCCTAAGCCATTACTGTCATCCATCACTGTTTGGTTCTACCTCAATATGACATTTGCCTTTGTGAGATACATGCAGCCTATGAACTGATGATGTTTGCCTTCCAGAAGTGTGGGAGGATACAGATAAATATATAAATGAATCTGTGCTACCACTTGTAGAAAATGTTAAAGTGATTGCCGATATATTCGTGGAAGACGATGAATGTCTTTGTGGACTTTATATCATGGTCGTCATAGCCATGTGTGTGTACTACAAAGCAGAAAACCTTGGATATTGTGCGTGTTGTTAACCTGGCTTCTCTGCTTGCTGAAATGATCCACTGGTCAAAAAGGACCCTTTAAAAATTATATAGGAAATTCAGGAACACTGTTTACATTGTTAAAAACATTTACCCCCCACCCCACCCAAAAACTGTACTTGTTACCATTTTAATATTGTTCATATTGTTACCCTGGCTTTTACCACTTGCTAAATGTATGTTTTTTCCAGAGTATACAACGATGGGAAACACCCGTCAGTGCATCCAGAGGCTTATTTACCAACTAGTCAGACACAAAGCTAAACAACCTGGTTTAAATCTACCTACAGGACAAGCACCGTCTGTACTTTTAGAGACATGCCAAGGTCTTTTGATGGTCTCCCAGAGGACCCCAAAGGAAACTGTGGATTATTTTAAGGATGAGGGGCTACTCTTGAGGAAGCAATGTTTAAAATTGCTATAGAGTTTATGCATAACCCTTATGATGTAATACACTTTGTGGTTTTATCTGTACCGCTGTTGACTTTTTAGTGTTTAGTTTGCAGAACGGGGGTCTGAGTCTGACATCATAAATTTTGCTTTTTATCGCTTTTGTTGTGTTTCATAAACCAGATTTAGCATATGCTTTTCCTAAATAGTGTATTATAATGTACTTTCAGATGGAACGCACTGGCATGTTCCCAATATTCCAGACAGTCTTGATGTCTACAATGTACCGTGTGATAAAGGACATTTTAAAGGAACCTATATACTTTGGAAAGCAGCCTGCATTAAATGTCTGCTCTTGAAGATGCTGCTGCTTCACTGGCAGAAAACACACTGACTCTGATTAAAGAGTTGCCACCACTTGTATGGAGACTCTGTTGACGTAATGGAAAACAGTAACTGTGAGAGCAGTATGCAAGGTGAACGCTATTTTAGATGTAACAGAATGTCTTCAAAATCAGCCTTGTTATTTTGAGTGGTGTATGGCATATGTGTGTATGTATTGTGCATACCTCATCACTAAGGGGAAGTGGACAATGCTAATGCTTGTGTAAACATGCAGCTCAAAAGTTGCTGTTTCTGGGTATTGTGAAGCGTGTAAAAATTGAAGAGTAGAAAAACAAGATATTATATAATCCGTTGCATGCATGCCATGTGTTATGCCTTTTGTATGTAGAACCTATATGCATTAGTTTATGTATTATAAAGGAAATATTCAAATACTGTTATGACGTGTGTATTTATAAATAAAATATAATCATGCATTGCACTTTGTGGTTGTCATAGTGTTTTTAAAAGAACAAAAAGAGCACATACTTTATTTTACTGGTGACAAGAGTTTTGCTAGCTAGCAGATGTGTTGGGGTTGACGAAAGGAGATGAATGATCACCTGTTCCAGAATATATATTTTAATGCAAAAAAGTGGGTAGTTTCACAGGGGTGACTCAGCTGTATAGGGCTGCAAAAAAACTTGATAAAGAGGTCACCAGGAAAGGTGTTGCAGAATGGCTTGCGAAGCAGGAGCCCTATTCATTACACAAAGCAGCCAGAGTCCGATTTAAGAGAATCCTGTCATTGTTTCTGACATAGACAGACAATGGCAAGCTGATTTAGTGGATATGAGTCAATATGCAAAGTACAATAATGGGTTTAAGTACATACCGACGTGCATCGATGTGCTGTCCAAGTATGCCTGGGAAGTGACTTTAAAAGACAAATCAGGCAAGGCAGTGATGCAAGCCTTTAAAACTATTTTTAAAAGTGGACGACACCTCAGAAGTTGCAGACTGATCAGGTAAAGAGTTTCTAAATGCTTCCTTAAAGAACCTATTAAAACAAAATAAAATACACCATTTTGTGATGAATAATGAAGTTAAGGCCAGCATTGTAGAAAGATTTAATAGGACACTGAAGTCACGCATGTAGCTATTTACAGCCCAGAATACTTGAAATATACAGATGTGTTGTCAGACCTGGTGCACAGCTATAACCATACTTATCACAGAAGCATTAAACACAGACCTGTGGATGTTAACCCTTCCAATGCCCTGGGTGTATGGAAGATCCTCACGGTAATTCTGTTCTTGGCAAAAGCAAAGGGCAACCTTCAGAAAGATGATCACGTGAGACTATCTAAGCTAGAAGGGTGTTTGAAAAGGGATATGAACAGACGTACACAGATGAGATATTTATTGTGACGGAGGTCTTAAAGACACAGAGGCCCACCTATAAGCTAAAAGACTATCAGGGGGAAGACATTAAAGGTACTTTTTATGCTGAGGAGCTGCAAAAAATTGAACCTGATGAGGACCATGTGTACAGGGTGCAGAAAATCCTAGAGGAGAAAAAGCGTGGCAGAAAAACATGGTATCTGGTAAAGTGGAGAGGGTGGCCCGATAAATTTAATAGCTGGGTTGAGGCAACACAGGTTCGGGACATTAGAAGCAGATAAGGCTTAAAATGCTCAAAAATGGATTTTATATCACATTGCCCAGCAATGCATCGCACAACATTTTCCCCAACAATACTATATCTACTTTTACTGTAAAGTTACCACAAACGCTTGAACTACCTGGTGAATGGGAAGTGGGGTTAGCAGAAATTCAGTACCCTCATACCTGGGACAATGTGCCTGCACAGAAAAACAAGTTCAATATGCTCTATCAGCCTCTAAACGTAGCCCACCGTAAAACACCACCAACAGGACCCTTTACAGAGTCAGCAGCACTTACAATTCCATCGGGCTATTATCCTAACATGGCTGGTATTATTTCTCAAATTAATAAAAGCATATTTGAAGTAAATGAACTGCCAGTGGTTTTGGAACAACAAACCGTCGGGAGAGAAATAAGCATTGACAGTGACATCAAATGCATTTTGTTTATGCACGGACAGTTACAGTACCTTTTGGGTTTTAGCAGACTCGAGGTAGGTGTAGTGAAAGAATCTAACAATGAACCCTCCAGATATTAATGGGGTTTTACACATTATATATCTACACTGACATTGTCACACATGAAATAGTGGGTGACAGTCTAGTGCCTTTGCTGAGATGTGTACCCATCAAGGGCCAAGACAATGAGATAGTGACCGTGACCTACGATAAACTCCATTATCAAACAGCTAGTAAACATCAGATCGATACAGTCACTATAGAAATAAAGAATGATCAAAATGAACCTGTACCATTTCGATTTGGAAAGGTGATCGTGAAGTTGCATTTTCGCCCCCAGAGAGTGCTCTAAAATTTAAACAAGGATGGTGATTGTTCGACATTATGGGGACCCTGCCTTGTACAGAAGCTATTACAAGGCACAGGCAGGATATGGTCTGCCAGGCTTTCATGGACTTCCTACTATGTATGGTTCTGGTATAGGAGGGATATTTCGTAGTCTGTTCAGAAAAGCAGTTCCATTTTTAAGAAGGGGGTTTGAAATTGCAAAACCACATCTACAGACAGCAGCTAAAAATGTTGCAAAGGATGTTGTGGGGCATGTGACTAGTGCTGTCACTCAAAAGATGTCAGGGGGTGATAAGCCTACTCAGGGTGGCTCAGGGCTGATTGTATTCAAGAGAGGTAAAGAGAAAGCGAGAGTGACACCCTTCGCTCTCATCGGCCCCGGCTACTTTAAAAGAGGTGTTTCCAAACGCAAAACTTCACATAAAAGAAAATGCTCAAAGGCAAAAGGATCTTCGAGGGGTCGTAAAAAAAGCAGAGACCTGTTCTAAAAAACATGGCTTTCATGCACTGTGGTTCTGAAGAATGCACAAAATCAGAACTTGACTTGTTTGCCATTTCTCCCACACAGACAAGCACTGAAAAAAGCATTTATGTAGAGATACCCCCTCTGGCTTCCCTTTCAGAAAACTCACCAATTGAATTTTGTATAGCAGGGACTGGTGAAGACTATTTGGATCTAAACAACACGCTTCTTTACCTGGTTTGCAAAATCACTGAAGCGGATGGTAGTGATATACCTGCAGTGGCCAAAGTGTGCCTTATAAACTACCCAGTGGCAACCATTTTCAGTCAGCTGATGTGACTGTCGGTGATCGGCTCATCAGTCAGAGCAATAACTGTTACCCCTACAGGGCTGTCATAGAATCTGTGCTGAACTTCAGTGAAGAGACCCTTTTACACAATTTACCGCAGAGGTTATTTTACAAAGACACCCCAGGAAACATGAAATCACAGACAGAGATGGTGATAATGTAGGTTTTAATAAAAGAAGCTCCTTCACACATCTCAGTAGAGGGTAGAACTGCTGGGACACTTGCACACAGACTTGTTTTTTCAAGAGAAACTGA
The DNA here is from genome assembly GCA_016271365.2 of Neoceratodus forsteri. Lineage (NCBI taxonomy): Eukaryota > Metazoa > Chordata > Ceratodontiformes > Ceratodontidae > Neoceratodus > Neoceratodus forsteri. Next base: position 238,035,962 of record CM057451.1, read on the forward strand.
TGCTGAATGGCATGGATATTAAAATTAAACTGACACGTAACAGGGACAGCTTTTGCCTGATGAGTGGAGATGCTGAGCCTTATAAGCTAAAAGTCATGGCCGCCTCTCTGTTTGTCAAAAGGGTTAAAGTGACCCCCGGAGTCCGTCTGGGACACTCAGAAGCCCTGCTCACCTCCAACGCTAAATACCCTATAGACAGAGTGGGTATGAAAGTGTTCAGCCTCCCTGCAGGCAGCAGGGTCTGCAACCAAGATAATTTGTTTTTGGGACAGTTACCAAAAATGATGGTCATGGATTTGTTGACAATGATGCTTTTAGTGGTTCCTACACTAAAACCCTTTAACTTTAAGCATTATAACATTAATTTTGTGGCTCTGTATCTGGATGGTGAACAAATTCGCTAAACCTCTGCAGCCAGATTTTAGAAATGGGAATGCTGTGAGAGATATTTTAATCTAGTACTAGCGGTGGGAAATCTATGAAAGATCGCCCGCTTTTAGTTAACCATCAGGAATTTACCCAAGGGTACACCCTGTTTGCGTTTGATCTCACTCTGGACCAAGAATGTGCTGATCATTATTCTTTAATTAAAACTGGGAACCTCAGAGCTGAGATCAGATTTGCAGAAGCCCGTCCACAAACAGTTAATCTCATTATCTATGCAGTGTTTGATAATGTCATTGAAATAAACCAGAGAAGAAATGTCATTTTTGATTATATGTGATAAACCATAAAAATGAACACAAAGCAGCTGGAAAAAATTGTAACCAATGATACCCACATCCGTGACTGCTTTTCTGGGCGTGTTTCCTGTGATCTGCTACCCAAGGAGAGACTGAGAAACCTTCCCGCAGCAGTAGTCATCAATACTGCCCCCATGACCTCCTGGACAGCACTGGTTAGCCGTATACATTTCAGAAAATGGGACTGGGAGTTCTTCGACAGCTACGGTTTTCATCCTGACAATCATGCACAAACTATTGGTTTTTTTAAACAGAAATGCAAACAACATTTTGTACCAAGACACACAGTTACAAGATACCTTTTCTACCACCTGTGGATTTCACTGCATATTTTTCTTACACCACAGATGCAAAGGACTTTCTTATGATCAGATTTTAAAAATGTACTCTAATGATTTGCTGAAAAATGATGCCATGGTAACTAGTTTTGTACGTCACTTTTCCAGACATCTAAACATGTCAGGGCACGTATCAGTGAGGTGGCAACATGTTCAGACTTGTTTGTCATGTAATGAATTTAAAATATGCAGCTGCTTGTAATTTTATTCAAACCAATCACTTATAAATCATATATAAACACTCATAATTGTGTGCTCTGTGTTTGCTGTGTTTAAACTTGGGGAGCACCTGTGTTTAAACTGTGGGGGGCTGTGTTTAACGTTTCAGATATGCAATGTCTTCAATAATGACAAAAATATATAAAATATAAAGGTGTTTATTGTAAAAACTGCCAATAAAATACAATATACATCAGTGGTAACATCATGGATAAGATATGCAATGTCTTAATGACAAATATATAAAATACAAAGACATTTATTGTAAAAACTGCCAATAAAATACAACATAAATCAGTGGTAACATCATGGATAAGATATGCAATGTCTTCAATACTGACAAATATATAAATACAAAGGCATTTATTGTAAAAACTGCAATAAAATACAACAAGCATCAGTGGTGACATCATAGATAAGATATAAACAAAAGCATCTCCTGTTAAAAATGCACACTATATACAATATAGCACTGAGGCAGAATTATAAGCAATCTTTCTAAAACATGTTAACATATTTAACTATGAGGTAGGCTAACATGCATCAATATAAACACTTTTTTGTTAAAACAGGATTACATATTCAGTATGAGGTAAATTGCTAACATAGGTTGTACACAGCAGGCACTGAGGTAGGATTACATATTTAATATGAGGTAAAATGTTCAACATATGCTGTACACAACAGTCACTGAGGTATCTAACATTCATACATAGAGATTGCATTTTAAGTTTTACATAGTGAGCCACACAGGTTTCTTAAAAGACTTTTGTCTTTTGGGCATCACTGACCATTGGTTAACTGGAGATGGCTGTGGCTGTTTTGCACCAGCTACCGATTTCAGCCTTTCCACATAGCTCCTGTTTGCTGCGTGAGCAAACACTGAGGTGGGTATGTTAGACTCAGCCATTGCTTTGACAAAAACATCCCAGCCCTTTGGCTTTCTGTGGTCAGGGATTGCATGAGTGGCTGTAGCCGCTCTTACTAAATCGACCATGTGAGACCCTGAAACAACAGTGCCTTTATACATTATTCACCTTATCACTCCAAAACACAATATCCTTGTTCTTTGCCATATGTTTTAACAACAGTTCAGCATTGGTTTTAGACCGATAAGAAACACTACTTAAAATGTCTTTTTCCATAGTACTAGGTACAGAAGTTGTCTCTCGCCGTGGACCAAGAGGGTGGTCAGACACTGATTCATTTCAGGCATGAGTAATGTCAAACTGGTTTTAGCTTGTTCTCCTTGTCTTACCAAAGTCAGATAGCACTGTAACACAGCAGAGTACATTTTGGCTTTGTCATAGTCTGATAAATCAGTCCGGGACAGTATAGCTCTCATGTCAGTGTCCAAACTGTTACAACTTTTCTCATATCCTGATCAGGGTAATTAGTTTTAATGTGATCCATCTGTTGCTGAGGTACCAAATACATTTTCTGTGTAAAATCCATTATCGTTAGCCAGCAGGCCTGTGATCAAAGGGATGGCAATTCCTAGCAGCGCTCCTATAAAACCACCACCAGTCTGATTAACTATTTCTTTTTCCTTTTAAGGTTATTTGTTTATCACTTAAAGTTTTAATGACTCTCCGTTTTTTTCAGCAAACCTAACTGTTTTGCTTGACAGTGGAATATTTCCTCTGAGAGTGTTTAAGGCTATCCAGCTATAGCGGATATCAGATCATCAGAGGCTGAACATAAAATAGCTTTTCTTAAGCTCGGAGGACCTTTACTAGTAACTTTAAAACAGACAGATTTCTCTGCAGACTTTTAGACATAACGACAATACAGTATCAAATATTTTAGAAGCAGAATGTGTTTTTTCATGACATATGCCACAGGCCAGTGGGGGAAACACACCACTACACAGTCTATATTTGTCTGGTGTATTGATCTTAAATCAACCAGTAAATAGCCATGAGGCTTTCTGGCATCTTCAAAAGCTTCTAAGAAAAATTTTGTCTGACCAGGATACATTTGTCTAGCTAGTGTTGTGATCTGAAGCTTGTCTCTGGGGTTTTTAAACAAAATCATGTATTTGGCATTTAGTGTGATGGTCCTGCTTTTTTTACCTTGACAGAACACATTCTGGACAATTAAAAATATTGTCAATTGTTTATGATGACTGTACTTGGTAAACCCATATTCCACTTCACTATTTTGACAGGCAGAGTCTATCAAATCATCTATAACGACAAAATTTACCTATCCAGGGGGGTAAGAGATCATTGTCAGCTAGTGACGTCGGTAGCCCCTCCACAAATTTAATATGAGGGAACTTTAACAGCAATTCATTATACAAAGGTTGCCAACAGCTGTAGAACCAGACAATATTTTCAGGCTTGTGTGATAAAGTGGCATCAGCATGTTCCAACAACTGTTTTATAAAGAAGCTCTTCCCACTATTAGAGGGGCCAGCCAACAGACAAGTAAAGGGATGCTGCAACCTGATATCCATTTTTCACAATCAGTATCCGTAAGGAAGTGTTTTAAAATTGTCTTGTAAAACTCACTTGTCATAAACTACTCTCTGGGTCTTGGACAGCGTTTTTGTTTCAAGGGACCACTGCTTTTTATTCCTAACAATGCTGGGTTGACTCACGGTAATTTCTTTAGAGATCTGTGACCCCGTATAGTCAAAGACCAGGTCCTTCAGACTTTCAAAATTAATGTGTTTACTGCGGCTACATTAAGGGTAAACCCTTTCACTTTAAGAACAACCTCACCACTGGACAGCCTGTAACCGTAAGGTTTTGGGCCTGCAGAAACGAACTCTGTAATGTGTTCATCAGCAGGAACTTCACTGGTCAGCTCCCCAATCACCCAGAGGTGGGGCCCAGTCACCCGGTCTGGACACAAAAATGACAGAGTCTGTGTCGTGGTAAAGGCACCTGTCCTGTAACCTATCTAGCAGGTTGTAGAGTTCGACTCTGGCATATACTGTTGTAAAACTAGCTATAAATATGTTGATATTATTGGAATTTGTGTAATGATTGCTGGTATATTTCCAGCTTAAACATGCTGTTTCATCATCGATGAAAAAGCATGATGAGATTTCGTGATATGGAACAAAAACATATTGAAATAATTTCTGTGGGTCTGTTACTATGCTCGTTGTCGGTAAATTAGCTCTCTGCCCAAATTTGCCCCAAAGAGAATTTAAAAACAGTTTAGATATCTGTCTCCTTGCAGGGTTAACAGCTATGGCTGCAGGGTTCAAATGTACATTTTCCCTTTCAAAATACTGTTGTATGTACCTGACTTTATCCTCTTCAGTTTTGACCCATGAAGGGAAACCAGATGCCTCTTGCTTGCCTTTTAGATGCAGCTTGATGTAATCTGCAAAAAGCTCTGTGCATGACTCTTTAAAATGCCAAACTTCATAAATGTTAATGATTTTGTAGCCTTTTTCCAGTGCCAGGTTTAGTTCTACGGTACAGTAGGTACCTGTAAGTGACCGTTGCTCATCATCATGTGCGCATGATGTTGTTTGAAGTCTATTTTCAGCGCATGCACGACATAATGTGAACACAAGTTTTTTACCAATCCTGGATGGCAGCACTGGAAAGAAAAGACCTCTAGGGTAAGACTTTACTTTGCTAAACCAAAGTACTGAGTGAGGTCATCAAAATTGTCATAAATGATGTCAGGATGACCGACTGGATACTGTTTGGTTTTGTTAACAAAAGGGTAGAGGCTGGTAAAATCATAATAGTGTATTTTCTCATCAGGCTGCATCTTATAGTACAGACAAATGGCATTTGTTCTCCCCCCAAACAGTGACTGCCTAGGTTCGAGTGGCTGTGGTAGCTGTCTGTCCCTCAAGAAATTATTCAAACCCTGATCTGTAGTCAGCATTGCTTTCCATTCATGTTCCCACAATACTCTAATGGCAAAACCCTGTCTTTTTAGAAAATGAAATTTGTGCGTGGTCTTATTGAATAACTGTCCAAAACTAGTCCCTGTCATGTGGTTTCTATCTTTCTCACAGTAACAGATGTTGCAGCCATGAAAAACAACCATTAAATTCAAATGCTGTGGGTATTCCATTTATGACTGAATAGCCATCCAAAAAGTACGGACCCACCTTAAATTCACCACCCCTTAGCGCATGCTGAATAGAAATGTTTTCTTTCTCAGATATGAACATAAGCCACTGAATAGCAGGTGTGGAGTATCTCTTCAATTGTCTGTGGTAGTTGTCTGGGGGGAGAACAGCAACAGTGCATTCTTTCAAGAACAGAAATCTGTACATTGCCATAGAAATTGAGGCTATGGTGACGTACTGGAAGGGGTCTAAGGATACTGTTTCATACTCCACCGTATCAGCGTCTGACTGTTTTAAAATACTTTTCGTAATCATCTCCAGTACTTCATTTCTAAATCTGACACAGGCTTTTTGAAGAATTTCAACATCTAACTGACAATAGTAGCGAAGCTCTCTTTTCAGATTAAATTCTCTATGTCTGTTAGCTAGGTACCATTGCAAAAACTCTTGCTTTTCTGCAGACAACATATATTCAGAACCATAAAACTGAGCATCGGGCAGAGGGTCTACATAATTTTCATTAGCCTTGGTGTTAAAAAAATTGGGGAAGTAACCTTTAGCAATCTCATTCTCAAATCCAAGGGCTGCAGGGATTTTTACTAGTTTAAAAGGAAGAAAACAATGGCTGTCAATAAATCTGATGTGTAGAGATGTCACTGTGACACAGAGTACTTTTCCTCCTTGTGTGAGCAATTTAATATCAATTCTTTCCTTGACTAGCTGGCTAATGATAAAGTAACTGTCATAGCCTTGGCATTGTGTGCTATAAATGTGTAGTGTCTAAATGGGGCATCAATAAAATGTCCTACAAAATCTTTTATGCAATCTTCACCTTCGAATTCCCAGGACCTCTTCCCATCTAATTACTTAGCATACACAAAATTTGGTATGTGCACCCCCGTTTCTTGTGTGGCTTCAAAATCAAACACTATGTATTTCTCAGTGCTTTTTACGTCTGTGAGTGGTGACATGTAACACAGATGCTTGTCTGCTGTCATGAAAGAACCGCATCTGCTACACTGAATCAATTTACATGTATGAGATCCCTTGTAAAAAACAAAACATTGTTCACACAGTTTCATGGATTTACAAGACCCTGTATCCCCATCAGCTCTAGCTAAATGTCTTTCTAGGCACGCTGAAGACCTACAAATCTTACATTTGTGACAAGATACTGTGCCAATTTCCTTTTCGAGACAACACGGGTCGAAACAAATTTTGCACTGTTGTGCACAGATATGATTTCCCTTATGGCTGTAGGCTACATCACAATATTCGCAGAGGTACTGTGCCCTATGAATTTTTTTTACATTAGTGATACCATAAAAATGCGCTCATGTAATAATACAAACAGTGTTTTAGGAAATCTTTCTGGACCTGTTGAAAATGTTTGCCAGTTTCCTTCATTATGATATAAAATCTTAATTTTGACTCTAAAAAGCGTTCAAACTGGGACACATCACTAAAAGTGACAGGGTTTGGTCTGACAAACCTAGCTCAGCGTACAATATTTAGCCTTGTTCAACAACTGACTGTCACTCATATGTGGATTTAAGAGTGCGAGAATGGAGCCACTGAAACACAAACTATTGTCTCTGTTATTTAAATCAATCAGGTATCGCTCTTTTTTCGTAAAATCCTGCTATACAAGATGGAGCTCAGTGTCCGTCTCCCCCCCAACCCCGAACCCTGGTGGTTCCTGATAGTCGTTACCACGAGATGTATAGAGGAATCAGCAATTACTTCAGTATTGCTCTGTAGCATATCAGCTATCTGATCTAAGAAGGTTGCAGCGTTTAGTTCATTTGGTCTTGTCTTTCTTGAGAACAAGGGGTGATTCAAAGAAGCAGCATTTAATCTTACCTGTATAAAATCCCCATATTGTGTTTTTCTCTTCACACTGTCTAACAAACTTTCTATAGCCTGGTGCATTGCAGCAATAGCCTCTGTAAAAGATTTTATTTTATCTAGATTTATAAACTTATATCTTTGATGAAATTCTGTAGCATTAAATTTTTTTAAACTGCATTCATATTCCTGTACAGCTTCTAAATACACTGTAGGGGGCGCCCTGTTAGCCTGATCATCATCATGATGGTTTTCTAATTCAGACTGCAGACCATTTGTAGCATGCTGTAACAGCCTACGTTGTAATATTTTCCTGGCATGTTTTACTTTTCTTATCAACTTTTCTCGGATTGTTTTATTTTTACCCAGATTTTTCTTTTTTGACCCCATTTGTTATTTTTTTTCATTTTGTTAGTGATGCAACCTTTGTACTCAGTTTATGAGAGCTTCTGTGCTTTCACTTTGTAATTTGATCTTTGTTTTTGGCCACTTTTTCCTCCAAACCCCTGTACTTTTCATACATGTGGCTGCACTTGCCATCATCTTTAAATCCTTGCATGACTGTTTAGATACATGCACTAAAACCAAGCACACTGTTCAGTAAAGTAGCTGAACTTTTAAAAAGCTCAGATTTAAGCAGCTGATGATCGTAATCCTCACTAGATAATCTACCCTCAATTGCCAAGGCATTAAACAAACTATCAATTGTTTTAAAAATATAAGCTTTCCCAATATTGATCATGTCAATGTCACTTTCTTGAAATGTTTGGGCAGAAACTCTTGTGCTGCTGCTGCTCTTAGATGGCTGTACATTGTTTATTGTCACATTTGGTTCATTTACAGCCTCAGAGACTCTTGAGCCGCTGCTCCTAGATGGCTGTACAATGTTTATTGACACATTTGGTTCATTTACAACTGCAGAGACTCTTGAACCACTGCTCATAGATGGCTGTATATCTTGTTCAGTTATGCTATACGTATTCTGGTCACTGACACCAGCAGAAACTCTGGCATGCCTTTGAAAAACATCACTTTCATGTAATGATCTCTTTTTCCTTCTCTCACCTGTAGGGTTTCTCTGTGCTGCTGTTTAAAAACAGAAAATAAACCCCATGTCACTACTTTCAGTATTTTAAAACTTTTATAAGACAACATTTAAACTCTAAAACCTGCAGCATCTACTATTTCTAGTTAAAAATACACACCTTCTGTAGTGGTAATCTGGGGATTAGCCAGCCTCTCCCCTCCAGGGTTTCTCTGCATGGCTGTTTAAAAACAGAAAAATACACCCCTGTCACTACTTTTCAGTATTTTTAAAACTTTTATAAGACAAAATTTAAACTCTAAAACATGCAGCATCTACTATTTCTAGTTAAAAAATACACACCTTCTGTAGTGGTCAACTGTGTATTAGCCAAACGAGTAAATGTTTGGATAAGCTCTTCATCAGGAGTCCACGAGTCCATGGCTACTTGTTGAATATTTTTAAATTTTTTTAGCTCAAGACAAAAGGACAGAGCGAGACTGCCACAACTACTTCTTGAGCTTCCAGTATCTTGAAATGCTTATATAAAAATGACTCAGACCCCCCTCCCCACCCCAAGTACGTAGCAAGTAGTGAAAACATCTGGTACTGTCCATCAGACCACCCACCCATTCTCCAAGGGGAATATATAGCCCTCATGCCAGTCAATGTAGGCTTTTGTTTCTCACTTTATGACAGCTGGAAGGCATTAAGAAATGCCTTTCTGCTAATACGTTGGTCACAGTCTAATTAAAACAGATGCTTTTTATCAATCTTAAAACACAAAGAGGCAGAGTTTATAGTAACGGCAGTTGAGTGCCAGCTTAAGTTATGTTTTTAAAAGTCAAAACAGAAATTCTGTCTTTTTTAAACAGCTGCGTCCTTTAAATTAGTAATTCGGTAAAACTGCTTGCATACCACTAATCAGAAGATAAAACTTATTTTGTTAAAGTTAATCATGAGAAACACAAGTTTTTCTCATTTACAATGTAGGAGAGTTCAAAAGAAATGCCATACTGCTAATACGTTGGTCATAGTCTAATTAAAACAAATGCTTTTATCAATCTTAAAACACAAAGAGCACAGTTTATAATAATGGCAGTTGAGTGCCAGCTTAGTTATGTTTTTAAAAGTCAAAACAGAAATTCTGTCTTTTAAGCAGCTGAGTCCTTTAAATTAGTAATTCAGTAAAACATAGCACACACACACACACACACACACACACACACACACACACAAAGTGTGTATTCTTTGCACCGACTCTAAGCAAAACTGTAGATACATTTTAAGAAGACTGTGTGCTTTGAAATTATTTTTGAAAGAGAAACATTATCATTTTACATTCTGTCTTTTCTTTGTAACATATCATTTATTTTCTATTTAGTACTACATGACTTTTTAATTTTTTGATAATGTAACTATAGACATTTATTTTGTAACAAAAGCATAAAGCTACATTTTACAGATCCCTGTAAATACAGGGACCATGTAATCCAAAATCTTGAGACACACATGTTTCCAAGAGAATCAATAGTCCTTTGTAGCCATGGCTGTGTAAATGAAGAACAGATGTTTTGTCACGCCTTAACAGACAAAGACACCTACCACACAGCCAACGGACCATGAGCTCCAAAAGACCATCTATATTTTAAACATACATAAAGACATTGCTTTTCCTCGTGTCTAATGAGGGACACACACACACACACACACACACACACACACACACATACAGTGTGTATTTTTTAACGACTCTAAGCAAAGCTGTAGATACATTTTAAGACTGTGTGCTTTAAAATTATTTTTGAAAGAGAAACATTATCATTTTACATTCTGTCTTTTCTTTGTAATATATCATTTTTCAAAACATTATAAATATCATACACACACATTTCATTTCAGCCTTCTCCTTGATACTACACAGAGCTGAGGGGGTGAACTATAGTTGTGTATTCCTTTTTCTGATATATTTTATTCTTTCTAATTCATGACAAAAGTATAAATAATTAGTTTTTGTGATTGTTGCAATGCTATCCAGAAAAACTGCTGAACCATCTTATTTACACAGAGGCTCTCTGCTTTTAGCTTATAAATGTTACATGCGATACATAAAGCTATCCTTTGATGCAAGTTTGACACAGTCCTACAGATGCATGTTAAATAATTTTGTATATTGTTACAAAAACAGAAAAAGGGTACTCACACAGGCAGATGAATTTCCTCGGGTGGGGGTCTCCACACAGATCTGTGAAACCTCTGCACGATCAGGTTCCTCCTAGATACTTCTTTCTGAAAATATCCTAATCAAAACACACACATGTCCCTGCAGTTATACACCAGGCCTACAGGGGCACATACCACTACATAAACACTAACTGATTTTTGGGGTGGGAGGAGCACGGTGGTGAAGAGGGACAGGGGTTTGAGCCAGGATGGTGGGGGTTCAGGAGAAAGGGGGGACAGGGGTTCGAGCCAGGATGGCGGGGGTGCAGGAGAAAGGAGGGACGCAGGAGTTCAAGCTAGCATGGTGGGACTCGGGTTCCAGCCAGGATGGTCTGGCAGGGGATCGAGGAGTGTACGAGAAGGAGGGGCACAGGACGCTTACAAAATGGTGGGTGGCAGGGTTCGAGGAGTGTACAAGAATGAGGGGCATAAGATGCTTACAAAATGGTGGTATTAGGTCACTTCCAGGGTTTCAGTGGGGGTCATTTCCTGCACGAGGGGCGGGACACGGGTTCGACGCGGTCATTTTTTGCGCAAGGGGTGGAAACTGGTTCGAACGTGTGTCATTTCCGCCAGAAGGGGGCGGGGCTAGTGCATTTTAGGGAGGGACTTCCAGTTTAACAAGGGGCTATTCTGATTGGTCCGTTTTAGGCCACGCCCACCTGTCAAATGATGTGGCACGCACTGATTGGCTGAAATTTAACATTTGACGAGATATATGAACTTATACTACTGAGGTGCATTGACGACCAAGTTGTATTGTGATTCCTTGTGTTTGTAGGAAGTCCCACCTGGCTGATACATATCATTCCCTCCATCCTACTGGTGGTTTCATGTACCACTGGGCACAGTTAGTAACATGTAGTGATTGTTTTTGTTTCCCGCAGATGCTCCATATCGTCAGCAGCAACCTGTCCTATTGAATTTTCTGATAATTTTTTCTTACATTGCTCATTGTTAATAGACCCATCCATTCTGCCTGGAAAGCCCTGCTGGAGGTTGAACAACACCATCCTGCAGGACTCTTCCTTTATCAGTTCCCTGAGATCCCTTTTATGGGCTCACTCATCGATCCTGGATCTTTACCCTGGCGTGATGCATTGGTGGGAGCAGACCGAAGTTGCCATTGGGGACTTGGTGAAGAGGTATTCCCGGTTGGTGGGAAGATCTGCCTACCTTGCCTGTCTTGATTTGCGATGTACTCTTTTTAAACTAATCTCATTACAGGCCAAGAAAGGGTTCTCCTTACAAGCCCAGATCCGGTCCGTAACAGACCGCATGAAGGCCTTTCAGTATGACAGGGTTAAATCACTGACATTTGAACGATCTTATGGTTCCCAAAGCAAACATCTGACTGGGAATGTTTTTCAGAGTTGTTTTCATGGGGTAAAATTACAGCAGGATTGGAACATTTCACCTGCAATGGGATGCTGCAGATGGTCCAGGATGTCCTGCACCATACCATGGAAACATGTTTTGCTCTTGGAGAGTTGGCTATCAGCTTTTTAGGCTCCTTACACCCGCTGAAGGTATCCTCTTCTGATAATGAATTTCTTACCCTGACTGATTGCTAAAGGGGAAGTTCTCACAGCAATCCAGTCTCTATGAAAAAAGATTTCCCATGGGACAGACGGCATGACATCCGAGTTATACCAGTTGTTACCATTACTGTTTTCCCAATTCTCACTTTTGGTTTTAACTCTATCTTAGGCCATATGTCCCTATTGGGATCGATTATAGAGGCTCTTCAAATTTTTTTATTCAAATCAGGTGATAGGTGGTACCTCTCAAATTAGAGACCGATTTGCCTCCTTAATACGGATACTAAACTTCTTACAAAAATCCTTTGCAAACGTTTAGCACATGTTTTTGCCTCAATCATTCACCCCCTCTAGTCTTGTTCCATTTCTGGTCATAAGATTCAAGATAATCTACTGTTGATCGGGGACTTGATCACCTCCTGTCATTCTCACCAGATGAGACACTTTCTCTTTGTGCTGGATCAAGCCATAGCATTTGACAGGGTTTCCCATGACTACCTTTTCCTAGTATTTTGAAAGTATGGTTTCTCTCACACATTCATAAATTGGATCTGTCTGCCGTATTCTCACTCCTCGATTATCCCAACTATCAATGGTTGGCAGGGACCCCTTATTCACCTGCAGTACAGAATCCATCAAGGATGCCCGTTAAGTTCCATCCTTACCTTAGATCTGTTGTGAACAGCAGTGACTGGAGCCCCCCATATGCTGGGTATTCCCCATCCTCTCACTTTCTCACCAGTGAAGCTGTGAGTTTATGCTGATGATGTCTGTTTATTTATCAAGGACATCCCCTCTGGTGAGAATGCCATTCAGCTGATTACTGCAATTGCCTCATTTACAGGTTCCAGTTTTAATTATTCTCAATATCAGGTACTTCCCATCGGGACACATGAAGCCATTCCCTCGGCTACTGGAATCATTACTGTTACCTCAGTGCCAATCAAGATTTTGGGCATTTATTTTGGGAGCTCCAAGTTGCCAGACTTGAACTGGAGTCTTGCTGCGGATACTGGGGCTGCCCGAATGGCAGTCTGGAAATCATGGCAATTGTCCAAAAAGAAGAGGGTTGGGGTGGTTAAAACTTTTCTGATCCCCATTTTTCTTTATGTCAGTGCTGTCTTTCCCCCTTCCTCTTTGTTTGGAAACCAGATTTTACAGCATATTTTGCACTGTGGTTTGGGGGAGTTGGCTCAACCCAGTTAAGAAGGACATTCTGTATCTTCCTTACGATAAGAGAGGATGTAACTTCTTCATCCCTACTGTCCCTCCTGTCCACTCCGATCCACCGATGAGGGATTGCTGGAGATTCCCAGGGTACGTTTAAAGACATCAGGGGCCAGATCATTTAGTTTTATGGCCCCAACCCTGTGGAATTCTCTACCTCATCGGGTGCAAAATTGCCTGACTGTCCAAAGTTTTAAATTAGCCTTAAAAACACATTTATTTAGTTTGGCCTATCCTGAGTTTTAAATATATTTTAATGATTCATTTTAGGCTGTTGTTTAACTTATGTATGTGATTTATTTCTTGTTAAAGCGCCTTGGTTTTGGAAAGGCATTTTAAAAATAAAGCTGATTGATTGATTGATTGATTGATGTAACATGGTGAATCCTATGGGTTTTTATAGTATTTCCTTTTCAGTATAACATAGTCCCCTGGATAACAGGCCCTCCTTCCCTTTGATAGGACTGGGCGTTGGTTTGGGTGATGCCCCTTAAATTGGAATGGGGTAATTCTAAACTTCTTTTCTGGTCAGTTAGCTGTTTTCTTGAGTTTTTGGAGCCTTTTTTGAATTTTTTAAAAAACATCATTTGTCGTGGGATTTAATTTGCACCCAGCATAGGAAAGCCTTTTATAAGGCATTGTTTCCCACAGAAGTGGAGGTTTTGCCAGGGATATTACCTGTCCTTAGACAACAGGCTTTGCTGTATTTAAATGATTCTTTTTTTTCCTGCTGTATATTGAGATATAACCTGGCTGTGTTGCCATGGCAGGTTGAACCCTTTAACACATAAACACATTAACAAACATAAGAGCATCACAGAAATATTTTGCTCCAAGGGACTGTTGCCAAGCTACAATTGAATCAATGCAGCATTTGTACTTTGATTGTCCTTATATTATTCAGTTCTGGTCCTTTTTGGGTACTTTCTGGACGGACCCATTTTGGCATCCCCTTACTTATGATGCTCTTATTTATAGTTCCTGGACTGGTCTATTCTCCAGGCATGATCCTTCCATGTTGCTCTTGATTTATTCATGCCTCATAGTAATGATTTGGAGGGTTTGTTGTAAATTTGTGTTGCAACAGCAATTCTTGGATCATTCCACATTATTACGGATGGTGGAATCTGACCTATGAAAACTGTGTGCTACAGAACGAACCAGGCTCCCTCAGTCTGTCTGGATTCTCCGCTGGAAACACTGCCCATGGGCAATTTTCTGACTGTGTTTACTATTACTCTCCTTTCCCTTTAGTTTGTAGGTTACAATTAGATTGTACATTGTTTATTTGTTTTTTTTTGGGGGGGTTGCACTTGTTTTCTATTTTTATCCCCTTCCTTCTCCTTGGTTTACTTTACTGGTTACTTTCTTTATTTTTTTCCTCATTTTGTGGGAACAGTTATTTTTTTGGCTGACATTTTGGTTTCCTGTTTACATTTTCTGTTTTTATATGTATTTTGTTTGTTTTCACATTGTACAATTACTCATTGTTTTCTTTAATAAAAAATTCTCCTACTCTCCACTAGGGGGAACCTGGGAACCTTTGACCATATGGTGAGGATGGTCACTCTGCCTGGAGTAGGTGTGGATGATGCAGGTGTGGGGGAGCAGACCTCCTCACCATTACCTTTTCTCCAGAGGTCATTTCTGTTTGGAACAAAGAAAATTCTGAAAATTATATGGAGATGGATTTACCTGTGGAAAAAAGTGCCATACAAGAGGTACAAGTCAGTCCCAGTGAAGTAGCAACAAAACAGCAACAGGACTTGCTAATGGAGGAAGAAAAACTGAAACTAGTGTTAGAGGAAAGAAAGAAAGTTCTGCTAAACATGATAGCAGAAGAAGAAGCAAGTTTCTTCAGAGAAAAGGAGAAGCTCTTTTCTTGCCATGTACAGCCTGAACCTACAGTTTCTTAGCCAGTTTGTTTGTCAGTTTTGTCCAGCAAGGTTCAGGCTGCAGCAACACAAGCACCACTCCTGTACACAGAGTTCCTGCTTCACAGGAAGCCGAAGTGGTCTTGGCAGATCCGTGGCCACTTCCAGAGGAGCTCTCAGTAAATGTAGAATGTGACCTGGGAAAAGGAAAAAAGAAAGCAATTTCCAGAATGCCAGTAAGGAAACAAATGGGCCACTCTACAGTTGAGCCCAGCTGCAGCAAACAACAGGTAACAAAGGGATTGGGAAAAGCACCTAAATACCTTGGGGTGCAACGTGGTCAGGCTATAAAGATTCATAAGATGCAAAACAGGTCAAATAGCATTAGCTTTTTGTTGACCTGCATCATATTCTGAATCTCTACTTCATAACAACAGTGTGTATAGTAGCTATCTAGTGCCAGTTTAAATTGATTGATGGTTCAACTAGATACAACAGTTATTGGCAATGAGTTCCATCGTGACACAACCCTCTGGTAGAACCAAATCCCTCTCTGAGCTATGGGGGCTACAAATCTGAGTATAGACTTGCAACACACAGAAAACTGAACTGTAGATTCTACATTAAATAGCTGCAGGGTGGGTGAAGTCCTCTAATAGGAAACTGGTTCCTAAAGAGACTTTAAGTCAAATTCAGGGGAAACTGGCATCTGGTGCAGTAGTAACCTTACTTTCATACCCCAGTGCTGCTGTGAAATTTTCAGCATCTGTTAATAATGACCCCGTGGAAGGTGGAAGTACAGAACCTGCAGTATCTGGGATGGTAATAATGCCTGAAACTTCTAAAACTGTGCAAAATGAAAACTGTGAGGAAAGGTCCAGTGCCCCCCACACACACACACAACCTTCAAAACTGATGAACAATTTCAGGAAGAGAATATGCCCTCTCGAAATGTCTCTACAGCTGAGACATCAGAGGACTCTGATGTGATTCACCCTCGTCAAGACCTACAGTTGCTGAAGCCCCAAGAACTTTTAGGCTTGCAGACTTGTTTGCAGCACAAGGAGAGTCATTATAAAGGTGCAATGCTGTAAGGCTGAAATATAGGGGAGGTTTAGAGCAGCCCCCAGGTTGAATTTATGTAATCAGGAATTTATTAAATTCTATGTTTTTTTTTCAGCAGAACTGTATGCAGTTATTCACATTTCTGGAGAAACTACATTTGACATTGGTTTCAAAACACTTAAATTTCTGGAAGATTTTGGTTTAAATATGAGCAGCTGAAAAACACTGCCTTGTGGGATCCTTTTGTTGCAATTCCCCTCTCTAAGCCAACAATTACAACTACAGTATCACTGTCTTGTATAGGAACGAGAGTGTGAATGTGTCAGAAATTCAGTACTGGTTAAATTAATGCTGTGATGTGCTAACTACTCCTATTCCCTTAATTGATACTGAGCAGGTATGGACTTGGGGTTGGAAATTCAGGGTGCATTTAAGACAAACTAATACAGGTATCTGCCATTTACTAAACAGTTTTCACCTGGGGAGGGACAGGGGGTTTGTTTTTACCCTGGGCAACCCCGTGCCTGTCATAAGTGTGGGTCAAAGATTCACCCAAGTGCTGCTTTGTGGAGCAGAAAAATGCAATTTGTGTTTTCGATATGGACACTTTAGTATGCGGTGTCCTAATCCTTTTAGATGTAACCTGTATGAGGAGAAGTGGCAGTCTTACCGGCAGTGTCCTTGGGCCTCACACAACAGGACTGGAGGGTCAAATCAGGATTATTTTATAGGTTAGGAACAGGCAAAAGGGGCAGCAGCAGCATCGGCTCAGAGATTCTCTGAGACTAATACAAATAACAGGGAGAAAACAAGTACCTCAGCCCAGACCATTTCTAAGACAGTCCCAGCTACTTCTAGAAACACTTTAGCAGATAATATTGGAGAAACTGAGTGGAGAGAGGAGGATCCTGTACATATTTCAACTGAGAAGATTAGAGGGGGAAAAGCAATGGAGAGTTGGGTGAGCTGCAAATCTGGAGACCTGGGTTTGAATCCCACAGCCCCCTAGGTGCATACTGTGTGACCCTGAGCAAGTCACTTAACTTCCTCATGCTCCCAGGTTGCACCTGCAAACAAGCTTTCAGCTTAGTGTGTCTCACCTGGTAAAATAATTGGTAAAATAAAAAAAATAGGAGGGTACTACATTGCCCCCTAGGGGAAATAATGTAGAGGGCAATTTACCGGAGCAGAGTGAAATGCCTCCCCCCTTATCTTCTGAAGAAACTAACATGAGTGTGGTTTCCTCTAGAAAAAAGGGAGTACAAAAAAAACAAACCCTGTTTTGCAGAAAAATGTTGGGATCCCGGTACATAACAAGTATGCTGCTTTAGCCACTGCCAAACAATGGGGGAACATGGCGGAAGAGGAGGCCAACTCGGAGAATTCATCCATAAGCAGCAAATAAAACTCATCCCTCCCTGACCCGCACCTGCTTCCCCCCTTCCCCCAAACGTAAATCTCTAAGCTTTTTTTGGACCATTTCAAACTGGTATGTACATAATTTGTTTAGTTGCATAGCATTATTGAATAGTTGTATGGCTTCACCCACACCTATTTCTTATATTGTATACAGGGTAAACATTGTATATCAAATAATGACCTAGTCCTTACTGATGCTGTCTTGTATAGCGATGCCGCTACTTCAAGGTGCTTATTTGTAATGCTAGTTTATGTATTGCCTCCTACAGTTTATTTGAAGTGTCTGTTACTTACTGCCCTGTATCCCACTCCCCAGGTCGCAGCTGGAGAGGAGCCCCGGCTCAGTGTGCCTTTCCTGGTTACCAACGTTTAAATAAATTAATAAAAATAATCTCCTCTGCTCCAGGACATTCCTCAGACTGGGATGAGTCAGCACAAGAATCCTCAGCAGCAAAATAATTCAAATCGAGAACCAGATCTCAGGCTCATGTAGCAACAGATATCCCTTCCCCAATAATTCCACATATGCAGAACTACAATGTCTCCAGTTTCAATTAATATAAACAGTATTAAAGCATATAGGAAAAGGGTTACTACTATGGGAATCTTAGATACCTTACCAGGAAATACAATTTTTGTGCAGGATACAAGGATAAAAACTTTACATGAAATCTCAGCTACAAAAAAGCTATGGCATCATGGAGCTTCTTTTTGGTCCCAGGGCACAGAAAAGTGTGATGGGTGGGAATATTATTTAAGGGAGCCATAGTATCTGTTCAACATTGATTAAAATAGAACCTGGAAGAGCCCTGTTTTTGGATATAGAACACCTGGGGACTGATCTGAGACTTTCAAAGATATGGTATGTGCCCCACAGACAAATGCTAGGAGAATAGCATTCCCCCAACCCCCCTTTAAATCTAAATTCCCTATTAAGAATGCACTTTCTGTCCTCCACGATATGCATCTGCCCACAGGCCACTAGCATGGCAGCCCACCCTTACCCCCTCTAGTGCTCTGCTCTCCTCTCCTGCCCTGAATACTATTGTTATTCCTATTGGAATGATGGAGCAACCTTACCCTGTTTACCTAAATGTTATATACCTTGGTATGCTCAACTGTTGATGTATCTGGTACTGCTTACCTTATATTTTCTCTGTTACCTTGACCTACACTGGATTCCCTGTTATGTTCCCTGTATGATCCACACTGTTCTCTCACTGCATTTTATGCTGTTTATGCCAGTTTCTGACCTGTGCCATGCCTGAAAAAGGTCTTCAGATCAGTGTACCAACCTGGTTACCAAATGAATAAATAAATGATTTCAGGCTATATGGCCTTATTTACATATGAAAGGGACAGTTGTCTTCGGAGGGGATTTTAACTGGGCTCTCTCTGGCTGATAGGGTGGTCAGACTAGGAAGCTGTACAATGACATGAACTATTTAAAAGAGATGAATTCTGCTGCAGGGTTGCAGGATGGTTGGTATGACACAAGGGGGGGGGGGGTTCCAAAAGACATTTCTTAAAGAGACTTTGTCCACTAGGATTGATTTATTTTTTTATTTGTCAACAGTCTTAAAAAATACTGCAGCTAGGACAACAGCAATGGAGAGTTCAGATCATTTAGCAATTTCATGTACCTGTATAATAGGGAGTCAGAAATCTGAAATCAGCTCTCCTTGGAGACTAAATGCCTCCATGTTAGACAAAGAGGATGTGAGATTAGGAGGGGCGGAACTTTTTAAAGCACGATGTTCAGTAATAACTGCATATGATACAGTGGGGCAATGGTGGGAGGAGACGAAACAAGAATTTCAGAATTGTTTTCAGAAATGGGGATGGAAAAGAAGCAATCTGCAGTATATACAATATTTGAAACTCTGAACAATGTTACACCGTCTTATCTTGCAAACCCAGGAACTTGGAGTAGACTTATCAGAACAGACTAATAATATAAAAGAGAGATGAGAGATTTTCAGCGTGACAGACTATCCTGTCTGGAGCAAGAAATGAAATTTGGGACCCAAGGAAAAGCTCAAACTTTTGATGCCCTTAATGGCTGCAAAAAGAGGACTGATGCTAGACTAACAGTAGAAATTTAGATTATGTAAATGAAATTGTGAGAGAGGTGCAACCACATTTCACTAAACTTTTTGGGGAACAGTTGCAACCCTAATAATACATTTGATGACTTGAATGTCCCCCAGATTCCTTCTGTGGTTTTAGGTCAGATACAGAGCCCTATTACGCTAACTGGAGTAGATGGGCTGTATTGCTGTTAGGACATAATACTGCACCAGAGACAGATGATCTCCCATCAGAATTTTATAAAGCATTTAAAGGATACTTAGCCCCAATATCGCAGGCATTGTTTAATTAAATATTAGATCAAAAATCTAAAAAAATCAATCAAAATCTTTATTTATCCAGGCGGGCACCATTGAGCAAGGCTCATTTACAAGGTGGTCCTGGTCATGAATACATCAAAGTACAGTACAGAAGTAGATATACAAAAAGCAATAATATACAAGGAAGAAAAGGTATATACAGTGTATACAGTGCAGTACAAGGTTGAAATAAATAAAAACAGCATTATTTTACAAATGAAGAAGTCAGCAGATGTACAATCAACCATAGGCATACAGGGGTTATAAGCAGAGATCTTTTGAGTGAGGCAGCAGGCAACTACACATACAGGAGAAAGAGGCCGTGTATGGGGTGGCAGGTTAGAGGGGTAAAGAAGAGGAGGGATATATTACCGACGACTGGGGAAAAAATTTAGCTAAAACCATAGAAAGTGACGATGGCTGTCGTGTATTTATTTATTATGATAATGACGGAGGGGGGTAGATAATTGGGACACTACTATGGATGGGGTGGGACTTTAGCCAGGCTGGAGTGGACAGGGAAGAGTGGGTGCAGCAGGAAGAGTTAATAGGGAAAGAGTGAGAGCCAGGGGTAGAAACATGGCGAGCGTCAGGATGGAAAGGGGGAGTTGTGGAAGTAGTGGGCTAGCGGTGATGAAAACATTTGCAAGGTGCTTTCATGTAGCGATCGTAGAGCGCCTTGAAGATATTCAGACTAACAGGGCAGCTCAGCTTTAAGTGCCTTTGTAAACCGTTCCACAATGTGGGTAAAGAGAAGCTTAGAGCAGCTTTGCCAAAACGAGTTTTGACCCTTGAAACTTGGAGGGCAATTAGGGAATAGCTCTTTAGAGCGTAGGTGCCTAACACACTCCGGGGAATACAATCTGAGACATATGAGGGGAGCTTGTTGGTCACCGCTCTGAAGGCCCATAGGGTGGCATTTCTGTTCCTTCTATAGTGAAGGGAAGTCCAGCCTAACGATGAGTACAGGGAGCAGTGGTGTGTGGAAAGTGGAAGGCCAGTAATGAACCTGATGGCTCTGTGGTAGAGGGTGTCCAACTTAGCCAGTGCAGAGGCAGTGCAGTGACTGTAGATCAGGTCCGTGTAATCTATTGAAGATAGGAAGGTAGCTTGAACCAGTTGAATCTTGGCCTCCTTTGTGAGCAGGTGGTTAATTCTGTAGAATAGTCCTAATCTTTGCCTTAGTTTCTTCTGTAGTTCTTCAAGATGGTCGGCGAAGGAAAGTTTATGATCGAGACAAACTCCTAGATATTTGAATTTAGCTACATACTCTAGTCTTTCTCCAAGAACAGTGGTAATTTGTGGGATAGCTCCCCCCCCCCCAGCAGGAATTGCTGCATGCAAGGAGGGGGAGAAGAGCATGGCTTTTGTCTTTTTCGCATTAAGCAAAAGCTTTTATTTATGAGCTGGTATTGTAGAAGGTTAAATTCAGCTTGGAGGTCTTCACAGGCTGCTTCCGGCATGGGACGACTCAAGTACAGTACAGTGTCGTCTGCGAATAAGTGGATGTTGGCTTTTTTGATGGGGTCACTGATGTTGTTATTGTAGACTGCAAAGAGGAGGGGACCAAGGATAGAGCCCTGGGGCACGCCCCTCAGCATAGGTTTTAATGGAGAAAGATCACCTTCAGCTTTAACCTGCTGTTTCCGTTCTCTGAGGTAGTCTGCAAACCAGCACATAGATTTATGGTCCAGGCCTAAGGTGCTTAGGGAGGAAAGAAGCAGGCTGTGATCGACTGTGTCGAATGCCTTACTAAGATCCAAGAAAATGACACAGACATGCTTCTTGTTGTCAAGGTCTAGGAGCCAATCATTGGTCACCTTAGCTAGGACTGTTATGGTGCTGTGCTTTGCTCTGAATCCAGACTGAACCGGGTTTAATAGGCTTCTGGATTCTAAGTATACCACTAGCTGGCCACACACTATTTTTTCTAGTAATTTAGACAGGATGGGGAGAAGAGAGATCGGTCTGTAATTATTTAGATCGCAGGAGTCACCTGCTTTTAATAGAGGGATGACATGGGCTATTTTCCATTGAGGGGGGAAGCTACCCTGGGAGAGTGACATGTTGAATAGGTGGGTGATTGGCACTGCATGCACATGGTAGGCACATTTCAGACAGTATGGCTCTATGAGGTCGGAGCCTGCTCCCTTCCTGGTGTCCAGTTGCAGCAGTAGGTCTTCCACCTCTTTTAGAGAGACAGGCAGGAGGGAGAAGGCCTCCTCGGTAGAGGGGGACTCATGGGTTGGTGGGCCCTGAGCTGTGCTGAGGTCATTGGCAGGAGAAGTATCAAATGCTAGCCCTGCCGTTGCAAAATGGTTATTGAGGGCTTCCAATATCTCTGATCGGTTAGAGATAACACTGCCACCGGACTTAATTTTTGCTGGAATGGAATTACGAGGTGCATGTCCAGACATGTCTTTTAATGTTTTGCAGAGCTTTGAAGGATTTCTTGAGGCAGAGGCTATCTCCGAACGATAGTAGGTGGCCTTGGCTGCTCTGACCAACTTGGTGCACTTGTTACGTGCTCTCTTAAAAAGACACCAATCTGAGTCGTTCTTGCTTCTTCAGGCTTTTTTCCATAAAGTATCCCTTTCTAACAGGGAAGCTTTGAGCTCAGGTGAGAACCAAAGGCAGGTGCTGCTCCTGACCCGCACCTTAACCAAGGGTGCATGCTTATTTAAAGCCTCACTTAAAATATCATAAAAAATAGTATATGCCCTGTTAAACATTTTGACTAGGAAGAATTCCTGCCATCGTGGTGAATGTTTCAAGTCATGGACATAAGCAAACAAATCAAAGTTGTGTTTGCACCTCTTGATAGAGAACTTTGCCACAAACTGTGGGCTGTGCATGGATCTAATGGTGGTAATTATACAATGATCGCTAATGTCTGAGAAAAATGTTCCGACATGAGAGAACAGGTGTGGCTTGCTAACCAAAATTACATCTAAGAGGGAGCTGTTGTTAGGGTTCTTTTTATTTGGGCGAGTAGGCTCGCCAATGAGTTGCACCAGTCCTAGAGTGTCACAAAAGGATTTCAAGGGAGCTGAAGCACTTGATAGCCAATTGTAGTTCAGGTTGCCAAGAATAATGGTTTTCAAGGAACTGAGCCCCAGTACGGAACTGAGGTGAGACAGGAGATGCGGCCTGGCAGAAGGGGGCCTGTAGCAGCCTATTACACAGAGTGCACTGGAAGGAGAAAGTTTGATCTTTAGTGTCAAGCACTCAAATTCTTTGGGGGAGGATGATGCGTCTATGCATGCGGCTGAGTATTTGTCCCTTACATAAATTGCCACCCCACCTCCTCTTGATTGCCTATCTGCTTGGAAGAGTAAATAATTTGGGATATTGATTTCATTGTCTGGGGTGGCTGGCCTAAGCCAGGTCTCAGTGATCACTAGGACATCAGGTAGGGTGTGGCTCACCCAAGCCTGGATAAGGGTGAACTTTTTCAGCAAACTACAGGCATTAAGAAGCATAAAAGACATTCCTTTGATACCTGCCAGGTCTGATGGAGAAGCAAGGGTGTCTAATGGTCCTGGGTTGAGTTTGACATTGTCTGAGCACAATAGTAAAAGAAGCAGGATTCTTTTTAAGGCAGTGAACTGTAATTTGTTAACACTATTTTTGGGGCGATAGGGGAGGCGGTGTTGATGGGTAGGCCTGTACCCACTCCTGGTGTTATACTGGCCTAGTGTTGCAGCCACTAGTGTCCTGGCAGAAATTTGCCATGCGTAGGAAGTCTCAAGTCTGGATGGGGGAGTAATCTGCAGAGGCAGCTTGGGAGATGTCCCACTCCCCGGCAGAGACAGCTGAGAAGCCCAATAGTCCAGAATGGCTACCTGAAAGGAGCTGTTGGACACAGGACAGGGAGAAGCGCAAGGATCATTCCACTATAGGGAGGCATGAGGGTTCTGAAGAATTGAGCTGAGTGCTAGTAAAGCTAGTGACACACCAAGGAACCAGCTGTAATTTCCCATGGTAGATCTAATCGCCACAACAGCCAGCAGTAAAAGCCACTAGAAGCCTAGACCAATCGGCGATCAGGTGTCATAAATTCAAAATCCTTTTGTTGGCTGAGAGGCAGTTTTGGCTCTGAACGTACCTGTGGAGCAACTCTTTGCAGCTGAGCCAGTGAGGTGGTTCAAGGCTGCAATCCGGTGTGGCAAGATTGGTCTGTAGCTTTCGTTTCTGTTTCTGGCCCTGCTCTACCAGTACAGAATGGAAGTGGGGGAAGGCGTTCAAGTCTTGCAGCCTTAGTGGATGAGCATGGTTCAGCCTGAGAAACAGGCAGAAATACCCCGGGGATGGTCCTCAGAAAGAGAGGTATCCCAGGTCCACTAGAGCAGAAGAGGAAGTAGAAAATTAATGTGTTTCCTCGTTAACAGAAAAGACAGCTGTTGTAGCCCTCTAGTGGCTATGTAGTATAATTTGCAAATGAGAAAGTAGACACTGAGATCCTCCAATCAGAGTGTTGACATTGAAATTAAGAATGTCCAAAGGCGCCAAATACCAACCTACCTGAGGGGGTATACGGCTTTTGGCTGTTTCTGTAGATTTCTGGGCCTACCAGCGAACGGTTGGAGGATCCCGGCGGCAGTTTCAACAAGGAAGAAAGTCTCAGGGTCTGCTATAATTTGCAGCAGAATTGTGGGTTGCTTCCCAGGACAGGCTTGTAGCTTTTCCTCTGGTGGTGAGGTGCGAGCCCCAGGAGGGCACGGCACATCTGAGGGGGAGAGGAAAGGAGATGGATTAGGTAGGGGCAGGCAGGGGAGGTGTGGTTAACTCAAACAAAGAAACAGGGTAGTCACTATTATTTGGAAGGAGGAGACTAAACTACAAAGTGGGTAATAGAAACAGGGAGGAGACGTAAGTGGGTTAGAGGGCAGACAGGTGGCAAAGCGAGAAGCAAGGATTGGGCTTTAAATTTAGAATGCTAGGCAGTACACTGAAAAGTCTGGTCAATTTAAAACTACAGCTTTACACTACAACTTTACACATACAAGATACAAAGGTAATATAATACCTCCTTCCATAAAATGTGCCATCCTAATTCTTCTTCATAAAAAAGGGAGTAAAGTAGACTAAGTAATTGGAAACCTTTAAGCTTATTAAATTTTGATATAAAAATTCTGTCTAAAATTTTAGCTCAGAGATTATAGAAAATGGCAGCAGTAGTTATCTCTCCAGAGCAAACATGCGCCATATCTCAGAGGAGTATAATAGATAATTTAATCACTTTATGAGAAATTATACAAAGAGGAAATAGAGGGCAGGCTGAAGGATTGATACTTGCTATGTATCAAGAGAAGGTCTTAGATAAGGTCCCTCATGAATATCTGAGGTGTATTTTGTTAAACTATGGGATACCGGCACAATTTATAATGTGGATTATGGCCCTGTATAATGGAACAAGTTTGATACCTTTTTACTGACTCATATTATGGGAATAAGATATTGGTAAAGAGAGGGGTTAGACAAGGCTGTCTGTTAAATCCATTATTATATATTTTTTCTTTAGATCCCTTATTAAGGATGATACAGCAAAACAGCACTGTCAAAGGGATACAGCTTACAGAGGACACCACTGCAATTAAGTCTCTAGCATACACTGATGATGTGTGTATCATTCTAGGTAAGAATGGCGCAAGTAACATTGTGCAAAAGACAATAAATACATTTTCACAGGCAGCAGGAGCAAAGGTAAATTACAGTAAATGTGTCAGAACTGCTGTAGCTAATACACAGAATCAGGATAGTAGCCATGCTATTGCTGGAGTCCAAATAAGCAATGATCCTGTGAAAATTTTAGGGGTCAAATTTGGAAAAGGGGATATGGATCTGGAGAACTGGACCGACTGTATAACAAAAGCAGAAAAGAGTTTAGCAACTTGGAAAAACAGAGCTCTATCGAAGAAGATGAAAAAAATACTTACCATAGTAATGCTGTTTCTTCCAGTGGATCCCTCAGTATGCTTAATTAATGCAGTCAGCCTCCAGTGTTGAAGTGGCCCTGAGAGATTGGAACGTACAGTATGTAAATGATGGAATGCATCATTGGCTCATGCAACATTTCAAACTGCTGCTCCTAGGTGCTGCTGTGTTCTAAACCACTCAGATTCATTGCAAAGTCTAATGGGGTGAAGACCCCTTAACTATGCTATCCTAACAAAACAATTCCCCAAAGTGGTAGACAAAAATACCAGTTTTTAGCAAAAAAGAGCACACAACAGACTGATTTGTAAAGGTAAACTGTAACATACACAACAGACAGGACAAGACTTGACCAGCAGGGATGCAGAAACCTACCTCTGGTTCTGGAAGGGGAGGCAGGGTGTGAGGTTTAAGCATTCTAAGGGATCACCTGAAAGAAAAAAAACATTACTATGGTATGTAATTTTGTTTTCTTCAAACCCTAGGAATCCCTCAGTATGCTTAACTAATGCAGACTACCAAGCAGTACCTTAGGAGGTTAGGAGGTTGGGTACAGAGTACATCCAAGGGTACTAAAGGAACTGGCCAAGGAGCTGGCAGGGTCACTGGCAGGACTATTTAATAGTTTACTAGAGTCAGGCATGGTACCACAGGACTGGAGAACAGCACATGTAGTGCCCCTCCATGAAAGCGGTCCCAAGGATGACCCAAGGAATTATAGACCAGTTAGTCTGACCTCCATTATGGGCAAGCTCATATAGACCATACTAAAGGAAATGTTGGTGGAATATCTAGAGGAGCATGGTCTCCAGGATGAGAGGCAGCATGGGTTCATGGGGGGAGATTGTGTCAAACAAATCTGATTGACTTCTTTGACTGTGTCACTAAGACAGTAGACAGGGGCCAAGCGGTAAACATCCTCTTGTCTTGATTTCTGCAAGGCCTTTGACTCTGTGCCCCACAAAAGGTTGATGAGGAAGTTGGTGGATCTTGGGGTTGAGGAAAAGATGGCCAGATGGGTGGAAAACTGGCTGAGAGACAGAACCCAGAGGGTTGTTGTGGGGGGAGAGTTATCTGGCACCAAAGAGGTAACCAGTGGGGTCCCACAGGGCTCGGTGCTGGGGCCGGTGTTGTTCAGTGTCTTCATCAATGACATTGGGGATGGCATTAAGAGCAAAATGTGCCTATTGATGGATGACACCAAGCTCTGTGGGAGAGTGAACACAGCTGAAGGGATACAGGACCTACGGGAAGATCTGGAAAAACTGGGGAGGTGGTGGCAGCTTGGCTTCAATGCCAAGAAATGTAAAGTTATGCATACTGGAGCCAGTAATCCCAGGACAGAGTACTACCTGAGTGGAGTCTGAGTATCTGCATCAGAGGAGGAGGAGAAGGACCTGGGAGTGACGATCACTAGTGACATGAAGCACTCCTCACAGTGCAAGAAAGCAGCAGCAAAGGCAAATAAGATGCTGGTATGCATATCTAGGGGGTTCAGTAGTAGGAGAGAGGAGGTTATACTGCCCTTGTACAGGTCACTGGTAAGGCCACATCTAGAGTATGGAGTTCAGTACGGGTGCCTACACCTCAAAAAGGACATCAACCTGCTGGAGAAGGTCCAGAGGAGGGCTACAAAGATGATAGCCAGTCAGCAGGGTAAGGCATATGAGGAGAGGTTGAGGGCATTGAACATGTACTCTATGGAAGACATTCAAGTACTTGAAAGGGATAAATAAGGTTGATAAGGAGAGTCTCTTTAAGCTGAGTGGCAACCATAACACGAGTGGGCACAGTCTTAAGCTGGAGGGTGGGAGATTTAGGAGGGAGGTCAGGAAGCACTTCTTCACAGAGAGGGTGGTGGACACTTGGAATGCACTGCCGGAAGAGGTCACCTCATTGAAGACAGTGGGAAGCTTTAAGAGAGACTGGGATAGGCATAGGGGGAAGGTAAGGATCATGGATAGGGAGGATGGGAGGAGTGGGGAAGGGAGGGCAGGGACATTAGCTCAAGCTGTGGACCCTGCAATATGAGCAGACTTGATAGACCAAATGGCCTTCTTCTGCTGGCTTCTTCGTATGTTCGTATGTACTTAAGGAAAAGGTTCTGCAGAACTGCCCTGCCAAACCTGGCATCATTTCTGGACTGTATGTCAAAGCAGTAGTGCTTTGTGAAAGTGTGTACAGTTTTCCAGGTAGCTGCTTTGCAGATCTCTAATAGGGGAATGTCCCTTGCAGCTGCCACCGATGCAGCTATGCCATGAGCAGAATGTGCCCTGAGGCCCTGAGGTGGCTGTTTGCAAGCCTTGTTATAATGGAACCGTATGCAGGAAACTATCCATCATGCAATGGTTCTCTTGGAAGCCAATCTACCTTTGCCCACTTCTCCATAGGTTAGAAACAGTTGTGTGTGTTCTGGCCTAAAAGCCTTGGTGCAGTCAAGATAGTGGCTGGATGCTCTGTTGACATCCAGGCTGTGTAACATTTGCTCACCTGAGCTGGAATTATCTGTGAAAAAGACCAGTAGGCAGATTGATTGGTTCAGGTGGAACTCAGAGATCACCTTAGGAAAGAACTTCCTATTGGTCCTAAGCACCACCTTGTCCCTGTGGAAAGCAACACAGTTGAGCTCTATGCACTGGGCTTGCAACTCACTGACTCACTAGGCAGAAGTGATGGCTACCAGGAAGACAGTCTTCCAGGTAACATATTTCAAGTCTGTGGTCACCAATGGCTCAAATGGTGGCTCCATGAGTTTGGCTATGCAAATGTTTAGGTCCCAAGGAGGGACTGGCTCCCTAAGGGGAGGATGGAGGTGAAGCAGTCCCTTAAAGAACTTCCTGAAGATGGGGTGAGAAGCTATTGACCTTTCTTTGCCAGCTGAGATATATGCTGCAATGGCAGCAAGATGGACCTTTAGAGTGGAGGGCTTGAGGCCCAGTGAGTACAGATGGACCAAGTAATCAAGTAGCACAGACAGCCTCATCTGAGAAGGGTTGACCTCTTACTGTTTGCACCATAGGGAGAACCTCTTCCACTTGGAAGCACAGGTTTTCCTGGTTGGAGGTTTCCTGGAAACCCTGAGAACATTCAGAACTTCCTCAAAGAGCTGTAGAATAGAAAACTCTAGGTCTTCAAGAGCCAAGCCTTGAGGCAAAGAGACCTGAGGTTGGGGTACAGGATCTTGCCCTGGGAAGTGGTAAGGAGATTGTGCCTCTGAGGAAGATGGACAGAAATGTAAAGAGCTAACAGGAGGGAGTACCATGGCTGTCTCATCCAGTCTGGAGCCACTAGGATCATAATTGCTGGTTGGGACCTGAGCTTTATGAGGGCTCTGAGCAACAGGGGAAAGTGAGGGAAGGCATAGAGAACCCTCCCTGACCAGTCCAGTGTCAGGGCATCCGCTGACACTGTCCCCTGAGCTGGAAGCCTGCAACAGAACTGGGGCAACTGGTGGTTTTCTGTGGAGGCGAAGAGATCTATCTCTGGAGTGCCCCACCTTCTGAATATTAAGCTTAAGACTTGCCTGTTTAGGGACCACTTGCAGTAGTTCTGGCTGATTCTGCTGAGGGAATCTGCCAGGACATTGTCCTTCCCTGACAGGTGGATTGCAGACAGAGATACCTGCAGGGAGTAAGCAAGGTTTCATACCTTCATAGCCTCTGTGCACAGCAGGGTTGAACTGATGCCCCCTTGTTTGTTGATGTAGTACATGGTACTTGTGTTGTCTGTTGTGCCTTGTACTGCCTTGCCCTGGATCTGGGGGGAGGGGGAGGACTGCACAGCCAGGAGAACTGCCCTGAGTTCTAGCAGATTCATGTGCAAGACTGACTCCTGGGGAGACCAGGTGCGCTGACTGTCAAGTCATCCAGCTGTGACCCCCATCCCAGGAGGGAGGTATCTGTGGTGAGGATAACCGAAGGAGCCTGCTGTTGGAAGGGCATTCCCTCCCTGAGGTTGTCTCTGTCTTGCCATCATTCTAGGGCTTGCAGAAGAGACTTTGTGACAGGTACTAGCTTGGACAGAGGATCTCTTCTCTGTGACCAAAAGGACCTTAGGTGAAACTGGATGTCTGTCATTTGGAACCTGGCTGTGGCAGCAGTCAAGTGGCTCAAGAGCTGCAAGAAATACCTTGCTGGCCTGGGCCTGTTGAGCTCAAAGGAGCCTGCCAGAGCTAGTATGCTGTCCACCCTGTCCTATGGGAGGAAAGCTTTCCCTTGCAAGGTGCTCAGTTCTACTCCTATAAACTCTAGGAACTGGACAGGTTCCACTTGGGACTTCTGGGCATTTATGAGAAATCTCAGAGACTACAAGGCACTTTGAGTGGGAGAGAGATAATCCCTGGTGTAGTGGGGGAACTGTCCTATGATCAGTCAGTCATCTAGGTAAGGGAACACTGTGATCCCCAGCGTTCTTAGATGTAAAACGATCACGGCCAGTTACTTGGTAAAAACTCAGAGAGCAGAAGTGAGGCTGAAGGTGAGTGCTGAACACTGACAATGACCCTAGGACAGCCTGAGCCTCAGGTACTTCCTGTGGCTGGGTCTGATGGGCATGTGGAAATAAGTATCTTTGAGGTCCAGAGAGGCCAGCTAATTTCCCTGCTGCAGGGTGGGGATGATTATGGCCAGAGTGACCATCTTGAGTTTTGGTTTTGTCAGATGCTTGTTCAAAAGTCTGAGATCAAGAATAGGTTGCCATTCCCCATTTTTCTTCTGGGTAAGGAAGCATCTGGAGTAGAAGCCCTTTCCCCTCTGTGATATGGGGACAGGTTCTACTGCATTCACCTGCAGTAGCTTGGTGACTTCCATCTCCAACAGGGCCTTTTCTGCTGCGGTTACTGGACTGAAGTGCATGCTCTGCAGTCTGGGAAACATTTTGAAACTTAGGGACTGCCTTGGCTCACTACCTCCAAGACCCACTTGTCTGTGGTGATGGTTTACTATGCTATGCCAACCTGCTTCTTACTGGGGGTTGGGAGGTGACTTGTGCAAACACATCAGGGGTTCTGTTTGTGCTGGGACTTGGCTGTTGGTGCAAGGTCAGCCCACCTTGTGGACTTCCTGCCCGTACACCTGAAGTAACCCTTAGGTTCCTGGTAGTCCAAGGCTGCCTGTACCTGAAAGAAGGGTCTAGGGTAGAGCCCTCTACCACTGTCTCCCCTAATTTTGGTTCTGTAGGATGTGGAAGGCCTCTCCCGAACTGAGTTGCTCCTGTAGGTGGATATATACTCCTCCACCTTCTTCATATAGGCCTCAGTTTTATCCCCAAAAAGAGAGTTGTTCTCACAGGGGAAATCCATGGCATTGGCCTGAGTATCCTGGGACAGGTTGGTGGCCCTGAGCCAAGCAAATCACATGGAGATGGTAAGGGCCATGAACCTGGCATCTACTGCCATGTGGAACTGATACTTAGTGGCATCTAGAGCTGTCCTAGCTGTTTCAGCCAGGTCAATAATCACATCCCCAGTAACCTTGTCACTCATGTCCAGAACTGATGACCAGAGAGCCTTCTGGTACTGAGCTGTATGAGCCATGTAGGTAGCTTGTCTGAGGAGGAGGGAAGCTGCCAGGTACCCCTTCTTTCCCATGCTGTCCAGTTTCCTGGAGTCTTTGTCAGGTGGATGAGGAGGACAAAGGTACCCTGGCCTTATCGCAGGCAGCTGTCTGGACGACACCCTCAAGGTCAGGATGAACAAAAAGAAAATCAGCATTTGTTGGCATTTCTTATCTATTTTCTTATCTACCCCTGGTATGGATGTGGGGGTCTGCAGGCTCCAAGTCAATTCAGCAAAGTAATAATAGTGTCGGCAATATCAGCGATGGCATTATTGCGACTGCAATTATGGTGCCCGTACATATGGGCCAGCACCGTTATGGTGACAATATGGCAAATGCTTGTTTTGTGGGGGGCTTTGCCCCCACACCCCCCTGACTAAAATAACGAACCCCAAGGTTGTAGTACCTTGGGGAGGGAGGAATATGTTTGTTGCTGTAACGGTGCTCCCCCATATGTACGGGCACCGTAATTGCAGTCACTGTAATACCGTCACTGATATTGCCATTGCTATTATTACTTCGCTGAATTGATGTGCTACCGGGGCAGCTGAATCTTGAGGGAAGCCATTCTCAAGCACTTGCGAATAAGCAGCAGAAGCCTTTCAGTGGGGACTAGTCCCATCATATCCAGAAACTCAGCCATATCCTCATCTTCAACTGTCTTTTGTGTGGCAAGATCAAGGGTATCTACCAACTGTCTCACGAAGGCATAGTGAGATGAGTAATCTTCATGTCCCTATGGTGGGGAACTGAAGTCCTGCTCTGGAGAGGCCTTGGGCTCAATGGGGTCTCCTTCCTCATCCTCATCCTCCTCTAGGTTCCTCATAAGGAAACTCCAGTTCCTAGCTGGGTGGAGCCAAGGGTTGAACTGGAGGAACCGGGGTTGGGGATAAGGGAACCAATGGCCTGAAAAGCCTACAACACTTGCAGGGCTTTGGCTATGTCTTCTGCAGAGGGCATGGCTGGTTTGTACACTGACAGCTCCTTTGCTTTTTCAGCAGGAGGTGCAATGACATGGTTTTCTTTACACTTCCTTTTGGCAGGGACTGGTTCTGCTGCCAGTTCCACAGACATCTTAAACTTTGTCTGTGAGTTTGCGCTCCACAGACTCCTTAGACCTATCCTTTTTGGAATGAGAGGATGAGGCCTCCTCAGATGGCTTCAGGAAGGAAGAGGTAGGAGAAGACATTTCTTCAAGTCTTTTAGCCCTCTTCTTTACTGTCTTGGGGCAAAAAGTGCTACAGACCTCATAATTAGTGAAAATGTGACTAGGACCAAAATGCACCAGGCAGAGATTGTGCCTATTGGCTTTGGCGATGATTTGTGCACACTTTACACAATTTTTAAAACCTGTCGGTTCTGTTTCTGTTTTATTTTTGGGTCTCTCTGACATGCCCAGTTGCCAGGAGACCAAAAAATCGGTGCCAAAGGAAAGACAACAATTGTGGTCAGCTCCCAAAACCCACAAAAAGTAATTCAACCGGATAAATTTAAAAGCAGTGCAGTTTCCTAACATAGGATAACAGAGAATATAGAATTTAGCGCTTGGTTCCCTAAAATGGGAAGGAACTGGGATGGCTCCCTGACAGGAGCTGAAAAGAGTATTAAATTCGGGAACCAAAACTGCTACGATTCCTTAGACAAGGAACTGGAGTGTATAAGTTGAAAAGGGGTAAAAAAGTAAGAAAAAGCATGGTAAAACTGACTGAGGAGATGGTTTTCCGCAGTTCCCTGGAATCGATGAGGAACAGAGAAAAAAACGTGAAATTTGAAAATACTAAGCTGACTAACATGTCAAAACAATACTAGGGGCAGTGTTTACTGAGAAATATCAAAAATACTTGTTTTCACATGGAAAATAAGAAACACAGCGAGATGCTGAGGAGAGCTGTCTGAGGCGTCTTAACATAGGCAGGCGGAGAAATTAATCTGAGCGATTCAGAATGTAGCTGCACCTATGGGCAGCAGTTTGAATTGCTGCGTGAGCCAGTGATGCATTTCATCATTTGCATACATTCCAATCTCTCCGGGGCAGCGCAACACAAGAGGCTGACTGCATTAGTTAAGCATACTGAGTGATTCCTGGGGCTTGAAAAGAGTTTTGATAAAAAACATTATTACTTCCTTGTTTTTTATACATCTGTTCAGTCTTTTTGCCACCCAAGTGTTTAGAGGTAAAATTCTTTAGTTTATGCTTTCAAGGACTATGGGGAAGCTGCCTAAATCTCATAAAGAGGGAAATTACTTATAAAGGATACGAAGGAGGAGGAGTAAACATGATTAATTCCATTGCATTTATTTTTTCAATATTTTCTTTTTTACTATAATTTCTCACTGCCACTGAGAAGAGCAGAAAACGTATGGGGTCCTTGGATTGTGGCCTGGCTGACCCTCTTCTGACAGGAAGGAAGCAGGATTGCAGATCACAGGCATGTGATTCCCAAATACATGTGCAATGCTTTGGCAAAATTAAGATTTGGAAACTATCTTATTCTCAAGTTATAGCAGTAACAAAGAAGCAACTATAGCCCTGTATTTTAAACACCAGTTATAATGTTCAAGTCAGTTTACAATTCTGTCCGGAAGGTAAGGAGTCTGAAGCATTACAGTAGCTAAATAATAAAAGAATCCCGAGACAAATGTGGGATGCAGCATGCTTGAGCCTGCACAGTAGAATGACGGTTATTGACTCCTTTAAGCATAAACCCACTGCTGAGAGAAATTGACCCAGAGAGTCATTTAGGGATAATCTGGAGACCCAAAGCCATCTACTATTAGAATGCCCCTTTGTCTGATCTTTCTGGGAGACATAAAGTAAAAAATGAAGAGAGACACTATTTCAGAAAGTGAATTATACAATTATTGTGATAGGCCTTTTCTTGGGTCAATGGAGAAAGTTTTATCCAGCTACTTTACAACTGATTTTTATATGTTGTAGATTTCATTCATGGCAGGCTCGATGCTCTCTGCAAATTCAGCAGAAATATTGTTCACCTGAAGCTGTGTTAGCAATGATGTTTAAAGCGATTCAAAAATGTTATCACACTGAAGAAAAAAGCTGTAAAAACAGTGTGTTCCAATCATACTGGTCCTCTTGCTCATAGATGTGACTGGTATTATCTTAGTTTATGAATATAAATAAATTGTGAATTTTTGTAATGTCTTGGGACTTGGAGAATGTGATGATTAGTGATATTTATTTTTCTGTCTGTTCTACTTGTTTATGTTGATTATGTTGTATAGCTGATAAGCAGATTGCATGTGCTTATGTTTTGTTATGTTCTGTATGATTGCAATGGTTTAATAAAATTCCCCCACTCTTGCAAAAAGTGCCCTGGGTTCTTTTACTTCCAATTGGACACCCACCAGGACAGCACCAGACATGGGTAGAAGGGACCTCGATTTAAAATCTCATCCAAATGATGACACACCCTGACAATACAGCACCCCCCTAGTACTGCACTCAAGTGCCAGCATTTAGGTATGAATCCAATCCTGGTGTTGGACTAGAACCCATGACATTCTGGCCCAGAGGCTGATATGCTACCAACTGAGCCAAGGAGATGCAAATGGCCTTGATGTCAGTTAATGAAAAATCTGACCACACTGCTGAACTTGCATTAGCCCTATACTGGAAAATACTTCAATTTTTATTTATTTAAAAGTTTCACTATGAAAGGCATACTGAGCAGTAGTTGCTCATTTCCAGATGCATCCAGGGGGGATGGAGAGGGAGCAAACAATAAAACAGTAATACATAATTACACAGTCATTCAAAAGTAATTAGGGATCTGAACAACTGGCTAAAGGGTTAGTGCAACGAAAGGGGTCATCTTTTCATAGGAGATTGGGAGAACTTCTAGGAAAGGGAGTTCTTCAAGTTCGATGGCCTACATTTAATAAAGGAGAGAGTCAGAGTGCTGGGATAAAAGTTCAACATGTTTGCAGATTGTTTAAACTAGTGGATGGGGAGAGGGCACTGCCACCCATTAAGATTCATGAGGGAACAGTCACCCCTCCCCCATTGACTGGCAGTTCAATAACAGATCATGGTGAGGTGGGTACCATGGAGGAAGAGAAACTCACAACCCAGGATACATCATTTATGGAAAACAGGGAAGGTAAGTAGGAAACACAAATAGGGAAAAATAACCTCAAGGGCAACGACAGGAAGCAGGGATAGAGGGCAATGTACATCAGTGCCCACAGCCTGGCAGATAAGATCCCAGACATAATCACCAGAATGGCGGAAGCAAACCTTGACTGGGTTGCAGTAAGAGAGATGTGGTTCTGTGGGAACCACAGCTGGGATGTAACGATCCCAGGATACAGCTTGTTCAGAAGGGACTGCAAGAGAAAAAAGGGGGGGAGGGGTGGTCATCTATATTAAGGAGGGGATCAAGGCTACTGAGAGTCAAGGAACTCACAGTGAGGCTGAGGCCCTGTGGGTCACCATCGAAATGGGAAACAAGGCCTCCATACGGGTGGGAGTGATCTACATACCCCCATCCCAGGAGGGGGAAGGGACAAGGAAATTCTAGAAACCATACATATGATGGCTGATACGGGAGAAGTAATACTGGTAGGAGATTTCAGTCTACCAGATGTGGATTGAGATTCCTACAAGGCTTCTTCAGAAAGGAGTGAGGAATTCCTAATAGTTCTAAGGGGAGCGGTACTCAGTCAACTGGTAAAAATACCTACTAGAGAAGAGGCTGTCCTTTACTTTATACTCACAAATAGTAGCAGGGTCTCAGGAGTAGAAGTAGGGAGCTGTCTGAGCTCTAGTGATCACAGGGCTGTATGGGTTCACTGTGAGTAAAACTGAGGGTACAAGTCACTCTAAACTGAAGGTCCTTGACTTTAGAAAAGCGGACTTCCACAAAATGAGAGCACACATAAAATATATTTTAGGCTGCAGGGTGGAAAGGGTAGTAGAAGAAAGTTGGAAGAAATTAAAAGAAGCAATAACCTTAGTTACTTTAGATTATACCAAGCAAGTCAACAAAGCCAAAAGGAGAAGAAACCCACTTTGATTTACCAAAGACGTAGCAGCCAAAATAAAGAAGAAGAGGAAAGCCTTCGCGAGGTATAAGGACTCCAAAGTGGAGAGTGACAAGGAGATATACAGTACAAAGAAAAGCTGAAGGAGGCAGGGATGGCAATTAGAATTGCAAAGACCCAAAAAGAGGAGAAGATAGCGAAAGGGGCCAAAAAGGGTGACAAAACCTTTTATAGGAATATAAGGGAAAAAAGAAAGAGCAAGGGAGGAATTGTCAGATTAGCAAGAGAGGAGGGCAAGCATACAGAAGATGATCGGGAAAAAGCAGAGATCCTGAATGGGTATTTCTGCTCAGCGTTCATGCAGGAGGAGGGTGGCAAAGGACCAGCACTGTATAAAAAGGATCTCCATATCAGGGGGCAGACATGAGCCCCTTCATGAAGGAAAGAGTCCTAGTGGAACTCAGCACATTAGAAGTGGACAAAGCAATGGGGCCAGATGGAATTAACCCAATAATTCTGAAAGAGCTTAGGGAAGAACTGTCTGCTCCACTAGCGGAACTGTTCAACAAATCATTGGACAGCAGGGAAGTCCCTAAGGATTGTAAAAAGACAACAGTGGTACTGCTCTATGGCAAGCCGTTAGGGACATAATTCTTAATCTCTGGCTGTATAGTAAAACACATACACTATATGGTGAAATACATACATCATATAGTGAAATATATACATTGTATAGTGAAATACATACACAATGTAGTGAACCACATACAGTATCTACTGAAATATATACATCATATAGTGAAATACATGTACTGTATACTGAAATACATATATAGTGAAACACATACGCTATATAGTGAAATGCTTACATTGTATAGTGAAATACATACACTATCTACTGAAATCCACATACTGAGTACTGAAAATCCACATACACTATATACTGAAACAAATGTACTATGTGCTGAAACATATACACTGCCTATTGAGATACATACACTACAGACTGAAACATCCACATAAATTATCTAGTGAAACAAATATTCTATAGATTGTAACATATACACTATATATTGAGAGAAATCTGCATACACTATATACCGAAACAAATACACTATATATTGAAACATCTACACTTCATATTGAAATACATACACTATCTATTGAAATAAATGCACTATGCACTGAAAAATCTGCATACACTATATACTGAAACAAATACACTACATGGTGAAACGCATACACTATGTATTGAAACACATACCCTGTAGACTGAAAAATTCACATACACTATATACTGAAACAAATAAACTATATACTGAAATGGACTATGTTCTGAAACTACCCATCCCCCTGCCCCTCCCCCTTGAATGGCCTGCAGCTGAACTCCTTGCCTGTTGCATTCAGTTAGCTGCTGGCTTCATGAGAGGACGTTTAAAACTGCAGAGAAGGTAAAACAAAACAGAACTATCTCTTATTCTACTTCTTTTAGGTGTTTTTCCTTTTGTTTTACTTGCACACCTTTAATCAAATTTCAGAACATTGTGATGTGACAAGAAACTTTTAAAACTAATGTAAAATGCTGTAGTTTATTATTTTAAATAAGTGCTGCCTTCATTTACTGTTAGACAACACATTTGTGTAGGAAGCTAATACAGGATATTCCTAACATGCCTGTATACATAGGGGGCTGCATGCATTTTTCCAAGTTAAATTGCTGATTGGTTTTATGTGTAATTAATTACTGTGCAAGTCCAGCAACTTATCTGAGCTGAATGCTTAGGAAGCACTTCAGGAGCTGTGGAAGTATAAGCCAAAATCGTTGCTAGTTTGTACTCATTGGCTATGTTTTGATTAAGTTTTTATTTTAATGTTTTGTTTAATAAACGTTTCTTGGTTAAGAAACAAAAATATATATTTTTGCTGCAATCCCTCAGTATTCATTTCTCATCAGGAGTTTAGATGGCATATGCATATAATTTGCATTGTTTTACTTAATAACTTTACTGTGAATCCTCACAGGAGGCATGCACAGTCTATTTTGGGGTTTGAGCTTCTCAAACTGTGTTTTATTTCTTTTTTTTTTCATGGAGATTTTTATCTCCTTAGTCACCCTGCTACCCCTTTGCCCACTGATATCTCCAGCCCAATCACTTACCATCCACAGAACATACTTGCTCTGAGATCCCCCCTGCACACACATCCCCTGTGTTGGGGCCAGGAGGGGGAAGGCCAGGGCCACTGACAAGGAGACACATATTAAGACAGGAGCAGAGCCTTGTTAGCAGTGCAGAATCTGCATCAGGTTGTTGGATCATTCTGCCTCTGGAGGGGGTTCTACCTTTGGTTTCATCCCCTGGGCAGTCAATTATGCAATTGCATATAAAGACATATGCTTGCTTTGTGCCTGCCTGAGCCCTCCCACTTATGCAACTCCACTGCCCTGCCAGCCCTCCTCAGCTAGGTGGATGTTGAAGAGTGGGGTTGTCAGACTTCCCCTTGTTGAGAGGAGAGCATTCCCTGAGATGCTCAATCATATGTCCCGCCAGCTAACCCCTGTGCAACCCAGGTCCACCCCCAAAACTGGGCCACTGCCATGGGAGGCGGTGCAATCACCACCAAGCTGCTAGGCCAGCCCACCAGACTGTGTTTTTATAAGTAAATAAAGACAGCATATAGGTAAAAGAAGAAAACAAACTGTATTTTAACTAGTTTGTTATAAACATTTTATGTCACATCACAATGTTTTGAAATCGGACAAAGGTTTTGCAAGCAAAATACGATAAAACAGTACTTAAAGAGATAAGATAACCCTTTTATGTTTACCTTCTGCATCTTAAGAGGCATTGGCCAGGATTTTTAGTCAATTAGGGCCCCATTTTCAGAAGGTTAGCGTGCAGAGCTAAACATTACACTGTGGGAACAGCATGGTTGGATTGGTGTCATATTCAGCATCACCTGATGCTACCCTGATCATGTGCATGTGCATATATACTACTACGGCCATGTAAATGAGTAATCCTATCCTGCATACAGAGCACAGTGCTGTATAAAAGGTTTCCTTAGTGACCATAAGTACCTCCCTCTACATTTTATACTCAGCCTCTATGCTTCTAGTCCCTAGATGCTTGATTTTGCACTTTTTGGCTTTGAACCCGAGCTACCATGTCCCATAGCACTCTTTCAGTTTCTAAGGTCCCCACTCATTCTCTCCATCTGCACCTATCAACGCTATTACAGATTGTGGTGTCATCTGCAAAAAGGCATATCTTCCCTTCCAGTTCTTCTGTTATGCCACTTATAAAGACACTGAAGAAGACATGTCCCATTACTGAGCCGTCCGGCACCCTACTGGTCACTCTCTCCTCACTGGTGTGAGTGTCATTTACCACCACCTTCTGTGGCTGTGCGCTATCTCAGGTGCAGCACTTAGGAGTGCACAACACTAATCTGAAAATGGGGGCCCACGTACCACTGTAACAGGATTAGCACTGCGCTGTGATAAGCATTGCTGGTACTATTTTAAAAAGCATTCTTCTGTGCAGTGCTAACCTGTTAATGTGGCACTATTTTTTTCTTTTGCACAGGATTACTAATTGCAACCAGGTGCCCATACAACTGGGGGTTACTCTAATGCATATAAGGCGTACAGGTATATTAAATGCTTTCTTGAAGTGCCAACACACTGCATGGTTAGTGCTAGTTAATGATTCTGGGAACCGTGTTTTAACTGCACACATGCAGCCTGCCAGCAACACCCCCACATACATACACACACTGTCAGTTCTGGACACAATAAAAAAATAATTCTTTGATAGTCTGGTGTTCCCCCACTCACCTAATCCAGGTAGAGCTAGAACATTTATTCCTCATTCCTGCTGCTGTTATACTACACATAATTCTCATCCTGTCTGGTGCTGGGGAAAACAAGTTTTAGCGTTAGCGACTGGCTGGAAAATAACTAAAAATGCTAATTTTTTTGTTGGGCCATCAGAGGGAAGAGGCTGTTAAAGAGTAGAACTTCAGTGAAGACTCTTGGGGGGAAAAATACTGGGGACAGTCTGTGCTCCTTTTTTAGCAACCAGTGAGGTGTTGCGAGAACCTCATACATGTTAATTTTGGTTGACAGTTGCTCCTGCCAATGGGGAGCTGCCAGAAAGCTCCCAAGGGGGAAGAACTTTGGTTTTAAAGTTCAGTTTGGTGGGAGCCCCTCAACAGGGACAAGGTCTCCAGCCCCAAGGGAGAAGATGGGATTGTGGGGCTGTGAGTGGGTCTGCCAGCTGTCTGTCCCCCAGAGCTGGTTGTGCCTTTCCCCATCTAGAGAGAAAAGAGAGGAATTTGTGGGTAGCTCTGCAGAGAGGGAGATCTGCAGTATTTGTTGCTGCTGGAGAAATTGAACCGCAGCGATGAAATTGTTCGGAGTACAGGTTAAATGGATTGAGAAAAAGGATTAAGAAAATGGATTTGTGCCAAGAGGATGGGGAGAAAGCCTCTTCAGTTTTATCTGCGCCACATCGGTGAGACACGGATGATCAAAGATGTTTGATGAGTGAAGTAAGAAAAAGTGTAAAAGGTTCTGTCTGACCTTGGCAATGACAAGCCGTCAACAGGAGAAGGGAAAGACAAGGTTAAAGGACCATTTTTTTGGCAGAAAAAAATGGATTGTAGAAAATGGACATGAAAACTGGATTTGAACCCAGGTTTTAAGAAGCTGACAAGAGAGCCTCTTCTGTCTGGAGTTGACTAGCACTTGCATGGTGAGAAATAGGACTTTCTTGATGCATTTCTGAAAAAGAATTGCTAAACTTGTGTGTGAGCCAGAGCACAAGAGTGGCCACTGTGTTGGAGTTGAAAGACTGTGGGGGCAGGGGGATGAGCGGGTGCTGTCTGGGTGGGTGCCTGCCATCTGCTCCTGAGATGCAGCAAGATGAGAGACTGTTGTGTTAAATCCCTGGAATTTCAGACTTTGCACAGTGCCTCCAGAGCCTGATATTCGAGAAGGTAGCTGATACTGCTTGACTACACAGAGTAGCAAGTAACTGAGGAAAGAATGGAAATGATCTAAAGAATCAATCCTAAACCTGCCAGGTGGGGAGCTTGCTGACCCCTATCAAGTGGGGCTGCTGGAGGCAAGGGATTGTGGGTTTGTGCCCGGGTGCTGGGGTGCTCTGACCTGTGGGGGAGCCAGACCGTGGGCACGCTCCCATGTCTGGGTCCCTTGTGGCTGGTGGGTCTTGTGTGATGCCCTGCAGTGGGCCTCTATGGGCTGGGGGGGGCAGGGCTGAAAGACCTTGGGTTGCACTGAAGATCCAAGCTGCAGCTTCCACACCTTCAAGTGTTAAGCATCAGGCCTGATTCTATGTATACTGATCCATCCTCCCCAGGACTTCAGTCATGTGTGCCGTCCTAGGACTAATACAGCAGAGCTGTGAGTGAGGGCAGGAATTGCCCTGCACCTGGGGAATATTATCTATCTATCTATATATATATAGTTATCTATCTATCTATCTATCTGTCTGTCTGTCTGTCTGTCTATCTATCTATCTATCTATTTATCTATCTATCTATCTATCTAGTTATCTGTGTTCAAGTCCACTGGCACTGAAAGCCAGTTCAAAATGTAAAGACATCAAGGGAAACATGTTGGGGGGTTGTTTGGTTCAGGTGGGTGTGCCAGCGCCAGCCAACCAGCTGCACCTCAGGCCTGCAGCTTGGCATTTAGGTATTCAGGGACAAAATTCAGGGTGTTTTCTTTGAATTGATACCAGTGGGTTTGGGTTTGGTAATACCTGCAGCAGTTAGATAGTCAGGTAGTTTGGTGGCTACATTATCAAAAGGTGATTTGGGTTCAAATCAGAAGGGGGAATGCTGTTTGGGAAATGTTTTTTTCTTTTTTTACCAACTCTTTTTCCTCTGATCACCAGAGATGTGTCCTCTCACAGGCATCATCCCCAGTTCTCTCATACCCAACCTGCCCCCACGCCCACACTCTGGGTCCCCTCCCGAGGCTCCACTAATGCCTACCTCTGCCTGGCTAGAGACCTCCCTGGCTTATCCATAGGGTGGGGCTGCCACTCCTTCTGGCACCCAAGACATCCAGTATCATCCAGGTAGAGGAGGCACACAGAGGATCGGGACCCAGGTGGGTGGGGTCCAGCAGTGGGCATGAGGCCAAGGTGCACTGTCACCAACCACAACTCTGGGGTGTTTCGTTGTTCATTTAACAGAGTTACAATGGTTTTTAAAAAGCCCTAAGGCAGAATATTCAAGCTTTTTTGTGAGTGTTAGACAGGTTATCAACTTGCTAATCCCAATTTGCACCTCTAAAGCAGGATAGTACTGCACAGGGTCATATGATTGCTTGGTTACCAAGTCACTATCCCATTTGTAAGTGGCCCTAATCCATCCTTGTGCACCTATGGAAAGCAGCTGACAGCATTTTGCACATAAGCACATCGGCATGCTGGGATGGTTGGAGAGGTGTAGCTATCCATTAGTGCAACACTAGTTACTGGTTCCCTAAACCAGGTGTTATGGACTGTGCATTCCTACACTCCCAACACCTGGCCATGTCAGGCTACCACTAGCCCTGGTCCCTCCACTGGTACATGGCATAACTGTCCCGGTGTCCAGTGCCCCACCTCCCCACCCCAAATTTTATTTATTTAGTTTTTGTTGACCGGGTAAGTGCACTAGACAAATCCTGCCTATTTTCAGGCACGACCGGGGGGAAGGGGATACAGATGAATGCCAACTGACCTTGAACCAGATTAAGCTGTTGGTGGTATTTTTAGTGAATGAGGGAAATTTGGCCAGGACACCGGGGAAATTCCCCTACTCTTTTCGATAAGTGCCATGGGATCTTTAACATCCACCTGAACTACCACCAGTCCAGGCAGATGGGACCTCAGTTTAACGTCTCATCCAAAATACGGCACCTCAGAAGTGCAGCACCCCTCTCATGCTGCACTACAGTGTCAGTACTGGGATATTAACCCAAGTGCCAGATGTGGGAACTGAACCCACAGCTCTCTGATCTCCTGGCCTCAGAGGCGAGTGTGCTACCTACTGAGCCACTGACACTGTAAATTGCATGCCTGTGTAATAAAACATCTGTCCCATGTGTCCAGCAGACAGAAGACCCCCCACCACTGATCAACTGGGCCTCAATCAGACACTTGATAAGATCAGTAATTCCTCGGTACCATTTGTCTGATATCCAGACCAGGGTTCCCCACGTGTCCCAATTAGTAGTCTGGCAAGATCTGTAATTCTTCCATACCAGATCCTTGGTGTTGAGTGATTCCCCTGCCCCATAAGTATAATATCTACCCCCCCGACCAGCCCACCCAATACCACTACAACTGCCCCCACTTGCCCCTAACCTATGGTGTATGGTGACCAGCACAGACCCTCCACTCACATCCATAGCAGCCACCAACTTAATGACAGTTCACAATCAGATGCCTACTGTAGTAAAAGCTGTTTCTATAGTAGGTGTGCGATCATAAACATAGAAACACTGAATTTGTCTTCAGAAAAGGACCACTTGGCCTACCTAGTCTGCCTAGATATTTCCTGCCTCATTTTCCTTCTCACATGCTGTCTGATCTCCACTGACCCTCCCTCCGCTT
The DNA here is from genome assembly GCA_016271365.2 of Neoceratodus forsteri. NCBI lineage: Eukaryota > Metazoa > Chordata > Ceratodontiformes > Ceratodontidae > Neoceratodus > Neoceratodus forsteri. The sequence goes on from CM057451.1 coordinate 238,080,054, forward strand.
CTCTAATATACCTCTATGTCTACGCCACACATGAGCAGATTTACTGTGTGGTGTTGTTTTTATTTTTTTACTCACAGGGATTGCTACTATTTGTTGCTAACATTTCATTGCTTATTTTTTTCTCTGTAGCAAAGTGTTTCTTACAGCGTATATCTTCTCTGAAATTATTACAGGTGGTGTTTTACAGGTTTTACAGTTTTATCTAACATTAGGATAAGCTTTCAGGGTTACTGCATTTGTTGTTGACTGATTGTTTCTGCTGTTACCTCTTTGTTCTTTCGTCCGTGGTTCTTCTTTTTTGGCAGGGGAAGGGCCCAGCCACCCACCCCAATCCCCAACCACCCCACACTACACTCCTTTTATAGGGTACCACAGTTGTGACATTTCCTGTGGCAGAGCAGGAAGGGGTGGATCAGTGGGGCATCCACAAGGTGAGCTCATTTACAGGGGCACTAGTAATTTAACTTGTTATAACAAGTTATACGAAAACAAAACACAAAATCAAACCATTACTTGCATTTTTTTCCTTCTAATTACTCTAACTAGGTTATAAACCCAGCAACTTATCTGGAATGGATATCATTAACTGCAGGTACTGTGGAACAATTTTCAGAAGGACAGTCTTACAGGATTTAGGGCACTGTCCTACATGCTGGGCCATTAGAGATCTTAGGGCTCAGCTCCAGGCAGCATGGGTAGAGATTGCACGCCTCAAATTTCATATTGAAGAGGAAATACATTATAAGAATCACCCGCCATTTCCCCAGCATCCAACAGGAAAACCTCGACCGCAGAGGGTAGTTGGACCAGGAGGTTGGCAGGTGGTTAGGAGGGGCAAATCAGGTGCCCCATCACTTTCTGCTCTCCAACATATCACCTCCAAAAACCATATAAACACTACAAACAGGTATCTGCCTCTATCTCTGCAATCAAACAAAGAGGCAGAAGACACTGCAGAGCAGGACACTGCGGCACAGGAGCTAGCACAACAAAACTCACCCAAATCAGGAACCAAAACAAAAAAAGCAAAAAGGAAATCCAAAAAACTTCTGATCATAGGAGACTCCATGATTCGGGGAGTTGATACCCATCTCCAGCCAGGGTAATGGTCAGATGTCTCCCAGGTACATCAGCATGGAGAGACACTGACCGCATTGCTAAAATTGTTCACAAAGCAGGAGAAAACATTGATGTCCTAGTACACATAGGGACTAATGATCTCGCCAGCGGTCAATTGTGGAGACCAAGGAACACCTGACCAGGCTGGGTGACAAACTATCATCCATTTGTCCGGCATCTCCTTCTCTGAGATTCTGCCAGTCTGGGAGAGGGGGCAGATGGAGCGGAAAGGTCAGAAGGAGATAGGGGAGCTAACCACGTGGCTCAAGGGCTGGTGCCAGGAAAAGGACACAGATTTGTAGGGAACTGGCAACAGTTCTGGGAGAAAGTTCTTTAAATTTGATGGACTGCATCTGACTAAGGAGGGAGTCAGTGCATTGGGGCAAAAGTTTGACGTCTTTGCAGAATATTTAAACTAGCAAATGGGGAGAGGGGTGCAGCACCCCATACGTCGAATGGGAAGAACACCCCTCCCCCCTCAGCTAGTGGTCAAACAGGGATTCAGCATGTTTGCAGTTCATTTGCATCACCAGGTAAGAAAAAAGGTTTGTCTCCCCATACGACGCACAGGGGTAATGCCAAACCTCACCCAACAACTAACACACTGAAATCTGCCCAATGGAAAATCATGTACACAAATGCTCACAGCCTGGAAATAAGATCCCAGACCTGCAGGCAATAATGTCAGAGGCTAAACTGGACATAGTAGCAATTAGTGAGACGTGGTTTACCAGTAACCACACTTGGAGACTTCAGTACCTGGCTGCTGTATTGTCTAGAAGAGACCGAGGTGCAAAAAAGGGGGAGGAGTGGCCTGTATGTCAATGAAAATATCAAAGCTACAGAAATTCAGAATACACATAAGGAGCCAGAAGAACTGTGGGTCACCCTGGAAACAGGAAATGGGACAGCCATAAGAACTGGGGTTGTCTACAGGCCCCCAGACCAGGGGGAGGACATAGACACATTACTGTTAGAGGATATACAAAACATGACAGCTAAAGGGGAGGTTCTGATAATGGGAGGCTTCAACATGCCGGATACAGATTGGTCAATACCAGCAGGAACATCTGCCAGACCTAGACACATAGTGGATTCCCTGCAGGGGGAGGGCCTCAAACAACTGGTACAACAACCCACAAGAGACAGGGCTATCCTAGATCTAGTACTGACTAACAGGGAAGGGATCACAGATCTCCAGGTAGAAGGTCACCTGGGGGCCAGTGACCATCACATGGTATGGTTCAATTTGGCTACTACATCTAAATCATCCCATTCCAAGGCAAAAATATGGGACTTCAGAGGAGCTGACTTTGATAAGATGACCAACAGAGTTAAGCTAGCCCTGGCAAAAAGAAACACAGGTGAGGGGGTACAGGCAAAGTGGGCAAGCATTAAGGATGCCACTTGAAGCAACATCCCATTGTGTTAGACAGAAAAGGAAGTGCAAAAGAAGAAGGAAACCACTTTGGTTCTCAAATACAGTTGTAATCCCCCTGCAAATGGGGGTTCCCAAAAGACTTCCAGGAGCTTGCTTGAATGCTCCAAGCCTGAATGGTGTTTGGCGTTTAAGCCATTTATCAGTGAGTGTTTTTAGAGCCTCTGGTACTGTCTCTTTAAGAGCTGTCTGCTTGCAGACATAATTAGTTTGTATGGGGGAACTGTGTGCTTCTCTGCTTGAGTACCACTGAACTGCTGCCAATCTACTCCATTTTTGCAGTCACTAGGAGTGCAAAGGGAACCTATCTGAAAGATGTAACTGTTTGCCAGAAATCATGTAGAGTAATAATGAAAATACAGTTTGTCTAACCTGCTTTCTTTGCAGTCAGAACTGTGTCTGCCTAGTTCCCATTCTAGTTTTGAACTGCTGAACTGGACCAATCAGTGTGGGGTAAGCTAGCTCTAAAATGGTGCCTTGGACGAATCAGAACTTGGACTCATAATCTGAGCCAGCCACAAGAGGATTGTATGGGCAGTGACTCTGGGAGATGTAGTTTAGACTTCAGCGCCTTTTTGGACCAACAGGAGCAGTCTATTGTGAGTGACAGCCAATCCAGTCAAGAACTGGGAGGAACTCAAAGGAAGTGCCCGGTTTTGTCTGTTGGAGTTTCAGTTTAGCTCTGGGAGTAAAGAGGAAAGAAACCCTGTGCTCCTTCAGCACAGTTTCAGTCAAAAACGGTGTAAGGCCCAGAGTTCCGGTCTGCAGCTTGTGTAACTGCTTGTTAGACTGAATCCGTCCCGTGAAAAGAATCAAAGGATCTCTGAAGAGTAGAAACCAGGCTCACCCTGTAGAAGACTGGAGAAATTGTTGAATTGCACGGTCTGTCAGGAACTGAATCTGCTGTGTGTTCTCCCGGGTATTGTGCAGTAATTGCGATCGGGATAGAGAAGCAGCCTGCCTGGTATAGTACTTTCTTTTTTTACCATATAAATGTGTGAAGAGTCTCGTGGAGCTCAAAAGTAGCCCTGCTGACGTTGAAGGACCCTATCTTGTTTGGAGGTCGTGAGTACTAATTCAGGGTCTCTCCTGTTGAATTGCCACATTAAATCCAAATGGAATCACTGTACTGCTGACTGTTTAAGCTAATTTTTCTTTTCACTGGTGAAAGGGCCCTACCAGCTGCCACGGTTTGGACTAGCCACTAGGGCTTGGGTACCCAGGGACAGTAACTGGTAGGGATAGGCCTGTGCACAGAGCCATAGGTAGATAGTAAAGTGATAAGCTAATTAACCTGATTTCCCCTGTCCTTGTTATATCCCCCAAATAAATCAGAGCTGCTTGTTTCAGCAAAGTTATACTGCCTGAGGTATTTGTCTATGTTAAAGTACTGTACTGTGATTGTTGCACTGTAACTTATTTCACAGGAGGTCCCAGTGCAGGAACCAGACCTGGGGGTAAGTGTATACTGTGAAGGTAATTCCTGATATATTGTGTGGGCCACTAGTGGGAAAAAAGGGGTTGCAGTGTCCCAGAGGGCTGTGACCAAGTTAGTTTAACTATTGCAAACCCTGACCTCTGGGTGGAGCACCGCCATTGGATCCAGGCCCCCAACCTGTTAGTGGCAAATCAGGCAGGGGTAGTAGCCCTGGGATAACGCCATCTAGGGGTTACAGTAGCAGAAAAGGTCAGGAGCCAAAAGGCTGGCCTCTTCAGGAAATATAAGGGAACACAGCGGGATGAAGATAGGAGGCATACCAAACTGCCCTGAGGGAAGCAGGAAGGCAGTAAGGCAGGCAAAGTCCCAAACTGAGGAAACACTAGCACGAACAGTAAAGAAGGTGACAAGACTTTCTATAGATACATTAGTGAAAGGAGAAAGTCCGAGAGGATATTGCTAAGCTTAATGGAGAAAGGGAGCATGTGAGGAGGAGGACTAAAAAGCATCTATCCTAAATAGATACTTTTGCTCAGTATTTACTGAAGAGAAGGTAGGGCAGGGCCACAGCTCAGCACCATGCACACAGGGGGGGGAGGTGAGCACTACTCCCTTCACAAAAGAAAGGGTCCTACAAGAGCTTAAGCCTCAGGGTGGATAAGGCAATGGGACCTGATGGCATACATCCCAGGGTACTTAAGGAACTAAAGGTGGAACTAGCAGAGCCATTAGCAGAACTGTTTAGTGAGTCTCTGAGCACAAGAGAGGTCCCAGAAGACTGGAGAAGGCTTATGTGATCCCGCTCCACAAGAGTGGTAGCAGGTAGGAGGCAGGGAACTACAGACCAGTCAGCCTTACCTCAGTAGTGGGCAAGATTATGGAGGCACTCCTTAAGGAAAGGATAGTGCAACACCTGGAATCCATAGGAGCACAGGATACAAGACAGCATGGGTTTACAAAAGGAAGGTCCTGTCAAACTAATCTCATAGATCTCTTTGCCTGGGTAACCAGAGTGGTGGACCAAGGGGGAGCAGTTGGTGTCACCTACCTTGACTTCAGCAAAGCTTTTGACACTGTTCCACATAGAAGATTGATAAATAAGCTGGGTAGGCTCGGGGTGGGTCAGGAAGTTGGTCAACTGGGTGGCAAACTGGTTGACGGGCAGAAAACAGAGAGTGGTGGTAAATGGTATACAGTCAGAAGAGATGCAAGTCACGAGTGGGTACCCTCAGGGATCAGTCCTGGGGCCAGTCCTCTTCAATATCTTCATTAGTGACATTGCAGATGGACTAGAGGGTAAGGCTGTCTGTTTGCAGATGACACCAAGATCTGCAACAGAGTAGATGATCCAGATGGGGTGGGCAGAATGAGAAGAGATCTGGATAAACTAGCAAAATGGTCAGAAGAGTGGCAACTGGGATTTAATGCAAAGAAGTGCAAGATCATGCCGTAGGGAAGAGAAACCCTGAAGCCACCTATAGGCTGGAAGGGAGTTGCTAGCAGCCACAAAGGAAGAAAGAGACTTGGGCATCATCATCACTGATAACCTGAAATCATCCAAGCAGACCTCTAAAGCAGTAGGTAGGCTAGGGGGTGTTAGTGTATTAGCAGGTATCACAAGTCGTAAGAGGAAGTAATAATCCTCTTTACAAGACACTGGTTAGCCCCATCTGAGTACTGTGTCAGTATTGGAGGCCACACCTTCACAAGGACATTAACCAAATTGAGGCAGTCCAGAGAAGGGCAGCAAAATGGTGCAGGGACTGCATCAGAAGACATATGAGGACAGATTAACAGAGCTCAATATGTGTACCCTTGAGCAAAGGACGAGAGAGGTGATATGATCGAGGCATTCAAACACCTTAAGGGTATTAACAAGGTGAAAGAGTCTAACATGTTTACATATAAGAAAAATAGCAGGACAAGAGGACACAGCATGAGATTAGAGGGGCCGATTAAGGGGAATGTGAGGAAATTCTTTTTCACAGAAAGGGTGGTGGATGCATGGAATGGCCTACCTCAAGAAGTGGTGGCTATGAATACAGTGCAGGGCTTCAAACAGGCATGGGATAGGCATAAGAGAACTATACAAATGAGTATGAATAGATAGGCCACTGACAGAGCAAAGGCCGATGGCACATTTATAAGGTAGAAAAAGAAAAGGGCAGACTGGATGGGCCTTGCGGTCCTTATCTGCCGTCAACTTCTCTGTTTCTATGTTTCTATGCTTGAAGCCCCCTACTGTTTTACCCTCCACCACTTCAGCTGGTAATCTGTTCCAGGCATCTACCAATATTTTCTAACATCTGTCTCTTGCCCCCCCCCCAGCTTCATTGCGTTCCCCCTGGTCATGGTGCTCTTTCACATTTGAAAGTGACTCCCCGGACCCTGTTCACTCCTGCAAGATACCTTTAGGCCTGTATCATGTCACTTTTCTCTTTCCTCTCTTCTAGGGTGTACATGCTGAGATCCCTCTGTTTCTCGTCTTAGGGCTTCTCTTGTAAACCCTGCACCATTTTAGTTGCCCTCCTGTGGACTTCCTCCACCCTGTCTATGTTCTTTCTGAGGTTTGTTCTCCAAAATTACATTGCACTCCAGGTGAGGTCTCGTAACACCACCTCCATCCTCCTGATGGAGATACTCTGCCTGCACACCCCAGCATCCCACTAGCCCTACTCACTGCTTTGCAACAGTGCCACCTTGATGTCCTCAGACATAAAAACCCAAGATTCCTTTCCTGTTTATTGACTGCCAATAACTACCACGCCCCATCCTATACTGAGCTCTTGGGTTCCTATGCCCTAGGTGCATGATTTTGCACTTTTTGGCATTGAATCCAACTGCCTTGCTTTTTACCACTCCTCAAAATTCACAAGATCCCTGATCATTCTCTTCACCACTCCTGAGTGTCCACCCCATTGCAAATGCTGATATCATCTGCAAAAAGGCATACCTTCCCTTCAGTTCTTCTGCAGTGTCCCCTACGTTCAAACAGATTGGTCCCAGTACTGTGCACTGTGGTACCCCACTGATCACTCTCCCAATATTAGTGTGAGTGCCATTAATCACCACCCTCTGTTTCTTATCCATTTACTAGCTACTGTACTAATTGGAAGGCTACAGTTTGTAGTTCAAGGGAGTGCTGCAACAGGACACATTCCCATTCAGCCTGTTTAAGGGCTGCTGTCCTCAATCTATACACAAGTATTTTTTTCTTGCCCCTCCATCCTCCCCTCCTTCTCCAGCGGCATGCCTCTCTTTCCCATGGGCTTCTTCCTAAGGTACCATTAGCCAAGGGAATCACTCCTGCGGCACCTCAAGGGGTGGAACCCTCCTCTAGGGTTCCTTCCTTTCATACCCATACAGGGTGGTATATCCCATGGATAGAGAGGCAAACAGCCAAAGATTGTCTATGTTACACAAGCACAAAACCAGTTGCACAGGCACACTGAACCCAATTAACCATTTTGGATCCCACCTCTTGGCCGTTCAGTTTCTTTATCAGCCTCCTGTGTGGCACAGTGCTGAAGGCCTAGCTAAATTCCAGATCAATCATGTCTACTGCTCTCCACTTATCTATTTCCCTGGTCATCCAGTCAAAGAAATCTACCAGATTCATTTGGCATGACCTTCCCCCTGTGAATCTGTGCTGCCTGAGGTCTTGCAGCCCACTGGATTCAAGATACTCTAACAGTCTCTCTTTTAGTATGGATTCCATTAATTTCCCCATGACTCAAGTAAGACAGACCAGGCTATATTTGCTAGCCTGCTCCCTGCTGATGCTCTTACAAAATGGAACTATGTCTGCTCTCCTCTAGTCCTCTGGAACCACTCCTGTTTCCAGTGAGTTGCTGAATAAGGCCATGAGTAGTACAGCAAGCACCTCCCTGCCTAATTCCCTTAATACCCTTGGGTATATCCATCCGGTCCTATGGCCTTGTCCACCCTAAAATTTGAAGTCCCTTCAATAATACTCTTTCCTTTGAAAATGGACTTGTGTCCTCTTCCCCCTACAGTGTTCATGCTGCTGCTTGGTGAACTGTCACTGTCTTTCTCCACTGTGAAAACAGTAGAAGTACCTGTTCAGGATGTATACTTTTTTCTAATCCCCCCTGTGTAGTCTCCCTTTGTCATCCTCCTTATCCTCAGAATCCCTCCCCTTGCCGCCTTCTCCTTGCTTATGTACCTGAAGAAAATCTGGTCTTCTTTTGATACCCTTTGGCTATGCTTTTTCCTGTCTGAGCCGTTGATCCCCTCATTATGTTACCTGCTTCCCTCTGTTTTACCTGATACACCTCTCTATCCTCATTGTTCTCTATTTCTTCATACCTCCTGAATGCCCCCCTTTAACAAGCTTATAAAGAAGGCTATTCAGATGTGTCTCCCCATGTCAGTGAAGTCTGCCTTCCTGAAATCCAAAATGTTTGCCCTCGAGTGACTGGACTGGGTCCCGGGTTCCATGCTAAACTACACTATGTGGTGGTTGCTGGATCCCAGTTGCCCCTCCACACAGATATCTGCGTTTTGTCCCCATTGGTCAGTATCAGGTCAAGAATGGCCTTTTATCTGGATCAAGCACAAGCTGCCTTAGATCTGCCCCCTGTAGGGAATCCAGGATGCTTCTGCTTCTGGCTGAAGCAGCTGCCTGGGTGGACCAAACCCCATCTGGCATACTGAAATCCCCCAGCAGCAGGACTTCACCTTTTGTTGCCATATTGTGTATTCCATCCGCAAGCTTCCTGTCCACTTCTTCCCTCTGTGCTGAAGGCCTGAAGATCACCCCTGTTCATATTGCTGAGCCTTTGCCAGGTTCAAGGATGACCCACAGTGCCTCAGCCTCCCCCTGTCTACCCTGCACCTCTGTCGCCTTTATAGCCTCTCTGACGTACAGGACCATGCTCCCTCCTTTTTTACCCTCCATCCCTCCTGAACAGAGCATAACCTGGTACATCAATGTCCCATGATTAACAGTGTACCATGTCTCAGTTATTGCTACTATGTCCAGATCTGCCTCTACTATCAATGCCTCCAGGTCTGGGAATTTATTTCCCAGGCTGCGGGCATTTGTTACCATGCCTTCCGAGATTTGTATCCTATCGCCCTCCTTCTCTTGCTACTGCTCTCCTGCTTCCTTCCCCCTCCCCATCTCTGCTTCATCCCCCCCTCCCCAGTTGTCTTTCTTGTGTGGCCTAGAATTCACTGCTTCCCACTCTCCTTCTGCTCTCAGTGTCCCAGACTTCAACTGATTTTCCTGCATGTGACCGGGGGGGGGTGATACTAAGTTGACTGACCTTCCTGACTCCCCCCCTCTCCTGGCCATTTTAAATGCTTATCACTGAAGCATTCACACTTCTTACTCGGGTCACCTTCCCTGACGGATGCAGGCCATTATCTTTATACAGGCTTGCATTCATCCAGGTGGGGCACCAATCCCCCATGAAGCCATAACCCTTCCTTCCATGCCATTCCTTCAACCAGGAGTTGAATTACTGGATGTGGAGTGCCCCAGCCTTTCCCCTGCCATAAACAGGTGGCATCTCCGAGAAGGAGATGGAGTGTTTTTTTTTTTTACCAGGAGAGACACACTAAGCTAAAGCTTGTTTACAGGTATGACCTGGGAGCACGAGGAAGTTAAGTGACTTGCTCAGGGTCACACAGTTTGCAAGTGGGGGCTGTGGGATTCAAACCCAGGTTTCTAGGTTTGCAGCTCAGAGCCTTAAACCACTGCACTACACTGCCTCCTTGAAGTGTTCTACTTGCTTCAGACTCCCCCTAACTTCCTGAAATCCTTTTGATTCTAGCTACTTCCACTTTGTCTCCTGCCAAGTCATTCATCCCCAGGTGGATGATAACATCCAGTTCCTCTCTTCTTGCCATTACCCTTGTGATCCTATTGATCCACTTTTCATCCCACCATGCAGTGCCTTCTGAAATGCACTTTACCTCCCTGTCCTTCCTGCTGGGTTCCCTTAATTTCACTCCTTGGGCAGCTGAGTCCCCCACCAAGAGAAGCTTCCTCCTCCTCTGAGGTTTTCTTTCCCCCTTTCCTGGTGCTGCATCCCTGAGGATCTTCCCCTCCACCTTGGTCTCAGCTGTGGGTGCCATTGTGGGGCTATCCCACTCCTCTAAAACTGTAGGAATTGCTTAACCAGGCACCTTCATGGCAACTTCCCTACAGTACCATAATGGTCCTTTTATTTTGTCTTGTGCACACAGCGCAGACAACGTATAGTGGTGGCAGATTTTGGAGGTGCAGTTGTGTGGTGGCCAATGGCGCCACTGCTTTTTTGGGCTGGGCTCTGTGGCACAAATGAAACAGCATGCTGTCTATGACAGCACTGCAAAAGCATGCCACCAACTTGAAACAATTTTGCCGCTGCAATGAGTGTGCTCCTCGTCATTGCAGGGCATGCCTTGCCTGGTGTAACATTTCAATGAACACGGTTGCGGCCATTGCCATCCGCCTCTCATAATCCCCAGCAAGCTGACTTCGGGGGTGCCCAATCCTCCTGTTGGCATAGTTAACCCCCCCAAGATTGTGTGGCACACTGGGAGCCCACCTCAGTGTGCCTCTGTGTTCAAAAGCTGATTGTGTCAGCATTTTCCTGCCCCTGCCTACTGCAGTGTGGCTAACATCACACCACACACCCATGGGACACACTGGGAACCCGCTCCAGTTACCCAACATTTTCCTTACACCTGTAAAAAAAAAGAAAATGGTCCTCGGTGTTCTTTCTTTTATTTTTATTATAACCTGAAACAAAGAAAATGGTCCTTTGCCATCGGGTCCCCTTCCTCAACCTGCACCCATCTTCTGCACACCCCACCTCCCCAACCCATACTTACCTCCAGAGTCTAGTGCTGTGATCTTCGGTGGAGCGGGAACATGTCTGCGATCTTTAAAGCTGACCACAAACTGAAGAAATGCTGGTAAGCTGTATAATGGCATCAATGGTGGGGGAAGGGTCAACTTAGGTGGATATCTCACCCATTCTTGTGACTTTTGACTCCAAATTTTCAACATGGGGTTCTTGGGACCCCAGCCCATGAACTCAGTCACTGTCATTTCATTATTCGATCCCAATAGGTGATTTCATGGTCACTGCGCAGAATCACCTTTTAGGACCGATTAATGAAATGACAGTATCACTGTTCATAAGATGGGTTCCCAAAATGCCTATGTTGAAAATTTGGAGAACAAATTCCACAAAATGACTGTGTTACAAGCGTGCATTGTACAGTTTCCATGCACACTCATAACTTTGAGAACTTTTAATATTTTCACTCCAGATTTCTCCAATATTGCCATTTCTTCACACATCCTTACGAACAGTAGAGCTGTCATTTTTCACATCGTACCCAAAATGTGTTTCCGCACATCTGGTGCAGAATGCCACAGTTGCTATGGGAAATCAAGGTTCAGAGCATATTAACAAAATCACAGTGCCACTGTTCATGAGCAGAGGTCCCAAATGCCTTCATGAGGTGGGGTCACAAAAAGCCCATGTTGAAAATCTGGGGCAATAGCTTGGCAGAAGACACCAGGAGAAATGACTGCTGTGTGACTGGACTTCTCTGCTGGGACTAAAGAAGAAGAACTTTTGTACTTGGACCTTTAATTTAGGGTAAAAAAAAACTAACAAACAAAACAAAAAAAAAGTGTGTGTTTGTCTGAGTTAACTGAACTGAATGGTTATCTGAACAGTTATCTAGGTGTAAATCTCAGGTGATTGAAAGGTCTTAATAGCTGTGAGGTTTAAATTACTTGTAGAAAGATCTAGTAAGTAGGGGGAGTGGCTTAGCTAGAAGGAAGCTACATTTAAAGACTGCCTTAGAAAGATTCTGCTAATAGCTTGGCAGAAGACACCAGGAGAAAGGACTGCTGTGTGACTGAACTTCTTTACTAGGACTATATTGCCCTTCTTCCCTCACCTCCACCACCCCACCCAAAGCTAGTTCTATTTTTATAGGCACAGGATTTGACTGACAACAGGAACTTCCTGTTTTGGAGCAGGAAGTGAGTGATCACAGAACCACCAAAGACCAACCATCCTAGAAGGGCAAGAGTAGCTCTCCGGCCCCCTCTAGCTGCTGGAGGTCTGCCTCTGAGCAAGTAAGGAGTCTACTGAGAAATATAGGATATTCTTGTCTCAGAACAGGACAATCAGGAGCTTAAAGGGCACACAGGCAGAAAGTAAGGAGAGAGAGAGAAAAAACAGAGGAAAGCGTAAGGATTGCAAACAGTTAAGGGGCCAGAAATAAGACATGATTGGAGTGGTGCAGTGCAGTGGCTGTGGAGCAGCAGTCTTCTGGGAGACGTTCTGGAGGATGCGGTGTTGTCCCATCTGCAGGCACCTCTCTGGGCTGAGGGAGGAGGTTGCTCATCTCCAGGCTGAGTTGGCCAGGATTTGTGGGACCTCCTCTCCATTCAGGGACCACCAGTGCCACTGCCGTTGCCTCAGAGGTTACCAAAGAAAAGCGGTTGGACCACAGTGGGCTCAGGGAGGGTGAGGGTGGTGGAACAGAGGTGCATCCCTCCAGTTGTACCTCTCCACAATTCCTATGCCATTCTTTCAAAGTGTGGTTCCTCTATGGAGGCACCTGCAGTGGAGACCAAGGAGGATGCTGGGAACCTCCACAAAGGAGACCCACAGGAGGGTGGCAGGGGACCCTGGAGGAAGGAAACAACTCCTGGTGGGGGACTCCATTGTTAGGAAGGTAGAACTTGGGGAGGAAGGGGAGAGGGAGGTAAGGTGCCTGCCTGGTGCCATGGCTTGGAGGGACAGGGAGCGAATCCTCAGGATTGCCGGAGCAGCTGCACAGGGGAGGGAGCTGGATGTCATTGTCCACCTAGGGACAAATGACCTGGCTAAGAAAGGGATTAGAGAAGTGCGGGAAGAGTTTGTGGAATTGAGGAGGGGCCTTAGTCAAGTAGCATGCACGGTAACCTTCTCGGAGGTGCTGCCCATCTATGGCATAGGAGAGGCTAGGGTGTTCCGCACCATGGGATTCAATCAGTGGTTGAAAAACTGGTGTGGAGCTCAGGATTTAGCTTCATTGGGACTGGGGTCCACCTGGAGTGATGTAAGCCTATACTGGCATGATGGGCTGCATCTGTCTGGGAGGGAACCAGGATCCTAGGTGATAGGTTTAAATGCTTCATTGGCAAGCATTTAAACTAGCCAAGGGAGGCACTGGAAAGACGAGGAAATCCTAGCTCCCCAAATAATCACGGTAGTAAGTGCGGCAAACACCAACATAGAGGCGTCGATAGGGAGAAGGGCAGGGGTAAATGGAGAAAGTGACAAAGGCAAGAAGGACAAGGATGGGGCAAAAGGGAGTAAGGCCATCAGGAAATGGAGGGTAATGAGTACCAATGCCTGTAGCTTGGGCAACAAGCTCCCTGAGCTGGTGGCCTTGATGGAAGAGGGATGCCTGGATATCGTAGCAGTCACAGAAACATGGTATACAGAGAACCACGACTGGGATGTTAACATACCAGGGTACATAACCTACAGGAGAGACAGGCAGGGGAGAAGAGGAGGAGTAGCTCTCTATGTAAAGGAAGGATAAAAGCAACTGAACAAAAGAGTAAACAGGGAGGAGAGGAGGCACTGGGGTCACCTTGGAGACTGGAAAGGGCACCACAATCCGCACAGGGGTTGTGTACAGACCCCCATGTCAGGGGGAGGGAATGGACAAGGATATGATAGAAGGCATTCTTAGAATGGCAGAGAAAGGGGAGATACTGTTGATGAGAGACCTGAATATGCCAGATGTTAACTGGAGCACATTTGCAGCCACATCCAAGAGCAGGGCCATTCTTGATGCCCTACAGGTGGCAGGCCTCAGACAGCTAGTTCGGAACCACTCGTGAAGGAGCAATCTTAGACCTCGTACTCTCAAACGGGGGCAGTGAGAGGATCTCAGATCTAGAAGTGGTTGCCATCTGGGAACAAGTGACCATCAAACAGTGTGGTTCACGTTAAACTCAGCTACAGAGTCAAGCCATACAAAAGTGAGGTACTGGACTTTAGGAGGGCTGACTTTGGCAAGATGGGAGAGTGTCATGAAAAGCACTAGCAAACAGGCTAGAAGGAGGTGTGGAGCAACAATAGGGAATCATCAAGCTGCCATCACAGAGGCAACAAGCCTTTTGTGAAGCAAATAAACAAATCAAAATGAAAGAAAAAGCCACTATGGTTCTCAAAAGAGGTGGCTGAAAGTCAGGAAGAAAAGATAGCATTCCAGAAGTATAAGAAACACAGAAGGAGCAGGACAGACAGCTGTACCAGTTAAGGCAGAAGGAAGCAGGGAGGGAAGTCAGAATAGCAAAGCCCAAACTGAGGAAAAGATAGCCAACTCAGTTAAGAAGGGGATAAAACCTTTATAGGTACATCAGCGCAGTGAAAGACAAAGGAGGGATAGTGAGGCTGAATCGAATGAGCAGTGGGTGGGCAGAGGGACAGTGAAAAAGCAGGATACTGAACGAATATTTCTGCTCAGTATTCACAAAGAGGAGGGGAAGTGCCTAATCCAATTAACAGAAGCACTCTTGATAGGGGGTCGATCCCAGTCCTTTCACAGAAGAAAGGGTTCTGCAAGAACTCCTAAAACTGAAGGTGGGCAAAGCAATGGGTTCTGATGGAATTCACCCCAGAATTCTAAAAGAATTAAGGAGGAACTAAGTGAAACCACTGGCTACTCTTTTAATAAATCATGGGAGGATGGTGTGGTACCCGAGGATTGGAGGAAGGTGTGATTCCCCTTCACAAAAGTGGGACCAAGACAGAGGCAGGAAACTATAGACCTGTCAGTCTGACCTCTGTGGTAGGAAAGTGATTGAGTCACTTCTGAAGGAAAGAATAGTTGAGTACCTAGAGGCCAGTGGGGCACGGGACCCAAGGCAGCATGGGTTCACAGGCGGAAGGTCATGTCAGACAGATCTAATAGATTTCTTTGACTGGGTGACCAAAGTAGTAGACCAGGGAGGGCTGTGGACATGCCTACCTAGACTTTAACTAAGGCATTTGACACAATCCCATAAAGATTAATAGTCAAATTAACCAGCAGGAGTGGGTCCCAGGGTGGTAGCCTGGTAAAACATTGGCTGCACAACAGGATACAGAAAGTAATTGTAAATGGAGTCCACTCTGAAGAAAGAGGGTTACTAGTAGGGTACCGTGAGGTTCAGTATTGGGTCCAGTCCTTTTAATGTCTTCATCAGTGACATTGCAGAGGGACTGGAAGGAAAAGTATGACTTTTGCAGACGACACAAAGATCTGCAACAGGGTTGATACACAAGGAGGCATGGAAAGGATGAAAAGAAGCTTGGCAGGTTGGAGGAATGGTCAGAAGTATGGCGGCTAAGTTCAATGCAAAGAAGTGCAAAATAATGCACCTGGGAAACAAGAACCAGGGAAGAATACACAATGGGTGGGAGGTAGTAACAACAACAAAAAGGAAAGGGACCTGGGGATGATCATATCAGATGACCCTAAGGTTGTAAGCAATGTGAGAAGGCAGTAGGGAGGGCTGGGGTATACTGGGATGTATAGGGAGAGGCATCAGCAGCAGAAAACAGGAAGTTGTTATCCCTCTGTACAGACAGTTGGTGAGACCCCATCTGAGTACTGTGCCAGTTCTGGAGACCCCATCTCCGCAAGGACATAGACAGGATAGAGGCAGTCAGAGGAGGGCAACAAAAATGGTGCAGGGTCTGCAAGAGAAGCCGTGATGAGGAGAGACTAAAGGAGCTTAATATGTATACCCTTGAGGAAAGAAGGGAGAGGGGACATGATAGAAACTTTTAAGCACCTCAGTGGAATCAACAAAGTCCAAGAGGGTAGCATCTTTCAGAAAAGAGACGCAAGAACAAGGGACACAATTTAAAGATAGAAGGAGGGCGGTTCAGGGGCAATGTGAGGAAGTATTATTTCACAGAGAGGGTAGTGGATGCATGGAACAGCCTTCCTGAGGAGGTTGTGGGGTCTAAAACTGTGGGAGAATTCAAGAATGCATGGGACAGACATAAGGCAATTCTTGTGGGGGGTAGGAAGAAATAGGCTGTTGGTTAACTAGGATCTGCGGCCTCTCCTGTAGGTAGGGAAATGGGCAGACTAGATGGGCCAAGCGGTCCATATCTGCTGTCAAAGTCTATGTTTCTATGTTTCTATGTTTATTAAGGTTTCTAACAATAATATCCCACCATGTACAGACTGACTGGTATCAAGGGGTGACTTTGGATTGCCAGCTGTAGTGGTAACACCATTCCACCTCACCCCCACCCTGCAACCAGTGACAGGCATCAAGGTGTGCCTTGGACTTTTCGGCCCCAAAGTTCACCCCATTCTCCTATACTGCACCCATCTCAATTAATTTTTTATGGACTGGGGTGAGCATAAGGCCCGATGGCCCCAAGGCACAACGTGACACTTGTCGGAGTCTGCAGGGTAGGATGAGGTAAAATGGCATGAGCGTTATGATCGACGATCCAAAGGCACACCTCAATGCCTGTCAGTCTCTGCAGGGTGGTGTGGGGTTGGCGTCACTTCCACACTTCACTGCTATTCCTATTATGCATCTCTCTAACTCCTGCACTACCAATGCCAATGCCAGCAGTACAACATTCAGCATTGACAAATGCTTGTTTTCTCCTGCTTTTGCTCACTTCCTTCATGCAGATGCTGGTTTCCTTCCCTATGCCTTTACTTAATTTTCTCCACTGTTCCTCTACCCCTCTCTGACAATCCTCTCCTGCTAGGCTGCTTCTGAAGAAGTCTCCAATTTCTTTAAAATCCAACCTACTAAAGTCCAGGACCATCGTCTTTTTGTGGCTTGCCTCTGCACCCATCATAATATTGAACCACACCGTACAGTCATCACTGGTTCCCATTGGATAGCCCACTATGGCATGACTAGGCAATATCACAGCCTCTAGCAGGACAGGGATTCAGAGGAACAAAGGGATAAAGCATGTCCCAAATAGGATAGCACCTTTACCCCATGAGTCATTTTCAACTCTCAGCATGCTAAGTCCATAGGGTAGGAAAGGTGCTAGTGAGGTAGTTGCCAGCCCATATGGGCTAACTAACATTTCCGCACAATGCCTCTGTGCATGACTGCATGGAGGAATTATGCAGAACAGTGCCAGCCCCCACCTCCTGATCGCAGTTCAGATGCCCCTGATATAATAAAATGATCCCTGGCATCTAGAATTTCCCCACCCCCAATCACCATTCAGATGCGCCTGATTAGTATATTAAGAGGATCCCTGGCATTTAGATCACCCTGATTGCAAGTGTGAGCCCCCTCCAAATTCCACCCATTAAGGTCCTTCTACCCCTCTCCCCATGGTGGCTCATAAATTACCCCAGCTGCCACTCCCTCCCACTGCAACAGTGACAGGTCCAGCCCCTCTGCTCGCCACCTTGGCTGGCCACTTTCTGAGTGACATGAAGTGAACACACACCTACTATAGAAACAGATGTTCTACAGTAGGTGCTCACTCACTCCCTTTCACTCAGACAGTGATCAGCCAAGGTAATGAGCTAGGATGCGGTACTGATCAGTCACAGGGAAGTGGCTGCAATCTTGGGTAAATGGAGGGCCAATGGGTTAGGGGTGGAGGGACCTGGCTGGATGGCTTTGGGAGGGGGCTCAGATTTGCGACTGGCAGGTGGGGCTACTAGATGTCAGGGATCATGGAAAAATAGAAACACAGAAACATAGACGATTACAGAAAAAGGAAATGGTACATCCTGTCTGCCCTTATTTCCCATATTAAACCTCAGAACCTACTGTCCATATGGGGTACTAGCCTTCACTATCCACTCCCCTCCCTACTACTATCAGTCTGAGTAACCATTACGTATACCCTTCACTTTGTCACAGCCATGCTTGAAACCATTTATGGGTTTGGTGCCTGCCATCTCAGTTGGCAGACTATTCCACATTTCCACCACCATTTCTGGAAAATAAAACTTTCCAATATCCCTCTTGAACCTCCCTCCCATCAGTTTCTACTTGTTCCCCCATGCCCTTGAACTGTTACTCATGCTAAGTAGTTCTCCATTCACCTTGTTTATTCCTTACAGGAACTTGAAGGTCTCTATCATATCATTCATCTCTTGTCTGGTCTCCAGTGAAGACATGTTTAGTGCCTTGAGCAGATCCTCATACGATCTTTCCTGTCAGCTCTGAATCATCCTGATCACCCTTTGTCCTTATCTTTCCTGAGGTGAGGTCTTCAGAAGTTCAGAACTCTGAACAGTACACCAAGTGCAGCCTCACCAACGATTAATAAAGAGGCAGTAAACCTCTTTTCTTCTACTGTCAGAACCCCTTCTGGCACATCCTAGTATCCTATTTGCCTTACTAGATGCTTCACTGTACTAGCTTGATTGTTTAAGGGAGTCACTAATGATAAATATTAGGTCTGTCTCCTCAGCTGTAATGCTCAGCTCTACCCCTCCTATCCAGTACTCTGTCCTGGGGTTCTTGTCCCCTAAGTGAATCACCTTGCACTTTTTGGCATTTAATTTCAACTGCCAAACCTTAGACCACCTCTCTAATCTTTACATGTCAGTCTGCCGTTTCCTACTTCCCCCATCACTATCTACCCTCCCATGAGCTTGGTGTCATCTTCAAAGAGAAACAAACCCAGATTCATTCTCAAATGTTGTTAATGAGCATATTGAAGAGAGCAAGAGTCAGGATGGATTCCTGTGGCATTCCACTCTTGACTTCCCTCTCTTCTGATTTGACACCATAATCACAACCCTCTGATGCCTCTCATTCAACTAAAGCCCCATCACCCCCACCAAAACACTGCTTATATTTTCCTTCAAATCCCTGGACCTCACCCCCTTGTGCCATGTCCTAAGCCACTCTGATTGGTCCCCTATCTCATTGGTCTGCTCCACTGACTCCATGCTAACATATTTCAAAACAAAATTCATTGAAATATGGGACTGCCATGCCCCCCAGAGCAGGACATGAGAAAAGGCACCCCACCTCCTCTAGATCATGGCTGAGCTCATAGCTTACTTGCAAGTGCATTTCTGATGTCCCTCCATCCCTGCTGACTGGAAGACTGCCACTGTTACTCCTCCTCCAAAAGGTGGTGACCCATCAGGTACAAACAGCTCCTCCCTCCAAAATACAGGAACAAATTATCTTGTCACAACTCTCTCCCTTTCTGGACTCCTCTTCCTTTTTCACCCAATACAAGTCTGGCTTCTGCAAAAATCACTCCACCACCATCTCCCTGCTCAGGCTCACCAAATCCATCCATAATGGTATGGATCACAGCCTGTTCACCTCTGCTATCTTCGTCGATCTAGCCAAAGCATTCAACCCTGTCTACCACCCCAATTATTAGCCAAACTCCAGGCTGCATGCCTCTCTGACTTAGCCATCTGGTCTTCCATGCCTACTGCAGGGGTAGGTCCCAAGCAGTCAAAATTGGTGACCCCCTCTCTCTTCCCTGCCTGTATCCACTTGGGTCCCATAAGGATCTGTGTTAGGCCCATTACTTTTCTCCATTTTCTTTAATGATCTCCCCTCCATATGCTTGTCTGCATCCATTCACATGTACACGGATGACACTCTTCATAGCAGGCCCACAGACTCCAGCTGGACTTTGATCAAGTTCAGCCCTGACCACACACAAATCAGCTTTTCCTCAATGCCAAGAAGGCTGTCTCCATGTCCTTTGGTACAAGGCACAGATGCTCTAGGCTCCCTTCCCTTCCTACTTTCCATACCCTGGATGGCTCCCCTGTAGAGGATGTTACCACCTTTAGTTATCTTGGTATCTGGCTAGACCAGCAACTAAACATTTCTGAACAAGTGGATGCTATAGTCAAAAAGCTGCACCCCAATTTGGTGCACTTTACAGGAACTGTGACTGTGTCCCACCTCCAGCATACTGTGCTATTATCCAGAGAATGATCCTCCAAATCTCTGACTATGGCGATGTGGTCTACAGCGTAACCCCAGTCATTACCCTTGCCAGACTGGGCACACTCTTCAACTATTTCTGCCATTACACTCTCAACTATCCCTCTTGGACTCACCACTGTTCTATATATAAATCTCTCTCCTTTTCTTTTATTTTCTTGTGGACAGACACCATGCCCACTGTGCCAGCTTTGTGGGCAAATCTGGTTTATTTCCCTACCTCCTATCTCTCCGACGTCACCCCGAAGCCATACCATCATAAGCTAAAATATTCAAACCCTAGCAGTCCCTTCAGTTTCCACAACCATCAGCAAAGTCACGTTCAGCCACCGCTTCCCTAAAATCTGGAACTCCCTCGCCCCAGCCATTCACCAATCTCCCTCCCATGGATTCTTTCAAACCACTTCAGAGGTCTCACCTCTCCCTCCTGCACTTGCTCTAGTTTTCCCTATTGCTCTCCTATGACTTGTTTCCAGTTTAGATACAGCTATAATTTGGCACTTATGCTTCCACTCTAGGCATTATGCACAAATGTTTATAACTAGCATCGATTTAAACTGCTCTGTATTTGATCACCAGCATATGTTTGTGGCTCCTGACTGCGCTGTATATGCATTGTCGATTGTTTGCTTGTCACTCAGATTCTCACGTCTTGCATGTAATATTCCCAATGTAATTTGTGGTTGTGTACCACTCTGCTCCATGTATGTTACGTATTTTGAACTTTTGTGCTACCTAAGCCCCACTTGTACAAGTTCCCCTTCCCCAGAATGCATCTAGAAATGAGCTCCCAGCTTAGTATGCCTGGGTGGGGGGCACTAGACACCAAGGATCATTTTACTATAATAACTGGAGCCATTTAAAACTGCAATCAGGGGTGTAGAACCTTTACATGTCAAGGATCATTTTGGTATACTACTTGGGAGCATCATAATGGTGACCAGCGGTAGGGTGACAATATGCACCACTGTGTGCTCAAATGAGGGCAGGATTTTTGGAAGCAGTAAACAGTATTGCAATTTCAGTTGTTAAGGAACTCGAAGCTGGGACTGGAAGAGTTTGTTGAACTTGTGCCCTCTGTGTCTAGGAAAAATGAAGTCATCTGCATGGGCAATTTTAATCTGGACTGGGCTGGACCCAGTTCCTCCCTCTTATCCTCCATTACAAGCACGGTTAACCTTACTCAGCTTATCAGGAGCCCCACCAGGATCTCCCATCAGGGGACCACTGCCACCCTCCTAGACTGGATACTCACCAACAGGAGTGAGAACGTCCCCTTGGCTGGAGTCCTACCTGACTCCATAAGTGATCACTGCCTGGTGTAATGCACCTGGGACACCTCCCCGCCCTCCTACCCACTCAAATTCGTAACTTTCTCCAACATCTCCAAACTTAACCATGCTGCATTTCTGCGTGATCTTAGGATGGTTGACTGGTCCCCTATCTTCATAACCAATAATGTCAACAAAGCGGTAGGTTACTTTAATGATACCCTAATCTCTCTCCAGAACCTTCATATTCCGGCCACCACCTGTAGAGTACAAGGTAAAGTCACCGAATGGCTCAATCGCCCCCTACTTCAGCTGCTAAAATGGAGAGACTACCTCTGGTCAGTTTGGAAGTCCACTTCCCATCAAGCAGACTTCGAGGCCTACAGGGCCTTATGGAACACCTGTAAGAGAGATTTGTGTGGCCAAGAGCTTATACTACCGCAACTTTCTCAGTTCTTCATCCTCTAACCCCAAACAGTACTGGTCACGTATTAAAGAAATTCTGGGTCATAATAAGCCTATGACTCCGAATGATATGCTGATAAATGATACTCACTGCAATAACCCCCTTACCATTGCCAAGGCTTTTAACTCTGTTCTCCTCCCCTTCTACCCCCCTCATCTGCTGACACCCCTATAGTATCCCCATGCCCGCCCCACTGCACCACCGGCCCTTGAACTATCAGCGGTCACTTGTCTTGAGGTGCTTAAGCTACTAAGATCTTTACTGGCTAATGGCAGTGCAGGCCCAGATGGTATACATTCTAGGATTCTCAGGCAGTTTGCCTCTAGTCTCGCTGTACCTATAACCAGACTCTTTAACCTCTCCATCTGCTCTGCCTCAGTGCCTTCAGTCTGGAAGGTTGCCAGGACTATACCTATCTGTGAGGTTTGGGTTTTTAAGGAGGACGCTGTTCCACAGTTGTAGATACTTAGAAGCAAAAATTTTATTGAAGTTGGACAATTACTGCGAACTTCAGACGAAAAAAATAAATAACATAATAACTTCTTCAAAATAAACATAAGTTACCAAGCAGCATCTCAGACACTAGAAGGAGCTAGTGAACATCATACTGGGGTCAGAGTACATCTGTACCCCCACCAGGCTATCTACAGAACTGAATAAAACCAAGGCTTATATACCAAAAGGAGAACATGTGACTTGTTTAACTCCTCCCTATGCTTTTCAAAATTACCTTTAAACAGCAAAATAAATCTATTTTCATTTCTGAGCTCAGAATAACATTTCCTTTCAAGTTGTAATGTTGTCAACATCACTTTATAGGAACAACAACTGGTTAATAAAATTTTAGTTTCAAACACTGCAGGAGTAACTCCACCTCCTAGTACTGTGCCTTGGGAGTTGACCAGCCGGCCAGCTCTATAGTACAGAATAGGAAGTGAGACTCCACACAGAGAAGCAGGTAACCTTTTATGAGGAAAATGTTTTATAAATTATTCCAATAGAATGAATTAAAGGCGTTCAATCCACTTTTTAGAAGCATTTTAACTAAAGTAAAAACACAAAAAGAAACACTTTTATTTAACCTTTGTTTAACAGAGAAGGGGGAGGTTAAGGCCAAACAAACCACAGTGTTGTACAACTTGTTTTTACAGGCCTTCTTTTGTTTTTGTAGCTTATTTAGATCATGAATAGGGTTGCCACCTTTTAAGAAGCCCAAAGTGGGACATTTCTTACTGAAACATGATTTTTCGCAGGACAAAATGTAACCTCGACCAATACAACAGACTTATTTTCACTAAATAAGCAGAATTAAGACTACGTTTTGTAGTTTTTTAGTTGTTTCTGGTGTTTCTTATTATTTTATGGTATTTTAATAACGGTATTATAGTTTTTTGCAACATTTAGAGGAAAGTAAGAAAATATTTTTTCTATTATAATGTCAGGACAAGTAGTATTTTTCATGTTTTTTTGCAGGACACAGCTGCCCAAATCAGGACTGTCCTGCGAAAATAGGGACAGGTGGTAACCCTAATCATGAATTGGTTGTTTTGTAGTTTCTACTGAATGAATTCCTTTTTGTATGCTGCAAATTGTGTAAAATGCAGACTGTTTATTTATTTACTCAATAGGAAGCACTTTGTGTGTTACTGCTGCCATTTAGAATGAGTTTCAAACCAGAAAGACCTATTTTTTACAGCAAACAGGCTGAAAGACACTTTAAAGGGGTTTTATGTGCAAACATTTTGGGGCTGCATTTACATTATTTCCACAGAACAACTAGCTTGTAAAGCAGCTCTAGCTTACTCCATATATTTACAAGGAGGGGACAAAAGGGGGGTACATAATGCTAAATGGGATGCAAACCAAGACCATATGAGGGTTTGCATACATAAAGGGGTCATTACAAGACCCACACCATGGATATAGCTAAGCGCTTACAATTCCCATATCCAAATCAAATGAAATACTCATTTAAACAACTATTGTGTTTCTGCATACCTCACATTAGAAAGGTTCTGAAACGGGGGGGGGGGGGCAACCAAAGAAAGAGCTGTGCAGAACTTCATATACCAGGGCAAGAATACATTAGGGATAGAAAGAACGTTATATAGGTGGCCTGCCTATACAACGTGGAAAGAAAGATGAGAAGTTACAGCAAGAAACGAGGAGAGTAAAAAGGGCTGTTGCAACAGACTTAAAAAAAAAATTAGATTTGCCTGGTATATGGAGGTATCTGTCACATTCCTCCCTACTCAAGAAGAAACCAATGGAATCTTTCAATAACATCATCATTGGTTTCTTTTACAGTTTCTGAAATGGAACAGATCTCCCATTTTTGAAAGGGGAGATGGAGCTTTAGCCTTCCCTCTCCCAAAGCTCCACTCCGGAGTCCTTTAAACAAAAATATTCTTTGAGAGATACCAAACTAACAGTATCTCTTACTCATTACTTTCAATACTTACTTTAACTCTGGAGTCTGTTATTACCAGGTCATCATCTGCACCATAATGTGATAGATAATCAGCGTTGGTGTTTCTTTCCTGCTCGATGTTGTATTTCAAAATTGTAGGGTTGCAGGGCCAAATACCAACGCATGATGCGAGGGTTTTTATCCTTCATTATGTGTAGCCAACCTAATGGGTTGTGATCAGTTATTACCAAAAAATTTCTGCCCCATAAGTAAAATTTAAGAGCATTTATGGCCCAACGCATAGCCAAACATTCCTTTTCTATCATGGAATATTTAGTCTCTCTCTTAAATGTAATTTTCTGCTGATAAAGATGATGGGGTGTTCTTCTTCCCCATCGAGTTGGGACAAGACAGCCCCAATACCCTGATTGGACATGTCTGTTTGTACTATGAATGGTTTCTGGAAATTTGGACTATGTAAAATGGGGTGAGAACACAATTTTGCCTTTAAGAGGGTGAATGCTTGCTCACACTGTACATTCCACTGAATCTCTTCTGGTTTATTCTTTTTTGTAAGTTCAATTAATGGACTGGCTATATCTGCGAAATTGGCCACAAAACGTCGATAGTAACCAGCTAGTCCTAGAAAGGCTCTCACTTGTTTTTTTGTTTGCGGTTGGGGACTGTTGGCAATAGCATCTACTTTACCTATTTCAGGCTTTACTTTGCCATTCCCAATAATAAAGCCTAAGTATCTGGTCTCTTGCATGGCCAACGAACACTTAGTTGGATTTATAGTCAGTCCGGCCTTCTGTATAACTGATAATACATTTTGAAGGTGTATCATATGTTCCTCCCAACATGGACTAAAAATAATGACGTCATCCAAATAGAGCTGCACTATAGTCCTATGAGGATGTAACAGATGATCCATGCATCTCTGAAAAGTTGCGGAGCACCATACAAACCAAAAGGCATTTTGTGAACTGAAATAAGCCTAAGGGGTACTGAAAGCTGTTTTATCTTGTGAGACCGTATCTAAGGGTATTTGCCAATATCCCTTTGATAGGTCCAGAGTGCTATGTATTGAGCATTACCCAGTCTATCAATAATATCATCGATTCGGGCATAGGATACCCATCAAATCGAGATATTGCATTTAGTTTACGAAAATCTAGGCAAACCCTTACACCTCCCTCTTTTTTCTTTACCACCACCATAGGGAAACTCCATGGACTCATTGAAGGTGTAATTACTCCCAAATGTTGCATTTTTCTGATTTCTTTAATAACTTCCTCCCTCAGATTTTCAGGTAACCTATAGGGTTTATGTCTAATAGGCTTATCAATATTTACTTCTATGTGATGTTCAACTTCTTCAACTTTCCCAGGTGTTGAAGTAAAAATAGTCTGGAATGTACTAAGGATATTCTGTAGTTCCTTTCTTTGCTCAGGACTTACTCTGTTATTAATGGTCACATCCTTCATTTCTCCTAAACCATCTAGGCGCTCATAACCTAACTCCAATTCATTTTCATCCTTTCCCGGGTACACAAATAAACATGTTGGCTTTCTGTCATGGCAGAGTTTTAAGAGATTAGCATGATAGATCTTGTATTTTTGTCTTTTGTCTGGGCAGATAATTTCATAGTTCACTGGTCCAGTTGGTCTATGGACTGTATAGGACCCCTGCCACTTCATTAATAATTTATTCTCCGTACATGGCAACAAAAGGAGTACTTTATCACCAGGCTGGAAAGTTTTAAACCCAACCCCTTTGTCATAGTACTGTTTTTGAGATATTTGATGGCCTATATTACTTTGTTGGGCCTTCATAGCATACTTTGCTAGTTTGGGGCGCAATGAAGTAACATAGTCTAATGTAGACATGGGTACAGTATCAGACTTTGTTCCTTCCCAGCTTTCTTTTATTATGTCCAACATCCCCCTGGGATTTTTACCAAAAAGTAGCTCAAAAGGAGAATACCCTGTGGAGGCCTGGGGGACCTCATGGTAGGCAAACATTAAGAATGGTAAATACCTATCCCAGGATTTGCCTTCCTCATCTGTGAATTTTCTTAGCATTTGTTTTAATGTTTCATTAAAACGTTCCACCAGTCCATCAGATTGAGGATGATAGGGGACGTAAAGCTAGAGTGTACCCCCAAGGCCTGGTAAAGACATTGTAATACCTGGGAACAGAAGTTGCTGCCCCGTCTGTCAGTATTTCTCGAGGTATACCCATTCTAGAAAATACTTTTGCCAACTCCTCAGCAACCTTTTCAGCTGTAACTGAACGCATTGGTATAGCCTCTGGATATTTTGGAAAGTAGTCACAAATAACCAGAATAAAGCAGTTTCCTTTTGCACTTTTAGGCACGGGACCTACTATATCCATGGCTATACGGGTGAATGGGGAGTCTATAGAAGGTAAAGGCTGAAGGGGCACTTTGTCTTTTTTAAGGACGGGTCTTACTTTGTGACACTGTTCACATGATCTACAATACTCAGCTACATGATCGTGTATACCTGGCCAGTAAAATCTGTATAATAACCTCTGTAATGTACGTTCCTTTCCTTGGTGGCCAGCTATAGGAATGTC
Organism: Neoceratodus forsteri; assembly: GCA_016271365.2. Lineage (NCBI taxonomy): Eukaryota > Metazoa > Chordata > Ceratodontiformes > Ceratodontidae > Neoceratodus > Neoceratodus forsteri. Next base: position 238,106,761 of record CM057451.1, read on the forward strand.
ATGTGCAAGCCATAGCAGTTGATCCCTATAAATAGTAGGCACCATTAATTGTAAAACAATCTCCTCAGTTTTTGGATTAATACACTTTCTATACAAAAGTCCCTTATGAAGCATCATACTGTGTTCTGCTTCTGGATCTTTGCCCACCTGTAAAAAAAAAAAAGGTTTTAGTGTACTATCATTCAATTGGGCTAGTCCAAAATCTGTTTGTCTCTTTAAGTCCTTCAAATCAACAGTATCTTTAGAGTCTTTATGGGACTGCTGCCACATCTGTTTGTCTTGACGTTGTTCCCTTTTTGGTTTTCTTGTCTTGCCAGGAAGCTCAAATAAATCTTCTTCAAAAGGAAATGAGTGTTGTAAGATTGTGTCTCTTTTCTTGAGCTTGGGTAGTCATTGCTCCTATATTTGTAGTAGTGGCAAGTAATTGGGAAAAATCCGGGTGATCATGACCAATGATAACTGGTACAGGGAGATGGGAAACCACACCAACCTCCATTTTACGGGTAACAGATTGGACTTGAATCTCTACCTGTAGTATTGGGTACTGATGTGTGTCACCATGAATGCAGGTTACTTGTGTTTGTGTTTGAAAATCAGGAACTGCAGGTAACATATTAGCTCTGATCAGGGTTTGTCTGCTACCGGAATCTAATAACCCAACCATGTCTTTTCCATTGACGTTGACAGTTATAATATACTGTCCCCAATTGGCCAGCACCAAATGAGTAAGACTGGTTTTCTTCTTTGGGAAGAACCTTGCGATGTGCCCTTTCCCTTGACAAGAATGACATGTTATCTCAGCATTAGGAGATTTGGCAACATTTACACTTTTAGCAGTTCCACTAGATAGAGAAGTAGTAGCCGAGGAGGGTCTTACCATAGGATGGATTGTACTGGTTCCAGGATACCCCTTGTTCCTATTTGGCCTTGCAGTCAAGTAGTCTTCTGCTAACTGAACTGCCTTCTTAGCTGTCTCTGGCCAGTGTTCTCGAACCCACATCTGAACATCTTGGGGTAAGATACGTAGAAATTGTTCCAAAACAACAGCCTCCAACATTTGTTCTTTAGTATTGGTGGAAGGTTGCAACCACTTAGTACATAAGTCCTTTAATCTGGTGAAGGCCTCCTGGGGGGTATCTGAGGACTGGAATCTTAAAGTCTGAAATCTTTGCCTATATGCCTCTAAACATATGTCATAACACTTTAAAATAGCTTCCTTTACAGCATCATAGTCTTCACTCATTGCACTGTCCACATTGCCATAGGCTAATTGAGCTTTTCCAGTAAGGTAAGGTGCAAGACATATTACCCACTGTCCTTTAGGCCATTGACAGGCTTGTGCTGTGCGTTCAAATGTAGTCAAATATGTTTCTATATCATCTGTTGCACTTAACTTAGTAAGTTTTATGTCCTTAGGATTATCACTTGGTGGGGGGTGGTCTACAAACACCAATAGCTTGTATGGCTCTCAAAGTATCTGCCCACTTGGCCCCATTGTGCTGCATGTCCCTTTCCCTCTGTTTCTCCAAGGCAATTTGTTGGATGCATTGCCATTGCAGTAGATTTTGTGCATCTCCAGTAGGGGGTTCTCTCTCCAATTCCCCCTTCTCACCATCTTCCATGGGTACACCAACCGCACCATTCTCTTCAGGCTTTGCAGTTTTCCGTCTAACATCTGGTATGCCGGTCTTCAAGGGTTGTTCCAACTTCTCTGCCATGGTTCGAGTCAGCACACCCACTGGTGTTTCCTCCAGGCACATCCACGTCCTCCTCCAATACTCTGAGCAGTATTACTAGAATAATCCCACTTTTCACACCATATGTGAGGTGTGGGTTTTTAAGGAGGACACTGTTCCACAGTTGTAGATACTTAGAAGCAAAAATGTTATTGAAGCTGGACAATTACTGCGAACTTCAGACGAAAAAAATAAATAACATAACTTCTTCAAAATAAACATAAGTTACCAAGCAGCATCTCAGACACTAGGAGGAGCTAATGAACATCATACTGGGGTCAGAGTACATTTGTACCCCCACCAGGCTATCTACAGAACTGAATAAAACCAAGGCTTATATACCAAAAGGAGAACATGTGACTTGTTTAACTCCTCCCTATGCTTTTCAAAATTATCTTTAAACAGAAAAAATAAATCTATTTTCATTTCTGAGTTCAGAATAACATTTTCTTTCAAGTTGTAATGTTGTCAACATCACTTTATAGGAACAACAACTGGTTAATAAAATTTTAGTTTCAAACACTGCAGGAGTAACTCCACCTTCTAGTACTGTGCCTTTAAATATGGGCGTTAACCAGCCGGCCAGCTCGAAAGTACAGAATAGGAAGTGAGACTCCACACAGAGAAGCAGGTAACCTTTTATGAGGGAAACATTTGTTTGTTTTATACATTATTCCAATAGAATGAATTAAAGGTATTCAATCCACTTTTTAGAAGCATTTTAACTAAAGTAAAAACACAAAAAGAAACACTTTTATTTAACCTTTGTTTAACAGAGAATGGGGAGGGGTTAAGGCCAAACAAACCACAGTGTTGTACAACTTGTTTTTACAGGCCTTCTTTTGTTTTTGTAGCTTATTTAGGTCATGAATTAGTTGTTTTATAGTTTCTACTGAATGAATTCCTTTTTGTATGCTGCAAATTGTGTAAAATGCAGACTGTTTATTTATTTACTCACTAGGAAGCACTTTGTGTGTTACTGCTGCCATTTAGAATGAGTTTCAAACCAGGAAGACCTATTTTTTTTACAGCAAACAGGCTGAAAGGCACTTTAAAGGGGTTTTATATGCAAACATTTTGGGGCTGCATTTACATTATTTCCACAGAACAACTAGCCGGTAAAGCAGCTCTAGCTTACTCCATATATTTACAAGGAGGGGGTAAAGGGGGGTACATAACGCTAAATGGGATGCAAACCAAGACCATAGGAGGGTTTGCATGCATAAAGGTCATTACAAGACCCACACCATGGATATAACTAAGCGCTTACAATTCCCATATCCAAATGAAATGAAATACTCATTTTAAACAACTATTGTGTTTCTGCATACCTCATATTAGAAAGGTTCTAAAACCGGGGGCAACCAAAGAAAGAGCTGTGCAGAACTTCATATACCAGGGCAAGAATGCATAAGGGATAGAAAGAATGTTATATAGGTGGCCTGCGTATATAACGTGGAAAGAAAGATGAGGAGTTACAGCAAGAAAGAGGAGAGTAAAAAGGTCTGTTGCAACAGACTTAAAAAAAAAATTAGATTTGCCTGGTATATGGAGGTATCTGTCACACTATCTTTAAGAAAGGGGACGCCAGGATCATGTCTAACTACAGACCCATTTTACTTCTGCCCACTCTCAGCAAGCTACTCGAGAAACTTGTTCACTGGCAGGTCTCTGTGCACATTCTTAACTTCAACTTACAATCATCTATACAACATGGTTTTAGGGCAGGGCACAGCACTACTACTGCTCTTACTCAGCTGACCAGCGATATAAAAAATAATATGGACAGGGGCTTGCTTACTGGAGCTGTCTTCGTTGAGCTCTCCAAAGCATTTGACATGGTTCATCACCCACTTCTTCTGTCTAAGCTGAACACTCTTGGTGCTTCTGACTCTACCCTCTCCTGGCTGAACAGCTACCTTGATAATCGGTCTCAGGCTGTATCCTTCGGTAAGTCTATCTCCTCCCCTGTCCTGATTACCCGTGGTGTTTCACAGGGTTCAATCCTCAGTCCTCTACTTTTCTCCTTCATCATTAGTGATATCGCCACTCCATCTCTTCACAGTAACATTATAATGTACACAGACGACCTGTTGCTTTATTCGTCCTCCAAGTCTATTGCCGACATTAATCTTCATCTCTCCTCCGCTTATCAGACCCTTCAATCCTGGTTCTCGTCCAATTATCAAGTCATAAACATATCTAAGACCTAGGCCATGCTCTTTGGGTCCCACAGAAAGGTGCCCACTGAGTCCACTAAACTCCTGGTGCGCAGCTGCGATGGAACTGCTGTATCCAATACTTCATTCTTCAAGTACCTTGGGGTTATGCTTGACCCTGTACTTGACTACTCAATGCATGTTAGCAAGGTGTGTCGGCTGGTTAATGCCAAAATTGGTGCGGCCTACAAAGTGTGCCACTCTCTCACCCCGGTTGCCAGGATCTTTGTTGTGCATGGGGTTTTACTCCCACAACTGCTTTATGCTCTGCTGGTGCTTTTGCACACTAACATGGGCGTCCTTCGCAATTGGGACACATCTTACAATAATATCTGTAGATTTGCCCTTTCTGCTCCCCACCTTATGCATTGCTGCCGTCTCTATACTGCCTTGAAATGGCTGTCTCCTGATGCCCTTTGCTCATACTTCCTAGGCTGTTTTGTTGACTCCTTAACCAGAACACCTCGTCCTGCCTCTCTGGGGGACATGTTTACCCCAGTCTCTCACTCTCGCTCCCTCAGGTCCTCTACCTCCCCATTACTATCTACTCAGACTTGCTCCACAAAGATGGGAGAACAAGCCTTCTCATACTTTGCTCCTAGGTTGTGGAACTCTCTGCCATGCAATGTCAAGAACTCCTCATCCCACCTTACTTTAAAGCAAGCCCTATTTTCCCACCTCCTTGTTTCTGAAACCTGTGACTGCTCTTTACTTCTTTTCTGTCCCTCCCCTTGTCACTTCTCTCGACTTTGACTACTTGTTTGTGACCTACCCATCCCCTCGGAATTACCGTTTATCTTGAGTTCTGCCTTCCTCCCCTATCCCTTGGCCTGATGTATGCATCAATCATGTGATTCTAGTCTAGCATGTTACTTTGGATATCTGCAGTTAGCAGAGCCTACAGGACTGCTTGTCCCAGCTAGGCGTCCTGAATGTTTGCTTACTGCCAGCTGTTATTAATGGCATGATACACTGTTGGCTGTTATTCATGTTTCATATTTAAGGCAATCCTCTGTTATGTATTTTGTACACAGTTCCACTGCGCTTACCTGATTGTTTGTCCCACTGTTATGATTTTGTACTCTGCTGTATTTGACTTAATGTACTCTCCTGGGTCGTGCCTGAAAATAGGCAGGTTATGTTGTGTTGCCTAGTGCACTTACCCGGTTACCAAAAGCAAATAAATAAATAAGCACTTTCAAAACCTTTTATATAGCACTGTGCTCTGTATGTAGGAGGGGATCCCTCATTTGCAAGGTTTTAGTAGTACATATGCACATGCACATGATCAGGTTAGTATCTGGGGCTGCTAAATATATGGTACCTGTTCAACCATGCTATTCTCCCACATGGCACAGTGCTTAGATGCTTAGCATTCCACTAACCTTCTGAAAATAGGGCCCTAATTGACTAAAAATCCCCTGCCGATGCCTCTTAAGATGCAGAAAGTAAACAAATATGGATTATCTTATTCTACATCTTTATGTATTATCTTATGTTATTTTCCTTGGAAAACCTTTATTCAATTTCAAAACATTGTAATGTGTCTTAATATTTATAACAACTGTAGCTAAATTACAATTTCTTTTTTCATCCGAGTGCTGTTTTTATTTACTTATAAAAATACAGTCTGGTTTAGTGGTTTAGCTTAGGCTTGGTGGTAACTGTACTGCGTCCCATGCCAGTGGCCCGGTTTCGGGGGAAGGACCTGGGTCAAACAGGGGTTAGCTGACAGAAGAGATGACTGAGCATCTCTGGGACTGTCCTCCTCTCAGGGAGGGGGAGTCTGACCACCCCGCTCTTTAACAGCCACCTGGGTGAGGAATGCTGGCAGAGCTCAGGCAGGCACAAAGCAGTACTTGCCTTCAATTGGATTGGCATCATTGCATGCTTGAAGGCCCAGGGGATAAGCCAAAGATAGAAAACCTCCAATGGCAAAATAATCCACCAACCTGCCACAGGCTTTGCACTACTAACCAGGCTCTGCTCCTGTCTGAATATGTGGCTCCTTGTGAATGGCCCTCTCCCTCCTGGCCCCACCACGGGGGGGGGATGGGAGATCTCAAAGCAGATAAGTCCTGGTGATTTTGGGTGATGTGGATGGACAGGCCAGTGCACAAGGGGGTCAGTGGGTGACTTAGAAGATAAACATCTAATTTGAAAAAGAAATAAAACACAGTTTGGGAATCTCAGACTCAATAACATAGTCATACATATAAACAGTGTAATTATGCACTATGAGGCTAGACCAGGGCAGGTTTATTAGTGGAGACCAAGTGCCTGGCAAAGCTCTGTTCACCTTGCAATGCTCTGCAGATATGTAATGGGGAGGTTAGGAGCTGTGAGAGCCACCAGTGAGGCATCACAGTGAAGTTATTCAGAACAGAAAGTGCAAATTATGCATATGCCAGCTGAGCTCCTGATGAGAATTGGGCCCTGAGCGATTGCTGCAATATATATATTTTTCGTAACCAAGAAACTTTATTAAACAAAACATTCAAATAAAAACAAAAACTAAATCAAAACTAACTCAGCAGAGTACGAACTATGAAAGCATTTGACTTACACTTTCACAGCTCCTGCAGCACACTTCCCAAACATTCAGCTCAGATAAGTTGCTTGACCAACACAGTAATTAATTACACATAAATCTAATCACAACTTTAACTTGTAAAATGCATGCAGTTCCCTGTGTTTATATGGTATGAGAGTGGTATGTTAGGAATATCCTAAGTATTAGCTTCCTATACAAAAGTGTCTAACAGTAAATGAAGGCAGCACTTATTTAAAAGAATATACTAGAGCATTTTAAATTAGTTCTAAAAGTTTCTTGTCACATCACAACGTTCTGAAATTTGATTAAAGATGTGCAAGCAAAACAAGATGTAAAACACCATAAAGAAGTAGAATACGAGATAACCCTGTTTTGTTTACCTTCTCTGCAGTTTTAAACATCCTCTCATGAAGCCAGCAGCTAACTGAATGCATCAGGCAAGGAGTTCAGCTGCAGGCCATTCAAGGGGGAGGGGCAGGGGGATGGGTAGTTTCAGAACATAGTCCATTTCAGTCTATAGTTTATTTATTTCAGTATATAGTGTATGTGAATTTTTAAGTCTACAGTGTATGTGTTTCAATATATAGTGTATGTGTTTCACCATGTAGTGTATTGTTCCAGTATACAGTGTATGCAGATTTTTCAGTGCATAGTGTATTTCTTTCAATAGATAGTGTATGTATTTCAATATAAAGTGTAGATATTTCAATATATAGTGTATTTGTTTCAGTATAAAGTATATGTGCTTTTTTCAGTGTGTTATATATGCATTTCAATAGATAGTGTATGTATTTCAATACATAGTGTATTTGTTTCAGTATATAGTGTATGCAGATTTTTCAGTGCATAGTGTATTTATTTCAATAGATAGTGTATGTATTTCAATATAAAGTGCAGATGTTTCAATATATAGTGTATTTGTTTCAGTATATAGTGTATGCAGATTTTTCACAATATATAGTGTATGTGTTACAATCTATAGAGTATTTGTTTCACTAGATAGTTTTTGTGGATGTTTCAGTCTGTAGTGTATGTATGTCAATAGGTAGTGTATATGTTTCAATACATAGTACATTTGTTTCAGTATATAGTGTATGTGGATTTTCAGTACTCAGTATGTGGATTTCAGTAGATAGTGTATGTATTTCACTATACAATATAAACATTTCACTATATAGCGTATGTGTTTCACTATATATGTATTTCAGTATACAGTATATGTATTTCACTATACGATGCATATATTTCAGTAGATACTGTATGTGGTTCACTACATTGTGTATGTATTTCACTATATAATGTATATATTTCACTATATGATGTATGTATTTCACCACACAGTGTATGTGTTTTACTATACAGCCAGAGATTATGAATTATGTCCCTAATGGCATGCCATACTGCTCCACACGAGCGGGAGTAGGGAAGATGAGGGAAACTATTGTCCAGTCAGCCTTACTTCAAACATCTTAAGAGCATTAACAAGGTGAAAGAGTCTAACATGTTTCAATATAAGAAAAAAAAGCAGGACAAGAGGACACAGCATGAGATTAGAGGGAGGCCGATTAAGGGGTAATGTGAGGAAGTTCTTTTTCACAGAAAGGGTGGTGGATGCGTGGAATGGCCTACCTCAGGAAGTGGTGGATATGAATACAGTGCAGGGCTTCAAACAGGCATGGGATAGGCATAAGGGAGCAATACAGGTGAGTATGAATAGATAGGCCATTGACAGAGTAAAGACCTATGGCACATTCATAAGGTAGAAAAAATGGGCAGACTGGATGGGCCTTGCAGTCCTTATCTGCTGTCAACTTCTATGCTTCTATGTTTCTATGTAGTAGTGACGATAAGGTACCCTTACGGGATACCGAAGCTGAGGTTCCCAACATGTAGGAGCCCGGCGTCGGTATCCAGTAATTAGGGATGCCCAACATTTCTGCCCGACAGCAAAACACATTTTGCTGGGCGAAATGCTGGGCCAAAATGGGTTACACCCATGAAACATAGTTTTGCTGGTATAACCATTTGTGGAGAGTAGAGAGAGGTGCTGGCAGAGCTGCCCCGTAGTGTGGAGCGCTAATGCTCCGACAGCTCAGCCAGCAAGGCATCAAGGATGGGGGTTCTGTTCTCGCACTGGGAACTTTTACAAAAATGTTTTTCTGCCCCGAGCCTAACACCCAACTCCAAGGGCTGCTCCCCCTCGGAGTTGGATATTTTAGTAAGGTGGGTGTTGGGGGCATGGGGGGCAAAGCCCCCCCCACATAAAGCAAATCCCCATCAGGATTGTGAAATGAGATCTCCCAACCTTGGTAAAATGTAGGTTGGGAGACCGCATTTTGGGATTACATAGGTAATCTGAAAATAATGGTTCCCTATTAAAAGAGAGAACAGTCTCATTCTTAGAAGCGGGTGGACAACTGGATCCAAAACAACATGGCTTCATAGCAGGGAGGTCCTGCCAGACAAATCTGATTGAGTTCTTTGATTGGGTTACCCAAGCAGTGGACCAGGGGGTTGCAGTGGACGTGTACACTTGGACTTCAGTAAAGTCTTCAACTCCATACATCACAGGAGGCTGATAAACAAACTGGAGCATATGGGCGCTGGGCATAAAATAGTCAACTGTGTTAAAAATTGGTTAGGCAGAAGGACCCAGGGTATCCAGTGAGGATAGCAACTGAATATGGATGACCGTCAAAATGGTGACTCATATTCAGCGCTTTCCCCATGGGCTACCCTGCAAGGGTAGTAACCCTACACAAAAGCGAGCATAGGGAAGAGTGACCAGAAGGGGGGATAGCGAGGGGAAGGGGAGGGACAAGGAAGGGGTTTTAGGGGACTGGTGTGCCTGCTGCCACCAAGCTAGCCATGTGGTGTGGTGGTGTGGGTGGCTAGCTCTGGCTCAGCAGGTATTGGGTTCAGGGCTTGGACCAGGAGTGTAGAAATTTTGCCACTGCCTGCGGCTGTGGGACTTATTTTTTTTTAAATCTGGACTGTGCCCCCTCCCAACATGCACCCCCTGGAATTGAGAATCTTAAATTGGGGGATACAGGGGGTAAAGTCCCCCCCTGCAAAAACAATTTTTGTGTTTCCAGATGTCAGGTCGCCGGCAAGTGTATATCGCCAATTTGCTTTCCGGTGATATACACTCGCCATAAAAGTGATCGCTGTTTTGCGATCGCTATTATGACATGGAACCAGGACCCAGAGGGTATTCATAAATGGTACACTGTCCAGAGGGAAGCACCAAGTTTGATCGACAGCGACAATGTCGACCTGCCCCACAGCGATGGCACAATACTGATGCAGGTATTGTGCTGCCTGTTGTAAGGGTGTTTTCTGTGGGGGGATGCACCTCCACACTCCCCATGTGGGGGGCTCTGCCCCCGCACCCCCAGACTTTAGGATTCCAACTCCAGGTCGGAGTTGGTCCGGGGAGGGGGCAGAACACTGGGGGAAGGCAAAACACGGAAAAAGGACCATTACCGCGAATGTCGCCATAATGATCTTTTTTCCTGTTTTGCCATTGGGGTATCAACAAAAAGGGATGCACCAGTCCAGAGAGGGTGAGGTGACTAGTGGGGTTCTGCAGGGTTCAGTGCTGGGACTGATCCTTTTCAATGTATTTCTTTCTTTATTTTTTTATATTTGTTCCACTTTTTTCCCCTTGCCTGTCACCGCTGTTTCTGCCCTAGTCATGGCATCCCCGTGGCTTCCACCTTGTACTAAGCCCCCCCATGCTCCCCCGGTTACCCCTGGCTTACCGCCCCAGAGGGTGGGGTCATGGCACCATAGAGGGCACTGGTACCGCAAGACCAGTATTTATTGGGAGAGCTTGGGGCCAGGAGGCTAATCAAAACCAAGAGACAGGGCTTCATCTAGGCAGCAGGTGTGGAGGATTCTGTCCTCTGTAAGCTGGGGTGGGGATGTGCAATGACGCCAGTGTCTGTCCAGCCCCAGAGATATTCGACCTTGTGTCGATCCAGGGTGACAAACCCAGCCTCTGCCAGGTGTCGCCCCTGTGCTGAGTGCATAGCCCCCCTCCACCAGAGAAGGAGAGCACTCCTAGGGATACTCAATCCTCCTCACCCCCGGCCAGCCCTCTGTCGACCTGGATCCATTCCCGAACCAGGGTCACTGGCGTTGCAAGTGAAAATCCAACCGCTGCGCTGGCGGGCCGGCACTTTTTAATGTATTTATCAGTGACATAGCTGATGCACTGGATGGGAAGGTGTTTGCGGATGCTACTAAACTCTGCAACAGGGTCGACACACTGGAAGGAGTTCAGAAGATGGAGTTGGACCTAAGGAAATTCGAGGAATGGTCAAGAAACTGGCAGTTGAAATTCAATGCCAGAAAATGTAAGATTATGCACCTGGGAAGAAACAACCCAGCATAGAAATACTTTCTAGGAGGGGAGCAGTTGGCTACAACAAAGCAAGAGTGTGATTTTGGGGTAATTATCTCAGATGACCTGAAGGTTAGCAAGCAGTGTGAGAAGGCAGCGCAAAAGGCTAACAGCATCTTGGGATGTATAAGAAGGGGCATCACAAGTAGGAATAATGAAGTGATCATGCCACTGTACAGGTCTCTGATGAGGCCTCACCTGGAGTACTGTGTCCAATTCTGGAGGCCACACCTCGAGAGGGATATAGACAAATTGGAAGCTATACAGAGGAGAGCGACAAAGATGGTGAAGGGCATGCATCACAAACCACATGAAGCAAGACTGCGGCAGCTAAGCATGTATTCTGTAGAACAGAGAAGAGATGGGGAGACATGATAGAGACCTTCAAGTTCCTTAAGGGCATAAATAGGGTACAATCACAAGGCCTTCTAATGATGAACTACTGTGCCTGGACTAGAGGTCACGACATGCATCTAAGGGGAGATAGATTCAAGAGCAACTTTAGGAAGTTTTTGTTCACTGAAATGGTGGTGGAACCTTGGAATGTCCTGCCCCCAGAGGCAGTGAAAGCAAAGACGTTGGAGCTTTTAAGCTAGCATGGGACAAACAGTATTGGAACTTCAGGAAAGAAGCAAACTAGGCAGGGGGTTAGTCATAAAAGGGCAGACTAGATGGATCACACAGTCCCCATCTGCCATCACTTTCTATGTTTCTATGTAATATTGAATACAGTTTTTGCATGGTCAAAATCCATGCAGTTAGGATATATGACATCAGGAGGCATTTGAGTACAGTGAGGATTACAGGCAGGTAAGTACAGTATGGCAAATTCAAAAGCCATTACAATGTAAGGCATAAGGCATAAACAGCAGTCCGAAGGTCAATACAGTGTTAAGGCATACGTCATGAACAGCAAGTGCTACAATAGGGGAAAAGAGATTGGTGATTGGACAAGAGTTAGAGACAGTTGCAGGAGGGGGAGATAAGGTTCTGGAGGAGGTAGGAGAGGGAATGAGGGGGTGGGGGTAATTTGGATAGCCAGGAGAAGGGCATTTTAGAGCCTGGGAATGCGATGGGAGAAGGTGGCCAGCCAGCAGTTAAGGATCTAGGAGGGAAAGCAAGGGTCTGAGGTCCAAGGTTACGAAAGGGGGTAGGAGGGTGCAGGGGGCCGGGGAGAGAGAGTAGAGGTGAGATAAGGTGGGAGGGACCAGAACCAGTGTTTGGTGATGAAGCTAGCACAGTGGGTGAGGTGCCTGTCCTCAAGAGAGGGGAAAGAGAGGGATCTGTAGAGGTGACAGTGGTGAGTCTGGAGTGGACATTCTAGAATGAAGTGACAGAATGAGTGAGAGTGTCCAGTCTGTTGAGGGAGGATTTAGGGGCGGCACTGTAGACTATATCTCCATAGTTGAATATAGGTAGCATCATTTTCTGGACAAGCTCACTGCAGGCATCAAGGATGTAACCTGTTTGTTTACAAGTGCACCAAGTTTGGGTGTAGTTTCATGTGAATGGCATCTATATGTCCACAAAAGTCGAGGTGTTGGTTAAATCAAACCCTAACACACCTAAAGGAGGCCATGTCTTCTGTCATAGACTCATCAAGGGTGTGGAAGGAAGGGAGTGATAAGGGCCAAGACAGTCTCTGCCTAGTGCTGAAGGACATGGAGACAGTCTTCTTGGTGTTTAGAAACTGCTGGTTGGAATGGAACCAGAGCTGAACATTGTCAAAGTCCAGCAGGAGTCTGCTCACTGCAACAGTAGGGGAGGGACTGGAAGTGTACTGGACAGTGTCATCCATGTACATGTGAATGGATGAAGAAGTGCAGACAGCAGGGAGGTAATTTAAGAAAATAGAGAAGAGAATTGGGCTGAGGATGGAGCCTTGGGGAACACCAGTCTTGATGGGGAGGGGGAGATATGGAGTCACTTATTCAGACTGATTGGGCCCTACCCTCTAGGTATGGATAGAACCAGCTAGTAGTGGGGCAGATAGTCCTGCTACGGCAAGTTTATCAAGAAGGAAGGGATGTGATATGATGTCGAAGGCCTTGGCAAGGTCGACAAAGATCGCAGTAGTGACTAGGCCCTGATCCATGCTTGAGAGGATGGAGTCAGTAAGCCTTAGGAGGGAGGCAGAGGTAGAATGGAATTTATAGAAACCATACTGGAAAGGGGTGAAAAGGAGGAGGAGTCAAGGTAAGGGGAGATCTGGGATAGAACTATGTGCTCCTAGAGTTTAATGAGTATGGAAAGTAAGGGGATAGGGTAGTAATTTCCAGGATTGGATGGGTCACCACCTTTGGGAAGGGGCATGACCATGGCATGCTTCCATGTAGCTGGGACTGAGACTACAGAGAAGGAGAGGTTTAGGAGGGAGGCAAGAGGGGATGTGATAGCAGAGGCAGTGAGGTGAAGTAGTTTGGGGTCAAGCCATCAGGACTCTTACCCTTAGTATGGTTTAGAACCAGGAGGGCCTTGTAGGTATCTGATGGGGATACCAGGGAGAAGAGGAAGAGGAAAATGGGATGGAGGAGGGAAGGTACTGTAGGGGAGTGGGGGAGGGTGGGAGAGGAGAGATGGGAGGAAGCGCAGGAGGTGAAGAAGGTATTAAATACAGTAGCAACAGAGAGGGGGTCCAAACTGGAAGTATTTCCCACTCTGAGGACAGGCATTGGAGGTTGGGCAGGAGGGGAGAAGAGGGATCTGATGACTTTTCAGAATTCGGAAAGATGGTTGATGTTAGCTTTGAAGGAGGTTGAAAAGTAGTCAGCTTTGGCAAGCCTAATAGCCCTGGTACATGCGTTCCAAAGGGAGCAGTATCTGCGGAAATCCACCGTGGAACAGTGGACTTGTGGGTCTTCCATGCTTGATCACATGCACGCAGGCAGGTCAGCAGCTCTGCAGAGATCTAGGGGAGGTGGGACCCTCTAACCCTGGTTCTCCTGAGGGGAGCAGGCTGATTCCAGATGCTCAAGAATGTGGAGCTGAAATAGCTGAGGGCTGAGTCAATGGAGGAGGGGAGTCAGGTCTAAGGATCTTAAAGAATGGATCGATAGGAATTTGGGGGGAGCCTTGGGGTGGTGAATTTTCCTTATGCAATAGATCATATGATGGTCACTCAGGGCATCTGGGGGAATACCTCCTGCATCAATATTATTGTGTGGGTGGGAGGTGAGAGCCCAGTCCAAGAGGGTATGATTGTGGGATTTGAGGTTGAGGGGGATGGGCTCGGTCATTAATTGGGTCAGATTTAGGGATGCAATGTCATTACGGGTTTTGGTGTGAGAAGGGATTGCCAGTTTACGTTAAAGTCTCCTAGGATGTAGAGTTCACCAGAAGAGGCATGTGTCATGAGTGTAGTAGTGAGGTCAGTAACTGATTAGAGGAAAAGAACACTGACCTAGATGGCTGCCTCCGAGGAAAAAAATTGCATATCCATGGCTTGCTGGAGGGAGAGGAAGGGAACGATATAACCACATACATTGACAGACCTCTACATGAGGCTCTAGACTTGCCTCCAGATCTGCAGTTTCACATTGAGTGTATTCACAAGGCCTTGGGACCCAAACTCACAATTAACCAGTGACTTAGATCAATTGTACTGCAGTTCTTCAGTTACCGGCTTAAGGAGCAGGTCTTGGCAGCAGCACGGAAAAGGGCACTGTAAATGTGGGGTAATACTTACCTGTATCTTGGTCATGAATTTGCTCCTCCATTACAGCAAAAAAGGCAGGCCTACTCACCTTACCTTCAGGCCTTTCAGCAAACCAGCATAAAGTTTCAAACCCCTTTTCCTTCGAAACTCCAGGCTCATTTCCCCAGTGACACAATACTCTACCACACGTCTGATAAGGTCACGGCAGATCTCACCAGGAGGGGCATTGCTAGACTGCTCCTTCCAAGAATGAATCACAACCACATGACTCACAGTCAGCAATGCAGGACAGACAATCCTTCATCCATGGAGTCATCTCAGTTGCCGATGGCCATGCAGTCTACAATTGAAGCAGCTGAAACCTTACAACCACAGGACATACAGGTCATAAAGGGATCTCCTATAGCAGTTCTCCAGGCCAGCATGATAAACATTATTATGACCACAGCAATATGCCATCAGCCAACCTGCTTCTGTGACTGATCTCAGGTATGTACACAGTGGGGTTCCAGTTGGATACGGGCAGGGAATGCATCCCAACTAAGATCAAAATCTTGGATTTTAAGAGGGTGGACTTCAGGAAGATGGGCAAAGTGCTAAGGAGCCACCTGGTGGATATCAGAGCAGACATGGGGGTAGACCAAAGGTGGCTTATCATTAATGAAGGAAGGAATACTGGTTGCCATGGAGGAGTGTGTTAGGCTCAGGGGGAAGAACACAAGGGCTAAAGCACCCATCTGGTTCAGTTCTGGGGTCACCCAGGCAGTAAGGGAAAAGAAGTTAGCTTATAGCAAATTCAGGAAGACCAAGAGAGACGTGGATAGAGAAAATTACCTAAGGTTGGCTTGTGAGGCAAGTAAGGAAGTTTGGTGAGCTAAGGCACAGAAGGAGGTGCAGATAGCTGAAGGAATTAAGAAGGGGGAGAAGGCCTTCTTTTGTTATATAAATGAGAAATGGGACAAGAAGGGCAGGATTTTTAAGGGAGGAGAGGGTGGAGGATAATGGGGGGAAAGCAGAGATACTAAATGAATACTTCTGTTCCATTTTCACTGGGGAGAAGTATGAACCAGTGTTTTCAGGAGGAAGAAGAGGAGCAGGGGGCAGGGGAACACAGATGTAGTGATAGAGGAGGATAGAGTTTGGAGGGGCTTCTGGCATTGAAGGTAGACAAATCACTGGGCCCGGACAGAGTACATCCAAGGGTACTAAGGGAACTGGATGAGGAGCTGGCAGGGCCACTGGAAGGCCTGTTTAATAGTTCACTAGATGAAAACATGGTACCGCAGTACTGGAGAACAGCACATGTGGTGCCCATCCACAAAAGCTGTCCCAAGTATGATCCAGGGAATTACAGATCAGTCAGTCTGACCTCAATCATGTGCAAGCTCATGGAGACCATACTTAAGGAAAGGTTGGTAGAATATTTAGAGGAACATGGTCTTCAGGATGTGAGGCAGCATGGGTTCATGGGAGGGAGAGTGTGCCAAATGACTCTGATTGACTTCTTTGACTGGGTCACTAAGGCAGTAGACAGGGGCCAAGTGATAAACATCCTCCAGCTGGATTTCAGCAAGGCCTTTGACTCTGTGCCCCACAAAAGGTTGATGAGGAAGTTGGTGAATCTTGGGGTTGGAGAAAATATGACTAGATGGGTGGAAAACTGGCTGAGGGACAGAACCCAGAGAGTGGTTGTGGGGGGAGAGTTATCTGGCACCAGAGAGGTCACCAGTGGGATCCCGCGGGGCTCAGTGCTGGGGCTGGTGTTGTTTAATGTCTTCATTAATAACACTGGGGATGGCATTAGAGGCATAAGGTGGCTTTTCATGGATGACACCAAGTTCTGTGGGAGAGTGGACACAGCCAAATGGATACAGAACCTACAGGATGGTCTGGAAAAGCTGGGGAGGTGATCTGGGATCTGCCAGCTTGGCTTCAATGCCAAGAAATGCAAAGTTATGCACACTGGAGTCAAGAATTCTGGGACGGAGTACTACCTGGGTGGAGTTCAGGTATCTGCATCAGAGGAGGAGAAGGACATGGGAGTGATGATCACTAGTGAACTAAAGCACTTTATGCAGTTCAAGAAAGCAGCAGCAAAGGCAAGCAAGATGCTGGGATGCATAGCTAGGGGGATCAGTAGTACGAGAGAGGAGGTTATACTGCCCTTTTTGACAGGGTTGAATAGGACCTTGTCCCAGTTGTTATGGAGAGTTTGATTGCAGGGATTTGTTCTGTTCTTTCCTTTTCTGTCTCTTGTCTGTCTGGTTGTGCAACCAAATTTTCCTGTGAGACCTAGGATTTGATCACCCCGACATTCTCGTAATTCTTTGTCTCTCACTGTCTCTCAGTCTTCCCTTGCTGTTTCTGTCTTTTACTCCCTTGCATTATCTGCTGGTATAAAAATATATGCAAATCATTATGTGGGAATGTAACTGATATTGGGATCCCTTTGTTTAGAAATTATATAGTGTTACTGTTGAAATGTATATAATTATAGTTTGAGATGATTGCAAAAAGCTATTGGGAACTCAAGAGGTTAACATGAGATCAGTTTTTAAGCCCTTTTTCAGAAGCTGTGGAGAAGGGGCCTCAGTTCTGGGACATTGTGTTCTGGCTGCACCTGACTGAAATTTACAAGAACATTTTAGAAAAAAACAAGATGCTTGTTAAGAAGGGGTTTGCAAAGACTTCAAAAGAGAGAGAGCTGCAATGTTTTGGGAGATGGAGAAATTGAAGGAAAACTCATATAGATCTCTGTTTATTCTGCCTTTGTAAATAGTTGTTCTGAACAATTTTATTTTTTTTGTTACTGCTAGTACTAATAAGCACTTTTTGTGAATTCTGCAACTGCTCCTAGTTTTTCCTATTCTTCCTGACTTGTGCCACAATGACAGATGGTGTGAGAGTGGGATTTATGCTGTGCACACTCTAAGCCAGGAGTTTTGTGCGTGAGTACTGGACCTAGTACCAGGGAAACATAGAGAAAGGTATGGATTCTGCAGCAGCAAGTCCAGAAGTGGTTACCAGGAGAGTGGCAGACAAACTAGCAGAGACAGAAGTTCAAGCTGAGATTGTACAGCCAGCACAAGTTTTGTAAAAAGAACAGGCAGTGACAGAACCTGAAAGCCTGATGGACTTTTTCAAATGGTGGGCTATACAACAATAAAGAGACGAAGAAGCAGAGAGAAAAAGAGATTCAACTTTTAGAAGCACAGAGAAGAGAAGAGATGCAGTGATAGCAGCAGCAGAGAAGAGAAGAGATGCAGCGATGGATGGATGCCTTGCAAACTATCAAAGGCAGAGGAACTGATACAGTTCCAGATGAGCAACAAAGCACAAGCAACTTAAAAGCCATTAAACTTACAAAGTTGTATCCCTTGGATGATATGGAGGCTTACCTGACAACTTTTGAAAGAGTTGCCACAGCCTGCCAATGGCCAAAGTAGCAATGGACAATCTGACTGGTACCCTACCTGACAGAGAAAGCCCAACTTGCCTACAGCAGTATAGACACCACACAGTCAGAAAACTATGACCTGCTGGCCACGTGCCACTCAGGGCTGAGGCGCTGGATGCCTTACCTCGCGCTACGCTGGTGACCTGTGTTCGGGAACAAGCATGGGCTGCCGGGGGTTAGCAGGATTAGAGAAGGATCGAGCATCTGAGGGACTACTTTCCTTCTCCAGGGAGGGGGGACACCAGTGGTTGGCATTCGACTGGCCCCTAGCAGAGGCTGGGGGGCAGTGTGCTGATGCCACAAAGAGGGGTGGAGATGGGGCAGACGCCTGGAGGAGTGCATGCAGACATGTGCATGCTCCCTCCGCTGGCGTCATTGCACACCCCTCTCTGCAAAATACAGGGGAGAAAATGGAAAAAATGGGAGTCCTTGCCATAGATGATGATTGTCTCCCTCACAGCGCTGCTGGGAGGGCACCTCTCCCGAACTGGATCCGGTCTGGTGGGTTAAGAGTCTCCCCACCCCCCCGACACAAGGGGTATGTAGTGGGGGCTGAAGGAGAGGTGGTCTCATACCCGGTCGGCGTGAGGGGGGGACATCAGATGACAGGCGAGGACTCCCAGAGAAACAACACCAACAAAAAAAAAAAAAGAAAGCTATGACCTTGTGAAAGGCAAAATCCTGAAAAGGTATGACATCTCAGGGGTGACCTACAGGCAGAGATTTCGATCTCTGAAGTACAACTCAGTCGACAGTCCTCGAGAAGCCTTCACCTGACTCAGAGAACTCCTGATAAAATGGCTCCAACTAGGGGACAAAAACAGTCCCACAGATCATTGATACATTTGCAATGGAGCAATTCATCAACATCTTGCCTACAGATGCGCAGCTTTGGGTGAAAAAACATCAACCAGAAAGTGGGGAAAAGGCTGTTTCTTTGGCCGAAGACTAGCAAATGGCCAGACAGATGCCACAGCAGCGAGGTAACAGCCAAGCACCGGTAAGACACTCTTTTTCCCATTTAAACTCCAAGTCTGATAAGAACTCTGGTGGGGTAACAAATCTGTGCCCAAAGACGTTATTTGCTATAACTGTAATAAGCCAGATCACATTGCAAGAAATTTGCCGTAAGAAGAGTGACACTGGAGCAGATTTGTCCTTGGCAAATTGGGGCAAGTACTTAACTGATGTGAAGGTGGGGGATAAGACTATAAAGGGACTCATTGATTCAGGAAGCAGACAGACCCTAGTGCATGGTGAGGTGCTGGGAAAACACTGTCCAAAAGGACCAGGTACTGGTGTCATCTGCATCCACGGGAACACTCAATACTATCCCACCACCCAAGTGACTCTGACCATTAAAGGGGACAGGAAATTTCTGCTAATTGGCAGCTGTTTATAAAGTTCTTATTCTCAAAAACAATATGCATTCTCCTTAAGTATTCATATTTAACTGTACCTGAATAAAAAGAGACAGGTACAAATGTAATTTGCACTGTTGTGTTTTTATGGGCAGCATTCTGTTACAGTTCACGTAATGGAATCACTGATATTGAGTTTTTACTATGTCACGATTTGTGTACAGAATGCTAATCATGAGCTGCTGACCTATCAGAATCCTGTTCAGAGTTCTGTGCACAAACCATGAGATAGTTAAAACTCCAAATTATTGGTTCCATGAAGAGAACTGTAACAGAATGCTGCCCATGAAAACAAGACAATGCAAATAAAGTTTGTTATATCACTTTTTATTCAGGTACAGTTAAATATGGATAATTTAGGTGATTGCATATCATTTCTGAGAATGATAACTTTATAAACAGCTGCCAGTTAGAAATGATTTCCTGTCCTCCTTAAAGGGTGTGTCGCACCAAATGAAAGTGGGGTAGTACCTAAGTTACCAGTACCCATGATTATTGGAAATGACTGTCCAGGATTTACTGAGTTAATCTCAGGGAACTGAACCCTGCAGTTTCAGCAGCAGTGGTAACAAGACCTCAGGCAAAGAAAATATCAAACGGTGGGGACACTTTTCTTTTCAGTGACTTTACTTTGGACTTGTCTGAGAAAAGCTCCAAGATCTGGAAATCCAGGAAAGAAAGAAGACGTCTGAAACAACAGTGGCAACAAAAGACTAATGGACATAAAGGATTAAAATATGAAAATGTTGAAGCTAAACTGATAACTGACTGTGATTTTGTTTCAGAGCAAGCTAACCATGTTTCTCTCCAGGGTTATTTTCAGCAGCTGGGGGTGAAACCAAAACAGGGTGGACCAATGTTTAAAAAATGTAATGGGTTACTGTACAGAGTTTGGGTTAAGCCTCAGACACAGGAACATATAGAACAATTGGTTATACCACAGAAGAATAGAACAGAGTTGTTAGAGATAACACATGATAGTCCTATGGCTGGTCACTCAGGGAGGGATTGCACTCTTGCCAGATTGCAGTACAGATTTTACTGGCCTAGAATTCATAAAGATGTTGCTACCTATTATAATTCCTGTGCTGCATGTCAGAAAGTAGCCCCAGTCACTAGAAAAGACAAGGTGCCCCTGGTGCCCCTACCCTTGATAGATGTGCCTTCTGACAGAATTGCAATGGATGTGGTTGGTCCTTTAGACAAAAGTAAAAAGGGTAATAGATTTATGCTGGTAGTATGCGACTATGCTACTCGATACTCAGAAGCAGTTCCAATGTGTACTGTCACAGCTTCAAAAGTGGCAGCAGAGCATGCAAAGATTTTCAGCAGAGTGGGTATACCTAAAGAAATTATTACTGATTAGGGTAGTAATTTTGGTGCTGCATTACTTAAGGAGCTGTACAGACTACTAGGTATCACTGCCATACGAACCTTCCCCTATCACCCTTAGACAGAAGGTCTTGTTGAGCATTTTAACCAAACTCTAAAACACATTAAAAAGGTTTGTAAAAGGGGAAGGGAAAGATTGGGACCAATACTTGCCTTACCTACTTTTTGCTTAAAGAGAAGTGCCACAGGCATCAACAGGGTTTTCACCATCTGAAATGCTGTACGGTGGGCAGCCAAGAGGGCCACTGGATGTGAAAAAAGAAATGTGGGAAAATAACCTCACTCAGAAACAATCAATCAATAGCATCTTATATGTAGGGTATGACAGAGGGATCCGTCAATCCACCCAGCACAAGCCTACATGAGTCGTGGAGGTGGGGGGGACTCAGGCTGGAAGGTGGGGAATGGGGGCTGCTGGGGCAGTGAGGGTGTCATAGCATATGGGGGAGCACAGCAGCAGTTACAGGGAGTGGAGGAGGCACCTGGCAGAGGTGCCATATGGTGTATCTGACAGTCAAGGAGACTGGGTAGGGGGTTGACATGGTGCTACTATTATGACATGGCCCCAAGTGGAAGAAGCTGTGGCACCTGCACCACAGGACTGTGGGTTGTGGGGCAGGTGGCAGGGCTGCTTCCACCTGGGGCCATGTCATAATAGTATCGCCATGCCAACCAACCCCCTCCACTGGTTTTCTCTGCTGTCTGATACACCATATGGCACATCTGCTCCCTGTAACTGCCACTGTTCCCCCCGGTACCCTGTGGCACACTCACTGCCCCAACAGTCCCTGTTCCCCACCTTCCAGGTCCCACAGCTCACTTGCTGCACTGTCATGCAGTGGCACAGGGCCCTTAGACCACCTCCTGGCTGGTCTAATGTGAGCCCTGTGTTGTGGCCTTGGTGGGGCTTATAGAATCCTAAATAATGGGATGGTGCAGCCCGTTGTGGCACACCCATCCTTGCAACCTAGTGCACCAGTGATTTTGCTGCAAGGGTGGTGGAGGGGGACTTTGCTGCATGGCATCCCGATGTCACTGCAGCCGATGTTTGAAAATTGTGATAGATGCAAACTATGATGCAAGGTGCCACTTGCATTATATACCCTTGGTGCAGGCACCTTGTGTCATAGTTTGTCATCTGAAAATTGAGCCCATTGTCTGAGATTTGCAGGTACACAATCTTTTCGAGGATTTTACTCAGGTGGGAGAGGATGGAGATGGGATGGAAGGTTTAACTAGGGTAGGATTGCTGGACTTAAAGATAGGGATGTCTGTGGCTTGTTTCCAGATGAGGGAATGGAGGAAGAGGTGAGAGATAAATTAAATACAGTAGCCAAAGGATTGGCAATAACATAGGCTCTACGTTTTAGGAACTGTGGGCAGAGGCCTTTGCTGCTGAGTTTACCCTGGTTGGGGAGGATCATGAGGAGCTTGTGGGTTTCTTGTGTGAAGATGGCCTTAAAGTAAAAGGGTGGAATGCAAGGGTTGTCAGTGACCAGGCCAATAGAACAATGGACTGGGTCATTTGGCGAGGTATTCAGGCACGTCAGTGAGTTTGTTGTTGGGGGCTTTGGCAACTTTGGATGGGTCAGTTAAGTGTCCCGTCCCTGTATTTAATTTCATGGCATTCGATTTGTTCTCAGGAGAAATGAGGGAATTCACTGCTGACCAGAAATATTTGGGGCTGCTAAGATTACAAGACTAGATCTTTCTGAGGTACTCAACCTTGAATGATTTGAGCAGAGGTTACGCAGGCATTTGTATTCATTCCAAAGGCAGGGGGAGGAGGCAGCTTTATGTGCATCCCATTAGGCATCTCTGTCCTTCATCTTCTTGAGGAGGTCTTTGGAGAGTCGGCTCATATTTCCACCCCAAATATCCTGGGTGGTTAGTGGGAAGTGTCTGTCCTGGATTGCATTTAGGGCTGTAATGAGGAACCCCAGGGCCAAGTTGACATCAGGACATTGTGTATAAGGCTGGCCAGTTGATAGTTGTACTCCGCCATCCTGGCTCATAGGGTGGTTTCAAGATGCCTTAGGGATGCCTCCATCCCCCAACTAGAAATTCCCCATACCGCTACAGCCATGGGCAGCAAAGCCTTCTCTGTCTCTGCCCCTACTCACTGGAATCGTCTCCCTCCAGTCAGGCTACCCCCCTCTCACCTGTCCTTTAAATCCAACCTCTGAGCCTGGCTCCTGTCTGAGGCTACATGCAACTGCAACTGATCCCTAACAATTAGCCAGGGCATTAACCCCCCACCTGGCTCACCTCTTGCCCACCTTGCACAACACCCACTACATCATCCTCTAGACTAACTCTACGGTATTGTACATGCATCGTCAACTGTATATTTATACACTTGTACATTTGTTTGATTATGGATCTCCCTTCTGGAGCCCTTATTTAAGGGGTGATATAAACAGACTTGAAAGAATTCAGAGACAGGCAACCAAAATGGTCCCAAGATTACAACATTCCCCCTATCAGACTAGACTTCAGATTACTGGGCTAAATTCCTTACAACATAAAAGAATTAGAGGGTACCTACTCTTAGTTTTCAGGTTGATGAAAGATCCAGAACTTATGAATAAGTGTGGACTAAATTTAACTGCTAGGTGAACTGTACCAAGATGTCATAATAGACAACTTATCGTTCCCAAAGCCAACACTAGCCAGATATTAAATTTCTTAGCGGTCAGAGCACCAAGACAGTGGAACAAACTTCCACAGGAACTGGTCGATGCAAACAGTGTACAAGTCTTTAAAAAGGGTCTCGATAATTGGTTAAACCAAAATTGCATGTTTTAATTTACCCACACTGTGTGGGGGGAAATCTAGATGGGCCTCGGCCTTCTTTTTTCCTAGACAACCTAGTAAACCTAGATTGTACAGAGCATTATACACTTGTATATTGTTGTTTGTAAGATTGTCATCAACTGTATATTTTTTTTTCCACGCCACCTAATGCTCGAGGTGTGTATTCCATGAATCTGTATGTATAGTCTTGTCTGTTTGTTTTCCTGTTGCTGCCACCCTGTGGCCCGAGTCATGCCTGAAAACATTCCTCTGGATCAGCACACTTACCTGGTTAACAAAGACATGAATAAAAATAAATAAAAATATCAGAGGACAGGCGATGGGCATACGAAAATGTAAAATTAAGTTGTTTCCTAATAAATATAGTTATATATATATTTTTTCTGCTAACAGAGTTATGATAGATATCCCCCACCCATGATCTTTTTAACATAGCTGCCTCAGCCAGTAGTAGGTTATTCTCCTATACCAAAACTATGTCAGCGATTGGTTTCTAGAGATGTGAGAGCACCTTCTTTCTTTTTATGGGAGACCCTAACCCCTTTACAATCCAAGATACACAATCAATATTTATATTGCTGTTGTTTATTATAAAAAAGCAGTATCTAATGCCCTTTATTGGAATATACGTCTACGTATAATTGTAAGCAAGTAGTAACCCACAGATTACGTCATATACAACTTTATTTGATAAATACCACTAATAATTGTGATGAATGTTGTAATTAGCTGAAAAAATATTTCAAACTAAGCCAAATGAGTCTTGTATATGGTGTACTGAAATCGTATTATATGTGAGCATTTTGAATAAGTTTCTTTAAGATTCTAAAGTATTCCCTTTCTCAAAAAAAATTGTGTTAGCATCTGTAACTGTGTTTCCTGTTTAACACCAAGCCATACAATTTTATATACTAAGGAAACAAAAACAACTAGTTTTACGAAACAGAACCTGTCTAGTCTGCTAATGTTTTAAAATATATACAACGGTAAAACTCTAGATATCCGAAAGATTAAAAGAACAGTAAAAAGTAATGTTCTAAGAAGTCTAAAAGTCTTCCTGCTACAAGCAGTCAGTGTTGATCCGTGATCCATATGGCTGGGTTCCACCGGTTCCCAGCTATCTGTCTTTTGTACCTTTCTCCTGTTGTTTAGTTTGCCAGGAACCAACAGCTAGTTGTTGAAATGAAGTCCCCTGAGGTTCACTGAATGATTTTCTAAACTGCCTGTAAGAAGTTACTCTGGTTAATAGGATTAGTGTGAAGCAGCAAGGGTGTGTGTGAGGGATAATGGTGTGGGATGGGTGGGTAAGGATATATAAATGGGTAACTTATAAGGCATTAATATCAGCACATCAACACCTAATTATTACTCTCAACATTTATGTGATGTAATCAGTTGTCAGTGAAATAGTATATCTTGTCTTTGGTTCATATTTACTGAAACTCATATGTTCATAGCTATGATCTTTGCTTAACTGCTTTAGGGAGGGCTGCATACTGTGGTATGTTTGAGCCACAGAGGTCCCCCCCCATTCCCAGTCATTGCACAATTTATGGATTAAACCTCTTTCATGTTTCCTGGAACCATTTAGCAACTTTAATGCCAGTAAAACTTTCCTGCATTTAAATTATGAACCGCCTAGACATCTGCTATTATCACAGTTCATCATGAATGAAACAAGTTTTCTATGAATTTTGAGAAGCAGCTCATCAGCTCTGAGATGCCACTTTTAAATTAAGATTAACCAATGGAATCCTCAGACTTTGAAAAGCACCACTGGTGCTAATGTGTTAAAAGATATAACATTTTCAAGGAGTCCAAGTTTCCTGTAGGAATTAGCTACTCAAAATGATTATATCCAATGGCCCAGATATTCAAACTGCGCCACAAAGTAGCGTAATAGCAGGAGCAGGCGCAAGTCCACTGTACCCATGCGCAACATGCGTGATATTCAAACACTGCGCAGGTCAAGATGCGCCTCCGGCACACAACTGAATATTGTGCCAGCTGCGCCATAGTGCAACCAGGGATGTGCAGTGGCACAGGTCAGATGCACAATAGCACAACCAGGGATGCTAAGTAGAGCAGGGCAGCAGCGCAACAGCACAACCAGGGATGCGCAGGGACAGGATGCAGGGGCCCACCACCCATGTTAGGGATGGGCAGAGGAGCACACAGCAGAACAGACATCTCCCCCCCACACCCCATGCACTGCACAACTGGAGAGCTGGAAGAACCACTGGCCCAGGGACACCAGCAACAAACCCACCACCGGGGCATGGTGCCCCAGCACACCCCCTTGCAAGCTGTGACTGTCACACATGGATGCCCGGCCACCCTGTGCCACACCATCCCACCAATGCAGAGCACACCCTGCACAACAATCTCCATATACCCTGCCCAGGAGCAGCACCCAACAGTGCAGGACACCCCATGCATGCCACCACCCCCATTGTGACAATGCAACCCTGTGCACCACAGAACCATGCAAGGCAGCCCCACCACGAGCACCCTTCAGTGGGCTGCAGCAGACAGTGATGCAATGACTGCACACACAGTGCCACCACGCACGTCCCCCCTGAGGTACAGCTGAGAGACCGACCATGTGTTGGCACACGAGGTACCCCACACGTGACAGGGCATGCCCCAGACCCCACCACCAGTGGTACAGCACCCTGCACACCCTCCCAAGGACACACCCCATCCCAGCACTGGCCAAAACAGCCAGTGCAGACACCCACAGTGGTGCATGGAAGCATGCGCCACACAGGATGCAACACAGTGCACGGACAAACAACCACCCATACCCACGGGCACACCAACACAGGGACACAGTAGTGGGTAAACCAAGTCACCAGCATGTGGCCACTGCAGCCATGTACACACAGCCAGAACCCCTCCATGGCACAAGTGTGCCAGCAACCCTGTGCAGGCACCACAACGTCATACACCACCAGCATGCAGCCACAGCGTAAGTGACAGACAGTGAAGCACATCCCCTGCAACAGACACAAGTGACAGAATTGAGGTGGGACAAAAACAGCAGAGGCATCAGTGCCACTCGAGGCAGATGTGCACCACACCGGTGACAGGAGGCAACCTAGCATCGTGCTGGGTACAGTGGCTATCCAGCATGGGGAGCCACCACTGACATGCTAGCGGACTGTGCAGGTCACAGACATGCAAGGGTGTCAACTGCACAGGCCATGGACGGTCTGACAGGGGCACCATGGACACAGTGCATGCACCGTGTACCACTGCATACAGTCATCCAGTGCACAGGGAACAACACACAAACCACAGACAGTGACTGAGAGCTACGCCCACACCAAAGTTGCCTTCCCTACAGACACACACACACACCCATGATAGCACCACCCCTGACGCCATACACACCACTGCAGCTGAGCACCTTTAGCCCGCTGCAAATCAGAGATAACCACAGTAGGCATATCAAAACAAATGTATTTGAACAGTAATAACAAAACTATTTACAGCTATTTACAATAATTATGGGGTGGGGTAGGTAAGGGGCAGGGGTGAACATATGGGAGAGGGAAGGAGGGGTGTGAGGGTGGGTTCGGGGGGGTAGATGTCATCCTGGGGCACATGCAGTTCAGCGGGAGCCCCGCTCCATGCTCCGGTGGCGCCTCCTACCATGCCTCCTGCAGACTCCTAGCTGCTCCACCCTCTGAAGGATCTCCAAAGAGGCCCTGGCCACCTGCAGAAGTCCTGCAGTGCCCTCTTGATTCTCATCACCCACCGTCCACCTAGGACAAAGGAGCAGAGTCAATAGGCATGAATGCACAGCCCCCTGCAGCCCACCCATTGTGCATGGCATACAGCCATGGGACACAGCCCTATGATGGTGTGCGACCACCCACAGTGATTGTGTCCACAAGCCCTGCCCACCCAGGTGCACACAGCCATGTGGACCACTGCACACATCCAGCACCCAAGTCCCACACAGAACCATTGTGGCTATACAGTGACATGGCTATGCGGTGTGAAGACAGTGGCATAGCCATGTACCCGGTGCATGCATGGACCACCACCGCTGCAGACCCAGACATGAAGTGCCACAGGACAGTGCTGACTGTACCATGTGATATGCACGGCAGTGGTGTTAATGGATGGTGGCCATGCCCCGCTGCCTGCCCTGCTACACAGCATGCACAGAATATCCTGGATGGAAGGCACTCACCATCATCGGGCTGGTCCTGGCGTTGACCCACTATGGGACCTCCGGCATGAGGACGTAGCTCCCCTCCCCTCAACTCACATCTCTGCCTGTCCTCCCGAGCATGGCGACACTCATCAGGGCCTAGGGTGCAAACATGGAGAGAGGAACATCAGTACAATCCAGTAGCAAAGGTTCCCCCCGGGTGTGTGCGATCCCACACAGCCCAACCATTCGGCCCCCCACCCCTACACCACAACCACCACCACCACTGCCCACACTGGATGGCCCACCCCCGTGTGGTGGACATATGCCCACTGCGATACCTGTACAGACGCAACCAGTGTATGGATGGGGCACCTACCTGGCCGTGGAACAGCACCTCTCCTGGCGCGTGTACACAGGTGGGCAAGCCTGTCCTGGTCCCTCTGCTGGAGGTCCCTGTACCGGTTTTGACACTGCTCTGCTGTTCTCTCCATCCCTGTGGCATCCTCTAGCACCACCACCACCTCCTCCCACATGGCACTCTGGCCCTGTCCAGGGGTACTTCACCAAGTAGAGCTCCAGCATGGGGCTCACCTGTGACACCAAATTGGCCAGTTCAATCTGGCTCCATACGGCAGCCCTCCTACGTGCCATCTTTGGATCGTCTCAGATTCAAAATGGCGCTCCCTAGTGCACATCTGCCATGTGCAGATGCTGTGCGGTACTGTGCTGCCATTCCCCATTGCACTGTCACCAAACAGCGTGATGGGGTGCACCCATGCAGATGCATGGCACCTAGGGGGCAAAGGTCATGCACAGGGTCAAGGGTCTCTCGTGCACGGACCGCTACAGTGCGATTGGTACTCCCCACGTGTCGCGTAGTAGGGCACCTGTGTGGGACTTCCTGTAGTGGCCTACCATGCTGTGGCACCATGGCGCCTACTGTGCCCTAGGGCAAGGGCACCATATATTTGAACAGCACACTAGCACCACTGGCACAGTGGTGGACGTGCCCTGCACTGCCTTCTGCACTCAGCACGTCAGCAGCGTGGCAGTCATCGGTGTCAGCATCCTGGGCATGAACCATGTGGTGCCTACTGTGCACGTCACAGAGCTGTGCCTGTGCCTTAGCACGTTCAACACAATTGCGCAAGGCACAACAGCACGATATTCAGCCGGCATATGCAAATCAGCTCATCAGCAATTCCATGGTGCAGCTAATGCATTAGCATCCACTTAAATTTGAACCTCTCCTCATTTGCATGCGTTGCGATATATAAATGTGGCATGGGGCTGCAGAGGCCATAGTCTGGTATTGCAGTCTATTGTGGTAGGTTGCATGCTGTTTGCCAGTGTGGACTGTGGTGTGTGGGAGATGCATGGGACTGCACATTCAGAGGTAACACCTGTCATTCCCACAGGATCAATAATGACCGAACGTGAGGAGAAGGAGGAGGAACAGAGACATGGGAGACGGAGGAGGCCCAACTTCACCCGGGCAGAATCAGATGCCCTGTTTGAGGCCTACCTTGACCATGAACTGCTGCTCAGCGGACAGCGGGGAACACCACAGGCCCGTGCTGCAGCCTGGGATGAGGTGGCATGTGCCATCAACCAGCATGGCAGCCACCAGCGGTCTGTGCAGGAGTGCAAGAAGGTGGGCATGGACAAGAGGAGGATAAAAGATAAGGTGGCTACCATCAGGGCAGCATGTGCTGCGACTGGTGGTGGACAGCCGGCCATGTCATGCCTGATGCCACAGGAAGAGCGGGTGGCTGGCAGCATGCGGTGTCGAGCCCTAGAGGGCATTCCAGGTGGTGGCTTCCAGACAGGCGGCAGCCCGTCACTGCATGGTATGTCCTGATCTGTCACTGTTTGGGGGGTGGGGGGAATGCCACAGGGTGGGGCAGAGACATTAATGCTACTGTGTTCCCTTACAGCTCCTGAGCGTCTACATGGGTCAGCGGTGGTGGCTTCGTCCACTGAGGGAGATACCCTGGACACAGTGGAGCACCCATCCACCTCCACAGGTATCTGAGGGTCAGGGCAACAGTGTACCCGCCTGTCTGTTCGGACTGAAGTTGGTGGTGCTGGTGTGGAGGTGGCTCTGCCCATGTCCTTGCATGACAGTGTCCATGGATGCCAGCATGCTGTGACTCGGACTGGTGCCGGATCCATCACCGATGATGGAGCTCACATCATGGACAGCGATGCGTGTGGGCTACAGGATGGCCCCACAGCAGGTAACAGCATGGGCATAGCCGTGGGTGGTCCCGCCGTGGAGGCCTGTGTGACATCACAGTCCCAGCTTGTGCCTGTCTGCACCAGTGGGGCAGAACCGGTGTGTGTCCAGGCTGGTGGGGCTGTTGCAGCTGCTGCAAAGGCACCGTTGAGCCCTGGCAAGCAGCAGCCAGAAGGGCAGTGTCAGCAGTCGGCCAATGGCAACGGGGGGACAGTGTCAGGGGGGCGGCATCAGTGCACCATGTGTGGACATTCCCTGGCATGGCTTTGGTGTGCAGCGCCCATCATCAAGAGGTGGTGCCCAGCAGGGCCAGGAACACCATGAGGGACATCATGCTGATCCGGCGGATGACCTCTTTGATGAGCACAGCCGACTACTCCAGGCTTCCGTGGATCAGCAGTGGCAGCTTGTCAGGGCCGTGGACGCACTCAGTGTGGTTCTGCACCAGGCAGAGGGGCGGCGCAGCAGAGACCATGCTCTGCTCCTGGCAGAGATGGCCCGGCAGCAGAAGGATGTGACCGCTGCCATTGACAGGCAGATACGTGCATTCACAGCTGTCAGGGCCACACTGGGCACACAGTTTGTTGCCCATGCACAACAGACACCGCGCAGTGTCATATCCACCCTCCCATTCCTGGCATCGTGCGACACCTTCCATGTCGACACCGGGTTCAGCTGAAGGCATTCCGAGCATGCCTGGCTCAGGCATGTTCGGTGATCTGTAGACCCCTGCTCGAACACGGTCATGTTCCCGCAGCATCACCCCTGGGGGACCGTCGTGCCACCCCATGAGGCCAAAGGTCAGCCTGTTATGGCTGGCAGGTCTCAGCAGGGCTACCCACACATCTGTGGTGGCCGTGGCACTGTGCCACGTGACTGACCTGTCTCTCACCATGGCTACTGTCTGACGCTGCCCTGTGTGCAGTGTGTTGTTCAATGTGCGATGCACAGGTGGGGTACCCGGCCCTGCACACACACACACACACGGTCCATGTGCACACCCTCCCGGCTGCTGGCCACTGTGGCATGTGCATGATGATGCCTGCATTGTGCTGTCCATGACTATGCAATGGTGCCCAGCGTCTGAGACACACACAATGACGGGCACTGGGAGTGGTCGTCTGTATGTGACTAGGGGTAGCAGTCGGGGTCGGCGTGCCTCCGACCCCTTGTGCATGTCTTGTGGGGTGTGTGTGTGTGTGTGTGTGTGTGTGACCACATGTCATGTTAGCCCTTGCCCATCCCTGACGGCGTGTGCAATTCCATGCTCAGCCAATTCTCTTGCCACCATGTGCCCCTGGGGTTCGTCCATGCAAGTTTGTGGGTTGTGCCCTTGCCATTGGTGGTTGCACATGGCCCCATGACTTATCTGGGTTGGTTGAAGTGCTCCTCTGTGATGGCGTCCCATGCAGCTGCGACATCCGGATCAGGCGGGGGTTCCTTCGCCCAAGGAGGGGGCTGCCCATCATTGTCTGCACTGGTGTCCTCATCGTCCCAATTGCTGTCCCCCTCTTTGACCTCTACAGCTATCCCACAGTCATTGGCCATGTTGTGCAGGATGCAACAGGCCAGGAATAGCCCACAGGCCTTCGAGGGGCTGTACTGTATGGCACCGCCAGACAGGTCCAGGCAACAGAAATGTGCCTTCAGCATCCTGAACACCCACTCTATGACATTGCATGTGGTGGCATGTGCCTCATTGTACCTTTGCTGCGATGGGGTCGCGGGCCACCTGTATGGTGTGAGCAGCCAGGGAAGGAGTGGGTAGCCACTGTCACCTGTGTGTAGAGGGTGAACATTAGTATGGTGGTCAGCGTCGCTCTGCCATGGGCCGTCAAGACCAGTAACCAAGGCACCTCTGACTATGCCCCCCCCAAATCCATGTCATCCTGCGTGATTTGCATACTCACCCACTAGGTGGCCAGTGGGGATGTCCCCACTCTCATACCTGTGGCACAGTGCAGACTGGTGCCAGATGAAGGCATCATGTGCTCCCCCAGGGTGCATGGCACAGACATTGGTTATGCACCCCCTAGCATCACACACCACCTGGCAGTTGATACTGGCATAGCCCTTTTGATTGATGTAAGTGTCACCTTCCGAGCCAGGTGGCATGTGGATGGCCCCATGGGTGCAGTCAATGGCCCCGAGCATGCCAGGCATACGTGCTACCCTGTGGAACTCTTGTATGTGTGCTGTGCACTCCGCCGGTGTGCTGGGGAAATGGATGTACTCCACAGCATGTGGCAGCAGTGCGCTGAGGAATTGTGTGAGTAGGCATGACGTGGCCGACTGGGTTATGCCTGTTGGTCTCTGGAAGGTGCCTGTGGCAAGCAGGCACATGACAGCTGTTACCTTTGTCTCCACTGACAGCATGGCTCTGTTGTGTGGGTGCCTGCATCTCATCACTGCACAGCTCACAGAGCCACCTCAGGATCGCCCAGTTTAGGCGGTACCGGCCCACAATCTCTGTGTCACTGTAGTGCTCGAAGCTGGTGCGGGCTCGGTACCACCTGTTGGGGGCATACTGCTGATGGGCCCTTCCACGGCCACGCCCCCCTGCTGCCTGTCTTCTCATACCCCTCATTACCACCTCCATTTGAAAGGTGGCACTGGCCATGTCCTCTGCTGGTGCCCCCCCCGGAAGCTGTTATCCCATTCCCCCCGCTGTCCTTTGTGATGCTCCCCTGCACTGGGTACACCTCCAGCCTTTGGCTGTCCTGCCCACTGCCACTGCCCTCAGTCCACTGTGGCACTTCCCCTGTCTCTCCTGCACAGTGGCACAGGCTCCCCACTCCTGTCCTGTTGCTGTTTGTTCCCAGGTGTGCCCTGTCCTGCTTCTTTCCAGTCCCACTCACTGCTACCCTCTTTTCTGTTGCTGTCACCTTGCTCCCACTTCTGTCTTCCCTATAGCGTTCTTGCTCCTTTCTCTTGTTCCTTTTTATTTTGGATCATTTCCGCTATCGCGCAACTTCCGCTTGCTCCCCTATTGTGCATGGCGCATGCTGTTGAATATCACACTGTGCCATTTATTCATGGTTCTTCCCCCTACGGTTGCGCATGCATTCATTACCATTGCACTCTTGTGCATTGCAATTTGAGTGGCTCAGCTGCCTCTCGCTGAATATCTCAGAATGGTGCATTTTTGGACTTGCGCTGGTGCATCTCTGTTGCGCATAGCACAACCCTTTTGAATATCTGGGCCAATGTGTCTAAAAACAGAATATAAATCTCAGCCCACTGATATTAAGGCCAGGGGTGTTAGTTCATTAGGGGAGAGGGGAGAGAAATACAGCATTTGTTTTTGGTAGAGGGTGAAAAATATGGAGTGTGGGGAGGGGAAGGTAAGTATGGCAGATTACGTACAGGAAACATCTAAAATCATCATTCATATAAGGAATTAAAGCCATATTTAAGTATATTAATTTAATATAGCAGAGATCTTGGTCAGAGTTTGTGAGTGAGCAAAATAATTGTTCCTTGTAGTCATCCTAAGAGTAAACCAATCATGAATACACTAACTGGAAGAAAAAATGAAATTCAAGTGTCCTGCTAGAAGTGTACAAGGTCTCTTTTGTCTGTGTAAAGTGCAATCCAAATCTGTGCCTCAATTGAATAGCATCAATTCTGGTCACATTATTAAGGAAGGAAATGCGGTGGGCTGTACTCGGCAACAGAAGAGAGAAGAATGATTTAACAGCCTACAAAGAAAATGATTAACTAACACAACAGGCTGAATTGCCTATCCGACTATAGATTCCTGGGTAACCCCTTCACCTTAGGCTTTATCCAGGTTACAGAGAATTGCAGCATGATTTGATTCATTCATAGTGTCCAAGTGCTAGGTGGCTGGATCTCTTCTTCACCTGAAACTGAGGCAGGATTATTTGCCGTCATTGAGAAACATTCTTCAGGTACAGAACTGTTGATACAGAGCTTTACATTTTGGGATATTTTAGAAGTGAATATTATGGATTTGGGATGAACTCTCGTGAGACCTTTACATTTTCTATTTCTTGTCTGCCATTCCTTATGCTGAGTTATAAGAGGTAAACTAGAAATCAGTTTTGGGCTCATTGAGGTTAGTTTGGAACCTTGGGGCAAACTGCACTCTGAGACTCTCACCATGGGAATGGCTCATGCAAACCTGTTCTCAGAAGTCTGAGGAATTCTGAAAAAATGTTAGTTGTCTGGCTTAATTTTTTTCTCTCTATGAAGTCCCAGGTGGAGACAGTGACTTTAAAAACATGTGTGCCCCCATTATGACTAGTAAGCAGAATCGCTGGGTATTCAGTTCTACGAGGGACCTCAAGTTGTTGTAAAGACACTCTAATATCTGTGTAAGCCCTTCATTTGTCAACCCAGCAGAATAGTCCTGAAAAAATATGTGACTTCCATTCCAGTTTAATGTTTTTTTACTGCCTTGCCATCCTGAGAATCTCTTCTTCTACAGTAAAATGCAAAATGTTAGTCACAATGGGGCAAGGGTGGGGCACCTTGTTTGGGTTTGGCAGACAGTGCCCTGTGAGCCCTCTTAATTTCATGCATCCAGTTCCAGTTGTATTCTAATATGTTAGGTATGAATTTCTACAGGAACTGAATCTTATTTTGGCCAGCAACCCCCTCGGTAACACCTACAATTCTTAGATTAGTAAGGTGCCCTATATGTTCCAAATCATCAGTTTTTTTACCATAAAAGTTTTATGTGGGAGTTGAGAAAATCTGAATAGTCATCCAATTTGTTTATTGAGTATTCCACAAGGGCCACCTTTGCCTCAGCTTCTGAGAGGCATTCATTACCCACATCAGAATTTTTTTAGCAGCATCTACAACTGATTTGAGTTCATTTATGTCACTTTTGATTTCCCTGCACCTGCTCCCAGCTAGCTGCCATTCCCTACTGTGCTATGTTTGTTACTAGCTAGCTGCCATTCCCTACTGTGCTATGTTTGTTTCCAGCTAACTGCCACTCCCTGCTGTGCTATGTTTGTTACTAGCTAGCTGCCACTCCCTGATGTGCTATGTTTGTTACTAGCTAGCTGCCACTCCCTGCTGTGCTATGTTTGCTTCTAACTAGCTACCACTCCCTGCTGTGCTATGGTTGTTACTAGCTAGCTGCCACTCCCTGCTGTGCTGTTTGTTACTAACTAGCTGCCATTCCCTACTGTGCTACTGTATGTTTGCTACTAGCTAGCTGCAACTCCCTGCAGTGCTATGTTTGTTACTAGCTAGCTGCCACTCCCTGCTGTGCTGTTTATTACTAGCTAGCTGCCACTCCCTTCTGTGCTATGTTTGTTTCTAGCTAGCTGCCACTCCCTGCTGTGCTGTTTGTTACTAGCTAGCTGCCACTCCCTGCTGTGCTATGTTTGTTTCTAACTAGCTACCACTCCCTGCTGTGCTATGGTTGTTACTAGCTAGCTGCCACTCCCTGCTGTGTTGTTTGTTACTAGCTAGCTGCCATTCCCTACTGTGCTACTGTATGTTTGCTACTAGCTAGCTGCAACTCCCTGCAGTGCTATGTTTGTTACTAACTAGCTGCCACTCCCTGCTGTGCTATGGTTGTTGCTAGATAGCTGCCACTCCCTGCTGTGCTACATTTGCTACTAGCTAGCTGCCACTCCCTGCCTGTGCTGTGTTTGTTACTAGCTAGCTGCCACTCCCTGCTGTGCTATGGTTACTAGCTAGCTGCCACTTCCTGCTGTGCTATGTGTGTTACTAGCTAGCTGTCACTCCCTGATGTGCTATGTTTGTTTCTAGCTAGCTGCCATTCCCTACTGTGCTATGTTTGTTACTAGTTAGCTGCCATTCCCTACTGTGCTATGTTTGTTACTAGCTAGCTGACACTCCCTGCTGTGCTACAGTTGTTACTAGTTAGCTGCAATTCCATGCTGTGCTATGTGTTACTAGCTAGCTAGTACTCCCTGCTGTGCAATGTTTGTTTCCAGCTAGCTGCCATTCCCAGCTGTGCTATGTTTACTAGCTAGCTGTCACTCCCTGTTGTGCTATGTTTGTTAGTAACTAGCTGCCACTCCCCGCTGAGCTATATTTGTTTCTAGCTACCTCCCACTCCCTGCTGTGCTATGTTTGTTACTAGCTAGCTGCCACTCCCTGCTGTGCTATGTTTGTTTCAAGTTACCTGCCACTCCCTGCTGTGCTATGTTTGTTTCAAGTTACCTGCCACTCCCTGCTGTGCTATGTTTGTTACGAGTTAGCTGCCATTCCCTACTGTACTATGTTTGTTACTAATTAACTGCTACCCCCTGCTGTGCTATGTTTGTTACTAGTTGGCTGCCATTCCCTGCTGTGGTATGTTTGTTGCTAGCTGGCTGCCACTCCCTGCTGTGCTATTTGTTTATAGCTAGCTGCTACTCCCTGCTGTGCAATGTTTGTTTCTAGCTAGCTGCCACTCCCTGCTGTGCTATGTTTGTTTCTAGCTAGCTGCAGCTTCCTGCTGTGCTATGTTTGTTTCTCAGCAGCTCTGCTTCTAATTGTTCCACATTTCATCCTGTTCTAGCCATTTTTTTTGAAATTTTAATTTTTATTTTGAATCAATTGACACAAGAACCAAAATTACATTTATACAATTGACATGACAACAAAGTAAAATAAAATTACATAATATCAACAAGTTAACTCTATAACCCCCTGTCCCACTTTACCCTCCCCCGTTGGAGCGCAAGGTAGAAAATCTGTAATCAAGTAACATAAAGTAAATTAGATTAGCATAAGGTAATGGGAATTATATGTCATAGACCATATTTGAAGGTGGATAGGGAACAGCAACCAGGTCTTGGGGCTTCATTAATTAAGCAATAAGGCACAACAAGGTGTGTGTTATTGTGTAATAACGTCACTCCTGGGGTGAGTTGAAGCATGAGGCAAAGCCGAGTGCTTCCACCACCCCAGGAGTGACGTTATTACACAATAATTAATGGCTCGCTTTTTCCCATAGGGAAACCAGGAGTAATTTCCGTTATACACGCAGTGTGTATAACGCCAAACCATCTAAAGATGCCAATGCCATGCAATCCCGCTAAGTCGGCAAAGCTGCACAAACAGTGCAAATCACCATTAATTATAAAGATAAATATGGGGTGTTGTGTAAACTCAAAGTTTGTAGACAGTTGTTTGGGTAAGATGCTTGCACAAACCCCTCGAGCTTTGCTCTCTGGGTTTATGTAGCATCTTACCCCTCGGGTGTGTGTAAACTTCTTGTTACACACACCACCCCATACATTATTCTATATATAACACATACCTTGGAGTGCCTTATTGCAATTATACAATGGCTCGATGTTATACAAAATAAAAATATTGAAATGTTTTCAGTAGATTTTTTGTGTTTCTGAAGAGAAAAAAGGAAATTAATTATGGGCAAAAGGTCCAATAAATCCATACAGTGATGTTATTGTGTAATAACATCACTGTCTCAGGCACCCACTGACCAATCAGAATACAGGAAATTTCCTTGCCATTGTATCATTTTGGTTCTTTGTGTACTTAACCCTGAGTTTCCCCTCCTCTCAAGGTAGCTGTTGTCTTGTGTTGTTCTTTAATTCAAAGTTTCTCTAGCCAGAATATCTAGAAGTGTTACCCCCTACTGACTGCCTTGGAATTCGAAGTATGGGAGCCATCTGGTTCTAAATGTATCCATTTGTGAATGGAGGTGGGCTGGCAGCTTCTCCATCTCCTTGATCTGTTGACAACATGCCATCCATCGGGTTACCCCTGGTGATTTGTTTGTCAGCCATAGTTCAGTGATAGGCTTTTGGACAGCAGTGATCAATATGTTAAAGAGGTATCTTTTACTGCCATTATTTATACCTGGAGGTATCTCTCCTAATAGGAGGACTTGGCATTGTTCTGGCATAGTAGTTTGCAATATATTGCTCATATTACTGCTCACTTCCTTCCAGAACTTCTGGATTTTTGGGCAATTCCAAAAAATATGCCTGTGAGTACCCACCTGGTTACACCCTCTCCAACAGATATCAGTGGAGTATTTACCAAAATGTTTGGTTATGACCGGAGTTCTAAAAAATCTAAAAAGGACCTGCCATCTGAATTGTCTCCACGTGGGGGAGGCTGTGGTTTTATTTGCCTGTTCCCAAATTATGTCACTTTTTTGGGTGTTAAGGAGAGACCACATTCTTGTTCCCATCTCTGCTGCACTAGAACTCTATATTTGGAATGATCTTTCTTGCATATATTGTAGATCTGGGAGACCAAGTGTCTCGTCTGGCCCCTCCCCTCAGTCAAGTCCACCAGAAATGTTGTTAATGAGTGGCTGGTGGGTATCCCAACATTACCTTTCCTGTCCCCAGAAGTAAGTTAGTTTCTGAGCTGTAGGTAGCAGTAGACATCTTTATGTGGCAGACCAAACTCCCTCTGTAATTGGCTATAGCTTTTTAGGGTGTCTCCGATAAATAATTGCACAATTTTATTAAGACCTCTCTTTTCCCAACTCTTACAGGTAGGGTTTAACTGCTCGGGGGTAAAATCTCTACATACTCTTATAGCCATATGTTGCATTATTTCAACTTTCAAACAATGCTTCTGGACAACTTCCCTCTATATATACAGTAATGTATATATAAAAACAATGCTATCCCTGGTACTAGCAGTCCTCCTTACTTCTATCAGCCTACTGCTGGCTCACCCACCCCCCCAGAGGAAGCCAACCTACATGACAACGGCACTTCCATTCATCACAAAATTAACTATTATGACACTAACCAATGTACCTCCAAGCCCTCCCACACAGGCTTAAATCACCCCACCTGCTTCTACACACCCACAGCCCCTCTAACTCTCTCAGTCACACAAGTTACACACTGTACCTCAGCTCTCCCTCCTTTCAGACCACAGCCCCCCACCACTCCTGTTAGTTCCAAATCAGGCCCCCAAACTCACGTCACCCTGTTAACCAGCATCATATTCAGTCTCCCTGTCCCCACCACCCATGTTAACAGACCTACAGCCTACCAGTCTGTACATCGCTCGCCCAAACTTCACAGGTTAGCCCTTCTGCAGCACACTCTTCTCCTACTGCTACTATCTGGCAATATTCACCCCAACCTGGGACCACCCAGCACAGTGGTCTCGTCTAGCTTCCTACGTGGAAGTCTACTGCTGGCTGCTCTTAATATATGCAGCCTACCAAAAAAAAAACCCCAAGGCTGGATTGCCCAGCACGCACCCGACATCCTAGCTCTATCTGAGACATGACTGTTGGATAGCATACCCAATGGATCTGTCTTCCTCAGTGACTACTCCATCTTCCACGCAGACAGGACTAGTAAGAGAGGTGGTGGCTGTGCCATCTATGTTAGATCCTCACTAAACACCACAGAAGTACATACTCCAACACCCAAATATGGTGCCCAGACACTCACAGTCAAACTTAGTCTGGGCACCAAAACCCTCCACATTACAGCGGCCTATATCCCCCCTAGCAACCAAAAACTTGCATTTGAATCTATCCTCCACAGTATCTCCCACCTCCCCCCAGGTGTGAAGTCATCCTACTTGGAGACTTTAATGTCAGTTGGCTATCACCTGCCTCATCCAACTTCAAAGACGCAGCCCTTGCATACGATCTTACCCAACTCATCAACTCCCCTACCAGAATGGATCATAGAACAGGGACCGCTACCCTTATAGACCTCATCTTCACTAACAGGCCACAGAACCTCTCCCATGTCACTGTGCTCCCTAACTCTATTAGTGACCATTCCCCGGTGACCTGCCAGTGGTCGGCTAAAATTCCCCCATCCCCCCAAAGTCACCATACAGAGGCGACTAAAAAAAGGAGGCCTAGCGCGTCTCAAAGCACACCTAGCTACCAGCAACTGGTTCCCCATTTATTCAGCACAGTCTGTAGACATGGCACTCTCCCACTGTGGTAGGGGCTGTCTGCTTTCTATCCCTGTGTATTTTGAAGTGTTAAATGGGTATTTGTAAATATCTATCTGCAGTCAAATGGCAGCTAAAGTTTTCAATTATTTGGGCTGGAAGACAGGAACTTTCTCTTTGTGTAGAAACCTGTTGCAACAGTACTTAGCTCTCTGCTCTCTCTTCTGTCCCTATATTCTTTTATTTATTTAATCTGTTTCCCTGCTCATGGAATGGCCACCTGTGAGTAGTGTCTCTCTCTCCCTAATCTCCCTTTGTGTCCTCTTTCTTTGTTTTGCACCCAGATATTGCCAAAACTGCTGTTTCACTGTGGAAAACCCCCACATATAGTTTCACATAGAAGGTTTTTAAGACTTTATGTGTATTTTTGCACTGTTTAGTTAGCACTTCCATGTATGTGCTGAAATAGAGAAGTAGTACTTTAGTCTGATGCTTAGAACCTCAAGGTTTGTATTTCTTCAGTCCAAGTGAAGTCACTGAAGTGAATACAGCTTCTTGTAGCCAGCAAACTGTGTGCAAACATGCAAAAGTAAATCAGGGTTTGAGCTGTTTGGTGTTTGTAAAGCCAATTGACTGAATTATATTAGGTAGCTTATTTTGTTACGCTAGTCACACGGTGTAAGCTGTTTGCACCAAATGTTGTAAACAGTAAAAACAACTGACCTGAAATGGCTTGTTTGTTCAGCAGCCTTTCCTCTTAGCTTTCCATCTGTCAATAGTGCCGGCCGGCCTTTGCTCCACCTCTTTTATGATGAAAGCTGATGGGAGGAGTCTGCTGCTCTCAGAAAAAAGATAAAAGATGAAATTACTTGTAGTTTTTAACTTTAATGAACCAGAGAACAATGTAGTGGTGAAATGAATGCCTAAACTGAAACTCAGGTGAAATATAAACTGTGTT
This sequence comes from Neoceratodus forsteri, assembly GCA_016271365.2. Taxonomy (NCBI): domain Eukaryota; kingdom Metazoa; phylum Chordata; order Ceratodontiformes; family Ceratodontidae; genus Neoceratodus; species Neoceratodus forsteri. The sequence goes on from CM057451.1 coordinate 238,147,640, forward strand.
TGCTGTTATAAAGTTAGATTCATTCTATATAGGGAGGAGTTTTCCTGTACCATGTGATCTGACCACAGTATATATTGAGTGCAAAAGAGTGTAATAAGTCAGAGTGTGGTAGGGAGGTAAGCCTACCAGTTGTCTAGCCAGTTTCTAGACAGATCCTTTCTTCAGTGAATGTAACTGTAGAATTGTATTTTCTTTTTCATTCTGCTTAGTGTTATTTTATTTTTTCGCCTTTAGTCCATTTATTTTTCCTGCTGTATGAATAAATTTAAGTTTGATTTCTACAATCCTGACCGTGTGCTGGACTCCATTTGATCCCATAAGTACAAGTTGGTGTTAGAAGTGGGATCTAAGGAGGCAAGTTGACCTTCTGGTGGATATCAAAAACTATCAAAAGGAAAGATATGATATAGGGGTAGGAAATAAACACTTCAGTGCTGGAGATCATGTCCTACTGTTACTTCCGTCAACTGATAATAAGTTGACGATGAAGTGGCAGAGGCCTTATGTGATTCAAAAACAAACTGGACCTGTCACGTACTTGGTGGAAGTACCAGATAGAAAGAAAAAACTGAAGGTGTACCACACAAATCTTTTGAAAAAATGGAACAACCATTCTGGGGAAAGCATGTATGTATGTCCTACTTCTGTTGATAATGAAATGGATTTAGCATATAAGAGACTGGACTCTGAACAGTTTCCTTCTACCCTAGTAATAAATCCTTTTTTGACAGAAAAACAAAAACTAGATTTGGCTCAGACTATAAACCAGTTTTCTTCTACATTCACAACCATGCCAGGAAAAACTACTGTGATCTCTCATCAGATCCAGGTATCCCAAACAACACCCATCTGGGTAAAACCTTATCGTATCCCAGAAAAGATAAAACCTGAAGTCATAAAAGAAATAAAGAAAATGAGAGAAATGGGTGTCATAGAAGAGGCCAACAGTGAATGGGGTTTCCCAATGGTGATAGTCCCAAAGAAGGAGGGTGGAGTCTGAATATGTTTAGATTTTCGCAAGTTGAATGTGATATCTAAATTTGACGGGTATCCTATGCCTCAGGTGGAAGACATCATTGACCAACTCGGGCAAGCCCAATATGTCAGTACTCTTGATTTAACAAAAGGGTACTGGCAGATTCCGCTTGATGAGACAGCCAGAGAAAAGATGGCCTTTAGCACCCCTTTGGGATCCTTTCAATTCACCATGATGGATTTTGGACTTCATGGTGCACCCGCCACATTCCAAAGATTGATGGATAAGTTACTGAGACCTCATCTGGGATACAGTGCAGCTTACCTTGATGACGTGATTGTGTTTAGCTCTTCATGGGAAGACCATGTCCAACACCTAACAAAAGTATTAGACACCATTACACAGGCCGGCCTTATTGTTAACCCTACTAAATGCTCCCCTGCTATGAAGGAAGCGCTTTGTTTAGGATTTTTAATAGGTGAAGGGCAGGTAAAACCAGAGGTGGGGAAAGTAGATGTAGTAGCCAAGAGTCCCTGCCCCATCATGAAGAAACATGTACATTCATTTCTGGGTCTAGCAGGTTATTATAGACGTTTTGTGCCCCAGTTCGCTACCTTAGCCAGTCCATTAATTGAGTTAACAAGAAAGAATAAACCTACCAAAGTAATCTGGACTACAGAGTGCGAAGAGTCCTTTTGTGTGATAAAGGCTGCCCTTTGTTCAGCTCCAGTACTAATGAGTCCTGATTTTTCAAAGCCTTTTATCGTCCAAACAGATGCATTGAATGTAGGTATTGGAGCAGTATTGTCCCAAATCCAGGAAGGAGAAGAACATCCTATCCTATATATAAGCAGAAAGCTTCATGCCAGAGAAACTAAATATTCCACCATAGAAAAGGAATGCTTGGCACTTAAATGGGCAATAGAAACTTTGCGATACTATCTATGGGGAAATAACTTTGAAGTCTGGACTGACCATAATCCTCTTTGTTGGATCCAGAATATGAAAGACAACAATCCAAGGATTATGCATTGGTATTTAACCCTACAGCCATACAAGTTCACTGTGAAGCACAGATCTGGGACAGCCAATAGCAATGCAGACTTCATGTCTCATTTTGGTACAGATATAACCATATAGACAGGAGTTGACCTCAGGGTTTGGATTAATTGAATTGTTTGAGGAAAGAGTGTGTCCTCAGACATGTGTATTAATTATATTATTGTACCAGGGACCCTGAGGTGGGGCTTCAGGAGAGGGTGGGCCGAAGCTCCATCTCTCTGCTAGAGAGATCTACATAGCCTGTCTTGGTAAAGATAAAAGCTGATTGTAATAAAAAAAAAAAAGTTTTTTTTCTTAGGTGGGGAGGAGACTGTGGTAGGGGCTGTCTGCTCTCTATCCCCGTGTATTTTGAAGTGTTAAATTGGTGTTTGTAAATACCTATCTGCAGTCAAATGGCAGCTAATGTTTTCAATTATTTGGGCTGGAAAACAGGAACTTTCCCTTTGTGTAGAAACCTGTTGCAACAGTACTTAGCTCTCTGCTCTCTATTCTGTCCCTGTATTCCTTTGTTTATTTCATCTGTTCCCCTGATCATGTAATGGCCACCTGTGAGTAGTCTCTCTCTCTCTCCCTAATCTCCCTTTGTGTCCTCTTTCTTTGTTTTGCACCCAGATATTGCCCAAACTGCTGTTTGACTGTGGAAAATCCCCCATATAGTTTCACATAGAAGGTTTTTAAGACTTTATGTGTATTTTTGCACTGTTTAGTTAGTACTTCCATGTCAGTGCTGAAATAGAGAAGTAGTACTTTAGTCTGATGCTTAGAACCTCAGGGTTTGTATTTCTTCAGTGCAAGTGAAGTCACCGAAGCGAATACAGCTTCTTGTAGCCAGCAAACTGTGTGCAAACACATTCAAAAGTAAAGCAGGGTTTGAGCTATTTGGTGTTTGTAAAGCCACCTGGCTGAATTATATTAGGTAGCTTATTTTGTTACGCTAGTCACACTGTGTAAGCTGTTTGCTCCAAATGTTGTAAATAGTAAAAACAACTGACCTGAAAATGGCTTGTTTGTTCAGCAGCCTCTCCTCTTAGCTTTCCATCTGTCAATAGTGCCAGCTGGCCCTTGCTCCACCTCTTTTATGATGAAAGCTGATGGGAGGAGTCTGCCGCTCTCAGAAAAAGGGTAAAAGATGAAATTACTTGTAATTTTTAACTTTAATGAACCAGAAAACCATGTAGTGGTGAAATGAATGCCTAAACTGAAACTCAGGTGAAGTATAAACTGTGTTTGTTGTTATAAAGTTAGATTCATTCTGTATAGGGAGGAGTTTTCCTGTACCATGTGATCTGACCACAGTATATATTGAGTGCAAAAGAGTGTATTAAGTCAGTGTGTGGTAGGGAGGCAAGCCTACCAGCTGTCTAGCCAGTTTCTAGGCAAACCCTTTCTTCAGTGAATGTAACTGTAGAATTGTATTTTCTTTTTCATTCAGTTTAGTGTTATTTTATTTTTTGCCTTTAGTCTGTTTATTTTTCCTGCTGTACGAATAAATTTAAGTTTGATTTTTATAATCCTGACCATGTGCTGGACTCCATTTGATCCCACGAGTACACCCACTTTATAGCTACCTTCAATGAGGCCTGTGACATCTTCGCTCCCTTCACTAAACAAGTAGTGAAAACCAGATACGCACCCTGGATCTCACAATCACTACTTAATCAGCTACAACACAGGGACAACCTATGGCATAAGGCCCTAGACTCCCTATGCACACAGAATAGACAACTTTACAGGGAGGCCCACAACAAATGTACCTGGGCCATACGGCAAGCTAAAGCTGCATATTATCAACAAACCCTCACCTCCTCCTGGGGCAACAGTAAACAATTCTGGAACAATATAAAAGAACTCAGTGGGAAACCCTGCTCCCCTACCCCTACACAACTCACAGTTAATGGGGATGCCACTCAGGACCCTACTGCCCTCAACTCCTCCTTCTCGGACCTCTCCACTTACTACCTCCGAACTTCTACAACCCCCACTCTCCCCCCAACACCCCGAACAACAACAATACAACACCCTTCAGACTAGGAATCATATCCTGCTCTGAGGCAAAATGCTACATCTCCAAAGCCCTGGCTAATGCCCGATATAGCAATGACTCCCTTGATCTCAAACTCATTCGGCTGACCCTGGATGTTACACTACCCCATCTCACAAAAATTCTCAACCTGTCACTATGCCTTAGTCAATTCCCTACAGCCTGGAAGAGAGCCATAATCACACATATTCTGAAGAGTGGCGACCCTACAGTCACATGCAACTATAGACCGATATTTATACTACCACCCCTCTCCAAAGCACTTGAAAAAATAGTATCGGACCAGCTTACTGACTACCTAACTAAACACAACCTTTTTTGCTGAGAACAGCATGGTTTCCGGAGAGGCCACAGTACCATCACCGCCCTTACTGAGCTCACCTCAATTATCCATGAGGCCCTAGACCAAGGCTCCGTGGCTGGGGTGATCTATGTGGATCTGACCAAGGCATTTGACACGGTCAGTCATGAGCTACTGCTCTGTGTCCTTCCTCAACTCAACTTGGTTCCAGAGGCCACCGCCTGGTTCAAAGACTACCTCTCAGGCCAGTCACAACAAGTCAAGATAAACATTACCCTCTCCTCTTGCAAATTAGTATGCTCTGGTGTCCCACAGGGGTGTACACTTGGCCCCCTACTGTTCACCCTCTTTTTAAACTCTCTCTCCCCAAGTCTTGCAGTGGTCACCTGCTACTCTATGCTGATGATGCGGTAGTGTTGTGGAAGCACCCACAGCCTAGCGCTCTTCAACTAGCCCTGCAGGACTTCTTTAGGGAGCTAGAATCTTGGTTCACTGAACACCGCCTTATTATCAATTATCAAAAAATGAAGTCCATGATCTTTGTGCACCGGCAAAGCCCGCACAGTCATACGACACTACTAATAAAAAACTCTCATGGCTCCCCACTAGAACAGGTTTCATGTTTTAAATATCTTGGAATCACATTAGACACCTTCCTCTCCTACCATAGTTATATACAACTTCTCTCCTTGCTGTCAACACCAGAGTGGGGATCCTCTACAGACTTAAACACTGCTTACCTACACAGGCCATGCATCTCGCAGTCTCCTCCTCCATCCTCTCTTTGGTAGACTACGGGATAGTCATTTATGGCTCTGCGGAACTGACCGCCCCACGTAGCATCAACACTGCCTTGAATAAAGCTTGCCGCCTAGTCACAGGCAGTGAAAGGTTAACACATACCTGTGAGCTCTATGCTTTGGCTGGTTGGCGTAACTTTCAAGGAAGGCTAAAGTACCACTCCTGTGTCCTTGCAAAAAAGATACATCTCCAGCAAGCCCCCATTGGCCTCCACTCAATAATCAGTGCAGCCCCCTACAGGCACGCTAAAAGACTCGCAGCCAACACTTCCTTCCTTGTCCCCCACTGTAGAACATCCCTTGGGCAAAGATCATTCAGCTACCACGCCCCACTTTGGCTCAGTAGTCTACCCCCCATCTCCCAGACCCATAGTCTCTTCCTATTTAAAACAGGTCTCAAAGCACAACTCTTTGACTCGGCAATATGTGACTGTGGATAACACACCTTCTTCTGGGGACAGCCCTCCGCATGTCCTTTCACTCCCTCCCCCCCGACCAAATATCTGACTCAGAGTCACTCTAGATCCTACAAAACTGTATCCTACACTTCTCTGATAAGTGGCATCTTGTATGCCGCAAACTAATTTCACCTTCTAAATAAGATAAAGCTATGACTGTATAACCCTGTACTGTTACACTAATACTGTTTGTATATGTTTTTTTTTTCTGTAAATGTATTCCCTCCATTCTTTGTAAGTGACATGGAGCCTTTGCAAAACAGTCTATGACTCAAAGGATTGTAATTCCGATTATATTCAATAAATAAATAAATAAATAAAAAATGTTTTGAGCCACGGAGTGGGGAGGGCCCTGACATTTGCTAAATCCCATTCAATGAAAAGTAAGTGTTTCATGTTATACTGCCCCAGGAGATCCCTTTCCATTCATAGCTAAATCAAATGGTTTTCTCTATGTCCATGTACCTCTAAATATTGTAGTTGGGCAGCCGTATAATAAGCCCTCTTATAAAATGGGGCTTAAGAAATGCAGAATGCTGATTGGCTAAAACCTAGTTTTAGCCATGTCCTTATCAGCATGTATTGTGCCAACCAGCACTAATTCTCCGAAGCTGACCACACCACAAAAAAATATCACTGTGTCCACATGAACTCTCCTGATGCAGCCTGCAGCTCGTCAACTAGTAAATGAGAGGACCACGCTGAGAGAGCACAACCAGCATGTCAAGAGCAACAGAAAAACAGTAAAACGTCTAATTTCTTGCACCACCAAAAAAGTCTATACACTTTCTACTTCTTCAGGGTTTTTTGTCACTCCTGTTTCCCGCTGACCACTGTAGAGCATCTCTTGATCCCTTTCCCTCCCAGCATTTTAAACAGAGTGAACACTGACTTTATCGGTCCGTTCTGAACAACCACATTCTCAGTTCTTACATCCAGTTCTCACATTCACCCCTCAACTGTGACATGCGCACACACAATAAACAAGCCACCATGACAAAAAAAAACAGAATGAAATAAAATACTGTGCACAAGATCACCCTCCTTCCTACTTCACTAGTACCTGTTTACTTTCAATCTTGCCCATTTCTCTTGTTTCAAGCCCACAACTCCTGCTCTCACTCTGCAAACTGCTCCGAAGATCAATAATAACCCACACAAGAACCGCTGGCTGCAATAAATCACAGTACTCTCTTCCACAAAACCAAATCTCACAGATGGAGCCGAAACCACACTAAATAACAAACTGCACGATCATGAAGGACGAAGCAAAAACCGTTTACTACAGCGGCTCTAAAGAGACACGCTCACTCCAGTGAGAATCGACCGCTTGCAGCACCACAGAGACAACGCTCCAGTAAACTGAACAAAAACATATCAATACAGTATATACCATTTATTTAAAATAAAACTAAACAAAAAATATGCTGTCTGACCATCTCTGCATGTGTGCTTAGCAGCGAGTGCGGGGGGTACTGTTGCCTGGAAGCAAGTCGCAAAAACCTAGCGTGTCTCCCTCTGTTGATCCTCTGGATTGCTCCCTGTCAACATCTTCCAAATAAATAAACAAAAAAGAAATACTGTGAAGACAAGAGACAGACAAACAGACATGGCATCACCTTCACTAACATCTTAAAATTACTTTTAAAACATTCAGTACAGGGATAGTAAAAGGGACCATTTGCTTCAAAGTGAGATAAAAAGACATAACAAATTTATAAATTGCATCTCACTTTTCAAACTGCACTAACTTTATTAAAATCTCTCTTGCAAATGTTGTGCCCATTTTATAAGTGCAATAACACTCTCCAAGGTGTGGGTTATCTCCTGATAAGAGCTTTTATCAGGAGATAACCCACACCTCGTCGTGTGTTATTGCTTGCATATCTGGGAGTCCCAGTCCTCCTTTTGATGTTTCTAAGCATAGCAATTCCCATTTCAGTCTGGGTTTTTTCCCTCCCGAGGTAGATTTTGATATTATTTTCTGGAGTGTAGTCCAGAATATCTTTGGAGGGTGAACTGGAAGTGCATCAAATATGAACAGCAGGCATGGAAGGATGTTCATACACACTGATTCTGCCCTCCCTTTAATAGACAAGGGCAGAGATGACCAGCTCCCACAGTCCTGCCGTATATCTTCAAGTAATTTTAAATAGTCTGATACAACTTACAGAGATCCACTGGGATATAAACTCCGAAGTATTTAATGTCCTTCATGGACCATTTTAAATTTGATTGCTCCTTAATTTCTGGAGGTAATGGTGCTCCAATCGATAATATCTCTGATTTGGTCTCGTTAATCTTGAAACCAGATAATCGACCATATTCTCCTAAAAGTGATAAAGCTGTACAGGTAGGTAGCATTTCCATTGGGTTTTGGAAACATATGAGTGTGTCATCTGTGTAGAGAGAAACATAGAAACATAGAAAGTGATGGCAGATAAATACCGTAAGGCTCATCCAGTCTGACCATTTCTTTTTCTGCCTTATGAATGTGCCATCGGCCTTTGCACTCTCAATGGCTTATCTATTCATACTCATCTGTATTGCTCCCTTATGCCTATCCTATGCCTGTTTGAAGCCCTACACTATATTCATATCCACCACTTCCTGAGGTAGGCCATTCCATGCATCTACCACCCTTTCTGTGAAAAAGAATTTCCTCACATTACCCCTTAATTGGCCTCCCTCTAATCTCATGCTGTATCCTCTTGTCCTGCTATTTTTCTTGTAGTGAAACATGTTAGACTCTTTCACCTTGTTAATGCCCTTAAAGTGTTTGAATGTTTCGATCATATCACCTCTTTCCCTCCTTTGCTCTAGGGTATACATATTGAGCTCCGTTAATCTGTCCTCATATGTTTTCTGATGCAGTCCCTGCAGCATTTTGGTTGCTTTCTCAGGACTGCTTCAATTTGGTTAATGTCCTTGTGATGGTGTGGCCTCCAGTACTGCATACAGTACTCCAGATGGGGCCTAACCAATGTCTTGTAAAGAGGGATTATTACCTCCTTCTTCTGACTTGTGATACCCCTACTAATACACCCCAACATCCCTCTAGCCTTACCTACTGATTTAGTGGTCTGCTTGGATGATTTCAGGTCATCGGTGATGATGGCGCCCAAGTCTCTTTCTTCCCTTGTGACTGCCAGCAACTCCTCTTCCAACCTATAGGTGGCTTCAGGGTTTCTTTTCCCTATGTGCATGATCTTGCACTTCTTTGCATTAAACTCCAGTTGCCACTCTTCTGACCATTTTGCTAGTTTATCCAGATCTCTTCTCATTCTGCCCACCCCATCTGGATCATCTACTCTGTTGCAGATCTTGGTGTCATCTGCAAACAGACAAACCTTACCCTCCATTCCATCTGCAATGTCACTGATGAAGATATTGAAGAGGACTGGCCTCAGGACTGATATCTGAGGTACCCCACTTGTGACTTGCATCTCTTCTGACTTTATAACGTTTACCACCACTTTCTGTTTTCTGCCCGCTAACCAGTTTGCCACCCAACTGACCAACTTCTGACCCACCCCAAGCCTACCAAGCTTTTTTTTTTTTCCATTTTTCTGTTGGGGGCAGCGTAGTGACGTAAGGCATACGCCGGCATCCGCTCCTTCCCCAGTTGACTTGGGGCTGTGCGTCCTGTGATACTCCCAGCCTCCACTAGGAGCCAGCAGGCGCCAGACCAGTCCCCAACCCTCCCCCGGAGAAGGAGAGCTGTCTATAGGACGCTCGATCCTTCTCCCCCCAGCTGTTCCCGAACCCGGGTCACTGGCGTCGCAAGCAGAAATCCAACTGCTGTACCAGCGGGCCGGCCTACCAAGTTTATTAATCAATCTTCTATGTGGAACAGTATCGAAAGCTTTGCTGAAGTCAAGGTAGGTGACATCAACTGCTCCTCCTTGGTCCGCCACTCTGGTTATCCAGTCAAAGAAATCTATGAGATTAGTTTGACAGGACCTGCCTTTTGTAAACCCATGCTGTCTTGGGATCCTGTACTCCTATGGATTCCAGGTGTTGCACTATCCTTTCCTTAAGGAATGCCTTCATAATCTTGCCAACTACTGAGGTATGACTGACTGGTCTGTAGTTCCCTCACTCCTCCCTGCTACCACTCTAATGGAGCAGGATCACATGAGCTCTTCTCCAGTCTTCTGGGACCTCTCCTGTGCACTGAGACTCACTAAACAGTTCTGATAATGGCTCTGCTAGTTCCACCCTTAGCTCCTTTAGTACCCTGGGATGTATGCCATCAGGTTCCATTGCCTTGTCCACCCTGAACTTATCGAGCTCTTGTAGGACCCTTTCTTTTATGAAGGGACTAGTGCACACCTCCCTCCCCCCTGTGTTCATTGTGCTGAGCTGTGGGCCCTGCCCTACCTTCTCTTCAGTAAATACTGCGCAGAAGTATCTGTTTAGGATAGTTGCTTTTACATGGTCCTCTCCTCACATGCCACTTATCCCTTTTGATCTTAGTAATGCCCCCTCTGGACTTTCTCCTTTTACTAATGTATCTATAGAAAGTCTTATCACCTTCTTTTACTGTTTGTGCTAGTGTTTCCTCAGTTTGGGCCTTTGCCTGTCGTACTGCCTTCCCTGCTTCCCTTAGGGAAGTTTGGTTTGCTTCCCTATCTTCATCCTGCTGCGTTTCATTATATTTCCTGAAGGCCAGCCTTTTGGCTCTGACCTTCTCTGCTACTGTTTTTGAGAACCAAAGTGGTTTCCTTCTTTTTTTGCACTTCCTTTTCTCTCTAACAAAATGGGATGTTGCTTCAAGTATTGCATCTTTAATGCTTGCCCACTTTGCCTGTACCCCCTCACCTGTATTTCTTTTTGCCAGGGCTAGCTTAACTCTGTTGGCCATCTTATCAAAGTCAGCTCCTCTGAAGTCCTATATTTTTGCCTTGGAATGGGATGATGAAGACTAGTCTCTAACCAGCTACAGGTCTACCTAGAGCAGCACCTTCTCATGGCTGATGTGCAGCATGGTTTCAGGAAGGGCCACGGTACTGACACTGCGCTCATCTGGCTCACAAAGGACATCCTTGCCTCTATGGACTAAGGCTCCCCAATGGGTGCCCTCTTCATTGACCTATCCAAGGCCTTTGACCTTGTCAACCATAATCTCCTTCTCTCCAAACTCCTACTCCTAGGACTGGATGACAACTCACTTTCATGGTTCGAGAGCTATCTGAATGACTTTACCCAAAAAGTCTGCTGGAGGGGTACACAGTCTGGACCCAGACCGGTTACCTCTGGGGTACCCCAGGGCTCAATCCTGGGCCCCCTGCTTTTTTCACTCTTCCTCAATAATATTGAGGGAAATTGCACACTCAGCAAACTCATTCTGTACGTGGATGACACTGTCATATACTGCAGTGATCCACAACCTAGTGTCATCTCCACCAGACTGCAGGACAGTCTCTCAACTCTTGAGGCCTGGTTCTCCTCAAACTCCCTGAAGCTCAACGAAGAAAAAACCAAAGCCATACTGTTTGGTTCTAGATGTCTGGGCTCTGACAGAAGTGAGCTGCTCCAGATCAGCACTATCCAAGGAAAAAGAGTTGAGGTCATGACCAGTTTCAAATACCTTGGGGTCCATCTTGACCAAGAGATGACCTACAGACCCCATATCGACTCCATAACCCAGTCCATCCACCAAAAACTTGGCCTCCTCTACCACCTGGGGAACTCTCTATCCTGTGTTGCATGTTGAGCAATTGTCTGCTGCAGTCTTCTCCCCTCCATCCTATATGGAGCTCCTCTAGTGCAGTTCCTCTGTGAGACGGAACTCAATAAACTTACCGTACTCTACAACCGAGTGGCTCGCTTCACCACAAACTCCTCCCCTAGGAGGCATCACTGTGAGGCACTTAAGGAACTGAACTGGCCCACTCTTTGGCACAAACTAGCCTACCCCGCTGCCTGCCTTGCCTTCAAATTCTCTGCCCTTGGTCCCCCTCTCCACCTTAGTGGACTACTCTCCCCCAAAGTACAATGCCGAACCCTGAGATCCTCTGCAAATCACCCCCTGGACATCCCTCGGATATGCTCCAACCAAGGCAAACACTCCTTCAAATATGCTGCCTCCCACCTATGGCACTCCCTACCAGCTAGCTTGGTTGACTCGCCCACCCTTAACCAGTTCAAGACTGGACTCAAACTATATCTCCTCAATCTCAGCCTCTGTGGCTGCAACTGTTAGCTCCCTAGTCCAGGTCTAATTTCCGTCACACTGCCTTAAACCTCCCTTCGTCCCGGATGAAATCTCCTAAACAAGGATGTCAATTATTCTGTTGTTGTCTCAATTTCCTACTAACTGGTGTGTAACTTGACGTCATGTATTGCTTATAAGAGCCTGAATGTGAACCTGATGCTACCCCTGTAAACTGTTGCTAATGTATATTTGTGTATCTATTGTAACTACTGTAAATAATACTATTACGTGTCTTTTTCTGTAACTAATTCCGGGTCGCCCCTGAAAAAGGGATCTCTTGTCCCAGTGGGCTTACCCGGTTACCAACATCTAAATAAATAAAATTTAGTTCTAGTGGCCAAATTGAACATACCACGTGATGGTCACTGGCTCCCAGGTGACCTTCTACTTGGAGATCTGTGATCCTCTCCCTGTTAGTCAGTACTAGATCTAGGATAGCCCTGTCTCTTGTGGGTTGTTTTACCAGTTGTTTGAGTCCCTCCCCCTACAGGGAATCCACCATGAGTCTAGTTCTGGCAGATGTTCCTACTGGTATTGACCAATCTGTATCTGGCATATTGAAGTCTTCCACTATCAGAACCTCCCCTTTAGCTGTCTTGTTTTGTATATCTTCTAACAGTAATGTGTCTATGTTCTCCCCCTGGTCTGGAAGCCTGTACACAACCCTGGTTTGTATGGCTGTTCCATTTTCTGTTTCCAGGGTGACCCACAGTTCTTCTGGCTCCTTATGTGTATTCTGAATTTTTGTAACTTTGATATTTTCATTGACATACAGGGCCACTCCACCCCTCTTTCCACCCCTCTTTTTGCACCTTGCTCTCTTCTGAACAGTACATAGCCAGGTACTGAAGTCTCCCAAGTGTGGTTACTCGTAAACCATGTCTCGCTAATGGCTATTATGTCCAGTTCAGCCTGCAGGTCTGGGATCTTGTACATGATTTTCCATTGGCCAGATTTCAGTGTGTTAGCTGTTGGGTGAGGTCTGGCGTTCCACTGTGTGTCGTATGGGGAGCTGGACCTTTTTCTTTACCTGGTGATGCAAATGAACTACAAACATGCTGAACTCCTGTTTGATCACTAGCTGAGGGGGCAGGGGTGTTCTTCCCATTCTATGTATGGGGTGCTGCACCCCTCTCCCCATTTGCTAGTTTAAATATTCTGCAAAGACGTCAAACTTCTGCCCCAATGCACTGACTCCCTCCTTAGTCAGATGCAATCCATCAAATTTCAAGAACTTTCTCTCTCCAAACTGTTGCCAGTTCCCTACAAATTTGTGTCTGTTTCCTGACACCAGCCCTTGAGCCACATGTTCAGCTCCCCTATCTCCCCTTCTCTGACCTTCCGTTCATCTGCCCCCTTCTCCCAGACTGGCAGGATCTCAGAGAAGGAGATGCCAGATGAAATGGATGATAGTTTGTCACCCAGCCTGGTCAGGTGTTCCTTGGTCTCCACAACTGACTGGCTTGTGAGATCGCTAGTCCCTATGTGTACCAGGACATCAACGTTTTCTCCTGCTTCCTGAACAATTTTAGCAATGCAGTCAGTGTCTCTCCACGCTGATGTACCTGGGAGACGTCTGACCATTACCCCTGGCTGGAGATACATATCAACTCCCCGAATCATGGAGTCTCTTATGATCAGAAGTTTTTTGGATTTCCTTTTTGCATTTTTTGTTTTGGTTCCTGTTTTGGGTGAGTTTTGTTGTATTCAGTCCTGTGCTGCAGTGTCTTGCTCTGCAGTGTCCTCTGCCCCATTGTTTGATTTCGGAGATAGAGGCAGATACCTGTTTGTAGTTTTTGTATAGTTTGTGGAGGTGATGTGTTGGAGAGCACCGAATGATGGGGCACCCGATTTGCCCCCCCTACCCCCTGCCAACCTCCCAGACCAACTACCCTCTGCGGTCGAGGTGCTTCTGTTGGATGTTGGTGAAATGGCAGGCGGTTCTTATATTTCCTCTTGAATAAGCAGTTTGTGGCATGCAGTCTTTGCCCATGCTGCTTGGAGCTCAGCCCTTAGATCTCCAATGGCCCAGCATGTAGGACAGTGTCCTAAATCCTGTAAAACTGCCCTTCTGAAAAGTGTTCCACAGCACCTGCAGTTAATGATATCCATTTCAGATAAGTTGCTGGGTTTATAACTTGGTCAGAGTAATTAGAAGGAAGAAAATGAAAGCAAAAGTTTGATTTTGTGTTTTGTTTGTTTGTTTTTGTATAACTTGTTATAACTAGTTAAATTACTAGTGCCCCTGTAAATGAGGTCACTGTGTGCATACCCTCTGATCAGCCCCTTCCTGCTTTGCTACAGGAAATGTCAAGACTGTGCTACCCTATAAAAGGAGTGTAGTATGGGGTGGTTTGGGATGGAGGTGGGTGGCTGGGCCCTTCCCTTGCTGAAAAAGAAGAACCACGGACGAAAGAAACAAGGAGGTAAGAGCAGAAACAATCAGCCAGCAAGAAATGCAGCAACCCTGAAAACTTATCCTAATGGTAGATAAAACTGTAAAACCTGTAAAGCACCACCTGTAATAATTTCACTGAAGATATACCCTGTAAGAAACACTTTGCTACAGAGAAAAATAAAACAGTAACAGAAGATATACCTTGCAAAAGACAATTTGAATCAGAAGATTACAGCAGTAATCTGTAAGCACACACCTGTAGGCACACCCTGTAATAATGCAGCAGAAGGTATACCCAGCAACAACAGTCTGAATCAGAGAAAAATAAAACAATACAATGTTAGCAACAAACAGTAACAATCCCTGTAAGTACAAAATAAAAACAACAACACACAGTAAATATACGTAGCCAAAAGAAGCTTTAATCCTTTTCCTTGCTCTGGTAAGGTTATTTGTTCTGTCCTTTCAAGCAACCTAGAAGAAAAAAGCTCAGGTGAAGCTAGGTGCCTTAGCCAGCAAACCTAGTCTTCAACCTCCAAGTTATCAACTAACCTGACCTTTTAACGTTTCCCTCTGTTGGAAGTTACTGACAGTTTGTCAGCTCCACCCCCAAGATACACACCTAATCCCCTGGTAGAGCTGTGGGAGAAAAGCAATTAGCTCCTTAAATGTGAGAAGGAGACTGCAACACCTCTGAGACAAACAAACAAAAAAAAACTTCCTACAAAAACAAAATAAAATAAAATAGAGGCAAAGAGTAATTTTACTTAGCCTAATGATAAAAAGTCACAAAAATGTAAGCACCACCGGTAATAATTTCAATCAATCAATCAAAACTTTATTTTTAAAAGGCGCTTTTCTCAAACCAAAGCGCCTGTACAGTTTCATAAAACAATAAATAAACAAGATTATAAATCATTAAAAGCTATACTAAAAAGGTGGGTCTTCAGAGCTCCTTTAAAGCTTAGGACAGTCGGGCTATTTCGCACCTGACGAGGTAGAGAATTCCACAGGGTCGGGGCCATGAAACTAAATGATCTAGCCCCTGAAGTTTTCAAATGAACCCTGGGAATCTCTAGCAATCCCTTGTCAGTGGATCGGAGTGGGCGGGAAGGACAGTAGGGGCAAAGGAGCTCTTTCAGGTATGTAGGTCAATGGTCGTGTAGGGCTTTATAGGTCAGCAAATCGACCTTGAAGGTAATTCGCCAAAACACTGGCAGCCAGTGCAGTCCGTGGAGCAGGCATTATATGGCTGGATCTGGAAGATCCAGTCAATAACCTGGCCGCCACATTCTGCACCAACTGCAGGCGGCGAGTTCAACCCCAATAGCCCTAGATGCGGGTTGCAATCAAGGCGGGAGGTAGCAGTGGATCAATGTTGGAAGATCCTCTGGAGGAACCAGGTGCTTCACCCTGGCGATGTTCCTCAGATGGAAAAAGGAAGTTTGACCACGCTGACACCTGAGATTTAGCGTCAAGTGTGCGTCCAATTATTACGCCAAGATTCCACACCTGATCTGAGGTCAGTCAGCTGAATGCCCCAAGCCATAAACCTGAGGGCGATCCATCCGGCAAACCCGCCTCACAGCGACCCTTGTCCATGACCAACACCTCAGTTTTCTCCGGGTTTAACCTCAACCAACTCCCATTCATCCAGTCTTGGATTTCGGCAAGGCAGTTATTAAATACCGACAAGGCAACATCCTGGCCGGGCACAAAAGACATACACAGCTGGGTATCATCAGCATAGCAATGAAAACCCGGACCGTATCATCTTATAATCGCTCCGAACGGCAGCATATACACCACAAACAACATAGGCACTAGAATAGAACCCTGCAATACCCCGCAGGATAGGGAGACTGGTGCCGAGGAAGAAATTCACGACACCACCCTCTGAGTCCTACCCTCGAGGTAAGATCGAAACCACCTGAGGACCATACCAGATAATCCACAGATGGACCGCAGACGCTCTAACAGCACACCATGGTCAACAGTGTCAAATGCTGCAGAGAGATCGAGAAGTACCAAGATAGAACGGGTCCTACGATCTCTCGCTATTAGGAGGTCATTTAGTATCCGAACAAGTGCTGTCTCGGTACTATGCCTTTTCCTAAATCCGGACTGGAGAGAGTCGTAGATATTGTTGTTGGTCAGATGATCATTCAACTGCATTGCGACCACCTTCTCAATAACTTTACCCACAAAGGGTAAGTTAGAGACTGGTCTGTAATTTGCTAGACAGTCTGGGTCTAAGGAGGACTTCTTTAAAAGAGGCTTAACTATAGCCTCTTTAAGGGGATCTGGAAAGATCCCCCTCTCCAAAGACTTCCAGACTGTCAGAGCCAGGACTAGGCCGATTTTATCCACACAATCCACTAAAAGGCGTGTGGGGCCAGGGTCCAAATCACAGTTGGTTGGTCGTAACGCTCGAATGACCATCACAATTTCATCGATTGTGGGGAGGCTGAAGTCAGACCATGCAAACTGAGTGTTTGACATCTCCTGCTGACCATCACCGCTCCCATTGGAGAGGGAAGAATGGACGTCCGATCTGATTTTGGCAACCTTATCTGCAAAGAAGAGAGCAAACTCCTCACACCGTTCTGGAGAAAAGGCTCTTCTGGGCTTAAGACAGACTGGATTGCACAGTCTGTCCACAGTCCGAAAGAGCTGAGCTGGTCTATTCTGTGCAGCCGCTATCTCTCTGGACAGGAATTCTACCTTCTTACGAGAGATTGCGGATTGATAGGCCATATAATGGTCCATCAAACTAAGTTAGTCATCATCCAGACCGGACTTCCGCCAACGCCTCTCCAGCCTTCGTCCAACCCTCCTCAATTACCTCACGGTCTCATCAAACCATGGAGATCTGGGGCGAAGAGTGAGAGGATGAACACAAACAGGTGCAATAGAATCCAGGGCCCCTGTCACCGCCTTATTATAGGCATGTACTAGGTCACCTGGATCCGAGCAATCTATCGGTAGGCCCAATAGGTCCAGTACCGCCATCAGGTCATCCTGGGACACACCCCTTAAAGGGCAGTACCGGACCATCTCCAAAGGGGCTGACCTAATGGGGTGGCCTCAAAACTGAACCTAATGGAGTGATGGTCAGACCATCCGAGAGGTTCCACCACCAAATTGGGTATCCCCATCCCCAGAAGGAACACCAGGTCCAATGAGTGTCCACCAATATGGGTTGAGGAGGAAACAACCTGTGTGAAGCCCAGTGATATCATCAACTGGAGGAAGTCTTGACCAAAACATGAGAGTTCATCATTGACCCAAGCATTGAAGTCCCCCAGAACCAACCATTTGGGGGATCCCAATGTCAGGTCGACAATGAAGTCTGCGACTTCCTGCAGGAAAACATTCTCGTCACCTGGTGGATGGTATACGAGAAGTATCCTGCACCCCACACCCTCGCCCAGAACACACTCAAAGGATCTGGTGACTCCCACCGGTACCTCCACAGGCCCAGTTCTGACTTAAAACAAATGGCAACACCCCTGCCCCTACGATCCTGCCTCCAGGCGGTGTATCACCAAGTACCGGCGGAACTGCTTGCTAAAACTGGCCCAGCATTTCCATTCAGCCAGGTCTCAGTGATGCACGCCAGGTCAGCTATTAACAAGATGACGCTATAATGGCCGTCTTAGTTAATAGACCTAGCGGTGCACAACACCGCCCGAGTAGGATGAGCCTCCGAAGATGACCGCCTTACCTGCTGATCATGATCAGAACCCTTGGGTATGGGCACCGAACAGGGAGAACCCCTTTCCTGTGCCCATTTCACCCCAAGGCATCTCCTTGACCTCACTATCCCTATCTGCCCGCTCCTTTCCATTTCCCCCCCCAGGCCCGGCTCCAACCCTCCTCCTCCCCCTCACAATCCCCAGAACCCTACATCTTCTATAGACTCCTGGTGACAGGGGGGGACAGGAGAAAGGACGAAGGTCCCTGAGCCTAGAGGGGGGGGAATAATACCCAACAGTCCTATTTTCATTCCAGCACATAGTTAACACCACGATCAACAATAATAAACCCCACAAACTTATATAAATAACAAAATTCTAAATAAAACTAAAACACAACACTCAAATATCAAAATATAAATACAACAATTATAAACAAAATTATACCCTATCAATGTGTCAAGATTTGTGCTTTAAATTTATCAAAATGCTTTATCCATCTACCCCCACCCACAGTGCTCTCACCACTGCGAGGGAATGAGCTTTCCACCTATACAAAACCTCCTAACCTAAAAATTGGCTCATAACTTTAAAAATCCCATAGTCCTAAAACCAATACCCTCATTTACCCAAAACAAACACAAAACAGGAGTTCAAGGTTTTTTTATGTCCACACTTATGTGCTGTCACCACTCAGCATGGCCCGAACTTTAATCAGTCTCCTCTCACGAGACTGAAACAGTTATGAATGAACTCAGTTTTAGATTTCCCAATAGTTTCCCAATAATTATCACATGCTGGCAATAGCTAAAAGAGTTATAGAAACATAGAAACATAGAATTTGACGGCAGATAAGGACCGCTTGGCCCACCCAGTCTGCCCATTTCCCTACATACTGGATAAGCTGCAGATCCTAGTTAACCAGCAGCCTACTTCTTCCTACCCCCACCCCCCAGAATTGCCTTATGACTATCCCATGCATGCTTGAATTCCCCCACTGATTTTGACTCCACAATTCGGATATAATTCACCAGTTTAGCAGTCCACACCGCGGTCTACACAAATCCAGCTTCCATCCAGATATTTAGGATTCTCAATGACCAGAAACCAGAGTCCTGCAGGCAACAAGCAGAAAAACACCAAATGTACCTCCACTGCAAGTTCCAACTCCACCCGACCCTCGCTGTGGTGAGGCAGGCAGGACCACCCCCCGGTGGTACCCCTGCCTCACCTAGGGAGCAGAGTTAACCCCACCACCCTCCGGAGGCACAGAAACCCATTTCCCTGTCTGGACCAGGGAATCAGAACCCTCAAATTGTAGAAGAAATTAATTAGTGATCTTCACTGCCTTGCGTCCCGCAAACACTCCCTCTTTCCAGCAGGTCCACTCGCAATATGGAACCGGCAACCTCTTCTCCTGCGGTCTGGCTGAGTTGTACCCCTGAGTCGAAACTGGTACTCCGTCGTTACTCCACCACTGACCATTCCTTCTGATTCCTACACCACGCAGAGCAGCTGCTGAGCCTCCAGGCTACCAGCCACCAAATTCTCCACGGCATAGATCAGAGATTAGCACCCGATACACCGCTCATGATGAGCAGCCTACAGCAAAACCACATGCCAGCAAACCAGGAACTCCACTCAGGCCAGTCCCTCTAGTCTCTCTAGTCTTTCTTTGGATTTGTTAAAAACTGACTCAGTTTTTTAAACAGCTGAACAGCAGAACAGAAATAATGATAAATTATAACGACTGCAATAATGAGTGGCAATATGGCTTAGAACTAAAGACAAAACGATAAATAATAAAAACAATATAAAATAATACAAAACGATAAAAACGATACATTTATAACGAAATTATGAAAACAGTTCGAGCCAAAATCAAGAGCTCACAGATGGCAGCCCAGCATGGCCGCCATCTTCCCAGAAATGGACTCACTCTCAGACTAGGTGGACTCACTCCCAGACTCCCAGAAATTTCACTGAAGATATACCCTGTAAGAAACACTTTGCTACAGAGAAAAAATAAAGCAGTAACAGAAGATATACCTTGCAAAAGACAATTTGAATCAGACGATTACAGCAGTAATCTGTAAGCACACACCTGTAGGCACACCCTGTAATAATGCAGCAGAAGGTATACCCAGCAACAACAGTCTGAATCAGAGAAAAATAAAGCAATAAAATGTCAGCAACAAACAGTAACAATCACTGTGAGTACAACATAAAAACAACAACGCACAGTAAATATGTATAGCCAAAAGAAGCCTTAATCCTTTTCCTTGCTCTGGTAAGGTTATTTGCTCTATCCTCTCAAACAACCTAGAAGAAAAGAGCTCAGGTGAAACTAGGTGCCTTAGCCAGCAAACCTAGTCTTTCACCTCCAAAATATCAACTAACCTGACCTTTTAACCCTTCCCTCTGTTGGAAGTTACTGACAGTTTTTCAGCTCCACCCCCCCCCCAGATACACAGCTAATCCCCGGAAGAGCTGTGGGAGAAAAGCAATTAGCTCCTTCAATGTGAGAAGGAGACTGCAACACCTCTGAGACAAACAAAAAAAAAAACTTTCAGCAAAAACAAATATGGTTTTCTACCAACCTTATTTTGATCCCACTAATGTCTGAGTTAACCCAAAATGCCTCGGCCAGTGGTTCAATGCTCAGTGTGAATGGGGGAAGGGCATCCCTGCCTCGTACCTCTTGTAACTGAAAAACTGGAGGATATTACCCCAATAAGTTGTACTTGGGCTGTTGAGTTAGAGTAAAGGGTTGAAATCCATGCCTGGAATTTACTTCCAAAATAAACTTCTGAAGGACCGCCTCTAGGAATTTCTATTCAAGGTGATCAGACACCTTCTCTGCACCTAGTGCCACTACAACCCCTTGCTTCCCTTCCAAATGTCTATGTATGCCAGCCATCGTGGTTAACAGCTTACACACATTATCATGCAAATGTCTGCCTGACATGAAGCCAGCTTGGTCAGGGTGTATCAGGCCTGTTATAATTGACTGTAGACGGTTAGCAATCATTTTTGCAAAAATTTTAACATTCATATTTAATAAAGATATTGGTCTGAAACCACCACATGTGGAGGCATCCTTTCCAAGTTTAGGGATGACTGAGATTAGAGCACGAGCCCATGAATCTGGGCTCTCTTCAGGAGTATGTGCTGCATTACACACTTGGGGAAGAAATGGCCCCAATTCCATCTGGAATCCTTGGTAGAATTTGGCCACAAAGCCAATTGGGCCAGGTGATTTATTATGTTTAAGCATTTTAATTGTTGATGTTACTTCTCCCCGTGTGAATGGGCTTTCCTTCTGCTCAACTTGTTCCTGAGAAATACTGTGTGACATACTGTGCTGTTAAATTAAATGAAACATGGTGTTAATTTAGCTGTGAATTGTACAAATATCAGTAGTTGGGCTGATTATAATTTCAAAATGAACAAAGAAATATACTGTTTTGCAAATTGAGCCCTGCGACCAACCAGAAGCAGGAAGAGAGCTTGTAGTTCGGGACCAAACTGAACGAACTACAGACTAGTTGATTTTTAAGTGATTGTTATTATTTTTAACTACGTGGCACTTTCAAATCCTTAGTTAGTCCTTTGAACAGCTTAGTGGGCTACAAAAAGCAATTTTAGTGAAACTTGTACAATGAGGGGTTCTCGGGCTACTTCCGGGTGCACACAATAAAAACAACCACTCCGGTGAGCAGAGTGATAGATAAATACTGTGACATACTGTGCTGTTAAATTAAATGAAACATGGTGTTAATTTAGCTGTGAATTGTACAAATATCAGTAGTTGGGCTGATTATAATTTCAAAACAAACAAAGAAATATACTGTTTTGCAAATTGAGCCCTGCGACCAACTGGAAGCAGGAAGAGAGCTTGTAGTTCGGGACCAAACTGAACGAACTACAGACTAGTTAATTTTTAAGTGATTTTGATTATTTTTAACTATGTGGCACTTTCAAATCCTTAGTTAGTCCATTGAACAGCTTAGTGGGCTACAAAAACCAATTTTAGTGAAACTTGTACAACAAGGGGTTCTCGGGCTACTTCGGGTGCACACAATAAAACAACCACTCCGGCGACTGGAGGCGAGCTGAGTGGGCCTTGGTCGCGTGCGGGGGCGCACGCAGAGACATGCGCATCGCGTGTCTGCTGTGTCCACTGGGGACACTGGGAACCACTGGGGGACAAACTATTGAGGCAGAGCAAACGTGTAATTGGTAAGTGGGTTTAATTTTAACAGTTAAAAGGTCTTTAAACACCTAAATACAAAAAAAATGGCCTATACAAGACAAAAAAAACTGAAACGCAAAAAAACATGCAGGGAATGCCTTATGTACATGGAGGATGGCTCCAACACAGAGTTTATGTGTGATAAATGTATTAAAAATTCTGAATTAAATAAGAAGGTACTTGAACTTGAAGGCAGAATACAAACTTATAAAGACATATCCAAATTGGAAGAATATATTGACGAGGCTGTATGTGATGTTAGTAGTAGACAAACATTGATTCTGAACAATTCAGTTCACCAAGAAAGTGCAAATGATAAAAATGAGACAAGTGGAGTATCTCAGTCAATTATCACAGTAGAAGTACTGAACAGATTTGAGTGCCTTGCTGTGGACGACTCTGAAAACACTGATAAGACTAGCAATAGTTCACCAAGTAAATTGAAAACATCTAAAAACATAGAATGTGTACAGGTGCCAAACAAGGTATTAGATAGTAACATTAATCTGGATAACTCCACCTACCTTGTTGGAGAAAAACCATCTGGAGAAAATAAACTGATAGAAAGGGATATCTTGATAATAGGGGATTCAATTATCAAGGGTATAGATACCTATGTATGTTATAACCGAAATGAACATACTGCAGTTAGCTCCTTACCTGGAGTTAAACTACATGACATAGTTTGTATGCTGCAAGGTCTTTTTGAAAATACAGTTACCCCTCTAGTCATTTTACATGTGGGGACTAATGATGTAGGTAAAACTAACTGGAACTCCATGCAAAGGGACTACAAGTACATTGTTGATACAGTAAGGAATTATGGTGGGGAAATTATTATTTCTGGAATAATCCCAATGCAGGGAAATAAAACATTCAGAAACAAACAGATAACAATAATTAATGGTAAACTTAGACAATACTGTGTGGAAGAAGGGATTGGTTTTATGGATAATGAAAAAACATTCAGTAGAGCTTCCTTATACAGAAATGATGGTGTCCATCTAAACTATGCTGGAGTTAGGATTTTGGGAAAAAGTTCAGGATGTTGTTAATTTCCATTTAAACTGGTTAGGAAGAAGTGCGGAAAACAAAACTTAAACGAAACCTCATCTTCCTCTGTAGATATATTGGGGTGGAATGCTATTCTAATTAATGCACGAAGCTTACAGAACAAATATGATGAGCTCAAAATAATCTCACACAGTAATAAAGTACATATAGCCTTGGTCACTGAAACATGGTGGGATGAAAATGATGAATGGGACAAGGAAATTGAGGGGTACAAACTCTTTTCTTATTGCAGAAAATATAGAAAAGGGGGAGGACTGGCAATTTATATTCACAATGATATTGTCTCAGAAGAACTAAAATGGGATGTAGGCCAAATTGAACTCCTTTGGGTTCAATTATCACCGATTAATAGACCCAAAATCATATTAGGGCTACTTTATAGGCCCCCATCTATGTCACATGATGATGACAGGACTTTATTGAATATTTTTGAGAAATTGGACCCTAATACAAGATTATTGATAACTGGTGATTTTAACCTGAGTATTGATTGGGTAAAGAGTCAGGCACCTGTCCCTTGAGAGGCAGTATATAGACACAATGGATCACAGGGGTCTTGACCAGATGGTCCAAGAAAGTACAAGGGGTAATAATATTCTCGATTTAATTTTTACCAATATGGGGGGCATAGTTAATTCTGTGGTAATTGGTGCCCCATTAGGTAACAGTGACCATAATACAGTATCATTTAATATTAAGGAAACCGAAATTAGGAAACCCACGGGAGCTACTATAAAGCTAAATATAGGGAAAGCTGATTTCCAGAAAATGAAAGCAAATCTGGACAGCTGGGACTGGAGTTCTGAATTTGACAATAAACCCATACAAAGCATGTGGAATTCCCTCAAAACTAAATTGGAGGAACTAACTACTGAATTTGTCCCTGTTATAACTAAATACCATAAGGACAGATCTATAAAACCTGTCTGGCTCTCCACAACAATTAAAAAGTTAATTAATAAAATAAAATAGACTATTTAAGAAGTTAAAAGTTTTCAAAATGGTCAAATGATAAACAGAGTATAAGGAATGTCTAAAAAAAGTTAAAATAAATATTAGGAAAGCTAAATCCATATATGAGTACAATCTTGCTAAGAGAGTACAGGACAATAAAAAAGCCTTCTTTTCTTATATCAATAACCGGAGGAAGACTTCAAACAGTATAGGCCCCTTCCCTACTGAAGATGGATCCTAGGGTTGCCACCTTTGGGTGAGATGAAAACCGAATACTAAACCACACCCCCAAACTCCACCCCTAACCCCGCCCCTTTTATGACTAATGAGTGCATTTCTTGGACTCTGATTCACTTGATTTATTCAGAATTGCTGCTGATATAACATTGTATACAACTTCTTTGAATTACATCATGATTATTATTTTTGGTTTATTTGATTTAGATTTAAATATTTTACATTTCAGTGTGTGTTAACATTTTTGGGGTTAGAGAGGGGGGTTCAGGGGACTTTCCATCCTGTGTGCACAGCTTAGCTGACAAATTGAGTGACTACAATGACACTTCTGACCACCGGCTATTTTGGATCAGGTGGCCTTTTCTGGTAAAACTCTTTCAATACATAAATAAACTACACCAGTAATGGTGGACGAGATGCAATTACAAATATCATCTGCCATTTTAAGATGTGCTACTGTCCCTCCCATTGCTCCTACTCTAAAGTTATTTGTAATGTCAGATAAGTATTTAAAAGTGGTAGGAACTATTCTATGCTGTTAAATACCCTATTTTGTTTTCCAGGTCAGTCATACATAGCAGATATCATGATATGTGATATGTAGCGTGGAGGCAATATAGCGCAGTGGTTTAAAGCTCTGAGATGCAATTCTGGAGACCAGGGTTTGAATCCTACAGCCCAAACTTGCATATTTTGTGACCCTACACAAATCACTTAATTACCTTGTGCTCTCAGGTTGCACCTGTAAACAAGTTTTAGCTTAGTGTGTCTCTTCTGGTAAAAAAAAATAATAATGTTTTGAAAAATGTTTGATAAACTGCCTAAATTTGCAGTGCCATCAAATCTAGATTGTGTTCCTGTCATCTCATCAGCTACTGCTCTCTCTCTCCCTTTTCTCATTTCTGTAGCTTAGCATGACATTAGCCACATTATTCTGTGCTGTTCATCTGAAAGGCCTGGATTGGTCTTCCTGGAATATACAAGTAGTATGAAAATTGACAACAATAACTACTGAGGAGAGAGAGGAATAGTATTGCTAGAAATGAAATAAAATATTAGATTATTAATTTAACAACAAAAGGGGTAACACATATTAAAATATAGAACAGACCCTAAAAGAAAAAAATGGTGAACATTTAAAGGTATGAAAGTATTCCTTATCACAGCAGTCAAAGACCATACTCGTAATGCAGCCTGGAAAGGATTAGTTTGATTTGCTGCTAGTGGTCTTAATAGCCCTACTTTACACCTCTCAGACTGACTGGTATGCAAACAAAGGTCTACATGACATCAGCATGTGTTTGTAATCTGACCTTGCAAGTAAAATGGTGAAGGATTTAATAGAATCTGTTTTAATGTGAGCATTTAAAATGACTGAAAAAGTACTACCTCTGAATAAAAGTGGATTAGCAGGTAAAGTTTCTGAAACACATTGTACAGTCCATACTGGGACAGAAAGCTACCCTAATGTGGTACCTGTCTGGTTTCAGAAAAATGAAGGTGTTAATTAAGGTGGTATTGTTTACCCTTCCTGTGAATAATCTTCCAATTTGCTGGTGTGAAGTTAGAGGTGACAACTGAGCAGGCAGGGACACATTTGGCTCTTTAAGTGCCCTGCTCTTGAAGGCATTTCCTGATTCGCATGCACTGCCAGCAAGCAAGCACACTGAAATGTCAGACACTTGCTTACAGTCAGATGAGAAGAAAATGAAACAGTTAGTGAGGAATCTAACAGGTGCTGCTTGACCCACCATAAAAACCGAATTTGCAATGGTGAAAACAGGAGGACCGAATCTAGACCTAGAAAACCGAATCATTCGGTCAAAAACCGAGTAGGTGGTAACGCTAATGGATCCCCAGCTTCTAACCAATAAATGGCTAATATTCAGAACAAATATTTCTGTTCGGTTTATAATTCTAATGAAAATGATACATATAAAACAAAGAAACCTCTTGAGCAAGGGATGATCATTTTGAACCCAGACAATATATTTAAACAGTTAGTTGGACTTAACACTAATAAATCCCCAGGCCCAGATGGTTTGCATCCTAAAATCCTGAAGGAATTGGCTAGAGAACTGGCCCATCCTTTGACACACATATTTCAAAACATCTATAAATAGTGGTTCTGTTCCCTATGACTGGAAGTTAGCAAATATTGTACCCATCTTAAAAAAAGGACCTAGTACTCAACCAGAAAATTTCCGGCCCATAAGTTTGACATCAATACTGGGAAAGCTTATGGAGAGCTTAATTAAAGATATACTAAAAGAACATTTGGAGGGACAGGACATGAAGGATCCTATACAATATGGGTTTGTGAAGAACAGATCATGCCAGACTAATCTGTTGTCCTTTTATGAAAAAGTAAATAGAGAACTGGACATTGGGAACCCTGTGGATGTGGTCTTTCTCAATTTTGCTAAGGCTTTTGATAAACTGCCACATAAGGAATTATTGATAGTGTTGGAAAATGTAAAGTTGCCCAATAACATATGCAGATGGATTTCTGATTGGCTGGGGGATAGAAGACAGAGGGTGGTCATAAATGGGGAATATTCTGACTGGGCCTCAGTGGCCAGTGGAGTGCCTCAGTGATCGGTGTTGGGCCCTAGTTTGTTTAATATATATATTTCTTCTTTAAAGATTAGTAACAATAATATATGGATGCAAAAGTTCGCCGATGACTGCAGATTGGGAGTGGTCACAAATAAAGACGAACATATATTAGCATTACAGTACACATTGGACTCAATACGTGAATGGACAAACTGTAATAAGCTAGGGCTAAATAAAACCAAATGTAAAGTCATGCACATGGGGAAAAACAACAAGGAAGCAACTTACCAAATAGATAACATCACACTAGGGGTAGTTACAGAGGAAAAAGACCTGGGAATTACAGTTACAAAAGACCTAAAATTTAGAGTGCACTGTAGAAACCAGCTCAAAAAGGCTAACCAGATTCTAAACTGCATATTTAAGCACATAGCAAGTAGAGATAGGAATGTGTTGATGCCTCTGTACGTTGCATTGGTTAGGCCGCACTTGGAGTACTGTGCAAGGGTTTAGTCACCCCATAATGAGGACATTCTTATTATCGAGGGAGTCCAGAGAAGACTTACCAAACAAATAAAAGGATTAAAAAATTAAACATATTACAATAGGCTGGTCAGTCTTAATCTTTATTCATTGCATTATCGTAGAATAAGGGAGATCTATGTTTTCTATATAAGAGTATGGAAGATGACAAGTTACTAAAAGAACTGGGGTTTACATATAAACTTGGGAGAACTAGTTCAAGGAAACATAATAAACAATTGCACCAACAAACTTGGGAAATAACTTTAGGAAATATTGGTATAGTTTAAGAGTTGTGGGAACCTGGAATAACTTACCAATGAAAATTGTTAATAGTACAACTATGAACGAATTCAAAAATGGGATTGATCTATTTTTTGGAGATAATAAATTCTTATGTCAATAAAATTGGAAGGCGAGCCTTATAGGATGGAATTTCTATCCTCGGCTTGAATGTACCTATGATACCTACGATATCCTGGGAAGCGTAATTCTACCAAGGAATTCCGCTATTTTCCCAGGGTGGTCTTTTTGGGACTGAGAGGTGTATAGTTCTCCGTCCTAGCCAATTTTAATTATTTGTACTATCTCAGCCTTCTGCTTTGCACTGTAGTAACAAATACCACTTCCCTCCATCAGGTACTGGTTGGCATACATTCCTTATTAGGCCATGCCAATAGACCATTTCTGGAGGCAACAAAGCTGGATGTTGTATGGTTACGTTGCTGAGTCTTATTGTAGCACTTTTATTGATTTTAATCACAGATTCTGTGGAGGTGTGACCCGTGGACAAACTGGGGACAGCCTATTGGATGACACAGGAACCAGAAAATGGCTGAGATCCACAAGGAATGAAAGGGCACACTAAAAACTTTGAGAGATGCTTTTTTCAACAAAACTCTGTCCTCTGCATGTTTCAGTGTTCTTTTAAGGATACTTCAAAGTGGTATATTCTGTTGGTGGGACTGGTTCTGTAGCGAGGAAACTGGAAGTGAGCCGAGTGCTACTTCTGGTCCCCCCACTACATAATATGAGCGTCTGTGTACTAAGTCAGATTTCTGCAGGCAAAGAAGCTGCATACTGCAAGGTTAATATGCTAAGCCTTCTTGTAGCACTTTTATTGATTTTATTCACACATTCTGTGGAGGGTTGATCCCTGGATGAACTGGGGGCAGCCTATTGTGTGACACATGAACCAGGAAGTGCCTGAGTTCCATGAGACATGAAAGGGCATGCTGAAAACCGTGAGAAACACTTTTTTAATTAAACTCTGTCCTCTGCACATTTGGGTGTCCTTTTAAGGATTATTCAAAGTGGTTTATCCTGTTGGTGGGGCTAGTTCTGTAGTGAGGAAACCAGAAAGGAACCGAGCACTACTTCTGCTCCTTCCACTATATATCTCCTTCCTGTAGCGAGCCTCAGTGAGCCCAGGTGTTGACAAGCCCAGCAAAGGCAACACAGCTAAGCTGTGTCTGCCATTAGAGCTGGGGAAGAGGAGGAAATATCTCAAACAGGTGGGCCAAATTGAAATCATTCTAGAAAATGACAGAGTAGCGGAGGGGGATAATATGGGCCGGTCACAATGCATGGCATGTGAAATGAGAGGGCAGACTATGACATGTGAACAATATGTATGCAATAAATGTGTGTATATTAAGGAACTGGAATTAAAGGTGGTGGAACAGTTACAAAAACGATCAGATATACAGGCAGGAATAAAGGACATAGAACAGTTTGTAAATAACACAAGAAATTTACTACAACTAAAAGAGACTGGCTTAGCTGGGACAAAACTTAACAAAGGATCAATGGACAAATGAAAGGTTAGACAAGACGAGGATAGTGATACAGATATCCCAATAGAAGACAATTGGTACCTAGTCACAAAGAGACCAAGAAAACATAGAAAAGATATAGATACCCACACTGAGACAATAAATAAATTTAGCAGTCTTGGAATGGATAATAAAACAGATATTATACCTCAAACAACGCAGATAATAGAAGAACAGGTAGTGGAGGGAGCATCTCTACACAAGCCATCAAGGGAGGATAGAAGAGAATTAAAACCTTCAAACACATTAAACCAGGTTAGGGCACACCAATAGCCAATTGTGGATAACCAAAATAGAATACCAGTGCCAGTACAACCAGTGGTAACAATTGTAAATACACAACAGATGGTCATAAATATTCAGAGGTTTCATAGGTTTATACAGAGCTTCTAAAGACCAAAGTCCATTTAGCTCACCCGTTGGTTCAACTATACCCAAGGATATTATTGTCCACTAGATATTTATCTAGTTTACTCTTAAAATCTGACATTTTCCTACTGGACACTACCTCCACTGGGAGTTCATTCCACACCTTCACTACTTGTAAGCTAAACCAGTAAATTTCCTTTTGTTAGTATGGTATCTTTCTTTAGTTAACTGCAGTGGATGGGACCTTCTACAATATTTCTTGCCCCCAAGAACCAGTCTGAGCTGTTCCCATAGACCTGTATCTGATAAAGCCCCGAAAATTAGGCACATGTTCGCTCTTAGCCTATGGCACTCAAGGGAAAAACAACCCCAGTGCTACCAGTCTCTCATCATATTCTTTACCCCCGACATCCTTAATCATGTGAGTAGTCCTTTTCTGAACCCTTTCGAGGGCTTTGACCTCAGTTCTTCCCCCAGGAGACCAGAACTGAGCACAGTACTCCACATGGGGTCTCACCAATGATGTGTACAGTGGAAGCAGGGCCTCCCTTTCTCTGCTCTTAATGTGTCTATTAATACCGTACAGTATGCTGCTAGCCTTTTTAACCACCTGGTTACAGTGTAGTTTGAAGCTGAGGTCATTACTAACTTTAACCCCAAGGTCCCTTTCATCTAGAACTTCCCTCAAGATTGTCCTGTTTAATATGTATTTCAATTTCTCATTCTTATCCCCTAGGTGCATTACAGTACACTTGTCAGTATTAAATGTTAATTTGTAAAAATTAGCCCACTGCTCCAACTTCCCTAGTGCAGCTTGTAGGATATTAGCCTCATTTAAGTTGTTAACTGCTAGACCTATCCAGGTATCAGAAAATTTTGATTCCCAAACATTAGTTATGGTGGTCATAGAAGAGATGTATATGTTGAAAAGACAGGGGCCCAATACTGACCCCTGGAGCACTCCACTGGCAACCTCTGTCCACTCAGAGTATGAACCTCTGATGTAGACTCTTTGTTTTCTATTGGACAGCCAAGAAAATATCCACCGTGTTAAGTTCCCCTGTATTCTATGCTCAATAAGGGCATCAATTAGTTCCCCATGTGGGACTTTGTCAAATGCCTTAGAGAAATCTAAGAAAATGACATCAGCAAAATGCCCGCTGTCCAGTGCCTTGCTGACTTTACCATAAAAGTCCAGTAGATTGGTCTGGCAAGAACGTCCCTTAGTGAACCCATGCTGTTCATAATCAATGTCACCCAGCTGATGCATGAAGTCAGTAATATAATCTTTAATATTCTCTTCTAGGATTTTACCCAATAAAGCTGTTAGACTGACCGGCCTGTAGTTGCCCACATCCTGCTTTGTTCCCTTTTTATGTATGGGCACCGTATCTGCCCTCCTCCAGATCTCCAACCCCTCTCCCTGGTTTAAAGAACTCTGAAAGAGATCAGTCACCGGCACAGCTAGTTCTTCTGCCAACTCCCTAATAACTCTAGGATGCAGTCTTGTTTTGATCCTGCCTCAACAGTCTATTTTTAATATCTGCTGTATCTAACATCAGTGTGTTTTCCCCTGCATTATCTAAATGGTTTTTAACCCCATTAGTTTTTGTGTTGTATATGGAGGTAAAGTAATTATTATATAGTTCAGCCATTTTGTGATTATCAGTAATTAATGTCCCATCAATATCTTTCAGAAGGCCTATTGTTTTTGCCCCTACCTTTTTGTTATTAATATATGAATAGAAAGATTTGTACATGATTCCCCTGAGTATTCTCCACCACAAATTGTTCCATTCTGGCCAGGTTAAAAATTTCCATGAAACATAATTCAATGGAAGTTTTAGCCCTCACGTTACCCCAGTCAATGCCTGGAAGATTGAAATCACCTAGCAGAATAACATTCTCAGCTGTAATTAGTTTATTAATGAAATCCAAAGTTTTGTATCCTCCAGATGGGAGTTTGAGGGTGGTCTATACACCACTCCAGTGTTAATTTCAGTACTATGGGGTGGGGAAATTTTAATCCATATCAGCTCCAATGTTGTCCAGTTTGAAGTGTCTATCTGCTCAGATATAATATTATTAGCTACATATAGGGCCAAACCACCACCCTTCATATCAGGCATATCTCTATAATACAAGATATAGCCAGGAATTTGCCTGTCCCAGTTGTCACCCCTATTCCACCAACTTTCAGTGAAGGCACAAATCTGTATTTTATTCTCATGTAAGGTGTACAGCAGTTCATCAGATTTTTTAATTAGGCTCCTGGCATTCAGCAATAAGCAATTCTATTTTGTTACTGCCCTAAGCATGGGAAAATCCCTCGGTTTGCTGGGAGCTCCCACTATACCATATGTTGCCCCTTCCCCCTACTGAGGAGTTTAAATGTTTATCAATTTCAGGCCTCAACTTATGGGCCAGTATTCTCTTGCTCTTCCTAGATAGATCTAGTCCAGCCTGTGCAAACTTGTCAAAATCCTGGAAGCTATCCCAGTGTTGTACCATTGTGTTCCCCTTCCTATAACACCATCTTTTCAACCAGCCATTTAACTGCAATATTTCTCTATTTCTTGCTGCATTTACCCTAGGGACTGATAGTATCTCTGAAATTAATATGTCACAGCCCCTTTCCTTTAAAGTTCTACCGACATTCTCAAAATCTTTCTGAATGTCTAGAGTGCTCCATTTATCTACATCATTAACTCCTATATGTAATACTGTTACTGACTTTTCTGCATTACTTAATAAACCCAGGAGGAGTTGCTTGATATCCCCTATCCCTGCCCCAGGGAGTACGGTGACTGTGGTATATTCATTGTGATTTTTGCATAGTGTGTTGTCAGAATACCGCAGCATGGAGTCTCCGACCACCAAAACATCCCGTGGGTCCCTGTCTAATGGTGTTGGCTTCGTAACCCCCAACTTGGCTATTCATAATATCTATATGATGTATATTTGTGCAGACATCTATGTGAGGTGGATTTCCCCCGCCTCTCATCCTGTTCCCCACTATGCATTGCCTCCTCAACTGTCAGGTACTGGACCTATTTGAGGCGAGTATATTGGATGAACCTCCAATGTTCCTCCTCCCTTTTTTAGTGTTTTATTGTACAGTGCACCAGTCATCCACATTCCTGCTTCCCTCTATAATTATAATTTGAAGAATTTGATCCAGGTTAGTTGGATCAATTGACCCCAATGAGGATGGCTTCAAACCTGGAAGTATTTGTTGTGCTGCTGTGTCAATAAACTGCTCCAAACTACTAATGTCATTCTGGAGCTGAACTCTCTGTAGAAGTGCCTCAATTTCTGTCCTTAGTACCACAATTAAGACGCATTTATTGCACATGAACTCTGGCACCTTATCTCCTTTTGTAGACTTGCTACACTTATTACAATAGTTACTGTGGGCTTAACATCCCGAGCATGATTCTGTCACTTACAACCCTTTTGGGGGCTGCTGCTATGTCCTACCTTATCTGATAATGGCCCAGATCCCCAGATGACACAGCCAACAAGCGCAAAGACGTGCTGTTCTGTTCAGAACAAAACAGAGAGACAGAGTACAAATGTTGCCACATGTGGCAACAAGGACACTCTAAGAGGCTCAGCCAAAAATGTTGTGGTTATAGGAGACTCCATACTTAAATATACTGACAGATATCAGTCTCCACCTTGCCAGGGCCAGGGATATCAGACGTAAAAAAAAATCTGCTAGGATTCTTGGAAAACTCTACAGACCTCCTAATAATCTTGCACGTTGGAACCAATGAGGTAGGTAGGAAAAGAATCACTATGTCCAAAGAATGTCTGAGACTGTAGGTACTGAATTTAAGAAGAGAAATTGCCTATTAATTATCTCGAAAATCCTCCTGGACCCAAGGGCAGGTAGACAAAAAGCAATTGAAATTAAAAGGTTAAATGGGTGATTGAAAAGGTGGTGTGACAGGGAACAAATAGTGTTCCTTGAGCACTGGCAAAGGTTTAATGATGCAGATAGGCTTTTTGCTTCTGATGGTCTGCACCTAAGTAGAATCGGAACTCGTGTATTGGCAGAAAGAATCAATAAAGCAGTTAGTCTACATTTAAACTAGCAACTGAGGGGCATGGGGGAGGAGATCTGTTAAATTACTTGAGTCCAAAGAAATATAGTAACCAACAACTGTGGAAATTCCTTATAATAAACACTAGAAGTCTCAAAAATAAAAAGGATGAATTACAGTATATCTTAAACCAGGAGGATATTGCATTATGCTTGGTCACCGAAACATGGTGGCATAATGAAAAATGGGGGACTGAAATAAGGGGATATCAATTATTTAACAGGGACAGAGAGGGCTGACGGTGGGTGGGGGGGAGTGCCACTGTATGTCAGAAATGACATCAAGGCATTCAAGTATCAAATAGGATTACAACTGGATATTGAACAGATATGGGTACAACTACTACCACCAAAGGAAAAGAAAATAACTGTGGGGGTATGCTACAGGCCAGCATCCCTGCCCAGTGAAAAGTATACTAAATTTATCAAAAATAATAGGGACCAAGATCCTGAAAGTAGATTTTTTTTTTAACTTTCTTTTACACTGGACCCCCAGGGAACTCTTTCAGGCAGATCCCACACACCACCTGCTGCTCTACCACCCTGCCTGATGCCCACCCACCAGGAAATCAGGGACAGACACCCCACCTACCTTGGTTTGATGGATCCCCCAGCTCTGAACCCCCCGAGGTAGGGTCACCATCAACTTCTGGTGCTCTAGCTACAGTCCAGTATGCCGGGTCCAAGGCATGGTGAGGGGTTGGGAGACCCAGCATTGGGTGTGGGGCAGTGGGACACTGGAAGTTGCCATTACCTATCCCTGGGGACCAGGTTTTTTTTTTGTAATGTTTCCCCTGGAGTGTGGCTGTGCAATGATGCCTGCACACAAATGTGATGACAACCACCGCCACTCCACCACCTTGTATGGCGTTGTTCCCTGTTGAGCCACCAATCTCCATCAGGGCCACTAAGGAGTGATGTGAGACCTGCAACCCACTCTGGGAAAGGAGAGCAGTCCATCAGATGATTGATCTTTTCCTTCCCCTGCTGACCCCCGGCAGCCCAAATCCATTCTCGAACCCGGGTTACCCTGTGTGGTGTGAGGTGTTGCATCCAGCACCTCAACCCTCAGTGCAACTGGGCAGGCCTGGAAGTAGATTATTGATTGTGGGGGACTTCAATCTTCCTGGAATAAATTGAAAAACACGGTCTTCTACTATAACCAAGGAGGAAGAATTTCTTGAAGTATTAGACAGACTAAGTGTCAAAAATCAGGTGACAGAACACACTAGGGAAAACCACATTTTGGATTTGGTGATCAGTAATATGGGCGATTCTATTGATTATTGTAGATCCAGGGAGCCACTCCTAGGTAGCGACCATAATATGGCTCAATTTGCTATAAATATGAAAAATATATGCCAAAGGGGGCTGATGCACATAAAACGTTATGACAAGGTGGACTACAACCGCCTGAGAAAGCTGGTATTGGACTGGGATTGGCCTACACAATTTGAGGTTCTGAGGGTAAAACAAATATGGAGTAAGTTAAAAACCCTCCTCCTTGAGTCAGAGGAGACTTACATTCTGACAATGAGAAAATACAATACGAAAGGAAGAATACCACTCTGGTTTGACCAAAAGATAAAGAGACTAATCAGGGCCAAAAATAGGGCATACAAAAAACTCAAAAGTGAAGGCACGAGTGTATATAGGGAGAGATGTAGGACCAAACTAAAGGAACTAAAAAAGGCAATCAAACTAGCTAAGAGAAATCTGGAGCAGAAATTGCCAAACGAAGTGGGTCACAACGAAAAGGCAGTTTTTAATTACGTGGAAGTGTAAAAAACAAGAACAACCAAACTGGACCACTAAAACAAGATAACAAAGTAATTACTGTCAGGAGATGGCTGAGAAGTTTAACACTTATTTCAAAAATGTATATCAAAATAGCGAAGTACCCTAAACTGACAATGAAGGAACCTTGCAGAATAGTCTAGTGATCACACCAAATATGATAAAAGACAAACTGTTTAAATTGGCCCCAAATAAATCAGCAGGCCCCAATGGCTTGCATCTCAGGCTACTAAAACAACTGGGAGCAGAGCTGAGTGACCTATTACATGCTATCTTTCAAAAGTCCTTGCAGGGTGGGGAGGTGCCAGAAGACTGGACAACCGCCCATGTGGTGCCCATTTATAAAAAGGGCCCTAAAACATCTTGCACTAACAATCAACCATTAGCCTCACTAGTATATATAGTAGGGAAAACTCTGGAAGCACTAATTAAAGAAGCAATACAGGTGCAGTTAAGGGATGAGGGCCTAGTGGACACATACTAACATGGATTCACGAAGGGAAGATCATACCTCACAAACTTCTTACACTTCTTCAATCTGGCAAGTCTAGCCCTTGAAAATAATATCCCAGTGGACATACTATACGTTAACTTCAAAAAAGCTTTTGATAGCATATCTCACGCTGAACCTATCCACACCTTGAGGGAAACCAACCTGGATGCAGCTATTATATGCAGGATCACGGTATGGCTGACCGAAAGGAGGCAGACAGTGTCAGTTAAGTGCCACTTTTCAAGATGGATAAAAGTGACTAGTGGGGTTCCCAGGGCTCAGTACTGGTTCCAGCACTATTTAACATCCTGGTGGCATCCATTTGTTGTACAAACAAGGCTTGGATGACAAAGTTCATGGACGATATTAAGATGGGGGCCATGGTTATAAATGAAATGGAAGCCAAATCATTCCCAAACAATATAAATGCTCCAGCAGGTAGATCCAGTAAAAAAAAGCTGAAATTTATTTGCAGAAGTGTAAAATAATGCACTTTGGTAGAAAGAACTTAAATTTTAAGTACCAGATACAGGAAAAAGAGCTGAGTAGTACAGAGTCTGAAAATGATCTGGGGGTTCTAATAACGAACACTCAACTTTTCTGATCAGCGCTCTACTGCAACAAAAAGATGATATGGAATTTTAGCTTCAATAAAAATGAATATCAACAGTAGGGAGACAGATGTGATAGTGCTGCTGTGTGTCTCTCTGGTGCAGCCGCATTTGGAGTATTGCATCCAGTTTTGGACTCCATAGCACAAAAGGGATGTTGGAAGGCTGGAGAGGGTTCAGAGGTGAACAACTAGGTTAGTAACAGGACTCAAGGATAAGGTTTATGTGGAGAGACTCTGTGATCTGGGTCTTTACTCACTTCAACACCGAGGGCGCAGTGGGGACATGTGCCTAGTGTATAGGGCTTTTTTAGATCAGGACTTATGGCAATGTGCAGGATTAAGTTTAAGACCAGATGCCAGAAGAATAATAAGGGGACACAATATGCAGTTAAAAGGTGACCACTACAAAAAAAATCAAAGAGAAGCATGGTTTTATCAGAGGGTTGTGTCATGCTGGAATTCACTGCCAGAGACTTTTGTAACTAGTAAAACCATGGACCAATTTAAGTTACATTAGATAAACTCTATGCAAACCAGTGTTATGAATTGGAGATTTAGAATGTGGTGCAGGTCTTTATATGGCTAACGCTACCTGACCTGATTTCCTTCTTATGAATCTTATGTTATTTCATTCAGTCTAATTACTGTGCTTGTTTACCCTGCTGCTTTCAGTGGCTCCTGATACTGCTGTTATATGCTTACCGATGCTGCCACCCTCATTATACTGCTGTTGAAAATGCTGATACAGATCCTCCTATGCTGCACTGTTTATCAAATACTGCCACCATTATAACTGCTGTTATGAATCTGTCCCACTGCTTAGCTACTGTTACTTTGCTTCAGCATTCTAACAGCTGTTCAGCTTTATCAAGTTTTGTTGCTATGTGCTTGCAGCTTCAGGCTCTCCACAGCCACCTTCTCCTCCTTCATGTATTCCAACCAGAACCTAACCAACATATGGCTCCAGTGCCTGCCCTGCAGCTCACAGTTTTACTCTGCCCACGAAGTCCAGATCTGGAGGGTGCATCCCAGGCCCATGGAAGTCACCACAGGATGCTTTAGCCATGCAGATCATCAGTGGCATTTCTTGATGTAGCATGTAAGATGTCAGCTGCCAAAGGGTGAGGCCCCTAAGCCTAAGGGGGCTCCTTTAACTGTACAGGTCACGCCAGCAGCACCTTCAAAAGCTATTCTCCCTATGACCACCTAAGGTTTCCCTGGTCTCCATGTCCTCCCCTTCCCTGCCCAGTCAGCTCACAGACGGTCCTTAGGGAAGTCCCTTGGACATCTACCTTCACCTTTAGGCCTCCCTCATGGAGGAAGGGTGAGTTCCATCAGCTGTTGTTGTTCTTCTCCTCCTACCACCTTGGGGTGGGGGCCTCTCGAGTGGAAATTTCCCTTTGCGGCAGAGTTTGCTTGCAGCCCCCTCATGGCATTTCCCATTAGAGGGATAGAGCAAGAGCCTTTCTCCAAATTGAAATTTCCACTGAACTGGACCTCTAAATTGCAGTAGCTGAGCTGTCACTAAAAGTATCCAAGCCTGGAGGGAAGGTGACCTAGGCCTTGCATCCCTAGAGGTTTCCTCCTCATAGGGTGTTTTTCCTCTCCTCCATGCCAAAGGTTATACAAGGTTAGGTAGTTCAAATTGTAGTATATTCCTTCAGTTTACCCAGGTAGGTTCCACTGTTGGATAGTGGCTTTCCTTCTTTGCCATTCCCTCTCTCCTTAGAAAGTCATACCCCTCTACATCTGCGATATTCATCAGTGGTTCCTGTCATCTATGCTCTCAGCCCTCATGGCAAACATTTGTGGCTCCATACTTTTTTTTTTTTTTTGGGTGCTCCTTCCTAAGGTATCTTTAGCCAAGAGAATCCTTCCCATGGCACCTCTAGGGGTGGAACCCTCCTCAAGGGTTCCTTGCCTTTGGTACCCCTACAGGATGGTAGCTCCCAAAGGAATCGAGTGTGTGAATGGACAAAGTTATCAACAGTTGCACAAGCATAACACTACACTAAGTTGCATAAGCCCATTGAATTTTCAAGGCTATGCCTGCAGTTTAATGGGCTGTAGCAACTAGCCACTTCCACTGCCTGAGTTATATAAGCCAGTTCCTTCCAGCCTCATTGAGAAGCACTTTGTCTTTGCCCCACCATCCTCCCCTCCTCCTCCAAAGACATGCTCTCTCCTCGGGGCTCCTTCCTAAGATACCTTTAGCCAAGGGAATCCTTCCCAAGGCACCTTGAGGGGTAGAACCCTCCTCAAGGTTTCCTTGCCTTCAGTATCCCTACTGGGTGGTAGTTTCCCAAGGAACAGAGAGTGCAAATGGCCAAAGTTATTAACAGTTGCATGAGCATAACAGTACACTAAGTTGTGTAAACCCATTGAACGGTTGTAAAATATTAGTGGAACCAACTGATACAGTTTCCAATGATTTGGCTTAATTTGGGGTGAATTATGAGTGGATTTTAGCTGCAGTAATGGCTCCGTCCATTTCTATACTTCTATCTTCTTTGGTGGCTGGCACATGACCCCATGTGTGTGAAACATTGATGATCCACTTGCTACTTCCGTCAGAAATTCATGTGATTTAAAAATGAATGTTTGTAGCCTTAAGCTTGTGGAGTTAGCTAGATATAACTTTCTAATATGTTTAAATGCACTTGAAGATACTAAAGGATTTATTACATTTCCATTACAATATGGGGTTAGTGTCTTAGATTTGGCCTTGGTGGATATTTTCTCCTACAATAAAATTACAGGATTTTGTTTTATAGATATTTGGGAAAGCAACCACCTTCATATTCAAATAAAATGTGTGTGCATTGTTAACATGAATGAGCCTAGATGTCTGGAGCAAAAATTAATGAGCATATGTCTATTTTTTAATAAGAAACAAATTAGGCAGTCTTCATTTAAGGACAAGGAGATCTGTAAAGTGTTAAACCAAATGATTTTGGAAAATGTTGCAGGCTCTGGGAACGCTACTGGGAAGTATCAGAAAATAACTACATTTTTGTATAATCACATGTCCACCACCAAAAGAAAATCTTTGAATAACAATATGGGGTGTAGAAATGTATAGTTTGATAAAGAATACTGTCAATTAAAAACAGCCATTTACAAAATATCAAGATTATCAAAACACCTTTCAACTATCCCTAAAGTTGTCACAGCTGAATCTGAAGAGGGAATACAGAGATCTGATTAGAGAGAAGGAAAAGAAACATAAAGTATACTTTTGGACCCAACTGCAATTAGCCATTAAAGATATGGATTCTAGAGGGGTTTGGGACCATGTGGCTTATGGTACCAACAATAAATCTATAACTACAGTACAATATCAGTTATACCTGCAGGTATCTACGTCAATAAGTACAATCTGCTCACAAAAAAAAGAAATACAGCTGCCAGAATAGATGGGATTCTGGGGGAGATTTTTCTGTTTTACTCAACTTGTGGGCTAGCATTCTTACCCTTCTTTTCAACAAACGTTGTACTAAAATGATGTTGCCTGAGTACTGAAAGTCAGATATCATTGTCCCCATTTTTAAAAAAGCAAGGACCACTGACCCTTTTTGTTATTATCTGATAACACTACTATGTAATGCATGAAAAACTTTCTCGCAAATTTATTTATGTAGAATGGAATCCTGGGCAAGTGAAGCTAATATTATTTCCCATTTTCAAGCAGGATTCAGACCTGATTTTGGGACCATGGACCTAATATTTGCATTGAACTATATAGTTGGTAAGTATGTGTATAATAATAATGCAAAAATCTTTGCAGCCTTCCTTGATCCGAAGGTCACCTTTGGTAATTTAGTTTGTGAAATACTGTGGGAAATCTTGGTGGGCAATGGGATTCCCTCTACATAAGGAACATAGGAAATCTTAATACTACTGCACTCAAAAACCCTAGCTACAGTAAGAGTAAGTAGGGATGGTCATTGTTCAGAGTATTTTGGCACTGACAAGGGTGTCAAACAAGGGCAGTGAGAACACAGAAGTTGCTGCACTCCAATAAACAGGAACAGTCAAGGCAAAGGTGCAACAAAAATGGATTTATTCAAAGTAATTAAGTAAAATTGGGTCAGAGTGTATCTCCATTGCCAGATGCCCCTGTGCTTCAACCGTTAGGTCTTCCTCAGGGGTGGTGGGCTCTGTAATTACAAGTACATACACTTACAATGTATCATATTTAAGCATATATTGTATGTGTGACATTCATCAGTTGAAAATATTATACAAAAAAAGAGGTATAAT
The DNA here is from genome assembly GCA_016271365.2 of Neoceratodus forsteri. Lineage (NCBI taxonomy): Eukaryota > Metazoa > Chordata > Ceratodontiformes > Ceratodontidae > Neoceratodus > Neoceratodus forsteri. Next base: position 238,188,673 of record CM057451.1, read on the forward strand.
ACAAAAAGAAAATATTAGATTCAAACTTCATCTAGAGACAGTCAAAACAATATCACAGTATGCCATTGTCAAATTTAAGTATATTATTCCCATTTGATTTAACCCCATTGAAAATAATAAGCAGAGAAATACAATCAAACTTGGGTTATGCACAGCAAGCAATATATTGTAAAGTTAAAGTACTAGTCGTACAAAAGTTCATCAGTACTGAGGTAAACCTGGGCATACTGAGGCAGAATCACATTACAGTCAATTCAAATTGTAATGTGAGTGCCTCAATGGTACCTCATTTTGAATGGGGTCAAATCAAATGAGAATAATATACTTACATTTGACAATGGCATGGCACCTTATAGCACTACCTTTAGTGGTTCACTAATAAATTATAGAGGACATTGAGAAAAGATAAAAGAAGTCAAAGATTAACGCAGTTATATGATGAAAAAGAAAAGGGGGAAGGTATCAACAGATGTGGGCGCAAGACTGAAGGGGAGCAGATTTGGTACCATTAGGATTAAGGAGGGTGAAAAAGACAAAATGTCAGATTGGCGGGGGGCTTAGGGAGCTGAACCGTGTGGTAAACTTTCATTTTCCCATGGAAGCAGGAGATCACCTGTGCTCATCCATTGTCCAAGGAGTTATGACCTAGGAGAGAAGAGAGATTTAGAACAACATGAGCATATTTTACGATCACATAGAGGACATATGTATATAAATAACAGTGGCAAATTATTACAAATAAGATTTAACACCCAATTCATTGTTTAGTCCAATCAGATTCATGTTACTTAATGTAAAGATCCAAAATGTCCTACGTTGTTAGAGTTTGTTGAGCCTGTCACCCTCTCTCTTTCACAGTTTTACCTGATCTATGCCCATTCAATGAAGGCCTTCTGGTTTACTACCATGATGCAATAGAAAGTGTTCCACTACAGGGTTTATGGTGTCTCTATTTCTTGTCTTTTTCACCTTCCTTAATCCTAATGGCACAAAATCTACTCCTCTCCAATCTTGTGCCCACTTCTGTAGATACCTTCCCCCCCTTTCTTTTTTGTCATATAACTGCATTAATCTTTGACATCTTTTATCTTTTCTCAATTTCCTCTATAATTTATGAGGAACCACAAATGCTAGTGTAGTAAGATAAATTTGCAATATATTGCTTGCTGTGCATAACCCGTGTTTGATTGTATTTCTTTGCTTATTATTTTGAATAGGGTCAAATCAAATGAGAATAATATACAGTACTTAAATTTGATAATTACATACTAAGATATTGTTTTGACTGTCTCTAGACAAAGTTTGAATCTAACCTTTCCTTTTTGTATTACTGTATACCTCTTTTTTGTATTTTCTACTGATGAATGTCACATATATATGCTTAAATATGACACATTGTAAGTGTATGTACTTGTAATTACGACATTGTTGTCCTAACATGTGACCTGTGATGTCAGTTTGAATTGTGGTTTAAATACTGTCATTTCTGTTACAAGAGCCTGCCCCCTGAGGAAGACCTAATGGTTGAAGCACAGGGGCACCTGGTTGTGAAGATACACTCTGACCAAACTTTACGTAATTAGTTGGAATAAATCCATTTTTACTTCCACCTTGGCCTTGACTGTTCCTGTTTATCAGAGTGCAACAATTTCTGTGTTCTCGTGTTCCTTGTTGGCTGCCTTGCTTGTACCCCACCCGCTCTGAGTTGAAGCACAATTGTGTTTTGTTTTTGTGTCAAACAAGGGTACCTCCTGGCCTGGGTTCTATTCTTTTTAATATCTATATTGACACCCTTGCCAATGTGGTTAATCAAGTGGACACTTCCTCCTATGACTGGTGGCCTTGAAATGAAAATTGTCGTGTATGCTGATGATTCTATACTGTTATCAAGAACACCCCTGGGTTTGAAGAGGGGTTTATTGACAACAATGGAACTCCTACAGAAGACGAGGCTTTACTTAAATACAGGCAAATCCAAGATTTTGGCCTCTAGTAGTAGGAGATCAACTAGAGTAAACTATAAAATTAAAGAATACAAACAAGAGGAGATCGATTAGTAAAACTACCTGGGGTCAACTTTACTTTAAACTTGAACTGGAAGACTCATATTCTTAATGATAAAAATATTGGCACACCTTGCAGAAAAAGATTGATGACCTTTGCACAAGCTTTTGCCAGTAACTGATTCACAGCTCTTAAAAATGTGCTTGAGGCAAGGGTAATCGATCAAGTTTTATACCGAACAAAAGTATAGGGTATTCGAAAGTGAGAGTAACTTGGAGCCAGTTCAATGTAACTTTCTTAGGATAACTCTTTGGTTGCCCATTGATACTCCTGGGGCTTTTACCCACCTGAAACAGGAAGGAATTCAAAAGAAATGAAAGCTACATTACGGTCCTTAGCCTTCTGGACAAAAGATTGTGTGCATGGAGGAGTCCAGACTTCCTAAGAGAAAGTTTGTTAGAGGCTAACCAGAACCAGCATGTCCACTCGTGGTTTACCCAGCTAAATTGTGGGCACTGGGTCCAGACAGCACCAACAAGAATAGAGCGGTCAAGGACTGTGTGTTAAAAATAGTGCTTATTTTTCTTTTGCGGGGGGGCTATGCCCCCCAGACTCTCCCCACACTCCCAGGACTAAAGGATTCTAACTCTGGTGGGAGTGGACATCAGGGAAAGTTCAAAATCGTGGGGGTTTACAGATCATTGACTGGTACTTTATATGCTATTTGTCCTTTATTGTGCTCTTTGTGTATCACTGTCTGATCAAGTTCAAGAAAGTTTATTAAATGTTAATAAAAAAAAAATCATGGGGCCATGGAATGCTATTTCCACTGCCCCACGCAAATAAGTTTGAGTCCTGAGTGCACCAAAATGTGTAGGAAACCAGGATTAGAACCTTGGTTTCCCATAGCGCTGACTGAGCTGCTCGATGCCCCAGCCCTCCACACCATGGGAGCAGCTCAGCCAGCCTCCTGGCTCCTGGTGCTCTTGTCTCCTTTCAGCATGCCAGACAGCAACCAGGGGAGCGACCATAGCAAGCACTGTAAATCCTCCCTCGCTGTCCATGTGAGCATTTACCAGACTAGCGCAGTATAGCACAGTGCTATTCTGGTAGGGCTCACTTGATGGGGTACCAAATAATGTAGTGTATAAACTAGGTTTAATAAGTCCGTGGTCCACCTTGGCAATTAACAATCCTAGTAGGATCAAGTTCAAAGCTTTGCAAAGAATTAGGGATACTCAGATACCAAAGGATAGAGTAATGCTCGCAACTTCCCTGGTGTTCAAACTATATTGTAATGTTAAGACAGATTTGTATGCTGCACCATATCTGGGTTTTTGTGAACATAGAGCATAGGAAAGTCTTGTGTTGCTTTAGAAGTGGATCGTTAGAGGGAGGAACCCAACTGTGTGACTTCGAAAGAGCTAATAAATCAATGGGGAAAAGTATTTGTGATAGAAAAGAGTCTTTGAGAGTAGATCATATTATTTTTGATTGTCAAGAAAAGGAGGCAATGGATTGAGCCAATCTGCACTATACATAGATACATAGACAGTGTCGGCAGATAAGGGCCTATGGCCCACCCAGTCTGCCCATTTGAGCTTGTAAGTTCAGTTTGTTTTCCTAGAAGTCTGTTGCCCTTACCCCTGACCTCCAGAATTTCTTTATGTCTATCCCATGCATTCTTAAATCCCGTGATTGTTTCAGCCCCCACCACTTCCTCTGGCAGGGTGTTCCACTTGTCCACCACCCGTTCTGTGAAGAAATTCTTTCTCATGTTTCCTCTGAATCGTCCTCCTCCAACTTCATCCCATGCCCTCTAGTCCTGGAACATCTTTTCGCTTAAAAATAGTGTTCTCCTGCACCCTGTTCCTCCCTGTAAGATACTTGTATGTCTCTATCATATCCCTCTCCTCCTCTCCTCCAAGGAGTACATGTTCAGTTCCTTCAGCCTGTCTTCATAGGACTTGTGATGCAATCCATGCATCATCTTTGTTGCCCTCCTCTGAACCTTCTCTACCCTGTCTATGTCCTTATGTGGTATGGTCTCCAGAACTGTACACTGTACTCCAGGTGGGGCCTCACTAGTGTCTTGTATAGTGGAATTATGATCTCCTTTTCCTGCTGGTGATGCCCTGCCTTACATCCCAGCATCCTATTTGCTTTACCTGCTGCCTTGTCACACTGTTTCCCTACCTTGAGGTCATCAGAGATGATAACCCCAAGATCCCTTTCCTGCTTGGTGCATGCTATATCCTCACCCCAACTGATATATTGTGCCAGGGTTTTTGTGCCCCATATGCATTATCTTGCACTTCTTTGCATTGAATTTCAACTGCCAAACCCTGACCATTCTTCAAGTTTCTGCAGGTCGCTTCTCATTCTGTCTACACCCTCTGGTGTGTCTACTCTGTTACAGAGCTTTGTGTCATCAGCGAACAGTGAAATTCTGTCTTCTAGGTCCTGCGCCATGTCACTGATGAAGATGTTGAATAGAGACAGGTCCCAGCACTGATCCCTGTGGTACCCCACTGGTCCCTCTTCCCTCTGTGGGTGACAGCCATTTACCACCACCCTCTGTGTCCTGCCACCCAGCCAGTTACCTACCCACCACACTACTGTCCTGCCCACACCCATATTCCCCAGTTTGTGTAATAGTCTTCTATGTGGCACAGTGTCAAGGCCTTGCTGAAGTCCAGATAGGCCATGTCCACTGCCCTCCCTGATCCACCTCCTAGTCACCCAGTCAAAAAATTCCTTGAGGTTGGTCTGACATGACCTCCCCTGGTGAAACCATGCTGCCTTGGGTCCTGTAGTCCATTGACAACCAGATGTTCCACAATCTCTCCTCCAGTAGTGCTTCCATGATCTTCCCCACTACCGAGGTGAGGCTGACTGGTCTGTAGTTCCTGCTTCCTCTTTGTTCCCACTTTTGTATAAGGGGACTACATCTGCTGTCCTCCAGTCTTTGGGTACCTCCCCTGTTTCCAGTGATCGGCTAAACAGGATAGCCAGAGGTTCAGCCACCACCTCTCTTAGTTCTTTAAGGACCCTGGGGTTCACCCCATCTGGCCCCATTGCTTTATCAACTCTTATTACTTCCAGATCCTTCAGGACCCTTTCTCGTGTAAAGGGACTTGTGTCCATTTCTGCACCATTCTCACCCCTTGTACTCCCTTCAGACCCATTACCCTCCTCTTCCTCAGTAAAGACTGAGCAGAAATACCTGTTCAATATGTCAGCTTTACTGTTGTCATCCTCCATCATGTCCATCCTCCCCTTCAGTCTTACTATCCCTCCCTTTGTCTTTCTTTTTCACTTATGTACCTGTAAAGGTTTTGTCCTCTACCCACTGATTTTGCAATGTGTTCTTCTGTCTGAGCTTTGGCTTCTCTTACTGACCTCCCTGCCTCCCTTTGCTTCTCCTGGTACTTCTCCTATCCCCTTCTGCCTGTGTCATTTTGTATTGCCTGAATGCAATCTTTTGGCTTTCACTTTCTTTGCTACCTCTTTGGAAAACCATAATGGTCTCCTCTTCCTTTTCCTCTTGCTAACCTGTTAATGCATAATTCTGTTGTTCTTGTAATCCCCATTTTAAATACTGCCCACTGTTCCTCAACCCCTGATTCTTGTCCCATTCCCCTTAATGCCTCTTTCAAGTATGTCCCATTTCCCCAAGTCTGCCCCCTAAAATCCAGGATACATGTTTTGTGTGGTTTGGTTCTGCTCTTTCTGTGATTTCAAACCACAATGACTGGTGGTCATTGTTTCCCAGGTGCTCCCCCTGTTACCCCCATCACACTGTCCCTGTTTGAGCACAAGGCCCAGTTGCCTTCTGCCGAGTTGGTTCCATGACCAGTTGCTGAGGAAGGCACCCTGAAGGAGTCAGGATAAATCTGCTCCTAGTTGATGCTGCTGCTGGGATGCTCCAGTCCACATCTGGAATATTGAAGTCTCCAACCAGTACTACCTCACCCTTGTCTGCCATCCTTTGGATGGCTAGCGTCAACTCCTATCTGTTCTTCCTCCTGGGCTGGTGGTCTATAGACCACACCTGTACGGATGGCTGTCCCCATTTTCCTTTCCAGCAACCCACAGTATCTCTCCCCATTTTGTTCCTCCTGGATCTCTGTGGCCCTTATGTCATTTTCACATAGAGTGCCTCCTCCTCCTTCTTGCCTGCTCTGTCTCTTCTGAGATATGTCGTAGCCAGGTATGGCCATCTCCCAGTCGTGGTTATCATTACACCAGGTTTCAGTGATGGCCACAATGTCCAGAGTCTGACTGACCATGACAGCCTCAGATCTTCCATCTTGTTGCTAAGGCTCCTGGCATTTGCACATGGCTTTCCATGATTTGACCTCCTAGACTGTTTCACTGTTCTACTCCAGCCCCTTCCTTGGTTGTCATTTATCCCTGGTTCTCCTTGCTGTCTGCCCTTCTGCTGAATTTTGCCCCTTTTCTGCTTATCCACCTCTTGGGCACTAATCTCCATCTTTTGCACACTGCTTTGCAGAGATAGCCACTCCTTTGGTTCACTGGTTCCCTCGTGCCTTAACAGGAAGAAACACTGAAGAGTATTTTATTCTTCGATAAAAAGCACATTATGTTTGCAATTGCATCATTTGCACATAGGATTTTATGAAGGATTCGTATACAAACAAAATTATTATCTTGCTGTGTTTTATGGGACATTGTGCACATGTAAAATGGTAAAGTTGGCATTGATTTGAAGTTTAGGTTATTAGCTGTCTACATAGGACTGCATTTTATTATGAGAAATGTACTGATTCTACATTTTGTGACCCTGTGGTTGTGTGTCCGGTAAATGTATTTTTTATTGTAACTGTAGGTATTTGTTTGGATGACATATTTTTACATGCTCTAATAAATCTGAATCAGAATATGAGATAAACTGGTACTGTATCTTTCATCAAAAAATAATTCCATTGCCCGGAATCCTAAAGAGTGCTGTATACCACTGTAGAGTGATGTGGCATTGACTGTAATCCAGCAGTATTCCTTTGACCAAGAAAGATTCCCAAATCCGTTTAGGGCATCTCTACTGTCCCAGATATATGATGGAATGGTCACAGTATATCTCAAATAAAAGTCCACAAACCTGGCCAATTTTTCTGTGACCAGTTCTATCCTGGAGACAATAGTATGCCTTGGTGGGTTGGTAAATGATTTATAAGTTTCGGACAGAAACAGAATGTTGGGCACACTGGAAATCCATCCATGGAAAATCTGCCTCTGTAGAATTTATAATTTGAAACTGCTTTATTTTATCAAATCAAATCATACTTTATTTTTAAAAAGCGCCTTTCCAAAACCAAGGTGCTTACACAATAAATTATCATTCAAATTATCAGTCTGTATTGTAAAAATTAAAGTGGTATTAAAGCAGAATTTTCTGTGCCACTCTTCATTATTCAGCAGTATCTACACCTCAGCACTGTTCTGATGTTAAGACATTATTATAGCTTTTCTGCCCTTGTCAGCTTATTTGATCTCAATGCCATTTATATTTTTTAGTGCTATAAGGGCAGCGTGTTCCAGTGTTGAAAGGTTGTAATAATGAGAATCATCTGGCATGTGCTCAAAATGACAGTCTATGTCATTCAGCACCAGTTTTTGGAAAGTCAGTACAGAGAATCTGACATGGGTGGGACAAAAAATGATTTTGATTTCAACTCCAGTATCCCTGTGTTGATAGTGTTCATCAGTATGAATCATTCTGCATGCTGACTATTTTTCAGGGTCTGGGACTCCCTCTCTCTGAATGCTGTTCTTACAAGTATCCCAACTCACTCAAGGAGACTGATGAAGAGAAGAATTTAGGGGTGATGGAATCCAACGATCTAAAATATGTTAATTAATATAAACAGGTATTTAAAATGTTTTATTAAATTTTGGAGTGCATAGGCAGCAGCATATGCTATAGAAATAGAGCAGTTCCAGTTCCACTGTATAAGGCTTGATGAGACAACTCACCGAGTACTGTGGGAAGTTATAGGCCCCACAATACAATATGTACATCAGGTTACTGGAGGGTGTTCAGTAACATGCCACTTGGATGGCTGCAGGTATGAAAGGCAAAGATTAAAGTGAAACTAGATTGTTTTGCTTTTTTTTGTTCAGGTAGAGGAAGGCCCCAACTATTAGTGGAATCCTGGGAATCCAGTGACTGAGGTGTGCTAACGGTGTGGCTAGCAGTGTATCCAGAGGTACCTGAGGAATTCTGAGGTGGAAGCAGGACCCTACAGAAGCAGAGAGCCACTCAGAATGGCTGAAGCACTGTGTGACAAGCTGAAGATTGCAGCCGAAGACTGCAGCAGTAAAGATGTTCGATTTCTGAATGCTCACCCGAGAGAATTTGGAAAATTGGACCTCAGGACTCCAGTTTGGCATCTTAACTGACTCTGATTGACTCTAAAAGATACGCTGTTTTGAAGAAAAAAAAAAGCTTAGATCTGCTGAAATATTAGTATCTGTTTGTATACATAGGCTTTATATATTCAGAATTGTGCCAAAGGCCAGCACAGTGAAAGTCAGATGCACCATGGCAAAGCGGGTGCCATATTCAGAAGCTGTGCCACTGGAAATGCGTCAGCACAAGCCAGCTGAATATGGCAAAGATGCACCATGACGCAACCAGAAATGTGATGGCACAACCATGGAAGTGCGGAGCAAACCCGCCCACAAACCCAGGGGGCAGTGCAATCAGAAGAGGCCCAGGGACACAGCCAAGGAAGCACAGGGACAAAGGGCACAGGACCCCATCAGCAGAGCACACCAGTGCACACAAAAGCACGGAGCAGGAAGGAACACTGAGCAACACGGAATGGAGTACAGCCACCAACAGAGGTGCTATGCACTGCACCAACCATAACCAGTCCATGGCCATATAACAGGAGCAGGCACCAGAACAGAACCCCAGAAGACAATGGTGGCCCAACCATCAATTGACAGGTGGGGCCAATGGCCAATTCATGGCCAATGGTGCCCCCCCTGCAGACCACCAGCCAGCCAGCCAAGGCTAATGCCAGTCCACAGTGGGTGCCCAACCCATGTCCCTGGACACAAATACACCCATGCCCCACACACCCACAAGCAGCACCGATGCCAGGCACTGAATGAGGCAGGACCCAGGCAGGTGGCCCCCACCCCATGGGACTGGGAGTGCAACAGTGGACGCAGTCATCCAAACCCCAGTGGGCAGACTAGTCCAGCAATACACCTAGGTCCGTGCGTAACCCCCACACCCCACCTGTCTGCCCACCCCTGACCGCAGCCCCATGGTGACTGTGACAACCCACACCCACCGAATCCAGTAGACAGCCCTCACCACAATGTGACGCACCACTGGACACAGCAGGGAACCCCAGTAACCCAATACAAGCCCCCCCCATGCCAGCAGCATGGACCAACACCTGGCAACTGCAGCATGGCTCCGCATGCCACCTGCAAAGCAGACAGGGACACAGGCATGTAGCAAAATAAATGCTTTATAACATATGAACAACAGTACTCAACAAACAACTAGAACAGGGGTCAGGGACAGGGGAGGCAGAATATAGGATGAGGACAGGAAACAGGGGCTGTACAATAGGATGGGGGACTGCAGGGGAATAGGGATAGTGAGGGAAAAGGGGGCTATATACAAAAGGCCTAATGCTGGCCATGGCTGGATGTCCCTCTGTGCTGCATCTCCCTCCTTATTGCTGTTGTCATCCTCTGGACAGATGTGATGACCAAGAGGACCCTCCGCATCACAACGAGTATCTGGCGCAGTGTCCTTGTCAGTGCCCCCTTAGCCCTCCATGTCTCTGGCCATCTGACACCTAGGGGATGGGACAAGACAGACAATCAGTGCAATGCCCCAAGGACCCCTGCCCATCCACAGTGCACATTGGACAGCAAGGGCACACACCCCTGGAGAGACCGGAATGGACCATCGCATAGAGGGCAATGCCAGCCATCCACACGGCACACTACAGTGGTGCAGGGAGGTGGACGGTGCAGTGCAACATGCACATGATTGCACAGTGATGGACACATGGCACAGAGCAATGGCAGCACCGCAGCACAGATGGTGGAAGCCGTGCACATGCCCACCCCCCCAACAGCTGGTACATGGTGGCCAAGGGATGGGCCACAGTGGCATACACGATGGACTGTGTGACACACATGGCTGTTCAGGCACATGCAGAGTCGACCATGGCTGTACCCTGTCCCCACTGCTATGTCACAGTGACATAGATAAGGACTGTGACAATGCTTACCTGCCCATTGCTGTGCAGTGGGTGCTGCCTGTTGTCCACTAGGGGGCACCGCCCTGGCCGCCGCCTTCACCCTGGCCCATCTGCAGTCCTCTGGCCCTGTGGAGGGAATGAAGAGAGGTGGACATCAGTACACAATCACGCATTTAGAGCCTCCCACCACCACACAGGCCACCATGTGCTGGGCTTGTCCCTGTCCATCCTGAGGCCCCCACACCAGCATGGCTACAACATGTGCAGCAGCCAAGCAGCAGATGCACAGTGTCCGCTAGAACAACAATGTACCCTGCTGTGAACCATGCCATGCAACCATTCAAACACAACAGTACTGCACCTGGGCATACATGCAACATGCACACACGTACTTGGCTGTGGCACCACACCATGCTGGGCATGTGCCTGTGTCTGGCGCAGTTGGTCAGAGTCCCTCCGCTGGAGGTCCTCTTACCAGTGACAGCACTGCTCTGATGTCCAGGCCACATCCGTCCTCCTCTTCAGGGCCTCAGACACGCTGTGCCACACATCCCCCCTGGCCTGTTGGAGTGGCACCTGGCTGAAAAGCTGCCCCTCATAGGGCTGCACCATGGCCACCAGGTTTATGAGCTCCACATCCGTCCAGTTGGTAGGCCTCCTGCCAACACCCTGTGCCTTGTTCACAGTGCAGCCGCAATGCCAAGGGAAATGGCCGTGGAACAGTGCACGTGCCTTCTACATGTGCAGGATGTGTGATAGGATATGCAAGGCTGCAATTGCTCAGCACAGGGATGCGTGGCCACAGTGTGCAGTGCAGGGCCATAGCGCAGTCATGGCCATGCGCATCATACTGTGGCCAAGGGGGGTCATGTAGATGACCCGTGGGCCAGAGGTTGTCACCCCATGCGCAGAGTGCAGGTGCGCAATGGGGACTGCTGCCAGGAAGTGTGTGCATGCACGATGCCATAGCAGCGCCACAGCATCACGCATGCTGTGCAAGACGTGTGATTGCATTGTGGTCCGTGCTGTGCACATGCGTACTGTGGGCATGCACTGTGCATGCATAGGTATTGCTCTGGCACAACCCTATTGCGCATAGCGCAAGTTCGTGATATTGAGCCGCCATATGCAAATCACCTCATTAGCCAATGCATGGCGCAGTATGGAGCATTAGCATATCATTATCATTGCGCACAGGCTCATTTTTATGCATTGCACCTTATAAGTACCACACAACAGCACAGGCCACAGGCCGGTGTGCAACCCTTTAGGTAAGTGACTGGCAACATGTATGAACAGTAACTTATTACAACACTGCAACAGAGGGCTGTACAGTGATGTGATGACACTGACCCACTGTGCTGTTCATGTCCACAGGTGGCAGAATGTCAGGCAATGATGGAGAGGAGAGTCAGGGGCCTGCACACAAACGCAGGCCCAACTTCACAGCAGCTGAGACCAATGCCCTCTTTGAGGCCTATATGGACAGGGAGGACCTACTCAGTGGTGCCATGGGCACAATGCAGGAGTGGGTGGTGGGCTGGGAGGAGGTGGCTTGATATGTGTACGCTCACAGCTGGCACCATCACACTCCACAGGAGTGCAAGTAGAAGGTTGCCATGGACAGGAGGCACATCAAGGTCAAGGTGGCAGCCATACAGGCGTCCCACAGTGCGACCGGTGGTGGACTGGCAACAGTGCCACCACTGATGGCCACAGAGAAGCTTGTGGCTGCCACCATCAGCCACACAGTGGTGGAGGGTGTGCCTGGTGGTGGTTTCCAGATGGGTGACAGCTCCTCACTGCATGGTGAGTAAGATCAGCTGCCAGGCGTGCCTGGCATGGGAGTGACATGCAGGTGTGCCTCATGCCATGCCCACAGCCACATGCGTTTGTGGACGCAGACACCCAGTGCAACACAGTGGCAGGTGGCAATGGCAGCATGTGGGGGGGGCATGGGTACTACTTCACCACTAACCCTCTGTCTTTGTCTTGCAGCACCAGCACACCTCTGTGTGGAGGAACACACGGAGGCAGCCATGGACACAGATGCCCAACCTTCGACATCCACGGGCATCCAGAGCAGGGACAGGCCACGTCTTGGCAGTGTTGGACATGTGGATGTGCTAGAGTTGGGGTCGGATGATGCCCTGGCTGGGTTCCTGCACCATGACAGCCTGGATGTGCTGTGCGTAGAGACTCAGCTTGGGTTGTTGTCCAACACCGATGATGACCTTATTCTGGTACTGGACAGTATAGGAGTGGTGGTGCCTGACACAACCCTTCCCACTACACAGGCACCAGCAGGGCCCAGCGCTGTACCCGCAGCTCCACAGCCATCTCCCATCCCTGCCAGCATGGCAGTGTGTGGCACCACCGCTGTGTCTGGCATGGGTGGCAGTGGTGCTGTTGTTGTGGTGGCAGTATGGAGCACTGCCCAGCAGACAGTCAAGCAGTGGTGGCAGGAGGCAGGTGACAATGGGCAGCGTGACATGGTTCCCACCGCTGGTCTACTGGACAGCACTGTACCCCCTGTAAGGCCCACTGGGCAGCATCCACCTGAGCAGGAGGCTGTGCAGCATGTTGTGATACCTCCAGCAGCTCGACGGGTGGGCCAGGAGGCCCAGGACGCCAAGAGGCTGACAGAGCACACTCAGTTACTGTGGGCATCCGCAGAGAACCAGGTGCTGCTTGCCACTGAGGTGCATGCACTGCTGGCAGAGGTATGCCAGCTGGCTGGACAGCAGGACAAGGGCAATGTGAGGCTTATGGACGGGCTCAGCCAGATGTGGGAGGCCACGACTGTAGCACTGGATTGCATGATTGGTGTCATTGTGGCATCGATGGACCACATGACCGGTACCATTGCTGCTGGGCTAGCGTCGGTGGCAGACACTGGGCCTGGCCAGGCACAGAGGACCCCCTGCAGTGCACTGTCCACCCCATGGTCTTGGCGTCTGGTGACCCCTATACAGCAGACACTGGGCTCAAATGTTGGCATTCCAGACACTCCTGGGACTGGCCTGTTTGGTCGCATCTATACCCCTGCACGGACATGGTCGCGGTCCCACATATCAACCCCTGGGGGGCATCTGACACACCCCCCGTGGCCGATGCCCAGCATGTGCCTGCTGGTCGGCCCCAGTGCGGCTGCCCATGTGGCCATGGTAGTCGAGGGACTGCATTGTCGGAGTAATGTGTCTGCTGCCTTGACCTGCCATCCGCTGCTGTTGCCACATGCACATGTGGGTGGTGGTGGTGCAGCATGCATGTGGTGGCCCACGTGTGTTGTGCTACATGCCCTCTGTGTGTGTGGACCATGCTGCTGGGACGTGTGACATGGATGTGATGAGGGCAGCTCTGCACCGGTCGTGCCTGTGCACTGGTGTCATGCTTCTGATCCATGCCATGTTCCTCAATGAGTGTGTGTGTAGATCTGTGTGTGTGTGTGTGTGTGTGTGTTTTTGCATATGCCATTGCTGCGTGTGTGTGCGCCTGTGTGCCAGTGGCTCTGCAGTGTGTGTTGTGTGCCCCCGCCCTGCATGCATACTGCTGTGCACATCCCTGCCACTGTGTTGTGTGCTGGTCTGTGTGGTCCATGCTTGTGTGTCGATGCACTCGCCTGCGTTGTCCATAATGCTCCCTTGCGATAGTGTCTCAGTGCCGCCTTGCCTCCTGCACCACTTGTGGATCCCTCCTTCCAAGGGGCGGCTGCCCACCACCCTCCAGCCCTTTGCCACCATCATCCCCACTACTGTCACCCTCATCAGCCTCGACAACTATTCCACAGTCAATAGCCATGTTGTACAGGATGCAGCAGGCCAGGAATATGCCACAGGCTTTGGATGGGCTGTATTGTAGGGCACTGCCTGACCTGTCTAGGCAAGAGAATCACATCTTTAGCATGACAAGTACATGCTTGATGATACTGTGCATGCTGGCATGTGCCTTATTGTATCTTTCCTCTGCAGGGGATGCCGGTCGCTGGTAGGGGGTGAGCAGCCATGGCCTCAGGGGGTATGCGCTGTCGCCAGTGTGGAAGGAGACATGGTTATCCCTGTACTGTGCTGTGCTGCCCCCTACTCCCTGTCTGCCACCACACACACCTCTACACCCGCCCCACCTACCCTCCCCCACACCCACCCTGGCACATGTCCTACTCACCGACAAGGTGGCCCATGGGAATGTCACCTTGCTCAAACCTATAGCATAGCGCTGAGCTGTGCCACATAAAGGAATCATGTGCACTCTTGGGATGTGTAGCATTGCACGCCACCTGGCAGTTCATGGATGGGTACCCCTTCTGGATGAAGTAGACCAGGCTCTCTGGGCCAGGTGGTGTACGGATGCTAATGAGGGTGCAGTCTATGGCCCCAATCATACCTGGCATGCATGCCACCCAGTGGAACTCCTGCATGTTTGCTGTACGCTCTACCTGTGTGTAGGGGAACTGTATGAACTCTGAGGCATGTTGGTCTTTGGAAGGTGCCTGTGGTGAGCAAGCACATCATAGCGGTCACCTTGGTCTCCACTGACATGGCATGACTATGTCTGGTGGGTGCCTGCATCTCATCACTGCACAGCTCACAGAACTGCCTCAGAATTGCCCTGTTCAGGAGGTACCAGCCCACTATCTCGGTGTCACTGTAGTTCTCGTATGTGATCCTGGCACAGTACCACCTGTGTCAGGCATACCACTGACGGGCCCTTCGCCGGCCACACTGATGTTCCTCCTGCCTCCTCACACCCCTTATTACTGCATCCATTATAAATGGGCCACTGTCCATCACTCCATCACTGGGTGTCTCCCTGGCTGCCTATGCCACTCTGTCAGTCCGTCCCTCTGTCTGTGTCTCTCTGTCTCCCTCTCTGACTGTTTCTCTCTCTCTCTCTCTCTCTCTCTCTCTCACACATTCCCTCTCTCTCTGGGCACAATGTTGTACATCTGCTGTCTGTGTATTTGAGCTGTTTTTTATAGGCTCAAGTCTGCCTCGCACAACTTGGGATTTGCTCTAGACTTGCGCCATGCTTTCTGGTTGAATATGTCATTGCGACACTTATTCATAGGAACACCCCCTGCACTTGCACTGCATATGTTATGGTTGCGCCTTGGCACAATGGGATTTGCGCTGCACTGCCGCTGCCGTTCTATATCGCTCGGTATCGGTGCAACCACGCACTGCGCCCGGTGCAACTCAGTTGAGCCATGTGCAAGTGCTCTGAATATCTGGGCCATAGTGTATACATAGTATAGTGTATAGTGCATAGCGTGCAGAGCAGGGAAATTTCATTTAAAACACATTACTTTTATGGTTTCTGGGTGCTTTTATACTTTACTACATGCATACTATATTTTAATATTACAGATTTTTAATTATTTGTTGTTTGGAAGTGTTTTGGAAGTTCACGTTATATGCAGATTTGGTACACGTGATTATTGTGCTTAAAAACGCATGCGTGTAGAGCTGGAGCCAGACTCACTTACTCCCGCTGCTAGAGTGCATCACTGCTGCTCGCTGCTCATTGTTACGTGTTACCCTTTGACTTTTTTACAAGTATTTTTACTTTGTTTGATGTACTCTGTGGCTCTAATTTTGGTCTGCAACCATTTTCAACCATAGTTTTTATTCTGCGGTATTCTTTCCTGTTTGTGTAGTACTTGGTCCTATTCAAAACCCATTTAAATTCATCTATAATCCTACTGTATTGGTTTGAAATTGAGTATTACTGAGTTTTGCTTTCTCCTTTTTTACTTTTGTGGGTTCTTATGTATCTACTCATAAGATAATTAACAAGCTGTTTGTTTGTTTTTTAACTAGCCAGTTACGGCTTGAGAAATATTGTCTCCTGGTTACTGGTTCAGCACTGTTTTTCCTGCCTGGTGACTAATGACCCTTGCGGTGCTGCATTGAAGGATTATTTTGTGCGAGAGTTTATGCAAGTCTGGCAAGCTTGACATAGTACAGAGGACTTGATTATTAAACGTTGTTTAAAGTAAGTCTTGAAAACATGTATTAAGAGTTAGTTCTACCACATTACTACTGATATTATTAGTGTTTATTAATGTTCAATATCAGCGTATATTAACACTTATTTATTGGCACTTGTTTGAAAGTTTGAAAGTATTAGTGCTTGTTTTCAGAGTTTTTACTTTTGAGGGAGTACAGCATTTTTGCAGTAACAATAAGCAACCACTAGAACCCAACTCATTTTTATATAATTATTTCTTTTATACATTTGTAATATCTGTAACTGCAGCTTAAAGAGGTTTTTAATTGGGCTTTAATTTGCATTAAATATATAAATGACTGAATATTTATTGAATAATTGTATTAATCAAACTGAATTGAATATCAGTACTTTTGAACTCTATTTTTATTTTACTGGTTTCTCCCTTTTCTAGTGTTGCTTTTGATAAAACTTCTATTAGGGCCAACTTGAAGTTTCTGGCTGAAAAGGTGGCAACTGGGTATTTGGCCAAGATTAAAAATTCAGACTTCTGGTATTCAAATGCTAGAAGGCCTATCTCATTATCTGGGTGTCTGTTGTGACTTTCATAACAGTGTAAAACTGTTTAATTAACCTCCTACTGTGTGAATACATTTCTCTCTACTTTTTTACTACAATGTCTAAACAAAAAGACATGGTAACAAAGGAATTAAAAACCTGTGGTAAAAAAGGCAGTAAAAGTACACCCAAGGCAACACCCCAGGTGAATAAATTGACTAAAGGTACCAAGAAAAGAAGGACTCTATTAAGATAACTTAGTTTCTGAGTCCTTCAATTAATCAATTAGAACTTAGAGGTAAAAAAAAAAATAGTAAAAAACTTTAATCAATGTCTAACTTCTTCTCCGGTAAAGAGTGGTATGGCTGACTCTCAATAATCACAACTTTCACAAGTATCTATGCATCCCCTCCTCAAAAACATCAAAAGCTGGAAGGAACCAGCTGGGCCAAAACAAGTAAATGAGGAGAAGGATAAAGTGAAAAATAAGGTAAATTCCACTAACGTGATGGGCCCAGAGTTACAGCTCTCTGATTTAGATGAAATAAAGAATAAAGGTCCTATATTGATTGACCAGGAACAAACTGTGCCTAATAAATATGAAAAGCATTGTACTTGTAACTGCAACTGTGTTAATAACAGTAAAATAAATAATAATGTGAATCATACAGTAGCAGAAGATGAAAATGTAATACCACCTCCTAAGGGCTGTGTTATCTCCAGAGGATATTAATTTGGTTGTTCCTGTAGTTGAACAGAACAGTAATCAGGGTTCATTTTTCAATTACTATGAGTCATGTTTAACTCCGTATGAAAAACAGCATAATTTGGACCCCCCCAGATTAGATCAATTAGTGAATGGTAAACTCTTCTTTTTGGATTCAAATCATAAATCAAATAATGATAAGGTAAATCTAGACATGAACAAGGATAAAGAAAATTTAAAAGTGAATAAATAAATCTTTGTGTTAGCTAAACAAATTCATGAAGTTAAAAAATAGGGGGCCCTTGAAGGCTTGTTGCCGAGGTGCTAGGGGCTACCACTGTGGCAAATAAAATCAACAATTTAGTTGGACATTTATGGTCTGTGTTTCATTGGAGCGCTTCTATTTCTGGACTCTGTAAGTTGGAATGTAGCTGGGCTTAGGATGAAACTTTTAGATAAGGATTGTGTTAAGTGGTTAAAAAAATTTTCAATTATTTTTATAGAAGAAACATAGATGAGCACAGTTGAGGACCAATTAATTGAGGGTTACCATGCATGGCTCTCACCTGCAAAAAGGACTAATAAATTTGGGCATTTTAAGGCAGGCATAGCTATTTTTATGGATGTAACTATTGACTTCAAGTGTGTGGAGCTTAGCTGTTATATTAATTCATATATATTTATATACTTATTAGACACACGAAAGAAGGATTAGTATTGTTCAATATTTATATCTCTTGTGCTCTAACCCAAATGGAATTTGAAAGGGTGATAAAGCAAATTGAATACGAGTTAATGTCTATAAAATCTAGATATTTTGGTGCTGAGTTCATTCTTGCAAGAGATTTTAATGCCCATATACAGTAGGTAATTTACTGGAAGAATACTCTACTGATTGGTGTATAGATAATACAGCCAATATTCCTGTGAAACAGTCAAAGGATAAATTAGTAACTAAAAAAGGCAGATCTCTACTAAAGTTTTTTGAAAAGTTTAGTTTAAGAGTGTTAAATGGCAGATCTAAAGGTGATTGGGATGGTGAGGTCACCTTTCCAACAAAAAAATGGAGGGAGGGAGTATTGGATTTATGTGTAGTAGAAGCCCTCACCTGTGATCTGATAAGATATTTTAAAATAAATAAAATGTGGGAGAGTGACCATTATCCTATTGAATGTTATTTAGAGAATATTTTTAAAAAAGCTGTAAAAAATGTAAGTGCAGAAAGGGAGGCAGATCAACATATGTGTATTAAGTATGGGAAAAAAAGGTAGCTTGGAATATGTATTCAAAAGAAGTGGTGGATAGTAGTATTAATAATTCACAGTATAACCCTAAACCTTTAAGTAATATAATGAGAACAATATAGGAAATTGCTAATTTCAAAAAAAGAAGAATTATAAAAATAAGCTATGGGAGACCTTACAAGATGCCATAAGAAAGAAAGAAAGACTCAAAAACTTTCTGGGCTCTTGTAGCTTATGGACAAGACACAAATAATATATGCTGTAACACTGACAGTACGATCTCTGCAGATATGTGGTTAGAGCATTTTTCAAAAATGTATCAGGTGGGAGATGAAGATGAGGAGTCAGATATAAGTATGGGTATAGCTTTGGACTCTGTGAACTATAATATATTTTAGTTTTCTGTAAGTCAAAAAAGAAACAAAGCTGCAGGGGCGGACGGTCTGCCAGCAGAAATGTTTTTGCATAACTCTGACTTCTGGGCTAATTATTCAACTCCAATCTTTATAGCAATAGGTGTGTACCTTATACTCCCTGAGAAAAGGAATAAAGGAATTATTGTGCCTCTGCTTAAAAAAGGGAATAAATTGGACCGCAAATGTTACAGACCAATTACTCTATTACCGATATTACTAAAAAAAAATTATTCAAGGTTAATTTTGGACAGACTTCTATTCTGGTCAGACTGTAATAATTTAATCTCTAAATTCCAGGATGGATTTAAGAAAAAAACAGTACTTTAGATTTACTATTCACACTCAACTATTTAGTAGATAAATAGATCAAGGGGAGACATTCTGTACTTTATGTCGGGTTTATCGACATAAAGGCGGCCTTTGATTCAGTTGACAGGCAAATACTATGGGAAACTTTAGCTAATGTAGGGACTGACTCACATCTCATGGCAATATCAAAAATGCTACATCATAACACCACAGCTGAGATTCGGTACTTGTGTGATGGAGCTCTAACAGATGCTCTAAAAGTAAACAGAGGAGTCAAACAAGGTGCCTTCTTGCATCACTTTCATTTAATTTATATATTGAACTGCTAATAAAAAAACATCTTGGTTATTGATACTTTTGCTCCCATAATTTATAATGAAAAAATACAAGTTATTTTATACGCAGGTGATGCAATACTTATCTCCCAGACATCTCTAGGGTTACGAAGAGGTATGGCTAGCATTATGAACTCTCTAACACTTCTAAAGCTTGAACTGAATGTCGAGAAATCTAAAATACTCTGTTTTAGTAACAAAAATGAGACAAAAAAAAAACAACCAAATAATTTTTACAGAAAATAGAGCTTTTGAAGAAGTTAAAGAATAAAAGTATTTAGGTGTGACTGTTGATTCAAAAATGTCTTGGAAATCTCATTTGGTCAATGTAAACAACAGCTCTTATAAGTCTGTAGGTGGGATAAAATCATTTGCCCACAAATTTGCCAATAACTCATTTGTTGCGATCAAGGCTGCCTTTGAGACAAAAACAGTAAGTCAGTATTTATATGGAAGTGAAATTTGGGGGATGTATGTTGATAGTTTAAATACTGAGGTAGTTCAAAATTCATGTATTCGGTCTATACTTAATCTACCAAGAGATTGTCCATCTAGTTACTTAAGACTAGAAACTGGTATGTTACCAATCCGATCTAGAATTCTAATTAGAGCTGTTAAACTCTGGGGCCCAGATATTCAAACTGCGCCCTGGGCGCAGCTCAACTTGGCTGCGCTGAAGCGTGGATCGCTTATTTCACGGAGCTGCGCCACGGCTTAGCATCGCTGAACACACTCTGGCCACCCACAGTGCGGATGGCACAGTGGCACTGCGCCTGCACCAGTGGCCAGAGTGGAGCATGGGATGCTAGCGCAAGTTCCATTGTGCTAGGCGCAACAACCACAATATTCAAAAGTTGACGTGCAAATTGGGCCATAATGTATGCACGGCACAAATGGGGCCATTTGCATGTCATTATGGCGCCATTTGCATGCAGGTGCACCCATCCCAGACGACTTGCGCCAGGCGCCCTGCCAGGCAGCAGCCGTTGGGGACCAACGCCCCCTGCAGTGTGGCAATGTGCCCCACAGCCCGATCTCAGGCTGCAGTAAACAAAAAAAATAGAATCCCATATCCCTGGTGGTCCAGTGGACCGCTGCCCGCCCGATCGTGGGCTAAGTAAAGAAAGATTAATCCTATATCCCTGGTGGTCCAGTGGACCGCTGCCCGCCCAATCGCGCGCTAAGTAAAATAAGATTAATCCTATATCCCTGGTGGTCCAGTGGACCGCTGCCCACATTCATATATCTGGAATGTGTAGTATGGTAAGGGCTGCATGCCCATTGGCTCACTGTGGACCAATGGGCGTGCTTCGGCAGTGTCGGTCGATTGGGCGGTGGGGGCGGCAGGCTGGTGGGGTGCTGTCGCCTGCGGCGCTGACCTGGGGGAGGCGGGGCAGTGGGATCAGTGGGCGGGTGGGAGGTGGGTCGCTGGACCACCAGGGATATGGGGGTTGGTACTAGTTCACTTAAGCCCTCGATCGGGCAGACTTCAGTCCACTGGACCACCAGGATATAGGAGTTATCTTTTTATTCACACTTAAGCCCATGATCGGGCAGACTTCGGTCCACTGGACCACCGGGGATATAGGAGTAATATATTTATTCACACTTAAGCCCGCGATCAGGCAGACTTCAGTCCCACTGGAACACCAGGGGTATAGGAGCAATCTTTTTATTCACACTTAAGCCTGCGATCGGGCGGGCAGCGGTCCACTGGACCACCAGGGATATAGGATTAATCTTTTTTACTGAAGCCTGCGATTGGGCGGGCAGCGGTCCACTAGGCCACCAGGGATATAGGATTAATCTTTTTTTACTGAAGCCTGCGATCGGGTGGGCAGCGGTCTACTGGGCCACCAGGGATATAGGATTAATCTTTTTTTACTGAAGCCTGCGATCGGGTGGGCAGCGGTCCACTGGACCACCAGGGATTTAGGATTAATCTTTTTTTACTGATGCCCGTAATCAGGCATGGGGGGGCACCACCACGAAGGTGCAGCCAGAGCTTGGGTGGCCACCCACAGGTGGCAGCTGCCGTGTTGCGCCCTGCAATGCAGCAGCTCACCTGTGGGTGGCCATCTATTGTTCCTTTTCTTTTTGGATCAACTTTGTGCTGGCGCAGATAGGGGTTGCACATGTATGGCTCCGCACATCCCGGCTGAATATTGGGCTGTGCAGAGTATGCATGGGCACCTTCACCTGGCGCTTGCATACATTACTGATGCACATCGCATCGGGATTTGTGCCAGGCGCAATCTCGCTTGAATATCATGTCGGGTGCATCAGTGGGTTGCATGGTGCAGCAATTGAAAGGCGCCATGCGCAACCCTTTGAGTATCTGGGCCTGGGGCAGAATAATGAAAATGAGAGATGACGGTTTACCTAAAATCTGTTGGCTAGATTATTATAAAACACCTTTGGTAAACACAGATGGTGCAAATTGGTTTTCTATATTGAGTATGGCTTTAAAAAGGTTAGATCTTATAGATTTGTGGTCTAATGAATCATTACTACGCATAAATAATGTGGTTAATAATGCAATCTGTAGAATAGAAGATAATGCAAAACAAGAGCTAGATGTGCATGGTCTATATACAGTTATAAAAGAACAATGAGACTTGAAAACTATTTAATTAATTGTGAAAACTGTAAGCACAGGAGTGTCTTGTGTAATTTTAGATTGGCTAGCTTAGATATTCCCTTACATAATTTGGATAGAAATATCTATTTCAGGAAATTGGAAACATGTACTTGCCCTATTAAGACACTTTCAGATATTTTGAACATTATTTTTGAATGCAATAGATGGGATGTTCAAAGAAAATGATGGTTAGATGCAATACTTCATTCAGACTATATAAAACAGGGAAAGGATTATAAATCACTTATACTACAGTTGAAGAAAGTGAATGTGATGTTTGCCATAACGAAATTTCTTAGCAACTTCATTATATATATATATATTCATTCATGGCAAAAAACTCCATTAATGCATCAGTTAGAGTTCATGGCACAGCGACAAAAGCATGGAAATGTGGTGCTAGGGTTACCACCCCTACCACCCCACCCCCACCCCCGCCACAAACCAACAGGCATCGGGGTGTGCAATGGGGTCGTCGGCCTAACTCTCACCCCATTTCATCTGTAAACAAGCTGAGGTGGTGCAGTATAGGAGAATGGGGTGAGAGTTAAGCATGACAACCCCAATGCACACCCCAATGCCTGTTGGTGTGTGGAGGGTGGGGGTGGGGTGGTAGGGGTGGTAACCCTAACACCACATTTCCATGCTTTTGTCACTGTGCTATGAACCCTAACTGATGCATTAATGGAGTTTGTTGCTATGAATTTCACTTCTTTTTGAGAAAGTATAATGTAACTGGTAAGTGCTATGTGTTAGTGGGAGCGCAGGCCCTCCGGGCCGTGCGCTCCCTTCACATTGCCCATTTTTTGCATAATGGTATGCGTATGTGGGAGCACAGGGCCCCCTGGGCCCTGTGCTCCCACTTACACATAACTACAGAGCCATACAGCAGCCCTACAGGGGCAAGGAACCCTTGTAACACTAATTTGCTAATATCTCAGCAACCGTAGCAGCTAGGAAACAAATTTCAGTGCCGTTGTAATCATGACAGTGAATACTCCACACGAGATAGATCAACCAAATCCATATCTTGCATTGTTTACAAGACATGGGCACTGAAATATGCTGAAAAGGCACCCTTGGAGCCCTTGTGATACTAATTTGCCAGTATCACCGTAACCGTAGCAAGTAGGAAAATAATTCCACTGCTGGTGTAGTCTGTGATTCCCAAACTTGTTTCTACAGGTTAATTGTAAAGGTGAACTAATCTGCTGGTAGCGAAAAATCCATATCTAGCTTTGTTTTCGAGATATGGGCACCGAAAGGCGTCACGGGTGCCGCAATGTTATCCTATGGGAACATTTCTCAACTTTGGAATGCTGTAACTTTGGTCTCCTTGAATGTTTTGGCAGCAAACCACCAAAAGGTATATCTATGGGTCCGGGGCTTGCCACCCTGCAAATTTCAGCCCAAAAGCCCCAACCATTTTGTTGCTGGGTGATGGCAAAGATGTGCAGCTTTTGAACAAAATTCTTTCAAGAATTGAACTTCGCAAAAAACAGCATGAAACGTTAGCATTTGCGAAAGTGTTGAGCCGTTTCTTTCACAATTTTCAAAAGTACTGTAGAGCTGATTTTAAAAATGGCATTTCTAAGGTATTTTATCCCCCTTAAAAAGATAGGGCTGGCATCCTCAGGACCCGACTAGGTAAACCCAGCAGTCGGTGTTTACCCAGAGGGTCGTAAATTTAAACGCCAGGCATTTTTCTCTCTCGCTAACTGAAAACAAGATGGCCGCAGCATGAAAGTATAAGGGCCATTTGCAAAAGTAAAATTGTACTTGCGACACTTTCGTGAGACACATATATTTTTTCCCCATTGACTATCATGGGAAATTTGTTTTTTGAATAACTTTTGAACGGTTTAATATTTTTACACCAAATCTTTGAAAGCCACATCTGTGACCCAGACTGAATCTTCCCTGAAGATTTCAGACCGAATAATAAACCGTGCAGGCTGTGAGTAGCGAGCAAAGAAACATGCAATCAGTCTGTTTTTTTTTTCTTGGCATTCTGTAGCCCCGCAGCTGTACATCCGACCATAATGCAACTTGCCAGACCCAGAGATCTATGGTACCAGACTGTACATGCAAAATTTCAGGCAAATCCATCATATGGTGGCAAAGTTATTAAGGTGCAAAATTTGAGGTTTAGCATTAAAGTGCTTACTCAACTCAAACTATAGTGCCACTACCGTGGCACCATAATTTATATATATATTTATATATATATATGTATATATATAGATATATCTATATATATATGTGTTGCTGCATTATCTTCTTTTTGTTGTCTATGATATTATATTTGAACTATTTATGTATATGTGTGCTGCTGTACAGTACTGTAAAATGTCTTATTTGTCTATGTTGATATTGTCACAAATCTCAATGATTTCATACATTTCTTAAATAAAATGAATTGAACTAAAATGAAAATATCAGTTGCTATGATTCCTATATGCAACACCCACTATGTACTGAAAATGCACAATGTGGTTTGCATAAGCTTTCAGAAGTGGGCCCTTACATGCAAAAAGTTAAACAAAAAACGTATTAGGAGCCACCTAATTGTCTAACAGTAATGTGTTGTGCTACCACGCCAGTGACCCAAGGTCAGGATTCTGTTAGTCAAGCAGCTGAGGCTGGGAGCACAGTGTTGGTTGCAGTGTGTCCCAGATGGCATGGGGTGACACTGCTTTAATCATTCCACACAGTTTTTTACCCCTTGGACAGCTATCTGCTCCTATCCCCCTCTCCCCATGGCTTGCATCAACCTCCCCCAGACTTACCTCAAAGCTAGTCCCCAAGGATTGCCCCCTGTGGTGGGGCCAGAGGGGGAAGGGTAATCCTCCTTTCCAGAGATACATATTCAAATGTTTTGGGTGTCCACATGGTGGTGTGGGTCTGGAGGGAGGTGTAGGGCTTCATGAAGTCTTTTGGTCCCCTTTTCTGTTTTCTCCCCTTGAGCAGAGGCAGCACGGGCTATGCATGTGCATGGAGGTGCACATATGTCCTAGAACCATGGCTCTCCCCCCTCCTGACTTCCATCAGCCACTTGTACATTAGTGCTGCCACCAGGCCTCCACCTGGTGGCAGCCAAGAGCTGGGTCATCATGCCACTCTGATCTGGGAGAGGAGAGCTGGGCTAGTGCAGTTTTTAGTCAACATGTTCTGCTGGTTAGTGCAAAAAAGATTATGGTCAACCCATGATAGTGTATTGCCCAATGGAAAATAATTCCTGCTGAGTTGCAAGAGTCTGTATGGCCAGTATTGCTAAAAATGCCCAATACATATATATCTATGTGTGTGAACCAGCCTTAAAAAATTTTAAAATCCTCTGACTCACGTACCCTAGTCATCCCTAGACGCCCACCCTTTATCGGCCAATTAGACTTTCACACCGTTTCCCCAAAATCTGGAACTCCCTCCCCCCTCAAATCTGGCACTCCTCTTCCTCCTCCCTTAACTCTACTGTGCACAATTACATCTCATTGAACTGCTCCTGTCATGACCCTCCTTAACTGTGCCCTTGCTAAAGTCTAATCTCTCCTCTCTTCCTGAATTTACCCCTTCCAAATCACTCCTTTCCCTCTTCTCCAGTAGTCCCCTCTTCCCCACCCCTCTTGTCCTTTGCAGGGTTCCCAGCATCCTGAAGGGGTCCCAGAGGTGCTTGGCTCTCCACCCCCTCCTTCTTCCCTTTGGGTCTGCACCTAGCACTTAATATCTACCTGCCAAACTCCTCTCTCCCCCTGGCACTTACACTATTTCTCCCCTTCTCCCCTTTTTCTCTTCCTCCCTAGCCTGCACTCTTGCAGAGTTCTCAGCATCCTGGAGGGTCCCCTCGGGCTTCAGTCTCCACATCCTCTTGCTCCTCCTTTCCCCCTTCCTTATCCAGATTGGTCCCGTGGGCCTGGCTCTCCCCCTCAGCCCCCCTTTTAAGGGCTCTACACAACTGAGTGTGGTCCCAGGGCTCCGTGAGTCCGTCATTTCTTCTCCTCCCATCTACCCCACCCCTCTTTTTCTCCTCATATGGCTCTACTACCTTTCTTGCCCACCCTCCCTTGTCCCCTGGCAATTGACAAATAGCCTATAACTATGCACTTAATTCACATTTTTTGTCTTCATTATCACCTATCCCTACTACCTGTTCTGCCCTTATTCTACCTATCCCCATGCTACACCTATAACCAGTTCCAATTTTGTCCATATTAGGTTCCAGTCAGAGATGCTCTCTTGTTCTCTCCTTCCCTGTCATGAATTTGCATATTGTTACTACCAAACGTTCTGTTTCAATGTATGTACCTTTGTGTAATATGCAACCTAAATGTATTCTGTTCATACTCTTTGCACCCCCTTTCCCCAGGTCACACTGGGAGATGAGCAACTTGTTGTTCAGTGTGCTTTTCTAGTGCAACATTTCAATAAATAAATAAATAAAATAAAAAATAACACCAATAGATTTCAAAAATGCAGAAGTTAACTGTGGCTAATCCACCCTTACTTTTGTGACTGTAAACTGTCACTTTTGTGGTGCTACAAGCTTTGACACTACTTCAGTAGGGCTGCACATACAGGGCCCACAAGGTTCTTGGCACCGGCCATGAATTCCCTTTAAAGAGAGTCCCTTGCAGTTAAATTAAAACATGGGCCATTTGTGCCCCCAGGAAAAAGTGGATCCTCTTACTGCAAACTGTAACAAGTGAGCACCTATTTCTTTCTTAAAAGAGGCATTTAATTTGTTATGCCTTTTTTTATTTTAATGTGTTTAATTCATCAGGCAGAAATGAATAAAATACTTTATACAAAGTTATAATTCTTTGACAACTGTAATAGAGAACAACCAGTAGGGGGAGCCAAAGGAGCAGCAAAGAGACATCACGGCTGTAGTTGACTATAATAAGCTTACTATGATTGTTCGTCAGCATTAAGTTGTTGCTGGGCAGAAAAAAAAGTGCAGTGGTACTGAAACACTATTTTATATGAAAGTTATACCCACACTTGGAAAAAATATACATAAAAGAAACATGTTAGGTTATTTAATATCAAATTTACATTCTACACATTTGCCTGAAATAGGTTCAAACAATTTAACTACAGCCCATCTTCGTGTCTTTGGCCATGGGAAAATTTACAGGTAGTATTCAGTGACCCTATTCTGCCTTTTCCACAAGACTGTCAGCCCATTTCCCCATCTGCAGTATTCCATGTTTCACAAGTTATTAGCAGTGACACTTTATCTGTATCTTTGGCAGAATAACTTTCACTGAAAATTGCCACTAATCATAAGCAAAGCAAAGCAAACTTTATTTGTAAAAAGTGCCTTTATAGCAACCAAGGCACTTGTACAATACAATAAATAGATAAAACACATTAATAATTAACAAATACAACAATATAAAATTCAATAAATACAACAGCGGCTTAAAAATCAGGATAAGCTAGGCTGCATAAATAGGTTTTAAGAGCAGATTTGAAACTCTGAACGGTCAGGCAATCTTGCACCCGACGAAGTAGAGAATTCCACAGGGTCAGGGCCACAAAACTAAATGACCGAGCCCCAGATGTCTTTAAAAGGACCCTGGGAATCTCTAGCAATCCCTGTTCGGTGGATCGGAGAGAGTGTGTGTGTGTGTGTGGGGGGGGGCAGTAGGGGTCAAGGAGGTCTTGCAGGTAACTAGGTCCCTGATCATGTAGGGCCTTATAGGACAGCAAACTGACCTTAAAGATTATCCACCACTGTACTGGCAGCCAGTGCAGTCCGCGGAGCACAGGAGTTATATGGCTGGTCCTAGAGGTACCAGTCAATAGCCTAGCTGCTGCGTTCTGCACTAGCTGCAAGCAGTGGATATCAACCCCCGGTAGCCCTGGTAAAGGGTGTTGCAGTAGTCAAGGCGGGAGGTAATGAAGGCGTGGACCAATGTTGGAAGATCATCGGGAGGAACCAGATGTTTCACCCAGGCAATATTACTCAGACGGCAGAAAGAGGTTTTGACAACTGCCAACACCTGGGATTTAAGGGTTAGGCGGTCATCAGAAATAACACCCAGGTTCTGCACCCGGTCTGAGGTAGTTAGCTGAACACCCCCAAGCCAAGTCCAGAGAGTAGTCCTGGCAACAAACCCGCCTCCCGAAGAACTGGGTCCACAACCAACACCTCAGTTTTTTCATGGTTTAACCGAGGCCAGTTCACACTCATCCAATCCTGGATCTCGGCTAGACAGTTGTTGAAAACCGAGACAGCATCATCCTGACCAGGCACAAAGGACATGTACAGCTGAGTATCCTCTGCATAGCAGTGAAAACTCAGGCCGTACCACCTAATAATTGCTCCTAACGGCAGCATGTACACTGCAAACAACATGGGTGACAGGATGGAGCCCTGCGGCACCCCGCAGGATAGGGGGAGCGGTGCTGAGGAAAAAAATCCCAGACACTATTCTCTGAGTCCTACCCTCGAGGAATGATCAAAACCACCTGAGAACCATACCAGACAGT
Source organism: Neoceratodus forsteri (assembly GCA_016271365.2). Taxonomy (NCBI): domain Eukaryota; kingdom Metazoa; phylum Chordata; order Ceratodontiformes; family Ceratodontidae; genus Neoceratodus; species Neoceratodus forsteri. Next base: position 238,217,588 of record CM057451.1, read on the forward strand.
CCACAGATGAACTGCAGGAGCTCCAGCAACACACCATAGTCTACAGTGTCAAATGCAGCAGAGAGATCTAGAAGGACCAAGATGGAATGGGTCTTTTGATCTCTCGCTATTAGGAGGTCATTTAGTACCTGGACAAGGGCTGTCTCCATACTATGTCTCTTCCTAAATCCAGACTGGAGAGAATCATAGACATTGTGGCTGGTCAAATGATCATCCAGCTGCGACGCAATCACCTTCTCAATAACTTACCCACAAAGGGTAGGTTAGAGACAGGTCTGTAGTTTGCCAAACAGTCCGGGTCCAAGGAGGGCTTTTTGAGGAGGGGCCAAATCATGGCCTCCTTCAGGGGATCCGGAAAGATCCCCCTCTCCAAAGACCTCCAGACTATCTCGGCAAGGACCAGGCCGATTTTACCCACGCAACCTACTAGAAGGCGTGTAGGGCCCGGATCCAAACTATAGTTTGTTGGTCACAACAACTGGATGTCCATCACAATGTCATTGATTATGGGTAGGCAAAAGTCACACCAGGCAAACTGGGCACCCAACATTTCCTGCTGACCACCACAACTCCCATTAGAGGGGGTTGAATGGATGCTCGACCTGATTGTGGCAACCTTATCTGCAAAAAATTGAGCAAACTCCTCACACCGTTCTTGTGCAAAGGCACTCCCAGGCTGGAGACAGATTGGATTGCATAATCTGTCCACAGCCCGGAAGAGCTGGGCTGGTCAGTTCAGCAATTTCCCTGGACAGGAATTCTGCTTTCTTACGGGTAATTGCTGATTGATAGTCCCCATATTGGCCCATCAATCTAAGTCTGTCACATTCCAGGCCTGACTTCCGCCAGCTCCTCTCTAGCCTTCCTCCCACTCTCCTCAACTCCCTCAAGGTGTCATCAAACCAAGGAGACCTCGGGCAAGGAGTGAGGGGATGAACACGAACAGGAGCAGTGGTATCCAGGGCCACTACTACCGCTTCTTATAGGCAAGTACCAGGGCCCCAGGATCCATGCATTCACTCGGTAAACCCAATAGGTCCAGCACTGCCATAAGGCCATCCGGGGAAACACCCCTCAAAGGGTGGTACCAGACCATCTCCATAAGGGCCGGCCTACTGGGGGGGGCCACAAAACTGAACCCAATGGTGTGATGGTCAGACCACCCATTCCACCACCAAGTCGGATATCTCCCTTCCCAGGAGGAACACCAAGTCCAATGAATGACCACCAATATGGGTCGAGGAGGAAATAACCTGTGTGAAGCCCAGCGAACCCATTAGCTGGAGGAAGTCTTGACCAAATTGCGAGAGTTCATCATCGACCCAGGCATTGAAATCCCCAGGATCAGCCATCTGGGGGATTCCAATGTCAGGTTGACAAAGAAGTCTGCGACTTCCCGCAGGAAAACTTTCCCATCTCCTGGTGGACGGTAGATGAGAAGAATCCTGCACCCCACACCCTCGTCCGTGATACATTCAAAGGAGATGGTGATCCTCACTGGTACCTCCACCAGGTTCAGTTCTGATCTAAAACAGATGGCAACTCCCCCAACCCTATGATCCATACTTGGGCAGTGTATCACCAAGTACCTGGCTGGAATTGCTGAGGCCAGAACTGGGCCAGCATTCTCATCCAGCCAGGTCTCAGTAATGCAAGCCAGGTCTGATGACCCAACAAGATCCACTATTATAGCGGTCTTGTTCTTTATGGATGGAGGTCCCTAAGCCTGGAGGAGGAATAATACCTGTCACTGCACCTTCCCAACACATCTCTACCACACTCCGCAAGCACCCAAAGTACAACAACCACAAACATACAAACTTAATCCACACTTACACATCCAACACCCCCACACCCAACCGCTCAGCCAACCTATCAAACTTCCCACGCCACACACCCTCACAAATACTCAAACTTAATAAATACTACATAACAATACAAAAAAATAAACACACAGAAATAAAAACATCCAAAACAGAAGCAGCAAATGATATAGAAGTGAAATTAAATTGCAGAATAAAGAGTCGCCACAACACTCTCCAAGGAAAACTGATTATTAACCTCTGGGAGCTCTCACCTCACCAGAGGAAGAAAAGATACTGACTCCCAAACCTATCTCCCACCTAGGTCAGGAGTACAATACACTGATTAACACATTTGTCCAAATCAGAATAGGGCACTCTCACTGCCCGCTAGGTTCAAGAATAAAGGGGGGAAAGGTCAAACCATCCGTCTGGTGCAGTCCTTCTTACTGGGACTTCTTGGGACATCTTCCGGCTTCAACAGAAAAGGCCTCTCGCTACTTTGTGCTGCCCAACCATTCTCCCAAGGAGGCGCTGCTGGGGGGGAAGGCTGCAACTAGGTCCCAGCAAAGGACAGGCTCACCAGTCCGTCTCCCCAGAAAAAAACAAAGAGAGATGGGTACTACAATGCCCGCCCTCCGACAGCACTGGACTCAACCCCCCATGCAGCCGACAACCCCAGCAAGTCCCTCCCCAGGTTCAGACAGAGCCCACTCGGCAAACCACAGGGCCTAGGCAGAAGAAGCCAACAATCTCCCAGTCACTGGGAAAGCACAATCACAGTCAATGCTGCTGCAGCAGTTCTGGCCAAAATCCAGGGCGGCAATTCACCGAAACAGGACCCCTGTAGTTCGATTCCAGCGGCCAACAGCAACTGACCGCAACCAAGGTTCCTGCTCCATTCCTGTACTCCAGTGGCTAACAGTGACCACAACTCCACCTGAACTCCTGCACTTCCGCACAGGAACTCCACACTCTGGATGGTAAATCAACTCTTCCAATTCTTCCTCAACTCCAAACCTGGCCCAAAAATGAATCACCAGGAATGATGAACCAAAACATATTTTTCTTCACTTTCAAAAAACGATGAACCCCAGCAGCAAATGTCAGCCATTTGGGACATGGAGGACTAGATGAAAATATCCGGCTCAACATGTGCGACTAAAAATATATAACTAAAACAAGAACCCCCCCTTCCCCCCAAAAAACACTCCTACCACTTCAAAACTCAACGCTTCAACCCTGACTCACTAAACACTGAAAACACTAGAAACACTGACTAATACCAAAATAATTAAATAAATTAAACTTCTCAGACTTGTTAAATAAAACAAACAAAATGAAAAGTAAAATAGCTGTACGTTAAGTCTCCGATGCTATAGAGTGCTGACGGCTAGCCCATCTTGATTCTGGAGGGAGCCAGGAGAGGTGGAGAGATGGGGGGGGGAGGAGGAAGACACCCATCTTACTGAGATTTATTTAGGCAAGGTGAGGACAATACAAAACAATGAGTCCCTTATGAACCAGCTGTGGCGTCCATGTACACACACACATACACCATGCAGTAAATAAAAGTGACTCCAGAAAGTAATTGTTCTAAAATTGGTGCATGTATATATAGTCAATAACTTTGTAATATTCTTTTTATGTTTGCTCGACAAAGGCTAAGCAAACATCTTGCTACTGGTGGCATGGGGGGGGGGGGGACGTGGAAGGGTACTCAGTTCCGAGAGGGAAATAAAAAGTCTGACAGTTCCAGGAGCAAATTGGGGAATCAATGCTTCTGTGCCAAATATTTGTCTAAAAGTATAACACTGACTAAATAAAATGTAAAAAGCAACATACTGTGTAATGAGGAAACATGTCCCTAGGCCCCTGTCAGGTATGTTCCACCCGACATATAAGCTGGCAGGTTTCTGCAGGGAATTTTTTCCATTTCTAACCTTGCATAATGCTATCATTATGGAGTTCTCACTTGGGCTTTGGGGGCTTGCTTGTTCTTAGCTAGTCCAACATGTAATCAGGTCCCTGTAGATGTTGTGGTGACTTCCCTTGCTTTGTGGGCTCAAACAAGGTTGAGGGCCAGGGTCATTAAACTCCTGATTGAGAGGGTTGTATACAAGGTTTAAATAAGATTGTACAGTGCCTCCACCCTGAGAAAGTTAAAAAGTGGGCCTGGTGTCATGCTACAACCTCCTGGGATGCAGCAACTCCCCACCTCCCCACAGTAACATCCCACCCATGAACCCACACAGTGTAATAACAGTTCCCAAATGAGCATGCACTTAATCTCTAAACAGAAGGGCAGCAGACATCAATTCACACAGAAAGAATACAGCTTTATAAAGGCCACAATGCCCCAACAGGAAAAGGCTTGAAAGCCATCAGGAGCTATCCCTCTAGGGGACATACCACTGGGGTTCCTGCATCCTTCCAGTCATCTCTCAAAACTCCCACACAATGGGCAAATCCCACAATCCTCATCCTCAAGTCTCACTGTCATGAACTGCATCTCAGGTGCCAGGGTCCTTCCTTGGAAGCCTTCAGGGTCCCACTTGATGTTGCACTGACACTCTTACCTTGGTGAGGTGTCCAGGACCTCATGCCACTCTCAGGGCTCTGAAAGTGACCAGCACCTGTGCTTCCAAATGGGAGTATCCATCAGGTTTCATCTCTGCCACTGGCCCAAGTTCTGCAGTCTGCTTCTTTGGTGGGCACAGTGTGTTACCACCACTGCTGAACACATAAGAGTACCCCTGACACCCCAACAGCTTTCTGGCAGTGCCCAGTTGCCACTTTCAGTGTGCATCCATTTCCTGGGGTGACCCAGCTGGCCTCTCACCTGCATCCCTGGGTGCATATCAAGTGAGGGTACCTAAAGTGTTGATGCTTTCCCCAGCTCTCACATAGAATTTCATTGGACTGCAGACTAGACATAGAAACGTAGACTATGATAGCAGATAAAGACCAAAAGGATTGCCCAATCTGCCCATTTTTTCCCTGCCTATACTGTTACTGCACATCCTACTTGATCTCTGCACCCCCCACTTCTCACTAAGATTCCCTTGTGCCTATCCCATACACACTTGAAGTCCACCCCTGATTTCAACCCCACCACCTCCACTGGAAGATTGTTCCAAGCATCCACCACTCTTTCAGTGAAGAAGTACTTCACCACATCTCTCTTGAATTTACCCCTTTCCAGCTTCATTGCATGTCTCCTTGTTCTCATACATCTTGTCCTTTTAAAGAATACTCCCCTGCTGTACCTTATTTACCTCTGTGAGGTATTTATAGGTTTCTGTCATGTCCCAATCACTTTCTCTTCCAAGATGTACACGTATTGAGGTTTTTCTGTCTGTCCACATAGGGATTTTGATGCAGACCATTGGGACTGCCTCCACTCTGTCTATGTCCTTCCTGAGGCGTGGTCCCCAGAACTGGGCACAGTACTCCAGTGGGGTATCACCAGTGATCTATACAGTGGCAACACTACCTCTCTCATTCTGCTGGTGATACCCTCCCTATGCACCCCAACATCCCACTGACCTGCCCACTGCCTTATCCTACTGTCCTGCCAGCTTGAGGTCATCAGATATGATTACTTCCAGGTTCCTATCTTGTTTGGGGACTGTCAGCACCTATTCTCCCATTTCGTACTCCACCTCTGGGTTTCTGTGCCTTAAGTGCATTATTTTGCACTTTTTTGCATTGAAACCCAGCTACCATGCCCTTAACCACTCCTGGAGTTTTCTCAGATCGCTGCACATTCTTTCTACCCCCTCTGGAGTGTCCACCCTATTGCAGAGTTTGGTGTCATCAACAAAGAGAAAAACCTTCCCTTCCAGCTCATCTGCAATGTCACTTATAAAGACACTAAAGGGACTGGTCCCAGTATTGAGCCCTGTGGCACTCCACTGGTAATCTTCCCTTCCACTTAACTCCATTTACTACCACCCTCTGTCCCCTATCCCTTAGCCAATTTGTTACTCAGTTTACCACTTTTGGATCCACCTCTAAGCTACACAGTTTCCTTATGAGCCTCCTATGTTAAACAGTGTCGAATGCCTTACTGAAATCTAAATACACCTCATCTACTGTCCCACTCTGATCTATTTCCCTGGTCACCCAGTCAAAAAAATCTATCAGATTTGTCTGACATGACCTCTCCTCCATGAATTTGTATTGTTTTGGGTCTTGTAATTGGCTGGATTCAAGATACTCCGCAATACTTTAATTTAGAAGTGACCCTGTTAGCTTCCCCACCACTGATGCCAGGCTGACTGGCCTACAGTTGCCAGCCTTCTCCCTGCTACTGCTTTTGTGAAGTGGGACTACTGTACATCTGCCCTCCTTCTGCCCTCTGGAAGCACTCCTGTTTCCAGTGAGTTGTTAGAAAGGACCATCAGAGGTTCAGCCAGTACCTCCTGAGGCTCCCTTAGTACCCTTAGGTGTACCCCATCTGGCCCTATAGCCGTGTCCACTTTCAGACTTGGGAGTACCTTCAGGACCGAGAGAACTTGGAGCTGCACCTGGGATATTGCAGTGCCATGCTATTAAAGTCAGAGGCTATTTACTTAGTATGGGTTGCCAGCACTTGCATTCTGCTTAGAAATATACTTGTACTTAACACACTGCTATCAGAAGGTACAAATGAAAACAAGGACTGGTCAGAGCCAAAATGGCTATGGAGAGCTTTTGGGGTGCTTTTACCCATTATTTCTAATGCATTTGCACAATGCAGATCTGCTGAGAGGCAGTTTCAATGTGGTCTTCCTTTTACACATTTTTACAATGTGTTTTCCTAGAATATGCCTGCTGATTGCTATACATTTAGCCTGGATAGTTCACAGAAGTAAAGGCATCTCATTTTTAGAGGGGCTCTACATCTACACAATATTATGCTGCATTGTGTAAAATCAGAACACACTGAAAACAATATTTTACATCTGAACTAAGCTACCCTGAATAAATACATTATAAAAATGATAAAATCATGACCTCATTGAAAACAAGATATTGCATCTAATGTGGGACATAATGAGTAAATACACTGCAAAATTGTGTAAATGGAGATCCCTATGCCAATGAGATGTAGCATCTCCCCAGCGCTATCCAGGATACAAAATATAGGATAAGAAATATTTAAAGGAAATCTACTGTAAACTGAACTTCACTGTGTTCACTGCCATAAACAAACATCTTCTTTATTGTTTTATAACATATTAGATTGCAGTATTTATTTCGAATGTTGTGGCCATGAGGATGGTGTGTAGTGTATGTGCGAGTGTTTGCTGTAGCTCAATAAAAATTTTTTCCCAAAAAGCAAAGTAAAAAATGCCTGCTGATTTCTATATATTTCGACTGGATAGTTCACAGAAGACCTGGAATAAGTCTGAGACAGTGCTTATCAGATAGTGTCTTAAGAGGTTACAAATTTGTAAATCGTTTTAGATTTGCTGGGAAAGGGTGATATTTATGAGGTATGACTCTTTCTTGAAAGGCAATACCTGCCCAACTGAAGCTTGTAGCAAGAACATGTTTAAATGCTAAGTATTTAAATGTGCAAGTTGTTGCATTTTGAAGGGGTAAACAAATATCCAGTTTAATAGGAAACCAATATTTAACAAGCTGTTTCAGTTTCCTAATGGCCATCTGATAAGCAGCTTGGAGTTATGTCTCCAATGTTCTAAAGAGAAAGAAGGGAATATTTTATTTCAATTAGCATAGTGATTTGTAGATGTGGAAGGGTACACTGAAAACTCCAAAATATGTGTTCCACAATACTCCATTTTCCCAGCTACAGACAGCAAGATGGCTGTAGGCTCTGCCCACAGCCATAATGAGCATACCTTAGGTAGTCCACCACTTGTGTTCTTCTAACTTTAAAAGAAAAGTCTGACATTAGTGTACATAAGTTAAACAATCATTCTTGAATTCATCTTAGTTATTCTAGCAGCTAATGTATAGGACCAAGGAACATTACAGAGCTAAAAAATGGTGAAATAAAAAAATAAGTTCCAAAATCAAGGCATGTTTACAATGGTGTGAATTAACAGGGATGATAACACTGTTTGATATGCCAAAATGTTAAAGTAAGCCAATTAAGAATTAATGTTTTCAAGTAGGCTAGTTAAATAGTTTTATAGAGGCAACATTTATGCTTGTGTTTTGAATTGTAAAATGGGAGCCAAACCCCATACATGGGGACATGTATGTTTAAGGGGGGAGGGGACACATTTGGGTATGCCCTCTGCAAAGTGAAACTTTTACAGCGAACACATCAATGCTGACAATACTGACAGTTCGCTGTAAAGGTCCGCCCAGGACCCTGGCACTCTTTCCCCCAGTCCTGCACCCCTCCCTAAATCAGCTCCGACTCAGGTTGACAATTCCCTAAGTTTGAGTGCAGGGGCGAAACCCGCATGGGGTTTGGGGCGAAGCCCGCTCATTAACAACAATGGTTTCTCCAGATGGATTAATGCCAACTGCAAATTGTGGTTGGCATAAATCCGTCGCTATAATGTCAGTTGACAAATAATTTGTCGAACCAGCATCGCAGAGCTACGAATTTGTAGTGCTCCAAAGTACAGCAAGGCAGGTTCTGAGAGGGGCCTACAAATATATACTAGGGTCCCTAGATATCCTAGGTATCATAGGTAAAATACTGAGCAAAAAGACAAGTGTCCATAGTGCTCGACACTTAATTATGAGGGAACGTGAGTTTTATAAGCATCCAACCTTGATTTGAAGCATTCCATAGAGGGGTTAGCTACAACTTCTTGAGGAAGTTCATTCCAGAATTGCACTACCTTTTGGTTGTACCACATTTTCCTTCTCCAAGTTTTACAATTTTCACTTTTTAATTGTAGTGTATGTGCTCTAGTTGTATAATATTAGTCCTAGAATTCCAACCCCAATCTTTCCCATAGATCTTGATCGTTAATTGATCTATACAGCAAGCACATGCCCCCCCTCCACCTCCTGTATTCCAGAGTGTAAAGCCCTAATTCATTCAGTCTCTTTTGATATTCCTTGTTCTCCATACCCCTTATCGACCTAGTTACCTTCCTTTGAATTCTCTCCAGTCTTTTGATTTCATTTCTTTTTTTTTTAGCCAGGAGAGACACACTAAGCTGAAAGCTTGTTTACAGGTGTGACCTGGGAGCACAAGGAAGTTAAGTGACTTGCTCAGGGTCACACAGTATGCAAGTGGGGGATGTAGGATTCAAACCCAGGTCTCCAGGTTTGCAGCTCAGAGCCTTAAACCACTGTGCTATACTGCCTCCTAAAAAAGTTATGTGACTTGCTCAGGATCACATAGTATACAAGTGGAGGTTGATGAGATTCAAACCCAGGTCATCAGGTCTCCAAGTTTGCAGTTCAGTGCCCTTAACCACTCTGCTATACTGCCTGCATATTTCTGTGAAAGGGGGACCACATCTGTGCGCCATACTCCAGAATAGGCCTCACCAGGGAGCTGAACAGTGGCATCAGAACTCCCCTATTCCTACTGGCAATGTGCCTAAGAATGCAGTTTAAAACCCCATTTGCCCTTTTGGTGATATTGTTGCAGTGGGATTTGAAATGAAGGTCATTTGTAATAATTATACCCAGATCTTTCTCTTCTGTTACAATGTGCAGCTTGTTGTTTCCTAATTTATAGGGCATCTTGGGATTGTGTTTACCCAAATGCATGACTGTGCATTTATTCGGGTTGAGTGGTAATTTAAACATGTTACACCAAGTTTCAATATAATCCAGTGCTTCCTGCATTCCTGGGTGAGGTGAATGCTGACTTGGTACCACTCCCAACCTGCAGTCATCCGCAAACTTTGTCATCCACACTCCTGACTGCTCACACTTAAGTTGTGATACATAGACATTGAAAAGGCAAGGTACTAAGACTGTGGCACCCCACTTGTCACTGCAGCCCAATTTGTGTAAGTCCCCTTGATGCTAACCCTTTGTCTTCTTTCACTTAACCATGAATGAATCCATGACACAATATTGGCTTGTAGCCCTATAGAATTTAATACTGTAATTATTTCATGATGCGGTAGTTTATCAAATGCCTTAGTGAAATCCAAGAAAATGACATCTACTGGAATGTTCCAGTCTAGGGATTTGTTAACCTTATTATAGAACTCCAGCATATCCATCTGGAATGATCTTCCCTTGGTGAACCCATGTTGTGAATTATCATTCAGGCAGTTCGCATGCATATGCTCCAATATATATTCTTTAATTATGCCTTCTAAGATTTTACATAGAGAACTTGTAAGACTGACAGATCTGTTGTTTGAAGTCTTCCTCTTATCGCCCTTTTTATGTTGGTGCGCTTGAGCAGCCAACATCTTGCGGCAGTGGGGATTTGGAGGTGTGGTCACTGTTGGGCGAATGCAGGGCATGCACCAGTAGGTGCGTCCCTCATTCCCCAATCAGCCTGCATGCCGACGCCACACCATGCATACTAAGCTGGCGAGCACATCTAAGGAAAGGTCCGCTGCAATCTGAGCAAAGCTCGTCACACGTAGCGGACCCTTCCTACGTGCTCGCCAGCTAGTAGCATGGCAGCACAGTGTCCGCTACACTGCCGACAATGCCAACTTCGGAGGTGCCTAATCCCCCGGTTGGCTTGCCCTGCCCCATGAAGTATGTGCCAACAGGGGAGCCCACTCCCCGTCGGCAGAATGTGACCCCCACCTCGTTGTTTGCTGACGAGGGTGCCCAATCCCCTTTGGCATCCGCCCCCCCTTCCCGCTGTAATGTGCCAACGGGGAGCCTACCCCCGCTGGCATGATGTCCCCTTCTTCTGTGCTGATGGGGTGCCTAATCCCCATCGGCTACTGTACTCTCAAACAAAAGAAACTACCTGTAAAAGAAAACCATCCGTGATGGTTTTTTTTTTTGGTTCCTTAAACTGAAAACGGTCCCTCGTAGTCTCCCTACCCACTACCCGCACTCCACCCACTGCGCACCCTGCCTCCCCACACCCCTTCAATTCTACATACATACCTCTGGAGTCTGGCACGACGACCGTGGACTGGGAACACGTCTGCACTCTTCAAAGCTGACCGCGAACTGAGGAAATGCCAGTAAGCTGTATAATGGAATAAATAGGGTTTTTTCAACTTTGCTCCATATCTTGGGCATTTTTTGGAATTTTTGCACCAAATTTTCAACATGGGTTTTTTGGGAACCCTCCTCATGATTTCTGTCACAGTTTTGTTGTTAATCAGTCCCAAAAGGTGATTTCGTAGTCACTGCGTGGAATCACCTTTTGGGACCGATTAACGCAAGGACAGTGGCAGTGTTCATGAGGTGGGCTCTCAAGAAGCCTATGTTGCAAATTTGGTGGAAAAAATCCAAAAAATGGCTGTTTTACGAGCGTGCATTGCGCAGTTGCTACGAAGCTCGTAATTCTGCGAATTCATAATATTTTCATGCCAGACTTTCAATGTTATCATTTTTTACACCTCCTGTGAATAGTACAGCTGTTATTTTCGCTAATCCTGGCTAAAATGTGTTTCCGCACTCGGCGCATAATACCGCGGTCACTCTGGGAAATCAATGTTCGTGCCAGATTACAAAAATGACAGTGACACTGTTCATGAGCAGAGGTCCTACAATGCCTATATTGAAAATTTGGTGACGATACTTCATAAAATGACTGTGTTACGAGCGTACGTTGCGCAGTTTGCACGCACGCTCGTAACGTTGTGCATTTGTAATATTTGCACACTGGATTTTCACCATTGCCATTTTTCCACACCTCTTGATGAACAGTACAGCTGTCATTTTACATATCCTGCCCGAAATGTGTTTTTGCACATCCGGTGAAGAATAGTGCGGTCGTCGTGCGAAATCACTTTTTGAGACAGCTTGAGGAAATGACAGTGACACTGTACATGAGCAGTGGTTTTAAAATATCTATGTTGAAAATTTGGTGCTGAAACTCCATAAAATGCCTGTGTGCATTGTGCATTTCCCACGCAACCTTGTAACTTGGCATATTTGCAATACTTACATGCCACATTTTTACCACTGCCATTTTTTTACACCTCCTTATGAACAGTACAGCTGGCATTTTTCACAGCCTGCCAAAAATGTGTTTCCACACTGCACTACCAAAGCCAATGCCAGCACGACAACATTCGGCATTGACAAATGCTTGCTAAACAGGGTAATGACAGTGGCTTCCCTCCATGCCCTTGGAACTTCCCCTCTATCTAATGTTAGCTGGAAAATATAGCTAATCAGTGTTGCCAATTCCTCTGCCAGTTCTTTCAGTATTCTTGGGTGGCATTCATCTGGACCTGGTGATTTATTCTAGTAAAGCTTTTCCAATTTCTTTCTAATTTCCATAGGATCTATGTGTATAGGATTTGTTGTATTTTCAGGTTTTGACTCTTTAAATGCAGCGCAGTTTTTTGCAAATACTGTGGAGAAATAGTTATTCTGGATCTCTGCCATCACATTATTGGACACAGCTAGAACCCCATCTGAACTAATTAATGGCCTAACGTTATTTGATCCTTTTCTTCTTTCGTTTATATAGGAGTAAAAAAGCTTATAGTTGTCTTTAGTCTTTGTGGCAAGTTTGAATTCATGTTCGGCTTTAGCTTTCCTAATATCTTGTTTTTATAGATCCCTGGAGCTTTTGAAATTTAGCCCATCCTTCCCCTTTTTGTTACCTCATAATGTCTTGGGCTATTCGGGGGCAGGCAATTAGGGGAATCTCGGGGGCAGCAGTGGAAATAAGGGGACCTAGGGAGGTCCCCAGCCACTCCTCTGTCTTCAACATAACTACCTCCAGTGACTTCGACCTGCTTTGAATATTTACCCACAGGTGTTCCAGCACCAATCCTACAGTAGTAAGCTATAGAGAGCCACTAGTCAGGTATCCAGAACTGAGTCATCTTAGGAGTTGCACCAGATCAAGAATGAGGGACCACAGTTGACGTGTCTGATCATTTTGTTATTTTGACGTCCATTTGCAAGTTGTATGCATATAAGTGCCTCTCTTCAGTGGCTGCGCTGAGGATTGCATCACCTGTAGCTGTCCTGTTGGGAGGTGGCCTGGATGTTGGGGGTCTTCCAGTGGTCATTGCTGTGGATTGTCCAGTGAACCATCTGCTTGATCAGGAGACTTCCACTTCTTTTCGCCCAGGACCTCCAGCTCCCCACCAGGAGTTGTAGAGGTTTATCAAATTCTTCATTGCCCAGATAGCAGCTTTCTTCTTCATGTTCTCTTCATTCAGGGAACACCCCATTATGGCCCCTTTATAAAAGCATTTTGTGGGGTCAGCTCCCAGTTGCTAATCAGCCAACGCATCGTAAAGCCCAAGCTTGGCTTGTAAGTTGTCTCATCAGATCTCTGTCCTTGTCATCTCTGCAAGTGCGTTCAGGACTTGGACTGAAAGTGTTAACCCACTGCTATTGGTCAAGCCAATTATTGGTCCTGATTGTGTTGTTTTTGCTTACTTGTCTATTGACTTGTAGCACTATGGAATAATAGTTATCCTGTTCTTTCATCCTCTGTAAACAAACCTTTTGTACCTTGGTCCTTAAGTAACTTCCTGCTTCTCTTTCCAGATTTGTCTGGCCTATCCTAAACTCAAAAGACAGACACAAACCTCATTCCATCGGAGCATTGTCCCCTACACATTGTAAATAAATACAATTATAATACATGTGCATAACATAATGTGCAACTGTAAATGTACTGAGCAAGGTAAATGGCAGAGAATCAGATAAATTAGAGCAAGAAGATCAGATAAATGATTTTTACCACCACTTTCTGTTAACGATTTGTTAAAAAAGATTTAAACCACAGAGCCTTATCTTGGGTCATACCTATTCCTCAATCTAGTCAAGAGTGTGGTATGATCCACCAGATCAAAAGCTTTGCAAAGTTCCAGGAACAGTGCTCCCACCTGTTCTTCTTATGTAAGGCTTCCAACATTAAGTGAGTAAAATTGATGACAGCACTGTTCATGGAATAACCTTTCCTAAAGCCTAACTGTTAAGGGGTCAACATTATAAGTTTCCAAGTAGTTATATAGTTGAGAATTAATTTGCTTCTCCAGTAATTTTGCAAAAAAAGGCCAACGGCAGTACCACTCAAACTAGCTCTCTTTTATTGCTAAAAACTGTTTCCCTGATGTTTGGCACTAAGGAGAAGCTAGCAAGGCTCTAACAAACCCAAGTCTTTATGACTCTTGATGGCACTCCTCTTGAAATTGTTCCCCACTTCAAGTATCTCAGCATGTAGCTGGATAAAATCCATTCTTTCTCCGTCCACATCAATCTCATTTCTAAAGAATGTTGCCCAAACCTTGGTGCACTGTATTGCAGCAAACCTTACCTCCCACTGCCAGTTTGCCACAAGTTCATTCTTCAATGATCCTGCTGGCATTTGACTAAGGGGCTGGGGTTTACAGTGCAGCCGCAAAACCATCCTGGCCAGACTGGACCCCATCGTTCACTTTATCTGCCACTTTGCCTTAAATGTGTGTTCTCTTACCCATCACTGTTCTCTCTGTTGATCTTTCCCTCCCTTCCCTGGATGCCCACTACTTCATAGCTAAATACTGGTTCACCTCTTTCACTCCTTACCTCTTGGGCCTTTTCTTCTCTTTTCCATTCCTTCCTCCTAGTACTCTCTTTTTTTTCTCATTTCTTTCTCCCCAGGGACTGCTGCTGGCAGGCAGGATTCATCCCTACCCTCGAGAGGGCTCACATCTTCCTGAGGGCCACATTTCTCTTTCCTGAGCCCAGCCCATGTCCAGAAAATTCCTCATGGATTTTCTCCTATGGTGGGGACAGGGAAGGGAGGCCATTCTCCCCCCCCCCCCGTGCACAGATCCAGTTTTGCTGGGTGAATCATGGATTGGGAGTGGAGTCCTGGCATCATGTAGCCTGCCAGCATGCATCATTTTTCATTTTCCATCCCTCTCCATTGCTAGGGCATGCGTGTCAGCATGCGCACGTGGAGGTGCATGCACATTGTAGGGTCCTGCAGCACTCTCCCATCCTTTGGTGTCCCCAACAAACACTACCCTCAGGCCTCCGCCTGGGGGCAGTCATTTGGCAGGACTGCCAAGCCACCCTCCCGGGGAGAGGAGAACTGACCTCTGGATACTCAATCCTGTCCCTCCCCAGCTGACCCCCAGCAACCCGCTTTTGCCACAGAATGCGGGTTGCTGGTGTAGCAGGAGGGTAAGATGCAATGCCTCAGCACTCCACACCACTGGGTCGGCCGCTTTCTACTCTCTTTGCTGTTCTGATGCTTGTTCTTTTTGCATCCCTCTCTGCAAATCCTCTGTGGGCCAGTCTTCCTTTTCCTCTCTGCTTTCTGGCACACCCTTCCTCTCCTTAATAGACTCTCACCCTGCCTCCACTTTCTGTAACCACTTCTGATGTCTCACTCATCTAAACTGTGCCCATATGACTAGCTATTCATCCCCACTCCCCTCTCCTTTATGTTTTTTTGCTACATCACTGCCATTGGGTATAAGTTTACAATATGTCTGTCTGTCTATCCATCTATATATTATATGTGTATATACATATATGTATTATAGGGGCACAATAGTCTTCTATGTTAAACCCCAAATTTTGCACTTTAATAACTGCAACTGTTTGACTGATTCACATGAAATTTTGCAGGCATCATTGGGGACCAAAGATCTCGTGATGTGACAAGTTTCCTTCCAGTCGGACGTGCGGGTGTGGAGATACGGAGTGTCAAAAAATGTGAAAATTACCATTTTTGTGCAAATCCTTTGTCACACCATTTCTCAGAAGTGGCTTGGGGGGTTTGGTCTGAAATTTGTAGGGTATATGAGATGTGGGTCACAGATGTGCCTTTTGAAGGTTTGGTGAAAAAATATTAATCCATTCATAAGTTATTAAAGTGTAAAGTTTCCCATTATTTCCTATGGGAAAAGTTAGATGTGCCATGCAAAAATACTTTTTACTGCCGCAAAAGCAGTATTTGCTTTTGCAAATGCGGAATGTAGTGCTGAGATTCTGCCATCTTGTTTTCAGTTAGCAAGGCTAAAAAAACTTAAACAGTTGAAAAAATACTGCCCCTTGGTAAACACCAACAATTGTGTTTACCTAATCGGGGCCAAGGAATCTGATTCTGGGGTTACTTTACCCCAGAAATGTCCGAAAATATGTATATTTTAATTGTGTGCCATGCTTGCTTTCACAAATTGTGGTATGTGCCGTAATTTGTGAAAGTATTTTAAACTATCATATTAAGCGCTGTTTCACAAAACACCGGGTTTTGCCACAATTTACAGCACTATTTTGAAACAATGGGGTTGTGCCACAATTCATGATACTGCTTTTTAAAGCAACACTGTCTGACTTTAACAAAAGGAAACTTTGATTTGAAAATAGTTTTAGAAACATAGAGGTTGGCGGCAGATAAGGACCGCAAGGCCCATCTAGTCTGCCCATTTCTTTTTCTACCTTAAAAATGTGCCATCGGCCTTTGCTCTGTCAGTGGCCTATCTATTCATACTCATCTGTATTGCTCTCTTATGCCTATCCCGTGCCTGTTTGAAGCCCTGCACTGTATTCATGGCCACCACTTCCTGAGGTAGGCCATTCCAAGCATCCACCACTCTTTCTGTGAAGAATTTCCTCACGTTCTCCCTTAATCGGCCTCTCTCTAATCTCATGCTGTGTCCTCTTGTCCTGCTATGTTTCTTATATTTAAACACGTTAGACTGTTTCACCTTGTTAATGCCCTTAAGGTGTTTGAATGTTTCGATCATGTCACCTCTCTCCCTCCTTTGCTCAAGGGTATACATATTGAGCTCTGTTAATCTGTCCTCATATGTCTTCTGATGCAGTCCCTGCACCATTTTGGTTGCCCTTCTCTGGACTGCCTCAATTTGGTTAATGTCCTTCTGAAGGTGTGGCCTCCAGTACTACACACACAGTACTCTAGATGGGGCCTAACCAGTGTCTTGTAAAGAGGATTATTACCTCCTCTTATGACTTGTGATACCCATAACTAATACACCCTAACATACCCCTAGCCTTACTCTACTGCTTTAGAGGTCTGCTTGGATGATTTCAGGTCATTGGTGATGATGATGCCCAAGTCTCTTTCTTCCTTTGTGACTGACAGCAACTCCCCTCCCAGCCTATAGGTGGCTTCAGGGTTTCTCTTCCCTATGTGCATGATCTTGCACTTCTTTGCATTAAATCCCAGTTGCCACTCTTTTGACTATTTTGCTAGTTTATCCAGAACTCGTCTCATACTGCCCACCCCATCTGGATCATCTACTCTGTTGCAGATCTTGGTGTCATCTGCAAACAGACAAACCTTACCCTCTAGTCCATCTGCAATGTCACTAATGAAGATATTGAAAAGGACTGGCCCCAGAACTGATCCCTGAGGTACCCCACTTGTGACTTGCATCTCTTCTGACTGTATACCATTTACCACCACTCTCTGTTTTCTGCCCGTCAACCAGTTTGCCACCCAGTTGACCAACTTCTGACCCACCCCGAGCCTACCAGCTTATTTATCAATCTTCTATGTGGAACAGTGTCGAAAGCTTTGCTGAAGTCAAGGTAGGTGACATCAACTGCTCCCCCTTGGTCCACCACTCTGGTTACCCAGTCAAAGAAATCTATGAGATTAGTTTGACAGGACCTTTCTTTTGTAAACCCATGCTGTCTTGGATCCTGTGCCCTATGGATTCCAGGTGTTGCACTATCCTTTCCTTAAGGAGTGCCTCCATAATCTTGCCCACTACTGAGGTAAGACTGACTGGTCTGTAGTTCCCTGCCTCCTCCCTGCTACCACTCTTGTGGAGCGGGATCACATGAACCCTTCTCAGTCTTCTGGGACCTCTCCTGTGCTCAGAGACTCACTAAACAGTTCTGCTAATGGCTCTGCTGTTCCCCCTAGCTCCTTAAGTACCCTGGGATGTATGCCATCAGGTCCCATTGCCTTGTCCACCCTGGAGCTTAGAGGCTCTTGTAGGACCCTTTCTTTTGTGAAGGGAGTAGTGCTCATCTCCCTCCCCTGTGTCCATGGTGCTGAACTGTGGGCTCTGGCCTACCTTCTCTTCAATAAATACTGAGCAAAAGTATCTATTTAGGATAGATGCTTTTACAGGATCCTCCTCCTCACATGCCCCCTTTTCTCCTTTGAGCTTAGCAATACCCACTCTGGACTTTCTCCTTTCACTAATTTATCTATAGAAAGTCTTGTTACCTTCTTTTACTGTTCGTACTAGTGTTTCCTCAGTTTGGGACTTTGCCTGCCTTACTGCCTTCCCTGCTTCCCTTAGGGCAGTTTGGTATGGCTCCCTATCTTCATCCTGCTGTGTTCCCTTATATTTCCTGAAGGTCAGCCGTTTGGCTCTGACATTTTCTGCTACTGTATTTGAGAACCAAAGTGGTTTCCTTCTTCTTTTGCACTTCCTTTTGTGTCTAACACAATGGGATGTTGCTTCAAGTATTGCATCCTTAATGCTTACCCACTTTGCCTGTACCCCCTTACCTGTGTTTCTTTTTGCCAGGGCTAGCTTAACTCTGTTGGCCATCTTATCAAAGTCAGCTCCTCTGAAGTCCCATATTTTTAGGGAGGCAGTATAGCGCAGTGGTCTAAGGCTCTGAGCTGAAAATCTGGTGATATCCAGCAGACTAGACCTGGGTTTGAATCCCACAGCTTCCACTTGCATACTGTGTGACCCTGAGGAAGTCACTTAACCTCTTTGTGCTCCCAGGTCGCTCCTGTAAAAAAGCTTTCAGCTTAGTGTGCTATACCTGGTTAAACAACTAAATTAAAAAAAATATATATTTTTGCCTTGGAATGGGATGATTTAGATGTAGTGGCCAAATTGAACCATACCATGTGATGGTCACTGGCCCCCAGGTGACCTTCTACCTGGAGATCTGTGATCCCTTCCCTGTTAGTCAGTGCTAGATCTAGGATAGCCCTGTCTCTTGTGGGTTGTTGTACCAGTTGTTTGAGGCCCTTCCCCTGCAGGGAATCCACCATGTGTCTAGTTCTGGCAGATGTTCCTGCTGGTATTGACCAATCTGTATCCGGCATGTTGAAGTCTCCCATTATCAGAACCACCCCTTTAGCTGTCATGTTTTGTATATCTTCTAATAGTAACGTGTCTATGTCCTCCCCCTTTTGGGAGTGTGTTTCTTTTTACAATCCAAGCAGTAGTCAGCCACATAGCATGAATATGTTCATGAATTAGAAAAATAAAAAGGTTTTAAATATGATTATTGAGTCATTTGTGCCCTGGTCTAGCGTGTGTTTACTTGTCCACCATTACAGATGCTTGAAAACTTGGTAGTCATGCTCGGCAGAGTGAACAAGCACATTCTGTTCAAAGCTCAATTAAGATATTTATGAATAGGTACGAGCCCATACTAATTTGTTGCAATGTGCATGTTCAGCAAGCACATATGAGTGGCGGCCTTGTTTGACAGACTAGCACGTCAAATCATAAACAGTACTGGAAAAAAAATAAGCCTGTCTCAAACTACATGTCTTGAAATGACGGACTCTGGGGTAATTTTTTTTATTTTCCCATTTTTAGTAACTTATATAAAACATAATCGCAGTGAAGGTCATGAATGGAAAAAATTCTAAAGTAATCATGTTGAAAGCATTTTACTATATGGGTTTTATTACTTTCCTTGTGTTTATCTTTACAGACCAAGTTCACAATCGCATTATTGTATTGTGCATTGACTGTATTCATGTGTTCCACATCTCCTGTCTTTGAGCTGTGAAAATTAAGTTCGTTTTTGGTGGTGTGAACATTGTGGCTTAGCAGCTAAAATGTCACATCGTGCTCATACCATGTTCTAGTATGAAACAGCTTAGCCACTGCGATCTTCAGCTCCTACAGACTGCTGCCTCATTCATTGTCCAAAAATGTGCATTTCATGATGAGGAATGACTTATTCAAACCAGCTTTGTTTTTCTAGTGTGTCAGCACAGTATTCAGTGCTGCAAGCATTTAAACACCATCACCTGTGACCAAAAGAAAATATGAAAGCATTTTGGGGTAACGCTATATTTGGAAATACATTTGCAGTCCCTGAATGTTCTGCAGCATTTTAGCAAAGCAATGTGATCTCTCAGTGTAGGGGGCCAGAAGGTTCCCTAACAATTACAGGACAGGACAGACAAATCTGGAAGGAGAGGCAGGAAGCTTACTCAGTGACCAAGATGCAAGAGGTTTATTTATCAGGGACAATAAGAACAAGATAATGTTTTTTTACAATGAGACAGGACAATAACAATAAACAACAAACAGTACGATTAGGACCAACAATTGTTTGAACCAAGAACAGGGGGTTAACCCCTTTGAGTCCAAGTCCTACGTGCACTTGGCCAAGATGATGAAACCTGATGAACCAAACTTGGGCTTTCCTCTGCATTGGCTCAGCAGGTGGGCACTGACCTCACAAAGCACTTGTTACAAACAGGCCATAACGGGGCATCCCCTGGATGAACAATGCACAAAAAGGAACACTGTTAGCTGGACAAGGAGGAAAGTGACAATCTTCTGTGGCTCTGGGCCAGAAGCTGAAGACTTCTAGTCATCCGATGGTTCTCTGGATGATCCACAGCAATGACCACTGGCAGGTCCCCGGCACCCAGGTGACCTTTTACCAAGCCTACTGGTGGTACGATCTTCAGGTGACCTCTACGGAGTGACATGGGCATGCGCACTCTTACGGACGGCTGGCAAAATAAGAAAAGGGCAAGCATGACATTAACTGTGGTACCTCAAGTTTGAGCCGTGGCAGCTCCTAAGTTGACTCACTGTTGGATACCTCACTAACAGCTCTCTACCCCTTACCATCACAGGATTGATGCTGGAGCACTTGTGGCAGAACTTCAGAACTGGCTTTCATCACTGGAGGTGGTTCTACTGCAGGTGGTGGATGGGCTGGGGACCTCCCTGAGTCAGCATCATTCTCTGGTAAAGCTGGTGTGGGCAACCAAGGTGAAGCTGGATGTTAGGTACACTGGGATGGAATTTGATAACTCAATTATGGTTGGAAGCAAACAGTTCAGTTTTGTAAGTAGGCAGTTCAGTCCCTGCAAAGGGTGTAGTTTTTAGGGGCATCAGGCAGGCAACAACACAGTTTGGGTGGGGTGGTGCTCAGAAAACCCTTACAGAACACTGTGGGAAACCCAGGGCTGCTAGGACCATTCCTTCCCCTCCCCAGAGAGTACTATACCTCTAAAGATGCTTTAGCCCAGACCGTCTCAGCAGCCACACCCCTTTATTACCAATAATACTATTTCTTACGCCTAAGGTCTATGGGACGCCTGGGCTTAGTCCCACCCTCCTAATGAATACCAATGAAGGCTGCCCAGCCCTACTCATTAATTAATATAACTGAGGACTTGGGTGCTGGGCCCACACAGCCAGACTCTCTCGTTTAGTCTGGGGACAGGCTGCTAACCAGCTCAGACTGTTTGTCCCCCTGGTGACACTCTAGACAAAACAAAGAAGGAAAGCAAAAAAAGGAAAAATGTGATAGGCTCTGACCACAGCTGGGTCTTTCTCTCTCTCTCTCTCTCTCTCTCTCCCTCTGGCACACTCAGTCCCCTGCCTCTTTAATATGTCTCACCCCTTCTTCAGGGCTGGTAGCTCCCCTAAGGAGCCCATTGTGCCCCCCGGCCCTTTAATGTTTGCTCCTGGCACTTTGCCTGGTGCCCCTTTTCCCCTTTTTGGGCTCCAGCCCTCAAACCCTTTCCCCTCTCCCTGCTCAGCACCTGTGGCATGAGAGAAACACAAGAATGGGCCTATGGCCCACTCACCACCACAGCCCAGGTCTGCTCTGCGGCTGGAGGGGTTGGAGATGGTGGACGGGGAGCCACGCTCCTACCCAGCTGCTTGGTGCTGCCGCATCTTCTAGGCAGCGGAACTACAGGTCTGGGTGTGTTTTTCACCTGGACCTATCTTGGGGTGGCACCACTTGTTCCAGCCACCTGAGGCTTCCCCCCATGCCACTCGGGATTCTGGGGGAAAAAAATGGATCGCACCAGGGAGCCTTGCTCCCACCCGACAGACCCTGTTGCTGCTGCCACTACCAAGCCCCAGACTGAAGACAGAGGGGAGCAATGCTAGAGGAGCCACAAACCACTTCAGGTAGTTTACTTCTGTCTGTGCTCCTCGCGTCCTCCACCCTCCATGTCTAGCCACTGAACCCCCCTCTCTGGCCACTCCCTGTCCCTTTTGTTAGGGCAGGGGAGGTTCTGGCATCTGGCCAAGAGATTGGGCTGCACAAGCCCCACAGGGAGGGTCTCTTGCTTGTGACCCCTCCTTGTCAATTCTGAATGGTGCGAAATGGAACAATGGACTGTGGGGGGGTCTGAGTCTGCAGGCAAGGGGAAGGGATGGAACAGAGGGGAACCGGGAAAGAAAAAAAAGAACAACACTTTTACATCGGGGAAAGGGTCCCCATTTCTGCGTTGTACCCTCCCCAACTTCAGGGTACTACAGTCTGCCCCCCCTTAAACACACATGTCCCCATGTATGGGGGTCAATTATTATTTAGAGCTTTAACACACCAACATTTTAGTACTATGAATTATTTACCTAGTTGACTTGAAAACATTAAGGTGTGACTGGCCTACTGTAAAATTTTTAATCTACCGCCACAATAAACCAAGAAAAGGGATGGACGGCCCTGAGGTGCCTTTTGGGAGTGGTTCCTGCCTCTCCTTGTTGATTTATCTGTCTGTCTTGAGAGGAACTGGGCAGGACTTTAGATGCATTCAGTGCACTAGCCTTTGTGTCCCATCCCTGGCTTAAAGCTGGTAGCTATGCATTGTGGGAAAAGGGGTGCCCACGATGATATATGGGTTGGGATCCTACCTTGGAGATGACTTTTCCTCACCCCATCACCTTATCAGCACTCACTCTCCTATGGGTAAGGGTGTCTTTTGATCACAGGCATTGTCTGACTCCTTTTGGTCATCTGGGTCTGTACACACTCTTGGACTGGTCAGTGACTTAGGCTTTGCTCAAGAAGAGGTCCTTCTTTCTTTTTGGTGGTGCGGCTCCACTGCTAGGACTGATGTCAGGATGGGGGATGCGACTTGCATGCTTTGACAGCGGATAGCGGTTACAGTGGCCCAAACTGGATATGGTTCTTTGGGTTTGTTCTTTAGGGCTGAGGCAAATTCAGGGGCCTTTGGATGCAAATGTTGACAGGGGGGCTCTTTTTCCGCTACCGGGGTGTCAAGCCCAGGGGCTCCTGCAATATCTTGGGGCATGCAGCATTTAGCTGGGTGCACTCCTCCTCCTTCTTCAAGGAGGCCTGTAGCTCCACCACGCATCTGCTGAGCTCTTCTTTTTCTTGTGTCTTGATGAGGTGTGAACGGTTCAGGTCTTCGGTCATCACGTTGTACCTTGGATGATTTGTGGTGCACCGGTCTCCTGCCTCTTTATGGCGGAGGGCTTGCTCAGCCTGATCCCTAATTTGTTGATATCACTGATGGAGATTCTTTTTGAGGTCATTTCATTCTTTCTGCAGCTCAGTATTCTACCTGGCATAGACTACAACCCACTGTGTAAGCTCCTGGCAATGAGCCTCCCTTTGGGCAACCCAATCTGGGACCGACTGCCTCACATCACAGGTGACAGCACTTGCCATGTATACAGGCTCCTCCACATGGGCCTCTGGACCTTTGGATGGGCCTCCTGAAGGTGCCATGGCAGCTTGATGGTGCCGCTTGATCCTCCCCATCTTCCTTTTGGTGTCCTCATACAGCTGGTGCCGAGCTCTCTTGATGTCACTGGTTTTGGCATTATTTTGCACGTAGGGTCATTGAACAGGCCCCATGGTCTCTTTGTCTGTATGCATGGTCCTGCCCTGCTCTGCCCATTGATGTGTGCATCTTTTGCCTTGGTTTCTTCTTCTTCTCCTCCTCTCAGGCCGACGTGGATGCTGCTCAACCTGGGGCTGGGCTCCTGGCTTCATTTCTGCGATGATGGCTGCCAGTTCCTGCATCTGATATGCCACAAGGGCCAGTTCCTCTTACATAACCCAGTGGGGATCCCACTCCATCTCTTCTCTCGTGGGCATCTTGGTGTAGATAGCTTCAAGCTTTGGACTCCTTGATGTTTCTCATCCTGTCGACTATGCCAAATGTAGGGGGCTGGAAGGTTCCCTAACAATTACAGGCCAGTCCAGAAGAATCTAGAAGGAGAGACAGGAAGCTTACTCAGTGACCAAGATGCAAGAGGTTTATTTACCAGGGACAATAAAAACAAGATAATGTTTTTTTACAACGGGACAATAACAATAAACAACAAACAATATGATTAGGACCAACAATTGTTCGAACCAAGAACAGGGGGTTAACCCCTTTGAGTCCAAGTCCTACATGCACTTGGCCAAGATGATGAAACCTGATGAACCAAGCTTGGGCTTTCCTCTGCATCAGCTGATCAGCAGGTGGACACCGACCCCACACAGTGCTTGTTAGAAACAGCCCATAATGGAGCATCCCTCGGATAAGCAATACACAAAGAGGAACACTGTTAGCTGGACAAGAAGGAAGGTGGTGATCTTCTGTGGCTCTGGGTCAGAAGCTGAAGACTTCTAGTCACCCATGGTTCGCTGGAGGATCTGCAGCAATGACCACTGGCAGGTTCCCTGCAACCAGGTGACCTCTCACCAAGACTACTGGTGGTGTGATCTTCAGGCGGCCTCTACGGAGTGACATGGGCATGTGTACACTTATAGACGGCTGGCAAAATAAGAAAATGGCAAGCATGACGTTAACTGTGGTTCCTCAAGCTTGAGCTGGGGCGGCTCCTAAGCTGACTCACTACTGGATACCTCACTAGAGACACTCTACCCCTTACCATCAGAGCACTGATGCTGGAGCTCCTGTGGCAGAACTTTGGAACTGGCTGTTGTCACTGGAGGTGGTTCTGCTGCAGATGGTGGACAGGCTGGGGACCTCTCTGGGCCAGCATCAGGCTCTGGCGCAGCTGGTTCGGGCAACAAACGTGAAGCTGGACATTAGGTGCACCAGAATGGAATTTGATAACACAATTATGGTTGGAAGCAAACAGTTCAGTTTTATAAGTAGACAGTTTGGTCCCTGCAAAGGGTGCAGTTTCTGGGGGCAACAGGCAGGCAACAACACAGTTTGGGTGGGGTGGTGCTCAGAAAACCCTTACAGAACACTGTGGGAAACCCAGGTCCTCTAGGATCATTCCTTCCGCTCCCAAGAGGGTACTGTACCTATAAAGATGTTTTTGCCTTAGCTGTCTCAGCAGCCACACCTCTTTATTACCAGTATTACTGTTTCTACGCCCAAGATCTATGCAACTCCTGGGCCTGGTCCCACCCTCCTAATGACTACCAATGAAGGTTGCCCAGCCCTACCCACTAATTAATATACCTGAGGACCTGGTCGCTGGGCCCACACAGCCAGCCCCTCTCCTTTAGTCTGGGGACAGGCTGCTAACCAGTTCAGACTGTTTGTCCCCCTGGAGACACTCTGGGCAAAATAAAGAAGGAAAGCAAAAAAAGGAAAAATGTGATGGGTTCTGATCACAGCTGGGTCTATTTCTTTCTCCCTCTGGGGTGCTCAGTCCCCTGCCTCTTTAATACCTCTCCCCCCAGGGCTGGCAGCTCCTGTAGGAAGCCCACTGCACCCCCCTTGTCCTTTCTAGAGCACTGGCCCTTTAATTGTTGCTCTGGGCACTTTGTCTGGATCCTCTTTCCTCTTTTTGGACTCTGGCCCTTAAACCCTTTTCCCTTCCCCAGCAAGGCACCTTTGGCATGAGGGATATACAAGATCGAGCCCACTCACCACCACAGTCCAGGTCTGCTCTGCTGCTGGAGGGGTTGGAGAGGGTGGCAGGGGAGCCACAGTCCCACCCGGACGCTCGGTGCTGCTGCATCTTCTGGGCAGTGGAACTACAGGTCTGGGGTGCGTTTTTCACCTGGACCTCGGGGCGGCACCACTTGGTCCAGCTGCCTGAGGCTTCCCCCCATGCCACTCGGGCTCTGGGGGGAAAAAAACGGATCATGTCTGGGAGCCTTGCTCCCACCTGACAGACTCTGTTGCTGCTGCCACCACCTGGCCCCAGACTGAAGACGGAGGAGAGGATGCTGGAGGAGCCACGGACCACTTCAGGTATTTTGCTTCTGTCTGTGCTCCTCGTGTCCTCCACCCTCCATGTCTAGCCACTGAACCCCCTCTCTGGCCACTCCCTGGCCCTTATGTAGGGCAGGGGAGGTCCTGGTGTCTGGCCAGGAGATTGGGCTGCACAATCCCCGCAGAGAGGGTCTCTTGCTTGTGAGCCCCCCGTGTCAGTACCGAATGGTGCAAAATGGAACAAAGGACTGGGGAAGGGGGTATGAGGCTGCAGGCAAGGGGAAGGGATGGAACAGAGAGGAAACAGGAAAGAAAAAAAAAGTACAATATTCTTACATCAAAAAAAGGGTCCCCATTTCTTTGTTGTGCCCCTTCCCCCAACTCGCTGGAAAAAAAGTAAGCCTGTTGCAAACTACATGTCTTGAAATGATGAAATCTAGGGTCATTTTTTTTATTTTCCCATTTTTAGTAACTTGCATAAAACATAATCACAGTGAAGGTCATGAATGGAAGAAATTGTAAGGCAATTATTTTGAAGGCATTTTACTATATGGGTGTTATTACTTTCCTTGTGTTTATCTTTATAGACCAAGTTCACAATCGCATTATTGTATTGCGCATTGACTGTATTCATGTGTTCCGCATCTCCTGTCTTTGCGTTGAGAAAATTAAGTTAGTTTTTCGTGGTGTGAACGTTGTGGCTTAGCAGATAAAATGTCACACTATGCTCATACCGTGCTCCAGTATGAAGCAGCTTAGCCACTGCGATCTTTAGCTCCTACAGACTGCTGCCTCATTCATTGTCCAAAAATGTGCATTTCATGATGAGGAATGCTTTCTTGAAACCAGCTTTGTTGTTCTAGTGTGTCAGCACAGTATTCAGTGTTGCAAGCATTTAAACACCATCATCTGTAACCAAAAGAAAATATGAAAACATTTTGGGGCAACGTTATATTTGGGAGATACATATGCAGTCCCTGAAGGTTCTGCAGCATCTTAGCAAAACAATGTGATCTCTCAGTTGTCCATACCCAATGGCGGACAAGCATCAGAAATGAAATGCACAAAAAATACACTGCATTAAATTCATGTGGTTTCTGGTGTGTGTTCTCTGATGGGGGGAGGTGTCTGACTGAAATTCTTCAAGAGATTCAACCTCTAGTGCATGTTTACTGCGAGACTGGGTGTACAGCTAGTGTGACTGGAAACTTTAATTATGTGTTTTTATAAAAGATAGTGTACAAAAGGGCTAAAATACTAACACAAAATGAAAGCCAGGCATGCTCATTGTCAATGCATTTCCTGCTCTTCATGTGTATGAGTTATCTATCTTTGCATTCTTGTTTCTCCTGTTTATTCCAAAGCAATTACATTTCCCACTGGAATTGAATCTGAGCTAGGAAAAACAAGAAATGCTTCCTAAAATGTAAACGGGGCTCCAGAGATGTTGCTTGGCTAATTAGATGCTTTTCATTGTAATTTTTTAAGGTTCTAGAACAACACAGCTTTGCTTCTCAGTTCTAGAACCCTAAGAAGTCAGGAGGAGACACTCTTGATTGGCCAACAGAATCTCCTGAGCCCCATTCACCTTTAATAAAGCAAGCCTTTTTTGCACAAGTTGTTTTTGATTCTCCGCATATTAATAGGAAACTATGCAAAAGCGTCAACAAAATCAACAAGCTGAAAATAAGATAAAAAAAAATTACCATTTTTGCTTTGTTGGATCTGATTGCATGACAAATTACACTGCACCTCTCACACACCCTCAATACACACACACACACACCCTGAAATGCCCTGTTACCCCAACCCCCATCTTGACACTTCATCCTCCTTGTTTAGCTTAAAGGACGAACGTTCCCCCAAGCACTGCTCCATCCTCTGCACACACATAGATGGTTGCCAGAAAGAAAAAGCATAAAAACTGAATGATATTGGAGAATTGCAGGTCTTAAAATAATTTTTTGTTATTTTGTCCTTTGACCATCAACCTCAATAGTGTGAAGACAATTGTTAAATTACAGAAGTACCATCTTGGTTTCAAACCCATATTAATTGGGGGGAATCTTTGATATTTTAAGTTGGGGGGGTTAGCACAATGGGAGGGCTTTAAGCCTGAGGTTCAATGGGTGGAGCAACAACATCACTCCCCCATTGAGATTAAAAGGTCACACATCTTGGGCTTCACTAGGATTCATTTTTCGCTGCCCACCATCCACCCCTCCTCCTCCAGTGGCTCGTCTCTTTTACCCATGGGCTTCTTCCTAGCCTACTTTTAGCTGACGCATTCATCCCCATGGCAACTGTAGGGGAGGGGAACCCTCCTCTAGGGTTCCTTGCATCGTACCCCTACAGGTTGCTATATCCCATGGATAGAGAGGCGGAAAGCCACAAAGCAAATCAAGTTACACAAGTATCATCTTATATTATCTCATCCAGTTGCGTAAGCACATTGAACTAAGGGTTTATACGTATCACCACTTCAATGTAACAAGAAAAGGGTTCAATTTTTTTCCTCACAGAAGTGTAAGCAGATGCCACAGCTGGGATACTGTCATTAAGAATACACGCTGAATTTACTGGACGACCCCGAGACATTGTACGCAGTGAATGAAGTTTGTAAACTAAGAAACATAGAACTTGCCAGCAAATAAGAACCGCTAGGCCCATCAAGTCCGTCCATTTCCCTACCTGTATCAGCAACCAGTGATAGCAACTTGATGAATACGTGGGTTACTAGCTTGGGACACTTTGTGATAAGTTTATATTACTGTACTTCAGTTAAGGGTCAGTAGGCAGGAGGGTAGACAAGTGGGACGGACCTCATTTTTTCGCTATGAAACTGTGATCTATCTTCTTCAGTGGTCACAGTTGCTCTCTCTGACTAAATTCAGATTGTAAAAATGACTATACTGCGGTGATGCTAACATTTAGACTGATGGGAAGTACAGCTCCGGCCTCTTCACAAGCTTTAAATACATATGTTAAAGTTGGAGCTTGCCTGTAGCAGTAACTGTGCAACATTAAAAAATAAATAAAGAAGATAACTAAAAATAAACAAATTGTGCAGCATCTGAGGGGAATGAGTCAGTAGATGCTGTCATCCTGAGGTGATGCAACAGACTGAACCCACATTTGGTGTGATGGTATCTATTTCACCCAACTGAACTCCGGACTTTGTCTTTGCAAAGTTTTTTTTTTTTATCAAATTGCTTATTCTTTAATTGCTTATAATAATCTCATATTTCTGTTACTTTTATTTTTGCATTTGATTAGATAGGATACTTTGCTGCCTATAAAAAATATCTTGGCAGATCTCCTAAGTCATTCATTTACTAGAAAGAGTCTCTGCCATTCAATTTACATATCATTCCAGAAAAGGAAACCGGGACAACCATATCTCTGCTACACTTTCACTAAATGAATTAACAGCGGTGCGAGGATGATGGACAGCTTGCAAGTGCATGTCCAAGTGTGAAGTACATGCCCAAGCGTGCACCTGATATTAAACGGCAAGTGTGAACACGCTCACAGTGGAAAATGTAAATGAACCTTGGGCAGACCGCTCAAATAGAATCAATGCCACAGTAAGGAATAGAATTACACAACACTGATTTAAAGCATCTGATTTGTGTTCTGCATGTTTATTTCACAAAGTACAGTATATTGACATAACAGCCATTCAACATAACAGATTTAAAGAGACAGTGTCCCTTTAAAGTGTCTGTTTCTTTGTCACTTCATTGCAAAGAAACGGTTTGCACGTATGGGTTGAAATTTTCAGGGTTCAAAGAACTTGTGCCATAGATGTACCTTTTGCTGGTTTGATGAGAAAATTTGTATGTGCTGCATAGTTATAAGAATTTGAAGTTTTGTAATTTCCGATAGGATAACATTGTAATGGTTGGGGTCCCTTTTGGAAGCTATATCTTGAAAACGCTTTGAAATACAGCCTGGCTGCGACTCACAGCTTAGTACACCTTTAGGTATACTAAACTGTTATGCATGTTTCCGGGCCTTGTTTACAGCTGTAGGGGAAATTTTAATAAATGGGGCTAAGGTGACTGTGATACTGTGCCATGCATCCACAATGTGACATATGTACTGCTTTGCCTACAAGTAAATGAGGGACACTTACAATAGGCATGCATGGGAGCACTGGGCATGGAGGGCTCTGTGCTCCCACATGGGCATATGGATACCATTATGGACTGATATGGACCCCATGCTCCCACATGGCTATATGGATACTATTATGGAATGATGGGAGTGCAGGGCCCTGGGCCCTGTGCTCCCATGTGTAAATGAGGGACAATTATAACATGCATGCATGGCAACACAGGGGCTGGAGGGCCCTGTGCTCCCACATGGACATATGGATACCATTATGGACTGATGGAAGTGGGAGCACAGGGCCCGTAAATGAGAGTCAATTACAGTCTCTCTACACTCATGGATACAAATAAGGCTATGGTTATATTTTCTCAAAAAGTAAGGAAATTTTATGTAAAAAAACTTTGATAATGCACCATTAGGGTTCCTTATCATTACACTTCTCAAAAAGTAAGGACATTCTATTGCAGAAAAAGTAATTAATGGACCATTAGAGTTCCAGCATCAAAAGCAGGGAAATGAAATTTTTTTAGGGTTCTCAACCCTAACACCCCACCCCCACCCTCTGTTTTTAACCGTAACACCCCACCACTACCCGACATGCAGAAACAGGTGTGAGGGGTGTGCCTTGGGGTTGCGAACCCTAATGCTCACCCCATTCTCTTATTGTGTACCCATCTTAGCTTACATACTCTTGGAATGCGGTGAGCATTAGTATTTGCAACCTTAAGGCACACCCCTCATACCTTTTCCTGCATGCCGGGTAGTGGTGGGGTATTTGGGTTGGAAACTAAGGCTGAGCGTTGGCTGTTAGGTTTGGGAACCCTAAACAAATCGAATTTCCCTACTTTTGATGCTGGAAGCCTAATGGTCCATTAGCAAAGTTTTTTCCATAGAATATATATGTGGGATATGGCATAGCCTGACTGAAGAAGATATCATATTTATTTTCACTCGAGGCCAATGACATCAAGATATCACTGGCCTCTCGTGAAGATAAATATGATATCTTCAGTCAGGCCATGTCATGTCCTGTTTATACAACATATGCTTTGGGCCCCCAACACAACCCCCCACATATGTTTTGGGGCCCCCCAAGATAACCTGCCATATCCCCCACTTAATGCAAACATCCGCATACCTTATTTTTCAGGCAGGACCTGCAGGCCCCCCCCAAGTGGCTCTGATCCTGTCATAATTGCAAAATAAATTATTTAAAAAAAGTTATGTGGTTGCTCCTGTCATGCAGTTTCGCTCTTCAAGTGCCTTTCAAGTACCTCAAGGGAATCAACAAATTCCAAGAGGGTAGCATCTTTCAAAAAAGAGGTGTGCAAGAACAAGGGGACACAATTTGAAGATAGAGGGGGGGGGCGGCTCAGAGGTAATGTAAGGAAGTATTTTTTCACAGAGAGGGTTGTGGATGCATGGAACGGCCTTCCAGAGGAGGTTGTGGAGTCAAAAACAGTGGTGAAATTCAAGCATGCATGGGACAGTCATAAGGCAATTCTAGGGGGTGGGGGTAGAATGAAGTAGGCTGCTGGTTAACTAGGATCTGCAGCTTATCCATTAGGTAGGGAAATGGGCTGACTGGGTGGGCCAAGCGGTCCTTATCTGCCGACAAAGTCTATGTTTCTATGTATGTTTCATGCTCTAAATGTGTAGCATGACTGAACGCTTTCAATGTAGTAAAATGAGGACCTGTCAGAGATTTAAAATAAGGCACTCTCTGTATAACCATAGAAATCTGTGGCTTTTAGAAATAGTTACTTAAAAAAAAAACTTATCTGGTTGATCCTGCCATTTTCCCCTGGTCTTACAGAAGCAGCTGCACTTTTCATACTCTAAATTTGTAGCGTGACCAAACGCTCTCAGCACAGTAAAATAAGGACCTGCCACATATTTAAAATAAGCACTATCCATGTGAAACATTACAAATCTTTTTCCTTTTTGTAAAGTTTGTTGAGCTTTTTGTAAAACATGCTGCCAAAAGTAGAAAGAGTGAATTGCAGCTTCAGAGAAGAGAATTCGAGCCTGAGCGAGTGTTGCTATAGCAATGAAAATGATGGTAGGATCAACCAATCTCAGAGTCATGCGGGGGGGGGGGCAGATCGTGGAGATGCAGAGCCTTTTGAGCGCTTTCATTTTCATCAGAATGACGTATAGGAACATAGAGATATCATCATGATGTATAGGAACATGGAGCTATCACTATGACGTATAGGAACATGGAGATATCAGTGATATCTCCACTGCCTGCGCGAGATACTACTTTTTATCCATGCTTTTATCCCAAAACATATGCTGTATATATGTATCTATCTATCTCTATATATCTATATCTATATATATCTATATCTATATAGCTATATATATATATATATATATATATAGAGAGAGAGAGAATAAATGATTACGAAGTGTGGAATGCTAGGAAATAATACCATCGAGGGGTCTGAACAAGCCATAAAGCAACATGCCTGAAGGGCGGTGGCCTTTATGAGCTTGTTTGACACCAAAATGGTATTATTTCATGAGTATGCTGGACTTTGCCATAATTTACCTTATATAATGCATAGGTTTGGTCACTTTCATGTCTGTTTGCAGTATCTGAGTGGTGCTGTTTTTTTTGGTTTGCCCGTTAGTTTTTTTTTCATAGTGTAGTGTTCTTCCATAGTGTAGTGGAATCTAGTACTGTTGTTGATTGCATGGTAGTTTTTTTCTATAGTGTGGCGTGAATTTACACATTTTTGTGTTCCCACAACTATTCTAACACTCCCACTATAAATGGGGGAGTGGTTTCAGCTGGATTTCCTTTCAGGATGGCATCTGAGCGGCCAGTGGGAGTTTTAAGGATGGTATGGGAGTGGTTAGTGGTAGTTTCAGGATGGCATGTGAGTGGTCGGTGGAATTCCTTTTAATGTGTGTGATCTGTGTTAAAGTGTGGTACAAATGAGGTTGGGAGTGGCAGTCATGATTATGGTGAAGAGTGTTATGGTGCAAGAGTGGGGAGTCGGCTTGGAGCAGCATGCTGAAGTCAGCAGGAGCATGGAGGGCTTCGTGTGTAAAGTGAGTATTGGAGTCAAGGGACATGCTGTGTGGGTGGTGCATTCCTCAGCAGGTTAGGGACATTTTTTGTCATTTGAGTTGTGTTTGTAGGGAATGTAAGGTAGGTGGTATATGTGTTAAGGTGCTTGTTACATATGTTATTAAGGCACATGTGACGTGCTTGCAAGGTGCTTTTTACATGTGTTATGTGGGTGCAATACAATGGTTTCTAGTACGTTAGGTATTAAGATGATATAAATGA
This sequence comes from Neoceratodus forsteri, assembly GCA_016271365.2. Classification (NCBI taxonomy): domain Eukaryota; kingdom Metazoa; phylum Chordata; order Ceratodontiformes; family Ceratodontidae; genus Neoceratodus; species Neoceratodus forsteri. Next base: position 238,250,958 of record CM057451.1, read on the forward strand.
GTTGATACATTAATACAGTGTAACTAGCTGGTTGGTTTCATTTACATTAATTAGTTTTTCATATACTCTAGGTGTTTTTTTTCATAAGCCCTAATTGGCTGCAGTGGTATACAGTAAAATATATGAAAGCATTTTCTATGGGATATATATATATATATAAATTACAGTGCCATGGTAGTGGTACTAAATTTAAGGTTGAGTAAGCATTTTAATGTTAAACCTCAAATTTTGCATCTTAATAACTTTGCCACCTTATGATAGATTTGCCTGAAATTTTGCATGCGCAGTCTGGTACCTTAGATCTCTGGATCTGGCAAGTTGTGTTACGGTCAGATGTACGGTTGCGGAGCTGCAGAATGCCAAAAAATGGACTTTTTGTGTGTTTCTTTGCACACGCCCACAACCCACATGATTTGTCTGTTTGGTCTGAAATCTTCAGGGAAGATGCAGTCTGGGTCACTGATATGTCTTATGAAGATTTGGTGAAAAAATATTAAACCATTCAAAAGTTATTCAAAAAACAAACTTCTCATTATAGTCAATGGGAAAGAATGTGTCTCACGAAAGTGGCTGCCAACATTTTCCTTTTGCAAATGGCCCTTTTATTTTCATGCTGCCGCCATCTTGTTTTCAGTTAGTGAGAAAGAAAAATGCCTGGCATTTAAATTTGGGACCCCTTAAGTAAACACTGACTGTGGGGTTTACCTAGTTGGGTCCTGAGGATGCCAGCCCTATCATTTTTTGGGATAAAACCCCCCCAGAAATGCCGTTTTCTTAAATCGTCACCCCAGTACTTTCTCAAATTGTGAAAGAAATAGCCATGAAACTTTTGCAAACATGAAAGTGTCATGCTATTTTTTGTGAAACCTTCGCAATTTGCTAAAGAACTTTGCCCAAAAACTGCAAATCTTTGCCATCCCCCTGCAACAAAATGGTTAGGGCTTTTGGGCTGAAATTTGCAGGGTGGCATGCCCTGGCCCCACAGATGTGCCTTTGGTGGTTTGGTGCCAAAACATTCTACGGGCCCAAAGTTACAACATTCCAAAGTTGAAAAATGTCCCATAGGATAACATTGCGGCATCCGTGACACCTTCCGGTGCCTGTATCTCAAAAACAAAGCGAGTTACTGAGTTTTCGCTACCTGCATCTTAGATCACTTTTAAGTGATCTAATCTGCAGAAACAAGTTTGGAATTTACAGATTACACCAGCAGTGGAATTTTTTGTTTTCCTACTTGCTATGGTTATGGAGATACTGGCAAATTAATGCCAGAAGGGTTCCAAGGGTGCCTTTTCAGCGTATTTTGGTGCCCACATCTTATAAGCGATGTGAGATACAGATCTGGTTGATTTATCTCATGTGGAGGACTTGCTGTCATGATTACAACAGCACTGGAATTTATTTCCTAGCTGCTACAGTTGCTGAGATATTAGCAAATTAGTGTTACAAGGGTTCCTTGCCCTGTAGGGCTGATGTATGGCTCCATAGTTATCTGCAAGTGGGAACGCAGGGCACAGAGGGCCCACACTCAACATACACATACCATTATGCAAAAAATGGGCAATATGAAGAGAGTGCAGTGCCCGGAAGGCCCGCGCTCCCAATAACACCTACCACTTACCAGTTACATTACACTTTCTCAAAAAGAAGGGAAATTCATTGCAAAAGCTCCATTAATGCATCAGTTAGAGTTCATAGCACAGTGACAAAAGCATGGAAATGTGGTGTTAGGGTTACCATGCCTGCCACCCATCCCCACCCTCCACACACCAACAGGCATCGGGGTGTGTGTTGGAGTCATCGTGCCTCTCTCCCCATTCTCCTATACTGCACCACCTCAGCTTGTTTACACATGGAATTGGGTGAGAGTTAGGCCGATGACCCCAACGCACATCCTGATGCCTCTTGGTGTGTGGAGGGTGGGGCTGTGGGGGTGGGGTGGGGTGGTAACCCTAACACCACATTTCCATGCTTCTGTCATTGTGCTATGAACCCTAACTGATGCATTAACAGAGTTTTTGCACTGTTTATATATATATATATATATATATATATATATATATATAGAGAGAGAGAGAGAGAATACATGATGGGCAGGAGATATGGAATAGCTCTTCACTTCCAGAGGAGCTCTGGATACTCACGGGTGCCAGGCATGAGAGTGAGAGTATCCAGAGCTCACGATGCAGGAGTGAAGATATTTTCCATAGCACACGATCTACACATCATGTGTTCTATTTATACAATAGGGGTACGAGTTTCAGAAGTATTGTTATGATTTTTTGTGTTCTGTTGCTATTTCTGTGTGTGAGATTTTCTGAATGGACTGGCAGTGTTACAAACTCTGTGGGAAAAGCTGAGTGTGTTTTGCAATGCTAAGTAAGTTAGCTTCAGGCAGCAGTGAGAAAGAGATTGTTTTATGAAGCTGTGTGCTTTAGAATTCTGGCTGCAGTCAAGTTGAGAGCATCACAGTAATGGGCTGGGAGTGAGACAGAATGATGTTGAACAGGTGATGATATTTTGCCATGGTAATTGAGTTAACTGCAGGCAGCTGTGAGAAACAAACTGTTTTGTGAAGCTGTGTGCTTTAGTATTCTGGCTGCAGTCAAGCTGAGAGTATCACAGCAATTGGTTGGGAGTGAGACAGAGTATAGAAAACACCTGAGAATGTTTTGCCATGGTAACTGAGTTGGCTGCAGGCAGCAGTAAGAAAGAAACTGTTTTGTGAAGTTGCATAAGCCGAGTGCTTTAGAATTCGGGCTGCAGTCAAGCTGAGAGTATCACAGCAATGTACTGGGAGTGAGTCAGAGTATAGGAATGCTTTGCCATGGTAACTGAGTTGGTTGCAGGCAGCAGTGAAGAAAAAATTACTCACCTTAATAATTATGTTTCTTATAATGGAGTCTTGCTGTATTCTGATTATTGCAGTTAGCCCCAGCACTCAAACTACCCCGGAGAGTAGAGGGTTAATTTTCTATGCAGAGCATAGAACGTTGAGCTCGAGCTTGGTTCATACCTCTGTCTGATGCACTTTGAAATGCAACTGTCAGATTCTTACGAGCTAATACTAACTAACTACTATGTGGAAATTGTAAAATTTTTACTAGCCAAATGGCAACCAAATATTTTGGATCCCCAAAAGACTCAAGTCAAGAAATCCAAAATCAAAAACCAGGTAGTGAACAACTTAAGACTGTTAAATTAATAATATAACCCACTCCCCTCTCTTAAAGGAGGAGTACCCAAATACACCCCTGGGGTGCAACACTACACCTGCCAGCCCACTTCCCAAAAACAGGTTCTGAGAGGGGAGGTAGGGAGGGAGGTCAGAATACAGCAAGACTCCATTAGAAGAAACATAATTACTAAGGTGAGTAATTTTTTCTTCAAACAACATGAAGTCTTGCTGTATTCTGACTATTGCAGACTACCAAGTAGTACCTCCATGGAGGAGGGAATTGAACCTACCTTGGGAATAGGCTCTGCAATACTGCTGTACCAAACCGAACATCACTCCTAGCCTGGATGTCCAGCAAGTAATGCTTGGTAAATGTATGAACTGTTTTCCAGGTGGCTGCTTTACATATCTCTAGCAAAGGAATATCCCTGGCCGCAGCCAGGGAAGCAGCTGTACCTCTAGTCAATGAGCCCTCAGGCCTGAGGGAGGTATTTTGCCTACCTTCTCATAGCAGAATTGAATACAAGAGACAATCCACCTGGCAATAGTTCTCTTAGTGGCAGGTTTGCCCTTACCCACTTCCCCATAAGTGAGAAACAACTGAAGGGAGTCAAACCTGTGAGCCTTAGTATGCTCAATGTAGTAACTAAGGGCTCTTTTAACATCCAAACTGTGTAAACTGCTTTCTCCTGAAGAAGAATGATCAGTGAAGAACACAGGGAGAGACATAGATTGGTTCAGATGAAAATCTGAAACCACTTTAGGTAAAAACCTCCTATTAGTTCTAAGGACCACCTTATCTCTATGTAATGAGATAAAATCAGACTCCACTGACAGAGCCTGCAATTCATTGATATGCCTGGCAGAGGTAATAGCTACCAGGAACACTGTTTTCCAAGTCAAGTACTTAAGCTCTGCTGAAGACAAAGGCTCAAAAGGGGGTTGCATAAGCTGAGCAATGCAAACATTAAGATCCCAAGCAGGGGTAGGATACCTAAAGGGGGGATTGGTATGAAGCAATCCCTTGAAAAATTTACAGAATACAGGGTGAGATGACGGTGAGTAAGGCTTTCCTGCTGACAGAAAAGCAGAAACAGCTGACAAATATACTTTGAGAGTAGCTGGTCTGAGGCCTAGGCCATTAAGATGAACCATATAATCCAGAACCGTAGACAATTCAGCAGTGTCTGGGGATATATGCTTCTTGGAACACCAAATGCTGAATCTTTTCCATTTGGAGTTGTAAATTTTTCTGGTGGCAGGATTTCGAGAGGCTTTGAGAATATCCAGAACCCCTTGGGACAGATACAAATCTGCATACTCTAACTCATCAAGAGCCATGCCTTGAGATTGAGAGACCGAAGATTGGGGTACCAAATCCTCCCCTGAGAGGAGGTTAACAGGTTGTAATTCCTGGGAAGAGACAGGGGAAGATGGACTGCTAGGGACAGCAACAGGGGGTGCCAAGGCTGCCAGGCCCAGTCTGGAGCAATCAGAATCACTTTGCAAGGTTGTAACCTTACCTTGACCAGAACCTTGAACAGTAGAGGAAAGGGAGGGAAGGCATATAGAAATTTCCCCTCCCAGTTCAAAATCAGAGCATCCAGAGGGACTGAGCCCAATACTGGGGATCTGCAACAAAACAGAGGAAGTTGGTGATTGTCTGGGGCTGCAAAGAGATCTATCTCTGGAGTGTCCCACCTTGAAAAAATCACTTTCAACACCAGAGGGTCCAGGGACCATTTGTGATGGCCCTGGGAGATCCTGCTCAATGCATCTGCTAGCACATTGTCCTTCCCTGGAAGGTGGACTGCTATCAGAGAGGTCTGCAGAGAATAAGCTAGTAACCACAATTTCATGGCTTCCGTGCACAAGGCCATGGACTGAGTGCCTCCCTGCTTGTTGATGTACCACATGGTGGTGTTGTCTGTCCTGACCTGAACCACCTTGTTCTGCACTGACTGAGAGAATGCTTGCAGGGCCGGAAAGACCGCCCTGAGTTCCAAGAGATTGATATGAAGAAGGGATTCCTGAGGGGACCACAGTCCCTGGGCTGTGAGAGCCCCCAGATGGGCTCCCCACTCCAATAGAGAAGCATCCGTGGTTAGGACCACAGAGTGAGACTGAGTGACAGATGGGACTCCTTGTCTGAGGTTGCCCTGATTCTGCCACCATTGGAGAGCCTGGATCAGAATCTGGGACACTGGAACTAGTTTGGTTAGAGAATCTTTCTTCTGAGACCAAAAGGCCCTCAGGTTAAACTGAATGTCCCTCATCTGAAATCTGGCCCCTTGGACCACTGCTGTAGAAGCTGCCATGTGGCCCAGAAGTTGAAGGAAGTGCCTTGCTGGCCCAGAGACCAGAAGGTGGAATGAAGAAGCCAGCTCTACAATAACCCTTGCCCTTTCCAGGGGAAGAAAAGCTCTTGCTTTGACTGTATTCAACTTTGCCCCTATGAAGGTGAGGAGCTGTACAGGCTCGAGGACTGACTTGGGAAGATTGAGAAGGAATCCTAGGGAAGTGAACACTTGCTGAGACACTTGAAGGTCTGACTTGACTTGGTCTGGGGACTGACCCACAATGAGCCAGTCGTCCAGGAATGGGAATATAGAAATATCTTTTCTTCTTAAGAAGGCCATTACTACTGCTAGGCATTTTGTGAATACCCTTGGAGCTGATGTCAAGCCGAAGGGCATAGCTTTGAACTGATAATGGCCTAAAGGCAATTCGAACCTGAGGTACTTTCTGTGGGAGCACCTGATGGGAATGTGAAAGTAGGCATATTTTGAGTCCAGGGAGGCTAGCCAGTCCCCTGGCCTTAGAGAGGGAAGGATTATTCCCAGAGTCACCATTTTGAATTTTGACAGATTTGGCAGTCTGAATCGAGGTGGTCAAACTCCAGACAATGAACACAGGTGGTGTGGGGATCAGCCTTAGCAAAGACTTCCCCACACACACTGCAGTGTTGAAACCCAGTGGACCTGGTTTTTCTTTTGGGTTTCTCAGACATAGCCATCCTAACCACAAACTTACCCTTTTTATGGCAAACAACCAGGCAAGACAACCTTATCGGTTTCTAACCGTGTCACGGGTATTGGAGAAAACACAAAAATGCATTTTTAAAAACTGATAAGGACCGTAACTACACTCTAAGTTTAAAAACAAAGACAGAATATATAAATCACTAAACGGCCGGTTCAGCTGAACCGGTCGAAAAATCAATTTTTACAATTTCAACAAGTTTACTATGTCTAGTTCACTACCTAGTACTTACTGTACCACAGGCAGAGATCTGAACCGAAACTTGCGAAAAATAATCGGTCAAATCGAGGACTTTAACCAACTTACGATCCGTGAGCAAAGGAGAAATCTCCGGAGCGGCTGTTCAGTTAGGCGGAGTAAAGAATCTGACAGTTGCGCTTCAAAGTGCAGCAGACAGAGGTTTGAACTGAGCTCGAGCTCAATGTTCTATGCTCTGCATAGGAAATTAACCCTCTACTCTCCAGGGCAGTTTGAGTGCTGGAGCTAACTGCAATAGTCAGAATACAGCAAGACTTCATGTTGTTTGAAATATCATTCACAGTGGTGATGTCACGAGTACATTTATATATCTAGTCGTGATGTCACGACATGAAATATCTCTTGTGGTGATGTCACCACAGTGAAGATACATGTTTTTATCACATTCATTTATCCTTCACCCCATTGTAGAAATATATATATATATATATATATATATATATATATATATTATAGTGGCGCGGTAGCACCACTATAGTCAGGGTTCAGCAGGCACTTTAATGTTAAACTTCAAATTATGCACTTTAATAACTTTGCAACTGTTCCGTGGATTTGCATAAAATGTTGCATGCATGGTCTCCTGGGGTAGGTCTCTCAACATGCTAAGTTTCATTCTGGTCAGATTTATGGATTTTGAGATCTGGATAGTGAAAAAATGGAAAATGTGGCACTTTTAGCAGTTTTTTTCCTCATCGTGCTGCACACAGGTGGTGTTGAATTTTAGTCTGAAGTATTTATGGCAGAAGGAGCTTGCGTCACAGAGCAGGCCAGTTTTTATTTGGTGAAAAAATATTAATCTGTTCCAAAGTTATAGTATTTTTAAGTTCCCATTATTTTCAATCGGATTTTCATTTTTCAGGATAGCTGCATGGAATGAAAAAAGGATCCTAATGGCGGTGCTGGACCTATCCAGTTTGTCAAGTAAATGCATGGATCCAGGGGAATCTGGTACATGCTTGTAATAGGACAGTGACAGAAGCCCTGGATTCTATGGTTCCTATTCGTGTTCGTCCCCTCACTCTTTGCCCAAGGTCCCCATGGTTTGATGGGACCTTGAAGGAATTGAGGAGAGTGGGTTGAAGGCTAGAGAGGGTCTGGCAGAAATCAGGCTTGGAGACTGACAGGTTTAGATTGGTGGACCATTATATAGCCTATCAATCAACAATCACCTATAAAAAGGCAGTGTTCCTGTCCAGTGACATTGCTGCTGCGAAAAAACGACCAGCTCAGCTCTTCTGGACTGTTGACAGACTGTGCAGTCCAATCTGTCTTCAGCCTGGGGGAGCTTTATCACAAGAGAAGTGTGATGAGTTTACTTGATTTTTGCAGATAAGGTTGCCACCGTCAGGTCTGGGATCAGCCCGGCCCCCTCTAAAGGGTATTGTGGAGGTTGGTGGGAGGTTGTGAGCACCTGGTCTGCTTGGTCCGATTTTGGCCGGCTGGAATTCATGGACATTGTGAGGATTATCCAGGCTTTGCGGCCAACCAGCTGTAGTTTGGACCCGGGCCTAACGTGACTCCTAGTGAGCTGCATTGATAACATTGGCCCAGTCCTGGTGGAGATAGTCTGGAGTTCATTGGAGAGGGGCATCTTTCCTGATCCCCTAAAGGAGGAAGTTGTACGATCACTCCTAAAAAAACCTCCCTTGGCCTGGACTGTCCGTCTAACTACAGACCTGTCTCTAACTTGCCTTTTGTAGGCAAGGTTGTTGAGAAGGTGATTGCGCTGCAGCTGGATGAGCATCTTTCTACCTACGATGTCTATGATTCTCTCCAGTCCAGATTTAGAAAGAGGCACAGCACTGAGACGGCCCTTGTTAGGGTGCTAAATGATTTCCTAATAGTGAGAGATAGGAGGACTTGTTCCATCTTGGTCCTCCTTGATCTGTTTGCAGCATTTGACACTGTGGACCATGGTATGCTACTGGAGCACATGTGGTTCATCTGTGGACTGTCAGGTATAGTCCTCAGATAGTTTTGATCATTCCTCGTGGGTAGGACTCAGAGAGTGGTCACTGGAATTTATTCCTATGATGTGTTCCCCCTATCCTGTGGGGTCCCGCAGGGCTCTATTTTGTCACCAATGTTGTTTGCAGTGTACATGCTGCCATTAGGAGACATTATTAGGTGGTACGGTTTGAGTTTTCACTGCTATGCCGATGATACTCAGCTGTACATGTCCTTTGCACCCTGACAGGGTGATGGTATCTTGGTGTTTAACAACTGCCTCTCTGAAATCCAGGATTGGATGAGTGCCAGCTGGCTGAGGTTGAAGCCAGCTAAGACCGAAGTGTTGGTGGTAGACCCAGATCATCGGGAAATGGGTTTGTCGGCTGGACATCCCTCTGAGTTTTGGGTCGGGGGTATTCAGTTGACTACGTCAAATAGGGTGTGTAATGTAGATGTTATTTTTGATGATGGTTTGACCCTGAAATTGCAGGTGTCTGCCGTTGTCAAGACCTCATTTTACCATCTGAGAAATATCACCTGGGTGAAACACCTGGTTCCTCCTAAGGATCTACCTACATTGATCCACGCCTTCGTGACCTCCCGCCTTGACTACTGCAATGCCCTGTACCTAGATTTACCGGGTGTTGATATCCGCCGCTTACAGCTAGTGCAGAATGCAGCAGCCAGGCTGGTGACTGGTACCTCTAGGACCAGTCACATTACGTCTGTGCTCCACGGACTGCACTGGCTTCCAATACAGTGGTGGATCACCTTCAAAGTCGGCTTGCTGACCTATAAAGCCCTACATGAACCGAGTCCACGCTACCTGCCAGATCTCCTGTGGTTTTCTCCTATTTTTTGTTTTTTAGCATTTTAAATCCTTGTTAGCCACGCACTAACTTCCTTGTTTATGAGTCCGTGTTCATCACTAGTGAACAAGGAAATCGGCTGCTGAAAAAGGATTTCTCTTTTTCACGACCAGATGGCCAAAACTGCAATCCTTGTTCGCCAGCCGATTTCCTTACTCGCCACTGATGTCCCTCCCAATAATGTTTTTATCTGAAAATAAGAAAAGAGTTACTTGTTATCTTTTTTTTTTTAACCTGTAGGAAAAAAAAGTCCATCACCAATCTCGCCCACACCTCCCACCTGACCACCCACAGTGTACCCACCTCCCCACACCCCCGTGACATCCCCACAGACCGCCACTCACCTATGGAGGTCCCAGGTTTGAGACCCACTCCACAGATCGAAGACACGTCTTGCTGCTGGAACCGGTGACTGGAAAATGAGCTAAGGTAAATGCGCTTCAATGTATTTCAATGGGGGAGTTTCTACTTATATGCATAACTGAGCCGTTTTTCAGAATTTTGACCCCAAATTTTCAACATGGCCTTTTGGGGTTCCTACCTCATGAACAGCATGACTGTCATTAGGCAACTCCCGCTGGAAAGGTGATTTCGTGGCCGGTTTGCAAAATCACCTTTCCAGTGGAATTTGCATAACGACAGTCATATTGTTCATGAGGTGGGGTCATAAGAAGGCTATGTTGTCAATTTGGAGTCAAAACTTGAAAACATTACTGCATTATGACCATTCCTTACAATCTCGCTAGGCACACTCGTAACTTTGGAAATTTTCAATATTTTCACCCCATATTTTCAACATAACCTTGTTATTACCCCATAGAAACATAGACTTTGACGGCAGATAAGGACCACTTGGCCCATCTAGTCTGCCCATTTCCCTACCTACAGGATAGGCCACAGATCCTAGTTAACCAACAGCCTATTTCTTCATACCCCCCACAAGAATTGCCTTATGTCTGTCCCATGCATTCTTGAATTCTCCCACAGTTTTAGACCCCACAACCTCCTCAGGAAGGCTGTTCCATGCATCCACTACCTCTCTGTGAAATAATACTTTCACATTGCCCCTGAACTGCCCCCTTCTATCTTTTAAATTGTGTCCCTTGTTCTTGCATGTTTTTTCTGAAAGATGCTACCTCTTGGACTTTGTTGATTCCACTGAGGTACTTAAAGTTTATATCATGTCCCCTCCTCTTCTGTCCTCAAGGGTATACATATTAAGCTCCTTTAGTCTCTCCTCATACTGCTTCTCTTGCAGACCCTGTGCCATTTTAGTTGCCCTCCTCTGGACTGCCTCTATCCTGTCTATGTCCTTGCGTAGATGGGGTCTCCAGAACTGGACACAGTACTCCAGATGGGGTCTCACCAACTGTCTGTACAGAGGGATAACAACTTCCTGTTTTCTGCTGCTGATGCCTCTCCCTATACATCCCAGTATACCCCCAGCCCTTCCTACTGCCTTCTCACATTGCTTGCCAACCATTAAGGTCATCGGATATGATTACCCCAGGTCCCTTTCCTTTTTTGTGGTTGTTACTACCTCCCCCCCCATTGTGTATTCTTCCCCTGGGTTCTTGTTTCCCAGGTGCATTATTTTGCACTTCTTTGCATTGAATCCTAGCTGCCATACTTCTGACCATTCCTCCAACCTTGCCAAGTCCCTTTTCATCCTTTCCACGCCTCCTTGTGTATCAACCCTGTTGCAGATCTTTGTGTCATCTGCAAAAGGCATGCTTTCCTTCCAGTCCCTCTGCAATGTCACTTATGAAGACATTAAAAGGACTGGACCCAATACTGAACCCTGCGGATCTCTACTAGTAACCCCTCTTTCTTCAGAGTGGACTCCATTTACAATTACCTTCTGTGTCCTGTTGTGCAGCCAATGTTTTACCAGGCTACCACCCTGGGACCCACTCCCAGGCTGGTTAATTGACTATTAATCTTTGTGTGGGACTGTGTCAAATGCCTTGCTAAAGTCTAGGTAGGCCATGTCCACAGCCCTCCCTGGTTACTACTTTGGTCACCCAGTCAAAGAAATCTATTAGATTCGCTGACATGACCTTCCCGCCGTGAACCCATGCTGCCTTGGGTCCTGTGCCCCACTGGCCTCTAGGTACTCAACTATTCTTTCCTTCAGAAGTGACTCCATCACTTTCCCTACCACAGAGGTCAGACTGACAGGTCTGTAGTTTCCTGCCTCTGTCTTCGTCCCACTTTTGTGAAGGGGAATCACATCCGCCTTCCTCCAGTCCTCGGGTACCACACCATCCTCCCATTATTTATTAAAAAGAGTAGCCAGTGGTTTCACTAGTTCCTCCCTTAATTCTTTTAGAATTCTGGGGTGAATTCTATCAGGACCCATTGCTTTGTCCACCTTCAGTTTTAGGAGTTCTTGCAGAACCCTTTCTTCTGTGAAAGGACTGGGATCGACCCCCCTATCAAGAGTGCTTCTGTTAATTGGATTAGGCACTTCCCCCTCCTCTTTTGTGAATACTGAGCAGAAATATTCGTTCAGTATCCCTGCTTTTTCACTGTCCCCTCTGCCCACCCACCGTTCATTCTATTCAGCCTCACTATCCCTCCCTTTGTCTTTCGCTCGCTGATGTACCTATAAAAGGTTTTATCCTCATTCTTAACTGAGTTGGCTATCTTTTCCTCAGTTTGGGCCTTTGCTATTCTGACTTCCCTCCCTGCTTCCTTCTGCCTTAACTGGTACAGCTCTCTTTCCTGCTCCTTCTGTGTTTCCTTATACTTCTGAATGCTATCTTTTTCTTCCTGACTTTCACAGCCACCTCTTTTGAGAACCATAGTGGCTTTTTCTTTCGTTTTGATATGTTTATTTGCTTCACACAAAGGCTTGTTGCCTCTGTGATGGCAGTTTTGATGATTCCCCATTGTTGCTCCACACCTCCTTCTAGCCTGTTTGCTAGTGCTTTTCTGAGGCACTCTCCCATCTTGCCAAAGTCAGCCCTCCTAAAGTCCAGTACCCTCATTTTTGTATGGCTTGACTCTGTAGCTGAGTTTAACGTGAACCACACTGTTTGATGGTCACTTGTTCCCAGATGGCAACCCACTTCTAGATCTGAGATCCTCTCACTGCCCCCGTTTGAGAGTACGAGGTCTAAGATTGCTCCCTCACGAGTGGGTTCCGAAACTAGCTGTCTGAGGCCTGCCACCTGTAGGGCATCAAGAATGGCCCTGCTCTTGGATGTGGCTGCAGCAAATGTGCTCCAGTTAACATCTGGCATATTCAGGTCTCCCATCAACAGTATCTCCCCTTTCTCTGCCATTCTAAGAATGCCTTCTATCATATCCTTGTCCATTCCCTCCCCCTGACATGGGGGTCTGTACACAACCCCTGTGTGGACTGTGGTGCCCTTTCCAGTCTCCAAGGTGACCCACAGTGCCTCCTCTCCTCCCTGTTTACTCTTTTGTTCAGTTGCTTTTATCCCTTCCTTTACATAGAGCTCTCCCCCTCTTCTCCCTGCCTGTCTCTCCTGTAGGTTATGTGCCCTGGTATGTTAACATCCCAGTCATGGTTCTCTGTGTACCATGTTTCTGTGACTGCTACGATATGCAGGCATCCCTCTTCCATCAAGGCCACCAGCTCAGGGAGCTTGTTGCCCAGACTACGGGCATTGGTACTCATTACCCTCCATTTCCTGATGGCCTTACTCCTTTTTGGCCCATCCCTGTCCTTCTTGCCTTTGTCACTTTCTCCATTTACCCCTACCCTTCTCCCTATCGACACCTCTATGTTGGTGTTTACCACACTTACTACTGTGTTTACCGCACTTACCACCTCATATGTGTGATAGCTGTCATTTTTGAAATCCTGGTTAAAATGTGCTTTTGTGCTTGTGGCGCAGAATGGCGTTGCAGTTGCGCAGAATTACGTTTGGGAGGGGATTTGAAAATTTTCTGTGGTGGGTACATGCAGTGAGGTCATAGGAAGACTATGTTGAAATTTTGGGGTCAAAATGATTACAAATGGCAGAGTTTTGACTGTTTGTCACAATTTCGCTACGCCTGCTCATAACTTTGGAAATTTTAAATATTTTGAGCCCAAATTTTCAACATAGCCTTCTTATTACACCACCTCATGTATGTCTCAGCTGTCATTTTTCAAGGTCCTGTCCAAACTGTGTTTTTGCACCTGCACTGTGGACTGGCATTGCGCTTGTGTGAAGTTATGTTTTGATGGGGATTGAAAAAGTTTCTGCACCGGGAACATGAGGTGGGGTAATAACATGGCTATGGTGACAATATGGAGGCTGTTGTGCTATAACTGGAAGCACAGGGGCCAGAGGCCCCTGTGCTTCCTCAGCTAGATACATATATGCATCTATGGAGGGATGGGAGTGCAGGGTCTTAAGAACCCTGCTCTCCCACAGTAAAATAAGGATATGATTATACTGTCTCAAAAAGTAAGGAAACAAATTGCAGAAAACTTTGTTAATGCATCAGTTAGGGTTAAAATGACAAAAGTATGGAAATGTGGTGTTAGGGTTTCCAGTCCTAACTCCCCATTCCCCACCCTGCACAGACCCATAGGTGAGGAAAGTGGCTGTCTTGGGGGCTGTGAACCCTAACGCTCACTCCATTCTCCTATGCTGTACCCATGTTACCTAATTTTGTAATGGAATGGGGTGAGCATTAGGGCTGACGGCCTCAAGACAGACCCCCTCCCACCTGTTGATCTGTGCAGGGTGGGGGACAGGAGGGGGCCACTAGACTACCAGGGAAGATCGAGGATGACAACTATTTATTACTTTGGTATCGGGGATAGGAGGGGGGCCACTAGACTACCAGGGAATATTGGAGATGACAATTATTTATTACTTTGGTGTCAGGGATGGGAGGGAGGGCCACAAGACTGCCAGGGAAACAGGGTTTGGGTTTCTTCTTTGGGATTGGGGCTGGCCACCCATGAGCTGGTGGCTACTGTGTTGTGCTGTGCAGTACGGCAGCCTGCCTGTGTGTGGCTAGGAGTTAGGCATGTTTCTTCCAAGCCTAACTTTATGCGGCACATCTCCGAGATGTGTGGGCGGCTGCACCATGCATCTCGACTGAATATCGAGATGTGCCGCATATGCATGGGAACGTCCCCTCCGGATGCACTGCATACATTATCTTTGCACTGTGGTGCATCTGGAATTGCATAGTGCATCACCCACTTTTGAATATGGCCCAGGGGCACATTTCAGGGATGCGCCGGCACAACTCAGTTGCGCTGGGTGCATCTCCTTTGAATATCTTAGCCCAGGTGTTTAGGTGGTTTTGTGATAGAAATGATAAAATATTACAAAAAGAAAAAAAATTAAAAGTACAAAATGTAAACTGTGCCCTTCTGATCAATGGCTCAGCACAAGAGAAATAAATCAGTACATTACAAATCACTACAGTTAGATAGATGGATGGATACTTTATTTCTAAAGCGTCCTATTCCAGGGACTCAGAGCGCTGTACATTCAAGACAACAATACAGATATTAAAACAACAGTCTTATGATAATACATTAACTGGGAGTCAGCAATAAGTTAAAATGATCTATTTATTCCATTTAAAATAGCAATAAGATAAATTTCGCAATTAAAAACCTGCTGGAACAAATAAGTCTTGAGACCCTTTTTAAAGGCTTCTACTGTGGGAGCCTCCCTAAGATACCTAGGCAGTGAGTTCCACAGGGTAGGCACGGCCAACGAAAATGTACAGTTGCCTGAATGCCGCAGCCTAACCCTGGGAACTCCAAGGAGGCAACCCTCAGCAGAACAGAGCGTCTGGGATGGGCAGTAGGGGACAAGGAGACCTTGCAGATAGACTGGCCCCCTTTCATGCAGGGTCTTGTAGGACAGAAGCGCTACCTTGAAGACAATCCTCAACCTAACTGGCCACCAGTGCAGTCAGCGGAGGACTGGGGTGATATGATCACTCCTTTTCACTTCTGTCAACAGCCTTGCCACCGCATTCTGCACCAGCTGCAGCCGGTGGAGGTTGCCTCCAGATAACCCCATGTAAAGGGCATTAAAGTAGTCCAACCTGGACATAACAAAAGCATGCACCAGTATAATCAGGTCCTCAGGTGGGATCAGGGCTCAGATCTGGGCAATGTTCCTGAGATGGTAGAATCCACTTTTAACCACGGCTGACACCTGAGCATCAAGTGTCAGGCTGTTGTCAAGGATCATGCCCAGATCCTTTACCCATCTGGAATGCGCAAGGGGAGCCGCCCAGCACTAGGTCGGGAGGTCCCCTGCCCCCCCTTCACCACGACGACCTGGGTCCACCACTAGTACCTCAATCTTGTCTGGGTTAAGCCTAAGCCAATTTTGAGTCATCCATGTCTGATTTCCTCTAGGCAGTTGTTAAATACAGAGGCCACCATGTGGATTTCGGGTGTACAGGACGAGTATAGCTGGGTATCATCTGCATAACAGTGAAAACCCAGCCCATACTGCCTGATAATGTCTCCTAATGGCAGCATATACACTGTGAACAACAAGGGTGATAAGACCGAACCTTGCAGAACCTCACAGAGCAAAGGCTTCTAGTAAGATGATGCCAATCCCATCATCACCCTTTGCACTCTGCCTGTCAAGTATGACCTGAACCAGTTGATGACATTACCAGACAGGCCATACCAGAACCACAGACAGTCAAGTAACACCTCATGATCCACAGTGTTAAATGTCACTGAGAGGTCCAAGAGGACTAAGGTGGTATGCTCTCTGCTGTCCCTCACCATCAGGAGATCATTAAGCACCCTCACCAGGGCAGTCTCTGTACTATGCTCAGCTCGGAACCCAGACTGAAAAGACTCATAGATGGAGGAGGAGGCAAGATGCTCTTCAAGTTGGATGGCCACCACCTTTTCTATAACCTTCCCTAAAAATGGGAGATTAGAGACCGGCTTGTAGTTGCCATGACACTCTGGGTCCAATGAGTCAAATCAATACTATCAATACAGTACAAGTCAATACAATCAAAATAGATGTGATGTAGTAAGCAACTATGGGAACCATATTCCAAAAGCGGCAGGCTGCATTGAGCAAGTAAATGCACCGTGCATGTCAACTGTGTTGGCATAAAACAATGGGATATTCAGAAGATGCACCGTAAAATGTGATCGTGCATGTGTGGCTGAATATCCTGAACATGCACAATTGCACAGTGGGAGATACACGGCACGGCAGGTGACCAGAGACCAGTGCAGAGCATAAGGAACTGCGTGACGTGAAGCCACTTGTGTGGTGCACAGATAGTCAGCACCCAGACAGCACATTTGCATCTCATTACTGGAATGTATTCAGGCCATTTGCATACCATTGGCATGCACAGTTCCAGCACTGCAGGGTAGCACCACTACTCCACAAAGGTGATCAGGAGGTGCTGCAGCCTAGCAGACAGGTGGGAAGGCATGTTTTCGTGTGGATGAATTGCAGTGGTCTGAGTACAGTGCTACATACCTCCCAACCTTTCATCACCCAAATGTGTGACAACTGGACAACGTGTGACACATCACCAAACATGACATTGCAAGCTCAGAATACTGTGGAAATAAGTGCACTAATGTTCATAATGTGTGCTGATAACCTAACATCTTATATTATTATACAATCCTGCATAAAAGTCTCAGTGGTCAGTGTGTAATGTCACCCTCTCTGTGTGGGACAGAGGGTGTCTGAGAGATAACATAAGTGCCATACCCCCAATGTGTAACAATTGAGAGGTATGTAGTGCTACTACCTATGGCCATATCTGTGTCCTAGGCAGCCGCATGCACAACACTGGAAGGGACCGGTGTCCTTGAGGCATACCCATGCTGCCTCCAGGCTGCAAGTGGTGCCACTTCTGCCCAGCACTGCCTAGAGTTGTGCAATGTCCACCACCAGTACACCACAGTGACCCAAACCCAGGGCCCCTGTAGCATTGTCACACTGCATGGATGGCATCAATGACATGTATGTGGGTCCTGGTGGCATGGGTCTGGCACGGCATGCTGTGTGCACCTATGGTGTTCCACCATGAGTGTGTGGCACTGGGCAGTCCCTGACCCATGCCATGCTGTCACCATTACTGCCATGCATCCTGATCACCATTGTCCAAGATGTTACCATGGGTACATGCCACCACTGGGTGGCACTCTGATGGCCACATGGGTGTAGGCCATGGCACCTGGCACAAGTTCTGCATTGTAGCTGTCTGCTCCACAGGTGTGCTCGGGGGGGGGGCCTGACTGGCATGTGGCAGCTGGTCATCCCCAACTTGGGTGTGGTGAGGGGGGGTGGCTGCCTGGACAGTGCTGGTTGTGTCATCCACCGGTACCCGGCAGGTGCCCGGCGAGCAGGCACAACACAGCTGGGGTTTTGGGTACTACCGTCCTGGCTTGACTGCTGTGTGTGGGTGCATGGAGCACATTCTGGAGCACCTGCAAGGGCTGTCTCAGGATAGCCTGTCTGCAGTTCCACAGCCTGCCTGTGGGTGGCTGGCCAATTTAGGGCTGCCCTTTGCTTGCCAAACTTTGCGCAGCCCAAATTTGGGATGCGCGGCACATGTGCTGCTCATTTTGGATGAAGTTACACATGCATGGCATATGCAGATGCCCGTCCCTTTTTCTGCATCACATACATTATTTCTGTGATCGCACATTACATGCACAACATGTTTTGCTTTTTGAATATCGCGCTTCCGCACATTTTCCAGAATGCACCGCACATCTCCATTTTGTGCCGTGCATCTCCTTTGTGGGCCTACTGTATGTCTATAAAGCAACTCACAGATGCTGACTTTTGTGCTGCACATCGGTACTGCGATGTCAAGAGCAGTGTTAAACCTGCTCTCTGATTGGTTTAGTATTCCTTTGTGACATACCCAGCTTTGCAAGATTGTAGCACTGTCTTGCAAGTTGGTCGTAAGATAGTGTTAACTTGGCCAATTCAGACCCACACCTCTGTGCATACCTCTCAACCTTTTGTCACTGAAATGAGGGACATGGACATTTTTGGACACTCAAAATGAGGGACAATGAGGGACACAAACCCTCAGAATGAGGGACACATCCTCAAACATGGAGATGCAAGCTCAGAACACTGTGCAAACCATAGTGTTTACTTGTACAAAGTTTATTTTGGATTCAGTATTTTAGAATATTAAGTGTTTCTGCTGTAAAGTCTGAATTTACAGCACATTAGCTGTGTGGGCAGCACCTTTTCCATGAGGGATGGATGAGGGACAGAGCAAATGAGGGACACTTGAGAGATATGCTACTGTGTTTTATATATATATATATATATATATATATATATATATATATATATATATATTACACAGGCACGGTTATCGCAGTATATTAGGGTTCAATGGTCACTTCTATGTTAAACCCAGAATTTTGAACTTTAATAACTTCGCAACCATTCTACCGATTCACATGAAATGTTGCATGCACTTTTGGGGAACAAAGTTCTTTTGATGTGGTAAGTGTTGTGCAGGTGCAGAGATACGCAGTGTCAAAAAATGTGAAAATTGCCATTTTTTGTCAAATTCTCTATTTTCATTCATAGCATATTGATGCTGGTTCATCAGTTTCGATTTGAGTGGCAGTCAGGGTGGTTATGCAGTTGAGTCATATAATCAGCTCACAAAGCATGTTCTGCTTCAGATAAATAATGACAAAATGCAGCATTGTTTTTTTTTTTTTTCATTTTTTTGTAGCTATAATCTCAATTCACTTTGTATGGTCTTCTGCAATAGTTAGGCTTAATGGATTGTTCATTGCATATAGGAAACTTACTGTTTGAGATGAGTGCCGGTGTGCGACATGGTTTGTGTATGTGGATGGGTGCAAATGTCTTGTTACTGTATTGTGGCTTGATTGCTGCTGTTACACAAATTGTGCATACTCGATATTTGCAGCCTGTTATGATATGTCAAAAATCTTGAGATAATTATCAAAATGGAGATTTATTTTTTAGTGTCCTTATACCAGTAGCTGCTGACCACCTTCCAGATTAATTCTGGTTAAATTTAATTAAATTCAATTAATTAAATTAAAATAATTTAATTCAATTTCAGTTCTCAGCATGCTCAGTAGGGTATCAAACATCTATCCAAACATCTATCTGAAAGACGCTACTAAGCATGCAAAGAATCAAAATATCAAATCCTTATAACATAGGAACGGATTAATATTTTTTCACCAAATCAATGATAAGCACCATTCTGTAGCAATCCCTTTCTACCTTGAACATTTCAGACCCAAATTCCAAACTTTCTGGGCTGTAGGTGATGATAAAAAACAGCAAAACTCCCCAATTTTTCCTAAAAATGCACTATCCAGATCATAGAATCCTCATATCCGACTAGAACAGAACTTAACAAATCAAGAGACCTTGCCCTAGAATGCGCATGCAAAATTTAATGCAATACCATTGAATGGGGCAAAGCAATTACGGTGCAGTTTTAAGGGTTTAACATTAAACAGCCTACTCAACCCTAACTATAATGGTGTTACCGTGCCACTATAATACTGTATATAGATATATATACTGGCTCAGATATTCAAAGGGGTTGCGCCTGGCACAACAGAGTTGCGCCAGCGCAACCCCTCACTGTGCCCCAGTTTGATAATCAAAAGGCTGCCAGGTGCAGCGCAAATCCTGATGTGCCGGGGCACAATGGTAATGTATGCGGTGCAAATGCAGGGGGCATGCCCATGCATATGTGGCACATCCCAATATTCAGCCCAGGATGTGCGGCACATATGCTGGCACAACCCTGCATTACGCCGCATGAGGGGGCACAAAGTTGAGCCCATGAAAAGGAGGAACAACTCCTGGCCACCCACAGGCGGGCTGCTGTATTGCAGTGTGCAACAGAGCAGCCGCCAGCCATGGGTGGCCACCTGCCCACCCGGAACACCATCCACAAACACTCATATGGTCCTGGAGTCTAGTGGTACCTCCTCCTCCCCAGTAGTTCATCATGGATAATAGTGCAGAAAACACAATGCAGTGGTACCCTCCTCCCACAGCCACGATCAACGTTACATAAAGAAATAGGTCTCGGTAGTCTTCAGCTATTCCCTCAGCCCCACCGCTGGTATAATACAGACCTCCCGGTAGCTTTCTGGTTCTCACCGCCTTCAACCCCGATCACAGAAGCTCCCAACAGATCATAGCTTTGAGGTCCAGTGGTTATCTCTCACCTCTCCACTCATTTACAGGATTTCGCCCGCTCCAGCTCCTCGTCAGTCGACGTGGAGTAGTTGCACTCCACCCACACGCCTGCCGCCCGCCAAATGAGTTAGCCAGGCGGGCTTGCAGGGCATACTGTATAGATAGCGACAAATATGTGAATGAAGTCATTCACATATTTGTGGCTGTCTACTCACAGTATGCCCTGCAAGCCCATACTGTAATCTATCATTCGTGGGTGGCCGGTGGTATGCAGGTGGGTTGCAGCCACCACGATGATGATGGGGCTGGTTACAAGGGGTCCTGTGTGGGTGGAGGGGTAGGGGTGCCACTGACCACCGGGGGTATGATCTGTTGGGGTTACCTGCAATCGGGTTACGGGCAGGCAAGGGCCACTAGACTACCAGGGAGTGCAACATTTCATTATATCGGCGATCGGGGCTAGGGGTGGGGGGGGACCACTAGACTACCAGGGATTGTATATATGTCATTTACCAGCAGTCGTGGCTACAGGAGGGAGGGGGTACCACTAGACTACCAGGGAATGTGTTCTATGTACTATTCCCTGTGATCATAGCTACAGGGCAGGGGATGCCCCAAGACCCCCTCAGTCCACACGTCATTCTGTGCAGGTTGCCAGGCTCACCGGGCTGCCCTGTGCAACTCATGCAAATGGGGCCATAATGACATGTTAATGGCTCCAGTTGCACCATGCATATATTATGGCCTCATTTGCATGCCCTCTTCTTAATATCATGAGTGCTGCGCCCAGCGCAACTGCATTTATGCTGGCGCATCCCCATGCTCCCTATCTGTGGCTTGCGCTGGTGCAGTCCGTGCCATATTCAATGGTGCTGTGCTATGACGCATCACCATTGAATATCACCTGGTCCTGGCCCCGGCGCATCCCAGCTGCCCTGCGCCCATGCTTGCGCCATTGTCAGGCGCAGTCTGAATATCTGGGCCCCTGTATATAAATATATTAATAGCTGCATCCCTGTTAAACTGAATTGCACAACATTTTGCATGTGTGGTGTAGGAGGAAAGGTGTCTTGATTTGCCAAGTTTCATTCCACTTAGCTGTGCAGATTCCAAGATCCAGATAGTATATTTTTAGGAAAAATAAGGATTTTTTGCTGTTATTTTGTCATCACCTACAGCCCAGAAGATTTGGAATTTTGCCAACGAAAAGGCACCATTCTAGGACAAGCCCTTTCTGACCAAAATTCCAGATCATCTGGGCTGTAGGCAATGACAAAAAAACAGCAGCCCTGGATCTCAGAATCAACACATCTGACTGGAACAAAACTTGACAAATCAAGAGACCTTGTTTCCCAGACTGCGTATGCAAAATTTTGTGCAATTCTGTTGAATGGGGGCAAACCTATTAAGGTGCAAAGTTAGAGGTTTAACATTAAATAGCCTACTCAACCCTAACTGTAGTGGTAATACCGCTCCACTATAATATTGTATGTAGATAAGTATACTGTATACAAATATCTTAATAAATTTACTCCTATTCAACGGAATGGTACAAAAGTTTGCTTGTACAATTAAGGGGCAAACTGTCTTGATCTGCCAAGTCTTGTTCTAGTCAGATATGTTCAAGTTTATTGCAGAAAAACTCTGTTGAGCAAGCTCATTAACAAGGAGATCCTAGATCATATAAACAGTCAGGAGACTTTGCATAAAAAGGCAACATATAAAAAGCAAGATGAAACAATTTACACAGAAGATTAATATGCATCAATTCATATAAGTACATCCTAGCAAAATGAGGTACAGTAAGGTTCATGTAATACCTGGTGCAGAATTTTGACAGTGCAAGGTAGGGATCATTAGCATAAGATAGTGGGGAGCTGAAAATGTAGGGAGTGTACTGTGACAGGAGATTGTAGTTAAGTAAGAGGGAGGGGTTAAAAATAACAGGGGAGAGTAGTGGATTAAGACGGAGGGGTTGAAAATGAGAGACGAGTGGAGGAAAACGGCTAGGGAGAGTAGGGGGAAGAGGATATAGATAAAGAAGGCAAGGGTAGGAGAAGGTTTAGTGGTTAGCTGATTGATTTCACGTCCTGGCAAGTACAGGTTTCAGGTGAATGGTCTTAAGGATATAAGGGCTGGGAAGAGGCTTGAAAGCAGCTACAAATATCTTTTATTTTGGATGCGGTTAACTCTTTGAAGAAATTAACCGAGACCATACTGGATTGTTTCAGGGTGGACTGGAGTTGGTTCCAGATTGTTGAAAGAGCATATGAGATAGCACATTTACCAAAGGTGGTGCGAGTCCTAGGCACGTCAAGGACGATGAAGTCAGATTTCCTGAGAGAATATGCACAGTGTGAAATACTGATGAGGGATGTGAGGTAGCTCGGAAATTTGTTCAGGAGTAACTTGAGGGTCCAAATACCAGCATGGAACAGACGTCTAGTGGTAAGTGACGTCCAGCCAACAGCTGCATAAAGGTTACAGTGGTGGGTTCAGTATGGTGATTTGGTGATGAACCGCAGGGCACGGTGGTAAAGTACGTCCAATTTATTTAGGTTCGAGATTGCAGAGGAGCTGTAAATTAGGTCCCCATAATCAAGCAAGGGAAGGAATATGGCCTGCACCAGCCTGATTCTAGTTTCATTCGGAAAGAGAGACTTGTTTCTGAAGAAGAAACCTAACCTGGCTTTTAGCCTTCTGGAAAAGTCCTCAAGATGATCACTGAAAGAAAGTTCTGTGGATTCCAAGATCTGAGGAGTGCATTTTTATGAAAGATCGAGTTTCTTTGCTGTTTGTTTTGTCATCACCTACAGCCCAGACGGTTAGGAATTTTGGTCTAAAATGTTCTGGGTATAAAGGGCTTCCCCCAGAATGATGCCTTTAATTGGTCTGGTGAAAAAAGTATTAATCTGTTCCCAAGTTATAAGGATTTGAAATTTTGGTTCTGAGCATGCTCAGTAAGGTATCCAACGTCTATCCAAAAGACTGAGCATGCTCAGAATAGAAAAGTTCAAATCCCTGTAACTTGGGAATAGATTAATATTTTTTCACCAAACCAACAATTACACCATTTTGTAGAAAACATTTCTACCTTGAAAATTTCAGACCAAAATTCAAAACCGTCTGGACTGTATGCGATAACAAATAAACAGCAAAAAAACAGATTTTTCCTAAAAACACAGTTTCCGGATCTTGGAATCTGCACATCTGACTGGAACAAAATTTAGCAAATCAAGAGACCTTGCACCCCAGACTGTGCATGCAAATGTTCGTGCAATTCTGTTGACTAGGGCAAAGCTATTAAGGTGCAAAGTTAGGGGGTTAACATTAAACAGACTACTTAACTCTAACTATAGTGGTGCTACCGTGCCACTATAATTTGGGGTCAAAATCTCAAAAAAACAACAAAATTATGAAGATACATTGAGATTTTTCAACATTTACTCGTAACAGAGCAATTGGTTTATACATTTTCAACCCACATTTTCAGCATAAGTTGGTTTTCTACTCCACCTCATGAACATGGCAGGTGTCACTTTCAAATCCCTATCCACACCTGTTTTAATGGTCATTCTGCAACATTACATTTTCGGTGGCATTTGAAATGTAACCCCTCTGCAAATGGGGGTTCCTAGAAACCTCCCGGAGCTTGCCTAAAGGCTCCCTGTTTAACTGGGGTTCGGCGAGATGCCGCTTAAATGTGGACGCTGTGAGTGCTTTTAAAGCCTCTAGTACTGTCTTTTTAAGAGCTCCTTGCTTGCAGGCTTTAGTGGTGTGTACAAGGGGGACCAGGGTTTCCTTGCTCGAATCCCGCTTGAGCTGCGGGGAAATCGCTCCCTTTGAGTAGTCGCTGAAAAGCGCAACGGGAGCTCTTTTGAAAGATGTAACTGTTTGGCTAGGATTAGTTAGAGTATTAGTGGAATTACAGTTGTCTAACCTGCTTCCTTTGCAGCTGGGACTGTGTGCGCTTGGCACCTCCATTTTGGGCCTAGACTATTGAACGAGGCCAATGGGGAGAGAGGGGTGGTTAAAATGGAGAATTGTTGAACCAACCAGGATCAGGACTCAATCTGGAGCTGGCTGGCCATTGGGGATATAGCTCGTAATTCTGGGAAATGAAGTCCTGGGCTAGGGTGCCTTTTTGCACCAATGGGTGGTGACATGAGTAACTGGCATCAGCAGCCCAACTATGGGATCGGGTGGCGCCTGAATTGAGAGGCTTGCCCTAACTGCCGTGGGAGAGAGATGCTGTGGTGGTGAGCGAGGAAGGAGTTCTTGGCTTCTGCGCTGCTGAGTTCGCGCGGGAAGCACATGTGGACAGCCAGAAATCGGTGGTTTTGAACGCCAGCAAGTTTGGACTAAATCCGCTAGACAGCGGTCAGAGAAGGCTGTGCAAAAGCGCAGCTACCTACCAGGCTCACCCTGTAGAGGACTGGAGAACCTGCTTCAATCGCACTCGGTCTGTCAGGACAAGTGAAGCTGCGTCGTTTGGCCCGGTGTGTGCAGTGAAAGTGATCGGGAGGTATACAGCAGCTGCCTGGTATGGTACCCCTCTGTCTCTCATATAAATGTGTGGAGAAGTGTTTGAATTCCAGGCTCGGTCCTGCAAGTGGTGTGAGAGCACTCTTCCTATTGGAGTCATGAATACTAAATCAGGGTAGCTCCCTGTCCATTGTTCCTAGTGATGGCAAGACCTTCTGGCTTCTTTACTGGCTACACTAACTGAGTCTGCTGGCTCTATTTAATCTTCATAGGAATCAAATGCTTGTTTCTGTGTCAGGGCCCCAACCAGCTGTATTGAGAGGCTAGCCTTTTATTGCCTGGGTACCCAGAGACATTGATTTATAGGTTAGGTCTGTGCACAGTGCCCTAGAAAGATACATATATATTAGAGTGGTAAGCTAATTAACCTGATTGCCCCAGTCCTTGTTATCCCCCCCTTAAATAAATCAGATTGGTTGTTTTGCAAAGGTATACTGGCTGAGCTGTGTGTTTATGGTGAACTACTGTACTGTGAATATTGTGTAACAGCATCTTACTTTTCAGGGGGTCTCCAGAGCAAGTGGACTGGTTCAAGCCTGGGGGTAAGTGTATGTTGCTGGGACATTGGGGTTTACTCGAGTGGGCCACTTGTGGGAAGAAAGGGGGGTCGCAGTGGCCCAGAGGGCTGTGACCTGGTCATATCAGACTGTACCAACCCCAACCTCCGGGTGGAGGCATCCGCCATCGGATCCAGGCCCCTCAACCTGTTAGTGTCAGAGCAGGCAGGGATAGTAGCCCTTGGGATAGCACCCCTAGGGGTTACATTTTGGAGGCACCACTGAGATTAGTGTCCCTTAGTGGCCGAGTGGACAAAGTACCTCAACATGGATAAATTAAAAGAAAAGTTGGAAGGGGCTATCGTGGCTAAGATTAAGTTGGACCCTATTAAGACGATGGTACATAAACTAATGGGGTGGGGTGAAGCAGAAGAGTTGGATTCCAAGAAAATTGTGTTACTACTGGATGTACCTCTGGGAACAATGAATGCTGACATTATTTCTGTAGTGGAGCGTGTTAAGTGTTTAGGCAAGGTAGAAGTGAAGGGGCACATAGCTGATCTACTCGACCAGACCTTGCAGGTGTTACTCTTATGCAGCGTGGCTATAGACCCTGAGAGGATACCCCCAGTGATCTACCCGGAAGGTGCCCAACAGGGGTGGTGGGTCAGTCACCCCCGGGGGGTCCCCCAAGACTAACAGTTTTAAGGATAAATTGCTTAAATTGCTAGCTGTGGAGGGGAGGACTACCCAGGAGTTGCTGCAGGCATTGGACCTCTCTAGTGAACCCACCCCCCAAGCCTCCCCCGGTACCTCTCCCGGGCCCCCCAAGAGCTCTATCTTGGCTTCACCTCCCTAGTTGTTCCCCCTATACAACTAGACTCCTACCATAGACTAAAACTTTTTTCTGGCACTGTGCTGGTGCCCTCGGGGGAAGATGATTTGGAGGTGTGGATGGACCATGCTACCCCTCTAGTCCAAGAGTGGCAGTGCTCTGAGGGGGAGAAATGAAAGAGACTGATGGAGAGCCTGCGGGGTCCAGCTTTAGAAGCCACTTGGTTCTCGCGGGCTACTAGCCCGGAAGGCACTGCGGTGGAGTACCTTTCTGCCTTAGAGGGGGTGTTTGGGAGTACAGAAACTGGAGAGGACTTATTATGGAAATTCAAGTCTGCCAAACAATGGAGGAATGAGAAATTGTCCGCCTTTGTCACTAGGGTGGAAAGGGCCTTGCAAAAAGCTTATCGAAAGGGGGGAATAACTGCCACGGCCTTGAACCAGGTCCAGCTGGATCATATTTTGAAATCTGCTAGGTTTTCCAGTGTGATATTGTTAAAACTTAAGTTACATGACTGATGGGTTGCCCCTCCCGAGTACTGTCAATTGATGAGGGAGATTTGAGAAGTAGAGACTGATGAAGAGGGGTGGGAACCCTATGTGGGGGCTGTGAATCTATGCCAAACCCCTGAGTCCAGTGAACCAGATGAGGCCCACCCCTTGAGGGGGCTTGATGTTTCTCCTGTACCCCCAGAGGCCCAAGGGGGGGTTGGGGTGCATGCTAGTTCCTCTGATCCCCAGTAGAAAGTGATTTGAGGGCTGAGATTAGAGATTTACGAGAGCTGGTGAGGGACTTGAAGCAAACTGCTGCCCACCCTGTTAGGCTCGGGGAACCAGAGTTATCTAGAAATCAACGACCTAGCCAAGAGGAGCCCTCCCGACCCTAGGATGGCCCCCAGCAGGCAAGGTATCCCCTCCCAGTAAAGACCCCGAGACACTAAGTTCTGTTACCGTTGTGGAGAGGATGGACACTTTCAGACTGAGTGCCAGTTACCAGAGAATTTGAGGAGGGTTAACAGTAGGCTGATCGCCTGGCATCGCAAGGCCTATACCCAACCTCCTAGAAAGAGTTTTGTGACCCGGGCCAATGCCCAAGCAACTTTCAAAACTGTGCCCCCCGAATGGTCTGATGTGGTGGGGCCTTCGATGGAGGCCACTGTGAGAGTGAATGGGATACCCACCCGGGCTGTGTTGGACAGTGGCTCTCAGGTGACCATTATGTTCCAGGACTGGTATCAGAAACACTTGCCTGAGGTGCCTTTGCAACCTTTGGATGGCCTACACATTTGAGGGCTGAGAGATAAGGCCTACCCTTATTCTGGGTATGTACGGATTTGGTTGTCTTTTCCTACTTCTGTGGCTGGGGTGGCCGAACAAGTGGAAACCTTGGCCCTAGTATGTCCCCCCACTGGGTTGTATGATGGGGTGCCCTTGTTAATTGGAACCAATGCTCACATGTTTGGTCGCTTAGTGCAGCTGTGCTCTGAAAAGCAGATATCCAGGACTGGGCGAGCTCTTAGAATACCCGCCTTGATTCAGAAGGCCTACAAGACCCAGAGAAAGGCTGGCCAGGTGGAACCTGAAGGCCCGGTGGGTGTCGTCTGGAAGAAGGATCCAGAACCATTGCTACTAGCCCCAAATGCCC
This sequence comes from Neoceratodus forsteri, assembly GCA_016271365.2. Taxonomy (NCBI): domain Eukaryota; kingdom Metazoa; phylum Chordata; order Ceratodontiformes; family Ceratodontidae; genus Neoceratodus; species Neoceratodus forsteri. Next base: position 238,278,950 of record CM057451.1, read on the forward strand.
AGTGTGTTTTACAAGGGGAAGTCCGGATTAAGAAAGACGTTAAAATAAGATATTGATGCTGGATGCACCCGGTGAGGGAAAGTTGCCAGAGGGGTTGCTGGTTAAACCCAGTATCCTAACTGCTAGAGCCCATGCCTTTGCCAGAAGGGTAATGGTTCAAGTGCATAATGTGTCCGATTGAGAGATTCGAGTGAAACGGGGTTGCACCCTGGCTACAGTACACTGAGCCGTTACTGCTGTTTTGCTCCACAATAAGACTCCCAGAGGAGGTGACCGAGTGACCCCCGAGCTGTTTGATTTCAGTGATTCTCCACTACCAGCCGAATGGAAGAAAAGGGTCAGTGAATGGCTCACCCAGAGGGAACAGGTGTTTTCTTTGAAAGAATGGGATGTGGGATGTGTGCAGGGGGCTGAGCATCACATCCAGCTGCAGGATGAGAGACCTTTTTGTGAGCGACCTCGACGCCTAGCCCCTGCTGATATAGATGATGTAAGGCGCCACCTGCAGGAGATGCTCGCAGCTGGGGTGATACAAGAATCCAGGAGTCCTTACGCCTCACCTATTGTGGTAGTGAGAAAAAAGAATGGAGCTGTCCGGATGTGTATGGATTACCATACCCTAAACTGGTGAACCATCCTAGACCAGTACACCATGCCATGTATACAGGACGCCTCGGACTGTCTAAATGGCAGTAAATGGTTCTCTGTGTTAGACCTCCGCAGTGGGTACTACCAGATCCTGATGGCTCCAGAGGATCGAGAAAAGACTGCTTTCATTTTCCCCCTAGGCTTCTACGAGTTTATGTGGATGCCCCAAGGAATTTCAGGTGCCCCGGCTACTTTTCAGCAGTTGATGGAGCGTGCAGTGGGGGACATGAATTTGCTCGAATGTTTGGATTACCTTGATGATGTCATACTGTTTGGCAGCTCCTTGGAAGAGCATGAAAGCAGGTTGTTCAAGGTCCTGGATCGACTGGAAGACTTTGGTCTCAAATTATCTATAGATAAGTGCCAGTTCTTTCAAACCTCTGTAAAATATGTGGGGCATATAGTATCCACTGAAGGCATAGAGACTGATCCCAGCAAAGTAAAAGCTTTGACTACTTGGCCTCAACCCGAGAATTTGAAGGAGCTGCAACGGTTCCCGGGGTTTTGTGGATATTATAGGCGATTTATCAAAAACTATTCACGAGTGATCCGCCCTCTGCTTAACCTTACACGGGGTATCCCCCCACCCATAAAAAGTATAAGAAAACTGTGCCATCTGAGACTGGAAGAAATTACTTCCACCCCAATGATGTGTTTGGCCTCGCTGGACTGCTGATTGTGAAGAAGCTTTCCATGACATTATATATCAACTTACTCATGCCCCTGTGCTGGCCTATGCCGACCCTGCCAAGCCGTATGTTCTCCATACTGATGCCAGTCTGCAAGGATTGGGGGCCGTATTGTATCAGGAGCACCCAAATGGTCTGAGACCTGTAGCTTTTGCCAGCTGCAGCTTGACCCCTTCTGAAAAGAACTACCCAGTGCACAAACTAGAGTTCCTGGCTTTGAAGTGGGCCATTGTTGATCAATTCTATGACTATTTGTATGGAGCCAAGATATTGGTGAAAACTGATAATAATCGCTTGACTTATGTTCAGACCTCAGCTAAGCTAGATGCCACTGGCCATAGGTGGCTCTCTGCATTGTCCACCTATAACTATGCTGTTGAATATAGAGCTGGCCTGAACCATATAGATGCTGATGCTCTCTCCCGGAGGCCTGTGTCCCGAGTTGATTGGGTCCGGTTATCAGAACCTGACATAAGGGCCCTTTGCCAGAAATTTGACAGGGAGGAACCAGTGTCTCCTGATGCTGTGGACTGCATGGTGGACTGCTTGGGGCCCTCTGAGAACTGCTTACCTGCTGCTTACTGTCATTTCTCTGCATTAGACACTAGTATGTTGCCTCAGTTTAGTGATGATAGTATCCAACGGGCTCAATCCCGAGATCCCATGATAAACCCTGTCCTGGAAGCCTTGCAGAGGGGGGAAGATGTATCAAGATTGCGCTCCTCTGACCTGAGAACTGCGTTGTTGTACAAAGAAGGACCAAAGTTGAAACTGATTAATAGGCTATTGTACAGAGAGACCGTGGGCGAAGAGGGGCGAGCAGTCAAACAGCAACTGATGTTGCCCATTGCTCTTAGAGAACTGGTATTGAGGTCCCTACTTAATCACATGGGACATCTTGGCATAGACCGAACCCTTGACTTAGTGCGGACTCGATTTTATTGGCCCAAAATGAGTGCTGACGTAGAGCAATATATTAAGACCTGCGGCTGATGTTTACAAAGGAAGGCCCTGCCTCAGAGAGCTGTCCCCCGGTCAACATCACTACTAGTGCCCCTATGGAACTGGTTTGCATTGATTTCCTGAGTTTAGAACCAGATCTGAAGAATATCAGCAACATATTGGTAGTCACTGACCATTTCACCCGGTACTCCCAGGCTTTCCCTACTAAAGATCAGAAAGCAACCACGGTAGCTAAAGTCCTTGTTGAGAATTTCTTTGTTCACTATGGGGCCCCCAGCAAATCCATTCCGATCAGGGAAGAGACTTTGAAAGCCGTCTGATTAAAGAAATGCTATCCTTGTGGGGGGTATGGAAGTCAAGAACCACCCCGAACCATCCCCAGGGCGATCCCCAACCTGAGAGGTTCAACCGCACCTTGCTTGATATGTTGGGCACCTTGCACCCTAGAGACAAACCTAGATAGAGTCAGCAGATCAGCGCCTTAGTCCATGCCTATAACTGCACCAAAAGTGATGCTACTGGGTTTTCTCCATATAGACTGATGTTTGGAAGGGAAACCAGATTGCCAGTAGATGTTTGTTTTGGGGTTTCTCCTGATGGGGTTCAAGCAGCTACTCATCTACAGTATGTGCAGATGTTGAAGGCCCAACTCAATCATGCCTACCAGCTAGCTCAGACCATGGCTGCTAAACGGAATTTGGCCAATAAAGAAAGGTATGATAAGAAAGTGAAAGCAGTGGAACTGAAAGAAGGGGACCGAGTGCTATTGAGGAATTTGGGACTGCATGGTAAACATAAGATTGCTGACAGATGGCATCACCTCTCTCATATTGTTGTGGGAAACTGAAAGATTTACTTGTATATAAAGTGGCCTGAAAACAATTCAAAGATGTGAAACTATACACAAAATCACTTGCTGCCAATCGGACAAATTTTGATAGAAGCTGAACCTCCCAGTGCCCCCAGGCCTGTAACTAGAGCTGCTGCCAAGAAGAAACCAAGATGGGTCAACTCCTCAGAAACTAAATTAAAGAGGCTTCCTCCAACCCCCTGTGATGAAGCTGATCAACAGTCTGTGTCAGGGGACAGTGAGAATGATGCTGAGTATTACCCCTCTTATGAACTGAGTCAACTGTTTAGGGGCAATCCCCTAACTAACTCTGCGGACGAGGTTGGGCTTCCTGGACTGTCTGAGCCCCCAGCTTTATCCCTGGAGTCCATGCTTCCAGAAAATGAAGTGAGTGGCAGCAAGGGGCAAGAGGTGGGATCCTTGAGTCTGGCTGAATTATCTGGCCTGGCTGAACTGTCTGACTTTTCAGAAGAAGGAAGTGTTATGGGGGAACTTGCTAGTGATATGCCAGAGCAAGAAGAATACTTTGAGTGCCCTGACAGCACCCCGGTAATGCCAGAAATGTCCCTAGCTGAACCAAGCAGCATGGATCCTGACATAGAGGGTCTTGTTACCGAAAGTACTATGGGCCCTGGGTCCCCTTCCCCTATGGAGGTTCCCCCTACTAAGTTAAGTGAGGCTGAAGTGGAATCGGGACCTGCAGAAGGTTTACCTGAGACTCCTAGACGTACTGGCTGAGAAGTATAGCCTGTAATAAGGTTGAGTTATGAGTCCCTGGGTCAGCCTGTGGACCTGCCTTTAAATGTAGTCCATAAAGGGGTGTACGTGTCCCTGAGCTCCTTGCCCAAGTTAGCCTTGGAAAATGATTCCCAACTGTTGGTATTACCTTCTGAGTATAGTGCTACTGCCCTGGTTAGCCCTCAGGTAGCTGATAGGGAGGGGCCCCCTTTTTTCAAGTGCCCTGGGCAGGAGGTAATGACCTGATTTATAAAAGAAAGGGTTGTGGCATGGGTAATGTTGTATAATCAAAAAGTAAACTGTGTGATACCATACCAATGTATGTAACTAAAGGTCTAATGTGCTGTTAATTTGAACTGTTTTGCCTTAAAGTGATTTAAGGGTAACTACTTGACGTAGACGCCAAGTTCTTTCCAGGCCAGGAAGGGTGTAACCCCTCTGCAAATGGGGGTTCCTGGAAACCTCCCAGAGCTTGCCTAAAGGCTCTCTGTTTAACTGGGGTTCGGCGAGATGCCGCTTGAATGTGGGCGCTGTGAGTGCTTTTAAAGCCTCTAGTACTGTCTCTTTAAGAGCTGCCTGCTTGCAGGCTTTAGTGGTGTGTACAAGGGGGACTAGGGTTTCCTTGCTCGAATCCCACCTGAGCTGCGGGGAAATCGCTCCCTTTGAGTAGTCGCTGAAAAGCGCAACGGGAGCTCTTTTGAAAGATGTAACTGTTTGGCTAGGATTAGTTAGAGTATTAGTGGAATTACAGCTGTCTAACCTGCTTCCTTTGCAGCTGGGACTGTGTGCGCTTGGCTCCTCCATTTTGGGCCTAGACTATTGAACCGGGCCAATGGGGAGAGAGGGGTGATTAAAATGGAGAATTATTGAACCAACCAGGATCAGGACTCAATTTGGAGCTGGCTGGCCATTGGGGATATAGCTCGTAATTCTGGGAAATGAAGTCCTGGGCTAGGGCGCCTTTTTGCACCAATGGGTGGCGACATAAGTGACTGGCATCAGCAGCCCACCTATGGGATTGGGTGGCGCCCGAATTGAGAGGCTTGCCCTAAATAACTGCCGAGGGAGAGAGATGCTGAGGTGGTGAGCGAGGAAGGAGTTCTTGGCTTCTGCGCGGCTGAGTTCACGTGGTAAGCGCGTGTGGATAGCCAGAAATCGGCGGTTTTGAATGCCAGCAAGTTTGGACTAAATCCACTAGGCAGTGGTCAGAGAAGGCTGTGCAAAAGCGCAGCTACCTACCAGGCTCACCCTGTAGAGGACTGGAGAACCTGCTTCAATCGCGCTCGGTCTGTCAGGACAAGTGAAGCTGTGTCGTTTGGCCCGGTGTGTGCAGTGAAAGCGATCAGGAGGTATACAGCAGCTGCCTGGTATGGTACCCCTCTGTCTCTCATATAAATGTGTGGAGAAGTGTTTGAATTCCAGCCTTGGTCCTGCGAGTGGTGTGAGAGCACTCTTCCTACTGGAGTCGTGAGTACTAAATCAGGGTAGCTCCCTGTCCATTGTTCTTAGTGAGGGCAAGACCTTCTGGCTTCTTTATTGGCTACACTAACTGAGTCTGCTGGCTCTATTTAATCTTCGTAGGAATCAAATGCTTGTTTCTGTGTCAGGGCCCCAACCAGCTGCATCGAGAGGCTTGTCTTTTATTGCCTGGGTACTCAGAGACATTGACTTATAGGTTAGGCTTGTGTACAGTGCCCTAGAAAGATACATATATATTAGAGTGGTAAGCTAATTAACCTGATTGCCCCAGTCCTTGTTACCCACCCCCCAAATAAATCAGATTGGTTGTTTTGCAAAGGTATACTGGCTGAGCTGTGTATTTATGGTGAACTACTGTACTGCGAATATTGTGTAACAGCATCTTACTTTTCAGGGGGTCCCCAGAGCAAGTGGACTGGTTCAAGCCTGGGGGTAAGTGTATGCTGCTGGGACATTGGGGTTTACTCGAGTGGGCCACTCGTGGGAAGAAAGGGGGGTCGCAGTGGCCCAGAGGGCTGTGACCTGGTCATATCAGACTGTACCAACCCCAACCTCTGAGTGGAAGCACCCGCCAACCTGTTAGTGCCAGAGCAGGCAGGGGTAGTAGCCCTTGGGATAGCACCCCCCTAGGGGTTACAGAAACATGACCCCTGTCGTGCTCACATGCTGGGGTAATAAAAACACTATTGTGATGGGAAACGTGACTGGAGTAATTTATTATTTCTTTTTTGGTTGTTAGTGTAATCATTTTTCTTTTATAAGTTCTGTTATTTGATGTAGAGATGTGCAAAACCAGGGAGGTTCTGATTTTGTTTTTTCTGTATCACCCCTGGTTTTGGTTCTGGTTTTGGTTTTGGAGTGATGGGCCATGGTCAAGATGCATTCAATATAAAACTTGCTCCATAACTCCATTTTAAAGTATAATAAAGAGTAAAGCAGTATTGTGGGATATGAACACTCTTGAGACATGGGCCTCATACAATGTGAGATAATGATACTCTGAGACATGGACCTTCATATAATGTGAGACTCTGATACCGTGGAACATGGGCCTCATAATGTGGGATATGGACACTTAGGGACATTGACCCTCACATCATCATCATCATCATTTTATTTACAAAAAGGCGTCCTTCCAGAGCTCAGGGTACCCGAACAACATCCATAAAAACATTACAACATTACAAACAAAATACAAATGCATAAATAGCAGGAAATCAAGACCCATTAAAAGCTTGAAGGAAAAAAATGTTTTTTTAAGGTTAGTTTTAAAACCGTTGAGGGTCAGGCTATCTTGTATCTGACGAGGTAGAGAATTCTACAGGGTAGGTGCCATAAAGGCAAAAGATCGTGTGCCAGATGTTTTTAGCCGTACCCTGGGAATCTCTAGCAATTCCTTGTTGGCAGATCAGAGTGCATGGGAGGGACAGTAGGGATGCAGAAGGTCTTGCAGGTAATGGGGTCCCTGGCCATGTAGGGCTTTGTAGGTCAGCAACGTGACATTGAAGGTTATCTGACACTACTGTCAGCCAGTGCAGTTTGTGCAGCACAGGTGTTATATGGCTTGATCTAGAAGTACTGTACCAGTCAACAACCTGGCTGTCGCATTCTGCACCAGCTGCAAGTGGTGGATATCTACCCCCGGTAGCCCTAGGTAGAGAGCGTTGCAGTAGTCAAGCCAGCTGGTAACAAAGGCATGAACTAGTATGGGAAGCTCCTCAGCTGGGACCAGGTGCTTCACCCTGGTGATATTTCTTAGATGATAGAAAACAGATTTCACTGCTACAGAGACCTGAGATTTTAAGATCAAACTCTCATCCAAGATCACGCCAAGATTTTGGACCTGGCTTAAAGGATATAATAAGGTTCCCCCAAGCATTATTCCAGTGGGTTGTCCTCCCCATACCCTGGCCGGTCCATGACAAGGGTCCACAGCCAACACCTCTGTTTTTCCCGAGTTCAACCTCAGCCAACTAGCACTCATTCAGTCCTGTATCTCAGTCAGACAGTTGTTAAACACTGAGACATTGTTTAACTCCTGCTCAGGCACAAAAGACAGGTACAGTTGAAAATCATCTGCATAACAGTGAAAACTCAAACCGTACCATCTTATGATATCCCCTAATGGCAGCATATACACTACAAACAACACCGCGCCCTGCGGCACCCTGCAGGGCAGACAGTGAGAGGCCGAGGAATAAATCCCCAACACCACTCTCTGTGTTCTGCCTTTGAAGAATGATGAAAATCAGCTGAGGACTGCACCCCCCAGTCCACAGAAAAACCGCAGGCACTCGAGTAACACACCGTGGTCTACAGTATCAAGTGTTGCTGAGAGATCAAGGAGGACCAAGATTGTACAGGCCCTCTGATCCCTCACCATCAGGAGATCATTTAGTACCTGAACTAGGACCGTCTCAGTGCTATGTCTTTTCCTGAAACCTGACTGGAGAGGATCATAGATATTATGGATTCTTAAATAATCCTCTAGCTGCAAAGCGACCACTTTCTCGATAACTTTACCTACAAAAGGTAAGTTCTAGACTGGTCTGTAGTTTACTGGACAGTCCGGGTCCAAGGAGGGCTTTTTTATGAGGTGCCTCACCACCACCTCCATTTAGGGACCTGGAAAAAGGCCCCTCTCCAAGAAAACCCTTACTATTCCAGCAAGGACCGGGGTGATCATCTCAATGCACTCTACTAGAAGGTGAGTTAGGCCCAGGTCCAGACTACAGCAAGCTGGCTGCAGAGTCTGGATGATCCTCACTATATCCATGACTTTAGGAGGCAGTATAGTGCAGTGCTTTAAGGCTCTGAGCTGCAAACCTGGAGACCTGGGTTTGAATCCCACAGCCCCCACTTGCATATTGTGTGACCCTGAGCAAGTCACTTAACTTGCTTGTGCTCCCAGGTTGCACCTGTAAACAAGCTTTCAGCTTAGTGTGTCTCTCCTGGTAAAATAAATAAATCAAAGATTACCGGTTGGCTGAAGGTAAGCCAGGTCACCTGGGTGTTAGTACCATAAGGTTGACCACTGCAAGGTCCAATGGGAAGGCACTGGTTGATCTCATCCCTGATGGAGGCCACCTTAATCAGCAAAAAACTGTGCAAACTCATCACACTTAACTTGTGACAATGCTCGACCAGACTGCAGACAGACTGGATTGCACAGTTTGTCCACAGTCTGGAAGAGCTGAGCTGGTCTGTTTTTTGCTGCCGCTATTTCCCTGGACAGGAACACTGCCTTCTTATGGGAAATAGCTGATTGGTAGACCTTTTAATAGCCTAACAATCTAAGCCTGTCCTTCTCCAGGTTGGTTTTCCGCCAGTGTCTCTCCAACCTTCATCCTAACTTCTTCATCTCCCTCAGTGCCCCATCACACCATGGAGCACCTGGGTGAAGAGTTAAAGGATGAACATGTACAGGAGCAATAAGATCCAGGGCTCCCGATATCGCCTTATTATAGGCAACAACAAGACTCCCTGGATCACCACTATCGATCGGAATTCCCAAAAGGTCGAGCACCATCATTAGGCTTTCTGAGGTGACTCCTCTTAAAGGACGGTACTTTACTAATCTGGGGGGGGTCACGAAGCTGAATCTCAGGGCGTGATGGTCCAATCAATCAATAGGATCCACCTCCATCTCAGAGATTTCCATCCCCAGGATGAACACTAAGTCCAAGGAGTGCGCCTGTTAGACATGGAAACAAGTAACACAAGCCTGTACTGGATTTGGATGTGCACTTTCTTTTTATTGGACTACAAAAGAAAAATATTCCTCCTTTATTTCTTCTTGCTTGCTTGGGAAATAGGCTAGCTGCTGGCAATGCAGACCCCAACCCCTGACCCTCATCTAAGAACATACACACATTTTTTCTTAGTTCTTTTTTCTATAAGCTTTTTTGTTTAAAATGTTTTTTTCTAATTTAATCTGAATTTATTTTGTTTGCAGTTGTGCACTGCTGCTGTGCACTGTCGGATAATACTGTGCACTTACGTGCATACTGATTGCACAGCCACTGCTCTCTAGTCTAAGCAGCCACCCCCACAGCCTCTTTTGTGCTTTTTCTGTATTACTTAGTTTATGTTCTTTCTTAATCATTTTCCTTTTGAAGTTTCTTCTCTCATATGTTTATTTTAGTGTGGACAATGCACAGTGAGCGGTCACTGGCCCCCCTCAGTCACTCTCATTTCTGTTTTCTCTCTATTCTTCTTTATTATACTCAGTTTGCTCCTTCTTACACCTTTCTTAATCATTGCTTTTCTGTTGTGTTCTTTTTTTAATTTTCTGCAGATTATACAGAGTGAGCCACTACCTCTCCCTCCCTCAACACACACATAGTATCTCTTTTGTACTAGCTTACTTTGCACTGTCTTTTGTTTTCTTCTTTAATCCTCCTGTCCTGTCAGTCTCCCAACTCCCCGGTCCATTCTCCTTTCTGCTTTGGCCTACTGTAAGGACTGAGAGGCACGGCTTAATAAACACTGCAAAAATAGCACCCTTCTGCTCCATTGACTTTGCTGGAATGGTGCGAAATCGGAACCGTGCGGCCACGTATTCTCCGGGTTGCGCATGCCCTGTGCATGCCCATCTGCACCCTGTGACCTCTCCTCAGCTTCATAAACCTGTCTCATGACAGGCATGTAGGCTGAGAGAGGTTAAAAAAAGTTCAACTGAGCTGTGATCCGAGCTGAGCTGGCGAGGTCCAACTTGAATCTTCTGAAATCCGAGCCATGTATGTTCGGAGCACCTCGGTTTTCAGGAGGATTGTTTTGCACATCTCTAATTTGGAGTAGATGCAAACATGGCTTCTGGGTCACATGTTCAGGCAACTCTCAGAAGAAATACTGTCCAACTGCTAAGTGCTGAGTCTCTCACAAACTCATCTAGCTACAGACCCTGGCAGATGTGAGGGTGCAATTTCCAACACCACAGATATCCTGCAAAACAAGGTTGTAAAGCTGATTAAGGATGTCATAGGTGTGAAGGATGCTCGTGGCTTGGATGATGACACAGACAGACACACATACACACATAGACGTTGGTGGGGATCCTGGAGGGACTGTCATTCCAGAGAAAGGTCACTCCCCTGCAGCCCTGAGTACATAAAACCAGGGCGCTGAAAAGCTCTCTCTCTCTCTATCACTCTCTCTCTCTCTCTCTATCTCTCTCTCTCCCCATCCTCTCCTCTCCCTTCTCCCCTCCCCTCTCTCCCTCTGACCCTTACATCTGGAAGTAGGTGGGTGCCCTGCTAAGAAAGCTAGCTTATCTGAGTGAGGGAAGATAGACTCAGTGGAAGTCCTTTCAGGCTAATGGGAGGTAAGGTGGTTAGGAGAGCCTAGGTTTTGAGATTCTTTTATCCATCATCTGTCTGAATATTTGACATTATTTTCCTTTCCCAGTAAACGTGTACACCTTTTGCCTTTCTGTATATATATCCTGTTTATTTAATACCTGTAGTAATTACTAGTAAAGACTCTATTTTTCTAGAATCAGTGTCTGTGCCTCATTATTGAGAAGGTAATTTTAATATTTCTGTGGCACTATGAATCCTCTGTTTACAGTCCACTGTCTGATGTGCACGCCATCTAATATTATTGTGTTTGACCTTCCTGACCCTGAGCAATAGGGTATTTCCTGAGATAATCAGGTGGTGGCAGCCCAGTGAAGCAGCATGCCCAGAAAACTGCCCTGTAAGCTGGTATAGCCCAAGAGGCAGGTTGTCACAAACTGGTGGTAGTGTGTGTGGGATCATTGTCACAAGCCGGTGGCAGTAGTGGTGGGGTCAGTGCCACAGACTTTGGTAGCGGTGCAGATCAATGAATAATTGAAAGCCAGAATTTGTGTGCTGTGTGCTTTCCTAGGATATCTGGGAGAATGGTAAAAGCTTTGCTTAGCCCACAGGGAAACAGAGAGTGCCAGTAGAAAGTTACCCTAACAGTCACGGAACAGGATATACAAAAGGATTACATTGTTCACTACTGTCCTTTTTATTTCTAGAAACACAGCTTAGTGCAGTGTAGCTAGTGAGTATGTCTTCAACATATGGCAGATGCAATGTGTCTCAGCTCTGTGAGCTGAGCAAAGTCAGGGGGGTTGTCTATGAGGGCCTGACAAAAAATGGACTCATAGAAGCCCTGATGGACAGGACAGAGTTCAAGGAAGGCAGCTGGGTCCCTGGGGCATATGACCAAATACTTGTGGAGCAGGCGGTTGCTGAGGACAGTGACCAGAGTAGCAAGTCTGAGGGCACAGAGATTGAGCCAGAGGGGGACCTCATACCATTAGCTGGTGAAACAGCGCAGCCTGAGCCTAAGTCAGGAATTGGGGCAGCAGAGTCTCTAAATCAGCTGAAGCTCATGAAACTGGAGCTTATGTTGAAGGAGGTACAACTGCAGTGGTCAAAGCTCGAGATCGAGAGGGAGAGCAAAAGGCTGGAGGCTAATGAAGGAGAGAAGGAATGAGCAGAAAGAGAGAATGAACGACAGCACGAGAAAGAGATGATGAAACAGGGCTAGAAATCACTGCAGCAAACCATAACTAATGGTGTAGGGGGTCAAACCCATGAAGCCACAATTAATTCTAACATGTTTCCTCAATACCAGTAGGGAGATGATCTTGATTTGTTTTTCAAATCATTTGAGCAGGTATGTGAGCAGTTTAAACTGGACTGGGCCTCATGGATGACCCATCTACACCATTGCTTACTGGCCGTGCTGTGCACGCATTTGGGAGAACGGAGGATATGGACTATATGGACTATGATAAAGTTAAGAAGGTGTTACAGAAATGTTTTGAGCTAACTCCTGAGGCTTAGAGGAGAAAATCCAGAAAATTAAGAAAGGGCACAGGGGATTGCTATGTAGAATGGCATGTTCAAATGTGTACCTATCTAGACTGCTGGGCGGATGAGGCAAAAGCCAGAACTGTAGAGCAAACAAAAGATTTGTTCATGAGGAAACAGTCTCTTAAGATTGTACCGGAGGACCTGCATGTATGGTTACTGGACCGGGCGCGCAACTCGGCTAAGGAGGCAGCAGAAAGTGCTGATCTGTACATGGCCAGCAGACCACACATGTAGCATAGGAACAATGGTGGGGGGACAGCACATGGCTTCAAAGGGACCCCAGGAGGGCAGCCTAAAGTAAACCAGTCTGCACCTAAGCCAAAAACACAACCAAATGGTCCTAAGGGGAACAAGGAGCTGGGGGCAAAGAAGTGCTACATTTGCCAGAAAGTGGGGCATCTGTCCTATGACTGCCCTAAGAACATGAACAAAGGAGGACAAAAACCTGGGGAAGGGGGTGACCAAGACAGTACCCAGCTGCCTATGCACAGACTGTAGAGCCACCTAACTCCTTCAAGCATATGTACCTTATGTTAATTAATAGGATAGTAACACAGGGGGATTGAAGGACACTGGTGCCTCCCTCTCCATGGTGAGGCAGGATCTGATCCAGGCAGAGCAGATTCTGCCAGGGCTGTTTTCCCAGATGCAGGGAGTCATGGGTCCAGTGGTCCAAGTACCAATGGCTTGGGTCTTCCTGAGCTGAGAATATGGCCATGGGGTACAGGAGGTGTGAGTCATACCTGATCTCCATGTGGATGTGATCATGGGGCATAATGTCGATCACAGGGAAACTCTGGTGGGAGTTACTACCCACAGCCAGGCAAAAGGGCAAGCTTCTGAGGGGAAGGAGGGGGTGAAAAAGCCTGTGCTAACCCCTTCCTCAGCAGCTGAAGGAGCAGCTAGTATGGTTGAGGGACTAGCTAAGAGTAGCAGTCCTGAGCCCCAGCTGCAAACAGAGGAGATCTCAGCCATGGGTGGATTTCCTTCTGAAGGGGAGTTGGAAGGGGTCAGATGGGAGGAACTGGGCAGAGCTCAGCTGGCTGATCTTACCCTACAGAAACAGAGAGATAGCAGATAGTGCTGATGACTCTCAGTGGAGTAAACAGTTAGTTTACTGGGAGAATGGGCTTTTGTACAGGGAGTGTACACCATAGAGGGGACTAGAGGGAGAGGTACTCTGGCAGCTGGTAGTCCCTTGGGTATACCACAAACAGCTTTTGGCCCTGGCCCATGACATTCCTTTTCAAGCCACCTGAGTACTAGCTGCACAAAAAAGTGGCTTGCCAAAACATTTTTTTCAGCCTAGTATGTACACAGATTTGGCAAATTACTGTTGAAGTTATCCACTGTGCCAGAGGGTGGGAAAGGTAGGGGACAAGACTAAGGCAGCTTTGGTAACCCTGCCTATTATTGATGAACTCTTTAAGAGGCTAGCCATGGACATAGTGGGGCCACTGAGCACCCTATGTCACATGGGGAAAAGGTACATACTGGTTGTCATGGACTATGCAACCAGGTACCCAGAGGCAGTCAGTATGTCCTCCACTGAAGCTGAGAAAGTGGCTGACAAGCTCCTTGGAATCTTTAGCAGAGTGGGATTTCCCCAGGAGATTTTGTCAGACCAGGGGCAGAATTTCATGTCATCACTGATGTCTAGTCTGTGGGAGAAGTGCTGGGTGAAACAACTCTATACATCACCCATCACCTTGAGACAAATGGCCTGGCTGAGTGGCTCAATGAGATGCTCAAAACTATGCTCAGGATATTTGCTGATCAGCACAGGAGAGAGTGGAACACGTGCACACCTTCTGTTTCTGTACAGGGAAGTCCCACAGGAGTCCACATGGTTCTCACCCTTTGAGCTCCTGTTTGGTCACAGGGTGAGGGGGCCTCTAGATTTAGTCAGGGATGAATGGGAGGGGGACCCTGCCTCCCAAGGGGAATCTGTTGTGGAGTATGTCCTGGGTCCAACTGAAGGAGCTCATGGGTCTCATCCAGGAGCAGTTAGTAACTACACAACAGCAGCAGAAAGCCTGGTACAACTGTGAGGCCAGAGCCTGGGAGTAGTGGTGGAATTCATCCCAGTCTAACAGAATAAATTGCAGGCAGCATGGGAAGGCACGTTCTCCATGGTTAGGAAGGTGAATGAGGTCACTTATGCAGTGTAACTGCCTGCCAGGAGGTGCAGGCAGAGGATATATCATGTTAACATGATACAGCCCTACTATGATAGGGAGGAAATGGCCTTTATGGTATGTAGCATGCCAGAAGAGGAAAATGAGGCTGATCCACTGGTGGAGCTCCTTGGGGAGGAATCTTTAGTGGATACCCTTACACTCTCAGAGCAGCTGACTCCAGCCCAGGTAGATGGGGGGGGTCTGCGAGCATTTGGGACATGATTAAGGGAAACCCAGGGCACACCACGATGGCTGAACACCACAAGGACACCAGGACTCATGTGCTGCTGAGGCAGCCCCCCTACAGGGTACCATAGGGAGTTAGGCAGACCATACAGGAGGAGCTCAGAGAGAGGCTAGCTGAGAGTAATCCATGAGTCCAGTAGCCCCTGGGCCTCACCTGTGGCTCTGATCCCCAAGAAGGATGGTATTGCATGGTTTTGTGTTTACTATTGCAGGCTCAACAGCTGCATGGAGTCAGATGCCTACCCTATGCCCAGAAAAGATGAGACCTTGGAATAGCTGGGGGGGAGCCTGGTTCTTAACCGCGATAGACCTGACAAAGGGCTACTGGCAGGTACCACTAACCCTGCAGCCAGGGAGAGGTCAACCTTCATTCCCCCATTTTTGCTTATTTGAATTCCAAGTAATGCCATTTGGGATGAAGAATGTGTCTCCAACCCTGCCAGTAGCTTGTGGATTGCATTCTATCTGGGATAGGTGACTATGCGCTAGTGTACATGGGTGATCAAGCCATTTACAGCCAGACATGGGAGGATCATGTCAGGCACATGAGGGAGGTGTTCCAACAACTGAAAGCTGCAAGGCTGACAGTTAAGGTGTAAAAATGCCAGATAGGCATGGAAGAAGTGTCCTACCTCGGGCACTGGGTGGGCAGTGGATACCTCCATCCAGTGCCTGTGAAGGCTGAGGCCATCCAGGTCTGGCACACCTCAACCATAAAGAAATAGTGAAGGGCATTTCTGGGGACAGCTAGGCACTACAGGAGGTTTGTTCCTCACTATAATGATGTGGCCAAGCCCGATAGACCTGACAAAAAAGAACCTGCCCAAGAATGTTTGCTGGACAGAGATCTGTGAATCTGCTTTTTGGCAGTTGAAGGCAGCATTATGTGGGTCACTCATGCTCGATAGTTCCAGTTGTGACCTCAGGTTCATCGTGCACATGGACCCCTTGGACCATGAGTTGGGTGCAGTACTGAACCAGGTTACACAGCAGGGAGAGGAGCACTCCATAGTGTATCTGAGCTGGAAGCTTCTGCCCAGGGAGGAGGCATATGCCACAGTTGAGAGGGAGTGTCTGGGGATAGTGTGGGCCCTTCAAAAGCTGCAGCTGTATTTGTGCAGGTGGGAGTTCGCTGTGGTCACAGATCATAATCTCTTGACGGTTCCATGTCATTTCAGCGACCGAATTATAGCGAGTACAATTACAGCGAGTCTTTTATAGCGACGCACAATACAGTGGGTCTTGCCTTAAAATAGTCATGTCTTGGCTAAGGTACTTAACTGGTAAACAAAAACGAAATAAATAAATAAATATTTCTGCTGGCACTATGAATTCACTGTTTACAGTCCACTGTCTGAAGTGCACTCTACCTAATATTATTGTTTGAAATTCCTGACCCTGAGCAACAGCGTATTTCCTGAGATAATCAGGTGGTGGCAGTGCACAGAAGCAGTATATCCAGACAATTGCAAGGCTACGCCTGTAGTTCAATGGGTGGAGCAACAACCATGCCCCCAATCAGGCCTTAAAAGACCGCTCCTCCTGGCTAGTCCAAGATCGTTTTTTCGTTGCCCCACCATCCTCCCCTCCTCCTCCAGTAGCTCATCTCTCTTTTCTGTGGGCTTCTTCCTAAGCTCCTTTAGCCAAGGGAATCATTCCCATGGCACCTATAGGGGTGGAACTCTCCCCTAGGGTTCCTTGCTGTCATACCCCTACAGGGTGGTATATCCCATGGATAGAGATGTGAACAGCCACAGCCACAATGTATCTAAGTCGTATAAGTATACATCATACCAAGTTGTGTAAGCACATTGAACTGCTCTGTAAGCTGGTACAGCCCAAGGGGTAGGTTGTCACAAACTGGTGGCAGTGTGGGATCATTGTCACAACTATCTTGAAAATCAAGCTCACAATCTAAGAAAATTACATTATGTGTGAACCTCTTCATTTCCCAATTATGATGACAATTTCAGTACAGTATTAAAACTTGTGTTTTTAATTAATTAATTTTAACTGCAATGCTATCCATGCCCTATGACAACAGAGCAAATACATACAAGCTGACATGACATGGCATGAGGTGCCGTCTGTCTGTGACAGAGGGTAGGATAGGGTACTCCGTACCAAGAGCTTCAACCAATAGTTGAAGGATTGGTGCAGAGAGGAGGGTTTTGGCTACATTGGGGATTGGTTTCAACCTGGAAGGATAAAGGCCTATACTGGGGGGAGGGCCTGCATCCATCTGGGAGGGGAACCACAATCCTCGTGGATGGCTTAACTGCTACACTGGCAGGCATTTAAACTAGCCAAAGGGGGTGGTGGTAGGAAGCAGGGAGGCATGAACTGTCACCCCTGAAAGCTGAAGTAGTCTAAAGAGAAAACCCTAAGGGAGGGAAATCTACAAGGGTTACTAATAGCAGGAAAAGCAGAATGGTAAAAATGAGATGGGGTGGGAATGAAGGCAGAAGTGATAAGGAGAGTAGGTGATTGGCAGGGCCCTGTGTTTACTGCGGCAAAGTGGACCTACATTCTGCGGCAGGACCTCATACTTTCTGCGGCAGAACAACTGCTGATTCTGTGGCTATTCTGTGGCACATAAATTGTGGATAAACAGAATACCTTCAAAGGGATTAAATCTTAGTTAACCCTTTGACTGCCTTCGTGCAACCACTCTGCTACACTGAAAGTGGAACAGCAGGCCATTTAACAGCATATAGTCTTCTTATCACAAATATTGAACAGCAATAACCCAAACCTGGCACAGCCATGGGCATCAGCGTTCTCTTTTAAGGAATTTTCCCTACCACCCCGAATTTGAAGGTTCATCTGTTCTTCTGGAAATTGGTGGCCTTTGCTGTTCTACTAGGTTATAATCAGAGGAGGATATACATACTTGGCTAAAACTACACAGGAGGCAAAACCTGCTTGGATTTCTTCTGGATTATATTTACAGTTAGCAGATATAAAGATAGACTCCAACTTGAAGGCCATTTTTTTCTGATTTTGATCAATGTTCTTTTAAATTATTATTTTTGTAAACTAGGAATACTCCAACTGCCTTGCAACAAACATGCTGAGTGCAGTGTGCAAATCTGTGTGTTGGGTGGGGGTGGGAATTGTCTTCCTATAACAGTGAAGGAGGGTGTAATGTGCAGTGTTTGTAGGATTTGTTGACTCCTGATTTTTCTTTTGGGGGACACACTGAAAAATGAAAGCAAGTCTTTCTTATTAAGATGGAGTAACCTTGGTTAGCATGTTCTCTTCTCCTCACAACTCAGGGGGTGGTGGTGTTCTTCAGTCAGTGACCCTCATTTTACTTGTGTATAGCAGCAATCAAACTCTCCATTCCGATTTTTTTTCCGTACCTGCTTGCTTCAGTTCTAGCATACCCTGGTCCCCACCTCTGCTACAGTTGGGCAACTTGACCCTCCTTAAGAATTGAGCTTGATGCTGCCAGTTAGGCTGCAGGTTCAGATTTGCCAAGAAATTACTTTCTCACTTGCAGGTACAGAACTGCAGGCCGCAAATCAAAACTGTGATAGATGTCCACCAGTGGGGACCGAGTCCTCTGCTCAGTCTGCTGCCAGCCACATGTTCTTGCAATCAGCTCCTCCTCCAATACCTGTCACCACACTGAGATCAGTTCCACCTCCACGGGCACCATTGAATCTTCTCACTTCTTGAATACAGCTCACCTTCCAGTTCTTCCTTCTAAATTCATCTTCCAAGGATTCAGCATGCACCATGAGCAGTCTCACAATGAAAAATTAACACAGCTGAGCTACCCACACCTACACAGCAGCAAATCATAAATGCCGTGGCCCTAATCAAGCTCTGCCACTATTGCATCAGTCGCCCACACACACACACACACACACACACACACACACACACACACATAATACTGGCTAGAAGGAGTTGTGTAACAAGAGACAGCACGAGTCAAGATGCCAAGCAGCCACTAACTTTTTGGCTTTGTACCGGATGGCATCAGTTTGCTGCCCCTTCTAATGAGCATGTGTGCCATGGCATACTTAACACATCAATAGCTATGCCCTTGCCTTGTGTGATTGCATAACATAGCTAGCATTTCTGCAGCTGTGTGGCTGTTTTTTCTTTTTTTTTCCCCCCCAATTGTTTAACCAGGTGAGACACACTAAGCTGAAAGCTTGTTTACAGGTGCAACCTGGGAGCACAAGGAAGTTAAGTGACTTGCTCAGGGTCACACAGTATGCAAGTGGAGGCTGTGGGATTCAAACCCAGGTCTCCAAATTTGCAGCTCAGAGCCTTAAACCACTGCGCTATACTGTCATGTCAGCTTGTATGTCTTTGCTCTGTTGTCATAGGACATGGATAGCATTGCAGATAAAATTAATAAATTAAAAACACAAGTTTTAATACTGTACTGAAATTGCCATCATAACTGGGAAATGAAAAGGTTTACACATAATGTAATTTTCTTAGATTGTGAGCTTGATTTTCAAGATAGTTGTGACAATGATCCCACACTGCCACCAGTTTGTGACAACCTACCCCTTGGGCTGTACCAACTTACAGAGCAGTTCAATATGCTTACACAACTTGGTATGATATATACTTACACGACTTAGATACATTGTGGCTGTTCACCTCTCTATCCATGGGATATACCACCACAGATTTCTGTGGCAAGCACTGATTTCTTTGGTCAGTCCTGTTTTCTGCAGCCACTGCTGCAACCGCAGAATCGCAGAAAACACGGGGCCCTGGTGATAGGGAAAAAAGGGGGATGACAAGATGGGTGATAGAAGAATTTGGAAGGATAAATGCACAAATACTCAAAGTCTGGGTAATAAAATACTGGACCTTGTGGCCACTATGGAGAGGCTGACCTGGACATTGTCACCATCACTTAGTCTTGGGGGCAATGAGAACCATTTTTATTTTATTTTATTTTATTGAAATCTAGGATTACAAATACCTTTGAGCAGGAACTGCTCATTTACAAAGGTTCCACATTGACATGACTGTGATATAGCCACACCAGGCTATACTCTGTTCAGGAAGGATGGGGGGCAAGAAATGGGGAGGAGTGGCACTTTATGTAAGGGATAGCATAAAAGTGAGACAGACACAGAGAATACAGGGAGGGGTGGAGGCACTGTGGGTTACCCTAGAGAACAGGTAATGGAACTGCTATTCACACTGGCGTAATCTACAGACCTCCAGCATGGGGGGATAAGATACTGGTGGAAGCCATCCAAAAGATGATGACCAGTGGGGAGGTGCTGCTGGTGGGGGACTTTAATCTGCCAGATGTGGACTGGAGCATCCCAGCTGCAGCTTCAGCTAGGAGCAGGGATATCCTGGACCCTCATCAGGGAGCATTCCTCAGGCAACTGGTACGGGAGCCCACTCATGAAGGAGCAGTGCTGGACCTGGTACTCACCAACGGGGACAGCATTGCAGATGTCAAGATGGGTGACAACCTGGGGACCATTGATCATTGTACAGTGTGATTCAGTATAACTACTGAGCCAGAATGGAACCACACTAAGGCGAGGGTCCTGGACTTCAGGATGGCTAACTTTGCAAAGATGGGTAATACCTCAAGGATCCCTTGCATTGGGGAGGATATGGGTGGAGTCGAGGAACAGTGGGCAAAACTAAAAGGGACTATAGGGAAGGCAAAAAGTCTCTGTCAGGCAAGTAAGCAAAAGCAGGAGGAAAAAGAGACCACCATGGTTCTCAAAGGAGGTGACTGGGAAGGTAAGGGCGCGTTCGCATTCAGGAGGTATAAGGAGACACAGAGAGGGGAGGATAGGGAGGTGTATCAAGAGATGCAGAGGGAGGCAGGGAAAGCAGTCAGGAGCACAAAGGTGCAAACAGAGGGGAAAAATAGCTCAGGCCGTAATGAAGAGATACAACATTTTTCAGATATGTAAGCAAAAGGAGAAAAAAACAGGGAGGGATTGTAAGGCTAAGGAGGGAAGGAAAGGGAAGGTGTGTGTGGAGGGGTACCAGGATAAGCAGGCATCCTGAACATATATTTTTGTTTAGTGTTCACAGAGGAAGAGGAAGGTATGGAACAACAGTTAAATGACAGAAGCATCAAATGATGGGAGGTGGACACTAGTCCATTTATAGAGGAGAGAGTCCTGTAGAACTCGCGAATCTAAAAAGTGGACAAGGCAATGGGGCCAGATGGGATACATCCATAGAAACATAGACATAGAAATATAGTCTTTGACGGCAGATAAGGACTGTTTGGCCCACCCAGTCTGCCCATTTCCCTATCTATTGGATAAGCTGCAGATCCTAGTTAACCAACAGCCTACTTCCTCCTACCCCCCACTATAATTGCTTTATGTCTGTCCCATGCATTCTTGACTTCCACCACTGTTTTTGACCCCATGACCTCCTCAGGAAGGCCAGTCCATGCATCTACCACCCTTTCTGTGAAAAAATACTTTCTCAGCTGGCCCAGTTGTGCTAAGGGCTGGGGCGCAGAACGCCTTACCTCGCGCCACACTGGTGACCTGTGTTCAGGAGCGAGCATACACCACCGGGGGTCTGCAGGGGAGGAGAAGGATTGAGCATCCGATGGACTGCTCTCCTTCTCTGGGGAAGGGGATCACCAGCTCTTGGTGCTCTACTGACTCCTGGTGGTGGCTGGGGGGCAGTGCCCTGAGAGCTCAGAAAAGGGCAGAAGATGGGGCAGATGCCTGGAGGAGCATGTGTGGACTCGTGCGCGTTCTCTCTGCCAGTGTCACTGCACACCCCACCTCCAAGGGGAAAAGAAAAATGGAAAATAGGTACTGGCTGTACTGAATGAAGCTGCCCCTCTCAGGCGCTGCCCCGGGAAGACATCTCCCTAGTTGGATCCATGTTGGGAGGGCCTAGTCGCTCCCCACCACCCTGCCACAAAGGGTAAGTCGTGGGGACTCAAGGGAGGGGGTCTGAACCTCTGGGGATGGTGGATAGGAGTAGGACTGCTGGCTGGCACCATGGAAGAAATATCACATTAAGAAAAAAAAAAATACTTCCTCACATTGCCCCTGAGCCATCCTCCCTCTATCTTCAAATTGTGCCCCCTTGTTCTTGTACATCTCTTGAGGTACTTGAAAGTTTCTATCATGTCCCCCTCTCCCTTCTTTCCTCGAGGGTATACATATTAAGCTCCTTTAGACTCTCCTCGTATGGCTTTTGGTTCAGACTCTGCACCATTTTAGTTGCCCTCCTCTGGACTGCCTCCATCCTGTCTATGTCCTTGCGGAGATGGGGTCTCCAGAACTGCATGTAGTATTAAAGGATATTAAAGGAGCTCAGATATGTGCTGGCTGCACCTCTGACAGTCCTGTTCAACCACTCACTGGAGATGGGAGTGGTCCCGGAGGACTGGAGGAGAACAGATGTAGTACCACTTCACAAAAGTGGTAGCAGGGAGGAAGCTGGAAATTACAGGCCAGTCAGCTTGACCTTGGTGGTGTGGAAATTAATGGAATCACTGCTGAAGGAAAAGACTGTGGATATCTTGATACCAGCAATGTATAGGATCAGAGGCAGCATGGATTCATGGGAGGAGGTCATATCAAACAAATCTGATAGATTTATTTGACTGCGTGACCAGGGAAGTAGATCAAGGTGGAGCGGTGGATGTGGTGTGCCTAGATTTCAGTAAGGCCTTCAACACTGTTCCACATAAGAGACTAGTAAACAAGCTAGGTAGCCTGAGAGTGGGGCCAAAAGTGGTTAACTGGGTAGGAAACTGGTTGGGGGATAGGCATCAGAGTGTGGTAGTAAATGGAGTTCACGCCAAGGAAGGGAGGGTGACCAGTGGGATGCCACAAGGATCAGTACTGGGACCGGTCCTCTTTAATGTATTTATTAGTGACACTGCAGAGGGACTAGAGATGAAGGTGTGCCTTTTGGTAGATGACACTAAAATCTGCAATAGGGTAGACACTCCAGGAGGGTGGAAAAACTGAAAAGGGATCTTGGAAGGCTTGAGGAGTGGTCAAGAGTGTGGAAACTCAGTTTCAATGCAAAAAAGTGCAAAATCATGCACTTAGGGCATAGAAACCCGGGGGAGTGGTACTGATGACCACCAAACAGGAAAGACACCTGGGGTAATCGGTATGCCCCCAGGGTGGTGACACTATTACAGCAAAATTGTTGATGCCAACAACATTGGCGTTTTCGCTATAATAGTCTACCCGAGACCGAGGTACTCTCTCCCCTGGTCCTGCACCCCCTCCCTGATCCAACTCCAACTCGGAGTTAGAATCCTTCCTGGGGTACTGGGGGCAGAGCCCCCCACATGGAGGGTTTGGGGGGCAAAGCCCCAATGAAAAAACAGCTGGGGTCTCCATTCGGATTTATGTCGACTGCAAATTGCAGTCGACATAAATCCATCGCTGTGATGGCGGTCCACAACTTAGTTGTCAAACCGGCATCGTAGAACCAAGTAATCATATCTGATGATGTAAAGGTGGCCAAACAGTGTGACAAGGCTGTGGGGAGAGCCAGTGGGATTCTAGGGTGCACAGAGAGAGGTTTTACCAGCAGAAAGAGGGAGGTGGTGATACCACTGTATAAATCATTGGTGAGACCTCACCTGGAGTACTATGTCCAGTTCTGGAGACCACATCTCCGAAAGAACAAAGACAGAATAGAGGCAGTCCAGAGGAGGGCAACACAAATGCTGCAGGGTCTGCACCAGAGACCATATGAAGAAAGACTAAAGGACCGCAATATGTACAACCTGGAGGAAAAAAGGGAAAGGGGGGATATGATAGAGACTTTCAAATACCTCATGGGTATAAATAAGGTACAAGAGGGAATCATTTTTCAGAAAAAAGATGCTCAAGAACAAGCGGGCATGCTTTGAAGCTTGGGGGGTAGACTCAGGGGAAATGTAAGGAAGACCTTCTTCACAGAGAGAGTGGTAGATGCCTGGAGCAGCCTTCCAATGGAGGTGATGGGGCAAAAACTGTGGCGGGATTCAAGAATGCATGGGATAGGCATATGGGAACCTTAGTTGTTAGGGAAGGGAAGGCTAAGCCGGAGATCAAGTAGGGTCTATGGTTTTACAATAGATAAGGAAAATGGGCAGACTAAGTGGGCCAAGCGATCCTTATCTGCCTTCAAAGTCTATGTTTCTATGTTTCTATGATTGGTGTTGGCCAATTGTTGTCATTATAATTATGAATATGAACATGAAAACAGGACAATTGTCCTCTAGGTTTCATCTGCTGTGGCTGCTTGTGATAATTCTCTGTCTCTGATATCATAATCATTTTCACTGCAACACATGCTGATATTACAGAGGATTGCGATGCCAGCTGTAGACAAATGGCCATACTGCAGCAGACAAAGTCTAATAAGCAGTGATCCTGTTGGTATGTTAATGCATGTGGTTGTAAAGAAAAAGGGAAGCTAAATGTGGAATATATATGTACCAGAAGATGAAATGTACCAGGAAATTGGAACATACATGTACTAGAGGATGAAACATATCAGGAAATTATAATTTTTCAGACATTTGCCTGAGACACTAAAACCAAAAGAAAAATAAATACAGACTGTAAGACGGTTATAACAAATGAACTGAATTAGGGAAGAACATAGGAAATGCATAGAATGTGAAACATTATATGAAATTGTACTGAATGGAGGAAGAACATTAGAATTGTATGGAAATAGCCCAACTGAGCTGCTTTATGGTGAGCATGTTAGCTCACTATTTAGGGTAACCAGGTTAACATCCTTAGCTTTGGATCCCAATTGGGTTGGAAGATGGAAATGCTTAGGGGAGGAAAGCTAGATTTGTAAGAGGGTGACCTGTTATTTATATGAGGTAGAATTTTTCTATTGTATTACTCCTGCTCTTGTGGGTGGGATCTGCCACATGATGTCTGCCCCCTGGTGGCCCACATTAGTGAGGAGTCATATAATCAGATCACATCTCACTGTCCCCAGTGCACATCAGGACACTATTATATACGAGTGTATTTCACCGGTTGGTATTGCAGTAGGTGTGATTGTTCTGGAAGCTTTACCCTCTGCCAACAAATCATG
Organism: Neoceratodus forsteri; assembly: GCA_016271365.2. Lineage (NCBI taxonomy): Eukaryota > Metazoa > Chordata > Ceratodontiformes > Ceratodontidae > Neoceratodus > Neoceratodus forsteri. The sequence continues at coordinate 238,303,653 of CM057451.1, forward strand.
TCTCCATTATGATTTTATCACCTAAAGGGCCTTACATTGCAGCGGTCAACTGTGGAGTGCTAAGAGAAATGTGAGAGGGAAAATGAGCCATGGGGAAACTACATGGCTGGGGAGAACACAAGGGAAAGTGAAGGTTGAATGAGGAACTAAAAATGAACTAAATGCAGATGTTAGAAAGTAGAACAAAAGTATTGAATGTCAGTTTTATAAAGGAATGTACTTTTGCAAACAGCACAAAAACATCGTCACTTGTTAAATGAGATACAAAAAGTTATAATGAGAGCAATATTCAATATTTGTTATTAAGCAAAGTTCAAGAAAAACACAGCATTGAAACTCATTAGAAGGATTTGGTGTTAGCATATTAGTGTCTATTTACTTAGCTTCTGGCAGTCAGGAATGTCATGACAGGGGAATTTCTGGGGTGGGGGCGGGGGGATCACAATTGAAAATAAGTCCATGTGAAACAGTTGCACTTTTACAGCCTTCCTAAGTACAAAAAGCAATACCTGGATGAACATTTGGGAGGCCCTCAGTCTATGGCATGACAGCCCTGCTGGCAGCGGTACCTGGTCAATATAGCTCTGCCAAAACAGCGCATGAATAACCGCGCAGTCTAAAGCGCGGCATGAAATATAGCAACAGGGATATAATAGCAATAGGAAACTACCACTACCCCTGTCACACACTAGGACCTGGAGGAAGGAGTAAAGATGTCAGAAGTGCTATGCTTAGCTGAGCTGCTTCTGTGGTAGAATGGCTAAGGCACAAGCCCCTGGCACACTGGAGACCCAGGGATTGGGGTTTGATTCCCTGCCTCCTGAGATGTTTTGTCTTTTTGTAAAACAACTGAGTTCCCTGCTCCTGGTTTTTCCTTTTTCCCCTTGGTCCACACCCCCCTTGGAGTTGGTTATTTTAATTTGTGGAGGTGGGCGGGGGGGTGAAGCCCCCGATGTCAGGGTGTGCAGGGCCAGATCCCCCGCATAAACAATGATTTTGGCATTGTTGCCAATGGTGTGAGCTGTGTGTTTCCTGTTGGCGTTTCCATCTGACCTTATTTTGCCACATGCTGTTTTGCATGCGGCATTGTTATTTTGCGAAGTTTTGGCTGCAGCATAATGACCCCGTGCCCTGGCAGCAGCCTTTATGAATGGTAGACTGCAGTGCTGAGCTAATGTGCTTATTGATTTGCACTGGGGAAGCCATCTTCAGATTGGATTCTCTAGAATGCAACTATTGCTTTGCAAATATCTCAGTCATGTTTTTAGCCATGGATGACATGTGTTCCCACATTTATGGTTGTTTGATATTAGCAAAAAGAGAAAGTGAATTCTTACAGTACAGGGCATTCTTGTAGTTGCTATTCATGAGATACCTCTGACTTGCAGATTAGATCACAGGGCATCCAATGGAAAACAACACTGTCTGGATAAGCAATATCCATTATAAAAGGCCTGCATGCATATTTGTTATGCCCTGTTCTCATTTCCATGCTAATTTTTTTAAATTTTTTTTATTTCTGACTCCTCCTTTCTTTTTTCTCCTCAGTTTTTCCATTTCCCTGTGACTGCTCCTTACCTCTCCCTCCCTGCAGCAGATTTCTCTGCATTGCTATTTCAACCCCCTTAGCTGACCTCCTTAATGGCAAGCCCTCTGGGCAGACAACCTGGAAGGAAGGCATCATATGTCAGCTTGAGTTGAGTGGAGGGGACAGCTGCCAGAGCAATTGTGCCTGAGACTGGGTGAGTGCAACATGCATGCATGACTAATGTCCCATCATGCCTTACAGATGCATAAGGAGGAGTCTGCTGATACAGAGCAGCACCCTTCTCAAGTAGTGTCAGAATGATGGACCTTTCACACTGCTCATCCTAACAAATTACATTGTTAATAAATTCCCTATAACTGTCTTGTTTGTTCAACAGTGATTTTTGTCTATCCTGGCTAACCTTTCAAAGGATGTATGATATAAATGGTATATTTGAATTTATTTGCCCAGAATAGCTAAACTGGCAGACAACATCTGATTTACAGTGGTGTCATGTTTCCTCTATTCAGTTGTACAGCTCAGGGGGCTGTTTCAGCCAAATGACTTGCTTAAGGTTGCACAGGGAGCTAGTTGCCATACCAGGATTTGAACCTTTGATCCACTTGTTTCCAGTTCTCTGCTCTAACCTCTTAAGGTTGTCAAAACTGAAAAGACTGAATCCCATTGTAATTCAGGTGTTTATTTTTCCCATACTTTTTTTCACTTGGCCAGCAGCTTGTCTTTCACAGGGACAAACCCTGTTCTCAGGGGCATACCCTGAACAGGCTGAGGGGTCGCTGACCATCATATCGCTGGCTACCATGTTTATCTCCCTATGTTTTTCTGCCCCCCATATTCCTGGGCATGGGTGATGCCTCTGTTGGCCTCACAAACACACAGCTTCCACTGTGGCAGGAGCAAGCTCACTGGCCCAGCAACAGGGGCTGATGTTGTGGCAGAACTTGCCGACAACCCTCCTCCAGCTGAGACGTACTGCTGAGTGGCAGCCATCTCAGACTGGCCAGCCTCCCAGTGTGAAGCCTAAGGTTTGCTCCTGAATGGCAGCATGATGTACTGTCACTGGGCCAGGGTGCAGCCTATAACTCAGGCGTTTAAGTACTTATTTAGAACTGATGCACTCAAAGGGTTCCGAGCTCCAAATGTTCAGTCATCTCAAGAGCTTAAGATACCTGCACAATCCAAAAACAATGTTTTTTTGTAATGTATTAAGGAGAGACTGGAACATGGAGTGGGTTGTTACTGGTTACAGCAAGAAATGAGCAGGAGTAGAGAGCCAATTGGATGGCGGTCAAAATCGTGAAACTGTCACCTCTGAAAATCATTGTTATACTTTATTTAGGTATAGCTGGAGCTTCTTCAATTTACCTTAGCTGGATACAGTATTCGGAAACATAATTTTAACGACATTCTTCTTACTTAATGTGGAAATATAATTTTTTTAATCTTAGTTGGAAGAATAAATGTCTGTTTTTATTTTTCCTACAGACGTCACTCAAACTTTAACCTACTTCTTTGGGTAAGCCATGTTTATGTTGTTGTTTTGTAAACAAAAATTGCATCTAATAGAGTTTTTCCCATGATATGGTGACATACATAGATACATAGATACATAGACAGTGTCGGCAGATAAGGGTCTATGGCCCACCTAGTCTGCCCATTTGAGCTTGTAAGTTCAGTTTGTTTTCCTAGAAGTCTATTTCCCCTTACCCCTGACCTCTAGAATTCCTTTATGTCTATCCCATGCATTCTTAAATCCCGTGATTGTTTCAGCCCCCACCACTTCCTCTGGCAGGGTGTTCCACTTGTCCACCACCCGTTCTGTGAAGAAATTCTTTCTCATGTTTCCTCTGAATCGTCCTCCCTCCAACTTCATCCCATGCCCTCTAGTCCTGAAACATCTTTTGCTAAAAATAGTGTTTTCCTGCACCCTGTTCCTCCCTGTAAGATACTTGTATGTCTCTATCATATCCCCTCTCTCCCTCCTCTCCTCCAGGGAGTACATGTTCAGTTCCTTCAACCTGTCTTCATAGGACTTGTGATGCAACCCATGCACCATCTTTGTTGCCCTCCTCTGAACCTTCTCTACCCTGTCTATGTCCTTACGTAGGTATGGTCTCCAGAATTGTACACTGTACTCCAGGTGGGGCCTCACTAGTGTCTTGTATAGCGGAATTATGACCTCCCTTTTCCTGCTGGTGATGCCCTGCCTATACATCCCAGCATCCTATTTGCTTTACCTGATGCCTTGTCACACTGTTTCCCTACCTTGAGGTCATCAGAGATGACAACCCCAAGATCCCTTTCCTGCTTGGTGCATGCTATATCCTCACCCCCTAACTGATATATTGTGCCAGGGTTTTTGTGCCCCATATGCATTATCTTGCACTTCTTTGCATTGAATTTTAACTGCCAAACCCTTGACCATTCTTCAAGTTTCTGCAGGTCCCTTCTCATTCTGTCTACACCCTCTGGTGTGTCTACTCTGTTACAGAGCTTTGTGTCATCAGCGAACAGTGAAATTCTGCCTTCTATATCCTGTGCAATGTCACTGATGAAGATGTTGAATAGGACCGTCCCAGCACTGATCCCGTGGTACCCCACTGGTCACTCTTCCTCTGTGGAGTGACAGCCATTTACCACCACCCTCTGTGTCCTGCCACCCAGCCAGTTACCTACCCACCACACTACTGTCCTGCCCACACCCATATTCCCCAGTTTGTGTAATAGTCTTCTATGTGGCAGTGTCAAAGGCCTTGCTGAAGTCCAGATAGGCCATGTCCACTGCCCTCCCCTGATCCACCTCCCTAGTCACCCAGTCAAAAATTCAATGAGGTTGGTCTGACATGACCTCCCCTGGTGAAACCATGCTGCCTTGGGTCCTGTAGTCCATTGACAACCAGATGTTCCACCAATCTCTCCTTCAGTAGTGCTTCCATGATCTTTCCCACTACCGAGGTGAGGCTGACTGGTCTGTAGTTCCCTGCTTCCTCTTTGTTCCCACTTTTGTATAAGGGGACTACATCTGCTGTCCTCCAGTCTTTGGGTACCTCCCCTGTTTCCAGTGATTGGCTGAACAGGATAGCCAGAGGTTCAGCCACCACCTCTCTTAGTTCTTTAAGGACCCTGGGGTGCACCCTGGGGTGCCCTGGGGTGACTGATTGCAATATTACATTTCTAAGGCATATTAGTTGCTAGAGTTGATTGGTGCTGAATTTCTCCAGTGTTATGATGAGTAACTGTTCATGAAGTAAATCAGAGTATTACAAACTCTGGCAAGAGAACAAACAAGACTATTTTTCGTCCCTCAGTATTTTGTCTTCTTCACTTTTTCCAGCCCTGTGTACCCACACGTGAAAAAGATTAGAACTCTTGAACTTTTGGAAAGTTTTAGAATTTCAAAACCCGGTCCTTATGGAAACAGAAACACAGTAACATTTGGAGATGGAGTTATATTTTTAAATCCTTATCCCTATTATCTTTACAGTCATAATCACTGAAATCATTCACTGCCAACAACTGATATTGTCTTGCTTTGCCACTTTGTATGTTCCTTGCTATTATGGCCATTTCTGGCAATCCATTTCACAAAATACCCATCCTCTGTGTGAAGTAATATTTCTTGGTATCACACTCAGAGCCTACATTCATATCTTTATGTTATATATCTTGAACTGCAGTGATTGACTTATTATGGTAAATCCTGACATGCCCCTTTAGTATTTGCAGACCTGTTTGTTTTAATGACCTGTACTATGTCCCTAGGAATCTTAGAAACAGCAGAAAAAGACCTAGGCCCACATACTGAAATGAGATGCGTGGCACAAAATGGAGATGAACGGCACATCCTTGAAAATGCTCGGCCGTGTGATACTCAAAAGTGAGAAATGCGTTGTGCAAGTCAGAATGCACATGTAACAGCTAGGTGGTGCTATCCCAAGGCCTACTACCCCTGCCTGCATGGCTAGTTGCAGGTTAAGGGGCCTGGGTACTGAAATGGGTGCCTCCACCCGGAGGACAGGGTTGTTAGTAACAAGGCTAACCTGGGTGCAGCCCTCCAGGACACTGTAACCCCCCTTTTTCCCTCTAGTGGCTTAGCCTTAGACAATATGCAACATACACTTTCACAGTAGCCCCTATTCACCGTACAATTCCCCACACTGTTTGCACTTACCACCAGGGCTGGTTCCACTAGTTCAGCTCTGGAGGCCCACTGTAAAACAAGGTTAGGCACAGCAAATAACAACAGTACAATGCTTTTGGTACAAACTGGAACCACAGTCAGATTAAATTCAAAAAAAGTTAAATCTGATTTATTCAGGGGAATTGAACAAGGGAGGGGCGTAATCAGGTTGATTGATTCGAAAACTGATCTAGTCAGGCAATTATGCTTGCACTTTTAGTCCCTACACAGTCACACGCTCTGGGTACCCAGTTGGAAGTAAGGTGGGCTAGCCTGGAACATTGCCCGGGGTAGGCCGGCGTCACAGCTGGTTGGGGCCCTGTGATGAAAAGAAAAGGCATGCACAACCACACACAATTTGTAATCCAGAGCCTGAAGGCTCAGTTTGTGAAAGGAAAAACAACAATGCAATCAGATGACAACACTTGAGATTTAGCTGTTGTTGCAGGGAGCTACCCTGATTGTTACTCACGCTACCCAATATGAGTCACAGGCTAGACAAAATGGAGACTGCAGGTTGATGACTGATTTGCCAGGAGAAGCAGGGCCCACACGAATCACTGAGGTGTCATTCCTATTCGAGATGATTGAGCAGGGGGCTGATCCCTGGGCGAGTCTCTTGTCGATGATGGTTTCTGTGCCTGAAGTAGCTGGCTGGGCCAGATGGCAAGGCCCAAGCCGGGTGGAACAGTTCGGATTTTGAATCCGGTAGTGCTGGATGCAGCTTCCAGCAAGTGTGGCACATTTACACAGTGGGAAACCAAATCGCAACCCACTAACAGCACATAGTACATTTATAGTAAAGCAATCACCATACCTCAATGCGGAACGCAGTCCGGCCGCAATATCAGTGTCTCTGCGCAAAACTGGGAATTCTGTGGTAAATGGATGTCCTGACAGGCCGATCGCGTACAGCAAATCTTCAGTCTTCTTCAGGTTCAAATCTGGTCACTCTTCAGTGGCTTTGTCGCACTCCAATTTGGATACAGTCTGATTGCTAAGCCTTTCAAAGGATTCCCTCTCAAGGGACTGCAGGCAGATAGGCCAAAAAAGCAGCTGCTTGAATCACTCAAGCTGTCTCGTCAAAATCTAACTCCTGACTGACTCACTGCAGCAGGCAGCTTGGGAATTCCCATTCGGTTCAAAAGGTTCTGGTTGGTTGATCCATCTGTCTGTCAAAGCAAGGGCTCCCCTTCCAGGTCTGTTTTGGCGCTAAAATGTAAAACTACAATTTCTACAGAAATTTGCTCCCACAAGACCCCTAGGGACAGGCTCCATTTTAGAGTCATCAAAGGTACCAATAGGTGCTGACTGGCAGTCCAAAACCAAAATGGTGGTGATAAACAGAACTGTCCATGTTACAAAGAAGGCAGGTTAGACAAACTACAATATCATTACTGTGCTAATCGATAATCAGCAAATAAGTACAGCTTCTAACAGAGCTCCCTCTGCGCAAATAGCGATGGCAGAACAGAGTGAGTATCTGGCAGTCCAGGCAGGACTCTAGCATAGAAACATTCAACCCCTTCCCAGATTAAATAAGTACCATGTTATTGGCAGCTCTTAAAAAGACAGGAACAGAGGTAATTAGGCACTCTCGTGCAATTTCTTTTTAAACAGCTAAAACACAGGACACCCACCTGGCAGAGGGCATTTAGGCACACCCAAGGAAGGTTTTCAGGAACCCCCATTTGTAGTGGGGTTACATGCGATTGCACAGATATAAAGCATGTCGCACAGAAAAAGGGTGTGGACACTGGAATATGCCGTGCATGTGTATATTCAGCCAAAATGAGCAGCGCATGTGTCGCGCAACCCAAAATTGGGCCATACAAAATTAGGAATAAAAGGGGCAGCTCTAAATCAGCCAGCCACCCAGAGGTAGGCCGCTGCACTGCAGGAACAATGTATGGGCTTGCATTTCATATGGCAGTAGTAATGGCTGATATGAGGAGACTGAGGGAACAGCAAAATGACAGAGGAAGGGCCCGTAGGCGGTATGCCCCACAGAAACGGTATCGACCCCGCATCACATATGAAGAGCTCAGTGACACAGGCATCATGGGCCGGTACTGACTCAACAGAGCTCAACAGGGCAAACCCTAAACACAGGTACACCCTCGGAGGGGAGGCGCTGGAGGCCTCAACAGGAAAAAAAGACCTAGGGGTCATGGTGGATGCATGTATGAATAACTCTGAGCAGTGCAGGAGAGCGGCTAGCAAGGCTAACAGGATGTTGGGATGCATCTTAAGGGGGATCACCTCTAGGAGCAGGGAAGTGATTCTGCCGCTGTACAACGGACTGGTTAGACCACACCTTGAGTACTGTGTGCAGTACTGGAGCCCACACTTGAAGAGGGACATACAGCTCCTGGAGAGGGTACAGAGGAGGGCAACTAAGATGATACGAGGACTAGGGGATTTGACGTATGAGGACAGACTTGAAGAGCTCTGCCTGTTTTCATTGGAGGAGAGGAGAGACAGGGGGGACATGATTTGAGGTCTTCAAGTACCCCAAGGGAATAAATAGGGTAAACATGGAGGGGATCTTTAGACTAAAGTAGGGAGGTATGACCAGAGGGCATGGTTTGAAGTTGGAAGGTGGAAGGGTGAGGGGGGAAAAGAGGAGGAGGTTTTTCACTGAGAGGGTGATGGACCCTTGGAATGTGCTGCCTGGCGAGCTGGTTCAGAGGTCCACAGTGGAGGGCTTCAAGAGAGGGTGGGACAGACACAGAAAGCGGATGTATCAGATGATGGCCTGGCCCAGGGGGGTGGGGATGGATGATAGGGGTTTCTGGAACACAAGGGGGGGGGGCCTCGGCACCCAACTAGGGATCTGAGGTTCAAGCAGACTCGATAGACCGTAAGGCCTAATCTGCTGGCAATTAGTATGCAGTATGTTAGCTCTGTGAGCTGCTGCTTGATGAGCTCCAGGCAACTATACGCAGAAGTCATGCTATGACGGTGGATATCAAGGTCACAGCAACTCTGTGCCTGCTCACCATGGGCACCTTCCAGATACCAGTGGATGACACCACCGGCATCACCCAGTCAGCCACATCTTGTCTTCTCACACAGTTCCTCACCACTCTGCTGCCCCATGTTAATGAGTTAATTTTATTCCCTAGCACACCAGTGGAATGGTCAGCAACAATGCAGCACTTTTACAGGGTTTGATGCCTACGGGCCATGCTAGGTGCCATTGACTGCACCCATGTGGCCATCAGAGCACCACATCGCGGAGGCAAGGATGTCTCTGTTAACAGGAAGGGGTACCACTCTATCAGCTGCTAGGTGTGTGTGATGCCACAGGACGCATAACACATGTTTGTGTCCACTACCCTGGGAGTGCACATGATGCATACATCTGCCATCAGTCGTCTCTGTGCCGTTGATTTGAGTCCAGAGAGATAACCAATGGCCATCTTGTGGGTCAGTGGAAAATAGCCACAAACAAGGTACCCACATGGTATCACGGTGCAGTGATGGCGTCCATACAGGTGTCAGCACAGTAGGAAGGGGTGCTACAATGGCATACAGCTATGTGACACACCTGATGGGGGAAGAAGACAGAGATGGGACTGAATAAGACTGACACTGAATAGATGTGGAAAGCCACCATGGGAGGGAGAACATGTGATGATGTGCAATAAGCACAGGTTACAGGGGTGGTGCCAGCCAGTAGGGGCCTGTGACAATGCAGGAGGGATAGAGCAATATGGCACATTGGAAGGGGACAGTGCTGTGTGCCACATCCAGGCTGTGGATGTGCCTTGCCCCACTGACTGAATGGCATGCAGGCTGCAGTGACAATGATAGTGGAAATACAACAGCAGGGAAAGGGCCAGATAGGGGAAGGCGGGAATATACAGCAGTGACACTGTGGGTGGGGAAATGTGTAGATGACGCTGACCAGATGTAACAGGTCTGTGTGGAGGGCAGAATGCCATGGATGTGTAATTATACTAACATTTCACCTTCTTCCACACAGGAGACAGTGCATACCCCCTTTGGCCTTGGATGCTCACCCCAATACTGTGGCCCACGTCTGATGCAAAAGAGAGGTACAGTGAGGCACACATGGCTACATGTAACATCACACAGCATGTGTTCAGCATGATGAAACTGCACTTCAGATGCATGGACAGGTCCAATGGTGCCCTACAGTATAGCCCGGACAAGGCCTGTGGCATATTCCTGACTTGTTGTGTGCTACACAACATGGCCATAGACCATGGAATTGTTGTCCAGGTTCTGGAGGGTGACAGTGTGGAGGACGTGGAGCCACCAGATGAGGGTGAGCATCCATGGCAAGACTGGAGGGACCTAAGATTGGCCCTGAGGGGACGGCACACAGGGACACCATTGTGCAAGAACATTTTGGATCCCGAAGGTGAGTAATGCTTGCAGGTGTGACATTGCTGTCATGCACACAGGCACTATATATATATATATATATATATATATATGAGTGCACAGTGTGCCCCACAGTGATGTTGAGTATAAATTGGTCACCCTGTTGTGATATGCAGACAGTTGTGTGGCACTCACATGCACACATGTCCACAGGTGGGACAACATTGCCAAGGATGCACATATACAATGTGCATACATACACAAAACATATCCGACAAACTAAAAAAGCTATTACCCTTTTTTTTATAAAAATAGGGCCTGCTTTAGTTTCTTGATGTGTAAGCAATTGGTCAACTCTTTATTAATGTCTCAAATTGACTCTAGGGATTGTATTTATATGAAAACTTCTGATATGGTCCTTAAAGTGCTTGATCCACTGTATCACAGTGCTTTGAGATTTGTCTCCAGCCTGCCATGAAAAACCCATCATTGCAGCCTTCATGCTGCAGTGGGGTGGCAGTCCCTGGTTCCTCACTGGTTAATTTTTATCTACAGGTTTGTCACAAAAACATTACCTTTGTTTCTATTAGAACATCTTCAGTTTAGACAACCTAGTAAATATTTATTAATATCTTCTGAATTGCCTCAGTTTTATGTTCCTAAGCAAAAGACCGTGGGCCAGATATTCAAAGGTTTGCGCCGTGAGCAAACAGTTTGCACCGGGATAATACCAGGTTAGCACAGGATTGCAATATTCAAAGCAAGACATAGCGCCGGTACAATTCATTAGCACTGGCGCAAACACTTAATGTATGCAAGGGGCAAAGTAAGGGGCGGGAATGTGCATAAAGGCACAATGGGATATTCAAAGGTATAGCGCTGCGCAAGGCCACTTTGCACAACACATAGCGTGCACTACTTACCACCTTTAAAAGGCAGGTCTTATCCCAGGGCAATCCACAGAGGGGGATGTGGCCAGTGCAGGAAGCTAACATGGTGTTTTTTTAGCAATGCTGTGCTGATGCACCTCATGGAGGAAGTAGTGCAGGAGAAGGAGAGGGACCAGGCCCACCTCGGACCACACTGCAGGCCAAGGAGGAGATATGCTACACACAGGTTATATTGGCCCAGAGTCTCCAGTGAGACCCTGCCTGACGAGTACATCATTGGCCGGTACAGGATGAACAGGGACATGTTGAGGCAGATATGCAAACTCCTGCATGAGCAGCTACAGCCCAACATCAGATGCAGCCATGCCATGTCAGTGGAGGAGAAGGTGACGGCAGCGATGTGCTTTCTAACCATTGGGGTATCGCAGTCCACCACCTCGTGCCTTCTGACCCAGTTCCTAGATGCCTTCCTGCTGCACGCTGCTGAATTCATAGTATTCCCCAGCACGGCAGCTGAGCGCAGAGTAACCATGCAGCAATTCTATCGAGATGCGCACCTAACAGCTGTACTTGGTGCCACTGACTGCATCCATGTTGCCATCCGTGCACCGCCTGGTGATGGCAGTGACATATACGTCAACAGGAAGGGGTTCCACTCCATCAGTTGCTAGGTGGTGTGCGTTGAGACAGGATGCATCAGCAATGTCTTTGCACAGTACCCTGGCAATGCCCATGATGTCTTCATATGGCACCAATCAAGGCTGTGCCAGTCCTTCGAGGTGGGCAGAATACCCAGTGGGTACCTTGGTGAGTATCTGCAGCCACAACATGCAAACACCTCAGTGGGAACAGTGCCATGCAAGTGTAGACAGGGTGGGGGGGGCAGGGGCCATGGGACAGCAAAACACATGACATACATGTGCAATAGCCAGACAGCAGGACAGTGCAGCTAACATGTACACATATGTTCACAGGGGACAGTGCCTATCCCCTGAGACCCTAGCTGCTCACATCAGTACCCTGGCCAGCCACGGTGGCCAAGGAGAGGTAGAATGAGGCACACACTGCCACCAGGAACATCATAGAGAGGGTCTTTGGCATGCTAAAGATGCGTTTCCATTGCCTAGACCATTCAGGCAGTGTCCTACAGTATAGGCCTCAGAAGGTATGCTGTATATTCCTAATGTGTTGCATGCTACACAACATGGCGCTAAACCATGATATACATGCACCCAAACCTGAGGTACAGGCAGATGGTGACCCAGAGCCAGAGGTCCAGGGGATAGTAGAGCAACTTGAGAGGAGAGATCCTTGATTGGCACACAGGGCCCTGGAGCACCAGAGTGGCATCATGGAAACACTAGCCCAGAAGGGAAGGTGAGTGAACACAACACATACAAACAACAAGTCATGACCAGTGCCTTTAATATATGTACACACAATGTACAGTGCAGACCAGTGAAAACAGTGCAACTCCCTGGTGTAACACACAATGTAACTGTGCACATGTGATGTGTGTATGAGGGCAGTGTGCAGTGCGTGTCACGCATGGGTGGATGACTGAAAGGGGTATAGTGTGCAGGGCGTGGGGCTGAGGGGGCGGAAAGGCAGGAGGTGTAGTGTGGGTTGTGTGTACCTGTGTGCGGGTGATTGACGTGTGTGTGTGTGTGTGTGTGTGTGTGTGTGTGTGTGTGTGAGTGTGACCTAATGGGTCACTGTGCATGCTAGCCGACTCTATCACCGGCGCCTACCACCACGCATAGGGGTTGGAGTGCTCTGTGCTGATGATACAGGTGGTGAGGACTGCGGGGATAACCGGTCAGTAGCTCACCTGTGACCACGGCGGGATGCAGTACCATCCATGGAGGGTGGGTGGCCACGATGCCGTGTCTGGTCTGTGGAGGGCTGGGATGCAGGGGTGGAGGACCCAGTGCTCACATCCTATGCACGGGACACACGGCGGGGTACATTTGTGGAGCCCCTGTGCTGCGTGGTGTCTGAGCCCTGCTGACCAGCCATGATCGCAGCCCAAATCACCTCCACGTATGCCCTCACAGCAGCAGTGAGGTCACCAAAGTCCTGCTAAATGGTGGCTAGGATCCATGTCATGCGCTTCTCTGCCCGCTGCTCAGCACGGAGCATGGCTGACCCAACTGTCTCCCGCAACTGGGCCAGTTCATGCTGCATCCCCCTGCAGAAGTCGTGCAGGTCCTGCTGTGCAGTGTGCCAGGACACCAGTGCAGACTGGAGCATAGGCCGGGCACCCTGGCCATCTGAGCCCAGGGGGACACCCTGCCCTGGCCTGCAGGTGGTGGGGGTGGCAGCTGTTGGGGACGCCAGGGCTGCTGAGTGGTTTGTTGTAGCTGGTGTTGCTGCTGTTGCTGCTGCCGCTGCAGTGGCCTAGCAGGGGGCAGTGCCTATTGTTGGGCCTGTGCTGCACCCTGTGGTCATCAGTGCATTCCAATGGTGCACGCTGGTCATCTGCATGCCCATCATCCTGCTGCTGTGCTATGTCGCCATGGGCCCGTGTTTCCCCCCACTTGCCCTGCACCCATGTGTGTTGCCCCCACAGGTCTCACCCCACCACTCCCTTCCACAGTGCTGCCCACTGGCAGGTCATCCTCCATCTCTGAGTCACCCAGCCATGGCCACTGGTCACTGTGAAGATGACCATAGGTCCGCAACTGAGGTCCTCGACCTGTGCATCCTCCAGGCCATATGCAGCTTCCACATCATCTTCCTCCTTGTCATCATCATCATAGGCAATTGTTGCGCTCACTGCCTGACGTGTACCACGTCCACATGCCACACACTGGTGCTGTGCCACAGATGGTCCACGGCTGGTCCCCATGCCTGATGTGGACAGCAATGCCTGTGAAGCGTCCTCATCATCCTCCACATCCGCTAGCCCATGCTCCTCCCGTCCCATGGCTGGATGACAACTCTGCGCTGTAAAGCAAATGTGTCAGAGTACTGTACAGCACACTATGCCATGTCCACTGCCATGACAAGCAACATCCAACAGTGATGATCCTGCAGAATGCCCATGCACCACCCCCAGTGCAGACTGTGTGTATGAGGATGCAGCCCCCATGCACTCACCCCCAACCATGTCCCACACCAAATGATGCACCTGTACATCGATGACTGCTGTAAACAGCCAACACATGCACACTGCCGTGACAAACGTGCACTGCCAATGCACCATGACCGCCCCAATGGGTGTGTCTGGCATGTGCCACTGGGCCACGACAGTGGAATGGTGACACATGCCTACTGTAGGTGTCGTGCAGGCACTGTAGTTGTCATGCTATGTACATACCTGCCCTGGGTGGTGTCAGCTATGTCTCACAACCACCACCTTAGACCCCCTCCACCGCTACTGGCCTCAGGGTTGAGGCAACCAATGCCAGGAGCGGGTGCCAGTCGCGCTGCTTCAAGATCTGTGGTTCTCCACTTGTCTGAAGCCATTCATTTACCCTTTGGGACTTCTCCTCCTCCTTTGCCCTTCACATCAGGTCATTCTAGCACTTCCGCACTGCATCTGCACTGTGACCACGGCCACCCACTACATTAACCTCTGCCGCTATCTCATCCCACATATGGCGGACAATGGCATCGGTGGCCTTGTTGCGCCTCATGATCATCTCCCTCTCCTTGAAGGCATGTACCAGTGCCCTCAGCTCATCTCCTGTAAATTTGTGTGCATAAAGCTGTTCCTGCCTGGCAGCATCACTTGTATGGGACAGATGGAATGGTAGTGGTTAGATTCAGGGGTGAACAATGTTTGTGTGACCATTGCTGTACCTGTTGAACATGGCACCATACACACACGGCATGCCATTACAGGCACTGTGTGCCTCAGGCACCAGGCTGTATAGGCACACAGTGTAGCACACAGTACATACATGGCCATGGTATACCCCGCCACCTGCTCCCCGCCTGTGCCTGTGCGCCAGACAGCAACAATGACACACAATCTGCGCAGGTGCAGTGCTGAGTGCACATGATGCCATGCATCCATACAGCTGTGTGTGTGTTACACTGCACATAGTGACCATGTCTGTGCACAGTGTGGCTGCCCCATGTTGGCCGTGTATCTGTCATGATGGTCAGTTGCACCTTGCTGGGGACATGGGGCATGGTGCATGTTGTTGTGGCCTGTCCCTGTGGCACAACACATGGCCTGTGTCACACATATACCACTGCTGCTGACCCCACCCAAGCAGCACTGCCACTGTGTATGTGCAACACACCAAGCTCACCTTGTTGGCCATACACCTGTGACAGAGGCATGTCACCCTGACATCCCACAACATGGTTGTGCATGCCACCCGCTAGCAGCTGCGTCACATCCCACCATGCGAGGTGACAGTCCACTGTCCTGTACAGTGCAGTGCTGTTGCATGTCTGGCAGCACCAGTGATGCACAAAGCCAAGGCCGCTAAGTCCACCACTGCCCCAGCCTGCACACACCCCACTGCAGTGGTGATGTTGTCAGAGTGCATGCAGCCATGTCCTACTGAGTGGTGTCATGGGAGCCTCCACCAAGCCACATGGCTGTCCCACTGTGTACTGTGCAG
Organism: Neoceratodus forsteri; assembly: GCA_016271365.2. Classification (NCBI taxonomy): domain Eukaryota; kingdom Metazoa; phylum Chordata; order Ceratodontiformes; family Ceratodontidae; genus Neoceratodus; species Neoceratodus forsteri. The sequence goes on from CM057451.1 coordinate 238,319,211, forward strand.
ACTGTTACATTGTTGCCTGTGCTGCTGTCCTGCATTGGTGCGGCCTACAGTGCAGTATGCACGTACTCACACAGACAGCACAGCATCAGGCCGAATATCACCCGTGCGTGCCAAATTTCACCCTTCTGTCCTATGTGTTTGCAGTCTTAACAGCAGAATGTCCTGAGTGATGTACATACCTGCATTCTAGTTTGGCAGCTCCTGGGACATCCTACAATCAGTGTTCACATACACCGTCTGCTACAGCAGTGCAGTCCCCATCAGCAACACAGGTGGAGCACTGTTTGCCCTTAAATAGCATGGCCGGGCAATCCAGCTTGTTGGGCATGCAGCTTAGGCCTGAATGATATGTTAATTAGTGTGTTTGCCCTGCGCATACACAAGTAGCTTCATTTACATACATCCTTTGAATATCACAGCAGTTAGCACTGGGCAAATGGTTAGCACTGGGCTTCTTGGGCAGTATATAGCTTTGCGCAATTGCATTAGAGCCATGCTACCGGGCATTGTAATAATTCCATCATAGGGGCATGCACACACCACCAGGGTCATTGTGGGGCTGGGCATGCATGGCTTGTGCACTTCCAGATTGTGCGGTGTTATCACAATAACGTTGCCCAGCATACTGCAGCACAGTGCAACGCAGAGAGCATAGCGTTAGTACAGGGACAAGTGCAGGGTGTGCCACTGTGTAGTACTAGGGAGGTACCCAGTACAGCTATTCCAGTCATGTCTGCACATAGGAGACTGAGGGTTGTTGTCCACAAGGAAAGGAGGTCAGGTTATGTGGAGATAGCAAACCTAGTTAAACTGGTGCAGCAGAGGCACAGGAGACTGTTTGGGGAGGTGAGGGAGGGGGACCTGCCCCATAGACAGGTGTGGGCATCCATTGCCCGGCACCTGACAGACAGAACAGGGATTGCCAGGGACAGTGAAAAGTGCCGCCACAGGTATGTGGGTATGCAGCAGAGGCAGCCACACCAACTGGAGTGCTACAAGTGCACGGTGCATGATGGGACAGTGCCCATGCCAGGTAGGTGTCAGTCACTGCCATGCTTAGGATTGAGGTGTGTGTGTGTATGTGTGTGTGCCTTCACGTGTGTCTGCGTGTGCATGTATCCTCTTACATTTGCATGTCACTGCTGTATGTGTCCTGCCACTGTCTGCCTGCATGTGGCAACATTCCATGGCACTATTGGCATGCCGCCATGACCTGTGTGCACAGTGACTACACAACAGGACATTGTGGCTGCCTCTGTCCAGGGTTGTGCACGGCACAGGTGACACAGTGTGCCTGCACACTGGGGGAGGGGGCACATGTGCTTGCATTGTGACATGCCACACGTGGGGGGGCCTATGATGTGGGGTACCCTGTGTACCATGGCCATTGCTATGGCATACCATGGCAGATCACATTGTACTTACAGTGATGTACCCTATTCCCACTACTGAGTGCAGCGAGAGGTCCAGGGACGGCAATGCAGCTCAGAAGGGTGCACAGGGAATCGTGGGCCAATGTGACAGGTGGAGGCTGCCAGACATGCCACAGTGGGCAGAGGAGAGCAGTGATGGTGACCAGGGTAAATTGCATGAGTACACTGTTGGGATACACACTGCACAGCATGTGCAATGGGGTGAGTGGGTCTGCTTATGGGCTGCCAGCGTTGTTCCTGCCATGCACATGGCTGTGTACCTGGTACACTGTCTTGTGACTCATGCTACTGTGTTGGCCACTGTATTGGCATGGTGTACTATGGGTCTGGACGGGAAGATGCCATACAGTGTGCATGCTAGGGGGTGAGGGGCTGTCTGGGGCCTATGTGATGTACTGGCATGTGTTGCTGTGTCCATCATTTGTGCATATTGTGTACGGTTGGGGGGGGGTCCATGTTCCTCTACTGGCTGGCGTTCCCATGTCCTTTCAGTGCCTGATGTTTGTACACCTGTCATGCCAGAGGGGTGGTAGTGCTGGGCTATTGTACTGACATGGTGTACAGTGGGTCTGCTCTTGCAGATGGTGTGGTGCCTTCCTGCTGGGGGGGGCCTACCATTCTGTGCCAGCATGTGCAACACTGTACTGGGCGTGTGTTCTGCCTACTGCTGTCCTGCTGCTGGTGGTCCATGGCCTGTGTCCCTTTGTTACATGGGGATAGCCATGCATTTCTGCCTTGGGTGTGCTGTTGTTGTGTGTGTGTTGGCACCACCACATGCCATGCTCAGCTTCAGCACGGGCTGCATGCCATCATACTGTGGTGTGGCTGTGGCCAATCCAGTGGTGGGTGTGCTCTGCTATGTGTCTCATAGCTCTGTTCTTTTGGACAGCATGTCCCAATGTGTGTCGTCCCATGCGTTTGTCATGCCATGGCCCCCTGTCCATGCAATCTTGGGGACTGTCTGTCTGGTTGCACTGTGTCACTGTGTGCTCCACTGGGATGTGTAGTGTGCACTGTGTCATGGTGTTGCCAGTGGCCTTACGTACCTGTACGTGTACATTGGGGTGGTGGGTGCTGCCTGTGTCGTCATGCCTCAGCATACAGGCACATGTCAGGTTATGCAGTACGGTCTGTGTCGTATCACCACATGGGCATGGTTGTTGGGACATGCTGTCCACCCCTGGGCTGCTGCCCGGGGTTTGCGTTGTACCTCCTTGTCAGTGTCCCATCCTGACCTGGTTCCCCTTACTTCTGTAGGTCCATGTCATTTCTCACTGTGGGCCACACGGCCAGAGGGGTCGGGGGGGGATGACCTGCTTCGACGAATTGTCTGCCAGCAGAGGGCCCTCATAGAACAGCAGGCGGTCATGATTGCAGAGACACTGTGGGTGGCTGCAGTCCTTAAAGCATGGCTGCTGGACCCAGCCTGCATGCAGTCCTAGGACTAGTCCCTTTTAAGTTGGTGTCCCTCTCTCCCTTAACGGACTGCTGTTTTGTTTCTGGCTTACGTTCCTTTCTTACTGTTTGTGTCCCCTTCCCCTGTCCCTCCATTTCCATTGCCATCCTGTACATATATTAGTATTGTACATATGTTTTGCATTTCATTGTTTAGGTAGTTGTTGTTTTTCACATAGTTGTAGTCATAGTGGTAGTGGTGTTTGTTGTAGTATAATAGTCATAGTAGTAGTTTTAGCAATTCTGTTTGTAGTACTTGTAGTGTTAGCAATTTTAGTTTTAGTAATGGTCTTTTGAGTGGTACTAATAGTAGTAGTGGCAGTCGTAGTTCTCATTTTGGTGTTGGGTGTTGATTTTGTATTCATTTCATTGCAGATTATTGTGTCTACTGTTGGCGTTGCTGTACTGTTCTTGTTGCTTTATCGTTCCTTTGTTACATAATTCATTACACTTTTTTACAGTTTTCTGTGTCCTGTGTCATTTTTGGGTGCTTGTGTTTTTCACATTTGTGCCCTGAACAAGGGGCACAATTTGAAGATGGGGGTGGCTCAGAGTAATTTGGAAGTATTTTTCACAGAGAGGGTTGTGGATGCATGGAACGGCCTTCCGGAGGAGGTTGTGGAGTCAAAATCAGTGGTGGAATTCAAGCATGCATGGGACAGTCATAAGGCAATTCTAGGGGGTGGGGTAGGAAGAAGTAGGCTGCTGGTTAACTAGGATCAGCAGCTTATCCACTAGGTAGGGAAATGGGCAGACTGGGTGGGCCAAGCGGTCCTTATCTGCTGTCAAATTCTCTGTTTCTATGTTTCTATGAACTGTTCTTTGGTTGCCACACATTGGTCCTGGGTTTTGCTTGGCATTCACATGGCTGTGTGTGTCCTATCCTGGTTTCTGCACTGCTGTCAGCTGTTGGAATCACATTCAGGGCTGTGTTTCTTTGCACGTGTCCCAGGAGCGGGCTGTCTCACCTCTGCACTGTGTTTCTGTGGGGGTTGCACTGCCTGGCTGGGTGCTATATTCAGTGCAGTCTTATTTGCTATATTGAGTGCTGCCTTATTCCCGGGCTATTTTTGCCCTACACTCCCAGCCTAGTTTGCCCGGCATGCTATATTCAGCTGATTTAGCGCCGAGCTATTCCTTTTGAATATAGTGGGCTATTTGATCCGGGCTAATTTAGCACGCCGGGCAGTGCTAATCTAGCCCTGGGGCAAAGTTTTGAATATCTGGCCCTAAATTTGGTAATTACATTTTGGCTGTTACTGTGTCACGTAGTTGGAATGCAATCCCCAAAAAATGAAATTGAATTCTCTTTTATCTTTGGCATGTTATAAAGTGTGTGTTAAAAATTTTGTAACTCACTTATGGGATTGTTTCAGATTAATCCATTAACAAAATGGTAAGTTTTAATTGATGTTATATGTCATGTCTAATGTGTATTTTTGTATTTTATTTTTATTGTTAAATGTTAGATTCAATTGTAAAGGTGAGTATACTCTCAATTTGCTTTCCAATAAATGATCTGAATTGAATGCATAGAGGTACCGGTATTGGATTGGCATGGGTCAGAGATAGACCAATGGCATATACCCACAGTGGTAAGCCACAGGTACAGTCATCACGCCCATGCCAGTCCTACAACACCATGGCCCACATCCATGTCCCAGATGCCATCCATGCAGTGTGACAATGCCACAAGGGTGGGTAGGGGGGGCAGTGTGGTCATAGGGTGTGGACATTGCACATCCATAGGCACTACAGGGCAGAAGTAGCCCCACCTGCAGCCTGGAGGCATCACCAGCAGTCCGTAAGGGCCCTGGACACCTCAGAGTGTGCACATGTGGCTACCATGAACAAGTACATGGCCTCGCCTCCGAAGGCACAGGTGACTCCAATGGGGAACCCTGGGCCACATAGGGCGAGGCCTCCACCTCTGAGGGGGTAGACGCACATGATCATGAGCAGCAACACATTGGGGTGGGTGTGGAGAACTGAACACCATAGCCAGGGGTGGGTGGGGGTCCGAGGGCAGAGGAAATGTGGATGCTGCATGGTGTTTGGAGGTGCTGGGGTTGCTGCGAGCTGTATGGTGTGTGTGGTACGGCATCCATGGGATGCCCGTGCTGCAGTGCCTTCCCATATAGCTGCTGCTACATCAGAGAAGCCTACAGTAATGTCAGCACGTAACAGGTGAATAGTCCCTATGAGCTCCGCATGGCGGACAGTAGCCCGTTTCTCATGGTGGCGAATCTGTGACTGCAACCCCTGCACAGCATCATGGAATGCCTCCTGGCTCTCCATGAAGGCCCTCAGTAGCCTTATGTGTTCTGACAGCTCATTTTCTGGGGCAATGTGTTGTGCGGGGGGAGGCTGCCGGTCTGGGGGAGAACACCTGGCACGTGACCGCCGCAGCATGTGGCTGCCCCACGGGTGGCCTCTGGGGATGTGGGGATATGGCACTTGCATCAACAGTGCGAGCCTGGACTGCATGAACATAAAGCTGGTCAGGGTGTGGCTGGTCACCGGTTCCCCATTGCTGGGCAACAGTGCCCATCTGTTGCACCTCTGCAGGCTGCACCTCATTGCCCTCTACCTGCACTGTGGCCAACTGCATGCAGTGGCCCACCTGCCGCACAGGGGCTGGCCCTGGATGGCTGCTGGTGGCATGTGTAGTGTGTTGGAAATCAGTCCAGGGCACATGGGGGGGCGGTGTCAGCAATGACACTGTCGATATACGTGTTGTCATCATTGTTAGTGTCTGTGGCAAGCACATCCACAACATTGAGGAGCACCTCGGCTGACAGGGAGACGGTCTCATCATCATCACTGTCCGACCTCCACTGTGTGTGCAGTGTGTGCAGGTCCACAGCAGTGGGCCCCACACTAGCCATTGCTGTAGCCACAGGTACAGTGTCACACTGTACGTGCAGCTGTACCCATGGGCCAACACCTGTCCCAAGATGTGATGGTGCTGTGGAAACAAAAGGGAAGAGCATGGTTAGGGATGCATGTCCATGTTACCAGTACCATAACATACACAGGTAGGTGCTCATGCATGTACCAGGATTTTATTTATTTATTTAGCTTTTGTTGACCGGGTAAGTGCACTAGACAAATCCTGCCTATTTTCAGGCACGACCCGGGGGAGGGGGATACAGATGAATGCCAATTGACCTTGAACCAGATTAAGCTGTTGGTGGTATTTTTAGTGAATGAGGGAAATTTGGCCAGGACACCGGGGAAATTCCCCTACTCTTTTCGATAAGTGCCATGGGATCTTTAACATCCACCTGAACTACCACCAATCCAGGCAGATGGGACCTCGGTTTAACGTCTCATCCGAAAGACTGCACCTCAGAAGTGTAGCGCCCCTCTCCCGCTGCACTACAGTGTCAGTACTGGGATATTAACCCAAGTGCCAGATGTGGGAACTGAACCCACAGCCCTCTGATCTCCCGGCCTTGCAGGCGAAAACACAGACAGGCATGACATTGTGAGCAGGGCACATGCCAGACATGCTAGGATGCACACAGATGCAGTGATATGCGCACACAAACAGTGGACACTGTTCTGTGGCCACACAGTTCTACATATAATGGATAACATGAGACACACAGACAGGAAGCCACATGCAGGACCAGACATAAAATGCAATCTTTATGCTCACAGTGCTGCGACAGCTGACCACCTGTCTCAAATCCCCCACTGGGAACACTTTCCACAGCCACGTCGCTGAAGTTAGTGGCCATAAGTGCCTCCTGCGGTTTCATAACAGGAGCTGTGAAGGGTCCGTCACCAGTTGCCTGAAGGGAATCACGAGCCTGGGCCAGTAGGCCCTTGCATCGCACTCGGAGGCCACTGATGTGCTTAATGCACTCCTTGGGATTCTGGTTATAGTCCCTTTGGGCATTCACGGCCTCTGCCACATACCTCCAGCCCTGTTCCTGCTCCTGTGGTATCCCACACCTCTGACTGAGGAGATCCTCCCTGAGCACGTAGGCCTCAGTGAGGGCCTTTAGCTCATCCTTTGTAAAGTTTGGACGTCTGCATCTGTCCGATGCCTTACTGGTGCTTGTGGAAAAAACAGATAGAGACAGGCCCAGTTACAACTACATGGAACTGTAAAAAAGCACCCTGCACAAAACAAGTACAGACACACAGAACCATGACACAAAACCTACCTTCAAGACTGTAGTACCTCTACGTCACCTGTGCGGACTGGCGGCGCAGGTCTGCTTTTATGGTAATGTGCATGAAAATAGGCTGAATACATTCCAATAATGAGATGCAAATGTACTGACTGGGCACAGACTGTGCAATGAGGCAATTTGCATATCCTGGCTGAATATTGCAAAGAAGCGACTCGCACAATTGGTTTGTTATCGTGCATATCCATTTGCTCCGCTGAACACCATGGTGCACGTACAAAAGCATCTGCATGATAGATGCCATACATCACTGCACTGCGCAGGACACACACAGTGCCATTCAGTGATGGCAAGCAGTATTGCATCACATAGCGCAAATGTAGGTTGGTCCTGTGCGACAGTCGTCTGCCGCACATTGGCCTTGCAGTGCATGGTATGGATGGCTGGAGTTGTGGCAGAGAGCGCCCTTCATAAGATGGTGTTATACGGCTGCCACTCATGTGTGGTAGCATGGGGTGCGACCTTAGTTTGCTGGGCGGCACAACACAACTGCACATGCTCAGTATCGTGCCTGTAATACCCTATCATGGAAAGTCATCACGCAAACACCAGCAGTGCATGGAAAACCATGTATATCTCATTGCGCTAGATTCACAGGAGAAAGGCCTGCCAGAACATGGCCAGAGTTGCAGCCCAACATCAGCAGCAGCACCACAGTGGTATGCACTACCCATAGAATAGCACCCTGCCAGTGCGCCCAGAGGTGGGAGGAGGTAGAGCTGGCAAACCTTGTGGACCTGGTGGTCCCCAGGGAGGGCCGGCTGTTCAGGCAGGAGGAGCTGGACAGGGCCAGGTCAGCTGTATGCGCTGGGATTGCCAGTCACCTCAGTAGGCATACTGGTATCTCACACACAGCAGTGCAGTGTTGCCACCGGTTTGGGGACCTCAGCAGAAGGGACAGGGCACACCTCGACCACTTCCATGCCATGGTGGAGGGGGGCATTGTGCTGCATAATGGTCAGTTGTGGAAGGCACAGACATGCCCCACCAACTATATAGCGCATGAGTACAGTGGCGCATTCCCATGTTTCTTATCATGAGTGCATCACCAGCTGACAGAGGCTGACAGGATGCCGAGCTGTACCTGTAGACAGTCAGCTGGGCAAGGAATGGTGTCTTCAGAATCTGGGCACACAATGGGCGATGGTGTACAGGCCGCAGGACCTGTGCATTGCACCTGTGTCACCCATGGACATGGCACAATATGTGGTCACAATGATGTACGGCATGACTGATGTGCATTGTGATGTCACATACCATTTCCATGCCCCTGATGTCCATATGTGTCCATGAGTGTGCCCCCCATGTGCCACAGGCCACACACCAAGATCTAGTACATGGATATGGCATGTCCCGGCATGCCTGTGAACAACAGTCCTCTGCTCAGCCCCACATGCCCTGTGCAGCACAGTCCTCCATGTGGCCGTGCATGCCGGGGTATGTAGGCATGTTGCATGGCACAGCACAGTGTGTTGTAGTGTTGCCCATTGTGCATCCCTGTGATACTGTGTGTCGGTTGCCATGACATAGCAACAGGGTATGCAGGTTCCTGGATGATGTATGTGTCAAACAGGTGTCCATGGTGTGTCTTGTACCCATTCCTAGTACTGGCATAGTGTCGTTGACAATGCAACCATGGATCCTACTAGTGGTATGTGCTGCAGGTCAGGGGTCACTGTGGTGACAGGCACAGGACCGCTGTGGTGTGTCCCACCCTGACATGAGATGGTGGACCTGCGTAGCTATACACATATAGGTGCCTGTCATGGACATGGTGGCCATTAGGTGCCTTGGGGTGCATGGGTGACCCTCTTGCCACAGCTATGCGGTCTTGTGTCCGTCCATGGCATGCCAGTGGTTGGCTATATGCCATTCTTGTAGGCACACAGCCATGATAGTGCCCCAAGCCAATGTTGGCCAGCTGCCGTGGCCTGCCAATGGTGTCATATGGCCATGTACATCTGTGCCACACAGTCCGGTGTGGGACATTCATGTGAATGTCACTGTGCTGACATGGGTATCCACTACAGGCCACACGGGAATGCCCACTGGGACCGGTGTCTGTCCTGTGCGATGGTTTCCAGTGCTGCACAATAGTAATGCTCCATGGCCTGGCTGACAGCTATGTCAACAGTCCTCATGGGGTGTGGTCCAAGGGACACTAGCTGTATATTGTACATGCACGGCACACAGTCAGGGGACCAGTGTAGAGTGCTCCATGCATTACACAGTACACCTGCTGACTTCATGTACCATTACCTTTTACTGTACTGTATGTGTATTCTGGTGGAATTGGGGGGGGGCAGTGTATGACCCTATATTGTGCCTCTGCAGTAGTACACTGTATGCCGTCCACTGTTGGGGATTCATACGTTCGATTGTGGGTGTACAGTAGATGTCCACAATGCTGCATCATATTTGGGTGTACTGTGGGGGACATGTGTAGTACTGCATGGCTCTGATTGTGTCTTTGCCATTGTGTTCACATTGCAGACAGAGAGGCCAGGAGATGGGCCCAGAGGGATGCCTGCAGCCATGACCATGTAGGGATACGAAGGGACAGCCAGCGTGGTGTGGCCAGGGTGTTGCTGCAAGGACCCTCACGTGAGTATGCATGTGTGTTTGATAGTGCCATGCCCATTGTCTTCTACAAAGTCACAGTGAGTCACCCACTGTGGCCAATAGTACACCACATGTGTCTGCACCCTTCTCACATGCAAGGGGGTGCATCCACCATGTATATCATGGCCTTCCACACTCTGTTGTCTACCATGGTGGACCATGTGTACTAACATGTCTCCAGTCTTGTGCACTGGATAGTTCTGACCTGTGCCACATGGCATGTCCAATGCAGCTGTGTAACCAATACCTGTGTTGGACTTGACATCCCCTGCAGGGCTCCACTGTACACAGTGCGTGCAGGCACATTATGTATACCATAGGCCACACTATGTGTCCCTTTCCTGTTACATGTGTTCAGCACTAGGGCTGTATACACACCTGCCCATGGATGTATCAGTGTTGTGGTCATGAGGGCCCTGCAAGGGCCATTGTAGTCTGTGGCATGCGGCTTGGACATGTCCAGGTGACAGTCACGTGTACCCTTGTGATAGTGGTGGTATGCTGTTGCTCGGTTATGCACCGCTGACAGCCTCAGGGGTCTCTGCATAGTCCAGTATGTCACAACATGTACACAGACCACCAACTGCACAGTGTACACCACACATCCATGCACATGCCTCACCCTGTGCAGCGTGTCTCCCAGTTGTGTGGTCACATTCATGAGTGTGCCCCTGCACAATTCTCCAAGTTCCCTATGGTGTCCACCATAAATTCATGGTATGCTTCTGTCATCCAGTGGACAGCACCCCCCCACCATATCTCTCTCACATATTACATAGCTCACATTGTTCTAGTGCTGTGTGAACATACTTTACCACTGTGTTAGGTTGGGGTCCTGGTATGGTACTGTCTTGTGCCCAGATGTGCCACAATGGGATATTGGTATGGCCATGGCTGCCCCCTGTGTGTGGAACATTGAGTATCCCTGCCCAGTGCAGACTCTGCCACACAGTGGGGGGCTAGCCATGGCAGTCTCACATCAAACACTGTGGGCGGTATTGCCATAACACTCACCAATGTCCATGTATCGCATGTGCCTGTGGCTGTGGCTGTATGGTGGTGTTGTCCAGTGTTCGTTATTGGATTTTGCCTGGCAGCCCTTCCTATTGGCCTACATCACCATGTCACTGTGTGACCTGTGTGTGATGCACATCAGAGGGTGTTTCCACCTTCTGTTCCTCTGCTACACCACCGCACATGCACCCGGCTCTGTATATGCCACCATCCAATGTGCAGGTTGTAGTTGTGCCATGCAGTCGTGCCTGCTGACACTGAATTTGGCCTTTGCATTGTCCACCATCATACACAGGGTGTGACAGCCTGTTGTGTCACCCTGTGTGCCAGCTGTACCAAGTGACAGTTGTCAGCCTCACAGTGCCCTCTCTGCAGCAGGGACATGGGCATGCGCCTTGTTCACTTGTGGGATCCTCAGCACCATGTGGTTTGTGCACAGGTGTGGTCCTGTGGTGCTACACATGGTTCCATTGGGGGTGGGATTTCATGTTAGCATGCTTCCATTCCCCAACAAGGTTGGTGTTTGGGATCATGCAGAAGTCTACGGCCTCTTGACATGACCCTGCCGCTGTACCTACTGGGTTGTGTCCCTTTCCACTGCATGTCCAATCATCTGGTTCAGGGCTGTTCACTCCATGGCTGTGCACCATCACCTGTATTCAGCTGACATGTCGGTGCCAGTGTCTACACCTGCATGTTCCTCTGCACGGCTGTCCCCAGGCCCACCAGACTATGGGTGTTGTCATGGGTTGTGGGGTTGTTTTTGTTTCCACACCTGGGTACACACTGCATGACGTCCATCCTTGCTTGCATTGGAGGGCCACTGTGGACAGTCAGGGACATCTGTGGTGATGCTGTCAGCACACCTGTACTAAGGGTTAGCCACCTGTGGCCATCCCACACACTTCTGCGATTGGACAGTGTACCGTGACAGTGGCTAGTGTGCATCCCATACACAGCCATGTGCATCTCCACAACATTGCCCTGTGCCGTGTCGGCTGCATGCCCGTGACACATGTGTTGTGCTTTGTGGCACACATGTCCACTGCACATCTGCAGTCACTGTTGCATGCGGCATTGTGAAAGGGCCTGTGCACGGTGTAACACACATGCATGGCTGCACATCACCACCATTGTTGGGGAGGGGGCAGGACTACCTCTGCATATATGACAGACTATTGGCACTGCAGCTGGATTGTGTTTTTCTGTTTCTTCTCCTGGGATGTGTCCAGCCAGGTGGAAGAGGAGGCCAGGGACAGATCCAGCGGGTGGGGCCACCACAGCAGAGAGGATCATCCAGGACACAGCAGCTGCTCCACACCCTCTGTCTGCAGCAGGAGCTATCTTGAGAACTGCCAAGATGATTGCCTGGGCCATGATGGCCATTCAGGCACATCTGAGCACCTTGCACCACAGATGGGTGCCACAACATGTCCCTGTAGGTCTTTAAGTGTCCCCAGCACCAGGTGTGCAGTGCTGTTCTCTTATCCACCCCACACTCCCACCCCCTTCCATTGTACATAGTTGTGCCTCTACCACCCTTGTCCACCTATTCCACCCCAGGCCCTCTCTTTACATAGTTTTATATTGCATTGTATATATTGATGTTGGTTTTGCTGTTATTATTTATCATTGTTCTTGTGTTCCTTTCTGGTGTTCTTGCTGTTTGTTTGCTGTTGATTATCTTAATGGTTTTTAATATATGTTTGCGTCTTTCACATGGCAGTGTGCAGTATGTTCTTCCATAGGGATCTTTTCCAGGTGTTTGGCACATGTACCACTCACCGACGTGTCCACAGGTGCACAGATAGATGCAGGCCTTTGCATCACCCACCAATCTCTGTCGGGCGTACACTGTGTGTGTCACCGTGTTCACCTACACAGGTTGCATGGTGTGCCTGTGACACATTTTTCCTTATATTCCATCCCGCTGGTTCACTGTGGTGGCATGGCAGTGTTCTGTGAGGGTGACACTGGCCGCAGCATGTACTCCTGTGTAACCGTGTGCTTGTGTCCTACACTGTCATTGGCCACGTCATGGTGTTGGTGTAGGACCCTGTGTGTGCCCTTCGGCTACATGCCATTGTGGTGGTGTCCTGGTGACACTCTGGGTCATCCATCACACTGGTATGTCTGCTGCAGAGTCACTCGGCATTGGCCTTTGTGGAGGGGTTGTGGGATAACAGATGGACCAGACACAGAACTTCAGGTTCAACACACAATCTCTGTGTGATGTTTATTTAAAACACAGGGAATAACCTTAAGCAATGGCATATCCCTTCTTCAATACATCAGTTTGCAGCAACAGACTATGCATGTCCTTCCTCTGCACTTGGTCAGCACCTACTAACCAACTGATCTATCTGTTTAGTGAAAATTATTTAATTCCATGTGTTGGTCTTGTGTGTTTGGGTGATGGGGAGCTCAAAAAAAGAACAACCCAAAAACAAACTAAAGACAAAGAACTTCAGTGCAAAAGCACTGTAGCAAGGGTTGCCCCAAAGGGCATTGGCAGTAAAGTCAAGTTTCAAAGAAACAGAACATCACGCGTACCCCCATAATGCAAAGCATCATGGGATGTATATGCAAAACACCATGAAATTTTAGGCTGTTTCAGCTTAAAGCAGGAATGCATGGTGCCAAAGGGCCTCTTAAAGAATCAGTAATTTGTATGCATGTGTATTCCCCTACAAATGGAGGTTCCCGAAAAGTCTTCCTTGAGCTTGCCTAAATGCTCACTACCAGGCTGGTGTCCTGTGTTTTGATTGCCAGAGAGTGCCTGTATAGCCTCTGTGTACTGTCTCTTTAAGAGCTGCCTGGATTGCAGTCATAAGTAATCTGATAGGGAGCTCTGTTGAAATATGTAGCTATTTGCTGAAAATCATTTAGAGTGATAATGATAATGTAGTTTGTCTAACCTGCCTTCTTTGTAGCAAGGACTGTTTTGTTTATCTCCACTGTCTTGGTCCTGGACTGCCAAATTGGACCAATCAGTACTGGTGGGATCTAAAATGGAGCAGGACTACAGGAGCTGTCTGGAGTCAAAATCTGTAGGAATTGTAGTTTTGGGCTTTTGGTGCCTTTTTGCACCTGAAGGGGGAGCCTTTGTTGTGACTGACAGATCAGCCAACCGAACCTTTTGGATCTTGGGGAAATTCCCAGGCATGCTAGCAGTTGAGTCAGATCTAAGTTGGGAGCTGAAGAAGCAAAAGCTTGAGACAGTCTCTGTGGAAAGGCCTGAGTTTTGGCCTGCATGCCTGCCTGTTACCCCTGAGAGGGAGAAGAGAATCAGTTTGGACTGAATCCGAGTTTGTGAGAATAAAGTAAGCCACTGAGTTGTGACCAGGATCAACCTGAAGAAGACTGAAGATCTGCTGAATGCATCGGCCTGTCAGGATTTCCAGCTACCTCCAAACTCCCAGTGTGTCCAGAGACTTTGCGATTGTGACCGGAGAGCAGTTTGCCTGGTACAGTAGAATCCCTTACATGTAAATGAGCTGTGTGTTTATAGTGTGTCGTGATTTGGTTCCCCACTGTGTGAATTGTGTTCTGCTTGCTGGAAGCTGTATCCAGCTCGACCAGACTGAATCTGCATTCATCTCCATACAGCCTGGGCCTTGCCACGCTGGCCCTGCCAGACTACCCCACTGCACAGAGAAAGCCATCGACGAGAGACCTGCCTGGGGATCAGCCCCCTGCTCCACACTTGAACAGGAACAACGCCTCGGCGAATCGTGTGGGCCCTGCTTCTTCTGGCACTCCAGATCAACCATCTGCAGTCTCAATTTTCGTCTAGCCTGTGTCCAGTCTTGGGTATCGTGAGTAACCATCAGGGTAGCTCCCTGCAACAACAGCTTAATCTAAGTGTGTCATCTGATTGTCTTGTTGTTTCTTTTCTTTCACTGAGCCCTCCAGCTCTGGATTACAATTAGTGTGTGCAGTACATGTTGTTTTCTTCCATCACAGGGCCCCAACCAGCTGCGATGCCGGCCTACCCAGGACAACGATCCTGGCTAGCCCACCTCTTCTTCACTTGGGTACCCAGAGTGTGTGACTGTTTATGTACCCTGAAGTGCATGCATAACTGTTTGATTGATACAGCCTTTAAGCAAATTAACCTGATTACGCCCCTCCATTGTTCAAGTCCCTTAAATAAATCAGATCTAACTCTTTTTGCATTTACCTTGACTGTGGTTCCAGTTTGTTCAAGAGTACTGTACTGCTGTTATTTGCTGTGTATAACCTTGTTTTGCAGGGGGTCCCCAGGGTCGAGCCAGAGGAAAGCCTTGGTGGTAAGTGCAAACAGTGTGGGTTCTTGTGTGGTGTATCAGGGGTATTGTGAAAGTGATTATTGTGTATTGTTCCGGCCACTAGTAAGGAAAGAGGGGGGGTTACAGTGTTCTGGAGGGCTGTGCCCAGGTTAGCTTGACCACTACCAACCCTGACCTCCGAGTGGAGGCACCCATTTCAGAACTCAGGTCCCTTAACCTGCTCCTAGCCAAGCAAGTAGGGGTAGTAGCCCTTGGGATAGCGCCACCTAGGGGTTACACATTTAAATAACACAATGGGGGGTTTCTGGTATCTCTGCCCTGGTAACTTAATTTTTATAATACAGTCTCCTAGTAACTTTTTACCTTTATCAGAAATACCTAGTGCCGTGGCATTTTCAACATTTACAGATTTCATACACATAAGGCATATACATCAAGGTATTTTATGATATGGTGCTATTGCTTACTAAATGCAATAATGAGAAACACAGCCTGTTGTTTTACATCAGCTCGGAGGTCACCACAATAACTCCCCTGTACGAAGACCTGAGAGGGAAAAAGAAAATTAAAGAAGACACTATAGCATAGTCAAGAAAGGGGAGGGGTTGCCCATAGGTGGTCAACCTTATGGACTAGAAATTGTAAAGGATAGATTAGGCTAAGAAATAGAAGAACTGTTGCAACAGATTTAAGGACAGGTCAGTCCTCAAGAGTGGCAGGATCTCCCTGTCACATATCCCCCACCTTAAGAGGGAAGCAGTTATTTCAGACTGCTTACCATCTTCCTGTCCCAGGAAGGGATGGAGCTTCCACCCATCCCTCTTCAGAAGCTCTGTCTCAGGGTCCCTATTAACAATAAACATTCCATCATAAACATAGTGGATACCATCATTCTTTACCCTGAGGCGTTAACACATTTCTCAACAGAGACTAATGGCACCTTCCTGCACTATCTCCTTTTAGGGAAAGGTTGTCATATTTCATTGACATTAATTACTGCACCTTATCTAGACATGAAATCAGCATTTACATGTTTTGTCTGCCCTGTGGAACACAGTAAATCGATAGGGCTGAAGAGTTAAGTACCATCGTATTATACAGGGATTTTTTTCTCTCATTTGGCACAACCAGCAGAGGGGGTTATGATCAGTTAAAACCTTAAATTCAGCCCCTCACAAATAATATCTCAGAGACTCAATAGTCCACTTCACTGCTAAGCATTCTTTCTCTATGGTAGCATATCTTCTCTCCCTCTCATGTAGCTTCCTGCTGTTATACATGATCAGATGTTCTTCCCCATCTATTTTCTGTGATAAGACTGCCCCAATACCATTCTGTGATGCATCGGTTTGAACCTCAAACACTTGATTGAATTCAGGGCTTTTCAATGCAGGAGCTGTACATAGAATAGCCTTGATATTCCTAAAAGCCTCCTCGCAAATAGAGGTCCTCTGGACCTTATTCGGGCATCTCTTTTTAGCGAGATCAGTCAAAGGATTGGCAGTGGTTGAGAAATTAGGAATAAATCTCCGGTAATAACCAGCCAGGCCTAGGACAGATCTCATGTGCTTTTTTGTGGTAGGTATTGGGCTGTTTGCTACTGCTCTAATCTTCTCTACCTCAGCCTTCACTTGTCTGTTGCCTAAAATGAACCCTAGGTATCTTGTCTCTGTCTATACTAGGGCACACTTAGCAGGGTTAATGGTCACTCCTAACTCCTTTATTGCTTACAATACCTGGAACAAGTGTCTAACATGGGATTCCCAGTCAGGGCTGAATATGACCACATTGTCCAAATAAGCCACACAGTACTCAGTGTGTGGTCTTAGTATGTGGTCCATAAAATGCTGAAAAGTGGCTGGGGCCTCATGTAGTCCGAATGGCATTGTGACAAACTGGTATAAACCAATTGGGGTACTAAATGCAGTTTTATCTTGCGAATCAGGTGACAAGGGGATTTGCCAATATCCCTCAGAAAGGTCAAGGGTGGAGATATACTGTGCATTGCCTAACCTGTCATTAATGTCATCTATTCAGGGCATTGGATAGCTATTGAATAGTGACGCTTTGTTAAGCTTTCTAAAATCTAGTCATAGATGTATCCCACCCTCTTTCTTGTCCACTGTGACCATGGGTGAAGACCATGCACTCTTTGAGGGCACACTTATACCTAACTGCTCCATTTTTTTGACTTCCTGAATCACCTCATCCCTCACCTTCATGGGCAATCTGTAGGGCTTTTGGTGTATGGGCTTGTGTTGCGTGGCAGTTATGGTGCACAATTCCTTTGGCCCTCCCCAGGATGTTTGTGAATATGGGTTCAAATTCTTGTAATGCCCTCTGCAAATCTTTCTGTTGCTGAGGCTCCAATTCAGGGTTTACCTGGATCTCCCCCAACTGTCCCGATTGCTCTAGCCTTTTATAGGCAACCTCCAGCTCTGACTCCCTACCTTCAGGATGGAGATAAAGGGAGGGGTTAGGCTTCTCACGCCATTTTCTAAGGAGGTTCACATGGTAAATTTTTTTGGGTGAGTCTCTTTTCTGGCATGCTAAGCTCATAATTCACTGCTCCTGTTTACCTCAAAATAGTGAAAGGGCCCTGCTATTTCATGAGTAGCTTGTTCTCTGTGGAGGGAAGGTGTAACAACACTTTGTCCCCTGACCGAAATGTTTTAGTCTTCAAACCCTGGTCATATCTTTCTTTCTGCAAGTCTTGCTTCTGTTCTAAGCTGTGGTGTGCCAAGTTGATTTACCTTACCAGGCGTTTGCGTAACTGAATCATGTACTATACGACATTAAGATGTCCCACTTTCTTCCCTTCTTCCCAGTGTTCTTTAGCCACATCCAGAGGCCCCCTCGGGTTCTTCCCATACAATAATGAAAAAGGAAAGAAACCAGTGGATGCTTATGGGATTTCTCTGTAAGCGAAAAATAAATAGGGGAAGTACCTATTCCAATCCCTACCCTCTTCTTTAACATACAGTACTTCCTCAACATTCTCTTTAATGTCTGATTAAACTTCTCTATGAGGCCATCAGTCTGTGGTGGTATGGGGAAGTACACACTGCTACCACGCCCAGCAGACGGTTCAATTCTTTTAGCAGGTGTGCATTAAAATTACTCCCCTGATCAGTAAGTATTTCCTGGGGTATTTCCATGCAGCTAAACACCTTTGCTAGCCCCTGTGCTATCCTTGGGGTGGTGACAGTTCTCATGGGGATAGCTTCTGGGTAGTGGGTGGTGTAATTACATATGACCAGTACAAATCTGTTACCCTTGGAGCTCTTTTCCAGGGGGCCCACTACATCCATGGCTATCCTGTCAAAGGGGTTAATCACAATGAGGATGGGTTGTAGTGGTACTCTATCCCTTTTTCCTGCCTGAGCTGCTTTCTGATACTCAGCACATGTTTTACAATACTCAACTATGTTCTCGTGGATATAGGGCCAATAAAACCTGGGTAATATCCTGTTCAGGATGCTATCTCTTCCTGCATGGCCTAATTGAGGGATGTCATGTACCAGATACATGATTTGTGAGTGGAATTTTTCTGGAACCATTAGTTGGTCTACTACCTCTCCAGTTCTCAGGTTAGTGTATTATCTGTACAGTATTCCCTGTTTTACAATAAACTGAGGGGCACCTTTTTTCACTCCCTTCCCCACCTGTGGAAAAAAAAGTGTTAAGTGAAGGGTCTGTTTTTTGCTCATGCTGCATATCACATTTAAAAGTGTGTGCCAAGTTTGGCTGTACACCAGCATGAGTATCAATCCAATCCTTCTTTAGCTTCTTCTTCTCCACCTTAGTTTTATGGTCCTTGCCAGGATCCTCAAAAACATTGTCATCAGATGGGAACACAGATGGTAAATGTCCCTGCTTCACTTGAGCTCTGGTGGTTACGGCAACTATAATGGAGTCCTGGACGGCATGGCAATGTACAAATGAAGCAAAGTCTGGGCGATCATGCCCAATAACAATGGGCATGGGTAGGTGAGGTACCAACCCCACTTCTACCTTGTGTCTTTTCTTGAACAATCACTTGTACGGTGGCTGTAGGGTAGCAATGGGTATCATCGTGCACACAGATGACTGCTGTATCCAGCCCTTTATTATTTCCAGTCACCAGATCTGCTCACACAGGAGTCTGGCAGCTCCCTGAATCAATCAGTCCCATCATCTGCTGTGATCCAGTCTGCACAGTAGCCATAAAGTGATCTCAGTTCATTAAGGCTACGTCTCTTTCTTTATATTAGGACAGTATCTTACATAAAGTCCCTTCTTTTGGCACCCATAACATACAGTCTCTGCTACTGGAATTTGCCCCCTCTCTCTGCTCTCCAGTCTTGTTTCACTTGGGCTGGATTCGACAGTTCATAAGTAAAATGGTTCCTTATTAGATTGCTGGTGGTTGCAGCTGCTGATGTTCCTTGGAACCTTCTGGGTCTGGATGGTTGGGCTGCCAGTAAATCTTCCGCCAATGTGATGGTTTTATCAGCAGAATCAGGCTTATGCTCCCAAACCCCAAATTCACTTGGGGAAGGGGGTATCCAGTGACTGCATTTTAAGAAACCTAAACCTCTGGCAATAGGTTTCAGTGTTTATGTCATAGTGCCTGAGGATCTCCTGCTTCACACAGTCATAGTCCTCTGTCTCTTGGGAGTCCATGTGACTATAAACCAACTGGGCACTGCCTGTCAGGTGTGGTGCCAGGCGAACAACCCACTGTTCCCTTAGCCATGTGCATGTTCGAGCGATCCTCTCAAACGTTGTGAGGTAGGCTTCAATGTCATCACTGTCCAAAAGTTTAGACAGTTTAATGTCTTTTGAGCTACTGGCTCTTTCTCTTTACCCTGCATTGATGGCATGCAAGACCCTCGTGGTATCCGCCCATTTGGCATCTTGACTTCTCCACTCAATGTCTCTATCTCTCCACTCAATGTCTCTATCTCTTTCCATCTGCACCTGTTTTATGCAGAGCCATTTCAACAACTCCCCTATGCCTCAGGTGGTGCGTCTTCAGGAGGAGATAGTTCCTCGATTCTTCCTTGTCCCATTGCATCTCTTCATCATCTTCAGGCTTGGTCTTCCTCCAAGCTCCCAGGTCCAGTCCAAGCAGTAGCTTTTCTCCCAGTCTGTTGACTATGGTTCTGGTCAGAACTCCACAGACTTTCTTCTTCGGGTTCTTCTCTGGCAATTTCTGGTGCATTGGCCCACCTGGGATATCTGGGCAATATCCACCGGAAAATGTCCCCCTAGCCCAGTCCACAGATGTTTCCAGCAAGTTATCCCACTGCTGAGACCAAGTTTGTGGAGGGGTTGTGGGATAATAGATGGACCAGACACAGAACTTCAGGTTCACCACACAATCTCTGTGTGATGTTTATTTAAAACACAGGGAATAACCTTATGCAATGGCATAGCCCTTCTTCAATATATTAGTTTGTAGCAACAGACTATGCACGTCTTTCCTCTGCACTTGGTCAGCACCTACTAACCCACTGATCTATCTCTTTAGTGAAAATTATTTCATTCCCTATGTTGGTCTTGTGTGTTTGGGTGATGGGAAGCTCAAAAAAAGAACAACCCAAAAACAAACTAAAGACAAAAAACCTCAGTGCAAAAACACTGAAGCAAGGATTACCCCAAAGGGCATTGGAAATAAAATCAAGTTTCAAAGAAACACATCACACATAGCCCCATAATGCAATGCATCATGGGATGTATATGCAAATCACCATGACATTTTAGGCTGGTTCAGCTTAAAGCAGGAATGCATGGTGCCAAAGGGCCTTTCAAACAAGCTGTAATTTACATGCATTTAAATAAAACAATGGGGGTTTTCTGATATCTCTACCCTGGTAACTTAATTTTTATAATACATTCCCCTAGTAACTTTTTACCTTTATCAAAAACACCTAGTGCCATGTTATTTTCAACATTTACAGGTTTCATACACATAAGGCATATACATCAAGGTATTTTATGACATAGTGCTATTGCCTACTAAATCCAACAACAAGGAACTCAGCCTGTTGTTTTACATCAGCTCGGAGGTCACCACAATAACCCCCCGTACGAGAACCTGAGAGGGAAAAGGAAAATTGAAGAAGGCACTATAACATACTCAAAAAAGGGGAGGGGTTGCCATTTGGGGTTCTATCCCTCCTTGTCCACCACCCTGCTCCCCTCCCTACTGTTACTAACCTGAGTAACCACCAAACCGTTCACCCTGTCACAGCCATGCTTGAAACCATTTATGGTCTTGGCAACTTCCGCATCTGCTGGCAGATTGTTCCACAGCTCCACCACCCTAACCATAAAATAGAACTTCCTCACATCCTACTTTAGCCTTCACCCCTCCAGTTTTCACTTTTGACCTTGGGTTCTTGAATCTTTACTCTTGCTTAATAACTTCCCACAGTTCACTTCATTTATTCCCTACAGGAACTTGAAGGTCTCTATCATATTTATTTGTTTATTTTCCAGGTAGGTGCACTGATCCCATGGACCGTTTTCAGGCACGACCCAGGCCATAAAGATGGCACATATGAATACAAATTACAGAACTTATGAATGGAGCAGGTATCTACACAATGAAGAGATATATTGAAATTGCATTGAACACAGAAGCATACTGAGAAGGAACAAGATACACTGGAATGCAAGATACTCAAATTTAATACAAATACCATACAGTACAAGGAATGTTATTACATTAAATAAGTGTGATACAGTACAAGTAAGGAGCAAGTGCAGTATAAATGAAGTTACAGTCAGAACAGTCAATGGCCTATCCATGTCACAAGAAGAGGCGAGTTAGGCCAAGGAGATGGGGAGAGTGCTCTCGTCCTTAGATTACTTGGCTGAGCAGGAACATTTGTCATCGGCCAGCAGCCAGGCTTTAAGGTGAGCTTTAAAAGTAAGGTGCGAGCCAAGTGTGAGGAGGGAGGCAGGGAGTTTATTTCACAGCTTGGGAGCCACGAAGGACAGGGCTTTACTACCCAGAACAATGGAAATCCTGGGAACTTCCAATATCTCCCCTCTCTCACCTGGTCTCAAGCAAGAACATGTTCAGTGCCTTCAGATGACCCTTGTAAGTCTTGTCCTGGTGGTCCTGAAGCATCTTGGTCACCTTGCATAGCACTGTCTTCAGCCTGTCCCTGTCCTTCCTTAGGGGAGAACTCCAGAAACCAGAAATTGAGCACCGTATTCCAGGTGCAGCCTCACTGGTGACCTACTGGTATACAGAAGCAGTAATACCTAATTTTTCCTGCTATCAATACTCCCTCCTAATACACACCAGCATCTTATTGGCTTTACTATAGGCTGTGTTTCACTGGCTTGATTGTTTGAGGGAATCACTAATGATGACTCCCAGTTACGATTAAGTAAGTAAGTCCCAGTAAGACTCGTTTCTGAGGAAATATCTGAAGTGCCTGCTGTCACCCCAATGACTGATTCCTATTCTTCTGAGGCTAGCTTTTCGTTTGCTGCAACCCCCCGGGATTGGACACCTGGGGATGCGTTGCAACAAGCAGGCTGGTTGTTTTCTCACAACTGTTGGATTCCTGACCCTTCTGTCCCTTACCTGGTTCCCCGAAGGCAATTGAGATATCGGACCACAGAGTTTCTCTTACTGATAGCACAAATTTCATTTCTGAGGATATTCCAAAGGAGGTTTTGTCTCAGGCTGAGCACTCGGCAGGAATGCCTGTTGAAACCGAGGCGCCAGAAATAGTAGCTACACCACACACCACTACTGGAGTAGTTTCCTTACCTGGCACACATTCAGATGGCAACTTTCCTGAAGTACTGGCCCCTAAGACATCCAAGGAGGTTCAGGAGGGGCCTGATTTACTGGGTGATGACTGTCTTTCAGGTAACGATCAGGAGGACATTCTGGGCAATGGGAGGGATCTGTTGGCAGAACCTACACAACACCCGCCAAGGTCTTATGCTGGTTTGTTTCATAAACCAGCTGAGGCGGCGAAAAAGAGATTTGTGGTCCGCCTCCGGTACAAAGGTCTGGCACCGCTTTCTCCTGATAGACTGTGGGTTGGGAAACATCTGGTAAAAGACTCCCTGGGGTTTACTCCTGCAGAGGTCTACTCATTTATTCACACTCCTGGTGACCAATGTTATGACATTAGTTTTTGTACTATGTTCCCCCTGGATAAGTTTTTGCATCTCTACTATGAGGTGAAGGATTCAGGTGTATGGAAATAATTTATTGCCATACCTATTACCAAGCCCACTATCAAAACTGTCACCTTGTTGTCTCAGAATGAGGGAGTAGATATAAATGACATCACTTTCTGGATGGAGAAGAGATGGACATTATTTGGTCACCCCAAGCCTATTATGGACAACAGTGGTTTCTGGAATGGGGGTTGGACATTTAGAGTCCAACTGAAGCAAGACAAGTAGGGCATACATCACCTTCCAAGCTCCTTTTTCCTGGGGAGGGATAGGGGCATATTATTTTATGCAGGGCAGCTGAAGAGTTGCTACCAGTGCGGCTCATTGTCACACTTGAGCAATGATTGTGACCAGGTTAGATGTTTTCATTGTGGGGTCACAGGCATCAATGAGGCGAAAATTCATCTGTTCGCAGATGATACAGTGATCTACCTAAGCCGTACAACTCCTGAAACTGCCTGTAGAGACCTGCAAGCTGACTTCAACATACTTCAGTACCAACTCCTTAGTAAAAAATTGCTACTTAACGCCAAAAAGACAAAGGAGATGCTGTTTTCACCTATTAACCATACAGCCTACCCTGCTCTACCCCCCATCACCACCCTCCTAGGAGAAACTCTGGAATTTCTGCCAAAATTAAAATACTTGGGGGTCTGGCTAGACTTCAAACTCTCCTTTGCAGACCACCTGGAGGATTTGTTAAAAAACTGAGGCAGAGACTAGGTCTCTTCCTCAGGTTAAACCGCCTACTAACTACAGAGGCCAAGAGACAGCTAGTTCAGTCTACGTTCCTTTCCCTAATTGATTATGCCAACTTTATATACAGCCAATGTGCTACTTCATACCTCGGTAAATTGGACATACTTTACCACAGAGCTGAAACTAATGGGCTGTTTTTTCCTTTGTTTTTGGGGGAGCAGGCTTAATCCAATAAAAAGAAATATTTTGTATAAAGAGATCAAGGAAGGGAGTGTGGGAATGGTGAATCCAGTATCATTTTTTTCACCATCTTTTTACACAATAGTTTGGTTCCTTTGATAAAGGGCAGTAAAAGGCAGTACTCAGTTGTGTGGAAATTGAGGTTTTCCAGTTCTTTCTGGGGTACTAATAGAGTGGGAACAGGGTATTTTTCTCCATACAAATAAACGTAATCCCCATCTACCATCAATGTGGGCTGGGGTTATTGCTAATATAAAAAAATGGTATGTAGGATATCAAACTGTTAAGAATTAGACCCAGGCGATTACTGTATAAGGATGTGATAGCAGATTGCTTTGCAGAATATCTCTTTTCAGGATTTTTCGAAAGTGCAACAGGATTTCATTTTTTGCATATTAGGGGATCCCAGGATTGGTTGGTCATTCATGGAAAGGTGAACGTTAAGAGTAACCATAAGCATAAACCTTTGGAGGTGAGATATTGTCCGAGAGAGTATTGTTGTATGAAACTTGAAACGATGGATCACTTATATTTTTCGTGTCCTTTTATTATTCAATTTTGGGACACAGTGAAGTCCAGATGGAAGTATGGTTTTCCGATCCCTCCTGATCCAGATTTATTATTTTATGGTATTATCCCTCAGTCGTCGTTAAAATTTCATAGTGGTACGCTTCGGGTAATTTTTGTTCATTTCCTCTATTTGATCTGAATATGTTGTTGTCGTTTAGCTCTTCAGCAGCAATTGTTAACAGGATTAGAATTATTTCATATTGTTTGTTCTGAATTACGTCTTCTTAAGGTGTCAGAATTTAAGCTTTATGCAGTAAGCGTATATGAAGAGTATTGGAAGTATATAGACTTGAACTAACTTTCAGGATAGTTAGAAGGCACTTTCTTTTATGGTATGTGGGGGGTTCAGGTGCTTTATTTGGTTTTTAAGTCTAGAAGAATTTTCAGCAGGCTGAGATTCCATTTTTGGAGCTCTGGAATGGTACAGGTTTTATTGCAAATCTATATTTTATTGCCCTAGATTTAAACTGAGGAGGTGGGGGGTTACAGTGTTCTGCTTCACTAGGGTCCTATATATTTATTCGAAGGTACAACTGCAGTGGTATGACTGCCAGTTTATTTGCTTTCTTTGTTTTGATTTCTATGTTTTTGTGTGAATTAACACTGGTTAGCTTGGTTTAGTTGTGGGAACAAAAAGAGAAATTGTTCCCATTCATAAGATAGGTTGCTATCTAGACTACAATAAATGAATTTTAGAGGACCTGTATGCACTAATGCTTACTTTTTTGCTTTAGCTTTACGATATTGTTTGCCTTACATTCATTATTTGGGATTTAATTCTTGCTTTAGTGGGAAAACTTAGGAAGGTATGATAGTAATGCTTAATTTTTTTTGTTCCTTTTTTGACTTCATTGAGGTTTTTTGTAGTATGTTTAAATATTGTTGATGTATATGGTTTTTGACGTTTAAAGAAAAAATTCCCCTGCTCTTTTGGGGGGGGGGGGGCAGTGTTAGGAATTAATTTAGGTCCTAAATATTTATTTGAAAGTAAATTAGAAAATGTATGTCTGAAATACTTATTTGATTTCTCTTATGATTTGTATAATTATAATTTTGCTCAGTATTTACAAATGAAGAGGGGGGGGAGGTACATAAAACAAACAATAGAAACACTCTGGATACAGAAGTTGATACCAGCCCATTTACAGAAGAAAGGGTTCTGAAAGAACTCTTAAAACTGAAGGTGGACAAAGCAATGGGGCCTGATGGGATTCATCCCAGAATTCTAAAAGAACTAAGGGTAGAACTAGTGACACCACTGACTACCCTTTATAACAAATCATGGGAGGATGGGGTGGTACCTGAGGACTGGAGGAGGGCAGATGTGATTCCCTTCACAAAAGTGGGAGCAAGGCAGAAGCAGGAAACTACAGACCTGTTAGTTTAACCACAGTGATAGGGAAAATGATGGAATCACTTCTGAAGGAAAGAATTGTCAAGTATCTAGAGGCCAGAGGGGCACAGGACCCTAGGCAGCATGGATTCACAGTGGGAAGGTCATGCCAGACGAATCTGATAGATTTCTTTGACTGGGTGACCAAATTAGTAGATCAGGGAGGGGCTGTGGACATGGTCTATCTAGACTTTAACAAGGCATTTGACACAGTCCCACACAAAAGATTAATATACAAGTTAGCCAGCCTGGGAGTGGGTCCCAAGATGACAGCCTGGGTAAAGAATTAGCTGGAGAATAGGACACAGAGAGTAATAGTAAATGGAGTCCACTCAGAAGAAAGGAGGGTTACTAGTGGGGTACCGCAGGGTTCAGTATTAGGACCGGTCCTCTTCAATGTCTTTATAAGCGACATTGCAGAGGGACTGGAAGGAAAAGTATGTCTCTTTGCAGATGACACAAAGATCTGCAACAGAGTTGATGCACAGAGTGGGGTGGAAAGGATGAGAAGGAACTTGGCAAGGTTAGAGGAATGGTCAAATGTATGGCAGCTTAGATTCAATGCTAAAGTGCAAGGTAATGCACCTGGGAAACAAAAACCAGGAAGAGTACACAATGGGGGTGAGATACTAACAACAAAAAAAATGGAAAGGGACCTGGGGGTAGTCATATCAGATGACTTAAAGGTGGGCAAGCAATGTGAGAGGGCAGCAAGGAGGGCTGGGGGATACTGGGATGCATAGGGAGAGGCATCACCAGTAGAAAACAGGAAGTTATTATCCCTCTGTACAGACAGCTGGTGAGACCCCATCTGGAGTACTGTGCAGTTCTGGAGACCCAATCTCCACAAAGACATAGACAGGATGGAAGCTGTCCAGAGGAGGGCAACTAAAATGGTGCAGGGTGCACCAGAAGACATATGAAGAGAGAGGCGAAAGGAGCTTAATATGTATAGCCTCGAGGAAAGGAGGGACAGGGGGACATGATAGAAACTTTCAAGTACCTCAAGGGAATCAACAAAGTTCAAGAGGGTAGCATCTTTCAAAAAAAGAGGTGTGCAAGAACAAGAGGGCACAATTTGAAGATAGAGGGGAAGGCGGCTCAGAGGTAATGTAAGGAAGTATTTTTTCCCAGAGAGGGTTGTGGATGCATGGAACGGCCTGTGGAGTCAAAATCAGTGGTGGAATTCAAGCATGCATGGGACAGTCATAAGGCCATTCTAGGGGGTTGGGGTAGGAAGAAGTAGGCTGCTGGTTAACTAGGATCTGCAGCTTATCCAGTAGGTAGGGAAATGGGCAGACTGGGTGGGCCAAGCGGTCCTTTTCTGCCATCAAATTCTATGTTTCTATGTTTTTATGTAACACTGTTTTGTATTCATTTGATTTTGAAGTTATAATAAAAATTCCCCTCTACTCATTTTGAGAAGTGCCTGAACTACCATCAGAACAGGCAGATGGGACCTTGGTTTAATGTCTCATCCAAAAGACGGCACCTCAGGAGTGCAGCACCCCCATCATGCTGCACTATGGTGTCAGTATTAGGATTTAACCCAAGTGCCTGGAGTGGGGATAGAACCCACAGCCTTCTGATTTTCCAGCCTCAGAGGCAAGTGTGCAACCTGCTATGCCACTGACACTGCAATATATTAATATAGCCACCAAGACCCCTCTTACAGTTGTACGAGTGGTCTCACATTCTTAAGGTATTAGAACTGCTCACCTTCGGTTTACAGTTCTCGTACCCTAAGAATGCATGTGAGACCATTCTTACAACTGTAAGAATGGTCTTGACAGCTGTATTAGCATACATGTTTGGCACAGTGTACACAGGGGCTATATCTATGATGGTGGACATATCAACACTTGAATATGAGATATTATAAAAAGTTTACATCTGATTTAGGGATGTTAAAGAATTCCTGGCACCTGCCATGGCATAGCAAAAGGATGGACCATGCTTCAGTGTTCAAAATACCCCCCAAAAAAAGTAATACCAGCACTATATAGGGCACAGAGCACTCTGTATCTAAGCAGGCAGCATAAATATTATTATCATTATTAAGGTTATGATTTGCATAGAACATTGTGTTCTGTGTTTATCTCTAAGGCGGATCTTCCAGTAGCACTAATGTAGGTGTCTGGCTCTAAAGCGAGATGCTTTGAACTTTGTCTCCAACTTACCTTCTTTACATGAAGTGCCTGTCTGATTCATGCTGGTCCCCAACATGTGCTGTCTTTGAAGCTGTGCTATATTAGAACTCCTTGAAGTTAGCGTTGTCACATTAAGTCAGACATGTCTCATTACTGTCCATTCAACTGTGCTGGTAAACTAACAGCTTTTTTGCACCAATTCTGTCTTCTAGTGAAGACAACAGTACAGATAGATTTTTTTGAAATAATGTAATGTAACACAGGGCAAGATAATCACCTACACTAGCACTTCTTAATGAGACTGAGCTTTTATCTGAATTATAAAAGACTAGGAGAATAAAGCAATCAGATTGGTTATAAAGATTTCAAAGGATTATGTCAATGGTAAGAAAACCCTAATCTGTGACCTCATAACGATAACGAGCTCTAGCCAGAGCTGATACAGCTGTGGCCAGCTTGCAGAGCTCCGAAGAGTGAGTGCCGCCGACCATCGGTGACGCAACTGCGCATGCTTGGCAGTCATGCGTGTGTAGTTGCAGTGAATGGCAATATGCCATTCACAAGATGACAGCACCAGCAGAACTGCACATGCACGCAAGGTGCGCATGCACAATTCTTGCCTCGGAATGTGGAAGTAACAGCCAAAATAATGCGGCTGTTACTCCATAGCAGCCGACCATGGTGGAGTGGTCCAAGCTCTGTTGGACTTACAGAAGGATACTTCCAAAAGTCCAACAGAAGGGTGCCACGATTGGCCATTTTGAGCAACATGAAGAAAAACGGCTGTAGGCTCCGCCCACAGCCATAAAAATGGAGTGTTACCATAAGTTGTGCACCTTTTTTTTTTTTACAAAAAGTTAACAGCAGTTAGAAATATAATGAGACACTGCTTGTGTGCACAGCTTTTCATCCTGATGCTCCCCTAGTTGTAATAAAATGAAGCTGTCCATGCTAATGATATAAATAACCCTCCATGAGGTTGGATGTTCCACTTTATTACCAGGCTGCAAACTGCAGGACCAAAGGTCAATGCGTAGTGCATACTCCATAGAAGGAGATGTAATCATTGGTGGAATATTCCCTGTCCATTACAAGCATATCTCCTCTGAGGCAACATTTTATTTTTGCCCAATGTGTTTGATTCAAGTCAGGTAACAATATAATGCTTGTCAGCGCACTTACACTTTCGGGTAAAAGGGACTGACCATTTTCACAGTAAAAGTAAATACAATACTGCACAATAGCTGCCATTTTGAACAAAAGTAATGTTTGTGTTTTTTTTATTGTAATGAGTTGATTTTGGTTAGAGACGCACCACTGCAGGGGCAGTAGTAGTGTCTCCTGATACCCCCTCCTCGAAATCATCATCCAGTAATGCCACAAAGGAAATTTCTGTTGGGTCCATAGAATAAAAAAAAGGTTGGATTTCTATGGCTGGGTCATGCTGAGATACAACCAGCCCATAACATCAGGCGTTGGCCACAGGAGAGGAGGGCAGGCCAGTGAGCACTGCTGGTGGTGGCAGGGTGAGCAAGGAGTTGCGAGGTAGGAGAAGGTAGTATGCAGTCCGGCCAGCCCTGATACCCTCTGGTCTGTGACAGTGTGGCGTCTGACTCAGTGGAATCTGGGAGCGCTGCAGAGCTTCCACAGGGTAGACTGCAGGCCATGCTGGTCATCACAGGAGAAGTAAGTGAAAAAGGGAGGTAGGAAAGACACTGCAGGAGGCTAATAGGCGGCTGCAGCTGATCCCTATCTAGAGTCAGTCTACATTTGAACAGGGCAGCAAGGAACGGGGTTTGGGGTACAGTGTAAAGGGTGGAAGGGGAATGCAGCTGATCCCCATAGAGGGTCAGCTTACATTTGTACTAAGGCAACACGGAGGAAGGAGGGGTTAGGAGAATAGAGAGCACTTCTGGGATTACCGTAAACAGCACTGACTGAATCTCATACAGCGGTACATAACTGGAGGCTAGGACAAGCTGAGAAGGGAGGATGTGGGGGAATAGGAGCTTGTGTAGGAGTCAGATTAGTGAGAGGAGAGTGGTAAGCTGTAATGGTTGTGGGGTTGCAGTCTTTCTGAGGACAATGGGGAGTGTAGGTGGCTGTCTAGTGTGCAGGAGCCTGGAGCAGCTTAGGGCAGAAGTAAGATTGCTCAGAAGGGAACTGGGGAGAAAGATGTGGGAAGTCATGGGAGCAGAGCAGTGGAGAGAAGGGCAGGTGGGAGGTGCCCAGGGGAACATGGGCAGCAGGCAGGGGAAGGGAGCAGGGAGGATCACCAAGTATACAGGGATGTCTCTTCTTCAGAGAACCAGGGAGCCCAGGATGGAGGAATGGCAAGTGGTAGGGGGAAGGAGTAGGAGTATGGAGTATGAACGGAACAACAGGGGAGAGAAGGGGTAGGGATGTGAGAGGAACAACAGGGGCGGGAACAGTTGATGGGGTTCCTTTAATTTTTTTTTTAACTCTCTTTTTATTCCCTCTCTCTGTTCTGCACCCGATCCCTCTCTCAGGACCCCCAAGCACTACACGCCACTCGAGGCCCAGGTGGTCTGTTCCTAAGGTGCATTGCTCCATTCTTACCTCTAGAGCCCCTGGTAACCTCTGGGCAGGGCAGGGGAGGACCCCAGTCTCCTCTGAATCTTAAACCTGGAGCGCGCACTGTAGAATCTGCCCCCGGTTCCTCTTGTGGTCGTGGTGCCATGGGTTTGTTGCTTGGAGCGGGCGCAGA
Organism: Neoceratodus forsteri; assembly: GCA_016271365.2. Classification (NCBI taxonomy): domain Eukaryota; kingdom Metazoa; phylum Chordata; order Ceratodontiformes; family Ceratodontidae; genus Neoceratodus; species Neoceratodus forsteri. The sequence continues at coordinate 238,350,190 of CM057451.1, forward strand.
GGATTTTCCTTGTTCTGTGGTACGCACCCTCAACGTCGGCATGCAATGAAGACCAATAAGGCAGATGTATGCTGAGACATGCATCCACTCTGGTCCTCAGCCGACGTCGACCCCCCCGCTTACCTTCTTCCCCATCCGCACCAGCACCGCTCGAGGTCACCCAGGCAGTGGTGGTATGGCGGCAGGGCAAGCTACCCACCCCACTCCAGAGAAGGAGAGCAAGCCATCGGGTGCTCAATCCTTCTCCCCCTAGCCAACCCTCAGTGGCCCGAGTCCATTCCCATGTCACTGGCATGGCGTGAGCTGTGGCGTCCAGTGCCTCAACCCTCAGAGCCATCAGGTCGGTCGATGGGGTTCCCTTAATGAACAGATATGCACCACTGTCTGGTATAGGGGAGGGGGAATCAGATGGTGGGGTAGGAGGTGGGGATAAACCAGAGTTGAGGGTTGGAGGTAAGGGTTGGAGGGAGGGGAATAGTATGGGAGGACAGGGAAGAAGAAGCAATCAAAATGGAGCAGAAGATAGTGGGAGGGAAAGAACAGGGTAAGGAGGGGAGAGGTAAAAGTGGTAGTAAGCATTGCTAGCCAGGGAGGAAGGGCCATAGAGGTGAATGGTGAAGCAATTGGGGGGGAAAAGTGATGAATGCGGCAGAATGTTAACCAGGGTGGAGGCGGTGCAGTTTAGTGTGGGACAAGCTGGTATCTTAGATGAGGAAGGGAGGATAGGAAAAACAGATGTAGGGGATGCAAGGATGGTAATCCTTGGGGACTACATAATTAAGGGTATTCACTAGGGAAGGAAGAGGGACCCAAATGGAAGAAGGAGGGTGGTTTGTATGCCAGGGATGACAGCAGGGAAGGTGGGCCCAATAATCAGGGAAATTGTAAGGGAGGTTGGAGGGAAACCAAACTTAGCCATCCACATGGGAACCAATGACATAGCTGGGGAGGAGGTGAAGGTAGTGCAAGGCAGGTTCAAGGAGTTATCAAAGACCTGCAGAGACGTAATAAGTTCTCTGGCCTTTTTGGAGGTGATACCAGTTCCAAAAGCCAGCACAGTCAGGAAGAAAAGGATAGATGACTTCAATGACTGGCTGAGGAATTGGTGTAGGGAGGAAGGGTTCACTTATATTGGGGATTGGGGGGGGAGACCTGGTTGAATAAAACACTCTTTTTACCAGATAGGCTTCAGTAGGGAGGGCTTGAGGGTACTCATGGGCAAACTGGGGGAGTACTTAGCCAACAAGCTATCCTAAATAAACTCCCTCCCTACATTATAGAATTAAGTGTACTCCAGGCGCATATTCATTGAGGAGATACTCTTATATTGTACTAGATATGTATTTATTTATTTAAAATGTTTCACCAGGAAAGGCATACTGAGCTCATTTCCAGATGCGTCCTGGGGGAAAGGGGAGAAAGGGATACAATTTGCATAGCAAGAATACAAAATACAATGAGCAGTAAATAACAAAACAAAACTGTACAAGATACTAAACTGAGACACAAAGGGCAAACAATTCAAAAATGATACAGTGCTTAAATCAAGGGTGCGAGGAAATACATCAATCAGATGTACCTAGGGTATAGAAACTTAGAATTTGATGGCAGATAAGGACTGCTTGGCCCACCCAGTCTGCCCATTTCCCTACCTAATGGATAAGCTGCAGATCCTAGTTAACCAGCAGCTTACTTCTTTCTACCCCCCCTAGAATTGCCTTATGGCTGTCCCATGCATGCTTGAATTCAACCACTGTTTTTGACTCCACAACCTCCTCCGGAAGGCCGTTCCATGCATCCACAACCCTCTCTGTGAAAATATACTTCCTTACATTACCTCTGAGCCATCCCCCATCTTCAAATTGTGCCCCCTTGTTCTTGCACACCTCTTTTTTTGAAAGATGCTACCCTCTTGGACTTTGTTGATTCCCTTGAGGTACTTGAAAGTTTCTATCATGTCCCCCCTCTCCCTCCTTTCCTCGAGGCTATACATATTAAGCTCCTTTAGTTTCTCTTCATATGTCTTCCAGTGCAGACCCTGCACCATTTTAGTTGCCCTCTTCTGGACAGCTTCCATCTTGTCTATGTCCTTGCGGAGACTGGGTCTCCAGAACTGCACATAGTACTCCAGATGGGGTCTCACCAGCTGTCTGTACAGAGGGATAACAACTTCCTGTTTTCTACTGGTGATGCCTCTCCTATGCATCCCAGTATCCCCATTACTGCCCTCTCACATTGTTTGCCCACCTTTAAGTCATCTGATATGACTACCCCAGGTCCCTTTCCATTTTGTTGTTGTTGGTATCACTCCCCACTGTGTACTCTTCCCTGGGTTTTGTTTCCAGGTGCATTACCTTGCACTTCTTAGCATTAAATCTAAGCTGCCATACATTTGACCATTCCTCTAACCTAAAGTCCTTCTCATACTTTCCAGCCCACCTTGTGCATCAACTCTGTTGCAGATCTTTGTATCATCTGCAAAGAGACATACTTTTCCTTCCAGTCCCTCTGCAATGTCACTTATAAAGACATTGAAGAGGACCAGTCCTAATACTGAACCCTGCGGCACCCAACTAGTAACCCCCCTTTCTTCAGAGTGGACTCCATTTACTATTACTCTCTGTGTCCTATTCTCCAGCCAATTCTTTACCTAGGCTATCATCTTGGGACCCACTCCCAGGCTGGCTAACTTGTATATTAATCTTTTGTCTGGGACTGAGTCAAATGCCTTGCTAAAGTCTAGGTAGGCCATGTCCACAGCTTCTCCCTGATCCCATTACGGTGAAGCAGCAGTTAGCCACACTCTCCTGGCCTCATGGAATACTCTCCAATGGTTCCTGAAACTTTTAACATTATCTATCTGTCTTCAGACCTTTAAGTCCTTATTAGACCACTTTACGAAGGAGAACTGTAGGTGCTATTCATAAAATTGTTATTGCCTTCTGGTTATATTATTGTCTTATGATGATCCTCAATGGGGATGCCTGTTCCATGTATCATCACCTGTATAGCACTTATTACTTTGTAACTAATTTGGTTGTATATTGCAATGTACATATTTGTTCTTGTCAAGTAGATATGCCATATAGAACATTCCTATACAGACCGCATTTGCACTGTATCATATATTGTGTTATTGTTTACCTTTCCTGGTTGTAATGTGTATTGTTAGTTGGATTGTGCCAATATATGTATTGTAGTGTCTTTCTGCTGTGTCCATCCAGGACCACCTTGAAAATGAGCTTGCTCCATGGTGCTATTCCTGGTAAAATAAAAATGATTGATTGATTGCTTGATGGATTGATTGATTGATTGATTGACAAGCTGAATTTAGACTACTGAGTGGGGGGGGGTGGGCCTGCAGTCCCAAAGACTCTGGGAGGAGGTCAACAGACCTTCCCCCTCATACTGGTAGAAGTAGCCAGGAGGGTGGACATGGAGGGGAAGTGGAGCAATAAGCAAGGGGGAGTGGGGGGAGCACAGGAGGGAGAAATGTAAGGTCAAAAAGAGAAGGAAGGGGAGGAGGCACAGAATTGAGGTGGAGGGTTGTGGCGCTGAAAGCACGAAGTCTTGAGAACAAGATGGAAGAACTGCAGGTGCTATTAGTTGAGGGGAAGGTGGGCAGTCTGCAGCTAGAGAAGTGGGATAAAGGGCTGGTAGCTGCTGAGTGTGTTTGTAAATTGATTTAAAGTAGTTTTTTAGCTTCCATTTCGGTGTGTTGGACACTGTAGTTGAGGTCTGTCTTAACTGCCTTTTTTTTTGTGTGCTTTTAAATTTTTTTGGGCAGGATTAAGAGAGTGTAGCAGACAAATTGGTGATTGAGGGTTTAAATGCTGCTCTCTGGCCTGTAAGTGCAGGCATCATATTTCAGGGATTAGTGCTGTTAGAGGTGTGCTGAACTGCCATCTGAGTCAGTCTGCAGCTAGAGAAGTGGGAGAAAGGGCTTGTAGCTGCTGAGTGTGTTTGTAAGTTGATTTAAAGTAGTTTTTTAGCTTCCATTTCGGTGTGTTGGACATTGTAGTTGAGGTCTGTTAACTGTGTTTGGGTGGGGCCTTCCTCCAGAGGAGGTTGCAGTGCTTCGAGGTGCAGTGAGGGGCAGACACAGGGCTGATACACTCTCATGAGAGTCAGGTGTGGGCCCTAATCCCACCCTCCCCCACTCCTCCCTCCCTGGATTACAGCTCATTTATAGGGGAACACCTGTCCTGCAATTGGAGGAAGGGGCTTCAGGTGCATCTCATTTACTCCTATCCAATACTGCAGCCAAGGGGTAGGGAAAAGCATAGGTAGATCTCAAATAGGAGTATAGCATCCACAGTGAGTTGCTGATTAGTGGGATAGGTGGATATTGTGGGGGGCCTTCAACTGGAATATATCTGGTATTTCTGTTAGAGGCTGTGCTAGGATTACTTAATTCTACTTGCTGTAGGGATAGTTAGTGTGCAGAGGCTGTATAGGTAGTGTGGACCATGGGTAGGATTGTTGGGTGCAGTGGTTGTGGGGCAGCAATGCAGATGAATATACTGTGGAGGCTTGGAGGGTGCCCAATATGCCACAGGCTAAGAAGGCTCGAGAAACAGATTCAGTGGCTGGGCAGGGAGCTGGGGAGGCTGCAGGATGAGGGGAGGATTTCGTCAGTAGGAGGGCTGACATCTGAGAGTACTGTGGGGGCACCACAGAGACGGAACAGTGGGTCAAGGGAGGGGGAAGGGGGCAAACTAGTTAGGAAGCCAGCTGATGAAAGGTGGACTCTAGTAGAGCCTAGGAAAAGAGGAGCAGCAGTAGGCAGGAGGGGGGAGAAAGCACCTAGTAAGGCCAAGGGGATAGGGAACATGTTTACTTTGCTAGAAACACATGGAAAAGAGGAGGCAGGAGGTGACTGCACAAGGGATAGCACTCACAAAATGGGAGTGATAGGCATTACTAGTGGAGAGATTGAGCATGGTGTGACAGGGTGAGGGATAATACTCGGAGAGGTGAGGAGGGAGAGGGAGGTTGGCAGTCAAACAGAAGGAGAGGAAGGGGTCTCAATTGGGAGGGACAGGGGGGAAGACACTGGGGCACATGGTAAAAACACAGCCTTGGTGGCTCAAAATTAGAACCTGGGTGGGGGTGGCAGGCACAAGGAAAGAGGGGGTGGACTGGTGTTGGGGACTCCATACTCAAGGAGATCAAATGGGGCGGCAAGGGGGAGAGGCACAGTCGGATATGGGTGGAGTCCATACCAGGGTTAAAGGCAGATATGGCAGGACAGGCAATCCTAAAGTACATAAAGAGGGGTAGAAGAAAACCACACATTGTGGTACATGTGGGGACAAATGACCTAGCGGGGGAAACAGTGGATGTAACAAGGGAGAGGACTGAGGAAGTGGGAAGGTTGTGCGAGGAGACTGGGGAGTCTGTGGCCTTCTCTGAAGTGCTCCCAGTACCCTGTGTAAGCACAGTGAGAAAGGAGAGGATTAGAGAGTTGAACACATGGTTGGTAGAATGGTGTCGAACTAAGGGGTATGGGGTTGTGGGCAGTTGGGGAAGTACCTGGGATAATAGCAATCTGTTTGCAAGGGATAGGCTGCACTTGAGTGGGGAGTGGAAGGAGGTATTAAAGCAAAGACTGGAGAGGTATATTGCAACAAGGGTGGATTTAAATTAGATTGGGGGGTGGCAAGCAGACAGCAGGTAGGCAGGAATCTGATAGAGTGGAGTCACAGCCTAACCCCCAGACTAGCAGGGAAGGACTCAGGGAGGCCAAAAAAGGAGGGAGTAGAAGGGAAAAGATGGAGGCTAGTGAGGGGCAGGGGTCATTATGGAGGGTGGTCTCATTGAATGCAAGAAGCCTAGGAAACAAATCCGCTGAGCTACAGGCACTCTTAGCAGTGTGGAGGGTGGATATTGCAGCTGTCACAGAAACGGGCAACTGAGGACCAGGACTGGGATCTGGCAATCCCAGGATACAAATTATACAGGAAGGACAGTAAGGGGTGGGGGGTGGGGTGGCAGTCTATGTCCAGGATGGGATCAAATGCACAAGGGATGAGGGAGAAGAAAGAAGAACAGAGGCAATCTGGCTTCAGCTCCTAGACTCACGGGGTAGGAAACTGAGGTTTGGGGTGGTATACAGGCCACCGGCCCAGTCTGAGGAGCTTGACAGGGAGCTAGTGGGACAAATCAAAAAGGTATGTGGGAAAGGGAAGGTGGTCATCGTGGGGGATTTCAACTTGCCGGGGGTTGACTGGAGCATTCCGGTCACCTCCAGTGCTAGGGAGCAAGTGCTCCTGGATGCAATTCAGGAGGGTCTCCTGACACAGTTGGTTACTGTACCTACTAGGCTAAAGAACACTTTAGATCTGGTATTGTCGAATGGGGAGGCAGTGAGGGAAATAAAGGTAGAGGACCCACTAACCAACAGCGATCACCAAACGGTGTGGTTTAATATCATGATGTGTGGGGAGCCAGAGAAATCGGCTACTCGGGTGGTAAACTTCAGGAGGGTGGACTTTGGAAGGATGCAGGAAGTACTGAAGGGGAAATTGGAGGGCATAAGGCGTGAGATGGACGTGGAGCTGAAATGGGATATTATTAAATGGGGGGTTACAGAGAAGAAGAAGAAGAAGAATCAGCATTTATATAGCGCTTTTCATACATCCAAAGTGCTTTACAAGCAATGCTAGACTGGTAGTGAAGTGACTGAATGTGTGGTGGCGGCCATATCGCACATCATCACCCACACACAGCCTGGATAATTGCATGAACTGGTTTATGGGAAGGGGAATGTTGGCCAGGGCACCAGGAATGTTCCCTGCTCTTTGCGAAGAGTGCCCTGGGTTCTTTTACTTCCACCTGGACACCCACCAGGACAAAACCAGGATGGGCAGAAGGGACCTCGGTTTAACGTCTCATCCGAAGGACAGCACACCCCAGCAGTACAGCACCCCCCAATACTGCACTCAGATGCCAGCGATTTTTAGGTGCAAGTCCAATCCCGGTGTGGGACGAGAACTCACGACCTTCTGGTCCAGAGGCGGATGTGCTACCAACTGAGCCACGCTGACACCCTGGCAACAGAAGCCTGCACCAAGGCACAGAGTAAGAGAAGCAGAGCAAGAAAACCATGCTGGTTGAACAGTGAGGTTGTGGAGGTGGTGAGGGAAAAACGAGTGGCTCACCAGAGGTTTAGGAGGACAGGGTAGGAAGTGGACAGGGAGGAATATGCAAGATGGTCTAGGGAGGTGACCAGAAAAGTGAGAAAAGCCAAAGCCCAGAGGGAGCTGAGATTAGCACAGGAATTAATGGGGGACTTCTTCAGATACATAAGGGAGAAAGAAAGTGCAAGGAGACAATAGTGAGGATGAAAAGGGGTGGGGAGTGGATGGAAAAGGGGAGGAACAGAGCAGAAGCACTGAATGAATACTTTTGTTCCGTGTTCACAGAAGAAAAGGGGGGACCGCTACCAGCATGGGCTGGGAGGGTGGGGACGGGGGATAGGAGGCGACAGATGGAAGAATTGAGGCAAGTAGAGTCCTAGAGAGACTGAGGGCACTAATGGTAGACAAGGCACCAGGGCCAGATGGTATCCACCCCAGGGTGCTGAGGGAGATGGCAGAGGCATTGGCAGAGCCACTGGGGGATCTGTACAGCACCTCACTGGAGTCAGGATGTGCGCCACTGGACTGGAGGATGGCACATGTAGTGTCATTACACAAGAGCAGGCCAAGGGGTGAACCAGGTAATTATCGTCCTGTAAGTCTCACCTCCATAGTGCGAAAACTCATGGAAACAATACTAAAGGAAAGACTGGTGTCGTACCTGGAAGACAATGGCCTCCAGGATGTGAGGCAGCATGGGTTTGTTTCAGGGAAGTCTTGTCAAACCAACCTGATACAATATTATGACTGGGTGACAGGTGAACTGGGTAAGGGTCATGCGGTGGATGTTCTTTACTTGGACTTCAGCAAGGCCTTCGATTCGGTGCCTCATGGGCGGCTTGAGGGGAAGCTAACTGGTGTAGGAGTAGGGGCAAAAATGATGAACTGGATTACAAGCTGGCTGAGTGGGAGGCTGCAACGGGTGGTGATGGTGAGAGAGGAGCTCTCAACTCCAAGGCCAGTGACGAGTGGGGTACCACAGGGCTCTGTGTTGGGCCAGTATTGTTTGGGCTCTTCATGTCAGACATTGGACATGGGGTGGTGAGCAAGGTAAGTCTGTTTGCTGACGACACCAAAATCGTAGCAGTGGTGGATGGAGATGAAGGGTGGAAGCAGCTGCAGGGGGACCTACGCAAGCTAGTGGAGTGGTCAGAGAGGCGGCAGCTGGGGTTCAATGCAAAGAAGTGTAAGGTTATGCACTTTGGGATGAAGAACCCAAGGGGAGAATACTGGCTGGGGGGTTAAGCTGGGGATCACTGAGGAGGAGAAGGACCTTGGGGTAATGATAACAGGGACCATGAACAACACTGCCCAGTGCAGGAGAGTGGCTGCAAAAGCGAACAAAATGTTGGGGTGCATAGCGAGGGGTTTTCATCCAGGCAAAGTGAGGTAATCTTGCCCCTCTACAGGTCACTGGTAAGGCCATACTTAGAGTACTGTGTGCAGTTTTGGAGGCCATACCTAAAGCGTGATATCAGGCTGCTGGAGGGGGTGCAGAGGAGGGCAACAAAGATGATATGTGGAATGGAGGGGAGAGACTACGACAGCAGGCTGGGAGACCTAAATATGTACACCCTGGAGGACAGAAGGGATGGGGGGACATGATAGAGACATTTAAGTATCTGAGGGGAATCAATAAGCATGGGGCAGATGGGGTCTTTAAATTAAGGAGGGAGCAGGGTCACCAGGGGGCACGGGCTAAGAACGGAGGGGGGAAGATTTAGGAAGGAAATGAGGAGACACTATTTCACAGAGAGGGTGGTAACAAAATGGAACACTCTATCAGAATGGGTGGTATCATGTACATCTGTGAACAGCTTCAAAAGGGCATGGGACATGGAACAGGGGAAGGTGAGGGTAGGGGGTGGCAGTGGGATGACAAAAGGGAGGGCGGTTGGGGCAGCTGCAGACTAGGGGTGTTGGCTGCACACTCGAGCAGACTTAGATAGACTTGGTGGTCTGTTTCTGCTGGCACATTAGTATGTTCATATGACAAAGCAGCAATAGCTGAGACTTCGGCCACACCACACTATGACTGGGACTTCTTGATTCCCTGGATATAAACTGTACCGGGCAATAGGCAAAGGGAGAAGGGTGCCGGTTTATATCAGGGAGGGTATAACATGCACGAGAGAGGAGCTGGAGGAAGGAAGGGTGGAAACACTGTAGGTTCAGTTACGATCCAATAGAGGGAGAGAGGTGAGATTTGCTTCTACCTAATTCATCGCCCTTGTTCTGGGGGGGTAAACTTCTCTGCTTCCCATCTCATGGCCACTGTATGCCCTCCATCCACCTGCCACCACCCTCTCCTAGTTTAAATATCCAGCTACCTAAGTATACTCCCTAAACTTCCGTTTCAGCACATTCTTGCCCTCTTCATTTAGGTGAAGTCTATCCTTAGCGTATAGTCTACTGTCCTTCCAGGCCTTTCCCCACCCTCCCACTAACCCACATCCTCTGGCGTGACAACATTTGCCTAACCATTCATTAAATCCCTTGATCCTTTTTTTTCTAGCTGTGCTTGCCTTGGGCACTGGTAATACCACAGAAAAAGTTACTTATCTACCCTCCCCCTTGCATAAAGTTCCCAGCTCCTCAGATCTCTTTTGGACTACCTCTAATGTACTATCAGCCAGGTCGTTTGTCCCCAGATGAAGAATGAAATGAGGTCTCTCCCTTCCCCTTCTAGCAAATTTCAGGACCGATTGTCCCACTCTTACAGCTGTCATCCCTGGCATGGCCTCCACTCATATATGACTATGCCTTCCCCCTGCTACCCCACCTTACCCTCCTTAGTATTGAATCCCCCAGTACTATTATTCCCCCTATATTTCCATCTACCTGCTTCCCCTCCTCCGTTCCTCTCCTGTCTGATTCTTCCTCCTCCAGCACAAAATCCCCCCATCTGTCCCTCTTGCTATTTGTCTCTTGCCTGACTCCTCCTCCTCCAGCACATAATTCCCCCCACCTATCTCTGCCACCGTTCCTCTCCTGCCTGACTCCTCCTCCTGCACATAATTCCCCCCTTCTGTCTCTGTCACTGTTTCTCACCTGCCCGACTCCTTCTCTTGCACACAATTACCCCCGTCTGTCCCTGTTGCCTTTCCCCATCAGTATTCTCCACTGCCACAGCTACTATGCCCCTGACATCTTCTCTATTCACCCTGCTTCGCTCCCCCAGATCCCTGCTCCCTTCAACCATCCCTCCAGCTGTGCCCCTCACCTCTTCACCCCTGCCACCCCCCCTTAGACTGGCTACCGTCCCTTGTGCATTCACCTCCCTTTCCCTCTCTTGCCCTCTCCTGGGTATCCCGCACCACCTCCTCCTCCACCAATGTCACCAGCATCGCAAACCTATTACCTTCCCCCTCTGCATAGCTGTGCCTTGGTTCCTCCCTCCTGACTTGAGCCTTCCCTCTAGTGTTAGTCCCCTTGTTTGTTTTGCTCCCACACCCCCTCTCCAGCCCCTCCCATGATCTGATGCACCTCCCATGCTGTATCCTCATGATACTTCCTGGGGGATACCCTCTTGCCCTAGATTTTCTCCCCCTTCCCCATCCTCTCCAATTCCCTCCCGAACCACAGCACTTCTTCCTCAAGACTCCTCAGCCTGTGACAGGTTGGACACCCTCCTATCTTCCACAATATGTTCATCCAAACTGCTGCCCCACATTCATTGCAACCCACTATTCTACCCATGTTAATCAGTACTATCTAGAAAATACAGTTCTAACTAGAAAATGCAGTCCTATCTTAGATTACCTATCAGGCCAGACCCTAACTAAAAATGCAATACCAGCTGTACTTGCAATGAAGCATAAGACAGTACCACTACAGTATTAACTGGAAACTACAGTACTATCCATATTTTGTTTCTCTTATGTTTCTCTTATTTTTTAAGTTTAGTTTACCTAAAAATACCTTACCAACTGTTACACTGCAAAGAAGCATAAACAGTACTATCTATAAGTTTTTTACCCATTACGAATTGAGATGTTGCACCTTTGTTCTCACTCCCCTCACAGACAGTAATGCCCAAGAACAGTCTTACCATCAGCTTGTAGTCCAATCAGCTCCTTCCTAGTGTTGCTGCAGCTGAAACACAGTTTGTCCCCCAACTACACCAAAACAAAACAAAAGGGGAAAAAAAAACACTTCCCTCACTCCGAGCTGTGTACTTCCTGGTGTCTTCTCTTGTCTGTAAGGGGTTCTGTCCTGTCCCCTTGTAGTAGTGTTGTGTAGAGGAGCAGGCTGTTTCCCCTTCAGAATATGTAGGAAGTTGTACTACTCGGGTACCCCCTTAAGGAAATGCAGGAAGTTGTATGACTCAGGTACCTATAAAGGTAGGGTGCACTCAGGTGTGGGTGGGGTGAGGGGTGGTGGTGTGGCAGCTACGTTGCTGCCCCCTGTTCCCACAAAAAACAATCAGGCAACCATATTAAAATTCCCTGTTTCTACACACACACCCCCTAGAACAAACACCAGTGTAAACAGGTAAGAATGAAAGCATGTTGTGTTGCAGTTACTTCCCTTCCCTTCCCTGAAGGTAGCAGCTGCCTCTTCACTCCCTGCTGTTCCTTCCCTTGAATGCCTGCTTCTGTGCTCCCTATGCCCAACAACTACACAGTAAATTCAAGGAAGCAAGCATTTAGCTTTGACAAATGCTTGTTGAAAGTCCTGTCATAGAAAACAGAGCCGCTAGTGTTACTATTCCTGCAGGAGTCAGTTGTAGCATTTTAAGAGACATTGCCATGGACTACTTAATTTAATGAGAATGCAGAAGATTATGCTATAAAATTACAGAAAATTACAGGCACTGCTCTGTTTGAATTGTTAGCAAAATGACAATCTAGAAACTGAGAGCGGTTTTCCTTAATGTTTTTCTAGGAGCAATGGCTGCTTGAAGTTTGTTTGGAAGTGAACAATACTATGGTATTCTTATCTTTATTTATCTGACTTAAAATGATACTAGCTGAGATTTAACTGTGACAGATAAAAATGCTGTTAAATACCGAGCTTGGAATCTGCTGCAGTATCATCAATAACACACTACAGGGTGCTGGCTGGAACTGGTTCATACTGGGGACTATCATGCTACATTCACAGTACCTATAAGAGTGCTAAATAACAATGTGAAGCATAAGATATCACAACAGTTGTTACGGAAGAATCATTTTATAGATGCTGTGCTTCACACCAACATGGGGCTGTCTAATGGTGCAGTAAAACGTGAACCTATGATTTAATGAATAGACATGAATTGATGTTTTATGTGTAAATAAACTGATGACTACCACACCTTGAAAAAGTGGAAGTTAGTCCACAAAACAGCGGTGACTGATGTGTGTGTCAGTAAAGGTGGCAACATTTAAATAATGAACTACTTGCTTGGCATCTTTACTTAGCAGTAGTCTATAATTTGTTCTCACATTCTTACCTTTGCTGTAACAGACTCCTCTGACCACAAAAAATGTTTACCCTTGATTAAGATAGTACCATCCAGGGATCAACTCCCCCCCCCCTTGACTTATGTGTCCCTAGCCCTTTGCAGATGATACAAAGATCTGTAACAGAGTTGATACACAAGGGGGTAGAAAGGATGAGAAGGGACTTGGCAAGGTTGGAGGAATGGTCAGACATATGGCAACTTAGATTCAATGCAAAGAAGTGCAAAGTAATGCACCTGGGAAACAAAAACCCAGGAGAAGAGTACACAATAGCAGGGGAGGTACTAACAACAACAAAAATGGAACGGGACTTGAGGGTAGTCATATCAGATGATCTAAAGGTGGGTAAGCAATGTGAGAAGTCAGTAAGGAGAGCTGGGGGATACTGGGATGCATAGGAAGAGGCATCACAAGTAGAAAAAGGGAAGTGGTTATCCCTCTGTACAGACAGTTGGTGATACCCCATCTGGAGTACTGTGTGCAGTTTTGGAGACCTCATCTACGCAAGGACATAGGATGGAAGCAGTCCAGAGGAGGGCAACTAAAATGGTGCAGGGTCTGCATCAGAAATCATATGAAGAGAAACTGAGAGAGCTTAATACGTATACCCTTGATGAAAGGAGGGACGGGGGGACATGATAGAAACGTTCAAGTACCTCAAGGGAATCAACAAAGTCCAGGAAGGTAGCATCTTTCAGAAAAAGAGATGTGTAAGAACAAGGGGACACAATTTAAAGACAGAGGGGGGATGGCTCAGGGGTAATGTGAGGAAATCTTTTTTCACGGAGAGAGTGGTGGATGCGTGGAACTGCCTTCCTGGGGAGGTTGTTGGGGCTAAAACAGTGGGGGAATTCAAACATGCATGGGACAGACACAAGGCAATTGTAGTGGGGGGTGGCAGGAAGTAGGCTGTTGGTTAACTAGAATCTGCAGCTTATCCAGTAGGTAGGAAAATGGGCAGACTGGGTGGGTCAAGTGGTCCTTATCTGCCGTCAAAGTCTATGTTTCTATGTTTCTGTGTTTCTAAATACAGATGGTTTGGGTGGGATATGTTCTAACTAGGGAAGGACAGGTTTAAACTGGGGAAACAGAGTCAGTGCTTTGGATATTTTCTCATCATCTGTGATTAGTCTGCCATCATGGTAGAGCTGGGTTACACTATTGTGCTGACTCTCAACTAAGGAGGATCTAACACTTTTCCAAATATTCCAGGATGAACTATAATTAGATGACCAGAACTTTGAAAAATAATCAGCCTTGGCTTTTCTCACTTGTGTGACACAACTGTTCTTTAGTTGGCAGTATACTGTCCAGTCACTGTCAAAGAACAGACTTTTCTAACAGAGAGGATTGAGAGCACCTAGCTTTACCCGAAAGGTACATTTATTTTATTTATTTATTTAACTTTGTTGACTGGGTGAGTGCACATGCCAATGACTGCCTTTTTCATTCAAGACCCGGGTGCAAAAGCACAGACACAGGAGGTAGTACACCATGGTTAAGACACAGACATTTACATTTAGTTATACTTCTCTTCATATTGAAAGTAGCAGGGTAAGTGGGAAGGAAAAAAACAGATTTTTAGGCAGTGTTTTGGGGAACTTTGAAACTTGTCTTTAAAACTGTAACAGGTGGTGTGGGAGAAACTAGCTCAGGAGATTAATTCTGGGCTGACTAGATTCAGGAAGCCCTATAATCAGGTGTGTAACTGAGGGGCGGAGCTGACAGAGGCTTAGCGCCTTCTTAAAAGAGCACTATAAAAACACTTCCATTCTAATGTGTCCAGCATGTTTGTGTCCCAGCGAGTCAGTGGAACAGTGAAGGAGCAGAACAGGTGACAGGTGTCTTAGGTGTCGGCAGGCATCAGCAGAAGGAAGCAGGGGACTCTGCCAGTCAACTAAGGCAAGGCACCTGTTCACTACTGTGTAACAGAAACTGCCGGGAAGAGTGAAAGGTCAAAGGTAGGCCAAAACTGGAAACTGGAGCATCACCTTATCTAGGGTAGGCGTAAAAAGAGATTTAAACAAAGCACTGCGGAACACAATCAGAAACAAACAAAAAAATGGGAAAACTAGAAACACCCTATCAGGAGTAAGGGTACAAAAGTATTTCCAAGAAACATGAACAGAACAGAAGTTGAGAGTGCTGGAAGTGGTGCAATGCAGTGGTTGTGGGGAGGCAGTTTTCAGGGAGACCTTCTGGAAACTGCGGCACTGCCCCATCTGCACACACCTCTCAGGGTTGAGGAAGGAGGTAGCTAGACTCCAGGCCAAGTTGACTAGGATCTAGGGGATATATTCCCCCACCCAGGGGCCATGAAGTCTGCCACCGTTACTTCAAAGGACACCAGGGAGGAGGAATCGCTGAACTATGGTGGGTTCCGGGAGGGTGGGGGTGGTGGGACAGAGGCACATTCCTCAACCGGTAGCACTGCATAATTCATACACCACTCTGGCAGGGTGGGACTGCTGAGAGGAGGCACCCACAGTAGTGACCGGGGAGGATATGGGGGCCCTCCATAGTGGAGACCTTAGGGAGAGTGGTAGAGGACCCCAGAGGATGATGAGGCGACTCCTGGTGGGGGAGTCGATTGTGAAGGGTATAATTTTGGGAAAAGGAAAGCAGGGAAGGCAGGTTAGGTGCCTATGCAGTGCCACAGCCTGGAGGGATGGGAAGCGGATTCTGAGGATCACTAGGGCAGCAGGATGGGAGGGAGAGCTGGATGTCACTGTCCACCTGGGGATTAATGACCTGGCTAGAGACGGGGCTAGGAAAGTGCAGGGGTAGTTTAGGGAGCTGGGGAGTGATCTCACACAGTTCCCTGAGGTGCTGGCTGTTTATCACAGGGGAGAGGAGAGGGATCTCCACACCAGCAGCTTCAACTCATGGCTGAAAGAATGGTGCAGATTGGAGGGGTTTGGCTACATAGGGGACTGGGTACCCACCTAGGAGGAAAGGGCCTGCACAGCAGCGATGGCCTGCATCTATCTGGGTGAGGAACCACAGCCTTCGGTGGATGATTTAAATGTTACTTTGATGAACATTTAAACTAACCGAGAGGATGACGGAAAGAATCAGGGAGGCAGAAAATGAAAATTACGTACCTATGGTAATTCTTGATCTTCTTGGACGAAGTCTCCACCACTCATTCACACTAATGGGACAATGCTGGAATTACTAGGACCCAACGGGAGCCAAAAATCTTCAGGAGGGCTGGCGCCGAGGTACGACCACACATGCACGGCACCGCAAGGGTATTTTGCGCCGTATAGGCTATCTCAGCATCAGCCCCAAACTCGCCCTCAGCACCTTTTTTTACCAAGGAGTGGCAGCGTAAACTAATCTAGGAAACTAATCTGACTAGGACATAAGATAGTCCGCATGTTCCATATAAGAAGGGTCAACTCAACAGTGTCTTCACAGCCCAGCCAACGAGGGAATGAAGACCAAAAACAGGATGAGTGAGCTCGGGGGATGGTGGGTGGGTGTGTGAATGAGTGGTGGGGACTTCGTCCAAGAAGATCAAGGATTACGGTAGGTACGTAATTATCATATCTTCCTGGACTAAAAGTCTCTAATACTCCTTCACACTAATGGGAGAGTACCGAGCTAAAAACAATCCCCCGAGAAGGGCAGCAGGAGAAAGGAGCTCCCTTAGGACAGAAGTCCATTAAGGATTGTCCTGCCAAAGGTAGGATGCTGTCTCACATGGACATCCAGGGTGTAGTGCTCAGTGTGCACAGAGCACCAAGTGGCCATGTTGCAGATGTCTGCAATAGGCACATTCTGAATCTCTGCCAGGGATGCCGCGACTGCTATGGTAGAGTGGGCGTACATCCTGCCTTCCAGCTTGACCTGCACCATCGAGTAGCAATGTCGAAGACATGCTACCAGTCAGCCTGAAATGCATCTGATGGCCACAGGCTGACCCAGCAGGGCCATGGAGAATGAGACAAAGAGTTGCTTGGATTTGCGAATCTCTTTCGTTCTGTCGATGTAGAATCGCAAAACCCTTTTCACATCCAGAGTATGGAGGGTATGTGCCCCTTCATTCTGGAAATTTGCAAAGTAGCTCGGGAAGACTGAGGGCTGGTTCAGATGGAATTCTGAGACTACTTTGGGAAGAAATTTAGGGTGAGTCTTGAGAACCACCTTGTCCTTGTGAATTACTGTGTATGGTGGGTCTGTGACCAGGGCATGTATTTCAGAAACCCTGCGAGTGGAGGTAATGGCCACAAGGAAGGTTGCCTTCCAAGTCAGAAACTTTAAGTCACAGCTTGCTAGATGCTCAAAGGGCTTACGGGTGAGCATGTCTAGCACAAGATTGATATCCCATGCTGCTACCGGTCTCCTGACTGGTGGTCTAGTGTGTAGGAGACCATTAAGGAATCTCTAAACTAATGGTAACTGAGCAACTGACAGATTGTGTATAGGCTCATTTGTAACCCCTAGGTGGCGCTATCCCAAGGGCTCTTACCTCTGCCTGCTTGGCTAGTAGCAGGTTAAGGGACCTGAGTTCTGAAATGGGTGCCTCCAACTGGAGGTCAGGGTTGGTAGTGGTCAAGCTAACCTGGGCATAGCCCTCCGGAACACTGTAACCCCCCTCTTTCCTTACTAGTGGCGGGAACAATACACAATAATCACTTTCACAATACCCCTGATACACCACACAAGTACCCACACAATTTGCACTTGCCACCAGGGCTTTCCTATGGCTCGACCCTGGGGACCCCCTGTAAAACAAGGTTATACACAGCAAATAACAGCAGTACAGTACTCTTGCAGAAACTGGAACCACAGTAAGGGTAAATGCAAAAAAGAGTTAGATCTGATTTATTTAAGGGACTTAAGCAAGGGAGGGGTGTAATCAGTTTAATTTGCTTAAAGGCTGTACCAGTCAAACAGTTATGCATGCACTTCAGGGCCCATAAACAGTCACACACTCTGGGTACCCAGATGGAGAGTGGTGGGCTAGCCAGGAACGTTGCAGCTGGTTGGGGCCCTGTGATGGAAGAAAACAACATGCACCACATACACTAATTGTAATCTGGAGCCGGAGGGCTCAGTTCGTGAAAAGAAAACAACAAGACAATCAGATGACACATTTTTAGATCAGGCTGTTGGTGCAGAGAGCTACGTTGATGATTACTCACGATACCCAAGACTGGGACACAGGCTGGACAAAAATTGAGACTGCAGGTGGTTGATCTGGAGTGCCAGGAGAAGCAGGGCCCACAAGATTTGCCGAGGCGTCGTTCCTGTTCAAGTGTGGAGCAGGGAGCTGATCCCCAGGCAGGTCTCTCATCAATGGCTTTCTCTGTGCAGCGGGTAGTCTGGCTGGGCTGGTGTGGCAAGGCCCAGGCCAAATGGAGACAAATTCGGATGCAGTCCGTTTTGGGCTGGATACAGCCTCCAGCAAGCAGAACACAGTGGGGAACCAAATCACGACCCACTAACAACTCACAGCACATTCACATGTAAGGAAATTCCACTGTACCAGGCAAACCACTCTCCGGTCACAATTGCAAAGTCACTGCACAAACCAGGGATTCAAAAGCAGCTGGAAATCCTGACATGCCGATCGAATTCAGCAAAATCTTCGGTCTTCTTCAGGTTGATCCTGGTCACAACTCAGTGGCTTACTTCATTCTGACAAACTCGGATTCAGTCCGAACTGATTCTCTTCTCCCTCTCAGGGACAGTAGGCAGGCATGCAGACCAAAACTCAGGCCTTTCCACAGAGACTGTATTGAGCTCTTGCTTCTTCAGCTCCCAACTTAGATCTGCCTCTAACAGCAAGCAGCTTGGGAATTTCCCCCAAGATCCAAAACGTTTGGTTGGTTGATCCTCCTATCGGTCACAGCAAAGGCTCCCCCTTCAGGTGCAAAAAGGCACAAAAAGCCCAAACTACAATTCCTACAGATTTTGACTCCAGACAGCTCCTGTAGTCCTGCTCCATTTTAGGTCCCACTAGAACTGATTGGTCCAATTCGGCAGTCCAGGACCAAGATAGTGGAGATAAACAAAACAGTCCTTGCTGCAAAGAAGGCAGGTTAGACAAACTACATTATCATAATCACTCTAAATGATTTTCAACAAATAGTTACATCTTTCAACAGAACTCCCTCTCAGATTACTTATGACTTCAATCCAGGCAGCTCTTAAAGAGACAGTACACAGAGGCTGTACAGGCACTCTCCGACAATCACATTTAAACTGCTAAAACACAGGACACCAGCCTGACAGTGAGCATTTAGGCAAGCTCGAGGAAGACTTTTTGGGAACCCCCATTTGTAAGGGGGTTACACATTGTAGGCTGAAATCATGCAAAGGTGCACCCTTGCTGTCGAGTATTGCAGTCCTGCGTTTGACAGGTCTAGAAGGTACTCTAACACCTTGTTTGGTGAGCAAGCAAAGGTGTCCAGGGCGGACTTTGCACACCAAATGGAAAACCATTTCCACTTCACCATGTAAGTCTTCCTAGTGGATAGCTTACATTATGCTAGGAGGATGTCTGAGATTCTCCGAGCAACGTTGAACCTACCCATTTCTATCTCCTTAGGAGCCAGGCACGGAGATGAAGGGATCACAGGTTGGGATGGACCTGTGTCAGGAGGTCCATTCAAAGGGGAAGTTGTCTCTGATAATCTATTGATTAACAGAAACCATATCTGATGAGGCCAATATGGGGTGATGAGAATCATGCTGCCCCCCATGCCTCTAACTTGAGCAGCACCCTCTGAATTAAGGGAAGAGAAGGAAATGCGTACAGAAAGTGTCTTTTCCACCGCAGTCTGAATGCATCCTGATGGAAAGCGCCAAGTTCTGGATTTCTGGAGCGGAATAGAGGCAGGTTTGCACTGAGTGGGGGCGTAAAAAGGTCCAGGTCTGGGGCGCCCACTCTTTGAATAGTGATTGCACGACGTTTGAGTCGAGAGACCACTCATGTGGATCCATCTCTGTTCTGCTGAGGCGATCCACCAGGTCTTTCTTAATTCCTGGCAGGTAGGCCACCTGGATCAGGGCTTCATGCTTGAGACACCATTCCCACACTCTCATGGCTTCTCTGCACAGAGGGTAAGAGAGTGCTCCACCCTGTTTGTTGATGTAGTACATCACCACCTTGTTGTCTGTCTGAAGGAGGATTACCTTGTGGCAGAGGACATCCTTCAGGGATCAAACAGCGTACAGGACAGCTCTCATCTCCAGGATATTTATGTGCAGCTGGGACTCATCCTGACTCCACAGGCCCTGGGTGTGGAGGTCTTGACAGTGAGCTCCCCAACCGGTCAGAAATGCATCTGTGGTGATGGTGATCTGTGTCTCCAGTGAGGCAAATGGAAAACCTTGGAGAAGGTTGTCCTCCTGAGTCCACCAGGTGAGTGACCTCATTAGAGGCTCTGTCACCCTGATATGGAAGGATTGCGAATGCGTGGTTGGAGACCACTGAGTGCTAAACATTCATTGCGTGGTTCTCGTGTGCAAGCAGGCCACGGGCACTGTGAACCCGGACAGCATAGAAACATAGAATTTGACAGCAGATAAGGACCGCTTGGCCCACCCAGTCTGCCCATTTCCCTACCTACTGGATAAGCTGCAGATCCTAGTTAACCAGCAGCCTACTTCTTCCTACCCCCAACCCCTAGAATGGCCTTATGACTGTCCCATGCATGCTTGAATTCCACCACTGATTTTGACTCCACAGGCGTTCCCGCATCCACAACCCTCTCCGTGAAAAATACTTCCTTAAATTACCTCTGAGCCGCCCCCATCTTCAAATTGTGCCCCCTTGTTCTTGCACACCTCTTTTTTTGAAAGATGCTACCCTCTTGGACTTTGTTGATTCCCTTGAGGTACTTGAAAGTTTCTATCATGTCCCCCCTCTCCCTCCTTTCCTCGAGGCTATACATATTAAGCTCCTTAAGTCTCTCTTCACATGTCTTCCGGTGCAGACCCTGCACCATTTTAGTTGCCCTCCTCTGGACAGCTTCCATCCTGTTTATGTCTTTGTGGAGACTGGGTCTCCAGAACTGCACACAGTACTCCAGATGGGGTCTCACTAGCTGGCTGTACAGAGGGATAATAACTTCCTGTTTTCTACTGGTGATGCCTCTCCCTATGCATCCCAGTATCCTCCAGCCCTCCTTGCTGCCCTCTCACATTGTTTGCCCACCTTTAGGTCATCTGATATGACTACCCCCAGGTCCCTTTCCATTTTTGTTGTTGTTAGTATCTCACCCCCCATTGTGTACTCTTCCCCTGGGTTTTTGTTTCCCAGGTGCATTACCTTGCACTTCTTAGCATTGAATCTAAGCTGCCATACATTTGACCGTTCCTCTAACCTTGCCAAGTCCCTTCTCATCCTTTCCACCCACCTTGTGCATCAGCTCTGTTGCAGATCTTTGTGTCATCTGCAAAGAGACACTTTTCCTTCCAGTCCCTCTGCAATGTAACATAAAGACATTGAACAGGACCGTCCTAATACTGAACCCTGCGGTACCCTACTAGTAACCCCCCTTTCTTCAGAGTGGACTCCATTTACTATTACTCTCTGTGTCCTATTCTCCAGCCAATTCTTTACCCAGGCTGTCATCTTGGGACCCACTCCCAGACTGGCTAACTTGTATATTAATCTTTTGTGTGGGACTGTGTCAAATGCCTTGCTAAAGTCTAAGTAGACCATGTCCACAGACCCTCCCTGATCTACTACTTTGGTCACCCAGTCAAAGAAATCTATCAGATTCGTCTGGCATGACCTTCCCGCTGTGAATCCATGCTGCCTTGGGTCCTGTGCCCCTCTGGCCTCTAGATACTCGACAATTCTTTCCTTCAGAAGTGATTCCATAATTTTCCCTATCACTGTGGTTAAACTAACAGGTCTGTAGTTTCCTGCTTCTGCCCTGCTCCCACTTTTGTGAAGGGGAATTACATCTGCCCTCCTCTAGTCCTCGGGTACCACCCCATCCTCCCATGATTTGTTAAAGAGGGTAGTCAGTGGTGTCACTAGTTCTACCCTTAGTTCTTTTAGAATTTTGGGATGAATCCCATCAGGCCCCATTGCTTTGTCCACCTTCAGTTTTAAGAGTTCTTTCAGAACCCTTTCTTCTGTAAATGGGCTAGTATCAACTTCTGTATCCAGAGTGTTTCTACTGTTTCTTTTAGGTACCTCCCCCTCTTCCTTTCTAAATACTGAGCAAAGATATTTGTTTAGTATCTCTGCCTTTTCACAGTCACCCTCTGCCCACTCTCCCACCCCTTTATTAAGCCTCACTATCCCTCCCTTGGTCTTCCTTTGCTCCCTGATGTACCTATAAAAGATTTTATCCCCCTTCTTAACTGAGTTGGCTATCTTTTCCTCGGTTTGGGCCTTTGCTGTTCTGACTGTCTTCCCAGCTTCCTTTTGCTTTAACTGATACAGTTCTCTGTCCTGCTCCTTCTATGATTCCTTGTACTTCCTGAATGCTTTCTTTTTCTCTTGAACCTTCACTGCCACTTCCTTTGAGAACCATAGTGGTTTCTTACATCGTTTTGTTTTGTTTATTTGCTTCACACAAAGGCTTGTTACCTCTGTGATGGCAGTTTTTATTATTCCCCATTGTTCTTCCACCCCTCCTTCCTGGCCATTCCTTAGGCACTCACCCATTTTGGCAAAGTCAGCCCTCCTAAAGTCCAGTACTTTTGCCTTTGTATGGCTTGACTCTATTGCTGTGTTTATTGTGAACCATACTGTTCGATGGTCGCTAGTTCCCAGATGGCTACCCACTTCTACATCTGTGATCCTTTCTCCATCTCCATTTGAGAGAACCAGGTCTAAGATTGCTCCCTCTCAAGTGGGCTCCAATACTAGTTGTCTAAGGCATGCCCCCTGTAGGGCATCTAGAATAACCCCACTCTTTGAAGTGGCTGCTGCAACTGCACTCCAGTTAACATCTGGCATATTCAGATCACCATCAGCAATATCTCCCTTTTCTGCCATTCTAAGTATACTTTCTATCATTTCCTTGTCCATTTCCTCCCCTGAGAAGAGGGTCTGTACATCCCTCTGGGATTGTGGTGCCATTGCCTGTCTCCAAATTTACCCACAGTGCTTCTTCTCCTCCCTGTTTACCCTTTTGTTCTGTTGCTTTGATTCCTTCCCTTACGTAAAGAGCTACTCCTCCTCCTCTTTTACCCTCCCTGTCCCTCCTGTAGATAGTGTATCCTGGTATGTTTACGTCCCAATCATGGTTTTGCATATACCATGTTTCTGTAACTGCCACGGTATCCAGATGTTCCTCCTCCATCAAGGCCACTAATTCAGGAAGCTTGTTACCCAGACTATAGGCGTTGGTACTCATTGCCCTCCATTTTTTGATGGCTTTACCTTCTGTTGCAGCATCCCCCACTGACCTTTCTACCTCAGTCTTTTTCTCATTTAGTACCCTGTTTTGTAGGGAGAGGCTGGGATTTTTCTGCTGCTTATCAGTGCCTCCCCCCTTGACTAGTTTAAAAGCTAACACCATGAAACCTGGCATGTGCTGCATCAAGAGAGCCCAGATCGAGTTGTTCTCCTAGATGAAGTGAACCATCTGGAGAATGTTACTTCTCCTGTACTCTGGGGGTTGAAGCTGTGATTTTTCCAGGTTCAGGAGAACTCGTATGGAAGTGAGGAACTTGGAAGCCATGGAAACCACTTCCTGTGTCCCCTGCCTGGAGGAGTTTGCTAGGAGCCAGGAGCCAATCGTCCAGGTACAGGAACACCTGAATTCCGATTTTTCTGAGATGTGCTGCGAGTACTGCAAAGCACTTTGTAAAGACTCTTGGCACTGAGGAGAGCCCAAAGGGCAGGACTCTGAACTGGTAGTGTTGACCCAGAGCCACAAAGCGTAGGTACTTGTGGTGGCTTGGGTGTACTGGGACATGCTGGTAGGCATCCTGCATGTCCAGAGATACCAGCCAATCATTTTGATGAATCAGGACAGGAGCATTTCCAGTGATACCATCTTTAACTTGTCTTTGTACAGGTATTTGTTTAACTTCCTTAGGTCTAGAATAGGGCGCATACCACCTGTTTTCTTTGGAACTAGGAAGTAGTGGGAGTAGAAACCTGTGTCCCGTTCCATTTGAGGAACCTTTTCTACTGCCCTGTTGTTCAGAAGTCCCTGAATCCTGAAAGCAAAGAGGTATGACTGAGTGGTAGATAGCTTTGGCTGTCATTTGGGTGGACGAACCAGAGGGACCTTCGAAAAATTTAGAGCGTATCCCTCTCAAATTATCCTGAGAACCCATTTGTCCATTGTAACAGACTTCCACTTGTTGTAAAACTGAGTTAGATGCCCCCCTGCTGCCTAAGAGGAGTCCCCCTCTGGCAGCTGAGGTGGGACATGGGCCAGGTCTTCAGAGGGTGGCACTGGGCATCTTTGGGGCCTGTGCCATCTGCTGCATTTTCTTTTGTGGTTGAGGGGTTTGGTTTTTGTTAAAAGCCCCTCAGCCCTTACCATGAAAGGACTGTCGGTTATGAAATTGCAGGTGGTTTCTGCCCTGCTGAGGGGTGGCAGGGGCCGGTCTGGCCATCTTAATAGCAGTCCTGGTTTTCTGAGTGGCCTCCAGTGCCTGCTCCACTATGGGCCAAACAGATAAACACCATCAAATGGAAAATTCATGACTCTCTGCTGAACATCATTAGTGAATCCTAAAGTCCTTAGCCATGAGTGAAGCTAGATGCTGCTCTAGAAATAGTGTCAAAGGCATCCATAGCAGCCTTAAGTTGCTGATTGTTGGACTCAATGCCCCTAGTAATGGTCTGAAAAAGCTCCAAGCTAATGTCCGACTCCGGAAGAGCTTCCACAGTTTCTTTGAGTGAATGCCAGTGGGTATATTCATACTGAGAGAAATAGCCCTGATAACTAGCAATACGCATGCCCAGGGTAGCAGAGGTGAACACCCGCTTTCCCAGAGTGTCTATTCTATGGAATTCTTTATTCACTGTATGAGCTGTGGATTCCTGGTGAAGCATGGCTTTGCCATTCTCTGCCAGGACCACTATGGCATCCACAAAGGCTTGAGAGGCAAGGATTGGCCTATCCTTAGGGGGAGTGTGCTTCCTGTCTATGGACTTAGCTACAGAAGGAATGAGCTCCGGTCTGTCCCACACCATTTGTGAAAGAGTCTCAAAAGAGGGTTGCACCAGTGGTGTTAGTGCTAAAGCTTCCCAGGATCCACCTCAGAAGTCTGAAGAGAAAGGGTGAAATTCATATTCTTCAGTAGAGACTTAAAAGAGAGGTCCTCGACCACAGGCTCTGCTGAAGTGGAGGGCTCACTTTCAACTCCAAAGGATGAATCCTCATCCAGATCATCCCCTAATCATAGATCAGGATCAGACTCAACGTAGTCTCCTGCTACCCTAGAAGAGATAGTATAGAAGGGAAAGGGAGGAAGATGGGCAGGAGGTGCCAGTCCCAGAATCAGAGTCGAAAACCTCGGCACCTGAGGCGGCACCAAAAATGGTACCAGTGTCATGTGTGGCACAAGCAGCAGTGCTACCAAGGCCAGAGCTGAGAGCGATGCCACAACTGGCGCCAGCCGAGCACCAGGAGTCCCCAAACCCAACACCAGGACACCCAAAGCAGGAGATCTGAAAGAATAAAGAAGAGTAGGAGAAAGTAGTACCTGTGCTGGCCCCTGAACCCCAGCCATGTGAGGGGAAATGGCACGAGGGAGTGGCATCAATGGCACTGAAGGTGTCACGTGACCAGGCTGACCCAGCTGCTCCACCTGCAGGCCCATAGCCCCTAGGCCTGAAGGCTCCAGGGTCTGGTCTGCAGGCAAGGGCAGTTGGGACAACCGCCAGACCCATTGCTCCATAAGAGCAGCCCAATGATGAAACTGCTTACTGGAAAACCCCCCTGAGGATGGGGAGGGACTCCAGAGCTGGGGACCGGGACCACAGCCGCTAGGGACTGAGGCCGTAGGAGACCCCGATGGAGCCAGGATCCGCCTCCTGTCCCCCAATACTGACTATCTCCATGCAGACATACCAGAGGGTGACCTTGAGCGGTACCGCTTCTTCTTCGACTGGTGGGAGGAAGAAGAGCTTGAAGTTGAGTGATGCCAAGCCCCTGACCTCGACTGAAAATGGGCCCACTTCTTTTTGTGCTTTCGGGAGGACCACCCTTCCTCCAAGCACCGGACAGCCCATGGTCAGATCCCCCCCTCCGAAGAGGGCGGCAGACAGGACCCAGCCCTGCTGCTAAAACAGCTTTTAAGCAAAGTATCCCTACTGTCACTGGCCCCATTCATGGTTGACTTCGTCGACGGCGGGCTGAAGAAGACTTCTTTTGTTCATTGCTTCGTGTGAAATAAATGAAAAAACTTCTTTTTTAACTAAAAAAATGATAAATAAATATTTTAAAAGACTAAATCAAATACTGAATGACTATGCTGCTGTCATATAGACGTGAAGATTTGACTCCCGGCCAGCGAGTGATGCTCTTTGAAAGGTTATTTTTAATTAACTCAGGACTTCACTGGCTATCTGAAGGGCTGAACACTGAAGTAAAATATTTATTATGAATATCTGCCATCTCTTTATTATTATTTATAATTTTGCCATCTGGACTTAAAAGAGGACCCGTTGTGTTCCCTGCTTTTTTATTGCTATTTATGTAAGCGTAAAAAGGCTTATAGTTCTGTTTTGTCTTGTCTGCCAGTCTGAGCTCATATTGTGCCTCATCAGGATAAATGATATAATTACATAGCACATGGCATGGCAGACAGTGAGAGAGATGAGGAGAGAGTGACACGGGGAGTGGAACCGTGACATGGATGCTACTGTATGTCCCAGTGAACTGCGATGTGCCTCTCAGTGAGAGAATGTGTGTGTGTGTGTGGGGGAGAAGGAGGGGCCCTCAAGTAAACATCATAGGTAAGGTACCAGAAACTGTTAGCCACAAGAAATGTCACAGATCATATCAGAACTGTATGTACGACATGTGCATGAGCATAATAGGACTGGAGTATGCATTGTTTGTTAGGAACTATTTTGCAAGGTGGCAGGATACACTACCTTTCTTGCTATTGAAACAGGGGAAAACCCCTTTTCGTGGGTTTTGTCCTTGTTCTGCACATAACCCATGTTATAAGCGCAATAACTCATGACAGGGTATGGGGATATAGGCATTTAATCCACACCTGGGGCACCTGTGGCCTCGTGCCTCACAATGCTCCCCAGGCATGGATTAAATGCCTATAATCCCATACTCTGTCGTGGGTTATTGCTAATGAAGTACTGAAATAACCTAATCATCATATAAATCCAGACAACTAATGTTTAAACAAAAATTGAAAAGCTACTTTCTACATTCTGTGATCGTACACTTGGTGAACTTGATGACCTGGAACACATAGTATTAAGATGTTCAGAGTTTGAAAGAGAAAGAAAACTTCATCTCAATAGCTATATCTCAGAAAATAATTTCTCAAGTCAACAAATATTGCACAGTTTATTCCTCTTTGATGATGAAGCTAAAATTAAAAAAATGCTGGCCTACTTATCTATTGTAAACTCAAGGATATGATAAAAAAACTATCATAAATTAAGTTACCTTCCTTATTTCTGACGGTGCATGTTATATGCAGATGGGAGCTACTGCCTTCTTTTTCTTGTCTGAAGAAGCCATTTTCTTCTTAAAGGAACTGGAGATTGTAAGCTACAATACGCTAATAGAAGATGTAGGTAACCAGACCCAAAATCTAAAGTGTCTTATCTTATTTACATTCCAGGTTAAGTAAAATTATCCTGGAATTAACTAAAGGATAACCAACAGTTCCCACCCAATATTCTGAGGACAATAACCAAGGTGTTATGAAAACAAAAACAATTAATTGTCATTTTGTCATTTTTATACAACTAATGTAAACTGTTATGGAACCTAAAGTACACTGTCTTCCTCTTTTCACATATTTATTATTAGGCAATTGAGATACTGATTCACAAGCAATAGCATCCTGTTAGATGTTTTTAGTTAAATGTTTTACTGTATATGTATATGTATTCATGTCATTTTTGTTATATGATAGGTTGTTTTTAACTTTTGTAATGGCGGAAAGCTGAACAATAGAACACTGAATTGAATTACACCTGGGCTTAGATTCACAAAACGTTGCCAGGGGCAAACTGGGCTTTGTGAATAGTTAATATTCACAAAGCCCAGTTTTCCCCCACAAACTGGGTTTGCGCCCAGGTAAAGTAGTGTGGGGGGCTGCAATGCAAATGTGAGGGAGGGGACCTGCATATCCCAGCAATCCCATTCACTAAGCTTTCACTCCATGCAAGGGCCTTTGCAAAGGCTCTTGGGTGTAATGAATTACCACTGACAAAAACCTGGTGGTAATTTTCGCAACTCTATTGGGTGGCAGAGGTACTAGGGTCCCCGGTAGCCCATGATATGGGCGTTGGTGATTGGGTGCCTACAATAACGGTGACCCAATCCCCAGTGCATGTCATCGGGGCTTTGGTAGGGTAGGGCGGCCATGTGGGGGGGTCAGCGAATATAGTGATGGGATGTTGCTATATGTACATGCTGGGGAGCGAGCATGCACAGTGAGGGTGGGAGGGATGTGAGGGGTGGTGCTGCAGTGGGTTGTCGAGTCTATCCCGTGACATGGTGGGTGGGTTGGTGGTGTTGGTGGGCAGGGTACTGGGTTTGGGTCCAGGCAAGGGTGCATTTTATTGTGCCCAGCCTGGACCTTTTACAAATGTTTTCACCCGCCTGACATGCACCCTCCTAGAGTTGAGAATCCTTAAGTGAGGGGGTGTGGGGGGCAAAGGGGGTGCGGGAACATTAAAAAGTAAGTCTCCGCACCGCTTTGCTGTGAGCCAGGGTGTCAGAGTGCTGAAATAAATTTTTGGCACTCTGACTTCGCAATAACGGTGATTGTCTTTAGGCTTTCCCCATTATCACATAAACCCAGGTCCCAACCCCCTCTCCACCCTCTGATTGCTGACCCCATGGTGAAAAATACATTTCCATAGTGTAGTGGTCCCTCCCCGGTCCCTGATCCCCCACCTGTAATGTAAATAAACAATTTCTGTAGCATAGGGTCCCTCCCCTCTACCCAATCGCCCACCCAATGTCGAACAATATTTTCCATAGTGTAGTGGTCTGTCCACCCCTTCCCGGTCGCCCACCCTGTCAGTCAGTCATTGTCAGTGTATACAGTACATGCTCACTGAGAGCTCAGTCAGCATCCAGCTGCTGTTGTGAGAGGTGGGTTGTGCTGGTCACTAGCTGGGGATCGGGTTGGGGGGCAGGGTGGGGAGACACTACTCGTCAGGGTGGGGGGTGTACTAGACCACCACAGTATAGTGGTACATATTGCAAAGGATGAAGTTTGGGGATGGGAAGGGATCGCTAGACTACCAGGGAGTTAATGTGTGTATTATGGAGTAGCAGTCAGTGCTGGGGAGGGAGGAGGGACCACTACACTATGGAAAATATTGTTCGACATTGGGTGGGTGTTTGGGAGGGAGGGACCACTACACTATGGAAAATAATTTTAAAAATTCAGTGGGGGATCAGGGAGGGGGAAGACCACTACACTATGGAAAATATTGTTAAACATTGTGTGGGTGATTGGGGAGGGACCACTACACTATGGAAATTGTTTTTTTACATTTTGGGTGGGAGATCAGGGAAAGGGGAGGGACCCAACACTACGGAAATTATTTTTTTACATTATAGGTGGGAGCTCAGGGAACAGAGAGGGACCCTACATTATGGAAATTTTTGTTTTACATTACGAGTGGGAGATCGGGGAGGGGAGAGGGACCTCTACACTATGGAAAGGGTTATTTTCATGAGGAGGTCAGGACTTGGAAGATGGGGGGGCAGTACACATGGGGAATGGGGCTGCGTGGGGCTTGGGCTGGTGGGGGGGGCAGGCAACGCCACACTAATGCCATGAAAATTAACCCATAATGGGCATGCTAA
Source organism: Neoceratodus forsteri (assembly GCA_016271365.2). NCBI lineage: Eukaryota > Metazoa > Chordata > Ceratodontiformes > Ceratodontidae > Neoceratodus > Neoceratodus forsteri. Next base: position 238,379,749 of record CM057451.1, read on the forward strand.
TGGCCACTAGTTCCTTGCATGCCCAATGGACTCATTTGCATGGCTACTTTTGTGATTAGCAATATAGCGTGTGAGTGCTATTGGCTGCAGGGGCATTTTCCTGGCTGGCTGTGGGGGCAGTGCTACTGGGTATTCCATTGATTTTCCTGGGTTAGCGCTGCCCCCAATAGCCCCTATTCACAGTCAGAGAGTGCACTGTACTATCCGACTGTGAATAGCACCTTTGCCCTTCAGCGCAACTGCGAGGTGCCACACAGACTTTTGCAGGGCACTTTGTGTTTTTTTGTGAATCCTGCCCCTAATGTTCAAAATATTATATTCTGCTTCTAAGTCTTATTGTAAAGTCTGTAAATATAGCTTAGTTCCATTTTCAGGTCAAATATCACCATTCTTCATTCCCCCCAAAAAAACTTAGCTTACCAGAAAGGTCAGTGTTTTCTTGTCTGCTGGATTCAAAAGTCACGTTTCTTTGCAGTCCCAGATAGCTGCCTCTTTACTCCTTCACTGGTGCTGATCCCCAAGTGTCTTTTTTTTTTAACTCTATTTCTAGCTCCGCTTGAACCCCGGAGAACTCTCTCGGGCATCCACTTACCTCCAGCTCTACCTCTGGACCTGAAACTCACCAGCTTCCTGGTACCAGCCCGGCTATCCCATCAGCTCTGAGCCCTCCCGAGGTGGGGCTGCCCTATCCTCCCAGGGTGCTCTATTTACAAATTCGGGCTGGGCTGGGCTGGATGAGTTCGGCCAATGGAGTGTGGCTGTAGGGTGATGCCTTCGCCTATCTTTGGGAGTGGGGATTTTTACTGTTTTTTGTTATGGCCTCCCCCAGTGGGGCTCTGACGTGCAATGAAGCCAGGGAATGTTTTTCCGTGACTCCGCAACCCTCTTCTTGAGCCCTGTAGCATTGCGGTACCTCCAGTCTCCACCAGAGGTCGCCGCGGTGCCGGGCATCATCTCTGGACCCCCCCCCGAGGAAGGAGAGCAGTCCTTTGGATGCTCAATCCTTCCCCTCCCCTGCCGACCTCCGGCGACCCAGGCTTGTTCCCGAACCTGGGTCGCCAGTGTGGCACGATGTGTGGTGTACAGCGCCTCAACCCTCAGCACCACCGGGCCGGCTCACCACCAAGTGTCTTGAACCTACATTTGTTGCTGACCTTAGATTCTCTGGACTGGCAGAGGTTACGGAGAAGGAAATATTGTCTGGCATCAGAGAAAGCTCTAGACCATCCATCTGCTTACAGCCTGTTTCAGGTATCTGAGTTTGGTCTGGAACATTGAGGACAAGCTTCACTTTAAACACTGGTCCACATACTTTCTGTCTTTCTTTTTGTTTTCTAGCCTCTTCTAATACCTGTTGAATTATGAAAGATGAATAAAAGATGAAGCTGTATGTCGTGCGTCCATTTCAATCTAGACATTCAATGCAAGCAAATGTCTGAATGGGAAATTTGTGTTCTTCCAGCTTAAATATTTCCTGTAAAGGTCATTAATTGCTTTTGGGATCACCTGATTCAGCTTTATACTGATTTACCAGCTTGACAATAGTGGTAGTTACCCATTTCGGAATGTAAATGTCAAATGATGAAAGATTATCACTAACAGAAACAAGCTGTGATCAGAGACAATACGGCTATGGAGAGCTTTTAGGAGCGGCAAGAGCGTTGAAAAGAATATGCAGTGCTCTCGCCACACCGGAGTCAGACGTAACTGATACTGCTGCATATACAGAACTGTACATGTGTGATACTCACGCATGCACAGTTTGCCCTGGAGTCAGCCATGAGTAACATGGCAGCACATGACTATATATATGCGATACTCACATATGCACAGTTTAAGTCAGTGCCACCATGTTGCACACGGCAGCCATCAGTATCTCAGCAAAGCTATCCTGTGTCAGTACATTGCACGCAGATGTAAACTTGGGTAAAAATAAGACCCCACTGAAAATGAGATACTGCATCTTAGCCAGGCTAACCTGTATCAGTACATTGTAGAATTGGGTAAAATTAGGACCGCCCTGAAAATGAGATCCTGCATCTCAGCAAAGCTATCCTGTGTCAGTACATTGCCAAAATGGATAAAAGTATGACCCCACCGAATATGAGATACTACATCTCAGCCATGTTATCCTGTGTCATTACATTGTAACAGGGCTGTAATACCATCAAGAGGTTCTGGGGACATGTGAACCTTGACAGCAAAGCTTGAGAGATTCCAACATTTTTCTAGAGCCTCTGTGATATGTTTCAGATGAGTTTTACCATTTAAAATAAATAAGAACACATAAAACAGTCTTAACATTTGTTATAGTGATTTTACTGGCAGGCATAATGAAGTCAGTTGCTTACATGTATTGATTTGAGCATACAGGAAAATGTACAGGAGTTTTGTCCCAATTTCACATGGAAAACACAGGAAAAATGAGGGTGCCCTACAGGAAAATGCTATGTTGAATCTGGGAACACTGCAGTTGACACCGTAATGATTTCTTTGTAATTGCCTATGATGCCCCTTACAACCTCTGAAAACCCCTAAAACATTAGCTGCCTAGCATTTACCCTTCCTAAAGTATAAAACCATGAGAGTTCCAATGCCACTAATTAGATAGGTCCCAGAAGGGTTAACATAAATCAACTCTTCAGAGGAAATACTGTAAATCATTGCTACACACACAGACACGCATTGGGAGAGATGACCAAGAATGTAATTTGAAACTGCTCTGCAGTTAGATGCTGTTATCTGTTGGAAGTCATGTCAGTAAATTATTAGTCTCCAAAGATAGCAAGTCACATTGCAATAATAAACAAGCTGAAAAAATAGAGTTTGAATTGGTCTACTCAACAGAGACAAGGGAGTATTTTATTTAACTGGCAAATTGGGGAAGGATACACTGAAAACTCCAAAAATGTATGCCACGGTACTCTGTTTTCCCAGCTACAGACAGCAAGATGGCTATAGGCTCCGCCCACAGCCATAAAAAGGGAAACAGATGTCTGAAAATTGTGAAAGTACTTGAATCCAATAATAGCATTAAGGCCCTCAGCCAGGGAGTTGTTTTAGCATGACTGAACTACCACCTTGGAGATGTAAAATAGTCAGCTTTGACTTGTACTCCATTATACCCATGTGGATAATTAACTCATGTTAATGAGCAGCTATCTACTAAAATTAAATGTTTCAACCCATTATGTTTATGGCAATGATGCTTAACTTTAATGTTTTATAGATTTTCAGCTTCTTTCCATTATCAGTCTGTGAAAGGCCCTTTACTGCTGTGAGTGAATCAGGACGTCCAAGTGAACAAACATAATAACATACTAGAAACATAGTACTATGATGACAAAAGGGATTTTACGTCCATCTTTTTTTGCCCTGATTCTGCATGGCAGTGACGCAACCCCATCTGAGTATGGGAACACATCCAAGCATAAATACTGGAATGCTACCCCACTCATGCTGTCTAACCCTCAATGCCATTCTCCTTCAGGTCTGCCTCTAGTTCTAGTTTGAAAACCTGAGCAGAGTTAGTTTCCACAGCATCACTAAATAGGCTATTCTACATGGTAACCATGCTCTCGGTTGGTATTTTTAAGCAGAGGCTAAAAGCTCATCTTTTCAGCCTAGCTTTTACAGAATGATTTTATGTCCTACTTTTTTAATTATTGTAGGTAACTGTTAAACTGGAATTTGAATTTTATTTATTTTTGTAATTTTTAGATTTTAATTGCTGTTTGTTACCTTGTTTGTTTGGCATCCAGAGCCTCAGGGATTGGGCATCCTAGAAATAAAATTTGCCTTGCCTTGCCTCTGTGTAGAGTAATGCATTCTAATGTTCCCTTTATTCTGCCCCCAACCTCAGTTTGAGGGCATGCCCTCTAGTTCTTCTTGAGCTCCCCAGCTCAAACATCTATGTGTAACCCTCCTGTCGGGGGCATACCTGCTTGCCCTCTCAGGGCTGTCCCAGTCTTTGTTCCCCCCCCCCATTGATCCTGCATCCTGGCCAGTCCCTGTAGTACCCTGGATCCTCCCTCCGGCCCCCGCAGTATTTTTCAGCCCAGAATTGGGACTGGAGGAGCTAAATCATGTAGCTGCTGCCCTGTTTTGCAGGGCTGGCACTTCACACATGCGTGGTAATGCACTGGTGTTGCATCCATCCTTATGGCCGAATGAGTGCCTCTCTGGTGGTCCCAGTCCCAAACTTGAGCAAATCAGGGACCGGAGACCCGGAGGAGGTGCCTAAGCAGCAACAGTGTTTTTGGAAGGAGAGCCAACAGGGCTCTTGTTCAGTGGGCAGCCTCATGAATATTAATGAGGCACAGAGTATAATGATGAGTGAGCCTGTCTAGCACATAGGGGCAGTAGTTATCGGCACTTTTTGACAGGCAGGAGGATAAGTAAAAATGTTAAACTGTGTTATGGGCTAACAAAGGAAAGGGGCTGCTAAAGAACAGTGGGGCAATAGAATAATAAAAATGTTTATCGTGGCTGCAGCAGAACCTAAAAAGTGGGACACTAAATGGACTGCAGAGGGCTATGTGTGGGCCGCCTGGGGACACTTTAAAACGGCAGCAGTGATGGGAGGAAGACTGAATAAAAATGTTAGCTTGTGCAGTCACTTCATAGGGCACAGTGACTGCTACAAGTCTTTGGGGCTATCATAAAAGATAAATGTTTCTTCTGGCTGCAGGGACATTTGGAAGTTGGGACCTGGTGTGAGCTGCAGTGGTACTGTTTCTGTGGTAGCCATATTTGCAGCCTTGTGACCACCATTCAGCCAATTGGACTGTTAGGATTTAGGTAAGGAATGTTGGGGCAGCAAAATGAACTTGTGGGGGAAAAAGTTGGGCAAAGTTTAGGCACTATTTTGCCTAGCCAATCAGGTGTTGAGGGAGGTTCATATTATTTTTTGTCAAGGACAGTGAATCCAGCTAATGGGGATAGCTGCAGAGAGCTCCCAAAAGGGAAGGACTTTTGGTTTGGGAGTCAGTTCAGTGGGAGCCCCTTCAGAGGGAGGGTGCTTCAGCCCCTATGCAGAAAATGGGGCTGCAAGGCTGGGAAAGGGCCTGCCTGGGAGTTGCCAGCCACTTGTCCCCCAGGGCCTGGGTATGCCTTTCCCCATGGTGGAGGAATGTGGTAAAGAAGTGATTTTGCAGCTCTGCTGAGAGAGAGAGAGCTGTAGGTTTCTGTAAATGGCTGCTGTGGGAAAGGAGCTATACCACAGCAGTGAAGGTTTCTATCAGAGGTTCGGGAGAGAAACAGCCATCTATTTCTGCACCTAAATGGTGAGAAGCCAGGATGGAAGGAAAAGGATCACGGTTCAAGTGAGGGAAAAAGGTTCTGTCTGCACCCTGGGTGGACTCAGCATCATAAGGAAAAGAGAAAGGACACTGGTCTAAGTTAACAGAAATGTCTGGTTCTGGTTTTTGGAAAACGGATGTGGTTGTGGAACACTTGGTATGGGAGTCTTCCTGCATGAGGCGGCTTGGCCAGTAAAACCAAGTAGTCTGAAAAGAAAAAAAAGGTTCTGTGAGAAGAAGAGAGGGCCTCTTCTGGTTAGTCCAAATTCGTGAGCACCTTCACAGTGGAGAAAGTCTTTTCAGAGTCAAGGGACTAGCTGAGAAAAGGTGTTGTGAATCTGACGTATGTCTCACTGAGACTGTGTGCTCAGTGGGAAGCTAAAGACTGAGTTCTGATTGAAAAGGGCCATGGCTGCCACAATGGTAGTCTGGCTGAATGGTGTTTTGCTTAAACCTCAAAATCTAAAAATTGCCCAACTGAGCTGAGCTAAAGAGACTGAGAATTCTGCTCAGTGTTTCAACTTGGAGCCAGGTAGGGAACCAGCTAACTCCTGCCATGTGGGGCTGACTGGGTCACAGGAAGCCACGGGCACATGCCCGAGTTCTAGGGCAATCCGACTCATTGGTAAGCTGGACTTTGGGGTCACTCCCATGTCTGGGTTTCTTGTGGTTTGTGAAGCCGTGCATTGCACTCTGCATCGGGCCTGGAGACAGGCTGAAGGGGACAAGCTGCAAGACCTTCACTCAAGCAGAAGATCTAAGCTGCAGAGTGCTGCTCCACATCTCCAGTTTCTTCAGTTCAGTTCTCTGAGTTCTGCTGCTCCAACCTCCCCCAGAGGTGCAGTCGCCATGCCACCAGAGACTGTCAGCAGAACCATGAGTAACTGCAGGAATTGCCCTGCACCTGGGGGATGTATATAGTTGTGTTCACGTTATGCACCATGGCGTAATAAATCTTAAAAGGAAAGGCAAAAGCTAATGTAACTTAAGTGCACCAATGCCGGCCGATCAGCTACACCACAGGCCTGCAACAAATTTTTGGGTACCGTGTCAGTGGATAAAGGGGGTAAACTGGTACAAGTTGTGTGTGTGTGCAAATATAAAGATATGCAGCAGTTAGCTAGATTAGAGGGTTGGTGGCTGCAATAATTAAAATGTGGTTTTGAATCTAAGGGGGAAAATGATTGCTCTAAAAAATGCTAATCTCTAAATACCAACTGCAAAATACAAAATGTGCTTAACCTCTATTCCATTTCCCTCATTCCTAACCCTCCCCATGTAAATAAATATGGTGCTAACTGTTTTGAAGGAATGTCTGACTCGAGAGCACATTTATCTGGTAAGCATATTATTAGCTAGTCAACAAACATGCAAAGTGTTGGGGGTTCTGGTTTATGGTAACCATGTGTTTTGGGTGACTGTGTGGGGAGGTGGGTTGGTACAGCATCCTAGGGGGTTGTACTGTGAACGTCAGACCCACTTAAAATGTACTCTGGGTGGAGGCACTGAGCATTTTATTTTCTATCTTGGAAAAGATCCCCTGGTAACAGTTGAAAAGGAACCCATGCCCCTCAACCTTGGACAGGCCTGCAAGGCAGGGGCAGTAGCACTCTTTTAGACAGCACCTGGGTTACATGTGTATACTTTAGCTGGTCTGTCTCCTTTAGTACTTGGAAAACTACGATAATGTCCCCTCTGGGCCTTCTCTTTGGTAGTCTAAATAGCCTGAGTAAGTCCAGTCTCTACTCATAGCTCTTGCCTCCTAAGCCACTAATCAGCTTGGTGGCCCTGTGCTGAACCCTCTAGATCCCTGCAATGTCCTTTCAGTGATGCAGTGACCAGAACTAGACACAGTACTCCAGGTGTAGTCGAACCAAGGTCTTGTATGTGGGCAGGATCCCCTTCCTTGATCTTCTCCTTACCCCCTCTCCTAATGCATCAGAACATTACTTTGATTTCTTGACTGCAGCAGCAGCACACTGCCTGTATGGCTTCAGCTGATGGTTCATAATTGTCCGTAGATCCCTTTCCTTAGTTGTGCTGTCTACTGTTCACCACACAGGTGTATAGGCAATTCAGATTCCGTGCCCCTTGGTGTAGTACCTTATACTTCCCCACATTAAATCTCAGCTGGCACCCCAAGTATGTGCAGGTCTGCCTGCAGTTTATCTCCCTCTGATGTGACCACTCTTATAGCAAATGTAGTGTCATCAGCAAACTTCAGCAGGCTGCTAATGCCCTTCTAAGGCAGGTCATTAATAAATATGTTAAAGATCAACAGACACAGCACTGACCCCTCAGTACTCCACTCAGCACATCCCTCCCCTTTGAATGGTGACCATCCCATACTACTTTCTGCAAGTTTCATTTAAAAATCTCTGCTTCAGTGCATCATTTTAAAGGATTCGGCAGTAAATGAAAACAAACGAGGAGGGAGGATTTTCAAAGCAGATCTGTCACAAATCCACCATCTGTATTCACAACACAGATTTGCTTCTGCACTGTTAGATGATCTATTAAATGGTGTAACAGTTGCTGGAACTGAGATGCAGTAGCGACCAGAATTCCAGCACCGATAACATTAAGTGATGCATGCACCATTTTTTGATGGAAGCAGCAGCGTGGAAAGTGTCACAAATGCAGGTTGCTCTTTGAAAATAGGAAGCTGACATTTAATGCATTCCAGATGATGTAGACTAGGGCTAATATTCTCCCATTTCTGCCTCAGCACCCTTTAAACTCCCCTGCAGTCTTAATGACTTTTTTTTAAATTAAGAAAACATCAACAAACCACAAGCAATGAGGGTGCCCGATGGTTCAGTGGAAGCATTTCATGCACCCATACTGGTGACCCAGGTTCTGAAGCAAGCTCGGGTCTGCATGGGTTGGGCAGCCAGGCTGGGAAGTACTCACAAAGGGAGCGTGAGCCCATCAGGGAGGGAGATGGCCCAGCTCTGGTACAGTAGCGGCCCCTTGTGGTGAGCTGTGGAGCTTGCTCCTTTGCGAGGGGTGGCGCATGCTCAGAGCATGGTGCTGTGGCCAAGGCTGACAAGAGACTGCAGCAGCCATCTAGGGTGGTGGGAGGGACCAAGGGAGAAAACAGAAGGAGGAAAACAGTGATGCCTGGGCTACATGAAGCCCTTCTCACTTCCCGCCCAAAGTTGGATGCATTCCTAGGGGAGGATGATCATCCCACCCTCCACCCTGCCACAGAGGGGTAGTCCATGCTGACCAATGGCCAGGTAAGCACTGGTGGGAGGTGGTCCCAGATGGTGCAGTGGTAGGCAAGAGGGCAAGCAGCTGCTGTTCCTGAGGAGGATAAGCAAAGGATGGAAAACAAAATAAAAAAAAAAACATCAGCAAGCACCAGAGAATGCAACTTCGTAACCCTATCTCGCTCTCTTTCTCTTTCTTTCTCTGTCTCTGTTTAAACTCTCAGTTCTCTATTCCTTTGGGAGAGGCTATTTAGGACCCTGAGTCCAATTCATCAATGAGCATTAATGCATGCGGCCAAGCAAGAATGGGCCTCCTGGCCCTGATTTATTATAGTGGCACAGTAGCCCCCCTCATTGGTTTATTTCTGACATAGCGAACGTACCCATTTTTTTATTTTAAGTAATAATACCCTGGAGGGGTAGGGTAATTTTGCAGTTAATGTAAAAATACAGTCTTCTATTTTCTTCTAAAAAAATCTACTTAGGAAGAAACATCACCTGCTAAATACAGTAAATACAAAATTACACAGATGGACAACCACCTTACAAATATACAAATGGTGCAATTTGTTTCTAAAATAAGTGTTTATTTATTTTTTTCAAGATAACATGCCTACTTTTTTCATTGAAATAGTCTAGGCTTCTTAGTAGTTGACATTTTCTGACATTACAATATTAGGAATTTATTAAGTTCTTGTTGCTAGCAGTTTGAAAAGTCAAGGTGAAAACTTACTGTCTGCACTGCACAAAGCTAGTATTCAAAATGTAAGAAGTCTTCTACTAACACATTAAAACACAGTCAATACAATAGCCAATTACCTATTTAACAGAAGTGAACATCTGCTCTTTAAAGAACTGCACTGAATTTGTAAATCATTTTCCCAGTAGAAGCTGTTTTTTTTAATACTGGTCTAAATGTTGTTATGGCTGTACTGTAGCTACACAGGCTTTTAGGTTGTCCTATTAAGTGTTTCTGAGTTACATGGTGCTGGTAAGAACCATGTTTGAACTGTATGATATAGTTTATATCCCTGTTCTACTCTTGTTGGAACAATGCATCCACGCTCTACTGTAGAACTCTGTGACTGAGAGGAACATTAACTACATCACACAGTTCTAAAATGGCACTTACCTCCAAACTGTAGAGGAGAAATACCCACTGAGGTTACTAAAGGCCTGTATAGATGGAACAATAACAGAATTTTAACCAGCATTTAAAAACAGCTTCTGTTGGTAAAAATGTCTTACAGGTTCAGTGCAGTTCTCCTCTAAGCACAGACTGTCCAACAATGGCATAACATTCTGTCTTAAGATTTCATTGCTACTGATTTGCTTTAATTTATGGCTGATTTAGATGTAAATGCCAATGGTATAATGTCGCCTACAGGTAAACACAATATCTCTTTTTCTTTTTTTTTTTTTGACTTTCTTTTTATCCCTTCTCCTAGTCTTCCCTCTTTGTTCCACTCCTTCAGGCCGCTCATGCCCCCATGGCACGGATGCAAAATCTGCCCCTAAAGTGCCCCGGCAACTCCTACCTTTTTTCCTCCTCTTCCTCCATGGAGCACCTGCACAGTGGAGTCTGGTCATAAGTCCGTGACTGGATGACATGGAGCGGTCATCATCTAGGACTGCAGAGGGTTGTTTTCCAGTTTTTTTTTTCTGTTGTGGTTCCCCCTGTCCATCCCCCTGAGGATTCCGGCTCAGGCAGTTTACGTGCTTATGCACTATGGCTGCCAAGTGCTTAACAACAACCCCCCCTCCCTGGCTCCAGCCCCATGGAGCCGCCATTGCCCCGAGAGTCAGTACACCTACCGACCCCAGGGACGTCAGGTGCGTAGAGCACCACTGGTAACCCACCCCTGGAGAAGGAGAGTGTCCATTGGGATGCTCAGTCCTCCTTCCCCCTGCAGACCCCCTGGTGACCCAAGCTCATACCCGAACCCTGGTGATCAGTGTGGTGCAAGGTGTGGCATTCAGTGCCTCAAACCTCAGCGCCACCAGGCTGGCCAATATCTCTTTTGAAAGAGCTTTGTTATGGGCTTTCAGGGCAAGATTTTCAGCTTACAGGTGTCTCAAATGAAAGGAAATGCTATCAAAAATCTAGTGTTGCTAGACCACCTAACTAGTTGTCTACCAGCATCCAAGCATGCCACAATTTTGTGCAGTCATGACAAGCATGGTGACATACCTCTCAACTGCCCCTGATTTTCAGAGGTGTCCTTGACTTACCTTTGTCCTTCCAAACATTTGTGTTTCCATCACTGAACAGTAGGGATTGTAACCACAAAATAATGTCAGACATTAGAGTCACAGGCTTGTTGTTGTTCTTCTTCTTCTTCACAAAATGTATTTTAATATTAAGCCCTTGTTCTACTAGCTTCCTGAGTGCATGCCACCAATTTTTATGGTTGCATTGTGTCATGATACAATGCTAACATATTGCTAACAGAAGAAGGGGACCATGACCATAATCGTACTGGGTCATAATGTCATACGCTTAATAGTGTACATTATAGCTAACCCGAAACAGCGCTGTCTATAACAGCGAATGGTGCAATACAGCATATATTGCACCATTCACACAATCCCAGGCAGAGGATAAGACCACTGCTGAGACTGGGTTCCACTGTACAGCTGCCGTGGCTCACTGGACTGAGCCACAGCAGCAGGAACCCCGGTGCTGCGTCTGGGACCGGGTTTGATTCCTGGTCCCAGACATTTTATTTTTTTCCCACATTGTGCGCTCCCCAAGGTAAACCCCACCCAGAGTTGAGAATCCTTAGTGGCGTGGGTTCGGGGGCCCAGCCCCCCATAATGGGGGTGTGGGGAGTGGAGCCCCCCACAGATAAAAGACATGCTGCATGGCAGAAATCGCGCTGTCTTGGCAGCACGATTTTGCCATGAGGCATCATGTCTTGCGACATTATGACCCCTTGCTGACCAGAATTCCTAATGCAGCACAGCTTTTGTTGCTATGAAGGAGTGGAATCGAAGCACAACTTCCTTCAACTCTGTCCATGTCCTCCCATTCACTATAATGTGTTTTCTTCTTCTCCACCGCCGCACTCCCCCTCTCCCCCTCACACTATTTTCTTTGTTACAGGCCAATTTTAAATGCAGGAGGACTCTTTTCAGGTATGAAAGCTGTATTCAGATTGAAAGTATGTCTACACAGTTGGGTCTATAGAAGAGAAAATAAAGTGTGCAGAGGGTAGGTGGTGCTCATGAACAATTGTAGAGCAGAAAACCAGGTGGAATTTGGGCACTCATCACCAATAAGTTAGGATACCACAGCATAAATAATTCTTAGGAATTTATTGTGAAAGCACATATTGTGCCAGACAGATAGACAGACACCTCGTGCCCTGCCTGATGCATTTCAGACTCTCGTCCTTCCTTAATGGCATGTCTGTCTGTCTGTCCAGCACAATATGTGCTTTACCAGTTGGGTCTACTAAATAGGAAAAGGTTACAAACAAAGCATATTGTGGTGCAACCAAAATATATGCGTGTAAATTAAGTATTGACCAACATTTAAATCGGCGGCTCCTTTCCTTGCCCTGACCCCACTGCCTGTCCTGGGGTCATGCTGCTCTGATTGGCAGATTCTTTCCTTCTTCTGACCCTGCTACCTGCCCAGGAGTTGGGGAGCAAGTTAACACTGCTGCCATTGGCAGCTCCTTTCCTCCCCCGACTTTTAATTTATGAATCAATGCACAAAAAAAGATTTCTTTGGGTACTACAGTGATCTCCATTGCAGTATGCGCCACTGATGCTGGCAGTGGGGCTGCAGGTACAGGTGAGGAGGCAGCAGAGGCAGCAGACAAGTCATTGTGCAAAGGGAGAGGGAATGCAGCAACAAAATTCTGACCAGTCTCTGCATACATGACTAATTTCATGGAGGACAGTCAGACATTACCCAGCACTGACTAACACAATGTGACAGTCATGTTCCTTCAAATATTTAACAGTTTGTGTTTGTTTCCCTTAACAAGTTTAGTGCTTAAGTATGCAGATACAAACAGACTTTAGTAAAAAGAGGATGGAAGAAGGGGAGACAAAAATACAGGTAAAAACAAAAATAAAGGCAAACAATATTAACTTAAAACTAAAACAAGACTTAAAAATGTAGCTTATAAATTTACTACAGCCTCCCACCTCTGTCTCTTGCTGGTGTCTCCTGTTGCATATGCTTTATAGCAACAAATAACTCACCCCACCCACAGTGTCATGGCACACCTGGGATACCCTGACAACCTTCAAGGAGACTGGCACTCGTAGCTAGAGTTGGGGGACAGGATGCAGCAAAGCTGTTTGTGCTGCAGGTAAAATGCTGAGGTCTGGTGTGATAAGTCTTTGTAGAGGCAGCTACTGATATATTGAAATGACATTCACTTTACAGTGGCAAATGACTGCCCCCGGCCCAGCGTCACAGCACACCTGGGTTACCCTGGCAACCTCCCAGGAACTGATGCTTTTTGCTGGAGTTGGGGGACTGGATACAGTAAAGCTGTGAGTGTTGCAGGTAAAGTGCTTAGGCTTGGTGTGAAATGTCTCTGGGAATTGAAGGCACTCTGATTGAGTTAATGAAACCAGGTTTAATAATTAGGATTAGCTACTCCTATCCTCACATTAAACATTCTTATTTCCATGAACTAGCCTGTCACTTGGAAAATAATGTGGGTAAAGAAAATGTTTAGTTGCCAGTGGATTTTAATGCCCAGTGGGGTGGATCAAAAGGAAAAGGACTGAGGGAAGCATTTGGTATACTAAATTTAAATCAGTTAATTAGGGATCCCACTAGGATAAGCAAATGTGACTAGACAAGAACTATCATGGATCTGATTTTTGAAGAGAAAGTAACTGGATTATACTTATTTACTCTCAGGTTTGTAGCAACACACTTGAGAGTAAATAAGTGTAATTTAGTTACTTTCTCTTTTCCATTTTTTATCATAACCAATCCCTCATTCTAAGACTTTTTAGGACTTTTCTACCTATTCATTGATGATTGTTTAGCTTTTTATGTCCACTATGGAGGGAGCAAGTGTTTGACATACATCCCTAAATTCTTCTAGGAAAAAGGAGACTGCATTTTCCAAATCTGGAATTAAGTCAAGATGACTCAACTTCTTTAAGGACCTTAATAAAGTCTTCATTGTTAAAATTTTTGAAGCATCTATAACTTGTGAAAGGGGAAAATTTAATTCATAGTGACTACTCAAATCTTTGCAACTTTGTAACTTTGTAGAGGTGGGAGGTGTAAAAAGACTAAGGGACGGATATTCAGAAATGCGCCAAAGGCAGGCGCAACCCCAGCGCAGCACAACTCAACTGTGCTATGGCACAGTGACTGTGATATTCAATGGTTGTGCACTGTGACATGTGCCAGTGCAACATGGCTGAATATCGCAGGGATGCGCCATGGCACAGTCAGAGGTGCACCAGGGAGCAGCCCGACATGCACCATAGCGCAACCAGGGATGCACAAGGGGCAGAGGAAGATGTGCCAAGGCACAGCAGGACCAGCCACAGGCACAACAGGGAGCTAGGCACTGGGGAAGGGGGGGACAGTGCAGGGAGGTGGTGGATCCAGGGCGGGAACACTGGCAGGGACACACAGCTGGCCCACAGGAGACCACTGCCCATGGAATGCAGGCATGCAGCCAGCCACCCCCCCCAGCACCAGAGCAGTGGATGCTTGGTACAGGCGGCATCAATGTCCAGGGGTGAGCCCCCACTGGCCACCCCCCACTGGACAGCACACCCCCACCCGCCTGGACTGCAGCAAGCCACACCTTGGCAGATGGCACCCAACATACACACCACACAGCCTGTACAGCCAGCCCATGGCCACCCCAAGGCACAGCTGCCAACCGAGGGGCAGGTCACCACCATGCACAGGCCACAAAATGACACTGGTGTACCACACAGCCGCCCACCACACCACTGCAGCATGGTCCCACTTGCCAGCTACAAAGCAGACACAGACACAGACAGGTAAGCAAGGAACAAATGTATGGAATGGAAAACAACAGTATAAAACAAGGGATAGGGTAGGTGAGGGAGAGAAGGGGACAGGGGACAGGGTCTGTACATTTGCACAGGGAAAGGTAGGGGAAGGGAGGTCAGGGGCAAGAAGGGGGCTGGTGTCCACTATGGCCGGCCTCGGCCTGCCGCCACCTGGCGCCTCCCCCTGCACTGGTCCCTCAGCAGGATCCTCCTGGTCTTGTCAGCTATCTCCATGGTGTGGGAGGTGATTAGGATGATTTGTCACAGGAGGTGACAGTAAAGAGGCAGGCGAGATCCCCTCCAGACACCTACAGCAAAGGAAGTGACATGTGATCAGTGCGTGTCCATAGCACTCTAGCCCCCCACTGTGCGCAGTGGACAGTTGGAACACATGCCCCTGGAGTGGAACCCTGGCCACCTGCAGTGGGTGGGCCTATGCCTGCTGCCAACCCAGCATGCCATGACAGTGCACAGTGCTGGACACTGCTGCTCAAGGGCTACCTGACTGCACAGTGGCAGGCAGGTGGCATGGTGCTGCACGGAACCACAGCAGCAGCACTGGTGGCAGCTGGAAGCACACCCAGCCCACCAACAGCTGCCACACATGTGCAATGGCTGCCCCATGGTGCCACACACACTACACTGTGTGCTGCATACAGCTGACACGGCACAAGGTACAGGAGGCCATAGCCGTAGCCCACCTCCACCGACCACCCTGCACAGCGATGAGGGAATGCACAGTGCCTACCTGCCCACTGCGGCGCTGCATGCGCCAGTCCTGCAGCCACTCCTCTGCCACCACTTGGTCCTGCTCCCCCTGCCGAAGGGCCTGCAGTGGCTTGCTGCAGCCCACCAGGCACCCCTACTGCCCTGGCATGCCTCCGATCTTCAGGCCCTAGGACAGAAACATAGACAGGTACACATCAGAACACAGCCACAGCATGAGCCCACTGCCCCCAACCCGAAGCACAGTGTGCGCCCCAGCTGAGCAAGGCTGCAGGGTGGTGGTGCAGTGCATACGGTGACAGGCAATGCCATACCACAGGGCACACGATGACAGGGCCCCCCCAGCATGGCATGCAGCCCTGCCACCACCATGGTATGGTGGTTGTGCACAGACGCAGTATGAACCCACTTACCTAGCCGTGGCACGGCCCCCCTGCAGACATGCACCTGCAGCACCCTCAGCCACTCCGGGTACCGCCTTGCCAGGTCACCATACCTGTGGCTGCACTGCTCCATGGTGCGCTGCACCCCTGTGGCCTAGACCAGCCCTTCCACAATGGCCTGCCACACCTCGGTCCTGGGCCGCTGCAGGGGCTGTAGCCTGAACAGGCCAGCGGCATGGGGATCCACCTGAGCTACCAGATTAACCAGTTCCACCTGGCTCCAATTCTTAGCCCATCACACTGCACGGCGCACCATGCTGCCAATGTGTTAGCCGATTCAAAATGGCGCCCAGTAGCGCACATGCACAACGTATGTGGGATGCGAGCCTCGTGGACAGTTGTGCAGCTTTCAGCAATCATGCATCCCTGGAGATGTGCAGCATGGGTGTGGCTACACCAGCACATGTGGCAGGAGTCCCAAGGGGGCATAGGCAGAGCAGAGGTCAGGGGTCAGCATGCGCAATGTGTGCGTGTGCACTATAGGGCCCATGACGCATTGTGCGCAATAGGGCCCATACAGCACCATACCCCATAGGCCCAATAGCGCCCGTGTGCCATAGGCTCAATAGCGCCTGAGCACCATAGGCCCAATAGCACCTGGGTGCCATAGGCCCAATAGCGCTCAAGCGCCATAGGCCCAATAGCACTCGGGCATCATAGGGTCCATGGCACATAAGGAACCATGGCCCCAATAGCACTACTTGTGCATGGTGCACAGTAGGCAGTAGCACATGCCACGGCACATGTGTGTTACTGAGGGTGCACTGTGCATGTCACGGCATTGCTCCATGACATACACCGGAGCAAGTCCATTGCGCAATGTGCAAGAGCACGATATTCAGCCATCACATGCAAATGAGCTCATCAGCCTATTCGCGGTGCAATGGGGATATCTGCATGTCATTACCATTGCGCAACAGCCCATTTGCATGCGATGCGCTATAAAGGCGCTGTACAACAGCACTGGCCATGGCCTGGTATTGCAACCATCAGAGGTAAGTTGTGCCTACTGAGGGGATGGCAGCACAGCAGGATGGATGGCTGGGGTGGACCGCTGCAGCCAGTAACCACATGTCCTTGTCCACAGGTAGCAACATGTCTGAGCATGAAGAGGGTGAGGAGCGTGGGCCTGCTCACAAGTGCAGGCCCAACTTTACAAAGGTGGAGGCCAATGCCCTGTTCAAGGCGTACCTTGACAGGGAGCCATTGCTAAGTGGCACCACTGGAACACCCCAGGCCAGGGCCGTGACCTGGATGAAGGTGGCGGTGGCCGTGAACCAGCAGGGCAGCCACCAGCGTTCTGCACAGGAGTGCAAGAAGAAGGTGGGCACTGACAAACGTCAGATGAAGGAGAAGGTGGCGGCCATATGGGCTGCCAGGTCAGCCACCAGTGGGGGCCAAGCTGCTGTGCCCCAGCTCATGGCACAGGAGGAGCTGGTGGCGGCCACCAATGTGGTGCAGCACAGTCGAGGGTGTGCCGGGTGGTGGCTTCCAGACTGGAGGGAGCCCATCACTGCATGGTAGGTATGGCGGGCGGGGCGGATGGTACAGCGGCACTAACACATCTGTGTTCCCTTACAGCACCAGCTTGCCAGCATGCAGTGGCAGGGGCACCTGTGGCTGCTGTGGGGGCCGGCTCAGCCCCGGAGGATCAGCCATCCATCTCCACGGGCATCCAGGGGTCTGATCAGCTGCAGCACACCACCGCTGTCCAGCCAGATATCCTGGGCATGATGGTGGACGAGGCCCTGGCTGTGTTCCAGTGGGACACCAGCCATGGCGTGATCTGTGCGGAGACACAGATCGGGGCAGGGTCCAACACTGATTATGACGTGACCATAATCCTGGAGAGTGGGGGTCTTGTCGCGGGGGAGACATCCATATCATCCATCACTGGCAGCGCTGCCAATGGCCTTTTGGTGGTGGAACAGCAGCCCGCTGCTGCCCCTGGCTCCACTGTGTGCACAGGCACAGTGGCACTGGGTGTCAGTGGTGGTGCAGCCTCCCAGGCGCTGGCCAGCACACAGGGGCCAGAGGGGCAGCAGCAGCAGATGGCTGGGGATGTTGGGCAGCCGGGCACAGCATCTGCCACCAGTGCACCTGACATTGACCAGCCCCATGGGGACCCCGCTATGCAGCACCCATCTGAGCGGGGCACCGTGTCGCGCAGTTGTACACCACCAGTGGGTCGGCACCATGACCATACACTCCTGGGTGCTGACCCCTTGACCAAGCACACCCGATTGCTGTGGGCCTCTGTAGAGCAACAGGTGCTGCTCATTGCTGGGGTGCGTGCACTCCACGCAGAGGTGTGCCAGGCAGCTAAGCAGCACGAGAGGGGCACCGCGCAGGTCCTGGAGGCCATACATTACCTGCGGGAGGACACGACCACATCCCTGGACCGCACAGCCAATGCGATCACGGTTGGCCTTGCACCACTGGCTGCCACAATGCGTGGCTGTCTGCCACAGACACTGCGGAGTGCAATGTCCACCCCACGGCCCTGGCATCAGGCGACCCCCTCAATTTTGACACTGGGCTCTGCTGTGGGCATACCAGGCATGCTTGGGGCGGGCCTGTTTGGGTGCCTGCAGACCCCTGCAAGGACCCGGTCGTGTTCCTGCAGTTTGAACCCTGGGTGGTGGTCGCAGACCCCACTGTGGTCGTTGCGCAGCCTGTGGCTGTGATGCAGCCACCCCCATGTCCGTGGTGGCCGTGTTTCTGCGCGGCCACCCTGTCCGCTGTCTGCTGCCACCACCCTGTGTGCACCTGGGCAGTGTGTGTGTGTGTGTGTGCATGACGCAGTCATGGCATCTGTGTGTTGCGCCACACACTGCTCGTGTGTGCACCTGCCCGTCCACTGGTCCATGTGGTGTGTGCATGAGGATGGCAGCTCAGCACTGGTTGTGCCTGTGCACCGGTGCCCTGCATCTGATCCACGCCACGTGCCAGCCTGCAGGTGCCAGTGTGTGCATGTGTATATATGTGTGTGTGTGTGTGTGTGTGTGTGTGTATGTTGCTGTGCAGTGCTGCATGGTGTTGTGTGTGGCTGTGTGGCATGGCCCCCCCATGTCTGTGCGTGCATGCCCATGGCCATGCCTGCACATGCCTGTGTGCCGTGCCACTGTGTCTGTTCTGTGCATGGGGGTTGTCCACCTACATGCGTGCAACATAGTGCTCCAGTGTGATCGTGACGCGATGCTGGCATGCCATCCTCTGGAGCCGGGGATCCCTCCACCCAGGGGGGGCTGCCCACCACCCCACGGCCCATCACCCGTGTTGTCCCCACTGCTGTCCCACTCTTCAGCCTCGACTGTTATCCCATGGTCAATGGCCATGTTGTGCAGCATGCAGCAGGTCAGAAATAGGCCGCAGGCCTGTAAGGGGCTGTACTGTAGGACACCGCCAGACCTGTCTAGGCAAAGGAAGCGTGCCTTCAGCATCCCAAACACACACTCAATGATGTTCCACATGCTGATGTGTGCCTCATTGTACTGCTCCTCTGCTGGGGATGACGAGCGCTGGTAGGGGGTGAGCAGCCAGGGCCTGAGTGGGTAGCCATTGTCACCTGTGTGGACAGAGATATGGTTAGCCTGGTGTCCTCTGTCACTGTGCCCCTTGTCCTTCCCTGGCACTCCTGCCAGTGCATCTGCCATGCCCACCCCTTCCCATGCCCGAATGTACCCAGTAGCTCGTGGTCTTGCCATACTCACCCACTAGGTGACCTGTGAGGATGTCCCCACTCTTGAACCTATGGCACAGTGCTAAGCTATGCCAGATGAAGGAGTCATGCTCCCCCAGGGTGTGTGGCACAGACATTGGTTATGCACCCCCTGGCATTGCACACCACCTGGCAGTTGATACTGGGGTAGCCCTTTCTGTTCACATATGCTGTCCCCTCTGGGCCAGGTGGCATGTGGATGCCCACATGGGTGCAGTCGATGGCCCCTAGCACGCCAGGCATCCGTGCTACCCTGTGGAACTCCTGCATGGTTGATGTACATTCTGCCTGTGTGCTGGGGAAGTGGATGTATTCTGCAGCATGTGGCAGCAGGGTGTTGAGAAATTGTGTGAGGAGTCATGACATGGCCGACTGGGTTATGCCTGTGGTGTTCTCTGTTGGTCTCTGAAAGGTGCCTGTTGCGAGTAGACAAATGACAGCTGTTACCTTCATCTCCACCATCAGGGTGTGGCTCTGTCTAGTGGGTGTCTGCATCTCCTCACTGCACAGCTCACACTGCTGCCTCAGAATCGCCCGGTTCAGGCGATACCGGCTCACGATCTCCGTGTCAGCATGGGTCTCAAAGCTGATGTGGGGCCGGTACCGCCTGTTGTGGGTGTACCGCCGACTGGCCCTTCCACGGCTACATCACTCTGCCTCCTGCCTCCTCACATCCCTCATTATGTCCTCCATCTGGAATACTGCACTGGCCATGGCCCCTGTTGTCCTGTCACCCCCTGGACGTCCGGCTCCACTGGACCACCCGGGACTGTGGGGCAGTGCCTGTCACTCAGCCGGGCTCCCTCCTGCACCACCTGCCCCTGGCTGGCTGTCACCTGCAGGCTCTGTCCCCCACCCCTGTGGGTGCCTGTGTTGCTCCCTTTGGGTCTGGTGGCTCCTTCTCTCTCTCACTCTCTCTCTCTCACTCCCTCTGTCTGCCTCCCTGTCTGTCACACACACTCTCTTTCTCTGTCTCTCTCTCTCTCCCTCTCTCTCTCTCTCTCTCTGTCTCTCCTTCTGTCTTTCTCTGTCAGCCTGTCTGTCTCCCTCTGTCTTGCTCCCCTCTGGCACAAGTGCCGTCTACCTGCTTGCTCCCTGTTTTTATAGGCTCAAGTCTGCTCCGCACATCTGACAGTTGCTTCTTACTTGCGCCATAGGTCGGGGGTTGAATATCGCACTGTGCTGCATATTCATGGGTACGCCCCCTGCCCTTGTGCATGCATTCATTACTGTTATGCATTGGCGCACTGCTACTTGTGCTGCGCAGTGACTCCTGCTGAATATTGCTCTATGGCGCATCTCCGCAGTTGCGTCATGTGCAACTGCATTGAATATCCAGGCCAATAAGTACATGAAAACTCCTGTCAATCACCCGTAAAACCCTAGGGAATGATTGTCTAGTAGAAAATTGTCTAATTTCTTTTGAATATTTCTTTCGATGTACTAATAACAATCTCCATTGTGAGAGAGTTCCAGGTCTGATTATGTGTTGGGAGAAAAATATCTGCGTTTATGAGTTCTGATACGTTTCTTTTCTAATGGTAAGGGGTGGCCTCTTGTTTCAATATTAATTTGTTTAAATTCTAAGCCAATTTCTGTCATAAGGCGTTCATTATTTATGATTTTTATAATCAACAAAAGGTCACCTCTAAATCTCCTTTTTTCCAGGGACATTAAGCCAAATTTATGTAATCTTTGTTAATAATTTAAAGTCTCTGATCCTGTGATATATTTAGTATTTTTTCTTTGTATTTTTTTCTATTCTTATGATGTCTTTTTTAATGTATGGGCTTCAAAATTGAGATGCATAGTCCAATAATGGTCTCATATAGGCTCTATATAATGGAAGTATAACAGGTTATTTTTTTTTATTGTATATTGCGATGTATAGACTACCAAATACGATTTGCTTTATTTATGTTTTCCGTAATCTGGTTTTCAAATGAGAGATTGTTTTGTATTATGATACCCAGATCTTTTTCGGTTTCAGCTATTTTAAAAATATTTGTCTATTTAGGCCCAGATATTCAGAGCACTTGCGCAAGGCGCAAATGAGTTTTGCCAGCACAAAGATGCGCCAGCGAGTGATATTCAAAGGGAGCCGTGGTGCAGCGCAAAAACCATTGTGCCAATGCACAACCAAAATGTATGCAGTGCAAGTGCAAGGGGGCATTCCCATGAATAAGTGGCACAATGGCATATTCAATGGGAGAGCATGGTGCAAGGCAGCAGCAAACCCCAGGTTGCGCCAGGCAGACTTGAGCCAATAAATATAGGCTCAAACACTCAGACAGCAGATACGCAACACTGAGCCCAGTGAGAGCGGGGGAGAGAGAGAGAGACAGAGAGAGAGAGAGAGACAGAGACAGAGACAGAGAGAGCACCAGAGAGGCAGAGAGGAAGAGAGACAGACAGACAGGGAGAGAGTGAGTGACAGTGACTGACGGACGAACTGACAGAGTAAGAGTGGCACCCAGGGAGACCCAGTGACTGAGCAATGGACAGTGGCCCAATCCTGATGGATGCTGTAATGAGGGGAGTGAGGAGGCAGGAGGAACTGCGGCATGGCCGACAAAGGGCCTGGTGGCTGTATGCCCGATACAGGTGGTACCGTGCCAAGATCATGTATGAGAACTGTAGTAGTGACACAGAGAATGTGGACCAGTACCGCCTGAACAGGGCTTTTCTGAGGCAGCTCTGTGAGCTGTGCAGTGACAAGATGCAGGCACCCACCAGACGTAGTCATGCCATGACAGAGGAGACTAAGGTGACAGCACTGATGTGCCTGCTCGCCACAGGCACCTTTCAAAGACCAATGGGTGATACCACGGGCATCACCCAGTCGGCCACGTCCCGCCTCCTCACCCAGTTCCTCAATGCTCTGCTGCCACATGCTTTGGAGTACATCCAGTTTCCCAACACACAGGCAGGAGTTCCACGGGGTGACAGGCATGCCAGGCGTGATCGGGACACTAGACTGCACCCATGTCGGCATCCACACACCACCTGGCCCAGAGTGCGTGGTGTACATCAACCGAAAGGGATACCCATCCATCAACTGCCAGGTGGTGTGTGATGCCATGGGGTGCATAATCAATGTCTGTGCCACACACCCCAGGAGTGCACACAATGCTTTCATATGGCACAGTTCTGCACTGTGCCATAGGTCTGAGTGGGGAGACATCCCCACGGGCCACCTAGTAGGTGAGTAGGACATGTGCCAGGGTGGCCGACAGACACGGCCCCGGGGGGCGAGGGAGGATGGGGCGATGGGTGATGTGCATGTGGTGGCTGGGAGGGAGCAGGTGGCAGCACAGCACAGCACAGGAATAACCACATTGTTACCCATATAGGCGACAGTTCATACCCACTGAGGCCATGGCTGCTCACCCCCTACCAGCAACCATCGTCCCCCGCGGAGGACCAATACAATAAGGCACAAGCCAGCAGGAGCAATATCATTGAGTGTGTCTTTGGCATGTTAAAGATGTTATTCCATTGCCTAGACAGCTCAGGCGATGCCTTACAATACAGCCCATCAAAAGCCTGTGGCATATTTCTGGCCTGCTGTATCCTGCACAACATGGCCATTGGTCGTGGAATAGTAGTCGAGGCAGATGAGGGTGACAGCAGCAGGAACTATGGTGGAGGAGCACTGGAGGGTGGTGGGTAGGCACCACACGGCAGGAGGGACCCCAGACTGGTGCAGGAGGCATGTTGGCACTGGGACACGATCACATGGAGCATTATGAACAACACAGGTGAACACACAGACACACAGGCATGGCCCACACAGCACAGCACACACCACAAGGGACTGGATGGGCACAGTAGTAGTAGGCATGCTGGGACGGGGCGTACATCAGACAGGGCAGGGCCACGAACACATGAGCATGCAGACACACACACACACACACACACACACACACACACAGCAGCACATGCACAGGGTGAGGGACATGGCATGGATCAGATGTATGACACCAGTGCACAGGCAGCACCAGTGCGTGGCCACCATCACCATCATCATATCCATGCCCACACACCCCAGCAGCATGGTCCACACACATACACAAGGGGCAAGCAGCACAGCACACATGCATGCCACCATGTGCAAGCTGCACCACCACCCCCCATGGCTGCATGTGGTGACAGCAGTGGATGGCAGGGCAGCGAGCACGTCACACCAACCTCGCCGTCCCACAGCCACCACGGCCATGGGGTGGCTGTGGAAGGGCCGGCCAGCAGATGCCTGCTGCGCATCGGTCGGGGGGGTATCAGACACCCCCCAGGTGTCAATGTGTGGGACCATGACCGAGTCCACGCAGGCATGTCCTGGCGGCCAAACAGGCCTGCCCCGGCGTGTGTCTGGGATGCTAAAGTCTGATCCTGGGGTCCGCCATGTTGGTGTCACCAGACTTTGGGACCATGGGGTGGACAGTGCACTGCAGGGTGTCCTCTGCATATCGCCAAGCCCAGGGGCCACTACTGCAGCCTGCCCAGCTGCAATGGCACCGGCCATGCGGTCCATTGATGCCGCAATGGCACCGGTCATGCGGTCCAAAGCTGCAGTTGAGGCCTCCTGCATCTGGGTGAGCCTGTCCATCAGCTGCGCATTGCCCCTGTCCCACTGCTTGGCCATCTTGCACACAACTGCCCGTAGTGCACGCACTTCAGTAGCAAGCAATGCCTGGTTCTCCATGGAGGCCTGCAGTAACCGGGTGTGCTCCCATAGCCTCTCAGCCTCCTGGTCCTCATGGTCTGGATGCTGTGCTGGGGGAGGGGTCTTGGCACGCTGCTGCACAGCCTCCCGCTCAGGTGGATGCTGCACAGTGGGCTGTACAGGGGCCACAGTGTGTCCTGGCACAATGGTGGTGGGCACTGTGGCACACTGCCCAATGTCACCTGCATCCTGCTGCTGTCACCTGACTGTCTTCTGGGCAGGGCCCCGCACCTCTGCACGCAACCACAGCACCACCAACACCCACATCGGACACGGCTGCGGTGCCACCTACAGCTGCACTGGTGGGGATGGGGGGGTGGCTGTGGGGGTGCTGTAACAGCTCTGGGACCTGCTGGTGCCTGTGTGGCAGGTACGGGCATCTCAGCCACCATGGCCCCTATGCTCTCCAGTACCAGTATGAGGTCATCATTAGTGTTGGATGGCCAAGCCAAGCTAGGCCCCTGCACACAGTACCTCCAGGCTGCCATTGTGCAAGAACCCATCCAAGGGGTCATCCAACACCATGTCAGGCACAGCCACAAGGCCGGCCCCACTGAGGCATGGCCTGTCCTGGCTCTGGATGCTTGTTGAGGTTGAGGGTCGGGCATCCATGTCCACGGCCGCCTCCGCCCGCTCCCCTGCATGGAGGCATGCTGGTGCAGCGATACAAGAACAGTGTGTCAGTGGAGCAGCCAACCTCATGGCCACCCCCACACGCCCCCAACCAACCCCCCAGCCCCACCCTGACCACACCCCCATCCAGCCCCACCCATGCCACTGTCACCACCTGCTACCATGCCACACTGTGCGTCCATATACACACATGCAAGGGGCCGTGGGCATGGCCTCAGACACACCCACATAACAGGCCCATGACAGGCACACCTGCCAGCCGGACATACTCACCATGCAGTGTGGGTCTACCAACTGTCTGGAACCACCACTGGGCACACCCTCCACTGCCATGCAGCTATGGTGGATGCCATGAGCTCCTCTGTGGCAGTCAGCAGAGGCGTGGTTGGTGGCCTGCCACAGGTCGCCCTGCGGGAAGCCCGGATTGCCACAACCTTGTCCTTGATGCACCTTCTGTCCGTGCCAACCTTCTTCTTGCACTCCTGGGTGGTGCAGTGGAGGCGCTCGTGTATGCTCACGTACTGGGCCACCTCCCCCCCAGGCTGCTGCATGCTCCTGTGGTGTGTCCATTGCCCCACTGAGTAGGCCCTCCCAATCCATGTAGGCCTCAAAGAGGGCAGTGGTCTCAGCAGCAGTAAAGTTCGGCCTGCGCTTGTAAGCAGGCCCCTGGCTCTCCTTCACCTCCCAAAAGTCTTCCACCTTTGGACATGGAAAGCAGTGTGGGTCAGTGCCTGCACCTTGCTTTGTAGTGCCCAGTAGTAGTGTGTGATGAGGCCTTGGACTCCCATGGTGCCGGTCACGTACCTGAGTGGTTGCAATACCGGTCTGTGGCCTGTGGTGTAACACAGTGCTTTTAAGGTGCAAGGCATGCAAATTAGCCTGTGCGCAATTGTAATGATATGCTAATGCGCCCCACTGCGCCATGCATTGGCTCATGAGGTGATTTGCATGTGGCGTTCCAATATCGCGTGATTGCGCAATGGAGTTGTGCCAGAGCAAGTCCGTGGTGCAGTACTTGCACATGCACAGTGCGCGTACCCACAGTGTGCATGTGCAAGGCAGTGGCCACACCTCTATCATGTGTTTGGCACAGCTTGCGCGATGCTATGGCATGGGGCATACTACAACAGTATGTCATCACGCATAAGCGCACCGCCTGTATCGTGCACATGCACACTGTGCGGGGGGTGATGACCTCTGACCCATGGGTCCTTGCATGACCCCACTAGGCCCTGGTGCACTGTGCATGCCCAGGCCTACGCTATTGCCTGGCACTGCGCAGTGACCACGTAGCCACGTGCTGTGCGATTGCGGCCCAGTGTACCCTATCACACATCCTACACATGTGGCAGGCATGTGTGCTGATACATGGCCATGTTCCTCTCTCAGCCAGTGGGTCAGCATAGTACAGAGGCACAGCATGAGGGCAGCCAACTGGTCTGCGGTAGAGCTCATCAACCTGGTGGCTGTTGTTCAGCTGTATGAGGGACAGCTGTTTGGCCAGGTGCCACTGCAGCAGGCCAGGGTGGAGGTGTGGCACTGTGTGGCACTGGAGCGGTGCACTGGTGTAGCAGTGCAGGCACTGCTATGGGGACCTGTGAAGGAGGGCACCGGACCATCTGCGGCGTCTGCAGGCACACGTCCTGCGAGACTCAGTGCCACAGCCAGGTAGGTGTGCTCATGTTGCTGTGATGGCCAGGCGTTGTACTGTGGTGTTGGCAGGGCTGTGTGGCATGGCCCACAGAGGGGTGGAATGTTGGCATGGGGTATTGTGCATCGGGCGTGGCTGCGGCGCCAGAGGCAGCTGTGCTGGCGTGTGGGCCTATGGACAACTGGAGACACACCCGGTGCATAGCGGGCTGTGTGGTGGTGGGGGGCTCCTCATGCCTGTCTGTGTACTGATGTCCACCTTTCTTCATTCCCTCCACAGGGCCGGAAGACTGTAGATGGGTCAGGGTGGTGGTGGAGGCAGCCAGTGTGGCACAGCAAGGTGGGCAGCAGGTACCTCCACCTGCACAGCGTGGGGCAGGTATGCATTTCCACATTCCTTCTCAGTCACACAGTGGGGTAGTGATGGGGATTGGGCAAAGCCATGGCCTCCTCTGCCATGCACTGTGACAGCTGTGTGTCGCATGGTCCATCATGCATGCCACTGCATGCCATCCCTTGGCCACGGTGTACCGGTTGTTGGTGGGGTGGGTGTGTGCACAGATGCCACCAGTTGTGCTGCAGTACTGCTGTTGCAGTGTGCCATGTGCCTGTCATGGTGCGGTCCTGTGGCTGCCGAATGGCTGCATCTGCATCTCTGCACCACAGTGGTCTGCCCTGTTATTGGCTGGCATTGCCCCCCCCGTGGTCCTCCATTCCGAGCTCTCCAGGGGAGTGTGGTGCCGCCATCTATTGCACGCTGTGGGTGGGCATATATCACTGGGCCATTGCACTGATTGCCTGTTTTGTCCCATGCCATAGGTGTCGGACTGCGCCCTGCTCCACGTGCTAGGTGGGCACATACCAGGCTACTGCGGCAAATCCTTGTGGTCATATGGAGGGTGCTGGCGACTGTGGTCTCCCTGCAGTGGATGTCAGCAGCAGACCAGAGAAGACAGAGAGGTGGGGTGATGGCGGGCCGTGGCCGCTGTTGAGGGGCCCTGTTGATATCCTTCCTATCCCTTGCTGGTCCTGTTCCTCCTCCATCCCCCTACCCATTGTACAGCCCCTGTTACCTGTCCCCACCCTTTATTGTCCCTCCCCTGTCCCTGTCCCTGCCCCTGTTACCTTGTTTGTTGGTGTTGTTGTTGTTTTACTCTTTATAAAGCGTTTTCCAGCTGCATGACTGTCTCTGTGTCTGCTTTGCAGGTGGCGTGTGGAGCCATGCTGCAGTGGGCAGGTGTTTGTTGGTGATATCTGTGCAGAGGGGGTGTGAGGTGCTCCTGTGGTTCACAACTGTGTGCAGTGGTATGCCACATTGTGGTGGGGGCCATCTCCTGGTTTGGTGGGTGTGCTCTGTGCCTGCAGAGTTGCTGTGGGGGTGTGGTCAGGGTGGGCAGCGGGTATGTGCCGGGGGGTGGTACACAGTCGGGATTCTCCTGCTGGACTGGTCTGCACGCTGGGGTGGGGTGTCTGCATCCTCTATTGGGTGACCAGTCCTGTGGGGTCTGGCCCTCTGCCTGGGCTCTGCCCTGGTCATGCCCAGTGTGTGGGCTGCCTGTGTGCATGTGGGACATTGGTGTGTGTGGTACTGGGGCTGTGGGGGTGGATGCTCGTTGCAGTGTGGTGGTGGCCACAGCTGGCTGGCTGGGGGGCACCATTGGCAGGCCTGCATTGCCAGTGTCCACTCCGGTCCCCAGCTGGTCGTGCCACCATTGTGGTCTGGGATGTGTTTCAGGGGTGTGCACCTGTCCACCGCCGGTGGCCTGGCTCCGGTTGCTTTGGTGCACAGGGTCCCTGTTGGTGGCTGTGCCCCATTGTGTGTCGGGCATTCACCCCTCATGCCCTGTGCTTGTGTGTGCACTGGTGTGCCCTGCTGGTGGGGTCCTGTGCCCATTGTCTCTGGACTTCCCCAGCCTTGTCCTTGTGCATCTTGTCTCTGCTCTGTGCTTCCCTCATTGCACTAGCGCATCACTGGTTGCACCTGGCGCATCTCTGGTTGCGCCATGGCGCACCTGTGCCATATTCAGCCATCTTGCACTGGCGCACTTCGGCATGCCCACTCTCTGAATATGGCACCCATTGTGCCATGGTGCATCAGATTTGCACTGTGCCTGACTTGTGCCTGCCTTTGGCGCATTTCTGAATATCTGGTCCTTAGTGTATAGTTCATTTTTGGATTGTTTAAACCGAAGTGCATAACACTACATTTATTTGTATTAAAATATAGTCCTAGTTTGCAATCATCGGCATATTTTATTATCTAGTTTTCTATGTTATCAGAGACATCTGTCATGAAAAGTTGAAATATTGAAGGTGCTAAAACTGATCCTTGTGGGACTCCACTTGTAACCCATCTCCACTTAGATACTTTTCCTTCTATAAGGACTCTCTGGGAACGATTTAACAACCAATTTAATATCCAATTTAAATAAGCAGAGTGTATGTAAAGGCTGCTTAGTTTCTCTAATAATGCTCAGTGTGGAGCCGAGTCGAACGCTTTTTTAAAGTCTAGAAATATAACATCACCTGGAGATCCACTATCAAGATTTAGGCTTACTTGCTTGTAGGAGCATAGTAGATTTGATATAGAAGAACGGCCTTTACAGAAACCATGTTGAGTTACATCAGTAAGATTTATATTGGTTATTATCTTTTCTTTAATTATTCCTTCTAATATTTTGCATAGTACACTGGTGAGGCTGATGGGTCTATAATTATCAGCTAAACCCCAGTCTCCCATTTTGTAAAGAGGAATGACATTTACTTTTTTCCAGTCAGTAGGTACTTGTTCTGTTTTAATGTTGGTATTATATAATATGTGTAAAGGTAATAACAAGTGGTTTTGCATTTCTTTAAGCATATCAGGAGTAATACCATCTGGACCTGGAGAAGAACCTATTTTTAGTAATTTTAATTAGGAAAGGATCTCATCTGCAGTTATTATCATATCATATGTGTACAGTTGTAGTGTCCATGGTAGAGTTGCCATAGGAGTTATAAAAATGTTCATTTAATATATTTGCCATTGATGTTAGTTCAGATTGTAGGCCATTGTCTGTTGTTAATGCCCCAACCTTACATGTGTCTTTTTTAAGGAATTGACATAACTAAAGAATGCTTTATTGTTACCTTTGTTGGCCTGTGATGCTAAGCTTTGTTCCATCTACCTCACAGGTAATCCTAGAATGGTCTCCTGTCAATGGAGGACCTCACATCCTTATTCTCTGTCTTCTCCCCTTCCCCTCTCTCTTTGCCCCCCCCACACTTTTTTCTTCCTTCCTTCCAACCCACTTCCTGTAATCCCAGTCATGAGAGGAGGCTTCTTTCCTCCACCGATCCCATTGTCTGCCCTGGGGTCAGGTAACAAGTAAACACTGCTGCCATTAGTGGATCCTTCCCCCCCCCAACCCCACTGCCTGCCCTGGGGTCAGGGAGCAAGTAAATGCTGCCACCATCAGCAGCTCCTTTCCTCCCTCAGCCCGTGCTTCATGAATTGGTGCACAAAGAAAGATTTCTTTGGGTATTGCAGTGATCTCCATTGTGGTATGTGCTACTGGTGCTGGCAATGGGGCTGCAGGTATAGGTGAGCAGGCAGCAGCGGTGGCAGAGGGGTCACCGTGCAAAGGGAGCGTGAATGTAGCAACAGGTACATTGTTATTGATTGCCCCCATCCCCACCCTGATGTGGGTTCAGTTCCTTTCACATAAGAAAAAGTTTTACACTTTTGGCTCTTAAGCAACAACATGTTTGGACATAGAGCAGTGAGATGCTTTTCACTGAAGTTAAGTTAGAGAAAATGGATTGCTCATTCCATCTCACAAAAAAAATGAGCAGCGTGGGAGATTTTTTCTCTTTATGAATGTCATTAGAAGTTTAAGCACACTGCCGCGTGTATCTCCTGGGGGATGAACAGATTTTGCTGCAGTAATCCTTGCCTGAGTGACCTGGGCTTGATTCTCATTCACCAATTGTTCAGCAACATTTCATCAGCTGCCTGAAAACCATTTCAGCCTGAAGTCTTCTGTTCCTCCCCCCGTTGGATTATCATTGAGGTGGGGGGAACTGGATTGGACGGTGACTATCTGGACTAGGAGCTTTTCCATTGCTGGCCTTGAACTCAGTTTCTGGACCCCCAAAACTGGTGAGAGTGGCTGAGGGGGTGATTTTTCCAGGTTGCTCTCATTCCTGCCCTTGATTTTCAATAACTTCACTATAATTTCTTGCTCTAAGGTGGAGGTCAGTGAGTGGGCCTTCCATCCTTTTTATTGGGTGGTGAAGAATTTTTTCCAGCACAAAATTGTATTCAACACTGACAATAACTCTGCTCTATTTTGCTCAGATTTTATTTTAAAGGGATCTATGGTCATTGTTCTTCAAAACTGAAACATCTGGCTCTGCTGTTTCTTGTTTTTTGTGGGTGGTTGGGAAGGGTGATCTGGGGTTTGGTTTTAAAGGTAACTGAGTGTTTGTGTAGCGAGGGTTGCTAGAGCTAGTTTTATATTAGTTGTGTGACTGTTTGTGTGACTGGTATTTGGTTAGTGGTTGTAGGGGCTACCCAGTAGTTGGCAGTATGTCTCTGGGGAGGCCCGTGGGTCAGGGGCAGGTTAGGATTGCATACAGGGCACCCCAGCTTCTCGATCTACGGCCCTTTACTGACCTCCCAGTGTACATTATGACATGGACAGCCAGTTCTGAGTGCTGTATCATTTTGTTTTAAATATAAAAATGTATTACTGGTTGTCTCTGCTGAAAAATCTGGTGCTCTTAGAATGACCTCACTCATTCCCACCCACCCCAGATTTCAGCTGAAAGATGAAAGCCATGAGAAAAATGCTGAAAACAGCATGTGAGATTACACACACAGTTTTAGATACTAGGTATTACATGAAAGGCCTTAATCAAGGACCTCCTGTTTGTCTGAGTTAATTACAACTGTAGTTGCTAAATCATATCCATTTTATGACACTGGAGGGAAAACCCAGGTTATTATATAGAAGTGCGAAATCATAAAGATGCTTTCATGTCCTGGAAGGAGGAAGCTTATTATGAGATCAACAAAGTGTCATTTGAAGGACGTGAATTATGCTGAAGTTTCAGAATGTAATACTTTGAAAAGACATCCTGTTTTTGTATAAGATATATATTTTTTATATATAATCTGACAGAGGAGGAGCTAGATGACCTTACACAAAAGGGGTTGGCAAATACAGTTTGTTTAAGGATTATTCTGTTTTACTTCAGACACACTTTTATCTAGACTCTGACAAGGAAAAATCTGTGAGCACTGTGAACAGGTATTTAGGGAGAGAGTCAAATCTAAGTACTGTAAGTAGGAATTTGCACTGTTTAAACCTTGTTCTTTTAAAAGATTTGTATGTCTTGTGATATGAGTTCGGTATTTTGTGTTTCACATATTTTCATCTATTTTTAGTAAAACTCTTTTTAAAGCATACTTGGTCTGTCTTTGACTTTTTTTTAGTTGTATGAAAAGTATATATTGTTAAAGCAGATAATAGACATAAGCTAGAATGGTGAGACCAAACTGGAAAGAGAAGCATGTTAAATCTGAGGTCTTTATTAAAGTTTTTAAGGGTTTATCTCTGTATACCTGGTTAGGTGCCCGTAGGCAAAGATATCTGGCCCCCCGAAGACAGAAATATCTGAGCCTGTGCATTGGGTATGCTAGCAAGAGGTTCACAGTTTGAGTCCTTCCAAGACTTGAGACCAAAGATTGATCCAAACTCACAAAACAAACAAGAGGGGTACCTTGTTCTGTTAAACTGTTCACAAGACTGCGCTCGGAGGTTGGCACTTTGGGAGTAGAGGGCCTGACCTGCTGAGTGGGTTTGTGTCAGATTGACTGGCAGCGGTGGCATAATTTTGGTATCACAAGTTTTTATTGTTTTGTGTCAGCTGAGACCGTAAGCTCTCTTGCAAAGAAAGAAAAAGACAGAGTTTTATTTTAAAAAGGAAACAGAACTGTATATCACTTGGCGTACAGTCAAGTTCCTACCCCTTTTATTTTTATTTCCTAAAGTGCAGTCGGAGTAGCAGTAGTCGGAAAAGATGACTGCCAACTACAGCAGGCACACTGTAGATTACTTAAGACAGTTGTGTGTGTACAGAGGAGTCCCATTCGAGGTGAAAGCAAGCAAGCAGAGCCTCATAGATACCCCGATGGTAGCAGATACCCAGAGCAGCGAGTCACCAACCAAGACTTTAAAGGACCAAACCTCAAGTGTGGAAGGGCTTGCAGCCAGTGAAGGGTCCAGAGCTGATGAAGAGGACAGCAGGGCCACTGTCAGTGAAGGGCCACAGCAGCAGGGGAGGGTCATCAGTATCCTGAATCCAGAGGTACTCAGGCTGCAAATTGAGTTGGGCAGGATGGAACTGGAGGCAGAGCGAGAACAGAGGGAGGCAGACCGTGAGGAGCATGAGTGCCAGTGAGCTGCAGAGGAGAAGAGAGAACAAAAATGCAGAGACGCAGACCATGAAGAGCAGGCGCGCCAGAGACAAGATGAACGGGAGAAGATATGACTCCAACCAGCGGCACCAGAGCAGGTAAATGGCTAGGGTTTAACTGGGACTGCAGGGCTGGGTTACAAATTGAATTCCAAATTAATAGCCAAATTTAAGGAGGGGGAAAAGACAAAAGAGATTAATAGTCAAATTAACCAGCCTGGGGGTAGGTTCCAGGGCGGTAGCCTGGGTAAAACACTGGCTGCACAACAGGACACAGAAGGTAATTGTAAATGGAGTCCACTCTGAAGAAAGAGGGGTTACTAGTGGGGTACCGCAGGGTTCAGTATTGGGTCTAGTCCTTTTTAATGTCTTCATCAGTGACATTGCAGAGGGACTGGAAGGAAAAGTATGCCTTTTTGCAGATGACACAAAGATCTGCAACAGGGTTGATACACAAGGAGGCGTGGAAAGGATGAGAAGGGACTTGGCAAGGTTGGAGGAATGGTCAGAAGTATGGCAGCTAGGATTCAATGCAAAGAAGTGCAAAATAATGCACCTGGGAAACAAGAACCCGAAGAATACACAATGGGGGAGGTAGTAACAACAAAAAAAGGAAAGGGACCTGGGGTAATCTTATCAGATGACCTTAAGGTTAGCAAGCAAATGTGAGAAGGCAGTAGGAGGGCTGGGGGTATACTGGGATGCATAGGGAGAGGCATCATCAGCAGAAAACAGGAAGTTGTTGTCCCTCTGTACAGACAGTTGGTGAGACCCCATCTGAGTACTGTGTCCAGTTCTGGAGACCCCATCTCCCAAGGACATAGACAGGATAGAGGCAGTCCAGAGGAGGGCAACTAAATGGTGCAGGGTCTGCAAGAGAAGCCAATGAGGAGAGACTAAAGGAGCTTAATATGTATACCCTTGAGGAAAGAAGGGAGAGGGGGGCATAATAGAAACTTTTAAGTACCTCAGTGGAATCAACAAAGTCCAAGAGGGTAGCATCTTTCAGAAAAAGAGACGTGCAAAAACAAGGGGACACAATTTAAAGATAGAAGGGGCGGTTCAGGGGCAATGTGAGGAAATATTATTTCACAGAGAGGGTAGTGGATGCATGGAACAGCCTTCCTGAGGAGGTTGTGAGGTCTAAAACTGTGGTAGAATTCAAGAATGCATGGGACAGACATAAGGCAATTCTTGTGGGGGGGTAGGAAGAAATAGGCTGTTGGTTAACTAGGATCTGCGGCCTATCCTGTAGGTAGGGAAATGGGCAGACTAGATGGGCCAAGCGGTCCTTATCTGCCATCAAAGTCTATGTTTCTATGTTTCTATGAAGATATGGATGCCTTTTTAAACTCTTTTGAAAAAGTTTGTATGCAGGCTAAACTTTCTGGAGAGTCCTGGAGCTTCCAGCTATCCCTGCTACTTACCAGGAAAGCTCAGGATGCCTTGGGTCAAATGGACAATGAGGACAGCAATGATTACAGCAAGCTAAAAGCTGCACTGTTAAAAAAGTTTGAATTAACTGCTGAATCATACAGAGCTAAATTACGTAAGCTCAGGAGAAGCCCTGATATGACCTGCGAGGAGCTAGCCATGAAACAATGTCAGTTTTTGAAATGTTGGTGGGAAGGAATTGAGGCAAACTCTGTTGATAAAATTGAAAATGTGATTTTATTAGAACAGTTTTATTGGGCTTGCCCAGCAGAGCTAAAAACCTGGCTAGAGGACCGAGATCCCAAAACAGTGCAAGAGGCTGCCGAACTCTCAAACAACTATGCCAAGAGCAGACCTGCTCTGAGAGCGAATGGGGCAGGTGTGGCAGTGCAGAAAGGGAAAAGCACACCTTCAGGGCAGCTAAAACCCTCACTGCCTCCACCAAAACCAGTTAGCCCCAGGTTTCAGAGAAAATATTTCTCTGAAGTAAGAAATGCATGTTGGCTGTGTAAAAAAACTGGGCATATTGCCAGACAGTGTCCCAAAAAGGTGAGCCATAATACACAACAGGGTGCTACAAAAGAAGTAGGTTGTTTGTGTGTTCCTGGAAGCATGCTAGTGAACATGAGGGAACACATGCACCCAGTCATGGTAAATGGTGTGCAAACGCAAGGGTTAAGGGACACAGGGGCATCCCTGATGTTAGTAAAGGGAGATCAGGTACAGCCTGGTCAGCTTATACCCAATAAATATGTCACTGTACAAGGGTTTACTGGTGAAGCGAAAAAATTGCCACTGGCTAGTGTTCTCCTAGACTGGGGTGAAACAGGGGGAACTGTGCAACAGGTGGCTATAGCCAAAACATAAGCAGTGGATGCGATCCTGGGTAACAATCTCCAACGGGATGGTATGTGCAGTTACCCATAGCCAAGTGACAAAGGAAAATTGTAGTTCCCTGAACCCCACAGAAACCATTGTGGAAACCACTGAGAGGCTGGTTCCCCAGCATGTGTCTCCTGATATGGAGATTGATAAAAAGGGGGTAGAAATTTCCCCGGTAGCAAGTGACCACACAGCTACGGAAGGTTACTCTGAAGAGGGAGGGGTGACCCATTGTCCGATGGTTGGGATTGACAGTGATCCTGAGGGCCCTGATGCTAGTGCTAGGGACCCTAGTTTAGCAACTGAAGGGGACCTGTCTCATGCCTTTGGAATGTGTGAAGGGTTCGCAGCTGCTCAGAGAAGTGACCCTAGTTTAGAGAAGCTGAGGGCTTGGGCAGACTCAGATGGCACACAGGGAAGTGATGGTAGACATAAGGTTTATTGGGAAAATGGACTTATGTATACTCAGGCAGTATAGACGGGGGGGTGCTAGGCAGGCAGCTTATCGTTCCCCAGGGGTATCATGAGCAGTTATTTAAAATTGCACATGATATTCCCTTATCTGGGCATCTGGGAATCATGCACACTATGCAGTGGTTGGCCCAGAATTTCTACTGGCCTAACTTCACCCAGCAGGTGAAGGAGTATCGCAGGTCTTGTCACCGGTGCCAAGAAATAGGGAAGGCGGGCAAGAAAACCCAAGCAGCCCTGATCCCCTTGCCCACAGTGGAGGAGCCATTCCAGAGGGTGGGAATGGATATTGTGGGGCCTTTAAGTACTCCCAGCTACTCAGGGAAGAGATTCATCCTGACTGTGGTGGATTATGCCACCCGGTACCCAGAGGCAGTCGCCCTATCCTCACTGAGGATGGACAAAGTGGCAGATGCCTTACTTGGGATTTTCTCCCGTGTTGGGTTTCCGCAGGAGGTAATCACCGATCGAGGGGGTTCTTTCATGTCGGACCTGATGAAATGTTTATGGGAGAAGTGTGGGGTGGTGCAGAGATGCACGACATTGTATCAGCCACAAGCCAATGGACTTGTGGAACGATTCAATGCTCCGGGTGTTTGCTGAACAGCATGGGAGGGACTGGAAGAAATACCTTCCCCACCTGTTGTTTGCATACAGGGAGGTGCCCCAAGAGTCGACAGGATTTTCCCCCTTTGAACTCTTATATGGATGCCAGGTATGTGGGCCCCTAGAACTGGTCCTGGACGACTGGGAAGGAAAGCATGCCACCCAGGGAACTCCCATTGTGGATTATGTCCTTATTTTTAGAGAAAGGCTGAAGGAGCTTATGGGGACAGCCCAGAGCAACCTGGCAGCTGCACAACAGAAACAAAAAGTGTGGTACGACTGCAGAGCGAGAGCTCACTTGCACATGGTGAGCGGAAAGACAAGCTGCAAGCTGAGTGGCCAGGACCATACAAAGTGGTTAGGAAGGTAAATGACGTGAACTATATTGTGGAGTTACCTGACAGAAGACAGACAGAAAGGATGTACCATGTCAACATGATGAAGCCATATGCAAATAGGGATGACATGGTGTTTGCTGTGTGTAATCATGGGGAGGGGACGGATGAAGGAGACCCCCTTCTGGACTTGCTGGAGGAAAGTAAGTGGGAGTCCTCTGTGAAGGCAGTAAAATTGTCTCCCCAGCTGACCCCAGGCCAGATTTAGAAAGTGAGGGAGGTTTTAGCAGACTTTGTCCCCTTGTTTAGCACCATGCCTGGACTAACCCTCTTAGTGACACACGATGTGGAGACAGGGACACAGACGCCCATACGGTGGACAGCATATCGGGTGTCAGAGGCTGTCCAAAAGGACATTAGGAGGGAAGTGGAGGAGATGCTGGATTTAGGGATAATCCAGAGATCCCACAGCCCCTGGGCCTCACCCGTAGTCCTTGTGCCCAAGACAGATGCCTCAACTCGTTTCTGTGTGGACTATCGTGGACTGAATGCAGTCACGAAGTCTGATGCCAACCCGATGCCCTGGATGGATGAACTCCTGGACAAGTTGGGAGGGGTGACCTACCTTATGACTATTGACCTAACCAAGGGGTATTGGCAGGTAGAGTTGACAGACAGAGCTAGGGAGAGGTCAGCATTCATCACTCCGATAGGCTTAGTTGAGTTTAAAGTAATGCCTTTCGGAATGAAGAACGCCCCAGCCACTTTCCAAAGGTTGGTGAATCAGGTGTTAAATGGTGCTGAGGAGTACACTGTGGCATACCTGGATGACATTGCCATCTTTAGTACCAGCTGGGAGGAACACCTATCCCACCTTTGGGAAATGCTGAATAGGATACAGAGGGCCGGGCTCACTGTCAAAGCCGAGAAGTGCCAGGTGGCCATGGGGAAAGTGGCATACCTCGGGCATGTGGTAGGCCAGGAACAGCTCTGTCCTAACCAAATAAAGATAGAGGTGATCCAGTCATGGCCCAGACCAGAAACCCAGAAGCAGGTCAGGAGCTTTCTAAGGACAGCAGGGTACTACAGGAAATTTGTACCCAATTACAGTGCCCTAGCTGCTCCCCTATCTGACCTGACAAAGAAAAGGATGCCAAAGAAAATTACCTGGGGCCAAGCCTGTGAGGAAGCCTTTACCAGACTAAAAGAGGCACTGTGCAGTGCTCCTGTTTTGATAAGTCCTGACTATAGTGAGACCTTTATAGTTCAGACGGATGCCTCAGACGTGGGTATTTGGGCAGTACTGAGTCACACGTCCAGCCAAGGGACAGATCACCCAGTAGTGTACCTGAGTAGGAAGCTGCTTCCCAGGGAGCAAGCATACTCCACGATGGAAAAGGAGTGTCTTTCCATAGTGTGGGCCCTAAAGAAATTAGAGCCATACTTGTATGGGCAACATTTTGTGGTGCAGACTGACCACACCCCCCTGGTTTGGATGACGCAGATGGGGAAAAACAATGGCAGACTGCTAAGATGGAGTCTTGCTTTACAAGGGTATGATCTAAAAATCATACATAGGGCTGGAGCGAATAACCAGAACTCAGATGGGCTGTCTAGGGTCTATGAGGAGTGAACTGATTTGGGAAGCTCATCCCATGTAGGGGACAGAACCCCCAAATTCAGTCTAGGTGGGGAGGAATTGTGACGTGGACAGCCAGTTCTGAGTGATGTATCATTTTGTTTTAAATATAAAAATGTATTACTGGTTATCTCTGCTGAAAAATCTGGTGCTCTTGGAATGACCTTACTCATCCCCCCCCCCAGGTTTCAGCTGACAGATGAAAGCCATGAGAAAAATGCTGAAAACAGCATGTGAGATCACACGCACAGTTTTAGATACTAGGTGTTACATGGAAGGCCTTAATCAAGGACTTCCTGTTTGTCTGAGTTAATCACAGCCATAGTTGCTAAATCATATGCATTTTATGACATTGGAGGGAAAACCCAGGTTATTACATAGAAGTGTGAAATCATAAAGATGCTGTCATGTCCTGGAAGGAGGAAGCTTATTATGAGATCAACGAAGTGTCATTTGAAGGACATGAATTATGCTGAAGTTGCAGAATGTAATACTTTGAAAAGACATCCTGTTTTTGTACAAGCTATATATTTTTTATATATAATCTGACAGAGGAGGATCTAGATGACCTCACACAAAAGGGGTTGGCAAATACAGTTTGTTTAAGGATTATTCTGTTTTACTTCAGACACACTTTTATCTAGACTCTGACAAGGAAAGATCTGTGAGCACTGTAAACAGGTATTTAGGGAGAGAGAGAGTCAAATCTAAGTACTGTGAGTAGGAATTTGCACTGTTCAAACCTTGTTCTTTTAAAAGATTTGTATGTCTTGTGATATAAGAGTTCTGTATTTTGTTTTTCAAATATTTTTATCTACTTTTAGTAAAACTCTTTTAGAGCATACTTGGTCTGTCTTTGACTTCTTTTTTATTTGTAAGAAAAGTATATATGGTTAAAGCAGATAATAGACATAAGCTTGAGTGGTGAAACCGAACTGGAAAGAAAAGCATTTTAAATCTGAAGTCTTTATTAAAGTTTTTAAGGGTTCATCTCTGTATACCTGGTTAGGTGCCCGTAGGCAAAGATATCTGGCCCCCCGAAGACAGAAATATCTGAGTCTGTGCATTGATTATGCTAGCAAGAGGTTCACAGTTTGAATCCCTCCAAGACTTGAGACCAAAGGTTGATCCGAACTCACAAAACAGACAAGAGGGTTACCTTGTTCTGTTAAACTGTTCACAAGACTGCACTCAGAGGTTGGCACTTTGGGAGTAGAGGACCTGACCTGCTGAGTGGGTTTGTGACATACTTCACTATTGCACATCGCTGTCAGGAGGTCGGGATCAAGAAGTCCCACACTGACCGGATGTGGTGGGGTGCCCCGTGCCTGGTGGATAGGGGTAGGATTGAGGTTATCAGGTGCAGAAGGCATCCTGGGTGCTGACAGAACCTAGGGAGAGGTCAGACATGTTTAGTTTCCATCCCCAGGGTTCCCACCAGACCGAGTAGGCTAGTAACCAGAAGGGCAGCACTACCTACCAATCCCCTGAGGGCACAACTTTGCAATGTCAGATAGATCACGAACAAGCCCGCAATTATAATGAACTTGATTTCTTCAGTCGATTTAGCTTGCATCACCAAGACCTGGATGGGTGATGATGCTAGTCTGGTTTTAGAGGCCTCTGTTCTCCCTGGGTACTTGGTAGTGCACTGCCCCAGGGTTGAGCACAGGGGTGGGGGAGTGGCCATCTGTTTTAGATCTGAACTTGGCTTTACCATGCACCCAGTTAGAAAGCAGGGATCCTTTGAATGTGTGGCCATGCATGGGGGTCCGGGCACAGGTTGCAGGATTCTCCTGATCTACCTCCCCCATGGGGTGGCAGGGGAATTCCTGCAGGACGTAGCCGACTTTGTCGTCAGTAAAACACTGGAGTCCCCCAGATGTTTAATTCTGGGGGAATTCAATGTTTGGGCCGATGATGAATCTTCTAGGCTAGGTTACAACCTCCTCTAGATGATATCTCTGGGCCTGTCAACAGAAGTTTCTTCCGTGACCCACCGGGGCAGCCACATACTGGACCTGGTTTTCTCACTGGGACTTGAGGTTAGTAACCTCAAGACTGATCAGGTCGCTTGGTCCGATTATTGCACAGTAGAGTTCTCATTTGGGGCCCCCCCTGAGAGCCCTCCCCCTGCTGAGATTGTAAGCTACCGCCCTTTGAGGGGTTTGACCCTGGAGGGTTTTCTGGTGATGGCTGATCTATCTAGTGTGGGTAGTGTGTGCATGAGGGGCATGGGTGAGGCTGTCACAGCCTATAACAGGGCGATGTCAGCGGCACCTGACTTCCTTGCACCAGTCCGTGTACGGCCCAAGTCTTCTCGCTTGAGGTCCCCATGGTTTGATGAGGAGCAAAGGCGATGAAGAGTTTGGGTTAGAGGTTGGAATGCTGCTGGTGGAGGCCCAGGTTGGAGGTGGACAGACTGGCCCTGCGCTCCCATCATGGTGAGTATCAGGGGCAATCACCCATAAGAAGGCAGAGTTCCTGTCCAGGGAGATTGCTGCAGGGAAGAACCAACCAACCGTGCTCTTTCAGACTGTGGACAGGCTATTAAACCCAGCCTGTTTACAGCTGAAAAAAGCCTTTTCTAATGCTTTATGTGAAGAGTTTGCTTGCTTCTTTTCAGACAGGGTGTCTTCCATCCGGCAGGGCGTACCACCAGTGAGCCATAATATGGCTGACTGTAGTCACCTTGGGTGTCTGGAGAGCACTCCGCCTAGTTGGGGGGAGTTTAAACCAGTGGAAGCAACTGAGGTCACTCAGATTGCTCATGAGCTGAGGCACACATATTGTGAACTGGATCCTGTGCCGACACATTTTTTAATGAGATGTGTTGACACCGTTGGTCCGGTGTTCACCTTGATTGTCTGGTGTTCTCTTTCAGAGGGGATCTTCCCAGATGCCTTGAAGGAGGCACTGGTCAGACCACTTCTGAAGAAAACATCCCTAGACCCTGATGCCAAGTCGAATTACCGTCCAATCTCCAACCTCCCATTTTTAGGGAAGGTAGTTGAGAAGGTTGTGGCTTGAGCAGCACCTTGTGGCCTTTGATTGGTATGAACCATTCCATTCTGGGTTTCGTGAGAGGCATAGCTTGGAAACCACATTAGTTTGGGGCATAATGACCTCCTCAGGGTTAGAGACTGAGGGGAAGGGACAATTCTCTTGCTCCTCGACCTCTCCTCAGCCTTTAACGTGGTAGACCATTGTGTGTTGCTTGACCACCTGAGGGAATTTTGTGGACTCACTGGCACTGTCATCTGCTGGTTTGGGCCTTATCTCAGGAATAGGAGGCAATGGGTAGTGATGGGCAATTTCTCCTCCCCTAGCCTCCTGTCTGTGGAGTACCTCTGGGTTCGGTCTTGTCACCAATGTTGTTTGTCATGTACAGTATATGCTGCCCCTGGGAGAGCTCATTAGGAAGTACAGCTTGGGTTTTCATTTCTATGCGGATGATACCCAGCTGTACTTGTCCTTTGCACCTGAGACATCCAATGCAGTGGTAGTGCTAAATGAATGCCTTGCCAAGATCAATGACTGGATGGCCTTCAGCTGGTTGCAACTGAACCCCGATTAGATGGAGGTACTGGCTGTGTAGTTGAACAGAGGGCATGACAGGGTGGCCTCTGATGCAGAAACAGGTTTGTTCTTGGGGTCTGTACCATTGAAGGCCTCCTCTAGGACATGTGATCTTGGTGTGACCTTTGACAGTGGATTGACATTTGAAGCTCAGGTGTCATCTGTTGTCCAGACCAGCTTCTATCATCTTAGGAATATCGCCAGGATCAAGCCCCCAGTTCTGCCCCAGGACCTCCCAACCTTGGTACATGCCTTCTTGACATCAAGGCTTGACTACTGTAATGAGGTGTACCTTGGGGTCTCAGGAGGTACACTCCATGGGCTGTAGCTAGTGTAGAATGTGACTTCCAGATTGTTGGTGGGACAGTTGAAATACTGTCATGTTAACCTGGTGCTGCGTGAACTGCACTGGCTGCCGGTCAGGTGGAGGGTCCACTTTAAGGTGGGATTGTTCACCTTTAAGGCCCTACATGGGCTGGGCCCTGGATACTTGTCTGACCTTCTTACACCTGCTGCCTCGGTCTTCTCCCTCCCCTCTTCCTGTAGGGGCCTCCTCACGATTCCCCAGACGAGGCTGAAAACTGCCGTTGATAGGGTGTTCAGTGTTGCCAGCCCCATCCTGTGGAATTCACTTCCACCATCTGCATGGGAGGTCCCCTCGGTTGAAGTATTCAAGACCTGCCTCAGGACAGGTCAAGGAGGTTGTGAGGGCCTCGCTGGTCCTGCCCTCCCCCAAGCCGGACCCCTGCTGTTTAATCAGGCACTCAGTGCCCTAGGAGGTCGTGAGAGCCTTGCTGGTCCTGCTCTCCCCCAAGCCAGACCCCTGCTGTTTCATCAGGCACTCAGTGTCCTAGGAGGTCGTGAGGGCCTTGCTGGCCCTGCCCTCCCCCAAGCCGGACCCCCGCTGTTTCATGGGGCACTCAGGTATGCCAGATCATGCTGCTGCAGCTCAGAACACCAGCCATTTACATCTGCCTTACTGAGAACAATGGACATTTGAATCTTGGTGCCATTTTAAGGGCCTCCTTACAATTTTTGTCAGCAGAGTTATGCTGATAGTTTATTTGCTCTGAATTCTACCTAATTCTGTGTGTTTACTTACTCTCAGCAGTGAGCTTTAATTTTAAATTGTAAATTCCCTGTGTTTTAACCTTTTCTGCAAGGAGCTTTAAAATTCCTGTTATGCTTGAAACTGTCTGCATGCTCTAGAATCTTAATCCAATTCTCACTGTTTACTGTACTGCAGAGTACTTTAATTTAATAGCTCAGGACTTGCCAGACTTTATTCAGCCATTCTGCTTTACCAGTCTGAACGTAACTGTAAGCCAGCTCAGTAAATTCCAACTTGGTACTGTGGGCATTAACCCTGTGTAGCAATAGACTGTTACATGTAGTTGCTGATTTTTTTTTTTAATCTTTTTCCCCTTCAGTCACAGCTCAAGGGAACTCTCTCAGGCAACCTTATCCTTGTGCTTGCCCACCTGAGGTTCTCTACAGTCTGTGCCTTCTCTCCCCCCCCCCGCAGCCAGCACCCCCAGTTTGACCCACCCAGGGAGGGTATCCTGACTCCTTCCTTGGGCTCTCTTGAAAGGCAGACTCCTGCTTGTTGGTGGAGCCCGGGTGGAGGAGTAGTGAGGCCAGCCGAGATGAACCCGGTGCTGGGCATGGAGGATAGGTGCCATCACCTACCCAGCGGATGGGTTTTTCCTTTGTTCTTCCCTACCTCTGTATGGTGCACCCGACATTTGGCGATGGTAACCCTGCCAGCATCAGGCATGCTATTACATGCCCACGCCCCCAATCTCCACCAGGCCGCCAGAGCACCGAGGCCCCGAAGCCCTCCCCCCAGGATAGCAGA
Source organism: Neoceratodus forsteri (assembly GCA_016271365.2). Lineage (NCBI taxonomy): Eukaryota > Metazoa > Chordata > Ceratodontiformes > Ceratodontidae > Neoceratodus > Neoceratodus forsteri. The sequence continues at coordinate 238,423,441 of CM057451.1, forward strand.
GCAGTCCTGTGGCTGCTCAATTCAATCCCTCCCTGCCGAACCCTGGCACCTAAGCTTGCTCCCGAACTTGAGTAGCTAGTGTGGCGTGAGGTGTGGCTTCCAGTGCCTCAAACCTCAGTACCACTGGGCTGGGCTGTAGTTGCTGATTTAATTAAGTAAATTGCTGCACAGTCTGCCCAGAGCAAAAGTAACAAAAATGTAAGAAAAAAAAATTTATTGTAAAATTTCCAAGTACAGCATAGGAAACTCAACTCTGAGTGTCACATCTTAATTTATTTATCTCTACCATCCAGAACTGAAGTGCGTGACCTGCTGTGTTTCAGAACCTTAGTGCCAACTGTCACAAGCTGCAGAGTCTCATCATTAATTCGATTCTAACCCCATTCGATGCTAACCCACTGCGCTTAAAACTGGAAATTTCAACTGAGTTCAAACTGAGCATACCGATTACAAACTGGGAAACTTTGCATAATACTTGTGAGCCCCTCCTCCTGCCTACCTGTTAAATAATCCATGCTTTTTCTCTTTCTCCAATGTCCTAGGAAGTTGTGAGGGCCTCGCTGGTCCTGCCTTCCCCCAAGCCGGCCCCCCGCTGTTTCATCGGGCTCTCAGGTACGCCAGGCCATGCTTCTGTGGCTCAGAATGCCAGCCATTAACAGCTGCCTTACTGAGGCCCCACCGGTGCTATGCTACAGTTGCCCCACCACTCCCGCCACCACGTAGGTGAGCACAGTCTTATATAAGCTGCTGTGGTCAGGTGATAAAACTCATATCAGCCCACTTTCCCTTTAGCAGACTACACATTATAAAAAATATAGGATGAGCAACTTTATGCATAACCAATGTGTTCTGTCACCTTGGGGTACTGATTCCCATGGACCTCTCGAGCTTCGCTCTCCTGGTCAGAAGGAATCAGAACCCCTTTGTGGAAGAAGACACTGGTTGTGCATAGTTGCCCATCCAGTATTCTCTATATTTAGTGCTGCATTGAGGATTTCTACGTACTAAACCTGTGTCAAACAATTGCTTTAAATTAGACCAAGATTCTGGTTTATTCAATTCAAATTTGTTAAGATGAGGAGCAAAGTTTTTGGAAGAAACTGAGGGAATAACAACCCTATAAGTCAGGGGGTAATGTCTTATAAATTCTTTTCTACGTAGGTGTAAAGGGCTACCGAGCTGTCAGCTGTCCAGCAATATCAATTTTACATCTTTGCAACAAAGCAATAAAGAAAGGCAGAAGACATTTCACAAAACCTTGAGACAGAACTTGATGCCAGAGTTTAGCTAGCTATACGCTGCCCAGCACAGCTTTATTAATTGCAGAATCAGTTTCAGTCTCATGATTCTATGAAATGGCTACTGCCTTGATTTAAGATTTAAGATAAGACTGATTTAGACAGGGTTATGCCTGGATAGCTGACATCTAAAGGTAAGCCCAATACCTCATCCCTTTTGCACCTGTGCTCCACTCTAGAAATAGAGTATTTTTTTTTCAACTCTATTTATTCACCTGGTGGTCTGGGGCATCTCTCGGGCTAGCTCACTTGGTGGTCCCCTTAACCGCTCACCTGAACCACATCCCCCGACCGTGACATTGGGATCAGATTCCCCTCCTCTCCTGCCAGACCCATACAGGAGGAGGCTGAGGATCCCTGGGGGTAAAGTTGGGATTGTGGCCGGTGTTGTGCATGTGGGGGTTAGCCCCCCCAGAGACCAGCCATCACCTCACCTGGTCATCAGGGGTATTTCCTTGTTTTCTCCCCTCAGAGTATGGCATGCAATGACACCTGCGAATGACTGCCCTGCTGGTGTCTGTCACATGCCACCCCCTTGCATTCTGGCTGGTGTACCTGCAGTATCCTGATATCCATCAGGGGTGCCAGGACACCGAGCAACCCTGGAGCCCTCCCCAGGGAGAGGAGAGCTGTCCTCTGGATGCTTGATCCTCTCCCTTCCCTGCTGACTCCTGGCAACCCGAGTCCATCATTGAACCCAGTTCACCGGTGTTTCCCAAGGTGTGGCATCCAGCGCCTCAACCCTCAGTACCACTGGGCTGGCCAGAAATTGAGTATTTTAATAACTTTTTTATTCATTACTTCCTACCAGTTGTACAATCACAGTAATCCACTGCACAGTGTAGAGTGCACTGGTACTTATGTACGCCTGGTGTTGCTGGTCACTAGCCAGGTGTGGGTAAATCCCAATCCAACCCACACCTTGTTGTGGATTATTAAAGGAAAACTGCATGTTAAAATCAGGAAAATATATGTATTATTACCTTTTTGTGTCCTTACTTCATCCCAGTGTTTTTTTGTTCTGCTCAGGCTGTCAGAAGATTTTTTTTTAACTTTCCCTGGCTGTTTTATGGCTCCTGGGGGCTGCTATTTAGGTTTCTTTTATTACATCTTGTCCCAGATAGTCTTCCAAGAGTGCCCTTTGCTCTGATGTCTAATAGCCCCTGCAGGAGGCCAGTGTCTTGTTACAGGGTCTTTATTACAGCTCAGCCACAGCAGAGAGAATACAGCAGCCAGGAGTCACACTGCTAGCCTATGGGTAAGTGTAATAAGTTTCCTAAATATTGGTACCTTAACTGCTTAGGGTATTGCTTGTGTGTATGTGTTGATTCAGTTGCTTGTGTCTTGCATAGAAGACAGTGCTTGTAGACAAATGTAATCATTTTGCAGCTGTGGTCATCCAACAGCTAACAAAGGAATTCACACCTCTGGATGAGTGGAGGATGGGGTACCAGCAAAGCAGAAGTTTCTCAATTTGCAAAAGGTAGTAAATTAAACACTGAAACTTAACACACAAAGAAAAGGCCCATAAAACACTTTGGAGGAGGTTTCAACTTGCAAAAAAGGCAGTACTGGGGAGGGCTCAATTGTTGGAGGAGGCTTCAACTTGCAAAAAAAGTTAGTATTGGGGAGGGTTCAATTAACTTCTTAAGCCAGAGGAAACATAATGCTCTCAAGGTTCCATACACACAGGCAGCATAGTAATGAGGTTTCGATGGAGGACGCTATTTTTAACACTCTGTCATGTTGTTTGGAAGGTAATTTATGCAGGGAGTCCTTTTTTCAAAGCAAAACGTCTGCAGGGCTATGCCCACTGCAGCCGTAAAAAGTGCAGCTCCACTCAGTGTTTTGCTCTGTTCTTCCTGCAGTGAGGAGTCATTGCAAGAGTTACAGGTGTGTTTTTTTTCTCCTTTATACCCCTGGCTCTGGACATATGTCTGGGAGCAGTCTGTCCTGCTAAATACCATTTTTTTTCCAGATTGCTCTCTGTAGTAAGTCTGGAGCATCTCTTTGGATGGCAGAAACACCTTTGCTTCCTCCTAACTGTAGGCAGACAAATTATTAAAATCCCATGCACAAAACTAAGTCTGTGTATTGAAGTAATGAAATATATGCAGTAGTTTCTAATCTCATTGATTTGTTCAAGAAGTTAACAACATGCCTTACAATGGGTTCCAATTTTTAAATCTCATACCCCCCAATAAACTAGCATTACATTGCCCCTACTTCCATTCACAGCTGCACTTACTGTTTTTTCTGACTTTTCTATCACATGTTCTGTTACAGAGCCTCCATCTGACAACGGGCTTAACATGCAATCAATGCTGCCACCAGTCTGTTGTGGTTTTCCACTAAGCTGTTCCCTTCTTGTCCCACTATATGCCCTTGATCACACAGCACAATGCATCTGGGCAGAGGATCCCCTATTCCTTTCAGGCACCCCTGAACATGGCTCTGTATTAAAGCAACCTTACTTTAATGTGGTACATGCTCAAAAATGTGGAACACAGAGTTGCCTGTAAAATAGATTGCCTGGTAAATAAACTTCTGAATTTTTGAAAAAATAAAAAGACTCCAAAAAAGTCTCACAAAGCTTTTTTTTTGCTAGTAGCTTAGTTCATTTATTTCACGCCATAAAAAACTGCCCACTTCAAACTCCAATGTTTCACACATAATCTGTGCTTTATCAATGAGAGTGGATCTGTATAATGAGCAACAAATATACAGAGAATAAATGCTAGGTGACTGTGGTATACAAGGATGTACTGTATACCTATCAAGGGGGCTAACTGGGGCTATAAGCAGGGTCACTGGAAAATTGCGCCCACAATTTTTTGCAGAATCCACACTTTTCACCATTCTCCGCCAAAACTGACATGTTCCACAATTTCTTGCAATTTTTGAGTTTTTATATTGAACTATGTAAAAAGTATTAAAATTTTTAATAAAATACTCTCAAATATATTGACAACTTTGCATGCAGACTTGGGTTTGTCCGAAACAATGCAGTGTAAGGTAGGGCAAGAGTTTTATGTGACACTGATTTCTTTTGAATCCTTGTCTTGTTTGGTTTCAAAATCCGATGGCCAAGCATAAGTACACTTAAACACTTAACATTTGTTTTGTGTTGAAGCAGTCCATAAGAAAACATTTTGTTGCCACACAAACTGAAACAAAAGATGGGAGAAAAGGTGCAAATTATCCCATTCACTTGGAGTGCTAACTATGAAGCCTTTTTGTAAGTGGCAGGGCAAGTTTTTCCTTGTGAGCATACTTTCAGTCAGACTAGTTTTGATTCAAACAGCTGAGGATGTTTGGATGACCTTGCCGATTTTAAACTTGAATAAACTAGTTGCTAACAGTAATCTCACTCTTAGCAACTACCCCTTAGATGCTCACAGGCAAAGACTACAATAAAAACCTGACTAAAGTCTAAAAAGAAGCCTATAAAACACAAAATGTATCTGAACATTTATCTTTAACTAAACAAAATCATTGCAGCCAGAGTAAAACAAAGGTAAATTACAGGGTACCCTGACTACTGTATGATGCAGTAAAAATATATTGGTATTTTTTTATGTTTTTTGGTAACTGCATAAGGCACAATTGCCTGTTTTCAGGTACAATCCAGGAGCACTGAGGAGGTTAACTGACTTGCTCAAAATCACAAAGTATGCAAGTGGAGGTTGTGGGAATCAAACACAGGTTTGCTAGATGTCCACAGTTTATTACTCTAACCTCTAGGCTATACTGCCAGACCCAATAACCCCCAGATTTAATGTTTAAATATGTGATTTCAAAAATAGTGTACAGTACCTACAACACAAATTATGAACATTAAACACCTTTACATTTTACTAAAACTCAATTATTCACCAGTCTATCTGCTTAATTTTTCTTGTACCAAAGTGGGTAAACAGCTGACAGGGCACTGTAAATTGCTATTGATCAGGCTTCATTATTCTACATCCAGAAACAGAAAAATTGTTTATTCTGGCCTTATTTAATATTGATTTGCTCTGGCTCACTTTATAGAATCTATTTAGCACTGTATGAGGCAGATGCTTTTAAATTTTGGGAGATAGGCAATGCTTACAATAGCTTATCAGTTTAGTATTCTTTTTAAGAACGTAAACTTTTCTTTATGTTTTAAACATATTCAGGTGTCAGTGTGTTCATTTAGCAATTTATACTGACTAATATATGCTGCAGAAAACATTAAAAGATTTATTGTGAAGCACTCCGGGTCTATAGTAGAACCCCTGCAATTTCCCACAATTTTTGCAAAATGCTCCGCAATCTTTGGTAACCTTTTCTGCAATTTTCCAGTGGCCCTGGCTATAAGCCACAAGCCTGAAGGGTGAGTGACATTATTGCCCAAATTAGCCTCTGAGATAGGTATGTAGCCTCATATTCCACAGTTGCCTGGCATTTATTTTATATAATACATGCTGATGGTGCCTTTTTTGTACCTGAAGGCTGTGTTTTTGTCAGGAGATTTATTAGGTAAGGCTGTGCTTTGTCAGTGAGCTTATTAGGTGTGCTAATTAGCATAAGAATGTATTAACTGGTAGCCGGCCCAGTGGCACTGAGGGCTGAGGTGCTTGACACCTTACCTCACGGCACGCCGGTGACCTGGGTTTGGGAACAAGCTCGGTCATCAGAGGCCGGCAGCAGGGGGGAGGGTGGAGCTGGACTGAGCTGCCGACTGGCAGACTCTCCTTTCCGGGGAAGGGATGCGGCATCCCTCAGCCGATGGTGACCCCTAATGGAGGCTAGGAGTGGCACGGGCTTGGAGGTATGTAGCTTTAATTGTTTGGAATATCGGTTTAATAGATATGAGGTGGGATATTCAATGGGGTTGCACATGGTACAACAGGGTTGCACCATGCACAACCTGCCAATGTGCCCGGCAGGTTATTCAAATGGACGGGTTGTGCGGCGCAACCCCAATGCACCGGGTGCACCAGTATGGGCGCGCAGGTAGGCGTGCCTACGCGGCACATCCCGATATTCAGCCCAGGGCGTAGCGCATATGCAGGCACAACCGCCTTGCACATCTCAGGGAGGTGCAATGTGAGCCCATTCAAACTGGGAACAAGTCAGGGACACCCACAGGTGGGCTGCTGTATTGCTGGGTGCAACACAGCAGCCGCCTGCTGTGGGTGGCCACCTGACCTCCCAAAACATCAACCCCATGCCCCCTGCCCAGGGAGCATTGTGGTCCCCCCACCCCGTCACCCGATCGCCAGCATATGTATACAGTCTCCCTGGTGGTCCAGTGGACCACATTCCTCTGTCTGATCGCGGGCATGTAGTGAAATATTTCCTGGTGGTCCAGTGAACCGCTATCCCCTGCCCAATCATGGGCGTGTATTAAAGTAATCCCTGGTGGTCCAGTGGACCGCTATCCCCTGCCCGATCATGGGCATGTATTATAGTAATCCCTGGTGGTCCAGTGGACTTGGCAGATTCGGTGTGGGTTTCTTTTTCAACAAAAACGGGATACTCCATTACACTTGTTTTTTCTTATTAAAGATAGGATTTTTTGTTTACGGGAACATGAATTTAAGACACTGAAACGGGGTATTTGGGAACGTTACTGGAAACATATTTCATGAATGTACTTCAGATATTTTTTCCTACTTCTTGTATAATGTTTGGTCTTTTGTTTGTTCCTCATTTATGTTTTTCTGATTTTGTACTGTTGTTGTGGTTTCTGTTTTATAATTTGCTTTTAATAAAAATTCCTCTACTCTTTTCAATAAGTGCCATGGTATCTTTAACATCCACCTGAACTACCACCAATCCAGGCAGATGGGACCTTGGTTTAACATCTCATCCAAAAGACAGCACCTCAGAAGTGCAGCACCCCTCTCATGCTGCATTACAGTGTCAGTACTGGGATATTAACCCAAGTACCAGATGTGGGAACTAAATCCACAGCCCTCTGATCTCCTGGCCTCAGAGGCGAGTGTGCTACCTACTGAGCAACTGACACTGCACCGCAATTTCCCCCACCTGCACCTTGCTTATGCCCTTGGGATACTTAAAAGTTTCCATCATGTTGCCCCATTCTTTCCTCTCCTCCAGTGAGTATATATTGAGGTCTCTTAGTCTCTTCTCATATGTTTTGTGGTGCAAACCATGCACCATCTTTGTCACCCTTCTCTGGATAGCCTCCACCTTGTTTATATATCTTAAATTAATTTCATTGTAAGCTATGCAAAATCCCGTCATAGCTAAATAGTTTCATTTTAAATATTTTTAATTAATAACATAAGTTCCCTTACAGTTTTGTGCTTCAAACACCATCAAAGTGCTCTGACTCAAGTGAGGTCTGTTCAAAACATTTCAAAGTTGACACCATGCCAGAAAACCATGCTGGCTTGGCATCTGTGCTGTTCTTTATGTAGTTTTCTGCTGCAGACATCACACTGAGTCAGGGTATATAACTTTACAGCTCTTGTTGGTATGGTTAGTACTGTATACTAAAGGTTTTGTTATGATAGAATAGATTAAGAATATGCTCACCTTGATCTTTGCTGCCCCCCCCACTGAACATGAGTTATTAGCATCCATATGCCTTTTTTTTACAAATTAAATAGTATTAAGGCTGTCTAATGGCCTTTGGACTTTGGTCCAGTGTGCTGTCTTGCTGAAGCAGGAGCCTGGTCCTCTTTTTGTCCTGACCCCACCAAACCTTCTTTCCCACCTTTAAATTTAAGAAGTCATGTTGGCACTGTATTTACTTTTATACAGTTATCTTATATTGTATTTATTAATTAGTGACTCTTTACTGATAGAAATAGAATGAGTTCCCCCAATTAAGTAGCTTTAAGGCATATTAAAGGCTAGGGTAGCGTGTATGTCTAGCAGCCCTAGATGTCTGAGGCTTGAATTAGGAGAGCTGTACGCTCTGTTGTGGGCATGTGACATCATGACCAAAGTGGCATCATGAGATTACCACGCAGCATGTCATGCACACGCTGATGTCTGCAGAAGCAAGCCGCGTACTGTACAGATCACTGGTGAGGCCTCAGCTGGAGTACTGTGTCCAGTTCTGGAGACCACCTCTCCAGAAGGACATTGACAAAATAGAGGCAGGCTGGAGAAGGGCAACGAGATGGTACATGGACTGCACCAGAAGCCCTCTGCCTCAAGTGAGGTCTCTTCAAAACATTTCAAAGCTGACATCATGCCAGAAAACCATGCTGACTTGGCATCTGTGCTGTCCTTCTTTATGCATAGAAACATAAAATCTGTCGGCAGATAAAGACCATACGGCCCACCTAGTCTGCCCATTTCCCTACTCACTGCAACAGACCCAGATCCTATTTGATCTGCAGATCTCCTGCTCTGCACATCTCCAGGGTACCCTTATGTCTATCCTATGCACTCCTGAACCCCCCTATTGTTTTCGCACCCACCACTTCTGCTGGAAGGCTGTTCCATGGCTCCACCACCCTTTCTGTAAAATAGTATTTTCTCACATCCTTCCTGAACCTCCCTCCTGTTATCTTTCACTCATGACCACATTACTGTTGAGCTGGGATTCAAGTTAAATAGTTCCTCACAGTCTGTCTTGTTAATTTGTTCTAGGAATTTGAAGCTCTCAATCATATCTCCCTTCTCCTGTCTGGTCTCCAGTCAGTACATGTTCAGTGCCTTGAGGCACTCCTCAGTGGACCTGCCCTGCTGGCCCTGAATCATTTTTGTTACCTTGTGTTGTAACGTCTCAAGCCTATCCCTATCCTTCCTGAGGTAAGGACCCCAGAAGTGGGCACAGTACTCAAGGTATGGCCTCACCAAGGATCTGTACAGGGGAAGTACAGTATTACCTCCCTTTTCTGCTACCAGTACCCCTCACGATACACCCAAGCATCCAATTTGCCTTGCTATAAGCCTTGTTGCACTTAAATTGTATTAAGGAGTCACTGATGATAACACCAAGGTCTCATTCCTCAGGCGTGGTACTGAGTCTCACCCTGTCCATCCAGTACTCTGTCCTGGTGTTCTTGTTCCCCTAAGTGCATCACTTTGCACTTTTTGGTGTTGAATTTTAACTGCCAAACCCTTGATCACCCCTCTAGCTTTTACAAGTCTCTCTCTGCATTCCTTTTATTCCCTCATCACAACCCCCCCCCCCCACAGAGCTTAGCATCATCTGGGAAGAGACCACAGCCTGCCATGGACCCACTCACCAATGTTTCTGAGGAACATGTTGAAGAGGACTGAACCCAGGACAGATCCCTGAGGAATCCCACTTGTGACCTCCCTATCTTCTGATTTAACCCTGTTGACCATTACCGTCTGCTGCCTTCCCTTTAGGCAGTTACCTACCAAGTTTACTATGACCTTAGCTGCACTCAGATCCTCCATCTTCTTCAGCCAGCATCTATGGGGTACAGAGTCGAAAGCATTGCTGAAGTCAAAGTACAGCATATCTACAATGTGGCCCCTATCCAGTTATCTCAGCACCAAGTCAAAGAACACTATCAAGTTAGTCTGACAAGATCTCCTGGTGATGAATCCATGCTGCTTACTATCCTCAAGGCTGTTGCCCTCTCAGTAGTCCATGAGAACCTTTTTTTTAACTTATACTTTATGCCAACTACTCTCCAGCTCCACCTCTCCAGACAGACCTCAAGCACCTTCTGATCCTCTCCTACCCTTCAGCTGTGGCCACTTACCTCCATGGGGCCTTGGCTTCACCCCCAGATGGGGTCTGAGTGGAGGGCTACTCCTGGACATCAAGTGGTGTCAGGCAGTGACTCACATGCTGGCAAGGCAGGGAAACCTGGATATACTGGGGCTGACTTCATCACAGAGGCTCTGGGGTGATTGTTGTTTTCTCTGTTGCAGTCTCTGGGACATCATGTACAGTGACACCAAGGCATAGATGTGCACATTATGCGTGCATCTTCCTGCCAGCATCTGTGATGTCCCCCTCCCAGTTTTCTGTCCCTTCCTGCACTGCCATCTGTGGCCACTCAGGTGGCAGTATCACATTGGGAAATGGAACCTTCCCTCCCTGGAAGAGGAAAGCATCCCAAGGGGGACATTCAGTTCTCCTCCCCCTGGCTGGCCCCCAGTGACACAAGCTTTTTCCAAAATTTGGGTCACTGGCATCATGAGTGGTAGTGCTGCCATTGCGTTGATGGGCTGACCATGAGATCCTCTTTGACCAGTGACTTCATCAGTCTTCCTACAATAGAGGTAAGGCTGACAGGTCTGCAGTTCCCTGCTAGTTCCTTGCCCCACCTTACAGAGTGGAACTACGTCTGCCACCCTCCAATCCTTAGGAACCACCAATGTCCTCAGAGAGCTGTTGAATAGACCTACCAGAAGATACTGGACCCCTTTCTATTCTTGCTCAGTCTTTATTGACATTTTAGTAAACTCAGTTGTTTTTTCTGATTCACACACTGGTGTTAAGAAGAGCCATTTTAGAACTGTATGATGTAGTTTGTGTCCCCTTCAACAGCAGAGCTCTATAGATGAACACAGGTGTATCATGGCAATAATGGAGGAGCTGAACAAGGACAGAAAATATATATATATCTGTATCTATATATCGCACAGTTCTAAAATCACCCTTACAATCAGTGTATGAATTAGAAACACTATTTGAGTTTGTTAAACATTAAATAAAGACAGAAGAAGAATGGAATGGGAACCAATATTTTCAAAACAGCTTGCACAGAATGCAGGCTTGCAGGTGAACTGCAATTGTCCATGGATGGCCCCAGTACAGGGCTTGATTGAACAAGCCAGTGTACCCTCCATCCAAAATGGCCACAATGGGCCTGTACTCACATTTTTTATATAGTTCTCTAAATTATTACTTCTTCTTGTCATACTTTAAACAAAGGTACTTAGCTAACAAAGGTCAGCTAAAATGTGTGAAAGCATGATCCTAAGTTCATGGTGATCCTGGTTGGTCAGGCCCTACACTATTCCTTACATAGAAACATAGAAGGTGGCAGCAGATAAGGACCATGTGGCCCACCTAGTCTGCTCCTTTTTTCCTTACCTAATGCAATACCATTGATCCTAGTTGACCTGTAGCTTACCCTCTCTTCCCTATTGCAAGAGTACTTTTATGTCTATCCCATGCATTTTTGAATTCCCCTACTGTTTTTGTCCCAACACTTCTGCAGGATGGCTGTTCCAAGAATCCATCACTCTTTCTGTGAAAAATACTTCCTCACGTTGCCCCTGAGCCTACCCCCCTCTAGCCTCATATCATGCCCCATTGTTCCTGTACACCTTCTTTTCTGAAAGATGCAACCCTCCTGTACCTTGTTTATACCCCTGAGGCACTTGAATGTCTCTATCACATCCCCCCCCCACCTCTCCTGCAGAGAATACATACTGTGGTCCTCTAGTCTTTCTTTATATGACTTTTATTGCAGTCCTTGCATCATTTTTGTTGCCCTTCTGTGGACTGCCTCTATTTTGTCTATGTCCTTTTGGAGACGTGGCTTCCAGACCTGGACACAGTACTCCAGATGAGGTCTCACTAGTGATCAGTACAGTGGCATAACCATCTTTTTTTTTCTGCTAGAGATACCTCTCCCTATGCACCCTAGCATCCCACTGGCTCTCCCCACAGCCTTCTTACATTATTTGGTTACCTTTAGGTCATCAGATATGATTACCCCCAGGTACCTTTCTTGATTGGTAGCTGTCAGTACCTCTCCCCCCATCTTGTACTCCTCCCTTGGATTTCTGTACCCCAAATGCATGGTTTTGCACTTCTTTGCATTGAATTTTAGCTACCACACTCTTGACCACTCCTCAAGCATGTTTAGGTCCTTTCTCATTTTATCCATCTCCCCAGAGTGTTGACCCTGTTGCAGATCTTAGTGTCATCTGCAAAGAGGCATACCTTCCCATTGAGCCCCTCCACAATGTTGCTTATGAAGACATTAAAGAGGACTGGCCTCAGCATGGATCCCTGTGGCACCCCACTGGTCACACCTTCTCCTCGGATTGAACACCATTTACTACCACCCTCTGTGTCCTGTCACTCAACCAGTTTTTGACTCAGTTTATCACCTTGGGGCCCACTCCCAGGCTGCCCAACTTCTTCTTAATTTCTATTCACTTAGCTGAAAACAGTTGAAGTCCTGTAGTTCGTCTCCTTTTATGCTCAGACCTCACTCCAGCCTCCTTGTCTCATATTTATAAAGTGCAGCCTGAAATGATGTTCTCAAATGGTGTCTGGGAGCAGGTTAAAAACCAGGAGCCACACCACCCTCTAATAATTTACAAAAACAACATGAAACCTTCTCAACCCTCACTAGTTAAATAAGTTGAAACATATTTTGTGTGCTCCAGGTGAATGGCAGATCAGAATTAATGTTTTGTTGATTCTGATTAGCCACTCACCAGGAGCACCCTAAAATATGATTGAACTGGTTTAACTAGCCAGGGCTGAGCAGATTGCACCTTGTATTTGTAAATATTTCACAGTATAGGACTTGGTCACCAGTAGTCCTATGACAGTTTCACAGCTTACATAAAGAAACACGCCCTGCTTAAAAAAAAAAAAGGATTTTCAAAATATGTGCACAGAACTGAAAAGAAAAAATGAGCTTCAATAACAGAAAATAATTGTCTGTACACCTGAGGAGAGGAATCTGTCACAACAATTATCTGGGTTTCTAGCTTTCTGTTTCCAGGCAGTGTGTCATACGTTCAACCCTCAGACTTCTGACCTTTTAAAAAGCCTCTAGGGAAATCTCAACATCTGACATAATTTTAGTTGCATTTCCTATTGGAACTTCCTCATATTCTTTATTACTAAGGGCATCTGTGTGGAAGTATGATCCTTGCCCTTTAGTCTCCATCATCTGATGCTGCTTATCTACATGTAATGTCAAAAATCTCCTACTTGTGACATCATAATCATTTATTTGTTTATTTTTGTGGTAACCACTTGGTAGGAGTTAAACCCCAATTGAGGCCAGGTCACGGGGTTATATAGAGACCCATGGGCAGACTGGATGGACTATTGGTCTTTTTCTGCCATCAGTTTTTATGTTTTTGTGTAACCGAATAAGGCCACTGGGAACCAAACCCATTTTCAGGGGTGACCCGGAATTTCCATGGCAACCAAAGTAGTCATAGAAACCAAGGCTAAAACAGAATTTAGGATACTGGAGGTGGAGAAGGATAATGATGAGACCTTTTTTAGCTATATCAGGGTAAAGGGCAGATGAGAGAATGCATCAAAAGAAAAATGGGAACAGCATATATTCTGAATTAATATTTCAGTTATATGTCTATATTTGAGGCCTCAGGCCCCTTAATAGACAGTATCATTAAATTCAAGGATCCCAAGGAACAAGGACTGGAAGTTGGGAGTAAATATTGATAGGTAGGTCATTAGATAGATTGTTAAACCTTAAAGTAAACAAATCCCCAGAGCCAGATAGGTTAAATCTAAGGGTACTTAGGGAGACAAGACTGACCATAGTAAATCTCCTGGCGTACCTGTTTAACAAGTCCCTAAAAAAATGGATGAAGTTCAATTGGACTGGAGTGTTGCCAATGTGGTGTCTTTCCACAAGGGTGAGGATTGAGAGGACCCAGGGAACTATGGGCCAGTAAGCCTGACTTCCATTGCTGGTAAGCTACTAGGAATCATAGGTATGAACAGATAGTGGCATCCCTCCAAGCACCGGAGCTACAAGATAAAAATACAGCAAGGGTGAATGAGGGGGTAGGTTATGTCAGACAAATTTACTAAACTTCTTTGATTCAGTGAAAATGGTGGTGGACAAAGGTCAAGAAGGGGTAATTCTCAACATGTACTTCTTCAAGGCCTTGGATTCTGTATTATTGCACAGGAGGCTGGTTAAACAAACAAGTGTATGACTTGGGGATAGGAGAAGAACTGACTAGATGGACAGGGAGCTGATTGAAGGGTAGGACTCAGGGAAAGGTCCAAACTAGTGTATTCTCAGAGGTGAGGGTGATCAGTGGGGTTATACAAGGATCAGTACTAGGCCCGACCCTCTTTAGTATGTAAATTAGTAGCGTATATGAAAAGCTACAGGGAAGCTGAGTCTTTTTGTGGATTGCACCAAAATCTGCAGAATGATGGACAGTATCAAGAGTACAGCAAAAATGTTCAGGGCATACAGTGCAGCTATGAAACAGGAATTGACTGTATGATGTAAATGTTTGAGGTAATTTATTAGGACTTCAGCAACATAAGCATTATCCTACATGTCTGTTTAAAGTATCATGTTTGACATACTTGATGAGTTTTTGTATTATGTTTTGTATACATAGTAAATTACTGATTGTTTTATTATACTTACTGTTTTTGTAACCAGTGCCTCTTGCAAAAGAAGACCAGCTTGTAAACAAGGCATTTTTGCCATACTGGTGGAATGCTACCCAAAGTTTGTTTAAAAAATTAAAATTTTTCTGTATTAGTGTGGAAGGGTATAAAGCAACGATAAGGGCGATGGCTGATATCTTTATTGTTTGGCTAAAGAGCCATTACACATTTTCAATAAATGTATAACTAAAAATGCATTGATTGAAATTTACAAAATAGCATAATGAGACACATTATAAAAATTGTACAACAGCACAAACATAGGAAAATCATTAATGAACAATACTTCACAGTAATAAAGTGCAAGTAGCCATGATGCCCCCAAATAGGGCAAAGCCCTACAAGCCCCCTAGACACTAATATTGAACAATTGCAGAAATTACAGGTGCAAGAATTGCAAATACCAGTAAATAAATCAGTAAATATCACGTAAAAACTGCAGCGCGGTTCGAGAATGCATTTGACAGGCATAAGGGAATCTTAGTGGTAAGGCAGGGGGGTAGAGCTGGATATCAAGTAGGGACTGTGGCAACACAGTAGGTAGAGAAAAAATGGACAAACTAGGTGAGCCAAGCTGCCCTTATCTGCCATCACATTGTATGTTTCTATGTTAATTATGATCAGGTTAATGAAGGGAAGACATTATTAGAAAATGCTATCTAACTAGCATGTCAACTAGAAAATGCCCTGGTAATCCCTATTCCTAATGACAAGAAGCCAAGACAGATAGAAAAGAAAATGCCCATTTCCCTGATCGGGAACCAAAGGTGGAACAGGCAAATGATGCACCGTTGGATCACAGTTGTCAGAATGCATTAGCAGATGCCGCCTAAGCAGCATGTCATCCAGAAAATAGTACTGGAAGTTCCATATTTAATGGATTGAAGTCCTGTCTGGCCACTGATAATGGATGTGGAGAATCTGGAAAAGTAGTCTAGCATCTAGCAGTTGAAGTGAAACACGAAGACATACGAGGTCATGCACATCGGCAATAAAACCCCACAAAGTGAGGGTGGCATTGAAAGGGTAAAAGTAGAAGATTTTAAGGATGAAAGGGCTTGAGGGGTATTAATTACAGATAACATTAAGTTCACTTTCCAATGTGGTATGGTACATGGGAGGGCAAATAGGAAGCTGAGCTCTATTAGGTGGGGGATTTACTGGTTGCAGAAAGGAGATGACTATGCCATTGTACAGATTGCTGGTGAAGCCACACCTCAAGTACTATGCACAGTTCTGGAGCCCACACCTGACAAAGGACAGGGTCAGGATAAAGATGACACAGCAGGAGGCAACTAAGATGATACAGTGGCAGCAGGGGAAGACTTATGAGTACTGGATAGAGAGCGTTAATACGTTGTCCCTGGAGGACACAAAGGAAATAACTGTGAGGGTACTGTGCAACAAGGTGACCCATGCAGAGCTGGACTGACTGAATGGAAGTTAATTGACCAGGGAGCACAATTTAAACCTAGTGGGGGTAGCGAAGTGGGGAGCTCAGGAGATATATTAGGAAGCACTTTTCATGGAGGGGTACTACATCAGTGGAGTAGTCTACCCAGTGCAGTATCAACATAAAAGCCATTGCTGGGATTAAAAAGGGCTGGGATGGCTAACATGGCATTATTGACCAGGTGAGGGTGTGAAGGACCAAGGGAGAGGTAGAGGGTAAAGGGAGGAGCCATTTCAGAATAACTCTAGCTAGAGTTCCAGGGCATGGTGCCATAAAAGGAAGCAAGCACTTAGTACAGTGAGAGTGTGTGGTACCTGGGCAGTGGCCAGCCCCAAGAAAACACAAATCCAAAACAAAATGGTTCCAGACTCTGGTAAAAGGTACAAAAAGAATGTCCATGACAAGTATTACATACATATGGGATACACAATGGCCAGACTCTGAATATACCATTTATCATCATTTTAGGTCTTCAGGCCATAGAAATACATCATTTATCTGCAAGGTGTCATTCTCACCTACATTGTATAAATTAAATAAGGATATAAATATCTGACTAAATAAGTCTACTCACCAAAACTGGTAAAAGTGCTATTTAATAGCAGAAGGTACAAAATAGATATACACAAAAATATTTGTTAGTGCAAAAAATCTTAAGTGCACAGAGGTCAGCAAGCAAATGCCGCAGGGCAGACTGGGTGGACTACAAGGACAAGATTCTTAAATGGGTTCAACACAGGCATAAATGCATGCTGGGCTTGCCTCTGCCTGACTGCATCTAGGCAGCCCTGCTGCCACAGTATTTTCAAAAGATGTTCCCCTTTGTGGAAAAAAATCACAATTTGTGGTGAAACATTGCTTTTCTCAGCACCTTGGATGCTGAGACCATCTAAGATGGTCTGAAAGTTTGGACCCTTTACTGTTTAGAAAATTGTAGCAGAGGTATCTTGGATGGATCCTTTTGAAGTCCTGCCCCAAGTCTTTTTCTGCTCTTACCTGTCTACATTTCTATGTGGCAACTGCGATTCATAAACAGAGGATTGTGATTACATCCAATGTAGAGGGCATAAGGAGCAGGTGAAATTTGAGGTAAAAGAATCCCTTGATTCGGGCAGCTTTCCTTGGCAATGCAGAAATAGAGGAATCTACTGTATAGAGACAGTATGTGCTATGTAAGCAGTAGTTGTCCCAGAGATGTCGCAGGCTCATTAGGATGTTGTATACTTTATTTATTTATTTATTTGTTATTTATTTATTTCAGTATTCGCAAAACCATTTGATCTTAGAGCTCTTTACATAGGTTCCACGTCAGGACATTTCAGTACAACAGATAGGTGAAATTATACAAAGGATTGCAGAAATACAAAGGTAAACAAACAGGATTATATATCAAACACAGTACAGGTCATAGGAAAACAGACAATTTACAGTGCCCAATGGTGAAACCAGTCAGTTGTCAGCAAACAAGAGGTTGTTTGGAGCGTTGCAAAGTGCTAAAGAAAAAAAAGAAAAGAGGGGGTGAGGGGGAGGAGCCCAAGTGCAGTGTGCAAAAGGAGAGCGTAATATTAGTAAGGCAGTAGGGATCAGACGGAGGTCACTAGATTGGAGACAGAGGGAGAGGGTGCTAGGTGTGTGGGGGAGGAGGAGAGCCTACTCAGCGGAGAGAGGGAAGGGTTAAGGGGGCAGGGGATGGAAGTAGTGATGGGGGGGTGGAAAGGTGGTGCTAGCAATGGCAGGCACATCGAGATTCACTTATCATAAGGAGCTTCAAGTTTGTTTTGAAAGTACCCAGTGTGGGCAGGAGCACGATGTTCTCATGGAAGGAGTGGAACCTCAGCAGTGCATGGTAAGCAAAGGACCTTTGTCCTTGAGATGTTCAACATTTCGGAGTTAGGAAGGACTGGTGTTCAGAGTTATGGGTGTGTCATGGATTATTGCTGGGAACCAGAAGTTGTTGGACCCCTGGCAGTAGCTGACCAAGGAAGATCTTTTTGACCAGAAGGCAGGATTGATATTTTAATTGGTTATTGACCGTGAGCCAGTGTGCCCTAGCAGAGAGATCACAGGTGTGATTCAGTTGGTGCGCACCTAAGGTGAGCCGGCAGGCTTTGTTGAGTGCAGTTTTTATGCACCGGAGAGCAGTACCTGTGGCAGAACCATATATAGACAGCCCGTAGCCCACCAGGGAAAACACAGAGCTGTGAACAGCTATGATGAGGGCTTCAGGGGAAGGGCTATGCTTGTGATGATAAAGTAGCCCTATGCACATGTTGATAGCTTTGTTCGTGTTGTCAATGTGGAGAGTATAGGAGAGTGAGTTGTCAATAGTGATACCGAGCTATTTAAAGTGTTGAACAAGGTCAAGGGAAACCCCGCCACTATTGCATATTGATAGTGGGTAATTTTTGTGTTTGTTTAGAGAGCTGGAAAACAGCATTTTTTTTGTTTTCTTATAGTTCATTATCAGTTTATGATCTTTGAACCACATCTCTGCAATGGTGAAGTCGCTCTGTAGTTGCTGAGGGCGCTGGGGTCTGAGCCATTTGAGAAGACATCCACATCATCTGCATAAAGGAGGATGCGGCCTTGATTGACTTGGGGGAGGCAATTCAACAATAAGCTGAATAGGATGGATCCCAGTATTGACCCCCGATAACCTTAACAACTGCATGTTTTAGGTTATTACCCCCCCCCATCATCCAAGAAAGAACAATCTCCTGCCAGTTCTCAGTGCTACTTACAACTTGTCTGCTTTTTCCCCACAACTGTAGGAAAAAGGCTAACTCAAAAGTACAGTCTCCATATTGAGGCTTCTTGAGCTAAGCAAACCTTCTCTGTTTGTTACACTGCTGGCAAATGTCATGAAAACTTACTGTGAGTGAACACAAAGTGATGAGGGAAGACAAAAGAAAACATCATATTCTCTTGGGCTGACAATTCAGGTCTGCATGGTAAGAGTCAGAGGTAGTGTGCCAGTTACTGTAGAGCACTGTCCTGGGAACATGGAGATCCCAGGTTCACACACCCCTAGAGCCTTATACTCATGCATGACCTTCTATCAGTTACTTAACCTCCTAGTGCTCCAGTCACCCAGCAGGGCAGGAAATGTACACAAGAAGGACGCCAGGACCCCAAAACGAAAAGCTGAATTTCAGCTGGGCTGTCTTGGGTAAAAGAAATGCAAAAAAGTCATGGTGTGTCAGATGCTTTTCTAGTGTGTGCAGGAAAAGTCAGGGCTAGCAGCTGAGATGCACGGAGCGATCCATGGTATATGCTACAGGTATTGTATATACTGTACTTCGCGACTGTCCCTGATTTTAATGAATTTTCCAAATTTTTTAACCGGTAATACTCCACACTGACGTAATCTGCAGTCAAGTCATATTCTGAGGCGAAATTATACCGTAAGCATATCAAATAAGGCAAATTATTAAAGCTCCAGCACATTATTCCGTTCAATAGGCGTGTATTTCTTGGCGACTTATTTATGAAGATTTCTCGGCTAATTTTAACAATTTATGTGTCTTCAAAGCTTCACTGATTTCAGTTTATCGTTCGATTGCTTTTAAAAATGCTGTTTGATCTGTATGTGAGGGCTCATAACTGTAATACAAAGTCCTGCGTGAATTCCCAAATTTCCATAGAGCCCCCCCCTCCCTTCCTTTCTAGCACCTACTTGATTTACAAGTGTCCCAATTGGCTGTGTGACTGGAACTCCTGTTGGTAACTGGAAATGCATCGGTGCTGTGTATTAATGCACTGACTGGTACAACATCTTCTGTTGGAAATGGCACGGCACAAAACCTTCCTCTGCTGCTCTCCTTAAAGTGAAGACAGCGACTGATCTCTGGGGAGTGACTGCATACAGTGCTATTGTAGAGGTCCTGGAGGGAGATCTGGGCCATAGACCGATCACTTTACAGGGGGATGATCTCAGACTGCTGTGGTAAAACTGCTGCTGGTGGTGGTGGTAGTGGTAGTAGTGAGGGAGGGGGAGAACAGCTTGTAATTAGTGAACAGTGTCACACTGCGATCGGGGCTGTTGTTCACCAGCACGGAGAGTGGATATCTTCCCCACTATCCATATACGCCACTTTGCTTTCAGTTAGTTTCCGAGCCACTCCAGTACCAGAAGGAGTTTCAGAAGCGATCGCACATCATCGCCCGCAGATCTCTGTATAGCAGCGACTACCATCATCACTATCAGTACTCGTTCCTTCCTTCTTTCAGCAACGCGCTACAATAGACTCTACAGATGAAACTGTAAGGATAAGGAGGACAGCGCTAAGGCAATGCCTAGCTTGTGGCGGATCTGTAGCAGAGTAACAGTCGAACTGGGGATGTGATTTTGAGCTGCATTTCACCAGCTTGCAGGCACTGCTGCAGCGGACTGGACTTCAGAAAGGAACAGGTGCAGGGGCTGGGACCCAGGGCAGGTGCAGGAGGAAGCTGCCGGACACCCTCATGGATCATGGGATTCAGCCTTCTTCAGCAATTCCAAGCCTATCCTTATCACTCTAACTCCTGCTGTCCTGTCTGAAGCTGGGCTCGCTCCCTAACTTTGGGATCGTCTCCCACCCCACTCTTTGCCCAGCGCCCCTCTGCTCCTGTCTGGCGCTCTCGGGGTTTGCACCACCATGGCGTTCACGTTCGCTGCCTTCTGCTACATGCTTTCCCTGGTCCTCTGCGCAGCCCTCGTCTTCTTCGCTATCTGGCATGTGAGTATCAATGTTTATCAACAGGGTAAGGCGGGGTAGGGAATCCGGTACCAGACTTTGTGGGCGGCTGGAAATCGAGCGGCGAGAAACTGGTTGGTGCCTGGCCCTATTGGGCATTTCAGTGGTCACCAATGCAATAGGTAAGACGGGCAGATTGAAGAGATTTGTCAGTTAAATACACTGTCTTGGACATACTTCTCAACCGTCCCTGATTACGAGGGACAGCTCTCATTTTACCTCTCAAAGTTGTTTTGTCCTTCACCTGTCCCCATGCAAAAAGTACTACACACACAAGAAAGGTACTTTAAATTCAAACTTTAAAGCTGAATTTTATAGTAGTCTAAGATGCTAAATAAAAAAAAAAACGAACTTTGTTCAAGTGCATGCAATGGTATCCATTGTGTTCTGAGCTTTTCCTTTCATGTTTGAGGATGTGTCCCTCATTATGAGGATCCGTGTCCCTCACTGTCCCTCGTTTTGCGTGTCTGTGTCCCTCATTTTAGCGACGAAAGGTTGAGAAGTATAGTCTTGGTAGCAATTGGTAACTTTTACAGTAAGTGGATTCTAGACCTTTTAAAATTTGATCTATGGCTGTGGGTCCTGGGTTTAAGCATCAAAGATATGTGTGTGCTGAGAGTGTGTCATTTTTTTTCTCTTTGGCTGGCGCTGGCATACTGAGCTGAAGCTGTTTCCTGGTTTGTCGAGACATCACATGGAGTTTAAATCTGGTGACATCCAGCAGACCAGACCTGGGTTTTAATCTCACAGCTTCCACTTACATACTGCGTGACCCTGAGCAAGTCACTTAACTTCCCTGTGCTCCCAGGTCGCGCCTGTAAAAAAGCGTTCAGCTTAGTGTGCTACTCCTGGTTAAACAATAACAACAACAAAAATGACTCGTTCAGGGTCACACAGTGTATCTTTATTGCTGCACTTAATTCAAAAGACAGTAATTATAATTTCCATAAAATTAAATAGAAGGGGAACCCACTTTTCAGTAAAACACGTATGACATTTCCAGAAAGTAAATTTGAAACATTCGGGGAAATGCATTTGATTCAAGCTATCCTATAAACTGACACATCATACTCCTCAAATTCATATCCATGGTTACCACACTAAACAGGAAAATTAGAAACATTCTCCCTTGGACCAGCTGAGCTTCTGCATAGCTAATGTTCACAAGACCCTTTTTTGTAATTTCCAAATGCAAATTAATACACATATCAGTCAACAAGGGATCTCTCTTAAGAAATTTACATGCCTTTTCTTTCAAAATTCAGTATATCAGGACAGAATAAAATGATGCAAATGTTATCTTCAGAATCTTTTATATTACACCCTATACAGTTGCATCCTAATCCTGCAACTCTTCCAGATACAGTACCTTGCATTCCATACTTCGAAATAACAGCACTGAAATCTGAACCTACACACTACACAAATGGGGGCTGCGGAAGTCAAACAGGATGTATTAGGTGCCTTGGTCTAACCTCTAGGCTACCCTACCACCAGTGAGTGTGTGTGTGTGTGTGTTTGCGCTGAACTTCAAACTGGTCAGTCTGGAAATCAATGGATACAAGAATGGGGGGTCAAAAGGCTTAATCTCCTTATTTTGAGGACAAGTGGGAGTTGTTTTCATTGCTGCCAAACCAGGACAACCTTGTATATAGGACCTTCGAGTCCTAAGTGTATCATCCTGCATAAAAACAAATACCTTTACTACTACTACTGCTGATTAACATAGAGAGCCAGCCGGGTCTAGTGGCTAGCGTAGGCTTTGAGAACCTAGAAAGCTCGGTCCAAATCCTACTATAGCCACTTACTCTGTGACTCAGAGTAAATCACTAAACCTCACACTGCTTTACTCCACCCCTTGTAAAATGGGGTTGAAATCAGAACCCCACTGAAAATGATATGTTGTATCTCAGCTGGGCTATAAATGTATCAGAAAATAAAAATACATGGCAGCAAACCAAGAGGGCTGCTGACATAAAGGTGTACTGGTTCTTTGCAAATTAAAGTTTGTCCTACTGTATGAGTATCTGAGTAAACAAATATGCGACTTTCTGATGTTTTGTTAGGGAAAAAAATGCAAAAGTCAGTCCTGTAACTGAGCCCTAGCCCCCAACACCTTAAAAAAGGGCAGTTGAGCAGGCATGCTGGTTCTCCGTCTTCTCTAACTTAGGGTGAGGCAGTTCCCCAGGACAATCTGATGAAGTTCCTCACTCCATGATTTTTTATTGGAAAAATGAAGTGATTAATTAAAAAAAGAAGACACCCTCCCCGTTTCCTTGGGGATCCATAGAATTGGGTAGTTTGATTTTTATTTGGGCTCGGCATTATGTGGTATAAATTCCACTTTTTCTTTTTACATACGGTAGATACCGTATATTCTGTAGCTATGGTACGTCTCGATTCGAGGGGTGTCGGCAGGCATACGCACTGTAGGCAGCAGAGTTCAGTAAAACAAATCTGGCTGGGGTAGCAAGTCAGGCAGGGGCAACAAAAAGAGGAAAGCATGGACGTTGTGAGTCACATTGTGTCTGTCATGCTGAGCCCTTTTGCCTTTGTTGTTGTTTGTTTGCTATGGGGTACTGATGCCACCAGCCAAATACATAAACAAGAACAACTTACCAGGCTGGCAGAAAAACAAAGGAAGGAGGATTACAGGAGGAAACTGATTACTGTACTTGAACCCAGACATGGCAAGGGGGAGGGCGCAATGATGTGGCATGGCAGCACATATTTTGGTTTATGTTTACATAAAGGGGTGTGAGGGCAACGGTGCATCAGTTTTGAGTACGAGTTTAAAATTCCCGGCTACACCCCTCTCGAATATATGGTATATAGAAACATCAAACATTACTTAGTGATCGCGTGGTCAAAATGGCGGGAACCTTCCTGCCACTACTCCCTCTTGCCGGTTTCCTTTTGAGACCGCAAGGTTCTCACAATGGTGCAGTACAACTGGGAGTTGCAGACAGTGCAAAGGTATGGGTACCTCATCTGCCGCGCGCGCCTGTGTGGTGCCGTGAACTAATGAGAAATGTTACAGACCCTCCACCACAGTTCAGTACACCACATAGTTTTAAATGTACTGCTTGTATAATTCTCCCCTTTCTAGTTAGTCACTCATAGTGTTTTATTTATTTATTTAGCTTTTGTTGACCGGGTAAGTGCACTAGACAAATCCTGCCTATTTTCAGGCACGACCCGGGGGAAGGGGATACAGATGAATGCCAACTGACCTTGAACCAGATTAAGCTGTTGCTGGTATTTTTAGTGAATGAGGGAAATTTGGCCAGGACACCGGGGAAATTCCCCTACTCTTTTCGATAAGTGCCATGGGATCTTTAACAGCCACCTGAACTACCACCAATTCAGGCAGATGGGACCTCGGTTTAACCTCTTATCCGAAAGAGGGCACCTCAGAAATGCAGCACCCCTCTCATGCTGCATTACAGTGTCAGTACTGGGATATTAACCCAAGTGCCAGATGTGGGAACTGAACCCACAGCCCTCTGATCTCCCAGCCTTAGAGGCGAGTGTGCTACCTACTGAGCCACTGACACTGCTTTTATTACCAGTTTAAAGGAAATCTCTCTTAGGAATTAAACTTGTTTGTAGCAAGTAGTTTAGCATATGAGGTGTGCTGGCTGGCATAAAGCCCTAATGGTAAGCAGAAATTTGGCATAAGGTTTCGACAGAATAAACACCTGTACAACTCTTAGGTGTATGCTTGTGGTTACTGTACTAAGTTTATCACCTGCTTTGTCGGAAACCTCAAGAGAAAATGTGCTATCAATCCTTTGTAAGTGAATGTTAGGACTGCTATCAAATGATATAATTCTGTATAATGCCCTGATTGTTTTTCTGGGAAAATCATACAATTAGAAAAATATATGATACTTACTGTAGACAGGGGACATAATGTAGATAGGGTACATACTGGGGATGGGGTCCATCCAGCCTGTCCTGTTTTACATGCAGTAGATAAGCCTACTGGATCAGTTTAGCTCCTAGTGCCCCTTTCAACCTTTCACCTATTTGAAGTTACCCTTCTGTAGTTATACCACTGGTGTTTTGAAGTCTAAGATTATACTGGCAATGCTTACTGTATGTTTTTTTATCAGCTTGTTCCATATAAACACAACCCTTTTGCTAAGAAATTGCTTTCATATGTCTTTCTTGAACCCCCCCTCCCCATTTGAGGTTATGGTCCTTGGTGGACATCTGCCCTTTTATTTTAAAGGACACCTAAACCCATTGTTCTTATTTGAGCTATTAAAAATTGATTACATAAGAAGGTAGTTAATAGGGTTAAAAGATGTGCATGGTTACCTTATATTGCAAGGTTTTTCTTGGTTTCTTAGCATTTAAAAGAATGTAAACAAACTGGTGGGCTTCTTGAAACTCAGGTCAAGATAGAGACATAAAATTGTGCATACATCATCTGTAGTGGTGTCAGTGAAGTGAGACATTATAATAGCTGTTACTGTTCAGTATCTCTATACACAGTGTACCTTTGTTGCCAAATCATAACCATTTATGTGCAGTAGCATTCTTTCTTTCCTACCATTTATTTTTTCCCTTCTTGTCTTTGCACCCATTTCCCTCAGGAATTCCCAAGGCACACTCAATCCTCCAACAGACATTTTGCCTGCCAGCTCCATCCTCCATGGAACCTTGGTTTGCACCCCCCCAGTGGGGTTGGAGGAGGGGGATTCACCCTGACCATGGACTTGCATCATGAGGCACTGTAGTGAAGGTGGTGGGTCTGGATATACTGGGGTCCATCATTGTGGGTGCTGGGCCATTTTTGCTTTTTCACATCTCTGTCTTGAGATAACAGTGACAAGGGTGCCATGCATGAGCACACATACAATGCATGCTGTTGTACCACATCAGCCAGCATCTTCCCTTCCCAAGGTGCACCAGTCAACAGTTCCACCTGTGGTTACACAGGTGGCACTAATACAGTGATGTCACTCTTACTCTCTACTTGGGGAGGTGAGCATCCTATGGGGATGCTCAGTCCTCCCCCAA
Organism: Neoceratodus forsteri; assembly: GCA_016271365.2. NCBI lineage: Eukaryota > Metazoa > Chordata > Ceratodontiformes > Ceratodontidae > Neoceratodus > Neoceratodus forsteri. Next base: position 238,449,319 of record CM057451.1, read on the forward strand.
ATGGCACTTGATGACACTGGCTTGTTCCTGAAGTCTGGTCATGGACATCCTAAGTGGTAACCCTAACACTACACCAAATGCGCCTGCTCTACATTAACATTCTAATCAGTACTTCATGCGGGTATAGACATTTAAGCAGACATATCTTTTAAAGCAGCTCCTTGTTTACTACCTTCCTGTTGGATTACTTTTTAATGGCTCTAATGTGGGGAAACGGTTTTGGCATCCTTTAAATAAATCAGTGGTGTATACCGTATTATGCCATTGCAAGTGTTTGTAAGTTTCTATCATGTTTTCCCTCTCGCCTGTCCTCCAATGAGTACATGTTAATTCTCGCCATCCTCTCTCGATATATTGGCTCCTATTGCCCATGAATCGTTTTTGTTGCCTTCTGTTGGATATTTTGTAGTTTCTTCCTATCCTTTTTCAGATGAGGGTTTCAAAACTGTATATAGTACTCCAGGAGCAGCCTAGCTATCAACTTGTATAGTAGCAAGATGTCCTCTTGTTTCAGCTGGTGAAGCCCTGTATAGTACACCATAGTATCCTTTTTGCCATTCCAAATGCTTTCACACACTGAGATGAATATTTTATAGTGCTGTTTGTTAATACCCCAACATTTTTTTCTTCTATCAAAGGGTTCCACAGTGACCCCATTAATTCTGTAGTCTGTTCATGGATTCCTGTTGCCAATTTGTATCAACTTACAATTTTTGGCATTGAACTTTACAGCCATGTTCCTGACCACCGTTCATGTCTCTCCACCATCTCCCTTTATGCTATGTGTCCCTCACCACTGTCTACTCTGCCACAGTGGTTTGTGTTGTTTGCAGTCAGACTCACCTTGCCATGCAGTCCCATGCCTATGACACTTATAAACATATTGAACAGTACCAGTCCCAGCATCGACCCCTGGGGCACCCCACTCGTAACCTTCTTGACATCCAAGAATTTGCCATTTAGGGCAAGTGTCTGTGTCCTCTCAGACAATCAGTTTCCAATCCACCTACTGTAGTTAGCTTATTTCCATGTCCTAGTTACCCTATATACATATATATATATATTTGGATTAGTCTTCTTTGAGGCATTGAATTGAAGGCTTTTCTAAAGTCAAAGTAAAGGGTGTTTACTGTTTAATTTCTATCTACCATCTGCATTACTATGTCTTAGAAGTCAGTCAGATTGGTTTGACACAAACTCCCCTTTGCAAACCCATGCTGATTTCTTTCCACGAGTCCATTTTCCTCCTGAAAGTCACTATTTACTCTAATTGACCTCAGTGACCTTTCCACTACCAATGTCAAATGTATAAGCCTATAGTTACCTGGTTGTCCCTATCCCAACTCTTTTGTAGGGGGACCCCATTTGCCACCCTCCAGTCCTTGGACATCTTCCCAGATGCTAGCAGTTTTGTAAACAGACATCCAGAATGTCAGTGCTCCTAGCAAAAACAGTGATGACTCAGAATAAAGTTGAACTGAAATCAAAGAATTTTATTTATCACTGTTCAGAGCATATTACAAGCACCAGCAACCCTGGCACTTGTACTATGCTCTGAACAGTCATGAATAATTCTCTGATTTGGATTCAACTTTATTCTGAGTCCTGAATGTTTTTGCTGGGAATGCTGATGTTCTGGATGTCTGTTTGGAATTTGGGCTGGCTGCCCTGTCAGCACCCACCTACCTTAGTAGTCCGCAGCAGCTGTCCTTTGGATCTTGTTCGATAAATAGGCCTGTCAGGGAAGCTGCCAGTGAATGGCTAATTATGTTCAGCAATCTTGGGTGCAGCCTGTCTGGTCTAGGAAACCTGGTCACATTTTATTTTAATCACATTAAACTAATTAATTAATTAAGTTAAATTAATTAGGTCATTTCAAGACCCTGAAACATGAGCAGACTTGATAGACCAAATGGCCTTCTTCTGCTGGCTTCTTCATATGTTCATATTCACACAGAACCTTCAGAACCTTTTCCATAGTAACAATCTGAATCCCTTATTTCCTTTTCTTATCATTTACCACATAACTTGCGTTTGCTTTTGGGTAGAGGCCCTACGCTTTCTATTGTAAACACTAAGCTGAAATCGTTGTTTGATAAGTTGGTCTTTTCTGTCTCATCCTCAGCAGTAATCCCATCCCACTGGATCCTCTCACTGTTTTCCTTTGTAGTCCCTTTCCCCTACAGTATATTTATAGAAGGGCTTGCCGTTATTTTTCCCTCCCTCTGCAATTCTTAGTTCTGTGCTTGCTTTTGTCCTCCATATGGCATCCTTACTAATCTCGTTTTGGTATGCAACCCTGTTTATAGAATTTGACAGTGGATAAGGACCGCTTGGCCCACCTAGTTTGCCCATTTTCCTACCTAAGTGATAAGCTGCAGATCCTAGTTAACCAACAGCTTACTTCCTCCTACACCCCACTAGGACTGAATTATGTCTGTCCCATGCATTCTTGAATTTCCCCACTGTTCTTGACTCCACGACCTCCTCAGGGAGGTTGTTCCATGCATCCACAACCCTCTCTGTGAAAAAAAAACATCCTCACATTACCTCTGAGCCATCCCCCCTCTATCTTCAAATTGTGTCCCCTTGTTCTTGCACATCTCTTTTTCTGAAAGATGCTACCCTCTTGGACTTTGTTGATTCCCTTGAGGTACTTGAAAATTTCCATCATGTCCCCTCTCTTCCTTCTTTCCTCAAGGGTATACATATTAAGCTCCTTTAGTCTTTCTTCATATGTCTTCGGGTGCAGACCCTGCACCATTTTGGTTGCCCTCCTCTGGACAGTCTCCACTCTGTTTATGTCTTTGTGGAGATCGGGTCTCCAGAACTGCACACAGTACTCCAGATGGGGTCTCACCAACTGTCTGTACAGAGGGATAACAACTTCCTGTTTTCTACTATTGATGCCTCTCCCTGTGCATCCCAGTAACCCCCCAGCCTTTCTTATTGCCTTCTCACATTGCTTGCCCACCTTTAGGTCATCTGATATAATTACCCCCAGGTCCCTTTCCATTTTTACTGTTGTCAGTATTTCACCCCCAATTGTGTACTCTTCCCCTGGATTTTTGTTTCCCAGGTGCATTACGTTGCACTTCTTTGCATTGAATCTGAACTGCCATACATTTGACCATTCCTTCAACAATTGACAAGTCCCTTCTCATCCTTTCCACTCCATCTGGTGTATCAACCCTGTTGCAGATCTTTGTGTCGTCTGCAAAGAGACATACTTTTACTTCCAGTTCCTCTGCAATGTCACTTACAAAGACATTAAAAAGGACCGGTCCCAGTACTGAACCCTGGGGTACCCCACTAGTAACCCTCCTTTCTTCTCTGTGGACTCCATTTTCTACTACCCTTTGCGTCCTGTTGTCTAGCAAATTTTTTATCCAGGCTACCACCTTGGGACCTACTCCACGGCTGGCTAATGTGTGTATTAATCTTTTGTGTGGGACTGTATCAAATGCCTTGCTAAAATCTAGGTAGGCCATGTCCACAGCCCCTCCCTGGTCTACTACTTTGGTCACCCAGTCAAAGAAATCTATTAGATTCATCTGACATATAGAAACATAGAATTTATCTCATTTGGTTCCCTGTTAGAAACCTTTAGTGCCTTTCTCGTGTCCCTTACTGAGTGCCTTTCTCATGTCCCTTACTGTTTCACTTACTTGCCTACTGAACCAAAGTGTTTTTTTTTTCATTTCATGGCCTTCTTCACAAATCTCATACAAGATTGGGTGACCTCTGATACTGCATTTTTACTAATGTGATTAAGTCCTCTCCTGTATTTTTGAATGACACATTGCTGAATTGAGCTAGTATGGGCAATGCCAAATTATGATAAAGTGCAGGATTTACCAAGTAATATAAAAAGTTTGAAACTTTTATATTTACACTTATTATGTTTAACATCAGTGTTTTCTTCTACACAATTCAGGCAATACATTATTTTTTCACTGTGCCTTTCAAGAGGCATAGGTTCTCTCCAAATGACCTCACAACTGCTATGCTTGTGACAACACAGTCCATGGCCATGGTGGGAAGCGCTGTGATGTCATAAACAGGAACACAATGAGGTCAGCTGTGGTCTGGTCAAATGCTTTTTATACTGACTTCATGGACAGTCCATAAAGATGCATTATAAACCCTGAAACCGGAAACTGAAAATGAACAAAATCCATTCTGATGTGAATTGTAATAGCTGAAAGCTTTATTTTTAACAACTTTTTTTTTGTTAAATTGCTAAAGACTAAAGGTGTGTGTGTGTGTGTGTGTGGGGGGTGGACTCACATCTGCCTGACCATGAGGGCACATGCCTGGGCAGGTATCTGCAGAGACACTGCCGAGGTTCAGTCTTCTTACTCCTCTATACTGCTTACTCTGACACAAAGCAACATATTTTATGTCTAATACTGGACAGTTAGTAGAGCTGGCCCAGGTAGTAGCAATACTAGGCTAGCCTCTGTCTTCCTCATGATAAATGCTGTCATTGTTATCCAGCCTTCATTGTTTTGTATTTATTTTTATATGTTTTCATTTCTTTTCACCAGGACATGGCATGGGGAACTGAGGAAAAGTTCATTTCCTGATGTGTCCTGGGGGAGAGCATGGGGGGAGGGGAGCAGCAGAGCAAATAGATACATCATGCCAAAACTTTTCAGAAGCTTATATACAATGGACTGTAAACTGAGATTTGATGAATGAAGAAAGTGTGCATCAACTATAAAAAATAAGTTTTCATTTTAAGTTTATTTTGCAATATTCATTGTCCTATTTTTTGTGTGCAACAAAATAATTTAAAAAACAACTAATGTTAAACATTTGCACAGTGTCAGCACTGCAATGTTGGCTTTATTGAGTTAGATTCTAATGCCAATATAGCAATATAACCATACATTGCAATTTTAACCTAGAATATGTGGAAATTGTTACAATGTAATCCTAATTTATCTCTGGTAAACAAAAATCTGAAAGAGTTTGTTAGGAGATATCCTAGCTAACCTGAGTCTTCCTTCATCTGACCTTGTAATGTTTCTTCTGAATAGTGAAGATACTTTGGTTAAGCGAATGTAACATAATTTCTTATAAATGCTAAAAGAATAAGCCATAAAAAAATTAAAGCATTAGAAGAAAAGGAAACCTTAAATAATCCTGACAATTGAGCTGCAAAGAAAAATTAGATGATATGAGGAAGATTGCCTCCTTTTGGGTCCAGGGTGTCTGATCTCCCTGGTTCTTATGGTACTTATGTACTAGTTCATGTAAAATCTTGTGACATTGAAAGGACTGTATAACTGTCCTTTTTATATACATTTTTGCATACATTTTATACTGTTTTAATTATTGTAATTGTTGGTTAGGCTAATCAGCAAAGCTAAATTGAACTGAACAATAGAGCTAGTTTGAGTCAAGCAGAATCTTGCCCTTCACAACCCCCTACCCCAAACCTCAACACTGGCGGCCCCACGATTACTGACCCCCTGGATGTGGCCTCTCTTTTCAACTCCTTCTTTATGGACTGTACGTCATGTCTCTTAGGCACCCCCAACCCTCAAGTCACCCAAACCTCTTTGCCATCCCACCCCCATAATGCTCCCCCAGCAGGCAACCCCTTCGCTTTCTGGCAGATTACTCCTGCTGATGTTTACAAAGCTCTACTTACCCTAAATCCTGACAAGGGCAAATGCCCTACTGTCCATGATTCCAAACTACTCTACTTGTCAGCCCCAGCCATCGCCGCCCCCCTGGCAGCTCTCTACAACCTCTCATTCTCTCTTGCTGCTGTCCCCACTGAGTGGAAACACATTGCAGTCATCCCGCTGCCAAAAGGCAGTGACACCTCGACACCCGATAATTATTGCCCAATTTCCCTGCTTCCAATCCTGGCCAAAATCCAGGAAAAACTAGTTTTCTCTCAACTCTCCTCCTATCTTGATTCCTCTTTCTTTTTCACACCTTATCAGTCTGGCTTTAGGAAGATCCACTTCACCACCACCTCCCTCCTAAGACTCACAGACTCCATACTCACTGGAATGGACAAGGGCTTAATCACCTCAGACATTTTTGTTGACCTGGCTAAAGCTGCCGACACTGTCTCCCATATACTCCTGCTGTCGAAACCCTCTCACGCAGGACTCTCGGACATGGTCACCAGGTGGTTCCAGTCGTACCTGCTAGACTGATCCCAATCCATCAGAATTGGCAATGCCACCTCTGCTTCCCTTCTTGTCACCTCTGGGGTTCCTCAAGGCTCAGTCCTTGGTCCTCTCCTGTTCTCCATCTTCCTCAATGACCTGCCTGCTGCCTGCCCCAGCACATCCATTCACATGTATGCAGATGATACAATTTTATACACATCTGGCACCTCGACTGCTGAAGTAGCGACCAGACTCCAGCAGGACTTCAATGAAGTTCAGTGCTGGTTTTGCTCAAATCAGCTTTTTCTCAACACCAAGAAAACCATTCCCATGACCTTCAGCACAAGGCAAAGACTTTCAAGGAAACCCCCACCCCCCCCTTTCCGCACCCTTGATGGGACTTCTATTGATACATGCTCCACCTTCAGACATCTCGGGGTCTGGCATGATCAGCAGCTTGACTTCTCTGCACACTATGATGCCATCCACAAAAAGCTCCACCCCGAGCTTGGTGCACTGTATCGATATCATGGATGCATCCCATTGCCAGCTAGACTTGCCATAGTGCAGAGGATGATTCTCCCCATCTTTGACTATGAGGATGTAGTCTACAGTGCCACTCCAAAGTCCACCCTGGCAGGACTGGACCCCCTCTTCCATTCCTTCTGTCACTTTGCTCTTGACTGTTCTCTTAGTACTCATCACTGTGTCCTGTACCAGAACCTAGACCTTCCCTCATTGCAGGGCCAGTGTCTATCCCATTGTGCGAGCCTCATGGCCAAATACTGGTCACAGTCCCTTCCCATGTATCTCACCATGGTCCTCTTGGCCCACACCCCCAGGGCTATGCACTGAGAAATAAAGACTCATATCTACTGGCCATCCCACACATGTCAACCTCGGCAGGCCAATCAGCTTTCAGTTTCCACATGCCCAGCCTCTGTAACTCTCTCACATTGGTCATCCAGCATGCTACACCTGGAAGGCACCTTAACTCCCTTCTCAAAACAAACTTCCACCCTATCTTCACTTGCACCCCTGGGAACTCACTAACTGGGAGTCCTCTAACTCCAGCATCAGGGTAATTACCCCTAGCACTCACCATTCCCAAATTTCACTGTTCCATCCACTTACCTGATGATGGAACCTCCTAGAAGTCTCCTGTCATATGGTTTTGTATTCCTCCTATCGTAAAAGCTCTCTACCGTGAATTATGTACCTTGTATGTATTACCTCATGAAGCCATGGCTATGTACCTGCCTGTAGAAATTGTACTCTACCTTGCTTATGTTTCTTTTATGCATATCATGTAATTGACCTTACTGTATATGTTTGTATGCTCGCCCATTGTTTTATGTATATCACGTAATTGACCTTACTGTATATGTTTGTATGCTCTCCTATTCCCCCTACCCCCAGGGCATATCTGGAATTGAGCAGTAGTCTGCTTAGCATGCCTCCCTGATTAAACACTTAAAAAAATAAATAAAATTACCCTTCCTTCTCACCCCATGATGTCTTACGTGACTTGACTGCTTCCAGTGAATTCTTCACTGTACCAGTGGCTTCTCAGGACTGCATTTTCTTTGTTACTGTACTTCATTTTTTGTGGGCTTAATAAATGCAGTAGGTTTTGTTTACCCTCCCCCAATTTTCAGTTTCCTGTTTGCCTTATTTTTGCTCTGATGACTATTGAGTGTTAGTATGTTCAGCTCAGCCACTCGTTGCAGTGTGAGTGGTATCAAATGCATTTGTGTCAGGTAAGAGAACAGTGGAGCAAAGCTGATCTCTTCTGTTACCCAATAGGCATAAGTGAAACCATTCTTATACTACAACGAGTGGCTCTGCAGGATGTATTTCTATGTTATAAATCAAGGGGAGTGCTGTCATTTATTTAAATAAAAAAAAAAAAGATAAAAAAGACACTTTGAACCTGTGTGTTTCGCGGGCAGCTGCCCGGGAGACTGTCTGTGATGAATAAGCATGTCTCACGCTCTGGGAGTGAAGCGCTCTGGTCGGTTGGCTGTGCTCATGCATTGATTTTGTAATTTGTAGTGTTGCTATGTATCTTTGCTTTCACCGTACTTTACTTCTGCCCATCACCCACCTTTGTTTACCAAACTGCAATCTCCCAGTTCATGGCTGAAAATAGACATCTGTTTTTTCTTGCCTAGTGTACTTACCTGCTCAAAACAAAAACTGAATAAATGCTCCCTTGACCAACTTGTTGTGAACAGTCAGTCTAATTCCCCTGTACCAGTGCTGAGTTTGCACGCCTGTCCACAGTACTTCTTACACACCTTGATTTAGTGCTGCACATCTGTCCTGTTTCTTGCATGTTTGCCCATGACTCACAGAAATTGTACTATATTTTGTATTTCTACCTTATTGTTTGTGCATTTGTTTTGCAGTTGCACCCCTGCCATTCATTAATACCACCAATAGCTTAATCTGGTTCTGTAAGTCAGTTTGCATCTGTACAAATATTCCCCTCCCCCGCCCCGAGTTGCACCTGGAAATGAGCCATGGTTCAGTGTGCTTCTTCCGGTCGCTAACTTTCAAATAGAATAAAATAAAATTAGTTTGTTTGACCGTTTGCTGTGCACTTTGTTGTTTTCTCATGTTTTGTTTTACCTCCCATGCACCTTTTTGCCAAGCAAGATGCATCTGTAAATGAGCTGTTCTTTCAGCTTAGCATGCCTTACTAGTCATGGAGTAAAAAGGGTAAAAGTTATGTCATCATAGAGAGACTAAAACCAGTAATACTGCCAGGGACATGCCTTGAGGAAGCCACATAGCCATGCTAATACATAGGGGCAGTTGACCAGCAATTTCTATGCATCTTTTGCACCAATAAATATATCTTTGTCATGTATAATGGACACTGTGTGCGCTGTTTTTTTTCTTGCTTAATACATATTGATGGAACTGGGTCCTAGTGGGTACTGGCTTAGTTCAGACCCTGATTAGACATGTGTTTGCACTTCAGTTCCTTGCTTTCTAGTGACAGACATTCCAGTTTCAGAGCAAAACAAGGGACATTTTTGTCATCAGTTTAGGAACTTCCTGATAATCAGGACTGATTACAAGATTTTTTGTGTGGGATTGATGGTGAAGAGAGGCCTGTGTTTTGCATGGGTGCTCCTGGAAATAACATTCAGGAAAAGGTGCAGAAAGAAAGCCAAAAGGAAATGAATAATCAGCTGCACAGCAGGCCTGAACAAAAAGGAACTCAATCCATGCAGTGCACAGGGGTGAATCATGACTGGCAATCTACACCAGTCCTGAGAGAGCTCTCATAGATACTTTCATCATCCCTGAATACTGTGGGGGTCACTCAAGAGCTGCATTATACAAAAAAATAACGTACTGTGGTAGCCAGTGACATGATGCAAACTATCCAGATATATTATGAGATATCACAAGAACTCCCCACTCATTTCAATTGCATTTCTGTGATATTTCCCAGTACTGTATAGCCCGATATATAATGCATGTGGCCACTGACTATCACTGTACACGTACAAAAACCCAATAAGGCTGTAATGACAGCTAGTAATCCTGAGGACATATATGATATTTTAAGTGTGAAGCATGAGAGATTATATTTGTCACCAGAACCCAGAGATGATATTACAGCCTTATATGTACACTTATGGCATATTTGTTATCATAGTTTTTCACTTGCTGGTCCAGCTGTACTTATTGTGGTGCCACTGACAATCTGTGGCATTGTATTTTCTCTTTTGGTGATTCCACTGACAATCTGTGGCATTGTATTTCCACTTTTGGTGATTCCACTGACAATCTGTGGCATTGGATTTTCTCTTTTGGTGATTCCACTGACAATTTGTGGCATTGTATTTTCACTTTTGGTGATTCCACTGACAATCTGTGGCATTGTATTTTCCATTTTGGTGGTTCCACTGACAATATGTGGCATTGTATTTTCATTTTTGGTGATTCCACTGACAGTCTGTGGCACTGTATTTTCACTTTTGGTGGTTCCACTGACAAGTCTGTGGGATTGTATCTTTGCTTTTGGTGGTACCACTGACAATCTGTAGCACTGTATTTTCACTTTTGGTGAGTGACCCAGCAGTGATATAGGAACTTGCTTTATTATTGTTGAGGTCCATTGTCACAACTGTCTGACAATAAGAAATGACATAGGAACATACCGATAAGAAGACTGCAGACTCCTGGGGTTTATATGGAAATTAGACATTAAAAATGTTATTTCAGAAAGAAACAATATAAAAGGTGGAGACATAAGGCCACAGTTTTATCAAGGATCTCCTGTGACATTTTTACACTTGCGGTTTATATTTAACACTAGGAACCTGAAATAGCATACAGCCTTTTTAGCTACACTTTGGCTATGGTTCATTTATTACACTAGATGGAGGAAAGTGCAAGTAAAGGGTAATAATTTTATTATTTTTTATTTATATGTTGACTGGGTAAGTATACGTGTCCAAGGGACTTTGCTCTGGAATGACCTGTGCCTTAATATGCAAAGTATAAGGGTTGCACAAGGTTGCAAACAAGCTGGTAAAATGCTTTAGGAAAAATAACAGAATGTGCAGATAAAACAGAAATTAAAATTAGGATATAGTGTCAAAAAGTGGTACAATAACATGGGTTAAACAATTAGGTTTCATAAATCAGCATAGAGGAAATGGAAACAGTAGTGCTAATATAGTATAGTGGAAACAGGCAGTGCTAACATAGCACATTTAAATTGTCAAGATAGTAGTAAGCAACTTAAGTTGCATAACTGCAGAGTGATACTTTTAATAGGTGATCCAAGATCTGTGATTTAAAGAAAGGATGGGAAGATGCAGAAACATAGAAACATAGAATTTGACGGCAGATAAGGACTGCTTGGCCCAACCAGTCTGCCCGGTTCTCTACCTATTGGATAAGCTACAGATCCTAGTTAACCAGCAGCCTACTTCCTCCTACCCCCCCACTAGAATTGTCTTATGTCTGTCCCATGCATTCTTGAATTCCCCCACTGTTTTTGACCCCACTACCTCCTTGGGAAGTCCGTTCCATGCATCCTCCACCCTCTCTGTGAAAAAATACTTCCTCACATTGCCCCCGAGCCATTCCCACCACTATCTTCAAACTGTGCCCCCTTGTTCTTGCACATCTCTGAAAGATGCTACCTTCTTGGACTTTGTTGATCCCCTTGAGGTACTTGAAAGTTTATATCATGTCCTCCCTCTCCCTCCTTTCCTCGAGGGTATACCTATTAAGCTTCTTTAGTCTCTCTTCGTATGGCTTCTGGCGAAGGCCATGCACCATTTTAGTTGCCCTACTCTGGACTGCCTCCATCCTGTCTATGTCCTTGCAGAGATGGGGTCTCCAGAACTGCATGCAGTACTCCAGATAGGGTCTCACTAACTGTCTGCACAGAGGGATAACAACTTCCTGTTTTCTACTGCTGATGCCTCTCCCTATGCATCCCAATATGCCCCCAGACCTCTTTGCTGCCTTTTTGCATTGCTTGCCTACCTTTAGGTCAGATGACTACCCCAAGGTCCCTTTCCATTTTTGTTGTTGTTAGTACCCCCCCCATTGTGTACTCTTCCCCTGGGTTTTTGTTTCCAAGGTGCATTACTTTGCACTTCTTTGTATTGAATCTAAGCTGCCATACATTTGACCATTCCTCTAACCTTGCTAAGTCCCTTCTCATCTTTTAGACCCCTCCTTGTGTATCAACTCTGTTGCAGATCTTTGTGTCGTCTGCAAAGAGGCATATGTTTCCTTCCAGCCCCTCTGCAGTGTTACTTAAAAAGACATTAAAGAGGACCGGTCCCAGTACTGAACCCTGCGGTACCCCGTTAGTAACCCCCCTTTTTTCGGAGTGTACTCCGTTTACTATTACCCTCTGTGTCCTGTTGTCCAGAATATTTTTTCACCCAGTCTACCACCCTGGGACCCACTCCCAGGCTGGCTAACTTGTTTATTAATCCTTTGTGTAGGACTGTGTCAAATGCCTTGCTAAAGTCTAGGTAGGCCATACCCATAGCCCCTCCCTGCTCTACTACTTTGGTCACCCAGTGAAAGATATCTATTAGATTTATTTGACATGGTCTTCCCACTGCAAATATGCTACCTTGGGTCCTGTGCCTCACTGGCCTCCAGGTACTAAACAATTCTTTCTTTCAGAAGTGATTCCATCATTTTCCCTACCACATAGATCAAACTAACAGGTCTGTAGTGTCCTGCCTTTGCCTTGCTCCCACTTTTGTGAAGGGGAATCATATCTGCCCTCCTCCAGTCCTTAGGTACCACACCATCCACCCATGATTTAACACAGAAATATAGAAACATAGACTTTGATGGCAGATAAGGACCGCTTGGCCCACTGAGTCGACCCATTTCCCTACCTACTGGATAAGCTGTAGATCCTAGTTAACCAGCAGCCTATTTCTTCCTACCGACCACTAGAATTGCCTTACGTTTGTCCCATGCATTCTTGAATTCTCCCACAGTTTGAGACTCTACAACCTCCTCAGGAAGACTGTTCCATGCATCCACCACCCTCCCTGTGAAAAAATACTTCCTCAATTGCCCCTGAGCCGTCCCCCCTCTATCTTCAAACTGTGTCCCCTTGTTCTTGCACATCTCTTTTTCTGAAAGATGCTGCCCTCTTGGACTTTGTTGATTCCACTGAGTTACTTAAAAGTTTCTATCATGTCCCCACTCTCCCTCCTTTCCTCTAGGGTATACATATTAAGCTCCTTTAGTCTCTCCTCATATGGCTTCTCTTGCAGACCATGCACCATTTTAGTTGCCTTCCTCTGGATTACCTCCATCCTGTCTATGTCCTTGCGGAGATGAGGTCTCCAGAACTGGACGCAGTACTCCAGATGGGGTCTTACCAACTGTCTGTACAGAGGGATAGCAACTTCCTGTTTTCTGCTGGTGATGCCTCTCCCTGTACATCCCAGTATCCTCCCAGCCCTCCCTACTGCCTTCTCACATTGCTTGCCAACCTTAAGGTCATCTGATATGATTACCCCCAGGTCCCTTTCCATTTTGTTGTTGTTACTACCTCCCCCATTGTGTACTCTTCCCCTGGATTTTGTTTCCCAGGTGCATTATTTTGCACTTCTTTGCATTGAATCCAAGCTGCCATACTTCTGACCATTCCTCCAACCTTGCCAAGTCCCTTCTCATTCTTTCCATGCCTCCTTGTGTGTCGACCCTGTTGCAGATCTTTGTGTCATCTGCAAACAGGCATACTTTTCCTTCCAGTCCCTCTGCAATGTCACTTATAAAGACATTAAAAAGGACTGGACCTGGTACTAAACCCTGCGGTATCCCACTAGTAACCCCCCTTTCTTCAGAGTGGACTCCGTTTACTATTACCTTCTGTGTCCTCTTGTCCAGCCAATTTTTTACCCAGGCTACCACCCTGGGACCTGCTCTAAGGTTGGCTAATTTGTTTATTAATCTTTTGTGTGGGACTGTGTCAAATACCTTGCAAAAGTCTAGGTAGGCCATGTCCTCAGCCCCTCCTTGGTCTATTACTTTGGTCACCCAGTCAAAGAAATCAATTAGATTAGGCTGACATGACTTTCCCACTGTGATCCCATGCAGCCTTGGGTCTTGTGCCCCACTGGCCTCTAGGTACTCAACAATTCTTTCCTTCAGAAGTGATTCCATCAATTTCCCTACCACAGAGGTCAAACTGACAGGTCTGTAGTTTCCTGCCTCTATCTTGCTCCTACTTTTGTGAAGGGGAATCACATCTGCCCTCCTCCAGTCCTCAGATACCACACCATCCTCCCATGATTTGTTAAAAAGGGTAGTCAGTGGTGTCACTAATTCTCCCCTCTTGAGGATGAATTCTGTCAGGCCCCATTGCTTTGTCCACCTTCAGTTTTAGGAGTTCTTGCAGGATCCTTTCTTCTGTGAAAGGACTGGGATCGACCCCCCCTATCCAGAGTGCTTCTGTTAATTGGATTAGGTACCTCCCCTTCCTCCTCTTTTGTGACTACTGAGCAGAAGTATTCATTCAGTATCCCTGCTTTTTCACTGTCCCTCTCTGCCCACCCACTGTCCATTCTATTCAGCCTCACTATCCCTCCTTTTGCCTTTCTAGGCTCCCTAATGTACCTATAAAAGGTTTTATCCCCCTTCTTAACTGAGTTGGCTATCTTTTCTTCAGTTTGGGCCTTTGGTGTTCTGTTTGCCTTTCCTGCTTCCTTCTGCCTTAACTGGTACATTTCTCTGTCCTGCTCTTCTGTGTTTCCTTATGCTTCCTAAATGCTAACCTTTTCTCCCTGACCTTTCCCGCCACCTCTTTTGAGAACCATAGTATCTTTTTCTTTTGTTTTGATTTGTTTATTTGCTTCACACAAAGGCTTGTTGCTTCTGTGATGGCAGTTTTGATGTTTCCCCATTGTTGCTCCACCCCTCCTTCTTGCCTGTTTCCTAGTGCTTGCCAAAGCCAGCACTCCTGAAGTCCAGTACTCTCACTTTTGTATGGCTTGACTCTGCAGCTGAGTTTATCCTAAACCACACTGTTTGGTGGTCACTTGTTCCCAGACGGCTACCACTTCTAGATCTGAGATCCTCTCACTGTCCCCATTTGAGAGTATGAGGTCTATGATTGCTCCCTCCCGAGTGGGTTCCAGCACTAGCTGTCTGAGGCATGCCCCCTGTAGGGCATTGAGAACGGCCCTGCTCTTGGATGTGGCTGCAGCAAAGGTGCTCCAGTTAACATCTGGCATATTCAGGTCTCCCATCAACAGTATCTTCCCTTTCTCTGCCATTCTAAGGATACCTTCTATCATATCCTTGTCCATTCCCTCCCCCTGAGATGGGGGTCTGTATACAACCCCTGTGCGGATTGTGGTGCCATTTCCAGTCTCTAAGGTGACCCACAGTGCCTCCTCTCCTCCCTGTTACTCATTTGTTCTCTTGCTTTTATCCCTTCCCTTACATAGAGAGCTACTCCTCCTCTTCTACCCTCCCTGTCTCTCCTGTAGATTGTGTACCCTGGTATGTTAACATCCCAGTCATGGTCCTCTGTGTACCATGTTTCTGTGACTGCCATGACATCCAGGCATCCCTCTTCCATCAAGACCACCAATTCAGGGAGCTTGTTGCCCAGACTACGGGCATTGGTACTCATTACCCTCCTTTTCTTGATGGCCTTACCCCTTTTTGCCCCATCCCTGTCCTTATTGCCTTTGTCGTTTTCTCCATTTACCCCTGCCCTTCTCCCTATCGACATCTCTATCTTGGTGTTTAACTCACTTACTACCCTGATTTGTTTTTGCGTGGGGCCAGGATTTCCCTGCTCCTTTCCAGTGCCTCCCCCCTTGGCTAGTTTAAATGCTTGCCAGTGCATCACTTAAACCTAAAATTTGTTAAAAAGGGTAGTCAGTGGTGTCACTAGTTCTGCCATTAGTTCTTTTAGAATTCTGGGGTGAATCCCATCGGGACCCATTGCTTTGTCCACATTGAGTTTTAGGAGTTCTTTCAGGACTCTTTCTTCTGTGAATGAACTGGTATCAATCCCCCTATCCAGAGTGCTTCTATTGTTTGGTTTAGATATACCCCTCTTGTTCTTTTGTGAATACTGATCAAAAGTATTCATTCAATATCTCTGCCTTTTCACTGTCACCCTCTGCCTACCTCCCCTCCCCTTTAGTAAGCTTCACTATCCCCCCCTTTGTCTTTCTTCACTTCCTAATGTACCTATTAAAGGTTTTATCCCCCTTCTTAACTGACTTGGCTATCTTTTCGTCAGTTTGGACCTTTGCTGTTCTAACTGCCTTCCCCACTTCCTCCTGCTTTAAATGATACAGTTCTCTGTCCTGCTCCTTCTGTGATTCCTTATACTTCCTGAAACTATCTTTTTCTCCCTAACCTTCCCCACCACCTCTTTTGAGAACCATTGTAGGTTTTTTTGCTTCATTTTGTTTTGTTTATTTGCTTCACACAAAGGCTTGTTTCCTCTGTGATGGCAGTTCTGATTTTTCCCCATTGTTCCTCCACCCCTCCTTCCTGCCCATTTGCTGGTGCATTCCTTAGGCACTCTCCCATTTTGCCAAAGTCAGCCCTCCTAAAGTCCACTATCTACATTTTTGTATGGCTTGACTCTACAGCTGTGTTTATCGTGAACCACACTGTTTGGTGGTCACTTTTCCCAGTTGGCTACCCTCTTCTAAATCCAAGATCGTCTCTCCATCCCCATTTAAGAGTATCAGGTCTAAGATTGCTTCCTCCCTAGTGGGTTCCAGCACTAGCAGTTCTGAGGCATGCCCCCGTAGAGCACCAAGAATGACCCTATTCTTGGATTTTCCTGCAGCAGATGTGCTCCAGTTATCATCTAGCATATTCAGGTCCCCCATCAACAATATCTCCCCTTTTTCTGCCATTCTAAGGATGCCTTCTATCATGTCCTTGTCTATTTCCTCCCCTTGAGATGGGGGTCTGTATACATATAATCCCAAGCAGATTGTGGTGTCATTTCCTTTCTCCAAGGTGACCCACAGTACTTCCTTCCTCCCTGTTCACCCTTTAGTTCCATTGCTTTGATCCCTTCCTTATGTAGAGAGCTACCCCTCCCTGTCCCTCCTGTAGATTGTGTACCCTGGTATGTTGACATCCCAGTCATGGTTCTCTGTGTAGCATGTTTCTGTGACTGCCACGATATCCAGGCATCCCTCTTCCATCAAGGCCACTAGTTTAGGAAGCTTGTTACTCAGACTGGGGGCATTGGCACTCATTGCCCTCCATTTTTTGGTGGCCTTACCCCTTTTAGCCCCTTCCCTGTCCTTACTGCCTTTGTCTTTTTCTCCATTTACCCCTGTCCTGCTCCCTAGTGGCCTCTCCACCTTAGTATTTACTTTGCTAACTAACCTGTTTTGTGGGGAGAGGCTGGGAATTCCCTGCTCATTTTCAGTACCTCCCACCTTGGCTAGTTTAATAGCATGCCAATGAAGCATTTAAACCTATCACCTAGGATCCTGGTTCCCCTCCTGGACAGATGCAGACCATCATGCCATTATAGGCCTGTATCCCTCCAGGTGGACCCCTAGTCCCCAGTGAAGCCAAAACCCTGTGCTCCACACCAGTTTTCAACCATTCATTGAATCCCATGGTGCAGAGTACCCTAACCTCATCCATGCCATAGAAAGGCAGCACCTCTGAGAAGGTTAATGTGTATGTTGTTTGTCTAAGGCTCCTCCCCAACTCTACAAACTCCTTCTGCAGTGCTCTGATTCCATTCTCAGCTAGGTCATTTATACCTAGGTGTACAGTGATATCCAGCTCCCTCTCCTGTGCAGCTGCTCCCATGATCCTGAGGATTCGCTTCCTGTCCCTCCAAGCTATGGTGCCGGGCAGGCACCTTACCTCCCTCTCCCCTTCCTCCCCCAGTTCTACCCCCCTAACAATTGAGTCCCCTACCAAGAGTTATTTCCTTCCCCTGTAGGGTACCATGCCACCCTCCTGTGCGTCTCCTTTGTGGAGGTTCCCAGCATTCTCCTTGGTCTCCACTATGGGTTCCTCCATAGAGAAACCAGGCTTTGCAAGGCCAGCATATGAATTGCAGAGAGGTACAACTGAAGGGATGAGCCTCTGTTCCACCATCTTCACCCTCCCTGAGCCCACTATGGTCCAATTGCTCCTCTTTCTTGGCAACCTCTGAGGCAGCGGCAGTGGCCCTGGTGGTCCCTGGCTGGGGGAGGAGGTTTCCTTACTCCTTGCCAGGTCAGCAGTTCTGATGCCCAAGGGAAGAAGAGTATTCTAAAGGGATGGGTTAGCAGAGGAGAAAGCCATTTTGTCCATGCTAGAATATGCACGTGGTTCTTCATCAGAAGATCAGTGGCAGGATTCACTAAAAAATGCAAACTGCCATGCAAAAGTTTGTGCTGCACTTTGTGGTTGCACTGGTGGGCAGTCTTGCTATTCACAGTCGGATAGTGCAGTGTGCGGTGCACATTGAAAGGAGCAACTGGAGATTCACTGTAGGAAGACAGTCACAACATCATACAAACACATAGTACAATTAAAAGTAATGTAAACTGACCCCTGATTTTGGTGGTGGAGCCTTTCTAAAACTGGTAGCCTTCTTCCCAATCTCTAGCACAGAGACAAGAATCTGTCCCCATCCTCTAATGTACCTCTCTTTTATTTCATCTTCTCAACAAAGAAATGGCTGCAACAGGGTTGACACACAAGGGAGGAGTGGAAAGGATGAGAAGGGACTTGGCAAGGTTGGAGGAATGGTCAGAATTATGGCAGCTTGGATTCAATGCAAAGAAGTGCAAAGTAATGAACCTGGGAAACAAAAACCCGGGGGAAAAGTACAAAATTGGGGGGAGGTAGTAACAACAGCAAAACTGGAAAGGGACCTGGGGGTAATCATATCAGATGACCTAAAGGTTATCAAGCAATGTGAGAAGGCAGTAGGGATGGCTGGGGGGATACTGGGATGTATCAAGAGAGGCATCAGCAGTAGAAAACAGGAAGTTGTTATCCCTCTGTCCAGACATTTGGTGAGACCCCATCTGGAGTACTGCATCCAGTTCTGGAGACCCCATCTCCTCAAGAACATAGACAGGATGGAGACAGTCCAGAGGAGGGCAACTAAAATGATGCAGGGTCTGCAACAGAAGCCATACAAAGAGAGACTAAGGGAGCTTAATATGTATACCCTAGAGGAAAGGAGGGGGCATGACTGAAACTATTAAGTACCTCAAGGGAATCAAAAAAGTCCAAGAAGGCAGCATCTTCCATAAAAAGAGATGAGTAAAAACAAGGGGACACAATTTGAAGATAGAGGGGAGACAGCTCAGGGGCAACATGAGGAAGTATTTTTCCACAGAGAGGGTGGTGGACGGATGGAACAGCCTTCCTGAGGAGGCTGTGGGGTCAAAAACAGTGGGGAAATTCAAGAATGCATGGGACAGACATAAAGCAATTCTCGTGAGGGGTAGGAAGAAATAGGCTTTTGGTTAACTAGGATCTGCAGCTTATCCAGTAGGTAAGGAAATGGGCAGACTAGGTGGGCCAAGCGGTCCTTATCTGCCGACAAAGTCAATATTTCTATGTTTCTATTATATTTGTGCTGTATGTTTTTCATTTTTTTAGTTTTATAGTGTTTGGTTCATTTAACATCATCATCACTTCTGCTGTTGCTGTCTCTGTTTTTCTTTGGCATATGTTGATAGAGCATTGTGCTTAACATGATAATAATAAGGATGTTGGTTGGGGAATGGGGGCATAGTTCAGTATGCACAATTAAGAATTTCTTATCAAGGCCATTATCTAATCTGGTACACTGAGACTGATTTCCCTGTACTGTGAGCGGGTCCCAATGTGTGTGTGTGTGTGTGTATATATATATAATTATATATATGTATATATGCATCTATATATATATATATATATATATATATATATATATATATATATTAGCAGCATGGTAGTGCCACTATAGTTAGGGTTGTCTGGCCACTTCTATGTTACACCCCACATTTTGCACTTTAATAACTTTGCATCTGTTTGACCGATTTACTTGAAAATTTGCATGTGCTGTCTGGTACAATAGATCTCTGGATCTGGCAAGTTTTGTTGTGGTCAGTTGTGTGGTTGTGGAGCTGTGGAGTACCAAAAAATTTGAAATTTACCATTTAGGTGCAAATTCTTTGCTCGGCCGTAAGTCTGAAATGGTTTGTGAGCCTCATCTAAAATTGTTAGGGTATATGGGACCTGGGACACTGATATGCCTTTTGAAGGTTTGGTAAAAAATATTAATCTGTTCAAAAGTTATTAAAGTTTTAAGTTTCCTATTATAGCCTATGGGAAAAATTAGATGTGCCATGTAAGCGCACGTTTTTGCTTTTGCGAAAGCACTTTTTGCTGTTACAAATGAGTTCAGTAGTATTGTGCTGCTGCCATCTTGTTTTTGGTTAGCAACAGGTAAAAGATTCTGTAATTCAAAAAATACTGCCCCTAGGTAAACACCAACAGTTGTGTTTACCTAATCGGTGCCCGAATAATACAATCCTGGCATTAGATTTTAAAAATAATGTTTGGAAATATATTTTTTTAATTTGGCCATTGGAAGTGTCGCATTGCTGTTTTTTTGCCACTTCATTGCAAATAAATGGCTAGGACTTTTCAGCTGAAATTTGTAGGGTAGAAAGGGCTTGCCCCACAGATGTGCCTTTTGCTGATGTAGTGATAACATTTACATCAGTTCCATAGTTATAACATTCCAAAATTTAGAAGTTTCCCATAGATAACATTGTGGAGGTCACGGTGCCTTTCAGCGGCTATATCTTGAAAACACTTCGAGATATGGATTTTGCACTAAACGCTGCTTAGTACACCTTTACTAAGCAAGTATGAAGGTTGTCAGGCTATGATTACAACTGTGGTGGAATTTTTTCCAATGTTCCTATGGTTACTGTGATATTGTGCCATTTGCAGCACATGAGTTACTTGGAATGTCTCTAGGCCTATGCTCTGTCTCTACACATACCACTACCACATATGGATACCATTATGCAGTAATGGGAGTGCAGGGCCCTCCATTATGCAGTAATGGGAGTGCAGGGCCCTGTGGTTCCACAAGGAGATGAGAGTTAATTACAATGTCTCTTAGACTTATGGTTAGATAGGAGAATAGGGCCCAGAGGGCCCTGTGTTCCCACATGAAAATCAGAGACAATTATATTATGCATGCATGGTATCACAGGGCCTATAGGGCCCTGTGCTTCTACAACACACTATAGGCTGATGGTAGCGCAGGGCCCAGAGGGCCCTGTGCTCCCACAACCACATAAGGGTAAGATTTCACTTTCTCAAAAAGTAAGGACAGTCATTGCAAAAAAAAAACTCCTTTAATGCATCAGTTAGAATTTTATTTCAGCAACAAAAATATGGAAATGCGATGTTAGGGTTTAACCCTACCACCCCACCCACACCCTCCACCAACAGGTGTTAGGTGTAAGGAGTCATCTAGCTAACTCTCACCCCATTCTCTATACTGTGCCATCTTAGCTTACTTACATGGAATGGGGTGAGAGTTAGCCAATGACCCCAAGGCACACCCCATGACTGTTGGTGGGTGGAGGTGGGGTGGGATGGTAGGGTCTGGAACCTAACATCAAATTTCCATACTTTTGTCGCTGTACTAGAAAGCCTCACTGATGCATTGACAGAGTTTTTTTTACAATGAAAATATATATATATATATATATATATATATATATTTATATTTGTGTGTGTGTGTGTGTGTGTATATATATAAATATTCTTTGCAAAACACTGCATTGATGCACCAGTTAGGGTTCAGCTTAACACCACAGAAGTAGGGGAAATGTGGTGTTAGGGATTCTAACATTAACTCCCCACCACCTCAAGCAACAAAAGGACAAGCCCACATCACCAACTACAGACAGTCATCATCAGGTAAGACAAGTAACATACAACTGTTTCCAGATGACACAAATGCAGTTGCATTGATGCGCTGCCTTTGTGGATTTGTATCTGTGGCATGCACACCACAAGATATACATGCTCAGTTGTCACTGCAGATAGAAATCTACTATACTCAAATCACAACACTACTTCTGTGTACAGAAACACAGGCCCCTGCAGTCACATATACAAATCCACAATACCCAAATTACAAGAGTTCTTTTGTCTGCAGAAAAGCATGCCCCCATGGGGCCAGCAACTTTGCAGTCTCAGGCACTCATGGGTAGCAGTTTTTCAGTTATACAGCTATGTATAGAAAACAATGCACTAGCAGATCATGCTATCTAACAAGGTACCTTGTACATTTTGCATAAGTTCTTCTGTCTGCAGAGGCACAGGCCTCATGGGGCCTTCTGTATACAGAAGCACTGGCCCAAATATGGCCTGTGCTTCTGCAACCACACATACTTATGCATACTGCATAACATATACAAACAGGTGTGGCTGCATAAGCACAGGCCCCTATGGGGAATGTGCTTATGCAGTTGCAGATACAACACAAGGTAGCACATCAGTGCACTTGCATTTGTGTCATCTGGAAGCATTTGTATGTTGCTTGTCTTACCTAATAACGGTTGTCTGTGGTTGATTTGTGGTCTTGTCCTTTTGATGCTTGGGAGGGTAGGGAGTTAGGATTGGAAACCCTAACCCCACATTTTCTCTGCTAATATGGGATCTGCATGAACAGATGCAAATATGCAGGGCTCTATAGGCCCTGTGCCAAGGGAAAACTTCATCTGCCTATCCTGCACTCTGTGCAGCAATGGAAGTCAAGAATTCATGGGCCTGTCTGGTGGGCTGCAGAATCTTGGGGCCCTCTGGTCCCTACACTTCCATGTGACCACACTTTTTTTATTTTTTATTTTAGTCTTTGGTATACAAACACACAGGGCAAGGAGTCCATCTCTCAGCCAAAGCACAGGGCCTTCTGTCACCCACAGGTGGAAAGGTGCAGGGCCCTATGCCAACAGAAGACTTCTCTTCACTATATGGTACTTGGGCCCTTTCAGGCAACCCTGTACCCTCCCTTCCAAGGCTGGGGGTGGTGTTACATTGCAGTGCTGTGCCCCAGCCTTTGCCCAACCAGCTGGCTCACTGAGTTTGTTCCAGAACTTAACTCACCAGCATGAGATCACAAAGCACTACAGGCTGGGGTAAAGGATGACATTACAGACAACGTTTCTTAATAATAATTCTTATTTTTAAAATTTTGACCCCAAATGTTCAAGATAGTCATTTTATGACTCCCCCTTATAAACATGACATGTGGCATTTATATAATACTGGCTGAAACATTTTATACCACAAGTGCAAAGACATGTTTAATCCGGAATTTGAAAAATGACATCTGTCATTTTTATGAGGTGGCATGAAAAAATGGCTATGTTGAAAGTGTGGAGTCAAAATATTGAAAATTAACAAAATTATGAGTGAACATTGAGCTACTTCAATGTTCACTCATAACTTGGTTATTTTACAATATTTTTACACCAGAATTTGAACATAGTCTTCTTATGATTCCCACATCATGAACAATGCAGGTGAAATTGTTCAAATCCTGCCCAAAATGTGATTTTATAGAGTGACCATGAAAACACCTTTCAGCATACATCTGAAAAAAATTCACCTGCATTGTTAACGAGAAGGGGTCCCAAAAAGGCTATGTTGAAAGTTTGGTGGAAAAAATATTTAAAATCAGTGAAGTTATGAATGAACATTGAAATATTTCAGCATTCACTCATAACTTGGTTATTTTGCCATATCTGTACACTAAATTTTCAACATTGCCTTCTTATGACCCCAGCTCATTGACCAGTACGTGAAAGTTTTAAAATCCTGCCTGAAAGGTGACTTCATGAAACAACTGTGAAACTCCCTTTTGGGATGGATTTGAAAAATTTCAACAACCTTGTATATAAGGTGGAGTCCCAAAAAGGCAAATCTGAAAACTTGGTGTAAAAATATTGAAAAATGACAAAGTTATGAGCAAAAGTTCAAACCCCCCTTGAAATACATTAAACGGATTTACCTGGTTTTCTTATACCGCACTTGCCAGTTCCAGTAGCAAGATGTCTTTTCAACTGGAGAATGAATTTATGCTGTGGGACATTTTTACATGAGTGAAGGTGTGTATGGGGATGTGGGGTGGTGTGCACTGAGTGGGGGGACCAGAGTGGGGTGGATGGGGTGTAGGGGGTCAGATCAGTGGTGGATCATTTCCTTATTTATGGGGTTATTTTATGAAAAAAAAAAGACATTGAGGGACTATTTTCTTTTTTGCAGGTTTAGTACTCTATTGGATCTGACATTGGGGATTGGGCACCCCAATGCTGGCTTAAAAAGTTCAAAAGCAACCTCAGGAAGTATTTCTTCATGGAGAGAGTGGTGGAACCATAGAACAGCCTGCTCCAGGAGCTGGTAGCATCAAAGATGATCAGAGATTTCAAACTTTCATGGGATAGGCATTGTGGAGAGGTTAGGTTGCAGGCAACATGGGGGGTAGTCTTTTGGGGCAGACTAGATGGATCACACGGTCCCCATCTGCCGACATTTTTCTTATGTTCTTATGTTCTTAATGGTGTTACCACCTATTCATGAGGGGGCAGGTGACCTGGATGGGAGGGGCATGGGCAAGCAGTACCGGGGGGTATGAACCCTGATGCACTTTAATATTACTGCACTATCGGAAAACACAAGGGAGGGCTGGCTGAGCTGGGAGAGGGAGGGGGAGAGAGAGAGAGAGAGAAAGTGAAAGACAGAAAGAGAGAGAGAGAAATAGATAGATAAAAGAAAGAGAGATTGAGAACGATCAGGTGATTGCTGGCTCACTGCTCCCACTCAGTCTGGCTACATGACTCCAGCTACAGCTACTGAAACCAAGAAAGTCCCACTGTTTTCATACAGAGAATGCGGGTGGACAGCACCTCTCGCTAAACTTGGCACCCAAGATTTTTGAGTGCCCAGAAACCTAATTTTTGTACATCTTTCAAAAAACTAACACGAGAATCTAGCTGTATGGGTGCCATTTATCTAGGTTCAGGTGTTTGTTTTTTTGAAAATACATCATTTTTAAATACTTTTAATGTTTTTAGTTTTAAAAAAACAAGACAATATTTTTTGTCATGATCAATAAATCATGAATGATAAACCCTGCACAAATGATGTTTTTTATCATTCGTATCGGAGGGTTAACTCAGAATCTTACTAAGCATGCTCAGAAAAAAAATCCTTACAACTCTGGAACCATTTCATATTTTTTCATGAAACCTTTAAAAGGCAGTACCACAGCACAGGCTGCTTCTACCCTAAAAGTTTTGTGAAAAAATTCTGTGCTTTTCTAGGCTGTACATAAGAGCAAACAAAAACCAAAAATAAAATAAATAAAGTATAGGGAAAAACCCATAATTCACTAAAGATTGATGTTCTGTGTCTCGGAAACCACACAAAATGCCATAACCAAACTTTTCATGTCTTGAGACCTTGCCAGCCAGACGATGTATGCACAATTTTGAGCTATTTCATTGAACACTGCCAAAGTTATTAAGGCAGAGAAACTGGGGTTTAACATCAAACACTTTACTCAACCATAACTGTACTGGTGCTAATCATACCAGTATAATACATATATTATAATATGTATTTTTTTATTTGAGATTTTTGCCAGGAAAGAAACACTGAGACAAGGTTTGTTTTCAGGTGCAACCTGGGGTTTGGGGAGTGGGGTGTTGCAACCAGGGAAGCCACACAACAGGTAAAAATACAGGATTCAAGGGCAAGCACATCAGTACATGTGCAAACTGAAAACATTAACATGATTTGCATGACCAGAACAGGATACAACCATGAACAGAATAGGACAACAAAATCAAAGTAAGGCAGACAAGTGGGTGGGAGTCAAATTAGTCAACCTGGAACAGCTGAGAACTGGTCTAGCCACTCCGTCCATTTTAGGATTCCAGGACAGTAAGACTTTTCACACTTTGTAGTTTTGTTTTTACATGGACCTAGCGTCATGCTGTTACTATTAGCTGTGTTGCTGATGTGGATTAATCATGATTTTAATAGAACTGACCCTAAATTGTGCAATTATTGCCAAGAAGTGCGCTGTGATGCACCTAGGGAGGAAAAACATGCGAGTAGGGTACACGTGGCGGGGGGGGGGGGAATCAAAGAATCAGAACAGGAACGGGATCTGTGGATCATAGTCTCCTCAAACCTTAAGGTAGGTTTCCAATGTAGTAGGGCAGTGGGAAAGGCCAATGGAATGCTGGCATGCATAGGCAGGGGCATTACTAGCATAAGGAGGGAGGTAATAATGCCCCTTTACAAAGCCATGGTGAAGCCTCAGTTAGAGCATGGGGTTCAGTTCTGGAGACCACATCTCTGCAAGGATATAGATGCATTAGAGAGGGTTCACAGAAGGGCAACAAAGATGGTGCAGGGTTTGCAGGGGAAGACTTATGAGCAGAGTTGTAAGGAGCTGGATCTGTACAGGCTGGAAACAAGGAGGGGAAGGGGGACATGATTGAAACCTTTAAATATGTAAAGGGGCTCAATAAAGTAGGTGAAAGGGGTCTGCTGAGGAGCAAGGATGGAGTCAGAACTAGACGGCACAGCCTCAGATTGCAAGGAAATAGGTTCAGGGGCAATGTGAGGGGGCGCTTCTTCACAGAGAGGGTGGTGGAGCCCTGGAACAGACTGCCAGACAGAGTGGTGGGGGCTGAGACAGTGGAGGAATTTAAGAGGGCATGGAACAGGCATATGGGACTGAGTATTGGGGAGGGGTGGGGGCAGGTGGGAAGGGGGGATGTGAAAGGGGAGGGTTGGGCAGACTAGATGGGCCGGAAGGGTCCTTTTCTGCCTTAAAATTTCTATGATTCTATGAATTATGTTGTCTCAGGTGCAGACCATTGTCTGCCTAATTAGAAATATAGAAACATAGAATTTGCCAGCAGAAAAGCACTGCTTGGCCCACCCAGTCTGCGCCGATGGTCCCTGCCTAGTCTGTCTCCGCAGACCCTAACTGGTCTTTGGCGACCTTCCCTCCACCCTGCATATTTACTAATATTCCCCAATGTCTATCCCATACATGCCTGAAGCCTATACTGTTTTCACCTCCACCACTTCCACTGGCAGTCTTTTCCAGGTGTCTACCATTCTTTCAGTGAAGTAATACTTCCTCACATCCATCTTAAACTCCCTCTTGGCTCCACTGCATGCCATCCGGTCCTGGTGCTCTTTCTCATTTGAAAGAGACTCTCCTCCTGCACTGTGTTCAACCCCTGAGGTACTTGTAGGACTCAATCATGTCCCTTCTCGCTCTCCTTTCTTCCAAGGTGTACATGTTGAGATCCCTCAGTCTCTATTCATAGGGCTTTTGATGCAACCCCTGCACCATTTTAGTTGCCCTCCTCTGGACTGCCTCCACCCTGTCTATGTAGTTTTTGAGGTGCAATCTCCAGAACTGGACACAATACTCCAGGTAGGGTCTCACAAGTGAGAAATGCAGTGGCAACCACCTACGTCCTCTTGTTGGAGATATCTCTCCCTATGTATCCAAGTTTTAAACTGGCCCTTCCCACTGCTTTGCCACACTACCATTTGGTCCTAGGTGGACAGTGACATCCAGCTCCCTCCTCTGTGCAGCTGCTCCCGTGATTCTGAGGATTCGCTCCCTGTCTCTCCAAGCCATGGTGCCAGGCAGACACCTTATCTCCTTCTCCCCTTCCTCCCCAGTTCTTCCCTCCTAACAATGGAGTTCCCCCCCAGGAGTTGCTTCCTTTCCCTGTGGGGTCCCATGCCACCCTCCTGTGGGTCTCCTTTATGGAGATTGCCAGCATCCTCCTTGGTCTCCACTGTGGGTGCCTCCATAGAGGAACCACACTCTGCCAGAATGGCATATGAATTGTGGAGTGATACAACTGGAGGGATGCACCTCTGTTCCCCCACCCTCACCCTCCCTGAGCCCACTGTGGTCCAGCCACTCCTCTTTCTTGGCAACCTCTGAGGCCATGGTGGTGGCCCTGGTGGTCCCTGGGTGGGAGAAGAGGTCCCCTGAATCCTGGCCAATTCAGCCTGGAGATGAGCAACCTCCTCCCTCAGCCCAGAGAGGTGCCTGCAGATGGGACAACACTGCATCCTCCAAAATGGCTCCAAGAAGACTGCTGCTCCACAGCCACTGCACTGCACCACTCCCATCATGTCTTATCTGTGGCTCCTTAACTGTTGTTTTGTATGCTTACTCTTTCCTCTCTCTGTTTATTTTATTTTTAGTTTATATAACTTTTTTTTTCTCCCTACTTTCTGACTGCCTCCGTGCCCTTAAAGTTCCTGATCTTCCTGTTCTGGGACAGGAAGTTCCTATATTCCTCAGTTGTCTCTTTCTTACTTGCTCAGAGTGAGAGCTCCAGCTGCTGGGGAATGGACAGCTACTCTTTTCCTTCTAGGATGGTGAGTCTTTTGTGCCTCTGTAATCACTCCTTCCTGATCCCAAATAGGAAGTTCCTGTTGCCAATCAAATCCTGTGCCTATAAAAGTAGAACTGGCTAACGGTGGGGAGGGGGTTGGAGGGGAGGGAGGGAGGAGGGCATATAGTCCCAGTAGAGTAGTAAAGTTCTAACAGCACCTAC
Organism: Neoceratodus forsteri; assembly: GCA_016271365.2. NCBI lineage: Eukaryota > Metazoa > Chordata > Ceratodontiformes > Ceratodontidae > Neoceratodus > Neoceratodus forsteri. Next base: position 238,477,610 of record CM057451.1, read on the forward strand.
TTTCTCTTGCTGTTCTCACAAAAGCTATATAGGCAGTTTTTAAATCCAAACACCTAGCTTCCTGCTGCCTAAGCTACTCCCCCTAATTCAGTTTCCTTCTTCACCTAGCTAACTGCACAGATAACAATTCCCTTCACCTAACTCAGACAAACACACTTTGGCTCTGAACCCCAACTGCCATGCTCTTGACCAGTCCTTGAGTTTTCTGAGGTCCATTAAGCAGTTCCTTACCCAATTCAGTACTTTGGTTCCCATTCCAAGGCTGCTCAATTTCTTTATCAGTCTTCTGTATGGCACAGTGTCAAAGGCCTTGTTAAAATACAGATAGGCCACGTCCACTGCCCTCCTGATCTATTTCCTTTGACACCTGGTCAAATAAATCAATCAGATTCACCTGGCATGACCCCCCCCCGAATCCATGGTGCTTTTTGTCTTGTAGTTCACTGGATTCAAGATACTCTACCAACCTTTCCTTTAACAGAGTTTCCATTAATTTCCCCACCACTAGTGTGAGCCTGAAAGTTTGAACTTGTCTCTCCTGGTTCTTGAGGCTATGCCTTAGCCACTAAACCTCTCTGCCTCGGCTCAGTTTTCATGCTTTAAAGAAAGGAACTGCATTTTTCTGGGATTCCATTTCCCCACTCCTCATAAATTGTGTTTCTGGTGGTAAATTTCAATTATATTTCATTCTTATTCTTAACCTCCCCCAGCAGAGGTGGTTTTATTGGCCTGCCAAGGGCTTTACATACCCGATTCTCTCTATTTTGTTTTGGTTCATATTTGCTACATTATTATTCTCAGGGGATATTGAAACCAGACCTGGGCCTTCCCCATCTGATGTTCCCTTTGTTTATGTTAATATTTGTAGCTGCCTAGCCAAAAGGGATCAGTTAAATGACTGGACTGCTAACACCCTCTCTATTTTAGCTGTTTCTGAAGCCTGGCTTGATCCCTCTATCCCTGATGATGAAATTGCTTTCCCAAATTATGCATTTTTTAGAGCAGACTGCATTAGTCAGGGAGTTATTTTTGTGCATGATTCATTTCCTTGTTCATTAATTTCTGCATCAACTCTTGCACAGTTAATTAATGCTACCTTCATTTCTGTTAACCTAAAGGGTACAGGTGTCTTACTTGTCAATTTGCATTGACCTCCACAATTAAAGCTTTCAAACTTTGTACGCATTTCTAATGAAGTAGATTTTTTAAATTCCTATTATTGCTTGGTTGCTTTAATGCCTCCAGGGGCTTGTCATGGGGGTTCCAATTAAAACAGGATTTAACTCTCCTTGGTTTAACCAAGGTGGTTTCTCAGCCCCCACTGAAGCTCTGACGGAGCGAAGTGCAGGGTGTTGCACTACCACCACCACCACCAGCATTGTTCTCACATTGACTCTTGTGTAAAAGTTTGAAGAACTGTACGCTTCCAGCTACTAACAAAGACTGTTGTCAAAATCATTGAGACTTGTTTCAAGTCAGACCAGGCCAAGGTTTTAAATAAAGATGCATTACTGCTCTGCCAACCTGTAATGTAAGGCCTGTCTACTATATATCTTTTGCACAAGTGAAAAGTTTGCAAACGTTGAAGAATGTCTCAAGTGTCTTAAATGTGCAACAGTATTAGTATGTGAAGTCAAGTAATTACTCAGCTAAATTCTGTAAGGCCTTCCTCCTCTACTCTTTAGCTTGTTTCCCATGATCTTGCCATTTCTTACTCTGGTTGCTTAGATAATTACTTTAATGACTGTGAGATATTTGTTTCTCATCTCCCAACCAGCACTGCTAGTTTTCTTATACCTAAAATCTTAAAGTACTGCAGTTTTGAAAAAGTTAACATTTCTTCTTTTTTGTAATGATCTTAGAACAACTGATTGGGGCAAGATTTGTTCCTACACTGATGCTGAAAAAGCCTGGTGTTTTTGTCTTAACAACTTTACAAAAGTCTTGAATAAGCATGCCACATTTTTGATTAAAAGAATTAGACAGGGATATACTACTAGGGTATCCCCAAGTATTATTAAAAAAAAAACTAAAGCTGGAGGATAGGTTTTACTCTAAAGCTAAAAAACAAACTTGATGGAAGCCTATACCTCATTTCTAAAATACTGACTACTGCCTCTTCAATAAGGAAATGACAGACCCATAATTTTATAAGTAATTCAGATCTCCATTGTAATAATTCAAATACATTTCTGCAGCAAATTGATGCCTTATGGAGAGAAAAATAGTCCACAACACCTTCTTGCCTAAATTACAATGGGGCATTCTCTAACACTAATAAAAGTATTTTTCTGTATTCTAATGAAATTTTGTTAGACAATGATACAGTACATGAAGTTTTTTTTTAATAAATGCCCTAGAGACCTAACTGTCTAATGTTGGTACCTCAGCTAATTCTCTTTTGTTAATTTAAATTTCAGTTTTGAACATAAGGCCTGAAATTTTCTTTTAGGGTAACCAATGACGAGGTTTGTGGTAATCTGGACAACTTTCTGCTGCCAGCTGTAGTAGATGTGATAATGTACTCCCCTCATTTATTTTGTGTAACCTGTCTTTTATTTCTAAATCCTTCATGACTTCTTGGAAACACTGCCTGGTGGTTCCTCTCCATAAAGGTGGTTTTAGGTCTTTGTTTGAAAACTAGTATCCCATCCACTTCTTGTTCTTTCTAAACTACTTGAAAGGGTTGTTCACAATCAGGTGACACAGGAGAAAAACAGAAATTACCCTTCTGTTCAAAAAAAGGTGGTACAAATGCAGGTTGAAAATTGCTGTCCTATCTGTGTTACATTGATAGTATGTAAAATAATGGAAAGATGCATAGAAGGCTTGGAATTGATTGTAATTGTAAAAACATAAATAACAAATTACAACATGGTTTTAAGGCAGGTTGGTCATGTGTAACAAATCTACTGACATTTTATGAATATGTGAGTAGGGAGCTAGACAAAGGTGATGCTGTGGATTTCATATTTTTAGATTTCAGCTAAGCCTTTGATGTTATCTCACAGAGTAAACTGCTTAACAAAATGACACCATTTGGAATAAATCATAGGCTAATTGACTGGATAATCAAACACAGAGGGTAAAGCTTAAAGGATACTCGTCATCGAAAAGTGAAGTGTGGAGTGGAGTGCCTCAGGGGTCTGTTCTGGGACCGGTTCAGTTTGGTATCTTTATTAGCAATCTGGGCTCTGATGAATCAAATATTTGCAATAAGTTTGCTGATGACACTAAAATAGGTGAAAGGGCTAACACAGTCTCAGACACTGACAGACTACAAAATGACTTGAACAAACTAATTGAATGGATGAAGCCATGGGGTATCAGATTTAACAGCAGTAAGTGTACTGTAATGCATTTTGGCATAAACAATATATATCAACACTGTTACATCAACAATATGAGCTTAAAAGCTACTACATGTGAAAAAGATCTTGGGTTTTACACAACTAAAGACCTAGGTAGTAAGAAACAAGTTAAAATCATATACCAAAAAGCAAATCACTTATTAAATACAGTCTTCACAAATCAGCCATGGGGTGTACCTTGGGGTTGTCAACCCTCATGCTCACCCCATTCTCATATACTGTACACATCTCAGCTTATTTACTGATGGCTGATTTGTGAAGATGCAGGAGAAGTGAAACCGAAATGTTTTTTCCTGTTGCTGCCTGCAGGGTGGGGTTGGAGTGTTAGGGTTGGGAACCCTAACACCACATTTCTCTACTTTTGTCACTTTAACCTTAATTAGTGCATTAACAAAGTTTTTTTGCAATGAATATGTATGTATACAATCTATGTAGGAATTCTACTGTTTCAATAAATCAGTTATTTTGCCAAGCATCTGACCCAAGTGAAAAATAAACAGTGTTATTGACCCAGTGGGTAAATAATATAATTTATTTTTCACTTGCCTACGTCACACCCTCAAAGAAAATGTCAAATCAACATGACTGACATCTCATTGTGGCCAGTCCCACAAGGAATCATCCTCACAACAACAGCCAATAGCGCCCCTCCTTTAGTTTTTTAATCCCTACTTCCACTGCTATATTGATTCCCTGCTTCAGACTACTGTTACTAAAAAAATATTTTAAATAAAGCTGTTTGTCATTGCCGCAGTGTTCCAGCCCCTGTTCTCTACCCCATATCACTATTTTATACCCTTCAATATATTTGCTTAAAAAAATCTCGCCCGAGGTTTGCAATCTCTCTCTCCATCATGGGACCACACACAGACAATGCAATGAAGAAAATGGTCACCCACAGTTCTCACTGACAAGGCACAACACAACAGAGCTAAATCTCTGACTGTACTTAACCAATTAAGGCACCAAATCTGAAAAATAATCAGAAACATTTCTGTATGTGTATCTGGTGAGAGAGGTTGGCACAGTACTTTCGGGTATACTGATGAGTGAGAATCCAGCCTACACAGCACTGCGCACATGCAAACTGCTTGCTCCAATGAAGAAACACACATGGAGAAACAGGTGGCACTCACAGTGGTTGCTTACTTTTGGACCACGCTGGCTGCAAGATGTTCGAAGGATAAACAGCAGCACACTACTTTTTTAAAAGTTTCTGCACTACTCTTGCAGTGGAGGAGGGCCCACTTACGGGGGCTTCAGGTTAGGAGTGGTGAATTAGTTCTAGCACTGACAGCTAAAGAACCTTACACAGCACTTCGTGGGGGGGGGCGGGAGGCAAGTGAGCTAGCTAGTTTTAACTCTTGCAGCCAAACTTTATTTAAGGACTGCTTTCTGTATGGGGAGGTGGGGGGCAGTCTGGAAACTCAAGCTCTAACAGACCATTGTATACACAGACCATACAATGGTCTGTTTTAAAATATGGCATTCATTTCCATTGTTGAAAGGGCAGGACTTTCATAACTCACTCATGGCTTGTCACTCATGAGTTATGGTCCCACCCCCTCACTCAAGGAAATAACTGCCATATTTTAACACATACCATTGTATATCCGCTATATATAGCTGTATATTGAATTCTGCTAATATTTCATAGATTTTTTTTTATTTATCTCCCAGTATTCTTCATTACTAAGGACATTTGCATGCCAGCTGGATTTCTGTGACTCAGCTTTCATCTCACCCCCCTGCTTTTTCTGCACTGAAGTTATAATTCACTGTTTGCAAGACCATTGTCATTGCCACAGCAACAGATTGTGATGTCATAAACAGGGTTATGACTTCAGCTGGGGGATCAGAAGGATGAGAATTCTTCGACTGGGTTACAAGAGAAGTAGACAAGGGGGCAGCAGTGGACATGGTATGTCTGGACTTTAGTAAAGCCTTTGAAACAGTCCCACACAGAAGGCTAGCCAACAAACTGGAGCAAGCTGACATTGGTCACAAAGTAGTTAAATGAATCACAAGCTGGCTGCAAATTACACAGAGGGTTATAGTAAATGGCACCTTGTCCCAAGAGGGGAAGGTGTCAAGTGGCATACTGCAGGGGTCAGTACTAGGCCCCATACTAAGTTTGGTCAGGAGCTAGGGAGCTATGAAGCCCATAATTGCTCCTGTGAATTAGTAATAACAAATTGTAATGCCAGAAAGAATGAATTTGTTCAATCTGGACTTAAAAACTGATTTTGAGCTACTGGTAATCACCTCTAGTGGTAATGCATTCCATGGTTTGATGGTACGTAAAGTATAAAAAATCTTCTGTGGCATTAAATTAAATCTTCTGTATTGTAACTGTAGTGGATGACCTCTAATATTATATACATTGTCTTTAAACTCTAGACCCACAGTAGTCAGCAAGAAGGGATCTTGCATTATATCATACATGAGAAGGAGGTCACCCCTCAGATGTCGGCGTGATAGCGACATTAGATTCAAAGAAATGTCTATTTTCATAGGTGACATCGTGCAGGCCTTTGACTAGTTTAATATATTGTCTTTGTACTTTTTTAAGCTGCATAATATCATATTTCCTAAAGGGGCACCATAGTTGAGAGGAAAAATCCAAATGTGGGCGGACATAGGCTCTATATAGGAGCATTAATACTTTTCTATCCCTAGATTTGATGTTTCTCTTGAGTGACCAAATAATCCTATTAGCCTTAAGAATGACTCCATCCTTGTCAACATATTCATCAGTGACATCGCTGAAAAACTGAAAAGGAAAGTCTGCCTCTTTGCAGATTATATGAAACTCTGCAACAGGGTGGACACACAGGAAGGGATTGCAGAAATGGAGGCAGGTTTCAGGATGCTTGAGGAATGGTCCAGGAACTGGCAGTTGAAATTCAATGCCAAAAAATGTAACATCTTGCACTTGGGTAGAATGAACCCATGCATGAAGTATGTCCTGGAGGGGTAGCTACAAGAAGAAACAAACTGGAACGGGATCTTGGTGTCATGATCTCAAAAGACTTAAAGGTAGGAAAGCAGTGCGGAAATAGCAGCACGAAAGGCAAGCAGCATCCTCAGATGTATTGGTAGGGGTATTACCAGTAGGAACCGTGATGTAATCCTCCCATGGCACAGGTCCCTGGTGAGACCTCACTTGGAGTACTGTGTGCAGTTCTGGAGACCTCATCTAAAAAAGGACATAGACCATCTGGAAACCATGCAGAAACATGGCACCAAAATGGTGCAGGGTCTACACCATGAAATGTACGAAGCTAGTCTCAGCAAGCTAAATTTATTCTCCCTTGAGCAGAGGAGGAACAGATGAGACATGATTGAGACATTTAAATTTGTTAAAGGGATCAACACAGTACAAACTGGGAACCTCTTCCAGGAAAACAGGGCTGCACGTACTAGAGGACACAACATGCGCCTGGTGGGAGGTAAATTCAAAACAAATGTTAGGAAGTTCTTTTACACAGAGAGGGTGGTGGACCCTTGGAACAGCCTGCCATCAGAGGTAGTGGCAGCCAAAACAGTCAATGAATTCAAACAGGCATGGGATAGACAGTATAGTCACCTTAGCAAGACAAATTGATAATGGGGAATAGAAAACCTGGGCAGACTAGATGGACCACACTGTCTCCTTCTGCTGGCAAATTCTTATGGTCTTATGGTCTTATGAGATGAACTCTAAGACACAATGATCCTATTTTCATGCAGATGTCCTCAGTAATAAAGAGATAACAACAGAAAATCAATTATGCATCAGATGAATTGTGTCTGAATATTGTATTTAAAAAAAAAAGTTTTCCTGGAAACTGGAAAATTGCTGTTAAGTGATCACATGTTTGCTCATTTTCTAATTAGTAAAAATAATGCAGTCATCCTGTTCTTGGGGGCTTCTTGTGATGTTCCGTTTTAGTTATTGTATTTTGTTATATTGAATCTTCTGTGACATACATATCCTATGAATTGATTAAGTTTTGTGGTGACTCCTGTGCCTGCCAGTATTCTGTATTATGAAATGGGTAGAAATAAAACTGGCTCCTGATTAGCCAAGAGGTACTTTGAGCGGATGTACCATCACACACACACACACACACACACACACACACACACACACACACACCTCCAGATGCGCGCACACACACACCACTATATCCAGATGTACACATGCATGCGCACACACACAAACACCACTACATGCACAGATACACACACAGCACTATTTAGACAGCTGCAGACATACTGTATACACAGACACATGCACACACCACTACATACAGACACAAACACACAGAACAACTACACAGACATACACAAAAACACACACATACTACACATGTACAGACACACAGCACTACCTATATAGGTGCACGCACAGCACAACATACAATGATGCGCGCGTGTGCACACACACACACACACACACACACACACACACGCACACACACACACACACACACACACACACACACACCATCAAGCCCAAACAGCAGGGTGACAATAGGACCACAGTGTGCTGCACAGGGTAAACAAGAAATGTCCGAAAAAAGCAAGAACAGATCAGTTTGCCTCCCGCCAATATCACACTGCAAGAAAGCATTGAAAAGCTGATGAACCACACAGTAACAACTGCTGCAGGAAATCTTTCTTACATTGTGCAGAGTGTGCAGAAGTGGATATACAGAGGTGGTAGACCCACTGCCTGAGTCCTCACTTCAACCCCTGCTCAACCGCATCCATCAGGGCTGCTAGTGCATCTACAGCATATACTGCTCCTTTAAAGAGGTACCAGCCCTAAGCTGTTTAATATTTGAGGCATACAGCAAACCAGATTATGGGAGTTTACTAGCAAAAATAGCCAAAGTGCAAAAAGAGCCAATAAAAACCTATATTTTGAAAAAGATATAGGCAGCACTCACTTTATAAGGCACTATGATGTTTGTGCTTCTGGAGTAATGTGTTGAAGTTTCCTTGCAGCCTGCCTGTTGTGCCCCAAACAATACTAAGATTCATACTACAGTAACTGATGAAGCAAGCAGGCGGTAAGCCCATTAATGCTTCTTCCTACATAAAGTAGCTTAATTTCCATCCAACAAGTATGTGTTTATCCAGTCTTGTTTTGAAAGAGTTTTTACTATCTGCTAATATTACTTCTAGCGGTAAATCATTCCAGGGTTTTACAGTTCTGTCGATAAAAAAGTTTTTTCTTATATTTGTTCAAAACTTCTTACCCTTAATCTGAAGTGGGTGGCCTCTAGTTTCAATACTTATGTCTTTAAATTCAATATTTAATTCACACATCAGCTCAGGGTCCCATATGATATTGTACATAAACAATAAGTCTTGTTGGGCTCGGCATGTTTCTAATGACATGAGACTCAAAGATTGCAGCCTATCTCCATATTCTTTGTCTTTTTGTTTATTGATCATTTTTGTGTATCTACGTTGCACTCTCACCAGTCTGTGCCTATCTCCCTTTTTGTATGGGTTCCAGATCTGGGAAGAATACTCCAAATAAGGACAAACATATGATCTATATAAGGGAAGTAGGACATCCCTTGATCAAGTGGCAAAATCTCTCTTCATTTAGTAAATCACCCTATTTGCACATTTTATTACTTCTGTTATCTGTTCTCTAGAATTCATGTCCCAACCAATATTGATTCCTAGATCTTTCTCATAGTTTTTTCTAGCATATGTCCATCTATTTTGTAATTATACTCTATGTTATGTCTCCCCAAATGCATTACCTTACATTTTTTTAAGTTCAATATCATGTTCCATTTTTCAGTCCAGCTCATAACCCTTTCCAAATCTTCCTGTATTCTAATACAGTCATCTACGGTGTTGCAAGTGCCACCAATATTAATGTCATCTACATATTTAATACTCCATGACTCAATATTTGAGGTCATATCAGAAATAAAGATATGGAACAGGACTGGGGCGAGAACCGACCCCTGGGGCACATCACTTAGAATAGTCCCAACTGAGGAAATATGTCCATTTACTACTACACTCTGTCTCCTATCTCTCAACCAATCTGTGATCCAGAGTATAATTGACAATCCCTATAGAATGAGATAAACATGGGATTTCGGACAATATACTGTACAGTATATAAAGCTGCTGAGTGTTGTAAATATTTGTTTTCTTGCCATGTTATATTCACAGATAAGTGTCCAGTTCATGCTTCTTTTGGACCTTTCTTACATTTCATGGCCTTCCTTACTAAGTAATGACATCAGAGTCTGCAGCTTGTTTCAAAACAAAACTGAACAAAGGCACAGCGTTCATGACACACAGTGGGGACCTCTGACCCATTTAATTACACCACAACTTATGCAGTGATATCGTTCCTCACAGAAACATAGAATTTGTCAGCAGAAAAGGACTGCTTGACCCACTCAGTCTGCCCAGATGTTCCCAACCTAGTCCTTCTCCGCAGACCCTAACTGGTGTTCGGAGACCCCCCTCCTCCCTACCTATTTACTAATAGTCCCCTATGTCTATCCCATGCATGCTTGAAGCCACTAACTGTTTTCCCCTCTACCACTTCTGCTGGCAGATCTGTTCTAAGCTCTACCACCCTTCCAGTGAAATAGTACTTCCTAGCTCCAGTTTCATCACATACCCCTGGCCATAGTGCTCTTTCTCATTTGAAAGAGACTCCCCCTTCTGAACCATGTTCACCCTTGTGAGGTGCTTGTAGGTCTTTATCATGTCCCCTCAGGCTCTCCTCTCTTCCAGGGTGTACATGTTGAGATCCCTCAGTTTCTCCTTTGTAGGGCTTTTGGTGCAACCCCTGCATCATTTTAGTTGCCCTCCTCTGGACCGCCTCCACCCTGTCTATTCTTTCTGAAGTGCAGCCTCCAGAACTGGACACAGTCCTGTAGGTGGGGTCTGACCTGTGAGTGGTACAGTGGCAACACTACCTCCATCCTCCTGCTGGACATATCCCTCCCTACATACCCCAGCATCCCACTAGCCCTGTGCACTGCTTTGCCACACTTCCCTGCCACTTTGAGGTAATCAGTTATGACAACCCTAAGATTCCTTTCCTGCTTAGTGACTGTCAATATCTCTGACCCATACTATACTCACCTCCTGGGTTCCTATGCCCTAGGTGCATAATTCTACACTTTTTGGCATTGAACCCCAACTGTCATGCTCTTGATCATTCCTCAAGTTTCCCAAGATCCCTACCCATTCTTTCTACCCCCTCCTGAGTACCCTAGTACAGTTTTTGGGTATCATCTACAAAAAGGCATACATTCCTTTCCAGTTCTTCTGCAATACCCTCTATGAAGACATTGACGGGGACCGGTTCCAGCACTGAGCCCTGTGGCACCCTGCTGGTCACTCTTCCATCATTAGAGTAAGTGATATTAACCACCACCCTCTGACACCTATCCGTTAACCAGTTTTTATCCCAATCCCACCCCTAGGCTGCTCAGTTTCTTAATCAGTTTCCTGTGTGGCACCATGTCGAAGGCCATGCTAAAGTTCAGATAGGCCACATCCACTGCCCTCCCCAATTTATTTTCCTGGTCACCCAGTTGAAGAAATCAATCAGATTCATCTGGCATGGCCTTCACCTATGAATCCATGCTGCCTGTGATCTTGCAGTCCATTGGATTCAAGATACTTTACCAGCCTTTCCTTTAGCAAGGTTTCCATTGAGTTCCCCACCACTGAAATAAGATTGACCGGCTTACAGTTGCTAGTCTTCTCCCTGCTGCCGCTCTTATGTAGAGGGACCACATTGTCTGTCCTCTAGTCCTCCAGCACCATGCCTGTTCCAGTAAACTGTTGAATAAGGCTGTCAATGGGGCAGCTAGCACCTCTCTGAGTTCCTTTAGTACTCTTGGGTATATCCCATCTGTGCCATAGCCTTGTTCACTTTCAGAGCTGCAAGTCCGTTCAAGACTCTTTGCTCTAAAAATGAACTTGTACCCATCTCCCCCCACTTTGTTCCTGCTGTTCCCTGGTGGTCCCTCTCACTTTCCCTCCACTATGAAGACTGAGCAGAAGTACCTGTTCTGGATGGCAGCTTTTTCTTGGCCCTCTTCTGCACGGTGTACCCCTGCCACCCTCCTTATCCTCACTGATTCTCCCCTTGTTTTCCTCTTCTCACTTATGTACCTGAAGAAAGTTTTATCCCCTTTAGCTAACCCTTTGACTATCCTTTCCTTTGTCTGCACCTTTATGCCGCTTACCGCCTTTCCTGCTTCCCTCTGTTTTACTTGGTATACCTCCTGTCCTCCTCCCTTTGTGTTTCCTTATACCTCCAGAATACAACCCTTTATTCCTTCATCACCTTGGTTACTTCTCTAGAGAACAATAGCGGTTTGTTTTTCCTTCTGTGTTTACTCATTTCCTTCATGCAGAGGCCAGCTACCTTAATTATGCCTTCCCTTATTTTTCCCTACTGTGCCTCTACCTCTCCCCCCCAAAAGAGGCAGTCTCTGAGTCAGTTTTCCATTTCTTTAAAAATCCTTCCTCCTAAAGTTCAGGACCCTCCTCCTTACGTGGTTAGACATTGTTCCTCTCTTAATGTTAAACCACACTGTACAGTGATCACTGATACTTAGGGGACTGCCCACTGTGATGTCTGCAATGCAGTCCTTGTTTGTAAGCATCAGGGCCAGCACTGCCACATCCCTAGTAGGGTCTTTGACTAACTGCCTGAGAAAAGGCCCCTGCAAGGAATCAAAGATGGCCCCGCTCCTTGCTGAAGATGCAGTTAAAAAGCTCCACTACATGTCCCGCAGATTGAAGTCAACAACTGGCAGCACCTCCCTTTATTTGCCATCCTGTTGATGGCTTCTCCTAGTGCATTATACGACTCTTCTCTCTGTGCTGGAGGTCTGTATACCACCTCTGTATGGATAACAGCCCCAGAGCCTGTCTCCATGATGACCCACAGCATCTCCAGTCCTTCCTTTTCCTCTGGGTGCCCATGTACCTCTGTGGCCCTGATTCCCTCTCTCAGATATAATACAACTCCTCCTCCCCTCCTCTCTGCTCTATTACTCCTGAAAAAGAGTAGCTCAGTATGGCCATGTCCCAGTTGTGGCTGTCAGTGTACCATGACTCCATTATGGCCACCAAATCCAGGCTAGCCTCTGCTATGATGGCTTTGAGGTCTGGAGTGTTATTTCCTAGACTTCTTGCATTGGCATAGGTAGTGGGCAAGGCTAGTAGAATACTGGGGTGCATAGGGAGGGGTATCACCAGCAGAAAGAAGGAGGTAGTGTTAGCCCTGTATAGACTGATGGTGAGGCCTCGCTTGCAGTACTGTGTCCAATTCTGGAGGCCCCGTCTCAGGAAGGACATAGGTGGGGCAGAGGCGGTACAGAGGAGGGTAACCAAAATGGTGCATGACCTGCATCAGAAGCCCTACGAGGAAAGACTTAAGGAATTGAATATGTTCCCTCTAGAAGATAGAGGGAAAAGGGAGACATGATAGAAACGTTCAAATACCTCAAGGGTATTAATACAGTGCAGGAGAGTGGTATCTTACATAGAAAGAGATGCTCAAGGACAAGGGGGCATGATATGAAACTGGAAGGGGGAAGGCTCAGAAGGGAATGTCAGGAAGTACTTCTTCATGGGATAGGTGGTGGATGCCTGGAACAGACTCCCAGTAGAAGTGGTGGGTAACAAATTAGTAGCAGGTTCAAGCATGCATGGAATAGACACAAGGGGACCTTAGTAACAAGGTGGAGTAAGGCCAGAGATCGAGTAGGGTCTACGATTACACAGTAGGTAGGGAACTTTTAGGGCAGACTAGATGGGCCAAGAGGTCCTTTTCTGCTGACACCTACTATGTTACTATGGCTCACATGACTCTCCATACCTTACCCTTCCCACCCTGCTTGCTTCCCAGCTTCCACCCTTCCTGCCTGTGTTGTTCCCTAAAGCTCCCCAGCCCACATCTTCCCTTTTTACCATCTCCATTACCTGTCTCCTTTACTCCTTTATTCTTGCTTTCCTGATTTATACCCCCTATTGTCCTCTGCCTTGTCACCCCCTTGTCTTCTTGCTCCCCTGCCCTAGGGACATTCAGGCCCTCCTCCCTCCCTGCTGTTCTATCATATGAGGCTGGCAATTGCTGCCTCTCTTGGTTTACAGCCTGTCCCCAGCAAGTTTAAATGCTCATGCAAGTAGCATTTTAAGCCTACCACTAAGAACTGTTGTCTCCTTCTTGGAAGGATGTAGGGCATCTCTCATATAGCGGTCCATGTGTTCACAGGTTGACCCCCAGTCCCCGATGTATCCAAAGCTCTCCTCCATGCACCATACCTTCACCCAATTGTTAAATGCCCTGGTGCAGAGTGCCCTTTCCTGTCCTCGGCCATAGACATGTAACAATTTGACAAAAGCTACTACGCATGCCACCTGCTTGAGGATCCTTCCCAGCTCCCTGAAATTTACCTGCTCTACCCCTAACCTGTCCCTTGCCAGATCATTTGTCCATGGTTGGACAATGGCATCTAGCTCCCTCCCATCTTGTTCTGCCCTAGCAATCTTCTGAATCCACTCTTCATCATTTCAAGCCAAAGCACCTTTTAGGTACTTCACCTCCCTCTTCCTTCCTCCCCCCCTCTCCCATGTCTATCCCTCTAACAATATAGTCCCCCACCAGCAGCTGCTTCCTCCTTGGCTGGGGACCTCTTCCTCCCTCCTTAGGGACTCCTGTTCTGAGGACCCCCCTTCCTCCCTTCCCACTGCTATGGATACCTCCTCTTGGCTGCTCTGTCTCACCAGTACGGTGAAGGAGTTGTGCAGTTGTATGGGCTGAGAAGCATGTACCCTTCCTGCCACCCCCACCATCCCAGAGCCCACCAAGGTACAACCACTCTGTCTATGCCTAAGCATCCTCTGGGGGAGTGGTGGCAGACTTGGTGGCCTCTGAGTGGGGTAGAAGGTCCTCTACATCTTTGCCAATTTGGTCCTGAGTCCAACAGCCTCTGCCCTCAGCCCAGAGAGGCGAGTATAAAGGGGACAGCACCTCATCCTCCAAAATGTGCACACATTGCACTGAACCACTCCCATGATCCTTCCTTTTTTTAGTATTTGCCTATTTAAACTTCCCAGTACCCTACTGCCTCCTTTCTACTCCTGTTGTATTAATGCCTCTCCCTCTCCCTTTCCCCTGCCTGCAACTTATTTGTTATCCTTTCCTAGATAGGGTTTCTCTTGTTTTCCCTTTTCTAACACAACTACCTGTACCCAACTTGCCTTGGGTGTCTACTACTTTTACCCACTTGCCTGATTGTTATTTCTTACCCTACCCTCTTGCTTGCCTGTAACCTATTTGTTACCCTACCCTAGATGGGTGGGGGGTCCTATTTTCTAGGTACAGATAGGATGGTTTTCTAACCCTCCTGACTGTACCTACTTCAGCTGTACCCTACCAAGCTGTAGCTACCTTCCTTGCTGCTGATTGTTTCAGTACACCGTAATCACTAATGTGTTTTCTTCCACCTTGGTCTGGTGCTCCTTGCAGAGTCTCCTGTGGATTGTGGACTATCTGCTGACACCTGCAGATGCCTCAAGAGAGATGCTCCACCCCTGTTCTGTTTATTTGCTCACTTAGAAAATCTTGTCTCTCTCTTACCTAAGCTTTCAGTTTTTCTGTCCCTGCCTTTGACCCATCTCATACCTCTGTAACTAACCATGACACATCTACAGTTTTAAGGTGTCATATCTCTGCCTGTTCTTTCCTGCAGTATGCTAATTATTTAACATCAGCTTTTGGTATAGAACATGTTTCCTCTGCTCAGTCTGCAACAAACCTGATGAAGGCCTGGAAAGCTCATGTTCTGCAATATCTATATACAATTTCTTTGTTAGTCTAATAAAAGGTATCGCAATCTGCAATGAATCCAGTACGCCTTTCCTGACAGTAATGCCTAACTTGTACAAATCCTTTTTTATGTTTGCGTGCATAGTAAACATTTTGTAAAAAGAACAGCATTTCAGAGGTTTGCCATTGTCAGGTCCAATGTAGCACAGGTTGCAGTGGGCTCAACAGTGACAAGTCAGTGCTCAGCTAGGATGATTATAACACTGTTCTGTGCTCATGGGTGGAAACTTCTTGTAGTTGAAAGGAGTGAACTGCTCCTATCAGACAGCTGCTTGATCCTTTCTTCTGCATTAAACCACCCAGCCAGCAGCTGAGCAGCATCACAATCAACTCTGAGCTCCCTATCCTTCCTGTGCCCCCTCCATTAAAATGCTCCTTCCCACTACCAAGCATCCGGTCTACCTTCCATTCCTTCCTTGTGCCCCATCCATGACAATTAAATATCCTCTCACTGCCAAGTATGCCACCCACCTCCTGATCCTTCCCCGTGGTCTGTCTGTGACAATTAAGTACCCTCCAACTGCCAATTGTTCCACCCACCTCCCAATCCTTCCACATGGTCCATCTATGACAATTAAATACCCTCCAGCTGCCAAGTGCCCCACCCACCTCCCAATCCTTCCCCATGGCCTGTCTATGACAATTAAATACCCTCCCAATGCCAAGTATCCCATCCACCTCCTGATCCTTCCCCCCATTTTCCATCTGAGATAATTAAATACCCTCCCACTCCCAACTATCTCGCTAACCTCCCAATCCTTCCCTATGCCCTGTCCATGACAATTAAATACCCTCTCACTGCCAAGTATCCTGCCCACTGTCAGATCCTTTCCTGTGCCCTGTCCATGACAATTAAATACCCTCCCATTGCCAAGTATCCCGCCCACCTCTGGATTCTTCCCTGTGCCTCCTCCATAAACCTATAAAAGAAGAAAACTGTCCAGCAATGACTTCGGCCCACCACACTCCCACCCCTCAACCCCCATCTCAGCACCCACTACCCCCCACCCCATATATACCTATCCAGTCCTGTGCTGCTCCTTTTGAATGTCCTGCTTCTGAGCTCTACCAGGAAGTAACTGAAAACAAGGTAAGTTTGGTTAATAGCTTTTTAATGTGTTTTGAACTTTTACTCATAACGTTGTAATTTCTTAATATTTTTATCCCAAATTTTCAACATGGCCTTTTTCTAACCCCACCTCATGAACCAGGCAGGTGAAATTTTTCAAATCCACCCTGAAGCATGTTTTTGCAGTCACTCTGCGAAATCACATTTCAGATAAATTTAAAAAAATTCTCCTGTCTTGATCATAAGGTGGGGTAATAAAAAGACTATGTTGAAAATGTGAGGTCAAAATCTGAAAAAAACCAAAGAGTTATGAAGCAACATTGAAATTCTTCAATTTTCGCTCATAACTTTACTATTTTCTCATATTTTGGCCCCAAATTGTTAAGATCAATTGCATTGTTTTTAAAATGCTTTTACCGTATTTTATTTGCTCACAATGAGAACAACCACTCTGTATATATTGCAAGAAATGTGCAGAAACAGTAGTTTCTCATGTTCAGATGCTATGTTACTGCCTGTCTTTTTTGAAAGTTTCACAGAAAATCCCTCAGACATTTTCAGACTAGCTGGTGGAATCTTGAGTGAGTGCTGATTCCATTCAAGCAGCAATAACATAATTTCCCTCAAGGCCCTAGCAGCTCAGTACATCATATTATGACATTCAAAAATCAGTCTTTGCTTCCAATTTTCTGGTGGTAGCCGTATTAATCAGATTATTCTAGTAAAACACCATGGGGGACATTTTCAAACTGCTCTGAAAAAGGGAGCAAGTTGATGCTCCGTGCATCTGAAATGCTCCAGCCCAAAATATTGCAATATTCTGAAGATGTGGGATTAAGATGCTCTGGAGCATCTCAGGCTGAATATACCAAAGGTGCTCCATGGCCCAACTTGAAATGCTCTGGAGCAACTGGGCAGGACTGAATATAGCAAAAGGAACAACCCAGTCGGTGTCAGTGGAGCAACAGGGAAGGACTGCAGGTGGGAAATGAGGGCTGATCAGATGCTCCCTACAGAATGAGATGGGCCGGGAGCAAATCTACAACATTCAGCCAGAGTATGCAAATGGCCTCATTGCCCAAGTCAGGAGCAACTCAACTGCTTAGCAACTCATTAAAGGTTGCTCCACATCTCATTTGCATGTGCTAAGATATACTTGGGCTGCCCTGTGCCACCCCACACCACAGGTGACCAACAGGTACTGAAGCCCTGGAGGTATGTTTGTTTACATTCCTCATGTTACAGCCTTTGTTGCACAGCATACAGTGGGAGCTGGCCCATATCCAGATATGCTGGAACTGTGTGCATGCATGCTACTCTTCTGTCCTGCACTGCCCTATCCCTGCTAGTGGCCCTACTTGCCACTGTCCTGTCCAGCCATGGTTCTCTTCCATGCCCCTGACATTATTTGTGCCTGGGGGTGTGTGTTTCCTGCTGCCCTGCCACCCGTGCCTGCTATGCCGAGCTCCTGCCCTGCCCACCCTGTGCTCTAGCACACCAGTGTGTCTGTGTTTGTAGGCCCTATTCTGGCAGGCCACCCAGTTCCACAGTTCCACATGGGTGTTGGCCCTTACACTTTCCCTGTCACTGCCCCCCCCAGCACTGCCTCCTGCTGTGTGTTGTGCCACAGACTGCATTGTGTGGCATGGTGTCCTGCACAACCCATCCACTAGATGGCCACTAGGGATGTCTCCACTCTCCTCACACCCCTGATTGTCTCCACTATTAGGAATGGTGCCCCGTCCATTTTCCCAGTACTGCCTTTCTAGTATGTCAATATAATAACACAACCAGCACTCCTGACAACAACTGCAGTAGTATGGTTATTTTTACTGTTCATATTAGAATGTGCTCACAAAATGCACTGCACAATAGCAAACACTGATCAGTGTACTTTCTTTAGTGATAACAAGTACTTTCAGCTACCACACTGGTGCTCACAAAGCCTGCTATCCTGGTAGCTGCCTGTTGGGGCATTGCACTTAGGCCTGTTACTTTTAGTCCTATCTCTGTTCAGAGCATCTTTGGAGATGCTCCAAAGATACTCTGACCATTTGGTCTGAATATAGAGATGAGTGGAACATTCATGGGCACGCCCCCTCCAGATGCTCCGAATACATTAGAGTCTGTCTTCGGCCCATCCGGAAATGTGTGGAGCATCTCTGCTCTTTGAACATCTCACTTCAGAGCATCTCCTGAGATGCTCCAAAGCATCTCAGATAGGCCAGAGCATCTCTTTTGAAAATGTCCCCCCATGAGTAAATATCTGTTAATTTCCCTAAGCTGATCAGCTTTTGGTGGACAGTACCACCTCCCCCCCCAAAAAAAAACAACAACAACAACATAACAGGCTCTTAACATGAACATTTTTTTTCCTTTGTTCTCTTCCTGCCCTGAATGAAGCCCCAACAGCTTCCTCCTTATTTTATATACTGGGGGCTGGATATTCAAAAGGGTTGCACCATGCGCAATAGGGTTGCGCCTTCGCAAGTCCGAAATTGCGCCATTCTGCCATATTCAGCAGGAGGCAGTTGCGCCCCCCAAGTCAAGCTGAGCAACAGCGCAATGCAAATGAATGCATGCTGAACCAGAGGGGGAGGAACCATGCATAAACTGCACAGCTCGATATTCAGTGGGCTGTGCAGAGTTGTGCAGGTGCAACCCCCAACCTGCGCCTGCACAACTTTGAGCCAAAAAAAAAGGAGTAAGTCAAGGGCCACCCACAGGTGAGCTGCCACATTGCAGGGCGCAACACAGCAGCTGCCACCTGTGGGTGGCCCTCAACCTTCTCCTGTGCCCCCCTGCAGCCCAATTGCGGGCATGTAGTAACCCCTCCCTCGGCTGGGATTGCGGGCATAAGTTGAAAACAGCCCCACTCCCAAACTGGCCCGATCGTGGGCATATGTGTAAAACAACCCCCACCCCCGACTGGCCCGATCCACCGGGCAAAAGTGAAAAATAGAACCTACCCCCACCAGCCCAGTCACGGCACCAAGTGTCCAACCCCCCAAGACCATATCCCTGGTGGTCCAGTGGACCACTAAGCCCGATCAGGCACCAAAGTGTTCAAACCCCCAAGGACCACCTACCTGGTGATCTAGTGTTCCCCACCCCACCCACCCATGAAGCCCCACCACCCCGCTCCCCGGCTCCCCCGGCATCCGGCGGCGGCAGCATCCCACCGCCTGCCGCCCGCTGCCCGCCGACTGACTGCCCGGTAGAGCTCACCCATTGGTGCAGAGCAAGAGCCAATGGGCATGCAGCCCATACCGTACAAGGCAGTCCAGATATGTGAATGAATGAATTCAGTTTGAACACTTTGGTGCCGCGATCGGGCTTAGCGGTCCACTGGACCACCAGGGATATGGTCTTGGGGGGGCTGGACACTTTGGTGCCGCGATTGGGCTGGTGGGGGGTGGGTTCTATTTCACTTTGCCCGCGATCGGGCCAGTGGGGGTGGGGGCTGTTTTACACATGTGCCCCGATCAGCCAGTCTGGGTGGGGGTTGTTTTATACATATGCCCGCCATCGGGCCAGTTTGGGGTGGGGGTTGTTTATACATGTCTGCGGATCGGCCAGTCGGGGTGGGGGCTGTTTTCACATATGCCATAATCAACAGGCCAGTCGTGGGGTGGGGGATGTTTTACATATGCCACGATTGGGCCAGTCGAGAGGTGGGGGCTGTTTCAACATATGCCTGATCGGGCCAGTCGGGGGGGTGGGTGGGGGATTTTTAACTTATGCCCGCGATCAGGCTGCATTGGGCGTTGGTCCCCGACGGCTGCTGCCTAGCAGGGCACCAGGCGCAAGTCCTCAGGGATTGGCGCACCTGCATGCTAATGGCATGCAAATGGGGCCATAAATAGATGCAAATGGCCCCCCCTTCGCCTTGTATGAATTATGGCCCCATTTACATGTCACCTTTTGAATATGGGAAATTTGAGCATGGCGCAATGCTACTTGTGCCACCGCAACTTGAATGCTCCACTCTGACCACTTGCGGTGGCGCCAAGTTCCACTGCGCCATGCACAGTGGCTGTGGCGGGGTGATATTCAAAGGGTTGCTCAATAGTGCAACTCCTTTGAATATCGCCGTCTACTACAACTATTTTGTGCAGGCGCGAACTTGCTCCACAAAATAGCGCAGTTTGAATATCCAGTCTACAGTTTATATACTGGGTTATGGATGGAAGAAGGCACATCTGCCCATATTAACCATCCACCCCCATCAGCGGGTCCAAATACATCCCTTATTCAAGAGATATTTATCCAATTGTTTCTTAAACATATTCAGAGTATTACATTCCACTGAGCTACTTGGTAATTTATTTCAAAGTCTACAGGCTCTCTGTGTGAAGAAGTTAAATCTCCCATTTTTATTTGAGGTGTCAAGCTGTATTTGTTGTTTATGGGTCCTTAATCCACCTGGTTTTTGCTGTATTTTAATGTCCAAATCTTGCATTAAATCTTCATCCTGCATAATTTTAAACATTAACAATAAATTTCCTCTCAATCTCCTATTTTCCAAACTAAACAGATTTGATTTTTGTAACCTATCTTTATAATTTAGCTTCTTCCAGCCACCCACAATCTTAGTCATCCTACTTTGAATCCCCTCCATTTTATTTATTTCCCCCCTATAGTAGGGCTCCTGAATGGCGACCCATAATCCAAGTATTGTCTTATATATGTCCTACATAGTGGAAGTATAAATGATGCTGACCTGCTTGAAAATGGTCTCGTAATGTTTCTAACCATATAATTTTCTTTCTTAATAATACTTGAACGATACTCTGTAAAATAAATTCAGATGCTAATCAATTATAATTCCACAGTCCCTCTCAAATTCGATGCTCTTAATTATTTCCTCATTTAATAAGTACTCCTGGTTTTTGTTTAGTTTACCCATGTGTAAAACCGAACATTTATCCACACTAAAATGCATTTTATTAACCTTTGCCCATGCTTCCACCTTTTTCAAATCCTGTGTTGACTGATCCACACCTTTAACTGTTTCGACTGGACCTCCTAGTTTCATATTGTCTGCAAATTTAACAATCCAACTATTTACGTTCTTATGTAAATCACTAATATATATATGGAAAACAGCGTGGGGTCCAGGACAGACCCCTGGGGCACCCCACTGGTTACCCCCCCTCCTCAGATGTACAACTCCTAATCCTAACCCTCTGCCTCCTACCAGTCAACCAGTTCCCAATCCACACTACTAGATTTGAATCAATACCCAGCATTATTAATTCACTGATCAACAAGTCATGAGGTACCTTATCGAAGGCTTTTTGGAAATCAAGCATTATTACATCTATTTTCACTTGTGCATTTATTAACCTTAATATAGAAACTCATGCCGGTTTGTTATGCATGACCTATTTTGTCTGAAACCATGCTGCTTTTTATCACAATAGTCAATGATATATAAATTTTCTTCCAATTTGTTCTTAAGAAAGGTTTCTGCTAACTTACAAATAATTGGGTTCAGACTGATAGGTCTATAATTTGAACATACTGATCTGCTTGCCTTTTTAAATAATGGAATAACAATAGCATGACACCAGTCATCTGGCCCTAATCCTGTACTAAAGGAAGAGTTGAGTAAATAGGTTAAGGGTTCTACAATAATTTTAATTATTTCTTTTAACAATCTTGGATGATAATAATATGTCCAATTCTACTTTCTTCAGGCAATTCAGACTGCGAGCATTCAAAGTCCCAATTTTTAGTTCTCCTTTTCTAATTTTCTGCTCCCAGATACCCTTAGATGTTTTCATGGACCCCTTTACTAGATTCCCATCAATCCCAAGTCTCCCTCTATTTTTTAGTTTAAACAATTATTCACCACATGTTTTAATCTAGCACCAAGTTTCCTACTGCCCAGTTTATTTAAGTGCAAGCTGTCCCTAGTATAATATTGGTCTTTATTTGCAATGCCCAAAGCCTCAACCAGTTTTTAATAGATTTAATTTTAGTTGTTCTATTCTCATTTACCCTTGGGAGTCTTGGGACTGGTAATATTTCTGACAAAAACAGTTTACAGTTCAATCTATGCACTTCATTTTTAATGGCCTTAAATTCCTCTGTTATATCAGGTACACTCTGGTAAGGAATGTTGTTTGTACCCAAATGTAAAATTAACGCAGAAGACTTGTCCCTTTCTTTGACTATATCTGTCAACATCGGTGTAATATCACCTATTTCAGCTCCTGGAAAATTACTGGTAGTAACCCCTTCTTTATTGCCTTTTGAAGTATACCTGTCTGTATATTTAAGTATGGAATCCCCCAAAATATAGACCTGTTGAAATGTATTTCCTGCTTGCTCCATATCAACCGGATACTCTACCAGTACTCCATCTAAATTAGGGGTGCTCACTGTCCCTGGTTCAAGATCATTGTCCAAGGATCTAATTTCACTGTCTTCATTTTGTGGAACTGCAGGACCCATAGCAAGGGGCTCATCATCTGATGATTCAGATTGGTGTGCCCCAGCATCTATCTCTCCTCCTGCTGCTTGTACATTTGTCACATCTCCATTTTTTATGTTCTACCTAGATGAACTGGATATTTCCCTGTACTTCTGTACATTAATGTCCACTGCATTTTCAGCAGTGACTACCTCCCTATTTAGCTCTAAACTATCCCCATTCTCCTCATCTAGATCAATTAGAGGTGCATAACTGTTTTGAAGGACAGTGTGCCATGCCATTGCTCTACGCCCCTTTTTAAGTTTTCTTGTTTCAACCATCCAGGAACCATCATCTTCATTATCTCTGGTTCTTTTTCTATTTTCTCTGTTGCTCGCTATGCTTGATGTACATATACTAATGATTTCCTCATTAGATTTGCTTATAGCCTGAACCTCCCCTCTTGCTCCCTTCTCTATAATTTGGGTATCATCCACTTTGATAAACTCTTGTTGTCCATGTGTGATTAATTGCATTTCTAAGTACAATATTCTACTTTGTAACTCCCTGATTAGTGTACATTCTGCACAGGTATAAATCAAAACTTAATTTGTGGCTTCTGTATTCAGTTTGTTATATATAATACATTTAATAGCCAAAGTACTGTTTTGTAACATCACTACGTTAGAGTCCATTTCTCCACAGCCTCTCGTTTACTGCCCTGTACTTACTACTGCTGTGGCCGCTATACCGGCTATCCCGGCGGACACCGGCAGACACAATCAGTTGCTTTTGCTGTTCCACCTTCACTGTGGATGCTGATGCTGAGCTTGCTGATGCTCACTAGGAAGGGAAACATAGCGGGGGAACTGGAAGCAGCGTTCAGCTGGTGTCCAGGTCCCTCTCTACAATGAAAGCCACCAACAGGTTAAAATAATGATTCTGGTGCCCTTAAAAGATCACTGAATCTGTCCAGGCTCTATAAAATTAAATAACGGTGCTCAAATTTGCTGCTTTAGTGTGTTTCACCTGTCCCTCTCGAGGACTTCCTGGTTCTCTCTTTCTCTCTCTCTGTCTCCTTAGCAATGCCCCAACAAAGCTGGATGTCCTCTTACACTCCTCGAGTAACAAAGTGCAGCCTTTTGCCAGAAACACTCCCAAATAGCTGCTGCTCCTTCTACAGCTGGTGTCAGTGTGAAAATAACCCACTACTCAGCGCTTGCTCTTTAGTAGCGGGGGAACCGGAAGCATCGCTCAGCTGGCATCCGGTTTCCTCGCTACAACGAAAGCCAACAACAGGTTAAAATAATGATTCTGGTGCCTTTGAAAGATCACCCAATCCATCCAGACTCCCTAAAATTAAATAACAGTGCTCAAATTTGCCACTTTAGTGTGTTTCACCTGTCCCTCTCGAGGACTTCCTGGTCTCTCTCTCTCTCTGTCTCTTTGGCAATGCCCCAACAAAGCTGGACGTCCCCTTACACTCCTTAAATGAGTTACAAAATGCAGCCTTTTGCCAGAAACACTCCCAAATAGCTGCCACTCCTTCTGCAGCTGGTGTCTGTGTGAAAATATTGTCCCCTAAAATACTGATTAATCTGTGAAAGTAACTAAATATTTATCTGTAATAACTGGTCAGCAATTTTTTGAATTGGTTGACCAGGTTATAATTTACCGGTATAACCCATGGGTTATAATGGCAAACATGCGCCAAGTCAATTAGAAAAGAGTCGCATCCTGATTGGCTCTTCACTTCTCCTGGGCAGGTTAAACATGATCAGAAATATGGAGGCTTCTCATCCTGCAAAGCAAGGAGCTGCCAGACGCAGACTGCTTCTCATTTTCTGTTTCTTATTTTAAAACAATATACATGTTCTTAAAAAGAAAAAATCCTCTCGTTCATCCTGCTGTTCTGATGCTCCGACGCCATATGGAACAACTCTCACGGGGAACATCTCCAACCTCGCTGACTGAGGTAAGGGTGATCGGGGTCTCGATACAAATGTACTCTACATGTAAATATGTTCAAAGTCAAATGAAATATTAAAAAACTAAACCACCTGTAAAAGAAATACAAAAAACTGTGTGAATGTGTGTGTGTGTGTGTGTGTGTGTGTGTGTGTGTGTGAGTCAGACTGAGTGAGACACAGGGACAATAGACCAAGGGTGCAAAAAAATTGCTGCCCAGCAATTATAAAAAATAAAAGATGGCCAAGTGTCTCTCAACTCGAATTTAATGGTTGCCCTCTGTGTGGGATGCTTTAGTAAACCCCTCAGGCTTCACTCTCAGGGTTTATGTAGCATCCCACACCTTGGGCAACCATTACATTCTCATTAAGCACACTAGCTCATCCATTATTCTATATGTAATGATGTATAAAAAAAATTTAATAGGCAAAGATCCTCAGACAATTGAAAGTAAACATGAGTTGTTGCCATTTTTCAATCTGTTGTACATGGGTGTGTGTGTGTATGTGTGTGTATGTGTGTGTGTGTGTGGTGTTTGTGTATATATATGTGTGTGTGTGTGTGTACTGAGCTGCCAGGACCTAGAGGAAAATGATGTCAGTATTGCCTGAATGGAATAAGCACTCACCCAAGATTCCGCCAGCTGGTTTAAAAATGTCTGAGGGATTTTCTGTGAAACCATCAAATAGGAGAGCACTAAAATAATATCTGTAGATGACAAATGGCAATTTCTTCATTTCATATGTAATAAATAAGGCCTGGTTGTCTTTATGTTAGGGAAAAGGAGTAACGTTTATAATATGTTTGTAATATAGCTGCAGTTGATCTTTAAGATAGCCTTTTTTTACCCCACCTGATAAGCAAGGCCAATGTAATTTTTCAAATCCCCTCTGAAATGTATTTTCACAGTCACTCCATGAAATAACATTTCAGATGGGATTTTAAAAATGTCACTTATCTTAATCATAAGGTGAGGTAATAAAAAGACTATGCTGAAAAATTGAGGTCAAAATCTTAAAAAATGACAAAAGTTATGGAGAAACTTTGAAATTCTTCAATGTTTATTCCTATCTTGCTATTTTAACAGATAGTGACCCCATATTTTCAACATAGCCATTTTTGTACTTCACGTCATGAACATGACGTGTTATTTTCGAATCCTTCCCAAAATGTCTTTTCACTCTTGTGCACAAAATGACATTTTGGACAAGATTTCATAAATGAAACCAATCATGTTCATAAGGTGGTGTAATAAAAAGACTATGTTGAATATTTGAGGTCAAAAGTGAAGAAACCCCCCCCCAAAAAAAAAAATTATGACCCAGCGTTGACATGTTTCAATGGTTACTCATGACTTTGCAATATCTATACTTTTTAATCCACATTTTCTACGTACTATACTCATGTTTTTTTTACCTAATTGAATGAATGTGGGATAAGTCATTATCAAGGCCCTTTCCAAAACCTGTTTTTGTTGTCCTTCCATAAAATAATGTTTTAGCTGCTATTTTATAAATGATACCTGTCATGTTCATATGCTGGGCAAAAACAAACAAACAAGCAAAAAAACTAGTATTTTGAAAATACAAGGACACAGTCTAAGAAAATGACAACATTATGTGTGAATCTCTTCATTTCCCAGTCATGACAATTTCACTATTATAACTTGTGTTATTAATTTGTTAATTATCGCCTCTGCACTATCAATGCCAAACACCTACACAGCAAATACAAGCAAGCAAGTATTTGGCATTGACAAATGCTTGCTTTACATAGTTTTTATACAGGACTGCCCAGCAGAGAATGGAACAACTTATTTCTAATGGGGTATAGCTGCACAAGTAAAAGTCCCCACTGGGTCAGGAGACTTGGAACAGCAAAGGTGTAAAAGTGAAAGTCCCCACTGGGTCCGGGAACTTGGAGAAGCACAACCCCAAAAGTAAAATCCCTACTGGGCCCAGAGATTTGCAGCGCAGCTGTGAGAGTGAAAGTCACCACCAGTCCCTGGGGGACTCTAGAATGGCACAGCTCCTTCTGGCCTAGCACAGCCACACAATTTGAACTCCCTACCAGTCCTAGGAGATGCATACAGGTATGTACAGTGTGACTCAGTTGATAGCACATTCTCTTCTGGGTCAGAGGGTCATGGGTTCTGGACCCACACTGGGATTTGGCTCATACCAGCAATGCTGGCACCTGAGTGCAGTACTAGGGGTGTGCTGTACTGTCGAGGTGTGCCATCCTTTGGATGAGATGTTAAAACAAGGTCCCTTCTAAGCATCTTTGGTGCTGTCCTGGTGGGTGTCTAGGTGGAAGTAAAAGAACTCATGCCATTTTCACAAGAGTAGGGGATTTTCCCCAGTGTCGTTGCCAGCATTCTCCCTCATAAAATTGGTTCATGTAGTTATCCAAGGCTGTGTGTGGTGTTAATGTGCAAAACAGCTGCCACTACACATTTAGTCACTTCATCACCAGTCTAGCATTGCTTGAAAGGAACTTTGGGATACAATGTGCATGAAAAGCACTATATAAATCAAATTATTCTTCTCCTACAGGTTGTGGAGAGGGTGGGGGAAAACTACTGGATGCCAGGGATACAAGATAAAGGGGTTTGGAGAAAAGGGGTGATGGGGTTGATAATGGGGTATAAGATCAGTGAGACTGTGAGGGGGCGATAAGGCTGATGTGGTTGTTCGATGGAAGGGGACCCTTGGATGCCAGGGAGAGGGAGGAGGGCCTGGATATGGACAGGTCAGAGCAGAAGGGTACCCTGGATACTACACATACACAGCACGACATACATGTGACCCTGGAGCTGTGAGAGGTTGCTGTATGTGAAGCTACAGTTTGGGTTGCGAGCCAACTGGGCTCATTTAGGACTGCTGCCATTGACAACACATATGCTGAGTAAAGGGCCAGTTCATACTCTAGTGCTGTGAGCCCTGTTCATTATTTGTGGCCCTGTCCTCCAATTGGGTGGTAGAACTGGTCTGTGGGCTGGAATTAGCAGCATCTATTCAGTGACTTTCAAAAGTCATTTGAAACCAATAAAGCACCTGCAGCTGTAAGAATTTGCTGTGTGTGGAGCTGCTAGTTGGTTTGTGAGCCAATCGGGCATTTTTTTGACCGCTGTCATTGACAGCACCTGTGCTGAGTAGTGGTCCAGTTCAGATTTTGCTCCTGGGACCCATGTTATTTGTGTATGGCCCTGTCCTCAATTTGGGAGGTGGAACTGTTCTGGTGGATGGAGTTAGCTGCTTCCTATTTAAGCAACCTATTTCTTAGTGGTCCTCTGTACTGTGGTCTGTAGTGCAAAGGTCGTATCATAAGGGTATCACGCTGGGGGTGTCAGCTTGTGCTGGCAGTTGGCAGGGGACTCTGCATCCCAAGTGTGGAGCTCAAAAAACAAAACAAAACAAAAAAAACAGGAGGGCAACAGACTGATGGCTTATTCACTTATGGTGTCATGAGTTGTAAACTGTCTGCGGGGCTTTATTGGGGTGCTAGCATGTAAATTGTATAGTTAGTGCTAGAAAAGGTGCATTACCCCATCAGGGTTACAGTAACTTTTAGTTTTCATAGCACTGTTTCTAAAGTAATAAGTATTCATGTTCACCGGTCATTTAAACTAATGGGGGAACACAAAATTGTTATGCATGTGGAGCAATACTCCTCAGACACTACTGAAGTGTGGAGGTTGCCATTTGTCATTAATTTAAACCACGACATTCTGCGTTGGAATCAGCATGGGCATTAATAACAGAGCTGCAATGAAAGTTGGATTGGGGGTCATGTGTAAATAATACTGTTCCACTACCCCAATGTACTTTAAGGGATCACAGTAGAGAATAGAAGGTGGTGGGTAATGGAAAATTATACAATGGCAAGACTGATTGGTCAGTGTGTGCCTGGGACAGTGAGGTTATCCAAACACAGCCCTACTGTATGAAGTCCAGGCACACACATGACCGCACGACAACCTCACATATCATGCCTTCCCTCCACAGGTTACAGACGCTCTGAGCGCTGTTGTAAATGACTTCTCTTGCTTCTGCCCTCCCCTCCTTTCCCCCATTGCTGATACTTCACTTTCTGTAATCTTTTTTTTTTTTTTTTTCTTTATTTGACATAAGGCAACCGTGGTAAACCAGAAACCAAACTGCCACTGGCACGACCGGTGATCCCGACCAAAACGGCTGCTAACTTCGTGCCAGTTACAGATGCTTTCTGTAAGCAGATGGACCATGGCACACACGAATTGGTTCCAGAACTACTGCAAGTGCTGCCCCCCACACTCACTCTGCTCCTTCAGTCCCTGCTCCATAGTCGGCTCCCCGATTGAACTGCTGAAAGTCTTGACCCCCGCTCTGACTCTGCCCCCTCAGTCCTTGCTCCATGGTCATCTCCCTGACATTACCATATTGAGGGTCACAGAGACCGATGGCATAGGTCAGCTAGTTCCCTATCTAAATAGCAATACAAAAACATCTTCATCGAGCTGCACAGAGACCAACGGGGGGCAGCTGCAATGAGGGCGAAAGCTGACTTAGGGACAGTCAGAGGAACAGTCAGAGACATTCATATACCGACAGCTCCACCTACTGGCTAAAAGGGAACTGTTTTTTTCCTCTGTATACCTCCACATTAATAAATGAACAGAGAATCTGCACAAAAATTTTTTTTTTAATCTTTATTTATTAAAATGAATTAGCCATGGTATACTAGCAATAATGTACTCCAGGGTGTGGGTTGTGCTGGGATAACCTCACTTCTGGGGCGTGGATAAACTTAGCTTGTGGCCTCGTGCCCAACTGCTGCAGGAGTGAGGTTATCCCAAAGCACAACCCACACCCTGTCATGCATTATTGCTTAATTAAACATGGCCTTAAACAAGAGAGATTGCTTTGAAGCTGGTATAAATGTGAGCAACATGTTTGCACCTCTAGTGAATGAAATTACAGAAGAGGTAAAGTCAACAGGAGATGCCAGAGACCAAGTAACAGCTAAACCAGTGCTAGAAAATATCAGTAATTAAAAGTCATCGCTTAAGTATGTGCGTATTGTGGGTGGCTCAATTATTAGAAGCACAGATGGGGAAGTATACAACACAGACCTGGGGAGGAGGGGTAGTGCGTTGCTTCCCAGGTACAACTACTCAGTAATTCATAGGATTGATGAGATAATTAGTGAGGTCGGAGAAAGAACACATGCTGTTGTCCACATTGGGACTAATGGTCTAGCTGAGAATTCCTTGAGTGTAGTAAACAGCAATTTCAGGGCACCTGGATTCAGACATAAGGAGTTAGTAATATTAATAACTTTCTCTGACATTATTACTGTTCATAAGCAAGAAGAGGGGCTAAATCAGAAAATAAATCAATTTAATGATTGGCTAAAGGGGCGGTGTGCAAATAAGGGGTTTTATTTTCTGCATGACAGTAAAATATTTTGAGGGCATTTAGATCTGTTTAAACCAGATGGACTACATCTCAATAAACAGGTAACCGTGGCTTTGGGACAGTGATTTGATGTAATCACTACAAGTCAGTTAAACTTTAAAAGGGGGAGTCTGTAGCTAGGGTCGCTTAAAGAAAATCAAAGCTATGGGGGACTTAGGTTGCATTACCCCATAGAATAAATCAGCAGAAGGGGAGATTTACTAGCAGACAGCAGAACACAGTTATACACCAATGTACAAGGTGTGACAGAAATGGGAAGGAAAGAGTTAATGGTTTGGATTCTGTAGATGCCTTATTTTTTTAGCAGTGTGGAAAAAATACACTGAGGCTGAAATCCTCCAGCAGCAACCAGCTTGTGGAATTCCTAGCTGCTAGATAAGAGCTGGGTCATAAATCTCGAGTGGACATCTCCAGACACACACAGACCTTGCAGACACGGACACAGGGCAGTTTGAATGGATTGGATCATTCAAATATAAACTTAAGGTGAAAAGGGAATATAATTGGTCACCAATAGGTGTTCACTCTGATTGGGACAATTAAATACATACATGTTAGTTGGTTGGTGCATTTAAGGGAGAATAGGAATGACCTAGTCTCCATAGACTATATAAGCTTCTGTAAGACAGAGAACTCTCTCTGTTGCCTTTGAAGCTGTGAGGGAAACATAAGCTTGGAGCCTACCTGGTATGTCCGTGGGAGCTGGCAGTTAGAACAGGGCCCAGTGTCTCTTGTAAGGACAGGGAAGGGTAAGTTTAGTGATAGTATATTTCAGTAATAGCCTTCTTTCTTTTGCCATCTGTTGTTTAAAACATTTGTTTACTTTTCCTGTATAAGTGTTATTCTCTTGTGTTGAAAATACATTTCCTGTAAATGCTCATTGCACTTTCTGTTAAGTAAAGCTATTTATTTGCTCAACAGTTGTGTCTCTGATGTCATTTTCTAGGTAAGATTTGGTTTCCACTGGCTAGGTAAACTCTGTATAGCATCCGCCACCTGAAAGAGACACACTACCAGACTTTAACTTGTGCAATTGCACGTGTGATTATTCAAGTTTGTACACTTGAAAGAGGTGCCGGAAGGAAAGTCCGGCTGGTGGCAGCGAATACCCAAGGACACACACCTCTCTAAAAGCTGTTTCAGCCCAGAGGGAGAGGTGGGTTGTCACACAAGGGAGAAATTAACAGAGAATAGTATACAGTAGATGATAACATTTTAGCAATGGGAAGATGGAAAGTGGGACTGGGCAAGGGAATGAGAAGGGTGGATGTGAGAAAACTGTATTTTACAAAGAGAGTGGTTGAGCAATAGAACTGCTGACCAGCAGAAGAATCAGCATTTATATAGCACTTTTTGCATACACATTGTATCCCAAAGAGCTTTACAAGCAATGCTAGACCAGTAGTGAAGTGACTAAACATATTGTGGCAGCCATTTCATAGATCAACACCCACACGCAGTCTTGAACAATTACATGAACCAGTTTTATGGGAAGGGGAATGTTGGCCAGGACATTGGGTAAAGTCCCCTACTGGTCAGTAGGGGGAACCCTTGGCTGTCTGTTCCCGGATGGCCACTCTGGAGGAGCAGTTGGACAGGATGGATGCTGAGGAGACAGGGGAGCAGGCCTCCTCACCTGTTCTCACTACACAAGAGGCCACTGATGTTGCGATGGCAGTGGCTGACTTCGCTGAGGAAGATACAGCCACCGATGTGTTTGTTTCCTCGGAGGAATTAAAGGGAGAGGTGTATCTGCCCAGCACTGGCCCCATATTGGAAGCTGCAATTCCGACTGGGTACTCGGTGATACACCACTTGAGATTGGGTAGTGGTGGGAGGGGTGGCAGTCTGTTTTAAGACCAAGTTGGGCCTCACGAGTGTGCCAGTTGAGGAGGCTGAATCATTTGAGTGTACCGTGATGGTAGGTGTAGGTTGTAGGATAGCTCTTGTCTATCATCCACCCGGGGACGACAAGCGATTTCTGCAGGAAGTGGCAGATTTCATGGTAAATATGGCATTAGAGTCACCCAGACTGATGGTTCTGGGTGACTTTCAATGCCTGGGTCGATGATGAATTCTCGCAATTTGGACAGCACTTCCTCCAGCTGATGACATCGCTGGACCTTACACAGTTTGTTACTTCTGCTACCCATAAACATGGTCACTCTCTTGATTTGGTCTTCTTCCTGGGGATTGAGCCTCCGACTTGAGAGTGGAACCTGTCGGTTGGTCCGATCACTACACCGTGAGGTTCAACTTTTGTGCCCCCCTTCGAAGACATGCCCCTGTGGAGATGGTCAGTTA
This sequence comes from Neoceratodus forsteri, assembly GCA_016271365.2. Lineage (NCBI taxonomy): Eukaryota > Metazoa > Chordata > Ceratodontiformes > Ceratodontidae > Neoceratodus > Neoceratodus forsteri. Next base: position 238,510,095 of record CM057451.1, read on the forward strand.
CCGCCCTTTATGGGAAGTGAGCCCTGAAGGCCTAGCAGTGGTGATTGACCTCTCGGAGTTTCCTGTGGCCAGCTTGAGTCTAGATACTTTGGTCTTGGCCTATAATAAGGCCATTTCTGTAGCCCTGGACTTCATTGCTCCTATCTGTGTTCATCCTCTCCCCCTTCGCCCTCGGCCCCCCAAGTTTGATGGGTCTTTGAGGGAGTTGTGGTGACTAGGACGTAGGTTAGAGTGGCGTTGGCGGAAATCCGCCCTGGACGTGGACCATCTTAGGTTGGTTGAGCATTATCAGACTTACCAGTCAGCAATCTCCCGTAAGAAGGCAGAATTCCTGTCCGGGGAGATTGCTGCCACTCAGAACCGACTAGCTCAGCTCTTCCGAACTGTAGATAGGTTGTGCAACCCAACCTGTCTGCAGCTCCGAAGACCTTTTTTGCAAGTGGAGTGCGATGAACTTGCTCATTTTTTTGCGAATAAGGTGGCCGACATTAGGTCGGAGATCCTCATGACTCGCTCTGTGGGGGATGCTGTTGATTGGTTCCTGGTCACCTCACCTTTGGCTTCCTGGAGTACCTTCGCCCTGCCAGAGTTCGTGGATGTCATGCAGATTGTCCAGGGTATGCACTCTGTGTGCTGTAGTTTAGATACGGGCCCAACTTCCCTGATTATGGATTGTTGTGATATTATCAGCCCAGTCCTGGCACAGATAGTCTGGTGCTTCCTTGAATCAGGTGAATTTCTAAGCTCCCTGAAGGAGGCAGTGGTAACACCCCTTCTAAAGAAAGCTTCTTTGGACTTGGAGTCTCTGGCCAACTACAGACCAATCTCAAACCTCCCCTTTATAGGGAAGGTGATTGAGAAAGTAGTAGCTGTACAGCTGGAGAACCACTTGACCATCCATAACATCTATGAACCTCTCCAGTCCAGTTTTCAAAATTGGCACAGTATCGAGACTGTGCTGGTTAGGGTGCTCAATGATCTCCTGATGGCGAGGGCTTGGAGAAGCTGTTCTATCTTGGTGCTCCTTGATCTTTCTTCAGCTTTTGACACTGTGGATGATGGGGTACTACTTGGACACCAGATGTCCATCTGTGGCCTGCATGTACAGTCCTCAGGCAGTTTACATCTTTCCTTACTGGCAGAAGTCAGAGAGTGGTGTCTGGGATCTTTTCCTCAGACCCATTCTCTCTGCCATGTGGGGTGCCTCAGGGTTCAGTGCTGTCCCCCATGTTGTTTGCAGTGTATATGCTGCCCCTCAGAGACATTGTAAGATGGTATAGGCCGAGGTTTCATTGCTATGCTGATGATACCCAGTTCTACCTGTCTTTTGCACCTGACCAGGATAGTGCTGTCTCGATATTTAACAACTGCCTTGCTGAAATCCAGGATTGGATGAATTTGAGCTGGTTAAAGTTGAACGCCGGAAAGACCAAGGTGATGGTAGTGTATCCGGGTCCCCAGATAGAGGGATTGAGGGCTGGTCAGCCCTCTGGACTTTTTCTTCAGGCTCCCAGATCCTTTCCTCTGAATGGGTGCGAGACCTGGGGGTAGTGCTTGATGATGGGCTGACTTTACGAGCTCAGGTGTCAGTGGTTGTCAAGTCTTCCTTTTATCACCTTAGGAACATCTCCAGGATCAAGCATCTTGTTCCGTCTGGGGATTTACCTACGTTGGTCCACGCCTTTGTGGCCTTGTGCCTTGATTATTGCAACTCCCTGTACTTAGGGCTACCTAGGCTTGATGTCCTCTGCCTGCAGCTCATGCAGAATGCTGCAGCATGATTGTTGACGAGGGCTTCTCGAGCCTCCCATGTCACTCCTGTGCTGCACAAGCTGCACTGGCTGCCGATTCGGTGGCGGATCACCTTTAAAGTTGGTTTATTGGCTTATAAAGCCCTACATGGACTTGGCCCTGACTACCTGAAAGAGCTTCTTGTGCCCTATCACCCTGAGTGACAGCTCCGTTCGGCTGACGAAGGGTTGCTGGAGATTCCAAGGGTGTCATTGAACTCTTCGGGGGCCCCTGCATTTATGTACATGGCCCCTTCCCTCTGGAATTCTCTACCCCATCAGCTACGGGAGTGCACAACTGTGGGAGGTTTCAAACAGGTGTTGAAAATGTTTTTATGGCATCAGACCTTTAGTGGCATCAAACAAGTATGACCCCTTAGACTGTCATTATTATTATTATTACTGTGTCTGTTGATTTTACTATTGCTGTTTTGTCTTTTTGTAAAGCGCCTTGATAGCTTGAAAGGCACTTAAGTGAAATAAAGTTATTATTATTATTATTATTATTGTGCACCAGGTGGAAAGTAATGTGTCTGTTGCCGCATCCAGTTCTACTAAGCAGCTAAAGAACGCAACACGTCTCAGGATGCTGTGAGCTGAGCGAGAGAGATACTTCCTGAAAGTGCAGGAGCTAGAGGAGCTAGAGGTAATGTTGGAGAAAATGGAGGGGAGTGTCTTACTGAGTGCTGGAGGTCCTATAGTAGTTGCCCTGAATCCCTCTATGGTGGGCATGCAGTCTGTTCCAGCCACAGCTTCAGTTGCAGAAGGCACTCCCAGTACGGCGTTGACTGGCTCATCGAGAAGAGAGGGTAACGTGGCTGGCAGTGAGAGCAGCTGGAGGGCTGTGTGCCTAGAGCCACAAATTCCTCTCCTCAACCTTCCTGAAGGAAAAAAAATGACGAAAGGCAGACTTGGAATGGGGTGGCACATCACAGTAAAGCAGCTAACTCCCCAGATGTAAGGGAAAATGAGCAGAGTAATGAACAAGTCTATTTTTTCTCAGAATCTAAGGATGTGGTCAGATGGAGTAAGAAACAGCAAGACGCTCCGATCTCTGACACTAGAAGTGCTACCCCAGCTGCTCAGAACACCAGCATAGGGGCAGGGAGCTGGTTCTCGGTCCACGGCCTAGAGGATGTGGTCTGGATACAGGGGGAGGATGGACAATGGATCCCAGGTTCTGCGGATCCTTCTTATCAGAAGCTGATCACCACTGCTGCAGGATAAGCCCAGGACAAAGCACCAAGTATGAGCTCCAACGACCCCATGGGTAATACTTTGATTTCTAATGGGTTGCAACCTGCTAATTCTGTGTCTATATCTAACAATGCTGTTGCCGTTAATAATGCTAATACTGTGATTAACTATACAGAGATTAGTGCTGAGAATGAGCAGACTAATGCTGCAGAGATTACCCAGTTAGTTGAGGGCCTGATAAGCATAGGGCCACCTGAACAGGTACTTCAGGATCCAGGCAAGAGGGCTGGGTTGGCTCCTATGTTTAAATTCTCAGATTTGTTTCAAAACAAGGGAGAACTCACCCCTAGGAGGAACACAGTTTGTCTACTGTTCAAAGTGGGGTTAGAAACACCTCTTGATAGGCTGCATATAGCGAGAGTCCTGCTTAAGGGCTCCATGAAATTTTTTTCCTCTGAAACTTTTGCACTAATCAGCACTGGAAACTTGAATTATGACATAAGTTTTAAGACTGTGTCTAGTTTGGACAGGTTTTGGGCACAATGCCAAGCACAAAAAAAATAAACCAGTTTGGATTCCCTTTCATGCGATTCCCCTCATAACTTTTGGTAAAACACATTACTGTCATGTTTAAAAATGAGGGGGTGAATGTTGAAGACATTCTGTTCTGGTTGAGGAAGCAGTGTGAAGTACAGGGGAAGCCTACTCTCACTTTAGATAGTGATAGACAGAGAAGGCCTTCTAAGACCCTATAGTATGTAAGTGGATCACCATCTCTCCCCACAGATGCCATCCCTCTCCATTTCAACACTTACTGTGAACGGCATCAAGGGTGAGAGAAAATGCACTATGGTTCTTTTTTCATTACAGAAAGATAAAGTTATTTACTGTATTCAGGACACACGTCTTAAAACCCACTTTGAGTTACAGCAAGCCTCCAAGTTGTGGACCTCAGGGCCCTCCTTTTGGTCCATAGGTGAGGACATCTGTGATGGGGTGGGTATTCTGTTAATAACCCTTCATTAAAAGTTTCCCAAATAGTTGACATACATCCTGGCAGGGCTTTGCTCCTAGACCTTACCTTTCATTCTAAAAGATTCTGTATTATAGTCACTTATGCCCCTCAGACCAATGTTCAGAGAGTGGCCCTGTTTAAGGAAATGTAACCTTATCTGCATGCCTCTTGTCTTCTCTTATGGGCAGGGGATTTTAATTGTGGTCTATGCCAGACAAAATGGGGGTTACACACCTCTAAGATGTTCTGCGACTCCACAACTTTTCAAAATATAGTTTCTATGGCCAGACTGATGGATGCTTATAGGAGCCTACGCCCCTCTGGGGGACACACTTATTTTAGGGGTATACTGAAGACTAAAATTAATTATATATTTGTGTCTTCATTATTAACTATCCTGAATGTCATCACAAAAGCTAGTGAGTTTTCTGATCATGTTTCTATAGTTATGTAGTTCACATAGGACAGCACTCCTTGGTGTAAGAAAAATAGCTGGCGACTCAGTGAGTCCCTCTTAGAGGACATAGTAGTACAGAAAATGTGGAGGTAAGAATGGTCAGCCAGGATTTCTATGGTGGAATGTTATGATGACCTAGAGTGGTGGGAGGATACGAAACAAATCCTGGCAAACACTGTTTCAGAACAGAGCCAGGTATATTGCTAACAAAAAGTATTTACACTGTCTACAGTTGAGGCACCAGGTACAGCACTTAAAATCACAGGCTGAGGGGTCACATTTTGATTATAGTGCACAGATTAGTAAGATTAAAACACAGATGTTTGATTTACAATATAATCGAGCTAAGTCACTCAACCAGAAGCTTAGATTTGGGACGCCAGCACAGAAGGGGTCTATGGACCCCTTCAAAGAAGGCAAATCCAGAGTAGACAACAGAGTTATTACCGAATTAAATTTCATCTCGGGGCAGAAGGTTACAGCCCCAAATGATTTGCTCAAGGTAGTAGAATACTATGTGGAAACCTTGTTAGGGGCCCCTATTACATCTTTAGGTGCGGAAGACTCCTTAAGCTCTTTAGACCTACCACAGGTAACTGCTCATGATGCCCAAGAACTGATGAGAGAAGTTTCAGTGGAGGAAGTAGAATGGGCTGGTGGACAACTAAAAGTAGATAGAGCTCCAGGATCTGATGGTCTGGGGGCAGGGGCATACAAAAAATTTAGGGCAGAGTTAGTCCCAGCTCTCATGGCTCTGTTTAACCACATATTAACTACTACACAGTATGCTGAATCCATGAAGATAGCACTGTTAGTGTTGCATAAAAAAGGGTCAAAAGCAGACATTAGGAATTGGAGGCCATTAAGCCTGCTAAATACTGATGTTAAAATCTTGAGTGAGATCCTATTGGCTAGACTGAAAAAAGTCTCTAGTTATTTGATTAGTGCCCCACATTCATGTGCAGTACCAGATAGGAAACAGCTAGACAACTTAATAGTGTTAAGGGAGCTATTTTTTGGGGGAGAACAAGGTTGTCTGCAAGGCTATGTACTAGGGCTGGACCAGGAAAAGGCCTTTAATAGGTTATCCCACAAATTTCTTTTCAGTGTGTTAAAGGCCTTTGGTATCCCGAATAGGTTTGTTGAGTGGCTCCAGAACAAGTATCTAAATGCTCGTATAATTCCAAATGTTATTGGTTGGTATGGTAGACAAATTCAGGTATGAAGGGGAGTCAGGCAGAGATGTCCCCTGAGCCCACTCCAATATTGGTTTGGCACTGACATACTTATACATAAAATGTTGATGAATAATGAGATTCAGGGGCTCTCGGTTGCTCCAGACATTCCTTCAATAAAGATTTTAGCTTACACAGATGATTTGGTAATGTCTCTGGCCCCCAAGACATGTGAAAATACTCTCATAGAAATTCTGGTAGACTTTTCTAACATCTCAGGGTCAAAGATAAATCTGGAGAAAAGTAAAGGGGTGACTCTGGGCAATATCCCTTTCCCCGTTTCTGGTAACCTTGCAGGCATTGAAATCACTCAGGAACCCATTAAAATTCTAGGGGTGGCATTTGTTCTGGTGGACATAGCACTGTCTAACTGGGAGTCGAGTATGGCCCATGCAAACAGTCTAGTGGCTGGATGGAAGGGACAGCAGCTACCTAAGAAAAAAAGAATTGTGTTACTTAAAACCCTTCTGGCCTCAGTCTTTCTGTATCTTAGTCACCCCCCCCCAAAAGCATTTGGACAAGGCTTTACAGCATGTTTTTCCAGGCCTTTGGGGTTCCTGGTTAAACCCGATAAAAAGAGGGAATACACGTACCAATCAGTTTTAGAGGGAGGTCTCAACATGGTACACCCCATAGCTTTTTTTCAGTCTTTTTTCTTGTTATAATTTAGAGAACGCTTTAAAACCAGGTGAGAAATTATGGAAACCACTGGTGTGTAAGTGGCTCATGCCATACCTCCAGGCATGGGAACTGGTAAAACCTAGAATGCTGGGTAGAGCTGATACTGTCCCGCAATATGGGCTGGATAGCATAAAGAATGCTATAAAATGGCAGCTTACTCCCTCCCAGCTTCAAACCATGGACAGGAAGGCTATTTACAAAGCGATGATACAAGCTGAATGTCAGGCAGAGGTTGTCTTTCCATTGTGCCCAGAGAACCAGTTGCAAAGTGTACTTAAACAACTCGTTAATCCTAGACTCCCTTCATTTGTTTGGGACTGTGTTTGGTTGGGCAATGATGGGAGATTAGGTGTGCAGAGTAATAATAAACACAAACAGCTTTCAGAAAGATACTGCCCCAGAGATTCCTGTGTCCAAATTCTGGAGACAGCAACATTTGTATTTAGACTGTCGGTATACTAAACCTTTTTGGGATTATTTGGCAGCACAATGGAAGGAGCCCCGTTTTTTTGTCACTTTCATACACTGTCTTGATGTACGGGCCCCTTGTGGGCTATAGGAGCAAATACCATGCAGATACTATTTATATCGTTCTTGCGGTAATAAGATATTACCTCTGGCAAGCCAGATGTATGTGGGTACTTCAGCAAAAGGTAGTCTCCTATGTTGAGATATTTACTAATATTAGCAAAACATTGGAGAATGTTCAGCAAAAGGACATGTTGCATTATTCAGAGGAATTAAGCATCTTTGGCTCAGTGGCGGTAATTGGTTAAACCTTAACTGATTCTGTATATTATTATTATTCCTTTATAATAACTGGTCAGCAATTTTTCCTATGGGCTGGACCAGCTGATATTTCCTGTAACAACCATCTGGTTGTTACAGCATTCACTAGCCATTTCAGTCAAAGTATGCCACTCCCTCATTGGCTCTTGTCTTGCTTGTGGGCGGGCGTAACAGTTTAAAAAACATGGTGGCTCCATCTCTCGCTTACCGCAGAGCCCCCATAGTTTTTTTATATCCCGTTGATCCTGCCTGAAAAAAATTGCTGCCCAGTGTATTATGAAAAATAAAAGATTGGGGAAGGGGATGCTATGAGAATTTATGCACACCCTCGTGGTATGCTTTGATAAATCCCTCAGGCTTCGCCCAAGGGGTTTATGTAGCATCCCACAATGAGGGTATGCATTAAATTCTCACAGCAACCCCTTTCTCATCCTTTATTCTCTATTTTTCATTCATGAATGTATTAATAGTATGAGGAATTTGACTGGTTTGTCATTGATGAATGTATTATATATGTAATATAATGTTTTGCATGATTTCATTTTCTGTCTTGTCTATGTAATGAAGTCCACCTTTCAATAAAAATTCCCCTACCCTTCCAGTAGGGGGGACCCCTTGGCTGTCCCAGCTTTCCAAGATGGCCACATCGTGTATGCAAGGACAGCTGATGAATGTGACTGGGGCTGGGTAGATGCTGTCCTCTCCTGCCTTGTTTGAATCTAAGACCACAGTTCCTGCGTCTCTTATGAGTGTGAACGCTATGGATTGTACTTTCAGCAATGATGTTTCGATGATGGAAAATGTAGAGCCCTGTTCTTCACATGGACTGAATACCATGGATGCCCCTCCGATTCAAAGAACTGTGGATTTGACTCTGCTATGGTCCACGAAAAAACTTCTGCTATAGCGCCTGGTGATGGAAGAAAGTTTGTTCCTTGAACACCGAGGTAATTTACATGCTGAATTACAGCAGTTGGATTCAGCTTTACCATTTTTACAGCCTAATGACTGGCTGGACTCCGCTCCCACTACTGTCGCTAAGGGAGTTCAACAAACTACATCTCTTACCTCCAGCGCCAGCCAGCCGGTGGAGGTTTCAGAGACTGCTTCATTCTTTTCCTCTCCCGGTGCACAACCTGCATTTCCAGACAAGGGTTTTCTTGCCCCCATTGTAGCAGGTGAGTGAGTGGGTGGCTACTCCTAATTGTGGATTGCGGGGAATGGGATGTATGGGTAAGAGTTTGCCCAGCCTATTGTTATCCCCCCAGCTGGCCTTTGGAGCACCCAGCCAACTTCTGACTTTCTTGCCAATATTGTTTCACATACCTCTGAGGGGGCGAGAGTGGCTGCTTGCTGCTGCTTATGACTTGAGCTCCATTCCTGTGCTGCTCTCCCGTTCAGCTGCTTCCCTTATGTGGTCAATCCAGAGAGATGTTTTGGGCCTACGTGGCTGGCCAGACCAATGTAGCCTGGTCCTCTCTGGGGGGCTGCGGACTTGCAAGATGATCTTGGCGCCAGCTGGCTGGCTGGCTGGCTGAATGCTCCTGCTGGGACTTTTGTTGCTCCATTTGCCAGCTTGCACAGTTCTGTTCCTGCAGGTAGGGAGCCGCTTGCAGAATGCTGCTTCCCCCCTCCTGACCCCACTGGTACTTCACTTGCAGAAGGTTTAACGACTGCATTGGAGGTGCATGCTTTGGTGACTACTAACCAACATGAACTGGCAGGTTTGCACGGATGTGCTGCCTCCCACCCTGCTTCCTCACCCCAGGGTGAGGGACATCTGTTGGATGCAAATTTGGCTACACTCTGACAGCTATGCACCACCAGTTGCTTCATATGTTGGTGGAAGAAGACAATGCCTTCCTCAGTTCCAAGTCCTCCCTGGGTTCACCCCTGCCCCAAAATGCTGTTCCTCTGCCGCTGTCTACAACTGCCTCTTCTTCTTCGGGACCTCTCCTATGACAGTCTACATCGGTGGCTGAGACACCTTCGGACCCGCACATTCCTGGCCTTGTTCCAATCTTGCCTGCTTTGGAAGTGCTTCATTTGGATGTTCACATCTCTGAACTGCCTGGTGTCAGCTCTACCACTGTGGACCCTGTCTCTCATGGCTCGGTACCCCTTCCATCTGCAGCTCTCCCTGGATCGGAAGTGCCAAATCCTCTTCTCCTGCCTGATCCTGAGACCTCTTGAGCCACATCCTCTTCTGTTCCAAATACCCCTGTTACTATGGATGCTGCTCCTCCAAAGCCTTCTTCCCTGCCTCCTGCTACAGCTCCTTTCCCTGGCACTCCTGCTTTGATTCAGCTTGTTCCCTCTACTAGTGGCATCCAGGGCACTCGATGGGGCCCTCCTTGGCCTGCAAACAACACGACAAATGGTCTGTCAAAGCTTCATTGTTGGTTGCAGGCTGGGGTAATGTGGCTAATGGGGTCTTCTGGGAACCCTTGGATACATCCTGCTATGGAACATTTCCACCTTTGACAACCCCCGTGGCTCTGAGTCCTCCTGTCAACACTCTGAGGCTTAATATTTCTGCTTGGCCTCCTCAGACCCCCTTAGGACATCGATCTGTGCAACAAACCTTGACTCTGGCGCTCTAATTTCTGCTCCCCCTGTTCTTCCTCCAAGCTGTTTCATATGTCACACCTTTTTGCCTCTGTGAAGGACCCTCCTCAACATCCAAATGCTGTTCACCTCCTATACACTGGTGGCATGGATTGTCCACCAGACAGACTCTGTGTAATTTGTACCCTGTTAAAGGATTCCATGGGGTATTCCCCTGATGATTTATTTGCTGTTTTAAATGTTTCTGGCAATACTGTTTACGATGTTAGTTGCCAGTTCATACCTGCTTTGGAGACTTTTTGGTCCAAGTATGACTCGCTTAAGGACACTCCAGAATGGGCCCATTTCAAGCCATACCCCTTTCCAAACCTACCATAAAAACCATCACTATAATGTTTTGGAATGAAAGTGTCCGTGTCTCTGACATTTGTTACTGGGTGAAACAGAAATGTGATATCCAGGACAGGCCCCTTCCGATCATTGACAGTGAGCAGGTTTGGACTGGAGAATGGAAAGTCTGGGTCAAGTTACAGGACACCAATGAAGGTGTCTACCATCTTCCAAACAGCTTTTACATAGGCAGAGACAGGAATGTGTGTTTTTATTTAGGGCAGTCCCGGATGTGCTATGAACGTGGCTCCCCCAACCATGTGAGTTCTGTGTGTGATGCGGCCAGATGCAACAGATGTCTAGAGTTTGGTCATCCTAGCAACATCTGTTCCAATCCATTTCACTGTAATCTCTTTGTGGAGCAAGGGCACTCTTTTCTTAAATGTCCCTGGGAACCACATAATATAGGGGGAGGATGGAACCAGGATGCAATCTTTGCCCAGGGACAGGCACTTGGTGCTGTGGCTGTTCGGAGTACCACCATGGTAACTTCCAGACTGGCCCCCCCAGCAGGACCATGAGACTGTTACTGAAGTGCCAGCCCCACCTCCTGTCATGTACCCACCTTGTGACACCCCCCCAGTGTGGAGGAACTGGCCCCCTCCTCTGCCTTAGCCTCTCTTCTCCCTGTCCAGATCTCTGAGCCTCTTCCTCTATGGAGCTTGATGACCAACCCCCCCACCCGGGAGTTTACCGGATGCTTCTGCTCCAGTCATGCCCCCCCCCGCTGGTACCAGTAAAACCCCTTAAAAAATGTTGTCGCCCTGCCACCAAGGTGCAGGTAGCCCCTCCTGATCCCCCAGTTCTTGAGAACAGGTTTGTAGTTCATTCGTCCCTTGCTCAGAGGGGGTGATTTGGATGAGGATGTCTTAGACTCGTAGGTATCCTCCATTGTCTCCTCAGTTTGTGACCTTGGCTCAGATCAGGACACTGCTGGCCTGGATAATATACTTCCTCCTATACACTGGTGGCATGGAGTGTCCACCAGACAGACTCTGTGTAATTCGTATCCTGTTGAAGGACTCCATGGGGTATTCTCCTGATGATTTATTTGCTGTTTTACATGTTTCTGGCAATGCTGTTTACGATGTTAGCTTCCAGTTCACACCTGCTTTGGAAGCTTTTTGGCCCGAGTATGACTCCCTTAAGGGCACTCCAGAATGGGCCCCATTTCAAGCCATATCCCTTTCCAAACCTACCATGAAAGCCATCACTATAATGTTTTGGAATGAAAGTGTCCATGTCTCTGACATTTGTTACTGGGTGAAACAGAAATGTGATATCCAGGACAGGCCCCTTCTGATCATTGACAGTGAGCAGGTTTGGACTGGGGGGATGGACAGTCCGGGTCAAGTTACGGGACACCAATAAGGGTGTCTACCATCTTCCTAACAGCTTTTACATAGGCAGAGACAGGGATGTGTGTTTTTATCTGTGGCATCCCCGGATGTGCATGACACATGTTTACATTCTCTACATGACTTGTCCACTACCAAGAAACTCTGAAATCACGGCTCTTCTTTTTGGTCCCACGGCATGGACCGATGTGACGGGGTGGGTATTCTTTTTCATTCCTTTCCCTGTCAAGTCTAACACTTGTTGGACATTATTCCTGGTCGTGCCTTACTGTTGGATGTGTTATGTGAATGCTTTCCCCTGTCTTATTAACGTTAACGCACCTCAAATGAAGTCTGGCAGAATTGCCTTGTTTAAAAAAATACATTCCTACCTTCATAGCAGTCACCTAGTGGGGCTGGGTGGAGATTTTAATTGCAGTCTCCCCCGCTCCCGACTCCTTTCTGCTGAAACCTGTTGTGACTCTGTCTATCTGCAGGGAATCATTTCCACTGCTTTCCTGACAGATGGAGCTTTGGGTCCCCCCCCCCATTTTTCTTCAGGGCTCCCTGGCCACACATATCAATTTTTTTTCCTCCACTCTCACTACCAGTCAGTACCAGACTGTACTTGTTGAAACATCTGACCACTATGCTATTTTGTGTGACTGCTCCCTGACACAGGACTATCCCAGATATAAAGCCATGTGGTGTTTGTACTCCTCACTCCTGGAGGATTCCCAAGTGGAGGCTCAATGTGAGAAATTGTTTCGTGACCGTTGGTCTGTGTTTGGCGCCTATGGTGACATTCCCCAGTGGTGGGAGTATACGAAGTGTGCTTTTCGCTCCCTTTTTCAGTTTTGGTCATCTAGGGGAAAAACTCATCAATACTTGAAGTATTTGTCCTTGAGATCCAAATTGCATAATTTCATTTCCACAATGTATTCCACCAGGGTTGACCTGATTGAGTCAGTCAGTGGCATCACAACAACTGCCATGAAGGTCTTTCAATATAACAGGGCCTCCTCTCTGTTATATGAAATGAAGTGTGGCACCCAGTGAAAGAAACAGTCCCTGGCTTGCTTTAAGGCTAGTCACCAAAGATATGACTCTCACTATATGTATACTCTCTCTTCTCCAGAGGACAATGTTTCTTCCACCCGCAAGGCTGATATCTGTCACCTTGTTCATGCTCATATTGTAGGTAGCTTTGGTAATCCTAGTTCATTGATGGATCCACAGGATGTTCTACACTCATTCCAAGTTCCCTCCATACCTCAAGATGCCCAGCTTATCCTCCTTTCGAAGGTGGATTCTGCTATTTAAAGTCTCCGAAATAATGTGGCTCCTGGCAGTGATGGGGTCCCTTTGGAATTTTATGCTAAGTTTCCATCTTACATTAGCCCTACATTGCAATTTTTGTTTAGTTACTTTTTTGGGTACTGGCAGATTAGCCCCATCAATGTTGCAGGCTATTTTGATCTTTATTTGCAAAAAAGGAGACAAGACCTCCCTCCAGAATTGGAGACTGCTATATCTCTTGAACACTGATCAAAAAATCTTGTTTAAAATATTGGTGCACCGTCTTGCTTCTGTCATTCCAATTCTTATCTCCACGTCCTAAACATGTGTCATTCCCAATAGGCACATAGAGGACAACCTGACTGTACTCCATGAACTGTTTGACAAAGGACAGAAACATATGACCTCTGGGTATATTCTCTCCTTGGATTTCCAAGGCTTTTGATCATGTTGATCATAGATTTTTGTTTACTACTCTTGCACACTATGGCTTACCTCAGCTATTTTTGAACTGGCTCTCCCTGCTGTATGATGGGACCTCTATGGTACCCTCTGTAAATGGTTGGTTTGGGGCCCCTGCCCTAGTTCAGAGAGGTGTGAAGCAGGGCTGTCCTTTTAGCCCCTGCCTTTATGTTTTTTCCATCGATCCTCTGTTACACCTTCTCCAGTGTAACCCGAACATTAGGGCCCAGATATTCAAACTGCGCCAGGCTGTGGCACAAGCCTGGGCGCAGCTCAACTTGGCTGCGCAGGGGTGTGGACTGGGAGATATTCAATGAAGCTGCGCCATGGCTCAGCAGCATTGAATATCGCACCCTGGCCACCCCCAGTGTGCATGGCACAGTGGCACTGCGCCAGCGCAAGTGGCCAGAGTGGAGCATGGAGATGCGCTAGCGCAAGTTCCATTGTGCCATGCACATCAACCGCGATATTCAAAAGTAGACATGCAAATGGGGCCATAATGTATGCAAGGCGCACATGGGGCCATTTGCATGTCATTATGGTCCCATTTGCATGCAGGTGCGCCGATCCCCGATGACTTGCATCTGGCACCCTGCCAGGCAGCAGCCGTCAGGGACCAACGCCCCCTGCAGCCCGATCATGGGCATTTGTTTAAAAAAAAGATCCCCTTCCAATATCCCTGGTGGTCCAGTGGACCAGCTATCTGCCCGATCGCGGGCATTTGTTTAAAAAGATCCTTCCAATATCCCTGATGGTCCAGTGGACCGCTCTCTGCCGATCGCGGGCATCTGTAAAAGTCCTATATCCCTGGTGGTCTGGGGCCCCCTCCCCATCTGCCCACTGAGCCCCACCGCCTGCTCCCCCAGTCAACTGTACACACATCCAGATATGTGAATGAACATTCACATATCTGGAATGTGATAGTAATGAAACTACACACCCGATAGCTCATGCTGTGAACCAATGGCGTGCAGCCCTACTGAGGTGTCAGTCGCGGGCGGAGGGGTGGCCGGGTGAGGATGCTGCCTCGCCGGCAGACCTGGGGGAGCGGGGGCGGTGGGGCTCAGTGGGCGGGTGGGAGGAGGCACCTAGACCACCAGGGATATAGGACTTCTTTTTTACAGATGCCCACGATCGGCAGAGACCGTCCACTGGACCACCAGGGATATAAGACTTTTTACTATTATTATATCAGATGCCCGCCGATTGGCAGATAGCGTCCACTGGACCACTAGGGATATTGGATGAATTATTCTATTTTTTTACAAATGCCCACGATCGGGCAGATAGAGGTCCACTGGACCACCAGGGATATTGGACAAATTATTCTATTTTTTACAAATGCCTGTGATCGGGCAGATAGAGGTCCACTGGACCACCAGGGATATAAGACGTTTTACTATTATTATACAGATGCCCGCGATCGGGCAGATAGTGGTCCACTGGACCACCAGGGATATTGGGACTTTTATTGTTTATTTATACAAATGCCCGTGATCGGCATGGGGAGGCGCCGCATGCAGCTGGAACTCGGGTGGCCACCCACAGCGGCAGCTGCCAGGTTGCGCTCTCGCACGCGGCAGCTCACCTGTGGGTGGCCATCAGTAGTTCTTTTGGGGCGAACTTTCTGCTGGCACAGGTAGGGTTGCACATGCATGGCTCTGCACATTCTGGGCTGAATATCGGGCTGTGCAGGTTATGTATGGGCACGTCCCCCCTACCTGTGCCTGCATACATTACTGATGCGCTCTGGCGCATCGGGATTTGTGCTGCGCACTTTTCCCTTTTGAATATCATGCCAGGGCACATCAGTGGGTTGCACATGGCGTAACACTGTTGCGCCATGCGCAACCCTTTTGAATATCTGGGCCCTGAGGTATAACCCAAGTTCCAGAGTCCCCTGTCGTAAGCTCTCTGGCTTATGCGGATGACATTTGCATCCTTCTCCATCATTATCACTCATGTTCTCATGTCCAGGACACCTTGAATTCTTATTCTCTGGTTTCTGGTTCTCGCATTAATTTTGACAAAAGTCTGGCTGTCTCTATGGATACATCCTTAACGTCTGGCTCACTGCCAACCCTGGCTGGAATCCCAAATCATAAATCTCCAGTGAAGATTTTGGGGATTTGGTTCAATTGTATGGCTGCTGCCTTACTGAATTGGCATCATTGTATCAATAAGGCTGAGTCCCTACTACAGATCTGGAAGTGTAGGACTCTTACTAAAAAGAAAAGAGTGTATTTAATTAAGACTTTATTATTGCCATGTTTTCTCTTCCCTCAGTTATGTTTTTCTTCCTCCTCCACATCTGAAGATCTGATTGTTCAGTATTTTGTTTTGATGGCCTATGGGGTTCCAGACTGAACCCAGATAAGCAAGAAATAATTTACTTTTATTATGGTATGGGTGGTGTTCAAATGGTGCATCCAATTGTCTTTTTTTATAGTTTTTTTTTTCATGGAATGTTGGTCTTGCTTTTTGTTGCACTGATACAATCTGGTCTTCAGCTTTGGAAGAATGGTTGATCCCACTTGCCTATTTTTGGGAACGTCACCAGTTCCTGGGGTATAGGAAGGACCTCCTTCCTATAGTACCCTCGTATGTCCTCCATGCTTTTCAAAAGGTCAAAGTTTGGAGTCTGAGCCCAGCAGATATTGCTAGGAGGTCAAGACGTAACCCCAAGCACGACATTGTTTCCACAAATTTCACTCCACCCCACTGTCTTTGAGATTTTGCCCTACATCTTTGATTCCAGAAGCTTTAACTCAATTGACTAACCCCAAGCTGCTGGCCCCCATGTGGGAACTCGTGTGGCTTGGGCTGCATGTGAAAATTTTGGTGCGGGGTTTCCACGTGCATAAATCTTTGCCTGAGCATTATTGTCCATGGCCTACATGCCCTGAGGTGGTGGAATCTCAGTTTAATTTTTTCATTGACTGTCCCCACGGCCAGTCATTTTGGTGTGCTCTGGGTGTGGTCTGGAAGAAACCTTTTTTTTTTGTTAACCTTATGTTTATGAACCAAGTTGCCTCCTTCCTCCACTCTCTCAGACATCCTCTGTCTGCGGGCTCCAATCCCATCATGATCTGCGCCTAGAGTGTCCCCTGGTTCCACACACACCTACGACCCCTGGTATACCCACCGGGTGTGATGAAGAGGGACCCCCATGTTTACCTCTCCAAACTAACATACTGTATGTGCATGTAGAGCCTGGCACAGTGGAGTCTGTCCGGCGAGACTAGGGATTCCCTCAGAGAGGTGTCGTCACCTAGGAGGGACCTAGGTGTTTTTCCGGTTTTTCCTTCCCCTGACGTCGGCATGCAATGAGGGGCAATGAGTTAGGAGGCATGCAGAGATGTACCTCCTGCTCTGCCCCTCTGCCGACATCCACCCAATGCTGTTTCTGTTTCTCCACCATACCGTGCCTACCACTCGGGCTTCCCTAGGTGGTGGCATTGCAGCAGGAGCCTTCAGCTAACCCCTCCCCCCGGAGAAGGAGAGCAGCCGTCGGGCACTCTATCCTTCTCCTACCCGTCCAACCCCTGGCAACCCGTGCTTCTTCCCGAACACAGGTCACTGGTGTGGTATGAGGTAAGGTGACCAGCACCTCAACCCTCTGCACCACCGGGCTGGCTGTCTGGAAGAAACCTTTGATTGCACAAGTCACTGATCATGTTTTGGTCCTGGGTATCTACACAGGTGGGTGGTCTAAATTCCATGCTGGCACTCTTTAAGTTTACTTTGTCATCTGTGTGTATTACCTGTGGCAAGCTAGATGTGCCTTGACTGTCCAACAGAAGCTCCTTCTGCACATTGAGGTTATACGTCTGATTCAGCATAGCTTGCTATCTGTTTATTATGATGAAGTTAAGGTTTGTAAAAGATCTGTGCTTCTCGGCCGCTGGACATCCATGCTAGGCTTCCTTTCCCCTTGACCTTTCACCCTTCCTGCTTTAGTTCATTAATGCCATATTGTGTTTAAGTTTGTATTTGCTACTGGTTTTTGGTTTCTTATCACTGTTTTGCCTGTCTGATTTTGTGTTTCAATAAAAATTCCCCATCTCTTGCAAAAGGTGCCATGGATTCTTTCACTTCCACCAGAAATGGGTAGAAGGGACCTCAGTTTAACATCTCTTCCAAAGGATGGCACACCCCAACAATACAGCACCCCCCTAGTACTGAACTCGGGTGCCAGCCTTTAGGTATCCCACAACACTCTAGCCCAAAAGCAGATGTGCTATCAACTGAGCCATGCTGACACTTGAATGAGATGGGCACAAAAGCCATACATAGTTTCAAGTACTGCTGGGACAGAGTGAAGGGCTTAATAGTAACTCGGGGGGGGGGCAGCAGACAGGCAGGGGTCAAGGGGGGCAAGGGAATCCCCCAATCTAGACAGTAGATCTGAGGGTAGGATATAGTACAAGTACCAAATTAACCATTCACCCTTGCTCATTCACAAATTTTAAATGACTTATTTAGGGGTAATACTGTTTATGGCATACAATAAGTAAAAACTGAAAATTCAGTGTACACCCTCCCCCCCACATAGCAAATGTTACAAATATAATATTTTTTTTTCTGTCTAAACTGGCCACTTCCTTATTTTATCTCCAATAGGTGTGGGGGTCTCTCGGTATTCACCTCAGGACCCTCTTATGAAGTTGCCCTTCTACCAGATGTCAAGGTAGACCACCCTTCAGCTGGGTCCCTATTCCAAAATGCAACTGCCTGAATTGGCTTTCTTTATATAAAGTACACTTCCTAAACTGGCTTTCTTTAACTGAAGTGCAGTCCCCAACCAATGGGTAGGTAACGTTTGAGGAGATAGCTAAGGAGAGAGCCACACATCTCACAAACATCAAACAAATACAAAATTGGCTGCTCACCCTTGCTCATTCACAAACGTAAAATAGCTTTTTATTCACAGATGTCTCTGTTTATGGCATACACAAGTAAAAACAGAAAAGTCATTGCACACCCTCCCCCTCCCACACATCCACATGGTGATGGGTGGTCTACTTTGATGTCTGGTAGCTGGGCAACTTCACAGCAGGGTCCTGAGGTGAATACCAAGAGATCCCCACCACTATTATAGATAAAATCTTCTGGAGGCCAGATCTACATAAGAATATAGACAGAGTGGAGGTAGTGCAGATGAGAACAACTAAAATGATGAGAAGAGATTGAGGGAACTCAACATGTACATCCTGGAATAGGGAAGGGAAAGGGGGTATGATAGAAACCTTTAAATACCTTACTGGGGTGAATAAAGTACAGGAAGGAAGTATTTTTTAGAACAAAAAATATATAAGAACAAGGGGAAATGTTGTGAGGTTAGACGGAGGTAGGTTCAGGAGGGATGCGAGGAAGTATTTTTTCACATAAAGGGTAGGGAATTGGTGGAATAGCCTACCAGATGAGGTGGCAGGAGTAAAAACATTGATGGGGTCCAAGAATGCATGGGATAGGCATAAGGGGATCTTAGTAAAAAGAAATGGGAAGGGAGAGAGCCGGAGATCAAATAGAGTCTACAGTGATATTGTAGGTAGGGAAAAATGAGCATACTGGGTGGGCCAAGTGGTCCTTATCTGCCAACAAATTTTACGTCTCTGTGTAAGTAAGTGCCAATTTAGGCAGAAAAAAATATTATTTATTTATTTTTTATTTATTTAGCTTTTGTTGACCGGGTAAGTGCACTAGACAAATCCTGCCTATTTTCAAGCACGACCCGGGGGAGGGGGATACAGATGAATGCCAACTGACCTTGAACCAGATTAAGCTGTTGGTGGTATTTTTACTGAATGAGGGAAATTTGGCCAGGACACCGGGGAAATCCCCTACTCTTTTCGATAAGTGCCATGGGATCTTTAACATCCACCTGAACTACCACCAATCCAGGCAGATGGGACCTCGGTTTAACGTCTCATCCGATTATATTAGGATAGGAGACAACTGGGCAGACTGGATGGACCAATGGTCTTTTTGTGCCAATATTGTGAAGACCCCCCCAACCCTATTGGAGATTAAGTAACTGGCCAATTTAGGCATAAAAATAGTATATTAGGATAGGATACAACTGAGCAGACTGGATGGACCAATGGTCTTTTTGTACTGACATTGTGAAGACCCCCACCCCTATTGGAGATAAACTAAGTAAATGGTCAGTTATAGGCAGAAAAAATATTATATTAAGATAGGATACAACTGGGCAAACTGGATGGGCCAATGGTCTTTTTGTTCTGACAACATGTTTTTATGAAGGGATTCCAAGAGTACTGGAAAGTTATTTGCTTAAATGCTAAGAGCATGGGAAATAAAATGATCAAAATTACAGGCAATGGCTGCATATGATAAACCAGATATTATGGCAATAACTGAGTCTTCGACATCGCTCATTAACAATTGGTACATCACTGTTCCAGGTTATATTCTGTTCAGGAAGGACCAAGATAAAGGTGGGGGGTTGGGGGTGGTTGTAATAAGAATGGTGTTAGTGTGGCATAGGTAAAGAAACTGGTTGTGATGGCATTGTGGAGTCAGCATGGGCTCAATTAAAAATGAATGAGACAAGAGTTGCTGTTCTGTGGTAATATATTTACCCCCAAAATCAGGCAGAGGAGTCGGACAAGTCTGTGTTGAAGGAGATTAGGAGAGTACTTGCTAGGGGGTAAGTAATTCTAGTGGGACTTTAATACGGCTGATGCTAACTGGAGTTTACCTTTAGCACAGAGTGCCAGAACTCAGATATTGTTTGACACCTTCCAAGATTGCTTTCTGACACTACATGTGGAAGAGAATACCATGAGGGTAAAATACTTGATCTGGTTTTAACTTACTGTGATAGGATTTGGAAGATGGTAGTGGAGGAGCCTTTGGGGTCTAGTGACCATAACATGTTGGGTTTCAGTATATCCCTGAAAACTCTGAAACAAGTGACCCAGACAATGATTCTTGATTTTAGAGGGGTGGACTTTGTCAGTTTTGAGAAGGAGCTGGGGAAGAAACTTTAGGGTTCTTCAATAATAGAGGTGGCAGAACATAAACGGGAAAATATTAAGAATAGTAGTATAGAAGTTATGAAATGCTGTATCAGAAAGGCATACAAGGGAGAAAGACATGCCAATCCCATTTGGTTCTGTAAGGAATCAAGTTAGCAGTGAGAATTAAAAAGGTAGCCTTTGAAAAGTATAAAGAAATTTTGTAAGATGCAAAGAAAATATGACAATATCTGATTGGCTACTAAAGCAGTGAGATTTGCAAAGCAGAAATGGAATTACAAATTGCAGAAGAAATAAAGGGTACACGAAAATGATATGACTTTTCAGATATATTAGGGAATGGTGAAAGGACAGATAGGGACTGAGAAATTTGGAAACGGTAATACATAAGTAGATAAGGACTAACAAAAAGCTGACATTCTAAATGTATAGTTCAGCTCAGCATTCACAGTAGAAAAGTGTGGGCCACTACCAGAATGTCAAATACAGGCATCCAGTAGAAAAGCAACAGTGAGTTTTGTACATTTCACCAAGGACAACCTACGTAACAAGCATTTGTCAATACCAAATGTTTCCTTGCATGGTGTTTGTATTGGGGTGTATTGTGTTGCATGTCATTGTACATGTTAAGGAGATGGCACTTTTACATGTACTACCCTCTCTTAACGTGTACAATTGCATATATAAGTATCATCTAAAGACTGCTGCTGCTCCCAATAGCATTATAATGCTATCTATAGCCCTGCAGCTCCTTACCCACTTCACATCATTAAAACGTGGTTTTGTGGGTGGGGCTGTGGTGGACGCTCAGTGGCTAGCATTTTATGAAGTGAGTTCGCACTTCATATAAGCTGTAACATTCATGAGGTGCTGTAAAAAATGGCTATGTTGTAAACAGAGATGCAGCAAATTTAAATTCCGCCGACGAAGTGAATGTGAAGTGGGCACTTCACGTTGTGGAGTGGGCAATGCAAAGTGCTCACTCCGCCTCGTCAGTACCACTTTGTGTTAAGGCGGAATGGCAATGCGAAGTTAGATGAAGTCGTCGTTTTTATGGACTTCGTGTTCCTCATTATGATTCTAAGTGATCCACTTGGTGTTTCAGATTTGGCAGCCCCCCCACACATCACATGGCTTACAGTACTGTAAGTCACGTGCTCTTTAGCTAGGCAGGAAGAAAGTGAGTCATACAAGCAGACACTTTTACTTTCTCCTGTGTAGATGGAGAGAGGGTATTGTGTTTTGTGACTGCTGATACTTTGAGAGCAGAGCGAGGAGGAGATTTAAACTTTGATTTAGACCCAACAGTTTTTTTAAAAGCTACATTTTTTTGTCTTTTCTGTACTCTTTTTTACTTAATTTGTTCTTTCTGTAATTTTTAATTTTCTTACCTTTATAAGTAGTTAGTTGTTTGTTTGTGTTTGTGTGACTGTGTGTGTGTGTGTTCTGTTACAGTGTCAGTAGTGATTGCTCAGACTGAGGGAGCTCAGTAGGAGAGATGGACCAGGGTGAGGGAATGTCTGGGGTGGGGCAGCTCTGGGAGAGTGTGGTAGTGGTAAGCGTCGTACCATGTGCATGTGTGGAGGGCATGGGTGCCCATTCATGTTGGAGCGCTCAAAACTTGTGAGTGTCCCCCCCCACCAGAAGCAGGATCAGCACCGCCTCCTGTCCTGACTCTGAGGCATTTGAACCACCACCACCACCTCCAAGTCCAGCACCAGCTCCTCTGGAGCAGGATGTGCCTGTTCCCCTGGGCCCAGGTGTGGATCCCATCCCTGTTCAGCACTGTGATCAGCTGGCTGCCGGTTCATCTGGCCATCCCCTGCCTGTGCCTGGTCCTCCCCGCACCTCTGTTGTTTGGCAGTTTTTTGACTGTGTCGGGGGGGACAGCAGTGTGGTCAAGTGCCGCCTATGTGAGGTGGAGGTGCGCCATGGCTCCCGGGGGACTCACCTGGGAACTGGGGGCCAGCACACCCATATGCTCAATCAGCAGCAGTTGGAGTGGCGGGCTGCCACAGAACAGACCATGCCTGCACCTGCTGGCCATTCTGTGGCAGAAGGTGCAGCTGTGCATTGCGGCATCCCTAAGAAGAGGAGGGCCACGGCAGCACCTGATGCTCCACCAGCACCCCACCCCCACCCCCACCACCTCCACCACCAGCAGGTCAGCCTGTAGAACGTGTGGACCCCAGAGAACTGTGTGCAACACAGGCTTTCTTGGCAGTTCTCTGGAGTGCTGTAGAGGAGAACAATGAGAGGGTGAGTGCTGTGGAGCAGCAGCTGGATCGCATAGAGGGACATCAGTTGCAAATTATGTCCATGCTGGAACTGCTGCCGGCTCACCATGGGATCCCACATTAGTTTTTTTTTTCCTCACACCATGTGCCCCCCCACACCTTCCTTGCTGTGTATAAAATGTGTTCCTCCACCATCCCCAACTCTTGTATGTAATTATGCCCTTTTTTTGTTGTCTTCCGTATGCATGACACTTTGTATTCTGAGCAGTGCAAGTATACTGCACTAAACTGCACGTGTGCAGTCAATCTTCTTTCCAGTCTGTGTATGTACTGCAGACACTGTCCAACTCCCTGACTAAAAAACAAACATTAATGAGTACAATGGTGGTGTGGTGAAGCATGGAGACATACTACAAAACAGGCTTACAATACATCCAAGTAACTATTAAAAAAAATTAATGTGATTCGTGATGTGATCGTGAATCGTGATTTGTGACTGCATTTCTGACCGTGATGATGAAGAAACGTGAATGCCTATGGCTGTACTTCCCTGATGAGCTGTAGCTTAAAACTCTCAGACTTAAAAACATGTATCAATGAGTGCAATGGTGGGGTGGTGAAGGCTGGAGAGATACTACCAAACAGGCTTACAATACATCCAAGCAACTAGAAAAAAAATTAATGCTGTGATTCGTAACGTGAATGATCGTGAATCGTGATTTGTGATTGCATTTGTGACTGTGATGATGAAGAACGTGATTTGTATTACGAGTGACTCGTGATGATGGTTCTGACTTAAAAACGCATATTAATGAGTACAATGTTCATGCAGAATTAAGCACCACACCTGTCCAGTACTCTGAAGGGAAGCCAAAGAAACAACTGTGACTTAAGTTACAGGTGCAGATTGGGCCCTAAAGAGATGCGAATGCACAGACAGATTAAGATTGCGCTGTGCACTGAAGAGATGCAGACACAAAAGCACAACATCTAACCAGTGCTCGCCATCAGAAATTCAAATCTGGAAAAGAATACCTTTGCCGGTTGGGGTGGGCCGCGGGGGGGGGCAGTGTACTGCACTGCTGCAGTAACAGTCACTAGTACTAGTACCAGTAAAGATACCACAAAGAAGTACAAAACTCACACAGCAGCAATGGATAGCAGCTTCACATTGCTGAAATTATTATGTGGCACAATAAAAGGTGTCTGATTTGATGACACGAGTCACACACACACTAAGTAATGCATAGCAAATTGAAAACTTCAGTAATATAACCACATATTTTAAACAAACTAAAATTATGCACTGCTGCACCACAACAATCGGCAAAAAAAAGGCAAGAAATATTGAAAATATTACTGTGTGTACATTAACAGTTATGCAAGAAAAATATCACCAAAACACCATGTGCCCCCCCACACCTTCCTTGCTGTGTATAAAATGTGTTCCTCCACCATCCCCGACCCTTGTATGTAATTATGCCCTTTTTTTGTTGTCTTCTGTATGCATGACACTTTGTATTCTGAGCAGTGCAAGTATACTGTACTAAACTGCACGTGTGCAGTCAATCTTCTTTCCAGTCTGTGTATATACTGCAGACACTGTCCAACTTCCTGACTAAAAAACAAACATTAATGAGTACAATGGTGGGGTGGTGAAGCATGGAGACATACTACAAAACATGCTTACAATACATCCAAATAACTATTAAAAAAATTAATGTGATTCGTGATGTGATCGTGAATCGTGATTTGTGACTGCATTTCTGACCGTGATGATGAAGAAACGTGAATGCCTATGGCTGTACTTCCCTGATGAGCTGTAGCTTAAAACTCCCAGACTTAAAAACATGCATCAATGAGTACAATGGTGGGGAGGTGAAGGCTGGAGAGATACTACCAAACAGGCTTACAATGCATCCAAGCAACTAGAAAAAAAATTAATGCTGTGATTCGTAACGTGAATGATCGTGAATCGTGATTTGTGACTGCATTTGTGACTGTGATGATGAAGAACGTGATTTGTATTACGATTGACTCGTGATGATGGTTCTGACTTAAAAACGCATATTAATGAGTACAATGTTCATGCAGAATTAAGCACCACACCTGTCCAGTACTCTGAAGGGAAGCCAAAGAAACAACTGTGACTTAAGTTACAGGTGCAGATTGGACCCTAAAGAGATGCAAATGCACAGACAGATTAAGGTTGTGCTGTGCACTGAAGAGATGCAGACACAAAGACACAATATCTAACCAGTGCTCGCCATCAGAAATTCAAATCTGAAAAGAATACCTTTGCGGTTGGGGGCATGGGGGCAGTGTACTGCACTGCTGCAGTAACAGTCGCTAGTACTAGTACCAGTAAAGATACCACAAAGAAGTACAAAACTCACACAGCAGCAGTGGATAGCAGCTTCACATTGCTGAAATTACTATGTGGCACAATAAAAGGTGTCTGATTTGATGACACGCGTCACACACATACTCATACACATACCAAGTAATGCATAGCAAATTGAAAACTTCAGTAATATAACCACATATTTTAAACAAACTAAAATTATGCACTGCGGCAGTAACAGTCACTAGTACTAGTACCAGTACCAGTAAAGATACCACAAAGAAGTACAAAAATCACACAGCTGCAGTGGATAGCAGCTTCACATTGCTGAAATTATTATGTGGCACAATAAAAGGTGTCTGATTTGATGACACGAGTTACACACACACACTAAGTAATGCATAGCAAATTGAAAACTTCAGTAATATAACCACATATTTCAAACAAACTAAAATTATGCACTGCTGCACCACAACAATCAGCAAAAAAAATGGCAAGAAATATTGAAAATATTACTGTGTGTACATTAACATAGTTATACAAGAAAAATATCACCAAAACACCATGTGCCCCCCCACACCTTCCTTGCTGTGTATAAAATGTGTTTCCTCCACCATCCCCGGCCCTTGTATGTAATTATGCCCTTTTTTTGTTGTCTTCCGTATGCATGACACTTTGTATTCTGAGCAGTGCAAGTATACTGTACTAAACTGCACGTGTGCAGTCAATCTTCTTTCCAGTTTGTGTATGTACTGCAGACACTGTCCAACTCCCTGAAAAACAAACATTAATGAGTACAATGGTGGGGTGGTGAAGCATGGAGACATACTACAAAACAGGCTTACAATACATCCAAGTAACTATTAAAAAAAATTAATGTGATTCATGATGTGATCGTGAATCATGATTTGTGACTGCATTTCTGACCGTGATGATGAAGAAACGTGAATGCCTATGGCTGTACTTCCCTGATGAGCTGTAGCTTAAAACTCCCAGACTTAAAAACATGTATCAATGAGTACAATAGTGGGGTGGTGAAGGCTGGAGAGATACTACCAAACAGGCTTACAATGCATCCAAGCAACTAGAAAAAAAATTAATGCTGTGATTCATAACGTGAATGATCGTGAATCGTGATTTGTGACTGCATTTGTGACTGTGATGATGAAGAAAGTGATTTGCATTACGAGTGACTCGTGATGATGGTTCTGACTTAAAAACGCATATTAATGAGTACAATGTTCATGCAGAATTAAGCACCACACCTGTCCAGTACTCTGAAGGGAAGCCAAAGAAACAACTGTGACTTAAGTTACAGGTGCAGATTGGGCCCTAAAGAGATGCAAATACACAGACAGATTAAGATTGCGCTGTGCACTGAAGAGATGCAGACACAAAGGCACAACATCTAACCAGTGCTCACCATCCGAAATTCAAATCTGGAAAAGAATACCTTTGCCGGTTGGGGTGGGCCACGGGGGGGGGCAGTGTACTGCACTGCTGCAGTAACAGTCACTAGTACTAGTACCAGTAAAGATACCACAAAGAAGTACAAAACTCACACAGCAGCAGTGGATAGCAGCTTCACATTGCTGAACTTACTATGTGGCACAACAAAAGGCGTCTGATTTGATGACACGCGTCACACACATACTCATACACATACCAAGTAATGCATAGCAAATTGAAAACTTCAGTAATATAACCACATATTTTAAACAAACTAAAATTATGCACTGCGGCAGTAACAGTTACTAGTACTAGTACCAGTAAAGATACCACAAAGAAGTACAAAAATCACACAGCTGCAGTGGATAGCAGCTTCACATTGCTGAAATTATTATGTGGCACAATAAAAGGTGTCTGATTTGATGACATGAGTTACACACACACTAAGTAATGCATAGCAAATTGAAAACTTCAGTAATATAACCACATATTTTAAACAAACTAAAATTATGCACTGCTGCACCACAACAATCAGCAAAAAAAATGGCAAGAAATATTGAAAATATTACTGTGTGTACATTAACATAGTTATACAAGAAAAATATCACCAAAACACCATGTGCCCCCCCACACCTTCCTTGCTGTGTATAAAATGTGTTCCTCCACCATCCCCGACCCTTGTATGTAATTATGCCCTTTTTTTGTTGTCTTCCATATGCATGACACTTTGTATTCTGAGCAGTGCAAGTATACTGTACTAAACTGCATATGTGCAGTCAATCTTCTTTCCAGTCTGTGTATGTACTGCAGACACTGTCCAACTCTCTGACTAAAAAACAAACATTAATGAGTACAATGGTGGGGCGGTGAAGCATGGAGACATACTACAAAACAGGCTTACAATACATCCCAGTCACTATTAAAAAAATTAAAGTGATTTGTGATGTGATCGTGAATCGTGATTTGTGACTGCATTTCTGACCATGATGATGAAGAAACGTGAATGCCTATGGCTGTACTTCCTCGATGAGCTGTAGCTTAAAACTCCCAGACTTAAAAACATGTATCAATGAGTACAATAGTGGGGTGGTGAAGGCTGGAGAGATACTACCAAACAGGCTTACAATGCATCCAAGCAACTAGAAAAAAAATTAATGCTGTGATTCGTAACATGAATGATCGTGAATCGTGATTTGTGATTGCATTTGTGACTGTGATGATGAAGAAAGTGATTTGCATTACGAGTGACTCGTGATGATGGTTCTGACTTAAAAATGCATATTAATGAGTACAATGTTCATGCAGAATTAAGCACCACACCTGTCCAGTACTCTGAAGGGAAGCCAAAGAAACAACTGTGACTTAAGTTACAGGTGCAGATTGGACCCTAAAGAGATGCAAATGCACAGACAGATTAAGATTGCGCTGTGCACTGAAGAGATGCAGACACAAAGGCACAACATCTAACCAGTGCTCGCCATCAGAAATTTAAATCTGGAAAAGAATACCTTTGTCGGTTGGGGTGGGCCGCGGGAGGGGGCAGTGTACTGCACTGCTGCAGTAACAGTCACTAGTACTAGTACCAGTAAAGATACCATAAAGAAGTACAAAACTCACACAGCAGCAGTGGATAGCAGCTTCACATTGCTGAAATTACTATGTGGCACAATAAAAGGTGTCTGATTTGATGACACGCGTCACACACATACTCATACACGTACCAAGTAATGCATAGCAAATTGAAAACTTCAGTAATATAACCACATATTTTAAACAAACTAAAATTATGCACTGCGGCAGTAACAGTCACTAGTACTAGTACCAGTAAAGATCCCACAAAGAAGTACAAAAATCACACAGTTGCAGTGGATAGCAGCTTCACATTGCTAAAATTATTATGTGGCACAATAAAAGGTGCCTGATTTGATGACACGAGTCACACACACACTAAGTAATGCATAGCAAATTGAAAACTTCAGTAATATAACCACATATTTTAAACAAACTAAAATTATGCACTGCTGCACCACAACAATCGGCAAAAAAAAGGCAAGAAATATTGAAAATATTACTGTGTGTACATTAACACAGTTATACAAGAAAAATATCACCAAAACAGAAAGCACTGCCTTTTTCTCCAAGTCAATCTACCTACACCACAGATACGCCCCCCCAAAGCACACTTCCACTGTCTCTCAGTACACAGATTGAATGTTGTACATTAACAATCAAAATCTATACACAAACAATAAACGCTTGATGATATGAGCACAGGAGGGTTTCCTATAATCGATGAACTAAAGTTTCAGCAAAAAAAAGGACTCAAAAAAACTCTTTTAACAGCTTTTTGAAGGTTTGAATCGCAGAGAGCTCTCTGAGCAGATTGTCTCCTACAGCTTCCTATACACACTAACCCAAACTGAGGCTGTGCAGAACATGTGACCTGAAATCCCATGAATCACTGTAAAATTCACCTTTGGAGCTTAAAAACAAGGCGAAGTGAGGCAAAGTATATTGTTTTCAATGTACTTCGCCTTACGAATTGGTGGAGTAGTGGTTTGGGAAGGTGGATTTACGCAAAGTCATTGTTTTTAATGGACTTTGTGTTACCCATTAATAACGCAAAGTACTCTGCTTCGCATTGTGGAGCACTCCACAAATTCACCATTCGAGGAGTGAATTGGGGCCACTTCACCCATCACTAGTTGTAAATTTGGGTTAAAAATTTTGAAAATTACCAAAGTTACGAGCCTGCATTTGCAAAATTCAATGTAGGCTCATAACTTTGTTATTTTTTAATATTTTTACACCAAATTTTCAACATAGCCTTCTTATGACCCCACATCATGAACAAGGGCAGAGAAAATTATTTTCAACTCCTGCCTGAAAGCTGATTTTGCGCAGGGACTGCAAAATCACTTTTTGGGATCCAAAAACACATTTTGGGTGGGATTTGACAAATGACAGCTGTCACAGTCATAAGGTGTGGTAAAGAAATGGCCATGTTGTAAATCTGGGGTAAAAATATTGAAAATTACCAGTTATGAGCCTGTGTTCGCAAAATTCAACGTAGGCTCACAACTGTGTTGTTTTTTAATATTTTTACACCAAATTTTCAACATAGCATTCTTATGACCCCACCTCAAAAACAAGGGCAGAGAAAATTTTCAGCTCCTGCCTGAAAGGTGATTTCATGTAGGGACTGTGAAATCACCTTTCAGGATGCAAAAACACATGGGCAGGATGGACAGGATTTGAAACATACAGCTGTCACATTCATGAGGTGCGGTAAAGAAATGACTATGTTGTAAATCTGGGGCACAAATATTGAAAATTACCAAAGTTATGAACCTGAGTTTGTAAAATTAAACGTAGGCTCATAACTTTGTTGGTTTTCAATATTTTTACACCAAATTTTCAACATAGCCTTCTTATAACCCCACCTCATGAACAAGGGCAGAAAATATTTTCTACTCCTGCCTGAAAAGTGATTTCATGCAGGGATGGCAAAATCACCTTTTGGGACAAATTTACCTAATGTCAGTGCAAATGTTCATGAGGTGGGGTCAAAAAAGGCATGTCACTAAGTTCAAACCCCCATTGAAATACATTGAACTGCATACCTCTTTCTTCAGTTCAAAGACTGGCTTTGAAGAGTGAAGATGTGTCTGTGGTCTACAGAGGATGACAGCGTTGGACTCCTGTGGTAAGTAAGGGCTTGAAGGGAGCGTGGGTGGGGGCTGGGTGGGAGGGTCGGTGGTGGGACACTAATGGCCACAAAAGACATCAATAGATGGTTTTCTTTTCAGAAGTTTACTAAAAATAATTAAAAAAAAGGACTGATGATTCCTAGACTCTACTTGACTGAACTCACCTTTTCCCCCGCTCTGTCTGCTATCAAACAGGCACCATTGTTTCTGTTCTTGAGCCATTCCATGGCTGTTAAGTGAACCCCCGTCTGCTCTCAGTCCAGCACTGCTGGTTCACATATTAAACCCCATTTAGGCTTTTCATTAAACCCCCTCTGACCCTCATGCTGTCAAACTGGCATCATTGTTTATTTTCTTAAGCCTCACAGCGCTGTTCATTGAAACCATACCACTCTGAAACTGATGCCACTGGTTCTCTTCTTAAGCCCCACCATGGCTGCTTATTGCCTCTTCTCTGCCCACTTTCAAACTTGCACCACTGGTTCTTTTCATAAGCTGCACTGTGGCTGTTCATTGAACATCCTTCACGTGCTGACTTGCTCTCAAATGGGTGCCGCCAGTTCTTGTCTTAAGCTGTGCTGTGGCTGTTCATTAAAACCCCTGGTGTGCCCACTCTCAAGCCAGTGCCTCTGGTTATTTTCTTAAATCGCACTGTGGCTGTTAATTTTAATATGCCCATAAGTGTAGGGTGTATTCCAAAGGGCAAGTGTCAACAAATAGCACCACTCGAGCAAGGTAGAAATGAATGTAAGTGGGAGTGTAGTGTGGGATGGATGGCAAAATTATGCACTGTTAGCTTCTGACACTGTCTCCTAGGGACCAAGACTAAATACCTTAAGGGAGAGCAGGTTAAATATGACACTGCTTGGGTGGTTGCTGGGTGGTGTTATGTAGATAAAAGAAGCCAGTGGCTTTAGGATATGAGCAGCTGGCTCTTTTGAACTACACAAAGTTTCCACCCCACAACCAGAGAATGGTGTTATGATCAGCCTTGCTGATCACTGGGATATCACTGCCCAGCCCCTTGTAGCCTGAGCTGCATTGGACCCGATGTTACACACCTCTGAAATGTCATTTCTTCTGACAAAATGTTTCTTGTGCAAGTGCAAGGAAACATAAAAAGTTAAAAGGTAGCCTTATCTCTTACCACACTGGTGACATGAGTTCAGGAACAGACTCTGGTCACTGGAGGTTGGCCAGGGCCGGAGAGGATTGAACGTCTGAGGGACTGGTTTTCTTTTCTAGAGAGTGGATGACAACTTTGCCACCTGACTGCCACCAAGTGGAGGACTGGTGATAGGATGGACAGTGAGTGACACAGAAGGGATGGGGCTGTGGGACTGCTGCAGAGTGAATGTGCATCCACATGCATGCTATGACATGCACACCCCAGCATCGAGGAGGGAAGAAAGTGGAAAATGGAAGGATGGGCTACATGATGCCCTGCTTGTCTCATAGAAACATAGAAACATAGACGCATAGACTTTGATGGCAGATATGGACCGCTTGGCCCACCTAGTCTGCCCATTTTCCTACCTGCTGGATAAGCTGCAGATCCTAGTTAACCTACAGCCTAGTTCTTTCTACCCCCCACAAGAATTGCCTTATGTCTATCCCATTCATACCTGAATTCCCCCACTGTTTTTGACCCCATGACCTCCTCAGGAAGGCCGTTCCATGCATCCACCACCCTCTCTGTGAAAAAATCCTTCCTCACATTGCCCCTGAGCTGTCTCCCCGCTAGCTTCAAGTTGTGTCCCCTTGTTCTTGCACATCCTGTGGAGTGCTCTGCCAGCTGAGGACCAGGGAATTCAGGATGTTTCTGTCTTGGTGGGAGGACAGCCCTTCCTCTCCTAGCCCTGGCATGCAGGGAGGGGGGATTCCATAGGAGAATACTCATCCAGGAGATTGGAGGAAGCAGAAACCAGATGCAGGACATGGGGACAGGGCTGAAGAGACACCCGTTCACACGAAGGTAAAAAAGGTTTTATAGCAAAAAAAAAAGTTACCTGTGGGTGGGGAAGTCCCTGGGTCTAGATGGTCTGCAACTCCATTTACTTAAAGAGTTAAGTGGAACTATATCAGCACCAATAGCTGACTTGTTTAACTATTCTCTGGAAATGGGTGCTATAACAAAAGATTGGAGGACTGCAGATGTCGTTCCCTTGAGCAAAAGTGGTGATAGGGGGACCCAGGAAATAAAAATCCAGCTAACTTGACATCTGTTTTCAGAAAGATCCTTGAAACTCTAATAAAGGATCAGCTGGTTGATTATTTGGAGGCACATAGGTTACAAGACAGAAACAACATGGATTTATGTGGGGCAGATCTTGTCAATCAAATCTTGTTGATTTTTACAATAATGTATCAAAATAATTAGATAAGGGTCGTGCAATAGATTTTCTGCATCTGGACTTTGGCAAGGCCATTGATTCAGTGCCACACAAAAGATCAGTAAATAAGTTACTAGAGCTAGGAGCTGGGGATGAAATCACAAAATGGAAGGGTAATTGATTAGAGGGGTGAACTCAAAGAGTGGTGCTTAATGGATCTTACTCTGAGGTTAGCATGGTAATGAGTGGGGTCCCTCAAGAGTCAGTTCCAGGTCCAGTACTGTTCAGTTTATTTGTTCACAATATTGGGAAGGGAATTCAGAGTAAACGGATTCTCTTTGTAGATGACAGAAGGGTTTGTGGTAGGGCAGATACTGTGGAAGATAAAAGAGAATTGGAAAAAAGACTGAAAGATTTAAAGTGGGTTAAAATTTAGCAACCGAATTTCAGTGCTATAAAATGTAAAGTTTTGCACTTGGGGAGAGGTATTCCAAGAAATAATTATTGGATGGGAGACATTCGCTTGGAAAAGACATCTGTGGAAAGGAATTTACGTGTTATGATCAGAGAAAATTCCAAGTTCACTGCTCAGTATAAAGCATATGGTAAATCTAGCAAAATGCTGAGATGTAGAGGTAGGGCCTTTTTGAGTAGAAAGAAAAGGGTAAGATTGCCCCTGTTCTGTTTCTTAGTATGGCCTCAAGGGCATCAAGAATGTGGATGTGCAGCATTTGTTTAAATTTGTGAAGGTTCCGTCATTATGCATCACAACTGTAAATCACTAGACAGGCTTGTAAGAAAAGACGTGAAAATAATTCTTCAGTGAAAGGGTGCTGGAGAAGTGGAATCATCAACCAAATTTTTTTTGGTTCATGAAGAGACAGCAGCTTGCTTTAACAAATTCTGGCTAGAGCCGATAGGGCTGCAGGCATGGAATTTGGGGTAAAAATATTGAAAGTTAGCAAAGTTACCAGCCTGAGTTCGCAAAATGCTATGAAGATTCATAAATTTTTGTTTTGTAATATTTTTACACCAAATGGTCAACATAACCTTGCTATGACCCCGCCTCATGAAGAAGGGTTGAGAAAATGTTCAAGTCCTAGCCTAAGGGTGATTTCGCGCAGGCACTGCAAAATCAACTTTTGGGACACAAAAACACATTTTGGGCAGGAGTTGAAAAAAATGACAGCTGTCACATTTCTGAGGTGCTGTAGAGAAATGTGGGGTTAAAATATAGAATATTACCAAACTTACGAGCCTGCATTTGCAAAATTCAACATAGCCTCATAAATTTTTTTAAATATTTTTACACCAACTCTAGAACATAGCCTTCTTATGACCCCAACTCATGAACAAGGGCAGAGAAAATTTTCAACTCCTGCCTGAAAGGTGATTTCACGCAGGGACCACAAAATCACCTTTCGGGATATAAAAAAAACCCATTTTGGCCAGGATTTAAAAATGATAAAATCCAACACGCAAGTTGCTGCACTCAAAAGCAATGAGGGGATCACATACAAAGGGTGATAAGCCCTCAACAAAACACTCTGCTCCAAAATTGTATGCGCTCTTGAATAGAGAAAAGCACTTCAGGCAGAAATTCTCAACCAAATATTTGATTTTATTAATCACCACTGTCTAAGCAAGTTGACAGACAGAGAGACAGCTTTGTTATGTCTATGTTATATACTAGCGTAAGAAATGCCGCTTGTAGTTTTGAACTGTCAGCATTTCTTTTGTCCAAGCTATAATGCTAATGGAAGCATATTCTGTCTCATATGATACTCATTAGTAATTCTGCCTTCTAAGTCATTCTCCAATGGAGAATGACTTAGGACCAATATATATTGTTTCTCATATCTGTAACTATGTTGTAACCTCAGTTGCTAGGCTGTTATCTGTAGTATTTAACTGTTTGCAACCCATTGTAGTGCCCTCGAGACACTACTGTAGCTTCTCTAGAAGGGCAGAGAGCTGGAGTGAGGGGAGATATAGAACAAGATCTTAGAGAACCTAAGATCTACAATTCTAGAGATTATGTACATTGTTCAGGAGTGGTGAGAAACCCATCTCCCTTGTGATTTTCTTTGTCACATGCTTGGCATGAGTAGCATAATAAACTTTATTAGTACTCCTTGCTTGTTTACGAATGTTTCTTGGCAGACTCCAAGACACAAGAATCTGTATTATTTTTATTGTTTACCCTACACACCGTGTGTGTTTAGACAACATAATGGCATATTGTCGCGGCATTAGGGGCTTCCACAGTGGTAATTAATAAAATCAGCTATTTGGCTGAGAATTTCTGCCTGAAGTACTTTTCTCTACTCAAAAGCGCATACAATTTTGGAAATGATAGCTATCACATTCCTGAGGTGCTGTAAAGATATGGCTATGTCATAAATTTGGGGTAAAAGTATGGAAAATTACTAAAGTTACAAGCCTGCATTTGAAAAATTCAACGTAGGCTCATAACTTTGTTGTTGTTTAGTATTTTTACACTAAATTTTCAACATAGCCTTCTTATGAACAAGGACAGAGAAAATGTTCAACTGCTGCCCAAAAGGTGATTTCATGCAGGGACCAAGAAATCACCTTTCAGGACACATTTGCCTAATATCAGTGTGATTGTTCATGAGGCAGGTTCCGAAAAAAGGTATGCTGGAAATTTGGGCCAAAAATATGCAACAATGGGCAAATTATTCCACTAAGTTCAAAAGACCATTGACAGGGGATATCAGCATAACCTGTCGTCCACAACGGTGGTTGAAGGAGTTCTTCCCTAACCAGCTGGTAGATAGGGTATGCTGTGCAGTCCACAACTACAGGATATGGAAACAATATATTCATTTTGGACGGCAGTAACTTAAGCTGTAGACAAACTTACTGTACCTTAAGAACATGCTGATCACTGTAGTATTATAGTGCTTCACTGAGATGGGAAAAAAAGAGAGCACAATCAGGGAGGTAAAAGAAAGTCAGTCTAATGCTGCTCGGTCTTTCACAAATAAGGCGTAAATCTGCGGCAAATAACAAATATGAGGGATACCAGTATAAGGGAAATTGGCAGCTCAGAAAGGAAGCAGTTAGTACATTCAGGCATACAATGGCATATGAGAGCTGCAGTTAGTAAGGACTGCAGTGTGTGATATCACACAAGATTGGGGTAAAACAATTGAGCTGCATAGTGGAGCAATAGCTAGGACTTTTAATTCCTAAAACATGTTGCTTTAACGAGAGGATATATGGTCTGCAGTAATAAGAGAACACTCATTGCGGAACTCCCTTATGGGATCAGTGAGCGGAGGTATGAGGGGCTGTTAAGGATGGAACAGCAACATGGCTGTCAGACAACCGGCAAGGGAGTGGTGCAATCCAATGGATGCTATAGGCTGGAATCAGTTCTCTAGTAGCTAGCAGCACAGGGTAATCCGTAGAAGGCATATTGGAAACTTGTTGACAAGCTGTGCATGGTAAATATGGCAGCAACAATGATGCAGAAGAAAATTGCCACCAAACAGGCATGCCGTCCGGTAGAGATGGCGTTTAATACGATGTCCAGAATCCCTGGGGGCGAGGATGGTAGAAGGCCCACCACGGTACCGGAGGAAGAGAGCAGAATTAGCAACAAGGAGGAGTGTAAATGCCATAAATAGAGGAGGTCCACAGTGAGCTGAAGCAAAGCAGCGGCACAAACTATGATGCGGGCGCGAACTATGATGCTGCAGCTGGGCAAGGCAGAAACCAAAAAGGAAAGAAAACAAATGGGGAGGGGGGAGGGAGGACGGAGGACGGGGGGGAATGCGGCAGAAGGCAGGCAGAGGAAGCAGAGAGAAGTGAGTGGGTGGTGGGGGACAGAACAGAGGAAAGGAGCCAGCCTAGCAAGCAACACAGAGCGAGCACAGCAAGTATGATCGTCTCTAAGCAGAGCACCTGTAGTGAGTTAGTAGTGTGTGGGGGAGGAGCTTTTCTCACACATAACTACAGGCAAGTCTTAAACTTGTCTTTTAGACAACTAAAAGCAGGAATGTAGCCAGAAATTTCAGTTTTGTGTACAGTCTGTCAAACTGCTGCCACCCAGCCGGTTTTGTGTGGTCAGGTATAGATTCTAACCAACGGTGGTAGTGCTGCTGCTACTATTGTCATGGTTGACACTGCTTGATTCAGGCAGCTGCCCCCCCACCTGTTCTATGTGGTCATGTATCATCGGGTAATTTTAAGCATACAGTAGGAGCAGTCTCTAGTGTATATATATATATATATATATATATATATATATATATATATATAAATAGACTACCAGAAGATTATGTTCCCATTTTTCTGAATTGACTGCAAAACTAAAGAGGAATGTCTCAATTCATCTCAGTCCAGGTTACATATGGACATCCATTCCCTGAACAACAGAGTTTAAGTGATCACGGCCACTAACCAACAGACACTTTAAAATACAGCAGCAGCATATTCACCTTCAGTTTAAATGAGAATGATAATGGTTAGAAAAGGCAAATGATTTTGGACAGGTCCTTTTAAAAACGTACACAAATGTATGCAGTGAGTACAGCTGCCTACATCCTTGACAAGCAGAGTTTTAAAAGTTCTTCCTTTCTGCCTTTGAGTCCAAGGTGCTCATCTAGCCAGAGGTGAGTTCACAATTGAATTGTATTTCACATTTAACTTTTTTGACAATAGATGGCAGTATATCGGCATAGCTACTCTAGTAGCCTTACAATGACTCTGAACAGTCTTAATAACCATGTTAACATCACAATTCAGTGGAAGTAAGTGCAATGGGAAAAAAAAAATCTTTTGACATTTTTCTTGACAGATTACATGCATAGCTCTCAGCTCTCTCAAACTATTAAGGGCGACCTCCTATTAACACTAAACAGCTTCCTGTTTCACATGAAGAATGTACTGTCTACATTGTACTCTGAGATTAGAAAGCAGATGTTATAGTATAATCAACAGCAAGTTTTAACACATAAAAGCTTTCATTTTCACTGTGTTCTGATTTTCTAGTGCTTTGATTTGACAGAGGAGCTCACAATTTCCCTCTTTTGCCTACCTTATATTCCACGTTTTACTCACAAGTCATAGTTTCAATGCAGCCTTATTCAGTGTTATTTAAAATGTGACTGTACTTGAATGTAAGTTTATAATAATTGTATGTATTGCTTATTTTATATTTTGTTTTATATTCTATTTTATATTTTACATTTATATGTGTAACCCCCCTTTGTGGGGGCTTACCTGGACTTTTGTGCCCCCAAGACTTTACCTGCCTGCTGCCTTATTGCTCTCTCTGGCCCCCGAGACTGCGACTTTGAAGGGGACTGGAGGAGCCTGCTTGAGTATTGCTGAACTGTCGCACAGGAAATGTGCACACGTTCAAGCAGCTGCCTGCTCGAACATAGGAGCTGTCTCCAGCTTGGATGTTCCTGGCACTGGGAGTGCCTACCCACCATGGACATCAAAGCCACATTGGTGGCCAACTCTGTGCCTCCTCTAGTGTACTCCAACCTCAGGGAGACCAGTGGGCATCAGGGGGCTCAGAAACACTAGGAGGGGGAGAAGCAAAAGAATGGACATTGTGACTTTGGTGTGCTGCACCTTTAAAGAAATGAAGGGACTGTAGCTGCAATGGAACCTGCCTTCCGAAATGGGGGAGCATGAAATGGAGTTCCCAACAGGAGCACAAAGCTCCAGTAATCTTAGCACCACCACGTGATAATTGGGCACAGGTGTGCCTACAACACCATGGGGAAGTTTAAATAAAAAGCATAGTGGTTACCTTATAAAATTATCTTTAAAATGCTTTCACTGTGTTTACTGAACAACAGCCATCATTTTGTTGACCCATGACCTTGTGGCCAGCCAATCAGAGGTCAGAAATCTCGGCAAGGGTCACCAAGAGATTTTTGGGAAAAGGACTGTGCTGTGTGCTTGGTGCCTTTTCTGTTCACCAGTGAGGCATTGTATGAACATTCTGAATACTAATTAAGTGGATGGGCAACCTCCTGCATGAATCAAAAGCTGTTTTTGCCCTGAGAAGGTGCTAAAGGGCATAGACAGAAGCAGCCAGTCCCGTGTTAGGCTTCAAAAGGGAAGGAGGGCTACTGTAGTGCGAGCTGCTAGAGAGCAGTCCAGTGAAGCCTGTTTGGGCTTCTATAGCCACCAGCAGGGAGAAATTTAAAATGGTCTTCTCAACCTGAGAGTGCCTACAGCACGAACAGTGAATTTGTTAACCTGAAGTGCCAGATTAACATTTGCCTGGGAGACTGTGATCTGCCTTCAGCAAAGGAGGCAACCTCGTGCCACAGCTGCCAGCCTGTGGTATGGGCACAGGAGAGACTGTGTAAGAAGCCTGCCTTGAAAAGAGGTAGAGCCTGCATCATCCATCAGACAGTCTGGGGGATGGCTCGTTGGTACCACCACGAGGTGCCAGCTATCGCTCATGCTGGGATTTGGAGGCCTGGACATCGATGTGAAGCATGTGGCCCCTGCTCCTTGGACTGATCTTAAATTCAAAGGAGAAAGAAGGGAAGAGCTTGAGATATCCAAAAGACTGCAGCAGCAGAGTCTGAGCCACATCCAGAGGCACCTGGGACCCAAAGCATTTTTGAGCTGCCCCAACTGCCAACTCAAGCCATCAACCTGAGCGACCTGCATTTCCAGAGAAGGAGGAGGAAAGGGAGCCCAGATTTCAAGGAAGTGGTACAATAGAACCATGGGTACAGTCAGGGCTTGCCCTGCAACTGGAGAAATTGTATAAAGTTCAGCATCTAAGCTATGATTTGGCCATTGGGCCAAGAATTACAAATACCCTCATTTGGCGGTTCAGCCATTTAACAATTGCATGGCCCATGGGGTTCAGGTTCAAAAGTGTCATTCTTGATTGCTTTAAAAGTATACCACTGCCAGCCAACCAGCTCCAATGACATTGGGCCTGCACCATTTCAGTGATGGGGTACTCCGTGAAGCATAGGGAACTCCTTTTAGACTTTAAGGGTAAACTGGTATCAGTGGGTAATATTCCCAGTGCAGGCTGGGTTGTTAGCACTGACGGAGTTGCAGCTGCAACTACGGTCAACTGCCTTGTCTGGTGAGAGGTGGGCATTGTTAAATGTTTATGCTGTTTAATAGGTTATATAGCCTGAGTCTAGTCAGTAATACATTTCAGTCTTGCCATTGCAGTATTTGCCGTACAGTTAAAATTCCATTGGCATTGCTTTCCCTGTCCCATGTGAATGTCCCTCAGTAAATGTTTTGTTGATATTTTACATTTTGTTTCATGAGCATATTATTAGCAAAAGTCACACAAATTGCATGTTTTGCTGAATTTAAGGTTGCACTGTGATTTTTGCATGTGTGGGGAAACACTGTGGGGAGGTACTGCATCCCAGGAGAGTGTACCGCTTTGCCACCAGACTCACTAATTTTCAAAGATCTGGAAAAAAGTGTCCCAATCAGGAAAATCAAAACTCAGGCCCCTCAACCTTGTTAGTGCCTGCAAAACATCGGTAGTAAATGTAACATCCATGGCGACCCTGTCACATATATTTTGCAACTGTATGAATCCTACAGGACAATCCAGAAAACAGGCTTTGCCTAGTGAGCCTATCCTGTTTAAAAACAAATAAAATTCTATTCAAATTTTGGTGATGGTACAATGGTGTGCTGAAATAATAACCGATTGAAATACTCTCCCTATCCCTTGTATCATCTTAGTTGCCCTCCTCTGTACCCTCTACAGGAGCTGTATGTCCCTCTTCAAGTGTGGTCTCCAGTACTGTACACAGTACTCAAAGTGTGGTCTAATCAGTCCGTTGTACAGCGGCAGAATCACTTCCTTGCTCCTACAGGCGATCCCCCTTATGATGCATCCCAACATCCTGTTTGCCTTGCTAGTCGCTCTCCTGCACTGCTCAGAGTTATTCATACATGCATCCACCATGACCCCTAGGTCTTTTTCCCCTATTAAGACCTCCAGCACCTCCCCTCCCAGGGTGTACCTGTGTTTAGGGTTTCCCTGCCCAAGATGTAACACCTTGCACTTGGTGATATTGAAATTTAATTTCCATGTGTGAGCCCAGCTTTCCAGGGTGTCCAGGTCACCTTGCAGGGCCAACCTCCCCTCTTCTCCCTCAGCTACTGCTCCCATCTTGGAGTCATCAGCGAAGAGACTCATTTCACACCCTATACCCTCCCTGATGTCCGATATGTATGCATTAAACAGGATCGGACCCAGGACCGAGCCCTGTGGTACCCCACTACCAACCTCTCTAGGATTCGAGAGCTCCCCACAGACCACTACTCTCTGGGTGTGTCCAGCTAGCCAGTTTTCAATCCATCTGATAATCAAAGGACCTACTCCAAACCCTATACATTTCCCCACCAGTCCATTGTGGGGGACAGAGTTAAACACCTTGCTGAAGTCCAAGAATAATACATCCACAGGCTTTCCCTTGTCCAGTTCTGATGTTACCCATTCGTAGAACTCCACAAGATTGGTTTGATATGATCTACCTGGCACAAACCCATGTTGCCGACTATCCAGACCTCCCACCTCCTCCAAGTACACCCCCAATCGTTCCTTTAGTATACTCTCCATTAATTTTCCCACCACCTAGGTCAAACTGATGGGTCTATAGTTACCTGGTACTTCCCTCGACCCCTCTTTATGGATTGGTACCACATGTGCCTGTCGCCAATCCCTAGGCACCCTCCCTGTCTCAAGTGACCTGTTGAAGAGCTCCACTAGGGGTGCAGCCAGTATGCCCGCCAATTCCCATAGTACTCTCAGATGAATGCCATCAAGCCCAGGAGATTTGTCTTTCTTTAGGACCTTGAAGGCTAACTACACCCTTTTGCTGGAGAGAGCATCATCCGTCCCCTCCACCTTACTGGCCTTTTTATCCTTATCCTGATGTGACACCCCTTGGGTACCTCTCCCTCCCTCTTGCTCCATTTCTGTTGCTCCCCTGATCCCACTCACTGCTGCTTCTATCCCCATCGTGCCTTGCTTTGTAGATATCCCATCCCCCTCCCTAGTGAACACAGAGGCAAAGTACTCATTAAATACCTCTGCCTGGTCCCTCATCTCTTCCACCCACCCTCCTCCTGATCTCAATCTGCTGAGATGGCCCTTAGTTTTTCTCTACTCCCCAATGTACCGGAAGAACTCCTTTTCTCCTCCATGTATCCCCTGTGCCAGCCGCTGCTCTTTACTGGACTTTGTCCCCTCACCATCCGGGTGACTTTTCTAGATGCAAGATGGTACATTTCCTTATCCCTATCCCCTCTTGTTGTTTTATATTTTTTGTAGGCTGCCTTCTTTTCTCTGACTGCTACCTGAACCTCACTGGACCACCAGCATGGTTTATGTGACCTTGCTCCCTTATGTTTCACCTTAGCGCAGGTCCTGACTGCCTCATGAAGTCCCATTTTATGACCTCCCATCTCCTTTCCACATTTGTCATTGATGTAATCCCCTTCAAGTGATCCTTGAGAATATTTCCCATGCCCACAAAGTCTGCCCCCTGAAGTCCACTGCCAGTGTCCTAGATCTCCCTCCCCATGCTTATTTGAAACCAGACAGTATTGTGGTCGCTCCCAGTCAGGGGATCCTCTACAACCAGGTCCCTTACCAGATCCCCATCTGTCAGAACCACATCCAGGACATGCCCCTTCCTTGTGGGCTCCATCACATGCTGTGTTAAGAACACATCCTGGAAGCCGTCCAGCAGCCTCTGCTCCTTGACCACCTTAGAGGACATGGTTCCCCAGTTTGTACCTGACATATTAAGGTCCCCCATCAACACCACTCCTTCCCCTTTTGGTCCACACTGGGCAATGATGTTGTCCAGCAAACCATCCTCCAGAACATCACCCATCCCAGGGGGCCTGTATACTACACCCAACTTGACCTTATCTCCTGCTGGGGATCGTAAGGTGACCCATAAGGCCTCCACGTTTCCCTCTGCCTCTTCTACTCTAGCAATTTCTATGTCATCTCTAATGAACATAGCCACTCCACCCCCTCTCCCTCCTTTCTATCCTTCCTAAGCATAGTGTACCCTCGCACGTTTAGGTCCCAGTCATGGTTTTTGTTGGCCCACGTCTCCATGGACCACCACCACATTCTCCCCCGAACAGCATGGCCTGAATTTGCAACTTGTTTCCTAAGCTCCTGGCATTTACTACCACCAACCCCCATCCCTTATCCCTGATCCCTTATCGAACCTCACCCAGGTTCCTTATACTCCATCCTCCCTCTGCTCCTCCTGAAACCCTCCACCCCAGTCTGTTTCCCTCCCCTTGGGTTTGAAGGCTACTCCCTCATCTGGAGGAGAGGGCTTCTCAGCCCCTCCCTTATCTCTTCCCCCCTCACAAGTTTAAACTACAGTTGGCAAACCCTGACTTTGGGATTATATGCACTGGTTTTAGACTAATTGTTTATTGGAGTGATCAAAAAATATTTATTTAAATTTACAGCGATGGGTTCTACCACCAGTGATAGCCCTACTGCTATCGCCGACACAGCCTGATCCAGAGAGATGCCCTGGTGACTCTACGATGCACACTAGGGGCCTCATAAATTACATAGGCTGGCAGCACGGTGGCTGCTTGAATAGCTGAGTTGCTTTGTAGATATC
This sequence comes from Neoceratodus forsteri, assembly GCA_016271365.2. NCBI lineage: Eukaryota > Metazoa > Chordata > Ceratodontiformes > Ceratodontidae > Neoceratodus > Neoceratodus forsteri. The sequence continues at coordinate 238,553,050 of CM057451.1, forward strand.
TAAATCCAAAAAAGATGCTTGCTGCACTACAGTGGAGAGAACAGGATGTGTGGTGCATGGGGGACTTTCCCTACTATAAATGTCACTGTTCCAAAAGACTCCATGCTACTCTGTCATGCAGATTCACTCAGAACCTACCACAGTACTTGTGTATTTAATAGTGCTTTTATTTTTAAACCTGCTGCATTACAAAACAGCCCAAATGGTATCCAGTCAACTTGAGAGTGGTGTGGTATATTTTGGAATAATGTTGCTTTGTAGATACCCCCATGCCCCTGACAGATGATGTCATTCAGTCTCCACCATGTGGTCATGACCAAGTATCAGTACTACCCCTATACTTGGATACAAATTCCCACGCATTCCTAATGAGTGGGAAATTGCTATGAATGTGAGCAAAACCCTAATGTTTTTCATTTCCCTACTTTGTGCGCTTTGTGTTCTTCAACCCTAATGTCTGCAATAATGTAAGTTTATTTTTTTTTTTTTTTGCAATTAATTTCACTTTTTCTGATAGTGGAATTGTATACTCATTTCTGCAGGTCCCTTTGAGACCTGTGCAAAATGAAATAACTATAATACTGGAGATAGTCCTGATTCAGTGCATGGGCCATTATGTCCACACCTTGTGAGGGAAGGCTCTCTGGCCCACCACTAGGTCTCGTGAGTGCACCAGAACACTGCTTCATCCCTCCCCAGGTTGGGTCCAGTGCTGAATGCTGCAGCACCTTCTCCCCACCCTTCGGCCATTAAGTTGGCTCACTGAGCTCACCCTCCCGAACTCAGATCACTGGCATGGGAAGGCAATGTGGTCTGCACTGGGCCAATGGATGTCACTGCAAACAATGTAACTTCATCATTTTTTGGGGGGGATATTTTGACCCCACAATTTCAGTCATATCGGCAGGGACATAATGGAGGGGAAGGAGAATGCTGACTTCTTTGAAATATCTTGCAGGACATTGCCTTCTTTGAAATATCTTGCAGGACATTTTCAGGCCATAAGTATGGCTGTAACTTTGAATGAGTGTTTACATTAGTCCTTATGCAATTTGCATAAATTGTATATTGAATGTGTATACCTATTTATTTATAGTTTTATGTCTTTGTATTGTCTGATTGTCTTGTAACTCCTAGGACCTCATTGTAAATGAGCTGTAGCTCAATCGAGAGAATCCTAATTCATATAAACTTATATGAATAAAATATTTTACTACTACTAGAATAGAAGGTTTCATTTTATATAATGTACCTCCAGCACTGGGGATTGCGCACGCCATTGTTGGCAAGACACTTGGGAACACTGGGGATTGGGCACCCCTGGTGTCCTGTACTGCTGGCAGGGTAGGGGGGTGTTGAAGTACCCTGACACTAGGGACTGGGCACCCTGGTGTCAGCAGATAAATGTGGCTGGAAGTGGGGGGTTGAAAACAAAACAAAAGGGGGAAGATAAACCAGCATTGGGCGTGGGGTGGATGTCAGACTTAATACTATATCCATTGGTATTCCCCAGGGCTCCATTCTGGGACCCCTACTATTTGGCTTATTCATCAACCACCTGCCTGATACCTGTCAGTCTGCAAATGTACTTGTCTATGCAACTAATGCTGTTATCTATTCCAAGAACCCTAACCTTTGCAGCCTTATCTTTATCCCTCAGGGTAATTTTGAGGCCCTTGAAAAATGATTCTCCCGAAACAAATTGCTTCCACATTACAAAATAACTAAGGCAGTGCTCTTCACAAGCCCAGAAATGAACAAGTGGTACCCCTCGTGTCATCTACAATGACCTTCAACATATACTTGAACAGGTGTAAACATTTAAATACCTCGGGGTGGCCCTGGACGATACCTTGTCTTTTGAGCCTAATGTTGACCAGCTTGTGTCCATGGTAAACTAAAGACTGGGAGCTGGAAACCTTGTACCATAACTGGGTCAACCTTATTGCTGATGTTGATGCCTCATAGTGGCAAGCTTAGTACTGTCACTAGTTGACTATGGCCTCGCTGTCTATGCAACTGCCTGTGACTCAGTTCTCAGCAGAATAAATTTGATCTATAATAAGACTCGTCGCTTTGTGCTTGGGACTGACAAGCACATCTATAGCTGCATCCTCTACACCCAAACAAATTGGTTACCCCAATTAGAAAAATTAAGTTGTAGACATGTCTGCTAACCAAGAAGGTCCTACTGGGTCTAACCTCCTCCGGCCCTAATTCACTGCTTCTGCCCTGTCGACAATCTGTATAACACCAAGACTATGGCTCAGAATGCCCTTGCACTGGCTTTCTGCCAAACTCAGGTGGGCAGGCATTCATTTGCAGTTAGGGCTGCTGTCTGGTTAAATGAGCTGCCTGATACCTTGCTCAGTCTACGTACTGTAAGCATGACTAGTTTAAGACAGCACTATGGGCAAACTTACCAGTTCAATGCAACTATAACTGCTAATCAACCTAACTAAAGTCCCTCCGGTGAACTCTTTAAACTCTATAGGACTCTGGCTCTGAGGTCATGTACCATTATGATGCCTGTTCTACACTGATTCTGTCTACCTGCCATATTGTGAAATTGCTTGCAACTGATCCAGCCCATTTATTTGTACTTGTTTGACTATATTTGTAGTTGTTTGACTTCATTCCACTGGAACTTACTTATTGTATTTGTTATGTTGCTTTGTGATCTGTTATTGACATGGAACCTTTGTAAAAGAGCACTTGTGCTCGAAAGTATTCTCTGAAATTTTCAAAAAATTAAAAAAATAAACATAAAAACAAGAAGGACACTTAGCTGGTACCAGGGATTGGGCATGCCGGTGTCCAGATCAAATGTACAAAGCTGCTAAAGCAGCTAATGGCAGTGCTAGCTAATTGACCAAAAGGTCAGATGCACAGCACACTCAGCAGGGGCAGGGCTACACTGACACATAACCCCATCCCTGCTGAATGAAAGCAGCGGGGATGGCATACACAGACAGGGAACTGGCCCTGCCACTGCTTAACAAGAGCATATTTTTAATACAGCCACATGACTTTATGTGGTTGTAAAAATTAAGTTATTTTTAGAACGCTGATTTTTTAACCACACATGCTCAAAAACTGAATGTTTTTTCTTAAATATTTTAAACACTACTACAGTTTGGGAGATAGAAACCACAAAAGCATACACCTTGGGCCAAACTCTATCAAACCTGCAAGTTTCAGGTTTCAAACCATACTAGTTTTTTAGTGATAGTTGAGCAAAAAAACAGTTCTTACTTTCAGTGATTTGTCTGTGTTTTTTCCCCCTGTAATGTTGCCCGCAATGAACCAATTGCCATGACATTTTCAGGATCCAGAGATACTGGCACCACCTCTGTGCTTTCCAAATTTCATGTAAATCAGTGAAACGGACAAAGTTATTAAGGTGCTAAAATTGGGGTTTTAACATTGAAGTGTTTACTCAACCTTAATATACAGGCACTGCCATGCCTGTATAAAGTCAATCTGCATGAGGTAAAATATCGCTTGTATTTCCAGTTAGGGCCATGGCATATTTAATTTATGCAACACTACCTTTTTTTTACATTTTTGATTAATTTTATAATGTTTTTATATTTTTTTACTTGTTTTAAGATTGCCAGCAATTCCCCTCAGAGTTGTTGCTGCTGCTAGTCTCTTGGGTGACACAGAACATGCGTCTTAACATGCATACGTGTTTGCATCACCGATTTGCAGCAAGGGTGCAAGTTGGGAGAGAGAGAGAGGAGGGAGGAGGGAGGGGAGGTAGTGGGTGTGCTATGTGCTACTGGGTTTGGGAGTGCAGAGAGGTTGTCTTCTATAGCAATATACACCAGTCTGGGGAGTGAGAGGAGTCAGAACACTGATATGGTAGGCAGTACAGTAACTGGAGTAAGAAGTGAAGAGAATCAGAAGTAGTAGCAGCACTACCTACTGAGTCAATACCGCACATGTAAGACAGTGCAGTATTACCTGTGCTGTGTAGTGAGTGCCTGGGATTACAGTGACGGGTAGAACAGCAGTAGGGGAATACCGCTACCCATGTCACTACATACAGATCGGGAGGCTGGACAAGTTGCTGTGTGCTGGGTGCCTGGTCAGGCTGCTCCCATGGAGAAGTGGCTAGGGCACCAGCACACAGTGTTATCGGGAGACCTGGGACCATGATTCGGTTTGCTCCCAGGTCTCCCCTACTACATCTTTTTGCCATGTTTAAAAAAAACAAAAAACAAAGTACCCCTTCTGAGTTTCTCCCCATCCATGAGTACCCCCATAAAAGTTAGTTATTTAAGTTCTGGTGGGTGGGGGTGAAGGGGGTAACTGAGAGGCAAAACCTCCCTTTAAACACATGAAGATCCATTGTGATCAATGGGCGCTGTGCGCGGAACAGTTCAGTGTTTTTCCCAACTCTGTTTTTGTCTGGCACTGTTTCACAACAGCATTTTTAGCTGCGTTGTTTTCCCAAGAGCGATTCTGGCCCCGTGCCACAGCACTATGCCGTTCTAATGAAGGTATAAGGCTTAAAATGAATTATGAGTGAGATTTAATTCTTTATGTGACACATGAAGTGTTCACTGTGACTGTGAGTTCAAAATGAAAGCGGTTGGCTGGAGTTGGAGCATTAGTCAGTGGAGGAGGAGGAGGAGGAAGAGGAGGAGTGAAAGTGTGCTGTTTGTGCTGCTGGCTCCAGTCAATCCTGACCTATAGTGTGGATAACTTCAGACATGGGGGACCTAGAGTGAGGATAAATGTGATATTCTCACTCTAGTTCTGACCACCCATAAATATTGAAAATATTTGCCAGAATTTATCCACACTTGTGTTATATAAAGATATATATATAAATTGCAAAAAATACGTTAATGCAGACAGTAGGGTTGAAGAACACAAAGTGTACAAAGTAGAGAAATGAAAAACATTAGGGTTTTGGGTCTCCAGAGTATTGGCAAATCAATGGATGGGTATTCCTTGGGGTTGTCAACCCCAATGCCCACCCCCTCCTTCCCAGCCCATAGTATCCTGTCCAAAACACAAGGAACAGCTCCAAGCCAGTGCCTCATAATGATACACTCTTCAAAGGCAGAGAAGAATAGCTTGCCACATGTTGCCAACAGAACGTGTCATAGCTTCCTTAAAGACATTACATCTGACCTTGTTTGCTTGGGGAAGGGGTGGGCCTTAGGGTTGACAACCCCAAGGAAGATCCCAACATGGATTCACCAATACTTTGGAGACCCAAAGCCCTAATGTTTTTCATTTTCCTACTTTATGTGCTTTGCATTCCTCAACTCTAATGTCTGCATTAATGTAGTTTTTTTGCAATTAATTCCCTTTCTTTTTCTGAGAGTGGAGTCATATCCTCATTCATGCAGGTCTCTCTGGGACCTGTACAAAAAGAAATGAACAGAATATTCAAGTTATTTCTAGACCTGCTTCACCAACCAACTAACAAGTGAAAGACAGTAGCATCTTAATAATTGCAGTTACACCATTGCACTGTATGATGGTATGGTGTAATGGCGTGACTACAAGTATTCTAACTACTAGCTGAAATACAGTACTAATAATAAAGTTTTCTTTCCTGGGTATGGTGGATATTGGGATGCTTGAGGGAACATCCAGTCATATTAGTAAAATGAGAATAGCAATGGGGTCACAAAGGATCTATAGCTCTTTAGTAACTATCTGGGACAAACACGGTACTCTAAACATAAAACAATACTTATCTGATACATATGGTCACTGTCCTCCTAAGCCGGTACTCACATCCATTGGACCTGTAGACATGAAGTGGAAAATGGGTTACTATAAGCAATAAAAATACCAGATCAGCTATGTAGGGTAGAAAGTGGTTGTAGTTTTATTTGGAGGAAGGATTCAAGGTAAGCTCCTGAGATGAAGAGTGATTGACTGTGTGGCCGTCAGCAGTAGGGGGCCTGTTGTTGGTGTGGGGTCTGCAGTGATCTGACCTTCATCCTGCCAGCTACACTTTCCCCCAATTTTCTTGTCATCTCCCTTGTTCAGATACAGTGCATGAGCCCATCAGGCCTCGACACACATGTCAACACCATGTGAGAAAAGGGTCTCTGGCACACCACAAGGTGCTGTGTGTGTGCCAGAACACTGATCTGTCCCTCCTCTGATTACATATGGATGTGCAGAGGAAAACTGGAGGTTTAATATATGTGCCACGATACCAGCAAATGAATGGGTCAAACATTTTAAGACTGTATATAAGCCTGAAACTTCATCTAATAATGAATACAACCAGAGCTTTGAGTTTTGTAGGGCAGATTTGAAAGAGTTGTATCTCATATTTCCCAGTGAAGTTCTTGCTGCCATAATGGCATTAAGACAAAACAAGGTAGCTGGTATAGGCGGTCTTCCTGTGGAAATCTTTCAATATAACCCTAAGTTCTGGTCTAATCTACTAGCTCCCATTTTTACAATAATCAGTAATCATGTGGGGCATGATATGAGATTAGAGAGGGCAGGATAAGGTGGAATGTGAGGAAGTTTTTCTTCACAGAAAGGGTGGTGGACCCCAGGATGTGGTGGGGGCTAGCACAGTGGGGGGTTTCAAACATGCATGGAATAGGGATAAGGGAATCCTGGTGATAGGAAAGAGAGATGAAAGCCAATGGCCAAGCAGGGTCAGTGGCTGCTGATGCAGGCAGGGATTAAGGGCAGACTAGGTGGGCCTAGCTGTCCTTCTCTGTCATCAGCTACTATGTTAGTATGTCATTTAGTTATTCCAAAAGATTGGAATAGAGGTGTTATAGTTCCACTTTTTAAAGTGGGACAGAGTGGTGATCCAAGTTGTTACAGGCCAATGAACTTTTACAAATAATACCAAAAATATACTTTAGAGTAATTTTAAACAGATTAGAGCAGCGGGTTGAGGAAAAATCATTCATTTCAAAATTTCAATGCAGATTTAAAAAATATCACAGTATGCTTGATTTAGTGTTCACTTTAAACTGTCTTGTAGAAGCATATGTATTATGTAAATAGAGAAAACTGTATGCCTGTTTTATTGATATTAAAGTGGCATTTGATTCTATTAATAGGGAAAAATTATGGGAGATGTTGCAGGATTTGGAAATAGTCGGTTACTATACATCTTGAAAACGCTACACTTAAATACTATTGCTCATGTGAGACATTCTAAAGATGGTGCTTTAACTGAAAGAATACATATAAAATGTGGTGTTAAACAGTGGCATGTTCTAGCCCGTTTATTGTTTAATTTATATATAGAATCTTTAGTAAAGAACATCTCTGTGATTGAAATATTTCCACCATCCTTAAATAATAAAGAAGTGAGGATTATGCTCTATGCAAATGATGCTGTTTACTTTCACAAACACCTGTAGGTCTGAAAAGAGGGCTTACTGCTATTTTGTTAAGATTAAAGGGACACTAAACATTGCAGGGGTCACTCAAATTGTGAAAGCCCATGGAAAGATCTTTCAAATGAGGTATTGGGTTTACCTGTTGGGGACAGGAGTCTTGAAATATGAATAGCGAAGGTATGTGTAAATCAGCTCATAGCAACAGCCATTTCATGCAGTCATAAAAACAGGAAGCGATGTCACTGAGAGGCTAGCTCTATTTTGTTAATTACAGCTTGCCCCTCAGTGACATCACTTTCTTTTGTAAGAATGCATGAAATGGCTGCTGCCTTGTTTTGATTTTCAGATGATTTAAATATTCATATCTCGGGACATTTGACACCTACAAGGAAGCCAAATACCTCGTTCAGCATAACTTTTCATGGGCTTTCACAGTTCAAGCAATCTTTGCAGTTTACTGTCCCTTTAAGACAAATTGACCTAGAACTAAATACTGGAAAAACTAAAGTTATGACATTTGGGAGCAAATCAAATAATATAAATAAATGGGTAATTAATGGGTTCGAGGAATAGAGGCATTTGAGTATACTTGTAAACGAAAATTCTTATAAAACAACTATGGAGATAGACTCTTTGCATATAAATTTTCTAGTAACTCAAAGCACTGAGAACTAACTTTGAAGCTAAAACTATTAGTGAAACTTTATATGGTAGTGAAATGTGTGGTTTAAGTATAAAGGTTTACAACATTGAAGTAATACAAAATTTCTTCAACATATGTACTTTAAATCTGCCCAGAGATTGCCCATCCACATTTCTAAGGTTGGAATCTGGAATGTTACCATTAAAGACTGGTGTTTATAAGAATTATTAAAATATGGGGGCATATTATAAACATGGACACTAACATGTTACTGAAACTTTGCTGGCTTGACACACTGATCAATCTGCAGCTTGGACAGAATAATGAAAACTGGTTTTTAAAACTGAATAACTGTATTAAAAGAACAGGACTTGAACATATTTGGTCAGCAAAAGATTATACAAACCCATCAGTATTTGTATCAGAAGTAACACAAAGGCTGCAAGGCATTACTGTTCAAGTTGAAGTTGAAAAGATTTGTAATATAGATAACTGTGAGTTGTATTTGCAAGTCAAGAAAAGTTTCAGCATGGAAAAATATCTTGCACTGTATGAAAACAGAGATCACAGAAACATGTTAAGCAAGTTTAGACTCCACTTATTAAGTAGAATGGTCCCATCTGTTGCACAAAAAAGCAAAGCAAGGTTAAATCTATTTTGTACATGTAATACTGGTAACTTACCAGTTGTGATACATATGTTGCTTGAGTGTCCAGAGCTATTGGGAGATTGGCTAAAGTGGGTATCGCCCCTGTTAACCAAAAGAGCTGATAGATCACAGAAAATGTATTCATTTGATGAAATCAAATAAAGAAAAGGTTCTATATAGACTAACTAAATTTGCAGTGGCTGTGAGAGAGTGTTCTCCTGTAAGGCATTTATGTTTGTCTATTTTTATATGGCCCTGAAAGTGAGCTTTTTTATTAGATTTATGTAATTTATAAATATACGTGTATTTATATGTCTTTTTAGCATGTACATAGGGAATACATAATGGGTTGCAGTGGACTAACACATTTATCTCCATTAGTGAGTGGTAAGATTCATAACTCATGAGTGCTGCTGAACAGTAGCCTGACACTAGTGTGTCCAATCACCAGTGTTGGCTAAGAACCCTGAAACAAAAAAAAACATTGCTCATTGATCTTCTTGTTTTGTAGTAAAACCTGTGCTAAAGAAAATGGTCCATGGCTGATCTGGCCCATCCACACCCGCACCACCCCACCCCCTCCCTGCTCAGCCCTCACCACCCCACATGCCCTCACTCACCTAAAAGTGTCCCATGGCATAGATCCACTCTATGATCAAAAATACATCTTACTGCTGGAACCAGCAAATGTGTTATGAGAAAACAATGTAAGTCTGTGTAATGTATTTCAATGGGGTTTGAACTTTTATTCACAGCTTTGTCATTTTTCAATATTTTTACACCAAATTTTCAACATGACCTTTCTGGGACCCCACCTCATGAACGAGGTGGGTAAAAACATTCAAATCTGTCCTGAAAGGTGATTTTGCAGTCACTGTGTGAAATTACATTTTGGGTGGGATTTGAAATATTTCACCTACTGGGTTCATGAGGTAAGGTCATAAGAAACCAATGTTGAAAATTTGGTGGAAAAAGATTGTAAAATGACCAAGTTATAAGTGAACATTGACATATTTCAATGCTCTTTAATAACTTCGCTAATTTTCAATATTTTCCCCCAGACTTACAACATGGCCTTTTTAGGGATTATACTACGAGATCCCAAGATGCAAAACCAGAAGCTGACAATCCTGGTGCCAAAATCCTGATGGACAGAATCCGATGGTAGATGGCCACACTCCAGACAGTTCATCACCATATCGGGGGAATGTGGCTGTCATGATGTCTGCCATACCATTGGGATTCTGTCCATCGGGATTTCGGCACCAGGAATGTCAGCCTCTGGCTTTTGCATCTCAGAATATCATAGTGATACCCTTTTTAAGACCCCACATCATGAAGAAGGCAGTTGAAATTTTTCAAATCCACTCAGAAAGGTGATTTTGTGCTCAGTCTGCAAAATCACATTTCAGCATGTATTTGAAACATTGCAACTGCCTTGTTCATGAGGTAAGGTCCTAAAGAAGCCATATTGAAAGTCTTCTGAAAAAATACGATAAAATTACAAAGTTATGAGCAAACGTTGAAACATTTCAATGTTCACTCATAAGTTTGCTAATTTTCAATATTTTGACTCCAAACGTTCAACACCACCTCATAAATGTGACAGGTGCCATTTTTCATAGAAACATAGATATTGATGGTGGATAAGGACTGCTTGGCCCACCTAGTCTGCCCATTTTCCCTGCCTACTGTAATACAGCAAACCATACTTGATCTCTGGCTTTACCCCCCCTTTCCCCTACCTCAAAGGTTCCCTTATACCTACCCCATGCATTCTTGAAGGCCATTACCAGTTTTTCCCCTACCACCTCCACTGGGAGGCTGTTCCAGGCATCCACCACTCTTTCTGTGAAGAAGTTCTTCCTCACATCTTCCCTAAGTCCCCTCCTCCAGCTTCATAGTATGTCCCTTGTTCGTGAGCATCTTTTTTTCTGAAAAATGCTCCCTTCTTGAACTTTTTTATACCTTTGAGATATTTGAATGTTTCTATCATATCCCTCCCTCTTCCTCCTTTCCTCCGGGGTATACATAGTGAGGTCCTTCAGTCTGTCCTCCTAGGGTTTGTAATGCAGACCCTGTACCATTTTGGTTGCCCTCCTCTGGACTGCCTCTACCCTGTCTATGTCCTTCTGGAGCTGTGGTCTCCAGAACTGGACACAGTACTCTTGGTGAGGCCTCACCAGTGATCTATACAGCAGTAACACCACCTCTCTCTTTCTGCTGGTGATACCCTTCCCTATGCACCCTAGCATCCCACTAGCTCTCCCCACTGCCTTGTCACACTGTCTGGCCACCTTTAGGTCATCAGATATGATTACTCCTAGGCCCCTTTCCTGGTTTGGTGGTGGTTAATACTACCTCCCCTCATTTTGTACTCCACCCCTGGGTTTCAGAGCCCCAAGTGCATGATTTTGCACTTCTTCTCATTGAAACCTAGCTGCCACACCCTTGACCAATCCTCTAACTTTCCTAGATCACTGTTCATTTTTTCCACCACCACTGGAGTGTCTACCCTAGTTCAGATTTTAGTGTCATCTGCAAAGAGGCATACTTTCCTTTCTATCCCCTCTGCAATGTTGCTAATAAAGACATTGAAGAGGACCGGTCCCAGTATTGATCCCTGTGGCACCCTGCGTTTCACCCTATCATCCTTAGAGGGAACTCCGTTTACCACCACCCCCTGTCTCCTGACCCCCAACAAATTTCTAACCCACTTTACCAACTTACGACCCACTTCTAGGCTTCCCAGCATGTTTATGAGTCTCCTGCGTGGAAGAGTGTCAAATCACTTACTGAAATTTAGGTGGGCCACATCCACCGCTCCACCCTGCTCCAATTTCCTGGTCATCAAGTCAAAGAACTCTATCCGATTTATTTGACATGCTCTTCCCCCAGTGAATCCATGCTGCCTTGGGTCCTGAAGACCACTGAATTCCAGATATTCCACAATCCTTTAATTCAGTAGTGATTCCATTACTTTTTCCACCACTGAAGTCAGGCTGACTGTCCTATAGTTGCCAGCTTCCTCTTTACTTTCACTTTTGTGAAGTGGGACTACATCTGCCCTCCTCCAGTCCTCTGGAACCACTCCCATCTCCAGTGAGTTGTTGAACATGGCTGTCAGAGGTTCAGCCAGCACCTCCTTGAGCTCCCTCAATATCCTAGGATGCACCCTATCTGGCCCCATTGCCTTGTCCACTTTCAGATTTGTGAGTTCCCTCAGAACCCTCTCCTCTGTAAATGGACTAGTGTCTACCTGCCTTCCTTCAATGCTCCCAGCCCTTATTGTGGTCCCTCTCTTTCCCCTTCCTCTATGAACACTGAACAAAAGTACTTGTTCACGATGTCCGCTTTTTTCCTTGTCCCCCTCCACATACTCCCCTCCTTCCTTCCTAGGCCTGGGATAGTGGTCTTTCTCTTTTTGCTAACATAACTGAAATATACCTTGTCTCCTTTCTGCAGTGCATGGGCTATTTTCTCCTCTGTCTGTGCCTTTGCACTCCTAATTGCTTTCCCTGCCTCCCTATTTCTCCTGATATACCCCCTCTGTCTTCCTCTCTGTGTGTCTCCTTATACCTCCTGAATGCTAACTATTTTAGCCCTTAACTTCCCAAATCCTGGATGAGATGTATTTTTGCACTTGTGATGCAAAGTGACATTTCAGCCCGTATTCTATAAGTGCCATGCATATCACATTTATAAGTGGGAGTCATAAGAGACTATATTTAAACTTTGGGGTCCAGATTTAAAAAAAAAATTAAGAAACTTGCATAGCGCCAGTCTTTACTTCAGTGTATAGTGCTTTGTGATCCCATACTGGTGAGCTGAGTTCACGGGCCAGATGAGTAAGTCAGAGACATGGGCCGAGTCTGGTGGGATGGCACTATCATATGGCACAACTCTGCCCCGGCCTGAGATGGGAAGGTGCCGGATTGCCTGCATGGGCCAAGTACCACATAGTGAAGAGAAATCTTTTTTTGGAATAGGCCCCTGCACCTCTGTACCTGTGGCTGTCAGAGGGTCCTGTGCTTTGGCAGACAGTTGAAGATTTGCCCTGCATGTCTGTATCTGTAGCCACATGGAAGCGCAGGGCTCCAAGGGCCTGATAGACAGCCCCACAAATCCTTGGCATCTGTTGTCACACAGAAGTGCAGGTAGATGGATTCTTCCCTTGGTGTAGGGCTCAGAGGGCCCTGTGCACCTGCATCTGTTCTGGCAGGTCCCAAAGGGACCTGCGTGAATGAGGATACGATTCCACTATCTCAGAAAGGAAGGACATTCTTTGCAAAAAACTGGGTTAGTGCACCAGTTAGGGTCCAAGTTAGCATTGCAAAAGTAGGAAAATGAGATATTAGGGTTTCCAACCCCAACTCCCCACCCCCTTAAGCAAGAAAGGACACGACCACACAAGCAGCCACAGAAAGCCATCATCATGTAAGACAAACAACATATAACTGTTTCCAGATGACACAAATGCAGCATCACTGATGTGCTACCTTCATGGATTTGTATCTGTGGCTGCATAAGCACAGGCCACATCTGTGTGTGTATGTCATGCAGTGTGCATGAGTACATTTGGCTGCAGAAGTACTGTTGCAATGTGGGTATCATGGCTTCAGCAGCAGATGTAGACATTTTTCAAGGGAGTAGTACTTTTGTTTGTAAAGGTAAGAGGTTACCTTTGAAAGCTCAGATTAGGTTAAACAAGCTACAGGAGGTAGCGGGTGCTACCTTGCTACATGGCTGGATCCACTACTGCATGGTTTTTTATATGCAGCTGTGTAAGTGCAGGCCCAAAGTGGCCTGCACTTCTGCAGGAAGAAGTTGATGTGTGTATCTTATACCTGTGGCTGAAGAGGTGCAGACTCCTCAGGGTCATGCATTTCTGCAGACAGGAGTACTGTTATAATTTTGGTATAATGGATTTCATGGTGCCTCCGCTTCTGCGGCCAGAGGTCACTATGTATATCTTACACCCACAGCTGCGGATGCATAGGCCTGTTAGGGGCATGTGCTTCTGCAGACAGAACTGTGTGAATGTCTTACAGTGTGGATGAGTACCTGTGGCTACAGATGCACAGGTCCCATAGGGGTCTGCGCTTCTGCAGACAAAAGAACTCTTGAAATTTGGGTATCATGGATTTGTATCTGTGACCGTAGGGTCCTGGGCTTCTGCACATGGAAGCAGTGTTGTGATTTTAGTATCATGGATTTCTATCTGTAGCCAGAAGTGACTGTGTATGCCTTGCGCTGTGCATACCACAGACACAAATACATGAAGGTAGCACATCAGTGCTACTGTATTTGATTCATCTGGAAACCATTGTATGTTGCTTGTCTTACCTGATGATGGCTGTCTGTGATTCTTGAGTGGTCTTATCCTTTTGATGCTTGGGTGAGTGGGGAGTTAGGGTTGGAAACCCTAACACTACATTTCCCTACTTTTGTGGCGTTATCTTGAACCCTAACTGGTGCATTAACACAATTTTATGTAAGGAATTTCCTTTCTTTTTCAGATAGTGGAATCATAACCTCATTCACCCAGGTCCCTTTGGGACCTGTTTGTGAATAGATGCAGAAATGCAGGGCCCTCTGGTCTCTGCACCAAGGAAAGAGTCCATCTGGCAGCCAAAATGCAGGGCCCTGTGGCACCCACAGGTGCAGAGGCACAAGACCACATGCCAAGAAAAGATTTCTCTTCACTGTATGACACTTGGGCTTGTGCAGGCAACTATGAGCATTTCCTTCACAGGCTGGGGCATTGTGCTGTATGACAGCATAGTCCCCCCAGCCTTGGTCTATCCAGCTGGCTCTCTAAACCTGCATCGGATCACAAGGCACTACCTGCTGGGGTAAAAGATGGGTACAACACAGTGTTTCTGAACAATAATAATTTATTTCGACTTCATATTTTCAGAATAGTCATCTTATGACACCCCCCTAGAAATATGACATGTGGCATTTTTAGACTACTGTCCGAAACATCATTTCGCACCACAAGTGCAAAACAAGTCTTGTCCAGAATTTGAAAAACAACATTTGTCACATTGGTTCCATGTCATTTCAGCGAAAGCTAAAAGACGAAAGTGAAAATGGCGCTGGTTTTACAGCGGCCAGAAATATGGCGACTGTTGTATTTGCCCCCCGCTCCCCCCTTTCTAAAGATACCAACTCTGAGGTTGTAGCACCTCGGGGAGGGGGAATGTAAATGTCACTGGCATTCCAGTCACTGTAAAGCTAGCGCAGTTTTCACTTTTGCCTTTTTGCTTTCGACGAAATGACATGCTACCGTCACATTTATAAGGTGGTGTGAAAAGATGTCTATGTTGAACGTTTGGCATCAAAGTACTGAAAATTAACAAAGTTATGAGTAAACATTGAAATATTTCAATGTTCACTCTTTATTTAGTCATTTTATTATATTTTACCTCAAGTTTTGAACATAGTGCTTTTATGACCCCATGTTATGAACCCATTTAAATCTTCTAACCCTACTTAAAATGTGATTTCATGGAGCAACAGTGAAATCATATTTCAGCCCAGATTTGAAAAATGTCACCTGCCTTGTTCAGAAGGTGGGATCCCAAAAAGGTTATATTGAAAGTTTGGTGGAAAAATGCTGAAAATTAGCAATGTTATGAGTGAATGTTAAAATATTTAAATGTTCACTCATAACTTGGCCATTTTACCATATTTTTCTTTTTTTGCCATAGAAGTTTTCCTCCTTTCGGTCAGTGCAGGCAGGCTTTCCACACCATCCCCCCCTCCTCTCGACCTGCACTCACTGTGCTGGACCAACCCCCCCAGGAAATTTCCATGGATTGCCCTCTGTTGTGGGACTGGGAAGGAGAGGGCTGTTCTCCCTCCACCCAGTGACACACATCCAGACTTGAGCAGGTAGCTGGCTGATGGAGTGGGGTGGAGACCTACATGCAGGGCTTCGTGTAGCCTGCACTAACCATTTTCCACTTTTCTCCCTTAGCCCTGCTGCGGCGTGCATAAACATGGGTGTGGAGGTACATGTACAGTATCTACAGTGCTGCAGCCCCTCCCTTTGTGTCTCTCACAACTCTGGCACTTCCTCCAGGCCTCTGTCTGGGGGAAGCCTTGGGCTGAGAAGACATGTCCCCCTACCCTGGGAGAGGAGAGCTGTCCTCCGGATGCTCAATCCTACTCCCCCCAGGCCGATCCCGGGCAACTCAAGCTCCCTCCCAAACACAGGTCTCTGGTGTGGGAAAAGGTAAGGTGCAAAGCTCCTCAGCTCTCTTCCCAACCAGGCTGGCAATTTTATCATGTTTTTCTACCAAATGTTCAAGATAGTCATCTTATGGTCCCACCTCATGAGCCAGGTATGTGAAATTTTTCAAATCATGTCTGAAAGGTGATTTTGTGGAGTGACCATGAAATCACCTTTCAGGACAGAGTTGAAAAATGTATTTATTATTTATTTGAAAATTGGTAACTGGGAAAGGCACACTGAGCCAAGTCTCATTTCCAGGTATGATCTGGAGGGAGAACAGTAGCACAATACATAGTAGCAACACAGTTAGACAAAATTTAGTAAAAATTACAATTAGAATAAATATAAAGTTGTACGTGCAGAAACTAAAGTGTGGTACAGCTCAACATGAACACCTAGCAAGTGCATATACTGATGAAGCAGCAATACCTGGTGAATAAGAACAATATTGACAACAGGCAATTGACCTGAGGGGCTGATATTGCCTCAGTGTGTAATGGAGGAACTGCAGTGAAGTGGAAGTTAATCCAAAGCAGGAGTGGGGGACCAGCTGGATGTTTACAGGATGGTTGAGGCTCAGCAATGGAGGTACCAGGAGGAAGGTTACAAAAACAGGTGGGGAAGGGTTGGAGTTTCAACTGGTACCTGAGGGAACCAAGGGATGGGGAGTGGTGGAGTGAGGTGGGGAGATGGCTCCAGAGTGAGGGAAGTCAATATGAGAAAGCAGACTGCTCAGCAAAAGAGTGGGGATGAGGACTGGCAAAAATGCAATGGTCCCTGGAGCAGAGGGAACAGGAAGAAGTGAGGAGTGGTGAGAGGAGAGAAGAGGAGAGAGGAGAGTATAGAGGAAGGGAACCAAACTAGAATTTGGACATGAAGGAGATACAGTGAGCTTGGTGGTGCAGGGGCAGAGGGAAGATGGACAGGGATGAATAAAGTGAACAATGGTGGGTGCAAGAGGGGAAGTTTGTAGCAAAATTGTAGCACAGTGTGGACAACGTGGAGTGGGTGAGGAGCTTCAGGGAGCTCAGTACTGCCTATGTGGCATTTTACCTGCTGTGTTTTACTAATTACTGTAGATTTACTGGTGCAGGGGGAATGTTGGCTTGATTTGTGGGTGTGGGTTTTGGGACTGGGTGGTGGGAGGATGCTGCTAGTGGGAGGCTGAGGGATGGTCTTGGAGGAACAAACTCAGAGGTCACGTGACTTGGCAGAGACAACTGGGTGGCTGCAGTCAGTGCATCACTCCCAAGGGGCCAAGCGACCCCTCACGTGTGCGACCCCGACGCGTGAGTGCCATGACGCAGGAGAATAGCATCTAAAGTAGCATCGTCAGGGCATCAGCAGGGAGGACAGCAGGCCGCAGGCTATGCTGGGCAAGTGCAGACACAGGGAGGGGTACTAGGAGAAAGGAGAGCAGCAGGAGGAAATAGGAAGACAAACAAAAAAAAAAATAGGTGCAGAAGCACCCAAGGGATGCAGAGATGAAGTGGAGGCCAGGACAAGAAGGCAGGCAGATGACAGAGGGGGATGAGTGGAGGAGTAGAGATCACTGGGTTAGGGGACTTAGGGAGGCTGGGAGGGTAGTGAACTGCAGTGGGTGTGGAGCAGAACTGTTCTTGGGACCTTGAGGAGGGTGGGGGGTGTCCAGTGTGTAGGCATTTCTGATAGCTTACACAGTAAATAGAAAGCTTGAAATGGGAACTGAGGAGAAGATTCAGGTAGGACTTGGGGAGGAGAGGGGTCAGGGAGACAGGTAGGGCTCCATCACAGGATATACCAGGCTGCCACAGGCCAAAAGGAGGCGCTCAGACAAAGGAGCCAGGAGCACCAACTCTGCAGAAACCAGAGGGCCTGGGAATGGGGAGCTGGTAGGTGGTAGGGAACAAGAGTAGAGAGAAAAGAGTTAGGGAAAATGCACAGGGGAAGGGGAGGCAGGGAAGGATTTCAGGGGAGGACATGGGCAGGGGGTTGAAGACTAGGAACAAGTACGCAGTATTTGAAAACAGGGAGCAGGAGGATGGGGTGGCAATATAGATCGGGGAAAAGGGGATCATGAGGAAGGGGGGATGAACAGGGTGCAAGGGGAAGGGAAAGACTGTAGGGTAGAAGCTGGTGCGGGCAAGGAAGTAGGTGGGGATATCACGGACACACTAACTGAAGGGGAAGGGGGCAAAAAAATGTAGAGAGGGGGTTAGAGGGAGGCACGATGATATGGGTGACAAGGGGATGTTCAGTTAGTGGAAGGGAGGTGATTGGGTAGGGGAAGGAGCACAGAAAGGATGGAGGAGGATGAGTGCAGGTGGAGATGGAATTGGAGGAGAATGGAGGGAGGAAGGGACAGAGAAATAGAGGGGAGGACACTGAAGGAAAGGGGTACATAGTAGGGCAAAATGGGGGCAGGGCAGATGATGGGGGACAAAGTAGTTATACTGGGGGATTCTATGCTCAAGGGAGTGAGGAGGTAAGGGAGCAAGGAAGAACTGAGTCTGGGTGAAGTGTATGCCAGGTATGACAGCGGGGAGGGTAGGGCAGCTCATTCAGAAATGTGTGGAGAGGAGTGTGGAGATAAACCTCATAGTGTGGTGCATCTAGGCACAAACAACCTGGAGGGCAGTACAGTGGATGAAGTGCAGGAGAGGTTCAGGGAGGTAGGGAGAATCTGCGATCAGGTGGGAACTTTGGTGGCATTCTCAGAGGTACTCCTGGTACCTAGGGAAAGCACAGCTAGGAAGCTAAGAAAAGAGGAGTTCAATAGATGGCTGGGGTGGGCAGTGTGTGAAAATGGGGTATGGGGTAATAAGGGAGTGGGGCGATACATGGAATAAAAAGGGGATCTATGCCAAGTATAGGCTGCATCTCAGCATTGAGGGTACAAGGACAATGAAACAGGGTCTGGAGAATTACATTAAAACTAAAATAAATTTAAACTGGGGGGGCAGAGTGGGACTGCAAAAAGGAGTCAACTAGCAGGGGAGACTGGAAGGCTTCACTTCCCAGACAGAGAGGAAAAGAGGGAGGGGATACTACCAAGGAATAAATGTAGGGGGGATGGGGAGAGGAGGGGCAAGGCACCAGGTGGATTGTTGTAAACGAGTGGCAAACAAGGTAGCAGAATTCCAGGCAATGATGGTGGAAGGAGAGGCAGATATTGCCACCATCTCAGAAATCTGGGCCACCCAATACCATGACTAGTATCTCACAGTCCCAGGGTACAAGTTGTATCACAAAGATCAGGAGGGGGGAAGAGGAGGTGGGGTGGCTATTTACATTAAGGAGAGGATACTGTGTACCAGGGAGGAGGGGGAAGAGGGAAGGCTAGAAGCTGTATGGGTACTGCTCCAAACGTAAGAAGATCAGGATGGGGGTGATGTACAGGCCACCCTCTCAAACTGAGGAGATAGACAGGGAGCTGGGGAAGCAAATCAGAAAGGTCAGTGGCAAAGGGAGAATGGTTATAGTGGGTGACTTCAACCTACCTGGGGTTGACTGGTGGACCGGGACTACCAAAAACACCAGGGAACAGTTACTGCTAGAGGCTATCCAGGACAGCTAACTAGAGCAGGGAGTGATGTAACCTACCAGGGAGGGAAACATACTGGATATTGTGCTAACAAATGGTGACCAAGTCCAGGAGGTGGTCATACAATACCCACTAGCAGGATTCGACCGCCGCTCAGTGTGGTTCTTTCTCAACACAGGGAGGGAGTTGACTAAAACCAGGGTGAGAGTGGTAGACTTCAGGAAGGCAGACTTTGCCAGGATGGGCAGCATCCTAGAGGAGTATTTTGCTGAAATTGGCCCAGGGATGGATACTGAACAGAAGTGGGAAATCATTAAGAAGGGTCTGAATGAGGCCACAAATACCTGTGCCAAGAATCAGAGTAAGCAGTTCAGGTCAAAAAACCTAGCTGTCTCAGCGGGGAAGTGGAAGGGAAGGTGAGGGATAAGAGATTGGCCTTCAACAAGTTCAAAAAATTAGGGCATGAGGATGACAGGGAGGTGTACATGAAGGCATCTAGGGAAGTGAGTAGGGCAGTCAGGGCAGCCAAAGCAGCAAGGGAGCAGAAGTTGGCCCAGGGGATCAGAGAGGGGGAGAAGGAGTTCTTCAAATACATTAGGGAGAAGAGGAATTGTAGGGACGAGATTGTTAGAATCAAGAGGGAGGGGGATGGGCAGAAAAAGGGGAGGACCAGGCGGAGGCACTCAATGAGTACGTCTACTCGGTGTTCACGAAAGAAAAGTATGGCCCAATACCACAAGGGAAGGGGGAGAGGGTGGAGGGGGAACAGCGGTAACAGACAGTGTCATCCAGGAGAATAGGGTTCTAAAAGGCCTTAAAGCCTTGTAGGTAGACAAGGCACCAGGACTGGACAGTGTACATCCAAGAGTCCTGAAGGAACTGGCAGAGGTGTTGGCAAGTCCTCTGGCAGGTCTGTGTAACTCTTCCTTGGAGATGCAGAATGTGCCCAGGGACTGGTGGATGGCTCATGTGGTGCCCCTCCTCAAGAGTGGACCCAAGGATGAACTGGGCAATTACCCAGTGAGCTTGACTGCTATAGTGAGAAGTTGATGGAGATCATTCTGAAGGAGAGGTTGATAACCTTTCTGGATAGTAATGGATGACAGGACGAGATTTTCCAACCTGTATACACAATCGATGTGTGACTGAGGAGGAGGAGGAGGAGGAAGCAAGATGGCAGCAGTGCTGTGTTGCAGTCTGCGTAGCTCTCTCTAAGAGAGCATCCTTCCTCCTATTTTACATTCTTTACTGCCTATTTTTGGAGAGATTGGATTAAATTTGGTGTGTGTGTTCTCAGGTAGCATGAACTGACCGAAAGAACCTAAAAGAATAAATTTTCTTAAGCCATCATAGCCAGACAGGGTGTTAGGGATTTAGCATAGGCAGGGCTGGGAAGTGAGGAAGTCCAGGTTAATAAGCTTTTTTGTTTTTGAGTTAGTTTTTCAGCTCACCTTACTGTGTGTGTCGCTTCTTGGGAGTTCTGGTGCGGGTGTGTCGGTGCCCTTCCTGTTTTCATTCCACTATCGTCCGACTGGGCTGCCATCTAGGTCCAACATGGCACCTCGTGGAAGGTGGTCTTGCAATTATAGGAGGGGCCAACTCTGAGGGAACCCACCCATAGCTCCATTGGGTGAAGGCGGAACTACCTCACAGAGTCTTTGATCGTGGCTGTCTGCCACCGAGAACTGTGCACCTCGCTGGTGCTTCTCCTTCCATCAAATGAGAGGGCCATCAACGAGGGATCAGTTTGTCTGGGTCAGTGGGACTGCATTCCCGGGGGTGTGCAGTTGCATAGGGCACTTCTGCATTAGTGCTCCGGGGGCAAGGATTTGCTGGTGAGGCTTTTCTGCCCGAGTGT
Source organism: Neoceratodus forsteri (assembly GCA_016271365.2). Classification (NCBI taxonomy): domain Eukaryota; kingdom Metazoa; phylum Chordata; order Ceratodontiformes; family Ceratodontidae; genus Neoceratodus; species Neoceratodus forsteri. Next base: position 238,574,318 of record CM057451.1, read on the forward strand.
CTTCGTGGAGTTTCCAGTACTTTTGGGTAGCTTCGTGGACTGTTGCAACTGCCTACAGACTAAGGTGGAGGTTACATCTCTCGGGACTTGTATTGGTTGCCCCTGTGGATCCATCACTAAAGGGTGCCAAAGATCTTCACACACTGGTAGCTATTTTGGAGTCCCAGTAGCTGGTGATAGTGGCTCTGGGGCACGCACGCTGGATACCCTGGCATGGTTGCACGCATTTCATCAGTTTTTCTGCTGGAATATCTTACTGTGAAGAGACTGGGGCAGTGAGAGAGCCCTCGTCTTGAAGTGGTGGGCAGTAAAAAACTATCCTTTTGTGAGCTGAAGATTTTCTCTCCACGACTATAAAGCTTATATGTCAGATTTTCTGTTGCTTTTGGTTGTGGGTGGGGTTGTTTTTGGTTTTGGGTGAGGGATAGTTGGGTGGAGGGTTCGGTCTTTAGTTAATTATGTATGTGTGTGTGGAGTGTGTGGTTTAGGACTTTCTGTTTTAGTGTATGTTTGTATTTCGTGTGTTTGTTTAATTAGTATTCTGTGGGTCTGGGACTACGTAGTCAGGAAGGATGTGTTTGGGAAGGTTTGAGGGCCTGGAGCGGGCTAGGATAGTGTACGGGGCATTCCAGTTGCTCGATCTGCGGCCTTTCTCCAACCTCCCAGTTTCTACCACTACAGCAAGGCACTGTTGGGAGGTTGGAATAAAGAGGAACCGCACTGTTTGATCGAGTTGGGGTGTCCCTTGCACTGCGGTAGGTGGTAGGCTAGAGGTAGTTGGGTGTAGAAGGCATCCTGGGGTTAAACAGGTCTTAGGGAGAGGCCAGACATGTTTAGTTCCCATCTCTAGGGTTCCCACCAGACCGAGTGGGCAGGTAGCCAGAGGGACTGCACTGTCCACCAGTCCCCTGAGAGCAGTGTGTTGCAATGCCAGATCGAGTAGAAACAAGACTGCAATTATTGTGTACTTGATTTCTTTAGTCTATCTGGCTTGCATCATGGAGACCTGGATTGGTGACGATGCTGGCCCAGTTTTAGAGGCCACTGTCCCACCCTGGTATACCATAGTGCACTGCCCCAGAGCAGAAAGCAGGGGCGGGGGGGTGTAGCCATCTGTTTTAGATCTGAACTAGGCTTCACCCTGCACCCAGTGAGAGCACCAGGTTTATTTGAGTGTGTGGCTGTTTGTGGGGGTCCAGGTGCAGGCTACCAGATTCTCCTGGCTTACTGCCCCCCCCGGGGTGGCAGGTGAATTACTGCAGGAGGTAGCCGACTTTGTTGTCGGTGAAACATTGGTGGCCCCCAGGTGTTTAGTGCTAGGGGACTTCAATGTTTGGGCCGATGATGAATCTTCTTGGCTTGGTTACAACTTCCTCCAGACTATGTCATCTTTGGGCCTGATTCAAGAAATTTCTTCTGTGACCCACCAGAGCAGCCACATGTTGGATCTGGTCTTCTCACTGGGGCTTGAGATAAATAATCTCAGGACTGATCGAGTCATTTGGTCCGATCATTGCGGTGGAGTTTTGTTCAGGCCCCCATAACCCTCCCCTGTGGAATGGTTAGCTTACTGCCCTTTGAGGGGCCTGACCCCCTAAGGGTTTTTTGGTGGTGGCTGATCAATCTAGTGTGGACAGTGCATGCGCTGGAGGTGTGTGTGTGGCAGTTGCTGCCTATAACAAGACGATGTCTGGTGCGCTCGACTCCCTCACACTGGTCCGTGTATGACCTAAATCTTCTCACCTGAGGTCCCCTCGGTATGATGGAGAGCTTGAGGTGATGAAGATTATGGGTCAGATATTAGAGTGCTGCTGGTGGAGGACCAGTCTGGAGGCAGACAAACTGGCCCTGCGTACACACTATGGTGTGTACCGGGGGCAATCAACTGTAAGAAGGCAGAATTCCTATCCAGGGAGATTGCTGCTGGGAAGAACCAACCAACTGTGCTCTTTCAGACTGTAGACAGGTTTCTCCATCCTTCCTGTCTACAGCCAAAAAAAGCCTTTCAGAACGCTTTATGTGAAGAGTTCGCTTGGTTCTCCTCTGACAGGGTGTCTGTCATCTGGCAGGGGATTCCACCAATGAGCCATACTCTGGCTGACAGTGGTCGCCGTGAGGTGTCTGGAGAGCACTCCATCTGGTTGGGGCTAGTTTAGACTGGTGGAGGTGGCAGAGGTCATTGAGGTTGCTTCCAAGCTGCGGCATGCCTTTTTTGAACTGGACCTGGTGCCAACTCATTTCCTAACGTGATGTGTTGAAGCCACTGGCCCAGTGTTTGCCTTGATTGTCTGGTGTTCCTTGTTAGAGAGGGTATTTCTTGATGTCTCTAAGTAGGCACTGGTGAGACCCCTTCTGAAGAAACCATCTTTGGATCCTGACGTCAAGGCAAATTACCATCCCATCTCCACTCTTCCATTTTGGGTAAGATTGTGGAGAAGGTGGTGGTGCTTCTGCTTGAGGAGCACCTCATGGCCCATGATCTATTTGAGCCTCTCCAGTCTGGGTTTCATGTGAGGCATAGCACAGAAACTGCATTAGTTTGGGCATATTATGATCTCCTTAGGGTAAGAGATCGAGGGGAGGGGACAATTCTCATTCTCCTTGATCTCTCCTCAGCATTTGACACGGTGGACCATTGTGTGTTACTTGACCACCTAAGGGAATTCTGTGGACTTGCCAGCACTGTCATCTGCTGGTTTGAGTCTTTTTTTACCAACAGGAGGCAAAGGGTAGTGATGGGGAATTTCTCCTCCTCCCCTAGCCTCCTGTCATATGGAGTTCACCAGGGTTCAATCTTTCTGCCGATGTTGTTTGCCATTTACATGCTGCCCCTTGGAGAGCTCATTAGGAAGTACAGTTTGGGTTTTCATTGCTATGCTGATGATACCCAATTGTATCCTTCCTTTGCACCGGGGATATCCAATGCAGTGGAAGTGCTTAACACCTGCCTTCCTGAGATAAATGACTGGATGGCCTCCAGCTGGTTGTGACTAAACCCCAATAAGACGGAGGTACTGGTGGTGGAGTCAAATAGAGGATGTGATAGGTTGGCCTCTGGTGTAGAAACGGGGCCTTTTCTTGGGTCTGTACCACTGAAGGCCTCCCATTGGGTGCATGATCTGGGCGTTATTCTTGACAGTGGACTGACACTTGAGTCTCAGGTGTCATCCATTGTTCATATCAGTTTTTATCATCTAAGGAATATCACCAGGATAAAGCCCCTAGTTCTGCCCCTGGACCTCTCCACCTTGGTTCACGCCTTTGTGATGTCTAGGCTCGACTACTGTAATGTGCTCTATCTTGGGGTCTCTGGAGGTACCCATTGCCAGCTGCAATTGGTGCAGAATGCAGCTGCCAGGTTGTTGATGGGGCAGTCTAAGTACTGTCACATCACCCCGGTGCTGCGTGAACTGCACTGGCTGCTGGTCAGGTGGAGGGTCCTCTTTAAGGTGGGCTTGCTCACCTTTAAGGCCCTATGCAGCCTGGGCTCTGGTTACCTGAAGGACTTTCTTACATCTGCTATCTTGGTCCACTCCCTCTGCTCCTCCTCTAGGAGCCTCCTTGTGATTCCCAGGACGAGGTTAAAAATGGCAGGCGACAGAGCGTTTAGTGTCACCGCCTCTATCCTGTGGAATTCGCTATCTCCAGCTGTAAGAGAGGGCCCTTCTGTTGAGGTTTTCAAAGCCCACCCAAAGGCCTTCCTGTGTAATCAGGCCTTCCCCGACTTTAATTTATAATTTTATCTGATGCCTGATTTTTGTGCTTATTTCCATCCCTAGTTATATACTTAGTTTTGTTTATCTACTGCCAAGTATTTTATTTATAAAATTTTATAATAGTGAGTTTTAGTGTAGAATATTTATTATTAAGTTTTTATTGTGGTGTCATTTTTATTTACTTTCATATTGTTGGTATTATTTGTATGTGATTCTAATTATTTGGTGCCCAGAGCCTCCGGTATGGGTGTCTTTTTTCAAATAAAATTTGCCTTGCCTTTGTCTCAGGAAGATCTTGCCAGACTAACCTAATTGAATTTTTTGATTGTGTCATTAGGGCAGTTGATGCTGTGGATGTCCTGTATCTGAACTTCAGTGAGGCATTCGACTCGGTGCTGCACTGGAGGTTACCGAGCAAGCTGAGGGACCTGGGGGTAGGAGACAAACTGGTGGGGTGGGTTGGGAGCTGGCTTCGGGGCAGACAGCAAAGGGTAGTTATGAGGGGGGGAGACATCCAAGCCAAGACCCATAACTAGTGGGGTACCTCAGGGTTCAGTGCTGGGCCCTGTTTTGTTCAGTGTCTTCATAGGGGACATTGCAGAAGTGGTCAAGAGTAAGATCAGCCTGTTCTCCGATAACACAAAGATTTTTGCAAAAGTGGACAGTGAGGAAGGGAGGCAGGCACTCAGGGAGAATCTAGCTAAACTCAAACACTGATCAGAGGAGTGGCAGTTGGGGTTTAGTGCAAGGTCATGCACTTCAGAGCCAGAAATCCCAGGACCAGCTACTGGCCGGGGGGAGTGCATGTAGCAGCTTCAGAGGAGGAGGGGGACTTGGGGGTACTATTCACAGGGGATATGAAGGTATCGGCACAGTGTAGGAGGGTGGCAGCAAGGAAAATTCAGATGCTGGGGTGCATTGCCAGGGGAATCAACTCCAGAAAAGAGGAGGTCATCCTGCCCTTGTATAGATCACTGGTGAGGCCACATGTGGAGTACTGTGTGCAGTACTGGTGCTCATACCTCAAGAAGGATGTGAGATTGCTAGAGGGGGTGCAGTGTAGGGTGACAAAAATGATCATGGGGCTGGGGGAGATGCCTTATGAGGAACGATTGAGGGAGCTTAACATGTACTTGCTGGAGGACAGAAGGGAAATGGGGGACATGATAGAAACCGTTAAATACCTGAAAGGCATAAAAAAAGTCAGAATGGGAGGATTGTTCTGCTTAAAGGGGGGGAAGGGTCACTAGGGGGCACAGTCTGAAGTTGGAATGGAGGAGGTTCAGGAGGAAGATGAGGAGGCACTACTTCACAGAGAGAGTGGTGGTGGGATGGAACGCACTGCCAGAGGAGTTAATCAAACTGAGAACAGTAGATAGCATTAAATGGGGATGGGATAGAGTCAGGGGCAGGGTAAGTACAGACAAGAACAGAATGAGGGATAGGCATGGGAGAGAGGATGGAGGGAGAGGATTGGGTGGAACAGCTGCAGGAGTATTAATCTGTGAGCTGCACACTTGGGCAGACTTGATAGACCTGTGGGCCTTTTCTGCTGGCTATTTTGTATGTTTGTATGTAAAATGGAAGAATGAGTTGAGAGTATTTAGTCTGGTGAGGGAAGTGGAAGGGGTGGTGCCATAGACCACATCTTCATAGTTGAAAACAGGGAGCACCATTTTGGTAACAAGTTCCCTGCAAACAGGTGGAGATAAGCACTCTTTGTTGTAGTGCAGGGCATCAAGCTTGAGATGGAATTTCACATGGATGACATCGATGTAGACTGAGAGGTCAAGTTTACTGTCTAGCCACACTCCAAGGTACTTGAAAGACTGAACTGCTTCAAGAGGCGTGCCATCCAGAGTGGTCTAAATGGGAGGGGGGGCATTGAGTCTACCCAGTTTCTGACATGTCCCAAAGGTCTTGAACACTGTTTTTTTAGTGTTGACTCTGAGTTGATTGGATTTGAACCAGTGTAGAATGTTGTTGAAATCCCGCTGGAGTAGGTCTTCCATAGCCACACTGGAGGGATTGGAGATGAAGATGACTGTGTCGTCTGCACATATGTGGATATATGAGTTTAGCATAGGCAGATGGGAGGTCATTCAGGAAGACAGAGAAAAGGATGGGACCCAGGATGGAGCGCTGTAGGATCCCAGCCTGGATAGGAAGGGGAGGAGACAGGATGCATCCAACCTGTACCGACTGTTGTTGGCCCGTTAGGTAGGAGCAAAACCAAGCAACATTGGGGCTGAGAGGCCAGCAGAACTCAATTTGTTCAGGAGGAATGGATGAGACACTGAATCAAAGGCTTTGGCCAGATCGATGAATATAGCAGCCGTAATGTGCCCAGGATCCATCCCAGAGAAGATAGGATCAGTGACAAGCAGCAGGGATCACCTACCTTGCTCATGAGGCGGGGTCCCAAATAGGTCCTTTTGAAAATATGTTGTAAAAATATTGAGAAATCACAAAGGTTTGAGTAAAAGTTCAAAATGCATTGAAATGTATTAACCAGACTTACCTGATTTTCTCACATTGTAGTTGCTGGTTCCAGCAGCAAAACATCTTTTGTATTGGAGCATGCATCTATATAATGGGACATGTTTAGGTGTGTGAGGGTATGTGTGAGGGTGTGGGGTGGTGGGTGCTGAGAGGGCATGTCAGGTAGGGTGGGTGAGGGTGGGGGATCAGATCAGTGAGGGATCCTTTTCTTGTTTGCTGGTTTCTTAAAAAATGAGGAACTGTTTTCTAGAACCCAAAAGAGCCTCAGACCCTAGCCAACACTGGGGATTGGGCACCCCAGTGTGGGGGTACTCTTTGGTGGCATGGGGGTGGGTACCCTGGTGCTACAATCTGTACATTGGGAAGGTGCTTTATAGGAGAGGGGGTATAATTCAGCGGTACTGGGGGCTGGCACCCTGTTTCACTTATAGTATAGGTAGGTAGCTGGATGGATGGATGAATTGATTTATGGATAGATAGATAGATAGAAACATAGACATATAGAAATATAGAATTTATTTAGTTTTGTTGACCAGGTAAGTGTACTAGGCAAACAAATACCTATTTTCTGGCATGACACAGGAGATTACATTCAAAAATACAGGTAAAATAATAAATACACATAGCTTAACAAAGATTTTGGTAGAAACTTCACAGCACGCATTAAAGCATGAGTGAATTAGTGTAGGAATTACTTAGTAGACCATGAAAAACCATACAAATCATAGCAATAAATCCACATATTGCCTGAGATAATACACGGTGAACTATACATAACTGCACAATGTCTCAGTTCCATTGTAGCTTACAATACATGAACACTTGGAACCAACTTATTGACAAGGGCACTTTGTTAACCTGAGTAGATGTTTATGTAACCTCATTCAGAATTAGGCAGCTGTGGGACATTGCCTAATGTCAGGTAGGACGTAGTTCCATAACTTAGGGGCAGCATATGTACAGTAAGGGAGGATTCCCCTGCCCTAGTTTTATGTTTGGGAATAATCAGTGGGGTGTTAGAATCAGACCTCAGAGGGCAAGCATTATTCACTGGATTTAGGAGGCAGGCAAGGGATAGTGGTATTTTTTTTATATTGGATACCATAGATAAAACCCCCAGACCAGAATTCATGAGACTGTGATGAAGGAAGCCAGCCAAATTTGTTGCATAGAGAACAGTGATGTGTAATTCTATGGGATGAGAATACAAAGCGGCAGATATTGTTATAAGCCACATCCCAGCTAATGAGAGTAGTTTTGGAGGCTGCAGAAAAGACTGGTGCTCCATAAAGAAGTTTGGGAAGGAGCATTCCTTGGGCAATAGCCATATGAGCTTGGGGGGTTCAGACTGTGACTGACTTCATAGGAGACACCCTACATGGAGATGACAGCTCTACAGGTATCCTGCACATGTAGCATGTAATCTAGAGAGGGATCAAGGATAACATCAAGGTAGGAGAATGAGGTGACAAGGAAGATAGGAGAGACATTATAACCAATTGATAATGGGTTTGGGCAGGGTCTCAATCTAGAGGATGTCTCAGAAAACATGGATTGTGTTTTTGTTATATTGAGAAGTTTTTTTATGAGATACCTAGTAAGTTATGCACAGCCCAAAGGTCAAAGGTGAGGTGCTGATTGATAGTGGTCATATCTTTGGAGCTGGTATAAAGGACCAAGTCATCTGCATATAAGATAGCAGAGCAGTGGGGCAAGCATTGGTTAATTAAGTTTATATGAAGGGCAAACAGAAGTGGCCCCAGTAGAGAGCCCTGAGGGACTCCCACACTTGTGGGGGCTGGTTCAGCTAGACAGTATCTAAATATAATTCTCTGCAATCTGTCTGAAAGATAATTTCTGAACTAGAGTCATGAAGTGGTAGATATACATAGACAGTGTCACAGAGTAGCATGGGGTCAACAAGGTCAAAAGCATTGGTCAGTTCAATGAAGACCATTCCAGTGAGGTTGCCACTATCCATACCTGTGACAATATGATTAGTGAGGGTAAGCAGGGCAGCAGAAGTGCTATGCCCCTTGTGGAAGCTGTACTGCAAGGGAGAGGGGAGATCATGTGTAGTGAGATAACTGGCAAGCAGGGTCGAGACAGTTTTCTCCAGGATTTTATTTAAAACTGGTAATATTGAGATGGGCCTGTAGTTCTTGACCAACTTATGATCTCCTTTCTTAAAAACAGGCACTATAGTTGAGATCTACAACTGGTCAGGTATCACACAAGACAATAGCTATAGATTCATAAGGCTAGTGACATATGGGACCAGCTCATGAGTAGCGAGCTTAAGAGGTTTGACTTCTATTCCATCTGCACCTGCAGATTTGGCATTGGGAATTTGCTCAAGTAATTTGCAGACCTCAGAGGTGCCAACCCTCTTCAAGGGAAACATCCATGTCCCAGCGGGCCCTACCGCCGTGTGAAGTGGGGCCCGATTAGCAGATGTAAAAATGGGAGTAAATTTGCCACTTACTGATTATTATTTTATTTAGATTCATATTTGGTTGATCCTACACCATCTCCGCCAGCATTTTAAGTTCTAACACCCTCCCCCGTCACTCCCACAAGCACCCGCGGCTGTCCCCGTGATGACATGGCAGGTGAGGAAGCAGCCAGGGTGTCTCCATAGACTTGCCATAGTCCAGGATAGTTAAATAGCTCCAGTTTGGAGCCTGTGTACCACCGAGACATATGGAGACCAGACACAGACAGCTAGTGTGCCTGTTAGTCTGTACCTGGTCTTGGTATTGCAAGGACACTGATAGAATCCAAACCGGAGCTATCTGAAGCTACTGCAATACATATAAGCTGTGTTGTGGTAGCTTTAGATAGCTCTGGTTTGGAATCTATTGACGTCCTTGCAATACTGAGACCAGGTACAGACTAACAGGCACACTATCTGTCTGTATCTGGTCTCCATATGTCTCGACAGTACATGGACTCCAAACCAGAGCTATTTAACTATCCTGGACTATGGCTACACTATGGAGATACCCTGGCTGCTCTCCACCTGCCACGTCATCACAGGGACAGCCGCGGGTGCTTGTGGGCGCAATGGGGAGGGTGTTAGAACTTAAAATGCTGGTGGGGAGGGTGCAGGATCAACCAGATATGAATCTAAATAAAATAATAATCAGTAAGAGGCAAATCTACTACCATTTTTACATCTGCTAATCGGGCCCCACTTCACACGGAGGTGGGGCCTGCTGTGACATGGATGTTTCCCTTTAAAGCAAAAGAAAGGGTGCCCTATGGGTGGGGAGGGCAGAGGTAGGGAGACACTGAGATAATGATGTGGATGGATCAGGAAATGATTTGGTATGGGGGAAAGGTCTGAAGAAAAGCTACCAAAAGCACTAGCTATTGTAATGTTATTTGCACAATTAACATTGTTTCATGGTCATATCTGAGGGGGAGAGATTTCCCTTTTTTCCCACCATATTCTTGACATGTTTCCAAAAGAGTTGCATGTTATAAACAGTGGCATTAAAGAGCCATTTACAATGAGAGTTCTTGCTGTGCCAGATGGACCTTTTTGCACACATTTTGGCATTCCTTATGTGCTACATAATCAGTGGAAGAGGAGAAAGTTTTATACTCAAGTCATTTTTCAACTAGCAAGCATCTTGGAGAGGAGAGGGCAGTCTAACCAATTGGTAACAGAACATCTAATCTTCCTCTTAGTGACAGGGCAAATTCATTTTAGAGGCATAAGAAGGCAGAGGTGAAGGAGCTGTTGCAAAGTTAAGAGTCTGAGGTCTGATATAGTAGGGGCCAGTCAGTTTGGGACACAGCTGACCTGAAAAAATTAAGATCAAGATTGGAGTAGTCCCAAAACTGAATGAGCCTGACGGTCACGTGGCAGTTTTGCATGCCATATGCAGAAGACAGGTCTGTGGTCTGGGTTGAATAAGACCCCGTCCCATTTGTTATCCTGAAAGAGTTAAATGAAAGGATCTGTTCCATCCTCTTCTTTTCTGTCCCTTGTCTGTCTGTGCAATCAAATTTTCTCATGAGACCTAGGAACTGATCACTCTCACAGTCTTGTGATCCCCCCTCCTGATATCTCCCTGCCTACACTTGGTTTTTCTTGCTGTTTTTATCTTTTCTTCCCCCATGCTTACCCGTTGTTATAAAAATATATGTGCATCTTTGTGTGAAACTGGGATCCCTTGGTTTCAAAATGTATATACAGTAGTTATATTGTTGAAATCATTAAAAAAAGCTATTTGGAACTCAGGGAGTTAACTTTGATATGCAGTTTGACCTCCACAAACTCTTTTGCAGAGTTGTCAACAGGAGATTAGTTCTGGGACACCAAGTTTTAGTTTGTTGCGCCTGCAAGGAAAACAATTGACAACGTTCTGATACATTTTGTGAGAAACAGGATGCCTCTTAACGTGCTCAGGATGCAGAAATTGATTGCCAGGCAAAGACTTCTTATAAAGAGTAGCAATACTTGTTAGAGAGAGAGAGGTTGAAATTTAGAATTAGAGATACCCTCAGATGAAGGACTTTGTTTTCTTTGTTTGCACTGCCTCTGTAAATGGCTATCCTGAACTATTTTGTTTATTTATTTTATTGTTATCGTTAATAATAAAATGCTACTTGTGGTTTTTATAACCGCTCCTGGTTTGACTATGCTTTCTGACTTGGGTCTTGATGATGTCACTTACTGCATCAGATAACAAACCTGAGCATTTAATCCTGCCCAGGTGGGGGTGATATCCAATCAATAAGGGTTAATGTGTTGCCATTGTTGGACCTTCTGGTAGGTTCAGAAATTAACTGGGTTAGATTGAGTTTACTAAGGGCCTGCACCACAGACTTACTGCACTCAGTGATCCAGTTAATATTAAAGTCCTATGGGAGAATAAATTTGGTTTCTTTACCCCAGCTCCAATGGGCATAGTTAAAGTGGAAAGGGAAGATATACCATCAGCAGGTGGCAAGTAAATACAGAAGAGGTGGAGCAGTATAGTGTTACCCAGTGTAAGCATAAATATAGAATATAATGGCAGATAAAGATCACTTGGCCCACCCAGTCTGGCCATTTTTCCCTTCCTACAGTACCACTTCAGACTCTACTCTGGCTCTTTCTTCCTCCCCCATTCCTTTCAACTAAGATTCTCTTATGACTATCTTATGTATTCTTGAACCCCACCACTGTTTTCAACCCAACCTCCTCTACTGGAAGGCTGTTCCAGGAACCTACCACTCTTTCTGTGAAGAAGTACTTCCTCACATCTCTTCTGAATCTACCATCCCCCCAACAAGTCATATCATGTCCCCTTGTTCTTGAGCACCTTTTTTCCTGGAAAATACTTCCCTCCTGTACCTTATTTACCCTCATGAGGTATTTAAAGGTCTCTATCGCATCCTCCCCTTCCCTCCTCTCTTCCAGAGTGTACATACTGAGGTCATTTAGTCTCTTCTGATAGGGCTTTTGATGCAGACCCTACACCATTTTTGTTGCCCTTCTGTGGACCTCCTCCACTTTGTCAACCTTTTGGAGACGTGGTCTCCAGAACTGGGCACAGTACTCTAGGTGGGGTCTTGCCAGCGATCCATACAAAGGCAACATCACCTCCTGATTTCTGCTGGTGATACCTCTCCCTGTGCACCCTTGCATCACACTAGCCCTCCCAATTGCCTTGTCACACTGCCTGGCCATCTTTATGTCACCAGGTATGATTACCTCCAGATCTCTTTCCTGATTGGTGTTTGTCAATAGCACTCCACCCATTTTGTACTGTGTCCCAGGTTTTTATGCCTTATGTGCATTATTTTGCACTTTTTTGCATTGAAACCCAGCTGCTATACCTTTGATCATTCCTCAGGTTTTCTCAGGTCTCTGCTCATCCTTTCCACACCCCCCTGGAGTTTCCACCCTATTGCAGATTTTGGTATCAACCACAAAGATGCAGACCTTCCCTTCTAGCTCCTCTGCAATGTTACTTCTAAAGACATTAAAGAGGGCTGGTCCCAGCAGTGATCCCAGAGGCACCCTGCTGGTCACCCTCCCTTCCTTGGAGTGAACCCCGTTCACCATCACCGTCTGTGGCCTATCCCTAACCAAATGTCTTACCCAGTTTACCACCTTTGGACCCACTCCTACTGTAAGCTACCCAGCTTGCTGACTAGTTTCCTATGTGGAACGGTGTTGAAAGCCTTCCTGAAATCTAGGTAGGCCACGTCCACCACTCCACCCTGATCTAATTCCTTGGTCAACCAGTCAAAGAAATCTACCAGCTTCATTTGAGATGACCTCGCCTCAATGAATCCATACTGCTTCAGGTCTTGTAACCCACTGCATTCAAGATATTCCACAATCCTTTCCTTCATCAGTGATTCCATTAACTTTTTCACCATTGATGTCAGGCTAACTGTCCTATAATTGCCAGCCTCCTCTCTGCTACCACTTTTGTGAAGAGGGACTATATTTGCCCGGTATCATGTTATATGGGTACCTATTATTGAGTGACTCAATATGAGCGACTCAATAATAGCGCTTGTAGGAATAGCGAACGATGCAAAAGAGCCAGCAGTAGGTTAGAGCGAGTGTATCAGCGTGATGCACCCGCTAAACCCACAGGAAGAAGATAAGTAGAGTAGTTTGGCTATACCCTGTTGAGCTGGCCATTTTGCATAGTGGCTAGAGCCACCGCCAACGAAAGTGAAGTACCTGAGTTTGAGTCCTGGTGGGGGACAGGATTTTTTTGGGGATCCGTACGAAATACCAACATCCCAAAGCCCTAAAAAAAATATCCCGTCACTAAAATCCCGATTGTATGGAAAGCCCGACTGACATAACACCACGTATTGAAATACCGAAATGCCGAAATACCGAAAAATCCCAACTTTCAGATTTAGTTCACTGTCCAATGTAGCCTTGCTTATCCGAAGGAAGGCTGTGTGCAGCAATCGGTTCAATTCTGAGAGGAGTCCCACACCAACTGCAGCAACTACCAGGTCCTAGGGTGGAATTCGTGCCAGTATCGGGCAGTGCGCATCAGTAGAGGGGCAATGGCTCTGCTCAAGCTCTCCCTGATGGCTTTCAGCTTTCTATTTTGGGTTGCGGGGGCTGGCCATGTTCACAGTGAGCATCTGGGCAAAAATTTCTCTGGGCAACTACTTAGTACTGTCCGCCAGCCTGGACTGCTGCGGGGTGGAGAGCTACAGGGACTGGTTTTCGTTGCCCTGGTCCGGGGAGCAGCCGCAGAATGGCTTGGTGCCCAACAGTTGCTACACGGTGCGCTGGGGGTGCCCGCACAGCCCGGTGGCACCAGACGCCCACGGCATCTACAAGAACGGCTGCTTAAAGAAGATCTTTGACTTCGTCAATGACAACATGCTTTATATTGCCACGGGCGCCTTGGGGCTCACAGTCATTCAGGTGGTTGGCATCGTGCTGGCTTGTTTGCTAGCTGCCAGAATCCCAACCCCCCGACACCGAAGGAGGGGCTACTATTAATAATAACTGAGGCGGCGGAGGTGGCACCCTCACTGAGCTCTGACCATCGGCGGGACCAGGTGATGCTGCATATTGCCCACTCCAACAACTGGATACACATGCACCATTGACTCCTCATTGCGATGGATAGGCTGTACTGCAGCTACTAGGGTCTACTTCATATTAAGCACTGGCTTTATAACTGAAGTTTTACATTTTTCAACACTGAGAATTTTTTTGTTTTGTTTTTTTGTTTTGTTTTTATCGTGTACAGTTAAGTAATGTGTATACAGTAATGCCTGACACCTAGTAATGAGTCATTTAAGTCCATGATACAAACAAGGGAAATAGACTATAGTGATGAGGTTTACATTGCCACTTCAAAGCTTGTTATTTATAGGCTTAGAAGTAATTTATAATAAGCATTTTAAAACCAATTTCTAACTGTTTTAGTTAGAACATCAACATACTGTTTGGCCTGATGTATGTTTGCATCTATTAGACTGTTGGGATGCTATGGTACTGTAACAATGTTAAATGATGTGCAAGTGTTGGGATGCTGACATTCGGGCTTTAAAGTGTGTCAGTATTATTAATTTCGGGATAAAAAAACGGGATTTAAACAGTCGGGATTTAGACCCTAACCCTTTTTTTTCTGTCCTGGGTTTTCTGTTTTATTTTGTAAGTCTGCTCCCCCTGGAGTAAGTAATAATTAAGTTGGGAGTGCGGGGGGCTTGCCCCCCCAAAGGGGGGTGCAGAGGGGGCATAGTCTCCTTGATAAAATGTTAGTTTAAGTTTGGTGCTGCAGGAAAATGTAGCAACTGTCACTGTTTGTGGTGGTTGCTAACTGTTTGTGGTGGTTGCTATGATGTCCATTGTGGTTTTGACCCTGTGTGGTTATTGCAGTGCTATTGTTGGTCGGTGAGATTTACTACTCACCTATATCACATAAATCCTGTTTGCCCTGTTCCAGTTCTCTGGAACCACTCTTGTTTCTAATGAGCTGTTAAACAGGACTGTCAGAGGTGCATCCAGTACCCCCTGAGCTCCCTTAACACCTTTGGATACACCCCATCTGGCCCCATTACTTTGTCCACTTTCGGATTAGCGAGCCCCCTCAGGACTCTCTCCTCTGAAAAAGGACTAGTGTGCACCTTTCTCCCTCCAAAGCTCCTGTTACTTTTTTGTGGTCCCTCTTCTTCTCATTCCTTTATGAACACTGAATGAAAGTATTTGTTCATGATGTCTGTCTTTTCCTTGTCCCACTCTACACAGTCCATCCCCCTTCCCTTCTTAACCTTACAATTTCTCCCCTGGTCTTCCTCGTTTCACTTACTACCTAAAAAGTGTCTTGTCCCCTTTCTTTACTGCCTGGGCTATTCTCTGTTCAGTTTGTGACTTTGCACTCCTTATTGCTTTCCCTGCTTCCCTCTGTTTTGCCTGATACACCTCCCTATCCTCCTCCCTCTGCACCTCCTAATACCTTCTGAATGCTACCCTTTTAGCCTTTACCTTTTCAGCCACCTCTTTCGAGAACCATAGCATTCTCTTTTTCCTCTTGTTTTGGCACACTTGCTAGATGCAGAGGTTTGTTGCCTTCAGTGTGCCCCATTTTAGCTTCTCCCACAGTTTTTCCACCCCACCGAGGTCATTCCTTAATTGGGCAGACTAGGTGGTCCAAGCAGTCCTTATCTGATATCAAATTCAGTGTTTCTGTGTTTCTATGTTTCTATCCCGCCTGCCAGGTCATTCCTGAGGCATTCACCCATCTTTATAGTCTGGTCTCCTGACGTCTAGGCTTCTGTCCTTGTGTGGTTTGATTGTGCAGCTGACTTTATATTGAACTACACTGTATGGTGATCACAGGTCCCCAGGTGGCCGCCCACCTTGAAGTCTGCAACACTGTCCCTGTTAATGAGTACCAGGTCCAGTGCTGCCCCATCACAAGTGGCTTCACTGACTAGTTGCCTGAGGAACACCCCTGCAGGGAGTCCAGAATGTCCCTGTTTCTAGCTGAAGTTGCTGCTGGGAGGCTCTAGTCTACAACTGGCAGATTGAAGTCCCCACACCAGCAGCACCTCCCCCTTTTGTACAATCTTGCCAGTAGCTTCCACCAGTACCTTATCTAACTCCTCCACCTGTGATGGAGGTCTGTAGATCACAACTGTGTGAACAGTGGCTCAGTTCCCCATCTCCAGGGTGACCCACAGCACCATTGCCCCCAATGTGTTCAATGTATTTCCATCAAGTATAGTGTCATCAGCATAGAACAGAATACTGGAGTTAAGAATGCAAGTGGGTAGGCCATTGATTTAGATGTGGGAACAGACCATAGCACTCAGCCTTATGAAGCACTTTTATTAATAGTTAAAAAGATTCTATAATGGGAATATCAATGCTGTCAATAGGGCTGCTATGGAAATTAACATGATACTCTCACAGTAGAGAGGTCATCAGGAGAAAATGTACTACTGCTAGTCTGGGGTGTCTGTCTTGGTTTTTCTGTCTGTCTGTTTGTCAGATTGCCTGTATCTATCTATCTCTCCATACATCTATGTTTTTGGTCTTCCTCCTTTAGAATTTTCTTCAGGGTCTAGTGCTGGTTCTGAATGGACATTCCACATAGGGCTGGATATTCAGACTGCGCCGGGCATTAGGCGTAGCGCAACTGGGCTGCACCAGGGCATGGACTAGGTGATATTCAATGGTGCTGCACCATGGCACAACACCACTGAATATGGCACTGAGGGTGCACGCACTGCACAAGGCGCAGTGGCACTGTGCCAGCGCAAGTGGCAGAATGGGAGCAGGGGGATGCAGCAGTGAAAGTGCAGTTGCACTAGGTGCATCATCTGTGATATTCAGCACTGGGCATGCAAATGAGGCCATTATGCATGCAAGGT
Source organism: Neoceratodus forsteri (assembly GCA_016271365.2). Classification (NCBI taxonomy): domain Eukaryota; kingdom Metazoa; phylum Chordata; order Ceratodontiformes; family Ceratodontidae; genus Neoceratodus; species Neoceratodus forsteri. The sequence goes on from CM057451.1 coordinate 238,590,904, forward strand.
GCAAATGGGGCCATTTGCATGTCATTATGGCCCCATTTGTGTGCGGTGCTCTGATCCCCGGCGACTTGCACCTGGCGCCCTGCCAGGCTGCAGCCGTCGGGGACCGATGCCCTGCAGTCCCATGGCGGTTCCCCTCCTCGTATGCCTGATGCAGGCAGGTAGTAATATTAATTCTCTGGGGTCAGTGAAAACCCCATTGCCCGATCACAGGGGAAATAGCACTAGATACCCTGGTGGTCCAATGGTACCCCTCCCACCCACTCACTGAGGTCCCCACCACCCAACACCCCCCATCATTGGCGGGTGTCAGCACCCTGCCCGCATGCCGCCGCGAATGACAGCATACAGTACGGTCTGTATGCCTATTGGTCCACGCGTTCATTCACATATCGGGCCTGTGTAGTACAGTATGGTCTGCATGCCCATTGGTCCATGCAGTGGACCAATAGGCACACAGACCGTACTGTAAACTGTCATTTGGCAGGCGGCCGGGTGGCATGTGGGCGGGGTGCTGCCACCCGCCGATGACGGGGGGAGTGCTGGGTGATGGGGGACCTCAGTGGGCGGTTGGGGAGGGGGGTACCACTGGACCACCAGGGTATCTAGTGGTATTTCCACCCATGATCGGGCGATGGATGGGGGTTTCCACTGGACCACCAGGAAATTTAATTGTACTTCTGCCTGCAATCGGGAGATGGGAGGGTTTCTACTGGACCACCAGGTAATTTAATATTACTTATGCCCGTGATCGGGTGATGGGGGGGGTTTCCACTGGACCACCAGGGAATTTAATATTACCTATGGCCGAGATTGGGTGATGGGGCGGGGGCACAATGCTCCCAGGGCAGGGGGCATGTGGACAGAGTTCTGGGTGGGCGGGGGGCCACCCACGGCTGGCAGCTGCTGTGTTGCACCCTGCAATATGGCAGCTCACCTGTGGGTGGCCAGAACTTGTTCCTGGTTTTACTAGGCACATCTTTGCGCCCTCCAGAGTGGCGCAAGGCGGAGTTGTGCCAGCATATGCGCCGCATATCCCAGGCTGAATATCGGGATGTGCCATTTATGCATTGGCATGCCCCCCACACTTGTGCCACATATATTACCAATGCACCTCAGTGCATCAGGGTTCGTTGCAACTTGCCCTTTGAATATCATGCCAGGCGATGTTGGTTGCACATGGTGCATCCCTGCTGTACCATGCGCAAACCCTTTGAATATCCAACCCTCAATGTCTATCTCTTTAAGTAGTTGTGTGCCTTCTTATTGCATCCAGTCTGATGGTGGGGTATAGTTTGTTGCTTTTGAGCAGAAAATTGTCAATTGACATCAGCTGCTGGTGTCTGGGCTTCAATTTTATCCCTGTTTTGCAAAGCTGGGGAGTACAGGTGTCGGGGGGGAAGGGTGTATGATGAACTGTGATGATTATGAGATTTGGTCATATTCTCCAAAACAGATCTAAAGTTGCACAGTATTACTGTTTTGCGGACTTTAATTTTGAACTCAGAGGTATTCATTACTTCACATTACAAAACTGGTACGATAAACCAAGAAAATATGATTGATCAGATGTGATCACATGAACTGAACATTAGTGGAGCACAGCAACACAGATAAGAACTACCTAACATTTGGAATCTGATAATTCAATTTTAGAATTAAAAATCAAGGGAATTTTATTTGTGTTATTTATTTTTATTGCTTATTCAGAAAGTGCCTTTGAGTCAAAGACTCGTTTACAAAGGCTCCATGTCACATTTAGTTGGACAATACAACAGTAAACATAATTCAGACAGACGTGTTACAGCAAATAATGTAACTGGCTAACAGTCATACCCAGGGGAGATATAGTAGGACTAGACTAAACCAGTTTAGAATAAAGGCTCAGAAAGAGCTGAGTAGGCAGAGGCAAAAAAGTGGGAGGAAAGGGAGGAGTGCAGGCCAGAGTCATTGTCAGAGAGGGGCAGGGAGGTCAAAGACAGTTGCATGGGGTGGAGGACTGGAGATGGTCTCTGAGTAAGGTTTTTAAGGGGCAATTCTGGTTTCATTGGCAAGTGTACTGGGAAGGCAGTTCAGCAAGGAAAGGGCCCCTATGGCTGAAAGATCTTTGGAGTTGGCAGGTTCGACACCTGGGAACTGAGAAAAGTTTACCCGAGCTACAGGTGGTTCTGTGAGTAAGGGCCGGTTGGATAATAGGAGAGAGACCAGTGGGAGCGTGACCCAGGGCAATCTTTTTGGCCACAAGGCATGTGTGGAACTGTATTCTACTATCAAGGTTCAGCCAGTTAGTGGTGGTGTATAGAGAACAAGTGTGTGTGAGGTGATCACAGCTGAGGACAAGATGACAGGCTTTGTTCAGGGAGAGTCGGAGTCTCCCTAGGGCCAATGTGTTAGCAGCTCTATAAATAAGTATGCCATAGTCAAGGAGAGAGAGGACAGAGGAGGAGACAGCAAGCCGAAGAGCTTCCAGGGTAAGAGTGTTTGAGGCAATAGAGGATTCCAAGGTGGACACTGAGGGCGATGGACAGGAGATGCATGTGCTGGTGGAAGTTTAGGACAGGGTCCAGGGTTATGCCCAGGTAATTGAAGGTAACCACTTCCTCTAGGGGGGTCCCATTGGAGGTAAGGATGTGAGGGTAGAGCGCCTTCCGGGAGTTCAGCTGATGCGAGAAGTACATGACTTTAGTCTCCTTGTAATTTAGTGTAAGACGCTGTGTGGAGAACAATTTTTTGGCATCAGAGAAGGAGGACTGGAGGGAATTGTGTAGTAGAGTAGGGGCAGGATTGGAGGAAAAAAGGACGGCATCATCCGCATACAGTAGTAGATTGCCGGAGCAGGATGAGGGGAGGGAGTTAAGGAAGAGACTGAAAAGTAGAGGACTGAGGATGGACCCCTGGGGGACACCAGAATGAACTGGTAGTCTGCTAGAGAGGGCTGTGTCAATTTTGACCTGTTGGTAGTGATCCAACTGGTAGTCCGTAAACCAGCCAAGGGCATCCTGGGAGAAGCCGATGTTGGAGAGTGTGTTAAGTAAGAGAGAGTGGTTGACAGTGTCAAATGCCTTAGAGAGGTCAACAAAGATCGCACCTGAGATGTGACCTCTGTCTAAGGCAGAGTGGACGTGTGTGGTTAACTCCAAGAGGGCTGTCGCAGTACTGTGCTCTTTGCGAAAGCCATGCTGCTGTTTACAGAGTAGGTCATGTTTGTTAAAGTGTTCGGTGAGTTGGTTGGAGACAATATGCTCAAGCGCTTTTGATGGGGAAGGATAGAGATGGGGTGATAGGCTTTTAAATATGGGGGTGATGGAGGCAGATTTCCACCTGGAAGGGAATTTCCCTCGGCAGAGTGGGCGGTTGAGAATGTGGGTGAGGGGGTGGAGTACCTCATCAAGAGTGAGCTGGAGGAGTCTCGGGTCCAGTGAGTCAATACTGTAATAGGAGTGATTTAGGGCTTTTTCTAGATAAGGCTTGGCTGACATGGGGGTGATGCAATGAAGGTGGAAGGGAGGGGCTGCTAAAGGGGCCGTAGGGGAGCGGGTGGGGGGAGGATCGAAGAAGTTGGGAGGGAGGACGTAGCTGAGATTAGAGAAGGCATGATTAAAGGCTGAGGCAATATGGGTGGAGTCCGTGGTCAGGCACCCATCGACCTCTATCAGATTTGGGGGGGGAATTATGGTTCTTGCCACAGATGTCTTTAATATTATTCCAGAACTTGCGCCCTGAGCCCCAGGTTGAGGTAAAGGAGGATTTGTAATATTCTGCTTTTGTTTGGCGAAGCCCCCATGTGCATTTGTTCCGGGCCTCTCTGTACCTTTGCCGGTCGGATATCAGGCAGGTCTCGTTGGAGAGGTGCCATAGCGAGTCTCAGGTTCACATCAGGGCCTGTAGGTGGCTATTGATCCAAGGTGCAGGGTTGCCTTTGACCACCCTTTTAGTAAGTGGGGCAAAGGAGTCACAGATAGCATTGAAGCTAAGAACAAAAAGGTCGAGGGCTCGATCGGGATCGAGGGTATTCATTAAGAGGGACCAGTCCCATGAAAGGAGGTGTGATTTTAGGAGAGCAAGTTTACCGGGTCCAAGTTTACGTTGTTGTACTATTTTAGGGGGGTGTTTTAGGGGCTTTGCATGACCAGGAGCAGAGGACAGGGGAGTGGTCACTAAGGGCGTTAGGGAGTACGGTGGTGCTAGTGATCTTGTGGGGGTGGTTGGTGAAGACCAGGTCTAGTAGTGAGGAGGACCTAGTGCATTGGTTCAGGCATGTCGGGGAGTGGACTACTTGGGTAAGGTCTTGGGCAGTTGCAGCATCGATGAATGGAGTGGTTTTGTTAGCCAGCTAGTTGAAATTGAAGTCCCCTAGTGCTATTAATTCATTATTTGATGGGAGGGTGGTGAGGTAGGACAAGACAGAGTGGAAGGCAGCGCTCTGATTCCTGGGGGGAATGTAAACCACCATGATGAGAAGAGGGGTTTGGGAGCATCCTAGAGCAATTTTGAGTGTGAGGGCTTGGGGTCCATGGACCAGCGGAGGGGGTGGGAGTAATTGACCATGTAGCATGTCCTTAACGTATATGGCACAGCCACCCCCCTTTTACACTGCCAGTCAGCCCTGTAGAGGTTGTACGCGGATAGAGTTATAGGGGAGTCTGGAATGTGTGGGGAGAGCCAGATTTCACCCAAGGCAATGACGTCAGGATGATGTTGAAGGACCCAACCCTGGAAGGTATCCCACTTTTTCAATAGGCTGCAGACATTGATGGTGGCAATGAGTAGGTCAGAGGCCTGATTTTGCCTGGGTGTGGAGGTTGCGAGTGGGTCTGGGTTAGGGTGTATATTGCCAGACATAAGGAGGAGAAGGAGGAGGGATGTGAGGAGAGAGTTCCAGGCTAACTTTTTGAGATAGTGGGATTTGCGTAGGAGGGACCCCTGGGTGTTTGACCATGTTGGGATGGGGAGGGCAAATATGTGAGGGGAGGCCAGTGAGGGGAGAGGGGGGAAGGGATTGGGGTCCTGGGTATCTTTAAAGGTGGGAGGCGGTGGCCAATAGGAGAACATTGGGTGCGTCCAGGGCAGTGGCTGCAGCTGCATATTGTAGAGAAAGGAGGCAGGAATGTGGCCGCATCCAGGTGGATGATAGTATCTGAGCATGAGGGTTGCCAAGTCTAAGGAGTCTTATCTGGTTTGTGGGATGAACATCAAGGGAGAGCTGACAGGCAGACAGGTTTTTGTCATCGATATAGGGAGGATGATATTCTGGGCAAGAGGAGTAGGGGAGAGAGAGGACCAGGAGTAGCAAAGTCAAATGTAGCAATGACATGTCAAAAAAATAGGAAGGAGGAGGGGCAGGAGGAAGTATGGGGAAAGACACCTGCAGGAGGAGACGAGCAGGCTGAGATGCCTCTAGTGGCGAACTGGTATAGCTTGCAGATGGAAAAGCAGGTTGATTGTTCACGCGACCTCAGGCAACCCTATAAAGTGGCGAGTCTACCAAGGGTGGTGGCGGGGTTGCGGCTAAAGTAAGCTTGTCCAACGACTTTGGCTTTGGGATGCAGCCTGGGTGTTGCGTGTTTCAAATGCCGTACCTGAATGGATTTTATTGCTGGGTGGGGGAAGGCGACTGTTCAGCAGCCCTGATGACCTCTGTGGACCTCGAACAGGCAGCAGCTGTGAAGAATCAGGGAAAGAGGTGAGATGTATAACGGGAGAAAGGGGAGGGGATGAGAAAACCTAGGCTGCAAACAGAGTTCTAGCTAGGGCTAAGCCTGGAGTTAATTTGGCTCACTGCAGTTGCTTCCTATCAGATTTCCTTTCAGAATACTTAATGGAGCAGAACTAAATTATCCTCTAAGCGAACAAGAAATGCCTTTAAGCTCTAGAGTTAACAAAAAGAACTTTTGTATACAAACTGGCTAACTAAACACAGGGTCACTAAACAGTATTAAATTAAATGATTTAAAGGCACTAGCAGTACTTTAGACTCTGAATTACCCTGGCAATTACAGGCAGTATCTTAGTTTAACAGGGAAATAAGAAATAAATAAATCTAAAATCATTTAAAGGCAATAGCAGTTTTTTCGACTCTGAATTACCCTGGCAATTTTATAATTGCAATACGATATTCCAGAGTGCACATAACAGTGAGGTAATGCCACTTCTCTTCACTGGGTTTATAAAGCACTCTACTTCTGTGTCACACTTCTCAAAATGTGCCATTATCCTATAACAATCCACACACCCCGATGCACTTCATTGTTTAAAGAGCAATTGATTCCTTCAGGAAAGCTTAAAAAACATTATTTATTCACAGTGAAGGTTACATGTTGCATTAGTTCTACATCCCCCCCTTGTTATTTATTACTGGGACCACGTGCATAAAGAATAGGGTCTTTGTTCCTTAATCTGCACATTTTGCTTATTCTTCACATGGAGTCATAATACTCTTCTTGTGAAATCGCAGTTATTCCCATGCAAGAGCGTGATGTCACAGCAGAAGGTTATTACTTCAAGTAGGGAATACGATGCAGGGGCTGGTGAACTGTGAGTGATTAAAGATCCTGTTTCCATGCTCATTTCCTAGCTAATACATAACTTGGAGGAGAGAGCTGTATAAGATATATATGAAATACAGTTTTCAACATTTTTCCTAGGGTGCCAGCAGTACTATAACTGTAATTTGTGAATATCATTTGAGGAGACAGTACATTCAGTTCTCTAGATGTCATCTAGAAGTTTCTGAAAATTATAATGACTTATGTCCTTGGATCCTGAACTACTAATAAAGTTACAATGAGGTGTCTGTAAATGTGCGTCAGCTCTCATACCTCTACTTATTGAGGTGATGGGATGTTTGCAGGGCTGTAAATATAGTTCCATTGTACTTCTCAGAAGAAACTACCAATCTTGGAATTTTCAAGTACAATAGATGCAAATTAATGCTGTCTGCTTTGCTGTCTGTCTCTGTCACCAAAACCAAAGGTGCAGGAGCCAATCACTAAGCTAATCTGCATATTCATAAAGCTTCTGAAGTGAACAAAAAAAAAGTATACTTGCTCATTGGAAACTGACTGAAAAAGCGATATGAAGAAAGACAAAAAATCTCACTTTGGGGGAGAAATTAAAATGAAAAGTCTGACTTACTGAAAAGTTTGAGTTTTTAATGAGCTCTGGTGTAAAAACATCCTCATGATTAGGTAAAACCTGCAGTTTAAATCTTTGAAGGGGAATTTAGAGTCTGTATGTTTTAGGGGTTGTTGGCAGGGGCAAAGACTATTCCAGGTGATTCTGCTGCCTCTGTTGTCCTCAAGGAGAACATGTCCCACATCTGGGGTGACATTACGTTGCACTGCTTCCCTGCCCAATGGCTGGAAGAGGAATGGATGATGCTGGAGGCAGGTGGACAATAGTTAGTTGCTGTGTAATGTGAGGCAGTGCAGTCCAGTAGTTAGAGCATACAGCTGTAGACTTAGGAACCCAAGCATGAAACCCACAACATCTGCTTATTCATTGTGGGACCCTGAACAAACCACTATACTCCAGTCCACCCAGCTGCAGAAATGGGTAGAAGCAGGCTGCAGGACCCCACTGGAAATGATATGTTTCAGCTAAACTGGGCTATCCTTGATAAATAAACAAGAAAATAAAGAATGATGTAACCCCCACACACCTGTTTCATCTCTGTAATCTCTGTATAACCTGTCTTTCTAGGCTCTTTGAATCTCCCTACATGACACCTATTGATAATAACACTCTCACCCCTCCCTCTGCTGGATTTTAAAATGCTTTGGGATTCAGCTTGTATGAGATGTGCAATATAAAACCAAACTCCTGTCCTGTCTTATTTGGTACTAATGGAGTGGCCTGGTTCTCAATATTTAGAGCCCCGTGCTCAGAGGATCTCTGCCCTGATTTCTTTTCAAAACAGGGTCCTTGGCATCTGCATAAGTCATAGCAGATTTATAGCTCATATTAATGTTTGACAGCAGTACAGTTTTTTTTTTGACTATTTCACTCCATGTTAACATTTTGAAAGTGTATAAAATAACCAGATTGCAAACCTTCACCCAGCTAAGCCAGGTATCTGTGTTAGTGCATTCATGTGATTTTACTCCCCAAATACTGGAACATGACCACAGAGACAGTGGGGGATGCAAAGTTACTTCTCATTTTACTGTTTTGGAAACAAAATGTCAGTAAATATGTCCTAGCCTACCCCACATGTTGGAAAGAAACTGACAGTATGAAACCTTTCAAATATTTTAAAGGCTATATCTCTGAGCGGTATTGACTAAATGTTGCATTTGGGAACAGACTTTGGCACGGCAGAGCTGGGGAGGGGATGGTGTATGTGTGTGTAGTAGTGGGGGGTTCCAGTCACTTGATGCACTAGTGCTTCCTTCCAGATGACCCCTGGGAGGTGCTGGTGCTGTCTAAGTAAGTAGCCACTTATCTGCCCTCTCAGCCACAGGACAGATACTGCAATTAGGTATTACAGTGGGAATAAATTAAGGCTTACCCCCCCCCCGATCTTAAACAAAAGTATGCAGACAGTAGTTTCCAATATGGAGTTCTTTGGAGACATGGTGGTGGTGGTTGGGATGCTACAGATTGAGTGGCACTTCTCTCCAAAGGCTAGAACTGCACATTCAGAATGGGGCATTCTGAGGGCATGTTTACAGAATATCATAATGCAGTTTGTATGCCTGGTCCCTTTGAAAATTGTGGACACTCTTGTAGGTGCCTCATCATCTATTAATTTGTACTGCTTCTGTTTTTGTACTCCTGCTGCCTTTGTAATGTATTTCTGCCTGATATGCCGTTGTTTCTCCACTTACCAATATTTACTGTACTCTGTATTTTAAACATTCTGGGCTGTATATTTAGAAATGCGCCAAAGCCCGGCGCAGCCCCAGCACAGAGCAAATGAACTGTGCCATGACGTAGTGACAGTGAAATTCAACAGTTGTGCACTGTGACATGTGCCAGCGCAACATGGCTGAATATCGCAGGGATGCTCTATGGCACAGTCAGAGGTGCACCAGAGAGCAACCCAACATGTGCCATAGCGCAACCAGGGATGCGCAAGGGGCAGAGGAAGATTCGCCAAGGCACAGAAGGACCAGCCACAGGCACAGCAGGGAACAAGGCACCTTGAAGGGGTGGGACAGAGTGGGGAGGTGGTGGAACCAGGCCAGGAACAGTGGCAGGGATGCACAGCTGCACCACAGATGACCACTGCCCATGGAGCGCAGACATGAAGCCAGCTAGCCACCCACCCCCCCAGCACTGGAGCAGTGTACGCATGGAACAGGTAGCACCAACGTCCAAGGGTGAGCTGCCACTGGCCACCCCCTACTGGATGGCATGCCCCCACCTGCCCAGACCACAGCAAGCCACACCCTGGCACATGGCAACCAACACACACCACACAGCCTGTACAGCCAACACATGGCCACCCCAAGGCACACCCACCAACTGAGGGGCAGGTCACCACCATGCACGGCCCACACAATGACATAGGTGCACCACACAGCCACCCACCACACCACTGCAGCATGGCTCCATGCGCCAGCTGCAAAGCAGACATGGACACAGATGGGTAAGCATGTAAAATATGTATTAAACAAGTAGAAACTGTACAAAACAAGGGATAGGGACAGGGGACAGGGTCTGTACAGTGGGACGGGGAAGGTAGGGGAAGGAAAATCAGGGGCAAGAAGTGGGTACGGTGCCCACTACAGGTGGCCATGGCCTGCCGCCACCTGGCGCCTCCCCCTGCGCCAGTCTCTCAGCAGAATCCTCCGTGTTGGGTCCGCGATCTCCATGGTGGTGGAAGTAATGAAGATGATTTGTCTCAGGAGGCAACAGTAAAGTGGCAGCCATGATCCCCTCTGGACACCTATGGCAAAGGAAGGGACAGGTGATCAGTGCATGTCCACAGCACCCACGCCCTCCCACTGTGTGCAGTAGACAGTGGGAACACACACCCCTGGAGTGGCACCCTGGCCACCCACAGTGGGTGGGCCAATGCCTGTTGTCATCCCAGCATGCCATGACAGTGCACAGCGCTGGACACCGCTGCCCAAGGGCCACCCAACTGCACAGTGGCAGGCAGGTGGCACAGTGCTGCAGCAGAACCACAGCAGCACTGGTGGCAGCCAGATGAACACCCAGCCCACCAACAGCTGCCACACATGTGCAATGGCCGTCCCACGATGCCACGCACACTGCACCGAGTGCTGCACACAGCTGATACGGCACGTGGCAGAGGTGGCCATGGCCATACCCCCACACCTGCTGACCACCTGGTACGGTGTAGAGGGAATGAACAGTGCCTACCTGGCTGCCATGGTGCTGCATGCGCCGGTCTTGCAGCCGCTCCTCTGCCACCACTGGGTCCAGCACCCTCTGCTGAAGGCCCGCAGCCTGCCTGCCAGGTGCCCCTGCTGCTCTGGCACATCATCTATCCTCAGGCCCTAGGACAGGAACACAGACAGGCATGCATCAGAGCACAGTCACAGCATGAGCCCACTGCCCCCACCCTGAAGCACAGTGTGCGCCCCAGCCGGGCATGAGCAGCAGGGTAGTGGTGCCGCACACCAGGTGACTGGCCAAGCCACACCACAGGGCACATGATGACAGTGCCCCCCCCGGCATGGCATGCAGCCCTGCCACATCATGGTATGGTGGTCGTACACAGATGCAGGATGTGCCCATTTACCTGGCCGTGGCACAACCCCCTTGCGGACACGCGCCTGCATCACCCTCAGCCGCTCTAGGTCCCTCCTCATCAGGCTGCTGTACCTGTGGTGGCACTGCTCTCTGGTGCATTGCACCCCTGTGGCCTGGACCAGCCCAGCAGCTATGGCCTGCCACACATTGGTCCTGGCCTGCTGCAGGGGCTGTTGCTCAAACAGGCCAGCAGCATGTGGCTCCACCTGAGCCACCAGGTTGACTAGCTCAACCTGGCTGCAGTTCCATGCTTGTCGAACTCCATGGTGTGCCATGCTGTCTATGCTAGTGCAGAAACAAAATGGTGGCCAGTAGTGCACATGCACAATGTACATGGGATACACTTCTTGTGTACGGTTGTGCAGCATCTGGCAATCGTGCATCGCCGGAGATGTGTGACATGGGTGTGGCTACACCGGCTTGTGTAGCAGGGGTCCCAAGGGGGCATAGGGCAGGGCAGGGGTCAGGGGACAGCATGCGCAATGTGTGCATGGGCACCATAGGGCCCACATTGCATAGTGCGCAATAGGGCCTATGGCACACTATGCTCCATGGTCCTTACAGTGCCTAAGTGCCATAGGCCTAATAGCGCCTGAGTGCCATTGGCCTAATAGCACCTGAGCACCATGGGCCATATAGTACCCGAGCACCATTGGCATAATGGTGGCCGAGCGCCTTTGACGTAATGGCATCCGAGCACCATTGGCCTAATGGCACCCATGCACCATGGGCCCTATAGTGCCTGGGTGCTATTGGGTCTATAGCGCATTAGGTGCTATGGACCCTATAGTGCTCCTAGTGCACAGTGTGCAATAGGCAGTAGCACGTGCCACAATGCATGTGCAATGTGGGTGGTGCTCTTCATATGTCATGGCATTGTGCCACGACATGCGTTGGAGCAATTTCATTGCACAAGGTGCAAGAGAGTGATATTCAGCCGTCACATGCAAATGAGCTCATCAGCCTATCCATGGTGCAGTGTGGATATTGGCATGTCATTACAGTTGCACAACAGCTCATTTGCATGCGATGTGCTATAAAGGGGCTGCACAACAGCACAGGCCATGGACCGGTATTGCAACCATCTGAGGTAAGCTGCACCTGCCATGGGGACAGCCAGCACAGCAGGATGGATGGGGTGAGCTGCTGCAGCCAGTAACCATATGTCCATGTCTACAGGTAGCAACATGTCTGAGCATGAGGAGGGTGAGGAGTGTGGGCCTGCCCGAAAGCGCAGGCCCAATTTTACAAAGGTGGAGGCTGATGCCCTGCTCGAGGTGTACCTCGACAGGGAGCCATTGCTGAGTGGCACCACTGGCACACCACAGGCCAGGGCCGCGACCTGGGTGGAGGTGGCAGTGGCCATGAACCAGCAGGGCAACCAAAAGTGGTTTGCACTGGAGTGCAGGAAAAAGGTGGGCACCGACAAATGCAGGATTAAGGAGAAGGTGGCAGCGATTCGGGCCATCAAGACAGCCACTGGTGGGGGCCAGGCTGCTGTGCTAGAGCTCTCGGTGCAAGAGGAGCTGGTGGTGGACATCATGTGGCACAGCGCAATTGAGGGTGTGCCGGGCGGTGGCTTCCAGACAGGAGGGAGCCCATCACTGCATGGTAGGTATGAGGAGTGGGGGGCGGTGGCTGGTACAGCGGCACTGATGCATCTGTTTTCCCTTACAGCACTGGCTCGCCAGCATGTAGTGGCAAGGGCACCTGTAGCTGCTGTGGGGGCAGGCCCAGCCCCAGAGGACCAGCCATCCACCTCCATGGGTATCCGGGGGCCCGATCGGCTGCAGCACACCATTGCCGTCCAGCCGGATGTCCTGGGCATGGTGGTAGATGAAGATCTGGCTGTGTTCCAGCAGGATGCCAGCCATGGCATGCTCTGTGTGGAGACACAGATTGGGGCAGGGTCTGACACTGATGATGACATCACCATCATCCTGGACAGCTGGGGTGTTATCAATGGGGGACACCCATACCTGCCACCATCACTGGCAGTGCAGCTAGTGGCCTGTCAGTGGTGGAACAGCTGCCAGCCACTACCCCAGGGTCTGCTGTGTGCACAGGCACAGTGGCACTGGGTGGTGGTGGTGCAACTGTCCAGGTGCGGCGCAGCGTACAGGGGCTGGAGGGGCAGCTGCTGCAGATGGCTGGGGACGGGGAGTAGCTAGGTGCAGTGTCCACCGCCAGTGCACCTGAGGAGGACCTACCCCATGGGAACCCCACTGTGCAGTGTCCACCTGAGTGGGGGGCCATGCAGCACGTTGCACACCACCAGTAGGATGGCGATATGCCCATGCACCCTTGGGCGCCGACCCATTGACTGAGTACACCCAATTGCTGTTGGCCTCCGTGGAGCAACAGGTGTTGCTTGTCACTGGGGTGCGTGCACTCCGTGCAGAGGTGCGCCAGTCAGCCGAGCAGCATGAGAGGGGCAATGTGCAGGTCCTGGAGGCCATACAGCACCTGTGGGAGGACACGACCACATCCCTGGACCGCATTGCCAATGCGATCTCGGTTGGACTTGTGCCACTGGCTGACACAGGGTGTGGCCATCTGCCACAGTCAGTGTCGAGTGCTCTGTCCACCCCACGGATCCAGCATTGGGCAACACCCTCAGTGTCGAAGCCGGGCTGTGCTGTTGGCATTCCAGGCACACCTGGGGCAGGCCTGTTTGGGTGCCTATGGACCCCTGCGAGTACCCATTCATGGTCCCATGGTTTGACCCCTGGGGGGCAGTCACAGACCACCCCTGTGGCTGCCAAGCAGCTGCGGCATGGCTTCCCCATGTCTGCGGTGGCCGTGTGTCTGCACAGCAGACCTGATGTGTGCACTGCCCTGTCTGCTGTCTGCTACCACCGCCCTGTCTGCACATGGGCAATGTGTGTGTGAGCATGATACAGTCATAGCACCTGTATGACAAGCCACATGTTGCCCATGTGCATACCTGCCTGGCCGCAGGCCCATGTGACATGTGCGTGTTGATTGTAGCACAGCGCTGGTTGCACCTGTGCACTGGTGCCCTGCATCTGATCCACGCCACGTGCTAGCACCTGGGCACGTGCCTGCGGGTGCCAGTGTGTGTGTGTGTGTGTTGCTATACAGTGCTGCGTGGTGTGTGTGGCTGTGTGGCATGGCCCCTGGCACCCCTGCCCCACGCCTGTGTGTGCATGCCCGTAGCCATGCCCGCCCATGCCTGTGTGCCATGCCAATGTGTCTGTTCAGTGCATGGGGGTTTGTCCACCTACCTGCATGCACAGTAGTGCTCCTGTACGATCGTGTCCCGATGCTGGCATGCCGTCCTCAGGAGCCGGGGATCCCTCCACCCAGAGGGGGCTGCCCACCACCCCCCCGGCCAATTGCCCATGTCATCCCCACTGTTGTCCCCCTCATTGGCCTCAACAGCTATCCCACGATCAATGGCCATGTTGTACAGCATGCAGCAGGCCGGGAATAGGCCACAGGCCTTCGAGGGGCTGTACTGCAGGGCACCACCAGACCTGTCCAGGCAACAGAAATGTGCCTTCAGCATCCTGAACACATGCTCAATGATGTTCCACATGCTAGCGTGTGCCTCACTGTACTGGTCCTCTGCTGGGGACGACGGGTGCCGGTAGGGGGTGAGCAGCCAGGACCTGAGTGGGTAGCCACTGTCACCTGTGTGGACAGAGGTATGGTTAGCCTGGTGTCCTCTGTCCCTGTGCCCCTTGCCCATCCCTGGTGCTCCCACCAGTGCACCTTCCCTGCCTGCCCCACCTTCCATGCCCTGCTGTTCCCAGCTGCTCATCATCTTGCCATACTCACCCACTAGGTGGCCGGTGGGGATAACCGCACTCTCGAACCTGTGGCACAGTGCTGAGCTGTACCAGATGAAGGAGTCATGTGTGCCCCCCAGGGTGTGTGGCACAGACATTGGTAATGCTCCTCCTGGCATCGCACACCACCTGGCAGTTGATACTTGGGTAGCCCATCCTGTTCACACCAGGCATCCGTGCTACCCTGTGGAACTCCTGCATGGTTGCTGTGTGCTCTGCCTGTGTGCTGGGGAAATGGATGTATTCCACAGCATTTGGCAGCAGGGCATTGAGGAACTGTGTGAGGAGTCCTGACATGGCTGATTGGGTTATGCCTGTGGTGTCCCCTGTTGGTCTCTGGAAGGTGCCTCTGTTGAGCAGGCACATGATGGCTGTCACCTTCATCTCCACTGTCAGGGCATGGCTCCGTCTAGTGGGTGCCTGCATCTTCTCACTGCACAGCTCACAGAGCTGCCTCAGAATTGCCCAGTTCATGTAATACCAGCCCACGATCTCTGTATCAGTGTGGGTCTCAAAGCTGATGTGGGGCCAGTACCACCTGTTCCGGGCATACCGCCGATGGGCCCTTCCACGGCCACGTCACTCTGCCTCCTCACACCCCTCATTACAGCCTCCATCTGGAATACTGCACTGGCCATGGCCACTGTTGTCCTGTCTCCCCCTTGGCGTCCAGCTCCACTGCACCCCTTGACATTGTGGGGCAGTGCTTGTCATTTTGCTAGGCCCCCTCCTGTGCCACCTGCCCCTGGCTGTCAGTTGCCTGTGACCTCTGTTCCCTGCCCCTGTGGGTGCCTGTCTTGCTCTCTTCAGAGTCTGGTAGTTCCTTCTCCCTCTCCCTCTCACTCTCTCACCCTCACTCTGTCTGTTACTCTGTCTCTCACAAATTCTTCTCTCTCTCTCTCTCTCTCTCTCTCTCAGTCAGTCTGTCTGTCTCTCTCTCTCTCTCTCATTCTGTCTCTCTCTCTCTCTGTCTGCCTGTCTGTCTCTCTGTCTTGTACCCCTCTGGTGCAAGTGCCATCCCCCTGCTTGCTCCCTGTTTTTATAGGCTCAAGTCTGCTCAGCGCATCTGGCCACTGCTCCTTACTTGCGCCATAGTTCGGGAGTTGAATATCACACTGTGCCGCATATTCATGGGTAGCCCTGCTCTCGGAAAAGGCCTTCATTACAGTTGTGCATTAGCGCACTGCTACTTGTGCTGTGCAATGGCTCCCGCTGAATAGCGCTCTATGGTGCAATCACGCAGTTACGCTTGTGCAACCCAGTTGCGCCATGCGCAACTGCTTTGAATATCCAGGCCTCTGTATATTCTTGTAAATTTCTACTTACCAATATTTACTGTACTCTGTATTGTAGTATTGTATACATTCTGTTCTTCCTTCTCCCCCTCCCCCCATGATGCATCTGGAATTGAGCTATTTCAGCTCAGTATGTCTTTCCTAGTTAAGCTCTTCAAATAAATAAATAAATAAATAAATGTTGATCCTGTAGTTAATGTATGCCACCTCAGATGTTTTCTGATCCTTTGCCAAAAACGGGACAGTGGCAATACCCCATATAGCTGAGATCAAGTATGTAGAATATACAGTACTTACAGCATTCCATAAAGGAGAACCCTTTTATGGTTTCTTTCATTATCTTTCATAGATGATAAAATGAATAAAGGGCCTTCTCTAGCTAACCTTGTGCTAAGACTTCCCTTCCCTTTTCCTCAAACTCTTGAAGGCAGAACCAAGCAATGCACCATCTGAGCACCTTCATGTTTACTATAAACCAATTCAACTTCAATTCTAGCAGTGAGGAGCTAGAAACTTGTTTTATGCTCTACTGCTACATCCTCTGAACATTAAGACAAATGCCAGTTGAATGGAGGGGGAGCCTGTTCCCCTTGGTTTGCTCTATCACTAAACTGTGCCAACAGCCAGCGACTGTATGATAGCCCCCTAGGGCAAGCCCAACTTAACAACAATAGGTATGGTGAAGGGGTAGGAGTTTGTGAAAAGAACTAAGGTGGAGTGGGAATTTAAGAACTGGTGGAAGACAGAAGTTTTTTAAAATTATCTGATGGCTAATGTTTACCCCCTCCCTAGCCCATAGCCTCCTGCCCAAAGCATATGGTACAGCTCCAAGCCAGTACCTTAATAGGGATGTACTCTTCTGAGGTAGAGAAGTACAGTATCTCTTACCACATGTGGCCAACAGATCATGTTTGTTTTCTTAGGGAAGGGGGTGAGCATTTGGGCTGACAACTCCAAGGAACACCACACCACTGATTTGCCAAGACTCTTGAGATTAAACCCTAACTGTTTTTCATTTCCTTACTTCGTCTGCTTTGTGATCTTCAACCCTAATGTTTGTATTGACACCATTTTTTTTGCAATGAATTTACACTTTTTTGTGATGTTGGAATTGTATCCTTATTCACTCAGGTCCCATTGGGGCAGGGCCCACTTGAAAAGATGCAGCTGTGCAAGGCCCTCTGGGCCCTGCACCAAGGGACTTTTGTATTTTTTACATTTTGACCCCACATTTTCAACATAATGTTTTGATGAGCTTCCCTTCTGAACATGACTGGTGTCATTTATAAAATACTGGCCAAAACATTATTTTGCACCACAAGCATGAAAACACTTTTTGGTCAGGATTTGAGAAACAACACCTGTCATGTTAATGAGGTGGTGTGAAAAAATGGCTATGTTGAAAATCTGGGGTCAAAATATAAAGAATGAGTTATGGGTGAACATTGAAAAATATCAATGTACTATCAGAACTTTGTTGTTTTTAAGATTTTGACTCCAGATTTTCAACGTCACCCTTTTATGAACCCTTCTCGTGAATCTGGTAGATGATTTTGTTTTATATTTTGCATGAAAGGTAATTTTATGGAGTGATTGAGAAATCACCTTTCAGCCCCGAAAGGTGATTGCGCGGAGTGACCATGAAAAAATTGGTTTTGAGCCAGGACTTGAAAAAGCTCACCTACCTTGTTTATGAGATGGGGTCCCAAAAAGGCTATGTTAAAAATTTGGTGAAAAAATATTCAAAAAGGACCAAGTTACTGTATGAGTAAAACTTCAAAATGTGTTCAAAAATACAGTGACAGCACTTAGCTTGTTTCATCAGTTCCCAGCTGGCATTGAAGGAAAAGGACATGTTTCTTGGTGTAGCAGCGATGGACCCTTTCTAGATGAATGAGGGGTGTGGTATGGTGGTGGATGCAGAGTGGGGGATCAGGATGGGTTTGGGGTGGTCTCAAAAGACATCAATGGATGGTTTTGTTTGTTTCTGGGTTAAACAAAAAGAAAGAAAAAACAATGTGGGATTGTTTTTTTTATTACAGGTATACCTGGCTGTTGGTGACAACAGGAGTGGGCACCCCGGTGTTGCAACATATGGGGTTGGAGATAGGCAGACACACAGAGGGGCACTTCAGGTATGGTGACACTGGGAGGGTGCATCCTGGTGCCGCTCAATACTGGAGAGGAGGGAGATTGTAGGCCAGCACATGGGGTTGGGTACCCCAGTGTCAGAACAGAAGGGAGAGTGGATAATGGCCAGCATGATTTGCCCCCCACTGGCTGTTTTTTTTTTTTTTTTTTTAAAAGCAGATGTGGGTCAGGAGGGAGTGGCACCCACCGGCTGTTTAGCATAAGAAGTCAGGAGGGAGGAGGGATACCAGCAGTGGGAGAGCATCTGCTAGTTCTAAAGATAGCAGAGATTAACAGCGTAACTGAAATTGATTTATTTTACACTACTTGATGAAAGCAATGTGAAGGAAATCACTTTCGATTAAATCACTTTTGAGTCCCTTCAAACTGCTTTCGTCAACAAGCTGACAAAAGCAGTTTGAAGGAAGTCACTATTGATCAAACCATTAACACAAAAAAAAATCCTTAGAATGTTCTTTTTTTGAACTGAGCATGCTCAGAAAACTGCACAGTTTTTAACTTAAATTTTAAAAACTATATAAGATAACAACTTAAAAAAATTACAAACATGTGTACCTTGGGCCAAACTCAGTTAACCCTGTAAGTTTCAGGTTTCAAAATAAAACCATTTTTTGTTACAGGTGAACAAAAAAAAATCTTCTTAACTAATGTGCATTTTAACATTTTTGCACCTCTATAACTTTGCCCACCGTGAACTGATTTGCACATATTTCTTTGAATCTAGAGACCCTCGCCCAGAGTCCACATCGACCAAATTCCAGACAAAGAGGCTGAACAGGGGGCAGCGTTATTATGGTGCACAAATTAGGGTTTAACATAGAAGATATATTTATTGCAGAAAATTAACGTGAGTCATTTAGGTTGATACAGTGCAACAGTATGGAAATGTGATGTTAAGGTTACCCCCACTCATTTCCTTACTCTTCCACACACCAACAGATGTTGGGGTGTGCCATGTGGTTGTCAGGTCCAACTCTCACCCCATTCCATGTGTAAGCAAGCTGACATGCTACAGTATAGGAGAATGGGGTGAGAGTTAGGTCTGATGACCCCATGGCATACCCTGATGTCTGTTGGCATGTGGAGGGTAGGGGGGGTGAGGGGAAGTAGGGGTAACCCTAACATCACATTTCCATACTTTAGTCACTGTTCTATCAACCCTAACTGATGCATTAACAAAGTTTTTTGCAATTAATTTTCCTTCTGTTTGAGACAGTGTAATGTAACTGGTAACTGGCATGTGTCTGTGGGAGCCCTGTGCTCCCTTTACATTGCCCATTTTTTGCATAATGGTATCCATCTGTGGTAGGGCCCGTGCCCCCACTTGCACATAAGTACGGAGCCATACAGCAGCCCCATACAGTAGTACTGAAAATGAACCCTTGTAACACATATTTGGCAGTATCTCAGTAACCGTAGGAACTATGAAAAAAATTCCACTGCAGTTATAATCATGACTTTGAATCCTCCATGCAGCGAAAAATCCGTATCTCAAATAGTTTTTGAGATACAGGTGCTGAAAAGTACTGCGGACGTCGCAATGTTATCCTATGGGAAATTTCTCTACTTTGGAATGCTGTAACTATGGGTCCGTTGAATGTTTTGGGACCATACCACCAAAAGGCACATCTGTGGGACCAGGGCTTGCCACCCTACAAATGTCAGTCCAAAAGCACAATCCACCTTGGCACAATGAAATGACAAAGAAAATAACACATGGGACAATGTTTTCGAGCATTGTTTTCGATAAAACAAAAATGTTTTCGTGACACCCCTATACCTTATAATAGAATCTTTTCATGCACAAGAATATGCTGTCATGCCACCTTTCATTTTGTGCACAGCTATTATTACACACACAAAACATGTTTTCACGAAAGCAAAATGGCAAAATGGAACATTTTTTAAAAACATATTTCCAGACTACCTGCACAAAAACAGATACCAGGGGCAAGTTCCATAAGGTCTGAATAGGTAAACACAAATGTTGGTATGTAGCAAGAGGCACTATTTTTTGATTTACAATGTTTTTTGTCTCTTGCTAACTGAAAACAAGATTATGGCAGCACGAAAACCAAAATGTTTTCACGAAAGTTTTCATATCGCCCATATAAATTTTCCCATAAGCTAAAATGGGACATGAAAAACTTCCATAACTTTTGAACGGATTAATATTTTTTCACCAGATCTGCAAAAGGCACCACCCTGACCCAGATCACATATACAAATGCACATTTGAAGTCAGACACACACACACCATTCACTCTGTGGAGCCTGACAAAGAATTGCACAAAAGCTGAGGAGTTTTCATATTTCTGACACTCTGCAGCGTCACCACCATACATTCAACCAGAACGAAACTTTCCAGATTCAGAGATCTATGGTTGGACACTGCACATGCAAAATGTCAGGCAAATCAGACAAACAGTTGCAAAGTTATTAAAGTGCAGACTTTGGGGTTTAACCTAGAAGTGGTCTGCCAAACCTAACTATGGCTGCACTACCATGCAGCCATGCAGCTATTTTATATATATATATATATATAATGGTAGTGTTACCATAGTTAGGGTTGAGTACCCCTTTTAATGTTAAATGGTGAAACTTTGCACCTTAATAACTTTTCTACCGTTCAATGGATTTGCCTGAAATTTGGCAGGCTTGGGGCGTATCCATAGATATTGGGATCTGCCAACTTTTGTACTAGTCAGATATACAGCTGTGGAGTTATTAAGTAACATCCATGTGTGCATTTACGTTTTTTTATGCATTCTTTGCTTGCGCGCAGGTTGCATGGTTTGCGCGATCAGTCCAAAACTTCAGGGAACATGCTCTGGGGTCCCAATGTGCCTTTTGAAGATGTCGTGAAAAAATATTTAATGGTTGAAAAGTTATTCAAAAAACAAGTTCCTATTATAAGTCAATGGGAAAAGTTAACAAAAAGTTTGACAGTGTCACATATGCACTTTTTAGTGTTGCAAATGACCCTGTAGTGTCATGAATCAGCCATTTTTTTCAGTTACTGGTCACAGAAATGCTTGGCATTTAAATTTGGGACCCTCTAGGGACACAATTCTTTTTGTGTTCACCTAGTCTGACCACGCAGATGCTAGCCATGTCTTTATTTTGGGGTTAAACACCGCAGAAATAAATTTTTCAAATTTCTGGGAAAAGTAGTGTCACAAAGTAGTGTCGCGCTTGCAATACTTTCACAAATTTTGCAAAGCCTCGCAAATCACGATGCTACTTTTCCAGGTTATGGCAAAATGACAGGAATTCTTTGCCACCCTGCTGCAAAAGAACGGTTTGGTCTTTTGGGCTGAAATTTGGAAGGAAGGCAGCCAACATCTCACAGATGCATAATTCTGTGGTTTGGTGAAAGAATATTGCATGGATGCAAAGTTACGGTACTCTGAAGTTGACATTTTTTCCCATAGACTAACATGGTGGCATCTGCCGTGTTTTTCGGGGCTCATATCTCAGAAATGGTGCGAGATACGGAATTTTTGTCACAACAATGTGTAGCCCTCAGTGAAAACCTAGCCAGGAAACTCATGAATTGTGAAATTTACATTTTTTTTCTACGTCGCACAGTTACTGAGATATTAGCAATTTAGTATTACAACTGCTCTTTTTCTGGTCCGAGGCCCATTATTATGCATACATTGTTTGTTTCCACTGTGTTTCTCAATGGAGCTTTTGGGGAAAAATAGGGTGTGCCCTGCAGTGGCCGCCCTTCCGTTTCCGTTTGCGTTTATCTTTTGCTTTGTATCATCGTTGTTCTTAACGTTACCATTTGCCTTTCCAATTGCGTTTACGTGCCTGTGCGCATTACGGTTTACCTTTCCATACATGCTTGCATTTGCATTTCTGTTTCCTTTGGCGTTATTGTTGCTGTTACTGTTACCATTTCCATTTAGGAATGCCGTACCATGACTGTGAGCATTATGATTTGCATTTCCATACGCGCTTGTGTTTGTGTCTGCTTACTTTCGCATTCTTATTGCTGTCGCAGTTCTCATTTGCATTTACAACAGCGGTACCATGACCGTTTGCATTACCAGTTGTGTTCCCGTATGCACTTGTGTCTCTGTTTGCATCACTTTTCGCTTTGGCGTCACTTTGCCCCTGCATTTCTATTAATGCTTGCTTTATAATTTACGTTTGCATCACCATGTGTGTAACCATTACCACTTGCGTTTGCTTTGCAATTACCATTATTATGTCATGGAAAATCACGTGGTGGGGCCCCGTGCTCCCACCACCAGATTCTATTCGCTATTTATAGTCCTCATTCTCAAAAAGAAGGGAAATTAGAGGCAAAAAAACTCCATTTAATGCATCAGTTAGGGTTGTTCCACAGAGACAAAAGTGAGGAAATTCAGTGTTAAGGTTGAAAGCTCCCCTTGCACCACCCCATCCCGCCCCCCCAACTGGCATTGGGGTGTGCATTGGGGTCATCGGTCCTAACTCTCACCCCATTCTCCTATACTGCATCTTGTTTACGCATGTGATGGGGTGAGAGTTAGGGCCGATGACTGCAATGCACACCCCGATGCCGGTTGGGGTGGCAGGATGGGGGTGCAAGGGGGTCTTTCAACCCTAACTCCGAATTTCCTCACTTTGTCGCTTAAGAACAACCCTAACTGATGCATTAAACTGAGTTTTTGCCTTTAATATATATATATATATATATATATATATATATATATATATATATATATATATGAGACAAAGAACCTCTGTGCAAACACTGAGGCAAGGGTTACCCAAAGGGCATTTATTGAAGTCAAGTTTCAAGAAAATACAAAATCACACATGCCCACAATAATGCAAAGCATCATGGGCTGCATATGCAAATCACCACAGAATGTTATACTGGTCCAACTTTAAGCAGAATTGCATGGTGCCAAAAGGCCTCTCACACAGTTTGCAAAGGGTGCTAACAGAAGACATAGACACGTGTTTCGTCCTACCAGGACTCATCAGTATGCCTTGTCTGTTTGACATCCCAGTGGAATGGACCAGCTATCCTAAGACAGTGTGTCTTGGGATATGTTGTGGTGAGCCCATTAAAATAAAAAAACTATTTAAAAGACAAAGAACCTCTGTGTACAAACACTGAGGCAAGGGTTGCCCCAGAGGGCTTTTGGCTGGGAAGCCAAGTTTCAAGAAAATACAAAATCACACATGCCCACACAATGCAAAGCATCATGGGCTGCATATGCAAATCACCACAGAATGTTACGCTGGTCCAACTTTAAGCAGAATTGCACGGTGCCAAAAGGCCTCTCACACAGTTTGCTATATATATATATATATATGTATATGTATATATCTTCATTGCAGAAACCTACACTAATGCAGACATTAGGATTGAAGGACATAAAGCACATAAAGAAAATGAAAAAAATAGGGTCTGAAGTCTCAGGCATCCTGGCAAACCAGTGGTGTGGTGTTCCTTGGGATTTTCAAATCTAATGCCCCCTCCTCCCCCCAGACACTAGCCTCATGATCCAAGCAAAGACCTCAGGTCCAAGTCAGTGGCCAATAGGTTTAGCGATTGGAGCCTGACAACTATGGCTTTCCACATGGGGCATGTACAGTCATAAAACAATCAGTCATAACTTTCTTTAACACAGGAGATTATGTACCATGTAACTTTCTTTGCACAGGACCCTGTGGGCCCTGAGTGAAGCAAAGGATCATTCATGACTTTTGTTATACAGTAACTGGATGCCTCGGACCCATAGCTTGTCCTTGGGTTATGAGACCAATGACTGGGGAGGAAGGTGAGCATTAATGTTGAAAACCGCAAGGAACACAACACCATTGATATGCCAAGACTCCTGAGATTCCAAATCCTAATTTTTTCATTTCTTTTTTTGTGTGCTTTGCATTCTTCAACCCTAATTTCTGCATTAACATAGAGTTTTTTTGCAATGAATTTCCATTCTTTCAGTGATATTGGAATGGTATCCTCATTTGTGCAGGTAAACAGCATATTTGACATACTGCAAGCCCTGCATTGTTAATCACCTTCATGCCAGGATGCAGAAAGGGAATTGGCCATCTGGCTGCAGACATGCAGGGCCCTCCAAGGGAACAATTTGGCTGATTGAGGACATGTAGGGCACTCTGGGCCATGCATCTAAGGAACAGCTGGTCTGGCTGCAGATGCCCTGCACCAAGGGAACTGTCTGTCTGTCTGTGGATACACAGGAACCTTTGGGCTCTACACCAAGGGAACAGTTTATCTGGCTGTGGGTACACAGCGCCTTCTGGTCCATACACCAAGGGAACAATCCTTCTGGCTGTGGTCATGCAGGGTGCTCCAGGCCCTGTACCATGGGAACAGCAGGGTCTCTGGGCCCAGCATCAGGAAATGGCAAAAAGGTTCAAAAATTTCTTCAGAAAGCAGTTACTAGAGCAAAAATACCTTGCAAAACCATTTTCATATGTCACAAAAGCTGTTGGCAAATTTTTAATTTTAGTTAACAAAAAATGGATTTTTAGTTAAAATAAAGGGCATTTTTTGACAAACCACTAGCTAAATAATCCCCCAGCTGACTTAAAGCAGCAGTGCAATGAAAAAATCTAGTTTCAGCTATGATTAAGTAAAATATTAGCATACCTGTCAAATGTACTTGTCTCGGTGCCTCCTATACTGCACAACATGAGTCTTTTTTTAATTTTTCAAACCTAACCCTTTCCCGACCTACAATGCTATTTCTATGGAAAATGCGGTGGCCATCTTTTTTTTCTTGAGAAAAAAATTAAATTAAAACATTTATAAAATATTCCAAAGACTGGTCGAATTAGAAAACTGTACCACCAAATAAAACTATAAGAAGCCAGGAATCTTTTATAGTAAAAAAGGTAAGATCACATTTTTTGCCCAATTTCATTGCACTGTTGCTTTAAACTGTCAAACAAACAAATTACAGCAGTCAAATCCACCTCATTTTGTAATTTTTACTGTGTACTCATTTACCAAGATTTGAAACTGATATGAAAGGAAAAACAACGTACAAAACCATAAATGTAAGTGGAAAAAGAATACTCACAGACCCATAAAATTTTTATGCTTTCATTACTCATAATTATTTTACCAAGGCACATTCCTTTCGCAGTAATCTACTGACCATTCAAACCACACCACCCTTCCTCATAAATTTTCTATTTTCAATGCTCAAAGATTTTTGGTTTTTTTAGCTTTCGTATTACTAAGTCATATGACCACTAAATTCCTTACTGCACAAAACCATTTCACCAAATGAAAGCATAACAAAATGGTTTTGCAAAAATCCAGTTATCCTTAGAACATTTTTAGTACTGAGCGTGCACAAAGAATGTGACACATTTGTAAAAATATCTCAAAAATGGCACAAGCCAGGAAAATGCAAGTTGTAACAGCAAACTCTTTGGCTCAAACTCTGTTAAACCTGAAAGTTTTGGAATTCATATCAGAAATGTTTTTGAGTTAATGATGAGCATGTTTGAGTTGTATTTCTTGTGAATACAGAGCAGAAGTAATTGTTTAGAATGACTGTTTTCTGCCCATCCTACTCAGTTACCCTACCTGTTAGCCTAACAATTTCTCCTCCCTACTTTCTTTCTTCACTGATGTATCTGAACTGTTTTCCCCTTCCTTCACCCCCACTGCAGTACACAGCTGTGGGTGTACCTTTGCTTCTCTGCCCACCCTCTTGGTTTCTCTTATTCTCATTTGGTACTCTGTTCCACAATTCCTCCCCGTATTTTTCCCTCTACCTGGTGAAGGCGTTTTTTTGGCTTTTACTTCTTCCCTGGCCTTTCCAGGGAACCCTATTGGTCTCTCATACCTGTTTCGTTTGATTACCGTTCTTATGAACAGTTCATGAAAAACTGCCGAGTGCGTTCCACTATCTGGGGGTACATTGATTTCCCATAATGCCAGCCCTTAAGGGGCTTAAAGGGTCTCTTTTGAAAATTTAAGAAAAAAGCAGGCCACTTTTTTCAATTAGTTTCAACAGTGATTTGGAGTTTGTTCATGTTGCTGTGATAAGGTTGTTTTATTTATCTTTTTACAATGTAAGCATATTGTTACCATTGACATCTACAGAACTCTTTGATTATTACTGTTTGCATTGCTAAGATACAGATGTTTGTTTTCACAGCACGTCATATGTGTGGGATCTCTGCAGGGGCATTGTTAGGGATTGGCCTCCAAGGCTAGAGCCCCAAACATTTTGTCTGGGGCCTTGAACCTTTCCTATGATACACTGTCCATTTTTATTTGTGCTGTGGGCTGTGGCTGCTACTGTGTTTGCACTGCCCTCTCCAGGACTCTGAGTCCATCCCCTGCTGCACCCAAAGGCTACCTGGCTAAGTTACCCTGTTTTTGCACTGCTATCCGACTTGCTCCTTTCCCTCTGCAAGTCCACAGAGTCCACCCAGCACCCTTCCGCAGCTTGGCGCTCCTTTCTCCAAGCTGTGGCCCGCTAACCTAGTGGTCCCGCTCTATCTCTGCTCCGAGTCCTCTGTCCTTGACTCCTCCGGTCCTGTAGTGACACTGCCTGCCAGCCAGCCACTAATCTATCTGTCTTGTCTGTCACCTGGCCTGGAACCGACAGCTCTGTTTTGAGCGACACAGCCAGGCCCGTTGCTTGTCGCCATGGCATCCATCAACAGCACAGCTCCTCACACACAGCTTTAGTGGTTGGTTGAGGAGTTCTGGTTGCCCTGGTGATGGCACACTTGGGCGGAGGCAGAAAAACAACACAATATTTATGCTGGGCTCACTCCAGATAGAGAGAGGGCTCAGAGGGGAGATGGAGTACGGACTGGCACCGAACATGGTTAATCTCTTACAAAAAAATAAAAATAATAAATAATCAATATACTGCTGATGGCCGGTGCTGGTTGTGTGCCCCGGGATGTGGGAGGGGGCAACTGGGAGTAGAACAGCTGACAGCAGCCGGCCCAGCTCAGAAGATGATGACTCAATTGCCTTTTGCCTTCCCTCACTTGCCTGGAACAACGGTGCGGTCACAGATTATGGAGTCGGAGGAAAAGAGTGACGGTAGCCTGATGACTCGACTAGTCAACTGATGGTGAGGTGAGTCAGTTCATTGAGGAGGCAGTCACTGTCATGGAGAGGAGAGGAGGAGACAGAGTGGTAGAATGACTGAGCCAGTTGCTCTTCAGGGATTGGGAATGGGAAAGAAAGCTAAACTGTACCTCTGCCTGTGTGTGTCATTATGTGAACTGCAACGGGGAGCTGGGACTCGGGGAGGGAGAACAGGAATGGGAGAGAGACAAGACTAGTGTGTTCACTGCCCATGTGGGCTGGGCTGCACTGTGGTGGCACTGGCTGGCTGGCCTGGCAACACCAGCAATGAGCAGCACTGGCGGCCAGCTGCTGCAGCACATCAAGAGCCTGGGTGTGGCTCATGATGAATCTGATGTGGCTGCCAGTCAGTCAAACAACTGAGACTGAGAGTCTCGTCTCTGATAAGAGTCAGTGAGTGGATGGAAATAACATTCATGCTACCACTATGCTAGTTGTCACATGACAGTCACTCTTACGTGGGCCATGTGCATTGTGGGATACTTATTTGTAGTTTATGCTACTTAATAGTCACATGACTATTAAGCAGCATGGACTACAGAGTGCCATCATAAGCAACAGAGCTATGTGAGTGGCCAGTGAGTGACATGTGAGTAGGGATGTTGGTGTGGCCTTTTCAGTTTGAGAGAGAGACTCGGAGAGTGAAAGCAATAGCACTGCAGTTCATTCAGTGTACAGTTGTTCGTCACTGAGTTGAGCGGAATTTGAGAAAAATTTAATGTATACTCCTTATATATTTTGACATTTTGGCATAAAAACAGTCATTTTCTGGATTTCAGCAATTGCTGCTAACTTCTTGGAGTTCTTGCCTTTTTTTTCACCACTTGTTAAAGGCAACGGTAGAAAGGCCCATTTTTCACTGTAGGCCTACCAGGCCAGTTGGCCACAGAGAAACATAACTTAAAGGGATATTTCCATGTCCCGTTTGGCCCCACCTCTGTGTGAAGCGGGTCCAATTAGCAAATGTATAAATGATAATAAATGTGGCACTTACTGCTGAGTATTTTATTTAACTTTATATCTGGTTGATGCTGTGCCCTCCCCTCAAGCATTTTAAGTTCAAACGCCCTCCCCATCGCCCCCACAAGCACCCGCGGCTGTCCTCAGGATGACGTGGCAGGTGTGGAGCAGCCGGGGTGTCTCCATATGCTTGTTATATTACTTAATTTTTAAACAGCTCCTGTTTGGAGCCAGTGTACCACTGCGACATATGGAGACCAGGTACAGACAGTTAGTGTGCCTGTTAGTCTGTACCTTGTCTCAGTATTACAAGGACACCTTAGATTCCAAACCGGAGCTATTTGAAACTACCACAATACATATACACGGTTGAAAGAGCAAGTGAATTAGGGACTGATTAATTCTATTTTCAGTAAGTTTACATGTCTAAACTACTAATGCCAGATGCAGTCTGACTCTGTTTATAGGACTACTCTCTGGGGCTAAGCATTTTGTGTGGTACAGTACACAGACTCTCATTATAGTGGGGCTTGGTGTAACTAGGAGTTGGGGTAATGTAGCCTTATAATGGGGTAGTCATAAAACTGAAGTGCCTAGTAGAAAGGCCACACTATAGTACAGGTGATTTTCTGTCCTTATGTGTAATGCCCCATTTCTTGGGATTCAGTGCAGCTGATAAATGGCATATCATAATATACACTCAGTGTGCATGTTACTGCAATTGGTTGCAATTAGTAAAGCTCTTCTGGCTTTGTCCGTAATGACTGAAAGCCATTATCATCTGATGATTGCTTACTGGCTCTATGTGAAATGAGTTATTGTTGTCTCAGACCAGTTTCAGGTGGGCAAGTGTCTGCATTACTAAATTAGCATCACTGTTGGCACCCTCTGTTGACAATTTCACATGAGAAACCAAGAACTGAATGTATTTAGATTAAAAGCTGCTGTGCATGTTACAGAGAATATTTTGACCTACTGTATAGTTTTTAGGCTGTAAACCAGGTTTGAAGCCTATTGTTGTCAGTGTAACTCTTCTGTATATCAGATTCTATGCAGTAGCGTGTGTAGGGAACTATTTGCCATCATACCAAGGACATAAGCGAACAGCCAATGAAATCGTCAGACTGGTAGTTTACCACCGGTGTAAATCCTCTGATAACCAACGGCTGTTGATGAGTGTATATATAATCCTACTAATCAGCTGCAGCACAGGAATAGATACAATAAAAATAAAAAAAACAAAGCAACCTCTTTAAAAGTTGCATTTTATCATAGTAAAAAAAATGAACCTTGAGAGCATCATTATGTTACTGAGGATGTGGAGAGATCGGGGATTTACCATGGCTGGCGAAGATTTACCCACTCGGCTGCACCTCGTGGGCAAACCACTCCAGCTGTGGTAAATCCCCTGATAACCCACACCCCCTTATGGCTTATTGCTTAATTAACACTCCAGTAGAGCGGTGTCATGTGTTTCGACCAGGTTTGTTTCATTGATACTGGATGACACTCAGTCAGCATAGGGGTATGTCTGTTCTTGACTGGCCTTGTTTTTCTAGCACTTGCTGTGACAACAAAAATTTAGAGACCTTATTGGGTAGTGGTAACTTTGGAAGGTGGCTGACATAAGCAATAGTACCTGACAGGGTGGGCAGTATTGTGCTATACCAGACCGCCCAGGGGCCTAATGAGGCCCGGCGCCATAGGTGGAGGGCCTCATAGCCCCTGGAAGGTCTGGTATAGCACAACACCACCCACCCTGTTGGGCGTATACTATTGCTACAGTGACAGGACAGCAGTGAAGACCATCACAGCAATAGAATCAGCTGCTTGTTGTGATGGTCCACTTGTTTCCTGATGCTGCTGTCTCTGGGGAGCTCGCTCCCTCCCTGAACCAACTCCGACTCATAGTTGGTAATCTATAGTGGGGGGGGACTCAGCCCCCGCAAAAAATAACTTTTATACAGTGATGGCACAATGCCAGTTGTCAGAATTGTACCATTGCTGTAATGACGGTCTGCAAATTTCCTGTTGCTGCGGCGACATGGAACCCCCTGTCGGGCATTATTGCACTTAGAAAATGGGTTGCAAGTAAAATTTTTATACAATTAAATAAAAGATTAAAAACAAGTCAAATGCATGTTAAAACAAGAATGCAAATACATTTTCTTGTAAAGTAGTTCATCTACTGGTATAATTGCCAGCAGAGGGTGCTGCTGTTTAGGAGAGTCTGTTTCAGTCACACACATTATCTTCTCTCACTGTGCACTGTGTAGCCCCCCCCCATGATTGAGCATGGAAAGCTGTGAGGTACTGATGTTACTGACACAAGCAGCTTTCATTGTGAGGATGTTGAGGATTGTTATGTTGCTTGCATGCATGTGCAAGAAACATAGTGCCATCATCGGAGATTTCGAGGTGTGTCACCTCCTTCCAATTCAGTCAGTGAGCTGGCAGGCGTGGGTTTCTGAGCTAATGCATTTTGGAGCTGTCTCAGACACGCTCCAAAATGCAGTGGCATACAGTTGAAAGGGGAGCTACGCTCAGTGAGCACCGATACAGTAGCGAGCCCCCCCACACGCAGGCGCAAGCACCTCGCACATATTGTGTAGCCGACGGGTGCCCAACTCCCCGCTGAGCTGCGCCGCCCTCCCCCGTAGAAGTGGTGCCATGCTGGTTTCCACCCCAGCGTGATAATCAGTCTCTGGCCGAGGTGCCCAGTCCCCTGGCCGGCTGAACAGCCCCTCTCGTGCCACACTGGGAGCCCACCCCAGCGTGGCAAATGTCCCATGACGCTTTTTTTAAACCTATAAAACAAAACGGTTCCCGCAGCGACACTCCCGACCCCCCACAACCCGCACCCACCCACTGCGCACCCAGTTTCCCACACCCCCACCCCATACTTCTACCGACTCCAGTGCGACGATCTTCAGTGGACCGGGAACACGCCTGCACTCTACAAAGCCAACCGCGAACTGAGGAAATACCGGTAAGCTGTATAATGGCTAGATGGGGGTTCAACTTTATTGCATATCTCAGGCATTTTGGGAATATTGTATATCTCAGGGAGTTTTTGGAATTTTTGCACCAGATTTAACATGGAGGTGACCTCTTTCATGAATGATGTCACTGACATGGCGCATTGGCCTCAAGGGCAGGCTGGCGCAGTAACTGCGAAATCACCTTCGGCCTGAATACCGCCATAACAGTGACATCATTCATGAGAAGGGGTCCCAAAACCCCATGTTGAAAATTTGGTGCAAAAATTCCCAAAAATGACTGTTTTACGAGCAGTTGTGCAGTTCCTACGCAGGCTCGTAAGTTCAGAAATTTCAATATTTTCACTCCAGATTTTCAACATTGCCATTTTACCACACCTTCTTATGAGCAGTACAGCTGTCATTTTCACATCTCACCTAAAATGTGTTTCCGCCTTGTAGTGGAATGGCGTAGTCGGTGTGCAAAATCAATGTATGGGACAAATTAAGAAAATCACAGTGACACTGTTCATGAGCAGAGGTCTTAAAATGGCTATGTTGAAAATTTGGTGAAAAAATTCCTAAAAATGACTGTTTTACGAGCGTGCGTTGCACAGTTCCTATGCAGGCTCGTAAGTTCACAAATTTTCAATATTTTCACTCCAGATTTTCAAAATTGCCATTTTACCACACCTCCTCATGAGCAGTAATAGCCAATATTTCACATCCTGCCCAAAACATGTTTCCTGCTTCATGTAGCGCATACAATGCAGTCGGTGTGCTAACTCATGTATGGGATACATTAAGAAAATCACAGTGTCACTGTTCATGAGCAGAGATATTAAATGGCAATGTTGAAAATTTGTGAAAGAATTTCTAAAATGATCAGGTTAATGAAAGTGCGTGCGCTAATAGCTCCCAGGCACGCCAGAGGGTTTGCGAATTTCAATAATATTCCACCCAGATTTTCAACATTGCCATCTTACCACACCTCCTTATGAGCAGTACAGCTGTCATTTTTCACATCCTGCTCAAAATGTGTTTCCGCCCATGTAGCGCACAATGGCGCAGTCGGTGTGCAAACTCAATGTATGAGACACATTAACAAAATCACACTGACATTGTTCATGAGCAGAGGTCTTAAAATGGCTATATTGAACATTTCATGAAAAATTTCCTAACAATGACTGTTTTACGAGTGTGCGTTGCGCAGTTCCTCTGTATGCTCGTAAGTTCGCAAATTTTCAATATTTGCACTCCAATGACTTCCAAATACCTAAACAGCACATAGAAGCAAGCAACATTCAGCATTGACAAATGCTTGTTTTTTTTTTTACTGCAATAAAGGTAAACTGCCATCAATTTGTTGTTTGCTGTCCCCCCCCCACCCCCAACACACACACACCAAGCAGCAGTTTCATTGTGGGCATGCAGAGTTGTTTTTTTTCAATAATAAAGATAAAACCCCGATCATCATTCACATGCAACCAGTAGGTATTAGTGCAGTTGAAGGGTGGTCCTGACGGGACAGCAGCATAAGCACGATCGTCATTCAGATGGTTAAAATCAAATGTATTCAGGACTCAGGAAAGCAGGATTAAATATCCGATTCGGGGTTTGTTTTTGATTTTATAAATATGCTAACTAGTGCCACAGAGTTGTTCAGTTATGAGTGGGATAAGCAGATATAGTGTGGGGGAAATGAACTTATAGCTGGTAAGTGGGCAAAATAAAGTGATGTCCATTTCCGTTGATCTCTCTGCCCTCGTACTGAACCAGGTACTAGGTCCTGTCATCCAGTCACGTTACAGGATTTAACCAACCCATTTTCTAAGAGTTCAGTTAACTTTCCGGTTTTCTACAATTTAATTACAGCATTTCGGTTTTTTTTTTCGGGGTTATACTTGTAAGTGGCAAGCTAGTGGGGGAGTGTTGGTGCAGTCTTCTACGGCAGCGTGGGAGGAGTGTGTCGAGCACTCAGTTTTAGTTAAATCTTTTTGATTTAAAAAACAACCAACCAACCAAACAACAAAAACAGGTGGATAATAAAACAAAAATGCTACTGAGTGAGAGTGAGATGTGTGTGTGTGTGTGTGTGTGTGTGGTGGGTTGTGTTGAACGACTGCTGGCGGTAGCGTTACGCTGAGCAGTCTAGAGGCAGAGGTGGTCCATGAAGCTGGTACGCAAAGCAGCCACAGTCATAAAATATGAAAATCAACTGTATTAAAAGAAAATATGTTGGAGAATTTTTAATAGGAATGACATTAAGTAGCTGAACTGAGAGGCAAGTGGGGGTAGTGTAACATCTTGTGGTGGTGGAGCTGTCGCTAAGTGAGACAAAAACATGGTAGGAAATTCAAATTTAGCATTCCATGAGCACAAGGATTTCTGAATGGAGTCAGGCAACAGAGATTGGGACTCATTATTTCCCAGTCTCTGTTGCTCGATACCAGACCGGCTGATTGGTGGTCTTAGCCAATCAAAATGAAGATTTATGCCTATCCATTTTCTGAGTAAGCAGTAATACCCAACAGGGTGGGCGGTATTGAGCAATACCGGACCACCCAGGGATGTAATGAGGCCGGATGCCGCTGGTGGAGGGCCTTATAGTCCTGGAAGGTCTGGTATTGCCCAATACTGCCCACCCTGGAGGGTATTATTGCACTTAGAAAATGGGCCACTGTATTAAATATGTATTAAAAAATAATTTTCATGTTAAAATGTTAAAAGTCTTATGTGTTTTATTTATTTTGTAAAGAAAAATGGTTCCTCCGCCTGCGCTGCAGTGCTGTATTTTTTTAAATATATTTTTGTATTTATATATTTATGTATATCTTATTGTAGTTACATTTTTTGTAGTTGTGCCTTTTAACATTTGTTGTCCTGGTTAACCCCTCCCCCCCACACACACACATGTTGTGTGGCGGAGACCAAAAAAAAAAAGCTGGTTTCTTCTCGGTTTAAAATCTGATCATCACTGTAGGCTGCTGTCTTTACCCCTGCTCACCCCTGTTGCCTGTTGAACGTGATCCCCATTGCTCCAACCCATGCTGTTTGAATTTAAATTTTACATTTAATCATTTAATCATTCAGCTGCTATGGTAGGGAATGAATTTTGTTGCAGAGCGATTAGGTGGGGAGATGAAATTGAGGAGCAGCAGGAACGGGTATGGCAGCCATGGGAGCATTTTTGCCACAACTTACTGCTTGAGTTGTCTTCTCCTGCAGTGCAATCAGGGTGAGCAGATAGAGGAGAAGAGCAACAACTGAGCAAGGAGTCCAGAAGAAGATTTGGACGTGGTAACCCAGCTACCGCTGAAGCCTAAATTTAGCATTTTCGTACTTTTGTGCAGTAGTGTGGAGGCAGGGCAAGCCAGGGAGAAGTAAGGGGAAACTGTGTGATAATAGCTCCGAACACACGGTTGTGCTGCTGGTATTCATTTGACAAGAGAAAAATTTAGCTTTTTTTTTTTCTGTTTTGCATTGCGGGGGAACTTACAGCACAGGATGACAGTTTACTTAAAAAAAAAATAACAAGAAATGGCATTGTGGGTGAGGGGGTCTAGCCAACGGTCCCTCTGTCACTTGGTAAGTAAGGGGAAAAAAATGGTCTGCGGTGGGGCTGGAATGGCATGGTGTCTGACTCAGGCATGATAGGACAGGGTACACTCAGCTGATGAGGTACTACATGGAAGGTCAAGGGAGCTGGCAAGAAAATAAACCAGCTGAAGTGTAAAAGCAGGTACAGATCTGTGTTTTCTACTTGATGGAATGTACAGTTTTGAGAAGGAGTAATCAGCAGGGTACAGTTTTACATCTGATGGTATAGAATTGGGCCTAATAGCTGTTGTGGCACTTCAGGTAATGGGACACACAGGAGATGGAGATGTGCTGCTCACTTGCACGATCTGCTAGACCATCCGGCTTTTGGGGCACGGGTAGATCTGTTAAAGTACAATAGTTTGTGAAAGGTGAAAACCTTTTATTTTATATTAAATATGTGTCGTTTTGTGCAAATTTCTGGTTTTGCGACATGGGATGGGGGAATGGGGAGAGGGAGGCTGCCCTAGCAGTCGCTGAGGAGTCTCCATTATAAAGGAAGCAGGATGGTGGTACTTGCCGTTTATAACGTTCTACGTGCCCAGTGGTTTGTAGAATGATATGAGGCAATGGAGACTGAGACTGGTTATTTCCTGGTCTATGTTGTCTCATACCGGACCGGCAGATTGGCACTTGTAGCTAATCACCAACAAGAATGCAGTTTGCCCATTTTCTAAAAGAAATTAAGAACTGCAGCAGCATGAAACAAGATGGCTAGGTAGTAAATCATTTTTTATGCAATCTATTACTACTACTTCACTACCCATATGAGCAGACTGTTGCTATGTGTGCTCTGTATCCACACCGGCAGAATTTGTGGGGCCTGTTGAGCAAGAGATACATTCGGCTAACCTGCTGGTGCTCAGGGGAGGTGACGGCATGCAGAAGTCTGGCCAGAGCCATGTCTAGACATTTAGATGTTGTAGTGTTCAGGCCCATTTTCAGTGTTCATGGGGACCAGGAGAATGCACCATGGCAGAAATGAGAGGTGGCCATTGGCACCAGTAGCTGACTATTGTAGTGTGTACTCAATAACCCCATTTGCAGCCTTGATACAGGACTGGGTGAGTGAGAGGTTCAAGTGACTTACTGGCTGCCACTGAAAATAAACACTTACCTCAGCTTTTAGTGCTCCCTGGTGCCAGTTTTAGAGTCTGGTGGGGCCAGGACAGCAGATAGATGTCTGGCTTGAAGCTGATGGAAGAAAGCGTAAACCCAGAAATCATTTAGGACGACAAGTGCTTGGAAATTGGAGCAGTGTCTAACCCTAATAGAAGGACCCCACACAAAGCAAAACTTCGTGAACACATTTCTTGACTGAAATGTAAAAAGTGTTGGCCTGGACACAAGAAAATATACCTTTGTAAAAGTTATAGATTTACAAAAAATTAAAGTTTACATTTTCATGTTTCCAGCATTCCTTTATATACCTGGCAAGGGCTGGTTACACGAACTTGTGCTGTTACAATTTGTTTCTGGCTGTTAACTGGTGCCATTGTTCCTTATTACAAGGGACAGTACTATCAGTCTGTGCTGTCTCCCAATTTAACCTGCTCTTCTATGTATACATTTTTTTTTTGTTATACCTTTTTCTCTCTCCCCTTCCCTGGCCTTTTTTGGCTCTTCATCCAGCTGCCATCCCCCATGTTTCTCCTCTTCAGGCCCTCACCCTCTGCACCTCCCATGGCTTACCCCCTGTGGTGGGGCTGCGGGGAGCCCCCTACTCACCCACCGGAATGGAGTTAGGTTTGGGTGTTACCTCCAGGGAGAAGCATCAGGGGAGACAGCCATCAAGCCACCATAACCAGCCACCAGGGTCTTTTCCACTTTTTCTGCCCACGAGAGCACAGCATGCAATGACCCCAGTGACAGGCACATGGACGCATCTGTGAGCATCCCCACCAGGCATCTGCCCGGCTCTTGCCCCCTTGTTAGAGCAGCAGTGCTGCGCCGATACCCAGCCTCCGCCAGGGGTCAGATGTGCACCAACCACAGGCACCCCCCCTCCCCAGAGCTGGAGAGCAGTCCATCGGATGCTCAATCCAGCTCCTTCCCTGCTGATCCCCGGCAACCCATGCTCATTCCCGAACACGGGTCGCCGGTGTGCCACAAGGTAAGGCGACCAGTGCCTCAGCCCTCAGCACCACCGGGCTGGCCTCTATGTATACATTTAATATGCACATCTCCTCAGTTATGTGGTGGGTGAGGGGGAAGAAGGGAACAAGTGCCTCCTATCTTCTGACAAGAATGGGAATTTTTGCAGCATATTTTGTTTTTTGTGAGGGGAGGTGCGTTAGCATTTTTATTTCCAGTCCAGAGTGCTGGTCTCTCTGATCCTGCCCTGTATACATACAGTCTACTGCCCCCCCCGTGTCATATATGCAAGCAATAATACCTGACAGGGTGGGTGGTATTGGGCAATACCGGACCGCCCAGGGACGTAATGAGGCCTGATGCCACAGGTGGAGGGCCTTATAGCCCCTGTAAGGTCCAGTATTGCCCATACCGCCCACCCTGGAGGGTATTATTGCACTTAGAAAATGGGCTCTGTGGCATTTTTTATATGGGAATTAAAAAAAAATAAGGAAAACATTTAATAAATAGGAATGCAGTTTAGCTCTGGGGTGTAAAGTAGTCCCGTTTTGTGCTATTCTGTATCTTGTTCCCCCTCTCCAAATAGTGCCATTCTGTTTTATTTATGCCCCCCCAACTGTAGGCCATCACCAAATGACAGTCACTGACCGGGAACTAGGTGGCAGGGGGGCAGTCACCGGTGATTCACAAACACTTACCGGAGCACTGGCAGTCCTCGGACTGTAACGATTCCCATTTCCCACCTGCTGACTGCACTCCATCAGGCCACCGGTCCTGAGCTCGGGCTGGGAATGGATTCCTGTTTTCGAAACACAGCACGTCTCGCTAGCCTGCTTCAGTATTCTGCTCTCTCCGTAGAGTCGGTGCTCCCCTCCTGTCACCGCTAAGCTCCGGGGACTAATACTACTGCTGCTGTTCATTAATCCTAAAGGCGGTGAGGAATGGTGGTGGCGGATGGGCACGCTTGAGGAAAAAAAGTTGACGATCGGTGATGGGACAGGGTGGGGGGGAGGACGGGCGGGTTAAGCGCTGTGGAGAAGGCAGAGCGAGACCAGTGCTGTTGGAGATGAGCACGGGGGATGTCAATTTCTCTGACTCCTCGACAACAGAATAAAAAATTTGTATTGTGCTTAATGGTTATTTTAAAAAAATCTAGCACTTCACATTTAGGGGGGGATTCAGTTGTTAGAGGACTGTTTTGGGAGCTGTACATTACAGCGAGCAGCATCAGAAGCAGCGTGGGTTATCAGTGTATTGTACTGCACCACAATTGAGTTGTTTTTTCACTAAAACTGTATTTCTTTTTCATCTTTGACAAACTGCCAGGTTGGAGGAAAGGCTGAGCTTAGACTGTATGTGTGTGTGTGTGTGTGGGGGGTCTATCTCTCACTAAGAGAGGGGGAAAAAATGACGTGGATTTCAAATTTACTGGGGGTGCTTTTGGCCAATGAGGGGGCAGGGTGGGCACAAGGATTTTAAAGAGGGTGAAGGGGTACTGGGGCTGGTACTTTTTATTTCCTGGGCATCTATTGAAAGTTAATGTACCCCCCTGGCAAGGGTACTAGCCAATCAGATGCCAGGAAATAAAAAGCCCATTTTCTAAAGGACAAATGATGAGGGTTATATTTGTAAAATTAATACAAAATGTGTTTTTTTAACTTCTCTTTTTAAAAATGACAAAATAGTACAGCACTTGAATTGCATTTTGAAGCCATGCTTCCTCTCTTGTCAAAAAAATATATATGAACTCAAATCAAGGAACCCCCTTCTGCTAACATTATTTAATTTCTGTATGAAACAGCAGGGGATGACTGGTCTGACAGAGTATAGTTAGCATAAGGTCCCATGCACCCTGAAAAAAGACAAAAATAGTTGCTGGAACTGTGCCACTGCTACATGTGCTATACCACTTAAAAAGTGTCAAGAACTGTGATTAAATATGAAGCAGTTTTGGTGCTACACACTGCCTTCCTTCTTTCTTTCTTTTACAACTAATTTAATTATGGAAATATGGCTTTTAATCTATAAGAAATATTTATATCAACCACTCAGAAGTTCCATCATAAGGTCTTTCAAGCCTCCTCATTGTTGTGGAGAGGTTGATGTACTGCACTATATAATGCTTAATTTTATGAGTATAGTAGCCCAAGTGCTGTACTTTAGTGTCTCTCAAAAAAGCCTGTTGCCTATACGGTATCAGCAGAGAAAAAATTTTTTGCTACCTAGCAATGATTTAAAACAACTTTGGCTGGATTTGTGAACATTGTTAACAACTGAATCATCCTACATTTTAATTTTGACTAGATGGCCTCAATTTGCATTCGGATCACACCATAAATTTTAAGTGTTATATTTGTAATGAGAAAGACATGTGACCTAATGAAATTAGACCCAGACTTCCGGAATACCACTCGGGTGCTGTACTACTCAGCTATAGCTGAGCATAGTAGTTCAATGGTAGAGTACTGGAATGATATCTTGGGGCCTGACAGCTCAGTGGTAGAGCACCTCATGGTATTCTGGGGGGGATGGGTTCAAATCCCAGTTAGGTCACATTAGTTTCCTCTTTTTCTTATTTTAATTTGTATTTCAGTTGCCAAACAGTAGCAAATGCTGCACAAATATTGTATGTAGTTACCATCTCAAGTCTTGCATTTTTACAACTCAGTTGGCAATATTTTTATTTAATTTTCATTTCAAGTTTATTTGATATCTGGGAAGTCCATGAGCTATATGGCCCATTTTCATGGTCAATAAGAATAAATACAAAACACGAGAATTAATAAATACATATGACAATAATAAATGCAATAAAGAAGAAACTACATCAGCTACAGTTACATACAACATTCGATAACAGGTGCCCTCTGAGTAAACAATTAAAGACAGATGGAGCGCTAGTGCCAGCTAGTGGCCGGGATTTGTAGGACTTATTTATTGCATTTACTTCATTTTTATCAACCAGGTAAGTGCACTAATCAATCAGCTGCCGATGTTCAGGCACGACCTGGGACTTTGGTGCCCAGTACATCAAAGGTCTCTGTCCATTAGAAGTACACATCCTAGGAACTACAAACTAATTCAAAGTAACTGCTCTTGTGTGAATTGCTTGACCATGTGGTTGAAAAATATGAGCCTGGCAAGGGGGAAACAAATCAAGAGTGCTTTTTTTTCCGCTGAAACACCTATGTGGAAATGATACCTTTGTTAAAGAGGTAACCACTGTAAAAGAGTAAAAAAGGTCACAGTTTATGGGTATGGGAAGGAAGCTATGAAGGAAATCTGACAATTTTGTTACACAGAATTTGAAACACAGAATTTGAACGGCAGCTAAGGACCACTTGGCCCATCCAGTCTGCCCATATCTCCCTACCTACACTATCAATGCAAACCATGCCCGATCTATGTCTCTTTCTCCCTTCCCCTTCCTTTTCACTTTAATTAGAGTGTGTCTGTTTCAGTGCTCCCTTGCAAGGGCCCAGCGATGTGTGTCATTATACAGGGGAGGTGGGTCTGGGAGGGAAGTATTGCGCTAGATGTATGTATACACAACCTGTACTGTATAAGTATACACACAAAACCAACACACATACATTTACATAAAAAAAATCTTTCCAATCTATCGTTACAAAGTAAAGCAATTAAAAGTATGAAATTATACTGAAGTAGCTTGTACTGAAGAGATCTTTCGTTATTTGTGGACAATATGTTAAAAACAAACTATTGCACTGGTTTTAAGTTTAGTTTGGTGTATGTGCCTTTATATATGGTTCTGCAAGTACATGCACAAACATCTCTAAGACTACACAAGTCCTCACTCTTGGCGGTGCACCCTTACCAGCCAAAAAGTAAAAACTAAAACAAAAAATGTAACCATAGCAAAGTACAGGAAGATGAAAGCTTTTTGAAAGATGTTTTCTTAATAGCATACAGCAATGAATATTCAAATGAAAAAGAAACTCCTACTATTGAATTGTTTTAACTAAAGTAGAAATTCTGTAGGTGGCTTATATGAGAGTGCGCTGTCAAGAGTGAAGCCCTAGTATTTAAAGGTGGAAACATGCACAATTGGCATATGCTCTAATGTTTTCAAGGAAACTGAAGTTAGCCAAGAAACATACTTCTTGGGTTGGAAAACAGCACTGTTTTTGTTTTGGGCACATTTAGTAGCAACTTACAATAGTAGCCACAAACATGGCCAGATATTTTGCAAAAATGTCTAAAGAGTTTCTCTCTGCTGCCCCTACTGTGGAAATGCAGGAAGCAGGAGATTTCTCTAGAAATATCACAGAAATTTTGGGAAATATTTGGCCATGTCTTTGGCTGTGACACCCCAGCAGAAAATCATCTGTGTGATTTATCCAGGTTTGCTCCATTGACATTGCTTGGAGCTCAGTTGGTATAAGGATATGTTTGTTCTTGAATGGCCTTGTTTTTCGGGTGCTTGCTGTGACAACAAAAATGTTGAGACCCTATCGGGTGGTGGTGACTTCAGAGGGTGGTTGACAAGAAATTAAGAACTGCAGCAGCAAGAAACATGTCGGTTAGGTTGTAAATATTGTTTTAAGCAATCTACTGCTACTACACTACCCCTATGAGCAGACTGTTGTTGTGTGTGCTGTGTGGCCCCATTTGCACAGTTTGCGGGGCCTGGTGAGCAAGAGATACATTGGGCCAACCAGCCGATACTCAGTGGTGTTCATAGGTGGATCAAATCACTGTTGAACTTTTTTTTATGCCCACTGTCAGCAGTTCAGTGGTAGATATACCAACCCGATCCAGTCCTCTTTGCTCCAGGGATTGTCATATGGGATGGCAGTGGGGGGGTTTCAACTGCGGTGCCCCCCCATCCCTAACCCTGAGGATGCTGGCACAAGGACTGGGATATCCAGGCTGATGCCATGTTAACGCATGATCCCCACGGCACTGTGAGCTGTGTCTTCTGCCCTTGCATCCACTGGTGGCAGGGACAGGTGGCATGAGAGCCCCCCCCCAGAGGAGGAGAGTGTCCTTTGGGGTGTTCAATCCTACCTTCCCCTGGACAGCCCCCGACAAGCCAGGCTCATTCCCAAACCCAGGTAGAAGAAATCTTTGTAGCACTGTAGTCACTGTGCAACTATTCTGTAACTGAATTGCAATTGCGATGTAGTTATATGCAACAAACATGCACCTACAGTGTAATTACCCCTGTTACATGTAATTAATGAATACCTACCCTGTAGTTATATTGAAACTGACACAAAGTGTGACCAAAATCTTTATTACAATCAAAGTTTCTGTCAAAAGTGTATATATATATATATATATATATATATATGAAAACCCAAAAGTCAACCCCATTTCTTGCATCTGGCCTGGTGACACTGAGGGTTGAGGTGCTGGATGCCACACCTCGCACCACGCCAGTGACTCGGGTTCGGGAACTAGCCTGGACCATCGGGAGTTGGCAGGGGAGAGAGAGGATTTAGCATCCGGTGGATTGCTCTCCTCTTTCTGGGGAGGGCTTTGGGGCCAGCTCGGCTGCCTAGTGACCCCCGGTTGAAACCGGAGGTACTTCAGGCAAGTCAGCTTTACATAAGTGGGGAAGGAGTGTGGCAGACGTCAGCAGGGCAGCCGTGCGCAGACGTCATTGCATGCCGCACTTCCTGGAGGAACTACAACTAAGGGAAAAACCCTCCCTATGTTCATGGAGATGATGAGGGCTCCAGGGGTAGGACACACATCCTAAATGCAGGCCCACTTTCCCCGGTGATCTCCTGGCCAACTCATCAATTCAGGCAGGACTCTCTCTAATTACAGATAGGTCACTCGGGGAGAGTGGGCCCGGCCCGGAGGGTGATCCGAGGCGCTAGAGTCCACCTGATCGACAGGGAGTTCACCGGGGTCTAGGATTTCAGGCTGGGAGTAGTAGTCCTAGCCGAGTGAACACCCCGGAAGGATGCCCAACATAGGTGGTGAATAAATAAATAGTCAAAAAAACATTTGTTGCCCAATATTCCAAAGAACTTGACAGTTGGACTGAGCCTTGTAGCTCTCTGTCCAGGGCATAAGTTCAACTGTCTAGGGTTCACACACTATTCCTGGATGTACTGGCAAATGAAAGCACGGTACTGGGCTTTCCAAATTCATCTACATTTGTTTTAGTTTTTATTATAATTAGTTCATGTACAGTATTTACTCCACTGTTAGCCCAACTGATGCAAGATTGCCTTTCCAGTGGGATCCTGCTTCTTTGCCCACCTTTTCTTTACAGCTGGGGAGGGACTGAAGCACTAGGAATTCAGTTGACTTGCTCAAGGTCACACACTGAGCCAGTGGCAGGATTCAAATCTTCTTGTT
Source organism: Neoceratodus forsteri (assembly GCA_016271365.2). Taxonomy (NCBI): domain Eukaryota; kingdom Metazoa; phylum Chordata; order Ceratodontiformes; family Ceratodontidae; genus Neoceratodus; species Neoceratodus forsteri. The sequence continues at coordinate 238,633,967 of CM057451.1, forward strand.
GCACTTATAGTAAAGAGCCCTGCTGTATTCTTTTAGTGGGAACCTCATGTTTAAGATCTCAATATGAAGACTGCGGATTGCTATCTTTTATGCCACCAGCTCGGTAGCGGCAAGTGGAACTAGCACACAGGCTACACAGTGCAGCAGACACTTATCTGTGGTGGAAGCACTACCTTAGATCTTCATATAGCAGCTGAACTTGCCTCAAATTGCATTATTCTCAGCTTACATTATTCTCACCCCATGCATCATATATGTATGTGTGTATATATATATATATATTATACTTTATTTTTATTTTTTTCTTCATACATCAGTAATGGAAGCATACATATAGTGGACAGACCATAAGAGAAAATACATATTCCCATAGAGGAAGCAAGTCCTCTTAATTTAAGGAACAAGTGCATCCACATCTGGGAGTTTACATTAAAACACTAAGATATAACATCTAAAGATTAGCTGTATAAAGAGTCCAGGAGCAACATGACAAATTCCCAAAATTAAGGTTTACCAGCAATGTTTCTTTTCTAGATAGCATGGCCCACTAGGGACCTGCAGTGCCATATTCATACCTTAATTATTTAAAGTCTCCAAAGAAGATACTTGGAAGCAAAAACAAAAGGAAAGAGGTTTCAGCAATATTAAAAGTAACCTTCATTTAAACCTTACCTCAATTTTAACTCCAAATATCTGCATACTTCTGCATTAAACTAATAAATTATTAGAGTATAATCTGTAATCTTAGGCATTAGGCCTGAAAGGACCCTTAATAAAACATACAGATAATACAGTATTAGGTTGTTATGCTTTTAGAACGGTAAGCAAACCGTATAACAGGCTTTATTGGATAGTACAACTTATAGGTCCAAAAAGTAAATAAAAACTAAAACCTGTTCAGGTTTCACCTCTGTCCTCCTCTAAATCCTTATATTCGGAGCGGGCCTTCATGACTGAGATACGAGCAGCCCATTTACCCACTTTCAGAGGGTCCAAAAAAGAAATACTTTGCCTTTGTGGACGATCCTCAGGCACACTGGATAAATCATCATGTGTGGGACCCCAGCTTCCCTTAAAATCCGGCGGACACCATCAAATTTCTTGCCACATTGGCGCGTAGTGAAACTAATGTCCGGGAAAATATACACCTGCTTGTCATCCTGCACAATGGGGCTTGCACGTCTCGCCAGAAGTAAAATGTGGTTCCGAACTCCAACTCCCGATGTGACCACCATTAGGGTACGAGGTGCATCTTTCTGCTGTCATCCTCTTGACGTAATTCTGTAGGCCTCCTGAATCTCCACTATAGGATCATCACCCTCCAGTACCAAATTCTCTGTTAGCCACTCCTTCACAAATAGAACCGGATAGTGCCCTTCACACCCCTCTGGCATACCAAGCAGGAACAGGTTAGCAGAGCAGACCTGATTCTCAAGAGTCTCTAGGCAGGACTGCAGGTGCTGGGATTCAGTGACCAGTAAGGTGGTGGCTCCCGTTGAGGTATCCGCTTGTTTATGGACGTCCAATACATCTCCCTTCAAGGCATCCACTGCAGTTTTGAGTACAAGCACCCTGCTATTGAAGCCATCTACTTTCTAAGAAAGATCAGTAACCAAGAATATTAATTTTTGTAGCTTTAGGCCCAACAAACACAAGGTTTCCTCAGTGCCTGAGTCAGTTGCAGATAAGGCCTCATCTGCTGATCGCATGGCTGGCGCCCCACCAGACTTTATTTTTTTATCAATTCCTCCAGAGGTTTTATCTCATTTGGGGTTACCTATTCTTAGCAAATCAAGGGTCCTCTTGCATATGGTGACCTCAAAATTCCAAATTTTACAAGAAAAACAGCAGACTCTAATAGATTGAAATGCGAGGTTACAGAGCTATAAAATTTGCTTCCTTTGAGCTCGGGCTCCACAGCGCCTCCCCCCCATGCATCATATTTGTGACGCAGCGGTCCTCTTGTATCATTTTGGGGGACTTTGCCACAGAGAATGCTATTCTTGTAAAATATGGTGCATAGTATTTGGCATACCTGGATTTGATGCAAGATGATTGTTGGATGCCCCTTGCACCGGTCTAAGGGCCCTTTGAAAATCTATGATAAGTGCCATGGGATCTTTAACTTCCACCTGGACAGCCACCGGTTTAACATCTCATCCAAAGGATGGCACCTAAATAGTGTGGCACCGCCCTCATACTGCACTATAGTGTCAGCTGTGGATATTAGCCAAGTTTCTGGTGTTGGAAGTAGAACCCACAACATTCTGATAATTTATTTATTTATTTATTGAAATGTTTCTCTCTTTCTCCCACCAAGGGTAAACCTTTCATGGCAACACTGAGGCACTTTGTTGGCAGGGATTGGGGTAGCTTGTTTTGTTGTTATTCTTTGGTAACTGGGTCTAAGCTTGAACTTGGGATAGCAGTGCTATCAGTCTTACACCTTTCGTACAATTTACTACAAAACTTGAAGAAACAAGAAATAAAATAGGGATGGGGGAGTAGATCGCCCCCCCCCAGCCTCACTTCAACTCTGGAGAGCCAAGTCATTTGTTACTGAAGTTCACTCTAATTCTATGCAGTCCTGTCTGTTGACCAGGTTCTGATGTCCTAGTGACCAGTTTTGAATGGTCTGGGTAATGTCAGTGATTTTGAAGATTTTTTTCCTATAATAAATGGGAACACTGATGGAATAAAAAATAAAATAACTATTTTAAACATTACATGATAGAAAGAAATGGTTGCTTGAGGGATAGGAGCAACCTGGTTCTGTCATTTAACCCAGTCTAGAACTGAAATTGACCTAGTTCTGGCCACAGCTTGAAAATGAACATTTTCTGTGCAAATCAGAATAAATTTGAACCTTTTGAAAGAAAGATCAGAGCCAGAATCAGAACTAACTTTCAGATGACCTACCCATCTCTATATTGAAAAAAACACCCCCTCCCTCAATCAAAAATAATTAAGGGCCTCATGTTCAAAATTAGGGCTAGTCTGTGAGCTTTGTGATACTTGCTATGTTTTTTCTGCAGTACCAAACCTAGCAAGATCTTCAACTTTTATCAAACCTAGCAAGATCTTTAAGTTTTATCAAACTTTACAAGATCTTCAACTTTTTATGTTAATTGATAGCATGCACATGAGAAGTTGTGCCCAGGGAGGAGCTCCAGGACCTCAAGCTTCCAATATGAAGCTGTCATTCCACCCTGTTGGGATCCTATTACTGCAGGCCAGTGAGCAATCTGAGTCAGTCCAGGGAACTGCCTTGCAGATCTATAAGAATAAAGTGAATAATTGTTTTTCTAGTTAAAGGAGACATTGATCTGTAATAGGCAAGACAGCGCTGAGAGAGCTGGAAAATCAAGAAGAATTACAGGTAAGCTTAAAACAGCAGATGGCCTGTGTTATGTCTCTGCTTTCACAGGCTTACACCCTGCAATTGCTGGGGAACAAACCTGTGTCCCTGAGTACTGGAGGCAGCAGCTCTAACCATTCAGCTTAAGCCAAATCCCCCATAGGAGGTCAATGCTCCTTTAAAGCTATATATTGCAATCTCACTAACCACCACAAGAGGTGTCTCAGCTGTTACAGTCACTCTGCACTGTAGAAACATAGAAACACAGAAAAATAGATGTTTTTGGCAGATAAGGACCGCTTGGCCCACCTAGACTCGTTACTTTTTTTTTTGCATAATCTTTTTATTGATTTCCAAGAAAGTTTTAAACAACATACACATCATAAACAACACATCAAACAAACAAACAGATGCATTCCATATGACATTACAGATACAGACAGTAATAAATTAACATAACTATTTTTACCAGTCCAGTTCATACATATATGATTTCATTTGCATTTCCATTCTACACTTTCCAAAATGTATCTGTATCCAGTGAGCTATAGGCCTCCAATCACCCTGTGCTCTCCTCATCCTAGTCTCATCCGTAATGTAGTCTCCTCTTCTCCACTGAGCGATGTCAGGAAGGGAGCCCATTCCCTATAGAAGGATTCTACCCTATCTCTAATCATGAGGGTCAGTCTTTCTAGGGCCAGTGTCTGAAGTATTAGCCTACGCCATTGCATGACAGAAGGCATTACACAGGTGACCCAAGTATTTTGTATGCAGTGCCTTGCCAGCATTAATAGTACCCTAGTCCACTGTGGTAATGGGTCCCGTTTGCCCTCCTCTCCTTGATCCATACCAAATAGACCTACAATTGGTTCTACCCGCAAAGGATAGCCTGCCATCTTACTAACCTCCCCAATTACTTCCCCTCAAAAGGTCTGAAGCACTGTGCACAACCAAAAACAGTGCATACACGTCCCTCTCTCGCTTCCACATCGACCACAGAGAGAAGACACAGACAGGTGTGCTCTATGAACTGTCACCGTGGGGTAGTAGAGCCTATGCAGAAATTTATAGAAGGCTTCTTTGAATCTATTACATACTAGAAGTCCCATATGTCCTTCTAACAGTAGTTGCCAGTTACACTCTGCTATTTCACCCCCTATGTCTCTCTCCCACAGTAGTCTTGTTTTCTGAGTAAAATCTGGATAATCCTGTTTCCCTACTTTTGCGGTCTTTCTAATAAAGTCCTTAGGGTCTTTCTGCGTAAGATAAATCATAGGATTAATAGGATTCATAGGAAGATACTGAGCTAAATGGACTTGCATCCTATATGCTCACCATGATCGTCTAATTTCTGATCTGATACATATTCCTATCCCACTTGGATTTGAACTCAGCAATAGATTTGCTTGCCACAATCTCCAAAGGCAGTGCATTCCAAGCATGCACCACCCTTTGGTTAAACCACCATGTAGTTCTCACTTTATTACATTTAGATGCTGTTAATTGCATTGGTGGGACCTAGTTTTATACATACAACTATTAAATGTTAACCCCGAAACATCCCACAAGTCATCATTTTGCCAAGCTCTGTATACCAAGCACATGTCCCCTCGCTTTCCACGTTCCTCCAAGCAGTACATATTCAATTCTCTCAATCTAGTCCCATAGTCTCTACCTGTCATACCACAAACAGCTCTTGTTGCCCTCCTCTGCACTCCCTCCAACAGGGCAATATCCTGTTTTTTAAAAGGTGACCACACCTGTGCTCCGTATTCCATAATTGGCCTCATGAGGGATACATACAGGGGCCAAACAACCCCCCCTACTTCTAGATGATATATGCCTCAATATGCAATTTAGGATACTGTTTCCTTTCTGGGCTATATTTTGGCAATGAGATTAAAATGTCATATTGTCGGAAACTATTATACCCAAATCCCTTTCCTCATATGTTATTTTGAGCAGTACATTTCCCAATTTATAGGGTAATTTAGGGTTTGTATTTCCCAAATACATAATGAAGCATTTATCTAGGTTCAGTGCCAATTTAAATTTATTAGACCATGTGGCTATATCATCTATCACATCTTGTAGTTTAGAAGTGTTTAATTCAGTATTTACTTCAGCTCCAACCCTACAATCATCAGCAAACTTTTGCAACCAGACAGATTTTTGTTTTATTTGGAGTGCTGATACATATAGATTGAAGAGGCAGGGGCCCAAGACCGATCCCTGGGGCACCCTGCTAGTCACCCCCAAACTATCGGACAAGTCCCCTCTAATACTCACTCGCTGACTCCGATCAAGTAACCAGTTTTGAACCCAATCTACTATATAATGATTTATGTTCAGGTTACTCATTTGTTGTATTAATTCATGGTGAGGTAATCTGCCAAACGCTTTAGAGTAATCAAGGAATAGCACATCAACGGGGATACCCTTGTCCAGTCTATCAATAACTAAATTATAAAAAGCCAACATATTTGTCTGGCACGACCTACCCTTTACAAAGCCGTGCTTGAGATTGTCTGTAAGATGATTTGTCTCTAGATGTTTTTGTATTTTATCCTTAAGCACCCCTTCCAGGATCTTAGAGGGTATGGCAGTAAGACTTATAGGGTCTCTGTTGACCATCAATTATGTGATTGCTCCCCTTCCCTGTCCAACTTTGACACAAATGCCCTAAGCTGAAGATATCAAAATACTTGTTGTCCCTGTAAACCTAACCCCTAAACAATATCCCCCAATGGGCACAGGGCCCCATTCTTGATTAAATTTCCTGTACTCTGGGCTCCTTTATTCTTCCACTCTTTGAAGCCCCTGTCCTCCAACCTCGGGAGGAAAAAGGGGTTATTCACCACAGGTAACAGCAGAGTCTCCCCTTTACAAGTCCCTCTTCTTTTCCTGAGGTGATTCCAGGCCACGAACACTGCCCTCACTAATGGGTTACCCCTGTCTTGGGTGGAGTATGCTTTGAGGCCCTTACTATGCAAGTAGGCCGAGAGGTGACCCGGGCAGCCCCATTGCTCTAAATCAACCCAGCTTGCCACAGCAGGATGATGCACCCAATCCGCCACATAACGTTGCTATATTGACAAGTAATAGTTCCAAAGATCCGGAAAGTTTAGCCCACCCCTATTCGTTTCAGCTTTCAGTCACTGGAGATGGGCTCTCAGATGCTTTTCCCTCCATATGAATCTAGTAAATGCTTTCTCAATCTGGTGAATGTCCCCTCTTGACAGGCCCCCCGGTATCATCTGCATGGGGTATGATATTCTTGGCAGCACATTCATTTTTATCAGATTAACGCGGCCCAACCACGAAATAGGGAGCTGCATCCATCGTCTCAGGTCTGCTTCCACTTTTTTAAGTAAGGGTGTGTAGTTTAACACATACAGTGCCCCAATTGTCCTACCCACCATAATACCTAGATAAGTAATAGTCAAGGACTTTCCCTGTAGACCCCACCGCTCGTCCTCCTTTTCCCTTTTAGGAAAGCATATCAATTCCGATTTACTAAGGTTTATTTTGTATCCAGAAAAAGCTGGAAAGGTATCTATTATCTCCAGCAAAGGTGGCATAGAAACTTGTGGGTAATTGACAAATAAAAGCATGTCATCCGCATAAAGGGCAGCTTTATGTATAGTACCACTAGCCCCCTCTATACCCTGAAACTCTGGGCACTGCTGAAGTGCTACAGCCAATGACTCCAATGCCAATACGAATAATGGAGGAGAGAGGGGGCAGCCCTGCCTCGTACCCCTTTCCGGATCAAAAGCATCCATGGGTACCCCATTAACCAAAATCCGAGCCTTAGGGGCCCGATACATACTTTGTACCCACTGGACATATGATTCACCCAGACCAAACTGGTGTAATACCTCAAAGAGGTACTTCCACTCCACCCTGTCAAATGCTTTTTCAGCGTCCATAGAAATAATGTATGTTTTTTCCTCTATTTGCCCTGCTCTCCATACCACATTGAGCAACCTTCTCATATTATGATAGGAAAATCTCCCTTTTATGAATCCGGTCTGGTCTGGGTGAATCAGCACAGACAGATAATCCTCCAACCTTGTGGCCAGCATTTTAGCTATGATTTTAAGGTCACAGTTTAAAAGCGATATCGGCCTATAAGAAGCACATTCCAACTCATCTTTACCTGGTTTGGGTATTAAACAAATCAGAGCATCAAAACAGGTAGTGGGCAAGTGTGGACACTCCCCCTCATCCCCCTGCTGCAGCAGCCCACTTAGCACCTCTGCCATCTGCCATCTGCCCCGCAAGGGTTTTGTAATATTCCACAGGGAATCTGTCAAGGCCGCTTGCCTTACCCCGCTGCAATCTCCCTTTGGCTTTAATTACCTCCTCCTTCGTAATGGGTTGATTTAATCCCTCTCTCTGGGTAGTTGAAAGCCTGGGAAGTTGTACCTTATCCAGAAGGTCCTTCATCAGTTGTCCCTTACCCTGACACTCAGCCTTGTACAGTTGCTTATAAAAGTCCCAGAAAGTACTCCTTACCTTTTGGGGTTCTTTATGCACTACCCCTCCCTGACACCTTATCCCTGTTATTTGAGTGGGGCATCTACCTCCCTTCATAAGTCACACCAGTAGGGGTCCAGGTCTATTAGACCATTCAAACATATGGCGTTTGCAATATAACCAGGATGTCTTGGCCTCACTTCTAACCAAAACATTCAGGGCCTCCCTGGTGACTGTTAGCAACTGTTCTACCTCCCCCCGCTCTCCCCGGGCTGCCCTCTTTTCCAAATCTTTTAACTTCCTCTCAAGTCCCTGTCTTTTGTCATGCTTCTCCTTCCTATATTTAGCCATAAATGCTATTATGGCACCTCGCATGAAGGCCTTGCCTGCATCCCAATATATGGCTTTTGAAACCTCAGTTCCCTCATTGGCTTCCCTGTACCATTGCCATTGATTCACCAAGTATTCCCCGAACTCCTGGTTTGAGAGCATGTATGATGGGAATTTCCACTGGGGAAGGGAATCCCTCACTGCCCACATCTGAATCCGTCCGATGACCACAGCATGGTCCGACACATGGATAGGGCTATGAGCTATATCCACCACTCTGTCATGCCAACCACGTGGCATGAAAATATAGTCAATTCTGGACCATGTCCCATGAGGGTTAGAAAAAAATGTATATTCTCTAGCCCCTGGGTTCACCATCCTCCAACCATCCACCAGGTCCATATCTGCCATCCCCTCCTGCCACTGGCCCAATACCTCTGTCCTCCTCCCCTTACTTTCCAAGTGATCCAGTACTGGATCCATTGTACTATTCAAATCCCCACCCGTAATGAGTCCTGGAAACTGTTCTTTAGTTAGTAGATCCAGGAGTTCAGGAAAAAAACAGGGGTCATATACGGCTGGGGCATAAACACTACCAAAGGTAGCTGTTTCCCCAAATAATTTCCCACTGTGAAAATATATCGCCCGTTTTGGTGGTCTCTCACCACTCTTGTAACCTCCATTGGCAGGTGCTTATGCAAGAGAATAGCAACTCCTCTTTTATGAGCGGGGTATGAGGCTGCAAAGCATTTACCAACCCAGCTACGTACAAGCTTAGCATGCTCCGAGTCCGACAGGTGAGTCTCCTAGAGTAGCGAGACCTGTGTTTCCCTTCTTTTAAGTGCCGCCGAAAGTGTTGTACGTTTGATCGGATTAGTAAGCCCTCGCACATTCCAGGAGACCGCCATCAGCTCCTACATATTAACCATGGTATATCCTACCTCGTTCCTCAAACTTCACTTTCCCCAGCCAGTGCATCTGGAATTCCATGTAGCAACTATAAATGCAATTTCCCGGACTCTGTATTAGACTGTACACATCACAGAATGCATCCCACAAGAAATAACAATGAACTATATACAACAGATAAACATAAACAGTAACCCCCCTTCCCCACCCCTCCGAGTTTCGTCCCCAGCCTGATTGACAGTATCCCTCCCCTCCCCTCCACCCCATCCACCCTCCTTCCACCCCCAATCCATAACATACTAAACACACACTGTACCTCCTACCCCTTGTACCCGCCTCAACGTCGACACCAATTGCTGCCCTAGCATGAGTGTCAGTAAACCCTCCAAGGATGTATGTGCCCTGCTGCTCCAGCAATGGCTGGCACCAGCATTTACCCTTTAACATTATTGTAATTAAAGTTAAAGAACCCCTCTGCACTCCTCCATTGGCCCATATGCACACCCTACGCAAAAATGGTACATTCAGCATGATTCAGCACAGTTCTTACCAGTGAGGCATCCCTTTGAAATCGCTAGCACCATATTTATAGGGAGAAAGAAGGAAAAGAGATGCCGCCTCATTTTCGAACCCCTGGCATACCTCCCCACCTCACCTTCTCCTCTGTCATCCGCCGTTAGTCTCTTCGTAAGGCGTGTGTATCCCCAAGATGCAGAGGCTCCACGCAGCATGAGGAGGGAAGCAGGCCGTGCCAATAACACACACGCTAAGCCCCTTCTCCCCCCTCGCCTCCATCATATCTACCTTTCCGCTCGATCCCTCAGGCGCCTTTTCCCGGCCTGTGCATATCCACATAGTTCACTTTCAAGGGTCACATCGTACCTCACTAGACTCCAAATGAGTAGGATCATCAGCCGCTCGCCTGCACCCTGAGGTTACCCGAAAGTTCCACAGTCCACTCGAGCAGGTTCAGCGATCATGCACGACCTCATGGTGAGTGCCCCCATACTCCTGATGCCAGGTGTTAGTATATTCGACCATCCAACAGAACTAAAATAACGCCATACTAGTAGATTAACAACAGTTAAATTCAGAAACCAAACCGCATGCGGGCCAAAGTGTCCAACTACAGATTGGAAAACAGCTCCGTGGCCCATCCTGAGCCAGCCTCTTCACTTAGCCAGCTTCTTCTGTAATTCTTTCACAAATTGCTCAGCCTTAGGGAACTCCCAAAAGGAGTATGTTGTTCCTTCCTGACGGATTTTGAGGACTGCTGGATATATCAGGAAGTTCTCTATTTTGAGACTTCTGAGCTGGGCCATGAGTGGATTGAACATCTTACGTTTTTTAAGAAACCGAATGGAATAATCTTGAGAGAGGTATAGCCTGGTGCCTTCAAACTCCAGAGATTCTTTCTCATGATAGGCCTTTAAGATCGACTCCCGGTCCTGGAATGCATGAAACCACATAACCACCTGTCGCGCGGGCTGGTGTCCTGGGGGCCGAGGCATCACAGCCCTGTGGGCTCTTTCTAGTTTCAGTCGCCCATTTTTTGGTTGCAACCCCAACAGCTCAAGCAGAATTTTGGCACAAAACCTCAGCATATCTCCCTTTTCTGCCCCCTCTGGAAGTCCCCTGAGGTACAAATTGAGATGGCTGTGATAATTTTCCTGATAGTTGAACGCCTCCTTTAATTCGTCCAGCTCTTTTTGTAACAGTGCAACTTGCCCAGGAACCTCCATGGTCTCATCCTCCAACCTGGATATATGGTCCTCCGCCTCTCTGATTCTATTACTGTGCAACGTTTGTTGTTCCAGGACCTCCTGCAGTTTGAGGTGGATTTTGCTTTCAAGCTTCAAAAGCCTGGGTTCCAGTGCCGCAATCACTTGCTCAGTCACCTCGTGGCCTAATGGACTAATTTCGGCCACCGAGAGCGAAATAATGCCTGCGCTTTCACCTGCTGCAGCGCCAGTTGACTTCTTCCCGGCTTGACCAGCCAAGCGTTGACTTTTCCCTGAATTTGGTGACAAGTATTCCTCCGTGGCACCTTCCTGCATATATTTATACCGAGTACTGCATGCAGATAACAGTTTTAAGGGGTTCTTTTGTCACTTTTACTGACCGTTAGCAAGGAGCAAAAATCAGGCACGACTATCCAGTTAGCTGCTCATCTGTGCCCCCGACTCTTGTTATTAACAATTGCTGCTACTAGATTACTTTGCATCATACAGAGAGATTTTTTGAATGTTCAATACTACTTGCCCTCCCCAACCTTTTTGTAAGGGCCAAGTAACTCATCCTTGTTGTCATTGCCATGTCTGTTACCTCTACTTGGGCAGACATGCCACCAGCTATTGCTGAGAATCAAACGTGTGGCCCTAAGTCCAGAAGTCAATATTTTCAACCATTTAGCCAAAGGGAAATCCAAAAATCAATTGGGCCTAGTGGGGGCAGGGGGTGTAGGGGGTGCAAGTTCAGAGACAGATGATCTGGAGGGCTATGTACATGAATGACATGAGCTTGGGAAATAAGATCAGTGACATTAGAGGCATTGGTAGCTGAGGCAAGCTTCCACCTGGTGGTTATCCTGGAAACATAGACTATCCAGTTCAATAACTGGGACATGATGAACATGTTCTAGTGTATGACAGAACCTTTTTTTTTTTTGCACTTTCTTTTTATCCCCTCCTTACTGCTCGCTCGGTCCACTCCTTTGGACCGATCAATCCCCCCTGTAATCCCTCCCACAGCGTCTGCCCCTAGAGTGCCAGGCTTACTCTGTTTCTCCCTACCTTGCTCCTCTTTGCTCCGGAGATCTTGCACAGTGGGGTCTGCCCATGGGTAGGTGATCGGGGCTGGGATTGGTAATCATCCTGGCCCAAGCGGGTGTTTTTCTGCTTCTCTTCCCTTGGTCCCTCCTCCCCTAAGGGCGTCGGCACAGAGGACTGACGTCGAGACAGACAGCATGCTCATGCACGCCGTTGTCAAATGCCTGCAATGTCCTCCCCACCCCAACTCCAAAGAGCCACCTGGTGCCTTGGTACCCATGCTTCCACCGGCACCAGCGCGTCGGGTGCTCAGAGCACCCCAGGAGGAGAAGAGCATCCGTTGGGACACTCGATCCTCCTCCTCCTCCTCCTCCTCCCCTCTAACCCCCGACGAGACAGAACCTTTTAAATAATAAAATTCAGTGGCAGAACATGGCTGTTGTGCATGGTTCATAGCTGTCAATCATCTGTTGTGTATGGGAGTGGTCTGCTGTTGTGCATGGCCATCTTAGCGTATCAGAATCATGAAGCAGACACCTGGCAGAACATTAGCATCCCACAGCATTCCACAGACTGACAGAACATCAGCATTCTGCTGTATTCCATAAATTTTAACAGTTTACATAAGTAATAAGTCATGACAGGGTGTGCATTATAGGATTTTAATGCATGCCTCGGGGTGTAGTAAGGCACACGGCCAAAGACCAAGTGTCCTTATGCCCCTGGGAAGTGCATTCAAATCCTATGATGCACGCACTGGAGGGGCTCAGTACACTTTTAAAATGGCTCTAAATAGGTTTTTCTGGGAAGGAAAATAACATTTGGCACCTGACTGTGTATTTATAGATTTAATGCACGGTCAGGTGTCATCTCTTGGCCAATTAAATTTATAGATTTTTTCTTGACATTTTAGACATTTAAAAATGTTTTCCCCTTATGTGTTGTATGTAGTTTGATTGTGCTATGGCTTAATATTTATTTATTTATTTAGTTGTTTAACCAGGAGTAGCACACTAAGCTGAAAGTGTTTTTACAGGAGCGACCTGGGAGCACAGGGAAGTTAAGTGACTTGCTCAGGGTCACACAGTATGCAAGTGGAAGCTGTGGGATTCAAACCCAGGTCTGGTCTGCTGGATGTCACCAGATTTGCAGCTCAGAGCCTTAAACCACTGCACTATACTGCCTCAATAATTTAAAATAATTTTCCCTCTCTGTTTGGGCCACAAAAATGTTAACTGAATAATGTTCAACATAAGTTTTACTTAAGCACATATCATCTTTTGGCTTGAGTGGAACAGCGAAGCGAAGCTGAGCTGTTCTAGCTCGAGCTGAATGCAAGTGGAACTACTCTTATGCAGCAATGAGTGGCTCTAGAGGACATATTACTGTATTATAGATCGCTTGGCATTTACTTTTGAAAAAAATTACCTTTTTGATATCTTTCTGTGGATCGAGGGGCACTACCAAGAAGCCTGTTACTAAGACACAGCACGTGAGACACTCTTATGGAAATAAGAGTAAGTCACGTGCTGCTGAGACAAGTGCTGTGATTGGTTGGGAGTGTCACAAGACGCTCCTATGATCTATAAATGTAATAGCAGGACTCTTTATTGAGCGGCATACTCCATTTCAAACAAAACAAATAAATGCAGTTCAGTATGATATAAATAGCAAAAAAAAAATGTTTTTTTATTTTTTATCATCATCATGATATCAAATTTTAGCCACATGTAGGAAGATTTATAATATCTAGAGAGCATTCCATAAAGATATTAAGATCAATCTACAATGTACAGTTATTAATGTATTTTCTTTTTTTGAATAATTACATCACTTAAAAATTGTGCAATGTTCATAGTCAACATTCTATCAGTTGCAGGCAGCAGCCCATCTAATTGTTTCAACGGAGGATCTAGAGAGTTTGGAGAAAAAGAATCCTAACCCTTTTTTCTGCGTATTCTTATATAAAGTCTCTGTGTCTTCTGTTGTTAGCCTTTGCAGAGTGTGTGACATGCCATTTGGCACCATACATTTTTGCTTAAAACAGAACCAAGCTAGACTCTTTCATGGTGATTTACATATTCTTCCCACAATGCTTTGCATTATGGGAATATATGTAATTTTACATTTCTTCGAAACCTGTATTTTTTTACTAATGACCTTTCTGGGCAACCCTTGCCTCAATCCTTTTGTGCTGAGGTTCTTTGACTTTTAGATTACATTCCTAGTTTGGACTCTACCATGACCCAAACCCGTAAAAGTCCTGAAAATTACTGACACATAGTTTACTTCTTATTGTACTTGATTAAGGGCTAATAATATATACTGCCACTAATGAGAGAATCTTAGCAAAGCTAAAGGTAACTTATAATAGTGCCCTTCACTTTATGACAAATCTCCCAGTTAAAACACATCACTGTAGTTTGCTAAAAGCATCAAACTGTCTTTCTTTGGAAAATAGAATTAATTTAAGGATGGGTACTCTGCTTTTTTTTTCCACATAGGTTTTTATCCTCCCAGTGGGCCAGCGGCTTATGTTGGCTGTCCGTACCAGACATCAGTGGTCCCTTTGGGGCCACCCCCACTTCCCCGGCAGGCCCACTGGAGCCGGCCTGGGGGTGTCATCCAGCTGCCACCCCTTCCTTTTCCATGTTTTCTTCCCCTTACTCCCCAGAACCCCCAAAAAGGTCAGATGCGTGTATGGAGGTGCACCCATACACCTTGGCTCAACTGACTCTGCTTCGCCCACCCCCTGGCCTAGTACCCGACTCCCTCACTGCCTGCACCACCACCATGCCTCCATGCAGTGGTGGTCTTCTTAGGCCAAGAGAGCCAACCTCCCCAATCTGGGAATGGAGAGCAGCCTGTCAGCTGCTCTATCCACTCCCAGCCCTCCCCCCAGCTGACTCTTAGCAACCCATGCTCGTTCACGACCATGGGTTGCTGGTGTGGCATGAGGTAAGGCACCCAGTGCCTCAGCCCTCAGCACCACTGGGTCGGCCTTGGGTACTCTGCTTTTTAAAGGAACAACAGACCTTCTACCACAAATAGTCCAGTCATTGTTCTCTAGATTAATAAGCACACAGGGGACCAGGTCTCAATAAAAATGTCTTTAGAATACCATTATTCAAAAAGGCAATTGTTCAAAAATCTGTGTTATACAGGGCATCCACTTTTTATAACTCTATTCCAGATGAAGTCTCTACTTGTACAACTATTAGATAATTTAAAACTAGAATGAAACAATGGCTTGATACAATGAATGAATGCACTTATATTTTATGTACTATGTGTGTGTTACTATGTACTGATATTTGTTTTATTGTGTATTAACAATTTTATATGTATTGTATTGTACTAATATTGTACTGTTTTAAAACTGGTTGCTTGTGAAAACAGGGAGTTTTGCTAATCAGCTAACAAGTATAAACAAGTTTCTAGCCAGAGCCGATAGGGTTGTGAAGAGCTACCAAATGACTAAAGTTATTTTCTTGGTGCCATATAGTGCTGTTTAGTCACAATCATCAAAAACTGGCATGCTGCTAATTCAGTCCTCTTGAATTTATTTAGTCAGAGTACATGCTGCTGCTGCTGTGTGTGTGTGTGTGTGTGTGTGTGTGTGTATGTGTGCACCCATAGGAATGAGATAGCTAACACAGTCTGCAAACTGCACTGTCTGTAATCTGACACTGTAGTCTGACTTTCAGAGGTTCAGTAAATTCTAGACAACATATAATGAGTTAACCCCTAGGTTGCTGAAAGAAATAGAATAAATATATTAGTCTGAGCTGGACAGATGATAGAAACAGTAGTTTAAAAAGTTTTTTTTTTGTTATCCCCCCGGCTTTCAGACGCCTTTAACATACAGCAGCAAATAGCAAAAATCAGAGGGGGAGTGCATTATTTTGTAGCTATGAAGGAATACTTCCAAATGTCCAAAAAGGGAGTTCCATGATCAGCTGTTTTAGAGCTACAATCTGACCCCAATTGTGCTGTAGTCTTTGTCCACAGCCCTAAAAATAAAAATGAAATGACAGACCCAAATATGACTGCTTCATCCTTCGCATATGATGTTACAGATGAGACATTGATGAGTCCTGTGTAGGATGAAAAATGTGTTTGAGTGTTCTGTTTTTTGCCTTTGCAGAGTGTGTAAGAGGTCATCTGGCAGCATATACTCTAGTTTAAGGTGAAACCACTTTAGACTCCTTCATGGTGATTTGTATATCATTTCCATGGTGCTTTGCATTATGGGGATATGTGTAATTGTGCATGTCTTTGAAACCTGTTTTTTTTTGCCAATGCCCTTTTTGGGTAACTCTTGCCTCAGTGCTTTTGTGCTGAGATTCTTTGATGTAAGGCTATTACCCCAATGTCTAGGGGTATGCATGATGTTAATTGAGGGGGAAGGGGCACTATACAGCCAGAAACACAGTCTCAGAAAATATTGCACTTGTTACCTGGGTTCAGATGAGATGTCTTCAGGGGGTGCAATCCTTACTTAGTGGTGAACGGCATACAACAGCATTGGGGGCAACTTGATTAGTGCAGAAACACAATGCACAAAATTATTAGGTCTGTTGTCCACTCCAAGTTAGAAGAAGAAAAAAAATCTGATTTAATTTATCTAATTTGGTTAACTCATTCCATGGAGTGGTGGTTCACAAGGTGAACAACCATTAGGATGACTTACCCAATACAGTCTGCAGCAAACCTTTAGTTGTTAGAAGCTTTTAACACTGCAGTGCTCCCTCAGGGCTGAACAGGCTCCTACATCCTGGCAGCAGTAAACAGAACAAGCCCAAAGGCAAGGCCACAAACTGGATTTTCTTCTCCCAAAACTTCTCTCCTGCACAAAGCGTACTTTTCATGCTCACTTCACAGAACACAAGCTGGCCAAACCACATAGACAGTTACAGATAAACAGAGTAGCTGAAACTGCAAGTGGTACTCCCAGCTCCGTTGGTTCAGATCTGGAGCTCCCAAAATGGTTAGTCTCTGAACAGCAAACAAAGTCCCATAGAAATTACCAAGTCCCCTCTATCCTAAGCCTCGTGCAACTCCAAGCATTCCAGGGAGTTTCTGCTTATCCTTGGCAACCCCAGAGACCCATATAACGCTCTGCTCTTAGGCTGAATAGGCTTCCCAGCTCCTCTTGGCCAGGTTGAAGTGCCACCGGAAATGGAGACAGGCTGCCACCACTGTACTCCCTGCAACATGGACTGCCACCACCATGCTGCCCCAGCAGCCTAGCAAGGAGCCTTCTTTGGTCTCACCCAAGGATGAGAAATATGGCTGCAGGGCCCATCTGTGCCAACCCCACCAAGGTACCAGAGAGCCGAGAGGTGGGTCACTTAATTTCTCCCCAGGCTCTGGTTCCTCACAAGGCACAGATGATCCCAAAAAGGCTCATGGACTTCCAACCACTCACATTATCCCCTGATCTTCAAGGGCATTGGGCTGGGGTGGCAAACGGCTTACCCTGGCCCTGAACCTTGGCCCTCACATAGAAACATAGACTTTGACAGCAGATAAGGACCATTTGGCCAACCCAGTCTGCTCATTTCTCTGCTTATTGGATAAACTGCAGCTCCTAGTTAACCAACAACCTACTTCCTCCCACCGTCACTAGAATTGCTTTATGTCTGTCCCATGCATTCTTGAATTCCCCACTGTTTTTGACCCCACAACCTCCTCAGGAAGGCCGTCCATGCATTCACAACCCTCTCCATGAAAAAATACTTTCTCACCTTGCCCCTGAGCCGTTCCCCCTCTATCTTCAAATTGTGCCCCCTTGTTCTTGCACATCTCTTTTTCTGGAAGATGCTGCCTTCTTGAACTTTTTGATTCCCTTGAGGTACTTAAAAGTTTCTATCATGTCCCCCCTCTCCCTCCTTTCCTCGAGGCTATGCATATTAAGCTCCTTTAGTCTCTCTTCATATGGCTTCTGGTGCAGACCCTGCACCATTTTAGTTGCCCTCCTCTGGACTGCCTCCATCCTGTCTATGTCCTTGCAGAGATGGGGTCTTCAGAACTGCACACAGTATACCAGATGGGGTCTCACCAACTGTCTGCACAGAGAGATAACAACTTCCTGTTTTCTACTGATGTTGCCTCTCCCCTATACATCTCAATATCCCCCCAGCCCTCCTTACTGCCTTCTCACATTGCTTGCCTACCTTTAAGTCATCTGATATGACTACCCCCAGGTCCTTTTCCATTTTTTTTTGTTGTTAGTACCTCCCACCACATTGTGTGCTCTTTCCCTGGGCTTTTGTTTCCCAGGTGCATTACTTTGCACTTCTTTGCATTGAACCTAAGCTGCCATACTTCTGACCATTCTTCACGGTTGAACACACTCGGGCCGCCTCCTCTCTTCTGTTCCCCCAGGATTCTTTCCTTGCCAAAAAAAAACATCCCACCTTTATACCCTCTGGGCTGGGGCCCCCTCTGCTTGCAGGCAGGCTACTAGCTTCAGACCTACAGGCACCACAGCTTCATTTGCACTACCTAGAGTTCCCAGATAAATTAACTAGTAAACTCCCAGAGGGGGCTTACATTGACTTTTAGATTATATTTACATAAGGCTGCTTCACAGGAATTACTGCCTGAAAATCTAACTCACAGAACATTTCATTCCAATATTTGGAATTTAAGTCTTGTAAAGGCTTTCCTGAGCATAGAAGATTTTATATATTTGTAGTGGCTGCTACACTGGAGCCCTCAGGGTTAACCTCTCCACCCCTCCCGAGGAGGTCAGCCTGGGTTACCTGAGGATGTGCTACACTGACCTAATGTGGTGCAGTGCCTCCACCTGGGGTGGTGATATGGGGTACCTGGATGCTGAAGTATTGGGCTATCACTTCCCAGGAAACAGTTCATAAACTGCCCACACAGTCCCACCCCCAAAACAAGTGACGCAGTAAGCAATGACAATCCCTAAGCCGTAGAATGCAGTTCAAACAAATAATTTATCTAAAAGGGAGGGTATGGAAAGAATAAGGGGGCAGCAAGGTAAAATGGGATAAATAGGGTAGCAGAAACCTCTATACTCTAAGCAAAATACTATCACTGTATGCAGGTAATAACACAATCAATACTGTGCCCCACAGAATCTGACCATCGTCGGCAATCCTTAAACCCCAGTGCAAGTGCACCCAGCTTAATTCCCTCCAGCGGGCATGGGTGAAAGCTCTCTTTTAAGATGCAGCAGGTATCACACTGGGGACAAAGATGCTGCATCAGGGTGTAGCTCAGTGGTATGCCTAAGAATGCAGCAGGTAAAACACTTTTTAAAACACAGGTGGTAAAGAACACAAACTGAAAACTTGCCCAGCAAGCTGAAAAAGGGTCCCCTTTTTCTAATCCACTATCGTTGGTGGCTGGCTGGCCACCACAACTCTTCTGCCTGGGCCTCTTACATTGGCACAGTCCTGCCCAGGACTTCATCCTAGTTCCTGGCACAACAAACTTTCTCCTTAGTTGCAAGGTCAAATCCTGGGATTTACTCACGGTTTTGATGCCCCAATTGATACCAGTGGTGCAGGCTGATAGAAGAGCTTGACTATATGCAGTTGCTCCCAGCTGGGACACAGGCTTCTCCAGGCTTACTAGTGGCTTTCCTCCACTTCACTTCGCTCTCTTTTGCTATCTCTCTGAGGCTCGGGACCTGGAACAAGGCAGGTGCCTTCTTGGACTGGAGAAGCTGTAGGAGCTCATCCCCCAGAGGGGAATAGTCTGTGGTGGTGGTGGGGGGGGGGGGAACCACAGCTCCAATGTGCCTTTCAAATTGTAGTTTTGTTGAAAACTTCCTCTTTTCTTCACACAAACACTTTAACTGGGATCCCAAACACTTTCAGTCTGCCAGGCCTGCAATGCCTGGACAGACAGTGGCCCACACCTTGACACACAGTCACTCTCTTCAGTGTCTGACTGAACTACCCCCGATCTCTCCAAACAGTCCCTTTTATCTGTGCTGAAACCTGATGATGGATTGGTCAGGCTTATTCCCAGGCAAACTGTCTCTGGCACAAGCTGACTCCTTATTGGCAGAAATTTGCAGACAAAGTTGATCTGACCTACGACCTTTACCCATGGTGCTCTGCAATCTCTGGAGCCATGGGGACTGCCATCTTTATTTACATTGCTGAGTTCCAAGTGTTGCAGCTACTGCAGCTTCATTTGCAGTCCCACACTGCTGCTTTATGTCTGCCCAGGCCCCACCTCCTGTTCTGGGGCCAGAGATGTGCTTATTGTCTTGGGTACTTAGCCTGCTTCTCTGTCAGATGCTTTCGTTTGGGAGGCGGCCATCTGTGCTGTGCTCCTGATGGTGCACATGTGCACAGTATCCTCTTGCTGGTTCCCGACCCGCTGGTTGCCCCAGGAAACCCTTTGAACTGCATCTGACAACACGTTTTATTTCCAATCCAAGTTCTACCTATTATCCTGAAGCTGGGATCTTCTCTTCACATTGGTGCACTGCCCGATCTTCCTGCTCCCATTTGTGCACTTCTGCACATGTACGGTAGCACAATGTGCTGCTGCACTCCTCAGGCTCCTGTTCTATGGCCCCACTCTGGCTCCTGGGCATGGGGAACAAGTATACTGCTGTTTCTCATTTGTCCTGCCCCCTGCCTCCACCTCAGTAGATTGGAAGGGCCCAAGGACAGAGGGGATGTGTAGTTGTGTGGTGACAACTGTGGATTTTTTAACAGGGAGCCCAGGTTTACCTTCCACCAGGGCTCCTAATGGAATAATAATAATAATAAATTTATTTATAGAGCGTAATTGAAACAGTTACCAAAGCACTGTACAAAATGGAGGACTCAACTGCCCTGCCAGTCCCCACTTATTGCACTCCTAGGGGACCGGAGGGTGAAAGCAGGATCCTGGCATCCTGAGGGGAAAATACAGGGAAGCCCCAAATTTAAGAGTACTTACATATTCAAGATATTCTTCAAACTTATGAACTTTTTTTTGTTTCTATATACTAAGGGCTAAATCTATATTTACTGAGTTGGTCTATATCAATATGTCTTTCCTTTTTCTTTAGGGATTTGGAAAGTACAATAAGACATTTGTGTATGTGAACACTCCTGTTAGTAAGAGCCATTAGAATGGACACATTGGTTTCCATTAAAATGACATCCAGGCACTTTAGCCATCCACAGTCCAAAGCTAATTCTTTGAAATTTTCCATTTCTTTTAATGCAAGAACAGGGAGTCTATAACCTCTAATTTTCATTATACATATTCAAGAAGCTACAATGTGTGATTTGCATCAGATGTAGATGGATTACTCTTAATTCTGCTCTATTGTACAGGATGGAATGCAATGTGCGAGGGCGAGGACCTGTCTCCAAAATTTTACTTCTTTTTCCAATAATTCGACCTCCTTGAATCCCCATAATTTCAGCTGTGTAGAAGATTTTGGCTGATAATTTAACATTATCAACTTTTATCACAGATGCTACAGTGTGCCCACCGAATCTGTAATTAAATCTCCTTGATCCTTGCAAAGTACTGTCAGTTTCTTTCCTAAGGCTTTAAAATGCTGTGACCAAGATAACTGCTGAGAAAGAATCAAGCCAAGTGTTAGAATTAACCTGCTCTATTGGATTATCCCCAAGTTACATTTACATACTTTTGATGATTTTTTTCTCCAAACTTCAATCTTGACCTTTGTTTTTGTTAAGCTGATGTATTATCAAGGCCCCTACTTTTCTGCGGCACTTTGGGACCAAGTTCTGTGGCAGGAATAACATTTGCTGCAGAACTTTGGCAGTGGTTTGTAATTTCTGCAGAAGTTCTGCGGCACCAGTAAACTGCCACATCACAGCATCAGCTTGTCATCCTGACTTCACGTCCATGGCAATGGCTGTGCCAATCGGGATGGGGGAACATACATTAACACCTGTTAAAAAAACACAGACTTTTAGAAATAATTTTATTTTTTAAAAAGCTAAAAAAATCTATCATTTAAGGTCCTATCCTATTGCATAAATGAAATACACACTGGGGACCTTATGTGATAAATAAGTTATCTATATACTCATGCTGGTTACACCACTCGTGGGGTCCCCACTGTGTATCACTTACATATTTACTGTATAGGCAATCTTTAACATAGTTTTTTTATAAAATAAATTTCCCTTTTTGTGACCATGAACATTTATCCTCATTCATAAGGTCCCTTTGAAGTGGAATAAACAGAATAGAACGGATATTGCAAGACTCCTTTTTCATGCCAACCCTCTTTTCCTGGTACACTACGTAACCTCAGGAGGCCATGACATGCACATGAACCCCTTGTGAGAGAAGGCTCCCCAGCCCATCACAAAGTGTCACCCGTGTGACAGAACTCTATGCCATACCTTCCCAGGCTCAGAGTGGTGGTATGCAACAGGGCTACCCTCTCTCTATCCTTTTGCTGCAACATGCTACCGCTGGCCCAACAGCTGGCCCAGCACACAACATTTTGCCATGACTTTTTAGGTAATTCTATCCACCTGTGATGACATGAAATCAATAACCCTGACAAAAATATGTATGGTGCAATTATTCATTTAGTAGATCTGTTCTTTCAACAGGTCTACACATTATTATTCCACCTTTCTGTGCATAATTACTTTACTTTTCTTAAAAACAACGGGTTAACTCATTTTACCAGTTATTTATTTCAGATGGCATCCCTATACCTTTAAGGCACAAATAAATCTGTACAAAGTAAGGTATGAAGTTAACAGGTCTATGCTATTGTCAAGTATTTGTTTAAGTTTGCCCTAGTGTAATAACTTGAGACTGAAAATTTTATTAGGCTGTAGTACAGGTCGAGCAACTATCACAGTACCTGATGTGCTGTGCTACTTTCTCAGGGAGTGTGAGCTGTGGTAGATAAGTTATTGTTCATTTCTGTGGCAGAATGCAGCCCTGTTGTTAGCAAATATATGATGCCATAGCACTGATAACATCACATGCTGAGCATAGCGGGGTTTTGAATATAAAAGGAAGGGAAGGGAACCAGGTGCTACGAATAAACTGGAAATATTAATAAAGAATCACCAAGAAAAGTGAATTCTGTGACATTACAGATATTCTACGGTAGGTTGCAAGTTCTGCACAAAATTCTGCAGCCGCAGAATTCTAGGGGCTTGTGTATTATTAATTCAAAAGGTAACAACCAGATCTAAATGATTTTATAACCCTAGCTTTGACAAGGAGAGAAATACAGTATCATCTGTGTAGACCAATGCTGGGCTATTCACATTTTTTATTTTTGGGGCATCAACTGCAACCGTCATGAGTGAAGAAAAACAAAATCACTGATATATACATTGAATGGTGGGCTAACAAACATCTCTGTTTTACTCCTCTGTTGGAGATGAATTTTTCAGTGGTTTCTCCTTCCATTGAGACCCATACCTTAGTCTATGTATCTGAGTACAGAATTATTAAATGCAAAAGCTGTGGATCTAGGGCCCAGTATTAAAAGGTTAATGCACCCACTAACAGGGTTGGTGAGTGCACTAACCTGGGTTTGCATGAGCACTCCCGGACAGCCCATATTCCGAAGTCTTGGGAGCGCCCTGGAAACCTGGCAGTGCCAAAGTGCTAAAACACCACTACACCTGTGCAAATGAAGGAGACCTCTCATGCATACTGGTGCAGCATTATATTCAAAGGTTTGTGGCAGTGGTAAACAACCCCCATGCGGCAGTGTTTACCACCGCTGTAAACCACATCTTAGCTGGGTGCTAAGCCTGAGCCTCAACTCCCCTGAAGGCAGAGTGGCTATGCTGCAGCCTCCAAATCCTGCACTCCTGTTCGAGTACTGGGATTCTCCCTGGGGACTAGAGTGACTTATCCACCCCTGATTGCTACTCTGAGTGTAGTGCAACAGATCCTGGTGGTCTAGTGTGACCCTTCCTGCTCACCCGTTTATACAGAGAAAGTCATGCCATGGTGTCCAGCAGTTCTCCCCACCCCATGATGGCCCATTAACAATATTCCAACTAAGCACTGGTGCTCCCATGTCCCCCACTTGACCTGCCTGCTCACATACCACCTCCCCACACCCCCCCTTTATTTGGGTGGCTGATGCTTCTCCAAGCTTGACACAGTGACCGGCACAGCCATCCTCTCACCTCCATAGCCTCTATTGTAGGGAAGCTAATGGGGTTGCTGGTCAAAGAGGACCTTGTAGACTATCTGGAGAGCAATGGTCTCCAGGATAGTAAACAGTATTTGGCCATATGGGTTCATGGCAGCCAGACTAACCTGTTAGTTTTCTTTGAATGGATAATGAGGGAATTGGATGCGGCCATGCCGTGGATTTGCTCCACTTCTGCTCAGCAAGACTTTGGACTCGGTATCTTATAGACACTTGCTAAAGAACATGGAGGATATGGGTATGGCTAAGGACATAGTAAACTATGTAGGTAACTGGCTAAAGGCGAGGCAGCAGATGGTTGTGGTCAATGGGGTCAAATCAGAAGAGAAGGAGATCATGAGTGGGGTGCCACAGGGATCTGTCCTTGGCCCAGTCCACTTCAACAGGATCATCAGTGACACTGGAGGAGGAATCCAGGGCAGGTTGTGTCTCTTCACAGATGACACTGAGCCTTGTGGGAGGGTGTATAGCTATGAGGGGATCAGGGAAATGCAGAGTGACTTATAAAACCTATATGGGTGATCTAAATTTTGACAGCTGAAATGCAACGCCAAAAAGTACCAGGTAATGCATTTAAGGAATAAGAACCCTGGGACAGAGTACTGGATGGGTTGGGGGAGAATTAGCTCTAAGGCTGAAGAACAGGATGTTGGAGTTATCATCAGTGACTCCCTCAAACAACTGAGCCAGTGCAACAAGGCCTGTGGTAAGGCATGTAGGATGCTGGGGTGTGTCTGGAGGGGTATTGATAGAAGGAGGAAGGAGGTAATACTACCCCTTTCTAGATCTTTAGTGAGACCACATCTGCAGTATTGCACCCAATTTTAGAGCCCTCACCTCAAGAATGATAGAGACAGGCTGAGGATAGTGCAATGCAGGGTAACAAAGATGATTCCGAGTCAACAGGGCAGGGCTTATGAGGAGTGTCTCAAGGCACTGAACATGTACTTTATTGAAGACCAGAAGGGAGAGGGGAGATATGACCGAGATCTTCAAGTTCCTAAAAGGAATTAACAACATAGACTGCAGGGAACAATTTAGCTTGAGTACTAGTTGGAGGTCACAAAGGCTTGAATTACAACTGACAAGAGGGAGGTTCAGGAAGGATGTGAGGAAGTATTTTTTTTTCAGAAAGTGTGGTGGGGCCATGGAACAGTCTACCAGCTGAAGTGATGGGTGCAAAAACAGTTAATGGTTTCAAGCATGGCTGGGACACAATGAAGGGTATAGTGGTCTCTCAGGGCAACAGAAACAGGAAGTAGAATAGGGGGATGAGGTAGAAGGCTAGGAACTGGATATACACATATGACACTATAAAAGGTTTTGAGATTGGGGATATGGGGCAGCACAAGTACAGAGACATTATATAGGTGCAGGTAGTGACACAGAGGTGAAGAAATATCAGAATAGGGGTGGTATACATACCACCATTTCAAAAGGAGCAAGCAAATAGGGATTTTGTGGAGGAGATAAAAAGGGTAGCAGGGCTAGGGGAAGTACTGCTACTGGGGGACTTCAGCATGCCAGACGGAGACTGGAGGATTCAGTAGCAGCAAGTTCAGGAAGCCAACAACTGGTAATTGTCTTTCAGGATTCATTCCTAATGCACAGAGTAAAGTGATTTACTTGAGATGCAGTCATCCTAGACTTACCATGCCCCAGTAGGGACAGTGTGGGGAAGGTGATTGTGCTGGACCTACCTTGTTGGCATTTCACCAAGTGGCACTATTACTCTGCAGGACTCCCTAATCTCATGGGAAGTGCCCTTATATACTTCCAGTGCCTCACACCTTAGAAGTACTCCCCCTCACTTCTTTCCTCTGAGCAACTTTATGGCCTCTCCTACTAAGCCCTCCACTACAAGGTAAGCAACCACTGAAGCAAAACTGTCTACTACAGGTAAATGAAGTTCAGAGAACTACCCCAAAACACTGACTGAAAAGCATTAACCTCTCCCTACCCACCCCCACTACAACTTGATGTATTAAATGAAATACATTATTGGTGTAGGTTAGGTGCTCTGTTCTCTCCTCTCTTTCATGCCTCCTAGCACAAAGGCCCAGCTAACTTGCCCCATAAAGCAATTTGCCAGCTTTCTGTAAAACACTGACAGTTGATGTCAGCATGATTCAAATCTTCTAACATTCCAAAATACATTGGAATTTCAGGACATTTCATCCTTTCTTACTAAAATATTTGCAGGATATCAGGCTCTTTGTCCTTTATAGTTCATCTGTTCCTGCTATTTTTCCTGCTTTGAAGTCACAATCCTCTGTTGTGACATCACAGCCTGTTGCCACAAAAAAGATTCTGACATCACAAGCAGAGGACTGTGACTGCAAGGCAGATAAAGCAGCAGGAACATATAATGTTTAAGGCCCTGGACACACTGCAGAACTGTTTTTGAAAACCATTTTTAAAACCAGTTTAGCTAAACCATTTCAGTGCAGCCACACTACTCAGTAACCATTTTTGAAAATGGTTTAGTGTGGCCACACTGCTAGTGTTAAACCTGTTCTCCTTGTAACTATTTTGTGTGAAGCCCAACACACAGAACTGTGCTTGTCAGGACACACTGCAGCTAGAACTGTTTTAGTTAAACCATTACAGCTTAAAACACTTTGACTCCTGGACAGACCTGTAAGTAAAACCATGCTAGCTCTAAAACATTTTTAAAAATGGTTTTAAGACTAGGGCCCAGATATTCAGAAGGGTTGCGCCATGCGCAACAGGGTTGCGCATGCTCAAGTCCTACATTGCGCCATTCTGCGATATTCAGCAGGAGGCAGTTGCGCCACTGAAAACAGGTTGAGCAACAGCGCAATGCAAATGAATGCATGCTCAACAGGAGGGGGAGGAACCGGCCATAAACTGCACAGCCGATGTTCAGTCGGGCTGTGCAATGTGCAGGCGCCAACCCCCAACCTGCGCCTGCACAACTTTGAGCCAAAAAAAAGGATTGTTGAGGGCCACCCACAGGTGAGCTGCTGCATTGCAGGGCGCAACACAGCAGCTGCCACCCGTGGCTGGCCCCCAACTCAGTCCCTGTGCTCCCCCACCAGCCCGACATGGCATCAATGTGGCCCCCTCCCTGCTCACATCCCTGGTGGTCCAGTGGACCGTAATGCCCAATCGCTGGGCAGAATGTGAAAAGAACCCCCAACCAAAAACTCCCTAATGCCCGATCGCGGGCAGAATGTACAGTGACAACCTCTTAGTGCTTGATCGGGGCAGAATGTAAAGACCCCCAACCTGAATATCTCCTGGTGGTCCAGTGGACTGCACGATTGACGGATAGAATGTGCATAGTGACAACCCCTCCAAACATCTCCCTGGTGTTCAGGTGTCCCCCCACCCCACCCACCCAAGAAGCCCCACCACCCCGCTTCCCAGCAGCCGGCGGGCGGCAGCATCCCACCGCCTGCCGCCCCGCCGCCCGCCGACTGACTGTCCGGTAGGGCTGCACGCTCATTGGTGCAGAGCTAGAGCCAATGGGCGTGCAGCCCATACCGTACATGACAGTCCAGATTTGTGAATGATGTTCATTCATTCATTGTTTGGGGGGGTGTCACTATACATTCTGCCCGCGATCGGGCATTACGGTCCACTGGACCACCAGGGAGATATTCGAGTTGGGGGGGTCTTTTACATTCTGCCCACGATCAGGCACTGGGGTTGTCACTGTACATTCTGCCCACGATCGGGCATTACGTCCACTGGACCACCAGGAGATATTCGCTGGGGGGGTCTTTTACATTCTGCCCTTGATCGGGCTCGAGGGTTGTCACTATACATTCTGCCCAGCGATTGGGCATTAGGGAGATGTTTGGGTGGGGGTTGTTTCACATTCTGCCCAGCGATCGGGCTGCAGGATGCGTCGGACCCGGCGGCTGCTGCCTGGCAGGGTGGCCAGAGCAAATTCTCGGGGATCGGCGCCTACATGCTAATGGCATGCAAAGGGGCCATAATCAGATGCAAATGGCCCCCGCGCCTTGTATAAATTATGGTCCCATTTGCATGTCACCTTTGAATATCGGAAATTTGCGCATGCTGAATGGTACTTCTCGCCACCGCAGTTGAATGCTCCACTCTGACAACTTGCGGTGGCGCAAGTTCCACTGCGCTTACATGCACAGTGGTTGTGGTTGGGTATATTCAAAGGGTTGCTGGATAGCGAACTTTGAATATCACTGCCACATCCTGCGCACTATTTTGAGCAGCGCAAGGGCCTGCGCCTCAGAATGGCGCAGTTTGAATATCCGGGCCGAGGTATCTAGCTGGGTTTAAAAACACTTTTGTTAAAATGTTTTAAGGGGCTTGTAGTCTGTCTGCAAACAGTACTAGGGGGATTTAAACTGTTTTAAGGCACTTAAACCGTTTTAAGTTCCCCAGTGTGTCCAGGGCCTAAAGGACTAAGCCTGTTTTCATACAAAGTGTCTTCAGTAATAAACAATTCAGTGTTCATCAATTCAGATTTTGGCACAATGTAGTGTAACTGAGTTCTGCGAACAACAACTGTGGTTTTTTCGTATGAAATCAGAAACTCCCTTTAAATCTCCTGTCTAACATAGAAACATATGTAATTTGATGGCAGATAAGGATTGCTTGGCCCAGCCAGTCTCCTCATTTTTCTTTACCCACAGTTATCACTGCAGACCCTGTTTGATCTCCGGCTCTTCCTCCCCCCTCATTCTTTCCACTATGATTTACAGTAGCTGTACTTATCCCATGAATTCATGAATTCTTGAACCCCACCACTGTTTTTGCCCCCACCACCTCCGCTGAAAGGCTGTTTCTGGAATTCGCCACTCTTTCTGTGAAGAAGTACTTCCTCACATCTCTTCTAAATCTACCCCCTCCAGCTTCATAGCACGTCCCCTTGTTCCTGAACACCGTTTTTTCTGAAAAATACTTCCCTCCCATACCTTATTTATACCCATAAGGTATTTAAAGGACTCTGTCATATCCCCCATCCCTTCTCTCTTCTAGGGTGTACATATTGAGGTCCTGTAGTCTCTTCTCATAGGGCTTTTAATGCAGACCCTGCAACATTTTAGTTTCCCTCTTCTGGATTGCCTCCACTCTGTCTATGTCCTTCCAGAGGTGTGGTCTCAAGAACTGGATGCAGTACTCTAGGTAGGGTCTTACCAGCACTCTATATAGAGGCAACACCACCTCCTTCTTTCTGCTGGTGATACCCCTTCCTATGCACCCTATCGTCCCACTAGCCCTCTGAAATGCCATGTTGAACAGCCTGGCCACCTTTAGGTTATCAGATATGATTACCTCCAGGTCTCTTTCCTGCTTAGTGGTCATCAATACCATTCCACCCATTTTGTACTTTACCCCAGGGTTTCCGTGCCCTAAGTGCATTATTTTGCCATTTTTCACATTGAAACCCAGCTGTGATACTGTTGATTACTCCTGGAGTTTTCTCAGGTCTCTGTTCATACTTTTCACTCCCCCCCCACACTGAGTGTCCACCCTATTGAAGATTTTGGTGTCATTTGCAAAAAAGGCAGACCTTCCCTTCCAGCTCCTTTGCAATGACATTTACAGAGACATTAAAGAAGGCTGGTCCAGCACTGATCCCCGAGGTATCCTGCTGGTACCCTCCCTTCCTCTGAGTGAACTCTGTTTACCGACAACATTTGTTGCCTATCTCCTTACCAATTTCTTACCCAGGTTACCAGCTTTAGACACACTCCTAAGCTACCCAGCTTG
Source organism: Neoceratodus forsteri (assembly GCA_016271365.2). Lineage (NCBI taxonomy): Eukaryota > Metazoa > Chordata > Ceratodontiformes > Ceratodontidae > Neoceratodus > Neoceratodus forsteri. The sequence continues at coordinate 238,663,707 of CM057451.1, forward strand.
CTAACTGAACTCCTATTTGGAATGGTGTCGAAAGCTGTACTGAAATCTAGGTAGGCAAGATTCACCGCTCCGCCTGATCTAATTTCTTGACACCCAGTCAAATAAATTTATGAGATTCATTTGACATGACCTCCCCTCACCCATAAATCCATGCTGTCATGGGTCTTGTAACCCACTGAATTCAAGATATTCCACAATACTTTCCTTCAGTAGAGATTCCATTAACTTTCCCACCACTGATATCAGGCTGACTGGTCTATAACTGCCAGCCTCCTCCCTGCTACCACTTTTGTGAAGTGGGACTACATCTGCCCACCTCCAGTCCTCTGGAACCACTCCTGTTTCCAGAGAGCTGTTAAATAAGACTGCCAGTGGTGCAACCAGTACCTCCCTGAGCTCCCTTAATACCCCTGGATGCGCCATTCTTGCCCCATTGCTTTGTCCTCTTTCAGATCTGGGAGTCCCTTCAGGACTCCTTCCTCCAAAAAAGGACTAGTGTCCACCAATCTCCCTCCAAAGATCCTGTTACACTTTTGTGGCCCCTCCCACTTCTCCTTCCTCTGTGAACACCGAGCAAAAGTATTTACTCAGGATGTCTGACTCTGCCCTTTTTTGGTCCTTCTCTGCACAGTCCCTCCTCCCCTTCCATTTTTAACCTACAGTCCCTCCCCGGGTCTTCCTCTTTTCACTTACATACCTAAAAATGTCTTGTCTCTTTTTGTTACCACCTGGGCTATTCTCTCTTCAGTTTGTGCCTTTGCACTCTTTACTGTGTAACCCCTAGATGGCGCTATCCCAGGGGCTACTACCCCTGCCTGATTTGCCACTAACAGGTTGAGGGGCCTGGATCCAATGGCGGGTGCCTCCACCCAGAGGTCAGGGTTTGCAATAGTTAAACTAACTTGGTCACAGCCCTCTGGGACACTGCAACCCCTTTCTTCCACTAGTGGCCCACACAATATATCAGAATTACCTTCACAGTATACACTTACCCCCAGGACTGGTTCCGGCACTGGGACCTCCTGTAGAAATGAGATACAGTGCAACAATCACAGTACAGTACTTTAACATAGACAAATACCTCAGGCAGTATAACTTTGCTGAAACAAGCAGCTCTGATTTATTTAGGGGATATAACAAGGACAGGGAAATCAGGTTAATTAGCTTATCACTCTAATAATCTATCATGGCTCTGTGCACAGGCCTATCCCTATCAGTTACTGTCCCTGGGTACCCAAGCCCTAGTGGCTAGTCCAAACCGTGGCAGCTGGTAGGGGCCCTTTCACACAGAGAAAAGGAGAATTAAACAGTCAGCAGTACAGTAATTCCATTTGGATGTAATGTGGCATTCAACAGGGAGCGATCCTGAATTAGTACTCACGACCTCCAAATAAGATAGGGTCCTTCAATGTCAGCAGGGCTCACTTGAGGTACACAAACCTCTTTACACATCCATATAAAAGAAAGCACTATACCAGGCAGGCTGCATCTGTATCCCGATCGCAATTACTGCACAATACCCGGAGAACACACAGCAGATTCAGTTCCTGACAGACCGAGTGCAATTTTCAGCAATTCTTCCAGTCTTCTACAGGGTGAGCCTGGTTTCTACTCTTCAGAGATCCTTTGATTCTTTTCACAGGACGGATTCAGTCCTAACAAGCTGCAGACCGGAACTCTGGGCCTTACACACGTTTTTTGACTAAAACTGCACACTGAAAATGCACAGGGCTCCTTCCTTCTTCACTGCCAAAACTCAACTGAAGCTCCAACCGACAAAACTGGGCACTTCCTTTGAGTTCCTCCCAGTTCTTGACTGGATTGGCTGTCACCACAATAGACTGCTGCTGTTGGTCCAAAAGGCACTGAAGTCTAAACTACATCTCCCAGAGTCACTGCCCATACAATCCTCTTGTGGCTGGCTCAGATTATGAGTCCAAGTTCTGATTCGTCCAAGGCACCATTTTAGAGCTAGCTTACCCCACACTGATTGGTCCAGTTCAGCAGTTCAAAACTAGAATGGGGAACTAGCAGACACAGTTCTGACTGCAAAGAAAGCAGGTTAGACAAACTGTAATTTCATTATTACTCTAAATAATTTCTGGCAAACAGTTACATCTTTCAGATAGGTTCCTTTGCACTCCTAGTGACTGCAAAATGGAGTGAATTGGCAGTAGCTTGAGTGGTACTCAATCAAAGAAACACACAGTCCCCATACAACTAATTATGTCTGCAAGCAGACAGCTCTTAAAGAGACAGTACCAGAGGTTCTAAAACACTCACTGATAAATGGCTTAAATGCCAAACACCATTCAGGCTTGGAGCATTCAAGCAAGCTCCTGGAAGTCTTTTTGGGAACCCCATTTGTGGGGTTACATTCCTTCCTGTTTGGGAAAGCTTTTGACGTCCACTGCTAAGTAATTCTATAAGTTTCAACTGCAACCATATACATTTGCATTAGGCCTCACATGTAATCATCAGTCAATATATCATTTTACCAAGAACACATTTCTGAAACATTGCAGTATCGACTCTTACACAGTATTACATAAACATTGTACCATAACTCAAGTTATTACCTCTTGTACATGAAACCTGAAGAGAGGGGCCCTTCCTATCAGTTACCTTGGGGCTGGATGGGGCAAGGCACCATACTTAGAGGGCAACACAAGTAACTTGGAGTTAGCACTGATGCTCAGTTTGGGCAATGAGCTCGGGACACATACACCCTTTATGGACAACATTGAGAGGCAAGTCCACAGGCCTCCCAAGTGAATCATAACTGAGGTGCACCACAGGCTTTACAGCTCGACCAGTCTTTCTAGGGGAACTGTTATAGTCTCTGCACCTGAGCCTCATTTTCAGCATTGTCCTCACTTGTCAGGAGTCTCCATGGGGTAGAGAGGCTAGAACTTGGGGCACTTTCAGCTCCAGGAGTTACAGTTTCTGAGTCCACAACATTTGGCTCGATGGAGAGCTTCGGACACTGGCAGTGGACTGTCAGGCACTCAAAATACTCTTCTTGTTCGGTGTATCACCAGTCTGCCCCAATCTATCATTTCTCCCCTGAAAGCTCAAACAGTTCAACCATGCACAATGATTCCATTTCATCTGATCTGATGCTTTGCACTTCACTTTCTGGGAGCATTGGCTCCAGGGATGAAGTTGGGGGCTTAGACAGTCCAGAAGGCCCAGCTTTGTCTCCAGTATTGACTAGGGGATTGCCCCGAAACAATTGACTCAGTTCGTAAGAAGGATAGTATTCAAAGTCACTCTCACTTTCTTCCGATATGGACTGACAGTCATGCTCAACTGGGACTTGTGGAGGGAACACTTTAACTTTGCTTCTGTAGGTGCAGACTTTCTTGGTCTTTTTCAGCAGCAGCTCTAGTCACTGGTCCAGAGGGGCATCTTCTAGGGCTCAGACTCAATTAAGATTTGTCCAATGGGCAGTAAATGATTTCTATGCATTGTTTTTACATCTTTTGAATTATTCTCAGGCCTTACTTTGTACACTGGCAGATCATCTAGTTTGCCCACTATACAATGTGAGGAGATGGTGCCATCTGTCAGCAATCTTGTGCTTGCCATGCAGTCCCAGATTTCTTAGCAATACCGATCTCCCTCCTGGAGTTCCTGTGCTTTCACCTTTATCATACCTTCTTTGTTGGCCAGATTTCTTTTGCAGCCATGGTTTGAGCCAGTTGGTACGCATGAGTTAGCTGGGCCTTTAACTTTGCACATACTGTAAATAGTTGTCAGCTTGAACCCCATCAGAGAGACCCCAAAACACACATCTACTGGTAGTCGAGCTTCTCTTCCAAACATCAGGCGGTAGGGGAGAATCCAGTGGCATCACTTTTGGTGCAGTTATAAGCATGTACCAGGGTGCTAATTTGTTGGCTCCATCTAGGCTTGTCCTTTGGGTGCAGGGTGCCTAGCATATCTAGCAAAGTGCGGTTGAAACGTTCAGGCTGTGGGTCCCCTGGGTGGTAAGGAGGGTTCTGGACTTTCGCACTCCCCACAGAGAAAGCATCTCTTTGATCAGACGACTCAAAGTCTCTCCCTTGATCAGAATGGATTCTTTGTGGAGCCCCATAGTGAACAAAAGTTTTCACAAGTACTTTGGCCACAGTGGATGCTTTCTGGTCTTTGGTGGGAAAGCTTGGGCATATCTCGTGAATGGTCAGTGACCACCAGCACATTACTGATATTTCTTTGATCTGACTCCAAACTCAGAAAATCAATACAGACCAACTCCATGGGTGCACTGGTGGTGATGTTAACAGGGGGCAGCCTCTGGGGCAAAGCTTTCCTCTGTAAGCAGCGATTAAAGTTCGAATGTGTTGCTCCACATCAGCCCCATCTTAGGCCAATAGAATCTGGATCTCACCAAGTCAAGTGTTCTGTCTATACCAAGGTGCCCATGTGGTTGTGCAAGGACCTCAGTACTGAGTCTCGAAAGGCAGTGGCAGCACTAGTTGTTGTTTGTCTACTTGTCCCCTCTGTCTACTGTTTCTCTGTATAACAGTTTATTGATCAGTTTCAACTTAGGACCTTCTTTGTATAACAGTGCAGTTCTCAAATCAGTGAGCGTAATTTGACACATCTTTTCCTGCATAGAGGGCTTCTAAAGCTGCTTTGATCATGGGATCGCGGGATTGAGCCCGCCGATCACTGTCATTGTCCAGCTGAGGCAGTGCACCAATGTCTATTGCAGAAAAGTGGCATAACAGCAGGTATGCAATTCTCAGAGGCCCTGCCAACCACCATGCAGTCCACTGCGTCTGCGGACATTTGTTCCTGTCAAATCTTCTGGCAGAGTGCCCAATGTCAGGTTCTGCTAATCGGACCCAATCATTCTGGGGAACAGGCCTCCGGGAGAGAGCATCAGCATCTATGTGGTTCAGACCTGCTTGGTATTCGAGAGCATAGTCATATGTAGATAATGCAGAAAGCCACCTATGGCCAGTGGCATCCAACTTAGCTGAGGTCTGCACATAGGTCAAAGGATTATTGTCTGTTTTACTTAGTATTTAGCCCCCATACAAGTACTCATGGAATTGTCAACAATAGCCCACTTCAAAGCTAGGAACTCTAACTTATGTACAGGATAGTTCTTCGATGGGGTCAGGCTTCTACTGGCAAAGGCCACTGGTCTCAGGCCATTCTCGTGCTCTTGGTACAACACAGCCCCAACCCTTGCAAGCTAGCATCAGTGTGCAGGACGTAGGTTTTCTTGGATCGGCATAGGCCAGCACTGGAGCATGGGTAAGTTGATATATGATCTCATGAAAAGCAGTCTCAATAATCAGAGTCCAGCGGCCCCAAATACTTCACTGGATGAAAATACACTCTTTCAGTCTTGAGGACGCTGACTTTTGGTATTTTTGTGGGTTGGGGATACCCTTGAGTAAGGTTAAGTAAAGGTTGGATCACTCTTGAATAGTCCTTGATGAAGCGTCTATAATAACCACAAAATCCCAGGAATCTTTGCAGTTCTTTTAGATTTTTGGGCTGTGGCCAGGTGGTCAAGGCCTCAACTTTACTTGGGTCGGTCTCTATTCCTCGTGGATACTATGTGTCCCACATACTTTACTGATGTTTGAAAGAATTGACACTTATCAATGGACAGTTTAAGCACAAAGTCCTCCAGTCGGTCCAATACCTTAAATAATCTGCTCTCATGTTCCTCCAGTGAGCTGCCAAACACAATAACATCATCTAGGTATACCAGGCACTCTAGTAAGTTCATGTCCCCCACTGCACCTCCATCAATCGTTGAAAAGTGGCTGGGGCACCTGAAACCCTTGAGGCATCCTCATGAATTCATAGAAGCCATGGACAGATAAAGGTCGTCTTCTCACGGTCCTCTGGGGCCATCGGGATCTGGTAGTACCCACTGCGGAGATCCAGCACAGAGAACCACTTGCTCCCGCTTAGGCAGTCCAAAGCATCCTGAATGCGGGCATGTGTACTGATCAGGATAGTCCGCTGTTTAAGGTGCGATAATCCACACACATCCTTACTGTTCCATTCTTTTCCTCACTACCACAATGGGGAAGCATAAGGGCTTCTGGATTCTTGTGTCTACACCAGCAGCTAACATCTCTTGCAGATGCCGTCCACATCATCTATGTCAGCAGGTGCCAGGCGTCGAGACCTCCTCACGAAATGGTCTTTTCGCTGCAGCCGGATATTGTGCTCAGCTCCTGCACGATCCTACATCCCATTCTTTAAAGAAAACACCTGGTCTCTGGGCAAGCTTCTCACTGATCCTCACTTTCCATTCAGCTGGCAGCGGGAGTCGCCAAATCAAACAAGTCAGGCGCTACTCTGTCATTCTTCCTTGAACTCTTGCTGCTGGGTAGCACTGCAGTGTCTGCACAATGCACATTAGCCAGGATGCAACCTCTGTTTACTCTCGAATGTTCTTTCAGACACATATGAACTTGGACCATTACTCCTCTGGCATAAGCATGGGCTCTAGCGGCAAAATACTAGGCTTGACCAGCAGTCCCTCTGGCAATTTTCCATCGCCTGGTGCATCCAACATTAATATTTTATTCTTAACATCCTTTCTGATACGGACCTTCCCTGTAAGGTACACTGGGATTTGGCGCCAGGATCAGAGACTCAGGATCCTTCTTCCATACAATTCTGACCGTTCCTCTGGTTCTGTTTTTCAGCATCTCTCGTGCCTCATAGGCCTTCTTAATTAAAGCCGAACTCTTAAAGCTCTACTAGTCTTTGACCCCTGTTTTTCATAACACAACTGTGCCAGCCTTCCTAACATATGAGCATTTGTTCCAATTAACAAAGGGACACCATCATACAGTCCAGTGGGGACACACTAAGGCTAGGGTCTCTACTTGTTCGCCACTCCAGCCACATGGAGGTGGGGGAAGACAGCCAACTCGGATATACCCGGAATAGGGGTAGGCCTCACTTAACCCCCATACATGCAGTCCTCTAATGGTGTCAGGTACGTCTGGCAAATGCTTCTGATACCAATCCTGAACATAATTGTCACTTGGGGAGCCACTGTCTCATCATAGCTCTTGTAGACACTCCATTCACCTTTACAGTGGTCTCCATGGAGGGACCCACTATTCTGGACCAGTCTGGAGAGGCGGTAGGGGGCCTGGCAACTGACCTTGCCACAAAAGGACGTGAATTAGCATTTTGGTGCCCTCACTGGGACTCATGTTGTGCACCTTTTAACCACTGATTTCTTCTCCTAAGCTCTCCTTGTAGCCTATATGCAACTTTGTCAGTGTCTTTTGGGACTGGCATTCTTTTCATGTGCCCATCTTTCCCACAATTATAGCAAAACATACTTTCTGGAGTTTGAGCTGGCCGAGGCGCCAAACTGGGAGCCAGGGCGGGGTATTACTAACTGAAACCTGGGTGCATCTCTGTCTGCAGGCGTGATAAGCATTTGGAGACATCTCTGCAGTTTCTCCACTTCCATGGTCAAGGAATTGAGTTTGGAGCTGTTATCAGTAGGATACATGGGTGGGTACCCACCCCATAGCAGATGCAGTCGGATATAGGTCAGGGCTGTACTTGCAGGCGTGGCTCTCATAAAAGGGACTGTTTTTGAATTCCGATCTCTCTCAACAGTTCGCCCCATTGTGGCATATCTTTTTCCTTGTCAGAGCACTCTATTGACTGTCAACCTCTGCCCCTGAACTTCACTTCTGATGGGTCACCCTCAGTCACCGGGTCGAGCTACAGCTGTTGGTCAGGTACTCCCGAGGTCGCTTTTCTCAACTCCTCGAATTTCTCTCATTAACTCATCATAGGAGGGTGGGGATTCCAACGATTTGCCAGGCGAATTGAAGAACAGCAGTTCTGAGAAGGGGGCAGACTTAAGGATTCTGTCCAGTCTGGTTCGTCCAGTTCAATCGCTGGCAACCTACCCTTTCTGAGGCATTCTTGCAACAATTTTTCCAGCCGAGACATACACAGACAACAACTCCTTGGTACTGTTGTATTTCTTACTTCTCCACCATAGGTCCTCATCAGAATCTGGGCTCCCACACATTCTCCAAGGCCTCAAGATAGGCCTGTGCAGTCGCTCAGGGTTACTGGCCTGCTTAGCACTGGATGGTAGCCAGGGCAGGACCCTCGGAGGCTCCTCACTAACCTCTTTCGCTCGCTTCCGAGTATTGCCATTCTAGCACTTGGGGGCAACATAGTTCATCCAGGTCTCCCAGTCATCCTCCCTTGGGGTGGGGAGGTGCAGAGAAGATCCTCAACCTCGGTAAGAGTCGTGACTAATGGCAGGTCAGAAATAGGAGTCTGCATTGGTTCAGCCACCACACGGGCACTGGAGCAGGAGAGGGTGTTGGGGGAGGAACTCCCAGGTGGCAAGAATAGTTTCAAGTCCTCCACAGTTTTCTCCTCCCAGCAAACCATTCAGCAAATTTCTCCTCAAAAGTTTCAGATAGTGGTGGGGCTGATTCCCCCGGGTCTTACTGTCCTTAGTTATCACCTCCAAGCAGTGAGGGCTCCTCTGGGTAATGGTCTGTGGCACTTTGGAGCTATCTATGGGATCCTTAACCCATTAGGCCAGGAAAGTGTGGGTGAGCAGATTAGCATGCCGACCCACCACCACAGGGTTTTGTAAACCTTCCACCTTGGAAAGTACTCCTGCACAGTGTCCGTATTGATACCCAGGGGATGTCCAGGATAAGCATAGCATTTTGGGGTCGATCTCCTCCCTAGTACACCACACTCCACCAGCCGGTGCACAGCCACTTCTGTCGGGTACCCATTTTTTCTTAACAGTGGTTCAGAATATGGCCACTAGAGGACACACAATCCCAGCGGTGAGCCTCCAAGATGTAACCCCAGATGGCGCTATCCCAGGGGCTACTACCCTGCCTGATTTGCTACTAACAGGTTGAGGGGCCTGGATCCAATGGCGGGTGCTTCCACCCAGAGGTCAGGGTTTGCAATAGTTAAACTAACTTGGTCACAGCCTCTGGGACACTGCAACCTCTTTCTTCCCACTAGTGGCCCACACAATATATCAGAATTACCTTCACAGTATACACTTACCCCAGGACTGTTCTGCACTGGGACCTCCTAGTAATGAGATACAGTGCAACAATCACAGTACAGTACTTTAACATAGACAACAACTTCAGGCAGTATAACTTTGTTGAAACAAGCAGCTCTGATTTATTTAGGGGATATAACAAGGACAGGGGAAATCAGGTTAATTAGCTTATCACCTAATAATTATCTATGGCTCTGTGCACAGGCCTATCCTCTATCAGTTACTGTCCCTGGGTACCCAAGCCCTAGTGGCTAGTCCAAACTGTGGCAGCTGGTAGGGCCCTTTCACACAGAGAAAAGGAGAATTAAACAGTCAGCAGTACAGTAATTCCATTTGGATGTAATGTGGCAATTCAACAGGAGCGACCCTGAATTAGTACTCACGACCTCCAAATAAGATAGGGTCCTTCAATGTCAGCAGGGCTCACTTGAGGGTACAACACCCTCTTATACATCCATATAAAAGAAAGCACTATACCAGGCAGGCTGCATCTGTATCCCGATCGTACTACTGCAAATACCCGGGAGAACACACAGCAGATTCAGTTCCTGACAGACCGAGTGCAATTTTCAGCAATTCTTCCAGTCTTCTACAGGGTGAGCCTGGTTTCTACTCTTCAGAGATCCTTTGATTCTTTTCACAGGACGGATTCAGTCCTAACAAGCTGCAGACCGGAACTCTGGGCCTTACACGTTTTTGACTAAACTGCACACTGAAAAGCACAGGCTCCTTCCTTCTTCACTGCCAAAACTCAACTGAAGCTCCAACCGACAAAACTGGGCACCTCCTTTGAGTTCCTCCCAGTTCTTGACTGGATTGGCTGTCACCACAAAGACTGCTGCTGTTGGTCCAAAAGGCACTGAAGTCTAAACCACATCTCCCAGAGTCACTGCCCATACAATCCTCTTGTGGCTGGCTCAGATTATGAGTCCAAGTTCTGATTCGTCCAAGGCACCATTTTGGCTAGCTTACCCCACACTGATTGGTCCAGTTCAGCAGTTCAAAACTAGAATGGGGAACTAGCAGACACAGTTCTGACTGCAAAGAAAGCAGGTTAGACAAACTGTAATTTCATTATTACTCTAAATAATTTCTGGCAAACAGTTACATCTTTCAGATAGGTTCCTTTGCACTCTAGTGACTGCAAAATGGAGTGAATTGGCAGTAGCTTGAGTGGTACTCAATCAAAGAAACACACAGTCCCCATACAATCAATTATGTCTGCAAGCAGACAGCTCTTAAAGAGACAGTACCAGAGGTTCTAAAACACTCACTGATAAATGGCTTAAATGCCAAACACCATTCAGGCTTGGAGCATTCAAGCAAGCTCCTGGAAGTCTTTTGGGAACCCCCATTTGCAGGGGGGTTACACCTGCTTTCCCTGCTTCCCTCTGTTTCCCCTGATACACCTCCCTGTCCTCCTTCTTCTGTGCCTTCTTAAATTTTCTGAATGTGGCCCTTTTAGTCTTTACCTTTTCATCCACCTCTTTTGAGAACCACAGTGTTTTTTTTTTCCTTTTGCTTTTAGTCACTTGCTTGATGCAGAAGTTTGTTGCCTTTACTACGCCCCTTTTTATCTTTGTCCACTGTTCCTCCACCCCATCCAGGTCATCCCCCCACCAGGTCATTCCCAATGCATTCACCCATCTTTATAAACTCTGCCCCCCTGAAGTCCAGGACCCTTGCCCTTGTGTGATTTGATTCTGTAGCCATCCTTATTCTGAACCACACTGTACGGTGATCTCTGGTCCCCAGGTAGCCTTCCACCTTGAGGTCTGCAACACTGTCCCTGTTTGTGAGTACCTGGTCCAGTACTGCCCCATCATGAATGGGTTCTTTGACACACCCTGCAGAGAGTCCAGGATGTTCCTGCTTCTAGCTGAAGGCACAGCTTGGGTTCCAATCTACTTCTGGCAAATTGAAGTGCCCTCCCTGCAGCACCTCTCTCTTTTCTGCCATCTTGCTAAAGACCTTCACCAGAACCTTGTCTAACTCCACCCCCCTGTTCTGGTGGTCTGTGAATCTCTATCGCTTTTATGCTTTCCCTCACATAAAGCACCACACCCCCTCCTTTCCTTCCCGCTCTATCCTTCTTCAATGAAATATAGCCTCAAATAGCCATGTCCCAATCCTGGTTTTCAGTGCACCATGACTCCGTGATGACCATAATATCCAGATCAACCTTTGCCATGATAGTTAGGTTTGGAATTGTATTTCCTAGACTTCTAACATTCACACACATGGCCTTCCAGATTTTGTTACCAGTCTGCTTGTTACTCCCCTTTTTTCCTTTTTGTCCTGCCCTCTCCTCCTCTCTTTTTAATGCTCTCATTTCTATCCCACTTCATTTCTACCACCCTGCTTCCCTCATTACTTTGCACCCTGGGGACTCTTCCCCCTCGTGTTCTCCCTACTGTGTACTTCAGTCTATGGGGGTGGTCAGTTTCTGCCTCACTGATTCCTTTTCCCACCCCCCTCAGCAGGTTTAAAAGTTAATCAAAGTGACATTTAAACCATCCACTGAGGACTGCGGATCCCCAAGATGGCTGCAGTTCATCACCCCTGTATAGGTCCATATCCCTCCATGTGGGTCACCAATATCCAGTGCAGGTGGACCCCTCCGCTCTGCACCATTCCTTCAACCATGAGTTGAAGCTCCTGTTTAAGAGTTCCCCCTTCTGCCCCCGTCATAGACACTCAGCACCTCAATGAAAGCCATTGAGCATGCTTCCTAAGACCCCTCATTAGCTCCCTAAACTCTCCCTGCACTATCCCAGCCCTTTCCCTAGCCAGGTCAGTACCCAGGTGGACAATGACATCCAGCCCTCCCCCATCTATACTGCTGCCCTGGTGATCCTTATGATCTGCTTTACATCCCTCTGGGCTATAGCATTGTGTAGGCACCTAACCTCCCTCTCCCCCCTTCCTATTCCCAAATCTATCCTCCTCACAATCAAGTCCCCTGCCAGAGGTTGCTTCCTTCTCCTCTGGGGTCTGGTACCACTCTCCTTGGGGTTTCTGCTATGGAGGACCACCACAGTGTACCTGGTCACTACCATGGGTTCCTCCTCCTGGAAGTCCTGCCCTGCCAGAGCCATGTAGGAATTACATACCCTAAATAGTTTTTAAGGATGTCTTTACCAGATGCAAATGTTTTAACAAACACCTTCTACCACTGGCTGTCAGAAGAAAATGACCTGAACCCTAAGCAGACCAAACTCCCTGAACGATATAAAAATCCATGGAAGCAAACACTATAGTGCTACCCAGAAAGCCAACTGACAAGGAAAAAACAGCAGACTACAAATGAACTACCCTAGGCCCGGCACTCACTCAGGCAGAGCTGATGCTATGGCTGTGTAAAACCACCCAAAGCAGGTACTACTGTAACTGAGTCACTGTGGATATTGACAGTTACTAACCCTGCCTTGTGGGCTCAACAAGATTGAGGGGACTGGGTTGTTAAACTCCTCGTTGGGGCATTCGATGAGCAGAATAACCATTTAATGTTACCCCAGCCCAAACCTGAAAGCAAAATATGTGGGAGACAACCTTATTTATTGTATACTAGCCCAAGATCTTCCACTTTATGGGTCCCCATATAAATTCCACAATGTAATGAGTTTGACAGGATAAGAACAGAATACAAGAACCAGTACTATACCATTAAATAGAAAAGAAAGTTCAGTTATTCCATTGGCATTTATTTAAGAAATATAAACTTGAAAATAATTTAATATTGGCAATTAACAAGTAATTAAGCAATTAATTAAAGTAAAAACTTTGCCGAGTCTTTTCTCTCCCTCGGGGGTGGGGGGTCACTAGAACATATGTTCTTTGAACAGTCTGTTTTTAGGTGATGCCCTCATTTTGACATCCTGATTTCAGCTTAACATATACTGTACCCTCTTCAGGTGATAACAGCTTACACAGTTCTGAGTAAAATATGCACACTCACTAGCCGCTCAATGAACCCCCGAGGTAAAAATCTTACTCCCAGTCCTTTCATTCACTTGCCAAAGATAAGATGTTAATTAGGAAGTATTGTTTGGCAAGGGTTTGCAGTCATTTGCAAAAATGTGTTTTTACTTGGTCCATGGGGGGGGGGGGGCGATGCTTGCTGGCATTCTTTGTCTCAGTGCTCCGATCTGGATGGTACATGTTTGGAACTGGTGTAAGTTACTCCTCGCTGACTTATTGCATTGTGACTTTGAGGCATGATGGCAGAGGAGGCGGTATGTCGCTTCTCTCCTGCAGTCCCATAGCTTTGAAGTTGTTTGGACCAGGGGTTAATAAACACCAAGGCCAAAGGCTGGCATGTTTATTAACCCCTCTGGTCTGGTTATTACAGTACTGAGAAAACCCATACCACTATTGGTGTTATCACTAATATACTGAAAAACCTAATAACAATTTTAAAACTGCCAAAATATCTTCACTGTGCTATAGTGCATCTATGAGAAAGCAGGAATTGTTTCTCACAGACACACTGTAGTGTTGCTAGACATCTCTGATAGGCTTCTGCATGTTTTGTGTTTTTTATTTACAATTTCTCCACTGTCTGCGGAGCTGGCAGGTGGCTCTCTCTCCTCCCTCAGAGGAGTTCACCTCTCTGGACTGGCATCCTGCACTGATCCTTCCCCGGCAGATCCCTCACAGGTTACCCCCCCATGACAGGGCCGAAGAGAGGAGTGTCGACTTTCCCTCTCTCCCTGAAAGCCAGTGTCCAGATTCTGGGAGGGACTGCACGAGGGCAGCCAGGCAATCACAGAACCTGTCAGCTCCATTTTCTTCCTGTTTTTCTCTCCCCAGGACCCACGAATATGCAATGGGTGAACGGTTGGGCTCCGCCTCCGAGGAGGCAACCACATGCCCTGAACGTGGGTCCCACCCCCTTCTCACCACATGCCTGTGCCAACACCCAGCCACTGCTTGGTGTCAGTCTACAGCACGCAGTACTGTCCCTCCTCCTCGAGGAAGGAGAACTGTCTACAGATGCTTGAACCTTCCTCACCTCTACCAACCCCTGAGCAACCTGAGTCCGTTCTCAACTCTGGGTTGCCAGTGTGGCAGGAGGTGTGGCATCCAGTGCCTCAACCTTCAGCACCACCAGGCCAGCTGGGCTTCTGCATGTTGAAATGGGAGGGCAAACTGGGCTTGCTCTTTGACTGGCTAACTGGACGTGCAGCAGCCAATCAGAATGCAGAGCCACTGTTCCAGTGTTGTTTTTAGCCAATCAGAATGCAGAGCCATTGTCCCATTATTCAGTGTACTGTCTGGTTATTGCAGAATAACCAGACAGTAACTCTGTATTCTGATTGGCTAAGAACAATTGCTGTCAGTATAATTTAACATATTTTCAAAGTCACACAGTTGTTATGGCTAAGATGTTTCAGAAGGTGAGAATCAATACATTACAGAATTAAATGTTTTAAAGCATTCCTCTTAAGTTGCAGTGTTTCCACATATTCATTTTTATGGATGCACCTGTTTATGCATATTCAGTTGTTTATCTATTTGGTGTTCTCAAAGTTTAGGATGACACTTGATCCTAACACAGACTCAGACAAAAAAAAACAATTTAGAAAAACATACAGTATGTCTTAGCATAGATACTAAGCTTGAAAAACTAAAAACAATGGGGGCTATGCACGAAGTGGGTGCAGGTAAATGCCAAAGGCGCATTACCCACAACATAACTCTACCTCACGGACAGGTGCACACCTGGTGGCATGCACAACCGCTGACCACCTGTTCGCAGCCCCACCCCCATGGCATGCAGGGTCACATGTGGCAGACGGGGGTGGAGCTGTGGACTTGGGCGGACATCCAATCAGATGCCTGTCCTAGGTCCCTCAGTGGATTTCTTACACGGCAGGGCACGTGTTGGACCTGTGCGGCCTGGCAGATGTCCGGATGGCTGGCGGCTATAGGGGGCATTCTATGTGATAACGGCAATCGAGGAAAGGCGATTGCTATTAGGGTGAATGCATGGCAAAAAATCTATTTCACGATGTACACTCCCAGCACATGGGCAAAAAGGGTGCCGGGACTTGTTTTTTTTATTTATGTGGGGCTGTGCTCTCCGTGCCCCCTACTAAAGGATTCTCAACTCCAGGGGTGCATGTTGGGAGGGTGCAAAACCGGACAAAAGTTTTTTTTTAAGCCAGGCGCGCAACAAAACGAGTGTGCACCTGGAACCAAACCCGGTACCCTTACAACCCTAGCCAGCCACCCACCCACCATGCCACAGGGCCAGCTCAGCAACCCACCACTGCACTATGCCTCACAAACCCTTCCTCCTCTTCCGCCCGTCACATGGCATGCTCACTCCCCCCTGCACACACATGTACATATAGCAACAGGATGTTGCTATATCCGTAGTCACCCCCTTGTCCACTAGCCCTGTGAACAGGTTCCACTATTGAGTCACCCTTTTTGTAAGTGCTCAGTAGTGGATGCCTTTATCGCAGGATATCCTGTAGGGGAGAGAGGAAGGCAGTGCTGCCGGCCATCCTGAGTTGCTGCACCAGTGTACCTGTGAGGGGGTTGTCAGTGCCACAGCGGGTGTGACCTTGGACCTGGCCCATGCTGTGTGCATGGGGAGTGGGGGGCAGCTCTCACAGGGGGTCAGGACAGCCCAGTGTGGGCAGAGGGGGTGACCTGCCATGCCGGCCAGGGGTGGGGTGTATCTGGCATGTTGGGGGGGCTGCATTGTACTGCCATGTGGGGTGGTCTGGCGGTTCATATGTGGTGGTGGTAGTGGGGGTCACCCGGCTAGACACAGACACAAGGTGGGTGGTCTGTGGGTGCAATGTACAGTGCACGGGACACTTACACCAGAGACCCCCTGTCATAACCTGTGCCCATCTCTTCACACATGTGGCCAGCACTATGCGCTTTAGTGAATAGTGCGTAGTGCTGGCATGCTCCCGACATGCCTCCCCACCCGCCTCCGCTGCGTTGCTCAATGCACAGACAGGGGATCACGCATGTACCCTGGTTTGTGAATGCTGCGTGGGGTCCATGGGACCCTACTCTGTGGCATTCAGTCATAGCGATGCCAACGCACCTGGTTTACGCGGCGTATTGACATCGTGCATAGGGCCCAATGTGAACAAGACAGGCAGAAAAAAAGTAAATACATTTTGAATTTCAGGCCTATTCTTAAATCTAGGTTTCAACTTGACCTGAAAATGTTAGCTCTATATGGCCCACAGTTTGTATTCAAGTTTTATTTAAATTGTATGGTGCTTCCACCCAGAGAAAATGTAATTAGGTCTGATGTAAATATGATAAACCCCCGGGTGTAGTAACTCCCCACAGGATAACCCCACCTGAGGACTCCCAGCAAGCAATAAAAACTCTCCCCAGCTGTAATTCTTGTCATAGGCTCCATTCATGAACCTGGCTATTTAAACTGGAACTGAGCATAGTGGAGGGGGGCATGCAGTTGTGCACCCAAGGAGGTGTGTAGATCACACGCCATTCACTGATAGCCACATGCTTTGATGGTGTAGTGCATAACGACATGCTGGAACATGTGGAGCAGGGCATGGGAGGACCACTGGAGGGAGGACCAGCCTGTGACCCCTCCAAATGCGGTGATCCACACTACCATGGATGTGCAGCACTCTGATGCACATGCATGTTTGTGCATGTGTAGGTGCTGACATGTCCACAGTGCTGTTGAATGTACAGGAACACAGCCATGGGTGCCAGGCCAGGAATGTGATGTCCATGCTTGATGTTCATTGCGTCACCAGTGTAGGGGTCACATAGGCATAAACTGTTCAGGTAGGTGTTGGTACCTGTCTAGTGTGGGCACAGTAAATGCGTGTAAGGACATTATGTACATTTCATGGTACCAGAGTGCAGTACTAGCCATTGTATTGCCCATGCACCTTGGGCCTGGGCATGGCATCACTGTCGCCGCACCCACCATGGCCAGAGGCCCTCACTCCACTGAAGCGTGAGATGGACCCCACCATGTGAATCACCTGAAAGGAGTTGGCTGTGAATGGGTGGAAGTGGGACTACCCCATCAGCATGTAGAGATCATCGATGCCCACCCAGGCTCCCTGCCTGTGATAGGGCTGCCCAACTAAAGGGGAGGTGTGGTATGCATGAGGAGCTAGCTGTCTGGTGTGGTTAGGTAGGTATCTTGGGAACAAGCAGGGAGTTGAACGGAGCCCAGAGTTAGAGCTGGAGGGGTGGCTACTGCCATGGAGTGGCCCAGCAATGGGGCCTGTCTCCTCAGGACAACAGCAGCATGAAGCCCACGTGCTCACACAGGTAACCCCAGAAGCCTCAGCAGTGACAACATGCTCCATGGTCACCAGGGCTGTTGTGGTGGCACCACCTCTTATGGGGCCATCTAGGCAACCATGTTTCCAGGAAACACAGTGTATTGAGGGTAGGAAGATGTGGCACCACAGGACTGCCACTAGCAACAGCCACCACTGGGGGAACATAGACAAGAAAACAACCCACCTCCTCTAGTACCATAAGGGACAGTCACTGCAACCAGAACAGGCCCCACGGGGCCATGTGCAACCAATACCTGAGTGGTCACAGGCAGAGAGTTCATGCGCCTTCAGGTCAAGGTGGTGTACCCCACACGCACACCTACCCCTATGTCCCGGAGGTGCTGTGGGATGAAACTGAACAGAACTGGGAGGACTGAGTGTATCAGGTGTCCCTAGAAAAGATCCATATAAAACATGGACTGACCCTGCACTATTGCATCTCCGGGAGGCCAGGGTGCATGCCAGGTCCCTCATTGACACTGTTTGTGAGGGGCTGACCATAATAAAACACTATGTGCTGTTCCAGAACATTGAGGTGAACAGAACAGAGCATGTGGTGGATGCCATTAACTCATTTGGCTAACCCTGCACCAAGCCAGACCCCGTTATTATTTCTAGTCAGCCGGGGGTAGGCACTGCACCCCATCAAGGGTGGCCTACATCATTGGTGCAGTCCGGGACACAGGAAGACTTTCTGGGTAACTTTGGACACATTCCAGACATTTGTTTCAGGTATACCCCTAGGTGGACTATTAGGGACACCTCCCCTGTTTTTCCTTAAGAAGTGCACACTGTTGCCATGTTTCTATGAGTGTTTAAGCACCATCTTTTGTTTTATGCTATTGGTACAGCCCTGCAGGTGCCTTTTGGTTACATATAAATACTGCAGTGTTCTGAAGCCTACTGTGTCATCTGCTTTCTTACATGGGTACAGGGTTGGTCAGGTCCCTTGGGTGTCACAGTATAGGGGCACCCCATTTGGGGTTTTATGGGCAGTTGGGGGGAATGAGGATTCTGTTATGTATGGCACCATGGGGTGAGTGCACCAGGTGACGGAACAGCAGGTTGCAACACAGAGCACTGGGGACACATGGCCTACATTGGGGATGCTGCGTACTGTGTGATACGGAGAAGCTGCTGCAGCTATATCGTGTACCGGCCTTCTCTAGGCATTTCTACAGGGAATGTCAAATGTGGCACTATCTCATGGGGGACATTGCCCAGTATGATTCCAGCTCTCAAATCCCTGCACCTCTGTGGCATGTGTAAACTGTAGGGTGGTTGGGTGTGGCTACATTGCTCATTCAGGTATGTTGTTGTAGGATGATGGCTCTTGGGGCCATGACCCATAGTTTACGGCAGGGGTGTGTGTGTGGCATAATTGTGCAGTGGCATGCGTATACTCCTTTTTGGCATAAACTGCATTGTAAATAATTATTATGCTTCGCATGCAGCACATAGCCATCTGACATGCCCCCATGTGGGGCTTCCCTGGGATGTGTGCATGCCATGATTACACGTTACGTGCCCTGGCTGTGCATCCTGCTTAGATAGAATGAGTGCATGATTCATGCATACAGCCCTCTGTGCGACAGTTATGTGGTGCACTGTGTGATTTGCATGTTGCTGAATAGAGGCCATTATACTCACAGACAGTACATATACACTAGTAACAAGGGCTTTATTAAGTGTAGTGGGAACAGGTCCTAAGGGAATGGGAAAAGGGCAGTCCATCCAGATACTAATGCTACAAGACTTATCCAAGTGGGCTTAGTTTTCAAATGCCCTCCTAAGCACAGCCAGTATATGTATATGGTAGCATCAATGCTCTTCAACTGCACTTGCAATGTCCTTCTAAGCACAGATAAATGTATTCTTATAAAAATCCTTTACTGTGTTTTAGGTAACCCACCTTCAGTACACACACACACACACACACACACACACACACACACACACACACACACACAGTACATCTACCCTATGTACTGGTAGGCATTATCTATGCCCATCTGCACCAGTCGTTGATAACTGCTAGTTCTCTGGGAGTTCCTAGGTACTTCACGTGGAACCCAGCAATTGGAACAGTGTAGGCCTGGAGATATTGCACGTGGTTAGCCGGCACTGATGCACATAAGAATTAAACATTGAGCAGATGAACACACAAACCCCTAAACCCTATTGGGCATTTGTAAATCCTGGCTGGATGACTTAGTTCTAGACTAGTCCAGTATCTGTACAAATCTCAGGGTATGCGGCAGGGACAAGGGGCAATTTATTCATATTGTAAAACTCATAATTAGTTTAGGTCCCACACTAACTGGGAGTTTTACAGTCTGAATAAATCAGCACAGATCAAGGTGTCTGATCTCCCAATTTCAGATAATTGGTGAACTATTTTGATGCTTTATTCAGCCATAATAAACTGTTCGGAGATATAGAATTTGAGAATATATAAAACTTTTTATATCTTTACATATCCAGTAGAAGAGTCATGTCACCTTGGGAGGTTGTTCCCTTCACATCAGAGGAACTTAATTCTTTGGTGAATAGTAAGGCCCACTAGGCCCAAGGCCTGTTTTCCGGGATGATCCGGGAACACTGGGGAGGATATGTGACTTGCTTGTGGTCCCACAGTATGCAAGTGGAGGTTGTGAGAATAAAACCCAGGTCTGCTGGACGTACCAAGCACATTCACAGCTCGTTACTCTAACCTCCAGGCTATACTGCCAGCACTGATTTGGGTGTAATTATGTTTTTATGCTAATAGGATCTAGAAGTGATGTCTAAAGCATGTTCTCATTGTCAGCGCAGAATATTTCAAGATAGGGACTGCAACACACTGGCCTGATTTGTCTGAGTGCAGCATCTGTCAGAGTGCCTCTCTGAGTTGGATTAAAATTTTGTGCAACTATGGGGGCCTATGTATGAAGGTGTATGATTTGCATGTACCTGGCCCTTGCAGCTCCTCACCTGCAGACATACACATGGGGGTGGCATTCATGATTGTCAGGTGCCTGTCCACGGCCCCCCCCGGGACACAGGATCACAAGAGGGTGGATTGGAGGGCACAGGCAGGCATCCAATCAGATGTCCAGCTTGGTTGTGCAGTAGATCTCCTGCTCCACGTGGAGCAGAGGATTGTGGGATGGGTCTCAGATTTGTACAATGTTTGGGGAGTGCCCAAATGGCTACCCACAGCACTCCCTTCCTGACCAGAGGGCTAGGGCAGTATGATGGTGGTGGCACTCTGGATTCCTTTGTCCAGTGGGGGTATGCTGTGGGGGTTGCACAACAGTTGTGGCAGGGACCTGCCACTGTATCATGCTCCCCCCTCGCACAGCACTCCCTGTCTTCATGAATGGCACAGAGCGTGGACTCGCCCCCAACACTACCTCGGGCCGTCCTTGCACATAGCCATTTGACCGGTCATGGGATCTAGTGTGAAAGGGATACCCTTCCCTTTGATGCATGCACACAGGGGCTTGCGGGACTCTGGTGATGAACTGACACTTGGGATTGTCTACATGCTGTGGATCCGTGGCACATTGGCAGTCTGCCCTGTAGTGCAGAGGGCCCACGGACAGTGAATGAAATGCACAAGGCACTGACATTTCAGTGAGACTGGCTGAATTTTTGTGTTGCTCCACTTTGTACTCAGTGAATGGTGCAGTGGGCATACTTTACTGAACTCACTTTAAAATGAAAGCACTGATGACTGTTTATTACATTTTTAGGATCACAGTCCCTTGAAAAAATGTATTCATAAGCAAAATGGTGGGCATGTGTGAGGTGACTTACAACACTTGGACTAAAATATGAGAATAATTCAGCAAATCTTTTGAGCTACTGTTGTAGTTCTTCATCTTCTGATACTTTATACGATTATACAAAGAACTCATGTAAAAAATAAATGTAAAATGTATGAATTCTTTTCTATAAATACCCTTCCTTAGCTGTGGGTTATTGTAGGACAGACCCACAGGTGAAGAACTTGGCTGACCATTCAGGTTATAGGATTTTTATGTCCATTGTATTATTAAGGAATAATTCATAGGACGGTGAAGTATATTATGGGATACTGGCACTCCTCGGGTGGGTTGTGAAACCTGAGGCTATAGCCTAGTGATTCATGCACCTGAGCAGTGGCAATGTCCCATGCATACCACACCCCCAGAGTGTATTATTATTATTACTATTATCCAAGGTGGGGGGGGGGTTGTCCACATACAAAATAAAAACTTAAAAATACTTTTGAATCTATTTTATAATGGAGGTAAAATAGTTCCCTAGATTTGTTACATGGACTGTAGATGGCACTGTTGTAGTAGGTTTCACAGGAGGGGAAGCAGGATGTGGTGTGGTAATGGTAGGAGGAAAGGTGGCTCTGAGTTTGGATAGTAGTTGGCTAGCCCCTTCTTGTTGTGTGGTGAACCTGAGAGATTAGGAGCAGCAGAAGCAGGTAAGGTGTGCTGAAAACCTAGGACTGGAAGAGATGTGCAGCAGTGGTTGTACTGGCCAAGACAAGGCCTTTTTCAAAACACTGTTGTGAGGGCTGGATGCCAGGGCAACCATATTCTGTGTGGTAAAAGGAGTGGAATACTACAAAGGCAAGCAAAAAGACTGTTGGGTTTCTTTTACTATGGGTATGTGCTGGAATGCCCCCATGGCTGTTAGCCAATCAGGTTTGAGTATTTGTTTTAGCCATTGGCTAATATTTATGAATTATTTAGGTGAAAACTGTTAGTTCATAGAAAAACCTTTCTATCAAGGAACAGAAATGGTAGCTCAAGGTTCTGCATGGTGCCAGTACTAAAATTATAAAAATTTTTACAAGCAACTAGGAAAAGATGGCACCAACCAACTTCTCAGGGGAAATACCCTGAGACAGATAAACTGTCCATGCCCAAAAGTTTGCTTAAAAATTATTTTCATTGATACGAAACATATGCGCTTAACAGCAAACTCACGTGAGCCACACACACACGAGGTGATCTGATCAAGATTAACTAAACCTAACATTTTGCAGCAGGGGAGCGTCATCAGAGGTTTTGATTCTTTTGATGATGCACCCTTGGTGTAAAACATGAGGTTTAGCTAGTCTTGATCAGATCACCACTTGGGGTGGCTCACATGAGTTTGCTGTTAAGTTTTTAAGTGTTGTATCAATAAAAATAATTTTTAAGCAAACTTTTGAGCATGGATGGTATATAGTACCTGTCTCATGGTATATCCCCTGGAAGGTTGATGGGTGCTGTCTTTTTCCTTTTGCTTGTGATCTTTCCATCTAATTTATAGGGACAGCCAGCCAGTTAGGATGTCTCTTATGACTAAGAGTGTTTTCATGTACATGCCCCCCCTCTGAGAGAACAGCAAACCAAAGGTGTTCCCTACTGTTGTCCCTACTCTCCACTCTCCTTGTCTTACACTCCAACATATGCCTGTCCTGTGCATCACTGTATATGGTGTATAGTTTTGTTGGGCTCACTGCTTTTCTTTTGCTCCTCTGATCATAGGCTCTTGCACCCTCATCTTTCTCTCTCCCCAGTTCATAGCGCTATTGCCCCACTGGGAAGCTACCAGATTCTTCTGTTTTTCCTTTGCCCCATTTCTCCTTTGAATTTAAACTACTACTGGGGAGCCTGCTGTTGGCATCACAACTTGTGGTATTTGGTGCAATTACTTAACCTTTTTTCAGCCTTATTTTTGGTTTTTGTGAATTATTAGTTTTGTACTTACACCTCTGGCTCTTCTTGTCACGTATATTATTCAGTGTCTCTATACTGTTGTATCTTTATTTTGCATTGTTCATCCCATTTACAGTACTTACTGTTGCTCTTGCTCTTTTAGAGTATTCCCACTACAGAGCAACACTCTTTGGTTTCAGAGCCAGAGGTACTAGGATCCCAAGGCAACCAGAATGTGTTGGGGTGTGATGCTGGCGACAGAAACAACATATGGTGCCATAACTGCCTGCACAACATATAATGTGGTGCAGGCCTCAACCTGCTCTACGTTTTTAACTGATGAGAGTGAGAGAGAGAGAGAGAGACAGGGAAAGGCTACCAATAATTATTTTAGACTAAATTTAGTAAAGCAAGGCAAAAGTGCCCCATGTAGCTGTAAGAAGGGATAAAAAACACACCTTATTTTTGCAGCCCATAAACCTGCTGGGGGGTGGCATCCATTGTGCAGGAACATTTTACATTATAAAAAGGGCCTGAGAAATAGAGCTTTCAATTGGCTGTAAGCATTCTATCAGCCTTATGTTAATCTTTTAATATATTTTCCTTTTTTTATTGTTTTAAACTGTGTAATTATTTCACATTTATGGCTAGACATGCATTTTATAGTTTTTTTTTTGTGCATCTTTCGAAAACCACACCTAAAGCCTTTAGCCTCAGTCACAGTGCAAGGCATCATGGTTATGCAAATGCTTGTGCAAGACAGACTGACAATGCTTCACCAAAACAGGCTTTGCCTTTTAAACAGGCTTGTATACCTGACTCAGTATAGGCTGAGAATGACAATCTGTAGACATGTCTTTCTTCTGCTGGGACTCCTCAGTGAGGTGTAGTCATTGTCTCAGCCATGTACTGTACCAAGTAAAAACACCAAGGCATTGGGCATTTAGCACACTTGGAGAAAGCATACCAATGAGACAGTTTGCAAGAAGAGTAGTGCATAGGATCCAGAAAAAGAAGAAACCAGGGAAGCTAGGTAAGGTTTTCCAGCACCAGATTGAGATCCTAGTTGGCTACAGGCTTTTTAAATGGAAGTCTCAAATGACGTATTTCCCCATGTAACATCCTGAAGAGGGGCAGTTATGTCACTGGATGTCCACTCACTAAATCATGATATTGTATGTTAAAAAGGCTGACAAGTGCACTTAAAGTGATAAATACTGCAGGCCAGTTCCAGAAATGCTCATGAGATACTCTAGAACCTGTTCCAGAGGATGGATGTAAGGTTCTAGAGATCTCTCAGAATACTAGATAAACACCTCCACTTGGTGTCATAGGCTTTCTTGTTGGAGGATTTCCTTGGTACCAGCAATACATGGGTTTCTTTAGGACACTGAACCTGTTAACTTCTAACACTTCAGAAGACAGGCTTGAAGGTGTAGTGACCAGATACTCCAACTGATCCCAGAACTGGGTTAATAGGTTGTATCTCAATGGATGTCCAGCAAACTCTGAATCTCCGTTTAACATAAAATATGGTACCATATGTGTTGACGCCAGCATGATACTACTGTACCAGAGTCATCTGACTCCTGTTGGACTCTGCTTGAGGAGGACCTTCTGAACCAATGGGATTGGAGGGAAGGAGTTGAAAAATTGACTCATCCACTGCTGCCTGAATGCATCCCAATAGACACCTCTATGCTCTAGATTTCTGGAGCAGCAGTTTTGTATTGCAGCAGGATGCATAAAGGTGTAGCAAAAAGGTGTAGCTCCAGCTCACCCCACTCATTGAACAGAGATGGCACCATGTCCTCTGCATGAGACCACTCGTGTTGATCTGCCACTGTTTACCTGAGATAGTCTGCCATGACATTTTCCACTCCTCATAGATGAGTGGCCTGGATTAGAGACAGACTTCACTCCCAAACTCTAATTGCTTTCCTGCATAGATGATAGGAGTGGGTTCTGCCCTGCTTGTTGAAGCAGAACATGACACATTTGCTGTCTGGCTGGAGATATACTAACTTGTCACAGTCTACATCCATCAGGATGTGGAGACTATACAGGACTGCCCTTATCTCCAGAACATTGTTCTGGAGATGCTGTTCTTGGTCTTACCAGGTGCCTTGAGACTGAAGACCTTGATAGTGTGCTTGAAGGCACAGAGAGGATGCATCCATAGTCGCCATCAGTTAAGATATTTGGGGAAAGAAGGGAACCCCCTTGAAGAGGTTCTACTTCTTTGTCCATCACAGAAATGATAAAATCAGATGATTTATTGCTCAAATGGGATGCTCCATCAGCTAGGATGCTTGAGTCCATTAAATGTTGATTATCCATAGGAATATCCTCTTATGGAGCCTCATGAGGGGTACTGAAAAGACTGCCATGAGACCCTGCATTCTCTGCATGGAGAGTGCTGTTACTTGATTTTTCATTCTGATGTAACAAGCTAACTGCTCTTCTCTCCATGAGGAAGGACTTGGCTTGAGAGGAATCCAGGATTGCACCTATGAACTAAAGTCTCTAAGTCAGCACTAGCTAAAACTTGGACAAGTTCAGCAGGGCAACCAGAAACCTGAGGGAGGAGCATGCAAGTCAAACTGCTGCTTCCATCTGAGTCTGGTGTGGGGACTTGATAAGCCAATCGTCCGGGCAGGGAAACACTTGTATCTCTAGCTTTCTGAGGTGTGCTGCTAATACCATAAAACTCTTAGCAGAGACATGCAGCCCTGATGCAAGTTAAAGAAGAACAGGACTGTTCTGGCAAAGAGTGGTTCCTCTATGGAGGCACCTGCAGTGGAGACCAAGGAGGATGCTGGGAACCTCCACAAAGGAGACCCACAGGAGGGTGGCACGAGACCCCACAGGGGAAGGAAACAACTCCTGGTGGGGGGCCCAATCATTAGTGGGGTAGATGTGGGGGAGGAAGGGGATAGGGAGGTAAGGTGCCTGCCTGGTGCCATGGCTTGGAAGGACAGGAAGAGAATCCTCAGGATTGCGGGAGCAGCTGCACGAGGGAGGGAGCTGGATGTCATTGTCCACCTAGGGACAAATGACCTGGCTGTAAATGGGATCAGAGTGGTGCAAGAGGAGTTTGTGGAGTTGGGGAGGGGCCTTAGACAAGTAGAGTGTACGGTAACCTTCTCGGAGGTGCTGCCTGTCTATGGCAAGGATGATGCTAGGGTATTCTGCACCATGGGATTCAATGAATGGTTGAAAACCTGGTGTGGAGCTCAGGGTTTTGGCTTCACTGGGGACTGGGGAGCCACCTGGAGGGATGCAGGCTTATACTGGTGCGATGGTCTGCATCTGTCCAGGGGGGATCCAGGATCCTAGGTGACAGGTTTAAATGCTTCATTGCCAAGCATTTAAACTAGCCAAGGGGGAGGCACTAAAAAGGAGCAGGGAAATCCCAGCTTCCCCCCACAAAGTGCAGTAGTTAGAGAGGTAAACACCAAGGCAGAGAAGTCAGTAGGGAGCAGGACAGGGATAAATGCAGAAAAAGGTGTTAAGAAACATAGAAGCATAGACTTTGACAGCAGATAAGGACCACTTGGCCCACCCAGTCTGCCCATTTCCCTACCTATTGGATAAGCTGCAGATTCTAGTTAACCAACAGCCTACTTCCTGCAACCCCCCCACTATAATTGCCTTATGTCTGTCCCATGCATGTTTGAATTCCCCACTGTTTTAGACCCCACAACCTCTCCAGGAAGGCGGTTCCATGCGTCCACCACTCTCTCCGTGAAAAACATTTCTTCACATTACCCTGAGCCACCCCTCCCATCTTTAAATTGTGCCCCTTGTTCTTACACATCTCTTTTCTGAAAGATGCTACCTCCTGGACTTTGTTGATTCCCTTGAGATATTTAAAAGTTTCTATCATGTCCCCCTGTCCTCCTTTCATCAAGGGTATACATATTAAGCTCCTCTCAGTCTCTTCATATGGTTTCTGATGTAGACCCTGCACCATTTTAGTTGCCTCTCTGGACTGCTTCCATCCTGTCTATGTCCTTGCGTAGATGAGGTCTCCAAAACTGCACGCAGTACTCCAGATGGGGTCTCACCAACTGTCTGTACAGAGGGATAACCACTTCCCTTTTTCTACTTGTGATGCCCCAACCTATGCATCCCAGTATCCTCCTGGCTCTCCTTACCAGCTTCTCACATTGCTTACCCACCTTTAGGTCATCTGATATGACTACCCCCAGGTCCCTTTCCATTATTGTTGTTGTTAGTACCTCTCCTGCTATTGTGTACTCTTCTCCTGGATTTTTGTTTCCCAGGTGCATTACTTTGCACTTCTTTGCATTGAATCTAAGTTGCCATATGTATGATCATTCCTCCAACCTTGCCAAGTCCCTTCTCATCCTTTCTACCCCCCTTGTGTATCAACTCTGTTACAGATCTTTGTGTCGTCTGCAAAGAGGCATACCTTTCCTTCCAGACCCTCTGCAATGTCACCTATAAAGACATTAAAGAGGACTGGACCCAGTACTCGAGCCCTGAGGTACTCCACTAGTAACCCCCTTTCCTTCTGAATGTGTTCCATTCACTATTACCTTCTGTGTCCTGTTGTGCAGCCAGTTTGCTACCCAGGCTACCACCCTGGGACCCACTCCCAGGCTGGCTAACTTGATTATTAATCTTTGTGGACTGTGTCAAATGTCTTACAAAGTCTAGGTAGGCCATGTCCACAGCCCCTCCCTGGTCTATTACTTTGGTCACCCAGTCAAAGAAATTGATTAGATTCATCTGACATGACCTTCCTGCTGTGAATCCATGCTGCTTTGGGTCCTGTGTCCCGCTGGCCTCTAGGTACTCAACAATTCTTTCTTTCAGAAGTGATTCCATCATTTTCCCCACCACTGAGGTCAAACTAACAGGTCTGTAGTTTCCTGCTTCTGTCTTGCTCCCACTTTTGTGAAGGGGAATAACATCTGCCATCCTCTAGTCCTCAGGTACCACCCCATCCTCCCATGATTTGTTAAAAAGTGTGGTCAGTGGTGTCACTAGGTCCTCCCCTAGTTCTTTTAGTATTCTAGGGTGAATCCCATCAGGCCCCATTGCTTTTTCCACCTTGAGTTTTAGGAGTTCTTTCAGGACTCTTTCTTCTGTAAATGGACTGGTGTCAACCCCACTACCCAGAGTGCTTCTATTGTTTGGTTTAAGTAACTCCTCCTTCTTCATTTGTGAATACTGAGCAAAATTATTCATTCAGTATCTCTGCCTTTTCACTGTCTCCCCTGCCCACCTCTCTCCTTTATTAATCTTCACTATCCCTCCTTAACCTTTCTATGCTCCCTAATGCACCTATAAAGGTTTTATCTCCCTTCTTAACTGAGTTGGCTATCTTTTCCTCGGTTTGGGCCTTTTGTTTTTCTGACTGCCTTCCCACTTCTTTCTGCTTTAATTGATACAGTTCCTGTCATGCTCCTTCTGTGATTCCTTATACTTTTTGAATGCAGCCATTTTCTCCTTAAGCCTTCCCTGACACCTCTTTTGAGAACCATAGTGTTTTTATTCCGCTTTGTTGTCTTTATTTGTTTTCAACAAAGGTTCGTTCTCCATGATGGCAGTTTTGATTTTTCTCCATTGTTCTTTCCACCCCTCCTTTCTGGCCATTTGCTAATGCATTCCTCAGGTATTCACCCATTATGCCAAAGTCAACCCTTCTAAAGTCCTATCTCTTGTCTTGTATGGTCTTGTCTCCATGGTTGTGTTTATTGTGAAGCACACTTGCAGTGCAGTCGCTTGTTCCTCAGATGTCTACTGATCTCCAACTCAGTGATCCTTCTCTGATTTGAGAGCACCAGGTTCATATTGCCTCTTCCTCGAGTGGGCTCCACCACCAGCAGTCTAGCAGCATGCCCTTCGGGCATCGAATGCCCCGCCCTTTGACGTGGGCTGCAGTCCATGTCATCCAGTTAACATCTGGCATATTCAGGTCCCCCATCAACAGTATCTCCCTTTTTCAGCCATTTTGAGAATGTCCTCTATTATTTTCTTGTCCATTTCCTCCCCTTGAGACGGGGGTCTGTATACAACCCCAGTGTGGATTGTGATGCCATTCCCTGTCTCCAAGGTGACTCAGAGTGCTTCTTGTCCTCCCCCTTTACTTTTTAGTTCTGTAGCTTTGATTCCTTCCCTTATGTAGAGAGCTACTCCACCTCCTCTTTTAACCTCCCTGTCCCTACACTAGCTGTATGAGGCATGGGGCTCAAAGGGGTAAGGCCATACAAAATAAATGGAAGGTGATGAGTACCAATGCCTGCAGTCTGTGCAACAAGCTCCCTGAACTAGTGGCCTTGATGGAAGAGGGATGCCTGGATATTGTGGCAGTCACTAAAACATGGTACACAGAGAATCATGAGTGGGAAGTCAACATACTAGGATACACAGTCTACAGGAGGGACAGGGTGGGTAAAAGAGGAGGAGGAGGAGGAGGAGTAGCTCTCTATATAAGAGAAGGGATTAAAGCAACAGAACTAAAGAGTAAACAGGAAGTTGATGAGTCACTATGGGTCACCCTGGAGACAGAAAATGGCACCACAGTCCGCATGGGGGTTGTGTATAGACCCACATCTCAGGGGGAGGAAATGGACAAGGAAATGATAGAAGGCATCCTTAAAATGGCAGAAAAAGGGGAGATATTGTTGATGGGGGACCTGAATATGCCAGATGTTAACTGGAGTACCTTTGCTGCAGGCACATCCAAGAGCAGGGTCATTCTTGATGCCCTACAGGGGGCATGCCTCAGACAGCTAGTGTTGGAACCCACTCAGGAGGGAGCAGTCTTAGACATGGTACTCTCAAATGGGGAAGGAGAAAGGATCTCAGATTCATCTGGGAACAAGTGACCACCAAACAGTGTGGTTCACAATAAACACAGCCATAGAGTCAAGCCATACAAAAACAAGAATATTGGACTTTAGGAAGGCTGACTTTGGGAAAATGAGAGAGTGCCTTAGAAAAGCAATATAAAATGGGCAAGAAGGAGGGGTGGAGGAACAATGGGGAATAATCAAAACAGCCATCGGAGAGGCAACAAGCCTTTGTGTGAAGCAAATCAATAAAGCAAAATGAAGGAAAAAAACACTATGGTTCTCAAAAGAGGTGGCAGGGACGGTTAAGGAGAAAAGGATAGCATTCAGGAAATATAAGAAAACACAGAAGAAGCAGGACAGAGAACTTTATCAGTTAAAGCAGAAGGAGGCAGGGAAGGCAGTCAGAATAGCAAAGGCACAAACTGAGGAAAAGATAGCCAACTCTGTTAAGAACGGGGATAAAACCTTTTATAGGTACATTAGGGAGTAAAGAAAGACCAAGGGAGGGATACAGAGACTTAACAAAAGGGAGGGAATGTGGGCAGAGGGTGACAGTGAAAAAGCAGGAATACTGAACGAATATTTCTGTTCAATATTCACAACAGATGAGGAGTGGGAGGTGCCTAAACCAAACAAGGGAGAAACTCTGAATAGGAGAGGTCGATAGCAGTCCATTCACAGAAGAAAGGGTTTTGAAAGAACTCTTGAAACTGAGGGTGGACAAAGCAATGGGGCCTGATGGGATTCACCCAAGAATACTAAAAGAACTAAGGGTAGAACTAGTAACACTGCTGACTACTCTCTTTAACAAATCATGGGAGGATGGAGTGGTACCTGAGGACTGGAGGAGGGCAAATGTGATTTCATTTCACAAAAGTGGGAGCAGGGCAGAGGCAGGAAACTACAGACCAGTTAGTTTGACTTCAGTGATAGGGAAAATGATGGAATCACTTCAGAAGGAAAGAATTGTTGAGTACCTAGAGGCCAGTGGGGCACAGGACCCAAGACAGCATGGTTTCACAGCAGGAAGGTCAAGTCAGATGAACCTAATAGATTTCTTTGACTGGGTGACCAAAGTAGTAGACCAGGGAGGGGCTGTGGATATGGACTACCTAGATTTTAGCAAGGCATTCGACACAGTCTCACACAAAAGATTAATATACAAGTTAGCCAGCCTTGGAGTGGGTTCCAAGGTGGTAGCCTGAATAAAAAACTGGCTGGACAACAGGACGCAAAGGGTAATAGTAAACGGAGTCCACAGTGAAGAAAGGAGGGTAACTAGTGGGGTACTGCAGGGTTTGGTACTGGGACCGGTCCTCTTTAATATCTTTATAAGTGACATTGGAGGGCACCTGGAAGGAAAGGTATGCCTCTTTGCAGATGACACAAAGATCTGCAACAGGGTTGCTACACAAGGTGGGGTGGAAAGAATGAAAAGGGACTTGGCAAGGTTGGAGGAATGGTCAAATATGTGGCAGCTCAGATTCAATGCAAAGAAGTGCAAGGTAATGCATCTGGGAAACAAAAACCCAGGGTAAGAGTACACAATGGGGGGTGAGTTAATAACAACAACAAAAATCGAAAGAGACCTAGGAGTAATTATATCAGATGACCTAAAGGTGGGCAAGCAATGTGAGAAGGCAGTAAGGAGGGTTGGGGTAATACTGGGATGCATAGAGAGAGGCATCAACAGTAGAAAACAGGAAGTTGTTATCCCTCTCTACAGACAGTTAGTGAGACCCCATCTGGAGTACTGTGTGCAATTCTGGAGACCCCATCTCCGCAAAGACATAGACAGAGTGGAGGCTGTTCAGAGGAGGTCAACCAAAATAGTGCAAGGTCTGCACCAGAAGACATACGAGGAGATACTAAAGTAGCTTAATATGTATACCCTTGAGGAAAGGAGGGAGAGGGAGGACATGATAGAAACTTTCAAGTATCTCAAGGGAATTAACAAGGTAAAAGAGGGTAAGCACAATTTGAAGATAGAGGGGGGACGGCTCAGAGGTAATGTTAGAAAGTATTTTTTCACAGAGAGAGTTGTGGATGCATGGAACAG
The DNA here is from genome assembly GCA_016271365.2 of Neoceratodus forsteri. Lineage (NCBI taxonomy): Eukaryota > Metazoa > Chordata > Ceratodontiformes > Ceratodontidae > Neoceratodus > Neoceratodus forsteri. The sequence goes on from CM057451.1 coordinate 238,695,662, forward strand.
CCTTCCTGAGGAGGTTGTGGAGTCAGGAACAGTGGGAGAATTCAAGAATGCATGGGACAGGCATAAGGAAGTAAGCTGTTGATTAACTAGAATCTGCAGCTTATCCATCAGGTAGGGAAATGGGCAGACTGGGTGGGCCAAGCGGTCCTTATCTGCCATCAAATTCTATGTATGTTTCTATGACTCTGATTTGGTAATGTTTGAGGCTCATACAGAGTCAGAGATGCTTTCAGTGACTCCATCTGACAGGAATGTGCTGATGTGGAGCCTTCAAGTTGAGTGATGCCATGCAGTCTTGCTGCTTCTTTTATGGTAGCTATGAGCACAGAGTCACCAATCTGAACTTTTCATTTCGTGTAGATGTTTAGCTACCTGAGATCCAAAATTAGGTATAGGCTGCCTAGCTTTATGGGAATGAGAAAATACCTGGTATGGAAAAATTTGACTTTCTGTGACTCTCAGATTTTCTCCACTGCCTTGTGGAGCCCTACAATTTCTTATGGCAGTTTTTCAGCTATGGGGCAGTAAAGTTAGGTCAACTTTCCTGGATGGTGGTTCCACATTACCTAGACAGTGGTTCAATACTGATCCTCATCTAGAAATGACAACAGAAGTACTCTTGCAGCCTTATGTATTTTTAGTGGAATATAAAAGACTGGGTATATGAGAAATGTTACATTTAGGAAATTGTACTCTTAGTGATCCAATTAAGTGTTTTTGCATGTTTAAGTAAAGATCTAGGGTCAGATTGCATTTGGCCTAATGTGTGTAAAAGCAGTTTACAGTAGAAATTAATGTCACTTAACTGTCCTTAACACTTCATTTTCATACGTCGTGTCATCACAACCGTACAACCACCCTTATCTGCTTCTTAAATTACCGGATCTGTTTGGGATTGCAGATATCTAATTAAAGCTAAGACTTTGTGTGTGTGTGTGTGTGTGTGTGTGTGTGTGTGTATGCATGCATGCATGTGTGTGGGGCAGCTGGTTAAAGCATATTAATTTAATTATTAGATGATTTAATATAAATTGAAATATTAAGTTGAGGCCAGCTTGGTGGCGCAGAGGGTTGAGGAGCTGGATGCCACACCTCATGCCACTCCGGTGACCCATATTCAGGAGCGACCTCAGGCTGCCGGGGCTCGGCAGGGGAGGGAGAGGATTGAGCATCTGATGACAGCTCTCCTCTCCTGGGGAAGGATGGGCATGTCGTTCCGCTCATTGGCTGCTTCTTGGTGGAGGATGGAGGGCAGCGCCAGATTCCGGGAGACTCGAAGCATAGCTTCATGATGCGCCTACGCCTTCATGTGCACATGATCATGGCTGCGAAGGGGAGGGACCAGAAAAGGGAGAAAATCCATCTGCATGCTCCATGATGTCCCCTACAGAGTGCCTACCCTGCTACCTCAGGACTACCCATAATTACCCACTCAGTAGGGCTCGAGAGTACCTGTTGGGCAGTAATGGGGAGTGACCGGAGGAGGACGGACCTCCACCTGCAGGCCATGGAGGATAAAGAGAAGATGGAAAAAAAAATATCAAGTAGAAAAATTAGTATTTGCTATGTATACGGCTTCTCATACCCATAATATCCCAAAGTTCTTGACAAGCAATGACAGAGATTGGTAGTGAAGAGAATGTAATCGTGTAGTGGTATCCAGTTATTTCACTCATCAACATCCACACACAGCCATTGATAATTGCCTGAACAGGTTGTATGGGAAGGGAAATTTTGGCAAGGACACAGGGAAAATGGTAAAAATACGACTGTTGCAGAAAGTGCTATGCGTTTTTTGACTTCCACCTGGGCAGCATCAGAGCTGGGTAGAGGGCACCTTGGTTTAACATCTCATCCGAAGAATGGCACACTCTGACAGTACAGCAGCCCCACGTACTGCAGTAGAGTGCCAGAAATTGGGATATCAGCTCAAGCCCCAGTGTGGGACTAGAACCCACAACCTTCTGGCCCACAGGCAGATTTGCTTCCAATTGACACACACTGACACCTAAATAACACTACTCTGTGGACTCAATGTTAAAGATTTGGAAGATTTTGTGAACAAATTTAATTCTCTGATGTCAATTCCAGTTACCATGTTAGATTCTGCAAATGCCTCAAAGCTCTGTGCACCTCATTGGTGAGATTTGCAGTGTTATAGTTCATCTTACTAAAAATGTGCTGGATTTGTATTCGTCTATAGAATTGTGAAAATGCCCTTTTATCTGCACGGGTCTATTGCTATTCACGGGAACAAAGATTAGCCCCTTTGCAACAGTGGCAGTTTATTCTTCTGTGAGAGTGAAGGGACAGAAATCCTTTGAAATGTCTGTATATTGTCTCCTGAACTTATGTACAATCCTTACTACCCTGAACTGTATGCTTTGTTTACCTGATGCTATGTGTTACTCTGTTTGAACATGTCTCTTTATTTTCCTTGTAATCTCCCGGGTCGCACCTGAAAATAGGCATCTGTTTTGTCTAGTGTGCTTACCTGGTTAACAAAAACTAACTAAATAAATAGAGATTCAGTACCACTGAACTGAGCTTCCTCTAAGATCTTCTGAGTATTTGGGCTTCTCCTCTCCCTCTTGGATATAGACTGCAGTTGGAGTATTGTGGTGTTCAGTAGAGACAGGCTGGTGAATTCTGACCTGGAAGCATCTTTGAATATGTTGAAAATGCTGGTTTAGCTTTTGCTGCTAATATTTGTTTTTGTCTACTGGGAGCTGTATGGCAAAAACAGCCTTTAAGCCATTTTACTGTGTGAAGGGAGGTGCTGTCGAAGAATTCAACAGCTGTGGGTGCATGCTGGCCTGCGGTTTTGATGAGTCCGTTCTATTTGCCATCTATTAGCTCATGTACAGATAATCTCTCCCTAGGGTGTCTATGAACATACGAACATATGAAATTCACCAGCAGAAAAAGGCCTTACGGTCTACCAAACCTGCTCGGTTGTGCAGCTAGCAGCCCTTATTTTACAGGGTTCTATGTGATAATGGCGAGCGCCGAATGTCGATCCGCATTATCACGACGTCAGGGCGGTGAAAACAGTTTCGCCACCCTGACATCCCCAGCACACAGAAGAACAGTGCCGGGGACTTAAAACACTTGCTTTCTGTGGGAGGGGGGCTGAGCCGCACACACCCCCCCATGGGGCCTTTGCTCACACCCCCTACTTAAGGATTCTCAGTTCCAGGGGGTGTGCGTCGGGGGTGAAGCAAAAAATTACAAGTTCTCGGCGGGTGCAACAAAACCACAGTAGAGCCTGGACCCAGACCCAAACCGGAATCCCAGCACTGCAAGAGGATGCCAACCCCAATGCCATGGCACAGCTCCACAGCCGACATAGCGCAACCCCTACATCCCTCCACCCTCAGGCCACGCTCACCATGCTCGCTCCCCTCCCAGTTTGGCGTGTACAAATAGCGACATCCTCTCGCCACGTCACCCACCCCATCACATCCGGTCACCCTCCCTCCCCCCTCGCCATTCGGGCTTCTGCCCACTTTGCGTCGCCATTTCGGACAGTGCCTTAATTCAGGCCCTCACCTCACTTGCTACCATTTTGCAGCTGCCCCTCCCTCCCATGCGCCCTCTTCTTTGACACTCCCTCTTGCTCTGTCCTATCCTCTCTTGAAGCCCCCCACTGTTCTACTGGATACCACCTCTGCTGGCAGCGCGTTCCAACTGGCCTCCACCCTCTCTGCAAAAAAGTGTCTTCTCATCTCCCTCCTAAATCTGATTATTTTTATGCTGTTGTTCATCCCATCCCCTTTAATCCCAATCTCAGTTTTTGAGTCATTGTGTTACCTTCAGCAAGTCACATAATCTCTTTGTGCCCTGTCCACTAGCAATAAAACTGGAAAGAAGCAGGACCCCACATAGAAAATGAGAACTTGTATCTTTGTTTGGGCATCCCAAGGAAAAAATTATTATAAGTCTTATTGAATATTCATGAGCCTAGAAAATCTCCTGATTGGCTACTGAATCTATCATTAATCTCTTAGAAATGACCACTCTATCTGCGAATCCATGCTGCACGCTAGAAATGTATACAATGTAAGATGTCCTCATGTTAGATTGTTTCCTCCACAGTGCTCAAAACAGAAAGACAATTTAAAAAACAGAACTTGAAAAGCAAGATTTTTTTTGTGATTAGACTTATAACTGCAATAATAACCAGGAAGCAGGTAGTTTCCTAGGATTATTGACAAGCTGGTGTGAGGTGGACATCCCCTATCCAGTTGTTAATTCCTAGGAAATGACAAGCTTCTGAACTGTTATTTATCAATTAATAACTCCTGCAACATTCACACTTTGGGCTAGATATTCAAATGGGTTGCACCAGTGCAACCCGTAGAACTGCACCCCAGGGCACTATTCAGAAAAGGGAATTGCACAGCGCAATTCCCAATGTGCTGGGGCACAAAGATAATGTATTCAGCACAACCCAAGGGGGCATGCCCATTTATATGTGGACATCCCGATATTCAGCCCGGGATGTGTGGCGCATATGCTGGCACAACCCTGAGATGCGCCGCATACCGTGGCTCAAAGTTGAGCCTGAAAAGGATGGCTCAAGAGCAGTTCATCCACTGGCAGCCTGCTGTTTTGCAGTGCACAACACAGCAGCCACTGCCCATGGGTGGCAACCCCCACAACACCGTGCACAAGCGCACACAACGGTAGTCCAGTGGTCCCCCCACTCCTCCCGTAGCATTGATCACCCCAAACACCTACTTAGAACAGCCTTGGCAGTCTATTGGCATCCCCTCCCCATCCTGACCCTCCAATCACCGTCATATTTAAATTCGAGATATCCCTGGTGGCCCAGTGGTACCCCCCCACCCGTTCATCTGATCACTGAACTGTACTGATATGAACAGCCCTGGTAGTTTAGTGGGACCCCACATCCTGCTAGTACCCGTGATTGCCCGTAGTGATGTCCAGAATAACCCCCTGGTGGTCAGTGGCACCTCCTACCCCCCCACCCACACAGGACCCCCAGCCCACCAGCTCCCCGGTCATTGATGGGCAGCATACCCACCGCGCTACCACTGTGGCTGCCTGCCAAATGACAGTTTACAGGAGGAGCTGCAAACTCATTGTGAGTTTGCAGCTCCCTACTGTAAGTTGTCACTAGGGCGGGCAGCTGTGTGGTGTGTGGTGGGTATGCTCCCACATGCGATGGGGGCCAGCTGGGTGGGCTGGGGGTCCTCCTGTGTGTGTGGATGGGGGGTGCGAGTGCCACTGGACCACCAGGGGGTTGTTCTGGTACCAGCATGGCAGGGGGTCCCACTAGACTACCAGAGCTATTCATATCGGTACAGTTCACCGCTTGGATTCATGGCCGGGGGGGCTACCACTGGGCCGCCGGAGATATCTCAAATTTAAACATAAGAGTGATCAGAGGGTTGGGATGGTGAGGGGGTGCCACTGGACTGCCAGGGCTGTTCTAAGTAGGTTTTTGCAGCAATCGGTGCTACAGGAGAGGAGGGGGACCACTGGACCACCATGGCATGGCAGTGTAGTGCCTCACGGTGATTTGAGACATGGGCAGGGAAGGGGGAACCACCAGGGCTTCTCTTGGGACATGTTCACAGTGCTTGGGGTTATGGGGGGCACCAGTAGACGTCCTCCAACAGCACTGCATGGTGTGCAGGGCACACGGCGCATTTCTCTGGCCAGCCCTGCACAACTCATGCAAATGGGGCCATAATGACATGAAAATGGCCTCATTTGCACTTTGCATGCATTATGGCTCCATTTGCATATTGGTGGCTGAATATCAGGAATTTGCGCACAGCGTATCTCTGTTGCGCTGGCGCAATTCCCATTCCTGTTATTCAGCCCTGTATGGGGGGATGCTGAAGTGCATTGTATTTGTGCATTACCTGATATATTCAGAAGAGATGCGCTGTGGCTCATCTCTTTTGAATATATCCCTTGGTTGCTCAGTTGCACTGTGCACACACTTGTGCCGATGCAAGGCACACATTTGAATAACGGGCCCTTTATGAACAACACAGTATTACCAGAAAAATAAACTCCTTCTCTCTCCCTACATTCATGCATGTACAGTAGATAGCAGTATTCCATGCAGCCATTTACTATTCAATACACTTTTGTGAGGCATTCCCTGGCACCTAGCTACTGGTTCTTGTGACTGCTTGGTGGCACCCTATTAACAAGAACAGTAGACATTTTGCTCCTTCAGGGAATTTACTTCTCTTCAGGAAGATGGCCATCATCAGCTTCAGGACCTGCATTTACTTCCTAGCAGCCCAGTTTCAGTAACCACTGCTGATTTGCTGAACTGACAGCGCCAAGCTGTATTGTAGCGATTGTTTCAGATTTTAGGGTCTGAGTGACTTTCCTGAACTCATTTAAAACAAATCAGTATGGACTTTACAAAATATAAAATAATATTTATTGAATCTTTAAAGAGTTACAGATACTGTAAGTCCCCCATCTCATCTGCGTCCTTCTTCCCCATTAGCACTACATTCACATGGGGTCACTGATTGTTTAAAAGTAAATGGATGTTTTAGAATTTGATTCTTACCAGGCACTGCTACTGAATGAGAACCAATGTAGTTAAAGGCAAACTACAGCATACTAATGTATTTGATATAAAATGAAAACATGTTGAATCCTAAACTGCTAATTCTCAAAAAAAAACTCTTCTTGAATCCATGGCTAGAGGATCAAATGATGTTCACATCTAGTTACTCTAAATGGCCTGAATCTCTACAACTTCAAAAATATGTAAACTGAGGAAACCCGAGCTGAACAAATGTTTGCTCGACAAAAAAGTATACGAGTGGGGCAACAAACCGGGGCCATAACTTGTGAATCTAATTAGGGGAAGGAAGACATCTAAAAGAATCATTGCCATAAAAGACAAAAAGGACAAATTAGTACAAGGAGACCTGCAAATCAAACAGCGCTTCTAAGAATTTTATGCAGCCCTGTATACTGCGGAGTGCACAGGGACAGAGCAGCTGAGCGAGGAATTTTTAAAAGGGCTCCCTATCCCAACACCGACAGAGGCACACCGTACTTTTTTGGGCAGTACAGTCGCTACCAAGGAAGTGCTGCAGGCTATAGGTATGCTTAAAAGGGTCAAGGCTGCAGGACTGGATGGGTTTATGGCTGAATATTTCAAAGAGCTTAAAAAGAACATAGTGGAGCCTATCAGGAATGTGCTTGAGGAGGCGAGGGGCGTACCTAAGTCATGCTGTGAAGCTCATGTCTGTGTTCTTCCCAAGCCGAAGAAAGATCCCACGGATTGCTCCTCATGCAGGCCCATATCTCTTTTAAATTATGATTGCAAAATCATGACAAAGGCCCTAACGTTAAGATTAGACAAATTATTACCCCAATAATTAATCCAGACCAAACCGGCTTTATACAAGGCAGAATGTCGTATCACAACATGAGTAGGCTACTTAATGTTATATGGTGGGGAAACAAACACCCGGGGAAGGCATGTGTTTTATCTATGGATGCTGAAAAAGCCTTCGACAGGATAGAATGGAAATATCTGATTAAGATCATGGGGAAAATTGGCCTGGGAGAAAAATATATTCAATTGGTTAAAGCTTTTTATATAGCCCCCACAGCAAGAATATTAATAAATGGTTCACCATCAGAGGAGTTTTAGCTTGGGAGGGGCACACGACAAGGGTGTCCCCTCTCCCCCCTCCTATTTGCATTGGCCATAGAACCACTGGCAATTAAAGGCAGGGAGGACCCTCAGATTCGAGGCATATCAGATAAACAGGGAGGACAGCATACCATCACCCTGTATGTGGATGATATTTTGCTCTTCCTAACTCAGCCTGACCTGTCCATACCTGCTCTTTTAGGCCTCGTGGGGGACTTTGCTAAATTTTCAGGTTATAAGCTTGACCTAAATAAATCAGAGATCATGTAGTTGAAGAATGGTAGGGATAAGGAAGATTCAAATACTTGGGGACTCAAATCAGAACAACGGGCTTTCACTTACCTGGGCATCAAGGTGGCAACGAGCTAGAGAGGATGTATGAACTAAACTACAAGCCCATGGTAGACACAGTCCAGAACAACCTGTAAAGATGGAGGGCACTTCCAATATTGTGGATTGGCAGAATAAATGTGCTAAAGATGAATGTGCTCCCCAGAATATTATGCATCCTTCAAATGATGCTCATGGGTCTCAAGAACAGGGACATCCAGACTTTAGAGAGGGAATTTGGAACCTTTATATGGCAGGGCAAAAAAACACAAATTAGCCTGACAAGGCTAAAGGCTGCACCAGAGAAAGGAGGCCTCAACCTACCAGACATGAAGGGGTACTACTTAGCCACCCAGTATAGATATGTCCACAACTGGGTCAACAGAGGGGAGGTGGCCACCTGGCTGGCATTGGAGGACAGTGGGTGCTCTGGCAGACGTACTGCCTACCTAGGGATGGATGGACTGAAATCATATAAATGGCAGGAACACCCAAACCTACTGGTCATGGCATCTTTAGATGTGTGGACATGTATTAGGCAAAGAAGTGGAGTCAAACAAGAAAATACAGTATTGGTACCAGTAGCAGATAACCCAGGCTTCCTACCAGGGTTGGGGGATGAAGGATTCAAAATCTGGAAGGACAGGGGCATTAGATATACTGTATAGGGGCTCTGACCTCCAAAACAGGGATATACTCTTTTCAGGACCTACAGCTGGGCTTGGGAACACCATCCTCACATCTTTTTAGATTCTTTCAGACCTAGAAATATTGGCAGAGCCTTAATAGGAATGCCAGTATGAAATCTGCCTTGGAAGAGGTTGAAAGAGAAATCCTAGGGCAAAGACACAGGAGAAGGGACTGATTGGTCGGGTAGCTAAACTAAGATAGGGTGTATTTTAAAGGAGACCCCCAGAGGGCGAAACAGAGGTGGGAAAGAGACCTCAACATCATAATTGAGGATAATAATTAGAAATTACTACTGACTTCCCATATGGGGTTATTGTTGTGCAACAGATATAAAGAAATGCAATATACATTCCTGCTCAGATTATGCTACCCTCCATCCAATGTGCATCAGTTTTACCAGGAAGTGTCACCTACATGCAGGAAATGTGGTGGAGCCAGGGGCACCTGGATGCACTACTGCTGGGAATGCCCGGGAATACAGAGGTACTGGAGAGGGGTGGTCACAGAGATGAATAAGCTAGTAGGATACCCATTGGAAGTATTCCCAAGATCACTAATGCTATGGGTGGCCGGACAGGAAAATGGGGAATGGGAATTACATCCCAGACAGCTTAGGATCCTCCTGGTAGTGGCTAGAGAAGGGATACAAAACCTATAGATCACTGGGAATGTTCCCAAGGTGGACCAGTGGAAAACCCTCACCCTAAGGTCACTCTCAGTGGATAGGTTGACATATGTGTTAAAGAGACATGAGGAGAGGTTTATGAATACATGGGCAACATTCATGACCACATTAACTCTAGGGGAAGCCACTTTCCTTCAGGAGGGTGGGACGTTCTAGTGGGGCCTGCCTATGCCTGTTAGAAAAAGAGAACAGAGATTATACTCTAACTAAAGTGGTTAAATCAAACCAAGAATCTCCTACGCTGCATGATAATAAATAACTACATAGGCAATAAAATACAATGAGACATATTCAGGGTAAGACAAAGCATATTTATATTTATTTTTTCTTACATAGTTTACACTGCATATTGTAGTTTGGTGAAGTTGTTTGCTTTATCTTGCTTCTTTAGAAGATATAGCTAAATTTTCTGTGATTCTATTTTTCTCTTATTCTCATCAATGTGCCAGATGGGTATCAACTAAGAAACAATACTTATGTAAGTGATTGTATATTAATTCAGTAACCCCACAGTAAGACGGGAGAATTGTAAAGTAACAATGCTATATCACTCTATCTGAATGTACTTGTATGGCATATGAAAAAAACATAATAAAAATATGATACAAAAAAAATATGTAACCTGATTTGAGCTCTAATGATGTGCTTTAAACTATGTGTGTGAAGTAAATTTAAGTCAGTGCACTGCAGATGATAGGAATGGCAATTACAAAGACACCTATTGAATGTGCTTGCAAAGCAGGGTTGTCAAAAACATAATTACAGCTCTGAAGCTTCAAGATAGCCTGGGCTTGTGAGTTCCTGAAATAGCTCCTGCTGCCTTTTTAATTGTCATATCAGATGTTAAGTTGCACTAACCTGAGCTTTTGGTACACAGTATACTGTGTGCTATTAGCAGGCTTGAGTGCTAGCAGCTCCAAGGTGTGAATAAAGTTTGAGACTGCAAGTGTGGGTTACAGGGTTAGCCAAAAAGAAACATAGAAACAGAGAATTTGACGTCAGATAAGGACTGCTTGGCCCACCCAGTCTACCCATTTCCCTACCTATTGGATAAGCTGCAGATCCTAGTTAACCAACAGCTTACTTCTTCCTACCCCCCACCAGAATTGCCTTATGTCTGTCCCATACATTCTTCACTTCCCCCACTGTTTCTGATCATATGACCTCCTCAGGAAGGCTGTTCTATGCATCCACCAGCCTCTCCGTGAAAAAATACTTCCTCACGTTGTCCCTGAGCCGTCCCCCCTCTGTCTTCAAATTGAGTCCCCTTGTTCTTGCACAGCTCTTTTTCTGAAAGATGCTACCCTTCTGGACTTTGTTGATTCCCTTGAGGTACTTAAAAGTTTCTACCATGTCCCCCCTCATTCTCCTTTCCTTGAGGGTATATATGTTAAGCTCCTTTAGTCTCTCTTCATATGGCTTCTGGTGCAGACCCTGTACCATTTTAGTTGTCCTCCTCTGGACTGCCTCCATCCTACATACTTGCGGAGATGGGGTCTCCAGAACTGCATGTACTGTAGTACTCCAGATGGGGCCTCACCAACTGTCTGTACAGAGGGATAACAACTTCCTGTTTTCTTCTGGTGATGCCTCTTCTTATACATCACAGTATCCTCCCAGCCCTCCTTACTGCCTTCTCACATTGCTTGCTTACCTTTAGATTATCTGTCATGACTACCCCCAGGTCCCTTTCCATTTTTGTTGTTGTTAGTACCCCCCCCAATTGTGTACTCTTCCCCTGGGTTTTTGTTTCCCAGGTGCATTACTTTGCACTTCTTTGCATTGAATCTAAGCTGCCATACTTTTGACCATTCTTCCAATCTTGCCAAGTCTCTTCTCATCCTTTCCACCTCTCCTTGTGTATCAACCCTGTTGCAGATCTTTGTGTCGTCTGCAAAGAGGCATACTTTTCCTTCCAGTTCCTCTGCAATGTCACTTATAAAGACATTAAAAAGGACCAGACCCAGTACCGAACCCTGAGGTACCCCACTAGTAACCCCCCTTTCTCTGGAGTGGACTCTGTTTACTATTACCCTCTGTGTCCTGTTGTCTAGCCAATTTTTTACCCAGGCTACCACCCTGGGACCCACTCTCAGGCTGGCTTATTTGTTTATTAATCTTTTGTGTGGGACAGTATCAAATTCCTTGCTAAAGTCTTGGAAGACCATGTCCACAGCCCCTCCCTGGTCTACTACTTTGGTCACCCAGTCAAAGAAATTGATTAGATTCGTCTGACATGACATTCCCATTGTGAAACCATGCTGCCTTGGGTCCTGTGCCCCCCTGGCCTCTAGTTACTCAACAATTCTTTCTTTCAGAAGTAATTCCATCATTTTCCCTGCCACTGAGGTCAAACTAACAGGTCTGTAGTTTTCTGCCTCTGCTTTACTCCCACTTTTGTGAAGCAGCATGTTGTATCTGTTACTGGAATATGGAGAGGATGAAGGACTACTCAATATTCAGAAATGATACAGTAACAACTCCAAATGGTTCTCAAGATAATAGGAGACTTTGCCACCTAAATCCTATCTGTTTATTTATGGGTGACCAAGTAATTGCACTGGACATGAAACTCGTTCAGGCCCAACCTGTGAGGTGGCAAAATGGAAAATGAAATGGATGAGTTACAGCATATGCAACAGTATAAACAAGCAAGATGAGAAGTGTTACAATGATTGCAAAGTTACAAAAAACTAATACATAACAGAAACGGTTACAGTACACACACATTTAAATAAGTACAAGTATGTCAACAATAAAATACTGGGTATAGTTAGAATACAAAACTTTAGGTCTAGAGGACAATTCATATATGAGAAAAAGATCACACCATAGGTGTGATTAGGTACAGGAGCAGGAATTTTCTAGTGATAAATATTTCCTAAGTGCAATCTTGAACAGTGGATGGGTAGGGGCATCATACATTCCGAACTGAAGTGAGTTCCAAAGCTTAGGTGCAAAAAAGGAAAAAGCAAGTTCCTCATGTTTGTATAGTCTTTGAGAAAGCATTTCCCCCCATTTTTGTATGGCATTTTGAGATTGACAGCAAGTCTGCTTTAAGGACCAAAGGGTGTAGGCACACCTGGGATTTTTGTAAATAGATGGTGCACATCCTAGTCCCTGTCTCATATATATATATATATATATGTGTGTTCATTCCAAAAAACTCAGTTAATGCATCAGTTGGGGTTAATTTCACAGTGATAAAAGTCTAGAAATTCGATGTTAGGGTTAGCAACCCTACCACCCCAACCCCACTCATCCACCCTCCACACACCAACAGGTGTCAGGGTGTGTCTTGGGCTCGTTGGGCTATTGGGGGGTGGTGGGTGTGCAGTGGGAGGGTGTTGGGGTAGGGAGATGGTGACAGATGATGAGGGATCGTTTTCTTTTTTTCCAGATTAATATAAAAAAAAGACATTGTGGGCCTTTTTTTTTTCTTTTCAGGGTACACTTAATTACACTATTTTGGGACATTGGGGGTGTCGGCAGTGTTAATTAATCAACAGGGACTGCACATGTGGGGATGCATCCAACACCAGGGGTGGACATCCTGGTGTCGGCCAAGAAAAATTAGGTATGCTGACGCTACCTCAACAATTTGAGAGCAACCGACACTACAGCAACAACAGTACCAGGTCACTGTAGTGTTGGTGCAGGACCCCACCACTGCTTTCTGGGGATATTGTACCCCCTCCCCAAAACAACTCTGGCTCAGAGTTGATTATTTTAGTAGTGGGGGGTGTGGGAGACGAAGCCCCCTGAAGAAAACAATCTGTCCTGTGACTCCCTTCATGCTGACCTCAAATGCAGTCGACATAAGGGAGTCAATGTAACGTCGGTCGACAAATAATTTGTTGCCAACTGTCATGGATCCAAAAAATAAAAAATAAAAAATAAACAAAATGAATAAATACATATAGATTAATAAATACACTGCCACTGGGGACTGGGCAGAGCCAGGATGGCTACGAGTGGCAACAGCAGCAGGGATTGCACTATATGACACAGTTGTTGTTACACACAGCTGTGTTGTATACTGCAAACTGCTGCTTTCGCAAAAATTCAGTTATGAATAGAACGCTACTTTTGTTTGAACTGTGCATGCTCATAAACTGAACATTTTTTTGTTAATATTTTAAAAACTACTTAACAGGGGGACCTAAAAACCACAAAAGCACACACCTTAGACTAATCTCTATGAAGAAAAATGAATGAATCCAGCACTCCAGACTGCAATCAGTTCAGTGAGAGTATTTTTATTATTAATGACATAAATAAATAAATACTTACAAATAGTAAGCATAAAAAATGATAGTCACATAAAGTGCTAGTTTAAAGCTCTAACAACCATCAAAACCTCTAGCCTCGGCGCTTCAGGGCACCAGCTTCCGTTTGTCAGAAGACGTGACCAAACCTAAATTCATGTGATTTAAATATATAGTGATTCAGGTGCAAGTCCTTACACATACTGAAAGTTTAAGTGACATTCAGTGCATAATGTGTGACCAAACCTCTGAAGGTGGGTCCCCCTGATCAGCTCTCCTTAGCAATGGAGCATGTCATTTAATGGAAATTTCCTTTTTGTATGCTCCCAACACTGCTGAGCTGGGTGGGAAACAGCCACATAAATAGGTTATGGCTAAAAACACAGTTCAAACTAGTCCTATGCATTAAAACTATGGTGCCATAGTCTTTGAACACCTATTAATTGCTGATCTCTCTCATATCAGTATTTTCATTTATATATATACACACACACACACACTACAGTATAATTCTTATGCATCTTAAAGAATCAGAAGAACAGAGAGTATAGAGGTTACAGTATTATTTCCATCACATAAGTACTGTATAGACAAAGAAATACAAAAAAATTAGCAAACGAAGGACTGAATCATGTAATTTTGTGGCTACTATGTTGCATGGGCAATCGAAGTAATGAAATTATAACATTTATAATATATTATGCATGTAATGTGTGTGGTGTAATATTTATTTCATCAACATTATTTATCAAAGACCAGCTATTATGGCTCTATTGGCACCTTCACTCTCAATCCTATCTCCTTCATCAGGTCCATCAATGAGTTTTCATTTCCAACTACATCTGTCCTAGGTACTACTCCCACTTCTCTGACTCAGTTGCCAGTTACTGCTTGTCCTACATATCTGGTTTCAGATCATGTCAGGGAGGACACTGTCGAAACATAGAAACATAGATACATAGAATTTGATGGCAGATAAGGACCACTTGGCCCATCTAGTCTGCCCATTTCCCTACCTAACAGATAAGCTGCAGATCCTAGTTAACCAACAGCTACTTCCTCCTACCCTTCATTAGAATTGCCTTATGTCTGTCCCATGCATTTCTGAATTCCCCCACTGTTTTTGACTCTACGACTTCCTCAGGAAGGCTGTTCCATGCATCCACAACCCTCTCTGTGAAGAAATACTTCCTCACATTACCTCTGAGTCGTCCCCCCTCTATCTTCAAATTGTGCCCTCTTGTTTTTGCACATCTCTTTTTCAGAAAGATGCTACCTCTTGGACTTTGTTGATTCCCTTGAGGTATTTGAAAATTTCTATCATGTCCTCTCCTTCCTTTCCTCAAGGCTATACATCTTAAACTCCTTTAGTCTTTCTTCATATGTCTTCTGGTGCAGATCCTGCACCATTTTGGTTGCCCTCCTCTGGATAGCCTCCACCCTGTCTATGTCTTTGCAGAGATGGGGTCTCCAGAACTGTACACAGTACTCCAGATGTGGTCTTATCAACTGTCTGTACAAAGGGCCAACAACTTTTTGTTTTCCACTGGTGATGCCTCTCCATATGCATCCCAGTATCCCCCAGCCCTCCTTAATGCCTTCTCACATTGCTGGCCCACCTTAAGGTTGTCTGATATGATTACCCTCAGGTCCCTTTCCATTTTTGTTGTTGTCAATATCTCACCCCCCATTGTGTACTCTTCCCCTGGGTTTTTGTTTCCCCAGGTACATTACTTTGCACTTCTTTGCGTTGAATCTAAGCTGCCATACATTTGACCATTCCTCCAACCTTGCCAAGTCCCTTTTCATCCTTTCTACCCCACCTTGCATATTAACCCTGTTGCAGATCTTTGTGTCATCTGCAAAGAGACATATTTTCCTTTCCAGTCCCTCTGCAATGTCGAAGGGTAAGGCATTACTCTCATAGCCCTTGTACCGTCTCATGAAACCAAAGAAGACAGGATAGTTTTCTGCAGTTATGTGTCCATAGGACTAAAAGGCTAATGACCTGTGGCTACTAAAGTATTAACTATCGCAGAATTCATTGCAGCCTTCTCCATCTACCAATAAATTGTATGTGAGGTATTGTCATCCAGGCATGAAGACCTAGACTTTTACCTCTATCTTGTTCTTGCTGTCGCAATTCTATATGGTGGTACTCATCTCTATGATTATCCTAAATCTTTTGCAGAAGCAGCTGCTTACCTATCAAGGTACAATTAGTGCAATTCCTGAGCATCCTTGACAATGAATTGTTTTGTAGTAGTAGTAGAAAATCTTTATTGATCGTCCTTATATCACAAGGATGTTACAATTTAATACAGACAGAAATAAATAACAGATTAAAAACCACCATCTCAAAGTACAGCCAGGTACAGTGCAATAAGACAGAAAAATAGAAAGGATAGACATATGACATATGAAATAAAAAGACAATCCGTAATAAGGCCTCCATAAAATATCTCAGATGGCCTTAATTTTGTTATCCTTTAGTGAGTATTGTTTTGTAATGTTTTCCTGGCCAATGAGCTTGATATGTGCACTCTGTGGTGCCTTCTGTCATCTGGCTGCCTTCTGTCCTCTAACCCTCACTGATACTCATCCACCTGCTACGTCCACCTCAGGTAACCCAACCACTTCGCATGTCTTCTATGCACCAAGAAATCATACAGATAAATGGGATTGTTATAATGTTTTCTGCTAGGAGAGTGGCTTGCAATATTTTTAATGAAACAGCTTGCTGTGCACCATCTTGTACTCTTCTACATGGTTGTAGTCACTGCGGAGTAACACACTCAGACTGGTTTGTCATTGAAACTATATTCCATGGCTGTTCAAGGCTACAAATAACAATCAGTCCATTTCTCAACTCCAGTAAAGATTTCCTGCTTGCAACAGCCTTCATCACCTCATCTGTTGCGGTCTTAAATCAATTACACCCACGGGGCATGGTGTCTAATTGATGAAAAGCAGCTATAAGAGATGCATTCAATTGTTGCTTATTCATCCATTCCCAGGACACGTTTATGGAATATATTTGGAAATTTTAGTTCTACCTTACTGTGCACCTAACACTGGGTATTAAAGTAGTGCAAGTCTTTCTGGTTCTTTTTCCATTTTTTTGCATTGGATTCTTCTGAAAGTCTTTAGTTGTCCATTTGTGTTGCATCTTTCAGATGATTTCCTTCTCATCGATAGTCCAGAGTCTCCTCCAACCACAAACTTCACCTGATGTCAGCACTTAGTCTCTGCACTTAATATTCCTCAGTATCCCATGATAAGAGTGCTGGGGAATGGACATCTGCAATAACGGTGACCCACTCCCCAGCGCATTTCAGGGATGGTTATGGGAGGGCAGGGCAGCCGAAAGGGGGGTGGGCAACTATAGCGACAGGATGTCGCTATATGTACACGTGTGGGGGGGTGGAAGTGAGGGAGGTGAGGGTGGTGCTGCAGTGGGTTGCTGAGCCAACCCTGTGGCATGGTGGGTGGGTTGTTGGTGTCGATCATCAGGGTACTGGGTTCAAGTCTGGGCGCTGGTGCATTTTTGTTGTGCCTGGCCCAAACCTTTTTTTTTTATGTTTTCACCTCCCTCCTGACATGCATCCCCCTGGAGTTGAGAATCCTTTAGTAGGGGGGGTGCAGGGTATGCAGCCCCCATGCAGAAAACTTTTAAAAACTAAGTCTCTGGCACCCTTTTGCTGTGCGTCGAGGTGTCAGAGTGCCAAAATAAATTTTTGACACTCTTGACTTCTGCATAACAGCGATTGCCTTTAGGCTTTTGCCATTATGACATAGAACCATATTCTTCTGGTAGATGATAAAATAGAAGGACCAGTCACTAGAGTTCCTAGATATTGAATCAGATACCCTGTAAAATGGAGGCCTGTTATTCTCAGGAGAAATTCAAAGAATTTCGTACCTGGTTGCAGTATTTCAACAAAATAATCCTGTACCTCTCGGTCTTTACGTGTACCTCTCCATCATTTGTTTTTTGCTGCCATTCATGGAACTTCTTGATTTGCTTGCACCTGGCCTTCAGAAAATATCCATTTTCCCCACCTCCACTTAACATTATCTTTTTTTTAACTCAGCCCCATCGGTGCAGCCACATTCACTTGGGGACATGCATGGAACAATCAAATCATAACTATGTACACAAACAAGCGAGTAGCAGTAGCCGTATTAAAAAAGGGCGTTCTTCCTCTCAGTCCATATTGACCTAACTGGGATGATTACCGTGAACTTCTCTAATGTACCACTATACCATCCATTGAGTATGTTCCTGGTGCTTTAGTTTCTTAACTGATTGTCTTTCACAGTGTAATTTTCAGCAATTCAGAGCTGCCTTCCAACAAACCGAGAAGGGGATGGCTGTCCCAACATTATTTTGGGAGCTGCAAATGACATGACATAGTTCCACTTATGCCCACTTACTCTGCAGACCTCCTAAGCCTCATTGACTTCAGCTGCATGAAACACTGCCTAGAAATTTACTACCTTTCACATCGTACAAAACATGGACCTTTCCACAGCTCCGTCTCTCTAATGCTGACATTTACATCATACTGTTTACAAACCTCTGATCTGTCAGCCATGTCACTCAAACAATGCTTTTGGTATCCAGTTTACCCTGATGTTCCTTCATCCAAACATATCAATCTCATATCTATCAAACCTGGCAATCAAGCCTTCTTGCAAGATCTAATAACGAAGACTGTTTCAGAAACTTCAACAAGAAAACCATAAATTACAATCTATATTCTCAGTTAATGCTACTCTAAGTACTGGCCTCCTTGGACCCACTTGCTGACCGTACTCTACAAGCTGCTATAACTCTGGCCTTTTGAGTTTGTGACCTGGAGAATCAATATCGTCTTTCTGAGTTTTTGATCAAGCTATCCATCTTACTAATAATGGATTACAAAAAACATCTATGGACAATTTCATCCTCACTTGTCCCAGATCTAAAAACTGACACGATCAACAGAGGAGTCCATGTCTCTTATTTGCAACTGACTCAGCAAGATGCCCAGATCAGTATTCAGTTTGCTGCAAGTTACAGACAGACAGCTGAACTCTGTTTATTCTTTTCTGTACACTGAGTCCTTTTCTATCATGACTACATCTTGGTTCATCCTCCATGTCAGAACATTGCAGTCTCACCTGAGTCCTGAGTCCTGATGCCTTTTCCTTTTCAGGCCATTCATTTAAAATAGGAACAGCCACCTCAGCATCCCTAAAGGACATTCCTGCTCACATAATCAAGTCATGGGTTGCTGGATGTAATCCTGCTTTGAAACATATATATCAGAGAATCAACTGCAGAACTCCACCAAGCTTATCAACAGCTAGCCTCTTCGGTTCTGAGCCTGGAGGGAAGGCTAACCCAGTAACCTTGGTTCCCCAGAGGTTTCCTCCACATGGTGGTTTTTTCTCTACTCCGTGTTTTTGGGTCTATTCAATGAGTTGTAGGAGGTGGGTTCTCTTACATCTCACTTTGTGCTTTTGGCTGTTTAGCTATAACTTTTCTTTTAGCCTTGCAACCATTCTCCTGGCACCTCTACTGAGGGTGAAAAACCAGAGAAAGAGACATGCCAAAGTATCTCACCGTTGCACAGTCATTGCACACACTGGCAGGCCTACATTGAACTGAACAGTTAGCCCTGTGGTTCAATGGGGTGGGCAGATTCCTCCCCCTTCTCGACTACTTATACCCCCACAATCCATCAGTTTACCTCCTTGTGTGTTTTCCCATATCGCCTCCCTCCCTCCCCTTCTCCACCTGAACTGCTCTGCCTCTGGCATGGCTGTTTAGCTATAACGTTTCCTTTAGCCTCAAGTCCATTCTTCTGGCACGTCTGCTAAGGGTGGGAAACAAGAGAGACAAGCCAATGTATCACAACAGTAGCACAAGTACAACACACACTGGTGGACTTACATTGAATATATGATATGCTAGCACTGTGGCAATGGGGAATCCAAAACTTGTTCCCTTTTCCATTAAGGTAATCATGTTTTCTGCTTATTTTACAAATAAATGGCTATTTGTTCTATATTTGTCACCATATGGGCCCCATTCACAGTCATAATGGGTGGCAACAGCACAGAAACTTGGTGTGAACAGGCACCCTTGCAGTACTGGTACCCATTTCTGCCATACACAGAGATATACCATAGTCACAGGGGGGAAGAGTCCCTCCTGTGATTGTATTGCAATGCATATTGATTTAATAGGAGCATAGAGGTAAGTCAGAAGAAGGTCTATCTGCCCATTAAGATAGGAGCATAGAGGTAAGTCAGAAGAAGGCCTATCTGCCCATTAAGGCTGTTTACATCTTCTTAATGGCCATTTTCCTGAGTGTTGCTCTGCTTCATATACCTGGTCAGTTGATTCTCAGTTTTTTTTTAATTGACAATTTATTTACCGTGAATACATCTAATTTCCAGTGGAGTCCTGCTTCTACCTATTTCCTTAGCTTGGTGGACTGGAGCACTGAGAGGTTAAGAGATTTGCTCAAGGTCATGCAGTGAGTATTTTAGTAGGTGCAAAATGGGGTTTGTATCCAGTAAGATGATGGATAATGACACCCATTGATGTCGCTGCATAGTAATGTGCCAGTAGCATGGAGCTATGCCATGTGGAATGGTCATGAGTACCAGCACTGCTTCCAGACGTGTCCTCTAATCTACCATCCCGTACCTTCAGGTCTGTTTCTGGGCATTGATGTTCTGAATTTCTTAAACTTCTGAGGAAGGACTTGATTGGTCAGAAAGCTAAACTACTCTGTTCTATTTATAATGGTTTTTTTTGGTCCAGTAAAAGGTATCAAACCATTTGCTTCTGAATTTGAATTTCTTTGGTTACCTAGTCTGCTGCCCGACAATCCAGTGGGCCCCTTCCTATTTCTGAAAACAAAAGCCTTCCCTGGCATCCAGAAAGCCCCCCATCTACACCCCCCCCCAAAGTACCAAAGCAATCTCTGGACATCCAGTGAGTTGCCACCTGCTCCATGATACAAAAACATTCCACGGCATCCAGTGGGTCCCCACCTACACTGAACACCAAAGCATTCCTTGGCATCCAGGGGCCCCACCTGCTCCCCAGTACCAAAGCATTCCCTGGCATCTAGTAGTCCTGCAGCTACCCCCCCCCACTGCCAAAGAATACCCTGGCATCTGAAGAACCCTCACTTGTTCCTAGATACCAAAGCATTCCCTGGAATCTAGTGGGCTTCCACTTGCTCCATAATAGCAATGCATTTTTGGCATTCAGTGGGACCCCCTCCCTAGCTCTATTACCAGTGGGTCTCCACCTGCTCCCCAATACCAAAGCACTCCCTGGCATCCAGTGGAACCCTCTCCCTGGTCCCATTCCCAGTGGGATTCACCTGCTCTCCAATACCAAAGTATTAACTGGCATCCAGTAGGTCCCCTTCCCAGCCACATTCCCAGTAGGCCTTCAGCTGCTGTCAAATACCAAAGTATTCCCTGGCATCCAGTGGGAACCCTTTCCCTAGCTCTATTCCCAGTTGGTCCCACCTGCTCCCTGATGCCAAAAGCATTCTCTGGAATCCAGTGGAACCCCCCTTCCCCAGCCCTATTCCAAGTGGGCCCACCTGTTCCCTGATGCCAAAGCATTCCCTGGCATCCAGTGGAACCCTCCCTCCCCAGGCCCTATTCCCAGTGGCCCCCCCACCTGCTCCCTGATACTAAAGCATTCCTGAAATCAAGTGTACCTAGCCTTGGGTTTCTCTCTGCTCTGAACCCTCCCTTGGGGGCCTACTCTGCCATGCTTAATGGCCTTACCAGCCTGGATTCTGACAACGTCTCTCAGACTGCTTTTACCTCCACCATAGCCACTACTCAAGCCCTTCCTTTAGTCCATCCCCCCTTATGGTCACAGGTACCACCCCCCCCAGGGCTTTGTTTATCCCTTATGTTCTGTTGACTCCTGGCACCTCATTGTGCTTGCTCGGTATTTCACTATGCCTACTGTCACGAATTTTGTATTTCTGAGGCACTGTCTCCTGTTACATCTGTTGAACCTTGTAACCACGGTCTGAAACCTGTGACTTTTGCTATGTTTGATCAATGTAATATTGTCTGTAATCACTGTTGTGTTTTGATCCATGTAATATTGTCTGTCTTTGTTCATTATGATGAGGTGCCTTTGTAAACGAGTCTCTGACTCAAAGGTCTGTAAATCCGATATTTTCAAATAAGTAAATAAATAAATAAATCAAGTGGGACTCCCTAGTTCCTCCATTTGCATGGGCTCCCACCTGCTGCCTGATAACAAAGCTTTCCCTTGCATCCAGGCGACCCCCACCTGCTTACAGATACCAAAGAATTGCCTGGCATCAAGTAGAACCCCCTCCCTCACCCCGCCCCTGTACTTTGTTCCTACTGCTGCCAGGTCCTTCAGCAATCTCCATCCTCCACCAGCTCCTCACAAGTCAGTCTCAGAAATGTGACACACCTATTGGTTGCCTTTTAGTAGTTCTAAAGGCATGGGGTGACCCCAAACTCTTTGACTGACAATGCAAGGGTCACCAGGTTTTGTCTGTGACCATGTGGGAAATTAACATTGCGACTACCGCTCTCTTCCCCACATAGTCTCAATGTGTTATGCAAGCACACAGAAAAGGCTTGCAATCCCAGTGGTGGATGGTACAGTGGGGTGCAAGTAAAGAGACTGTTGCGAGGTGGTGATTGCTGCCACTTAGTAACAATCCCTTGCGAATATTTTAAGGGCCCCATGAGCATATGCAGAAGTAAACTGTTTTTTATTGTTCTTAGACTAAAGCCCTACCTGGATTACGGTTTGGATGTGTACTTATCTGCTGACAAAGAAGTTATTCATCTACCTTCATAGTGGAATCTACTGGTTAAACACTGTGGCACATACTGCACAACTTTTACAGAGTTCTGCTGCTCAGTAAAGGAAATGTGCACTTTACCCAGAGGGACACCTCCAACTAAAACCACTTATTTTGACAGCAACAGTTCTATGGCTACAAACATTTTAAGTCCTCAGATACTTTCTGAGGGAATCAAGTGCTGAAAACAGTTCATGTAAAATGTTTCAAGTTGCACTAAGAGCGCTGAGTGCACTTTACCAGCTGATAAGCCTGCTGTCTAAGGCTCTGAGCTGCAAATCTGGTGACATCCAGCAGACCAGACCTGGGTTTGAATCCCACAGCTTCCATTTGCATACTGTGTGACCCTGAGCAAGTCACTTAACTTCCTTGTGCTCCCAGGTCACACCTGGAAACAAGCTCTGGCTTAGTGTGCCTTTCCTGGTTAAACAATTTCCCCTTTCCCTGATACCATGTATACGTGATATACAGCAGTTAAAACTTCTGGACAGCAAACTGGATAACTGGCCATTTTATCTTCTCATATCACTTGTTTGTGTCATAGTTATGTTATGAACTTTTCAACATAAGAATGTATTGATGTCATCAGAACACTGATGTCAAAATGTTACTAACATAACTATTACACAGACAGGTGATGAGTGATGTGAGATTGCAAAAACAGCTAGTAATATAAATTTGGGACACATGAAACTTTATCAGACAAGTTTTTAATGAATCGTGGTCCATTTATGATCCTTTGCATTTGGAGCCCCACTCTGGTTAAATGAGGTCCCTTCATCCTTACTTAACTTAGACAACCTCCCATCCTTCAAAACTGAATTACAGCACTACCTTACTGCCTTACTGTAATTGGATCCTGCAAGTGCAGGTTCGGAACCTGATCCTAGGCCCATGCCACAGTTTTCCTGAAGCCTCCTTTAAGCCCCCTACTTCAGACCATGGGTTTGTATGCTTTTAATTGTCATCTTTTTGTTTTGTACTGACCCCAATGTTGTAGCTGCACGTATCACCATTGGTCACTTACTGATGTCTACTGGTTCCTTTTCTTTCACCTATTTGTCCTCCAGTCACCTAGTTTTCTCGCCATTAACTCACGTCCCTCTTTCTCTCCTCCCCCTGTATCCTAAACTCCTTTCTCACACTCCCCATGCTCTCCCTTATTGTCCCCACCTTATGCCTCGCTCGGTTAATTTTCTCTTGCAACTACCCCTACCCGCCTCTCTACTCTCTCATGTCTATTCCTTTCCTTTAGTCCTCCATTCGTCCCTCCCCTGTCCTTTAGCAATCTTGACAATGCCTATTCTCTAGGCTGCTCTCCTCAGCAGTAAGTAAGCTCTCTAAGGGTGACGTGCACTGTGGAATGGTTTTCTTTGATTCTGTTGTGGCTGTAATTAGATAAGTTTTTCAGGTTTCTGCTACTATGTAATCCTCCTAAACCTATGTTAATTGTGTGAACAAAAAATTTTATTTGTCTGGTTTATCTATGTATTGTTCTATGCTTGCTGACGTGGAACCTTTGAAAAAGAGCATTTTGCTCAAAGGTTATTTTCAAGAATTGAAATAAATAAATACATTTGTGTTAGGTACATAGGCATTCATCAGGTTTATTGTATTACCCTGGCGCACAATTGTGACAGAAACCAGTCTATCTTTCTGGTCTTTCTTGTGACTTATCATCACAGTAGGAAGATTTCTTTTAAACAGGATGGCCACACCAGTCTTCTTGGTGACTGGATAAGAGGAGGCCACCACCAGCCCCACTCAATCCCCTGGAAGCCTAAGATGTTCTCTGCAAACAAGTGTGTCTCCTGCAGGAAATATATGTTAGCTCCCAGCCTTTTTAACTCAGCCAGGATCTTGGTTCATTTAATGAGGATGTTGCCCCCTTGACATTGTAATATAAAAGGCTAAGTTCTGCCATAGTCCCACTTTGTGGTATTATTTGTGATTCAGTTCATCAGAATAGGAAACATTAGAAGGGGTCAAACAATTCTCAGGAACAGCAGCAGACCACTACCAGTTAACCCTCTGAGGAGGTCCCGACTTATTTTCTGTTGCAAGACCATGGTAGTGGCAAATGTCCAATGATGCCCACCTCTGGATGCCCCATCAGTCTCAGATGAGTATCTTCTTGGGATTTGGAGAGAAAGAGATATGGCATTTCCTAGAATGATATAACACTGTGAGCATGTGCCATTTTTACAACAGAAAAAGAAAGGATAAAGAACAAAATGTCGCCTGAAATACCCTGCGTCACAGAGGAAGTACACTGAAATTTAAACAAGCTGGCAAAAGTCAGCAAGAGAGAGATCAACTTGGTCCATAGAAACAAACTGGTTGATGCAAAAACAGGGGTTAGTACAACATGAAAGTTAGATGTTTCTCTCCACCACTGGAATTGGAATCTGGGGTGCCTACGCTATGCTCTGATGAAGTGGGTGTATCGTAGTCATTCCATGGACCAGGGATGGAAACCACATTACCCAAGGAGGACCAGGAATGTAGTGAGGATGGAGCTTTCATTGTCCTCATGCTCCAGTACTTGTCTGTACCAGTAGTGATCAGTCAATTAATACCTGACCTTAATGATTTGTCAAAGTAGACCCCTACCCCTCCATGGCTGGGGAATGGGGCCTAATGATTGCCCTGCCCTGGTGATAGTTCCCTACAGGCTGGCATAATTGCTGTACTGTCATCAATTATAAATCTGAGGAAGAGTGGAGGGAAGAGCAGCAGAGGCTCCCCTTTCTGGATGTGCAGGATCTCCGCAGGCTGCAAAGGTCCAAAACAGAAAACCTGGGGTGAGACAACTGCCTTGAGGGCTCTGAGAAGGCCAAGGGGCACCCAAGTCTTGGTTCATGTGCATAAGGGTGTATTTGTGATGAAGTATAAACCCTCCCTGAAGCCAAACCTCTGTCCCATCCCACTGCAGGGATCAAGGGAAGAATCTGGGGAATCTCCAGCATGACCAGATCCTTCCTTCCAGGATCAGAGCTCACTGAATATGAAAGAAGGAGAGAAATTCAAATTGGGCAGGATGGGAGGATGCCACTGAGATCAAATAGAGCCAGGCCAAAGACAGCCAGCTCAACAATTAAGTCTTGTAACAGAGGGACCATCGCATTTTGTCATGTTGATATGCCACGGCCCTTGCCTGATATCGCTGGGTGTTCGGCACAGCTCCCTTTTCACAGGTGATCCTTCACGTCATCCCCACAGCTATCTGTAGTTGTACATCTTGCCAGGGATCATTCCTTCTATATGTACTGGTACTACAGACAGTGGAGCCATGCTCCCTGACGTAGGTCTACAGACCAACATCCCTGACTCTCTGCACCTCCAGAGTCAACCAGAACCTCTAAAAAACGTCAGTGTAAGTATAAAGTCTGTGTAAAGATAGTCAGATAATCCCCCCCACTACAGTGGGAGGCAACATCTCGAGCACCAGGCTTGTGCTTTCTTGGCTCCACATCCTTGACACAGCTGGCTCAGCCCCTACACAGATTGATACCCCCGACACTTCAACACCATCTGAGTCACAAGGCCCCTACTGCCTCACCTCTTACATTGTATTATCATGCAATTAGTCCTAGCATAACAAGTAGATTATAGTTTAAAAAAAAGTGATGTGTTGTACCAGCCTGTAGAGATTTCCGGCTTCAGCGTGTGGGCTGACACCAACCTGTATAACTTCAAACATGATATTGTCTAGCGCCAATGACAAATCAGAAGACACCAATCTTCCTTCTGTGTGTGGCATTGAAGTGTGGATCTTTGCTGGTCCATTTGTTCCCCCCATTGTCCTTGCATCTAGTGGGTCATGGGAGCACACATAAGTGCAGGCATTGCCAGAGGATGTCCAACCCTTCTGCTAGAGGGACCTCACATCTCCTGTCCAGTCATCCAGTTAGGGTCTCTGGTTCCCTTTCTCCTTCTGTTCTGTTGACACATGCCAGCACATCTGCAGCAGCTCTGACCCCAATGCCTGCAGTTCCATATTGGGCACCTCCATTCCCAGTGTGCGAATAGCGGGAGCCGCATGGTAGGGACTGGGGTAGTCTGTGTTGCCATCAGCAATCTTTAGGATTACTCTAGTAGGGTACAACATATGAACTTTAATTTCTAGTGAATACTTCAATGAAATGTGGGGAAATTCTTAAAGAAAAGTTGAGTGACCTGGTTGAAAAATTTGTGCCCAACAAGAAGTATAATAAAAAGGGGAAAGTCCCCACCTGGTTTACCTTTGATATTAAAAATAAGATCAAGGAAAATAATAAGACATAGATATCGGCTAAAACAAAAAACTGTAATAAAGCGTGGGAATATTACAAGTTATCTGTCAAGGAATGTAAAACCACAGTATGAAAGGCTAAGAGGAGTTATGAGTACGAACTAGCTTCAACAGTGAAAGATAATTATAAATCATTTTGCAATTATGTGAACTCAAAGAGAACAGTTACCCCTCAGGTAGGGCCAATTCGTGATTCTTCTGGCATTATACACACAGAATGCTCAACAGATCAGAATTACACACAGACCTGGAGAGCACAGTTGATCAGTTGAACATATACTTCAGCTCAGAATTCATCACAAAGTCAGACCCCCACCCAAGAACACCATGATCTGGCTGAAGCTCCCAGAATTATAATATGCAGAGAAGAAGTCAAAATCAGATTAAGTAAACTTAATCCCAACAAGGGATCAGGGCCTGATGGCATTTATCCAAAGACATTAAAGGACATGGCTGAAACCCTTAGTGACCCTATTGCTAAAATATTCCAGGTTTCAATGGACACTGGTACTTTAATAAATGACTGGAGACAGGCTTTAGCAACTCCTTTTATAAAAAGGGAAGTAAGAATGAGTGTAAAAACTTTAGATCGATCAGTATAACATCAATACTGGGGAAGTTATTGCAGAATATCATTAAGGAAGAAATAGAACACTTCATTGACTCCAGTGGGGTGGCAGATTATAGTCAGCCTGGTTTTGTCAGTGGTAGGTCCTATCAGATGAACTTTTTAGCCTTTTATGACAGGGTAAGTAAGGCTTTGGATAAGGGGGACTCTGTGGACATGGTCTTCCTTGACCTGAGTAAGACTTTTGATAAGGTTCCCCATTATGACCTGATTACCAGCATAACAAACATGGGTTTAAATCCCAGGCTGGTGTCATGGACAGACTCTTAGTTAACTACAGTAAACAAACTCAAAGTGTGGTTCTTAGAGAGGTTGCATCAAAGTGTGTGAATGTGACTAGTGGGGTGCCTCAGGGTTCCGTCCTAGGACCCTGTCTTTTCAACATCTATAGTTCCTCACTGGATGTAAGTGGAGATGTGTGGCTAACTAAATATGCAGATGATACCAAACTTGGTTCAGTAGTTATTAGCAGAGATGGGGTTGTTAAATCATCAGAAAACACTTGACAGGATTGATCACTGGGGTCACACACACAGACTTGCATTTAATTTGGAAAAATGCACAGTAATGCACTTCAGTGCATCAAATAATAAAGCAACTTACATGTTTGGAGGGCAGATTTTAACAGCAGGGACTGAAACGAGAGACTTGGGAGTATTAGTAACAAATTACCTTAAACCAAATATGCACTGCGATGAGGTCACCAGGAAATCCCTCCGCATATTAGGTTGTATAAAAAGACATATCTCTAACAGAGACAGGGAAGTGATGTTACCATTGTACAGTGCATTAGTAAGGCCACATTTTGACTATTGTGCGCGTTTCTGGGCTCCATCATCCAAAACTCATATTAACACTCTTGAAAAGGTGCAGCGCAGAATGGCAAAATCAATAAATGGCATACAAAATCTAAACTATGAAGTCAGACTTAATAGTCTTGGCTTGTATGCTCTAGAGTACCATAGGATGAGAGGGGATCTGTGTTTGGTTTTCCGCACACTAGACAACACTGATTTATGGGACAATTCGGGTCTCTACTTAAGTACCAACACATATACAACCAGATCCCACGAGTTACAGCTTAAGGGAAATGTAAACGGTACTTGAAAAAGGACAAACTGGTTCTCAGAAAAAGTGGTCTCACTGTGGAGTAGACTCCCACTCAAAATAATGGGAAGTAGCACAGCTAATAAGTTTAAAATAAAGTTAGATAGATACTGCATGAGAAGTGAAATTAAAGGTTACACCTTATAAGTGTCTCGAGCATATAAAGACAGTTTTGTCTATTTTGCTTGTACTAAACCTATGAACCTTTGAAACTTCTTTGTCTCTCGGTGGAGAATCGTGCAGGTACTTTTCTTTTGGGACTGCAGTAATGAGATGCAGTCATGATCTAAAAATATTTTGCATCTTGTACACGTGAGGCTTATTTTTCTCCCAGGCCAACTGGAGCACTCATTCTTTGGCTTGAAATTATAAGATCACTAACCTGGGGTTTACTGTGC
Organism: Neoceratodus forsteri; assembly: GCA_016271365.2. NCBI lineage: Eukaryota > Metazoa > Chordata > Ceratodontiformes > Ceratodontidae > Neoceratodus > Neoceratodus forsteri. Next base: position 238,724,616 of record CM057451.1, read on the forward strand.
CTGTCTTTGGTTTCAGGCCTAATGCTCTTTGGACCCTACAAATGCTTAGGTCCAAATCCACCAGGAAGTCAAGGAGGGCAATTTTGGGAAAATTCTATGACTGACGCCACCTTGTCTTCTACTCCCTCCAGCAGGTCATAGATCTGGAGTTTTTTCCCACCTGCTTTGTACCTCTAGATCATGTAATTTTCATGAGGTCTCTCACTTGGTACCTTTTAAACAGGTGCAGAAGAAGCCACACATGAAGACCAGAGTCTTCTGTCATTGTCATAAACTGGGTTTTATTAACCACTGATGTCCTAAACTCAGTTATATGGCAATCTTTGTGTAAGTGATATAATTTATCAGTACAAAGTACTGTGTTCACTAATGTTGTTCAGATAGTGCCTTGGTGGATCTGTTTGACATCCGTTGGACAGTGCAAGTATCTGACCTTGGATCCGACTCAAAATTTCGATCAAAGTCAGATGTCAGGTCCATAGTCGGATACCCACAGATCCATCGGATCCAGCAAAGGATAGTTTGATCCAATGTGAATCCGTTTACCAGATCCATCAGATCCATTTTGGTCAGTGGATCCATTTGGTGGATCCAGAAAGGTTGGATCCATGGCTGGATAGTGCTGCTATCCATCCGGATCCACTATATGGTAAAAAGGCTTATATCTGTTGGGATCCGGATTTATAGGATACTATCTGAGCAACGCTAGTGTTCACTATCCTCTGAAATTCACTATTAAGAAGGTCTGGGTGGATCTTTGTAGCCATAGCATCTATCGCTGTCTGTCTCCCTGCTGATGGACTGAAGCTGCCTCATGGGAGAGGAGATTTGGGTTCTTTTTCAGTATCAGTCATTTTTTTTAGCTTTTGGGAAAACATCCTAGTGTCCTTACTCCTTGTGGACATTTCTTTTGCTCAGATTCACTAAATTGTGAAATTTGCTGGGCTGATGGCAGAAGATTTTGTTTCTTGTAGGATTGGAGCTAGGGCTTTAGGTGGCCATCAGGTGGATGATCAGTTGTCTGTTTTTAACATTATATTGATATTTTTTTGTTTACCTATGCTGACACGACAACATTGTCATTGATGTTTGGCATAGAGACATCCCCGATGTTGACAGGCAAAATTTCGCCAGTCAGACATTGGTCTGTTTTCTATTGGGGACAGCACACCCGAACCCCCATGTGGGGGGCTGTGCCCTCCACACACCCTTTCTACAGATTGTTAACCAGTCAGAGTTAACTCGAAGGAGGGGCGAAGTTGGCAAAAGGGCAAAATTTGTCCTGAGGGTCTCCCACAGCGACAATTTCTAAACTTGTAAAAATTGTTGCTGTGAGGGATTTCATGTTCGAGGTTTTCGCTCTTGCGTTGGTACACCTATTTTTTGCCATACCTCATGCTATCTAATTTTGCCTGGTAGAGTTTCAAATTTTTTCTCTCACTTTCTTGCAGATTTGACTGGAGTTGTTTAAACTGGAAAAGCAGATTGTGGTATACAGATTATCTTTGATTAGAAGCCGTGGCTTCTATTAGATTAAGTACTTATAATCAAGGCTGGCTACTAACCAAGGGAAGCTTTTATTCCATTAGATAAAATTCACCTTGCTATATGTAACTGGTTAACGACCACTTCTTAAGTACTAGGGAATGGCCTCCTTGATGGCCCAGCAGCAGTGCCATGTGTTGCTGTACAGATGACCTGTGTTTGGAATCAAACTCGGGTCATCATGTTGGTAGGTAGTGAGTTGCAGTCGGGTAGGGAAGGCATTGGGCATCGGTGCTGCATTGACCTCTGTGGTGGCCCATAGGAGCTTTCTCCCTCCACAGGACACTGCTGCATGCAACTGAGGCTGACAGAGGTTATGTCCATGCCTGGGGTGCTGGGAGGAACCACAGGGAAAAAACAGGGTTAAAAATTCAATGGCTGTCTGTGTGATGACTCCTCTGGGTTGTACTGCCGGTCAACACTTGATCCTGGTCCACATAGTGGACTGCCTCAGCCCTGCCATGGGTGGCAGAAACATGGGAGATGCTGGGCAGTGCTGGGTCCTGAGAAGAGGCTAACAGGGCTGATCTGGTATATCTCTGTGAGCAGGGTATATCCCTGGTACACCAGCATGGCTTGAAGAAAGATATCTATAAAACAAACACTAGAGAACAATGCCACTTTATAGTCCAGGACCATATTTGGGCTCAGTATATTGCAGAGAGTAAGTTCCTAGCCTGTATATAAAAAAAGTCTGTGGCAGCACGAACATACTTTGATTCAGATGATACAAACAGTGCAAAGACAGTGGACGCTCAGGTGCACAGCCTGTAACAGACCTGAGAATTCCTGTAGCATTTTGGTTGGAGCCTCAGTACAGATCATTGTCAGCTAGTGCTTCAGTTCTGTACCAATGCGGATTGCTGTGAAATTTCAGATGGAACCTTGGTACATAGTCACTCTACTTCCACTACTTATTTTCAGTTTTCTAGCTTCCAGGTCATAATTCCTACTCTCCCCTGTTTCCCCTGATCCAGATTGTACCATTACAGTACCTATCATCCTATCTCTCTCACTCCAGCTCTAACATCACAACAGTCACACCACCCCACTTTACCAGTCTCCATCAAACCAACCAACCACACACCAGCAAAGAACAAACTCTGGTCAGAGCCGATATGGTTGTGGAGAGCTTTTGGGATTCTTTTACCCATTATTATGTTGTCTTGCATGTGCAGTGCAAGCAATATTTTGTGACAGCTTGCTGGAGTAGCGGGTTGTGGAGGTGCGGCTGTGTTGTGGCCAATGACACCACTGCTTTTTTGGGCTGTTCTCTGTGGCACCAATGAATGAGCACGTTGTCTATGACAGCCCTTGAGAAGCATGCCACCAACTTGAAAGAATTTCGCCGCTGCAATGAGGGAGTGCCCCGCCATTGCAGGATGTGCCTTGCCTGCTGAAACATTTCAATACACATGGTGGTGGCTGTTGCCATCCGCCTCTTACAATCCTTACAAAGCCGACTATGGGGGTGCCCAATCCCCCTGCTGGCATGTTTACAACTCCATCTCAAGATTTTGTGGCACACTGGAGGCCCACCCAGTGTGCTTCCTGTGCTCCAAAGCCGACCAAGTCGGCATGTTCCTGCCCCCACCCCACCTTCACCTCCACTATGTGCCACACTGGAAGCCCACCCAGTGTGGCCAACATAACCCCCAAAGTCACAGGGCACACTGGGAGCCCACCCTAGTGTGCCCAACAGTTGTTTAATTTCATCTGTAAATAAAGAAAACCTTCCCACGATGTCCATTCCTGAAAATAAGAAAATGGTCCATCATTGAATCGGAGTGCCCCTCTCCCAACCCGTACCCATCCTCTGTGCACCCCACCTCCCCACACCCCCCTCACCACATACTTACCTCTGGAGCCCAGTGCAATGATCTTCGGTGGAGCAGGACATGTCTGAACTCTTCAAAAGCCGACCGCGAACTGAAGAGAATCACGGTTAGCTGTATAATGGCATCAATGGGGGGTGATTCAACTTGGGTGGATATCTCAGCCATTTTTGAGACTTTTGGCTCCAAATTTTCAAAATAGGGTTCTTGGGACCTCTCCTCATGAACTCAGTCACTGTCATTTTATTATTCGGTCCCGAAAGGTGATTTCGAGGTCACTGCATGGAATCACCTTTCGGGACTGATTAATGAAATGGCAGTGTCACTGTCCATGAGGTGGGCTCCCAAAAAGCCTATGTTGCAAATTTGGTGAAAAAATTCAAGAAAATTACTGTTATGGGCGTGCATTGCACAGTTTCCACGCACGCTCATAACTTTAAGAACTTTTAATATTTTCACTCCAGATTTTCAACATTGTCATTTTTTCACACCTCCTTATGAACAATACAGCTGTCATTTTTCACATTCTGCCCAAAATGTGTTTTCTCACATCTGGCGCACAATGGCGCTGTCGCTGTGGGAAATCAATGTTTGGGACAGATTAAGAAAATCACAGTGACACTGTTCATGAGCAGAAGTCCCAAAATGCCTATGTTAAAAATTTGGTGAAAGAATTCCACAAAATGACTGTATTGCGAGCGTGAGTTGTGCAGTTACTACTCATGCTCGTAATTTTGAGAATTTTTAATATTTTCACTTCAGATTTTCAACATTGCCATTTCTTCACACCTCCTTATGAACAGTACAGTTGCCATTTTTCACATCCTGCCCAAAACGCGTTTTTGCACATCTGACGCAGAATGGTGCGGTCACTGTGGGAAATCAACGTTCAGGACAGATTAACAAAATCACAGTGCTACTGTTCATGAGCAGAGGTCCCAAATGCTTTCATGAGGTGGGGTCACAAAAAGCTCATGTTGAAAATTTGGAGTGCAAATACCAACAAATGCTAGAGTTTCTAACCATAACGAAATGGCATCTTATTTTCGGGTGGCGGAGCACTGGCAGTGGGATGCTGGAATGTGTCATACATAGGCACGAGCTCTGTGCGGGTGATAATGCCTAGTGGCCATACACCTCAGGTGCTTGCATGTGGATCCATCGTCCTGCTGCCATTGTACTGCTCAGTGCAGATGACAGCCAATGCTTTACCCGCTCACATAGGTCCCGGAACAGGCATGTTACAGCCAATCTCCCATTTATTTGTATAATCGGGGAACCGTGTATGCACTATCCATAGCCCGGAGTGTACACTGCAAATGGCGTTGCAGGATACCACACCCCATGGCACCCAGGATACCTCAGCAGTCTGGATGGTGGCATATTACACAGGGGAATGGGGGAGAAGTGTGGGCCTGCAGTGGTGTATGACAGCAGGTAGATACAGCATCGACAAGGCATGCATTGGAGGTATGTCAATTCCCTCTTACGGTTAGCCAGGGACATACACACGGCTGCATACACTGATGGGTCCACAGCTTGCATAGTGCCACAATGCATGGTACAGCCACTTGAGTCATTCCGGAGTGCAGGTCCCTGACTGGGGTCCAGAGCAGTTGGTGGCTGGCCATGGCAGGGTGTGGAGGGCAGCACCAGTCTCTGCAACAGGTTGGGTATGGGGGAGTGGGGGTGCCTACATACCAAGGTAGTGGGTGGGGGTCCTCTAAGCTATGGATATGGACCATGGTTTCCTCTGATGTGATTGGGTCCAGGGGGAGCCCTACACTATGGAGCTCTTTGGGAAAAGAGTTGGATCAATCAGGGATGGGAGGGGGTACCTCTCGTCCACCAGGGCTGCTGGTGGCTGGCTGGGTTAGGGCAGCTATTCATGGCCTAATTGTGGGCTCTGATACTCTGGACTGCAAGGGTTGCAGTCCCACTGAGTATGCCGCAGCGTGACATGTGTATGGGAATGCATCCTCGACTTGCACAGCATGCTATTTGTGTGCACCCTGGCCCATTCCCTTGTGGCCGGCGCACACCACACATCTGAATATCATGCTATGGCACATTGTTGGAGCTGTGTGGCACAACTCCCTTTTTCACTGGGATGTGCTGTGCATGTCCTTTGAATATGGGGGCCCTGGACTAGGCTACCCTGAAGAAATACATTATCAAAATGGTAAAACCATGACCCCACTGAAAACAAGATACTACATCTAATCTGGGACATCCTGAATAAATACAGTGCAAAAATGTGTAAATGAAGATCCCTATGACAAGGAGATGTAGTATCTCCCCTGTGCTATCCAGGATACACAATATAGGATAAGAAATATTTAAAGGAAATCTACTCTAAACTGAACTTCACTGTGTTCTCTGACATAAACAGTTTCTTTAAGCAATAATGCAGGCCAAGTGCGTCCAATGACCCAGAAGTGAGGTTATTTCAGCATGACCCACATCCTGGAGTGCATTATTGCTATTATACAATGGCTCATTATTATACAAAATAAAAAAAAATTAAAAAAAATGTTTTTAGTAGATTCTTAGTGTGGCAATATGTATTTGTTTCTTAAGAGAAGATTCAAGCAGTACAACAACAAATCAATACAGGGAGGTTGTTCTCAGATAACCTCACTGTTGCCAAAGCAAGACAGTCAATCAGGTTCCAGGACTTTTTATTGCCATAGTATAATTATTGTTTTCTAACATAGTAGAATGCAGTATTTATTTTGAATGTTGTGGCCATGAGGATGGTGTGTAGTGTGTGTGTGTGTGTGTGTGTGTGTGTGTGTGTGTGTGAGTGTGTCAGGATACAAAATATAGGCTAAGAAATATTTAAAGGAAATCTGAACTGAACTTCACTGTGTTCAATGACATAAACAGTTTCTTTATTTTTTATAACATATTAGAATGCAGTATTTATTATGTGTGTGTGTGTGTGTTTGCTGTAGCTCAATATATTTTTTTCCCAAAAAGCATAGTAGAATATACTTGCTAATTGCTACATATTCACTGAATAGTAGTTCACTGAAGACCTGGTATATGTCTGAGATAGTGTCTTTAGAGGTTAAAAAACAGTGTAAATTATAGTTGTGCTGGGGAAAGGGTGACATTTATGAGGTATGAATCTTTCTTGAAAGACAGTACATTCTCAAGTGAAACTAGTAACAAGAAGCTGTTTGAATGCTTAGTATTTAAATGTACAAGTTGTAGCATTCTGAAGGAGCTAAACAAATCTCCAGTTTAATATTTAACAAATGTTTAACAAGCTGTTTCAGTTTCCTAATGGCATCTGATGAGCAGCTTGAAGTTATGTTTCCAACATTCTTAACAGAAAGATGGGAGTATTTTATTTCAGTTGTCCTGGAAGGATACATTGAAAAGTCAAAAATATGTGTTCCATGATACTCCATTTTCCAACTACAGATAGTAAAATGACTTTAGGCTCCATCCACAGCCATAAAAATGTCTCTTTACATAGTCTGTAACTGAGAGTAGCTTCTGTTACAGCAGCTGATTTTTGGTGAGGCTTTTATCTGAGGGTGGATACTAACCAAGGGCTCCTAGTGTTAGAAGATATACAGTATCTTTGATGCAGAATGTTATGCAACAGCAGCCTCAATGAGGTTTGGAAACAGTAGGGATTCCATAGTTATTTATTTATTTCAAAGGTTTTACCAGAAAGGACAGACTGAGCTAGTAGCAACTAATTTCCAGATGTGTCTTAGGGGGAGGGGGCAGGGGAGCAAACAGTGCAAAACAGCAATACATAATAAGGTGAATATATAACCTAAAACATAGCATAGTACCTGTACAGAGAAACAAGGGTATATATAGCTAGTTAAAAATAAAATCATATAATTAGTACATCCATTCCACACCACGGTGATGGATCCAGTTTCAATGATACCAATGAAGCAGTACAACTATAATCATCAGACAGAAGATACAGTCTTGAAGGGGGACTCAAGGGGGCAGTGGACCACAGGATCAGACAGTTGGGCAGAAGGGTAAGGTTAGGAGGGGTCAGAGGAACTTGCAGGAGTGAGCTGAGAAGTCTTAGAGAGAGCAGGCAGAGCAAATAGCAGGGGGAGAGAAAACAAAAGCTTATGGAATTTGAACTAGAAAGCTGCTTGACTTGCAAAGGATTTCACTGGAAGAAGGAAGAGTGAGTGGGGGGTCAGTGCTATAAAGGAAATACACCAGGGAGGAGGGACAGGAGAATAGGGGTCCTGTCTGGCCACAGTGGATTTAGGAGGGACACTATAAACAATATCAATGTAGCTGAAGATGGGGAGGATCATTTGCAAGATGATTTCTCTGCATACAAGACATGGATCCACACTTTATTTCTGCAGAGAGCTGCACATCTGGTGTGTAGCTTTTGGCAGATGGCATCCACATAGAGAATGATATCAAGATGACTGCCCAGCCAGATTTAGAGGAAACATCCTCAATAACAGCACTGTCAAGGATATGGAAGGCGGAGAGGGATGATAATTTGATGAGTGCCTGTCTGTTACCCAAGGTCACGGAGATTGTTTTCTTGTCATTGAAGGACAGTTAATTTGACTGGAACCTGAGCTGGATGTTAGAGAAATCCAGCTGCAACCACAAAATCAGATCATAGGCAGAGGTGCCAGACACAAAAAGCACGGTATCATCTGTGTGCATATGGATGGCCAAAGAGATACAGGCAATAGATACATTTCAAAAATGGAAAACAGGACTGTGACAAGAACACAGACTTGTGGAACACCGGAGCAGATGGGGGTGGGGTGGGGTATAGGGTGTCCTCAGTGCAGACAGGTTGGGACAGGCTCTTGTGGTAGGAGCAGAACTAGCCAACTGAATGGTAAAAGTGAACATTTAGATGGCCATTGGCTGAGGTAGTGAGTGGAGGGTCTGTGCTGGTCACTGTCTGCACCGATCTGCTGGTGGTGATTGCTTGTATGGCTTGGTGGGTTGGGGAAGATGAGGGTGGGGTGGTGGGTGCTGAGTAGGTGGGCCGGGGATTGGATGGGGGTTATGAATGTTGTAATGGGGATCATGGGGACCACTTGACTACTAGTGATGAGAGTATTACTTTACTTGGGGTTCAGTTTGGGAGAGTACCAGTTGACTACCAGGGAGGACAGTATTACTTCACTCAAAGATCAGGTGGGAGTAGGGTACCGCTGGACTACCAGGGATCTAATAACATTTTATTAAGGACTGGGTAGAATGGGGGTAGCTGGGACTACCAGGGAGGCTGTTTCTTTTATGTAGATATTCCGACTATGATTAGGTGAGGCTAGGGGAGACAACAAGACAGCAAGGGAGGGTGTTTCATTTATGTACATATTCTGATGGCAAATTAGATGAAGGTAGTGTAGATCACTAGGACTGCCAAAGATGCGATGCCTACTTTCATCGGGGAACATGCAGTACCGGATCAATATCGCTGGCCATGCACCACTGTGCTCATAGATATGGCAGGGTTCTGGAAGAATTAAATAGTGCTACCTTGGCAACCCGTTAGCACTGCCTGAACCATCTTAATATACCACTGCCCTGTATACAAGGAGGCTCCTTCATTTGCATTGGTGCAGTGGTGTATTCAGTATAATTACATTGTCCACTCTGCATGGTACAGAGGGCACCTTTTAAATATATGTCCACCACCCCTTTCAAATGTGCTATGCCCAGTTAGCATGGCTCTATTCATGATAATACTGTGTTTACCTTCTGACTATTGGGGCCCTTATCTTTTATTTTGAAACCGTTTAGATGTTTGGATGTTTTTATCTTAATTATCATGGGTTCCAAGTAAATATTAAATAAAAATGGGAGAAGTGAACAACCTTGCCTTTTGCCTCTTTGGAAAGCAATTTTTGACACCAGACCACTTCATTTTTTTCAGGCTTGTGTAATTTGATATTTTAATGTCTCCTCTGAAGGATAGTGCATCAACAGTGCACCCCCATACTGCACTACAATGTCAGCTATGGTATTATCCCAATTACCTAGTGTGGGGCTAGAACCTACAACCTTCTGATTTCCAACCTCAGAGGAGAGCATGCTACCTAGTAGCCACTGGCAATTACAAATATTGATAACAACATGTGAATAGCCATATTAAAATGATCATTCCTTTCAGTTATTTAAAATCATAAAAAAATTGTAAAGCAAATTGAGAACAAAAGGGCATCCTATAAGGCAGGAGAGAAACGTTGATTTAAAACTGAAGAAAAAGGTATAGGTTCATATTTCCTCCATAACATACATTGCTGCTTTGTGCAACCATCATGCAGCTGCAAAGCCATTAATGTCCACTTAAACTAATACTTTCAGTAGTGCATCATACTGTATAACAGAGGTGACAGTTTTCTTTCCTTGTCCATGACATGCTGTGGTAACTGCAGAGCAATCACCTTTTCAAAGGCACTGTTTCTATGAACCCCAGGCTTGAATTTATCTGGAGGTGGTCTTACTGTTCTGATGAAGAGTGAAGCTGAAAGCCAGAGAATAGGAAGCATGCTGTGAGCTGTTCTAAATAAATTCCCTTACTGCACAAAAAGCTCTCTCACTCTCGGCAGTTGAAATGATTAATTAACTTATGATCCTTGTTAATATATATTTTTAAAATTATCTGGAAATTTTATTGTATTGATTTTGAGTTCTGTAAAACTTTGAACGATCACCCTTTGATCTGATGACAGATGTCTGTTTTTACATTATCAATTTTAGGCATAAACAATTTTAGACATAAATACAGTACTTGGCTATATCTGTGTGGCAAATGATGGGAGACTTGATCATTTGTTAGGAAGGTTCAGACACCAAAAGTGGTTTGGTTTCTGTGGTTCAGTTAACTTTTTTGAGTGCCGAATATGCTTGAATGCACAGTATGTTGATTCTGGATGTATATACTGTATATGCCTGTAGTCTTCTAAGGATTAAACTTCAAAGAAGTTTAACTGAACCACAGACACCGAGTATTTGAAAATCATAGTATGTGATGGTAATAATAAATAATGTAAAAATAAGAAAGTAAATTTAAATGGGTGCAGACATTTCAATCATTTCTGAAAAAAATCTACTAATGTAAATGTGAAAACCTGACTCGTCTATATTTCCAACAGTCTGTGTGCTGAAAATATGCATTAGACAAGTATTACAATAATAAATGCTTGTTACAGTTAAAGGCAGTGGTCAGATTACATATTTGGAGTTGCTAGCCACAAAAGGGAGGGGTTATGCTCTTATACATCACAGTGGGGTGCAGAAGGTAAAACTACATTGACACAGGGTTTAAAATGTCACAGATGAAGCAGAAGTGCTATGTTTAAAATCATATGCCGACCGAACAGCGACACCTGAACTGCAAACAACAGTACAGCGACCCATCGCTGTGTCACTGTACTGTCATTGTGGGACCCCGGCACTGCTTTGTTGGGGTCTTGCACCCCCTCCCCAAATCAACTCCAACACGGAGTTGATTATATGAATTAAGGGTGTGTGAGGGGAAGAGCCCCCTGCATAGGGGGTTTGGGGGTAAAGCCCCCTGAAAGAAACAATGTTTTTAGATGGACTTATGCCGACCGCAATTGCGGTTGACATAAATCCGTCACTGCAACATCCGTTGACAACTTTGTTGTTGAACCGGCGTCATGAATCCATTCAAAGTATAATTATGTACAGTATTAGAAACATATATAAACTTGATGAAAGATATTAAAACAATATTGCTTTTATAAGACAAAGCCATTCCAAACTTGTATAAGACTAGATTAGTGCTTTATGTACTACAGAATGCTATAAATGAGCAATTAGAAATGGGGATAGGAGAGCATAATGCCCCAACAGCTTGCAGTAATTGGACAGCACCCGTTGTGTACATACCCAAAAGAGATGGAAGGGTCAGGACTGGGGTGGGTGGTGAGGGAGGGAGGATTACAGGGCCATAAATAATTATTGGCTAGTTGTGGACCAGTACCCCATTTCTAGACATGGGTTTGAATGCTATGTTAGAGGAGGACTACCAAACTAATAACCAGATTAAAGAATATGTCATATGAAGAGAGCATGAGGGAGTTGAACATCTTTACTGTGGAGGAGAGAAAACATAGGGGAGATCTTTTACAGCTACACAGGTTTCTGGGGAATGAGGTACTCATGAAGGATTTTGGGTTAGAATATTCCATTAGGAGAATACCGTTAAAGATAAAATGCAAATATATTTTAAAAAATCAATCATTTTTTCTAATACAAGGACAGCCAGGGCTTATGTATTACAAATAAACTGCAGGAATTGCAATTTGTTATGTATAAATGCTATTGTATTGCCTTTATTATTTGTTGACTTCATAGAAAGGCCAAAACAAACAGGGACTGCTCCTTGCTAGCTCACGGCACACAGTAAATGTACTGCACAGTAAAACAACAAACTGGTCTCAGTGGTGAAACTGTAATTCAAAAAGTCGTCTTGCTCTGACTGAAGTTAAAAAACTGTTTATTAAAGTAAAGCATTTACACACAGACAGCAAGGGTTTGTTCACCCAAAATTTCATGCCACAAATGTATACTTTCCCATGATTATTAAGTGCCAGTTTGTGGTGTGAAACGGGTGAATAGACCCCTGTTATGTGTGTGTAAGGGCTTTACTTTAATAAGCAGTCTTTTAACTTTAGTTAGAGCAAGACTGCTTTTTGAATGACAGTTTCACCACTGAGTCCAATTTGTTGTTTTACTGTTCATAGAAAGGCCCTCAGACCTTTTCAGATCAGCTGGCAGAATCTTGGGTGGGTGGGTGGTGGTGTAATTTAAGCAAGAATGACATCATTTTCCTCTAGGTCCTGGCAACTTAGTATGCACACAGTACATCAGATTATGAAATGGCAAAAATCAGTTGTAACTTCAAACAGTATTAAATATGCTATAATATATTAAATATCTAGTAACTTTCATAGGCTAATCAGTAAAACTTTGTTAACAGTACTAAACAAGAAAAAAGGTGCCCAAATGTCATCAGGTCATTTAATTTTTTCCCCCATTTTCCTTACTAGCCTAAATGCAGTTCTATTTTGATTCACCCCATTTGATTAGATTCTACCACATTTTCAACATTTGTGCATTTTCTCTGTAATGGGTTCTCCTCTTTCCAGAATGTGTACCACTTGTCCTTGTAATCCTTCCAAAATATGTACTGATCCCATGCACCTCTTTTCAATATATAATTCTACCCTGTCCTCTGCTAATGTTAGACCTAGAGATGCAGCAAATTTATGTTTTACAGGCGAACTGAATGAGAAGTGGGCACTTTGCGTTGTCACTCCACTACGTGGAGTGGCCAATACAAAAGGCTCACTTTGTCTTGTAATTATTACTTTGCGTTGTCATTCTGCCTTAACACGAAGTAAGGTGAACTGACAACAATATTGGCAGCCCCTCACACACACAGTCACCAGAATTAATGTGCATCCCCAAAATGCTACTGTCTTGTGTCCAGAAAACTCCTCGGTGCTGACGAAGTGAAATGAGAGCACAACAAGAAATGCAGTCTCCCAGAATTAATGGCACACTCAGTCATGCGTGCAGTGGTCACACACAGTCACCAGAATTAATTTGCATCCCCAAAATGCTACTGTCTTGTGTCTAGAAAATTCCCCAGTGCTAACGAAGTGAAATGAGAGGGTAACAAAAAATGCAAAGTCTCTCAGAATTAATGGTGCACTGTTATGCGTGCAGTGGTCACACACAGTCACCATAATTAATGTGCATCCCCAGAATGCTACTGTCTTGTGTCCAGAATACACCCCAGTGCTGACGAAGTGAAGTGAGAGCACAACAAGAAATGCAGTATCTCCCAGAATTAATGGCACACTCAGTCATGCGCGCACTGGTCACACGCAGTCACCAGAGTTAATTTGTATCCCCAAAATGCTACTGTCTTGTGTCCAGAAAACTCCCCAGTGCTGACGAAGTGAAATGAGGGGGTAACAAAAAATGCAAAGTCTCTCAGAATTAATGGCACACTCTGTCATGCGTGCAGTGGTCACACACAGTCACCAGAAGTAATGTGCATCCCCAAAATGCTACTGTCTTGTGTCCAGAAAATTCCCCAGTGCTGACGAAGTGAAATGAGAGGGTAACAAAAAATGCAAAGTCTCCCAGAATTAATGGTGTACTGCAAATGCACAGACAGATTAAGATTGTACTGCACACTCAAGAAATGCAGATGCAAAGGCACAGCACCTAACCAGTGCTCACACTCATAAATCCACATCTAGAAAAGAATACCTTTTGCCAGTTGGGGGGGTAGTGCACGGCAGTAACAGTCCACTACCAGTAAAGATACCACAAAGCAGTATAAAAAATTCATGCAGGTGCGGTGGATAGCAGGTTCACATTACTCTGTGGCACAATAAAAGGTGTCTGATTTAATGGCATGCATTGCACACACTCACACACACACTACAAGTAATGCATAGCAAATTGAAAACCTTTAGTAATATAACAAAATGTTTTAAACAAACTGAAATTATATACTACTGCACCACAACAATCAGCAAAGAAATGTCAAGAATTACTGAAAATATTACTGTGTGTACATTAACACACTCATACAAGAAAAATATAACCAAAACAGAAAACTGCCTTTTCCTCCCAGTTAATCTACCTGCACCACAGATACGCCCCTCCCCCAAAGCATACTTCACGGTACACAGACTGACTGTTCCAAATTAACATTCAAAAGCCACACACAAACAATAAACACTCGATGATATGAGCACAGGAGGATTTCCTACAATCGATGCACCTTGCTAGCAGGTACGTCCTGGACAGCGTTCTGGGAACTCAAGGCTGCATGGCTGTCTCTGTAAATTTTCTAAGGACAATTGCCTTTATCTTTGGACAGCTCTTTCTGGCTGTCCATGGAACATGAGCTCCTTGTTTGGTTCCTTATCCTGCCAAGCATTTCCAAATTCCTCCTGACTGGACTATGTCACTACCATCGGCCAGTTTATTTAACCTTTTTTTCCCCTATTCCAGTATTGCCTCTGATATCTGGTCTGTTTTAATACTCAGTGCTGAATTTCTTCAGTTTAAAGTGTATTTTAACTGTATTTTTTTTTCTTTTCCATTTGCAGATTATACTGTAAAGCCACTAGAGGGCAACAAGATGTGTAGGTTGCAATCCTCTTCCCACTGCTCCCCCCTAACACTTCTGTTCTGCATCATTCATACCTAAACTCTGTGCCTTTCATCCCTCTCTATAGTGTCCCTTGCACAGTCTCCCAGGCTAGCACTAGGCATACAATGTGGCATCCAAACCAGGGTTCGAACCAGGTACCTTTCACTCTAAAGGCAGCAACCCTACCACTGCGCCACTGTGTCTGCCCTGCCACAATGTTAGGTGTCAGCAAGACCCACTCATACCTGCCCATGGTCACATCTACCACCACTGTACTCCCTCACAACACCCACTCACACAAACTAACCATACTACTGTTGCTAACCATGTTTACCCTGCTCAGCAACAAACTCCTGGTTGCCTCTGGTATGTACACACCTTTGCTATTGGGGAGCACCTCACCGCTCATAGCCTCTCCATCACCCTGTCTCTCCCCATAGCTCCCCGCACCCCTCCCCTCTACCCCTCCCCCATCTCTCTGTGCCTTGAGCCCTCCATATCTGTTCCTCCACCTGGCCATCCCAGCCCTCACGCAGCTGTCCATTCCCTGCTCATCATCTTCTAAGGTTGCCAGCCGCCGCTACCCGGCAAACCTCACCAATTCATGGCTCTTGTCAGTATCTTCCACTTGCTTCTTCTACTATATGGCAATGTTCACCCCAGTCCTGGCCAAGCAGCACCCCCCAACTGCGGTCACCCATGGGGCTTTGAATAGCCGCTATGAATATCTGCAGCCTGCCTAAAAAAATGGCACCCCTGCAATGTTGGACGGCACAGCACCAACCAGACATTCTGGCTTTACAGAAACCTGGCTGTCAGCCAAGACCCCAGACTCATTTGTCTCTATTCCTGACTACTGTTTCATAGGCTTGATTGTAACGGCAAGAGAGACAGTGGCTGTGCCTTCTATGTAAATGACTCACTGCATTACCAAGCCTTTTCTGCAGCCTCCCTAGACCATGGTGCCCAAGCCCTCTCAATAAAACTCTCCCCTGACCCAAACCATACTCCTCTTACTCTCACCATCACCTACATCCCACCCCGCAGCCAATCCCCTGCCTGTAAAGCGCTCTCTGACTACCTAGCCAGCCACCCCCACAAAATGGAACAAATTCTAGTTGGGGATCTCAACATAAACTGGCTGGTGAGCTCATCAACACATGCCAAAGATACCTTTGCTGAGTTAGATATGACCCAACTGGTATCCCAGCCTACCAGGGCCAGCCCCACTAATGGAACCCACACCCTACTAGATATCCTGCTCATTAATCGTCCCCACAATATTATCGACCTGGGTGTCCTACTCAACACCTTAAGCGACCATTCCTCAATCATCTTCAGCTGGTCCTGTCAGCTACCTAAACCACCACCAAATATCATCTTTCATCGTTGACTACGCCAAGGAGGCATAGCCAAACTCAAACAATATCTAATTAACTGGGACTGGTCCCCTATTTCCCAAGCCCAGCACATAGATGATGCATTGCATTACTTCACCGCCACCTTTAATACTGCCTGTGATGCTTTTGCACTGACCATCAAAGTGACCACTAAGAAACGTAGTGCCCCCTGGATCACCCCAGAACTCCTACAACAGTTCAAAATGCAAGACAGCCTCTGGCATCGTGCCACTGCCTCTGGTTTGCTAAGTGATAGGCAAGCCTATAATGCCTATGATTAAAGTTCCAGGGCCTTACCCCCCCCCTTTTTTTGCTGCATTAATGCCTGCACTTTTTTCAAATTAACTCTAATATTCTTACTTTTCATATTTTTCGGAGGGGCTCTTGGTTCTCATCATCCAGCTGAACCATGATTTAAGCCTGACCACTTTGACAAAGTGACCACCTCCATCGGTCAGGTAAACAGCATCACATTTTAACTTGCCTCATCAGAGCTGAGGTCTCCTTGCTTTCTCTGTAATTTTGAAGAGACCACTCTCTTGGCTCCATTACTTATAATGTGCTCTGGCCAATGAAAGGCTCACAGGTGTCTAATAACAAACATCACATTTTAACTTGCCTCATCAGAGCTGAAGTCTTCTTGCTTTCTCCATATTTTTGAAGAGACCATTCTCTTGGCTTCAATACTTATAGTGTGATCTGGCCAATGAAAGGCTCAAAGGTGCCTAATAGGGAGCTTAACAATTAGAAGAAGGCCACAATTCTCCTACATTCAAATCAGTACAAAAGGTTTGCAAGTTCAACCCCTGTATTTACAATACAACTTAATAAATTTAGTGGGTTGCTCCTGGTATGTGACCAAACAGAAACATATGATTAAAGTTCCAGGGCCTCCCCCCCCACCACTTTTTTTTGCTGCATTAAAGCCTGCACTTTTTTCAAATTAACTCTAATATTCTTACTTTTCATGTTTTTCGGAGGGGCTCTTGGTTCTCATCATCATCCAGCTGAACCATGATTTAAGCCTGACCACTTCGGCAAAGTGACCACCTCCATTGGTCAGGTAACCAGCATCACATTTCAACTATAATGCTGCCTGCAATAAGTGTACTTGGGCAATCTGCAAGACCAAGGTGGAGCACTACTGAACTGCCCTAGCCACCTCCTGGGGTAGCACAAGAAAGTTCTGGGATAACATTAAAGGAGCGTAATGGTAAATCCTGCTCTCCCCACCTCACAACTTAGTGTTAATGGTACTACCACCACAGACACACTTCACATAGCTAACTGCTTCAACTCCACCTTCTCAGACCTCAGCTCAGTCCCCCCTAGCAACTTTTTCGATCAGCGTACCCCACCGTCTGAGCTCCTCCACCCCCCCTTTCAAACTCAGAGTCATTACCCTTACAGAAAAGCGAAAGCCTACCTGTCCAAAGCCCTCCAGAGCTCCAATTACTACAGACACCTTCAATATGCATATCCTATACCTTGTGCTAGACTCAGTTATCTCCCCACTCATGGACCTTCTAAATCTGTCCCTGCGCCTGGGCCAGTTCCCAACCTCATGGAAAAAGGCAGTGATAACACCAGTATCGAAATGTGGAGACAGGTCCCTCCCAAACAACTACCGGCCCATCTCAATTCTCCCCCCACTCTCTAAAGCCCTTGAAAAGATCACGGCCAATCAGCTCACTGACTACCTCCTCGCACTCAACCTCTTATGTAGGGAGCAGCATGGTTTCAGAGCTGGTCATAACACTACGACCGCCCTCACCGAATTCACTAACTCTCTGCACTCCATGCTTGACAATGGGCACCTCACAGGGGCCATGTTGATAGACCTCTCAAAGGCCTTCAACACGGTTTCTCACCCCCTCCTTCTTAACACATTGCAACAAATTGGGGTCTCTCATTGTCCACTCTCATGGTTCTCCAGCTATCTTCATCTAGAACTCAATGTGTTAAAATTAATAATACCATAT
The DNA here is from genome assembly GCA_016271365.2 of Neoceratodus forsteri. NCBI lineage: Eukaryota > Metazoa > Chordata > Ceratodontiformes > Ceratodontidae > Neoceratodus > Neoceratodus forsteri. The sequence goes on from CM057451.1 coordinate 238,742,560, forward strand.
CTACTATACTGCTTGTGTGCTCAGGAGTTTCCCAGGGATCTATCCTGGGTCCCCTGCTATTCAGCATCTACCTCAATGCCCTGTCTAAATCCTGCCCTGACAATCTTCTCCTCTACGCGGACGATGCTGTTCTTTACGCCGCACATCTTGATCCTCTCTCTCTCTCTCCAGCGTACCTTACAAAACTCCTTCTCTCAGATTGAACACTGGTTTGCTGAACACAGATTGGTGGTCAACATGAAAAAAACTAAGACGCTCTATGCCCACCGCCAAAACAGATCAAAGGACTTCTCCCTGGAAATACTCTCCACCTTTCTCATCCCACTGGAACAGGTCCAAAAGTATAACTGTCTAGGTATTACATTTGACTCTTCCCTCTCATTCCATAAACATATAAAAATACTCACCTCTGCCACCAACACCCACATTGGTCTCCTGTGCAGACATAAAGACTGCCTGCCACCTGAAGCACTTCACCTAGCCATTACCTCTTCAGTCTTATCGCTGGTGGACTATGACCTCACAATCTATGCTGCCGCCTACCCTATGGCACTTCATCAAATACAAGTAGTCATCAATAAGGCCTGCCGGCTCCTCTCTGGTGCTGACAGAAATACACATACCTGCACCCTATATGCGCTCACCAATATCCTCTTCCTTGAGGAAAGATTATTATACCAGACCTGTCTCTTCACCAAAAAAATCCACCTGGGTTTAACCCCAATAGGCGTCATGGCTTCTCTTCAGGCAGCCACCATCTCAGCGTCCACATGGGTTATCACAAAAATTATCTGGAAGGTGCCTAGGGTCAGGAACACCCTGGCACAGTGATACTTCCTCCTTAGAGCTCCATCCTGGTACAATGCCCTCCCACCGGCCATCACATCAATCACCAATCTAGGCCCGTTTAAAGCTGCCTTAAGGGCCCATATCCTCTCCTCACATCAATGCCAGTGTAACTGGTAACCTGTGGATCCTGCACCACGCAGCTAGGTCATGCACCCACCCTTGGCCTGGCAGTGGAGAGCCCTCACTAATTGCACTGGACTATGAATGCATTGTATTAGTATAAGACAAGGCCTCCCTGAGGCAGCTTACTACCAACTCATATCATGCATTGCTTTAGCTGCCAATTGTATAGTTCTTAACTGCTCATTAGGTAAATATGTCGATAGCTCTGCCCTGTTTTAGCTACCAAATGTATAGGCATTAACCTGTGCCCATTGTACTTATACTCTATATGATGGCTCACCCACATTTATTTTATGTATGCACTGTATGAATGTCTATGTTTTATTCTGACGTGAAGCCTTTGGAAACGAGTCTACGACTCAAAGGGTTGTAATTCCGATTTCCTAAATAAATAAATAAATAAATTTTGAGCAAAATAAATGGCTCAAAAAGGCTTTTTTAACAGCTTTTAGAGGATTTGAATCACAGAGCTCTGAGAAGAAACTGTCTCCATCTTCCATTACACACACTAAGCAGAACTGAGGCTGTGCAGAACAATCTACAGCCCATGTGACCTGCAATCCCATGAAGCACTGCAGAATTTGCCTTGGAGCTCAATAACAAGGCGAAGTGATGCGAAGCACATTGATTTCAATGTATTTCGCTTTAAAATTGGTGGAGAAGTGGTTTGGGAAAGGCGGAATAATGTGAACTCATTGGTTTCAATGGACTTTTATGCCTCATCATGACGTTAGCATTCGCTGCTCATGGAATACTTTATGGATCTCGTGACATTCGCTGGATCACTTCACGGAGCGAATTTCGTCCACTTCGTCCACTACTAGTTAGACCTTTATTCATCTTTCTCAAGATGTGCAAATGAACCCTCAACCTTTACCACATCTCTTTCAAAATTTGCAATTTTACTCCTGCATCTATCCAAATATGAACTCCATCTTCTGCAGCCCTCTCTCAAAATTAGTACTTTAGCCCACACTATCATATACACAGTGTATGTGTATATTTACTCCTGCAGTCCTCCCAAATGTACATCATTTGCACCCCTCTCCAAATTTGTACTTACACCCTTCTTTTTTTTAATTTAATACACTTTATTAAAGTTTTCAAAACAAGACATATTACACAAACAAAAGGATAAATGAAGATACAAACCAACAATATAGGATTCAGACATTACATACATTACATACAACACTCCCCCCTCCTCCTCACCCTCATCCCCAGGAGATACTAAGTGTAATACAGTAAAACTCTGTATACGTTAAGTTATTAACACAGGGCATAGAGACACTTTCCAGATTCCAGATATGTTCACATGCCAATGGGCGTGCAGCCCATACCATACTACACATTCCAGATATGTTCACATGCCAATGGGCGTGCAGCCCATACCATACTACACATTCCAGATATGTTCACATATCTGGAATGTATAACGATGTGAGCTGCCGCCTTGGCTCACGCAAGAACCAATGGGCATGCAGCCCTACCGAGCTGTCAGTCGTGGTGGGTGGCAGGCGAGGTGCCGCCCGCCAGCTGACGAGGGGGAGTGGGGTGGTGGGGCCCAGTGGCCAGGTGGGAAGGGGGCTACCACTAGATCACCAGGGATATTGGTCCTTTCTTTGTGTACAGATGCCCACGATCGGGTGGAAAACGGTCCACTGGACCACCAGGGATATTGGAATAATTCTCATCTTATTATACAGATGCCCGCGATCGGGCGAACAGCAGTCCACTGGACCACCAGGGATATTGGAATAATTCTCATCTTATTACACAGATGTCCGCAATTGGGCAAACAGCGGTCCACTGGACCACCAGGGATATTGGAATAATTCTTATTTTATTATACAAATGCCCGTAATTGGATGAACAGCGGTCCAATGGACCACCAGGGATATTGGAATAATTCTTATTTTATTATACAAATGCCCATGATCAGGTGAACAGCGGTCCACTGGACCACCAGGGATATTGGAATAATTCTTATTTTATTATACAAATGCCCGTGATTGGGTGAACAGCCATCCACTGGACCACCAGGGATAGTGGAATATTTTTAATAATACAGATGCCCGCAATTGGGCACAGAGAGGTCCACTGGACCACCAGGGATATACGATGGTTTTCTCTTTTTGGACAGATGCCTGCGATCGGGTTGCAGGGGGCGTCGGTCCCCGACGGCTACTTCCTGGCAGGGCGCCAAGCGCAAGTCATCTGGGATCGGTGCACCCTGCATGCAAATGGGGCCATAATGACATACAAATGGCCCCATGTGTGCCTTGCATAAATTATGGCCCCATTTACATGTCAACTTTTGAATATCGCTGGTGCTGTGAATGGCGCAATGGCACTTGCGCTAGTGCATCTCCATGCTCCACTCTGGCCACTTGCGCTGGTGCAGTGCCACTGCACCATGCACACTGGGGGTAGCCAGGGTGTGATATTCAAAGCTGCTGAGCCATGGCACAGCTCCGTTGAATATCACCCAGGCCACACCCCTGCGCAGCCAAGTTGAACTGCATCCAAGCTTGCGCCACAGCCTGGCGCAGTTTGAATATCCAGCCCAATATATAAAATGGGAAAATAAATCCCTGAGTCCTGATTGGCTGAGACTTGGTTCTAGCCATTGCAGTAAGACAGTGCCACCACTGGCTAAAACAAGTCCCTGCCAACCAGGGCAATTCACAGAATTCATAAGCCACCTGTGTCCGAGTTTCCATCACAAACATGGCTGCAGTCTTTACTCATATATAAAAAACTTTGACTGGGCCCTAAAAATAAAAGTCCATTAAATTAAATAAAGTAAGCAACTAATTTCATGTTACTGACACTCATGAGCCCCCTTTACACACATACACAAATTAAAAAAATCAAGTACTGTTCAGAGTTTCCATCACTGGTGCTTCTTTGATGACCATGAAAAATCCCCCCCCCCATCCCTACCACTTTGTCAGAGAGCTCCCTGCTCCTTACCTGGCAACAGATAAAATTGAGGTTCTGGTTCCACTTCAGGCCTGTGTGTGTGTCTTTGTTTGTATGCCAGTTGAGCTCTGAAGAATGTTGAATTCATGTATGACATGTTACCATTCTGTGTGTGTATGTTGGGGGGGGGCATTCTACTGCTGGAATAATGCAGAGCTTTGAATTCTTCTATTCCATGGTAAATAATCACACAATATATTGAGTGTGAAGAAAGACAGATGACTGACAGGTGGAAAAACATATGTGGAAGGACTATTTCACATTATTTAGCAACATTTTGGTATTTTTTGTGACTTTGAAAACTTTTAGAATGTTCTTTTTCAAAGTTGCCTATTAATCCCATTTTATATAAGCAGTTCATGTTGATAGAACTGAGATACCCACACACACCCAAGAGGCTGAAGGCACTCGACCTGTGGTCTTGTGCCTAACTATGCCTCTGGGTGTGCGGGTATCTTAGTACTACCAGCACCCAGCCATGTCTTATTGCTTACATAGTTCATCTAGAGGATTATTCCAGAACAGCATGTGCTTGTTTGAAATTACTGTTGAGGTCAATATGGACTGAAGTGGATCCCTGGAATAGAATACTCAGTCTGGTTGCATACTCGGTTGAGTTGCAGGGTAAATGATGAAAAACTCACATAAACCAATGTTAGAGAGCACCCATAGGTCTCCATACGTCTCAGTTAATTGTAGATGAGATTGCCTATGGTGACTGTGAAATGCTTAAAGTTTCAGCAGAGAAAACAAAGACTGTCTCTGAAATTCCTGCGATACAAAGAAATGATCAACTTGTACCAGGAGCTAGTTGTAAGAAACTTACTACCAGGTCAAGCATCAGAATGTCTGAAAAACTCCTGACCAGCTCAGTTTGTAAAGAAAATGTTAACTTCATAGTGAGGAATATTTATTTATTTGTTTTTGGTAACCGGGTAAGTACGCTAGACATAGTGTATCCCTTTTTTCAGGCAGGACCCAGGAGAGTACAAAACAAAATTAGATAGAATCCTTACTTTTAATATAGTTGAGAATAAGAGAATACAAATTGGGTATACAATACAAAACAAAAATGGATAGCATCCGTAGTCATGATACAGCTGATAACAAGAAAGTACAAATTGGGTATATAATACAAAACAAAAAATGGACAGCGTCAGTAGTCATGATACAGCTGATAACAAGAGAATACAGATTGGGTATACAATACAAAACAAAAAATGGACAGCGTCAGTAGTCATGATACAGCTGATAACAAGAGAATACAGATTGGGTATACAATACAAAACAAAAAATGGACAGCGTCAGTAGTCATGATACAGCTGATAACAAGAGAATACAAATTGGGTATACAATACAAAACAAAAAATGGACAGCGTCATTAGTCATGATACAGTTGATAACAAGAGAATACAAATTGGGTATACAATACAAAACAAAAATGGACAGCGTCAGTAGTCATGATACAGCTGATAACAAGAGAGTACAAATTGGGTATACAATACAAAACAAAAATGGACAGCATCAGTAGTCATGATACAGCTGATAACAAGAGAGTATAAATTGGGTGTACAAAGCAGTAATTTTGTATGTTATGTTTGAAAAATGTAACCCCCCACTTGCTTTAGTGGGGATTACTATTGCCTTTTGAGTGCTTGTGACTTTTGACTGAATGCTACCTTCGGATTACAATACAGTGAATGGAGACTGTATTTTATCTATTCAGCTGCTGGTTTATGACCTGACTGGCATGAGGAACCAGAATATAGTTATAGACCCCAGGGCAGGCAGCTGGGATGTGAACAGCATTGCCACAGCAGGAACTGATTTGAGGTAGCATTGTGAAAATGTAAAGAGAGTCCTTGGGCGCAGGCATGTTTGACCCACAACACTTTGCAAGAGGTCAGAAGACAAACTGCTGGCCAAACAACTGAAAGTACACCAAGAGTGCCAGCACTGAAGCAAATTGGAGACTCCTGGGAGATGCTGGCATCAGAAGAGACAACAACTCAGGCTAGAGATGTGATACAGCTCGACCACCTTTGTGACTGACCCAGTAGGGAGCTGAGTTTGTAAATGGGAGGGTCTGATCAGCCCCATAGAGTTTTGTAGGTACAGTATATTGAGAGAGGCTAGAGTGTGGACTGACATTGGCTCCCTTGAAGCTGCGTGTCCGCCATATTATGGGAAGATTAAGCTACTGGCAGATAGCAGGGACCCTTCTTGAAACTTAGCTGCACAAGCACACTGTTCTGACAGCCATGGAGTAATGCAGCACTTATACAAGCAAAGGAAACATGAACATACCTTGTTTTTTGTCACTACAATGTGCGTCTGCTTCTACATTTCCCTGCTGTCAATACTGCTTCTTACCAAAACAGATCAGTACATTGCAGTCAGAATAGTGTGCTGGTGCTGCTACCTAAGTTTCAGGAAGGGTTCCTGCTATCTGCTGGCAGCTTAATCCTTCCATAATATGGCGCACGTGCAGCTTCAAGGGAGCCAGTGTCAGTCTGCACTCTAGCCTCTCTCAATATACCTATAGAACGCTATGATTAGCTCCAGTGGGATTCAGATTCAGATTACAATTAGCTGTGGAGAAGAGAGGAGTGATGGCTCTTTAGGCTTGTGTGAGTGAAAGCAAGCCTTGGTTTTTGGTCTGGCTGAGACCAGACACCTAGCGGTGAAACAACTGAACAGAAGGGGTTTTGCCAAGCAAGTGACTTTGTGATTGGGACAGACAACTACCTGAGGGATACTGAATTTCTCTTTATGGAGCAAAAAAGAGAAACATGATCTCTGAAATTAGACGTTTTGGTAAATCTACACCCTCCTTGAGACTCACCCACCAGCAAAATGCTGTTGATGTTGGAATACCCCTATGCAGTAGGAGCAGAACAGGATTGAAGGAGAAGAAAATTCTGTTACAAAATGGTGACACTTAAATACCCCCTAGACAGTAGGAACAGAAGATTCATCCCCGCTGGGTGATGATTACTTGGCTCAAGCCTACATAAGCCATCACATGCAGTGATGACTGTGTCCAGTTATAGTGGTGGTCCTGTTTCTCTGTTTTTAGCTTGCTTGCCTATGTGCAGAGTTTGTAGTGACTTAGGGAAATAAAGCAATGTTTTTGGCCCATCTTGCCTTTTGGTGTTCATATCTACTGAACTGTGAATAAACTGTTGCAGCCCAGGCTATGTTATAATTTTATTTTAAATGGACAGAGTAGGGTCTGCAGGTTTGTTGGAGGCCCGGAGCTGTGCAAGGACTGTGTCGGAGGGGCATAGCTCAGGCAGAACACCTGTGATTCAAACTTTTTTGTTTGGATTACAATTTCAATTGCATTCTTTAATTTGCTAGCAACCTCCACTATTTGTGACTACCCAATTCTAGCAACATGTATTGGGTCTGGCACTGTTGACTGAGTAAAGCTTCATGGTACCACCAATTAACCACTCTGAAATAATTTCACTGGACACAGTAATAGAGGTTACATTTAATACTGATGCCTTAGCCTAACTTAGCAACACAGTATGGGACTGCATTTTGACAGAAGGTAAGTGGGGATTGCGGGTGGCTACCTGTGAGCATATTATTTGGGTTTGGGGGCTTACTACTTTGCAATGCTATTTGACTAACCTGTACCTTCCTCCTCAGAACCTTGTTTCAGCCTTTCCCCTAATAAAAACTATCCCTTGTTTTGACTGCATCTAATGTGTTTTGTTATTTATTGCCTATTACACTGTTGTTGGTACTGTATTTGGTGTTCACTGAGGTGGATGCTGTGGGGAAAGTCTATTAGGGACCAGCATAATATTTTTCCAGGGATGTCAACCTGATTGCTGTTCAGCAAGTCACAAGAAGTGGGTAAAGAAACTGACTGACGGGTAGGAGGAAGAGCGGTGGTGGGTGGTCACAATTCAGAGTGGAAAGATGTTCTGAGAGGAGTTTCCCAGGGGTTGATACTGGGTGCTTTGCTCTTTAACTGGTTCACTACTGACTTGGAGAAGGTATCTGGTGAACACTGCATCAGAATAAACACATGGTCAATAACCACGATGGCAAAACAGTGTGTGCGGTTTCAGAATTTGTTTATATATATTAGCGTTGTTTTTTTTTACAGCACCTGTTTTCTGCTGTCTGTGTGGTGTAGTTTTTGACCATGTGTTTATACGAGTGCAGTTTTGATCTAGACCCCTTGGAGAAGGGGATCAGTAGCAGACTGCGGATGTTTGCCAATTACATAAAATTGGCAAGACACGTGGCCAAAATACAGAAAAGGGATGAACTACAGAGGGATCTGCACACATTAGGGGTATGGACTGAGAACTGCAGGTGAGATTTAATGAAGGAAGTGTAAGGTACTGCACCTAGGGGTGAGAAAACCAGGCAGCACATGCATCCTATGCGATGCAACAGTGGACAGCACAACAGAGAAGAACTATTGTTTGTAAGGGTAACTAAGGACAGTAAGCTGAAGTCAGGCAAACAATGAGCTGTTGCAATCAAGAGAGCAAACACATTGTTGGGATGCATTAGGTGGGGGTAAGAAATGAGGGGATCTTCCCCCAGTACAAGTCCCTGGTTTGACCACACCTGGAGTACTGCAGCCACTTCTGGCCACCATACTACAGACAGGATATTGAGCAGATTATGAGGGTACAGCACAGGGCTGGTAAGCTATTAGAGGTTTAGGGGCAACAGCTATAAGGAAAGATTTGACATATAGTACTCATGTTATTTAGCTGAGAGCAGAGAAGGCAGTGAGAGGACATGGTATGAATACTACGAGGAATGGATAATATGAAATATACTGCACAAGATTGCTCTCAGTTAAACAGAACAGAACACTACTCTCAGGTAATTCTATGATAACTGTAAAGTAGACTGTATAATGGGACTGTGTACTAAGGTATCTGGCCCAAACCGTAGCAGTATAAACACGCGGTCGAAAACCATGCAGGCGGGGGCGTGGCCTGGCTCTGAGCAAGATGGAGGTTTAAGCTCTGAGCTCCTCTGAATAAACAACATCCAGCATCATCTTAAGCCATCTAAGCCATATACATATTGATTTTGAGAGTATTATAAAGAAGAAGATACTACAGTTATTTTGGTAATATCCTTTTTGCTCTGCATAGGTCTTTTTTTAACACAATCAGATTTTCTAAAGTCTCAGTTGGGAAGGCTGCAAAAACTAATCATGGCCTATTCCGACAAACAAGTGGATCCTTTAGGCAAAATTGAAGGAATGTTCTACAAACTATCAATGGATATAAAGGACTTAAAAACTGCTACCCAACAAAATACTCAAACAATGAAAACCATCGACTCAAGGCTTGCTTTTACAGAAAACAAAACACGTCTAAATGAGGAAGCTATACAAGAATTAAAATCCACTATCAGATCCCAAGATCGAGTCATTAAAGAATTACAATCCAGAATTGAGGATATGGAAAATAGGAATCGCAGAAACAATCTCAGAATATTTGGATTTCCCGAGGACGTGGAGGCCAAAAACACCACGCCATTTCTACTGCATGCACTACCGCAAATTCTGGGACTTCAACCAGGTAATGATTTAATAATAGAACGCTCCCACCGATCACTAGGCCCAAAACCTTCTGCTGAGCAAAGACCCAGACCAATAATTGCCAAATTTCTTAATTATGCCAATATAGAATTAATCATGAAAAAATCTAAAGAAATCGGGCAACTTTCCTGGCAGGGACATAACATTTACATATACCGCGACTTTTCAAAAGAGGTTTCTACGAAACGGAAAGCCTACACATCTGCCAGACGTACTATGCATCAGATGGGTCTTCATTTTTCTCTCAGGTACCCTGTAATTATGAGGGTCTATTTGGAGAACTCATTTAAAGACTTCAGTAGCCCAGAATCACTTACAGCTTTTTTGAATAGCTATTCAGCACCTAAACAGAAAATCTCCGAGACCCGACAGGTCCAATACAGAGCCGACACTCAAATAACTAACAGTATCGAAAACACCACTAACACAAAAATTCCAGAGAACATCACTAGCGTTCCTGATTCTCCCAATACAATCCCACAAATACTGCATAAGCATGCACAGGAAAAAGTTATTTTAGAAACCGATCTCTCAGCAACACAGGATCGCTCCTCTGTATTTGCAAATGCTGGCATCTCTACTGAATTTACCTCAATTGTCCCTGGAATTGCTGTGCAAAATAGATATGAGCTGTTGCAGGACCTATCCACCTCAAATGACTTCTGTGAAGATGACCTGAACGCTCCGTTGACGGTGGATGAAGATCGGGAACTGGAAAGCACCTCTTGGACCTGCAATGAAAATAACTCACCCTTCAAAATAAATGAACCTCAAGAAGAGGCGACGAGGAAAAACAAGAACAAAGGAGATACCTCGAAACATTAACCTGCACACCTGATCAAGCCTATCGAGTGGATCGCGACTTCAGGCTGTGCGGAGGGTACGCTTATAAATATTATGGACGTCCGATACAGTTAACTGATTGTCAACTAAGCCACAATAATCATCTGGACATACCACATCTAGCCTTCCCCTGAACCTTAAAACATGATGAACAGCTATAACAGCATACTTATTTGGGGATCGCAATAACTCATTTACTAAAATTCAAGCCGTGGGTACATAAGCGCTATTCTCATATAACATATGAAACGCCATTACTTGCTTGGTAGGACATGCAGATATCTATAAATTAGAAATTAATAACGATATTACTCAGCCCTACCATTACAGGACAGATGTATCCACTTAACTGAAACAGTACTTTTTACTATATACTGTCAATGAGGATACTCTTATAATATTCGGTTGGGTCAGATGTACATAGTCTGCTGATCACTGCATTTACATAATTTGATATAATAATTTATAGTAGTGTTCCCCCCCTCTTTTTTTTTTTCTTTCAATTGATTGATATATTTAGGGCTCAGTTTACATGAATGGGTGATACTGGATTACAAATTTGAATCTGCCTTGTACTGAAGAATACTATTGATTGCTGTGAAATATAGCTGATATTGCTTTTTGTAATGCCTATATATGGACGTTAATACTAAAATTGCACAGTTTTGACAACCTGACCTTACAGGACCCCCATCGGGAACCTGAACGAATCACAATATTAGATAAATGTAACAATGATAATAATGGAGATATAGATATAGGACATATTACATCTGTGAGACATGCATGCTATATATTATTGGATCCTATCTACTGCAGGATCTTTGACTTCTTAAAAGGTGCAAAGAGGAAAGGAAATGAGCCTTCCTTTCTCTTTTTTTTTTTTCCTCACTGTAGTATTTTACTATTTGCAGATCATTGGATCTCAAATCATTTTAATTTACTATATATGATGCTGGACTTGACAATGTTATTGGAACAGTATCGTACTTAACTTAGAAAAGTAAAACAAGTATAATATACTCTACCCCGTTTTGGGGACTTGTATTAAACTACAATATCCGGTATTGTTAATCTATCTTTTGTTAGACTTAATCTCCAGGGAAATACGATAGTATTTTTTTTTTTTCTTTCTCATTACTTTTTGCTAATACTATCATATTCCCTTGTTGTTCAGCTACGTCCTAGAGAACAGAGAAGTGGTCTTGGTCTTTCCTTTTTACTTTTTCTCTTTTTTTTTTCCAACTTAGACCGATCTTTTCTTCTCATTTCATCTCAGATGACAATCACTTTTTCTTACTATTATATAATTTTGATATACTGTTGTGTTAAGGCTATAATGTTAGAACTGAGCTGCATAGTATATGAACAAATAGACGCTATCCATTTTTCTGACCTGATATCTACTTATAGCTCTGCCAACAGTTTACTTATATGTTACAATTATAATAAACTGACCTACATACTTTCACTTGATCACAATTGTATACTTGAGCTCCTTGACATCATCCTTACTCTATCACAGATTAAAATATTTAATACATGATGGCTAATATATCACTATGTACTTGGAATGTCAAGGGTCTCAATACACCAAATAAACGCAAACAAGTACTTAATCATCTCAAAAAACACAAAATACAAATTGCTTTATTGCAAGAAACTAAACTGTTGGATGAGGACAGCATCAGATTAAAAAGCGACTGGGTAGGTCAGGTGTTTGTGGCTTCTGCTGCGTCCAAGAGAAGAGGTGTGGCCACACTGATTCACAAAAAACTGAAATGGAAACCCTCCTACATTCAGAAAGATTCTGATGGTAGGTGGCTCATTATAACTTTTGATACCCCCTCAGGCCCAATAACTATAGTTAACATTTATGCCCCAAACTCAGATGACCCTCTGTTTTTTCAAAATCTACTCCACATATTAATCTCATCAAACCTAGTTAATTCCCCTTTATTGATCGGAGGGGACTTTAACCTTACTTTGGACACATATATGGACAGGAGTAACGGTTCACTAGACAGTCACCCTAGAAGCTCTGCCATAACTTCTCAAATAATGCATGACCTTGGTTTAACTGATATATGGAGGACTCTCCACCCTAGAGATAAGGATTACACCTTTTACTCTTTCCGCCATCAGACTTACAGCAGAATAGACTACTGGCTGACATCTCCTGCAATCACGGCTAATATAATAGATGTTGAGATCCTTTCATTAATCATATCTGATCATTCCCCAGTTAAACTTTTATTTACATGGGGGTCCTCCCCCCATGAAATCCCCCTCATGGCGCTTAGATCCCCTATTACTAAAAGATCCAGAATTCCTACCTTGGATTAAAACACAAATAGACGAATTTATAACTTTTAATGATCCTAAAGATACATCTGTGGGCATTACTTGGGAAGCACTCAAAGCCACACTACGTGGCAAAATAATTGGGTTCGCAACTCATAGAAGGAAACTCAGGGGAACAACAAATTAACAATCTTGAAAAATTACTTAAAACAAAGCAAGCTGAATACTTGAATAATCCTAACCCTGACCCCTCCTCGACCTTACATTATGAAATCTTACAATTACATATGCAAATCAACAAATTAATCTCTAGAAAAACAGAATTAGCATTATTGAGAATAAAACACACATTTTGGGAAGGAGGGGAAATAGGTAGTAAAATACTTGCTTATAGACTTAAAATGCAACAAATGGAACGTCATATTGCTGCTCTAAAAGACCAAACAGGAAAAATTTGTACTAGTGAACGCTCCATCAACGAAATCATGACAACTTTTTACAAGAAACTTTACTCCTCCTCCTCCACCATAAGTACCTCAGATATTTCCTCTTTTTTAGATGAACTTGTACTTCCTCGTCTAACAGAGGAAGCAATACATTCCCTGGATACACCCTTTACCACAGAAGAAGTAAAAAAAGCCATCCTTTCCCTTAAAGCCGGACGCTCTCCGGGAGGAGATGGCTTCCCTGTTGAATTCTATAAGATCCTTATCGAACAACTGGCCCCTCTATTATGTAATGTATTTCAAGAATCTACAGAAACTGGGCAGCTACCTAACACGATGACAGATGCTGTCATAACTGTTCTCCCAAAAAAAGAGAAGGATGTTACTATCCCGGCGAATTATCGTCCTATATCATTACTCAATACAGACGGTAAGATTTTTGCTAAAATCTTAGCTAACCGTATAGAATTGTATATTCCCAAGCTAATTCATAGATCTCAGGTAGGTTTTGTTAAGGGAAGAATGGGCTCTGATCACTTACGCTCTTTAATTAACCTTATATACAAAGCTAAGTCTCTCCCTTCCCCGGCAGTTGCTGTCGCCATAGACTTCGAAAAAGCATTTGATTCGCTAAATTGGAACTTTCTTTATCTGGTGTTATCACATTTTGGATTTAGCAACCGATTTCATTCTTGGATCCAACTTATCTATACAAACCCCCACACGAGAGTACTTACCAATTCCACATTATCTCAGTCTTTTAAATTAGAGAGAGGCACGTGACAAGGCTGCCCTCTATCACCATCCCTTTTTATCTTAGCTCTCGAAACTTTAGCTACCTTTCTTAGACAGAATAATGATCTAAAAGGTATATCCATTGGTCATAGACAATACACATCACTGTCATATGCGGATGACATGCTTATACTGCTAGAAAATTTTAAATTATCTCGACAACCACTTAACAATATACTCAACCGATTTTCCAGACTTTCTGGGCTTAGGGTTAACTATCAAAAGACTGAAATATTACCATTAAATGAACATTGCGATACCCTAATGAACGACTGTCTCAGATTTCGATGGGCTACACAGGGTATCACATATCTAGGTATAAAAATATCATCCGATTTAAATAAGACTTGGGACATAAATATTCAACCCTTACTAACAAATATTAAAACAAATTTGGACAAATGGAAAAGCCTTAATCTATCTTTTTTGGTAAAATATCTGCAATTAAAATGAATATCACACCTAAATACTTTACTTATTTGCTTGTATCCACTTAGAATTCTCATTTTTACATAAAATTGACAAAATGATAGGAGATTTTTTTGGGAAGGGCATATACCAAGGTTTAGCCATACTAAATTACGATCTCATTGGTCTCATGGTGGTTTCGGCTTACCATGGTTTACGGCCTACTTTTGGGCATTCAGGGCCTCACAAACTATCAAATGGTTTCTTAAACCTAATTGCAATGTACCTCTGTGGTATGACATGGAAGCCTCACTATCTCCTGGACAAACTCCTAACAGTTTTATTTATTTCACCTTAACGTCTAAGCTTAAAAAAAACCCTGCCATCAACTCATCCATATATTACTGGTTCAAAATGCACAAATGGCTTAAAAGCGACCCTTCACCTATGCGCTATATGCCAATTTGGGGAAACCCGATTTTCACATTGGAAAATAAATCAATATATTGCAACTCCTGGATACAAAAAAACATCCTTTTTTTAAATGATATACTAATGGATAACAGTAATGCATTAGACACCTTCAGTAACCTACAAACTAAATGGAATATCTCCAAAACAGAATTCTGGAAATACTTACAGGTTAGATCTGCCATAAACCCTTTTATTCAACAATCTAATAACCTACCGATAACTCACCTATATATTAACAAATGGATTAATACCTCCCATGGCCTAACCAGTAAAATTTATAAACTAATCAGGGATAGGCTCCCAAATCAGTCCCTTATGGCCAGAAACAAATGGAGTCGGGTACTCAATGAAAACATATCTGATTTCCACTGGGAGAAATGCTGGAAACTTTGCCATGACTCGTTCAAAGATATGCGCAGCAGATTAATACAATATAAAATCCTACATTTATGGTATAAAACTCCAGCCCACCTGCATAATATAGGTTTACTACCTAACAATAACTGTTGGCGTTGAAATGCTCCAAACGGGGATCTTTTGCACATACTATGGTTATGTAAACCTATTTCCAACTTATGGCAATCTATTCATAAACTAGCTATAAAAATTATTGGCAGAAATATCCCATTTGATCCTAAATTTTATATACTAGGTGTTATAGATAATAATATAAATCTAACAAAATATCAACATAAATGGCTTCAGATTTTGTTCATGCAAGCTAAAGATTGATCTTAATGCATTGGAAATCTCACCTAACCCTACTTTGACTGATATTCTAAACAATTTAACCCACACCTCTTCTCTTGAACGGATCTCATACTTAATTACAGACCGACTCAATGAATACTACCTTTGTTGGCAGAACTATTTGAACTATCTTCAATCCTAAAATGTCATATACTGATAAACTCTTTTTCTTTTCTTTTTTTGGATATGGTCTCTGATATGGTTGCATATTACTACACATTTGCAGCTCCTTCTGTTAGTTATAGAACTGTTAATTGTTATACTTTGACAAATTTCTACTCAATTTCTTTCTTTGCATAGTACGGACTATTAATATCATACTGAATTAAGTATGTATGCAATATATAAGCATTACAATATTACTGGTAATAATTAATATGTTCAACATACTACTTACATCACATACCACATTATAGATATTTAAATCTGTGTAATGTATCTAGTGATGTACTATGTAATATGGAAATAGATTCAATAAAAAGATTAACTGAAAACCATGCAGGCAAAACAGTGTGCGCAGTTTCAGAGTTTGTGTATATATGTTAGTGCAGTTTTTCACTGCGACTGTTTTCTGTTGTTCATGCAGTGCATTTTTTCACTGCAGGTTTATACTGGCACAGTTTTTACCTAGACCCGTATGCTAATCCCTGTGTTCTGATTGGCTGAGAGTAATGTTACAGTGCCTAACATTTCCAGGTTTCTCACTGATGTACTTTAGTACCACAGAAACTGATTTGGGCAGTTTTTTCAAAACTTGTTTTCTTTTTTCAATATAATACTAATAATAATTATGGGAGCTGGGGGGGAGGTTGAGGTTCCTTGGTAATAACCAGACCACACCTCAGCGTTTGGCCTCAGTGTTTATTTCCTCCTGGTCTTTTTACAACCTTGCAAACCCCAGCTGCTATGCTGTTTTTGCTATAGTATATGAAAATGTTTTATCTTTTAAGTACTAAAAGGAATAGAGGACAGGCACCACAGCTGGGGTAGGGGGCAGGATAAGAAAAAACATTAGAAGGCATTGCTTCACATAGAGGGTGACTGACACATGGACTAGTAAACTCAGTAACATAGTGACAGCTAGCACTTTCAGGCTTTCAAAGCAGTAGCAGTCAGATTTCTTAGGGAAAATGGCATTAGGGTTACACATCACTAGTAGGGATAGTAATCCGGCTGATAAGTTTGGTTGTGTGTCTGTTGTCCAATTTGTTATAGTCACTGCTGTGCAGAAGAAAGGGTGGACAGCTTAGTCCCTTCTATCACCACAACCCTGTCTTACTATTATATTATTATAGTAGGGACTTGAGTACTAGCTTTTTATATTGTTCAATAATTATTACCTTAGATGTTGCCTCATAGGATGTTTAGATTTTTTTTTCATTTTATTTACAACGTAATTTTATGAAGTGTGTAGATTGTGGGTAAATTTTGTTACTATAATTTTTGATTGAATGATTGAACATTAACTCATTAAATCTGACATGTTGGTTGCAATAAAGATATAGTTTAATAATCTAATCTTCCCATGGCTGTGAGGAAAATAAGTAGAGCATGATGCATTTGACTGGCCCACTGTGATGTGACACCACCGTATAAAACTAGGGAGAGAGAGGAGGCAATGAGGAGGCAACAAGTACATGTCTTTACTCCCTGGAGCCTACCCAAACATTTTTTTTGGGGTGGGGGATGTCGGTTGACACTCATGAAGGTGCACAGCTGGAGACCCTAGTTATGTACAGAAGTAACATTGACCAGATCTGTAGATATTTGGGGGGAAGAACTGGGAAGATTAAGGGGTAAATGTCCTGAGATAACCCATTCTGATACTATTTGATTGTATGTAAACACAAATGACAGCTGCAGAATGGTGTTTTACCGCAGGTTGATAAACACAGGCCCTTCTCCAGTTAGATAACATCACAGACATCTTGATGATGGCCTTATTGAGATGGTGCTGGAGTTAGTGCTGGGCCTTTTTAAACCAGTTATGAGCTGATAGAAGGACTGGAGAAGAAACTTACTGAAAGGTTATGGGGACTGAATACAGATAGATATGCATGACAGAGACAGAAGATTAAACATAGTGCGGTTAGATGAGTTGCTCAAAATCAGAGTGTGTGTAAGCATTAGTGGTGGTATTCTTTTTTTTCACTTTTAAAAAAATCGAAGTTTATTAAAGTTTTTCAACTTATGACAGACAGTGAGAGAAACATGATACGTCTTACACTTGAAGTTAATTGCAAGACAGTATAACATCTCTATCCTTCTACATGAGCTCATTACAATACAAGGCGAAGCAAAGTACAACATCTGCATCCAGGGTCTTGTATGCTACAGGCTCCACCGGTCCTGTGTGGCACTCTCGGAGGGAGGGGCTGTCTTGTTGCAATGAGCCTGGGTAGTACTCTGTATATCACAATTACACAGAGGAAAAGGACAGTCGACCCAAACACAATATCGTTTACAGCTGCCTGAGCATGAGGCACCCCTGTGCCACCTAGTATTTTCTCTATGTGCTTGATGAAATAGGGAACAAAAAGTAGTATTAACTACGTACAACTAGGGGAAAGACAGTGAACAGTACAACCACCAGCGATGGTCAGTATGTGATAGTTATGAAGGGTGTAGTGGCCAGGGGTGTTTGTGTGTGTGTGTGTGTGGCCCGTAGATGTGTTATATCTTCTTATATTCTTCTTGTCATCTTGGGGTGGCTAGGTGACCTTATATACTGTTAGCTAGATTATTAGACACCTATGGTATTCTGGGGGTGGGGGGAGGTCTTTCAGCGGACAAAGTCAGGGTCAATCTCCAATGCATAATGAACCTATGAGGCCAAGGTATTCTCAAAAGGTTGCAAGTGCTGGCTCTTCCAAAAGTAATCCTTGATAATGCAAAGCTTTAGGATCAACTTATGCCAGTCTAGAATAGAAGGGATTCATTGTAAGCCAGTTTCAAGTTAATGTTTTCCTAACTGTGGCCAGGAGAAGTAAGAGCAGCTTCCATTTTTTGATCTTTTAAGGGTCATGGGGGTATGCCCAGGTACGCACAGCATGGGTCTCTAGGTACAGAGAGACCTATTATTCTATCAGTCTCTGTCAAGCACTGCTCCCACTAGTCCTTGACTTTCAGACAGGACCACTTTATATGATTGTGGTTCACTCTGGCTTCACCACAGTCCCTCCAACATATGCTAGGTCTATCTGTCAAAAACTTAGAGTGCATGACTAGGATCCCAAAAAATCATATAAGGTGCTTCCATGAGTTCTGACACCATTGGTGCACTCATGGGTTTGTGTTGTTCGACACATAGTGTTTTTCAAGCCTCATCAGTGAGTTGGGAGTCCCACTCCATTCCCCACTTCCTTTTAATATAGCCCATGTCCCATTCTTCTAGTGCTCCAAGTGCTTTATAAACAGGAGATTAGTCTGCTGCCAGGGGAGCCCAGTAATGTTGAGGACAGGAAGCTGATTAGATTCAGAGGGGGGCTGGTTACCTTTGCCCAGTCAGTCAGTGTCATTGTGTATGTTTGGATCTGCAGATATATAAAAAAGGCAGTCCTTTGTAAGCCAAATTCCATCTGTAAGTCACTGAATGATTTAAAAATGATGCCATTGAACAGCTGAGACAAAGGGGTTAGATCCAACCTAGACCAAATCTGAAACCTGGGATCAAAATCAGCAGGTATAAATTCTGGGTACTTGGCAAAGTTAATAAAACATTTTAGGTTTTCTGAAAAGCATAGCTTATTTGCCAGTTTGAGTCACAGCAGGATGGTATCCCTCGTCCAAGTCTCCCTCCCTTCCCGCTGGGGTAAGGGGATCTTACTGTTGAAAATGCTATTTGGGATGAATAGGTCACTCCCAGTATACATGTCTACTGATTTCCAGCTCACTGTGTACTCTGGGAAGCATCAGTATGCAGCTGGGCTGCCAAATAATGCTTCTTTAGGGAAGGGAGGACAAGGCCCCTCTTCTCTTTTGGTAATGTCAGTGTTTTAGACCTAACTCTCGAGTAAGTGTTATTCCATATGTATTTGGAGATCAGATTATTCCATTCCCTAAAGGGCTTCTGGGTCTGATACACGTAGAGCAGCCTAGGAAAAATATTCATATTGATAGATTGCGCACTGTGTATCATTCCCAATAGCATAGCCATCTAACACTGGAGGTCTGAGTTAATGTGAGCCATTGGGGTAGGGGAGGGTAGTTTTCCTTTATACTGCTGTGGTATTGACCAGATATCTTAGCATACAGTCCCATTATAGACTACTTTACAGTTATCACAGAATTACCTGAGAGTAGTGCTAAGTTCTATTTACCTTGTATAATTCTCTGAGATTTTTCAGAATATGAACCTTGAGATATTTTCACGGTCTGCTGATCCCACTTTAAGGGGTAGTGTCATTTTAGAGTATCAGGTGGGGGTAACATATAGAGCCATTACCTCTGTCTTATGACTGTTAATTTTATAATTGGAAAAATGCTCAAATTACTCCAAGAGAGTCAGGGCTTCTAATAGAGACTGTTCAGGGTTGGTCAAACGAAGCGGGACATCATCCACATGCAAGTGTATTTTATGTTCCTTTCCATTTATCATCACTCCCTCAATTCATGTCTGCTCTTAAAAATCCTGGGCCAAGGGCTCTATGTAACAAGCAAATGAGAGCAGGAAAAGGGGCATCCCTGTTGAGTCCCTCTCAGGGTGAATCGTTGTCCAGTATGTCCATTCACCTGCACTTGAGCTCAGGGAATGGAATAGATACCTCCATTGGCAAGTAGTAGTTCCTCAGGAAACCCCATAAGCTGTAAATCCCTCATTAAATAAGACTATTCCACCCTATCAAATACTTTCTCTGTATCTACCCCAATCATGATTGCTGCTGTCTTCTGTGTTTGTACATGACTGAGGAGATGCAGAGTCCTGAGGACATTATCCTGCGTCTGTCTGCCCAGGACAAATCCAGTCTGGTCAATGGCCACCAGGGATGGACGGCATCTCTCAAGTCTTCTAGCAATCAAGCTCATGTCAATTTTACAGTCTAAGTTTAACACTGAGATAGGTTGGTAGGATTCACAATATTGTTTATCTTTACCTTTAGAAATAACTGAGATGATTGCCTCTGTCCAAGTGGGAGACATTGTGCCAGACTGGAAGACCTCAATGATGGCCCTCAATAGAAGGGATTGTAAAATTCCTTTAAAGTTTTATAAAATTCATTAGAGAATCTTCAAGTTCCTGGACTCTTGTTCACTTTTAGATGAGTTATTGCAGAGGCCACCTTTTCCCAGAGAATGGCCACGTCAAGAGTTGCTACCATTCTGGAGTCAGTGCTGGGAGGTTAAGGCCAGCCAGAAAGGTTTCCCATACCTGAGTAATGTCCTTAGAAGCCTCCGTATGGTGGGATCTATAGTAAGCAGTAAAGGCCTTCACTATGGCTCCAGTCATGGTCTCATTTGCTCCAATCTCAAGATGAACCACCTGTGACACCTGACCCACCTACTGCTATCTAAGTCTGTAGACAAGTAACTTCACCCCCCCAGTGAGTAGTTCTGTTTTAGCAGTCTGTGAGCTAAGATGGTCTGGGGGGGAGGCTATATCCTCTAGCTGTTGTGTGAGTGACTTAGTTTGTCCCTTGCTGTCCCATCCCCCTGTACATGTGCTGTTCTAGTCTCCACTAGCTGTTGCTGCAGCCACAACCATTTCTCTTTATTTTGCTTACATAAATGTGCAGACAGGCTAATCAATTTCCCCTGGGATGTCACTTTAATCGTCTCCCATAACGTAGCTGCAGAGACCTCCTGGGTATCACCTCGCCTTATCGTTTCAGCCATAAAAGTCCTAATGTCTGTGCATAGCATTTCTTTATGAAACAGGGTGGGGTTCAACCTCCATAGGGTATCCTTTGTCTCTGTGCCAGTTGTAGTTTAAGCAATACGTGATCTGACAGTTCCCTGGTAGAAATTCCATAGATTTGACCCTAGGGAGAAGAGTCAAGTTGATAAACAAATAATCCATTCTCAAGTAAGAGCCGTGGAGATAGGGAAAAAGGTATAATTGCCTAGCTCTTGGTTATAGTCCCCACCACACATCCTGGAACCCCAGACTGACTAATTGTCTCTTCAAATATTTCTGCTCTGCAGGGAGCTTTGTTCTATGGATGTTTGTAGCAACTGAGGAGAGGTCCAGGATTAAATTCAGTCCCCCCAAAGGGTCAGCCCCTCTGCTTTTGTGGCTAATGAATCAAAGATAGTTTGAAAGAATGATTTAATGACCCTAGTGCATGTACTGTATAAACATTTAAGAACAAGACTGCCTCTCCCAGAACCTTGCCTTCAGTGAAAACATACCTGCCTTCTCTGTCAATGCAGGTTTCTTCCTGTTTAAAAGCCAGAGAATGTTTAAGCAGACTAGATATCACTCTTCTCCTGCCAGAGGAGTGTACTGAGTGATAACCTTTGCTATATACAACTGTCTCCAATGTCACACTCTCCTCCAATGAAAGATGAGTTTCTTGGAGGAAGATCAGCTGCTACCCTCCTTACGTAATACTGATGACATCACCTTAAGTCACTTAACAGGGCTGTGCAGGCCATTGACATTGTATGATAAGATTATGCAAGGTGTTGTGGCCATGTGTTCTGCCAACTCAAACCAAGCAGCTATTTGCCCACTCACACTCACATACACACAATAACAATACAATAAGTACAGCAAGCCAAAGCTTTATTATAACAAAATATAATACAAAAGGTTATACATCACCGATTCAATAAAGCATCATCCAAGCCCTCTTCCAATGGCTGGGAAGCCCCCTTGTCAGCCTGGCTAGGAGTCTCTCGAACCGGGAACTGGCCCCACAGCGATGCGTCCACCCTGCAGGAGAGGCTTCTAACCAGGCATTGAGAAAGCTACATTTATATCTTATTCTATGCTAAAAATAACCGTGCAGCCTTCATTGTGTTATTTTCCCACATTCTAGAAGCTGGCCGGGCTTCCAGGATGTTGCAAATTCACACGATAAGGACTGCTCAGAATTCCCCACACCTGCTAGGTCACTGTGCTCCAAACACTGGCCGGGTGCCTAGAACACTATGAGCTAAGCAGAAGTTTAAACAAAACTACAAAAACAGGTTGCCTGATAATATGCGACCTTCAAGTCAGCAAAATACACTGTCTGAAGCAAAACATAATAATGAGGCTATCTAAAGAGCAAAACACCAATTAAATGAAGCAGCATGTAAAATGGAGTCACACAATACAAAATGGAGTCACATAATACAAAATGGAGTCACAATAATCAACATATTATACTATCACTACATTCGGTCCTTTGATTATTGTGAATACGATTTGTATGATATTGGTACCATAGCAAAATTACTACGAATATAACATGATAAGTAACAAGTCCAAATAAGCAAGATAATTGTCACTACAGCAATGATTATGATAGGATGTATCAGAATATTTAACACTTTGTAGCTGATGGAGACCATCCTGTAAAAATATCCACCAATAATGAGTAGTCTCTTGTTGAATCTTGGAACTTAAATCAATCATTTTATTTTTAATTATCATAGTTTGCACCTGACTTTGCACTAATGATTTATTTCTTATTGCCAAATGAGCCTGCATTACATCTGTTTCCTGAATTATCTGTTTAATTTTATTTAACAAGATATTCAATCTTGATTGATCTAAAATATTGGGCTGCCAATACAAAATAAGCTTCTGCTCATTATCAGGGACCTGTGCATTTTACTGTGGTGGATGACATTACAATCCAATGATTACTAGGATCCATGATTTGAACACGGTCCTCCACACATATTCATTATTACTCATTAAATCACTCTGGGCCTTATTTCTTTGCATTATAGAATACATATGTCGCATTGTGCATTCTGTCCAATCAATAAATCATGAAATATTTTCTGCTACTCCCATTCCCCATACCTGTGACGCATTAAATAACTGCAAGAACTTAAAATCATAATTCAAAGTTAATCTTTGGGGTAAGAAAACAGTTGGCATCCATTGAACTGTAAGTTAATTAAGTTAAATACATCAATTCCTACTGCCTGAAGCCTGTTAGTCAGTGTTTCTATATCATCACTATTTAAAATTCCCATGCCTGCCCTGCTCCACTAACAGCGTATCATACCAAGCTCTTTTATATTTGCATTTTCTACTAAACATAAACGTTATGTTAAAATGGATTACATTTTTCTGATACTGCTGCGCTACTGATGTACATGTGGATGGAACCTTAACTATACTATCATTGCTAATTACAGGATGATTTTTCAACACTGTAATGTGATCTGCCCACGTAGTTCTATTAGTTATTGCAGTAGCATTCATGCAGAATAACGTGTCTATGTCAATCAAAGTAATACTTGCATTGAAAATGTCTGTTTGATTCATGCAGCAATCAAGTCTATGTTGTACAGTCACCATGCAACTATTCGGTAAGTTGCAACATTTAATAACAGTCTTATTCTGCAAAGAGATTTCATCTGTTTAGTAGGCATATTGTCCTGAGCCACCAGTTGTCATCCAGAGATTGACCCTGGTGAAAATGTCATGTTCAGTACCACACACTTCTGTCCGGATGGGCAGCTAAAGTTCCCTGGGTTCTATCTTTGGTATCATTTTCCAACTCCAGGTTCCTTTACAACCAGTGTCATTACAGTTAACCCTTTGAATCCTTCCTCCAGGGGTAACTAGCTCTGCCAAATGGACCATAAGACACACCAGCATTCCTTTTAAAATCCATTGCTGGACCTAGAAAGACACAAAATTTCATTATTCTCGAAGATAACATTTATGTGCAGGCACGTATTCCATTTTCTTTCCTGATCTGATAATTAACACTGTGTTGTCTCGTCGGTGGCTATCACCTCAGCTGGTTCAGGAGGGCCATTTGGGTTTGTAACCCATATTTTGCTTTCATTGTTAAAACCTCCTGTAGATCTAAAACCTTTATCCCCCCTTGCTGTTAAGAGTGTGGGGGCTTGTCCCTTTATAGGGGTCATTTTGTAACAATTGAGCCACTCTGTCATACTGTTGAATTAACAGATTTTGTTCTCTTCTATTCGACAAAATTACTTTCACTTCTCCTTGGTAATCACAATCAATCACCCCTCCCAAAATTTGTATTCCCTTGAGGGCTAGTTCTGATTTAGGTGCTATCCAACCAAAATGTCTCGGTGGAATTTGTAATGCTTCATGCAAATTCTCTTTCCATTTTCGTAGGCTCTCCCCAATTGTCCTTTCACAATATGAGGGATTGGTCTTTGTTGCCCATGTTGGCA
The DNA here is from genome assembly GCA_016271365.2 of Neoceratodus forsteri. Taxonomy (NCBI): domain Eukaryota; kingdom Metazoa; phylum Chordata; order Ceratodontiformes; family Ceratodontidae; genus Neoceratodus; species Neoceratodus forsteri. The sequence continues at coordinate 238,767,448 of CM057451.1, forward strand.
AATAGGACACTGAGCAATAACAGTTTTAACCAAATCCAATGTTAGGGGTATACCCCTACTATATGCCCACCTGTAAGTGGCTTTCTCTCCCAAATGTCCACATTTTTGATGTGCCCATTTGCCAGCCCTGATAACTGCTGACTTTGAGTTTCTTCAATATCCACTGAAAGAATCTTAGCTTTTTATCTGCAATAGAATTATACCATCGTTCTAGTGTATCTGAAGCACAATGAGCATCAACATGAAATACAGTGGTCTGAGTATTTTGCACCATAGTCCATATTTCCTGCCACAGTTCTTTTCCCCATATTTCTTTGAATAAATTTTCCTCATCCTTAGCCAAAGTGGGCAGCCAGGTTGTTAAACCATTGGCTACAGACCATGAATCAGTATAAATATGACATGTACCTTGCAACCTTTGTGGGTATTACACGGAAGGGAGGAAGGTAGCTTACCCCTCCTCCAAGCTCCTACTGGTGGAAGACACAGCTCGAGGTGCAAGAGACAGCTCGAATACTATAGCAATAAAAGGTTAGCTGTGAAACACAAACAACAAAAACAAACACACATCAGTTTAAAAATAAAACAAGATTATTTCCATAGGATAAAAAGCCAGCGTCCCTAGGTTCCCTTATCCTAAGCATGACAAAATATCCAGATTGATGGTAATACCATGCGTCGTATCTCTGTAGATGGTAAATTCTCAAAAACAGCTGTAATAGTCCTTTTTCAAAATTGTAAAGTTTGTTCCTCTTCACTTAGAATACTAGTTTTGCAATAAAAGTCAAATTACATGGTTCACTCTTGGTGTGCTTTCATGAAAACATACATTTTGTGAAAAGTTGTGCTTTAGGCATGGAATACACATCAAGTTTGAACTGGTAGTAACATAAAATGTTGAAACACAAGAAGGTCAAATAACGTGCAAAAGGTCACAGTGTGCATGCAAGGGTCATTCAAACCCAGCCATTCCTGTAGTGTCCTTGAACACCACCAATATTAAAATATCTTTACACAATAAAACTGCTGGCCAAGACAGTACACACACATACACGTACACAAAAAGAAATACTTAACACAAAATAAGACTGACATTGTTTCACACCAATTTGCTGAGGTAATGCCCATAGTTCCATTAGAAAACTGTATGTGGTTTAGATATATGTGCTGCCTCCTGCCTGTCTTGTAACACTGATAATTTTTAAACCAACACATTTATACATATTGCCATGCCAAATCTTTCCAGAACAAAACACTGTTTAAACACATCATCTGTAAGTGAACACATCTCGTATAACATGACTAAAATATGGCACTCTGCCATTTTGCAAAAAGTTTCTGGTTTTAACTAGAAGTATGATAAAGCCATTTATAGCTGTTAACACATTACATTTTCACCTAGCAGTGGCTTGGCACGTTGCTTGCAAACTACAACTCTTTCTGCACATTGCAATCTATATGACGTCATAATTCTTCACCATCAACGCTACCTGCTCCAAGCAAACAAAAGTTCTTCACTGACCCTATCTAGACAGCACAAATGTTCCATTAAAAACAAAGCCAATTAAAACAGTCAGCTATGAGGCAAAGCTTCCTCTCTCTTTTTTTTCTCTGTAACCTGTTGTGCACTGAAGGCAGTCAATCCTATCTACGCAACCTTGACAACAGAACATAATTACAGAACACAGATATAAAACAACTTTGAATAAAAAATTCAGACTTACCGGTGCCAAGGTATTTTCTTCTTTTCCGATATACTAGTCTAAGTAAAAACTGACTGCAGGACCTTCGTGATAATTTCCAAACGCTGCAGCTATTAACTCTTTCAAAGGTTTTAACCCTTTGAAAGGTTTTCTTTTGGCCATTTTAGTAACCTGCCAAACCAAGTCTTTTTCCAGAGCTCTGGTTTGCAGTTTAAAAACAAAACAAACAAAAATCTCTAACAGTACTAGGTTGAGATCCATCTGGTAGAGGTCCCCAGTACTTGGGTTTAGGATCAAATGTATACAGAAAAACTTGAAACTACACAGATAGGCAACATGGGGAGGATTTTCAAATCATCCCGTCTGTAGTCACCTACTGTGCGTACATCCACAGTAGTTTATTTTTCCTTTTCTAGATGTTGCTTATCTAACTTTACTTAACCAGCCGCTGCTTTTCTCCTAAAAGCAGCCTGAACTGTGAAAGCCATCATTGGCTCTAACAGTATATACTTGCAGCAAGCACAAATTACAAGTACAAAGGGCAGTTGCCCTTGCTTGTTTGAGCCTTAAAAAAAAGAACTCATCCTTTTTCCTAAAAATAGACATTTTATTTTCGAATCCTGCCGACTACGCCAAAAATGTTCTGCCAACTCAAACCAAGCAGCTATTTGCCACTCACACTCACATACACACAATAACAATACAATAAGTACAGCAAGCCAAAGCTTTATTATAACAAAATATAATACAAAAGGTTATACATCACCGATTCAATAAAGCATCATCCAAGCCCTCTTCCAATGGCTGGGAAGCCCCCTTGTCAACCTGGCTAGGAGTCTCTCAGACAGGAACTGGCCCCACAGCGATCGTCCACCCTGCAGGAGGGCTTCTAACAGGGCATTGAGAAAGCTACATTTATATCTTATTCTATGCTAAAATAACCGTGCAGCCTTCATTGTGTTATTTTCCCACATTCTAGAAGCTGGCGGGCTTCCAGGATGTTGCAAATTCACACGATAAGGACTGCTCAAATTCCCACACCTGCTAGGTCACTGTGCTCCAAACACTGGCCGGGTGCCTAGAACACTATGAGCTAAGCAGAAGTTTAAACAAAACTACAAAAACAGGTTGCCTGATAATATGCGACCTTCAAGTCAGCAAAATACACTGTCTGAAGCAAAACATAATAATGAGGCTATCTAAAGAGCAAAACACCAATGAAATGAAGCAGCATGTAAAATGGAGTCACACAATACAAAATGGAGTCACATAATACAAAATGGAGTCACAATAATCAACATATTATACTATCACTACACCATGGTGGACTAGATATAGCAACTTCCTCCCTACTGTTGAGCTGTATTGTCCCCCGGTACCCAGTCCTCCTCTAGAACCAGAGATAAACGCTTTCACCATAAACAAAAACAGGTAGTACAAAAGGTAAAAATCACATAAACAGTAAAAACATGAAAACCAGAACATTAATGAGGAATAGGGAAGAACAGTGACCTCCAGAGTGAGAGGGTGCCATTGAAGGCAGTCCCTCTGACCCGAACTGAGCACTACAAGGGGTGGAGTGGTGAAGCAGGAAGGAGAATAGCAACATGTAGAGGTCAGAGCTCCTTCAGCAACCAAATTGGTACAGGAAAGCTGCTCCAAAGGTGTCAGTAGGAGGGGTGGACATCTCTGCAAGATAATAGTAGCAACCATACAGAGGAACACTACCCGCTGCATCTGAGACATACAGTATGGTCCCCAGGTATTTTCAGTAGCCTACGTAACTAGTATTCTGAGCTGGAGCCCTCTGTACCAGTCCATAAATATGACCTGTGTCCTGTTACCTAAGCTTGGAAAGATCAGAGCTAGTGAAATGTCATACCTCCCCTACACAGGTGTGGAGGAAGTATTAGCATAGTCAAATTCAGAGTACCATTCTCATAGTGGTGGACCGCCTCCAAGGGTGCTTCATTAGGGAGCCCCCTCCCCCGTATTTCCCATTTAAGTCTCTAAATATAAAGTTCTCTTGGTGTGGCTGCCACCTGAAAAAAAAGGGGTATGAGTAGAATCATAGGACCAAACATTTTTTTTTCAAATATATTTTATTGAAGATGAAAATAGGATAAATATAGCATACAGTGTACATTTCTGTGTAGGTTACAGAACAATTTGTTGGTTGTCTCTATAGTTCTGGCATAAAAGCTACCATTCAGGATGGATTACAAAACTGTTATGTCAAGTCACTTCCAATAAATCCCAGACAGGGAGAGCCAGTTTTCCAGATTCCACCACACTTTCTTCGGAGTGATCTCTTCTATTCATCTTTTTTCATCCCTAGTGCTATTTTTGTTAATTTGGTTCAGTTTGTTTTTGTTGTTTGCCTTCTGGGTCGTCAGCTAAGGTCCAAACATTTTAAACAGCATTTGAATGTGGGCTAAATGCTCCTACAACGTTACAGATTATCTAAGGTAAGCCCATGTACAGGTGTTCAGAAAGTCCACTGTAGCCAGATCAGCAGGGTGGGTGGAGCAGCTGGCTTGAGGGGCACCCATGTTGCATATAGGGGGATACAAACAGGGGAGAATAGTCCAGTTTCCAGGCAGAGCATTGCAGATATCAGACTTCTGTCACATCACAGTATCATCTCAGCCAAAAAAAAAAAACCAAAACACAACACCACCCAATTAAGGGATACAGTGTCCTTCTGACATGTTTGCATTCTGACATGTTTGCATTTGATCTGGTGTTCCAGCTGGATCTTGAGGTTGACAACCTCAGGATTGATTGGGTCACTTGGTCTGATCACCGTACCATGGAGTTCACGTTTGAGGCCCCCCAGTAGTTCCCCCATGGAGATAGTCAGCTTCCACCCTTTAAGGAGCGTGCACTCAGAGGGACTGTTGGAGCTAGCTGACCTATCTTGGGTTGACACACCATGTGCGATGGGTTCCAGAAAGGTGGTGGCAACTTATAACAGGGTGGTCTCTGAAGCTCTGAATGCCCTTGCACCAATTCGTATATGACCCATATCTTCTCACTTGAGATCCCCCCTGTTTGAAGGGGACCTCAAGGTGATGAAGATCAAGGGCTGGAGGTTGGAGCATTGCTGGCAGAAGACCTGGCTGGAGGCAGATAGACTGGCCCTACGTGCCCATTTTGTGGAGTACCAGGGGTCAGTTTCCCGTAAGAAGGCAGAATTCCTGTCCAGGGAAGTTGCTGCTAGGAAAAATAGACCATCTCAGCTATTTTGGACTGTAGACAGGCTTCTTCATCCTGCCTGCCACCTAGAAAAGCATTGTCATCCACCTTGTGTGAACAGTTTGCTCTGCTTTTCTCTGACAGAATGTTGGCCATCCGGTATGGGATCCTGCCAGGGAGGCATTTGCCTTGCAGTGGGTGGGCTGAGGGTCGCAGAGGCACTCTGCCTATGTGGGAAGAGTTTAGGCCAGTGGAGGTGTCTGAGGTAACTAGGGTGATCTTAGAGCTGAAGCACACTGCCTATAATTTGAACCCTGCCCTGATGCATTTCTTAATGGGATGTGTCAAGCCTATTGGCCCTGTGTCTGCTGGGATTGCCAGGTGTTTGATGGCAGAGGGAGTCCTCCCTGTGGCTTTGAAAGAAGCACTAGTGAGGAACCTCCTAAAGAAACCTTCCTTTGATCCTGACGTCCAGGTGAATTACCACCCTATCTCCAACCTGCCCTTTCTGGGAAAGGTTGTTGAGAAGTTAGTGGCACATCAGCTCGAGGATCGCCTGGTGTTCTTGGACATCTATGAGCTATTTCAGTCAGATTTTGGGGCTAGACACAGCACAGAAAGAGCTCTAGTGAGGGTGCATAATGATCTGCTCAGGGCTAGAGATAGAGGACATAAGTCAGTTCTTGTTCTTTTCGATCTCTCCTCAGCATTTGATATTGTGGACCACACTGTGCTTCTTGATTGTCTCTGTGAGTTTTGTGGACTCACCGGTACTGTCATCAGGTGATTTGAGTCCTATCTCTCAAACAGAGTGGAGCAGGAAGTGATGGGGAATTTCTCCTCTTGCCCAATGCCCCTGTCTTGTGAAGTGCCACAGGGCTCGATCTTGTCACCGATGCTGTTCACAGTGTACATGCTGCCCCTGGGCAAGATCATTCAACAGTACAGCATGGAATTTCACTGTTATGTAGATGATACCCAGCTGTACTTGTCCTTTGCTCCTGGAACATCAGGAGTGGTTGACGTGCTTAACAACTGTCTGGCTAAAATCAATGACTGGATGGCTTCCAGCTGGCTGAGACTTAACCCGGCCAAGACGGAGGTACTGGTGATTGAGCCTGGTCGCGGACTTGATGGGTTGCCACCTGGGATTGACTCAGGGCTTTTCCTGGGTTCTGCTCCATTGGTGGCTGCCCCAAGAGTATGAAATCTGGGCATGATCCTTGATAACAGATTGACTTTTGAAGACCAGGTGTCATCTGTTGTCAATAGTGGCTTCTATCATTTGCAGAGTATTGCCTGGATTAAGCCCCTCATTCCATCTGAGGATCTGCTGATGCTAGTGCATGCCTTTGTGACCTCCAGACTCTACTACTGCAACACTCTATAGTTCGGGGTCACGGGAGGGACCCTCCACAGACTTCAGTTAGTGTAGAACGTGGCCGCCCGGTTACTGATGGGCCTTTCGAGGTCAATTCATGTGACCCCAGTTCTGCGGGCTCTGCACTGGCTGCTGGTCAGGTGGAGGGTCCTTTTCAAGGAGGGTCTCCTTAGCTTTAAGGCTCTATACAGACTGAGTCCTGTTTACCTGTCAGAACTCTTGACACCGGTGACCTCTGCTCGCTCCCTCTGCTCCTCTGCAAGGGGCCTCCTTTCCCTTCCCAGGGTTCGGCTCAAGAACTCAGGGGATCATACATTCAGTGTCCCTGGGCCAAACCTGTGGAATTCATTACCACCTTCTGTCCAGGAGGCTCCCTCAGTTGAGGTGTTCAAGTGGAGGCTGTAGGTCCACCTCTTTGTCCTGGAATTTCCAGATTTCTGGGTACATCCTGTTCTGGTCCCCTCTGTGACTGTCTGAAAGCATTTTAAGTTACTTTAAACTGTTATATTTATACTTATGTAGTGTTATTGTTTTATCTATTTATGCTGTTCTTATTATGACCAGTTATAATTCCTGTTAGGCACCCAGAGCCTCCGGGATTGGGCACCCTACAAATAAAATTGCCTTGCCTTGCCTTGTAGTTATGGATACTTGATGGTAAAATGGTAAGGCTGGCCATGGCCCTAGAGCTAGACATGGCTCCAGGACAAAATAGATGGGAATGGAAAGCCCTCAAGGCAGCCACCACTCAGGATTCACCAAGTTGAGCACATAATCTCAAGCATCTTTGGAACTCAGTTTAACTCAAGTCCCCCCAACATCTGCGCACCATACAGAACTACAATATTACCCAGTTTAATAATAGAGGACAGTAGTACTGTGCAGGTCTGTGTAGAAGGAGGGCTAGTTATGATTTTCACTCCATTTCAAAGGAAACAAACAAATAGCGGAGCAGGGCTCAGGGACCCCAAGTGGCCTACTCCTAGGCTGTGCGCAATCATCCCCTATCCCTCAGCTCAATTGTACTACCCCTGCCTTCTATATCCAGTTCCGATAGGTAAGTATTCCAGGCACCACGATCAGGTAATGCTGAAGATTACAACATTCAGTCATGAAAAAAAGAAGGTATCAGAACTTTGTAGAGAAGTGATTAGGCTGAGGCCGAGCTCTCATGCTCAACATTCTCCCAGTAGTCAGCTGCTCAAGTCCCACTCTCCAGTCCTGAATGCAAGGGTATTATGCAACACCTGATCTAGGGACTGGAGTCTGAAGCCAGTCCCCAGAGCTGCCCTCCCAAACCTGGTACCTTATTTACAGTCCTGAAGTCTGGCCATCAGATAGAACCTAAGGCTGTGCTAATCAGGATCAGTGGAGGTGTGGGTCACTTGAAAGGTATGACTCCAGAAGGAATTCAGAAACTGTCTAATATCTTGTCTCAGATAGTCAGCCATTTTCGTTCTTATCTCCGGTTGTGGACCTCTTGCCATTGACTGTCTCATTCCACAGTTGGAGATGTGGTGGGTTGATGAGTTGCTTCATTAGGTGATGTGGCTATCCCCAACTTTCTTAGGTCTGTCATAGCCTCTTGTAAAGAGTCATAGGTGTGGGGACCGGAGGGTAGCTGGACTCTAAGGCGGGTGGGTAGAGAGTTTGAGATTTGATGTTTTTTTCTTCTGTTTAGGCTATTGAGGAAGGATAGGGCTAGGGGAAAGGGGAGTGGCAATATATCTTCGGGAGGGGATCAGATGCATAAGGGAGGAGGGGGAGGAAGACAGAACAGAGGCCCTATGGATGCAGCTTCAAGACTCAAAATGCAGGACATTGAGGATGAGGGTGGTGTATAGGCCGACAGCTCAAGGGGAAGATCTGGGTAGGGAGTTAGCAGAACAAATCAAAAGGGTCTGTAGGAAGGGGAACACTGTGGTGGTGGGGGACTTCAACCTACCGGGGGAGGAATGGAGCACCCCAACCACCAAGAGTACAAGGGAGCAGGTTTTACTAGAGGCATTTCAGGACAGCTTCCTGGTGCAGTTGGTCAGTGACCCAACTAGACTGGATAAGACTCTGGACCTGGTTCTATCAAATGGGGAGGCTGTAAGGAATCTGGAGGTGGAAGACCCTCTTGCTGGGGGTGACCACCACTCTGTTTGGTTCACGCTCAGCATGGGCAGGGCAGCAGGAGGTATGGGTACCAAAGTGACAGACTTTAAGATGGCAGACTTTAAAAGGATGGGTGAAATTTTGGGCAAACATCTAGTGGAAATTCAGCCACGCATGGATGCTAGCCAAAAATGGGATATCATTAAAGGCCTGGTGGAGGCGATTGGTACATGCACAAGAACAAGGAGTAAGAAGGGACAGGCAAAAAAAAAACAGTTGGCAGACAAAGAAGGTTATGGAAGAGGTCAGGGCCAAAGAAAAATTGCAATTAGGAGGCTCAAGAGATGGGGGGGGAGGAGGGAGAACAGGGAGGTGTATGTGAAGAAGTCCAGGGAGGTTACCAGGCTTGTCAGAGTGACCAAGGCATCCAAGGAGCTGAGACTGGCGCAGGGCATAAAACATGGAGAAAAAGACTTCTTTAGATACATCAGTGAAAGACGGAAAAACAAGGATCAGATTGTGAGGATTAGGAAAGGCGGGGACTGGGTGGAGAAGGGGGAGGACCAGGCGGAGGTGCTGAATGAGTACTTCTGCTCCATATTCACTAGGGAGAAAGGGGGGCAGATACCACCTGGGAGAGGAGGAGTGCGCGGTGGGGGGAGGAAGTGCATAGAAACATACAAACATAGAATTTGACGGCAGATAAGGACCGCTTGGCCCACCTATTCTGCCCATTTCCCTACCCAACGGATAAGCTGCAGATCCTAGTTAACCAACAGCCTACTTCCTCCAACCCCCCACTAGAATTGCCTTATGTCTGTCCTATGCATTCTTGAATTCCCCCACTGTTTTAGACTCTATGACCTCCTCAGGAAGGCTGTTCCAGGTATCCACAACCCTCTCTGTGAAGAAATACTTCCTCACATTACCTCTGAGCCGTCCCCCCCATCTTCAAATTGTGACCCCTTGTTTTTGAACATCTCTTTTTCTGAAAGATGCTACTCTCTTGGACTTTGTTGATTCCCTTGAGGTATTTGAAAATTTCTATCATGTCCCCCCTCTCCCTCCTTTCCTCAAAGCTATACATCTTTAGTTCCTTCAGTCTTTCTTCATATGTCTTCTGATGCAGACCCTGCATCATTTTGTTTGTCCTCTTCTGGTCAGCCTCCACCTTGTCTATGCCTTTGTGGAGATGGGGTCTCCAGAACTATACACAGTACTCCAGATGTGGTCTTACCAACTGTCTGTACAGAGGGCCAACAACTTCCTGCTTTCTACTAGCGATGCCTCTCCCTATGCATCCTGGTATCCCCTCAGCCCTCCTTACTGCCTTCTCACATTGCTGGCCCATCTTTAGGTCATCTGATATGACTACCCCCAGATCCCTTTCCATTTTTGTTGTTGTCAGTATCTCATCCCCCATTGTGTACCCTTCCCCTGGGTTTTTGTTTCCCAGGTGCATTACTTTGCACTTCTTTGCACTGAATCTAAGCTGCCATACATTTAACCATTCCTCCAACCTTGCCAAGTCCCTTTTCATCCTTTCCACCCCACCTTGTGAAACAACCCTGTGGCAGATCTTTGTGTCATCTGCAAAGAAACATACTTTCCCTTCCAGTCCCTCTGCAATGTCACCTATAAAGACATCAAAAAGGACTGGCCCCAACCCTGTGGTACCCCATTAGTAACCCTCCTTTCTTCACTGTGGACTCCATTTACCTATTACTCGCTTTGTCCTTTTGTCCAACCAGTGTTTTACCTAGGCTGTCAGCCTAGGACCCACTCCCAGGCTGGCTAATTTGTTTATTAATCTTTTGTGCGGGACTGTGGTCAAATGCCTTGCTAAAGTCTAGGTAGGCCATGTCCACAGCCCCTCCCTGGTCTACTGCTTTGGTCACCCAGTCAAAGAAATCAATTAGATTTGTCTGACATGACCTTCCTGTTGTGAATCCATGCTGCCTTGGGTCCTGTGCCCTACAGGTAACTGATGTAGGGATTACAGAGAACAGGGTGCTGAAGGAATTAAGACCTCTGGGGGGGACAAGGCACTGGGTCCAGATGGCATTCACCCTAGGGTACTTAGAGAACTGGCAGTGGTCCTGGCAGGACCACTGACTGACCCGTTCAATACATCCTTAGACACTGGATGTGTGCCACAGGACTGGAGGATGGCCCATGTGGTACCCATCCATAAAAGCGGACCTACGGACTTACCAGGGAACTACAGACCAGTAAGCCTCACATTGATTGTGGGGAAACTCATGGAGGCAATCTTAAAAGAGAAGCTGGTGACCTTTTTGGAGATCAATGGTCTCTAGGATGGTCAGCAGCACAGGTTTGTCTTGGGAAGATCTTGCCAACAAATCTGATTGAGTATTATGGCCTGGTGACAAAGGAACTGGACAAAGGCCATGCTGTGGATATCCTGTATTTGGACTTCAGCAAGGCCTTTGATTCAGTGCCACATGGGAGGCTGGAGGGGGAAGCTGGATTATATAGGGGTGGGATCAGAGATGTAAGCTGGATCACCAATTGACTGAAGGGAAGGCAGCAAAGGGTAGTGGTGGGGGAGCTCTCATCACTAAGGGATGTGATGAGTGGAGTGCCTCAGTGATCAGTATTGGGACCAGTGTTTTTCAGAATATTCATAGCGGACATCTCCCACAGGGTTTGGAGTAAGATCAGTCTCTTTGCAGATGACTCAAAGATGGGTGCCATGATTGATGACATCAAAGGGTGGAGGGGGCTGCAGGAGGACCTGACCAAATTGCAGGAGTGGTTGGATGTATGGCAGTTGGGGTTTAACACCAAAAGATGCAGGATCTTGCACTTGGGGGCTAACAAACAGGGGTGGAGCTATCAGTGTGTTTGTGGGGGGGTTAGAACTAGAATGCACCAAGGGAGAAAGAGATCTAGGGGTGCTTATAATGGGGAGGATGAACAACTCAGCTCAGTTGCAGGAGGGTGGCAGCAAAAGCCAACAGGATGCTGGGTTGTATAGTGAGGGGAATCTCCTCCAGAAATAGGGAAGTGATCCTGCCCCTCTACAAGTCACTGGTCAGGCCGCACCTGGAATACTGCATGCAGTACTGGTGCCCATTCTTCAAGAAGGACATGAGATTGTTTGAAGGTGTACAGCAGAGGGTGACAAAGATGATCCAGGGGTTAGAGGGATACTCCTATGAAGAGAGGCTGGGTGAGCTGAACATGTATTCCCTGGTGAAGAGGAGGGACGGGGGACATGATCGAAACCTCTAAGTACTTGAAGGGAATTAACAGGGCTAGTAAAGAAGGGATTTTCCAGATTAGAAGGGGAGGGTCATGAGGGGCACCAGATGAGATTGGAGGGGAAGATTCAGGAGGGAGGTCAGGAGACATTATTTCACTGACAGGGTGGTGGATAAGTGGAATACTCTGCTGGAGGAGATGGTAGCCTATGGCACGGTAGACAGTTTAAGAGGATGGAACAGAATGGGGGTATTTGTGTGGAGTGGAGGGGTGGTGGGGCAGCCGCAAGTTGAGGGGCAACCTGCACAATCGAGCAGACTCGATAGACAGTAAGGCCTGTTTCTGCTGGCGTTTTCATATGTTTGCATTGTTCGTTTCAGGGCATTACAAGACTGGCATTGCTAAAACTTCCTAAGGGTAATCATGTTCAAACATTAACTTGCAGTTCTTGTAAATCACCTCATGTTGCTTCCAAGCCTGGTTATCTCTTACCTTATCTGGAAACTGGAATTGCAAGACTGCTGATCTCAGAGTGGCAGAAGGATTCAGAGGCTTAGGTATAATGACTCAGTGCACTCTTTCCACTTGCAAGGGAAAGTCTAGGGGTAAATTAAGTGATTCCTGCATCACCTGGATCAATAAAGTCAGTCATGCTGGGTGACTCCAGTCCTTTCAAACCATAAATACGGATATTTTTCCATCTGGGGTACCCCTCTGAGTCTTTGCATTTGCCCTTTAGGCATGCTTGTGTGTTCAGTAAGTGCATCAGAAGGTGTTGGGTCTTGGAGTCAATCTCCTCCACGTAAGAGACTCTCTGCTCCAGCATGTCTACCTTCCAGTCTGTATTTTGGAGATCTGCTTTTATGTCCATGAGAGCCTGTCTGTTTTCACCCCTAAATGCCCTCAGTTCCTGCAGCAAAGTCTGAATGTCATCTGGGGCTGGTTTCATTGCAGTTGTAGTAGGCTGCATTGCCATCAGTGCTTCAGTGCTATCGTTGCTAGACTCGTCAGTTAGTCTGATGGCATTCTTGTGAAGGTGATGGGTATGAGCCATACCTGGGTAAGTAGCAGGATATTCTCTGTTGTCTACCATGAGTAGAGTTGTCTTTTGTACACACTGGAGTGGTTTTAGGGGACTTTTAAAGCCTTATGTGGGGAGCGCTAAATCTTAGCTGCTAGGCATGGTGGTGACATCACTGGAAGTCCCAGTGGTGTGATTCTAACCTGCGGCCCCTGGATCACTGGTCTACACTTTAACTAGTAGGCTACACTACAGTACCCCTCAGTAGGATAGATCATTTCAGGAACTGTGTCTTTCATTTAATTTCATTTAATTTAATTTGTTTACCAGAGTGACACAATGAGTCGATAGTCCTTTTTCAAGTGCAGTTCAGAGCCACAGTACAAATCAGCCACAGTTGGCAAAATAATTTACAATTAGAAACACATGCAATACAATAAACTGCATCTTGCAATATGCATGAAATACTTAAACATAAGAGCACTCAGCAATGCAGGCTAAAAACATTTACAACATGAACTGGTAAGCAAAACATTTTTCAACTGCTGTTTAAAGATCCTATGCACCTTTGCAGTATGGACAGTAATAAGCAATTAATTCCAGCATGTGGCAGTTTGAAAGGAAAAAGATCCTTTGCAAAGACAATGGCGTTTGAAGGTCAATTTTGTTGACTTCAAAATTCATTGTCTATGCAAAGGGACTGGCACCCAATCATTGTACTTAAAGATAACCACTGAGCCACTCTGCTGGCCTAGAGGTTATGGTGCCCACCTGCTGCTTGGTGGATCATGCGTTCACTGCCAGAGATGGAGAAACTGTCTGACGGCTGCATGGGGAGAGCATCCTGCTCTCTTTGCAGAATGGCTGCCACTTGGTGGTCCTAGGGGGAGGGGATTCATTCAATGAAGGACTCCTAGTCTTGCCTGCATCACCCCATTGTTGTAAGGGAGTGGTCTCTTTGTGGAAGGACAAACAGGGTCAACACCAGAGCTATATGTTTGCTCAACGGTTGACAGTGGGTACAGTTTGGGATGTAGCAAGGTCTGGACCTACTGACTTCAGCAGTACGGGGGGTGGGGGCAGGTGGTGGGAGTTTGATGGCACCAGGGAGAAAAATAAAAAATACAAATAAACACAATGATAAAAAAGATAACCACTGAGTCAAAAAGAGGAAACTGTTCTTTGATAAAGTCTGACATTAAAGGGACACTGTTAACCTTTTTTGCGTCTTACTATTTTCAGTTACAGCCTCACATTTTATAAGTGGTTATCTACTCTAAAATCCATTGATGTTACTGTTTTTTGTATCTGCCCTTTTGCTTAGTAGGACTGAAATGCATGCTAATGTATAGTTATAAACAACTTTATTTTGTTTTCAATCCTTGATCTATTTTGATTGCATACTTCCTGAACAATAGAAACACCCCTACACAGTGCAGTCACCCATGATACAATAGTCTCCTCTACTCCCATTGCATAATGAGTGGTTAGACCATGTTGGGGGTGTTCCTAGATCCAGCAACAATGCAGTGGGAGTTGATCAAGGAATGTAAACAAACATGTTTTGGTGTGGTAACACCATTATGGTGGGCAGTCAGTTTTTCATTGTTTAAAAGGAAAAAAAGATTCAGAATCAAACAACCAGTTGCATCAGCAGTCTGTACAGAATGTGAACAGTCATAAGATTTGTTTTTTAAACTAGGGACACTCCGAGGCCTAAGGGGGTTGACAGTGTCCCTGTAATGTCATTATAGGCACACTATGGGAAAAATGCATAATTAACTTTCCAAGCTGCACAACAGAGGACACCTGTGGTCTTACTTCCTTTGTAGTGAATATATAGAAACATTATTATGATTCTTGGCCGTTACTGTCTGATATAAATCGAACTTTGAGAAAATGTATTATTGCCTTCGAAGTTATCTATTTATGTAGTGTATATGAAAGAGACAAATGCAGGGTAAATAATTTATCTGGCCAGTTTCTATACTCTAAATGAAAAATAGTTTATTCACTCTGTGTAAGTATATCCACACACTGCACACACCACGTCCCTCCCCTACCGGAAGCTGCTGTCAGATCACAGTCAGATTCCAACATCATGTAGATCAATCAGAAAGCTTTACATTCCTCCCTTTCAATGACTGCTGTAATCAGCAGTGCAACACTTACACATTAAAAAAAATCATGGATTTTATTATCACATAGGTTTCAAAGGTATAATAAGTGCTGTAGTTCACTGTTACATTTCACAAATCCAGTAACTTTTCTCATTATAGAGAGGCTGTCAGGTCTTAAAAATTATGTTTAGACAGAATTTCACTGCTGGTTTTATTCTTTTTATGCATTCTCTATTTATACCTCACAAGTGATAAATACTTTGTAATATAAATAATTTTGTACTGGACCAGTGGTGAATAAATTGGATAAATAAATACTAAATCCAGGTATTTTTCAAACCGTTAGGATACATTTTATTTCCATTCCAAACAGGTTATTTACATTTAGAACATGTTATTTCCATTGTCCATTTTGAACACAATGAGCAATGGAAGCAAATAAAGAGTTTAAAGTGGAAATAAAGGCAGTTGTAAAGTAAAATATAGAATAATACATGGGGTGGTATGCATTACCAGACTTTAATACACACCCAAGTTGCGTAATGCTGCATAAACCTCTAGAGTGAAGCTTGTTTTTTTTCCGAGTATCACACACCAAGTATGCATATTAAATTTGAGTAACTACAGCACTCCATGCATTATTTTATATAATTTCTTGACATAAATTTTTTCCTCACCAATTCTAGTACTGCACTATCATTTTATGTTGGTTTCTATCATTTTATGAACAGAATATTTTTATATCATTTTGTGTCATCTCCCCAATCTTACTACCCTCAAACAAAGAGGTTAAGCAACAAACTGTGTTCAGGTAACATTTAAGAAGAAATTTAACTTACTTTGGCAAAGGTAGCAAGCAGCAGGAAGTGTTAATAGAGGGCTGCATAACACACTGTTTTTAAATAACAGTTATAAAGCTGTTAGCTTATAAAACTACTTTTATAGCTGATTAAAAGAAATGAAATCACAGTTTTCAAAGACTGCTTTTTCTGCATTTTATGGCTGGGTTACCCTGGTCACTGAGGTGCTACAGAGAAACAAAGGGCTGGACTATCAAAGTCCACGAAAATCCTACAGCTGCAGGAAAAAGTGGGCTAAAGTGGGTTGTCACTTGCAGAACTGCAATATCTCCTGCAGCTATTGTATTCTTGAAAGAGGAGCCAGTTTACGACTGGCTCCATGATTTAAGGGCACCTTGCAGGTGTCTTTTTCCCCACAGCTGTGGAAATATGTTATGGCTGGTGGGACCAGGCATAATATCTCCCGCAGTGTGGCAGGCAGAGAATACCAATCTCTACAGCTGTAGAGATTTTGTACTGCAACTGGAACTGTGGTGTGGGACTTAGTTCCAAATTGTTTTGAGAATCTGATCCAGAGAGACATCATTTTTGCTCTTTTCAAAGCCTGCTGAAGAAAGTGAACTCAGGATAGGAAAGGAGAAAGTTGCGTTTAGAAAAGGGTAGTGAAACTGCTGTTTAATTATGTCTGTTAATTTACTCCTGATCTTTTTATGAGTCTGATGTGTGGCAGCTAGAATGTTTGCCAGCAGGATGTTTAAAAATGAAACAACTGCACGTCAGTGTAAAAGTGCCTTGCGCTTCCTATAAATAGACACTGAGTGCGTCAATGCCGTAATAACTGGCAGGTTATTATGCAAAATAATAGCTGCCCACTTCCATTTAAAAACTGATGGCCAGTGATTATATACTAATCAAACTTTTAAAATGGTTGTGTTACTGTACACATCACATAAATGAATAATGTTTTGCGGTGGCATTACAAATGTATCTACACATGAGTAGTAAGACCTTCATAAACAACTTGTGGCTTTGCCACTCATAAGGTATGGGTCTTACTATCAATCAATCAATCAATCAAATTTTTATTTTTAAACAGCTTTTCCAGAATCAAAGCGCATATACAATATAAAAACAAACCATTAATCAGTTAAAACATATAAAAATAAAAAGGCAGCAATAATAAAACTAAACATCATCCCCAAATGCCAGGCCAAATAAATACATTTTTCATGAGGATTTAAATGTCTCGGTGGACCGGCACTCTCTAATCCAACGAGGTTGAGAGTTCCATAGAGTCAGGGCTGCAAAAGCAAAAGCCCTAGCACCTGATGTCTGAAGAGAGACCCTAGGAACCTCTAGCAATCCCTCATCGGCGGAGTGGAGAGGATGAGGGGGCAGTAAGGCTGAAGGAGGTCTTGCAAGTAACCCAGTCCCTGTCCATGTAGGGTCTTATAGGTCAGCAACATGACCTTGAAGGTGATCCTCCACCACACTGACAGTCAGTACAGTTCACGCAGCACAGGCGTGACATGGCAAGTTCTTGACAACCCGGTCAACAACCTGGCTGCAGCATTTTGCACCAGCTGCAGGCAGTGGAGATCCACCCCCAGTAACCCTAAGTATAGAGCATTGCAGTAATCAAGATGAGAGGACGCAAAGGCGTGAACCAATATAGGAAGGTAATCGAGGGAACAAGATGCTTTATCCGGGTGATGTTCCTCAGATGGTAAAATGAGGACTTGACAACTACTGACAACTGTGTTCTTAGCGTCAGTTTGTTATCAAGCACAACACCCAGATTCCGCACCCTTTCAGAAGGTCTCAACTGGTCACCCCCTAACACAAGGCCAGATGGTTGCCCAAGAGTCAACTTCTCTACCTGCTGACCTAGGTCCACCACCAACACCTCAGTCTTGTCCAGATTCAGTTTCAACCAGTTAGCACTCATCCAGTCTTGAATCTCAGTGAGGCAGTTGCTGAAGACCGAGATCACACTATTCTGTTCAGGTTCAAAGGACATGTAGAGCTCAGTATCATCTGCATAGTAGTGAAAACTCAGCCCCTACTGCCTTATAATGTCTCCAAATGGCAACATGTACACCATGAACAACATGGGGGACAGCACGGAACCCTGCAGCACCCCACAAGGCAGGGCAAAGGGGGCAGAAGAAAAAATTCCTGACGCCACCCTCTGAGTCCTGCCTGTGAGGAAAGAATGGAACCACCTGAGGACTGTCCCTGACAGTCCACAGAGTAGCTGCAGATGTTCAAGCAACACCCCATGATCCATGGTGTCAAATGCTGCAGAGAGATCAAGGAGGACCAAGACTGAATGACTCCTCTGATCCCTCGCTATTAGGAGATGATTAATTATCCAAACTAATGCTGTCTTGGTACCATGCCTCTTCCTGAAACCGAACTGGAGAGGATCATAGACTTCATGGGTGGTAAGAAAGTTCTCAAGATGCAATGCGACTACCTTCTGAATAACCTTGCCCAAAAAGGGCAGGTTAGAGAGCAGTCTGTGGTTCGCAAGGCAGTCTGGGTCACAGGAAAGTTTCTTTAAATGGGGTGTCACCATAGCCTCCTTCAAGGGTTCCAGAAACACCCCTTGATCCAGCGAGCACCAGACTATCTCAGCAAGGATTGGTCCGATGACATCCATACACCCCACAAGGAGGTGCGTTGGACCAGGATCCAAACTACAATAAGTCAGTTGCAAGCCCCAAACAATCTTCATGATAGCCACAATTGCTGGCTGGTCAAAATCTGTCCAGACAGACTGGGTGCCTGTGCCCTTGCATTGATCACCGCCATACTCATTTGAAAGAGTTAAGCAGATCTCTGACCTGATGGAAGACACCTTATCTGCAAAGAATTGGGTGGACTCATCACACTTAAATTGTGAAAAGGCTCTCTGACCCCGAAGGCAGGCTGGATTGCACAGTCTGCCCATGGTACGAAACAGCTGAGCCAGTTGATTCCTTGCTGCAACAATTTCCCTGGACAGGAACTGTGCCTTCTTATGGGAGATTTCTGATTGATAGTCCGAATAATGGGTGATCAACCTAAGTCTGTCCTCCTCCAGGCTGGATTTCCACCAACAATGTTCCAACCTTCATCCCACTTTCCTAAACTCCCTCAAAGTCCCATCAAACCAAGGGGACTGAGAATGAAAAGGGAGTGGGCAAACTCAGACAGGAGCTATAGAATCCAGGGCCCTCAGCACCACACTGTTGTAGTGCATTACCAGGTCTCCTGGATCCAAGCATTCCAATGGCCAACTCGATAGGTCCAGCACTGCCAACAGACCCTCTGTGGTAACACCCTTCAAAGAGCAGTACCGGACCATCTCCAAAGGGGCTGGTCTCATAGGGAGAGCCATGAAACTGAACTTTATGGAGTGATGGTCCGACCATCCAACTGGTTCCACCACCAAGTCATTGGCCTCCATCTGTAGGAGGAACATCAGGTCCAGGGAGTGACCCTAGTTCCATTGTAAAGCAGATGGCTACACTCCCGGCCCTTCGATCCAATCTCAGGCAGTATTGCACCAAGTACCCAACTGGAACCGCTGACTCCAATACCGGACCAGCATTCTCATCCAGCCAGGTCTTGGTGATGTAAACCAGGTCAGATGTCTCAACATGATCAGCAATAATTGCTGTTTTGTTCTACTACCCAGTGATGGAGATAAATGTGTTATTCCACTAAACCCATATGTATTCCCTATTCATCTTTGTTAGAGAAACAGGGTTACAGTAACAAAAACAATTGTTTCCATGGTAACTTTCTCATGATGCAATACTGAACCAATGGTAGAGCAACTTTAAAAATCCTTGATAACTACACCACGGCTCTGTGTTGCCTGCATACAGAGCAGTGAACTCCAGCACAAATAGAAAACATTAGCATTCTGTAAAACAGGTTATTTTCATGTTAGTAATATTTAGCTTATGGCGCTACTTGGCCAAAATTGTGCAAATTTAATTTAGCACTAAACATTTAGTGCCTAATTCGATTCTACTGAAAACGGTAAATTTTGGAAAATTAGTGAATTAGAAAATTACCCAGGCCCACCTTGTGAATGAGTTTTCCTCAATGGTGCTACACCAAGCTAAATAAAGACTGATTGACTGATTGATAGTGCCATTTTATTTTAGTACAATCATCACGTCCAGCCAAAATAGCAAAAATATTCTTACAGTAAAAATACCCAGTTTTATAGTATTTCATTCCTTTATTAATTAAAACCATAAAAGCATAGCTGAAGTTTAGTACATAGAATGAAAAAAATCCCAGATTATGGGGAGACATTAACTGTCATTCATACATGAGAACATTGTTCAGATATACCAACTTTATGTTGAAACATCACAGAAGTAACCAAAACTGTACATTAAATCAGACCATTGCTAGAAAGAACTGTACAGTATTACATATAGAATAATGCATTGGGTTGTGTGTTTATCAAGATTTTACACACACACGCCAAGGTATTGGATGCTACATAAACCCCGAGACCGAAGCTCGAAGGGTTTATTTAAGCATCCAACACTGAGGTGTGTGTGTAAAATCTCATGCTAAACACACTACCCCATGTTTTATTTTATATAATTACTGGGGGTCATTTTTTTGCACATCAACTGTATAAAATAAAAACATCATCCCTGTGTGCTCCAGTCGGGTTTCGGCACATTTTCATGCAGTCTGAAATCGGCCACAGCAGCGAAAGGTTTCCCTTGCTTCTTTTTATTAATTTTCTTAATCTTTACTTTTTTATGCCCCTTTACTTCTTTTTTTTTGTTTAAATAAACTTACCGATGAGGGCAGGTGGACAGTGTCTGGCGCGAAGAACTGGTGCTGTGAAAGAAGAGCTGCTGCTTGGGCATGAGCACATGGGAAACCCAGAACGTGTTCATCATTATAACCCATGGGTTATAACAGCGAATTATAACCCAGTTTCCCTTAGGGGAAAAAGGATCCCCATTATTAACATATTATTTCAACATACAGCATCTCTTAAAAACACTTCCACCAAGGATCATTAATTGGATTATACACTATTACAAATATGATGTAACAATGTTAAAAACCACTAAAAAGGCAATTTTTAAACATGTTTCATTAAAAAATTTTATATAACAAGAAGTGTAAAAGGAGCATTCAGATTGGCTGATGTGCTTTCTAAAGTATGCGTCAGCTGCTGTAAACCCTTATGTGTAATAAAACAATTAGGAACTTAATAAAAATCAACTTTAAAAACTAGAAAAACAACATGGATTCCATGATACCATCAACTTCTTTATGTGATAAATGCATCAGTTTATTATTATTATTATTTTTTTAATTAGGAGTTACAGTCAATCATATTAATTTGTTTTCATAGACTGCGTAACCAAAAACACAAAATGCTTTGGGTGAAGCGGCACCAGGCAATTCCAAATGAATTTAGCACCCTGGAAAGTGAATTACTGAAGCTTAATGCACAGCATAGGGTGTGTCATTGCACTGATGAAATATAGATTTACATTTATTAGTCTTTTCAAAACTGCACAGTGCATAAAGATCAATTAACATGTGGTCCTATGACTGGATTCTACTAATCACAGCACAGGATTTAACTTTTTTTTTATAAAGATTAATAACCAGCATATTATTGTAGCATACAAATTATGAGGTTAATTTAATATGCCCCATCCATTACATTTAGGAATAAAAGCACAGGCTAACAGGTGTAAAATATTTTAAACAGAATTTTATGGGTCTGGGGTATCTTTTGGGGTACTCTTCCTTTTTTCTCCTGTTGCCAAAAAGTGTTTTTCTGTTGTGTCTTTTTGCATTCTAAAATTGAATAAAATGCACATTATATAAAAAAATTAACATGTTCATTTAATAACAGCATGAAAGCACTGCAGGGGTTGGGTTACTTTTGCTAGTATAACCATACCTGCCAAAGGCACTCAGCTGTGTCCTGTGCTTCATGACTCCCTGGGATTAGATTTACTGACAGTAACCCAACCCAGTGTCATGTCCTAATGTTTAGATAAAGCAAATTCAAAAGTTAAACATTTTAAAGGGGAAGCGATGTATAGCAGCATTCCCAATTCATTTTTTTCTCCCCCTGCTCTATTTCTTTATAGCTATAATTTTATAATATAATTTTAGATCTATATATATTTTTTTTTTCATCCTGGTCTTCAGCACCAGCTCTGCATGAAGGTTTTCCATCCCTACTGTGCCATTAAAGGTGCACCAAACATTGACATCACTGATTGCAGTTAGTGCATCCTGACATTGACAACAGCAGTACTTGCAGGGGCTGCTGTATCAATGAAAATGGAGCCCCTTCTCAATGTGCTTGACTTTTACTGAAGTACAGGTAGTAGCATCTACATCTCTAGTCATTGGATGTCACTGGTTACAAATGGGTTGGCAAATATTGTAACTTCATTGGCTGGAAACCATCACCTAGCCATTCGTTAATCCCTAGAGTAGGTACAGTTTCTTACCAAACTGAGGCATCTTACCTAGCAACAGCCTTAATACAACTTACAATTAATGCACTGCTGTAGCTCTCAAAATGAAAACATTTAGCAGCCTGTTTATCACTCAGTAAGCCTGGTCAGTAAGTCAACTTACATTCCTAATGCATTCTCCTCCATAGCCTCCATGCCTCAGCTCTAGTAAAGACATATAAATTAAAATGTCCCCTTTCTGTCTGAGCTCAGAAGTTCGAACAGAGTTTGCTAGTGATGCAACAGTTGCATAGTCAGCTTCCTGAGAGTCAGCAGCAGCCAGGGACACTCAAATGCGTGGTAACCCAGGGGAAGGGGGATCACAGCAACTCATTGGCTTGGTTGGAGTGTGAAATGCAGGCATAACAGCACAACTCCATTTAGGTAACTTGCAGGAGGCAGCAGTCATATTAATGGTAACTCGGTGGATGGGGACTCAGTTTCAGTAACTCGGAGGAGGGTGCAGTCATGTCTACTGTAACTTGGGGAAGGGGCACACAGCAACTCATTGGGGGAGATGTAATGCAGGCATTACAGCATAATACGTTTCTGGCAATAAAGCACTACACAGCTTAGCAGTTTTGGTGTTGAGAGAATAAAACAGAGTTCACTGCTTTCAGTTTTAAATTTCAACAACCCTTGTGTCACCACATCTTTAAATCACTAGAATAAGTCAACTGGATTTTTATATTGAAAAAGTGAACAGTTCAGTTTCTTTAAAAAATTCTCAACTGTATTTTACAATAAAACTGCAAAAATTCACAGATGTTATTTGAAACTACTTGACAATGCAGCAGGATACCAACAAATCTGTCCTGTTTTAAAGCTATTAAAAGGAATTCTCTTGATTATTTCTAAATAAAGATAATACATTTTATAAGTGCAATAACCCTACCCAGGCCATGGGTGTAAAAGAGCATTAATGCACTCCATGGGTGATTGGAAAGCACTTGGCATTTGGCCTCATGCCTCACAATGCACCTGAGGCATGCATTAATACTCCCAAACACCCATGGCTTGTCGTGGGTTATTACTTACTTGGAGAGCGTACAATGGCACAACAGGAAGCTACATAGAGAGCTGGTTTTAAAGAATAAGGAAACAGAAAATAAAAATAAAGTTGTACACAGAAAGAAAACAGAAGCCAATGAATTTGGAAATGCTGCACTGTGTCCCTGCCCCTTTAAAGTGATAAGGTACAAATGACATACAGAATGGGCTGCATTAGGACAACTATATTTATCTTCACTAGTGTGTATAAGAGCCTTATAACCCACATGTGGCTGTACCACTTAGAAGTTATGAGTTTCATCCTCACATGTGGTTCAAAATATGCAATTTATCTTCATAAACGAGGATGCAGGACTATTACTAATGAGTGGTAAAGCCGCTAGTGAGATATTAAGGTCCTGTAACCACACAAATGAAGGCAAATGATTTATTCTGAGTTAGGTCATGTGAGTTAGGCCAAATTGCAGCTTACCCTCTTCTTAGCAGCTAACGTCTTAACAGGCAACTCACCAAATTCCAGAGCAGACCAAGCAGGAGCATGATTTTCCCTAGCAGTCAGTCAGGGTGCATCACTGCCAGCACATCCAATCAGGGATAACCTAATCTCCCTCTAGCAGCTTGGCTCTCCTAGATAAAGCTCCTCAGCAGTCAGACAGCTTTGCCGCTTCTCCCACATCTTTAGGCAGTCATCCTCTCTCCCAGGCTTACAAAGCCTGACCACAGCTGAGAGGTGGAACAAGGGGCTGATAAATCACTGTGGGGCACCGAGAGACCTTTCAGTCTCACTCCAATTGAGTCATGCCTCGGGTGGCACCCGATGATAGTCTTATCCAAGTGACTTCAGGGGCTTTAATTCCTATTCTTTCCTCCACCAGCTTACCCTCCTCTCAGCAGCTAACTTCCCATGTGCTCTTGCCTCCCACCCACCCCATCCCACCACCCACCATCCTGTTGGTGTTCTACTAGATAGCCAGAACATCAAAGAGGCAGTGTGACTCCTCTCCTCTATCAATCACTCACTGGCAAGTTCCATTGTCACAAGGAGGCACTAGCGAAGCTAGCTTCCCACCTACTGTGGGTGTGGAGAGGACAGACCAGTCTCGACTAGTTAAAACAAAAATATTTTCTCTCTCTTCTAGCTATTTAAGTTTTGCGGTCATGGATACGGTATTCTGCCAAGACTGTGGATCACTTACTTTCTGCCCACTACTATGGTATGGTAATCGCTGTCAGGTGTGCAGACAGTTAGCCACACTCAGGGCACACCTGGCAGAGGCCAGGAGGGAGATCATCTCTCTGTAACAACATTTAAGGTGGTACACAGCACCCCACATTCCCTACCCCACCTTTCCATAGGTTCAAGGACAGTGTAACTGGAAGGTAGTAGGAAAAAGAGGTGCGAAGGCTCCACCTAAGATGAGTCAAGTTCTCAACTCTGCTGTTCCTATACCAACTGGCAACAGGTTTGCTCCTCTTAAGCCTGTTGAGGATAAATCCACCACTACGGAAAAGGACTCTCTTGAACAGGGAGTTGCAAAAGGCAGTTCCCCTGGGGATGGCAACAAGGTTTCAGATACTGGGAACAAGAAAAGCAAACAAACATTTATTCTAGGTGATTCAATGATCAGGGGCATTGAGTCTCGCCTGAATGTCGACCTCGAGCATTCAGTTTCTGTCCACTGTCTCCCTGGTGCATCAGCAAGGAAGGACACCGATCGCATTAAGAGGATCATTGGCAAATCCACTGTCTGCCCCAATATAATTATTCATCTGGGAACCAATGGTCTCACAAGCCAAACTATTCCTGAGGTTCAAAAAAGCTTCAGGAAACTAGGAGAGCAGTTGCGTTGCATGGCCAATTCACTAACCTTTTAGGACGTCTTAACCGGTATGGGTTAGATGGGATAACAACTCCAGTATTAGAACAAAGGAAATCATGGAATTTAACGCCTGGCTCCATGACTGGTGCAGCAAAATGGGTTTTCACATCATAGGCCATTGGGATAAATTCTGGGAAAGATTTTTTTCAGGTACAATGGTCTACATCTCACCAGGTAAGGTGTAAATGCGCTCAGCCAAAAAATAGAAGTACACCTTCATTGTTTAAACTAAATGGGGAGAAAACCCGTGTCAAGGGAACCCATCTCACCACAAGCGGTAGATGGAGCCTTACTCACAGTTCCTCCTTTAAAACATGACGTATGACCTATCCTACCACTAAACTTGCCACGCTCAGTCAAATCTCCATGACACCTCAGCAAAATTGTACCTCCTACCACTGAGCCCAAGCATCCTATTTTTGTCAGAAAATCCACAAATGAGTGGAGGGTGCTCAGTCTAAATGTAAGAAGCCTTGGGAACAAAATCAGTGAGCTCCAGGCACTGATGGCTGAGTCCAATCTGGACATACTGGCCATCACGGAAACCTGGGCCTCTGGCCATAATGTATGGGATCTCAACATTCTGGGATATTCAATCTACAGATTGGATCACAAAATATCCAGAGGAGGGGGGGTTAGCATATTATGTACAGGAGGATATAAGGGCCACATCATTCAATCTCATAAAGAGAGAAGGGCTGCAGTCCCTTTGGGTTCAATTAATCACACCCACTGGCATGAAGGCCTATTTTGAAGTAATATATAAACCTTCAGGTCACTCAGATGCCTCGGACAAACTCTTAATAGGTGAAATCAAAGGTATAACATCTAAAGGGGACATTATCATTGTGGACGACCTGAATATGCCAGACATTGATTGGGCTATTCCTCTACCAAATCATCTAGAATCCAAGCCATTGTGGAAGCTTCTTAAGACTGTCACCTTAGGCAACTAGTAGTGGAGCCTACTAGAACCAAGGCCATCTTAGATGTGGTCCTTACGAAATTGGACCTTGTGGGTTCAACAGTAGTCAAAGAACCTCTAGCCAACAGTGACCATAACTATGTATGGTTCACTATATCCCTAAGTGCTTCCTATTCACTTTCCAGAGCAGCAGTATTATGTTTCAAGGGTGCTAACTTTGGCCCCATGAGGGAATTTGTCAAGAGAAAATTAAGCCTCATAAAACATAGTACTGGTGTAGAAGACCTATGGGTGGAGGTCAAACAAACCATCCAGGAGGCAACTAAAAACTATGTGAGCACATCAAACAAAAGGAGTAAACAAGGTATCCTATCTGGTTTAACGAACAGGTAAAAATAGCTATAGGAGCAACACTGTATAAAAGACTGTATAAAAGAAGCCAACATCCATCTGTTTGCAGATGATACAGTTCTCTACATGAGTCGCCCAACACCTGAAGCTGCCTGCAATGACCTACAGTCAGAATTCAACCTTTTGCAAAGCCAACTCCTCAAAAAAAGCTACTCCTTAATGCCAAAAAAAACTAAAGCGATGGTCCTCTCCCCTTTTATTTGTACAGCTAACCCTGTGTCCAGTGGGACAGTTCCCCAAATTACCACAGTCCTAGGTGAAAAACTAGAATTTGTTACAAAATTCAAGTATCTGGGAGTTTGGATAGACCAAAGACTCTCCTTCATTGAACATATCGAGGACTTGCTAAAACGACTTCAGCAAAGGCTTAGACTGTTTTTTAGAATCAACCAATTTCTCACCAGAGATGCCAAGAAACAACTGGTCCAATCCATTATCCTATCATTGGTTGATTACGCTGATTTCCTCTACAGCCAATACCCCAACTCTTACATGGCTAAACTGGACACACTCTACCATCGAGCACTGAGGTTTATAACGGGACTCCCCTTCGACACGCATCACTGCACCCTATATGCGGCAGTGAGGTGGACATCACTAAAGTTCAGGCGCCACAGAAACGGCGCTCTCTGGACCTATAGATCCATCTCTAATAAGCTGCCTTACTATACCTCCTGCTGTCTTCCCCTGAGTATAACTGGGAAATATGTGTTAAGAAGTTACTCAGCTATTACACTTAAAGTACCCAAAGCAAAATCCCGATTCGGCAGGGCAGCCATATGCTTCATGCTACCTACCTTATGGAACGATCTACAAAAAAAGCTCAAATTAAGCACTCTAATCGGTATAAATGCCTTCAAGATGCTTTATTTCCATACAGTCAGAGAAGTATGTAACTGCTTCACCCACTTAGACCCAGTACCGGTGTCTGCACTGGTATATAGCCACGCCTAGACCCAATTTTAAGTACTAACCCCCCAGCTTGCTCCTCACCAGCCTAATTGTTCTCTCTCTTATCCCCCTGTCTTATCAACACTAGGCCCGTCCATCCTGTTATTCTTCCTTTCCCAACCTCAGATAGGAGCTCACTACCCTGGGTTGTGACATCCTACCATGCCCCGTTCTTTATAGCATTCAATCCCGGGGCTCACACATACTCCTTTTCTCCTTCCACCTTCTCTACATCCCATTTTACCAACTCCTCTCTGTGCACCATGCCCTCCTAGCCTTTCTTCCCCTACCTCTCTCCCTTCCCTCCTACCTTCACCTCTACCTGGTGTATATTTTTAATTTTTTTCCTCCATTACTTCTTCCTGCAACCTTAGATAACCTGCTTTATCTTCCTATAGACACTTCTATGAATGTTAATACCATGTAATCTGTACAATATCTGTATAATTCTATGTACATATGAACTTCTTTTTCTTCCGTTCATGCTCCACCCATGTCCATCTTGCAAATGAGCTTCTGCTCAACGATGAACACCTGGTTAAATAAAGACTTGATTGACTGATTGATTGATTGATTGATTGACAAAAAGCCTTCTTTGAATATAAGAAGAATCATGACGATAGCTTATGGGAAGACTACACAGCAAGGTGCAAAGAGGCCAAAAGAGGCAATTAAAACATCGAAGGCTAATGCTGAGCTCAACATTGCCAATAATGTCAAATCAGGGAACAAGCATTTCTTTTAGTACATCTGGGAGAAGAGAAGAAACACAGAGGGAGTGGTCAAACTGAGAGACAGAGATGAAGTAGCTGAGGATGACAAACAAAAACCAGAAGTACTAAATAAATTCTTTTGCACATTCTTTATGAAGGAATGGCTAGGACCCATCCCGGAGAGTGGCAATAAATCTCCTGCCACCAATTGTCCCACCCACCTTCTCCATAAACAGAGTAAAAGAAGCCCTTGAAAAGTTGAAACAGGATAAGTCACCTGGCCCAAGTGGTATACACACAAGGATTTTAAAAGAATTAGCTGTAAAACTCACTGAGCCCTCAACCAGATTATTCAACCACTCTCTACAAACTGGAAAGGTACCGGAAGATTGGAAAATTGTGGACGTGATCCCTCTTCACAAAGGAGGGAGCAAGGAGGAGGCCAGAAATTACAGACTGGTTAGTCTAATATCAGCTGTGGGAAAGATGATGGAAACACTAATCAAACAGGATGTGGTGGAATACCTTGGAAACAATGGACTTCAAGATCCCAGACAACACAGCTTTCTTTGTGGCAGGCAGATCATGCCTAACAAGTCTCATTTCATTTTTTGACTGGGTCTCCAAGGAAATAGGGAACATCCAGTGGACCTTCGTATTTTGATTTCAGTGAGGCATTCAACTCAGTTCCCCACAAGCATCTCCTAGCCAAACTCAGGGATTCGAGTATAGCAGAAAACATCATCAATTGGGTGAGAAATTGGCCTCAGGGCAGAAAACTTAGGGTGATGATAAACGGGATCGGAGATGGGAGACGTCCCCAGTGGAGCTCATCAGAGTTCTGTGCTGGGTCCTGTCCTGTTCTTCATTTTCATCAGTGATATTGGTGAGGAAATAAAAGGTAGAATGGCGATCTTTGCTGATGATACCATGTTGGGGGGTAAGGTGAACAGTGAAGCAGTCATAAAAAGCCTCCAGGATGACTTTAAAAGACTAGAAAAATGGTCCATGGAGTGGCAGCTTAATTTCAATGCCAAAAAGTGCAAGGTGATGCCCCTTGGAAAAAACAACCCTAGAAATGAATACTGGCTGAATGGCATCCAACTTAGCACATTGTCTGAAGAAAGGGACTTCTGGGTTTTGATCTCAGGTGACCTGAAGACATCCAGTCAGTGCAACTCTGCATATAAAAAGGCAATTAGAATGTTGGGATGTATCGGCAGAGGTTTCGATAGCAGGAACAGGAGCGCTATCCTTCCTCTCTACAGATCCCTGGTGAGATCCCATCTGGAGTGCTGCATCCAGTTTTGGAGTCCGCACTTGAAGAAGGACATTCATAGACTGGAGTCAAACAGAGAAGAGCTACTAAGATGATAACCAATTTAAATGAACTATCGTATGACAAATGATTGGAGGAGCTCAACATGTTCTCGCTGGAGACCGAGAAAGAGAGAGGGGGGACATGATAGAGACATTTAAGTACATGAAGGGCATTAACAAAGTACCCTTCTCAGACCTCTTCACTAAATCCACCAACTGCAGCACAAGAGGACATGACTGAAAGTTCAGGGGAGGGAATTTCAAGTGTGATCTCAGAAACATTTCTTTTCTGAATGTGTAATTGAACCCTGGAATAGATTACCCCAGGAGGTGATCAAGGCCAATACGGTCACTGCCTTCAAGCACGGATAGGATAGAGCATTCAGACATGCAAAGGGTAGGGGCAAGAGTAGCATTATACATTAGTAAAAGATGTGCTAGGCTCTGGGACCACTAAATCTCCAGAAACCAACATGGGCAGACTAGATGGATCTTTGGTCTCCTTCTGCCATCATGTTTTTATGTTTTTGTTTCACTGCTTTGTATAAAACACTGCATAGTGCCACTGTGACATCATCAAGCATTGTTTCAGCTGCTGTCCCACTGTTTAAGTATAGCATGACATACTGTAGCTAACTCATGTTATTGTTTTTATGATGCAGCTACTATTAAGATCAATATGAGATGTTCATAGGACATCCCAGGAAAAAGCTTTTTATTTATTCTTGAATGTTGGCAAGAATGCTGCCTAGCAATGAGGTTGCAACCCCGAGTGCTAGGTTGACATTTCTGGCATCATGCCAAAGTGAATAAAAAGCTTATTCCTGGATGTCTTATGGGATGACATGTACTATGGAAATAGCGATTGTCTTATGTCCAAATCACTGTGCAGTTTTACTCTTTCTTTCAGTGTCCATCCCAATCCTGGCCCTAGAAGCTCAGGTCACACACACAAACTCCAGGTGCCCTTATCCTTGCAACCATTAATATCTGCAGCCTACTACCAAAGCTGGATGCACTCCAAGTCTTCATATGCCAACACAAACCCTGATATCCTTGCAGTAGTGGAAACTTGGCTGACACCTAAAGTTCCTGACTCAGCAGTAACAATACAGGGCTACAATGTCCACAGGCTGGACCGGATATCCAAAAAAGGTGGTGGTTGCACAATCTATATCAAAGACTCTCTGTCTTGGCACCCTGTAGCAACTCCATCTCTTTCTGCCTCAGCCCAGATTCTGCCAATAAAAATCGTCCTAGGTCCCAACCATAAAGCCCTGACTATTGCCTCCATATACATCCCGTCCAGGGACCCTAAACATGGATTCAACGACGTCCTAAACTTTATCAACTCTCATCCTCCTGAAGCTGAACTTATTCTACTAGGGGATTTCAACATAAACTGGTTAGCATCGAGTGCCAGTGCCTATAAAGACTCCATCTCAGCTGCTAACCTCATGCAAATGGTAAACTCCCCTACTAGGATTAACTACAAGACTGGCACCAGTACCCTCTTGGATTGGGTCCTCACCACTCACCCCACAAGGATTTCTCGTCGACCATTCTTCCAGACTCACACGTGACCACTCCCCAGTCATGTGTGCATGATCTAACAAATTCCTTAAGCCCCCTCCCAAAATTATACGCTAGCAGAGTCCTTCTCATGGAAAACTTCCACATCTCAAACAACACCTGCTTCTACAAGACTGGCTACCCATCTATGAAGCAACAGATGTTAACTTGGCTCTTGATCACTTCATCTCAATTTTCAACAAAATACTAAACCTCTTTTACCCCTGCTAAAAGGCACAAAACAAAATCTCTTTAACCTTGCCGGGTCACGGCTCTTCTCTCACAGCTGAAACTAAGGGATCACATCTGGGCAGTTGCCAGGGCCACTGGCAAACAACTGGACATCCAAAATTACAAACAAGCACAAAATGCCTGCACAAAAGCCATACGGACAATGAAATCCACCTACTACAAAGACGCTCTTACCAATACATGGGGAAATGGTCGTGCTTTCTGGGACAATATCAAGGATGTCACAGGGAAGCAGCCAAAAACCTCTCTGGCCGTGTTAATGGTTGATAGATCCTCAACCCTTGACCCCAAGGTGATCGCAAACATCTTTAACACGGCTTTTTCAGACCTTAGTGCTGTTCTACCCTATGACTTTTTCGAAAACAGGCCCTACTCCCCAAATACCTCCGCCCCTCAGTCTAACCATCCCCTCTTCTACTTTAGGAAGGTAAGGCTGAATGAAGCTCACCACTATATTACTGCAGCTATCTCTAAATCTAGATCTAGTAGTGACACCTTGGACCTTAAGCTTCTGTTGCTCACCCTTGATGAGGTAATTCATCCATTAACAAAAATCCTAAACCTCTCTCTCAGCTGTGGAAAATTCCCAGACCTATGGAAAACAGCCACCATGACACCCGTCCATAAAAGTGGGGACAAGACGATTCACTCAAATTATTGCCCTATCTCCAGACTGCCCCCACTCTCTAAGGCACTCGAGCGCATCATGGCTGATCAACTTACCGACCACTTGGATAAATACAATATACCTTGTCCACAACAACACAGCTTCCAGAAAGGTCACAGCACCACCACAGGCCCTTCTTGAGTTCACTGGAGCTTTACACAAATCCCTTGACAACAGCCTTCTCACAGGGGCCGTTTTCGTCGACCTCTCCAAGGCCTTCGATACAGTACACCATGGACTACTAATACACCAACTACTGAATGCTGGGCTATCACCTGACTCTTCTCTCTGGATTAAAAGCTACTTAGAAAACTGGTCACAGAGAGTAAAAATTGTGGACGCTCTTTCTAACACCCTGCCTGTTCGCTCAGGTGTCCCACAGGGAACCATACTGGGACCCCTCCTTTTTAGCCTTTCTTAAACTCCTCCTTACCACTGCTCTGAGCAGATCATACTATATGCTGATGATGCTGTTGTATTCTCCACTCACAAAGATCCTGCAGCTCTTCAACACAACCTTCAACTTGGTTTCAGTTCTGTAGAGACATGGTTTCTTAATCATAAACTGGTCCTTAATGACAAGAAAACCAAATCTATGCTCTTCTGCAGCTCTCATAACCCACACAAGCTACACCACTTGGCTATCTCCACCACCCAGGGGAGCACTCTAGATCAGGTGGTGTCCTTCAAATACTTAGGGATACATCTTGACCCTAATCTCTCCTATGGACTTCATGTAGATAATGTAGCTAGAGCTGCTAATACATGGCTTGGTCTCCTCTACAAACACAGACCACACCTCACGCCAGAAGCTTTGAAGGTTGCAGTCCTGAGCTCTGTGATCTCTGTAATAGACTATGGTCTCATCATTTATGGCTCAGCCATAACCACAACCCTTAGATGCCTCTTAACTGCCTTAAATAAAGCATGTCGGCTCATCACTGGTGCTCACCGTCTCACCCACACATGTGACCTGTACACTCAGACCGGCTGGCTCCAACTATCAAATCGCATAAAGTTTCTCACCTGCTCCATGGTCAAAAAAATCTACCTTGGTCTTGCACCTTCTGGGGTCTCAACTCTGTTACAACACCGAATTAACAAATGGTGCCTTAGAAGATCCACGCTACAGCTACTGAAAGTCCCCCACTGTCACACTTCACAGGGACAATGCTCTTTTGCTTATCGAGCACCACTCTGGTTCAATGGCCTCAGCCCAACCATCTCCTCTGCCCCGACTATTGGTATGTTTAAAACTAGGCTCCGGGACTATCTCACTACCAACAGCTCCTGTGACTGCCCAACTTAACCTTGTTTCTCCACTTTCCTTTCTGCTCTAGTTGTCCCCCCCCCTCCTCACTGGAGTCTACCCTCACATCTTGGTATACCCAATGCTGCACTTTTCACCCTCTCACCATCCTTCCTACATTCCTTCTCCCCCCTACCCTCTTCCCTCTCCCTATGACTCTGGCACTTCTTATCTGTTGTCTATTTTCTCTGACAAATGCTGCTGGCTGCCTTGTTACAATGCTACCCTTGAACTGTATTAATCTGTACTCTGTTTGCAATGTCTACATTGTTGTAATGCCTGTCTTGATGTTCCCCATAATTTGTATCTCTCTGACGTGGAACCTTTGTAAAAGAGCCAAGGCTCAAAGGTATTTGTAATCCTTGACTTGATAAATAAATAAGATAAATAAAATAAATAAATGTGCAATATGTAAAAAGTTTTACAAAAAGGTTGCTGTGGTTACATTTTATTGGTGATGTGTCATTCATGTAATTAACACTTCTTTTTGGCTGTGAGCAAGTTTGCTAGGTGTGCGTAACTGCCATAGTTTGATAAGTAGCACCCTATATGAGCACCTATTATTGAGCAACTCAATAATAGCGCTTGGAAGTAGAGTGACTGATGGAAAAGTCACTATGTCCTGTAGAGTGAGTGTAGCAGGGAGCTACACTCGCTACAGCAGGATATGGGATGATGCTTGACCTAGCTCTGCTGAGCTGGCCATGTAGCGTAGATGTGTACTCCACTGCCCCTGGAGCCAGTGACCCAGGTTCAGGTCTAGTAGTAGACGTAATAAAAAAACATTTTTATTTCTGTTTTTCTTCTAAGTCTGTGCCCCTTGCAGAGTTGATCATATTTATTTTGGGTGGCACGAGGGGCTTGCCCCCTGCAGAGGGGGATGCAGGGAGCAAGGCCCCCAGCATAAAATACATATGGTGATTTTTCTTTGGATGTAGTAAGTGACCATCACTATTTGTGACGATCAACCTAATGTCCATTGCCCTGTTTATGTCGGGTGTTTTTTTTCCTCACTCTTTGTGGTCAGCGCTCATTAAAGTTGCCATTACCACATACAGTAATTCTGGTTTGAAAGGGTACAGTGGCACAAAGGAAGGCACAGGGGTTCAAATGGAGATTAAATAAGTTGCAAGACAAAATAAAATGTTATTTCCCCAGAGGCAAATAACAGGGCAGAAGAATCATATTTATTTAGCCAAGTTATTCATCCCTCTTATGGTACAAACATTGTTCAATGGGAGGCCACTGGTGTGTGTGTGTGTGTGTGTGTGTGTGTGTGTGTTTGTATATACTTGTGCAACTGTATGATATTTTGGTTTGTCTCTTTCTCTGATTTTCCACCCTCAGTAGAGGTGCCAGGAGAATGGTCTCAAGGTAAAAGGAAAAGTTATAGCTAAAGAGCCATACCAGAGGCAGAGCACTGGAGGAGGAGGGTTGGGAGTAGGTATGTGTAAAACAGTAAGTGGGGAGTTGGTTGCGTGGTTTTTATAGACAGGAAAAGGGGAAGAGTCTGGGACCCCCCACTGAACTGCAGGATAAACCTTTAATTTCAATAGGAGTCCAGCAGAGTGTGTATGAGCGTGTGCAACTGTTGTGATGCTTTAATTTGTCTCTTGCTTTGGATTTCCATCCTCAGTAGAGGTGCCAGGAGAAGCATCATGGTATCGCGTCAAATGAGTGACTCAGTTTGAGTGAATCAGTAATAGTGACTGTCATTATAGCAACTAAGAATAAATGGCACAGGGTAAATCTGAGTGACAGTGGAGAGTTTTGAGCAACGGTGGAGGGTGTGCAATCATGGAGTTAGTTATATTAATTAGGGGGGTTGCAGCCCCCTGATGGGGGGGTTTGGGGGGCTCTGCAACCTGCATTGAAAGGCTTTTTGTGAAAGTGTTTATTATATGATATGTATTGTGTGGTAATATGTGCTCCTTTGGTTCAGGTGCTGATCATCCTTCCATCATGGTGTAGTCGGTAGAGTAGGGTGCTAGGTGGGTAGGGTCATCATTTCAAAGTTCTGCATTGCATTGTATCCTGGGTTCAGTTCCAGGTTTATTCACCTGTGTAGTTGGATTATTCCTTGTGGATGTGATGCAGTGGTGAACCAATGTGTAGTTTTTGTTTTGGTTTGGCGACTAATCAAGTGTTGGTCTAATTGTAATGACTGTGTATTCTGTAGTGCAGTAGCTTATTGTTGTAAAGAGATAGATTTTGGAGCACTGAAGCTGTGTGC
The DNA here is from genome assembly GCA_016271365.2 of Neoceratodus forsteri. Taxonomy (NCBI): domain Eukaryota; kingdom Metazoa; phylum Chordata; order Ceratodontiformes; family Ceratodontidae; genus Neoceratodus; species Neoceratodus forsteri. The sequence continues at coordinate 238,802,761 of CM057451.1, forward strand.
TTATTGTATATTTTTTGGGGGGCTGTGTAGTCACTGTTTTGACATTTGATGTTATGTGTACTCACTGTTTGGGGTTGGGCTATTGTGTATTCACTAATACAGTTGCTGCTACTTTTTTCCACCATTATGACATGGAACCAGGGTCTTGAAGCTAAAGAAAAAGTTATAGCTAAACAGTCAAATGCACAAGGGGAAATGTAATGGGACCTGCCTCCTCCAACTCACAGCATAGTCCCAATAACATGGAGGAGAGGAAAAACCCCTCTGTGGAGAAAACCTCTGGGGAAACAAGGTTACTGGATTAGTTCTCCCTCTAGGCCTAGAATTAAAAGGCTAGCTGTTGATAAGCTTGGCAGAGTTCTGGATTTGGTTCTTTGACACATATCAAAGTGAGACGTTGTCCGGTGATCTATGATTTAATTATGAGCCATGCTGAGGTGAGTGCTTCTAATGTAAATGAATGTCCAACAAAGGAGAAGCATGAAGACCTGGAGACAGTAGTGTTTTGATATGGAGGATGAACCAGGACATGGTCATAATATAGTAGTATTAAGTGTACAGAAGAGGATGGACAGGATTGGGATGTCTGTCTGAGGTTGCAGCAATTGCCTATGAATATTTTCAGTGTCAGTGGCTCAGCAGGTAGCACACTTGCCTCTGAGGCTGAGAGATCAGAAGGCTGTGGGTTCTATCCCCACACCAGGCACTTGGGTTAAATCCCAATACTGACACTGTAGTACAGCATGAGGGGGGTGCTGCGCTCCTGAGGTGCCATCTTTCAGATGAGACATTAAACCAATGTCCTATCTGCCTGTTCTGGTGATAGTTCAGGTAGATGTTAAAGATCCCATGGCACTCAAAAAGAGTAAGGGGATTTCCTTGGTGCCCTGGCCAAATTTCCCCCCATTCACCAAAAATACAACCAACAGCTTAATCCGGTTCAAGATCAATTGGCATTCATCTGTATCCCCCTTCCCTATGGCCATGCCTGAAAATAGGCAGAATTTGTCTAGTGCACTTACCTGGTCAACAAAAATGAAATAATAATCATAAAAATAAATAAATAAATAAATAAATAAATAAAAGTACCAAGTTAAGGTGTTATAAAAATAAGAGACGCTGATTCCTCTACCAATTCTGTCAGTTGAGCTCTAGGTGCGGTAAAGATTAAATGGTCTGTAGATACTTTCTGTAGACATATAATTGGTAAGAAGTCTGTGTGGAGCAAACACTGAGGATGACAATGGAAATTCTCATGGTCACAAATCCAAAGGTCAGAGTCATAGTGGTTTGTAGATTAAGTTCAATAACAGCCCAAAGAAGCCATTACTTAGAAGCAGTAAGTGAGCACAGAGGTTATAATCTGTGGAGTTTCTTGCTGATGATTTTGGAGGAGTCTCTTTCTTTATTCTTGTAAGAAGGTTCTTCTTGCTGGATTTGATAGCTATGAAAGTAGTATGTCAAGTAGCCAGATCAGCAAATGAACTGGATACCAGAGATAAATCACTGATGCCATGGGTGCTAAATGAATAGTTCAAGAACAACCTGATGCAAATGCCCAAATGAGAGAGGCGGGCTGAGGAAGTGGTACCTATTTGTAAATGCAGAAGGTATTAAATGTGTTCCAGGTTGTTGTATAGGAGGATTGAGTCAGACAAGCCAAGGAGTTCCTTATAGTAAGTGGAACATAATGAAAAAGCTGGGTTATTTCATTTGTAGTTCCCAAACCACTGGTGGGGGTGTCCTTTCCTGATCGGCATGTGGGAAGGCAGCTCTGGATTGCTAGGAACACTAGTGTTTAAATGGATCCTTCTATTTTGTTAGCTGCTGGAGGAATTTTTAAGTGTGGAAAATGAGTACAGAAGGCTGGAGATGCTTGTTGTTTGAGGACTTCTTGAAGTATTCTTAAAAAGAAAAGGGATATATTGTGGAATCTAGAAACTCATAATCCCAACTGCCAGGAGACCGAGTATACAATCTTGAAATTCAGCAGACCGCATGGTACAGCAGCCCGATACTACAAGAGGTGAAATTGGACTGTTGTACCACAAAAACATGTAATGTGGGAGCTCTGCCCCCCCCTCCCTAATAATTAAATATACATCTTCGAGGCTGATGTACCTTGTGGATGAAGAGAAACACTATTGCTGGTGAAAGTCGTTACCAGCACACCCAGAAATCCTGACCGGCACACTCGGAAATCTTAACACTGCCTTTGTCGGGCACAATGCTTGGGATTCTGGCTGTTGTCCTTCTAAACGTCTCAGGCTTGTGGACTTGGGGAAGTCAGTGTCAGGATTTCAAGTTTCAGTTTTTTAAATGGATACCCAGAAAAGTATCCAACACATGCAACACGAATGGACAGCAAAAGATGTGCAGAAGAATCCAACACAAATAACTAATTTGCCTACAACAAACATGGCATAGTGAGAAGTCAAATATTTTGTGAAATGGTTAGGACATTTTCCACCACCCTGAACAGAAACAGTAGATTTGGTAGAGTCTCTGGGGGCTTGGCCACTTTTATAAAAAATTGGATAATTTCAGAATACAAGAAACCTGTATAGTTCTTCAGACTTTATTGTTACATTTTTGGAGACACAAGAACATAAAGTTATTCTATTGAACAGCTATATCCGCCCCCCCCCCCCAGCAAGCTCTAAATTCTGTGATAAGAACATATGGGTGCTTTCTAAACAGCTTATTGAAACACTTCAATGGGAAGGTTCTGGTAGTGAAATTCTAATTCTCAGAGATCTAAATGCCAGGATTGGAAAGTATGATGGCTTATTAGGTAATTCCATTACATATCAAACTAATCTGTCCTCAGTTTCTTTTGAAAGAAATACACAAGATTAAACTCAGAACAAAGCTGGTAAAGAACTTATCAAAATCCTATCTGAATATAATCTATACCCAGTGAATGGTAGAATTAAGGGTGACCTTGAAGGTAACTTTTCTTACATCGGGGCATTGGATGTACCCTTTTAGATCTATCTGGTCTGGACAGCTACAGTGTTGGGATAGCCTACAAATTATCACAAGATCATAAAGTGATTATTGTCCTTTATTTCTTAGAGGACTGGCCACCAATATCAGTATAAAGGAAACAAAGACACACCCTTTTTGGAAATTATAACGAATGATAAGGTAAAGTGGAACATTATCCTTGAAGATCAAATAAGCTACACCATCGGAAACTATTTCCAGGATTTGGATAGAACCTCTCTAGATAAATGGAATGCATCTAAGGTTTGGGATAAACTTACTCCATTACTTCAAAATATACATAATCAAATCTATAAATCAGAAATACATAAAACTCAACCAACAAAGCATGTAGGGTGGTATGATATAGAGAAATGTAAACGTCTTCTGAGAACTAAAATTAGGCATCCTGAGAATAGAAAGACAAAAATATGTGGAGAGAAATAAACCATGAGCAGAATAAATATAATCTGTTTTTAAAAGACAAAAAAGAAAAATACCACCATGCTCAATGGGCAAAGATGCTAAGAGCTACCAATGAAAATAATAGTCAAGATTTCTGGGCATTTCTGGCAAAGGCACTGGTAACATTAAAAGTTGTGTAGTCCCATATATTCCAGAGCCACAGTGGGTCAGTATTTTTTCTCAAACTGTTTCATGACCCAGAGATGGAAAATTCTCCTTCACAGGAGATTGCTAGATTAAATTATTTTTCACCAATCACACATCAGGAAATATATTTTGCAATCAGATCTCTGAGACCAAGAAAAGCACTGGGGTATGATAAAATCCCTACAGAAGTGTATCAATGTAATATTTCTAGTTGGTGTTCTTTTTTAATAATATTTTATAATAAATGTATACAGGAGGGTTATGTTCCCTATTCTTGGAGAGGAACATAAATAATACCTGTTCATATAAAAAGTAGTACTGCTGACCCCTCTAGGTATAGGCCTATTAGCCTTCTTTATATAAATGCAAAAATGTTTTCTAAAATACTTTTGGGAAAATTAGGAGTACAAATTGAATGTATTGGTGGCCTCTCAGAATTACAATCTGGTTTGCTGGTTCGGTGATGCTGAGTGTTGAGGCATTGGGTGCCACACCTTGTTCCACACCGGTGACCCAGGTTCAGGAATGGACTCAGGTTATTTGGGAGTCGGCTGGGGGGAGGTAAGGCCTGAGCATCCAGAGGACTGCTCTCCTTTCTCGGGAGGGGGTTTGTGCTGCATGCGTCAGCACAAGAGTGGTTCAGCCTGTGCCCAGGTACTTGGTTGCCTCTGCAGAGGTGAAGACAGCTGCTGTGCTCATTGTGTGGGTGCAGTGGAGAAAAATAAAACAGATGAAAATGGCGGGACCTGGCAGGACCCATGATGGCCCCGATGGGCTGGAGGATGTACCCTTTGGGGGGGTGTCATAGCCCCTGCCAGGTCCACGGAGGTGGTGATAACATAATGTCATGATAAAAAAAAGAATTGTAATCTGGTTTCAGAAACAACTACTCAACCATGGACAATTGTTTTACCTTGTGTCATCTCATAGATAAATATGTACATTAAAGAAGGCAGAAACTTTACATAGCTTTCATGAACTTTTCATTTGTGTTTGACTCCATCTCAAGAGAATTGTTATGGCATCAATTGTCTAAAAGAGGTGTTAACCCAACATTAATCCACATAATTCAAAAATGATATATGCAGACATGGGCAAGAATCAGAATAGGCTCTAAAAGTAACCTCTCTAAAACATTTAGTATAAATAAAGGAGTTAGACAAGGGTGCATACTTGCACCAGTACTATTTTGCCTATACGTAGACAAAATACTAAGAAATTTTATAGTACTAGACACAGATTCACTGAAAGTTAAGGATATGTTATGTCTGGCTCTGGTGTACACTGACAATTTAATACTTATTGCTCTTACAAAAAGTGGATTACAAAAAACCCTAGATTTCTTAGAAGTCAAAACAAAGGAGTTGAAGTTAACCATTAACTATACTAAAACCAAAACAATGATTGTGGGCACAAGTAGACCGAAAGGCAAATGGGTATTAGAGTCTCTTAAACTTCAAAATGTGGCAAGCTACACATATCTAGGCCTTACCTTTGCCTCTAATACCTCTTGGAATGCACACATAAAAAAAAACAGTAGTGGTCACAAACTGATCAATTCATGGGCTTAATAAGTTTAATTATTCATACGGGGGTTTGTCCATTAGGCCTCTTCTGGAGGTAGTTAATGCCAAATATCTTGCCCAATTGATGTATGGAATGGAGTTCTGGGACTCCAAAAACAGAGAGAAATTAACTAGAACACTGTTTAAACTTGTAAGGAAAACCCTAGGGCTTGGTTATGCTTGTCCTTCTGTGTACATTGGATCAGAGCTGGGCCTACCAAATATCAGTGCTATTAGTGACACAAGGAAAATTAATTTCTGGGTTAGATTCAGTAACATAAATCAGAACAGACTGCCAGCTAAATGTATGAAAGAAAAAAATGGATTGGATAGATAGAGAATGCCATAAATCCCAATGGTACAGTGATATTAAGGTGAGTCTCAGGAAATATAAATTATTCTATTTGCACAAGTATGTAGATAGGAACATTAAAATTAGCTGGAAATACAAACAATGTATTAAAACAAAAATTAAAAACTATTGGATTGATCAGGATCTGGATAATATCAAAAAGACTCATTATTCACCCTGGTTTGCAGCTTCAAATGATTTTTATGGTATAAAGAACACCTTAATGTGTTATCAGAGCCAACTTAAGGAAAACATTTATTCAATACAAATTTGAAAGAGCACCAAGTAATGTCCTAACAGCTAGACATAATCGACTTCCCCAGAAGTACAACTTTGCTCTTGTGCAAATGGTAACAAAGAAGATCTACGCCATATGCTCTGGAAGTGCCCCTCGTATATAAGAGCTAGATAGTTCTGGCTAGGTCCCTCTCTAAGCTACTGGGCGGGAGTTGGATAAAAATATGTTAGCCAATATCCTCTTGCATACACAAGATAATCAGACTATAATACAATTGGCTAAACATTTCTCTCAAATTAACAAAATTAGGAGATGTAAAACTAAATTATAAATGAGATCACTTACACAATGAAAATTATCTCTGGGAATTATAGATTTCCCAAGCTTGGTTCCACTTTAAGGAAAGATTGAGCATAAATAGGCAAGTGAACTCATAGCTGAATTTATGGCATCCTGGAAATTACAATCCAAAATGATACCTAGATGTATGGGAAAGCCTTACATTTTGCATGGATCTCTTTTAGCCTGTATGTGTTGTAACCTATGATATCACATGTACTATATTTATTGAATCGTGTATTTATTTGTTATCTATTTACCTGTGAAAATTTTAGAGATATTATAAAGACTTTTAGTTGATCAATGAAGGTATTACTACTACTACACAAAGAACTAGCGTAGATATTAAAAGACTTTTGGACTACTTTGATATCCAAGTTAGGCAGACAGCAAGGTAGTGCTGATTTCTCCAATGGAATCCATAAACCTTCCATAGGGTTGAATGTTTAAGCAACAAGTTAAAGACATTTATGATATCTGCTTTCAGTAACCAGGCACCTTGTTCAGCGAGTTAATGAACTAAAGAGGAGCTGAAAGGTTAATGATCAGACATTTCTTTCTGGAACACTTTCAAGTGTCATTAATGATAGGACTTATTTGGAAAGAGAAACAAAAGGGGAGTTTTATAGGGACCAATAATAAACCATTTAGACAGTACTTCTGCAAATAAGGTATTGACAACTTGAGGTTCAGGTGTGGCAAATTTGAGACTGAGGCATTGAAGGATGCAATACAAACAGCGTGAAGTCCTGTATGACAACCAGTGGATATGTTCAAAATAAGGAACTGCCTGAGAGACTGATGAATGATTCAATAAGCTGCTGCAAATGAAAATGTTGATGGGCATCAAGGGATGAGTCGACTGCCAATTGAAACCTTGAGCAGGGGTGGCATTTGGCTTTTGAAAAAAGACTGTTTGCATGAGCTTCTCTCTCTCTCTCTCAGTCTCTCTCTCTCCCCCTCCCCCCTCTCTCTCTCTGTCCCTCACACCCTCTCCCACACATGCTATCTCTCTCTCTCTCTCTCTCCCTCTCCTCTCTTCTCTCTCCCTCTCTCCCTCCCCTCCCCATCCCCCTCTCTCTCTTTCTCTCCTTCCCACCTCTCTCCTTCCTGTGCCCCTCCTCTACAGTTCTCTGTCTCTGCACCCTAGTCCAGTTCCCCTTCCCCAGATGCTCTTATGTCCATGGATGAGGTATTACTGTATCTCCACCCTCCCATACTATAGTACTTCTCCACACTACCCCTTCTTTTGCCCATTACTGTTACTCTCTGTTACTTATGCTTTGATCATTCCTCTCTCTCAGTGCTATAATTGACAAGACTCTCCTGGGGCTGCACTATATGAACTCCATGCTGTAGTCATATTCATGTTGTTACTTGAATCTGCAATATTTTGAACCTTTATCCTCCCACTGTAAGACTCTGTGTACCTGTAGAAACTACTTGCTTGTAAATGTACATATGGTAAAGAAATAACATGTTAGTAATGTATGTTTTGTGTTCATGACACGGAATCACTGTAAAAGAGTTTTTACTCAAAGGTTGTTTCTGAACTTGCAAATAATTAAATAAATGTTGAAAGATGCCCAAAATAGCACAGACAGACCTTTGATAGGAAAGCAGCTGCCGTGGCTGAAGGATTTATGATGACTGTAAAATGAGTACTACCATCTTGAACTGTAAGATCTATAATAAGCTAATGGTAGGGGTCTATTTTTTTTGCCTGGATAACAATGCCTCACATACAAGTTCATGGTAGATGGAAAAAGCAGCAAGAATTCCACTATAGTTAATTTTTGTAGCAGCCATGAGTCTGTGTCCCCTAATACTAATTCTGATTTTACTGTTTTGTGAGATGATAAAAGAAGGGCTACGTATTTGATTTCTTTTTGTTCAATAATATCCTTGCTAATATGTTCTGGAACAAGATGTTAGGACAGACAGTGGCCAGTAATTGAGTTAGATAAATGAGAGTAGTGTTTGAGATGGAAGTAGTTGGTATGGAGGCATCAGAACTCACTGATGGACCTGGTGAAGGAGTGAGTCAGACGTTAATATGCCAGTGGTGATGTAACAGCTGGTCAAGACATTGAAGGAACTCCTGGGGTACCTAGAAGGGCTGGACAAGGTTGTATTTCTTGAAATCTTGATGGTCCGGATGCAAAAACAGCTATTCTGGAATCAAAGTACAAAATCAAAGCTTTTATCTGAAGCAGCAAGTGATTCCACTTCAAAATTTAAGAGGAATCAGGAGTCTGAGCAGAAATGCAGGGGCCAACAGTCATGGTGGCAGGAACAGGATTAGCTGAAACAGCAGCTATGTAAAGCTTAAGCATTTTCTGCTTATGACAGTAGCAGTAGCAGAGAAGGAACTTTCAGATTGTGGAGGGTGTCCTTAAGGTTGGGGATGGTCCATCTTTTTATTCTATGCCAGGATTTAGATATGACCTTCCTGCTAATAGCTTGAGAAGAGAAAAATCTAGATCTGATGGACTACTGATTCCATCCTTAAGTAAGACATAGCAATTATAAGAAAATGAAATGCTGTGGTGCAAGCCAGTCATAAGGAGGTAACCTTATGTATTAACTGTAGGGAAGTAAGGTGCCTGCCTGGTGCCATGGCTTGGAGGGACAAGAAGCAAATCCTCAGGATTGCAGAAGCAGCATCACAGGAGAGGGAACTAGATATCACTGTCCACCTTGGGACAAATGACCTAGCTAGGCATGGGATCAGTGCAGTGCAGGATGAAATTGTGGAGTTGGGGAGGGGTTTCAGACAGGTAGCCTTCTCAGAGGTGCTGCCAGTCCATGGCAGGGGTGAGGCTAGGGTACTACACACCATGCAGTTTAATGAATGGTTGCAAAACTAGTGCAGCGCACAGGGCTTTGGCTTCATTGGGGACTAGGGGTACACCTGGAGAGATGAAGGTCTATACTGGCATGATGGTCTGCATCTATCCATGAAGGGAACCAAAATCCTAAGTGACAGGTTTAAATGCTTCCTTGGCAAGCTTTTAAACTAGCCAAGGGGGGAGGTGCTAATAAGAGGCAGCTAGGATTCAATGCAAAGAAGTGCAAAATAATGCACCTGGGAAACAAGAACCCAGGGTAAGAATACACAATGGGTGGGGAGGAAGTAACAACAACAAAAATGGAAAGGGACCTGGGGGTAATCATATCAGATGACCTTAAGGTTAGCAAGCAATGTGAGAAGGCAGTAGGGAGGGCTGGGGGTATACTGGGATGTATAGGGAGAGGCATCGGCAGCAGAAAACAGGAAGTTGTTATCCCTCTGTACAGACAGTTGGTGAGACCCCATCTGGAGTACTGTGTCCAGTTCTGGAGACCCCATCTCCACAAGGACATAGACAGGATAGAGGTAGTCCAGAGGAGGGCAACTAAAATGGTGCAGGGTCTGCAAGAGAGCCGTATGAGGAGAGACTAAAGGAGCTTAATATGTATACCCTTGAGGAAAGAAGGGAGAGGTGGACATGATAGAAACTTTCAAGTACCTCAGGGAATCAACAAAGTCCAAGAGGGTAGCATCTTTCAGAAAAGAGACTTGCAAGAACAAGGGGACACAATTTAAAAGATAGAAGGAGGGCGGTTCAGGGGCAATGTGGGAAGTATTATTTCACAGAGAGGGTAGTGGATGCATGGAACAGCCTTCCTGAGGAGGTTGTGGGGTCTAAAACTGTGGGAGAATTCAAGAATGCATGGGACAGACATAAGGCAATTCTTGTGGGGGGTAGGAAGAAATAGGCTGTTGGTTAACTAGGATCTACGGCCTATCCTGTAGGTAGGGAAATGGGCAGACTAGATGGGCCAAGCGGTCCTTATCTGCCGTCAAAGTCTATGTTTCTATGTTTCTATGTTTCTAGTCACTGGGTCTACTTTCTGACACTCGGCACAAGAACTGCAATAGGTAGCAACATCTTCATGAATTCCAGGCCACTAAAATCTGTGCAACAGTCTAGCAAGGGTGCAATCCCTCCATGAGTGACCAGCCATAGGACTATCATGTGCTATCTGTAACTTTATTCTATACAGTACTTCTGTGGTATAACCAATTGTTCTCTCCGGTCCTGTGTCTGAGGTTTAACCTATATTCTGTACAGTAACCCATTACCTTTTTTAAACATATGTTCACCCTGTTTTGGTTTTGGTTTTACCCCCAGCTGCTTAAAATAACTCTGGTGAGAAACATCGTTAGCTTTTTCTGAAAGAAAATCACAATCAGTGATCAGTTTAGTTTCAGCATTTTCATATGTTAACCCCTTATGTCCATCAGTCATTTGTTGCCACAGTTTCTTCAGGCATCATCTTTCTTTTCTGGATTTCCTGATCTTGGAGCTGTGCTCAAACAAGTCTGAATCAAAGTCACTTAAAGGAAAAGTGTCTCCACCATTTGAGATTTTCTTTGCCTGAGCTCTTGTTACCACTGCTGCTGAAACTGCAGGGTTCAGTTCCTCTGAGATTAATACAGTAAATCCTGGACAGTCATTTCCAATAATCACAGGTACAGGTAACTTAGGTATTACCCCCACTTTCATTTGGTTCGACACGCCCTTAATGGTCAGAGTCACTTGGGTGGTGGGATAGTATCAAGTGTCTCCGTGGATGCAGATGACACCAGTATCTGGTCCTTTTGCACAGTGTTTTCTCAACATTTCAACATGCATTAGGGTTTTTCTGCTTCCCAAATCAATGAGTCCTTTTACAGTCTTATCCCCCACCTTCACATCTGTTAAGTACTTGCCTCAATTTGCCAAGGACAAATCTGCTCCAGTGTCACTCTTCTTATGGAAATTTCTTATGCTATAACCTGGCTTATTATAGTCATAGCAAATAATTTGGGCACAGATTTGTTACCCCCACCAGAGTTCTTATCAGACTTGGAGTTTAAATGGGAAAAAGAGAGTCTTACTTGTGCTTGGCTGTAACCTCGCTGCTGTGGCATCTGTGTGGCCATTTGGTAGTCTTCGGCCAAAGAAAAAGCCTTTTCCCCACTTTCTGGTTGGTGTTCCTTTACCCAAAGCTGCACATCTGTAGGCTGGATGTTGTTGAATTGCTCCATGGCAAATGTGTCAATGATCTGTGGGACTGTTTTGCCCTCTGGTTGAAGCCATTTTATCAGGAGTTCTCTGAGTCGGGTGAAGGCTTCTCAAGGACTGCCAACTGAGTTGTGCTTCAGAGATCGAAATCTCTGCCTGTAGGTCTGAGATGTCATACCTTTTCAGGATTTTGCTTTTCACCAAGTCATAGTTTTCTGACTGTGCAGTGTCCATATTGCTGTAGGCAAGTTGGGCTTTCCCTGTCAGGTAGGGTACCAGTCTGATTGTCCGTTGCTGCTTTGGCCATTGGCAGGCTGTGACAACTCTTTCAAAAGTTGTTAGGTATGCCTTGATATCATCTGAGGGACACAATTTTGTAAATGTAATAGCTTTTAAGTTACTTGTGTTTTGCTGCTCATCTGGATCTGTGCCAGATCCTTTGCCTTTGATAGCCTGCAAGGCATCCAGCCATCACTGCACCCGTCTCTGCATCTCTTCTCTCATCTGTTGCTTCTCTTCTCTCATCTGTTTCTCTCTTTTTGTTGTATAGCCCACCATTTGAAAAAGGCAGTCAGGCTTTCAAGTTCTGTCACTGCCTGTTATTTTTCCATAACTTGTGCTGGCTGTACAATCTCAGTTTGGACTTCTGTCTCTGCTAGTTTGTTTGCCATTCTCCTGGTAACCACTTCTGTACTTGCTGCTGCAGAATCCATACCTTTCTCTATGCTTCCCTGGTACTAGGTCCAGTACCTATGCACAAAACTCCTGGCTTAGAGTATGGACGGCATAAATCCCATTTCTAAAACCATCTGTTGTCAAGGCACAGATCAGGAAGCATAGGAAAAACCAGGAGCAGTTGTAGAATTCACAAAAAGTGTTTATTAGTGCTAGCAGTAACATAAAAAATTTACTTGTTCAGTATAACTATTTACAGAGGCAAAATAAACAGAAAAGATCCATCTGAGTTTTCCTTTAGTCTCTGTGTGTCTGTGTCTGTCTCTGTCTCTCTCTTGCACAAAATTGTAGCTCTGTTTTATAAGTCCTTGCAACCCTCCTCCTTAACAAGCATCCTGTTTTTTCTAAAATGTTCTAGTAAATATCAGGCAGGTGCAGTCAGAACACAATGTCCCAGAACTGAGGCCCCTTCTCCAGAGCTCTTCTGAAAAAAGGTGTAAAAACTGGTCTTGGGTCAACCCCTTGAGTTCCCAATAGCTTTTTGCAATGATCTAAAATTATAATTATATACATTTCAACAATAACATTATATAATTTCTAAACAAAGGGAACACAATATCAGTTACATTTCCACATAATGATTTGCATATATTTTTATACCAGCAGATATGCAAGGGAGGAAAAAGAACAGCAAGGGAAGACTGAGAGACAGTGGGAGGCAAAGAATTGCGAGACTGTCAGGGTGATCAAGTCCTAGGTCTCACAAGAACATCTGGTTGTGCAACCAGACAGACAAGAGACAGGAAAGGAAAGAACAGAACAGATCCCTGCATTCAAACTCTCCATAACAACTGGGACAGGGTCCTATTCTACCCTGTCACATGGTGATTTGTTAAGGGACTTGCCTACTATCAGCATTTCTTTCATCATTTCAGCCTATTTGGGACTTTTGAAGATCCCTACAACCCTCCTTAGTTTTCAGAGTATGGTGTGATAAAGTGATTAGGCCAATGGGATATCTTTTCAAACATTACAGGTGCTATGAACTTTGGACTTATTGCTGCTGTAGTTGAGCATGCTTTGCCTATTGACTGTGAAGAAAAAGAGGTAATCTGCTGTGTCTGTTTCCACTGGTGTGTCAGCATTGTCTTTCAGCATTATCAGTCTATCTGGGACTACCTGCATCCCTCCTTGTTACTGGGTGCATGGTTTGGTAAGGGGGTTAGGCAATCTGGTCATTTTTCAGAAATGTTTTAAATGCAATGAACTAGTGGAACATTGCCCCAGGAGTTTATTCAGCATTCTCTGCTTAAGTGACTGTGAAGTAAAAGGGATAATCTGCTACTTCTCTTGCCATCATTACTCCAGTTTTCTATAATCTGTGAAACTGATTGGGATTTATGAACTCATATTTATGTGCAGTATATTTGGTGCAACAGCACTGGTACAATATATTATTTGTGCAATACTGATTGCAGTATACATGTGTATAGTTTTATCCAGAAAAATAAGTACTAGCTAAACAGTGGAACATCCCAAAGTGAATTTTTTACTGAAAGCCAAATGGCCTGTAGTCTTAGTATCTTGGAGGTGACAGAATAGCCCAAGCTTTAAAAGTATTATGTTTGGAAACAGGACTTCTACGGGGGAGGGGGTGCTATGAGCAGAACCAGAGACGGGATGTGAGTTAACACCATGGGTCACATCAGAGAACTTCAAACATAGCCATGAGTCTTGTGAGATAGACTCCTTTTGATCTCTGAAAAACTGTTAGAGACAAAAATGGAGGTAGAGAGAGAGAGGGAGGGAGGGAGGGAGTAGAACTGAGGCACCAGAGCTACTAATTCTGTCCAGGATATCGAACAAGAAGGCAGATAAAACTGATGCAGTCAGATCATCTAGTTGGGGGATGTTGTTATAGAGAAATGTTGGGTAAGAACTGGTCACCTATTTCTTGTTTGGTTAATGTAAGAATTATATCTCTAAGATTTAGCCTAAATCAGTCTACATTAATGTCCTTGTGGTTACTGTTGAAAAATCTTCATTTTCATATTTCTTTCCTCAACACACTTTGAATCCTTGTTTATGTCTTGTAAATAAATAGCAACTATTTGGCAAGATGTAAGTGACTGGCTATGTTATTTTGAGATAGGGTATTTTGGGGCATTTCGGGGGTATGCATCACTCTGAAAGAGACACTATCACAGCTAATCTGAATTAAGTAATCCTTTTTGATACTGGAAAGCTACAGTATAACATAAAGTGTTGGAAAACAAGACTGCACTCCACCTGAGTTTGGGCAGTTGACCTTGGGAGCTGGGGACTTGGCAAAAGAGTCCAGGTGTGTGAGACATATCAGCTTCACAGAGGGGCGAATACTGGCACATGATAAAGTACAGAGTGAAGTAGGGTGGAGGTCTGTGCCAAGCTGGTGCAAGACGGGGTCTAGGTGTGGGTGTAGATACATGGCTTGTGACACTGACACAGTGGATGAATTTTGCGAAATTGAGCATATGCACTGGAGGTGCTAAATGTGAAACATGTGGGCCTGTACACCCTGTGTTTCATGATGAATGAACATATGTTGGTGATTTATACAGTAAGTATGTTCCACTTTATAAGAGTGATGCCCACATTGGGATCTATGTTCCACCCTGTTTTCTTCTTTACAAACTGATTAGGAACACAGAAAAATAAGTATTTGAAGAGAAAATTCAAAATGACTAGCATCTGTATGCCAAAGAAGAGCAGATCTGAACATGGTGTAGGAGTCAATTCACCTCAGAACTTAAGAAAGTCAGTTCTACAGAATAATGGCAAAGTAAAAGAACTCTCGGTCACTGACCAGTATCAGATTTGTGGAACAGATGGACAAAAGTGCACTGGGGGCAGAGTGAAGAGGGTGGGAGAGCATGTGGGGTCTGATTCTGAACAAGTCAAACTGATATGGAGGTATTGTACAAGGCCATGTAGGGATTTGTAACAAGATGGGAGATGCTGTAGTACCTGTATTGCTAGATGTAGAGCAAGCATTTAGGATGGAGGGGATTCGGTAATGTTCGTAATTTTAGGTTGGAAGACAAACAGAAGAGTTTTGAACTATCTGAAAGTTGGCAAGTAGGTTGGAGGGTAGGCTAGAAAAAATGTATTGTAGAAATACGGGCAGAAGGTAACAAGGATATAAATAATGGAAAGTGTGGATGCAGGAGATGTTCTGGAGGTGGAAGCATGCAGTTTCACGGATGTGATTGATGAGGTGTCTGAAGGAATTCTCAGGATCAAGGCAGATTCCAAGGTTCTTGCTACTGATTGTCATGCTATGGTGTGAGCCCATGAGTTTGATAGATGGTAATGGGTTGCACTTGAGGATGATTTTTGGCCCCGAGACGGGTCTCAGTCTTAGAGAAATGGGACTAAAAATGCACATCCTGATTTTGGGTCGCCCGTGTGTCATCCAAATTGTGCCTACACTCTTGAATTTTGTCTTTAAATGTTTTGATGCATTTGCAGCTGTTTCCCTGCTTTACTGCAGCTTATGTCAAAAAATGACACAACCCTGATTTTATTTGAGCAAATTGCAGCAGTTGTGACAAAAAAATTAGATTCATGTTCTGTCCCAAGTTACGCAGTTGGGCTAAAATGGTGCTGTAAATCCCAGATGCCCCGTTAAAAATCCAGCTCTTCAGCCATGCATTAATGAGGTCAAGACAGCTATGAGAAAAGATCCATTGGCTCCCAAAACTAACAGGCCTACAGCCTTGCTCAGTTTTGAGTCTATAATTCTTACTTAGGTCCATTCATTTAACATGGTGAACCAGTTGTCCTGCTTGGTTTATAGTGACCCAGTGGGATTTATCAAGTGGACAATAAAACTGTATATTGGAATACTTTGGTCAGGAGTTGCTGTTGCTGGTATTTGCCTTTGTGGGACAAACAGACTGCTAACAGAAACTGTGTGCCTCTGCTTTCCTCATCTGAAAGGCAAGGGTTGTCCTGACCAGGGTGGTAGGTTATATTAAAGGGTCCCTTAGATCTCACATTGAAGGGTGGGGACTCCATGTTTCATGGGATCCTGTGTGGTGGATATTTTTACAATAATTACTGGTTACCAGTGATTACACATTGAAACTGAGAGTTGTTTATTCAGTTACAGCTCCTTGATTGCACACACATTTGTGTAATTGGCGGGTGTAAACGTGGATGCTAATTTACCACACTACAGTACTCCTTCACTCTTGCCTAACAGTCAAACATTTAAAGCGCCTAAAATCAAGAAAATGCAGTTACCTTACCCTGCTTAAAATTGTAAACTCTGGTCTTCTTGAAGCCTGTCTTGGGCATTCAGAACAGAGCTGAGGTGTGGCTTTCAATTGGTGGTTCCAGCTGCTGCATGCTGCTCCCAGCTTGTGACTGGAAGCATAATTGACTGCCACTTGCACAGCTTACCTTGTATTTTCATTTTTTTTTAAAACAACATAATCAGCAATTATATAAAATAATATATGGGCAACTGTTAAACTTACAGGTTTAACCACCCCCCCCCTCCACCCCACAGAGGTGTGTGATACCACAAAACACCATTCACCCTTCGGTCTCATGGCTTAAATGGTATCACACATATTGGGTGTGTAAAATTACTCATTACACAGTTGCCCATGCATTATTTTCTATACAATTGTTTCATCTTCTCTGTGGCCCGTCTGTCTTTACTGACTTAGCAAGGCGTTGATGCTTATCTTCAAACATGACATGGAGACGTTTCTCTATTGAAAATCAAAACTGCAGTTTTTAATTTTATTAGACTCATAACACCCTCAGGCTAACTTGCAGCTATCAATGGTATGACAAGTCACACATAGGTACACATGCATCTCAAATACTGTAGGTGTCGGTGTAGAGTGTATATTGTCTTGATGGCCTAATGGATGGAATCTTAGCAAAAAGTTAATTCAGTCCTAAGAATAAGTGCATGCTTCTGATTTCTTTGTACTCCCTCTAAATTCATGAATCACTAGGTGTGATCAATATCAGACATGAGACTTGTCAAGTATACTAACACATGAAACGAAATGCTTCCCCCAACAAAAACCCTTTTATCATGTTGCAATAACGTATGTATGGTGATTGTCTGTTATTAACAACCAACGGACTGTAACATGTATTTGAATTTTTATTTTTCCACAGGGACTGTTTCCTTTAAAATGTTTATTTGTACACTGTATTTGTTTCATATTGAAAATAACAATAAAATATTGAACTATAAAGTAGTATCAATCCTAATGGGGCAATTAGTTTACACAATCTCTGATATCAGGGTTGGAGTTACATTTACAAGCACGGCTCCTCACAGTTTTATCCCTGAATTTCAGATGTCTCCATAGCAGATGTGATCTGTGCAAAACATGCCCATTGATGTTTATGTTCCATTTTCTCTGTCATGGTAGTTTGCGACTAGGAGGCAGCTGGCAAGGTATCTGGCTTATAAAAACATCAGCATCCTGCCCCCATAGCGCATACATTTCTGGGTGTTCTTGCCCAAACACATGCTGTGGCCCTTGTCACTCAAGCCCTGAATAAGTCATAGTTTGCTAGGATGAGTCATGCTAAATTGATAAAGTTAGACATTTCATTATACACTATCTTGGGACCACAATCGTAGAACTGAAGTCGAGGATGGTGCATAGGGGGTGGCCATGAGGCTAGAGGAAGTTAACTACCAAATATGAAATGGATGTTTTAGCTGGAGGATAAATAACACAGTAAAAATGAGCACTGTTTAAGCAGAGATTAACTACATTTGGAAGATGAACAGTAAAGCAGAAGTAAATTTTCTGCAATAATGCGTAAGGCCAATGTGGCAAAACATTGGACCAGAACCGAGGGCCAATTTGGAATTCTGTAAAGAAACAGAGAAGGTGAAAAACATGAGTGACTGATATGTCCTTTAGTTGGGCTTTTTTTTCATGTTTCTTAAAAATTGTAGCCAGTTGGTGGGTGCGAACATGAGGCAGGTGCCTCAGAACCATGGTTCCCCTGGAGAGCCGTGCCGGCTTCAGGTAAATGTACAGTTTTGGGATACAATGTATATGAAAAGCGCTATATAAATGCTGATTCTTCTTCTTCCTCTACATGGGACAAAACCGTGATGTCACTGCTGATTGCAGCCAAGCAGGACCATTCACCCTAAGCCCTCAAAATGTAGTGGTTCCCTCTTCTTCTACCGTGTCTCCTTCACACCCACAGAGCCTCATGCCACCCTCAAAGGGGCTGACTGACAGGAATTCCTGGGCCTTCTCTTCCCTCCTCCATTACCCTCCACCATACTGTACTATAGCCTTATGCAGCCCCATGAATGGGCAGACCAACAGGAAGCCCTGCACCTGGATAACCAAGCCTTTTTATAGGAGGTGCCCCCTTTTCCTGCAACGTTTAGCCCCTTCTTTAGCAATATCCAGAGAATTCCCTGTCCACTGCCATAAACACCTAGATTGAACTACTCTACCGCCACAAAGACTGCCTCCCTCAAAATGCCCTCTGGCTGGCTATCACCTCCATCCTGTCATTGGTTGACTACAGGTTCCCTATCTATGCCGCTGCTGACCCCACCACCCTCACCAAAGTCCAGACCTCGATCAACAAGGCTTGCAGGCTCCTGACCAGTGCCGCCAGCAGAATGCACACATGCCAGCTATACTCCTCCTCAAGCTCACTCACCTTTGATGAGTGCTTGTGCTACCACACCTGTATACTGGCAAACAAATCACTACTTTGGTCCCCCCCCGGGGTTTGCTGCATCCCTAAAATTGGCCTCCCACTCGGTCACCACCTGAAGCACAACCAAAGCCACTTTCCAGGTCCCGAGTGCCAGGACCTCTCTCGCCCAAAGATCATTCCACCAGAGCCCCCTCTTGGTACAACTCCCTTCCCACTCATATCGCAAACATCCCCAAAATCGGTCCCTTCAAAATCGCCCCCCGAAACCACCTCACTGACATTCAGAGCTGTAAATGCCCCTGACTGGCCCATACCTAGAGCTCCACCTGGCCCAATTTACAGACAACATCTTTCCAGACTGCCTTCTCCCCCAGCAACCACCCCTTCCCCCCCAGGTATCGCTCCCTAGACCCTCTAGCGGTACCTTATTATTTATATACTAGACTAATTGTAACTAATTGAATCCTTTGTACACCTTTGTATTACTGGAATTGCTTTGTGTGTTTTTTTATTGTATCTCACCTGTAATGTTCTCCATTGTTGTACTCCACCGCCAATTGTTGTCTACCCTCCCTGTGACTAGGTGCCTTTGTAAATGAGTCTTTGACTCAAAGGTTGTAAATCCAAATTATGAAATAAATAAATATAAATAAATAAAAGATTGTGAACCTATTTAATGCACCTTCTGTGTCCTCATTTTCCTTGTCACTGATACAATAGTAACATACGTGCTGATGTTATTGTTGTATTTACATGTATTTTTTGATTGGTATCCGAAACGTCTTTGTTTGTAAACAACCGAGTTGTGTGTGTGTAAATTGACCCTTAGCGCCAGTGTACCTACCTCATAAACAAATAAACGAAATGAAATGAAAAAGGAAATGAAATGAAGGCAGTAGTAGCCAGGAATACAGGCCTTAAGACAGTACCCCTAAGGTGGATCACATATTTCAAAATCAATTTCTCTTTTGTAAACTAACTACATGTTGATACAGTCAGTGTACTAGTGCTGTTTGGAATTTAATTTCTCAGAATGTTAGAAACATTCCAGCAAATTCAACGGAATACCATCAGAAGCAGAATGTTAGAATTCTGCCATTCTGCTGTTCTGCATTACCTTCCATGGAACTCATTCCACAACCACAATATACACATTCCATGGAACTGAGCAGGTGACTTTCATCAGAAACACACCCGCTTGCTTCCCAATGAGTCTTACACACCTGCCTGTACCCAAATTCTGCTCTTTATGCTGACTCTACAATGCAAGTTGCTGAACTGCAGTCCATCATTTTACTGCAAAGCATTTTAGTTTTCTGCAAAACTGTCCAATGTTCTGTAGAACAGGCCATTTTGCTGAAAATAGTTCAGCAGATAGTAATGAAACCACATGGGTGCCGTTCAGACAAAATATCCACACCATTTGACGCCCCGTGGGACCTTGCAATCTTGTAGAACTAATGAGGCATTCAAGAGAGAAGGACCTCTGGAGCTACTGCAGTTTTATTAAAGCAAACTGACCCAAATCTTGCTCTACACACGATCATTCCTGTAAAATGTTACTATTAACTTGTAGTTAAAATGACAGAAAAATCATTATTGTTTCATAATTACTGGTGACCCCCTTTATCACACGGACTAGAGCCATGTTTCAGATGTCGTAATAACCCTTAGAATGGGTTATTGTGGCATTTGCTGTCACTCATCTTTAGCGTGCTACCTTATTGGCTTGCAATTGGTGCGTGGGCGGGACAAGAACAGCAACAACCATGGCGGTGGTTTCTTTGGTTACTGAGGACACAAATGTAGCTTCTCACCTCAGGTAACCAACCGCTTTATTTCTCAGCATTTATTCAGTTGATCTGCTTATAGACGTAAAAAAACTGATCTGGTTGATCTCAATGTTGCCTCACTTCGAGCGGAGATAATGGAGACAGGCAATTGAAAATGGTTTTGGCTCACTGTGCCACCTCATTAAATGTTCAGCTTCTTCTGCTTATGTCTTAACTCCTTGAACCAGCAAATTATAAAAAATACTGGCTATGCTGAGTTTACATCATTTTTATTTTATTTTTTTACACACCCTCGTTGGGTGATGACCAGGAAAACCTCTCAAGCTTCACTCTCGAGGTTTACAGGGTCATCACACAACTCGGGTGTGTGAAAAAAAAAACATAATGCACACTTGCATAGCCATCATTCTATATTTTATTGATAGATTTTGTGCTTTTTAGTCTGATCTATCAGGCTGTAGTTGCTGTAGTATGTGGGAAAGGGAGAGTATACATGTCTCAGTCTGCATACACCACAGTCTAGCTATGATCCAGAAAAAGAACAACAAACACAGAACTTAAAGAGGAAAGGAAAACGTTTCTAATTAGAAGCTGTTTATAATGTACCTAATTTCAAAAACGATATTCATACCCCTAAATGATCTATATGTAGCTGTACCTGAATAAAAAGCAATGTAAAAAACTATATTTTGCATTATGTTGTTTTTATGGGCAGTATTGTGTAATTGTTCTCTTCAAGGAACTATTGATCTGGAGCTTTAACTACGGTATGTCACGGTTTGTGCACAGAACTCTGAGCATAGTTCTCATAGGTCAACAGCCCATGCTTAGCATTCTGTATGCAAACTGTGAGATAGTAAAAACTCTAAATTATTGTTTCCATGAACAGAAACAGAATGTTGTCCATAAAAAGGAACCTGGCGAAACACTGTTTTTCATATTGGTGTTTATTCAGGTACAGTTAAATATGGATCATTTGGAAGCATGAATTTAATTTCCATACATAGGAATATTATTAACAGCTGCCAATAGCACACCTTTCCAGTTCCTTTTAAGGCTGCATAAGGATTTTAGTGCAATTTTTCTCTCATGACTTTTGCAGCCTTGGTGGTTGATATCTTTTACAGAGCTTGCTAGCTACTGCATTTGTACAGTGGTGTGAGGGTGATCAAGATCTCTGAACACAGCCCAGTAATAGCCAGCACATGAGAGATAAGCAGAAACGGAGGCTCTGTGTGTATTAAAGTTAATGTAGTGTAGTCACCTGAGCATGAAAAATAGCTTTTATTGTGTTCTCACTGCTCAAGAAAATGATTTTTTATCCAGTGTTGGTGCAATTTCGAAGACAATGAAGAAGAGTAGTTCAGGCCATGGATGTGGTCGAGGGCATGCTAAAACACATGTGGTCCATATGAGGATGCAGAGGATAGAGGTAGAGCCATGGGTCCAGTGCACCCCCACATGAACAGAAAACAGCTAAGCAGCAGCCCTCATGATCCCAAATATTTTCAGTATGGGATTTCCTTACTATTGATAAAAATTATGAGAGTGTTGCAATATGCCAAATTTGACACTAGTGATTCTTACAGAATCTGGGTCACATTCAGTACCATTGGACAGGGTAGCCAGATGAAGAAGACAAAGCATCTTCTTCTGTGGCAGCAGCATCAAAGGCATGCATGACTTGACCTATTTTAATAGACATGTTGGTGAAGGTCACTGTGGGAACAGGAGGACCAAGGGTTAAACTGGGCAGGAACTCAATAGGAAGTCAGTTCCCCTTCCTCTTGCAAAACCGAATGAGACTTCCTTCACTTCTAACATCTTTCTCAGTTAAATAATGTGGGAGAGTACTCCCACCTAGGCATGATTCACTATCTGGGCCACTATCTCTCTCCCCCACCACCAATCATGACAATGTGAATCTCCTCCCATATTTTCTCCCTTTCTAGGAATGGAAGCATTTTGTCTCCCTAGTAGGAAGCGTATATAGAGACCTCTATCACCAGGAGGCTGGCCTCCTCTGGTGCAAATGGTGCTGCCAGAACTTTTGAGGTACTGCTTCTGAAGAAGCCATCATATTTGTTGCAGCATGCAAGACTCACAAAATTATATAAAAAAAAGGGATCCTCCAACTCTCTTTTTCTCCCTTGCTGTAACTTTCCCACTCTCAAATATGAAACAAAACCACAAGCACATATGCCTAAACCACTGAATCAGAACCTGATTACTAGCATATATTCTGCTACTGGTAAGAATCTTTCTTTTCAGGCATGGTTGGGTAGTACAGTAAATTGTTAGGGCAACAAAGCCCTATTTATAAGGTGGCCCTGTTACATAAAACACTAGTTACATTTTAATTCAATATAGGTAAAATATTAAACAAGATGACAATGTAAAGATACATAATTAATAGATTCAACAGATACATCATGACCATGAAACTTAGCTTATAAACGATTTTGATTCAGTGCTAAATGCTGTTTAAAATCCTAGTGGGAAATACGGTAGTATGGAATACTGAAACACAGAATCCCAACATGCATTATCCCCGGGTCTAGGATCCTGACAAGGTCAGATGCTCAACGCAAGATATCCCAATCATGTAATCCTGACAGATGTGTTGGAATTATTGTTGAGATGGTTTGATTTTTGGTCTTTTTCCCATTGACTTGCAGTTTCTAGATTTGCGGTATTCGCAGCACCATTAATATGTGTCTCTTCTGCTTCTTTCTTTGTCAAGGAGATATCCTTGTGTATTAATTTTGTCTCCTCCTTTCCTTGATGGTAAAACTTTGCAGATCTCCAGTTTCTGCATACCTCTGCACTCAGGTGTGGAATCCTTTCGGTTTCTTAAGATAAGTGGCTTGCACTGTTTCTGTGAATATCTAGTCCCTTTCCTTCATCTATGTGTATTTCAGGGGTGAATGTAACAGTGGGTTTTATTTACTGCTTGAATGTGTTGTGAGTTTTGTGGGACATTTTCTGGGGATTCAGTTTGGCATCTCCTTGTTACTTCAGCAATTTGGACACATCTGTTTCACCTGTCTGTGGGGTTTGTGCTGCTCAGGTTCTGAATGTTGTCCTGGGGAGACTTCCATGTGGATGGCCAGAGTTTTTGTCTGTCACCTAATGCACCATCCCTCAATGTATGCCAGTTTGGGGGTGTTCATATTTAGTAAGGGGGGTGCGAGGCAAGGCCCTGCATGAGCTATCTAGTGTTATCAGGAGGGTGTCTCTAATTCTTCCTGTGTTGTCCCAGGTTTGTTGTTATTTGTTTCATTTGTGTGTGAAGTGTCAGGCTATGCTAGTACTGGGTTTCTGTCTTTAGGGAAGTTTTGTAAGTTGGGTTGCTGTGTTTGGTCACTTGGTCTTGGTATAGTGTAACTTGGGATCTTTGTTGTCAGGATCTCATACTATATCCAATTTAACTAATAAATATGCTATTATAATTAACCCACTAAATTAGAATATACAATGCTGTTTTCATACTGAACAGTTTGATCTTTGGCAAAGTACTTCAAAATGAAACATGAAAACTGAGTAGAGTTAGCCTTTCTGCTTGCATTATCTTATGAAATAATTTGTTCACAGTTTTGATTTGTCCAGATAATGAGCACTTTCTCCTCCCACCTCATCTCCACAACCTTGTCTGTTATCTCTGATTAGGATGAGCCCTTCCACTGTCATCAAGTCAAAATAGTAAAATACAACAGGTTGGTGTTATTGTTTTTGGTTCTCTTACCCTGGATGCAATTGGTGTCATTGAAATGCACAAGTAATCAAACTAACAATTCTAATGAAACCCTGAAAGCAGTGAATAAAAAATGTGCCCACATTCCCCAAATCCTAATTTCTATTTGTCTTTCTGCTCTCATCACCTGTAAGAAGAGTACAGGGTAAGAGCACAGTTGCTCACCACACCCTCCTGAGCAAACTAGCTGATACTGGTCTTTCTGAACCTGTTATACCTTGGTTCCACTTGTATTTATTTGGCCACTCCAAATCTATACACATTGCTGGTTCCAACTCTAACTTCCTTCCCATCAGGTTGGGAGTGCCTTAAGGTTCTATGCTTGGCCCCAGCCTATTTTCCATGTTCCTAAATGACCTCCCTAAGGCCTGCATCGCCAGATACTTCCACATGCATTATTTATTTATTTATTTAAGAGTTTAACCAGGAAGGCATACTGAGCAGAGTACCGCTCGATTCCAGATGCATCCTGGGGGGAGGGGGAAGGGAATATACAGTGATGTACAGCAGGTTTAGATAACTGCATGTACACCATCTTACACAAGGATTGTACAGTTAGATATATAGCATTGTACATAAGGATTATACAGTACAGGTATCTCATGAAAGATATATTTCAAATCAGTGGGTGCAAGGGTACAGTAGCTCTGTGAAGAGCAGGGAGGGAGTTATCCTGCTAGTTGGTCCATGGGACTAATAATTAGCAGCCTTGCAACACCTGAGAGGTCATCAGCCCATGAGTACTAACTGAGTCACAAGTACGATTTAGAATCAACTACCAGCTAATGTGCTCCAGGTACTAGGGTATGTGCCTAGACAATACTTAGTGAGGAGCCAGTTATACGGGGAAGTTAAAGTAGGGGGTTAGATATAAAGGTATCACGGGGGGGGGGGCAGCCTGCATGTGCAGTAGTGGGGGTGACAAGCGCCTTGAGGAGATGGTTGAGTTGTTTAGAGTTGTCAGTGTGCCTAATGTCAGCTGGTAAGGAATTCCATAGTTTAGGTAACCGGTAACTAAAGGCAGCTTGGCCTTTGGCTGTGGTCACGTGTGGGACATTTAGAATCTGGCAGTCTGTGTTCCTGAGAGAGTATGTAGAAGGGGTTTGACTTGAGAGGGTAGATTTCAGATGGGGGGGGGACTGTGACCAGACTTTAGCAGTTGTCCTAGCACAGTGGACCAGCCTTCGGTTCTGGAGCGAGGGCAGTTGTAGAGGCTTGTAGAAATTGCAGTGGTGCATTGGGGGTTCCAAAGTGAAGTGGCAGAAGGCATGGAAGAGGGGATCAAGACTGGCTATGATGGTCTTAGGGGCGGCGCTGTAAACAACATCGCTATAATCAATTAGAGGGAGGATCATTTTCAGCTGCATTTCCCTGCGGGTCTCCAAAGGGATGCAACCCCTGTTATGATATATGGCACCCAGCTTGGGGTGCAGTTTCTTGTGTATTGAATCAATATGAGCTGAAAAGTCGAGGTGCTGGTCGAGCCAGACCCCAAGGTACTGGAAGGAGGTGCAGGACTCCAAAGGAGTCCCATCAATGGTATGGAAGGAGGGGGTGTTGGGGAGTCGGGAGAGTCTCTGTCTAGTGCCGAAAGTAAGGGAGGTAGTTTTCTTGGGGTTTAGAAAGAGCTGGTTTGAGTGAAACCAGAGCTGGGCAGCAATGAAGTCTTTCTGAAGTCTAGCAGCCACTTTTGTGGGGGAGGGACCCAATGCAAACAGAACAGTGTCATCTGCGTACATGTGGATGGATGTATGCAGGCAAAGCTTTTGACTCTGTTCCACATAGAAGATTGATAAATAAGCTGGGTAGGCTCGGGGTGGGTCAGAAGTTGGTCAACTGGGTGGCAAACTGGTTGACAGGCAGAAAACAGAGAGTGGTGGTAAATGGTATACAGTCAGAAGAGATGCAAGTCACAAGTGGGGTACCTCAGGGATCAGTCCTGGGGCCAGTCCTCTTCAACATCTTCATTAGTGACCTTGCAGATGGACTAGAGGGTAAGGCTTTGTCTGTTTGCAGATGACACCAAGATCTGCAACAGAGAGATGATCCAGATGGGGTGGGCAGAATGAGAAGAGATCTGGATAAACTGACAAAATGGTCAGAAGAGTGGCAACTGGGATTTAATGCAAAGAAGTGCAAAATCATGCACATAGGGAAGAGAAATCCTGAAGCCACCTATAGGCTGGGAGGGGAGTTGCTAGCAGTCACAAAGGAAGAAAAAGACTTGGGTGTCATCTTCATTAGTGACCTTGCAGATGGACTAGAGGGTAAGGCTTGTCTGTTTGCAGATGACACCAAGATCTGCAACTGAGTAGATGATCCAGATGGGGTGGGCAGAATGAGAAGAGACCTGAAATCATCCAAGCAGACCTCTAAAGCAGTAGGTAAGGCTAGGGGGGTGTTAGGGTGTATTAGTAGGGGTATCACAAGTCGTAAGAGGGAGGTAATAATCCCTCTTTACAAGACACTGGTTAGGCCCCATCTGGAGTACTGCGTGCAGTATTGGAGGCCACACCTTCACAAGGACATTAACCAAATTGAGGCAGTCCAGAGAGGGCAACCAAAATGGTGCAGGGACTGCATCAGAAGACATATTAGGACACAATAATAGAGCTCAATATGTATAAAGGAGGGAGAGAGGTGATATGATTGAGGCATTCAAGCACCTTAAGGGCATTAACAAGGTGAAAGAGTCTAACATGTTTAAATATAAGAAAATAGCAGGACAAGAGGACACAGCATGAGATTAGAGGGGCGATTAAGGGGAATGTGAGGAAATTTCACAGAAAGGGTGGTGGATGCATGGAATGGCTTACCACAAGAAGTGGTAGCTATGAATACAGTGCAGGGCTTCAAACAGGCATGGGATAGGCATAAGGAAGCAATACAAATGACTATGAAAAGATAGGTCACTGACAGAGCAAAGGTCGATGGCACATTTATAAGGTAGAAAAAGAAATGGGCAGACTGGATGGGCCTTGCGGTCCTTATCTGCCATCAACTTCTATGTTTCTATACTGATGGCAGGTCATTCAGGGAAATGGAGAATAGTATTGGGCCAAGGATCGAGCCTTGGGGGACCCCAGTGGTTATAGGGAGGGGGGGAGGAGTATTGCAGCCTATTCTAACAGATTGAGTCCTGCCAGCTAGGTATGATTGGAACCAGTTGGTGGTAGTTTCCGAGAGTTCAGCATGGGTGAGTTTGGATAGTAGGAGGGGGTGGGAGATGGTATCGAACTCCTTGGTAAGGTCTATGAAAATAGCTGATGTGATGTGCCCATGATTCATACCTGTGAGGACAGTGTCAGTGAGCCATAATAAGAAGGTGGTGGTGGAATGGGACTTCCTAAATCCAGATTGATAAGGTGAGAGGAAGGCGGAGGAGTCAGAAAGGAGGAGAGTTGGGCAAGCACGAGGCATTCCTAGAGTTTGGCTAGGTGGGGAGTAGGGAGATAGGGTGGAAGTTTCTTGGTGAGGCAGGGTCACCCCCTTTCAGGAGGGGGATGACTGTGGCACATTTCCAGTCTTTTGGGACTTTAATGTGTGAGAAAGAGAGGTTGAAAAGAGTGGCCAGAGGTGCAGCAATGGCTGGAGCAGATAGGTGGAGCATTTTGGGGTCCAGGCCCAAGTGGCATTTCCCTTTAGAGGGGTTGAACCCCCGCAGGGCTTCTAACACTTCAGTTGGAGTGACCATTCGAAAGGCAAAGGACGGGGAGGTGGGTGGAGAATTGGTGTCCGGGTTCAAGTGGTGTTGGGGGAGAGAGGATAGCAGAGTGGACATACAGCTAGTAAAAAAGGTATTAAAAACAGAGGCCACAGCACATGGTTCAGTAACGGTGAGGCCATCAACGATTAGAGCTGGGATGGGGGGCTGTGCCAGAGGGGAGAGAAGTGATTTGATTGATTTCCAGAATTTCACAGGTTGACTTAGGTTGGATTGGAAAGAGGTCTTGAAATAGGTTGCCTTGGCCTGGCGGAGTGCCCGGTAGAGTTAGAGTGCTGCCTGGGTGTTGGTAGCCTTGTGTGCTTTCCATGCCTGGTCCCTGGTGCATAATTGGTCAATAATATAGGCAGTGACCCAGGACAGGTGGGCCCCCCCTTTACACGGGTCTTTCTCAGTGGTGCATGACGGTCCCAAACGATGAGGAATCTGGGGTTGAAAAGCACCAGGGCAGTGTGTTGATGCATGTAGACAACACTGTGCCCTTTGTTAGTGGGCACCTCTGACCCCGAGTTGGAAGGCTTGATTCAGTGGGATTTTAATAACATCCAGCAGTGGTTCTTGGCAAATTGGCTCACCCATAATTCCAAGAAAACAGCTTCTTTGACCTTCTAATCTAGGCCAAACTTCAATCCCACCCTGTTTTTTTCATTTATAACAGCACTCAGCTAGAAGTGGTCACATTTTTCAAATATCTGGCTGTGAGGCTATACCAACACCTTGATTTCTTTAGCCACATTGATGCCATCCAATCTAAGCTCTTCCTAAGCATGGCACACTGTAGAGGAACAAGCACTACACTCCTTCCAGAAAGATGGAAGATCATCTCTAAACTTATACTTCTTGTTGACTATGGTAATGGGTCTACAAAACAGCTTCCAAATCCTCCCTGGCCAAAGTGGACCCACTTTTCAACGCTGTCTGTTGCTTCTCCCCTCTCTGCCCTATGTATATTAATGATTGTTCTCTACACTCTGATGGCCTGACCCTCCATTACAATAGGCATCTCTCTCCCTAGCTTTTTCTTCATTTTCATGTACCAGACTAGCAATCTCCCTGACTGCTTTACCTTTCTCCTTAGCACCTCCCTCCATCCTTCTACTCCTTGAGGCACTCATTCCCCAACTTCTCCCTCATTTCCTATCACAAGACCGCCTTTGGTCAGGCAGCATTCTTCTACCAACTGTTTAATCTCTGGAACAACCTCTGACCTCTCCTGCAGTCCTCTGCATCTCATGTGACACACTACTGCCACTGCTACATGTACTGGCAAACCCTCAGTGCCTCTGCTACTAGTCCAGCCTGGCACACTGGGATGCTTATCTCATACAGCCTGCTTGTTCAAGTACTGTACTATGATTCTGCACTTCCCAGCCACTGTCTTTGTATTTGTCCCATTCCTTTCAGCAGATGTCGGTACTTTTTCATTTCACTTCCTGGTTTGCCAGTGTAAGGTTACCTACTGCTGTTGCCATCTGCTAATTGTCATGTATTCTGCCTTGTATTTTATTTTAAATATTGCTAAGTAATAATTGAATTATGTTGTTTATTTGCACATCTATTGTATAAATCTCTGCTGCTATGCTTCTCCCAGGACACATCTGGAAACAAGATACTGCCAGCTCAGTTTTCTTGGTGAACTTTTTAAAATAAGTAAAGTGGATGACATGATTTTGTTTAAAGAGATATATCACTAAGTCAGCCTACAAAAACCTGCAAATTAATTTTTCAGTTTTAGAAAAATCAATAAAATTGGTATTGAATGCTGATAAATCAAAAATAATGTTTTTTGGAGCCAAAGTTACACAACTTTAAATACAGTGTAAGTACAGTATGTCGAGAAATAACAGTGGCCTTCTTTAGCTGAGAAATGAATGTCAGTACCTAGGTTTTTGGCTGGACTCGTCGTTGAGTTATCAGTCCCATAGTGATCGTTTGGTATCTAAATTTTAACTAACGATTTTGCTTCTGTTCAGAAATCAGAAATGTTCTGATTTGAAAGCTAGGCTGGAACTGGAAACCCAAACAGCCCTCCCTCTTTTAGATCATGGTGAGCATTTTAATAGAACCTCTTATGGGGAATTGTAACATAAATTAGATTTACTACATAATACTTTTGCACAATTTGTTCTGAAATGTAAACCTCATACATATAGGAGCACTGTTCACTGAAATCTTAAATAGTTAACCTTGGAAAAAAAAACACCTAAGATTTCATAAGCTAGGTATTTCTTCACAAATGTCTCTAATAATACACTAGTAATTACATTCAATATTTTGTTTCTAAATAATATAATTGCCAATTAAGACTGAATGATCACAAATTATAGCATAGTTTCAATGTTTGCACCAAAAGAGGTGAGATGGCATTCAGCTATTGCAAAAACAAAATTGCACAGCTCAGAAAGCAGGTCATACTAAAGTGCAAAAGTTTATTTTAATGCAGATGACAAAAGTACAGATGGACAAATGCTCCTGTGCTTCAAGGGGACCTGTGTCTTACTTAGGGAGCTAATAGGGCTTGAAAGATTGCAACTCTTTACTGTGCACCTTAAATTGTTATCTATTACTCTCATGTGAAATTGTGAGTCTTTGCTGTATAATACCTTAAGAGCTACAGTATATGCAAATGTCAGATTAAGTATACACTTGTCTTACTGTCATATATTATATAATAGCCTTAGAACTAATGAATACTAATTGGCATGATTTTATACTGCATGATGTGACGTTGATTGACTTATAGCTGTATTCCTGCTGTCATATTAGGATGCTCTTGGAAATGAGGTTGCATTTTTAATTATTTATTTTTCCAGGAAAAAAGCTTAATTGAACACGACCTGTTTACAAGTAGATCCTGGTCAGGACAGGCAAACAGTACAACAGATCAAAATGGTACAATAGATCAAAAGGCAATGAAATATTACAAGAATCCAAAGTAAGCAGATAACAGCAGATTAAAAATGAAAATAACATAATCAAAAATAAGTAGATACAGCAGGGGGTTATCTCTTACTTCAAGCCTCCTGTCTTTAGACAGGAGAATTTCAAAAAAACTGGAAAGTAGCTAAAGTTGTGCCAGTTTATAAAAGGGGCTCTAAATCAGATATGAACAATTACAGACCAATATCTTTGCTTTCTCAAGCATCAAAAATTATGGAAAAAATGGTTTCCTATCAATTAAAAAAGTATCTGGAAGAGGAAGGACTATTGAATAGGTATCAATCAGGGTTTCAAACAGTACATAGTTCTGAAACAGTTTTAGCAAAGGTTGTAGGAGACATCCAGATGAGCTTAGACAGGAGAAATGCAGTGAGAGCCATAGTTATTGATTTATCAAAGGCATTTGACACTTTAAACCATGGTGTTCTACTGTCCAGGCTCTGGATGATGGGGGTACAAGACTTGGAACAGAATTGGTTTTGTTCATATCTGATGGGTCAAAAGCAATTGGTGGAGCTGGGTCCCTATAAATCTTTCACATTACTGATTAAATCAGGGGTGCCCCAGGACTCAGTATCGGGCCCACTGCTCTATAATATCTATGTGAATGGCATACAGTTTGAGGACCCAGAGGTGAGGTATTGCATTTATGCCGATGACACTCTGATTTATGCTGAAGGCACCACTTTGGAAAACGTCTCTGTTAAACTGCAAGCAGCTTTTTTTCAGTTGCAAATGTTTTTGGAGTCACATAGACTGATACTAAGTGAAAAAAAAACAGGTGGTACTTTTTCAAAATGGCTCTAAGTTCAGCCAGTCTCTGGAGATTAAAACCTTAAATGGGGAACTAATACAGCAAGTTTTTCACTATAAATATCTAGGAGTCTGGATGGACCACAGGCTTAGATGGGATATCCATCTGGATAAATTGATAGCTAATTTCAGTAGGAAATTGGGAATGCTGCATAGATTGAAACAGTATACTACTATTGAGGTACATCACAAAATAGTGGAAGTTATGATTTTGCCTGTCCTAGATTATGGTGATCTTGTGAATGCTGGGGCCTCTGGGATGGAGCTGGCAAGGCTGGATGTCATGTACAACAGACTTGCCTGCTTCATCCTCAGTGCCTCCAGGAGAACACACCACTGTGAGATGTTCAGGGCTTTAGATTGGTGGAGCTTAGAAGATAGAAGAAAGTCACATTTGGCAACTTTTATGGTAAACATCAGAAGGCGGAAACTACCTATTTGTTAGATGAATGTATTACTAGGGATTTGGGAGGGGGGATTAAGATCCTCACATGGTTTTGAATTTGCTACACCAAAGTGTAACCTGGGGATAGGTAGAGCCTCATTATTTAGTATCGGTCCAAAATTATGGAACACCCTTCCTTTACAGTTGAGAGGGATACACAAGCCAGTTTCTCTGGGATCTATTAAGAACTAGTTCCTGAATCTAATTATTGTGCAGGCACCATGCTGCATAAAATAAAATAAGAAGCTAAGCTGGTAACATGGAGTTAGATTGCATGGGGCTAACTATGCATCATTCTGGGATAATCTCCTTGTTTCGAACTGTAATATTTTAATTATTTAGTTTTTGTTTACCGGGTAGGTGCACTAGCCATAGCAAAGACTATTTTTAGGCACGACCTGGGAGGGTACAGAGCAAACAACAGAAAACAAATTTCAGTACATACAAATTGCAGTACATAGTAGACAATAGCATATCATATGAAGAGTGTCAGCAGGCGTAAACAACAAAAAGTTGGGTAAATACATAACAGTGTGACAATACAGCAAAAATGCTGGTAGTTATACATTAAATCATAGCTACTTAAGAAAATAGGGGAGGAAAATACAATGATGGCTATAATCTATGAAATAGCCAATATCGGGTAGGTGTAGCAGAGAAAATATAAGGCAAGGAGGGTAGAGGGTGGGATAGGGAAGAGCTAAGAGCAAGATAAAAGGGATAATTTCGTTGATTTAAGGGCAGTAAGAGAAAGTAGGAGCAAGTGCAGAGCATTAAGTGGGTCTAGCAGAAATGGTCATGTGTTTCAATATGTTATTTATTGACATTTGTGAAGTGTACTGTCATGGTGAAGTTAGTTTGGGACTAATTATTTGTCATTCTGAGATGTACTACTTGTTTCATACTGTATTATGTCTCAATATGTTATTTGTTGACTTTCGTGTGAAATGTACTGTCATGATGGAGACTGATGTTATCTGCACTGTTGAACTGACTTCTGTCTTAATGTGTTGTATTTACAAATATATGGACTGTGTAAGCTAATAGCAAGGGGCCTCTTTGAAAATGAGTCTCGCACTCAATAAAGTCTTATCCCTGTTCATATTTTATGAATACATTTTTTTACTACTACTTTTTTTACTCAGGTCTCTCTAAAACAGAATGAAAATGAAATGAATGTGATGTTGCTGAGAACAGTCCAAAAATTGAATAAACTAGAAAAAAACTCCCTAGTTATCTGCTCTTGAGAGGGAAACAGAATAGAACAAGTGGAGGGGTACAAATACCTAGGCTTTTGGATAGATACCTAGGGGTTAGGTAACTTGCATGTTGCAAAGCTCGTAAGCAGAATAGACAAGTGCTTGGAAGCCCTATACTGGAACAGGAGGTGCTTGGATTTTGAGGCGAGATTACAAATACTGCGAACACAAGTATTCTTCATTTTCGATTACTCCAACCTTGCTTATGAGTTTTGTATGAAGGACATGTTGCATAAGTTGGATATACTGTTTAATAGAGTGGCATGTTTTGTTCCAAACCTGTTTGTATGATACTCATAACTGCGTCTTACATAAAAATTCAGGCTGGACATCCCTTGCTGAAAGACACGGACTGCACAAAATGCTTTTCTTCACTGAAATGTTTACAGGGTAAAGTACCAGATTACTTAAAGGAGAGGTTGATACTCATGGAAAAACAAGTCTCATGGAGAAGTACATGCCTCTTGGAGTTGGCATCCCCTCAGGTGGCCCCTGCAAGAGCCAGGTACTTCTTCAGTTACTGGGTGCCTCAAGTATGAAACTCCCTTCCAGAGATTTTTAGAATCTAATGAAAAAAAGGCCAACTCACAAACAAATAAAAACATTCTGTCTTCACCATAAATGTGTATTAAATGTAAGGAAGGTATAACGCAATTTCAAAAATCAATTATGAAGTTCCCCAAAATGCTGATTAGTTGAATATAACTGTTGTTTGAAGTTTTATATATTGGACGATGACTGTATAATTTATTGTTTAGTAAGCTTTGCTACTGCTTTTAAAGTGACTTTTGTGCTTAATATGTTTATGATGTAACAGTGGTATGAATGAGTATACCATCGAAATATCTAAATTTTGACATCGAAATCCATTACAGTGAGCAACTTCGAGGTTGTTGCTGTAATGGACCCAATGATGACATTTTGCATATTTCACCTGTATTTCGTCCTCTTCAAATAAACTCAGACTTGGAGTCTGTTATGTTAAAATCAGAGTTGCAGGGGGCGCATCCCCCCACAAGAAAAAAACACTCAATGTCTGACAGGCGAAATTTCACCTGTCGACATTGTTGGTCTCACTGTGCCACATTTCAACAAGTTGGTTGTCAATGCGGCTTGGTGGAACCCTATGAATGTACATAGGGATGTCATTGCAAATTAGCAAGGCCACTGATTTATGGTGATTAAAATAATGAAATTCTGTTTTCAAGACTTCAGATTCCAGAATTGCACCGGTGATTGTTACTCTAATTTCCAGATTTTACAGGGATTCTGCTATCATTCTTTTAGTATGTGCATAAATAATCAGAATTAAAGAAGTCTTAATATACAGAGCATTAAATAAAGCGAATTGAAAATAGTACAAGAAGGAATTAAAATAAAAAAAAGTTTTGTAGATTTACTGATTTGATATAAAATGCCAGATTCCATGAAATCTTTGTTTTTACCAGTCTTCAGGCATCCCTAATTCTGGAATTTTACTAGATTTTCTGGTAAAAACTGAAAAACAGTGGTCTTGTAAATGTGCCTTGGCTCTATGACTAATCCATAAATAAAACCTGAACTTGAATTCTCTTCCTAGTTAAATTAACGAATACATACATAAATCCCAAATTTTTTTACTGTTGCTTGTCTTTGGCAATACTAAACAAAACTCTGGCCCCCCTACCAATAACAACCTCCATTTCTATGCCAACTGAACTCTCAGCCAGGACAGGCCTTGACTTTTCACATGACAATATGCAAAACTTGCTACCTAAAATGGATTTGGTCAAAACATGGCTCTTAACAACCAAGTCTAATGTTTTTATTTGAACAAAGATGTAGCAAAAAAATGAATCACTGATTCTGAGACGTCTATTCCTGGCTAGAATGTATTTAAGAACAGACAGGGAAGGGAAGCAGAAATGACTGATGGGCCAGTGGTCTTTTTCTGCAGGCAAACTCTATTACAGAGCACCCTCATCTAAAGATGTTTCCTCTAAATACTATTTTAGAAATACTTTCACAATGTACTGCAATTGTTCTGAATTACAGTAATTATTCTTAGTGACTTTAAAGGGAACTGATTTTGTAGCACCTCATCTAAAACCAAGTCTGATGTTTACAGGGCTATTACTTCTTAGTATTTTAATGACCACAGGGATTTGCTTTTTTGAGTATTCTTTCTGAGAATAAAGTAGACACAGCCCCCAAAATATTGGTATGGCTGGGCTATTTAGCAATCAGAAATGTTACCTGGAGCTGGCCTAGTGGTGCTGAGGGTTGAGGCGCTGGATGCCACACCTTGCGCCACACTGGTGACCTGGGTTTGGAAATGAGCCCGGGTCATTGGGGGCTGGCAGGGGAGGACTCAGGATTGAGCATCCGCTGACTGCCTCCTAGTCCTGGGGTGGGTTGGGGAACAACCATCGCGTGACAGCAACCTCTTGAGATGCCTGGAGGTACTACCTGTGGGGTGGCTGTTGGGGGGGGGAGTGCGGCGGATGTCAGCACACAGTGCCTGATGTCATTGCACGTCTACATTCCTGTGGGCAAAAAATGGAGGAAAAAGGCTGGGCGCGACCATGCAGCTTGATGGCCGCACTCTGCACTGCCCGGAGGACTTGCGAGGAGTTCCGTTAGGAAGGATCCAGGGCTGTCCTGGCTGGGAGTGGCAGAGGGGACCCTCCAGCAGGGTAGCATAATGGACATCCCAGACCCTCCTGGGTGCGGTATGAGCCACCCAGCTCTTTGGGTGGGCAGGGCCGGCGGCTGGATGCCCCAAGCCGGTCACACTGCAAAGGAAGTAAAAAAAGCAGCTCTGATAAAAAAAAAAAAAAAGAAATGTTACCCTGGCAAATCAGAATACTTGGGCTTGGAGGCATTATCCAAATCAAAATGGTGGTGGCGGTGGTGTGTGGGTGTGTTTGTATATATATGGGTGGTCATGGAGGTGGGGATGGGGTCTTCCAGGACATCCTAACTATGGAGAAACTGAATTATTATCTCTCCAAGTTCATCTACTGTACTGGAATCACCAGGAAAAGGAACAGCTCCTTCAGTAATCAGCACTACTATATCCCTCTATAGTCTCTTTTTATTTACTCATTTTCTCTCATTACTGAGCCTTACCCATCAGCAGTTGGCTACCTCCCAGTCCTGTCACCCATCACTGCTTCCACCACTGACATATCCCCATGGTGGGGAAAATGGGGAATCCCAAACCCTGCATACTGGTATAATCAAGGGTTTACCTATGCCGACGTGACAACAATGTTGTCGACGTTTGGCATAGTGACAGCCCCAATGTCGACAGGTGAAATTTTGCCTGTCAGACATCGGTCTGTGTTTCTGTTAGGGGGCTGCACTCCCAAACCCCCTATACCTGCAGTCACACAGTTGCATGATGGTGTGTGAAGTTAGCCAGCATCCTTCCTCCAAGGTGTTCCTGCTTGCACTGCCAGCTGTGGTCACCCAGGTAGCAGTGTTGTGGTGGAATTAGCTGCCCACCCTACCCAGAGTAGGAGAGAATCCACTGGGGTGCTCTATTCTCATCCCCCACTGGCCTGCTGATGACCTAGGCTCATTCATGAACCTGGATCACTAGCTTGGAAGCACTTATAGGCCAAAACTGTCACTTTTTAGTCCTAATATAATGGGTCTCATCCATTTTGGATTATCATGGAATTTGATACTGCTATGAGTATAAATTAATCCTGCTTATAAATGCCTTCAAGGATGAAAATCTCTAGCCACTGGGAGCATTAATGTTTATTATTTAGTTTTATTTTTATTTCTTAGGTGCTTAATTTCACAGGCTGTGGGCACTTTACAAAACATGTACAAAAATACAAATGCAGCAGCACTATTAATAATTAATATAGCGATATAAACTATTCTGCTGGTACAGTACTTATTTATGAGTGGGGTAAGCTATTAAAAATAAATGTCTCAAACCCCGCTTAAATAACAACCAAGGTGGTCTCCCTAAGCTTGTGGGGCAGCAGAGTTCAAAAAGCTGGAGCTGCAACCATGAAAGCACATACCCCACACAACTTCGGACATGATCTGGGAACCCTCAGGAGGCCCACTCTAGAGGCATGGAGGTACTAATGAGATTCCACTATTGTAACAGTTCTTAGACTTTGTCACAGTGAGCCTCCCCAAATCCATGGAAAAGATTTTGAGCCTCCCCCAAAAACTGAAATGATCTTGGGCCTCCCCAAAGAAAAATAACATACTATACTTTGAGCAGTACACCATGAATAAATTGAAACCCCTTTGAGTACTTGGCTCACATTCAGTTCTTTGTCTTATACTAAAGTGGAACCTTTGAAAAAGAGCTCCTATGCTCAAAGGTGTTATCTGAAAAACAAATAAATAAAATAAACAAATATTACTATTCATCTTTTTGTACCCCCCAACCACCCCACAGGCCAGCTTACTTGCTCCACTATTTTCATTCTTGAACCATTGTTACGTCTTGTTGCAGTACCTTCATGGGTCAGACTACTTTCTCTGTTTCCTTTCTATAGGAAATAACTTTCCTACATACTTTGGCTCTCTACCTGCTTCCCTGCTCCTATGCAACTTCTCTGGGATTACTTTGCTCCTTTCTGCTATTGATCTTAGTACTCCTATGCTCAACCCTTGTATTTGGGCTGTTCTACCATCAGTCTACAAATTGATCAAATACCACCACTCATTATTAGTTTATTGTTCATATTTTTTGCAATATTGTTCACTGTGTATTTCTTGATTGTTTTGCAGTTACTGTTTGAAATGTATTCACTCCCTACCCTTCCTCAGGTACACCTGAAATGAGCATTGGCTTATTCACCTTCCCTTGTCACCTATTAGTAAATAAATACATAAAATTCACCTATTATTATCCTCTTTCAGTTTGCTTCATCTCTTCACACAAAATACATAAAACTCAAAATTTAAATACAGTACTTTTTTAGACTTGCTTGAGCCTCCCCTTGAACAGGTTGGGGCTTCCCCAGGGAGGCTGGCCTCACCATTTGAGAACCCCTGCTGACTATTGTATTCTGTCTTATGGTTTAATCTATTTGTATGTGAGTTACAGTGGAGAAGAAACAGGAGACATTTCTGGCAGGCATAGCAGTGGCTTGACCCAGCACTGAACAAAGCTTCAGATTTAGGGAACAAGCTGTAAAAAGCTACAATGGAAGGAGGGAGGGAGACTGGGGAGAAAAAATTTGAGCACGGCACTGGTTGTAAGAATTCTTTTTGTGTTGCCTGTTCTTTGCCCCCAGTTTCAAGCTAGGCTTTTTCTCAAAATAACAAATGATGGAAAATAGTTCAATCAGAGCTCGTCTTGCAACTCCTAACCATTTGCTTGAGAGAAAGTTGGATGGACGTCCCAAAGCAACACAAATGGCCCCAAACCTTTGTCATGCCTTATAATACTGTATATAAGAACACAGCTAGGAAAGTTTGAAGAACATTGCTGGTTGAACTAAGAAAGTTTGATTTCTTACTAATTTGTGACCCAGCAAGAGACACATTTGTACTAGCATTTTGTAGTTTTGGACATGAAAATTGGTTGAAATCATATTTATTTTTGTTCAACCATTGCAATAAAATTGGAAAACTAAGACTTTGCTGAGTTCTCCATCCAACTAAATTCGTATCTGTTGAAAAGACAGAAACCCAGAAAGTTCAAAGGGTTAGATTCTGTCACAGCCAATTTGCTTCAGTGCTATAATATGTGCATATAACACCAGCTGAGCACATAAAGGGCCCTATTTATTGTTGGGGCTGACATATGCATCATTTGTGCATTGCTGGCATGCAGAGCCCCACGTACCTAAGTTGCTCCATTTGTCTTTCTTACTGGTTTATTTACTGTCCACAGCCACCCACGTATACGCATACTGAACTCTTCGAAGAGGGCAGAGGGAATGGTAGCCTGGAGCAAAGTGTTGCTGGGAAATGGGCTTCCAAACAGAAGCCCAGAATGTACACAAAGTGAACCCTCTTGCCTCACAACATTCATTTTATTTTATTCTTTTTGTTAACTGGGTAAGGCCCACTAGGCACAAAGTGCCTGTTTTCAGTGGCGACCCGGGAGCACTGGGAGAGGTTAAGTGACATGCTCAGAATCACACAGTATGCAAGTGGAGGTTGTGGAAATCAAACCCAGATCTGTCTGCTGGATGTATCAAGCTTGTTCACAGCTCATTACTCTAACCTCTAGGCTATACTGCCAATAACAGGGACGCATGAGATCTGGCAAGCTGTGGTCCGGACATTCATGCCCATGTAGCATCAGGCAAACAATAAAAACATTTTCCTATTACTATAGCTATATCCTCAGATCCCCTTGGAAAGCAGCAGGACTGGGCATGGGTCAGCTTCCAATTATTGGGTTACTCCTGGTCTCAGAAAAGGCCACAAAGGAGAGGTGCATAGCCATTACACCAGGGTTCTCCCTGCCATTAAGTATGTCCCTGCCACTGGCTGCTCCATGCAAGTGGCTTCAAAAAGACCAGAGAATGTGGCATCAGCCCTGGCAATCCCATGGTAACCCCCCCCCCGTGTGGTCACCTAAATGGCTTAGCAGAAAGAGCAGGATTGGTTCCCGGAAAGCAACAGATGTCTGGTGGGGGAAGGGAAAGAGAATAATGCAGAAGTCATTTGGCCAAGGATGCACAACAAATTCTCATAAGGCGATCTATAGTACAGTATATGTCATGTATGTGCAACATACAGATTTCTTGCATAGGGACCAAACTGTTTTAAAACAGATACTGTACTCTGGTCTTACTTCTTGGTTAGTGCCTCATCATATAATCTCTAGGCTGTTCATTTTTACATTGCATGTTGCTTTATATTAACTGTGTGTGTGAAATAAGCCACATCAGTAGGCTTTTATTAGGGATAGAACTATTACCAAAGATTGTGAGGTTCCGATGATTTCAGTTTCAGTTTTTATTATGGGATTTCACCACTGAGCACAGTGCATTTGCAACAGTGTCCTGGCAGTCACACATCAGTTACAACAGTAAATCGCATTTTGTATCAATTGCAAAAATAAATACCGTGATATAACATGTAGTAACAACATTACATATATTAGGTACGCTACACATAATAACATTTTGCGTATTTATTATTATTCTTAAGACATGAAAAGTTCTGATAGTTATCTAAGCTTCGTCAGAACCTTCAGAACCTTTAAGTTTGAGGTAGAAAAACTGTTTATCCAATATTTTCCCCAATAAGCTACTATAGCTAGATAGTACCACCTTCTGTAGCACTACTGTTTGGCTCACTGTGTCCTATGTTTACCTCTAGCCATCTTTCTGAGTCTTCTCATTCCACCCCCCCCCATACCCCCCAATCACCATAACCAGCAGCAGCCTTATTTCCAGATAATGACCTGCTGGGGCACTATAATAATACTCCAAAATCCATGTCTTGAAAATTGCCGGAATCTGAAAAAAGTTGTGATAAGTTCCTTTACAGAAAATGGCAGGTTTTGGAAGGTCTAAACGTACCTGAAGTGGTTATCC
Source organism: Neoceratodus forsteri (assembly GCA_016271365.2). Classification (NCBI taxonomy): domain Eukaryota; kingdom Metazoa; phylum Chordata; order Ceratodontiformes; family Ceratodontidae; genus Neoceratodus; species Neoceratodus forsteri. The sequence continues at coordinate 238,843,546 of CM057451.1, forward strand.
CATCCTTAATAGTTATCCTAGCCCATTTTTTTCAATAAATAAAATATATGTTTAATACATATATACGTACGGGTAAATGTGATGGGAAGGGGGCATTTGAGCTAGCTACACTAATGAAAGATGAAATAGTATGTGTGGATGGAATAGACAGGTTTGCTGGGCCTTGTGTTTTTAGAGTTTTACCGGCGGTTGGCGGAGCCTGCAACCGTTTTGGGATTGATCTGTTGCCTTAAAACAGCCGATCGTAGCACCTTCCATTGGTCTTTTAGAAGTATCCTTCCAAAAGTCCAATGGAGCTTGTAACACTCCATCACGATCGGCCACTATGGAGTAACAGCTGCCCTATTTCGGCTGTTACTTCCATATTCTGGAACAAGAATTGCGCATGCGCACCTCGTGGGCATGCACAGTTCTGCTGGTGCTGCCAGCTTGTGAATGGCAGAATGCCATTCACTGCAACTACACGAGTGAATGCCATGCTTGCATAGTTGCATTGCTGCCACCATCTTGCTGATGGCACTCCTCCCACACCCTCCCACTGCTCCTGTCCTCCCTGCTCCCTCCGTTCCTTCACAGCACCGGCTGCAAATTTATTTTTAATTTTTATTTATTTATTAGAGGTATCGGAATTACAAACCTTTGAGTCAGAGACTTATTTACAAAGGCTTCATGTCAAATTACAAACAGTACAAAATAGTGTTCGGAGATACAATACAGAGGCAGTGATGGAACACTAATACACGTGTATCCAACAATTATACATTAACAAGCAGCAAGTAAAATACAGGTATTTAGAAGTTGGAGAGGAAAACAGTAGGAGTGCAATGATCAGAGGGTTAGCAGGATGGAGATCCTTTGTGGTAGCTCAAGAGCAGTCAAGGACTTAGGTTAAAGGCCCAGGTTCATGACATAAGGAGAGTGAGAGGAGGAGGGGATAACTGAGGGGGAAACAGCGGGGGGAAAGAGGCAAGCCTGGAGAAGTCATACAGTCAAATAAAACCCTCCTGCTCCCTTCTACTGCTGCTGTCCTCCCCACTCCCTCTGTTTCCTGCCCCCGAACCAACATCGGGGTGTCCAATCCCTGTGTTGGCATCACGTACCCCCCAACTCATGTGGCATACTGGGAGCCCAACCCAGTGTACCCAGATTTATGTTTCCCCCCATGCTAACACCAGGGTGCCCAGTCCCCATGTCAGCATCATGTATCCCCCCAACTCATGTGACACACTGGGAACCCACGCCAGTGTGCCCAAATTTATGTTTTTTCTCTCTTTTTTTCCTGTAAGTAAAGAAAACCATCCCCAACATCTTATTTTTTACCTGTAAAATAGAAAATGGTCCCTCATCGTTCACCAGTCCACCCTCCCCCATCCCCACCCTCTCACTGAGCACCCAGCTCCCCATAGCCCCTCTTACCCCATACTTACCTCCGAAGGTCGGTGCTATCATCTTCTCTGGACTGGGACATGTCTGCACTCTCCAAAGCCAAACCACAAACTGAAGAGTCAAAAGTAAGTGTGGTATAATGGCAGTCAATGGGGTTTTCAACTTATGTTGATATATTGCCATTTTTAGGAATTTTATAATAATAATAATAAATCTTTATTTATATGGTGCCTTTCCATAGCCGAGGTGCCTCACAACAATTAAAACAAAATAAATCATAAAATCATTCATTATACATACTTAAAACAGATAGTACAGATAAAACCAGTATATGAGTCAGTCACCAAAAGCTTTCCTCCACAAATAGGTTTTGAGAGCCTGTTTGAATCCCTCCATGGTCGCGAACTCCCATAGCTGATGGGGTAGAGAATTCCAGAGGGTAGGGGCTGCATGCATAAATGCCTAGGCCCTGGAAGATTTTAAACAAACCCTTGAAATCTCTAGCATCCCCTCATCAGCCAAGTGGAGTGATCGCCCAAGGCAGCAAGGGACCAGAAGCTCTTTCAGGTGGTCTGGACCCTGTCTGTGTAGGGCTTTATAAGTCAGAAGTCTGACTTTAAAGGTGATCTGCCACTGTACTGGCAGGTAGTGCAGTTTGCACAGCACTGGGGAAATATGACAGGACCGAGAGGTTCCCGTCAATAACTGGGCTGCTGCGTTCTGCACTAGCTGCAAGCGTGGATGTCCCCCCCAAGGTAGCCCTAGGTAAAGGGAATTGCAGCAATCCAGGCATGAGGACACAAAAGCATGGACCAATGTAGGGAGATTGCCAGATGGAACAAGCTGCTTAACCCTGGAGATATTCCTCAGATGGTAAAATGAGGATTTGATGACTTCCAACACCTGTGAATGAAGTGTCAGGCCATTGTCAAAAATTACCCCCAGATTTCGCACCTATTCAGAGGTCAGGACTGATAAGCCCCCAAGAAAAAATCCCAAGAGCAAACCTGCCCCCAACCCCACTATCCAGTACCCCAGGTCCACAACCAGCACCTCAGTCTTTTCCGAGTTCAACCTCAACCAACTCAAATTCATCCAGTCCTGGATTTCAGCGAAGCAGTTATTAAATACTGAGAGGGCTCTATCCTGGTCAGGTGCAAAAGAAAGGTAGAGCTGGGTATCATCAGCATAGCAGTGAAACCTCAGCCCATACCTTCTTACAATGTTCCGAGGGGCAGCATATACACTGTGAACAACTTGGGGGACAACACCGATCCCTGAGGTACTCCACATGACAGAGGAACTGGGTCAGAGGAATAAATCCCGACACCACCCTCTGAGTTCTTCCGATGAGGAAAGATGTAAACCACCTGAGGACTGTACCAGACAGGCCACAGACGAACCTCAGGTGAACAAGGAGAACCCCATGGTCCACAGTGTCAATTGCTGATAAGAGATCAAGAAGAACCAAGGTGGAGCGGTTTTTCCAATCTTTTGCCATCAGGAGATCATTGAACACCCAAACCAGCACCATCTCAGTACTGTGCCTCTTTCAAAAACTGGACTGGAGAGGTTCATAGATGTCATGGATGGTCAAATGGTTCTCCAGCTGTACAGCCACTACTTTCTCAATCACCTTCCCTATAAAGGGAAGGTTTGAGATTGTTCTGTAGTTCGCATGGCAGTCTGGGTCCAAAGAAGCTTTCTTCAGGAGGGCTATTACCACTGCCTCCTTCAGGGAGCAAGGAAACTCACCTGTTTCCAAGGAGCACCAGGCAATCTGTGCAAGGACTGGACCAACAATGTCACTACAACCCATAATCAGGGTAGTTGGTCCTGGGTCCAAACTATAGCACATAGGGCGCATACCCTGGACAATCCACATGAGATCCATGAGCTACGGGTGGTTGAAAGAACTCCAGGAAAGATGAGAAGCAGTGACCAGGCACCGATCCAAAGCAGCACCCATACAGTGTACTGGTTGGAGCTCACTCCTGATGTCATCCACCTTAGTCACAAAGAATCGAGCAAGCTCATTGCACTCCACTTGCGAAAAAGCTTTTCGAACCTGTTGACACGCTGGGTTGCACAGTCTGTCTATGGTTCGGAAAAGCTGAGCTGGTTGGTTCTGACTGGCCGCAATCTCCCTGGACAGGAACTCTGCCTTCTTATGGGTGATTGCAGATTGATAGGCCTGATAATGGTCAATCAATCTAAGGTGGTTGGCATCCAGGGTGGATTTTCTCCAGCAGTGCTCTAACCTTCATCCTAATCGCCACATTTCCCTCAACGTCCCATCAAACGAGGGGGACCCAGGGTGAAGGGAGAGAGGACGAATGCTTACAGGAGCAACGACATCCAGGGCTGCAGAAATGGCCGTATTATAGGCCATCACTAGGGTCTCTGGGTCATTGTTTGCCAATGGAAGGACAGATAGGTCAAGCACCGCCGCCATGCTTTCAAAACTTATATTTCGAAAAGAGCAGTACCTGACCATCTCTACAGGGATAGGCCTTTGAAGGAGGGCACAGAAACTGAACCCCACGGTGTAGTGATTGGACCATCTGACTGGTTCCACCCCCAAATCTGAGGCTTCGATCCCCAGGAAGAAGACTAGGTCAAGAGAGTGACTATGTTTATGGGTAGCAGCGGTAACAATCTGTGTAAGGCCTAGAAATGTCATTAACTGGAGGAAGTGCTGTCCAAATTGCGAGAGTTCATCATCAACCCAGGCATTAAAGTCACCCAGGACCATCAGCTTGGGCGACTCAAACACCAGGTCAATCACGAAGCCTGCCACTTCCTGAAGGAACCGCTTCTCATCTCCGGGTGGAGGGTAGATGAGAGCAATCCTACAGCCTACACCTGCTACCATGGTACACTCAAATTATTGTCTCCTCAACTGGTACACTCGTGAGGCCCAGTTCGGTCTTGAAACAGACTACAACCCCCCCCGCCATGATCCAGTCTCGAGCAATGGATCACTGAGTACCCGGCTGGAGTTGCAGCCTCCAATATAGGACCAGAGTTCTCGTCCAGCCAGGTCTCAGTGATACAAGCCAGGTCCACTGTTCCCAAAAGATCTGCAATAATTGCAGTCTTGTTTTTAATGGACCTGGCATTGCATAACACTGCTCGATTTGGATGAACTTCCAGGGCTGCCTGAACCACCTGCCCACCAGAATTGGTGGTACCCTTGGGTATGGAAGCCTGGCATGGAGGGCCACGATCTGGATTCCATTTCACCCCAGGGCATCTTCTGGATCTTTTTTGGCCCCAAATTTTCAACATATGGTTCTTGGGACCCCATCTTGTGAACACTGTCACTGTCATTTCATTACTCGGTCCCGAAAGGTGATTTCGCAGTCGCTGCACAGAATCACCTTTCAGGACTGATTAATGAAATGACAGTGCCACTGTTCATGAGGTGGGGTCCCAAAAAGCCCATATTGCAAATTTGGTGAACAAATTTCAAAAAATGACTGTGTTACAAGCATGTGTTACGCAGTTTCTATGCACGCTTCTAACTTTGCCAGTTTTTAATAGTTTCACTCCAGATTTTCAACATTGCCATTTTTGCACACCTCCTTATTTTTTGCAGTTAGTCTTTTTATTGAAATCTTTGCAATTTACATACATAAAACTGGCAGTGTACATATGCTTAAAATAGTAAATGTAACAGTGTACAGTTACATATCATAATGATCAGACATACATATCTTCGCCATCAAACTTCAAACATTGTAGCAATTGAGACCTACATGGTCAGCAGCGAACAAGATATAAGATAACATCCTTATGGGATACAGATGCCTAGGGAAGGGGAGGAAGAGGCAGCCTAGACTGTATTTATATCTGGACAGTCAAGCCTTATACCAGGGGGTAGTCTATGGAGGTTGCCAGACTGTAATGGGGCAGGAGTGTGGTATAGGCACTGTTTGTTGCTGAACAAAGAGTAGATACAGAGCCCATATGATGTGAAATTTCCCCACTTGTTGGTTTACCTGGAAAGATACCTGGTATTCATTGCCAGAGTTTCTATAGATGTTATCCATTCTTGAATGGTCGGGACCTCCAGGGATCTCCATTTAGTGAGGATTAATCTCTTGGCCTCCACAGAAGCAGCTATCAGCCATCTTGAGCCAGCCAATGGTAACTTAAGGACCTGGGGCTTGCACCCTAGCAGTATAAGGTGAGGTGAAACTGGGTGCACTTGGCCTAGAATGGCTGAGCAATTGCTAACCACCTGTTTCCAGAATGTCCCAACATGTGGGCAGGCCCAAAGAATGTGTAGTAGGTCAGCTCCTTGGGTGTCACATCTCCAGCAAAGATCCTGGGGAGTTACCCCCAGTAGTTTTAGCTGGGCCGAGGTTCTGTACCAGCGATGCAGAATCTTTTTTTGGATCAGGTGACTCTTTTGATCTGAGCATGCCTGTTGAGTGAGTTTCCAGCATTTATGTCCTTGAAGGGTAGACTGCCATTTAGCTTTGGCCGCCTCAGTGGGGTCTGGCCGTGTCTCCCTCATCATCTGGTGCAGGGAGCCTGCCTTTGCCTTGTGGGGTTTAAGCCATTCATCCCAGGGCAGCGAGGTTGTAGACAGGGGTCTGGAAAGTCTGCAGGCCTTACAATTACAGGGGGCTTTTGACCATTGGGTATAGACAGATCTAATCTGTAGGTATCGCAAAAGTTCTCCTTCAGCAGTTTAAATTTCTCTTGGCAATTCTGAAAGGATTCAAAGTACCTCTTGTCAGGACTGAGTAGATCAAGCAACCTGTAAGTAGAGCTATTTTCCCATTTAACCCAATGAAAGGGGCTGCCAACAATACATAGTTCTGGGTTCCCCATAAGTAAGTTAAATATCCCAGTCTAGAACAGTGTTTGGAGATGCTGGCCATGAGAACCCAGGCTTTGTGAGCAGAGGATATAGTGACCCACCGAGCCTCACTGGGTTTGAGGGGGGCAGTCAAGCTGAGAGAGGGATGCATTACACCCAGTATCTTTTGCTCTATGTGACACCAGAGTGGAAGTGGGGGAGGCCCAGGTATGAAAGGGAAGCAGAGATCTAGCAGTCAGAAAGGCATATATATATATATAGTATCGAATGTTTGGCAGATTCCAACCCCCCTGTCTCCAATGGGCTCTGAATTTGGCCCTACTAAATCTGGGAGGGGCGGAGGTACCTCATAGAAGGTAGTGTCCTATAGGAGAGTCCAGACCTTGGAACCATCTGTCTTGAACTATAATGGGTAGGTGGGCCAGGACGTAGTATAGTCTAGGTGCTAGCATCATCTTAATTGAGTCAATTTTTCCTGGGAGAGAGAGGTTTAGGTGTTGCCATCTGTTAAGTTATTTTTGGAAGGTATTTATCAGTGGCAGCATGTTCAGGGGGCCTAGCTTATATAAGTCAGGAGATAAGATAATTCCCAGATACTTGATGTGCATGTCAGTCCAAACCAGGCTGAAGGCCAGGCCCATATCCCTCGTTGAATGCTTGTTATGGGGAAGGATTTCGGACTTAGTTTTGTTGATTTTGATCCCAGACAGCTGTTCAAACTGAAAGAAGGACAGGCTCTGGGATAAGTCACTAGTCAGGATGAAACAATCATCTGCATAAAGTTTGTTTTTAAAATCCTCAGATCCTACTCTTATGCCAGGAATGTAAGCGTGTTCCTGGATGACTGAAGTCAATGGCTTGATGGCCACTATGAATAGCAGGGGAGACAGTGGGTATCCCTGCCTGGTGCCTCTTTGTAGGGTGAATGGGTCCGAAAGAAGGTCTTGGTGAGAACCTTAGCAGAGGGACCATTGTATATGATGTTGACTCAACCCCCAAAGGTAGGTCCTATGTTGAAATGGGTCAATACTGCTTTAAGTTAAGCCCGTTCAACCGAATTGAAGGCCTTCTCAAAATCTATGATAATGGCAACTGCAGGGGATGCTAGAATAGAGACTTTCTGGAACAATGTGGTCAGGGCTCTTAGGTGGTCAGTGCTGGACCAACCTTTAACAAAACCGACTTGAGATTCATGTATTAAGAAAGGGATAACCTTCTCTAATCTGGAGGCCAGGACTTTGGCCAAAATTTTGGAATCTGCATTTATCAGGGATATGGCCTATAGCTTGCCAGTGAGGTGGGATCCTTCCCTTCCTTTAGGAGGACTGTGATCATTGCCTCTTTCAAGGTGCCCGGAAGCGTCTGCTCAGCATATGCTGATCTCAACATTTGGAGCATTGGTGTGCAGATAGTACTCTTGTTCAGCCAGTAAAAATCAACCAGGAAGCCATCACTCCCTGGGGATTTATGTGGGGACATCCCTTCTATGGTTTTAAGCAATTCTGACTCCTCAACAGGGGCAGCCAGCTTAACCCTTTGTGCCTCCAGTAGGGAGGGAAGGGAGGCTTGACTCAAAAAGTTGTCAAAACTGGCCCTATGAAAAGGTGTTTGGGTTTATATAGGGTACAATAGAAGCTGGTCATGGCCTTATTTATTTCTTTAGGGAAGGAATGCACCACACCTGTAGGATCTTTAAGTTTCTTAATATGCCTCTCGGCCTATTGTTTCCTGAGGCGATATGAGAGGAACTTTCCTGCCTTGTCTCCCCAGTCCCAGTATTTGTGGCGTAGTCTTGCCATTTGCAGCTCTGCTTTCCTAGTAGCTAGTCTATTAAGGCTAATTCTAAGGGAAGTCAATTCAGATCTGAGGGTTTGCTTATGAAGGCGGTTAGGGTCAGACTTATATTTCGCCTCCTTTTGTTTGAGCTGGGTTTCAAGGTGCAGGGCCTCAGCTTCTCTGAGTTTCCTCCTGTGTGCAGCATAGAAGATGATTATTTCCTGTATTGTGGCTTTAAAGGCTTCCCAGATCATTTGGGGGGGGGAGCACAGGATTCTGGGTTATCCTGGAAGTAGTTTGATACCTCCAGCTTCAGCCATTCTTGAAACTGCTGATCTGCCAAAAGGAGGGGATCAAGCCACCATGTCACTAACCACTCTTTCCCAGGCTGTAAGTGTACCTGCAGTTGTACAGGTGCATGGTCAGATATATATAGAGGGGTGATGGACACGTCAGAGATGACTGGGTTCAGCGCTGTCGATGAAAACCAGTATTTCAATCTGCTGGCCATAGCCCTGGCTTCAGAATAGAAGGTGAAGTGCTTTGTAGAAGGGTGGAAAGTACGCCAGGTGTCAGTCAGGTGATGTAAGGTCAGCAGATCATGGTTCTCAGTGCTTTACTATGTGGTTCAGGCTTGGCATTGGATCTGTCCAATAATGGGTCCAAGGCCAGGTTAAAGTCACCCCCAATATAATATCAGGTTTATCCCCTACCATATCCAAAAGGGCTTGGGAGATTGTGTTAAAGAATTTGTGCTAATCTTCATTAGGGTCATACACATTACCTAGGATGAGAGGGCCTCTGCTGGAGGTTACTTTGACCAGTATCCACCTTCCCTCTTTGTCCCCACGCTGCTCAACAATAGTCCATTTTAACTGTTTATGGCAAAGTATGGTGACCCCCTTCTTGGCTGAACCCAATGAACTAGGAACTTCCCATCCCACCCACTTTCTCACCAGTTTCTTTGCTTCTGCCAGCTTAATCTTTGTCTCCTGGAGGAAAGCAACCTGAGTTTTTAACTTTTTAAGTCTGGACAGAACTTGTTTCCTCTTTATTGGGTCATTCAGGCCTCTCACATTCCAGGATGTGAAAGTCACCAGTATGATGGGATCCATAATATTGGGTTATAAATACCTTCTTTCCCCTTATCCCCTTTTGGGGCTTCTTCAGACATGGCTGTTCAAAGAAAGAAGTCCTGCTCACCCCTACGTTGTCCTTCAGTAGCCCTACCATATGCTAAGTCCAGTATGAGGTTGCTTATATATTGGATCTCTTGTACAACTTCCCTGTGGGGCACTGCAAAGATTTCCCATTTTTCCTGATTTCATAAGGGCTCAAAGCCTCCTACTCTGTGAGATGAGTAGTCACCCACATTAATAGTGGAGTTTGAGTGCTCTCAGTATTTTTGTCTGTATTTCAAAACATCTCGGGGGCCTCCTGGGGTTGTACCTCTAGTTGTGGGAGTGGAGACTCACAGGACCTCTCGAAATTATGGAGATTGGTCCCTTAACCCTACCCAGAGGAGCTGGCTATATGCTCCTCCAATGGTGAAAGAGAACCTCTCAGGTGCGCCATCAATAAACACTCTAAACATGAGCAATAACATCAGATTAAAACATAACTTTACTATCTAACAGTAGTCAGGTTGGACCACCTTGGGGCCAGGGCCCAAACAAGAGCCCTAGTAGCTCATTAACTGGTGTCCGCTCCAGCTGTAAATGGGAGTCGGGGGGGGGGTCACTCTACTACCCTGGTAAAGGTCTTCTAGCTGACCCTGTCCCAGTGTGAGAGTGTTGGGGGGGGGCCCTTTGAAGCCAGTTTCAGCACGTGGGTGTTATAGGTCTGCAAGGCTAGTAGGAGTTACCAGGTGGAATGTGCTTCCTGCAATGCTAGCTCTGGGATCCTTCAGCTACCCATATCCATTTTTCCATATGTGAGCCCGCAACTTGCATGCTGAGGTGTCCTTAGATGAGGGAGAACCCCCCCCCCATAGGTCACCCATTCTGCTTCTCACCATGTCAGCTATATATAGATAAAGGGTGTGCAGATCTCCAAGGGACACCCCTCCTGCATGTCCATGTGTTCGTGCAGTGCCTCTGTGCATTAGGTGGAAGAAATGTCACGCCGCCGTATAGGCTGCTTCCGTTGCCTAGCACTGAGTCACTTGCCTGGAGGGTCTGGCTAATAGGCTCGGCCTTTGAAAGAGGCACTGTACTATTATGGGCATTACCAGGAGGATATCTTACCCCATTTCAGCCTGAGTTACTAGCCTTAGTGTCTGAGGGAGCTATCCATCTTTTTGAGAACCACATGCTAGACCAAGGCAACACCCAGAAAAAGTGAGGGGTTTTGAAAATGAACCAAGGAATGGATAAACCCACTAGTAAACTTCAGTAGGGGAGGGAGAGGGGGGATGAAGGAGGGGCCATAAGCTTTGTGGGGCGTCAGGTGCAGATTCAATACAGCAGCGAGTAGTAGCATGCCTGGCCTCCGCTGTTGTGGTGTGCCATCAGGGTTTGTTTTCTGAAGGTGGGCATTGATTAGATATATAGAGCCCCAGGAGAAGATTCAGAAGACAATCAGAAGACATAAGCAGTTGAAAATTCCCCCTCCTACCCTCTCAGTATACCAACACAACAGGTGCACTAGTACCTGTTACCAGGGAAAAAAAGCATTAGTCAAAGGATACCTGATGTCTTCAGACTGGCCTGTACACATTGTCTGAGGCAGATAGGAGCTCTGAGAGGTGTTCTAGAGAATCAGCATCTTCTGTGGTGCCGTCAGGATTCCAGGTGGCCAAGTCAGCAGGTAAGGGGGATCATTCATCAGTTCCTTTGGTTGCCTCTTCCAGCTCTGATGTCTCCCCAGTGTCTGTAGTTGAGAGGTTGAGTGCTGAGGGCATGAGCTTTCACAGTGGCTCATATCTATTAGATGTTTTAATGGGGGTGATTCCCAGGGAGCAACTGCTGGCATCAGAGGCAGAAATCGGGGTTGTCTGCTTTGGGATCTTTGACGTTTGGCAGTGGGTGGTGTACCATTCCCCATTTTTATTTCTTTTTCTGCCACCCTCTTGGAATGGTATGCCAGGCAGGGGTTGCTGCTACAGTAGTAGTGCTGAATTTGTCAAGCAATTTTGTGGGATTCCCTTTTTATCCTTCACAAAAGTTAGGGAAAAAGCCTCTAAAATTCCTTTTGATATACCTACAGAAGAGGCCAGTTCCTATTACAGTACTTAAGTGCCATCTGGTAGATTTTCAACTACACTGTCAGATGAGAGAACCCTCTCTGGGTAGCAATGAACAGACTAACAAACAAAACAAAATCCCTAACTAAAGGTTTCACAATTCTCAATAGGGATTTTTAAAAAATCCTTAAAAATCCTTTTGACTAATTCGGTGCAACTACTGTACTTCCCCAGAATCAGTGTGCGTGTCCTTCCTGTCTTCTGCCTGGGAAACCTCCATCTTGGATTCAGTCATGCTACGAGGCGTGCCATGCAGTCTGTCTAAGTGCAATCATTTTTCTTGCAGCTCTCTAACATACTGCTCAGCCTTAGCAGGAGATTCAAAAGTAATAAACTCCCCATTAATTTGTATCCTCAAGAGAGCAGGGTAGCTAAGGGACGTAGAATGCCCAGATGGTAACAGAGCTGCTTCACATTGGCATAAGCTCAATGATGGTTGGACAGTTCGAGCGAGAAATCCAGGAACATCTGCACCCTGTTCCCTTGCCACTGAAAGGCCCCCTGTTCCCTCTCTGTCTTAAGATAAAATTCCTTTTCTGGAGATTTCAGAAATTTGCAGAGAATTGATCTTGGTCTCTCGCCAGGCTGAGGGCATGGGTCAAGGGTTCTGTGTGCCCATGTTTTGTCAGGAGGGGCTCAGTTGTTTTCTTTGGCGAAGGATGGAAGCAGCTCTTTTAAGAAGCCCCCCATGTCCCGAACCTCTGCTCCTTCAGGAATGCCCACTATCCTGATGTTTTTCCTTTGGGCACAATTCTCAAGATCATTGACTTTATTTAGTAAATACTGCAGCTTCTGGTAATAATCGTGGAGCATGCCCTGCTGACATTTCACAGTGGTGACAGTGTCCTGAATGGCTTTCTCTGTTTGAGCGACACACACAGCCAAATGGGCCAAGTCATCAATAGTTTTTTTGGATGCAAATTTTAAATCAGAGGCATCAATGAGGATTTTGTCTAGTTTAGCCATCTTGGCAGTGATATCAGAGGCCCGATGAGCAGTTTGGGGTGATGCCACCAGATCTGAGCGGGAGCCAGTCGGCATTATGACCCCCCACAGCACAGTCTCTTTGGAGCTTTCAGATGGGCAACACTGAAATCAAGCTTACCCACTTGGTTAGGCCTTCCTGCTGGCACTGTAGTCAAAAACTGGCACATCGGTGTGAATACCTTTCCTAATTGGCAAAGTGGCTAAACTGGGTATCAAAGTGTAGCTCTCGCGATCCATCTCACTCCAGTGAATATTTAAGGACTCAACAGCTGGCGCTTTTGTTTAATGAGTTTAAAATGGCTCCTTGGTGGTTTCCCCTCAGCAGTTACATTGCCACCATGTTTTTCGCGCACCTTCGTATTAACAGTACAGCTGTAATTTTTCACATCCTGCCCAAAATGTGTTTTCGCACCTGTGGCACAGAATGGCATGGTCCCTCTGCAAAATCACCTTTCAGGACAAGCGAATGAAATGACAGTGGCATTCTTCATGAAGTGGTGTCCCAAAAAGGCCATGTTGAAAATTTGGTGAAATAACTAAAAAAAATGGCTGAGTTACATCCGGTCGTTCAAATTTTTCTACGTACAAGTATAACTTTGGTCATTTGACAGTGCTCCACAGTCATATCGGCTCTGGCTAGAATTTCTTTTCTCTCCTCAGAGCTGAAACTCCAGGGAGCACACAAAGATTGAATGGTGGACTGCAGGCTGTCTCACTCCAATCACAATTCCATACTGAGGAAAACTTACATATGAGTCTCCCCTTCCCCTGTCTCCTTTAGGCACCCCTGAAACTTCTTCCTTCTCCCTCCTGCTCTTGTCATTCCCCTTCCTGATCCTTCCCTGTTTTATTATGTTAAACTGTTTAATCACTTTAATTGTTTTACTATGTTAAATTTCAATCTGTTTTTACTTTATTTTACACAAATCATTTGCTTTTATTTTGTATTTCCTGTCAATTTCCCCCCGGTCACACCTGGCATTAAGCCTTGGGTCAGTGGGCCTCTCATGGTTACCAATTTTCAAATAAACAAAATAAAGTTTATGTGGGAATTGAAGTAGACACTGTGAAAAAGAAAAATCAGAAACCATGGAGCAAAGGTACAGTAGATGGGTACAGTAGAGAGAGAGAGAGCTGTAGGTGCTGTGGGGTGCTCATCTCCCTGGCTAGGCTCTGGAGGAGAGGACACTGCCCTATGTGTAGGGCATTTGTGGAGCTCCATGCACAACTTAATCTGAATCTGAGCTGGTTGCAGGGAAGGGAAGGGAAGGGTGGCAGGGTATTCACAAGGGAGTCATCCAGGTCTACCATATCCCAACAGCAAATCTCTTTGCACCACTGGAGGAGGAATGGGTACCAGACTCCTTTGGAGTGGGCTCAGAGCCAGTCTAGAAGGGCGAACATGATGACTTGATGGCACCCAGTGGTAATATTAGGAGGAAGGCAGCAAGAAATAGTCTGGTATTAGGGGACTCTATGATTAGAGTGGTGGAAAAGATAATGGGAGGTGGGGGAATGGGAAGGAGGGTGATCAGATGCCTTCCCTGTGCATCAATCATCTGGAAAATGGATAGGATAGGAAGAATAATAGAAAAGGGGAAGGGAAGTTTGGAGTGCTTTTACACTTAGGTACCAACGATTTGGTGAGCCAACCTACTGAGATGGTGAAGCATGACATTTGAAGGTGGGGGGAATAGATTGATGAAGGCACACTTGGCTTTCCTGGCCTTTTCTAAGGTACTTTCTGTGTGAAGTAGGGGGAAGGAGAAGGGAAGAGTGAAGAAAGAGGAGATTGAGGAGCTTAATGGGTGACTGAAGGGATGGTATCAGGAGGAGGGGTATCATTTTGTATTAGACTGGTGGGGCTCCTGCAACAGGAGGTTCTTCAAGGGTGACGGCCCTCATCTAACAAGAGAAGGGGTTAGTGAGCTGGTTCAGAAGTTTAATGTCTACATTGGCAGACAGTTGAACTTACTGTCAGGAGGCCAAGGATGGGGAAACCATAGAAGAAAGAAAACACAAGAGTAACCTAGCTAGGACTCCCCAGAAATGGGATCTAGAAGCAGGAGGGATGGATGCATCCTGACAGGGTTCCATAATAAAGCAAGAAAAGGAGGCAGGGAGTGGGGTTACACAGAACAGAAAAGGGGCAGAAAATTAAGAATGGAAATGGAAGACAAAGGGTGAGGTACTGAAAAAAGGGGAGGAGTATAGGCACATTCTGAAAGAAAGTCTGCCTAAATGTCAAGAGCAAAGGAAACAAAATTAGTGAGCTCTAGGCAATAGTGGCAGATGTAGGAATTGACCTCGTAGCCATCACAAGAACATAGGTTAAACAGGAACAACAACTTGTACTTAGCAGTGCTTGAGGTACACCATGTATAGGCAAGCTAGGGGTAAGAGAAAAGGAGTTGAGTTAGCCCTTTATGTCAAGGAAGACATAAACCATGGAGAATAGGTTGATCAGGGGAGAGAAGAGGGAGACAGAATCACTGTGGGGGCAGTTCATGACCACATTGGGTATGTAACTGCACATGGGGGTGGTCTACAGACTGCCAGCATAGAGGGATGAGGGTGATGGGGATCTAGGGTTAGAAATTCAGAAGGGGCCACAAAGGGGGAAGCAATGGTAGTGGGGTATCTCAATCTACAAGACATAGATTAGGGCATTTTAGCAGCTAAGAGCACCAGAAATCAGACCCTGCTAGATACATTCCAGGACTACCTACTGGTACAATTGAGCAGGGAACCTACAAGGCAGGCTGCCATTTTCAATGTGGTTCTCACCAACTCAAAAATGATAGGTGGAGTGTGGGTTGGGGAACCACTGGGGTCCAGTGACCATAACACCATATCATTCAAACTGGCCCTGGGTATGAATATACACTTGTCAAAGGTTGGGGTTCTGGATTTTAGAAGAGCAGACTTTGATTAGATGAGGCAATTAGTTAAGGATAAATTGGGGGCAGTGGACAAAATTGGGAAGGTGGAAAAGAGGTGGGGAGTAATTAAAGAGGCTAATAGTTAGGCAACTAAGCCATGCTGAAGAACAGTTACCAAGTGTAACAGGCACAAGAGATCAGTCTGATTCTTGAACAATAGGGAGGCAGTGAGGACAAAAAAAGGGTGTTCATTAAATACAAGGAGAAACAGGGAAAAGTGGAATGGAGTAAATACCAGCTAAAGATGAGGGAGTCCAGAAAGGCAGTCAGGAATGTAGCAGCAGACACAGAACTGCATATTGCAGAGGGTGTCAAGGGGGAGGAAAAACAGTTTTTAGATATATTAGGGAAAATAAGAAGATGAGGAGTGGAAGTGGTGTACTGATGTTGGGGCAGGGTAATAGAGGAAAATGAGCAGAAGGCAGCCATTCTTAACAACTAGTTCTGCTCAGTGTGTTCACAGTGGCAGGCAGTAAGCCTTTACCTGAAAACAGCATAAAGGCTGCTATAAAGGGGTCCCAGAAATGGGGCAGGTGGTAATCACAGGAGGAAAGGTCAGAAAGGAGCTTGCAGCCCTGAAAATAGATACTGCTCCATGGCCAGGTGCACCAGAGGATGCCCAGGGAACTGGCAACATAATTTGCTGAACCCCTGACAGGGTTATTCAGTAACTCCATATTGTTGCGCTATTCTGAACAATTGGAAAGTAATGAATGTAGTTTCGCTTCAGAAGGGAGGGGACAAGGAGCAACCAGGAAACTACAGGCCCATCATTCTCACCTCCATTGTAGGTAAACTAACAGGAACACTAGTCAAAAAGGACCTCGTTGATTACTTGGAGAGAAATGGGCTCCAGGATAATAAGCAGCATGGGTTTGTGGCAAGGGATTTTGTCAGACCAATGTGATAGTGTTCTTTGGCTGAATAAGTAGGGCAGTGGATAAGTGGATTAACTCAACTTTGACTTCAGCAAGGCATTTGACTTGGTGCCACACTGAAGGTTGCTGAAAAGGTTAGAGGATCTGGATGTAGTGAAAGACCTAGTTAGATGGGTGGGTAGCTGGCTTGAGGGGGAGACAGCAGAGGGTGGTTTTCAGTGGAGTCAAGTCAAGGGAGAGGGAGGTGCTCTGTGGGGTGCCATTGGCTGAGTCCTGGATCCAGTCATTTTCAATATGTTCATCAGCAGCACAGAAGAAGGAATATAGGGAAAGATGTGGCTCTGCAGATGACAATAAACTATGTGGCAGGGTAGACAGTGAGGAAAGGGTAAGGGAGTTGCAGAGAAACCTTCAAAGGTTAGAGATGTGGTCAAGGTTCAGCAGTTGAAATTCAATTCCAGAAGTGCAAGGTGATGCACATTGGAAAAAAGAACCCCAAAACAGAATACTGGTTGGGAGGGGTTAATTTGGACACTACATCTGAGGAAAGGATTTGATAATCATCATCATTGTTGCATTGGCTAAAATAATCTAGCCAATGCAACAGGGCTTACAGCAAGGTGAGCAGAATGTTAGGATGTATTGAAAGGGATTTTGACAGCAGGAGGAAAGAAGTAATACTACCCTAGTATAGATCATTGGTGAGGCCACATCTGGAATACTGTGCCCATTTCTGGAGTCCCACTTAATGAAAGACAAAGCCAGGCTGGAGATGGAGCAGACAAAAATGATTCCGGGCCAACAGGGCAGACCCTATGGTATCAACTTAAGGCTCTGATCATGTACTTTCTGGAGACCAGTAGGAAAGAGGCAATATGACAGAGACCTTCATGTTTGAGAAAGGAATGAACAAGGTAGAGTGTGAGGAAATATTCAGGAGGAATGGTAAACCCAAAACACGTAAGTAGAAGCTGGAGGCGGGGGGGGGGTAGATTCAGGAGGGACATGTAAAAGTTTTATTTTACTGAGAGAGTGGTTGAGCCATGGAACAACCTCCCTGAAGAGGTGGTGAGTGCAAAAAACATTAATGTTTTCAAAGATGGTTGGGACAGAGTAAAAAGCGTCATAGTTACTCAGGGTGATAGCAGTATGGCAGGGACAAGGGGGTATGGTGAAAGCAAAAACCCTAACTAGACAATAGGTCTCAAGCTAGGATAAGGTGTATAAGGGCAGACTGGATGGACCAATGGTCTTCCTCTGCCAACATTTTCTATGTCTCTATGTTTCAGCAGCCTCCTACACTGCTTTCAGAGAAGCCAGTCCTGCTCAGCCTTAACAGTTGTTTAGCAGAAATCTAATAAGCTGTTCCCGGTACTGCCAGAAACAAAATATGCTGCTAACGTGCGTCCCAACAGGGAATCCACAGCACACTGTGCCCCTCTCCCAAAGTTCCTTTCTTGTCTCCAGAGGGCTTGGGTGGTACTAAACCACAATGTGCAGAAGCAAACTGCATGAACTATCTTTTAGATGTTGATTGTTGTGAGGATAGGGGATGGAGAAGGGATGGGCTAGATGGAGTTCTGATTCCACCTTGTGAATTCTGTGTTCCTACATGATACATGTACATGGGTAATAACACACATGACCAGGTGTGCACTTGTTGGGAGCTATAGGCATTCCTTCATCCGGTGTGTGCTGAGACACAAGACCACAGGCAGAGATATCCTCAGAACACACTATAGGGAAGCCTGTATCTCCCAATAAACATGCACCTTGGAGTGTGTTACAGCAACTATAAAATGGCCTAGTATTATATCTGTGGCTTAGAAAATGCACTATCATGTGTATACAAGTACATGTAGGCACAGCAGATCTGGCTCATCCAATCAGAGAGCAGTATTTGTGGTAGCCATCTTTACCCATTTTATAAAGTACTTTAAACTCATTCTATATCTACTGGCTTACAAGGGGTGAATCTTACTCTCAAGGAATACACTAGCCTGTAGATATTTTTTTTTTTAAGTTAGTATTGTAAAGGCAGGGCGTGAAAGAATGCCACTTCAGGACTACAGTTTAGACAGCTTCCACAAATGGAAATGCAAACAGATGAAAGGAGGCAGCCAGTGCTAATTTACTTGTTAATAACGCTCTTGTGGGAACGTTTGTGACATTGAAATGGATGGTAAAATATACACGTCTTTAGGCAAGAATAACATTAAGAAATTCAGGCTTATTTTTAGTTTCATTGTCACTCACTTCATATGGATTTGGCTGAAATTCAAAGCCAATGGCTAAACAGCATGTCAAGCGATCTCATTCTAAGATAATTGTACCTTTGAGGTCATTATCACTGCTAAATCATAACTTGATTAAAGCAAGCAAAGTATGTTTCAGTAGTGCGAGTTTGTGACTTCTCAACTCTGATCTACTTACTGTAGCTGCCCTAACAGAGCCTGTGCAGTTATTTTATTAATTTTCAAATTATTTTGCAGATAATTGCCTTTGACGAGCTGCGGACAGATTTCAAAAACCCAATAGATCAAAGCAACCCAGCACATGCGGTAAGTGGGTAAAATGAGCACCTGTATTTGTTGGCATGATTAACGTTTATAGATAAGGATACAACTTTATAATGAAATGTGGCATGCAACAAAAGAAAAAATGGCATTAAAACTCCACTGTCAAGCATGTGAATTAATGCATGCTTCCTTATTAATACTAACACTGATGCTCAGTATTCATGATGGATGACAGAGGCCCTCTTTCAGACTACAGCATAGCAGTCAGTAGGACATCACTATGAGGTATGACCAAGGAACCTGTAATGAAGGAGACAGTGCTGAAGAAACTTCAAGAACAGAATTTAAATGAATCAATGGGCCCAGATGGGTAGTACGTCAAGTCCTCGCAGACAAAAGGAGCGTGGTCACTAGTGCGTGGTCAACATCATAAAAGTCAAAAATTGGTTGAGTGGGAGGACCCAGAGGGTGGTTCTAAATGGAGAACCCGCAGGGAAAGGGAAGTCATGAGCAGGATGGGCCAGGGATTAATTCTAGGACTGATTCTCGTTAATGTATTTATTTGTGATATAGGGAAGGGAATTCAGGGAAAGATATGCCTCTTCACAGATGACACAACGATCTCTGGAAGAGTGGACACAGAGGAGGGAATAAAGGCCAGAAATAAATATGTGGCAATTCTGGAGAGGTGGTCAAAGGTGTGGCAGCTGAAATTTAATGTGAAAAAGTCCAAGATAACACACATAGGGGCCAAGATCCCAAGAATGGAGTATATGATGAATGAGGTGGTAGTGGAGAGCACAACAGAGAAAATGACCTGGATGTGTTAATAGTGGAGATCATAAAGACATTGAAAGAGGGATCACTGGAAGAAAGAGATAGGTAATACAGTCTTGTATTGAACTGCAAAATAGACAAGGTAGACAAGAGCAAGCTATTCACAATAATTGACAATATGGGTACCAGGGTAACTCCCTGAAACTGGTGGGGGGAGGTTCAAGAAGGATGTCTGAAAGGGGTTACCCATAAGATGGCGCAGTCAGAGCCCAAGCAGTCAAAAAACGTACTGTACAGACACTCTAATCTAGTGCAATTGAAAACCATGCTAAATTAAATAAACTAATTCCTAACTGCGCATGCTGTTTTGACTGCACAGTTTTCAACCACGCGTCTCTTTCTTCCTGATCTTGACAGAAGACCATCAGAAAGTACTTTTGTACACAAAGAGCAGTTGCAGATTGGTGCAAGCTTCCAGGAGAGGCCACTGGGGCTGACACGGGGAGTGTTTAAAAAGGGATGGGACAGGAACATGGGAATAGTGTGTAAGGAGTTTGACTCCCAGGGACTGTAAGGAGGACTAACAGGAGCACAGTCCCAAAATTAGACAGGGTTGAGTAGACTGCATAAGTGGCTAGGCCTTTATCTGCCATTGCTTTCTATGCATCTGTGTTTACTGAGGAATAGTCTCCTCTCACCTCTGGATAGTGGAAGGAAGTCATTGCAGAAAGAATCATCTAAAATGGACAAATGTTAGCTCATATGGGTTATACACATATAAAAAAGAAAAAATGGTCCGTGAGCAGTATCTGCTAGTTCTGAGAGGCTGAAGTGATGGGAGCATTAAAAGCACAGTCGAACGTACCAGCAAATTGGAATTACCTTTTATAGCTGAATAGTCAAATGGGCTGCCCTCTCAAGGCTTATACTTTGATTCCCAGCAATGGCTCTTTGTGAGTCTTCCCAATGGAAGGGACAAACATAATACTGACAATGTGGATGGGACCATCTACCTTAAAAGAAAACAAAAGAGGAAGAGTGCTGCACATGTAAAAAGCAGTCTGTAAGCAGTGCCACATAAGCGTGAGATGCTGCAATGATTGATTCTTATACTGTTGAGAAATTGCAGCAGCAGTGCCCTCTAATTATCAGAAGTTGAAGTTATTTGTTTCACAAACGGGTAGGTGCACTGGGCTAAGAATTTGCCTGTTTTTTGGCACAGTGCAAGCCATATCACAAGGTATTTTATAGACAACGTTACAGGAATGTAGCAAATATTAGAAGATTGTTTGGCAGTACGTTTACAAATAGAGGCCCTACAATGCCAATTTGACAACACTTTTGTCGACCGGCATCACATCAACAGGATTTATGTCGACCACAAGTTGCGGTCGACATAAATCCCGATTGTCTCCCGGTCTGTTTTTTCATCAGGGGCCTTGCCCCTGAACCTCCCATGTGGGGGGTTCTGCCCCCACATCCCTCATACTATAGATTCTCAACTCTGAGTCGGAGTTGATTCGGAGAGGGGGTGCAGGACTGGGAGACAGTTCAGGTGCACCAACACAGCGACCTGTCAGCAAACTGTTGATTTTGCCCACAGCAATGTAGGTCGCTGTGTTGGTGTCACTGCTGGGGGGGAGGGGGCGGGTATACCCAAATAGAAATGAAAAGACACAGTTCAAATGGAATACGTTGCAAGTCTACAGCATGGAGTTTAGGAATAGATCCATTCAAGCAGGATTTACATACAATGTGGGACTGCATTACAAATTAGAAGCAGGAATCATAAATAAATAAAAAAATAAATACCAATAATATGACATTATACACTAGAGAGTTGGAAGTAGGGTGCTAGGAGAAGGCCCTTCATATATTTAAGATAAGTCATTATTTTTGTCAACTGGATACGTTCTCTGGAGTAAGAACTCCATTTACAGGAACAACCTGGGAGTGTAAACTCAGTTCGAGAAACGGTATATCAGATAATAAAATACTTTAAATTTGAAGCATGCATAGTTTTGTATGCCATACAATGCAGCAAAATCGCAAAAACATAAGGATGTTTGAAAATATGACGCAAACATCATGACGCATTTTCCCTAGATGCAGCATGCATCAGAAATACAGATGCCAGGTGCTGCGTCCATCTTTTTTGAAAATCCCAGCCACTAATTATTAAGCAATAAACCACAACAGTGTGTTGGTGATGCTGGGTTTACCTGTGCCTGGCGTGGTTCAGTCATGAGGCCACAGGTCTAGTGACTAAACCTCGCCAGGCGTGGGTAAATTCTAGCATCACCAACATCTTGGAGTGGTTTATTGCAATTATACAATGTTTCCCCTTTTTGGGACAGAAAGAAAATGAAGAAAAAGTAATTTGTTTCCATTTTATATGATTTTTGGTGAATTTATTGCTGTGCCACAAAAAAATAGTGCTGTGTTGCTAGGGTGTTGCTAAGGGGCTGGCAGTATAGCCTACAGGTTAGAGTAACAAACTGTATGTGAGCTTGGTATATCAAACAGACCTGGGTTTGATTCTTTGATTCCCAGAACTGAGTTCACTGTATTCCAGTTCTGTTTTTGTTTCTATAAGGCGGGAGAGGTTTTGAAGTTTGTTACAGACTCGTTTCTTGCATGGAACACTGGCTCTGTTTTTGCCCGCTATGCACAGTGTCACATGAGAACCAAACTCTAACAAACTCTACTGGAAGCTGTTTTTTTTTATTTCATTTGTTTGTAAAGATGTGAAAGTTACAGGCCATGGGACTGGCATATTTAAATCGGGGAGAAAACAGCAGCGGAAGCACAAGGTGGTATGGCTGTTACAGGATGGAGGAGTGACTGCTATGGAGGCTGGAGGGAGCCAGTGTGTCACTGGAGCCAGAGGCAGGAAGGAGCAACTGTTATTACTGAAAGTATTGAGTTTTGTACTTCCTTTTTCATTGAGTTATTTCGGGAGGCAGTTTAGTTTCTATTTTCCATGATTGCATGCACACAGTTCAGGGGCAGCAACTGGATCGGGGTTTACCGACACTTGGGGTTCAACATGGTGGTTTTCAACTTTCATCATCGGTGGGTCGTACTGATTCCAGAGATGAGGCGGACTGGTACCTTTTGCATTGGTAATGCTGAATTTTACAGTGCTGCTAAGGTGCCAGCCAACCAATCAGGTGTCTTCTTTTTAAAGCCCATTGTATAATCAATAATAACAGACATCAAATGACATTATCTATAACACATGCAGCTGAAACCATACATCAAAACATATTTTGCTGGCCCATCAGCTCAGCAGTTGGATTTCTGCTTGCGACGCTAGTGACCCGGGTTCAGGATCGGACTCGGGTTGCTGGAGGGCCAGCTGTGGGAAAAGGCTGGAGCATCCGATGACTGCTGGCCTTCTCCGGGGGATGCGGTCCGGTGACTTCTGACTCCATTGGACACCAGGGATACAGCACGTACACCAACCAACTGACTAGAGAGGTGTGGCAGATGTCAGTATATGCCTTAACATCATGGCACATTGTGTCCCAAGGGAAAAAGAGAAAAATCTCACCTCTGCCTGACCAGATGACAGCCACCTGGTCCACTCCGCTGCCATGAATGCCCTGGTCAGGTCCCAGAGACCACCTCAGCTGCACCCGAGGGGCCAAGTGTTGCACTGGCTGGCCCCTACCAGTGCTTTTCTCCTCAGAGGGGAAGGACCCATCCTGTGAAGGGTTACACTGGATTACCCCAACGGTGGCTGCCATCTGAGGTGGGGAATGGTGGCAATGGGCGGAGGTGCGAGCGAATGGTAGGAGGAGAGACAATTGATGGCCTGAAGGAGAGGCCAACAGGGGAGACATGGAGGAGGTGGGAAAAAAAACAAACAAAAAAAACATTTTTTCGATTAGCATATTTCATCACCTCGCCATTGATTTCAAATGTAATTATTTTGCTACATTTTCAAATATAAAAATTGTCACTATTGCAAAATGTGTTGCTCTGGCTGATTGGCTGGTGGGGTGCCTGCTGCCTCAGACAGTGGGTTCCCTCCACTGCCTGGCCCAAACTCCTCTCATGCAGACCCCCTCAAAACACATTAGAAAAGGAGACAGCAGCTGCCAGCACAGCCCACCACTCAGCTCGGCCAGTCACTGTCCCTGTACTACTATATCTACTTTACTGTAGTTACTCTATTAATGTGTGCATTATTAGGGCTTCCATTCCATGTCTCTTATGGTATAAGAGTCTCTGCACATGAGGTTTGGGTGAGAGGGCTGTGAAGCAAAGTTGAGTGGTTTTGGCTGCCCAAACCTCATGAGAGGAGTCTCTTATACTATAAGAGAACACCGCAGAGGTCCTTAAATTATTATAAATTACTTGAATTAGCTGGATTATAATAACTTTCAAGTCTTTTTCATTTTAAAAGTTAAATAAAGCCCATCTCCCTCCATCTCTAACACAGAATGAGCCACTCCTTGAGTTCCTGCATAAAAGACCACTGTACGGATAAAGAGCTAGTGTAGCCAAAACAGGCAGGCAGGAAATTAATACAAATGTTAATAATTTGTCTGTTGTAACTTTTTATTTCTGAAGTATTTTTCTTTTTCCTTTTGCTCATTAGGAAGTCTTCTATGTGATAATATTGTACTGAATGTGTACTGGCTGCTGACGTATCTGTCTCTCTCCCCTCATTACATCATCACCATTGTGATCTCACTGACAGTGACATCACTGGTGACTGACTTGGCAACTACTAATGAGTGACTGTTCCTAAGCAGCAATGTTGTCACAGTCAGTGAGGTCACAATGCTGATGATGTAGTGGGGGGAGAAATAGATGTGTCAGCAGCTAGGTAGAGCCCTGTCCCACACATCACACCTATTAAATTCAGGTAATCAATCTTCTAATTAAAGGGAAAGGAAAAAGTACCTCAAATATATAAGGTAAGGGTTAACTGCTTTTAAAAACTAATATTAGTTGTAGACAGTACACTAGCTCTTTAAGTATTTTGTAACAGAGTATATCACTGCAGTATTTGTGTAAGTGTTTTATGTGCACATACGGAGGCACAGTGTATGTGCCATTGCTCTGGCTGCCCGATTCTGAAGAAAACTTGTTGGTAGGTTGTATGACATTAGCCAGGGCTGTATTGACCACAATGCATAGAATGCCTACCCATAGGGCCCCACAATTCCAGGGGTCCATCAGGAAGTGCAAGATATGTAAGCATTAATCCTCGACAGAGGAGGGCTCTACTGGTGGATTAATGCCGGGTGGGGGTGGGGGTGCGGTCAAGTGCTTCCAACCACCCACCAGGTATTAATCCACTGGTAGAGCCCGACTCTGGAGGGGATTAATGCGCTTGTAACATGACACGTGCAAGGCAAGTTCTGTTAGCAATACTCTTACTTATGACCACATTCAGATTCACAGGATCACTAATTGTAGTGGAGAAGACATGCTGCACTGTGCTGATTTTGAGTCGCTGAACATGTATCGCCGTGCATATGCACATTCAATGCTCTACATATATTTATGTAGTGTTCAGTAATTCTGAACAAATGCGGACGTGACATTGCCGTCTCACACAGGCACAACGTTATTCTTTTTAAACATTGTAACCAACAGTTTGTATGTATTTCCCTTCATTGTTAGAGCAGTGACATAGATGACAGTGCTGCATTCTGGGACATATGTATTTGTTTTCTGTACTCATCATTGTCTGACACTGATTTGCTGCTCAGCGGTTTATTTAACTAACGCTGCTAGCTGATACTCACTTATATCTCTGTTATCTCCAACACACCTCTTGTTGCTTGAGCCATTTTCCTCAGTGCTTTAGTCCTCCGTGTTGCCTCACTTCTGTCTGACATGCCCCGAGCTAATAGAGCACTCCACATGATGCCGACAATCATTCTGTCACTGCTCGATCACCTGCGCCATCTACAGGCATGGATACATCCCCACACAGACTCTGTCTGTGTGTCTCTGCCACCATTTGCAAGCATGTGACTGATACTGTCTTTCATTTCACTGCTCTCAAGGTAAAGGTGGCTTACAGAGGTACTGCAACAGTGGGCTCTACTGCTGGATTAATACCCGCTAGATATTGGTCAACTCTGTTTTCCACCAATCGGAGAGGTCAGTTTCACACAACTTTTTTTGCCATGTTACAAGTTTGATTTATACACACAGTTCTATGCAATATTAGTACATGGCTAGGTCTGGCTGCCCTCTTGTCTGTCTCCAGACTTGCTCCATCTCTGCTCCACCTCGTTGGTGTACACATTTTTATTTCACAGTAGCATACAAAATTTTCTCACAGGCTGGCATGGCAGACAGTAAGTGGAGGACCCATGCACAAGCTGGGACAGGGCACTTCTCTTTTGTGGGCAGTGCAAGATGGCAAAGTGTCACATCAGGGAATTTGTGGTGGCTTACCGATTGGCTGCTGAGGCTCTGCCATTGTACCTCCTCCAGTGTATTGCCATTGCAACCCAGTCCACCCTGCCCTTCCTTGCAACAGGAGCGGTAGGAGGCATTAGGCAGAAGGGGGTTAGGTGCTGGAATCTGAGAATGTCCAAGGAATACATTGGCAAACTAGATGGACCCTTGGTCTCCTTCTGCTATCTTTTTTTCTTTGCTTCCAATCATAAAATGTGTGGTTTCTACTAGAAATTATATGATGCAAATAGTATTGACGGTCTCCCCTTAATAGCACTCTCCCTAACTGAACGCTGGTTAAATGAGCTGCATCTAGGGCTTATGTACTATAATGTGATTTTCACAAAGAATCGTGATAAGTCTGCCAATGAAAGGAACAGAGATAACAAACATAGTTTTCTCTTACTCAACTGTCTTCAGAAATGATCATTTGTCTATTATTTTAAGGTATGATAAGGTAAGATTTATTTACATAGTGCCCAATCCCAGAGGCTGTGGGCACCTTACACAATTAAAAACAGGCAGGGTAAGTAATAACAATAGAATACAAGCTCTAGAGGGTTATATAAAATTTAAAATTCAAACATAAATAAGCTAATTTTGTAAATAGTTAATAAATAAAATCAGTAAAGTAAGCAATAATACCAACAGGGTGGGTGGTGTCGGGCTATATCAGACTGCCCAGGGGTGTAATGAGGTCCGACGCCACAGGCGGAGGGCCTTATAGCCCCTGAAGGTCCGGTATAGCCCATACCGCCTACCCTCGAGGGCATTATTGTGCTTAGAAAAGGGGCCACTGATTTGTTTTTTTTTTTGTTTTTTTAAATGTTATGTTTAAATCTTAAAACTCTTAGGTGTTGTATTGATTTGGTAATAAAATAGTTCCTCCACCTCCATTAGAATGCTATATTTTTTTTATTTGGACTGGGGACGTTTATCCTTTTGGAGCCTCTTTAGTTGTGACTTTTTAGCTTGTTGTCATGGTTACCCTGACAGACAGACACACACACATGCGCACGTGCACACACACACACACTTACTTTCATTATTGATTTTTTTGTTTAACTCATTTCAAGTTTTTGATTATAATTTAATAATCTGTGAATTTCAGTGAGTGAGGAAGCTAGTGGGTGGGAGTAAAGCTGTGAACGCTTCTGGAGCTGACACTGCATAAAATGTAACAACTTTGTTTCAGTTTATCCCCCCGGTACTAATACAGATTTCTTTTTTTTTTAATGGGACTGGGAAGTTTACCGGAATCGCACATGGAATGTTTGAAAATAGCCACGGACATGTTCTTACAGTACTGCTTGTTTTAGTAAAATTATTTCGTCCATTTAGCACCCTGGCCCTGCCTAAACCTGCAGCTGAACACAGTGAACTGCTATCCCAGCATGTCTGAAGACCACAATGTTGTGAGCTACGGAGACACCGAAAGGACCTGCCAACAGTCCTGAGAGGTCTGATGAGTGGGAGAACGTGCTGAGCTGTGAAGGATTTTGCTCTGGGAGGCACTGTTTGGAGTCGAGATAGAGCTGGAGGGAGGGTCCTGGGCTGTGGCAGCCATAGGGGAGTACTGTATGGGAGGAGAAATGTCTTTATTTAATGACCTACATTTTGCAAGATAAGCATGTTTGATACTTTGACTACCAGGGTCTTCCAGCAGCTTTTGTAGTCTGTGCCACTTCTGTTTAGACTAGTCAAGTCCCAGTAGTTATGTTACATTGGATTTAATTTTTAAGTAAGCCCCGGCCCATTCTATGAATAATTATTGTGAATGCCCCACTCCTTTGCTTCTGTAACTGTCGGTAACGGTATCTGAGAGTTGGGGGGGGAGGGAGCAGCTCTCGCTCACTAAGCGAGAGTAAAACAACACGGTGGATTTAATTTTTACAATGTTCTAAGGGGTCATTGATCTAAGAACTAAATGAAGCAAACAGAGACTAGGACTCATTATTTCCTGGTTTCTGTTGTCTCATACTCGGCCAGCTGATTGGCGCTCTTGGCCAATCAGGACCGAAATTACACACTACCCATTTTCTAAACAGATTTTAAAATATTATGGGTAGCCCAGAAAGGACATTTTAAAAAGATATGTCTTTAGGCCCCTCTTCAATACCTCCACTGATGGGGCCTCCCTTGCAGATATAGGAAACGAGTTTCAGAGGGCCAGGCTGG
Source organism: Neoceratodus forsteri (assembly GCA_016271365.2). Lineage (NCBI taxonomy): Eukaryota > Metazoa > Chordata > Ceratodontiformes > Ceratodontidae > Neoceratodus > Neoceratodus forsteri. The sequence goes on from CM057451.1 coordinate 238,871,499, forward strand.
CCACCTCAAAAGCTCGATTGCCAGAGGTTTTCAGTCTGGCCCTCAGAACAACAAGGAGGCCCTGGTGGAGGAGCGGAGGGAGCAGACTGGAGTCCATTGAATCCATTGATTGAAGCTCCTTTTCAAGGAAGTCCTGAAAGGAGGTATGTTACAAGTCACAGAGGAGAAAACAAGATAAAAAAATACAAGTACAAGGTACATCATTAGATTTGAATGCTGCAACCGATACATTTGTGCAGTACCTACTAAAAGAGGCTGTAGCAATATTGGTCTGTGGAAAACAGGAGTTGTTGGATGGTTTGATACTTTTTATTGGACCAAAATATGCCTTGTACAAAGATAGTGTAGTACATAAGCTTTATGGGCCCAACAGGTCCCTTCATCAGGTGCAACAATGTTTGTATTGCTATTGCACCTGGCGAAGGAAAATGTTAGACCCCCACAGCTTGTGTACTACAGTACAGCATCTACATGCAAGACATATGTTGGTTCAATAATAGGTATCAGAATATCCAGCGACCCGTGCATTATGCACTACAGGATTATGGCAGAAAAATAATTATACATAAGAGTGACCTTGAACACTAGAAACAGACTCAGTTGCATTTATCAATATTTACACAGTAGCAGTTTAATAGATTACTAAACATAATGCAATTTATGATGCTTAACTGTGAGAGACACTGTACATGGTGTCTAATGTTTATTTCAGCATAAGGGGCATTACACCAGAAGAAGGATGCCTTAAAATCTGTGGTGCTTGGGAATTTCTAGGATTACCTAATTAGGAGATTCTTTGAAATGGATAGGGCTTACTTTATTTAGCATGTCTGAAATGTTGGGAGGGGTTGATCATGGTTTATGGCATAAAGGTCACTCCACAAGTACATGTTTTAACTTGTATTACACTGTGGAGTTTATCTGTATGTCTGACTGCTGTCCCTTTTGTAATGAATCCTAAGGGACTTGCCAGTAGGGTGTAGCTCAGTCAGTCAGTCAGTCAGCAAATGAATAACTTAATCAAATAAACCTACAAACTGTATGGTCCTTTAAAACGGTGAATGCTACTTTGAAGTCACTGTTGGACATCCAAAAATGATTATGTTTTAATCCTATAGTGAGCGACTGCACCTTTTTATGTTCACTTGCAAAGCTGCAATGTATTGGTATCAATCAGAGCTGTGCGAGGGCTTCTCAGGGTGCACCACTCCTCTACCTATCACAGGTTCAGAATACTGAATCACCTCCCTAATTTGACCATTCTCTGCCTTTCTCCCCCCTTTTCCTTTTAAGTCCTTGTCCAATTACAAAGCTGGAAAATGTAAGGAGGAATTGGGTTTTCTTGTGCAACTCCTAATTGCTACTTGAAACCTTTCCCTTCTTTTAATTACACATATGTGCTGCTGTTTACTGTTTTCATAAGTTCTACCATTTACTTTGATTCTCAGGGAATGTCAGAGATATGACACAACCCATTTCTTTACATACCCATGATGCAGTGCTTGCAGCTCATATAATTAATCTATTCTCATACTGTAGCAACAGCAAAAACAAAAATGTTCTAACATGTTCCTACACTTGATCAGTTTAGCTAAGGAGCAGTGTTACTCCGATTACCTATGTTTTGAACATTGAAAGTAAATCACGTTGGTCCTCATAACGTAACAAAAAATGCACTGCTCATATATACTAGTTTATCCCATTTCTGATAGGAATGTTCTTGTCCTCCTCTCTTAGGAGTAAGGCTGATTATGTTCACTTGCAAAGCATTGATACATACTGGTATCAGTCAAAGCTGTGAGAGGTCTTTTGAGGGTGGATCTCTCCTCTGTCAGAGTTTCAGAATACTGAATCCTTTCCCTAATTAAGCTTACTCTGTGTCTTTCTCCTTCTTTTTTCTTTGCAATTCTTGCCCAGTCACAAGGCTGGAAAATACAAGGTCAAAGTGAGTTTTTTTTTCACCTCCTAATTTCTGCTTGAAGACTTTCTCCTGCTTTTCATTTCTCATATGTGCTACAGTTTAGTGTATGCACTTAGTTAAGCCTTCATCCCCGTGTCATATAATTTGCATAAACCATATAAACAATGTAAGACTGGCTCAGATCTTACTTTACCACCTACTGCATACAGTTCTGGATGAGGGCAAATACATTTTCCATCTCACCCTCATGTAATATGCAGAAAACATTTATTTTATTTATCCCTGTACAATTAATTTTTGCATAGATAATAAAACATTGTAAACATAATGAAAAGCAGCATAAATACAAAACAACAAAGGTTTCAGAAAACAAACAAAATGAAACAAAAGAACACAGCTTGCAGTTTTGATAACTTGTGTAAACAGTAAAATTGTTCTATAAAGATTTCAAATAGCTTTGTCTTATTAATATTTCAAGCCTTGTCTTTGTAATTTATTCAAATACCTTTTCTCATGCAAAAATGTTTATATATCATTACTTGAATTCGGGCTTTTCTACATACCCAAAGTCAGTATTTAAGAAATTATTCTCCTCATGCAACCTACCAGCTAAGCCCAATTAGAATATTATAAAAAAATAATTAAAATAATACTTAGACATCTGATTATCTGCAGAGGCTGGATTGTCTCTTCCTGGATGACAAAGCTCTTTTAGTGGCTGGACCTTGTTTCTGTTCTTTTTCCTGCTCACACTCTAACTCTGGACTTTGGATCCGTCTGTTGTCAACACAGAACTGCAAAATTGCTTCTGGTATGATGGACATCAATAGCCAGTCTCTGTTCTTTTGTTCTGGTTTTGACGGGGACTTTCAAAAACAGTCCTTAACAGCCAAAATGTCCATTCCATAGGTACAGAACCTCTTGGCATCTCAGTTGGAAGTAGACTGACTGCCCCTTTTTTGGACCTAGCTTTTTATTACCTCTGGTCCAGAATGGCATCACCATCTAGCTAGGTCATAATTGCACCAGTCCTGACTGGTTCTTGCAAGGGGGGGGTTAGCTAGTTTTTTTTTACTTTTGAGACTCCACCTTCAACTGCCTTGATTTAGTTTTTAGCTCAATGTTAATTTTCCTTATAACTTTTGAATGCAATGCCATACAGTCTCCATACAAACATTGCCAAGCTCCATGCATTAAAAACAGTCTTTTGAGATGTATCCCATGTCTGTGATATTTCCTGAGATAAGTTAATAATGATTATAACTTCAGTTCTCAGCAAAGTCTTTTAAAATGGATTTAATGAGCTTACAGTTCATGTTCTAGGTTCCAATATTACTGTAAGTAGGCTTCCTCCAGAAAACATCTTAGGAAAGTCCTCAAAAGCATGGAATTCTATGGTAGACAAATGGGTCTTTGTTCTTCTAAGGAAACACATTTGTCAACCTATCAAGTCTGTTTACCACAAATTCTTTAAGATGGTTTATTTCTGTCCAGCACCAAGTTGCTCACACAAAAATTAGATCTGTGTACTTGTCATGATACCCTCTTTCATTTAAAATCAATATCCAGGTATTTTAGCATTTAGGCTTTTGACACAAAATAGATCATCAAATAACTCACATTCTCCACAAGTTACATGCTTCAAATTCTGCTAGTCAATAGGTTGCAATGCTTTTTTTATCAACTGTGTAAGTTTCATGCCAGCAGCATGCTGCATTGTTCAATAGCAAACACAAGTTTCTTTCAATAGTAAAAATTAATTGAAGTTTTTTTTCTTCAAGGTATTTGGGCCCAGATATTCAAAAGGGTTGTGCATGGTGCAACAGTGTTGCACCATGCCCAACCCACTGATGCACCCCGGCGTGATATTCAAAAGGGAAAAGTGCGCCACACAAATCCCGATGTGCCGGAGCACATCAGTAATGTATGCAGGCACAGGTGGGGGGGCGTGCCCATGCATAACCTGCACAGCCCGATATTCAGCCCGGGATGTGCAGAGTCATGCATGTGCAACCCCTACCTGCACTTGCACAAAGTTACACCACAAAAAAAAGGAACAAGTGATGGCCACTCACAGGTGAGCTGCCGCATTGCAGGGCGCAACACAGCAGCTGTCACCTGTGGGTGGCCACACGAATTCCTTCTGGGGTATTTGCTGAGGTACAGATGCCTGTGATCAGGCAGCAATCAGTCCACTGGACCACCAGGGATATTGGACTTGGGGGGCGTAATCGTCAGGACAGATGCCCACGATCAGGCACATAGAGGTCCACTGGACCACCAGGGATATAGGAGGGGTTTTCATTTTTACATGAATGCCCACGATTGGGCTGCAGGGGGCGTCAGTCCATGACGGCTGCTGCCTGGCAGGGCACCAGGTGCAAGTCCTCGGGGATCGGTGCACCTGCATGCTAATGGCATGCAAATGGGCCATGATGAGATGCAAATGGCCCCCTGTGCACCTTGCATAAATTATGGCTCCATTTGCATGTCCCCTTTTGAATATCTCAGGTGCTGTGCATGGCGCAATGGCACTTGCACCAGCGCATCTCCATGCTCCACTCTGGCCACTTGCGCTGGTGCAGTGCCACTGTGCAATGCACAGTGGGAGTGGCAAGGGTGCGATATTCAAAGCTGCTGTGCCATAGCACAGCTGCATTGAATATCGCCCAGGCCATTCCCCTGCACAACAAAGTTGAGCTGCGCCCAGGCTTGCGCCACAGCCTGGCGCAGTTTGAATATCCAGGCCTCAGTGTCTAGCAGTACCAGAGTATATATCACTGAGTTGTCAGTTGCAAGGCTACCTTATCTCCAGTTTAGCATCACTGGTTTCTTCCTGATGTAAGCAAAGATTGAAGCAGTCTATTAATGTTACCCTTTAAAGAGGCCCAGTTTAGGGGAAAGTTCACTTTAAACAGAGAGTCATAGATGCCATGTCCCCTAACTTTCACTTAGGCAGGATGAACCTGAAAAAAATTTTTTTCTTTTTTTCTTTTTGCAGACAGTTTTCCTTCTTTCTTAGAGAGCTCATGTAGACAGGAATTTGAACCAGTTGACTAGTATTACACCCCGATTACCTTAAATAATTACTAGACATTTATAAAGAATATAAGATAGCAATTGAAATAATGCAAAATAAGAAAATTATAATAAAATATTTTTTATAACTAGGATTTGTTCTCACAGTGTCCTCCCATCCCCCTGCCTGACCAGTCTCTTAAATCCAATAGCAGGGTGCCCAGCTCCTGATGCTGGCTAACACCTCCTACAACTGTATGTGACACCAGGGTATCCACCTCCTCTGGGTGCTACCAAACAACCCCCCGACACTGGGGTGCCATTCTAAAATGTTGGAACCTGTAAAAGAAAACAGTCCCTCATTTGAGGAGAAAAAAAGTCCATTATGGTCTTCTAGCACACTGTGACCTCCCCCACACCTCAACCACTCTCAATACCCACCCAATCCCCATCCCTCACTTACCTAAGAAGGGTCCCACAGAGTAATCCTCTCATGAGTGACAAAGCTCCTCTCACTATGGCACCCAACCACAAACTGACTGAAAATAAGGAAAGTTGAACTTTTACATTGAACTTTTACTCATAGCTTTGCCATTTTTTTAACATGTTTGTCCCAAGTTTTCAACACAGCCTTTTTTTACCCCATCTCATTTAACAAGACAGATGTAAGTTTTCAAATCCCCTCTGAAACATGCATTCACAGTTGTTCAGCACAATCACTGTTTGGAAAGGATTTAAAAATGTCCACCTGTCTTGATCATAAGGTCAAACCATAAAAAGACTATGTTGAAAAGTTGGGGACAAAATGTTAAAAACAATGAAGTTTTTTTTTACTTATATTTTATTTTATTTTAAAAAGATAGTCTAGTAACACAATAGACAAACAGACTTGTAATGTTCCACTATTTGAGCAATTAAGTAGCATAATTCAGAAAAATTAGGTTATATGTATAAATCCATGCTATTGCACCTCCATTGGTGGTCAAAGGTTAAGCAATAATGCAAAACCATTCATAATCACGAAATTAAAAAAACAGCTTATGATGTCTATAAATATAAAAAAGAATATCCTGTAATTTCTGGTAGCTCAGTAATGGTCTTTCTTTCTTTCTTTCTTTCTTTCTTTCTTTCTTTCTTTCTTTCTTTCTTTCTTTCTTTCTTTCTTTCTTTCTCTCTCTCTCTCTCTCTAAAGGGTATACAGGTACTGTGTATATATATATATATATATATATATATATATATACACACACACATTATATATCAACCATTGCATAAATAAGCTGAAAACCATATCAGAGATGTAAGAGACTTCCTAATTAGATCATAAAACACACTGAGCATTCTACTTGATTTATACTTTTTAGCCACATATCATTTAAAGAGCACCTTTCATGATGGTCCAAAAAGTTAAAGCTTGTAGTTGTTATATGCAGTACTAACCTGAATGGGTGTGTGCATTTGTTATTTTCGGCCAAGGTTTATCCTGCCTTTCATAATTTGGATTTGTTTTTGAGTCCTGCTGCACTTGCCTTTGCTTTTCACCTGCTGGGCTGCTTGCTCCTGATGACATCACTACAGGGCAGAGGAGTGACTCACAGTGTGCAATACAGTGTAGTCACAGCAATTTTGCAAGGGAAAACTTCCAGTAATCAATGTACATACTGTGTTCCCCTTCCCCAAGACACCCTGTTAGCAATGCATTATGCCAAAATCCAAATGCCTTGTCAGTATGTTTATTTTTGTAAAATTGACTTACTTCTACCTCTGTAACAAAGCATGGGGATTGAGAGAAGATAGTGTTGCTGTCAGCACCTTTCCCAGGCCTTTTGACTTTCATGCATAAATTACCCCATTTTGTGAAAGACAGGACATGAAACTTACAAGAACAGGAGGCAGAGTTTCAACTGCTAGGAAAATACATCTTATAAAAGAGAGCAATATTTTGTTGAGAGATAGAGAGATATTGAGATTTAAAGAGCACCTTTCCCAATCCTTTTGACTTTCATGCATAAATTACGCCTTCTTGCATTGATTCTGGAATTGCATTTCATTACTGTCCTCTACAGTTAGTTTTTGCATTCTGAGCTTCTAAAAACTGCAGGGTGTACGAGAGCTTCTGTAGCAAGCCTGGTGTTTCTGTGAACCCAGGGCTGTACTGCTCACATTACTGTATGGCAGAGGAGTGACTCACACAAAAGTTAGTTTTACAGAAAACATACGGACAAGGCATTTGGATTTTTGGAATAATGCATTGTTAACAGGGTGTCTTGGGGAAGGGGAAAACTCAGTATGTACATTGAGTACTGGTAGTTTTCCCTTGCAAAACTGCTGTGACTGCACTATACTGCTCTGAACAGTGTGAGTCACTCCTCTGCCCTATAGTGATGTCAGCAGTACTGCCCTGGATCCACAACAACACCAGGCTTGCTACAGAAGCTCTGGCACACCCTGCAGGTTTTTAGCAGCTCAGAATGCAAAAACTAATGGCAGAGGACAGTAATGAAATACAATTCCAGAATAAATGCAAGAAGGGATAATTTTATGAATGAAAGTCAAAAGGACTGGGAAAGGTGCTCTTTAAATATATAACAAGAAGAATGGCGCCAAACAGCCAAAGCAGTGACATGTTTTATGCTCACTAAGCAAATGCACATTACTGTACTTAATTAGTGCCCTAGTTGGGGTAACCGGAATATAATCCGTTTTGACAGAGGTCCTTGAATCATCACCTACCTAAAACTTGCTGCACACAATGGAATCCACTATTGTACCTCTTCTTCTTTTTATAATGTCTTAGACCCAAGCTTCATCTGTGCAAGAGTATACATTTCCCCTCAAAGAAAATCTGGAATTTAGCGGGTTTTAAAAGAACAAACTGATCACCCATGTCCAGCAGAGCATGGTGAAAATTTAATAACTGACAGTGCCTCCTTTACATATCTCTTGAGAAATCTGGGAAAAATGAAATTTTGTAGCCCATGGCCCAGATATTCAAAAGGGTTGCTCCATGCGCAACAGGGTTGCGCATGCGCAAGTCCTACATTGCGCCATTCTGCGATATTCAGCAGGAGGCAGTTGCTCCACTGGCAACAGGTTGCGCAAAAGAGCAATGCAAATGAATGCATGCTCAACAGGAGGGGGAGGAACCATGCATAACCTGCGCAACCTGATATTCAGTCGGGTTGTGCAGAGTTGTGCATGCAACCCCAACCTCGCCTGCACAACCTTGAGCCAAAAAAAAAGGATCAAGTTGAGGGCCACCCACAGGTGAGCTGCTGTATTGCAGGGTGCAACACAGCAGCTGCCACCTAGCTGGCCTAACTGGGTCCTAGCCTTCCACCAGCCCGATCGCGGGCATCACAGTTACATGAAACCCCACACATCTCCCACAGCCCGATCGCGGGTAGTACCGTACATGAACCCCCACACATCTCCCACAGCCCGATCGTGGGCAGTACCGTACATGAACCCCCACACACACATCTCCACAGCCCGATCACGGGCAGAACCTTATGAACCCCGCCAGTGCCCGATCGCGGGCAGAATGTAACCCTCCCCAACAGAATAACTCCCTGGTGGTCCAGTGGACCGTAAAGCCCGATCGCGGGCAGAATGTCACAACACAACCCCCAAACATCTCCCTGGTGTCTAGTGTCCCCCACCCACCACGAAGCCCCTCCACCCGCTCCCCGCAGCGGTGGGCTACAGCATCCACCGCCTGCCGCCCGCGCCCGCCGACTGACTGTCCGGTAGGGCTGCGCCCATTGGTGCAGAGCTACAGCCAATGGCGTGCAGACATGTATGTGTTCTGCCGCGACCGGCTGGGAGATGTGTGTGTGGGGTGTCATGGGACCGATGCCCGCGATCGGGCTGTGAGATGTGTGTGGGGCGACATGTACGTGTTCTGCCCGCGATCGGGCTGTGGGAGATGTGTGTGGGGTGTCATGTAACTGTGATGCCCGTGATCGGGCTGCATTGTGCATCGGTCCCCGACGGCTGCTGCCTGGCAGGGTGGCCAGGAGCAAGTCCTCGGGGATCGGCGCACCTACATGCAAATGGCATGCAAATGGGGCCATAAATAGATGCAAATGGCCCCCCCTGCACTTGCATAAATTATGGCCCCATTTGCATGTCACCTTTTGAATATCGGAGAATTTGCGCGTGGCGCAATGGTACTCGCTCCACCCGCAAGTTTAATGCTCAACTCTGGCAACTTGTGGTAGCGCAACTTCCACTGCGCCATGCGCAAGTGCTGTGGCTCAGGGGTGATATTCAAAGGAGTTGCTCAACAGCGCAACTCCTTTGAATATCACCCCGGCCACACACCTGCGCAACTATTTTGAGCGGCGCAGGGGCTTGCGCCTCAGACTGGCGCAGTTTGAATATCTGGGCCCATGTGTTTGAATGATTGTTTGTCCTTAGCAAGGCTAAGGAGACAGTCCTTATCAGAAGAATTCAATGTAGCAATTACTGTTAGACTCCCTTGTGAGTTAGCTGTAGTGACTGGAGTACATTTAAGTTCATTGCTAACTCTTTGTCCCTAATGCCAGGGGATTCTGAAAGCTTTAAGTACCTCCATGTCTCTGGCACTGATTTCTTTAAGTAAGTTCATTATAGCAGACTGCAGGTTATTGCTCCCAAAATGTGATGGCAGCTCAAGGATTCACACGTTTTGCTCCCTCAACATGTTGTGAAATCTTTCAAGTTTTCTGTTAATGGCAACTTGCTCTCACACAAAAACATCCTTGGTGGCATGAAGTGGCATTAAGTATTTGAATAGAGTTATCTAATAGAGTTTGTCTAGTCCTCCTTTCCAGATCAACAAAAACTAAATAAATGGAGTTATTTAGAGCAGCAAAGTTACTTTCAATTACCAGTCTTTTCCAAATTATTTCCGACATTCTTGGCTATTACTTCAACAATTTTTGAAACTGCTTCAAATTTTGTTTTGAGTTTGTCAAAAGCTAACCCATTGTCCTGTTACATTTTAGAAAGGGCTCTGTCTGTAGAATTGTGTGATGGAACAATTAGTTGGTATAAAGCTGTTAAGGAATTCTCCTTGTCTTTTTTTCTTTCTGATAGGGGACTTACTCTGTCCATAGAATTTTGCGAGTCAAAAATCAATTAGTATAAAGCTGTTAAGGAAGGCTCCTTTTCTTTTTTCTTTCTTATAGGGGACTCAGCTTCCCAATATTTGGATCTGGTAACTCTGAGTGGGGCCTCGACATCTTCAGGACTGGAGTTTGAATTGGACCCTCCTTGAGTCCTGAGCCAAGCTTGGCCCAGAAAACGGCAACATATATTCATTCATTTTCTTGTTCTTTTTTTTTTTCCATTTCTTCTGCTTTTTCTTTTCAGGTTTTGAAACTTTGGGTTCCATTATATCAAATCGCTGCTTTCTGAAATTTAGGAATAATTTTAGAACAAGAAAAATGGGTTTTGGTTTCACACTTTGCCAAAGTTACCGGGAACATGTCTCATCTTTTCATCAGCTGACTCTGCCCACGAGCAAAAAACAGCAATGTTTTGAAAATTGTTGACATTTTTCAACATTTTCTCATAACTTTACAAATTGTCCAGATCTGGACCACAAAGTTTCACCATAGTCATTTTTTATACCACCTCATGAACATGACAGGTATCCTTTTTCAAATCCTGCCCAAAACATCTTTTCACACTCATGCTGCAAAATTAAATTCTGTCTAATATTTCATAAATGACGACTGTTATGTTCATAAAGTGGCGCCATAACTGGCCTGTTGGTGCAACAATAGCCCTACCACTCGCGACACTGGCAGATGGGGTTTGGAATTGAAGAAAAGTCATCTGGTGCCAGCCAGAGGGAGGAGGACTGAGCATCACAGATGATGCTGTCATTCTCTAGGGAGGGAAGGCAACCTGCTCCAGTGCTAGATTTCCATCTGTGTGTCCACAGGTGGCAGTGCACTCTGGAGTGACTCAGTGGTGAGAGGCACTGGCAGATAATGCACACACATGCATGCTTCCATCACATCCTCAGGCTGGCATCTCAGAGGGGCGAGGGAAGAAAAACTAAGAAATAAATGGCAGGCCAGGGGTCACATGAAGGACTGACCCTCCACAGGCCCTGCTCTGGTGACATCACTGCCTGCCCCAGAACCAGATCCTTGTCTGGCAGTTGGGGGCCCTGCCACTTCACCATGAGGGAAGATATACAAGTAGATGGGGTTGGCCACTTGACCATGATGGGAAGATATAGCAGTAGATGGGGTTGGCCACCTCACCATGAGGGGAAGATATAGGCGTAGATGGGGTTGGCCACTTCACCATGAGGGGAAGATATAGGAGTAGATGGGGTTGATGTCAGTAAATACATGAAATGCTGGGTTTTATTTTATTTTATTTAAAAGTTGAGGACAATACAGGATAGGTTCTATGAAGCCTCATTTACAGAACATCCCAAGTCATTGAACAATAAATACACAGATTAACATAGACAACACTAATCATACAAATGCATGTAAAAAAACTCGCTGCATTAGCAAGTTAAACCACAACATTATGAAAACTGTAAATATGGGACTGTCCTAAACTGTGTCAATTGTAGCAATTACATGTAAGTTGTTCCTGCAGCAACCTCTTTTTTAATTTATTTTAGAAAATATAAAGAGATGGTGAATTTCTTAACTGAGGGGGAGTCTGTTCCATGAAAGTGGTGCGTCATAGAAAAAACATCCTTTTCCAAAGTGAGTTTAAAACTTTGACAGAGAAAAGTCACATTGAGACACATCCCTATGACTATATTTATAGGTAGGGACTATGAGACTGTCAGATAAATAAGCTGGAGTCTATTTATTTGCGACTGGGTGACGGGGTTAGGAGGATTGAAAAGGATGGGGTGCACAGGCCAGTATTGCAAGAGAAGAAAAAAGGCTGTGATGTCATAGAAACACCATGTTGAAAATAAGGGGTCAAAATCTAAAAAAAATAAATAAATAAAATGAAGTTAGGAACAAACGTTGACATTTTTCAATGTTAACTCATAGTATTGCAACTTTTCTACTTTTTGAACCCACATTTCACCGTACTAATTTTTTACCACACTTCATGAACATGGCAGGTGTCATTTTCAAATCCCCCTCCAAAACCTACTTTCACAAGTTGTTCTGCAAAATCTTGTGGCAGGTGGCATTTGATAAATGACACCTCTTATGATCATATACTGGGGTAATAAACATACTGGGCTTAATTTTCAAAGGTCAGAGAATTATGCAAGGTATTTGCACCAGAAAGTAATGACAAAAGGAGCAAGCTGCGTCAAAACTTGCATCAATTCCAATTCTCAAGTGCTGCCTACATCACAAGCAGAACTGCTTGTGCCTCAGTGGCTTGCTTCAGCTTTGCATCAAAAAAATGAGTGTGCTATGTCACAGCAGGGTTTGCATCAAAAAATTGATGCACTATCTCCTTTTTTGGGGATTTTCTAAGGTGGAAGCTGTCAACACTGCATCAAAGATGCATGCCAAAGTTAGAGTAGCCAGAACTGGTCTGAATGACACTAGAGCACATACAGAGGCCCACAGCACGTGGGCAGACCTGACTATGGTACTATGCATGGCATCTTGCTGCAGGAGTCCTGCACTGTAAACATCATGATGCTTGCTTCCAGATGCCTTTTTATCCACTGTCATTTCTGACTCGGCTTGCATAATTTTATTTGGTCCATGCATCATATATTTGACTCATCTTGAATCACTTTTGCTCCACCTCACTCATGCATCCTATTTTTGACTCAACCTACATAATTTTTGCTCCATTTCACTTCATGCATTGTATTTTTAACTCAGCTTGCATCATTCTCAGCTTGTGTCATTTTCATTCCATGGATCATACATTTCTTTTGTATCATCTTTTATTAAATTTTCAAAGATAAAAAGACACAACAGCACATGTGACCAGAAAAAACAAGATCAATACAACAATTAAACACATACAATCACAATCATACTTTGAGAAGTCCATCATAAAGTTCATTATGCATTTGATGAGCGATGAGTAGGTCAGCTGGGTGAACACAAAATAGTTAGATCCTACAGACTGTAGAAAAACAAAGGGTAAGAGAATGCATTCACACAGGAAGACATCACACATTACCTAGGGAGACACTTCTAAGAAGCAAGGGGGAACTCCCATATCAAGTCTTATAAGAGAGGAGTCACTACCAAAAGAGGGGATCCCAGGGCTCCTCAGAGTCCCCACGTATCTACTGTATCCAGGAGGGGCAGGCATGTGCTCCGTCAAGGTCTGAGCTTCCACTGGAGACAGAGAGCTCAAGAAAGGCTCCCAGACTCTGACACAGCAATCTTCTCTCTCTTTCAGGGCAAACGATAGGTGCTCCATAGCCAGGGCCTGCATCTCCAGATTCTTCCATGCCTGAACTGTGGGTACTACACTCAACACCCAAGTATATAGGATACAGAGTCTGGCTAGTACCAGCAATACTCGAATCCAGCGGGGAAGTAGTTGTCATCCCTGCTCCCCTCAATCTTCCACCCTAAATAATAAAGCAATGGGCCTTATAGGCAATGGGCATCCTCCCATGGTTAATATCTCATTGGCCACTGCACTTCAAAAAACTTTCAATACTGGGCATGCCCAAAAATAATGTATGTATGTACGTACCAATTTCAGTCTGACATCTGCCACATAAGGGAGATATCACCGGGTGATACTTATGTACAATTTGGGGGGGAGGGAAGTACAGATGGTGGATAAACTTAAATTGTGATCCCTTACATCATATTTTTAATGTAGTAGTCCTATTTTGTTACTTTGGGTGACTTTGTCATAGAGGATGCTTTACTTGCAAAATATGAGACACAATATTTGGTGAACCTAGATTTGGTGCAAGGTGATTGTTTGACACACCTTGCGCTGATCTAAGGGCCCTTTCAAAATCTAGCCCACTCTCTTGAAAATTCAGGGTCACAATCTAAGAGAACAACAACATATGTGTAAACATCTTCATTTACCAATCATGACAATGTCACTGTTATAACTTGTGTTATTAATTTGTTAAATGTAACTGCTGCACCATCTATGCCCAACAGTTACACAGCAGATACAAGCAGGTGAGCATTTGGCATTGGCCAGTGCCTGTTTTTCATAGGCATGACTCTTTTATCAGAATTGCTGTAAGCTATAACCCATGACAGGCCATGGGTGCATGGAGGCATTAATGCATACCCTGGGTGCATTGTGAGGCACAAGGCTGAAGGCCAAGTGATTGCCATCACACCCAGGAGGTGCTTTAATGCCCCTATACACCCATGCCTGGAGTGGGGTTATTGCCCTCAAAACATTGGTTATTCATTTTGAGGAAGTGATATCACTTGCAATAGTGGATGGCTTCATAAGAGGTTGGGACAGGGTAAAGCGGAAAGTCAGAGTGAAAAGGGTGTAGCCATAAAGGATGGGGTATTGGTTGGGAGGGGGAAGAGTGCCTAGTTGGTGTTGGAGATTTGGCAATATGAATAGACTCAATAGACTGAAAGGCCTTATTCTGCCAGCACCTTCATATTCTTGTAAACCTTTGTAACAGCCTCACTGTCCCTGTATGTCTCTCCTCCTCTGTGTGTTCCCCTTAAACCTCTTCCTAATGCTCATCTCATCCTTTCTTGATCTTGTGGTTAGCGTGCACTTACCCCTGCAACAGCTCTTTTCCCATGTGCCATAGTCCCTATGCCCCTGCTTATTGTTTTGTTTCCCATCATTTTTCTCCCTTTTGCTCTATCTAGCCTGCAGCATCCCCTATGTTTCTGTTTTCCCATTGCACTTAAACTACCTCATCTGATTGCCAGAGCCACTTGGTCCAACCTACATCTTATTTACAGTTTTACCCACATTTGTATAATTTACATGTTTAAATAATACACCTAAAGCTTCAGGCCTGCAGTTACTTATCCAGAAATACTTAATGTTTACATTACCTTTGTACTGCCAAGCTTCAGCCTTGTCTTTCTTATGGATTCTTGCATAACTTAATTAATAGAACTATGTGAACTCCCCAAAGTACAATCTTGCAGTCTTGCAAACATGGTGTGTCAAAACATTTAAAGTTCTTGGGCTGCTGTATTTTACATCTGTCCATCCTGTTTCTAGCGAACCTGTTAGGTCTTATTTAATAAATTCAACGGGAACTGAGCAGCTTATGGTGTGTGTGCTGTTTTTTTCTTTCTTTTTTTTGGTGTTTTTCTGAAAGTTCTCCAAAAGTTTCAATCTAGTTCCCCCAGTTTGACTCTAGAAAACCATTTTGGATAAGATGTACTGGTAGAGTATTTTCTTTCTGCCAGGACACATGAAGTGTACAAGCACACAAAACAACAGAATGATGCAGTTGTCCACAGTGAAGGCGACTGGTTAAAGAAAGTCCATTAATCACTGTTAAACCTGCAATATGCTATGACAGAATAAAATGTTGGACACAGTAGTTGGTCATCCAATGTTGCCCCTTAAATTTCTTACAAGATTTATTGAAAATTCTGTTGCAAAAGGGCATACACCTGAAGACAGTGATGTAACATGCCTCAGTGTGCAAAGTCTTTTTGTTCCAAATATTATGTCCATTTTGACACTGTCAAACGGGGACAAGACTCAAGGTTATGCCAGTAATAAGTGTTGGAAACAGAGTACTTAGAAAACTTTGCCCAAAAAATTAAATGTTTGCATGAGGCCCATGTAGGCCTGAACTTTTGAAGACAATGGAGCAGCAACCCATAGTGTGTGAACACTACCGTTCCCAAATATTATGTCTGTTCAGACACTGCCAAATGTGGACAAGGCTTTATGCTATTCAGTGATGTGTCAGAGTGCTTAACCAACTTTACCACAAAATTAAAGGTATGTATAATGTGCCCTACGTAGGCCTTCAAATCTGAAGATTATTGTGTGGCAGCCCACAATGTGTGAAGGAAGCTGGTTCAAACATTATACCAACAACAGCAAAAAAAGCAGCTCTGTCCCCAGGTGTATCACTTTTAGTTAAACTGCAACAACAAAAAATATAAGGTACCACCACAGCAGCTTAAAAATAAAGAATTTATTTATTTACTCACAACCTTAGGAGCTAAGAACATCTTCATGTCGTGCTCTAGTGTCTGAAGGCCATAAATCAAGAAACCATGGCAGTTCAAAAAGTACTGTACTATAAGAAAGCAATAACACATGACGAGGTGTGGGTTACGTGCTGATAAGAGCACACCCAGGGGTGTACTAAGGCACGAGGTGCTTGCGCCGAGTGCCTTATGCCCCTGGGCGTGCTCTTATCAGCATGTAACCCACACCTTGGAGTGTGTTATTGTGCTTATAAAATGGGTAGTAAGTAATTATAGAAAAAGAAAAGAAAGTGAGATATAGAAAATATAGATTTCACTAAGGCACATACTGTAGTAAACCATTAGTAAAGAAATAGTCCCTTGCAAAGGTATCCCTATGTATCCACAAGGTAGAAAACTATAAAAATATTATACAGTGTATGCAAACATGTTCTGTCCCCCCCAAACCTTGTTCATTTTAAGGTTTTCTTCTTTTCTTTATCTTTTGT
This sequence comes from Neoceratodus forsteri, assembly GCA_016271365.2. Taxonomy (NCBI): domain Eukaryota; kingdom Metazoa; phylum Chordata; order Ceratodontiformes; family Ceratodontidae; genus Neoceratodus; species Neoceratodus forsteri. Next base: position 238,888,019 of record CM057451.1, read on the forward strand.
CGCTTTGCCGCTTCGTTGATAGAGAGCGTGTCTGTTTACGGCCACCGTCTGGAGCAGTTTAAATTTTTTACAGCTTTAAAACTGTGAGTACCAGTCCATTTCAAGATTTATATTTTTTTATTTTACTGCTTTTGTTTTAGGGTTGTATTTATAGAGTGGGTGCTGGACTTGCTAAAGAGAAACGGGTAACTGTTACTGAGCGGCTCTGTGAAGAAAGGAGATTGCGCTCGTGTCATGAGTTGGCAGTTCATTTAGTTTTTAAATATTTCTGTTTCTGCTATTATGTGGTTTTGGTAGAAAATGATAAGTTTGATTGAGTCTGTTAAGAGCGGAGATTTTTGGATCAAGCAAGTCAGTTATGATTTCTGTGTCTGTCCCACGGCTCTCCGACTGATGGTGCCGTCTTGCCGTGATTGTTAGCTGAGCAGTTTTGGTGGAACAGCAGTGACACATAGTGATTTGGACCTGTACTACATCTTTCTTGGCATAAGTAGTGCCTGTTGAAGAGATACATGCTGATAAGGACACGGCTGGAAATGCTTTCCAACCAATCAGCATTTAGGATTTCTTGTACCCATTTTATAAAGTGCATAATGACATTATATGGGCATTCAAATGGTGCTGGCTGCTAGATGACACAATTTGATGTATATATTAATTGGTAGTCATTTAGCACACATGGTAGCCCCAGTTGTCCCTAGTATTGAATTAATTGCCATATTTGCATGGGCCTGAAGCAGTGGCCACTTTGGACTATTAATGGCTCCTTTTTGCTCTTATTTGGCTGGTGATATCCCAGTTATACCTGGGATAATTGGGCAGGTGCACCAGACCCAGTTCTTTACTTGAATTATGTGCCTGTCCCACTGATGATACAGGGGATATGACATGGGATGACTTGAGATATCATTTTTATCTCATGAGAGGGGATTGGTCTGCTGATATCTCATGAGTGGCAAAGCCATGAGTGAGATAGCAATGGATCAATGCCCGCAAATGAAGATAAAAATGATTTCTTAAGTCAGCCCATATCATATTTGATTTATACAACAGGTGTTTAGGTGGATTTATGATAGAAATGGTAAACACCTATAAAAGGAAAACAAAGCAATGTAAACTACTTAGACTAGTGTATATTCAATCAAAAAATACATGGAGTCTCGCATTTTACTTTTTTATTGAAAGGGTTTTTGAAAGGCCTAATGAGCCATAAAACTAATTTCCCAGTGGTGTCTTGGGGGTAAATAAATGAAATTGGTCACGGGGCATGCTCAGAAATTTATCTTCATATGTGAGAATACATTTATGAGCTTGTTCAGTGTGGCCACAATGAGTGAGATAAATTTGTGAGCATGCTCAGTATCCAATTTCATTTATTTTGCTCATGTTGCACAAGTCCTATGAGCCCCACACAAGTCTGGGGGGGGGGGTTGAAAGAAGGGCGCAAACCAGAAGAATTCACACTTGTAGACAGTTCTTCTGTATTTCAAATATCTGAATCTTTTATTTTGAATATCGGCCCAATTCCTCTACGTTTCACCAATACATAATTGGCTTCATCAGGAGGTGCCTTTTAAAAGAACATCCTTTCATGAATCTAGGTCAATATTATTCACTTTAAATTTGCCAGAAACAGTATAATTTCTTATTCACATTCTGATTTTGCAGAACATCTTTATTTAGAATACTTCTAGAAAGTCCATTCTATTGACAATTCTTTACTTTCCTCATGTCCGTCCATGCTGCAGCTCGAGTAATACTAGATTCTTCTCTTTCACATGAAGCAGCAGGGACTGACTGCTCTTGGTTCCTAGTGATGTCACAATTTCCTGCATTTTGATTGGTAACTTGTGAAAGTCACTGCTGAGGCTGCAAGGGTTGTGGTGCTTCAATGTATTTGGTCACATTTCTGATGATATATTGGGGGGAACAGAACTCACTTTTTAGCCTACAGAGTGCTGCTCCACATGTCAGCCCAGTGCTGGCAGGTGAAAAATCTTCTAATTAGCAAACGGAAAAGAAAAAATACTTCATATATAAGGAATGATAGCCGACTGCATCTGAAAATTAATATTAATTCCAGGCAGTACACTAGCTCTTTAGTGTTTCATATTTTTATCACTTACATAGGTTTTACTATTTTGTAGTCATGATGTTTTTTATTGAGCACTGCCACTTTAAGGATTCACAATATAAAAGGTCACTGAAGATTGCACACCTGACTCCATGAAGAGGCACACAGCAAAACCAGTTAAAGTTTGCAGTGATTTTTCCATCAATCCTTGCTCTCCCAGTAGACTGCACTTTACGGCACAGCACTTTTTGGACTGTCATGGCTTCTTGATTTACAGCCTTCAGACACTAGAGCACAATATGAAGATGTATGTTCTTGGCTCCTAAAGTTGTGAGAAAATAAATCAGTTCATTGTTAAGCTGGTGTGGTGGTGCCTTATCTTTTTTTGTTGTTGCGGTTCAAAAATAAAGCCCATTCAGACACTGCTAAATGCAAAAAAGGCTTCATGTTATGCCAGGGGTAAGTGTTGGACAGAGTACTTGGCTAACTTATCAAAGAAAATGTTAGCAGCTACTTTGTAAAAGCTGGTGATGAGAAGGGTGAAACAAGCAGGCCATATGTGATAGGCTACTGGCCCGCAAAAGTCTTCGTAAAAATTTCTCACTTTACAAAGCTGGAATAATTTGGCCTTGGTTATGGTGTGAAGGACCAGCCAACAGGGGTTAGTCCCTCTAGCCAAAAAAATTGTCAAACCTCCAAGAATAGAACTTGGGACTGTACAGCCTGCAGAGGCAAGCCAGCAGACACCATAAAAAAATAAACATTCATCATCAGTAGCAACGCCTTGGGATCCACGTGCTCACTCCTCCTCCTCCTCTAAATGGTCTGTCACTGTTACCGGGCATGAGAGAGAGATGACTGTTTCTCTTAATCTGTGTTTATTGCAGTAGTCCTTCTTTGGGATATACATGTAGTGGTCATATAGAGATCATTCATTATAGGACTGCTTATCCTTACTGCCTTTTTCCACATGAATGAATGTCCCAAACTATGCCCTTAAAGTGAAGATCTAATCGAGTGGCCATGATACATTGGTAGCTGTAAGGATTTCATTAATATGTGTGTGACCAAATAAATTTGTTCTTAGTCTTTCTACCGCAGTAACAAAAGTGGTATTCTCCTTCTTCTCATACTGGGACTTTATATGAACAAGTTCATGTTAATCAGGGTAATGAGGGGTAGTACCTGGCTTAGACCAGCTGCATCAGCACTTATGACACATTTGGCCTCCAAAAGGCCTTCAGCACACAGCAGATGGTCTAGCTTCCATCAGTGCATATACAGTTTGGGGCAATGCATGTACTTGGTGTTGACAGTAATGTGTCTGATACTCTTTCTCGTTTGCAGTGGCAGAGATTTTGAGAGCTGGCACCGGCAGCAGAGATGTGCCCCAGGGAAGTCCCACCCTACCTCTGGGAATTGGTGATTCAGAAGCCAGGAACTTACTCAGGTGTTCATTAACACTCAGCACAAGGTTGGCATATCAGTGGGGGGTGGCAAACATTTTGGGGGTGAGTCAGCAGCTCAGTTGGGCAACTGCCACAATCCAGAATAGGTCTGCACTGGGTTGGACAACTGTATGGCCAATTCTGGAAGACCAGCTGTGTGTATATGTCCTGCACATGAGGTGACAGGGCTCTACACTCATGATGGTGGGGCAGCATTGGACAGGAATTGCCTGGTTTGCTAAGGCAACTGGGGTAAGGGACACCATGTGGGCCTTTTGGGTGCATAAGAAGCTGGAAGGTGGCCCACAGGGGTCCAAAAAAAGTAGACCAATCAGCCCAGCATTATTTATAAAGAGAATGACCATTCTCCCTAAGGTTTGCTCATTGGCTTCAGAGACGCATTTGTTTCAGACAGGCTTCCTAGTAATTTTTTGTGGGGCTTTTATGGTGTTTGAGATAACTCAGCCAAGTAAATTGCCCACATTGCCAGTGACACTGGGAGGGGGTGACATTGTGGTGATCACCAAAGGGGTGTTCGCTTGCTTACGGTGGAGTAAGACAGAGAGGGGGGCCAGGGGCTCTTGGTGTTGTCTTTGGTCCCCTCCTGGTATCCAGTGGGACATCCAGGAGTGGATGTTCACTTACCTTTAACAGTTAAATCCTGGGTGGCAGGCATTTTTCTTCCATGAGGGTAGTTCCCCCCCGCATAGCGTTCCAGTTTCGCCATCTGCTGGGTAAGGCTCTACAAGCTCTAGGGAGCTCAGGAGTCTCAGGAGTACAGCACCCACTACTTCCAAATAGGTACTGCCTGACATGCTAGAGTAGAGGGCTGGATGGATGCTCAGATTCAGTTGCTGGGATGGTGGAGGTCCCATGCTTTGGAGATTTATGTGCAGATGCAGTTACTTTAACCTCTCTGTTTCTATTTTGTTGGCAGCTTGTGACTCTCAGCTAAATTGTGTATGGATGTGTAGTCATTCATTCATCCATCCAATTGATGGCACTGAGAACACAGTGGTTCTAGGGCATATCACATTACTTTGGCGAAATTTCGACATCAAAATCCAGTACAGTGACAACCTCGAGGTTGTCGCTGTACTGGACCCGATGGCAAAAGTTTGCCGATTTCGAGTGTTTCTCCCCCTTTGAACAAACTCTGACTCAGAGTGTGTTTTATTAAGGAAAGGGGGCATGGGGGGGCAAAGCTCCCCTGTGTGTGTTGGGGGGTGTGTGTGGAGGGGAGGCCCCATGCAAAGAAAACACTCAATGTTGGGCAGGTGAAATTTCACCTGTCGACATTTTTTCCGTCACCGAGCTGCATTTCAACAACTTTGTTGTTGATGCAGGTTGGTGGAACTGTTCCAGGGTTCATAGGTTCATAGGATGTATTCAGATGCATAAGCCGTAGAGACCATATAAGGACCTGTTACTAGCTAATTAACATAACTCCATCTTTTATCACCTGTGCATTTGAAAATCTCTTCATGGATCCTCAGCAGGTGCAGATACATTGGATGGGCTGCAGGGAAATGAAGTGGGGGGACTTGCTCCCCTGATTCACAGCCAAAGCTCAATGTCATGGCTCGTCAGATATACTGCTCATCCAGCTGGGAAAAAATGATTTGGGGCTGGTGAAGTCCATTGAACTGAAGAACAGGATGAGAAAAGACTTGGGACTGTTGCATTGTGAGTGGCTAAAGATAGAAATAATGTGGTCTCACATGATACAGAGACAGCGGTGGCATCATGCTTAGAATCCCAGTGCAATAAAGAGGACATGTTGGTTAACCATAAGGCCATGCGGTGCATTATGGACTCCATTGGTGGACTTGCAGCATGATGGGATCATGGCAAAGGTTCCAGATTTGTATTCAAAAGATTTAGGGATCGATACATTTTTAGCAGACCTATGATGTGGATTGGAGGAAGATGTGGCATGATGTACTTGGTGGGGGATGAGCATCATGGTTCAACTGGTGACAAGTTCCAACAGGATTCTTATTGTGGTGCAGCACAGTAGTCTTGCAATATTGTACTAGGGGGTTAACAGGGTTGTCACACTGTTTCAGGTGGTTTTCACTGAGGCTGGGGAGAGGTGAGGCCTTGGCAGCTGCTACCAGAGGGGTGTCAGCCATAGGCAAAGGATAACTCTCGGACATTGGTCACCAGTCAGTGGTGCCCTCTTATGGGGAGGGCTCACTTGAGACTGGCCTATTAAGAGCCACCCCTCATGCCATGGAGGCCAGAGTGTATCATGAGGTTGTGCTTACTATGCAGGATGCCTCCAAAGGGGAGGGGGGCCTAGATGTATTTAGTAATTTTATATTGTGAACTTGATTAGCTGTGACTACTGTGCTGCACACATCACACCAGTGTATATATATAAATATAAATATATATATACAGTATATATGAGTGGTGCAGTAGTGCCACTATAGTTCGGATTGAACTGGGGTTTCTATGTTAAACCTGAAATGTTGCACTTTAATATCTTTGCAACTGTTGAGAAGATTTTTTTTTTTTTACACTTTATTTCTTCACCCCCTTACCCAAGTAACTCTCTCTAACCCGCTCTCTACCTCCCGCTGTGGTGACCACAACTACTCCCTCACTCCGATCAGGCTGCACCCCCGGATCTAAGCCCCTATGGGGAAGGGCTGCCCTATCCTCTCAGGGAACTCTATCTATAGTGTAGTGAGCCCTGTCAGAGTGGAGGACAAGGGAGAGTGAGGAGCCCAGCATTGGGAGTGTGGAGCTGGTGGCAGTGCCTTCTCCTATCCTCTGGAGGTTTTTTTTTCTCCATTTTTTTTCATTTCCCCCCATGCTCGGTCATGCAATGGCATCAGCGGCACTAATGCACGGCACCTGCCACAGCACCGCCCCTCACAATGCATAGCGACGCAAACTCAGCTATCCCCTGGTCTCCACCAGAGGTCGCCCCTGTGCGATGCAGCCCCTAGAGCCCTCCCCGGGAAGAGAGAGCAGTCCTCTGGATGCTCAATTTCTTCCCTCCCCTGCCGACCCCCGAAGACCCTCGATGACCCAAGCTTGTTCCTGAACCCGGGTCACTGGCGTAGCGCGAGGTGTGGCATCCAGCGCCTCAACCCTCAGCACCACCAGGCAGGCTAACTGTTGAGAAGATTTGCAAGAAACTTTACACGCATGGTCTTGTTTGGTAGATCTCTGGAGGTGCTAAGTTTCTTTCTGGTTGGATATGCGCTTTCCCAGATCTGGATAGTGAAAAAAGTGAATTTTTCATAGTTTTTCCCCATTGGTTTGAATGGGATTTCTTTCAATTTGGTTACCACCCAGACTGCTGGAATTTTAGTCTGAAATTTTTAGGGTAGAAGGGGGCTAGGCCACAGATTTGCTTGTTTGGTGAAAAAATGTATTAATCTGTTCCAAAATTATTTAATTTAGAAATGTTTAAAAATGGGTTCTGAGCATGCTTAGTAAGGACTTAAAATAGCTGTATGAAACAAAAAAGAATTTTTGTTTCATATTGACGTCATCTTTTTTCCAGAGGGGAAAATGATTTTTTAATTTGCCGCCATCTTATTGTCTGTTTTCCAATAAAATTCAAATTTGAAAACCCACAAAAATGACATTCCTGAGAGGGACCAACACATGTAGCTTGCTTATCGAGACCCCATCAGCTGGATTATGCACTGAACTGTTTGAGAAATTCCCTTAAAATCTGTTGTTTTTTTAACATTATAAATCTTTTTTCGTATTGCGTGATATGAACAAAGATTCTTTTTCCTATCACGAGTGACAAAAATTATCCTTTTTCGTGGGAAAATGCAGCTGTAAAAACATTATATTCTACAACTAGCCCCATGATGTTTCACTTGGACACTCTCAAGCTTCCTCAGAGTAACTTCTTTCCAATAATCTTGCCCCTTATATAGTGAGAAATGTGTGAATCACTATAAAATACAATGATGCAAAATTAAAGCCGAACACTCTGCATACTATAGCTGCAATGCTTTACAAGCACCTTATAAATGTGTGCTGACCATAAGAAATTTACAGACTATGATAACAACCAACTCAGTAAATTCATTCATTGAAACATAGAAACATAGACTTTGATAGCAGTTAAGGACTGCTTGGCCCACCTAGTCTGCCCATTTCCCTACCTACAGGATAAGCTGCAGATACTATTTAACCAACAGCCTATTTCTTCCTATCCCACAAAAATTGCCTTATGTCTGTCCCATGTATTCTTGAATTCTCCCACAGTTTTAGACCCCACAACCTCCTCAGGAAGGCTGTTCCATGCGTCCACCACCCTCTCTGTGAAAAAATACTTCCTCACATTGCCCCTGAGCCATCCCCCCTCTATCTTCAAATTGTGTCCCCTTGTTCTTGCACATCTCTTTTTCTGAAAGATGCTACCCTCTTGGACTTTGTTGATTCCACTGAGGTATTTCTATCATGTCCCCCCTCTTCCTCCTTTCCTCAAGGGTATACATATTAAGCTCCTTTAGTCTCTCCTTGTATGGCTTCTCTTGCAGACACTGCACCATTTTAATTGTCCTCCTCTGAACTGCCTCCATTCTGTCTATGTCCTTGTGGAGATGGGGTCTCCAGAACTGGGTGCAGTACTCCAGATGGGGTCTCACCAACTGTCTGTACAGGGGGATAACAGCTTCCTGTTTTCTGCTGGTGATGCCTCTCCCTATACATCCCTGTATCCCCCCAGCCCTCCCTACTACCTTTTCACATTGCTTGCCAACCTTAAGGTCATCTGATATGATTACCTCCAGGTCCCTTTCCATTTTTGTTGTTGTTACTACCTCCTCCCTATTGTGTAATCTTCCCCTGGGTTTTTGTTTCCCAGGAGCATTATTTTGCACTTCTTTGCATTGAATCCAAGCTGCCATACTTCTGACCATTCCTCCAACCTTGCCAAGTTCCTTCTTATCCTTTCCACATCTCCTTGTGTATCAACCCTGTTGCCGAGCTTTGTGTCATCTGCAAAGAGGCATACTTTTCCTTCCAGTCCCTCTGCAATGTCACTTATAATGACATTAAAAAGGACTGGACCCAGTACTGAACCCTGCAGTACCCCACTAGTAACCCCTCTTTCTTCAAAGTGGACTTCATTTACAATTACCCTCTGTGTCCTGTTGTCCAGCCAATGTTTTATCCAGGCTACCACCCTGGGACCCAGTCCCAGACTGGTTAATTTGACTATTAATCTTTTGTGTGGAACTGTGTCAAATGCCTTGCTAAAGTCTAGGTAGGCCATGTCCACAGCCCCTCCCTGGTCTACTACTTTGGTCACCCAGTCAAAGAAATCAATTAGATTCGTCTGACATGACCTTCCCACTGTGAACCCATGCTGTCTTGGGTCCTGTTCCCCACTGGCCTCTAAGTGCTCAACAATTCTTTCCTTCAGAAGTGATTCCATCACTTTCCCTACCACAGAGGTCAAACTGACAGGTCTGTAGTTTCCTGCCTCTGTCTTGGTCCCACTTTTGTGAAGGGGAATTGCATCTGCCCTCCTCCAGTCCTCAGGTACCACAGCATCCTCCCATGATTTGTTAAAAAGGGTAGTCAATGATGTCACTTGTTCTCTGCTTAATTCTTTTAGAATTCTGGGGTGAATTCCATCTGGCCCCATTGCTTTGTCCACATTCAGTTTTAGGAGTTCTTGAGAGTACGAGGTCTAAGACTGCTCCCTCATGAGTAGGTTCCAAAACTAGTTGTCTGAGGCATGCCACCTGAATTGAGATTTAAACATGTAAAAGGCATTGTACCATGTTAAATGACACAGATACCACTGAAGTTGCATTAAAGAAAAAAACACGTGAAGTCATATAACACCACAGGCTGATATGTAAGCTAATTAATATGCTCTGTAAAGTGACTGTGCGGTTTATTAATTTACAAATAAAGAAAGAACTAATTTGCATGCTCCAAAAAAGCTAATCTGTAAGCTCAAAAAATGTAACTCTGAGATACACAGTACTTATTTGTAAAATAGGAGCCGCTTCTCATCATAAATGTAACTGACTGGAAACCGTAGCATAGTTCAAGCACTCCAGCCAGTAGCATGACAACAACTCCGTACTTATAAATAAAAAGAAATATAAGATAAAAATGTGGTATATATCCCCAGTTATACACTGTCAAAATGTTGTAGTAATATGACATGTCCACTGTCCCCCATGGATCTGAAAAAACATATAACTAAGAGGTATACTTACTTATAAAATAGGAGCCGCCTCTCAACATAAATGTAACTGACTGGAAACTGCAGGGCAGCTCAGGCGCTCCAGTTAGTAACATGATAACAACTCTGTGCTTATAAATAAAAATGCAGTACAGATCCCCACTTATGCACTGCAAAAACATTATAATAACAATGAAAGGTGTAGAATCACGTACCTATCCGAAAGCGCATTTAAAAAAAAAAATACAAAAACTCTGCCTTTTTATAAAGACTTAATGAATTCAGGTGGACAAATGCAGAGGTTTGGTAGTAACCAGGCACAAATATATTTCATTGTTGATGTTGGAGGGATTAGTTTAGGCCAATGTGCAATGCATTTGGTACTCTCCCCTTGAATAATCTTTCTGTTTGGGAAAATCAGAAGTGACAGTCTGAGGACTGATGATTTTGTTTTGTGAACAGTATAAATGTAAATAAATATATGAAAAAAAACAGTGCTACGTCATATAAAATTAATAAAAAATGACCACATTCCTGGTATTTCTTTGAAAACGTATACCAGTCAATCACCTGCCAACATCCCGGTTTATGAGGAATGCTGACAGGGAGACTGGTTAACCATGATTGAGAAAGGGCAAATTCCATTTTGCAGATTGGAAAAAATGGTATTGTCACCAGTGTCTGCAAAGCCAAAATCCATTTTTACTGGTGTTTCATTTTGTGAACATTGTTCAACAATTTTTTACTCTGCTAGCGTGCATGTTAGCAATTTTGACTACTACTGTTGTAGATCTGTACTTATGTCTTTTAAGGTATTGTAAAAGATACAAGGTGTGATGGTGGCAGAAGCACTACAGTCCCCATCCCTCACGTATGATGGAAGCAGTACTATCCTCCATTTCAGGTGTGACATCAGCAGCACTATGGCCCCCATCCCTTAGGTGCAATGGGTGAAGCAGTACTACAACCCCCATTCCTCAGGTGTGATGGTAGCAGCAGCACTAAAGCCCCCATCCCTCAGGTGTGACAGCATAGCCCCCATCCCTCACGTATGATGGCAGCAGCACTACCCCCCATTTCAGGGGTGACATCAGCAGCACTATGGCCCCATCCCTTAGGTGCAATGGGAGAAGCAGTACTACAACCCCCATCCCTCAGGTGTGATGGTAGCAGCAGCACTAAAGCCCCCATCCCTCAGGTGTGACAGCATAGCCCCCATCCCTCACGTATGATGGCAGCAGCACTACCCCCCATTTCAGGGGTGACATCAGCAGCACTATGGCCCCATCCCTTAGGTGCAATGGGAGAAGCAGTACTACAACCCCCATCCCTCAGGTGTGATGGCAGCAGCACTATAGCCCCATCCCTCAGGTGTGACAGCACAGCCCCATCCCTCACGTATGATGGCAGCAGCACTACCCCCTTTCAGGGTGACATCAGCAGCACTATGGCCCCATCCCTTAGTGCAATGGGAGAAGCAGTACTACAACCCCCATCCCTCAGGTGTGATGGTAGCAGCAGCACTAAAGCCCCCATCCCTCAGGTGTGACAGCATAGCCCCCATCCCTCACGTATGATGGCAGCAGCACTACCCCCCATTTCAGGGGTGACATCAGCAGCACTATGGCCCCATCCCTTAGGTGCAATGGGAGAAGCAGTACTACAACCCCCATCCCTCAGGTGTGATGGTAGCAGCAGCACTAAAGCCCCCGGTGACATCAGCAGCACTATAGCCCCCATCCCTCACGTGTGATGACAGCAGCAGCAGTGTTATGACCCCTATCCCTCATGTAATCATGGTAGAAGGACTACAGCCCTCATCCCGCAGGTGTGACAGCATAGCCCCCATCCCTTGATGCCCAGCCATGCCCCACTTGCCCAAGTAATAAATTTCTGGGTCTCTTTATTTATCAGTTCTGAGACACGGATGAATAAGTAATGGAAATCCGCTACTGCTATGCCGGTCCATAAAAGTGGTGACAGGGCCCTCCATGAGAAATATAGACCAATCTCCATATTACCTCCCCTCTCCAAGGCCCTTGAACACATTGTCACTGATCAACTCACTGACTTCCTGGACAAATACAATATTTTGTGCACACAACAACAACAACACGGTTTCAGAAAAGAACATAGCACCACATCTGCCATCCTAGAATTCACTGGAGCCTTGCACAGTTCTCTGGATAGTGGTCAACTCACCGGGTCCGTCTTCATTGATTTAACAAAGGCGTTTACATAGAAACATAGAAGTTGACGGCAGATAAGGACCGCAAGGCCCATCCAGTCTGCCCATTTCTTTTTCTACCTTATAAATGTACCATCGGCCTTTGCTCTGTCAGTGACCTATCTATTCATAGTCATTTGTATTGCTCCCTTATGCCTATCCCATGCCTGTTTGAAGCCCTGCACTGTATTCATAGCCACCACTTCTTGTGGTAAGCCATTCCATGCATCTACCACCCTTTCTGTGAAAAAGAATTTCCTCACATTCCCCCTTAATCGGCCTCCCTCTAATCTCATGCTGTGTCCTCTTGTCCTGCTATTTTTCTTATATTTAAACATGTTAGACTCTTTCACCTTGTTTATGCCCTTAAGGTGTTTAAATGTCTCGATCATATCACCTCTCTCCCTCCTTTGCTGTTTGATACCATCCACCATGGTCTACTACTTGAGCAGCTTCTGAAGGCTGAGCTCTCCTCTGATTCCACAGCCTGGTTTCAAAGTTACTTGGAAAATTGATCGCAAAGGGTAACAATTGCTGATGTCCTCTCTGATGCAAAACTGGTTCGATCTGGTGTCCCGCAAGGATCTATACTGGGATCACTACTATTCAGCCTTTTCCTGAACACCCTCCCACAATTATTCTCTGAACAAATCATTCCTTATGCAGATGATGCCGTAATTCTCACTTCCCATAAGGACCCCTTACCCCTACAAAACAAACTACAGCTTGCTTTAGTCTCTGTTGAAAACTGGTTTAGTAAGCACAAGTTGCTCCTAAACTACAAAAAAAACAAAGTCAAGGCTTTTCAGTAGCTCCCAAAACAGGCACAGGCTCCATCCACTATCCATCACAAACTGCCTTGGAGCTATCCTTGAACAAGTGCAATCCTTTAAATACCTCAGGATATTGCTTGACCCCAATCTATCCTACGGCACCCACATAGATTGTGTTGCCAAAACAGCAAATACACGTCTTGGCCTACTTTTCAGGCACAGGCAACATCTCTCCCCTGAAGCCTTGATGGTCACTGTCCAGAGCTCTGTTGCGTCTATCATTGACTATGGACTGATCATTTACAGCTCTGCCTCAGCTACTGCTCTCAAACGCATATCTACATGCCTCAACAAAACGTTTCAGTGCCTCACTGGTTCACACTGTCTTATACATATGTGTGATCTTTATGCTCAAACTGGATGGCTTGAACTTTCAAACTGCATAACGTATCTAACCTGCATTATGGTGAAGAAAATCACCATGGGCCTCGTGCCCCCTGGAGTTCAGTCTCTACTACACCAAAGCAATAATACTCACCTCACCAGGGGATCCATAACCCAGCTGTCCCCCACTGTCATACTGCACAGGGTCATCGATCTTTTGCTTATAGGGCCTCTAGCTGGATAAATGGCCTCAGCAGTGACATCTCCTCTATTACCAAATGGGGCATGTATAAATCCAGGATTCTCCTTCTCCTCACTGCTTGTAGTTCCTGTGATTGCCCCAGTTAAATAGCTCAGCAAACCTCCATCCTAGTCCTATCTGCTCCCCTCTTCCTAGCACTTATATTTCTCTACCGTCCCCGTCCCCCACCCCATCCCCCTCTCTCCTCCCTTGCCTCCCTTCACCCCCCCCCCGTATACCAGCACTTCTTTCTGTTTGATGTCGACAATGCCCCTGGCTGCTCCAATCTCTCCTTTGTCCCCTCCATCCTCTTTCCCCACCTTCTTCATTAATGCCTCTGTCTTTTGTTTTCCCCAAATCATGTGTGAATCAATTTCAATGATCTGATTGTTGCTTTTGTAACTAGACACGGTTCTTGTATTGTTTTTATTAACTGTATCGTACTGTAACTGATGTGGAACCTTTGTAATAGAGCCTTGGCTCAAAGGTAATTGTAATCCTAGACCTAAATAAATAAAAAAAAACAAAATAAGTACTATGGTGTGTGCCCTGGAGATTGCCAACAGCCATGAAACAATGCAGACTGAGTTCTCACCCCACATCCCCTTTCTCAGTACAGTTCACCAAAGCAAATGTAAATGACGTCAATAATAAAACCAAGTACAACATTTCAAGAAAAGTAGTTTATACATGTATAAAAGTAGTTTATAAAGTGTGCAAAATACTGTGAATACAAAAATGTGGAGACCAGTGCAACAGTTGAAAAAACTGAACTATAACAATACCTAAACGAAAATGTGCAAAAAACGTGCAATAAAATATAGTGAAAAACAAGTGAACTAAAACCTACTGTATATAAATAAATAAATGAAATGTGCAAATGAATGTGGAAAACAGTGCAGCAAACTCTGTGAAAATTGTGAATTAAACCCTATGTAAATACATGAAATGTGCAAAATGTATTACATCCAGTGAAAAAACGTGCAACAAAAATCGTGAAAACTGTAACTAGCAACACTTATAAATATGAAAGTGTAAAATGATGCATTAAACATGTCAGAAAAGTTCCAAAATCAAATCCAACTACTTGTACATGAGCTGGGATAGCAGTTTCAAATTGTCTATGAGCAGGTTCCACCTTTGTTCTGTGTGGATCTGTCCATAGACAGAGAATGATCTATCCACATCCGCACTTGACACTGCTATCCAAATTGCTTGAAGAGCAGCTTGGGATAGTACCGGTAATTGCGGCTGCATTAAAAGCCAGTACTAGCCAATGTTAAACTCCAGTAGTTCTGGAAGGTCTCTTATGTCCAACCTAACATATATCTCCTAGTCCTTTTGTAGTGCCATTTGGTTGTGCAGTGCAAATACAGGTATGTCACTGGAGTAGTGTGCGAGGTCCCTACTCAATTTTGGAATGTTGTGGGGGTTCAGAATATGGCAAGATTTCAAGAATTCTGTGGATGGGGTTGTGTCCAAGTGTTTTGCCAGTTTGTTTAATGCTATTCCAAATGCTTTTTGGAACACTGCAATCTGCTCCTGCGTAACCCGGGGCCTAAGATGATTCAGGTACTCGTCAGTTCTTCCTCAGATACTTCAGTCTTTAACACTCCTGCCTAAAACCACTGTTTTATTCTCTGAAGTGTATCATATATAGAAACAGCCAAGGGATTCTCTTTCCTTTGTACAGCCTCAGTTGCACTGATAAGGCCACTGCAGTTTTTGGCAATGAAGGTAGTTTGATCCTGCAGCTCTGTAAACTACTTTTGGAACAAGTGTTTTAAAGACATTATGGAGTTGCAATCATTGGTTTCCTCCTGGTAGAAGTCTCTTAAGTGCTCAATATAAAGTGAATGGTACTTCACAGCTTCAAACCAGGTATTCCAACGAGTCAAGACCAGAACAGGCGGCAATACTTTTCTTTCCATGTCTCTCTCCTCCAGAAATGACAAGTAGCCCCTCTTATGTTTGGGTGACTGCTGAAATACATTCTTTATAAGTGCCATAAGTTTACTGACCTGCTCAAAGTGGACAATTCATATGTCTCCCACAAAGGATAAAACATGCGCTCAAGAACCCACATGAACCACATGGTCACCTGTAAGGTCACGTAATACATCGCGGCAGCACTTTAGCATGTACCGTGCATTGTCACAGATGAAGGCGACTACTTGGTCCATCTCAACACCATATTTCTGTAAGGTCTTTAACACATTTTATGCAACAGTCGAGTGATTCACCACTGTCAGCTCTATTGTATTTGCTGTTATGAATTTTCCACCCTCCATAACAAAAATTATACTTAGGACACGGCGGGAGTCTGCATTGGTGGTTTCGACACACATCACTGAGAGTGTCTTCCCTTTCACCATCTTGCAAATTCCCTTCTTCATTTCCCTATAACATCATGGTAAATAGTTTTGTCTGACAGTGGCTGCATTCGGAAATGCTTCAGTTCCTTTCATGTACTTCCCCATCCAGTCTCTCGAGCAAGGCTGATCCAGCTTCTCAATGGGTACATTTGCACTGCACCAAGCTTTTAATGTGTCCAACACAATTTCCTGATGTGCTGCCATTGCAGATGTTGTAGCACTAAAGCGTGCATGCAGGGTGACCTGTCTGGTGTTCTTATTCTTCTGACTTGTGTTCTTTGCATGTTTTTTTTACTGCTGCCGTGATCCACCACTGTATCTTTCCTGACATGGTCAACAATGTGATAACAGAAGTGACAGAACATCTCCCCTCCATCCTCATACATGCCTTTGGACTATGCATAGTCCTTAGCTGTGATGTTGGAGATTTTTGCCATCTTGTATGGTGGTGTGTCCATTGTGATGTTTAGCCAGGATGACTCCAAAGAACTAAAAGTGAACCACAGTTGGAGATATTAAAATAATTTTCAGAACTGTACTACATATACGTTAAGGACTGGAATCTCACTGCTAATTTATGGCCATGGATGAGAGTCAGGAGGAGCGGCTACAGAAAACACACTGACCTCAGTAGCTCTCAATCCATACCAAAATATCAAGAGAATAATACCAGCTTCAGAATCTCACAGTTAATTACTGTCCATAGTTGGATGAGAGTCGGGAGGGGCAGCTACAGAAAACACGCTGACCTCAGCAGCTCACAGTCCATAGTAAAATATCAAGAGAAGAATACCAGCATCAGAATCTCACTATTAATTCATGGCCATGGATGAAAGTCTGGAGGAACAGCTACAGAAAACACTCTGACCTCAGGAGTTCTTTCAGTCCAGACTAAAATATTGGTATCCAGATATCACTGTTTATTCCTGGCTATGGGTGAGATTCAGGAGGCACAGTAATAGAAACCACTCTGACCTCAGAAACTTATGATCAGTACTGAAAATACATCGGGATCAAAATCGCACATCCAATTTGTGATCATGTGAGCCATGTAGAGAGTGCAATGAGAACAGCAATTGGAATCAAGGACCGCATCAACATTTGCCATTCCAACAAGAATACCACACTGAACTACACTGGCAAGACCCAAGATGAACAGTTATACACCATATAATACTCAAGAGGATGAGCAAAGGTACACAACATAAAATCAGTGCAAACCCTTTAAAGTACTGAGTTGACTAAGACATCAGCTTCCAACTCCAGTTCAGATAGAGAAATTATCTCTAGCGTTCATCCTTCAAGATGGGTGGCAGCAGCAGCTCATGACCTCCATCCCTCAGGTACGACAGCACCAGCAGTAGCACTACAACCCTCATCCATCATGTGCGATGAAAGCAGCAGCAACAGCAGTATAGCCCCTATCTCTCAGGTGTGATGACAGCAGCAACAGCACTACAGCCCCCATCACGCAGGTGTGACAGCAGCAGCAGCACTACGGCCCCCATCCCTCAGGTGTGATGGCAGCAGCAACAGCACTATGGCACCCATCCCTCAGATGTGATGACAGCAGCAACAGCACTATGGCCCCCAATCCTTCAGGTGAGACAACATCAGCAACAACACTACGGCCCCCATCCCTCAGGTGTGATGACAGCAGCAACAGCACTATGGCCCCATCCCTCAGGTGTGACAGCAGCAGCAACAGCACTATGGCCCCCATCCCTCAGGAATGATGGCAGCAGCAACAGCACTACAGACCCCATCCCTCAGGTGTGACAGCAGTAGCAACAGCACTACAGCCCCATCCCTCAGGTGTGATGGCAGCAGCAACAGCACTACAGCCCCATCCCTCAGGTGTGATGGCAGCAGCAACAGCACTATAGCCCCCATCCCTCAGGTGTGATGGCAGCATCAACAGCACTACTGCCCCCATCCCTCAGGTGTGACATCAGCAGCAATGGCACTACAGCCCCATCCCTCAGGTGAGACAGCAGTAGCAACAGCACTATGGCCTCCATCCCTCAGGTGTGATGATAGCAGCAATAGCACTATGGTCCCCATCCCTCAGGTGTGATGACGTAACAACAGCACTACAGTCGCCATTCCTCAGGTGTGACAGCAGCAGCAACAGCACTAGAGCCCCCATCCCTCAGGTGTGATGATAGCAGCAACAGCACTATGGCCCCAATCCTTCATGTGAGACAGCATCAGCAACAACACTACGGCCCCCATCCCTCAGGTGTGATGACAGCAGCAACAGCACTATGGCCCCATCCTTCAGGTGTGACAGCAGCAGCAACAGCACTATGGCCCCCATCCCTCAGGAATGATGGCAGCAGCAACAGCACTACAGCCTCCATCCCTCAGGTGTGACAGCAGTAGCAACAGCACTACAGCCCCATCCCTCAGGTGTGATGGCAGCAGCAACAGCACTACTGCCCCCATCCCTCAGGTGTGACATCAGCAGCAATGGCACTACAGCCCCCATCCCTCAGGTGTGACAGCAGTAGCAACAGCACTACAGCCCCCATCCCTCAGGTGTGACAGCAGTAGCAACAGCACTACAGCCCCATCCCTCAGGTGTGATGGCAGCAGCAACAGCACTACTGCCCCCATCCCTCAGGTGTGACATCAGCAGCAATGGCACTACAGCCCCATCCCTCAGGTGAGACAGCAGTAGCAACAGCACTATGGCCTCCATCCCTCAGGTGTGATGATAGCAGCAATAGCACTATGGTCCCCATCCCTCAGGTGTGATGACAGTAGCAACAGCACTACAGCCGCCATTCCTCAGGTGTGACAGCAGTATCAACAGCACTACAGCCCCATCCCTCAGGTGTGATGACAGCAGCAACAGCACTACAGCCCCATCCCTCAGGTGTGATGGCAGCAGCAACAGCACTACTGCCCCCATCCCTCAGGTGTGACATCAGCAGCAATGGCACTACAGCCCCCATCCCTCAGGTGTGACAGCAGTAGCAACAGCACTACAGCCCCCATCCCTCAGGTGTGACAGCAGTAGCAACAGCACTACAGCCCCATCCCTCAGGTGTGATGGCAGCAGCAACAGCACTATAGCCCCCATCCCTCAGGTGTGATGGCAGCATCAACAGCACTACTGCCCCCATCCCTCAGGTGTGACATCAGCAGCAATGGCACTACAGCCCCATCCCTCAGGTGAGACAGCAGTAGCAACGGCACTATGGCCTCCATCCCTCAGGTGTGATGATAGCAGCAATAGCACTATGGTCCCCATCCCTCAGGTGTGATGACAGTAACAACAGCACTACAGTCGCCATTCCTCAGGTGTGACAGCAGCAGCAACAGCACTAGAGCCCCCATCCCTCAGGTGTGATGATAGCAGCAACAGCACTATGGCCCCAATCCTTCATGTGAGACAGCATCAGCAACAACACTACGGCCCCCATCCCTCAGGTGTGATGACAGCAGCAACAGCACTATGGCCCCATCCCTCAGGTGTGACAGCAGCAGCAACAGCACTATGGCCCCCATCCCTCAGGAATGATGGCAGCAGCAACAGCACTACAGCCTCCATCCCTCAGGTGTGACAGCAGTAGCAACAGCACTACAGCCCCATCCCTCAGGTGTGATGGCAGCAGCAACAGCACTACTGCCCCCATCCCTCAGGTGTGACATCAGCAGCAATGGCACTACAGCCCCCATCCCTCAGGTGTGACAGCAGTAGCAACAGCACTACAGCCCCCATCCCTCAGGTGTGACAGCAGTAGCAACAGCACTACAGCCCCATCCCTCAGGTGTGATGGCAGCAGCAACAGCACTACTGCCCCCATCCCTCAGGTGTGACATCAGCAGCAATGGCACTACAGCCCCATCCCTCAGGTGAGACAGCAGTAGCAACAGCACTATGGCCTCCATCCCTCAGGTGTGATGATAGCAGCACAGCACTATGGTCCCCATCCCTCAGGTGTGATGACAGTAGCAACAGCACCACAGCCGCCATTCCTCAGGTGTGACAGCAGTATCAACAGCACTACAGCCCCATCCCTCAGGTGTGATGACAGCAGCAACAGCACTACAGCCCCATCCCTCAGGTGTGATGGCAGCAGCAACAGCACTACTGCCCCCATCCCTCAGGTGTGACATCAGCAGCAATGGCACTACAGCCCCCATCCCTCAGGTGTGACAGCAGTAGCAACAGCACTACAGCCCCCATCCCTCAGGTGTGACAGCAGTAGCAACAGCACTACAGCCCCATCCCTCAGGTGTGATGGCAGCAGCAACAGCACTACTGCCCCCATCATTCTGGTGTGACATCAGCAGCAATGGCACTACAGCCCCCATCCCTCAGGTGTGACAGCAGTAGCAACAGCACTACAGCCCCCATCCCTCAGGTGTGACAGCAGCAACAGCACTACAGCCCCATCCCTCAGGTGTGACAGCAGCAGCAACAGCACTATGGCCCCCATCCCTCAGGAATGATGGTAGCAGCAACAGCACTACAGCCCCCATCCCTCAGGTGTGACAGCAGTAGCAACAGCACAACAGCCCCATCCCTCAGGTGTGATGGCAGCAGCAACAGCACTACTGCTCCCATCCCTCAGGTGTGACATCAGCAGCAATGGCACTACAGCCCCATCCCTCAGGTGAGACAGCAGTAGCAACAGCACTATGGCCCCCATCCCTCAGGTGTGATGATAGCAGCAATAGGACTATGGTCCCCATCCCTCAGGTGTGATGACAGTAGCAACAGCACTACAGCCGCCATTCCTTAGGCGTGACAGCATCAGCAACAGCACTAGAGCCCCCATCCCTCAGGTGTGATGATAGCAGCAACAGCACTATGGCCCACATCCTTCAGGTGTGAAAGCAGCAGCAACAGCACTACAGCCCACATTCCTCAGGTGTGACAACAACAGCAACAGTACTATGGCCCTCATCTCTCAGGTGTGACAGCAGCAGCAGCAGCAGCAACAGCACTATGGCCCCCATCCCTCAGGTGTGATGGCAGCAGCAACAGCACTACGGGCCCCATCCCTCAGGTGTGATGACAGCAGCAACAGCACTATGGCCCCCATCCCTCAGGTGTGACAGCAGCAGCAGCAACAGCACTATGGCCCCCATCCCTCAGGTGTGATGGCAGCAGAAACAGCACTACGGGCCCCATCCCGCAGGTGTGATGACAGCAGCAACAGCACTATGGCCCCTATCCCTTAGGTGTGACAGCAGCAGCAGCAACATCACTATGGCCCCCATCCCTTAGGTGTGACAGCAGCAGCAGCGCTATGGCCCCAATCCCTCAGGTGTGATGACAACAGCAACAGCACTATGGTCCCCATCCCTCAGGTGTGACGACAGCAGCAACAGCGCTATGGCCCCAATCCCTCAGGTGTGATGACAACAGCAACAGCACTACAGCCACTATCCCTCTGGTGTGACAGCAGCAGCAGCAACAGCACTATGGCCCCCATCCCTCAAGTGTGATGACAACAGCAACAGCACTATGGTCCCCATCCCTCAGGTGTGACGACAGCAGCAACATCACTATGGCCCCATCCCTCAGGTGTGAGGGCAGCAACAACAGCACTATGGTCCCATCCCTCAAGTGTGAAGACAGCAGCAACTGCACTAAGGCCCCATCCCTCAGGTGTGAGGGCAGCAGCAACAGCACTACGGCTCCCATCCCTCAGGTCTGATGACAGCAACAACAGCACTACTGCCCCAATCCCTCAGGTGTGACAGCAGCAGCAGCAGCAACAGCACTATGGCCCCCATCCCTCAAGTAGGATGACAGCAGCAACAGCACTATGGCCCCCATCTCTCAGGTGTGATGACAGCAGCAGCAACAGCAATATGGCCCCATCCCTCTGGTGTGACAGCAGCAGCAGCAACAGCACTATGGCCCCCATCCCTCAAGTGTGATGACAACAGCAACAGCACTATGGTCCCCATCCCTCAGGTGTGACGACAGCAGCAACATCACTATGGCCCCATCCCTCAGGTGTGAGGGCAGCAGCAACAGCACTATGGTCCCATCCCTCAAGTGTGAAGACAGCAGCAACTGCACTAAGGCCCCATCCCTCAGGTGTGAGGGCAGCAGCAACAGCACTACGGCTCCCATCCCTCAGGTCTGATGACAGCAACAACAGCACTACTGCCCCAATCCCTCAGGTGTGACAGCAGCAGCAGCAGCAACAGCACTATGGCCCCCATCCCTCAAGTAGGATGACAGCAGCAACAGCACTATGGCCCCCATCTCTCAGGTGTGATGACAGCAGCAGCAACAGCAATATGGCCCCATCCCTCAGGTGTGACAGCAGCAGCAACAGCACTACAGCCCCCATCCCTCAGGTGTGACAGCAGCAGCAACATCACTACGGCCCCCCATCCCTCAGGTGTGACAGCAGCAGCAACAGCACTGCAGCCCCATCCCTAAGGCGTGATGACAGCAGCAACAGTACTACAGCCCTCATCCCTCAGGTGTGAAAGCAGCAGCAACAGCAGTACAGCCCTATTCCTCAGGTGTGATGACAGCAGCAACAGCACTATGGCCCCCATCCCTCAGGTGTGACAACAGCAGCAATAGCACTACAGTCCCCATCCCTCAGGTGTGACAGTAGCAGCAACAACAGCACTATGGCTCCCATCCCTCAGGTGTGATGGCAGCAGCAACGGCACTTCAGCCCCCATCCCTCAGGTGCAACAGCAGCAGCAACAGCAGTACAGCCCCATTCCTCAGGTGTGACGACAGCAGCAATAGCACTATGGCCCCCATTCCTCAGGTGTGATGACAGCAGCAACAGCCATCCCTCACGTGTGACGACAGCAGCAACAGCACTATGGCCCCCATCCCTCAGGTGCAACAGCAGCAGCAACAGCACTATGACCCCCATCCCTCAGGTGTGACAGCAGCAGCAACACCACTATGGCCCCATCCCTCAGGTCTGACAGCAGCAGCAGCAACAGCACTACAGTCCCCATTCCTCTGATGTGATGGCAGTAGCAACAGCACAATGGTCACTGTGTGTGTGTCTTCATTTACTTTTTATTTATGATTTACTCAGGATAGCGCGCGGCTGAGGTACAGTATACATCTGATTTTCAGTGGGGTCCTGATTCTCTTAATTTCTGCAGCTTTGACTGCAGCTCTACTATACCATCAACATGGCTAGACCCATCCCCAAAACACTAACACAGGCACCCCCAGACATCACACAAAGCACTGCACCGATACAGTCGATTCTCTCCCAGGAAGCGAACAGTCAGCTCCCTCCCCAGCACCAACCCAGACAGCATTATACAAATATGGCCAATCACAATCACACAATCACACCCGTGTGTAGCAGTGGTACTGTCTTTTAAATGGACACTGTCAGCTTTTGTGTCTCTTTTTATGGTGTATGCAGTGAGGGTGCCTAGAGAAGGCACTAGCATTTTAAAATGAATAAATGGTACCAGATTTGCACAGTAGTGCCAGATACTCATTCTGGGCCCTATGTACTATGCCAAAGTGCCTCTTAAACCAGTTGCATAGGCATACATACGTATGAATGCTGCACAGCGGGGAGTCCCGCGGATCCCCGATGGCATTCACCAAATGTGTGCTGGCCAGGGACACACCCGATTCCCTGTCCACGTGGTCAGCTACATGCTAGGGCAGTCCAGGGACATAGAGGGGGGGCATGCCCACACTATGTGCCATTCACAAAGGGTGTAGTGCTGCACACAGGGGGTCATAGGAGGGCACTGGATATGGCAGGGGGGATCCTGCCACAAATGCTACATGTACCACACGCACATAGAACCCCTGCCTGGTCCCGGCAACATGCTGCAACCCTCCACACACATGCACACACACACACACACACACACACAGAGCAGTGCCCTGTCCCCATTCCTGATACTAAGAACAACCACACACACACACGCACACGCAGGCACACACAGACACAGACACACACACACACACACACACATATATATATCAATGCCCCATCCCTGGTTCTGGTACTGAGAACAACATTCCCACACACATCAACGTCCCGTCCCCATTCCTGACAGTGAGCACCCCCCCACAACACTGCCCAGTCCCTTGTCCAAGTGTCACGGTCCCATCCCTGACCCCAAACCCTGGCACCCCTGCCCCTTCATTGGTGGCCAGTGGCCCCTCCACCCCCTGCAGCAGTGACAACAGCACCCAAACCCCTGTATCTGCAAGTCGGTGCTGCTGCAATGTGTGATGAGTGACACATCCATCCACACACCACCTCAGCCGCCCGCTGTCCAAATGATGCTGGAGGTGCACTGGCTGTTTATAGGTGGCATGCTCCCAGGATCAGTCTAGCTCATGGATGCTGGCCTGACATTTCAGTTGGGTCCCCTGAAATATGTTTTTTATATAATGAGTATCTTGCACTATTTATGGTACCGTTTATGCATTTTATATCGCTAGTGCCTGCTCCAGGCATACTCATTGCCTACACCATAAAAATGGACACAAAAGCTGACAGTGTCCCTTTAAAGGACACCTAAACACGTTTTTTACAGTATACATTTCCGAAATTTGGATTCATAGAGCGGTAAAGGAAAGGCTACTGTTTACATTGATGCTGAAACTGAATTTATGTAGTTAGCATATATGCAGTTTCTTAGCATTTGAAAAATGTAAACAATAGCCTTTCTTTAAAAAAAAAAAAAAAAGATCTGTTAGCTCCCTAAGATGGCCACTGAATGTGCTACTGGGACACCACAGGGGAAGGAAACAGCTCCTGGTGGGGGACTCAATTGTTAGGGGGTAGAACTGGGGGAGAAACATAGAAACATAGAATTTGATGGCAGATAAGGACCACTTGGCCCACCTAGTCTGTCCATTTTCCTACCTAACAGATAAGCTGCAAATCCTAGGGAGGGAGGGGAGGGGGAGGTAAGGTGCCTGCCCAGTGCCATGGCTTGAAAGGACAGGAAGCAAAGCCCCAGGATCGCGGAAGCAGCTGCATGAGAGAGGGAATGGGATGTAATTGTACACCTAGAGACAAATTACCTAGCTGGGAATGGGATCAGGGCAGTGCAAGAGGAGTTTGTTGAGTTAGGGAGGGGTCTTAGACAAGTAGCACTGACAGTAACCTTCTCCGAGGTGCTTCCTATCTATGGCATGGGTGAAGGAAGAGTATGCCGAACCCTGGGATTCAATGAATGGTTGAAAAACTGGTGCAGAGCACAGGGTTATGGCTTCATTGGTGACTGGGGGTCCACCTGGAGGGATACAGGCCTATACTGGTGCGATGGTCTGTATCTGTCCAGGAGGTGAACCAGGATCCTAGGTGATAGGTTCAAATGCTTCACTGGCAAGCTTTTAAACTAGCCAAGAGGAGAGGCACCGTAATGGAGCAGGGAATTCACAGCCTCCCCCCACAAAGCAGGGTAGTTAGCGAAGTAAACACCAAGGTAGAGAGGTCAGTAGGGAGCAGGACAGGGGTAAATGGACAAAAAGACAAAGGCAGTAAGGATAGAGATGGGGCGAAAAGGGGTAAGGCTATCTAAAAATGGAGGACAATGAGTACCGATGCCCGTACTCTGGGTAACAAGCTTCCTGAACTAGTAGCCTTGATGGAAGAGGGACACCTGGATATCGTGGCAGTCACAGAAACATGGTTCACAGAGAAGCATGACTGGGATGTCAACATACCAGGGTACACAATCTACAGCAGTGACAGGGAGGGTAAAACAGGGGGAGGAGTAGCTCTCTATGTAAAGGAAGGGAATCAAAGCAACAGAACTAAAGGGTAAATGGAGGAGAGGAGGCACTGTGGATCACCTTGGAGACAGGAAATGGCACCACAATCTGCATGGAGGTTGTATACAGACCCCCATCTCAGGGGGAGGAAACAGACAAGAAAATGATAGAAGGCATCCTTAGAATGGCAGAAAAAGGGGAAATATTGTTGATGGGGGACTTGAATATGCCAGATGTTAACTGGAGCACATTTGTTGCAGCCACATCCAAGAGCGGGGTCATTCTCGATGTCCTACAGGGGGCATGCCTCAGACAGCTAGTGTTGGAACCCACTCAAGAAGAAGCAGTCTTAGACCTAGTACTCTCAAATGGGGATGGAGAGAGGATCTCAGATTTAGAAGTGGGTAGCCATTTGGGAACAAGCAACCACCAAACAGTGTGGTTCACGATAAACACAGCCATAGAGTCAAGCCATACAAAAGCGAGGGTACTGGACTTTAGGAGGGCTGATTTTGGCTAAATGGGAGAGTGCCTAAGTTATGTACTAGCAAATGCACAGGAAGGAGGGGTGGAGGAACAATGGCGAAAAAGCAAAACTGCCATCACAGAGGCAACAAGCCTTTGTGTGTAGCAAATAAACAAAACAAAATGAAGGAAAAGAACACTATGGTTCTCAAAAGAGGTGGTGGGGAAGGCTAAGGGGGAAAAAGATAGCATTCAGGAAGTATAAGGAATCACAGAAAGAGCAGGACAGAGAACTGTATCAGTCATAGCAAAAGGAAGGTAGTCAGAATAACAAAGGCCCAAACTGAAGAAAAAATAGCCAACTCAATTAAGAAAAGGGATAAAACTTTTATAGGCACATTAGGGAATGAAGTAAGACCAAGGGAGGGATAATGAAGCTTAATAAAGGGGAGGAGGGGGTGGGCAGAGGGTGACAGTGAAAAGGCAGAAATACTGAGTGAATACATTTGCTCAGTATTCACAAAAGAAGAGGAGGGGAGGTACCTAAACCAAAGAATAGAAGCACTCTGGATAGGGATTTGATACCAGTCTGTTCACAGAAGAAAGGGTCCTGAAATAACTCCTAAAACTGAAGGTGGACAAAACAATGGGGCCTGATGGGATTCACCCCAGAATTCTAAAAGAACTAAGGGGAGAACTAGTGACATCACTGACTATCCTTTTTAACAAATCATGGGATGCATAGGGAGAGGCATCACCAGTAGAAAACAGGGAATTGTTATCCCTCTGTGCAGACAGCTGGTGAGACCCCATCTGGAATACTGCGTGCAGTTCTGGAGACCCCATCTCTGCAAGGACATAGACAGAATGGAGGCGGTCCAGAGGAGGGCAACTAAAATAATTCAGGGTCTGCACCAGAAGCCATATGAAGAGATACTAAAGGAGCTTAATATGAATACCTTTGAGGAAAGGAGGGAGGAGGGGGAATGTGATAGAAACTTTCAAGCACCTCAAGGGAATCAACAGAGTTCAAGAGGGTAGCATCTTTCAGAAAAGAGATGTGCAAGAACAAGGGAGCACAATTTGAAGATAAGCGGGGGACAGCTCAGGGCAATGTAAGGAAATATTTTTCACCGAGAGGGTGGTGGACACATGGAATGGCCTTCCCGAGGAGATAGTTGGGTCAAAAACAGTGGGGGAATTCAAGAATGTATGGGACAGACATAAGGCATGTCTAGTGGGGGGGGTAGGAGGAAGCAGGCTGTTGGTTAACTAGGATCTGCATATTGTGTATGGTGGAATGTAGTCTAGCATGGATTTCCATGCCATGTAAAAAGTCGTTCTGCTGCACTAGTGATGTCCACAGTGCAGCAGAACGACTTTTCATTCTGCTGCAGTAGAGACGTCAGCAGACAGCTCCCAAGCCCTTGACACTCTAGAAAAGGAAGCAACGAAGGATTGAGCAAAGAGATGCAAGCTCTGTCTGATAGCAGAGAAAACAACAGGATCAACCAGATAATGAAAATTTACTATTTCAGTGCTGCAGGATCAACCAGATATTTAAAATAAAACACCCGGTTGTCACAACGTACGTCCTTTCGCAAAGCGAGAGGAACAGATGCCATTTTTTTAAATTTCAAAACCCCAGCCAGAGCCCTAAAACAACCAATTGAAAGGGGAAAGAGTAAAGCATAGGGACGCCAGATCCCTAGCAGCAACACAGTGTGCCCTAGCAACCAGATCTAACTATCGGCAGGCAACACTGAGCTTACTGCTTACGGAAAAAGAAACGAAACTATATTTTCATGTGCTTTGGGAGACACCATACACTATATAGAACAATGAATGGGTCACTATACACAATAAGGCTGTTCTCCACCTCGTGGTTACTATGCTGACTGAGAGACCTCTCGAGCTTCGCTCTCGAGGTCATCCAGTCTGGATAGTAACCACTTGGTGGAGCACAGCCTTGTTGTGCATAGTAACCCATACACTGTTCAATATGTTATCCAATAGGTAGGGAAATGGGC
Organism: Neoceratodus forsteri; assembly: GCA_016271365.2. NCBI lineage: Eukaryota > Metazoa > Chordata > Ceratodontiformes > Ceratodontidae > Neoceratodus > Neoceratodus forsteri. Next base: position 238,915,935 of record CM057451.1, read on the forward strand.
AGACTAGGTATGCCAAGTGGTCCTTATCTGCTGTCAAAGTCTGTTTCTATGTTTCTATGTAACACAACCAGTGTTCGCACCCCACACCACCAACATGATCAGTGTCCCCACCACACCACACCAACACGACCAGTGTCCCCACCTCAATATACCAACATGACCAGTGTCCCCACCTCAATACACCAACATGACCAGTGTCTCCACCCTACCAACACAACCAGTGTCCCCACTAATGCAGTGATCCCACCCCACTCCACCAACACAATCAGTCTTCCCAACCCACCCCACCAACACAAGTGTTCCCATCCCACCCCACCAACAAAACTAGTGTCCCCACACCACTGTGGCCCTCCAACAGCACACTCACCACAGCAATATTATTATTAATTAATAACGTCAATTTAACATGCCAGATCACTGCTATAACAATTCAGACAATTACCAGATTTAGTTAGTAAGCAGGATGGAGAGCAGCAAGCAAGGTTTTGAAGCAGGTTTCAGGTGGCAGCAAGTTTGTAGTGGAATGGTTTGTTGTGGAGTCAGTGCCAATTTAACCTCACAATCTAAAAATGTACATCTCTTCCTATGCAACAAAAATAGACAAATGTGAAAAAAAATTAAGCTGTCTGTCTAATGCTGATTTGCGCCCTAGCTTGGACCCTGCCCCCGCTGAAAGCTTGCATCCAAGGGAATTTTTCGACACTAAAGAAATCACGTCTAGCACTTACTATTACTTCCAATTTTACTGCTCTAATTTGATATTGTTCAGACTCAAACGTGGACACTGAATATTTGCTGCAGCTGAGCAAGTGAACGAGTGTGGGCTTTCAAACTGCTTTTATTTTAAAACAAAACATTACAGCCACATTTAAAATAAAGCATTACAGCCACAAGTGGATATTTATGAAGAAGTGCAAAAACACACTGTTCTGAGGTCTGGGGACTGGATTTTGAACTCGGGATATCTGCATAGCAGCTAAGGAAGCTTAGAGTAGTTTTAAAATAAAACATAGCACTGAGTCAAGCCTCCCTTCACTAACGGCTCGCAACTACTCTAATTTTTGGCTGTTGGTTGGACTCCAGAGCGAGCTAGCCCAGTGCTTATATTTTTTTTATCTGTGTTCAAACAGCTTCCAAATTTGCCAAATTATTTTTAAAATACAGAAACGGAGCCACGACTCATCGGACCAACAACTGTACTAAAGCCATAGCATAAAATCAAATTAGTGTGCATTACATAGCTGTTTGATCACTGCGCTACAGATGAGTTTTATAAAGTACTTACTAAAAGAAATTGTAGCAAAATTGAGCTTTTGGCAGAAGGACAGTACACTAGGCTGAGTATGCAGAAAAGCAGGGAAGCGCAAAGCATACAAGCATGCCAATGAGCAATGAATGGGAATGAACAAACTGCGCTGAACCTTTTAAATGCTAGTTCCATTGTCACGCATTTTTTCACAAACCAATCAGATTTCCACTTTTCTGTCCATGTCACCATCTATTTGGAAAACCAGTGTCCCTGGGAGTGCAGCTTAGGGCATAGACTGTGTGTAGGGAGTGAGGGTCAAACAGACCGCTCCTTAAAATCAGTTTACAATTAGGATTGAGTACAACCAGCCTTTACTTTTATTTATATCAACACATACTAAAAACATATGAACTTGATGTGATTAACCCTAATAATCATTAAAGGTAGAAAGCCCTTCTTCTGTTGTGCTGGAAAAAAAGCCTCTTTTGTGAGGAGTGTGGTTTGGGACGGGTTGTCGGCAGGCGTGAGGCATGAGCAAGAGCCACCTTTTTATGTTTGCTTGCACGCATGTGCATGAAACATAGTGCCATCATCCGAGTTTTCGGAGGTGTGGCAGCCCTCTTCCAATTCAGTCTGTGTGTTTGCAGGCGCGGCCGCAGTTCTCCAATGCCTGCTGGAGCTGTCTATGACAGCTCCAAAATGCAGTGGAGTACAGTTGAAAGGGGGAGCTACGCTACTGTGAGCAGCGATAAGATATCGCCTGCTCATGCATGCTCCCCCCACACACACACACACACGCACGCACACACGCTGCGTGCTCGCCCCCCCACGCACACACTGTGTAGCCGACGGGGGTGCCCAATCCCCCGTCGTCCATGCTGTGCCCCCCCCAAGCAGAGTTATATATGCCACACTGGGTGCCCACCTCAGCATGGACGCACATTGTATAGCTGATGGGGGTGCCCAATCCCCCGTCGGCTCCACTGCCCCCCCCAGGACAGGGTGCCACGCTGGGAGTCCACCCATGCATGGCAACAGATGCTATTGCCGACGGGGGTGCCCAATCCCCCGTTGGCTCCATGCCCCCCGCTCCAACCAGCCATCCTTGTGCCACGCTGGGAGCCCACCCCAGCATGGCAAATGTCCCACACGCCGTAAAGAAAAAACCTGAAACGTAAAAACGGTCCCTCGCAGTCTCTGCCTCTACCTGCACCCACCCACTGCACATCCTGCCTCCCCACACCACTCCTCACCCCATATTTACCTCCGGACTCCGGTGCGACGATCTTTGGTGGACCAGGAACACGTCTGCACTCTTCAAAGCCGACCGTGAACTAAGGAAATGCCGGTAAGTTGTATAATGTAATGAATAGGGTTTTTTCAACTTTGCTGCATATCTCAGCCATTTTTTAGAATTCTTGCACCAAATTTTCAACATGGGGTTTTTGGGACACCGTCTCATGAATGCTGTCACTGTCATGGCATTCATCGGGACCGAAGGGTGATTTCACAGTCACTGTGCAAAATCACCTTTCAGGACCGAGTAACGAAATGACACTGCCACTGTTCATAAGGTGAGCTCTCAAAAAGCCTATTTTGAAAATTTGGTGGAAAATTCCTTAAAATGACTGTTTTACTTAATCGTATGCCAGTCAGTTCCTATGCACGCTCGTAAGTTCGCAAATTTTTAATATTTTCACTCTAGATTTTCAACATTGCCATTTTACCACACCTCCTTATGAGTGGTACAGCTGTCATTTTTCACATCTTGCCCAAAATGTGTTTCCACCCATGTAGCGCATAATGGCGCAGTAGGTGTGTGAAATCAATGTTTGGGACACATTAAGAAAATCACAGTGACACTGTAATGAGCAGAGGTCTTAAAATGGCTATGTTGAAAATTTGGTGAAAAAATTCCTAAAAATGACTGTTTTACGAGCGCGCGTTGCGCTGTTTCTATGCACGCTCGTAAGTTTGCAAATTTTCAATATTTTCACACTAGATTTTCCACATTGCCATTTTATTACACCTCCTTATGAACTGTACAGCTGCCATTTTTCACGTCTCCCCCAAATGTGTTTCCGCACATGTAGCGCACAATGGTGCAGTCGGTGAGCGAAAGCAATGTTTGGGACAGATTAAGGAAATCACAGTTACACCGTTCATAAGCAGAGGTCTTAAAATGGCTATGTTGAAAATTTGGTGACAAAAGTCCATAAAATGACTGTGTTATGAGTGAGCGTTGTGCAGTTTCCATGCACCCTCGTAAGTTCATGACTTTGTAATATTTTCAGTCCAGATTTCCACCAGTGGCATTTTTTACACTTCCTTCTGAACAGTACAGCTGTCATTTTTCACAACATGGCCGAAATGTGTTTTCACACTTTCAGTGCAGAGGTGTGTGGTCGCTGTGGGAAATCATTGTTCGGGACAGATAAAGAAAATCACAGTGACACTGTTCATGATCGGAGGTCCCAAAATGCCTGTGTTGACAATCTGCTGTAAAAAATCCCCAACCTAATTACATTATGGGTGTGCGTTGCACAGTTTCTATGCATGCTCGTGACTTCACCAGTTTTTTTAATATTTTGACTGCAGATTTGCAACATTGCCATTTTTTACACCTCCCCATGAACAGTACAGCTGTCATTTTTCACATCCTGTTTGGAATGTGTTTTTGCAACTGTGGTGCTAAATGCCGTAGTCGCTGTGCATAAGCAGCTTTCGGCTAACAAACTGATATTGCCACTGTTCATGAGGTGGGGGTCACACAAAAAACATGTTGAAAATTTGGAGTGAAAATACCAATGAATGCCTGAGGTGTTAGGGTTTCCAACCATAACGCCCCACCCTGTAGAGAATGACAGGCATCAGGGGTGTGACTTGGGATTATTGCCTGTAACGCTCATACCATCCCATATCCTGCAGCCAGTGAGAGGCATCGAGGTATGCCTTGGACTCTTCAGCCCCAAAGCTCACCCCATTCTCCTATACCGCACCCATCTCACCGTATTGCCTGATGGAATGGGGTACGCATAAGGGCCAAAGACCCCAAGGCACACCGTGACACTTGTCAGTGTCTGCAGGGTGGGATGTGGTGAAATGGCGTGGTCATTATGCCTGATGACCCAAAGGCACACCCCAATGCCTGTCACTCTCTACAGGGTGGTGGTGGGGTTGGCTTCAGTTCAATACTTCACTGCCATTCCTATTACACAGCTCTGTAACTTCTACACTACCACTGCCAATGCCAGCAAGCAAACATTCAGCATTGACAAATGCTTGTTTGTCTTAATTTTTTGGAAGGAAGACATTATAATTACTTGATTTTGTATGTCTCTGTGCTGCAAAATTCCTGGATTGGAGCAGGACCTGCCCAACAGAGCGCTTCTTACAATATAGTAAAAGTGCTCTTTATAGTAAAGTTCAGATATAATAAATAAACTAAATAAATTAAAACTAGAGTAACATTCGGACTTCCGGTTCTGTCACAGCACCCAGCAGTAGCTAAACGAACGGCTCTCACCCAACCATCTTAAAAAAAAAACCTCTAAACTCTAGCAAACCGAACATACCTGCAGCAAAAATGTCAGGTGGAGGTTTGTGTAGGGACAGAGGATCCAAAAACAAAAATCAGCAGTCCCATATCGATAAAATGAGTGTTGAATCTCAGCTCGACTCTCTAGCATTAGTGAGACGGCTCCTCCATATGATACAGATGAGGAGTGCGTACAGCTCTCGAGAAATAGATTTGATGCCCCTCAAGTTGGAATTCAAACAATTGAGCCTAAAGCTTAATGCAGTGGAAAATTGCCTTCGATAAGGATTTAATGAATTCTGACAGCCAAATGCAAAGGTTTGGTAGTAACCAGGCACAAATACCTAATAAAAGAAGGATAGCTATGACACCCGAGGGCAAAGAAACATTCCAACATTTAAAACTTAAAAGGACTTCAAGCTGGACACAGTGTGTATGATATTGATAACATTCTTTAGTCTGAAGTAAACAAAGCATGTTATTAATATCATGCACACTGTGCCCATGAAGTCCACATAAAAATTATAATAAAATGCCATACATATGTAAAAAATTAGGTTTTAGCCCAGAAACATAACTTTTACTATTGCAGTCTTTTTTTATGCATATTCAGCATGCAGTTTGTAAAAAAAAAAAAAAAAAAGAAACAAAAAAACAAGAAAACAAACAAAATGGAGTGGTGCATACACATGAACTGAGCACCTAGAGATCCAAAACAATTTCTCACTGCACATTAACATGTTAGACAAACTGCTAATGTTTGAATCTTAAGTGCAAGTCTGTGTTTGTATGCGGAGCAGATGACAGAAGTTGCAACATTGAAATTTTGATGCTCCCTCGTCACTTTGGCAATTTTAAATATTTTGACTCAAAATTTTCAGCATTACTATCTTTTTACACCACCTCATGAACATGACAGCTGTCATTTTTCAGACCCTGGCAAAACTGCAGTTTTGCAGCTGTGGCACGCTATGGTGTTGCAGTGTATAGCCTTCTTATTACCCCACCTCATGAACCCAGTAATGGAAATTTTGAAATCCATGCCAGAACATGATTCCACAAATGTGTAATAAAGAAAACTGTCCCTCATTACTGGGTTCATGAGTTGGGGTAATAAGAAGGCTATACTGACAATTTTGTTCCTGTTTTAAAGCTAATGGAAGTGCAGGGCCCAGAAGGCCCTGCGATTCTACAGCAACATATATGTATGCATCTAAGGAGGGATTTCCCATAGACAAATGAGGATAAAATTATACTATCTCAAAAAGTAAGGAAATTCTTTACAAAACGTCATTAATGCACTAGTTAAGGTTGAAGTGACAGAGGAAGAGAAATGTGACATTAGCATTTCCAACCCAAACACCCCACCCAATCCCTGCAGGCAGCAATAGGCATCGGGAGTGCCTTGTGGTTGTCAACCCTAATGCTCATCCCATTCTCAGTCACTGTACCCATCTCAGATTATTTACTCATGGAAAGAGGTGAGCATTAGGGTTGACAACCCCAAGGCACAACCCATACCTGTTGCTGCTTGCAGGGTGGGGGTGGAGTTTAAGGGTTGGAAACCCTAATGCCACCTTTCCCTACTTTTGTCACTTCAACCCTAACTAGTGCATTATCAAAGTTTTTGCAAAGAATATATATAAATAGACATAAATCATCAGGTTCCAATTCAAATTCCAGTTAGTTGTTTAATAAACACATGGCTGTGGCCGATTCCTCCAAGCTTGTTGCCTGTTTTAATTAGTCAGGTGAAGGCAGGGGGTTGTGGCCTAAAAGACAATGGTACAACTGCATGGAATAGCAACAAGCAGAGTCTGTCTGACAGCATGCCCCCAGATGAGACCTGAGCAAAGAGGTAAAAGGTGTAACTTTTGCCCAATATGGGTAGGGGCAGGCAGGTAAGCAGAGTTCCCAGGAGGCAGGAGCTGTTACCTGCTGGAAGGAGGTGATTTGTTAATTTAAGTTGGTGTAACAAAGGCTCTTCCTTCTTTTTCTTCAGTCTCTCATCACATAACCCTCTCAATCTCTCCCCTCAAAAAAGTAGGGGTGTGGAGCTGTGTGGTAGGGAACCCTCTGCCTCACTATGGGGGATCCTCTTAGGGGTCCGGAAGGAATTGTACAAGTTTTTTCCAACTGCATTTTCTGAGTTTTTCACCTTTTCTTGCAGGGTGTTAGTAGTAGGTGGGTAGACAGGTAGGTTTATTATAATCATTTAGGCATGATGGTGGGAGGGTACTTTGGAAGATTTGCAGAATGGTAGTCATGCAGTTTTGTACAGAGGGATTAACAGGGTTGTTTCACCTTTTTAGGCAGTTTGCCCTGAGACTGAGGAGAGGTGAGGCCTTGGCAACTGGCACCAGAGGGTTTAAGCCATAGGTAAAGGATGATTCTCAGACTTTGGTCACCAGTCACCTCTGATGGGGGAGGGCGCACTCGAGACTGGTCCACTAAGAGCTGTGTCTCAGAGGCCAGAGTGCCTTGTGAGGTTGTACTTATTATTTTGGCCCCCTCCAAAAGTGAGGGAGGGACTATACATGTTCAGTGATATTAATATTTAGTAAACTTGATTAGCTGTGACTACCTTGCTGTGCATGTCACACCAGATTGACTGATTTATATGTGTTGTGTGTGTGTGTGTATATATATACACACACACACACACACACACACACACACACACACACACACACACACACACACTACATGCAGACATCAGAGTTGTAAAACGCAGTGCAAAGATGGGAAATGAAAATATTAGATTTGGTCTCCAGAGTATTGATGAATCAGTGGTGGGGTCATTTTGGGTTGTCAACACCAATGCCTACCCCCTTCCCCAAGCCCATAGCATCCTGTCCAAAGCACAATATACAGCTCCAAACTAGTGCCTCATAGCTGTACAATATGACCAACATACTCTATCGGTGTTTTCTTCACTCTGGGCCTGCAGACCCTTTGTGAAGACATCACACTTGACCTCTTCTATTCAGGGGAGGGGCATGCATTAGGGTTGACAACTCCAAGTAAGGCCTCTCCAATGATTCGCCAATACTCCCGAGACCCAAATACTTAATGTTTTTCATTTTCTGTCTTTGTGTGCTTTGCATTTTACAACTCTAAGGTCTGCATTTTTAGTTGTTTTTTTTTTATGAAGAATTTCCCTTCTTCTTTTGATAGTGGAATTGTATTTTCATTTGTACAGGTCCCTTCAGGACCTGCGCAAAATGAGATAAATACAATATTGGAGACAGTGCTGACCTAGTGTATGGGCCCAGTAGGCACCGGTGCACATGTTGATATCTTGTGGGTGAGGCTCCTTGACCCACCACAGGGTGTGGTGTCTGCGCCAAAGCACTGCTACATCCCTACCTAGGCTAGGGCTGGTGCTGCATGCTGCAGCACCATCCCTATCAGCCTTGTCACATTAAACCAGCTCACTAAGTTCACACCTGAACTCAGCTCACAGGTATGGTACAGCAACATGTTCCCAAGTGGTGCAATGGACATTCCTGTAAACAATATTACTTAATAAATTCTTTGTTTTTTAAGTTTTTGATCCTAAACTTTCAACATAGTCTTCTTATGACCCCACCTTATAAACCCCATAGGTGAAAATGTTCAAATCCGTACCAAACCGCCATTCTGTGCCACGGGTGCAAAAACACATTTTGGGCAGGATGTGAAAAATGACAGCTGTACTGTTCATGAGGTGGTGTGAAAAAATGCCTATGTTGAAAATTTTGAGTCAAAATATTGAAATCACCAAGTTATGCACGTATAGAAAAATTTCAATGAACGTAGAACTGCGCATTTTAGATTATTCACCAAATTAACTATAGTTTTTTGGGACTCAATTTCTATGAACACTGGTGGTAAAATTTCATTATTGATTTTGTGCTGTGACTGCAAAATCACCTTCCGGGCTCGATTAACGAAATGGTAGTGACAGTGTTCATGAGGTGGGGTCCCAAAAAGGCCAAGCTGAAAATTTGGTGGAAAATTCCCCAAAAATGGCAAAGTTATGAACATAAGTTTAAAATGACTTTGAAATACATTATGTGGCACTTACCTGTATTCCCCAGTTTGCTGTTCGGCTTTGAAGAGTGCAGACATGTCTTGGTCCACAGAAGATGACAATGTATGACCTCCGGTGGTAAGTAGAGGATAAGGGTGTGTGTAGGGTGGTGGGTACTCAGTAGAAGGATTGGGTTGGTGGTAGGGAGACGGAGGTGATGACGAGGAACCATTTTCTTTTTTTCAGGTTAAAAAAACCAAAAAGACATTGCAGGACAATTTTTTCTTTTCAGGGCAATAATAAAGGAGTTACACTATTTTGGGACACTGGGGGTGGTCTCCCTAGGGTCCTACACTGCTGGGGGGTTGAAAATGCCAGCACCAGGATTGGGCCTCCCGATGTTGGCAGTAGTAATAAAACAAGGTGCTGCATGGGGGAAGCATCTGACACCAAGGGGTGGGCATCCCAGTGTTGGATAAGAAAAATAAATAAATAATAAAATAAATTAATACACTGCCACCAGGGATTGGGGCCCTGGTGTGCAGATAATAGTTTAATTAAGGCACAGTCAGGATGGCGGGGCTACAATGACAAGTAGCCCTGTCCCTGACCTACAAGTCACAACAGCAGCAGGGGTTGTACTATTTATTTATTTGTTTATTTATTTGAGAAATCGGTTTACAACCTTTGAGCCAGAGGCTCATTTCCAAAGGTACCTCGTCACAGTGAGGACAATACATAACAGACTTACATATGATGCAGACAAACAACTGAATTTTGGTTACAGCATTTAGATTAATGGTAGCAAGTACAGGAGACAACTGAATTTAGGTTACACGATGTAGCAAGGTCAAAGCAGTATAAACAGCAATGGATGAGGATTAGTGCAATGTGGAGTGGATGCTGCCCAGTGGGCATTGTCAGTGCACTGGGCGCAGCGCCTCAGTTATATACAGGTGCAGCTTTGCGTGTTAAATAGTTGGCTGCGAAGTGCGAGTTTGAATTTGGAAATTGTGGGGGCATCTGAGATGGGGGCAGGGAGCGAGTTATACCAGGACGGAGCTCTAAAGCAAAAGGATCTCTGTCCATGGGATGTTCTGGATCTTGGGACCAGAAGAGTGGCCTTGCAGGAGGACCGTAGCAGACCAAGGGTTGGGCTTGTCGGAGCGAGGCTGTCAGCCCAGGTGGGAAAGTCCTAGAAGTTTTTTATGTTATTAGGCAAGTTTGGTAGCATAGACGTTCATCCAGATTCAGCAGTTTTGCCATATCATAAAGCTGGCAAGAGGCGTCATCCTGGGGGCCCCAGTGATTAGCCTGCATGCTTTATTTAAGATGAGGTGAATTTTATTGAGGGCGGTTGTGTCAGCAGCACCATATACTGGGAGGCCATAGTCGACCAGGGATAGTATAGAGGAAGTGACCGCTATACTGAAGGCAGTTGGGGGGAGACAGTTTTTATGTTGGTATAAGATGCCAAGTCGCACATTAGTGGCTGAGGCAAGTGCATCAATGTGGGTGTGGTAGGTGAGTGCTGAATCAAAGGAGACCCCAAGGTACTTATAGGAGTGGACCTGCTCAAGAGGCTGTTTGGACCCGGGGAGGCTATGGAGTGGGAAGTTGCTGGCTTTGTTTTGGGGGTAGGCAAAGAGCATTGTCTTTGTTTTTTTGAGATTAATGACCAGTCTGTGCTCTTCAAACCAGGTTTCAACATCATTAAAGGATAGTTGTAGAGAGTCCTGAAGGGAGATAGGGTTACAGTGGGTGGCAAATATGATGGCATCATCTGCATATAGCAGAATTTTCCCAGCGCATGCACTGGGCAGGGTATTAAGATAGAGTGAGAAGAGTAGAGGTCCCAGGATGGATCCCTGAGGAACTCCTGAATGGATGGGACTAGTTTTGGAAAGTGTCCCATTAATTCTGACACATTGGGAGTGGGCAGATAGGTAGCTGGTGCACCATGCAAGAGGCCCAGTGGCGAAGCCAGTGCGGCAGAGGGCATCCAGCAGGAGGGGGTGGGAGACAGTGTCGAATGCCTTTGAGAGGTCGATGAACACTGCTCCGGCTAGGGAGCCAGAGTCCAGAGAGGAGTGTAGGAAGGTTGAGAATTCAACTAGTGCAGTGCCGGTGCTGTGACCAGCACAGAAACCATGCTGTTCTGGGCAGAGGATGTTGTATTTGGTCAGGTATTCAGAGATTTGTGTGGCAACCAGCTTCTCTAGTGTTTTGGAAAGGGGGGGTATGGAGATTGGACGGTAGTTCCCGGCAGCGGACCTGTCACCACCTTTGTGAATGGGGGTGACAATGGCAGCCTTCCATGCAGTTGGGAATTGCCCCAGACAGAGGGATTTGTTGAGAAGGCTAGTAAGTGGGGCAAGAACCTGATCCAGAACCAGATGGAGAATTCTGGGGTCAAGCGAGTCTGCACCTGGATTATTGCTTTTTAGTGCTCTGACCAGGTGGGGTCTGGCTTCCTGGGCAGTTACCCTACGCAGGTGGAAGCAGGGGTGCAGGAGGGCTGTGGCAGGTAGGAAGGGTGGCAGGTCAAAGAAATTACTGGGGAGGATGGAGCTCAGGTACGTAAGGCTGTGTTGAGGTAGTTTCGGCGTTTTCTGTCCAGTAATGGATGTGCCATCAATGGCGTTCTGGGATGGGGGAGGGGCGTCTGCACTCCCATTTAATAGTTTGACATTGTCCCAGAAAGTTTGGGCACATCCCCAGGAGGAGGTGAGAGTGGCCTGGTAATGATCAGCTTTGGCTTTTTGGATGGCCTGGGTGCACTTATTCCATGCAGCATTATAGGCCTGTCTTGTCAGCCATCTGGCCTGATTCTAAGGCACGGTGCCATAGGTTATCCCTATGCTTGAGCTGTTGTAATAGGGCAGGAGTAATCCAGGGCACATTGTGTTTTTTTGGTCCGAGCAGCCGTGATGGGTACGAAGAAGTCACAGGCTCGGTTAAAGGTTTGGGAAAAGAAGGCAAGGGCAGTATCTATGTCAGGGGCATGGTGAATGGGGGACCAGTTTATCTGAGCAAGAAGTTCCTTGAGGTTTCTCAGCCCACCTGGTCTGAAACACCGGCACTGTGTGGGCGGAGCTGTGGGTCTGGGTGAGAGGGTTACCCAGCGGAATAGGATAGGGGAGTGGTCACTGAGTGAGTCGGGGAGGACTTGGATGTCCAGGATCTTTTTGGGGTGGTTGGTGATGATGATATCTAGGAGGATGCTGGTGCCATTCTTAGGGTTTACTCTAGTGGGTTGGGAAATGAGCTGTGTCAAATCAATAGCTGCGAAGGAGTCCTGGGCGGAGGCGGAGGTGGCACTGAGCCAGTTCACGTTAAGGTCCCCCACCAGGACTTGTTCTGCCTTGTGAAGGAGGGTGGCAAGATAATCTGTTAAGGATAATAATGCTGGGTTTTGGTTCTTTGGGGGAATGTAGGCAGAGGTGAGATAAAGGGAGGCCTTGGAGGTGTCTGGAATAAGTTTAAGGGTAAGGGCCTGCGCCCCACTAGCAAGAGCTGGAGCAGGGAGTGCTTGGCCGATGAGTGTATCCCTGGCATAGATTGCACAGCCACCCCCACGTTTGCTCGCATGATCCTCCCGGTATAAGGTGTAGCCACAGAGGGAGACAGAGGAGTCAGGGGTGGACTTTGAAAGCCAAGTTTCCACCAGTGCAATGACATCTGGTTTATGCAACATGACCCAGCATTGGAGGGTATCATATTTTTTCAATATGCTGCATATGTTCATGGAGGCAATGGTGAGACCAGGAGGCCCACCTGGTGGGTTGGTATGGGTGGGGCCTGGGTTAGGATGTATATTGCCTGTAAGGAGTAGAAGGAGGATAACTGCTCTAGCCATGGGGTGATGATGTGTGGGCTTCCAACGGGTGTGAGTGGATGGAGAGGGGACCCTAAGGGAACAGGGGATGGGAAGGGTTTGCCAGATGGGGAGGGCAAGAATGATTAAATGCCAGAGGGAGCCTGGGGAGGCAGTGGGGAGGTACCCAGGGGATGGGTGCTGTAGGCTAGTGAACATGCACAGTGTGGGGTGAGATCTAACTAATTCAACGTGAATTGTTGGTGCGGGTACCAGTGAGCCAGGAGGGATGACTGGCTGGTGGGACAAGGGTCCTAGCAGGAGGATGAAGGGGAGGCATTTTGGGAGGAGGTGGACCAACATGGATCTAGTAGCAGCCACAGGGTAGGAAGGTAGAAGTATTTTGGTTGAGTTCCAACTAGCATGGATACCACTTTGGATTAGTGGTAGTGTCACGGACTCTGGTGGACAGGGTACCAGGTTCAAGTCTCTCTCAGGGCAGATAGAGGAGTGCCTGGGTAGGAGCAGAGATCCACGTTCTAGTGGGTCTGATGCAGTCAGGGTTAGGGCTAAAAACAGGGTGTGAAATAGTGACTCCTAGTGATCACTGGGTGTAGGTTTGGGGGTAAGAATTAACCTAAGCAGGTAGAGGGTAGCCAGAAGTGTGAGGTTAATACAGGTATGGGAGATAGAGGAGGGAGGACAGAGGGTCCCTCTGGTGGCTAGCAGGTATAACCTGCTAGTGGGGACTTAGTAAAAATGAGTAACAGGAAGTGAAGTCATTAGAAATAGCCTATAAAGGAAATGCTGAGCCAGGGTGGGTGGGTGGAGCAGTGTCTTGGCATGGCGTGTCCCGTGGGCTATCACCCTCACAAAGATGCTGCTGTTTGGAGGTAGTTTATTACCTCCTAGCGCCAGCGTGTTCTTCGCTGAGTCATATAGTGCAACTGGCTGTTGTCATCAAAAATACAGCTATACATGGAATGCTGATTTTTTTAAACTGCACATGCTCACAAATGGAACTTTTTATTTAAATAATTTAAAAAGTGGTAAAGTGTGAGACATAAAAACTACAAAAGCACGTACCTTAGACCAGACTGTATCAAACCTAAAAATTTCGGATTTCAACTCTTTATATTTTTTCACTTATTAGAAAGCAAAAAAAGAGTCTGCCTCTGATTTCCTGGTTCAGGTGTCAAGTCTTAAAAACTGTGAATTTTATGTTGTTTGCACCTCTGTAGCTTTGTCCCCAAAGAACCAATCTACATGAAATTTTCAGAATTAAGAGATCCTGGCACAGACACTGTGCTTTCCACATTTTATGTAAATTGGTTGATTGGGGCAAAGTTATTAAGGTGCAAAAATTGAGGTTTAACATTAAATTGCCTACTCAGCCCTAATATATAGGTGAAACCGTGCCAACTGCACACACCAGCAGGCACTGGGGGTGTACCTTGGAGTAGTCAGCCCTAATGCTCACCCCATTCCATAAGTAAATAAGCTGAGATGGGTACAGTATAGCAGAATAGGGTGAGCGTTAGGGTGGATGACCCCAAGGCACACCCCCAACGCCTGTTGGTGTGTGCAGTGTGGGGGTGGGGTGTTGAGTTGAAACCCTAATGCCACATTTCCCTACATTTGTGGCTTTAACCCTAACTGGAGCATTAACAAAGTTTTTTGCAATTTATTTTCTTACTTTTTGAGATAGAATAATCCTATCCTTATTTGCCTGTGGGAGCGCAGAGCCCGCCCATCACTCCATAGGCATGTATATGTATGTCACTGTGGAAGCACAATGCCCTCCAGACCCTGTGGTTCCATTTATAGGACAACAGTGAACAAATTATCAGCATAGCCATGTTATTATCCCTTCTCATGTGCCTAGTACAGAAAATTTTCAAATCCCCACCAAAACGTAATTCTGTACAACTGCAACACCATTCCCCGCCACAGGTGCAAAAACACATTTTGGCCAGGATTTGAAAAATGACAGCTGTGACATACATGAGGTGGGGTAATAAGACAGTTATGCTGCAGATCTGGGGTCAAATATTTAAAATTTCCAAAGTTACAAGTGTGCATAGCGAAACTGCAAGGAATGGTCATAACTTTGCCACTTTTACATATTTTAACCCCAAATTTGCAACATAGCCTTCTTATGACTCCACCTCATGACAAGGGCAGGAAAAAGTTTCAAATCCCACCCGAATGGTGAATTTGCCAAGTGATGGCAAAATCACCTTTCAGGTGGGAGTTACATAATAACAGTCATATTGTTCATAAGGTGGGGTCCTCAAATGGCCATGTTGAAAATCTGGGGTCAAAATCTCATAAAATGGCTAAGTTATGCATAAAAGTTGAAACCACCCTTGAAATACACTGAACCGCATTTACCTTAGTTTCTCATATTGCAGTTGCCGGTTCCAGCAGCAAGATGTGTCTTTAATTAGAGGGTGGGTCTTGAACCTCAGACCTGTTTAGGGGAGTGAGGCTGTGTGGAGGTGTACTGGGGTGTGTAGCGTGATGGGTGCTGAGTGGGACATGGGGTGGGGAGATCGATCAGTGAGGGACCGCTTTTTGGTTTTACAGGTTTGAAAAAAAAAACATTGAGGGACCATTTTCTTTATTACAGGTTTTGCCTGCAATGGGAAGGTTAGGGTGCCACTAGACTCCAGGGAATATAAAACTGGACAATGGTGATGGTGATTGGCAGGTGGGGGGTTCCACTAGACACCAGGGAATATAAAATATAATAACGGGGATGGTGATAGAAGGGTGGGGGTGCCACTAGACATCAGGGAAATGGGGAAAACAGTGACTGGTGGGTAAGGGGGTGCCACTAGACACCAGGGAAGATATTTATGGGGTCAGTGATCAGAAGGGTGGGGGTATGCCACTAGACACCAGGGCAACTTGACACATTGCCAGGGATGGCAATGGAGTATGGGGGGTGCCACCGAACACCAGGGAAATGACGGGGTGGCTCACAGCTCACACTGTAGCAAGCAGCATGAGTTCAGCTGCAGCTGCAAAAGTGAAGAAATTCCCACTGTTCTCATACAGAGCACTTAGGGAAGCGCTCCTCTTGCTAAGCTGGGCATGTGGGAGTTTGGGTGCCCAGAAAACATTTTGGTGGCCATAATGTCAATAAGCAAACATAATAATCTAGCTAAGCAGGTCCCATTTAGCTAGGTTCTGATGTTTGTTTTTAAAAATTCCAGCATTTTTATTTATTTTCCATATTTGTCAGTTTGTGGAAAAAATGTATAAGATGGTGGTTGGTATGGCACAAAAAATGTTTGGTACCCTGCAAAGCAAGTGGCGTGAAATCCAAAATGTACATTTGCAGCATCAAATTTTTACTATCGCCACAGAATGTTATCTCTAAAACCCTACTGCTGCGCATGCACTGGTCAGAAACTACTAAATTTTAAAGTCTTATAACTCAGTAACCCATTATTTTTTTCAACAGACCTGTCAAAGGCATTACCTTAGGACATGACACATGTCCCCTGCAAGTTTGGGATAACAATTCCACTCCATGTAGGCTGTAGGGGAGAGCAAAAAAAAAAAACAAGCATTTGTCAATTCCGAATGTTTGCTTGCTGGCATTGGCAGTGGCAGTGTAGAAGTTACAGAGCTGCGTAATAGGAATGGCAGTGAAGTATTGAACTGAAGCCAACCCCACCACCACCCTGCAGAGAGTGACAGGCATTGGGGTGTGCCTTTGGGTTGTGAGGCATAATGGCCACGCCATTTCAGTACACCCCACCCTGCAGACACTGGCAAGTGTCACGGTGTTCCTTGGGGTCTTTGGCCCTTATGCGCACCCCATTCCATTAGGAAATACAGTGAGATGGGTGCGATATAGGAGAATGGGGTGAACATTGGGGCCGAAGAGTCCAAGGCATACCTCGATGCCTCTCACTGGCAGCAGGTTGTGGAATGGTATGAGCATTACAGGCAAGAATCCCAAGTCACACCCCTGATGCCTGTCATTCTCATTCTCAACAGGGTTGGGTGTTATGGTTGGAAACCCTAATACCTCAGTCATTTGTTGGTATTTTCACTCCAAATGTTCAACATGGTTTTTTGTGACCCCAACTCATGAACAGGGAGAATATCAGTTTGTTAGCCGAAAGCTGCTTTTGCACAGCGACTACGGCATATAGCACCACAGGTGCAAAAACATTCCGAACAGGATGTAAAAATGACAGCTGTACTGTTCATGGGAGGTGTAAAATGTCAATGTTGCAAATCAGTAAAAAATATAAAAAAAAATGGTGCAGTCACGAGCGCATAGAAACTGTGCAACGCACTAACGTAATATAATTAGGTTGGGGATATTTTTGCAACAGATTGTCAACTCAGGCATTTTGGTGCCTCTGATCATGAACAGTGTCACTGTGATTTTCTTTATCTGTCCCGAACAATGATTTCCCACAGCGACCACGCATCTCTGCGCTGAAAGTGTGAAAACACACTTTGGCCATGTTGTGAAAAATGACAGCTGTACTGTAAATAAGGAAGTGTGGAAAAATGGTACTGGTGAAAATCTGGACTTAAAATATTACAAAGTCATGAACTTACGAGGGTGCGTGGAAACTGCACAATGCTCACTCGTAACACAGTCATTTTATGGACTTTTGTCACCAAATTTTCAACATAGCCATTTTAAGACCTCTGCTCATGAACAGTGTAACTGTGATTTTCTTAATCTGTCCCAAACATTGCTTTCGCATACCAACAGCCCCATTGTGCGCTACATGTGCGAAAACACATTTTGGGCGGCATATGAAAAATGGCAGCTGTACTGTTCATAAGGAAGTGTAATAAAATTGCTATGTTGAAAATCTGGAGTGAAAATATTAAATTCGCAAACTTACGAGCATGCATAGGAACTGCGCAACGCACGCTTGTAAAACAGTCATTTTTAGGAATTTTTTCACCAAATTTTCAACATAGCCATTTTAGGACCTCTGCTCATGAACAGTGTCACTGTGATTTTCTTAATGTGTCCCATACATTGATTTCGCACATCGACTGCACCATTGTGCGCTACATGGGTGGAAGCACATTTTGGGCAAGATATGAAAAATGACAGCTGTACTGCTCATAAGGAGGTGTGGTAAAATGGCAAAGTTGAAAATCTGGAGTGAAAATATTGAAAATTCGTGAACGTTCGAGCGTGCAAAGGAACTGCGCAACACACGCTCGTAAAACAGTCATTTTTTGGAATTTTTTCACCAAATTTTCAACATAGCCATTTTAAGACCTCTGCTCATGAACAGTGTCACTGTGATTTACTTAATTTTTCCCGTACATTGATTTTGCCCACTGACTGCACCATTGTGCGCTACATGGGCGGAAACACATTTTGGGTGAGATGTAAAAAATGACAGCTGTACTACTCATAAGAAAGTGTGGTAAAATGGCAATGTTGAAAATCTGGAGTAAAAATATTGAAAATTCACGAACTTACGAGCATGCATAGGAACTGTACAACGCACGCTCGTAAAACCGTCATTTTTTGGAATTTTTTCACCAAATTTTCAACATAACCATTTTAAGACCTCTGCTCATGAACAGTGTCACTGTGATTTTCTTAATTTGTCCCGTACATTGATTTCACACACCGACTGCGCCATTGTGCGCTACATGGGTGGAAACACATTTTGGGTGAGATGTGAAAAATGACAGCTATACTACTTATAAGAAGGTGTGGTAAAATGGAAATGTTGAAAATCTGGAGTGAAAATATTGAAAATTCGTGAACTTCTGACGTGTGTAGGAACTGCGCATACGCTTATAAAACAGATCATTTTTGAATTTTTCCACCAAATTTTCAAAATAGGCTTCTTGAGAGCCCCACCTTATGACGCTGGCAGTGTCGTTTGTTAGTCAGTCCTGAAAGGTGATTTCATGCAGTGATCATGAAATCACCCTTCGGGCCTGAATAACACCCATGACAATGACAGCATTCATGAGAAGGGGTCCCAAAAACCCCATGTTGAAAATTTGGTGCATAAATTCCAAAAAATGCCTGAGATATGCAACAAAGTTGAAAAAACCCTATCTATCCCATTATACAGCTTACCGGCATTTCCTCAGTTCGCGGTCGGCTTTGAAGAGTGCAGACGTGTTCCCGGTCCACCGAAGATCGTCGCCAGACTCCGGAGGTAAGTATGGGGTGAGGGGGTGTGGAGAGGCAGGGTGCACAGTGGGTGGGTGCGGGTTGTTGGGGGGCGGGAGACTGCTTGGGACCATTTTTAATTTACAGGGTTTTTTGGTTTTAAATTGACGACTCGGGACGTTTGCCGAGCTGGGGTGGGCTCCCAGCGTGGCACAAGGATGGCTGGTTGGGGGGGCCGTGGAGCCGACAGGATTGGGCACCCCCATCGGCCATAGCATCTATTGCCACGCTGGGGTGGGCTCCCAGCATGGCACCCAGTACTCGGGGGGGGTGAGGACAGTGGAGCCGACGGGGATTGGGCACCCCGTTGGCTATGATGGTTGCCACACTGGGGTGGACACCCAGTGTGGCATGTGAAAGTCTTTGGGGAGCTTATACATGTGTGGGTAGCACGCAGTATGCATGCGGTGTTTGTGTGTGTGTGTGTGTGTGTAGGAGAGCTGCACATGAGCAGGCGATATCTTATCACTGCTCACTGAAGCGTAGCTCCCCTTTCAGCTGTCACGCCACTGCATTTGGAGCTGTTATAGACAGCCCAGCATGCATGGCGGACTGGGGCCGTGTCTGCCAACACACTGACTGAATTGGAAGAGGGGGTGACACACCTCCGAAAACTCGGATGATGGCACTGTGTTTCTTGCACATGCGTGCAAGCAAACATAAAAATGTTAAGCATGGGAAAAAAGTTAGATTTTTACAAAAAAATGACTCATATGGGCATCATATACAAAATTTCAGCTCATTTCATCAAAGGAAGCCAAATATATTAATGTGCAAAGTTGGGGTTTAACATTGAATTAGCTACTCAACCCTAGCTATAGCTGTAGGGGTGCTACCGCACCACTATAATATATATCTAGGGACATAGATCATCAGTTATTAATTCTAGTTCCAACTGTCTGTTTCAATAAACACATGGCTGTTGCCATTTCCTCCACAAAACTATCTCGTTTGTTCAGGTGAAGGAAGGGGGTTGTGACCTAAAAGACAATGAGTAGTTCTTTTGTGAAAATTGAGGTAGGATTCCACAGCAGAACTCTGTAAATGTGTTCATCTGTAAGCAGTTTCATCACCATAGTAACATATTGGTTACTATTCATCCCCACTGTATTTCTGCCTTTATCTGTGGATTTAATTACCAGGGTTTTACTTTCCTGCAGTTCTTTTAAAGCCAGTCTTTCTTAAAAGGCAAATTGTGGTGTGTAGTCCCAAAATGTTTATCCACTAGTTCTCCAACTTCTCTGATCACTAAAGACTTTAACGTTAGCATGTTTGAGTTAATAGTGTAAGACCAAAATACTGACTTCGGTCTAAATGTCCTTTTTCTGCTTGTTAGTCTTGCTTTGTAAATTCAAAAAATGGATGTGATTGTTTCTGGTCAAGTTTGATTTTCAACTTTTCAGTTTCTTTTGTTATTTCTTTAAACTTCTTTTTGCCTCTGTCATTAGTTCTAGGAAGGTTTTAGAGCAAGCCTTTGCCATTGTCTCACAGTCCTCTTTCAACTTAAATGAGTCTAATCTATACAATGTTGTTTTTATGACTCTAAGTCTTCTTGGCAAGTTTAACTCATTCATTAAAGGTTTTTGAGGATTGCCAGCCCAGTGGCATGGAGGGCTGAGGCACTCACCTACTGCCATGCTGGCAACCTGTTTTCATAGTAATAGGGGTCATCGGGGGTCAGCTGGGGTGGGAGAGGATCGAGGATCCAGAGGACAGCTCTCCTCTCATGGGAAGGGAGGGACATGGAGGTCAATGCATGTCTGACACCTTTTGGTGGCTGGGTGTCAGAGAGCCTGGGTCCTATATGTTAGGAATGGGGGGCAGAGTAGTCAACTGGCATGCTGAGGGCGGAAGCACACACAGCTCGGCCATTGCCAGCATTAACAATGCTCTGCCTCTGTGGGGTGGGAAGGAGAAAACCAGGAGGAGACTGTCTTGGACATGGCTGGATGAATGCTGACCCCCGCAAGCATCACTCCCATGAATGGCAGGCACTTCCCGAACCTGATCTGTGTCAACAGGTTGAGGGATCCCCACTGCCCCATCATGGGGGGTAAGCCGTGAAGGATGACAGAAGGTGCACTGAGAGCAGGGAGACTGGGCTGGGGGGTCAGTGAGATTGAGGGCCACACAGGACGGAGGATAAAGAAGAGTACAAAAATAAACCAAGACGTTGTTTGAGGCACAAGAGAGTTACGTAAATCCAAATTGCTATCTCTTTGCAAGCCACTTTCATTTTCTCCTTCCAGCTCGTCTTTAGCTTTCTGCCTTTTATTTTTAGAAGTATCACTTTTTGCTAAACAGAATGCTTTGACCTCCACCTCTGGTGTTTCTTGTGACGTGGCGTGACTCATTCGTTTTAATTATGGCAAAACAGAGTCTTATAATAATAAGCTCTGAAAAGGAGCATCAATTAAGCCATTTACTCAGTGGTGAAATAAAAAAAGTTGGTTTCATTTAATGAAACGTTACAGACTTTATCAAGAACCAACAAAAGGCAGCTGTCTATAATAGTCCTTCAAAATCTGCTGTAGCTATGGTCAGAGAAATCAATTTGTTCACTCACAATGAGTAATCAATGACCTTCTGGTGCCTGTGGTTGCTCATTCAACTAATGCAAACAAATTGTTTGCTAAACAAAGAAAAAGAACTGAAATGCTGAAGAGTTCACATGGTGCTGGGACAGCGCCCTGCTCAAGGAATGGCTTTTCCTTTAGATACAGACATATAGAAAGAGGCATATGAGAAGGTACTCTCAGAGTAGGTAAAAATATCACAAATAGCACTCATAAGAAGCATTTGTCAATGACAAATGTTCGCTGCTGGTATTGCTGTTGTACTGGGTCTTGCTTGTACTCATTTGTGCTATATGTACATATTTGTACTTTGCCTACTAATCTCCTACTCACTTTCTCCCCTCTTCCCGGTCACCTCTTAAATCCTCTCCTCTTTACAAGTGCACTAAGCTTCACTACCTCATTATATCACTCCTGCTACTGATGTCAGGCAATATCCACCCCAGCCCTGGTCCTGCAACTCTAAACACCTCAGATGCCTCCTCTACCTCAAACATGCCCAACTCTCAAACCCTGTCTGTCCTCCCAAATGGTCTGAAAACCCTTCATTTGAACATATGTAGCCTATTACCTAAAACTGATCTTCTGCAAACCCTGGTGGTATCATTCACTCCTGACATTCTAATCATAACTGAAACATGGCTCAGTAACAAGATTCTCGATCACCCCATCTCTGTTCCTGGCTACTCCATCTCCAGGCAAGACCAGGCTGGCTGGGTTGGTGGAGTGGCAATATATACTCTGGCCTCACTACAATATACCACCATTCTATCTTCCTCCCTCCCTGCATCTTATGAAGTACTAGCCATTCACATTTCCTTGCTCTTCACCATCCCGATCTTCATAGGTGGTATCTATTGCCATCCCAGCATCCAGTCCTTAGTAGCAAGTGAACTTGTTACCTCCGTTACATCCCAAACTCACTGAGGCAAATTTTACATCTTGGGCAATTTCAGTTTAAACTGGTTGTCTCCCTCTACTACTGAGGCTCGTAATGATGTAGTGGCCCAGGATCTTACTCAACTCATTTTAGAACCTGCTCGCCTAAACCATAAGACAGGTAATCACTCCCTGTGGGACTGGGCACTCACCTCCCACCCTCATAGAGTTATTAAATCTAGTATCTTACCTGATGCCCTCAGAGGCCATCACCCTATCTTCCTGGTTAGGAAGGTCCACAGGCCCAAACCTCCCCTTAAAATCTTACAACTCCACTCCTTCAAATCCCTAGACCTTGACCCTTTTCTATATGATCTTGCACATGCTGACTGGGCACCTCTTGCCTGAGTCCCCATCGACCATGCCCTTGCCTATTTTAAAGAAAAATTAATTACAATCTGGAATACATTCAGCCCTTTCAAATGTACTAGAGTACAAGGTAACCACCTTCCCTGGATTACTCCTGAGCTGCTGGCCTGCCTGCGGGCATGGGATTGAGCATGAAAGAAACAAAAAACATCACTGCTCCCTTCCGATTGTGCTATGTACAGAATGCTTCATAACTCGTGCACAAAAGCAGCAAGATTAGCTAAGTCCAAATATTTTAAATCAACTTTCCTTACAAATATAAACACTCCCTCCAAATTTTGGAAAGTGGTCATGCCCGCTTCTCCTCTCCCTCTCATGCTCCCTCCCATGTGCTCAAAATAAATAACTCCCTTGTGTCTGACCCACGCTTAGTGGCTGAGGAATTTAACTCCTACTACACCTCGTGTGCCATGGCCCTTCTAAACTCCCTCTCCACTTACCTACCCATTTTCACATCCTCCTCCACTGGCAACCATCCCCTTCATATACTCCCATCCATCTCCTACTCCATGATCACCCCCTACGACACCCTTAATGCTCTTCTTTCCCTCAACCCATTAAAAGCTTCCTCACCTGAAGGCCTTGACCCTAAGCTCCTCTTCCTCTCAGCCCCCACTATTGCTTATCTTCTCTCCATAATTCTAAACCTCTCTTTTATGTCTGCATCCATCCCCTTGCCTTGGAAACATGCAGTGGTCCTTCCTCTTCCTAAGGGTGGTGATCCTACAGCATCTGAAAACTATCATCCCAGCTCTCTCCTTCCTACACTTGTTAAACTCCTGGAACACCTGGTTCTCTCCCAACTTACCTCCTTTCTTTTTGACTCCTCCTTTTTCACCCCATTCCAATCTTGTTTTAGGAAAAAACATTTTACTACAACCTCCTTACTCAGGCTTACTGACTCTACCCTTACTGTGATGGATAATGGCCAGATCACCTCAGCCATCTTTGTTGACCTTACTAAGGTTTTCAACACTGTCTCCCACACCCCTCTTCTTGACTCCCTTTCTGTAGCTGGTCTGTCTATGCCAGTCGTAAACTTGTTCAGGGCCTACCTTACTGACAGGACCCAATCTGTCAGAGACTCTGATTCCATCTCCCCTTCCCTCCCTATCAGCACAGGCGTCCCAAAGGGCTCAGTACCTGGTTCCTTGCTTTTCTTCATCTTCCTAAATGACCTTCCATCAATCTGTTCCCCCTTCTTTTCCATTCACATGTATGCCGATGATACTGTCTTGTAGGCCTCAAGCAAATGTCCTTCTGATGTAGCAACCAGCTTACAGCATGATTTCAACCAGGTTCAGCTCTGGTTTGCCTCCCATCAGCTCTTCCTAAACACCAGGAAGACAGTCTCCATGACCTTTGGCACTAGGCAGAGACTCACTCGGCTCCCATGTCTGCCCTCTTTCCACACCCTGGATGGGTCAACCCTCGAGGACACCTCCTCATTCAGATACCTTGGTGTTTGACTGGACCCACACTTCAACTTCTCTGGACACATTGATGCCATCTGGAAAAAACTGAGCCCCAAGCTTGGTGCCTTGTTCTGGAACTGTAGTTGCATACCTCCTACGGCTAGGCGTGAACTTGTCCAAAAGATGATACTCCCCTTTTTTGACTACTGCTATGTAGTCTATGGTGCTGCTCCCAATTCCTCCTTGACCAGATTGTACACGCTCTTTAACTCCTTCTGTCATTTCACTCTCGACGCTCCCTCTCGTACTCATCACTGCAATCACTATCATGCTCTGTCCTTTCCCCCACTTGCAAATAGGTGCCTCTCTCACAGTGCCAAACTGACCTCTAAATCTCTGTTTGGTGAACTCCCCCCTTACCTCATCTCATCTCTCTGTACCCTCCCCGCCCTCCCACTCCTTCAGATCTCATGACACGCGCACTTTGGTGGTTCCCCACCACTCTACTCTCATCGGTCAATCTGGATTTGTCCACCACTTCCCTAAAATCTGGAACTCCCTCCCCCCTCATATATGTCACTCCTTCTCATACTGTCTCAGTACCACCCTTCATAACTATCTCTCCTCTAGCTGTTCCTGTTATAATCCTCCTTAACTTCCTTCTATTACCCTGTTCCTGTAAATTCCCCACCACATTTTCACCCAGTCCCTACTGTTGCTACCCTATCCCTGTTCTCCTTAGCTTCTTTCTATTACCCTGTTCCTGTAAATTCCCCACCATATTTTCACCCACTCCCTACTGTTGCTACCCTATCCCCCACTTCTCCCCTATTTACTGCCCCACCTCCTAAGAACACCTTCTGCCTCATACCTTCTCTCTCTCCCCCTCACTTCCTTTCTCTCTCCTCTAATTTGCCAGCTCCAAGTCCCCTTGCAGGATTCTCATCATCCTGAAGGGGAACAGGTTTTGGATCACTCCCTGTCTGTCTTCTAACTTGCCAGCTCCCACTCCCCTTGCAGGGTTCTCATCATCCTGAAGGGGAATAGGTTTTGGATCACTCCCTCTCTGTCTTCTAACTTGTCAACTCCCACTCCCCTTGCAGGGTTCTCATCATCCTGAAGGGGAATAGGTTTTGGCAGCCTTCTCCCCCCATACTCCTCCTCCACCATCTTATTACATCATAATATAGGGCTGTCAGTATAGCCTAGAGGTTAGAGTAATGAGCAGTGAACAAGCTTGGTACATCCAGCAGACCAGACCTGAGTTTGATTCTCACAACCTCCACTTGCATACTGTGTGACCCTGAGCAAGTCACTTAACTGCCCAGTGCTCCCAGGTCACCCCTGAAAACAGGCACTTGTGCCTAGTGGGCTTACCCAGTTACCAAAGACTAAAATAAAAAAAATAAAAAAAAATAGCACTTAGTTTCCTCCTGCCCATCTTCCACCCTTCCCTTGCACTTACCTGAGTGCTTCTGAACCTATTAGCACTTGGAACTATATTGAACTCTGTTGTACTGTTGCATTATTGTTCTGTCTGTTCCTCTTGCCTTCCAGTTCTGTTTAGTCTTAGCCATTGTATTTTATTTTAACTGTAATGTCTGTTATCCATGCCCCCTTGTTTTCCTTCCCCTTGCACTTCAAATGTATAACTATGCTGTTCACCTGCTTACTATCTCTATACCTAATGTATCTGATGTTTCCTGCAAAATTGTATAAATCTCTGCTTTTACATCCTCATTGTTCCCCCCTTCCCCAGGTCACACCAGGAGACAAGCAACTTGTTGTTCAGTGTGCCTTCCTGGTGAAACATTTTGATAAATAAATAAATGTTTCAATAAAAATAAAAATATGCTTACCCAGGATAGAGCAGACGATATGTAATATCTCATTTTGAGTGGTGTCCTGCTTTGACACATTGTTAGATTTTAATTACCCAGGATAGGGCAGCTGAGAGCAGTATAGTATCTACTTTTAAGTCGGCTCCCACATTTTGACCCCAGATGTCCTACAGTCTTTTTATAACCTGATAATTTCTAAAATCCCATCTAAAAGGTGATTTCGCTTTGCGACTGTGGAAACAAGTTTTGGAGGGGATTTGAAAAATGATACCTGCCATGTTCAGGAGGTGGGGTAACACAGAAGTGATATGTTGAACATTAGAGGCCAAAATCTGCAAAAAATAAAGTTATTAGCAAATGTTGGAACAATTCTTTTCTTCATAACATAGCTATTTTTTCACATTTTTATTCAAAATTTTCAACATAGCCTTCTTATAATCCCAAATAGCTTTCTTATGATCCCACCTCATGAACTAGGATGAAGAATATTTTTGAAATCCTGCCCAAAATGTAATTTTGCACCATAAATGCGAAAACACATTTTGGCCAGGATTTGAAAAATGACAGCTGTCACATTCATGAGACGCTCTGATGAAATGGCTATGTTGAAAATTTGGGGTCAAAATATTGAAAATTACCCAACTCATGAGCCTGCGTTCACAAATTTCAGCATTGTTGTTTTGTAATATTTTTACCCCAAATTTTCAACTTAGCCTTCTTAAGGCCCCACCTCATGAACAAAGGTGGAGAACATTTTCAACTTCTGCCTGGAAGGTGATTTTGCACAGTGAATACAAAATCACCTTTTGGGACAGATTTGCCTAATTTTAATGCCATTGTTCATGAGTTGGGGTCCCAAAAAAGGCGTATTGAAAATGTTGAAAAATGCCAAGTTATGCCACTAAGTTCAAAACCCCATTGAAATACACTGAACTGCATACCTGATTTCCTCAGTTTGTGGTCCGTTGTTGAAGAGTGAAGACGTGTCTGTGGTCCAGAGAGGATTATGGCATTGGACCCCCGGTTGGTAAGTAATTGCTTGGGGGGGTGGGGGAGTGGGTGCTGAGTGGGAAAGTCAGGTGGGGGTACTAAGGCAGTAGTAGAAACAGACATTGATGAATGGTTTTCTTTTTTACAGGTCGTGTAAAATTAAAAAAAAAATACTAAGTAAGGTTTTCTCTTTAATTTAGGTGGTGACATTTGGAGAATTGGGCACCCCCGGTTTTAGTGTTATGTTTGTGGGGGTGGATGGGGTGGTGGCTGCTGAGTGGGAGGGTCAGGTAGGGTGACTAACGGTGCCAGCAGCAACAGACATCGATGGATGTTTTTCTTTTTTGCAGGGTGTATTTAATAAAACAAAACAAACTACTAGGGATGGTTTTTGTTATTTCAGGTGGTGACAATGGGGGATTGGGCACCCCCAGTATTGGTGGTATGTTTGTGGGGGGGGTGTGGGGTGTTGGGTGCTGAGAGGGAGGGTTGGGTGGAGGAACATTCATGGTGGGGGCAGCAACAGACATCAATGGACAGTTTTCTTTGTGACATTAGGATTGGGCACCCTCAGTGTCAGCGTTATGCTTGTTTGTGGGTGGGGTGGTGGGTGCTGAGTGGGAGGGTCAGGTGGGAGAACAGTAATGGTGGGCCAGCAACAGACATTGATGGATGGGTTTCTTTGTTACAGGGTATAATTCAACCACGGCAGGCTGATTATGACAAATCAGCTGTGCTTGCTGGGCAGCATAGATCAAAGGAAAGAGCCGATCTATGATTGGGTTGGCTTTTTCCTTTGAAATACATTAAGTTTCTGCCCAACAAGCCAGAACACTGTCATGACCAGCCTGGTTATTGACTGGTGTGACACTGATGAACTCCTTGCAGACCATTCTGCATTGCACTGACAGTGTCACATCCCTCAAAAGCCACTTTCCTAACAAAATGTTGGCTATGCATGCACACGGCGAACATAAAAGGGGTGCAAAAGAGGACTGCAGTAACTACAGACCTGTGAGTTTAACATCAGTAATATGTAAACTAGTAGAAGGATATGTAAAAGAATATCTAACACTATTTAATGGTGAAAATGACTTGGTTGATTTTACAGTACACAACATCTATTTACAGTGGAAAGACTGTGTGCAATAAACTTAGTAGAACTCTTTAACATGGTCAGCAGAGAACTGGATAACAGGAATAGTGTGGATGTTGTGTACCTCAGTTTTACTAAGATATTCGACTCAGTGCCACACACTAAGAAAATATCAAAATTAGAAGATATGGGTATAAATGGTAGAATATTAGACTAGATATCGAATTGACTGACAAATAACTCAAACAGTGTGAGTCAATGGCTCAGATTCTAAACTGGGTCAAGTAACTTGTGGGAAACCACAGGGGTCGATCATAGGACCAACACTGTTTAACATCTTTATGAAAAAAATGAAACTCCAGAATGGCAGAATTTGCATTAAGTTTGCTAATAATGCAAAATTAGGCAATGTGATTAAAACAATTCAACAACAAAAGTCACTACAAGATTATTTAAGTGTCACAGAGAAATTGACAGATAATAATGGCATGAGATTTAGTGCGGAGAAATGTACATTGATGCATTTTGGAAGAAAAATATAATGTACTGGCATTATATAATGGGTGACAGGAAGAAAAGGAAGAAAGGAAGAAAGATAATTTTTCTTAAGAATAAAATGTTATTGAAAAATTTAAAATCTCAATACATACATGTATAATTGTCAATGTGAACATTACAGATATTGACTGACATAAAATGAAATAGCAGTCACAGATGTAGTGGTTCACCCAATAACCTTTATGGGCTTCAAGCAGACATGGGGCCGGATATTCAGATTGCGCCGGGCCAAGACAGGGTGATATTCAAAGGTGATGCGCCATGGTGCATCACCTTTGAATATGGCACAAAATGCACATGGCGCAGTGACAATGCACTGGCACAATCCCCAGACAGGGTGGACATGAAATGCACCAGCACAACTATGGTTGCGCTTGGTGCAGCACCCGCGATATTAAGACTTGGGTATGCAAGTGGGACCATAATGTATGCATAGCACAAATGGGGCCATTTGCATGTCATTATAGCCTCATTTGCATGTGTTGCACAGGGCAACCCAGCGAAATGCACCTGGCACCCTGCACAGAATGTTGTGCGGCCTGAGGGGGTCCTGGGGCACCACCCACCCCATAACCGTGATAGCAGTATAACGTAATATATCACAAGCCCAGGTGATCCAGTGGTGAGCCTCCCACACTCCCTGGAATCCTGATCATGGGATATAAAGTAGTAATACAAGCCCTGGTAGTCTAGTGGGACCCCCCTCCCCCCCAGTAGCCGAATTGCGGGCATGAGTAAAGATAGCATGTGCCCTGGTAGTCTAGTGGTACCCCCCCATCCTGCCAGCACAGAACAAGTGTGACAGAACTTGATGATATGTAAGGTAACTGCCAACGTGTCCCTGTAATATTAACATGAATCAAATGCTGACTTGGGTGGCAGTCACAGTGACCCGTATTCTCCTAGAAGATGCTGTCTTGACTCTGAGGCACTTATTTGGACACTCAAACAGGTGTCAGCAGCCTCCGATTCAGTAAATGCTCCATCTGTCACCTCCAGCCACAGTAGTGTGGTGTGTGCTACAGCATTACAATGAAGAAACTGACATCAGACCATTCGACACCGCAAATACTGAGCGAGTCTGGTACCCCACGTAAATAATCTCTATTATCCCTCACTCACACCTCCAGGAATGGCTACATAGTTTAGTTAGTTTCCAAATCTGCGATTGTTGGGGTGTGAGTGAGTGTCCTGTTCTGTGATGTCATGATGCTCCTGTGACTGTCATGACAGACAGTATGTATGGTGGGTAGTACCATATTTACGTACTAGGGATGACCTTGAGAGTAGTTGGCAATACAGCTGCCTGCCATTTATCTCCCTGAAGCTAATCCCAAAAGGGAAATTACAACTAGACTGCATGTTGTGCAGTATCAAACCAAGATCCATAGCCTTTGCATCCCTGCCGCACTGTTATCTCTCTGCTGTGACATTCTAAGTGGGAATAACATTGGGGGAGGTCCCTAGGTCCTGCCCAGAACTACAATTCTTGCAGTGTTCATGAGTGTTGGAGTGGTCCAAGTTATCCCGCCACGCATACAAAAGTGGTCCCTGCTGGCTCATCTTGAGGTAATAGGTGGAACTGTGAGTCCCTGCATACTGTTGGGACCTGTGCACAGCCAGCTCCATGTCTGTCATCTCTGTTCCATCTGTTACACAGTGCTATGCGGGGGAGGGGGTTATGGTAGAACATGGCATAGACATATGACATTGGGGAAACAGCAGCTCATGATTCAAACTGATGAGTGGAAAGCAGTATCATCCATAAGTACTAAGTCGTGGCCATTGTTACATGCAAGGGGGCAATAGAGAGCATGAGCTCTGTCCTGCTTATTTCAGCATATCATCGTAGTCTGTCTGTAATCTGACCATTACTGCACCGGCAGCACTGGCACATTTTACGGATGTAATAATGGTTCAAGGATGAAGAGACTTAACAAGTGCAATACTGTACATAAGACCAGTGCAATGGACTGTTACTGTTCCTCTTACTGTACAGTCCTTGCAGCATGGTGCCATTGCATGTAGCCTTGCAGCTGTCATAATAACTGGTACAGGAGGTGTGGTGTATTGTGTTTTTTGAGGGGGAATACACTGACCACCAGTTCAGTACGTGCACACTGTATCCATCTGGTGGATCTATTCTGTCCATTGACCAGGTAGACGGGTGTCGGGGTGTTACATGCAGCCTGCATGCATTGGCTGCTGATACCCTTTCGCTGGTTGGAATGGCTGGGATGCATGTCCAGTGGGCAATGGTTCAGGAATACTCAATGATCTACTGGGGACTGGGTACATATGGTTTCTTTGGCTAGCTTCCACTAGACTACCAGGGCTTATTCTATTTTTACTCGTGCCCAGGATCAGGTTACCAAGGTGGGGTTCCAGTGGACTACCAGGGATGGTTTGGATGCTTGTGGACAGTGTTCCTGCTGGGCAGGTGGCCACCCATGGCTGGCAGCTGCTGTATTGCACCCTGCAATACAGTGGCCCACCTTTGGGTGGCTAGCATTTGTGCCTGGATTTTTCTGCTCAACTTTGTGCCCCAGTATGCAGCGCATCTGGGGGTTGTGCCAGCAGATGCACTACACATCCCGGGCTGAATATTGAGATGCACCACATATGCATGGGCAAGCCCCCTTCAGATGTGCCGCATACATTACCAATGTGCCCCAGCGCATCGGGACTTGCACTGCGCAGGTCACCCTTTTGAATATCATGTCAGGGCACATTGTGGGGTTGCGCCAGGTGCAACCCCTTTGAATATTCCATCACATGGTGTGTTGTGTTCTTTAAGTCTGTGGAATGGTGAAAGCTCAAGCCTTTTTGCATTTATTGGAACCACTATAGACCTCTTTATTAGGAACCCACACTTGAACCTGCTGCTAGTTTGCAAGTATTGAAACATTTGGATACAAGTTTGGATTAAAAATATTTTTATATTGAACTGTGGAGTGCTGACCATTTTTCTAACCTCTGGCAGGAATATGTTGTAGGCATTGTTGAATAACCCCAGTAGAGGGCACCCACATATTTGTTTTCTACTTGAAGCCCATAAAGATTATTGGGTGAGCCACTACATCTGTTACTGCAACTGATTACATATGTTCTAAGGGGTTAGAACATTTAATTTAGTGTGCTTCAAGTATGGCATCAGCAGCAGCAAATGCAGATGTCCTGAGCTTAATGGAAGAGGAAGGTGAGCAAATTGCTTTTTCTATGGCCCAAATATAAGAACTTTTTAGTGAAAGTGGTAAACATGGCATGACAAAAGAAACTTACACTTTAGAAGATCTAAAGAAAAAGCATACTCTATTTCAAATGCATGCGATTTCACTGTCTCAGTATTGGAATGATAAACATATCCCACATGGTTTAAGAATCCAGAAACCATCATGGTTCGGTCTGGATGGCAAAGAATTTATGGAAGACTGGTAAAAAGTACTAAACAAGGGCAGCTTTGATCTTATATTGTTAATTATTAAAAAAGCTAAGAAGAAATGTGATATTTTGTTTGCCAAAATTCAAGAATTAGAAGCTAACTTAAGCACCACTTTCACAGCAGAACAACTTAATGACTTAAAGAGCACCTTTTCCAGTCCTTTTGACTTTCATGCACAAATTACTCCTTCTTGCATTGATTATGGAATTGTATTTCATTACTGTCCTCTGCAGTTAGTTTTTGCATTCTGAGCTGCTAAGAATTGCAGGGTATACCCGAGCTTCTATAGCACGCCTGGTGTTGCTGTGGACCCAGGGCTGTACTGCTGACATCTTTATAGGGCAGAGGAATGACTCACACTGTGCAGTGCAGTATAGTACAGTACAGTACAGTCACAGTAGTTTTGCAATGGAAAACTATCAATACTCAATGTACATACTGAGTGCCCCCCTTCCCCAAGATACCCTGTTAGCAATGCATTATGCCAAAATCTGAATGCTTTGTCAGTATGTTTTTTGTAAAACTGACTTGTGTGTGAGTCACTCCTCTCCCATATAGTAATGTGAGCAGTACAGCCCTGGGTCCACAGAAACACCAGGCTTGCTACAAAAGCTCTGGTACACCCTACAGTTTTTAGCAGCTCAGAATGCAAAAACTAACTGCAGAGGACAGTAATGAAATGCAATTCCAGAATCAATGCAAGAAAGGGTAATTTATGCATGAAAGTCAAAAGGACTGGGAAAGGTGCTGACAGCAACTCTATCATCTCTCAATCCACATGCTTTGTTACAGAGGCAGAAGAAAGACAATTTTACAAAAAAAAACATACTAACAAGGCATTTGAATTTTGGCATTTTTGCACTGCTAACAGGGTGTCTTGGGGAAGGGGGAACACAGTATGCACATTGAGTACTGGTAGTTTTCCTTTGCAGAATTGCTGTGACTGTACTGTACTGCATTTCATAGTGCAAGTCACTCTTCTGCCCTACAGTGATGTCATCAGGAGCCAGCAGCCCAGCAGCTGAACAGCAAAAGCAAGTGTAGCAGGGTCAAAAACAAATCCAAATTCTGAAAGGCAGAGTAAACCTTGGCCAAAAATAACAAATGCACACACCCTTTCAGGTCTAGTACTGCATATAACGACTACAATCTGTAACTTTTTGGACCATCATGAAAGGTGCTCTTTAAACAGTGAAATAGACACAGCTGGAGAAATCTAAAAATGAATCAAAAATGTATAAACAGCAGAAACACAACAGAGATCGAGGGGATTATTCAGATGGAATTATCTATAACTGGCATGGAAAACTTAAAAAATTCAAAATAATAAAGCCATATGATGACAACACGGATGGTACTATTTCATCCATGTATGGAAAGTGATAAATCTAGTAATAATTCCGTTAATCTACAAGGTCCTTTTTAGGGGCAAACAAAAAAAAACAGATAGGAGAAGGTAAAACTTCAGCTCAATGTCAAAGCAGGCAAGGACGAGTAGAGGGAGGGGCAGGAGGAAGAGGAAGAGGTAACAGAAGATGGTGAGAATGAATACAATGGAACCAAGGAAATCAGACTTGGAGGTCTCCAAGATAAAGAAATTCCAAATGGAGGTCGTAAACTTGACCAAATTGAATTTGTCTAATGCCCAGATCAAAGTTTTAAAGAGAGGCTTAACGTTCATCCCAACTAACACACCATACACTTTCAATACTAAAACAGACTTACAAAAATTCTTTCGAACACTAAAATTTAAATAATTTTTTATGCAGCTGAAGAAAACACTAACACATTGGCTGGTAATCATGAATCCTCTGATTTAAGCAATAGATCCACCTTCTGCCCCCCCAAGAACTGTACTGCAAGCATATATGAAAACAGTAGACTGCAAAGTAGATGAACTTTTGAAGCAACCTTACCATAATGATAACCAGAACATCAACAAAATTGAAAAAGAAGCATTGAAAGGGTTGGAAAATATAAAAGACATAGTTATATGCCCTGCTGATAAAGGTGGTGCCATGGTAGTCTGGGACATAAATGATTATGGAACAGAAGTTAATAGACAGCTGAGTGATAATGAATATACCAGATATTAGAAAGTTATCCAATCCTCAAATATAAGTCTGGTAACAAATGCCCAGGAGAACCATTGGATAATAACACAGAAAGAAACATCTTTCCTATTGGTTAATGAGCCTAGAAAACCAGCACTGTAAACTTCACAAAAATAAAAATCCAGTGCCATGAAGACTGATTGGCTCTTCAATGGGAGCAGCCACACAGTCCCTTTCAACATTTGTCAACCATCACATTAAAAGGCATGTTTCCACACTAACTTCACATGTGAAAGATACAAGACATATGTGCCAATTACTAAAAGAGTGCAAAGCCTGTGAGTCTGATATTCTGGTCTGTATAGATGTGGAGAGCCTCTATACAAATATGCCCCATGAAGGAGCTCTAGAGGCTATATCAAAAACACTCCAACACAGAACAGACAGAATAACTCCTCCAAATAATTTTATGATTGACTGTGCCAGAGCAGTGCTTGAATAGAATTTATTTATATTTGATGGAAAATATTATACACAACACAAAGGGACTAGTATGGGCACTAAATCTGCTCAAGTGTTGGCATATTTATCATTAAACAGAAAAATCCATTCTATAAAAATATCATCCAATGGAAGCGTTATATTAATGATTGTTTTTTGATTTGGAGAGGCACAGAAATTAAACTTAACTTATTGACGGAGTACATCAATTCAACAAATAGGCACTTGAGATTTACAGCTGAAAAGGATCAGATTAAAATTAATTTCCTAAATCTCCTAATATTTAAGAAGGGAACCAGCCTTTAGTGTAAAATGTACAAAAATCAAAAAATACAATTCTACGAGCAGACAGTTGTCACCCTAGGTCACTTATCAACAACATTCTGAATGGGGACAATTCTTGAGGACATGATGCACGTTTCACAGATGCAGAATTTGGAGTCTGTTGTGCAGATATGAAACAAAGGTTTCTTGATCGCAAGTATGGAGAACAAATTATAGAAAAAGCATATGATGATGCCAAACAAATAGAAAGACATGCACTGATTAGCAAAGAATAATCAGACAATACTACTGACAATTCAAAAATAACATTTATAACTCAGTTTTTTCCACAAGCTGATACAGTTGCACAGATCATTAAGAAACACTGGAATATACGGGAAGGTGATAGAAAGTTTGATGAAATTAGTGGAACCATGCCAAGAATAACATACAAAATATGTTGTAACTTAAGAGATAAACTTGTGCATATTTTGTTACCAACTACAGAAAAAAATTGCTCCTGGCTCCCTAAACCACCTATTGGAAACTAAAAAATGTGGACATTGTACACACTGTGGAAATACTAAAAACATGAACACCTTTGTATATTGTAGAACAGGAAAAGATTTATAATTAATGATTTTATTAACTGTAGCACAGAATGTGTCATGTATGCATTGCTGTGTCCCTATGATATATATTATATTGGACAAACAAAATGTGCATTAAAGCATAGAATTGTAGAGCACAAAACACAGAAACAATAATAAGAGCTATGACATAGCGAAGCATTTTCAGGAAGCGAGGCATTCATCAGTTGCAGCTCTGCAATATTTCAGTATTGAAAAGGTTGAACTTGATGCTGGGGGGGGGGGTGGAGCATGAGAGATAAATTCCTTAGAAAAGAAGCCTTCTGGATCATAACTTTAGATACTGTGAAGCCTAGAGGTTTACATGATTCTGTACAACTGCACAATATATAAAAAAATGACAGTATTCTGTATTTACTTTATTTGACATCTAGCAGACCAGACCTGGGTTTGAATCCCACAGCTTCCACTTGCATACTGTGTGACCCTGAGCAAGTCACATAACCTCCCTGTGCTCCCAGGTCGCTCCTGTAAAAAAGCTTTCAGCTTAGTGTGCTACTCCTGGTTAAACAATTAAAAAAAAAATCTATCTGAAATTAATTCTCTAGCTGAAATGTGTATATATGTGTGTGTGTGGGGGGATTTGCAGGGATCGTCTTTAAATGTCTGTTGTACACTAGTCTACAT
This sequence comes from Neoceratodus forsteri, assembly GCA_016271365.2. Lineage (NCBI taxonomy): Eukaryota > Metazoa > Chordata > Ceratodontiformes > Ceratodontidae > Neoceratodus > Neoceratodus forsteri. The sequence continues at coordinate 238,952,069 of CM057451.1, forward strand.
AGAATTTGACGGCAGATAAGGACCGCTTGGCCCACCTAGTCTGCCTATTTCCCTACCTAATGGATAAGCTGCAGATCCTAGTTAACCAACAGTCTGATTTATGTAATGTATTTATTTATAAGTGTTCTGGTGTATTTGGGTATGTGATTTTTAAGAAGATTATTACTGTGGAGTTGACAGGAAATTTGTTATATTTACGCACTTAGACATTGCACTGTTTGAAAATACTGCACTGTCACGTTAAATGATTAAAGATTTAAGTGTAGCTAACATCCATTGCCACATGTTCTAATGATGACATCAGTGTGTAGATGCTGAAATGTTAACAGCTTTGTAGATGTTTGGCGTGGTGTGTACTTTAGGTCTGCGGAATGGTATATGCTCTATCGTTTTTGCATTATTGGAACTGCTGTAGACCTCTTTATTAGTAACCCACACTTGAACCTGCTGCTAGTTTGCAAGTATTGAAACATTTGGATACAAGTTTGGATTAAAAATATTTTTATATTGAACTGTGGAGTGCTGACCATTTTTCCTAGACTCTGGCAGGAATGTGTTGTGGACATAAGATGAAATAGACTAATGAGCAGCCTCCAGAACTCTACTGTAAGAGCAGCAATGAAATAAAACTAGCACATGTTCTGCAAACTATATATGTTTTAAAGCGCATAGATTATAGTCTTAAACTAGAATTACATTGAAGAGTATGAAAACTCATAGAGGATAGAAAGAGTGACCTGAAGAAACCAGAAAGTAAGGGAAGCTAGAAAGATAAAGGGAGATGGAATGACAGGAAGAAAAGAAAGAAAGAAAGAAAGAAAGAAAGAAAGAAAGAAAGAAAGAAAGAAAAAGAGTGAGTATAGGAGAGAAACAAAGAGACTGGGCAGATGGTCATAATAAACTTGAGGAGATGCATATTTAAAAAGGTGATACTAAACCTTATAGTATACCTTATAGTACACCGTAGTTAGTATAATAGTAGCATAGCATAGTTAGTTAGCTATATGGGAAAACATTAAAAACTTCTAGGTGTCATGGTAGGCACAGGTTTCAATTTGCAAAGTCATGTTGAAAATAGTTAAAAAACATAACATGACAATTGGAAATACAGTATTAAAAAATGCAGTTACAAGGAACAAAGAAGCTATGCTCCCCTTGCATAGATCCCTGGTGAGGTTTAATGTGGAGTATTGTGTACAGCTGTAAAGCCCTTATCTAAAGGGAGATATCAATACTCTTGAATGCAACAACTATAATGGGAATACAGAAGATGGATTATGAGACTAGACTAGATCTCTTGAAATTGTATTCACTGGAGTATAGGAGGCTAAGGGGGATATACTATTGGTTTATAAATGTGTGAGGACTGGCACATTAAATTCAGACCTGAATTTGGAAATCAAATCTCTCAAAAAACTTAACAAAAGAGGTCATGATTGGCAAATAAGAGGGTGGATACTGAAAACATTAAAAAAAGCTGGATTCACTACACAAAGGGTAGTTTCACTAAGGAACAGGTTTCCACAGAAGTGATATCCATAGACACAATAGAAACTTTTAAAGTAAGAGTAGATACATTTCTGCATAGCTCTGGAATTAAAGGATACAGTCACTGTTACATGGCTGAAGGACATGATGGCTCTGAATCCCCTTCCTTCAGTAATGTTCATGTTTTCATGTGTGACCTTCCAGCCTCTGACACCACAATGCATCTTTATGCAGTGCAGGGCCCAAGAGCACTGGTGGCCATCATACAGACGTTTTCGCTGATTTATACACAAATTCCCTCAAAATGGCACTGTACTGTGTCACACTACTGACCTCTGTGGTGGAGGCCATGCTCCTTGGCCCACTGGAAGGGTACTGCAGCAGCAGAATGCAGCACTGCCCTCCCCTGGCCAGGCAGCACTGCTGCCAGCAACACTCTACAAGCAACTGCTAAATGGCAGAAGGCCTAGTGTCACCTCTGAGTCTTATATTTCATCACGGTGATCAGGGCTGGGTGGGGGTCCCTACATTTTGGAAACACTGGGATCAGGCTGGATTATGTTTTACAGACATCAGGGATGGGAGGGGACCTTACACTACGGAAAGGGATGTTGTACTTATATTTCATATGGTGATCAGGGGTGGGGGTGGGGGTCCCTACACTTTGGAAACACTGGGATCAGGCTGGATTCCTTTTTACAAACATCAGGGATGGGGAGGGGGGACCCTATACTATAGAAAGGGGATGTTGTACTTACATTTCATGTGGTGATTGGGGCCGGAGGTGGGGGTCCTTACACTATGGAAACATTTTATAGACATCAGGAATGGGGAGAGGGGACCCTACACTATGGAAACAATGGGATCGGGCAGGATTATTTTTTACAGACATCAGGGATGGGGTGGGAGGACTCTACACTATGGAAACAAAGGGATTGGGCAGGATTATTTTTTTATAGGCATTGGGCAGTTTTCTTTTGGACAGACATCGGGGCAGGGGAGGGGGGATCATGAGACTGGCCCTGGACTTTGCGTGGCGCAATCCCTGCCCTGCACAAAATTAGGACAGGGCTGTAGATTCCTAACTTCCTCAATTACTTTAGTTCCCAATTCAACACCGCTTGTGACACCTACTCCCTCTATAAAAAATTTAAGATAAAAAATGCTAACAAGCTGTGGATCACCTCCACACTACTAAATGAAATGTCCAGTAGGGATCATCTATGGCACAAAACACAGGCCACTGGAAAACCAACTGTCTGGCAGCAGTACAAGGTGGCCAGAAACACATGCTCCCAAGCTACCTGCTTAGCCAAAGCTGCCTATTATAAAGACACTCTAACCAATTCCTGGGGAGACAGCTGAAATTCTGGTACAATCTCAGGGAAATGTCAGGGAAGCCCAGCAAATCCCATCCCTCCGTGCTTAATTTAGATGGCACAACCATTCTGGACCCAAAACTCATAACAGACACTTCCAACTCTGCATTCACCAACCTAAGCTGTATACTCCTACCTGATTTTGTTGACACACATTCCAACCTGTGTGACCCTAAGAACCCAACCCCACTGTTGCTTAACCCAGCTTTTCACTTCAAAAAAGTCTCACTCGCAGAGTCCAAAAAATACCTTCTTAGGGTACTCGGCAAGGCTCGCTTTAGTAGTGACTCACTGGACCTAAAGCTCCTGCACCTCACACTGGATGGTCTGCTTCTGCCTCTCACAAAAATTCTAAACATGTCACTGTGCCTTAGTCAATTCTCCATGTTATGGAAAACAGCATTAGTGACCCCTATTCATAAATCTGGGGACAGGGTGGCTCCCTCAAATTATAGCCCAATTTCCATTCTTCCCCCACTCTCCAAAGTACTTGAACATATAGTCACGGATCAGCTCACTGAGTACCATTCCAAGTACAACGTCCAATGTCCTGAACAGTATGGCTTCAGGACAGGTCATAGTACCACATCTGCCCTCCTCCAGTACACAGATTTCATACACCAGGCACTTAGTGTGGTCAGTGTACATTGACCTCACTAAGGCATTTGATACTGTTAATCATCCCTTCATACTCATTTTCCTTCTTAATTTTGGTTTATTGACAGATGCAGTAGCTTGGTTTAAAAGCTTTCTAGCCAGAAGGTCTCAGCAGGTCAAAGAAGGAGTCGCCCTTTCAGACAGCCAGCCAGTTCTCTCTGGTGTTCCCCAAGGCTCCATACTGGGGCTGCTGCTTTTCAGCCTCTTTCTAAACTCCCTCCCACTTGTCTGCACCAATAATCTCCTACTATACGCAGATGACGCTGTTATATTCTTCAGTCACTCAGATCCACTCCTATTAACTGATAGCCTACAATGCAATCTCACAACTGTGGAGACCTGGTTCTCCAAACACAAGTTAGTTATGAATTACAACAAAACAAAATCTATGATTTTTGCCAGCCCTCATAATAAACAAAAATCTACACCACTAATTATACAGAACAACCTTGATGTCCCTATAGAGCAGGTCTGTACCTTTAGGTACCTTGGAATAACCATTAACAGTACCTTATCTTTTTGTGAACATATCAGTAAGGTCCCCAAGATGGTTAATTCAAGACTAGGGATCCTTTACAGGCACAGACAGAGCATGACCCCTGATGCCCTTCGACATGCTGTTACTATCTCTGTGCTCTTCATAACAGATTATGGCCTAGTTATTTATGGCTCAGCCTCTGAGACATCCCTTAAAAGCATATGCAAGGCCTCAACAATTACTGCCATCTAGTGTCAGGTACAACCAGATGCATGCACACATGCAACCTCTACACCCTTACCAAATGGCTGAACCTCAGTGGTAAGACTACTTGTCATACCTGTCTACTCGCAAAGAAAATCTCACTGGGGCTAAACCCCCATCCTCTTGGCAGTTCATCATACATGCTCCCAAGTGGTGCGGCACCAGGAGTGTCTCCAGGCATGCTTACCTAACTCCTTTCTGTTGGACTATACAAGCCCAATGGTCCTTCAGGTTTTGTGCTTCTAACTGGCTAAACAAACTCCCCATTGACATCCTAGAAGAACCTAAACTGGGCCCATTCAAACAGAAACTTAGACAACACCTCACTGCTATTAACAGCTGTGATTGCCACACTTAGGCCCGTTTTGGCCTCACACGTTGCCTTCTCCCTGCACCCTCACCATCCTGACCTCGCCCCTCCATTGCCCCACCCCTTCTCCCCCTCTCCATTTCCCTGTTCCTGCTACTTGTCCCTCCTCTCCCTTCTCCTCCCTTACTCTACCTTCTCTTCTCCCTTCCTGTACTCCCTCCTCTCCTTGCACTTCCACGCCAAACACTGCTCACAGACTCCTGCCTACCCTTTCTCCCCTGCCCACCACTGTTCCACTCCCACCCTGTCTCCCCTCCCATCACCCACTACATTACCTCCTAACCCTCTATCCTTCCTCTCATCTCCCAATTCTCCACTTGACAATGTCAAATCCTGACTGCATCCTTCCCTTCTCTGTCTTCTTCTGCACTCCTCTGACAATGTCAGATTCCTGACAGCATCCCTCTCTGCCCTTCCCCCCTGTGTACCTCCTTAAGTCCTGAAACCTACTGCATTTCTTACTGAAACTTGAATGTAAAAGTTTAACCAGAATGTAACTCTTGCTGTAACCTGAATTTTTAACTCTTTATCTGTCTGTAACTTTTATGAATGATTGTACCCAACTCCATGTATCATGTATTCCACTTGTCTTGTATTTAGTTCTTTGTTGTGTTGTCTTTACTCTGATGTGGAACCTTTGTAAAAGAGTCTTTGACTCAAAGGTACTTTAATCCGAGACTTGAATAAAAATAAATAAATAAATACATAAATAACTTTGTGCTGGTGCATTTGGCCATGTCTTTGCCAGGGGAGGTTTAAATATTACAGTGTGGGGAATATGCATGAGGGACCCTGCATTTGCATGCCCACATCGCAATATTCTGTGCCACAGTGCAGTTGGGCTTGTGTGCCACATCAAGGGCTTCTGAATATTGCCACACCCCTGATGGCCATCGCAAGTCTGGAGATGCATGGACGCATCTAGGGATGCGCTGCACATCTCTTTAGGATATGTGGGGCTTACTCTGAAAATAAGAAATCATTAAACAACTCCACCCACAAACTGCTGTGCCTCCACAGTTAATATAAAAGTGCAGTCCACCATCAAACAGCAGAAAGTCAGCCAACCTGGTACTGAAGCACTTCATGTGCCTTTCCTCTCCCATGCTGGTGACCAAAGTTTGGGAACAATCTTTGGCTGCTGGGAGTCGGATGTGGGGAGGACTGAGAGTAAGACTGTGCAACCATCAGGCAGCTCTCCTTTATTGAATTGGGGAGATTGGTCTTCCCAGTGTTTGGCTGCCACTGAGTGGAGGCTTGGTGGTAGTGCTGCGCAAATGGGGGACTGGCATCAGGCCGGGTGTGTGGAGTGGGGCAGCTGGTTCCAGTGTACATGTGCACCTCCACGTGCATCCATGACCAAGTATGCTGAGGCCCAGCGGGGGGTAGTAGAGTAGCAAAGCCAGAGGAAAAAGCAATGGCACAATGAGGGCATATGACATCCACTTGCCACACCTCCACCTGCCACATCACTGAGTTAGCCTACGGTGAAGCACTGGATCATGTGCCTCAGGGGTAGGATGGCCCTTCCTCTCCTGACCCTACCATGGGTGGGGTAATCTGTGGGGGTACCCTCATCATCAGGAGGTCCTGGGGAGACAGTGGATGATGGGAGTGGAAGCCAGGAAGAAAGGAGCCCTCCATCATCATGGCCCAGAAAATAAACAAAGTATAGCAAAAAAAGCATGTTACACCAGAAGGTGCCTCTGAGTTAATCTGCATAGCTGAAGGGGCCCCTATGGAAAAAGTCCTACCTTTTAGGTCATGAATGGTTGATGAGAATGCTGCCAAATAAATCTGTATGGCTAAAGGGACCGCCACTTGACGAGGGCCCCCACACTCAAAATGTGGACTTCATAGAAGCAAAGCAAGCACATCAATCTCCTGGACTGGTAGTCCATCTTGGCCTATTGGGATAACCCTTAAGAGGCATGAAATAAATATGGTATGCTGCTGGTGAAGGGAAATGAGGAGAAGGGGGCAGAGTTCTGGTTGGTTGAATAATTAGGAGGACAAAGCCTGGGTAGGTTGAGGAGATGAATTCAAACAAAAAAACCTGGGTTTCTCAAACATACACACACACACACACACACACACACACACACACCCCTAATTCTGCATCAGAATAATCCCAGGCTAGGGACTCAGTTCAACATTTTTTATTGCATTTAGCCATATAAAAACTGTGGACTTTAAAGAGCAGCAACCAACACACAGAACACATTCAGCATTTTGCACACACCTGCCCTTTTTCAAGACAGTGTAGTGCCATGTAATGCTAGCCTTTCATACTACAACTCCTTAAAGTGACATTGGTTAAATTCATGTAACCCACTTTACAATTAAAGTGCAATAACTAGTGACACACCTAAAATTATGAGGCATTTTCCAGTGCATCAGCAGACTCAATAATGCATTCAGTCCATAGGGAACAAGTGGCTTTTTTTCCAGGATCAGTCATTTATTTAGTCTCCATCCTGCACCTACCTGCCTTATGGTTCATGTGTCTGCCTACTTTTCAAAACTTGCTATGTAGAGGACATTTGTAGATGTTTCAGAAGGTATTTAAAATACAAAAATAACAGAAATTATTGTTACATTATCCCATTTATTTTAAGAACAGTGCTAGGCCAAATGTATCATTCAGTCCTCTCTCATTTTTCAAAGCGCCCCATTTCAAAAATCCAATATGATTCTTTTCTCAACAATTTGTTTTCCCAGTCACCCCTTCTTTGGCTACTTCTAACCTTTTCCAATCACATGAACACAAAATAATGACCTGTATCACAGAATTTAACATGAACTGCTAATGCATTGCTGACATCACCTTTAGCAATGGCCGAAACATATTCCGGTATGCACACTTTGAATTTCCTGGAGTTTTTACCAGCATAAAACAGCCCAACAATTACATTCAGAAAGGAACACAATATGATCTAAATCACAGTTAAAAAATTCTCTTACTTCAAAAGATTCTGCTGTCACCTCATTACTGAAAACACCCATAAGTCTTTACTAATGGGCAGACTTTACAGCAACCACACGTATAGTTTTCCTTTCACAGAGGCAGCAACCAATTTATTTCATTCTGTTATGGTTCACATGCATATATACTTCTGTATATACTTCTCTATCTCCTATATTTGTACCATGTCTGTATACAAAACATGGTTTCTTCTTCACAACGGGAACCAAAACACTATCAGACCACATAATGTTCCAGTGTTTTCCAACAGTCTTTCCTACACTGCCAGATTGTGTTGCCTGTCAGGGTTCTGTTCCTGTGGGTATAGAAGATTGTGTTACATAAGAGATCACACTATTCACAGCATCCTCTTCATTTATTCCATCATTTACTCTGACTTCATTTGCATGTTAACTTCAAATCATTTTACTGCCATAGATTTGCCTTTGTCAGTAACCCCCTGTAGATATTGCCATGCTCCAAACTTTTGTTTCAACCCTTCTGATCTTCACACAAAATCTTGCTCCTTACTGCAGTTCCTCCTATGCCTCATAAACAGGCTGCCAGGGATATTTCCAGTTGTGTGTCTTATATGGCAACCTTCATGATACAAAGGCACGCAGTATTTCAGTTTCTTTCCTGGTGAGGTCAGTATAGGCACCTTGCTCACCATCCATACATATTTTACTATCCAAAAAATTAATACAGTACTTGATAAACTTGCAATCATATTTCAGTTGCTTAACACCAAATACTGTACAATATCTTTTAGTTGCTCCGTTATTTCCTTTCATATCATAAGTACAGTATATTTTCTAAACAGCGTCTATTCAAGTCTATTTAGAAAAAAAATGTGTTAAGATATGGATCCCTAATCACTTCTTCCCACACTGCCGGATAGTTTGTGGCATAATTAGGGGTAAAGAGTATCCCATCATTGTACCTTGTTGTTGGAAACACATGTTTCCCAGAAATGTAAAGGTATTGTTAGTCAATCAATCAATCAATCAATCAAAATCTTTATTTATTCAGGCGAACATCATTGAGCAATGCTCATTTACAAGATGGACCTGATAGGTCAAGATCAAAATAAAGTACAGTATAATACATAAACAAATACAGAGAAGAGGCAAAGAGTTTTATATAAATAAATAGGTACAGTAATAAAGAACGTATATACAAGCAAGGTAGCTAATGGTTTTGTACAACTAAACAATAAAACAGACAGGTTTGACACAAATAACTGTAGGTATTGGGATTGAGAAAGTGGTTAGGTGTGTTATAGTTGGATAGAAACTTAAGGAAGTAGATATGGGGAATAAAGAAGGAATGGCAATGGATTGTAGGGTATAATGTAGCTAAGTTTAAGAGTATATAGACAGAGATAGAGAAGAAAAAAAGTGGGTAAAGGGTAAGAAGGACTAGGCTTAGTGGAAGCAGTTGCATATCTCAGGAAAGAGATTTAAGAAGAGTTTTTTGAAGGATGCTATAGGGATGAAGGTGTTCAGCTTTAGGGTCTTCTGTAGAGAATTCCAGGTAGATGCTAAAAAATAACTGATTGCAGACCTCCCATGCCGGGTACAGACTTTAGGTAGCTTCAAGGTGATAAGGTTATTGCTTCTTAGGGCATATGATCTTGGTGTAGCCAGAGTAAAGCAACCAGAGATATAAGTTGGAAGTTTGTTTGACAGAGCTTTGTAAATCCATAATGCAGCATTTTTTTTCCTCCTGAGATGTAAGGATGTCCAGCCAACAGCATTATAGAGGAGGCAGGATGAGTGTTGAAAGGAAGATCTGTGATGAATCTTAGAGCTCTATGGTACAAGGTATCCAATTTACTTAAATAGGACATAGTGCAATGGCCATATAGGAAATCTGCATAATCGATGAGAGATAGAAATGAAGCCTGAATTAGTCTCTGTTTAGACTCTTTGGTTAGGTAATGTTTGATTCTGAAGAATAGGCGAGCCTCTGTCTGAGTTTTTCAGGAGCTCCTCAACATGATGAGTGTAATCAAGTTTGTTATCAATCCATACCCTAAATATTTGAATTTAACCACATAATCAAGATTTTCCAAGGATGGTGGATAGTTGGGGAAGAGTGTTTGTTGAGAGAGAGGAAGAGTATATATTGGTGGAAAAGAACATAGCCTTTGTCTTCTTGGCATTTAAAAGTAGTTTCTTTTCAAGTAGTTGATGTTGCAACAGGGAGAATTCTGATTGGAGTAACTCACAGGCCTTTGATGGCGAGGGATTACTGACATACAAGACAGTATCATCAGCAAAAGATGAACATTGGCAACAGTGAGGTTGGAATCAATGTTATTGATATATATAGCAAAAAGGATAGGGCCCAGGATGGATCCTTGCGGTACTCCCCTTAGAAGTGGTTTTGAGGAGGATAGGACACCTTCATTTTTCACTTGTTGTATTCTATCAGTGAGGTAGCATCTGAACCATCCAAGAGAGGTTGGATCCAGGCCTAAGGAATGCAGTGAGGAAATCAGCAGCTCATGATCCACTGTATCAAAGGCTTTACTTAGGTCAAGAAATACAGCACAGATGTTGCTTTTTTTGTCTAACTCAGTTTGCCAATCATTTGTTACTTTTGCTAATGCAGAAATGGTACTGTGTCTGGTCCTAAACCCAGATTGAGCAGAGTTAAGGAGATTATTAGCATCGAGGTAGTCTCTTAGTTGGATACTTACCAGTTTTCTAACATTTTAGACAGTACCGGTAGGATGGATATAGGTCTGTAATTGTTGAGATCCATGGGGTCCCCTGATTTGAGGAAGGAAACACTTGTGCTGTTTTCCACAATGTAGGAACAGAACCATTGGATAAGGACAGATTAAAAGATGGGTTAGGGGAACTGCAATGGCATGAAGAGCAATTTTAAAAAGTAGGGTCCAGGAGTCTGCACCAGCACTTTTCTTGGTGTCTAGATATAGCAATAGGTCTTCCACTTGTTTTAATAAAATGGGCTTGAAGGAAAATGAAGAGGCAGTCTTCTGACCATCACTCGACTGGAATTTAAGTTGTGACCGTAGTAGATTTGCTGGGGAGGAGTCAAAAGCTAGGCCAGCTGTACTGAAATGATCATTGAATGCATCTAAAATTTCACACTTGTCAGTGATAACAGCATTATTATGGTGTACTTGGGATGGCAAGGAAGTACGAGTCCTGCCCTAGGATCCCCTTGATGGTGCTCAGAATCTGGCTGGGTTAAGGTAGGAGGCATCAAGCTCGGCTGTATAGAGAAGGCAGCCTTGGCCTCTCTCACTTTTAGTGCAGCTGTTTCTGGCTTTTCTGAACTAGCCAGTCAAACGGATCCTTGGTCTTTCTAGCCCTTTTCCAGAGTTTATCTCTGGCAAGCAGTACAGATTTAAGATCAGCAGAAAACCAGCGGCAGGATTTGTTTTTTATTCTAACGCTAGTGAAAGGTGCATGAATATTGAGGGTGCCTATGATAATGTCATTTAGCACCTTGAGTGCTGTTTCCACAGAAGCTGTACGGTGAATTCTTGCCAGCGTTACAGAATGATATAGATCGTGAGATATCCTTCGATGTTAAGGTTTTTATTTCTTCTTGTGAGGAATTTTGCAGGGTTGGATGGCTTGACTGATGATCTTATCCCTGCAATAAGGCAGTGATCACTTATATCACTGAATAACACTCCAGCATGTGAAAACAGAGTGCGGTTTGTTTACCAACATAATGTCAAGTAGGGTGCTGTTACTTTTGTTTTTGAGTTAATTCTTGTCGGTTCATTTATTAATTGAGTGAATCCATATGTGTCACAAAAGATACTAGGGGAGCAGATGCATTGGAGAGCCAGTTTAAGTTTAGGTCACCTAAAATAATGGTATCCTCGGGCCCAATTTAATTATGTTTCCAAATGATTAAGGAGTTGAAGGCCGGCAGAGGGGGCCTGTAGCACCAACCAGTTAAAAGCTGTCATATTGGGGAGAGCTATTTTAAGGGATAAACATTCAAATTCTTTGGGTACTGATGTTACACTAAGTCAGGATCTTCTCAGCAAATAAATAACAAACAATCCACTTTGTCAGGAGAAAGAGTTTCCCATTTTTCCAGACTGTGCCTCATCACTTACAGTACATTCCTTCCTTACGTGGGATGTTGGTAGAAAGTGATGTCACATCTAGCATCACTAGATACAGTACCAACTATCCTCAATTACTAAGTCATTCAAAATGTTTAACAAACGACCTGTGTCCTTCAGATAGGAAGGATAGCTGCAAACTGCACATCTGATATTGACATTAACTAACTTAGGCAGAAGTTCTGTTGACGTCCCCACACTTGCAACAATAGGCTACCCTGACAGCTTCTCCAAACATTTATTCTGTATTGCCTCACTTTAACTTGCACTGAAACTGCTATACAGTCACAGGACAACTTTGTAAATAGGGTTCCCGGGTCCTAAAGTTATATTCTGTATAACAACAAAGACATATACTACTACATTTCTGTATATTTGGTAACATGTACATTGTTGCACGTATTGGGTGTGTACCTGCCAAGAAATCAAATTTGCTTCTTGTGATCAGTTTTTAGGAACTGCAACATTTAAAGGGGACAGTGCTAATTGGCAGCAGTTAGTAATGTTCCTAGTAAGAGAAATGAAAGACTTGCCTCCAGATGTGCCATATTTAACTGTACCTTAATAAATACTTATGTGAACAACTGTGTTTTCAATAGTTTTCTTTTCATGGACAACATTCTGCCAGTTCTCTTCATGGAACTAGTAATTTGGAGTTTTTACGATGTCACAGTTTGTGTGCAGAATGCAAAACATCAGCTATTGTCCTATCAGAACCATGCTTAGAGTTCTTTGTTCAAACAATGACATAGTTACAACTCCAGATCACAGACTCAGTGAAGAGAACTGTAACAGAATGCTGCCCATAAAAAAACAATTAAAAACACCGTTTTTCACGCCACTTTTTATTCAGGTACAGTTAAATATGGATCATGTAGGCTTACGGATATCATGTCTGTAAATAGGAACATTATAAACAGCTACCAGTTAGAAATAATTTCTTGTCGTCTTTGATCAAATCAGTTTCCACCTTGAAATCATTGGTGGGATCCACATTTAATTTTTTGTACATGTTAGTGTTTGTCAACTGTTCAAGGATTTCTGTCACATGATCTTTGAATTCATTATTACCACTGCCCCTCCTTTGTCAGCTTTTTTATGGTGACATTTTTATTCTTTGACATAGTTTCTAATGCTTTAAACGCCTCAGTTGCACAATTAAGAAAAGTGTGTGTGAAGCCCAGATCTTCTATACGATAGCATATGGTACGCACTGTATGCACCAGTATACTTGCTGTGACCATTTTGTGCTATATGAGGAGATAAATGCCAGGGTAGATTGTATGAGGTTGAAAATGAAGGTGAATCCCGAGGTAAGCAATATGGAAGGGAGGCATAGCCTGGTATAGGTTGGAGAATGAGTTGAGAGTCCAAAAGAGCAATGACAGAACAGGCACAGCACTAGGCAGGTGAGTAGAGCTATTGGAAACCAGGAGAAGTATGAACCAAGAGAGTGCTGAGGGTGAAGCAAAGGGAATCTAGCATGCAAGGAGGGGGGTAGAGGTCAAACAGAAGAGGAAACTCCAGCAACAGCACCTGGAGGTCCTAGCTAGTATCTGCTCAAAAGGCAGCAGGTGCAGAAGAAGGCAAGAAACACAATCCAGGATTTAGAAGAGCAGAGGATCAGTAAAGAACCAGTAGGGTGGCAGTCAGGCAGGACCAGGTGCTACAATTAGGGAAAGGAGATGCAGGAAAGGTGAAGCAGGAAAACCCAGATGGGAAGGCAGCAGACAGAGAAATAACACCCCCCTATCCAGCAGGGAGAGTAGCAGCAGCAAGCAGGGCCACACAGTGGCAGAAACAGGGCTGTTGGCAGGTCACCCAAGGGCACACTGCAGTGGAAGCAGGGGATGGAACAGGCATCAGGCGCTCCGGCAACAAGAGCAAACCCCTGCACGATTGTCTGCTGAAGAAGCCAGGCAGCAGGCTGCAGCAGAACACTGGAAGCAGTTGCAGTGAGGCCCCCACAGGAGGAGAAGGAGATACAGGACAGACAGTAAGAGCAGGGATACCCCAAGCTGCCGTTGTGTGGACTTGTCAAGTGGGAGGAGGATGGACAAGCCAGTCAGGATGGTTGACAGCTGCATGGCCACTGCAACAAACTGAGCATCCAAAGGATGCATGGGAATGAGTACCACTCAATGTGTGTATGTGGGGAGGGAGACATTCTCATACCAAAACTGTACTTTAAGAAAAAATGAACGTATCTCAGTTTCTGTGGGGTCATGGTAAGAAACCTCAGATTGCTCTTGAAATTACAAAAACAAAATGCCTTTACAGTGCAGTCTAGCTGGCACAGCCCTGGATGACAAGTTATTATTTTTCACATATGATTACATTTGTAAGACACAGTACTGTTTTGAGTCAGTTAATTTTTTCACACCTGTCTGGATAATATTAGAATAACAAAAAAGCCTACCCATAGTCTTGGAGTGCAGTTTTGACCATGGCAACTTGTAACACGCATTGGTCAATGTCAATGATATTTGCTTTTAAGTTTTACTAGTGAAATTTATATGCTTTATAAGTGACAGAGGATACATATTTAAAATTAGGAGTTACTGCTCCAGTGGAGTAGGGGAATAATGAGGAGATTGTGAATGTGGCAGGGACCTGAAAGGCGAGATCAGAAAAGTTGGAAGATTATATAATGAGTCAGAGGTGCTAGAGGAGGAAAGTACAGAATTAGAAATAAATAAAGATACTTATCTGATAAACAGATGAGGTTCAGTTAGACATAAGTACATACAGTAAAAGAGAAATTGGTTAGAATAATAGCAGACTCTAATAGAAAGAGCAGAAACAGAATAGTGGAGAAGTACAAATGGAATGGGATGAGAGCTGAAGAAAAGTAAAGGGAGTTGTGAGGGGAAAAAGTGCAGTTTAAAGTAAAGGTCAGTTTAAAAGTGGGAAAAGAACAGAAAGTACAGAAAATAGAACTAGAGAAAACTAACAGTATAAGTGGAATGGGGGGTAACACAGATCCGTTAGTGTTCAGGTGTGGATGATGAGAATCAAGTCACTGGTGCCTAGTGTCTTATATTTAAGGAGCTTTGATGGTACAGTGGACTAACGTGGATCCTGTATACACTTTAGAAAGGTTTTTAAGATAAATTTCAGGACCTGTTCTGAATTCAGTTTGCTGTGATTTATATTGATCACTCTATGCATTATATAAAACATAAATTCTACTGAGATCTTATCAATAGAATGGAAATTACTACTCCTACTATATGAATATAAAAAAAATCCTTTCATATTGTCCTTAAAGTAGGTACTTTCAGAATCTAAACTCAGGTCAAACTAAAATAATTTCTTCAGTGAATATAAAAATGAACAAAATGGGTGATTTAATAACATTTATTGGGCCAACAAAAGATTTACAAAATGTTTAAGTTTTTGGACTTACAAAGTCCTTCATCAGAAACATGGCAGTTAAGGAAAGATATCACTTTAAGCACTCAGAACATAATTTGTAAAAAAAAAAAAAATCACATATGAATGTGATAGCTCTGCTGATAAAAAAAATCTAAAACAGAGAGCAAAACCAGAGATAAAAAGCCAGTCCTAGGGAACCTAATGGGTGTAAATCGCAAAATCTAGCCAGGAAGGAATGCATATGACAGCAGATATCTATAGATGATCAATTCCTAACTGACTACCTGAAAATGACAACAGACTGTGTGTGTGTGTGTGTTGTCAGCACAGCAGTATTTCTGTGTATGAATCTAAAAAAAACACCAATTGTAATCGGCCATATAAATAGACATATATATATATATATATATGAACATATGAAAATACCAGCAGAAACAGGCATCATGGTCTATTGAGTGTGCTTGAGTATGCAGCTAGCACCTTATAATGCTGCTGCCCCTCCCTTCCCTCCCCATCCTATTACCCCTTACCTGCTATCCAGTGATCATAGCGACTGAATATGGGCACCTGGCAAAATGGTCACTCCATATTCGGCGCTATTGGGAAGGGCTACCTGTAAGGGTAGTGACTAGGTCTACCGTGACGGTGGGTGAAGGTGACCAGAACAGTGGATTGGCTATGGGAAAGGGAGGGAAAGGGAAGGGAAAGGGAAGAGGGTTATTAGGAGGGACTGCGCCTGCAGCTGCCAAGCCAGCCATGTGGTCTGGTGTTGAGAGAGGCTGGCTGCAGCATAGCAGGTACCGGGTTCAGGGCTGGGGATAGGAGGGTGTAAATTTGCCACTGCCTGTGGCTCTGGACTTACATTTTTTTTTGGACGAATTTGTGACCCCTTCCCGACATGCATCCCCCTGGAGTTAGGAATCTTTAGTAAGAGGAGTGCAGGGTGTGTTGTGGGGCACAGCCCCCCCCCACAGGAACACTTTAGATTGCCACATGTTAGTTCACCAGTAAGTGTATATCGCCGATTTGCTTTTTGACGCTATACACTCACCATAATAGCGATCACAGTTTCGCTTTCACTATTATGACATAGAACCCCTTACCCTAACCCTAGACCAACCCTCCTTGAAGCTGTCTACCATCTTGCAGACCACTACCTCACCCAAAAAGGAGTTCCACTTATCCACCACTCTTTCCATGTGAAAATGTCTCTTCATTTCTCTCCTGAATCTAACCCCCCTCCAATCTCAGTTGGTGTCCTCTCATGTCCCTCCCCTTTCTCTTCTGGAAAATCCTTTCTGTATTAGTCTTGTTTTTTCCCTTCAGGTGCTTAAAGGTCTCAATCATATCACCCCTGTCCCTCCTCTCTTCCAGAGAGTACATATTCAACTCCTCCAGCCTTTCCACGTATAGCTTGCTCTCCAATCCTTGGATCATCTTTGTAGCTGTATGCTGTACCCCCTCCAACAATCTGATGTCCTTCTTCAGGAAGGAGTGCCAGTATTGCATGCAGTACTCCAGGTGGGGCCTGACCAGTGACCTATACAGAGGCAGGATAACCTCCCTAATTCTGGAGGAGATCCCTCTAGCTATACACCCCAGCATTTTGTTGGCTTTTGCCGCCACCCTTCTGCATTTAACAGAGTTGTTCATGCTCCCTGTTATGATCACCCCTAGGTCCTTCTCTTCTGTGGAGCAACCCAACTGAACCCCATTTAAGTGATCATCCCTTCCCTGGTTCCGGGCTCCGAAGTGCAGAACCTTGCACTTCTTGGTGTTGAACCCCAGCTGCCATTTATCTGCCCCTTCCTGCAGCTTATTCAGGTCCTCCTGCAACCCCTTCCCCCCTCCATGTCATCTATCACAGCTCCCATCTTGATATCATCTGCGAACAGACTGATTTTGCTGTGGATCCCATTCGAGATATCTGCAATGAAAATCCCAAACAGTACTGGTCAGAGCATGGATCTCTGTGGTACTCCACTCATCACCACTCTTGGTTATGAGAGTTTCCCCCCTACCACCACCCTTTGCTGTCTCCCCCTCAGCCAGTTCCTGATCCAGGTCACCATTTTTGGCCATGCCCCCACATACTCCAGCTTCCCCCAAGCACTGAATCAAAGGCCTTACTGAAGTCCAGGTACAGGACATCCACAGCATGGCCCTTGTCCAGTTCCCATGTCATCCAGTTATAGAACTCTACCAGGTTTGTCTGGCATGATCTGCCCATGACAAACCCGTGTTGCTGGTTGTCCTGGATACCATTTGCCTCCAAGAAGCTCCTTTAGGATGGTCTCCATGTATTTGCCCATGATCAAGGTGAGGATCACTGGCCTGTAGTCCCCTGGTTCATCCTTTGTCCCACATACCGTAAATATATTCAGTAGAACCATGTTAATATATCTATATATATATAAAGGCCTATTAAAAATATACATAAGACATGTCCATGTTTTGCACCTGAGACAAGAAAAGGCAGTTGGAGTTCAGATGGTGTAATGGGTCATAAAATCAAAGTCCATATTCATTCCATCATCATTATAGGCATTAAGAAAAAAAATAAATTGGACCTCATACGTCTGCCTCTCATGTGCATTTCTGAAGTGACCCTTTAGAACCAGGACAGAGACATCAGAAATGGAGTGATTGGATTGAGACAAATGTTGTCCTACTGGTTTTACAGTATTTTTTCATTTTAATGTCACGTCTGTGTGAATTCATTTGGGTTCAAAGGTGTTGTCCAGTTCCCCTACCTAATCTGTACATGGACATTTTTTGCATTGGATGTAGTAAACAATGTTCTGAGATATACATGTATAATTCCCTTTTATCTTGAATTGTTTGTTTTGGGGGATGTTGATAAAATCTGAGTGTAAATGTACTCACATGTCTTACAGTTAGGACTACTGCTGGGCTTAGTTCCACCTAATATTCTGTTGTTTTGGTCTTGTATTATTCTACTTCTGACAGTCAGGTTGGATAAATTAGGTGGCTGACTAAATTCAGTGACTATAAACTACCAGTGCAATGCATTTTGTGTTTTAGCAGAGCAGCCTAGAAGAAGTCAATTAATGTTCTCCCAGGCATTATTTGAGAACATGAGCTCAAGTTACAGAGGCACCTGCCCATACACAGGCACCATCTACTTTCTGAGCCATTAACCATCACAAAAAAATTCCAAAAAAATGATTGTGTTACAGACGTGCATTGCGCAGTTTCTCACGCTAGTAACTTGGCCAATTTTTCATATTTTCACTCCAGATTTTCAACATTGCCATATTTTCACACCACTTCATGAATAGTACAGCTGTCATTTTTCACATCCTGCCTGAAATGTGTTTTTGCACCTGTGGTGCCAAATGGCACAGTCGCTGTGCAAAATCATCTTTCCGGTAATGAACTGATAGTGCCACTGTTCATGAAGTGGGGTCACAAAAAGCCCGTGTTGAAATTTTGGAGTGAAAATACCAACAAATGCCCAGGGTGTTAGGGTTTCCAATTATAACGCCCCAACCTGTAGAGACTGACAGGTGTCAGGGTGTGACTTGGAATCATTGGCTGTAATGCTCATGCCGTTCCACCCCCACCCTGACCCTGCAGCCAGTGACAGGCATTGAGGTGTGCCTTGGAGTCTTTGGCCCCAAAGTTCACCCTATTCTTCTATACTGCACCCATCTCAATGTATTTCATTTTGGAATGCGGTGAACATAAGGCCCAAAGACCTCAAGGCACACTGTGATACCTGTCGGTGTCTGCAGGGTAAGGTGAGGTGAAATGGCATGAGTGTTATGGCTGATGACCCAAAGCCACACCCCCAATGCCTGTCAGTCTCTGCAGGGTGGGGGTGTGGTTGACGTCAGTTCAATACTTCACTACCATGCCTATTATTCATCTCTCTAACTCCTGCACTGCCAATGCTAATGCCAGCAAGCCAACATTCGGCATTGACAAATGCTTGTTTACAAATGCATCTGCACAGTTGAAAACTTTTGTAAAAAAATAATAACAATGGGAGTTATTCCACATCTGTCCACAGGTGCCACACATGCAGATGGAGGGATTTGAGACCTGGATGAACCAGTCTGCCCTGCTCCTGAGTCAGAATATCATGGCAGAGAGGCAGTTACTGGAGGTTTCAGCAATAGCTGTTGAAGCAGTGGGAACCAAATCTGATGAGGCCAAAGAGAGGCTAATAGAATCATGTGAGCCCCTTTTGCCTGTAGCTTCAGGAGAACCCTCTGAAGCATTGGGAAGGGAGGAAAGGCATACAAGAAGTTCCCTGCCAGCAAAGAGACAGCACATCTCACCAGAAAATACCACTCCCAGGAACGAGCGAGCACATATTGGGTAGCTTTGTGTTGGATGGAGAGATGAAGAGGTCTGTCTTCAGCTGACCCCACAGGTCAAATACGCTTTCAACCACCTCTTGATTTAGCTCCCACTCGTAAGCCCTGACAGTGGTGTGGCTGAGACTGTCTGCCAGGATGCTGCTGATGCCCAGCACATGGACAGCAATCAGGCGGAGGTCATGCTGGACTGCCCAGTACCACACTCGTATCGCCTCCCGGCATAGAGAGTACAAGCAAGTGTCTCCCTGTTTGTTCAGGTACTAGACCACATACATATTGTTGGTCTGAACCAGGAGTGTCCCCGTACATAGAAGAGGCTGAAAGACCTGGAGGGCATACAGCACTGCCCTAATTTCTAACACATTGATGTGTAAAGATGCTTCCAGCTGAGACCATGTTCCCTAGGTCTGATGGTTTCCTAGGTGGGCTCCCCAGCCTTGACATGAAGCATCCATTGTAAGGGTCATGGTAGGAGCAGGGGGTTGAAAAGGGGACCCCGTGGAGAGACTGGACAACTTCTGCCAAGAAAGAAGGTCCTTCTTCATGTACCTGGACACTAGGATCCTGTGGTCCAGGTTGTCCAGCCACTGATCCCTTTGGACATGAGGAGTCCATTGGGTCACCCTCATATACAGTCTGGCTGGAGGAACTGTAGGGATCGCAACTGCCATCCACCACAGGAAGATGGAGGATTGACCGGGCTGTGGTCCAGCGTGAGTTGGCCACTAATCTGGCCTGTTCCTGCAGGGTCTCCACTCTGTCCAATGGGAGGAAGGCCCTGCCCTAGACCATATCCAGTACCACCACAAATGAATTATAGGCACTGGGAGGGGAGAGGTGGGACTTGGGATTATTGACTGTTATTCCAAGTCTGGAAAAGAGGTCCAAGGTGAAGGAGAGGGACTTCCTCAGTCTGGTCTTTGATGGGGCTGACAAAAGCCAGTCATCCAGATGCAGGCACAATTAGGTCCCTGTGCAGCATAGGGCTGCAGCCACCACTGCTAGGCACTTGGTAAAAACCCGAGGTGCCGAGGATAGGCCAGAAGAGAGAGAGAGCCTTGAACTGGTAATGTTCCCCCTGGAAGGCAAACTGAAGAAAGTGGCAGTGGGCCTGGAAGACAGGGACGTGCAGGCAAGCATCCTGAATGTCCAGCTCACAAAGCCAATGGCCCTTGTGGAGCATGGGTAGAAGTCCCTGGATGACGAGCATGCAGAATCTCTTGTACTCGACATACAGGTCGAGCATGCTGAGGCCCAAGATAGGTCTTAGGTTACCCATCTTTTTGGGCACTAGGAAGAAATGGAAGTAGTACCCTCTTCCTATCTGTGCCAGGGCCATGGGCTCTATGGCTGACTTTTGCAGAACAGCCTGGACCTTGTCCCCCATCAGAGACAGGTGCCTTGGAGGATAATGGGAGAGGCCTGGGGGGATGTCTGGAGGCCTGTCTAGGAACTCTGTGGTGTGACCTCTTGCTATTAACTGAAGGACCCAAGAGTCCATGGTTATGTCCTATGACGCCAGAAGGTGGAGGGCAAATCTTCTCCCCCCACTGGTTCCCCAGAGGATCTGGAGGAGGCAGGGGGTCCCACACAAGTCAAGAGGCTGAGGGGAGAGAGCCAGCAGCTCCTCCAGGGGACTTCTGGGACTTGGCAGGGGGAGTAGAGGTTCCTGATGCTGGATACCAGCACTTGGCCTGGCATTTGGCAGGGGCCTCTTTGGTCTGGAGCCTCTATTGCCGATGAAAAGGCTGTTTGCCTTTGTAACCCCCTCGGTACATGAAGTGGATGTCATGGATGGATTTACCGCAGTCTTGCAATTCAGTGATAATATCCTTAGCGTCACCTCCGAATAACACAGATCCCCTGAAAGGGGCATCCAGATCAAGGTCTGGATGTCTTGTGCCAGGCCAGCAATCCTGAGCCATGAATGTTGCCTAATGCAGACAGCAGTGTCTGTGGTGTGAGTAACTGAGTCTACTGTGGCATAAGTGGCCCAGAAGGCATGACAACAGGAGATTTTAGCCATTCTCACTGTCTTGGCAATTTCGGCCTTAAGCTCCTGGTCCTGGATAGCTTCCAGCTTGGACTCGAGTGAGGCCAAGGAAGATTTCTGGTAGGAAACCATATGAGCCACATAATTAAAGGACCTGAGGGTGCAAGTGGAGGAGGAATGACTCTTGTGACCGAAATCGTCCAGCTGCTTAGACTCTCTATCAGGAGGAGATATGCTCAAATGTTTAGGTTTAGAGGACCAGTCGTGGGCAGCTGTGATTACAGCTGAGTCTGCATTAGGATGGCCAGTAAGGTGTGTGATCCCATCTGTGGGGTGGTACATCCTGACTGCCTTTTTTCAAACAGCCAGAATGGAGAAAGGCTATTGCCAGATAGTGGATGTCAGGCCTTCATGGGGCCCAGTCCAAGGCAGTATGGGCATAGGAGCTGTGTCAGTCATGTCTAGATGCTCCACAAGCCTTTTCCTCTTTGGATCCTGTTCCTGGATAGCCCATCCACAGGCATTTTGTATAGTTATGAGGAGTTCTACAAAGGAAGGGTCCTCTGGAAGGGACTTCGGGGACTCCTTAGGCTGAGGCTCTATAGGTGTATGTATACCAGAGCTGGAGGATGAGTCAGAGTCAGAGTCTGAAGAGTGCCTGCTTGGGGTCTGAACACTTTTTAGAGGAGTATCTTGTTTTTTTTTCCCTGACCTGGTGTCTAGAGGAGTCTTTTCTGGAAAGGTGAGAATCCACAGGAGAAGCTGATCTAGAGGTTGGAAAGGAGGTGGGAGTAGAGGCTGCCACTGATTTCCAATGGTCAAGTTCTGAGGCTAGTTGAGTCCTGGGCTCCTGAATCAGGGTCTGGAACACTGCCTGGATAGCAGCCTGAGGCTGCTGTGGAGGCAGAGGCTGAGGCTGAGGAGGAGGAGGAGGAGGTGGTGGAGGAGGAGGCTGATATAATGGATAGCCCATCATCTGCTATTGAGAGTATCCATGAGCCTGATAGGAGTAGGGAAAGCCAGAAGGAGCATACTCTTGATTAAACATAGCTTGGTGTCTGGTACCCAGGTACATAATGGAGTTGATGACCAGGTGTTGAATACCCCAGTGAAGGGTACATTGGGTATTGTGGGGGTGGATAGCCTGGAACATTGCCTATAGGTCCAGCTGGAGGTGGAGCTGAAGGCCCACCAGGAGGTGGGGCTGAAGGCCCAGCAGGAGGTCCAGAAGGACCAGGCATCAGCCCCGTAGGGACATTTGAAGGGGCTGGCACTGGATCAGGCACAGGAATGTCCAGCACTGGAAGATTCAGCACCAGGGGGCCTGACAGAAGGTTGTTCAGTGTTTAAGGAATGGCTAGAGTGCCAGACATACCCTGACCCAGAGAAGGGTCACCTGGTGAAAGGTCACTTGGCATTGGGGTATGAGTAGAACCCGACGGAAGACCCGCCATCATTTGGGGAGCCAGAGTCCAAGATGGCGGAACCTAGTTGTCCAAGGGGTTTGGGGTTGAGGAATTCCTGATGGAAGGTCCATGGAGGGATTAACAATAGGCTCAGCTGGTGAACCAGGAAGAGACTGACCTGGTGAAGGATGGGGAACCTCCAGATTAGTGCCCACCTCCGGCTCTTGATCTTCAGGCAAGCCTGGAAGGTCTGGTTAGGTCAGTGGGAGTGTGGAATCCTCTAAAGGCTGTTGCATGTCCAGCAGCTGGCTTAACTCAATGTCAAGGGTATCTTGCAAACCAGAAGGGAGAGCCTCAACTGTGCGGTGCCTAGATGAACTGGGGAGTGACTTATCAGACGCAGCCGTGCAGACGTCAGAAGAGCTAATGTCTGACTTATCAGCCTGGTCCATGCAGACAACAGCAGAGCTGGAGCCCAGCTTACCAGCTGTGACCGTGTGCTCCTCAGTGGGGCTGGGGAGTGACTTATCAACCTGGCTGCTGGTGATAGACCCTGAAGAAGATATGGGCTTAAGGAGCACAATAGTGGTTCCATTGCCCAAGAAGAGCCTCGACTGCACCATGAGTAAAGCAGGCAGGGAGGCCGTGGTCTGATCTTCAGGAGCAGTAGGAGACCTGGCAGTAGGGGTACTTACCAAAGTGGAGGCCCCTCTGGTGTCCATGGTGCCTGATGGTCACTGCCAAGTGGATGGAGACCTATCCCAGTCTCTGTGCCTCTCCTTGTCTTTTTTCTTCTTTTTGGGTTCTGGCATTGGAGAAGATTTTTCCCACAGATTCTGCAGCTCCTTTTCCATCAAAGCTAGACACTTCTCCAGCAAATGGGCTTTGAGCTTTTTCTGGTGCCTAATCCATGTGGCCTGGTTGAAGGATTGGAAGGACGTACAGTCCTTGACCTGGTGTTTGGAGCCTAGGCAGATCACGCTTTGGGAATGCTCATCCGCATACAGGATCTGGGTGCCACAGGACTTGTACTTCTTCTTTTTGATGCATCACCCAACTGTTAATGTTCCTGAACTGTACTTCCAACTATATCCCATGCTGTAAATTTGTCACTGTTATTTATTTGCTTCACCTTTCTTCTGTATATCCCTCAAAATCTCTGTATTAGACCTGTTTATGTTAGACCTGTTTATACTGTATTTTACTGTGTAATTGTTTGACCTGGTGTTCTTTTCTCTTTGTATGCTTAGCTGGTCATTCTTGTAAATGGGCATTTTTGCTCACATACTTTTCAGTATAAAATAAAGACTGATTGATTAAAAACTGGACTGACAGACCTGAACCACAGCAGTTCTGTAAAAATCCAAACTGATCATGCTGGATGCAACTTGCACAAATACTGCTTGTCCGGTCACTCTTCAGTCTGACTTTTACGTATCTGGTCCACTCCTGGAAGTCTGTTTTTCAACCCTTCCTTGGCATGATTGAAAATGGAACCATCAGGATCAGACCTGATAGGTAAAACCCTGAGCAGATCATCTGGAGTGAGTGGATCGGCAATATTTGCACAAACTGTGCCCAGTCCAGATTTTACAGCTCTGGACTGGGTCTGGTGATCTGGTTTTTACCCATACCCCACTGCATGTGGCTTAGTGACATTCTGTACAGATGGATGCAGAGTTTAACTCATTGAAGGTTGAAGTTTCAGAAAACCATAATGCTAAAAAATATCAAGACTCGCTCAATTTCTGATGATCCCCCAACCCCAAGTCATACTTAGTCCTCTACCAAAGTCATGCTCAAATATTGGTGCCTCTACATCCACACCATTAAGCTTTTAATGCCATCATGCCTCTTCTGCTGCCATGAGCTCCCCACCCACAAAGTGCCATTCTACTTGTGGCAGCCCCCCCAAACCAGATAATTTTCCAAGGAGCAACTCTTTATACCACATCAACTAAATTACTGCTAAACTCCTTATTTTTAAACATTTTGTTGAGAAATTTTTGTTTCAGTATCTCCATGGTGAGGAAAAGTTAATTTGTAAAACAAACCAAAGCCCCCAGTTATCAGTTCATTTAATCACAATTATAAAAATGTTCTCAGAAATGCTGCAATCTGATTGGCTGTTAGGATTCCAACAGCCTTACATTAATCCATGTTATACTGTCATGTATAGCCTGATCACAATGGCACATGGATTCTTCATGTCAGCATTCCATCCTCTAGCACTGCAGAATGACTGGAATTATGCATTTTGATTTTGAACCAGCATTCTTAAACTGTTGGTGGAAGAACTACTTTATTAAAAATCTCCCTCTAAATGAGGAAAACATTAAAAAAAATACACTTTTTAACACTTTTCTTTTGGAATAATTTTTTATAATAGCAATAAGGCACACCCAAGGGTTAGATTAACAGTCAGTTAATCACCCCCTAGGGCAGTATGGCACTTGGCTGCACCTCGTGCCACATTACACCCCTAGGGGGTGATTAACAGACTGTTAATCTAACCCCTTGTCATGCCTTATTGCTTAATACAGCATGTTATGAACTGATGAGATTCTGTGTGTAACCTAAGTCAAACAAACATTAGATACACACATGCCTACCTATTTGCAAGTGAAGCAAATGTGGTTACTATCACTCAGTTGTGAACACCTATAGTCACAAATTGCAGGTTAAGAACATTCAGTAGAATATAAACAGTAGCCCAGAACTGCCAGCCTGAGAAAATGAAGTTGGTGTATTATTTGGAAACAAGCATCACTGGGACTCTTTGCTATGGAATGTCCTGCAAAGCAGCAGAATGACTGCTCTTAGGATGGTGGAGTCAAATGGATTAATGAGTGCAACGCAGAGCTTATTTGTTATGCAGAAAGCTCCAGGAAGTGTTTAACCTTTTCTACTTCCAATAACTTTCTATGATGTCTGTACTATCCATTGGTAATCTGATACAGAATGACTGCCAGACGATAATAAGTTAACTTTCCGTGGGCTCAATTAACTCCTCAAGCCAGAGGAAAAATAGTACTCTACAGCTTCCTATACACATGCAGGCAGTGTAGTAATGAGGCTTCAGTGGAGGAATCTATTTTTAACACTCTATCATGTTGTTTGGTAGCAAAAATGACATCAGCCCTTTTCTGAATGCAAAACTTCTGCTGGGCAATGCCCACAGCCATAAACAGGATACTAATCTGATTGAGACAGCTTTCTAGTGGCCTTGGCTGCACAATATAATGTCATGTGGAGAAAGCAAGCTCCCTTGGCCCACCATAGGGGTTGTTGTGGCACCAAAGGCTGATGTCAGTCCTCCCCAACTGCATCATACTGTTGACTGAGTGGCAGCTGTTGTGGTCTGGCCTGTCTCCTGATGTGTTGTCCTGAGCTGTCTTCTAAACTCATGTCATCTGCATGGCAGTGCATTGTGCTACTGCTGGTCTACTGGGGTAGCCAAGTTCAAACAATTTTAATTAATATTATATAGTAATGGACACTGTATGGCCAATCAGCATGGAGAACAGCTATACCTCTTATTCCATGTACAGCTGTCTCCTAGCACTGCACATCAGAGAGCATCTGAGATACAGTAGGTACAACCACTGTACCCCAATGGGGTGCAAGTGGGTGAGCATGAAAAAAACGTATTTAACTATGAAAAAATGTACAAGTTTCAGCAGCTGATAATCATATTGATAGCGATTCATATGATTATGTTTATGGTAAGTGGCATTTCTTACTTTTTTTATAAGTGTCTCTCACACTGATTGTAGAAAGAAGTAAAGCACCAGAACCACTTCAATCATTGAGAAGACTTTTTTTTTCTATCACTTTACAGAACCCCTTGTATGCTCTACATTTCGCCCATTGGGCTTGTTCAGGAGCAAGGATCTAGGTATAAATCAATTACATAAACAAAAATTAATAATTATAGTTTAAAAAATTTTTTTTACAAGACAATTAATTTCTGTTCCTCATATTGAGTGTTACCCATATAGATACTAGCCTGCCACCTCATGTCTAAGAATAAGATAATTGAATTTATGTTGGAAATTGTACTAATCCTGATAGCTTTCCTTTAGTGCCCAATGTGCTAATGAAGAAACAGCACTTACCACACATAGATACATAGATGTTGATGGCAGATAAGGGCCTACGGCCTACCTAGTCTGCCCATTGCGCATGTACTTTGCTACTTTAAGCTTCTCTAGAACTAGGTTGTCCCCTTCCCCTGACTACCAAGATCCCATGATGCTTGTCCCATGCATTCTTAAATCCTGTAATCATTTTAGCCCCCACTGCCTCTTCTGGCAGGGCATTCCAATTGTCCACCACCCTCTCCATGAAGAAATTCTTCCTCACATTCCCTCTGAACCTCCCTCTCTCCAGTTTCATCCCATGTTCCCTAGTCCTGGAACATCTTTTTCTATGGAAAATTGTGTTTTCCTGTACCTTGTTTTTCCCTGTGAGGTACTTATATGTCTCAATCATATCTCCCATCTCCCTTCTCTCCTCCAGGAAGTACATATTTAAGTCTTTCAGCCTGTTCTCATAGGTTTTGTGATGTAATCCTTGCACCATCTTGGCTGTCCTTCTCTGAACTGCCTCCACCCTATCTATGTCCTTACATAAGTAAGGCCTCCAAAATGGGACACTATATTTGAAGTGTGGCCTCATATACCCATAATCAATTAAAACAAGCAAACAAACCAGGAGTGAAGTGATTCATTTGTTGTAGTTATCAAAATGGTTCGAACTAACGGCTCTTTAGTAATTTAGTATTCTTGCCTGTGAACGCTGCTCACTAGTGTGCATTCTATGAATTTTTCCTACAAGGACTCATGTTTGTAGGTATGGGTGGTGTCCCCTAACAAGATATGGCAGTCCTTGGAAGACTGCCCATAGCTCCTCTCCCATATCGCTCTCCCCACCACGTGACGCTCTACACTCTCAGAGAATGGGGGGTAGGGGCTGTGGATGCTGTCCGGTTTGGACAGGCATTGGGGTGTAAAGGTATGTGACTGGAATACATGTGACTCGAGTGTATCCGAGTCTGCTTTGTGGAACAGACCCATAGTCAGTAGAGGGATTCAAACATAGGTGGAACATGTATATGGGATTGTTAAGGGTGGAAGGAGAGGGGAAGAAAGGATGAAGGAACACATGACTACTAAAGTCATCACATCCAGCTGTAGGAAGGGCTGGGCAAACTGATTGGGCCATTGGGCCTTTTTCTGTGACATCTATGTTGCTATGTTTCTACAGCAGACTGAAGGACAGGGAGGTCAAATGATTTTCTCAGGGTCATACAGTGAGTCTCTGACTACAGAGGGATTTGAACCCGTGATCTCCTGGTTCACAGTGTTGTGCTTTAACTACTGGACACCAAAGCTTTCCCAAATTATATACTGTAACAGGAGAAAAATGAGAAGAATTGGAGTTTTATTTAACACCAACAAACAAAACTCTCCTGTATAAACACTCTGAGCATGTTCTTATTTAATAAAAGGGCAAGATCAGAGTAAGGTAGGGCAGGACTTTTAAATCTTCATTCCACAGGAATCAGCCACTCATGTGGTGTCTTTATTGCAGCCTGTTACTATCAGGAATAGCTTTTTGCCTAGTCCACTCAGAGTTTATTGACTTTTCTAGTTCTGAAGAATAGAAGTGCAGTAGAGTTACTAAAAGTGAACTACTACACCAGAACAACATACTGTATATTAAAAGCATCAGAAAACAAATGACACAATCATTTGGAAAACACATAGGTTAAGTACATATTATATTCAACCATACAGATAAAAATGCTTTTGAGTCCAACAGAAGGCTATTTGCCAAAAGAGATTTTGCTTGAACAGTTAAAGTGATATTTTTACTCTCTGCCCTTAAGCACTAGAGAGCGCTGGCTATCCACCCAAGCAAATACTGATTGTTATGTTATTATACCTACACATGTGAAAAAATGTCATCTGGGGGTTTAAGGGCACATAAATCATGAGCTTGTTACCCCGCAGTGGTACTTGTACACTACACTTTTCTAGCATTTATTCAATATTTGTCACAAACTGTAACATTCTAAGAATAACATCTGTGATAACATTTTGTCTGTCACTGATTTGATTGTAGGGCAAACAACCTGATGTCCCTGTCAGCTGGACCCTCATCACATTCTCTGAGAACATATCTGTTTGCCCTGTGAGCAGTACTGCAACAGTTTCTATAGTAGTGACACAGGCCACGCCCCCACCCAATTTGTATATGAAGTGAAAGAGTGGCACGCTGCACTGGAATTTGTCATTTCTGCTTGTCATCAATTGTGACTGACGTAGATTCTTCTGGCTGCAGTTACCTGGCAAAAAATGGTGAAGCATGGAATATGCCTCACCATTACATTGCTAAGTCAAGGGAGAATTGTCCAATTATCAACACCACAAGTGGTCAGCAGTATAGACTCAAGGTTAAAGCAATGAGCTGTGAATGACCTTGGTACAGTACATCCAGCAGACATGGGTTTGATTCCCACAACCTCCACTTGCATACTGTATAACCCTGAGCAAGTCACTTAGCCTCCATGTATCCCCAGGATGCATCTTGAGATGAGGTTTGGCTCAGTGTGCCTTTCCTGGCACCAGAAAATTCTAACAATAAAAACAAACAAGTGCAGATGCTATTCTCTGGGGACTGCAGTTGGAAATAAAATATGAAAAAAGTGCATTAACCCATAGCTGTACAGAAATGTATCTTCTAATTTTCAGTGGGTCCTTCTTTTACAGAATTTTACAGCTGGCAGAGAGTAAAGCACCAGAAGGTCAAGTGACTACCCAGCTGTATCTGTCATTTGTACTCCCAGATGCCAGATGTAGTTGTACTAGATTGGTGCCTGGCCGAGATTCAAGACCATTTGTCATCTAGCTGGCTTAGACTCAACTTAGATAAGATGGCGGTATTAGTGATTGAGCCTGGTCAAAGGTGGGGCATGGATGCAACTGTGGGGATGACTGACCTTGTGCTGGGTTCCTCCGGGCTAGTTGCCTTTGCTAAGGTGAAGAATCTGGGGGTCATTCTAGATGATAGGCTGACACTTGAGGATCGGGGGTCCATTATAGGCTGGAGTGACTTTTACCATCTCAGGAAAATCACCTGGATTAAAGGCCTGCTTCCCTCTGAAGACTTGCCCACCTGGTTCATGCCTTTGTAACTTCCAGATTTGACTATTGTAATGCTGTGTGCCTCAGGGTTAGTGGAGAAGTTCTACTACACATGCAGTAAATGCAGAATGCAGCAGCCAGGTTGCTGTTGGGCCTCCTGATGTCTAGTCATGTGATCCTGGTCCTACATGATCTCTATTGGCTGCCGGTGAAATGGCATATCTCCTCCAAGGTTGGTTTGCTGACCTATAAAGCCCTATACCGACTGGGTCTTGGTTATCTAATATTTACCAAGAGAGTGCCTGACCACCCAGAGTTTTAAATCAGTCCTCAAAACTTATTTGTTTAGCCTAGCGTTCCCGGACAAGATCAATTGATGGGATGGTCTGGCAGTATAGCCTAGAGGTTAGAGTAATGACCTCTGAATGAGCTTGCTACATCCAGCAAACCAGACTTTGGTTTGATTCTCACAACCTCCACTTACATACTGTGTGACTCTAAGCAAGTAACTTTATCGCCCAGTGCTCCCAGGTCACCCCTGAAAACAGGCACTTGTGCTTAGTGGGCCTTACCTGGTTACCAAAGACTTAAATAAAAATAAATATTTTATTATATAGTGCTGCTGTAAATTATAAATACATGATTTTATGAATTTGGATTTTAATATGTTTGTTATGTTTATTTATGTGTGTGTACAGTGCCTTGATCTTTGGAAAGAAGCTTTTAAAAATAAAATGTATTTGATTTGGATCTGAGAGACCTTCTAACTCCCTAGCAGACCACTTACCTCCGCTGCTCCTCCTAGTTGGGCCTCCTGGCAGTCACCAGAGCTAGGCTTACATCATCAAACAATCAAACCTTCGATGGCCCAGTCCTGTGGAACTTTTTCCACAGATCTTTATGGGAGACCCCCTCAGTGGAGGCCTTTAAGACGGGCCTAAAGACTTACTTGTTTATCAAGGCATTTGGGCTGGTTAATGCCATCCCAGTCTGGTTGCCATTTTAGTTCACTTTACTTACATTAAATCTATTTATTGAGATTCAGTGTTGATATTTAAGTTATATATTTAGTTTTGTTATCTATTTATTTTATGGATTCACTTGAGTTTCCCCTGTAAAGTGCTCTGAGCTCCAAAGAAAATAAACTTAAATAAACTTACTGCTATTACTTGCTCAATGTCATACAGAATATCAATGGTTCAGGGTGGGATTCAAAGCTGAGCTGTTTCACAGTTATGTGCTCAGACCATTAGACCACATTGACCTCTTAATATAATCATCTCAAAAGTCCATGTTCTTTAAAGCTCCACAATCCTGCTCTCAGTCTTCAGTTCTTAAAGAGGCTTATATTAAGTAAAATCATTTTATGGTTTCAGATTTCAGCTGTTGCAGGTGCTTTTGAGGAATGCAGACTTTAGCAGGTTTTCGTGATCAGTCCTAAAAAAAGAATTATTTTAATGAATGCTAATAATTTTCTTTCTAAGACAATGTGGAGTTGCAGTGCCCATCTTCCTCAGTCACTGCCTGTAACTGATGGACTATACGCTTTCTTCCCAGCCACTCTCTCGTTTTAAACTGACATCAATTTTTTTTCTATTCTAGATGATCCTGTAATATACACTGTTCCTATTGTAAATACCAAAAAATTTTACAAATAATGTTTTTACCTTTTTTTCTGTATTATCAAATTTATGTACCACTAGACGTTTGTGAAAACAAGCATTTTTGCTCACATACCTTCCAGTATAAAAATAAGACTGAACTGAAAAATGGCAAAATCTGATTTCTTTACAGTCCAGTAGACCCAGAACTTGAGCAATGGCAAAATATTCTGGCACTATGCCTTGGAACTCCTTAGGAAGGGAGTTAAAGGAAAAGGAGCCCCTGCAAACCATACCCTCTGGTTTAGCTTTATTGAGAAAATCACCTTTTTCCTCATGCCACAAAGTAGTTTATTTTAATTCTGAAAAGTCTGCTACCCAGAAGTATGGTGGACACTTGGGCAGCTCCATTAACTGTAAAGGTGTGGCATAGCACCGTGCGCTTCAATGCATTTCTACTGAAGCGCACAGTGCAGCACCACACCTTTACAGTTAATGGAGCTGCCCCAGTGTCTGCCATATTTCCCGGTAGCAGAATTTTCAGAATTAAAATAAACTACTTTGTGGCATTAGGAAAAACATGATTTTCTCAATAAAGCTAAACTGGAGGGTAAGGTTTGCAGGAGTGGGAGCCCCTGCAAAGGACAGCTTTCCTTTAAAGCCACTCCTCAAATGCTCATGGTGGTGGGTTGAGAGGTCATTGATCCCACCAAAATTGCTAATTACTTCAGCACAGCCTTTACTGACCTCAGTTCCATCATCCCCACTGAGTCTGCCCAGACCCCCTGCAGGGAGCCCAGTCCTGAAGCCTCACAAATGGTGGGCTCTGAAGCACGATTCCCAAAATTCTACTTCAAGGCTGTTTCAATTAAAGACACTTTGAAATACAGCAGTAGGGTACATCGTAAAACTAGGTGTGTGAGTGACTCGGTTGATATGAAACTTCTTGCCTTGGTGTTAGGAAAACTTTCTCACCCTATCACTAGAATTGTTAATTTTTTCCTTTCTTACTCACAGCTCCCCGAGAAGTTGAAATCTGCACTGGTTACACCAGTTTTCAAAAGCAGATTGCATTATCCTTGCCAATTACAAACCTATTTTATTCTCTATCCCCTGTCTAATGCCCTAGAGAAAATAGTCTTTGACCAACTTGTCACATATCTTGAAAAATACAATGCCCAGTGTGTACAGCAGCATGGCTTCCAGAAGCTTCACAGCACCAACATGGGGCTGTTGGAATACACCAGCTATGTTCATGAGGCCCTTGACAATGTTGACCTCATTGGAGTTATATATATTGACTTTACCAAGGCCTTCAACCAGGTCAGCCATAAACTCCTACTTAACAAACTCCTTGGCCTGGGTTTGTCACAGAACACAGTTGTCTGGTTCTATAGATATCTCACCATTTGCTTCCAGCATGTGAAGATTGATAAATCTGTGTCCAACACTAGGGGAGTAACTAGTGGTATCCCCAGGGCTCCATCTTGGGCTCACTTCCATTTGGCCTTTCATAAATCAACTGCCTGATGCCTGTCAGTGAGCCAATGCACTCTTCTATGCTGAAGATACAGGTATTTATTCCAAAAACCCTGACCTTGATAGCCTTACCACTGCTCTCCAAAGTAACTTCAGATCACTAGAAAGCTGGTTCTCCAACAACAAACTGGTCCTCAGTTACAAAAAACACAATGACCATGCTCTTCCCTAGTCTTCCTCTGAAGAGGGGAAATTCTACCCTTTGCCATCTGAAATGGCCAAGGGCAAAAACCTGAACACATGGAGACCTTCAACTTCCTTGGAGTAACTCTGGATGACACCTTGGGCCAGATATTCAAAAGGGTTGCGCCATGCGCAATAGGTTTGCGCCTGCGCAAGTCCAAACTTGCTCCATTCTGCGATATTCAGCAGGAGGCAGTTGCACTACAGAAAACATGCTGAGCAACAGCGCAATGCAAATGAATGCATGCTGAACTGGAGGGGGAGGAACCATGCATAAACTGCACAGCCCGATATTCAGCCGGGCTGTGCAGAGTTGTGCAGGCGCAACCCCCAACCTGCGCCTGCAGGACTTTGAGCCAAAAAAAAAAGGCTTAAGTCGAGGGCCACCCACAGGTGAGCTGCTGTATTGCAGGGCGCAACACAGCAGCTGCCACCTGTGCTGGCTAACCCAGTCCCTGTGCCCCCATGGCCGATCGCGGGCATAGTATACTCCCCACCAGCCGTCGGCGGGCATCAATGTGGCTCCTCCCCTCCCGTTCCATATCCCTGGTGGTCCAGTGGACTGGAAATGCCCGATCCGCAGGCGGTATGTGTGATAAAAACCACCCCCGAACATAGCCCTGGTGACAGTGTCCCCCACCCTACCACCCAGAAGCCCCACCTCGCTCCCCCGGCGGCGGTGAGCGGCAACATCCACCCGCCTGCACGCCCGCGCCCGCCGACTGACTGCCGGTGGAGCACCTTCGCCCATTGGTGCAGAGCAAGAGCCAATGGAAGTGCATCGCCCGTACATGACAGGTCCAGATTTGCCCGATTCACAAATCTGGACTATCGCTCTTCTGATATAAACTACATGCCGGTAACCTTGCTCTACCAATAGGCTGCAGCCCCACAGAAACAGTCAGTCGGCCCGGGCGGCGGGCGGCAGTGGACATGTTACCCGCCGCCAGCTGAAGCGAGTGGTGAGGGCTCGTCAGAGTAAGCCAAGGAGTGAGGACACTAACCTGGAGGC
This sequence comes from Neoceratodus forsteri, assembly GCA_016271365.2. Classification (NCBI taxonomy): domain Eukaryota; kingdom Metazoa; phylum Chordata; order Ceratodontiformes; family Ceratodontidae; genus Neoceratodus; species Neoceratodus forsteri. Next base: position 238,986,405 of record CM057451.1, read on the forward strand.
TGATCAGGGGTAGTTTTATCACACATACCGCCAGCGATCGAGCATTTTGCTGGACCACCAGAGATATGAATGGGAGGAGGTGAGGGCCACATTGATGCCACGCATCGACTGGTAGGGAGAAACTTACCTGCTCCTCGATCTGCAGTGCTGGTGCGGTCCTCGATGGCTGCTGCCTGGCATGGCGCCAGGCGCAAGTCCTCGGGGATCGGCGCACCTACATGCTAATGGCATGCAAATGGGGACATAATCACATGCAAATGGCCCCCCTGCGCCTTGCATGAATTATAGCCCCATTTGCATGTCACCTTTGGATTTCGTGATTTTGCGCATGGCGCAATGGTACTTGCGCCACCGCAAGTTGTATGCTCCACTCTGTCAACTTGCGGTGGCGCAAGTTCCACTGCGCCATGCACAGTGGCTATGGCTGGGGGGTGATATTCAAAGAAGTTGCTCAATAGCGCAACTCCTTTGAATATCGCCCAAGACACACCCCTGCGCAACTATTTTGCGCAGCTCAAGGGCTTGCGCCTATGAATGGCGCAGTTTGAATATCCAGCCCCTTATCTTTTGCTCACCATTTTGACAATCCGGTGGCCATAATTAACAGAAGTCTGGGTGCCCTGTGCCATAACTGGAACAATCTCACCGAGGATGCTAGATGCCTTATTGTGGTCAGCTCTTTCTTGTCACTTATAGATTAATGCCTCCATGTCTACACAGCTGCATGTGATATGGTGCTAAACAGGGTAAACCTAATCTGAAATAAGGTGCACTGCTTTGTACTTGGTGCAGATAACCATACTCATAGTTGTACCCTTTATGTGGTCACTAACTGGCTAGCTTTACCCTGTGGAATAAAGCTCCAGACATATTTGCCAGGCCAAACAGGTGCTCCTGGGACTAACACCCCCTTCTTTAACAAATTGCTTCTGCACTGTCTCCAACCAATACAACACCAAGAACATGGCCAGGAATGCCATTAAGATTCTGTTCTGGTGTACTTAGCTGGGCACGCAGTCATTTGCTGTCAAGACTACTAACTGGTTAAATGGACTGCCTGATACACTGTTCAATCTCCCCAAGTTTAATCAGTTTAAGAGATCTTTGCGGTCTGCATTTGCAGTCCAATGCCATTGTAATCATTCAACTGTTTAATTCAGTTCTCTCTGTGCATATCCTGTGACTTTTTATTCAGTGATCTGTATGGAGTTTGTCAAAATTGTATATAATTGTTCTGTCTTAAGTGTTTTGATCCTCTGGAACTGCTTATTGTACTTGTAATGTTTTTTGTGACTATGTATTTAATGTGGAACCTTTGTAAATTAGCACTTGTGCTCAAAGATAATCTCTAAAGTTTTCAGTAAATTAATAAAATAAACCTCATCCAGTTTACAGGTGTCACCTGTGTTCCACTGTGCATATTTCTGTATGTGCATTCATGCCCATTTTCTGTCTGATTCAATAGTTTCTGGGTATATAACATGACTTGGCAAGTGGTAGGTGAGTACTGTTCAGAAAATTTGTTTGTCAAACGAAGTGAGCATCCAATTGTCTGTCCATTCAGCACTGATTGAGGGTGTTTTTGTAACTCTGGGCCCCATTCTCAAAACATTTTTACCATAGGCCCAAAATGGGAGTAACACTTTTGAGAACTGGGTCATTCAACTGCTGTTTTTGCTGCACACTATAATATTTAGAATTGTGTTCCATCAATCATCATATTTCATCAATCATCATTTTTGTTTTGAAACTTTTTGTATTTGCAGGGTATTCACTAATACATTCATTAATACAGAAACAGAAATAAAGTGACAAAACTAATGTTATATATATCCTCCAGTCATTACAGACTCTGGGATTTTCAGAGATCTGCCCAGGATGTGTCTGCTACTATTTTCAAAGCAGAAATGCATCAAAATCTGTGAGACCATCCTTTAGATGGCCTAACAGTGTCCAAAGTTTGCATCCAAAAATGGGTGAAATCACACCCAAAATGGACACAATTGCTGTTATATCCAATCTGGATGCAATTGCATCCATTTTTTTGCAGCAAATTGTGACTTTTTGTCATAGATGGATGCAACTTCTGAAAAAAGAAGCAGGATTGCTTGGCCACAAGAAAATGGACACAGACACAGTATGCATCTGCATTTGCATTCAAGTTTTTTGACAACCCCCCCTTTAGTGTCTTTTTTGGTGCAATCCCAGATCACACAGTTTGTTGAGACTGCACTCTCTGATAAGCTGCATTGACAGTTTAAACCACTAAAAGTTCATCATTACTCACTGCCAGGCATAAGCATTTGCAAAAAAGAAATGCATCAAACAGTTAGACAAACTGACCAAAATATAGTCAGACTAAATACATACTGCATACTAACATACTAAAAATGCCAGCAGAGGATGCCTAATTGTCTTTTGTGTCTGCTTGATAGTCAGCACCCATACTGGGTGCTGACTTTGCTGTCCCCACCACCCCCTTGGGTTTCTCTGTCCCCCGTCCAAGATGTTCCCCCTGTATTGGACTTCATCAGCTTCACCCTCCCCCATACCTGTCTCATCCCTTCTTAAACCCCTCTACAGTCTCCACCTCCACCAGTTCCTTGGGCAGCACATTCCATGGTTCCACCACCCTCTCAGTGAAGTAACACCTCTGAGTTTCTCCCCTCTAGCTTCCACCTGTGTCCTCTAGTTGCCCCCCTCTTTCCTTTGGAGCACCCTGACTGAACCTCCCTTATTAATCTCCTTTATGTACTTGAAGACCTCAATCATGTCCCCCCTGTCCCTCCTCTCCTCCAGGGTGTACATGTTGAGCTCTTTGAGCCTCTCCCCATAGGTCCTTTCCCCCAGGCCCCAAATCATTTTGGCTGCCCTCCTTTGGACCCTCTCCAGAAGTGCAATGCACCTTTTTAAAGTGCAGCCTCCAAAACTGCACACAGTACTTCAGGTGTGGCCTAACCAAGCAGTTATACAGAGGAAGGATCACTTCCGCCATTCTGGAGGTAATCCCCCTAGTGATGCATCCCAGCATCCTGATTGCTTTTGTCACTGCCCTCCTACAGGTTTCTGAGTTGTTCATTCTGACATCTATCACCACCCTCAGGTCTCTCTTCCCTGCGAGACTTGCAGTGTGTCTCCCCCCAGGGTATACCCTTGGCCCAGATTTTTGGCCTCCTGCATTTCCCTGCATTGAATTTCAGTTTCCACTTTCCTGACCACCTTTCCAGAGCTTCCAGGTCCTCCTGCAGGGCCACTCTCCCCTCCTCCTCATCCACCATCTAACCAGCTTCGAGTCATCTGCAAAGAGACTCATTTCTCTCCTGATACTCTTCCTTATGTCTGAGACATAGGCGTTAAACAGAAGTGGCCCTAGTACCCACCCCTGGGGAACCCCACTAATGACTCTTCTTGTAGATGAGACTAGCCCCCCAACTACCACCCTCTGAGTATGCTCTGAGAGCCAATTACCTATCCATCTGATCATCTGCATCCCCAATCCTATTTCCTCCAGGTTAGCCAGCAGACCATTGTGAGGTACTGAATCAAACACCTTGCTGAATTCTAGAAATACATCCCAGCTAGTTGCAATGATAAGCATACCATCTTTCTCCTGGGATCCTGGGAACTGAACAGCCAATTCATGCAATATAATGCAATAATATTCTGTGGTGATTTGCATATGCAGCCCATGATGCTCTGCATTATGGGGGCATGTGTGATTTTGTATTTCTTCAATTCATGCAATGATATTTATACCCCTAACAATCAAATCTATATGAAATATTTCCATCAAATAATTAGTAGAGAAATTCAATAACAGTTTTAATCATCTTCATAAAAGATGGCTGATACATTTATGTGTAGAATCTCTGGCAAGTAGAAAAATGAATCCCTTAATACAGCTATTATTTCATTAATAAAAATGTTAAAGTTGTAGCCAGCATATACAGTAGCCCTGAGGGGCTTCTTGGTTTGAACTTACCTGAAAAGTTTGTGTTTGAGCCTAAGTTTCAGCATGGAATTTCTTAAGAAGAGCTAAATGATGGGGTCCATACTCCAGGCTTTTCAGTTTCTTTCAAAGAATACTTTTACAAATTAAATCTATTGTTGCTCTAAAGTCAATAAAAGTTGCACACAAATTGAGTTTCTTGATCGTTATGTACTTGTCAATTACACGTGTCAAACAGTTATTCAAGCTATAATATTCTCTCCTTAAGCCAGAATGCTCTTCCGCTATAATTTGTTGTTTGCCCAGCCAAACTGCAAACTTACATCTGTTGCAACAAAAAATGGGTAAAAAGTTTAGCTGATATATCTTTTGGTCTGTAGTTTGACAGATTGCTGTGTCTCTCTTCTTGAAAATGGGGAGTAGAGCTGGCCCGGTGGTGCTGGGGGTTGAGGTGCTGGATGCCACACTTCGCGCTATGCCAGAGACCTGGGATTGGGAATTTACTCAGGTTGCTCGGGGGCCAGTGGGGAGATGAAGGATGTAACATTCCAGGACAGCTCTCCTTCCTCAGGGAGAGGGGATGCTGTGGCACACTGCATGCCTGCTGCCCAGTGGTGGCTGGGTGGTAGCACTTGCACACTGCAACACAGGGGAGATCCTACGTACAGGACGCTGGAGCCATCTCCACGGAGGTGGAGCTTGGACATTGCACCCATTGCACATCTGTGGGCCCAGGGAGAAAATTGGAGGAAAAACCCCTCTGATCAGCAGGATGGCAGACCTACCTTTCATAGGTGCCGCACCAATGGTGAGGCACAACCATAGGTCCTGTGGCAGAGGATCATGGTGAAGGTAAGTCCTGGGTGAGCTGGGTGAGAATGGGGCTGTTGTAGGAAGATCCAGGAGATAAAACAACAAGTTAAAAGAAAAGAAAAGAAAATGGGGAGTAGGATGTTCCTGGCCCGGCCATTTGGAAAAGTCTAGCATTTTCTCTTTTGACCTCAGATTAGGTTGGATTCAAATTTTAATTTGCTGCATATTTATGTTTTTAATATATCTCAGTAACTGTTCTTAAATGCTCTTTTAATTGTTATTTTGTACAGTATATATTGTGTACATTCCCTTTTTTATGTTGCTTGCACGCATGTGCAAGAAACATAGTGCCATCATCCGAGTTTTCGGAGGTGTGGCAGCCCTCTTCCAATTCAGTCATTGTGTGTGCAGGCGCGGCCGCAGTTCTCCAATCACTGCTGGAGCTGTCTATGACAGCAGTCTAAAATGCAGTGGCGTACAGTTGAAAGGGGGAGCTACGCTTCAGTAAGCAGCGATAAGATATCGCCTGCTCATGCGTGCTCCCCCTACACCCACACACACACACACGCACGCGTACTGCGTGCTCAGCCCCTCCACACACTGTATAGCCGACGGGAGTGCCCAATCCCCCATCGGCTGTGCTGCACCCCCCAAAAAAAAACGAGTTGCACATGCCACGCTGGGTGCCCACCCCAGCGTGGCAACACATGGTATAGTCGACGGGGGTGCCTAATCCCCAGTTGGCTCCACTGTCCCCCCCCCGAAAGTACACGGTGCCATGCTGGGAGCCCACCCCAGCGTGGCAACAGATGCTATCGCCGATGGGGTGCCCAATCCCCTGTCAGCTCCACAGCCCCCCAAACAGTATCCTTGTGCCATGCTGGGAGCCCACCCCAGCATGGCAAATGTCCTGTGCCGTCCTCCTGTTTTAAAAAAAAAAAACAACCTGCAACACAAAAATGGTCCCCCGCTGTCTGAGGCCCCACCCGCATCCACCACTGCGCACCCGCCTCCCACCCCCTCACCCCATACTTACCTCTGGACCTCAGCGCAATGATATTCAGTGGACCAGGAACCGTCTGCACTCTTCAAAGCCGACCGCGAACTGAGGAAATGCCAGTAAGCTGTATAATGTAATAAATAGGGTTTTTTCAACTTTGCTGCATATCTCAGGCATTTTTTGGAATTTTTGCACCAAATTTTCAACATGGGGTTTTTGGGACCCCTTCTCATGAATGCTCTCACTGTCATGGCATTAATCAGTCCCAAAGGGTGATTTCGCAGTCACTGCACAAAATCACCTTTCGGCACTGATTAACGAAATGACACTGCCAGTGTTCATAAGGTGGGCTCTCAAAAAGCCTATGTTGAAAATTTGGTGGAAAAATTCCTAAAAATTACTGTTTTACAAGCGTGCATTGCGCAGTTCCTACGCATGCTCATAAGTTCACGAATTTTCAATATTTTCACTCGAGATTTTCAACATTGCATTTTACCACACCTCCTTATGAGCAGTACAGCTGTCATTTTTCATATCTCACCCAAAATGTGTTTCTGCCCATGTAGTGCACAATGGCGCAGTCGGTGTGCAAAATCACTGTATGGGACACATTAAGAAAATCACAGTGACACTGTTCATGAGCAGAGGTCTTAAAATGGCTATGTTGAAAATTTGGTGAAAAATTCTAAAAATGACTGTTTTACGAGCCTGTGTTGCGCAGTTCCTACGCACGCTCGTAAGTTTGTGAATTTTCAATATTTTCACTCCAGATTTTCAACATTGTCATTTTACTACACCTCCTTATGAGCAGTATGGCTTTCATTTTTCACATTTTTCCCAAAACATGTTTCCGCCCATGTAGTGCACAATGGCGTAGTCGGTGTGCGAAATCACTGTATGGGACACATTAAGAAAATCACAGTGATACTGTTCATGAGCAGAGGTCTTAAAATGGCTATGTTGAAAATTTGGTGACAAAATTCCTAAAAATGACTGTTTTATGAGCCTGCATTGCGCACTTCCTATGCACGTTCGTAAGTTCGCGAATTTTCAATATTTTCACTTCAGATTTCCAACACTGCCATTTTACCACACTCCTTATGAGCAGTATAGCTGTCATTTTTCACATCTTGCCCACAACATGTTTCCGCCCATCTAGCGCACAATGGCGCAGTCGGTGTGCGAAATCAATGTATGGGACACATTAAGAAAATCACAGTGACACTGTTCATGAGCAGAGTTCTTAAACTGGCTATGTTGAAAATTTGGTCACAAACTTCCTAAAAATGAGTGTTTCACGAGCGTGCATTGCGCAGTTCCTACGCATGCTCGTAAGTTTGCAAATTTTCAATATTTGCACTCCACTGACTTCCAAATACCTACACAGCACATACAAGCAAGCAACATTTGGCATTGACAAATGCTTGTTATTGTAAGTACTGCATAGTACCAACCACAGTAACGTCCCTGTAAGGAAGCACAGTAAAGGCTTGACTGTTTGTGACAGGGGCACATAGAGACAGCATTGTGAGCTTAAGATAAATGGTGTTTTGGGGTAGCTGTATTTTGCAGTACTCCAGAATGTTATTGTAACTGTTTTTTTGTAGTGTCCTGTCACATAATAAAGTCATTTAAAGGAGTAGTCCACCTAGAACATGCAAAAAACATATGTTATGTAGAGTGTTTTGTTATGTATGTTAAGTCCTAGTGTGTCCTTCCCTCTGTCTGCTATTTGGAGATTTTCCTAAATTGCCTGCTATCTGTATGGTAGTTTTACGACCCCTGGGGATCTCCATAACAAATAGTTTTATTGGCTTTCTTACTCCCACGATGCCCCCTGTCTCATGTGACAGTGATGTAGCCATGCCCTTAGATTTAGCATGTGTACTACTTTAAAATTAGTTTAGCAACAGCAGAGCCTTGTAACTATTCTTGTCCAGGGAGCACAAATGTCAACAGTTAGCTTGCTTTCAGGTATCTGCTAAACTAACTGGGGTTTCTGTAAGAAAACAGCTGCTAAATAGCTCTAATTCAGTATTTGTGTTTTTGATGTTAAAACACTCCTGCTAGCTAGACCTGATGCACAGAGAAAACAAAAATAGTGAATTAAAGCTATTTAGTAGCTGTTGTCTTACAGAAACTCCAGTTAGCTTGCTCTCGGGTATCTGCTAAACTAACTGTTGACATTTGTGCTCCCTGGATAAGAATAGTTACAAGGCTCTGGATTACATATCTTGGATTTAAATATCTTGTAAAATTTAGGGGGTTCTCTGGTTCCCAGGAACTAGAGGAGTTATGTTTTAACACGATTCCTGCCTGAGAGAACTGATTACATTTTTGCATAAAACTAATAACTGCTTTCTTTTAACATTTAAAATAGCATTTGTTGTCATTTTAACAAAGCAGAACTGAATTAATGGAAATTACAGGTGTTATCAGTAAATGACTGATTGGTCAAAAGGAAAAAAAAGAAAAAATGGGCCGACAGGATTTAAAAACACAAATCCTATTTTAAACTCTTGGCAAAGACTGACTGTCATGAGTTCTATTTAATGTGCCTGGGCCCAGATCACAATTTTAAAAACTGAACTGTATTAAAACGTTTGCCCTAAAACACAATAAAAATGGACTGAAAAAGGAAAGCTGTTATAACTTCAAAGTCTGCATCAGTGTCACCTATGTATTCCGAAGGCTCAGAAATACAGGGAGCTCACAACAATGGTGGTGGAAAACACGGATCACTAGGGTCATCTCCTCAGAAAGATCAGTCTTACAACAGGGACAAATAAAAAGGAAAAAGTTGCAGATCCATCAGAAAGGCATACTAAAGAACTCAAGATATCAGAAATGGGGAACCCTGAAGTTGTTGATGGCAGAAATGTACAAAAAAAGAGCCTTAGAGCAGGTGCTGGAAATGCTTGCTAAGACATAAACGAAAAGAAAAGCACGTCCCTGCCACTCCTCCTGCAAAGGATAGGTCTCAACGGTCAACGAATTCCAGGATAAAGTTGCAGTACAAGAAAATCCCTTTGACCAGACACAGTCTTGACAAAAGGGAATTTTCAGGAAGTCATTGTCAGTGGATCTAAGTGTCCTACTTTGATATCCCAAATGGTATCATGAGATATGAGTGAGTTTTATTGAGCTACTCAGTAAGAGTGATTCAATAAAATCACTCATCAGAAGAACTAGTGGTGCAATATAGTAAAGAACAAGTGACAGCGACTGCATCCATGAGCTGCACTCGCTTGACAGCGATAAGAGGGGTAGTGTGGCCAAGCTCTGCAGAGCTGGCCACGAGGTGTAGTGGCTAGAGCCACTGCCTATAGAGCTGAAGGACTTGGGTTTGGGTCCTGGGGTGGGATATGATTTTTGTGTGTCCTTGAGTTTTCTTTTTTTTTCTAAGTCCACCCCCCTGGAGTTGAGAATCTGTAAATTGGGGGTGTGGGGGGGGCACAGCCTCCCAAATAAAAAATGTTTCATTGATGTTGTTAATTGAATGTATTGACCATCGCAATTTGTGGCAATCTGTTTTTGCTCACTTTTGTGACTTGGGGCGGTTGTTTAGTCACTCTTATTAATACGTGACATAAACAGCTCACCCTTATCACCTAAAACCTGAGCAAGCTGTAACATTCTGATAAAATCAAGTTAGAATTTGGCTGTGTAAGACATTGTTAATTAACGTGTATAAGTTTGCCTTTGTATCAGAGAAAACCAGTTCAGATGTTATCCATGGACCAGCACCACTGATTGTACCCCCACCTCGCGGGCAGCAACACATATGTAGGTATCTGTATTAATCTTAAGGCAGAAAAAAAAAACTATTGTAGATGCCATATTGGTCCTTTTAAGAACAGATCCAGAAACAAATGATTTTGTACCTTTTATTGGACCAACATGGATGTTACAGAAAAGAACAAAGTGTTCTAGCTTTCGAACCTACCCGGTTTTCATTTAGATTCCTTAGACGGATTCTGTGCATTATTGTTATACACTGACACTGTGTTGAAATCTGCACTTATCAGGCTCATGGTCTCATTTTCTTGGGGGTCCTTGACAAGTATTTTTATTTGGCACTTACACTTACAAGTGATACTATCATGCATCATGTATATATGTGTATCTTTAATTTGGGGCTCTTTTTCAACTTGCAGTCATACCTAATTTCAGGATTTTGTCTCTCATTATCTGTTCTTTAATACACCAGGACACTTGGAATGTAAGTTGTAACCTCATCTTACATGTATTAGAGAGAATGCTAGCCCAATGTATTTTTATCACTAGAATGCTTTCTTAGCATACTGATACATTTTAAAATGTATGTAAGAAGAACTCTCTGGTTGTTGAGAATTCTTGATAGCCTTTGCCCTTCTGAGGCTCCTCAGTTAAAAGCATACTGGTGTTAATTAGCTTCTCTGACGTAATCTTCTGTTATGTTTTAAATGTATATGTTAAACCAATGAGAATTATTTCTGTTTTTTCAACATAATCTGGTGTTAATAGTATGGGATTTTCAAAATAACTACCATAAAGCTTCTGAAGAAGGACCGGGTAGGTTCGAAAGCTAGAGCACTTTGTTCTTTTCTGTAACATCCATGTTGGTCCAATAAAAGGTATCAAATCATTTGTTTCTGGATCTGTTCTTAGATCAGAGGCACTTATCGTATAAGCATAAGTGTCAGAACTTGAGTTCTACTGTACTTCTCTAATGCACATTATGCTTCACTATATTTTTTTAATATATTCTGCCACTAGGAGATGTTATCCATTATAGTTTATTGTATAATCATAAGTTAGGTAATAGTGCCATCTTTAGTGCTTGTGCACAACTATAATTGCAAGTGACCTTGGAAACATCACAGACCTTATTGTTCACTTATCTTCTGCAAGCTAAGCAACTTCTCATGTTAGTTTGGATGGCTACTGACACAACCTGTTTTTAGCCAATTGCTTACTTTTTATATATCTTCTTTAGTACTTACCATGACAGTTATCCGGGTATAAAAGCCCTTATAGCACATGGCTTTACTGAAACTAGAGACTGTGCCTGCGTATATAAGGAAGCTGGATACTCTCCCAGTAATTAGACTGTTGGTTGTAAGCCTGTACCATTATTATTTACCAGTAATAAATTATATTTATTATATGGAAACCACTTGTCTGTTGTCTCTTCCTTTTGTGCAGTTCCAACAAGAACCTGAGAAAGGTAATTTTATTACCCAGTTATATTTGATGACTGTGTGCAGTTTGGAATGTACAAAGTAAAAATTCCATTCAATTAACTTTGAATGCCGAATAGTGTAGTGCATTTCTCGCCTACTTGGACCTACTCGTACTTACAGTGGTTGTTGGTCTCAGGCGTGGCACGCCCACACCGGACCCTTTTACACTCCCTCTGCAAGTGACAGCATACCGCCTTGGCACCACCATTTGCCCATGGGGGGGACTGGAAAGCTGTTGGGTAATGGTGCCAAGGATTTTATCCAGTCTTCCAACTGCTTCTTTGTTTGTTTGTCTATCCCTTGTTTGTCATGCCTGAACTTTGTACTGGCTTGAGACTCAATGTCTTGAACTACCTCACATCCCATGGTGGATGGACAGATTTTGCACTGGATGCGAAGTCTGCAGACAATCCATTGCTGCTCATTTCAGAGCACTACCTAGAGTCCAAACAAACAACCAAAAAGTACAACCTTAAAGATCTTTTGGTTGCGGCTCTACAAACCACTGTTGAGAGTCTCACAGCGAAGTGTGCCTCCCTTGAACTGCAAAATGCATCTCTAAAAAACAGATGGGCTTGCAGACATTGGAGTTACAGAAAAAGGAAAAGAAACTAGCAGAGGAGACACAGTCACTCTGCAATGTGAATAACAGACTGTTACATTGTACTGCTCAAGACTCTGAGTGAGAAATTTGTATGTTGAGAGATGATTGCAAAAGGTTAAAATGTGATAAGAAACAGTTAGCATATTTGAATGATATTTTGAGTGACATGAATCAGGGTCTGAGAAAAGTGAATGCTGAGTTGAAAGAGGGGAATAAGCGAGTGAATCATGAGTTACATAGAGAACTTGCGGAAAACTTCAAATTGGGCGCCGCATACAGAGTATTGCAGCATGAGGTTGAGAAGGGTATTGAAAAGGGCACTGCAAGAGTTTGTCACAAGAAATGTAGAGCAAAGATGGTGAAGATGCGCCATCAATGACAGGTTCTTGCTGGCCATGTTAAGGCTATGTATGGGTTCTAATATATGCTGATTGACATTGCATCATCCAGCGATGATGACTCTGACCTTGATGATAAAGCATGCCACGTCACACAAAAGTACAGCCCCCATAGGGCTGTCAGTTTCTCAAGCCATCCCCAAGATGGCACCTACTTCCACGCACCCTCTATGTTGCCAAGTTTTCACAAACATGGCGAAGCAATGCACAATGCCAAGATGGCAGCCTCTTGAGAAAGGCGGATGGCCTGTATTCCATGGTATGCCTCTGCTTGCCCCCTGCATTCAAAGCAGTCACTGATGCAGTGGCAGAAGCTGCCCTTTGGGACACCATGGAATGTATTGAGTTGAACACGATTCCTTGTACTTCCAACCCCTTACAAGTTGCTCACTCTGTCCAGCAAATTGCCCAAAGTATTGGAGAGATGAGCCTGACTGATAATCTTAGTTGCCACTTGAAGAAGGTGCACTCCCTTTACAAGAAGCTTTCTCTCCAATTTGAGTACCAGGTTCAAGTCTTGCGACAGACAATCGAACCTACCCTCTGGGGCAAACTCCCAGAGCCCGTATGCAACTGCAAAATGCTCGCTTACAACAACATCGCTGCAGTACTCCTTGCTGCCTATGACCCAGGCATCATTGGAGCTTGCTTGGTCTACAAGGTTAAGCAGAATGTGAAGGAAGGCCCCATGGCTTACCATCAACAGTTGTGGCTCACCTGCGAGGCTGATAAGGGTCTGTCTGGTGAGGTCGCTCACCAAGGCCAGATTGAGTACAAGGATTTGTACATCTGGAACATGACTTTGGCCTTGCAAGAAAAGCTTGAGCTTAATGTCTCCCTGAGTACCAACACTTTTGTGCAAATTCTGACCAAAATGGAACATGCCTACCAGGTATATCTTCGTAATCTCACTTCCGGTAAAACTAACAAAACTACTACCCTTCAAACCCCGGCAGCACAGGTAGCTGCAGTACAGCCTGCCTTCGACATGCCTACCCACTATAGTGTGGAAGGTAATAACGAAAAGACTGACACCCCTTCTGACAACAAGCGGTCGCACAAGGGGGGGGGCTGAACTACAGAAACAACAGAAACTCACATTGAAGCAATTGTAAAAATCCAAATGCCCAATTCAATAGCTGGAACCATAATAGCCCTAGCTATTGAAGCCTAAAAGTTGAGAATGAGACCCTCTGCAAGCTGCTGGAGAAAGTCCATGCTGAGAGAGAGACAGGCTAGGCCCACACATACCATAGCAGCCTTCGCTCCAGCCGATGGACAACCATGTAGCCAGGAGAATCTGAATCCCTTTTTGCCTTTGGCTACTGAACAACCAAGCAGCCAAGATAAGAATCCTTTTGTAGCATCGGCTACTGGCCAAGCTGATGTGATGACTAAGGAAGAGTCAACTGAGCAGGCCGATGTCATACCTGTGACATCACAGGCACACTTGTATCCCATGCAAGACATACAGAAGGCCCAGAGAGACCCTGTAGGCCTCAGATTCCAGAAACAGGATGATGACAATTCTGTAAATGCAGATTGACAATTACAGGCCCCAGTCCAGATTGTGAGTGACTTGTTTGTTGACACAAATGGATGGCCTTGTGTGAAGGCCACGGTCTGGGGCTGCCACCTTACCATGCTTCTCGACACCAGTACACCTGGACCCACCTTTCCCGGGGCTTCCACAACAGCTCTTCCCTCTTCCATCTCCATATGATGGATGCCCTGCAGGGGTTCTCCACTCCCCAGTGTCTCCTGCAGTACATGGATGATTTACTTCTAGCAACCACCATGAAAGAAGATCATTTGACCCTTCTAGATGAACTTCTGTCTCTCCTCAAGAGAATAGGCCTCAAGTGCAACCCCTCTAAAGCACAATTGTGTGAAAAAGAGGTTATCTTCCTTTGCCTATGTATCACAGACCAAGGCAGAAACCCCACTGTCAAGAAGATCCAGGGCTTGCAAGATCTGCCACTTCCTATTAGCGTGGCAACACTCAAACGCTTCTTAGGAATGGTAAACTATTTCAGGGATTTTATCCCTGACTTTGCATTGAAGGCTGCTCCCTTGTATGAAATTCTGAAAAAGGACATCCCATGGGTGTGGGTCCCTACTCACACTGAAGCTGTGACACAGCTTAAGCAGGCCTTAGCCTCATCCCTAGTGCTGATCAATCCCAACCCAAAACTTCCATTTCACTTGGAAACTGCTACCTCTGATTTGGCCATGTCTGCAGAGCTGGCACAAAAGTATAATGGGTACCACAGGCCCATTGCCTATGCATCTCAGATGCTGTCCCCAGTAGAGAAAAAATACAGCCTTTGTGAAAGGACACCTTTGGCAACCTTCTGGGCTGTCAAACATTTTCTGTACATTATTGATTATGCTCCTATTGTTCTGCATACCTGCTATACCTAAACTAACTTGTTGCTTTCAGACAAAGTAAAAGATGGTTCAGTCTCCAGTACCAGACTCACCCACTGGTCTTTGCTTTTGCAGGACAGGGATATCAAAGTACTGCCTGCTAAAATGCCCTCAATCTTGGCCCATGGCCTACTCTACACAGGTAAGCCCTATGACTGTGCACTCCAAACATCTGACCTACCTGAGCTGGGACCATTCCTACCAGCTATACCAGATGTTTTAGAAGATACAACCATGTATTGTATCTTTACAGATGGCTCAGCCTCCTATGTAGATGGAAAGCAGGTGGCAGGATTTGGGATGCTCATTTTGGACAAAGAGGTTGATTTCAAGTGCATTTCTAGGAAATGCACTATCTCCTCACAGTATGCCAAATTGGCAGCTGTGGCCTGTGATTTGGAGGTCATGCCCCATGGGGACAAAGATGCCATCATCTTTGCAGACTCTAACTGGGTCTGCTCATCCCTTACTGAGTTTTTGCCATTCTGGGAGAAAAATAACTTTACATCATCTGATGGCACACCTGTCAAATACAGGGATCTGTTTGTGTATACACACCTTGACGCAGCAGTTTGCTCACAAACTGTACATCCACAAGGTCATTGCTCACTGTACCCTTACCATGAATTTAATGATCGAGTGGACTTGCTTGCCAAAGCAGGAGCTCAAGGGGGGGGGGGGACATGGACAATGACTCACCCAATAGCTGTAGCAGCTAACACCAGCCAGAAACCAGTACCAGAACCTCCACTGAACCTTTCTGCTGCACAGAAATCTGACCCAGAACTAAAAGACATGTTCAAATTCTGGGATAAAGGAATTGAATGACCACTACCTGTTGGTATTCCATACAAGAGACACTCTGACAACATACAACATTTGTCTAGTGATCAGAAACTCATCTGGTATTGGAAAGAAGATACAGGTGACAAACTGTGGGATGCACCACAATCTCTGTGAACTCATCCATATGGTTCATGATATCCCCACAGGTGGACACCAGGGGGCAGACAACACCCTCCAGAGACTCAAAACTGTCATCTGGTGGCCTGGCATTGCCAAGGATGTAGAGCACTATGTGGACAACTACATAGTGTGTGCCCAGAACAATCCAATTTCAGTGAAAAGAAATGTCAAATTGTTGCCCCAAAGGCAAACTGGACCATGGAATGTGATACAAATTGATTCAATTGGCCCCATGACCAACTCCAGCAAGAACTACAAGTATGCACTTGTCATAGATTTGTTTTCTAAGTGGGTAGAAGCATTTCCCACTAAGAGTAACATGGCAAAGACAACTGCCAAGATCTTGGTGAATCAATCGTTCTCCAGGTGGGGCCTACACTTAAAGGTAGACTCAGACCAGGGAACCAGTTTTACAGCTGTGCTGATGAAGCAGAGACTCCAGCTACTTGGAGTAGATCAGAAATTCCACATCCTTTACCATCCTCAATCCTCAGGCCAGGTAGAAAGAGCCTACAGAAGAATCAAACAGATGTTATGCAAATTTGTCACTGATAATCCCAAAGATTGGGACTCCCTCTTGCCACTACTATGGATGGCAACCAGGGGCACTCCTGCAGCCACTACTCAGTGCACACCTTACAAGGTTATGACTGATAGAGCTATGAGATTACCTGAGCACCAGTTGATTGATCTCCACACCCCTACTGCAGATCGAGTATATGTAGACAAGTACATTGAAAAGCTTCATGATGACGTCATGAAGACTCACCTGTTCACTGTGAATCAAATGGGTAAGGCTCAACAACAAGCTAGAGCTCATTTTGATAAGCATGTTAAAGAAGTCAACTGGCAAGTTGGAGACCAAGTTATGCTTCTCCAATAGAGATAACCAACTCATTCATTTGCCAGTAAATGGGAAGGACCATACCCCATTGTCAACAAACTTAGCCCTGCTGTTTATCAGGTCCGAGTTCCACAGCAAAAGAAGACCACCAACAAGTGGTTCCATGCTAATCAGCTCAAGTTGTACAAAGGTGACTAAACTTACTTTTCCCAACCCATTTAGGGCAGAATAGTACCCCACACTTAACAATCCTTTTCTGTTTTCTTACAGGTACACTGGCAAGATGACTATCTTGCATCTCCTCATCTTGGTAGGACTATTACTACTACTTCCCCCTGACTGCATCCCAGAATAAACCCCTATTGACTTACAGATAACATGTACAACATTTGCTTAGCAAACTTTTTTTTTTTTTTAAATTTTGCTCTTTACTCCCCCTAGCTACCTGCCGCCCAATTATCAGCCCGGTCACGGGCCGCTGGCTTCTGCTCTCCAAATCAGCCACAGCCCCCGATACCCCGTGGCTTGCCCCCCACGGTGGGGCCTGCGGCACTCCGGCATATGCTGCAGGCACTGGGATTAGGTCGGGGGCTTGGCCTGGGGAGCACATTGAAGCCACGGCGAGCTTCATTCACGGTGGCAGGCAGCTCCTCTATTTTCCGCTTTTCTGGGGAGGCGGGGTCGTGCCATGATGTCACCATCCACCCCGCCTCCAATGGGTTGTCTAGCGTCGGCTGCATGGGAACTCCCGGCCTCTGCCAGGGGTCCCTAATGCACCGAATGCTACCCACACCCTCCCCCCAGAGAAGGAGAGCTGCCTAGCGGATGCTCGATCCTACTCCCCCCGGCCGGCCCTCCGAATGACCCGGATCTTGCTTAGCAAACTTGAACATTCAGCCCCAATGAGAGTTCATATTAATGTGCCCAACAAAATGATTACTGTTAAAGAAGGCTCAGACATAGAAACATAGACATAGAAACATAGACTTTGACGGCAGATAAGGACCACTTGGCCCACCCAGTCTGCCCATTTCCATACCTACTGGATAAGCTGCAGATTCTAGTTAACCAACAGCCTACTTCCTGCAACCCCCCACTATAATTGCCTTATGTCTGTCCCATGCATGTTTGAATTCCCCCACTGTTTTAGACCAACGACCTCCTCAGGAAGGCAGTTCCATGTATCCACCACTCTCTCCATGAAAAAAAATTTCCTCACATTACCCCTGAGCTGTCCCCCCTCTATCTTTAAATTGTGCACCCTTGTTCTTACACATCTCTTTTTCTGAAAGATGCTACCCTCCTGGACTTTGTTGATTCCCTTGAGGTACTTGAAAGTTTCTATCATGTCCCCCCTGTCCCTCCTTTCATCAAGAGTATACATATTAAGCTCTCTCAGTCTTTCTTCATATGATTTCTGCTGCAGACCCTGCACCATCTTAGTTACCTATCTTGATGCTATGGTAATAGCTCCAGACAAATCCATCCTTTACATTCAATGGGAAACTGATGTTAATGGCCACACACTCCCTGTAGCCTGCCTAGCCAAAGGTACATTCCATGGATGGCTCAATACTGACATATCTAAAAATGGTACTCTCTCCATTCAACAGACTTCCCCCAGCCATACTGGTTGCTATAACCTTACTGCTCTCATTGATCCTGTTGGTGTGACCGCCTCCCCTCTAAGGAGTCACAGGCTTTCTGTCTTCATAACTATGTCACTCCTGAAGCTCTTTTTCTTTCTGTAGTCCCACTCACTGAATAAGAAATGACTGACTGTCCTCACCAAGAGGAAGGTCCTCCTAGTGGTTTGACCACCACTTCCCTTCTAGGAGCCCTGATTAATAATGTACAATTTATTCAAATCCCAGTTATTTTCAATCTCACACATTGGAATATGGCTGAGATTAGTCTTTGTGACAAGACCAATACTTCTAAATTTTACAGTATGATGCTTACAGATATTGTAGCTGTGTACCAAACACGCACTAATGATCCTGTCAGTGGCCCTCATACCATTGATCATGTAGGGGTCTTCAGACCCTCACATAATGCTAAAGCTAGACCAAGTGTGACACTAGAGATGTAACTGGTGCAGCAGGCACTGTTTCTGACCTTTTTGGCTCAGGCATGTCTATCTGGAATACAGCAGATATAGCTGCTATTAAAGCACAAACTATTAATTTTCAGCAAGCTGTTAAGAATGATATCCTACCACCACTTTTACATGGTGTAGATGGTTTAACTAAGGAAGAATGTTTTACTGTCTATAACACGCATGCAATTGTCAAAGGGGTCAATGATACTAAAAATTAGATCAATGAACTGATTTTTCAAAATAATAAGGGGGCATACAAGCAATATATTGCCTGTAAACTTTTATGCTCCGCTTATGATTCTCATATAATTGCCACTGTTAACAATCTCTTCAGAGACTTGGAAACAGGCCGTATTCCAGATCTTATCCATGATAGAAGAATGGGTAAATGGTATTGTCCTCATTGCAAATCCAATGGTTGCAGTACTATTTGTTTAGTGAAATACTGTTAACATTTCTATGTCTATAGCTCGAAACTTTGGCTATGTCTCCAGATATCCAAACCAAGCCCCTTGCTACTTTACTAAGACCTGTGTCATCCATAACAACATGTTTGTCACATTTACTGTCACCCTGCCCTGTTTTGATCCTGAAAGATCTGTTTTTGAGAAATTAGCTGCTATTAATGCCATTGGATATCTTGAGGATGAGATCTATAGTGAAAGAACTGACTTACCCTCATTACTTGTTTACCATGCTGTGCTCCAAGCCTGGGTGGCACCCCACGCAAACTGTTGTGCCAAGAAAGGATATTACTACCTGTGCTGCTGTGATGTCTTCGACATTGTGTAACCTGTATGTGGCTACTCTCTGGAACACCTTGACTAGTCCTACACTTTGGGTGAAGAATTAGCATATAACCTTACTGATGTTGACAAGAATGATGAATCTGAATCTCCATGAGCTGCATCTTCTGTGCCAGACACTGAAACAGCTAAATCTTGAAGCTACCTGGAAGAGGGACATTGCTTCACTTTATGGCTCACCAACCAGTCTTTCTCTTGACCCATATGTCTACAGCAATGGAGGGCTCCAACTGTAAGAGTGACTTATAATTCTGATGGGCAGTATTGTATAGTGACAAGTCATAAATCATTTGCTTGTGGTCAAACATCTTGTGTTATTTCCATACCTAACTTCTGTTTTACTCCACAGCAGAAAACAGTCATTGGTCACACTGTCATAACTCCTTTCCTTCTCCCTGAGACAGAAGTTACTGATACCGATCCACAATACTTGCTTGCTTTGTCTCAATATTTGCCCATGTTTAACATGCACATTGACCCTTTGACACTTTCTTTGAAATCTCTTTTAGCTAGAAAGGATTCACATTTGATTTATATTAGCAATAGTATTTACAAAGCTGGCAATGCTCTTAATGATCTTATTCATGATGTTGATTTACGTACTGCTCTATCCAATACCTGGTTAGAACTCACTTTTAAAGTTTTTGTTATTATTCAAGCATTTTTGATTGTTTTTCTGATACTAACCCTCTGCTGTCTGAGACATACTCTAAGACAACACAGAGAACAACTCAAGTTCCTTTACAAAGCTCATGTGTCAGGCTTGTAAACAAATTGTTAGCTCCATCCCACTACTTACCTGGGATTGTTGCCCCTTTTGAGGCAACAAGGGGGGAATGTTATCCATGGACCAGCACCCCTAATTGTACCCCCACCTCATGGGCAGCAACACATATGTAGGTATCTGTACTAATTTTAGGGCAGAGGCACTTATTGTATAAGCATAAGTGTCAGGATCTGAGTTCTACTGTACTTCCTAATGCATATTATGCTTCACTGTATTTTTATAATTTATTCTGCCACTGGGAGATGTTATCCATTATATTTTATTGTATGATCATAAGTTAGGCAACAGTGCCATCTTTAGTGCTTGTGCACAACTGTAACTGCAAGTGACCTTGGAAGCATCACAGACCTTATTGTTCACTTATCTTCTGCAAGCTAAGCAACTTCTCATGTTAGTTAGGATGGCAACTGACACCACATGTTTTTAGCCAATTGCTTACTTTTTATGTACCTTCTTTAGTAGTTAGCATGACAGTTATCCAGGTATAAGACCCCTTGCAGCATGTAGCTTTACTGAGACTAGAGACTACACCTATGTAGGTAAGGAAGCTGGGTACTCTCCCAGTAATTATACTGTTGGTTGTAAGCCTATACCATTCGTATTTACCTGTAATAAATTATATTTATTATCTGGAAAACACTTGTCTGTTGTCTCTTCCTTTTGTGCAGTTCCAACAAGAACCTGAGAAAGGTAATTTTATTACCCAGTTACAAAGATCAGAGTAAAGATGACAATGGTGTATGCTGCACTGGGATAAAGTAACAGACCTGCACACATTCTTGAAGGTCACATCCCACCTACATAGGTCAATCTCTTTGACATTTGAATAGATTAAAGAGCAATAGGTGAGCTTTGGTAAAAGCAACATCCTGGTTATTGCCAATCTAGTCTGAGGAGTCAAGAATTTTCTAATCTTGTAAGCGAAGCCAAACAAAACTATTAACATGCCAAATGGCTTCACTAATTTGAATAGTAAAACTTCATGGATGAGCTAATGTAACTCCCAAATATTTAAAGGAGTCTACAGATTCTGATGGAGAGCTATTATTACATGAGACCACAAGAGAATCATGTTTTGAAGCTAACTTTGGTTTAATACCAAGCAGCATACTTTTTGCTTTACCGGGATTCAGAATTAGATGACTGTATGCAAACCAATTTTGAATTAATTGAAAATCTTCATCAGGAATCAAACTGAGGTCATACATGGAGCTGGAATGCTTGTAAATTATAAGATCATCCACATAAAGAAACATGCTACAAATAGAACTAACAGAGGGTTAGTTATTGATAAACACTGAAAACAAAAAGGGTCCTAATATGGAGTCCTGGGGAATGTTACATTTAACTGGGGCTAAGTCTGTGGAAGAATTTTGTCATTTTACCTTTTGTCACCTACCTTTTAGGTAATTCAAAAATGAATTTAACACATTGGGTGAAAACCCAGAGCTAGACAATCTGTTAATAAGTCCATAGTCAACTAAATTAAAGGTCTTGGTCAGGTCCATGAAGATAGCTCCAGTTAACTCTCTTTGATTCATAATAGAATAGATATCACCGTGAACCTGACCAAGGCCATCATTATATTGTACCACGGCCTGACCAAAAGCCATGTTGTTCAGTTGATAACAATTCATAATTAAGAACAGTAAATACAAACGGCTGAGCCAGAAACAGGTTTGGTGCTAATTAACCAGTCAATGTAGCTGTAAAAAAGTAAAGGACTTTCAATATAAAAAAAATATTTTTATTCATAACAAAAATGCTCTAGTGCTTAGAAATACATCACCTGGCTGTACCGTCATGTATAGTGATAAATAACATTACAAACCCCTTACGTTTCACCCGGATAAACTGCCGCACTTCATCAGAGATGTTTTACAAGCTGTATACAGATACTAAATACAAATGTGCATCAAGTCATTGTGCAGCATTCATGATTACTTCAGTTCAACAATGAACATGGTAATTTACCAGGCACATAGCTTCATGGTTAACATGGCAAAGACCTTACAGGAAACCTAAACATTAATATCACAATCCAAGATCCCCCTTCCTCTACAATCAATGAATTTATGATATACAGAACACATTAATATTAAAGTAATGCTGAAATCATTTGCTCACTTTTAATGTCAGTGCAGTTAATATTTATTTACACTACTGAAACTTCCTTTTATTAAACTGGTAGTTTCACAGTATATCTTACAGAGCATAGAAAAGAAGTGTAGGGGGCAGATTTCAAGAGATATTTGGGATTAGAGAACTAATTTGCTTCTTTCAAGAGTTTTCTTAATTCATGGTACTTGTGGTAAATTTCACTCTGGGATTTAGAAGAGTTATACAGTATTTTTAAGACTGTTTGTCTTTAGTGATCATTAAATGTAAAAGTTCACTGGTGAGTCAGTTTGTTGACATACCTTGCATCCCACATTTAGTAAAAGTAACATGTTAATTCTGGAACTCCAAACATTTAGATGAGAAAAAAGGAAATATAGCATTGACATAATTTAGATTGTATAAAGGGGACCAATAAATATGTTTTATGTTAGCTAAAAAAGATTCAAAACATAATTTACCAAAATCATGAAAGTTCGGCACGTTGGGAGGGAGTTTAGAAAATTTGGATTGCTATATACAGAAAATGAAGCACTGATCTCTAATTATGTCTGATAAAGTACCCAAAGGAAAAACTCTATTGGTTCTGATGACCAAAAACCAATCTAGGACAGAATCCCACCTTCCCCAAAAAAGTACAAATATTGAACCCAGAATAAATAAAATTGGCAACGTGTTTTCAATAATTCATTGAAGAAGAATAGGTAATGCCACAATTGTTACTGGCAAACTTTTTACAAATATTCATTGTAGCATAATAAGTAATGCCTCTAGAATTCCACTTGTAGAATTTAATGTTCAAAAAGCATTTATCACCACTGTAACTGATAAACTGAGTTGAACTGCTTGCAGTCCTCTGATTCTTTCCTGAGTGACTATTTTGTCCCCCTCCCTTTTTTCTCTCTTAGGTGTAATAAATATTCTCCCTTTTAATTCTTGTTATGGCATCTAGTGTAATGTCCACATTTTCTGAAATGAACTGATGTCCCATTTCAGCCATAATATCGTATAATTTAATAGAATTTAATTGGTGTAACATGCTTGCTGTTGACACAGAGCTGGGAGAAAAGTAAACACATCAAATAGCCATCTATAGTTACACAATCTTAACAAAAAGGCAGAATCTACAAATGGTGAATATTTTTAATAGTGAGAAGTGCACAGTAATGCATTTGGGAAGAAGTAACAGATTACATAATTACACTCCTAATGGCAAAGAGCTTAAGAAAACTACGGACGAGGAAGGCATGAGAATTAAAGTCAGCCCTGACTTAAAACATAAGAAACATACAAATGATTTAGTAAAGCACATTTTCTGTAAAACATTATCAAACATCACTTTAACAACAAATATAAGGAAATACTTCTACCACTGTACAGATCATACATTAGATCAATGGCTGACTATTATTCCCAGTTCTTCTAGATGACTATATACAAATGAGAGTAATAGAGCATATACAGAGATAAGCAACAAAAATGATGAGAAGGATGGAGGAAAAAACCTATTGCGAGAGACTTAAAGAATCTGGGATTACACAGCCTTTATAGAAGGCGCATATGGGGAGACCTGTTGTTACAGTTCAACCCACTTAAGAGAATAGCCTTCATCCCACCGGTAATTATGCGGCTTACTGGACTATTTACTTAAATGGTTTGCCGATTTTCGGTTTAAGTATTGAACTCAGTGACAGAACTGCAAGTCATGGCTAGAGTTACTTAATATTTTACTTCACTTCATGATAATCAGTGAGTGCAGTGAAAGCAAAATACAAATCTTAATCTGTAATTTAGTATCACTGTGAAAAAAACATTAAACCATTCAAAAAGCATTACAGTACTGTATTGCTCAACATCTCTGTAATGGTAAACTGTCTCATTCTTAATGTGCAAACCTTCATATAAATGTCTGCAAGCTCATAATAAGGTTGAAAAATCATCCTCCACTGTGGCATTAGCCTCAAGAAATCTTTGAAGCCGGCTAAGGCAGTTCTGCGCTTCGGCATTGTACAGGCTCTGCCTTCTCACATTCATCCTCCTCATTATCATCCTCTGAAGTTTGCGAGGAAAGAACTTGGGCAGCTATGTCACCGTCTGTCATTTCTCCATAGCAGGGAGTGTTATCATCAGAGGTAAAAAAATTTTCAAAAGTTACTGGGCCCATGTCTGATGTGGGAGTGGGATTGGGGGTTCCATATCATCTGATGCTTCCAATTCCTGTGGATCAGAACCTGGAACAATAAAATGAGCTTTGCAAAAGCAGTTCTGAATTGAGACTTCTTTCACATCACACCATGCCTGGTGCAGTAAGTTGATGTCATCAAGGATCGATAAACACTGTGTCAGCTCAGTGGGGTTGTCAGTTTCTCAGGAATCGTACCCATCAAGGATTCTGTCTAGCATTCTGTGCCTGTTCAGCCCTTTTACATTTTTTATGATTCCCTGGTCAATGGGCTGGACAAGGGATGTAGTGTTCAGTGGCAGAAATACAATTTTCACATTTTGCAGAGTCAGTGTGGGGTATGCACTGCAATTGTCCAGCAGAAGGCAAATTCACTTTCTTTTTTGCCTCATTGTTCTGTCCATATCTCTAGCCCATTCAGAAAAATTTCAGTCATCATCCATGCATTGTGATTTGCTCAGTACACAATTGGCAGTTTACTGACATGCACACCTTTGAGACATCATGGATGTTTGCTCTTCCCAATGACAACCAATTTTAGTTTGTCAGACCCACTCATGTTAGCACAGGTTAAGACTGTCAGTCTCTCTTTTGACTTTTTGCCACCAGCTACAGATTCTGCTTTAAATGTCAGCGTGCCATCCAGGGTTGCTCTGTAAGAAATGCCAGTTTCGACAACAGTGTAGACTGTGTCCGGGGTGCAATCTGCAAGCAAACTCGGCAGCACAGTTCTAACCCAGTAATCCATAGACAGTGAATCAGCATCTTCTTTTTTTTGCCATGAGCTCACTTGAAAAGAGTGTTGTGGTGGGATTTGAATTGTGACAACCACCAGTTTGTTGCCTCGAACTCTGGTTTTGGAGCATCACTATAGAACTACTTTCCGCTGTTCTAAACTAATGCCACACTTTGCAGCATTCAGCAGTCTCTGAGGGACTGAGAAGTGATTGTACATAACACAGAACATCTGCCAGCTTTTTTGCCTTGTGCTGTAAGAGGGGACCAGAAACCATGGATGAATACCGTGTGGGCCCGGACTAGAATTTTTTTTTTAGTTTTTTGATAGCCTGTATAATGTCAGTTGGATAGAACCTATGATAATCTACATGGTGAACTTTAAATGTACTAATAGGTGATTTTTGAGAGAAGATAGAACAAAAGTACTTATTAAAGAGATTCGAGGTTTCTATATCACATAGAGAAGAGCCATTGGTTATAATGGGATCAGTGGTCATTGATATACCTTTTTTACTATTTATATAGGAGAAAAGAGATTTGTGACAGTCTTTTGTGTGAGCTAGTTTAAATTCTAGCTTATTTTTTGCCAATTTAATAGAATTTTTAAAATTTTTCACAGTCTGTATTTATGTAATAGAGTAGTTTTAAATGGAACAGAACTATTCTTAAGTTTCCTAAAAAGTTTAATTTTTATTTTAATCTGATTTTTAATTGTCTTGTTGAACCAAGGAGGAATTTTTCCTTTATTAAATTTCCTCTTGGAATAAAGGTATTTTCCAAATAATGTACAATGTTTTTAAAAAAGTCCCAAGCTTGTTGTGTTGTACAATTAGGAAGATTAGATTCCCAGTTTCTGTTTTGTAAGTATTCATTGATTTTGGAAAAATTTGCTTTATTATAATTTTTTATACAGTATAACTTCCTTTGTGTAGTTTTAAACTGCTTAATTTCAAAAAGAATAGATGAATGATCACTGGTCCCAAGTGGATCCCAAATTTGTAAATTGCTAATTTGTTGCTGTATATTAGTAAATAATAGATCTAAAATATTAGGACCTCGAGTGGGTTCAGTAACTAGTTGTTGTAATCCAGTACTAACTACCACATCTATTAGTCCTTTCTCGGCATAGGACTGTCCTGAGAATGAGTCCCATTTAATATGAGGGAGGTTAAAGTCACCAAATATTACAGTAGCTTGAGATTCTGAAAAAATGTGTAATTTCTTTAAACATATCAGTTGTGTAATCTGAATTTGCAGATGGAGGTCGATAGATTTTACCAATAGTTATATAGGACTGCTCCTTCAATAAGATTTTAACCCATATACTTTCCAAAGGAAAGGGAGAACACACTTCAAAAGAAGGAATATCATTTCGTATGTACACACAAACTCCACCGCCTTGCTTATCTAATCTGATCTTATGATATAACTTATAACCTGGAATTTCTCTGGACCAAACTGAGGATGCATCCCACCAAGTTTCAGTTACTCCCACCACACCTATATTTAAAGTTTTACATTTGGCTTCGAGTTCTGCTAATTTGAGTTGGTTTAAAGATCTTGCATTCAAAGCTAGGAATTTACATTTAGTTGTAATAATATTTTGGTAAGTATTCAGAGACTTGGGAATAGACCCATTCTCCCCCATTGTTTTTAGTTTAAACAATGATTTATGATTTTAGTGATACTTTTCCCTCATAAGTGTACTACCCTATGACTGAGATGTAAACCGTCCCAGCAAAATAAGGAAAAATGATCTGAAAATGATTCCCAGTGGGCAATACAGGATATATCCTGCTTAAAACACCACTTTCTCAGCCATTCATTTAGGGCTTTGATTTTCTGTGTCATGGAAGATGTTGCTGTCGGGACAGGTAGAATTTCAGATATACATACACAGCATCCCCTATCAAGTAACAGGTTACATAATGCCACATAGTCCTGTTGTAACTGATTAAATGGGGTGTTGTTTATATCATTAACACTGGCATGTATGATAACCAATGGATTTTCCCCCGCATTTTGTAAAATTTTAGGCATCATGGAGGTAATGTCAGATATCCTGGCCCCACAGAAGCTAGAAAAAGTGCAGTTGCTCTTGTCACTATTGCATACCGCCCTGTCAATGTGCTTAATGATTGAATCTCCCAGGACTAACACTTGTTTTGAGACAGTAGGGGTACAAGAATCAGAAACAGGTGATTGTTTAACACACTCTGGAGCAATTAGAAACATAGAAACATAGAATTTGACAGCAGATAAGGACCGCTTGGCCCACCCAGTCTGCCCATTTCCCTACCTGATGGATAAGCTGCAGATCCTATTTAACCAGCAGCCTACTTCTTCCTACCCCACCCCTAGAATTGCTCTTATGACTGTCCCATGCATGCTTGAATTCCACCACTGTTTGTGACTCCACAACCTCCTCTGGAAGGCTGATCCCACATCCACCACCCTCTCTGTGAAAAATACTTCCTTAAATTACCTCTGAGCACGCCCCTTCTATCTTCAAATTGTGCCACCTTGTTCTTGCACACCTCTTTTTGAAAGATGCTACCCTCTTGACTTTTGTTGATTCCCTTGAGGTACTTGAATGTTTCTATCATGTCCCCATCTCCTCCTTTCCTCGAGGCTATACATATTAAGCTCCTTAAGCTCTCTTCATACGTCTTCGGTGCAGACCCTGCACCATTTTAGTGCCCTCCTCTGGACAGCTTCCATCCTGTCTATGTCTTTGCGGAGATTGGGTCTCCAGAACTGCACGCAGTACTCCAGATGGGGTCTCACTAGCTGTCTGTACAGAGGATAATAACTTCCTGTTTTCTACTGGTGATGCCTCTCCCTATGCATCCCAGTATCCCCCAACCCTCCTTGCTGCCCTCTCACATTGCTTGCCCACCTTTAGGTCATCTGATATGACTACCCCAGGTCCCTTTCCATTTTTGTTGTTGTTGTATCTCACCCCCACTGTGTACTCTTCCCTGGGTTTTTGTTTCCCAGGTGCATTACTTTGCACTTCTTTTGCATTGAATCTAAGCTGCCATACATTTGACCATTCCTCTAACCTTGCCAAGTCCTCTCATCCTTTCCACCCCACCCTGTGCATCAACTCTGTTGCAGATCTTTGTGTCATCTGCAAAGAGACATGCTTTTCCTTCCAGTCCTCTGCAATGTCACTTATAAAGACATTGAAGAGGACTGGTCCTAATACTGAACCCTGCAGTACCCCACTCTAACCCCTTTTTTCAGAGTGGACTCCATTTACTATTACTCTCTGTGTCCTATTCTCCAGCCAATTCTTTACCCAGGCTGTCATCTTGGGACCCACTCCCAGGCTGGCTAATTTGTATATTAATCTTTTGTGTGGGACTGTGTCAAATGCCTTTCAAAGTCTAGGTAGGCCATGTCTACAGCCCTCCTGATCAACTACTTTGGTCACCCAGTCAAAGAAATCTATCAGATTTGTCTGGCATGACCTTCCCACTGTGAATCCATGCTGCCTTGGGTCCTGTACCCCTCTGGCCTCTAGATATTTAACAACTCTTTCCTTCAGAAGTGATTCCATCATTTTCCCTACCACTGAGGTTAAACTAACAGGTCTGTAGTTTCCTGCTTCTGCCTTGCTCCCACTTTTGTGAAGGGGAATCACATCTGCCCTCCTCCAGTCCTCGGGTACCACCCCATCCTCCCATGATTTGTTAAAGAAGGTAGTCAGTGGTGTCACTAGTGCTACCCTTAGTTCTTTTAGAATTCTGGGATGAATCCCATCAGGCCCCATTGCTTTGTCCACTTTCAGTTTTAAGAGTTCTGTCAGAACCCTTTCTTCTGTAAATGGGCTGGTATCAACTTCTGTATCCAGAGTGTTTCTACTGTTTGTTTTAGATACCTCCCCCTCTTCCTTTGTAAATACTGAGCAAAAATATTTGTTTAGTATCTCTGCCTTTTCACAGTCACCCTCTGCCCACCCTCCCTCCCTTTATTAAGCCTCACTATCCCTCCCTTGGTCTTCCTTCGCTCCCTG
This sequence comes from Neoceratodus forsteri, assembly GCA_016271365.2. NCBI lineage: Eukaryota > Metazoa > Chordata > Ceratodontiformes > Ceratodontidae > Neoceratodus > Neoceratodus forsteri. The sequence continues at coordinate 239,015,387 of CM057451.1, forward strand.
ATGTACCTATAAAAGGTTTTATCCCCCTTCTTAACTGAGTTGGCTATCTTTTCCTCAGTTTGGGCCTTTGGTGATCTGACTGCCTTCCCATCTTCCTTTTGCTTTAACTGATATAGTTCTCTGTCCTGTTCCTTCTGTGATTCCTTGTACTCTAATGCTTTCTTTTTCTTGAACCTTCACTGCCACTTCTTTGAGAACCATAGTGCTCTACCTACTTTTGTTTTGTTTATTTGCTTTACACAAAGGCTTGATACCTCTGTGATGGCAGTTTTTATTATTCCCCATTGTTCTTCCACCCCTCCTTCCTGCCCATTTGCTAGTGCATTCCTTAGGCACTCACCCATTTTGACAAAGTCAGCCCTCCTAAAATCCAGTACCTTTGTCTTTGTATGGCTTGACTCTATTGCTGTGTTTATTGTGAACCATACTGTTCGATGGTCGCTAGTTCCCAGATGGCTACCCACTTCTACATCTGTGATCTCTCTTCATCTCCATTTGAGAGAACCAGGTCTAAGATTGCTCCTCTCGAGTGGGCTCCAATACTAGTTGTCTCAAGGCATGCCCCTGTAGGGCATCTAGAATAACCTCACTCTTAGAAGTGGCTGCTGCAACTGCACTCCAGTTAACATCTGGCATATTCAGATCACCCATCAGCAATATCTCCTTTTTCTGCCATTCTAAGTATACTTTCTATCATTTCTTTGTCCATTTCCTCCCCTGAGAAGGGGGTTCGTTACAACCCTGTGCGTGTGTGGTGCCATTGCTGGTCTCAAATTTACCCACAGTGCTTCTTCTCCTCCTGTTTACCTTTTTGTTCTGTTGCTTTGATTCCTTCCCTATGTAAAGAGCTACTCCTCCTCCTCTTACCCTCCCTGTCCCTCCTGTAGATAGTGTATCCTGGTATGTTTACATCCCAGTCATGGTTTTTGTGTACCATGTTTCTGTGACTGCCACGATATCCAGATGTTCCTCCTCCATCAAGGCCACTAATTCAGGAAGCTTGTTGCTCAGACTACGGCATTGGTACTCATTGCTCTCCATTTTTGATGGCTTTACTTTCTGTTGCAGCATCCCCACTGACCTTTCTACCTTGGTCTTTTTCTCATTTAGTACCCTGTTTTGTAGGGGAGGCCGATTTTCCTGCTGCTTATCAGTGCCTCCCTTGACTAGTTTAAAAGCTTGCCAGTGAAGCATTTAAACCATTGCTCAAAAGACTTGTTCCCTTCCTGGACAGATGCAGACCATCCTGCCAGTATAGGCTGGTGTCCCTCCAGGTGGAACACCAGTCCCCAATGAAGCCAAACCCTGTGCTCCACACCATTTTTCAACCATTCATTAAACTGTATGGTGCAAAGTACCTTGCCTCACTCATGCCATTGACAGGCAGCTCCTCTGAGAAGGATACTGTGTGTGCTACTTGTCTTAGGCCCCTTCCCAATTCTACAAAGTCCTTCTGCACTGCTCTAATCTCATGATGAGCCAAGTCATTTGTCCCTAGGTGGACAATGACGTCCACCTCAGACTCCTGTGCAGCTGTTCCCGTGATCCTGAGATGCTTCCTGTCCCTCCAAGCCATGGCACCAGGCAGGCACCTTACTTCAGTTTTTCCTGCTCCCCAGTTCTATCCCCTATAATTGGAGTCCCCACCAGGAGCTGCTTCCTTTCCTTGTGGTGTCCTCTGTCTCTTCCTGTGGGCCTCCCTTGTGACAGCTGTCCTCAGCCTCCTTAGTCTCCTCTGTGGGTGCATCCATATGGAGCTATGCTCCCCAGAATGGTGTATGGATTGTGGAGGAACAACTGACTGGTGTGCCTCTGTTCCACCATCCTCACCCTTCCTGAGCCCACTGTGGTCCAACTGCTGTGTTTCTTCGCAACCTCTGAGGTAGTGGTGGTGGTTTCTGGTGCACCCTGGATGGGGAGGTCCCTTCCTACCATCCAGTGTGGCCTGGGGAAGGTTCCCTTACTACTGTCCAGCATGGCCTGAAGATGGGCAACTTCCTCCCTCAGGGCAGAGAGTTGTCTGCAAATAGGGCAGCATCTCAGCCTCCAGAAAGACTCCTGGAAGACTGCTGCCCCACAGCCATTACATTGTACTACTCCCCACATGTTTATCTACTTTTTTCTGTGTGTGTGTGTGTGTGGTTTGTTATATAGAAATAAATATATTATGCAATGTGTATGCTTATATTGTCAGTGTAGTGATTAACTTAATAGGTATTGATTTGGTAGCTTGAGACTTACTAGAACAAATATTCATGGGCATTAACTCCTGATTGAAAAGAGTTTTTAAACCATTATTATCAACAGAGGGTGATGTACAGGATAAATCATGTAGCACTTCATTATTTGATACAGTCAATTGCTCAAACCTATTATGAGTTTCAATAGGGGCACTATTGTGTATTTGACAGCCCCTCCTTTTTTAAGAGGCTTTTTGACAATGGACCAGTCATCATTATCATGAGAAGAGGGCAGATAATCATCCACCTTATAAAAGGGGGCAGAGGCAACAGGTATACTAGTACTAATCATTACAATTGTCTCCTCATTAGGAGGCATAGAAATGCTACCTAAATGTGAAGGAAATTATTCATTAGAATGAAGTTGTTCATCCATAAGATCAATGTAACTTTCCAGTTCCCTAATATCAGTAGAAACTGGTTTAATATTAAGCAGAAATGCTATCTCTGCTTCAAGAGTAGTAATCAGATGGCAATTAGCAAATACATACTCGCTCCCATACTTTCCCTCATTATACACTTACTAAGTTCTTTTTCCATTATTAAAGGTGTATATTTACTAAGTAGAGGATATGCTAAAATTAACTTATCCAAGTTTGTCTAATGCCAGCAGTTTCAGCGTGCCCAGCGGACACAGCAGACACCCCCCAATTAAGCTCTCTCTCCTCCTACTGGTTTAGCAAAGTAAGTTGATACAGTACCCTTCACAGCACAGAACACACACTGACTTTCTTTCTTTTCTTTCTTTTTTTAACCCTAAATAAGACCCCTTCTACTTCTAATAAAGTATCTGTCTGCTTAATCTCAACAGACCCTGACTCCTGCTGAGATATAAGTGTTAAATTATTAAGAAAATGTAGCTTCTTTTAGTTAGCTGCTTTCTGCTCTACAAGCAAGGCTAGCAACAGGAAGTTGTAATTTGAGTCACCTGCTTTTATAGTGTCTAAGCCACACTCCCAATTAAGCTCTCTCTCCTCCTACTGGTTTAGCAAAGTAAGTTGATACGGTGCCCTTCACAGCACAGAACGCACACTGACTTTCTTTCTTTTCTTTGTTTTTTTAACCCTAAATAAGACCCCTTCTACTTCTAATAAAGTATCTGTATTTTGCATAGTAAAATAGTTACAAATGGTAAAATTTGGTGAAATTTGTATAAATGTTTTAAAATTAGACAGAAATACCTAAAAATTAAATATTGAGAAAATGTTAGGCTGCCTATAACTCAAACCCCATTTTGTGACCTACAGCTTGGTACACACACCCATGTGGTATACATGGTAAAGAACATCAAACATGGCACATCTAGTGTCATTTAGATACATGTCTTTAAAATCAGATTGAAATAATTGAAATTTAACTTTTGGCAGAATTTCACAGAATGTTCAATGAAAATTCTGAAACATATTGTGGCATTGTAATTGCAATTCAGCCATAATTATGCTGGCAGCATTTTACAATCTGCACAGCTGTAGTGCACAGAGGGTCCCCATACCACCACCCCAACAAACACTGCCATACTTAGAGTCTCCCTGATGTCTAAGTTGCAATGGAAATGTAGGCTAACATATGTTTGCAGTTGCAAATGGGGGGTGTGACTGCAAACACTTTTGGCACCAACAGACATTTGGGCATGACAGTGTGCCAATCACATGGCATACTACCATGCCCAAATGTCTGGGGCAGAGGTACTACCACCTTAATTAACCCATTGGCTCCTGATCCCATACCTTATGGCTCGCTTGTGGGCTGAGGTGATAATGGTATGTTTTGTCTCTCACAACTTTTCCCTAGTGGTTGAGTGGCTTACCAACTGTAAATTCATTCTCTGGTGTCCATTGGAACCCTTTCCTATGCCTGGTCCTCTGCATGGAAGATGAAAATATATGACCTATTGCTGATCTTGGGCCCATGTTGCTGACACTTGGTTCTGTGGTGGAGTCATTCAGAGCTATGACATGCCTATGGCATCATTGTAGAACTACTTTTTGCTGTTCTAAACTAATGCCACACTTTGAAGCATGCAGCAGTCTCTGAGGGGACTGAGAAGTGACTGTATGTAACACAGCACTTCATTAGCATATCGACCATGGTTCTTTCCTTGTGCCAGTGCAATGGCCATTTTGCTGGTGTAAGGAAAGGCTTGCAACCCCTTTGTGTATGGTTCAAAGGGGAACAATGGTGAACTGTGCTGCAAAGTGTTCCTTGCAATCACTGTGGCATCACAGTGTTACTGGCTTCAGATGCCAGAATCTTTGATTACCTTCTTCACCACTGCCTGGGAGAGCTGTTTTTATCCATCTCTATTTTTAATAATAAGCAATTTTTGATACTGCAGTACTCCAGAGACCAGACTCCTCTATTAGGTTATGAGGATGGCATTTCACATATATTGTCATCGATTTTCTGAGATCATTTTTGCTCTTGTGCACACTGCATCAAACAAAGTATTTTTATCCTCCATCTTGCTTTGAGATTTTGTTGGAATAAGATGAGATTTAAAGACTAAATATGTATTTTTAGAATGTATTTATTTTACAGGCAAGACCATGTTGGAGTCTGTTTTGAAGCATTCCAAGTGTCTCAGCAGAACTCAAGCCAATACAGACTGCATGACCACCACTAGGAATGTTTAAAACTCTTTTTCCATTGAGGTTACTTTTTGTCTATACAAACTAGACATATACCATACTGTGCATGTTAGGGTGGTGTTAGCACTTGTTTCTGACAATAAAACACCACACCAATATGTTTAATGTTTTCATGGTGCTTATGCAAAAAGGGTAGGGTTTTGTTTAAGCTTTGAAACCATACAGAATATTTTAAGTCAGAAATTACATAAAATGGCAAGGAAAATGGGAATGTTGATGTTTTTGCCAGAAATACATCATTACCAGAAAACAACATGAATGATACTTTTTTCTTGATGACATATACAGCTACTTTAAGGGGAGGTGTGTTTTGACTCTAAATTTCAGAACTGGCTTTGTTCTAGGGGGTTTAGTTTTTAGGACCAGTTTTTCATTGTCCATAATTTGAACCTACAGTACCTTGTCCAGTGTTACACATCAAAGGCTGTATTTTCGAACCACACAGAAATTGATGCAGATGTGGTGAAGTAGTCTTCACTTGTGAAGGTGCAGTTTTTCCCATATGCACTGGATTTTCAAAGATTGAGCCATTTTATGACTGGCTCCAAGCTTTACAGCAGGTTGTGGCTGTTTTATGGCACAGCTGCACCAAAATATTTATGCTTGGCTGGACCAGGTATAACATCCTCCACAGCTGTGACCGCTGCCTGTGTGGAGCACGAGCTGAAGACTGGAATGTCTGCAGCTACAGAGATTGTTTACTACACTGGTGGCCGTGGAGTGGGACTTACTCCTAGGACAGCTGAAAATCCAGCTCCAGCACTTTAACCATAGGACCACAGTTTGCTTCCTCTGATGCAAGAGCTGAAGATATGCAAGTCACCTCATGAGGTTTTATCTGCATAAGGAAAAGTTGGCAAAGATAATAAAATATTTTTATTAATTTATGTGCCAATTGGCTGTCACCTCACTTTTTTCTTTTTTTGTTACAGCGTGAGAGAGTAAGAAACATTGAGCGGATCTGCTATCTTTTGCGGAGGGTGAGTACTATAAATATTGTTTTTACAGGATTGGCTCTTATATTTTTCACAAGAATGTGAAGAGTTATGTATGAATCTTAACATTTTTTAAGTAGATAAAAATGCTTGGTCATGTACATTTTTTAAGAGAGAAACAAGACCTATAATAACAGCAGCATGTATTGCTGTAGCAGTAATGTCTGAAACAAAAAACATTCTCCATACTCTTCTTTTTCTCATTGTCTTACTCCCCTTAAATGAACTTTTGGTTAATTCTGTCATGAAAAGAATTTTCACTAGACAAGACTTGTGCATTTTCTCATGGGTTTTACTGCATACCTGTAGTACATACATGGTTAAAGACAAAGACTGGAGTCCATCCCGTCTGTGCTGTTCTCCCTAGCTAGGCTTATTCAATCGAATTAAAGCTCCTAATGCTTCATTCAGCCTAACACTTGCATCTAATCACTCCTCTGTACAGTATCTATCCCCTTGGGTGTTGTATGCTGAAATAGTACTGGCATTTACACCTTTGAGCAGCTTGTTCCATTTATTCACAACCCTTTCTGTAAAGAAATACATTGTGTCTTTCTTGAATTTACCCCCTCTGGTTTGAGGTTGTGACCCCTGGTGGTTGCCCTGTTATCTTAAACACATGGTGTCTACCTTGTTATGGACTTTTATGTATTTGCGGATTTCTATAATCCCCCCCCCCCATCCTTCATTATGCACATACTTTGGCTCTCTAGTCTCTCTGGATATATCATCCCTTAATCACTGTGAATCCTTTCTATTGCTCTCTTTTGGATACTTTCCAGCTTCTCCTTATCCTTTTTTTCAGATGAGAATTCCCAAACTGTCTCCAGTACTGCTGGCATAGCCTAATAACCATTGACTTAAACAGTGGCAACATCACTGCCTTGTTTTGGCTTGTGAAGCCCTGTTTAATGTACCCCAATATCCTATGTGCCTTTCCATACTCTTTTTCACAGTGAAATGAAGATGTCATACTTCTGTTAATTATTACCACAGATCCCTTTCTTGTTGAGGGTTTCAGCGTGACCCCATTGATTCTGTATTCTGTTCATGGGGTCTTGTGCCAATATTGTATCACCTTGCATTTCTTGACATTGAAATTTAATTGCCATGTTCCTGACCACTGCTCAGGTTTCTCCACCATCTCCCTTTACGTTGTGTATCCCTCATCGTCTACTGTACAACAGCTTTGTGTAGTCTGCAAATAGACTCACCTTACCATGCAGTTGCACTCTTATGCACTTAAAAACATATTGAACAGTACCAGTCCCAGCACCAAGCCCTGGGGCCCTCCACTCGTAATCTTCCTGACATCTGAGAATTTTCCATTTTTGATGACTGTCTGGGTCTTGTCAGAAAACCAGGCAGTCAGATGGTAGCACAGCAGTGATCACCTCAGGAGTGGAAGAGCTGCCATCAGGCTTTACATGCAGTACAGCAATGCACACTAGGTAGTCCTGGGGAGACAATGGGGAAGAAAATCTCTGACCAGCAAGGTGACCCCTCGACTCTCTGCATACCCTACACTACTGACTATGCAGAGCTCCAGGAATCCAGACTGTGTCTTGGGGATAGAGCACAGCCCTTCCTCCTTGGCCCTGGCATGCAGGGAAATCTGTGTGGGACTTGCATGGAGTCAGGTAAGTCCTAGGGATGGTGTGTGATAGGGCTGGAAGGATCCAGGATGATGGTGGCCATCTGGCAGAAGAGAAGGATAACCAACTGGAGAAAAAAAGAATAGAGGCCCATAACTCTGCTGTCAAGCTAAAGGAGCAGCTTCCCTAGTGCAGGTTTTAGGAGTTTGCATTATACTCACCCAAGCCTGTTTCAAGAGTTCAAAAGGCTCCTATTAAAATGGACCGTGTACTTTAAAAAATGCTGACACCATAAAGATGATGGGTATCATATTGTAATTCAAAAACAGGGTTAGTGAATGCTTTTCTAGAACTCAGCCACATTTCACTTCATCTTTTAATTTAATTTATTTGATTTCCAATAAGTTCACCGGACCCAAAGTCCCATTTTCTGGAACAATCTAGGTGTTTAGGCAGAAACACATATTATAGAGGGTAAAACTGCAGCACACATTACAGATTTAGGTTTGGAAGTGGCAGTTTACAAGCCACATAGTGGTTTGTGAATACTTGCAAAAGCAGGCCTGAAGCACATGCATGTGAGGGGCAGAGTTATGACTGCATGCCCTGACAGCATGTATCATAAGCTCCAAGGCACTCTCGAAATGCCTCTTGGGGCTCTCAAAGTTAATGAGTGCTGAAAACATGCTTTAACCACATACGAATGACTGCAAGACCCTAGCACATGCTATCAGTGCCCTTTAAAATGACTAAGGAATATATCACCACTTGCTTCAACAGAGAAAGTAAGCCATCTGCAAGAATGTGCATATTTACAAACACAAATATTGTAATGATTGTATGCTTGGTTTTATTGCAACATATTTATGAGAGTTGCTCAGAAAATCCATTATGAAAATGGATATCTTGGATTTCAGAAATACATTTAGGATTTCAGATTCTCGGATAATGCTGCCCAAAAATCCTATATCAAATCAGAATCTGATATTGAAATCTGATTTGATTTGGCATCCATTACTAGTCCTCCACACTGCAGCTGTGAAAATCCCCCCCCATCCAAACCATCCCATAAGCTCTAACCCCCTCCTCCCCCAAGCCTCTTCCAGAATAAGTAACAAGAAACTTATTTTCCTGCAGCAGTTATGGAATTGCACAGATGCACAGGATTTTGAATTAAAAAGAGAGACCAGAGCCACAATTTTAAACAATGGGGATACAGCAATCACTCTGTCATGATCACAGTTGAACATGTGAATAATCTTCCCTGAGAGTCCATTGTTCTCTGAGTTTGTAACACACAACTCCCTGGATCCATACCCCCCTTTTATCACTACATACTCTGTAATTGCCTAAGCAGTAAGGAATATCATTGAACAAAATAGTTTTTTTTTCATTTATTGTTGAGGAAAATCCTACAGTACTTTTTCATAGACCTGATACTGTTGGTGATAGGGTTGTTTCTATTTTATAATGAAACCCCAGCAGCAATGACAGTTCTTAGCTACCACCCCTCCCACTGACACGTTCAGATGTGGTCATTGCTGTACTGCTCCCATGTCAAACAGACCAAAAGATTTACAAACCCCACAGATGATAGTAAAGTCACTATATATGACTTCATCAATTGTAACATGTTTGGGATGGTATACTTACTTTTGTGCAGTTGTGGAGCATATTACATTGGCTGCACTGTGAAGCAATTTAAAGTACAGATTGGTGAGCATATAAGAGTGATACAGAAAAATTACTGCTTCTATGCCATCGTAAAACACATCAACAGTGCAGTCACTGATAAACATGCGTATCATGTTATGATGTCGAAATTTTGACATCGAAATTCGGTACAGTGATAGCCTCGAGATTGTTGCTGTACTGGACCTGATGGTGAAATTTCGCTTATTTTGATTGCCCCCTCCCCCCAAATAAACTCCAACCTTGAGTTTGTCATCTTTCAGAAGAGGGGTGCGGGGGGGGGGAGACCCCCACATAAAAAAACAATCAATATCGACAGGCAAAATTTCACCTGTTAACATTGTTTCCATCGCCAAGCCGCATTTCAACAACTTTGTTGCTGTTGTAGCTTGGTGGAACCATAAGCATGACATCCAGTTTGTGGACATTGAAAAGGTAGTATGAGGCCTGAGGCAGGGAACTGGGAACAAAAAACTGGGTGCAGGGAAAGCTGCTGGATATACATGCTGGGAGCATGGGAGGGCAGAAGCTTAAATGACTCTATTGATTTAGCAGCATCCCTTTGAGGTGGAAAACCTTTTTGCATTGTGGAATGAAATTATGTGGTTCAACAATTACTCTGTATAATTGTCTCTGTTTTCAGGGACATGACTCTTTCTTTCTTGGAACACTGTGCACTGTTTGTCAGGTTACATAGTGTGCAGTTGTGCATTGTCTCTAGTCTGTATACAAGAGGGGCAAAATCAATCCACCTTGTGGTTCCATATTTATGCACTTTCAAACAAGCAGACACTCTATACCTGGCAAAAACTCAAAGAATGATGCTAAGCAAATGATAATATATTTACAGGGTACTCATTCACAGTTCCTAGAGTGCAATGAATGCTCCCCCACCCCTGAAGCATACAGTAACTCCTTGGTACAGCCTCCTGGTCATATGGTGAAAAGTTTTAGAGAAAAGAATTAAACAACAAGTATAAAAAGTCAGTGGTACACTTTAATGTCCAATTAAGTGTCTTCTTCTCCCGATTCATTCTCTGGCTCCTCCTTGACCTCTGAAGGTTTTGCTTTTCTTTGTAGCTCCCATTTTTTTCATTATCTCCAGTAGTTTAATGACACTTATTTTATGGATCAGAAAAAAAACCAAAGAGTATAGTTAGGTTTGGATGGTTATGTGGAGACAGGCAGGAGGCAGCTAGGCAATCAGACAAGGACACTGATTTTCGTTTTTTACCAGAAAATCTGGTAAAATTCCAGAATTTGGTCTTTCTATACACTAGTAAAAGCAAAGCTTTTCATGGAATTTGCTATTTTGTTACTACATCACTGGATCTTCAGAAGTTGTATTTTTCTATCAATTCTTTCCTGTACTATTTTCATGTTGCTTTTAGTTTGTTATATGCTTAGCCTTCTTTAATTCTGAATGTTTATACACATACCAAAAGGGTACAAGGATAGAACACTAGTAAAAACTGATTTTGGCATTGTAGACACTGGTGACAATACCAGTTTTTCCCATCTGCAAAATGGAATTTGCTCTTTATCAATCATGGTACGCCAGTGTCCCTGCAAAGGGGAAGTCTGTGGCAAAGTTCCTTCTTAATACCATCAAATGTCTTGCACCTCTGCTGGGTTGGATAAAACCAGTCTTGGAAGAACAGTATTTTCTGGGCTTCTACAATGATTGATGACTGCCTTGCTGCTGTGAACATTTTATTTTTATCTCTAAATGAAAGAAAGGACACCAGGACAGCTATCAGGTGTTCGGATCAAGTCACTGCTCACTGAACCATAATCCTGTAGGCCTGTTCCAGTCATAGGAGCTCCAGGAGGTGCAATGCCATGTGAAGCCAGTGCTCCGTGAAGTCCATTATACCTTCACCTTCCATTCCTTCTGGCAACCCAGAATCCTAATATTCCTCACTCAAAGGAGACTTTCTGAATTCTCCAGTCTTGTTCTGAAATGTGCTCAGAGTCACACAGTATGCAAGTGGATGTTGTAGGAATGAAACCCAGGTCTGTCTGCTGGCTGTACAAAGCTCTTTCATAGCTCATTACTCTAACCTCTAGGCTATACTGCTTGCCCCAAGAGCATTGAGTAGACATGAGTATAGTGACTGCATAATTGTTTAGTGTCCTTGGTAACACAGTAAATATGTTACCTCACCTAGAATTAAATCCCTGACCCTTTGCTTGTAAAGCCAGAACACATTCAGTGTGTCATCTGAGGAGTTTTGACTCAAACAGAATACTGCAGATGCTAACAAAAATGCAAATTGAGCCCTAGTAATTGCAGACACCCTTGTCCAGTGTTGTTCTCACTAAGGTGAGACACTTCATGGATACAGTCTCATAAATCAAAGCCATGGATACATTCTCACCACAGAAACACAGGTCAGATAGAATTTCACAGAAATTAACCTTACTGATAGAACCAGGGGCCATTGTAGTTATTGACACTTCAATTATAAGAGAAGACAATCAACCCCTGGTATCTACTCATCTCTAATACTGTACTTGTAAAGCCATAAACATCAAGCTTGACCTGGTCTTTAGAACCAAGTTTGCCCTCACACCCTCTACCTGAATTGCCATTGCTCAGGACATCCTTCTTCCCAGCCTTACCTACGGCTCTGTTACCTACTCGCATGCCTCCAAAGCAAACCTTCATAAAGGGGGCACTACCTATAATACAACGTGTCATTTTGCTCTGGTCTCTAGCCATTGTACCCACCACTGTCAGCTGTCCTCTGGGTTAAACAAGCTATCTCCTGAAACTTGCTGCTCTTTTGCTCTGGGTGCCCTTGCTGACAAAATTATTAGAAATTTGGTTCCCTCCTCCTTAGCCTCTATGCTGACACCACCTGACCTGGCTTACCCCCTCCACTTGGGTGATCAGTCCCTACTAGCTGTTCTCAGGTGTATGACAAATATGGGATTTCAGGACTTCTCTCACTTTGCCTCTAGTTATTGAAACTCCCTCCTGGTAGCCCTCTGGCTCTCCCCTCCCATGCCTGTTTCAAAGGGGAGCTATACCACCATCTAATTGTCTCTGACCTGTTTTTTTTGCCTCCATGAGCACCATAGCCATGATGTCTGAATAGTGTTTGCTATATCTACTGATTTATCTGTTTGCACTTATGGGTGATGCACTGTCTGTTTTAAACTGTTTTGTGATACTGCTATACCATCTGTTAAATTTGCTTTTGTTGGTATGTCTGTCAATATTGTACTGATTTCTCTTTGCCACACAGATCCATGCACTGTTTTGAATATTGTGTATTGTAACTAGGTACCCCTTTACATTTTTAATGTCTTTATTTTCTCTGCTGTATTGTGTTTGCAATTGTTTGTACTCTCCTGAGCCATTCTTAAAATCAGTATATTATTGTCTAGTGCACCTACCCAGTAATCAAAAACCAAATATATTACTGCCCCTCTAGTTTAAAAATACAATATACAGCACAAAGGTATAACAATGTCAACATAAAAAAGCCCATACACAATGGGGGGAAGAAATGTACGAAGGAGTTTGGTCATTGTAACATGGTTGAAATTAGAACCTTAGACTCAGAGCAAGTGATTTTTGTTTATAATAGAGGGATTAAAAGAAAAACTAAGTGGAGTACTATACAGCAGATGTATGAAGGAATTTATTCAATGTTTAGGGAAGATGATGCTGAGATAGTACTGGCATTGACTACACCTTTGAACAGCTTGTTCCATTTATTCACAACCATTTCTGTAGAGAAATACATCATGTCTGTCTTGAATTTACCCTCATCTGGTTTGAGGTTGTGACCCCTGATGGTTACTCTGCTATCTTAAATAAAGACCCCCGAATTCAAATGATTAACAATGCAATACTTGAAGAAATCCTAAGTGCCTGTGAAGTAGGAGATTTAATACTGGCAGGCAATTTCAACTCACAGTGCCAGATATACTGTAGATAGAGAAGACCTGGAAGGCAATTTTAGTTTCTCTAAGGCATTCATTGAACCCGACAAAGCAATGCACCCTCGCTCAAATCATTAAGGAACCAACTACAGGAGAAAATTACTAGATATAGTATTAGTGTCTGATGATATAATAGTAATAGTAGTATAATAACGAAGTCCTGCAAGGCCAAGAATCCATTAGCTAATAGTGATCATTCTGTGATGACCTATAGAGTCATGATGCCCAAAGTAAAGTCCCCCAGGGTGCACAGAAATCTAACTTTATAACAAAGCAAATATGAACAAAGGAAGCACTAAGAAGGTTAAACTGGGAGTCAACACTGAGAAACTTAGATGTAGAGCAGGCATGGACAACTTTTAAATCCATCATACTGGAAGTCTGTAATAGGCATACACCCAAGGTTAAAAAATATAATTGAAATGGGAAAAAATCAAAAAGCAAGACAGCTAACTAAAAGCATTAAAATGGAAGTTAAAAAGAAGTACAGGGCTTTCAGGGATTGTAAGCCAACAGGAACCACAAACAAGTGGGAAAAGTGGAAGAATATTGGACACAGGGGGCCTGATTCACAAAGGTCAGTGAAAGCTGCACCGAAGGCAACTTGCACCAACTGCTGGTGTGCCGGGGTCTCTGCACCTGATTCAATATTATGTAGGGTCCTGGCAGCAAAGTCAGACAGCTTGTACCAACCCTGGTACTGTGCTAAACAGGCAGTGCATTCTGAAGGTGTGCTACAAGCTGTGGGGCAGCCAAGCAGCAACAGCACCATGCACAACAGTCCTTGGTGGATTTCACCCCCCCAATCCCTATCCCAGTCAAGTATTAAAATAAAAACTCCCTGGTGGTCTAGTGGAGCCCTGATCATCCCTGATCCCCTATATATAAAGTAAAAAAAACCTGGTGGTTCAGTGGTCCCCTGATCATCGCCAATCCCCGATATGTAAAGTAAAGTAAACCTGGTGGTCTAGTGGTCCCCCAATCATCCCCAACCCTGCTATGTAAAGTAAAACAAACCTGGTGGTCTAGTGGTCCCCCGATCATCCCTGATCCTTGATATGTATAATACAAAAAAAGCCTGGTGGTATAGCATCCCTCCACCCCCAGCCCCAATCCACCATTCTGTAGAAATAAGCAGCCTGGGTGATCTAGTGACCCCCCTCCCCAGCAGGCAGTGTCTTACCATCCCGCTCCCCCTAACCCAAAACAGAGCTGGCAACTGGCACAGCCCTCCTCACACCACTGTATCTGGCCACCGACTAAGCTGTCACTAAGGAGCATGGAATATACAGTACATGCTCCTTATTGACAGTTCACATGGTAGCTGGATGCAGTGGTGTGAGGTGGGCTGTGCCAGTCATCGGCTCTGTTTCGGGTTGGGGGAGCAGGGTGGTGGGACACTGTCTGCTGGGGTGGGGGGCCACTAGATCTCCAGGGCTGCTTATTTCTACAGAACAGGGGATTGGGGCTGGGGTGGGGGCTACTAGATCACCAGGCTTTTTTTGTACTATACATATCAGGGATTGGGGATGACTGGGGGACCACTAGACCACCAGGGATGTTTGGTCCATTTTTTATAGGAATTAGGATGGGGGGGGAGGCTGTGGCACATTGTCACAATTGTCAAGACTCTTCCAGAAGCCATTCTAAGTATCCCTTTTGTCATGCAGTAAACCTGTGACACTGCGCTTTATCCTGGTGGGTTTAATTGTTCCTGTTGAAAATGTGACCCTGGATGGGAGTCACAGTGCAGGCAGCTGTCATGTCAGGTGCATTCAGGGTGACCTTGGATGGTCTAAAAAGTACTTAGAATTTAGCCCTCCAGGAGGGTTTTGTGAATACCAAAATGGTGGATATGGCAGCCTGGTTCTGCCACAAGCCCCCAAGTACCAGACCACAGCCCATTTTTTGGGCAAGGCTGGTGCAAGCCCCCTGTGGCACATGCAGGATGCTTTTCTGAATTGCTCCTGGGGTATCTTTTGGTGCAAGGAGCCACTTACATCTTTAATGTTTGACACAGGCCCCTTGCGTCATTCTACGGGCTTTGTGAATCAGGCCCAGAGGGTTACATTGAATGGATATACATCTTCAAGTGGGCATGTAAGTAGTGGGGTTCCACAGTGCCAGTCCTGGAACCCATATTGTTTACCAGCTCCATCTCAAACTTAGATAACAATCTCATATATAGGTGCCAGAAATACACAGACAACACCAAGCTGGGAGGAGTATACGAAACAGAACCACAGAGGGAATCCTTCCAATCAGATCTGAATAAAATAAGTACATGGGCTAACACATGAGGCATGAGTTTTAACTAAGACAAATGTGCAGTAATGCACTTTGTTAAACATAATCCATAACACAACTATTAATTCTTGGGTACCATACTTCAAACAGTTGATTGCAAGAAAGACATAGGGATAATTACGCATATAAAGCTCAGTCAAAGTAACCATTGTAATACTCTAGTTGCAGAACCAAATACAGTTTGGTGGAACATCCAAAGAAGTACCAAAGACAGTGATAAAGAAATAATAACATTGCTATACAGAGCTGACAAATGTCCTCATCTAGATCATGGAATGCAACTAGGGGCACCACTCAATAAAACAAATTCTGGTCAGAGCCGATATAGCTGTGGAGAGCTTTAGGGATGCTTTTACCCATTATTACTAATGAATTTGCACAGTGCAGATCAGTGGAGAGGCAGTTTCAATGTAGTCTTCCTTTTACACATTTTTACATTGTGTTTTCCTAGAATATGCCTGCTGATTGTTGTATATATTTAGCCTGGATAGTTCACAGAAGAAATGGCATCTTATTTTCAGTGAGGCTCTACATCTACACAATATTATGCTGCATTGTGTAGAATCAGAACACACTAAAAACAATATTTTTTATCTGGGGGATATATTAAGTGCCAGATCGATGCATGAGCAGAAAGATGCATTGCACAAAGAGGATGCGCCGGTCAGCACTGATACAATATTCAAAGAGAATGCGCCACAAGTATGGGGTGTGCATACAGTGAAGCAAACCAGGATGAAGTGCAGCACTGCAGAATTCTACAGTAGAGTTACTGCAGCAAACAATGCAATTTCAAAGGGAGTTAATCCCTTTTGTCATGCAGTAAACCTGTGACACTGCGCTTTATCCTGGTGGGTTTAATTGTTCCTGTTGAAAATGTGACCCTGGATGGGAGTCACAGTGCAGGCAGCTGTCATGTCAGGTGCATTCAGGGTGACCCTGAATGAATACCTTCCAGGGGGAATGCTTGGCACATACTAGTATGCGCCACAGCCCCCATGGATGATATTCAGTCCAGGAATGCAAATTAACTATCTGAGCATGCAGGGTGCAAAGAGGCCTTATGCATGCTCATTACCAGCCCATTTGCATTTTGGCATGGGGATGAGTGCACAGGAGCAGCTCTCACCCCCAAGCCCTGACCCTGATCGCTCCCATGTGGGACAGGCCCTGAAGTCTCTGGTGGTGTATTGGCACCCCTCCACCCATTTCACTAGCCCCGATCATACTGGAGTCCAGACTGTATCAGTTCCATATTGTATGGACCCCAATGCCATCCCTAATTGCACCCGAATACACCTACAGTCCATGCCCATAATGTAGTAGCCCCCGCTGCCCCTCAACAATGCACAGACACCCCCCTTCCTGCCCCCAGCCCATCCCATTGTGACGACTGGCTCTGTAATGGTATCATACCACTCTATTGGAGGGTGGCGGAGCACTCACAGTAGGATGCTGAAATGTGTTATATGTAGGCATGAGCTGTGTGTGGGTGATAACACCCAGTGGCCATACACCTCAGGCACTCACATGCAGATCCATCATTCCAGTGCCATTGCACTGCTTAGTGTGGGTGACAGCCAATGCTGTACCCACTCACACAGGTCCCAAAACAGGCATGTTACAGCTGCTCTCCCATTCATTTGTACAATTGGGGAACTGCAGATGAACTATCCATATCCTAAAGCATACACTGCAAATGGTATTACAGGATACTGCACCCCATGGCACCCAGGATACCTCAGCAGTTCAGAGGGTGGCATGTTGCACAGGGGAACAGGGGAGAGTGTGGACCTGCAGTGGTGTATGACAGCAGAAAGATACAGCATCAGCAAGGCATACATTGGAGGTATGTAAATTCCCTCTTCAGTTTGACAGGGGCACACTCACAGCTGCATACACTGGTAGATCCACAGCTGGCATGGTGCCCCAATGCATAGTACAGCCAGTTGGTTCATTCCAGAGTGCAGGTCCCTAGCCTGGGTTCAGTGCAGTCAATGGCTGGCCATGGCTGGGTGTGGAGGGCTGTGCCAGTCTTTGCAACAGGTTGGGTATGGGGGAGTGAGGGTGTCTGTATACAGGGGCTGTGGATGGGAGTCCTGTAGACTATGGATATGGACCATGGTTTCCTCTGGTGCAATCTGGTCTGGGGGCCCTACACTGTGGAGCTCTTCAGGGATGGAGTTGGCTAGATTGTGGATGGAAAGGGGATACCTCTACTCCACCAGGGCTGCCAGGCTGCTGTGCAGCTGGGTGCATATCTGCAGCCTGCCTGTGGGTGGCTGGCTGGGTTAGGCTAGCTATTCATGGCCTAACTGTGGGCCGTGGTGCTTTGGACTGTGAGGGGCACATTCCCACTGAATATGCTGCAGCACAGAATATGCATGGGATTGCCCTCTCAACTTGAATGGCATACCACTTGTGTGTGCCCTGGCCCATTCCCTTGCAGCCAGTGCATCCCGTACGTTTGAATATCATGCTGCTGTGCATTGCTGAAATTGTGTGGCACATCTCCCTTTTCCACTGGGATGCACTGCATATCTCCTTTGAATATGGGGGCCCTGGACTAAGTACCCTGGATAAATACATTATAAAAATGGTAAAAGCATGACCCCACTGAAAACAAGATATTGCATCTAATCTGGGACAGCCTGAGTAAATACAGTGCAAAAATGTGTAAATGAACATCCCTGTGACAATGAGATGTAGCATCTCCCCTGCCCTGTCCAGGATACAAAATATAGGATAAGAAACATTCAGTGCTCCCTAATCCAAATAACCATTATCCTGTAAGAAGCCCTCATTTCCCCTGTGTTTTCCCCACAGTGGCAGAATCAAATTGCTGTATAAATTCCTGTAGATTTTTCCATAAGCCACTGATTCCTTATTTATGACTTTGTTCTTTATTTATTATATCAGCAGCATTTTATTAGGAAAAGAGCTCTGATTTGCTGCTCAGTATTAATATTATATGTCAGGATGGCATTGGCATGATTTGGATTTATATGCTATGCATAAGACATAATGGGGGACTATATGAAATATCAAATATCAAGCTCATTATTTCATGAACTATACTCAAAATTATTAATCACAAGTCAGACACTCTTTCAAAAGATACTAGTAATGCCTGTAAACAAATTTATTGCAAATAAATCAGAGACATTTATATATATACACACACACACACATATACACATCTTATAGTTATTAGTTTACAGACAAATTCTCACAGACTTTTTTCTGTCCACCTGATGGAATCTTGAATGAGTTAAGTAAATGTTATTATTTTCTTCAATGCCCTGATCCAGCAACTCAGTAACTACACACTTAGTATATCATATTATAAAATGACAAAAAAACAGTCTTTTGTTTGCAGTTGTTTGATCAGGAATTTTATAAATGGTATAAGTTATTTTGGTTACATCTATGTTGGTCCAATAAAAGGTATCAAATCAGTTGCTTCTGTATCACTCATGGTTTGTCAGCAGATAATTCATTAGATGAGGTCTCCCTTTGCCAAGAGTTTGGCTGTTTCTCCACCCTCCCCAAACACACACACACACACACACACACACACACACACACTATAAGAGATCTCAGTAGCTTTTATCTGTTATATTTGGGAAGCAGGCCACAGACCTTTCTGTCAAAAAGAAATGTATATATTTAGTCTGGATAGTTCACTGAAGACCTGACATTTTATCAGATAGGTCTTGAGAGGTTAAAAGCAGTGTAAATCTTTACAAACTTTGCTGGGAAAAGGTAACATTTATGAAGTATGAATCTTTCTTGAAAGATATTCATCCCCAACTGAAATTAGTAGCAAAAAATGATTAAATGCTAGGCATTTAAATGTGCAAGCTGTTCCATTTCGAAGGGGGTAAACAAATCTCCAGTGTAATAGGCAACCGATATTTAACAAGCTGTTTCAGTTTCCTAATGGCCATCTGATAAGCAGCTGGGAGTTATGTATCCAACATTCTAGACAGAAAGAAGGGATTATTTTATTTTAGTTGTCATAGTGGAAGGATACATTGAAAAGTTCAAAAAATGTGTTCCACGAAACTCCATTTTCAGGCTACAGATAGCAAAATGGCTGTAGGCTCCATCCACAGCCATAAAAATACATCAACAGTATGGAAAAGGTACAGAGGAGGATGGCAAAGTCAATCAGGGAAATCACAGAAATTGTTATGAAACATGACTAGGAAATACAAAATTAATGACTCTGGAAGTTAGATGTATAAAAGTGGACATATGGTTTGTCTATGGCATTATAAATGAACCTGAATTGATGGCTGCATTTTACATAAACTACAAACAGGAATATAAAACAACACAGAGACATCCACTGCAGTTACAAGATAAATGAGATCAGGAGCTAAATGAGAGTTTTTCTTCACCTAATGGGTAATTGGGTTGTGGAACAGCCTCCAATTAAACATGAGATTAAGTAAAAATAAAGAGACATTTAAAAAAAGGAAAACCAACACCACATACAGTATCAACAGCACCTACTATAAAATATTACCACTGAAATAGTGCGGGGGGGGGCAGTTCCTATGGACATTTCACCCTTTACGACTCCAGAAGACTTTAGTATGAACTTCAGTGTGTGGAACTGACATTAAAAACTATAGGGTCTGATTATTCCTGCACCTTTGATGAATCATGAAAAGGGGATGTGGAGAATTCTAACTCAGGAAACTAAGCAGTTGGAGTTTTAAGACGTTCATTTATTTAGATTTTGTTACTAAGGTAAGTACACTAGACAAGAGCTTTGTCTTTTTTCAGGTATGACATGGAGGTTACTATTTGGCAAACAGTAGATGCACAAGTGACAACAATATGAGCAAATGAGGTTAAATCAGAGATGCACAGCAACACTGCAACTGCAACGATGTAACTGCATAATAATTGCACACTGATTTGTATATAATCACAAATTATGCAACAATACCTATTATAAATTATATCAGCTATACAGGGTTCAGGCAGTGATGTGGTTGCCTTCCTTTTTATAATGGAAGTTGTGTAACAGAAGTATAGCATAAGGTGTGCAATGTTTGTTATTTTTAATGCTATTGAATATTTATATTAATTTTTGTAAGTATGCACAGTAATAACTTTAGCTTGTTAGACCAGTTGCAATTAATTAAATCAAATCAAATCAGGCTCTTTTCTTCCTTAACTGCAGCAAGAGGAGCCCCACACAATGTGTAGGTCCTACAATGGTGCCCACTGTCAGGTTCCCAAATACTATGAGATCTCATGACACTACTGTCGCAATGTCCTCAGTGATGACTTGACATAATGCTTGGAAACACTAGGCAATTAAACAATTAGCAAGTGATGACGTTGTCTCTTCTTGCCAGTTCTTCCTTGAAGATCCTGATTGACATGAACTACACAAGAAGTAACCTGATAATGGGCATACATGAATCTGTTTTTCCTGCCCATGTGTAACACCTTGGTTTTGGCTACATATAATCTGAGACTTTAGGAGTCAGACCAATTGTCCTGTTAGTTCAGGCACTGCTGAGTTTGTTCCTATCCTCCATGGAGTCCAACAACCTGACTAGCTTAGTGTCATCCATCAACTTTAGCAGTCTGCTGAAGACCTCAGCATCCAGATAATTGATGAAGAGGTTGAGGAATAGTGGCTCCAACACTGAATTCCCTGAGGGAAATTGTTGAGTACAACTCTCCTCTCTTCTCAGAGTAATGTCCATCCCCACAACTCTCCACTTCCTGACCAAAGACAGTTAGCAATCCACCTTCTATATGTGTCATGCAAACCCCACTCTTTTACTTGACTTATTATAAACCATGAAAACATTTCAAAAGTAGGACAGAACCTCACACACCACTCATTCAGCACAAAGAATGATTCAAAAAAGAATTTTCTTTCAATTCATTTATTACCATGTCCAAAATACAAGCAAACAAAACAGCAATAACATCAGAAGGTCCAGAAGTGTACCTCCACCTAACATTTTGCCCCACCCATCCCGGGGCTTCATCTGAGGTTACCCACACCAATCTCAGTCAGGCTGTTTTCCGAACTGGCACCACCTCCTTGTGCTCACCTTTACTTGCTGTCAGTCATGATACAATTTTCATTCAATCAGGAGTGATTATTTCAAAACATTCCAGGTAATCTTAGTAACATGGAAACATACTGTAGAATTTACCAGCAGATACGGGCCGCTTGGTCGACCTAGTCTGCCCATTTCACCCTACCTATGATATCACCATGGGTCCTGCTTCATTTTTGACCCATCTTCCCTCCTCCCTTTTCTCCTAAGATTCCCTTATGCTTATCCCATGCATTCTTGAACCCCACCACTGGTTTTGCTCAACCACCTCTGCTGGAAGGCTGTTCCAATGCATTCTTGAATCCCACCACTGATTTTGCTCAACCACCTCTGCTGGGAGGCTGTTTCAGGAATCCACCACTCTTTCTGTGAAGAAGTTCTTCACATCTCTCCTGAATCTACCCCCTCCAGCTTCATAGCATATCCCCTTGTTCCTGAGCACCTTCTTTTCTGAAAAAATACTTCCTTCCTGTACTTTGTTTACCCTCATGAGGTAGTTAAAGGTCTATATCATATCCCCCTACCTCCTCTCTTTCAGGGTGTGCATTTTTGGGTCCTTTAATCTCTCCATGTTGGGCTTCTGATGCAGACCCTGCACCATTTTAGTTGCTTTCCTCTGGACTGCCTCTACTCATTCTATGTCCTTCCTGAGATGTTGTTTCCAGAACGGGACACAATGTTTTAGGTGGGGTCTTACTAGCGATCTATGCAGAGGCAACACCACCTCCCTCTTTCTGCTGGTGATACACTTCCCTGTGCACCAAAGCATCTCACTAGCCCTCCCAATTGCCTTCTTGCGCACACTGTCTGGCCACCTTTAGGACATCTAATATGATCACTCTCCAGGTCTCTTCCTTGCTTGGTGGTCCTCTGTACTACCCCTCAATTATTACACTGCCCCTGGGTTTCTGTGCCTTGAGTGCATTATTTTGCACATTTTCACATTGAAACCCAGAAGCCATACCCTTGACCACTCCTTGAGTTTACTCAGGTGAATGTTTATCATTTCCAACCCCCCCCCCGGTGCTCACCCTATTGCAGAGTTTGGTGTCATCTGTAAAGAGGCATACCTTCCCTTCCAGCTCCTCTGCATTGTCAATTGTAAAGACATAAAAGAGGACTGGTCCCAGCACTGGCCCCTAAAGCACCCCCTTGGTCACCATAACATAATAAGAGGGTGTCTCACATAAACAGTTCTACAGTTCTAAAGTTCTAGGTTCAATTGGCATTGTCCATTTCACACAAAGGGGAATCTCTAATATTCTGCTAAGCAAAGCATTTTGATTTTAAACTCAAATTCCATTTTCTCAAAATAAAGGTCTTTAATAAGATTTATAGTATTTTTTGTGTACAGTTGTTGTGTCTTGTATTGTTGTAAGAGTTTCTTCTTAAGTTCTTTGTGTCAGAATTGCTCAGCTTTGCTTCACAGTTCTCTTATCCAAAGAACTCGAAATTGTACTCTTACAACCATAAGAGACACAGTAACTGTACATAGAAACATAGAATTTGACGGCAGATAAGGACCGCTTGGCCCACCCAGTCTGCCCATTTCCCTACCTACTGGATAGGCTGCAGATCCTAGTTAACCAGCAGCCTACTTCTTCCTACCCCCACCCCCTAGAATTGCCTTATGACTGTCCCATGCATACTTGAATTCCACCACTGATTTTGACTCCACAACCTCCTCCGGAAGGCCGTTCCATGCATCCACAACCCTCTCTGTGAAAAAATACTTCCTTAAATTACCTCTGAGCCGCCCCCATCTTCAAATTGTGCCCCCTTGTTCTTGCACACCTCTTTTTTTGAAAGATGCTACCCTCTTGGACTTTGTTGATTCCCTTGAGGTACTTGAAAGTTTCTATCATGTCCCCACTCTCCCTCCTTTCCTCGAGGCTATACATATTAAGCTCCTTAAGTCTCTCTTCATATGTCTTCTGGTGTAGACCCTGCACCATTTTAGTTTGCCCTCTCTGACAGCTTCCATCCTGTCTATGTCTTTTATGAGATTGGGTCTCCAGAACTGCACACAGTACTCCAGATGGGGTCTCACCAGCTGTCTGTACAGAGGGATAATAACTCCTGTTTTCTACTGGTGATGCCTCTCCCTATGCATCCCAGTATCCCCCAGCCCTCCTTGCTGCCCTCTCACATTGCTTGCCCACCTTTAGGTCATCTGATATGACTACCCCCAGGTCCCTTTCCATTTTTGTTGTTGTTAGTATCTCACCCCCATTGTGTACTCTTCCCCTGGGTTTTTGTTTCCCAGGTGCATTACCTTGCACTTCTTAGCATTGAATCTAAGCTGCCATACATTTGACCATTCCTCTAACCTTGCCAAGTCCCTTCTCATCCTTTCCATCCCACCCTGTGCATCAACTCTGTTGCAGATCTTTGTGTCATCTGCAAAGAGACATACTTTTCCTTCCAGTCCTCCTGCAATGTCGCTTATAAAGACATGCTGTAGAAACATACAGAAGTTTGTCAAGTCTAGAGAGACTACCTCCACAGCCCTGCCGCTGTCTGCCAGCGTGATCACTCCCTCGCAGAAGGTGGTAAGGTTGGCTTGACATGATTTTATCATCATAAAGCCATGCTTAAAGGGGACAACAACCTTTTCATCCACCAAGTGATGCATTATTCTGGCCTTGATGATGGGCTCCAGGACCTTGCTCAGCATTGATGTCAGGCTGACTGGCCTGTAGTTGTCTGATTCACTGGCATCATGAGTAGTAATGCTGATGCTGTACTGAAAGGGAGGGCCTGGTGATACCTTTTAATGGATTAAGCTAGATACCACACATTGATATTATAGTACTCAGGTTTTGGGCCTGCGGGTTCTTCTATATGACAATGAGATCTCTGCAACCTCCAAAGCATGAGTACTTTTCAACATCCATATGCAGCATCTGTTTTGGTCCAATGAAAGGTATTATTATTTAATGACTCTGGCAGGTTTGCCAGTCTCATAGTGGATGTTACCACCCGGAGACTGTAGCATCGGAGAGACACAGCTAAGTGATTTTTTTTTCTTTGCTGTACATAGCTTGACAGAGTGCAGCTAATAGTGTGTGCCTGTTTTATTTTCTAAATTTCACTGCAGGTAGCAAATGGGATCAGGGACTGGGAACTAGAAGAATTATAGGAGCAGTTCATTTGTGGCAGAGCACAGTTTGAGTTTTGAAACTGGCACCAAGCCAACAGGATTTAAAAAGCATTTCCTTTAGTAGTTCAAACCTCTCAGAGATTGTAGCATTGGAGGGGCTGAGCTGAGTGATTTTTTTGTTTGTTTCCTTTGTTGTCCATAGCTTGACAGAGTGCAGCTACAGTTGTGTGTGCCTGCTTTATTTTTTAAATTTCATTGCAGGTTGCAAATGAGATCAAGGACTGGGAACCCAGTGGACTTAAAGGAGCAGTTCATTTGGGGTAGGGCACAGTCTGAGTTTTGAATTTGGCACCAAGCCAACAGGATTTAAAAAGGTTACTTTCCCCTAGCAGCTCAGAAGACTTGCCCTCCCACTCTATGCACCTTCTATCCACCCAGGGTTAGTCTAAATTTATAGACACAGCAGCTGAGGAATACAGGAACTTTCTGTCCCTGAACAGGAAAGGGGATCTGTAAGGGAACAAAGGCAGTAGGAAAGCAGGGAGAGAGAGAAATAGAAATAACAAAAAAATGAGGAGAAAGTAAGCATACAAAACAATGGGAATAGTGCAGTGCAGTGGCTGTGGGGCAGCAGTCATCCAGGAGATGTTTTGGAGGCTGTGGTGCTGTCCCATCTGCAGACACCTCTCTGGGCTGAGGGCAGAGGTTGCTTGTCTCCCGACCGAGTTGGCCAGGATTTGGGGGACCTCCTCCTCCATCTAGGGACCACCAAGTTGGCCTCTGCTGCCTCAAAGGTTGCCTAGGCAGAAGAGCGACTGGACTACTGTGGGCTTCAGAAGGGTGAGGGCAATGGGGCAGAGGCACATCCCTCCTATGATTCCACTCCACAGCTCCTATGCTTCACTGGCAGAGTGGAGCTGCCCAAGGGGGCACCTACGGTGGAGGCCAGGGAGGATGTGGGGGTTGTCCTCAGTGGAGACCTTGGAGGGGAGGCAGAGTACCCCAGGGAGAAGGAAGCAACTCCTTGTGGGGGATTCTATTGTTGGGGGTAGACTTGGTGGAGGTTGGAGTGGGAGAGAGGGAGGTTAGGTGCCTACCAAGCGCCACAGCTTGAAGGAATGGAAAGCGCATCCAGAGGACACTGGGGCAGCAGGATGGGAGGGAGAGCTAGACATCATTGTTCACTTAGGTGCAAATTATCTGGCTGGCGATGAGGTTATGGTAGTGCAGGAGGACTTTGGGGAACTGGGGAGGAGTCTTAGAAAAATGGAAGGCACTATAACCTTTTCAGAGGTACCATTGGTCTATGACAAGGGGGAGGACAGGGCAATGCATGGTGAATGACTGGTGCAGAGCAGTGCGTGAGATTTGGCTTCATTGGGGAACGGGGTCCCCCCTGGAGGGATGCAAGCCTATACAAGTG
This sequence comes from Neoceratodus forsteri, assembly GCA_016271365.2. Lineage (NCBI taxonomy): Eukaryota > Metazoa > Chordata > Ceratodontiformes > Ceratodontidae > Neoceratodus > Neoceratodus forsteri. The sequence continues at coordinate 239,041,448 of CM057451.1, forward strand.
GGATGGACTGCATCTAAGTGGGGGGGGGGGGGAGATGAAGATCCTCAGTGAGAGGTTTAAATGCTTCATTGGCAAGCATTTAAACTAGTCAAGGGGTAGGTGAAAGTAGGCAGGAAGAATCTAACTGCCCCCCCTACAAGATGAAGCAGTCAGTAGGGAGGACCCTTGGGGTAGGAAATTGACACTAAAACTTAAAACTGAGATAGGTAAAATGGCAGAGATAAGGAAAAATGGGAGGAAAAACAAGAGGGGAAGAGAGGGAAGACATGGAGATAGAAGAGGAGCTACTAGAAGGAGAAAACGTAAAACCTGAAAGACCATGTACACGAATGTCTGCAGCCTAGGAAACAAAATCCTGGACCTAGTGGCCTTGATGGACATTGCTGCTGTTATCGAGGCATTGTACGTAGGGAACCATGAATGGGATATCGTCATACCAAATTACTGTACACCCTATTTAGAAAAGACAGGGTGGGAAAAAAGGTGGAGGAGTGGCAATCTACATCAGGGAGGGATTTAAGGAACTGAAATCCAGGGAATGCAGAAGGGAGCAGAAACACTGTGGGTCACCATGGAGACAGGAAATGGCACCACCATTCGCACTAGCATGATTTACAGACCTCCAGCACAAGGGGTGGAGATAGATGGGATACTAGTAGAAGCCATCAACAAAATGACAGCCAAAGAAGAAGTGCTGCTGGTGGTAGACTTCAATTTGCTTGATGTGGATTGGAACACCCAGGTGCAGCTACAGCCAGGAGCAGAGGCATTCTGGATGCCCTGCAGGGGGTGTGCCTCAAGCAGCTTGTGGCAGAACCCACCCAAGAAGGTGCAATATTGGACCTGGTGCTCACTAATTGGGACAGAGTCACTGATGTAATAGTGGGTAGCCACCTAGGGTCCAGTGATCTTCATATGATGTAGTTCAGTAAGAGAATAGTGGAGGAGTCAAACCACATGAAAGTAAGGGTTCTGGATTTCAAATGGGCTTATACGTCTCAGGACCTCCTTGTGACTGTTTTTTTTTTGGTTTCCCCATGCTCTATCTCTATCTCTATTTTTATGGTGCAGACTCAAAGTCCTCATATACCAGGCTACGTTTTTTGTTTTCAGCTTTTTTTTTGCAAATGGGGCATGTTTGTCACCTTCTGACATAAACTCACTAAAAAAGTAGCTCCACAAGCAGTCTAAGTCTGGGATAAGTTCCAGTCTGTCCCAGTTTTTCTCTTCCAAATCAATCATAAATCTTGTATAATCAAAATGTTTCATGGAGCAATATTCTTTTTTTTTTTTTTTTTGCTTTTTCTTTCCTCCCTAGCTGCCGGTCGTCCAGGGTATCAACCCGGTCACGGGCAGCTTCCCACCCAAACGGCCTTGAGCCCTCCGATACCCGTTGGCTTCACAGTGGCTAATGTGGGTGCAGGCCAACACCCGCAGAGCCGTGATAGGTCGGAGGGCTGGCCTGGGGGCTACTAAAGCCGTGGCCGGCAGCCGCCCATTTTCTTCTGGGAGGCGGATGCAATGACGATGACGTCCGGGTTCTGCCTCCAAGTGTCTTCGCGTCGGTAGCTGTGTGATTCCCAGCCTCCGCTGGGAGTCACTGTGCTCTGGGCACCAACCCACCCTCCCCTGGAGAAGGAGAGCAGCCCATGAGGACGCCTCATCCTTCCCTCGCCGCCCTTCCAGCGACCCGAGTCCATTCCCGAACCCAGGTCTCCGGCATCGCAAGCGGAAATCCCATATTCTTTTATTTGTTAAAAAAAGATTCTAGCCGTATTGGCCCTTGGAAAACAGGAGACGCTGGAAGGTTTGATACCTTTTATTGGACCAACAAGAGTTTTGCACAAAGATGGAATTCTACACAAGCTTTTGGGGCCTCACAGGTCCCTTCTTTTATCTGGAATCTTTCTACCTGTTTTTCTATTTTTTGGATGCAAAAATTGACCTGATGGTTGCTAAATGTATCTGGTAAGACTCCACTTTTAGTATAGTTTTCTGGATCCGAAATGGTAGAAAGGCTTGCATCTCAGGGATTTATTCTGGTGGGTGTCTCAATCAACTGAGTAAGCCCCATCCCCAGTGTTAAATCAAGCAGGTTACTAGTTTACTACTTAATGGGATGGAAGACCAGTCAACACTGAAATCACCCAACAGCAGTGCTTCATGGCTATTCCTATACTGATACAAAAAAACAAAATCCTGTTTTCTTACAAAATTGTCCTCATTGCCTCTTGGTAGTAGGTAACAGCACATTATGAATATGGGTTTGTTGTCTGGGAGCCTCAAATTGAGGACATTTTTTTCCATCCCAGGTGTTTGTACACTACTACAGTCAATATGTAACAAGTTTAAGGAGAGATACCCTTATATTACTACTCCCCCAACCCTCTTATTTCTGTCCTGCCTCCAAATTTGGTACTCTGGTACTGATAACTCTGAGTCTTCTATTTTGTTATTAAGCCAAGTTTCTGAAATAACAGCCACTCTAGGATTAGTTTCCGATATCCATTCTTTCACAGCACTCATTTTAGGCACTAAACTGCATGTGTTAAAGTGTATAAAATTGCCCCCCCCCCAATTTTTAATTGCTAGTGGTAACACCCATTGCTGAGCAAGGGCCTGGGTTTAATTGGACATCCTCTGCCAATAGGAGGCACAACACAATCATGCCCTTAACATTTATCAGTATTTTAAATAAAATGGTGTCTTTAACATGGCTTTATATTGATATTTACCTTTAAATTGCTTACAAATGTCAAAATGCATTTTAACAAAATGTATTGCTGCTTTCACCACAACAGCTTAATCTGGTTCAATTTCAAGTGCTTACCATCTGTATCCCCCTCTCCCCGGTCACCCCTGAAAAGGGACTTCTAGGCCCAGTGGGCTTACGGGTCAACAAAATTCAAACAAACAAACAAACAAACCATGTTTGTGAATCCCATACATGTCATCAAACCAGGTGTGATACCAGTAGCCGTAAAAGAAGGTGGGAAGTCAAAGGATACAACAGTGCCACCACAAGATAAGAGAATCTATGGTTTTATCCATAGAGTCTCTTATCTAGGTTTATTCCCATGGGCTGCTCCTGGGGCAGTGTCTGGGTAGTTGGTTCCTGTGTGCTACACCTGGGGCAGTGCCTTGATTTTTGATTTGTGGCCCTGCCCCTGGGGCAGTGTCTGTGTGGTTGGTTCCTTTTGGCTGCCTCACGGCACTGCTTGGGTAGTTGTTCCTGTTGGCTGCCCCTGGGGCAATGCTTGGGCAGTTGTTCCTGTTGGCTGCCTCTGGGGCAGTGCCTGGGTAGTTGGTTCCTTAGGCTGCCCCTAGGGTAGTACCTGGATGGTTCATTCTCATGGGCTGCCCCTGTGGCAGTGCCAGGGTAGTTGGTTGCTGTGGGCTGCCCCGGGCAGTGCTTGGATTGTTGGTTCCAGTTGTCTGCCCCTGGGGCAGTGTCATGGTGGTTGGTTAGTGGCACTGCCCCTGGGGCAGTGTCTTGATAGCCATTAGCATTGCATGGACTTGCACCAATAGGATTTGCATGTAGTAGGAGCTACAGGGTGCTGCCCTGGAGGCAGGGGATGAAATGCACCGATAGGTTTAGGCAGTAGGAGGAGCTACAGGACACTGCCACGAGGTCCATGTTCAGGGCAAAAAAAAAAAAATACTTGAGCTCAAATTACAGATCTTGTAAGGGAGGGCTTCCAAAGAACTCAATTATTCACAGCAAGCTGCTACAGTGTTGCTTTCTTGAAAAAGAGTGTTATTCAGAAAAGTTATTTATATTACTTATTTAAGCCAGTGAAGCTGTATGCCTCATAATATGTTACTGTTGGGTCTGTTCTGCGTGGCTTTCTATCCAAACTGAAAAGCTTTGATACCACAGGATAAGGGTCATAGAATGATGTTGCACTTGTCTATGGTGTAATAACTTTTTAATAAGAATTGAAAATCAGTGCCACCTGTGCTCTGTTCTCTTCACAATTGTTGTCTTCCCTCACCACTCATGCACATATAGACCCAAACACTGCAAACTTTCTATATTTTTAATTAATTTTAACTAATAAACCTACACTGCACCCAGCTGCTAATGCCCACCCAGTGCCGCTGATAGTCATTTGCTTTCAAAATCATTTAAAAGGAATCTTATTTACAAAAATGAAAGGAACTGGGAAACAAGCATGAGCACGATCTGCACTATAACGTATTTGTGTGAATCCGTGTTGATTTAAATGGAAACACTTAAGTGCAGATCTTCCTCTTGCTCATCACCCAAGTCTTCCTTTTCTATGAAGCAAGCTTTTTCAAATGATTGTAAAAGCAAATAAATTGTCAGTAGCATCGGAAGGAGTGTTAGCAGTTGGGTGTAGCATGGGTTTATTAGTTTTAAAATTTCCCCAAATTATGTGCCTCGTGTGTGTTTGTGTGAGAGCAACAGTGTATTTTTTAAGATAAAAAAAGAAAGTGTATAACAGTGGATGCTCAGACACATACACAACAAGCCTACATTCCCAGCAGGGTTCTGACTACTCCTGAGGTTGGTGACTCCGAAAGCTTGGTTTGCATGGCTGGCCATCCACTATCCTCTATACACAAAATAATACATTATGACATCATTCTTGGCTAATCAGGTTGTTTATTTCTAAACATTTTAAGTACTATTTTTCTCACAAAACATCTCATGCAAACAGTTTTAATGTTACAGTTTTACGTTTAGATAGCATAGTCCCTTTTACCACACATGGGTTTCTTTAATTTTCCACAAAATCTAACAGTTGTTTATTTAAACAGCAGGTTTCCATTCTGTAAACTTTAATTTCCCTCAACATAAACACCACCTTACCAGGCACTTAATCCATGCAACCATAAATTTCATTTTTGGCTCGTTATATTTATAGAGATTACACACTGTTAAGTGCTGACATTGAGAAAAGAAGGGCAAGGCTCAACTAACAAAGCCCTTGTTAGTTGATCGGTGGCCTTCCTTTCTCAATGTCTGCACTTAACAGTATAGAAAAGTGATTGTGGAAACCGGACCCATTGTAGTCTGTGGAGCGCACCCCGTCGTTCTTGTACTGACATCACAAAATGTGCTAGTGTGGGAGCGTGGCTCTGCATAAGGAAGTAGGAGCATTTTTGTCTACCCCCTCAATGGAGATTTTTTAGGAGTGTCATTTCTATAAATATAGAGAGCCAAAAATGAACTTTATGGTTTCATGGATTGAGTGCCTGGTAAGGTGCCATTTATGTTGAGGGGGAATGAAAATTTACAGAATTGAAACCTGCTCTTTAAATTCAAGTTGCATTTTTTAACATAAATCTTCAACATGATTTATATTTATGTGTACAGCTCCCATGTGTCTTGTGGCTACAAGAGTTCCTGCTCAGGTCCTTTGTGTCCCAGAACTACTCAGCTTTGCTTTGCAGGTTTGTCTCCGAAGAACTTAAGAATACACTCTTATAACCATAAGAGGCACAGTAACTGTACATGCAAGCATATATCAAATCCTATTCTATTCTATTCTATTCTATTCTATTCTATTCTAAACTAAACCTGAAAATGCTTGCAGTATTTTGTGGCCCCTCCACCTGAATGGCTCAGGGTCTTGAAAGCTATTTCACTCCGGGGGTGTTCTTATTGTTAAACCAAGCAGGGGACCACACTGCAGGAGTTGCACCAATCTGTAGAGGTAAAAAAAAAAAAAAAGATTGGATGAGTACTTTCAATTGTAGGAACATTTTATTATGTTATAGCCACACAGAGAGAACTCCACTTACCTGCTGCTTCAGACTTAGACTCGGATCTTCATCGGGGGCCCCCTGATGAAGAACATAACCGAGTTTATGTCTGAAGCGCTAGGCAAATACAGCACTCTCTTTGTGGTTATAACTTAAAATATTCCTGCAGTTGGAGGTACTGATCCAATCTGGATTTTAGTACCTACAAATTGGTGTTACTCCTGGACTGCAGTCTCGTGCCTTTTGTTCCTCTTGATTTGTTGAACCAGTGCAAGTACACCATCAGCTGTGGTAGAACCTTGAGTAGTTTTCAATCAGACTCGCCACTCTGAAGCAGCCATGTTGGCTCTGACCAGAATTTGTTTTGTTTAATGCATCAGCGTTTTTTGCTATATGGTCTGTAAAAGACATTTGTGTTTCAAACCGGAGTCCAAAGTATTTGGAGACCTTAGAATTTTCCAGGATTGCTCCACCTAAAGAGTGAATATTTTTTTTTTTAAGTTTAGCTAGCTTATGCCTTGAGCCAGAAAGCACTGTTTGTGTTTTTGTTTAGCAGCATCTAACATCCTGTCCTGCACTAGGTCATGCCCTTTTTCTACTTTGGTTTTCCCTTCTTAGAGATTTGTGCTGCTGACATAAATCTGAGAGTCATCAGTGTGGAGTTACATGGAAACATCATCAACATCACTAACACAGTGCAAAGAGGGAGTGCTATTGCTGGCCTGTGGGGGACTCCAGGTGGGACATCAACCTGGGCTGTAAGACAATTTTTGACTTTAACCATTTGGATTCTATTGCTCATGTAATTCTAGCCAGGGAGCCTAGGCCAAATAATGTTCATTTCTGTAGCAGTAGCAGATGATATATCAGGTCCAATACCAAGGCTAGTTTAATGAAGAGAGCTACTGTTTGAGCTCCATTATGTATCTATTTAGGCGTGTCAGTGAATCTGACCAAAGCTTGTGTTGTGTGTAATTTCTGAATACCAAATTGTCTATGTGTTAGCAGGTTATTGCTTGAGAGGTATGTGAGGAGCTGCTGTACAACTAGTTATTCTAGTAATTTAGCTGAGACTGACAAATCTGATTCTGGTCTAGTGTTCTGCTTACAGGTTTTATTCCTGCTGTAAACACGGTAATGAAATTTGCAGCTTTCTAGATTTCTGGGACAATTCCAGTAGAGAGTGACAGGTTATAAATGTAAGTGAGAGGGCATGAGATTACATTAGCAGCATTCTTCAGTAATTTGGGTTCTAATTTGTTGCTGAAGGACATTCTGCTGGTAGTAAGCAGTTCATAAACTTCACTGACTTCAGTTTGCTTGAAGTGGAATGGGTGAATTGCACTTGGGAGTTGGCGGGTTTGGTCAGCTGTGTTAAGTCTGGTGGCATTTTTATGCTCTAGTTTTTGCTTACATGAGGAGATATCAGTGCAAAGGGTATTCATTTGGTTAGCTGTTGCCTATAGTTTTCTCTCCCAGTTCAGATAAAAGGGATGTTTTTATTCCCAAGTAATCTATTCCTGGATTGCCAAAACAAAAGGTTGGCAGCTGGACTTGATAGTAATTGGCCTTCATGGTTTTCACTAGCTGTTTACATTTATGGTCTTGCCTTCTATAGGCCTGCCAGTCTGAGTTTGATCCAGTTACCTCATGCCATTCTCATTATCAGAGAACTGTTCGGGGGGCAGGATCACTACCTGCATCCTACTGTTGAAGCACCTGCCAATGCAGCCCAGTTACCTGTTGGCCATAGTATTTACCCTATAACACTGGGTTGATGTCTTGAGGTTCTCGCTAATGATTATACCCAATGTCCCATTCCTTCATTGTTTGGCCTGCTCCAACACTTCCTATCCAGTACTCTGTTTAGGGGTTCTTTTTGCCAGTAAATATAACCTTTCGTTTGTTCACCTTGAAATTGATCTGCCAGAACTTGGACCATTTTTCAGCCTCTACAGGTCGATTCTCATTTCCTTCATTATTGATTGATTGATTTGTAATTTTGACCGGAAAGGTACTCTAAGAAATTCTAGCTTGTTTCCAGGGGCATCCGGTGGTGGGGGTTGCATGGACTTGTTTTATTGACAGGGGAATGCTGGCCATGACACCAGAGAAACTCCATTGCTTTTCGTCAGTAAGTGCTGTGGGATCTTTTACTTCCAGCTGGACAGTGACCAGAGATGGGCAGAAGGGACCTCTGTTTAACATCTCATCTGAAGGATTCCACCTCACCAGTGCAGTACCCCCCTTGTACTATACTACAGTGTCAGTTATAGGTATTACCCCAAGTACCTGGAGTGGACCGGCACTCTTCAATATGTTCATCTTCCTCTGTGATTGTACTTAGCCCAGGGAGGACAGCAGGACCAGCAAACAAAATATTAGCGCTTATATAAACTGCTCTGATGTCAGCAGAAGGGGATTTTGGGATTTGTAGTAACAGAAGATGTCGGCTTAGAACTAAGCAAAATTAGTCTGATACAATCTACTAAACTACATTTTGGTTGCCTTGCTGTAGGTCATGTTACATTACCTGATTTGTGATATCTCCCAGGTCCTTTTCCTCAGAGGCAGTGTCCAGCTTACCCGATTCAATCCAATATTCCATCCTGGGGTAAATAGACTGACTAGACTAGAAAAAAACAGACTATGTACAGAAACACAACAAGCAGTTCAATATCACAATGATAATTTAGTGACTTGTTGATTGATCTGAAGGTGAGTTCCACAAGGTGAGGGTACAGTTACATGCATGCAAGTAGAAACAGTTACAGTGAGGAGCACTACATTCTCGTAACTGGCCCTTCACTCACATTGGCAGACGTAAGTTGTTCTGGAGGTGGGAAAGATATAAGAAAAGACAAATTGGCCCACAGCATTTTTACAACATGGGGAGAAAATACAAAGTTACATAGATTCCTAAGGGAATAGAAATGAGAGGGAAGGAAGGCAGGGGTAAGAAGAGAGGAAATGTACTCACTGAGTTTGTTGGACCAGTGCTTTGAGATGGGAAAAACAATATTCCAAAGCCTTGTACCTCCAGTGAAGGCCAACTCAAGCCACTATACAAGTTGCAGCAATTGACATGGTCAAATATTTCAAGGTATTTTGCAATATTTCTATACTGGTGTGATGATCTGCATCTGTCTGGGAGGGGAACCAGGAGGCTAGGTGATAGGTTTAAATGCCTCATTGGCAAGCATTTAAACCAGCCAAGGTGGGGGGGAGGCACTGAAAAGAAGTATGAAAATCCTCCCCTACAAAACAGGGTAGTTAATGAGGTAAACACTAAAGTAGGGAAGTTCACAGGGGAGCAGAACTGAGGTCAATGGAGAAAAAGGCAAAGACCTGAAGTTCTAATAGTTTTGATCGAGCTGGTGAAGCAAGGTCATCCTCTTTATTATATAACAATGGACATATACTCCAGACCAACAAGTTAGTTTTTGTATATGAGCGCAGACTTGGGGTGGGTAGGTTGGGTGGGGGGGTAGTATATTAACCCCGTTCAGTTTTCATTGCTGTATGTTCTTTGAATGTATTGTTAAAAATGTTAATAAAGTACATTAAATCAAAAAAAAAAGAAAAAGGCAAAGACAGTAAGGACATTGATGGGGCTAAAAGGGGTAAGGCTATCAAAAAATGGAGGGTGATAAGTACCAGTGCACATAGTTTAGGTAACAAGCTCCCTGAACTAGTGGCCTTAATGGAAGACGGCCACCTGGATCTCGTGGCAGTCACAGAAACATGGTACACAGAGGACCATGACTGAGATGTCAACATACCAGGGTACACAATCTACAGGAGGGACAAGGAGGATAAAAGAGGAGGAAGAGTAGCTCTCTATGTAAGGGAAGGGATAAGAGCAATGGACCTAAAGGGTAAACAGGGAGGAGAGGAGGCACTGTGGGTCACCCTGGAGACAGGAACTGGCACCACAACCCATAGAGGGTTATATACAGACCCCCATCTCAGGGGTAGGAAATAGACAAGAAAATGACAGAAGGCATCCTTAGAATGGCAGAAAGGGGGAGATATTGTTGATGGGGGACCTGAATATGCCAAATGTTAACTGGAGCACCTTTGCTGCAGCCCCATCTAAGAGCAGGGTAATTCTCGATGCTCTACAGGGGGCATGCCTCAGACAGCTAGTGTTGGAACCTACTCAGGAGGGAGCAATCTTAGACCTGGTACTCTCAAATGGGGATGGAGAGAGGATCTTGGATTTAGAAGTGGGTAGCCATCTAGGAACAAGTGACCACCGGTATGGTTCACGATAAACACAGCCGTAGAACCAAGTCACACAAAGGTGAGGGTGTTGGACTTTAGGAGGGCTGACTTTGGCAAAATGGGGGAGTGCTTCAGAAAAGCACTAGCAAATGGGCAAGAAGGTGGGGTGGAGGAAAAATGGGGAAAAATCAAAGCTGCCATCAAAGAGGCAACAAGCCTTTGTGTGAAGCAAATAAACAAAACAAAATGAAGGAAAAAAACACTATGGTTCTCAAAAGAGGTGACGGAGAAGGTTAGGGAGAAAAAGATAGCATTCAGGAAGTATAAGGAAACACAGAAGGAGCAGGACAGAAAACTGTGCTAGTTAAAGCTGAAGGAAGCGGGGAAGGCAGTCAGAATAGCAACGGCCCAAACTGAGGGAAAAATAGCCAACTCAGTTAAAAAGGGGGATAAAATATTTTATAAGTACACTAGGGAGTGAAGAAAGACCAGGGAGGAAGAGTGAGGCTTAATAAGGGGGGGGGGGGGTGTAGAGGATGACAGTAACAAAGCAGAGATACTGAACAAATACTTCTGCTCAGTATTCACCAAAGAAGAGGAGGGGGAGGTACCTAAACCAAATAATAGAAGCACACTGGATAGGGGGTTCAATACCAGTTCATTCACAGAAGAAAGGGTCCTGGAAGAACTCCTAAAACTGAAGGTGGACAAGGATCTACTACGAAATCCAGTCAGTCTCCCGAACTTCATAAGCCCGAGTTTAGGAGACCGACTGTTGGAAGACTGACAAGGTCCTAGTGCAATGTAGGGGGCAAGCCCCCCACAACCCCCACATAGGGGGCTCTGCCCCCCACACCCCCGTAACTAAAATAACTGACTCCAAGGGGCAGCAGACCTTGGAGTACAATACAACAAGTTACGGGGGCAATAGAGCGCCACGCAAAAAAGTTGCCTTTCGGGACTAGGGTCTGGGTCTGAGCATACTGGTGGCTGAGCTGCTAGTGACTTAGCCCTCCATACCATGGGAGCAGCTCGGCCAACCATTGGATTTTCCCCCTTCTTGTGGTGCATGGCGAGAGGCAGGGTAGCGGTTTGTCACATCCACTACCTTACCACCACCGGCACCAGCTTCCATCTGTTGGGCAGGTGCGTGTTGGGCAGCTGAACTTGGGATCCTAAATGTTGGAATTCCAAGTTTCAGCATTCAGTCATGCTCCCAGTGGACAGAGCAATGGGGCCTGATAGGATTCACCCCAGAATTCTAAAAGAACTAAGGGGTGAACTACTGGCACCACTGACTACCCTTTTTAACAAATCATGGCAGGAGAGTGTGATACCTGAGGATTGGAGGAGGGTGGATATGATTCCCCTTCACAAAAGTGGGAACAAGGCAGAGGCAGGAAACTATAGACCTGTTAGTTTGACCTCAGTGGTAGGGAAAATGATGGAATCACTTCTGAAAGAAAGAATTGTTGAGTACCTAGGGGCCAGCAGGGCATAGGACCCACAACAGCATGGATTCACAGCGGGAAGGTCATGTCAGATGAATCTAGTAGATTTCTTTGACTGGGTGACCAAAGCAGTAGACCAGAGAGGGGCTATGGACGTGGACTACCTAGCCTTTAGCAAGGCATTTGACACAGTCCGACACAAAAGATTAATAAACAAATTAGTCAGCCTGGGAGTGGATCCCAGGGTGGTAACCTGGGTTAAAAAATTGGCTGGACAACTGGATGCAGTGGGTAATAGTAAACAGAGTCCACTCCAAAGAAAGGGGGGGTTACTAGTGGGGTACCACAGGGTTCAGTACTGGGACCGGTCCTGTCTAATGTCTTTATAGGTGACATTCCAGAGGGACTGGAAGGAAAAGTATGCCTCTTTGCAGATGACACAAAGATCTGCAACAGGGTTGATACACAAGGGGGCGTAGAAAGGATGAGAAGGGACTTGGCAAGTCTGGAGGAATGGTCAAAAGTATGGCAGCTTAGATTCAATGCAAAGAAGTGCAAAGTAATGCACCTGGGAAACAAAAACCCAAGGGAAGAGTACACAATGGGGGGGAGGGGTATTAACAACAACAAAAATGGAAAACAACCTGGGGTAGTCATATCAGATGACCTAAAGGTAGCAAGCAATGTGAAAAGGCAGTAAAGAGGGCTGGGGGGATACTGGGATGCGTAAGGGAGAGGCATCACTAGTAGAAAACAGGAAGCTGTTATTCCTCTGTACAGATGGTTGCTGTGACCCCATCTGGAGTACTGCGTGCAGTTCTGGAGACCCCATCTCCACAAGGCCATAGACAGGATGGAGACAGTCTAGAGGAGGGCAACTAAAATGGTGCAGGGACTGCAAGAGAAGCCATAGAAAGAGAGACTAAAAGAGCTTAATATGTATACCCTTTGACGAAAGGAGGGAGAGTGTGGGCATGATAGAAACTTTCAAATATCTCAAAGGAATCAATGAAGTCCAAGATGGTAGCATCTTTCAGAAAAAAAGATGTGCAAGAACAAGGGGGCACAATTTGAAGATAGTGGGGGGACGACTCAGGGGCAATGTGAGGAAGTATTTTCTCATGAAGATGGTGGTGGACGCATGGAACAGCCTTCCTGAGGAGGTCATGGGGTCAAAAACAGTGGGGGAATTTACGAATGCATGGGACAGACATAAGGCAATTCTAGTAGGAGGTAGGAGGAAGTAAGCTGTTGGTAAAAACTAGGATATGTAGCTTATCCAATAGATCTAGAGAAATTGGCAGACTGTGTGCTCCAAGCGGTCCTTATCTGCCTTTAAAGTCTGTGTTTCTATGTTTCTAAAGAGAAGAGAAGACAGTGGACCTACAGTAGTACTGCAGACAGGTAGGACATTTTTCTAGAGCTATTACATAACTTTTGGGAAATATTTGACCATAGCAATTGCTTTAAATGTACAAGATGCAGTGGTGGGTCCATGGTAACCAATCTAGGGCAAAATGGCAGAAGTATTTGCAGGGGGGTTCCAGTCTGTCCAGGGAGGAGATAAGTATTTTTTTGTTAACAAGATAAGTACACTAGTCCAGGCACCATTTTCAGGCAAGACCCAGGCCATTAAGATGGCACATATCAGCATGGATACACCACAATAACAAGGAAGATATACAAAAAGCATGGCAAGTTAAACCAGGTGATGTAAGGTTACACAGAATACAGTGCACCCAAACTTAGCTATACAAAGGAGTAATAAGGCAAACAAAATAACATTTATACAGGTCATGAATAAATATTACATTACAGTCATATTACAGTTATAACAACACAGGACTAAACCTGCCTCTGTCAAATAGGCCTACACCGTTCACACGCCAAAACCAACACAGTGAAATCCCTTACATCAACAATTTCGATAAGTTTCGAGATTGTCGCGCTAAAGGAACCAAGGGCGAAATTTCACCTTTTCGCCATCCTTCATCTCCCTCTTTGAACTAACTCTGACTTGGAGTTAGTTATTTTAAGAAGGGGGGGGGTGTAGAGGGGTGCACAGCCCCTGAGAAAAAAAACACACAATGTCTGATAGGCGAAATTTCACCTGTTGACATTGTGACATTTGCCATGCCGCACTTTGACATTTTCACTGTTGCTGCGGCATGGTGGAATCATCAAATAGGTACTGGCCAAGCTATTTGGCAGGTGTGTCCACTTTAGTATACTAGCCATCCACTCTGAAGCTCCAGGAATGGGGAAGGAAACAAGAGTCACCTTCATCCAGGATACTGACAAACAGAGTTTGCTGGGGGGGTGCTTAGCAATCATGCTTTAAAAAGAGAGGCCATGTCAAGATGGTGAAGGTGGGATGACAATCCATTCCAAAGTCTGGGGGCAGCTATGGAAAAGGACCTTTCTCTGATGCAAGTGGCCACCTAGGGGTATTCGAGGAGAAGGTAGGAGGGAGAACCTGAGATTGCGAGTGCCAATCTTGGAATGAAGGAATGCTAATAGAGGGGAGTTTTCTCTTTCCCTCAGAGACTTACCATTAAAGCAGCCCAAAAAGTAGTCCTGGTGGGCCTGTGGGGAGAGCCAGTCCAGCCTCTGCTATAGGGAGAAGTAGTGGGTATTGAAAGGGGCCAGAAGGGCAGTTCTGCAGATATTGTTGTAGGCGAAGTTAAGCCTGGAGAGGTTGCAACTAGAGGTTTGGAAGAACATAGGTGCACAATTGTTCAGGAGGGCAGGAGAGGGAGACATGTACCTTTGGCAATGGCTAGCCATATTTCTGAGGACATTAAATTCCTTAACCAATAGCAGACACCAAGTTTTTGGGTTATGCATTTCACTGTCATCCCTATAAGGTCAGAGAAGATCTGGGAGGGGTCCAGTGTAAGTGAAGCCATACATTGTATAATCAACTCAAGAAAGGATCATTTTACTAATGATTATCTATCTAGCTGACAGTGGAAGATATTTTTTGTTTGGGGGGGGGCTCAGAATTTGGAAGCCAGTTTGGCACTGACATAGTCTAAGCAGCAAGAAATGTCTAGGGGTTGAATTTGCAAAAATGGAAAAATTGTGTATGTCTGCCAAAAATGCTGAACAAGGAAGGGTACACTTGCACAGCCTCAATTGTTTCCTCACGCATGCAGTTTTCAGAAAGTGTTCTTTTTGTGACCATATCATTTTATAGCAGCTTTTGCAGATGGTTTTGTGCAACTGCACAAAATACTACACCTGGAATGAGGAGGCATGGCATTTTTGTGCACGTACACAAGAAAGGAAAATGCTGCCCATGCATGAAAAAATTAGATTTTTCCCTTTACCTGCAAGTTTCACAAGGGGACTTAATCCCTGGGCCATGCTAGGTCATTTGAAAATGTGGACCTAGAAATTTGTTGAGTCAGACACCATGGTAACTAAAGACAGAGCCATTATCCAGTTGGGAGTTATCAAGTGTCCAAAGACAGGGAGGAGAGGGGAGGGAAACCAGCTTTGACTTAATGCTAAACCTCATCATGACCATCTTTTTAGCATTCATAGCCAACTGGTTTTGCTCAGCCAATGCTGAACATAATTAAAAGCCTGTTGGATTATGGATATATGATTAGTAGTATTTTGGACCCCTGGCAAAAGGCATTCTTTCATCTGGATAGATAAGAATGTATAGAGAGACACAGGCTGAGGGAATGCCATTCATAGAGATAACAAACAGGACAGATCATGAATGAAGCCTTGCAGCATACCCAGAACCACATATATAGGAGAACTGGTCTGTAGTAGGCCTGGACATCACAGCAGCAGCTAACTTCTTCTTCAGGGAAGGGTGGGCAATGGCATCAAAGGCTTTTGCCAGGTTGATAAAGATAATGCAGTTCACTTGAAAATGAATTCAGTTATCCTTAACAGAAAATTAACTGTAGTACTGAAGTCACACTGGAAAGGACTGGTAAAGGAGGAGGCTTTCAGGAAAAAGGAGAATTATGAATACCAGCCTTTACTGAATTTCAACAATGGCAGGAAACATAGAGGCCTGCATGTCAAGGGAGAAGAAAAACATAGAAGACTGTATGATATATATAAATTGGTGTAAGGAATACCTCCATCTGATCAGATAAAGCTTATATTTTTTTGTATTATATTTTTATTGAATTTTCAAAACAGGTGAACAAGATGCAGAATGCTCGCACAATTCTTCATATTGCGTTGGGATTAACAACCACATTTAGCCGAAAAGACAAACTGATGTTTGTTATATAGAGGATAATGCCTGAGTAACAGTGGTTAACCACAATGTAATCACCTCAAGCAGTCACCAGGACGATCAAGTAAACCTCAAGAGTGCAGCTCGAGAGGTTTACAGTTTTCATGGCAACTGCGAGAGGTGATTATGTCCATGGTTGAGCACCGTTACTCAGGCATTGCATTTTATAGTGTATGGAAAAACTAGCCACTGTGGGGGGAAAAATATATTTATTTTCAATGTGTGTTTGTTCTCCTGCTCAGCTATGAATGCCTCCTAGTTTGAATGTTGAGGAACTGAAGTGCTGAAATAAGCCATTGCGATCTATACTGCAGTGGGTCTGTAACTGTCTCAATGTAATGTGTGTGTTTTGAACAAATGTCCAAGCAACAGATCACCTTTCCTTTCCAAGAAATTTGACAGGTAGTGACATTCTATCCTGTAATCCCATCATTATGACATAGTTAAGCAAGGTTTACAGCATACTAATGTCATAACGATGGGATTATCAGGTTATAAACTGATTGAAAACAGGGGTTAATAGACACTGTTCATACATTATAACTACTGTATATACAGTCCTTCCCCAAAAAAAGGATATAAAGTCGATCAACTGCCATGTCTGTAACGGGGTCTAGGTGAAACATGTAAACCATGATAATTCACTCACTATCAGCTTCATAAATTAATCCCCACATGCACCAACCGTGAATCTGTACCATTGTGCATAGCAAGAAGTGATATAAGGAACAACAGCTACATTGTCCCGGATTCCCCCCTTTTCCCTCACAAAAACACAGAGACCATTGTTTGTTGTTGTGCTCAGATTGGCAATTAATTTATTTATATTCACAAATCCATATTCCATTTTCCATTTCTTTATTATCATATTGCCATAGTGTCCATTTATTTCCATCCATGTATCTCTCTCTGCTCATCCACCCCCCAGGCGAAAACCTGGGTGCCTTCTTCTTCTCCTTTTCTGTTAGGTAACGGTGAAAACCGAGACCACCGCTTTCTCCTTCCTCTTCTCCCTCCTCTTGTGTTATTCCTTTTTTCTTCCCTCCTCCCATCCCCCTCCCCCCTTTTCCCCCTCCTGCCATACACTTTGGCAGTCCATAATCCTCTTATCCACTGCCCTCCACTTTTGACAGTCCCGAGCAATCATCACCTGCCATCCACCTTTGGAAGTCCATCACCATACTGTCATCTGCCCTCCACCTTTGGCAGTCCATACCCTGTTATTACTTGCCATCCACCTTTGGCAGTCCACCGTCCAACCGGACACGTCTGTCCTCCACCATGACAGACCCATAATACGGCCCCAAATTGACCGTCTCTCCTTCGCACTCCATCTAGTAGGGTGGGTGGGAGGAATCAGAAAACTCCAGCAAAAGTGGCTGAGCCCCCCTTGTGCTGGTCCTTATGTACCTCTCTTCTTCCCTCCCCTTCCTGCTACCTGCCTATTGTTCCAATTCCTGGCTCCTCTTCCCTCCCTCTGAGCACAACCATTCCCTAAAGGGAGGGAGAGGTGCACCAGGACAACCTGGTCTGCCCTTAAAGGGCAAACTCCATTGTCCCGATTTCCCCCCTTTTCCCTCACAAAAACACAGAGACCATTGTTTGTTGTTGTGCTCAGATTGGCAATTAATTTATTTATATTCACAAATCCATATTCCATTTTCCATTTCTTTATTATCATATTGCCATAGTGTCCATTTATTTCCATCCATATATCTCTCTCTGCTCATCCACCCCCCAGGCGAAAACCTGGGTGCCTTCTTCTTCTCCTTTTCTGTTAGGTAATGGTGAAAACCGAGACCACCGCTTTCTCCTTCCTCTTCTTCCTCCTCTTGTGTTATTCCTTTTTTCTTCCCCCTCCCATCCCCCCTTTTCTCTTACTCAGACAGTCTCCAGCTTGCGCGATGACTGGCTTCCCCCCAACTTAGGGGGCCTCCCTCCCCCCTACTTCATGGGTGAAAAAAACAACCTCACCCCCTCCTAATTTTTTTTTACCTACCAGCTTCCATCTGTTTCCTCCACTCCTCTATGAAACTCATTGTTTCCGCATTGAACATGTCTATTGCTATATCTGACAAGTGTACACCATCTGACCTGTAGAAGTCATCCACCCATTCTTCTACTCCCCGCAGTATCACCTGTCCCCCCATCTGCCTTATCAACGTCCCCAACCGTCTATTCATTTTCCTCCTGGCTCTCTCCACTGCCCTGTGGCTGTGTTCCTGTCTCCATACCCTTCGTGGTATCATATCTGACGAGGCCAGGCCTACTTGAGGCCACCACTGCCTTATTACCACTTGATCCTTCTTTATCTGTAAATATGTGTGCACCCAAGGTCTATCTGCCAGGTCGTTGTCTCCCAGGTGTAAAATAATTAGGTCTGGACTGGGCCATCGTCTCTTGAGCTCCTTCAACGTGGGCAGAAGCTGTGCCCATCTCATCCCTCGTAGGCCGTGCCATACCACTCTACACTGCCTTGCATCCTGGTACAATTGTTTTCCCCCAGCTTTTGTCTCTGCTTTCTTACTAGCCCAGTAAATATAAGAATGGCCGCAGATTGAGACTTCTGTGCTCCTCCCTCTACCTATGGGGTGCAAAGAACATCAATTAAATTATGTACAATCTCAGTGCCCTCTTGCATTATCCCCACCCTTCCCCCTTTTTATCTTAAATCTCTAATGTATCTATTATAACTGGCTGATCACCAGCACCCTTTTTCCAAAATGTCCTTCACAGGCTCACCTGTTGCCGCCCACTGGGAGGCCGCCCCAATCCGAAGAGAATGGGAAGAATAATTAGCTGGGTTTTCCCCCAAAAAACCCATGCCCTTTTTTAGCACCGCTGTAATTTGATAGCTGGTGACCCGTTTTCCATCCCCATATACAAATAACTTCCCCGACCTGACCCTCTGCCCTGCGGAGAAAACCCACAGGGCCTGTACTGGGCATAAGGCCATCTCTGACCTCCCTTTTAGTGTTATGATGCACCCTTGCCCTTTTTGGTCAGTCTTTGACCTTTTTAGCCTGATTTTTATCTCACTTGTCCCCCAAATCACATCATCCCATTCCACACCGCCTTCCATGTCATCTCTTCCATGGCCTACCACTTTACTCTCATAGCCCCCGCCAACATTACCACATAGATTGTGTGAAATAGCTGTGCCTCCTCCCTTGATCTGCATACCGCTGGCAACACCTCCCTTAAGTTTATTAGCCACTGCTCACCTATTGGCCTTCTATTATCCCCAGGTCCTCGCTTCAGCCTACCCCATCCCTGCATCATTCTCCTGATGAGCATCGATTTTGTTGGGTCATTCCAGGTTTTTAGGCTGCAGATCACACTGATCCCTGCCAGATAAACCCCCATCGTGGTGTGAGCTGTCCTTTTGCCATTGTTCCACTGTGAACATACCCAACTGCTCCTCAGAGAGGGCCCACTTACCTCCATCTGGTGTTCAGCCCTGAAGTTTGAAAACCCTCTAGGCCCCATCGGTGGGCCCTCAGAGCCCAGGGGCCATGAGCTGTGAAACAGCATTTCCGCTTCCTTCCTGCCAACGCCCCAGATGTTCGCTGAATGGGTGTTTTGGCGCTTCTTCGCTGCTGGTGCCAGCCTCTGGAAACGGTCCAGCTGCAGACGGGAAAGGCTGTCAGCCAGGATATTACGCACCCCTTCTATGTGTTTTGCTCTGAAAGACATGTTCAGCTGCAAGGCCCTTAAAACTAACTGTTGACTACCTGTGTGACTGTATCCGACTTGGCGCCCCTGTTATTTGGTGCATGCACCACCGCTCTATTGTCACACCAAAATGTCACCTTCTGTTCCCGCAATTCCTCCCCCCCACACCAAGGTACATGACAATATAGGCATGATCTCCAGTAGCATTATGTCTCTCACTTTCCCATCCTCTATCCAACTGACCAGCCATGGTTCAGCGAACCATCTGCCCCTTAAGTAACCTCCCACGCCTGACCCACTCGCTACATCTGTGTAAAGGTCAAGGTCTGTATTGTACAGCCACTCCTCCTGCCAAAATGAACACCCATTGTAGTCCTTTAAAAATTCCTCCCATATACCAAAATTCTCCCTGACACCTTGATTCAGATCAACCCAGTGATGCGGCCTGGTGACTCCTGCTGTCGCTCTGGCTAGTCTCCTTGTGAATGCCCTTCCTGGTCCTATGGCCCTGCATGCAAAGTTCAGGTGTCCTAGTACCTGCTGCACCCGTCTTAGCTGTACCCATCTCCTGTTGGCATGTACCTGAACTAGTTCCCTCAGCTTCCTTACTTTTTTGTCTGGCAACCTAAAAACTTCCTTTTTGGCATCTATCTCTATCCCCAGGAATTCCATAATCTTTGTTTGCCCTTCTGTTTTTTCAGGTGCCAGTGGAACTCCCAACTCCCGGCATAATTCCTGAATTTTTTTTAGCATCCTTTGTGTCTCCTCTCTCCCCTCCCCAATGAGGAGAAAATCATCCAAGTAATGGATGACCGACCTGTAACCCATTTTTTCCTGGAATATCCACTGCAAACATGTGCTGAACGCCTCAAACATCGCACATGCTGCGGAACACCCCATTGGCATCGCCTTGTCGAAATAATACTGTCCTTCATTTTTAAAACCCAACAGGTCCCAGTCTTCCCTCCTGACTGGAAGCAGTCTGAAGGCGGATTCAATGTCTGTTTTTGCCATCCATGCATCCCTTGTGGCTCGGATTATCTGAACTGCATCCTCTAGGTTTGCGTATGTTACCCTACTGTGTTCCTTACTGATAAACTCATTCACTGACTCCCCCTCCGGATACGACAGGTGGTGGATCATCCGGAACTCACCTTCTTGTTTCTTGGGTACCAAGCCCAAAGGTGATATCTGCATGTTTTCCAGTGGGGGGGTCTCGAATGGGCCCTCGACCCTGCTTGCTGCCTTTTCTTTCTCAATCTTTTTCCTCAACATTTCCTCTTTCCCATTTACAGACCCCAGGTTGCTTGCCTCCCTTGCTTGTCTGAGCCCCCTAAACTGCAAGGAGAACCCTGCGTTAAAGCCACTTAAAATCATTTCCCGCATGTTCGTGTCTGGGTATTTATCCAGGCAAACTGTCCATGCTGCCAGGTTGATGGGGCTCCTGACCATACTAAATTGTTCCTTGGTGCACCACCCGTTCCCCTTAATTGCCCCCTCTCCCCCGTCTGCCAGATCTCCCTGTTTTCATCGATTTTGACCCCCTCTATTCCCATTTCCCTGGCCCCTCCCTCCCCTGCTCCATGTTTGCCCCTTAAATCCCGGGTCCTCCTGAAAAAACTGCCGTCCTGCTCCTTGTCCCCCTTGCCCTTGTGCTCCCAGCACCCCTGCCGCTCTGCACTTGCTAGCCGGGTGCCCCCCTCCACATCTTGAACAGGTATGTCGAAAATGACACTGAGGCCATGAGCAGATAGCCCTGTTATAGGCCCAGCAGCTTCTCTGTGACGTAAAAATCTTTCTGCCCCACCCGCCCTCAGGTGTGGACTGATCTGTCACGTAATCCGTCCTTAAGTCTATTTGCTTGGTGTCCCACCTTACATCCCCAAATGATGCCATCCTTTGATGAAAACATTCATCGTAGTATATCCAACCTACCCCACCTTTTGCTTTTGCCGTCCTTATTATTAATGAATAGCTAATGAGCGGGATGCCTAGCTCCGGCTTTTTCTCTAGCATGATGGCCGAAAAAATGGCAAAACCTAGAAACCACCCATCCCAAGTCTTCCCTTTAGTAAGCTTGTCATCCTCTTTTCTTCCTAAGAGGATTATGGCAGCTGCCATCTCACTTTTAGCTATGCTCTCAGCTTCCTCATACCTTGCCACTGCCTCCCGGCTTGCCAGCACAAACATATCCACATATTCTCCCCTCCATATCCTTTCTTTCATGGCTAGCGGTACATGCTCACCTATTCTCATCCCAGGCATGCCTACCTCTCTTGCACCCCTTCCTTCCACCTCGGCTCCTTTTTCCGTGTCTCCTGGTGCCTCTTGACCTGATCTAATTTCCGCCAAAGCCACTTCCATCTGCCCCAGCCCTCCTGTCCCCAATGCTGCCACAATCTGCCCTATATATTCTTTTATGCTATCACCCACTGCATTGGATGTGTTACCTGCCACCTTTTCCCGGCCGGGTTGCCTGGAATCCTCGAAAGGTCCCCTTGCTTCTTCTTGCAATTGAGGTGGAGATGTAGGGTGAGTTACCGGGGCCTGTGGGCCGGACTTCTTTCTCTGGGCTTCCTGTACCGGATCCGCTGGTGAGGCTCTCCTTTTGGCCGGGGTGGGTACTGTCATCACTGGGTCTGCAGGACTCATGGGTACTGGGTCACCTGCCTTGGTGGGCCCCTGTGTCCCTGGTGTCGCTTTAGTGGGACCGTGTACCCCCCTTGCTGGCCTTTTCACTTTACCGCCTTGTCCAGCACCCACTTTTCTCTTCTCACCTGACCTCCCCGGCTCCTCCCCCTCCACCAATTCCCACATTTTGTTCGCTTTCTCAACCAAGTCGATTATCGCCTTGTAGGCATCCTCCTTCGATGGCTTGCTTCTCTTGGGTGCCATGCTCATCTGTGAAAACAACTATAGGAACGAAACAAAGTCATTTAACTATCTGTATTTGCAGAATGAATGAAAAAAACCCACGCTGTGAAACACACCCCTGCCCCCACAGTCGTACCAGCCTCGCTTATTGCTCTGAAGCCTTCCCACCTCTTGTACCCTTGTAGCCCCCCCCCGGCATGTGACGTCCTGCTACGTGGTCATCGTCCCACAATAAAATATGTTCTTAGGTGGCCTTGAACCACCAACCTTTCGGTTAAGAAACCAATGCCCTAACTGATAGTGCCCCAGAGACAACACTCCCATTCCCGCATACCATCAACTCGACTGAGTGTCCTGCCACCTGCAGCTGTACCAGGAAAACTGAAATGACTGGCCTTGGCCATGAAATGGCAAGGTAAAAATACTCCCCGCCCATGCGGCCTGTCCTGGCACTCCGCGTGGTTGCACACCCGCATTCATGCTCCTTTCGACTGGGCCTTCCCCAGATAGCCTTACTTCCACACATGAGCCTTGAAAAACTCCCATTTTAGCTCCCCCACCATCCAAACCTCCTATCTTCCCATATCACGCACCCAAACCCCGCCCCGTCCCTGCACTCCCAAACCTTGGAGCAGGCTCCCCCAGGAGTGGCAGTCCTCACCTCCTCCCGAACAAACCACTGGCTGCCAACCCCAGTTGCCCATACAGGACCCCACCGCAACTGCGAGGCAATCGCCATAGCCCCCAGGCAATGGGGGCGCCAACTTCAACCATACTACGCGGGCGCGGTGATGCTCACGCGTGGTCAGTCCGAACAAAATGCGTGCCTCCCCACCAGCACCAGCCAGGCCCCTCAACCTGTAAGGCAGTCCCCCCACGGCCCTGGAACTGGGCACCTTCCTCTCGTTCACCACGCGGTGTGTGACGTCACGCCACGTGGTTCTGATTCACCAAACCTCACGTGCCTCCTCCCACCAGCACCTCCAGGCCCATCACAGAAAAACTGTAAGGCAGTCCACTACGGCCCATGGCAATGGGTGCCGTTCACCCCTCACCATGCGGCGTGTGACGCCACGCCGCATGGCTACAACTACCAACCTTGCCTGCCTCTTTCTCCCAGTGCCAGCCAGACCTTCAGCAACCCTGAGAGGACATCGCAAATTACTGGCCCTGGCCCTGGCCCTGAAATGGGCAGGTAAAAATACTCCCCATGGCCCAGGTGGGTGCCGCCCTCTCCCACACCACGCAGTGTGTGTACGCCCACGGAAGCTCATCTCATCAAACAACTTGCGCCTCCCTCCAGGCATCATTCAGCTTATAGACTAACAGAAGCTGGATTAGAAAAACCCACAAACCTTTCCCGTTTTTAGGAACGATTCCTTGGCACCTTGTTCTCTGTACCACTGGATAAACCTGTCTTATACATCCAGTGCCCACACATAAAACACACATTTATTATTATTATTATTTTTTTTATATATATCCTTCCCCACTGCTTGATAAACAATGCTCCCACGCCAGCAGAGCCTGCCGGTATCCAACCTCTTGCAGTCTCCCCACCTGGTTCTTAAAAAACATCTTAAAAACATCTCTCAAACCTGCCCTGCTTGCCTCTTTCCCACAATCACAACCAAAAACCAACCTACTCTCTTTCTCTGTCCATCCTCTCATTTTACTAAACAGTGGCATAACTCCTTCTCCCTTTTGTTTGCTTTAAAGCCAGTTCCATGTCCTTACCTTCTAGTTTCCCCGTAACCAAACCTCAAAATCAATGCCAATCTGACATGCTACAGTTCTGGTGTAATCAAAAAACCCCAGCAAAAGTGGCTGAGCCCCCCCTTGTGCTGGTCCTTATGTACCTCCCTTCTTCCCTCCCCTTCCTGCTACCTACCTATTGTTCCAATCCCTGGCTCCTCCCCTTCCTCTTCCCTTCCCCTCTGAGCACAACCATTCCCTAAAGGGAGGGAAGGGGTGCACCAGGGCAACCTGGTCTGCCCCTTAAAGGGCAAACTCCATTGTTGTGAACAGTGAGATAGAAAGTTAGAGAAGAAGAAAAGTTCATTCTGCTGTTTATAAAACGATACCATATATCAAATCAGTACATGTCTGCCCTATATCCTATAATTAAAATATGTAGGTCCATGGGACATCAACATTGGTTAATATTTTTTTAATTAGGTATGCTTTATTGACAAATTTTGTATACAAAACAGAAGAAAACATTTTATACAATCACAAGAATCACAAAGCAAGGGAAAACAACTAACACATTTATTAAAAGTTGACTCAACTAGAGAACAGGTAGGTAATTAAGGCAGGAATATCTAGAAAGAATATTTGGAAATATTTTTAGTTCTGGTGGATTTGTGAACTGCCATCTGAAGTAGCATCAGCTAAAACTATCCATTTTCTTGCATGAATAATTTCTTCTCACCTACTGCATGTCACCAGCCCTCACCCTGGTCTGCCTTTAGCCCCTACCTAGGCCTGTCACTTGAGGTCCAAGGCTTGACTCTCCACGCATTCCCCCCACCCCATGGTGGGCCTTCTCCTGAAAAAGCTTCATGCTGAAGGCACAAAACATTGGATCCGAGTAGGGAACTGCTGTTTTGTATTTTTTTCAGAGCACTCTGTCATGGATTTCAGCAAGGCCTTTGATTCCATGCCATATGGGAGACTGGGGGTTGGGGAGCTGGAATATATAGAGGTGGGAACAAAGATGGTTACTTGGATCACCAATTGGCTGAAGAGAAGGCAGCAAAGGGCTGTGGTGGGTGGGGAACTCTTATCTCCGAGGGATGTGATGAGCGGGGTGCCGGAGGGATCTGTATTGGGACCATTGTTGTTCGGGATATTCATAGCTGATATCTCCTATGGGGTACGGTGTAAGATCAGTCTTTTCACAGATGACACAAACATAGGAGTGGTGGTAGATTACATTGAAGGGTGGAGGGGGCTGTAGGAAGACCTGACCAAACTACAATAGTGGTTGGATGCATGGCAGTTGGGGTTTAATGCCTCCAAATTGCAAGGTACTGCACTTCAGGGATAATAACCAGGGGAGGAGCTACCAGCTGGGGGGGGGGATACAGCTGGAATGCACCAAGGAAGAAAATGATCTAGGGGTGCTGATAATGGGGAGTATGAACAACTCAGCACAGTGCAGGAAGGTGGCAGAAAAAAACAAGAGGATGCTGGGGTGCATAGCAAAGGGAATCTCTTCCAGAAACAGGGAGGTGATCCTGCCCCCATACAGATCACTGGTCAGACCATACCTGGAATACTGCGTGCAATACTGGTGCATATTCCTGAAGAAGGACATCAAATTGTTGGAGGGTGTACAGCAGAGGGTGACAAAGATGATTAGAGGATAATCCAGGGATTAGAGGGATACTTCTATGAGGAGAGGCTGTGTGAGCTGTACATGTATTCCCTGGAGGAGAAGAGAGATTTGTGGGACATGATTGAAACCTTTAAATACTTAAAGGGGATTAACAAGACTAGGACAGAAGGGATTTTCCAGATTAGAAGGGGGAGTGCCATGAGGGGGCACTAGCTGAGAGTGGAGGGGGGGAAGATTCAGGAGGGAAATCAGGAGACATTATTTCACAAAAAGGGTGGTGGATAAGTGGAATACTCTGCCTGAGTAGGTAGCAGCCTGTAGCATGGTAGACTGTGTTAAGAGGGGATGGGACAGAGTGAGGGGAGTTATTATGAATAGGGAAGGGGTGGGTCAGGCAGCTGCAAACTGAAGGGCTAGCTGCACAACTGAGCAGACTCAATAGACCGTGAGGCCTGTTTCTGCTGGTGTTTTCGTATGTTCATATGTCTTTTTGCACCTGCATAATAAAGCAAGATTTGGCTTCAGATGTATTTATATGGCAGTATAGTTCTGTATAACTGTGGAGTTATCAAATTTTGAATGTGTCACGTACAGGAAACTAAAACTTTTATTTATTAGGGATGAACTATCAAATCTATTTCTTGATTTTATATAGAGTCCACTTACAAATGTATCATAAGTTTACTTTTAAATTGTATGTACTGATTTAAAGAAGGCTATGATACAGATAATTAGGTATAACAATTTTAGTTTGGAATTAACTTAACATTTTATACAGTATGTCTTCTCCTCCTTTACCCTTACTACTTCCTTTTGTTTATAGTTATCATACATTGCTTGCCTTTTTTGTATCATTTTATTGAAAATATAATAAAAACTAAGAATTAATAAAAAGATAAAGCTAAGAGTAGGGCAAGGAAGTAACAAGATCAGAAGGCAGTCTGAAGCCATGTGGCAGGGTAGGAAATTCAACAATATCTAGTACAAAGGAAAGAGGGTCAGTTAGTAAGAATCTAACTAGACAATGAAAGCCAGCAAAGCAGTGCAAGCTGTGTAATAGAATACAGATCTGTGAAATAATATCGTGTGAAATATGCAATTGAATAAAGCAGAGTGCAATAATATAGAGCAGCGAATTATGTACAGTGCAGTATGTAATATGTACTATA
The DNA here is from genome assembly GCA_016271365.2 of Neoceratodus forsteri. Classification (NCBI taxonomy): domain Eukaryota; kingdom Metazoa; phylum Chordata; order Ceratodontiformes; family Ceratodontidae; genus Neoceratodus; species Neoceratodus forsteri. Next base: position 239,068,193 of record CM057451.1, read on the forward strand.
GCGATGCAATAAAACTGCAAATTGTCCAGTGGAATACAGAACAGTGCTTTGTCATAATTTGAATTTGTCATGTCAGGGTCTGCCAGCACCAAACTAACATCAGAGATTGGTGAACCACTGAAACTGTCCTTTTCGCAAAAGGCTGCCACTTTCTCTGAGTCCACTGCATAGTACTACTGTATACTGGTTGCTATCCCTCAGGTTCTCAGAGATGCAACACTTCCATATTAGAAATAACATCTTCAGATACCAGAAGTATTTAAAAAATAGAAATACAGTTGTATTTACAGCTACCAAGTACTGCAGGTATGGTGCACTCTGTAGTTATTAGACACAGAGGACTCCAAGCTTCCTAGTTACAAACCTGAAGAGCAAATCTAAATCCTCCCTTTGCTGCAAGCATACAGTCAATTTTAAATCCAACAACCTCCAGAATCCTAAATAAACTGTCATGATTTACACTTCCTTTTGGAATGCATGAGGCCACATCTGCCATTTGTCCCTACATACTATGACATTGTTTCTACAGACAATCAGTTGTGTTTTGTGACTCATGAGCGCTGTACAGTATTCTCCATAGAAATGCAGCTGGACCCACTCTAGAAGTGTCAGATGTACCGATGTTGTTGATCAGCTGAGCAGTTGAAACCTCTGAGCTAGGCCCCTTCAATTAGGCTTCACCTTGGAAGCACAAGGCACATTTGTTTTCTGCTTCTTTGCTTAGCTCTGTTTAAAAATAGCTTAAAATTAACGTCTATCTTCCCTCATTCCTACTTAGGCATATTGATGTACATACAATACTTACAGGTGTTTGAGATATACAGTAAAAAGTCACCACAATACAGTGCAAAATAAGTAGCAATGATGTGGCAGTTGAATCTAGTTGATATGGCAGGGAGGAGGAATTGAAGAATTACGGTTGCTGAAAAAGCAGAGCATACAGACGAGGTTAAGCAGATTGACAAGGCATCAAGATTCATATTTCATAGGGGAAATTACCTAAGGGTAAGTGTCAAAAGTGGAGGAAAATGAAAGGTCTAATAATAGGTCAGGGAGAAACTGTCAGTTGACCCAGGAGACAGCCAGGGGCTAGGAGAGAAAGACATGTGCTAGTTTCAGTGTGTTTTTGAGGGCAAAGCAAAGATCTTGGAGTAGTGTAAGATAAAATAATTAGATTAAACTGGTAAAAGGGCAGCTGTAGACGATATGAAGAATTTCTGTACTCAGTTAAAATTGTATTAAATAGCTGGTATAGCAGAGCAAAATGCTATGCAAATCAGAGGTACTGCTAACCATTTTCTGAATCGCATAGGACTAGACTGCTAAACATTTTTTGATATTTTTATTCAAGTTTACTCAATCAAGATACAATAAAAATTATACATTTCTAATTTTGCTAATCAATTTATGACAAGTGCTATGCATTTTCAAAGCTGATCAGCACTTTATTGTGCAGAACTGCTCATCAATTTTTTCTGCTTATTTAATACCCTGTGCAGTACATACTGCAGACTAAGAATAAAGTGACTAAAACCCATATCTAAAATATCTAAATAAAACTGTGGTAAAAATGGAGTGGTAGACTTTGGTCAGATATTTATTTATTTAGTTATTAATTTATTTATTTAGTTAATTGGTTAGTTAGGTATTGAAATTTTGTAACTGGGAAAGGTACACTGAGCCAAGGCCCATTTCCAGGAGTGACCCAAGGAAAAGAAAATTGGGAAGAAGAAGTACATTCCAAAGATAAAATACGATCAATGTAAAACTGCAGTAATATAATAAGACAACAGCAATAATAAATATCAAGGTACTAACAGCAGCTTAAAATCAATAGTATTAAGATAACGGCATGGTTATTCAAGAACTGTGAGAGATGGACAAATGCATGACATTTAAAATCAAATAGTAAGTTGGATTTGGAGACAGTAACCCATACAGCTTTTGCCAAAAATGAAAACATATTAAAATATTTTCTCATCATGATGAGGACCCCCACCATAGAATCAACCCAAGGTCTGTTTCTGCAAATACCTATAATTAGCACAGTGCTATGGGCAAGGTAGCATTTGGGGAAGATCCTGGCATTGTCATGGCCTAAATAACAGAAGTCATGGAAATCTCAGAAAAGGGAAAAAAAAGTAATGGATTATTGTGCGCTAGCCAAACTACATCTGTTTTGACATATTTTTATATAAACACATCAGCAAAGATTTAAATGTGCTAACAATTAACTGTTTTGGCTGACCCAGTGATGGGCAGTAGTACACTAGGCAATCAGCCAAAAATCCAGGGTTCATATGTGAGCCCACAGAATCCTGCACTGGGGGTAAGGCACAGCATCATAGATGTGCCATGGTAAATACAAAACACTATAGTTTTTAATGAAAAATGCTACAAATCATGGTGTTATCATTGAAAAAGTGGAAGTCAAGGTGTTTTCCTAAGAATTGTAATCATGCTGTAAATGACAAAGTTACAGCCTACCTGATACCTGTTGTGTATTTACTCATGACAGAGCCACTACCAGGATCAGCTACTGTATGTATTAACGCTTCGGGTTAACGGGTGGAAGAACAATGGGGAATAATAAAAACTGCCATCACAGAGGTAACGAGCCTTTGTGTGAAGCAAATAAACAAAACAAGATGATGTAAGAAACCACTATGGTTCTCAAAGGAAGTGGCAGTGAAGGTTCAAGAGAAAAAGAAAGCATTCAGGAAGTACAAGGAATTGCAGAAGGAGCAGGACAGAGAACTGTATCAATTAAAGCAAAGGAGGCTGGGAAGGCAGTCAGAACAGCAAAGGCCCAAACCGAGGAAAGATATCCAACTCAGTTAAGAAGGGGGATAAGACCTTTATAGGTACATCAGGAGCAAAGGAAGACCAAGGGAGGGATAGTGAGGCTTAATAAAGGGGAAGAAGGGTGGGCAGAGGGAGACTGTGAAAAGGCAGAGATACTAAACAAATATTTTTGCTCAGTATTTACAAATGAAGAGGGGGAGGTACATAAAACAAACATTAGTAACACTCTGGATACAGAAGTTGATACCAGCCCATTTACAGAAGAAAGGGTTCTGAAAGAACTCTTAAAACTGAAGGTGGACAAAGCAATGGGGCCTGATGGGATTCATCCCAGAATTCTAAAAGAACTAAGGGTAGAACTAGTGACACCACTGACTACCCTGTTTAACAAATCATGGAGGAAGGGGTGGTACCTGAGGATTGAGGAGGGCAGATGTGAGTCCCCTCACAAAAGTGGAGCAAGGCAGAAGCAGGAAACTACAGACCTGTTAGTTTAACCTCAGTGATAGGGAAAATGATGGAATCACTTCTAAAGGAAAGAACTGTTGAGTATCTAGAGGCCAGAGGCACAGGACCCTAGGCAGCATGGATTCACAACGGAAGGTCATGCCAGACGAATCTGATAGATTTCTTTGACTGGGTGACCAAAGTAGTAGATCAGGGAAGGGCTGTGGACATGGCTCATCTAGACTTTAGCAAGGCATTTGACACAGTCCCAGCACAAAGATTAATATACAAGTTACAGCCTGGGAGTGGGCCCAAGATGACAGCCTGGGTAAAGAATTGGCTGGAGAATAGGACACAGAGAGTAATAGTAAAATGGAGTCCACTCAGAAGAAAGGAGGGTTACTAGTGGGCAAATTTATGGGTTCAGTATTAGGATCGTCCTCTCTCAATGTCTTTTATAAGCGACATTGCAGAAGGACTGGAAGGAAAAGTATGTCTCTTTGTAGATGACACTAAGATCTGCAACAGAGTTGATGCACAGGGTGGGGTGGAAAGGATGAGAAGGGACTTGGCAAGGTTAGAGGAATTGTCAAATGTATGGCAGCTTAGATTCATGCTAAGAAGTGCAAGGTAATGCACATGGGAAACAAAACCCAGGGAAGAGTACACAATGGGGGTGAGATACTAACAACAACAAGAATGGAAAGGACCTGGGGTAGTCATATCAGATGACCTAAAGATGGGCAAGCAATGTGAGAGGGCAGCAAGGAGGGCTGGGGATACTGGGATGCATAGGAGAGACATCACCAGTAGAAAACAGGAAGTTATTATCCTCTTACAGACAGCTGGTGAGACCCCATCTGAGTACTGTGTGCAGTTCTGAGACCCAATCAAGAAAGACATAGACAGGATGGAAGCTGTCCAGAGGAGGGCATCTAAAATGGTGCAGGATCTGCAACGGAAGACATATGAAGAGAGACTTAAGGAGCTTAATATGTATAGCCTCGAGGAAAGGAGGGAGAGGGGACATGATAGAAACTTTAGTACCTGAAGGAATCAACAAAGTCCAAGAGGGTAGCATCTTTCAAAAAAAGAGGTGTGTAAGAACAAGAGGCACAATTTGAAGATGGGGGGCAGCTCAGAGGTAATTTACAGTTATTTTTCACAGAGAGGGTTGTGGATGCATGGAACGGCCTTCCAGAGGAGGTTGTGGAGTCAAAATCAGTGGCGGAATTCAAGCATGCATGGGATAGTCATAAGGCAATTCTGGGGGGTTGGGGTAGGAAGAAGTAGGCTGCTGGTTAACTAGGATCTGCAGCTTATCCATTAGGTAGGGAAATGGGCAGACTGGGTGGGCCAAGCAGTCCTTATCTGCCATCAAATTCTATGTTTCTATGTTTCACCCGAATAGAAAGAATGTGACAGCAGAATAAGCCCCACCAGCTCATCCAGCCTGCTTAGCGCTGCCTGTCATTTGCATGATGGCTCTATTAAATATTTATACCTCCTTGTTTCACAGCCTCTGGCCTAACAAAGAGCTGTTTAAGCTGAATTTGAGGTTATTTTTTTTTTTATAAAAAAAACCCATTTATATAGGGAAAGTCCTACCCTTGAAAAATGCTGGATCCATCCATTGGTAGGACTCCATCGTCCGTCAGCACCTGCTCTGGCATTCATGTCCCCACAAACCAGAACTATCATGACTGGAAACTTCATTTGCTAGGTATTGTAGCTGATGATAGAACAGATTTTGACCTTTTCATCAGAATTAGTTAAAGCATAGCAGCTTAACACTGTTGCTAGTCTGACCTTGAAACTTGTTACAATCAAATCTGTCATTCACTGATTTTCAGTTCTGAAGAGCAGTGCTGCAGCAGATGCCTTCTACAGTGATTGATTCTAACACTTCTTTCAGAAATGTAAAACACTTATTGAGCTGTTTCATGTTCCCCATCATCATTCTATAGGGCTGTCAGAACTGTTAAAGTGTATACTAATTACTGCTGGATGAAATAAAAAAAAATAATTTCATTCTCTTATCACAAAATTGCACCAATTTTGTATAGTTATGTGCAATTTCTCAGACTAGAACAGTGTGCTTAAAATTGGCTTTTTGGGGTTGAAATTGGCATTTTGGGAAAAAATGTGCAGTTTGGAAAAAATGGTGCTGTTTGCTGAAACTGTGCATTTTTAATTAAAAACAAATTAACAATTTTGGAAAATGGTGCTACTTGAATAAAAAAGTGTAGGCAAAATTATGTTAGATTTTTGGTGCAATTTCACAAAAATTATGCCAATGTATAATCAGCAATTTTACTAGTATTAAAGCAAACAGCATTCGGGGCAACAAACTAAACTGGGCTTTAGAGCTTTTGTAATATAATTAAAGTAAAGCAGCAAGGATTCAATGGATCTGCCTACAAGCCGCCGAGTCAGGATGGCGACTTTGAGTCATGCGGGGAGGGTGCAACATACACCACACCAAAATTATGCTGTAGGGTCTCTCTGTTAGCAAACCTTGATGACTGGTGACTGAACTGATGTGGCATGGTGTGTGCCCACGCACACACACACACACACTGTACACTCAGTGATTAATCAGTGATCAGTTGAGAGCCATTTAGTCACTGCTGTCCCCTTCCCCCATCTGGCACTGCTTCAGATGATTCGTGGATCTTTTCTGTTCCTCCCTCATCCCCCTGGCCATAACTCTGCAGTCTGTTTTGATGTGAGACTCCGCTCCTTCCCACCCCCAGTAAATGAGCTCATCAATGAGCCAGGTACTTGTTGTCTAGCTGAGCCGACACTGCCCTTGCCAAAAGTAATTGAACAAATCATGCTGTCGGTGCATGGACAGTGCATGGGCAGCCCCCCCCAACCATCTCCAGCCTCTGTCCCTTAGACAAGCAACACATCACTCACTCACTCAAAAGTAAACCTTTATACCACCTCATCAGAATTAAGTGACATGGGGAGGGGAAAGGCTGGCAGCAGGCTCGCACTAATCACGGGTTCTTTTTTCAAATCCTACTGGTGGCAACTAGTTTTAGCATTAAGGGATGTTGGTCCACGTTCCCTCAGTTCCTATAAGGAACCGTCATTCTGGGGTCTGCCCTGTCTTCTTTTGGCTACCTACCAACCCTCCTAGCTATGGGCAGCTGACTACAAGTCACCAATGAGTCACATCGCAATCTCAGAGCAAAAGGCAAGGCAGCAAGAACGAGCCTCCCATACATATAGTAGGCTGGCCACAATAAACGTGGTGAGTTGACCCTGGCTGGAGGTGAGCTGACCTCCTGGACATCCGATCCATGCAGGTAGGGCATTGATACTAGGCATGGCTTACCATAGTTCTTTCATTTTCTTATCCCTCTTTCTGTTTGCCATGTGTTTCTTGTTGCAGTCCTCACAAAATATGATACTGTGTCCCTTGCATGCTGCACCACTTCAGTGACCAAAAAAAAATGTCTGTTACCATAAAGGTATCAAAATCACCTATTTTGTGTATCTACTAGTGACCAGTAAGGTAATGAAGGCAGATACACAGTATTAAGCTTCAGCCAGAAAAACTATCCTCCTCTGCATTGTTTGCTGAACGGGATTACTTTATGTAATAGAATTCTTGAAGCAGTAGGAAACAATGTATACAGCAACTGTTGCTAGGAGATTGTACGAAATATAGAACTTCATGCTAATATTTGTTAGACCTGCACTTGTACTATGTGTGTAACTAATTTATCTTTGCTTTTTTCTTCATTTTTCTTCTTATTTTCTTTTCTTTTTTAAAAACAAAACCTAATAAAAATGTATACAAAAAAAAAATGAAAGGAAGTTGGGTAGCGCACTGTTGGTGGATAACACTTTCATTTCCAGAGACCTGGTTTCTAATGCTACCATGGGCAATATTAGTCTGGATGTCTCAGCTGTGTTCCTAAAGACCTGCAAACTGGCTAGTCAGTGGGCTCTAAACATCTGACATGTTGTAGCCAAAGGCTACAGATGGCTGGACTTTTAGAGTTGTAGTTGTGCTGCCATTTATCAGGTTATCTGCTTTACATCAGCTTGTGGACAGTGTTCCCCACATGGGGAAGGAAAAGGGTAGAGGTGGCTGCTACTGTACATGCCTGCCACCAGCAAAGTGCTGCCTTGGTGACACAGTCACTAAAATTGTTCTTCCTCTGTAGCTGAGGCTTACAACACATTTTGACCAGTGAAATGCAACTCCTGTAGCCAAACATGGCATAGTTCAGTTTGACCAAACTGTCAGTATTTGCTCAAAAGAGCTGTAGTACAGGACTGGCTAATAACACAGAATAAAATAATCTCTGCCGAAAAGGAAGTCCCCCTGGGGTTAAAGTCCAGGTGCATTAACACTACAGATTCACGTGTATTGAGTCTAAAGACGTAGGAAGGGATCTGAGCATTATTATTGACAAAGATCTTAAACATGCTGAACAGTATGAAGCAGTTGTAAAGAGGATAAATAAAGCTCTGTATAATAGAGGACAACACATCTCTAGCTGAAGCAAGCACATATGGGGAGGTATGTTCAGGTCTGAATTGAGACTGATTTAATTGATTGGTCACAAATAATATCAGACTTCGCTGACTAGGTGGTGATCTGGTGTTATTTTCTGCTCTCTGCTGGTATAGCTATAAGTCTCTTAACTTCAGTAAACACTGGAAATGTTCTGATTGCAAGGTTGCTATACACTTGGAAATCTTTTCACTGTAGGCAGTGAACCTATTTAAAAAGGCTTCTGTTTGTAACAGTTTAAAAAGTAAACTACAACCCTATTCAATCTGGGGAAATGTTTATTAATATTAAAATGTAGGGATGAGTGACCTGTTAGAACCTGTGTGTGTGTGTGTGTGTGTGTGTGTGTAGAGGGCTTTAGAGGCCAGAGTAACCCAGTGACCTGATTAGTATGAATGCATGAGTGCTGGTGGGAATGGACCTCTGTCAGGCTGGCCATCTTGCTGTGGTACAGAGGCTTATCACAATGTTTCCTAAGCATTGTAACTAAAAGCCAGCCAACTTCTGTGTGTGTGTTAGGATAAAATAAAATGTTGTAAATCTATAAAATATTACTCTGTTGGGATTACTAGTTTAATGAATGTTTGACTGAAATGGGGGGCTATTGTTTGTATGGCATGGCACTGCATATTTTGGTTTATGTTTACATAATGGGGGAGGGCAATAGTGCCGTCAGTTTTGAGTGAAGTTTAAAATTCCTGGCTACACCCAAGGACGAACCCCAATCTAACTCTTTCCCTCCATTGCCCCTCTGCTATGTTAAATGCCTCAGCCAGCAGAGTTGCAAAGTAGAGTCATTATTATAACAACTGGTTGAACACAGAGGTAGTGGAGGTGGTGAGAGCAAAACGAGAGGTGCACCAAAAGTATAGGAGGACAGGGAAGAAAGTGAACAGGGAGGAGTATGCAAGTCAAGATGGTCCAGGGAGGTGACCAGAAAAGTGAGAGAAGCCAAGGCCCAGAGGGAGCTGAGATTAGCACAGGGAATTAACAAGGAATTAACGGGGAGGGGGGAGAGAGAAAGACTTTTCAGATACATCAGGGAGAAAAGGAAGTGCAAGGAGACAATAGTGAGGATAAAAAGGGGTGGGAAGTGGACAGAAAAGGGGGAGGAGCAGGCAGAAGCAGTGAATGAATACTTTTGCTCAGTGTTCATGGAAGAAAATGGGGACCGCTACCACCATGGGCGGGGAGGGTGGGACGGGGAGAGGAGGTGACAGATGGAAGCACTGAGGGAAGTAGAGTCCTAGACGGACTGAGACACTGAAGGTAGACAAGCCACCAGGGCAGGATGGTATCCACCCCAGCGTGCTGAGGGAGATGGTGGAGATGTTGGCGGAGACACTGGCAGATCTGTACAGCACCTCACTGAAGTCAGGATGTGGGCCACTGGACTGGAGGATGGCACATGTAGCACTATTACACAACAGCAGACCAAGGGATGAACTGGGTAATTATTGTCCAGTAAGTCTCACCTCCATAGTGTGCAAACTCGTGGAAATGACATTAAAGGAAAGACTGGTGTCATACCTGGAGGACAATGGCCTCCAGGATGTGAGGCAGCATGGGTTTATTTCAGGGAAGTCTTGTCAAACCAGCCTGATATAATATTATGACTGGGTGAATGGTGAGCTGGATAAGGGTCACGCGGTGGATGCTCTTTACTTGGACTTCAGCAAGGCCTTCAATTCTGTGCCTCATAGGCAGCTTGGGGGGAAGCTAACTGGTATAGGGCTAGGGGCAAAATGATGAACTGGATTACAAGCTGGCTGAGCGGGAGGCCGCAATGGGTGGTGGTGAGAGCGGAGCTCTCAACTCCAAGGCTGGTCATGAGTGGGATGCTACAGGGCTCTGTGTTGGGGCCAATATTATTTGGTCTCTTCATATCAGACATTGCACATGGGTTGGTAAGCAAGGTAAGTCTGCTCGCTGATGACACCAACATCGGAGCAGCGGTGGATGGAGAGAAAGGATGGAAGAAGCTACAGGGGGACCTAAGCAAGCTAGAGGAGTGGTCAGAGAGGTGGCAGGTGGGGTTCAATGCAAAGAAGTGTAAGGTTATGCACTTTGGGATAAAGAACCCAAGGAGAGAATATTGGCTGGGGGGGGGTTAAGCTGGGGATCACTGAGGAGGAGGAGAAGGACCTAGGGGTAATGATAACAGGGACCATGAACAACACTGCCCAGTGCAGGAGCATGGCAGCAAAAGTGAACAAAATGCTGGGGTGCATAGTGAAGGGGTTTTTCGTCCAGGTGAAGAGAGGTGATTTTGCCCCTCTACAGGTCACTAGTAAGGCCGCACTTAGAGTGTTGTGTGAAATTTTGGAAGCAATACCTAAAGCATGATATCAGGCTACTGGAGAGGGTGCAGAGGAGGGTAACAAAGATGATATGTGGAATGGAGGGGAGAGACTATGACAGCAGGCTGGGAGAACTGAATATGTACACCCTGGAGGATAGACGAGACGGGGGGACATGATAGAGACATTCAAGTATCTGAAGGGAATCAATAAAGATGGGGCAGATGGGGTCTTTAAGTTAAGGAGGCAGAGGGTCACCAAGGGGCATGGGCTAAGAATAGAGGGGGGAAGATTTAGGAAGGAAATGAGGAGACACTGTTTCATAGAGAGTGTGGTAGCAAAATGGAGTCACTACCAGAATGGGTGGTATCATGTAAACCTGTGAACAGTTTCAAAAGGGCATGGGACAGAGAACAGGGGAGAGTGAGGGTTGGGGAGGTGTGGCGTAGCTGCAAACTAGGGGTGCTAGCTGCACACTCGAGCAGACTTAGATAGACCAGGTGGTCTGTTTCTGCTGGCACATTCATATGTTCGTAACTCTACTTACAACTGCGGAACTTTAGCACTTCTATTCATTCAAGCAGCTCAGCAGCTTTAACACCTTTGTCTCATCTCCTCTTTGTTTTTGGGGGTCAGTAGGACTTAGCACCTAGTCAGCCAGTAAGCCAGCTGCCAGATAACTACATAAGGTTTAATTAATATGTTCTGCCTCCACTTCACTGGTGTCTCTAGGTCTACTAAATAAATTTAAGTCAGCAACAACTGGAATGCTTTTTTTTAATGTCCCATGGAAGTTCTGCACTGATCCGAGCCCTGCCCGAGAACAAGAAGTGAGGGCGAAGCCAGGCTAGCCAAGGGGGTATAAAGGTAGTGACACACACATATCCCCAAATCCCATTTCTCCTGACTCCTTCCTGTAACTTGGCTTTTCCTTGTTGTGGTTGACTGCGGTGGACTTTACTGGCTTGCTGCTGATATTTATTTATTTATTTTATTTTATTGAACTCTAAGATTACAAATACCTTTGAGCAGGAACTGCTCGTTTACAAAGGTTCCATGTCAAAGGAATGGAGGGTATACATACATACAAAGGTCAACATAATAATACATAGTTACACAATAACAAGAAGTAAGAGACTGAGGCTTAGGAAATTCCAGTAATTCAAAATGTGCCAAATGTTAGGTAGCATGACATAACCAGCCAAGGGCAATCTTGGAAATAAGCACTGCAGGTGAGAGGGAAGGGGGTATGCAGGCAGGAAGGCCATTGTCGGAGGGTAGAGGGTGAGGGTAAGAGCTCTAAAGGGGAGGGAGAGGAGGGATAGAAGTCAGGAAATGCCCTGGAGGAGGAAAGGGAGAGGGGGCAAGGGGGTAGGCAGGTAGAAGGAGGCAAGGCGGGGAGAGATAGTTTTCAAGACTGAAATGGAGGGCAGTGAACGGTGGGCCCCCGATTAGGCGAGGCAGTCACAATGACTAGTTGAAATGAGATGAAGTTGGAGTTGTCTCTTAAAAGGGCCAAGAGCAGCAGCAGTAAGAGTTTCTTTGTTGAGAGTATTGTACCACTGTGGTGCTCTGTGGGCAAAGGTCCTCTGGCCATGGTAGTCCGAGCATCTGGGGACAAGGAAGGTTAGTTGTTGTGAACTTCTAGTTCTCTGGGTGCTGTGGTGGTCAATAAGTAGCTTTTCAATGCCCGGGGGCATGACCCCGAGGAGGACTTTTTTGGCTAAGATTCAGGTTTGATACTGTATCCAGCTGATGAGAGGTAGCCATCCTGCCCGAGTGTACACGTCACAAGTGTGTGTAAGTCGATCAGCCCCAGTTAGCAGCCTGCATGCTTTGTTGAGTGCAACTGTAATTCTGTGGAGGGCAGAGGCAGAGCCATAAATTGCTAGCCCGTAATTGATGATGGAGGTGACAGAGCTGTTGATAGCCAACCGGAGAGTGTCAGGAGTCATGCAGTGTTTATGCCTGTAGAGCAAGCCTATACAGATGTTGGTGGCTTTGGTGACAGAATCTATGTGCCAATGGTAGGACAGTGAGCTGTCCAATGTGACACCTAGGTATTTAAAATCAGGAACGTGTTCAAGTAAGGTCCCTGTTTGGTTTAGGATGGTGAGGTCACAGGATTTGTACTTGCTCCTGGCATTGTAGAAGGGCATAACCTTTGTTTTGCTGTAGTTCATGACCAGTTTGTGTTACTTGAACCATTCTTTGATGCGCATGAATTCAAGCTGTAATTGTTTCTTGAGGAGCTCTGCGTTTTGGTGATTGGTGAACATGACTGCATCATCGGTGTAGAGCAGTAATTTCTTGTGGCAGACACTGGGAAGGTCGTTAAGGAAGAGGCTGAAGAGTAGTGGCCCCAGGATGGACCACAGTGGGACCCCTGAAAGGACTGGATTTTCTTCCGAGGTAACACCGGCAATCCTAACCCGCTGGACCCTCTCCCTAAGGTAGCTTGAAAACCAGAGCAGTGCTTCATTGGAGAGTCCAATGTTTGATAATTGCTCGAGTAGGAGTGGGTGGTTCACAGTATCAAAGGCTTTCGTAAGGTCGATGAATACTGCCCCTACACAGTTTCCTTGATCAAGTGTGGTATGGATGAAGCCTGTGAATTCTAATAGTGCAGTGGTGGTACTGTGCCCTTTCGGAAACCATGTTGCTCAGGACACTGGATGTTGTATTTTTCCAGGTACTTGACTAATTGGTCTGAGGCAATGCGCTCCAAGGCCTTAGACAATGGAGGGAGGATGGAGATAGGTCTGTAGTTGGAGTGCAGTGATTTGTCTCCACTTTTGTGTACCGGTGTGATGGTCGCCTTTTTCCAGCGAGATGGGAACTGGGACATCCTTAGTGATAGATTGAGGACCTTTGTCAAGGGTTCAAGGACTTCTTCAAGGACAAGTGCTAACAACTTTAGGTCAAGGGAGTCACCGCTGTAGCCTGCATTGTGAATGGCCTTCCGAATATAGGTTCTGGCTTCATGCACTGGGATCTCCTTGAAGTAGAATTGTGGGGCAGGGTGTAGGAGCGGAGTAGTTTCAGGAGGGTTACTACCAGAGGGGGCATCAAAGAAATTAGAAGGGAGGACACTATCCAAGTTGGAGAATGCATTGTTAAAGGTGTTGGTGATGGTGTACAGGTCAGTTGTTAGTGTTCCATTTATGTTTAGCATGGTGGGTGGTGACTTAGGGTCCTTGCCTGTAAGGTCTTTCAAGTTACTCCCAAATTTTTTTCCATCACCCCAGGAGTTGGAGAGAGTTTCCTTGAAGTATTTGCTTTTGGCTGTCCTAACTGCCTGCGTGCACTCATTTCTGGCAGCTTTATATTTATGAATATCCCCAGGTTTGGATGTTGCATGGGCACAGTGCCAGAGATGATCCCTATGTTTGAGTAAAGTGATTAGATCGGGGGTTATCCAAGGGTTAGCTCTGCCCCTGACCTTCAGTTTTTTGAAAGGTGCAAAGATATCGCAGGCCGCAGTGAAGTGGCTGATGAAAAGGTCTAAGGCTTGGTTTACATTAATGGCAGAGTCGATTGGTGTCCAGTCCAAGTGGCTTAGGTGTGTTTTTAGTAGCTCAAGGTACCCTGCTTTAACACTCTGGTGTGGATTATTTTAGGAGGGGGCTTAATGAATTTGTTTGTCCAGGTACATGTGACCGGTGAGTGGTCACTGATCCCATCAGGGAGCACTGCGACTTTTGAGATTCGTTCAGGGTGAATAGTTAGGATCCAGTCCAGAAGTGTTTGTGACCCTGTCCTATAGTTGCATCTGGTGGGGGTGGTAACAAGCTGGGTGAGGTTCTGTGACGTGACAGCATCCTTGTAGTTACTGGCCTCCAGCGATAGCCAATTTATGTTGAAGTCACCTAGTACTATGAGTTCAGAGTTATGGTGTAATCCCTGTAGGCTTTCCAATATGCTCTTAAATCCATTGTGCTGATCTTTAGGGGGTAGGTACACAGAGGCAATGGTGAGCTCCTATCCTTTAATAGCGAGAACCTGCAAGGGTGGTTTAGGGTTTGAGAACGGGAAGACTTGACCCACATAGGAATTCCTCAGGTAGATGGCACAGCTCCCACCTCATTTGGAAACCCTGTCCTGCCTGAATATAGAGTATCCAGGGATGGTGACTGCAGCATCTGGTATCTTGGGATTAAACCATGTTTCGACAACAGAGACTACATCAGGGCTATGTTGCTGGACCCAAGTTTGCAAGATGTCAAGTTTGTTAAGGAGGCTGCAGACATTGATTGAGGCTAATGTGAGGGACCCCTCCCACCTTTTTGTGGCATGGGGTGCTAGGCTGGTAGGCCCCGGATTAAGATGAACATTTCCAGATATCAGAAGCAAGTAAGTAGTATCCTAAGAAGGTACGCTTAATCATTTTGCAGACTAGTTTTGTTGTAGGTCTAGTCCTCTTGGCCTTGCTGGTCAGCGCTTGTCCTGATATTGTAGAGCACAATATATAAAGCCATGTTCTCAGAGGTGCCACGTGATTGATGAAAAGTAATCAAATCCACAAGAAATGGTGAAATACCTGTGACCAGAAAACTGTTATTGTAGCTCAAAGACCCAGAATGTGATAAATTCCTGAAAGGGGTTAAATTCCTGAAGGTGATGAACATTGGCCTGGGGCATATGCAGGATGTAAAAATCCTTTGTTAGTCTCTTCCCTTTGTTCTCCAAAATGGGTTTTGTTGCTGGCTGGCTGGCTGGCTTCAGTTCTTTGAGCGATTGCTGTTTATTTATTTGAGAGTTTTACCAGGAAAGCATACTGAGCGGGTTACCGCTCGATTCCAGATGCGTCCTGGGGGATAGGGACATGTGGAACATACAATCATTAGAAGAGTGTACAAGAAATACAATTACATTTACATGCAGTAGAGGAAGATTGTATATTTTTAACAGTACACTCTGCAGGAAGTTGTTATGAGAACTCAGAGGGGGAGGACAGGAGCATACAACTAATAGCAACAAAGTGGAAGCACATGTGTGCAGCTTACATATTACAAACAGTAGGAGAAATAGTGCATGTGACAATTAACAAATAGGCATAATTAGCTGTGAAGCAAGTACGAGGCAAAAGAGTTTATACATGGTTCTATGAAAGGACTGCTTCTGTAACCCCTAACAATTTGCTCAACAAATGTGTAAGCTACGAAGGGATGGTGTACTATGAGCACGTCAAGAAGGCCTAAATATGAATAGGGGACTTGAGATACCAGCCCTTAGGTAGCCCTATGTGCATGCACATGTAGGGGAGAAGTGGGCCTTGAGGAGGTGGTTTAGGTGAGCTGGATTAGCGAAGTTATGGATGTCTTCTGGGAGTGCATTCCAAAGTTTAGTCAAGAGGTAATTGAATGCCGCTTGGCCCTCTGATGTGGCCATGCATGGAACATAAAGGAGCCAGGAGTTACCACTCCTAAGGGAGTAGGTGAGCTGTGATGGGACTGAGAGGGCAGATGCAAAGTAGGGGGCAAGGGACTGTGCCCAGAATTTCGCAGTGGTCCTGATGCTGTGGATATGTCTGCAAGCGTGGAGCGATGTTAGATCGAGGGAGCTGTAGAGGTCGCGGCGATGAATCAAAGTGGGGCAGCCAAGGGCAAAGCAACAGAAGTAGTGGAAAAGAGGGTCAAGGCTAGGACAGACTTGGGAGCAGCACAGTATACTGTGTCCCCGTAGTCCAGAATCGGGAGGATCATTTTTTGGACAATTTCCCTGCAGACTGCCAAGGGTAAGCTACCCTTGTTCCTAGTTTTGGGCGCAGCTTTTTGTGGATCGAGTCAATGTGAGTGGAAAAGTCAAGGTGCTGATCAAGCCAGACCCCGAGGTAATTGAAGGAGGTGCAGGTCTCAAGAGGGGTCCCCTCAGTGGTGAAAAAACTGTGAATCAGTTGCGTTGCTGAGTGAGAGTGAGTCCAACTACTCTGATTTATTTGATTTGTTTTTTACTCGATTGGTTGATTTATTTTGTTCTTGTTGTTTCCCTGGCCTCTGAGCGCTGGTCGTGACCCCAGGCTGTGCCCAGTTTCTGAATCTGGTGCTGTGCTGCTGCTGTGCTGCCTGTGAGCCAAGTTCAGCTTCGAGGCAGGCAACCCACCCAACTCACAGTCTGTACCGGACCAGGAAGTGTGTTTGTTTAAGTGGGTCCCAGTCAGTCCAGTCCCTAGAGGCTAAGACAAAGTTAACTGTTTCACTTGTACTCTAGTTCTGACTTCTGCGACTGCCTGCCTACTTCTGCTTGCCCACCCCCCGTTTGCTAGCTTGCCCGTCCAGGCACCCAAGTATTTATTGCCCAGTGGACCTGGTCCAAATAGATTCAGAAAAACTAAAGTTCATCCACCTTGTCCTGTGACACATGTTTGAGGGACTGTAGGTCATTGTGGTCTCAGTCTGTCAGTGAGTAGCCTACTATCATCTAGCCCCCTGCTGCCTCTGGACCTTGCTTAGTTTTGCCAGATAATCTAGCCCCCTGCTGCCTCCAGGCCTTAGTTTTGCCAGATCACGGTGTCCTGTCGGCCTGCGACTGCAACAGTCAGACGGAAGGGATGGTCTGTCACTGCTGGATGCAAGGGAATGAACCAGGGGCTTGAGGAGAAGAACATCCAAAGCAATCCAAATAGGCTGCATTTCCTGGACCGGACCTGTACTGTCTGCTGCTGTGCTAATGACAGGTAAAACAAAACAAATACCATTAGTTTGTTCTGTAGATACTTAACTGCATATTCTGCAAGGGTTGCTCAGTTCTGTGCTGTTGTTTTTATACATCCATTTTTTAGCTAAAAAATGCACTCCGTTACAAGTCAACAGGATATATAATATATATATATATTATAACTCCGACAGTTTCATATTTAAAAATCTTTAGTTGTCATTACTGTAGTGTTTTTCCATTATTGGATGGAGAGCAAGTTCACAGCAAGGTATGCAGGAAAGCACTTTCAAAGGTTTAGGTTGTATCATTAACAGCAATGTGTAGAGTGTAGATATGATTACAAGGGGATTAATTTATGACATGAAAGTGTGTGTGCCTACTCAAGTTTGGACCTGTGGTTACTCAAAAGTTGTACTATTCCATTCCTGTTTTATGTATTGTTCTTATGTCCCAGTCTGAGCTCTGAGATGTTATTTGATTAGGAGGATACACATATTATTTTATTTTTCAGGTGTTACCCTATAACTTTACACCTTTCACAGTTGTAGCATATTTTAGTTGTTAAGGCATATATTAACCTCTTGCTCCTTAAGTTTTTTATGCTGTATATCTGATTATATGCTATTATGTAAAACCAACATTTAACTATTAATTTTACCCATTAGAACTTTACTTTTACTCTTGCTCCCAAATATGTTCTTTATCCTATATTATAAATTAGTAAGATACCTTTTGCCTTTACCCTTTTAGGATTATTGGGGGTAGGAGTCATTTTGTTATCTGTGTTATGGTTTTACTGATGCAATGTGCTGGCTATTGTTTTCTTTTGCATTTACGGTTTATTGTTATTTGTAATTGTGACCTGGTTTTATTATAATAAAATAATAAAACAAAGTTGGACCTATGGGTTTATTTTGTGATTTTACCTGCAAGATTAGTGGCACCACAGTATTTGCTGTAAGCCAGTGGATGAGTACAGATATGGATATGAAGATTCCAGGTTCAGTTCTCTGCAGGGACTCAAACCTTTTTGCCCAAGGACATCTGAGATACTAGATACTTTTTTTTTAACAAGCTACAATAATTTGAGAAAAGGGTAGAGAGAGATATAGGAAACAACGCAGTCTTTTACAAGAAAGGCAGATTGCAAGTACCACGCACAGTAGGTTTTTCAAGTTATTTCCTTCTAGCAATTGTCTCCTAATTTAAGATTTTTAGTATTTATAATATTGACTGTATAGTTTTAATTAAAGCTGCCTGACAGATTTGTACCAAATATTGATTTAGATGTTCTGTAAATGATCCTGATGTGTGATTTCGACTGTTGTGGGTGCCAATTTACAAGCCTTAAGGACATCTGAGTAATAAATTATAAGTGGCAGAAATACTGGTTTACGTTAAAACTGTTATGTTGTCACTGCACCGCTGTATTACATTGTGTGTGTGTGTGTGTGTGTGTGTGTGTGTCTGCATTTGTATGGGCAGTGGGTACACAGATAATGGCAGAAAGACATATACTTTTATTGTACAGTACATAGATAGACAGACAGACAGTCAGACGGACAGATTCTATAAAATTCATCCTGGCCCATACAAAAAAAAATATCTATACATAAATTCCCAATTATCCCATCAGAAAATTGAATTGTCACTTTCTTAAAATGCAAATGCTTTCCTCCTGTTAATCCTCTTCTCACTGTAATTATCCATTGCTACATCATACAGATTATGGGTTAGATTTCCTGACAAAATGTAGTAGTTAAACGTATTGATTTTAATTTGTATATTAATTAGACTATTAAAAAATAATTTAAACTGATTCTTAAACATCATCACTGAGTCGTTACTGTCTAATTATACTCACAGACCACTATGGATAGTCATTTTTATGTTTGCTTGTGCGCATGTGCAAGAAACATATTGCAACTGTACAATTTTTTGGAGGTGTGTGACCCTCTTATCCAATGTAGTGCTCCATTTAGCAGGCATGACCATACTGCACCAATGGATGCGCAAGCTGTCTATGACAGCAGTTTGGCTGCAGTGGTCTTCAGTTCAAAGAAAACCACCACTGCAATCAATGGTGGTAATGTGTGTGTATTTTAGCATACTGACATCATGCAATTTTTCCGGCCCTCCTGCATGTCGCTGCCAAAGAAATCCCTCCCGCTTTCTCCCTCTGGTGCTTTCCTCCTGCTCCCATGTTCCTCGGCTCACCCTCCAGCTGGTCAAGTTTTCCTTTTTGCCAGTCAGGTGCCTAATCCCCATCGGCTCCAGTCCTCCTCCCAAAAAAAACACACCAAGGTGGCACCCTGGGAGCCTACCCCAGCATGCCAAATGTCCCTGTAATTAAGAAAACCTTCCCGTGACGTGTTTTTTATTTTTTTTACCTGTAAAAAAAAAAAAATTAGTCCCTCATTGTCTGCGGTGGCCCCCTCCCCCAACCTGCACCCACCCTCTGTGCATCCCACCTCCCTAAACCCCCACCTCACTCCATACTTACCTCCGGAGCCCCGCATGATGATCTCAGGTGGAGAGGGAACATGTCTGCACTCTTCAAAGCTGACCGCGAACTGAAGAAATGCCGGTAAGCTGTACAATGGCATAAATGTTTTTTTTTTCAACTTAGGTGGATATCACAGCCATTTTTGTGACTTTTGGCACCAAACTTTCAACATGAGGTTCTCGGGACCCCACCTCATGAATTCAGTCACTGTCATGTCATTATTCTGTCCCGGAAGGTGATTTAGTGGTCACTGCGTGGAATCACCTTTTGGGACTGATTAATAAAATGACAGTGTAACTGTTCATGAGAAGGGCTCTCAAAAAGCCTGTGTTGCAAATTTGGTGGAAAACTTCCAAAAATGACTGTGTTACGAGCATGCGTTGTGCAGTTTTCATGCATGCTCATAACTTTGAGAATTTTTAACATTTTCACTCCAGATTTTCAACATTGCCATTTTTTCACACCTCCTTGTGAACAGTACAGCTGTCATTTTTCACATCTTGCCCAAAATGTGTTTTCGCACATCTGGTGCACAATGACACGGTCGCTGTGGGAAATCAATGTTCAGGACAGAGTAAGAAAATCACAGTGATGTTGTTCATGAGAAGAGGTCCCAAAATGCCTATGCTGAAAATCTGGTGACATAATTCCATGAAATTACTATGTTACGAGCATGTGTTGCCCAGTTTCCATGCACATTCATTACTTCGAGAATGTTTAATATTTTCAGTCCAGATTTTCAACATTGCCATTTCTGCACACCTCCTTATGAACAGTACAACTCTCATTTTTCACATCCTGCTTGAAATGTGGTTTCACACATCTGACACACAATGGGGGCAGTCGTTGTGCGAAATCAATGTTCGGGACAGATTAAGAAAATCACAGTGCCACTGTTCACGAGCAGAGGTCCCAAAATGCTTATGTTGAAAATCTGGTGTAAAAAAATTCCCCAAATAATTGCATTATGGGTGTGTGTTGCACAGTTTCTACACACGCTCGTGACTTCACCAATTTTTTTATATTTTCGCTTCAGATTTTCAACATTACCATTTTTTTACACCTCCACATGAACAGTACAGCTGTCATTTTTTACATCCTGTTCAAAATGTGTTTTTGCACCTGTGGCACCAAATGACAGTCACTGTGCAAAATCGCCTTTCGGCTAATGAACTGATAGTATCACTGTTCATGCAGTGGGGTCACAAAAAGCCCAAGCTGAAAACTTGGAGTGAAAATACCGAGAAATGACCAGGACGTTAGGGCTTCCGATCATAAAGCCCTGTCCTGTAGGGACTGACAGGCATCAGGGGTGTGACTTGGGATTGTTGACAGTAATGCTCATGCCATTCCACCCCTCTGCCCCCATTCTGCAGCCAGTGACAGGCATCGAGGTGTGCCTTGGAATCTTCAGCCCCAAAGTTTACCCCATTCTCCTATACTGCACCCATTTCAGCGTGTTTCCTTATGGAATGGGGTGACTGTAAAGCTGAACACCCCAAAGCACACCTCAACACTTGTCGGTGACCGCAGGGTAGGGTGAGGTGAAATGGCATGAGCGTTACTAAGGCACACCCCAATGCCTGTCCATCTCTGCAGGGTGGAGGTGGGGTTGGCATCACTTCAATACTTCACTGCCATTCCTATTCTGCATCTGTCTAACTCCTGCACTTCCAATGCTAATACCAGCAAGCAAACATTCTGCATTGACAAATGCTTGTTTAAGTCTGTTTTCTATTTTCAGCATGCATTTAACATTACCATTTTGTTTTGCTTTCAGACCACATACTGACGCAGCATCTTGTTTTTGTTTTTACATTTTGTGTGTTACATTTGCTGTGACCCACTATGCCTACTCTGAAATCTCTTCTCAATTATTTGTGATGCTCCTTCATCTCTGTCTGCACTCCCTTCTCATGTTTCTAAGCCTTCTCTTGAATTATTTTCTGCCATGTGCTCTATGACTAAACTCTGCAGTCACTTACAGTTTCTTTCCAAATGCCACCACCAGGGTAGTATTCCTCAAGATTTATGTTTGAAATTCCACCCTTGTTCATTTGGGTCTGAGATACATGCTTCCTCCACTAATAAGCTTTTGAAAACTTTATGAAACTTATCACAAACACCATTTTCTCCATTAAGAAACAACTGATCTCTGTCGACAAAAGCATCCAAAGGCAAAAGGACTTCCTGCTGTGAACAGCCCTGCATAACCTTCCTTTTATTAAGCACTGCATCTGACACCTTAACTCCACTCTCTTTCACTTCCTCAAGGACACCAAATCTACCAAATTTCAGCCTCTCTCTCAACAGATCAGCAACTAACATGAGCCCTTGAGTTCAGATACAACCTAACAATTTGGTATTTGGTATTCCTCCAGACCTCCCCCTGACACAAGGAGAGTGATCTCTCCTTAGCAAGGGTCTCTCTTTTGTGCCCACACTCAGACATCTCAATGCTCCCCAGTTTCAAGTTGATCTACAGCTCTTCTATCGCAGAGTATGCCTAACAGCTCATTTTTCTAATGAGACTCCTCTTCCTGCAGATGATGACAGTATTACCAGAATAATAAATGACATTAGTCCCCAATGTAGTGCATGGACACCCCCTCCAGGATGTTTTGCTGCTATTGATTATTTTGTTATCCAATGCATGGAAAACACCACTAACTTAAATTTTCATTGTAGTCGCAACCACTCCAACCTGACAGCTGGTGAGCTGGCAACCCTAAGGTCTCTGCAATGCAGGAATTACATTGTTATTAAACCAGCTGATAAGGGAGGTGCTATTGTGGTTTGGCAAAAAGAGTTATATATCACTGAAGCAACACAGCAACTCTCCGACACCAGGGTTTACTCTTCTCTTCCACAGGACCCCACTGCTGACTATCAGACTGAGGTTATCACCACCAGCACTTCTGCTACTGAAAACAAACAGCTCCCTACTTCAGCTTTGAGACTCATGGTTCAGCATCCTCAGGCATCCAGGTTTCATCTCTTCCCCAAATCCACAAAACAGGTAACCCTGGATGCCCTATTGTGTCTGCCTACTCCTGCCCCACATCCCACATCTCTGCATTTTTGGACAGCCTCATGAGACCACTCACTGAATCCTTGCCATCCTACATTAAAGACACTAACCATGCTCCCCAGTTATTTGACAGGTTCAGATTCAGTGGCTCCCGCCAGCTCATCTTCACCATGGACATCAAATCTCTTTACACAATGATCCCCCACAATGATGGCCTGACAGCTTTGCAGCATTTTCTAAATAAGTAGGAAGTCCAGCAGCCACAAACACACACACTAACTCATCTGGCAGAACTTGTTCTCAAACTCAAAGCTTTTTCTTTTAATAACAGTTTTTTTTCAGTAGATCAGTGGAGTTGCCATGGGTACCAAGATGGGTCCCAGCTTTGCCAATCTATTTGTGGGTTGGGTCGAGTGACATTTTTTTCTCTCATTCACAGGGACTGTGCCTGAACTCTATAAATGCTATATAGAAGATGACTGTGTGGGGGCTACCTCCTGCTCCGGGGAGGCCCTCCAAGTCTTCTTGGACAAGTTTACCATGACCCACCCTTCCCTTCACTACACTGATGAAGTATCCTCCTCTACACTGCCTTTTCTGGATATCAAACTGTTGGTACAGAACACTGGTCTGAAGACATCAGTTTATTACAAACCCACTGACTCACACAGTTTTCTCCTCCAAAGCTCCTTCCATCCTAAACACGTCAAGAATGGTCTGCCACATTCACAGTTTCTTAGATTTTGCAGGTTATGCAGCAAAGATTATGATTTTGCTGAGCAGGCCCAAATAATGCGTAATTGTTTTATTAACAATTGGTACTCTAAAAGCACAGAGGACAGAACACTCTCCCAGGACAGTAACATGCCCCATAACCTTGACCCCCCATAGGAAGGACACTGTCATGCAAGAACAACGATGTATGCCACTAGTGCTTCCCTTCCATCAGAGTACACCTTCTCTTCATAAGATCATCACTAGTAACTTTCTCATTTTGCAAACTGATCCCAGCATTGGTGCTTTCTTTACAGAAACACCTATTGCCTCCTACCACTGGCCACTCAACCTGCGGAATCTCCTGATAAGCAGCCTACCTACTGCAAACAGTTCCTCCCTACCAGGTACCAAACCTTGCAACAGAACTCACAGTTACACATGCAAATCTATTTCTAGTGTGACTGAAATTTGGGGTCCCACAAGTGTTTTTCACATCACCAATTAATCCTCATGCACCTCCATGAATGTTCTATATTGTATTCTTTGCAGGAAGTGTGCAGCTATTTACATCAGAGAAACTGGTAGATGCCTTGCTGACCATTTCAGGGAACATTACTGGACAGTCAGGAATGGAGACACTGATGAACCCATTGTATCCCAATTTGCCTCCAGGGACTACTGTGTCAATGATCTTTCTGTTTGTGTCCTTCAGCAGGGCTTCTGGGATTCTGACCATAGAAAAAACATGGAAACCAAGCTGATCATCCACCTTGGCTCCCAGCAGCCCTCCAGTTTAAATGATAGACTTATTTTCTACTAGCATCTTTCAGCCACCCCTTGTTTTCCCTAAAGTCTGTTTGTATCTGTTCACATCTATTTTAATTTTCAGCAGATGTCTCCATCTCTGTCTCTTTCCCCCACATTTGGCACCTTTCAACCTTCTTACCAGGCCCTGTTAATCAGTCCCCATCTGGGGAATTCTCTCGTTCATTCACTGCTATTATGCTTTGTCATTCCCATCATCACCTTTTTGTTTTCGATATTCTACCTTTATCTTGCCATTTATCACATTTTCTCCCAGAGCCTCCCCTTCCTCCCCAAAATATATGTCCCTTATTTTACTTCCCCTCTACACTGACTTTGCTTTTTTCTCTTTTAGATATTTCCTGATGAAGACCCAAGATCGAAACATTGATTTATAACTCTATTTTCTATTTTCAGCATGCATTTCAAATTACCATTCTATTTTGCTTTCAGACTACATGCTGATGCAGCACCTTGTTTTTGTTTTTACATTTCCCTCTTTTCAAACTTGACTCCATTTACCACTACCCTCTGCTGTCTCCCCCAGCCAGCTTCCCACTTATCTCACTTGATCCTTTGCTGTTCCCAGATCCTCTAACTTCCTCAGCAACCTTATGTGCACCACAAAATTAAAAAAAAACCTGCTGAGTTCAATGTACAGCAAATCTATAGCTTGTCCCTTGTGCACTGCCCTGGTCACCCAGTCAAAGAATACTATCAGGTTGGTCTGACAAGACCTCCCTGCCATGAACCCATGCTGCTCACTATCCTGGAGCTCACTGCTCTCTAAATAGTTCACTAGGCCCTCTCTGACTATTGTCTCCATTAGTTTACCTGCTGTGGAGGCAAGACTAATGGGTCTGTAGATTCCTGGTTGTTCCTTGTCTTCTCCCGTGTGGAGTGGGACTACATCCTCTACCCTCCAATCTTTTGGAACCACCCTTGACTATAGGGAGCTACTGAATAGTCCTGCCAAGGGCTCAGCCAGTTCTGATGCCACTTCCTTGAGCACCCTCAGGTGCATCTCATCTGGCTGTGAAGCCAGTTATATTTTTCAGGGCTGCCAGCCCTTTTCTGCTCTTTTCCCTCCTAACACCACGTGCCCCATTTCTGGGATCCCTCTTGCTGCAGCCATTATGCTGCGTTCTGGCCAGACCCATTATCCTTTACTGAGAACACAGAGCAAAAACAGTCATTTAGAATGTCTGCTTTTTGCTTGTTCTCTTCTATTACCTTGCCCTCCCTCCATTAGCCTAATAATTCCTCCTCTTATCTGCCTTTTTCCATAATGTATGAAAGAGCTGTTACTTTCCTTGATCCCATCTGCAATATGTAGTTCTGCATCTGTTTTTGCACTCCTGACTGCCTTCTTGGTCTCCCTCATTCTTAACTGGTAATCACCCCATTCTTCATCGCCCTGTTTCTCTTTGTATCTAATGAAAGACCTTTTTTAGCCTTCACTGCCTTGTTGACCTTCTTCCAGAACCAGATTGGCCTCTTGTTCCTGTTATTCTTGGTAACCATTCTCAACCATCACTTAGCTGTCTTTAGAATGGCCCGTTTAGAAAACAAACTCTGGTCAGAGCCAGTATGGCTGTGGAAAGCTTTTGGGATGCTTTTACCCATTGTTTCTAATGAATTTGCACAATGCAGATCTGCTGAGAGGCAGTTTCAATGTGGTCTTTATTTTACATATTTTTACAATGTGTTTCCCAAGAATATGCCTGCTGATTGCTATATATTTAGCCTGGATAGTTCACAAAAGACATGGCATCTTATTTTCAGTAGGGCTCTACATCTACACAATATTATGCTGCATTACGTAAAATCAGAACATACTGAAAACAACATTTTACATCTGGACTAGGCTACCCTGAATAAATACATTATAAAAATGGTAAAATCATGATCCCACTGAAAACAAGATATTGCATTTAATCTGGGACAGTCTAAGTAAATACAGTGCAAAAATGTGTAAAATGAAGATCCTATGACAATGAAATGTAGCATCTCGCCTATGCTATCCAGGATGCAAAATATAAGATAAGAAATATTTGAAGGAAATCTGCTGTAAACTGAACTTCACTATGTTCGCTGACATAAACAAGCAGTTTCTTAATTGTTGTATAACATATTAGATTGCTGTATTTATTTCAAATGTTGTGGCCATGAGGATGGTGTGTACAGTATGTGTGTGTGTGTGTGTGTTTGTGTGTGTGTGTGTGTATTTGCTGTAGCTTAATATATTTGTTTCTCAAAAAAGCATAGTATAAAATGCCTGCTGATTGCTATATATTTAGCCTGGATAGTTCACAGAAGACCTGGCATATGTCTGAGACTGTTCTTATCAGATCGTGTCTTAAGAGGTTAAAAAAATACAGTGTAAATCTTTTTACATTTGTTGCTGGGAAAGGGTGACATTTATGAGGTATGAATCTTTCTTGAAAGACAATACCTGCCCAACTGAAGCTAGTAGCAAGAAAATGTTTAAATGCAAAGTATTTCAATGTGCAGGTTGTTGCATTTCGAAGGGGGGTAAACAAATCTCCAGTATAATTACTGGTGACCCTATTTAACAACCGGATTATGAGTACTGTCAAATGCCATAATAACCTGAAATCAGGCTATTATGGCATTCCAATCATATAATACACCTGCGCTAAGCCACGCAAAGCTGCACAAACCGTGCAAAAAACCCCAGCAATGATAAAAAATAAAAGACAGCCAAGTTTGTTTTTATGAATTTGTTTTACACTCCCTCAGTATGTGATGACTGTATAAACCTCTCGAGCTTCGCTCTCGAGGTTTATGGGTCATAACACACCTCAGGTGTGTAAAGAAAATCCATAACACACACTTGCCTATCCATTATTCTCTATTTAATAGGCAACCAATATTTAACAAGCTGTTTCAAGTTTCCTAATGGCCATCTGATAAGCAGCTTGGAGTTCTGTCTCCAACATTATAAACAGAAAGAAGGGAGTATTTTATTTCAACTAGCATAATAATTTGTATTTGTGGAAAGATACATTGAAAACTCCAAAAATGTATTCCACAGTACTCCATTTTTCCAGCTACAGACAGCAAGATGGCTATAGGCTTTGCCTACAGCCATAATGACAAATAAAATACTGCAGGTGGAAAATAGTCGCTACCAACTACACATGAGACAAGGTCCTTGTGAAATTTATTATGATTAGTTTTTACCTTGGAACCCTAGCAGATGGAGACTGTCTGCTACTGAGTTTATTTAACATAAACCCACTGCTTCTCTACTGTACAGTGACATTTTTTTATGCAACGGTTTCCAAATCTGCAGTACATTTAAACACACTCCTTCACATTGTAGCTCACAGTCTTGCTTACCCAGATGTCATGGGTCTCTTCAGGCAGCTACATTTAACAAGATGAGTTACACTATGCTCTGTTTATTACCATGGAATCAACCCAGACAGAATAACGGATGGCAATCTTACACAACAAGGCTATGTTTTCATCGATGGGTTGCGATAGCATCATAGGAACCTCGAGAGCCAAATTCAAAAGGTCCTTGCTATCTTCATAATCCCCGAGATGGCAACATGGCAGAGTTGATATGGTTGACCATGTATTATTTTACATAGTGCATGGTCCTCCATACATTATCTTTCATTACTCACACTGCTGCTTGAGGAGTAATAATGCTCAAGGTTGATCTTGCTCAAGCTCCTTTCTGAACATAAATAAACAACTCAATAAATAAATGCATAAATAACTAAATAAACATGCTACATGAAGTCAAGTTGTTTCCGTTTCACATGGCTGTTTTACTGTGTTGCCCATGCTTGACTCTGTGATGTAGCTACTGTTATACAGCTGAGTTTTTGAGTGTATGGACTTCCATACACAGCAACCCCTGACATATACTAGAAATGACCATAGCAAAAGTTAAACAAGAAGCAGCAACCAGAAAGGAACCTTTTCTATTCCCAACTGGAAAACACCATACTAAGAAAGCAAGCACCAGTGTCACTAGGCACACAAAAAAAGAGAAAATACTCATCACTGGTGTGGAACCATTATTCAACTGACCATAAAAACACCCTTTAAGTGACTGTCCAGTTGAAGGAGTAATATTGAACTCTGCAGTAATGATACAGAAAGAAAAGAAAAAGAGAAGACAAGAGTTAAGGGCAGTCTGACGCCAGTGTAAAATATTCAAGACCATATTAATGATTAATACTTAATGCTTCTAGCTACATGAAGTTCGACAGCCTTGTCAAAGTTGTGCATCATCTTTGGGATGTGCATGGTGCCCAGAAACTTAGAATGTCTTTTTACGGCTGCAGTGGGTGTAGCCCT
Organism: Neoceratodus forsteri; assembly: GCA_016271365.2. Classification (NCBI taxonomy): domain Eukaryota; kingdom Metazoa; phylum Chordata; order Ceratodontiformes; family Ceratodontidae; genus Neoceratodus; species Neoceratodus forsteri. The sequence continues at coordinate 239,096,338 of CM057451.1, forward strand.
GCAGATGTCTTGCCAGCACAGTAGAGTAAAAAGGAGCCTTCCAGATACCGGACATACCTGTAAATAATGGAGGTGAATGGCAATCACTGCGTGTCCACCACACTATTTTGTCTGCTGGTCACCAGTGGAACATGGCACTGGCTGACATGTCCAAGAAGGCTGTCAGAGTTCTCTGCACATGTGCAATGACTCATGCATGTGCACTGAACTCTGGTGACACAGTGGCATGGTCTACCATGTCCAAGATGGCCACTGGAGCCCAGTGCACATGCGCTAGTCGTCCCACATGTGCAGGGAACTCTGGCAGCCATCTAGGACATGGTGGACCTTTCTACTGTGCTGCCAGAGTTCAGTGTGCATGTGCGAGCCATCGCACATGTGCAGATAATGCCAGTGGCCTGCTTGGACACGGCAGCCAGTGCTATGTTCCACCAGTGACTTCGGCTGTAGCTCTACTTCTCTGGCCAAAGTTTGTTTTACAGATGCTCTGTCTCACCACATTGTTAGATTTTCAATTTCTACTGAAGAAAGTGATGGCCCTGGATTATGCTTCCATCTAATTTATAGGACAAGTCCTAAGGATTTGTTGTTTTATAAACTAGTCAGTGATTTTTGTTAAAATATATTTGCTCTCTTTTTTCAAACTGTGTTTGAGTCCAACAACTAGATTTTTCATCATTTCTCATAATCCTTGTACAGTTCTAGAAACTGTGGCCTGCACCTTGAAATGCATGTGCTCAAAATGACTCTGGTGAAGTCTATGGTTTAGGTTTACAGTCTGACAGTCCCATATTAAGTTCTGGTTTAATGAAAAAGTTCTGGTTTAATGAAAAAAGATAAGCAAGTGCTTGTGCTACCTTTTTTTCAGCACTTCAGGTCTTGTTCATGTCACAGTGACTGTGGCTGAATGTGGGAATACTGGTCAGCTCACTACGACTATGGTCAACATAAAAAACTACCATCCCTCAATGACCGAGGTTGACAGTTCTATGTGGCCAATTTCTAGTTTCCTGTCTGCATCAGAATTGAAAATAAAAGCCTAAAGCATGTACAGGGCCTACAAATGAAAAAAACTAACAAAAAAAAAACAGATGTGTGGTGACTGTTTGCCTAAGGCAGGTAGGCATACGGAGTGTTATAAATGTTTGGGCTCAGATCATGATTGACTAAACTGTGGTCTGTTCTACAGGTAAGTGTTTTGTCCTAGACACATAAAAAGATACAAGGAAAAAGGCAGTCTCCCTATGCTAGGAATGAGGTGTCTGTTGTAAGCACAAAACTGTGACACATCCTCAGGACTGTTTGGGACTGCCTTTCTTAGGTGCTACACCTGCTGCTACCACTGGAGGGAGCCTACCAGACTTTTTGTACTGGAATTGGGGAATTCAGTTATCTCCAATTTAAGACCAATATTCTTTCAGGCACCACTGAACTCCTCTCATGTGCTGCCTTGCCCTTAGTACCAAAGGGGTTGTGGCAGATATGAGATCTAGCAGTCTGAAAAAATCTTGTGCAGTCCTTCTTATCCTAATATGGAAGGAGGCCGCATACTATACCAGTGTCTGGACCCTTTCCTATGTGAGAAAAGCCCTTGCTTGAACTGTGTCCAGTCCTTATCCAATTAAGTGTATGTTTTGTGTATGTTTCAGGTCTGACTTGTCTAAATTCAGGATGAATCCTAACTTTTCCATCAGGAACATAGTTTGTTTCATTCATTCATTTGTTTATTTATTTATTAATTGACTTTTGGTAACCTGGTGGGACCACTGAGACAAGATGTCCCTTTTTCAGAGATGACTCAAGATTGGTTACAGGTAAATATACAGGCAAGACAAGTAGAAAGCATGCAATCATTTACGAGGGATTGGAATAATACAATACATGCAGTACAGTACATATTGCATTGCTGATAAATTACCTCATCACAATAGTTCAGACAACTTGTGTGAGTTAGAACAGCAGACAAGGGCAAATTCTCTTAGGACAAAGCGTAGGACATACACACAGCGTGGTCATTTTATTTATTTTTATTTATTGAAATGTTTCACCTGGAAGGCACACTGAACGACACGCTGCTTGTCTCCCGGTGTGACCTGGGGGGTAGGGGAACATGAGGATTAAATACAGAGGTTTGGTTCATTAACAAAGATATACATTTAAATATATGCAATCAGATAGTGAGTAGGCTGTACAGTAAGCAATGAGAGAGTGGCAACTGACATTATTGAGGTAGGGTAGGGGTAGGGAGTTAAGCAAGCAACTGAGAATGATCAAAAAGTAAAAAAAAATATATATTTTTAAGATTTGTAGCAAACACTAAATGGTTAATGGCTGTGAAGGTGGAAATCACTGAGTGGTGTACTCATAAATTTGGTTTAGGTAAGCTAGTGTGGAGTAGTTCAGCCAGTGCTAAATTAACTAAGGTATGCAGAAGTGCTAATAGTCTGCAAGTGTTTATAGAGAAAATTTAGGGCTAGCCATGTTAGGGGCTAGGTTATGGAGGGGCCGGAGGAGAAGAAGAGAGGAGTAAATAGGGGGAGGTGGGGAGGAGAGGGAGGGAGGTGAGAAGCAGTCCAATTTCCAGCACGTACAAAGGCTGAGGACCCTGCCAGGGGTCAGTTTGATGTGAGGGTGGTGATGTGTGCAAGGTAGGGGGAGGAGGGAGGCAGTGAGGTGGTGGATGAAATGGTGTGTGGGGAGGTGAGTGGTTTAGAAGGAACAGGCCCCTTCAGTATGCAGAGAATCCTGCCAGGGGAAGGAGCAAGTCAGGGATAAGGTGGCTTTAGACCAAGTAGTGAGGGGGTAGGAAAGAGGTGGGGGGAGAAGAGAAGGGGGCAGGGAGGCAAGGGCTTTCAAGAGCTAAAACTCTTTAGCTAGCTGAGAGCCCAGGCAGAGGTCAAGGCAGGTAACGGTGGGGAGGGGAAGAAAAATGGAAGTCAGAGAGAGGGCTGCAAGGGCCAGTCCCCTTCAAGATACAGAGAACCCTGCCTGCACAAGGCAGAGGTAGAACACACAAGAAGGGTAGCAAATCCCTGTAGGGAGCAGAGAACCCAGACAGAGATTAGAGCATGTAATGGAGGAAAAGAGGAAGAGAAATGGAGGAGGGGAGAGGTCTGCCAGGGCCTGACCCCTCCAGGATGCAGTGAACTCTGCCTGTGCAAAGCAGAGATAAACCTCAACAGGAGGGTAACAGGTAGGAGGCAGAGAGGGCTTGGGGGGAGGATGAGGGAAGGGGCCTGGTAGGGAGGAAAGGGTTCACTAAGGAGAGAAGGAAAATAGGTTGGAGAGAGGGGAGAGATTAAAGATTGTGGCAGTGGTGGAAGTGGAGATAGAGGTAGTAAAGAGTTGGGTAGGGAGAGGATATTAAGGTGGATTATAGCAAGAGTAGTTAGAGGAAAGGTAGTTGTGTAGGGGTGTACCGAGGGAGTAGAAGGAGGAGGAGGAGTAGCATACTTGTGGGGGGAGAGAGTTCTAGATTTTAGGGAACCGATAGGAAAAGCAGACTGACTGATAAGTGTTGACCCCTGAGGGACCACCAGGGTATGAGTATCTGAGTGAGTGTGGAGGTAGGGGTGGAGTAGAGAGAGAGGTGAGGAGGTAGGGAGGGAGTTTACCCAATGAGTATTTAGAGGTGAATTTGGCACAGTGAGAGAGGCGTCTGTTAGCAAGAGAGGGAAAGGAAAGGGCATGATAGAGCTTGCAGTGATGGGTCCAAGAAGGAGCATCAAGAGCAAAATGACAGAAGGAGTTGAAGAGGGTGTCCAATCTGGCCAAGGTGGACTTGAGAGCAGCACCATAAACTATGTCACAGTAGTCGAATATTGGGAGTATCATCTTCTGGACTAATTCACACCTGGCCATAGGAGGGATGCAACTATGGTTCCTGTACAAGGCACCAAGCTTGGGGCACAAATTTTTCAGGATGGCATAAATATGTCCAGAGAAGTTGAGGTGTTGGTCTAACCATACTCCGAGATATCTGAATGAGGACGTGTCCTCTAAGGTAATCCCATCCAGGGTGTGGAAAGATGGTAGGCTGGGCAGCCTTGAGAGTCTCTGCCTTGTGCCAAAAGTCATGGAGACTTCTTGGTGTTGAGGAAGAGCTGATGAGAGGCAAACCAGAGCTGAACCTGGTGGAAGTCATGCTGCAGAGTGGTTGCAACAACAGCTGGGCATTTGCTGGAGGTGTACAAGACAGTATCATCAGTGTAGATGTGAATGGAGGAAGAAGGGGAACAGACTAATGGGAGGTTGTTTAGGAAAATGGAGAATAGAATGGGACCAAATACTGAGCCCTGCAGGACTCCAGTGGTGACTGGGAGAGGAGGGGAGATGAAATTTTAGACCTTGACAGATTGTGTTCTGCCTCTGAGGTAGACCCTAAACCAGTTTTTAGCAGGGGCGGACAGGCCAGCTGCCATGAGGGAGTCTATAAGGAGTGTATGGGAGATGGTGTCAAAAGCTTTGGCAAGGTTGACAAAGATGGCTATGGTGCTGAGGCCATTGTCCATCCCTGTAAGTATGGTGTCAGCTAGCCTGAGAAGGGAGGTGATGGTGGAGTGATTTTTCTGAAAGCCAGATTGGAACGGGGTGAACAAGGAAGAGTCTGTGAGGAAGGTGGTAAGCAGGGAGAAAACCACATGTTCTTGGAGTTTAGTGAGGGTCAGGAGGAGAAACATGGGGCAAAAGTTGGCAGGAGAAGTAGGGGCACCATTCTTGGGGAGGGGAGGACCACTGCATGTTTCCAGGTAAAGGGGATGGAAGTGATCGAGAAAGAGAGAGGATGAGGATGAGTGATAGCGGAAAGGCTATAGTGCGGGCAGAGAGGTACAAGAGCTTGGGGTCGATGTCATCGGGGGAGGAGCCCTTATAAGGGTTTAGTGTGGGCAAGGCAGCTAGTGTTTCAGCAGGCGTGACTGCTGTTAAGGAGAAGGGGAAGATGTCAGGGTAGGAATAGGTTCCAGAGGGAGGGGAAACAAGCATGGGGGGAGAAGGGAGAAGTGACTTTAGAAGTTCGGAGGCACATGTGGTGTAGTAGAAGTTAAATTCCTTAGATACAAGGCAGGTGTCATAGACTAGTAAGTTGTTAATATTTAGCATGGGGGGGATGAGATGGGAGGAGAAGAGTGCTTAGACCACCTTCCAGAATTTAGAGGGTGTGTTGATGTTATTGAGGAAGGCAGTTCTAAAATATTCAGTCTTGGCTAGTCTAGTGGCTTTAGTACAAGCATTTTGTAGTCAGCAGTACGTTGTGTAATCCATGGGGCTTTGGGAGGACTTGTGCTTTTTCCAGGCTTTGTCGCATGCTATGAGGCAGGCCAGTAGTTCAGGGGTGATCCAGGGGAGATGGCTACCCCAAACTCTAGTTTGTTTGAATGGGGCAAGAGTGTTCCATGTTGCTAAGAATTTGTCTTTAAAGCAGGCAAGGGTATGGTCTGCAAATGGGGTAGAAGTAAAAGAGGACCAGTTGGAGGAGGCAAGATCTTGTAGGAGAGGTTCAAGGTCCAAGGAGTTGTAGGATCTAAGTTATAAGATTTTGTGAGGGGCTTTGAGTTTGTGGACCTTCCTTACCAGGAAGAAAGGGTGATGGTCACTAAGGGCATCTGGGAGAATACTGAATTTGATAACTCTGTGAGAGTGGGAGGTGAGGGTCCAGTCAATCAGGAAATGGTTTGAGTTTTGAGGTTCTGGCAAGTAGGTTCTTGGATGAGTTGGACAAGGTTTAGGGCTGAAATGTCATTACAGATTTTAGATGTGGATGAAGACAGCCAGTTTAGGTTGAAGTCACCTAGAAGGAAACTCTTGCCTGTGTGGAAGAGGGAAGTTAATTAAGTTATTAGTGCAGTGGTGGCAACAGGTTGGATGCCAAGGCAACAGTAGATGCCTTTAATAAGCAGTGGGGCAGAGAGTGGGAGAGCAATTCTGATAGCAATATCTTTGTAAGTAGCAGGGAAGGAGGCTGCAAAAATAGTAGAGTATTTTAATGAAGACTGGATGTACATAGCTACACCGCCACCTCTGCTGGCCCTGTCTTGTCTAGTGATGGAGTAGCCAGGAATGGAAATAGAGTGGTCAGAGATCTTGTCGGTGAGCTAAGTTTCTGTTATGTAAAGAATATCAGGTTTGAGTGGAACAACCATTGTTTGCAGTAGATCAGTCTTAGATATAAGACTGCAGATATTCAGATGTAGGATTTTCAGTCCATGTGGGAGTGTAGGAGGGGCTTGGGAGTTAGGCACATGGGTGTGTGTGGGGGCATTGGGAAAAGAAGTAGCAACTGGGCCTGGGTTAGGGTGAATGTTGCCCGAAGGGAGCAGTAGAAGGGAAAATCTGAGGAAGTGAAGCTTAGGGCATTTGTGAAGGATAGATGGCTTATGAGTTGATGGAGGTGAGGGGAGGCTTGGTGTGAAAGAGATATGATGAAGGAAAGCAAAGTAGCTGGAAACTGAGAGAAAATGAGCCTTTGGTTGGTGAAAGTAGTGAGACAAGAGTACAAGAGGGGGTATTGGGGTTATAGCAAGAATGGGGGTGTAGGTTGAGATGGGGGGATTAAAGGGTGTAATAGGGTTTTTAGGTTGGGTGGGTTGACAAACCGGAATCGATATAAAGACGGTGAGAAGCAGGAATAATATAGTAGTGGAGGAGGGAGCAGATATTTTGGGAGGTAGGGGAAGGGTTCTGGGCAGGAGGGTGAAGTGAAAATGTTAAAAGATGGTGGAGTTAGAGAGGAAACTTAGAGGTGATAATCACAGGTCGGGACAAGTGGCAATAGGGCAGGTAAATTTGGGATACTGAGGCACAGCAGTAACAGAGAAAGAGCAGAAAGGCTGCCCGAGTAAATTCTAGTCCCTCTAGTGGGCAGGTAGTATAGCTTGCAAATGAAGAACTGGGTACTTAGTAATTCACAAGTGAACAATCATGTGACTGCAAATCACTATACAAATCAATTCACTGATAGGCCGGGTGGGTGGGGAGCTGGCTCACAGCACTGGCAGAAACACTGAGGATCAAGTTTGTAAGCTGCAATCCCAGGCAAGGGCACAGGCAGCAGAAGCCAATGGGAAAAAAGGTGCCAAAGTTTTGAACTGCCTTTGTTCCCATAGCAGCTAGCTCAGACCTCCGGTTCCCCAGTCCGTACCTTCCAGGTTCCTTCTGGACAGATTCGAACCACAGCAATTCAGCAGTCATCTGGGCGACATTGAATTCTCTCTGCTGTGGGTCAGCTTACAGGAGCACAATTTGTAGGATGAGGTCTAGCCTTAGAAGGGCAGTGGAGCCTTTCTGGTTCCTTCTGGACAGATTCGAACCACCAGGATGGTTCGAACATCTAACAGAAATTCGGCAGTCATCTGGGAGAGGTCAAATTTTTTCTCCGCTGGGGGTCGGCTCACAAGAGCGTGACTTGTAGAATGAGGTCCAGGCCTAGAAGGGCAGTGGAGTGGAGTAATAGATCAGCAGTAATAAGTACAATGGCAACACTCCAGCAGTATGGTCTTCAGACCTTTATTAACGCTCCTAAGAGAGGAGGAGTTCTGTAACACTGCTGAAAGAGAGTTCCAGGGTAGGCCAAGGATATCATGCCCATATTTGTCTGTACCCTGGGTACCTCAAGCAGGTTACAGTTAGAGGACTGGAGTGACTGTCTCTCATATTTTTGAAGCTATCACACTATTTAGGGTTGGTGGAGTGTAGACTGTGGTCAGTTTACGTGCCAGGTATAAGAGTGAGTACAGCATCCTCCCTTCAATTGAAGGTCAATTTAAGGAGGAGAGAACCTCATAGTGATGTTTCGCAGGAGGGTACAGGATGCAGGGCTTCTAATTCTGTTATATTGAAAGTTGAGCCTGTTTGTCTCAGTGCTCTTGAGGGACTGAGATACTGTGACGCAAAACATAGGCATGGGGAGCAGATGCTGTTTGCTATGGCGAGTCTCAAATCATTAAAGTATCTCATTAAAGTGGATGTTCCAAGGTGATTTTCCTGTCTCCCCCTGCTGCCACTGGTTTTACAGAGTGTGCATACTATACCACAAGCATTTTGAGAGTCTATATAATAGTGGTTCTATACCCAAAAAGTGGCTTTGTTAGTTTTACCTTCTGGCATAAGTACCTGTTGGTTAGCAGTAACAGTGCTTTTATGTCATTATCATCATTATCATCATCAGGGACATCATTATCCTCATGTAAAATAATGGTGTCAGCAGGGGAGCAGTGCTGTTGTCCTTGTTGCCACCATTTCCTCCTCCATTTGTGTTGTCCCTTCAGGGTTTGTGATGGGACTTTTTTTTCCAGCTCTGTTTCTTTGCCCCCGATCCTGAACTCTCTCAGGCTGCCCCAACTTGCCGTGCAGCTCTACAGCCCACCGTAGTCCTACTCCTCATATATATTACCATCCCTCCACTGAACCAATGCCAGACAATCCCCCCAGCTCTGAGCACCCTGGGGCTCCACTGACTCCACTGAGTTGACGCTCAATCTAGAATCCAGAGCATCTGGCTGGGTCAGTGAGGAGACTGAAGGGGCGGAGACAGAGACCCGGTCTTGGGAGTGTGGTGGCTAGCACTGCGGAGAGCCATCACCTATCAGGATCTGTTTTTTTTTCCATGTAGTGTGTTCTCCCTGCCCTTACCTTCCTCTAGTGGAGCTCGGACGTGCAATGACATCCAGCATCCACCAAGCTCCACCCCTGCCATACGGCTGTGATGCGAGTTCCACAGCTACCCCTTACTGCTACCAGAGGTCACTCAGGAGCGATGCTAGTCCCTACACCCTCCCCAGGAAGGGAAAGCTGTCCTCCGGATGATTAATCCCTACCTGTCCCTGCTGACCCCTGACAGCCCAGACTCATTCCTGAACCGGGGTCACCGGCATGGTGCTAGGAGAGGCATCTAGTGCCTTAACCCACAGCGCCACAGGACCAGCTGTGATGGGACTTTTGTCCCACACCACATCGGTATCAGAAGAAGAGTCAGATGACCCAGACTCAAACACATTGGACACAAAGTTGCTACCACTGCTGTTATTGTCTGTGCTGAAGTCTGACTCATGAGATGATAGTTGGGATAGTGGAACATTAAAAGCATATATAGTCATCTTTTCAGTGCCTCTGCAGGTGACACCCTTGACGAACTTTGCTTTTTTTAATAACAGTGGCTCTATTACCTTGTCCCTCATTCCTCTTACAATGCACAGCACCTGAGCCTCTCTTTCTTTGCTTGACATACCAGGGAGTGGATTACTTACAGGGAAAGGGGGTGTGCCACTTGTGTCACTCACAGACTGACAATTGTTTTTTTTTTCTGTCAAACACAATTCAGCAGTGCCAATAGAAGGAGGGTGGCCGATGGTGCTGTTTATAGCAAAATCGTCAGTTTGCTTTTTCTCCCATTAGTTTGGCAAACTATCTTGCAACTCACTTCTTAGTCCCACTTCTGTTCATGTTTTTTCAAGAATAAAATGTTTTTTTTTTTTTAAACAGTAGGATGATTTGGAAAGCATGCAGTATTTTTTCAAATGTGAGTTTTGAATGAAATTGGGCAGCTACTCCACACTAACCAAGGGGCTTCGGTTTTGCAGGATGGTCAGAGTCAGGTCAAAAACAAATGTTTATTTTTTTAACAGCAGGATGATTTGGCTAACACACTGTATTTTTTTTTCAAATGAGATTTTGGCACAACATTGGGCAGTTAGTTCAGTACGCTTGTGGCATGCTAGCTAAGGTGCTTTGATTTTGCAGGATGTTCAGATCGCATACAATTTCTTTTTTTAAATGGTAGAATGATTTCTTCTACATAACTGCACTTAATACTCGCCCTGTACCCACTGCACATAATACACTTAGCCCTTTAATCTCTCTGCCCTGCACTGTTTGCTCCACTGCTAGTCTCCCTGTCTGAGCTGCTCTATCTGTGCTCATTAGCACTTCAACTGCCTAAACTGTCAAATTTGTCAAATTTGCTTTTACTGTGTACTGGCACAATCGCCAGCCTGTAGGCCAGCCCTGCCATGTTTCTGTATTATTTCATGCATTCTTTACCAAAAATTGCATGTCATTCCTAATAAGTTTTCACATGTTTTCTTGAATTATGGTCCTTAGTTTTGTACCATTCCAATGTGTATCTGTAGTGCCTATATCTACTTCTGTAATCCATTTGTAAATTGCAATGTATGTATTTACTACAGCTTCCCACCCTCATGCCCCTTGAGTCGCACCATGAGACAAGCAACTTGTTCAGTGTGCCCTCCTGGTGAAACATTTCGATAAATCAAATAAAAACACAATATTTTTTCAGATGTGGTTTTTGCATCAAAATTGGACAGCTAGCCCAGTAAGCATCTGGCTTCCCCTTTGCTGGACGGTCAGAGTCAAATCAAGAACAATTTTTTTTTAAACAGATGAATGATTTCGATAACACACAATATTTTTTTAAACACAATTTTTGCATGAAATTGGGCAGCTAGCCCAGTAGGCTTATGACACACTAGCCAAGGGGCTTCAGCTCTGCAGGATGATACGCAGATTCGTAGAATGACCTCTTTTTTCTCTTTGTTTTTGGACAGGTTCCAGTAGCAGTGAAACAGGCTGTGAGACCCCCAACTCTATCTCTCTCTCTCTCTCTCTCTCTCTCTCTCTCTCTCACCCTGCAATAGTCTTCTTTTATCTCTGTTATGTTTTCTTATATTTCTGCTGTGAAAATAAAATTGTATTTTTTTAAACATGTTGTCATTTAGTCATTTCTTACTTCTTCCTTTTTTCACTTTTAGCTCACACTGCCACATCCACAATCTTTTTATTGTTCCCCTTCCTCCTTTCAGTCCACCTCCCCAATCCCCAACTTCAGTTTTTCTTTCCCTTCTCTTTTGCTGTATATATATATATGTGCTTAAATTAAATGTAACTTTTTATTTTTCTTAATTACTTCTTGTTGTATACTTATTGAGTCCTTTTTTAGCACCCCCACCCCAATGATCTTTTGTCACACTCCCTCCTTTCAGCCCACCTCCCTGACCAGACCCCCAATTTCAGGTGCTTTCCCTTCTCTCAGTTGCTTTTTTAATTTTTATTATATTATTTACTTTTTCTGTTAAGTGTAACTTTTCTTTTTCTTGATTTCTTCTTTTTTGTATTCTCAGTTTGTCCTCCTTAATTATATCACCCACCCCATGGTCTTTTGTCACCCTCACACCTTTTAGCACAGCTCCCCAATCCCTGGTTTATTTCTTAATTTGCTTTTAACTCTTTTCCTTCATGTCTCTTATTTTATCTTCCTTTTGTTTGAACCAGCACACTCAACCACCCCTGCAATCTGTTATAACCCTCTCTCCTTTCAGTCCACCTCCCCAAAAACCAGATTCAGTTTCTTAACATTCTTTCTTTCCCTGCTCGTTTTATTTATTTTTATATTTCTGTCTTTGTGTCTTGTACTTTCTTCCTCTTCCTCTTCTTTTACTCTGTTGTGTAATAAACCAGCACCCCCAGCATGTCCTTCCCCTCTTCTGAGTCCTACCTCTCCAGCCCCCACTCTCACTTCCTCTTTTTCTTTCCATCTCTAGTGTCAGTGCTGCTCTCTCATAATTTTTCTTTTTTCTTAGTTTCTTTAATCTATTTTTCTCAGTGACTCCCAACCCAGTCCCTCCTAAACTGGTTTTTACCATCTACTCCACTCCCATGTCGTCCGTAGCCCTTGAGTCCCCCCCAACCACCCCTTTCACTTTCACTTAGTTACCTCAGTCATTCATTTAAAAGGGACACTGTCAACCTGTTTTTCATTATATTATTTCTAGTTAAAAACCTACATTTTATGATTGCTTACCTTCTCTAAAATTCATTGACATTGCTGTTTGTTTTGTTGGTCTCCTTGTTTAGTAGAACTGAAATGCATGTTAATGAATATTTATAAACAACCTTGTTTTGCTTACAATCCTTGGTCTGTTCTTACTGCATACTTCCTGAGCATTACAAACATACCCAAACACTCATGAAGCAGTAGCCTCCTAAACTCCCACTGTATCATGAGTGGCTAGAGTGTGTTGTGGATGTTCCCCAAGTCCAGGAAAGATGCAATTGGAGCTGATCAAGGAATGTAAACAAACCTGTGTTTGTGTGGTAACACCAGTATGGTGGACAGTCTGTTTTTCACGTTTAAAAAAAAAAAGAGTCAGAATCAAACTACTAGCTACATCAGCAATCTTTACAGAATGTTGGCAATCATAAAATGTGTTTTTTAAACAAGGGACACTTTGAGACCTAAGGGGGTTGACAGTGTCCCTTTAATATTTTGTCTTTCTTTTCTTTTCCCCATATTGTTTTCTCCCATCGGGAAGCTAACAGGCATGGCTTCAGTTCTTTCTCATTTGAGAGAGCTCTGTTCAGCCCCATTGGGTACCATGAAGCATGCCAGCATCCCTTTTCCATTTTCTTCCATTCCTCATTGCTGGGACATGTGCATTAGCATGCGCATGTGCAGGTGTGTGCACTCTGCAGAGTCCAACTGCACCCTCCAGTCTGTTGCCATCCCAGACCCACACTACCACCAGGCCTCCACCTGGTGACAGTTATTCAGCGTGAATGACAATCCACCCTCCCTGGGAGAGGAGAGCTCTCCTATGGATACTCAATCCTCTCCCTTCCCAGCTGACCCCTGACAACCCAAGTCTGCTTCCAAACCTGGGTTGTCAGTGTGGCAGGAGGAAAGGCGTGCAGCGCTTCCACCCTCTACACAACTGAGCTGGTCCTTTCTTTCTTTTTTCATGTAAAGTTTTTATTTTGTTAAGTAACTTTTTTAAATGCTTTTCATTGTCTGCTTTCCCTCCCCAGTCTACACTACCCACACCGTTGCTAGAGCCTGGCATCGCTCAGTTCCTTCTCCAAGTCCTCCCTCGCAGCACCACTGCTTTTTAGTTCTCTACTCATGGAATGGCCCCAAACTGCAGTGCAATCTGTCTTTTATAACCCGGTTTGTGCATGTCAAACCGGGGTATGGGACTGACTGAAGGGGTGTCTGTTTACCTTTCCTAAGACTCAAAAGCCAGTCACATGACCAGCAGTGACAGGCAAAGTCTGAAGAACAGACTAGGAGGCTGAGGGGAGGGAAAGAAAAGAAACAAAAAGAAGTAAATCTGAAACTGAGCTGTTGACTTCAGAGTGGCTCAGTTTTAGCAGTGAAAGTTTGGCGCATCCCTATCGGCAATGAAAGCTATATACCACAGCATTAAATGCTGTATACCTCTGGAAAATAAACATCTATAGAACAACACTATAAGGATCAAACCAAACAAATTCATTACTGTTTAAGCAAATTAACACACAAACTGATTACACCAGTTCCCACACCAATTAAGACTTTCGCTACAGGACACACTTAAAAGACTCCCAGACCTACAAAAACTCAATCCAGACAAAACCACAAATACTGTAGTATAAATTACAGTCACATAGTAACCTAAAAATCCCCCACGCACTGTCACACCAAACAGCCATATCCCTTTAAGCATATCCTATGTGCACAACAACACGGGTTTTGGAAGAAACATAGCACCATGACTGCGCTGATAGACTTCACTAACCACCTGTACAATGCACTGGACAATGGTCTGGCACTGGAGTCCATCTTCATAGACCTCACTAAAGCATTTGATACAGTGAATCATCAGCTCCTCCTCACTAATGTACTGACCCTTAGCCTGTTCCCTGAAACTGTATCTTGGTTTGCTAGCTACCTTTCACTCAGAACACAGTGCGTGAAAATAAACAGAACACTATCTGACACAAGAGAGATGTTCCCCCAATGGTCCATACCTGGCCCCCTGCTATTCAGCTTGTTCATAAACTCCCTAACCTCCACCTGCCCAGCAAGCATACTGCTATATGCAGATGATATCATGATCTCTGTTCCTGGCAAGCAACTGACCCATCAACATAAAGCGTCAAGTGCTACGTGAAACGTAGATCTGTGTGTGAGGGGTGCTACTACATGTAATAAAACTGCTGCTTTAATTTTTATAACAGCATCTCATTTTTGTGGGGTTTTGGGTGAGCTGAGGGTTTTTTCATTTTTAATCCTGCTCTCATGCCTCTCTCAAATGCAGACTCCAACCATTCCTGGCCACACGAGATGCGGCTCACACTTTAATAATAATAATAATCTTTATTTATAAAGTGCCTTTCATCTGTCAAGCTGCTGAGCAATAAAAACAAGTAAAACAACAAAATAAATAGATCAATAAAATGCCCAATAATCAGAGTAGCTTCATAAAAAAAACGTTAATCAGGGTACACTTTATGCCAAATGTGTGTTTAAGTGCCTTCTTAAAGCCCTCCATGGTCGTTGCACTCACGTATCTGATGGGTTAGAGAATTCCACAGAGCTGAGGCTGTGTACATAAACACATGGGCCCCAGGTGACTTGAGGCTCACCCTGGAATACCAGCAACCGCCATCAGCTGAGCGGAGTGGCCTGGGGAGTAAGGAACCAGAAGCTCTTTTAGATAGTCAGGCCCAGTCTGTGTAAGGCCTTGTAGGTCAGAAGGCCAACCTTGAAGGTGATCTACCACTGAATAGGCAGCCAGTGCAGTTCACGCAGCACCAGTGAGATGTGACTGCACTTGGGGTCCCCATCAACAACCAGGCTGCAGTGTTCTGCACTAGTTGCAAGCAGTGGATATCAACCCCTGGAGCCCAGATAAAGGAGTTGCAGTAGTCAAGACGTGAGGTCACAAAGGCGTTGACCAACGTTGAAGGTCATCAGATGGAACAAGATGCTTAACCCTGGTGATGTTCCTCAGATGGTAAAAAGAGGACTTGATGACTGCTGACACCTGCAAATGCAAAGTCAGCCCATTGTCAAGAATCACCCCCAGGATTCGCACCTGTTCAGAGGTAAGACGCTGAATACACCCCACAGAAGTTCTGGTGGGTTAACCAGCTCCTATCCCCTCTGTCCGTCAATCAGAATCCACCACCATCACCGCAGTCTTACCAGAATTCAACTTCAACCAGCTGGAGCTCATCCAGTCCTGGTTTTCAGCGAGGCAGTTGTTAAATACCGAACACGCACTATCCAGGTCAGGTGCGAAACACAGGTAGAGCTGGGTATCATCAGCATAACGTTGAAACCTCAGTCCATACCATCTTACAATGTCTTTGAGGGGCAGTATATACACTGAGAACAACATGGGGAACAATATTGAGCCCTGAGGGACCCCACATAGCAGGGAGAATGGCTCAGAAGAAAATCTGCATTTTGCCAGTGAGGAAGGACTTAAACCACCTGAGAACTGTACCAGACAGGCCACAGATGAATCTCAGGCACTCAAGAAGTACCCCATGGTCCACAGTGTCAAAAGCTGAAGAGAGATCAAGAAACACCAAGATGGAACAGTGCTTCTGATCTCTTGCCATCAGGAGATCATTGAGCACCCGAACCAGTGCAGTTTCAGTACTATGTCTCTTATAAAAACTGGACTGGAGAGGTTCGTAGATGTCATAGATGGTCAAATGGTTCTCCAGTTGCAGCGCCACAACTTTCTCAATCACCTTCCCAACAAAGGGAAGGTTAGAGATCAGTCTGTAGTTTGCAAGGTAGCCTGGGTCCAGAGCAGCTCTCTTCAGGAGAGGTGTCACCACCACCTCCTTCATGGAGCTGGAAACTCACCTGACTCTAA
Organism: Neoceratodus forsteri; assembly: GCA_016271365.2. NCBI lineage: Eukaryota > Metazoa > Chordata > Ceratodontiformes > Ceratodontidae > Neoceratodus > Neoceratodus forsteri. The sequence continues at coordinate 239,112,000 of CM057451.1, forward strand.
GGAGCACCAAACTATCCTTACAAGGACTGGGCCAACGATATCACAACAACCCATAATCAGGGAATTGGGCCTGTGTAAACCACAGCATGTTAAGAGCACCCTGGGCAATCCGTATAACATCCAAGATTTCCAGCTGGTCAAAGGAACTCCAGGCAAACTGAGGAGGAGTGACCAAACACTGACCACTATCAGCTCCCATAGAGTGAGCTGGTAGGATCTCCACCCTGACGCTGGCCACCTTATCTGCAAAGAACCGAGCGAGCTCATCACACTCAATCTATGAAAAGGCTCTTTGAACCTGAAGACATGTTGGATTGCACAACCTGTCCACAGTTTGAAAGAGCTGAGCTGGTCGACTCTGAGCAGCAGCAATCTCCCCAGACAGGAACTCTGCCTTCTTACAGGAGATTGCTGATTGATAGACTTGATAATGTTCCATCAATCTAAGGTGGTCAGCTTCCAGGGCAGATTTCCACCAGCAATGCTCTAACCTTCGTCCAAGTCACCACAACTCCTGCAAGGTTCCATCAAACCATGGGGGCTGAGGACAAAGGGAGAGAGGACAAACACGGATGGGAGCGATGGAGTCCAGGACCACAGTAGCGGCCTTATTATAGGCCTGAACCAGGATCTCTGACTCCCACTTGCCTCCTCGAATTCCCGATAGGTCCAACTTTACTCTCAGCTGCAAAGTCCAACCACTTCCACATACCATACCACCCCCATAGCAACCATGTTCAACTAATGGACACACCACTGCCTCCTTTATAGGAGAATCCTGCACTGTGGAAACTCAAACTGCACAAAAAAACCAAACCGGCAAAAATACATATACACTGCAGAAAGACAGTAGGAAAAAACACAAAAGCAAAATCCAGAAATAATTGTATTTGCAATTAAAAGATAAAAAAATAAGCCTTTCTCATGTATTATATAAAATGAACAATAGATAATTTTGATCTATGCGGAACTATACATCTTAGGGGCCTTATGAATTTATAATGCTTCCCACCAGTTATTAACTTATTAGGATGCTTTGATGGGTATATTTACCATACACCACACTTATCTATAATTTTACTCTATAAACACTTCATTAGGCTTGATAATTCTGAAGCTGGAGGCTCCATATAATGACCATGGAAGCTAAGTATGTCTCTTCAGCAGATTCATTTTAGCATTCTCAAGAACTACAGTCAGTCAGCCACGTGAGTAATATACAAAATTGCAGATCAGGTCAAGGCATATTTGTATCAAAAGGGTCAGTCTGTTGTTCATAAGAAGTCCAAAAATAACATCAGCATTGATCACTAAATGACAGGATTTTTACTTCAAAGGAGGTGACAGAGATATCAGGCCAGACTTTTAGTTTCAAGCTGCTGGACTAAATGAATGTACAGGGGCTCACTCATCAGCTGCCGCTAGCTTGAAAATAGTTAAGTATTTACAGTACCACCTGGGTTCCTGTTTAGTAGGGAGGGCTAACTGAAAGAATTACATTGGCAAAAAGGAGTCAGAAACAGCATCTTAGTTGCTACAATATACTTTATTTTGCTTTGTTGCCACTGAGCACATAAATGAGCTGCAGAAATGTAACTGCATCTGCTGTGGACCAGTATTCATGACAGCAAAGCAAACACAAAGTCAGTAGGGTTCATTTCTGTGTTTCGCAACATAACATTACTGCAAAACAGATGTCCTTTTGCTTTCAAACCCCAATTCTTAAGAATAAAAACTGCCGAAAAAATGAGAACATGGAATACTCGAAAACCACTATGACAATTTTTCTGCAAAAGACTGCCTCTACACTTTAGTTTTGAGAAGTTTTCACCAGGTTTAAAAATTTGTTTTGGTTTTTAAAATACCTGGGGCCAGATATTCAAATATGAGCGAAGTGGAGCACAAAAGCTTTGCGCTGCGCTTGCCTATTGCCCATGACCCTGAGGATGCTATATTCAGTCGGAAAGTGCACCCATGCTATCTGACTGAATATAGGGACATGTTGGCACAGCACTAAGCTGAGTAGCACTGCTCTATAATGGATCATGGCACGGTGGAACTTCGCCCCAGATCCAATAGCACTGGTAGCTCCCGGCAATGTATTGAGACAGCACTATACAAATCATCCCATTGGGCATGCAAGGCGCTAAGGGGTCATTTGCCTGCCCATTATGGGAACATTTGCATGGAAAGTGACAGCACATAGAAACATAGAAACAAGGAAGTTGACGGCAGATAAGGACCACAAGGCCCATTCAGTTTGCCCATTTTTTCTTCCTTATGAATGTGCCATAGGCCTTTACTCTGTCAATGGCCTATCTATTCATACTCATCTGTGTTGCTCCCTTATGCCTGTCCCATGCCTGTTTGAAGCCCGGCACTATATTCATATCTACCACTTCCTGAGGTATGCCGTTCCATGCATCCACCACCCTTTCTGTGAAAAAGAACTTCCTTACATTACTCCTTAAACAGCCTCCCTCTAATCTCATGCTGTGTCCTCTTGTTCTGCTATTTTCTTATATTGAAATATGTTAGGCTCTTTCACCTTGTTAATGCCCTTAAAGATGCTTGAATGTTTCTGATCATATCACCTTTCTCCCTCCTTTGCTCTAGGGTATACATCCCGTAATCTGTCCCTCATATGTTTTCTGATGCCATTTTGGTTGCCCTTCTCTGGACTGCCTCCATTTTGTTAATGTCCTTGTGCAGGTGCAGCCTCCAGTACTGCATGCAGTACTCCAGAAGGGGCCTAACCAGTGTCTTGTAAAGAGGGTTTATTACCTCTCTCTTATTTATTTATTTATTTATTACAAATCAGGTTCACAACCTTTGAGTCAGAGACTCATTTACAAAGGCACCTCGTCGCAGGGGGGGCAGACATCAAGACAGTTATTATAGTGCAGATTAAAACAGAGGTTAACATTACAGGTGCGGTAAAAGGAACATTTAACATAGATACACTTAGGTTACATAATGTAGCAGTTTGTATGTTACTTAGGTCCTCAGAGAAGACAGCGGGTTACATCCCTGTTTGGACCTAGTAGGGAAGGAGTGAGTCTGGGGAAGGGAGAGGCTGTCCAGTGAACATTGTCGCGCCAGGGGACAAGGCAGGCAGGTACCACAGGTTACAACAGGGGGTTAGTTGCACCTACAACAGCGGGTATTAAAGATATGATTCTGAAGGGCTGTTTTGAAGAAGCCAATTTTTGGCAAGTTGGAGATGCAGCTAGGGAGGGAGTTGAACCAGGTGTGGGCTCGGTAGAGGAAGGATCTCTGGGCAAGAAAGGTCTTGGTTGTGGGCACCTTGAAAGTGCACCTTATGATTTGTGATACCCCTACTAATACACCCCAACATCCCTCTAGCCTTACCTACTGCTTTAGAGGTCTGCTTGGATGCTTTCATGTCATCTGTGAAACGTTTGCACGTTTGCACCCCTGTGACTGGTGCCGCCTCCCCTGATTGCCCGGTCCTGTAACAGATGACATATTCCCTTGTGTATAGTAGTCCCAGTCACCCTCCAATTGCCATTCTGTAGAATATTACAACTTTTCCTGGTGTCCAGTTGTCCCCCCACCCTCTGACTACTGTTCCATAGAATATTACAACTTTCCCTGGTGCCTAGTTGTCCCCTCATTTAATTGCCATCTTGTAGAATGTGAAAACTGTCCAAGGTGTCTAGTGGTCCTCCCACCCTCCAGTCACTGTTCTTGTTAAATGAAAGAAATGTCTCTGGTGCCTTGTAGTCCCTCCTCTCACGATCGCCAGCCCATGTCAGGAAAATGAAGTCCCTGGTGCCTAGTGGTCCCTACCGCCTCCAATCTCCATACCTGTTAAAGGAAACAAATGTCATCGGTGTCCAGTGGTCCCACCATCATCCAATCACCACCCTAGTAAATGAAAGAAATGCTCCTGGTGTCTAGTGCCCCCCTTCAATCACCATCCGCAGATCAAATCAAATATTCCCTTGCATTTAGTGGCAGCCCACCCACCAATCCCCATCCCAGTGTAAGATTTCTGGCATCTAGCGGCTCACTACCACAGGTACTGGCCATTCTACCCTGCCACCTCCCTACCTCAATTGTCAGTGCTTTGGGAGCCCATATAGTGATTGGCACAGCCCTTCTCTCATCACCTAGCCGGCTGCTGTAAGCGATGACAAGGAGTGCATGTTCCTTGTACTGTAATGGAGTGTGCATACTGTCTACAATAGACAGTACACGCACTCCCTTTGCAGCACAGAGGACATGCACTCCCTGTTATTTCATATGGTCGATGGCCAAGGTGGTGAGAGAAGGGCTTTTCCAGTTGCCGTATGGGCTCCTGCTGCACCAGTAATTGAGGTAAGGGAGAGGAAGGGTGGGTTGGCCAGTGGCCGTGGTGCAGTGGGGTCGCTAGACACCAGAGAAGTTTATGCTGGGACAGGAATGGGGATTGCTGGGTGAGGGGGATGCCAATAGATGACAGGGAATATATGATTTGGTATACTATTGAAACTGTGAAGTTTCCATGGTGAAACCCATTACAGAGACAATTTTGACATAATTCAAATTGGTGCTATAATGATCCGCTGGGGAGATTTCACCGTTTGCAAGTGTTTCCCCTGCTTTGAACAAACTCCAACTCAGGTTTGTTTTCTTTAGAATCGAGGGGCTGGGGTGAGGGCCCCATGGGGGTTCTGAGGGCTTCGCCCCCTCAAAAAGAAACTCAATGTCTGACAGGCAAAATTTGCCTGTCAACATTGGGGATTTCACTAAGCCACATTTTGACATTTTGTTTTCGATGCAGCTTGGTAGAACCATTTCACTTGATCCAGGGGTGGTGATCAGAGGGGAGACCACTAGACACCAGGACATTTCTTCATGTATTGGGGACAATGATCAGAGAGTGAGGGAGCCACTGGATATCAGGGAAAGTTTAAACATTCTCAGAGATGGCGATCAGTGGATGGGGGGGAACCACTAGGCACCAGGAAGTGGTATGCTTCCCTGACCGCCAATGTGGTTGTTGACTGCAGTGCCTCCACTGGCTGCTAGGATTGCCCAGAGTAAGGGCTTATTTTCGGTGGTAATTGCACATCGCAAGGTGGCCTGCAGTACTCCCGTTGTGAAGCACTAACGTGCTAAATATTTCACTTTGTCGGCATTCCTGTCCCTGCCACTCCCTTTTCCCACTGCATACATACATATTTTTTGTGCATATGCTGACCCTTTTAGTGCATGCCACAGCCCCCTTTCAATATTGCACACAGGTGCAAACCCAGGGCACACAGGGCACAATCACTTTGTTCAGTGGGCAAAGTTTTGCATATCTGGCCCCAGATCTTGCTCCATGTAAAATGTCCCCCTCTTCAGCTTCATTTTACTGCAATGGAGCGAGACTAGGAATACTGATCTCTCCATGGTACTTTCATCAATCAACCCAGCTGCTGTAATCCCCACCACCCCCAGCACAAATAGTTGTCTCCCTGCAGCTCGACCAGACTGGACTGTAGATGATCCCTATAGTCACTTGTGTTATTCCACATCACAGTAGCCATGACAATCATTTAGATTACATGCTTCCCTTCCAGACTGATTGCCAACCAGAAAACCAGGACAGAAACAAACCCCCCACCCCAACTACAGAGACCCCTGACACTTCAGCTCTTCAGGCATATTCCATTTCCTTTATACCTATCTGACTCAATATTTAAGCAATAAGGTACAATCAGGGGTTATGTTAATGTTTTAGTTAATCAGCCACTGGGGGTGTAATGTAGCATAAGGCATAGCTGAGCGACATATTGACCCCAGGGGGTGATTAACTTGAATATTAACATAATCCCTGGGAGTACGTTATTGCTATTATTAAAATATAAATATTTAAAAAAAAAATGTGTGTTGGTATAATCATTTTATTTTATCTTTCACAAGTTTCTATGCTTAAATAGTCCTTCCGTGCTGATTGAGGTTGCTGGCTTTGCATTCAGTATGCGCGACGACGTTTATGAAGAGTTGCCATGGTAATGAGTTTTTTTTATTCACGACTCATGGCACTAAAATTCATTTTTAAAGCCCAGGCATAAATAACACAACACAACAGAACACAAAGTAGTAGAGTAGTAGGGCTGTGGATATGGCCTACCTAGATTTTAGCAAGGTGTTTGACACAGTCTCACATTAAAGATTAATATACAAGTTAGCCAGCCTTGGAGTGGGTCTCAAGGTGGTAGCCTGGATAAAAAACTGGCTGGACAACAGGACACAAAGGGTAATAGTAAATGGAGTCCACAGTGAAGAAAGGAGGGTAACTAGTGGGGTACCACAGGGTTCGGTACTGGGACTGGTCCTTTTAGTGTCTTGGAGAGCACCTGAAGGAAAAGTATGTCTTTTTGCAGATGACACAAAGATCTGCAACAGGGTTGATACACAAGGGGGTGGAAAGGATGAGAAGGGGATCATAAGGTTGGAGTGAATGGCCAAATATATGGCAGCTCAGATTATTTATTATTTATTTGTTTTGATTACTAGGTAAGCACACTAGACAACCAAGTGCCTATTTTCAGGTGCGACTCCAGGAGGTTACAGGAGTACATTCAGTGCAAAGAAGTGCAAGGTAATGCACCTGGGAAACAAAACCCAGGGAGAGTACACAATGGGGGCTAGATAATAACAACAACAAAAATCGAAACAGACCTAGGAGTAATTATATCAGATGACCTAAAGGTGGGCAAGCAATGTAAGAAGGCAATAAGGAGAGCTGGGGGTACTGGGATGCATAGGAGAGGAGTCAACAAGAAAACAGGAAGTTGTTATCCCTCTGTACAGACAGTTGGTGAGACCCCATCTGGAGTACTGTGTGCAATTCTGGAGACCCCATCTCCACAAAGACATAGACAGAGTGGAGGCTGTTCAGAGGAGGGCAACCAAAATGGTGCAGGGTCTGCACCAGAAGACATGCGAGGAGAGACTAAAGCAGCTTAATATGTATACCCTTGAGGAAAGGAGGAGAGGGGGGACATGATAGGAACTTACAAATATCTCAAGGTAATTAACAAAGTACAAGAAGGTAGCATCTTTCAGAAAAGAGATGTGCAAGAACAAGGGGCACAATTTGAAGATAGAGGGGGGTGCCTAGAGGTAATGTTAAAAATATTTATTCTCAGAGAGTGTTGTGGATGCATGGAACAGCCTTCCTGAGGAGGTTGTGGAGTCAGGAATAGTGGGAGAATTCAAGAATGCATGGGACAGACATAAGGCAATTCTAGTGGGGGGGGTAGGAGGAAGTAAGTTGTTGATTAACTAGAATCTGCAGCTTATCCATCAAGTAGGGAAATAGACAGACTAGGTGGGCCAAGTGGTCCCTATCTGCCGTCAAATTCTATGTTTCTATGTAACACAAACAACAACACAACACAATACAACACAACACAACACAACACAACACAACCCAACACTGGTGCTGATTAAAACAACAGTTTTACTTTTATTGTATTCCTTTGCTGTTTTATAATGAAATAAATAATTTTAAATGTCTCACAGGCTCTGACTAACAGTCGCTTTGCTCACTCACTCAGTTTGGAGTTCAGGTGTTGGTCCTCCTTTCCGTTACCGCTTGTTCACATGCTTTTGATGTCAGGGGGTTGCTGTATGCTGGAGGTAAGGGGAATTTTTCAGCTGATTTGGGGATAAAACGCAGCCGGTCAGTTGGAGAGGTGATGACAGGCTTACGGTAGTATAAAAAAAACACATATGATAAAAGAACACTTAATGAGGGCAGTCTGCAGTGCACTATTAAGGATGGGGATCCGAGCCGTCATCACTGGCAGGTGATGAGCCGGGTGGGCAGCCAGCCCAGCAGTTACAGATGAATGGGAGAATCTGAAACTTGAATGGGAGAGAAGATTTCCATCAGAACTCAGTGAGTAGAGAGAGAGAGAGACTACACAGTCGCGAGACAGGGATCATAGCTTTTAATCTTAACTGCTCTTATTTGCTTACCTTTCATTCAATTTAGTTAAAAACTACTGGGCTCCTGCAGGGTCTTGAAGAGACAGATAAATTTCATACCTGTTAGGTCTCGAAATTGGCTGTCAGCATAATAAAAAATGCTACAGTGCTGCTGCCTGGCCCGTTGGATAGACCATCTCCATGTTTTTTTTAAATGCTTCTTACACAAAATAAGAGTAAAGCTATGGGGGCGCTCTGGTATTTGGTGTGTGTGTGTGTGTGCTTTTTTGCCTAAAATCAGTTGCTCTTAGTCACTCCTACTGGTAACAGTAATGGCAGACAAAAGTTCTAAACGTTGAATCCTATTAAACTAAGAACTTTTTATTCAAAATAAGTACACTAGTGATCAGGCTCTACAAGTATATTAATTAAATGTTAACATAGGGCTAATGGAATGTCATCAGTTAATCACAGTTTTACAAATCTCAGACCCTTTTTATAATTCTGTTTTGTATAGGATGGTTTTCATAACCAACTACCTGGTTTTTCTTCCTCTCCCCACAGCATAGCCTTCTATTCTTTTTTTTCCAGAAATTACGTATCTAATGCCCTCTTAAAACTGCACATACCTCATTTGTTGCTTTTGTGCCATTTTCTGACAGTATACACCATATTTGATTGTACTTGTACAGGACAAATTCTGATTTGTGTATTTTGGACAGTGAAGTGCTGCAATTCTGACATTTGTATAATTAAGTCTTCTCCCTCAGTACTGGTCCATTGGCAAAGGGGCAGGGTTATTGTTTGTAATGACAGCAATCCAGGTTCTGGAATGAGCTGGTTCCATGTCAAATCAGTGCAAATCACAAATGTGCAATAATTTCCCGGGTGAGCATTTTAATAATAATAATAATAATAATACATGTATTTATAAAGCGCCTTTCATTTTTCAAGGCGCTGAACACATTAAAACAGTAACATCAAATACAAAATCCAATAGTACATATAAATAAAATCATAACACAAAAACATCAGGCATTAAAATCAAAATAAATAAGGATAAAACCACAGCACAGTCAGCAGGTTATAATTAACCATCCAAAAAGGCCATTCGCCAAAAATGAGTTTTCAGGTTACTCTTAAACTCCTCCACAGAGGTGCACTCTCGTAATGGGCATGGTAGAGAATTGCAAAGAATGGGTGCAGCACAAGAGAAGGCTCTACAGCTGGAAGATTTAAGACTGCTCTGGAATCTCTAGCAACTCTGGCCGGCCGAAAGGAGCGATCGCCAGGGCAGTAAGGCACCAGGAGTTCTTTCAGATAGGCCGGACCCAAGGCATCCAAGTGCTGAGCAATTACCTCAAAATGTGGCTACGCAGAAACTCCAGCTGATTGCAGATGCAGTGGCAGCTGTCATTAAAGCTTGTCACTACCTATTCAGTTACCTTGTACCCGTATGTATGGGTCACAGGTTAATCTTTACTGATCGATACCTGATGTAATATATGCTTGGCTCCTGAGACAGTTTGTTGTTTGCTGCTTGCATTTTGATGAAGCATGAATCAGGATGCCACTTGAATTTGTCAGTAGCCAGTGGGGCTGGCAGCTGTTATCACATGGAGGCTACTTGTATCGAAAGGAACAAGTGTATGGAAATAAGATGTATTGGAAGTGCAGTCAGTATGATAGTGCTCATTGTCCTGCTTGAGTGCATACAGAAAACAAAGCAGTTTGTAAGTTTCCTTAAGAGCACACGCATGTGTCAGATACTGGTGCAATAACTGTGCACAAGGTAGTGCAAGAAATAAAAACTAAGGCACAGTGCTCACAAGAGGCCATGCATCAAGTTATGGCTGGAACAACTAGTCAGTTGGACCCAGCAACTGCTGGAAAATTTCCTTCTTTCCTTGCTTAAAAGAACATCTCAGCGTGCTTAAAAGACAGCTTGGTGTCACCAGTACTGCCAAGTTGTGTTACCAGCCACATTTTCCCAGACAATACTTGGTTACTGACCATGGTGAGGAGTTTCTTTTGTTTGATGGTGGTGTAGATGACCCTGACAGATTCCTAATATTTGTCACCTGAAAAAACTTCCGTGTATGAAGGAAAGTCAACACTGTCACTGATTGAACTTTTAAATCAACCTCACCACTATTTTTCCAACTCTACACCATCCATGGTGTCCAGTACACTGCAGTGTTACCTAGTGTTTTCATTCTGATATGTAGTTGCACCAGTGCATGTTGTGTAAGGATTCTATCTGCCATCAAAGAACTATGGTGCAACATGTGTCCAAAGTCCATCATAACAGACTTTGAGATGGCAGCAATTAAAGCATTCAATACTGAATTCCCTAGTGTGGAAACCAGGATTGTTTTTTCCACTTATGTCAGGCCATATGGCGAAAAATTCAAGAACTGCCTGACATGCATAAACCATACACAGTGGATGAAGAATTTGCTCTAAATGTAAGAATGCTCTCTGCTCTAGCATATGTACCATCAGATGATGTCTCAGTGGTTTTTGAAACACTTAGATCTGGTGAATTCTATACAGAAAATGATGACCTGCTAGCCCCATTAGTGGATTATTTTGAAGATACTTATTTGGGGCATCCTGCTGGCAGATGTGGATGACGCAGGCCACTGTTTCCACCCCCATTTTGGAGCTGCTATAATGCTGTGCTCGATGGTATTCCGAGAACAATAAATGCAGTACAGGGATGGCACAGAAGTTTCAACCACCTATTAGGTGCATCCCATCCCACAATATGGAAATTTATACAAGCCCTCCAAACTGAGCAAAATATGAAAGAACTAAAATTGGAGCAGTACATGTCTAGCATAGAACCACCGGCACCTCTGAGAAAATACAGAGATGGTGCAAAACTCATCTCTGCGGTCGTCAGTGGATACGAAAATTGTGATACAAATAATTATTTACATGGGACAGCATACTACTTTCAGCTACAAATGTAATCAGCTGCAATGGAACTAATGCTTTTCATATCTTCTTTCTTGAATAATAAAAACTGTAACTTTTTATCAGATTAGAAGTTTCGGGACATCTATCTATGCTAATGATGATCCCCTTTGCTACTGGATACAACTGAACTGAACATCATGACATCCCATCCCACAATATGGAAATTTATACAAGCCCTCCAAATTGAGCAAAATATGAAAGCGTTAAAATCAGAGCAGTACATGTCCAGCATAGAACCACCGTCCCCTCGGTGGAAATACAGAGACACTGCAAAACAAATCACTGTGGTTGTCAGTGGATATGGAAATTGTGATACAAATGATTATTTACATGGGATAGCATACTGCTTTCAGCTGCAAGTATAACGAGCTGCAATGGAACTAATGCTTTTAATATCCTCTTTCTTGAATAATAAAACTGTAACTTTTTATCAGATCAGAAGTTTCGGGACATCTATATATGCTAATGATGATCCCCTTTGCTACTGGACTCAACTGAACTGAACGTCATGATATCTGTATATGCTAAGGATGCTAATGAAGGTCCCCTTTGCCATTGGACACAACTGAACTGAACGTTATGACTTTATGGTTGAAAGTCATGTGAATACTACTGCTGAATGGAGAAAGAGAATCACCAGGTAAATAAATATTTACAATTGTTTGCTGCCTTACAATGTTTGGCTTAATGTGGTTAACAAGTGATGTGATGCTTGAAAATGTTTGTCTTACTGTGGTTAACAAGTTTGCTGCTATGTACACCCAAAAGGTTATGTGCTGTGATTTACTATATGCAATAAATGTTCTGCATGGTATTGACTGTGCTGAATTGCTTGTGCTGTTTTACTTGCGTTTAATTGACGTGATACTGAATGAGCTCAGGATGCTGGCAGCTGTGCAAGGGAGGAGGATTGAGTGTTAAAAGGACCCTGTCCTCCTCTGAGAAGGGAAGGCAGCATATTTCACTGTAACACTGCCAACTAAGCGACCACAGGTGGCAGTAGAGACAGAGCTGCTTGGGGTAGGAAGCCGCTGCTGTTCACAGTCATGCAATTGCATGTTCATACACTCCTTGCACCATTGCCACCTGCATCTAGAGAGCCGGGAGCAGCAGAAACATAGAAATGGAATTTGTCAACAGGTAAGAACCACTTGGCCCACCCAGTCTGCTCAGTTTGTTCCAGCCTATACTGTCCCTGCAGACCCTACCTGATCTCTGACTTCTCCCCCCTGTTTTCCTACCAAGATTCTTTTGTGCTTATCCTGTGTATGCATGAAGCCCACTACTATTTTTGCCCCCACCACCTCCACTGGAAGACTGTTCCAGGTGCCCGCCACTCTTTCAGTGAAGAAGTACTTCCTCACATGCCTCCTAAATTCTTCCATCTTTGTTGCATGCCTCCTTCTTCTCCTTGTACCCTTGCCCTTTAAAAGTACTGCCCTCCTGTACCTTGTTCACCTGCATGAGGTCCTTGTAGGTCTCTATCATGACCCCCTTCTTTTGCTGGGTGTACATATTAAGATCCTCTGTCTCTCCTCATAGAGCTTATGATGCAGCCCCTGCACTATTTTTTTTGCTCTCCTCTAGACAGCATCTATCCTGTCTATACCCTTCTTGAGATGTGGACTCATGAAGTGGACACAGTACTTCAGGTCGGGTCTCACCAATGATCTATACAGTGTCAACATCACCTCCCATCTTCTGCTGGTGATGCCCCTCCCATTGCACCCCAGCATCCCACTGGCCCTACCTACTGCCTTGTTGCACTGCCTTGCCACCTTGAGGCCATCAAGGATATGACAATCCTTTGGTCCCTTTCCTGTTTAGTGACCATCAATACCTCTTCCCCCATTTTATACACTGCCGCTGAGTTTTTGTGCCATAGATGTATGAATTTGCACTTTTTTGCATTGAAACCCAGTTGCTATATCCTTACCCACTCCTCAAGTTTTCTCAGGTCTGTTCTCATTCTTCCACCCCTTGTGAGTATCTACCCTATTGCAGATTTTGGTGTTATCTATGAAAAGACATACCTTCCATTCCAGCTGTTCTGTAATGTTGCTTATGAAAACATTAAAGACAACTGGTCCCGGTAGTGAGCCATGAGGTACCCCACTGGTCATGCTCTCCTCTTTAGAGTGAGTGCCATTTACCACCACCCTCTACCTTCTATCCATCAACCAGTTCCACATCCAGTTTACAACCTTCGTCCCACCCCAAACTGTCTAGCTTCCTATACACCTCCTGTGTGGTATGGTGTTAAAGACCTTGCTGAAGTCTAAGCAGGAGATCTAAGAGCTGGAGTTCTGAGCTGAGCAGTGGTGAGTAGAATGCATAGCCCCAAGGCATAGATATATGTAGATGTTCTAATGCTGTGTGAGGAAACTAGCTCAGTATAACACAAGTTGTCATGAGTTTTAGAAAACAGTTGTGGCTGGCCTGCTGGTGCAGTGGTTGTGTTTCCAATTGTGATGCCAACAACCCTGATTCGGAAGCAAACCCATTAGTCAGAGGGCCAGCCAGGAGGAGGAGTATTGAGCATCCTGTGGGCTGCACTCCTCTGGGGGAGGGTGGTGAAGCAGCAGGTGCTTGGCTACTCCTTGGTAGAGGCTGGTGGGCAGCAATCAGAGCTTGCATAGCTGGGGAGGTATGCTGGACTTCAGTGCTTGTGTGCCACATGTCATTTCACACCACACCTCCCAATGGAAAAAAAACACAGAAAATTTACAGGGCTGAGCAGGAGGCCATCTGCCCTGCTGGACTCCATGAAGCAGACCTAGACACTCTGTCCCTGGATCACTATCCAGTTCCATTGGAGGGAGTAGGTTCCCCTTCCCGATGTCCCTCACTGGGGGATAAGCTAGGTGCTTGGGCACAAATCTTGGGGGATGGGGTTGTGAGGAAGATCAAGAGGAGTCAGCCAGTAGCACACAAAAAAAAAAAAGAAAGAACATAGTGGGTGCTGGATGACATGTCACAGTAGACGTTGAGCTGATAGGGACAGTGATGATTTTCAGCATTGGTGTTATGTTTTCCTGCTGATTTCCTAACTCCATGGTTTATACAGTGACACAAGGATCTTCTAGCTTGTTAATTCAAAATTAAGGAAAACAGGCCAAAGTCTCTCTGTAGGTGTGATGGAGAAGAGGAATAGCTTATAACAGCAAGGGCAAGTGTACTATTTATGAAAGCAGAGATGCAATGATTGTTTAAAAAGAAGGCAAGCTACTGCAAAGAACTCAAGTTGACCAGTAAACTTGGTAAGAGAATACATTTATACCACCCAGTATGGACTGAAAGGGACATTAATAGCAAGTAGTTGAACTTTATAAATGTCAAACACCAGCCCACACTTTTAATAACAAGAAGGAAACAATGAATCACAGAGTGTTTTTCATTTTTTCTTTGAATAACTTTGTGTAAATATTATTCATCTTTGGTCTTCATTCTGGTTTTTTTGATTTAGTATTCCTGTCGAAATGCCAGGAAGGAAAAATGTTTTGTCACTTGCCAAAATGGTGAAACTCAAAATAAGGGGACAATCTAATGAAATCAGTAGAAGTGTGTGAAAAAAAACTTTCACTGGCGGAATTTCCATGAAAGTCGGATTTCCCTTCTGCGAAAGTGTGGAAATCAAATTAGCAACTTTCACAGAAATGTCTGACTTAGAACAGTGGAATAAATTGCATATTATTCTATTAAACTGCAGAGAAAAAAAGTCAGCAGAACTGTTATTCCGCAGTTCATGCATATTTTTCCAAGTTCAGCCAAAAACCTCTACAGAACCTGACGAAAATCAACCAAACACATTTGAAGAATCCGATCTCCAATGGTGGAAATTCATAAAAATTCTGCTAAATTTCCAAATTTTGCGGAAATTCCATAAAAGCGGAATTTGCAACTTTCGCTCACCCCTAGAAACCAGTTAAAACTTTGGAGAATAATAGCCAGAAGAAAATTCAAAATGATTTTATAACACAGGGTAAAACTTATGGATGGAGAAAGGCATGTTAGAATTAAAGGGGCCTTGTTACCCTATGGATCCTCTTCCCCAATCAGGAGTGGTAGATCCCTGCACACAAATTACAGTGTATAACCACCCTCTGTTAGTCAGAATTAGGGGATTAGAGAATGAGGGAATAAAAACAATTGAAGAAAGTGTGCTCCAACAAGATGGGTTACTACAAGATATGAGAGGGAGAGAACTTAATGAAAACACAGATGGAGTAGTACAACAAAAACAACTGGGGGATACAAAGGCACATAAAATAATAAACTGGAGGACAATTGATTTATCTAAAATACCTATAAACAATGAAAGAGAGTTAGGTAATAGAAAATCATCATTTTCATAGAATGTTGAGCAATTCATCTTCCCTTATGTAGCTAGATTTATCCTGGAACCATCCACTCAAGCTCTACCTGACATCACATATTTGTGACAAAACACTGAGAAAGAGATAATACAAGAAGACAGTCTAATTGAAAAGGAAAATCTGAAACATGCTAACTGTGACATAGAAATTAAATTAATGCAATCAGCTCTCCATGACATTTTAAAATAGAGCTTAGGTTAAATAACAACTACAGTACCTAGGGAAAATGGTCTCTCTGTTAACATTATTGGTTGAAGCCAATCAACAAAAGTCAGAGAAATGATCACAAATTCATTGTGGGGGCAGGGAAGATGGGTGTGTACTAAAGTATTCTAGCACTAGAAGCAAGATAAACAAAACAACAGAATTAATAGCGGAGAAATAGGAGGGTGAAAATGCACAACTAGTGAAACAGTTACAGATTTAAAGTAAGGGGTTTAAGGAAAAGGTACATACACAAGAAGAATCCAGACAATAAAAAGGCTGAATTTGCCAGTGTGGGGGGATGGTTGAAAAACTGGATTAGATAAGGAAGGGAGCAAAAATACTTAAAAACAGAAATAGGTAGGGTAGATAATACACAGGACTAGGGGAGGGTAAAATTGAAGGAAAATATCAAATAAGAAACAAAAAACAGAGGGTGGGATATTCAAAATGCACCAGAGGCAGGCACAAGAGCAGCACAGCGCAAGTCCACTGCGCCATGGTGCACCGAGCGTGATATTCAAAGGTTCGCGATGACGTTAAGCGCCAGTGCAACACAGCTGAGTATCGCTAGGATGCCTCAGAAGCAACCAGGGCTGCACCAGGAGTAAGCCAACAAGTGCAATAGCGCAACCAGGGATGTGCGGGCAGAGGTGCATGTGCCAGGACACACAGATGGACCGGCAACAGGCACAACAAGGAGCAAGCCACTGGGTGGGAAGTCCCACCACCAGGGTGCAGAGGGTGCCAGGAGTGAGGCATGGCAAGCACAAGACAGAACACTGCCCAATATGCATGGGGAAGCAGCAGGCCCCTTCCTACGCACACCACAATGGCGCATGGAGCACGGTGGCACCAATTGCCACTGGTAAACAGCCACCAGCAACCCCCACAGGAAGGCATGAGCCACACCATCTGGACCACAGCCGGCAACACACAGGCAAATAGCACAAAATGCACACACCACATATCCCGAACAGAGAGCTCATGGCCTCCCAGGGCACAGCCACTGACCAATGGGTGTACACCACCAGGCACAACCCCTGGCCACCCCAGGCATACCACACAGCCACCATTCACACCACTGCAGCATGGCTCCACCGCCAGCTGCAAAGCGGAATGGACACAGATGGCTAACCATAGAAAAGTGTATTACAACAGTTATAAAACAACTATATACAAATGTACAAGTAACAGGGGATAAGGAACAAGGAATGGGGAGACCAAGTACAAAATGGGAGGCCGGGAAAGGGAGGCAGAGGGACGGGGGTCAGGGCTATACACGGGGACAAGGGAGGGCAAGGAAGGGTGGACAGGGAAGGGTAACTGATGCAGGCCAATGGGCCCTATGGGTGGTCTAGCCCCAACGGTGCCTGATGCCATGATCTGCGCTGCTGCCTCCGCAGCATCCGCTGCAGCAGCTGTGCCACCTGCAGCATGGTAGTGGTGACCTGAAGGATCTGTCACAGGAGCTGGGTGTTCACAGCAGGGTGACGGACACCTAGGACAAAGGAGGGTACATGGTATGAGTGCATGTCTGGAACACTGTAGCCCACCCACCATGCACAGTGGACAGTGGTGACATGCGCCCCTGGGATGGCACCCAGCCACCCACAGTGTATGCGCCCACACATGCCACCAACCTGGCAAACCACAGCCATGCAAAATACTGCACACCAACAATATCCATGTGCTCACACCATCACTGTGGCAGACAGGCGACATGGTTAAGCAGCAGGATGGCAGTGGCACAGCTGGAATCCGGTTGCACCCACAGCCCTCCTGCGGCAGCACACACATGTGCGATAGCCACAGCACGGTGCAACGGTCACCGCTGGCAGTGCACAGCTTTAATGGTCATGTGCACAGGGGCCATGGCCCACCCCACCCGCTGCCCACCCTGCACAACATTGTAGCATGTAACAGTGCCTACCTGCATGCTGCAGCGCACCCTGCTCTGGTCCAGCAGCACCACCCACATGGCCTGCAGCCTGTGCATGAGCCCCTGTGGTGGCCTGCCCTGGCCCACCCACAGCGCCGGCCAGTAGGGCTCTCCTTCTGCCCTCGGGCCTAGGGAAGGGAACATAGAAAAGACACATCAGTACCTGGCAACACGACATGCCTTCCCCAAGCACAGCATGCTCCCCAGCCCAGCACAATAGCAGCAGCAGTGGCACAGCACACCCATGGTGTGCTGCACAGACCAACAGAACTCACAGCCCCAGCCCCCCCAACAGCATAGTGTGCCACCCTGCTGGTCCCACAGAACACTGGTTGGGCACAGACATGGGCAAAGTGCACTTACCTGGCTGTGGCACGGGACCCCTCCGGACACGTGCCTGCAGTGCCTGGAGCCTCTCTGGGTCCCTCCACTGCAGGTCCCCATAGTGGTGGTGGCATTGCTCACTGGTGCGCTGAGCACCTGTGGCCCCCTCCAGCCCATCAGCAACCTCCTGCCACACCTCCATCCATGGCCTATTCAGGGGCACCTGGTCAAACAGGCTGCCTGCGTGTGGCTCCACTAGGGCCACAAGGTTGACTAGTTCAACCTGCGTCCAGTTAGGTGCCCTAGCACCGCTGCTGCATGGCATGCCTGTATCACAGTCAGAAATCCAAAATGGCGCCCAGTAGCACATGAGCCACATGTGCTGGGGATGCATGCCTCGCATGGAGATGCGCTGCCATCGCCAATCGCACAGCCACGGGGATGCACGATATGAGCAATCCCGCACTGGCATGTGCTGCAGGGCTCCCTGAGGGGCAAAGGGCAACCATGGGGTCATGGGTCTGCACACGCTATTGGGCCCGCCATACATGGTGCGCAATAGGGGCATGTGGTCACCACAGTTCATGGGTCAGTGGCACCCGGGCACCATGGGACCCATAGTGCAGGAGTGCCATTAGCCCCATGGTGCCAGAGCACCATTGGTCCTATGGCACCCAGGCACCATAGGCCATACAGTGCACGAGCGCCACTTGTCCAATAGTGGCCGAGCACTGTAACGTGTATTGCGCAGTGTGCGTAACCTGCGCCAGTGGTGTAGGCACTGGCAGTGCATGTATGCATACTGCTGGGCCTACTGTGCACGTCACATAGTTGAGCCGTGACATGAGCATGGGCAAGTACATTGCGCCATGCATAATAATGCAATATTCAGCCAGCATATGCAGATTAGTTAATCAGCCTATCCGCAGTGCATCGAAGGCATTTGCATCTCATTACAGTTGCGCAGTCCCTCATTTGCATGCGATGCGCTATAAAGGTGCTGCAGGACTGCACAGGACATGGACCGGTATTGCATCCTTCAGAGGTAAGATGCAACGCTGTGGAGGTGACAGGACAGTGGATTGGGAGGGTGGTGTGGGTGGTAGCAGTCAATGACCATATGTCTATTCCCACAGGACAAAGCATGATGGAACATGATGAATGTGAGGGAGCGTGGGCCTGCATGGAAGCGTAGGCCCAACTCTCACGAGGGCAGAGACCGATGCCCATTTTGAGACATACCTCAACTAGGGAGCCTCTACTGAGTGGCTTGATAGGCACCCCACCAGCCAGGTCCAAAGCACGGGAGAGTGTGGCCAGAGCTGTGTATCAGTAGGGCAGCCATCAAAGGTCTGTGCAGGAGTGCAAGAAGAAGGTTGGCACAGACCGGAGATGGATTAAGGAGAAGGTGGCAGCCATCCGGGCCGCACGTGCTGCTACGGGTGGTGGACAGCCGGATGTGCCACAGCTGCTGCCGCAGAAGGAGTTGGTGGCAGCTACCATGCGGCACAGCACTGTTCAGAGGGGTGCCTGGTGGCGGCTTCCAGACAGGAGGCAGCCCATCACTGCATGGTAGGTATGGCAGTGCCTGGGGCTTGGGGGCAGGAGGGCGGGGGTGTGCCAGCGGTACTAATGCAACTGTATTCCTTTACAGCTTCAGAGCACCTGCATGCAGTGGCAGGGATGAGGGTGTCTCCTTGGGGCAGTCCTGGACCCGGAGGACTGTCCTTCCACCTCCACCAGTGTCCGGGGGCCAGATCACATGCAGCCCAATACTGCTGTCCATTGGGATGCCCGTGGCATGGTTACAGACGAGGCCCTGGCTGTGTTTCAACATGACGCCAGCCATGGCGTACAGTATGCCGAGACACAGATCGGGGTGGGGTCCGGGACCAATGATGAAGAGACCATCATCTTGGATAGCGGTGTTGCCATTGAGGGGGAAGCACACTTACCACTCACCCACCACGGCACCACAGACGGTGCCCTGGTGGTGGGTGTCTGCCCACCGGCCACCGCTCCCGGTGACGCCATGGGTGCCAGCGGTATGGTGTTTGCTGATGGTGGTGGCGGTGGTTGTGAGCCACACTGGTGCTGCTCGGTGCACAGTGGCCGGAGGGGCAGCAGCAGCAGTTGGACAGTTGGGCGGGGTCGAAGGGGGGGCTGGGTGCAGCGCCCACTGATGGTGCACTGCTGAACGAGCAGCCCCAAGAGGGCCCCACTATGCAGTGCCCACCTGCGTGGGGAGCTGGGCTGTGGGGTTGAATGCCACCCGTCGGTCGGCGCAATGCCCATGCGCCCCAGGGTGCCGGCCCCTTGGCTGATCACACCTGTCTGCTACAGGCATCCATGGAGTAACAGGTGCTGGTTGAGGCAGGGGTGCGTGCACTCCTCGCAGAGCTGCACCTGGCTGCAGAGCGGCGCGACAGGGACTTTGAACAGCTCCTGGCCGAGAACATATGAATGTGGGAAGACACGACCACAGTCCTGGATCGACTTACCGCTGCAGTCACGGCTGGCCTAGCGCCACTGTCCACCTTAGTGCGTGGCCGTCTAATGCAGACCCCATGGAGTGAATTCTCCACCCCTTGGTCATGGCATCGAGCAACCCCCTCTGTGTCGATGCCGGGATCCTCTGTGGGCATTCCGGACATGCCTGGAGCAGGCATGTTCAGAAGCCTGCAGATCCCTGCGAAGACCCGGTCATATTCCTGCCATAATACCCCTAGGGGACCATCACAAACAACCCCTGTGGCCATCACACAGCCTGTGTCTGCTGGGCGGTCTCAGCGGGGCCATTCACGTGTCCACGGCGTCCATGCAACCGTGCGGCGGTCCTGAACCACCCACCTCCCTGTCCACTGTCTGCTGCTGCCCTGTGTGCACATTGGTGTGGTGTGTGTGGATGCATTCGGGATGTGGCATCCATGTTTGATGCTGCACACAGGCCATGTACACACCTCCCAGCTGCTGGCCACTGTGGCATATGCATGATGATGCCAGACAGCGCTGACTGTTACTGTGCATCGGTGCTCAGCGTTTGACACATGCCTGGTGCCAGCCTCTGGGCACAGGCATGATGGTGCCTGTGTGTATGTGTGTGTGGGTGGGGTGTTCAGTGCTGTGCTGTTCTGTGTGCTTCCATGGGGTCCAGTCCCATGTCTCTCAATACTCCCCTCCAGCCATTAGTGTCACAGAAGCCCGCCCATGCATGCCTGTATGCTGTACCATAGTCCGCGGTACATGCATGTGGACATGTTCACCTACCTGCATGCACCATAGTGCTCCTCTGCAATTGTGTCCTGGTGCTGCTGGCCCATCCTGTTTAGCCGGTTTTCTCTTCACCCGGGGGGTCTGCCCACCACCACCTGGCCAGCGGCCACTTTGTCCCCACTGCTGTTCCCCTCCTTGACCTCAACAGTTATCCCACAGTCAGTAGCCATGTTGTGTAGTATACAGCAGACCAGGAATAGGCCACAGACCTTTGAGGGCTGTACTATAGTCACCGCCAGACTTGTCCGGGCAACAGAACTGCCTTCAGCAGCCCAAAGACATGCTCGATGATGTTCCATCGCTGGCATGTGCCTCATTGTAGTGCTCCTGCACTGGGGTCAACAGGTAATGGTATGGCGATGAGCTGCCAGGGCCAGAGTGGGTAGCCACTGTCACCTGTGTGTAGAAAAGTGTGGTTAGCATGGTGGATTGTGTTGCTGCAACCCCCAGCCTTCCCGTCCGCACCCTGCAGCGCCCTGTCCTAGCATCCCCACACACCATGCCCTGTTGAGCCGGGCTTCCTGTTTCCACAACATATTCACCTACTAGGTGGCTGCTGGGGATGTCCCACTCTCAAACCTGTGGCACAGTGCTGACCGGTGCTAGATGAAGGCATCATGTGCTCCACCAGGATGTGTGGGACAGGCGTTGATTATGCCCCCTGGCATCATACACCACCTGGCAGTTGACACTGGAGCAGCCCTTTCTGCTGATGTACTCTACCCCTCTGGGCCAGGTGGTGTGCAGATGCCAACATGGGTGCTATCAATGGCTCCTAGCATGCCAGGTATACGTGCCACCCTGTGGAACTCCAGCATGTTCGCTGTATGCTCTGCCTGTGTGCTGGGGAAATGGATGTATTCCACAGCATGTGGCAGCAGTGTGTTGAGGAATTGAGTGAGGAGCCATGACACGGCCGATTGGGTTATGCCTGTGGTGTCCCCTGTTGGTCTCTGGAAGGCACCCGTGGTGAGCAGGCATATGACAGACATGACTTTCATCTCCACCGACAGAGCGTGGCTCCGTCTTGTGGGTGCCTGCATCTCCTCACTGCACAGCTCACAGAGTTGCCTCAGAATTGTCCGGTTCAGGTGGTACCAGCCCACAATCTCTGTATCACTGTACTGCCCGGATGTATTGCCGATGGGCCCTTCCATGGCTCGCCGCTCTGCCTCCTGCCTCCTCACACCCCTCATTACCACCTCCATCTGGAAGATGGCACTGGCCATGGCCTCGGATATCGTGCCCCCCCCCCCGAGTGGCTGTCTCTCCAGGCACCCCCGGCTGTGTGCTGCTGTGTGGTCTTGTGCTGGATGCACAACTGTGTTTGGGGTTCCCAGCTGGCAGCCTGTGGGCTGTAGCCTCTGCCTCCCACCTGTCTGGGCACCTGTGCTGCCCCTTCTGTGCTGGGTGTCACAGGCACCTGCTCTGGCTGTTGCCTCCGCACCTGTCTCACACACACACACACACACACACTCTCACTCACACACACAGACACAGTCACTGTCACACACCCACTCTCTCACTCTGTTCCACTCTCTGACTGCCTCTGTCTCTGTCTTGTACCCCTCTTGCTGTCCAGCCTGCCCACTCTATCTCCTCTCTACGGCTCCCCTGTGGTGCAAGCCTCCTTCCCTAACACTCCCCTCTTTTATAGGCTCAAGTTTGCTCTGCGCAATTCCCATTTGCTCTGCGATTGCGCCATTTGTCTGCTGTTGAATACTGCACTGTGCCGCATATTTCAGGGCTACACCCCCTGCACTTGTGCATGCATGCATTACCATTGCACATTGGCGCATTGTGGTTTGCACTGTGCAGTTTCTGCTGCTGAATATCGCTCTCCGGTACATTATCGCAGTTGAGCTGGTGCAACCATGTTGTGCATTGCGCAACTGCTTTGAATATCCCACCCAGTGTGAAGAATGTGCAACCTCCATAGAAGGAGAAGAAAAAAAAGACAAAGAAATAAACAAGGAGCTGAGACTTGAAACTACATACCTGAATGGGGTGCCAAAAGTTAAAACCGAAACACCAGAAGCCCAGAAAGGTATGGTATATAACTTGTTTAAGAGTGTATTAGGCAATAAGATCAGGTGGCAGGATTTGGTGAGGCATATTGTTAGATGTGCAAGTTCATTAGGGTGCCACATTAGGGTGCTGCAAAAGTTTGCCTGTCATGCTGGTGAATTGAATTTCATGGTGCTCTGCAGGGATGGTGCAGTAGGAGTGTTGTGCCCCTTGCCCCATACATCTCTGATGTGGATGTTATTATAATAAAGTACAGGGTGTGTGTGGGGGGGGTGCACCCCCCCCCCCACAAACAGCCTGGATGTGTCCTGGAGCATTTGATGCAAAGGGGGTTGGGTGGCACAATGGCTGGGTGCGATGTTCACTGTCAGCATTGTGCTGGTGCCCTAATGACTGTCACCCTTTTCATTGTCATGGCAACATGGGTGAACCATTTGGTGATAGCCTACAGACATAAGAGTATTAAAATGATTGGTATTATATGTGCTACACTTTGTAATAGGGAGATTAGGAGAGAGCTAATAAAAGTAAGTCACACATTTAATCTCATGGGCATGAAATTAGATAATACCTTGGAATCAATAATAGAGACACAAGGTCAAAACTAGACCAAAAGCAGATGGGTAATAAAAGAAAGTGACATTTAAAGGGAAAATATACAGTCTTAATTTGAGGTATTCCACAAACAAACAAATATAAAAACACTAGGATAACAGAGTGTGCAAGACCAGTAGAAACTTCACACTGTCTTGCAGATTGTGATGATTGTGCATTATGGAAACAATGCAGAGAAACACGAGGAAGAAGAAAAAAGGCCTTAAAATCAGCTGTAGCATTGTGTTGTCTGAGACAATAATAGAACTGGAGGAAAGTTCAACAGAAGTCTCATCAAAGGAAAAATTAAAGATAGAACATGAAGAGGCAGCAGATACAGTTAAAATAGACTGACAAATAAACCCTGACAAAAAAGAAATGAAAATAATTAGCTGGAATATTGCAGCATTAAAAGGCAAATGTGATGCTGTGACATGGTTATCAGAAATGGGGCCAGTTATTCAAAGCACTCGCCGGGCACAAACCCTTTGTGCTGAAATTGTGCTGCATTTGCGCCCGGCTGCAATATTCAGAAGCCAAATAGTTCTGGTGCAATGTGATAGCACCGGTGCTATAAAATAATGTATACAAGTAAACAAGTGAGGTGCGGGGACATGAATTCCAGCGCATTGGAATATTCAATGGAATAGCACTGTGCTACAGTCGTTAATGTAACCTGTAGCTTGGTGCCCAATACCACTGCCAAAAAGCATGCAGTAATGTCAGGGAATCATGGCCCAGTAACCCCCCAATACCAAAGTCAGGGAAACATACGGGAAACCTACCTCGGTGATCTAGTACCCCTCTCCATCCGATTCCACACATTCATACATAGACTGTATCATAGCCCCATTGTCCTGGTAGTTTAGCAGCTCCCCAAACCCGAGCCCCCATACAGTCATATATAGAATGCACAGATTCTCCCAGTGTCCCAAGCCCCAATCCCCCAAAGGGTAACAGTCCTGAACACCTGGTGATCTAGTGCACCCCCCAAACAGAGTTTGACAGAGAAGTCCCTGCGGTACCAGTTCTGACTGCCACAGAGGTCTCATGCATGTTTCCCTGTCTGCGATCTGGTTGGCATGTCAGTGATAGGTCGCTGCAGGAGAGAGAGAGCAGGACAGAGAGCAACATGGCGAGGCCAGACCAGACAGAGAGAACCAAGAACATCACGGAAGTTACAGTGCGAGATAGTGGAGCGGCAGGTGAACACAGGTGGCAGGTAAGGTTCCTGGTGAGAGTACTGCCACCTGGAGCTCTGTGTCTGTCTCACTAGTGGTCACACAATGCCAGCACATTGCCACATCCTCTGCACCCTTTGGATGGCCATCTTGTATTGCATAGTAGCCAAGGTTACTGGTCGGTGGTGCCCCCCAAAGACATGTGTCATACCATGCTGCAGCTCTGTCTGCCCATACACCCACCTAGTGGACCTCGAAGCACCCTCTGCAAGCACAATAACCCTAGTTGGTGCCGATGGGTTTGCGATCACATATCCGACCATAGTGTAAGCCCCCCCAACACCAGCTGCCTGCCCATCCAGACAGCAACCACTGCACCTTGCGTTACAGGGTACACTTCTAGCAATCTCACAAGAGACACACGGAGACATGGAGAGCAGTACCCGCACCTTGAGATGCGTGACCCCCACCGTGCTCGGGACCCATGGCTGTCCTGTGGTGAGAGCTCCGCAGTTGCTGTCGGCCTGATGTGTGCAATGTTGCAGTTTCATGCCATCAGTCTCTGTCTCTGATCTGTTCTTGTGAATGACATTTGCGGAGACAGAGACAGAGACTGTGTAAAGCACTGTCCTGCATTCATGTGGCACTGACACAGCGAGACAGTGAATGGGAGTCAGTGGGACTAGCAGTGACAGCAGTGCCTTCTACTCTGGATCCCTGTGCACTAGAGGTTACTGCAATCAGAGAGTGCAATATCAGGACAGAGAGCCAGTGCTAGTGCACACAAATACCCCCACAGAGACAACCAAAGTGCTGAACATTTGCTGTGCTCCCTGTCACTGACTGTCAGACTCCTGCCGTCATCATGAATCATGGTGAGTAATGCACAGTTCTTGTACTGGGGTTCTGTCTGTTGTCTTAAGACTGTCTCTGTCCACATTTGCTATCGAAATCACTATGAGCTGCCCAGATCCATGGTGTTGCCTGTCCTCCAGTGGGCCACCCCTGCCCCACATCCGCAGTTGCTCTAAGGGAGGCATTGACTGTGGGAGTATTGTACAGTGCTGCAGAAGAGATGTTAGTCAGAATGCTTTGTAATCCAGCACATGGGGTAGTGCTGTCAGGGCACAGGTCTTGTGTACATGGGGTAGTGCTGTCAGGGCACAGGTCTTGTGTGTGTGTGTGTGTGTGTGTGTGTGTGTGTGTGTGTGTGTGTGTGTGTGTGTGTGTGTGTGTGTGTGTGTGTGCATCAAGGAGCAGGACGAGGGGGCACTAGACTACCAGGGACAATGGGAGACTACGACACAGTTGGAATGTGTACCTATGGGGTATAGGGGGATCGGGGTTGGGGGGCCACTAGTCTACCAGGCATACTTCACATCATCTTTCCTCATGCATCACAGACAATGCTGTGAAAAACAGGGTCTGACACCCCATAGCAGGGACACATCAACACTATTGCTACTATTCCTTCAGACACCCAATAGACTACAGGGATTTGTGTTACATTGCATTGTCTGAGGATGTACATGTCTGTCACATTCCTGTTTGCCTTATTTTGTGCTTGCCACCCCCACTGTTCTGTCACAAGTCCACAGCTGTCACAAAGGACAATTGGAGAATGTGAGGCAACATTAAGGGCATCCCTGGATATCAGGAATACTTCAAATGTATGCTACCAGGGAATATGCTTGTTTCTACTGGGGATCCATAGTCTCTACTGCTGTGTACACTGGTAGCCTCGGCTCCAGAACTGTTTCCCAGGTCTGATATACAGGTGGAGCTGTGTGCACCTCCTGCCTGTGTTACTGACCGTAGTTCCTGTCCGATCAACAGGTGGAGCTGTGTGCTCCATACAATAGCACGGGGCAAACTACAAGGGAGAGCATGCAAAGCAGGCCATAATTAGATGCTAATATGGCCGTTTGCCCATGGTTTACCTGAGAAGGCTCATTTGCATAGGGGCTTTGAATATAGCAAACTTTTGCCCCAGGCTAATGTGTTTGCATCGGACTAATGTGTTAGCACTGTGCAATCGAGTTAGTCCCAGGCAAACCTCTCAAACAATTAGCACAGTTCTGCAGAGTGTGGCCTGTAATGTTGTTTGCAATTGTGGTGCACCACCTCAGTGCTATCACTTACATTGGCCACCTGCTGCAACACTGTCTTACTCCACTGCTGTGTGCAGTGGGATGCTGTTGCAGTTAGCACTGGCCGGTTGCTATATTCAGAGCTGTCTTATTTGGCGGGCTATTTTTGCACTGCACTCCCAGCCCTGTTTGCATGGCTTCATTTGCACGCTATATTCAACTGCTTTAGCCCCAGGACTATTCCTTTGAATATATCATGCAAATGATTCTGGGCTAATTTAGCAAACCGTGCAGTGCTAATTTTGCCCCAGGGCTAATTTTTGAATATCTGGCCTATGGTCACTTATGACATTATACTTATACACGTAACATGGTTAACTGGAACAAACTTTATTCTGCATGGCTATGAAATCTTTGAGATAGCAGCCAACAAAGAAAATGCTATGGGTTGGGCCAAAGGGGGCTAATTTGTTTCGTTTCCATGGTTCCTTTTAAAAAAATGAAATCCCTAGAAATTGGTGCACCTTATTTTTTATGTATGTTGATTACAAATTTAGATGATTCTGATTTTATTGTGGTTAATGCTAATGTACCAACAAAAAATGTCAAACACTTAGACATGGTTATGTTGGCACTAGATGAGTTTAATGTTAAAACTGGAGCTATCCAAGAAATTTATGGTAATTGCTGGAACTGCACAGTTGTAGACTATAGTTTATTCAATTTATGAAATAAAATGTTTTAAACTGAACTTCAGCTGTAGTGTCCTGTACAGAAAATTGCTGATGTTGTGCCTGTTTCCTAAGCTGTACTACTGAATGTGTTTAAACAAGAGCACCATCATCCTAGTGTGCACTTTCTTTGTGAACTTTAGGTCAGATAGATATTTTGTAATTTCCCAGATCAATGAGTTGGCCCCATGAGAGCAGTGTGTGTCATCTGTCTTGCAGAGGATCCAGCCCAGTTCATTGTACATAGTACAGTGTTGTGTATGAGGTGGGGAAGCCTAGAGTAATTCTGTACAGTGCATGAAATGGGTGGTTATTTTGTTGAGGGATCAAGTTTGCACCAGAGTGAACTACGTCTCTGTAATCCAGAAGGAAAGGATAGACTGTTCCACATTCTGTTTCCTTATATTTAGCTGGAGACAGTTTTTACTCTATAAAGGGTGCATAGACTTGGCATGTTTGAGAAATGTGCTTGGAGTAATTACAGTGCTGGTCCACGTGGAGGCCAAGGTACTACAGGAGGTGACTGGGTCCAGACAGGACTCATCCAAAGAGCGTAGGGTCAGGGAGGAGGAGGTGGTGCTGATCCATTGCCTAGTGCCAAAATTCATGAACACCATCTTTTGATTCATGACAAAACAGTTCTCCAGGAACCATTTTTGGATAGTTGTGAAGTCCTGTTGAAAGAATTCCTTAATGGATGAGACAGAGGTGCCTGACGCAGGGTTTTAAATAATTGATTAGCAGTTTTTTTTCTTGGGACAATACTAACTGTACAGAAAGTATTTATTTAGATTTTCTAGAAATGCTGTGCTTGCTAAACACAGTGAGGCAAGAGCTATGCATTTTCACAAAGTTTTAGCACTTTTATGAGCAAAATACTTATCAATTTTTAGAGTTAAATACAACCCTGCTGACGCATAGATTATGGTATCATCAGCATACATGCGTATGTGGCTGGCAGAGATGGACGGCGGGAGGTCATTGATGAAAATGGTGAAAAGCAGGGGTCCCAAGACCAAGCCTTGGAGGACCCCAAGTGAGATAGGTAGGGCAGGGGAGGTGTTCGGGCCTAGCTTGACAGACTGAGTGCAGTTATCCAGGTAGGACTACAACCATACAAGGAATAATGTGGAGACATCGGACTCTGCAAGTTTGAGTAGTAACAGGGGGTGGCCATCAGTATCGAAGACCTTGGCTAGGTCTATAGATATGGCCATTGTGCCCAGAACCCTTGGTCCAAGTTGATGGCATGTGGTCAGTGGCCCTGTGTAGGAGAAGGTGGAGGTTTTGGTGGTTGGGATAAAAGCCAAATTGATATGGAGTTAGGAAGTTTGATTCCACATACTGTAGAAGTTAGATAGCTGTGCACTGACAAACCTCTTAATGGTTTTAGAAAGGATGGGTACAAGTAAAATTGGACAATATCTGGAGGTTGATACAGTAGCAAGTAAAAAAATCAAGTCAAAGAAACAAAACCACGGGCAAGGTTAACAAGGCCCAAACATTTGTAAGAACAGTAAGTAACAACAACAAAAATTGTGCAGCAATAATAAATAGCATGTTACATATAGGATCACATTGTAATGAGGTGTTGGGTTTCACAGACCCCCGAAAACAAAGAAAATAAGCATCCCATCTGGATGCAGGTGGAGCAGGAGGGAGTATAAAGAATACTAAGGTGGGTGGGGTTAGGGACATTGGAGTGCATTGCTGATGGGAAGAGTCTAAGGAGCTTTTGAGTGAGAAAGAGAGGAGCATTGTGACAGAGGTGAGATGGGAGTTTGTTCTAGAGAAGGAAACAAGGAAAGGCAGACTGACCAGAGGCAGAGTATGGGCAAGGTAAAGAGAATTCTGAGAGTCTCTGGTGAAGGAATAATTTGAGGTGATAGCTTGGGTGAGATAAGAGGGAAGATAGGAGGAGGGACCAAACCAAAATTTTGCAATGAAGGAAGCACAGTAGACCATTCTCCTGTGAGGCAAGGGAACCAGTGATAGGGCAGAATATAAAAGGCAGTGGTGAGCAGAGGGGCTGTAGCAAACCTGCAGAAGGAGTTTAACAGAATATCAACTCTGCCTAGGAAGTCTGAGAGGCAGTGCCATATACCACATCAGCATAATCGAAAGTGGGTAGGATCATTTTGGTGACAAGCTTCTGGTGGGTAGGGAGGAGGCTGAATTTGTGCTGATAGAGGCACCTAGTTTGGGTTGAAGCTTACCGTAAATGGTGTCAACATGTGAGGAGAAATCCAGGTTCATGTCCAGCCAAACCCCTAGGTACTTAAAAGCTGAGACGTTCTCAAGGTTGGACCCATCCAGGGTAGTAAAGTTTGGAGGTTGGAGTTCAATTAGGTCAGGGGTCATCCAGGGAAGATGTTGGCCTTGGACTCTGGAATGCTTGAGTGGGGCATACTTTTCACAAATACTTAGGTTGTAGAGAAGAGTGCCAGACTGTCATTGAAGCACAAGTCAGGAAGCATAGACAAAGCAGGAGAATTCATAACATTTGCAAGTAGTGTTTTATTACTATCAATAACAATAATATAAAAAACAAAATTGTGCAGGATAACTCTTAAACAGGCATTTCAAGCAAAACAATGCTGTTCATCTAATAGCATCTCTAAATGTACATGTAAATCTCAGCCTCTCTCTCTCTCTCTCTCTCTCTCTGTCTCAGTGAACATTGCTCTCTTTTATAAGGTATTTTCACCAGGCAATTAAATTCTGCACCCTGCTCTTGTTACTCTATATTATCTGTTTTCACACAATGTACCAAACTTTGTCAACTTTATCAGTTTCTTTCCTGTGACCAGTACATCCAGTCTCTTCAACAGGTGCAGCCAATTAAGGCATTCTGGCTGGAGCTGGTTTTCCTGTTGACAGCTCTGCAAAGAAGCTTGTGGAAGGACGAAAGGTTTCTCAAGGTCAACCCTGTGTTCTAGGGTTGTTATCTTTTCTAACAAACCCCAAACAGCTTTCTGCAATTCATTTTAACAATATAACTAAATACATTTGCAAACCAAGGAATCTCATTTTCATATAAAGATTCACATATAGATTTTAATCACAGAGAAGCAAAGGGAGAAAGAAAGAACAGAAACAGCAAGTTTATTATTTTATTTATTTATTTTTTATTTATTCATTCACTGACCTATGCAACCAGTATAGTGTTATGCTTGTGCAACTGTGTTAGTTTGATTTTGGCCATTCGCACTGTCTATTCCAGAGGAATTACCACCCTGTAGGGGTACGAAGGCAAGGAACTCTCGAAGAGGGTTCCACCCCAGAGGTGCCACGGGACAATTCCTGTGGCTAAAGGTACCTTAGGAATCCCCCTAAGGAGAGAGTGCTGCTGCTGGAGGAGGAAGGGAGGATGGCGGGGCAAAGAAAAAATGCTTCACAGTGAGGCTGAGAGGAACTGCTTATATAGCTCAGGAAGTAGGAGTGGCTGACTGCTTGGCCACTGAACTCTAGGCAAAGCCTTTCCAATTCACTGACCTATGCAGCCAGTATAGTGTTATGCTTGTGCAACTGTGTTAATTTGATTTTGGCCGTTCACACTCTCTATTCCAGAGGAATTACCACCCTGTAGGGGTACGAAGGCAAGGAACTTCCAAGAGGGTTCCACCCCTAGAGGTGCCATGGGATGATTCCTGTGGCTACAGGTACCTTAGGAACCCCAAAAGAAATGTAGTATCATCCCCAAAGGAGGCAACAGGAAGCATATGAGCAAGCAGTAACTGTGATATTGGAGCAGTAACTGCAACATAGTAGTAGAAAACATAGGTAGTTTGATAATGCAATGAGATGCTCAATTGAATAATGTAATGACTGCCCAGGTTTGCATAGCATGATACGATGGTTTGCCTTGAGATTAGGGGATTCCCTAAGGAGAGAGAGAACAGTCGGACATCCTCCACCTCCATCCAACAATGGAACCTACCTAAGAACTAGGGAAAACAACTATGCTAACTAAATGTTATGACCTGAGGCAACGGAGGAGAGAAAAAAACGTTATGAGGAGGAAATCTTTGGGGATCCAAGGCCTAGGTCGTCTTTCCTCCAGGCTTGGGAAAATTTATTTAGTGATGGCTCTGCAGCTGCAATTTGGAAAACCCAATTAAGGGGAGGTGGAAAATATTCCAATTTGAAGGAAGGCTCTCACTCAAACCCTCAAGTGGGAAAGCCATGGAAGGTTGCAAGCAAACTCTGTAACAAGGTCAACCAAGGTGCAAGAGGGGAGCAACAACTGCTGAGGCACTCACCTGGCCTGTCCACCCTAAATGAAACCAGGTGAACCAGAGGCAGTCATAGGGAGAATGTGGTGAAGGTGCCTTGCTAGGGAAACCACTAAAGCCAATGGCCAACCGTTATAGTGGAACACTAGAGCCAAAGGAGATCATTGTAACCACCCTTCACCGCTAGTCTTAAATTCTACACCAGGAGCTGCTGCCATGTAGCAGGCAGCTAAAGCCAAGCCCAGGGTGAGAACATTCCCAGCTATGTACCAGGTGAGAAGGATCCCGCCCCAAGTTGGACACGCTCAATGATGTGGACTAAATGCAGAGTGAGACCATCAGCTGCAGGAACCCTGCACCAGAATAGAATGGCTGGCATGCCCCAGAATTGAATGAGCTGAAAAAACTGGTGAGCTGAATGAGCACAGCGTACTGAAATTGTAATGAGCATAGCATGCTGAGATTGTAATGAGCACTGAGTGCTGACCTTGCAAGGTCAAATGCAGATTGAGTGCAGCAGGATCCAAGGCTGAAGCAGAGGGGAAGGCAGTAGGCACGAAGCAATGATTTGTGTAAGCAAGAGCAACGGTTACGTAAGCAAGTGTAGACCTGCATGTAGGTCAATAAGCAGTAGTAGTGATAGGTGAATCTGCATGACATGTATAACAATTAAACAGCACTGAATTGGGGCAAGCCAGCCAAACATGAATGGCCAAATCAAGGTGACAAACACTCTGAGGATTTTCGGCAGCGAGGCAATGTTTAAATATCAAGTCATATTAACAGCCTCAGCAGGAGCTTTAGTTGGCTGACCTCAGAGTTATAAGTGCAATAAAACAGAGAGACAGTGCTTGAAAGCAGGTGTAGCCAGGCATAGCAGTGAAACTGTGAGTAAATGAGAAGCACAGGTAGGGTCAGAGTAAACTAAGTCAGGTGAAAAGAATTGAGTATGCAACAGGAAGCAGCTATGGCTGAACTTTAAACAGATAATGATAGCAGTTGCATTGCAGTAGTTTGAGCGTGGTGAGCACAGTGTGGAACACAAGCACTGGATACAAGTAATTAAAGTAAACAGCAGCAGTGGCTGTAGTTGTAGATAACTGAAAGTAGTAGCAGGAGCCCTGAGAGCAGTATGCTAGCAGCTTAGAAACAAACCCCCCCAAAAAGGCAAAACCGAAACACAGCAAAACAGAACAGGAAAGGCCCAAACAAGAGGCATAAAACAAAGGAACACACAGCTGGAGGAAAGATACAAACCAGAAGCTGGAAAACAAACAGTGAAGTCCAGCAGAGACACGCAGAAACAGCAGGCAGGGGTTAGGCCCCAGCCAGCTCAAAGGACAAACCAACATAGCCTCTGGCTGCAAAGAAAAATACTCCACAGTGAGGCTGAGAGGAACTGCTTATATAGCTCAGTAAGTGGGAGTGGCTGGCTGTTTGGCCACTGAACTCCAGGCAAAGCCTTTCCAATTCTTGGATTACAATATCTCTGAGCACAGACAGCTCATTTACAAAAGTTCCACGTCAGTGGGGAAGGGAGACAAAACATACAAAAGAG
Source organism: Neoceratodus forsteri (assembly GCA_016271365.2). Classification (NCBI taxonomy): domain Eukaryota; kingdom Metazoa; phylum Chordata; order Ceratodontiformes; family Ceratodontidae; genus Neoceratodus; species Neoceratodus forsteri. The sequence continues at coordinate 239,145,453 of CM057451.1, forward strand.
GTAAAAGTACAATGTTTCAAAACATTAAAATAAAGTGAACAAATATGTATGTACCTATATGCAGTTTTATCATTCTAATAGAAGGAAAGTGTAGATGAGAGGGGAAGATAAAGATGGGAGAAAAGAAAGAAAGGTAGGAAGTGGCAGTCATAGGCCTTATCAAGCTGGTGTGGGAGGGTAGGAGATGGGGAGGTGGGCAGGGGGTGGGAAGGTAGGAGGTGGAAACAATAGGCCTTGTCAAGCTGGTGTGGGAGGGGTAGGGGCAGGGTGAGGTGGATTGGGGTAGCCAGGGCCTTGTTACAGTGTGAAAGGGGGGTTAGCAGAATTACAGAGATAACAGCAGAGATACAGGGTTATCCAGATGATGAGAAGATTGAATGCTAGTAGATGGGAGTCTCAGATGAAGCAGTCACAAGAATTGTTGGCAGTGAGATGTTGGCGTAACTTCAGTTTGAATGGTCCCAATTTAGGTAGGGTGGTTATATCACTATGAAGAGTATTAAACCAGTGAGGTGCTCTGTAGACAAATGAGCATTGCCCCTGGGCTGTCTGGCATCTAGGAACATGGAGATGGTGGCTGTTTGAGCATTACGTATGCTGTGAACTACAATGGGGGCTTAGCAGGTTTGTGGTGCCTGGTGGCAGGAGGCTGAGAAGTGCTTTTCTGGCTAAAACACAGGTCTGGTATTGGATCCTCCCGGAGAGCTGTAGCCAACCAGTCTCAGCGTAAAGATCACAGATGTTGGTTGAAACGTGTGGACCCCATGAGTAGTCTGCATGCTTTGTTCAGAGCAATGGATATCCTGCATAACGACGACATGGGGGCTGCTCCATAGATTACAAGGCCATAGTCTTCAATGGATAATACAGAACTATATATAGCAAGTCAGAGGGCTTCTGGAGTAAGGCAGTGTTTATCTCTATGTATGAGACCAATCTTGACATTGACAGCCCTGGCTGCATTATCTATATGTTTGCCATAGAATAGATAGATGTCTAAGGTTACCCCCAGGTATTTGAAAAGTAGTATTTGTTCAAGAGGGATTTAAAGACAGTTTCTGATGGTAAGTGTATGGGATTTGTGCTTATTTCGGGTGCTGCTGAACATCATTACCTTGATTTTCTTGTAGTTGAGGATGAGTTTATGTTTTGAGAACCAGTCCTCCACTTCTGCAAACCCACTTTGAAGGTAATGTTCCAGTTGCTTGGGGTCGTGGCTGCAGGAGTAGATGACCGAATCATCTGCATAGAGGAGGATCCTTTTTGTGGGTGGAAAATTAGTGGTCACTGAGCAAGAGAAGGAAGGGATAGAACAGGGGAAAATTGTGGGACCATCGGAATGGTCAGTTCTGAGGTTCCCAAGGAAAATTTGATTGTGCAATCAGACAGACAAGAGACAGACAAGTGATAGACTAAGAGAGGACAGAAACATAGATCATTTAAACTCTCTCTGTATAACAAATGGGACATGGTCTTACCCAAACCTGTCATAGAAAGCCTTTTCAGATTGAGGCCCAGTGGAAGCTTTGAGATCCTGTAGGAAACTTTCTAAGCCAAAAGATTTGAAGATCCTGGTAAGTATTATTTTTTTTTGTGGGGGGAGACTTTGTTAGGTTTCATTTTACACACACAGTAGGTGACACAGTGATCACTGAATATATCAGATAGGGTACCCAAGCACAGAATTCACTTGGGGAGGTGGTTATCAACACCCAGTCTATTATACTGTGGTTTGGGTGTCTGGGTTTAAAGTGACTAGGTGAAAAGATCAATTGATGCAGGTTCAGGGTTTGATCTTGGAGTGGAGTCTGGAGGAAGCCGGGGACTTGACTTCAGCAGACCAGTTGGTATTAAAGTCACCAAGACAATGTAGTCACCGCTGCGTAGGAGATCTAGCACTTTCTGGAGTACTGTATGTCTAGCACTGCTTCTGATGGTTTCCCTGGGATGCACTGTATAACCGTGATCAACAGCAGGATGGAATGTGGGCAAGTGAGGGCTTCAGAGATAAGCTTGTGGGATTTTGGAGAGGTTTCACTGATTGTTACAGATAAGCTGTGTGTGTGTTATCAGAATAAATGAGTACCTCGCTGCCTCTTTTAGAGCAGTCTAGCCTGTGGGATGTATACCCAGGGAAGTTGATGGCAGTGCTGGCAGAGATCCAGGTTTCAGTCAAGATCAGAAAGTCAGGTTGGTTCAAGACTGTCCAGGTTTTTATTTTACATTCTCTATTTTTGGCCCTTCTCTCTCCGCAGCTGTACCTTCTCTCTCAGGATCTCCCAAGGTACCTAGGCTGGGCTCCGCCCTACTCCAGTGCCTCCTCCTGGTGCTATTCCTCCATGATGCCTTGGTTTATTCCCAGTGGGAAATGAGGGAGCAGCTCCTCATTCCACTCCCCCCCCACCTGCTAATGTCTTCATTGGGCGTCTGGCCAAGATTGCCTGGTTTCCATCACCACTTGTGCAGTGGTACCAGGGTCCATCGCTGGGTCAGCTGCGGGGCCTTTTTCCTTGTTATGCCCCTCCCTTGAGGAGCTGGCACACATGGAGGGCCAAGGAGTGAGCACGCTAGGTGTGCAGGTGTTCTGGAACTCGGCTGGCATCCTTCCCTCCCACAGCATACTGCAGCTGCACCTCCACCCGTGGTCACCCAGTTGGCAGTATTGCAGTGGAGATGTCAACCCTCCCTTCCCGGACAAGAGGAACATCTCTCTTGGGATGCCCTGTCTAACTCCCCCCAGCCTGCATTCCAATGACCCAAGTCCACTTCTGAACCCAGATCACTGGCATCACAAGTGGTAGCACTACTACTGCACCAGTGGGCTGGCCCTTCCAGGACCTGCACTCACGTCTGTCCATAATGGTATCCATATGTCCATGTGTGAACACAGGGACCTCACAGACCCTGTGCCACCACTCCCAGCAGTCCATAACCATATGCATATGTCCATGGGGAGCACAGTGCTGTCTTGGCCCTGTGCTCCCATCCATGTATCAGTCCTTAATAGTATTTGTATTTCTGTATGAGAGCACAGGGCACTCCGGGCCCTGCATCCACATTCATGAAGTAACACAGAAACACCTGCATACAACTCACATTACAATATTATCCTATGGGAAATTAAGCAAAATGTAAAGCCCCAGAACTCCAGAGCAAAGCAATATATGTTCACCAGACCAGCAAAAGGCACATCTGTGAGGCAGGCCCTCAGAACCCTGAAAATTTCAGAGCAAGATTGCAAAATTACAAACCGTTTTTTAACACCATAGTTTCAAAGAAACTGTTCTGTAAACCTTCCAGTACAATGATATCCTATGTGAAATCAACCAAACTTCAAATTTGCAGAATTCCTAGCCAAAGTACTATATTTTCACAAAACTAGCAAAGACACATCTGTGGAGCAAGCCCTTTCTAACCTGAAAATTACAATCCAAAATTCCAAACTGTTTCTTCACTATGAGGTGACAAAAAACAGCTTTATAAAATTTCTTTTTCATGAATTGTGATTAAGAATCCAGTTTTGCAATCAAGAATCCTGTTTTGCGAAACAAGAATCCTGTTTTGTATAACAAGAATCCTGTTTCACAATCGAGAAATCCTATTTCACATGGCACATCTAACTTTTCCCATAGGAAATAATGGAAAACTTTGAAATTTAATAACTTTTGAAAGGATTCATATTTTTTCAACCCAAACCTTCAAAAGGCACATCTGTGACCCAAGACCTATATACCCTAAGAATTTCAGACCAAAACCACAAGCTGTGTTTGCACAGGGGCATGACAACGAATTTGACAAAAATGTTAATTTACACACTTTTTTTTGAGACACCATATCTCCACACCCGCACCTCCAACTGGAACAAAGCTTGAAAAATGAACAGATCACTAGACCCTGATGGTGCATGCCAAATATCATCCAAATCGCTTGAATGGTTGGAAAAATATTAAGCACAAAATTTTCAGCATAACATAGAATTGAAGAATTTGGCACAAAACTGTGATTTACACAGTTTGGGACTCTATAACTCCACACCTGCACATTCAACTTAAATGAAACTTGCCATATGAAGAGATCTTTGGTCCCTAATGATGCATACAAAATTTAATGTAAATCACCTGAACGATTACTAAGTTATTAAAGCACAACATATTCAGTTTAACAAAGAAGTAAAGAAAGATTTTGACAAAAACAGTGATTTACACATTTTAGGACTCTATCATACATCGACACATCAACTGAAATGAAACATGCTACTTCATGAGATTCCTGCTTCATGGGTGTGCCCTCTGATAGCGACACCAACACAGCGACTCCACCAACCCGGTCGACAAAATCAACAGGTTACCGACAGGTCACTGTATTGGTGCACCTGACACAGAGATACGCTGTCTTCCAGTCCTTCACCTCCCGACTCAACCCCGACTGGAGTTGAGAATCCTAAATATGGGGGAGGGTGCGGTGGCAGAGCTCCCACATGAGGGTTTTGTGGGCGAATATCCTGATGAAAAAACAGACCAGGAGACACAATGGAATTTTGTTTACTACAACTTGTGATCGACATAATTCCTATTGATTAGATGCCAGTTAATAAAACTGTTGTCGAACTGGCATTGTAGAGCCTGTTCATAGTGGGGCATGCTAAATTTCATGCATATCTCCTGAACTATTTCAAAGTTATTAAAGCACAAAATATTAAGTTTAACATGGAAGTGGAAAAGAATTTGACAAAAAATGGTCATGTACACAAAATATATTAAAGAGCTGTGGATACCTCTTGGAGAACTTCGGACAACATCATATTTAGACACAATTCAGCTTGTATTTCATTTGCCTTTTATATGTTTCTTCTCTCTTTTATTTATTGCTGAGGAACTTCCCACAAAAACAGGTTCTTAATCCCTTAGAGTCTATTTGCCTCTCCCTGCTTACTCCTTACTTGAAATCATAATGCTCTGTTGTGATATCACAACTGATTTTCATGGGAATAACTTTGATGTCATAAGCTGAGTATTATGACATCAGGTTTAATAGGAGCTGCTGAACCCTCAAGGAACAGAGGTCCAGTTTTCATGCATCTATCCTCAATAATAAATCATGGTGAGAAGAAATACAGAGCTCATGAGAAATATAAGATGCTCTGATTCTTCATATTATGTTTTCAAAGTTCTCCATGGAGCGTCAGTGATTCTTTAAGTTTAACATAGGCGTGAAGAAAGAATTTGACAAAAATGGTGATGTACACATTTAGGAACTACATACCTCCAGACATGCACTCCCAACTGGAAAGAAACTTGCTACATCAAGACCACTCGTTTATGAAGGTACATGCCAACTTTCATGAAAATTGCTAGAACAGCTGCAAAGTTATTAAAGTGCAAAATGCAAAAGAATCAAAGAAAGAATTTGACAAGAAATGGTGATGTCCACATTTTTGGTATACCGTTGACAAAGCGATTATTTCAAAGCGAGGACCATCGCAGCAACAATTTTGAGATTGTAGCTGCAATGGTCTTGCTGTACACCAGCTTCAGTTTTGCTGGTGTTTTGCCCCCTTCCGTATAAATTCAGACCAGGAGCTGATTATTATAGGGGGCGCGATAGCGCCCCTATAGTTAGGGTTTGTACAGTCTTTCAATGTTAAATCTAAATTTTTTGCACCTTAATAACTTTGGCATTTTTCAACATAATTGCCCAAACATTGGTATTTGCTGTCATGTTACCAGTGTCACAAGATGTGAAAAGTTTCATAATGGCAGCTTTTGTGGTTTCTGAGACATGAAGTGGTCAAAAACCCAAAACATGTATGTTTTTTCCCCATATGATAACATGGGAGTTTTTGCTCTCTTCTACAGCACACACAGAATGAAGTTTCTCTCTGACATTTTCAGGGATGATGGGATGTGTGCCAGGGGTGTGCCTTTAGATGGTTTGGTGAAAAAATATATTACCAGTTTTGAATTATAATTATTTTTGTGATAGATACAGGACAGGCTGCTTGAACGGTACAGTAAATAACATTTGCCGTTCGAACAGTAAAGTGCGAATGGTAAATGGCATGTACTGTTTGAACTTTACTGTTCAAACGGTAAATGTTAGAACAGTAAATACCATTTACTGTTCGAACTTTACTATTCAAATGGCAAATGTTGGAACAGTAAATACCATTTACTGTTTGAACATTACTGTTCGAATGGTAAATAATCATTTACCATTTGTTCTTTAGTGCTTGCAGTTGAACTTTTCAGTTCAGAGTCTGCCATCTTATTTTCAATTAGCAAGGGTGGAAAATGTTAAATATTTTAAAAAATACTGCCCCCTAGGTAAACACTAACAATTGTGTTTACCTAATTGGAGCCCGAGGAACATAATTCTGGCATTACTTTGTTTACATGTAGTACCAAAATATGTTTAGTTTGGGTGGTGTCTACCATAAATTGCAGCAGAATCCTGAGACAACCTTGCTTGTGACAGTATGGGGGGGGGGGTGGATTAATGCAAATAGTCCCTGTTCATTTTGGGGACAAACAGACCCTAGAATCAGATTTCTCTGCCCTCACTTAAATAAACGCCAAAGTGTTTTTCTAATAAATACTGGGTTTTCTCCTTTTACTTCTGCTAAGAGGAAGGGGGTTGAGGAATATTAATAGTAAATATTGAAATGTATGCCAACATTGGGGTGCCCAGTCTCAGTGTTGGCAGTTAACCTCACTCAGCAGTCGCCATTGCAGGACACTGAGGCCCACTCCCAGTGTCCCCAGTATGTTCCCCCTCCTCCAGCAGTGTGCCTGCTTCCAAAATAGTTTGCCGACAGTGGGATGCCAAATTCCCATGTCAGCAGGAGCCCCTCCTGACAGTGCAGGACATTGGGTAGCCCACTCCCAGTGTCCCCAGTTGTGTCCTCGCCCAGTATTGTGGAGCACTGGGTAGCCCACTCCCAGGGTCCTAAAATGTAAAAATGTTCCTGCAAAACAGAAAATGGTCCCTACGCCATCTCCCTGTCCCTCCCCATTCCAACACTTCCTCTGAGCACCCACTTCCCTTAACCTCCTTACTCCATACTTACCTATGGAGGTCAGCAGCTGAGATCTTCACTGGACTGGGACACATCTGCACTCTTCAAGCTGAATCATAAACTGAAGAATCAAGGTACGAACCATATAATGGCTGTTAATGGTATTTTGAACTTACAGTACATTGATATCTCTGCCATTTTTGGGTATATTTACACCACATTTTCAACCTGGGCTTTTTAGGACCCCACCTCATGAAGACTGGCACTGATTTTGGTACTCGGTCCCAAAAGGTGATTTCATGGTCACTGCGCGGAATCACCTTTTGGGACCAGTTAATGAAATGCCAGTGCCAGTGTTCATGAGGTGGGGTCCCAAAAAGCCCATGTTGAAAATGTGGTGCAAAAATTCCAAAAAATACCAGAGTTATGTGCAGTCATTGACATTTTGCTATGCACGCACATTACTTTGTTAATTTGTAATATTTTCTCCCCACATTTTTTACCTAAGCCATTTTTTCACACTACTCATGAACAGTACAGCTGTCATTTCAGACATCCTGCCGGAAATGTGTTCTCACAGCTGTGGCGTTGAATGGAACAGCTGCTGCACAAAATCATCTTTTGGGACCAAGTAATGAAATGACAGTACCAGTGTTCATTAGGTGGGGTCCTAAAAAGGGCAGGTTGAAAATATGGTGACAAAATTTCCATAAATGGCTGTGTTATGGGCTTTCATTGTAATTTCATGGTGCACACTTGTGACTTTGTTAAGTTACAATATTTTCACCCCATATTTTCAATATAGTCTTCTTTGTACCCCACATCATGAATACCACAGATGCCATTTTTCAAATCCTGTCCCAAATGTGGTTTCATACTTGTGGCATACAATGGAGTTGAGGTAGTGCAGAATTATGTTTTGGCAGGGATATGAACATTTGCTGTGCTGAGCACATACGGTGAGGTGACAAGTAAGGTCATGTTGAACATTTGGCGTGAAAATTATTTAAGATGGCATGCTTCCACAGCTGGAAACATATGCGCATCAGTGGAGGGATGGGTAAAAGATACTATTATACTATCTCAAAAGGTAAGGAAATAAATTGCAAAAAAATATGTTAATGCATTAGTTAGGGTTTTTATTAAAGTGTCAAAAGCTGGGAAATTTTATTTTAGGGTTTCCAATCCTAACATCCCACCTCCACCATGCAGAGATGAAGAGGGATCGGGGGGGCATTGGGGTCATCATGCAGTAATGGGCCCAGAGGACCCTGCACTCCCACAGGGAGATGATGGTTAATTACAATGTCTCTATACTTACAGTATGGTTAGCTAGGAGTGCAGGGCCCCTAGGAGGGCCCTGTGCTCCCACATGAAAATCAGGGACAACTACAAAATACACGCATTAGAGCACAGGGCCTGGAGGTCCCTGCACCCCCACAGCCATATAAGAGTAAGATTACACTTTCTCTAAAAGTAAGGAAATTCATTGCAAAAGACTTCATTAATGCATCAGACAGAGTTCATATTAAAGTGACAAAAGTATGGAAATATGGTGTTAGGATTCAAACCCTAACACCGCACTCCACCCCAATCAACCCTACCACTCCTCCCCACCCCCACCCTCTGCAGACTAACAGGTGTTGGGGTGTGCCTTGGGGTCATTCACCCTAATGTTCACCCCATTCTCCAATGCTGCACCATGTCAGCTCACTTACACATGAAATGGGGTGAGCGTTAGGGCCCATGACCGCAAGGCTCACCCTGATGCCTGTTGGTCTGTGGAGGGTGGGGATGAGGTGGTAGGGTTGGCTGAGGGGTAGGGTATTAGGGTTTGAACCCTAACACCATATTTCCATACTTTTGTCACTTTGATATGAACCCCAACTGTTGCATCAATGACATTTTTGTAATATCTATCTATCTATCTATATATATATATATATATATATATATATATATATATATATATATATATGCAGGTATAGTTAGGGTTGTATGGCCACTTCTATGTTAAACCCCAAATGTTGCACTTTAATAACTTTGCAACCATTCGCCTGATTTGCCTGGTCTGGTACCATAGATCTCTGGATATTGCAAGTTTCATTCTGGTCAGATGTGCAGTTGTGGAGCTGCAGTGTGCCACAAAACATGAAAAATACCACATTTTGCAAATTCTTTGCTCGGGGCTACAGCCCAATTGGTTTTGGGGTCTGGTCTGAAATTGTCAGGGTATGTGTGATCTGGGTCACTAATGTGCCTTTTGAAGGTTTGGTGAAAAAATATTAATCTGTTCAAAAGTTATTAAAGTTTAAAGTTTCCCATTATAACCTATGGGAAAAAATATATGTACAGCTTAGACTCACTTTTTACTTTTGCGAAAGTCTGTTTTACTTTCAAAAATGGATTCTCTACTGTCATGCTACCATCATCTTATTTTCAGTTAGCAAATGCTAAAAAATGTAATTCAAAATATACTGCCACTTGGTAAACACTAACAGTTTATTCTTACAGCGTTAGGGCTGATTACTCAAAGCACACCCTGAGACCTGTTGATGTGTGCAGGGTGGGGTGGGTTGGGCAGCTAGGGTTGTGTGGGGAGGGTGCAATGGGGTGTTAGGTTGGGAACCTTAACACATTTCTCCATACTTTGTCACTTTAATATGAACCCGAACTGATGCATTTACAAAGTTTTTTTGCAATGAATTTTCTTAGTTTTTGAGAAAGTCTAATCTTACCCTTATTTGGTTGTGGTAGCACAGGGCCCTCTTGACCCTGTGTTCCCATCACTCCGCAGTGTGTTTTGGAAACACAGGGCCTTCTGGGCTCTGTGCTCCCATCCATGCATATTGTAATTGTCCCTCCAGGCCCTGCACTTCAATCAGTCAGTAGATACTTTGGGGAGCATAGGACCCTTCAGGCCCTGTGATCCCAACTGTGTGTATTGTAATTGTCCCTCAGTTCCGTATGGGAGTGCAGGGCCCTATAGAAACAGCATTATATTAATGACTCTATTTAAAACCTTTGTATGTCACTATTAGATTAGTTCATGACATGCTCACCCTGATTATGTGAAACTCCTAGTAATGCACTCCATTTCTGTAAGTATTCTCTGGACTTCAACCTGCACAACAAATAGTTTTTGTTTCCCTTAATGTACTTCCATTTTGTCGCAATAATATCTCTTAATGATCCCTTTAAACGTGACTGTTAAAAAATAATTTGCAATGTGCTCACCCTTATTTTGTCACACTATATGCATAATCTCCCTTACTTCTACTGATTCTTCTCATGGGTTTAACCTGCAACATAAAACATCTTAGTTTCAAAAAATGTGCTTCAAACATATTAAGTGCTTCTGTTTGCAACACTATGATGTACAAGCTGAAAAATACCTTTCAACAAGGCTTACTGAACTTCCTTATTTGTTGGCTGGGTAGCATTCAGCGATTCTCCAAGAATTTAGTGTTACCGTTCCCTGAGAAAAAGAGAGTCTGTATTTTATGCCTCCCTAACTTATTTTGCTAGCCTCCAAAATAGTTAAAATGTTTAAACAACTATAGCATTTTCTGCTATGCCACAGCAATGCCAACCCATGGATAGGGAGGGGTTGCTGCCAAGAGAACATGGTTTAAATTCCACGGGAGGTGGGGGGAACTGTCAATGTCACTAATGATGTCACTCTGGCTCAGTGTTCCAGTGTTGCTGAATACTGCTAGAAGAGTGAGTTAAGTGTAGTTCCAGATGGCTCAGAGGAAAGATACATACATTGAGCATCTGAACCTGGGACCAGCACTGCAGTGGTTCAAGCCCCACCCAGGGATACTTTTTCCCAATACTTTTTTTAAATTATTCTGATGTTTCTAACTTAATTTTAATAGTCTGATAGACTGAAACAAGTAATACATTCTTATCTTGTTCATGTCTTACTGAAAATACTCAAAATGTTATATAAGTCAGCTCCTATCATTGCTGACTTCCTTCCAGAGATTATTCTAAATTATAAAAAATGGCACATCAGTTACCATAAATTCATGTTGCACACAAAACTCTTGACAGAAAGAAAGTCTGAGTTATATGTGGTGAGACCTGACCCCTTCACAGATGTTAATAAGTGGGACCAGCGGGGTCCGATGGGGGAATTTAACTTGATACATAGTGCCATATATTCATCTTTATGGAAATATGGTAATCAAACTTATGTAATTTCCAAAACCATGTTATCTCATTTCATTTGTTCATTTACTTGTACAATGTCCCATTGCTATTTATTCTGATAGTCCACAGCAAGTGGTAATCCACAGGTAAAATGAAGAACCATCTGTTAGGTTCTTAATAACATTAGTCCCAATCATAGTCTTTGTTGAGTCCACTTCGGTCCAAGCAATTCATTGTAAAAATCCAAAAGACTTCATGTTTTCTTAATGCTGTATCCCAATGTACTTCACCACTCTCTGGCATGGGGACTTTTTCTGGGGACCCCAAAAGCAGAGAGAGGTAGCAGAGTGTCCTGTGGCATTAAAATGTCTGGCTACTGGGTGGTGTACAAGGATGTATATCCATCAAGGGGGCTAATTAGGGCTATACGGCCATGAGCCTGAAGGGTGAGTGACTTTATTGCCCTAATTAGCCACCGAGATGGGTATATATTTTCACATATTCCACCCTTACCCATTCTTTGCTGAATAAAATATATTAAGATGGTTATTGTTGTGGAGATTGCATTTGTGATCATGTTATAGCACCTGTAGATCTCTTGCAGCAAAGAGGGAATGATGTGGCACATGCAAAATTTCATGCAAATTAGTCGAATGGTTGCAAAGTTATTGAAGTGCAAACTTTTGGGTTTTACATAGAAGTGACTGTTGAACCCTAATTATAGTGGCACTACTGTGCTGCTATTATATGTATTATTATATATATATATATATATGTTATATATATATATATATATATGTATATATATATATATATATATGTATATATATATGATGTATATGTATTTCTTTGGGCAGAGCTGCTTTTATGTAACTATTGCCTCAGTGCTTGGTACAGAGGTTCTTTGTATATATATATATATATATATATATATATGTATATACACACACACACACACACACACACACACACACACACATACACACACACACACACATATATATTTATACAATGGAATGAGAGCAATATCAGTGATAAATTTGGTTATTTCATTGCAGGTGATAAATGGTGATAATAAATGCCATTTGTCTATTCTGTGCTGATGTCACTATTACTCGCTAACTATAGCCTATATTTTAAATTGAACTGCATCACAATTCACTCATTGTAAGTAATGATATTATTGGGTACTTATCTGTTCTCTATAGTGTTTCAACAGCTCACAGCCCATTTCTATGCTACTTCCCAAATTCAAGAAAGACTGCATTCTAATGATGTTTCACTACACAGTTTCTTTTCCACTGCAAGCTGAACTAACTCAGTAGCATTGCTAAACACATTCACCTGTTTCTATAGTGTTTCTAACACTCCTGGCCCATTAGAAACACTACACACACACATACACACACACACAGTCATGCTTCATACCTGAATATACAAACAGTCCTCTGGATAGCCTAGGTTAGAGTAATGAGCTTTGGAACAACCTTGATACATCCGTACACGAGACCTGAGTTGACTCTCTCAACTCCACTTCCACACTGTGTAACTTTGAACAAGTCACATAACTTCCCAGTGTTCTAAATCACCCTAAAACTTACTCAGTTACCAAACACTAAAATAAAAGAGCAAATAGGAAAACATAACTATAATCTGAATCTGTCATCCCATTGTATAAATAGCACACTGATGACATCACCACAGTGAAAATAATCCAGGTGATTTCACCACAGTGGAAAATAAACTATTATTTCACTGTGATGATGTCATCAAACCAAAACAGCAGAAAAATACACTCTATTGTATAAATTATGATGTGCACTGTGATGCAGATGATATCATGATCTCTGTTCTGGCAAGCAACTGACCCATCAACATAAAGGTCATGCTACGTGAAACGTAGATCTGTGTGTGAGGGGTGCTACTACATGTAATAAAACTGCTGCTTTAATTTTTATAACAGCATCTCATTTTTGTGGGGTTTTGGGTGAGCTGAGGGTTTTTTCATTTTTAATCCTGCTCTCATGCCTCTCTCAAATGCAGACTCCAACCATTCCTGGCCACACGAGATGCGGCTCACACTTTAATAATAATAATAATCTTTATTTATAAAGTGCCTTTCATCTGTCAAGCTGCTGAGCAATAAAAACAAGTAAAACAACAAAATAAATAGATCAATAAAATGCCCAATAATCAGAGTAGCTTCATAAAAAAAAAACGTTAATCAGGGTACACTTTATGCCAAATGTGTGTTTTAAGTGCCTTCTTAAAGCCCTCCATGGTCGTGCACTCACGTATCTGATGGGTTAGAGAATTCCACAGAGCTGAGGCTGTGTACATAAACACATGGGCCCCAGGTGACTTGAGGCTCACCCTGGGAATGTCTAGCAACCGCTCATCAGCTGAGCGGAGTGGCCTTCTGGGGGAGTAAGGAACCAGAAGCTCTTTTAGATAGTCAGGCCCAGTCTGTGTAAGGCCTTGTAGGTCAGAAGGCCAACCTTGAAGGTGATCTACCACTGAATAGGCAGCCAGTGCAGTTCACGCAGCACCAGTGAGATGTGACTCGCACTTGGGGTCCCCATCAACAACCAGGCTGCAGTGTTCTGCACTAGTTGCAAGCAGTGGATATCAACCCCTGGGAGCCCTAGATAAAGGGAGTTGCAGTAGTCAAGACGTGAGGTCACAAAGGCGTTGACCAACGTTGGAAGGTCATCAGATGGAACAAGATGCTTAACCCTGGTGATGTTCCTCAGATGGTAAAAAGAGGACTTGATGACTGCTGACACCTGCAAATGCAAAGTCAGCCCATTGTCAAGAATCACCCCCAGGATTCGCACCTGTTCAGAGGTAAGACGCTGAATACACCCCACAGAAGTTCTGGTGGGTTAACCAGCTCCTATCCCCTCTGTCCGTCAATCAGAATCCACCACCATCACCGCAGTCTTACCAGAATTCAACTTCAACCAGCTGGAGCTCATCCAGTCCTGGTTTTCAGCGAGGCAGTTGTTAAATACCGAACACGCACTATCCAGGTCAGGTGCGAAACACAGGTAGAGCTGGGTATCATCAGCATAACGTTGAAACCTCAGTCCATACCATCTTACAATGTCTTTGAGGGGCAGTATATACACTGAGAACAACATGGGGAACAATATTGAGCCCTGAGGGACCCCACATAGCAGGGAGAATGGCTCAGAAGAAAATCTGCATTTTGCCAGTGAGGAAGGACTTAAACCACCTGAGAACTGTACCAGACAGGCCACAGATGAATCTCAGGCACTCAAGAAGTACCCCATGTCCACAGTGTCAAAAGCTGAAGAGAGATCAAGAAACACTAAGATGGAACAGTGCTTCTGATCTCTTGCCATCAGGAGATCATTGAGCACCGAACCAGTGCAGTTTCAGTACTATGTCTCTTATAAAAACTGGACTGGAGAGGTTCGTAGATGTCATAGATGGTCAAATGGTTCTCCAGTTGCAGCGCCACAACTTTCTCAATCACCTTCCCAACAAAGGGAAGGTTAGAGATCAGTCTGTAGTTTGCAAGGTAGCCTGGGTCCAGAGCAGCTCTCTTCAGGAGAGGTGTCACCACCACCTCCTTCATGGAGCTGGAAACTCACCTGACTCTAAGGAGCACCAAACTATCCTTACAAGGACTGGGCCAAGGATATCACAACAACCCATAATCAGGGAAATTGGGCCTGGGTGCAAACTACAGCATGTTGGGCGCATACCCTGGGCAATCCGTACAACATCCAAGATTTCCAGCTGGTCAAAGGAACTCCAGGCAAACTGAGGAGGAGTGACCAAACACTGACCACTATCAGCTCCCATAGAGTGAGCTGGTAGGATCTCCACCCTGACGCTGGCCACCTTATCTGCAAAGAACCGAGCGAGCTCATCACACTCAATCTATGAAAAGGCTCTTTGAACCTGAAGACATGTTGATTGCACAACCTGTCCACAGTTTGAAAGAGCTGAGCTGGTCGACTCTGAGCAGCAGCAATCTCCCCAGACAGGAACTCTGCCTTCTTACAGGAGATTGCTGATTGATAGACTTGATAATGTTCCATCAATCTAAGGTGGTCAGCTTCCAGGGCAGATTTCCACCAGCAATGCTCTAACCTTCGTCCAAGTCACCACAACTCCTGCAAGGTTCCATCAAACCATGGGGGCTGAGGACAAAGGGAGAGAGGACAAACACGGATGGGAGCGATGGAGTCCAGGACCACAGTAGCGGCCTTATTATAGGCCTGAACCAGGATCTCTGGACTCCCACTTGCCTCCGGAATTCCCGATAGGTCCAACTTTACTCTCAGCTGCAAAGTCCAACCACTTCCACATACCATACCACCCCCATAGCAACCATGTTCAACTAATGGACACACCACTGCCTCCTTTATAGGAGAATCCTGCACTGTGGAAACTCAAACTGCACAAAAACCAAACCGCAAAATACATATACACTGCAGAAAGACAGTAGGAAAAACACAAAAGCAAAATCCAGAAATAATTGTATTTGCAATTAAAAGATAAAAATAAGCCTTTCTCATGTATTATATAAAATGAACAATAGATAATTTTGATCTATGCGGAACTATACATCTTAGGGGCCTTATGAATTTATAATGCTTCCCACCAGTTATTAACTTATTAGGATGCTTTGATGGGTATATTTACCCATACACCACACTTATCTATAATTTTACTCTATAAACACTTCATTAGGCTTGATAATTCTGAAGCTGGAGGTTCCCATATAATGACCATGGAAGCCAAGTATGTCTCTTCAGCAGATTCATTTTAGCATTCTCAAGAACTACAGTCAGTCAGCCACGTGAGTAATATACAAAATTGCAGATCAGGTCAAGGCATATTTTGTATCAAAAGGGTCAGTCTGTTGTTCGATAAGAAGTCCAAAAATAACATCAGCATTGATCACTAAATGACAGGATTTTTTACTTCAAAGGAGGTGACAGAGATATCAGGCCAGACTTTTAGTTTCAAGCTGCTGGACTAAATGAATGTACAGGGGCTCACTCATCAGCTGCCGCTAGCTTGAAAATAGTTAAGTATTTACAGTACCACCTGGGTTCCTGTTTAGTAGGGAGGGCTAACTGAAAGAATTACATTGGCAAAAAGGAGTCAGAAACAGCATCTTAGTTGCTACAATATACTTTATTTTGCTTTGTTGCCACTGAGCACATAAATGAGCTGCAGAAATGTAACTGCATCTGCTGTGGACCAGTATTCATGACAGCAAAGCAAACACAAAGTCAGTAGGGTTCATTTTCTGTGTTTAGCAACATAACATTACTGCAAAACAGATGTCCTTTTGCTTTCAAACCCCAATTCTTAAGAATAAAAACTGCCGAAAAAATGAGAACATGGAATACTCGAAACCACTATGACAATTTTTCTGCAAAAGACTGCCTCTACACTTTAGTTTTGAGAAGTTTTCACCAGGTTTAAAAATTTGTTTTGGTTTTAAAATACCTGGGGCCAGATATTCAAATATGAGCGAGTGGAGCACAAAAGCTTTGCGCTGCGCTTGCCTATTGCCCATGACCCTGAGGATGCTATATTCAGTCGGAAAGTGCACCCATGCTATCTGACTGAATATAGGGACATGTTGGCACAGCACTAAGCTGAGTAGCACTGCTCCGACATGGATCATGGCAATGCAGGGAACTTCGCTCCCAGATCCAATAGCACTGGTAGCTCCCGGCAATGTATTGAGACAGCACTATACAAATCATCCCATTGGGCATGCAAGGCGCTAAGGGGTCATTTGCCTGCCCATTATGGGAACATTTGCATGGAAAGTGACAGCACATAGAAACATAGAAACAAGGAAGTTGACGGCAGATAAGGACCACAAGGCCCATTCAGTTTGCCCATTTTTTCTTCCTTATGAATGTGCCATAGGCCTTTACTCTGTCAATGGCCTATCTATTCATACTCATCTGTGTTGCTCCTTATGCCTGTCCCATGCCTGTTTGAGTCGCACTATATTCATATCTACCACTTCCTGAGGTATGCCGTTCCATGCATCCACCACCCTTTCTGTGAAAAAGAACTTCCTTACATTACTCCTTAAACAGCCTCCCTCTAATCTCATGCTGTGTCCTCTTGTTCTGCTATTTTTCTTATATTGAAATATGTTAGGCTCTTTCACCTTGTTAATGCCCTTAAGATGCTTGAATGTTTCGATCATATCACCTTTCTCCCTCCTTTGCTCTAGGGTATACATCCCGTAATCTGTCCTCATATGTTTTCTGATGCCATTTTGGTTGCCCTTCTCTGGACTGCCTCCATTTTGTTAATGTCCTTGTGCAGGTGCAGCCTCCAGTACTGCATGCAGTACTCCAGAAGGGGCCTAACCAGTGTCTTGTAAAGAGGGTTTATTACCTCTCTCTTATTTATTTATTTATTTATTACAAATCAGGTTCACAACCTTTGAGTCAGAGACTCATTTACAAAGGCACCTCGTCGCAGGGGGGGCAGACATCAAGACAGTTATTATAGTGCAGATTAAAACAGAGGTTAACATTACAGGTAGTGTAAAAGGAACATTTAACATAGATACACTTAGGTTACATAATGTAGCAGTTTGTATGTTACTTAGGTCCTCAGAGAAGACAGCGGTTACATCCCTGTTTGGACCTAGTAGGGAAGGAGTGAGTCTGGAAGGGAGAGGCTGTCCAGTGAACATTGTCGCTTAGGGACAAGGCAGGCAGGTACCACAGGTTACAATAGGGGTTAGTTGCACCTACAACAGCGGGTATTAAAGATATGATTCTGAAGGGCTGTTTTGAAGAAGCCAATTTTTGGCAAGTTGGAGATGCAGCTAGGGAGGGAGTTGAACCAGGTGTGGGCTCGGTAGAGGAAGGATCTCTGGGCAAGAAAGGTCTTGGTTGTGGGCACCTTGAAAGTGCACCTTATGATTTGTGATACCCCTACTAATACACCCCAACATCCCTCTAGCCTTACCTACTGCTTTAGAGGTCTGCTTGGATGCTTTCATGTCATCTGTGAAACGTTTGCACGCTTGCACCCCTGTGACTGGTGCCGCCCCTGATTGCCGGTCCTGTAACAGATGACATATTCCTTGTGTATAGTAGTCCCAGTCACCCTCCAATTGCCATTCTGTAGAATATTACAACTTTTCCTGGTGTCCAGTTGTCCCCCCACCCTCTGACTACTGTTCCATAGAATATTACAACTTTCCCTGGTGCCTAGTTGTCCCCTCATTTAATTGCCATCTTGTAGAATGTGAAAACTGTCCAAGGTGTCTAGTGGTCCTCCCACCCTCCAGTCACTGTTCTTGTTAAATGAAAGAAATGTCTCTGGTGCCTTGTAGTCCCCTCCCTCCTACGATCGCCAGCCCCATGTCAGGAAAATGAAGTCCCTGGTGCCTAGTGGTCCCGCCGCCCTCCAATCTCCATACCTGTTAAAGGAAACAAATGTCATCGGTGTCCAGTGGTCCCACCATCATCCAATCACCACCCTAGTAAATGAAAGAAATGCTCCTGGTGTCTAGTGCCCCCCCCTTCAATCACCATCCGCAGATCAAATCAAATATTCCCTTGCATTTAGTGGCAGCCCCACCCACCAATCCCCATCCCAGTGTAAGATTCTCTGGCATCTAGCGGCTCACTACCACAGGTACTGGCCATTCTACCCTGCCACCTCCCTACCTCAATTGTCAGTGCTTTGGGAGCCCATATAGTGATTGGCACAGCCCTTCTCTCATCACCTCAGCCGGCTGCTGTAAGCGATGACAAGGAGTGCATGTTCCTTGTATATAATGGAGTGTGCATACTGTCTACAATAGACAGTACCGCACTCCTTGCAGCACAGAGGACATGCACTCCTATTATTCATATGGTCGATGGCCAAGGTGGTGAGAGAGAAGGGGGTTTCCAGTTGCCGTATGGGCTCCTGCTGCACCAGTAATTGAGGTAAGGGAGAGGAAGGGGGTTGGCCAGTGGCCGTGGTGCAGTGGGGTCGCTAGACACCAGAGAAGTTTATGCTGGGACAGGAATGGGGATTGCTGGATGAGGGGATGCCAATAGATGACAGGGAATATATGATTTGGTATACTATTGAAACTGTGAAGTTTCCATGGTGAAACCCATTACAGAGACAATTTTGACATAATTCGAAATTGGTGCTATAATGATCCGCTGGGGAGATTTCACCGTTTTGCAAGTGTTTCCCCCTGCTTTGAACAAACTCCAACTCAGAGTTTGTTTTCTTTAGAATCGGGGGTGCAGGGGTAGAGCCCCCCACATGGGGGGTTCTGAGGGCACAGCCCCCCCCTCAAAAAAGAAACTCAATGTCTGACAGGCAAAATTTTGCCTGTCAACATTGGGGATTTCACTAAGCCACATTTTGACATTTTTGTTTTCGATGCAGCTTGGTAGAACCATTTCACTTGATCCAGGGGTGGTGATCAGAGGGCAGGGAGACCACTAGACACCAGGGACATTTCTTCATGTATTGGGGACAATGATCAGAGAGTGAGGGGAGCCACTGGATATCAGGGAAAGTTTAAACATTCTCAGAGATGGCGATCAGTGGATGGGGGGGAACCACTAGGCACCAGGAAGTGGTATGCTTCCCTGACCGCCAATGTGGTTGTTGACTGCAGTGCCTCCACTGGCTGCTAGGATTGCCCAGAGTAAGGGCTTATTTTCGTGGTAATTGCACATCGCAAGGTGGCCTGCAGTACTCCCGTTGTGAAGCACTAACGTGCTAAATATTTCACTTTGTCGGCATTCCTGTCCCTGCCACTCCCTTTTCCCACTGCATACATACATATTTTTTGTGCATATGCTGACCCTTTTAGTGCATGCCACAGCCCCCTTTCAATATTGCACACAGGTGCAAACCCAGGGCACACAGGGCACAATCACTTTGTTCAGTGGGCAAAGTTTTGCATATCTGGCCCCAGATCTTGCTCCATGTAAAATGTCCCCCTCTTCAGCTTCATTTTACTGCAATGGAGCGAGACTAGGAATACTGATCTCTCCATGGTACTTTCATCAATCAACCCAGCTGCTGTAATCCCACCACCCCAGCACAAATAGTTGTCTCCTGCAGCTCGACCAGACTGGACTGTAGATGATCCCTATAGTCACTTGTGTTATTCCACATCACAGTAGCCATGACAATCATTTAGATTACATGCTTCCCTTCCAGACTGATTGCCAACCAGAAAACCAGGACAGAAACAAACCCCCCACCCCAACTACAGAGACCCCTGACACTTCAGCTCTTCAGGCATATTCCATTTCCTTTATACCTATCTGACTCAATATTTAAGCAATAAGGTACAATCAGGGGTTATGTTAATGTTTTAGTTAATCAGCCACTGGGGGTGTAATGTAGCATAAGGCATAGCTGAGCGACATATTGACCCAAGGGGGTGATTAACTTGAATATTAACATAATCCCTGGGAGTACGTTATTGCTATTATTAAAATATAAATATTTAAAAAAAAAATGTGTGTTGGTATAATCATTTTATTTTATCTTTCACAAGTTTCTATGCTTAAATAGTCCTTCCGTGCTGATTGAGGTTGCTGGCTTTGCATTCAGTATGCGCACGCACGTTTATGAAGAGTTGCCATGGTAATGAGTTTTTTTTTATCTGCGACTCATGGCACTAAAATTCATTTTAAAGCCCAGGCATAATACAACACAACACAACAGAACACAAAGTAGTAGAGTAGTAGGGCTGTGGATATGGCCTACCTAGATTTTAGCAAGGTGTTTGACACAGTCTCACATTAAAGATTAATATACAAGTTAGCCAGCCTTGGAGTGGGTCTCAAGGTGGTAGCCTGGATAAAAAACTGGCTGGACAACAGGACACAAAGGGTAATAGTAAATGGAGTC
The DNA here is from genome assembly GCA_016271365.2 of Neoceratodus forsteri. Classification (NCBI taxonomy): domain Eukaryota; kingdom Metazoa; phylum Chordata; order Ceratodontiformes; family Ceratodontidae; genus Neoceratodus; species Neoceratodus forsteri. The sequence continues at coordinate 239,166,532 of CM057451.1, forward strand.
CACAGTGAAGAAAGGAGGGTAACTAGTGGGGTACCACAGGGTTCGGTACTGGGACTGGTCCTTTTTAGTGTCTTGGAGAGCACCTGGAAGGAAAAGTATGTCTTTTTGCAGATGACACAAAGATCTGCAACAGGGTTGATACACAAGGTGGGGTGGAAAGGATGAGAAGGGACTTGGCAAGGTTGGAGGAATGGCCAAATATATGGCAGCTCAGATTATTTATTATTTATTTGTTTTTGATTACTAGGTAAGCACACTAGACAACCAAGTGCCTATTTTCAGGTGCGACCCAGGAGGTTACAGGAGTACATTCAGTGCAAAGAAGTGCAAGGTAATGCACCTGGGAAACAAAAACCCAGGGGGAGAGTACACAATGGGGGGCGAGATAATAACAACAACAAAAATCGAAACAGACCTAGGAGTAATTATATCAGATGACCTAAAGGTGGGCAAGCAATGTAAGAAGGCAATAAGGAGAGCTGGGGGTACTGGGATGCATAGGAGAGGAGTCAACAGTAGAAAACAGGAAGTTGTTATCCCTCTGTACAGACAGTTGGTGAGACCCCATCTGGAGTACTGTGTGCAATTCTGGAGACCCCATCTCCGCAAAGACATAGACAGAGTGGAGGCTGTTCAGAGGAGGGCAACCAAAATGGTGCAGGGTCTGCACCAGAAGACATGCGAGGAGAGACTAAAGCAGCTTAATATGTATACCCTTGAGGAAAGGAGGGAGAGGGGGGACATGATGGAAACTTACAAATATCTCAAGGTAATTAACAAAGTACAAGAAGGTAGCATCTTTCAGAAAAAGAGATGTGCAAGAACAAAGGGGCACAATTTGAAGATAGAGGGGGGGTGGCTCAGAGGTAATGTTAAAAAATATTTATTCTCAGAGAGTGTTGTGGATGCATGGAACAGCCTTCCTGAGGAGGTTGTGGAGTCAGGAATAGTGGGAGAATTCAAGAATGCATGGGACAGACATAAGGCAATTCTAGTGGGGGGGGTAGGAGGAAGTAAGTTGTTGATTAACTAGAATCTGCAGCTTATCCATCAAGTAGGGAAATAGACAGACTAGGTGGGCCAAGTGGTCCCTATCTGCCGTCAAATTCTATGTTTCTATGTAACACAACACAACACAACACAATACAACACAACACAACACAACACAACACAACCCAACACTGGTGCTGATTAAAAACAACAGTTTTACTTTTATTGTATTCCTTTGCTGTTTTATAATGAAATAAATAATTTTTAAATGTCTCACAGGCTCTGACTAACAGTCGTTTGCTCACTCACTCAGTTTGGAGTTCAGGTGTTGGTCCTCCTTTCCCGTTACCGTTTGTTCACATGCTTTTTGATGGTCAGGGGGGTTGCTGTATGCTGGAGGTAAGGGGAATTTTTCAGCTGATTTGGGGATAAAACGCAGCCGGTCAGTTGGAGAGGTGATGACAGGCTTACGGTAGTATAAAAAAAACACATATGATAAAAGAACACTTAATGAGGGCAGTCTGCAGTGCACTATTAAGGATGGGGATCCGAGCCGTCATCACTGGCAGGTGATGAGCCGGGTGGGCAGCCAGCCCAGCAGTTACAGATGAATGGGAGAATCTGAAACTTGAATGGGAGAGAAGATTTCCATCAGAACTCAGTGAGTAGAGAGAGAGAGAGACTACACAGTCGCTCGAGACAGGGATCATAGCTTTTAATCTTAACTGCTCTTATTTGCTTACCTTTCATTCAATTTAGTTAAAAAACTACTGGGCTCCTGCAGGGTCTTGAAGAGACAGATAAATTTCATACCTGTTAGGCCCGAAATTGGCTGTCAGCATAATAAAAAATGCTACAGTGCTGCTGCCTGGCCCGTTGGATAGACCATCTCCATGTTTTTTTTTTTAAATGCTTCTTACACAAAATAAGAGTAAAGCTATGGGGGCTCTGGTATTTGGTGTGTGTGTGTGTGTGCTTTTTTTTTTGCCTAAAATCAGTTGCTCTTAGTCACTCCTACTGGTAACAGTAATGGCAGACAAAAGTTCTAAACGTTGAATCCTATTAAACTAAGAACTTTTTATTCAAAATAAGTACACTAGTGATCAGGCTCTACAAGTATATTAATTAAATGTTAACATAGGGCTAATGGAATGTCATCAGTTAATCACAGTTTTACAAATCTCAGACCCTTTTTATAATTCTGTTTTGTATAGGATGGTTTTCATAACCAACTACCTGGTTTTTCTTCCTCTCCCACAGCATAGCCTTCTATTCTTTTTTTCCAGAAATTACGTATCTAATGCCTCTTAAAACTGCACATACCTCATTTGTTGCTTTTGTGCCATTTTCTGACAGTATACACCATATTTGATTGTACTTGTACAGGACAAATTCTGATTTGTGTATTTTGGACAGTGAAGTGCTGCAATTCTGACATTTGTATAATTAAGTCTTCTCCCTCAGTACTGGTCCATTGGCAAAGGGGCAGGGTTATTGTTTGTAATGACAGCAATCCAGGTTCTGGAATGAGCTGGTTCCATGTCAAATCAGTGCAAATCACAAATGTGCAATAATTTCCCGGGTGAGCATTTTAATAATAATAATAATAATAATACATGTATTTATAAAGCGCCTTTCATTTTTCAAGGCGCTGAACACATTAAAACAGTAACATCAAATACAAAATCCAATAGTACATATAAATAAAATCATAACACAAAAACATCAGGCATTAAAATCAAAATAAATAAGGATAAAACCACAGCACAGTCAGCAGGTTATAATTAACCATCCAAAAAGGCCATTCGCCAAAAATGAGTTTTCAGGTTACTCTTAAACTCCTCCACAGAGGTGCACTTCCGTAATGGGCATGGTAGAGAATTGCAAAGAATGGGTGCAGCACAAGAGAAGGCTCTACAGCTGGAAGATTTAAGACTCGCTCTTGGAATCTCTAGCAACCCCTCGTCGGCCGAGCGGAGCGATCGGCCAGGGCAGTAAGGCACCAGGAGTTCTTTCAGATAGGCCGGACCCAAGGCATCCAAGTGCTGAGCAATTACCTCAAAATGTGGCTACGCAGAAACTCCAGCTGATTGCAGATGCAGTGGCAGCTGTCATTAAAGCTTGTCACTACCTATTCAGTTACCTTGTACCCGTATGTATGGGTCACAGGTTAATCTTTACTGATCGATACCTGATGTAATATATGCTTGGCTCCTGAGACAGTTTGTTGTTTGCTGCTTGCATTTTGATGAAGCATGAATCAGGATGCCACTTGAATTTGTCAGTAGCCAGTGGGGCTGGCAGCTGTTATCACATGGAGGCTACTTGTATCGAAAGGAACAAGTGTATGGAAATAAGATGTATTGAAGTGCAGTCAGTATGATAGGTGCTCATTGTCCTGCTTGAGTGCATACAGAAAACAAAGCAGTTTGTAAGTTTCCTTAAGAGCACACGCATGTGTCAGATACTGGTGCAATAACTGTGCACAAGGTAGTGCAAGAAATAAAAACTAAGGCACAGTGCTCACAAGAGGCCATGCATCAAGTTATGGCTGGAACAACTAGTCAGTTGGACCCAGCAACTGCTGGAAAATTTCCTTCTTTCCCTTGCTTAAAAAGAACATCTCAGCGTGCTTAAAAGACAGCTTTGGTGTCACCAGTACTGCCAAGTTGTGTTACCGAGCTACATTTTCCCAGACAATACTTGGTTACTGACCATGGTGAGGAGTTTCTTTTGTTTGATGGTGGTGTAGATGACCCTGACAGATTCCTAATATTTGTCACCTGAAAAAACCTTCCGTGTATGAAGGAAAGTCAACACTGGTTCACTGATTGAACTTTTAAATCAACCCCACCACTATTTTTCCAACTCTACACCATCCATGGTGTCCAGTACACTGCAGTGTTACCTAGTGTTTTCATTCTGATATGTAGTTGCACCAGTGCATGTTGTGTAAGGATTCTATCTGCCATCAAAGAACTATGGTGCAACATGTGTCCAAAGTCCATCATAACAGACTTTGAGATGGCAGCAATTAAAGCATTCAATACTGAATTCCCTAGTGTGGAAACCAGGATTGTTTTTTCCACTTATGTCAGGCCATATGGCGAAAAATTCAAGAACTGCCTGACATGCATAAACCATACACAGTGGATGAAGAATTTGCTCTAAATGTAAGAATGCTCTCTGTTCTAGCATATGTACCATCAGATGATGTCTCAGTGGTTTTTGAAACACTTAGATCTGGTGAATTCTATACAGAAAATGATGACCTGCTAGCCCCATTAGTGGATTATTTTGAAGATACTTATTTGGGGCATCCTGCTGGCAGATGTGGATGACGCAGGCCACTGTTTCCACCCCCATTTTGGAGCTGCTATAATGCTGTGCTCGATGGTATTCCGAGAACAATAAATGCAGTACAGGGATGGCACAGAAGTTTCAACCACCTATTAGGTGCATCCCATCCCACAATATGGAAATTTATACAAGCCCTCCAAACTGAGCAAAATATGAAAGAACTAAAATTGGAGCAGTACATGTCTAGCATAGAACCACCGGCACCTCTGAGAAAATACAGAGATGGTGCAAAACTCATCTCTGCGGTCGTCAGTGGATACGAAAATTGTGATACAAATAATTATTTACATGGGACAGCATACTACTTTCAGCTACAAATGTAATCAGCTGCAATGGAACTAATGCTTTTCATATCTTCTTTCTTGAATAATAAAAACTGTAACTTTTTATCAGATTAGAAGTTTCGGGACATCTATCTATGCTAATGATGATCCCCTTTGCTACTGGATACAACTGAACTGAACATCATGACATCCCATCCCACAATATGGAAATTTATACAAGCCCTCCAAATTGAGCAAAATATGAAAGCGTTAAAATCAGAGCAGTACATGTCCAGCATAGAACCACCGTCCCCTCGGTGGAAATACAGAGACACTGCAAAACAAATCACTGTGGTTGGTCAGTGGATATGGAAATTGTGATACAAATGATTATTTACATGGGATAGCATACTGCTTTCAGCTGCAAGTATAACGAGCTGCAATGGAACTAATGCTTTTAATATCCTCTTTCTTGAATAATAAAACTGTAACTTTTTATCAGATCAGAAGTTTCGGGACATCTATATATGCTAATGATGATCCCCTTTGCTACTGGACTCAACTGAACTGAACGTCATGATATCTGTATATGCTAAGGATGCTAATGAAGGTCCCCTTTGCCATTGGACACAACTGAACTGAACGTTATGACTTTATGGTTGAAAGTCATGTGAATACTACTGCTGAATGGAGAAAGAGAATCACCAGGTAAATAAATATTTACAATTGTTTGCTGCCTTACAATGTTTGGCTTAATGTGGTTAACAAGTGATGTGATGCTTGAAAATGTTTGTCTTACTGTAGTTAACAAGTTTGCTGCTATGTACACCAAAAGGTTATGTGCTGTGATTTACTATATGCAATAAATGTTCTGCATGGTATTGACTGTGCTGAATTGTTTGTGCTGTTTTACTTAGCTTAATTGACGGATACTGAATGAGCTCAGGATGCTGGCAGCTGTGCAAGGGAGGAGGATTGAGTGTTAAAGGACCCTGTCCTCCTCTGAGAAGGAAGGCAGCATATTTCACTGTAACACTGCCAACTAAGCGACCACAGGTGGCAGTAGAGACAGAGCTGCTTGGGGTAGGAAGCCGCTGTTGTTCACAGTCATGCAATTGCATGTTCATACACTCCTTGCACCATTGCCACCTGCATCTAGAGAGCCGGAGCAGCAGAAACATAGAAATGGAATTTGTCAACAGGTAAGAACCACTTGGCCCACCCAGTCTGCTCAGTTTGTTCCAGCCTATACTGTCCCTGCAGACCCTACCTGATCTCTGACTTCTCCCCCCTGTTTTCCTACCAAGATTCTTTTGTGTCTTATCCTGTGTATGCATGAAGCCCACTACTATTTTTGCCCCCACCACCTCCACTGGAAGACTGTTCCAGGTGCCCGCCACTCTTTCAGTGAAGAAGTACTTCCTCACATGCCTCCTAAATTCCCCCTTCCATCTTTGTTGCATGCCTCCTTCTTCTCATGTACCTCGTCTTCTTAAAAGTACTGCCCTCCTGTACCTTGTTCACCTGCATGAGGTCCTTGTAGGTCTCTATCATGACCCCCCCCCTTCTTTTGCTGGGTGTACATATTAAGATCCCTCTGTCTCTCCTCATAGAGCTTATGATGCAGCCCCTGCACTATTTTTGTTGCCCTCCTCTAGACAGCATCTATCCTGTCTATACCCTTCTTGAGATGTGGACTCATGAAGTGGACACAGTACTTCAGGTCGGGTCTCACCAATGATCTATACAGTGTCAACATCACCTCCCATCTTCTGCTGGTGATGCCCCTCCCATTGCACCCCAGCATCCCACTGGCCCTACCTACTGCCTTGTTGCACTGCCTTGCCACCTTGAGGCCATCAAGGATATGACAATCCTTTGGTCCCTTTCCTGTTTAGTGACCATCAATACCTCTTCCCCCATTTTATACACTGCCGCTGAGTTTTTGTGCCATAGATGTATGAATTTGCACTTTTTTGCATTGAAACCCAGTTGCTATATCCTTACCCACTCCTCAAGTTTTCTCAGGTCTGTTCTCATTCTCTCCACCCCTTGTGAGTATCTACCCTATTGCAGATTTTGGTGTTATCTATGAAAAGACATACCTTCCATTCCAGCTGTTCTGTAATGTTGCTTATGAAAACATTAAAGACAACTGGTCCCGGTAGTGAGCCATGAGGTACCCCACTGGTCATGCTCTCCTCTTTAGAGTGAGTGCCATTTACCACCACCCTCTACCTTCTATCCATCAACCAGTTCCACATCCAGTTTACAACCTTCGGTCCCACCCCCAAACTGTCTAGCTTCCTTATACACCTCCTGTGTGGTATGGTGTTAAAGACCTTGCTGAAGTCTAAGCAGGAGATCTAAGAGCTGGAGTTCGTAGCTGAGCAGTGGTGAGTAGAATGCATAGCCCCAAGGCATAGATATATGTAGATGTTCTAATGCTGTGTGAGGAAACTAGCTCAGTATAACACAAGTTGTCATGAGTTTTAGAAAACAGTTGTGGCTGGCCTGCTGGTGCAGTGGTTGTGTTTCCAATTGTGATGCCAACAACCCTGATTCGGAAGCAAACCCATTAGTCAGAGGGCCAGCCAGGAGGAGGAGTATTGAGCATCCTGTGGGCTGCACTCCTCTGGGGAGGGTGGTGAGCAGCAGGTGCTTGGCTACTCCTTGGTAGAGGCTGGTGGGCAGCAATCAGAGCTTGCATAGCTGGGGAGGTATGCTGGACTTCAGTGCTTGTGTGCCACATGTCATTTCACACCACACCTCCCAATGGAAAAAAAACACAGAAAATTTACAGGGCTGAGCAGGAGGCCATCTGCCCTGCTGGACTCCATGAAGCAGACCTAGACACTCTGTCCCTGGATCACTATCCAGTCTCCATTGGAGGGAGTAGGTTCCCCTTCCCGATGTCCCCGCACTGGGGGGATAAGCCAGGGTGCTTTCTGGGGCAGCACATAAATCTTGGGGGATGGGGTTGTGAGGGAAGATCAAGAGGGAGTCAGCCAGTAGCACACAAAAAAAAAAAAAGAAAGAACATAGTGGGTGCTGGATGACATGTCACAGTAGACGTTGAGCTGATAGGGACAGTGATGATTTTCAGCATTGGTGTTATGTTTTCCTGCTGATTTCCCTAACTCCATGGTTTATACAGTGACACAAGGATCTTCTAGCTTGTTAATTCAAAAATTAAGGAAAACAGGCCAAAGTCTCTCTGTAGGTGTGATGGAGAAGAGGAATAGCTTATAACAGCGCAAGGGCAAGTGTACTATTTATGAAAGCAGAGATGCAATGATTGTTTAAAAGAAGGCAAGCTACTGCAAAGAACTCAAGTTGACCAGTAAACTTGGTAAGAGAATACATTTATACCACCCAGTATGGACTGAAAGGGACATTAATAGCAAGTAGTTGAACTTTATAAATGTCAAACACCAGCCCACACTTTTAATAACAAGAAGGAAACAATGAATCACAGAGTGTTTTTCATTTTTCTTTGAATAACTTTGTGTAAATATTATTCATCTTTGGTCTTCATTCTGGTTTTTTGATTTAGTATTCCTGTCGAAATGCCAGGAAGGAAAAATGTTTTGTCACTTGCCAAAATGGTGAAACTCAAAATAAGGGGACAATCTAATGAAATCAGTAGAAGTGTGTGAAAAACTTTCACTGGCGAATTTCCATGAAAGTCGGATTTCCTTCTGCAGAAAGTGTGGAAATCAAATTAGCAACTTTCACAGAAATGTCTGACTTAGAACAGTGGAATAAATTGCATATTATTCTATTAAACTGCAGAGAAAAAAAGTCAGCAGAACTGTTATTCCGCAGTTCATGCATATTTTTCCAAGTTCAGCCAAAAACCTCTACAGAACACGACGAAAATCAACCAAACACATTTGGAAGAATCCGATCTCGCCAATGGTGGAAATTCATAAAAATTCTGCTAAATTTCCAAATTTTTTCGGAAATTCCATAAAAGCGGAATTTGCAACTTTCGCTCACCCCTAGAAACCAGTTAAAACTTTGGAGAATAATAGCCAGAAGAAAATTCAAAATGATTTTATAACACAGGGTAAAACTTATGGATGGAGAAAGGCATGTTAGAATTAAAGGGGCTTGTTACCCTATGGATCCTCTTCCCAATCAGGAGTGGTAGATCCCTGCACACAAATTACAGTGTATAACCACCTCTGTTAGTCAGAATTGGGGATTAGAGAATGAGGGAATAAAAACAATTGAAGAAAGTGTGCTCCAACAAGATGGGTTACTACAAGATATGAGAGGGAGAGAACTTAATGAAAACACAGATGGAGTAGTACAACAAAAACAACTGGGGGATACAAAGGCACATAAAATAATAAACTGGAGGACAATTGATTTATCTAAAATACCTATAAACAATGAAAGAGAGTTAGGTAATAGAAAATCATCATTTTCATAGAATGTTGAGCAATTCATCTTCCCTTATGTAGCTAGATTTATCCTGGAACCATCCACTCAAGCTCTACCTGACATCACATATTTGTGACAAAACACTGAGAAAGAGATAATACAAGAAGACAGTCTAATTGAAAAGGAAAATCTGAAACATGCTAACTGTGACATAGAAATTAAATTAATGCAATCAGCTCTCCATGACATTTTAAAATAGAGCTTAGGTTAAATAACAACTACAGTACCTAGGAAAATGGTCTCTGTTAACATTATTGGTTGAAGCCAATCAACAAAAGTCAGAGAAATGATCACAAATTCATTGTGGGGGCAGGGAAGATGGGTGTGTACTAAAGTATTCTAGCACTAGAAGCAAGATAAACAAAACAACAGAATTAATAGCGGAGAAATAGGAGGGTGAAAATGCACAACTAGTGAAACAGTTACAGATTTAAAGTAAGGGGTTTAAGGAAAGGTACATACACAAGAAGAATCCAGACAATAAAAAGGCTGAATTTGCCAGTGTGGGGGATGGTTGAAAACTGGATTAGATAAGGAAGGGAGCAAAAATACTTAAAAACAGAAATAGGTAGGGTAGATAATACACAGGACTAGGGGAGGGTAAAATTGAAGGAAAATATCAAATAAGAAACAAAAAACAGAGGGTGGGATATTCAAAAATGCACCAGAGGCAGGCACAAGAGCAGCACAGCGCAAGTCCACTGCGCCATGGTGCACCGAGCGTGATATTCAAAGGTTGCGCATGACGTTAAGCGCCAGTGCAACACAGCTGAGTATCGCAGGGATGCGCCGTAACGCAACCAGGGCTGCACCAGGGAGTAAGCCAACAAGTGCAATAGCGCAACCAGGGATGTGCAAGGGGCAGAGGTGCATGTGCCAGGACACAGATGGACCGGCAACAGGCACAACAAGGAGCAAGCCACTGGGGTGGGAAGTCCCACCACCAGGGTGCAGAGGGTGCCAGGAGTGAGGCATGGCAAGCACAAGACAGAACACTGCCCAATATGCATGGGGAAGCAGCAGGCCCCTTCCTACGCACACCACAATGGCGCATGGAGGCACGGTGGCACCAATTGCCACTGGTAAACAGCCACCAGCAACCCCCCACAGGAAGGCATGAGCCACACCATCTGGACCACAGCCGGCAACACACAGGCAAATAGCACAAAATGCACACACCACATATCCCGAACAGAGAGCTCATGGCCTCCCCAGGGCACAGCCACTGACCAATGGGTGTACACCACCAGGCACAACCCCCTGGCCACCCCAGGCATACCACACAGCCACCATTCACACCACTGCAGCATGGCTCCACACGCCAGCTGCAAAGCGGACATGGACACAGATGGCTAACCATAGAAAAGTGTATTACAACAGTTATAAAACAACTATATACAAATGTACAAGTAACAGGGGATAAGGAACAAGGAATGGGGAGACCAAGTACAAAATGGGAGGCCGGGAAAGGGAGGCAGAGGGACGGGGGTCAGGGCTATACACGGGGACAAGGGAGGGCAAGGAAGGGTGGACAGGGAAGGGTAACTGATGCAGGCCAATGGGCCCTATGGGTGGTCTAGCCCCACCGGTGCCTGATGCCATGATCTGCGCTGCTGCCTGCGCAGCATCCGCTGCAGCAGCTGTGCCACCTGCAGCATGGTAGTGGTGACCTGAAGGATCTGTCACAGGAGCTGGGTGTTCAGCAGGTGACGGACACCCAGGACAAAGGAGGGTACATGGTATGAGTGCATGTCTGGAACACTGTAGCCCACCCACCATGCACAGTGGACAGTGGTGACATGCGCCCTGGGATGGCACCCAGCCACCCACAGTGTATGCGCCCACACATGCCACCAACCTGGCAAACCACAGCCATGCAAAATACTGCACACCAACAATATCCATGTGCTCACACCATCACTGTGGCAGACAGGCGACATGGTTAAGCAGCAGGATGGCAGTGGCACAGCTGGAATCCGGTTGCACCCACAGCCCTCCTGCGGCAGCACACACATGTGCGATAGCCACAGCACGGTGCAACGGTCACCGCGGGCAGTGCACAGCTTTAATGGTCATGTGCACAGGGGGCCATGGCCCACCCCAACCCCCGCTGCCCACCCTGCACAACATTGTAGCATGTAACAGTGCCTACCTGCATGCTGCAGCGCACCTCTGCTCTGGTCCAGCAGCACCACCCACATGGCCTGCAGCCTGTGCATGAGCCCCTGTGGTGGCCTGCCCTGGCCCACCCACAGCGCCGCCAGTAGGGCTCTCCTTCTGCCCTCGGGGCCTAGGAAGGGAACATAGAGAAAGACACATCAGTACCTGGCAACACGACATGCCTTCCCCAAGCACAGCATGCTCCCCAGCCCAGCACAATAGCAGCGTGGTGGCACAGCACACCCATGGTGTGCTGCACAGACCAACAGAACTCACAGCCCCAGCCCCCCCAACAGCATAGTGTGCCACCCTGCTGGTCCCACAGAACACTGGTTGGGCACAGACATGGGCAAAGTGCACTTACCTGGCTGTGGCACGGGACCCCTCCGGACACGTGCCTGCAGTGCCTGGAGCCTCTCTGGGTCCCTCCACTGCAGGTCCCCATAGTGGTGGTGGCATTGCTCACTGGTGCGCTGAGCACCTGTGGCCCCCTCCAGCCCATCAGCAACCTCCTGCCACACCTCCATCCATGGCCTATTCAGGGGCACCTGGTCAAACAGGCTGCCTGGTGCAGGGTTCCACTAGGGCCACAAGGTTGACTAGTTCAACCTGCGTCCAGTTAGGTGCCCTAGCACCGCTGCTGCATGGCATGCCTGTATCACAGTCAGAAATCCAAAATGGCGCCCAGTAGCACAATGAGCCACATGTGCTGGGGATGCATGCCTCGCATGGAGATGCGCTGCCATCGCCAATCGCACAGCCACGGGGATGCACGATATGAGCAATCCCGCACTGGCATGTGCTGCAGGGCTCCCTGAGGGCAAAGGGCAACCATGGGGTCATGGGTCTGCACACGCTATTGGGCCCGCCATACATGGTGCGCAATAGGCATGTGGTCACCACAGTTCATGGGTCAGTGGCACCGGGCACCATGGGACCCATAGTGCAGGAGTGCCATTAGCCCCATGGTGCCAGAGCACCATTGGTCCTATGGCACCCAGGCACCATAGGCCATAACAGTGCAGGCGCCACTTGTCCAATAGTGGCCGAGCACTGTAGCGTGTATTGCGCAGTGTCGTGAACTCCGCGCCAGTGGTGTAGGCACTGGCAGTGCATGTATGCATACTGCTGGCCTACTGTGCACGCACATAGTTGAGCTTGTGATATGAGCATGGGCAAGTACATTGCGCCATGCATAATAATGCAATATTCAGCCAGCATATGCAGATTAGTTAATCAGCCTATCCGCAGTGCATCGAAGGCATTTGCATCTCATTACAGCTGCGCAGTCCCTCATTTGCATGCGATGCGCTATAAAGGTGCTGCAGGACTGCACAGGACATGGACCGGTATTGCATCCTTCAGAGGTAAGATGCAACGCTGTGGAGGTGACAGGACAGTGGATTGGGAGGGTGGTGTGGGTGGTAGCAGTCAATGACCATATGTCTATTCCCACAGGACAAAGCATGATGGAACATGATGAATGTGAGGAGCGTGGGCCTGCATGGAAGCGTAGGCCCAACTTCACGAGGGCAGAGACCGATGCCCATTTTGAGACATACCTCAACTAGGAGCCTCTACTGAGTGGCTTGATAGGCACCCCACCAGCCAGGTCCAAAGCACGGGAGAGTGTGGCCAGAGCTGTGTATCAGTAGGGCAGCCATCAAAGGTCTGTGCAGGAGTGCAAGAAGAAGGTTGGCACAGACCGGAGATGGATTAAGGAGAAGGTGGCAGCCATCCGGGCCGCACGTGCTGCCACGGGTGGTGGACAGCCGGATGTGCCACAGCTGCTGCCGCAGAAGGAGTTGGTGGCAGCTACCATGCGGCACAGCACTGTTCAGAGGGGTGCCTGGTGGCGGCTTCCAGACAGGAGGCAGCCCATCACTGCATGGTAGGTATGGCAGTGCCTGGGGCTTGGGGGCAGGAGGGCAGGGGTGTGTGCCAGCGGTACTAATGCAACTGTATTCCTTTACAGCTTCAGAGCACCTGCATGCAGTGGCAGGGATGAGGGTGTCTCCTTGGGGCAGTCCTGGACCCGGAGGACTGTCCTTCCACCTCCACCAGTGTCCGGGGGCCAGATCACATGCAGCCCAATACTGCTGTCCATTGGGATGCCCGTGGCATGGTTACAGACGAGGCCCTGGCTGTGTTTCAACATGACGCCAGCCATGGCGTATAGTATGCCGAGACACAGATCGGGTGGGGTCCGGGACCAATGATGAAGAGACCATCATCTTGGATAGCGGTGTTGCCATTGAGGGGAGGCACTTACCACTCACCCACCACGGCACCACAGGCGGTGCCCTGGTGGTGGGTGTCTGCCCACCGCCACCGCTCCCGTGACGCCATGGGTGCCAGCGGTATGGTGTTTGCTGATGGTGGTGGCGGTGGTTGTGAGCCACACTGGTGCTGCTCGGTGCACAGTGGCCGGAGGGCAGCAGCAGCAGTTGGACAGTTGGGCGGGGTCGAAGGGGGGGTTGGGTGCAGCGCCCACTGATGGTGCACTGCTGAACGAGCAGCCCCAAGAGGGCCCCACTATGCAGTGCCCACCTGCGTGGGGAGCTGGGCTGTGGGGTTGAATGCCACCCGTCGGTCGGCGCAATGCCCATGCGCCCCAGGGTGCCGGCCCCTTGGCTGATCACACCTGTCTGCTACAGGCATCCATGGAGTAACAGGTGCTGGTTGAGGCAGGGGTGCGTGCACTCCTCGCAGAGCTGCACCTGGCTGCAGAGCGGCGCGACAGGGACTTTGAACAGCTCCTGGCCGAGAACATATGAATGTGGGAAGACACGACCACAGTCCTGGATCGACTTACCGCTGCAGTCACGGCTGGCCTAGCGCCACTGTCCACCTTAGTGCGTGGCCGTCTAATGCAGACCCCATGGAGTGAATTCTCCACCCCTTGGTCATGGCATCGAGCAACCCCTCTGAGTCGATGCCGGGATCCTCTGTGGGCATTCGGACATGCCTGGAGCAGGCATGTTCAGAAGCCTGCAGATCCCTGCGAAGACCCGGTCATATTCCTGCCATAATACCCCTAGGGGACCATCACAAACAACCCCTGTGGCCATCACACAGCCTGTGTCTGCTGGGCGGTCTCAGCGGGGCCATTCACGTGTCCACGGCGTCCATGCAACCGTGCGGCGGTCCTGAACCACCCACCTCCCTGTCCACTGTCTGCTGCTGCCCTGTGTGCACATTGGTGTGGTGTGTGTGGATGCATTCCGGGGATGTGGCATCCATGTTTGATGCTGCACACAGGCCATGTACACACCCTCCCAGCTGCTGGCCACTGTGGCATATGCATGATGATGCCAGCACAGCGCTGACTGTTACTGTGCATCGGTGCTCAGCGTTTGACACATGCCTGGTGCCAGCCTCTGGGCACAGGCATGATGGTGCCTGTGTGTATGTGTGTGTGGGTGGGGTGTTCAGTGCTGTGCTGTTCTGTGTGCTTCCATGGGGTCCAGTCCCATGTCTCTCAATACTCCCCTCCAGCCATTAGTGTCACAGAAGCCCGCCCATGCATGCCTGTATGCTGTACCATAGTCCGCGGTACATGCATGTGGACATGTTCACCTACCTGCATGCACCATAGTGCTCCTCTGCAATTGTGTCCTGGTGCTGCTGGCCCATCCTGTTTAGCCGGTTTTCTCTTCACCCGGGGGGTCTGCCCACCACCACCTGGCCCGGCGGCCACTTTGTCCCCACTGCTGTTCCCCTCCTTGACCTCAACAGTTATCCCACAGTCAGTAGCCATGTTGTGTAGTATACAGCAGACCAGGAATAGGCCACAGACCTTTGAGGGGCTGTACTATAGTCACCGCCAGACTTGTCCGGGCAACAGAACTGTGCCTTCAGCAGCCCAAAGACATGCTCGATGATGTTCCATGCGCTGGCATGTGCCTCATTGTAGTGCTCCTGCACTGGGGTCAACAGGTAATGGTATGGGCTGAGCTGCCAGGGCCAGAGTGGGTAGCCACTGTCACCTGTGTGTAGAAAAGTGTGGTTAGCATGGTGGATTGTGTTGCTGCAACCCCCAGCCTTCCCGTCCGCACCCTGCAGCGCCCCTGTCCTAGCATCCCCCACACACCATGCCCTGTTGAGCCGAGCTTCCTGTTTCCACAACATATTCACCTACTAGGTGGCTGCTGGGGATGTCCCCACTCTCAAACCTGTGGCACAGTGCTGACCGGTGCTAGATGAAGGCATCATGTGCTCCACCAGGATGTGTGGGACAGACGTTGATTATGCGCCCCCTGGCATCATACACCACCTGGCAGTTGACACTGGAGCAGCCCTTTCTGCTGATGTACTCTACCCCCTCTGGGCCAGGTGGTGTGCAGATGCCAACATGGGTGCTATCAATGGCTCCTAGCATGCCAGGTATACGTGCCACCCTGTGGAACTCCAGCATGTTCGCTGTATGCTCTGCCTGTGTGCTGGGGAAATGGATGTATTCCACAGCATGTGGCAGCAGTGTGTTGAGGAATTGAGTGAGGAGCCATGACACGGCCGATTGGGTTATGCCTGTGGTGTCCCCTGTTGGTCTCTGGAAGGCACCCGTGGTGAGCAGGCATATGACAGACATGACTTTCATCTCCACCGACAGAGCGTGGCTCCGTCTTGTGGGTGCCTGCATCTCCTCACTGCACAGCTCACAGAGTTGCCTCAGAATTGTCCGGTTCAGGTGGTACCAGCCCACAATCTCTGTATCACTGTACTGCTCCGGATGTATTGCCGATGGGCCCTTCCATGGCTGCGCCGCTCTGCCTCCTGCCTCCTCACACCCCTCATTACCACCTCCATCTGGAAGATGGCACTGGCCATGGCCTCGGATATCGTGCCCCCCCCCCCGAGTGGCTGTCTCTCCAGGCACCCCCGGCTGTGTGCTGCTGTGTGGTCTTGTGCTGGATGCACAACTGTGTTTGGGGTTCCCAGCTGGCAGCCTGTGGGCTGTAGCCTCTGCCTCCCACCTGTCTGGGCACCTGTGCTGCCCCTTCTGTGCTGGGTGTCACAGGCACCTGCTCTGGCTGTTGCCTCCGCACCTGTCTCACACACACACACACACACTCACTCTCACTCACACACACAGACACAGTCACTGTCACACACCCACTCTCTCACTCTGTTCCACTCTCTGACTGCCTCTGTCTCTGTCTTGTACCCCTCTTGCTGTCCAGCCTGCCCACTCTATCTCCCTCTCTACGGCTCCCCTGTGGTGCAAGCCTCCTTCCCCTGCTTGCTCCCTCTTTTTATAGGCTCAAGTTTGCTCTGCGCAATTCCCATTTGCTCTGCGATTACGCCATTTGTCTGCTGTTGAATACTGCACTGTGCCGCATATTTCAGGGCTACACCCCCTGCACTTGTGCATGCATGCATTACCATTGCACATTGGCGCATTGTGGTTTGCACTGTGCAGTTTCTGCTGCTGAATATCGCTCTCCGGTACATTATCGCAGTTACGCTGGTGCAACCATGTTGTGCATTGCGCAACTGCTTTGGAATATCCCATGTGAAGAATGTGCAACCTCCATAGAAGGAGAAGAAAAAAGACAAAGAAATAAACAAGGAGCTGAGACTTGAAACTACATACCTGAATGGGGTGCCAAAAGTTAAAACCGAAACACCAGAAGCCCAGAAAGGTATGGTATATAACTTGTTTAAGAGTGTATTAGGCAATAAGATCAGGTGGCAGGATTTGGTGAGGCATATTGTTAGATGTGCAAGTTCATTAGGGTGCCACATTAGGGTGCTGCAAAAAGTTTGCCTGTCATGCTGGTGAATTGAATTTCATGGTGCTCTGCAGGGATGGTGCAGTAGGAGTGTTGTGCCCCTTGCCCCATACATCTCTGATGTGGATGTTATTATAATAAAGTACAGGGTGTGTGTGGGGTGCACCCCCCCCACAAACAGCCTGGATGTGTCCTGGAGCATTTGATGCAAGGGGTTGGGTGGCACAATGGCTGGGTGGATGTTCACTGTCAGCATTGTGCTGGTGCCTAATGACTGTCACCTTTTCATTGTCATGGCAACATGGGTGAACCATTTGGTGATAGCCTACAGACATAAGAGTATTAAAATGATTGGTATTATATGTGCTACACTTTGTAATAGGGAGATTAGGAGAGAGCTAATAAAAGTAAGTCACACATTTAATCTCATGGGCATGAAATTAGATAATACCTTGGAATCAATAATAGAGACACAAGGTCAAAACTGAACCAAAAGCAGATGGGTAATAAAAAGAAAGTGACACATTTAAAGGGAAAAATATACAGTCTTAATTTGAGGTATTCCACAAACAAACAAATATAAAAAACACTAGGATAACAGAGTGTGCAAGACCAGTAGAAACTTCACACTGTCTTGCAGATTGTGATGATTGTGCATTATGGAAACAATGCAGAGAAACACGAGGAAGAAGAAAAAAGGCCTTAAAATCAGCTGTAGCATTGTGTTGTCTGAGACAATAATAGAACTGGAGGAAAGTTCAACAGAAGTCTCATCAAAGGAAAATTAAAGATAGAACATGAAGAGGCAGCAGATACAGTTAAAATAGACTGACAAATAAACCCTGACAAAAAAGAAATGAAAATAATTAGCTGGAATATTGCAGCATTAAAAGGCAAATGTGATGCTGTGACATGGTTATCAGAAATGGGGCCAGTTATTCAAAGCACTGCGCCGGGCACAAACCCTTTGTGCTGAAATTGTGCTGCATTTGCGCCCGGCTGCAATATTCAGAAGCCCAAATAGTTCTGGTGCAATGTGATAGCACCGGTGCTATAAAATAATGTATACAAGTAAACAAGTGAGGTGCGGGGACATGAATTCCAGCGCATTGGAATATTCAATGGAATAGCACTGTGCTACAGTCGTTAATGTAACCTGTAGCTTGGTGCCCAATACCACTGCCAAAAAGCATGCAGTAATGTCAGGGAATCATGGCCCAGTAACCCCCCAATACCAAAGTCAGGGAAACATACGGGAAACCTACCTCGGTGATCTAGTACCCCTCTCCATCTACGATCGCCCACACATTCATACATAGACTGTATCATAGCCCCATTGTCCTGGTAGTTTAGCAGCTCCCCAAACCCGAGCCCCCATACAGTCATATATAGAATGCACAGATTCTCCCAGTGTCCCAAGCCCCAATCCCCCAAAGGGTAACAGTCCTGAACACCTGGTGATCTAGTGCCCCCCCCAAACAGAGTTTGACAGAGAAGTCCCTGCGGTACCAGTTCTGACTGCCACAGAGGTCTCATGCATGTTTCCCTGTCTGCGATCTGGTTGGCATGTCAGTGATAGGTCGCTGCAGGAGAGAGAGAGCAGGACAGAGAGCAACATGGCCGAGGCCAGACCAGACAGAGAGAACCAAAGAACATCACGGAAGTTACAGTGCGAGATAGTGGAACGGCAGGTGAACACAGGTGGCAGGTAAGGTTCCTGGTGAGAGTACTGCCACCTGGAGCTCTGTGTCTGTCTCACTAGTGGTCACACAATGCCAGCACATTGCCACATCCTCTGCACCCTTTGGATGGCCATCTTGTATTGCATAGTAGCCAAGGTTACTGGTCGGTGGTGCCCCCCAAAGACATGTGTCATACCATGCTGCAGCTCTGTCTGCCCATACACCCACCTAGTGGACCTCGAAGCACCCTCTGCAAGCACAATAACCCTAGTTGGTGCCGATGGGTTGCGATCACATGTCCGACCATAGTGTAAGCCCCCCCAACACCAGCTGCCTGCCCATCCAGACAGCAACCACTGCACCTTGCGTTACAGGGTACACTTCTAGCAATCTCACAAGAGACACACGGAGACATGGAGAGCAGTACCCGCACCTTGAGATGCGTGACCCCCACCGCGTTCGGGACCCATGGCTGTCCTGTGGTGAGAGTCTGCAGTTGCTGTGTCGGCCTGATGTGTGCAATGTTGCAGTTTCATGCCATCAGTCTCTGTCTCTGATCTGTTCTTGTGAATGACATTTATCAGGTGAGACAGAGACTGTGTAAAGCACTGTCCTGGCATTCATGTGGCACTGACACAGCGAGACAGTGAATGGAGTCAGTGGGACTAGCAGTGACAGCAGTGCCTTCTACTCTGGATCCCTGTGCACTAGAGGTTACTGCAATCAGAGGTGCAATATCAGGACAGAGAGCCAGTGCTAGTGCACACAAATACCCCACAGAGACAGCCAAAGTGCTGAACATTTGCTGCTCCCTGTCACTGACTGTCAGACTCCTGCCGTCATCATGAATCATGGTGAGTAATGCACAGTTCTTGTACTGGGGTTCTGTCTGTTGTCTTAAGACTGTCTCTGTCCACATTTGCTATCGAAATCACTATGAGCTGCCCAGATCCATGGTGTTGCCTGTCCTCCAGTGGGCCACCCCCTGCCCCACATCCGCAGTTGCTCATAGGGAGGCATTGACTGTGGGAGTATTGTACAGTGCTGCAGAAGAGATGTTAGTCAGAATGCTTTGTAATCCAGCACATGGGGTAGTGCTGTCAGGGCACAGGTCTTGTGTACATGGGGTAGTGCTGTCAGGGCACAGGTCTGTGTGTGTGTGTGTGTGTGTGTGTGTGTGTGTGTGCATCAAGGAGCAGGACGAGGGGGGGGCACTAGACTACCAGGGACAATGGGAGACTACGACACAGTTGGAATGTGTACCTATGGGGTATAGGGGGATCGGGGTTGGGGGGCCACTAGTCTACCAGGCATACTTCACATCATCTTTCCTCATGCATCACAGACAATGCTGTGAAAAACAGGGTCTGACACCCCATAGCAGGGACACATCAACACTATTGCTACTATTCCTTCAGACACCCAATAGACTACAGGGATTTGTGTTACATTGCATTGTCTGAGGATGTACATGTCTGTCACATTCCTGTTTGCCTTATTTTGTGCTTGCCACCCCCACTGTTCTGTCACAAGTCCACAGCTGTCACAAAGGACAATTGGAGAATGTGAGGCAACATTAAGGGCATCCCTGGATATCAGGAATACTTCAAATGTATGCTACCAGGGAATATGCTTGTTTCTACTGGGGATCCATAGTCTCTACTGCTGTGTACACTGGTAGCCTGCGGCTCCAGAACTGTTTCCCAGGTCTGATATACAGGTGGAGCTGTGTGCACCTCCCTGCCTGTGGTTACTGACCTGTAGTTCCTGTCCGATCAACAGGTGGAGCTGTGTGCTCCATACAATAGCACGGGGCAAACTACAAGGGAGAGCATGCAAAGCAGGCCATAATTAGATGCTAATATGGCCGTTTGCCCATGGTTTACCTGAGAAGGCTCATTTGCATAGGGGCTTTGAATATAGCAAACTTTTGCCCCAGGCTAATGTGTTTGCATCGGACTAATGTGTTAGCACTGTGCAATCGAGTTAGTCCCAGGCAAAACCTCTCAAACAATTAGCACAGTTCTGCAGAGTGTGGCCTGTAATGTTGTTTGTAATTGTGGTGCACCACCTCAGTGCTATCACTTACATTGGCCACCTGCTGCAACACTGTCTTACCCACTGCTGTGCATGGGATGCTGCAGTTAGCACTGGCCGGGTTGCTATATTCAGAGCTGTCTTATTGTCGGCTATTTTTGCACTGCACTCCCAGCCCTGTTTGCATGGCTTCATTTGCACGCTATATTCAACTGCTTTAGCCCCAGGACTATTCCTTTGAATATATCATGCAAATGATTCTGCTAATTTAGCAAACCGCAGTGCTAATTTTGCCCCAGGGCTAATTTTTGGAATATCTGGCCTATGGTCACTTGGTGACATTATACTTATACACGTAACATGGTTAACTGGAACAAACTTTATTCTGCATGGCTATGAAATCTTTGAGATAGCAGCCAACAAAGAAAATGCTATGGGTTGGGCCAAAGGGGCTAATTTGTCTGCTTCCATGGTTCCTTTTAAAAAATGAAATCCTAGAAATTGGTGCAACTTTATTTTTATGTATGTTGATTACAAATTTAGATGATTCTGATTTTATTGGGGTTAATGCTAATGTACCAACAAAAAATGTCAAACACTTAGACATGGTTATGTTGGCACTAGATGAGTTTAATGTTAAAACTGGAGCTATCCAAGAAATTTATGGTAATTGCTGGAACTGCACAGTTGTAGACTATAGTTTATTCAATTTATGAAATAAAATGTTTTAAACTGAACTTCAGCTGTGGTGTCCTGTACAGAAAATTGCTGATGTTGTGCCTGTTTCCTAAGCTGTACTACTGAATGTGTTTAAACAAGAGCACCATCATCCTAGTGTGCACTTTCTTTGTGAACTTTAGGTCAGATAGATATTTTGGTAATTTCCCAGATCAGTAGTTGGCCCCATGAGAGCAGTGTGTGTCATCTGTCTTGAGAGGATCCAGCCCAGTTCATTGTACATAGTACAGTGTTGTGTATGAGGTGGGGAAGCCTAGAGTAATTCTGTACAGTGCATGAAATGGGTGGTTATTTTGTTGAGGGGATCAAGTTTGCACCAGAGTGAACTACGTCTCTGTAATCCAGAAGGGAAAGGATAGACTGTTCCACATTCTGTTTCCTTATATTTAGCTGGAGACAGTTTTTTACTCTATAAAGGGTGCATAGACTTGGCTACAGTTTGAGAAATGTGCTTGGAGTAATTACAGTGCTGGTCCACGTGGAGGCCAAGGTACTACAGGAGGTGACTGGGTCCAGACAGGACTCATCCAAAGAGCGTAGGGTCAGGGAGGAGGAGGTGGTGCTGATCCATTGCCTAGTGCCAAAATTCATGAACACCATCTTTTGATTCATGACAAAACAGTTCTCCAGGAACCATTTTTGGATAGTTGTGAAGTCCTGTTGAAAGAATTCCTTAATGGATGAGACAGAGGTGCCTGACGCAGGGTTTTAAATAATTGATTAGCAGTTTTTTTCTTGGGACAATACTAACTGTACAGAAAGTATTTATTTAGATTTTCTAGAAATGCTGTCTTACTAAACACAGTGAGGCAAGAGCTATGCATTTTCACAAAGTTTTAGCACTTTTATGAGCAAAATACTTATCAATTTTAGAGTTAAATACAACCCTGCTGACGCATAGATTATGGTATCATCGCATACATGCGTATGTGGCTGGCAGAGATGGACGGGGAGGTCATTGATGAAAATGGGAAAGCAGGGTCCCAAGACCAAGCCTTGGAGGACCCCAAGTGAGATAGGTAGGGCAGGGGAGGTGTTCGGGCCTAGCTTGACAGACTGAGTGCAGTTATCCAGGTAGGACTACAACCATACAAGGAATAATGTGGAGACATCGGACTCTGCAAGTTTGAGTAGTAACAGGGGGTGGCCATCAGTATCGAAGACCTTGGCTAGGTCTATAGATATGGCCATTGTGCCCAGAACCCTTGTCCAAGTTGATGGGTATGTGGTCAGTGGCCCTGTGTAGGGAGGTGGAGGTTTTGTGGTTGGGATAAAAGCCAAATTGATATGGAGTTAGGAAGTTTGATTCCACATACTGTAGAAGTTAGATAGCTGTGCACTGACAAACCTCTTAATGGTTTTAGAAAGGATGGGTACAAGTAAAATTGGACAATATCTGGAGGTTGATACAGTAGCAAGTAAAAAAATCAAGTCAAAGAAACAAAACCACGGGCAAGGTTAACAAGGCCCAAACATTTGTAAGAACAGTAAGTAACAACAACAAAAATTGTGCAGCAATAATAAATAGCATGTTACATATAGGATCACATTGTAATGAGGTGTTGGGTTTCACAGACCCCCGAAAACAAAGAAAATAAGCATCCCATCTGGATGCAGGTGGAGCAGGAGGGAGTATAAAGAATACTAAGGTGGGTGGGGTTAGGGACATTGAGTGCATTGCTGATGGGGAAGGAGTCTAAGGAGCTTTTTGAGTGAGAAGAGAGAGGAGCATTGACAGAGGTGAGATGGGAGTTTGTTCTAGAGAGAAGGGAAACAAGGAAAAGGCAGACTGACCAGAGGCAGAGTATGGGCAAGGTAAAGAGAATTTACGAGAGTCTCTGTGGTGAAGGGAATAATTTGAGGTGATAGCTTGGGTGAGATAAGAGGGAAGATAGGAGGGGAGGGAGCCAAACCAAAATTTTGCAATGAAGGAAGCACAGTAGACCATTCTCCTGTGAGGCAAGGGAACCAGTGATAGGGCAGAATATAAAAGGCAGTGGTGAGCAGAGGGGGGCTGTAGCAAACCTGCAGAAGGAGTTTAACAGAATATCAACTCTGCCTAGGGAAGTCTGAGAGGCAGTGCCATATACCACATCAGCATAATCGAAAGTGGGTAGGATCATTTTGGTGACAAGCTTCTGGTGGGTAGGGAGGGAGAGGCTGAATTTGTGCTGATAGAGGGCACCTAGTTTGGGTTGAAGCTTACCGTAAATGGTGTCAACATGTGAGGAGAAATCCAGGTTCATGTCCAGCCAAACCCCTAGGTACTTAAAAGCTGAGACGTTCTCAAGGTTGGACCCATCCAGGGTAGTAAAGTTTGGAGGTTGGAGTTCAATTAGGTCAGGGGTCATCCAGGGAAGATGTTGGCCTTGGACTCTGGAATGCTTGAGTGGGGCATACTTTTCACAAATACTTAGGTTGTAGAGAAGAGTGCCAGACTGTCATTGAAGCACAAGTCAGGAAGCATAGACAAAGCAGGAGAATTCATAACATTTGCAAGTAGTGTTTTATTACTATCAATAACAATAATATAAAAAACAAAATTGTGCAGGATAACTCTTAAACAGGCATTTCAAGCAAAACAATGCTGTTCATCTAATAGCATCTCTAAATGTACATGTAAATCTCAGCCTCTCTCTCTCTCTCTCTGTCTCAGTGAACATTGCTCTCTTTTATAAGGTATTTTCACCAGGCAATTAAATTCTGCACCCTGCTCTTGTTACTCTATATTATCTGTTTTCACACAATGTACCAAACTTTGTCAACTTTATCAGTTTCTTTCCTGTGACCAGTACATCCAGTCTCTTCAACAGGTGCAGCCAATTAAGGCATTCTGGCTGGAGCTGGTTTTCCTGTTGACAGCTCTGCAAAGAAGCTTGTGGAAGGACGAAAGGTTTCTCAAGGTCAACCCTGTGTTCTAGGGTTGTTATCTTTTCTAACAAACCCCAAACAGCTTTCTGCAATTCATTTTAACAATATAACTAAATACATTTGCAAACCAAGGAATCTCATTTTCATATAAAGATTCACATATAGATTTTAATCACAGAGAAGCAAAGGGAGAAAGAAAGAACAGAAACAGCAAGTTTATTATTTTATTTATTTATTTTTTATTTATTCATTCACTGACCTATGCAACCAGTATAGTGTTATGCTTGTGCAACTGTGTTAGTTTGATTTTGGCCATTCGCACTGTCTATTCCAGAGGAATTACCACCTGTAGGGGTATCAAGGCAAGGAACTCTCAAGAGGGTTCCACCCCAGAGGTGCCACGGGACAATTCCTGTGGCTAGTTGGGCAGTACTCTTAGGAATCCCTTAAGGAGAGAGTGCTGGCTGCTGGAGGAGGAAGGAGGATGTATGGGCAAAGAAAAAATGCTTCACAGTGAGGCTGAGAGGAACTGCTTATATAGCTCAGGAAGTAGGAGTGGCTGACTGCTTGGCCACTGAACTCTAGGCAAAGCCTTTCCAATTCACTGACCTATGCAGCCAGTATAGTGTTATGCTTGTGCAACTGTGTTAATTTGATTTTGGCCGTTCACACTCTCTATTCCAGAGGAATTACCACCCTGTAGGGGTACGAAGGCAAGGAACTTCGAAGAGGGTTCCACCCCTAGAGGTGCCATGGGATGATTCCTGTGGCTACAGGTACCTTAGGAACCCCAAAAGAAATGTAGTATCATCCCCAAAGGAGGCAACAGGAAGCATATGAGCAAGCAGTAACTGTGATATTGGAGCAGTAACTGCAACATAGTAGTAGAAAACATAGGTAGTTTGATAATGCAATGAGATGCTCAATTGAATAATGTAATGACTGCCCAGGTTTGCATAGCATGATACGATGGTTTGCCTTGAGATTAGGGATTCCCTAAGAGAGAGAGAACAGTCGGACATCCTCCACCTCCATCCAACAATGGAACCTACCTAAGAACTAGGGAAACAACTATGCTAACTAAATGTTATGACCTGAGGCAACGGAGGAGAGAAAAAACGTATGAGGAGGAAATCTTTGGGGATCCAAGGCCTAGGTCGTCTTTCCTCCAGGCTTGGGAAAATTTATTTAGTGATGGCTCTGCAGCTGCAATTTGGAAAACCCAATTAAGGGGAGGTGGAAAATATTCCAATTTGAAGGAAGGCTCTCACTCAAACCCTCAAGTGGGAAAGCCATGGAAGGTTGCAAGCAAACTCTGTAACAAGGTCAACCAAGGTGCAAGAGGGGAGCAACAACTGCTGAGGCACTCACCTGGCCTGTCCACCCTAAATGAAACCAGGTGAACCAGAGGCAGTCATAGGGAGAATGTGGTGAAGGTGCCTTGCTAGGGAAACCACTAAAGCCAATGGCCAACCGTTATAGTGGAACACTAGAGCCAAAGGAGATCATTGTAACCACCCTTCACCGCTAGTCTTAAATTACACCAGGGCTGCTGCCATGTAGCAGGCAGCTGTGCCAAGCCTAGGGTGAGAACATTCCAGCTATGTACCAGGTGAGAAGGATCCCGCCCAAGTTGACACGCCAATGATGTGGACTAAATGCAGAGTGAGACCATCAGCTGCAGGAACCCTGCACCAGAATAGAATGGCTGGCATGCCCCAGAATTGAATGAGCTGAAAACTGGTGAGCTGAATGAGCACAGCGTACTGAAATTGTAATAGTATAGCATGCTGAGATTGTAATGAGCACTGAGTGCTGACCTTGCAAGGTCAAAATGCAGATTGAGTGCAGCAGGATCCAAGGCTGAAGCAGAGGGAAGGCAGCAGGCAATAAGCAATGATTTGTGTAAGCAAGAGCAACGTAAGCTACGTAAGTGCGTAGACCTGCATGTAGGTCAATAGCAGTAGTAGTGATAGGTGAATCTGCATGACATGTATAACAATTAAACAGCACTGAATTGGGGCAAGCCAGCCAAACATGAATGGCCAAATCAAGGTGACAAACACTCTGAGGATTTTTTTCGCAGCGAGGCAAATGTTTAAAATACAGTCATATTAACAGCCCAGCAGGAGCTTAGTTGGCTGACCTCAGAGTTATAAGTGCAATAAAACAGAGAGACAGTGCTTGAAAGCAGGTGTAGCCAGGCATAGCAGTGAAACTGTGAGTAAATGAGAAGCACAGGTAGGGTCAGAGTAAACTAAGTCAGGTGAAAAGAATTGAGTATGCAAACAGGAAGCAGCTATGGCTGAACTTTAAACAGATAATGATAGCAGTTGCATTGCAGTAGTTTGAGCTTGGTGAGACAGTGTGGAACACAAGCACTGATACAAGTAATTAAAGTAAAATAGGCAGCAGTGGCTGTAGTTGTAGATAACTGAAAGTAGTAGCAGGAGCCCTGAGAGCAGTATGCTAGCAGCTAGAAACAAACCCCCAAAAAGGCAAAACCGAAACACAGCAAAACAGAACAGGAAAGGCCCAAACAAGAGGCATAAAACAAAGGAAACACACAGCTGGAGGAAAGATACAAACCAGAAGCTGAAAACAAACAGTGAAGTCCAGCAGAGACACGCAGAAACAGCAGGCACGGGGGTTAGCCCCAGCCAGCCTAAGGGACAAACCAACATAGCCTCTGGCTGCAAAGAAAAAATACCCACAGTGAGGCTGAGAGGAACTGTTTATATAGCTCAGTAAGTGGGAGTGGCTGGCTGTTTGGCCACTGAACTCCAGGCAAAGCCTTTCAATTCTTGGATTACAATATCTCTGAGCACAGACAGCTCATTTACAAAAAGTTCCACGTCAGTGGGAAGGGGAGACAAAACATACAAAAGAGGTAAAAGTACAATGTTTCCAAAACATTAAAATAAAGTGAACAAATATGTATGTACCTATATGCAGTTTTATCATTCTAATAGAAGGAAAGTGTAGATGAGAGGGGGAAGATAAAGATGGGAGAAAGAAAGAAAGGTAGGAAGTGGCAGTCATAGGCCTTATCAAGCTGGTGTGGGAGGGTAGAGATGGGGGAGGTGGGCAGGGGGTAGGAAAGGTAGGAGGTGGAAACAATAGGCCTTGTCAAGCTGGTGTGGGAGGGGTAGGGGCAAGGGGTGAGGTGGATTGGGGGTAGCCAGGGGCCTTGTTACAGTGTGAAAAAGGGGGGGGGTTAGCCTCAGAATTACAGAGATAACAGCAGAGATACAGGGTTATCCAGATATGAGGAGAAGATTGAATGCTAGTAGATGGGAGTCTCAGATGAAGCAGTCACAAGAATTGTTGGCAGTGAGATGTTGGCGTAACTTCAGTTTGAATGGTCCCAATTTAGGTAGGGTGGTTATATCACTATGAAGAGTATTAAACCAGTGAGGTGCTCTGTAGACAAATGAGCATTGCCCCTGGGCTGTCTGGCATCTAGGAACATGGAGATGGTGGCTGTTTGAGCATTACGTATGCTGTGAACTACAATGGGGGCTTAGCAGGTTTGTGGTGCCTGGTGGCAGGAGGCTGAGAAGTGCTTTTCTGGCTAAAACACAGGTCTGGTATTGGATCCTCCCGGAGAGCTGTAGCCAACCAGTCTCAGCGTAAAGATCACAGATGTTGGTTGAAACGTGTGGACCCCATGAGTAGTCTGCATGCTTTGTTCAGAGCAATGGATATCCTGCATAACGACGACATATGGGGCTTGCTCCATAGATTACAAGGCCATAGTCTTCAATGGATAATACAGAACTATATATAGCAAGTCAGAGGGCTTCTGGAGTAAGGCAGTGTTTATCTCTATGTATGAGACCAATCTTGACATTGACAGCCCTGGCTGCATTATCTATATGTTTGCCATAGAATAGATAGATGTCTAAGGTTACCCCAGGTATTTGAAAAGTAGTATTTGTTCAAGAGGGATTTAAAGACAGTTTCTGATGGTAAGTATATGGGATTTGTGCTTATTTCGGGTGCTGCTGAACATCATTACCTTGATTTTCTTGTAGTTGAGGATGAGTTTATGTTTTGAGAACCAGTCCTCCACTTCTGCAAACCCACTTTGAAGGTAATGTTCCAGTTGCTTGGGGTCGTGGCTGCAGGAGTAGATGACCGAATCATCTGCATAGAGGAGGATCCTTTTTGTGGGTGGAAAATTAGTGGTCACTGAGCAAGAGAAGGAAGGGATAGAACAGGGGAAAATTGTGGGACCATCGGAATGGTCAGTTCTGAGGTTCCCAAGGAAAATTTGATTGTGCAATCAGACAGACAAGAGACAGACAAGTGATAGACTAAGAGGAGACAGAAACATAGATCATTTAAACTCTCTCTTGTATAACAAATGGGACATGGTCTTACCCAAACCTGTCATAGAAAGCCTTTCAGATTGAGGCCCAGTGGAAGCTTTGAGATCCTGTAGGAAACTTTCTAAGCCAAAAGATTTGAAGATCCTGGTAAGTATTATTTTTTTTTGTGGGGGGAGACTTTGTTAGGTTTCATTTTACACACACAGTAGGTGACACAGTGATCACTGAATATATCAGATAGGGTACCCAAGCACAGAATTCACTTGGGGGGAGGTGGTTATCAACACCCAGTCTATTATACTGTGGTTTGGGTGTCTGGGTTTAAAGTGACTAGGTGAAAAGATCAATTGATGCAGGTTCAGGGTTTTGATCTTGGAGTGGAGTCTGGAGGAAGCCGGCGACTTGACTTCAGCAGACCAGTTGGTATTAAAGTCACCAAGACAATGTAGTCACCGCTGCGTAGGAGATCTAGCACTTTCTGGAGTACTGTATGTCTAGCACTGCTTCTGATGGTTTCCCTGGGATGCACTGTATAACCGTGATCAACAGCAGGATGGAATGTGGGCAAGTGAGGGCTTCAGAGATAAGCTTGTGGGATTTTGGAGAGGTTTCACTGATTGTTACAGATAAGCTGTGTGTGTGTTATCAGAATAAATGAGTACCTCGCTGCCTCTTTTAGAGCAGTCTAGCCTGTGGGATGTATACCCAGGGAAGTTGATGGCCGAGGGAGTGCTGGCAGAGATCCAGGTTTCAGTCAAGATCAGAAAGTCAGGTTGGTTCAAGACTGTCCAGGTTTTTATTTTACATTCTCTATTTTGGCCCCTTCTCTCTCCGCAGCTGTACCTTCTCTCTCAGGATCTCCCAAGGTACCTAGGCTGGGCTCCGCCCTACTCCAGTGCCTCCTCCTGGTGCTATTCCTCCATGATGCCTTGGTTTATTCCCAGTGGGAAATGAGGGAGCAGCTCCTCATTCCTCCCCACCTGCTAATGTCTTCATTGGGCGTCTGGCCAAGATTGCCTGGTTTCCATCACCACTTGTGCAGTGGTACCAGGGTCCATCGCTGGGTCAGCTGGGGCTTTTTCCTTGTTATGCCCCTCCTTGAGGAGCTGGCACACATGGAGGGCCAAGGAGTGAGCACGCTAGGTGTGCAGGTGTTCTGGAACTGGCTGGCATCCTTCCCTCCCACAGCATACTGCAGCTGCACCTCCACCCGTGGTCACCCAGTTGGCAGTATTGCAGTGGAGATGTCAACCCTCCCTTCCCGGACAAGAGGAACATCTCTCTTGGGATGCCCTGTCTAACTCCCCCCAGCCTGCATTCCAATGACCCAAGTCCACTTCTGAACCCAGATCACTGGCATCACAAGTGGTAGCACTACTACTGCACCAGTGGGCTGGCCCTTCCAGGACCTGCACTCACGTCTGTCCATAATGGTATCCATATGTCCATGTGTGAACACAGGGACCTACGGGCCCTGTGCCACCACTCCCAGCAGTCCATAACCATATGCATATGTCCATGGGGGAGCACAGTGCTGTCTTGGCCCTGTGCTCCCATCCATGTATCAGTCCTTAATAGTATTTGTATTTCTGTATGAGAGCACAGGGCACTCCGGGCCCTGCATCCACATTCATGAAGTAACACAGAAACACCTGCATACAACTCACATTACAATATTATCCTATGGGAAATTAAGCAAAATGTAAAGCCCCAGAACTCAGAGCAAAGCAATATATGTTCACCAGACCAGCAAAAGGCACATCTGTGAGGCAGGCCCTCAGAACCCTGAAAATTTCAGAGCAAGATTGCAAAATTACAAACCGTTTTTTAACACCATAGTTTCAAAGAAACTGTTCTGTAAACCTTCCAGTACAATGATATCCTATGTGAAATCAACCAAACTTCAAATTTGCAGAATTCCTAGCCAAAGTACTATATTTTCACAAAACTAGCAAAAGACACATCTGTGGAGCAAGCCCTTTCTAACCTGAAAATTACAATCCAAAATTCCAAACTGTTTCTTCACTATGAGGTGACAAAGAAACAGCTTTATAAAATTTCTTTTTTCATGAATTGTGATTAAGAATCCAGTTTTGCAATCAAGAATCCTGTTTTGCGAAACAAGAATCCTGTTTTGTATAACAAGAATCCTGTTTCACAATCGAGAAATCCTATTTCGCATGGCACATCTAACTTTTCCCATAGGAAATAATGGAAAACTTTGAAATTTAATAACTTTTGAAAGGATTCATATTTTTTCAACCCAAACCTTCAAAAGGCACATCTGTGACCCAAGACCTATATACCCTAAGAATTTCAGACCAAAACCACAAGCTGTGTTTGCACAGGGGCATGACAACGAATTTGACAAAAATGTTAATTTACACACTTTTTTTTGAGACACCATATCTCCACACCCGCACCTCCAACTGGAACAAAGCTTGAAAAATGAACAGATCACTAGACCCTGATGGTGCATGCCAAATATCATCCAAATCGCTTGAATGGTTGGAAAAATATTAAGCACAAAATTTTCAGCATAACATAGAATTGAAGAATTTGGCACAAAACTGTGATTTACACAGTTTGGGACTCTATAACTCCACACCTGCACATTCAACTTAAATGAAACTTGCCATATGAAGAGATCTTTGGTCCCTAATGATGCATACAAAATTTAATGTAAATCACCTGAACGATTACTAAGTTATTAAAGCACAACATATTCAGTTTAACAAAGAAGTAAAGAAAGATTTTGACAAAAAACAGTGATTTACACATTTTAGGACTCTATATCGCCACATCGTCACATCCAACTGAAATGAAACATGCTACTTCATGAGATTCCTGCTTCATGGGTGTGCCCCTCTGACAGCGACACCAACACAGCGACCTACCAACCCGTCGACAAAATCAACAGGTTACCGACAGGTCACTGTATTGGTGCACCTGACACAGAGATACGCTGTCTTCCAGTCCTTCACCTCCCCGACTCAACCCCGACTGGAGTTGAGAATCCTAAATATGGGGGAGGGGTGCGGGTGGCAGAGCTCCCCACATGAGGGTTTTGTGGGCGAATATCCTGATGAAAAAACAGACCAGGAGACACAATGGAATTTTGTTTACTACAACTTGTGATCGACATAATTCCTATTGATTAGATGCCAGTTAATAAAACTGTTGTCGAACTGGCATTGTAGAGCCTGTTCATAGTGGGGCATGCTAAATTTCATGCATATCTCCTGAACTATTTCAAAGTTATTAAAGCACAAAATATTAAGTTTAACATGGAAGTGGAAAAGAATTTGACAAAAATGGTCATGTACACAAAATATATTAAAGAGCTGTGGATACCTCTTGGAGAACTTGGACAACATCATATTTAGACACAATTCAGCTTGTATTTCATTTGCCTTTTATATGTTTCTTCTCTTTTTATTTATTGCTGAGGAACTTCCACAAAAACAGGTTCTTAATCCCTTAGAGTCTATTTGCCTCTCCCTGCTTACTCCTTACTTGAAATCATAATGCTCTGTTGTGATATCACAACTGATTTTCATGGAATAACTTTGATGTCATAAGCTGAGTATTATGACATCAGGTTTAATAGGAGCTGCTGAACCCTCAAGGAACAGAGGTCCAGTTTTCATGCATCTATCCTCAATAATAAATCATGGTGAGAAGAAATACAGAGCTCATGAGAAATATAAGATGCTCTGATTCTTCATATTATGTTTTTCAAAGTTCTCCATGGAGGCGTCAGTGATTCTTTAAGTTTAACATAGACGTGAAGAAAGAATTTGACAAAAAATGGTGATGTACACATTTAGGAACTACATACCTCCAGACATGCACTCCCAACTGGAAAGAAACTTGCTACATCAAGAGACCACTCGTTTATGAAGGTACATGCCAACTTTCATGAAAATTGCTAGAACAGCTGCAAAGTTATTAAAGTGCAAAATGCAAAAGAATCAAAGAAAGAATTTGACAAGAAATGGTGATGTCCACATTTTTGGTATACCGTTGACAAAGCGATTATTTCAAAGCGAGGACCATCGCAGCAACAATTTTGAGATTGTAGCTGCAATGGTCTTGCTGTACACCAGCTTCAGTTTTGCTGGTGTTTTGCCCCCTTCCGTATAAATTCAGACCAGGAGCTGATTATTATAGGGGGCGCGATAGCGCCCCTATAGTTAGGGTTTGTACAGTCTTTCAATGTTAAATCTAAATTTTTTGCACCTTAATAACTTTGGCATTTTTCAACATAATTGCCCAAACATTGGTATTTGCTGTCATGTTACCAGTGTCACAAGATGTGAAAAGTTTCATAATGGCAGCTTTTGTGGTTTCTGAGACATGAAGTGGTCAAAAACCCAAAACATGTATGTTTTTTCCCCATATGATAACATGGGGGTTTTTGCTCTCTTCTACAGCACACACAGAATGAAGTTTCTCTCTGACATTTTCAGGGATGATGGGATGTGTGCCAGGGGTGTGCCTTTAGATGGTTTGGTGAAAAAATATATTACCAGTTTTGAATTATAATTATTTTTGTGATAGATACAGGACAGGCTGCTTGAACGGTACAGTAAATAACATTTGCCGTTCGAACAGTAAAGTGCGAATGGTAAATGGCATGTACTGTTTGAACTTTACTGTTCAAACGGTAAATGTTAGAACAGTAAATACCATTTACTGTTCGAACTTTACTGTTCAAATGGCAAATGTTGGAACAGTAAATACCATTTACTGTTTGAACATTACTGTTCGAATGGTAAATAATCATTTACCATTTGTTCTTTAGTGCTTGCAGTTGAACTTTTCAGTTCAGAGTCTGCCATCTTATTTTCAATTAGCAAGGGTGGAAAATGTTAAATATTTTAAAAATACTGCCCCTAGGTAAACACTAACAATTGTGTTTACCTAATTGGACTCAGGAACATAATTCTGGCATTACTTTGTTTACATGTAGTACCAAAATATGTTTAGTTTGGGTGGTGCTCACTATAAATTGCAGCAGAATCCTTGAGACAACCTTGCTTGTGACAGTATGGGGTGGATTAATGCAAATAGTCCCTGTTCATTTTGGGGACAAACAGACCCTAGAATCAGATTTCTCTGCCCTCACTTAAATAAACGCCAAAGTGTTTTTCTAATAAATACTGGGTTTTCTCCTTTTACTTCTGCTAAGAGGAAGGGGGTTGAGGAATATTAATAGTAAATATTGAAATGTATGCCAACATTGGGGTGCCCAGTCTCAGTGTTGGCAGTTAACACCACTCAGCAGTCGCCATTGCAGGACACTGAGGAGCCCACTCCCAGTGTCCCCAGTATGTTCCCCCTCCTCCAGCAGTGTGCCTGCTTCCAAAATAGTTTGCCGACAGTGGGATGCCAAATTCCCATGTCAGCAGGAGCCCCCCTCCCCCTGACAGTGCAGGACATTGCGTAGCCCACTCCCAGTGTCCCCAGTTGTGTCCACCAGCCCAGTATTGTGGAGCACTGGGTAGCCCACTCCCAGGGTCCTAAAATGTAAAAATGTTCCTGCAAAAACAGAAAATGGTCCCTCGCCATCTCCCTGTCCCACTCCCCCATTCCAACACTTCCTCTGAGCACCCACTTCCCCTTAACCTCCTTACTCCATACTTACCTATGGAGGTCAGCAGCTGAGATCTTCACTGGACTGGGACACATCTGCACTCTTCAAGCTGAATCATAAACTGAAGAATCAAGGTCCGAACCATATAATGGCTGTTAATGGTATTTTGAACTTACAGTACATTGATATCTCTGCCATTTTTGGGTATATTTACACCACATTTTCAACCTGGGCTTTTAGGACCCCCACCTCATGAAGACTGGCACTGATTTTGGTACTCGGGTCCCAAAAGGTGATTTCATGGTCACGCGGAATCACCTTTTGGGACAGTTAATGAAATGCCAGTGCCAGTGTTCATGAGGTGGGGTCCCAAAAAGCCCATGTTGAAAATGTGGTAAAAATTCCAAAATACCAGAGTTATGTGCAGTCATTGACATTTTGCTATGCACGCATTACTCTTTGTTAATTTGTAATATTTTCTCCCCACATTTTTACCTAAGCCATTTTTTCACACTACTCATGAACAGTACAGCTGTCATTTCAGACATCCTGCCGGAAATGTGTTCTCACAGCTGTGGCGTTGAATGGAACAGCTGCTGCACAAAATCATCTTTTGGGACCAAGTAATGAAATGACAGTACCAGTGTTCATTAGGTGGGGTCCTAAAAAGGGCAGGTTGAAAATATGGTGACAAAATTTCCATAAATGGCTGTGTTATGGGCTTTCATTGTAATTTCATGGTGCACACTTGTGACTTTGTTAAGTTACAATATTTTCACCCCATATTTTCAATATAGTCTTCTTTGTACCCCACATCATGAATACCACAGATGCCATTTTTCAAATCCTGTCCCAAATGTGGTTTCATACTTGTGGCATACAATGGAGTTAGTGTAGTGCAGAATTATGTTTTGGCAGGGATATGAACATTTGTGTGCTGAGCACATACGGTGAGGTGACAAGTAAGGTCATGTTGAACATTTGGCGTGAAAATTATTTAAGATGGCATGCTTCCACAGCTGGAAACATATGCATCAGTGGAGGGATGGGTAAAGATACTATTATACTATCTCAAAAGGTAAGGAAATAAATTGCAAAAAAAAATGTTAATGCATTAGTTAGGGTTTTTATTAAAGTGTCAAAAGCTGGGAAATTTTATTTTAGGGTTTCCAATCCTAACATCCCACCTCCACCATGCAGAGATGAAGAGGGATCGGGGGGGCATTGGGGTCATCATGCAGTAATGGGCCCAGAGGACCCTGCACTCCCACAGGGAGATGATGGTTAATTACAATGTCTCTATACTTACAGTATGGTTAGCTAGGAGTGCAGGGCCCCTAGGAGGGCCCCTGTGCTCCCCACGAAAATCAGGGACAACTACAAAATACACGATTAGAGCACAGGGCCTGGAGGTCCCTTGCACCCCCACAGCCATATAAGAGTAAGATTACACTTTCTTAAAAGTAAGGAAATTCATTGCAAAAGACTTCATTAATGCATCAGACAGAGTTCATATTAAAGTGACAAAAGTATGGAAATATGGTGTTAGGATTCAAACCCTAACACCGCACTCCACCCCAATCAACCCTACCACTCCTCCCCACCCCCACCCTCTGCAGACTAACAGGTGTTGGGGTGTGCCTTGGGGTCATTCACCCTAATGTTCACCCCATTCTCCAATGCTGCACCATGTCAGCTTACTTACACATGAAATGGGGTGAGCGTTAGGGCCCATGACCTGCAAGGCTCACCCTGATGCCTGTTGGTCTGTGGAGGGTGGGGATGAGGTTGGCTGAGGGTAGGGTATTAGGTTTGAACCCTAACACCATATTTCCATCTTTTGTCACTTTGATATGAACCCCAACTGTTGCATCAATGACATTTTTGTAATATCTATCTATCTATCTATCTATCTATATATATATATATATATATATATATATATATATATATATATATATATGCAGGTATAGTTAGGGTTGTATGGCCACTTCTATGTTAAACCCCAAATGTTGCACTTTAATAACTTTGCAACCATTCACTTGATTTGCCTGGTCTGGTACCATAGATCTCTGGATATTGCAAGTTTCATTCTGGTCAGATGTGCAGTTCTTGAGCTGCAGTGTGCCACAAAACATGAAAAATACCACATTTTGCAAATTTTTGCTCGGCACAGCCCAATTGGTTTTTGGGGTCTGGTCTGAAATTGTCAGGGTATGTGTGATTCAATACTAACGTGCCTTTGAAGGTTTGGTGAAAAAATATTAATCTGTTCAAAAGTTATTAAAGTTTAAAGTTTCCCATTATAACCTATGGGAAAAAATATATGTACAGCTTAGACTCACTTTTTACTTTTGCGAAAGTCTGTTTTACTTTCAAAAATGGATTCTCTACTGTCATGCTACCATCATCTTATTTTCAGTTAGCAAATGCTAAAAAATGTAATTCAAAATATACTGCCACTTGGTAAACACTAACAGTTTATTCTTACAGCGTTAGGGCTGATTACCCCAAAGCACACCCTGAGACCTGTTGATGTGTGCAGGGTGGGGGTGGGTTGGGCAGCTAGGGTTGTGTGGGGGAGGGTGCAATGGGGTGTTAAGGTTGGGAACCTTAACACCACATTTCTCACATATTGTCACTTTAATATGAACCCGAACTGATGCATTTACAAAGTTTTTTTGCAATGAATTTTCTTAGTTTTTGAGAAAGTCTAATCTTACCCTTATTTGGTTGTGGTAGCACAGGGCCCTCTTGACCCTGTGTTCCCATCACTCCGCAGTGTGTTTGGAAACACAGGGCCTTCTGGGCTCTGTGCCCCATCCATGCATATTGTAATTGTCCTCCAGGCCTGCACTTCAACTTCAGTCAGGTAGATACTTTGGGGGAGGAGATCTCTTCAGGCCCTGTGATCCCAACTGTGTGTATTGTAATTGTCCCTCAGTTCCGTATGGGAGTGTAGGGCCCTATAGAAACAGCATTATATTAATGACTTATTTAAAACCTTTGTATGTCACTATTAGATTAGTTCATGACATGCTCACCCTGATTATGTGAAACTCCTAGTAATGCACTCCATTTCTGTAAGTATTCTCTGGACTTCAACCTGCACAATAAATAGTTTTTGTTTCCCTTAATGTACTTCCATTTTGTCGCAATAATATCTCTTAATGATCCCTTTAAACGTGACTGTTAAAAAATAATTTGCAATGTGCTCACCCTTATTTTGTCACACTATATGCATAATCTCCTTACTTCTACTGATTCTTCTCATGGGTTTAACCTGCAACATAAAACATCTTAGTTTCAAAAATGTGCTTCAAACATATTAAGTGCTTCTGTTTGCAACACTATGATGTACAAGCTGAAAAATACCTTTCAACAAGGCTTACTGAACTTCCTTATTTGTTGGCTGGGTAGCATTCAGCGATTCTCCAAGAATTTAGTGTTACCGTTCCCTGAGAAAAAGAGAGTCTGTATTTTATGCCTCCCTAACTTATTTTGCTAGCCTCCAAAATAGTTAAAATGTTTAAACAACTTACAGCATTTTCTGCTATGCCACAGCAATGCCAACCCATGGATAGGGAGGGGTTGCTGCCAAGAGAACATGGTTTAAATTCCACGGGAGGTGGGGAACTGTCAATGTCACTAATGATGTCACTCTGGCTCAGTGTTCCAGTGTTGCTGAATACTGCTAGAAGAGTGAGTTAAGTGTAGTTCCAGATGGCTCAGAGGAAAGATACATACATTGAGCATCTGAACCTGGGACCAGCACTGCAGTGGTTCAAGCCCCACCCAGGGATACTTTTTCCCAATACTTTTTTTAAATTATTCTGATGTTTCTAACTTAATTTTAATAGTCTGATAGACTGAAACAAGTAATACATTCTTATCTTGTTCATGTCTTACTGAAAATACTCAAAATGTTATATAAGTCAGCTCCTATCATTGCTGACTTCCTTCCAGAGATTATTCTAAATTATAAAAAATGGCACATCAGTTACCATAAATTCATGTTGCACACAAAACTCTTGACAGAAAGAAAGTCTGAGTTATATGTGGGTGAGACCTGACCCCCTTCACAGATGTTAATAAGTGGGACCAGCGGGGGTCCGGGGCGGGGGGGAATTTAACTTGATACATAGTGCCATATATTCATCTTTTATGGAAATATGGTAATCAAACTTATGTAATTTCCAAAACCATGTTATCTCATTTCATTTGTTCATTTACTTGTACAATGTCCCATTGCTATTTATTCTGATAGTCCACAGCAAGTGGTAATCCACAGGTAAAATGAAGAACCATCTGTTAGGTTCTTAATAACATTAGTCCCAATCATAGTCTTTGTTGAGTCCCACTTCTGGGTCCAAGCAATTCATTGTAAAAATCCAAAAGACTTCATGTTTTCTTAATGCTGTATCCCAATGTACTTCACCACTCTCTGGCATGGGGACTTTTCTGGGGACCCCAAAGCAGAGAGAGGTAGCAGAGTGTCCTGTGGCATTAAAATGTCTGGCTACTGGGTGGTGTACAGGATGTATATCCATCAAGGGGCTAATTAGGGCTATACGCCATGAGCCTGAAGGGTGAGTGACTTTATTGCCCTAATTAGCCACGAATAGGTATATTTTCACATATTCCACCCTTACCCATTCTTTGCTGAATAAAATATATTAAGATGGTTATTGTTGTGGAGATTGCATTTGTGATCATGTTATAGCACCTGTAGATCTCTTGCAGCAAAGAGGGAATGATGTGGCACATGCAAAATTTCATGCAAATTAGTCGAATGGTTGCAAAGTTATTGAAGTGCAAACTTTTGGGTTTATATAGAAGTGACTGTTGAACCCTTAATTATAGTGGCACTACTGTGCTGCTATTATATGTATTTCTATATATATATATATATATATATATATATTTTATTTATATATATATATATATATATATATATATATATATATATATATATATATATATTATGGGGAATGAGTGATTTTGTATTTCTTTGAAACTTGGCTTCCCGGCCAATGCCCTTTGCGGTAACCATTGCCTCAGTGCTTGCACAGAGGTTCTTTGTATATATATATATATATATATATATATATGTATATACACACACACACACACACACACACACACACACACACGCACACACACACACACACACATATATATTTATACAATGGAATGAGAGCAATATCAGTGTGATAAACTTGGTTATTTCCATTGCAGTGTGATAAATGGTGATAATAAATGCCATTTGTCCATTCTGTGCTGATGTCACCATTCACTCGCTAACTATAGCCTATATTTTAAATTGAACTGCATCACAAATCTGTTTCTCACTGCTAATTGCAAGTAACTATTAACATTGCAATGGGCACTCATCTGTTTCCCATAGTGTTTCAACAGCTCACAGCCCATTTCTATGCTACTCTCAAATTCAAGAAAGACTGCATTCTAAATGACAGTGCTACACCACACAGTTTCTGTTTCTCACTGCAAGCTGAAACTAACTCAGTTAGCATTGCTAAACACATTCACCTGTTTCCCATAGTGTTTCTAACACTCCCAGCCCATTACCAGAAACACTCACACACACACACACACACACACACACACACACACACTCAGAACATACACAAACAGTCCTCTCAGGATAGCCTAGAGGTTAGAGTAATGAGCTTTGAACAACCTTGATACATCCGGCACACGAGACCTGGAGTTGACTCTCACAACTTCCACTTCCACACTGTGTAACTTTGAACAAGTCACATAACTTCCCAGTGCTCCCAAATCACCCCTAAAAACTTACCCAGTTACCAAACACTAAAATAAAAGAGCAAACAGGAAAACATAACTATAATTCTGAATCTGTCATCCCCATTGTATAAATAGCACACTGATGACATCACCACAGTGAAAATAAATCCAGGTGACTTCACCACAGTGAAAATAAATCCATTTATTTTCACTGTGATGATGTCATCAAACCAAAAAACAGCAGAAAACACACCCTATTGTATAAATTGGACACATGATGTGCACTCGTGTGATATGGGAAATATTTTCATTCCTGCACAGTGACCTCTGGATACTCACAAGTGGCTCTGCCACTTGTGAATATCCAGAGATCATGCTAAAGGAGTGAAAATATTTTCCATATCATACTCATGCCCATCGTGTATCATATATATATATATATATATATATGTATGTATGTATGTATCTATGTATGTATCTGGGATACATGATGGGCATGAGTGTGATATGGCAAATATTGTCACTCCTGCAGTGTGAGCTCTGGATATCTCATGAGTGCTGAAGGCATGAGTGAAATATCCAGAACTCATGATGCAGAAGTGACAATATTTGCCATAGCACACAATCTGCACATCATGTATTCGATTTATACAATAGGGCCTGGAGTTTCAGAAGTATTGTTATGTTGGATTGTGTTCTGTTCCTGTTTATGTGTTAGCTCATTCTGTGTGTGAGTTTTTCTGAATGGACTGGCAGTGTTACAAACTCTGGGAAACAGATGAGTGTGTTTTGCAATGCTAAATGAGTTAGTTTTAGGTAGGAGTGAGAAGCAGACTATTTTGTGAAGCTGTATTCTTTAAAAGTCTCGCTGAAGT
Source organism: Neoceratodus forsteri (assembly GCA_016271365.2). Lineage (NCBI taxonomy): Eukaryota > Metazoa > Chordata > Ceratodontiformes > Ceratodontidae > Neoceratodus > Neoceratodus forsteri. Next base: position 239,207,397 of record CM057451.1, read on the forward strand.
CAAGCTGAGAGTATCACAGTAACTGTAATGGGCTGAGAGGCAGAGTTTGACAAACAGATGAGTGTTTCTAGTGGTAATTGAGTTCACTGCAGGCAGCAGTGAGGAACAGACTGTTCTGTGAAGCTGGGCTCTTTAGAATTCTGGCTGCAGTCAAGCTGAGAGTATTACAGTAATGAGATGGAAGTTAGAGTGTGTAGGTAATAGTGTTTTGTAATGCTGAATTAGCTGCAGGCAGCAGTGAGACATCTCATGTAGTTCTGCATTTGAGTCTATGGTAACAGCACATGTGTTTTTTGTATGTTGAGGGGAAAGCTGCCTAGAGTGATGATATCAGTGACCTCTGTATGACTTGTGTGAGTAAATGACTGATATCATTACAGTAGAGCAGAGGGTAAAAATATCACACTGCGGTGGATGATACACTGTTTTATCTCACTCAGCTATCACTCACCCCTATTGTATAAATAGATACAGTAGATAGATAGATAGATAGATAGATAGATAGATAGATAGATAGATAGATAGATAGCTAGCTAGCTAGCTATAATGGGTATGGGTTGTGTACAAGGATGTATACCCATCGAGAAGGCTAATTAGGGCTATACTGCCATGAGCCTGAAGGGTGAGTGACTTTATTGCCCTAATTAGCCATCGAGATGGGTATACTTCTGAGTATTCCACTCTTACCCATTGTTTGCTGAATACAATACATTGGGATGGTTATTGTTCTGGAGATTGCATTTGCAAGCACATTATAGCACCTGAAGGTCTCTTGCAGCAAGCAGAGAATGGTGTGTAATAAGTCAGGTAGGGGTTTGAGAGATTTGTGGGTTTGGCAGGGTTTTATGTAAGTGTATTTTTTCCAGGTTCTTTTGCAGCTTGCTAATTGGTTTGGCAAGCTTCCTAATGCTGTGTTAATTGTGTTATTAGTGGTATCCCATACGGCTTAATGTAGTAGAGCTGTGTACTGTTTATTTGTGCCAGTGTATACTTTTAATTGTTTGATTAGTATAGGTATATAGCTTTAATTAGTGCAGGTATATAGCTGTAATTAGTTAGTGCAGGTATATAGCTGTAATTGATTGATTAGTATGTATATAGCTTTGATTGATAGATAAGTGCAACAAAGGTCCCTAGAGAGGATTCTAAGAACTAAGAAATAATTCATACACCAGGGGGCTTGTGCTCAAGCTGGAGAGGGGAAGATAAATGAAAAGAAGACATGGGGAAGTATTAATTAACAGAAAGGTTGGTGCATGGGTGGAACAAACATCCTGGCAAGGTTATGGAGGCAAACAATTAGTAGGCTTAAAAAAAGTTGTAGAATCATAAAGGAGTTATCAAATGGAAAGACAATGGAGGAGAAGGGGAGACAGGGAGGGAGGGAGGCTGTAGACTAGAATGTCTTCAGGTAGGGAATCTTGGGACAGACTAGCTGGGCTGTCCATGTCTTTTTCTCTCTCACTTTTCTATATAACTGTTTTTATGCATTATCCTCTGAAATGGATCTCTGTGATTCTTTGTTAATATTTTGTCTCCAAACCCTCTAGCTATTGTTATTTTTGCTGCTTCATTGCCCTTGTCTTCACGTGATACATCTGTATGGGCAGTGCACTTAGTTGTGTATCATAATGACTATTGTTCAGATAATGCAGATATAGATGCCTTTGCTATTCCTACTAGAGATGCCGTTTCTGTAATACAGCAGACGTGTCTCAGTTTCATTAAAGGTTTTCCTTACTCATTGATCCAAGGAGTTCCCATTGCCTCATCTGGGCATATCACTTACATTTTCTGTTCCTGAGTATAAAATTAAGACCAATATTTATGACTGTCCTCTAAGTGATCTTAAACTCAATTCTCATTCCTTCGGCACAGTTTAATAATACAACAGTATCACTAGCATACTCATTAAGGCCTCCAGTCATGTAACATGGTAGCAGCCCCTTTCAGTGTCATGCAAGGTCCCAGGTTCACATCCAGACTCTGAGTTATAGAATAAAAAGGTGTATGCAGAACAGCAGACAGCAAAGTTAGTCAAACTAAAGATGAGATCAAAACTTCAGAATGTACTGTTATTTCAAAATGATCCCAATAAACTTTTTAATCTTTTCTCACTGCTGACTGTAACCCTGACACATCTGTGGACACACTGGACACCAGCTCCGCCACCACCACCACCGTTAAAGGGCCAGACTAGTAGCATTTCCAACACCATGCAGTAGTATATCTCGGGTGGTTTTGAGGAGTCAGAAGAGGAGGAAAAGGACTTCAACCTTAAGTCTGCAGAACATGTGGGGAGACATAGTGACAGACTTAAAGAACTTGAACACTGATGAGGAGTCAGTTTTGTACTGGGCAACAAAGGTTCAGGAGTGGCCCACGTTGCCTTTTATGGCAATATGCTACATGCGCTGCCCCATATCCAATACCAGCTCCAAGTGAATGTGTAGTTCATCAGGGACAGTTATTAATGAAAAAATGAATAACTCTGTCACCAAAAAGTTTTGAGGCTCACATTCATAAAAAAAGATTAGCTACTTAATCCCACACACCACATCTCTACTGCCATAGACTGATGATGAATCTGAATCAGAAGAGCTGCCTGTGTTCCTATCTGTTTCCAGTTCAGATACTAAAGGTAGAGAGGGGGGATTCCAATATGAAGACAAATAAAAAGATAACTGGAATTGAATATTGAATATGATATTATCATTGATGAGTGAGTTCATAGACTCAACCATATTAAAAAGTACTTATGAGCCCTGCAAGGCAAGCCCTTTTGCCTTGTGGGACTTATTCCAATGGGCCAAGCTTCAGTCACTGCAAGTCTCCTCTTTCTCCTCCTCCTTCTCCTCAGTGGTCTCTTTACAATGCCTCTGTTGGATCACTCTGAGTGTTGTCCTCCATACATGACAGGCAAGCACAATGTTTAGTGCATGCAGAGCAGAAGTAGTGTTGTTATTATGTGGGGAATCTGACTGCAACAAGGAGTGTATAAGGAAGTCCATGCCCTTTAAAGCAATGCTATACAGACTGAGATATATATATAATATATCTATATCTGTATCTATCTATCTATCTATATACATATATATATAGTATATCTATATCTATCTCTCTCTCTCTCTCTATATATATATATATATATATATATATATATATACATATATATATTTATATATATATCTCTTATAGGGGTGGAGTTGCCCCCTTATAGTTAGGGTTGAGTAGGCACTTCAATGTTAAACTCAATATTTTGCACTTTAATAACTTTGCAACTGTTCAATGGATTTGCATGAAATTTGGTATGTGTCTTCCAGTGTGGTAGTTCTCTTGATATGGCAGGTTATATTCTGGTTAAATATGCAATTACCAAGTTACAGAGAGGTGAAAAAAACATGTTTTCACTCATTGACTTTGCTGGGATTTTTCTTTAAATTTGCCTACAACCCTGATGCTTTGTTTTTTTGGTCTGACATTTTCAGGGCAGAAAGGGGCTACCTCACAGATATGTCTTTTACTAGTCTGGTGAAAAAACAATAAGCTGTTTTTAAGGCATTGCAATTAAAAAATTTAAAAACAATTATTTCTGAGCATACTCAGTAAGCACTCAATATAGCTGTATGAAATGAAGTAAGAATGCTGATTTATATGGGAAAATTCCTACTTCATATGGCCACCAACTTGATTAGTTTTGCTTGATAAATTCAAATTTAGAAACCTTCCAAAATGATAAAATGGTGAGGAAACAACACATGTAGATTGCTTGTCATGACCCCATAGGTGCATTCTGCACTTTACTGCTTGGAAAATGTTCTTAAAATTACCTTTATTTCATATTAAAATTCTTCATTCATATCCATGTAATACGAAGTAGGATCTTATGTCGTATGATGAGATAGGAAGTAAGATCCTACTTTGTATTAAGAAAACAGTCCCCAAAGTCTTTTTTTTAGATCCTGTAAAAAAGAAAATGGTCCATTGTCATCTCCCCATCCCCCTTCCTCATTTCAACCCTCCCACTGAGCAACCTACTACCCCACACCCCCCTTTACCCTATACCTTTACCCTATGCTTACCATCAGAGGTTAGCGGCTGTCATCATCTGTAGACCAGGACACATCTGCACTCTTCAAAGCTGAACCACAAACTGAAGAATCGAAGTAAGTTCCGTATAATGACTGTCAATGGGGTTTTGAACTTATGTTGATATCTCAGCCATTTTTCAATATTTTTGCACCAAATTTTCAACATGGGGTTTTTGGGATCCCTTCTCATGAACACTGGCTCTGCCATTTCATTACTTGATCCCCAAAAATGATTTTGCTGTCGCTGCACAGAATCACCTTTCAGGACTGATTAATGAAATGACAGTGCTAGTGTTCATGAGGTGGAGTCCCAAAAAGCTCATGTTGAAAATGTGGTGAAAAAAGCCCTAAAAATGGCCATGTTAGGAGTGTGTGCATTGCACAGTTTCTATACAGGTGCATAACTTTGGTAATTTACAATACTGTGACTCCAAATTTTCAAGATTACCATTTCTACACACCTCCTCATGAACAGTACAGCTGTCATTTTTCACATCCTGCCCGAAATGTGTTTTTGCTTCTGTGGCACAGAATGGTGTGTACGCTGTGTGAAATCACCCTTTTGGGGCCAATTAATGACATGACAGTGCCACTGTTCATGAGATGATGTCACCAAAAGGCCATGTTGAAAATTTGGTGCAAAACTTCCTCAAAATGCCGGCGTTACATGCGTCTGTTGAATTAGGGAAGGGAAGGGAAAGGGAACATTGTTTATCCAGGAGTAGCACACTTAGCTGAAGCTTGTTTCCAGATGTAACCTGGGAGCACAAGGAAGTTAAGTGACTTGCTTAGGATCACACAATATGCACCTAGGTGGCAGTAGGATTCAAACCGTAGTCTCCAGATCTGCAGCTCAGAGCCTTAATCCACTGCACTATATTGCCGCTTAATTAATTTTACACACGTGCATAACTTTGGTACTTTTCCATATTTTGCTGCCAAATTTTTAATGTAGCCATTTTTTCACACCACCTCATAAATATTAGAGCTGTCATTTCCCACATCCTGCCCAAAATGTGTTTTTGCACCTGTGGCATGGAATGGCATTGCAGTTATGCATAATTACGTTTTGCCTTGTATTTCACAATTACTCTGTACCAGGTACATAAGGCGGGGTAATAAGATGACTATGCTGACAATTTGGTCAATGTTGTTCAACACATGGAAGTGCAGGGCCCCCAGAGGACCCTGCATTTCCACACATACATACATATGCACATCTACGGTGGGTTTGGAGCGAAGGGTCCAAAGGACTCTGCACTCTCACAGTAAAATATGGATACTAATATACTATCTCAAAAATAAGGGAAATTCATTGCAAAAAACTCCATTAATGCATCAGTTAGGATTTCTATTACAGTGAAAAAGTCAAGAAATTCAATGTTATGGTTACCAACCCTACCATCTCACCTCCATCCAACTACCCTACACACACCAATAGGCATTGGGAGTGTGTCTTGGGATCATCAGGCCTAACTCTCACCCCATTCTCCTATACTGTACCATATCAGCTTGTTTACACATGGAATGGTGTGAGAGTTAGGGCTGATGACCCCAAGGCACACCCCCAATGCCTGTTGTTTGGAGGGTGGTAGGGTGGGGGGGGTGGTAGGGTTGGTAACCATAACATTGAATTTCCTGACTTTTGTCACTGTACTAGAAACCCTAACTGATGCATCAACAGAGTTTTTTGCAATTAATATATATATATATATATATATATACAGTAATATATATGTATATATACATGCATATATATATATATATAGAGAGAGAGAAAGATCTCAGTAAATACACATATATAAATAGTTGCAGTGGGAACAATTTACAGGAATATATGTAAAAAGGGAGAACAACTACAGTAGACATCATTGTAACAGGATGCAAATAGATCATTATGAAGATACTAAGTGCAACCAAGGGCCACAAAAATGATCCTAAGAACTAAGAAACAGTTCATACACGAGCGGGCCAATGCTCAACCGAAGCGTAGAAGATTAAAAAAAAGAAGACATGAGGAAGTATTAATTAACAGAAAGACTGGAGGATGGGTGGAACAAACATCCTGGCAAGACTGTGGAGGCAAACACAATAGCAGGCTTCAAAAAGAAGTGGTGGAACCATAAAGGCGTTATCGAATGGAAAGACAATGGAGGGGAAGAGATGACTGGATGGGAGGCTGTAGACTAGAATGTCTCCAAGTAGGGACCTTGGAACAGACTAGAGGGACTGTTTATGTCTTTGTCTATCACTTTTCTATACAACTCTTTTTGCACATTGTCCTCTGAAACAGATCTCTGTGATTCTTTGGTAATATTTTGTCTCCAAGCCCTTTTGCTATTGCTATTTTTACTGCTTCATTGCCCTTGTCTTCACATGATGCATCTGTATATGAATGGCACTTACGGCCCCATTTTCAAAAGGTTAGCTTGTGCTGCACTAACCTGGAATAGTGCCAGATGTTGGGGGCATGCTCATATTGAAAAGACACAGCTATGTGATGCACCTCTGACAGTGCCGCTGCACACACTATTGTGCTACGCCTATGCAAATGAGAGTTTCCTCATGCATATGTAGCGCAGCACAATATTGAAAGTGATCAGAAGAACTAAATGGTCACCAGCAGCTGTGCAGTCTAATGCTTCTGAAACCCAGCCCTTAACAGTGCTCAGGCCTGTCTGCCTACTGTTAAGAGCTGGGTACCCTGGTGGTTCAGCGTCCCTCCTCTGCCCCGAGCCTTGTCCCCAGAGATAAAAACAAAAACACTGGTGGTTCAGAATCCCTCTCCTGCCTCAATCCCTGTCCTCCAGTCATGTAGCATGGTAGCAGCCGTTTTCAGTGTCACTCAAGGTCCTAGGTTCACATCCAGACTGAGTTATAGAATAAAAAGGTGTACGCAGAACAACTAACAACAAAGCTAGCCAAACTTTAGAATACCCTATAATTTCAAAATGGTCCCAATAATCTTTTCAAATTTTTCATAGTACTGACTGTGACCCTAGACATTGGGGATCCCAATATAAAGACACATGATTCTAGTTATGTTGCTGACGTATGTTCACTGTTGTTTGTTTTCACAGTATTCTTCCTTTGTTTGTGCCAAAGTTCTGGCCCGGGCCATGCCTGAAAAAGGTCCTTGGATTAGTGCACCAACCCTGTTAACAAATGAATAAATAAATAAATAAGATAAGATAAGCAACTGGAACTGGATAATGATGATGATATTGCTATTGATGCGTGAATCCATAGACTCAGCCATCTTAAAACAAGCATTTGTCAATGCCAAACATTTGATGCTTGGTAAATAATTTGTTTTTTGCAAGTTTGATCCCCACATTTTGAAGATAGTTGTTTTAGGATTCGCCTTATAGCCATGACATGTACCATTTATAGTATATTTGCCAAAATGTCATTTCACACCAGAGGTGCGAAAACATATCTCGCCCAGAAGTTTAAAAATGAAACGTCATGTTTATGAGGTGGTGTGAAAAAATGTCTCTGTTGAAAGGTTGTAGTCAAAATATTGAAAATGAGTGAAGTTATGAGTGAACACTGAAATAGTGTAATGTTCAGTCATACCCTGGGCATTTTACTGTATTTGTACACCAAATTTTCAGCATAGCCTTCTTATTACCCTACCTAATGAACCCGGTAGGTGAACATTTTCAAATTCCTACCAAAACATCATTCCGCTCCACAGGTACAAAAAACATTTTGGCCCGGACTTGAAAAATGACAGCTGTCACATTCATGAGGTGTTGTGAAGAAATGGCTAAGTTGAAAATTTTGGGTTAAAATATTGCAAATAACCAAAGTTACAAGCCTGCATTTGTAAATGTCAATGTAGGGTCATAATTTGTTATGTTTTTTTTATTTTTGCCCCACATTTTCAACATATCCTTCTAATGATTCCACCTCATGAACAAGTGCTGAGAAAATTTTCAACTCCTGTCCAAAAGGTGATTCTGTACAGCGACTGCGAAATCAACTTTCGGGTGCGAAAACATATTTTGGTCAGGGTTTGAAAAATGGCAGCTATCACATTCATGAGGTGCTGTAGAGAAATGGCTATGCTGAAAATTTGGAGTCAAAATAGTGAAAATTACCAAGATTATGAGCCTGTGTTTGCAAATTTCAAAGTATGCTCATAACTTTGTTGTTTTTAAATATTTTACACCAAATTTTCAACAAAGGCCTCTTATGACCCCACCTTGTGAACAAGGGCAGAGAAAATGTTCAGCTCCTGCCCAAAAGGTGATATTGCGCAGTGAACGCAAAATCACCTTTTGGGACAGATTTGTCTAATTTCACTGTAACTGTTCATAAGGTGGGGTCTCAAAAAGGGTATGTTGAAAATTTTGGGCAAAAATATTTAAAAATGGCCAAGTTATACCACTAAGTTCAAAACCCTATAGAAATACATTGAACTGCATACCTGATTTCCTCAGTTCGCAGTATGGCTTTGAAGAGTGAAGACGTGTCTGCAGTCCAGAGAAGATTACAGCACCAGACCCTCAGTGGGTAAGTAAGGGCTTGGAGGGGGTTTAGGGTGGTGGGCGCTGAGTGGAAGGGTCAGGTTGGGGGACTAACGGTGCAACAGACGTTGATGGACAATTTTCTGTTTCAGTTGTATGCTGATGCGGCTTCATGCAGATCAAAGGACTGAAGCCCTCTCTGATTAGAGTGGCTTCAGTCCTTTGAAGTGCACAAAGTTTATGCCCACCAAGCAGAGAGTTGCATCAAGACCACAGTGCATGGTCATTGGTATAGACTGCCAAGCCATTGCTATTCTGAACTGCAGTGGGCTCGACGGTGACCCCCCGGACATCCTGTTTCACTCCTCATGAAAAGTTTGGTGTGCATGCACATCAAACATAAAAATGCTTGCACTACAAGGCAAGGCCATTTTCCTTGTGGGTCTTATCCCAAGGGCCAGGCTTTAGTCACTGCAGATCCTCTTCCTTCTCCTCCTTCTCCTCTTTCTCCTCAGTTGCCCTTTTACAGTGCCTGTGTTTAATCCATACATGACAGACAGGCAGAGCATAAGTACTATTGTTATTACCTGGGGAGTTTGACTGAAACAAGGAGTATATAAGGTAGCCCATCCCATTTAAAGCATGCTATAACATATCAGACATATATCTAAATAAATACAAAGAGGTTATACAGTGGGGACAATTTATGAGAACTCAGAGAAGCAGAGAGAACAACTACAATAGACATCATTGCAACAGTATGCAAATGCAAATGGATCATTATGAATCCACTATGTGCAACCAAGGGCCACAAAAATGATCCTAAGAACTAAGAAACAGTTCATACATCAGGGGCTTGTGCTCAAGCTAGAGAGGGGAAGATTAAAAAGAGAAGACATGAGGAAGTGTTAATTGACAGAAAGATTGGTGGATGGATGGAACAAATATCTTGGCAAGGTTGTGGAGACATATGCAATAGCAGGGTTCAAAAACAAGTGGTATAATCTTAAAGGAGTTATCATATGGAAAGATGATGGAGGAGAAGGGGAGAATGGGAGGGAGGCTGTAGACTAGAGTGTCTTCAGGAAGGGAATCTTGGGACAGACTAGCTGGACTGTTCGTGTCTTTCTCTGTCACTTTTCTATATCACTATTTGTGTGCATTGTCCTCAGAAACAGATCTCTGTGATGCTTTGTTAATATTTTGTCTCCAAACCCTTTAACTATTACTATGTTTACTGCTTCATTGCCCATGTCTTCACATGATACATCTGTATGGGCAGAACACTTAGCTGTGTATCATAGTGGCTACTGTCTAGACAATGCAGATATAGATGTCTTTGCTATTCTTACTAAATATGCCATTTTTGTAATACAGCAGACATGTCTCAGTTTCATTTATGTTTCTCTTACTCATTGATTCAAGAAGTTCCCACTACCTCATCTGGGCATATCATTTACATTTACATTTTCTGTTCCTGAGTTTAAAATTAATACCAGTATTTTTGAGTGTCCCTAAGTGATTGTAACCTCAATTCTCATACCTTCAGCACAGTTTAATAATGCAACAGCATTATTAGCATAATCATTAAGGCCTCTAGTCATGTAGCATGGTAGCAGCCCTTTTCAGTGTCACCTAATGTCCCGGGTTCACATCCAGATTCTGAGTTATTGAATAAAAAGGTGGATGCTAAACAACTGACAGCAAAGCTAGCCAAACTAAAGATGAGATCAAAACTTCAGAATGCCCTGTTATTTCAAAATGATCCAAATAACCTTTTCAATATTATCCCAGTAGTGACTGTGACCCTCACATATCTATGGACATATTGGACACTAGCACTAGTACCTTCACATCTAAAAGCCTCAAACTAGTAACAGTTCCAACACCATGCAGGCAGTATTATCAGAGGTAGTATAGAGGAGATGAAGGAGGAAGAAAAGGACTTCAGCCTTAAAGGAGACAGGAGCTGATTACTTCTTTGCAGCTGTTTGAATTGTCTCTATTTTCATAAATTATATCCATACCTCTAAATGATCCCTATTTAAATGTGCCTGAATAAAAGCTGAAGCTGCCAGTTGTGTTTTGTAATGTTTTCTTTGTATGGACAGCATTCTGTGCAGTTCCTTTCACGGAACCAAGAATTTGGAGTTTTGACTATGTCACTTCATGGTTTCAGAAATGTGAGCATGAACTTATCAGTACAGTGCTCATGGTTCAGCTTTTATTCGGGCACAGTTAAATAGGGATCCTTTAGAGGTATGAATATAATTTATGAAAATAGAGACATTTCAAACATTTGCACAGAAGTAATCAGTTCCTGTCCCCTTTAAGTCTGCAGAACAGATGTGTGACTATTGTTATATTATATATGGGGATAGTCACAGCTTTACAGCTGCAGCAAAACAAACCTACTCCCTCAGACACATTTGAAAATCTACCTCCCTTAGTTCCCCATATACAATATAACAATAGTCACACATTGGTGTATGCACAATTTAGCATCAGAGGTCAAAAGCCCTGTAAAACATTGATAGCCAGGTGGTGTTGCACCTAAAACTATGCATGCTGGAACAATAGCTCTGCACCTGCACCCCTAAAATGTATCACATCACATTTCAACAAAAAACAGCCAAAGTAAACTATATTGATTAAAGCATTGCATTTTTTGAAGGATTTCTGAAAAAAAAAAAAACAATAGCTGGCTTTGTATCAGGTTAATGCATAGCAGATATGTTGGCCCATAAATTTGGTTCAGCTTTGAGAATTCAACTCAACCACTTTCATCAGTTTGGTCAGCAATTAATATCAATTACTGTAGCTTACCAGACAGTGATGTTGTTTTTTTTTTTTCTGGTGGCCAGCAGCCCTCACAATGTCCAAACCAACTGCACCAGATCTCGCCCTCCCACCGCAACCTCCATGGGCACTGACCACCCTAGCTTGCCCCCACAAGGTGCAGCCGCCAATAGGCCCCTCTCCATGCACTCTCATCCAGATTACCGGCGGCATCACTGCCACTGGCAGGGCTCCCTAGGCTCACCCCCTCTGGGTGGGGCTGCAGGGCTGAGCCGACTGACAGAACACATGTCCTGGCCATGACTGGGAGGCACGTTGGGAGAGAGCAAGTCCAGTAGCGGGCATCATTGATGGGGTTACCAGCCATTTTGCTGATGGCGTAGCATCCTGGGGGTGGGGACATGCAATGACAGCCAGTGTCCACCCAACCCCCCCTTAGGTGACAGTGCCAGCAGTACCCCCACCCTCCGACAAAGGTCGATAGAGCACCAGGCACTCTTTCCCCCCCTCCCCCAGAGAAGGAGAGCAATCCCTGGGATGCTCAATTTTTCTCCCTCCAGATCAACTTCCGACTCCTGAGTCCATCTCTGAACCTGGGATGTTCGTGCCTCAAGTGGATGCCTTGATGCTGCGCTGACAAGCTTTCCTGACAGGTGCTGTTGTTATGTACCTGCTGCAGATTACTGTCTGTGGTATTGTGACACAATCTGCAAAGTCCACTTAGTGTGTCACAGCCCATTGTGAGCCACAGTAATAGTTATTTTTCATTGTGGCCCTCAAGACGTATGCCTCCTTGCCAGTTACATTACTCCCTCTGATTCCATTTATTTTGAAATTCTATGATAACCACTTCCTAAAACAAAAAATCATGCATAAAAAAAATGAAATGAAAAGACATTAAGTGTAGGGCATCACATTACACTTCACAATATTTTCCATCTATGGGTAGATATATATTTTTGCTTAATGTTTCTTTTTTATATTTTACATGTTCTTTTTTTTATTACATTAATAGAGCTTGCAGTAGTTTGAACACAGGCAGATCCCTCTGTCAGCAAAAGCTGAAGTAGATAACTAGTGACTAGTGATCAGACTAACAAAGTCCCATTCACAGTGGTTGCGGTGACAAATATTATTTAACTATACAATGTCTGTGTGTTCAGTAGCACACCTGATCGTACAGCTGGTGCCACTTATATTGGATGCAGCTATAGCAGACAACTGCTTTGTGTGGACAAAACTGAGCTGCCTAAACCACTTTCTATACCAACAATACAAAATTCAGCAGTTTGTATGGACATTGTAAGCCACTTTAAATGGGCACGTCAGATGACTTACAGTGCTAATCAGCAGGGCTACTCATAGGTGCTAATCACAGCAGTTAATGGTAATTTACACCTCTGCTTAAGCCCCTGAAGCTCTGCCTCCTACCTCATCTCTGTTCCTTTCTCTGTCTGTCTGTGCTGAGCTGAGCTAAGCTGACACTCTTGCCAATACAGCCTCTAGGCATTCTGCCAAAAAAAGTACATGCTTAAAATGAGCATTCATGACCTAGTCACTCATCTGTCACTCTGAAAGTTGACTCTGTCCAAAGTTCTGCACAACAATGATCATCTGTTGCTGGAATGGCACAGCATTCAAAACCCACAAAGAAAGTGAAAGCGGGATGCAGTAAACGGAGAGGCACTGGTGAACAGGAGGCACTGGTATGTGGGCTGTTACTACAACAAAAAGCAAAACAGCTCACTGAAGCCTAAGGGATGACAGACTTTAATCTTAGCGATGGTTGGCTCAAGCATTGTAAAATGTGGAACAACTTTTGTTACTACTAGGTACACAGTAAAAAGTTAAATGCCGACAGGTTGGGAGCCAGCACCTGGTTACAGTACGTTTTGCCAGAAGCTCTTGTTGGCTACGACCAGTTGGATTTGTTATTGCAGACAAAATGTGTCTTTTTTTTAGATGTGTGGGAAATGACACCTTAACATTTAACAAGCCCTTTGCCCTTTTGCAAAAAAGTTCCCTAAATATATAAACAAAACTGAAATGGCATCAACACAAAGAAAATAAAAAAGCTAAGTTAACAGTCCACATCCTGAGCTGACAGAGGCCCCCTCACAGCTGCTGGATCTGTTACTCAATGCAGAGTCAATAATTTAGGAAATATTGATTGTGGAGAAATATACCAATGAGGAGCTACTGAAGTATAAAAAAAAAACTTCTGCCATAATCACACCATGGTGTATAGGCTACTCCAGTGTCCCTCATTTCCTCTGCATGAAATAGCAGACTGTGTGAAAGTTACCTTTCCCCTAGCTCAGGCTGTATCTCAGTTTCTTGCTGCTTGTGGGCTCACAATGTACTATACGGGCTACTCCAGTGTCCTTCCTTTCTTCTCAGTGAAATAGCAGACTGTGTGAAAGTTACCTTTCCCCTAGCTCAGGCTGTGTCTCAGTTTCTTGCTGCTTGTGGGCTCACAATGTACTATACGGGCTACTCCAGTGTCCTTCCTTTCTTTTCAGTGAAATAGCAGACTGTGTGAAAGTTACCTTTCCCCTAGCTCAGGCTGTGTCTTGGTTGCTCGCTGGCTGCTGGCTTGCAATGTTTGGATCTGGAAGTGAGCGTGGGATCAAGAAAATAGTGTGGCTGGGGAGGGGGGAGAGAGACAAAGGAACAGCATTGTTAGACCCAGTGACTCCAAAGGCAAGAACACCTCTGCAGAGGTCAGAGTCAACAGGCTACTTTGGTGCTTTGGCATGCACAAATAAATTTGTGATGTGCAGGAGGAAGGTAGTGGGGTTGACAGCAAGAAAACAGTGTGTTGATGTGTGTTGGGGGGCTAGTACTGAATGGAGACAGTGGAGTGCTTCCAGTAGTGGAGTGGTTGTGCTTCAAGTCCAAAATGTGCTTTTTTCACAGTCTGGTGACATGCTTCTGGTGCTCCCTTCTTTCTCTATGTAGTAACAAGACGTCATGCATAGCTCCACAATGCAGCCATAAAAAAGGAGTCCATTTTCTTATCTCATTCAGAAAGTGTGGTGGGGGGGGGGGTGGCAGGGGGACTACCAGTGGACTAGTGTTCACCTGTCACTGGTAATGCTGTATTGATAGATGAGTCTGCTGCGGGTTGGGTGAGCATGGTCTTGAAGAGGGAGTTTTTGTTTTTTTTTAGCAGATGGGTGATGCGTGGAGAGAGAGAGAGAGAGAGAGAGAGAGAACAAATGAATTCCAAGAATAGAGAGTCTTTCTGTGCAAGTAAACAAAACAAGAAAAAAGCTCCTGCTCTCTCCCTTTATGTGGGCACATAGAAAATATTACATTTATATAGCACATGGCCATTCCAGTTCAATGCACAGGATCAATAAAATGTAAAAAAACACAGTGCCAAACTTCAGTAAAGACTGCAGTACAAACTAGAGTCAGCTATGTTGCTTAGTATAGATAACAAGTTCAGACGAACAAGTAATTTCTTCTCAAAGTTCTATTCTCCCAATCAAGAGACAAACTAAACATTTAGCACTCCTCAGCTGCTGGGTCTTCAAGGAAATAAATGTACTGATTTAGACCTCTAATTTATGCACGTGCCATGCATTAGTGTACTTTTTATGTATTGTTATTCCTTCTTGTTATTCATGGAACCAAAAATACAGCTTAATGTGCCTATACACTATCAATATCTGGAGCACGCAGTGAGAGGCTGTTTGCCTGCAGAGTGTGAGGTGTGCAGCGCTGGTGACTTCAATGACTCATGTTATCACTGTCAGGCACCGATTGTGGTTATGGCTGCTGTGGCCTCTGATGATTTTAGTAATGAAGACAACTTCTTTTTGGATGGCGAAATGTGTGCTTTCTTATATGTACAGTATAAGCTCCTCCAAGTGAGTATAAGCTGGACATGACTTAGTTGGTGAAATCAGCAAAAAATGCAGTCTGAATTGATTTAGCAACCCGTTCACTACCACTGAATCAGTTGGTTATTTCCACCCAGGAAGTAAGCAAGTCCAAGGAAGCTGGCAGATTCATTCATGAAAATAAATCAAATACAGATTGAAATGAATGGAGGTGCACGCTAACAAATTCATAGATCATAATTTATCATTTTACTTTTGGTACCTACGTGATCGGATACACAGTCTCTCAATATTTTCATAATCCCCACTTGAGTATCTATTAATTTTTTACTGTAATTTCTTCAAACTTGTTTCAGATCTGGCTATTTTTATGCTATTCGGTTGCGTGATGTCATGCCTTTGTGATGTGTAATTGAATGCTACCCATCTGTGGCCTGTGACAGACAACCATCTTATGGTTTTGTCATTTTTTTATGTTCAGATCTTTATTCTGTCTGTTGAATTACACATCTTGTTGCTGTGCACAGCTGAATTTGTTTCCCTTTGATTGGCAAGTATGTGCTTGGGGGGGGTACTTGGTTCAAGTACGAGTGAATGGGTTGATAAATTGAGACTGCATTTTTTGCCGATTTTACGAAGTTTGTGTTATCTGTAGCAGTGAAGTACAATTAGCAGAGATGATTATGTCTGTCAAGTTTACTCATGTAGGTGTATACATCTGATACTCACCTTGAAAACAGAACTGCAAAACATTTCACACTTCAATAGTAACTTTCACTCTGATTATATAGGTTTACCTATGCTGATGCAACAACGTTGTTGTCGACATGTGGCATAGAGACATCGGTCTGGTTTGTATCGAGGGGCTGCACCCCCCCAACCCTCCATGCAGGGGGCTGTGCTCCCCGCTTTTATCTTAACGATTGTTAACTCCAGTCAGAGTTAACGTAGTGGGGAAGTTGTCGAAAAGGGCAATGTAGTCCGTGTCCTACACAGCAACATTTTCGAATCTTGCTGAAAATGTTACTGTGGGGGATTTTGCTAACAGGGTTTTGCCCTTCTGTCAGCATTCCTATTATATATGCTCCTAGGATACATGAAAATACATGCAGTGCTACATGCAACACAACTTACAGTTATGCAGAGTTCTGTCCTACAGAAATTAATATACATTTTTTTAAGTGTAGTGGTAACTAAGTGGATTCAGTGAAATTGGGAACAGTCTGAATTAAATCCATTCATGCCTACTGAAACCTAACAATCCCCCCTAAAGCACAAACTAACAAATCAGTGGGGAACAAATTTAACTGTGCACAACAAGGAGCAGCATATTTTAACAGACAGAATAAAGATGTAAACATGGAAAAAATGACAAAACCGTGAGAAGGGTGTCTATCACAGACTGCAGATGGGTAGCATTCACTTAAAGATCAACTGCAAATGTATTCACATTTTTCTCTCTGTTTTTTACTTCCTATCTGACAGTGGAATAAAAACTGCATACTGATAACACAGTAACATGTCGCTTATGGTTTTTTTTTTTAACTAGGCACTCAAGTCAAAAGCCAGCCTGATTATAGACCATGACATTTTTTTTTATTTATTTTTTTTTTACAGTCAGCTCCTTTTTGAGTTAGTTTGTGATGTAAAAGAAGGATTGATGTCTGATGTGAATAAGTACTGCATGAGAGAGAGAGAGAGAGAGAGAGAGAGAGAGAGCTTCTGGTTTCTTTTCATGATTACATAGAAACATAGAATTTGATGGCAGATAAGGACTGCATGGCCACCTAGTCTGCCTATTTTCCCTACCTACTGTAACACCATAGATCCTACTTGATCTCCAGATGAGAAGGGACTTGGCAAGGTTAGAGAAATGGTCAAATGTATGGCAGCTTAGATTCAATGCTAAGAAGTGCAAGGTAATGCACCTGGGAAACAAAAACCCAGGGGGGGAAGAGTACACAATGGGGGGTGAGATACAAACAACAACAAAAATGGAAAGGGACCTGGGGGTAGTCATATCAGATGACTTAAAGGTGGGCAAGAAATGTGAGAGGGCAGTAAGGAGGGCTGGGGGGGATACTGGGATGCATAGGGAGAGGCATTACCAGTAGAAAACAGGAAGTTGTTATCTCTCTGTACGGACAGCTGGTGAGACCCCATCTGGAGTACTGTGTGCAGTTCTAGAGACCCAATCTCCACAAGGACATAGACAAGATGGAAGCTGTCCAGAGGAGGGCAACTAAAATGATGCAGGGTCTGCACCAGAAGACATATGAAGAGAGACTAAAGGAGCTTAATATGTATAGCCTCGAGGAAAGGAGAGAGAGGGGGGAAATGATAGAAACTTTCAAGTACCTCAAGGGAATCAACTAAGTCCAAGAGGGTAGCATCTTTCAAAAAAAGAGGTGTGCAAGAACAAGGGGGCACAATTTGAAGATGGGGGAGGCGGCTCAGAGGTAATGTAAGGAAGTATTTTTTCACAGAGGGGGTTGTGGATGCATGGAATGGCCTTCCTGAGGAGGTTGTGGAGTCAAAAACAGTGGTTGAATTCAAGCATGCATGGGACAGTCATAAGGCAGTTCTAGGGACTGGGGGTAGAAAGAAGTAGGCCACTGGTTAACTAGGATCTGCAGCTTATCCATTAGGTAGGGAAATGGGCAGACTGGGTGGGCCAAGCAGTCCTTATCTGCCGTCAAATTCTGTGTTTCTATATTTAGACCTCCCCTCCCTAATGACTAAGGTTCCCTTATATCCATCTCATGTGTTCTTGAATCCTGCTACAGTTTTTGCCCCACCACCTCCTCTAGAAGGCTGTTTCAGGCATCCAACACTTTTTGTGTGAAGAAGTACTTCCTTATGTGTCCCCTGAGTCTACCCCCCCTACAGCTTCATAGCATGCCCCCTTGTTCTTAAGCATCTTTTTTACTGAAAAATACTTCCCTCTTGTACCTTGTTTATACCCATGAGTATCTGAAAGTCTTTTCCATATCTGCCCTTTCCCTCCTTTCCTCCGCAGTGTACATATTGAGGTCATTTAGTCTCTCCTCATATAGTCATTGGTGCAGACCCTGAACCATTTTAGTTGCCCTCCTCTGGACCGCCTCTACCCTGTCTATGTCCTTCTTTGAGATGCAGTCTCCAGAACTGGACACAGTACTCTAGGTGAGGTCTCCCAATGATTTATACAAGGGCATCACCACCTCCCTCTTTCTGCTGGTGATACCCCTCCCTATGCACCCTAGCATCCTACTGGCTCTCCCTACAGCCTTATCATACTGTTTGGCCACCTTTAGGTCATCAGATATAATTATCCTCAGGTCTCTCCTGTTTGGTGGTTGTCAGTACTGTTCCCCACATCTTGTACTCTGCTCCTGGGTTTCTATGCCCTAAGTGCATGATTTTGCACTTCTTCACATTGAAACCTAGTTGCCACACTCTTGACCACTCCTCAAGCTTTCTGAGATCCCTATTCATTTTTTCCATCACCCCGGAGTGTCTACCCTATTACACATTTTAGTGTCATCTGCAAAAAGGCAAACCTTCCCTTCTAGCCCCTCCACAATATTACTAATAAAGACATTAAAGAGGACCAGTCCCAGTACTGATCCTTGTGGCACCCCTCTGGTCACCCTCCCTTACTTGGAGTGAACTCCATTTACCACCACCCTCTGACACCCATCTCCCAACCAATTCCTTACCCAGTTTACCACTTTTGGACCCACTCTCAGTCTGACTAGTTTGTTTACTAGTCTCCTACAGTATGTAGAACTTTGTCGAAGGCCTTACTGAAATCTAGGTTGGCCACATCCACCGCTATATCCTGATCTACTTCCCTGATCACCCAGTCAAAGAAATTCATCAGATTTGTTTGACATGACCTCCCCCAAGTGAATTCATGCTGCCTTGGATCCTATAAGTCACTGGTTAACAGCTATTCCACAATGTTTTCCTTCAGCATTGATTCCATTAATTTCCCCACTACTGAAGTCAAACTGACTGGCCTGTACTTGGCAGTTTCCTCCCTGCTACCACGTTTGTGAAGTGGGACTACATCTACTCTCCTCCAGTCCTCTGGGATCACTCCCATCTCCAGTGAGTGGCTGAACAAGACTGTCAGAGGTGCAGCCAGCACCTCTTTGAGCTCCTTCAGTACCTTGAATGTATCCCATCTGGCCCCATTGCCTTGTCCACTTTCAGATTTGTGAGTTCCTTTAGGACTCTCCTCTGTGAATGGACTAGTGCCCACCTCCCCTTCTTTTGATGCTCCTGTCACTTATCTGTGGTCTCTCAGCTTCCTCTTCCACTGTGAACACTGAACAAAAATATTTGTTCAGGATGTCTACTTCCTGGTCCCCCTACACACACTCCTCCCCTTCCCTCCTTAGCCTTACATTCCCTCCCCTGTTTTTTCTCCTTTTGCTTACATATCTGAAAAATGTCTTATCCCCCTTCTTTACAGCTTGTGCTATTTTCTCTTCTGTTTGCTCCTTTGCACTCCTGACTGCTTTCCCTGCCTTCCTCTGCTACTCGTGATACACCTCCCTATCCTCCTCCCTCTATGTCTCTTTATACCTCCTGAATGCTACCTTTTTTGTCCTTTCCTTCCCAGCCACCTCTTTTCAGAACCATAGTGGTCTCTTTTTCCTCTTGCTTTTGCTTACTTGCCTGACGCAAAGCTTTGTTGTCTTCCTTAAGGCCCCTTTTAGTTTCACCCACTGTACTTCCACTCCCCCCTTGCCCCCCCCCCACCAGGGCATCTCTGAGGCATTCCCCCATCTTTGTAAAGTTGGCCCTCCTGAAGTCCAGGACCCTCACCTTTGTGTGGTTCAATTCTGGCACCATACTTATATTGAACCACACTGAATTGTGATCGCTGGTCCCCAGGTGGCCCCCTGCCATGACATCGGCAACATTGCCCCCATTACTGTGCACAAGGTCCAGTATTGCTTCCTCATGAGTGGACTCTCTTACTAGTTGCCTGAGGAACACCCCCTGCAGGGAGTCCAGGTGTCCCTGCTCATAGCTGAAGTTGCAGCTGGAATGCTTCAATCCACATCTGACAGATTAGAAGCAGACAGGCAATCTTGCTGAGCTTTCGGACACAGGTCACAGGTAGACTTAGACAGGAATAAAATCAGAATTAAATTAAAAAATGGGATAAGAAAACAAACAGCACTACAGATTGCATCAGCTGTTCACTACACAGGCAGTGACCATTACAATCAGTTGTATGGATGTCTTTTCAGACACTGACAACAGCTGATCAGGCAACAAGAAATTTTTTTTATAGTTATGGCATTACTATTTGGTTCTATTTTATGGTAAAGGCTCATGGTATGGTGACTGGCAACAATAACAAGTAAGTTATCTCTGTGTTACAAATGGTGACCATATCTGGTAGAGTGCATATATTTGGAATACAATAAGTGGACATTATTATGGAAATAAATGGTGACAGATCAAATGTCCTCTGGAGTTGTCAAACACAGCTACTTGGCAATACAAGCTATACTAAATCAAAAACAGTTTTAAAAAAGGAGTCTGTAAATGAACAGCACTACAGCTGACATCAGCTGTTCATTATACAGAAAGTACTCATTGCGATCAGCTGTTTGGACATCTGTTCAGACTCTGGTGGCTAATCAATTAATATGCTCATTTTATTTATTTATGGAAGTAATTCAGGGATAGGCCTTTATGGTAACTACACAAGGAACAGCAAGATGTCTCATACAGAGTGTCTTGTATATAACTAAGTAGTATGAGAGGATCTTTTTGTTTGTTTGTTGCAAACGCACAATTTAGCACTGAATAACATATATATGGAGAAATTAAAAAAAAACATGAAAATATACTTACTGACTGAT
This sequence comes from Neoceratodus forsteri, assembly GCA_016271365.2. NCBI lineage: Eukaryota > Metazoa > Chordata > Ceratodontiformes > Ceratodontidae > Neoceratodus > Neoceratodus forsteri. Next base: position 239,228,483 of record CM057451.1, read on the forward strand.
CACCTGTAACCAGAGTCTGAAAAGACATTGGAATAACTGATCACAGTGAACACTCCTTGTGCAATGAATGGCTACTTGCCATCTACAGTGTTGTTTATTTACTGATCCTCAACCAGCTAAATCTGATGGACAGCAGGATGAGGATTTTGTTCATACAATGTTAGGTCTACAAATTGGATTTCTTCTGGGGAGGGAGGAACCACTAGAGTACCAGGGGCTGCTATGCTGCTTTGGTGTGCACAAACAGGTGCATGATGTGCTGGAGGGTAGGCATCAGCTGGGGCTGGCAGCAAGAAAATAGTGCGGTGATGGGAGGGAGGCAGTACTGAATGGAGACAGTGGAGTGCTTCCAGTAGTGGAGTTATTGTGCTTCAAGTCTAACATTTTGTGCTTTGTTCAGAATCCAGTGACGTGCTTCCAGAGCCCCCTTAGTTTTCAGTGTAATAGGAAAATGTCATGCATACCTCTACTATGTAGCCATAAAAAGGTAATCTGGAGAAAAAAAGGGACAGGGGACTAAACACATGCTATTCAAGTCATTAATTGGAACATCTCTATTGCCTTTAGTCACCTTCTGTTTCAGGTAGGCAGTATAGACTAGAGGTTAGGAGCACTGAGCTGTAACTCAGACAACCAAGCAGACTTGGCTTTGAATCTCACAGATGCTCCTTTATGCTATGTGATTTTGAGCAAATATTTCCATTAATTTTGTTCAATCTTATTTCAGCATGAAACCATAGAGTATACATTATTTTGCAATGATGTCCTTACTAAAAAGCAAGCTGCAGCTGTTAACACCCTTACAATGTGGCAGGCATATATATACTTCAAGAATCTAAATTAATTCTAAACATATTCAGCACTCATAGGGTTTTTAACATATAGTACAGATGAAGTATGGTGGGGAACGTGTAGAAAGGGCATGGTAGGTACATAGGGTGAAAGCACAACTTGTGTTTTGCACAGTGAAGTAATGTACAGTGCATGAATATATTGCATATTTGTTTGAACATCAGAAAATACTCATTTACCTCTAATAATGTATTTATTAGCTGATAAACACCAATGAAAAAAGAGCACTATCTTCTCATGGAAAACAGCTGCCCTGACTCCTTTGTGCATGTTTTTGAGAAGGAAAATATCAACATTTTAGAGATAAAGGGAACTTGGTGGATAGCAAATGACAACGGGGGTACACACATTCCAGAACATTTTTAGATTTGGTTGAACTGAAAAAGGGGGGAGGAGTTGCATTGTTTGTCCCAAAAAACATTGCATGAGACTGAATGAGGAACATTAAAAAAGATAACCATGCAGTTTAAAGTATATGGGTCATGTTAAAAAATGTGGTGGGGAAATTGGTTATTATGGGACTATGCTGCAAATTACCAAATAATGACACAATGCATGATTAGAAATTGTATCAGGAATTAGTAAATGCATCTGGAAAGGGTAACTGCATAAACCTGAGAGATTGAAACTATCTTTACACAGACTGGAACACTCTTTCATCTAGCAATCCTACTAAACGTTTTTTCATTACCACTTTTCGGAACAATGACTTGTGTCAACTGACTAAAGAACCAACCAGAGCTGAAAACATCTTGGACCTGGTTATAACTAATATTCATTCTGAAATATGTGACTGTTTAGTAGAACAACCCCTAGGGACAAATGACCATAATATAGTGGAATTTTAAAGAGCAGATGCTTAGTAAGGGTGCATATTTTAAAGAATGAGGGTTTGGGACCTTTAGATGCTTCTGCAATCATTCAGTTTTCTTTTATTTGTTTATTCACTTACTTTTCCATCTTTGTATTTGTATTTCGCCAACTGCTAGTGAAAAAAGAGTCCCATGGAATCCCTGTGAGATGATGTCATAAAATCCTTACTAGCAAGGCTGCCAGTGTATTTCAATGGGAAACTACAAATCTGTTTTCAGATTGTTATGGAGAAATAACACTTCCCGCCACCAAAATATTATATATTTAGTAGAAATATGTGATTTTTGATAACATGATCTTTTGTTATAATTTAGCAGGTGACATTTTCTTCATAACCAGATTTTACTTGGAAGAAAGTAAAGAGAAGCTAATTATTGTATTCAAAAATGTAACATCATACAAATGGAACACTATAGTGCAAACATATAGGCCCAGATATTCAGACTTGCGCCCAAGGAGTGCACAATTATGGCATAGCACAACGCAGATGCACCATGTGTCAAAGGATGCCATATTCAGAGGATGCGCCACCGACATGTGCTGGTGCAAGGCAGGCTGCATATAGCAAGGATGTGCTACAGCACAATCACAGATGCTCCAATGCAACCAGGAATGCATGGGAGCAGATCAGAACACTCAACCCAGTGGGCTGAGCAAGGGTAACAGGCAACAGGGACACACTGGCAGGGCTGCACAGGGCTACAGTACCCCACCAGCAAGACCAGCCACAGACAACATTGGCACACCATTCTGGAGGTACCACAGGTTACCAGGGGATGGCAGAACCAGGACTCCAGGCCACCAACAGTGGCACAAGCCACCAGGGCAACACACCAGCACTGCCAGCATGCCAATGGCAGAGCCACGTAATACATACCCAACAGGCTGTGCTGCAGGGAGCCATGGCCATGGTGCCAGGACAACACACAAACACAGAGGACAGTGGCCCAGGGGTGAGGGAGGCACAGGCCACACAGGGGCACATGGGCCACCACCCAGAGTGGAGAAGGGCACAGCACCACAGGGCACACCGGTGGTGGCCAGCACGACAGGCAGACAGAAGGGCAGTGTAGGCAGACAAGGGCACAAGAGGCAGGGGCAGGCACAGACCAGTGTGACACCCACCACACAGTGACATGCACATGACAGGGACATGGCACACATGCCCAGTGCACACATGAGCAGCACCCTAAGGGGACAGCAGTGGGACAACAGGGACACGCCCAAGCACAGCACAACAGACACCTGCAGCATGACTCCACACACCACCTGCAAAGGAAACATGGATGCAGAACATGTAGCAAAGAGAAAGGTTTACTGTGAACAGAACACAAACCAAAGCCAACAGTGCAACTACATACAAAACAGAAACAACAGAACGGTGAGGGGTCACGGGAAGCGGGGGGATAGGATCTTAGGGCTGTACAGTGGGATGTGAGGATGGGCAGGGCAAAAGGGGAAGGGCAGGGCAAACAGGGATCATGTCCCCAATAGTACCAGGGCAGGCTACCGCCTGCCAAGCACTGCAACCTCCAACCATCCTAGGTCCCTCCTCATGGCCACCCTCACCCTCAGCAGGCGCTACATCAGGCTGACCATCGATGCCATCAGGGTCGTCATCCTCAACTGCTGTGTTAGGACTGTGACAAGGGCCCTCACCAGCTGCCCCACCCTCCTCTGTGGCAGTACCCTGGCTCAAACTAGGAGAAGGGACAGAACAGGCAATACACAACATGCCAGATGGAGCCCCAGCCCACCCAAATGTGTGCACTGGACAGCGGAGGCCCACACCAATGGACAGATCCCCAAGGTCCTGTACATGGAGGGCAGCACCAGCCAGCCACACAGCACACAACACCAGTGCAGACAGGCACATAGGGCTGTGCAATGGATGCAGCAGTGCACATGCAAGGAACATGATGTGGACTGCAGGCACCCATAGCTGCACACACAGTGGAGGTCGTGCACACCCCCCCGGGCAGCAGAGTAGATACAGGCATGGTACACGCACATGCAGTGCAACACTGGCATGTCCGATTGGCCTTGCACCCACCCAAGCAGTGCCCACACATGGCCAGAATCCTGTGACCTACAGTGACCCACATATGCACAGTACACCAGTGTGTACATGCTTACCTGGCAGTAGCTGTACCGATGCCCCAGCAGCTGGTCCATTACCATGCTGGTCATCCACAGCCACAGCTGCCCTGGCCCTCCTGTAGTCCTCTGGACCTGTGGATTGATGAGAGAGTGGTGGACATGAGAGGACAGTCATGCACACACACACACCCAGCACACAGCTGGCATGGCGCAGGATGGGACACCGCCTGCCTGTTTGCCCTGGTACCTGCACGACTGCAACATGCACAACAGCATTGCACATGCTGCCCATGTAAGGACATGCAGTGACTACCAGAACCGTGGCCTCCCCCCAGCAGCTTCACATGCTGCACATCTGGATGCCCAGTACAGGTACACCACGGGTATGTATGATGACTAGGAATACAAACCTGGCTGTGGCACAGCGCCACGCTGCACCCATGCGTGGAGACTTCGCAGCCATCTGGGATCCCTTCTGCGCAGGTCCCCATAGCAGTGCCTGCACTGCTCAGAGGTGCACGGCACCCCCGTGTGACATTCTAGAGCAGTGGCAACACATGCCTACACCTGTGTCCTTGGCTGCTACAAGGGCACATTCCCAAAGAGCTGGGGTGTATAGGGCTCGACCAGTGCAACGAGGTTGCACATCTCCATCTCTGACCAGCTTACTGCATGGCAGGTGCTGACAGTGCCCGCCATGGTTCAAGTGCAACCCCGACCGTTGGAAGTGTTACAGCCTACACAGCATGCATGTGGTGCAGCCCAAGGTCATTGCACAATAGCATACCATTGTATGCGACCATGCAGCACGTGGATGCGTGATTAGCATGTGCTGTGGTGGAGTATTGTGCAGCACCACGCATGTGCACAGTGGCATGGCATGCCTTGGTGGGTGCACAGGGTCACATCCATGATCCTGACGGCACAAGGCATGACCCTGCGCAACATTGCGTGTGACCCTGTCCTGTGTTGTATGTGGCATAGCGCATTCCAAGCAGCAGCGCCATGAACCATTGTGCTGTGAGGCACATGGTTGTGTGATAGATGACCAGTGCTGCATGTGCAATGGCAGTATATCACGCACAGCACATGGCCACATGATAGGCCAATGCACATGGGTGCGCACATGCGCACTGCAAGCCCGCGTATCGCGGATGCATTAGACTTGCACTGCACGATTGATTCAGTGCATCCTGCACGTGCATGGTGCAATAGTGCGATATTCACATGCCATATGCAAATCACCTCATTAAGCTATATGTTGCACAACTGGGCTCATTAGCAGCTCATTACCATTATGCACAGGCTCATCTGCATGCAATGAGCATGAAAAGCACCATGCCGCAGCACAGGCCATGGACCGATATTGCAGCCAGTTTGGTAAGAGGATGATAACACTGGGAGTGAGAGACCCATGCCTAGAGTGCAATGGAGCACCATTCTGTGCCATGCTTCCGCTGACATCCATTTCTCTCACTGTCCACAGGTAGCTTAATGTCTGAGGCTGAGGGAGAGGAGGAGTGTGGGCTTGCATGGAAGCACAGGCCCAATTTCATGAAGGAGGAGCAGCAGGCCTTGTTCTAGGCCTATCTTGACAGGGAGGCCCTGCTGAGTGGTGCCACGGGTACACCACAGGACAGGTTGGCTGGGTGGGATGCAGTGGCTACCTATGTCAATGCACGTGGCAGGCACCAGAGGAGTGCCCAGGAGTGCTGTAAGAAGGTGGGTATGGACAAACGCCATATTAAAGAGAAGGTGGCAGCCATTAGGGCATTCCACAGCAGGATGTTTGGAGGACCACCGAGTGCACTGGCACTGATGTCGATGGAGGAGCTGGTGGTGGCAACCATCAGCCATGCTGCCATTAAGGGCATTCCTGGTGGTTTCCAGATGGGTGACAGCCCCTCACAGCATGGTGAGTTACCAAACACCACGCATGGGGGGAATGGGCAGTACCATGCAGGTGGGCCAGCTGCCATGCTATGTGACCCATTTGGGTGTGGCATGCAGCCCTGCATGGTGCACCAGTGGATGGCAGCCATGGTAGCAGGCACCCCTGGGTGCAGGACCTGCCTACATGGGTGCTACACCTATGCTGACTCTGTGTTTCTGTTTTCCAGCACTATCACATCTCTGCAGAGTGCCACTGGTGTAAGAGGATGCCGACATGGGACCGGAGGAGGTGGTGCCATTGAAGTCCATGGGCATCCGGGACAGGGACCGAGCGTGATGCGACAGTGTGGGGTTGCTGGATGTCCTGGGGCTGGAGTCAGATGATGCACTGTCTGAGCTCCTGCTGGGTGGCAGCCTGCCTGTGCTGTGTGCAGGCACCCAGGCGGTGTGTCTGACTCTGATGATGATATGACACTGATCCTGGGCAGTGCTGGGCATGTGGTGCTGGCCAGTGTCCAGGGACAGTTGCAGGTACTGTCGGGGTCCAGTGTTGCACCGGTGGCTGCGCAGCTGCCCCCTGTCCATGGCACCACCTTTGTGCCTGGTGAGTGGGGGGGGTATTGTTGTGGGCGCAGCAATGCTGGGCATGGACATTCAGATAGATGCAGAGTGGTAGCAGGATGTGGTGACCACCGGGCAGCACACCACAGGGGCTGCCTCTGGTGCACCCATAGCCACACTTCCCCCTGTGTAGTTCTTTGTGCAGCGTCCACCAGAGAGGGACATTGACCAGCATGCCATGTCACCTCCAGCAGGCTGTCATCTGCCCCAGGATGCACAGGATGCTGACAGGCTGGCTGAGCACACCTGGCTGCTGCAGGCATCCATAGACAACCAGGTGCTGCTCAGTATGGAGATCCATGCACTGCAGGCTGAGGTGCATCAGCTGGCTGAGCAGCAGGACAGTGGATGTGTGCAGCTCATTGATGAGATCTTCCAGCTGTGGGAGGCCATGGCTGCATCGCTGGACAGCATGACTGGTACCATTGTGGCTGGATTTGCATCACTGGTGTCCACTGGGCATGGCTGTACATGTAGGACTCCCCACTGTGCTACTTCAACACCATGGTCCCGGCGTCTGGTGACCCCTGCATGGCTGATGCCGGGCTTTGATGTAGCCATCCCCGACACCCCCGGCGCAACCCTGTTTGGCCAGCTCTACACCCCAGTGAGGACCCGGTCATGTTCTCAGGCCTCCACCCCCACGAGTGTATTGGATGCTCCCCCAGTGGCTGTTGTGCAGCCCATGACTGATGAACAACCTGGGCATGACCACCCACATGGCCATGGCAGCTGTGGCACCATGCAGTAGGCCTTCTGGGTGTGCTGTCCTTTCCTGCTGTCCGCTGCTGCTGCCAAGTACATACATGTGTGGTGCTGCCCTGTGCAGGTGGTGGTGTGCATGTGTGGTGTGGTGCACACCCTCTGTGTGTGCTGGCTGGGCTGCTGCACCTTGTGGTGTGGGTGTGATGAGGGCAGCTCCGTGCCAGCTGTGTCATGCATCTGATCCATGCCATGTTCTGCAGCTCATGTGTGTGTGCCCATGCCTGTGCAGTGTGCTGTGTGTTTGTGCGGCTCTGCATCCACCATGCATGCTGTGTGTTCCTGTGTCACTGCATGCATTGCTATGTGCCTGTCCAGTGCTGTGAGTGGGGTGGTGGTCCGTGCTGGCCCAGCATGTGTGTCGTTCCACTTACCTGCATTCTCCATAATGCTCCTGTGTGGTGGTAGCACTGTGCCTCCTGGCCTCTGTCGCCAACCTGGGGTCCCACCTCCCCATGGGTGACTGCACACCCCCTTCCGGACCCTCGTCCATGTCATCCCCACTACTGTCGCCCTCGTCCACCTGTACTGCTATCCCATGGTCAATGCCCATGTTGTGCAGCATGCAGCAGGCCAGGAATAGGCCACAGGCTTTTGATGGGCTGTACTGTAGGACATCACCTGACCTGTCTAGGCAATGGAACTGCACCTTGAGCATGCAAAAGACTCGCTTGATAACATTGCATGTGGTAGTGTGTGCCTCTTTATATCTGTCTTCTACGGGTGTAGACAGGTGCTGTTAGGGGGTGAGCAGTCAGGGCCTTAGTGGGTATGCACTGTCACCTGTGTGAGGAGAAGATATGGTTATCACTGTGCATTGCTTGTACAACCCCCTCACCCCTGCTGCCCCCTGCCTCCTGCCCTCCCCCTGTGTCATCGCCTTCTTCCCCTGGCATTGCCACACCCGCGTCCATCCCTTTGCCTTGCTCACCTAACAGGTGCCCTATGGGGATGTCCCCACACTTGAATCACTGGCACAGGATTGAACTATGCCAGATGTAGGCATCGTGTGCACTCCCGGGGTGTGTGGCACAGACATTGGTGATGCACCCCATGGCACTGCACACCACCCAGCAGTTGATGGAGGGGTACCCCTTCCTGTTCATATGTGCTACCCCCCCCGGGCCAGGTGGTGTGCGTATTACCACGTGGGTGCAGTCTATGGCCCCTATCATGCCTGGCATACATGCCACCTTGTGGAAGTCCTGCATGTTTGCTGTATGCTCTGCTTGTGTGCTCATGAATCATATGATCTCCAAAGCTTGTGGCAGCAGAGCATTGAAGATCTGTGTGAGGAGGCAGGACATGACCAACTGGGTGATCCCTGTGGTGGCACCCGCTGGTCTCTGGAAGGTGCCTGTGGTGAGCAGGCATATCACTGCTGTCGCCTTGGTCTCCACAGATATGGTATGACTCCGTCTGGTGGGTGCCTGCAGCTCATCATTGCACAGCTCATAGAGCTGCCTTAGAATTGCCCTGTTCAGGTGATACTGGCCCACAATCTCCACATCACTGTAGTCCTCAAAGGTGAGGTGGGCATGATACCATCTGTGTTGCGCATACCGCCTATGGGCCCATCATCGGGCACATTGTTCTTCCTCCCTCCTCCTCACACCCCTCATTACCTGCTCCATAATGAATGGACCTGCATCAATGCTTCTCTGTATTGTGCTCTGGGTTGCACATCTGCTGTGTGTGTTTGAGCCTGTTTTTATCGGCTGAAGTCAGCATGGTGAATCCTGTGGTTTGCTCCTGACTTGCACCATGGTGTTTGGCTGAATATGCCATTGCTCCGCTTATTCATGGGTACACCCCCTTGCACTTGTGCTGCATACATTACATTTGTGCCGCAGCCCAATGTGACTTGCGCGGTGCATCCGCTGTGGTTGAATATGGCTCTGCGGCGCAATTCCATACTTGCACCAGTGCATCTCAGTTGTGCAGTGCACAACTGCTCTGAATATCTAGGCCAAAAAAGGCAAAGCTTGTTGATGAAATAAGTATCAATTTCTTTTGAAAAAGATAGAAAAATATATTTAGTTTCTCATTGAAATACACTGGGATCTTAATGAGCAGGTGTTTACTTCTAATAAATAGAAAACTGACTATTTTATTTATTGTATTTTGATGTGTTTGTAATTACTTTCTACTTTTATAATAAAATATTTGTTAGTGCAGTGAAATGATTGGATTTTTACATTTGCTTTTCATACTTCTAGTAAAAAAGAATTCAGTATAATGCTGGTATTATGATCTCAGAAACTGCCAGCTATTTAAGAGCCCAGTGTATTTCTATGAGAAAGTGTATATATTTTTCTATCTTTTTCAAAATAAATTGATACAGTACTTATTTCATCAACAAACTTTGCCTTTTATATGTTTGCACTATAGTGCTCCATCTTTATGATGTTATGTTTTTGAATACAATAATTAGATTCTCTTTACTTCTTTCCAGGTAAAATCTGGTTATGTAAGAAATGTCACCTGCTAAATTATAACAAAAGATTACATGTTATCAAAAATCACATATTTCTACTAAATAATTTAATAAATATAATATTTTGGTGACAGGAAGTGTTATTTCACCATAAAAATATGGAAACTGATTTGTAGTTTCCCATTGAAATACACTGGCAGCCTTGCTAGTAAGGATTTTATGACATCATCACACAGGGATTCCATTGGACTCTTTTTTTCACTAGCAGTTGGCAAAATGCTAATAAAATGATGACAAAGTAAGTAAATAAACAAATAAAAGCAAACTGACGGATTACAGAGGCATCTAAAGACCCCAAACCTTCATTCTTTAAGATATGCACCCGTATTAAGCACCTGCTCTTTAAATAATCTGATGTACCACTTAAGCAATAATGCCCGACAGGGTGTGTGTCATGCTGGGATAACGTCACACCTCAGGTGGTTGGGAACAAGGCCGCAGGCCGAGTGCGTCCAACAACTGAGGCATGATGTTATCCCAAATGACACACACCCTGGAGGGCATTATTGCTATTATACAATGGCTTGTTGTTATACAGAATAAAAAAAATAATTTTAAAGATGTTTTTGTGTGGAAAAATATTTTTGTTTTTTAACAGCAGATGAAACAATCAATCTCAAGCTGCTCAATATCATCTGCAGGTTCACAGTGAGGCTGAGACTAGACCCGTGATGTTGTGCTGGGATAACATCATGGGTCCAGCTCAAGACTGACCAGTCAGAGTCCAGGATTTTTTCTTGCCATTGTATAATAAGCTATCACGTACCACCACTTCATTCAACTATATAAAAGGCAATATTAAGGCCATAACAAGGGACTTAAGCACACTAAACTGGGAAATGAATTTAAACTAAAATCTGTGGAAGAGCAATTGAACATTTTTAAAAACAAACTTTTGACAACTGAATCAATGTACATCCCACTTAATGAAAGTTATAATAATAATAAATGTAAGAAACCACTGTAACCCCCTTGTTCCCAGGGGTTACTAGAATCCCAGTTAGAACCAGTGGCAGGCAGGGAAAGGCATCTTGTGAGATGCCAGTTAAATGGGTTTCACACTGTCTCACTCTGTTCTCAGTTTCAGCTGAGCTGGGGTGATGATGTCACCATAGAATTCTTGCAGCAGCATAAGCCACAATGGAATGCTAGCTGCAAGGGATTAGCAGTAGAATGTTGGGGAATTCAAGTGAGTCTTCAGGAAACAGTCTGTGTGGAGACTTGAGAAAGAGAGAGAGAGAGAGAGAGAGAGAGAGAAGTGCTGCAGTGTGCAACCCCTCAGAGCCATCTCTGATATAGAGCTACCAGAGAAAGAAGGGGTTGTGTGTACTCACCCTAGAGAGGAACACAGAAGAGACCAGAAGACAGTGGTAGAGACTGTTCCTAGAGTTATTCCAGTGCTCCATCCCCGGAGGGATAGGGGAATTCCAGGAATTCAGGGGCAATCCCCTGTGCCAGCCTGGAGAGGGAGAAGCTGTCTGAGAGTCGAGTTTGTTCTGTGAGTACCAGAGAATCTGTTGTGGGAGAGAAGCCCTGGGGCACCTGCATACCTTTGATGAGTTCTACTCTGAAATTAGAGACAATGTTCACCGAGACAGAGTTTAGAGTAAAAGTGTCTGCTTACTGTGGGGTCAAAGGAAGACTTGCCAACTATAGAACTTTTAGTTTGTGTATGGCTTAGAAGCATTTGCAACAGTGGGGGTCTAGGGTAAAGACATAGCCACTTACAATACTTTTAAAGTCAGGACACCTCCAGAGTGAAATGTATAATGTTAAATGTGCTAAACATTTCTAGAGAGCATCTACAAGCAGTAGTTCAAAGAAAGGTGTTGTAACCAAATGAAAGGCCAAGTATATATTCGGGAGCAAGAGGTGGGAGACCCCCCCCCATCTGGAGTAACCAGGTTTACCTCTCTGGGTTCAGTTTGGGCACCTATGGTTTTCTCTCAGTCACTTGGCCAGTGTCTGAAGAAAACACCCAGATGTGGGATTTTGGATTTTCCCTGAGAGCTAGAAAGTGCTCATGGGTGGTTTAGGGAGCCACCACCAACCTCCATGCCATATGGAAAAGTGTCCTAGTACTGGCCGGGGTGCCATGTCAAGGAATAGAAGAGAAGTGTACCAGTTCGGGCCATGTGTGTCCAGATCCGTTCAGAACCTGAGGGTTTGTAGTGAAGAAGCGTGCTCTGTACCTCAGTAATCTGCATTGACAGTGAGTGTAGCCCTGTGGGGGTCCATCTTTGCTTTGTTATTCTCTGTGTTATGTGAATAAAAGCCACACTCTAGAATCCCATCCTGGTTTGGACATTTCAGTTATTGCTTCCAGTGTCCAGATTTACTTGGGTGCCCCTGACCAGAAGTACAAACCTAGCACAATGCTGAGCAAATATTCTCTCCCAGGGACCCAGGTTGCTGGCCATGCTAAATGGTCCCCCCAGGTATGAGCCAGATAGTTGCCACCCTTGGCTTGCCTGTCTGAAGGATGGCAGGCTCAGAAGTAGAAATAATGGGTCCACACAGAGTTTCTGCAAAAGATAATTTGTAGTGACTACCCCCACCCCTCTCGGTGGTGCCTAGATGTGAGAGGAGCAGCCCTGCTGACAGACAAAAAAGGGAGGGCCAGTGGGGGGAGGTCACACCACTATGGCAAATGACTATGGTATGATGACATTAAAAAATATATAGATATACTACTATGACAAAAATCACTAAACCAAACAATATAAATAGTTATTAAAGGCATTACAGGCCTGTAAAAAAAAAACTATTAAAATTAAAGAACACGCCTGGAATTCAGACTAGTTCTTGGCAAAGAAAACTTAAAACCTTTAGTGGGTATAATAATAATCTTAACCAATCTAGTAGAATGATGTGTCCTTTTTATGACTGTAACAATGAAGTACAAGACCCAAGTGATGTGGCAAATATATTAAATACATACTTCTGTGCTGTCTTTAACAAACAAGGAGCAGTGCAAGATGAAAAGTGAAATTACCAAAGGGTCATCGTAGAGCTGGCAAGCCAGAAATTCATTTTTGACAGGGTTGAAATCAAACTTAATAAATTAGGTGTTATGAAATCTGCAGGCTTTGACTTGTTACAATGCAAACTCCTAAAGAAAACCTTAAATGAAATTGTGGTGCTATTAGATACATTAATATTAATTCCTAACAAACTGGAAAACTACCAGTGGATTGGAGGCATCTGCTAGTTGTGCTCGTCTACAGAAAGGGCCAGAAATCCAATCCAAACAACTACAGTACCATCCAATCAGCTTGACTTCTATACTGAGTAAATAATGGATTTTGCAATAAAAGAACACCTGGAAACCCAGATAGTAAATAAATAAATAAAGCAAAACTAAAAAAGGCCATAGGGACAAACTACAATGGGTTTGTCAAAAACAACTCATCTATGACAAATGTGCTGTTCTTGCATGAAAGAGTCAGCCATGCACTGGACACAGCCTCCCCAGCTGATGTGCTGTTTATAGATTATAGCAGGCTATAGCAAGGTATTCAATACATCTGTTTCTAACTGAGAAATTACATGAATTAAAAATAACATTTTTAGGCTGGCCCATCAATGCAACAGTAGGGCAACTGTTCAGGACACCAGTGATCGGGGTTCAGGAATCAGCCTGAGGCATCCGTGGCTGGCAGGGGAGAGGAATATTGATTATCCCAGTGGGTGCTCTCCTCCTATAGGGAGGGAGAGATACCATATTTGCTGCAATACTGCCACCTGGGTGACCATGGGTGGCAGTGCAACAAGGCCACATGAGGACCCAAGAGGGAGCAGGAGGACACTAGTCAGGGTACTATGGTGTGCATGCACTATGTGTGTAAGTGCATTGGTCCCCCCTGTGCACCAGCAGTCTCCAGGGAGGGAGAAATCAGGAAAGCTGCCTCAGTGCCATCCTGATGGAACCCTGCTACATCTAGGATTGGTACTTACCTCTTTGCTGCATCTTTTGACTTCTGACACATTGGAGGGCATATCCCCTCTCTCCCATACCCCACCTGGGAGCTAAACCAAAGCTCTGTGGAGAATGGCATGTGAGGTATGTTAGGAGTGGAGTGGGATGGTCCCAGAGTGATCAGCAGGAGGCAGGGCACTGGAGACATGGAGCATAAAATATAAAAAAAAAAATTCCTTGGCATTTAATTTGATAAGGCATTGACTGAAAGAGAGAACACAGAGAGTAAGAGTATATGGCTCCATTTCTCAAATAGGATAAGTCACTTGCGGAGTTCCTCTGGGCTCTACATTAGGACCCAGCCTTTCTCTTTGTTTATGTTAATACATAGATACATAGACAGCGTCGGCAGATAAGGGCCTATGGCCCACCCAGTCTGCCCATTTGAGCTTGTAAGTTCAGTTTATGTTTTCCTAGAAGTCTGTTGCCTCTAACCCCTGACCATGCCATGTTATTAAGTGTATCAAACTGGCTTATCAGATTTGCAGACAAATCCAAAATAGGTGGAACAGTACACAGCAAGGAAACCATTAATTCAAGCCAATACAATATAAATACTGCAGCAGACTGGACATAAAGGAACAGAATTTAATTGTTTAAAATTTTGTTTACTGAGTAAAAACTCAAGGAGAAAACATGGCCATTTCTGGGGGGGAGGGCACATAGACTACAAAAAACATGAAATAAATATACAAAAAATAATATAGAAAACATTGGGTTAACATGTACACAACAAATTAGGTAACAAATGTCTCTTATATTGCAATTTAAAATTAGCATGATTTGTTTCTTCTATCAAAAAATTCAGAGCAGGGTCCCATAACTTAACAATGTAAAACAAAAAAGCTCTCTGGCCTAGTTTAGTACACCAAAGTGGGAAACTTAGAGTTAATCAATTAGCAGTGCATATACTATACCTGGAGGGTAACGCATTAAACAAACCTGATAGCATTTCAGGATCTGTACCCTTCAAGATCTTCCATAATATAGACATACCAAAATAGTTGCAGTGTTATGTGATGAAAAGCCAATTAGACTCTTGATATAAGGTATAATCATGAGTTACTCTCCCAGTACTTAGAAGAAAACAACAAATATTATTGAACAATACAGCAATCCTATGTAAACCTGGGCCATTTGCAGCAGCATAAGTTGGAAAAGAATAATAGCATAGACAGGTAGATGATGGGTCACACCTGGAAATGAGCTGCAGCTCAGTGTGCCTATCCCGGTCACCAGCTTTCAAATAAATAAATGACATAGATAGATAGATAGTTTAAAATTCACTTTTTTAAAATCTAGGCACAGTACACCATAACATAAACGTATTCAAATAAAACACACAACAAACAACAGAATACTACTGTATATACAATAAAATTATTGTACATAAAAAGGTTGTTAAAAGATTTAAAAATCAATCCACCATCTGACTGACAACCAGTGAAAGAAATACAACACAGGACTGACATGATTCCTCCTCCTCCTGATTGACATACAGTAACTTATCTAGCTAATGCATTCTGCACAAGCTGCAGGTGGCATATTTGACCTGAAGGAAGGCCCTGGTAAAATGTATTACAGTAATCAAGACACAAGATGACAAAGGCATACACCAGTGTTAAGAAATTTTCTGGATCAAGATAAGGGCACAGCTCACCTATATTTTTCGGATGGTAAAAGCTATTCTTCACCACCAATTGATGATCAATCAAAGAAATAATTAGGTCAAGAACTGCAAGTTTTCTGATTTCAAATATGAAACAACTGTTAATAAAATATAAAAGACCCAGTCTTTAATAAGCCAATTTAACTAATGCTTATTTAACTAATGCATTGATATGTTTAGAATAACATAATATGTTATCCAGTATCTACGGGATCAATTAACAAGCCACCCTGAGAATTAAGTAGCTGAGCTAATGTAGTTGTATTTTTATTTAAAGATTGATTAGAAGTTCTTTAAGAATCACCTGGATTAGTAAAGGATTCCCTTTGTGTTCCAATGAAAAAGCCAGCCTAGCACCTACTCACCATCTGTTAGTAATTGTTATGAAACTCTTTGTTATATTATCATCATCAATTTTATTTGTTCAGTTGAAAGACCAATACAAAGGGATAAGTATAAAAATACATATTTTATATATGACATAAAAGTCTTATTTACATTATTAATAAATACTGCATATCAGTAAACATGCACTTCTCTTAGCACATCAAGATGAGATGGACTATAATACAATAAGTCACTTATGCAGGCATGACAGATTTTACTCTTTAATTTAAAAAACAGTTGACATTATGCATACTCTCACAAAACTCTCCTTAAAAACACATTTATCTTAACTTTCTGGGATACGATGAGCAGAGGAGTCACCAATACAGGTAAGGCATTTTTTTCTTTCTAATTTTTTGCTCCAGTTGTCAAAAAGTTCACAACTCTCCCAAGACAATAGCCATCTTCACTACAGCAAACAGCAGCATGGCTACATATCACCATAAGGCTTCCAAAAAATCAAAATATTGCAGTCAGGCTATAGGCAAAATTATTTGTTCCATTGTATAGCCATCTTCAGTAGTCATATGGATGCTGAGGAACTCCCTATTCTCTGGTTAGTTATATTGAATCATCGGAGCTGTCCTCATGTTTTTAAATTTTTCATTCCACGGACATTGCAAAATTATATGTAATAAATATATCAATCCCACTACACCTACAATTACATTCTCTATTTGAAAACCGTTTTGACTTATTATAAGGTGACATTAACACTTTACTTAGAAAAGTTTTGAATCGAAAATTTATAAACAGCTTTCTTTTATTGGAAATCTGTTAGCTCACACAGATACTATTTTAATCTGTCTGTTATCACTGGAAACAAACCATGGAGAATATTGAGATTCACTCCTGTGTGCAATGTGTCAATGGCCACCACACATCCCACCAATCACAGCACATGCAAGGACTCCAGGTTCATTGCCCCACTGACTGCCACCAAGAGACACTCTATTGCCAGAGTTCTACACCCTCCCTCCCCAGTGGAGGTGGGCTGTTTTTTGGACACTCCAGCCTCCTCCCCACCAGCCAGCCCTGTGATGCTCTGTCCTGGTTCCTGAGCCTGGGTCATGGATGTTGCAAATGGTAGTGCTACTGCTGTGCAGTAGACTGGCCAGTCATGTGTCATCATTAACAACAGAAACAACCTCCATCCCTCCCTTCCCACTTCTGCTCTCATCTGTTATGACTCTACCTGTAGGGGATGACTATTCTGCAAATTCTTGCTTATTTGTTTCTTGAAACAAAATACTGCTATGTCCTAAGGACTGTATTTGCAAGTTTAGACATCCTTTTATTTTTTCAGCTTACTGTATGTTATACATTTATTGTGGTGTCCTGGGTTGGATAAGCAATACTTGACTTCTTACCCCTATAATAAAACCTAGGAGTGTCAATATCCACCATGAAGTGTAAATGTTTAGGTTTCTTTTTTCTTAAAACAAATAGTGACAATTTTTACCTCTGTTTATTGCATGTTATTGTGATCAGACTTCCAGCATCAGGCAATGATACACCATGAGCGTATAAGTTATGATATTGCTAGACCCTTTGTACTGTAGCATTTTAGCTCACTATTATCCCAGTTACTAAGATTTAACATGAAGGTCCGTGCATGATGGTAATACGTTGGCATGTTTTACAACATCATGTCAAAACTCTGAGTGGGGATTTTGTTTTGTTGTATAATTGTTCCAAGCCCATAGCTAGATGGGTACAATGAGCCCTTTTATCTTACTGTAATGTATGTGACAATTATGATGTACTGCTCCCCACTGTGGATCAAATTTGCAAGACTCACTTATAAAAATTGATAACTATAAATAAAAACAACAGAAACAAAAATGTATATTCATATTTTTAGTTAACATTCTATTTTTAATTGACATTAAAGGGACACTGTCAACCCCCTTAGGTCTCAAAGTGTCTGTCGTTTAAGTAACATATTTTATGATTGCCAACATTCTGTAAAGATTGCTGAGGTAGCTGGTAGTTTGATTATGACTCTTGTTTTCTTTAAAACAGTGAAAAATGGACTGCCCACCATACTGGTGTTACCGCACCAACACAGGTTTGTTTACATGCCTTGATCAGCTCCAACTGCATTTTTCCTGGATTTGGAAACATAGTCTAGCCCCACATGATGCAGTGGGAGATTAGGAGGCTACTGCCTCATGAGTGACTGCACTGTTTGGGTGAGTTTCTAATGCGCAGGAAGTGTGCAGTAAGAACAGTTCCAGGATTGTAAACAAAACAAGGTGATTTATAAATATATATTAGCATGCATTTCAGTTCTACTAAGCAAAGAGACAGACAAAACAAACAGCAACATCAATGAATGTTAGAGAAGGTAAGCAATCATAAAATGCAGGGTTTTAGCTAGAAATAATATGATGAAAAACAGGTTGGCAGTGTCCCTTTAACCTACAAACATATTCAAATGCAAAACATGGATATAAATAGCAGACAGAAATGCAACTATCCAAAATATATAGCCTATAGTGACAAGCTCTAAATGAACTTAGAACATTCAGCAGACCTGGGTTTGATTCCCACAACCTCAACTTGCTTACTATGTGACTCTAAGCAATTCATTAAACCTCCCAGTGCTCCATGTTGGCTCCTGTAAATGGGCTTTGTGCTCAGTAGGCCTTATCTGGTTACCAAAGAATAAAAAAATAAATCAGACCTGTGCACAACCACACTATACTGTATGTATATGTATGAGTGTATGTATGTATGTATGTAAAACAGTGATTGGGGCACATTGTTTGGGGGCAATGTGTCTGGGTCAGATTGTTAGGGGTGAATTGTCCAAGGGGTTAGCTTATGCCCCAGGCTGAACAACATTTGTTTTTGTTTCATTTAGCAGTAATTTGCTACACAGCATCTAAACCTGCAGTAGGTCATGCCCGTTTTGCAGTTTAGTTTGTATTTCATTGAGATTTGTGATGCTTGCACAAAACAAAGTGTATACAGGTAGAGCTGGGTGGAAACATCATTGAAGATATCTGGTAGGTCATTTCTTTGGCTAGAGCTGAAAGACAATTTAGAATTTTAACCATTTGGGTTCTATCACTAACATGAATCAAAAAACACTCTAGTGTGAGGGAGCCTAGGCAAGGAAGTTATAGTTTTTGTGGTACAGTTTATGGTCCACCTGATCAAATGCCTTTGTCAGATCAACAAAGACAGCTCCTGTCAGAGCTCCATTATCTACAGTATTTCTGAATTGTAAGTACTTCATTAGTAAACTTGATAGGATCATGTGTTGTACTGTGCCCTTTCCTAAAACCAAATTACTTGCTTATTAATGGGTCATTTGAAAAGTATATAATTAGCTGATTTATTACAAATTTTTCTAATAGTTTGACTAGGGTAGACAAAATTGAGATTGAGCTGCAGTTTTTCTGATAAGCTTTTATCCCCAGCTTTAAACATGGGTGACATGTGCAGCCTTCCAGACTTCAGGAAAAGTTCCAATAGAAAGTGACATGTTAAAGATTTAAATGTGAAGGCATTAGATTACAGCTGCAGCTATCAATAATTTTGGTTCAGACGTGCCTCTGATGCTTTTTTCTTGGTGTCAGTTTCATAAAGCATTTCATAAACTTCACAGATATCAATCTGCCTGGAGTGGGATGGGTGAACTGCATTACAGGGTTGGTAGATCATGTTGTGGGTATTGACTCTGGTGGCATTTTCTAGGCAATTCTAGTGGGGGGTAGGAGGAAGTAGGCTGTTGGTTAACTAGGATCTGCAGCTAATCCATTAGGTAGGGAAATGGGCAGACTAGGTGGGCCAACTGGTCCTTATCTGCCATCAAATTCTATGTTGCTATGTTTCTGTATGTGGCTTTGTTTTAGTAAGCAGGAGGCGGGATCAGTGAAGAAGGTATTCGGGTAGTTAGTGATTTTCTCTGTTTTATCAATCACTGTATTGTGCTGAACCAATCTGGATATTGGTGGTGATTACTGTTTCCAAGTAAATATAAAAACATACACTGTTATAGCTTCTGTATATTGATCTGCAGTTTTATAAGATTTATGAGGCAGATAACGTATGTGGACTTTCTACTGAAGCAAAGTTCTGGGAAAAGTGTTACAACTTCCTAGTATTACAATAACAAGCTATGATCCATTTTTATAGTGCATATTTTGTATATTTTGATTAGAAAATATTAAGGACATCATATTGAGAAAATATTAATGACATCATATTGAATGTATAATCATTAAAAAAGGCAACTCAAAGCTGAAAATAGGACTCACTTACAAAATGATCAGACAGAAATAATCTTATTTTTGGAAAGGCAAGGTTCCAATACAACTTGTCTGTACAACATTGTTTCATGGGTTCTACTTTCACTTACTCAGGGTGGATAGCCATCTCAAAGTTATGCATCTGTATCCTACTATGGTATAGGTAACATACCCTTTTCTAGGATTAAGTTACCACAAGTGTGGCTTCAGTAACTCTTGCTAATTTCTGGAGCAACATATTCCCTACTTGTGAGCTTTCTTATGTAGCAGGTCACCACAGAGTTACACACTGCCCAAACTTTGTAAGGAAAAAACACCAGGGAGACCAATAGTCTCTGGTGCCTGGACTATTCTGGAACCCATATCCATATTCATTGACTAGCACATTAAATTGTTGGTTCTTCAAACAGATATATACATGAAATATACCATATATTGCTGGATTATTAATTTAATTGAACAACTGAATGAAACTATTCTAGGCTGCTCCACCTGCTGAACATGATAGCTACTCTGGATGTGAAAGATTTATACACCTGGATTTTACATAAGCAAGGTTTGGGTGCTTGGCAGGTTTGTTTGATTTGAGGAATGATGAAGACTCTGCACCCAATAATTTTGTATTAGATTTAGGATAATTGGTGTTTCATCATAATTTTTCTAGTTTGTGAATAATTTAATTTTACAATTAACTGGTATTGCAATCAGGTCAAGTATGTCCCCCCTCCTATGCTAACTTGATGCTGGTCTGTTATTTCCTCTTCTGTAATCCATTTTACAAGTGTATTGAGGAATGCCACAAATTTTTCAGAGTATAAGTCATTTTTACAATTTGTACTGAAACTGTAACCTATTATTATTTAATTTTTTTGCACCTTATTGTCAGAGTGGTAATGTACCCCCCTTCCACCTTCCACAGGACTCATCTGGAAATGAGCAGCTACCAACTCAGTCTGTCTTTCCTGGTAAAACTTTTGAAATAAATAAATAACAAATTTTGATTAAGAACAAGTGACCTTTTTGTTTTGGAAATCTTCAGGAGTAGAGGAACTCTGAGAATAGAGATGCAGCAAATTTTAAATCCACCTGCGAAGAGGACACGAAGTGGGCACTTCGTGTTAGTGGAGCACAACGTGAAGGGGGCACAGAAAAGTGTTCACTTTGCGTTATTATTACCACTTTGTGTTGCCATTATGCCTTAACGCGAAGTAAGGTGAAGTGAGATGAGAATAGGCACATCACATGGCTTGCAGTACTGTAAGTCACATGCTTTAGCCAGGCAGGAAGACAATGAGTTACAGAAGCAGTTTCACTTTCTCCTTTGCATTTGTAGAGGGAGAAAGCATTTGTGAGAGGAGAGGAGTTACAGTGCTTCATTACCTTGTTGCCATTTCATTGCATTTCAGTTCCAGAAGAAAACAAACAGCTTTTTAAAAAAATATATCTTTAGTTTTTGTATTGTATTTGTGTTTTTTTGTGTGTTTTTTTGTTAGTGAATTTTTTTGTATAAGTTTTGTTTGTTTTGTGTGTGTGACTGACTGTGTGTGTATGTGTCTACTGTCTGTGTGTGTGTGTCGGCCCGTGGAGTTCAGAAGGATGGACCTAGGAGAAGGCGAGCTACTGGCCTGTGGGCATGGTAGGAGGGGAATGCGGACCCGTGGGGGGGCGGGGCCGTCGTGTCATGTTGGACCACTCCCAACTCCTGGCCAGTGTTGCTTCCCCCATTGAAGCAACAGGAGCAGCAGCACCAGTGCCACTGGTGGCTGCTGCACATCCACCTTCTCTGCCACTACCACCACCACCACCACCACCACCGGTACCAGCAGCTGTTGGGGCTCCAGAAGCACCCCCTCCACCACCTCCACAGCCACAGGAGGTGGCCCTGGAAATTGTAGGTGGTGGTGGGACTTGTGCCCATGTGAGGACTGTGTCTGGTTCCCCCCGCAGCTCCCCAGTGTGGGAGTTTTTTTAACTGTGTGGGGGCAGACAGCACAGTGGTGGTGTGCCATGTGTGTGGTGTGCTGGTGCACCATGGCCCCCATGGGACACATTTGGGGGCCAGTGGCCAGTGCACCCACATGCTGAAACACCACAGGGCAGAGTGGCAGGCTGCCATGGAAGGGGCCAGGCATCCACCTGCTGGCCCTTCCATGGCAGTGGCTGAGGGTGCTGCTGGGGTGAGAATTGTGCCTGTCAGTCACCGCCACAGCAGGAGGAGGGCTACTACAGCAGCTGCTCCACTACCATCACCACCACAACCACCAGCACCACCCTGTCCACCACCACTCCCACTACCTGGATTTCTCACTGCAGTGGACCCCACCACAGTCCCTGCAACACAGTCTGACATCAGCCTGGTGTGGGCAGTGCTTGAAGAAAATAATGAGCAGTTCAGTGCTTTGAAGCAGCAGGTGAACAGAGTAGAAGCACAGCAGCATCAAATAGTTTCAATGCTGTACCTGTTACTGGACCACCACAGCATCCCATGGCCATAGTGCGTTGAGGGATTGTTTTCTGCCTCCCCAACCCCACCCGACCCCACCCCACTACTGTGTTGTACTGTTTTTTGTTTTTTCTTTGTTGTTGTTTAATCATACACATTTTCCCTACCAGGAAAATCTTTCTTGCACCACATAGTGCAATACATTTTTGTGAAAAACATCTGTAATTTCATTACAGTGTCACGTGATGGAGGAATTCCCATTCTGAAAACCTGCCCAGATTCTGCCTCCCTTCTCAGCAACATTAAGATGTGATGGCAGGGAGAGTGCATGTGTGTGCTCCTTACAGTGAATATCCAATTGTCGGGCAGGTTTCTGAATGTTTCTTTATGTTATAATGGTCAGTTTGTGGTGAAATGTGTGGGCATGTTTCCAGTAAGAAGAGCCTTGTTAGTGGAAACATTCCCACATTTTACCACAAAGTCAACCTTATAACATAAGGAAACATTGGGATAGCTGCCGGACATTCACAATAGTGGAGCATGCACCTGCGCTCCCCGTGGCATCACATCCTAACGTTGCTGAAAAAGGGTGACAGAATGTGGGTGGCTTTTCTGATTGGGAATTCCTCCGTCACGTGACTCACTGTAATGAAACTATGAGCATTTTCACAGAAATATATTGCACTCTGTGGAGCAAGAAATATTCCAGTGGAAGTAATGTCTCCACATATTAGTTTATGTGCAGCACCATAACTATGTAATGTGATGAATCTCCGTAAAGCAGCAGCGCAACAATCTGTTGATAACGCTGACCTATATTTTTTAATGCTATGTTACAGCTTCCTTTACATACATCCTGACTAACTGGAATGATATGAGAATTTGCAGTAGTTGAGTCTGCTCTACTACCTTTTTTCATGAATGAAATAATGAAAGGAGCATTCCTTTTAAATTGGTGCTGACCAGGTCTTTGTCATTGTTTTCCTCTGCTTTTCTCCATCACATCAATTAGTTGTTATATATCACTTCTGTTGTTAACAGTTATGCATCAGGCAGTGTTTTATGACACCACGGAACAATAGTTATTGGAAAAACAGCTGCAAATAAATACAAACCTGGTCTGAACAATATTGGAAGGAGTGCTCATTTGTTTTTCATACATGAAAAAAGTAGTCAAGTAAGTAAAGCAGACATAAATTGTGAAAAGAATCGTATCATTCAAGTCAGAACTCGGAGGTAACTAGTGGTGGCTGTGTCAATGTAAAGTAGCATAAAAAGCACAGTTCAAAACTGTGAGGACATTCTTGCAATGCTGCTTTAATTGTAAAAATGTCAGTATGACATCATGAGCTCACATCAACAATCACAAAACACACAAAAGTGGCACAGAGTCCCAGATTTTTTATGCAGGCCCAAAATGCATCCTGCTTGTGTGCAGAAAATTGACAAGTGTTAACACAGTGGAATGAGAGTGTTTCAGCACATACAATGTCCCGCAGAATTAATGGCGCACTCAGTCATGCGTGCAGTGGTGGCACAGAATCCCAGATATTTTCTGCAGGCCCAAAATGCATCTGCTTGTGTGCAGAAAATTGACAATTGGTTGCACAGTGAAATGAGACTGTTTCAGCACATACAAAGTCCTCCAGAATTAATGGCGCACTCAGTCATGCGTGCAGTGGTGGCACAGATCCAGATTTTTTATGCAGGCCCAAAATGCATCCTGCTTGTGTACAGAAAATTGTCAAGTGTTAACACAGTGGAATGAGAGTGTTTCAGCACATACAAAGTCTCCCAGAATTAATGGCGCACTCGGTCATGCGCGCAGTGGTGGTACAGAGTCCCAGATATTTTCTGCCAGCCCAAAATGAATCCTGCTTGTGTGTAGAAAATTGACAAGTGGTTACACAACAAAATGAGACTGTTTCAGCACATACAAAGTCCTCCAGAATTAATGGCACACTCAGTCATGCGTGCAGTGGTGGCACAGAGTCCCAGACAGTGCTGATTTTTATGGCACTACAAGCAGCAAAACTAAGAACAGATACCCCGATCGCAGTACAAAATAGAAACATAGAAACATAGAAGTTGATGGCAGATAAGGACCGCAAGGCCCATCCAGTCTGCCCATTTCTTTTTCTACCTTATAAATGTGCCATCGGCCTTTGCTCTGTCAGTGGCCTATCTATTCATACTCATTTGTATTGCTCCCTTATGCCTACCCCATGCCTGTTTGAAGCCCTGAACTGTATTCATAGCCACCACTTCTTGAGGTAGGCCATTCCATGCATCCACCACCCTTTCTGTGAAAAAGAATTTCCTCACATTCCCCCTTAATCGCCCCTCTAATCTCATGCTGTGTCCTCTTGTCCTGCTATTTTTCTTATATTTAAACATGTTAGACTCTTTCACCTTGTTAATGCCCTTAAGGTGTTTGAATGCCTCGCTCATATCACCTCTCTCCTCCTTTGCTCAAGGGTATACATATTGAGCTCTGTTAATCTGTCCTCATATGTCTTCTGATGCAGTCCCTGCACCATTTGGTTGCCCTTCTCTGGACTGCCTCAATTTGGTTAATGTCCTTGTGAAGGTGTGGCCTCCAATACTGCACGCAGTACTCCAGATGGAGCCTAACCAGTGTCTTGTAAAGAGGGATTATTACCTCCCTCTTACGACTTGTGATACCCCTACTAATGCACCCTAACACCCCCCTAGCTTTACCTACTGCTTTAGAGGACTGCTTGGATGATTTCAGGTCATCAGTGATGATGATGCCAAAGTCTCTTTCTTCCTTTGTGACTGCTAGCAACTCCCCTCCCAGCCTATAGGTGGCTTCAGGGTTTCTCTTCCCTAAATCAAGCAGCTGCAATGGATAGCAGGTTCACACTGCTGCGCCTGCAATTACACTAGTCTGTGGCACAATAAACAGTATATTATTTGATGCATGTAACACTGCACACACAGAACAGTTTGTGTACAATGCTGAATGAGGAATGCGTCGCAAATGCAAACGTTCAGTGCTATGTCACATTACATATTGTAAATTTGTAATGTAAACAACCTGAACTTATGAACTGCTGCACCACATCCACACAACAATCAGCAAGAACATTTCTACTATTACTGACAATATTACTGTGTGTACATTAACAGTTATATAACAAAAATATAACCAAAAAACAAAGAAATCACTATTTCTCCAACTTAAATTTACCTACACCACAGATACGCCCCTCCCCCAAAGCACATGTTCACTGTCTTTGACCACACAAACTCAATGTTGTAAATTAACATTCAAAATTCACATAAAAACAAAAATGCTCAATGATATGAACACAGGAGGGTTTCCTACAATCGATGAACTAAAGTTGGATCCGGAAAAAAAGCAAAAATGCTTTTTGAATAGCTTTTACAAGAGTCCTATCACTGACAGCTATCAGAGCACACTGTCGCCTACTCCTTCCTACTCATACTACCCTGTACTGAGACTGTGCAGATCAATATAGAGCCCATGTGACCTGAAATCCCATGAATCACTGCAAAATTCACCTTTGGAACTCAAAAACAAGGTGAAGTAAGATGAAGTACACTGCCTGCAATGCAATTCACCTTAAATTTGGCAGAGTAGTGGCCTGGGGAGGTGAAATAACACAAAGTCATTGCTTCCAATGGACTTTGCTTTCCTCATTGTAACATGAAGTACTCTGCTTCATGTTGTGGGGCACTCCGCGAATCCACCTTTGCTCTGCGAACAGAATCGCGGAGCAGATTGAGCCCACTTCGACCACCACTATCCGAGAATGAGCTTACAACAGAAATCCACAAACCATTTAATACCATACTCTATGCTCAGAGATTTCACTCCCCCAAAACTAAAAGAGAGTATCCATGTTGGGCAGTTTATGAGACCTAGGAGAAATTGTATGTTACAGTCTGATTTTGATACAGTGACTGGTAATTAGGTAATGCGACTTAGCAACTGGGGTTTAGCATTTAGTACACTCAGCATTAGCCTACCAAAGAGGCAGTTTGCCAAAAGAGCCTTGCATATGTTCTGTAAAAGGATGCTAGGACAGAAGTTTCCAAATTGTTTGTTTTATACCCCCAAATCACACTCTTACAATAAAACCTCAATCCAAGTACAAGGCATCATGGGTATGCTAATCCTTGTGCAGAGTAGGCTGACAAGGCTCCACTACGACAGGCACTACTGTTTAAAAGGGTTTGTATATCTCATTTTAAACAGGTCCGTACACACATATAGCAATAGAAGTTATTTGTAGAAGCTCATTGAGGATGTGGGAACCAGATGTATTAACACAACAAAGGAATCTTAACTACAACAAATAGATCATGTAAACATTACAGAAAGGATCATA
The DNA here is from genome assembly GCA_016271365.2 of Neoceratodus forsteri. Classification (NCBI taxonomy): domain Eukaryota; kingdom Metazoa; phylum Chordata; order Ceratodontiformes; family Ceratodontidae; genus Neoceratodus; species Neoceratodus forsteri. The sequence continues at coordinate 239,255,200 of CM057451.1, forward strand.
ATGTCCACACCTTACTTGGAACAACATGGGGAATTTAGAAAAAAACATCCTTAACAAACACTGGAATTTTTAAAACCCTTATTAGACAGAGAGTGTACTTTCTCTAAACCACCAATAGTAGTGGCTTAAAAAACAATTTCTTGGACAAGATGGTCCTCACACAGATCACATTTCCAAAGGTAATGGATATAAACTTCTTGGCAACATTGAAAGTGTATGTAAATTTCCCCTTTGGAAACTACAACTATGGCCTGAACACTTATAATCTCAAAGAGATAAAGAACTGCAGTATGAAAGAGGACACTGAAATTAAGGACCAGATTACTTGTATAACAGATGATGTTGTGTACATTTTGAAGTGTCCTTGTTACCTCACATATGTAGGTAAGACCAGATATCAACTTAAGATAAGGATTACACAGGACAAGAGCGTGACAAGACAAGAGGACCAATCATCTCTAGTAGCAAAACATTCTTTAGAGATTAACCATAACATGGATGTTAATATTTCTCAGCCTAGAACATGTCACAGCACCAACAAGAGGAAGTGACAAGGAGAAAAAAATTCCTCCCATGAGAAGCTTATTGGAAAAGGTGCTTTATAGTCTCCAGTGAGAAATGTGAACTACTTGAAGAGACTGATTGGTCCACCATAATTTAGTGCTCTGAATTTTGAAATTTGAATGCAGGAAGAAGAATGTACACAATTCTTTTTCCCTAAAGAACTCAGACACTTTCAAAGGGAGTTTTATTCTAGATTTGTACCTTCAGTGAAAACACATTTCTGTGCAAAATGGCTTCCAGTAAAAGCCATTCTACTGATAAACAGTGCTGGAGCACACCCCAACTGTGAAACTCTGTGAACTGATGATGGGGCTATAAGATGCAAACTTTTTACCCGTGAACATAACAGCCAATATCGAGCTGATCAATCAAGGAATTCTGGCTACTGTTAAACAGATGTACCTCACTCAACCTTTTGCTGGCAGAGGAGAATGTTGATATATGGACATTATAAAGTCCATAACCACTGAAGATGCAGTTATGATGCTTACTGATGAGTGAAAGTGCTGGGACAAGTCAACACTCCTTTTCCCTGACAGCACTGAAACTGACAGGTCAGCTGATAGAGAGGCAGCACTTAATTAGACCCTGAAATCACAGTAACAGTACATGAAGTCAGAAGACAGATGGTCCTTACAGAAGCCCTCATTGAGGAATGGTTCCATACTGATGTCATGGAGATTGGATGTGGAGAGCTAACTGACGAGGGTATCATACAGTTGGTGAAACAGGAGAGTGGAAATTGGGAGTCTGATGCAGAACCCAATGCCAGTGAAAGGACTGAAGATGATAGCACATTGAACATTCCGACTAATGTAGAGGCAGTAGAATCTTTTAATTGCTGCATTTTGTGGTTGGAGAGCCAGGCAGACACAAATGGAGTACAGCTGTTAACTACTGTAGCAAACTGAGAATAAAAGCAATCAAGCTCACAGACGCTCTATTGAAACAAACACCCATAACATACTGTTGCAGTTCACAAACAAAAAGAATACAAGAGAATGGAAAGCTGATTTTAATGTTTTACATTTTTGTAATGTTTTTAACTTTTTAAACTTTTTTTTAATAATGGCTTATAAATGACTTATAAATGTTTAATAATGTTGTCCTGCTGAACTACAGTACTGTATTTTTACCATTGCAATCATGTGCACTGAAAATAAACTGACACCATTGAAACTAGAAGGAACCCTGATTATCTGAACCCTTGTTTAGCTGAACACTTTTCATATCTCCCAAGAAGTTTGAATAAATGGGTATTTTACTGTATTTCCATTCACAATGTTAACCACATCCTACATATCATCCCCCTACCCTGCACCTTCTCTGCCCCCACTTGGATTACCCTAGAGCAATATGTTATTATAAAAAATATTGTCTTATGGTATGTGTAGTCATCTGGTGTAGAGTACAAAGTCATCGGGGATGGGGGAGTGGGGCAGCTAAGCACCAGGAAAAATGTATTTAGATGTTGGTCGAGGGTTTGGGCATGGAGTGGAACCACTGGACACCAGGAAAAATGTATTTAGATGTCGGGAGAGGGTTCAGGTGGGGGGAGAGACCAAAGGACACCAGGGAAAAGATTTACAGTGTTCGGATGAGGGATCAGGGGGGTGGAGGGGCCACTGGACATCAGGGGCAATATATTATTGTTCTTGGCCTGGCAATCAGCGGGGGTAGGACCACTACCACCAGGGAACTATATATATTTAATATTGGGCTGGCAATCAGCAGGGGGAGAGACCACTAGCACTAAGGGCATATATGTATTTTATATTGGGGTGGTGATCAGTGTTTGCGGGGGGGGGGCATCGCAGTACCTCCATCAGCCACTAGGGTTGCATGGAATAAGGCATGGTCTCTGTTGGCGTTATTTGTTCCACACAAAGGGACCACACAAGAGGTCCTACTGTGGAGCAAATGCTTTGTGAATGGGGCAGCACCAATATTCATGTCCCGTTCCCCTCATTTGTATTACATAGAAACATAGAATTTAATGGTAGATAAGGACCGCTTGGCCCACCTAGTCTGCCCATTTCCCTACCTAACGGATAAGCTGCAGATCCTAGTTAACCAACAGCCTGCTTCCTCCTTCCCCCCTCTAGAATTGCCTTATGTCTGTCCCATGCATTCTTGAATTCCTCCACTGTTTTTGACTCTATGACCTCCTCAGGAAAGCCGTTCCATGCATTTACAACCCTCTCTGCAAAGAAATACTTCCTCACATTACCTCTGAGCCGTCCCCCCTCTATCTTCAAATTGTGCCCCTTTGTTCTTGCACATTTCTTTTTCTGAAAGATGCTATCCTCTTGGACTTTTTTGATTCCCTTGAGGTATTTTAAAGTTTCTATCATGTCCCCCCCCCTTTCATTGAGGCTATACATCTTAAGCTCCTTTAGTCTTTCTTCATATGTCTTCTGGTGCAGACCCTGCACCATTTTGGTTGCCCACCTCTGGACAGCCTCCATCCAGTCTATGTCCTTGCAGAGATGGGGTCTCCAGAACTGCACACAGTACTCCATATGGGATCTCACTAACTGTCTGTACAGAGGGATAACAACTTCCTGTTTTCTACTGGTGATGCCTCTCCATATGCATCCCAGTATCCCAAACAAAGGAAAAAAGGTGGCTACTGGAATCGTTGGTGCTCAGACAAAAATACGACATATGCCAAAAGAGGAAAGTCTGGCAACGAAAAGGACCACATCCGCTATAAATTAAAGTGAAAAATATCTTTAATTTATTATAAATACACAATATTGTAGTAGCAGCAAAAATATTACCACAGTGCAAAAAATGCCATGAAAAGTACACACACCAAAATTAAGATATTTTTCACTTTAATTTATAGTGGATGTGGTCCTTTTGAGTTGTCAGACTTTCCTCCTTTGGCATCCCAGTATCCCCCCAGCCCTCCTTACTGCCTTCTCACATTGCTGGCCCACCTTTAGGTCATCTGATATGACTACCCCAGGTCCTTTTCCATTTTTGTTGTTCTCAGTATCTCTCAACCCCCCATTGTGTACTCTTCCCCTGGGTTTTTGTTTCCCAGGTGCATTACTTCATATTTCTTTGTGATGAATCTAAGCTGCCATACATTTGACCATTCCTACAACCTTGCCAAGTCCCTTTTCATCCTTTCCACCCCTCCTTGCGTATCAACCCTGTTGCAGATCTTTGTGTCATCTGCAAAGAGACATACTTTCCCTTCCAGTCCCTCTGCAATGTCACTTATAAAGACATTAAAAAGTACTGGCCCCAGTACGGAACCCTGTGGTACCCCACTAGTAACCCCCTTTCTTCACTGTGGACTCCATTTGCTATTACCTACTGTGTCCTGTTGTCCTGCCAGTGTTTTACCCAGGCTACCACCCTGGGACCCACTCTCAGCCTGGCTAATTTGTTTTGTTAAACTTTTGTGCAGGGCTGTGTCAAATGCCTTGCTAAAGTCTAGGTAGGCCATGTCCACAACCCCTCTCTGGTCTACTACTTTGATCACCCAGTCAAAGAAATCAATTAGATTTGTCTGACATGACCTTCCTGCTGTGAATCTATGCTGTTTTGGGTCCTGTGCCCCACTGGCCTCTAGGTACTTAACAGTTCCTTCCTTCAAAAGTGATTCCATCATTTTTCCCTACCACTGAGGTCAAACTGACAGGTCTGTAGTTTTCTGCCTCTGTCTTGCTCTCACTTTTGTGAAAGGGAATCACATCCACCCTCCTCTTGTCCTCGGGTACCACATCATCCTCCCATGATTTATTAAAAAAGGGTAGTCAGTGGTGTTAGTGCTTTTCTGAGGCACTCTCCCATTTTGACAAAATTAGCCCTCCTGAAGTCCAGTGCCTTCCCTTAGTTCTTTTTGAATTCTGGGTTGAATCCCATCAGGCCCCATTGCTTTATCAACCTTCAGTTTTAAGAATTCTTTCAGAACCCTTTATTCTGTGAAAGGACTAATATCAACCCCCCCATCCAGAGTGCTTCTATTGATTGGATTAGGTATCTCCCCCTGCTTTTCCATTGTGAATACTGAGCAGAAGTATTTGTTCAGTATCCCTGCTTTTTCGCTGTCGCTCTCTGCCCAACCACCTTCCTCTTTATTCAGCCTCAGTATCCCTGCCTTAGTCTTTCTTTGCTGCCTAATGTACCTATAAAAGGTTGTATCCCCCTTCTTAACGAGTTGGCTATCTTTTCCTTGGTTTGGGCCTTTGCTATTCTGACTGCCTTCCCCACTTCCTTCTGCTTTAACTGGTACAGTTCTCTGTCCTGCTCCTTCTGTGTTTCCTTATACTTCCTGAATGCTATCTTTTCTCCCTTACATTCCCACTTCTTTTGAGAACCATAGTGTTTTTTCTTTCATTTGATTTGTTTATTTGCTTCACACAAAGACTTGTTGCTTCTGTGATGGCAGTTTTGATGTTTCCCATTGTTGCTCCACCCCACCTTCTTGCCTGTTTGCTAGTGCTTTCTGAGGCACTCCCCATTTTGACAAAATCAGCCCTCCTGAAGTCCAGTGCCTTCACTTTTGTATGGCTTGACTCTACAGCTAAGTTTATTGTGAACCACACTGTTTGGTGGTCGCTTGTTCCCAGAGGGCTACCCATTTCAAGATCGGAGATCCTCTCTCCATCCCCATTTGAGAGTACCAGGTCTAAGATTGCCTGAGTAAGTGAGGAAGACTAGGTTTGTAGTATAAATCCACTTAGGCTATTATTTATTTCTGTCTGTATTAAATTGTAATGTCCTTGTGATACAAGGATGAGCAATAAAGATTTTCTACTACTACAAATCCACTTCAGTGAGGTAAGGGAGACAAACCATGGCTGATCATTTTCATTTTTCTTGTTGTTTAGGTTTACAGTTGGTGGTAAGTGCAGCAGTAGTTTTAATGGTGTCTCTCAGTTTTGTTAATAGAAGACTTAAAAATGTAGGTCCTACTAAATCACTATTCTTGAGATCAGGCTCTACAAGTATAAGTTTTAAAATATTAACATATATCCCCATTTCTTCATTTCAAATACCCTTTTAATAATGACAGGAAAGCCCTGGTCCTTCCCTTTAAAATCTGTTACTTGTCTGATCTTTGGAAGTCTGAGCCATCCTCTGAAATGGTGGGCTAACAGAAAGCCCTGAAACCTCTTACCCTAGGTGGTTCTACCATGCCACAATGACAAGAATATCGCTGACCTCCCCCACAGTGACACATGGTCGCTGACATCCCCGATACCGCCAGGTCCTGACCCCAACTGAGGATCACACCAACACCTGTCCGGTGTTCATGCAGGAGGGGCGGCTGCCCCCCACACCCTCTGGACTTATAGATCCTAACTCCAGGGGGTGTGGCATATGTCAGGGGAGAGCGGCCAAACTCCAGAGTTGATGACATGGTCATCACTCCGACAACCCATTTGACACTGCAGGTGTCAACAGGTTGGTGTCACTGTAAAAGCATCACTGTTACAATGGTATATGACCCCAGGCCCTTATACTGTACTCTGTGCCCCCCCAAATACATCCTGTGCTAAGAGGTGAGACTGGCAAGTAACCAGTACAGTGAGCAATATTGGTGCCTTTATCTTATTAAGGATGTCAACTTGCTGGAAAGAGTCCAGGGAAGGCAGCCAAGATGATCCAGGGTCGGCAGGGCAACACCTACAAGAAAGGGGATTCCACAGCATGACAGCGACTTCTGAACAGCACAGAGTCAAAACAGTGCCAGATTATGGTGAATGCCAAAATCGGCAAACCATCTGTTTGCAGGGGTCTGTGCCACCCGCACCCCCCCTTACTAAATATACCAACTCTGGGGGGAGGCAGTCCTCAGGAAGGGGGGTATAATGAGTTTGCCGATTTTGTAATCTGGCACTGTTTTGACTCTGCACCATTCAGGAGTTGCTGTTTCAATGGCATATGAGGACAGGCTCAGTGGGCTCAACATGTACTCTCTTGAGGCCCAAAGGGAGTGAAGGGACATGACTGAGATCTTCAGATACCTTAAAGGTATAAACAGGGTGAGTGCTGAGGGCCTCTTCAGTCTTAGAGGGAAAAAGTCCACTAGGGGGCACAGCCTAAAGTTGGTGGTGGGGGGAGGAGGTTCAGGAGGGAGATGAGGAGGAATGTTTTCACTGAATGGGGGGTGGTCAAGTGGTATGATTTGCTGGAGGAGGTGGTCTCCCTGAAAATGGAGGATGGCTTCAAGAGAGGATGGGACAGAGAGAAGGGAAGGTTGCAGGTAGAGCAGGGGGAGTGGGGGGGAGGGGTATTCAAGGGGAGGTATTGAAGTAATGGAGAGGGGGGCAGGTCCCTCTGTAAAAACAGTGGGATCTGAACATTCTAGAAGACTAGATGGACTGAAAGGCCTTTATCTGCTGGCATGTTAGTATGTTTGGTGACCAGGGAAGTATATCAGAGGAAAGCAGTGGATGTGGCCCATCTGGACTTTAGCAAGGCCATCAACACTGTGCCACACAGGAAGCTGATGAAACTGAGCAACTTGGGGTGAGATCCATTACATTAGAAACTGGTTAATGGATATGAGACAGAGAGTGGTGGTAAACAGCACTCACTCAAATGATGGGGGAGTGACCAGCAGGGAGCCACAGGGCTCAGTACTGGGACTGGTCCTCTTCAGTGTTTTCATAAGTGACATTGCTGAGAAACTAGAAGGGAAGGTATGCCTTTTTGCAGGTGATACCAGAATCTGTTATAGGGTGGACACTCAGTAGGGGGTGGAGAGAATGAGCAGTGATCTGGGAAAACTCAAGAAGTGATCTAAAGTGTGGCAACTAGGGATCAGTGCCAAATTGAGCAAGATCATGTACTTGGCATAGGAATCCAGGTGCCGAGTATAGGATGTGGAGATGTACTGATAATCACTAAACAAGAAAGGGACCTTTGGGTTATTATATCTGATGACCTCAAGGTGGCAGGGCAGTGTGACAAAGCATTAGATAGGACTAGTGGGATGCTGGAAAACACAGGGAGGAGTATATCCAACAGGAGGGGGGACATTGTGTTGTCACTGTATCACTCACTGGTAAGACCACACATGGAGTGCTATGTCTAGATTTTAAGGCTACACCTCAAAAAGAACATTGACACAGTGGAGGTAGTCCAGAGATGGGCAACTAAAATAGTGCTGGGGTTGCACAAGAGGCTGTATGAGAAGAGATTAAGGAGGGTGAAGGAGGGAAATCTCATTCATATGAGAAGGAGCACCAAGACTAGGAGGCATGCGATGAAGCTGGAGAAAGGGAAGATTAAGAGCAATGTAAGGAAATATTTCTTCAGTGAAAGGGTGGTGGACACCTGGAACAGACTGCCAGCCAAAGAGGTGGTGGCAAAAGCAGTGGGGGCTTCAAGCATGTGTGGGATAGACATAAGTGTGTATTAGAAAAAAAGGCAGGGGGTAGGGTGGGTTGCCAGAGACCAGTTAGGGTCTGTGCAGACAGATTAGGCAGAGAACATCTGGACAGACTGGGTGGGTCAAATGGTCCTTTTTTGCCAGGAAATTCTAATTTTAAGTCATAAGGACTGTAGACCCAGTATGGCCTCCATCCCTGCTTCATTAGCTGAACTGAAATACGTATTCTGTGAAAATGTGTACCAGTTTATAGGGATTAACTACCCACTCTACTACGTACGTAAGGCATCTGGTGAGTCCACTTGTAAGTAGCAATTTGTTTAACCTTAACAGCCTGAACTGTTCTCGTGTTTGCAGTCTCAGTTTTGTTACTATCTGGGAGGGTCTGTCTATCTATCTATCTATCTATCTATCTATCTATCTATCTATCTATCTATCTAGCTATCTATCGTCCATCTATATATCTATCTGTATAATTATCTGTCTATCTATCTCTCTATCTAGCTAGCTAGCCATCTATCATCCATCTATATATCTATCTGTATAATTATCTATCTATCTATCTATCTATCTATCTATCTATCTATCTATCTATAATCTATCCATTTAAATAATAGGTCACAATAATCACCTCCAACCTACGGAGGTGGGAGTAGGCCCCTCAAAATGGTGGTGTACAGACAGGCCATATTTGATCCTTGTTTTATCAAAAATAAAGTTATTTACGTTTGATCTTTTCTTTTATTTGAATTTTTGGCCTTGTTGGCATAGACTCCTAACACTTCAGTTTATAGCCACAGGGTCAGGGGTCACATTGGAACTCTACTGGTTTTCAAGAAATATGAGGATCTGAACTAATGAACCAGAAAGGAAAATGATAACCCAGAACACTGTCCTAAAAAGAACTCCTGTTTTCCCAGAATCAATACGAAACAGCTTCTTATCCTTGTGGTTGGGGAGAGAGAGAAAGAGAGAGAGACAGACAGAAGTGAAGATAAAATCACATGGTTTTCCTTTAGGAATTCCTTTTTCTTTATTGCAAAGTATTGTTTACTTATACTAATCATCAGTCATAAACCTGATACTGTACAAGCTCAGGGGCAGAACAACAAATCAAATCAGCAGTGTTTCTCTCTCCTGGCAGGCTTCATTTTGAAAGTTTCATACTGTACCTAGTTTCTATTATATTTTGATCTTTTGACTTAGGAAATATTGAAAATGATATTCCCCCCTCCCCCCAGGTAACCCTTATGCCATTAAGATGTAGCCTATGACGACATCCTTTCTGTGCTATTGTTGCAGTGTATGAAGTTATCCATAAGGTAAACAAAGTTTGAATAAGACATAGATTTAGCAATGTTTTTATCCATCTTAATCTTTTTTATATTCCTGCTGCTGAATAAATGGGACGTAACCTTGTCATCTGTTTGAACATCAACAGTAATATAGTGCTGTTTTATTCGTATGGTGGTGCACACAGTTTTCAGATAGATATGCAGAATATAATGTATACAGAATGTATGTCACTGATAGGCTCTGACCTTGACTTCTGTAATGACTCAGACTACATTAGGCTTCTCATCTGTATCACATGCATTGCTCATCTGGGCTTCTTTTTTACTTAGATACACATGAGCAGTGGAGAGAACTAATAGATAACACTGTAATTAAAGTGACATTAAGATCCAAAAACATTTCAGAATATAATATTTAGACACAATACAGCTTATGTTTCATTAATGTTACATATTTATTGCCCTCATTCTTCATGGCTGAGGACATTTGCATGAAAACACGATCGCAGTCAGGGCCCTTGAGAGGGTGGGGGAGCAGGGGATAATCCCTAAGGCCCAGTGCCAAGAGAGGCCCAGGCCTCCCATCATACTGTATGCAGGGAAAGGTCTGTAAACTGGTAGGGGCCCCAGAGTCTGAACTTTCCTCGGGGCCTGGAATTCCTTTCAATGAGCCTGATCGCAGTCCACTATTATTCATCTCCTATGCCTGCTTTTCCCTCCTTTTGCTTTTTTTCATAACCTTTTGTATCTGTTGATTGATAAGGGCACAGAGCATTGGAAGGGCACTATATAAAAATATAACTACCTACAGTACTTTAGGACAACATAGAGGAAGACTTCAGGAAACAACCATCACTGTGTATCACTTTTTACACACTAACACACCAGCATGCAAACATATTCTCAGTCTCTTTAGGTGGGTGTATATGGTGCAGCTAGTCAACTGTAGGGGCTGCTGCTCTGTCAACTTCTGGAAGAAGTTCAGGGAGTCTGACAGGAGTCCAGTGTGCAGAAGGATCATAGACCTCAGTGCAGAGTTGCTAATGTGTGGGACTTGAGAAGCACCATATCATGGGGACCCCCTGATATGGTGCTTTCTCAAGTCCAATAGATGAGTGTGGGCTGCAGCTCCATCACCACAATACACACCTCGTTCCAAAAGGGGCAAATGGACTGCAGTGGATGAAGGGGAGGGAGGGAGGAGGAGGAAGAAGTGTGGCACCACCAGGAAGGAAACACTAGGAGGAAACATAGGACCTAAAACAGAGGTATGCCTCTTCCAGAATTTGTTCTGGAGGACAGCTGCAACAGAAAGGCAACCTGTGAAGGCACAAAGAATAATAAAATAATAATAACATTTATTTAATTAAGCTCCTTTCAATATTTCAAAGTGCTGTACAATATTCAAAAAACAAAACACATATACAAATACATATAATTTAAAATCACAATAAAACAGGAAATGCCTTCCCCCATAAAGAAGTCTTAAGTGCCTGCTTAAAACTCCCCACCGTCCTGCACTCCAAGAGCTGATGGGGCAGAGAATTCCAGAGGGTAGGTGCCACAAACCCAAAGGCACAGGCACCAGATGACTTTAAGTTAACTCTCAGAATCTCCAGCAACCCCTCGTCAGCCCGAGCGGAGCTGTCGCAAAGGGGTATAAGGAACCAGGAGCTCTTTCAAGTAATCGGGACCCGATCCGTGTAGGGCTTTGTAAGTCAACAGACCTACTTTGAAGGTGATCTGCCACTGTATTGGCAGCCAGTGCAGAGCATGCAGCACTGGGGTAATATGAGATCTTCTAGATGCCCCAGTCAACAAACGTGCTGCCGCGTTCTGCACTAGCTGTAACCGGTGGATATCAACCCCAGAAAGCCATAGACAAAGGGAGTTGCAGTAATCAAGGCACGATGTCACAAAGGCATGGACCAAAACAGGCAAGTCACTGGATGGAACAAGGTGCCTAATCCTGGAAATGTTCCTAAGATGGAAAAAGGCCAGCTTGACGACTGCCAATACCTGATGTCGAAGAGTCAGACCATCGTCAAGCACCACTCCCAGGTTACGCACCCGTTCAGAGGTGAGAATCTGGACCTCCCCCAGGACTAAGCTGGAAGGGAGCCCAGTCCTCAATCCCTCTACCCTATGACCCGGGTCAACAACCATAACCTCAGTCTTTCCTGAGTTCAACTTTAGACCACAGGAATTCATCCAGTCTTGGATTTCTGCGAAGCAGCTGTTCATTACCGAGTTAGCACCAACCTGGTCAGGTGCAAAAGACAGATAGAGCTGGATATCATCAGCATAGCAGTTAAACCTCAGCTCATACCGTCTTACAATGTCTCTGAGGGGTAGCGTATATACTGCGAATAACATGGGGGATAACAATGAACCCTGAGGTACCCTGCAAGGCAGAGAAAAAGCCCCAGATGAAAACAGACCCGAGACCACTCTCTACATTCTCCCAGCGAGGAAAGATGAAAACCATCTGAGGACTGTACCCGACAGCCCACAGATGAACCTCAGGCGTTTGAGCAGAACCCCATGATCCACAGTATCAAAAGCTGATGATAGATCCAGGAGAACCAAGATAGAATGGTGTCTCCGATCTCTCGCCATCAGGAGATCATTGAGCACCCGAACCAGAGCAGTCTCAGTACTATGCCTCTTAAACCAGATTGGAGAGGTTCGTATAAATTATGGATGGTTAAATGGTTATCCATTTGAGCAGCCACCACTTTTCTCAATAACCTTCCCCACAAAAGGGAGGTTAGAGGTAGGCCTGTAGTTTGCTAGGTTCTCCAGGTCTAAAGAAGCTTTTTTCAGAAGGGGGATCACCACCCCCTCTTTCAGGGAGCTAGGGAACTCACCCATATCTAGAGAGCACCGGACAATCCGAGCTAAGACCGGGCCAATGATCTCACTACAACCCAAAATCAGGGAAGTAGGGCCTGGGTCTAAACTACAGCAGTGGGATGCATCTCCTGAACAATCCTCATAATGTTTACAAAATCCGTCAGGTCAACGGTACTCCAGGAAACTCTGGGCTCTGCAACAGAGCAACGATCAACAGCAACCTCCTTAGAGTAAAGTTGGTGGCAGTCCCTCCTGATGTCGTCGACCTTATTCACAAAGAAGCAAGCGATCTCGTCACAATCAGTTTGTGTAAAAACTCGATGGAGCTGCCGACAGGCAGGGTTGCACAGCCTGTCAACAGTTCTGAAGAGCTGAGCAGGTCGGTTCAGTGCGACAGAAATTTCCCTGGACAGGAATTCTGCCTTCTTATGGGAAATTTCTGTTTGGTAGAGTTTATAATGCTCTAGCAAAATACGGTGGTCGGCATCAGTGGCAGTCTTCCTCCAACGATGCTCTAATCTACGCCCCAATTTCCGCAACTCTTTCAAGAGCCCCATCAAACCACGGGGCTCCAGGGTGACGCAGAAGGGGGTGAACTCGGATAGAAGCAATTTGTTCGAGGGCTGAAGATATGGCCCCATTACAGGTCACTACCAACTGCTCAGGATCAGTGCAAGACTCGTCCAACAATGAGAGGTCAATAACTGCCATCAGGTCTTCAGGGACCACATCCCTCAAACGGCGGTACCTGACCAACTTTACAGGGACTGACCTACCCAGGGGGGCCTCAAAATTTAACCCAACTGAGTAATGATCAGACCAACTGCCTGGTTCCACCACTAAATCGGAGGCCTTGATCTCCAGGAGGAAGACCAGGTCAAGAGAGTGACCTCCCTTGTGTGTAGCTGAGGAAACAACCTGTGTAAAGCCCAGAGATGTCATCACTTGGAGGAAATGTTGGCCAAAAAGCGAGGATTCGTCGTCGACCCAGGCATTGAAGTCACCCAGAACCATCAGTCTGGGCGACTCCAAAGCCATGTCGGCAGCAAAGTCTGCTATTTCCTGCAGGAATAGCTTCTCATCACCTGGTGGACGTTAGGTGAGGGCGATCCTGCATCCAACACCAGCTACCACAGTACACTCAAATGACCTGGCCTCCTCAACTGGTACACCAGTTAGGCCCAATTCGGTCTTGCAGCAGACTGCAACCCCCCCCCCCACCGTGGTCCAATCTCGGGCGATGTACAACTGAGTACCTGGTGGGAACAGCGGCCTCTAAAAAAGGGACCGCATTCCCATCCAACCAGGTCGCGGTAATGCAAACCAGATCTGCCCTAGCAACAAAGTCTGCAATAAGACCAGTCTTGTTGCAGACAGATCTGGCATTGCATAACAGCACCCGAGTTGGATGAGGTTAGCAAGCTGTCCCAACTACTTGCCCTCCCAAACTGGAGGTGCCCTTGGGTATGGGAACCAGAATGGAATCACCATGTTCCAGGCACCGTTTCAACCCAGGGCGTCTTCTGGGCCTAACCACCCCTATGGGAGAGTCCCACTAACTCCACTGTCCACAGCCCTCCCCTACCCCCGACTCCCCCCTACGAGCAATCCCCCAATGCCCAACAGCATTGATAGGTAAAAGCAGGTGGGGGGAGAGGAGAAAGGACAGAGGGCATGGAGAGTGGAGGCTGAATAGCACTGGACAGGAGGGACAAGCAGGCACATTTCAATTAACACTATTAAAATAATGGGAAAGCACAAAATTCAAATTTCCCAAATCACAAGGTGATACTGTAAACAGAACTAAAACCCCCGAAACATAAATAACTTAAATATCAATCCTTGCCAAATAAATCAGATAGACAACCCCCTCCCACTATAAAATAGCCTTCAAACCCTAAAAGAAAAGAAAAGAAAAGAAAGCTAAAAAATACAATAACACAATCCCCTCTCACAGGATAAAATAACACATCAAAATATAAAATATTCCCTCTCCCACAGCCCTCTCACATCCAAGGATGGGGAAAAATAATAACAGAGCCCCCGCTCACAGGATAGTCAAAACAAACAATAACAATAACATAAATTTCCCCCAGCCCTCCCACAGCCGAGGAAAAAATAGTGACAAAGCACACTGGTACTCTCACTACCAGAGAACTATAAAACAATTAAAAAATCAGGGAAAAAAGGCATCAAACAGTAGGAGGAGCCATAACAGTCCAAATAATCCAAGGTAAGATAAACCCAACGTTAAGTCCGATGGAGCAGAATAGATGTTTCCAATATACAAAAATGTTCAGTCTCGGAGATATTCTGAGAAGAGAATAAAAATCTCCAGAAGTAAATACAGGCCAAACCAATGTAAAGCAGGGGCTCCCCTACCTCACCCCCTAATCTGCCTTATCAGGTCCAGCTGTGCCCCAAGGACCTGCAGCCACAAATATCCCAAGGCCACACCAAAAGGACCAACTTGGGGATAAATTAGGAGTCCCCTCACTGATCCCTAGCTCTCCAGGGAGAGCAAAGCAACTCCTGCTTGGTCCCAGGTGATAACAAAATTACCCAGGCACCAATGGGGGGGAACAAAACCCACAACCAAACCACTATACCAGCCCTACTTCTGGACTACAAAAATTTATAAAATTACAAAAAAGAAAAGGGGGCACTGATCAGCAAATCAGTCCCCCACTCACAGTTTTCCAAACACCACAGGTAGTCCTTTCAGCCAGTTTTCAGTTCTTTAGATCACCACAAGAGATCCCAAATTGAACTCTTCTTTGTTCAACATGAACTGAATAAATCTACTTGTCCAAAATAACAGGGATTCATAAGGCAAAAGCATGAAAAATGATAAAATCCAAAGTCCAGGCTTCCATGAACTGAAACATGCAGCACACCAAAGGATACTCCAAAAACAACAGTTCGAGAGACTAGTTTGTCTCGAGTCAGTGGTAGCAGTCAAAGCACACAAATCCTATTAGGGAAAAAAGCTGCCCTCCAACTCTCAGCAGGCAGACAAAAGCACTCCTCTTTACTGTCAGAGTAGCCATTCCAAAGAGACCAGCCAGCTCCCAGTCTCAGTCCTGAAGCCGAAAAAGGCACCACGGCTCTGGAAAAATGATCGAGTTCTGAGAAGCAACCAGGCACCACTTCTCCACCTCTCCACTTCACTGCCTGAAAAGGCACAGAGAAAACGCTGCCGAGAGCCACAAACTTCAACCGCAAGACTTGAGGATTCGAAACAAAACAAAACAAAACGTACAACACATCTATACTCGAGTTAGCGTGTAAGAAATTAAATTAAGCAATGAAAAAGACAAAAAATAAAATGACGAATCATAAAAAAAGAAGGCAGCATCCAGTAAGGATGAGCTAGTAGGAAGAGAATTAGTTAGCAAAAAGAGTAACAAGAAACACTTCATAGTTGTAGGTGACTCAGTTGTTAGAGGAAGGGTGAGGGTAGTATGCCACTCAGACTGGGTGAATAGATCTTTGCCTTCCAGTGGACATTGTGGAAAGGTCATACTTCAGCTTGAGAGGCTACTTTAACCTCTTCCCTTTCATGGGGCTTACTGATGCTCCCTTGAGTGCTTGTAACTTTCAGCTGAATGCCACTACAGTATGTGGATTACAGTACTGTGTCTTGCAAAATGATATAGGATGCTCTTGTTAATCTGATCAGCTAGAGAGACAATGACCTGACTGTTTGCTGCAAGGAAGCAGAATGTGCACACATAGACTCCAGGGCAGACAGTGGGGATGTGAACAGCATTTGTGAAGCCAGAGCTGACTGAGATAGTCACTGTGTGAAAACGCAAACACAGCTCTTGTGCACAACCATCTTGAATCCATGATAGAATGAACAAGGTCAGAGGGCACAATTGCCAGCCAATCAATTGAGAGGGCACCAAGAGTGCCTGGACTAAAGCAAATTAAAGGATTTTGGAGACACTGATATGAGGAAAGTCAGCAAATTAGGACAGAGATTTTGTGATACAGCTCTATCCTTTTTTTTTTGACTGATCCAATAGAGAGCTGTCATTTGTAACTGAGAGTGCCTCACCAGCCCCATAGGGATTCAGAATGTGATTTGTCTGGGAGGAGAGAGGGGGTAACTTTTGGACTTCAGTATGTATAAAACAGGCCTTGGTTTTGGTCAGCTTTGAAACAGCTAGCCAGCATTCAGAACTCCTCCACTGAGGTTCTTTGCCAAACCAGAGACAATGCAACTTAAACAGACAACTGCTTGATAGAGTATGACCAAGTTCAAGATGGAGCTCAAAATCCTGTGACCTCTGAGATAAGGTACATATTACTTCTGTTCTCGCAGACCAACTGACTGCTGTCATTATAAAAGAGCCCTACACAGTAGGGGCAAATGTTAATCAAGGACAAACTAAAGTTAGAAACAGAAACAGAGAAAAAAAGATGTCAGAAGGAGACCAATGGTCCATCTAGTCTGACCATGTGTTCCTTGGACCTTCTCAGATTTCAGGACCTAACTCCCTTTTGCCTAATGCCTCCTACTGCTGTTGTTGCTTTTGATCGCACTTCAGCGTTGTCCCACCCCAGCTTGAATGATGCCACAGACTTTGCTTCCACTACCTCAGCTGGCAGTTCATTCCATGGCTCCACAACTCTTTCTGTAAAATATTGTTTCCTAAGCTCCCTCTTGAAGCTCCCCCCCAACTTCCACTCATGCCCTCTAGTGTTACAGTCAGAGACTCTTTTGAACAGGTGCGAGGATGGCACCTTATTTATTCCTCTCAGGAACTTTTCTGTTTTTAATCATGTCTCCCCTCTCCCTCCTTGTCTCCAGTGAGAACATATTTAATGCTTCCAGACACTCCTCATGAGAGTGCCCTTGAAAACCCTGGATTATTTTGGTTGCTCTCCTCTGAACAACCTCTAACCTGTTTCTATCCTTTTTCAGATGTGGACTCCAAAACTGGACACAGTACTCCAGATGGGGCCTTACCAGGGACCTGTAGAGTGGCAGTATTACCTCCTTCCTCCTGCTGTTGAATCCCCTCCCTGTGCACCCTAGCATTTTGTTGGCCTTGCTATAAACTTTGTTGCATTGGCTTGTCTGTTTAAGGGTGCTACATATGATGACACCTAGGTCCTATTCTTTTTGCGTGATGCTGAGCTGGACTCTGTTGAGGTGGTACTCTGTCCTTGGGTTCCATTTACCAAAATTCATGACCTTACATTTTTTTGCATTGAACTTCAGCTGTCAGACATTGGACCATCTCTCCAGCCACTGTAGATCTTTTTAATAGGTCCTTAACTGCCTCCTCCCTGTCAACCCTTCCTCCTAGCTTGGTATCATCTGCACATAGTGCAATTTTGCCCTGAATGCCTATGCTGATGTCACTGAAAAAGGCATTAAACAGGACTGGCCCCAACACTGAGCCATTGGAGCACACCGCTAGTGGCACCTTCATCAGACCTCACCTCTTTGACCACTACTCTCTGTTTTCTGTCTAAGTCAATTAACTACACAACTGACTATGCACATGGCTGCACCCAGGTCCTCCAACCTTTTCAGC
Organism: Neoceratodus forsteri; assembly: GCA_016271365.2. NCBI lineage: Eukaryota > Metazoa > Chordata > Ceratodontiformes > Ceratodontidae > Neoceratodus > Neoceratodus forsteri. The sequence goes on from CM057451.1 coordinate 239,272,827, forward strand.
AGGTGGTTGTGCAGCACCGAATCAAAGGCCTTACTGAAATTGAAGTAGAGGAGGTCCACTGGGTGGCCTCTGTCTAGTTCCCCAGTGACCCAGTCAAAAAATGTGATTAGGCTTATTTGACACAAGCTTCCTGCTATGAACCCATGTTGCCTGCCATCCTGCAGACAGTTCTTATCTAAGTTCTCTATTAAGTTTTGTTTTATTAAGGTTTCCATCAGTTTCCCCACTACCGACGTAAAGCTGACTGGTCAGTAGTTGCCTGCTTCCTCCCAACTCCCTCCCTTGTGGAGAGGTACCACGTCAGCTCTTCTCCAGTCTCCCAGCACTACCCCCCATCTGAAGCGATCTGCTGAATAAACATGCTATGGGACCTGCCAATTCACTTGCTAGCTCCTTTAGCACTCTAGGGTGCATTCCATCAGGCCCTGGAGACTTGTCTACCATGAGTTAACCCAGGGCCTCTCTAACCGTACTGTTGGTGATTGATGGTGCTTCCATTTGTGAAACACCTTTGTCAGTAGCCTTGATGCCACTGTCTGGTACCTGGTCTTTGTGTTCCTCGGTGAACACAGAGCAAAAAGAGTTTTTCAGAACAATGGCCTTCTGCCTATCCTCCTCCACTACTCTGTCAATGTCTTTGAGTCTAATTATTCCTCCCCTTACCTTTCTTTTTCTTGTATATATACTGAAAAAAGTGTTTGTTCCTTCTTTAACCCCTTCTGCAAGCCGAAGCACCATTGCAGCCCAGCTGATTTCACCATACTATTTGCTTCTTTGTTCTTCTGAACAAAGGCTTCCCATGCACTTCCTGATTTCTTTTATAATTCCAGTAGGCCTATCTTTTGGTTCTGATTGTGGTCTTTACCTGGTTACTGAACCATATTGTTTTTTTGTATTTGTTCTTTTTGGTCACTCTTCTTATGCACATCCTGGTAGCCTCTAAAATGGCTGACTTAACCTGACCCCATATTTCTTTCACATCTAAATGCTTCTGGATCCTTAACAGTTTGCTTCTGACTACATCTATCATTTTGCTAAAACTGGCTCCTCTAAAGTTTATAACCTCTGTCTTGGATTGCAATTTTTCTACCCCTGGGGCTAACTCAAACTGCACAGAGTTGTGAATGCTGTTGGCCAGTGGCTCCCCAACCCTTGTAGCCCTTACTACCTCTGAGATAGTGAGGACAACATCCAGGATGTTGTCCAGCCTCATCCGGGTACTAACTAGTTGTGTAAGTAGGCAGTCTTATAGGACATCAGCCACTTTTGGCTCCTAGTAGAACTTGCCACAGGGATGCTCCAGTTAACACTGGGCATATTCAGGTCTCCTACCACCACCACTGTATCCCCTTTTTGTGCTACACCTCTGATCTCCTCTAGAAGCTCTTCATCCTTGCCCTTAGCCTCTCCTGGAGGCCAATATACCACACCTATGTAGATCCTCTCCCCCATTGCTGAGCTGAGCAGCATCCACAGGGATTCCACACCCTCCTTTTTGATGCTATCTACTGAGATGGCATTTATCCTATCCTTTACATATAATGCTACCCCAACCCTTCCTTCTATCCTGTCTGAACAGGGCATAGCTTGGAACCAAAAGGTCCCAGTTGTGTTTCTCTGAGGCCCAAGTCTCCATGACAGGCACCAGGTCCATTTGGGAATCCACCAACATTGCCTGCAGGTCACTTATTTTATTTCCCAGACCTCTGGCATTGATGCATACCCCTTTCAATAGTCTGTTTGCCTGATGCTATTTGCTACTATTGGTTCTGCTCTTGGGCCTGTGAAAGTGTGGCCCTGTGTTCTGTTCCTGACAGTTTCCAACAGTTTTCTATGTGTTTTCTTAGGTCATGGGAGAGAAATTCCTGCTTGTGGGGAAGTGACGACTAAGTTCCTATCAGTAGTGTATTTTATGATAGGTTCCCTAGCATTAGACTCCACCTCACATAGTTTAAATGGTCGAGATGGACATCAAATTTCTGCCCAAGTGCACTAACTCCTTCCTTTGTTAGGTGAAGTCCATCAAACCTGAATAGCTTCCTGTCCCAGAATCCCCCCATGAGCCTATGATGTGATATCCTTTTTCACGACACCATCCATGTAGCCAAGCATTGAATTCCTCGATGTCCTTATTCCTGATTTTGCCTTTGTTAATCCCCTTTGCTCTACACTGGGAGGAGAATGTCATGGCAGTTGTTCAAGCCTCTAGCTGTTCCCCCAGCTTAATGAAATTTTACTTGGTCTCTTCCACTGTTCAAGCAGACAGGTCATTCATACTGAGATGAACCTGAACATTGGTTCCTTTCTCGGCTTTGTCTAACAACCTCCTGATGTGTTTGGTGTCACACTGTACTGAAGCTCCAGGGAGGCATTTAACTGTCGCCTTAGGTTGCCTACCTTTACTCAGGTGGGACTCAACTCTCCCCTGATCATTGAGTCCCCCAGAACAAGAAATTGCTTACTCCTGGATCCACCTTGTGTTTTCTTGTCACCTTTGGTTGCCATCCCTCTGCTACACCTGGTCCCCTCGCTGAGCTCAGAATTACCTCTCGCTGAGTCAGGATCCCTCATCTTCTCCAGTGGTGAAAAACTGTTCTTCATTGGAATGATATCGGTCTGAATAGATCCTGCGTGGTCCATCCTTGAAATATTCACCCTCCCCTGACCCACTACCCTCCATCCCCCGGGCTAGTGGGTCTCTGGGGAGAGGACATGGTTGGCTTGAATTCCAGATTAGCTGGAGATGCAGGCTGGCTATCTCCCTCAATGCTGCTTCCAGCTGAGCTCAAAGGTCATTCAGACTCCCGCAAGTAGGACACTGACCTGTCCTCCAGAGCAGACCCCTTAAGATAAGTGCCCTGCATCCCCTGCAACTTACAACCTCCATCCTGAAAACCAAAAAAAATTGTGTTTTGTATGACAGTTATGGGGGAGGTTCCTGCTGTGGACTTTTTACTCCCTCACTTTCTGTTCCTACCTAGGAACTACCTGCTGTCAATCACATTTGTTGCCTATATTTCAAAACAATGAGGATAAAATACCTTTACTTAGATTGAATGTAGCTGTGAGGACACAGATCACTCATGATGGAAGCCTTCCATATGCAAATACTATTGTTTTCACACAGAAATCCTGTGTTTCCTGAATTTAGCTGGTCTGCAGAAGGTTGAGTGAATAAAAGCAGTGTTCCTGGCCTGCCCAACTTTGTAGTGTGTGAATCTTCTGAACTGGGAGTACAATATCAGAGTTCCAGTCCTCCAAGAATTTGCATGTAGATAGGTAGTTAGGGCCTGTAGGTTTTTGCATGGAAGTTCTGAGTTGTGAAAGGACTCTGGTGTACGAGACTAGCTCAGGTGGAAGGCCTGCAAGTTAACCCTTTACTGTTGGCTAACAATTTAATGTTTCATGTTTTAATATCGACAGAAAAAGACTGTTGGTTCATCCAGTGCTTCATTTAAGTTGCTAGAAATTCTCCACCATTTGTGACTACCGCATAACATCATTCTGCATCAGACCTGCACCGTGTGTTAACTGTGGCTTCATGGAACCACCAACAAGCAGTATTAAGGGAGCTCCCTATGTTCTGTATAAAGGTAATTAATACTGGTGCTCCACTGTAGCATAGTTACCTTGTGAATGGGACTGCATTTTGGTGGGATGCCAGTGGGGACTTCAGGAGGTCAAGGGTGAGGATATTGGCCTCTATGCACTAATGTATGGGTTTGCCCACATGGAGTCATGGAGGCAACCCCAAGTCAGAATTACACACAGCGGGGGTCCAGCGGACCCCTGGCAGCATTCAGGAGAGGTGCACAAGCTCCTTGTGCACTCAGTCTCCCAGCTGCCTGTGCAGCCATGTGACAGGGGTGGTCTGTTGGGGGCTGTCAGGGGTGTGCCCACACTATGCCATGCACAAAGGCACATAGTGCCGGACATGGGTGCACAGGATATGGCAAGGGGGGGGAATGTCACCCACTGGCTCTGGTGGGACTGAGAATCCCCCCATGGTGATGCCTCAGCCCTCCTAGCTACAGGGTAGGGATGGGGGCAACCCTGCAGGCAATCTCCAGTACTGTCTAAATCCAGGACCTGCATCTGTACAGAATCCCCTGCTTGTGCAGAGCAGAGTATCCACTATGGGGCCCAGGATGGGTGTCTGATTGGATGCCTGCCTGTGTCCTTTACCCCGTACCCATCTGCCCCCGTGATTCTGCATGCCAGAGGGGCAGGACTATGGACAGGTGGCCAGCAATCATGAATGTTAGCTGGTTTGCACCTGTCCACAGCTGTGGAGCTGCATGGGCCAGGTATATGCCTCTCGTGTGTACCCGGGCTCACTTCATACATAGCAGCCATTGTTTGTGTTTCACTGTTTGCCTTATTAGCTTCCTAACTCATTACTTCCGTTTACGAAACACAGTTATGTATTTTCCCCTTATAAACTCCATTCCCTGTTTTGACTGTATTTAATGCATTTGCCATTTCATGTCCTACTGTGCTGTTATTGCTTTTTGTTTTTTTGAAATTGAGGGTACTATGGGTAGGGTCTGTTGGGGACCAGCAGAGTATTTTCTTGTGGGCATCAGCTTGATTACTATTTGTCAAGCCAAGTGGCTATCTGAGTGGAGGTACTGCCATTTTTCTTTCTGGAAAAACCCAAGCAACACCAACATAACTAGTGGCCACTCTTCCAGAGCCTAAAGACCTTGTCCCAGCAGCTACTGGTGTGTTGAGTCATCTTCCTGTTGGGTAAGGGCTGACGTGACTAGTAAGCAGAAAGAGGGGGAAGACAGGTGTTGTACTACATGTAAAGTAGGCACCATGACCTGGTAAAGTATAACAGAAAAGAGGTAATGGAACAGTTATGGGAACTAGGCCGGCAACTGAGAAGAAACTGTCTGCATAGCAGCCTTCTTAGAGGTGCTGCCAGTATCACATGCAGGAGGGATTTAACAGTGGAAAATTAAGGAGTTTAAAATGTGGCTAAGGGGGGGGGGCGTAGCCAAGCCGAGGAGAAGAATGGATGCTTAGTTGAAGAGCTCCAGGCCCATCCACATTTTGTAGGTGTCATCCGCTATCAGATATAATTTAGAAGAACACCAAAAGTGACTAAATGAAGTTCTCTGTATGGCTGCTCTCAAAAAACTGAAGAAAAAGCAAGCCCATTTAAATTTCCAGCCCGTTATGACCAGCAGATCGTCAGGCCTGGATCCTCCACATAGGAGAGCAGCCTCTCCTGACAATCAACTCGAAATGCAACAATCCGCCGCCGGCACTGGCCCACAACAAACATCGCCTGGTTCCATAGAAAATTTAATTCAAGCCTTAAAGTTCGAACTCACACATCAAATGTGGGCAGGCTTTGAAAACATCGGAGCCCAACTTACCTGCAGCAGACAGTGAATTTGCTGGGCGACACAGCTGAGAGCCACTCGGGCAGACTGAATGAGCTAGAGCATAGGGTCAGTGCGCAGGAAGACTCTCATTCCAGGCTCGATACCTCACTACAAGCAGCCCTCAAAGAAATAGACTACCTAAAGGCTACCCTGGATGATCACGAGAACTGTGAGAGGCGCTGCAATGCTAGGGTGGTAGGTCTGCCTGAGGGAATGGAAGGGACGAAGTGCGGGGCCATTATGGGGCCATGGCTTACTAAGACACTCAAAATTTCAGAAGCTGGCACATTGGAGATCCAGAGGGCTCATCGGTCCCCAGGGCACCGCCTAGGGCTGGAGGAGCAGCCCGCCACATAATTATCAAGTTCCTTCGATACCAAGACTGGCAGGCAGTGCAAGATGCCACCTGGAAAATGGACACAATCATAGTGAAGGGGAAGTGAGTGAGCATATTCCTGTACTGCTCCAGGAAACTTCAAATGGAATGACAAGCTTTCACTGCAGTAAAGAAAAAACTGCATGAGATCAATTTCCGATTCGCTGTGGTCCACCCAGCATGCTTAATTATCAGGCACCAGAACTGCGAGGCCAAGGCCTTCACAGATCCAGAAGCAGTGATGGCCTATGTTACCCAGGAACTACAACAGAAGGATCAAGAAACTGGCTCTAATTCCAGCAGCACCTGAGTTGATCAGACAAGGTACTGTACATAATTCTGGCTAGAGGGTCTACAGTGGAAGTGGGAGTCTGAGGGGATGAGGGGCTTTACTTTTACCTAGTCCACAATCCACAATGGAGGTCTCTCCAGCATATAATGGCTGGACCGGGACAACCCCATCTCTGATATGGGCTATGATGGACCACCTGGTGACCCTCTTTCCCTAATTCTGTGGGGAGAGGTGCACTCGAGACTGACTCTGCATTTACCATCACTACTGTACATGAGGTGCAGAGGACTGTAAAGGACATTCTGCTTGCAATTGCCCTCATGAATATCCAGGTTAGATCCTCTTACCAAGACAGAAATAGTATAGACTGTTTGCATATTGAGCATTTGGTTTCCTTGAAGACTATTTTACAAAATGTCTATTTACTATTTTGAGTCCTACCCATCACATTTAATTAACTGTGGTTCAGAGCTCAGTGCTTATGTTACATACTGTAGCTGGATGCTGTTGGTTGTGCTTGGATACAGAGGCCAGACCAGTAAGTAGGACAATGTTTGCAAGGTACTAGTATGAAATGATTCGTGCTTAGGTACTTTAGCATAGACATGAGCAAGTCAGTGATTACAGTACATATGAACTGGATAATATATGCAAGGTGCTTAGATGCTTGAACTGATGAGTCACTTGTTATGATTTGATAGTTTTGGCCTTTCTCTGTATCCCACCTGTAGGGAGGAAGCTTAGTCCAGTATTATGAGACCCCCCAAAAAGAATTATGATATCAGTGATTATTCTGTATCCGACTGATGAAGGAGTCAAGTAGGAAGATGCCCCCAAGAATGAGTAACAGGATGATCACCTCCTCCAACTCCGGATAGTGTGACCAGTAGCATGCAGGAGAGGAAAGCCTCCCTTGGGGGGAACCTCCGAGGACCCATGACTACTGACCTGCCCGTCCTTCTGGGCATACTAAAGGAGAGTAATCCTAAATATCTTAATCTGCTAATCCGAACCTCAAAATTGTAGAACCCAATCCAGAGAAATGGAGATCTGAAGATGTATAGAATCGTGACAAGTCAGGTGAACAGAGCAAGCATCCATCCAGTAAACTCCAGTTCGAGAATCCATGAGCAGGCTGGAATGATAGTAGAGTGGAATCCATGGTCAATATAAAGTTGAGGCGACAAGTTGCAGCAGGAAGCACTCCAGCAAATGAGAATGACTTCTCAAAGGAAAGCAGGAATCCAAGGCTCAGCATCCACGTCTAGAGAAGGAGGACTGTTGGGTCATGTTCTGCTAGTCAAACTCGCAAGTGAAAGCCATGGTGATGAAGCATGAACTGGCGCATGCTGCGTAATGGGAGGATGAAGCAGCAAAACCTCCAAGCGGGAGAGGGAAAGCAAGTAGATGAAGCAGGCAGAGATGGTAGTGTGAATGAGCAACAAGCTGGATGTAGGTACAGCTCATGAGGAATGTAGTAGGTTGCAAAATGGGAATTCAGTCAGGATGACCTCTAGGCCCTGCACGGGCGAAGCAGGTAGTATGAACAAGCAATGGAAAATAAGCAGACCTGTATGTAGGTTGGTTGTAGTAGTAAGTAAAGCTGCATGACATAGTAGCAGGGATGTAGGATTGCGTAGCTTATGAATAAGTCAGGGAATATGGTCAATGATGAACCGACAGTACGATAGTGCTGATACTGGAAAAATTGAGTTGATCGGCATAGGTCTATGATGAGGCTTTACATAATCAACAGCGGCCAGTCCAAGTTTGCAGATGGCATATTCAGTGGAACAGTTCGTAGGGAAGGCTAGGTTTGCTGGACAAGGCACCTAGCTTCACCTGAGCTCTTTCCATCTAGCTTGCTTGAAAGGACAGAACTAAGAACCTTACCAGAGTAAGGGAAAGGATTAAGACTTTTGGCTAGGCAGATTTACTGTGTGTTGTTGTTTTTATTTTGTACTCACAGGGATTGTTACTGTTTGTTGCTAACATTTTATTGCTTTATTTTTCTCTGGTTCACATTGCTGTTGCTCGGTATACCATCTGCTACATTATTACAAGGTGTGTCTACAGGTGTGTGCTAACAGATTACTGCTGTAATCTTCTGATTCAAATTGTCTTTTGCAAGGTATATCTTCTGTTACTGCTTTGTTTTTCTCTGTAGCAAAGTGTTTTTTACAGGGTATATCTTCTGTGAAATTATTACAGGTGGTGCTTAAATTTTTGTGACTTTTTATCATTAGGCTAAGCAAAATTACTGTTTGCCCCTATTTTATTTATTTCTTTTGCTGAAAAGGTTTTTTTGTCTCAGAGGTGTTGCAGTCTCCTTCTCACACTGAAGACAGGGGAGTGAGAAAGCAGCCACAGCTTCCTTTGAATCCAGGAGGTTATTTTCTAGACTACACTGAACTAAATTATTACTTTTTGACCTGTGTAAGTAACTAGTATTGATTCTGTTTTGGGGTGGACTTCTTTAGTTTTAACTTTAATTTGCCTGGGAGGAACTGTAGCTGGGAGATATTTGCAGTCAGTTGTGACTAGACCTGTTACTTAGCCTTTGTGAAATAGGTGTCTGAAAGGAAAGGCACTCCCGGGGTGGAGGGTAAGAGTTGTAGGTGATAGTTTCTGGACAGCATAGGTTTACTCCACCACCCACCCTTCCCTCACCCCACCAGCCCCAAGCACGTAACTTCCTTTATAGCAGGGGCTCTGACATTACTTCCTCAAAACTGCTAACAACATACACCTGTTCATATCCTTAAAGGCATAGCACACTGAATTGGGGATAGAGACACGCACAAGCTTGCACATACTAAACCAAGAACAAAAAACAAAAAAGCATCTGTAACTGGAAGGGACACAGACATGTGGGGAGTGCTGCAATGCACTGGCTGTGGAGCAGCAGTCTTCCCGGAGACATTCTGGAAACTGCATTGCTGCCCTATTTGCAGGCACCTCTCTGGTCTGGGGGAGGAGGTTGTTCGTCTCCATACTGACCTAGCAAGGATTCGGGAAACCTGCTCCACCACCCAAGGACCACCCAGGCCACCGCCACTACCTCAGAGGTTGCCAAGAAAGAGGAGTGGTTGGACCACAGTGGGCTCAGCAAGGGTGAGGGTGGTAGAACAGAGGCGCGTCCCTCCAGTTGTGTCTCTCCACAATTCATTCGCCACTCTGGTGAAGCATGGTTCCTCTATGGAGACACCTGCAGTGAAGACCAAGAAGGATGCTGGAAACCTCCACAATGGAGACTCACAGGAGGGTGGCCCAGGACCCCACAGGGGAAGGAAACAACTCCTGGTGGGGGACTCAATTGTTAGGGGGGGTAGAACTGGGGGAAGGAGGGGAAATGGAGGTAAGGTGCCTGCCTTGTGCCAAGGCTTGGAGGGACAGGAAATGAATCCTCAGAATCATGGGAGCAAGGGCAAGGGGGAGGGAGCTGGATGTCATTATCCACCTAGGGACGAATGACCTGGCTGAGAATGGGATCAGAGCAGTGCAACAGGAGTTTGTGGAGTTGGGGAGAGGCCTTAGACAAGTAGCACACACGGTAACTTTCTTGGACATGCTACCTGTCTATGGCATGGATGAGGCTAGGGCACTCCGCACCATGGGATTCAATGACTGGTTGAAAAGCTGGTGCAGAGCTCAGGGATTTGGCTTCATTGGGGACTGGGGCTCCACCTGGAAGGATGCAGGCCTGTACAGGCATGATGGTCTGCATCTATCCTGGAGGGGAACCAGGATCCTAGGTGATAGGTTTAAATGCTTCAGTGGCAAGCATTTAAGCTATCCAAGGGGGAGGCACTGAAGAGGAGAAGGGAAATCCTAGCCCCCCCCCAAAAAATCAGGGTAATTAGTGAGGTAAACACCAAAATAGAGCAGTTGGTAGGGAGAAGGGCAGGGGTAAATGGAGAAAAAGACAAAGGCAGTAGGGACAAGGATGGGCCAAAAACAAATAAAGCCATAAAAAAATGGAGGGTAATGAGTACCAATGCCTGTAGTCTAGGTAAAAAGCTCCCTGAAATGATGGCCTTGATGGATGAGGGATGCCTGGATATTGTGGCAGTCACAGAAACATGGTACACAGAGAACCATGACTGGGATGTCAACATACCAGGGTACACAATCTACAGAAGGGATGGGGAGGGAAGAAGAGGAGGAGGAGGAGTAGCTCTCTATGTAAGGGAAGGAATAAAAGCAACAGAACTAAAGGGCAAACAGGGAGGAGATGAGGCACTGTGGGACACCCTGGAGACTGGAAATGGCTCCACAATCCGCACAGGGGTTGTATACAGACCCCCATCTCAGGGGAAGGAAATGGACAAGGAAATGATAGAAGGCATCCTTGGGATGGCAGAGAAAGGGGAGATATTGCTGATCGGAGACCTGAATTTGCCAGATGTTGACTGGAGCACCATTGCTGCAGCCACATCCAAGAGCAGGGCCATTCTCGATGCCCTACAGGGGGCATGCCTCAGACAGCTAGTTTTGGAACCCACCCGGGAGAGAGCAATCTTAGACCTGGTACTCTCAAATGGGGATGGAGAGAGGATCTCTGATCTTGAAGTGGGTAGCCATCTGGGAACAAGCGACCACTAAACAGTGTGGTTCATGATAAACTTAGCTGTAGAGTCAAGCCACACAAAAGTGAAGGTACTGGACTTCAGGAGGGCTGATTTTGAGAAAATAGGAGAGTGCCTCAGAAAAGCACTAGCAAACAGGCAAGAAGGTGGGGGTGGAGCAACAATGGGGAAACATCAAAACCACCATCACAGAGGCAACAAGTCTTTGTGTGAAGCAAATAAACAAATCAAAATGAAAAAAAAATGCTATGGTTCTCAAAAGAAGTGGCGGGGAAGGTAAGGGAAAAAAAGATAGCATTCAGGAAGTATAAGGAAACACAGAAGGAGCAGGATGAGGAGAACTGTACCAGTTAAAGCAGAAGGAAGCAGGTAGAACAGTCAGAATAGCAAAGGCCCAAACTAAGTAAAGATAAGCCAACTCGGTAAGAAGGGATAAAACCTTTATAGGTACATTAGGGAGCAAAGAAAGACTAAGGCACGGATACTGAGGCTGAACAAAGAGGAAGGTGGTTGGGCAGAAAGCAACAGTGAAAAAGCAGGGATACTGAACGAATACTTCTGCTCAATATTCACAATGGAAAAGCAAGGGGAAATACCTAATCCAGTCAATAGAAGCACTCTGGATAGGGGGGTTGATATTAGTCCTTTCACAAAAGAAAGGGTTCTGAAAGAAGTCTTAAAACCGAAGGTGGATAAAGCAATGGGGCCTGATAGGATTCACCCCAGAATTTTAAAAGAACTAAGGGAAGAACTAGTAACACTACTGACTACCCTTTTTAATAAATCATGGGAGGATGGTGTGGTACCTGAGGACTGGAGGAGGGTGGATGTGATTCCCCTTCACAAAAGTGGGAGCAAGACAGAGGCAGGAAACTGCAGACCTGTCAGTTTGACCTCAGTGGTAGGGAAAGTGATGGAATCACTTCTGAAGGAAAGAATTGTTGAGCACCTAGAGGCCAGTGGGGCACAGGACCCAAGACAACATGGATTCACATTAGGAAGGTCATGTCAGACAAATCTAATTGATTTCTTTAACTGGGTGACCAAAGCAGTAGACCAGGGAGGGGCTGTGGACATGGTCTACCTAGACTTTAGCAAGGCATTTGACACAGTCCCACACAAAAGATTAATAAACAAACTAGCCAGCCTGGGAGTGGGTCCTAGGGTGGTAGCCTGGGTAAAAACTGGTTGGACAACAGGACACAGTGGGTAATAGTAAATGGAGTCACAGTGAAGAAAGGAGGGTTACTAGTGGGGTACCGCTGAGGTTCAGTACTGGGGCCGGTCCTTTTAATGTCTTTATAAGTGACATTGCAGAGGGACTGGAAGGGAAAGTATGTCTCTTTGCAGATGACACAAAGATCTGCAAAAGGGTTGATCACATAAGGTGGGGTGGAAAAGGATGAAAAGGGACTTGGCAAGGTTGGAGGAATGGTCAAATGTATGGCAGCTTAGGTTCAATGCAAAGAAGTGCAAAAGTAATGCACCTGGGAGACAAAAACCCAGGGAAAAGTGCAGTGTGAGGGTGAGATACTGACAACAACAAAAATGGAAGGGACCTGGGGGTAGTCATATCAGATGACCTAAAGGTGGGCCAGCAATGTGAGAAGGCAGTAAGGAGGGCTGGGGGATACTGGGATGCATAGGAGGCACCACCAGTAGAAACAGGAAGTTGTTGGCCCTCTGTACAGACAGTTGATAAGACCATCTGGATGCTGATGTACAGTTCTGCAGACCCCATCTCCACAAGGAACATAGACAGGGTGGAGGCTGTCCAGAGGAGGGCAACCAAAATGATGCAGGGTCTGCATCAGAAGACATATGAAGAAAGACTTAAGGAACTAAAGATGTATAGCCTTGAGGAAAGGAGGGAGAGGGGGAACATGATAGAAATTTTCAAATACCTCAAGGGAATCAACAAAGTCCAAGAGGGTAGCATCTTTCAGAAAAAGAGATGTGCAAAAACAAGGGGGCACAATTTGAAGATAGAGGGGGAAGGCTTAGAGGTAATGTGAGGAAGTATTTCTTCACAGAGAGGGTTGTGGATACATGGAACAGCCTTCCTGTTGAGGTCATAGAGTCAAACACAGTGGGGGAATTCAAGAATGCATGGGACAGATATAAGGCAATTCTAGTGGGGGGTAGGAGGCAGTAGGCTGTTGGTTAACTAGGATCTGCAGTTTATCCGTTAGGTAGGGAAATGGGCAGACTAGGTGAGCCAAGCGATCCTTATCTGCCGTCAAATTCTTTGTTTCTATGTTTCTATGTAGCCAAGATTAAACGTCAAGAACAGGCTTCTGAGTCTTGCATGACTGAAGCAGGTGGTAGTAGTACGAAAGTGTGCAGCGTCCAGGTAGATGAGCTCCGAGGTGAGCATTGTAGAATATGTCCAAGAAGTTCAGGATAGAACTGGAGGCCAGCAAATGATAGATAGGTGGATGGAGAGAACATATCCAAGCTTTGATGCAGGCGAGGCAGGATAAAATAGAAGTAGTTCAACTGTCAGGCCTCTGCTAATAGAGGGCTTATATAATACGTGGAATGGTAGAAGGCTTGCAATGAGACTACTGGCTGACGAACCCAGTTCTTGTAAAGTATGATAGGAGTAGAATATATACTCAGGTCATGATAAAGAAGGCAACAACTGAAGAGCTGAGCTGGAATCTTGGCAGGCTTTAAATGTGGTAAAGCTGAAGCACCGATGCAAGGTTAGGAAGCATTCAAGAAGTATAGCAGGATGAGCCCAATAGGGAAGTATATGCGGGTGAACCGCATAAGTCAGGAAACGAAGTAGTAAGTAGCAAGTAAATGCACAAAGTTGGTCCACTAATAAGTAACAGAATGTGGCAGCTAGTCCCTCAGAGATATGCGCAGCTTATCCATCAGCTGGAGAGGTCAGTAGAGAAGCAGCTAGCTCCAGGTAACATGAAAGCGCAGCCAGACCTTCAAGGTTTGCTGGTAGTACTAGAATGTGGCAGGTGGTCTCGACGAGATGCGCAGCTTAACCATCAGCTAGTGAGGTAAATAGATGCTTGTTCCAGTGACATAAAAGTGCAGCCAGACCTTCGTAGGTCTGCTGGTAGTAATAAAATGCAGCAGATAGTCCTGATGAGATGCACAGCTTAACATCAGCTGGTGAGGTAAGTAGAGAGGCGGCTTGCTCCAGTAACATGAAGCGCAGCTAGACCTTTGTTGGTCTGCTGGTAAGTAATTAGGGTGGTAAGTCAATAAGTAGCAGAGTTAGGGTTAGGCCCATGTTAGGACATGTAGCTGGACCTTCGTGGGTCAGCTGGTATAGTAGTAAAGTGGCGATTAGCTCCAAGAAATCAGGTAAGCACAGCCAGACCCTATGGGTCCGCTAGTAAGTCAGTATAGTGGCAGCTAGCCTCGTAGGCTAGTGTGCACAGTTGGTCCCCACATAGGTTAGCTGTTTAACATGAATGACTTGAGGGAACATCCAGGCTCAGAACTGGGCATGGCAAGCTGAAAGAAATACGAACCTCCCGGCCCATGTGGCACAGGCAAGTATAGTGTACGAATAGATGAACCCTCAGCCTGACGAGAGGTGGATATGAGGTAAGTAAATGAATCTGCAGGCCCAGTTAGGGCGTGGTAGGCTGACAGAGGTCAGGAATCTTGAGGCCCGATGCTGGTGAGGCAGGTGGAATAAGAGAGCAACCCTGGAAGCTGCTGAGTGAGCACTGAGCTAATCTGAGAGTGTTTGAGTGTGAGGACCTGCCACGTTTCGTATAGTTAGTAGTTACCAGGCAGCTAGGGAGAGCAAGAGTCTGGAATGCAAATGGCATATGCCATAGGTAGTGCATTGTAAGTTCAGACCTGCACGAAGGTCGGTAGCAAGTAATAGTAGTAGCGAGGTGCATGAAAGCAGGTGAATTGGCACGGAGGAATTGAATAAATGAGGTACATAGTGGGGAACGCTGAATATGGATTAGCAGGCAATAAGTCTGATATTCCTAAAGTCATTTTGATAACCAAGTAGAAAAACAAGGAGCCAAAATGGGAAGTAACGACCCAGTTATCTTAAACAAGAACAAGTCTACAAACGGCCTTATGTAGTGACAATAGGGAATGTGTCTGACAACAGAGTTCATCGAGTCGATTTGAGCATCCAGCATTGCTGCACAGTAGGAGAAGCAGCAGGAATCTGCAGCTAAAAACAAACGAATGTAAAGTCGGAGCTTAATGCCATTCAAGCGCTTGCACAGGGACTTGAACAAGAGAAACGGAGGCTCAGTACATGTGTCCTGGATAAGAATGAAAGTCTGCAAGCAGCCCGTTAGGTCTGGTAAACTGTGGTCACTCAGAGTTGCTGCAGCTGCAATAAGCAGCACATGAGAAAGTAATCAAGCATATGCGCTCAATTGCTAGGTATGGAGAATAGGGAGCAAGCAGGAGTCCATGCTATGAGCAGCTGCTAGTCAGAACTGACTGTAGTTAAAAAAAATGATTTGTGGCTCGGTCTACTAAAGGAAGGCTCAATTGTTGTCCATACGTGCTGATCTGCAGAGGCATGCTGGTGAGCGAATTAATGTCGGTAGACTCAAGGTAGGAAAACACCAAAAACGTACATTGTGTGGCCCTGGTAGTGCAGTCCAGCTTGTAGAAAAAATGTGGCAGGATGAGGAGCTGACAGACTTTAGCAGGGGAGCAGACATTGAGGCAAGCTAGTAGTTTTGGCAGCAATGGATAACTGGAACCCCGCAGATGGCAGGGACCAAAGGAAGCTGCGAGCAGTGAGCAGGTGAAGAGATGAGCGGCGATGAACTGGTGTGGAGCCGGGGCTGCTCAAGGGAAAGAAACAGAATGAAGAACAGGGGATAGACCTAAAAGCGAGTGAGAAGGCAGGAAGAAGAGCAGTGCTCAAGTAGTGAGCTAGAGAACCCCCCCAAACAAAAATAAAAACAACAAACGGGCGAAAAACAGAAAACACAGGGAATGGGATGAGAAGGGAGGTGAGAGAGAGAGAGACACAACAAAATGGGGGGGGGGGCAGACAAGGAGCAGCCACGGACCAGCAACAATGCAACAGCGAGTGTGACTCAGTCTAAGCAGGGTGGTGCGTAGCCTGCTGCTTTAAGTAGGATGTGGGGGAGGAGCTCTTCCTCCACTAAACTACGGGCATAGCTCTACA
This sequence comes from Neoceratodus forsteri, assembly GCA_016271365.2. Lineage (NCBI taxonomy): Eukaryota > Metazoa > Chordata > Ceratodontiformes > Ceratodontidae > Neoceratodus > Neoceratodus forsteri. Next base: position 239,288,632 of record CM057451.1, read on the forward strand.
TTTCTGTTTCATTTGTCAGTGGATCCGTCCCGAGCCTTAGAAGGATCTGAACTGGTTATTTGGTGACTGATAATGTCCCATCCTTAATTAAGATTCTCTTCTCTACAACACAAACCTTCTCTTTGGGCCATAACTGACTGCACCACCATTCCTTAGGTCCAAACGAGCGTGATTTGGCCTAAAGGCTTGGGAACAGAAGAGAACTGTTCAAGGAGACATTTACCTGTAGGGAGCAGTGCATAAACTTCTCTGGTCGTCGTGCTCATTTATTTATCTTGCACATAAACTGCAGAGGTGGCTTTGCTTAATTTGGGTAGAACAAAATGTCCTCCGTTTATATTTACAAAGGATTGAAACTTGGCAGAGTATGGAGTGAAGTACTAACCACTTTCTGCCACAGGCTGCATAAGATTTATTTTCGAGGACTTGGAGGTTGAATATCAGAAACTGTATATATTTTGATGGTGTTCAAAATGTCAATCTAGTCTAACAGACAACTTTGGGATGTGATTACATTCGTTCATGGAGGGAGCTGGGGGGGAGCTCTGTGATATCAGGACCTGCTCTCCAGGTGGCTATACATGTTTGGATGGGAGAGCTCACCCTACTTTAGAATCAGACAGTCAGAGCAATTAGCAGGGTAAACAGAGAGAAGCATATTGGGTATAGTGACGATGAGCTCACTCAGGGTGTTCACCGGCACCTCACGACCTGACAGAGGGGTGTATGCTCCATAGGAACAGTTTGATAGGAAGGATTGCCTGTGGTTGGAGAGGTCTTGATAACTGATTTTGGAGGCCCTGCACATAGAGGATTCATGGAGGCCTTCTCTATCTCTCTGTCCTCTGCCCTACTACCTGCCGCCATTAAGTAATAATGGCACAATGGATGAACATAAGTGTCTAGTACACTTAATGAATGGAGGATGCAGTGATGAAAGTGAACAGAAACACACAGGAACCCTGTTCCTGTACCTTTTTTGAAGTAGGAACAGAATTCGTATACTGTACTTCTTCCTGATTATACAGGAACTGACATTCTTAAACCAGCAAAATAATGACAGTTTCTGGGCCTGTGACCTGAAATCAGGGATTCCATCACAAAATTTGACTTGTACAACAATTACATTTTCCTAGAAACACTTCAGGATCCCTAATTGAATCCCATAGTATCTATACAGTAATCCTTCAGATTGAGGAACTTCATTCAGCATTTCATATTTGCCAGTGCCCGAGTTCCTGTGCTTCTTGTCTACCACTTGCACCACTGGGAGGATGGGTCCCATGGCTCAGCCACAAGGAGTAGTGGGATTTTGGGAAGAGTTACCAAAATCATGACGTTGGTGTGGGGGGGGGTGAGGGACAACGGTTATGTCTAGGGTTATATTGCCTTTTGTGGCTATTGTTTATTATGTGGGATTGTAGTCTGGGAGGGAGAGGAGGGTGTTAGGGAATGCTAAGCCCTCCTCAGATTCTGGATGGTAATAAACCAGCAGCAGAAATGACAAGCAAGTGGCACAGCAGTAATAACTTGTTTATTACCTACAAGGATTAGCCTTACACCCTAAACAGTATCTTCAGCCAAGCTTATACTGGGAGCCAGAGTATATCAATTTCCCCATGACAGTCTCAGTGAGAATACATAATACAACAGTTTTTATAGTAAGATAATGACTATGGTAACAGCCAGTTCGTACGTATATTATAATTACTGTTAAGAGTTACAGGCAGGCCCTATTGGGCAAAAGTGAAGCGGCTCCACAGTTATAGATAACATTATTCAATGTTGCTAAGCTCATCATTCCTTAGAACAACACAGGTACAGTTGGTACATGAAAAATACTGGATGTGATGTAATTATACACAAATCCAGAAGATGGCAGTGCTGGCTAAGATATCAGAATATGACAAAGACAAATGTCTTGGCTTACTACATGTGGTTACTAAGCAGAATAAAATGGAATCATAATGTTTTCCGGGCTACTTACACTTGCATGGTAAGTGCCAATATCCTACAAGTTAGTAGTGATTTGCCATAATATATATATCATAAGGTTTGTCTGAGGTTCACAGTGGGAGGCTAATTAGAGCGTGGGGACCGTGTGTAACAAGGGGTAAGGGAGGGTTTAAGTGAGGGGGAACAGTTTATTGATGGAAGTTCTAAAAGTTTTAGTTTTAGCAAGTTAATGGTTCAGGTTTTTGAAGTTTGTCATAAACGTTTAAGCAGGCTGGTTAAAACAAAACAACTGCAGACAGCACATGGGCCGTATGTACTGCCAGTATGTGCTGCCACTCAACATAACATGTTCTCAGATGTTTCCATATATCCAAAGGTATCAAAATGGGTTCTTTAAAATGTATAACTTGGAATGTTAGAAGTTTGAAAATGGTGGCTAAAAGAAAGAGTTTGGAGTTATTTAAAGAAACAAAAAGGTGATATTAATTTCTTGCGAGAAATCCATTTAACAAAGGAAGAGGCGAGTAGACTGGTGGGCTTCTGGGGGGTTACTCTCTTGGTTTCTTCCTTCATGTCCAGAGCAAGAGGGGTGACTATATGGTTGAGATCTCACCTAAGGGCAGAGGTGCATGGTGTAGTCTCTGACCCTCAAGGTAGATACTTAATAGGGGATGTTACCATCGAAGGGAATAGGTTCACCTTGGTCTCAAGCTATAGTCCAAATATAGATGACCCTGAATTCTTTCTCCACCTGGCACTGGTGTTAGCACCTTTTCAGACAACATTATTATGGGGGGAGATTTTAATATATATTGGAACCGTAGTCTGGACCATTTGGGGGAGGGGTGGGCCCCCACCGAGGAGCTCAGTGGCACTCTAGGATATGGCCAATGAGAGGGCTTTGCAAGAGCTTTGGAGGCACTCCCATCCCCATGACTGGGAATACTCCTATTATTCACATGTGCATAAAATACATACTAGACTAGATTACTTCTTAGACTCCCCAAATATATTTAGAGGCCTTAGGTCAGCTGAATATGGCCGATTTGCATTTCTGATCATGCACCACTAGAATGTTCACTTAATATGAGCCAGTCACCCCTTCCGAGCTGGCAGTGGAGGATGGATCCCACCTTGTTGATCTCTCAGGCCTTTAGGGTGTACATTTCCAAAAATATGCTGGAGTTCTTGACTCACAACAGAGTGGGAGACACAACAGCATCTACCACATGGGAGGCATTAAAGGCATACCTTATAGAGGCCTCAATTGCTTTTGCCTCTCATCAGCATAGGGAGGCACTGAGAGAGAAGGAGGCTCTGATGGAGCAAATCCAGGCCTTGGAAAAAGAAAGGATGGTGGGCGGAGAGACAGACAAGGAGGGCTCCCTGAAGGCTTTAAAGGGTAGAGTGGCACAGTTGTCAGCTCACTATATAGAAAGAGACATCATAAAAACTGGGGCAGGGAATTACTTTGAAGGGGACTGGGCATGTAAATGGTTGGTGTGGAAGGTGAAAAAACAGGCAGTGGAAGGGGTGATTCTGTCCATGGAGGGTGGCTGGGGACAGCAGACCTCAGACCCACTAACAATTAACAAGATATTTAAGTCTTTTTATGAATCTTTATACACTTCCGAAGTCCCCAGAGATGTGGATCCAGACAGCCTCCTTAAAAGTATTCAATTGATGTCCCTGGACCCTGAGAAGAGTGAAGAGCTTGACAGCCCCATCACTGTCCAGGAGTTAAAACAGGCTATATGGACCTCAACATGGGAAGGGTCCCAGGGCTGGATGGAATTTCCATGGAGTTCTATAAAATATTTTAGAATGACACCCAAAGCATTCTCATGTTAATGGTGCAGAAGTCACTGGGGGGGGGTGCTCCATCGTTCATTCCAACTTGCCACCATCATGGTTCTTCCAAAGCCTGGTAAGGTTCTTTCTAAATGTGACTCATCTCCCCATTTCTCTCCTCAACGTGGACTATAAAATCATAGCTAAATTAATAGCTACCAGGATGGAGGATATACTACAGGCACTGGTTCACCAGGATCAAAGTGGTTTTGTTAAAGGCAGATAAGTGAAGCACAACATTCATAGGATACTGAATATCCTACATGTGTGGTCAGGGAGAGGAGAGGACAGGAACAGAGGCCTCTGCACTAGACGTGGAGAAGACCTTTGATAGGCTGGAGTGGGCCTTCATGTTTGCTGCCCTGAAGTGCTTCAATCTGGAACCAAGGTTATGTTTCTGGACTCAGACTCTCTATACCTTCCCCCAGGTGCAAATTATCACAAACGATAACCTGTCTGCCCAATTCCCTCTCACTAGGGGCACTAGACAGGGTTGCCCCCATCACCCTTGCTGTATGTACTAACAATGGAAGTACTGGCTTCTGCTATATGGAATCATACACAGATACAAGGCTACAAAAAGGGGAGTCAAAACCAGGTGATTTCCCTGTTTGCGGATGATATTCTTCTCTTTCTGAAAGAGCCAATTATATCTATACTGGCCCTCACAGCTTTATTTGAAGAATATGGCCCCTTGTCAGGCCATAAAATTAATCGGTCGAAGTGTGAGTCGCTGCCCTTGGGTGGGTCTGGATCCCCCCTCACTATTTGGTGTTTCACTCTTCCCCAAGTGACGTCCCTTAAATATTTGGGTATATACCTCTCTAGGAAGCTCTCCACTGTGAGATAAACTAAGAACCATTGTTGAAGTTAATATGAGGGGAGTGTGATAGATGGAGAAGCCTGTCCCTTACTCTAATAGGGCGAGTAAATTTGGTTAAAATGTATATATTACCATAATGCCTATACCTATTCCAAACTCTTCCGATCTGCGTCCCCAAATATTACTTTAAATCACTAGGTGGGGTTATAACTGGCTTGGTCTGGGGAGGGAGAAGACCCCGAATTAGGCAAGACATTTTGTGGAGGGCGATGAGTTAGAGGTGGTTGGGTCTCCCTAACCAATACCTGTACTACTTAGCTGCCCAAATCTCTCCCATAGTGGATCTCCTGCAGGATGCCCCAGTCCGCAAGACATGGATGGGGATAGAGGTCTTTGCCGATGCTGTTTCACTGACTTACTCCTTCTTTGTGGTGATCCTGAACAGGAAAATAGCCAAACACATAGCTAACCCACTTACTAGAACTACAATGAGAGTGTGGCTTGTGGCACACCAGCTGTTGGGTTATCCAGCCACTATCTTCCCGAAGGCTTCCATAGCACAGACATTCTGGGAAGAGGGGAGGATCCCGGACTCGGTGGTTTGGGTGTTAAATGTGTGGGATACAGTGGGACTTAGTTGTAGCTCCCGCGTGATAGACTAGGACACCATTTATTCTTACTGCCACAAACGCACTCTGCAGGTCAGGCCCTCTGCTCCCACAGTGCCAACCTCAGAGTGCAATAGTGTGAACAGATAACCCTCCTGTCTGCTTTGAGTCCAAATCACCTATATAGCCTCAAGTTCTGGGGGGGATTCAAACTGTGAACCTTATGCTAGCATATCCAATGTACAGGCTCAGATATGTACCCTCTTTAGGACTACAGTACAATCTTTTGCCAGGGGCACCCAGCCGGGTCTCCAAAATGAACTCTTGAAACTCTATAAGAGACCTTAGGTATATTCTTACCTTATTATACAAGCTCAGTACACAATCAAGCTTTCCAACAGCTGCTAGACTTAAATACAGGCACTTCACATGCAAAAAGAAACTGAAAGACACCCAGGCAGTATTTTAAAGAAAATGTTGCTTACTAAAAATTGTAAAATAAGTAAAATAAAATACAGAACAAATAGCCTGAGCTCACAGTCACAAAAGAAAAATGGGAAAATTACAGAACAAAACTCCTACCACAGTACTTAAGATCTTTGCTATCTAAGTATTACCTTTTTAAGTGCATTTAAGTTAGAGAGAACTTTCTATCTCAGAGCCCAAGATGATATGACCCATTCCCCAGATACAATGTTTCATTTTGGGGCATCTCCCTTCCCCTTCTGTTACGTCAATTAGACCCTCCCTTGGAGTTAATTCATAACAAAATTATCTACAAGTATGTATCTTAAATAACGTGAACATCACCAAAAACATTTCCCACATATAACATCCTTTGATCAAGCATCTCACTTTGATGTCCCTCTGCTGATTTCCTGTTGTTAGTGTGATCTCAGGTTTTATGACTTATGACAAAGTTCTGTGACCAAACTGGCCTTTTCCTGCAGGAACCATAAAAGTTTTCGAGGCTTATACCCTGTCAGCTGGTCCGAAAGTTCTAATTAAGAGGAAAAACAGGAAACTTTTAATCAGGTTTCTCTGGTCTGTTTAATGACATCCTCACTGACACTTTGAAAGTTAAAGGCCAAGTCTCACACACTGCTGACTGGGGGGGGGGGGGAGACAATTTCATACACAGAACATTTATTTATTTTACAGATATCATACAATAATCATAAGCAAGGGGGCAGAGAGTCACACTCCTCCCCACCTAGACTGAATTTGGGGACTCTATCCCCTGCTTGGGATGAGCTCCCTAAGTCAGTTCATTCCTCAAACAGATGCAACAAGCCATCTGTGTTCTGATTGGTTGCTCCAGCCCTATGCGAGATCATCATGTCATACCCTTGCAAGGCAAGACTCCATTTTAATAATCTAACATTCGTCTTACCCATTTGTGTCAGCCAAACCAGGGGGTTGTGGTAAGTTTGTACCTCTGAATGCTGCCCATATAAGTATGGCTGTAACGTCTTTAGGTCCCATATCATGGCAAGATGCTTTTTTTTCCACAGTAGAGTATGCCTGCTCCCTGGGAAGTAACGTTTTGCTTAGGTACATGATGGGGTGATCTCTCCCTTGGTTGGATGTCTGACTCAGATCTGCCCCAATACCCACATCTGAGGCATCAGTCTGAACTATAAAGGGTCTGCTATAGTCTGGACTTGTCAACACAGGAGCACTGCACAGTGCCTCCTTCAGTCTGGTAAAGGCTTTTTCACAGGCTGGTTCCCAGGTAATTTTCTTAGGCATCCTTTTCTTTACCAGGTTAGATTAGGGGAGCAGTCAGGGCACCGTAATTGGGTACACATTTCCTATAGTAGCCTGCTGTTCCTAGAAAACTCCTGACCTGCTTCTGTGTTTCTGGTCTGGGCCATGCATTGATCACCTCTATTTTTGCTGAGTTAGGACGGAGCTGCCCCCGCCCTACAATATGCCTGAAGTATGCCTCTTCAGCCATGGCCACCTGGCACTTCTCAGCTTTGACAGTGAGCCCGGTCCTCTGTATCCTGCCCAGCACTCCCATAAGGTGGGACAGATGTTTCTCCCAGCTAGCACTAAAGATGGCAATGTCATCCAGGCACACCACAGCGTACTTCTCAGCACCATTTAACACCTGGTTCACCAACCTTTGGAATGTGGCTGGGGCATTCTTCATTCCGAAAGGCATTACTTTGAATTCAAATAACCCTATTAAAGTGATGAAGGCTGACCTCTCCCTAGCTCTGGCAGTTAACTCTACCTGCCAATACCCCTTTGTCAGGTCAATAGTTGTAAGGTAAGTTGCCCCTCCCAACTTGTCCAGGAGTTCATCCGTCCATGGCATTGGGTGGGCATCTGACTTTGTGACTGTATTCAGTAAATGATAGTCCACACAAAAATGAGTACAGCCATCTGGCTTGGGCACAAGGACTACAGGTGAGGCCCAGGGGCTGTGGGATTTCTGGATTACTCCTAAATCCAGCATTTCCTCCACCTCCTTCTTGATATCTTTTTGGACAGCCTCTGACACCCGATATGCTGTCCAGTCTATGGGCGTCTGTGTCCCTGTCTCCACATCGTGCATCGCTAAAAGGGTTAGTCCAGACTTGGCACTAAACTGTAGTTCAAAGTCTGCTAAAACCTCCCTTATGTCCTGGATCTGGTCCGGGGCCAACGGGGATGACAATTTAACTGCCCCTACACAGGAATCCTGCTTGCTTTCTTCCAGCAAGTCCAGAAGGAGATCTCCTTCATCCATCCCCTCCCCAAGACTACACACTGCAAACACCATGTCAGCCCTGTTAGCAAATGGCTTCATCATGTTGACATGGTACAGTCTCTGTGTATGTCTTCTGCCAGATAACTATAATATAGTTCACATCATTTACCTTTCTGACTGCTTTGTACAGTCCTGCCCACTCAGCCTGCAGCTTGTCCATCCAGATTGCAATGAGGACCATGACTTCCTGATCTACCGTGTATGAGTGAGCTCTGGCCCTGCGGTTGTACCACACTTTTTGTTTCTGTTTGGCAGCTGCCAGGTTGTGCTGGGCTGTCCCCATATGCTCCTTCAGCCTTTCCCTAAACCTAAGGACATAATACACTATGGGAGTTCCCTGGGTGGCGTTCTTGCCTTCCCAATCCTCCCGAATCAAGTCTAGGGGCCTATGTACCCAGTGTCCATATAAGAGCTCGAGGGGGGAACCCCTGTCGACTCTTGGGGCACCTCTCTGTATGCAAACAACAGGTGGGAAAGGTATTTCTCCCAGTCCCTCCCAAACTGTTCAGCAAATGCTTGAAGCATTGACTTAAGGGTACCATTAAATCTTTCCACAAGCTCATTGGCTTGTGGGTGATAAGGCATTGTGCATCTCTGCACCACCCCACACTTCTCACACAAACATTTCATCAGGTCTGACATGAACGAACCCCCTCAATCAGTGATAACCTCCTGCAGAAACCCAACACGGGAGAAAATCCCTAGTAAGGCATCTGCCACTTTGTCTATCCTCAGTGAGGCTAAGGCGACTGCCTCTGGATACTTGGTGGCATAATCCACTACAGTCAGGATGAACCTCTTCCTGTAGGAGCTGGGGGTATTTAAAGGCCCCGCAATATCTATTCCCACCCTCTGGAATGGCTTCTCCACTATGGGCAATGGAATTAGGGTGGCTTGGGGTTTCTTACCTGCCTTCCCTATTTCTTGGCACCGGTGACAAGACCTACAGTACTTCTTCACCTGCTGGGTGAAGTTGGGCCAATAGAAATTCTGGGCCAAAGTGCTGCGTAGTGTGTGCAATTCCCAGGTGACCAGACATGGGAATATCATGTGCAGTCTTGAGCAACTGCTCATGGTACCCCTAGAGAATGACAAGCTGCCTGCCTATCACCCCTCCCTCTTTCTTAGCATCCCGAGTATACAGCAGTCCATTATCCCAATAAACTTTATGTTTTCCATCACCTCCTTGTACTCTGTCAGAGTCTGCCCAAGTCCTCAGCTTCTGTAGACTAGGGTCACTTTTCTGAGCAGCTGCAAACTCCTTACACATTCCCAAGGCATGGGACAGGTCCCCATCAGTCTCTAAACTAGGGTTTCTAACTCTAATGTCAGGGCACTCAGGATCTCTGCAACCCCTAACCCTCTGACAATAGGTCACCCCTCCTTCTTTGGAGTGAGGTTAACTGGTTTGGTTAACTGCTACCAGAGAAATTTCTACCCACCTTTCATTAGTCTCAATCTCAGGAGACCCAGGCTGGGGAACCAGCCTCCCAGTGGTTTCCACAGGGGCTTCTGTGGGGTCCAGGGAACTACAATTGTTCCTTGCCACTTGGCTATGGGTAACTGCACACACCATCCCCTGTTTGAGATTGTTGCTGAGAATGACATCAATTGCTAAAGTTTTGGCTACAGCAACCTGTTGCACTGTTCCCCCTGTTTCACCCCAGTCTAGGAGAACACTAGCAAGTGGCAAGGCTTTCTCCTCCCCAGTGAACCCTTGTACAGTTACAGATTTATTGGGTATAAGCTGACCAGGCTGTACCAGATCCCCTTTTACCAAAGTCAGGAATGCCCCCATGTCTCTTAACCCTTGTGTCTGTACACCATTCACTGTGACTTGGTGTATGTGTTCCCTCATGTCTATTGGCATGTTTTCAGGGACAGACAAACAACCCGCTTCTTTTCTAGCACTTCTTTGTGCACTATTGGTCCTTTTGGGACACTGCCTGGCAATACGACCAGTTTCCTTGCAAACCCAGGACTCATTTCTTTTCTCAGTTGAATCTTTTCTTTATAACCTGGAGCTACCTGGTTTTGGTGGAGGCAGGGAGGGTTTTAGCTGCCCTGAAGGAGCGCTCTTCCCTTTCTGCGCTGCCACACCAGCCTCATTCACTCTAAGAGTAGGTCTGCTCCTGGCATAGCGGTCCGAGAGTTTAGCAGCCTCTTGCACTGTTTTTGGATCTTGGTCCTCCTGCCAGGTTTTCAGCTCTGCTGGGCATGCCCAGAAAAACTGCTCTAGAAGTACAGCATTTTCAATTTTTTCAACACAGCCTGCTTCAATTCCTTCCCACCAACATTTTAAAAACTGACGGTGTTTCATGGCTAGCTCCTCATAGCTCATGTCAGGGCTTCTCCTGAGCTTATGAAATTTAGCTCTGTATGCTTCTGCAGTTAATTCATACTTTTTTAAAAGTGCAGCTTTAAGTTTGCTGTAATCATTACTGTCCTCATTGTCCATTTGACCCAATGCATCCCAAGCTTTCCTGGTAAGTAGCAGGGATAGCTGGAAGCTCCAGAACCCTCTAGGAATAGTCACCTGAATGCAAACTTTTTCAAAGGAATTTAAAAAGACATCCATATCTTCCCACTCTTTGAATTTGGCTATCAATTTAGAATTTAATTTGTAACCTAGTCCTGGAGTTCCAGTTAAACCCAGGCCACTTACCTGCTCTGGTGCTGGGGTTTGGAGTCATAGCTTCTCCAGTTCATGTTTCCTCTGGTGCTCATGCTCTTCATGCTCAGCTTCTCACTGTTCTCACTCCACTTCCATTGTTCTCGCTCTGCTTCTCGCTGAAGTTGCTCCCTCTTCTCCTCTGCGGCTCACTTCTCTTGCTCTGCTTCTCGCCATTCTCACTCAGCTTCTCTCTGGAACTCCAGCTCCATTCTGCACAACTCAATCTGCAGTCTGATTGCTTCTGGCTCCAGAATGCTGGTGACCTTCCCCTGCTGCTGTGGCCCTTGGCTTGCACTGGTCCTGCTGACCTGCTCACCAGATCTGGACACTGCACTGGCTGCTGGCCCTCCCACACCCAAGGTTCTGTCCTTTCCAGTCACAGTTGGTGACTCAAGGCTCTGGGCATCTGCTGCCATCAAAGCCTCCATGAGGGTCTTCTTATTGGCTCTCCCCTTGTGCAGGACTCCTCTCTCCTTGCACAACTGCCTCAGGTAGTCTACAGTGTGCTTGCTGTAGCTGGAAGCCATCTTCTTCCCTAACTATGGCTACTCTAACTTTGCACCCCAAAAAAATAAAACAGGTAGGAACTTTGACTGTAAGCAAAATGATACAGTTCTGTTTCTTTTTTAAAAATCACTGCCCTATTTTGCAAGTGAGCTGTACAGTATTAAACTGACACACTGAACTGTTAAAGCTTGTGTTACCAATACTGTAAATCCCACGGCTGCCACCAAATCTGTCACAAACACACTCCGTAGGTCAGGCCCTCTGCTCCCACAGTGCCAACCTCAGAGTGCAATAGTGTGAACAGGTAACATACAGGGTACCTCTCCTATCTGCTTTGGGTCTGAATCACCTTTAGCCTCGAGTTCTGGGGGGAGATTCAAACTGTGATCCTTATGTTAGAATACCCAATGTACAGGCTCAGATATGTACCCTCTTTAGGATTGCAGTACAATCTTTCACCAGAGGCACCCAGCCAGGTCTCCAAAATGAACCCTTAAAACCCTATAAGAGACCTTAGATATATTCTTACCTTATTATACAAGCTCAGTACACAATCAAGCTTTTCAACAGCTGTCAGACTTAAATACAGGCACTTCACGTGGAAAAAGAAACTGAAAGACATCCAGGAAGTATTTTAAAGAAAATGGTGTTTACTAAAAATTGTAAAATAAGTAAAATAAAATACAGAACAAATAGTATGAGCTCACAGTCACAAAAGAACAATTGGAAAATTACAGAACAAAACTCCTACCACAGCACTTAAGATCTTTGCTATCTAAGTGTTACCTTTTTAAGTGCATTTAAGTAAGAGAGAACTTTCTGTCTCAGAGCCCAAGATGATACGACCCATTCCCCAGATACAATGTTTCATTTTGGGGCATCTCCCTTCCCCTTCTATGACATCAGTTAGACCCTCCCTTGGAGTTAATTCATAACAAAATTATCTACAAGGATGTATTTTAAATAATGTAAACATCAGCAAAAACCATTCCCCACATATGACATCCTTTGATCATGCATCTCTCTTTGATGTCCCTCTGCTGATTTCCTGTTGCTAGTGTGATCTCAGGTTTCATGACTTATGACAATGTTCTGTGACCAAATTGGCCTTTTCTGTAGGAACCATAAAAGTTTACGAGGCTTATATCGTGGCAGCTGGTCCAAAAATTCTAATTGAGACAAAAACAGAAACCTTTAATCAGGTTTCTGTGGTCTGTTTAATTACATTCTCATGGGCACTTTGAAGGTCAAAGGCCAGGTTTCACATACTGCTGACTGGGGGGGGGGGGATAATTTCATACACAGACCATTTATTTATTTTACAGATATCATACAGTAATCATTAGCAAGGGGATAGAGCATCACACTTACCAGTCCCTGTCCAGAAGGTATGGTTTGCACCCATCTCAGTTCTTTACATATCTTCAACTCAGACACAGCTTGCTGTCCCACCAGAGTCGGGAGGTGCTGACCCCTCCTCTACTACACAGATCTCCATTGGAAGAAGTGCTGTGGGTCACATGAGGTGAGGTGAACCCTAAACCACTCACAAACTGTTATAAAACCTTAGCAGGTAGCTTACCTCCATCCACTGACAAACTTAAGGATAAATGGGATAGGGATGGGGGGATACTGATGAAGGGGGAGTGGAAAATGATTTTAAATAGGAGTATGGCATGCTTGGTTAATAACAGACTAAGGGCAATCCACTATAATATATTGCACAGAATGTATTTCACTGCAATACTGGCCAAAAATATAGACCCCACTGCCTTGGGCCTTTGCCAGCAATGTAAAGTATCCCTGGGCACTTTCATACACATGATATGGAGTTGTCCAAGGACCATGGACTTCTGGTGCAGTATCACTGACCTAATGCAGAGAGTTTTGGATGCTGACCAGGAGATTGGCTTGGGTGAGGTCTTGTAAGGCCTGCCTGGGGGGCCCGGGGGGGGAGTAAAGGACTGACCACCCTCTATGGCCCCTGACAATAGTGGTGCGGAAGCAGACCCTGGCCAGTCACTGGGGAGTGGAGTCAATACCCACCACTTCTGAGTGGGTGAACAAGCTGCTGCACTGCATGAAATTAGAACACACCCAGTATAAGGCAAATGATAGAGAAGATAAGTTCATGAATATATGGGGTCCATTGGAGCAGATGCTACCGGAGGCCTGGTTTCCAAACATATAGTTGTGTATTGGTAATGGGGGAACACAGAAATGATTAAGCAATAATTAACAATGGTGGGACTGTCTTCCCCTGGGACCAGGACATGGTCTATACTCTGTACAAAAAAAAGTTTACAGTCTATTAGCCACTGATATATTATATTTTTTGGTATGCATGATTAATTCTGCAGCACTTGGGCTGCAATGTCACTGTTTTTTCTGTGGCTGGCATTTATTAGTTCCGCTACAAAAGTACATAACCTTTGTCTTACTCAAATATTTATTATTTATTTATTTATTTAGTTAAACATCAGTTTAGAAACTTTTGAGCCAGAGGCTCATTTACAAAGGTACCTCGTCACAAATCTGTATCCATGTGACATCTGAACTATAGTATATGTATGCGTCTGTCTGCTGACCTGAAAAATAAAGTTTCAAAAAAGATGTGTGGCTAGAGGAATGGTGTGAGGTATAGTGCTTCTGCAATTCATGAAACTGTGAAACTTTCTGGCATGACAGGCAGCTGTTCGCAAAGAATGATCTGCAGCTTAACCAGTAGTGATGAGTGCTTTGGGGAAAAAATGGGGTGTTCTAGCTTGTCACATTTTAAATTAAATTAATGGGCATGCAGGAGTAGAGGAAGGCTGCTGAATTACACTGTTACACACAATGAAAACTCAGCTAATTGAGACTCTACAGACCTTCCCCATCTCATGAAGCTAATAAGGACACAAGGGAAATATACTGTCCCAGTCATAGCATTAATATCAAGGAACCAAGGACCTACAAGAATTACCACCACAGTAAAATGTTCTGCACACTAACACAAGGAGCATCTGTAGTAAACTGGAGGAATTAAAAACAATAATAGCAGTGCAAAATGTTGACATTGCTCACACTAAGACATGGACAAACCAGGATAAAAGATGGGACCTAAAAACCAGAATAACAGCTGGGACCTAAATGCCACAAGTTGCATTCTAGTTAAAATGACAGAAAGTATGCCAGAGTAGCTGGGGTGGCAATGTATGCAAAAGTCAGAATAAGAGTAATAAAGGAAAAGTCAGTTATAAGGGTTGAAGGGGTGGACTCAGTGTGGCTCCAGGTAGCAAACAATGTGGAAGGAATTATAGTAGGGTACTCTATGGGCCATGTAACTAGGCAGTAGATAAGTATGGGAGGGTAATTATAAAAGCAGCAAGCCAGAACAGAACTGTGCTCATGATGGACTATAACCTCCCTGAAAGAAAATGGGAAAATTATTCAGCAGGCAGCCAAAAAAGTCAGAGGCTGCTACAAAATGGTGTAAGAAAATGTCCTTGTACCACAGGTATCCCATCCCATCCCATCCCATCCCATCAGAGAAGAGGCAATACTAGTCTGGACACTGTGCAACCAGTACATAACCAGGAACAGGACTAGTACAGCATACAGCTGACTAAGGCTCAACCCGGACAAAAATGGAGGTACTAGTGATTGAGCCTGGTCACTTGTGGGAAGTGGAGACAGCTGGGGTTAGCCCTGCCTTAATGCTGGAGTAAACCCTGCTGGTGGTCACCACGAGGGTGAAAAATCTAGGCATTATCTTCTATGGTGAATTGAGATTTGAGACTCAGATGTCATTCATCAGCTGGAGTGTTTTTTATCACTTGAGGAATATCGCCTGGATTATAGCCCTTATCCCACCAAGGGACCTGCTCTAATTGGTGCATGCATTTGTGATGTCCAGACTCAAATACTGCAACAGTCTTTGTCTCAGGGTTAGTGGAAGAGTCCTGAGTTGCCTACAGCTAATGTAGAACATGGCAGTCAGGTTACTGACTGGCCTTCCCGATGTCATGTCATGTGATCCTGGTGCTGCGTGGTCTGCACTGGCTGCCAGTGAGGTGGAAAATGTCCTTCAAGCTGGGTCTTCTTACCTATAAAGCCCTATATGGTCTGGGCCCAAGCTACCTGACTGTTCTGATTCCCTACCACTCTCAGTGCTTGCTCCGCTACTCCAAGAAAGGCCTCCTAGCAAATCCCAGAGCATAGCTAAAAATGTCTGGTGACTGCACATTTGTGGTGGCTGCACCAACCCTGTGGAATTCACTTCCAAGCTCCTTCAGGGAGGCCCCCCTCATTGGAGGCCTTTAAGTGGGGCCTGAAAATATATCTTTTCAAGGAAGTTTTTGAGAACTGAGCTATACGGGTTGATGATTTTATTCAATTCTATTTTATTTTTTGTCATTGTTTCACTCTTGAGTTGTGGATCCCTTCCTATTTCTATTTGCATATTGCATATTGTAAAGTGCCCTGCGCCTCAGGGATAAGGCACTTCATAAATACAGTTTTACTTACTTACTTACTAACACCACTAATGAGTACCCAGTAGGTCAGAGTGACCATAGCAGCATTTAACACCATTTCAGTGTCAGTGGCTCAGTAGGTAGCACACTTACCTCTGAGGCTGGGAGATCAGAGGGCTGTGGGTTCAGTTCCCACATCTGTGTCACACTGACTTTAAAGTGTCTGTTGGAAGCTCAAACTTACTGCAAAGAACAAACTGCAACTCCATTTAGGACCTGGAAACCTGATTAAAGCATAATACTGCAGAGCACTGGGTAAGAAGGGAGATACATTTTCTACAAAAAGTTTTATTTGTATTTTTCCTTATTGGCATTAAGCAGAGAATTGCAGGATTCCTTTAAAAGGGTAGTAATTTTATAACCAGAGTGAGATACAGCTGAATTTGCTTGAGTGCGGGGGTTGAGACCTAGCATTTTGAAGGATATTTTTGTAACATTTTAAGTGTCCTGCTGGCTGAGAAGTTAATTTTTTAGCCCTGGTTTCACTGAAAGGTTTTGTGTATTGGAATCAGACATAGCAGTCTGCCTGCATTGAAAAGGCCTGCTTACATCACAGGTGTCACTAGTCAATCAATTGGCTCTGGGTGGGGTTTCAGCTCTGTGCTTATCTCAGACATCCTTCACAGTTAGAAGCCAGTCACACTGACTTTAAAGTGTCTGTTGGAAGCTCAAACTTACTGCAAAGAGCAAACTGCAACTCCATTTAGGACCTGGAAACCTGATTAAAGCATAATACATAATACTGCAGAGCACTGGGTAAGAAGGGAGATACACTTTCTACAAAACGTTTTATTTGTATTTTTCCTTATTGGCATTAAGCAGAGAATTGCAGGATTCCTTTAAAAGGGTAGTAATTTTATAACCAGAGTGAGATACAACTGAATTTGCTTGAGTGCGGGGGTTGAGACCTAGCATTTTGAAGGATATTTTTGTAACATTTTAAGTGTCCTGCTGGCTGAGGAGTGAGTTCATTTTTATCCCTGGACTCAGTAGAGTGGTTTGTTTGTGTTGGAGCCGTGGTCTAGTAAATTGTGGTGGTAGTTGTATTACTATAAAGGACAGTACTCACCAGGGTGGTGGAGCAGTTGTGTATCTGATTGTTTCTAACAGTCACCAGTGGCTGTGCACTACCCACCCCCCCAGGCGTGGCATTTCCTTTATAGCCACAGTTCTGACATCACTTCCTCAATAGGTCTTGGGGCAGAACTGTCATATTCCTAATAACCCTGCAACGTGCATAAAGAGTAGTTACACAAAACAAATAATAATACATATATAATTCATATATTGATATAGAATAAGGAGCGACATGTGGGAGGCTGCAATGCACTGGCTGTGGGGCAAGCAGTCCTGGGAAACATTCTGGAAACTGTGTTGCTGTCCTATTTGTAGGCAACTGTCAGCTCTGAGAGGAGGCTGCCCACCTCCAGGCTGAACTAGCAAGGACTAAGGAGGCCTCCCTCCCAAAGAGCACCACTGCCACAACCACTGAGTCAGAGGTTCCAGAGTATGAAGAGCAGTAGGACCACAGTGGGTTCTGGGAGGGTGAGGGTGGTGGACCAGAGGTGAAGCCCCCCAGTTGTACCTCTACACAAATCAGATGCCATTCTGGCACAGCAAGGTTCCTCTATGATGGCACCCTCAGTGGAGACCCAGAAGAATGCTGAGGACATCCACAAGGGAGACCCACAAAAGTGTGGCAAGGGACACCACAGGGAAGGAAGGAAACAGCTACTGATAGGGGCCTCAATTGTTAGGGGGGTAGAACTGGAGAAGGGAGAGAAGGAAGTAAGCTGCCTGCCTGGTGCCATGGCTTGGAGGGACAAGAAGTGAATCCTCACAATTGTAGAAGCAGCATCACAGGAGAGAGAACTAGATATCATTGTCCACTTTGGGACAAATGATCTAGCTAAGCATGGGATCAGTGCAGTGCACAATGAATTTGTGGAGTTGGGGAGGGGCCTCAGATGGGTAGCAAGCACAGTAACCTTCTCAGAGGTGCTACCAATCCATGGCAGGAATGAGGCTAGGGTACTGCACACCATGCAGTTTAATGAATGGTTGCAAAACTGGTGCAGAGCACAAGGCTTTGGCTTCATTGGGGACTGGGGGTCCACCTGGAGAGATAAAGGTCTATACTGGTATGATGGTCTGCATTTGTCCACAAAGGGGACCAAGCTCCTAGGTGACAGGTTTAAATGCTTCCTTGGCAAGCTTTTAAACTAGATAAGAAACTAGATTTTAAACTGATAAAAGGCAGGAAATGTCAAGCCTCCCCCCACAAAACAGGGCAGGTAGTAGGGTAAACACTGAGGTACAGAGCTCAACACAGGGCAGGATGGGGGTAAATGGTAAAATAGATAAGAGCAATAAGAGCAGGGATGGGGGAAAAAAGGATCAAGCCAACATTAAATGGAGAGCAATGACTCCTAATGCCCATAGTCTGGGAAACAAGCTTTCTGAGCTAGTAGCTTTGATGGAAGATGAACAATTGGATATTGTGGCAGTCACAGAAACATGGTACACTGAGAACCATGAATGGGATGTCAACATACCAGGTACACAATCTACAGAAGGGACAGGGAAGGCAAAGAGGAGGTGGAGTAGCTCTATACATAAAGGGAAGAGATCAAGCTACAGAACTAAAAGTAAGGGGAGGACAAGAGGCACTCTGGGTTACCTTGGAGATGGGGAATGGCATTGCAATCTGCAGGGGTTGTATACAGACCCCCATCTCAAGGAGGAAATGGACAAGAAAATGATAGAGGACATTCTCAAAATGGCTGAAAAAGGAGATACTGTTGATGGGGACCTGAATATGCCAGATGTTAACTGGAGGACATGTACTGCAGCCACATCCAAGAGCAGGGTCATTCTCGATGCCCTGCAGAGCAGACCTTAGACAGCTAGTGCTGGAACCCACTCAGGAGGGACAACACTAGACCTGGTACTCTCAAATGGAGAGAGGATCACAAATTTAGAAGTCAGTAGACATCTGGGAACAAGCCACCACTGCACAGTGGCTTCACAATGAAACACAACCATGGAGATAAGCCATACAAATACAAGGATACTGGGACTTTAGAAGGGCTGACTTTGGCAAAATGGGTGAACACCTGAAGAATGCACTAGCAAATGGCCAAATAGGAGGGTGGAAGAACAATGGAGAAAAATCAAAACTGCCATCATAGAGGCAACAAGTCTTTGTATAAAACAAATAAAGAAAACAAAACAAGGTAAAAAAACACTATGGTTCTCCAAAAGGGTGGCAGGAAGGTTAAGGAGAAAAGGCTGCATTCAAAAAGTATGAGGAATCACAGAGGGAGCACGACAGGGAACTGTATCAATTAAAGCAGAAAAAGTAGAAAAGGCAGTCAGAATGGCAAAGGCACAAACCGAGGAAAAATAGCCAACTCGGTCAAAAGGGGATAAAACCTTTTATAGGTACATTAGGGAGCATAGAAAGGTTAAGGGGAGGATAGTGAAGATTAATAAAGGAGAGGGAGGTGGGCAGAGGAGACAGTGAAAAGGCAGAGATACTGAATGAATACTTTTGCTCAGTATTCACAAAAGAAGATGAGGGCAGTTACCTAAACCAGACAACGAAGCACTCTGGGTGAGGGGTTGATACCAGTCCATTCGACAGAAAGAGTCCTGAAAGAACTCCTAAAACTCAAAGGTGGACAAAGCAATGGGGCCTGTGAGTTCACCCCAAGAATCCTAAAAAAGAACTAAGGGGGGACCTAGTGACACCACCGCAGCCACACTTTTAACAAATCATGGCAGGATGGGGTGAACGTACCTGAGGACTGGAGGAGGGCAGATGTGATTCCCCTTTACAAAAGTGGGAGCAAGGCAGAAGCAGGAAACTACAGACCTGTAAGTTTGACCTCAGTGGTAGGGAAAATGATGGAATCACTTCTGAAAGAAAGAATTGTTGAGCACCTAGAGGCCAGCGGGGTACAGGACCCAAAGCAACATGGATTTACAGCAGGAAGGTCATGTCAGACTAATCTAATTGATTTCTTTGACTGGGTGACCAAAGTAATAGACCAGGGAGGGGCTGTGGATATGGCCTACCTAGACTTTAGCAAGGCATTTGACACAGTCCCACAGAAAATAATCAAGTTAGCCAGCCTGGGAGTGGGTCCCAGGGTGGTAGCCTGGGTAGTGAACTGGCTGCACAACAGGACACAGAAGGTAATAGTGAATGGAACACATTCCGAAGAAAGGGGGGTTACTAGTGGAGTACCTCAGGGCTCAGTACTGGGTCCTATCCTCTTTAACATCTTTATAAATGACATTGCAGAGGGTCTGGAGGGAAAGGTATGCCTCTTTGCAGATGACACAAAGATCTGTAACAGAGTTGATACACAAGAGGGGGTAGAAAAGATGAGAAGGGACTTGGCAAGGTTGGAGGAGTGGTCAGACATATGGCAACTTAGATTCAATGCAAAGAAGTGCAAAGTAATGCACCTGGGAAACAAAAACCCAGGAGAAGAGTACACAATAGCAGGGGAGGTACTAACAACAACAAAAATGGAAAGGGACCTGGGAGTAGTCATATCAGATGACCTAAAGGTGGGTAAGCAATGTAAGAAGTCAGTAAGGAGAGCCAGGGGGATACTGGGATGCATAGGAAGGGGCATCACAAGTAGAAAAAGGGAAGTGATTATCCCTATATACAGACAGTTGGTGAGACCCCATCTGGAGTACTGTGTGCAGTTTTGGAGACCCCATCTATGCAAGGACATAGACAGGATGGAAGCAGTCCAGAGGAGGGCAACTAAAATGGTGCAGGGTCTACATCAGAAACCATATGAAGAGAGACTGAGAGAGCTTAATATGTATACCCTTGATGAAAGGAGGGACGGGGGACATGATAGAAATGTTCAAGTACCTCAAGGGAATCAACAAAGTCCAGGAGGGTAGCATCTTTCAGAAAAAGAGATGTGTAAGAACAACGGGGCACAGTTTAAAGATAGAGGGGGACAGCTCAGGGGTAATGTGAGAAATTCTTTTTCACGGAGAGAGTGGTGGATACATGGAACAGCCTTCCTGAGGAGGTGGTTGGGTATAAAACAGTGGAAATTCAAACATGCTTGGGACAGACACAAAAGCAATTATGGTGGGGGGTTGCAGGAAGCAGGCTGTTGGTTAACTAGAATCTGCAGCTTATCCAGTAGGTAGGGAAATGGGCAGACTGGCTGGGCCAAGTGGTCCTTTTCTGCCGTCAAAGTCTATGTTTCTATCTGGCACTTGGGTTAATATCCCAGTACTGACACTGTAGTGCAGCATGAGAGGGATGCTGCACTTCTGAGGTGCCGTCTTTTGGATGAGATGTTAAACTGAGGTCCCATCTGCCTGGATTAGTGGTAGTTAAGGTGGATGTTAAAGATCCCATGGCACTTCTCAAAAAGAGTAGGGGAGTTTTTATTAAATATAAAATAAATAAAAACAATCAAACAATATCTCATACATAATTCTGAAAATGGGAAAGAAAAAAAGAAAAAAGAATTAAACCAACTGTAATAATTATGACAACAGATAATTTTAAGAATGCACTCAAATTTCACCTCATCTCCCAGTCCCATATAGAAAAAAAATCAGTATTAACAAACCCAATCTTATTTGTATTTAATAAACACATTAAACCCTTTCCGCCATCTAGTGACCATTTGAGAGGGATAAATCGGAGTCTCATAAATAAATATTTGTCATTTCCTTAACTATTATGTTATTAAAACATTCATAAGTCATTCTATTCTGATAAATAACCCATTGACACTGTGCTTACCATAAATAAAAATGAAGACAACAAAATAGAAGAGATAAAGTATCAGTATGAAATTGGGAAAGCCCTTTTGGATATTTCCCCACCACCAGGATCTCGTAATTCAGTTTCATCAACCACTGCAAGGATCATTTCCCAGCCAGTAATTTCCACAAAGATTGCAAAAAAGAACACTGCAACAGAAAATGTTCCATAGTTTCCTCTAGAGCAATGCAATCCGGATATGGGAAATTCCTCTCCTCTCTTCTTTGGCCTTGTATTTCACATTTCCTCTGACATTTATTCTACCATATATAATCAGCCAAAGGGTTTCCCACATATGATGAGAAAGTCTGGTATTATTAAATTGGACCAAAATCAACTGATTATCCACAGCTGGACAGTTCTTAAAGGCCGGTTCCAAAGGATATATATGACCAATAAGTATGTTGTACAGCTTTTTCCCAGAGAATTGTTGTATCATGCCCTTAGAAACCTTCCATTCATACAGTTTCTGCACTGCAGGTATAAAATATGATGGCAGACCTAAGGATTTACTAAATTTCAGAGCCAAATCATGCCAGACATCCAGATATGCCCCTAGAGTTAAGGTCACCCATTGACGTCCCTCATTTCTCAGAGGCAACAATCCACACTTAACCGTGTGGGGAAAAAATAAAGAAAAACAAAATACAATTGGATCAATCATACCTACTCCTCTCCCCTTCTTTTCTATCTAAATAAGTATATTGTCTTTTTATTGGATTTAATCTATTTCCCCACAACATTTGAAAAAATAAACTATAAGTCTTGGTTTCCAACGTCTGAGGCAAGGGAAATATAACAGTTACATACTGTAGACAGAGCATTATAAACTGTTTCAAAATATGAATTCACTTCTGTTTAGTAAGCTTCCATTGCTTCCAGTGAAGAACTTTAGCCTCTATTTTCTGAAGAGCCAATTCCCAATTTTCTAATGGCATATTTTGGAGTCCAAATTGAATTCCCAAAATTGAAAGGAGTGTAAAAGTAATAACAATACCTGCCTGTTGCCCAACAGCGGGAGTATTTACCCCTATAAACAACCCTCTAGTTTTAGCAACATTTAATTTAGCTTTAGAAACCATAGCGTATGTTTCAAATGTAGACTGAAACATAGTAACCTGACTAGGATGTGCAAAAAAAACACAAACATCATCTGCATATGCTTGCACCATCAAATCTTTTCTTATCTCAGGTCTAGCTGTCCCTACCCATGTGGGATGATCAGTAATTGACCATAAAAGGGGGTCTAAAGAAAAGACATATAATAGAGGGCTCAAGGGGTAGCTCTGTCTTACTCCATTATTGAGTACAAACCCATGTGGCACCTTTCCATGTATGAAAGGGTAAATCTGAAAGGAGGAATAAAGAAGTTTACTGAAATTAATTATTCCCATAGGCACATGATATACCACTAGGACCTGAAACAAAAAGGGATGATACATACTATCAAAAGCTTTTTCTAAATCTGCAGCTACTATACATCCTGAATCTCTGGAAAACATCAAGTGTTCAATAACGTCTCTAATAACCATTAATGTCATTTGGATTTTCCTGTCGGGTGGACCACAAAACTGCTGCGGGGAAAGTACAAGCATAGCATACCATTTAAGTTGGGTATTAATAAGTGAAGCTAAAATTTTATAATCTGTATTTAGCCGGGTAATAGGCCTCCCATATTTGATATTATTCTTATCAGCCGATTTAAACAAATGGATCATAAGAGCATCTGAAAAGGAGGGGTATATTTTATCAACCATAACAAAATGCTGAAATACTAGCTTCAAACAAAGAACAAGTTCACTAGCAAAGGCCTTATAAAATGCATGTGGCAAACCGTCTAAATCTGGTGAAGTGTTGTCATTCAAATGTCTAATAGCAGATTCTATTTACATCTCTGTAAATGGGACCTGCAAAGCAGCAATGTCTGCTGGTAAAAGGGGAATGTCAATGTGATGCAAAAAATCTGTTATATTATGCTGTAGAATAGGTGTGGTAGGAGCCAGAGAAGAAAAAATGCTGCTCTATAATTTACTCTGTCCCATCAATTGTATTTATCTTAATACCATTCCGATCCAATAGTGAGTCTACGGCAGAAGAATCATGTAATGTTTTACATGCTTCAAAAGGATCTCCAACCAGGCATTTCCGAGTACCACTACTTAGCATCGCCTGCATAGTGTAGGCCCTGTCGTACTGAAATAATTTCAAGCGGTTCTTAATAGCTGCTATTTGGTCTGAATAATCATAATGTGTCACATAAGTCAAAGAGTAGCGCCATTGCAATTGTGTTCTAAGAGTCAAATATGTTAAAAATATTCTACTACCAGTACGCTTCCCAAATTTAAGAAACCAAGTCTTAATATCAGTTTTGGTGTCCAACCATCATTCTCCCAAATCAGAATATAAAAAAGCCACTAACAAATGGGGAGTAAGAACAGAGGAGATACTAGTCCTTACAAATGGATCTGTTAAGATAGTAGTATTCAATTTCCATCTATTACGCTCATTAGAATGATAAGGTCCAGGCCCAAGGGTGTAAGTTAAGAAAAAATGGTCTGAGAATTCCACTGGCTATACACCGAATCTCTCCTCAGAGACATTAGCTGAAACAAATGGGTGATCTATAATGGTTTTAAATTTACTACGATATAAGTGAACTGTGGTCCATGAGTCTGGAACTTTATGCAATTTATAAGGCCTGCCAATTTAACAAGCTGTATAAGTGAATTAGTATCACAGTATGTTTTCTTCTGATCCAGCTACGTAGATGATGATGTCTTATTATGGCCAACATTACAATTAAAATCCCCCCCAAACAGAATATGGTAAGAGGTGACCAGATAGGGCTGAATGGATTTTAGCAAAACCACCCTTTCTGCTTTAACCTGGGGGTTATAAATGGTAATAAGTCAACAATCCATCACATCCCATTTACCATCCAAAATCAACACTCGACCTGGACATAAATCCATTAATTTATATAGAGTAAATTTATAAGAATTAAAGAGAATACCAACCTCATCTGCCCTATCAGGGCCAAACGACCAATAGGATGGCCCCCAAGGCCAATCTCGTTGAAATGTATATATTTGTTCAACAGAGAACATCCAAGTTTCTTGCAAGAGACAAATATCAACCTTTCTGTCATGGAGATATTGAAAAAACGCTTGTCACTTTACAGTATTCAGGATGCTATGAGTGTTTAAAGATCCCCATGTATAGCCAGCCATCCGCATATATTAAAGAATAAACTATTTTTTCCTCATTTTCCTTTCCCCCTTTGTAATACACTGTAGTCAGGGTAGAAGGGTCAATACCAGACCTCTGTGAGTCCGAATCCCCCATTCCATTTCTGAGTCACCCCAAAACAAAGCAGCAGAGGAGTTATCGGTTTCAAAATTGGGTGGGAGGAGGGGAGATTTAGGCTTACAAAACCTTGATGACCTTCTACAAGGCAGTGGGCAACCACCTGAGGAATAGATGTATCTTTTTATTTCTCCTCAGTGTCCTCATAGCACACCAGAGGAAGCACCACTGGGTTAATTGTGGTTGCCAAACTGAGGTCCCCAGCAGGGTGGGTGAAGAGGGAACAGGGGAATTACCAACCACAAATGGGGCAATAGAATCAGCAACCAAAGGAGTAGCAGGATGGGCCACCTCAAGGTCAACTGCTCTCGGGGGAGATTTCTGTGGAGAAGGAGAAGGGGGGAAGGAGAAGGGACAGTTGCACTATTTTGAGCTTTTTGTATGAGTAATTCCAGACTCACACAAGAAGGTTTATTTTTGGCAGCCCAAGGACATTCACCAAACACATGCCCATATTCTTCACAAAGATCACAACGAGTGTGATTAAAGCACTGCATGGCAATATGACCAATGTCCCCATAATTATCTCAGCGGGGTTTATCACACGTGCTAGATAAATGTACTCGAGAGGCACATTTATAGCAAGTCTGAGGCTGCCCCCCATAAAAACATACACCTCTATCCCTTCCTAACATACAGGAATTCAGACTATGTTCTACCCCTGAGTCGGTTTGTCTCATTCTCACTTTATATTTCCAGCTGCCAGTCCAAAAAAGTTCTGTGTCTAGGATTGCCTCAGGATCACTGAGCACCTCACATTTCTGAGAGAGCCAGTAAGTAATGTCCTTCACATGTACCCCTTCATTGCGAAACATAACAATGACATGTTTTATTAAAGGTTTGGTAAGTGGAATCACCAAAGAGGGGGTCCATGTGGGGAAAATTTAACCTGTCCATACCATTCCCAGAATAAATCCAATGCATGTGCTGTTCGAAAAATCGAAGTTATCTTCCTCCTGGGGGCCGCTTCTTTTTTAATTTTAGTGAACAAATCTGACAATAAAGGTTTTGGATTAGGGGCCTCAGGTAACTCTGAGTCCTGCAAATCACTTCCTTGTCCCTTTTCCACAGTTACTGAGGCGTAACGCACATCTGTGCATTGAGGTAGTACAGTACAAAGGCCTGATGTCAAACCCCTTGTTTCCAGCCCTGCACTCTGTGAGTCCTCCAAGGGCAAGGGGGTCATAGGTGTAGGTATTGTCTTAGGTTTATCACCAGGCCCTGGTTGCCAAGAAGGAAGTGTTTGTGAAAACTTAAATGTAGAATCCCAAGCAGGGTCAGGAAGCCATGTACCACCAAACCATTGTTTCCAGCCTGCTGCCAATAATGCTTTTTGGGGAGACCAGGAATCACCCAGTTCCAGTTCTCCAGGTAATGAACCAGAGTCCTGTGAAATCGGAATGGACTGTCCACAATGTACAACGTCAACTTGACGATTAGCCAGTGTCACTGAATCTCATTTTAATTTAGTGGCATCCATTTTTTGTTGCTTACTGCATCCCCCTTGTCTAGGAAAAGAGAAAGAGGTTGAACCCTCCTGAGTATTGTGCTTAGTTTGGAACTTGGTGTTTTTATTTTCATCAGCTGTTTCAGGTATAGGTAACCCCGGTTGTTTAAACACAAACCTTGCTGATTTTGACAGTCGGGATCCAGCAGGTGAAATCTCCCACCCAGGTAAAGCACTAGTACTCTGTTTCATCTGTTCAGCGTTAGCAACAGAGCAAATTTCAGAGTGCTCCAGACTCAAGTTTACTTCAGGAGATAAATGCTTAGACTTTCAGCACATGTTTTGCGTAATGTTAAGACTGCCAGCTGGCTTATGAGTCTCTTTCTTATCTAAAGCAGTAAAAAACAAACCATCAGCTGATTGTGACTCACCCAGCCCCCACGGGGCCTTTGATGCTGGTACATCAGGTCGGCCACTGACAGACCGCTCAGAGTTCATGACAGGAAGGGGTTCCAGCATAGTCTGAAGTAGCTGAACGGTACTCTCACATAACTCCTTGTTTTCCTCCAATTCAGACCGAAACTGCACATTCTGCTCACTAGTTTGCTGCGGGACTGCAGTAAGTTGTGGTTTACCAAATTCCTGTGGCTGAGCTGACAAAACCTCCTCTTCGACCATCGTAATACTTAAATCTTCCGTTGAGTGAAAAATATCCATATTATCTTCCAACATGATAAACTGTGATGCTACATGGTTGTCAGCATTCACAGCCTCTGGCAAATTACAGGTGGGAGAGGAGGCATGCTCTCCCACCAGTCCTGCATCCTCACACACCGAGTGCTCACCCCGAGTGGCCATCTGAGAAGTCAGATTGCAGCTCCCCCTACTGACAGCAATTCAGTAGGGGAAAGTTTTATTGGAACACAAAATCGTACAACAGTAAACAAAAGAAATACAAAGTATACCTGGCAAAGGAAAATAAAAGAGAATAAATAACAACAACAGAAAGAGCCATCAAAAAAATAAAACACTTCAGAGAAAAGAAAAGAACAGCACTTTTTTTCCCCTTTTTAAGTCATGTAACTGCAGCATCAGAATACGTGATCCAAGGAAGAGCTGTCCAAAGTTCCAAAATCATATCCCTGCTTAAAGAAATACATTCAAAATCATAAATTTTCCATAAATCCATTACAATCTTACATTCTAGCTCAATAAAAGTACAGTCTTTTTGTTGTAAAGTAAACAAACAACGTGCCTTCCAAATATTCCACTTTATTACCACAAAAATAAGATTCAGAGTGTCCCTATGCCAGGCATTCCATTGTGGAGAGAAAGCACCATATATAATATTAGAATAAGTTATCGTCTGAAACAAAGGAACAGCCCATGTCCTAGCCAGAAAAGACTACCATTCTTGAATAAAGGAACAATCAAAAAATAAATGGGAAAGAGTTTCTTGCACAGTAATACATAATGGTCTAGAACATAAACGTTCCTGTAACTGTTTATATTTATGATTCACTTTAACATTAATACATTCATGACAAGATAGCCAGTGGAAATCCCACATGTGATCCAGCACTCTCTTACATCTCAATAGGAGCAAAAGGAAAGGAAAATGCTGACTAGGGCATCTGTCAAAGGGCTGTTGTACATCACAAACAGTCAAGAGTAAACATTTATATAAAAATTTATGGGAAGAATTCAGAATTCAACACCATTTGTGTAGTCACCTTCCACTGTTTCAGACGTAAAAACATATGCTTAATATAAGTCAGTATACCTTCAGATTGCCTAAGCACCGTCAAAGAATTGCTTTCCCATTGGTGAAACCATACATGACAAGAGACATAGAACCATTATTCCCATCCCTTCTGGGTATTTATCAATAAAGGTCTCAAGTTTGCATTAAGGAAAATACTTGTAAAAAATAACAAAGGATTTATAATTTCCAAATCACCATCAGTGATGGGCAAATAGGTCACATTTTGCTTAATGGGGTTTAACCTGCTCCCTCAAAAAGCCTGAAAGAACAAGCTATAAACACTAGTTTCCAATCTTTTTGGAATGGGTAAAACATAACTCAGATATAGGAAGGTCGGGATCAAATATGATTTGATCAAAAAGACACGTTTCTTTTTCCCTACCTGCCCCCTATTCCAATGTGCCACTTTACTTTTGCCTTGTAGTAGTTTGGCCTCCCAATTCAAAAAAATCAGAGTCAGGGACTCCAAACAAAATGCCCAAGATTCTAATTGGACCCATACCAAAGCTCAAGGGGCCAATAGGGCCTAATGGGAGCTGAGAAAAAACCCAGCCTGACACCCAAACTTTTGTCAAAATTTAAAACTGTACCCGAAAGTTCCCCAAATTTGGTACACACCTCAAGTGAAAAAATGACAGAACTTTCATCCGCCACCAAAAAGCACATGTCATCAGCATATGCAATAGCCTTGTATGGCGTCAGCAGTGATGGGCCTGCAATAGCCCTAATCTGAGGGTGAGAATTTAAACATCTTAGTAAAACATCAAGGGAAAAAAAATACAAAAGTGGGCTCAATGGACAGCCTTGACGGACCCCTCTCTTAATCGGTATCATAGGACCCACCCAGCCATTCACTACCGGGACTACAGTAGCCATCCTATAAAATGCACGGATCCACTTTATCATACCCACAGGCACATGCAAAGAATGAAGTGCCTCCCACAGGAATTCATGCCTAATGGAATCAAAAGCTGCTTTCTGATCCACTGAAACAACAAAACCCGAAATCACATTCACATAGCCATGAGAAAACAATTCCCAAAGTAATATTAAACGGTCAGAAATCCATCTATTGGGTACCGTACATGATTGTGCCAGATGAATAACTGCTTCAGCAATCAACAAAAAATCTTTTGGCTGTAATTTTCATCAACAACTTAAAATCCATATTTAACATGCACAAAGGACGCCAATTCTTCAGGAAATGAGCATCTCCTTTTTTTTATATACATATATATATATATATATATATATATATATATCTATCAAGGTTCCCATTGTAAAATCCAAAGGTACCAATTCAGTGGACAAAAAGGAATTAAAAACAGACGTGAGTTCAGGAACCAAGTGATCTCCCAAAACCTTGTATAAAGCATTTGGAAGACCATCTGGACCCGGGGTTTTATTCAATGGTAAAGAGCCAATAGCCAATTTAAGTTCTTGTTCAGTAGTAAGAGAACATGCCTGGTTTAGGCATGCCTGTGAAGGGACTGGAATATCCAGACCATTAAAAAGAGAAACAGGGTCACCATCTGTGTCAGGGACAGGAGAAAAAAGGGCTGATGAATAATCTGTCACAATCCTGCAAATATCTAACTGAGTAGTATGCAGATAGCCCCCAGTATCCACAAGGCAAGACATATTTTTCTGTGCAATCAAATGTGAGTTAGTTTCAAAAGGACAAATAACAAAATGCGTCCCCTGTACACCAAACTTATGCTGATGGAATAGTTGACAGGACTGTCTGGACTGGTAACTCAACATGTCAGCTTGGAAAAGGCGTAATTGCTGAGAAAGGTCTTGCCCCGTCATGTGTGCTATCATCAGCAGAGACTGCAAATGCACCCTTTTCTGTAAATAATCAAGATATTTCCATTTACTTTTCTGACGACAATATCTTTTCAGAAAAGTTACTAAATGATGTTTCGTATTTGTCCACCACTGAATAGGGTCCTCATAGCAAATAAAAACAGATTGTCGAGCCTGAATGAAAGACAACAAGGACTGTAAAAACTCTGGATCCTGTAGCAGGGATGTGTTAAACTTCCAAAGCCCAGGTCTTTTACTTAAAGGCACATCCCACCCTACTCCTACTGAAAGCAACTTATGATCTGAGAATACCACTGGTTGCACAGTGGCAGAAAAAATAGGAAGGGTTTTTGACAAAAAAACAAAATCAATCCGTGTGGCCAGCCTGCCCTTTTGAAATGTTGGAGTATGTTGTTTAGTAATAGGCAAATATGCATCACAAAGGCAAGGAGTTTGAACCAATTTGACCAATTCATGGGAATCACAGAATAATTTCTGTGTTGTAGCACAAGCACTTTTATCACGAAGGCTTAAACCACAATTAAAATCCCCAGAAAATATAATTTGGAGGCAGTGTGTAAGTAAGGACGAACCAGGGAAAACAGTTCAATATGAGATGTTTTAGTCTGTGGTGCGTATATGTTAATCACCCTATAAGAACAGGACCCAAGTACAAATTCCAGAATGGGTGCTCTTCCTGGAGCTACAACATAAAGCTTAAGTAAACGAAACCCAGGTACATTGATCAAAATTCCTAACCCTGAGCACATGTCCTGTCCAATAGACCAAAATGAGGGGCCCAGTAACCAGTCCTTTTGTGCCTGATGAATCTCATGAGTCATATGAAACCTAGTGTCTTGTAACATAAAAATTCCTAAAGGAAGGAAACGAAAAAAAGAAAAAAAAAACATTGTCTTTTTGTCAAGCATTTAACACTATTCACATTGATAGTGTGACATACAAAATGAGTCATTTAAGAAAAAGAGTTAACAAAAAAAAACACAAAAGTAAAAGACACAATTAAGATTTCTTTTTCCCAGCTACCTTCTTTCCTTTAAGTTTCACTCTGGTCTTCTGCTTCTGAGAAAGACCAGGACCAATCTATAATTCAGAATCAGTGGTACCATCAGGGTGTGAAGAAGCAATGGAAGAAGAGTCAGATTCCCCCTCTACATCATCAGAGACATGTTGTAAAATCTCATATGTGTTAGACACCAGTATGGGGGAGGATTTTATGGTCTTTGAGGGGGGAGACATTGCCCAAGGGTTACTTCTTGTCAACCGTCTGTGAGCAGTAAAGGCAGGTCCCCTCTGAGGTGGCATGTTACTAGTATATGGAAATATAGCCGGGACAACTGTATTTAAATTAGCAGACTCTGGGAGAAGCAATGCCTGGGCAGGAAGGACCTCTAAAAGAGGAGCCACAGGAGGCACTGTAACAGCCATCTCTCCAGGAACAGGCACCTTAGGCACAGGCTGAGCGACCATCGGAGGTACTGACTCAGGCCTGGTGCATAGTCTGGCCTTCTGCGCCTGGGTTATAATAAAGTGCTGATCCACCCCTTCATCATGAAACTCCTGATTATGGGCAGCACACTGACAATTTTGAAAAGTATCCCCCACCTCTTCTCAGAGGTTACACTTACATTCATTTAAGCAGTGAGCTCCAACATGACCAAGTTCCCCACATATGTTACACTTAAATTTTGTCACACACACTGCTAAGATGGGAGGGGTTTCCACACTAATAGCAGGCCTTCGGTTGTCCAGGATAAAACAGGACCCCTCTATCTCGACCTATAAAAAAGGAATTAGGTAGGTAAACAGTACCAGACTCAGTAGTATTCAGCAAAACTTTAACTTTCCACCCCTAGTCCAGATGTTCTCAGTGTCTAAGATAGCATCAGGGTGCCCTAAAACTGTGCAGCGCTGCTTCAACCAATATAGAACATCAGACATGTCTACACCTTCATTCCGAAACAATATAGTAATGTTTTTATATGCAGGTTTAGTCAAGGGAATAGCTATAAATGGAGTCCACAAAGCAGTAGTTTTTAAAACTTGGCATTCTGACCAGAAACATTCCAATCCACGAGATGTCTAAAAACTGATATCAAAAGTAGATTCACCCGAAATGTGAATCAAACATATATTTCATGGCAAAAAAATTTAAAAGAATCCTTCAAAAGCTGTTGTGCCACATACACACGGTCAGGTAAACTACCCACATAGGATAGGCGGACAGTGTTATGTCATTTCACAGCCAAAACTGGAAATTTTATAGAGAACAGAAAGTGCGATTTTGACCATCCCTTTTCGTCAGTTGCAATGGAGTTCCAAGGGCTGGATTCTCCAGGGACTGAGCAGATGAAGAAGCCTATGGGGAAGAAGTCTTCGGTTCTGAAGAACAGGGTTCTGAATGAGTGCAAGTTCCATCTGCAGCAACAAGGGGTCAGTATGAGCTTTAGCTCTGCTAGGTGTATGCTACAGCTCTGGGAAATCCTCAGGACAAGGAGACCTGATAGGAGAAGGGACGGAGATGCACTGCCCAGCATCTTTCTCCTGCATCCAGCCCGCTCCGTGCAGTGCATTTTCCACAGTCCAAGTAGGTAGAACAAGAGATTCAGGAATAGGAGAGTTACTCGGCAAAGAAGAAGATAAATTGCCATCAATAGTGATAGGGTTACTCACAGTTGTTGGTATAGAAGCAGCATCTGTCAGTTCAGGCTGCTTCCGACGTTGGGCTCCTGCACCAGTCAAGTTCTCCTCCATGTCCAAACAGTGATCACAACCAGCCGCTTGAACAGCACTACTGGGACTACCAGCACAAATTTTCCTAAGTTCTCACTGCAGTTTAATTTTGGTGGCTGCAAATCTGCATTCTTCCATAGCTAAATGCTCTTGAATCTTTGTTTCTTCAGGTGTTTCCTGATCATGAGCAGAGGAGTGAGAATCCTCCTCATCTTGGGAGACATTTTCAAACATCTCAGGCTCCTCATCTTGAGATATCTCCACGGGTTCAAACACAGCTTTCTGCTGGTGCAGGGTCAAATCAGTATCCTCAGTTTGCTTCTCAACAATTTTCTTGAATTCACCTGAGGCCTCTAACAATACTGATGAGGGAGCCGAGACCAAGTCTCCCACCTCCATAGCCTCATCCATAGCAGTCAGAGTCGTGGCAGCCATCTTGGACATAGATTCCCCTACTGGAGAGTAGGGGGATTTTTATAGAAAAAGAGGACTCCAGTACAAGGAAAAACAAGTAACAATCAACAAGATACACAGAAAAAGAAAACAAATAACAAAAAGAACATTATTTACAAAAAAGAATTCAAACCTCTGCCACCCAATGTTCACAATTAACCCACAGATATCTCCCTCTCACCACACCCAGAGACTTAAAGTCCAGATTCCTAATATTCTGCAATGTTTTCTGCACATTACAAAGTATCTCATCATACAATATTATTCTTTGTTGTGTAACCCATAAACATCTAGATTGACAATTATAGTTTCGAAGAATGGAAAAAACAAGCAATAAAGTATCAACATGAAACTTAGACCATTCCCCTTTATGTACCCCATACATTAATGTACAATAATTGAGAGATGCAAACAATGGCTCATTCTACTTGGAAGCCAAATATACCCAAAAATTCTGAACATAATGACATTCCAAAAAAAGGTGCTTCTGAGTTTCTAAAATAGCAACACAAGGTTCCCTGGCACAGTACCTATCACTAATCTGTTTATGTTTATGATTATTACCTACAGGTAAACTACCATAGTTACTCAACCACACACTATCCCAAACAAAGTCAGGCAATAGTCTATTAGAAAGAAATTTGAGAACTACACCCATGGAGTCCAGAGGGCATTCCGGAAAAAGTACAACTTCTGAAAATTCCGTAAATACAATATGTTGGTACAATTTTTTCCTATCCATAGTTTCCAAATTACAAATAGTAACACCCCATTTCAATAGGCTTTTAAATGTTTCCAATCCATATTTTGGAAAAAATGGAAGTTTCATCAATTGTGCTGATCTACCTTCTCTCCAAAGGGGCAACCCCTTAGAGAACCAGGCCCACACATAAGGATGCCAGTTCCCTTCCCCCAGCTGTAAGACAGGACTCAAATTGTGAGTCACAATAATACTAACGTAAAAGGCTACAGGATGAATCATTGTTATACCACCTTCCTGAATACTCCTATATGTATACCCCCTTTTAATGGGGTTCAATCTGCTCCCCCAAAATGCTTGAAAGAAAACACTAAATAAAGATGTAGATAAAGAAACAGGGGGAGGAAACACATAACTAACATATAAAAAATGTGAACCAACAAAGCCTTAATCAACAAAACCCTCTTTCGTTTGGCAATCTGTGTATCCCTTTCCATCTTGCCACTAACCACTTAGCCTTATCAAGCCTCATAGACCAATTATCATAAGCCATATCACCAGGACCAAACTCAAACCAGGACCAAAAATAGTCAATGGAGCTCTACTAATTGTAATACCTGAAATTCAGCCCTGCTCAGGCACAGGGGTATCCCCCAAAGGGACACCTCTGCTTTTAGCATAATTAATCTTAGAGCCTGAACAAGTAGAAAATAAAGACAAAATATCATGCACGAAAGGCCCCTCCCTAATATTAGAAAGACAAAGTACTAAATCATCAGCATAAGCCAAAATTTTCACCAGTGGAACATTAAAACCTATACATAAGCCAGTTATATGTGCATGGCTAACTATCATTTTAATCAAAATATCTATAGAGAAAACATACAAGACAGGGCTCAAGGGACAACCCTGTCACACACCCCGTTTTACCAATATGAGGTTACCAATCCAGCCATTCACATTAGGAAGCAGTGATGCTGACTGGTACATGGTACAGATCCAGCCCACAAATCCATCCGGAATACCATAAGCCTGTAAGACATAAAATAGAAACTCATGCGATACCTGATGGAAAGCTTTATCCTGATCTAGGCCTAGGACAAAACCATCTAACTGTCCATTCTGTGCAACAGTAAAGATTTCTCTCAAAAACAATAAATTATCATATTGAGTTCTACCAGGAACAGAGCACGTTTGTTGCAGACTATTCAATCCTTCTGCCACTGTAGACAATCTGTTAAGCAAGACCTTACTTAACACCTTCAAGTCCGCATTCAACAAGCTAAGTGTTCTCCAATTTTTTAAGTCCTCTTTAGGCCCTTTTTTATACAATAAAATCACCAAAGCCTGATTCATTGAAGAAGCCAGAGAGGAATTAGACAGTATAGCATTAAGAACCTGGACAAAAACAGGAACAAATTCATCCTGAAATGACTGATAAAAGGCAGCCTCCAAACCATCAGTACCTGGGTCTGAGTCTGGATTCAAGGAGGAAATAGCAATACATACTTCATCTACCAAAATGTCTTCCAATAATTGCTGCTTAACCAAATCATTCACTTTAGGTAAGTGAAAATGTTCAAAATTTATAGCTGAAGCATCAAGAGCAGTGTCTTCCTGAAAGAGAGAACCCAAATACTGCTCGACCACATGTACTAATTCCTCTGGGGAAGTGACCATATCACCCGTCACAGTTTCCAACTGTGTAACAATTCTATTACTTATTCTGTCACTACAATCTTGAAAAGGATCTAAAGAACCCTTATGTAATTTCAAACCAAAGTGATGTTCATGCTCCAAGGATTTTGCCCTATTATATTGATAGTCAAACATCCTCTTTTTAACATTTTGGAGCTGGACACTATAATCACGTTTCTCTGTTTCAGTTGAAGAAATCAATTTCTGCAACTGACTTCTGAGACTTAAATATTCAAAATAACAAGTGTTAGCAAGGAACCGAGACCAGGTTTGAAAAAAGGTCTTCCAATCAGATTTAGTATCTTCCCACCATGAAGGAAGATCATCATACATTTCAATAATGGAAAGCCTCGCTACCCACTCCCTTTTCCATGCCTTTCAGATTTCCACATCAGTCAACAAATTGTTATTTAGCTGCCATAGATTGTTTTTACTTCTAGGTATCATACCCCAAGCAATTTGGACAGTAATAGACCTGTGGTCAATAAATTCCCAAGCATTCATAGTGACAGAAGAAACTCGTAAAATAGCAGAAAGCCAGACAAAATCAATTCGAGTAGACAGCGATGATTTAAAAAAGGTACTTCCCCAAAAGGAATGAATACGTTTGTATGCATCCACTAACTTCGCAGTATTGATTACATCAAGGAGCTTGTGGGAATCACAAAACAATTTTGAAGTTTTCAACCCTCTATCAGAGGTACTCAGTGCACAATTGAAATCACCTGCCCAAGTAACCAGTCTAGAAGTATGAAGAAATGGCTGAATATCCATCAGTAATGCAACCCGCTGTGCCTTGGTCTGAGGGGCATATATGGTTATCAATCGAAATCTTTCACCTCTGAAATTAACAACCAATAGTAAGCCCCTGCCAGGATAAATATCCACCAACCTGGATACTTTCAATTCCAAACTTGCAAACAAAATCCCAACCCCATCACAAGTAGATTCTCCAATAGACCAGAAGGTGGCATCCTTAGACCATAGGTTATCAGCAAATTTAACATCAAGATTCGTTTTCAGCCTGGTATCCTGAATGCAAAAGATATCACCTTGTTGCTGTTTTAAAAGGGTCAATGCAGTTACCATTTCTTTATGACTCTTAATACTATTAACATTAAGTGTAGAAATAGTCAAGGACGTCATAAATGAAAAATAGGAAGAGAAGCAAACCTAAAAATTATAAGTCAAGATACCTTAACCACCCTTCTATGCCTAGACCTATGCAGGCTAGACTCCACACCCCTGACATCACTGTCGTCTCCCTCCAAAGTAAAATCAGTGGCAGTGGAAGCCTTGGAAGAGTGGTCGGACTCCTCACCTTCAGACTCATCCCTAGGGGTCAATATTGCAAACTTATTACCAGCCTTCCAAGTATCAGGGCTTTCCTTTCCATTAGAGGACAAAGGGGAAGATTTGGATGAAATAGCCTTACCAGACCTATTATGTTTTTTAACCGTAACCTTCTTAAACATCTGCTGAGAATTGGGGGGGGCATATCAGATACACTGCAATCCTCCTGGGCAGCAAGGACAGAGGTAGATGGTACAAGAGAACCTGAAGGGACATCAGAAGTCAGAGGGTCAGCAGCCTGTCCCTGCACATCTGTACCAGGAAGGTCTATACCATCCGTAACTTCCTCTGGCACCGATTTATCCTCTAAAAGGTGTACCTGGAGTCTATGTGGGTCAACCTCCTTCGATACTACCACTTTCATAGCCTGTAAATGTTGGGCTATATTAATCAAACCTTCATGAGAAGGACAGTCATCCCAATTATGGGACACCCAAGGACACTTCGCATACCAATGCCCAGTCTGTTCACACAAATTACATTTAAACAGATTAAGACAATCAGCCGCCTGATGACCAAACTCAAAACAGTGAGTACATCTAGGGGTATCACAGCCGTATTAAGATGAGTCCTGGACCCACACCTAAAACAAGTCCTGGGCTGACCAAAATAGAACAAATGTCCCTTGTCCTTCCCCAGAAAAAAACTATTGGGAAGATGTACAGGACCATTATTAATAGAATAAAGTTTCACCCTCAATTTCCACCCACCATTCCAGATTTGTTCACTGTCAAGAATAGGCACAGGTTTCTCTAACACTTCACACCTCTGCCTCAACCAAAACAAAATGTCCTCAATATTAACACCTTCATTATGAAACATAATGGTAATTGATTTAACAGCAGGCTTAGTTAAAGGGACCCCCCAAAAACGGAACCCAGAGAGGTGTATTTTTGACCTTCTGATATTGGACCCAGAATCTATCCAAATTAGAAACAGATTTAAAGCTAACATCATAACTCAAATTTCCAATGTGAATAAGAGCGAAAATTTCTGAAGAAAAAAATTTCATAGAACCCTTCAGTAATTGTCTGGCAACATACAATCTGTCAGGTTGTTCCTCCAGTCCCCACTTACATATCAACCTAACAGCGTTCTCCTGAGGGGCTGGTTCACCTTTACTATGAAATGTCTGCCAATTAAAACATTGGATTAAGCCATGCAGATTTCTTAGGGTCTTGCAAAACCTGGACTGAAGGCCCCATCCGAACACTGTCCCCAGTAGACGTGTGAGGAATGTCTGAGTTAATGTTAGTCAAATCCTCCACCTGTTGTCCCTTTGTACCCATGTCATGCACTACACCGACCTCAGCCACTTGAAATGGAGGGGCAATATGTTTAGAAGGCAATACCGGATTAGCAGGTACAGAGTTTGAGAGAAGATTATAACGCTGCACAACATCATCACAAGGATCAGGAATCCATCTCCCATCCAATTGCTGAAGCCACCCAGCCCCTTCGATAGCACGTTCAGGGGGCCAGCCTGCCTGAGGAAGGGGGATATCAGTAAGAACTTTCCCACCAAAGTCTACTGACCCTGAAGGCAGAGAAACCACAACAGCTACCAACTCCACAGGCATACTATCCTGCTCCTGCTGGCCCATAGCGGGAGTAGCGCCACTCACCATGGGATTGACATTCCGCTTCACCAGTACCGAAGACCCATGCATACCCAATCGTTTAGTCATCTTAGGGGAACCACACAAACTCAAACCTGGAAGTCCAGCACCAACATTCGACTTCAGGTGCACATCAACCCGTTGCTCACAACTGCCAACCACTGCAGAACTCTTAGTCCCGATTGCCACGCACTGTTCTGGAACAACGTGCACATCACTGGCATGTGATGAAACAGAATGGGAGGTGAGTGATGGAACTGGCAAGGAAGCAGATTGCATTGCAGCTATTTCAGACACCAAAGCATTTTTCCGAAGCATACAATGCTCTTCCTGAGCCAAGATAAGTGCCAACAATTTTTCTTTTTCGGTGAAGTCAATACTGTTACCTTCCATAGAACCAGGTTTGTGACTTCCAGCAGGAAGCTCAACACATCCTACATCCTCCATCTCAGTATCAAAAAATTCCTCAGGCATATCATGAAAAACTAAGTCATTTTCCAAAACAGCAGCTTCTCGAGTTTCAGTGACAGAGGAGGAGGCCTGCTCCTCAGTCCCTCCGACATCCATCTCTTCCGAGGTTTGCACAGAAGTGGCCATCTCGAACAGACAGCCAAAGATTCCCCCTTCTGGAGAGTAGAGGAATTTCCCCGGTGTCCTGGACAAATTTCCCTCATTCACTAATACCACCAACAGCTTAATCTGGTTCAAGGTCAGTTGGCATTCATCTGTAACCCTCTCCCTTGGGTCGTGCCTGAAAATAGGCAGGGTTTGTCTAGTGCACTTACCCGGTCAACAAAAACTAAATAAATAAATAAACTGGGCATAGTGCTGGGGACTGAGCATAAGAAATCCAGTACTTTAATCCTTGACTTTAGAAAGGTAGACTACAATAAAATGTGTATGATAATAGAAAAGCTGATGGAGGACCTGCACACTGTAGAAGGAAGGGGGAAAGAATAGGTGGACAAAAAGAAAGAAGAAAAAATTGTAGGCTACCTGCTCATGTGTGAAATTTGTACAAAAGGTCAAGAAACAGAAGAAACTACTCTATCTCAGTAACCAAGTGCCTGAAGCAATGAGGGAGAAAAGAAAAGGCTTTTAAGATATACAGTATAAGAGGGAAACAAATAAGATCAAAAGAAACACAAAGAAAACTGAACAATTGAAAAGACACCAGAAGAAGGACAAATGCAAGCACAGAACTCAGCATAGTAGAGACAGTCAAAAACTATGACAAGACCTTCTACTGATATACTTTATAAGGGAAAAAGGAATACAAAGGAGAACATTGAGAGGATAAGGAAAGATGGGCCAGGCATTGAGGAGGTTATGGAAAAGGTTACTTTATTAAAGGACTGCTTCAGCTCAGTGTTCTCAATAGAAAGTATAGGGCCACACTCAACAGCAAAAATAAATTCCAAGATATTAAGAGCAGTAGATTAGGGATAGAGATAGATACCAAGGAAAACATTCTGTATGATGTACAAGAACTTTATGTGACCGAATCCCCTTGGTCAAGAAGGTTGCACCTGAGGGCACTAAAGGAGATTAGTTAGTCACTGACAGCCCCTCTGACAGACCTTTCTATCAAATCACTAGGTTTTGGAAAGGTGCTGAGCACTGGATGATGGTCAATGCTGTCCCCTTACATAAGAGTGGGTACAGGTCCAAGCCAGGTAACTATAAGTCTGTGAGTTTGATATATATATTGGGACAATTGCAGGAATCAATCATCAAAGAGCAGATAGTGGAGTTCCTTGAAGAAAATAGACACATGGATAATAATCAGCATGGATTTTAAGGCGAATAGTGAGCCAAACTAATCTTATTGACTTCTTTGACACAGTGATACAGATGGTGGATAGGAACCAGGCAGTTCACATCCTATGCCTCAACCTTAGCAAGGCCTTTAATTCAGTGGCTCATATGCTGATAAGAGAATTAAAAAAACATGAAGAGAGATGTGGGGAGATCTGAACAGTGGCATGGAATATGGCAGTTAAAATTCAATCCCCTAAAAATGCCAAGTGATGCATACAGGTAACAAGACTCCACAAATAGAATATAGCAATATTTGGGTTAGTGCCAATCCCTCACAAAAAAAAGAAAAAAAGAAAAAAAAAGAATTTAGATATAATAATAAACAGCAGTATGAAATGTTCGGCTCAGTGTGAGAAAGCATATGGAAAAGTTAATAGGATACTGGGGTGCATCGAGAGAGATTCCCCTAGCTGAAACAAAGAGGTGATCTAGCCGCTGTACAGATCACTGATAAGAAGGACACACCTGGAGTACTGCATGCAGTTTGGGTACACTTGCCAGAAAGAGGATACAGAGAGGCTGAATAAAATCCAGTGGAGGGACAACAAAAATGGTTCATGGTCAACAAGGGAGGATCTATCAGGAGAGGCTGTACAGACTAAATGTATAAAAAAGAATAAATGGAGCAGCACACAAGGCACCAGGAAGCTGATTTTTTTTTTAATAAAGTCTTTATTTTCTCACTTTGTAGGCTGCGCATCCTTCCAGAGTACCTACTCAGCTAAGTCTCTACTCCTAGCCTGAACCCTCGCTTACCAGTGTCCTCCCCAACTAACCAGGCAGGTCCAGCCCCCTGGATCACCCCTGGGGCAGGGCCTGCTCTCCCTCTGTGGCCTTTCTGTAATTAGAGGGACCTACCTGGCGTCAGGTCGGGCTGTGGAGTCCACTGGTGTGCTGGGTCGGCGGTAGGATGTGGACTTGCCCCTGGAGTCTCCTTTATCTCTTGGCTCTGCAGAGGGCTTTTTCTGTATTTTCTTTCCCCCAAGGGCTCGGACGTGCAATGGTGGCTGGGCACAGCATGCCACTGCCCACCAAGCTCCTCCCCCCTTACAATGTGCGCCACTGGACTGTGCTGCACCCAGCCACCACCAGGTGCCACTACAAAGAGGGACATCCCCCAAACCCTCTCCAGGGAAGGGAGAACTGTCCACTGGATGCTCAATCCCTTCCCTCCCCTGCTGACCCCTGATGGCCCCGGCTGTTTCTCAACCCAGTTCGCTGCATGGCGAGGTGGCGTCCAGCACCTCAACCCTCAGCGCCACTGGGCTGGCCAAGAAGCTGATGTTGCTTGTAAAAATATTTCTTTATTTATACAAATATAGTTCCAGTGAGCATAAATACAAACTTGGAAAAACATACAGATAGCTGCAGATAGGGAGAGAGACGACAACAACTGAGAAAAGACCACCCTTACATTTTGCCACAATAGGCTTCAACTGGGGACTAAGTGTGGTCGGACTGAAATCCCACTTGTATTCATCAATCAATTAATTAATTAACAGTGGGATTGCTCTCACCTGCTACATGAGATACTCACTGACATACAAACTACTTTCTAGCAAATTGACCTTACACAGTAATGAATAAGTAGTTAAATAAATAGGTCCTTTAAGTTGATCAAGGGTACCCATATGATATCCAGTCAATGGTTTGTGTTATTTAAAGGCAATCTACATTAAATTTAAGTCACATACATTCTTTTTTTATTTATTTTATTTATTGTACTCTCGGAATACCATTGAGAACAAGCTCATCACATAGGTTCCACATTAGAAGATTAAATACAAGTTGGTGAAAAGTTTGATACAGGGAGTAAACTACACAAGAGATACATGCTAGCTTTACAAAGGATAAAATCAGTGAAATCACAGCACATTTGGCATTGTACAATGTATGCTATGTTACACAGGAGTTTATACAGAGGATTAAAATGGGAAGCTGCAAGGGGGGGTAAGACATACAGTACGACAAAAGACACTTTTGATGATGGGAGACACTAAGACAGACAAATAAGAATCATCTACTGTAGGTGAATGGAAGCATCAGCCCAAGGGCATTGTCAGAAGTGGGAAGGAATTGGACAAGCTCTTTCAAGTGAGCGTGGGAGCTCAGGGTGGATAACAGGGGAGTGGTGGGAGGTAGGGTGGGAGGGAGGAGAAGGGATAGAGGGGTGTGGGAAAGAGAGGGGGGTCAAGAGAAGAGTGAAAGGATCAAGAATAGTCAGTGGGTAGAGAGCTAAGGGTGAGACAAGTGCTGTTCACAAGGAGGAAAGGGTTATTGGAAACAGTCACAACTGGCCTCAGCAGCTTGCTGTTGCCTAACTTTCCTCTTGAAAGTGCCCAGGGTTGCTGCTGATGTGATGTCAGGGTGAAGAGAGTTCATCCAGAGTGGGGCTCGGTAGGCAAAGGACCCTTGACATTCTTATAACTACTGCAAAAAAGATTTAACCACATGAATCTCATGGTAAAAATAAAGACATTAATTGGTAGCAGGAGTACAGAGTCAAGAACCCAAGGTCACAAGTGGAAACTGGAGGGGGGAAGGTTTAAGAGGGATGTGAGGAAGCTCTATTTTATGGAAAGGGTGGTGGAGCCATGGAACAGTCTGCCAGTAGAGGTGGTGTGTGCCAAGACCATAAATGGTTTCAAACATGGCTAAGACAGAGTGAAGGTTTGGTGGTTGCTCAGTTCGGTAGCAGTAGGGAGTGGAATGGATGGAGAACAAGGACGGATAAAACCCCATATAAACAACAGGTCTCAGGGCAGATAGGAAACTCTGGTGGACTAGATGCACCTTTGGTCTTTTTATGCCATCACTGTCTATGTTTCTCTGTTTCTAGAAGTAAAAAAAGTGCACCCCACTACACATTAGAATACATTGATGGGATAAAAAAAAATGAAGAGAGACATGGAGAGACTTTAACAGGGGCATGGAGAATGGCAGTTAAAATTAAATGCCCCCCAAAAAAGGAAAAAAAGGACTTAGGTATTATAATAATAAGCAGCAGTATGAAATTTCCATCTCAGTGTAAGAAAGTGTATGGAAAAGTAAACAGGATATTGGGGTTTCTTGCCACTGTACAGGCCACCAGTTAGAACACACCTGGAGTAGTGTGTAGTTTTGGAATCCTTGTCTGAAAAAGGACAATTAGAGGTTGGATAACATCCAGTGGATGGCAGCAAAAATGCTTCATGGTCAACTAGGGAAGCACTTTCAAGAGAGGCTGGAGAGCCCAAGTGTACTCCTTGGAGAAGAGATGAAAAGAGAAGAGAGAGGAGGGACTTGACAGAAACTTACAAATACATACAGGGAGATGATAAGGTAAAGACAACAGATGTACTGAAGGAAGAATATAAAAACAGTATAAATAGAAAAGAAAAAGTGACTATACTGTAAATAAGAAATAAGGGAATGGGAGTTGTGTGCATATTAATGTGAGAAGTTTAAGAAACAAAATTAATGATTTAAAAGCATTAGTGGCAGTAGGTAATTTAGATATAGCACTGGTGACAAAAACATGGGCCACAATGAATCATGATTGGGAGTTAACAATTCTAGGATACTCGTTGTTCACAAAGGAT
Organism: Neoceratodus forsteri; assembly: GCA_016271365.2. Taxonomy (NCBI): domain Eukaryota; kingdom Metazoa; phylum Chordata; order Ceratodontiformes; family Ceratodontidae; genus Neoceratodus; species Neoceratodus forsteri. The sequence goes on from CM057451.1 coordinate 239,332,510, forward strand.
AGAACCGTTGAAAAAGGAGGAGGAGTTATTTATTTATTTATTTAAAAGTTTTACCAGGCAGGCATACTGAGTGATGCAACGCTCGATTCCAGATGCATCCTGGGGGTAGGGGAAAACAGCAAATACTGTGTCACGGGATATACATATGAATAGCCTTACAGAGATCATACTAGGTTCAGACATTGTACAGTTATAGTACAGGGAAGACTTAGTATTGCAAGGTGTCTAAGTGCAACAGCAATAAAAATACGGAATATACTAGCTAAACACCTGGTCATGGTAAGGGCGGAGTTGGGATAATTGGACCGTTCTGCAGGACAAGGTGCACGAGCAGGAGGAGGAGGAGGAGAAGTACAACTTGAGTAGGGAATTTAGCTGCTGGGTGTAGGCACATTGTCTAATGTCTCCAGGCAGGGAGTTCCATGCTTTAGGCATATGGTACTTGAAAGCATTTTGTCCTTTAGTGGAGGACATGTGTGGGACAGAGAGAAGCCAGGAGTTGGACTTCCGGAGAGAGTATGAGTGGGGAGGTTGAGCTATAAGGGCGGTTGCTAGGTAAGGGGGTAGTGAGTTGCTCTATATGTGAAGGAAAACATTCATGCAACAGAAATTGTTGCCTGGCAAAGAAACCTACAGTAACAATTGAAATGTTGTAGGTACAATTAATTACAATGAAGGGAAGAGTATTAGGGTGGGCATAGCATATAGACCACCCTCCTAGAAGGATGACACAGACAAAGAAATGTTAGATAGGATTAATAGTTTTGCAGAAAAGGGGGACATACTATTAATAGGGGACTTTAATACGTCTGATGTTGACTGGAGAACCCCAACAGCTGTAAGTGAAAGAAATCATAAAATGGTAGAGAATAAGCGGGAGGCATTCCCAACACAGTTAGTGAATGAGAAACTAGAGGAATGCTACATTGGAGCTAGTCTTCTTAAATGGAAATAGGATAGAGAACATCAGGGTCTGTGAACCATTGGGAACAAGAGATCACTTGACAGTTTAATTTGTTAAATGGTAGTATAAGAAAATCAGAAACAAAAAATACTGGGTATCAGGAGAGCAGATTTTTTTGAATGAGTGAGATAGTCAAACAGAAACTAGAGAGGGTGAAGGAGGCAATAGGTGTGGAAAGCAAGTGGAGTATAATAAAGCAGGGTTTACTGGAGGCAACTAGTCCTTGTGTAGAGGTAATTAGTACAAATAAGAGAAGAAAGACTATTATGGTATAATAAGGATCTGCGGATTGCAGTTAGAATAAAGGTTCACCCATGCCACCGGGACAAACATTTTGCTGGCGCTAATTATGGCACAGGCAAAATGCTCTCTGGCATTACAGTGCCATGCATTTCATCTCCCAAGAGTTACAGTGCAAAGCACCCTCCTAGGAACAGTTATTTTTGTGGGAGGGGGGCTTCGCTCCCAGCACCCCACCAAGCTAAATATAACCTCCTCTGGGGCGAGCATGCCCAGAGGGGGTAGAAACTGGGTGGATGCAAAGGGCGACATGAGTGATGAGCGGTCTAAAGTCAAGATCGCCCCTTTCGCTATTGCCCTTGTTGTGGCGCTGTAATTTCTGTGACTAAAATGAGTCAGCAACTTGATGGACTATAGGAAAAAAACAAACAAGCTTTTACAGGTTACAAGGCAAACCAAACAGCAGATAAAGGGGTAATTTACCTAACAAGAGGGAGACCAACCAAAGAGTGAGAAAAATTAAATCAGACACAGAACTCAGAACAGTTGAAGAAGTATCAAAATGGGACAAGATTGTTTTCTACTATATCAGAGAAAAAATAAAAAATAAAAGATGGTATTGTAAGACTGAAGAAAGGTGAGCGTAGGGAAGGGAGAGACACAGAAAAGGCTAATATCCCACATGAGTATTTCTGCCTGGTATTTACAGTGGAGAAAAAAGGTCCATTACCAGATTGTAAAATGCAGATAAAAAAGCAAAAGGGAGAGAGCTGTGGTTGTTCAGTTTTAGAATATAACAGTAGAAAGAGTATTAAAGGATCTTAGAAATTTAAAAGCGAATAAAGCTATGGATTCTAACAACATACCTCCAAGAATACTACATCAAATGATATGATAATTAGATGTTTTGTGTAGTATTAGCCACTGCTTTGCAATTAAACTGCAAATTATAGTGAGGAAGAAATAAAGTGACTCATGGGTGCCTGGGTTCAATTCCCAGTATGTTACTTTATTTCTTTCTCACTGCAATTTGCAATTTAACGTCTGACAGTAATTCCTGCTTTGTCAACTTAATCTGGGGCTCCACTGCCTTCAGGCCCACACTGTGGAGGACCTGGAGGGACATTAATAAATCTGAGAGGGCAGCATACAGTACATCTCCTCTCACTGATGTTTCTTGCTGGCTGCTTGGGGGAATCCGTTCCCCCCATATCATAATTTTCACAGTGCCCCAGAGAATAGAAGTGGATATATTAGTGGATTCATTGGGCTGGATTTCCAAAGCGTGGTGTGGGGTTGCACCAAGCCTTACACCATGACACTTAGGTTCTGGCAGTGTGCCAAACCCCGTCACTGCAACTGCCCCCGATTTTACAGTCTTGGGTGCAGTTTTTATGATTTACAGCAGCTTGCACCAAATATCTGGTGCAACCTCTGTAAAAAGTCTCCTAGGATTGCTGCAAGTTAAACCAAAAATATTGATCTAACTTGTGGCAGTTGCCACGCGGGATAGAAAATCCCATTAGATCGCTACAAGCCCCATGCGCCATGTCATCATTGAAACATGGGACTTGCGGCTTTCTAAGCAGTTTGAAAATCCTGCTCATTCTCTGCAATGACTTGGGCAGTTTTTTCTCCCAGATATTCCACAAAAGCTTCATCGATGAACAGGAAAAAGTTAAATTGCCAGAATGAGTTACACTTGCACTTCCCATGTCTAGTTTCAGGGTAAGTGGAGCATGATATGATAATAGGATAGGGCCATATGTAAGGTCCTGAGCCCCTGCAAATCCATCCACTAACATAAAAAGTAGTCTATGAAAGAATAGCTACCGTAGAAGGGTGAGTAGTGAGTATAGGACCGGGATGAGGGAAAAGTCATCTTCGGATATGTAAGAGACCCAAATAACCTAGCTGAGGTTTCCGATATTTTGGGGCCCCGATGATCAAAAAATCAAATCTCCCATTGAGTTCTACTACCTGTTTCTTCTGCAGGAATGGAGTGGTGGAAGAGATTAAGATGGTCACACTGGGGGTGTGGCTAGCTGGCAAACATGGCAGACGCTTGCTAATACAGCTCCTCAGGGAAATGTTTTTTAAAATGTATTTACAGCTGCAATAGTGTCTTCTGGTTATACTTCTGGTGATATTTGGAGTCTCTACACTGATGACATTGGGAAAATCAAAAAATAAACAAGCCAAGCTGCAGTTTGAAGCCTGATTGCAGTCGAAGAGAGGTGAGAGTGACTCATGTGGCTCTGGGCCTTCCTCCCCGGGCACTAGTCCTGAAGGTGCACTGACAGATGCCAGCACCTAACTAAAATGCTTGCTGGAGTCCCTGACATGCTACTACAAATGCAGCAAGATATGAAGTCTGGCTTTAATAATCTTATTACGCAATTTGCTCATCTCCAATCAATGGTCACTAGTCTTACAGAAACTACCACAACACATTTATTTATTTAGTTTTTGTTTACCGGGTAAGTGCACTAGCCATAGAGATGACTATTTTCAGGCACAACCCGGGAGGTTACAGGGTAAAACATTACAGATGTACAAAAAAGGTGGTTACAGCAAGGTATAAGTAACAGTGTTACACAGCAGGTTCTGCAGCATTAGGATACAGTGTGTTGAGAACCGGGTACAGAAACATAATTTACAGTTATAGCATAGGGATGAGGCATATTTGTGATAAGGCAATGTGTATTACAAAATAAAGGAAAAAATCTAAATTAGATAATACAGTGGGCAAACAATACAAGAAAATAGACATGCAGTAGATAGGACCCTGTGGGAAGACAAATAAGCAGACAGGTAAGGAAAGGGAAACAGGGTTGATAAGTGCTAAGAGGGTAGGTGCAGGAGAATAGGTGACTGAGGAGCAGAGGGAATAAGTGCAAAGGGGACTGGATGCAGAGGCTAGTTGAGGTGAGTTTGGAAGTGAAGGCCTGTTGAATAAGGTAACCTGGGGAGGATCGTGAGGGGAGTGTCATAATGTGGTATTATGCAGAAACAAGGTAAGAACTGCTGCCAGGGATGGAGGACCGGGAGCTAAGGAGGTTTAAAGCAGGAGCATTGGTCGGATGAGATGAGGTGGTGATGGAGTATTTTTTTAATGGTGTCATGGGTGGGTGCTAGGTGAACCTCGAGAGGGAAGGAGTTCCACAACCGTGGAGTGTGGTGGGCAAAAGCACTAGCACCTTTGGTAGTTGTGTGTTACGGTGCACATAAGAAGGATTTGTCTATTGAGTGCAGTCCATAGTTGGAGGTCTGTGGAGTGAGCAGTTCAGCCAGTGACTTGGGTGTTTGAGACCTCATAATACTGTCTATGGTGGAGCCAGGGGAATAGAGCCTGGTAGCATTTGGAGATAGCCAATTAAGATCAGAGTAGAGGAGACAGTGGTGTTTTCTCCTATGGGATGAGGCAGCGTACTGGCATATATTATTATAGGCCACGTCCCACCTGTGTAGGTTTGTTATACGTATGGCGGCAAATGAAGATATCCCATAGGTAAGGATTGGCAGGAGAATGACTCGGGTAATAGCTAGTCTTGCTGAGGGGGTTAGAACATAGCTAGTGCGGTAAATTGCACCTAGCTTGGAGTTCACAGACTTGCATATGTTAGTTATATGATGATCAAAGTTTAAGGATTGATCCAACGTGATTCCAAGGTACTTAAAAGAGGTAACTACGCCAATGGGTAAGCCATCTGAGTAGCAGGCCCTGAAATTGTTTTGATTAGATTTGAGTTTTGAAGGGTACCGAATAGCATGGACTGGGTTTTGGTCTCATTTAGAACAAGTTTCTTATCTGAGAGCCAGGTTTGTATGCATTGGAAGTCAGCAGAGAGCCATAGATTGATGTTGGTTACATTTTTTGCATTGATATAAAGGACAATGTCATCTGCAGAGAGTGCGGGGGAGGAGGAGAAAGAGAGTTTGGAGGTAATATCATTAATAAATATTGAAAAAAGAAGTGGACCCAGGATAGAGCCCTGGGGAACTCCAGTATTCACTGTGGCCTTATGAGAATATGATGAGTTGAACTTAACAACTTGGACCCGGTATGACAGGTAGCTCCTGAACCAGCTGACTACGTTAGGCGCAAAGCTCATAGATTGTAGGGTGTCAAGGAGAAGGGAGTGATTCACCAGGTCAAAAGCTTTCATCATATCAATGAAAACAGCCCCTGTAAGAAGACCTGAGTCCATGGCAGAGAGAGTGTCTGTGGCAAATTTAAGCAGTGCAATAGAGGTGCTGTGGCCTTTGTGAAAACCATGCTGGGCTGTTGTTAGTAGGTTATGCTTGGAAAGAAATTCTATGGTTTGGGTTACGACTAGTTTTTCTAAGATTTTGCTTAGCACCGACAGGATGGCTATGGGCCTATAGTTGGAGGGGTCACTGGGGTCGCCCTTTTTAAAGATAGAAGTGACTCTTGCTATCTTCCAAATGTCAGGTATGCTACTTTGACACAGTGAGAGGATAAATATTTTGGCCAGAGGAGCTGCAATAAGAGGAGCAGCTATTTTTAGTAGCCTGGGCTCAATACTATCTGAGCCTGTAGCTGTATTATCAGATACTGAGCTAAGAATTTGTGTAACCTCCTTTGGGGTAATAGCTCTAAAGTGAAAGGGTGGGGGTACTGGTGTTCGGCTAGAAGAAATTGAAGATGTATTTGTCAGGGTGGGGAAGGAGTATATGAATTTTGTTAGGTCTGTGAATTGATTATTAAGGAAATTTGCAATGGTCAGAGGATTGTCGCAGTGAGTTCCGTTCAGGATCATATCATTGGGAGAAGATGATTGAGTGGATCCCAGGAAAGTTTTGATGTGGGACCAGAACTTCTTTGAGTCATTTGAGGAATTGGTTAGAAGGTTTTTGCAGTAGGAGCTTTTTGCAGATCTTATTGCCTTTTTACAAGAATTTACATACTTCTCAAATGTGTGAATTAGAGAAGAGTGTGAGCAACATGGAAGACTCTTATGCCAGGGTTACAGCGGAGAGGAATGGCCTACTAGCTACTATAGCTGAACTCAGGAATAAGTAGATAACCAAGACAATCATTCCTGACACTCCAACATCAGAATAATCAGGCTGCCTGAAGGGACAGAAGGGAGAAATCCTAACGAGGAGATCCATCACTGGCTGGTTAACAAGCTGGGCCTACTGGAGGAGATGGCGAACTTTGAAATAGAGCGCACTCACCGTGTGGGCCCGCCACCAAACCCAGGGGATCTACCCTGGCACTGCCTAATTAAATACTTGCGGTATGGAGATAAAGAGACTGTGCTGCAAAAAGCCAAATCGTTAGGTCCTATTAAACTTGGGAATTCTAGAGTTTATGTCTATCAGGGCTTCAGCCAGGAACTCCAAACTAAGCGCCAAAAATTCAATCAAGCCAGAAATAAGCTTTTTAAGCTTGGATGGAAATTCTCCTTCATGTATCCAGCTCAATTGTGGGTAGACAGGCTGGGACAAAGCCCTCAATATTTCACCTGCCACAAGTCAGCTGAAAAATGGATAGAAGAGGAGGAGGAGGAGGTCAGGGGGGGAGAGAGTGCAGCCTGATGCAGAGTGAGTTATGCTCAGTGGAGTAACCAGCCTTAAAAATGTGTACGCACCAATAATCTAAAGTATAGGCTGGGGGTCTGGGGGCCGCCTAGGCTTCCAGAAAATTTTGGGTTTTTGGTGCATTCTGATGCATTTTGGGGGTAATCTGAAACAGAATTAGCTACCCTGTTATCCTCTCTCCCCATGCCTAAGTAAGTTGCACTATAGTCCTTTCTGCAGTCCCTACAGTTCAGTGAGTTGCCCAAACCACTTGCCTGTCAACTCCCTTCCTCCTGAGTCCCTCCCATCCCAACTACAACAGGTAGGAGTGTAGGCAGGAAATTTTTTGGAGAGTGCTTGGATATGATTTTAATGAATAAGGAGAAATAAAAGCTGGGGGTCTGGGGGGTTTACATGCTCTGTGGTGAGTTTTAGGGTTTTTCTTGAAGAAAAACACACTTTTGTTACATCTTGCCTACCCCTAATTTCAAGAGAAATGTTTCCCCCCATGGAATCAGGGGTGTTGGAGGCTCTGGCTGGCATTAGAGTCTGCAGTTTAAATGGTTATGGACAACTGGCTGTCAAACAGTGTCATCAACCACCTACCCCATTTGCATTTTTGCAATATACTGTGAAAGATTTCTGCACTAAGGCTGGGGGTCATTCTATGGGGTTTACATGCTCTGTGGTGAGTTTTAGGGTTTTTATTGAAGAAAAACACACTTTTGTTACATCTTCCCTACCCCTAATTTCAGGAGAAAATGTTCCCCATGGAATCAAGGGCGTGACAGACTCTGGCTGACATTAGAGTCTGCAGCTCCAGTAGTTGTGAACAACTGGCTGTCCAACAATGCCATCAACCACCCACCCCATATGCAATTTGTGTAATATGTCATAAAAGATTTTTACAGAAAAGCTCCAGGGGGTGGTTACATGCTCAACATAGACTCACACACACATAAAAAATAATGTGGAGCTGCATAGAACAAGTTTCTTGGATGGGGTAAAGAATATAAAGGCCCTGGTCACAGAGGGTACACACAGAAACTGAGAGGCCATGTCCAGGCAATCTCACTGGCTAGGATCAGTGACAAGGAGAGTTACCAACCTTCCAGTGTGGTGCCCATAAAACTGTCGTGATCTCTCCCTTCATACCTCTACAGGGTGGTAATTCCTCTGGAACAGAGAGTGTGAACGGCCAAAACCAAACTAAAACAGTTGCACAAGCATAACACTATACTGGCTGCGTAGGTCAGTGAATAAAGAGTTGATAACAGACCTGTCTGACATAGGGTGCACTGCAAAACAGTTATTTCAGTAAAGCTACTGCCACTGGTACAAGAAAATAAAAAGCCACAGCTAGCCCTGGAGGAGGTCAATCATTCCAACAAGATGGTGAGGGGAAAACTCAAAGACAGAGACCAGTTTGATGAGAAACAAACTACTGCTAGGAACCCAGTGAGCCATAAAAGTCTGGCGTTCCAGGTCAAGTTGGTCATATTCTCCAAGTCCTGTTATGACTAAGCAGCAGCCACTCAATACACAGTTGAAGTTCTATAAAAAAGCATTGAGCCTGTGGCCCACCCACCATCAGACTGCTTTCCCATGTTACAGGCACAAAAAGTGAGTTTCGAATCTCAACGCGCGGGGAACTTCAGCTAAATGGTGGCGTGGGTGACAGAGGAGCACATTAAATAAAAATACCACCAGCAGTTTAATCTGGTTCAAGATCAGTTGGCATTCATCTGTATCCCCTTCCCCCTGGGTTGTGCCTGAAAATAGGCAGGATTTGTCTAGTGCACTTACCCGGTCAACAAAAACTAAATAAATAAATAAATAAATCTATAAACAACAGCTCAGTTGGTACAAAGGAGAGGGTCATAGGGTTCAATGCAGCCTGCAGGAAAATTCTACATTGCTGGCAGTCATTGCAGAGTATGGATAAATAAATTACCATGCTGCCAGGGCCGAGGATTCCCAACCCCTGCAGCATGCAGCACACCATGGCAGACAGGCAGTTCAATTCTGCATTCCGACCCTTTGACGGTCAGGATGCAGAATTGAACTGCCTGTCTGCCATGGTGTGCTGTATGGTGCAGGGGTTGGGAATTGGGTCTAAGACAGGCATGGAATTGGAAAATGACACATATGTCTTGAAGGTTAGGCAAAAAAGGTATTTTTAGATTCAAACAGACACATTAACTAAACTATCTGTCCATTTTTTCATATTACCCCAGTGCTGTCAACACCATTCCATCACTATTCTGCTCCCCAGTAGCCATGGATGGCTCCACTCTGTAGCTGCAGATCTTCCAAGCCACGACCCCCATGGCGGTGGAGTGCCCATAGTCAAATGACAGTCCTGTCATCTCACTCCCGACCCGACCCAAGATTTGACCATCTTCTTAATCTTGCACATGACACAGGTGCACAGCGCAACAGATCCGAATGCACTTCTGAGCTGAACACCGCCACAGCCCACGAGTGCTAAGGAAATACTGCCAAATTACAACCACTGTTCTGATCTCTTTGTGCAGGTGCAACTGATCAGCAACTGGTGTGCTCAGTCGCGCCATCACCAACTCTCTCCAAGTTCTCAGCTGAATGAAAATTCATGCAGGCAGCAGGGCCACAGGAAAATTCATAGGGCCAGTTTTCCTTGAAACTTTATATTATTTGTATCCTCATTTTTCCCAACATATACCTATTTTATAAACACAGTAACACACACCTGGGTGTGGTTTAGTCTAGATAAATGCACTGCTAGGGGCAGAAAGGCAGGAGGCTGCTATGCCCCAGGCGAGAATTTATCCAAACTATATCACACCAAGTCATGTGTGATTGATTAGGTAACATACAGGGACCATGCCAAAGGGGTTGGGGAGCTAAAGCATCCCAAAATGTTACTTTGTCAGCAAACTCTCTGTTTTCAACTCTTGTTCTGGCTGCACAATTAATCTTAAAAAAAAAAAAATCTGAATCATAACCCACTTCTTTTGGGTCTAGAACATGTAGTACCCTGGTCTTTATTTTGTTCACCTTAATCCTCATAACACGATTGAAAATGAATTTCAATTGGCTAGTTAAAAATGTCACCTTCCTTAACGTCACTGTTAATGTTCTGATCTTAAAGACTACTGAAAAAAAAATGCAAACATATCATCAGGTGTGTCCCTCTCGAAAACAGTATCGCATTTGAAGCATCTCCGGAAGCGTCCCAGAAACAAACGTGATGTGAACAAACATCTCATTATAGTCATATTCAGCCAAATAAAATCGGTAGCGCAGTCACAGTCTGGTACTTCTGACTGATTTGTTCTTCCAGGGACTGAATTTGGGGATACACTGGGGCATGCTCCTGCTCCGGCTAAAAGTGCCTATATGGCATACCCCCTCAATTCGAACTTCGAGCACAGGGTTCCTCTTAGCTAATGCAGTGCATAACGTCAAAAACGTGAGATGAGGGGAACCGATTTTTTAACTGTTCCACTGAAATATGTTGTACAGTAATTCTCGAGGGAGATGCCAAGTGCATTTATGTTTTTACTGAACGGAGTGATTCCCTGTACTTCAAAAGACTGATAGCATTGGCGGAGGTGACGTTTTGTTATTTGCATTGATCTAAAAAGTTTAGTTCAAGGCAAACGTAGCTCTCAGAATTACATCACAGTGACCAGCCAGACTGAACAAATACAACCTACACGTAATTGTAAATTATTCTTTTTACTTTAAAATAAAAACTTATTCACAAAAAAAAAATACAACCTACACATTGCAAAAGCAATTATGCTATTCTATTCTAGGAATAAAAATAAAACCATTTAAAATCCTTATCATTTATGTGGTGTTCTTGAGTGCTATGGAAATACTGCCAAATTACAATCACCGCTCTGATGTCTTTGCACAGACGCCGCCGATCAGAAGCTAGTGTGCTCAGTCGCGCCATCACCAACTCTCTCCAAGTCCTCAGCTGAATGAAAATTCATACAGTCAGCAGGGCCACAGGAAAATTCATAGGGCCGGTTTTAATAAAACAAATTATGAGTTTTGAGAAAAATGTGTACGCAAGTGAGTACGGGAAGTATGCATAGTTATGCCACTGGTTATGCTACTTCATAATAAAATTGCTTTGATGACTGATCTGCAGGCCTAAGTTCATAATGTTTCTTCTCCTTACCTCCAATATGTGTCTGGTGCTCTCATTTCCTCTTCGAGTATTAAGGGTTTCATGGAGGTCATGAATGAAGTATTCAGTAGCCAGAGACTATGGCTAGCAGTGGAACATTCTCTGGCAGCTCCCTACCTTATCTAGGGGCACGGGTTCCAGTGGGGAGCAACTACTGCAGCTTGGTCCTCTAGACTCCCAAGAGGACTGTTTCACATGCTCTCCACACCTTTACCCCTTATATTATGACGGGGGGGGGGAGATGGGATCATTTGCCATCTGTGGACTAAGGGGCCTAGTGAAGATAATATTATTTATTTTTGTATCACCTATCTTGTTTATTTGTCTGTGCAGGGTGTCTGGGCACATGGGATAGAGCTCTGCTGTCCCTTCAGAGATGTAGGACTCGTGGGGGGGTTTCAACCCTAGAACTGGGATTGTAGGCTCTGCTGTGCTACTTCACTTTATTGGGACTGGCACGGACATGGCCCTGCCCGGTTAACTTTAAGATGTGTGCCTCCTCAAAGACACCAATAGGCCCTCTTCACAAAGCCTGACTGTGCCTGGGGGCATGGGTAGCGGCGGGCGGGTGATTTCCTGTCTCATAGGTGTGCACTTTTTATTCCGACTGGCTATTATATAGAAGACCCTGTTTCACATGCGTGGACTGAATATTAGTTCTTGGACTGCAGGCATTCGTTGCTAACACCACGATACTTCTGCTCCACAAATGTTGACTCTTTAAGTTGCACGGCTACCTTTTCGCCAGTTAGTTTTATAATCATATCAAAAGTTGTGTTATATTTTCCTTTTTTTATATATCTGCTATATTCAGCTGTTTTACGATTGTTTCTGATGTATTAGGGTCATTGCCCTACTACTCATAGCCATTGACATGGGCAGGATGCTTTGTATCTGCCTTTGTTTGTAGTGGGAATGCTGGCGGGTTTATACTCGGGAGGATACCAGTCCTGGTTGGACTGTGGCAGGGAGGTACAGCACTTTTTTCTGGTGGGGGGGTGAGTTCCATAACTTGGGAGGGGCAGAGGGCTTTGTTTGTAGGAGGTTTTAGACAGTTGCCTCATGAGCTCGAGGAGAGAAGGGGGGTACCAACTTGGTTGCACCTAATACTGCTGTCATTGGTGAATGATGGGTTGGGACCTCTAATAGGAGCTCTATTACCTGAATGACACGCTCAGGTCAGCTGTTGGAGTTTTACATGGGGGAGGTTGGTTGAGTTCTAGGAGGGGGGGGGAGCTGGGGCATTTGGGAAAAAGAATGTGGATGCTTACTTACTTTATGCCAGATGGAAGAATAGTTCAAGGTGGATGTATAATGTTGGGGGATGATGTCAGATGTGTATCCTGGAACATTAATGGCCTCAAATCTATTATAAAACATAAGAAGGTTATTGCAGAGATCCGAAGGCATAAGGGAACAATTGTTTTATTGCAGGAGATGCATTTTTCTCCCACTGAATCGCAGAAAACCGCTGACTTCATGGGGGGCACATGGGTGTCCTCAACATTTTCCTCAAAAGCTCAAGAGGCCTCGATTTGGATCCCTAGGGGGTCACCAATTCAGATTTTGGACAAACTGGTAGATCAATCCAGCCATTATTCTTTGGGAAGGGTTAATGTCCCTGGTAAGGGAGTATTTCTGATTGGCTCCATATATGCCCTGAATGTGGAATATCCCAGCTTTTTTCAGAAATTGGCACTAGACATGGCTCGTTGGGAGGTCCTTGGATTTTGGGGGGTGATTATAATTGTGTTTTGGACACGGTATTGGACTGTTCAAGCAGGAACCCTGTGCCTAAGTCTCATAATGCAAAAGCCCTGGAGGCTTTACAGGCGGACTTTGATTTAACTGATGCTTGGTGGCACCTTCACCCTACAGGGCAGGAAGACAGTTTCTATTCACATGCCCACCATTCCTATGTGCTCATAGACAGGCTGTTGGTCTCCAGTGCCTGGTGGTGGATCTGGGAGACGTGGGATATCTACCCATTTTGGTATTGGACCACGCACTGCACTATATCACTATCCAGGGTGCTAGGACCCCTGCTGGCTCTAGGGCTTGGAAGCTTGATCCCCTCCTCCTGAGGAATCCAGAATACCTACTATTCATGGGGAAAAGTCTGCAAGAATTCCTGCAATTTAACCATCGAGGTGATACCTTTCACTGTACTCGCTGGGAGGCCTTAAAGGCATATGTAAGAGGGCAAACCATCTCCTTCACCTCACATGCTAAAGGCAATGTGATAAGGAACTAAAACTTCTTAGGAGCAAAACTGCAGCCTGTGAAAGGGCACATATGTTAAATCCTATGGCAGCCCTCTATGCAATTATTTAAAAGCTGAAATGGAGGTTTAACACCTTGTCTAGTGCGCAGTTGGAGAGAACCATCCTCCTATCTAATGCAGGTGCTTACTTTGATGGGGAGAGGAAGGGGAAGCACTTAGCTTGGCAGTTGAAATGAAAAGAGATGGCGAAAACAGTGGGCCAGGTTCAGGATGCATGAGGGAATTTGGTGCAAGGCTCCAGGGAGATAGATGATGCCTTTGGTGCATTTTACAGGTCCCTTTACACCTCCGAATGTGATCCCTCTCAGGAGGACTATGACACTTTTTATGACGGGGTATCCCTCAATAGAATTAGTGGGGAAGAAACCAAGAGGTTGGACTCTCCCTTGACCAAACAAGATATCCATACAGCTTTGCAGTCTTTAAAGTGTGGGAAGGCCCCAGGGCCAGATGGCCTCTCAATTGACTTTTACAAAGCCTTTGAGGACCATCTCTTGAACCCCGTTTGATACGGTTGTGGAGGGTCTCTTGAAAGGTGAGTTGCCCCCATCCACACCGTCTGCAACAATCTCAGTATTGCCAAAACTGGGTAAGGATGCCACCAAGTGTGCCTCCTATAGGCCAATCTCGTTGCTCACTGCTGACTATAAAATTGTGGCAAAAGCTCTTGCATCCAGGTTGGAGGTGGTGCTACTGTGCATTATACACCTGGATCAATTTGGCTTTGTAAAGGGTTGAATGGGGAAACATAACATCAGGCACACACTTAACATCATATTTAGGTGGGCTCATACTAAAAGAATGCATGGAGCAGCGGTAGTGGATCTCGATGCTGAGAAAGATTTTGACCGTGTGGAATGGGGGTATCTGTTCAACACCCTGGAGAGGCTGGGGGTGGGTCCGACTTTTTGCTCTTGGGTCCGTACATTTGACCAAGGCCCTCTGGTGCAGGTTTTGGTCAGTGGTGAGTTGTCTAGCCCCTTCAAATTGGGCAGGGGCACTTGCCAGTGCTGTCCACTGTCCCCATTGTTCTATGTACTATTGTTGGAACCTCTGGGAGCAGCTTTAAGAGTGCACACGGGGATAAGAGGTGTTTTTGGGAGGGGGTAGAGAGCACAAAATTGCTATGTATGCAGATGACCAATTATTATATCTACAACACCCAGCTGAGGACTTACCTGCGGTTCATAGGTTAATGCAGTCCTTTGGGGCTATATCGGGGCATAGGGTTAATTGGTCCAAAAGTGAGTTGATGCCAGTGGGTTCTTTAAATCGAGCACAGCTTATTGCCCACTTGGGAGGTCTTCAGTTGGTTCCTAAGTTAAGGTACCTGGGAGTGCAAGTCTCTGCCTCTGCAGGAGCCCTATACAATTTGAATCTGAAACCCTTATTGGCAGGGATTGGGGGGGACTTTGAGAGATGGGCTGCATTGCCCCCCTCTCTGCTGGGCAGAGTGGGGGTTATGAAAATGACAATACTGCCAAAGGTTTTCTAATTCTACCAGGCAAGCAAGTAAGCAAGCAATTCTTTATTTTTAAAAAGCGCCTTTCCAGAACCAAAGCGCTTTTGCAATAAATAAATCAAATACATAAAATTAAAACAACATCCTAAAACCAGTCAATAAAATATACTTAAAAATCAGGATACGCCAGGCTAAATAAATACATTTTTAATGCTAATTTAAAACTTTGGATGGTCAGGCACTCTCGCACTCGATGAGGTAGAGAATTCCACAGGGTTGGGGCCATAAAACTAAATGATCTGGCCCCAGATGTCTTTAAACAGACCCTGGGAATCTCTAGCAATCCCTCATCGGTGGATCGGATCAGACGGGAGGGACAGTAGGGATGAAGAAGATCTTGCAGATAACTAGGTTCCTGATCACGTAGGGCCTTATAGGTCAGCAAACCGACCTTGAAGGTAATCCGCCACTGTACTGGCAGCCAGTGCAGTCCACAGAGGACAGGCATTATATGACTGGTCCTAGGCACTTCCTATTAGGATACCCCAAACTCATTTTAAACAATTAGAAGCGCTTACACTTAAATTTCTATGGCAAGGGGGACGAGCCAAAGTTAAAAGAGCCATATTGCAGAGGGCACCTGGGGAAGGAGGAGCTGGGCTACCGAATTTTAAAATTTATTATTGGGCTGCTCAACTGGCCTTTATACCCACCAGAAATTCGGGTATTGACTGCCCATGGATGGGCCTGGAGGAGGATATGTTACAGGGCACTCTCCGAAATGACACATTAGTTGGGAATTTACAAGACCTTGGTGAAGTGCATTTGGGCAACCCCTTTACTGCCTCTACTTTGCAAGCCTGGATCTGGGCTCATAAACGTCTGGGATATACAGGGGGCAATTCTCCTAATCTCAGCTTACTCCGCTATATGCAATTTGGGGGTGCACCACAATGATGGTCCAGCGATTATGGGTATGGAGAAAGAGGGGTCTCCTAACAATTCATCAACTATTTGAAGGGGACCTGATAAAGAGTTTTCCACAGCTATGTACTGAATGGAAAATTCCTGTGGGGAACTTCTTTCTTTACTTGACAATCCGGCAATGGTGAGGGACCACCCTCACCACTTTGAATGGTTGGGCTGACCCTTCCCCCCAGAAGAAGAGTTGTTTCGGCCACAACCGGGAGACAAGCCCGTGTCTATTTATTACCATGTACTCCACATTTCCCTCCCTCAGGAGCAAAACCGTAGCCAAGAAAAATGGAGTGCAGACCGCCTCCTGCCTCTAAACTGGAAGACCTGGTCTTTGGCATGCTCCAACTATCTACAATGCTCACACAGTAACAAACTGTGGCAAATTCAGTTATTCTTTCTGCATAGGGCTTATGTGACCCCCAAGTGCTTGCATGAATTAGATGCTACCAGATCGCATCTCTGTCCCAAATGCACAACTGATGAGGCAGATTTTATCCACTTGGCACTCATGTGTCCTAAGGTGGCTCCTTTCTGGCACCTTGTGCATACTATAATGTCAGACGTCTTGGGATACAGTCCATCCAAATCCCCACTGGAACTGCTGCTTGAGGCAGACCTGTCCCACCCAATCGGAGGGTGTCTAATCCCCTCTGGTCCAGTGCCCTTATCAATGCCAGGAGAACCATTGTGCAGTTGTGGATGTCACTAACCCCACCATCAGTCACTAGATGGGTACAAAATATAAAGTTCTGCATTGTGCTTGAAGGGGCTCAGATGAGTACCCAAGGCAAGCTACCCAATTTTGGGAAATCTGGGAGCCTTGGTTATCAGCAGTGGAGAGTGGGATTATTCTGGATTGAAGCCTGGGAGGACTTCTAAGTGGAATATGGGGCAGGGGGAGTTGTCTGGTCTGTGTTCCTTACATGGTATGGGGGGAAAAGTATGGTACGCAACTGGGCTGCTAACAATATGAAGTCCACTTTATGCATTTATACATGACCGAATACATAATAGCCTAACAGGATTCTTTACACTGTAACCTTATAGCACCCTTTGTAATGTTTTCCAGGAGATGTAACATAACCTTTGGGCACATATATATTGTATGGTTAAGAAGGTCTTGCTCTGGCTGTATTGTAAGCTTATCTACATTCACAATAAATAAATTTTACAACAAAAAAAAAAGATGGTCATACCACAGTGACCATCACAGCTAGAGTAGGCCACTCTGGTTTGATACCCAAAGTGGGTGAACTTATTGTGTTCTACAGTGCTAAAATGGGTCCCCTGGAAAAAAAAAGCATCAGTGCTCATTCTGGTAAATATCTTCAAACTCTTGACTGGGCTGTTAAGACCATTCACATTAAAGAAAATTACTCAGAGTGGTGTGTATCACAGGAGTACATACCTCTCAACCTCCTGCCTCATAAATCAGGGACAAGGCTTCAAAAAATCAGGGGCAAAGGACCAAAATCAGGGACACATTTTTAAAATTGGGGAAATCAACACAGAAAGCTGGTAGAATAAGGGGCTTAGTGTAAAATGCATTTTCTAAGGAAGAACATGTCTGTAACTTTAAGGTTTGACATTATTTTGTTCTTAGAACTCCCACTGTTTGGTCACGGAAACACAATTTTTAGGAGGGAGAGAGTAAAATTTTGAGGCAAAATCAGGGACGTCCCTGAAAATCAGGGACAGTTGAGAGGTATGCTGGAGTATAATTCAGGTCAAGAGGTGTACCCTCTCTTCACTGGAATCCCTTAAATCTCCTCACATTCCCCTGGTTGACATTATCCTTCTATCAAGCTCCTAAGTGGTATACAGACTATAGTATGCAAAAGACACACAGAATAAACAGAGAACACAATTGCAGTACTTAATTATCTCATGCCAACCAGGCAAATGAGTATCAGGAAATAAACAGGTAACAGTCCAGAAACCAGTCTACTGGGGTGTAAACATGTAGTCATTCCAAGGTATGGTGAGGATTATTGACGCTGCTCCCCAGGAGAGTCTGATGAAGTTGCCCCCACAAAGTAGCTTTATAACTGGTTACCAGCCTTTCACTCAAGATAACCTACAAGAAGTAGAAAATACATCACCAAGGCTAGCTGCCAGTGCTAACAGTTATTAAAGAATAGAGCAAACTCCATCTGCTCCAAAACAGGTTTAAGACTAGTTAACCAAGGAGGGAAAATTTGGGTGTTGAGTCCACATATGAAAAGTTCTAAGTCGCCTGATACAATGTCGTCCTGGAACAGGCTTGTTGACAGACACCATAATCCCAAAGTTTGAGACCAACTGCCGAAGGAAAGCCATAGAAGGAGGAGACAATGGCCAGAGAGGGAAGAGTGACAGTTAGATATCTGGGTAGAGGGACTCGCAGAACCATTGTGAAAGATCACAGCCTCAACAGTTAAAGCTCCAGCAGTGACCCCAGAGGGCTAGGAGCATGTCACACTCTTATACTCAATTACACTGAACTGTTGGAAGCCAAAGTAATATGGGACAGGTATCTGGGTCAGAACCACCCAACTAGCCCACAATGAGTGAGCCAGCTGACACTGGAAATTAAGGCCAAAAACATAAAGAACTAGTGTGCTATTAGTCTCTCCTGAGGATCTGCTGGTTCAGAGGCACATCAGTCACAGATACAAAAGAGCAGTGATGCACACAGGAATGAACTTCAAAGTGTGAAAAATGTATTTAGGACATGCAGCTAAGGTTCCCGGGTGCTTTGAGGGTAACAACCCTCTTCATCAGGGGGGTGGAGTCCTACATCAAAGTGACTTGTACGGTATGGGCTGCACGCCCATTGGCTCATGCTCTGAACCAATGGGCGTACAGCCCTACTGAGCTGTCAGTCGGCGGGCGGCGGGGCGGCAGACGGGTGGGGTGCTGCCACCTGCCGGCTGACGGAGGGGGAGCAGGGTGGTGGGGCTCCATTGGCGGGTGGGGTGGGGGCCACTGGATCACCAGGGATATCATACTTGGGGTGTAAGGATGACGCCAGCGATCGGGCTACTCTCAGTCCACTGGACCACCAGGGATATTGGACTTTGGGAGAGGTCTGATGCCCGTGATCAGGCTACTCGGGGGTGGGGGACACTGTTCTGCTTGATCGGAGCTACTCGAGGGAGGAAAGAAGTTTCAGTTATACCCTTGATCGGACTACTCGGGGAGAAGAGTTACAGTTATGCCACAGATCGGGCTAATGGGTGGGAGATTACTATTATTCCCTCGATCGGGCTGCAGGGGGCGTCGGTCCCCGACGGCTACTGCCTGGCAGGGCGCCAGGCACAAGTCATTGGGGATCGGCGCACCTGCATGCTAATGGCATGCAAATGGAGCCGTAATCAGATGCAAATGGCCCCCCATGTGCCTTGCATAAATTATGACCCCGTTTGCATGTCACCCTTTGAATATCGCAGGTGCTGTGCATGGCACAATGGAACTAGCGCCACCACATCTCAATGCTCCACTCTGACCACTTGCGCTGGCGCAGTTCCACTGCGCCATGCACAGTGGGTGTGGCCAGGGGGCGATATTCAAAGAAGTTGCGCCATAGCGCAACTCCGTTTAATGTCACCCTGGCCACACCCATGCGCAACTATTTTGAGCGGCGAAGGGGCTTCTGCCACAGAATGGCACAGTTTGAATATCTGGGCCAAAGTGCTTCTGATCTGTGATTTAACTCTGCAAAGCACATCATTCAAGTTTTTTTTGTTCATAACCCCGTCACAAAATCTTTTATACATTTCTTGTGCTTGTTTATCAAAAGCCTTCTCAGAGGAACAGTTTCACCTCAGATGGAGAAACCGCCCATATGGAATTGAGGCACCTAAAGCTGGTGGATGTGTGCTTGTTGCATGCAGCAGTGAAATACCTGCTGTTTCCTTCTTGAAGCAAGATCTCTGTATTTTTCCATCTGAGGATGCAGTCAGTGTTAGATCAAAAAAATATGTCATTCTCTTATCAATATTAGGTGTAAATTTCAGGTTCATGTCATTTTCCTCTAGCGTTTCAACAAAAAAAAATCTTGCCTCTGTTACTGTTCCTTCCCATATGATTAATAAATTATCAATATAATGACTCCAGAAGGCAATGCTACCCAGAAATCTATTCTCCTGATTATACCTCTTCTCCCACCTCCCAAGGTACAGGTTGGCATATGTGGGCACTACTGTTGCACCCATTGCTGTCCCCCTGTTTTGCAAATAACACTTTCCATTGAAAAAATAATAGTTCTATGTTAAAATGAATTCCACTACATTGCAGACTGAGACAGACCAGGCATGTGGCTGCCAGAGAAGCCGACTTGGTGCTTTCAGTGTGGCCACTGCATGACTTGTAAGCATGCAGTACAAGAAAAACGTTTCTGTCACCCAACAAAAGAAATTCAAACAGACATTCTTGATTTTGTCAACTGCTCTACAGACTACATAGTCTATGTGGCACAATGCCCATGTAAACTTCTCTATGCTGGCCATGCAATCAGCGAGCAAAAGAAAGTTTTTTAGAGCACTTGAGGGACATTAGGAACAATGACATAGAATCCTCATTGGCTATACAATTTTTTAACCAACGTAATAGTAAGCCAGCATCCCCAAGATTCACAACCATTGAACGTGTTAAACCATTATTACGAAAAGGTGACAGAAAACAGATTTTGCTGCAAAAAGAGTCAAAATGGATCTTTACACTACATTCACTTTTTCCAAATGGTTTGAATAAAGATCTCTATCTTAGTGTTTATTTGTACACCAGAAATACTGTTTGAATATTTCTGTTTCCCAATGAATTGGCTTTTTGGATAGTTTGGAATTTGCTAGCTATCCTGCATTTTATTTTGCACCAACCTCACATTGTTCTCATGTCTGGCTTTTGTTATTACAGTGGAATTGAGTTGTAGCCCATAATTAAACATATAAAAGTTTTTGTGATTGTATATTGCAGATCCATATTAAAACAAAACAAAATAAAAGATGTTAAAATTAAATGAAAAATGGGATGCTTTTAAACTGTTCCTCTAGCCAGTTTTTATATATATATATATATATATATATATATATATATATATATTTATAAAATGGGTAAGAAAAATTGTGTCTGCTGATTTGTTGGCTGGCATCACATGACGTCGTATATCGAAGTAGCGACCACACACCTGCACTTTTACCCCCTAAAAGCTATTTTACCATTTATAAGATAGATAACCCACTCTAGGATGTGTGGTCGTGCTCTGATATATGCTGCATGGCAGGTGGTTGACACACTGGCATGCAGCCTCAGCATAACGCACACTACATGCATATATTGAGCGCCGGATCAAGACAGCTAAGAGCGGGTTATCTATTACATATATACATTTTTCTTGCTTAGCCTCAACTTTTGGCTCTAAAAACAGTAATTCAATAATTAGATACAAGTAATACTATCTGGTGGGCTCTTTAAAACACAATTACATTTTTGTAGAAAATGAAACTTAAAAAAACTAATATTTAAAACAAAATATTTCATGTTGGTTTATGAGAACATTGTCTTTTTGGTGCATTTTAAACTAATCATATTTTGCAAGTGTGCAGTTTTGCATTATTATGTTTGCATGATGATAGCACTATGATAGCATTATGAAGATTGATCACTTTATCAACTTTTGAATTTTGTCACTATGCATTTTAGTGTTTATTGCCTGCACTTTGATGTATGACTCCCCCCCGATGAAGAGGGTTGTTACCCTCAAAGCGCTGGGGAATCTTACTGTAGCTGTATGTCCTAAATACATTTTTCACACTTTGAAATTCATTCCTGTGTGCATCACTGGTCTTTTTTATCTGTGACCAGATATCAAGGCATCTGTCCCACTGGCAGAAAAGTGCCTGGTGCTCCTCCTGGTTTCACCCCCTTCCCAACACACACACTCCCCAGGATATTTTTCAGATGGGGGACAACCTTGTACATAGCAAAGAGGCTGTCAAGGTGGTTACTAACAAAAGGAACAAATGACATGAGCAACTGAATGGCCATAATGACACTCTTTATGCCATCACCCAACATGCATTCTAAACTCAACCCACAAGTTCTCAAAGGCTTTACCAATCAGGAGGCTGCATGGTCTGACATTCTAGTAAACTTTTGTTCTTCCCATGCTAGCACGAGAGGTTAGTTACACATGTGATGTGTGATGGTTTTTAGTTAGTGTTTAAGTTCCATATGAACAAAAACTTTATTGTACGATAACTTATTAAATATGTAAATGTTATGGGAGCCTTTTTGGTGTTTGTGAGGAACAAGCATAATGCAACAAGCAATTTTTTTTTAATTAGAAATGAGATATTTTTAATTAAACATACAACATTTGCAAAGAAATAATTTATGAAGATTTTGAAAATCTGCATGCTGCATGAAGAGTTGGAAGATAACCATAGAAACACAGAAATGGAAACAGGTGGCAAATAAGGGCCCACTTGGCCCATCTAGTCTGCCCTTTTCTGTTGTGCTGCTTTCACTAAAGACTCCTTCAGGCCTATGGCACTTTCTCTTCCACTTCATTCCTGTCCCTTAAGATTCCTTTGTGCCTATCCCATGCATTTTTGAATCCCACCACTGTTTTCACCCCCATTGCCTCCACTGGAAGACTGTTCTAGGCATCCACCACCCTTTCTGTGAAGAAGTATTTCCTCACATCTCTCCTGAATCTACCCCCTCCAGCTTCATATCGTGATCCCTTGTTCTAGAGTACCCTTTCCTTAAAAAAATGCCTCCCACCTGTACCTTATTCACCACCATGAGGTATTTAAAGGTCTTGATCATATCCCCCCTTCCCTCCTCTCCTCCAGGGTGTACATGTTTAGTTCCTTAGGGCTTGTGATGCAGACCCTGTACCAGCTTGGAAGCTCTCCTCTAGACAGCCTCTACTCTGTGTCCTTCCTGAGATGTGGCCTTCAAAGCTGGACACAGTACTCCAAGTGGGGTCTTACCAATGACCTATATAGGGGCAACACCACTTCCATCTTCCTACTGGCAATACCCCTACCTACACACCCAGTATCCCACCAGCTCTCCTGATTGCTTTGTTGCAATTTCTGACCACCTTTTGGTCATCTGATATAGGGAAAGGAAACATTGTTTAACCAGGAGTAGCACACTAAACCAAAGCTTGTTTCCATTTGCGACCTGGGAGCACAAGGAAGTTAAGTGACTTGCTCAGGATCACACAGTATGCACCTAGGTGGCTGTAGGCTTCAAACCCAGGTCTCCAGATCTGCAGCTCAGAGCCTTAACCCACTGCGCTATACTGCCTCCGCAATATTATTACCCCCAGGTCCCTTTCCTGCTTTGTTGTTGCAAGTATCTCTTTCCCCCCATTTTGTATTGCACCCCTGGGTTTCTGTGACCCAAGTGCATTATTCTGCATGTTTTTGAATTAAACCTTAACTGCCAAACTTTTGATCACTCCTCTAGTCATTTTAAATCTCTTCCCATCCTTTGGACCCCCATCAAAATGTCTACTCTGTTGCAGATCTTGGTGTCATCTGCAAAGAGTCAAACCCTCCCTTCCAGTTCCACTGCTATATCATAGAAACATTAAATTTGACAGTAGAAAAAGACAGAGGGTCCATCAAGTCTGGCCAAAGTTGGCTGGGACCTAGCATCAATCTGTGGACCTACCCGCTCCCCTTTAGCTTCCCCCTCTTTACCAAGTACTTTGAGTAGAGCTAATTTTTTGCACCCTTACTCTGTCCCATCCATGCTTGATACCCTCAATGGTCTAGGCACCCACCACCTCAGCAGGTAGACTGTTCCATGGCTCCACCACCCTGTCAGTAAAGTAATGCTTCCTCACATCCCTCCTGAAGCTCCTTCCCTGCAATTTCCATCCATGCCCACATTGGGGTTGGTGCTCCTATTGAATAGCTCTGTATGGGACACTTTATTTATGCTCTTTAGGAACTTGAAAGTCTCACTCATATTCCCCTCTCCCTTCTGACCTCTAGTGAGTAGATGTTCAGCGCTCTCAGTCACTTTTCGTAGGAGTCCTCCTGGAGGCCCTGTATCATCTTTGTCGCCCTTCTTTGCACTGCCTTCAACCTGTCCTTATCCTTTCTGAGGTCAGGGCTCCAGAACTGGACACAGTATTCCAGGTATGGCCTCACTAAGGATCAATAAAGGGGGAGGATCACCTCCCTCCTTCTACTATCTATAACCCTCCCTATGCACCCCAACATCCTATTAGCTTTGCTGTAGGCTTTGTTGCACTGGCTTGACTGTTTTAGGGTGTCACACATAATGTCTCTGTCCGGGATTCCCTTAGTGGCTGCATTGATGCCACTTTCAGGCAGGGGGGGGGCAACACCCTCCCTGGTGAAAACAGAGTAGAAGTAGTTGTTAAGGACGATGGCCTTCTATCCATTACCTTCGATTACCTTACTGTCATCAACCAACCTAATGATCCCCACCCCCTTCTTTTTTCCCTAAGGCAATGGAAGAAATGTTTTTCCCCAGATTTGATATCTTTGGCAATCCACAGCTCCATTGCTGCCTTTGCCTCCCTTACTGCCCTCTTTGCGTCTCTATTTTTTTGACTGTATTCCTCCAACTCCTCCTCCTCCCGACTCCTTTTAAACCTATACAATGCTTTTCTTTTGGACGGACCACTTTCTTGTACTTATTTCATTTAACAACTGACTTCACACAGTTTTGTAGCCTCGAGGATGGCCTCTTTTATAAACCCCTACATATCTTTCACATCTGCTATATCCCTACGTTGGCTAGTTTATTACACACCAGCATTCTCATTTTGTCAAAGTCTGCCCCTTTAAAATTCAGGACCTCCATCTTTGAGTGTGTTTTTTCATTCCCTATGGTCAACTCAAACCAAATGGAATTATGGTCACAGTTCTCAAGTGGTTCACCTACTCTTGCTGCTGTTACTGCTTCTGAATTTCTTTTTCAATTCTTTGTTTATCGGGTTTTGTTCCCATTTTTGCCCACCCTCATGTCCTTGTCATGAACGCATGCATGTGGAGGCACACACATGTCACACACTGCAGGATGTCCCACCCTACCTGCCACCCGTACCCGCCTGCACTGCCACCGGACCTCCACCGGGAGGCAGTGGGACTGTAGTAGGGTGACCCCTCCTCCTCAGGAGAAGGACATTAGCTCAAGTTGTGGACCCTGCAATATGAACAAACTTGATAGACCAAATGGTCTTCTTCTGCTGACTTCTTCGTATGTTCATATGTAATCCTGCTCTTGCCCTCCCCCCCATGCCAGCTCCCTGGCAACCCGAGGTCGTTCACAAACCCGGGTCGCCGGCACAGTACGAAGCAAGGTGTCCAGTGCCTCAGCCCTTGGCGCCACTGGGCCTACTGCTTCTGAATTTCTGAGAATCACATCCAGAATAGATCTCTGCCAGGTATATTCCTTTACCAAAACAAATAAGTTAAAAACAGTACACCACAAGTGAGGGGTGCTCCTAAGAAGGTCGCAATCCTCAAAATAGAACAAAAGTAATAAGAGCAACTCCAGACAGAATGTTTTCAAAAAGTCAATGCTTTTTCAGCTTTTTATTTTAGCCAGGTAATCAGGCCAGGACCCCTTAGATTCACATCCGGAATGGATCCCTGTCTGGTGTATTCCTTTACCAGCTGGTTCGACAGGCAGTCCTGGAAGGCTTCCAACATAGCTTGACTTTTAAAAACTTTTGTTACTGGAACATCCCAGTCTACATCTGGTAGGTTTAAATCTCTGACTACCACTACCTCCTACTGCTGCTCTTTTTATTTCCTTTCCTAGTGCTTTGTCGTTACCCTCACCTTGTCCTGGAGATCAGTACAACACTCATTATAGGTGAAAGTTTTTGCCAGATGCTGCTGTGAGCTGCATCAACAGTGACTTGACTTCCTCTGTTCCACTCTTTATCATTCCATCTTCCACTGCGTCAGTACCCTCACAGACATAAAGGTCTACACCCATTACCTCCCCTCCTGTCTCTTCTGAAAAGTGAGTATCCTGGCACTGTGAGGTATATCGCTAATGATAGAGGGATACACAATGTTTAGGAAGGATGGGGGGGTGGGAAGAGGGGGTGTGTGGCATTGATAGTCAAATATGACATAGTTGGTGGAATTGAGGAGGCAGAAGGAGATGTGGAGGCAATTTGGTTAACCCTACAAATGAGGGGGGTAAAAGATTAAAAATAGGGGTGGTGTACAGACCCTCCACAATGGAAGTGGAACTGGAGGATGATCTGGCTGAGAACATCAGGGGTCACTGTGGCCTCAGAAAGGGCAGGGTGGTGATCATGGGTGACCTGAACATGCCCGTGGCACTATGACATCCTCGGTGGCCAGGCAGCAGAGGTTGATGGGTGTCTTCCAGGATGCCTTCCTAGTCCAGCATGTGGGGGAGTCTACTAGGCAGGATTAGATCCTGGACATTGTCCTAGCAGATAGTGACCAGATAAGGGGCCTGGAGGTGAGCAGCCCATTGGCAGGCAGTGACCATGCCATGGTCTGGTTTCTTATGTTCCTAGGGGGAGAGGAAATTTGCACTAGCACAGAAGTAATAGATTTCAGGGGGGCAGACTTTGAGGGCATGGGAATGATTCTTAAAGAGTGCTTGGATGAGATAAGGCCAGACATGGATGCTGGTAGCTTGTGGAAGACCATTAAGAAGTGAGTGCATGAGGCTTCGAGGTCCTGCGCAAAGGTAAGGTGCAAGCAATGTAGGGCCAGTAAGCCGTGTTGGTGGACCCGGGAGGTGCAGGAGGCAGTGAGGGACAAAAATGCTGCCTATGCACGCTTAAAGCGCTCAAGGGGGGCTAGGGAGAGGGGAGAGTATGATTTCCTGGCTAAGAGGGTCACCAGGGTGGTAAGGGGGCCAAGGTGAAGAAGGAGCGTAACCTGGCCAGGGATATCTGCAGTGGGGAAAGGGGTTCTATAGGTACATGGGGGAGAAAAGAAAAGTGAGGGCACAGAGCAGCAGGATTAGAACTGGGGGGAGGGGATGGATGCAGGAAGCTGGGGAACAAGCAGAGGTGCTAAATGAGTACTTTGTCTCTGTCTTTACCGGGGGAGGTCGGGGATCTTTCCAACCCGATGGGAGGGTAGAGGAGCCCACTGAACCAGGAGGTCAGTTGGAGACTGAAGGACTGGATAAGACTAGGGCAGGGGATGGGTCGAATCTAGAAGGGGAGGAGAGGATGCATGAGGATGGGGTATGGGAGGGTGAAATCACAGCTGATAGGGTGAGACA
The DNA here is from genome assembly GCA_016271365.2 of Neoceratodus forsteri. Taxonomy (NCBI): domain Eukaryota; kingdom Metazoa; phylum Chordata; order Ceratodontiformes; family Ceratodontidae; genus Neoceratodus; species Neoceratodus forsteri. The sequence goes on from CM057451.1 coordinate 239,359,436, forward strand.
GGCCCTCCAGTCGCTAAAGACTGAGAAGGCACCAGGGCCAGATGGGCTGCATCCAAGGGTGCTGAAGGAACTGTCGGATGTGCTGGCAGCTCCACTTGCCTCACTCTTCAACATCTCCCTGATGACAGGGTGGGTGCCTCAAGATTGGAAGGTGGCTCATGTGGTGCCTATCCACAAGGGGGGGGTCCAGAGAGGAGATGGGGAATTATAGTCCCGTTAGCCTAACGTCTGTGGTAGGCAAGGTTATGGAGGGCATTATCAAGGAGAGGCTGGGGGGAGGCAGCTGGAAAAGTTGGGGCACCTGGATGACAGGCAGTATGGTTTTGTTCCAGGGAGGTCATGCCAGACTAACCTGGTGGGGTTTTATGACTGGGTGATGGGTGTCCTGGACTGGCATAGGCTGGTGGATGTCCTCGATCTGGATTTCAGTAAGACGTTTGATTCGGTAACCCACAACTGCCTACTAACAAAGCTGGGGGGGATGGGGTGGGGGGCAGTTGCTCAGGTGGGTGGAAAACTGGCTTACGGGGCAAATACTGTGAGTGGTGGTTGGAGGGATAGTCTCCTCCCCCAGGAGGGTCATCAGTGGGGTCCCTCAGGGTTCGGTCCTGGGGCCACTCCTGTTCAATTCCTATGTCTCGGACATAGGGTGGGGTGTTAGGAGTAGGTTGAGTCCCTTTGTGGATGACTCAAAACTGGGAGCACTGGCAGATGGGCAGGATGGGAGAGAGGCCCTGCAGGGGGATCTGGATACCCTGGGGGGGGTGGGCAAGGAAGTGGGGGTAGAAGTTCAATGCAGGGAAATGTAGGGTGCTGCATCTGGGGGTCAGAAACCTGGGACATGCATATACCCTGGGGGGAACCACACTGTAAGTCACATCAGGTGACAGGGACTTAGGGATAGTGGTGGACAGCAAAATGAATAACACAGAGAATTGTCGAAGAGCTGCAGCAAAAGCAAACAGGATACTGGGCTGCATAACCAGGGGGATTACCTCCAGGAGGAAGAAGGTGATCCTCCCTCTGTATAATGCCCTGATTAGGCCACATCTTGAGTACTGTGTGCATTTCTGGAGACCCCATCTTAAGAGGGACCTAGAGCTGCTGGAGAGGATGCAGAGGAGGGTGACCAGGATGATTCAGGGCATGGAGTGTAGGACCTATGAGGAGAGACTGGATGAACTCAGTCTGTATGCACTGGAGGAGAGGAGGGACAGAGGGGACGTGATAGAGACTTTCAAGTAGGTAAAGGGGATAAATAAGGGTGGAACCAGGGAAGAGTTCAGGCTTAAGAAAGGGAGAACTACCAGGGGGCACGAGTGGAAGCTGGAAGGGGGAAATACAGGGGGGAGCGCAGGAGACTCTTCTTCACAGAAAGGGTGGTGGAACCATGGAACACACTGGCCAGGAGTCTGGTGGAAGAGACCACAGTGGAGGGATTCAAGAAGGGTTGGGACAGGTACAGGGGGAAGCTGAGGCCAGGGAGGGCCACCTCTGGGGCTGAGGGGATGAAGGAGTGAGCTTCCAGTAGGGGGCTAGCTTCCGAGCAGACACGATAGACCATGGGGTCCATTCTACTGGCTTTTACTATGATACTATGAATGAAGACATTAAAGAGGGCTGGCTCCAGTAATGCCTCCTGTGGGTACCCCACTAGTTACTCTCTCCTCCTCAGAGTGCACTCCATTTACTATCACCCTTTGCCTCGTATCCTCTAACCAGTTTCTTACCAAGGTTACCGCATTACTGCCCATCCCCATGCTACCCAACTTGTTTACCAGCCTTCTATGTCGAACAATGTCAAAGGTCTTGTTGAAGTCCAGGTAGGCCATGTCCACCACTCTTCCCTGACCCTGCACTTGGTTACCCAGTCAAAAAAATCTATTAGAGTTGTTTGGCATGACCTCTCCTCTGTAAAGCCATGCTGCCTTGGGGCCTACATTCTGTTGGATTCCAGGTGTTCCATGATTCTTTCCTTTAATAGTGTTTCCATCAATTTTTCTACTCCGGTATGTATGCCTGTAGTTTCCTGCCACCTCCTCCTTGCTACCATTTTTGTCTAGTGGAACCATGTCTGCTCTTCACCAGTCCTCTGGGACCACACCAGTCTTCAGTGAACTATTAAACACGTCTGCCAGGGGTGCAGCTAGCACCTCCCGGAGCTGCTTGAGCACTCTTGGCTGCACCCCATCTGGCCCCATGGCTCTGTCCACCCTCAGATTAGTAAGTGCCTTCATGACTCTGTCTTTAGAAAAGGCACAGGTGTGCACTTCCCTCCCTTTCAAGTTCTTGGTGCCTATTTGTGGTCCCTCCCCTTCCCTTTCCACTATGAATACTGAGTAGAGGTATTTGTTTAAGATGTTTGCCTTCTCTTGGTCCTCCTCTCTACAGCCCCTTCCTCCTTTTTTAACCATACAATCCCTCCCTTTGTCTTCCTTTTCTCCCCAGTATACCTGAAAAATGTCTTGTCCTCCTTCAGAACTGTCTGGGCTATTCTCTCTCTCCTCAGCTTGCACCTTTGTGTGCCTTACTGCTTTGCCTGCCTCCCTTCATTTCCCCAGATACACTTGCCTGTTCTCCTCTCTCTGACTCTCCTTATACCTTCTGAATTCAGTTGGTTTTGCCTTTACCTTTTCTGCCACTTCCCTCAACAACCATAACAGCTTCCTCCTCTTTCTGCTTTGCTTATTTGCCTGATGTACAGGTTTGTTGCCTTTAATATGCCCGGTTTTAATCTGGCCCATTTGTACTCCACCCCACCCATGACATCTCCCCCTCACCAGGTCCTCTCGGAAGCATTTCCCCATCTTTGTAAAGTCAGCCCTTCTGAAATCCAGGACCCTCGCCCTTGTGCAGTTGGATCCTGTTGCCATTCTTATATTAAACCACACTGTGCGAAGATCACTGGTCCCCAGATAACTTCCCACTCTGATGTCTGCAACACTGTCCACATTAGTAAGTAAGTGCCCCACGTTATTTATTTATTTATTTGAGTTTCACCAAGAAGGCACACTGAACAGTGTACTGCTCGATTCCAGTTGCATCCTGGGGGAGAGGGGAGGTAGAGAACACAATACAAATATATAATGCAATAGGACAGTTTGTGTTAGACACAGATAAACAGCACTTGAAATAGATTACAGCTTGAGCAGAGCAAGACAACAGGGTGCAACAAGGTAAATAAGAACAATGCATGTGAATGATGCAATATGATGCAACGTAATACTGTCATAGTATTCGAACTAGAGGAGCAGAGATTAGATTAGACACATGTGCAGGTGGTGGAGAAATAATCTGTGAGACGGGTGTAGAGGTATCGGTCAGTAGGGGCCTGCCTTATGTCTGTTGGGAGGGAGTTCCACCGCTAAGGCATGTGACATCTGAAGGCTGACTGGCATGCGTTGGTGGCATGTGTGGGGGTACATAAGAGTCTGGTATCACTATGCCTGAGTGAGTAAGCTGGCAGTGGAGTGGCTGAAAGTGCAGAGTAGAAGCAGGGGGGCAAGGTCTGGGACCAGAACTTGGCTGCAAAATGAGTGCAGTGTGTTAACGGCACTCCTGCAGCGAGAGGAAGCCCAGTGACTGATAAAGGATATAATGATGGGTGGAGTAGGGACAGTCGAGGGCAAAATGACAGAAGGCATGGAAAAGTGAGTCCAGTCTGGCCAGGGTGGACTTAGAGGTGGCACTATAGACTACATCCCCATTGTCTATGACAGGCAGGATAATTTTCTGTACCATAGCACAGCGAGCCGGCAGTGGGATGCATCCATGATTACGGTAGAGGGCACCCAGTCTGGGGTGTAGTTTTTTTATGGAAGGCATCGATATGCACAGAAATGTCTAGGTGCTGGTTGAGCCAGATCCCAAGATACCAAAAAGAGGAGCTGTCCTCCAGAGTTGTTCCATCGAGGGTGTAGAAAGTAGGGGTGGAGGGGAGTCTTGAGAGTCTCTTCCTTGTGCCGAAGGTCATGGAGACGGTTTTCTTGGCTTTGAGGTGGAGCTGATTTGAGCAAAACCAGAGCTGGACATTGTTGAATTCCTGCTGGAGTCTGGTCACCACATCAGAGATCGATGGACCAGATGTATACAGCACTGTATCATCATCATACATGTGAATGGATGTGTATGGGCAGGCAGACAGCAGGTCATTGAGGAAGACAGAGAATAGGAGTGGCCCCAGATCTGAGCCCTGTGGCACTCCTGATGTGATGGTGAGGGGGGAAGAGGTTGAGCTATCAATTTTGACTGATTGTGACTGGCCTACCAGATATGACTGGAATCATTCTGTAACTGGGTCAGAAAGTCCTGCGTTGTGGAGCTTGGTCAGAAGAAGGGGGTGGGAGACAGTATCGAATGCCACTGTGAGGTCAACAAAAATTGCTGAGGTGATATGGCCTTTGTCCATGGCGGAGAGAATGCGGTCAGTGAGGCTCAGCAAGGAGGTGGTGGTGGAGTGGGACTTCCTGAAGCCAGACTGGTAAGGCGTGAAGAAGGATAAGGAGTCAAGGTAGGATGAGAGTTTAGAGAGGACAAGGAGTTCCTGGAGCTTAGCCAGCATAGGGAGGAGGGAAAGAGGGTGGAAGTTGCCTGTGGCAGAGAGATCCCTGCCTTTGGGGAGAGGTATGACAGTGGAACGCTTCCACTCAGATGGGATGGAGGCTAGAGAGTAGGATAGATTGAAAAGAGTAGTCAGTGGAGTGGCGATGACCGGGGCCGATAAATACAACATTTTGGCATCAAAGCCAGAGGGGCATTTGCCCTTGGAAGGGTTTAGCACCTGAAGGGCATTAAGTACCTCTTGCAGGGTGACAGGGTGGAAGGAGAAGGAGGGTGGGGGGTCTTGGGTGGTGTTGTGAGATGGGGGGAGGAGGTTGATGCTGGGAGAGAGGCCAGCAGTGACAAGGTGCAATTGGTGAAAAATTCATTGAAAGCAGAGGCCACAGTAGGAGGGTCTGTAACAGTGGAGCCTCCTATGTTTAAGGCAGGTGTAAGGGGCAGGGAAGGTGGGGGAGAGAAGTGATTTGACCACCTTCCAGAATTTAGCAGGGTGGCTAAGATTTGAGTGCAAGGCTGATCTGAAGAACTTTGCTTTAGCCTGGTGGATTGACCTTGTGCATGAGTTATTAAGTACACGGTACTTTGGGTGGTCCAGAGGAGAGCCAGAGATCTTTAATAATTTCCATGCTAGGTCCCTTTCCCTGAGGTTTGTAATGATATCCTCTGTAATCCAGGGGAGTTGGGCACCTCTCACCCTTGAACATCTGAGAGGGGAGTAGAGGTCCCAGACAGCTAGAAACTTGTTTTGAAGTGTTTTAGTGCTGAGTTCAGGGAGGTGGCCTGGTGGATAGGGGATCAGTCGGTAGTGGCCAGGGCATGGACAAGAGAAGGAAGATCAAGGGATTTGTAGGACCTGGTCAGGATGATGTGTATGTGTGTGGGGGGCAGCTTTATGTTTGGAGATTTATCTGACCATATATGTCATGTGGTGGTCACTTAGGGCATCAGGTAGGAGGCCAGAGGCAATTATCCTGTGAGGGTGGGAGGTGAGGGACCAGTTAAGGAATGAGTGGTTTAATTATTTGTGGCTCAGGCGAGTGGGCTCTGTGACTATCTGAGAAAGATTTAGGGTGACTAATAGGTTACGAAGGTTGACATTGTGGTTGGAGAACCAATTCATGTTGAAATCTCCAAAGATGTGTAGCTCACCCCCAGGAGCCAAAGATTTTAGGGTGCCAAGGTGTTCCAAGATGGTTGGCAGGGGAGTGTCAGGTGCACAGTAGGGGCCTGCAATAAAGAGGGGAGCTGTGTGGAGGAATGCTGCTTGATCAGTAGTGAGTCAATGGTTGCTGTGGGCATAGGAACTGGGATTTGGGTGAACTGAATTGTGGATGCGACATACATGGCAATGCCACCACCTCTTTTTCAGCCAGGTCAATCATGACAAATGATAGTATACCCCAGGATAGTCATTTCGGTGTCTTTATTGTGAGGTTTTAGCCAGACTTCTGAGATGATCAGAACATCTGGTCGAAGGGAGAGGATGGTTGGCTGCAGCAGGGTGAGTTTGGGCAGCAGGCTGCAAATATTGAGATGGACCAGTTTCAGTCCTCTAGGGAGTTGCAGGGTGGCGGGAGGGGGTTAGTGTTGTGGGAGATGGGACCAGGGTTTTGCTCTATATTTCAAGATGCGAGTAGCAGGAGAAAGATCAATAGTTTAGGTAAGGGCTGTGCCCACAGGGGCTTATGAGTAGGAACTGCTGCTGGTTTAGTAGGAGCAGCTATGATCTGGGTTAGTGTGTATAGGGGTATTTGGCCTGCATGGAAAGAGGGCAGGAGGACGGTGGACCCTGTGGCTTGGTATAGTGGAGAAGTCTCAGTGGGTCGACCTGCAGAGGAAGTAACTGCTGGAGATGGCCCAGCGGTTGGGGTACACAGTATAGGCTGGCAGTCCTTCATGGTGGGGTAAGAAGAGGGAGGCAGAGACACCTGGGGAGCCAGAATAGAGATCATTGCTATAACTGTCAGCATATTGAGCAGTAGAGAGCCAGTTGTAGCAGGGAGTTGGAATACAAGCTTGCATGCTGCCCCAGTGGAAGGCTAGGATAGCCTGCTAATGGGAAAAAGAGCTGATTGGCTCTGAGCACCATGTGTGTCTTGCTATATAGGTAGATGCTCACCAAGGATGGTGGTGGGGGTGGCGGAGACTCTTAGCTGTTGGGACACAGGCTCTGTTGGAGCTCTGCAGCGTCGCCTCATTCCGTACCTTAATTGCTTGGGGTGGTATCCAGTTCGGAGTGAAATGCAGCTCTGGGGGGGACCCTTTGTTTCCTGGCCCTCGCTGACCTTCACCCGCGGGGGAGCATTTGCTGTGGAGAGTGGAAAACAGGAATGTTAACTTAAGGTAGACAAGGAGGGGCTTTCTGAGGAACAAAGGGGGTCAGAAAACAGTTGAGGGGCCTGCAAGATATGGTGCCTATAACCTGCACTAGTACAAATTGAATGTATTGCTGCCTGTTTCTACTGCTGTCCATAAACAATTAGTCGCTAAGAAAGTGTAACCCCCCTACAAATGGGGGTTCCCAAAAAGTCTCTCTTGAGCTTGCCTAAATGCTCACTGCTAGGCTGGTGTCCTGCATTTTGGCAGTTTAAATGTGATTGCCAGAGCCTGCATAGCTTCTGTGCACTGTCTCTTTAAGAGCTGCTTGATTGCGGCATAAGTAATCTGAGATGGAGCTCTGTTGAAAGATGTAGCTATTTGCTGAAAACCATTTAGAATGATAATGATAATGTAGTTTGTCTAACCTGCTTTCTTTGTAGCAAGGACTGTTTTGTTTGTCTCCACTGTCTTGGTCCTGGACTGCAAATTGGACCAATCTGTCCTGGTGGGACCTAAAATGTAGCAGGACTACAGGAGCTGTCTGAATTCAAAATCTATAGGAACTGTGGTTTGAGTTTTTGTGCCTTTTTTGCAACTGAAGGGGGAGCTCTTGCTTTGGCTGACAGCCAAATCAGCCAACCAAAGCTTTTGGATCTTGGGGAAGTCCCTGGCTGCTTGCAGTTTTTAGTTAGAACTAAGCTGGAAGCTGAGCAAAAAGGAGCTGAAGTGATTCTGAGAGCAATCTTGAGTGGATTTGCATGGGAGAACTATGAAAAGGCTGAGAGTTTGGCCTCCATGTCTGCCTGCTGCTCCTGAGAGGGAGAGAAAATAATTATCTTGGACTAAATCCAAGTTTGTGTGTCTAAAGAAAGCTACTGAAGTGGGCCAGGCTCAACTGAAGAAGACCGAATATTTTTGCTGAATGCGATCGGCCTGTCAGGAGTTCCAGCTACCCCTAAGCTTCTGGTGTGTGCAGAGACTTTGCAATTGTGCCCGGGGAGCTCTTTGCCTGGTACAGTAGAATTCCTGTACATGTAAATGTACTATGAGCTGCTAGTGGGTTGTGAGTTAGCTCCCCACTGTGTGAACTGTGTTCTGCTTGCTGGAAGCTGTATCCAGCCCAAAACGGACTGCTTCCGAACTTGTCTTCATGTGGTCTGGGCTTTGCCAGACTGGCCCAGCCAGACTACCCACTGCACAGAGAAGCCATCGACGAGAGACCTGCCTGGGGATCAGCCCCCTGCTCCACGCTTGAACAGGAACCACACGTCTGTGACTTGTGTGGGCCCTGCTTCTCCTGGCATTCCAGATCAACCACCTGCAGTCTCGATTTTCGTCCAGCCTGTGCCCAGTCTTGGGTATCATGAGTAAATACCAGGGTAGCTCCCCACAACAACAGCTTAATCTGAGTGTGTCATCTGATTGTCTTGTTGTTTTGTTTCTTTTATGAACTGAGCCCTCTGGCTCCGGATTACAAATATTGTGTACTCTGCATGATGTGTTTTCCATCACGGAGCCCCAACCAGCTGCAACCCCGGGCAACTGTCCTGGCTAGCCCATCTCTTCTCTACCTGGGTACCCAGAGGTGGACTGTGTGGGGGGACTCAAAGCGCATGCATAACTGCTTGATTGATATAACCTTTAAGCTAATTAACCTGACTTTGCCCTCCCTTGTTCCAAGTCCCTGAATAAATCAGATTTAACTTTTTCTGCATGTAATCTGACTGTGGTTCCAGTTTGTGCTCAAAGTACTGTACTTATGCTATTTGCTGTGCTTAACCTTGTTTTACAGGGGGTCCCCAGGGTCGAGCCAGAGGAACCAGACCTAGTGGTAAGTGCAAACAGTGTGGGTACTTGTGTGGTGTATCAGGGGTATTGTGAAAGTGATTATTGTACAGTGTTCAGGCCACTAGAGGGGAAAGAGGGGGGTTACAGTGTCCCAGAGGGCTGTGTCCAGGTTAGCTTGACCACTACCAACCCTGACCTCTGGGTGGAGGCACCCGTTTCAGAACTCAGGCCCCTTAACCTGCTACTAGCTAAGCAGGCAGGGGTAGTAGCCCATGGGATAGTGCCACCTAGGGGTTACAAAAGATAACACTTTAACCCTCTTAATTTATCAAAAAAAGCTTAGCTAGTTGTGTAGTACTGAGAGAAATTCGGGTAATTAGCACAGGGAGAACTAAAACAGCTGGCTGCTAGCAGTTTAAATCTTAAGTATTTAAAGTACACAGAAAAATACAGTTGCTTTACCTAGGAGCTGAATTACAAACTAAACAGGCCACTAATGCTTTAAACCACACAGCAAAAAGGTTAGTTTGACAATATATTCGGAGAAAAAAGTACAAAAAACAATCTCCATTTGTGTGCTGATTAAAAGGGCAGTGGAGAGCTGATCAACAGTCCTTTGTTTGGAAATGGCACCAACATTCTTAGCCATTGGGACACAGGATCTGTTGGAGCCCTGCAGCGTTGTCCCATTCCATCCCTTAATTGCTTGGGGTGGTATCCAGTTCAGAGTGAGATGCAACTCTTGGGAGGACCCTTTGTTTCCTGGCCCTCATGACCTTCACCTGCAGGTGGGTTCACTGACTAGCTGCTTGAGGAATGCCCCCTGCAGGGAGTCCAGGATGTCTACTTCTAGCTGATGCTGCAGAAGGGTAGGCTCCACTTTACATCTGGCAGATTAAAGCCCCCAACCAGGAGGAGTCACGTGATCCAGCTCCACGAGTAGCAGCTCCTAAACCACACTCCTGCTCCATCATTTTTCATCTGCTTTATTTGTGGCTGTTTGGCTTATCTTTGCTCCTTTGGGCTCTTCTGGACATTGGTGGAACCCTATCTGAGTACTATTTCAAGACTTCTCAGCTGGGTTCTCCTGTTTTGTGGCAGTGATGGATTCAGAAATGCACCAGGCACCTCCACACCATACACCGCTGCAACCCCCGATAAAAGTTCAAAGCATTCCAAGGGTCAGAGCTCTAATGCTGGTAAAGCTGCTACCACTACCCCAGCACCAGCCCTGTTAATGGAGGAAAAGTTTTTGGATGAGTTTCAGCCCTTTAAGTTCACTTTACAGGGCCTCACTTCTAACTTAAATCCATGAGGGCTGTTCTAGGAGATGTGGAGAGAAAGATTTCAGATGTTGCCGCCCGCACCTCCTCCCTGGAACACTGGTGCGACATGGTTGAGCCTGACATTGCCTCCCTCAGTCAGAAGCTCACCAGAATGGAGGCAAAGCTGGAAGATCTGGAAGGCCGAAGTTGAAGGAATAATATAGTCATCTTCGGCCTTCCAGAAGAAACAGATAGGGCTACACCAATACTGTTCTCACAAAAACTTTTAGCTAAGATTGCTGAGCCATCTCCCAATAACTTGGTATGTATGGTCAAAAGGGCTAATTGCTGTCTACGCCCTAGACCACCAGAAGGCTCTTCCCCTCACATATTAAAACTGCTTAATTATCTAGATAAGCAACATGCTTTACATACGAACATACAAAGAAGCCAGCAGAGGAAGGCCATTTGGTCTATTAAGTCTGCTCGTGTTGCAGGGTCCACAGCTTGAGCTACTGTCCCAGCACCTCTCCCCACTCCTCCCATCCTCCCTGCCCATGACCCTTACCCTCCCCCTATATCTGTCCCAGCCTCTCTTAAAGCTGCCCACTGTCTTCAATGAGATTACCTCTTCTGGCAGCGATTCCAAGTGTCCACCACCCTCTCTGTGAAGAAGTGCTTCCTGACCTCCCTACCAAACCTCTCACCCTCCAGCTTAAGACTGTGCCCCCTCGTGTTATGGCTGCCACTCAGCTTAGAGAGACTCTCCTTATCAACCTTATTTATCCCTTTCAAGTACTTGAAGGTCCCAATCATGTCCCCTCTCTCTCCCCCCTGTCTTCCAGGGAGTACATGTTCAGTGCCCTCAACCTCTCCTCATATGTCTTACCCTGCTAACCAGCTATTATCTTTGTAGCCCTCTTCTGGACTTTCTCCAGCAGGTTAATGTCCTTTTTGAGGTGTGGGCACCAGTACTGAACTCCATGCTTTAGATGCGGCTTTTCCAGTGACCTGTACAAGGGCAGTATAACCTCCTCTCTCCTACTACTTATCCCCCCCAGATATGCATCCCAGCATCTTGTTTGCCTTTGCTGCTGCTTTCTTGCACTTCGTGGAGTGCTTCAGGTCACTAGTGATTATCACTCCCAGGTCCTTCTCCTCTGATGCAGATACTCAGACTTCACCCAGGTAGTACTCTGTCCTAGGATTCTTGGCTCCAATATGCCTAACTTTGCATTTCTTAGCATTGAAGCCAAGCTGCCGGATCCTGGACCACCTCCCTAGCTTTCCCAGATCTTCCTGTAGGTCCTGTATCCCTTCACCTGTGTCCACTCTCCCACAGAGATTGGTGTAATCTGCAAATAGGCACATTTTGCCCTTAATGCCATCTCCAATGTCATTGATGAAGACATTGAACAACACCGGCCCCAGCACTGAGCCCTGCGGGACCCAACTGGTTACCTGTCTTGTGCCAGAGAACTCTCCCCCCACAACCACCCTCTGGGTTCTGTCCTTCAGCCAGTTTTCCATCCATCTGGCCATCTTTTCCCCAACCCCAAGATCCACCAACTTCATGATCAACCTTTTGTGGGGCACAGAGTCAAAGGCCTTGCTGAAATCAAGATAGAGGATGTCTACCACTTGGTCCCGTCTACTGTCATAGTGACACAGTCAAAGAAGTCAATCAGATTTGTTTGGCATGATCTCCCCCCATGAACCCATGCTGCCTCGCATCCTGGAATCCTTTATCCAAGGTCAGAGAGCTCCGTGAGATCCTTTGGGATGGCTCCAAGATCCGCATTGCCCAGAACCTACTTGTGGCCACCAGGCAAAAAAGGGCTGCATATCACCCACTGGTGACCAAACTCATTGCAGCAGAAGTGCGCTTTGAAGTTTCTTACCTGGCCAGGCTCTCAGTTCTGCACCAGGGCTCCTGGCTTTCTTATGACTCTGCAGAGCAAGCTTCCCCAGAACTCCAGAAAGTGTTCCTTGACTTATTTAGGGATCGTTGAATCCCATTAATTACTTCTTTGCCTATCCTGTGGAAGCCTAAGGATGCACTTATTGGGAGCTTTGTGGTGCTGTACATGACTTTGAATTGTGGCCTGTTTTGGAGGAGAGCTACTTACCAGTCCCTGCCGATGGCCCAATTGTGGAGATTTCTGTTTGTGTTTTTGGTCTGTTTAGCCCTTCAAGATCGCACCTTTTCTGTTGCAATGCCCCAGATGGTTTGATGTGCACTCCCTTGGAAGGTTTTTAAATCCATGATGGATGCCTCTCTTTGGTTCTTTGCTCTGAATGGATGGTTCTTTTGAACATTTGGCTTGGTTTGAAAGTTGCTGCAGGTTCGCACAGAAGCAGACCTTTGATTCCTGATCCGAGAAAGGAAACCTTCTGAACTGTTTTCTCTGCTCCCTCCCCCCTCCCCCCTCCAGTGATGGGAGGCTCAGCATGCGACATTTAATCATTTCTCCCTTTGAGCAATGGGCATGCGGACTTGTTCTGGCTAAGGGGGCTATTCATCTGGGGCAGCATTGGTTTACTTCTGCTCATTATAGCATGTGGTTTATGTTGCTCACCCGAAGCAGACTTTTGCATTTTGGAAGATCCCTGTGAGTGCGATCTGTTAGGATTGCTTATTGAACTATATGAACTGCATAACTGGTTCACTGGCCTCTTTCCCACACATCTTTTTTTTTTTTGTACATTTTGTGGGACCAAGCTTCCAAGAGTTGTACTTGTCTCCTTACAGCCATCTGGGGCAGGCTTGCTATATCATGGTCCAAGTGCCCCCTTTGCCAATTTCCAGTTTTAGCCTCATCAATCATTTCAGAACTAGGATCTGAAGATCGGGAGTTTTTTTCTGGCACTTGGCCTCAGGACCAGTGGACAGTTAGTTATCTTGCTTTATTGTATTTGTTTGGTGTTGAATATTTTCACTCATACTTGGATTACTTCCCCTAGCTTGGTTACCATTTTCAGCAAGCTCTTGTTCAATATGGACCTATGAAAGTTATGATTATGGGGGTTAAGTGGTTTTCTTAGTTTTTGGTAACTGGTTTTCTATTTCCTGAAGTCGTGTAGTTATTCTTTTGATGTATAGCTGCAACCTTACCATAGGAATAATTAGAGTGGGGGTGGAGGGCAGGGAACTATGTGCTACTTGGAAGATGGTGGTCTCGACCGGATAGTGGGTGGGGAACCCTTTGTCTTTTGATATTGGGGCAGTATCACCTTAAGGTTTTTGTGGTATGCTCTCCAGGTTTCAGCAAAGGGTTCATGTTTTTTTTGGGGTGGGGAGTTGGTTTAGGGGGAAGTTGGTGCTTGTATACACAGTTGGGTATTGTTCAGAAGCTGTTTTTTCTTAAGATCTTGGGAGGCGGGATTGTATCATAAGGGGGCTTGATACTGGTGCATACTGGTTTGTCTTTATTATTTTTGTGTATGGTTTAGCGGGGATGGGGCGTTTTTTGGGTTCTTTCTTATTTCATGTTTTTTTATATGGGGTGTTTCTATGGATGGGGGACTGGGGAAGAGGAGTTGGGGTCTTGTCTCTGTTTCAAGACTTTGAATGTTTCACTGTATATATAGAGGAAGAGATTTGAGGAGGAGGGAGGATGGGGGGGTTCTGGGGTGGTGGAGCCTACCTGACAAGTGGGGTTTTATTTTGTTCATTACTTTCTGTATTGTTATTGTTGTTATGGTTTACACATATAAATGTCTCATTATTTAAAGTATGCTTCTTGGAAGTTCTCCTGTTTTGTGGCAGTGATGGATTCAAAGGGGTCAAAGGGGTCAGATCCCCTTCTAAATGCTACTGTACCAAATTCTTAAACATTTGTCACATTTACAGTGCCACATTGCCTTCCTACAGGAAGCCCACCTTCTGTCTTCAGAAGGTAACTTGTTCCATAGGCAGACGGTGGGTCAGGTCTTTGCTGCGGGGTTTAATCACTCCAGTAGGGGTGTAGCCATCCTGATTACTAAAGCATTTAGCTTTCAAAGTCAACAATGCCTCCTGGATCCTCATGACAGATATATGTTTGTTCAGAGTGTTTTGGTTAGGTCTGAGGTCATCCTTGGCAGTGTGTATGGCCTCAACACGTCAGACCCCTCCTTTCTTATGATACTGGTGGGCCTTCTCTCCCCTTTTTTCCCATTCCACTCATTATTGGGGGAGACAGGAATGTCACTGTTGCTTCTAATCTGGACAGGTCTGGTGGGTCCTCATGGGGTCTGTCTCCTGTCCAGGACTCCATTCAGGATATGATGGCATCTCTGGGGCTCTGTGACCCCTGGAGGATACTTCATCTGCAACATAAGGTATTTACCTTTTTTCTCTCCCATGCATGGGTCATTGTCCAGGATTTATTTACTTTTGATTAGTCAATCCATCTTGGGTGGGGTGCTGGATGGGGAGATAAGTCAAGTCAAGTCAAACTTTATTTATAAAAGGCGCCTTTCCAAAACCAAGGCATCTGTACATGACATAATAAAAACGATATAGCTAAAAACATTAAAATTAATCCAGTCCTACAACATTTAAAAATCATTATATGCACGTTTAAAAATATAAGTTTTTAATGCCCCCCCTTAAAGGTTTGGACAGTCGGGCAATCTCGTACCTGACGAGGTAGAGAATTCCACAGGGTCTGGGCCATAAAACTAAAAGATCTGGCCCCAGAGATCTTCAAACGAACACTGGGAATCTCTAGCAATCCCTCATCAGTGGATCAGAGAGAGTGGGAGGGACAGTAGGGATGAAGGAAATCTTTCAGGTAGCCAGGTCCCTGATCATGTAGGGCCTTATAGGTCAGCAAACCGACCTTGAAGGTGATTCACTAGCATATTGGCAGCCAGTGTAGTCCACAGAGCACAGGCATTATATGACTGGACCTAGAGGAACCAGTCAATAGCCTGGCTGCTGAATTCTGCGCTAGCTGCAAGTGGTGAATATCAACCCTCGGTAGCCCAAGATAAAGGGCACTGCAGTAGTCAAGATGGGAGGTAATGAAGGCATGGAACAAAGTAGGAAGATTGTCAGGAGGAACCAGGTGCTTCATCTGGGTGATGTTCCTCAGGTGGTAAAAAGAGGCTTTGACAACTGCCAACACCTGGGATTTAAGTGTCAAACAGTCATCAAACACAATGCCCAGGTTCCGCACCCGGTCTGAGATAGTTAGCTGAACACCCCCAAGCCATAAGCCCGAGGGAGACCTGCCAACAAACCCACCTCCCGGCGACCTGGGTCCATGACCAACACCTCAGTTTTTTCTGGATTCAACCGCAGCCAACTCACATTCATCCAGTCCTGGATTTCGGCCAGATAGTTGTTAAAGACCGAAAAGGCAGCATCTTGGCTGGGCACAAAGGACATGTACAGTTGAGTGTCATCTGCATAGCAATGAAAACTCAAACCGTACTGCCTAATGATCACTCCCAATGGCAGCATGTACACAGCAAACAACATGGGCACCAAAATGGAACCCTGCGGCACCCCACAGGATAGGGGGAATGATGCAGAAGAAAAAATCCCAGACACCACCCTCTGAGTCCTACCCTCAAGGAAAGATTGAAACCAACTGAGGACTGTACCAGACAGCCCACAGATAAACCGCAGGCACTCCAGAAGCACACCATGGTCCACGGTGTCAAATGCTGCAGAGAGATCAAGAAAGACCAAGATGGAACAGGTCCTTTGATCTCTCGCTATTAGGAGGTCATTTAGTACCCGGACAAGAGCTGTCTCAGTACTATGTCTCTTCCTAAATCCAGACTGGAGAGAATCATAGACATTGTGGCTGGTCAAATAATCATCCAACTGTGACGTGACCACCTTCTCAATAACCTTTCCCACAAAGGGCAGGTTAGAGACAGGCCTGTAGTTAGCTAGACAGTCTGGGTCCAAGGAGGGCTTCTTAAGAAGGGGCTGAACCACAGCCTCCTTCAGAGGATTTAGAAAAATCCCCCCCCTCTCCAAAGACCTCCAGACTATCTCAGCCAGGACCAGGTTGATTTTATCTACACAGCCCACTAGGAGACATGTAGGGCCCGGGTCTAAACCACAGTTGGTCAGACGCAATAATTGGATGACCATCACAATGTCATTGATTGTGGGAAGGCTGAAGTCAGACCACACAAACCGGGTGTCCGACATCTCTTGCCGACCATCACAACTCCCCACTAGCAAGGGTCGAGCGGATATCCGATCTGCTTGTGGCAACCTTATCTGAAAAGAATTGAGCAAACTCCTCACACCATTCTTGAGAAAAGGCTCTTCTGGGCTGAAGACAGATTGGATTGCACAATCTGCCCACAGTCTTGAAAAGTTGAGCTGGTCTATTCTGTGCAGCAGCAATCTCTCTGGACAGGAATTCTGCCTTCTTACGAGAGATTGCTGATTGATAGACCACATAATGGTCCATCAAACTAAGTTTGTCATAGTCCAGGCCTGATTTCCACCAGCACCTCTCTAATCTTCATCCAACTCTCCTCAACTCCCTTAGAGTCTCATCAAACCAAGGAGACCTAGGGCAAAGAGTGAGGGGACGAACACGAACCGGAGCAATGGAATCCAGGGCCCCTGCTACCACCTTATTATAGATACACACCAGGATAATTTTGGATCACTCGGCGTGGGTGAGGCTTTCAGTTACCTCCAGTTTACAGAGGGACACATCCTGGAAGCTCAATAACCAGCTTCTCAGTGATAAGTATGTAGTAGAAAGAAGTTAAGACCAAATTGCATTATTTTCCCATCATAATGTTGGTTCTGTTGGGAAGGGAGATTTAGAATGGTCTGCCCTTAAATGTTTTCTTTGGGGGGAGCTCATTAGGCTTTCCTCTAAGTGTAAGCATCAGTGAATGCAGGCAGCTGTGGACCTTCTAAAGCACATTACCAAAACTGAGCAATCCATTCCCCCTCAACCTCAGAAGCCACTCTCCAGGAGTTGACAGTCCAGAGGGATAGGTATGCTGATATTTTGAGAGAGAAGGCTGAGCATGCCATTCTCAGGACACAATCAAAATATATAGATCAAGGGGAGAAGGTAAGCCACCTGCTTGTGCTGCATCTTCAAAAACAAGAAGCTTCAAGGCTAATTTCTACTATTAGAGCACCTGACGGCTCCCTGAAAATCTGGCCCAGGGATATTGCCCAGGAATTTGTGGCCTTTTACAAGGATTTGTATATTCCCATTCCTTTTCCAACACTTGAAATCCCACATTGTGGACTTACTTATTCCCCTTCCAAAGTTGATGGAATCCCATCAGGCATTGTGAGCCAGTCTCCGGACAAAGTCCTTGGGCTGGATGGGTTTTCAGCTAATTTTTATAAAACCTTTGCTGTGGATTTGGTTCCTCTCCTCCATTGCTTCTATCTCTATATTTACGAATCTGGTATTTCTCATTCTACTATCCTGGAAGCGCTGATAGTAATTCTGCTCAAGCCTGGTAGACTCTCAGACTCCATCTCCAATTACAGACCTGTTTCACTAGTAAATAATGATATTAAGATCTCAACTAAAATTCTTGCACTTAGGGTCGATCGGGTCTGGGCGGGCTTATTAGTTGGGAGCAGGTGGGGTTTGTATCCACCAGGACTTCCACAGACCACCTGAGAAAGTTGGCCCATATTTTTTCTACAGCTAGGGATTCTGTCACTTCTATGGTGTTGGTTTCCCTGGACGTAGAGAACGCCTTTGACAGGGTTAGTTGGGACTTCTTGTTACTGACACTTGAAAAATTTGGCTTCCCACAATATTTTCTTCACTGGTTTCGGGTGTTACATTCTGCCCTGACAGCCAGGATTTATGCAACAGAGTGTTGTCCACCTCTTTTGCTTTATCTTCTGGTACTCATCAGGGTTATCTCCTTTCCCTTTTTCTTTTTAATTTGTACCTAGAACCTCTTATCCTTCAGTTAAAGTCCTGTCCCGATTCCCGTAGTCCCCCATACTCTGTGACTCTCTGTGTATGTAGATGATATCCTGCTGCACATTGCCCACCCTAAGACCTCATTGCCGGTTGCATTATGTATTATAGAAGAATTTGGCTGGATATCTAGTTACAAATTGAACCTTAATAAAACCAAGGTTATGCCTCTTACGCCAATGGTGGTTAAAGAGGACGTTCTTTCATTGGGTATGAATTGGTCCCCCTGTTCCCTTAAATACCTCAGCTTGCACCTCTCGAAAGATACCACTCTAATGCACAAGCTTAACCTTTGTGACCTAGTGGTTAAGCTTCAGCAGGATCTTCAGAGGTGGCAGGCCCTTCCTCTGTCTCTGTCTTTGTGGGGGAGAGTAACTATTATTAAGATGACTGTCCTCCCCCATATTTTCTACCCCATCAACATGTTAAATCTTTGAATTCTCTTGGCCTGGTTTCAGCAAGTCCACAGTATGATTACTGAATTAATTTGGGCTAAGAAAGCTCTGAGGCGCACATACAAAAAGCTAGCTGCTCGCAAAAATTAAGGTGGCCTTAAGCTACCTCACTTTCTTGTTTACTATTTTGCTAGTCACCTTAACAAGATGTTTAAGTGGCTTTCACCTCCTCTTTGTGATCTCACCTCTTCATACATGACCATATGGCTGGATCTAGAATTAGATGCCCTTAACAATTTTGGATTGTCTGTTTCATCTCTGTTTTTTCACTCCTCTGAAATCTCTTCCTTCTGATTAACGCAATACTGTCATGGGAACTTCACTTTGAGTAAATTCCCAATTCTGGGTCCTGTTGAAACATCCTATTTCTAAAGATATTTTCCAATCTATACTCCGTAATTGTAATCTTCAGATTGGGGGGGCATATTATTACTGCTGACTGGCTCCCTCATTTGGCTAATGTTCGAGTTTGTGATTTGCTGTCTGGGGGGACTTTGTTATCCACAGCAGCCATAATCAATTATCTTTAGTTAGGAAATAATCATGCCTTTAAAGAGGGAGTCCTGCCAAAATTTCTAGCATCAATAAATTCAGAACTTGGATTAGTACATCCCCAATCAGCCTCATGCCAAAAATGAGATCTCTGTTACTGTATTTTGTTTAAATGTTACAAGCCACTATGTAACCCTAAATTCACTGCCTGTTCAAAAAAGCCAGTTTCAATAAAGAGCTACTAATGATGGCACAATCAGAACTCACAGCCTAATCCTTCATGCAAACTACCTTTTGAATTTCCATAATGTGCAGATGCAAGGTACAGTACTTAAGAATGTGACGGGGGTTGGAACACAGTGGCAAACATGGCTTTAGAATGACAAAAATGTGTGCAATTTTCATAATACTGCAGGGATGAGATTTTGAAATGCCACCAAACTACAACTATGGAATGCAGCAATGACACACAATTTTGGAAAGTGGCAGGGATGCTAAAATTCATGATGTGGCGGTGCCATATAGTTTTAGATTGTGGTAGAGATACACAATTTTGAAATGCGGGAGATACATAGTTGTGGAAGGTGATAGGGATATGTAATTTTGTAATGTGTCTCAGATGCATTAATTTGGCATGTGGTGATGCACAATTTCAAAATGTGGTATGCTTGATTTCAGATTGTGGTGGCAACATTCAATTTCTGAATGTGGCATGGACACAGAATCTCAGAATATGGTAGTCGCATGCCATTTCAGAATGATGCTGGGATGCATAATTTTAGAATGTAACTTGGACATGCAATTTTTGAATGTGGCAGTGACACTCATTTTCAGAGTGTCGTGGGGATGTACAGTTTTGAAATATGGTGGGAATGCACATTTTCAGAATGTGATGATGACAGGCAATATTGGAATGTGGAAGTTTAAACACAATTTCAGAATGTGGCAGGCAGTTACAATGTTAGAATGTAGAGGAGACATGTAGTTTCGGAATGTGGCAGTGGCGTATAATTTTGGAATGTGGCAGTGATGGACCATTTTGGAATGTGGCAGTGGTGTGCAATTTTGGAATGTGGTGGTGACGCTCAACTTCGGAATGTGGCTGTGACGTGCATCTTCGGAATGTGGGGGTGATGCATAATTTCAGAATGTGGCAGTGACACACAATTTTGGAATGTGGCAGTGACACACAATTTCAGAATGTGGTGGTGACATACAACTTTGGAATGTGGCAGTGACACACAATTTCGGAATGTGGCGTTGATGAACAATTTCAGTTTCCGAAATGTGGTGGTGATGCACAACTACTGAATGTTGTAGTGATGCACAATTTTGGAATGCAGCAATGACAGTTTTGGAATCTGATGGTGACAGTTTCAGAATGTGGCATTGAAATACAACTTTGGAACATGGTGTGGATGTGCAATTTTGGAATGTGGTGGGGATGCACAATTTTGGAATATGGTTGGGACACACAATGTTAGATTGTGGTGGGGATATGATGCACAATTTTGACATGTAGTGGGTGCATACAATTCTGGAATGTGGCAGGAACAAGCAGTTTCAAAATAAAATGGTGTGTCCTATCACATTCTGACAGTGCAATTCATTACTCTATTCCAGAATTGCCAGTCCCTGCTAAACTCCTTGAAGAGTGCCCGTGTCACATTTTGAGACCGAGTGTCCTGCCACACTGTGAGATGGCGCATCCCTACCACATGCCTAGATTGCATGTCCCCCCCTCCAACATTCTAAAATTTTGCACCATTTTGATGTTCTACACCTTGGTTCAGTGTTGCATTCCAAAACCACCTCCTGATGTGTTCTAAAGTACATTACCATGCATCTGAATATTCTGGAAATGCAAGCACTGCAGGCAACCAAGTGTCAAGTTTTTTTAAATGTTTACTACAGCTACAGTTTCTATAACTTTGGAGAAACAGATCTTATAATGTTGCTGACAGGGAAGACTAGTCTGTGAGTTCTAGTTGTGACATCATCAGTGGCTCTTCACTGAAACTGCTTTTTTTGAACAGGGAGTGAGATCAGGGTTACAAAATAGCTCATACCTTTAAAATGAAGTAATGTAGAAACCTAATTTTTGGTATGAGATTCATTGAGGATAGGCTGATTCTAATTAGGCAGTGTAGTACTTTTGACTGGACTCCCTCTTTAAACTGTCCCAGTTTAGGCATGCTTTGCTTCACTGGTTTGGGCCAGGCAGATGAACCACTGACTTCTCTGAGTTTTTAACTGATATCAAAAATCTGATCTTAAAACCACATGCGGTGTCTGCTTTGTATTTCCTGTTTTTCTCCAAGATTTTTCCAACTTTGGATGGTTCTCCTTCATGGGACACTTTGTTCCCATTATCCTCCTCACAATGGCAAACTACAGTATTTGTACTGATCTCTATTGCTATGTCACCCAGGACAGATTGAGACTCACTCAATTCAATATTTTGAATAATCTTTATTATACTCCTGAAAAGTTGGCTAAAATGGGTAGGTTACCCTCTTGTGTATGCTCTAGATGTGGGCAGAATGAGGGTTCAATTCTGCATATTTTCTGGCATTGTTCTAAGATTGTCCCCTCAATGGAGTCTAATTGAAGCCAAAGCGGATCTGCTTCTGGGATTACAAGGCTTATTTAGGCCCAAGATATGTATTTTAGGGGATTACAGCTCTGTTTTAGTCAGGGAACACAAATTTTATATGGCTTTAATTTCTCTCTCCTTGAAGAAAGTGGTTCTTCGGCACTCGCTTGACCAGGTCTCTATTTGATATCAAGAGTGGCTCCAGGAATTATTTAATTTAAGAGTGGAGCACATGATAGCTAATCTACGACATAAGCTTCCCCTTTTCGATAGGAGATGGGGTAAGCTCTACAACCTTTATACCATTTAGAGTTTTTATGTTTTAGTGTGTGTGTCTCTACATTGCTGTATATATTGTTTTATCTGGCTCCTACCTTGCTTATATTACAGGGGTTCTTCCCCTTCTGTTGTGTTATTATTCTGTCTCTGTTTTATGGTGGCTCCACCGGGGAGGGGGTTGGGGTTTGAGGAGGGGAATTGTTGTTGGGGTGTGGATTTATTCTGTTTGCATTGTTAATTGTATTGCTTTGTCCTTGTTACCTAATTGCAATAAATTTTATCTAATTTAAAAAAAAGTTCCCCACCAGCACCACCTCCCCATTCTTAGCCATTTTTCCTGTCTTCCAGCATTTCTTTGTCTAAGTCCTCCCACTGTGTTGGAGGCCTGTATATCACTCCTGTCTGAATGGTGGCTTGGTTTTCTGACTCAAGGTTGACCCACAACACCTCAGTCTCCTCCCACATTCCCTGTACCTCCATTGCTTTTATGTTTCCTTAACATTAAGCACCACTCCCCCACCATTCCTTCCTACCTACCCTGTCTCTTCTAAACATCGTGTAGTCAGGTATGGCAATTTCCTAGTCATGGTTGTTAGTGTACCATGTTTCTGTGATGGCAACAGTATCCAGGTCTGACTCAGTCATGGTGGCCTCCAGGTCCAGAATCTTATTTCCTAGACTTCTAGTACTGGCACACATGGCTGTCCAGATTTTGTTAGTTCTACTCTTGCCCCATCCCACATTTTCTATCTGTTCCCACTTCTTTCCTTTTCATATTGCATATTCTTTCCCACTTCTGCCCATGCTAATCTCATGCTACCTTGATTATCTTGCATTCCGGTGGTAATCTTTTCCCTCAGGATTTTACTACACTCCATCACAGCCTGTGGGGAGCAGTTTCTGCTACCCCTTTTTGCCTTCTGCCATCCCCTTGACTAGTATAAATGCCCATCAAGGTAACACTTAAACCATCTACTGAGGATTTCTGCTCCCTTCCTGGATGGATGGTGGCCATCACCCAGGTACAAGCTCTGCTTCTTCCAGGTGGAGCACCAGACTTCAGTATAGCCATACCCCTCCTCTCTGCACCATTTCTTCAACCATGAGTTGAAGGCCTACTTGCAGAGCTTCCTCTCCTTCTCCCTGTTGTAGATGGGCAGCCCTTCTGTAAAGGTTACAATGTGTGCTACCTGCCTAAGACCCTTCCTCAGCTCCCTAAACTGCTCCTGCACTGCTGCATCCCTTCTGAAGCTAGGTCTCCAGCTCCCTTTTCCTTCCAATTGACTTCATGATCCACTGGATATGCTTTCCATCCCTCCAAGCCAATGCACCAGGTAGGCACTTAACCTCCTTCTCTACCCTCTTTTCCCCAACTCTATACCCCAACAATATAGTCCCCTACCAGAAGTTGCTTCCTCCTTTTCTTGGGGTCTCCTTGCCCCCATCAGAGACTCCTGTTAGGCAGCCTCCCACTACTGAGGAAAAGTTTCTAAGTCTTACATGAAAAAAATGTTTAAAACAGAGAAAAAAGGAATGGAAAGAATATAAGCAACTAAAAATAACATTGTACTCATTTTTGCTACAAGTATGGTCATACATAAACAATATAGTAAAAAAGTTACTTCTTATCACATCCTTTGTGCAGGGTCTGCAGGGTTCTACATAAAAAAAAGTTAGGGTTCATGTGCAGGAACCAAAGGGCCCTGCACATTTTGTTTGTTACAGAACTCAAAGAGCCCATCACAAAGTAAATTAGGAGTCACCTCCTGTTTCACACCAGGCCTCAAGTGCCCTGTACAAAGCAAAAAACACTTTACTTTCTCTAAAACTAAGGACATTCACTGCAAAAAACTACACCAATGCAAATTGGAGATGCTACTACACAAAAGTGAAACCCCATAGTGTTTGGAAATGTGCCATACTGGTTTTCAATCCAATGCCTACAAAGTTTGAATAGTTTCTATTAGAGTTGCCATGCCTAAAATCCACCCCCTCCCCTACCCCTCATTACCCACCATACCCATGGCCAAGCTACAGGTATGGAATCATGCATCAATGGTGTTTTAACTCATACAGGTCAAAGCAATTTAAAATTTGTAAACAGCAACCCTAACCCTAACCTCCTCCCCATCCCTTACCCTCATGACACAAGGCCAAGCCACACTTCTGGTTGTATGCTACAGGGCTGTGATGGTTCATGTAAGTCTCTGTAGGTCCAACACTAAATTACACAGATACCACAGTTACATGTTTGTTGGCATATGGCCTTGTTAGCCCTGTGTCTAGAATAACATCCATTTAACAGATGTATTTTGTTTCCTATATTGCCAAGTAGGATATGGACTATACACTTGTAACTTGTTTCATACAGTGTCATCCAGACCTAGAATAGATTATTATACATGTAACTTCCTTTTGAGTAGTTCCAAATATGCATCTTAAAGAAATAAAGTTACAAGTGTGAAATGTGTATAGTACTTATACATCTGTAAGAAGTCTGCTGTTTTGTACAGGATCCACTGTATTGTGTGCCACATCATAGACAGATGTAAAACTTTTTAGTTGTGTCCCACAAGTATTCTAATTACAGACCTAGAATACCTAGGATGTTTATCAACCATCAGACCTGTGTGGGATTACTGTAGCTTGGCCTTGAGTAATGAGGGTAGGGGATGTGGAGGGTTTGGGGGTTAGGGTTGCTATTTGCAAATTTTTACAAACTGACACATTTTGAATATGTTGGGCTGTATAAGGTACCACACTATTGATGCATGGTCCCATGCGTGTCAATCAATCAATCAATCAGTTCTTATTTAACGAGGAGTAACCCCATTGAGCAGGCTCATTTACAAGGTTGTGTAGTTTGGCATTTGATAGTTGGGGAATAATGCATGGTCATTTTATGTGTTCTTACCAATATTTAGATAGGTCTTTCTAACTAATTTTGTGTATCATCACAACAGAATTCGTCTTACCCATTTTGTCAATTATCACAATAGAGTTCCTCCATCTTGTGTGTTTTATAGTCATTCCTCTCATTTGGTGATACTTTTCATCAGTATTTCAATTCTGTAAGAATTAAGGGTACAGGAGTCATGTGATTTCAAGCCAGGAGTAAGCAGCAACTTGTGGAGCTCTGTCACAATCCAACTTTTAATACAGTACAAACAATTTTCCTATTTCTGCACCTGTTTCAAGGCTTTATCAGTTCCTACTGTGAGTCTGCCTCTGTGTGAGCAATATGGAAGAAGAATTCATGGATTTAGCTAACTCTGGTGCCTTTCCTTGGCAAGAGGATTCAGAGGGTGAGCAGGAGCAGGTAGACACCATGGAGGCCAAGTGACCTCATCACAGTAATTTCCCTCCCTCATTGCTTGTGGAGCAACTAATTTCTGTCACAATGAAGCAAGTCTAAAAGGAGTTACAAACAATTAACATGGCTCTATTCTCTTTAATAGCAGAGTTCTAAGAGTGGAAGCTGACTTTAAAAGATATTATGGTTTGAGTCTCTGATACAGAGACAAGAATCTCCTTGTCCAAAGATAAAACTGTGAAAATGGAGCCAGGGGTTTTGTCCCTCAAGAGGCAGGTCAAAAAATTAGAAGATAAGGTGGAGGACCTAGATGGCTGTTCCAGAAGAAATAATCTGGTCCTGCTAGGTCTCCCTGAAGGTGAGGATGGAACTTTTCCCATCAACTTCATCCAGTGCTTTTGCAATAAGTTTGCTGGCTCCTTACCCAACACACCACAGTATATTGTGGAGAGAACCCACAGATCGGTGAGGCCAAAACCAGCACTGGGAGATCCCCCATGCCCTCTCATTTTTAAAGCTTTAAACCATCTGGACTGGGACCACCTCTTGAAGTCTGTAAGGAAGATAAAATTTCTAGAATGGGAGGGCAAATGGGTATGCCTGGTACCTGATTTAACTTTAAAGGTTTCTTCAGGATCGGGCTGCTTACTGCCCAATACAATCTAAATTATGGACAGCAAAAATTCAACACTGTATGCTCTTCCCTGCCCATCTGGAGATTAAAATGGCTCAAGGCATCCATCACTTCAATTCAACCACACAGGCCTCCTGAGATCTCCTGAAGCTCCTTCCCGACCTTTTTGGTAAGGTGGGGTGAAGACTGCTTCAGTCACTGTAAATACTAAAGTGGACTCTGGAAGGTTCTTGAACTGCTCCTGTTCTAACATAATGTGGTACCACTGATGCGCTAGAAGTTGGCTCTGCACAAACTAGCTTTGAACTGATAAAGTGGTGATACCCTGCATTTTTGTTATATTCATTTATTAACTGGGATCAAGCTGTGGTATTTAATCCTGTATCAAATTCTGGATCGGCGGAGCAATGGCTTAAATAACTTCTGAGTTTTTCTCGCTAAAAATACATTGCAGTAGAGCATTACTGGGCCCCCTACTTTTTGATTTGTTCGGTCTGCAGTATAGATGCATTACAGGAAAGCATTGAATTTAAGTGAAAAGTGGTTATGCCGAGGATTAAGGGCTGAACTTTTCAGCTTAAATTGGAATTCTTATGCAGCATTTAATCAGCCCTTGAACTTGAACCAATGGGATAACTGCTTTGGGACACTCTGAGGTGTTTTTCCCTTTTTTTTGCTTTAAGAGGACTGCTGTAAAACATTATAAGAGGCCCCAATCCTGAGATCTTTTTGTTAGCGGTTCAGTTTTCTTAAAGGAGGGCACCGATATTTCAGTTACACTTTGGTATTACCATGGCTAATGGTTGAGCTTTCTTGTCCAGACTAAGATCTCTATATGGCAAACAATCCTGCATTGTTCTTTAGACTGATGGGGCAGTTTGCTTGTACTGCCTTTGGAGTCCCTTTTTTCTTTATGATTTGTGTTAGAGGACATTATGAAAGCCCCAATTTCTCAACCTTCTTGGCAGCAGTACTACTTTCTTGTAGCACAAATTTGACTCTTTGGTTCCAACTAGAGGATGCTGTGGATTTGAGGCTGGTGTTTCTGTGCTGTGGAGCTGGGACCAGATCTAATGGGAGAAGACCATCACTGAGAGAAAGAATTTAGATAATATTGTTAGTTATTTGTCTGGGTGGTTTTATGGTGTACAGTCTTCTGACAAAGTATGATTTGTTTTGGAACATTCTAGAAATGTTTAGCTACTCATTTCTGACACAGAAGAGGAATCCCCACAGTGGTTTTCCCTGCAATCTCCACTATTTAACAGATCTGGGTTTCCAATTTATTTATTAAAGACTGAGCTGTCATTTTTCTTTTAAAATTAACAGATGTTTATTTGGGCTATTATCCCAGGTGTGGCTGTTTTCTAGCTTTTTTCATTGTTATATGTCTTGATGTTTTCTATTTGATTTTCTTTCAAATATTAACTAGGACTACATTAGATAATTGTTTTATACTTTCCCATTTAATTGAGAAATACGTTGTAGTCAGAAAACAAAAATTATATCTTGTCTTTGTTGACTACAGCTCTGCATTTGACACAATAAATAGGTCAACTCTATGGGATATAATGCTAAACTGTGGTATCTCCCCAGCTCTGGTCAATGGCATTAGGAATTTATACTCAAACACATGGGCCCAGATTCAAACTGGAAACATTTTATCAAGTAAGTTGATCACCAACAAAGGTGTAAGACAGGTATGTATATTGGCACCTACGTTATTTTCAATCTACTAGAGCAGAAACATAGACTTTGATGGCA
Organism: Neoceratodus forsteri; assembly: GCA_016271365.2. NCBI lineage: Eukaryota > Metazoa > Chordata > Ceratodontiformes > Ceratodontidae > Neoceratodus > Neoceratodus forsteri. The sequence goes on from CM057451.1 coordinate 239,386,832, forward strand.
GATAAGGACTGCTTGGCTCACCCAGTCTGCCCATTTCCCTACCTACTGGATAAGCTGTGGATCCTAGTTAACCAACAGCCTACTTCTTCCTACACCCCACCAGAATTGCCCTATGTCTGTCCCCTGCATTTTTGAATTCCCCCACTGTTTTTGACCCCACAACCTCCTCAGGAAGGCCATTTAATGTGTCCACCACCCTCTCTCCATGAAAAAATACTTCCTCACATTGCCCCTGAGCCATCCCCCCATCTTCAGATTGTGTCCCCTTGTTCATGCACATCTCTTTTTCTGAAAGATGCTACCCTCTTGGACTTTGTTGATTCCCTTGAGGTACTTGAAAGTTTCTATCATTTCCCCCCTCCCTCCTTTCCTCGAGGGTATACATATTAAGCTCCTTTAGTCTTTCTTCATATGGCTTCTGTTGCAGACCCCACACCATTTTAGTTGCCCTTCTCTGGACTGCCTCTATCCTATCTATGTCTTTACAGAGGTGGGATCTCCAGAACTGCATGCTGTACTCCAGATGGGGTCTCACCAATTGTCTGTACAGAGAGATAACAACTTCCTATTTTCTACTGGTGATGCCTCTCCCTATACATCCCAGTATCCTCCCAGCCATCCTTACTGCCTTCTCACATTACTTGTTTACCTTTAGGTCATCTGATATGACTACCCCCAGATCCCTTTCCATTTTTGTTTGTTGTTAATAACTTACTAATTGAATTACAGGCTTTGAAATTGGACTCTCCCAAAACTGAAACAAATATTTGCTCTTCTCTTGCTTATGCCGGCAACCTGGTATTGTGTTCTCTTACTGTTTCATGTCTCCAGAAAAAAATAGATTTCTTAGCAATATTTTCTGATTCTTTAGCTTTGAAAATAAATTTAGCTAAGACTAAAGTTATGGTCATTGGTGCTAGAAATACCATGTATCAATGGAAATTGTATGGTGATTATTTGGAGACAGTTCCTAGTTACTCATACTTGGGTATTTACTATTCACATAATGGTTCATGGAATCAACACTGTGATCATATACTTACTAAAACAAATAGAACTATAGTGACACTGGCTAGATTCAATCATGCTTATGGTGGCCATTCCCCTAGACCACTCCTATATTGCTTGCAAGCAAAATTCATTGCCCAAACCCTTTATGGGACAGAAATTTGGGGACTTCACCCTATCAATCATTTAGAAAAAACAACCACTAAATTTTTAAGGCATGTAATGGGTCATCAAAAATCAACCCCTGTTTATTTTTTAAGGGCAGAATTGGGTATGCCTAAATTGCAAGTATTGGCTGATTCTAGGATCATTAATTATTGGATTTGAGTGTTAAGCTTGCCCAATGAAAAATGGGTTAAAATCTGCTTACTAGAAAAGGAGGTTTGGGTGAGGAGGGGCTCAAAACAATCAAATTGGCTTAAACATTTGTACAGACATGGATAAATATTCACTTTCTTTTCTCATGTCATATAGACAACAAAACATGGCCATAAGTGAGTGTGATTGAAAATTCTCTCACTGTAAGTATTACCTGAGCAACCGCTCCCGTCGTCACGGGGCAAAAACCACACCACTGGGTTTTGTCTTAACGCCGCTTTATTTGATTAAATTTTTTACATGCATGCGGGAGTTTTGCAAAGGAGAAAGCTCCCTGATTACAATTTACAGCAGCTAAGCTAGATTCTGCACTTCTTATCTTGAAAAATACCAACATTTCAGTATAAGCCAATCATAAAACAGAATAACAAGTTGATACCAATGTAACAGAAAAACAAGTTGATACCAATGTATGGGGTACTTTTCCACTGCGTATTCCATTTTTTCCCAATACTTCTTGATACATATGCCTGGGTCAATCTGACCTGAGTGAAACAATGAGTTTCACTCACACCATAGCAACGTACAGCTTGCCTTTAATGCCTCAACGTGCTGTTATCTTATATTTTACCCAAGCATGTTGTTATTTTATACTTTGTCCGAGCCTGTTATTCAGGCTGGTACAACCAGTTATGCCCAGTTTTATTTTGCTTTTTGTTTCTACAAATGTACCTCAAGTAACTTCAATAACATTCTATAATCCTGTAGAAAACAGCATGAACTCAAAAATTTTTACTACATTCATTATGACTTTGTTACAACATGTCTTACAAAGCAAGCATAGCTTCAAGGCATATAATAGCAAATATAGCTTTAGGATATATAAAAATTCCCTCACACTCTCCCCCCTTTTGATACTATGTAATAACTAACTGATCCCTTTTTACTTTTTTTCACTTTATATTTTGGTCACAATTTGGCTCGTTGTGAAAAGGAACACCCCTTTAAGTTGCTGGGTCCCTTTTCCCAGGTTTGCAGCAATGGGTGCAATAAGTGATATTATTGCAGCCAAAGAGCTGCACAACTGCTGTAAGAGAAGTCTGAGCAAGACTGTCAATAGCCATATTGCCAGTATTACTACCACTACCACTGCCACCCAATGGAGGAGGGTGGCACCCCAGTTACCAACTACGCTGGTAAGCCATGACCATGGGTCCCATATTTATGAGTAGCAAGCTTAGAAAAAAATGCAAGGCTGGGATTTTTTAAAAACTATGACAGCATAGCCTGGACACATGTATGTTAATACATTTTCATAATTAAAGTTTTTGATACATTTTGTAGCTACAATTTTTGAGACATTCCATAATTAAATGAGGTATTTCATTATTTTTTATTAGTTTTCTTGTTAAACATATTTTTTTAACACAAGAGAATTATATGATGAGAAACGTTTAACAGTCAAGGCTAAACACAGCTGTGTGCATATTTTGGCCACAGCCTCACCTTATGCTTTTAGCTATTTTTTTTATTGCATAGAATTTTACAATTAACCCTTTCAAAGTCTTACACACACACACATTGAAGTGACATGGAGGTATTTAGCCACTTGCAGCCTTTTGCTACAAGATATACCAATTTCACATGTTGGGATTATTTAGTCATTTACTAACCATTATTACCTTTACTAGCCCATTAGCAATTCACACTAGCCATTGTACACCTTTTTATTTCCTCAACCCTTTTGATTAGCCAACCACATATTGTTGATAAAAGTTTGGTCACTGATTACTAAACCTTGGCCACTGGCCACTTTTAACAATTCCCACCTCGAAGATAAGAGGCCCCTGAGGGACACGAACCATCACAAAAATTGAACATAAATGTAAAGATATTAGTTATTAACTGAAGGTTAAAAAAAACAACTAAATATACAATTTTACTCTTAAACTGTTAGACTAGGTGAATAGGTATATGATTTAAAACTGGTTGCCAGCATACAGATAGTCAAGGCATTTATAAAAAGCATCCTGTTTTGGAGTTGGTACAGGGGTGGTTACAGACGGAACACAAATTGTGAGTTTGTAAAACATAATACAGAATTGAGGGATGTCAACACCACAATTGAAATATGTGAAAAAATGCTAACATGTGACACCACATATAACACAATATAACATAACAATTTTGTTGATGAAAAAGAGTTTATGGAATTTACTTTGAGAGTGAATAAGGTAGATGCTACCTTGTGTTGAGGTGTGGCACACCCTTGGAACTAGATTGAAGAATTTGTTGATACTGTCTCTTGACAGATAAGTCCTTATAAACATAATAGTCCATGAAATTAACAGTTTATAATTTAATATAAGTAACCACAGGTTGGTGTAGTTACAGTACAGGTGAAATGTCATTTGCAGAATGGTGGTAACCCCACAAGGCATATGGGGCAATGCAGACAGTAATTTAAAAACAAAACACCAGCATAGTAGAAAAGTCAGTGTTTATTTTGCTGGCTGCTGGATGGCTGATTAGCAGACACACTGGCCAGGGGTGCATTGAGTCCTTTTAATGGAGTAGCCACACACACACTGGCATGGCATTTGTGTTGTGGTAGTTGATTACACCCTAGCTTAAAGATTAACAGTCCATAAAAAGGTAACAATTGACAATAAACCATTAAGAACACAGTCCATTACAGAGCAATAGGGTTGTAGAAAGTACCAGCCATGTTTGGAACAAGCAGCAGCGAAGAAAATGGATATATTGCTTGAAGGTCAATTGAAGAAGAAATTTTCTTGCTGAAGTTAGGGAATTGCCCCTACCCCCGACTTAACTTCATAGTAAGCAGAAACAACAGGCTTGATTGCAGAGTCTGAACTGACTGGACCTTCTTCAGTTAATTTAAAGTTTTACAAATAGGTGTAATTTTGCTGAAAACATTACACTTGCAGAGGTAATAATAACTGGATCTATGCAATAGTCCTTATAAGGAACCAGTCAGGCACAAAGATGGTGATAACATTAAAACTGTGGCAGTTGTTTTTCTTTTTTAAGGAAAAAGATGAAGGTTTTGGCAACTTAGATGAAAGTATTACTGCTGTTGAACGTGGAGATCTTATGTGTGCCACACCGTGGAAACCTGCAAACTTGCAAAGTGTGTTAGACACTGAATTAAAAAACACATAAATAACAATCTTGTAAACCATTGGCTTTTTGTTTTGTAAAGAGTGGTGTGACAGAGCCTAAATTTTGGCAATTGGAAAGAGAAAAATAAAAAATGGGACATTAACCGCACACCTGGGGTGCATGCCGAGGTTCAATTATACCATTTGACTATTTGTAAATTATAACAATGTTATGGTTACACCCTGCTTTTAAATCACAGAAGCAGTTATGACAGTGATGAACATTATTTTTCTGTCTGTTGCAAGCAGGCCTGACTGAGACCTGAGACCTGAGACCTGAGTTATACAATCTTGTAATGTTACAATAACACGCTTCAAACATATAGTTCATAGCAATATGCCTGTTACACAATGCAATTAGTGGGACAAATACATATGTTGTTGGCCTATGCCAATTTAATAACAGTGCCTATTGCACCTGTGAGTAATAAGACAAACGGAACATTAATTTGTTTGGGGTTTTGCTTTGGAACATATTGTAGGGGTGGATTAGCAATGCTGGCCCCAGTATTTAGGTTTGGTTATGAGCATTAAAAATGTTATACATGTGGAGCACTTTTCTGAATACACACATGATACAGTGTAGCAAGATGTATATTAAAACATTATAATATAAACATGAAACATTAGTGTTTGCAATAGAACACTTTTAGTATTGAGCATAATGCATAACATACATTTTAAACAACAAATATAGACTGTAAACTTAGCTTAGAGTCTAGAAATGTTAGAGTATTGTGAATTTACTGGTTGGATAAAAATGCATTCATTGCTGTAAGGCTATGACAAAAGTTGTTTTACATTTGTTTTGACAGTATAAGAAAGCCGAAAAGACAGTCAAAAGAATGAATATGTGTGGACATGCATGCACAACTTTACCCTCCAGCGTAACTGATTACTTGCTGAGGGCAGAAGCCCTTGTACTAATAATAGGTGTGAGATTTAACTGTTTGCACTAGAAAAAGCAGAAGGGCTTGGGCTGGGTTATGCTGTTAAAATACTTTGGGTCTTTTTAAACCCTGTAAATAAGAAACAATTATTGGCAAATACACATTTTTTTATTTACCCATTTGGGGGGACAGTGATGTACCTTGCAACCTTTGTGGGTCTTTACACTGGAAGGGAGGGAGGGTAGCTAACCCCCTCCCCCCGAGCTCCTACTGGTGAAAGAGACAGCTCGAATACTGTAGCAATAAAAAGGTTAGCTGGGGGTGGTGACATGAATATTAACCCAGAAATGGTCTGGCAATATTAGTAGCTAGTCGCTCAGTACCTTAAAAAAAATGTGCACTGGATAAATGGTAATGGGGTGGCCCCATTGCAGTCCCCACCTACTACACTTTAAATTATAACAAGATAGTATTACAATTAGTTTAGTAAGTTTCATACCTTACTATAAAGATGGGGAACTTCTTTTTCTCTAGAAGAAAGAGAAGAAACACAGACAAACAACAAAAACAAACACACACCAGTTTAAAAATAAAACAAGATTTCCATAGGATAAAAGAAGCCAAGCGTCCCTGGGTTCCCTTATCCTAAGCATGACAAAATGTCAGCTGAGTTTATAAGATCCGGATTGATGGTAATACTGTACGTACGTATTTTTAGAATGCATTTCAAAAAGACAAAAAATGATTACACCACGGTCACACATAAAAACCAAAATCATTGTTTTTTAACTGTAGATGGCAAACTCTCAAAAACAGCTGTAATAGTCCCTTTTTCAAAAGCGTACTGTATATATATATATAATAAAAATATGGGGAGATGATGAATAATTCTCCCCTTCCAGCTGGAGTATTGCCTGTGTTGGCTGCAAGTCAGAAGCAGTGAGAAGAGAAGAAAAGTTTGTTCCTCTTCACTTAGAATACTAGTTTTGCAATAAAAAGTCAAATTACATGGTTCACTCTTGTGTGCTTCATGAAAACATACATTTTGTGTGAAAAGTTGTGCTTTAGGTATGGAATACACATTAAGTTTGAACTGGTAGTAATATAAAATGTTGAAACACAAGAAGGTCAAATAACGTGCAAAAGTCACAGTGTGCATGCAAGGGTCATTCAAACATAGTTATTTTTGTAGTGTCCTTGAACACTACTAATATTAAAATATTTTTAAATAATAATAGAGCACAATAAAACTGCTGGCCAAGACAGTACACACACATACACATACACAAAAGAAATACTTAACACAAAATAAGACTGACATTATTTGACACCAATTTGCTGAGGTAATGCCCATAGTTTTATTAGAAAACTGTACGTGTTTTAGATATATGTGCTGCCTCCCCCTGTCTTGTAACACTGACAATTTTTTTTTCTCTTTTAAACCAACAAATTTATACATATTTCCATGCCAAATCTTTTTAGAAAAAAAAACTCTTTTTAAACACCTTTCAACGCCTTCCAACACCTTTAAAATACAGCACAACATACCATTTGTAAGTGAACACATCTAGTATAACATGGTTACACCTTCTGGGGCATAGCCAAAATATGGCACTCTGCCATTTTGCAAAAAGTTTCTGGTTATAACTAAAAGTATGATAAAGCCATTCATAGCTGTTAACACATTATATTTTTACCTAGCAGTGGCTTGGCATGTTGCTTGCAAACTACAAATCTTTTTGCACATTGCAATATATGACGTCATAACTCTTTACCATCAATACTACCTGCTCCAACCAACAACTACATACAAAAGTTCTTTACTGACCCTATCTAGGCAGCACAAATGTTCTATTAAAAATAAAACCAATTAAAACAGTCAGATATAAGGCAAAGAAGCTCTTTCTTCTTTTTTCTACTGTAACATGTCGTGCACCAAAGGCAGTCAATGCTATTTTGCAACTTGGACAACAGAACATAATTACAGAACACAGATATATGCTAGAAAATATGCACGAGAGAGAGACAGAGCATTACCCTGTTTAGTATATGTATCACAGAAATAAAACAGACAGACATAAAACAACTTTAAATAAAAAAATTTAGACTTACCCGGTGCCAAGGTATTTTCCTTCTTTTTTGATACACTGGTCTGATTGAGAAAACTGACTGCATGACCTTCATGATAATTTCCCAACACTGCAGCTATTAACCCTTTCAAAGGTTTTCTTTTGGCCATTTTAGTAACCTGCCAAACCAAGTATTTTTTCAGAGCTCTGGTTTGCAGTTTAAAAAACAAAACAACACACAAAAAAATCTGTAACAGTACTAGGTACTAGGTTGAGATCTGTCTGGTGGAGGTCCCCAGTACCTGGGTTTGGGATCAAATGTTTCAGCCTCTATAAGAGGCAAGGACTTGAAATTGATACAGAAAAACTTGAAACTACACAGATAGGCAATATGGGGGGAGGATTTTCAAATCATCCTGTCTGTAGTCACCTCATCAGCGTATATTCACAGTAGTTTATTTTTCTTTCTAAATGTTGCTTATTTAACGTTACTTAATCAGCCACTGCTTTTCTCCTAAAGCAGCCTAAACTGTGAAAAGCCATCATTGGCTCTAACAGTATATACTTCAGCAAAGCACAAATTACAAGGGCAAAGGGCAGTGCAGTTGTTCTGTAATTTGTTTTGGCCAAACTTGTCAAACATACATTTTGCCGGTCCAGATAATACTAATTCTGGACCCAGCTTATTTTTGTTCCCTTGTTTCCATATTATCTAGGCCTGTCCTTTATAGTGCACACTCACCCAAGGTATTCTTGTACTTACAGTGATGATGAGTGTCGCCGCCCCTAGGCGTCCACGCTCTGATGGGGTTCCACAAAATATCCTTCTTTTGTCCAAGGAAGCAACCGATCATGAGGTGACACGGATCAAGAACTCATCCTGCCGACTATGCCAAAACTGTGATCGCAAATTCTCTCACTGTAAGTATTACCTGAGCAATGCTCCCGTCACGGGCAAAAACCACACCACTGGGTTTTGTCTTACATTGCTTTTATTTGATCAAATCTTCACATGCAGTGGGAGTTCTGCAAAGGAGAAAGCTCCCTGATTACAATTTACAGCAGCTTTTATAAGCTAGATTCTGCACTTCTTATCTTGAAAAATACCAACATTTCAGTATAAGCCAATCATAAAACAGAATAACAAGTTGATACCAATGTAACAGAAAAACAAGTTGATACCAATGTATGGGGTACTTTTCCACTGCTTATTCCATTTCTTTCCAATACTTCTTGATACATATGCCTGGGTCAATCTGACCTGAGTGAAACAATGAGTTCTCACCACACCATAGCAACGCATAGCTTGCCTTCAATGCCTCAACGTGCTGTTATCTTAAATTTTGCCCAAGCATGTTGTTATTTTATACTTTGTCCGAGCCTGTTATTCAGGCTGGTACAACCAGTTCTGCCCAGTTTTATCTTGCTTTCTGTTTCTACAAATGTACCTCAAGTAACTTCAATAACATTCTATAACCCTGTAGAAAACAGCATGAACTCAGAAATTTTTACTACATTCATTATGACTTTGTTACAGCATGGCTTACAAAGCAAGCATAGCTTCAAGGCATATAATAGCAAATATAGCTTTAGGATATATAAAAATTCCCTCACATGAGCAATACAGACCTTATGCAAAAAAAAAAATACTTGCAATATCATAGAGATATGGATATGGCCTGTATCGCCACATCTAATTATGCTAAATGGTACACAAGTAGTGTAGACTCACATGGCTATGAATTTTACTTTGATATTCTGGAGGATCCTGATATTCGCAAAATCTATACAAGATTTAGACTGGAATTGTTTGAATCAAATGTGAAAAATGCCTTATATAAAAAATCTGTGGACCCCAAAGACACTCTATGTAATTGTAATCAGAAAGAAAAAGAAGATTTGGCACATGTTTTCCTGAGGTGTACTTGGTATACTAAAATTAGGAACAAGTGGCTATTACCATTGATAACTGGTATTTCTACCTCTAGTGAAACAGAACTAATACAGGTTTTCATCTCTACTGAGGATCCCCATATCATATATATTGTGGGGAAATTTGCATATCTTACTAACAAAATAAGGAGAAAGAAAGTACTCTGACCCTAAATGCAGTTTTGCACTAGCCTTCAGCACTTTAATAGGTTATGTGACTCTCTTCTGTCATATTATCTGCTTAGTCTTGCACAATACTGTCTGTAAATCTTGTCTTACGTGTCTTTAATGTGTTGTCATTATTTTTTATGTCGCTTTGTATTTTGTGAAAATCATATTCAAAGATTGAACAAATAAAATGAACTGAAACTGAACTAGGACTATAAGCACCTAGATAGTTTATGGGGCTTTGGTCTGTTTTGTTAAGATCACCCGGGGTAATTATACTTCTCTGAGCCCTTATTTTCTGTGAATTTAATGTGTTAGATATTTAGTTATATAGTATGGTCCTGTTTACTTTCTTTATTAGTAGACTTTGTGTGGTAGCCAGACTATGTGTAATTTTATAGGCTTTATCTGGATGGCAAGGGTTACCTAGAAGATGTATGTTTAGTGGTAGAGTACATTCTGTATGATTAGAGGGACCAATATTGTTCTTGAATATTAGTAGAGGGTTATGTAATTTGATACACGTATTGGGGATGGAAAAGGGGACAGGCTAACTTTGTTATTGCCAGGACTTTAAGGATTTTTTTTTGTCCCTTTCTTCTTAGCTACTTGCCTGGGCAGGGGTTGGGGGTGGAGGGGTCTGGCAGTATTTAGGTCAGATGTGGGGGCTGCACTATTGGTTTGCCTCACAAACCACACATCAGGGAGTGGGCTTAAGGCCCTGGATTATAGGATGTTTTTCTTTTTTTGAAGAGGGGGTGGATAGTATTGTATGGGAGAGAGGGAGATTATTTTTACAAAGGTCATCCAGGGGTACAGTAGATGTGTGGGGGAGTAATATTTACAGGTTGAGTAGTAGTAGGGGAGCAGTCAGTGGGAGACAGTTTATAGTGGTTCACATATGCAAAAGTGGATGGCAATGTCCTGGAACATTAAAGAGGAGGGATAATAATAAAAAATATTGTATTTTGAGACATTTAAAGAGATATCATCTGCACATTGTTATGATACAGGAAACTCATCTGCCCAATGATCAACTTTCTCATTTGAAGAAACTATAGGTGGGTCAAGTTTATGGTGCGAGACTAAGTACCAGACAAAGAGGGGGTGGCAATACTTTTTCATAAATCTGTGCTTTTTCAGCTTTTTTGTGAATGGAAAGATTCAGAGGGGCATTTTATCTTTTTATTGGGTAAGCTAGCTCAAGTGGCGGTGTTATTGGGTGCGATCTATGGCTCCAACCTGGATACCCCTTCCTTTTTTCCTTCTTTAAGAGAGATTATAGCCCAGGCCCCCAGAATCCCTTGTCTTCTGGGAGGAGATTGGAACTTAGTCTAGTCCAATGACCTGCATAGGTCTTATAAAAGGAGGGTTGGGCTATCCCCTGCACAGAGAGTGTTGTGAGAGTTCTTGCAGGATATGGGTCTAATAGATCCCTGGCAGTTTTTGCACCCGGAGGAGAGGGCATTTTTGTTTTATTCTCCACCACATGGGGTTCATTTGAGAACTGATTATTTTTCAGTTAGCAACACCTTAATGACCTCTATTAAGGAGGTTAAGATATGCCCAAGAGTTTTTTATGATCACTCCCCTGTTTTTTTGGAAGTCATTTTATCACAGTGTCCCTGGGGTTCTGGCACTTGGTCCTTAAATATCAGGTTACTTATAGATCCATATATTATCTCTCATATGAAACAGTTGTATTCAATTCAGTGGCATTCAATGTGCCTTCTCTTGAAGCCAAAGATGTGGTTTAAGGATCATTGAATGCATTTTGAAGGGGGGAATTTATTAGGATTGCTATGGTGAGGAAGAAGTTAAATGCCCAAGTGGAGGAATGAATGTATCGAATACAATGTCTAGAAACAAAAATATCTAGAAATTCTGATGATTCTGTATGGCGGGAACTGGCAATGCTCAGGGCTAAATATGCTAGCTATATGCTGGACAAGGTCACCAAAGCAGCAGCCTCCGTAAAGGTTACATATCTTGGCCAGGGGGACAAGGTGGGGAAATTGTGGAAGATGTATTTAAAACAACAACGGGAATCGAGGTGGGTAAACACTTTGGCAAACCCTACCTCTGTGCACCTATTTTCTGATCCAAAAGCCATGGTAAAGATATTTAAACAGTTTTATCAAAGGCTATATGCAGCTCCGGAGGATACTCCAGATTTTCCTTCAAAGTTCAGGCAATTTATGGATGAAGTACAATTACCCCAGTTAGATGTGATCCAACAAGAGGAGCGGAAGGGTCCAACTACAGAGGCAGAGATTCTGAGCGTGATTGACTCTCTTCCAGTGGATAAAGCACCGGGCCCAGATGGGTATGTTCCTCTCTTTTATAAAACCTTTAAACAAGAACTGGCCCCTATTCTGTGAGATTTATTCAATTATTTTTTTCTATTTTAAATGGGGAAATGGCCTTTTTTGAAGTTGTTTTGCCCAAGCCCGGGAGGGAGTCCACTGCCCCAAAAATTATAGGCCTATTTCACTCTTAAACATCAAACTTTTGGCAAGTATTTTGGCTTCAGGCCTCAAAAGAATTTTGTCTGTCTTGGGGGGGGGGAGAGGAGGTGAGGTTCATCTTGGGGAAGAATTCCAGTGACCATTTCTAGAAAATTTTTCATTTGCTCTCTGTATCTGGGGAGGCCAGCGCTAATGAGGTGCTCGTCTCCCTGGATGTGGAGAAGGTGTTTGACAGAGTGGCCTGGGATTGTTTGTTGGAAATCTTGCCCAGATATGGACTACTAGCTGAGTTCATCTGGTGGATATGGATTTTATATACTTGCCCATCAGTGAGAATTTTCTGTAACGGGGAGCTGTCTGTCCCTTTCTCCTTGAAGAGGGGCATGCGGCAAGGCTGCCCCTTGTCTCCTATGTTATTTAATTTATATATTGAACCTCTGGCTTGGAAGATTATTGCCTCCCCTCACATCAGAGGTATTTATATTGGGGGCAGAGAATTTAAATTATCTATGTTTGCAGATGACGTCCTTCTGCATATTTCCCATTGGGATAAGTCTTTTCTGTCTACTCTACAGGTGATTCAGACTTTTAGTTTACTGTCAGAGTACAAATTAAACTTCCATAAAACAGTGGTGGGTATGCCGACCCGATGGTGACACCAACACAGTGACATACCTCACTGTTGGCAAAATCGACACTTTGCCAACAGGTCACTGTGTTGATGTGCCTGAGACAGGGGCACACTGTCTCCTGGTCCTGCACCCCCTCTCCAAATCAACGCTAACTAGAGTCGATAATCTAAAGTACGGGGGATGCAGGGAGCAGAGCCCCCTGCATGGTGGGTTTGGTCAGCAAAGCCCTCTGATAGAAAAACAAGACCAGGAGACATACAGGATTCATGTCTACCACAACTTGCGGTCAACATAAATCCTATCGCTGAAATGCCAGTCGACAAAAGTGTTGTTGAACCAGCATTGTAGAACCCTGTGGTGTACCCCTTATCCCCATCAATTCTTAAAGCTGATGTCCTGGTGATGGGGCTACAATGGGAGATGCATTCAATAACCTATTTAGGGGTTAAGCTTGCCAGTGACTTCCAGCTGTTGAAAAAACTGAATATTGACCCTGTGGTTAAACAACAAGAGTTAGATCTGCAATGGTGGCAACATTTGCCCATGTCTCCGTGGGGACTAATTTACTTAAAATGGTGGCTTTACCATGACTAACGTATCCATTGTCAATGCTAAATATAGCTCAAACCAAAATATAGTTCACTAAAATAAATTCTATTTGATCAACATTTTTGTGGGCTGGGAAACCTCCTAGACAAGCCTTTGGGAAGCTTTGTAGATCTAGAGATTTGGGAGGTTTGCAACTGCCCCATCTTCTTCATTATTATTTTGCCTTTCATGGGGCAAAATATTTCCAATGGACATTTTGGAAGGAGCATCAGTCCCAAGCTCCTATGTGGCTTCAGATCAAAAAAGATAGAAATGCACAATATCATATAGCCTTGCTGGCCCTGTTATACATCCTGGTGCCTAAATTACCAAAGTCTTTGAAAGACTCTCCCATTGGTTGGTCAGTTAGGGCCCATCTGCAGCTTTGTCAATCCTATAGGTTGAGACATCAGGTTGATGTGGGACAGCCACTCTTCCACAATCTGAATATTTCCTTAGCGAGAAAACCTGTCTAGCAAACTGCATGGAAAAATATAAACATATCTGTGTTGGCAGATTTTGTAAAACCAGATGGATTTCTTACTTTCGAAGAATTTGGACAAAGATTCCCCCTCCCTGAACATTATTTTTTTGAGATTTGCTCAGATCAAACATGCTATAAGGTCCCTACTAGGGAAGTCACCTTGGCATTCTGATGCTAGCTCTTTGTTCAAAGTTCTCTCAAATTATACTTTTTCAAGCAGGCCTATATCTAACATTTATAGAGAGTTAAATTATCTGTCATGGAAAGCATGTACTCCTAAAGTCTTCTATTGGCAGAAAACATGGCAATTAGAGTATGATTCAACTGTTTGAGCCTCCATTTGGAGAAATACATATACATACGTCAAACAGGATAGATTATGTATGTTACAATTTAACATTCTTCATAATCTATATTACATGCCACATAGGCTGTTTAGAATGGGTAAGTCTTCAGACTCTCATTGCCATAGGTGCTCCCAGGCAGAAAGGACTTTGTTCCATATGATCTGGACCTGTCCAAGGGTGGCTGATTTTTGGTAGGAGATTAAAAGTTTTGTTTCACCTTTTTTCAGTTCTTTAGATTTTTCACACCTGAGATCTTTATATTGGGCTCCTGATAATGCGACACTGGAAACAGGAGGGAATGCCCTCAATTAAGGAATGGATTCAGGAAGTTTTAATGGCATTATCTTCTGAGAAGGCAGTGCCCACCTTTAATCATAAGCTAGGGGAATGCCATGCCTTATGGGATCTTTTTTCATTTTCTTACTGGGAGGTGAGGTCTAGGTCTAGGTTATTTGTTTATAGCCTCTTTCTCTCCCATAAGGAGTAGTCTGGGATAAATGCTTAGGATTTGATTGACAATTTAAGCCTATATGGGTATATGTCCACTTCCTAGGATATTCTTGTGGTGTATAAAATCTGGGGGGAGGGGGTATTTGTTTTTGGTTTTTTGAATATTGGAAAGACCAGGGTTGGGGGAGGCCTTGGTAAACCTATTGGCGTATTAGATATAATAATAAGGTTAATTATTTGTAATGTTGCATGTAGCTGGCATTCTTTGTGGTCACCTCTAACTATTTCAAAGATTTGTCTCATTGTATCCTTGTTTATTAGTTTTCAATAAAGTGTACTGAATTGCAAAAAAAAAAAAAAAGAATTAAGGGCACAGACAAACTTTTAATTCTTTATTGACTTAATAATGGTACTGTATGTGAAAAGCGGTAACATACAAAACTCCTCACAAAGTAATAAGTATGCATATTATTGAATGAGCAACCATTCATTGCATAAGCCTTTTTTAGGAAAAAAAATGAATTAATTAGAAATAGACTTCAGGGCACCATTAATTGCTTTTTACAGGCTGTTTATTTGCTTCATGAAGTATCAAGTTGATAACAAGTAAAATGTTCATTTATACAGTACACTTCATTCTGATAGCTTCAAAATCCTGATAATGGGAAGCATTATATATTGTTATCATTCATTCATTAAGTTTATTCAGAGGGAAGCTAAATGCCCTTGAGCCAAGCTCATGTACAAAGGCATCCTAAAGATATATAACCAGTATTTTTGTTTAGTTTAATAAACACGTTCTTCTTAAGTAACTAGGTTAAGATGTAGTTCTTGGGGATAGTTAATCATAAAATGTACAGTATATAGAATGTCAATACTTGGAAATATTTTATTATTTTGAGTCCTAAGCCTATATTATAAATTTAAGGGCATGAGACCCCTCCTCCACATTCCCTGGACTTAAGGGGGTGTATTATCATTGATCACTGATTTAAATGAAATACCCTTAGATAAACTACCACGTCCACCTGGAGGAAGTGGGACAATTACCCACAAACATTTGGTAATAGTGACAGGGTGTGAATAAATATTCCTGCTGTATAAAATAAAATATTAAAAACAACAACTTTGTGATGAGTGGGTCATTTTTTCAACCATTTCTTGACCTCTGTTCATTCAAAGAGAAGTTGACATGATCATTTCTCCTAGGCAAGCAACTCATGAATGGCATACTCCTTGGCATGAATTACCTGCCACAGGGCTGTTGGCTGCCCTTTAACATCTTTGCTCTCCAGGGTATTCTCAAGAGATACAACATCTTGTTTTCATGAGGGTCCTGGAGGGGCGACAGGGAAACAGGAACACTTTCACTCATTGTATCAAGCTTACATTAAGACAAATAGTAAGTACACAAAAACAAAGGTAAAGCAACCAGGATACAATTTAACTCTAAGAAGTACAAGTAAAAGACATGTGAAATTACTTTAGAAGGTGTCAGCACTGAAGAAGAGTGTTTACTGTATGTGTGAAAAGTTGTTTTTAGGTACAAATCCTAGGAAGACATTTTGATCAGTTAGGGATACTGTTCCTGTCATAAGGTGTGAGGGAAGAAGAGAAGGCTTCCCAATGTCCTTTTTTATGTTAGTTATATAGAAGTGGAGGGAGTCAGTGGTGCATAGTAGGTGCAGCTAGAGATTTTGCAAAGTTTTTTTAATCCTCAGCAAATTTTCTGCAGTCACCCACTTTGCCTTTGCAGATCAATTTGCAAATGTTTGCTAAGTAGAAAATTCACCTTTTGCAACTTCAGTGGCAGCTTTGCCAGTGCATTTGGGCAAAGTTTGCTCAGATCAAGGCTTCTGGTAAACAAGTTCCTGTAGGTCACGTGAAAACAGCACCTCAAAGCAGTTCATAGGGGTTCATTTAGGTGGTCTTTTTGAGTATTTTTCTTTATATTCCCCCACTTTTATTTGTTCTGTTTTTCTTGATGTTACTCATTTTTCACTCTCTTTTTTTTAAACTCAAAATAAGTGGGATTGGTGAGGAAGGGGAGACTAGGAGGCAGGATGGAGAAGGGGGCACAACCCATGGGTGAGACATGCCATCTCATTCATCTGAAGAGGCCAGCTTTGGGACCAGGAGGTGGAGCCCACCCTACCCCCCCCCTCCCCACAATGTAGCACCAGCAGCATGCAGTGGCAGCACCACCACTAATTGAGCCTGCTCTGGTACATGACATACCTGCTGCATTACTTGCCCCTCTGTTTGTGTCACCACCTGAGCTCTGTGAGGAGGAGGAGGAGGAGGAGTCACACATGGATCATCTGTCTACTCCCCTCTTCAGCAGCAAAAGTCCCATGTTTGGCAGTTTTTTGTAACTGACCCTGCCAACAACAGAGTGGTGACATGCACATTGTGTCACACCATTGCTTGGCATGGGAAATGGGGCAGACATTTGGACAAAATAGGCCAACACACCCACCTTAAGGTGAGGTACTGCCAGGAGTGGGAAGACCATGTGAGAAGAAGAACAGCTGAGACATATTAGAGGGTGTAGGTGCTGGCACCTCTTGTGCTCCTTCTGTGCCACAGGGTAGGCAGTAAAAAAAGAGGTGATGTGGTGGTCATCATTCGGTGGACATATCCCAAATGGGGACATGGAGGGGATGAAGGGAAGTGGGAATAGGAGCTGCAGGCAGACTCAAATGCTGCAGGAATCACATGAGAGACCAGCCTCAGATCTTCCTGCTGCATCTTCTGCATGAAAGCAGCAGAGCTGCATGGGGAGGTAGGGGAGCTCTACTGGCAAGTAAGGGCAATGAAAGAAACTATGAAGGTGTTGGTCCAAAACCAAATGAGAATTCTTGAGGGTCTGGAGGAACTCTGTGGTAGCAGTGTACCCTCTGTCCCCAGGCCACATCTCGATTATCACAGTCTTTACACTCCTTTATTTAAGATATGCTATTTGTCTTACTGTCTCTTTTAGGCTTATCTTCACCTGTTGTAAAAAAGTAAAAAAAAAAAAAATAACACATTTTTGTACATCTTCATTGCTTTCTGTCCTGAGTTCTGATACTACTTCTTTCTACCTATCTAAATTCTGCTGTCAGCTTTCTTCCTCCTGCTTAATGAAAGAAAAAAAATCTGATTTTTTCTCTATCTTGTTCCCTTTCTTGTGCAACTGAGCAGTCCTTACACTATCACTGTCTTTCCTCTCACTATTTTGTCAACTACCAAAATAATTATGTCATGCTACTACAAGGTGCTGCACTGTGTGTCAGCCCCTCCACCACAGGGTTTGTAATGCACCTAAGGGGAAACTGTTAGAAAAGCACAACATACATACATTCTGTACTTCCAAAATTTGTTTCAAGTATGAGAAAAAATACATCAGGCTGCTGCATTCTGCTACATGGTGTGTGTCAGTCTCTCTGCCACAATTCTTGTAACATGCTATAGGTGAACTTGGGAAAACAAAAAAGAACATACATACATTCTGTGCTCCTAGAATATTTCTCATCTGCCAGAAAAATGTAGATCAGGCTACTGCTACAAGATGCTGCACTGTGTGTCAGTCCCCTGCCACAGTTCTTGTAACATGCTATTGGTGAACTTGTGAAAAAAAAGAACATACATACATACATTCTGTGCTCCTAGACTATTTCTCAGCAACTTACGTCTGTGACTTGCAGGCTGTCTGACTTTACGACTCACTTGCTATTAGTCCCTGTGAATGGTCAAACCTGAGTGGGAGGGAGGCAAAAGGAAAGAAACACATTTTAATGTCTTGCAAGCAAGGTGGAAGCCCCTCCTGTGAGAGGATAGATTCACTGCCAACAGTGAGGACAAGGAGTGTTAACAACAATGAAAGTAACTTACCATCACAGCAGATAATGTTGGGCCTTGCTGGAGCTCAGGTCTTGCTGTCATGATGGGCTGAGTGACTGAAGATTCAGCTTGAGGGCTGCCTGGCTTGTGAGCTGGCTAAAGGTCTGCCTGGCAGTGGCACTGACACTGACTTAAAAGTCAATCTTTCTGAGTCTGGATGCATGTAGTGTAGGTGGCCCAAGTTGTTAGTGGATGTGGAGGACACAAGCAGGCTGGAGGAGGAGGAGGAGGAGGTAGTGTCTTGATTGCTGGAGGATTTATGGTCTGCATGGTTAGCAATGGCATTTATGCTGGCTTAAGAATCTGGGGTTTTCAAGCTGGGTGCATGGAGTGGAGGTGACAGTGCCTAATTTTATTGTTGTCAAACTTGGAATGTAATGATGTAGTGTTCATTGATTTTCTAGTTCTCTGTAGGCATGACATAGGAGAGGGCAAGGGAAGTAATCAAATGGATGCATGGAACAGCAGCACAACTTTAGGAAACATATAATGATAGGAAAATAATATTGAATAAACAAAACTGAATGATAAATAAAATGATCCAACTGATTAAAAGGAAAGAATGGACAGAACACATTTCTTTTTAATGCTATAATCATCCTTATCAAGGAACTAGCCCTCATAGTCTTTCACACTGGAGTTGTCCCCACATAGGAATTGTTTCTCCATCAATGCTTCATCCACCTCAGTAGAAGGCAATTTTCCATTGCCGATAACATCAGGTTCTTCTAGTTCATCTTCACTACCACTGCATCCTTCATGTGAACACAGATAGGATTGTGTTGCATGGAATGTGTCCTACATTAATTTTAATAAATGTTAGCATGCCAAAATTTCTAGGGGACAGATTTGTATGTTTGTCCTGCACAGTGACCCCTGCTGAACTGTATAACTTCTCCATACTGACACTTGAGGGTGGACAGCTCAGGTATATGACTGCTATGGAGGTCAGTGTTGACCAATCAGTGACCTTACTACTCTAGAACAGGAAGGACACATCCATGATGGTAAGGTACCTGGTATCCACCATATATGCATCCACCATGTGTTGTGCTACCTGCAGTCCTGCTGCCTCATCAGCCTACTCCTTCTTTTCCTTAATATCTTTAATGCTCATCTGGTACAAAACATTCCAAGGTAGATTTGTTATTTTTCTCTGTTACCTTGCATGTTTTAGCAGCCCATTTACCATGTGAGGTGGAAGCAACACCCAGTCTCTGTAGTTTCATGATGTGCTATATGTAGCTGTGACTTTAACATCTGTGCCTTATGTGCCTGTCTTATTAGCTGATTGGTTAAACTTTGGACCTAATCATGCACAACTTCAAATATAGATGGCTGGCCCCATTTATATCATGGGTCCAGCATTGTGGCAATCCCAAAATATGCAGAGTACAAAATGCAGGAAATATGGCTATTGCAGTCCAAGATATGGAGCATGTGTTCCATTAAGACATCACTTCCTGTATCACCACCTTGCTCCTGCACCTGCAATACATTCAACACCATCTGCTTCAAAACCTTTAGAAGTGGGATAGCCTGACTGATACAGACAGTGTCCCCATTTACTGCCTATGTTGCATGTTTGAATGACCTTAGAATGATGTTCAGGCCATCCATTAGTCACCACTGGTCTGTTGTTAGAGACATGGATTCTTTGGCAGTCATGCCTTGTATGCAGCAGCAGATATTCAGATATGATAATACTGTATACTGCTCATACAAGCGCTTGATCATATACAGTGTTGAGTTCCATCTAGTGATGAATTATAGCTTGATAGGGTACTGAGGCAGTTTGTTCTGGATCTGAAGGTGCCTGAAATTGTCACAGGCCCTTCTGGAATGGGCAAAGTGGGCAGAGATATGATGGGCCACAGTTAACATGGGCTTAATATCAGGATATGCTAGAAACTCCTGCACAATGAGGTTAAGGCAGTGTGCCAGACAAGGCACCCTAAACCCCCTCATCACTGATGCATTTCACTACATTCAAGCGATTTAGCAATTGCAGTAAAACCCGTTTTCCATGAATGGGGAGCAACCACTCACCAATCTCATCTAGGAGCAATTCTTGCATTTTTGACTTATGTATGATCCAGTTACACTCTTCATTGACAGGGTAGCATGCTGGTGAATACCCAGAGTGTTGATACCATCACAGTTGGGTTAAGTATGTTTTTCACCCGGCCACAGTCAAATACGGTTTACTGTACCTATGCCGGCTCGACAACAGTGTTGTCAAGGTTCGACATAGCGTGATCCCCGATGTCGACAGGTGAAATTTCACTGTCAGACATTCTGTGTGTGTGTGTCTGTTGGAGAGCTGTGCCCCTGAAACCCCCATGCGGGGCGCTGTGCCCCTGTGCCCCCCTTCTAAGGGTGGTTAACTCTGAGTCAGAGTTAAAACAAAGGGGGGGTGAAAGTTGTCATGAGGGAAAATCTTGTTGAAATTGTCACTGTGGGGGATTTTGCAGTATGGGTTTCACTCTCCAGTCTGCATACCATCAAATAATTCCCCAGGTACCAGTGCCAATGTGCTATAATGCACAGATAGGAGCTAGCAGCTGTTTGGCCACTAGTTCACATATCCATACTAAGATGTACGTATGGTGATGTTGAATGCTACAGGGAATGGATTACCATGCATGACACTGTTCCATAAAGTTCAGGAATGGCACACATGGAGAAATAAGTTCTTGAGGGAATCTGCCATTTGGGACAATCATGCACCATTAATCTTACAAATCCAACATTCTCCACAAAGGGGAACAACTGCCAGCATTTCGTATGTTGCTGTGTTCAGTTCACATGCAGTAGCATGATTGTGTGGGTATTTGGCATGACACACAAACATGCTATGCAGACTAGGGAGGACCTTTCTGCATGTTGGTCTACCATACTGCTGGACTCAGTATGGCAGCATGACTGGTAGGGTGGTATTTAAATCCTGGAGATTCCTGGATGCTACTCAAATGAAAGTAATGATTTTGGGTGTTTTCTGTACTAATGTTGCTGTATTATTTTGCCTCTAGATGCTAGTACTCAACCCACCATTGCTGCTATGACCACTACTAGTCAGTCCCACAGACTCCTCCTTAACTCTGTAGTAGTCCTTCTCAGTCCACGCTCCCTTCACTGGGACTATTTCCCTGCTGCTTCTTGATGCCTTAGCAGATGCAGATGATAAAGGAGAGGGACCACTTGCACCAGCTTCCTTTTGGTGCTGAGTCCAGCATAACAGGTGCCAGACTTTGTGTGTGTGTGTGTGTGTGTGTGTGTGTGTGTGTGTTGCCCACCTTGCCTAGGTGGCTACCCTTTTTTACCCAGACTAACTTGTGCTTGACACACAGTAGTTGACAGATAGAAACTGTTTCATCAGCTAGGTCCAATATATAAAAATTCTCAATTAAATATTCTGTGCCCTTTGTTTTTACATAGTGGTGGGAGTGGGACAAGAAAAAGGTGGAAATGGGTATTTTTTGTGATTATTCATGCACTGCAGCACTGGGTAACTCATGTGGTGTAATGGGCTCAGTACTGGTGAGAAGAACAACTGTTGTAGTAATGGGGGGCACTTTAGTAGTTCCATGACATACTGGTTTGCAAAGCCGTAATGTTCAACAGCATCACACTTCCTCTTTTTCTTTTCCAGTGCCCATAGGGGATCTAAATTATCATCCCCACTGCTGCTGGTATTCTCTACTCCTGAATTCTGTCCTCCACATCTTCACTTTCCCCAGACTCTCTCTCCCCATCACCATCTGTAGTTAGAGACACATTTTTTCAATGTAGTCTGTTCTGAGTACAACAGTCACTCTCATGGTCAAGCTCCACTTTCTCATCAAGGTCAGGCTCAGCCCTACCACCAACAGGAGTCACAAGGACACCAACAACCTCCTCCTTGACTACTGTGCCTGAGACAGAAATTTTGCTACCTCTTGGACTGCTCCTCTTGTTGCCACCCTCCAGCCCCCACCAGCATGGATGCCATAGAAGTGGCAGAGAAAATCTGACCACACTAATGCTACCACCACTGCCACCAACTGCTCCTTTACTAGTACTACCAGCCTGTGGGCCCACAGATGGCACTGCTGCAGATGTAGTTATTTTCAGCTGCAGCACCCTTTTGCTCAACAGAACTTATGCACTTCTTTGCTGTCTTCCTGGCACATCTCACTTTAGTTGAGTATCTCTTTTTAGTCATTTTAAATATTTAAATTTAAAATATTGTGAAGAAAAAAATTTAAAGAAATACTGCAGTAAAAATAAATAGCAGCAGCAGCAGACAACACCTCCCTTGAGGCATTAGCAGTGTGATCTGGTTCTGAACAGAACAATTTACTGACATATTTTATTTGGAGGCAGTATAGTGTAGCAGTTGAGGGCAATGAGCTTCAAACCTGGAGACCTGGATTTGAATCTCATCAGCCCCCAGTTTCATACTGTGTGACCCTGAGCAAGTCACTTAATTTCCTTGTGCTTCCAGGTCGCACGCGGAAACAAGCTCTGACTTAGTGTGCTTTTCCTAGTTAAACAATTTCCCCTTTCCTTATATTAGTTACTACAGTAAAACCACCCCAAAGAGTTTTTTTTTAATTTTAATTTTTTTTTTTTACATGATAGAGATTAACAAGACTCACACAGCAGTGGTAGTTGACAAGTTACTGTAAGTAACACCATCACTTTAAGAACTAAGTGAAATAACTACAACTAATATAGAAAGAGACTGACAAAATACTTCACTTAACCACACCAAGCTATAGAACAGAAATAAAACAAGAACTCAAAGACTACAAGCTAAAAATAAAGATTGAGGAAAGCAAATATGAGATATTTGCAGCACACAGATGGCTCTATGATGTCAGTTCAACAAATATTTTCTCAACCAACATTACAGCAATGGATTTATGTCAACCAGAATTCCACTTGGCATAAATCCATCAGAAAACACTTTGTTTCTTTTGAGGGGGGGCTTCACCCCCGAACCACCCATGCGGAGGCTCTTCCCTCTTACCCCCCATAATTAATACAATCAGTTCTGAGGCAGAGTTGATTCAGGGAGGGGGTACAAGACCCTGAGAAAGCAGTGCTGAGGTCCTGTGGTGACAGTACAGTGACCCGTCGCTGTATTGTCATTCACAGTAGAGGTGCTGGTGTTCGATCGGCATATGCACACAGACTAGTGCTCACAGTAAAAACTACTTAAAATTTACTGATCTTTATGGGCTGTCTTGCTAGCTGAAACATCTCCCTTCCCCCATGCAGCAGTGTTCACTAGGCAAAACAAACCACTACTTTAAATTAAACAAATCAGCAAAACCATAAAAAAACAACACTTATCTAGCTGCACAAAATCAGCAAAACCAACAAGCAGAGAACAAGCAGAGCACCAGGAGGAAGGACCTGCTGGTATAACTAAACTTTTCTACTTGGACTAAAAACTAGAACTCTTGTACTGGGACCTTCAAGTTAGGGTAACAAAGAAAAAAGTTAGTCTGTTTGTCAGAGTTAGTAGAAGTGAATTGTTATATGTTATCTGTGTAGTTATCTAGGTGCTTGTCACGGGTGGCTGAAGGGAATTATCTGTGAAATTAACTAAGTGTAAAAAGATTTGCAAAGTAGGGGGAGTGGCTTAGCTAAAAGGAGCCAGGTTAAAACCAGATTTAAACACTGCCCTAGACAGCTTCTGCCAGAGAACAAGCAGAGCACCAGGAGGAAGGACCTGCTAGTATAACTAAACTTCTCTACTTGGACTATATTGCCCTCCTTCCCTCCCCTCCACCCTCCCACCCTAAGGCAGTTCTACTTTTATAGGCACAGGATTTAATGTTTGGGAGCAGGAAGTGAGTGATCACAGAGCCACCAAAGACTCACCATCCAAAAAGGGCAAGAGTAGCTCTCCATCCCCCCCAGCTGCTGGAGGTCTGACTCTGAGCAAGTAAGGAGACTACTGAGAAATATAGGAACTTCTTTTCTCAGAACAGGAAGATCAGGAGCTAAAAGGGCACAGAGGTGTAAGTAGGGACAGAAAAGAAAAAAAGAAATAAACAAACAGAGGAAAGAGTAAGTATTCAAAACAACAATTAGGGGGCCAGAAATAAGACATGATGAGATTGGTGCAGTGCAGTGGCTGTGGTGCAGCAGTCTTCTGGGAGACATTCTGGAGAATACAGTGTTGTTCCATCTGGAGGCACCTCTCTGGGCTGAGGCACAGGTGAGGCTAGGGTGCTCCACACCATGGGATTCAATCAGTCATTGAAAAACTGGTGCAGATCTCAGGGATATGGCTTCATTGGGGACTGGGGGTCCACCTGGAGGGATGCAGGCCTATACTGACGTGATGGCCTGAATCTGTTCAGGAATAGAACCAGGATTCTAGGTGATAGGTTTAAATGCTTCATTGGCAAGCATTTAAACTAGCCAAGGGGGAGGCACTGGAGAGGAGCAGGGAAATCCTAGTCCCCCACACAAAAATCAGGGTACTAAGTGAGGTAGACACCAACATAGAGATGTCATTAGGGAGAAGCACAGGGGTAAATGGAGAAAGTGACAAACACAATAAGGACAGGGATGGGGTAAAAGGAGTAAGGCCATCAAGAAATGGAGGGTAATGAGTACCAATGCCCATAGTCTGGGAGCAACAAGCTCCCTGAACTGCTGGCCTTGATGGAAGAGGGATGCCAGGATATTGTAGCAGTCACAGAAACATGTACACAGAGAACCATGACTGGGATGTTAACATACCAGGGAACATAACCACAGGAGAGACGGGGAGGGAGAAGAGGTGGAGTAGCTCTCTATGGGAAGGGATGAAAAGCAACTGAACAAAAGAGTAAACAGGGAGGAAAGGAGGCACTGTGGGTCACCTTAGAGACTGGAAATGGCACCACAATCCGCACAGGGGTTGTATACAGACCCCCATGTCAGGGGAAGGGAATGGACAAGGATATCATAGAAGGCATACTTAGGATGGCAGAGAAAGGGGAGATACTATTGATGGGGGATCTTAATATGCCAGATGTCAACTGGAGCACCTTTGCTGAAGCTACATTCAAAAGCAGCACCATTCTCGATGCCCTTCAGGTGGCATGCCTCAGACAGCTAGTTTTGGAACCTACTTGTGAGGGAGCAATCTTAGACCTCATGCTCTCAAATGGGGACAGTGAGAGGATCTCAGATCTAGAAGTGGGTAGCCATTTGGAAACAAGTGACCACCAAACAGTGTGGTTCATGATAAACTCAGCTACAGAGTCTAGCCATACAAAAGTGAGGGTTCTGGACTTCAGGAGGGCTGACTTTGGCAAGATGGAGGAGTGCCTTAGAAAAGCACTAGCAAACAGGCTAGAAGGAGGGGTGGAGCAACAATGGGGAAATATCAACACTGCCATCACAGAGGCAACAAGCCTTTGTGTGAAGCAAATAAACAAATCAATATGAAAGAAAAAGCCACTATGGTTCCCAAAAGAGGTGGTGGTGAAGGTTAGGGAGAAAAAGATAGCATTTAGGAAGTATAAGGAAACACAGAAGGAGCAGAACAGAGAACTGTACCAGTTAAGGCAGAAGGAAGCAGGGAGGGTAGTCAGAATAGCAAAGGCCCAAACTGAGGAAAAGATAGCCAACTCAGTTAAGAAGGGGGATAAAACCTTTTATAGGTATATCAGGGAGTGAAGAAAGACAAAGGGAGGGATAGTGAGGCTGAATAGAATGGACGTGGGTGGGCAGAGAGGGACAGTGAAAAAGCAGGGATACTGAATGAATACTTCTGTTCAGTATTCACCAAAGAGGAGGTGGGGGAGGTGCCTAATCCAATTAACAGAAGCACTCTGGGTAGGGGGGGTCGATCCCAGTCCTTTCACAGAAGAAAGGGTTCTGAAAGAACTCCTAAAACTGAAGGTGGACAAAACAATGGGGCCAGATGGAATTCACCCCAGAATTCTAAAAGAATTAAGCAGAGAACTAATGACACCACTGACTACCCTTTTTAACAAATCATGGGAAGATGGTGTGGTACCTGAGGACTGGAGGAAGGCAGATGTGATTCCCCTTCACAAAAGTGGGACCAAGACAGAGGCAGAAAACTACAGACCTGTCAGTTTGACCTCTGTGGTAAGGAAAGTGACAGAATCAGTTCTGAAGGAAAGAATTTTTGAGTACCTAGAGGCCAGTGGGGCACAGGACCCAAGGCAGCATGGGTTCACAGTGGGAAGGTCATGTCAGATGAATCTAATTGATTTCTTTGACTGGGTTATTATCCCTCTGTACAGACAGCTGGTGAGACCCCATCTGGAGTACTGTGTGCAGTTCTGGAGACCCAATCTCGGCAAAGACATAGACAGGATGGAAGCTGTCCAGAGGAGGGCAACTAAAATGGTGCAGGGTCTGCACCGGAGGACATATGAAGAGAGACTTAAGGGCTTAATATGTATAGCCTTGAGGAAAGGGAGGAGAGGGGGACATGATAGAAACTTTCAAGTACCTCAAGGAATCAACAAGGTCCAAGAGGGTAGCATCTTCAAAAAGAGGTGTGCAAGAACAAGAGGCACAATTTGAAGATAGAGGGGGGCTGCTCAGAGGTAATTTAAGGAAGTATTTTTTCACAGAGAGGGTTGTGGATGCATGGAATGGCCTTCCGGAGGAGGTTGTGGAGTCAAAATCAGTGGTGGAATTCAAGCATGCATGGGATAGTCATAAGGCAATTCTGGGGGGTGGGGGTAGAAAGAAGTAGGCTGCTGGTTAACTAGGATCTGCAGCTTATCCAGTAGGTAGGGAAATGGGCAGACTGGGTGGGCCAAGCGGTCCTTATCTGCCGTCAAATTCTATGTTTCTATGTTTCTATCTATGACCAAAGTAGTAGACCAGTGAGGGGCTGTGGACATGGCCTACCTAGACTTTAGCAAGGCATTTGACACAGTCCCACACAAAAGATTAATAGTCAAATTAACCAGCCTGGGAGTGGGTCCCAGGGTGGTAGCCTGGGTAAAACATTGGCTAGACAACAGGACACAGAAAGTAATTGTAAATGGAGTCCACTCTGAAGAAAGAGGGGTTACTAGTGGGGTACCGCAGGGTTCAGTACTGGGTCCAGTCCTTTTTAATGTCTTTATAAGTGACATTGCAGAGGGACTAGAAGGAAAAGTATGCCTCTTTGCAGATGTCACAAAGATCTGCAACAGGCTTGATACACAAGGAGGCATGGAAAGGATGAGAAGGGACTTGACAAAGTTGGAGGAATGGTCAGAAATGTGTTAGCTTGGAATCAATGCAAAATAGTGCAAAATAATGCACCTGGGAAACAAAAACCAAGGGGAAGATTACACAATGGGGGGAGGTAGTAACAACAACAAAAATGGAAAGGGACCTGGGGGTAATCATATCAGATGAACTTAAGGTTGGCAAGCAATGTGAGAAGGCAGTAGGGAGGGCTGGGGAGATACTGGGATGTATAGGGAGAGGCATCACCAGCAGAAAACAGGAAGTTGTTATCCCCCTGTACAGACAGTTGGTGAGACCCCATCTGGAGTACTGCTTCCAGTTCTGGACACCCCATCTCCGCAAAGACATAGACAGGATGGAGGCAGTTCAGAGGAGTGCAGCTAAAATGGTGTAGGGTCTGCAAGAGAAGCCATACAAGGAAAGACTAAAGGAGCTTAATATGTATACTCTTGAGGGAAGGAGGGAGAGGGGGGCATGATAGAAACATTTAAGTACCTCAGTGGAATCAACAAAGTCCAAGAGGGTAGCATCTTTCAGAAAAAGAGATGTGCAAGAACAAGGGACACAATTTGAAGATGGGGGGCGGCTCAGGGGCAATGTGAGGAAGTATTTTTTCACAGAGAAGGTGGTGAATGCATGGAACAGCCTTCCTGAGGAGGTTGTGGGGTCTAAAACTGTGGGAGAATTCAAGAGTGCATGGGACAGACATAAGGCAATTTTTGTGGGGGGTAGGAAGAAATAGGCTGTTGGTTAAATAGGATCTGCAGCTTATCCTCTAGGCAGTGAAATGGGCAAACCAGGTGGGCCAAGTGGTCCTTATCTGCCGTCAAAGTCTATGTTTCTATGTTTCTGTGTAACCAGAAACAAACAACACTTATCTAGCTGCACAAGGCCCTCTAGATCATTTTGTGAGTGATTTAGTTTCAAAATATAGTGCTCGTTCACTATAAAGAACAGAAGGGGAGCCATAACTAGGGATGTAAGTTTGTCATGGATGAGGTTTTAATGACTCATTGTTTGTTCATGAAATTATTAGTAAACAGTAGTAAAATGTTGTGGCACTGTCATCATTGCTACATTCTGATGACACTAGTGAAAGTCATGGAAGTCCTGAATAAAGATCAAACGCCATGGAATCAATGACGTGTATGACTGCCATGACAAGCTTACATCCCTAGCCATAACATCAATGCATTATACAGTGGTCAACTTGTTACTCAAAGGTTTACCGGTAGCTTGGCATACTGCTCGGTGCCAGTGTATGGCATGCGGTGTGGTGCCTTAGAGCGGTAGTAGCTCAGTAGTAACTCATTACCGGGGTGTGATGTACAGTATTATAGCAACTGTTTAAATGCTGTATAAGTGCTATTCCTACCTCTGCCACAGGATGGCTACCTTGAGCTGTCACCACAGTACTAATTGCCGGAAATATAGTAGATTGTGTTTCTCTCTTGAATTTACCTGCAGATGACATCATGTTAGTACAGGGTCACTGTCAGATTTAATAGTGAATTGTAACTGAGCTGCCACAAATTTCACTAATAACTAAACTAGTGTAATAACTAAACATCATACAAATGGTTTCAGTCCCTTTTATCTGCTGTTGTGGTAAATCCAAGTCACAGGATTTAGTCCGTCAATGGATTATTTGGTACCAGCAGAACGATCTACAGCATACAGTACTGTATAACATGCAGCCGCATGTCACTCCTGCAGTGCAAATTTAATATTTTGACATGAACAATATGCCTTACTTCTGTCATCTGAATGTCTGATACAGTTTTTATTCACAGTAAAGAAATATACTATTCTATTTGCTGTCCAAAAGTAGCTGTTAATTCTAGCAGCCATCTCTGATTGCTCCCTGCCTGTTCAGAGTGCTCCTTTTTTAATGGTGCTTCCTGTCTAAGTAGAATCACAATATGTGAGCATCACAGTGTACTGACTGGGTTTGCCACAATTCAGTTCCTCATTATTGATGTGGCTGGACTGTCTAAAAAGGATTGGGGTAGACTAACAGTGTGAGATTTATTAGGAATGCAGTTGAAATAAAATGGGGTATAATGGACATCTGTGGTCTAAAATAAAGTGTTGAGTACAAGGAGATTATGATCTAAAGAAAATTTGCTTCTGAAAGAAAATTTCCTTCTGAATTATGCTGATCCAATAGACCAAATACATTCCACATGCCTCTACTTCCACTTTAAAATGTCAACAAGATCACAATGATGTGCTTTTATTCACTCCTATGGTCCCGTCAAACTGCCATCGTGCTCCTGTGCCACAGGTAATAAGGACGTGCCAGCAGTACCAAAAGTGTCTGTTCTTGCACTGCCAAAGGATAGTCTTGCCCCCCATTTTCTGGACTGCAATATAATTATTATGAATTTTAAAAAAATTGACAATATTTGAATTTCTCTTGGCTCTGAGAAGTTGTTTTAGATTTTTAGATGTGTGTGTGTGGGGACATCCGTGGGTGGGGATGGGGTGAAGCTCGTCAGCAATGACTGATGAAATTATGTACTGTAGGTAGGGAAAAATAAGCATGCAGACTGTGTGGGCTTGGTGGTCCTTATCAGCTGCAAATTCAGTGATTTCTGCCATTTCTCACATCATCATTACAATGGCATTTTGTAGTTTACAAACCCCACCCTTGCTCTCCCATGACATCCACCAACAACAGCCAAATGAACATAAGAGGCACAACATGAATAATAAAGTAAAGGAAAAAATACTTTTACAAAAAAGAGTCTTATGTTGTTATCATTCATTGTTACAAGTTGTAAAAAAGCAACTGAACTGAATTATTTGAAAACTGTCATTATCAACAAGTGCACTAGTATTATATATCAATGTCCTCCTACTGTAATTATATCAGAAAAAAATACTTTGCTGGGGTTCAAATGCTAGTAGTGCTAATGAGAGGCAGTGGGGCCAGCCAAAGTGGGTGAGTGTGCAGATTCCAATAAGAATTATCTATGCCATATTAGCATGTGGAATTGTTGGCGAGAGGTTTCTATTAGCCTGTGGTATCTACAGTATTTTACATGAGTTACTGCATGATTGCAGCAGGAGTGCCAAAATGTAGGGTTTTCCTCATCTCCTTGTTTCTTATTGGAATATTTGCTTTAATCAGTTTTTTTAATTTCTCAATCAAAAGGTGCCATTTAGCCTCAACAGTTAGATTATCAAATAAAACCCGTCAATTCCATCTACGAAGAATATATCTCATATTATTGAAATTAGCTTTAGAAAGATTTAATACTCTAGTGGCTCCTGTAGATGGAAGTGTTTTACCTTTGGTAATTGAGAAGTAAACCATATTATGGTCACTGTTACCTAGCGGTGCACTCACATTTATTTGAGTTACGCACTGAGTGATGTTTGTTAATATTAGATCTAGTATCTTATCATTTCTAGTATTATGTTGAACCATTTGCTCTAGTCCTATTTCATGAAATAGTTCAAAGTAACAGCAATCTATTTTGGTGGATGCAGATGACTGTAACCAATTTACACTACTTAAGCTAAAATTACCCATAATTATATAATTTTTAGATGGGTCTAGAGTACTAAAATAAGATAGTAGTCTGTCATCATCTTCTGCAGTCATAGAAAGTGGTCTGTATATTACTCCCAGTGTAAAGGGTGGACCAGCATGTGGTTTAATTTTTACCCAAAGGGTTTCTAGGTCGGTACTATCAGTGATTTCTTCACTGATGATTGATTGGTTTATGTATATAGAACCCCCCCACACCTTTTCTGTACTTCCTATTTTTAAGATATAGATTATAACCCTGGATATTTTTATCCCATGAATCATTGTCATCCCGCCAGGTCTCTGTAATGAGGGCAATATGGATATTATCAGTACTAAGTTTAAATTTAAACTCATCAAATTTATTTGTCAGGCTCCTAGCATTTATTAGTACCCCATTCCATCATATTTTGTTTTATCTGAGTATCTAGTGCTATTATTCATTTTATGGGTGGAGCTGCCACCCCAAACCCAGTTGAAATGAAATTCAATTACTTTATTGATTTTTTCCCCAGAATTCTGATACCAGTATGGTTAAGATGGATGCTGTCTTTTTTATAACAAAAAATATTTCCAAAAGTTTGATTATCGTCCATGTACCCAATATTCTCAGATAGGCAAAAATGTCTTAACCACTTGTTTAATTTTTGAGCTTGATAATTTTTATATGCCTGGTTTCCAAAAATGGGCAAAATACCGGACAAGGTAATATCCCCCCCATCTTTTATCAGTGAAACAAAGTTTTTGAACTCATCCTGAGTGTCAGCCATAGCACTTGTATTGATATTATTCACACTGATATGCAGTAGAACTAGGGGTTTGCTAGTGTTTTCCAACAGGCCTTCCAGTAGTTTAACAATATCCCTAGTTTTCAACCCTGGGAGTGAACTGACTGTTGTATAGGCCTTTCTCCCTTCGCACACTATGGTATCTACCCCCCTTAAGGTAGAATCACCAATCACAACTATATCTCTGTTTGTTTCAGTAGGTTTGTAGCTGGTTTCATTTTTTAAGGGGAGGTAATGGTAGGAGCATGTTTAGTAGTTAATGTTTCAAAGATATGTGATTGATTCACATCCTCATTGTGTACATGTGCCAAGGCTTCAAATGTATTTTGTAAGCTGATGGGCTGTATGGGGTGCTTATGCATATCACATGGGGTGGAAGTACTTGGTCTTTGTATAAACTGGATATGAGGGGTCTTAGCTTTAGGGGTATTTTTACTGGGTGCTTCAACTTGTAATATGGTTGCTTCCTTTGATACTTCATCAATGAATTGTTCAAGGAGAGTTATCTATTTATGTGTCTATCCTTTTTTGTAGCTGAATAATCTCCTCCTGTAAGTTTGTTATCAATTCACACTTTTCACAGACATACTCTGAAACAGGTACGTCCTCAACATACATCAGGCACTGGGAACATACCTTCTTTTTAATGCTTCTGCTCTTCTTAGTTTTAACCCGTGCCATATCAAAAATAAGGACCTAGCTTTGTTTGTGCGTAAAAAAAAACCCTGTCAGCTTTTTTGAACAATGTGCTGCTGTCAAGGTCACAGTGTCCACAGCGGACACAGCAGACATGCGTAGACACACGTGTCTCTGCATGCGTCTCCGCGTGCTGCAACGCATGCCCCGCTGGCAGCAGGGCTACAGAAATAGGCAGAGAATACTCTGGAAGTACTCCAAGGAGGATCGGGAATATTGCAAGTGCAAATGTGCCTGTATTATTAAAAAATATCGTTGTGGTACCTCAGGACCAGTTCTGTAGTTAAAACGACTGTCCAAGGTCCCACAAAGCTAAAAATTCAGACTTTTCTGTGAGTGTGGTCTGCTTAAATGTAGGCTGGGATGCAGCCTCTCTTCCTGGATTCCAAATGATGGTAGCAACCAGGGCTCCAAATAAACACAAGTGCAGATTATACAGCACTAGTAATGTTTCATTAAGTCTGCTACATAAATAAAATAAGAATGCAGTTCCCTTATTGCCAAGCTTCCTTCTCCCTGCAAGTATAGTTCAATATGCTCTGTATGCCCCGCTTGCAGCAGGGCTACAGAAATAGGCAGAGAATACCCCGGAAGTACTCTGAGGAGGGTCGGGAATATTGCAAGTGCAAATGTGCCTGTATTATTAAAAAATATCATTGTGGTACCTCAGGACCAGTTCTGTAGTTAAAACTACTGTCCGAGTTCCCACAAAGCTAAAAATGCAGACTTTTCTGTGAGCGTGGTCTGCTTAAATGTAAGCTGGGAAACAGCCTCTCTTCCTGGATACCAAATGTTGGTAGCAACCAGGGCTCCAAGTAAACACAAGTGCAGATTATACAGTACTAGTAATGTTTCATTAAGTCTGCTACATAAATAAAATAAAAATGCAGTTCTCTTATTGCCAAGTTTCCTTCTCCCTGCAAGTATAGTTCAATATGCTCTTACCCATCAAATGAAAATAAATAAATAAAACCTGGGCTACATTGGCTACATTAACTAAGATTTAGAAAAGACTGTCAATGATAGATAAACACACAAGACAACACATCCGGACAATACTGTCTCAAAATATACTGCCAGTTCATCATTTTTGATGTCAAATAACTTTTTAAAATAATTCCCAGACCCATTTTAAACAGCATCATAATGTGAGGTAAACGGATAACATACTGTAACACCTCCCTGCTGCCTTTTTTAATTTTCTAAATACCTTCCTTGCTACTTACTCCTTTACTTGCAATATAAGGCACAAACTACCACCACATTCAAAATATCCTAAAGGATATTATTCCCACAGATATAGTAGTAGTATAACACTATTTTACTATACGCTTTATTAAATGAAATATTTAAGGTTTCCTAACTTGGGTGTCTGCAGTGGCAGTCAAATATTATTCTAACAAAGGGCCCAGGCTTCAAAGTTGGATGCTAGGTACAGACATCTTTGTAACAATATTAATGTCCTGTTCTTGCTTAGTACATGCCACTCCAAACAATATAAAACAAATGAAAAGAGGAAAGTTAATTCCATAAACACAATTCACAACATGCAAAAAAAATCAACTTACAGTATCTGCTTAATTAGTGGGGGAATGAATGTACCTAGTATGGAACTAGATAATACACATGTATTCTGACATGGGCATGTTAAAAATTAAAAATGATAGTCCTTCTGTATCAGTCATGTCACTAGTGTCACTAGTTCTCCCCTTAAT
This sequence comes from Neoceratodus forsteri, assembly GCA_016271365.2. Taxonomy (NCBI): domain Eukaryota; kingdom Metazoa; phylum Chordata; order Ceratodontiformes; family Ceratodontidae; genus Neoceratodus; species Neoceratodus forsteri. The sequence goes on from CM057451.1 coordinate 239,421,206, forward strand.
TCTACTATCAACTTCCATTCAATAACCATTCTAATATGGTAGTAAGCGTTGATTACATTTACAGACTGTTCTCCCCTTAGTTCTACTATCAACTTCCATTCAGTTATCATTCAATTATGGTAGTAAGTGGTTGACTACATTTATTGACTGTTTTTGAGAAAACAAAGCAAACATATTTCACAGTTCCTCAGACTTAACTGCATCCTGCATTAAAGGAGATCTCCAGCTCTAAAAGCTGCATACGTAACTATTTTAAAAAATGTATACACACCTTTGGTTGTAAAAAATAACCAAGTAGTGAAGCAAGTACAGCCATGAAACAAACAAACAAACAAACAAACACAAAAAGGGCAGATCTAAGATGGGTAAGTTCATAATTCTGGCCATCTGAATCACAGCCTATGCATATGGTAACATCTGAAAAGGTTCAGCTGCATGTGAACAACAACAGTTTGGTACCTGTTGTCAATATGCACTCTGCCTCAGGATCCCCAGTCATAATAAAAAAAAAATGTTTTATGCTGCCACAAGGTATACTTTGTTTGAAGGGGGTTGGGGCATACAGCTGAGCAGTGAGTGGTGAGTACTGAAAGCAGCAGACAGGAAAAAGATGTGGATTAATAGTATGTTGGGTAGCAGGTTCCAGTGGGTAGTGGTTTGTACTCTGCTTTATTTAAGTATCAATGAAAACACATCCTCCAATAGTAGTAACACCTGACTGGCTCACTGTTGGCCACTTAAATGTTACAACTATAGGGAGATGTCTTTTCATTCATACTTTCATTCACACTGAAAAGAATGCCAAAGAGCACCAGTCACTCTCCCAATCTACTGTCTTTTTTTTCACCATTCATTACATTCCCTGCAATTTGCAATGCAGCAGCATATCTGACCATTTCTAGAGGAAATGTTCAAAGCCCCTACCACCCTACTACACACACACACACACCAACAATCATGCTCAATAGCTTCTAATTTAGCTTGAAATGTGTGTCAATTTTACATTGCATAATAAACTTAATTTTTATACTGTTTAGCATTCATATTAAAAACAGATTCCGAGTGTTGGTTACTGCTTATTGAAATGGCTGGGGTGTGACAGAACATGGTAGAGTCTATGTAAACACTAAGTACATTGTGTAAATGACAAGCCAATCCTTTTTTATATAGTCTTTTCAACCAGCTGTCATCCTGCTGGTCCATGGGTTGGGGTCTGTTGACCTGACAACCACTCAGTCCCATCTACTGGTACTAACACCATCTTCCCAGTAGCCTAGAGGTCAGTGTAATGAGCTACCAGTGAGCTTAGAATATCCAGCAGGCCTGGATTTGATTACCATAACCTCCATTTGCATACATAGTGGGAGGGAAGAAGCTATACTTGATACTAAGCTGGAGAAGGAGCCAAATATGTATTATATAGTGAAAATACATTGCATATTTTTTGTTTAATAAAATTGTGCCTAAAATTAGACCTCATTTGTAAGGGGTTACCACAATGACAGTTTCCTTTTTTGCTTCTATGTGTTGCACGTGTTATTTTTTTTCAGTTTTATTTTGTCTTTAATTGCACTGCTTAAATGTGGTATTCCCTAGAGGCAGAACAACACACACCAATATTTCCTTCCCACCTACAGTAGGCAATCTCTTGTCTCATTTAATCAGTAAGCAATAAGGCATGATGGGGTGTTCATGGAACACATTTTACCGCATGGCCAGGGGTGTAATAAGGCACGAGGCCAAAGGGCAAGTGACTTTAGCCACTGGCCGTGTGGTAAAATATGTTCCACGCACATCCCAGAGTGCCTTATTGTGCTTATAAAATGGGCTCCCTTTTTTAAAACTTTTTACAGTTGGGAAAAGCATGTCTATACGTAGAAACAATAGATTTACTTGTGCACATTTATGATAAAATAGTCCTTCCACCCACAACAAATGATGTAATTGATGATGAAGTCATTGTATTATTGCCTACTTTCTTCTACCTGTTTTTTTTCCCACATTCAAGATATGGAATATTTATCATAGAATGTTTACCATGGAATACATGAATTCAAAATTCTGCTCAGTTCCATTGGCAGAATGTTTCTCTCCTAACACTCTGTACACACAGGCAACAAAGGCCTTTGTTACAGCCAGAGACTCATTTATCTCACTGTCAGGGCAAGAAGAAGACAGTTCCCTGATGAGCAGGTAAAGATAGAAGGGGGATTTTTCACTGTGAGCAAAGAAACAGTTGTAATAAAAACTATAAACAATAATTATTGTTTCTAATTTGTTTATGTATGTAAGGAGAGTGTGATAATCAAGGAAACTACAGTTAATTAATTTGTTTTATTTTTTATTTAAGGTAGTTTTATTTTTGGGGCACAGATGAAGTTTTTTTTACAGTGTAAAGGTAGCTGCCATGTTTGTGGTGGAAGATCAGTTCTGGCTGTAGGGGGCTAACCTGAAATGCCTGTGTTCCAAATGACCATTGATCTGGGATCCAGACTCTTCGCAGTCCTTTTTAGCCATGTGTAAACCATATTTTACACATAAATAACAACCAATCAGATTCCATGATTTTACCCTGCCATTTTATAAAGGAGGAATAACTGCTAGAAATTAAAGGAATATTGCTGTTAGACCTAGACTGTTGAATTCTGTTTAGCTTAAATATAATAAAACAATGTTTATGAATTAAGGAATAACTAATGCAAAGAAGTTGCATTTACAGCACTGGAAGGATGTACCATCACTTCAATTTAATAAATGCTTAAATTTACCTCTGGCTTCTTCTAAGTTAATGGGATTACATTATGTGTTGCAGGATGATTTAGTTGAATATGACTCTATTTGGTAGCTGTTTTTAAATTTTATAAATCATATACTGTAAATGAGTGTTATAAGTAAAATAAAGTCAATTAAGGAATGTTTTCCCTTTCTCACCATTTATATTATCATTTAAATAAAGTAAATTAAGGGAAGTCATCCTTTCTTCCCCATTTATATTTTATGTGATTTTCTTTGTTGGGACTTGCATGTAAACAGTAAAATGGAGTACTCGTGCTGAATGTTGTTATGCAGTTAGGAACTGTCTATTTCACTGCATCTCTGTCATACTGTAGATAACACAGCTGATTAGTCCCCATAAATTTTGTCAGACCAGAGTGTCAAATTATAATTTCTAATAAATCTCACACAGTTAGCCCACCATGATCTTTTCAGACAGTCCAACCCTATCAATAGCAATAGTCTTTTGCACTAAAAACATGTGCTCAATTTTACACTTTCATGAATATTTTCTGTTATAGAGCCCCGATTTTGAAGTGATCTAATTTTTAATATACTGTACTGTAGCAGCAGTTCTAATTTTTAATATACAGTAGCAGCAGTTCCACTTTAACTTTGGCTCCATATAAGTACTGTAACTGCATGCGTTGGTTTGTATTTGTTCTATGATCCTGGAGGTGAGGGGCACTGAGAATCTACAGTAGTTTATTTTTGCAGTTCACTAAGGATTCACTCTTATTTTTAGCCAATCAGCTTTGGCGGCATCCTTTTTGTGAAAGGTATTTCCCTTATTTTGAAGTTTTACTGTTGTTTCAAACACAATAAAAATTATAAATAACCAAGCTGATCCAGTAAAATAATACCACAAAAATAAACAAGATTATAACTAAAGAATGCAGTTGTGGTACACAGTATGATCATAATACGTGTTATGCACTATTGGGGCGGAGTGGCTATGCACGTGTATCTGGGGCGCATAGTCACTCTGCAACCTCTGCACCCTCTGCATCCCCATGTAGCATTCTGAAACGGAGGGCATGCAGACCCATTGCACCCAATCCCCCACATTCATGGACAACTCCATGCTGGGGGCATTCTGGTGTGTGCCAGCACTATTTGGTATTCACTAACCCATGTAGTGCTGGCTGCATGGGTGTGGAGGGTGGCACAGGGTATGCCAGGGTAGACCCTTCTGTAACCCTCTGTGTTCCCCCATGGTCACCACCCTATGGTCACCAGGGGTGCTGAACAGTGCTTTCCATGCTGCCCCTACCCACTAGGCAGCAGGTGAGGGCTGGGGACGTGGATCGGGTGAGTGCCCATAATGCCGGACAGGAGGCAGCACCGGGAGGTAGCGGGGGTGTTGGACCATGGCACATGCCCCCCATGTGGGCACAGGGGTACAGCCAACATTGATGGGGCATGGTTGCCATTGCACACAGGAGGTGGGTCCCGACACTGGGGACATTCAGTGCTCCTGGAGGGCACTATTAGCCATGGCTAGGCCGGTGGACTGACCAGCCGTAGGAGTCATGCCACATAGGGGTGGCATGCACAACCCCAGACCCATGCACAGCAGCACGAGGGATCCACTTGTGGACCCGGGATGGGCATCCCATTGGATGCCCACCCAGGTCCATGACTCCACCCCCGGCTGCCCTCCAGAGACCTGTGGATGGGGGGAGCCATGGACAGGTGGCCAGCATTAGTGAATGCTGGTATGGGCACACCTGTCCATGGGGCTCAGGGGCACGGGTGGGGTATGTGACTTTTCTGCATACCACTGCCAGCTTAGTGCATAGCACCAATGATGAACAGACACCACCAAATGCTATTATAACAGTAAAGAGCTGCTTTACTGAAGTATAAATTTAATACAGCACCAGACTATGGGGGAGCACTGGCACATAACACTGTTTGATGCTGTCAAAAACATTTTATACCAATTGTGAGTTGATTGTTCTTGCATATTCTTTTAATGCTTAATGGGCTGGGATTTATTGTGCTCAGGAAGGGAATGCATATAGCAAGAAGTCAGATGAGGAACAGCTGTATATGTTTCAACTAAGAAAAATAAAACTTGATCCCCATAAATACAGTACAAAGCTACTCGCAGGAACCATAATATGGATAAGGGAATATCCAGTGCTAGTCTTGCCCCTGTTTTATGTAACTCAAGACAATTATTATTATGAATTAAAAAAAATGACAATTGCTCCTTACTCTGAGTTTATTTAGATGTGTGTGTGGGTGGGGGAGTTGGGGTAAGGCTTGTAAGTAGAGATATGTTAATTATATATATATATATATATATATATATATATATATATATATATATATATACACACATATGTGTATATATATATATATATTTTTTTTAATTCATTACTGACAAGTGCACTAACATTAATTATTAATGTCCACCTACTGTAATTTTATCAGAAAAATGACTGCTGGGGTCTAAATACAGATAGTGTTAAGGTGAGGTAGTGGAGGCCAGGGGAAGTGGGCAAGTGTGCAGATCCTGAAGGAAAGTTACCTACCATATGCCAAATTGGCATGTTGGATTGTAAGACTGATGTTTCTGTAAGTCTTTGCTATGTATGCCACACTGGACTGGTGAGTAAATCAGCTTGATAAACTGGTAACCTCTTGCAACTTTTTTTAACCCTGCACACAATGGCAGCATGGCCTGGATGCGCGTGAGGAGGGAGGGGTGCTACAACACTTTATCCAAACAAGCCACTAACAGCATTAATTAGAGGCAAACATTAGAAGTTGCTTCCACTTCAACCATATATTGCATGGGACAAAGAGGGTTTCAGCTTCTGTGCCAGTCTTGAAATGGACAAGATATTGTTTATCCCGGGTTGATCTTAACACATTGGCACTATGGGGAAGGACATTTGATTTACATTAATATTACATTTGTTATTATTTTATAAATATTAAAACAGTACTTCAAACATAATGAAATAAAGTAAGTAGAGCCCCAGTATTATGGGAAATACTGTAGACCAGCAGATTAGGCAAGTCTAATTCTCTTAGCTTTGACTTTTGCACCTGTCATACTGGAAACATTTTTAACTCTGTTTTGAGCCCCGTTCAGTGTGTCAGTGTCAGTGTTGAGAGCACATTGAATCTAAACAGCAGTTTTTTTAACAGACCACATGAGAGTTCTGAATAACGCATTACTAACAGAAGAAGCTCACCAAAACAGGATTTTAAGTTACACTGTTCACCAGCAGTTCACACACTGAACAGGGTTGACTCAAACCAGACTTTGTTGGGAGGAATGCTAATTACAGGCAGATAGGAAAATATTTTACATACACACAGATAGATAGATAGATAGATCGATAGATAGATCAATAGATAGATAAGAGGCAGTATAGTGCAGTGGTTTAAGGCTCTGAGCTGCAAATCTGGAGACCTGGGTTTGAATCCCACAGCCCCCACTTACATACTATGTGACCCTGAGCAAGTCACTTAACTTCCCTGTGCTCCCAGGTGGCACCTGTAAACAAGCTTTCAGCTTAGTGTGTCTCACCTGGTTAAACAATTGGGAAAAAAAGATAGATATATAATAATGAGTTATTCAGAACTCTTGTGTGGTCTGTTAAAAAATCTGCCATTTAGATTCAATGTTATCTCAACACTGACACACTGAGCAGGGCTCAAAACAGAATTAAAGATTTTCCTAGTATAACAGGTGCAAACATCTCCACAGTATATGCTGTTCACAATCATTCAGTAAATAAAGCGCGCTCTGGATTTTTTTTGGGCCCAGTTACGAGAATCCTGTCTGAGGGCTGACAAACACTAACAAACTTCCCTATGGCATCTACAAATATGAAAGTGTTTGATAATTATGAAAGTCAGTCACATTAGCTGGTAGTGTGTGTTAGTGCTCAGACAGGATTCTCCTAACTGAGAAAAAATTACAAAATGCCTGGATGCACGGGGGGAGGGGGTGTTTTTGGTGCCCCCTACAGCACTTTATCCAAGCAAACCACTAACTGCATTAAACAGAGGCACCCATTAGAAGTTGCTTTCACTTCAACTATATATTGCATGGGACTAAGTGGGTTTCAGCTTATGTGCCAGTCCTGAAATGAACAAGATATTTTTCATCCCAGCTTAATCTTAACACATTGGCACTATGGGGAAGGACATTTGGTTTATATTAATATTAAATTTGAATTATTATTTTATAAATATTAAAACAGTACCTCAAACATAATGAAATAAAGTAAGTAGAGCCCCAACAGTATGGGACATACTGTAGACTAACAAATTAGACAAGTCTAGTTCTCTTAGCTTCGACTTTTGCATCTGTCATACTGGAAAAAATCTTTAACTCTGTTTTGAGCCCTGTTCAATGTGTCAGTGTCAGTTTTGAGAGCACATTGAATCTAAACTGCAATTTTTTTAACAGACCACACAATAGTTCTGAATAAGTCATTATTGACAGAAGAAGCTCACCAAAACAGGATTTTAAGTTACACTGTTCACCAGCAGTTCACATACTGAACAGGGCAGACTCAAACTAGACTTTGTTGGGAGGAATGCTAGTTACAGGCAGATAGAAAAAATATTTTACACACACACACACACACACACACACACACACACACACACACATATATGTAAAATAATGAGTTATTTGGAACTCATGTGTGGTCTGGTAAAAAAAATCACCTGCCATTTAGATTCAATGTGCTCACAACACTGACATTGACACACTGAACAGGGCTCAAAACACAATTAGAGATTTTTCCAGTATGACAGGTGCAAAAGTCTCTACAGTATATGCTGTTCATGATCCTTCAGAAAAAAAAAACATGCTCTATAAACATCCTCCTACTGTAATTTTATCATACAAATGACTGCAGGGGTGAAAATACAGAGAGTGCAAAGGTGAGGCAGCGGGGGCCAGCAGAAGTGGGCAAGTGTGCAGATTCTGAATGAAAGTTATCTATGCCATATTATCATATTGGATTATTGGACAAATGTTTCTGTAAGCCTTTGGTATGTACTGTACTTTAGATGAGTGACTGCATGATAGCAGTAGGAGGGCCAAAATGTCAGGTTTCCCTCACTCCTGCAACAATGGACAGACAATAGCAGAGTACTCAAGTTATAACAAAAATGTCAGTGTACAGTTGGTATACTGTAGTTGGTGAAGCAAAATGAATAACAGGAACATTAACCCCACAGTGGACTGGTGAGAAAATGCGCTTGATAAACTGGCAACCTCTTGCAACTTTTTTTTAACCCTGCACAAATGGCAGCATGACCTAGATGCACGGGGGGAGGGGGTTGGGTGCCCCTACAGCACTTTATCCAGAAAAGCCACTAATAGCATTAATTGGAGGCACCCATTAGAAGTTGCTTCCACTTCAACCATATAGTGCATGGGACTAAGAAAGTTTCTGCTTATGCGCCAGTCTTGAAATGGACGAGGTATTGTTTGTCCCCACTTGATCGTAACAGATTGGCACTATGTGGAAGGACTTGGTTTATATTAATATTAAATCTGAATTATTATTTTATAAATAAAACACACTGAAGCTAAACTGCATATTTTTAACGGACCACACAAGAGTTACAAATAAATCATTATTAACAGAAGCTCACCAAAACAGGATTTTAAGTTACACTGTCCACCACCAGTTCACTAGTGTTTGTATTGGCTAATATGGATGAAAAATGAAAGATTTTTCTAGTATGACTGGTGAAAGCGCTACAGTATGTTCTGTTCACAATTGTAGCGCTTTGGATTTTTTTTTTGCTCAATTACGATTACAGGAGTCCTGTCTGAGGGCTGACACACAATGGAAAAATCTTTAGTTTTTTAATCACTACTAGCCAATACAAACACTAGCTACTGTATGGTATGTGTGGCCAGAGTTCTGTAATAAAATTATGAATCACAACATGGGCTAATGTTTTTATAGTTTAGTTTATTTGCACAGCTGCTCAAGGATCAGCACATTGTTGACTGTCAGGACACCTACCGGAAAAAAATGAAAGACAAGTAAAATGTTAGCACAAATAGTGCCACCTGGTGCATTACAACTGATGATGAGGGAGATTGAAGTAATGAAGAGCTCAATACTTAGCGCATACCACACTACCACATTGCTGCATCAAGGTGGTGCTGCTTGATATACCTCTCAGTACTGCCGCAAGTACCAAGGTATACCGAGGTACTGGGGAACTTTTGAGTTACGACCACTGTACCTCCTTGTTCGTTATTATCAAAGGACACTGAAAAAGACTATAAGGCTATATATCTGCACTGCTCCCTACTTCCGCACACATCTCCTGACTGCACAGTAAACACTTGTAACATATGTTTTATAGGTTTTATAGCTTTCTTGCAGCTTTATAGTGAGAGCATTAAGCAGAGTGCAAATGCTAATACTGAACATTGAGGAATGCACAAAATAACCTCAGCCCTGTATGTAATTTCCAGTCCTGCTACTATCCCCCCGTCCACTCTCTTACTTCATGAGAGTCTGCTTTCCCTCTAAATCCATTTCTAACCTGAATAAATAATCTGAAAAATTAAAAAAATGTACCTATAATCACAGTAAAGGACAAAACACGGAAGTCACACAGCTGTATGCAATTCTGCCTGCACTATGACTTGCTCTGACTGTGGCTCTACACTTCAACTCCACATGGCTCAAGTCAAATGCTCCCTCCTGACTTAACACTCCTTTACAAATACCATGTTTAGGTCAGGTATTATTATAGTATTAAATTAATTATGCCTCTTGTCCCATTCTCCTGCCTGTTCTGCTGACTGACTCATTGTATCTTCTGCTGCTTCCTTCTCACTGCAGCTCTCAGCTCGCAAAAGTACAGAATGGTAAACAGGGCTGAGAAATGGGAATTACTTGGTACATTTGTAATACCTGAGTTTTCACTATGACGGGGTTTGCTATAGCAAGGGAGCACTGTACTCAGTTTTTGGATTGATTTAAAGGACAACTAAACCATCTTTTTACACATTTGTTTAAATGACTCCATAGGCTTGTAAAGGAGAGGCTATTGTTTATATTTATACTAAAACTGCATTTATTAATGTAGGATAAATGCAGTTTCACAGCTTTTGAAAATTTTAAACACAGCCTCTCCTGATTCAAACATCCAGCTTTAAGAATCTTAAAATGGCTGCCTTGATGATGTTAATGAAGGGAGAGCTGCCCAACTGTGCAGATGCATTCTAGCTCCACTAACCATATTCAAATGCAAATAACTTTAAAATGAAAAATGATAGCATGGTACTGTGAGCATGAAAGTTGTTCATCACAAAAATATCTACAGAACGAGTTGTGTTTCATTTATAGATACCTTTTGTTTTTTTTTTAATTAACAAAATAAGCAGTAGAAAATTCAATTTTGTTTCACTTTTTCAACAAACAAATTTATTTATATTATTTTATTCCTTTGTTAACTGGCTTGGTGCACTGATCCAAGGACCTCTTTCAGGCCCAGCCTAGGCCAGAGACTGGCACATACAGAAAAGTCACAATAAGGACAAGTAAATACACAGAGCTGAACAGTAACAAAAGCAGTCTGTGTAGATCTAGTAGCTATATGGTGATTCACAAATGCAAATAACTTCAAAACAAAAAATGATAGCATGGTACTATGAGCACAACATTTGTTCAGCACACAATATCTACAAAATGAGTGGTGTTTCATATATACTGTGTGTATATATATATATATATATATATATATATATATAATCTTTTAGTTTTTTTATAATTAGCAAAAAATAGCAGAGAATTCTATTTATCTTCACTTTTTGCAACAAACAAACACAAAAAGCTTTAAAATAAAATATGATAGCATGGTACATTGAGCACAAATCTTGTTCAGCACAGAAATATCTACCAAATTAGTGGTGTTTCATTTATAGATACCTTTTAGATTTTTTTTATAATCAGCAAAGAAATGACAGGAAATTAAATTTTTTTCTCTTTTTGGGATGTATGGCATAAATGGAATGTGCTACCTCCCTACTGGAAATATTGCTGATATTTTTTTATAGTGTATGGTAGAACGCTGTTGAGCATGGAAATCCATGCTCAGAACAATGTTGTTGTGCTTGACTCAGTGCATCATGATCTTGTTGTACTGCATTGAGCATGTCTCTGGAGCAGCACAACAAGATTGAACGCATTCATGCATGTGTGATGTTGGACCGCAGCGGTGACAATGGATGAGGAATGGAGGAAACAAGTGGTGCTTGAAGAAACCTCACCATGAAGGTACTTCCCATTGCTAAAAATGTGTATAAACTCACCATACACTATAAAAGATTGTCTAAAGTGAGCCATTCACAGACAAGAATATTCTCTGATCTTGAGGTCTCCATGGCAATGGATGACCTCTCAAGCTTCACTCTCGAGGACTAGCATTGCCAAAGAGACCTCTCGATTGAGAATATCCTTGTTGTGAATGACTCCCCATAGACAATCCTCTATGTTCTCAATCTCAACAATATTTCCAGTAGGGGGTAGCATATCCCTTATGTATTCTTTGCAAAAAACTCTGTTAATGCATCAGTTTGTGTTGATATTGTAACTTGCCCAGCCCAGGATTCAAAAACCAATTAGCTAAGGAGGAGGGCAGGAGCCTTGTTGGGTTGTTCAGACCAATGACCGGTTTATTGACCCCTATTTAAACACAGGCCAATCAGCACCAGCAACTGGTAAGTTTCGAAAGAGCTGGAATAAAGGGGAGGCTCTGTTCCCCTGTGTAGGTACCTCTGGGTGATCAGCAGAAAAGAGATGGACATAAAGATTCAGATAAAAACAGTTTACTAAAGATTCAGAAAGCAATAACAAATATAAGGGAAGGGGAAGAGACCTATACTCTAAAGAAAATGGAGAAGTTTGACAACAGTTCTGAAAAGTCTCAGAGGTGACAGCAAACAAGTTAGCCCATCATGGTCACTGAGAGGAGCTGTTCTCTTGGCCCCGGAGCCAAAAATGTCTGTGACAGGGCAAGCTGCTACAGCAAATACCCTCTTCTGACCATCCCAGATGGTCCTCTCTTGACCTCAACGTACTCTGTTGTCTGCATTGGGGCAAACTGCTACAGTGAAGGCCCTTTCCCGACCACACCAGATGGTCCACTCTTGACCCCGACATACCACGTTGTCTGCGGTGGGGCAAGCCGCTGCTCCATCGGCCCTCTTCCAACCACCCCAGATGGTCCACTCTTGACCTTGTCATCCTAGTTCTGGTTCTCTGCAATGATCCCTCAATGTTGGACCATGGATACTGAAGTGTTGGAACACTAGCCCTGTGGGTACGGACTTCTGGACCTCTGGCACTGGACCTCTGGACCTCCAGCACTGGACCTCTGGACCTCTGACACTCCAACACAGGACCTCTGGATCTCTGGCACTGGAACTCTGGATCCCGACACTCTGGCACTTGACCTCTGGCACTGGACCTCTGGACCTCCTGCACTGGACCTCCGGTGTTCTGACACTGGACCTCCGTACCTTAGGTACTGCATCTCTAGACCTCTGACACTGGACCTCTGGACCTCTGACACTGGACCTCTGGGCCTCCGACACTTAACCTCTATACCTCAGACACTGGACCTCCAGACTCTTGGCATTGCATCTCTGCCACTCTGGCTCTGGACCTCTGGCACTCTGGATCTAAAAAGGGGGAAAAATTTGTAAAGTCTGGATGTGCTTAAACCCAAGCAACATGAATTGGCTACTGTAACTTGGATCAGATCCCTCCCCCCCAAAAAATTAGATCACAATCCCCAAAATGTAGGCCACAAGACAGTCTCACACAAGTTCACATATAGCAGAAATCAGTTTAAATCTGGCGGGCAAAATTCAGGTTCTGTAACTTTAATTCAAACAGTCAGTTTGCAGAACTGGAAAACTGGGTTCAAAGCTTCGTTTTCAGCATCAGTCCTCCATCCAAACATCCCTTTCAATGCTGTGGGGACACTGTGTGTTAGGAGGAACGCCTTCCCAACCTGCTGTTTAGCGTGGGACCAATTTTAGTTAACTAGCTATACAATGCCCCTACGGAACCAGCTCTCCCACATAACTTGGGTGGCTTTACCTTATTAAAAACACTCAGGGCTTGCCTGCCCTGGACTCCACCATGGAAGCTCCTTTATTTAAATAAAGTCCAACCCTGCCCTGTGTTCCAAATAGGGGCATCGCTAGCATAAATTTAAATCGGTCCACCTCTGGGGGGGTCCTCAGTCCTGGGGCCTTCCCCTGGCCCCCTTGTCATGGCAATGCCATCTTCTGTGGCACTCTGAGTGCAATTACAAATTATGCCCCTTTCAACTCTTATTTAGAAATAATCTGAATGGGCAGACAGCACCAGAACAACAGTGCTGCTGCTGACTCACAGCCCCGACCTGGGGTGCAGATCAATAGAAGGAGGGCAATTGCACTGCTGCAGGTGGGACTCAGATGACTGGGGACTTAGCAATGCCCAAAGCTCCTGCTGGCTCTCTCTCTCCCTCTCTCTCATGATGCAGCACTTCCAGCCACCACCGATGGGGGACTGACTTTAACTATTTAAATAAAATAATAAAAGGGGTTAAACTGAGCCCACACCGTGGCTGACGTCCAGTGACTGCCAATTCTTGAAAGACCCGAGAGCACTTGAGGATCCGTTGCACTCCCAACTGCTGGCTGCTTAATGTTGGGAGTGGGAGGAGACAGCAGAGGCACACAGACAAGCTCCAGGACAGCTTCAACCACCCAGGTAAGCCCAACCGTCCCACCAGCAGCTCTCTGTGCCCTCTATCCTCCCAGTCCAGCTCCTCACTCTCCAACGGTCCTACCGACTCCCCCAATGGTCCTCCTCGAATCCCTGGTCCCCTGGAGTTCTCCCCTGGTCAGCTGCAAGCTGACATTCCAAATCTGTCCTTCCTTTTCTTCTCACACTGGGGAACCTAAACCTTGTTCCCCATACACATACACAGCTCATGTGGCATGGAAAAACTAAACAAAATTGTGAAGGGGGATGTTAGGGGAGCGGTTGCAAAATTTCCTGTTACACTATTAAAGCAGCAGAAGTATGGAAATGCGATGTTAGGGTTTTCAACACTAACTCTGCATTCATAGAAACATAGAAATATAGAATTTGATGGCAGATAAGGACCGCTTGGCCCACCTAGTCTGCCCATTTTCCCTACCTGTTTCATATACCGTAGATTCTAAATGATCTGCGGCTGTCCCTCTGTTTCCTTTTGCTAGAGTTTCTTTATGTCTGTCCCGTGTGTTTTTGAACTCCCCTACCATTTTTGACCTTACAACCTCTGCCAGGAGGCTGTTCCATGGATCCACCACCCTTTCTGTGGAAAAATACTTTCTTACGTTACTCCTAAGTCTACCACCCTCTAGCTTCATATCATGGCCCCTTGTTCTTGAACATATATTTTTTTAAAGATGCTACTCTCTTGTATCTTATTTACACCCTTGAAGTATTTGAAAGTCTCTATCATATCCCCACTGTGTCTCCTGTCTTCCATGAAATACAAATACATCCTCTCCACTGTAGATGGCCTTCCCTCCCCCGACTTCCAGAAACCACTTAATCTGCATGTTTTGTCCCTTCTTCCCTCAGGTGCCTCTTCATCCCTGATCAGGCTAATTGGACTGAAAACATCAATCCACAGTTTCTGTAGCCTGCCCGGAAGCTGCCCACCCCGTCAGTACTGAAGGATCCTACCATGAAGCTGCCTGCCTGCTTAAAGCTGCCAGAAGGTACAGACCCTGATCCAGCTACGGAAAAACACTGCACAGCTTAACTTTTAACTTTAAACAGAGTGCCATTTTTGCATCTCCCTATTGGCTCCTGATCCTGCTTTGAACTCTATTATTGGCTCTTAAAGCCAGTTATTGTTATTTTTGCCTAGATCTGCTAATGCCTATATTTTGATTGTATTTTAAAGGCAAACTGTTTCTTTGCCTTGGTAGCTATTTTTGGTCCTCTTATCATCTAAACCTCTGCTTTTTTCTGCTTTCTGCACAGAATTTGATACCGGACACTCTGCTCCACTTCTGTCCCTGCCCTTGCTCTCTAGCCCTCCCCCATTTTGCTCTCCATTCTTTCTCCTTTTGTTTTGTTAATTTTGGCTCTGTCCACTGTAGATGGCCTTCCCTCCCCAACTTTCAGACACCACTTAATCTGCTTGTTTTGTCCCTTCTTTTCTCAGGCACCTCTTCAGCCCTGATTGGGCTAATTGGACTGGAAACCACAATCTGCTATTTCTGTAGCCTGCCCTGAAGCTGCCTGCCCCCATCAGCTCTGAAGGCTCCTGCCGTGAAGCTGCCTGCCCACTTAAAGCTGCCTGAAGGTACAGACCCTGATCCAGCTACAGGAAAAATGCCAGTCAGCTTAACTTTTAACTATAAACAGAGTGCTATCCTGCTGGCACTGTGCGCTGGCTCCCCACCCCCACCCCCACCTGCCCTATCTGGACAGTTTGCTTTATACCTGCTCCTGGTCACATGACTAAAAATATACGTGCCTGCTTTCCCATTTGCTCCTTATTCTGACTGCCCACAAGGTGGCTCCATATCTGTACTTTGTGTCATTCCTTGGCTGTAACTGCTACATGTATATTTTTGTGTTTGTACTCCCTAGCTATGATTGTAGTGGCTACTCATTCTCCTTGACCTCTAAGCTTTGCTGCCATGTACTACAGACTACTGCACATGCTCACCCACTATGTTTGTTGTTACACCTCCTCTTCCATCTCATATCACTCTAATGGCTCCACTGAGGTCAATACTCATGGTTTCCTGCCTAACCATTTACTTTATGGTCTGACTTACCTTGACTCTCTACTCCCCTTCCCTTGAAGCCTCCCCTCCCGATCCTTCCAACTTTACCTTTTCGAATCTGCTAATCCTATCAATTCGACCTTGAGATCTCACCCCTCTCCTCTTCCCTAAACATTTTCTCCACTTTACAGCCTTTACTTCAAATAAATGTCTTCACTACCATGGTATCGCACTCCCTCCTTTTTTCCACCATAAGTTATGGTATCTTCTCCTCATTGCATTCATACTTATCTTGTCAGAAGATGTTGCGCGCCATCCTGGCCCTGCTATTTATCTCACACAATGATGTATCTTGGATAGATTCTAAAGGGCTTCACGTCATCCACCTAAATATTAGGAGTCTACTCTGCCACCTAGTCAAGCTGGAAGTGTGGGTTGGACTTTACCACCCTGACATCCTCTGCCTATCCGAGACCTGGCTCAAGCCTTCTATACCTGATACTGTCTGCTCATTACCTAATTACAATCTTATGCAGTCTGATAGGCTTGTCTCTGGGGGGGGGTTGCCATTTACCTCAAATCCCACCTTAACATCTCCACTCTTCCCAACCCTACTCTTCCTCACTGTGAATCCCTTCATGCTACTCTACTCTTGGTACAAAGAAATTGCACGTAGTGTGCACCTACAATCCTCCCCAAGGTGGGCTCTTGGGCCTCATGGAACTACTTGACCAAACTGCTCTATCTACTGGTCAGAATGAAGTCTTTGTCTTAGGTGACTTAAACTTAATCTGGCCTGGTAAAGCCAATGATTCTATCCTGTCCACAGTTCAGGGGTATACCTTTCATCAGCTCATCAAGGACCCCACCAGGGTTGTGTCTTCCTTGAAAACTGGCACATTAATTGACTGGATTCTATCTAATCATATCAACAGAATTTCTGCATCCGGCACATTGGCCGATGCCTTAAGCGATCACTCGCCTATTTACTGTATTTGGCACTCTATACCAGTTTCTGCTCCCCCTCACAAGTACATTACCTTTAGAAACTTTGCTAAACTAGAGCAAGCTCAATTTCTAAACATCTCCCTTCTTGATTGGTCCCCCATCCACTATGCCTGTGACCCTGAGACTGCTCTAAACTATTTTATAACCTAATTTAGTGCACTACAAGACAAGTGTACCCTCTACTGTACACGTAGAGTCCTGGGTGCTCAAACAAGATGGCTACCCAAAGACCTATTAGTACAGCTTAGAGGAATAAAAGCTGGAGGTGATTCAACATGTCTGGTCTTCCCTCTGATTATAACACTTATAGAACCCAGAGAAATGCTTGTAAAAGAAACGTTCATCTTGCCAAAAACTCCTACTGTAAAGGGCTCTTGATAGATGCTGCTGGGGACTCACATAAATTCTGGGCTCATATATAAACCTTTCTTGGGGTCAACTGCTCCCTTTTGGCCAATGATATGGTTATTAATGAGATCCACTGCAACAATCCAATCACTACTGCTAACTCTTTTAACCTCCACTTTTTGGATCTGTCTAAATATACATCCTCTTTCACTCCCACTCTGTCCACTACCCTCCATGCTGAACCTGACTCCACTCCAACTTATCCTCCTTTCCACTTTAAAACTTTAACCAGGGCTGATGTTCTTAAACTTTTAAATGTCATCTCTGATAGTACTTGCTTCGGCTCCGATAGACTTGAGCCAAGGCTACAGAAACTTGTTTTCCCCCTTATTGCGTCCCTACTGGCCAAGATCTTTAGTTTACCACTCTGTCATAGCTTAGTCCCTGGTATTTGGAAAATCACCAGAATCACCCCGGTCTTCAAAAAAGGGGACCCTAAGGACATCTCTAACTATCGCCCTATAGCTATTCTTTCTGTTCTGGGAAAAATTCTTGAGAAACTGGTAGCAACACAAACTATATCCTTCATCCTAGACAACAACCTCCTCTCCGACAGCCAACATGGTTTCCGTAAAGGTCATAGTACTACTACCACCCTTCTCAAATTTACTAATAATGACTTTACTGCCACGGACAAGGGCCTTCTCACAGGTGCAGTTTTCATAGATCTAACTAAAATGTTCAATCTTGTCGACCACCCCTTCTCCCTTCTAACTAGCTATCCCTGGGTTTTTCACCACAAATAGTTGGCTGGTTTGATAGCTACCTATGAAACCAGAAACAAGTCATGAAATTCAACTCTGTCTTGCCTAATCAGGCAGTTATAAATACAGGAGTTCCTCAAGGGTCTATTCTTGGCCCTCTCCTATTCACCATCTTTATTGATAAGATCTCTGCACTCCCAGTTGTGCTCATCCCTACTGTACACAGATGACCTGGTTCTATATTACAGTTCTAGGAGCATAGCCGGCATTAACCAAACCCTTTCATCCGCTTTCCTGTCCATTCAGTCCTGGCTGTCTGAAAACAAGCTCATCTTAAACACTAAGAAAACACAAGCTATGCTACTTGGTACAGATGCCAAGCTTAGAAGCAACTCTAACAAATTAAAAATCCACCATGCTAATGGTACATTGATAGACACTGTTAGCTCATTTAAATACCTGGGTGTGTTGCTAGACAGATCCTTGAACTTCGATCAACACATCTCCTCTATCTGCAAATCTGTTAATGTTAAAATAGGCATCACTTATAAAACAAGTTATGCTCTTACTCCTTCAGCTAGATTGGCTGTTGCCCATGGCATCCTTCTTCCAGCCCTTACCTATGGTGCTGTTACTTGCTTAGGTGCCTCTAAAACCTCCCTTCATAGGTGGGATATAACATACAATAACATCCGTCGCTATGCATCTGCCTCATCTCATCTCAACACCATAGTCAGCTGTTTGCTGACCTAAAATGGCCCTTTCTGTCCACTTATAGGCTCCTCTCTTTTGGCTCACTGACTGATAACATCATCAGATCTGGAACCCTTGCATCTTTAGCCTCTTTGCTGTTCTGGCAAGCCTCCTCTCATAATCTTAGGTTGGCTGACCTAACTCTCCTGCATATACTGAGGTGTAAAACAGCCAAGGGTGCCCATGCTTTCTCTCATGCTGACCCTCATTATTGGAACTCTGTTCCTTTAGATGTGCACCTAGCTACAAGTCATGACCTCTTTAAAAAGTGACACATGGACTACTTTACCAACTTAGCCCCTTGTACATGCTTTAACCCACTTTAAACCCCCTCTCACACCTTATGACTGTTGGCTATACACACCCTCCTCCTTTATCATCTACCTTATCTCCACCTCTTGTCTCCAAATCTGCCCCTGCACTTCATAAATTATCTTCCTCCTCATCTAGGTCTTAGTCACCCTAACTTCTCCCTGGCTCTCCTGCTCTGTCTGCTATTTATTCTACTTGCATTATACTAAGGTTCTTTATACAAGATGGCACTTGTTATTTGTCTTTAATTCTGTAATTGCTGTAAATCTGATATTTATTTGCACTTGTTAATGTTTACTGACTGTATTTTATCTGTTATTGTATTCCATTTTAGCTAATGTTGTATTGTCTTTCTTTCTTTGTCATATTTTTGCATTGTTATAACCTCCAGAGTCGTGCCTGAAAATAGGCATCTCTATGTCTAGTGCATCTCACCCAGTTACCAAAAACAAAATAAATAAATACATAAACAAATAAATAACTATGTGGAAGATCACAGTCCACTAACCACCAACAAATCCAGGTTCAGATTGGATGGGTCCATGTCCACTGCTCTTGCGGACTTTGTAATTGAGGTTGCTGGGGCATTCAGTGCTGATAGTGTATGTTGATCTCTTGAAGGCTTTTGACATGGAAGACCAGAAAATTCTTCAAAACAAACTGAAGAGAATTAGAGTCAGAGAAACATAGATATTGTCAGCAGAAAAGGACCTTTAGGCCCATCCAGTCTGCCCTGTGTTACTGCCTATTCCATCACCACATACCCTAGTTGGTCATAGGTGTCACTCCCTCCCCCCTTCCTCTACCTAATATGCCCCTGTGCCTATCCCACTCATGCTTGAAGCTCCCCACAGTCTTTGCCCCCAGCACCTCCTCTGGCAGGCTGTTCCCGTCATCCTCTACCTTTCTATGAAGAAGTATTTCTGCACAGCTCTCTTAAACTTCCCCCACTTAGCTTCATTGCATGGTCCTTTATTCTAGTGCCTTTCTTTCTCTAAAATAGACCCTACACTTGCACCTTGTTCACTTCTGTGAGGTACTTGTAGGTTTGAATCATGTCCTGTCTCATTCTCCTCTCTTCCAGGGAGTACATGTTGAGTTCCTGCAACTTTTCCACATATGGCTTCTCGTGCAACCCCCTTACCATTTTGGTTGCCCTCCTCTGTACTGCTTCCACTCTTTCAATATCCTTACAGAGATGCAGCCTCCAGAACTGGACTTGGATACAGTACTCTGGGTGGAGCCTCACCAGTGAGCATTACAACAGCAGCACCACCTCCCTCCTCCTGCTAGAAATCCCTCTCACAATGCACCCCAGCATCCTGCTAGCCTTTCTCACTGCTTTGTCACACTACCCAGCTACCCTGAGGTCATCAGATATGATGACCCCTAGGTCTCTTTCTTGCTTGATGTCTGTAAGCTCCACTCTCCCATCTTATACACATCCCCTGAGTTCCACAGCCCTATGTGCATAATATTGCACGTTTGGCATTGAAGCCCAGCTGCCACCCCTAGACCATTTCTCAAGTTTCATCAGATCCCTTCTCATTCTCTCTGTCTCTTCTTGAGTGTCAACTCTGTTGCAGATTTTTGTATAATCCACAAAGAGACACATCTTACCCTCAAGCTTCTCTGCAGTGTCACTTATGAAGACATTGAAGAGGACTGGTCCTAGCACTAAACCCTGTGGCACCTCACTAGTCATTCTACTATCACCCAAGTGGTTACTGCTTGCCACCACCCTTTGCCTCCTATCCCATCCCTTAACCAGTTTGATACCTAGATTGTCATATTCTCCCCAACCCCCTGGCAGCAAAGTTTCTTAACTAGCCTCCTGTGTGGCACAGTGTTGAAAACCTTACTGAAATCCAGATAAGTCAAATCCACTGCTCTCCCTTGATCCTCCTCCCTGGTACCCCATCAAAGAGATGTATGAGATTAGTTTGACATAACCTCCTTCCTGTGAAACTATGCTGCCAGTGGTCCTGTAGCTCTTTTGCCTCCAGGTGCTCCATGAGCCTCTCCTTCAGTAGTATCTTTATTAACTTCCCCACCACTGATGTGAGACTGACTGGTCTGCAGTTGTCAGCATCCTCTCTACTGCCACTTTTCTGCAGAGGGACCACATCAGCCTCCTCCAGTCCTCTGGAACTTCCACCATCTCCCATGAGGTACTAAAAAACACTACCAGAGGGGCAGCCATCACTGTGCTCAGTTCCTTTAGGGCCCTTGGATGAATTCCATCTGGCCCCATGGCCTTAATTTCCTTTAAGACTTCTGAGCCCTTCTGGACCCTCTCCACCAGGAATGGAGTTGTGTCCACTCTCTCTGTTGCTTACTGCAGCATCCTAGTCCACCCCTCCACCCACCGTGAAAAAAGTAATCATTTGGTATTTCCACTTTCTCTTGATCTTCCTCTGCACAGTCCCCACTCTCACAATCCTTCCCCTTGTCTTCCTCTTTCCCCACGTACCCGAAGAAGATCTTGTCCCCTTTTTTGACCTCCTTAGCTATTTTCTTCTCTGTTAGCGCTTTAGTTGCCCTCACCCTCCTTCTTGCCTCCCTTTGCTTTGCCAGATATACCTCCAGGTCTTTATCCTTCTTGGTCTCCTTGTACTTTCTAAATGCTGTTTTTTTCTCCTTCACTGCCTTTGCCACCTCCTTAGAGAACCATAGCGGCCTCTTGCTCCTCTTTCCCTTGCTCATTCCTTCAGTTGGCATGCTGTTGCCTGGGGTATGCCCTCTTTGATTTTTCTCCATTGAGTCTTCACTCCCCCTCTGCCTTTCGTCCTTCAAGGCATTCATTGAGGCAGTTTCCCATTTCTTTAAAATCCACCCTCCTAAAGTCCAGGATCCTTATCTTAGTGTGTTTTCCCCCCGTCCTGTCTGTATGCCAAATCACACTGTACGGAGATCACTTATACCAAGGGGACTATTCACTGTGATGTCAGAAATGCTGTCTCTTTTTTTAAGTACCACATACAGCACTGCTCCATCCTTAATAGGTGCCAAAACTAGCTGCCTGAGAAATGCCCCCTGTATGGAGTTGAGGATAGCCCTGCCTTTTGATGTAGCTGTGGCAAGAATAATCCAGGCTACATCCAGCAGATTAAAGTCCCCCATTATCAAAACATCCCCCTTGCTTGCTTTTTGCTAATGGCTTCCCCCAGGGCTCTGTCTAAATCCTCCCCCTGTGTCAGAGGCCTGCACACCACCCCCTGTGCAAATAACAGCCTCTGATCCCATAGTACCTCCAGCCCTTCTTTGTCCCCATGTTGTCCCATGTTGCTCCTGTATCTCAGTAGCTCTTATACCCTCCTTCAAATATAAAACAACCCCTCTGCCTTTCATCCTGGACCCTTTCTCTCTGAACATGGTGTAGCTTGGGATGGCCACTTCCCTGCTGTGGTTGTCTGTGCACCATGATTCTGTTATGGCCACCAGATACAGGTATTTCTCTCCAATGATTGCATCAAGGTCAGGAATGTTTTCCCAGACTCCTTGCATTGGCACACATGGCCTTCCATTCTCTTTGTACCTCTGTCCCTTTAATGTGCCTCCCTTTCCTGCTTCCCCCTTGCCCCCTCTGTTACCCCAGTCCTACCCTCCCCTGTTACATTGTCTTCCTGCCTTGTCTTCTGCTCCTCTTTTCCACCCGAAGTTCCTCCTCCAGACTTGTCTGCCCTGCCATTTTTTTTGCTTCCTTCAATCTCCAGGGCATTTCTTCTCCCTTTTTAACATTCCTTGTTGCACTAGTCTCTGGAAGGGGGGAATCTCTGCCTCTGTCAGTCTTTCTGCTGCCCCCTTTGGCTAGTTTAAATGCTTGTCAAAGTAGCACCATCCACCCAAGACTGCCATTGCCCTCCTGGATGGATGGAGGCCATCTCCCTAGTATAAGCCTCCATCCCTAAGGTGTGATCCCAGTCCCTGTTTTAGCCAAAGCCTTCCACTCTGCACCATGCCTTCAACCACTTGTTGAAGGACCTGTTGCAAAGTTCCCTAGCCTTCCCCAACTGTGTGCAGGTAGCACCTCATTGAAGGCCACTGTGTAAGCTACTTGCTTCAGACCCCTCCCGAGCAACCTAAACTTATCCTGCAGTATGCCTACAGCTTCCCTTGCCAGATTGTTTGCCCCCAGGTGGACAACATCATCCAGCTCCCTCCCTACCTACTATTCCCTGGTAATCTCCAAGATCCACCCTCCAGGCTTCCCCAAAAAAGCACATTGAATGCACTGTACCACCCTGTCCCTCCCTTCCCCTGCCCCCAAATCAATCCCCCCCTCACTATGGAGTGTCCCACCAGCAACTGTCTCCTCATTGGCTGGGGGACTCTCCCACCCTCCTTGGGACCTGTTCCCTTGAGGACCCCCACCTTCTCTCTTAATCCTGCCTCAAGGGCCTCCTCTTGGCTTCCCCATGCTGCCAGAATGGAAAAGGAATAGTTCTGTGGTAAGGTCTGAGGGGTACTCTCCCTCCTGCCCCCCCTACCCTTCCTGAGACCACCAAGGTCCAGACACTCTGCCTCCTTGCTGGGTATCCTTTGTGGGAGTGACGGCATACTAGGCTGCCCCAGGGAGAGACAGATGGTGCCCTGTACCTGTGCCAGTTTGGCTGGTTTAAATGCTCATCAAACTCATGCTCCCGACATCTACAATGCCAATCTTACTGCTGTTCCACTCCTTCACTGTTCCACTCACTCAAAGGACACGAACGTGGTGGACACGTTAAGAGGGAGTCCTTTTATAGTGCTCTTGTAAGACTGCTAGTGAAGTCTTAAATGCTGACACCTTCTTCACTTCTGCCTAAGCTGGACACTCCAATTTACAGCTATCCTCCTGACCCAGATAACTGCAAAGATGATTATCAGTTCCCTTCCTCAAACTCAGACTAGCACACTAACTCCTGTTGTTTTGTTTTTACCCTACATAAAGGTCCCAATTTACCTTGCAGACCCTACAATTATAAAGTATCTGTCTAATTACCCCCTAGCCAGGAATATTCAAGCAGAAAAGTTCTAGCTGCCTTAGTCAGCTGCTTTCTTGCTCTAATAGCAAGAGTCCACATAAAGACAAATAAGTAATTTGAGTCTTACCTGACAAATCAGAAACAATCTGGTTCAATAAACAACAGATTGTTTCTAATTTGTCAGAAACAGAAACAGTCCGGGTCAATAAACAACAGATAATCTGAGGTGGGGTTTTTATACATGGGAGTCCATCAGGATTCGATATTAGGTCCCCTACTGCTTTGGATTTATGTTAATGACCTCCTTGGGCAAATACTCCACTCAACAATAAAGCTGTATGCCGATGATATAGTACTTATATCTAAAGAAACTGATAATGTACAAATGTAAGAAAAACTTCAATTTGACTTCAGCAGCCTTCAAAAATGGTTTATCAATCCCAAAGTGGTTCTGAGTGAGAAAAACATAATCAATGTTCTTTTTATATAAAAAAAAATTCAAAAGCTAATGAAATGTATCACTGAAATATAAAAACACTGGAGGAATATGATATAAGGCAAGAAGAGAGGAGCATGAGAGGGGACATGATAGAGACCTACAAGTGCCTCATGAGGGTGAACAGGGTTTAGGAAGGGAGTCTCTTTCAAGTGATTAAGAGCACTAGGATCAGAGGGAATGCAATGAAACTGGGGGAGGGATTTAATAGAGAGGCAAGGAAGTATTTCTTAACTGACGGAGTGGTGCATGGTACCATGTGATAGCAGCCACACCAAAAACAGCAGCAAACTAAACGGCGACTACATATTAGCAACAGCAATAAAAGCCCAGACAGCACAGCGACCTACAATTTAAACTATCAAAACTTAATTTTTACAAAAAAAAAAAAACAACTTATAATATTATTTTCTGTGGGGCTATGCCTGCCATACCCCCCTTTTGAGGAGCTTACCCCCGACCCCTAAGTAATATAATTAACTCTGGGGGCATGACACTGGGGGACAGAGGAAATCACAGAGGGCTATACCACAGGGGCTACCTGTGCATAAGGGAGAACATTGGGGGGGAACAAACTCAGCAGGAATGGAATGCTTCCAGAAGCAATAAAAAAGTGAACTACAGCAACCGAAAACCACGAAAAACCAGAAGCACCACTCCAGTCCCAAACCCCAGACTACCAGCATCACAAGCCATCACCTAACCCATCATGCCAGACAGCCAGATGGAAGCAGCCCTCCCAAACACACCATCTATCCATAACGTCATACTTCTGCCTGGCTATTTAATACATATTCATTTTTCACATTCGCTGTAATTCACAGCTTTCTTTAGTAACACTTGCTGTCTCCACAGTCGCTCAAATTGAGTCTCTCATATTGAGTAGCTCATATCATGGGTTACTGGTGGAAACTGGAACAGACTGCCAGCAGAGGTGGTGGTGGTGGTGAAAATAGTAGGGGCTTCAAGCATGTGTGGAATAGAACATAGGGGATTATTAGTAAATAGGCAGGAAGAAGAGAGGGTCACAAGAAAACAGTAAGGGTTTGTGAAGACAAACTTGTCAGGGACCATCTGGGCTGGCTGGGTGAGCCAAGTGGTCCTTTTCAGCCAACAGATAATCTGCTTCTATGTTTCTACGGCCACAAAGAACTATAAATACCTGGGGGTGGAAATTGATGACTCGTTATCTTTTGACAGAGATAAAAGCTACTGTCAAAAAAAGGTAATAGCAGACATGGGGCACTGTGCAGAAACACCTATGCAGTGCCCACAATGGCCAGAGTTACAGTATGTAAGCTATACAAATACTGCTACATGTAGTAGAATATGGGAGTGTACTATATAGATTTGCCAGTAAATATAGTATGTATTAGAACAATTAGACACCACATTTAACAAATTGGCAAGGTTATATTAAGGTATCCATATGTTGTAGTAGTAGTAGTATTAGTAGCAGTAGCAGTAGTAGTAGTTTTTATTTATTTGTGGTGCCTTTACTCAGAGGCTCGGGGTGCCATTACAACAAACAGCAATACAACCAGAATCCTAAACCACAAAATCCCACAAATCAAAACAAATAATAGTCTCACCTATATTAAAATATATGTATAAATATTTATATATATATTGATAGCTATTTTTTAAAAAACATACTGATGATACCATTTAAGGACTCTCACTCCCCATAAACCTATGTAAACAGATGAGGCTTAAAGAGTAACTCTCCACTTCAGCATGTGCTTTCATAAATAAGATGTTTCAGCTGTTAACAATTTACTAGAGAAACATTTTTTCCATGTTCAATGTTCCTTTCCAAGATTTATAACACATCTCAGTAGTCCAGCTAAAAAGTCTGCATAGAAAATATTTGAAAACATTCGCTTCTCCCATTAACCTCACAGTGCCTTGATTTTATGACATTATAGTGCTCACCATGGTAACAGATTGTGATGTCACAAACAGCAACTGTGTGGCGAGCAGGGGAGAGTCAGATACAGTTTGAAAGACTCAATGAAATGACTGCTGCATTATCTACAATATTTAATAGTTCAACAGCAGGGGAAAGCAAAGAAAATAAATAGCTTTAAAAAAGTAAAGTTAAAACATAATTGGTGGAAATCTATTTTTCTTAAGCTTTTTATTATAATAAACAGTTGCTCTTTAAGACGACTTATAAATGCCTCCACTAGAGGGAGTATGACACTCACCACAGTAAAATGTTGTGGGAATTAAACTGTGAGTTGTTAGATACATAGATACATAGAATTTGTGGATCTATGACAGTTGGTCAATAATTTTCCAGTTATGGTGCAAATAGTCTGGTGCTCCTTAGAGTCTGGTGAGTTTCCTAACTCCCTGAAAGAGGCGGTGGTGACACCCCTCTTGAAAAAAGCTACTCTGGACCCAGACTGTTTTTCAAACTACAGACCTATCTCTAACCTTCCCTTTATTGGGAAGGTTATTGAGAAGGTAGTGACAGCCCAATTGGAAGACCATTTAACCATCCATAATGTCTATGAATCCTTCCAATCCGGTTTTATAAAGACACAGCACCGAGACTGCGCTGGTTTGGGTGCTAATGATCTTCTGAGGCGAGAGATCAGAAGAGATGTTCCATTCTAGTTCTTCTTGATCTCGTCAGCTTTTGACACTGTGGATCACTTGGTGTTGTTAGCACACTGAGGTCAATCTGTGGAATGTCGGGAACTGTTTTAAAATGGTTCACTTCATTCCTCACTGGAGATCACAAAGAGTTGTGTCGGGGTTCATTCCTCTGGCTCAACTCCTTTGTTGTGTGGGGTGCCTCAGGGTTCAGTTCTGTCACCCATGTTATTCGCAGTGTACATGTTGCCCCTCGGAGACATTATAAGACGGTATGGGCTGAGGTTTCACTGCTATGCAGATGATACCCAGCTATACTTGTCTTTTGCACCTGACCAGGATGGAGCACTCTCAGTGTTTAATAACTGTCTGGAAGAAATCCAAGGGTGAATGGATTCTAGTTGGTTAAAGTTGAACTTAGAGAAGACAGAGGTGTTAATGGTGGACCCGGGTGGTCAGATAGCGAGGTCACATGATGGCACGCCCTCTGGAATTTTTCTTGGCGGTGTATCACTTTTGACCTCTGAACAGGTGCACAACCTTGGGATTGCCTTTGACGATAGGCTGACCCTTCAATCTCAAGTGTCGGCCATTGTCAGGACTTCCTTTTACCATCTTAGGAATATTGCCAGGGTGCGTCACCTTGTTCCATCTGACTCCCTACCAACGTTGGTCCACGCTTTTGTGTCCTCGCGCCTGGACTACTGCAACGCCCTTTACTTTGGGCTTTATGGGGTTGAAATCCATCGCCTTCAGCTGGTGCAGAACGCTGCAGCCCGGGTTTTGACTGGGACAAGGAGATCCAGTCACATTACCCCGGTGCTGCGAGAACTGCACTGGCTTCCTATACGGTGGTGGATCACCTTTAAAGTCATTTTATTGACTTTCAAAGCCCTTCATGATCAGGGTCCGACCTATCTGAAAGAACTTCTGGTGCTTTACTGCCCCAACCCGATCGCTCCTTCGGCTTGACGAGTTGTTAGAGATTCAAGAGTGAATTTAAAATCTTCTGGTAGTAGAGCATTTTCTTATGCCGCACCCACTCTTTGGAATTCTCTACCACTCCGGTTAAGGGAGTGCACCTCCATGGAGGCATTTAAGAAAGATTTAAAAACCTACTTATGGGATTTGGCTTATCTGGATGATTAATGGAAACTATTTGTAAATATTTGCTGATCGTATGGATGATCGCATGGTTTGTTTTAACTAAGTGATGTTTTAATGTATTTATTTTTATATGTTTAAAATTGATATTGTATATTGTGTTTTGATGTAAAGCGCCTTGATATTTCTGAAAGGCGCTTTAAAAATAAAGTTATTATTATTATTATTATTTTATTGCGATCGACATTACAGCAACTCCTTTATATCGACCTCATTGAAAGTCGACATAAAAGAATCACTCAGATTGTGTTTTCTGTGGGGGCTTGCCTCAAACCCCACATGTGATGGGCTCCCCCACTACTTAATTAATCAACCCAAGTTGGATTTGCTTGGGAGGGGGTGCACACCTCCAGAAAGCAGTGCCGGAGCCCCACGCTGACACTACAGCAACCTGGCGCTGTTGTCACTGTAGTGTCAAGCATGGTAAAGTTGTCATCGTAGCGATGGTATACCAAATTGGTCAGCAGACATGTAGTCCACCGAATTTTTCTACATTTAACTGATGCTGCAGACTGTAGTTCATCTGCAGCTTCCCTCCTCTTCCCTTTTTCTAGGGTTCCCTTGTGTGTGTCCCATGCATTTTTGAATTCCTCCACCATTTTTGCTCTTACCACCCCTGTGGGGAGGCTCTTCCAAGCATCCACCACCCTTTCTGTAAATAAATACTTCCTCACATTACCCCTGATTCTTCATCCCTCCAACTTCATCTCATGTCCCCTAGTTCTTGTCTATCTTCTTTTCTGAAAGATGCTACCATCCTGTACCTTACTGATCCCTTCAAGGTATTTGTATGTCTCTATCATGTCCCCCCTCTCTCTTCACATCTCTAAAGAATACATATTGAGGTCTTTCAGCCTCTCCTCATATGACTTTTGGTGCAGCCCCTGTATCATTTTTGTAGCCCTTCTTTGGACTGCCTCCACTCTGGCTATATCCTTCCTGAGATACGACCTCCAGAACTGGACATTGTACTCCAGATGAGTTCTCACTAATGATCTGTATAGTGACAACACCACCTCCTGTTTTCTGCTTGTGATGCCTCTCCTTATGCACCCCAACAGCCCGCTGGCCCTTCTAACTGACTTCTCACACTGTCCAGCCACTGTTAGGTCCTCAGATATAATTATTCCTAGATCCCTGTCCTGTTTGGAGGCTGACAGTATCTCCCCCCTTCCCCATTGAGTACTCCTCTTTCAGATTCCCAGGACCTAAGTGCATAATTTTGCACTTCTTTGTGTTGAATCTCAGCTGCCATACCTTTGACCAATCCTCCAGCTTGCCCAGGTCCCTCCTCATTCTTTCCCCCTCCCACAGTGTGTCTACCATATTGCAGTCCTTTATGCTATCTGCAGAGGCACACCTTCCCCTCAAGCCCCTCTGCAATGTTGCTTATAAAGCATTGAAGAGGACTGGGCCTTGCACCAATCCCTGAGGCACCCTGCTAGTCACCTCCTTTTCTATGGACTGAACTCCATTCAAGACCACTCTTTGTGTCCCACCACGCAGCCAATTTTTAACCCAGTTAACCACCCTGGATCCGAATCCCAGACTGCTCCATTTGTTTATTAGTCTTTTATCTGGGACAGTATCGAACACCTTGCTAAAATCCAGGTAGGCCACATCTACTGCCCCTCCCTGATCAATCTCCCTTGTCACATAGTTGAAGAAATCTATCAGGTTTGTTTGACAAGATCTGCCTGCTGTGAAGCCATGCTGTGTCAGATCCTGCTGTCTGCTGGATTCAAGGTATGCCACAATCCTTTCCTTGAGTAATGATTCTATCAGTTTTCCTACTATTGAGGTTAGACTGACTGGCCTATAGTTACCAGCCTCCTCCTTGCTCCTGCTCTTAGGGAGTGGGACAACATTTGCCCTTTTCCAGCCTGCTGGAACCACACTCATTTCTAATGTTTTGTTGAACAAGGCTGTCAGTGGTCAGCTAGCCCCTTTCTTAGTTCCTTTAGAGTTCTGGGGTGTATTCCATCCAGCCCCATTGTCTTTATCTATTTTCAGTTTTTCTAATTCCTTTAGGACTCTCTCTGCTGTGAACGGACTGGTATCTACACTCCTCCCCTTGGTGGTCCTTACACCTAGTTGTAGTCCCTCCCCATCCCCTTCCACAGTGAACTCTGAACAAAAATGTTTGTTCAGGATTTCTGATTTTTCCTGCTTCCCTTTTGCTGACCCCCTCCCTTCCCTTTTTTAGTCTCACAATCCCACCCCTGCTTTTTCTCGTCTCTCTAATGTATCTAAAAAAAGGTCTTGTCTCCTTTTTTAATTGTCTTGGCTAGTCTTTCCTCTTTCTGTGCCTTAGCCTTCCTGACTGACTTCCATGCCTCCTTTAGGTTTTCCAGATACATTCCTCCATCTTCCTCCCTCTGTGTTTCTTTGTATTTTCTGGATGTTGTCTTTTTTCCCCTCACCCTCCCTGCCACATCCTGTGAGAACCAGAGTGGCTTTGTTGCATGCAAGAAGAGAGAAACTAGGCACTATAACAGTATATAAAATGACTAAAGGAATCATCAAAGGATATCAACAGCTGGTAACAAAATGGTTCCAATCCACAAATATTTTATGAGAGAAATGTAAAACAGTGGACTACATACTGTATACTTAAGATGAGAATCAACTATGGAAAAATGACCCTGGAGTATTACTGTATGTCCCAAAAGTCTGGAATAAATTAACACCAGAAATTAAGGGAATTAAACCCCTAACCAGTTTCAAACTAGCCTTAAATAATGTATTTGCATGTAACTGCATATGAAAGTTATCAGACAAGATGAATCTCTGTGCAGGGAACTTATAGTATTAAATTTGAAAAGTACAAAACAACCCAAACACAATTGATTATTACAAAATCCCCCAAACTAATCGGAGGAAAGTCTTACTCTTGGGCTATAAATTCTATCACTTTCTGAGACTGATAGTTCCTTGCAAGTCGACTGGACACATGCTTGAAAACAGGTCTGTGCCAAACTAAAATTAGGAGAAGCTTGGTGAATACTAGTTAAACCTATGACTAATTTATGAATACCTTGCTGTAGTTAAGTGGTAAAGTTTTATTTTTATGTTCACTGTGCATGCACGTGTAACCACCCAGTCTCCTGGAGTTACTAGAATCCATTAGTACTAGTTTTAGGCCGGTAGAAAAGGCAGCTGGTAGGGAGCTCATTAGGGTCTTTCTACATAATGACATCATTGTTTACTCAGCTAGCCTGAGAGAAGGTTAATTATGTCATTTAAAACTCTCGCATCAGCATAACCATTTTTAAGTCAGCTGCTCAGGGGAAGTTTTAGAATGTTCAATTAGTCTGAGTTAGTGTCAGCATGGCAGGAGGTCTGCCAGTAGAGCTCTGTTACAGGGAGCCCTGGTCTTTTCTCACTCTAGTATGCTAACATTTTCAGTTTTGCCTGTGAAATGGTGGAAACCGTTTTTCTGCAGGACTCTTAGTTTCATTCTGGGGGAGTGAGAGGGACTGCAATGTCTAGTGGACACAAGGAGCAATACCCTGAAGGTCCTGAAGTTTTCAGCTGCCTTAGAGAAGGGCTGTGAACAGAATCTGACAAGCTACCAGAGAGGAAGAGGTGCCTTTCTGTTGTTCTTTCCAGGAGTGGGAGGAAGAGCAACTAATCTGTGAGTACAGAATTGGAGACATGTTCTCTCAGGAGGTCATCTGGGGTGTGTGTGCCAAGAATAAGGCTAGAACACACCAGCCAGGACCCCTTTTCACCTCAGGGTGCTAATTTTTTTTTATACTTTATTTTTATTAGTTTTCATACTATGAAACATAGCAGTAAAACAGCATGTCAAGACATCTAAAGTATAGCATTTAACAACACTTGGAGAGTAACATCTCCTTAATCATAGGTATGATGCATCTTTGACATTTTGGTACCACATTGGGGGGTATTCAGAGTTCAAACAACCTCAAAGTTAAAAAGTCCAAAAACTAAGTGCTGCCCAGTTAAGCCCAAGAGCAGTATGACTTTTGTACTGTTATTCTAAAGTCCTTTGTAGTCCAGCACATGCATGCCTTCCAGAGGATAATGGCATCATACTATTACCTAAAGAGATTTAACTCAATATTGTAATTACAGCCAAATATACAGTCTAACATCTAAAACATTCAAAAGCTTGATATAGCGCAACAACTCTTTCAAATAAACAAACAATTAATCCCAAACGGGGAAAGAGGATTAACTGTTTAAACCTCAGCATCAAGTATAGGTAGTATACAAAAGGGCTGCTAAAAACTATGATGAGCAAAGTTATACAGATGGACTGATATACTCCACATTTAAGAAACTGAAAGTCTAACTCCAAAAGATCAGTCCCCTTTATCCTTCTCTGAAGCAAGATTTCCCTCCTCCTTGAACAAGCCAGAGTTCTGCCGCCATGACTGAATACGAGTGGCCCACTTCCCAGCTTCAATCAGGTCCAAAAAAATCCATACCTTCCCATGAAGACCAAGCGCAGTCTCGCTGGATAAATCATGGCATGTGAGACCCCGGAGTCATGCAGCTTCTGGTGCACTGCATCAAACTTTTTGCGCCTCAAGCGGGTAGCATAGCTAAGGTCAGGGAACAAGTAAATTGTGCGGTCATCTTGTGTTATAGTCCCTGCTCATCGAGCCAGCCTCAGGATGGTGTCCCTTCTCCCTACTCCATCAGTCACTACCAAAAGGGTTTGCGAGTTGGTTGGGTCTTCTCGGTAGCCTCAGGGAGTGATCCAGTATGATTTTTGGACAGCAAAAGGAATTAGCGGTTCTTCAGGGGCTAATTTTTCTTGTAGCCATTCTTGGATAAACATAAGGGGATGATCGCCCTTGATACCTTCGGGTAAGCCCAGGATCCTTATGTGCGAGGACTGGCCTTGATTCTCCAAGGCCTCCAGTCTAGCCCGAAAGTGAGCATTCTCTTTCACCAAGTTTGCAGTAGCTGCAGAGGCTGATTCCACTTGCTGTTTTACTTCCTCAGATACAACCTTAAGGTTATTGATGAAGGTCTCTGCTAGGTTCAGTCTGGTGCCGTATGAGTCCATCTTAGCGTTAAGATCAGAGACCATGGATATCAATCTTTGTAACTTAGTGACAATAGAGGATAGTGTCTCCTCGGTTTCACCAGTTGCTGAGGGATGTATGAAAATGGCTGCCTTCGTTGCCTGAATAGGCCCTGATGTTTTCCACCTGATTCTCCTCCTTTATCTTTCTTTGGGTTTCCCATTATTGTACTCTTCAAGGTGCTCTTTCTGATTCTGGAAGAAATTGCACCCGTAGAGAGGTCCAAAATACTTTAATTTTAAGGTATAATAGGAGAATTTGAGGAGCTGTTCTGACTTGCTGCACTCAGCTCAGGCTCCAAGGTGCTAATTTAAAGTAAAGTTTCAGAGTCTTTAGCAACTCAGTGGGGATTGAAGGCTTCTTTTGGTGTAACCCTGAAGGAATGGCAGAGATTGTATTTGGGGCAAAGGGTGGGAGGAACGCCATCTGGAGTTTAAATGCAGGGCTAACTGATTGGTTGATGGGCACCAATGTCCCCTGGGCAAAGGCCAGTGCCCAGGATGAAATTCAAGTATGTGGCTCAGGTCACTGGTTTACACTTTGGAAATGGATATGTGTTTTAAAGTGGCTCAAGTACAGTGTGTGGTTCAGGCCATGAGCATGCACTTTGGAAATGGAAATACATAGATACATAGATACATAGACAGTGTCGGCAGATAAGGGCCTATGGCCCACCCAGTCTGCCCATTTGAGCTTGTAAGTTCAGTTTATTTCCCTAGAAGTCTGTTGCCCCTTACCCCTGACCTCCAGAATTCCTTTATGTCTATCCCATGCATTCTTAAATCCCGTGATTGTTTCAGCCCCCACCACTTCCTCTGGCAGGGTGTTCCACTTGTCCACCACCTGTTCTGTGAAGAAATTCTTTCTCATGTTTCCTCTGAATCATCCTCCCTCCAACTTCATCCCATGCCCTCTAGTCCTGGAACATCTTTTTCGCTTAAAATGTTTTCCTGCACCCTGTTCCTCCCTGTAAGATACTTGTATGTCTCTATCGTATCCCCTCTCTCCCTCCTCTCCTCCAGGGAGTACATGTTTAGTTCCTTCAACCTGTCTTCATAGGACTTGTGATGCAATCCATGCACCACCTTTGTTGCCCTCCTCTGAACCTTCTCTACCCTGTCTATGTCCTTACGTAGGTATGGTCTCCAGAACTGTACACTGTACTCCAGGTGGGGCCTCACTAGTGTCTTGTATAGTGGAATTATGACCTCCCTTTTCCTGCTGGTGATGCCCCTGCCTATACATCCCAGCATCCTATTTGCTTTACCTGCTGCCTTGTCACACTGTTTCCTTACCTTGAGATCATCAGAGATGACAACCCCGAGATCCCTTTCCTGCTTGGTGCATGCTATATCCTCACCCCCCAACTGATATATTGTGCCAGGGTTTTTGTGCCCCATATGCATTGTCTTGCACTTCTTTGCATTGAATTTCAACTGCCAAACCCCTGACCATTCTTCAAGTTTCTGCAGGTCGCTTCGGTCTGCAGGTTGCAGGTCGGAAATGTTTGAAAGTAGCTCAAGTCTGTGGTTCAGGCCATGAGCATACATTTTTGGAAATGGAAATGTGTTCTGGGAAATGGATAGAGATGTTTCTGTGGAAAACAGTGCTGCCTAGCAAATGTGTTTCTGGAAAAAGAGTAAACCTGTGTTACAATGACAAGCAATTGAGGGTCCATCTGTGTTTTAAAGTAACATCTGTGAATAAAGCCATACTGCACAATTCCAGTTACTGCTTTGGACATGCAGCTTATTGCTTCTGTGTGAATGTTATTGGGGCCTCACAGCAATTAGGTCTAGCATACATCTAGCATCCTCTCCCCTGGACCTGGTTTTAAATACAAAGGTTCATTTTTTAGTATTGTACCCCCCGTCCTTTAGATAATGAGCTTGGTATACATTCCACAGCTAGGGGTGGTACCATTTGAGTAATTCTGCCAAGAGCAAGTTGCATGCCATGTATAGGGCCTTGATTCTTTCTGCCAGCTGGGAAAAGTGGCTAAGGGGTTATACATGCACAGTGAACATTTTGTTAGGAGAGTGGCTATTGAGGGTTGTGACACTGTCTGTCCAATGCAATGTGTTCTGCTAGGGGCGCGTCAATGTCATGACACTGTTCTGGCTTGTAGGGCAGAAACTTTGTGTGTTTTAAAGGAGAGAGCTTACCTAATCATATGTCAGCTCTTTCCTTTGATCTACACCACCCAGCAAACACAGCTGATTTGTCATGATCAGCCTGCTGAGGTTGAATGATACCCTTTAACGTAGAAATTGGTCTATTGATGACTGTTGCTTCCCCACCCTTACTGTTTCACCCACTGACCCTTCCACTCAGCATCTACCCCCCCACCTTCCCCCACAAATATAACACCCACACTGGGGTACCCAACCCCCTGATGTAGCCACCTGAAATAAAGAAAACCATCCCTCGTAGTTTTTTAATATACCCTGCAAAAGAGAAAATTGTCCATCAATGTCTGTTGCAGCTGCCACTGCAACTGCTACCCTTCACCAAGTCCAACCCATGTTAATATTCTGGCATGGGGTGCCCAATCCCCCATGTCAGCTGCTATCCCCACCCTTCCTGTTTTAATTATGCAGCACCGGGAAGCCCACCCCCAGTGTTGCCAAATATATCACTGACACTGGGGTTGCCCAAACAACCAGTGTCACCACCTGAAATAAAGAAAAACATCCCTTGTAGTTTTTTTTAAATAACCCTGCAAAAAAGAAAACTGTCCATCAATGTCTGTTGCTACCTCACCCTTACTGTTCCCCACCCAACCCTCCCACTCAGCACTCACCCTCCCATAAACATAACACTGACACTGGGGTGCCCAATCCCCAGTGTCACCACCTGAAATAAAGAAAATCATCCCTCATATATTTTTTTAACCCTGTAAAAAAGAAAAGCATCCACCAATGTCTGTTGCTGCTGTTTCTGTCCCCGCATCTGATCCTCCCATTCAGCACCCCACAAGCCTTTAACTACCGACTAGGGATCCAACACTACAATCCTCTCTGAGCTGCAGACACATCTTCACTGTTCAACACCGGACTATGAACTGAGGACATCAAGTATGCAGTTCAATGTATTTCAATGGGGTTTTGAATTCAGTGGCATAACTGGGTTATTTTTGAATAGTTTTGCCCCAGATTTTTAACATGCCTATTTTGAGACCCCACCTCATGAACAATGGCAGTGAAATTAGGAAACTCTGTCCCAAAAGGTGATTTTGTGGTTGCTATTTGAAATCACCTTTTGGGCAGGAGTTGAAACTGTTCTCCACCCTTATTCATGAGGTGGGGTCGTA
Source organism: Neoceratodus forsteri (assembly GCA_016271365.2). Classification (NCBI taxonomy): domain Eukaryota; kingdom Metazoa; phylum Chordata; order Ceratodontiformes; family Ceratodontidae; genus Neoceratodus; species Neoceratodus forsteri. The sequence continues at coordinate 239,457,581 of CM057451.1, forward strand.
AGATGGTTATGTTGAAAATTTTGTGTAAAAATATTAAAAAAAAAACAATGTTACATAGAAACATAGAAACATAGACAATGACAGCAGAAAAAGACCAGAAGTCCATCCAGTCTGCCCAAGTTCCCTATAATCCCTGGAACCTGCTGTTCCTCCAGGGTACTAACCCTCCCCATCCTCTCTCTAGTCTCCTCCTTTGTCCTGTCACCCCTGGTAACCACTATTCCCTTCATTATGTCCCAGCGCTGCTTGAATCCCCTGACTGTTTTCACACCCACCACTACAGTCAACAGACTGTTCCAAGGTTCCACCACCCTTTCCATAAAGTAGTACTTCCTCATATCTCTTCTGAACCTTCTTCCTGTTAATTTCCTTTCATGCCATTTTTTTGTCATTGTCATTTTTATGCAACATGTTAATGCTTGCCCATAATTCTGTACTTGAATTTGTACTGTTTTTTCGATTATGCAATCTGTAACTACCTATCTGTGTCAAAGAACCTCCTTGTGAATGAGCTTGCTCAATGGAGTTTTCCTACAATAAACTTGAACTTGAACTTGTGTCGATGTGACCGCGAATTGGTAATCAGGGGTAGTTTCCTGCAGTTCACTTTGTTAATTCCTTTAAGGAACTTGAAGGTCTATATCATATTTCCCCTCTCCCTTCTGGTATCCAGTGAGTACATATTTAGTGCCTTGAGGCGCTCCTCAGAAACTTTCCTGCTGGCCCTGAATCATTTTTGTTACTGTGCGCTGAACTGTCTCCAACCTATCCTTATCCTTTCTGAGGTGAGGACTCCGGAACTGGGCACAGTACTCTAGGTGAGGCCTCACCAGGGATCTGTAGAGGGGAAGTATTACCCCTTTTCTTCTGCTATCAATACCCCTCCCGATACATCCCAGCATCCTGTTAGCTTTGCTAAAGGCCTTGTTGCACTGACTTGATTGCTTAAGTGAGTGGCTAATGATAACTCCCAGATCCCATTCCACAGCTGTAGTGCTAAATCTCTTTCCTCCCGTCCAGCACTCTATCTGGGGTTCTTTTTCCCTAGGTGCATGACCTTGCACTTTCTAGCATTGAATTTTAACTGCCAGACCTTTGACTACCCCCTAGCTGCTGTAGGTCTCTTTGCATTTCCCTTATACCCTCGACACTATCCACCCTCCCACTTAGTTTTGTGTCATCTGTGAAGAGACACAACCTACCCTGGATTCCTTCTCCAATGTCACTGACTGGACCAAGAACTGATCCATGTGGAACTCCTCTCATAACCACCCTCTCCTCTGATTTAACCCTATTGACCATCACCCTCTGCTGCCTCCTCTCTAGACAGTTACCTACCCAGTTCACTATGGGTTTAGCTGCACCCATGTCTTCCATCTTCTTGAGCAATCATTTGTGAGGCACCAAGTCAAAAGCCTTGCTGAAGTCAAAGTAGAGCAAATCCACAGCGTGGCCCTTGTCTAATTCCTTTGTCACCCAGTCAAAGAAAATTATCAGGTTAGTTAGACAAGATCTTCCTGCCACAAAACCATGCTGTTTACTATCCTGGAGCCTGTTGCTCTCCAGGTAATCTATGAGGTCCTCTTTGATCAGTGACTCCATCAGCTTCCCTACTATAGAGATTAGACTGACAGGCCTGTAGTTACCTGGTTGCTCCTTAACCTCCCCTTTACGTAGTGGTACAATGCCTGCCACCTTCCAGTCCCTTGGAATGTCCCCAGTCTTAAGCAAGCTGTTAAACAGACATACCAGTGGTTCAGTCAGCTCCGTTGCTAATTCCCTGAGTAACCTCGGATGCAACCCATCTGGTCCTGGGGCCTTATCTATCTTAAGGGCAGCCAGCCCTTTCAGAACCCTTTCACTAGTTAACAGTGGCTGTCTCATTTCCATTATTGAAATTTATGAATGTAGGCTCGTAACTTTGGTAATTATCAATAGCTCGACCCCAAGTTTTCCACATAGCCATTTCTTCACAGCACTTCATGAATATGATAGCTGTTATTTTTCAAATCCTGGCCAAAATGTGTTTTCACATCCTAAAAGGTGACTTTACAGTCACTGCATGAAATCACTTCTCAGGCAGGAGTTGAACATTTTCTTCACCCTTGTTCAAGAGGCGTGGTCATAAGAAGGCTATGTTGAAAATTTGGGATAAAAATATTAAAGAACAACACAGTTATGAGCCTACTTTGGAATTTACTAATGCAGGCTCATAACTTTCGTCATTTTCAATATTTTAACCCCAATTTTTCAACACAGTTATTTCTTCATAGCACCTCATGAATGTGACAGCTGTCATTTTTTAAATCCTTGTGGTGTGAAATCACCTTTTGGGCAGGATTTGAAAAATGTCTTCACCTTTGTTCATGAGGTGGGTTCATAAGAAGGTTATATGGGGTCATAAGAAGGCTATGTTGAAAATTTTGGGTACAAATACGAGAAAACAACAATGTTATAAATCTAAGTTCAAATTTTTAAACTCATGCTCATAACTGTGGTCATTTTCAACATTTTGACCACAACGTTTCAACATAGACATTTTTCACACCACCTGAATGTTACAGCTGTCATTTCTCAAATCCTTCACAAAATGTTTTTTAACACTTGTGGTATAAAATGACGTTTGAGCCACTGTTTTATAAATGACACTTGTCATGCTTAGAAGGAGTGGTCATAAAAAGATTATGTTGAAAATTTGGGGTTAAAATGTGAAAAAACAACTATGTTATGAGGATACAAATTGTTCCAACATTTACTCATGACTTTACTTTTTGCAGATTTTGGACCCTAATGTTCAGCGGGCTGGATATTCAAAAGGGTTGCACCATGCGCAATAGGGTTGCACCTGCGCAAGTCCGAAATTGCGCCATTCTGCGATATCCAGCAGGAGGCAGTTGCGCCACTGAAAGCATGCTGAGCAACAGCACAATGCAAATGAATGCACGCTGAACTGGAGGAGGAGGAACCATGCATAAACTGCACAGCCCGATATTCAGCCAGGCTGTGCAGAGTTGTGCAGGCGCAACCCCCAACCTGTGCCTGCACAACTTTGAGCCAAAAAAAAAAGGAGAAAGTCGAGGGCAACCCACAGGTGAGCTGCCGCATTGCAGGGCGCAACACAGCAGCTGCCACCTGTGGCTGGCCCTCAACCTACTCCCTGTGCCCCCCCTGCAGCCCAATCATGGGCAAGAGTGTAAAAATCCCCGACTGGCCCAATCGCGGGCAAAAGCAGAAAAGTCCCCCCTCCCTCGACTGGCCCAATTGCGGGCATAAGCTTAAATCACCCCCCACCAGCCGATCGCGGGCAGCAAAGTGCTCCCTAACGTATCCCTGCTGGTCCAGTGGAGCCTGATCACGGGCTGAAGAAGTATAATAAAAAACCCGACACCTATCCCTGGTGGTCCAGTGGAAGCCCGATCGCGGGCTGAAGAAATATAATAAACCCCGACACCTATCCCTGGTGGTCTAGTGGACCCGCTAAGCCCGATCACAGGCTGCATAATGTGTCGCGAAACCCCCGCCCCAAGACCATATCCTGGTGATCTGAGCGTCCCCACCCACCACCCCGCAAGCCCCACCACCGCTCCCCCCCACAGCTGGCGGGCGGCAGCATCTTACCGCCCTGCCACCCGCTTTCCAACTGACTGCCCCGGTAGGGCCTAATGCCCATTGGTGCAGAGCAAAGGCCAGCGGGCGCGCATCACCGCCTAAGCAGTCCAGATATATGAATTCATTCATTCACATATCTGGACTGCCTTAATATGGCTGCACGCCCGTTGGCTGTTTCTGCGCAATCAGCATCAGTCTCTACCGGGCATCAGTCGGCAGTTGGCGGGCGGCAGGCGGGTGGGATGCTGCCGCCCATCGGCTGCGGGGAGGCGGGGTGGTGGGGCTTCATGGGTGGGTGGGGGGACACTAGATCACCAGGGATATGGTCTTGGGGCCAGGGGGTTTCGCCATTATGCAGCCCATAATCAGGCTTAGCGGTCCACTGGACCACCAGGATATGTTCTGGGGGGGCACTTTTGCTGCCTGCGATCCGGGCTGGTGGTGAGGGGGTTATTCAGAGCTGTTGCCTGCGATCAGCCAGTCGAGGGGAGGAGGGATTTGATGCTTTGCCCACGATTGGGCCAGTTGGGGAGGGGTGGTTTTTATACACTTTGCCCACGATCGGGCTGCAGGGTGTCGGTCCCCGATGGCTGCTGCCTGGCAGGGCACCAGGCGCAAGTCCTCGGGGATCGGCGCACCTGCATGCTAATGGCATGCAAATGGAGCCATAAACAGATGCAAATGGCCCCCCCTGCTCCTTGCATGAATTATGGCCCCATTTGCATGTCACCTTTTGAATGTCGGAAATTTGCGCATGGCGCAATGGTACTTGCGCCACCGCAAGTTGAATGCTCCACTCTGACCACTTGCGGTGGCGCAAGTTCCACTGCACCATGCACAGTGGCTGTGGCCGGGGGGGGGTGATATTCAAAGGAGTTGCTCAATAGTGCAATTCCGTTGAATATCACCCCGGCCACACCCCTGCGCAACTATTTTGTGCGGCGCAAGGGCTTGCGCCACAGAATAGCGCAGTTTGAATATCCAGCCCAGCGTATCCCTTGTGTTACACCACCTTCTGAACATGGCAGGTGTAATTTTTCAAATCCCCTCTGAAACTGGTTTCCTTGGCCGCACAGCAAAATCACCTTTTGAATGGGATTTTTAAAAATTCCACCTGCCTTGATCATAATGTCAGGTCATAAAGCACCATACAGTATATAAAGGCCATAAGGATGCAGTATAGTGCAGTAGTTTAAGGATCTGAGCTGCAAACCTGGAGAAGTGGGTTTGAATCCCACAGCCCCCACTTGCATACTGCGTGACTCTGAGCAAGTCACTTAACTTCCCTGTGCTCCCAGGTCACACCTGTAAACAAGCGTCCACTTAGTGTGTGTGTGTCTCTCCTGGTTAAAAAAAATAAAAAAATAAACGGTTGGACACTTGGGGTCAAAATGTGGGGGCCCACTTAACAGTAGCTATTGCCTCTCAGCTGCCCTATCCTGAGTAATTACAATCTAACAATGTGTCAAAATAGAACACCACTGAAAATGAGATATTGCATCTCATCTGCTCTGTCCTGGGTAAATATATAGTAAAAGTGTACAAGCAAGGCCTGGAACAACAGCAATACCAGTGATGAACAACTGGCATCGACAAATGCTTGTTACTATTGTGTTTCTTGCATTAATTTATCATGTGCACTGTAATGTGCATCATATGATCATTAATGCTGCATATTAAAACTCAGAAATGCACTGTATGCAGGACAACTTTGAAACAGGGCTACTATGGTCTTGAAGTTTTTATCCTGTCAAACAATAAAAATTTTACAACTTACTGCAGTGACACATTCCAGTTACAGCAGTGTCTCCTGACCAACCAGATGTACCAATGTCTACTCCCACTTATACTAGTTTGTTCTCTCAGTTAAACCAGTATCCTCCAAGCTAAGCCTTTGGCTATTCCCAGTTACATCAGTGTCTTCTCTCTGTTATTGCAGAGTATATTCCCAGTTACAAACAAAAGAAAGGAAGAGTGCACTCCCAACTGGATTTTAAAAAGTGCTCAGTACATATTAAAGTAGCCCAACCAAACCAGAGGCTCCCCAGTTACACTAGTGTCTCCTTCCCGTTACTGCAGTCTATCGGTTACAGCAGCATCTCCTTATAGTTACAGCAGAATCTCATCCCAGCTAAATCAGTGTTTCCACCCAGTTCCTGCAGTATTTTCTCCAAGTTACACCAGTGTCTTCTCTGTCACAGCAGTGTCTATTCTCAGTTACATCAGTTCATCTTAGTTACAAAGTGACTCCCCAGTTACAGCAGTATCTCTTACCTGTTATGACAGTGTCTCCTTACAGTAACAGAAGATTATAAAAAAATTACTGGAATGGGGCATTCTTAGAAACACAGAAACATCAAATCTGTCAGCAGATAAGGACTATACAGCCCATCTAGTCTGAGCATTTCTCTACTTAGTTAGGCAATCCTTAGTCTTATCTGGACTGCCTTTCCCCCTGCTCTGCTGTACAGCAGGGTGCCTTTCTGCTTATCCCATGCACTTTTGAATCCTGGTACTGTTTTCACTTCCATCACCTCCACTGGTAGGCTATTCCATGGATCCACCACCCTCTCTGTGAAAAAATACTTCCTAGCATTCCCCCAAAGCCTCCCTTCCTCCAGCCTCATGTTATGTCCCCTTGTCTTTGTGCACTTTCTTCTATGAAATATGCTCCCTCCTGTACCCTGTTTATTCCTCTAAGATATTTGAAAGTCTCTATCATATCCCCTCTCTCCTTTCTCTCTTCCAGTGAATAGATGTTAAGTTCCTTGAGTCTTTCCTCATAAGGCTTGTGGTGCAGTGCATGTATCATTTTTGTTGCTCTTCTCTGGACTGCTTCCATTCTGTCTATGTCCTTCCTGAGATGTGGTCTCCAGAATTGGACACAGTACTCCATATGAGGCCTCACCAGTGATCTATACAGTGGCATCACCACTTCACTCTTCCTACTGGTTATGCCCCTTCCTATGCACCCCAGCATTCTGTTTGCTTTCCCCTCTGCTTTTTCGCATTGCTTGGATGCCTTCATGTCATCGGATATGATAACCCTGATTTTACCATGCCGAATCAACAACAGTGTTGTTGAAGTTCAGCATGGCGAGATCACCAGTTTCCACTGGTGAAATTTTGCCTGTCAGACATTGTGTGTTTTTTTATCGGCGGCACTCCCCGAATCACTCATGTGGGGGATTGTGCTCCCCATACCCCTTCTATAGATATTTAACTCTGAGTCAGAGTTGATTTGAGGGGGGGGTGAAAGATGTTGAAAGGGCGAAATGTTGTCCTCCGGTCCCTCACAGCGACAATCTCGAAACCTGTCAAGATTCTCACTGTGAGGGATTTCACAGTGCAGGTTTCGATGTTTGGTCAGCATATGGATAACCCCCAGGTCTCTCTGCTGACTTGTGGTGGCTAGAGCCTACCCCCCATCCTGTATTCCTCTCTTGGGTTTCTGTGTCCCAGGTGCATTATCTTGCACTTCTTAGCATTGAAACCCAACTGCCAAACCCTTGACCTTTCCTCAAGTAGTCTTAGGTCGTTTCTCATTTTATCTAGCTCCTCCTGTGTGTTGACTCTGTTACAGATCTTGGTGCCATCTGTGAACAAGCATACTTTACCCTCCAGTCCCTCTGTCATGTCTCTTATGAAGACATTGAATAGGACTGGACCTAGCACTGATCCCTGTGGCACCCCGCTGGTCACCTCTCCTCTTCAGATTTTATGCCATTTACTATCACCTTCTGGGTCCTGCCTTTTAACCAGTTTCTAACCCATTTTATCACTTTAGAGCCTACACCCAGATTCCCCAATTTGGTAAGCAACCTCCTATGCAGAACAGTGTCGAAGACCTTGCTGAAATCCAGGTAGACCACATCCACCGCCCTTCCCTGATCCACCACCCTGGTCACCCAGTCAAAGAAATCGATAAAATTAGTCTGACAGGACCGTCCCTCAGTGAATCCATGCTACCTTGGGTCTTTTGCACTGCTTGACTCCAGGAACTTCACCACCCTCTCATTAAGCAGGGACTCCATCAGCTTCCCCACCACTGAGGTCAGGCTTACCGTTCTGTAATTGCCTGCCTCCTCCCTACTTCCACTCTTGTGCAGGGGGACCACCTCTGCCCTCCTCCAGTCCCCAGGTCCCTCTCCCATCTCTAGTGACTGGTTGTAGAGGGTTGTCAGTGGACCTGCTAGGACTTCCCTGAGTTCCTTCAAAACTCTAGGGTGAATTTCATTTGGCCTCATTGCCGTGTCTGTCTTTACTTTCCCTAGTCCCTCCAAGACTCTATCCACTGTAAACACGCTGGTATCCACCTCTCCCCCCTGTAAACCTTTCCTCATGAGTCTTGGCCCCTCCCTGCCTCTTTCTTGGTAAATACAGAGCAAAAATACTTGTCCAGTAACTCAGCTTTTTCAAGGTCATCCTCCACCCACTCACCCACCCTTTCCCTTCTTTAGCCTAACAATACCATTTCTGGCCTTCTTCCTGTCACTAATATAATGGAAGAATCTATTGTCTCCCTTCTTAATAGCCTGTGCTGTTCCTTCCTCCATTCTTGCCTTAGCCCCTCTGACAGCTTTCTCAGCTTCTCTCTGCTTCTCCAGATATTTCACTCTGTCTTCTTCTTTCTGTGTCTCTTTGTATTTTCTGAATGCCTTTCTTTTTTCTCACACTTTCTAGGCTACTGACTTAGAGAACTACAGTGGCCGCTTCTTTCTTTTGCTTTTGCTAAGCAATCTGACACATTAGAAACACAGAAACATTGAAACACAAAATTTGATGGCAGTTAAGGACTGCTTGGCACACCTAGTCTGCCCATTTCCCTACCAAATGGATAAGCTGCAGATCCTAGTTAACCAACAGAATACTTCCTCCTACCCACCACTAGAATTGCCTTATGTCTGTCCCATGCATTCTTGAATTCCTCCACTGTTTTTGGCTGCATGACCTCCTCAGGAAGGCCGTTTCATGCATCTACAACCCTCTCTGTGAAGAAATACTTCCTCACATTACCTCTGAGCCTTCCCCCCTCTATCTTCAAGTTGTACCCCCTTGCTCTTGCACATCTTTTTCTGAAAGATGCTACCCTCTTGGACATTGTTGATTCCCTTGAGGTACCTGAAAGTTTTTATCATGTCCCCCCTCCCTCCTTTCCTTGAGGGTATACATATTAAGCTCCTTCAGTCTCTCTTTGAATGTCTTCTGGTGCAGACCCTGCACCATTTTGGTTGCCCACCTCTGGACAGCCTCCATCCAATCTATGTCTTTGCAGAGATGGGGTCTCCAGAACTGCATGCAGTACTCCAGATGGGGTCTCACCAACTGTCTGTACAGAGGGATAACAACTTCCCGTTTTCTATTGGTGGTGCCTCTCCCTATGCATCCCAGTATCCCCCCAGCCCTCCTTACTGCCTTCTCACACTGCTTGCCCACCTTTAAGTCATCTGATATAACTACCCCCAGGTCCCTTTCCATTTTTGTTGTTGTTAGTATCTCACCCCTCATTGTGTACTCTTCTCCTAAGTTTTTGTTTTCTAGCGGCATTACTTTGCACTTCTTTGCGTTGAATCTAAGCTGCCATACATTTGACCATTCCTCCAACCTTGCCAAGTCCCTTCTCATCCTTTCCACCCCACCTTTTGTATCAACCCTGTTGCAGATCTTTGTGACGTCTGCAAAGAGACATACTTTTCCTTCCATTCCCTCTGCAGTGTCACATAAAGACATTAAGAGGACCGGTCCAGTACTGAGCCCTGCGGTACCCTGCTAGTAACCCACTTTCTTCAGGCGTACTCCATTTACTGTTACCCTCTGCATCCTGTTATCCAGCCAATTTTTACCCACCTACCACCTTGGGACCCACTCCCAGTCTGGCTAACTTGTATATTAATCTTTTGTGTGGGACTGTGTCAAATGCCTTGCTGAAGTCTAGGTAGGCCATGTCCACAGCCCCTCCCTAATCTACTACTTTGGTCACCCAGTCAAAGAAATCTATTAGATTCATTTGACATGACCTTCCTGCTGTGAATCCATGCTGCCTTGGGTCCCGTGCCCTGCTGGCCTCTAGGTACTCAACAATTCTTTCCTTCAGAAGTGATTCCATTGTTTTCCCTACCACTGAGGTCAAACTAACAGGTCTGTCGTTTCCTTCCTCTGCCCTGTTCCCACTTTTGCGAAGTGGAATCACATCCACCCTTCTCCGGTCCTCAGGTACCACTCCACTCTCCCATGATTTGTTAAAGAGGGTAGTCAGTGGTGTCACTAGTTCTACCCTTAGTTCTTTTAGAATTCTGGGGTGAATCCTGTCAGGCCCCATTGCTTTGTCCACCTTCAGTTTTAAGAGTTCTTTAAGAACCCTTTCTTCTGTGAATGGACTGGTATTGACCCCCCCCATCCAGAGTGTTTCTGTTGTTTGGTTTAGGTACCCCCTCTTCTTTTATGAATACCAAACAGAAGTATTCATTCAGTATCCCTGCTTTTTCAATGTCAACCTCTACCCACATTCCATCCCCTTTATTAAGCCTCAGTATCCCTCCTTTGGTCTTTCTTCTCTCCTAATGTACCTATAAAAGGTTTTATCTCCCTTCTTAACAGAGTTGGCTGTCTTTTCCTCAGTTTGGGCCTTTGCGATTCTGACTGCCTTCACTGCCTCCTTCTGCTTTAACTGATATTGTTCTCTGTCCTGTTCCTTCTGTGTTTCCTTATATTTCCTGAATGCTGCCTTTTTCTCCTTAGCCTTCCCTGCCACCTCTTTTGAGAACCATAGTGGCTTTTTCCTTCATTTTGTTTTGTTGATTTGCTTTACACAAAGGCTTGTTGCTTCTGTGATGGCAGTTTAGATTTTTCCCCTTTGTTCCTCCACCCCTCCTTCTTGCCTGTTTGCTAGTGCTTTTCTGAGGCACTCTCCTATTTTGCCAATGTCAGACCTCCTAAAGTCCAACACTTGCTTTAGTATAACTTAACTCTACAGCTGTGTTTATTGTGAACCACACTGTTTGGTGGTTGCTTGTTCCCAGATGGCTACCCACTTCTAAATCTGATATCCTCTCTCCATCCCCATTTGAGAATATCAGGTCTAAGATTGCTTCCTCCCTAGTGGGTTCTAACACTAGCTGACTGAGGCATGCCCCCTGTAGGGTATTGACAATAACTCTGCTCTTGGATGTGGCTGCAGTAAAGGTGCTCCAGTTAACATCTAGCATATTCAGGTCCCCCATCAACAATATCACTCCTTTTTCTGCCATTCTAAGGATTCCTTCTATCATTTCCTTGTCCATTGCCTCCCCCTGAGATGGGAGTCTGTAAACAACCCCTGTGTGGATTGTGGTGCCATTTCCTGTCTCCAGGCTGACCCACAGTGCCTCCTCCCCTCCCTGTTTATCCTTTAGTTCTGTTGCTTTGATTCCTTCTCTAACGTACAGAGCTACACCTAGTAAGTAAGTACAATTTTATTTCTAGAAGGCATCCTTCCATTGTTCAGAGTGCTTTTACAATATAAATACAAACAACATAGTACACATCTTAAAATGCAGAATATAATCCCTTTAAAACAACATGCAAATCAAAGGCTGCTTTGTTCCCAGAAATTCCTTTCCAAAAATATATGTTTTTGGGAGCTTTTAAACCCCTCCATGGTCAGGCTGTCACATATCTGATGAGGCAGAGAGTTTTACAGCGTAGGGACCATAAAGGCAAAAGATCTTCCCCCCAAACATCTTCAAGTGTACCCTGGGAACCTCTAGCAATCCTTCATCAGAGGATCGGAGTGAGTGAGAGGGACAGTAGGGAAATATGTCTTACAGGTATTGGGGTCCCAGCTCACGTAGGGCTTTATAGGTCAGCAATGCGACCTTGAAAGGAATTTGCCATTGTATAGGCAGCCAATGCAGTCTGCACAGCACAAGTGTTATGTGACTGGATCTAGGGGTTCCAGTTAACAACCTGGTCATCGTGTTCTGCACTAGCTGTAATTGGTGTATATCCACTCCTGATAGCCCTAGGTAAAGGGCACTGCAGTAGTCTAGCCAAGTGGTGACAAAGGCGTCGACCAATGTTGACAGATCCTCAGACTGAACCAGGTGCTTTACCCTGGTGATGTTTCTGAGATGGTAAAAGGAGGACTTGATTATGGCAGACACCTGAGCTTTCAGGGTCAAACCTTCATCAAGTACCACCCCTAGGTTCCATACCTGATTTGAGGCAATGAGCAGGCCACCTCCAAGTTGTAAACTGGATGGTTTTCCTGCTCATGACCCAGCCATCCTAAGATCCGGGTCCACAACCAACACCTCAGTTTTCTCCGGGTTTAACCTCAGCCAGCTGGCACTCGTCCAGTGCTGTATCTCCTGTAGGCAGTTGTTAAACATCGAGACTGTATCATATTCTTGACTGGGTACAAAGGACATGTACAGTTGAGAATCATCTGCATAGCAGTGAAAACTCAACCCATACCACCTAATAATGTCCCCCAGTGGCAGCATGTACACTGTGAACAACATGGGGGAAGACAGAAACCTGCAGTACCCACAGGACAGACACTGAGGAGATGAGGAATAAATTCCTGATACCACCCTCTGTAGTCTGCCTCCAAGGTACAATCGAAACCAATTGAGGACTGCTCTCCCCAGTCCACAAAAGAACCGCAGGCATTCCAGCAATATCCCATGGTCCACTGTGTCAAAAGCTGAAGAGAAATCAGGGAGAACCAAGATGGAATGGGCTCTCTGATCTCTCACCACTATAAGGTCATTTAGTACTCAAACCAGGGCAGTCTTGGTGCTATGCCTTTTCCTGAAGCCAGACTGGAGAGGGTCATAGATATTATGGCTAGATAAATGATCCTCCTCCTCTTTTACCCTCCCTGTCTCTTCTGTAGATTGTGTACCCTGGTATGTTGACATCTCAGTCATGGCTCTCTGTGTACCATGTTTCTGTGACTGCTACAATATCCAGGCATCCATCTTACATCAAGGCCACTAGTTCAGGGAGCTTGTTACCCAGACTACAGGCATTAGTACTCATTGCCCTACATTTTTTGATGGCCTTACCCCTTTTAGGCCCATTCCTGTCCTTACTGCCTTTGCCTTTTTCTGGATTTACTCCTTTCCTGCTCCCTATTAACTTATCTACCTTTGTGTCTACTTTACTAACTACCCTGTTTTTTGGGTGTGGGGGCTGGCATTTCCTGGCCTCCCTTCAGTGCCTCCCCCCTTGGCTAGTTTAAATGCTTGTCAATGAAGCATTTAAACCTATTACGTAGGATCCAGGTCCCTCTCCCTGATGGATGCAGACCATCATGGCAGTATAGGCCTGTATCCCTCCAGGTGGACCCCCAGTCCCCAATGAAGCCAAATCCCTGAGCTCCACACCAGTTTTTCAACCAGTCACTGAATCCCATGATATGGAGTACCATAGCCTCACTCATGCCATAGACAGGTAGCACTTCCGAGAAAGTTACCATGTGTGCTATTTGTCTAAGGCCCCTCCCCAACTCCACAAACTCCTGCTGCACTTCTCTGATCCCATTCTCAGTCAGGTCATTTGTCCCTAGGTGGACAATGACATCCAGCTCCCTCCCCCATGCAGCTGTTCTCACAATTCTGAGGATTCGATTCCTGTCCCTCCAAGCCATGGCACTGGCCAGGCACCTTATCTCCCTTTCCCCTCCCTCCCCTAGTTCTACCCCCCTTACAACTGAGTCCCCTGCAAGGAGTTGTTTTTTTCCCCTGTGGGGTCCTGCACCACCCTCCTGTGGGTCTCCTTTGTGGAGGTTCCCAGCATCCTCCTTGGTCTCCACTGCAGGTGCCTCCATAGAGGAACCACATTCCACCAGAATGGTGAATGAATTGTGGAGAAGCACAACTGGAGGGGTGCACCTCTGTTTCACCACCCTCACCCTCCCTGAGCCCATCATGGTCCAGCCACTCCTCTTTCTTGGCAACCTCTGAGGCAGTGGTGGTGGCTTGGGTGGTGCCTGGGTAGGGGAGGAGGTTTCCCAAATTCTCGCCAGGTCAGCATGGAGACAAGCAACCTCCTCCCTCAGACCAGAGAGGTGCCTGCAAATAGCACAGCAACACAGCCTCCAGAATGACTCCCAGAAGACTGCCATTCCACAGCCAGTGCATTGCACCACTCCCCACATGTCTGTCTCCCTTCCTGTTTAAGATTTTTTTTCTTTTTTTTACTGTGTGCAAGAGTGTGAGTGTCTTTACCTCCTATTCAGTGTGCTGTGCTTTTAAGGATATGAACAGGTGTATGTCCTTTGCACTTTTTGGGGATGTGATGTCAGAGCCCCTGATATAAAGGAAATGATGTGCTTCACTTGTCACTCCTGTTATAGATCTCTTGAGTCTATGCCACTGTTCTTCTATCCTCCCCCATATCTTCTGCTGCCAGGGCAATTTTGAGCTGTTCCCCCATCTCCATGAAGTTGACCTTCTGGAAATCTATTACCTTAATCTTTGTATGGCTTTCTTCTGCTAACATGTCAACTCTGAACCACACAGTTTTGAGGTTACTGGTACCAAGGGGACTGCCCACCTCAACATCCATGATTCTGTCCCCTGTTTTTCAGCACTAAGTCCAGTACAGCACCCTCCCTGGTGGGCTCAACCACAAGCTGCCTTAGGTGTGCCCCATACATGGCAGTCATGAGGTCCCTGCTCCTTGATGTACTTGCAGTCTGGGTATTCCAATCTGTATCCAGCATGTTGAAGTCACCCGTTAGTAGTACTTCCCCTTTGGCAGCCATATTATGGATGGCCTCCACTAATACTAGATTTATATCCTCCCCCTGTGCAGGAGGCATGTAAACTACTCCAGCATGGATGGTTGTTTTGTTTCCTGACTCCAGAATGACCCACAATGCCTCTGCCTCTTCCCTGGATCCTTGAGCCTTCATAGCTTTAATCCCTTCCTTCACATACATAGCACCCCCCTTCCCCTCCTTATCCTTTCTAAAAAGTGTACACCCTGGTATGGCTGCATCCCAGTCATGGTTCCCTGTGTACCATGTCTCTGTAATAGCCACAATGTTCCAGTTCAAGTTTATTGACAGGAAGGTTCCATTGAGCAAGCTGATTTACAAGGAGGTTCTGATGTACAATGCAAGGACCCGTGAATTATAAAAAGAATACAGTACAAAAAAGAATGGCAGTTGATGCAATACAGAAGAACAATGAACTATGCAAAACAGGGAACAGTACATCGGTATGGCAAACACTACTATAACATTCAGTACAAACAATCAGAATTCTTCATACAATTCTGACCGAGAAGTGATTATGGTTATATGTAGTACAGGAGACAACAGAAAACGAAGTGCAGAGATAGGGAAGGATGGGGATAATTTGTGAGGGTGCAGAAGGGGGAGGGCGATAGGAAGGAAAGGGAGGAGGGGACAGTGGCAGGAAGAAAAGGGAAAGGGTAAGTGCTGTTCTTGGGGAAAGGCTAACTGTTCAAGGTAGAGGGTGAGTGGCATGAAATGCAGTGCTATATTTGGCTGAGAAGGCTGGTTGGTGCCAGGGGAAGCAGATAGCACAGTGTGCTGCATAAGAAAATGGAGATAATTTCCATAATAAGATCCCAGTATACAAGGTGAGGGAAGGATCTAGGATCTAGGGGTAGGAAGGGGAGGTGGGAAGGACTAGATAGTCTATTGTTGAGCAGATAGGACTGGTTGCGTTAAGTTGGGTGACACTGACAGGTGTCCGAGAGTGTCTTTCTAAATAAGGACTTAAAGCGGTTAGGTGAGACTAGATCCAGTAATCTAATGAGGCCTGGATATTGTTCCAGGTTGATGGGATAACATGGCTGACTACACATTTACCATATTGGGTGTGGAACCTGGGGGGATCGAGAAGGATGTAAGTACTCTTCCTAAGGGAGTAATGGCTGCGTGTTTGGTGAAAGAGGGATGTAATGTAGGATGGAAGTTTGTTGAGTAAGGCTTTAAGGGCCCAGCTGCCAATGTGTAGCTTTCTCCTTGTGGTACGTGATGACCATCCCACAGCTGCATACAGGGCACAGTGGTGCATTCTCTGTGTTACTGAAGTAATGAAGCGGATGGCCCAGTGGTAGAGGATAACTAATTTGTGTAGGTTAGATGCTAAACTACAATTATAAATAATATTGGTGTAATCCAGCAGTAGGAGGAATGTGGCATGTACAAGCCTTTTCCTGACATCAGTGGGAAACAGAGATTTATTTCTGTATAGGAATCCTAGCCTGATTTTCAGTTTTTTGGAAAGTGATTCAATGTGGGCTGTAAATGTCAGTTTAACATCTGGCCAAATGCCTAAGTATCTGAATTTTTTGGCCATCTCAAGGTGGTCTCCTAGTAGTGTCACGACAGATGCAAGAGAGGTGAGTTTACATGAGGAAGATGAGGACTAAGGTGGGAGAAAGTACATTACTTTGCTTTTTTTGGTGTTTAGTAACAATTTAGAGTGGAGAAGGTTGTGCTGTAGTGTGTTGACATTGGCTTGGAGATCTGAGCTTACCTCAAGTAAGGTTGGCTTAGAGATGTACAGTACGTGTCATCTGCAAAGAAATGCAATTTGGAGTTAAGGATGCCACTGCTGAGGGAGTTTATGTATATAGCAAACAATGAAGGTCCTCTTATGGACCTCTCGGGTACTCCTTGTGTGATTGTGAGAGGGAAGGAAAAGAGCTCACCAGATTCAATACAATGCAGCCTGCCAGTCAGGTAGCTCGAGAACCAACTTACCAATAGGCTATCCAATCCCAGGTCATCAAGATTGCTTAGCAGGAGGCTATGGTTGACCGTATCAAATGCTTTGCTTAGATCTAAGAAAACAACACCCGTAGCAAACTTGTGCTCCCGGGCGAAGAACCAGTAATTTGTGACAAGGACAAGTGATGATACGGTACTATGGTGCTGTCTGAAACCTGACTGAAATGGATTAGAGAGGTTAGACTTTTCTAAGAGATCCCGGAGCTGATTAGTTTTTCTTGCAGCTTAGACAGCACTGTGAGTATGGAAATTGGTCTGTAATCATTCAAATCACAGGGATCGCCGGATTGTCCATCAATGTCCAGGTTTGTGTCTACCATCAGTGCCGTTAGGTCTGGGATTTTGTATCCCAGACTGCGGGCATTTGTGCACATGACCTTCCACTCTGTGTACTCCCTTCTTGTTGGGATGACAGCATTCTAACAGGTTTATATCAATGGATGAAAAACCTCATTGGCAATAAAAAAGAATTAGAATAGTAACTAATAAAACATCCTTTTTAAAAATTGTAAACATGTTAGTTTAATAATAGCTTCAAGGCACTTCAGTATTTGGGTTACTTTTGTTAAGCAAACCCTAGGGGCATAAGTTACTTGTCTACACCTCGTGTCTCATGAACCCCTAATGTTAGATCAACAGATGGCAACTCAGTCCCTGGTTGTGCCATAATGATTAAGTCTCCCCATTTACATCAGTGTCTCTTCCCAGTTCCAGTAGACTCTCCCCAGATGCAGCAGTTAAAGATTCAGAGGAGAACAATATGTATTTTTTAAATAAAACCACAGCTTGGATGATCTTTTCCAGAGGCTTTTAAAAATGTTGGCCTGCCACATGGCTGAACTACTGACTTATTTGTTTAATTGGGCACTGGAGTCTGACTTGGTACCTTGCTGGAAATTGGCAAAGACAGTGCCTGTCTTTAAAGATGGGACATCAGATCAAATGACTAATTGTAGACCAATTTCACTTTTGCCAGTTATATCAAAGGTAATAGACAGGTTACTATATAAGCAGCTTCAAGAATACATAGAAAAACAACAACTCTAGGTCCTGTATCAGTCAGGGTTCAGAAAAAATCATAGCCCCATCTCTTCCATGTTAAGGGCCTTGGATAACATTTTTAAAGCTATGGACTCCAGACAGTACACTGGGGCCATCTTTGTCGACCTCTCCAAGACCTTCAACATGGTGAACCATAGACTGTTCTTGAAAAGATTAGCTGATATGGGACTTGACACTAGGGTGCAAAGCTGGCTTAAATCATACTTCACAAATAGGAAACAATGCACTACAGTAAATTACAAGTTTTCTAGCAGTCTGGACATACTGAGAGAGGTCCTGCATGGGTTAGTACAAGGTCCTTTCCTGTTTACTTTGTACTTGAGAGGCCTAGGTGATAGTCTTAAGAACATGAACTATCATCTCTATGCAGATGACACTGTGATCTATTTTGATGGGAACTCACTCTCAGTTGTCCAGGCTAAACTGCAAAAGGGCTTTGATGGTCTTCATTTTTTTCAGCAGGTCCAAACTAAAACTAAATATAGGGAAAACCAAGTTGATGCTTTTTGCGTCACCTGCTAAGCTGAAAGGATTGAATAGTCTCCCATTACTATTTCAACTTTTGGATGGCTGCCTATGGGACCGGGTGAATAGTTTTAAATATTCGTGGTTACAGATACCTGGGGTTTTGTGTTGAGTCCAGTAATGCAACACATATATACATATTCATTGAAAACAAATTGCTTGTGGATAGACATGCATTGCATTACAAAAATTGTCTGTCCCCAGACTTGAGAAAAAAAATAATTGAAACATAAATCCTTTCCCTGCTTGATAATGCAGATATAATATATGAATATTTTGCAAAGGGCAGGCTACATAAGTTTGACATTTCTTGTAACAGATTGGCAGGAATGATTTTAAATTATTCTAAATAAATTCATCATTGTGAAATGTATACACAATTAGGATGGTTTCTCCTAAAGAAATATAGAAAATTGCACAATATTATCTTTTCAGTTAAAAATGTATATGGGTTACTGTCCCAATATTTAACTGGCCATTTGACTGCCATTTTCCCTGAGAATGGCATGGCAGTTCAAATAAGTGGTACCAATAACCAATGCCCAATGAGCTACAGTATATGCATTTTTCCTAGTTTGCCCTTTACTTGTGGAACTCCTTACTCATGGACATCAGCATCATTAGAGGGGAGAACCACCTGTGCACCCTCTCACAAAATTGTTTAAAGGGTACTTTATCCTTATATGATGTCTGGTATCCAGAAAGAAAGGATTAATATGAGCTGCATATTATAATAGCTTTATAATGTATGGGGAGCCCTTATTACTAACTGAGATCAAACAGATTGCAACCTTGTTATGCCATCAATATGATGTCATTCTGTTGTTAACCCTTCTTGAGTACGTCATATCAATGGTATAACAAAATGGAATGCTCACAACATTCAATGT
Source organism: Neoceratodus forsteri (assembly GCA_016271365.2). Lineage (NCBI taxonomy): Eukaryota > Metazoa > Chordata > Ceratodontiformes > Ceratodontidae > Neoceratodus > Neoceratodus forsteri. The sequence goes on from CM057451.1 coordinate 239,476,424, forward strand.
TTTGAGAATGGTGTTCACTAGTAGCTTTAAGCATTTGAAACTGAAATTGCATTTCCTTTTTTTTTTTCTCCACATTACCGTTGCCAAAGAACAGTCCACTCAGGCTGCGATCTGCTGTATTCACTGGGGCTGACTAGTATCTGTGGTGGCTGCATGGTGACATTACCATAATGCAGTTCAATCAGTCCCCACATGTTCAACGCTGACCAACTGGATTACTGCACTGTGTTGTTTAAAAATGTTGCCATTTTATCTATCGATCTGTTGACAAATCTTCCTGGATGATTTATGACAGAATTACTCAGAAGAGTAACTCAGTCCACGACTACACAATCTTGGCAGCCCATACACTATAAAATACAATGCATGGTCTTTGGTTAACAACCACGCTGAAAACACTTCTCGAGGTTGCCATGACATCTGAAAACCTGTCAAGCTATGCTCTCGAGGTTTACAATGATGTTGTGGCAAACTTTCGAATGTTTACAGCATGGTTATTAACCAAAGACCATACATTATCTTCTATGTAATACAATTATGGGTGCTGTGAATTACTGGTTCCATTTGAGGTGTTTTGTACTTTGTAAGGTTTTGTATAATTTAAACACCTAGTACTGTGGATTATTCATAGCCATTGTTAAATTTGTATTGTCTGTCTGCATTTTATATTCATTGTTAAATGTGTATGTTCTGTTTGCATTTTTAATGGAATGCTATAAAAATGTTGGAGACGATGCTACTATAAGGACACTGTTACAAAAGGAGACTTGTCTCAGTGGTTATTCCTTAATAATGTGAAATTGAAAATAGTTTACATCAGTGTCTCAAGCCAGTTAAGCCAGTGTCTCTGCTCAGTTGCGTCAATGTCTCCCTCAGTTTTGACAGCGTTTCCTCCCAGTTACATCAGTTTCTGCCCCAATTAAGGCAGTGCTTCCACCCTCCCATTGACAGTAGTGCCTCTGCAGTTGCAGCAATAAACGATTCCGAGGAAAACAATCAGTATTTAAAAAGAAACCTGGTTTCTTGGAAAATCTGTGGTTTATCAAAACAATCTGAGGCTTACCTCAAGGCAGAATTCTGAAGAACTCCACCTAACATTTCAGGGAAACAGAATTGTAATTATGTGCCAGTTTTGTCAGTGGAATTTATACATCTGCACAACTCTAGCCTGCTCCATGTTAGGGTCCCTGTGGAAAGGCAGGTTATAAGAATAGAGCCCTAAAAAAAGCATAACAGTTCTTTCTGAACAGGAGTAAAACTTTGTTTCTTTAAATGAGAAAACCAAAAGAAATTCAAATTTTCCGTAGGTCACCTACTATACCAGTCAAAGACACTTAACGTCCTTTGGAGGGATTCTTCACTTTGTCGGTTTGATAGATAAATTGCTCTGCAGCTTTCTTGGGACTGCCATGTATAATTCATTTCCCACCAAGTTGATCCACATACTGTAAGTGAACCCATACTTCTGGTAGTTCCTGAGGAGATGTGCCATTACTCTATTGGTGTCTGTTTTGATTAAATCAGATTTCTCCATTACATGTTTTTGAATCGTAACTATTTTTAGGATGCCTTTTTATCTGCTCACTTCAAGTTTTTGATCTCTTCTCATTAAGAATATATTATCTTTCTGTTTGAATTGGCTAGGGTTACAAACATTGCTCTAAACATTCTCTCTGATACTTAATTGTTTATCTTTTCATATGTCATTTGGTTCAACCTGCTTGGCTAACTTGAGGAGTGCATGTGAATACTGCTCCCTTGGGCAAGGCATTGTATGAGAGTATAGGGCATCTTTTGATGCTCCTGAAGAGGTTCAGTGTTCACTACTTTCCTAGGGTGAAGTGGTGTTGGGGTTATGATTATAGCTTCTTTTCCCAACTATGTAATGTGATTGGGTTAACCTGGTTATTTGCAGGTGTCCTCTGGCTAAGAGAAATTGGGGGAGAACACGTAGTTGCTTATAATTTATTGTAATTATTTCCTAGCCTTGTCATAATGTTATGTATTGTCCTGAGTCCCTTAGTAAGTGCAGATTTGACTTTCCATACTATGTACTGTTGTTGGTTATGGCTTGAGGGTATTAATATTCTAAACTGATGTATATTGATAGGACCAAATTAAAGGTGATAGCTAATCACTTGATTAACTGGAGCCTGCTACATGAAGAAAATTATGTCAGTACAACCATTGTCATTATAATTTTAAAATGGGCATGGAAATCCTTTATTTTTATTGGCTAAAACCAGTCACCTGACCATGCATTAATTAAGCAATAAAGCACGACAAGGCATGTGTCATGCTGGGATAACATCATGCTTGGGATGGTTGGGCATCAGACTGCAGGCTGAGTGCATCCAACACCCCTGAAGTGATGTTATCCCAGCATGACACACACCCTGGAGTGCATTTTTGCTATTATACAATGGCTGTTTTATTAAAAAAACAAAAACATCAAAAAATGACTGTTTTAAAAGTATTTTTAGCATTTTTTCTATGAGTAGGTATATAGTACATACATAAAAAAGTCCCTTGCTACTGCTGTTGGTCAGCAGGTGGTGGTGTCTGTATATCCCTGTTTATTTGAACCTCCCTCTGCTGTCTTTTTTTTTGTTAAGTTGTTATGTTGTTTGGAGGTCTGGATGGCTCCCCCATTGGCTCCACATCTTTTGTGCATCGCAGTACATGGTGAACTCCCCCCCACCTGCTGCTTCTGGTAACTTTATTCCACTCTGTGGGAAGTTAAACTGCAGCACTCTATATGGGATGTTTGGGTGATCTGCTGAGAGCTTTGAGTGTTGGGATCTGGGGTAGGCTGGTGAGCAAAGAGTGGGTTTCAGTTTTGCTATATTTATGTGGAGCCAGCGTAAGGTTCTATTCTGCTGGGCTACTGAGGGAGGACTGTAGGGAGGATGATGGGACTTGATGCTCTTCATTGGGAAAATATGGCGATGTTGAGAAGAGGGAGTCAAGTGCCGGTTGTGTTGGTTAAATGAGTGCTGAATCTAAAGCCGATGGTTCGGCTGCTGCTCAGTATTTTAAAAATATCAAGCAAGTGTTACTTGAAGCCAAGGGTTTCTAGTTATTATGTGAAGCCACTGCCATGGTTTATTGGTTTGTCTGGGAGTGAGAAAACAATGGTGGAGGTGTTAGTTAGCAGCTTTCTTATCATTACAGTGCTCAAGTGTGGTTCATTTTTAGCAGGACACCAATGGTGTTGGCTGGATATTAGTGGACTGAAGGTGTGAGACACCAGTGATGTTATCCCAGTATAACATCACTGTATGAAGGGTCCAGCAGCATGGTGACCTCATTAAACAACCCCTCTAAAAAAACTGTGCCCCTTCATCTCAAAGCCATTGTCTGCTTCACCCCTCTGCCCCTCCATATCCAGTAAACACACAAAGCAACTGTATCATGCAGCATTTAAACTGCATTTCTTTTTTTTTGGTCAAACTTCGGCCATGCTCGGAGCCTCACAGCCACTTTCATTTTTAACATGATGTTGAACTCATCTCTGTCTCTCTTGTGACACTCTTTCCTTCACAGAACATATTAACATCATGGTTTTACTTAAAAGCAGCATTACACTACAATAAATAGCAAGCATTTGTCAATGCCGAATGTTTGATGCTTGTTAAAGAATTCTTATTTATTTATTTATTTATTTTTTAATTTAATATATTTTATTAATTAACAAATCATGACAGTATACAGAAACTGTGGCACTGAAGTAACACAATTCTTTTTTATTTTGACCCCAACTTTTGAAGATACTTGTTATAGGATTTGCCCTATAGACAACGACATATACCATTTAAAGTATATTGACCGAAATGTTATTTTGCACCAGAGGTGTAAAATTACATCTTGTCCAGGATTTTTAAAATGACACATGTGACGTTTGAGGTGGTGTGGAAAAAAGGCTATGTTGAAAGTTTGGAGTCAAAATATTTAAAATGAGTGAAATTATGAGTGAAAAACAAATAGTGAAAAAACATTTTTGAAAATCCCTGCGCAGTTCAGACAGCTAGAATTGTATTTAATGGACTGTTTCTGCACTTCTTTTAAGCTGTTTAGCTAGCAGTGAACTCAGGGGCGGATACAGGAGTCCTATAGATGGGGGAGCTCAAGTCAGAGAAAAAATAAAAATAATAGGCCGGGGTCTGGTGGGCCACCTAGGCCTAGACATTTTAAACATTTTGGTGCATTCTTGTGCATTTTGGAGGGTATTTCTAATGCAATTTCTACTCGTTTCTTCCCTCCCCATGCTTTGTTAGTTGCACCCTAGCATCATACCCAGAGTCCCCACAGTCCACATGACAGTATGTTGCCCAAAATACCCTCCCACCCCCCAAAAAAAACCCCATAAAATACCAAAAGACTGCAGCTGGGCAGCAGCACATCCAAAGCATATAAAAATGAGAAAAGTTGAAAGAGACTTGGTGATAAAGACAAACTGCAGACAAACTAAATGACAATCCAAGTAAACAAGTTCACAAATGTCACTCACTCAAACACTTTATGACATTACCATAAAGCCAACCCATCCCAGTTTGTCCTGCAGTACAGATTAACGTATCCCCCAACCTCATCTCAGTAAACAAAATAAATACAATAACTATAGAAATATGGGAACAAAGTCACTTTACTATCTAGTTTCTGAAAATATAATTTCAAGTCTGCTTAGTATTTTTGCAAAACGTATTTTATTCTATAGAACAATTTATTCCAAAGAAAAGACATTTTTAAATAAATAAAATATTTTTTATTGTTTTAAAATATCCTTTACTAGGATAACCCCATGGTATGAGGCATTTCATTTTTATGATAGGCCCAAGAAGTCAGTAAGCAGACAGAAAAACAGTTTTCAAACAAATATAAAAATGCATTTTTTTTTTATTAGCAACTAGCACTTGCTTGGGTACATCACAACTTTACCCCAATTCAACACATAGAACTACATAAACGAAATATTTGATTCTATCCCTTTTTTCCAGTTTTGTAACTGCCTGTGTCAATAAGCCAAACAAGGTCTTATGACTTCTTTTGCCAATTTTGCTCTCCAAGCATGCAGAAACTCCTGCACATGCCATAACATACAGTACAACACCTTCAAAGTCCCCATGTCTGTTAAGTCCCTCTGTGCTTATTCACACTGTACAACCACAACTGAAAAGACCACACAGATTAGGCATACAGTACATGCGGAAGTTTTTACCTCAGTTTAAAGGTCTCATGTACCAGTTTTTGCCTCTCTTGGTTCATACTGTCGCTGAGACCAGACCTGCCCCAGCATTAGTTTTGTACCATTCCTAGCATGCTACCGGAGGGCACTACTCTCCAACTCCCTCTCCTGCAAATCTGCACCAAAATCAATTTGCCATATAGGACAAAACTAGCAGTGACCTTAAACTATTTTAATGTCATGAATTTAAGCTCCCCATACTAGAAATTAATAACACTAGTACTACATTTATTACACACCCAGTTCGATGGAACGCTAATGTCCTGTTCCATCCCAGCAGCTGCCCCCCACTCAGCATAGTTTGTGACTGTGAAAATCTTTTGTTTTTAAAGCAAGAAGTACCTGATTAAATGAAGACTTGATCAATTTTCAGCAGGCTGAAGTCTGTGTGCCCCTAGTTGAGTACTGTCTCCAGTCACCTGGCCGCCAAACTCTCTCTCTAGACAGTACACACTGACCCAATGACTCCTAATGAGCAAAGCTCTTGGGTACAGCTTGCTTCAGCTACCAGAAGATGACCTAAACCTCACTCCAGCTCCTTGTGCTGATTTACCAAGGCCACACCGACCCCGTGTTACTGGACTGCTGCTGCCTGAAACCCTGGACTCTGCTCTTCACTTATGGGCTCCATTCTCTCTCTGTCTCCTCCTCAGTAGTACACTCGCTCCTCTCTTGCTCCAACATTAATCTTCTGAGTTAATGAATTACAGCTCACTCTTGTTTCAGCAGCCCAGACATTTAAAGAAGGTGCCCCTTGCTAGCCACATCCACTACTGAATGCAACAGCAAATCAGGAGCAGTGAGCACCCGGCGACCTGGTTGAGATCTGTATTGTTAAGGTCCACTCCGCTTTGCTGCAGCTGTACCCCCCATGCACAACCCCACCCGCGCATGAACAAAGGAGTTGCACTAAGCTTGCAAAAGTAGAGAACGAATGCTCAGGCTCACCAAGGCAAGACCAACTGCTGCCACGGTGCTGGGACCAGACCACATGGCGCAGGATGAACGTTAGTAAGAAATTCATGTTGGAGACCGGCTTTCCGGGGGGGAGGATCAACTATGTATTGCTGGTGGGGGTGGTTATTTACCACACTACCAGGACACTGGAGTACAGGGCCGGCCTTAACCATTCTGGGCCCTGTGCAGCCCCCTGCCAGGCCCTACCACTCCATTCCCTGTGGGCCTCCCACATCCAACATTTACACCTCACTAACCCTGCTGTCCTGAATTACTAAAGCAGTACCAGGTCTACTAGTTTAACCAGCATCTTTTAATTAGTGCCATTGGCCGCACTGAATTATTTGACTTCACCATTGGAAATGAATCTGACTGAGCCTGGCACAAGATCTTAAGTAAGTATGGTACTACTACCGTATCAATTTCTGTAAGGACAGGGACATCATCACCGGACACTCACACCTCAGACACACTGATTTGCAAACAAGTTAAACAATTTAACTTTTCTGGAGGTGTGAGTGAGAAAGAATAGAGAGGATTATCATGGGACACCAGTAAGGTTGCCATCTGTCAGTTTTTTTACCTTGTGATCAGGTTTTCAGGGTCCCTATCAGGAAATCCAGTTTTGCTCTGTGCTGGTCAGTTTTTTGAGCCATTTTGAGTGCTCACATACTTTTGAAACATATTTTGTCGTATCATTCATTGTTTCACCTACATGTTCAGGTTACAAACAAGTTCTCTTGTCAATATAGCCCTTTGTTTGTGAAAGTAGTCAACCTGGGAGGTGTAAAGTATGGCCATTAACACCATTAGCACTTACTTAACCTAATCTTTTCCACTGCAGCAAAGCTGCCCCCACCTTTTGTAACAGTAACAGAGCCAGTTGTCTTCCAATTTCATTTGCTGGTAAACATTTTTATCTCTAACAACATTTAGGCATTTTAAAATGTTTTAAATGTTTTAAATTATTTTTTTTCTCGAGAAAAAAGCATGGGCCCCCAAGATGCAGGAGCACAGTTTGCACCTAGTTAAGACCAGCTCTGCTGGAGGACAGATGACACCTGTGTGGCTCAGGCAGCTTTCATGATTAAGAATACAGCACAGTGTGTTATTAATAAAGGAGCTCCATGATGGGGGAGCTGTAGCACCCTTAGCCCCCGCCTCTACATTCGCCTGTGGTGAACTTACTGTCTAGCCAGATCCTTGCTTTTTACTGCTGTGATCAATTTCATTTTTGTGGTTGTACTTCTTAGGGTTTTAAACTGTTTGAACTAGTTAGATGCTGTACCCACCCAGTTTGCAACTGATTTAACTAATTACAGGCTGTAACTGCTCAGAGCTGTAAATCTTCTCTGCTATAGCAGTCCGTTAGTCCTTCCATTGACATCTCTCTTCCTCCCCTGATTAGTCCACTATCACCCCTCCCCATTCCCTCATCTTGTTTTAACCCTGCTGCTCTACTCATTCCTAGGGTCCTTCTCAAGTCACCTCGAGGTTTCCACAAGTGCCCCCAGCCCTTGGACTCGGCAGCTGCAGCACTACTGCAGGAACAAAGTAGTCACTCAGAGCCTATCTCAGCATCCGGTGCCATTTTTGAAAATCCCTGTGCAGTTCAGACAGACAGAATTGTATTTAATGGACTGTTTCTGCATTTCTTTTGAGCTTTTTTTTTTGTCCCCAAAACTCCATTTGCAAGTTATAAGCTCTCTCCACTAGAGGTCACCCCTGAGGCCTTTCTCTCTTCTTAATGTTAACTTGTTTTTTCCTGTTTGGCAACTAGGCAGATGGTAGTCATTTCATTAATTTAGGTAGAATCCACGCAGCACATAGAACATTTAGTAATCTAGTCACTCTCAAGCTTCCCCCAAAGTCATAGCATTATTCCTTTCCCTTTGCTAGCTCCTTCTTCTGCTAACCACCTCACCCATCCACTACTTTTCACTCCTCTCTCCCAGCCATTATCCCTTACCTTCTCCCCCACTTGCCTCCTCTTCTCCTGGCCCACAAACCCCAACCATGGAGCTCTTCAGTCTCCTATTGCTTCTTCTGTAATCCCCTTCCCCTCACCCTCACCCATTTCAGATTTTCACACCCCTCCGTTCACACCCACTTCATCCCCTGTGGACCACCCCCAACGTGGCCGCTTCACCTCGTCACTACTTCTCAAACCTTCCATGTGCCTTTGGCTCTCTTTCATACTACCTCAACAGATCCCTAGACAATTCCTCCTCCTCTCCTACCCCTGGCTCTCTACCAAGCACATATCTGTCACTCAAGTTAAATGCTCAAGACTCCGCAAACCAAAGTTACTACCCCTCATCATGAGGTTTTCCAAGACTCTTATCCTCCTCCTACTCCTCACCGGAACCATCCATCCAAACCCTCATCCCAGTAACCCCAGCCCCTTTCCTGTTTCATCCCACACTAATAAAGGGAAATATATTAGCATAGTCCATCTGAATATACAGAATCTCCCAGCTAAAATAGACGCTTTCCAGGCCTGGGTAGCTGTAAATGACTTTGACATTATTGTGCTCTCAGAAACCTGTCTCTCACAAAATTGCTTATGGCGAGATTGAACTCAGTGGATTCACCTCTGTCAGGACAGACAGGGACAAAAAGGGATGGCTACATGTTCTTCGTTTCCAACTAGTTCTCTTTCACCAATCACAATGTCAGCTCTGAGTTCATCCTGCTTGAGACCCTTTCCATTAACCTATTTCTCGGACAAAATATAACCATCACCCTCACCACCACCTATCTCTCCCCAGGAACCTCTCCCTCCAATCTGGGGTCCTTGCTAGCCCTCAAACTCTCCCTCCTTCTTAACAGGGAGTGGGTTCTTCTCAGGGACTTCAACATAAATTGGTTCTCCAGCCAAGCCGACACTGCCAAATCCTGCATCACCGACCTCAGCCTTCACCAGTTTATCTCAACATCCACTAGAACAAATTATAAGAGAGGTGCTCAATCGCTAATCGACTGAGTCATTGTCTCCAACCCCTCCCACATTACTGACTCCAGAGTATTGCCAGACTGCATCAGTGATCACTGTGCCACCTACTGTCTATGGTCAGCTCAGTGAGCCAAACCCCCCCTAAGTTCATCTTCTCTAGACGCTGGACAAATAACTCCATCGAAAATATTGCGCACAATCTCAGCCTAGTCGACTGGTCATTCACCGCTACACCAGGTGACCTTGACTCTATCCTTGACAGATTCTCTACCATCCTCAGCAGTGTATATGACAAATAGGCCCCTCTCAAAAAAAAAATCAGGGCTAGGGGACGTGTTCATGAATGGGTATTGTCCGACATCATTGACCTGATGAAGACCAGGGATAAGGCCTGGGCACCTTACACCAAGCACAGGGACCCTGCTCAGCTCTCCTTCTACAAAGCACTCAGAAAAAAGGGGTGGCTACGTGTTTTTCATTTCCAACTAGTTCTCTTTCACCAATCACAATGTCAGCTCTGAGTTCATCCTTCTTGAGACCCTTTCCATTAACCTATTTCTCAGACAAAATAAAACCATCACCCTCACCACCACCTGTCTCTCCCCAGGAACCCCTCCCTCCAATCTGGAGTCCTTGCTAGCCCTCAAACACTCCCTCCCTCCCTCCCTCTTAACAGGGAGTGGGTTCTTCTCGGGGACTTCAACATAAATTGGTTCTCCAGCCAAGCCAACACTGCCAAATCCTGCATCACTGACCTCAGCCTTCACCAGTTTATCTCAACATCTACTAGAACAAATTATAAAACAGGTGCTCAATCGCTAATTGACTGGGTCATTGTCTCCAACCCTTCCCACATTACTGACTCCAGAGTATTGCCGGACTGCATCAGTGATCACTGCACCATCTACTGTCTATGGTCAGCCCAGTGCCCCAAACCCACCCTAAGTTAATCTTCTCTAGATGCTGGACAGATAACTCCATTGAAAATATTACACACACTCTCAGCCTAGTTGACTGGTCAGCCACCGCTGCACCAGGTGACCTTGACTCTACCCTTGACAGATCCTCTACCATCCTCAGCAGTGTATGCGACAAATACACCCCTCTCAAAAAAAAAAAAAAAAAGGGTTAGGGGACATGTTCATAAATGGGTATCGTCTGATGTCATTAAATTGATGAGGACCAGGGATAAGGCCTCGGCACGTTACACCAAGCACAGGGACCCTGCTCAGCTCTCCTTCTACAAAGCACTCAGAAACAAGTGCAAATCAGTCATCAGAAAAGTCAAAATTGACTTTTTCCATAATAAACAACTCGGGGAAACATCCAACCCCCGTCAACTTTGGATTACACTAAACTCACTACTCGGGAAACACAAGAATACAGAAACAAACACTCTGATCCATGGTGGCAAGCAGACCAATGACCCCTCAGAAGTAGCAAACATTTTCAACTCACTCTTTGGTGATCTCGATAAATACAAACCCTGCTCCCTCATCCATCCCCTACCCCCTGTCCCAATTCTAAGTTTGATCCCAGTCCTAGGTTCTATTTTAGGGTCCTAAAACCCTCAAACACCATAAAACTCATCCAAAGTAACAACCATAAACCCAGCAAAGGGGTAGATGGAATTGACTTTAAAATCCTAAAACTGGCCATTAATTCATTAGTGGTCCCCACCACCAACATACTAAACCGCTTTCTTTCCTCAGGCTTTTTCCCTAGCACATGGAAAACTGCCACCATCAAACCATTGTTCAAGTCAGGGTCAAGGAATTTTATGTATTTATTTATTTATTTATTTATTTAATGATATCAGAATTGCAAACCTTTGAGTCAAAGACTCCTTTTCCAGGTACAAAGACAGGTACATAAACAATCATAGGTACAAAGCAATCTCAGTAATGACATGAAAAGCAGAGTATGACATAAAAGGAGAAAATAACTTTTCTGTATAAGTATGTACATAATAAAGCTTAAGGTATGGTCCTATGCAGAGTGGTAGCTAAGCATAAATGCATGAAACAACATATGTCATGAGATTAGTCTACTTAAGCGATTATAGGTCAAATTGGGGGGGGGCCTGATGAGGCAGGTACCAAGTAGTTACGTGCAGTTATAACAGCGGGTGTTGACCAAATGATGCCTAAGGGCAGTTTTGAAAGGGCCAGTCTTTTGTATTGAGGAGATATCTGAGGAAGGAGTTGAACCAGGATGGGGCTCAGCAAAGAAATGATCTTTGGGCCAGTGACCTCCTGACTCTGGGCACTGGAAAGGCCCTTTTGTGGGAACTCTGGGTGGAGACAGTAGAGACCAAAGGGCTGAGTACAGGGGATAGGCCAGGAGGCATTAAGCCAGCTATTACTTTCTTGACTAGTAGGCATGTTTGGTAGTACAATCTCTCATCAAAGTTGAGTAACTCTGCCTGTGCATATAGGATACAAGTGTGGGTGAGTCTGCTGGCACCAGAAAGTAGCCAGCAGGCCTTGTTTAGAGCCATTTTGGTTCTGTTGAGTGTAGTTTTGTCAACTGCAACATACACTAGTAGGCCATAGTCCACTAGGGAGAGGACTGAGGAGGTGATGGTCAGCTTCAGGGCTTTAGGGGGGAGGCAGTTCTTGTGGAGGTAGAGCAGGCCAACACATGAGTTTTTAGCAGATGCAAGGGTGCATGTATGGTCATGAAAGGAGAGGGCAGTGTCAAAGATAATGCCAGGTACTTATAGGTGTTGACTCTTTCAATGGGAAGGAGCGTACTAGATAGGACTGAAAGGGGGTGTCCTTGAACAAGTTTTGATTGGGTGAGAAAAGCATGAACTTAGTCTTCTTTAGATTAATTACAAGTATTTGGTCCAGGAACCAGGCTTCGGCCTGGTTGAAAGAGTGTTGGAGGGCACTTTGGAGGTGGACTGGGACCTGGTGGGATGAGAAGAGGACTGCATCGTCTGCATAAAATAGTATTTTTTTGGAGCATGATTTGGGGAGCATGTTTAAGTACAGACTAAAAAGCAGTGGGCTGAGGACTGAGCCCTATGGGACTCCCGAGTGGACCTGCCAATTGCTGGAGAGGGTGCTATTAATTTTCACACACTGCGAGTGGGAGGTGAGGTAGTTGGTGAACCAGGCCGAGGGCCTTGTGAGAAACCTAGTTGAGATAGGATGACTATGAGAAGTGGGTGGCTGACAGTATTGAAAGCTTTTGATAGGTAGATGTAAACTGCACTCATGAGGAGCCCTTTATCAAGGGCTGTGTGTATACAGTTGGAAAATTCAAGGAGGGCAGTGGAGGTACTGTGCCCCCTGCAGAAGCCATGCTGCTCCGCACAAAGGAGACTGTGTTTGGCAAGATAGTCAGTGAGTTGGTCAGCTACAGTTTTTTTCAAGGCTTTTGAGAGGGGGGGAGGATCGATATCGGTCTGTAATTCCTGGGGGAGGTACGGTCCCCACCTTTGTGTGTAGGAGTGACCATGGCAGTCTTCCAGACAAGGGGGAAATGGCCGAGGCAGAGGGAGCGATTGAGAAGGTTGGTGACGCGTACCAGCACTATGTCCAATACAAGTCGTAGGAGCTTGAGGTCCAGGATGTCATTACTGTGGTTAGCGCCATTAATGGCTTTGAGCAGGTAGGGTCTGGCTTCATTTGATGAGAGGTCCCAGAAGTAGAAAGGGAGTAGGGAGGTGGGTGGGTGGGGGGTGGGCAGGGACAGGGTCAAAAAAATTAGTGGGGAGAACAGCGCTGAGGTCTGTGAAGGTGATGCTGAGACCATCAGCAATAGTTTGTGAGTCCATGAAGAGTGAGCCATTGATGTCAAGTTGGGCTGGAGGGGATATGGTTTTTCCACTGAGCTCCTTTATATTGTGTCAGAACTTGTGGGCAGATCCCCATGAGGAGGCAAGGGTGGACCTGTAGTATTCCGATTTTACCTTTTCGATGGCCCAGGTGCAATTGTTGTGTGCAGCACTGTAGGCTTGCCTGTCTGTGAGCTTGCCAGATTCTAGAGCCTTGTGCCAGAGGTTTTCTCTGCTCTGCAATTGGTTGATGAGGGAAGGGGTAATCCACTGGGAGTCACGCCCCTTAATAAACAGTTTAGTAACGGGAGCGAAGATGTCACATGCAGCATTAAATGAATGGACAAAGTAGCTGAAAGCAGTGTCAATGTCCGGGGCTAGCTTAATCAGGTTCCAATCCCAGTGGGCAAGGTGCTCTCTGAGTTGGGCCAATTTGCCAGGTCAGAGGCGACACCGGAGGGTAACTTTTGGTACTGGTTTGCTCATTTTACAGGACCAAGAGAGGCTGATGAGGGAGTGGTCACTTACTGCATTGGGAAGCATGGTGGTGTTGGTGATTTTATGGGATCAGTTCAAGAGGACAATGTCCAATAGTGTGGTGGAACCATTGGTAGGGTGAGGCTGGGTGGGGGAAGTGAATAGCTGGGTGAGGTCAAGGGCTGGGATAGCATCTTTAGCATGGGAGGCATAGCTGGCAAGTCAGTTGATATTTTGGTCTCCCATAGTGATCTGTTCCCATTTGCTGGGAAGATTGGTGAGGTGCTGTAACAGTGATTGAAGTGCAATATTCTGGTGGCGTGGGGGATAGAGGCAGAAGCGATTAATAGTGGTGTTCTGGAGTGGCCAGTGGTGATTTTAAGGGAGATGGCCTGGGCTCCATGCTCTAGCTGGATGGGGGGAGGGCCAGCCCTTGCAGGGTATCACAGAGGTATATGGCACAGCCTCCTCCACGTTTCCCTACTCTGTCTTCCCTGAAGAGTGTATACCCTGGCAGTGAAATAAAGGAATCCGGGGTGGTCTTGGAGAGCCATGTTTCAACTAGTACTAGGACATCTGGCTGGTGCTGGGCAATCCAACCCTGGAGGTCAGTGAATTTCTTGAGGAGACTGCATATGTTCATTGAGGCCAGGCAGAGTCCAGCCGATGTTGGAGGGTGGCTGGGGTTAAATGTGACTGGGCCTGGTTAGGGTGAACATTACCTGATAGTAGTAGGAGGAGGAGGAGGAGGGAGACAAGTCTCAGGAGTGCCAAGTGCTGTCTATGGCATGAGGGTGATTTACTATGTGTGGTCTGTCCCAGGGTGGAGATAGGGATGGGGAGGGAATGGAGTGCTGGGATGGCTGGGTAGAGTGGGGGCCAAAGAGTGTCAGGGGATGGGGAGGCAGGGAGAGATGGGCTGGGGGGTGCACAGATGGGGGTGGTGGTCGGGGACCTGGGGAGCAATTGGGTGGGGTATAAGTGAGGGTGAGTAGGCAAGGGTGTGGTATCTAGTGGGAAGGGGAGGTGTGGGAGTGGAGAAGGATAAGGATGAGCAGTGCCAGGTGGGCGGGTGCCTGGACAGCATATTTGATGGCCATGTTCTGAAAGCTTTATAGGGGATAAAGGTTGCTTTCAAATATGTGGTAGTCCCTTTGGTGCAGTGGCAGGGCCATGGGCTATGATGCAGAGGATACAAGGTTCGAAATCCAGAGCGTGGGGCTTGATTTGGACATACAAATTATGGATTGGCAAGGTGGCAGAGCTCTTAAATGTGCAGTGGACGGAGGTGTTGAGGAAGGCCAGTAGCAACTCCTAGAGGGCATTAAGGGTAGTGCACGTGGAGGACTGAGGAGTGGGGTTTGGGAGAGAGGTGGTGGAGTAGAGAGAATCAAGTTGAGGGTTGGTGGAGGAAGCACAGGAGAGTGGGGCAGCGGAGAGCAGGAAGAGGTGCAGAGAAAACCAACTTGAAAGTGGATGGAGAGATACAGGGAGGGAGAGTGGTGCGTTGTACTGCCAGTAGGGAAGTAGGGAATTACCGACCTATTTCTCTCCTTGCTCCCCTCTCCAAAATCATTGAAAAAAGTTGTTCATACCAGCTCACTGCCTTCCTTGGCTGTCATAACTTGCTTTCTGTTGCTCAGCATAGTTTCAGATCTGGACGTAGTACCAAAACTGCCCTGGTCAAGTTCACCAGTGATATCCTCAAGGCAAGCGATAAGGGCCAGTACTCAGGCTCTGTCTTCTTGGACCTGACCAAGGCATTCAACCTGGTTGACCATTGTCTTCTCCTGGACACCATCAAGGGCTTGCACATATCTGAAAATGTCATCAAATGGGTCAGAAGCTTCCTCTCCAGCAGATCACAGAAAACTAATATCAATGGTAATTTTTTGCTGAATGTCGGATTAAATGTGGGGTACCCCAGGGCTCCATCCTAGGCCTGCTCCTGTTCTCACTCTTCATCAATAACCTCCCTTCCATCTGCCAAACCACCTAACTAGTTCTTTACGCTGATGATGCAGCCCTCTACTGCAGCAAAACTAACCTTGATACAATGTTCAGCAACTTACAGGATGACTTCAGCAAGCTACACACTTGGTTTCCTGCCAAAGGCATGGTTCTCAGCTCCAAGAAGATCTTCTCTGGCCCAAGAAAAACCTCAGTCATGGGTCGATCCCTCTCAGACAATCTTGGTAACATCATAGAACAAGTCTATGAATTCAAATACCTTGAACTGTACTTAGACCCTCACCTGACCTACAATATCCATATTACCAACCTCATCAAGAAAATCTATATGAGGCTAGGTCTCTTATACCAAATCAGAAAATTTCTTATCCCCATCTCCAGACTACACCTTGCCAGCTCACTTCTCCTGCCCCTCCTTGATTATGGCTCTCTTGCCTACTCCCCCAAGCACATCCCCCCTTGTCTCCAAACTCAGGACAACATACAATAATATTGCATGCTTTGTAACTGGCCTCCCCTGGATGACCCATCACTGTACCCTCTATGCCTCCCTCAACTGACTCACCCTTGAAGGCAGGTTCCAAATTAAAATGCTCTCTTTCCTATACAAAGTTTACTGTAACCTATTGCCGATCAGCGTTAACTCCCTTTTCCCCTTATCGGTTCCCAAGCACAGTACTAGAGGGGCTGCCTGTCATATCTTTGACACCGCTTTTTACCACACCAAACATGCACAGAACTCCATCACATATGAGGGCCCTAAGTTTTACAATAAACTGCCCCCGAACTTCAGACCTGTAGTTCAGTTGGCTCATTCACCTCCTTCCTCAAGGACCACCTCCTCCTCCAACCCATCACCTGTGTCTGCCCCAGTAGGTAACCCCCCTGAATGTCCACCAACCCTTGAGTTACCTTAGAGTTTATAAGTATCTGTATATTGGCTTTGTGGCTGTGTGCTCTGTATTTTTTTTCTCTATTCTAGATGATCCTGTCATATACATTGTTCCTATTGTAAATACCATCCAATTTTGCAGATATTGTTTTTACCTTTTACTGTGTATTATCGAATTTTTGTACCACTGAATGTTTGTGAAAACGGGCATTTTTGCTCACATACCTTCCAGTATAAAAATAAAACTGAATTGAATTGAATAGTGTAACATTCAATCATAATCTTTGCATTTTATTGTATTTGAACACCACATTTTCAGTATAGCCTCCTTATTACCTCACCTAATGAGCCCGGTAGGAGAACATTTTCAAATCTCCACCAAAATATAATTCCATGCTACCAAAGCGTCATTCCGCACCACAGGTACAAAAACATATTTTGGCCAAGATTTGAAAAATGACAGCTATTACACTCATGAGGTGCTGTGAAGGAATGGCTATGTTGAAAATTTGGGGTCAAAATATTGAAAATTACCAAAGTTATGAGCCTGTGATTGTAAACTTCAATGCAGGCTCAACATTTTTTTTCTTTTTTTTTATATTTTTATGCCAGACTTTCAACATAGCCTTTTTATGACCCCACCTCATGAACAAGTGGTGGACAAAATTTTCAGCTCCTGCCCGAAAGGCGATTTTGTGCAGCAACTATGAAATCACCTTTCAGGACAGAGTTACCTAATTTCACTACCATTGTTCCTGAGGTGGGATCCCAAAAAAGGCATGTTGAAAATATGGGACAAAAATATAAAAACATTTCCAAGTTATGCCACTAAGTTCAAAACCCCACCGAAATACATCAAACCGCATACCTGTTTTTCTCAGTTCACGGTCTGGCTTTGAAGAGTGAAGATGTGTCTGCAGTCCAGAGAGGATTATGGTGTTGAACCTCCAGTGGGTAAGTAAGGGCTTGGGGAGTAGGGGGTGGGTGCTGAGCAGGAGAGTTGAGTGGGGGAATAATGGCACAACAGACATTGATTGATGGTTTTCTTTTTTTACAGTGTTAAAAAATAAATATAATCAAAAAACAGTGAGGGATGATTTTCTGTATTACAGGTAGCAACACTGGGGGATTAAGTGTAACATGATAAACTCTCTAATATTATTATTGTACAAGATTTGTATTATAAATAAATTGTATGTGACGGTCTGCCTAAGACACTCCAGTCAGCAAGTAAGCTTGCCATTTGACCCAAGGTTTCAGGGGTGCTGAAACAGCAGAGATGTTAAATTGACCAGTGAAGAGAAACCCTAATTAAACGTTTCCTGTTCTGTCTTAATTAAAGCCTTCTGGCCATCTGCCAGGAGATAGGATCTCATAAAATGTTATGATTCCTGCAGGAAGAGACCATTTGATCACAGAACCTTGTCATCAGTCATAAAACCTGAGATCACTCTAGCAAAACAGGAAATCAGCAGGGAGACATCAAAGGGGATGTTTTGATGAAAGACTCATATTTAAAAAAATGCTGACTGTTGATTCCCATGGTAGAAATTAAATCTATGGGAGGTTCTAAGAGTGACCTCATGGGTGGCATCACCAGGAGGTGGAGAAAACTGACTTTTGAATTGGGCTGCACTCTGACAAGTTTGTGCAGAAGGACTCTCTGAAAATCAAAGACACACAGTCTGTGGACTGGTAATTATGCACTTTAGAAAAGGACAATTCAGCAAGAACTTTTAAGTGTTTGTGATAGGCGTATTGGTGTTCTGTAACTTCCCATTTATTTTATGTAACTGTAAGTTAATTATATAATTGTTCTGTGTTTGATTTTACCTGTTTTACAATTTTTAGTAAACAATATTTTCTTTAAAATACTGCCTGTGCTTTCTGTCAGTTCTTTTACATGTGATTGATGAACCTGTGTTTAAGTCTGACAGCTGTTAAGGGCTTGCATGTGTTACTAATCTTGCTAAAAGTTAAGAATATACCTAGGTCTCATATTGAGTCATAAGGGTACATTTTGGAAACGTGGCTGGGTGCCCCTGAGTGAAGGATTGTACTGCATCCCCTGAAGAGGGTATGTATCTGAGCCTGTTAACTGGATATGCTAACATAAGGTTCGCATTTGGCCCCCCCCATGACTCGAGGCTAGGTGATTCGGACCCAAAACAGACAGGAGGGTTACCCAGTTTGTCACCTGTTCACACTATTGCACTTCAAGGTTGGCACTGTGGGAGCAGAGGGCCTGACCTGCGGAGTGCGTTTGTGACATTGAGCACCTCCAGTATCAGTATATTTGACAAAAACAGGGGTGGACTTCCCAGTGCTGTATAACTAAAATGGGCAGGAAGGGGGTTAACAGCTTGCACAGGGGATTGGGCACTCCTGTGCTATAATAATATCATGGGTTAGGTTTGGGGGGTGGCAGTTACGGGGCGGCTGTAACAGACATCAGTGGATTTTTTTTACTTATACCTACTATAATGTTTATTTCTCATTCTGCTTTTTTGGCATTACAAAGAAAATTTGCATGCAAGCAGGATCTTTATCCCTCCAAAATTACTGTTTCTGCTGCCCATTCCCTAGTTATGCCCTAATCCTCTGTGACATCACAGTCTGTTGCTGTGGAAATGGTTAGGGAAAGTGCAAGCTGTAGAATATGGGTTTATACGGGAGATATGGAGCAGGATCTGGAACTTCTGACAGACTAACATCCTGTTTTCATTCAAAAATTTGTATTTAAATTTTTAAAGGAGAACTGTGGTAACTCGAAAGGAGAGCTGTTTCCAGGAAGACGGCAGGGTGCCGATTCAAAAACAACAATTCAGAAATGCAAAAGGAAAAGGTTCTCACTGCTTTGAGTTGCCTGGCTGACAGACTTTTGATGTTGAAAGCCGATCAGCTGCTTGCTAACCATGGCTTCATGCAAATCAAAGGACCGACGCCCTCTCTGATTGGATTGACTCAGTCCTTTGAAGTACAAGAAGTTTCTGCCCACTAAGCAGAGAGTGGTGGCATGACCACAGTGTGTGATCCTTGTTCTAGACTGCCGAACCCCTGCTATTTTGAATGGCAATGGGCTCGGTAGTGATACCTCCCCGAAATCCCCTTTCAGTGTAACAAAATGTTTGGTGCGCATGCACATCAAACGTAAAAAGGAGTAATGCTTCCTCAGAAAATTGCCTTTTTTATATTTAACTGCTTGTTGTTGATGTTGGGGGGAGCTTGTGGTGGTCAAAAGACTTAGATTAAAGCAGAAAATTGAATCTACTCTCAGTAGGTGTAAGACTACGTAAAAACCACACATTTATTTCAATTTTTACATGGTAAAACATTTATTATTTAATAATTAAACCAATTTTAAAAATGAAAGCTCATTTTGTGAGTGCAATAAGACACTCCAGGATGTATACTGTGCTGAGGTAACTGCACTTCCAGGGGCTGAAGGCACTCAGCATGAGGCCTCATAGATCCCTATGGGTATCATGTAATAAGGGCGAAGTTAAAATAGCGAAGTCAAATGGATGACTCAGTTAGAGTGACGGCGTTAACGGTGACTGCCCAATAATGGTGACTGCACTGAAACTGCAATCCCCACTATCCAGGTGCAGCGGGAGTAAGAATCTAAAAAATAGTCGGGGTGGGGGACACAGTCCCCACAAGGGGTGCGGGAGGTGGACCCCCCTGCATGAAACATGGAGACCAATGAAGATGGGATGCACCTGTGGTACAGGTGCATCAGGTATTGAAAGGGAGTGTACAGTATGCGGAGGAAACACACTTCCATGTACCTAGGCGGGCTGTGAGGATGGCAGTCAAATTGTTTAGGAGCCAGAAAGGGATGCTGCCAGTCCTGCATGATGGTTCCTTGTATCGTCTCGATAAGAAGGTTTCAACTCCAGGTTTAATTCTGGGAAGTTGCCGCTATGTGCATCGCCGTTATGTACCATCATGAAATGACTGCCGCTGTAATTGATTCTCTGTTTTGACAGTTACCCATATTGAGTAGCTGTTTTGATGTGGAACTGATCACTATGTCCTGGGCATGGGATTATCTCAGGCCAATGTGCACCCCATCATGTCATATTGCTTACAGATTATAGGGCTGCAAGCTTGGTTCCAATAAAGAAGCAAATGTTTGACATTTAGGCCACAATGTGAATTTTTCATTTCATTGGTTCGAATGGTGTAGACCAGTCAAACCTGTCAAATAAGTCATCAGGTGAACCCCAGTTTACACACTGTTTAGTCCATGAGGCTACCAGAGAGGCAGTAGCATGGTGCACAGCCTCGTCATGGTGCCAGTTCTTTAGTTAGCCAAAGTAAGAGAGTTCACCCCTCTGCTGGGCATCTAGCTGATAGGTAGAGTAGACAAAGCTCTCTGTTTTTGGTAGCTAGTTTAGCTAGGATTTTGACTGTAAAATTTGTACTTTATTAAATCGTGTCATATAAAAGAAAACAACAGATGGAAATTTTTTTTCTGCAGGAAAATCCATCCTGAAAGCACTGAAAAGCAACATTTTACTGAGAGAGTATGTGTGTTTGTGTGTGTAACAAGCTGAACTGTGCAAGCAGCCCCCTGGGATCAGGAGATAGAGCAGGAACTGGAAGGAGAAAATGTGCTGGGCAGTGGATTGGGTTCAAGAAAGTCTCCCTGGCCTGCCAGCTTTTCAGTGCCCAGTACCAGTTAGCCTTTTATACACTTACAAAAATAAGAGAAAAAAACCCAGAACAAATAATTTGCCACATCAGGATTTGTTGATTGCTCTGGGTTTCTGGCTGAGCACTGCAGAGCCCTGAGGCCGTTGGGGGGGGGGGGAGTGAAGAGAGGAATTGTAAGCCTGGACAGTGGGCAGCAAGCAAGTGGGTGTTGGCTGGCAGCCTAGCAGTACCCACCACTAGTTGGCTTTTTTGCAATAAAAAAAACATTTTGTTACAGGAGGATTTATTCTGTTTTCAGCATGAGGTGTGTAGAGACCTCCTGAGGCCTGAGGTAGAGTAAAGGGAGGGACTGGGAGCCTCAGCAATGGTAGTGGTGGATCCATGATTTTACAATGGGGGGGTGCTGTGGTGGTATGCAAACTTTCTGACATTTTTTAATTCTTTACATTATTTTTTCCATTTAAATTTTTGACTGAAAATATAAATGTAATCTATTGTTTTGAGTGCATATTTTCTTACAATCAATATATTAGACTTCTCCAGCAAAGTGAAATGCAACAGTAGCAAGCAAGTAAGTTAAAATGGGGGGTGCACTTGCACCCTTTAAAACCTCCTAGATCCGCTACTGAGCAAGGGGGTAGCAAAGGGGTACCATTTGTCAACCTGCCAGTGCACACTAGGAGTTGGCACTTTTTCTTTGCAGAAACAAAATAAATGAATCTGTCTGCCACTCTGTGTGTGTATATACAGTATAAGGGATATACAACCCCCCCACTGGAAATATTGTTAATATTTTTTGTTTGAGTGCCAGTTGACCCAATAACATCACAAGTGGCAAAGCCACGAGTGATGTCATTGGGTCAATCGACACGAGAACAAAAAATATTGACAATATTTTCAGCAGGGGGGAATTGCATAATCTATTTATGCCATACCTCCAAAAGAGTGGAAAAAATGTAATTTCTTGCAATTTTTTTGCCGATTGTAAATAATCTAAAAGGTATCTATAATTGAAACACCATTCATTTTGTAGATATTTTTGTGCTGAACAAATTTCATGCTCATAGTACTGTGCTACCATTTTTCATTTTAAAGTTATTCACATTTGTTTGTTGCAAAAAGTAAAAAAAATTGAATTTTCTGCTGTTTTCTTGCTACTTATAAAAAAAACTACAAGGTGTCTGCAAATGAAACACCACTCATTTTGTAAATATCTTTGTGCTGAACAAATTTCATGCTCACAGTACCATGCTATCAGTTTTCGTTTTAAAGTTATTTGCATTTGTTTGTCGAAAAAGTAAAAAAAACTTGGATTTTCTGCTGTTTTTTGCTAATTATAAAAAATAAATAAAAGGTAGCTCTAAATGAAACACCACTCATTTTGTAGATATTTTTGTGCTGAACAACTTTGTGCTCACAGTACCATGCTATCATTTTTCGTTTTAAAGTTATTCCCATTTGAATACAATTAGTACTACTACTGAGGCCGAACATTCAAACGAGTTGGTGAGGAGCCTGAGGGGAGTGAGGTGGGGGTGCACAGTGGGCTGCGGGGACTCAGAGAGTGGTGGGGAGCGGTGACGGAATCCGGCATTGAGGAGGAGCACTGCTGCAGCATGAGCAAAAGGAACCTGAAAAAAGGGAAGTGCTTTCTTTTTCTCTTGTACAGTTGTTTAGTGTGGCAGACTTAAAAAATTTTTAAAACCTAATATAAAACAAGAAAAAAAAAAGAATGCAAGGGCTGATTGAGGAGATAGCTGGGGGCTGAGGCATCTCCTATCTTTCATCCGGCAGGGGCAGGCCTTGCAGAGGGACAGGGGGGTACGCTGGAGACCCAATAGGAGGCCTTGTGTTGGGATTGGAGGTCCCAGTGTGGGACAGGGTCAGGTTTGATACTTTCTTGTGAGAGTCGGGGTTGTGCCTAATCCTACCTTCCCATCCCTCCCACC
The DNA here is from genome assembly GCA_016271365.2 of Neoceratodus forsteri. Classification (NCBI taxonomy): domain Eukaryota; kingdom Metazoa; phylum Chordata; order Ceratodontiformes; family Ceratodontidae; genus Neoceratodus; species Neoceratodus forsteri. The sequence continues at coordinate 239,499,320 of CM057451.1, forward strand.
CCTGACTACTACACATTGATAGGGTGGGCTACCCTACAATTGCTGGATGGGACTGCTAGGTGAAGATCATTTATAGTCCCTCTCCAGCAGTTAAAGCCACAGGATGGGGTAAAGGCATAGTTTTAAAAGGGTAATCTCACCCTTAGGCCTTCAACAGTAGCATACACAGGGCAGTGCTGTTTGGTGTGTTTTGGGGGATTTTCTATGGGAGACACTTAACTAAAGTGAACATTGCAGATACAAGTAATGTTCTAGTGGTTTGTCGAGAGCATTGAGGCCGTAATGTGTGGGATGAGGTGGAGGGTGGTCGATGAGTGTGGGAAGCTCAGGGAGGCACTACAAGGCACCTGAAGACACGTGACTAAGCTGACTAGTAGGGTGGCAGCAGTCATGATATAGTTTCCCAGGATCCACACTGGGTGTGGGTCGGGAGCCTGCATAGGGAGGGCTAAATATGTTTAGTATGGATAGGAGGAGTTCAAAGTGGGGGAAGGGTCACAGGGAGTGGGCAGGACCAATCCATGGGTAAGGAGGATGGGAATGGGCAGCCAGCCAGGGCAGGGGCTAGGGAGGGTTGTATGCTGCCAAGGATGCAGAGCAGCCATATTCCTGGGAGTGGCATGGAGGGCTGGGGGCTGCATGGTGTGCTGGCAGATGGGTCAGCTTAGAGAGGAGATTTGATGGCTGAAGAGGGAGCTGGAGGCATCGGGGGACAAGTTAGGGTGGAATGTGGGCATGAGAGGAACCTGATGAGTCATTCAATACAGACAGTGACAGGCCGGCAAAAGGGAAAGCTAGAGGAATCAGGAGGTGGGCCACACAATTGTGTGCAGTCATGGGCAGAAACTGAAGACTGGAGGTGGGTCAGGTGAAGGAACAAGGCTGCTGCAGTGCCAGTGCAGGGTTATAAGCCTCAGGGAGGGATGACTGGGGACAATCAGGTAAAGGGGATTACCAGCGCAAACAGATTCCAAGTTTTAGCTAGCCTGGAGGAGCAGAAAGGGGTGGGTAGTGTATCTACTGAGTTTGTTAAGGGGAGGGCACTACAGGAGGAAAAGGATGCAGCACAGAATCGGCAGGTGCTAGCGGTAGCCCAAGTATCCATAGAGGTAAGGGGCAGCAAGAAGGTGGTGATGCAGTAACACCAGTGAGGATAATGGAGCAAGAAGATGCTGGGAAGGGGAAAACAGCAGGCGGCCCAGGTGAGGTTGGAACAAGGGTGAGGAGGGGAACTCAAGTAGGGGGGAAATGCAACTCAAGGAAGGCACAGGGGAACAGTAGTGGAGGGGTGGCAGGGTGGAGGGTGGTGTAAAAAGTGTGGGAAAAGTGGAGGGGGAGCACAAGGAGAATAGTTTTGAAGTGGAAACCGATACACCAGCCATAGTTGGTAGGGGGATGAAGACAGGGCATGGAATGGGAGGGGCAAAGGGGTGGCATAAAAAAAAGGTAACTGGGGGGCTGGGAGGAGGGATCAGATTGGGAGGCAAGATAATGTCAAGCAACAAGGTGAGATCTCATTAGGAGGAGACAGTCCTTAATTCTGGGACTCAATACTTAAAAGGGCTGAATCAGAGGGTGCCAGAAAAAGCAACATCTTGGTGGAGTGCATGCCTGGCATGACAGTAGAAAAGGTGGGTCAGCATATTGGTAGATGTGTAAGGAAGGTGGGGGAAACCGCACATCGTTGCACACCTGGGAACAAACAATCTGGAAGGCAGAAGACAGAGGAGGTTCAGGATAGCTTCAGGAAGTGAGGAATCTATGCAGTGGGGAGACAGTAGCATTCTCAGAAGTCCTGCCAGTGCCACGAGCAAGTACAGACAGAAAGTGCAGAGTCATGGACTTCAACAAGTGGCTGAGGGAATGGTGTGAGTCCATGGGGTATAGACTGGTGGGAGAGTGGGGAATCACATGGGAGAACACAGATCTATATGCAGAGGAAAGGCAGTGGCAGTTCCAGCTTCTGTTGGTTACCAGGGCACTGGGTGGGCATAACAGTTGGTAGCCGGGGCACATCCCCATTCTGGTTGGACCCATCTCAGAGCCACAAAAATCAGGGCCATACCACCCCCCAAGCCAGGAGAAACAGGACCATACTCCATTGAGCCACCAGGTGAAGCAGGGACATCCCCCCTACCATCAGAAGAGAAGGGTTATCCTCCAGCCTATCCCCTTCCAGAAGGTATCCACCACCACCACTGCCAGTCAATCTCCACCTCCCAATCAGTCATAGTGGCAGCAGGGCCAGGTGGATGCTGTGTGTTCTCGTCCTTCCTTGAGCCGCCTCACTCCAGCACTCACAGACTCAGACAAGACATACCCACTTACCTCGAGGCACTAGCAGAAGTAGAGTCAGTTGACTAACTCAGGGCCCTGTCTGGCTCGGGTTCAAATTCTGTGGGTCTGGGTAGGTAGGCAGCTTCTCTCTACGTGGGCCTCATCCTCGTCCTTGTGTTGCTGCTGCACTAACTGGGTGGCTGGACTCCATGGGCTGCTGTGCTAAGATGGGGCCGGGGTGGGCTCTGTGCTGCAGTCAGAGGGCTGGAGATTAGCAGGAAAAGACTGTAGTGCAGCTACTGGCTGCTGGGCCAGTGGCTGGGCAGTAGTATAGGCTAATGGCTATACTGACTGAGCTGGACTGGCTACTGGCTGCTACTGCTCACCTCTCTCATCTTGCTCCTTGCAGCTGCTTCTACAAATACCAAGCTATACTATGATTCAGTTGGCCCTGGGACTCGGGAGGGTCAGAGGGAGTCCTCACAGACCATTGGCAGGCATTGTGTGGCACAGCAAAGAAAGAGCAGTCGACCGTCCTGGTCAGTTTAAGCTCCCAAGCACTGGGGGGGGTGAGCCTGGTGGGGCATTCAGCTGTCGGGAATCGGACAGTTTCAGACTTCCGATCTGGTGGTGGTTTGTTCTCTGTCACCGGCGGTGAGCATGAGCATTCCAATAAAGAATTGACTGCAGCGGCTGCTTACTGCAGAGGCAAGGTGCTGAAGCTTCGCAGGCAGGTGGAGGTGGCAAAATATTCTAACAAGCGCTCTCCCTTGACAGCAGGCCAGCAGCACAGCTGAATGGCTCATGCAAGGCAGTCTTGTGTCAGCGTGGTGTCACAGCTCAGAAGTCCTACCCGACTCCACAACGTACAGAAAACGGGGCCAACTCAGCAGGGTCAGGACTTCTGCAGCATCGCGGCACTGAGCAACACACAGAACAGCCTGAGAGCTGAGGAAGTACCAGGCAGGGGGAGGACTGGGAGTCGGGAGGGACATCAGGACCGCTCAGGCAGGCAGGCAGCAGCACAACTACCTTGGAGGCCAGGCCAGCAAAACGGGAAATGGTTGGAGACTAAGAGCACTGGGGCACAGCATATTTTTACCAGGGCATGTGCCCTGGTGTGCCCCGGTGTAGCACCGCCACTGGGGATAGGCTGCATCTCAGTAAGGAAGGTTCACAGGTGTTAAAGCAGAGACTGGGGGACTTTATCAGTGAAAAACATAATTTAAACTAGCTGGGGGGGTACTCTGGAGGTGGATTGAACCAGGAGAGGGGGTCCTGGGGACCTCCCCCCTCACAGCAAGGATAGAGCCAAATTTGACTAGGATTGGGGGTGGAGGGAAGGGTAAGGAGGCAGCAGAGAGAGGTACAGGGCGAAGGGTGGTATCACTAAATGCTAGGAGCCTGGAGAACAAGATGGCTGAGTTGCAGGCATTGATGGCAGAGGGGGAAGTTGACAGAGATACCATTATCGATACGTGGGCAACCCAAAACCATGACTGGGACTTGACCATCCCAGGATTTAAATTATTCAGGAGGAACAGAGAAAAAGGGAAGGGGGGAGTAGCCATTTATGTAAGAGAAGGGATCGGATGTATTAGGGAGGAGGACAGGTCAGAAGTAATTTGGCTGCAACTTCAAGCCCCGAAGGGGGCTAAGGTCCGATTGGGGGTTGTTTATAGGCCCCCAACCCAGAAAGAGGACATGGCTAGGGAACTGGGGGAGCACTTAAGGAGACTCAATGGCAAAGGGAGCACCGTGGTAGTGGGGGACTTTATAATCTACCAGGGGTGGATTGGAACATCCCAGATACCTCATGCGCCAGGGAGCAGATCCACCTGGAAACATTTCAGGATGGCTTCCTGTCCCAAAGGGTAACAGTGCCAACAAGAAAGGAGAACATTCTTGACCTGGTGCTGGAGGATGGGGAACATGTTAGGGATGTTCGGGTGAAGGAACCACTGGCGGGTAGTGATCACCACACAGTGTGGTTCTCAATCAATTTGGATAGGGAAACAGCCACTACAGAAACTCAGGTCCTGGACTTCAGAAGTGCAGACTTTGGCAGGATGGGTCACATACCTAGAAAACACATAGCTAGCATCTTCCCAGACATGCACGCAGAACAGAAATGGGTGATCATCAAGCTAGGACTGACTGAATCCACTAAATCTTGTGTCAAGAACCAGTGTAAGAAATCCAGGACCAAAAAACCAAGCTGGATGACTAGCGAGGTAGCAGAGAAGATGAGGGATATGAGAAATGCATTTCAAACCTACAAGAGAACCAATAAGGCAGAGGACAGACAGGATTATGTGAGGAAATCCACGGAAGTGCACAGAACGGTAAGGGCTGCGAAGGTGGCTAGAGAAAGGAGATTAGCGCAGGGGATAAAAGAAGGGGAAAAGGATTTCTTCAGATATATCAGGGAAAAGAGGGAGAGCAAGGATCAAATCGTTAGGATCAGGAAAGGCAGTGGGCGGGAAGATAAGGGGGCTGAGATGGCAGAAGTACTCAATGAGTACTTCTGTTCAATATTCACAGGAGAGAGAGATGGGCCCATACCTGAAGTGAAAGGTGGGATGGGGGGGGAGGGGCGAGACAACCACGCATGGGGGAATTACAGTGGGAAGGGTACTGGAGGGCCTTAGGTCCCTGAGGGTGGACAAGGCACCTGGGTCAGACGGAGTTCACCCCAGGGTACTGAGGGAGATGGCAGAGGTCCTGGCAGAGCCATTGGCAGACCTGTTCAACACCTCGCTAAATACAGGGTGTGTGCCCAGGGACTGGAGGGAGGTGAACGTGGTACCTTTCCATAAGAGTTGGGACGAGCCAGGGAACTACAGACCAGTGATCCTTCCTGCAATTGTAGGAAAACTGATGGAGGCTATCCTCAAAGAAAGACTGGTGCAGTTTCTTGAGGATAATGACCTACAGGATGACAGACAGCACGGGTTTGTCTCTGGCAGATCCTGCCAGACAAACCAGATTGACTTTTTCGACTGGGTCACTAGGGCATTGGACAGGGGCCATGCGGTGGATGTACTCTACCTAGATTTCAGCAAGGCCTTCGATTCAGTGCCACACGGTAGGTTGACCTGCAAGTTGAAGAGTCTGGGAATAGGGAGGAAACTAGTCAGATGGGTTGAAAACGGGCTGCGGGAGAGACAGCAGAAAGTAATGGTGGAGGGTGAGGCATCACAGCCCATGGCAGTGACAAGTGGTTTACCACAGGGTTCTGTACTGGGACTGGCCTTGTTTAACATTTTCATAGCAGACATAGCAGTAGGGATCAAGAATAAGATCAGTCTCTTCGCAGACGACACCAAGATCTGTGCTGAGGTGGATAGGGGTGAGGGGGCAAAGGACTTCAGGAGGATTTGGCAAAACTGGAGGAATGGTCACACACCTGGCAGCTTGGGTTCAATGCCAAGAAGTGCAAGGTGATGCATTTGGGAGCCAGGAATCCAGGATACAGTTACTGGTTGGAGGGTGGCCAATTATCCACATCCAAGGAGGAGAAGGATCGGGGGGTGCTTGTGACCGGGGAAATGAACCACCCGGCACAGTGCAGGAAGGCAGCGGCAAAGGCAAATAGGATGCTAGGGTGCATAGCAAGGGGAATTATATCTAGAAGTAGTGAGGTCATATTGCCTCTGTAGAGGTCACTGGTGAGGCTGCACTTGGAGTTCTGGCGCCCCTACTTAAAAAGGGACATGAAACTGCTGGAGGCAGTGCAACGCAGAGCAACAAAGATGATCCTGGGGTTGGAGGATAGAACTTAGGAGGAAAGGCTAAGAGAGCTCAATATGTATACCCTGGAGGATAGAAGAGAGAGAGAGGGGATATGATTGAGATCTTCAAGCACCTGAAGAGGATGAGCAGAGTGGGCACCAGGTGTGTGTTCATGCTTAAGAGCAGAAGGGAAATCAGAGGGCACTCTCTGAAGTTGGAGGGGGGCAGATTCAGGAGGGAAAGGAGGAGACACTAGTTCACCAAAAGGGTGGTAGCAGGGTAGAACGTACTGCCAGAGGAAGTTGTATCATTGCAGACTATGGGGAACTTCAAGAAGGGGTAGGACAGATTCAAAGGGAGAGTACAAACTGGGAGGGGCCAGGGAGGGTGAGAAAGGAAATTGAGGGTGGGGGGCAGCTGCAGTCTAATGGACTGATGTGCTACACACTCGAGCAGGCTAGGTAGACATTAAAACCTTTACCTGCTGGAAAATTTGTATGTTTGTATGTTCGAATGAGCCAGTCAGAACCTACTACATGTACGTAATATATGGATTAATATCAAGAATAGTATTGTAAAGCATGCAAAAAAATACAGGTACTACACCACAGCACCAGTGATAATAGTATAGTTCCAACTCTGTAATAGTATCATTCAGACCTCATGATAGTATCGTTTTGAGGTCCGAACAACAGTATTATCAGTAAATCATAAACACGCAAGCGCAGCCTGACAGCTCATGCTGACCGCGAGCCAGCTTTTACTGTAACGCCACTTACAGTAAAAGCCGGCTGAACGGTCAGTAGATGTGAGTAACTGAACAGAATGGTGCTCTCAAAACCTGAAAATATGACTGAAGACATGCTACATTTTATAGAAACTCAAGAAAATGTACACGCCTTGAGAAAGATAGCCTTCGACATGAGACTACTCCAAAATTACCTGTCAAAAACCGGTGAGTCTCATCAGATAGAGCAGATCCCAACCAAGAACTTGATAACATACCTGCTGACTTTATTTACCAAATAAAGAAGCAGGATGGTTCTGAATATGATTCTAGTACAATTGGGGGTACTAGGAAGTATTGACTGGTACCTCATAAAAAAAGAACTACCTTGACTCCATTTTTCAAGGGCCATGTGTGAGTTTCAAACAAACAAACAAACACTAAATACACTCATGGTCAAGCAAAATTACTTTTAGGAATGGGCAACCACCCCAGACAAGCCCAGCCCCTGACAAAAACAGACATAAATCTTCTCTACACAAGTGACACCCTAGGATTCCATTCACCAGCAGCTCTGCTCCACATGTTGTTTTTCAATACTGGGCTACACTTTGCCCTCTGTACTAGTGAGCGTATCAATTAAGGTGGGGGGACATTGTCCCTGGTACAGACAGTGAAGGCAATGAGTACCTCGAGTACTATGAACCCCAAAAGAAGACAAGAACAGGTGCCAATATACAGGATGTCAGACCTGTGTCACCCAGACTTTACAGAAACACCCTTCACCCAGAGATCCAGTAACAGCCTACCATAAGTACGCAAGCCAAAGGCCACCTGATATGAACAAACCAGAGGCTCCATTTTATCTTGCCCCTAATCTAAAGTTCAAAGTGAACAGTTACTGGTGTAGATGTACGACAATTGGATAAAATAAAATAAGAAGAATTATGAAATTGCTACAGAAATCTGCAGGCCTTCCCCCAGACAAAAGGATCACCAATCATTCTACCTGGAAAACAACGATCCAAATGTTAATGGATTCAAAAATTCCCCCCACTGATGTGGCACAACTGGCAGGCCACAAAAATAATCAAAGTATAAACAATTATAGCACCTTATCTGAATCAAAACAAAACACTCTATGCTCCATCCTCACAGGAGATCAATCCTCCACCTCCCAAGAAGAACCAACAGTGCAGCAAGCAGAATCCACACCGGAGACACTTTTCCTTGCTACACCAACAAATCAAATCAAATGTATTTATAGAAAGTGTCTTTTCAATGGCACTTGTACATTAATCAAATAAACATACAATAAGTTAAAAAACACAGATTATCATACAAACAATCCATTAAAAATTATCAAATCATTACGTTAATAATTCTCAGCAACTCTATTTATTAGTTATATCCTTAGCTAAAGTTATCAGGAAATGCTAGGCTAAAAAGATAGTTTTAAGTGCCAAATTAAAACTCTGAACAGTCAGGGACTCTCTTACCCGATAAGGTAGTGAATTCCACAGGGTAGGGGCTGTGAACACAAATGCTCGGGCCCCCGATGTCTTAAGTCGCAGCCTGGGAATCTCTAGCAATCCCTCATTGGTAGAGCAGAGTGGGCTGGAAGGGCAGTAGGGATGAAAGAGATCTTGCAGGTAGCAGGGTCCCTGTTCATGTACTGCTTTATAGGTTTGAAGACCAACCCTTACGGTGATCTGCCACTGCACTGGCAGCCAGTGCAGTCTGCGGAGCACAGGCATAATGTGATTGGTCTTAGAAGTACCAGTCACCTGCCTGGCTGCTGCATTCTGAACTAGCTGCAAGTGGTGGATATCAACCCCTGGTAGCCCTAGGTAAAAGGCATTGTGGTAGTTGAGGCGAGAGGTCATGAAGGCATGGACCAATGTTGGAAGATCATCTGGGGGAATTCCTCAGAAGATAAAAAGAGGTTTTGATTACGACTGACACCTGTGATTTTAGTGTCAGACTGTTGTCAAAAATAACGCCCAGGTTACGTACTCGGTCTGAGGTAGTCTGATGAACACCTCCAAGCCAAAGCCCAGAGGGTTGTCCAGCCAACAGCCCCACCTCCTGATTACCTGGGTCCACCACCAACACCTCGGTTTTAGCTGGGTTCAGCCGCAACCAACTGGCACTCATCTATTCCTGTACCTCGGACAGGCATTTGTTAAACACCGAGAGGAGATTATTCTGTTTGGGTACCAAAGACATGTACAGCTGAGTATCATCTGCATAGCAGTGAAATCTCAGACCGTACTGTCTAATAATGTCTCCCAATGGCAGCATATACTAACATACTAACATACTAAAATGCCAGCAAAGTCGGCCTTATGGTCTTTCGTGTCTGCTCGATAGTCACTACCCATAATGGGTGCCGATTCTGCTGTCCCCCCCACCCTATTGGTTTCCCCTATCCCCTGTCCAAGATATTCTCCTTTCATTGAGTTTGCTCAGCTTCACCCTCCCTCTATACCGGTCCCAGCCCCTCTTGAACCCCTCCACTGTATCCACCTCCACCAGTCCTTTGGGCAATGCATTCCATGGTTCCATCACTCTCTCAGTGAAGTAATGCCTCCTCCTCTCCCCCCCGAGTGTCCCCCAGCTTCCACCCGTGTCCTCTGGTTGCCCCCCCTTCTTTTGGAACACCCCATCTGAGCCTACCTTATTTATCCCTTTTATGTACTTGAAGACCTCTATCATATCCCCCCTGTCCCTCCTCCCCTCTAGAGAGTACATGTTGAGCTCTTCAAGCCTCTCCTCATAGGTCCTCTCCCCCATACCCCAGATCATCTTGGTTGCCCTCCTCTGAACCCTCTCCAGAAGTGCAGTGTCCCTCTTTAAGTACAGCCTCCAGAATTGCACACTGTACTCGAGGTGTGGTCTAACCAGGCAGTTATACAGAGGGAAAATCAATTCCCTTCTTCTTGAGGTTATCCCCCTAGTGATACACCCCAGCATCTTATTGGCCTTGGCTGCTGCCCTCCTACAGGTCTCAGAGTTGTACATTTTGACATCCACCAACACTTCCAGGTCCCTCTCCCCCTTCAAGACTTGTAGTGTACCTCCTCCCAGGGTATACACTTGGCCTGGGTTTCTAGCCCCCAGGTGAATAATCCTGCATTTCCCTGCATTGAATTTCAGTTTCCAGGTACACGACTACTTATCCAGAGCCTCCAGGTCCTTCTGTAGGGCTCCCCTCCCATCTTCCCCATCCACCCACCAATCCCAGCTTCAAGTCATCCACAAAGAGACTCGTTTCACTCCTGATATCTTTCCTTATATCAGACACATTGGCATTAAACAGGAGTGGCCCCATCCAATCCTTGGGGGACCCCACTGATGACCCTCCTAGGAGATGAGACTACCCCCCAACCACCACACTCTGAGTATGCTCAGATAGCCAATTACCTATCCATCTGATCATCTGCCTCCCAACCCCCATTTCCCCCAGCTTAGCCAGCAGCCCACTTTGAGGTACGGAATCAAACACCTTGCTGAAGTCTAGAAAGAGGACATCCACCAGCCTTCCCTGGTCCAGGGCCCTTGTCACCTAATCATAGAACTCTACAAGGTTTGTCTGACATGATCTTCCCAGGATGAAGCCATGCTGTCAATAGTCCACATAACCCATTTCCTCCAGTATCCCCCTAGCCTTTCCTTGATAATACCCTCCATCACTTTGCCCACCACCAACGTCAGACTAACAGGCCTGTAGTTCCCCGACTCCTCTCTTGACCCACCCTTTGGATGGGTATGATATGGGCCACCCTCCAGTCGTGGGGCACCTATCTCATCTGCAGAGAGATGTTGAAAAGCTCCACCAGAGGGGGCCCCAAGAGCATCAGCCAATTCCCTGGGATGTATTTCATCCAGCCCCAGAGCTTTCTCTGTTCTTAGGAACCCGAGGGCTTCCTTCACTCTATCAACCGGGATTTCAACTTCATTGGCCCCCACCCCCCACCTTCCCCTCCTGCCCTGCCTACCTCCCTCCGGATGGTGCTGGCCCACCACCACCCCTAGACTCGACAGGGATCCCAGCTTCTAAGATTCCCACCATTTCCGCAGGTCAACCTCATCTCCCCCCGTGTGGTGCAGATATACTCTGCAAACAACATGGGTGACAAAATTGAGCCCTGCGGTACCCCGCAGGACAGGGGAGAGTGGATCAGAGGAATAAATACCAGAGACCACTCTCTGAGCCCTGCCCTTGAAGAAAGAACAAAACCATCTGAGGACTGTACCTGACAATCCACAGATGAACCACAAGTGCTCCAAAAGTACACCACGGTCCACAGTGTTAAATGCTGCAGAGAGATCAAGGAGGACCAAGATAGAACGAGACCTCCGATCTTGCTCTATTACAAATCATTTAGCACCTGAACAAGGGCCATCTCAGTGCTATGCCTTTTCCTAAATCTGGACTGGAGACAGTCATAGACATTGTGGGAAGATAAATGATCATCCACCTTCTCAATAACCTTGCCTACAAAAGACAGGTTAGAGACAGGTCTGTAGTTGGTCAGTCTGGGCCAAGGGAGGGCTTTTTCAGGAGTGATTGCACAACCGCCTCCTTTAGGGGGTCAGGAAAGACCCCCCTCTCCAATGACCTCCAGACTATCTTGGCCAGGGCTGGGCCGATTTCATCAACACACCCCACAAGGAGACACATTAGGCTGGATCTAAACTACAGCTGGTTGGCCACAAAGTCTGGATAATCCTCACTATGTACATAATATCTGACTAGCTGAAGTCAGACCAAGCAAGCCAGGTACTTGCAACCTCCTGCTGACCTCCGCAAGACCCACTAGAGGGGGCTGGCCAGATCCCGGACCTGATGTCGGCAACCTTATCTGTGAAAAAACAAGCAAACTCCTAACACTTTTCTTGTGTAAAAAGTCCCCCAGGCTGAAGACAGATTGGATTGCACAATCTGTCCACAGTCCGGAAGAGCTGAGCTGGTCTGTTTTGCACAGCAACAATCTCCCTGGACAGGAATTCTGCCTTCTTACACGTGTTTGTCGATTGATAGACTGCATAATGGTCCATCAATCTAAGCCTGTCAACCTCCAGGCCTAATTTCTGCTGAGCTCTCTCTAGCCCTCGACCCACTCTCCTCAAGTCCTTCAAGATCCCATCAAACCATGGGGACCTTGGGTGAAGAGTACATCAGAAAACAAGGAACAGTACATTAGGAAATGACGATGACGCACAAGCTGACAAGTAAAATCTCACAATTCTCGGGAATGTCTGACAATATATTCGGCTCCCACTGTAACTTCTTTGGTGATGTCTTGATTAACACTTACCAATCTCCTCAGCCAAACAAAAAGCACCGCTACATATTATACTCAGACTCCGAGTCTGAGTAACCAGCAGCATTCCATTTTAAAAATAACTTCTGTTTTTTTTTTCTGTTTCTTGTTGCCACAATCATTGGACAAGTTCTACAAAGAACTGTTTGAACTATGACAAGTTGAGCTGTTGGCTGTTTTACAATTTGTTGTTAAACCTGGAAAGGAACCTCTTGCTGAACCTGCAAAACACACAGCTATTTGAAGACTTCAGACTTCTTTAATGCAGCACACAGGTAAGACCTCATCAACAAATTGGATCCATATATTACAAAAAAGAACAGATAAGCATGCATTTCATGGGTGTAATACCATCTCAAGGTTCTGGGAATACTGGAACCTCTTGAACTTCACTCTCGAGGTTCCCTATGTCCCCAGAACCTCTCAATGGTATTACTCCCTTGTAATGCACACTAATCTATCCATTATTCCATTTATTTTGGACCTGGAGTAAAGATACTGGACCTAGAATGAGAATATTTCAATATCCTCACTACAGGACAACAAAAAGCAAAAATATCACTGATATCTGCTCTGTAATATACTCACAGATGTGGCATAAATATATGTATGTATGTATTATACTGGTGCGGTTGCGCCAGTATAGTTTGGGATGAGTAAGCAGTTTAATGTTAAACCCCAAATTATGCACCTTAATAACTTTGCAACTGTTCAATGAGTTTGCATGAAATTTGGCATGCACCATCTTGTATGGTAAGTCTCTTGATTTGCCAAGTTATGTTTTGGTCGGACTTGCAGTTCCCGTGCAGCGATGCTCTGAAAAACGCGTTTTTCGCCTTTTTTGGCACTTTTTTGCTGAATTTTGCCCATCATGCTGCGGCCACACCATTTGGAATTTTAGTCTGAAATGTTCAGGGTAGAAATAGGTTTGGTCAAAGAACAATACAGCATTGGTTTAGTGAAAAAAATATTAATCCATTCCAAAGTTATTTAATTTTTAAATTTCAGGTTCTGAGCATGCTCAGTTCACTCCAAAATTTATATGTAATTTTTGCGAAGGCGGATTGGGCTCGCGATCAAGGATTTTGTCAGCTTGCGAATGGGGATTTATAAAATCCCCATTCATGAGAAAAAATTATTTGTTCATGAGCCGCCATTTTGTTTTAATTTATTCCCGCAAACAAAATGTTGTAGCTTGTCCCACAGGTGACTTCTTGCACAAATAAGGTATGGATTTTGTTCAGGGTAACACCCTCTACAAACCCATGCCTTTGGTTTTCTTTGTTTTGGCAAAAAAACATACATTTTACATTTTAAAATTATTCGTTCGTGACTCGCTTCCAATCCTCATTTGCGAGGTGATAAAATCCCCGTACGTGAGCCAATCCCCTTTTGTGAGGTAGCAAAATCCTTGATCATGACTTAGGGACCAGATGGCCCTATCTTGTGAACATGGATTGGCTCACAAATGGGGATTTTATCAGTTCACAAAGGGATTGATTTGAACTCCCTTTCGTGAGCTGACAAAAATCCCCTTCTTCGGAGGTGGCCAAACTCCCCGCTGATCTACAGATCCCCTTCGCGAGGTGACAAAATCCTTGATTGCCATTTCACAAACAGATGGCCCCTTCTCAAGTATGAGGATTGGCTCGTGAATTGGGGATTTGACACCTCAAATTAGTTTTAATTGCTGGATTCTCATGAGCTGACAAAATCCCCATTCGCGAGCTGACAGAATCCTGTTCGAGCCAATCTACTTTCACGAGCTGACAAAATCCTTGATCGTGACTTAGGACCAGATGGCCAAAATCTGACAATAAAGGATTTGTCATGAATGGTGATTTTGACAGCTCACGAATGGGGATTGACCTCGCGAATGAGGATTTTGCCACCACACAAACTAGGAATTTGCACTGTAAATAAACGGTTTGGTCTTTTGGCTTGAAATTTGCAGGGTACAAAGGGGGTGTCCTAGAGATGTGAGTTGTGCTGTTTAGATGTAAAAAATGAATTCAATTCCACAAATATGTCATCACGAAGTTGAGATTGTTCCCATAGGATAACACTGCAGTGCCGCCAGTGACTTTCGGTGCCCATATCTTGGAAACAATGCGAGATACGGATTTTTCGCTACCCACAACTTAGCATGCGTGGAGGTTTGGAAGTCATGATTACGATGGCAGTGGAATTTTTTTCATAGCTTGTATGGTTACTGAGATATTGGCAAGTTAGTGTTACAAGGGTTCCTTTACAGCTCTATGGGGCTACTGTGTGGCTCCGTTGTTATGTGTAAGTGGGCCCGCTCTCCCACACACACATATTGTTATGCACAAATGGGCAGCTGGCATCTGGGGTGTGGGGTTGTGGGGGTGTTAGGGGTTCAACCCTAACATCTCATTTCCCCACTTTTGTTGCTTTAACCCTAACTGATGCATTAACGAAGTTTTTTTGCAATGAATATATATATAGATATATAAGTAAAATAAATTATGTTTTTTTTAAAGTGGACAGGACATCATTTCTGATTGACAGCTATTTATAATATTCGCTGTTTTTAGAAATCATATTAATACCCCAAATTATCCATATTAACCATGGTTATGTGATGCATAGGCAGCCTTATGATCAAAAGTCGCACATCAGGTGTCTTGTTGGGTCCTGGCAGCATGCACAGAAGGGTAACATGTACCTGCAGTGCTGGTCCCCTGGATGTGGGCAGCAGTGCTTGTTGGGCCCATCGAGGAAAGTGATAAGAGGTGGGACACTGTACAAGGCAGAGCATAGCATTGGAGAAGGGATACTCTGCCAGAGCTGCTATGGACCTCTCCTACCAGCAGCTGGTAGCCCCAGTGTGGCAGGTTTTCACCCCCATGCTGCTGCATCAAGCCCACTTACCATGCAGTGAGGGTTGGGTGCCACTGGGCAGCACATGTCCACATGTACTTTGGCAGCTTTCACAAAATTCTGATTTAGAACCACAGAACAAATTTATGCATTGTGGATTGATGTCCACTTCATGTCACTCTCTATCTGCGGTACACCCATGTTTATACCAGGTCACGGAACAACCATCCTCCCTGCCACTCCAACAGCTGGGAAAGACTAGGGCACACACAAACATAGAGCACCAGATGTGACCTGGGCTACACAATTGTACAGCTAGTAGAAGTGAAGCAAAAGGAGGCTAAATTATTTATTTCAAGGTCACACAGTAAGCCAGTGTCTGTGGTGGGGACTCAAACCCATGTTCCACTGTTTTTATTTCAGTGTTCCTGTCAGTAGAGCACACTACTAAAGGGGCTGTTCTGTTCAAATGCCTCAACAAAGTAAAGTCATACTTCTAGTCAGTACATATTTAAAGCAGCAGTACTACGAAAAAAAAATTGCGCTTTTTTGGCAGTTTATTCCCTGTGCCCTGCTAATCATATACCTGGTACTCTTTCTCACTGGCATTGTACTATCACCGAGTAATTTGCTCAGTTATTCTCTGCTTTTGTTTACATTTCTGCCACTAAGCATGTTGGACTGGAACCCCCTCTGCTGCCAACTGCACATGTGAATGACTTGCAGGGACATCGGGAATGGTCAGCAGAGGGTCCCTCTGCTGTTGTCAAAAGACGTGATGTGACCTGTAGAAAAAGCGCAGCTGAAAATTAGTCAGCCGCCATATTTATTGTAGCGCTACAACAATTCAAATAAATTGCAAATATCTAAAAAACTAAAGATGACTTAAAAAAAACATTTACAGGTATGGAAACTGGAATCTTGGCCACATGCTTACAGCTGAAAAACAGAATTTTGATAGCTCACTTCCTGATTTCGTAGTACTGCTGCTTTAAAGTCTTTCATTACTTGAATAGAAAAGAACCCCAATGTAAAAGCACTTTGACATAGTTTATGCTAAAAGGGTATGTGTTAACTAGAACTTTTCTCAAATTAAGAACATTTGTATTGTCTCTCTTCCCATATAATAGTGAATCTCCTCAGCAGAGGAAATTAATCTTGTATTTAGAATGTTTGTATAGTCTTTTTTTTCACTAATATGTTGGTATGGCACCTGTGTAGTAGGACTCTACAAGTGTGTTTTGTAAAGTACAGCCAAGTAAAATTGCTCCCACTTTCTCTTCCTCAGTATCATCGCTTTCTCTAGGTTGAAACCTCCAATGAACTGTATGAACGCCAGTCAAGCAAAGCTCTTACATGACATTTGTATATTTCTTTCATGGTATAATACCTCCAGATTTTCAGGGTCTGCTGATGCCATTACAGAAATGAACCTTTTTAAATGACTATGGCATTTCAGTACTGTTGCTTAGCTTATTGTCTCTGTTTCTAAGAGTGGTCTCCATTCCATTTGTATGCACTGAACAAAGAATAATAGCGTAACCCTTCTGCAAGGTATGTGGGCTTACCTTTGGCTCTGTGGAGCCCAGCCTGGACCGCCACTGCCAGAACTTAGCAGTGCTTATCAAGTGAGTAGGCTGTCTGCTGCTGCATTCAGCACATCCTCAGTTTGCTGTGGTGTGTGCAGAGAAGCAGATCTTCATTTTGCTTGTGAGTGTGGAGAGAAGCAGAAATCTTATCTGCAAGGCTAAGAAAAGAGCTGTGCAGAAATTTGGGAGGGAGAAGCAAGTTTATACAGCCATTAACTCATTCTACACCATGCAGCCTTTAGAATGTTTGTGATGGAACTTCTGGGTCCAGTCCTTTTCAATATGTTCGTCAGTGACATGGAAGAAGAAATTCAGGGCAAGCTGTGTCTCTTTTCAGATGACTCTAAGCTCTGTGGCAGGGTAGACAGTGAGGAGAGGGTTAGGGAGATGCATACAGACTTGCAAAGGCTACGGAGGTGGTCAAGGGTTTGGCAGTTGAAATTCAATGCCAAAAAGTGCAAGGTGATGCACTTAGGGAACAAGAATCCCTGGACAGAGTACTGGATGGGGGTGGGGGTGGGGCTGAGCATGACCTCTGAGGAAAAAGACCTAGGGGTCATAATCAGTGACTCCTTTAAACAATCAAACCAATGTAACAATACTCTATAGCAAGGCAAACAGGATGCTATGGTGCATAGGAAAAGGTACTGACAGCAGGATGGAGGTATTACTACCACTTGATAGATCACTGCTGAGGCCCTACCTGGAGTATTGTGCCTAGTTCTCGAGTCCTCGCCTAAAAAAAGATAAGAACAGGCTGGAGACAGTGCAATATAGGTTGGATAAAATGATTCAGGGTCAGTAGAGCAGGCCCCAAACATGTACTCAATGGAGGCCAGATGATAGAGTGGAGATATGATAGAAACCGTCTGTCATAACCCCACTCAGCAGGTCAGGCCCTCTGCTCCCACAGTGTCAACCTCTGAGTGCAGTATTGTGAACAGCAACAGAACAGGGTAACCCTTCTGTCTGTTTTGTGGGTTCAAATCAACCTTTGTTCTCAAGTTCTGGAGGGATTCAAACTGTGAACCTCTTGCTAGTGTACCCAATGTACAGGCTCAGATAATTCTGCTCTTCGGGGGGGGGGCAGATATCTTTTGCCTATGGGCACCTAACCAGGTGTACACAATGAACCCTTAAAAACTCTATGAAAGATCTCAGAAGAAACTCTTACCTTTTCCCAATTTGGTAAACCAGTAAGCTTATGCACAATGTCAGCTTTAACCATATATGTTTCACTTGTCAAAGAAAGAATTTCAAAGGCACACCAAGTAGTCTCGTAAAATAGAGGTTTACTTTAAAATAGATAAACATATGTAAAATGTAAATACAGAACAATATATCGCAAAAACATGCACTCACTAAAAAAGAACAAGGTTTAAAAAGTGCAAATTAATTCCTACCACCAGACAATTAGACTTGTCTATCTAAAGCAGATGTTTCTTCTTCAGAGTCCAAACATGAGAGTCTCTAAGGAACTGTCACAGCATAATTAAAACAACTGTCTTGAGCCTGCCTTCCCCATGATGTCACCCAGCTCCTGCTCTGTTTATTAAAAAACTATACAACCAGGATGTCTCATCATTCAGAAGGTAATTTAAATAGGTGACATCAGCAAAAACTTATTTCCCCATGTGACTTCCCAATCAAGTCTATAATTTTCTAGGTTGTTTCTTTCATCCATGAGCAGCATCCTGCTCTTTCACAGACATCAAAGGAACATTTATGATTTAGCACCTAAGTGACATAACCTGGTTTCTTCCTCTAATATCATAAAAGTTTATGATTTCCTTTCCCAGTAGCTGACAGCTACAATTAAGCTAGATAAACAGGAGATCCTTAATTTAAGTCTCTTCTAGCCTGTAATTATCTCCTGGCTTTTAGGATAACAGCTTGTAGTTGAACCGGGGGTTATTCCACAACACAGCATGTCTCAAGAGAGACATTCAATAACACATTTTTATATTACAAAAAGCATAGATTAATCAGAACCAGCTTTCCAAGTGTCACAATCCTCCCAATCTAGACTGAATTTGTGGGCTCTATCCCCTGCATGGGATGAGCTTCCCAAATCAGTTCACTCCTCATAGACATGAGACAACCCATCTGAGTTCTGATTGGTTGCTCCAGCCCTATGTAGAATTGTCATGTCATACCCTTGCAAAGCAAGACTCCATCTTAGCAATCTACCATTGTTTTTTCCCATCTGTGTCAGCCAAACCAGGGGACTGTGGTCAGTCTGTATCACAAAATGCTGCCCATTTAAGTTTGGCTGTAACTTTTTTAGGGCTCACATTATGGTAATACACTCATTTTCCACAGTAGAGTATGCCTTCTCCTTGGGAAGTAACTTTCTACTCAGGTACACTACCGGATGATCTTTCCCTTGGCTGGATGTCTGACTCTGTACTGCCCCAATACCCATGTCTGAGGCATCAGTCTGAACTATAAAGGGTTTGCTATAGTCAGGACTTGTCAAAACAGGAGCACTGCACAGTGCCTCCTTCAATCTGGTAAAGGCTTCCTCACTGGCTGGGTCCCAGGCAATTTTCTTTAGCATCCTTTTCTTTACCAGGTCAGATAGGGGAGCAGCCAGGGCACTGTAATTGGGTACAAATTTTCTATAGTACTCTGCTGTCCCGAGAAACTCCTGACCTGCTTCTGCTTTTCTGGTCTGGGCCATGCCTGGATCACCTCTATTTTTATTTGGTTAGGATGGAGCTGTCCCTGGCCTACCACATGCCCGAGGTATGCCACTTCTCCCATGGCCACCTGGCACTTCTTTGCTTTGACAGTGAGCCCGGCCCTCTGTATCCTGCCCAGCACTTCCCTAAGGTGGGACAGGTGTTCCTCCCAGCTGGTACTAAAGATGGAAATGTCATCCAGGTACACCACCGTGTACTCCTCAGCACCACTTAACACCTGGTTCACCAACCTTTGGAAAGTGGCCGGGGCGTTCTTCATTCTGAAAGGCATTACTTTAAATTCAAATAAGCCTATCAGAGTGATGAAGGCTGACCTCTCCTTAGCTCTGTCTGTGAACTCTACCTGCCAATACCCCTTGGTCAGGTCAATGGTCGTAAGATAGGTCGCCCCTCCCAACTTGTCCAGGAGTTCGTCCATCTGGGGCATCGGGTGGGCGTCTGACTTCATGACTGCACTCAGTCCACGATAGCCTACACAGAAATGAGTAGAGCCATCTGGCTTGAGCACAAGGACTATGGGTGAGACCCATGGGTTGTGGGATCTCTGGATTACCCTTCAATCCAGCATCTCCTCCACTTCCCTCCTAATGTCCTTTTGGACAGCCTCTGACACACGATATGCTGTCCGCCGTATGGGCGTCTGTGTCCCTGTCTCCACATCGTGCATTGCTAAGGGGGTTAGTCCAGGCTTGGTGCTAAACAATGGGGCAAAGTCTGCTAAAACCTCCCTTACTTCCTGGATCTTGTCCGGAACCAGCTGGGGAGACAATTTTACTGCCTCCACAGAGGACTCCCACTTTCTTTCTTCCAGTAAGTCCAGAAGGGGGTCTCCTTCGTCTGTCCCCTCCCCAGGACTACACACTACAAATCCCATGTCAGGCCTATTAGCATATGGTTCATCATGTTGACATGGTACATCCTTTCTGTCCGTCTTCGGTCAGGTAACTCTATAATATAGTTCACGTCATTTACATTCCTAACCACTTTGTACAGTCCTGCCCACTCAGCCTGCAGCTTGTCTTTCTGGACCGGAATAAGGACCATGACTTCCTGACCTACCATGTATGAGTGAGCTCTGGCTCTGCGGTCGTACCACACTTTTTGTTTCTGTTGGGCAGCTGCCAGGTTGCTCTGGGCTGTCCCCATATGCTCCTTCAGCCTTTCCCTAAACTTAAGGATGTAATCCACTATGGGAGTTCTCTGGGTGGTGTGCTTGCCTTCCCAGTCCTCCCAGATCAAGTCTAGGGGCTCACGTACCTGGCGTCCATATAAGAGTTCGAAGAGGGAAAATTCTGTCAACTCTTGGGGCACCTCCCTGTATGCAAACAACAGGTGGGGAAGGTATTTCTCCCAGTCCCTCCCATGCTGTTCAGAAAATGCCTGGAGCATTGACTTTAGTGTACCATTGAATCTTTCCACAAGCCCATTGGCTTTTGGGTGATACGGTGTCGTGCATCTCTGCACAACCCCACACTTCTCCCACAAACATTTCTTCAGGTTTGACATGAAGGAACCCCCTCAATCGATGATAACCTCCTGCAGAAACCCAACATGGGAGAAAATCCTAAGTAAGGCATCTGCCACTCTATCTGTCCTCAGTGAGGAGAGGGCAACTGCCTCTGGGTGCTGGGTGGCATAATCCACCACAGTCAGGATGAATCTCTTCCCTGAGGAGCTGGGGGTGTTTAAAGGCCCCACAATATCCATTCCCACCCTCTGGAGTGGCTCTTCCACTATGGGGAATGGAATCAGAGTGGCATGGGTTTTCTTGCCCACCTTCCCTATTTCTTTGCACCGGTGACAAGACCTGCAATACTCCTTCACCTGTTGGGTGAAGTTAGGCCAATAGAAATTCTGGGCCAACCGCTGCATAGTGCACGTGATTCCCAGATGACCAGACAAGGTAATATCATGTGCAATCTTGAGCAACTGCTCACGATACCCCTGGGGAATAACAAGCTGCCGGCCTAGCACCGCTCTCTCTGTCTGCACAGCCTGAGTATACATAAGTCCATTTTCCCACTAAACCTTATGTCTGCCATCACCTCCCTGTGCTCCATCAGAGTCTGCCCAAGCCCCCAGCTTCTCTAGGCTAGTGTCACTTTTCTGAGCAGCTGCAAACTCCTCACACATTCCCAAGGCATGGGACAGGTCCCCTTCTGTCTCTAAACTTGGGTTCCTAGCACTAGCATCAGGGCACTCAGGATCACTGTCTTCCCTAACCCTCTGACAATGGGTCACCCCACCCTTTTCGGAGTAACCCTCTGTAACCGTGTGGTTACTTGCTACTGGGAAAATTTCTACCCCTTTTCATTAGTCTCCCCCTCTGTAGACACAGGCTGGGGAACCAGCCTCCCAGTGGTTTCCACAGTGGCTTCTGTGGAGTTCAGGGAACTACAATTTTGCCTTGCTGCTTGGCTATGGGTAAATGCACACACCATCCCCTGTTGGAGATTGTTGCCAAGGATGACATCCACTGCTAACGTTTTGGCCACAGCCACCTGTTGCACAGTTCCCCCTGTTTCACCCCAGTCTAGGAGAACACTAGCGAGGGGCAATGATTTCCCCCCACCTGTAAAGTCTTGTACAGTGATGTATTTATTGGGTATAAGCTGACCAGGCTGTACCAGACCCCCTTTTACCAATGTCAGGGATGCCCCTGTGTCCCTTAACCCTTGCGTCTGGGTGCATGTGTTCCCTCATGTTCACAGGCATGCTTTCAGGGACACACAAACAACCCACTTCTTTCTTAGTCCCCAGTTGTGTATTGCTCACCTTTTTGGGACACTGTCTGGCAATATGCCCAGTTTCTTTACATATCCAACATTCATTTCTTTTCTCAGAGAAATCTTTTCTCTGAAACCTGGGGCTAACTGGTTTCAGTGGAGGCAGTGAGGGTTTTAGCTGCCCTGAAGGTGCGCTTTTCCCTTTCTGGGCTGCCACGCCGGCCCCATTCATCCTCAGAGCAGGTCTGCTCTTGGCATAGCTGTCCGACAGTTCAGCAGCTTCTTGCACTGTTTTGGGATCTTGGTCCTCCAGCCAGATTTTTAACTCTGCTGGGCATGCCCAGAAAAACTGTTCTAACAAAATCACATTTTCAATTTTATCAACAGAGTTTTCTTCAATTCCTTCCCACCAATGTTCTAAAAACTGATGTTGTTTCATGGCTAGCTCCTTGTAGCTCATGTCAGGGCTTCTCCTGAGCGTACGGAATTTAGCTCTGTGTGATTCAGCAGTTAATTCAAATTTCTTTAACAGTGCAGCTTTAAGTTTGCTGTAATCATTACTGTCCTCATTGTCTATTTGACCCAATTCATCCCGAACCTTCCCGGTAAGTAGCGGGGATAGCTGGAAGCTCCAGGACTCTCTAGAAATTTTAGCCTGAATACAAATTTTTTCAAAAGAATATAAAAAGGCATCCATATCCTCCCCCTCTTTAAATTTGGCTATCAATTTGGAATTCAATTTGTAACCCAGTCCTGTAGTCCCAGTTAAACCCAAGCCACTTACCTGCTCTTGTGCTGGTGGTCGGAGTCGTAGCATCTCCAGTTCATGTTGTCTCTGGTGCTCACACTCCTCACGGTCCGCCTCCCACTGTTCATGGTCCCTCTTCTCCTCTGCAGCTCGCTGGCACTCACGCTCCTCATGCTCAGCCTCCTGCTGTTCCCGCTCAGCCTCTCGTCTCTCTCATTCTGCCTCACGCTGTTCTCGCTCTCTCTTCTCCTGGAACTCCAGCTCCATTCAGCGCAACTCAATCTGCAGCCTGAGTACTTCTGGCTGCAGAATACTGGTGACCTTTCCCTGTTGCTGTGGCCCTTCGCTGGCACTGGCTCTGCTGTCATCCTCACCAGATCTGGACACTGCACTGGCCACTAGCTCTTCCGCATTCAAGGCTCGGTCCCTTACAGTCACTGTCTGTGACTCGATGCTCTGGGTATCTGCTACCATCACGGCATCCACGAGGTTCTGCCTGGTGGCTTTCACCTCAAATGGGACTCCTCTGTCCCTGCACAACTGCTTTAAGTAGTCTACAGTGTGCCTGTTGTAGTTGGAAGCCATCTTCTTCCCTGACTATGGCTACTCTGACTTGCACTTTAGAAAAAAAAATAAAACAGGTAGGAACTTTACTGTAAGCCAAGTGATATAGTTCTCTTTCCTTTTAAAAATAAATCACTACCTTTTTCTTTTTTTGCGAGTGAGCTGACAGTCTCAAGCCAACACACTGAACAATAAAGCTTGTAATACCAAACTTATGCACACCACTGCCAACCAATCTGTCACAACCCCACTCAGCAGGTCAGGCCCTCTGCTCCCACAGTGCCAACCTCTGAACGCAGTATTGTGAACAGCAACAGAATGGGGTAACCCTCCTGTCTGTTTTGTGGGTTCGAATCAACCTTTGGTCTCAAGTTCTGGAGGGATTCAAACTGTGAACCTCTTGCTAGCATACCCAATGTACAGGCTCAGATAATTCTGCTCTTTGGGGGGGCAGATATCTTTTGCCTATGGGCACCTAACCAGGGGTACAAAATTAACCCTTACAAACTCTATGAAAGACCTCAGAATAAACTCTTACCTTTTCCCAATTTGGTAAACCAGTAAGCTTATGCACAATGTCAGCTTTAACCATATTTGCTTCACTTGTCAAAGAAAGAATTTCAAAGGCACACCAAGTAGTCTCTTAAAATAGAGGTTTACTTTAAAATAGATACAAATATGTAAAATGTAAATACAGAACAATATATCACAAAAACATACAATCACTTAAAAAGAACAAGGTTTAAAAAGTGCAAATTAATTCCTACCACCAGACAATTAGACTTGTCTATCTAAAGTAGATGTTTCTTCTTCAGAGTCCAAACATGAGTGTCTCCAAAGGACATTCACAGCATATTTAAAACAACTGTCTTGAGCCTGCCTTCTCCATGATGTCACCCAGCTCCTCCTCTGTTTATTAAAACATTATACAACCAGGATGTCTCATCATTCAGAAGGTAAACTAAATAGGTGACATCAGCAAAAACTTATTTCCCCATGTGACTTCTCAATCAAGTCTGTAATTTTTCAAATTCTTTCTTTCATCCATGAGCAGCATCCTGCTTTTTCACGGACATCAAAGGAAATTTATGATTTAGCACCTAAGTGACATAACCTGGTTTCTTCCTCTAACGTCATAAACGTTTGTGATTTCCTATCCTAGCAGCTGGCAGCTACAATTAAGCTAGATAAACAGGAGATCTTTAATTTAAGTCTCTTCTAGCCTTTAATTATCTCCTGGCTTTTAGGATAACAGCTTGTAGTTGAACCCGGGGGGAGGGGGGAGGTTATCCCACAACCCAGCATGTCTCAAGAGAGACATTCAATAACATATTTTTATGTTACAAAAAGCATAGATTAATCAGAACCAGCTTTCCAAGTGTCACACCGTCAAGTTCCTGAAAGGAATGAACAAGGCAAACTGCAAGGGACTTAAGTATTTAGCTGAAGTGGTGGATCAAAAACAGGAGGGCATGAGTGGAAAGTGACGGCGGGAGGTTAAAGAGGGAAATGGAAAAGTTTCATTTTACAGAAAGGGTGATGAAGCCTTTGAACAATCTTCCAGATGATGTGGTGTGTGCCACAACTATCAATGGTTTCAAACATGACTGAGACAGAATGAAGGGCTTATTGGTTGCTTAGGGTAGTAGCGGTAGGGTGGGGAGCATGGGGCGGAATAGTGTGAGTTGGAACCATGTATGGACAGTAGATCCCAGTTTTATTAGGATTTATGGGTGACTGGATGGACCAATGTTATTTTTCTGCCATCATCGTCTATGTTTTTATGTAAGCTTCAGGAGAGAAACATTTTACATAAAGGATTGTGAATGAAGAACAGCTCCTCCTTCTCCCAAGACTGTGGAACTGCACACGGTGTAGTTAGCTGTTAGTGAACTTCCTGCTACATGTACCATATGACCAACGTTTTTGCATAGTAACTCAGTCATATGATCTTTTCTCCAGCATACACTTTCCGAAGTATAATGCACTTTGCTGGTAATGTTTTTCCTTTGCTAGGCTATGCTAATTCTCACCCCCTCTGCATTGTGTTGAAGACTGTGCTCAATTTGCACAGTGTTTTTTTACTCTGCCACAAATACAACATGGAGTGTAGTGAGCGGGGTTTGCTTATCTCTAATGACTATATGTCAGTAACATAGTGTAATTACATAGTATTATAAAATGGCAAGAAGAAATCCTGCGTAACGACTGGTCAGTGGCCACCTTCAACAATGATTTTTCCAGCACATCACTGTACTGAGCTTTGTATTTATTAGAGCCCAGTGTCTGTCTTTCTCCTTGTAGTGATCTTCACCATACTCTAAAAAGTCAACAACAGCTAAAAAGAGTTCAAGATGATTTTTTTATTCTGTATAAACAAGCCAATGCCTGCAGGTCAACATGGAGCTTGTTACCAAAATGTCACTCTGTGTCTTTGACTTTGCTGATGTAGTCTATGGCACTGCCTCCTCCACTTCCCTTGCCAGGCTGGACATCCTCTGTGACTCCTTTTGCCTTTTTATTACAAATTCCCCCCCCACACTCATAACTGTTCCCTCTATTCCTCCCTTGCCATCCTCCTTCTGCCCTCATGTCACCAGGCTCACTGTGTTTCCTTTATATCCAAATAATGGTTTGGTTTTCTTCCTTCCTACCTCTCCTCTTCCAGCTCCCCCTGCCGTTTCATCCCTTCATCCCAGGGATCATTGCACTTTCTTCACTCCTCACCCCCACTCCTCTTCTGGGCAATCTGCCTTCTAATATCAATTTCCCTGGCTCTGGAACAAACCCCCCTCCTCCCTGTGCATCTCCTCATCCCTTGGCTCCCTCAGGCGCCAGCTGAAACTCCAACCTCACCACACCTGCTCAGGTTGCCCTTACTGCTGACACCCCCTGGTCTTGCCTCTACATCCTTGGTTGGGTCTCTGACTAGGTTTCCTCTACATGCCTACTGGCTGCACTTCTTCACCAACACTGTTCTTCCATCTACCACAGGGTTAGGCATAAGCTTGTCTTCGGGTCTCTCGCCTGTTGTCACTTAATAATTCATGCTGTGGATTGTCATTTTTCTTTGCACTTGAACTGGTATCTCATATTGAGCTGTGGCCACACTTTATTTGTCTGTATAGCCTTATTGTTGTACAGTACCTCCTCAGTATTTGTACCAACATCTTTACCAGACATGCTCTATTGACTTGTTTCCAGACATGGACTGGAGCATCCAAGCAGCAGCATTAACTAGGAGCAGATTTATCCTGGACTCTCTTCAGGGTGCCTTGCTCAAGCAACTCGCCATGGAACCAACTCGGCAGAAGGCAATACTGGACCTTGTGCTCACAAACAGGGACAGTGTTATGAGGGTAACAGTGGGGGAGCACCTGGGGAACAGTGACCACCAGTCATAGTGGTTTGAAATCACAGAAGGAGCAGAACCAAACCACACAAAAACACATATCCTGGATTTTAGGGGGGCAGACTTTGGGAAAATGGGGAGATACTTGAAAGAGGCATTAAGGGGAATGGGGCAGGAATCAGGTTGAGGAACAGTGGGCAGTATTTAAAATGGGGATTACAAGAACAACAGAATTATACATTAAGCAGGTTAGCAAGAGGAAAAGGAAGAGGAGACCATTATGGTTTCCCAAAGAGGTAGCAATGAAAGTGAATGCCAAAAAGATTGCATTCAGGCAATACAAAAAGACACAGGCAGAAGGGGATAGGGAGAAGTACCAGGAGAAGCAAAGAGAGGCAGGGAGGTCAGTAAGGGAAGCCAAAGCTCAGACAAAAGAGCACATTGCAAAATCAGTGGGTAGAGGGGACAAAACCTTTTACAGATACATAAGTGGAATAAGAAAGTCAAAGGGAGGGATAGTGAGACTGAAGGGGGAGGATGGGGGCCGCGTGGAGGATGACAACAGTAAAGCTGACATATTGAACAGGTATTTATGCTCAGTCTTTACTAAGGAAGAGGAGGGTAATGGGTCTGAAGGGAGTACAAGGGGTGAGAATGGTGCAGAAATGGACACAAGTCCCTTTACCGAGAAAGGGTCCTGAAGGAACTGGAAGTAATAAGAGCTGATAAAGCAATGGGGCCAGATGGGGTGCACCCCAGGGTCCTTAAAGAACTAAGAGAGGTGGTGGCTGAACCTCTGGCTATCCTGTTTAGCCGATCACTGGAAACAGGGAGGTACCCAAAGACTGGAGGATAGCAGATGTAGTCTCCTTATACAAAAGTGGGAACAAAGAGGAAGCTGGGAACTACAGACCAGTCAGCCTCACCTCGGTAGTGGGGAAGATCATGGAAGCACTATTGAAGGAGAGATTGGTGGAACATCTGGTTGTCAATGGACTACAGGACCCAAGGCAGCATGGTTTCACCAGGGGGAGGTCATGTCAGACTAACCTCATTGAATTTTTTGACTGGGTGACTAGGGAAATGGATCAGGGGAGGGCAGTGGACATGGCCTATCTGGACTTCAACAAGGCCTTTGACACTGTGCCACATAGAAGACTATTACACAAACTGGGGAATATGGGTGTGGGCAGGACAGTAGTGTGGTGGGTAGGTAACTAGCTGGGCGGCAGGACACAGAGGTTGGTGGTAAATGGCTGTCACTCCACAGAGGGAAGAGTGACCAGTGGGGTACCATAGGGATCAGTGCTGGGACTGGTCCTATTCAACATCTTCATCAGTGACATTGCACAGGACCTAGAAGGCAGAATTTCACTGTTCGCTGATGAAACAAAGCTCTGTAACAGAGTAGACACACCAGATGGTGTAGACAGAATGAGAAGGGGCCTGCAGAAACTTGAAGAATGGTCAGGGGGTTGGCAGCTGAAATTCAATGCAAAGAAGTACAAGATAATGCATATGGGGCACAAAAACCCTGGCACAATATATCAGTCGGGGGGTGAGGATATAGCATGCACCAAGCAGGAAAGGGATCTTGGGGTTATCATGTCTGATGACCTCAAGGTAGGGAAACAGTGTGACAAGGCAGCAGGTAAAGAAAATAGGATGCTGGGACACATAGGCAGGGGCATCACCAGCAGAAAAAGGGAGGTCATAATTCCACTATACAAGACACTAGTGAGGCCCCACCTGGAGTACAGTGTACAGTTCTGGAGACCTTACCTACGTAAGGACATAGACAGGGTAGAGAAGGTTCAGAGGAGGGCAACAAAGATGGTACATGGATTGCATCACAAGTCCTATGAGGACAGGTTGAAGGAATTGAATATGTACTCCTGGAGGAGAGGAGGAGAGAGGGACATAATAGAGACATACAAGTATCTTACAGGGAGGAACAGGGTGCAGAATACACTATTTTTAAGTGAAAAAGATGTTCCAGGACTAGAGGGCATGGGATGAAGTTGGAGGGAGGATGATTCAGAGGAAACGTGAGGAAGAATTTCTTCACAGAATGGGTGGTGTACAAATGTGGGGGTTGAAACAATCACGGGATTTAAGAATGCATGGGATAGACATAAAGGAATTCTGGAGGTCAGGGGTAAGGGGCAACATACTTCTAGGAAAACATAAACTGAACTTACAAGCTCAAATGGGCAGACTGGGTGGGCCATAGGCCCTTATCTGCCGACGCTGTCTATGTATCTATGTATCTATGTGTCTATGTATCTATGTTTCACGTATTGTACTGTGCTTCTCCTGCTCCTCTCCCCCAGGTCTCACCAAGAAATGATCCTCAGCTTAGTGTGCCTCGCCTGGTTACCCATTTTCAAATAAATAAGTAGACAAATAAAAATTTATAATAGCAGTAATGCACTCCAGGGTATTGTTGTGTGGATAACGTAACTTCTCAAGTATTGGATGCACTTGGCATGCAGCCTCATGCCCTACCATGAGAGGCAGGACATTATCCTATAATGATACACATCTCTGCCGTGCATCGTTGCTTAAGTAGAATATTACTGCAGTAGCAGAAATAATTTATTGTCCATCTTGTCTGCCTCTTCTGCCGTGCATGGCAGTGACCATACCCAATTTGAGTAATGGCACACATCCATGTTTTAGCTACCAGAATGTTATCCCTGCTTATTCTGTGTAGCCCTCAGTGCCATTCTCCATCAGGTTCCTGTTTAGTTTGACCTTAAAAGCCTGTACTGTTCTAGCCTCCACCACCTCACTGGGTAGCCTATTCCATAGCATAGTAAAATAAAATCTTACGCTGCATTTTACAGTAAAACGTCTACATCTTAGTTACCCTTGTTTACCATTTTCTATCTTTTTACTTTTTCTATATAAATCACAACTCTGGAATATTAATAAATTCCAGTATTCTACAACTGCTGTCCAAAAAGTGCTATCTCACCCAGGTTCAAAGGGACTGAGTCTATAGCTCTAAAAGCTGAAATCAAAGACATAAACTTTGTCACATGTTGAGAAAGATAAAGGTATTAAAGAACACCCAGCTCCAAGTTGCTTTAATGACTTAAAAGGCATTTTAGTAAAAAATAACATCTTAACAAGACTTCACAGGATTTGGCTGTCAAAGAGAAAGTGATGGGTGTCTTTAGCTGGCTTCCTGAAGAATAAAATCTCTGGCTTACGCTCCATTAGATAATGTTAATATACAGTAGTGAAAGGTCCTCTTAGATAATGCAATGTAGTACATATTTTAGATGACCATTTTTTCAAGGAGCATTTCAAATCGTGGCAGTGTGCAAATGCCTTTTTTTTCCAGTGCAGTCCATCCTATTCTCTTATATCACACCAAATCTCAGTTCTCTTTGTTTACATTTTTGATCCACAATGAAGTCACATAAATCAATCTTGTATGTAGTAAGTGATTGAATTAGTGTGACAAGAAGGCTGTACAATACAGCCTACAACCCCATGACTTTCATTTGCTGAAATATTAATACCCCTTTTGGGTTGGTTTAGGTATCTTTTAATGGTTCACCCATGCTGCATCAACAATGAAGTTGGCGTTGTATACCACAGTGAAAGCAATCCACAGACACCAGCAGCCACGCTCCAACAATTTGCTGTCTGGCAGTAGGAGTGACCTCCATTGTGGGGGGCTACAAATTCCAGGTTGCACCCTGGTGGAAACTAGGAGGAACAGTGGAATGCCAACATTGCAGGATGGCAAAAAATCAGAGTTGCAGAAGAAGTGTGCAATATCATTCCCTTGGTACTCCTCCCTGGTACTCCAGATCCACCGGCTCCCTCCTGGGTGACTGCCCCTGTGAGCTCCAGGTGGCATGTTCCCATGGATATCCATCCGAGGCACTCACTCCACGTAACAGCTCCCATATCCTTGAGCTAAACTTAGCTCCCCCTCGGGCCCTGGTCACAGTCTGCCTCCCAAACTCAGGCTCTCACTGATCCCATGGGGTGCAGATCTTTCTCTGCCCCATCCCCATATCAGCAGCTCCCACCATGTCAAAAGCAGGGCTTGCTACACTCCAAAACTGCAAGAGAATCTACTACTGATGTGCTAAGTGAGCTGACCCTCAACTGAGCCAGAACCCCTTTTAAAAACCCAAGCCTGCCCCCAGACCACTCTTGCGCTACCAGTAGTTTCCCATAGCAGCTAAAACCATTAATCCTTTAGGGCCTGGGTCGAACTTGACCCAACCACTTGTCCCAGTGATGCACATCCCAGTGCACTATAAGTGATGCCCCTAACCCCAGGGCTGTGGTTACACATACAAAGCTACTCCTCCTCCTCTTTCCACCCCCCTGTCCCTCCTATATAGCTCATACCCAGGGACAGAGAAGTCCTAGCCATAATTCAGCATGGCCCATGTCTCTGTGATAGCTGCCATGGCCACCTCCCCCTCAGTCATCAGTGACTGCAACTCAACCATTTTGTTCCCTAGGCTCCTTGCATTCAGGCATGACCTTCTACCATGACTCGAGTTCCCCCCCATCTGCCTCCCACCTGCTCCCAGTCCCACCCACCTACCCTGTCCCTCTGTCTCTCATCTGAACTCCCTTCTTTTGGTCCTGATTTGAGGAGGTCATTTGGCCTGCTCCACCAGGTGACAAAGGGTGCCATGAACCCTGTTGCCCCCATCAGTTTAAATTAATATCTTTACCCATATATTACTCAAATCTGGCTTTCAGCACCCCAGCACCCTCAATAAGATGCAGCCTATCCATTGCATAAGGGGCCTTATTCTTCTGGTACTTCTCTAGCCCCCAACTAGCCCATAGCCCTTCTGCAGCACACCCTGAAACAGACATTACATTCCTCAATCCTTTTCTTTCTTGCAGTGCTAGCTCATGGTTCCAGTAAAACCTTTGAAATGGCTACCCACCTCCCCACTCCACTGCCGAGCTTCCCCACCTCCCTGAACCTCTCCTGAACCTCACATTTGGCCAAGTCTTTCATTCCTAGGTGAATGATGATGCGAGGTTCCCCCTCCAGTCTTCTGTTCTTGGCTATCAGTGGGCCCACTCTCCCTGTGGTCATCCCTGGCATACACTGCACCTTCCTGCGGTTTGCCCTAGCTCCCTTGTCTCCCCATCTCACTCCTTTAACTATTGAGTCTTCAAAGATCACTACTCTCCCCTCTCCATCTGCTTCCTGTTCCCTTAATGCTTACCCGGCTGTCCCATCTTGCCTGTCCCCTTCTTTCTCTTCTATCTGTTCCTAGATCCCTCCTCAGCCATTCCCCCTTCCTGCCTGATCCCCATCCAGACCTTCTGCCCACCTCCACAGCCACCTGCCCCCTACCCCCTGCCTGTCCACCCACCCTTGCCTATCTCCCTGCCGCCACTCCTTCACTGCCCTTTTGCCACATCCTTTCCCCTACCTTCCTCTTTTCCCTCCCCTCTGTGGTCTTCCCTTCTACTACCAGCAACCCCCTCCTGATTATACTCCCTCTCCTTCCCTCAGAGCTTCCCTTCACCCTCCGAACCAGTGGGGGGAGTGTATTCCACACTGGCAACTCTGAGGGTGCTCCCACTGGGACCCCCTCCCTCCTTGCCCTCCTCATTCCTCTTACTAAGGTCCACCCCCCTTGGCCTTCTGTTCCACTGGGGGCAGGGACATAAGGACCTTGCCTTAATTCCCCCTCCATTTACCCCCGACCCCACTCACAATATGGGCTCCACCTCTGTTCTCCTGACCCCACATGTCCCCATTCCCTGTGAGTACCCTCGCTCCTCCCTCATTACATAATATTATTACATTACCCACACAATCCCCTACCATACCGATGCAAAGCTGTCCTGTCATTGATTAATCTCCCCTGGTTACCAACATGAATCCCCTACTTGTGTCTTTTTTGGTAACCAGTGGGTCATTTCCCTTTACCTGCCCTATCCTCTCCCTTCAGCTTGTGCAATTGTAAGCAGCTGCTGTCTACAGATTAAGTACTGTACATAAACCATGGAAGATTCGATGAGCACACGTTGTTATCAGAAATATTTATAGCTCAATTTTGCCAGCTGGCAGTCCTGCTACCCTCCTATGGCTTGGACTAAGAATCAGTGCTTTCAGTGGATTCCCAGGAGACACAGCACAGCACAATCAGCAGTATTTTGTCCCCAGAGCATAGCAATAAATTCCCCATGGGACTCAGTAATCCCAAGCTTTTGGCTTTTATTTCCACTACCATAACTGAATAGGGATATTTAACTCTGTTGAGAAATTAGTAATATGCTACAATTCTTTTATAGTTCTGCTAGAGACCGTGCCCAACACATATTCTGACCCCTCAGTCCATTCGCTGGTGTTTACACTTTTCAGTCAATCCTAGGTGGCAGCAACAGTCTGGTAAATGCTTCCAGCATTTACAAGTCTCATGGAGCATGTGCATTTTACAGTTTCACACTATAGCCTGGCTTCTCAAATCAAATCAAATTGTTTATTGTTCTTCCAAAACAGTTAAAATTTTGGACATTACAAAAAATAAAATAGAAATATCAATGGGCTGTGCAATACAGCTTTCAGCTTCCTAAAGTTTCATCAACATTCACTCTTGATATAATCTAGTTTGATAGATCTTTTTTTATACCAATAACAGTTGAAAAAAAGTTAAAACATAGTGTTGCATCAGACACAGTCCCAGGGTGAAGTAAAATAAATATTAGATCATACTCCAAATTTAAATATTTTTGTAAAAATTCTGCTAAAATCAGATTTCTACTCTTGTTATAGAGAGGGCACTGTAAAATTATATGATGTAAAGTTTCCTTAAACCCTTTATTGCAAAAACATTCCAAAGTGTTGTGATTTGTGGTTGTGAAATGGCCACTGTAGTATGTGAACTTAGAATTAATAATTCCAAATCTAGCCTGTGCTATCACTTTTCTGATATTTGGTGCTATAGGAAGATTCAGATATTGTCCTATTAATGAATCTATTTTGTTCTTACCAAGCCAAATGGCTTGTTTTTGCTGTCTGACTATTCTTAATTGATTATTCAAGGCAGCCTCAAAGATTTTTTTTTATTTTGTCTCTATAAGTACTAGATATTAAAATACCTGCCTGATAATCTCTCCAGAGATGGATACAATTTAATTTTTGTAGATTAGTAGTTAAAGCTCTTAACCATGGAGAAATAAAACCCAGAGTGTCCCATAACTGTTTTTCTTTCAGACAATATTGCAATAATTTATTATTGTGTATGTTCAAAATTCTGAGCCAAAATGAAACAAGTCTGAAAATAACCAAGTCCGCCAGAGGAATCCTACCTAGTTCAGCTCTAACTAATACATTAGCCGTAGACAGAGGAATTTGTAGTAATGCTTTATAAAAATGAGATAAAGGGTTTTCTAACTTTAAGTTACTCTTAGTGCCCCAGATTTCGACACCATACAGTAAAATTGGAGTGATCTTTAATTCTCCTGCTTTAATAGCTGGGACTAATGATAATCCACCATATGTATAATTAAAACTAAGAAGAGCCTTTACAGCAAACTTTGCTTTATTGATTTGGCCATCATGATGTCAGTTCCACAGACCATTTGAGGAGAATTTTATGCCAATATAGCAGTATGATTTGACTGCTTCTATTTGTGTGTTATTTAGCCAAAATTTAGATTTTGTTGTTTTAGATCCAAATACCATTATCTTAGTTTTTTCAATGTTAATTCTCAAATTTAGATTTTCACATTTGTGTCTTAGCTGGTCTATTTTAGTTTGTAACCCTTTTTGAGATAGGGCAAACAAGACCAAGTCATCAGCATAAGCCAGAATATGAATATGGTGATTATTAATTTTAGGCGAATCCAACAATGATGAATCCTTAAAAGAGAGCAATGAATCGATATAGAGGTTAAACAGGAGTGGGGCCAATAGACACCCCTGTTTAACCCCTTCTATTGGTTTTGAAATATTCTGAAATATTGCCCATAGTATCATATCTAATCACAGTACTAGTTTTCGAATATAATAGGAAAATAGGAATTAACATGCTAGTAGGTATGCCACGGTCTAATAAAATCTTCCAGAGGGTTTCTCTATTTACAGAATCAAATGCTCCAGAGAAATCGATAAACAGGGCATATAAATTCATTTTCCTATAGAAATTATACTTTTCAATTAAATGAGACAAGACAAAAATATGATCTATTGATGAAAACCCTAGCTTGACAAGGAAATTCTGAAAGAGGACTAAATTTATTAATCCAATTTTGGAGCCTACTTAGTAATATTCTGGCAAAAATGTTACTACTAATGTCAATAAGACTTATAGGCCGGTAGTTATTAAGGTTTTGTAATGAACCTTTTTTATGAACCGGAATAATAATGTTTTACGCCAGGATTTTGGAACATATTTTCTCAAAGACATAAATTAAAGAATTTAACATAAAAAGGAACCCCAAAAATTGGGATTTTGTTTGTATACTTCTCCAGGGATAGAGTCAGATCCCGGCACCTTATGGGTGGCCAAGTTAGAAATTGCCTGCTTGACTTCCGAATAAGTGAATTGCATGGGTTGGTAAATATCTCCCGTCATCCACTCTGGAGTTTTGGGATAAACCCCTAAATCTAAATCTTTCATGAATAAATTAAAAAAGTATGTGACCCATGTTTCTTTTGGGATGTATACTGAAATAGATGGTTCATAAAACTTAACACCCTTAGCCACCAGTAGCCAAAAGCTTTAGTGTCATTATTTTGTATAGTTTCTAACATATGTGTCCACTGTTTCTGAGTGAACTCGCATTTCTTATACTTCAGAAATTTTTTGTATTGCTTCCTTGCTCTATTGAAGTCAGTAATAAGAGTTCTAGATGGATTTTTAGATACCTTTTTGATCAAGATTCCCAATCTTCGTTTCTCTTCAGAGCATTGATAATCAAACCAAGTAAGCGGTTGGGAGATTGCATTTTTATAATAGTATAATGCAGATTTAATACCAGAATAGCAATCCTCTAAGCATTTATTAAAATTTTGTACTGGGCGATTATCATGAAGCATTGTAAATAGTGAGGTTGTGCTGGTTAAATAGATTATATCAGCTACTTTATCCAGATTTCTATGGTTCAAGATTATTCTATATTTACCTTTGCAAGAAAGGGGGAAAAAGGAGGGGTGTTTGAGCTAATGGTAGAACTATACTTTATGGTGTCTGCCTTGACCAATAAGGCTGTGTGGTCACTTTCTGGCAACATTATAACTTTAAAACCATAAAAATGGTTATATGTTTCTGGAGAAATCATTAAGTAATCTATGATACTCCTCCCATTTGATGAAATAAAGGTAAATGCCCCATGCTGATTACTTTCCCCTCTCCCATTTAAAACAAGATAGTTGCTGTTATTTATAAAATCCATCAATTTAAGGCCAGCCTCGTTAACAATATTATCTGCTGAGTTCCTAGGTTCTAAATCTCCCATATAAATCTGAAACTGTAATATGTCCAAGTTGTCATGTTTGGCTATTCTGGCATTTAAATCTCCACCTATTATAATAATATATATTTGATGTTTTAAATAAAGGGTATCAATATCTGTAGACAACTGGGACCAGGGGTCATTTGTCTCCAAGAGATGAAAGTTAGGAGGGAAATACACATTAGTGATCAGACAGACCAAGTTGTCCCATCTTACAACTATGTGCTGGGTTTTTTTCTTTAGTGAGATGTGTTCTATAATGTGTATACCATCTCTAATTTTAATATATGTAGCTAGACCCCCACTCAGTCTCCCATATTTTTTATATATTGTGGCTGGGACTTCACATAGCATAACGCCATTGATATATAGTTTTGAAGTAGCCCATGTCTCTTGGAATAGTAAGATATCAAACATTGAGATATAGGCCTGCCAGCTAGAGTCAGCCAATTTAGTTTTTAGACCTGCAATATTCCATGAAATTAAATTGTGTGACTCAGCAGGTTGGTTATTGGCCGACGCAGGTTCAGTTTCATTATTATCGTTAAAGGGTAAAGTTTCCCTTAAAACTAATGGTCAGTTTTTTTCTATTTTCCTTTCAGACTCTTTATCATAGCTTACCATGTCTGTAAAATCTACCAAATGAATATTATGCTTGTCTAGTTTATAAGAGTTTGACATTTTCTGCAAGCTTTCCGCTGTTGTTGGGTACCAAACAGGGTTGCCCTTTGTCCCCCCTTTTGTTTAATTTATATTTAGAGCCCCTTCTGTGTACAATTAGGATGGATCCCAGGATTATGGGGATAAAAATTGGATCCCAGGAGTTCAAGATCTCGGCATTTGCGGATGACATTTTACTGCATCTTAGCCACCCCCGAACCTCGGTGCCGGCGGTACTTGAAGCTATTACGAACTATGGTAAGTTATCCAACTATAAAATTAATGTAAGGAAAACTCAGATGTTCCCCCTTAATATGAAAGTTTACAAATCGGACATTCTGGAATTGGGTATACAGTGGACCCCACTCACTCTGAAGTATCTGGGTATTGTGTTGGCAAGGTCAGAGGCCAAAATAGTGAGACTTAATTTGGAGGCCCTTAAGGTTACCATAAAACAGGATTTGGACAGATGGAGTAGGCTTCCGATCTCTCTCTCTGGGGAAGGATTAACATAATAAAGATGAACGTCCTTCCGAGGATTTTTTACCCCTGAACATGCTCAATGTTTGGTTGCCGTTAAAATGGCACAAAGCGTTACATTCAATTATCACAGATTTTATTTGGAGAGGTAAATCTCCCCATAGAGCCTATCACAAACTTGCTGCCCCCAGGGAGAAAGCTGGACTAAGGTTACCGCATTTTGGGTTATATTACTGGGCAAGTAGTCTCTGTAAATATCTACGGTGGCTTCGGCCCCCTAGGGAACTGGAATTATTGCTGTATGTACCTCCCTGGGTTAATTTGGAAATGGACTTGATAAGGGGGGTGGGCATGGACCCGAAAGCTCTTCTCTACTCCCCCTTAAGAACTCTCCCCACTAGGTTAGCAGCCTCTCCAATAAAAGATTCCTTACACATGCATGTTCAGTTATGTGCCTCAATTCATTATACTCCGTACGCAGATAGACACCAGCCGATATGCCATAACCCCAACCTGAGGATAGGGGGGAAAATGATCTGTGAATCCTGGCTTCCCTTTTTGAAAGGGTTAAGAATTGCGGATGTTATGCAAGAGGATAGGTGCCTCTCAGTTATAGAAATACAAGCCAAGTATAACACAGGCCCTAATCAGATCTTCAGAGTTTATCAACTCAAACATCTCTTGGAGAGCTTCAGGAATAAATTAAGTGAGAGGGAGATGAGGGGGGGAATGGTTTGATTCCCTGGCCCACAGGGTTTGGGAGCCACATGCGGTTTCCAAGGTTTATAAGGAACTGTTCGACCTAGTTTATGCAGGTGCTGACAGCAAGCCTAAGTACTGGTCAGATCGGTTTGGGGATCAGGGGTGGAGCTGGGATGTAATATGGCGACATATGTACCAGTACACCACCCAGGATGGATTATGTATCATGCAATACCATTTCCTAAACAATCTGTATTGGACCCCTTCCAAAGTGTATAAAATTGGACGTAGAATGGACCAGTTATGTTACAGGTGTCTTCAGGATAATGGAGACTTACTACACATTTTCTGGGACTGTCTATTGATAAAAGGGTTGTGGGACCAAATTAAACACAAGGTGGATCCTCTATTGGGTATTGAGCATTACTTTACCCCAGAAATTTGCCTGATGGGTGACTATACTGGTATCAATGTCAAAGTCCGAAGATATTATATGGCCCTAATTTCATCATCCATCAAGAAGATAGTGTTAAAGCACTGGCTAGATAATACAACACCTAATTACGCGGAATGGTTACAAGAATTACTTTTGAATTTAAATATGGAAAAATTTAGTGCAATGAGACGGAGCAGCCTCTCAAAGTTTGAGTGGATATGGAGCCCTTTCTTAGCAACCTACTTGCTTCAGACCTAGTTGACATCGACTGGGCTTGTTGTCCTTGGCATATACCCCGATGAGTGGATCTATCTCAATTTTTACAGGATTGAGGGGTGGGGGTGGTGGGGAAGGGAAGGCATAGTAATTAATAGAGGGGGTAAGCTTTTTTAAAAAAAAAACAAAGTCGTGTCCAGGTTCTAGCTTTACATTGTAAGTGGCAAAATTCTGTCACAGGTTTTCAGTTGTAAGATACTGGTTTTTTTTTATTGTGCCAGCAGTATTTCAATAAATTTTGAATTTCAAAAAAAATAAGAGTTTGACATGAGGTAATTATAAATGTCTAAAGATTTTATTTCAATGTCTACTTGAGAATCCGATGAGTCTAGAAATGTTCTGCGGACCAGTCCAACATCTTGAGGGCGTATATCGCAGTCAAGACTTAAAGCCAATAGTGAGTAAATATAGGTTGACAATCTATCAATGTTTTCCCCCTCGAATTTAGGAATTCCAAACACAGACGCTCTTCGACAAAAGTAATCTTTTTCAAAATTCCAGTAAAGCAAAGATAAAGTGGAAGTGATATTTCTCTTAGAACACTTGGTGGGAGCTAGAGATCCATATTCAAACTTCCAAACTGAGGACCAATTTACTGGAGATGAAATAAGTAAATCCAGATTATTAATTGGGCGTTATTTAGCCCATATGAATTTAGCAATGTCCAGGTTAGATAATAAAACATAGACTGGAGTATTAGGAGCTAAATGGTCCCTATAAACCAGTCTAATGTCCTCAATTGCAATATCTAGTTCCAATTCAGTGGTAAAAAGATGAAAAATCAAGTTGTACAATGAAGCTTCAGCTTCATAAGGCTTTAAAAAGATGTGCTCAAGTTTAAAAACAACCTCTTTCCCTGAAAAGGTAAATTGTTCCAAAGAGGCGAGGGGAATTAAATCTG
This sequence comes from Neoceratodus forsteri, assembly GCA_016271365.2. NCBI lineage: Eukaryota > Metazoa > Chordata > Ceratodontiformes > Ceratodontidae > Neoceratodus > Neoceratodus forsteri. Next base: position 239,538,840 of record CM057451.1, read on the forward strand.
CATCTGATACTGTTTCCAGAAAATGGTTAGCAATCTTCTTCTTAGAAAGCATAGAAGAATTTAAAGTCTTAAGTTGGTCATTTTCTACGTTTGTCATACTAACCCTGGAGGGGATTCTTGTAGATATTATTTCTGAAAAAATGATTCCATCTTCTTTTTTAAATTTCTCAGGATATTCTTTCACAGAATTTAATGGAACAAGGTCCTGCTCTTTACCATTTACAGAAATTTTTGACAAAGAGTTTTGAGTTGCCTTAGTATTAACAAACTTGGCAATATTAGGAGAAATATCCTGTTTACTTTTTGTATTTCTTTCCTTTTTGTTTTTGCAATGCCTAATTTTCTTTTTTAAGTTTTTTTTGCCGAGAGATTCTTCTCTTATTTTTATTGTATGGGGGAGAAATCTCAAATGAAGAGAAAGATGGTCTTTGCTTACCTCGCCCCTCTCTTCTCCCCTTTCCAGGTTGTCCACTTTAAGAGATAAGTAAGAGAGTTTATTAAAAAAAATACCAGATAAGTTCTCTATATGACACCTAAGGTCTTTAAGAGCTTCAAGTAAAACAATATTAGCCATGACAGGGTATGCTAAAGCCTTAAGCATGTATTTAGAAAAAGTATCTGGACAAGCTTATAGACTTTCCGGATCAAGATCTATATTTTCTGCTTCCCTGTCAAGCCTGTTAAGTACTTGGTTGGGTGAGCCATCTAAAGAAGAGGACTTTCCCCGATGAAGGGGGGAAGCATCTAACGTAGCTTGAGAGTCGAAGGGGCTGAAAAAGTTCAATCCTGTTGGATGTATAGAAAGCCCAGGGCCTTCTGACTTAGGAGAAAACTTAGTCTGAGATAAATCACAACCCAATTGTACAGAGTTGAAAATATCTAAACTCTTATTTCCAATAGAGGAATTTAGAGTAGGCTCATTTTTTTTTATTTAAAGGAGGCTTGGTGAGTTGGAAAAAAATCAGTTATTCTTTTTTGATTTTTAACTTTTGGTCCATGAGTGGACTGCCTTAGTTTATTAGTTGCCTCTGCGCTGCTATTAGAGTCCTTGGATTCCTCAAAACCTCCATGAGGTGACAGAAAGTCATTGTTTTCTGTTGCAGTATGAACAGCATGAACACTTTTACTAGTGTTCAGATTAAACAAACCATTGCAAGTATGAGAATCATTATTTGAAAAATTAGCCATAGAAGAAACAGATGTTGAAATATTCTGAAAAACAGAATTAATATTAGGCTGAGTCATTAATGATTTAGAAATTAGCACTTCTTTTGGTAAAGGGGTACAGTTATAATCAGTTCCTTTATCATCCATAAGTTGTCTAGATGATATAGAATTAGATAATATCTCATGAGTAATAGACCCTAAAGGAGAATAGCTATAATTATCGTGAACCTTGGGAGCAGAAGATGCAATGGATGATGCTACGGCGATAAGAGAGAGCCCCTGCGTATAAACGCAGTGGTTTCTCCCACAACCGCCTTGTTTCTCCACTTTTGCAACTGTAATGTTGGCCCTCTTATTTAGTTGTGCAACCTTCAGTTCCCTGCCACTTCTAGTAAGCATGGTATTTCTATGTAGTAGGTTCTGCGCTTCAGTTAAACTTTGTTATCCTATCCACAAATGGTATTTAAAAAAAAAAGGTTTCAATAAACAAGCAATAATTTTCCGTAATGTCCAAAGCATAAAACCCTTAAAGTAACCGTTGTACAGATACTGTAAAACTCCCTTAGAAGATGCACATGTGACAATAAGAAATGTAATGGAGTATAGTTCAAGGTTTTAAAAGTCCACAATATTATATTCATCTTTGCTTCATCTACTCGATGAGAGTTTAAGTCAGTGATGCTCCCTGTATCTTCAGATTTACAATGTACTTGCCACCAAAGTCTCGGTCTTAACAGTTAATAAAATGCGAAATTTAGTTTGAACCTTTTTGACTCCGAGTGGCGCTCGCGCCACTCATTCTCACGCTACCGCACTCGCATTGTAGGAGCGCATGTCTTTTGTAGGATAACTGCCCCTCCTCTCGAGCTGTCCTGATGACCTGATAATCAATTAAGTCCCCCGGGAGAGTTTAAACACACCGGCAGGTTATCAATCTGTAGAGAGGAGCCACGGCACAAAATGCTGATTCTTTTAAAAGCACAGTACATAAGCTCAGGGGGAATGCAGGATACAAATGAAAACAGTTCAGTACCTGAGCATGCCTTTTGTAGGATAATTGCCCCTCCTCTTGAGCTGTCCTGATGACCTGATAATCAATTAAGTCCCCCAGGAGAGTTTAAACACACCAGCAGGTTATCAATCTGTAGAGACGAGCCACGGCACAAAACACTGATCCTTTTAAAAGCACAGTACACAAGCTCAGGGGGATACAAATGAAAACAGTTCAGTACCTGAGTGTGCCTTTTGTAGGATAATTGCCCCTCCTCTTGAGCTGTCCTGATGACCTGATAATCAATTAAGTCCCCCAGGAGAGTTTAAACACACCAGCAGGTTATCAATCTATAGAGAGGAGCCACGGCACAAAATGCTGATTCTTTTAAAAGCACAGTACACAAGCTCAGGGGGAATGCAGGATACAAATGAAAAAATGTCTGGCTTCTGATAATGGCCCCAAAATGTTTCTGACTCAGCAGGAGTCCATAGAGCAAAAAGTCTTGAGAACAACACAGAACTCAAATTACGGCCAAGATTCCTTTTTTCCTCATTTCTAGGTGATAGATCAGTGGGTCCCTATTCAGGTACCACTTTTTAATCAGGGACTTCTGAGGTTCTTCCCACATAGCAAGAGGATTGGCCACAGGTTGCTGGGGTTAATGTTCGGTAAAGGCCAGAAATGGGAACAGGCTAGAAAACCTGGGGGACTTTCTACCTTCTGGGGAAACACAGCTCAATGTAGACATAGCAAATTACCTGAGAGCCTTCATAGAGGAGACTGCAAACCAGTCACTCAAAGAATTATGTCTCCTCTGGAGGACAACACTAGAAATAAACACCAAGAATGCTTCACAAATGTTCAGACAAAGAGACAAGCGCTTCCACAGCTCAGTGCTTTAAAGTTTTAATTGCACTGTTGTTTTACATCCCAAACTCACCTGCCACACAAGATGTCTATGACAGGGAGCTCCTGCCACTCTTGAGGACCAACCTTTTCTTAAATCTGTTGCAACAGTTCTTCTATTTGTTAGCTTAATCTATCTTTTACAATTTCTAGTCCACAAGGTTGGCCACCTATGGGCACCCCTTCCCCTTTCTTGACTATGCTATAGTGTCCTCTTTAATTTCTCTTTGCCCTCTCAGGTCCTTGTATAGGGAGGTTATTGTGGTGACTTCCAAGCATATGTAAAACAGGTTGTGTTTATTATTGTTGGATTTAGTATGTGATAGCACTATGCCATAAAATACCTTGATGTATATACCTTATGTTTATGAAATCTGTATATGTTGAAAATACCATGGCACTAGGTGTTTTTGATAATGGTAAAAAGTACTAGGTGACTATTATAAAAAAATTAAGTTAGTTGTGCTATTTAAAATGCATGTAAATTGCTGTAAACTGAACAAGTCTGAAATGTCATGGTGATTTGCATATATCCCATGATACTTTGCATTATGGAACTATGTGTGATGTTGTGTTTCTTTGAAACTTGGCTTATTGTCAATACCCTTTGGGGTAACCCATGTTTCAGTGCTTCTTCATTGAGGGTCTTTGTCTTTAGCTTGTTTTTTTTCTAATTTGAGCCCTCACCACCCAAGCAAACAAAGCTCACATAAGGGTGGAGGCTGAATCTCAACTGCTGAGTTAGATCAGAGATCAGTGTCAGTAGGTGCTGGCTAAGTGCAGAGAAAGGACATACATAGTCTGTTGCTGCAAACTGATCTACTGAAGAAGGGATATGCCATTGCTTAAGGTTATCGTCTGTATTTTGAATAAACATCACACAGATAATGTGTGTTGAACTTGAAATTTGGTGTCTGGTCCATCTGTTATCCCATAACCCATCCACAATGTCGTGCCCCAGAATTCTGAGGTAAAACAAACCTCTTCCTCAGAGGGCATGACCTTAGCCTCTACTGAACCCATTATAAATGTCCAAAGTGGATGATGTAAGAAAAATGTCATGGTGGCTTACTGATTGGTCCATATTAAAAAAATTGAAAATGAAAACAAAAGTATACTGCAACCCCTTGCACTAGTAATGTTACTGGCTGTGTGCTTTGCTGCATATGGTGAGTTCTCTTGAAAAAGTGTAGTAACAATTGTTGGAATGGTTAGCTGAACCAAGAGGCAGAATGATGCACATGTTGTTGCTGCTCAAACTGGGGAGACATAAAAAGGGAAACACAACTTGTGGAATTTATATCCTGTTCACTAATATTACTACTTTATTTACCAGAGAAATAGCAGTATGTATTGTAAGTGTGTCTCAAAATATTGGCAGTGGACGTAGTGGCCAACAACTGGTTTGACAAGCAGTTAGTGTAACTCAGATACACTTTACACTTCCCCTATGACTGTAGCACAATACTTATAATTCTTACTTGAAAAGTAAGCATAAAACTTCCTCCTGCAATATCTGTAGGACTATAACTCACAATTTCAATGTATGAAAATCCCTTGATTCCATCCTTTTTCTAAATCAAGTTATGGAAGTCTCTAATGATCTAGGTAGGAAAAAGGACTGTAACAAAAAATGTAGTTTTCCTTTCCTAACCTACAGTATCTTTTTCCATGTAGAGCTCCACAGTCAGCTGACCTGCAACAAAGATCCTCTTTCTCCTGGACCTGAAGCCTGTCATATCCCTGCTGTCAGAAGTGGCTCCCTCTAACAAAAGACCCAGTACTTGACCTCCTTCTTCTTTTTATTTAGCCCTGAGTAAAGGTCCCTGGTAACATACTGCTACTGCCATCTCACAACTTGGCATGGTGCATTGAGGTGTCCTTCTCAGCGAAGGGGGAACATGGACAGACGTTTGAGTCATTTTGCCCACCTACCACATGGATGCCCCTCACCAGTCATGTGCCAGGCCACCTAAGTCCCTCTTAACACCTGAAACTGCAACACTGCTTGCTCCCCCCGAAGAAAAAAGAACCCCCTATTTACTGTAAATCTGTTCCTGGACAGAACTGATAGGGCATTGCCTGGCTGAGGGGAAACTTAGACCCAGCATAATCCACTATTTAGTATGGGGATTACATATGTAAAGGCTTCTCTGAACAGAATGGTTTTAAGTATGATTAAAGCAGCAGTACCTGTTACAATGAACACTTTGACCTATACTTTTTATTCTGTATCAAGCCCTTTACCTTCTGTCTTGTGCGTTGTCTTTCTTTTTCCATTTTGAGTCTGCTTTGCTCCTTTGTTTGTGTAAGAATTATTACAAGACAGGGTCAATGGCGTTGGACAATGTCTGCCTGTCCAGGGGCATAGTGAGGCCCAGTGCTGCTGGTGGAGGGCCTTACAGCCCCTGGAAGGGTGGGTATAGACAACAGCGCTCACCCTGGAGTATCAACATTTATAAAAATAAAAGTTAATGTAGATTGTGACAAACTTACCCTTTGGGCTGTAAAGCTTTTTAAGGAGTTTTGTCTGATTCACTTCTCCTGCTGCCACCTCCTGGTTTTAGAAGGAAAATACCTCTGTCCTGGTCAGGGACTTGGAAGGTCAAACATAGTAATATTTAGTAGAGTGCACTTTGGATGGCAGACTTTAAAAAGAGAATGCCTACCTTGCCAGCAGAAATATCACATTTACCTTTACTCAGTCACCGGTTCTACAAAATCGATTCTTTACTATTAAATGCTACAGCTATTACAAACAGGATATGTACAGCAAAAAATATATACACATTTACATGAAAGGGAAACAATACAATTTAAACAGATAGATTACTGACAGAATAAGCACACAATCTAGTCTCACACTTGGATCTATATTTACCTGCCAGCTAGCTTGAAAGAAACGTTCACTCAGACTGTTCTTTCCTTACCCAGAATAGCTAGTTATGGAACAGTGCCCACCCTCATCCTCTGTAGTCACTCACCAAGACAGACCCAGCTCCTCTTCAGAGGGTGCAGGAAATCAGAGAGAGGGTTGGGATTCAGCTCTTCTATTTGTGTGCTATGGGCAGTAGGATGGAACCTCTGTCTATAGTGACAGCCCTCTCCAGTATTCCCCCACCCATATGGGTGCACATATGTGTGTGTGTGTGTGTGTCTGTGTGTTCGTGTATCTGCAGCTCTGAAATGGTGAGGTTATCTACTAAGGACTCTCATGCACCTTCCCAAGAAGGCCTACCGTGGATCAGCCTCATTTTCCTCTTCTGGAGCACTGCACAAAATGAAGACCATTTCCTCCTTATCATAGTAGGGCTTGATTATGTTAACATGATACACTTCCTGTCTGCATCTTCTGTCAGTCAGTTCTACCACATTTTTAATCTCGCTCACCTTCCTGACTATGAAGACTAGGCCCTCCCATGCTGCCTGCAATTCATTTTGTCAGACTGGGACAAGTACCATCACCCACTATCTGACTTTGTACTCCCAGGCTCTGGCTCATGGTTATACCAGGTTTTGTGCCACCCACTGTTTTGCAGTGGCTAAGTGCTCCTGGGTGAGTCCCATGAGCTCCTTAAACCAGGTCTAGAAGTTCAGGATGTACTCCACAACAGAATACCCTTGAGAGGCAAGGTCATCTTCCCATTCATCCCTACCTAACCTAGGGACCCCTCATCCTGTTACCAAACAGGAGCTCGAAGGGTGAGAACCCTGTGGGCTCCTGTGGGACTTCTGTGTAGGCAAATAGGAGATGAGGAAAATATTTGTCCCACTCCCTCTTGTGCTGGTCAGCAAATGTCCTGAACATAATTTTCAGGGACCTGTTGAACCACTCTACCAGGACATTGGTCTCAGGGTGAGAGGATGAGGCACAGAGCTATGTCCCCCACACTTCTCCCACAGATTAGCCATGAGTGATGACATGAAATCCATCCCCTCGTCTGACAAAATCTCCTGGGGAAACCCCACTCAGCTAAAGATTCTCAGGAGTTCATCAGCCACTTTCTCTGCCTCAATGGAGGACATAGCCACTGCCTTGGGGTACCTGGTTGTGTAGTCCAAGACAACCAGTATGTACCTGCCTGTGTGATTCACGGTGCTCAGGAGCTGCACTATGTCCATGGCTACCCTCTTAAAGGGTTCATCAATAACAGACAGGTGTATCAAAGCTGCCTTAGCCTTGTTCCCCCACCTTCCCCACCCTCTAGCACTGAGGACAAGTCTGATAGCAATTTTCCACATCTATGTACATATAAGGCCAAAAGAAATTGTTGGCAAGCTGCCTTTTTGTACAGCTAATACTCAGGTGGCCTGAATAAGTGATGTAATGGGCCAGAGTCAAAAGCTGCTTGCGGTAAGCCCAAGAGACTACCAACTGCTGGAGAACCTCTCTCTCTCTAGCCCACTATGTGGTATACACTCCCCGTACAACAGCCCAGTCTCTCAGTAACCTTGCTTTTGACTCCCCTGAGAGTCTTCTGCACTATCAGCTATCTCTCTTTGCTTCTTTAGGGAAGGATCAGCCAGTTGAGCTCTGCCCGGCTCCTCCCAACTGACACTCCCTAACTCCCCTTCTGAAGAAAATCTACCCATGGCTGAGACTTATTTGATTTGCAGCCGAGGCTCAAGGTTGCTACTCCTAGCTAGCTCCTCAACCACTCTAGCTGCTTCCTCAATTGCTGAGAGAGGAGTTAGTACAGGCTATATTGTCTGCTTCTCACCCTCAGGAGCTTGCTCTTTTGCCTGACTATGGGTCATAACACACACCAGGATTTCTCTGTGGTCAAAATCATTCCTCATTATCACATCTACAGGGAGATCAGGTACAACTCCCCCCATCCTGTACCCCACGGTCACCTTTCCAGCTCTTAAAGACCTGAACAATTGGTGCTTGGACCACTGGACCCATGACTCACTGAATCTTGAAAAATTGCCCAGGCAGAATATATTTTGCCTGGCTTAGATCCTGCCTCACCATGGAGATGGAGATGGAGATGGAGATGGAGATTGAGATGGAGATGGGGATGGGGATGGAGATGGAGATGGAGATGGAGATGGGGATGGGGATGGGATGGAGATGGGGATGGGATGGGGATGGGGATGGGGATGGAGATGGAGATGGGGATGGGGATGGGATGGAGATGGAGATGGGGATGGAGATGGAGATGGGGATGGGGATGGGATGGAGATGGGGATGGGGATGGGGATGGGAATGGGGATGGGGATGGGGATGGGGATGGGAGAGGGGATGGGGATGGGGATGGGGATGGGATGGAGATGGAGATGGGATGGGGATGGGGATGGGATGGGATGGGGATGGAGATGGAGATGGAGATGGGGATGGGGATGGGGATGGAGATGGAGATGGAGATGGGGATGGGTATGGAGATGGAGATGGAGATGGGGATGGGGATGGAGATGGAGATGGAGATGGAGATCGAGATGCCAGCATCCCTCAATCCCTGCGCTACAGTCCCATTAACTAGGACAGGATGCATATATATGGAGGAGTTAGGTGATACTGCAGTCTGTGAGCAGGATACTAGCTGCTGGTCACTGTCTCAATCATCCTCTCCCACAGGCTTTTGCCCTTGGTTCATATTTTTAGGGCAGTCATATTACAGGTACCCCACTTTCCGACAAATGCAGCTTTTTTTTACCCCAATTCCTTGTTGCCTTTAGGACTGGTGGTTTGTGTTTTGGGCTTGGGGCCGGCTGGTTTAATTAAGGCTGCCCTCCTTTGATCCTCTTGAAACCATGTCCTGCCCCCCCATTGTTCCTATATAACATGTGTGGTCTGATGGCCACATACAGATCAGCACATTCTGCTGCCTCCTTCGCAAAGCTGCATGCCTGGTCCAACAACCACATGTGTAGATCCTCAGGTACAGCTTTAGGAGATTGCTCCCTTGCAAACAAGTCTTTTATTTGCTCCACAGTTCTAGCTTTAGCCCCATCCACCCAGCAGTCTATATAGGTGAACATTTGAACATGCAGTTCTACATAACTGTCTCGTAGGCCCTTTCTTAACACCCTGAATTTTCACCTATAAGCCTCAGGAGTTAGGTTGAAATGTTTCAATAACACCCTCTTGACTTTATACAGTCCTTATCATTCATTGTAGAAAATGCATGCAAAGCACGGCCAGTCAGCAGGGTTGTAAGGTGGGTCACACATGAAGCCCTGTCCAATTTAAACTCCACACGTACCCTCTCAAATGATTTTAAAAACAAATCAGTATCATCCCCCTCCAACGATTGAGGAAACATTTTAGAATTGATTGTGGCATCATGGGTTTGACCCCTTATGCCATTACTTACTGTTTATTTATTTTATTTATTTAAAATTTTGGTAACCGGGAAAGGCACACTGAGCTGCAGCTCATTTCCAGGTGTGACCTGGGGGAGGTGGTAGGTAGAGAAAATACATTATTGAACATCGGAGATACACAGCACAGGTGCAATAAATACATGGTGATTAAGCCACTGATAACAATATCATACAGAAACATTCAAGAATATAACGTACATTTGATAAATACAAGTGAGTATATACATAGGTGAAGCCCTAGCATTAGTACATAGGTGGCTGCCTGGCACTAGTGACAATAAAACAAAGTGCAATAAAATTCCAGCTATATACAGTAAGGTAACAGAATACAGCAGATGTGAGACAAAGCAATAGCTCTCATGAAGTCCAGAGTATACACTCTGGTATAAGTAACTGGGGCCTAAGAAAGGCACCACATGAGAGTGGTCACAGGTTGGGGGCCTATGGGGTTGGAGGGGAGGGAGGGATGGGTTCAGGGGGAGGAGAGGGAGAAGGCTGAGGTGAGTGTTGGATTCAAGGAGGGTGAGGCTGGAAGCAAACACAAGGGGAGGGAAGGGGTTTTAGTGTATTTTAAGGGAGGTGGCAGTGGGCAGAAGGTGGGTCAATAGGGCAAGATGGTTCTATAGAGCAGGGAGCTTATTGGAGAAGGATAGCTTGCCCGATTGTGAGTGAAGCAAGGGAAGGGAGAAGGAGAGGGGATCATGAGAGCAAAGAGAGTAGCCAGGGCCAGACGACGGGGACTGGGAGCTGGTGAGGTAGGAGGGGAGAGTCCTGAACCAGAATTTAGCAATGAAGGAGGTGCAGTGGGCATGGCAGTGGTCAGCAAGAATGGTGAGGGATAGGGCTGAGTACAGGGTACAGTGGTGGGTTTGGAAGGGGAGGTTCATCGCGAACTGACAGAAGGCATGGTAGAGTGGGACTAGTCTGGAAAGAGATGACTGGGGAGAAGCACTATATACAACATCAGCGTAATCAGTAAAGGGTAGAATTAGTTTAGTAACCAACACTTTCTGTGTAGGGAGCGATAGACAGTCCTTGTGCCTGAACAAGGCACCAAGTTTGGGCTGTAGCTTTGCATGGATCGAGTCAATATGGCGGGAGTAGTCAATCCTAGGATCAAGCCAAAGACCCAGGTATTTAATGGACTCCACAATTTCTAGTTTTGAGCCATCAAGAGGTTTGGAATGGGGGGAGGGGAGACTAGCAAGCTTTTGTGCAGTACCAAAGACCATAGCAACAGTTTTATTTGTGTTGCATTTGAGTGAATTTGCTTCAAGCCATTTAAGCACATTCTCAAAATCAGCCTGGAGGGAAGCCTGTACATGTGGAAGAGAGGAGCCAGATGCAAAGATAACCATGTCATCGGCGTACATGTGGACATGTGAGGTAGAGCAGGAGGAGGGGAAATCATTAATGAAGATGGAGAATACAGTTGGTCCCAAAGTGGAACCCTGGGGGATGCCAGCGAGAATGGGGGGGTGAGGCACCACCCAACTGCACATATTGGAATCTATCAAAGAGGTAAGCCCTGAGACCAAATCAATAGCCTTGGCTAGGTCTATGAAAATGGCAAGGGTCAATTGACCATTGTCCATAGCCAAGTGGTTGTGATTAGTGAGGCGAAGTAGAGAGGATGAGGTGGAGTGATGACGCCTAAAGCCAGATTGGTAGGGGCTAAGGACATCATTGGCTTCAAGAAAGGAATTTAGCTTTTTGGATATGAGGGATTCCTGTACTTTAGCAAGAGAGGGGAGTAGAGAGATTGGCCTATAATTGCCTGGCAGGGAGGGGTCACCCCCTTTATGGCGGGGTATGACCTTGGTTAGCTTCTAAGCCTTGGGAAATGAACTTTGGGGGAGAGAGATAAGTTGAAGATGTGCGTGAGTGATGGAGCAATCACTGGGGCAGAGATTTTGAGCAGAATGAGATGGAGTCCATCAGGACTTTGCTTTACTTGGTTCAAGGACTTGAGGGCACTCAGAACTTCAAGGTTAGTGATAGGGGGATGGGAATAACCAGTTGAGAAAGTGGAAAAGGAGTACCAGCAATGGGGGTGGGGGTGGAGGGGAGGTCCATCCAAGAGGGCACACGTGGTGAAAAAGAGGTTTATGGATGAAGCTACAGAGCTTTGGTCAGGGCCATTTGAGCCCTGTTCTATGGGGAGAGGGGATGAGAGAGGACAGGAGGAGGAGCCAGCAAGAAGTGAAGTGTCTTTAAGAATTTGGCAGACGAGGAGTGACTTCCATCAATATGATTTCTGAAGAAATTAGCTTTTGCAGCACGTACCACCTTGGTGCATGTGTTTCTGAGGGCTCTGTATTTTTGAAGATTGACAGCAGTGGAGGAGGACTTGTATTTTGTCCAGGCAAGGTCTCTGGATTTAAAGAGGTTGATCAAGTTAGGTGTAATCCAGGGGAGGTGCCTACGATAAAGTTGCAACCTTTTGAGGGGGTGTGAGTGTCCCATATGTTGAGGAAGGTGCTGGTGAAAGCAGCTAGAGCAGAGTCGACATCAGGGGCAGTAAAGACCCCAACCAATCAGCCAGGAATAGGTCTAACAGAAGTGATTGGGTATTGAGGGACCTTAAGGGGTGGAAGAACATATACTTGGGGGAGGAGTGTGGGGAAGGAGTTTCGGCAACAATAGGTGATGCAGTGGTTGCTAAAAGCATTGATGAGGATTCCAGCAGAGGGGTATTTAAGGGGGTGGGTTGTTAAGACCCAGTCAATGAGGGAGTGGTTATTGGAGTGAGAGTTTAGCCTGGTTGGTTCAGTGATGAGCTGGCTTAGATTAATGGCTTCCATCTCCTAGGTAAATTAGAGTGGGAACAAGCCAATTTATGTTAAAATCACCCAAGAGGAGGAGGAGGAGTTCACATGATTGAGAGATAGAGGTAAGGGCTGCCAGGCTGGCAGTAATAGAGAGGTGATTGACTTTGGAAGAGAAATAACAGACCTCAATAAAGATGGATACAGTGGATGGGAGGGTCAGTTTGATAGGTAATAATTCATGGGAGGGCAGGGAGGCCTCCTGGAAGACGACTGTGTAAGGAAGGGAGTCACGCACGTAAACAGTGACTCCACCTCCCTGCTTACCCGTATCCTGAAGAATGAGAGAGTAATTAGGGATCTCCAAAAGGTGTTGAGGATCCTAGCAGAGAGCCACGTTTCAGATAGGCATAGGATGTCAGGGGAATTAAGTGATATCCATGCCTTAATGTGATCGAATTTTGGCAACAGACTTCTGGCATTCATGTGGTAGAAACTGTGTCCTCTAACTGGGGTGGGGCTGGGGGAGGGAGTTGTGAGCCCGGGATTTGCTTCTATGTCCCTGGCTAGGAGAAGTAGGAGGATGCAGGGTGTATAAGTGGAAAGTAAGTGTTCCATGGGTTCAGTTTGCAGTGCAAGGTGGGGGGCCAAAAAGGGTCAGCAGTGCAGTCAGTATGAGGAGTAAAGTAGTGAACATGGATACAGTGAGATTGGAGCACTATGTCTTTAAGAGACAAGTGCACTATTCAGAGAAAAGTGGGGGAGGATAACCAGCAGCGAACTGGACCAAGTCTGGTGTGCCGGGGGGGTGTGAGGTAAAGCAGAACACACCTGGTGAAAATGTTAGTGGGCTGTGTGGCCTAATGGGTAGGGTGACAGGCTATAGCGTGAGTGGTAAGGCAGAGGCAAGAGTTCAAGACTCACAGAGGGGAGGAAGTGAGATAGAGGGGAGGTGGCAAGGAATATCCTTACACAGGAAAGTGGGGTAGAAAGTGTTAGGATTGATTTGGGGACTGGATACTCAAATTTGATTTAAGACTGGAGAAGGAAGGGAAGAAGAGCACAGCACCCCTCAGAAGGCTTGGCAGTATAAACTGCTAAGGAAGAATTGAACAGATAGAGAATTAGGACCAAAGCTCACGTGACCAAGACAGCCTATAAGCAAAATGCCCACCCAGGGTGGGAGGGTGGGCAGATGCCACATGTAGTGCATCAGGCTAGCAGGACAATGGAGCTGTTCTATACCTGAGGTGCTGAGGTGGGAAGGGGGGGTTTCCAGGCCATTGGCTGCTGCAGGAGGGAGCCTCCATTCTTGGCTCCTGCCGATGTGCTGTGTGGCTGTGTTGGAAGGAATGGAGAGAGAGAGAGAGATTAGGACAAGGGGGCTGAGCACAGAGGGATTAGCAGGTCAGAGGCCACAGAACAAAGGAGGGGAATGAGGCTGAAAACTGGAGAGAGGGGGGAGGGTAGCTCCAAGAATGGTATCTGAGCAACACAGCAGAAGACAAAGGCACAAAGTAGCAGAAACATAATCAAGCACATGCAGTAAGTATCTATACACAGTCCTTAAAGTACCACTGCAAGTATACGCTACAGCCTAGTGCTAAAGATGCATCTTAAAGTACCACTCAGTTCAGCTAAAATCAGTGTTGTACGAGAGCAATTTACAGTTTAAAATAAACAATCTCCTTGTGTCTTCCGACTGCAGGGTAACGGAGCTGTTCTGTACCGGAGGTGGGAAGGGGGGTTTCCAGACCATCGGCTGCTGCAGTAGGGAGCCTCTGTTCTTGGCTCCTACCGATGTGCTGTGTTCCTGAGATGGGTTACTGTTTGCTGCAGCACTTTCTGGTGCAGGGTCACCATCTCTTTCTCATGCTGGCATTCCATTTATTCCTCCTTTCTTTCCACTCATTCCTTATCTCGTTCTGTCTGTTTCTTCTCTCTTTCCTCTCATTCTTTCTCTTTTTCCTTCTCTCTTGTTTTTCATATGAGTACCTCATGCTGATGCTGCTGCTGCTCTCTCTCTCATGCTGCATCAGGATTTCAAGCTGACATGTCTTCTCTCTTTCGTCAGCATCCAGCCTTACTCTCTGCCACATGGCCTCAAGTCTTGCCCTCTTTAATTCTGCCTTTTTTGGCACAAGCTCCATTTTCATAAGCTCAAGCTGATTTTGAGACTTTGCTGCACCAGTTTTTGGCTCAAGTTTGGGCTGCACTGTGTCACTAGTATGTGGCTCATGGTCCAACTCTGGCTCAGCCTCTATGACCTCAGTCTCACTACTTTGGTCATCTTCCTCAGTGACTGCCTGTTCCATTTGAATTTAGTCATACTGCTCAGGGACCGCCTACCTTCCATGCATTTGGTCATGCTCCTCCAGGGATTCTATTAGTTAATTTTTTGTGATGCCCTCATAGACAGTCCCTTTCCCTTTGCACAGCTCATGCAGCTGCTGTACACAAGATTTGCTGCATGTTGAGGAGTTCATACTAGCTAACTACACCACACTAAGCTGCATTTCTAGAAATAAAAAGCATAGTTGCAAAAAAAGGCATCTTTTTGTATATCCTGTTTCATGACTGTTAAGGTAACTTTTTTATTGCCAATCTTTGTTTCTCTGTGTGCCAGGTAAGACTTTTACCTCTCTCTCAGAGTTCCTAGTTCCACCAGGAAAGCACACTGTCTGCAAATTCTGGCTTTAAATTTGTGCACTGATCCCAGTGTTCTGCCACCAGTTTGTGACAAACGTACCCTGTGGGCTGTATCACCTTTTAGGGAGTTTTGTCTGATTCACTTCTCCTGCTGTCACCACCTGGTTATACCAGGAAAATGCCTCTGTCCTACTCAGTAACTTGGAAGGTCAAACACAGTAATATTTGGTAGAGTGCACTTTGGATGGCAGGCTTTAAACAGAAAATTCTTACCATGCCAGTAGGAATATTACACTTACCTTTGCCAAAAGGATGCTCAGCCACTAGTTCGATAAAAATAGATTCTTTACTACTAAATGCTACATATATTGCAAACAGGATATGCGCTACAACCAAAAAGATTTTCACATTTACAGGAAAGGGAACAATAACGTTTAAACAGATAGATTACTGATAGAATAAGCTCACAATCTAGTCACACACTAAGATTTATATTTATCTGTCAGCTAATTTGAAAGAAACATTCACCCAGACAGCACTTTCTTCACCAAGAAAAGCTAGCTATGGAGCTGGGCCCTCTGTCCTCTAAGGTCACTCACCAAGACAGACCCAGGTCCTCTTCAAAGGTTGAAGGAAGTCAAAGACAGATATATATATATATATATATATATATAGAGAGAGAGAGAGTGTGTGCTGGGGTTCAACTCTTCTATTTATATGCTCAGGACAGTAGGATGAAACCTCTCTCTCTTTATAGTGATAGTCCTCTCCAGTATTCCCTCACCCACAAGTGTGTGTGTGTGTGTGTGTTTGTGTAATTAAATCTGCCAGGCTGAATTGCCCTTTTCTCACCTGGCAACATCTTTACTCACAGCTTTTGTTACCCTGTTTGTTTCCTAGCTCTTCCATTGCCTCTTGTGGGAAAAGTGACACCAACACATCTGCCACGCTGCCTCCCTCAAAGGATTCCCTGGATAGCTGCTGGGACATGTGACCTGGACTCCATTTTATTTTATTTGCTCTGTGCCATTCCAAATATAGAAAGAACTTGTATGAAAATAAGCAGAAAAGAATATAATGCAATAACAAAAAGAGATTACATTAATATGGTCACATTCCTGTCACATATATATCATACTGGAGACGTAGTGCAATCATAGTTAGGGTTGAGTAGGGTGTTTCATGTTAAACCCAAATTTTGTCACCTTAATAACTTTAGCAGAATTCAACGGAATAACTTAAAATTTGGCATGCATGATCTGGCTGGCAGAGTCTCAATACGTGAAAAGTTTTTTTGTTGGCATCTTGGACAGTTTTGAGATACGGAATTCCAAAAAATGAAAAAATAAAAACAACTTTTGTCTATACTTCACATGTTTTTTTTTTTCTCTCATGCACAGCCTAGACAGTATGTAATGTTTTCATGAAACTTTAAGGGTAGAAGTGACCTGTGATGAGGTAGTGCCTTTTAAAGGTTTTGTGAAAAGATATTAAATGGTTCCAGTGTTATAAGGATTTAAAGCTTGGTTTTTGGAGAACCCCCTGATACAAATGATAAATAAAACACCAATCATGAGGGCTCATTTTCAGATTTACTTGAGATGAGAAAGAATTTATTTGTGCAAAAAAAAACAACCTACCAATCGTGACAGCCACCATCTTGGTTTTTAGCTAAAAAACATTGAAAAAATATAAAAGTATGTATTTTCAAAAAACAAACTCCTGAACATAGGTAAACATGACCCATTTAGCTAGATTCTGGTGTCATTTTTATTAAATGTGTCTGTAACTATTGTGCCCAGCTTAGTGAGAGGAGCCATTCTCCTGTGTTCTCAGTACGAGAACAGCAAGACTTTCTTGAATTGTGAAGCCACAGCTGGAGTTATGAGGCCAGCTTCAGTTACAACAGTAAACTAGCATTCCTCCTGAGCTATCTATCTGTCTGGCTGTCTGTCTGCCAGGGGAATGGAAATTAACAAAAGTGATTCCTATCTTTAAAAGTGGTTCTAGGAATGAGATCTCTAATTACAGACCAATTTCACTTTTGCCGGTTGTAGCAAAAGTTTTTGAGAGAATTATTTCCAGGCAGGTTAAAAAGTTTTTAAATGTGAATAATATGTTGACAATGTGTTAATCTGGCCTCAGAGAAAAATACAGTACACAAACTGCTTTGGTTAAAGCGACTGGTGTCATTCAGAAGGCTAGGGATGTAGGTTCAATGGTGGGGGCTATCCTAGTACACTTATCAAAGGCTTTCGATACTTTAAATCATGATGTTTTGTTATATAAATTAAAATATTTTGGATTTTCTGATGATGTAATTGCATGGTTTAGTAGTTATTTAAAAAGTAGGATGTAAATGGTCTATTTAAAATCATATTATTCAAATTGCAGAATGGTGGCACAGGGAATACCTCGGGGGTCCATTTTAGGACCCCTACTTTTTAACTTGTACACTAATGATCTGAAATTTAATAATCAGAAAGTTATGTGGCATCAGTATGCAGATGATACAATTCTGTACTTGGCTGGAGATGAAATGAATAAAATACAAAGTAATCTACAGGAAGCCTTTAATGAGCTACAACACTATCATCTACTTAATAAATTAGTATTAAATAGTGGAAAAAACAAAGTAATGTTATTTAGTCATGAGAATAAAACCACGTGTAGCAATAGTGTCTTGGATATTAGTGTAGAAGATGGGACCATATTACAACAGGTGGAGGGATATAAGTATCTTGGATTGTGGCTTGATACATGCTGTACATGGACAGTGCATATTAATAAGATTGTGAAAAGGTTAGGACAGCAGTTAGGGATGCTTTATAGACTTAAAGATAATTTTTCTAGACAATCAAAGTTACATATTGTTCAAACCATGTTGATACCAATTATAGATCATGTAGATATATCTATATGGGGGCCTCTAAGAAAGACTTAAAAAGGTAGATATTATGTATAATAAGATGGCTAGGTATATTTTGAAGGCCCCAAGAATGACTCATCATTATGTCCTCTATAGGGAACTTCAATGGGAACATCTAAATAATAAAAGAGATAAACATATGATTAAGTTAATGTTAAAGTTATTAAAAAAAGCATTCCAGGATATTTGCTTAATGAGTTTGAACTGAATGTTCTGGCTCGATATTTAAGATCAGTTTGTTATTTACAATTTAAAGTCCCTAGAAAGAGAACAAAAAATGGGGGTAATACAACTGCTTGTCTGGGACCCCAAAAATGGAAAAAAATACCCTCTTATCTCAGATCACAAGAAGTTAATGTGACATGGACCCAGTTAGATAAATGGTTTAGAAACCAAACTGGCACATTAAGACAGTGCCGTACTATCTAGGAAGCTGGATTGTTGAAGTTATATGTCTGTATAGGACATCTTTTAGCATGTGATATTGGAATTTATATGTAATGGGTTCTGGTGTTCCATGTTGTGTGTGACTACAATGTATTTGTGTCCTTTTGTATTATATTATGTTATTAATTTATATATTGATTGTAACTGGAATACTTGAAGTAGGAATGTATGCATTTTATGTGTGCTATGTATTACGTGTATTTATTTATGCTGTTAACTAACATTTTTGTATGTAACTGGAATATTTTTTTTTCTCATATGGAGACTCTTGTAAATGAGCATATTTTTATACTCGATGGTTCATTTTCCATGTTCATTTGTGAATAAAATCGTTACTACTGCTACTGTCTAGCTATCTATCAGTTCACCCATGCCACAGTGACAATTAATTTAGTGGTGTAAACTACTGCGCCAGCAATCAGCCAACACCAGTCACCGCACTCTGACTATTTGCTGTGTGACAGTAGGAGCAACCTCCATCGTCGGTGGCTATGCCCCCGCACCACCCAACAAGGGTGGCTTTGCACCCCCCAAGTTATTTATATAACTAACTTCCAGTTCAAACCATAGTGGAAAGTAGGATGAAGAGCTGAACTGCAACAATGCAAGATGGCAAAAAATCAAAGTTGCACAATAAGCATGCAACATTATTCCCTTGGCAACATTGAAGTGGCAATAATCAGTTGGCACATTAATGGACTATACTATCTGTATGTTTGTCTGTCTGTCTATCTAACCATTTTTATTTTAAATCCCTTTCCCTCCCAGCTTAACCAGCTCTCCCCCATTCTTCCTGACTTTAATTTAAAAAAGTGGACTGGGGTGCCCACCCCTGGTTCTGTTTGCTGATTTCCCTGAACTCCAGATCACAGGCCCCCCATTCATAGCTGGTGATACTGGGGTGCCCACCTCTGGTGCCACTGTAAAGTATATGCTAGGA
Source organism: Neoceratodus forsteri (assembly GCA_016271365.2). NCBI lineage: Eukaryota > Metazoa > Chordata > Ceratodontiformes > Ceratodontidae > Neoceratodus > Neoceratodus forsteri. Next base: position 239,557,970 of record CM057451.1, read on the forward strand.
CCTGCAGAAAAGCAAACAGTTCCCCTTTGTCCTTTTATTTTTTGAACATATAAAAAAGAAAATGGTTCATCACTGATCTGACTCCCCCCCATACACCCATCGAGCCCAACCTCCAACTCAGGACCCATCACCACACACACACACACACACCCACACACATCCTCACTCACCTGAACATGTGGCACAATATAGATCCACTCTCTGATCAAAGACATGTTTTGCTGCTGGAACTGGCAACTGCAATATGAGAAATAAGATAAGTCCAGTTTAATGTATTTCAGTGGGATTTGAACTTTTAGTCACAACTTTGTCATTTTTTAATACGGGTACACCAAATTTTTAACATGGCCTTTTTGGGAGCCCTCCTCATGAACAAGGGTGACAGAATTTTTCAAACCTGGCCTGATAGGCAGTTTTGCAGTCACTGTGCAAAATCATCCGAGACACAAAGCACATCTTCTTGACCTGGAAGGACACTACTTCTTTATTCAGCTGTGAGCTGTGTGAGAAATTCTATATTGCACTTGATATCTGCAACAACGTGCACGTTTGATCAATTCTGTGGGAGGTGAAACTAACTACCCTTGGTAATTGCTTTTTATTTACATATTTATTTAGTGTTTAACCAAAAAGGGGCTTGCAAACTCTGTTTATCTTGTGAGTAACTTCAGAAGGATTTAAATACTGCATTTTGGGTAGACCCTTGGAGGTAGCTAGATTGTCTATTAGGATTTTCTGACAGTTAAACTATTTTTAAATAATTTACAGGTGGCTGAGGAGTTGAAAAAGGAGCTTGCAAACTCTGCTTATCTTGGAAGTAACTTCACAAGGGTTTGAATACTGCATTTGGGTTGTCCCTTGGGGGTAGCTGAATTGACTACTAGGATTCTGGGAAATAACCTATTTTTAAATAATTTACTGGTACGTAGGAGTTTGTGATAGTTAAACTATTTTTAAATAAGTTACTGGAGGTTAGTTGAATCACTGTAAAGGGCAGTACTCACCAGGGTGGTGGAGCAGTGGTGTATTTTATTGTTTCTAACAGTCACCCATGGTTGTGGACTACCCACCCCCCTTCCCTGCACCCCCCCGGCATGGCATTTCCTTTATAGCCAAAGTTCTGACATCAATTTCTCAACAGGTCTTGGGGCAGAACTGTCATATTCTTAATAACCCATCACAGTGCATAAAGGGTAAGTACACACCACCAAAAAAATTATATATATTACATATTGTATATTATAAGGGAGAGGGACATGTGGGGAGTGGTGCAATGCACTGGCTGTGGGGCAGCAGTTTTCTGGGAGACATTCTGGAAACTGCACTGCTGTCCTATTTGCAGGCAACTGTCAGCTCTGAGGGAGGAGATTGCCTACCTCCAGACTGAACTGGCAAGGACTAAGAGGCCTCCCCCACCCAAAGAGCACCACTGCCACAACCACTGCCTCAGAGGATGCCAAGTATGAAGAGCAGTTGGACCACAGTGGGTTCTGGGAGGGTGGGTGGTGGAACAGAGGTGAAGCCCTCTAGTTGTACCTCTACACAAATCATACGCCAGTCTGGCAGAGCAAGGTTCCTCTATGATGGCACCCTCAGTGGAGACCAAGAAGAATGCTGAGGACATCCACAAGGGAGACCCACAAAAGGGTGGCAAGGGACACCACAGGGGAAGGAAACAGCTTCTGATAGGGGACTCAATTGTTAGGGGGGTAGAACTGGGGAAGGGAGAGGAGAGGGAAGTAAGGTGCCTGCCTGGTGCCATGGTTTGGAGGGACAAGAAGTGAATCCTCACAATTGCAGTAGCAGCATCACAGGAAAGGGAACTAGATATCATTGTCCACCTTGGGACAAATGACCTAGCTAGGCATGGAATCAGTGCAGTGCAGGATGAATTTGTGGAGTTGGGAAGGGGCCTCAGACAGGTAGCAAGCATGGTTACCTTCTCAGAGGTGCTGCCAGTCCATGGCAGGGTGAGGCTAGGTACTGCACACCATGCAGTTTAATGAATGGTTGCAAACTGGTGCAGAGCACAGGGCTTTGCTTCATTGGGGACTGGGGGTACACCTGGAGAGATGAAGGTCTATACTGGCATGATGGTCTGCATCTGTCCATGAAGGGAACCAAGCTCCTAAGTGACAGGTTTAAATGCTTCCTTGGCAAGCTTTTAAACTAGCCAAGAGGGGAGGTGCTGATAACAGGCAGGAAATGTCATGCCTCTCCCCACAAAACATGGCAGGTAGTAAGGTAAACATTGAGGTACAGAGCTCAACAGAGGGCAGGACAGTGGTAAATGGAAAAATAGACTAGGGCAATAAGAGTAGGGATGGGGGAAAAAAGGATAAAGCTAACATTAAATGGAGGGCAATGAGTACCAATGCCCGTAGTCTGGGAAACAAGCTTCCTGAGCTAGTAGCCCTGATGGAAGATGAAAAATTGGATATTGTGACAGTCACAGAAACATAGTACATGGAGAACCATGACTGGGATGTCAACATACAGGGTACACAGTCTACAGATGGGACAGGGAGGGTAAAAGAGTTGGTGGAGTAGCTCTATATGCAAGGGAAGGGATCAAAGCTACAGAACTAAAAAGTAAAGGGGGAGGACAAGAGGCACTCTGGGTCACCTTGGAGACAGGGAATGGCATCACAATCCGCACAGGGGTTGTATTCAACAACAGAGAAAGAGCACCAGGATATGTACGGTGCTATTTGCATTTGAAACAACGAAAAAGAATTGAATATAAGCACCCGCACAGCACACTCAAAGCGTCTCATAGGTAAAAAATCAAAATTTATTACAGACCAGGACGTACACTACACAGACTGACATTTCACTTGGCCGGCTGCCAAGTTTCTTCAGAGTAAAAAACACCATTCAGGTGCTTTGCTTAAATATTCTATTCACCATATCATGTGATTTCTATTGCACCAATACAAATACAACACCATTTATGCACTAATTAATTATACAACACTTTTTAAAGGAACACAGTATACATCCATTGTTTCATATTGTTACTAAGGATCACCCCAAACACATAAAACTATACTTAGCAACCTCAAATACAATATTTCATAAATATTTACATATGAATCATATGAAATAAGATAATTAAACTCAGTTGCTTAGTAAAAAACATTTCTATGTACTTAAATACAAAAATGTGAAAAGTGCATATATCAGAGGGAAAAAACACCCGTTAAATATTACTTTTTTATATAAATCTTACATACACAACCCACTTTATAATTGTGTTAATTGTCTATTCATTTATTTGTTTATTTTGGTACACATGGCTGGGTTTACTTTGTTTGAAGTGCTTTTCATTTCAAAGATTTTCTCAAAATCCATGGTAATAAAACCTATGGATTATTTATACTTCTTTAAAAATGCAGCCAGTTCAATGTTGTCATTAAGGCTCTTATTTGTACATGCTCCTAAAGTGTAAATCCAAAAACTTTCTCTTTGGCCTATTTTCTTATTTAGGTCTCCACCTCTTGGTCCCAATGTAACAAGCTCTAAACCCAAAAAACTAAAATTATGATTTATTTGACCAAATTTTAGAATGTGTTTGGCTATAGCATATGAGTCATCACTTCTTTCTGCTGCTCTAACATGTTCACCAATTCTTACTTTGAATTTACGTATGGTCCGTCCGACATTGTAGGTGCCACACTCACATGTTAGTAGGTATATTACACCTGTACTATTACATGTGATAAAGTCACATAGCTCCATGTTATTCCCAGTAACCGGATGTATAAAAGCTTTACAGCAATTAATGTATTTACAATAAACACAGTTCCCACATTTATATGTTCCTTTTGGTTTTGATGTCAACAATGTTTGCCTATCTTTTATATTGGAGCCTACCATGTTGGATACTACATAATCCTTAATACTTTTGCACTTCCTATACACTACATTGGGACCACTTTTTGTTATTCCTTTCAATTTTGGTTCCAATTCCAAAATGGACCAATTATTGGCTAAGATCTGTTTTATTTCATGTGCTCGATTCGAAAAACTAGTAGTGAAGGGACAATCAATTTTAGGTTTAGCATCTCGTTAATACATTAAGACCTCCCCTCTATCTAATTCATCTACCTTTCTGATGGCTGATGCTATGCTGCTGTTTTCTGTACCCTCTGTTCTTAAAACATTGTATTTGCTGACTTGGTTTAATTTCAAATTCAGAGAATTCAGAACAGTTTCAAAATGTTCTTATTAATTGACTTTTTGGTATATTAAATCTTGTATGGAAGGGATGACAACTGTCAAATCTTAGTATGGTATTTCTATCTGTGTTTTTCTGAAATAAAGTGGTACATGCTCATTCATTGTGATCTTTATAGATTTTTAAATCCAAAAAAGTAATATTTGTTTGATGAATATCATATTTATACGTCAAACAACTACTAGTTGATTCCATCCACTTAATAAAAACCCCCAATTCTTCTGCAGAACCCATCCACACTATTAATATGTCATCAATAAAGCGACGCCATAAGTCCACTTTATCAATAAATGGATTAGTAGTTGGCTCATATAGAAAATCAGTTTCCCATTTGCCCACAAACAAATTAGCATAGCTAGGGGCCATTGTGGTGCCCATAGCCGTGCCCTGGACTTGATGATATAGCATTCCTTCAAACATAAAAATATTCATAGTAAGAACCAATTCCGCCAATTGTAGCAGAAAATGTGTAAGGGTTTTTACTAAACTTTCTTCCGTTCTAGTATTCAAAAAGTAACTTAAGGCTTCTAAGCCTTCATCATGAGGTATTACTGTTACAGTGAATTAACATCCACCACTGAAAAATACCATGTTTTTTCTATGTACAGATCCTCAACAATTTGTACTACTTGAGTGGAATCTTTTAAGTAAGATCTTAAGCTCTGTACTAACGGCTGTAAAAAAACATCTAGATACATGGAAATGGGTTCTGTCAGCTACCCCTTCCCCGAAACAATCGGTCTCCCTGGGGGATGTTCTAAACTTTTATGAATTTTAGGAAGTGCATAAATAATGGAAATAACAGGATGTGTCACTGTTAGTGTTTTGTATTCCGTCTCTGAAATATAACCCTTTAAAAAAACCCTATTCAAACATTTATCTATTCGTTGTTTAAACACATCTATAGTTTGATGGGTGATTTTAACATAAAAGGTTTAATCTTTAATAAGTCTTCTAACCTCTCCAATATAGTCCGAGGTGTTAAGTACCACAATAGCCCCACCCTTATCTGCCAGTTTAATTGTGATGGCTTTATTAGCTTTCAGGTTTTTTTAAAGCCTCCATCTCATTTTTACTACAATTGAAATTAGGTTTTCCAGTTTTATCTTGTAAAGATTTTAAATCCAATTCACACTTTTTAATGAACACTGCAACAGTAGAATTTACTGGTGGACAATATTCTGATCTCGGTTGTAACCTTAAACTATCAGAGTTACCCCCAATATCATCTTGATTGAAAATACATTTTAAAGTTAGATTTCTGCCAAATTTGTGTAAATCTACAAAAGTGTTGAAAAAATCAATTCCTTTTTCAGGACAGAAGGACAAACCTTTGCTTTAGATCACAAGCTCATGTTGGGTTAACGGGTAACTGGATAAATTAATGACTGGTGACAGCCCATCTGAAGAATACATGTTTAAAGCATTATCTAAACAAACAGGAGGCTTATTTGATACCATTTGTTTCTGAGACTGAGTAATAACATTAGTCTCAACATTAGGACTAGTTAATAATAGCCCATTATTGATGTTATTACTGTTTATGTTATCCTGGTTAGCAACATTTAAATCAGTGTAATCAGTCAACAATGTAGAACATTTCTGACAATTGCAAGTTTCATCTGCTAAGACATGTTGTTCAAAACTGAAAATTGCTTTTTCTACAAGTGTTATGTAAACAACTTTTGATTAATAATTTGTCCTGTTTTTTCTTCCCACGCTGTGCCCCCCCCCCGTCCTCTTTGTTGGAAATGTACATTTTGGGTACGTGTACGTCGCTGTCTTTGACTGCGTCGTGTCCCCTGATATTGGGGAGGACTGTCCAGGTGGGGATTCCCCCATGAGACCTTCTAAATGTGTGTCGGAGTTGTCAGTGTCCGAAGGACCAGTTGTATAGTCTAAAACAGTCTTATTTGTTGCCAAAGTGACAGTATTCTTTTTCAAAATTGACCTTGGTGTGGATTCTTTGAACTCACTCCAATTATAAACTCTGTTATGTAAATAGTCATTTTCATCACGTGTAAATTTCCTCTGTTTTTGTTTTTTTGATGGTTACATCATATCTTGTCACTTTTTCTAGCAACATTTGATTTAATCTTTCCCATTCAATTGTATCAACTGATTCCTTTAACTGGTTTTCTATATCGTTGATTTCTTTAGACAAACAGTCTCTAATGGGTTTGGCAAACTGTAAAATTAATTCAATGTTTTTAATAGATGCATTGTGCATATTATTACGCCATTGAGTCATAAACTCCAAGTTATCAGTTCCATAAGCTGGTTTTTGTGTGATACGGAGCCACCTTGGGACTCGGTTAGCCTGGAGGTACGCTTCTAAAGTAGTCTTATGCCAGAACATTCTCCTGCCCTTCAAGACTAGTTTTTCAAACTTGCGAAACAAATTTTTAGGGCTCAACTCACCACTGGTACTTGTAGCACTCTCGCAAGTTCCCAATAACAGGTTGTCTCCCTCTTGTGCTCGAAATACATAATTGGCAAAACTCATAAAGTGTGTGTCGCCACATTCACCATTCGCAGAGACTTGTTGCACTCGTCAGATCTCTTCCTGGTTTTGTGACATCACAGAATGTGGTGTAGCTTCCAAATATTTCCTCCGGAGTCTTATACCCTTCTCGACAGTGCCGCGCTCTGATTATACATTTAAAATGTTAAAAGCATATATTGCTTGATCTTCACAATTGATATGAAATTAACTTGGTGTTTAAGTGGCACCACTCTGGTCTCAGTGATCTCACGCTCTCAATCCAATGCTGCATATATATCAGACGCTAAACGGCTTTTACAGCTTACCTCCTGAAGGTAGCCAACCCATGCTCCAAAATGTAAACTGAATTCAACAACAGAGAAAGAACACCAGGATATGTGCGGTGCTATTTGCATTTGAAATAATGAAAAAGAATTGAATATAAGCACCCGCACAGCACACTCAAAGCGTCTTATAGATAAAAAATCAAAATTTATTACAGACCAGGATGCACACTACAAAGACTGATGTTTCACTTGGCTGGCTGCCAAGTTTCTTCAGAGTAAAAAACACCATTCAGGTGCTTTGCTTAAATATTCTATTCACCATATCATGTGATTTCTATTGCACCAATACAAATACAACACCATTTATGCACTGATTAATTATACAACACTTTTTAAAGGAACACAGTATATATCCATTGTTCCCATATTGTTACTAAGGATCACCCCAAACACATAAAACTATACTTATCAACCTCAAATACAATATTTCATAAATATTTACATATGAATCATATGAAATAAGATAATCAAACTCAATTGCTTAGTAAAAAAACATTTCTATGTACTTATTTAAATACAAAAATGTGAAAAGTGCATATATCAGAGGGAAAAAACACCCGTTAAATATTACTTTTTTATATAAATCTTAAATACACAACCCACTTTATAGTTGTGTTAATTGTCTATTCATTTATTTGTTTATTTTGGTACACATGGCTGGGTTTACTTTGTTTGAAGTGCTTTTCATTTCAAAGATTTTCTCAAAATCCATAGTAATAAAACCTATGGATTATTTATACTTCTTTAAAAATGCAGCCAGTTCAATGTTGTCATTAAGGCCCTTATTTGTACATGCTCCTAAAGTGTAAATCCAAAAACTTTCTCTTTGGCCTATTTTCTTATTTAGGTCTCCACCTCTTGGTCCCAATGTAACAAGCTCTAAACCCAAAAAACTAAAATTATGATTTATTTGACCGTATTTTAGAATGTGTTTGGCTATAGCATATGAGTCATCACTTCTTTCTACTGCTCTAACATGTTCACCAATTCTTACTTTGAATTTATGTATGGTCCGTCCGACATAGTAGGCGCCACATTCACATGTTAGTAAGTATATTACACCTGTACTATTACATGTGATAAAGTCACATAGCTCCATGTTATTCCCAGTAACCAGATGCATAAAAGCTTTACAGCAATTAATGTATTTATAATAAACACAGTTCCCACATTTATCTGTTCCTTTTGGTTTTGATGTCAACAATATTTGCCTATCTTTTATATTGGAGCCTACCATGTTGGATATTACATAATCCTTAAGCAATTGAGTTTGATTATCTTATTTCATATGATTCATATGTAAATATTTATGAAATATTGTATTTGAGGTTGCTAAGTATAGTTTATGTGTTTGGGGTGATCCTTAGTAACAATATGGGAACAATGGGTATATACTGTGTTCCTTTAAAAAGTGTTGTATAATTAATTAGTGCATAAATGGTGTTGTATTTGTATTGGTGCAATAGAAATCACATGATATGGTGAATAGAATATTTAAGCAAAGCACCTGAATGGTGTTTTTTACTCTGAAGAAACTTGGCAGCCGGCCAAGTGAAACGTCAGTCTGTGTAGTGTACGTCCTGGTCTGTAATAAATTTGGATTTTTTATCTATAAGATGCTTTGAGTGTGCTGTGTGGGTGCTTATATTCAATTATTTTTCGTTACAGGGGTTGTATACAGACCTCCGTCTCAAGGGGAGGAAACGGACAAGAAAATGATGGAGGACATTCTCAAAATGGCTGAAAAGGGGGGATACTGTTGATGGGGGACCTGAAATATGCCAGATGTTAACTGGATGACATGTACTGCAGCCACATCCAAGAGCAGGGTCATTCTCCATGCTCTGCAGGGGGCAGGCTTTAGACAGCTAGTGTTGGAACCCACTCGGGAGGGAGCAATACTAGACCTGGTACTCTCAAATGGAGAGAGGATCACAAATTTAGAAGTCAGTAGACATCTGGGAACAAGTGACCACTGCACAGTGTGTTCACAATAAGCACAACCATGGAGACAAGCCATACAAAAACAAGGATACTGGACTTTAGAAGGGCCGACTTTGGCAAAGTGGGTGAATACCTGAGGAATGCACTAGCAAATGGCCAAAAGGAGGGGTGGAAGAACAATGGAGAAAAATCAAAACTGCTATCATACAGGCAACAAGCCTTTGTGTGAAACAAATAAAGAAAACAAAGCGGAGTAAAAAAACACTATGGTTCTCAAAAGAGGTGGCAAGGAAGGTTAAGGAGAAAAAGGCTGCATTCAAAAAGTATAAGGAATCACAGAAGGAGCATGACAGGGAACTGTATCAATTAAAGCAGAAAGAAGTAGGGAAGGCAGTCAGAATAGCAAAGGCCCAAACCAAGGAAAAAATAGCCAACTCAGTTAAGAAGGGGGATACAACCTTATATAGGTACATTAGGGAGCATAGAAAGGTTAAGGGAGGAATAGTAAAGATTAATAAAGGGGAGGTGGGCAGAGAGAGACAGTGAAAAGGCAGAGATACTGAATGAATACTTTTGCTCAGTATTCACAAAAGAAGATGAGGAGGAGTTACCTAAACCAGACAATAGAAGCACTCTGGGTTGGGGGGTTGACACCAGTACATTTACAGAAGAAAGAGTCCTGAAAGAACTCCTAAAACTCAAGGTGGAAAAGCAATGGGGCCTGAGAGGATTCACCCCAGAATCCTAAAAGAACTAAGGGAGGACCCAGTGACACCACTGACCACACTTTTAACAAATCATGGGAGCATGGGTGGTACCTGAGGACTGGAGGAGGGCAGATGTGATTCCCCTTCACAAAAGTGGGAGCAAGGCAGAGACAGGAAACTACATACCTGTAAGTTTGACCTCAGTTATAGGGAAATGATGGAATCACTTCTGAAAGAATTGTTGAGTACCTAGAGGCCAGCGGGGCACAGGACCCAAAGCAGCATGGATTTACAGCTGGAAGGTCATGTCAGATGAATCTAATTGATTTATTTGACTTGGTGACCAAAGTAATAGACCAGGGAGGGGCTGTGGATATGGCCTACCTAGACTTTAGCAAGGCATTTGACACAGTCCTGCACAAAAGACTAATAATCAAGTTAGGCAGCTTGGGAATGGGTTCTAGTGTGGTAGCCTGGGTAGCAAACTGGCTGCACAACAGGACACAGAAGGTAATAGTGAATGGAACACATTCCAAAGAAAGGGGGTTTACTAGTGGAGTACCTCAGGGCTCAGTACTGGGTCCAGTCCTCTTCAACATCTTTATAGGTGACATTGCAGAGGGTCTGAAGGGAAAGGTATGTCTCTTTGCAGATGACACAAAGATCTGCAACAGAGTTGATACACAAGGGGGGTAGAAAGGATGAGAAGGGACTTGGCAAGGTTGGAGGAATGGTCAGACATATGGCAACTTAGATTCAATGCAAAGAAGTGCAAGTAATGCACCTGGGAAACAAAAACCAGGAGAAGAGTACACAATTGCAGGGGAGGTACTAACAACAACAAAAATGGAAAGGGACTTGGGGGTAGTCATATCAGATGACCTAAAGGTGGTAAGCAATGTGAGAAGTCAGTAAGGAGAGCCAGGGGGATACTGGGATGCATAGGACAGGGCATCACAAATAGAAAAAGGGAAGTGGTTATCCCTCTGTACAGACAGTTGGTGAGACCCCATCTGGAATACTGTGTGCAGTTTTGGAGACCCCATCTATGCAAGGACATAGACAGGATGGAAGCAGTCCAGAGGAGGGCAACTAAAATGGTGCAGGGTCTGCATCAGAAACCATATGAAGAGAGACTGAGAGAGCTTAATATGTATACCCTTGATGAAAGGAGGGACAGGGGGACATGATAGAAACTTTTAAGTACCTCAATGTAATCAACAAAGTCCAGGAGGGTAGCATCTTTCAGAAAAAGAGATGTGTAATAACAAGGGGGCACAATTTAAAGATAGAGGGGGGATGGCTCAGGGGTAATGTGAGGAAATATTTTTCATGGAGAGAGTGGTGGATGCATGGAACCGCCTTCCTGGGGAGGTTGTTGGGTCTAAAACAGTGGGGGAATTCAAACATGCATGGGACAGACATAAGGCAGTTGTAGTGGGGGGGGGGAAGTAGGCTGTTGATTAACTAGAATCTGCAGCTTATCCAGTAGAAAGGAAAATGAGCAGACTGGGTGGGCCAAGTGGTCCTTATCTGCCGTCAAAGTCTATGTTCTATGTTTCTATGTTTCTATCTTCAGGCAGGATTTGAAATTTTTCAGCTACTGGGTTCATGGGGTGCGATTATAAGAAGGCTATGTTGAAAATTTGGTATAAAAATATGTTACAAAAATGACCAAGTTATGAATGAATGTTGACATATTTCAATATTCACTCATAGCGTCACTAATTTTCAATATTTTTCTATCAAACCTTCAACATGACATGTTTCAACATTTACTCATAACATTACTAATTTTCAATATTATCTCACCAAACTTTCAACATTGCCTTTTTGTAACCCCACTTTTCAAACAAGCCAGTTAAATTGTTTTCAAATATGTGACAAAAGCTGATTTTTGCAGTTGCTGCATGAAATCATGTTTTGGGTGCGATTTAAAAATATTCACAAGGCTATGTTGAAGATGTGGTGTAAAAATATAGTAAAATGACCAAGTTATGCATAAATGTTGAACTATTTCAACATTTTCTCAGAACTTGCTAATTTTCCGCATTTTGACTCCAAACTTTCAAAATAGCCATTTTTTAACACACCAGACAGATGTGACAGGTGCTATTTTTTAAATCCTGGATGAGACATGTTTTCATACGTCTGGTGCAAAATGATGTTTCAGCCAATATACTATAACTACCACATGTCATGTTTATAAGGGGGAGTCATAAATCCACCATCTTGAAAATCTGGAGTCAATATAAAAATTATTAAGAAATATATGTAATGCCAGACTTTACCCTCACAGGTAGTCCTTCGTGATCCTGTGCTGGTGAGTTCAATAAGCCAGCTGGATGAGGGGAGGCTGGGGGGATAGCATTGTTATGTGACACCCCCCAGTAGGGGAAGGAATAGTGTAGGGTTGCCCACACAGGCCCAGGTACCATATAGTGAAGACAGCTCTTGTCTTGGCATAGGGCCCTGCACCTCTGTACCCATGCATGGCAGAGGGTACTGTGAATTAGCTGACAGATGGACTCTTTGACCTGTGTGTCTGTATCTGCAGCCACATGGAAGCTCAGAGCCCATTGGGCCCTGTGTTTCTGCAGCTCACCAGACAGACCCATGAATTCTTGATATCTGTCGCTGCAAGGAAATGCAGGGCCAGCAGGGCTCTGCACTTCTGTAGGTGGATTGAGTATCCTCTTGGCACAAGACCCTGAGGGCTGTGTGCATCTACATCTGCATCTGTTCATGCAGGTCCCAAAGTGACCTGCATGAAGGAGGGAATGATTCTACTATCTCCAAAGGAAAGGAAATTCTTTGCAAAAAAATTGCATTAATGCATCATTTAGGGTTCAACTTAATGTAATGAAAGTATAGAAATATGGTGTTAGGGTTTTCAACCCTAACTCTCCACCCCCACCCCCATGAAGCAAAAGGAAAAAACATTAGGGTTTTGTCTCCTGCGTCATGGCAAATCAGTTGTGGGGTTATGTCCACTCTCTGCCCTGAGCAAACAAGGTCAGGTGTGAAGAAAGCTGTAACAGTTTCTGTTGGTAACATGTAGCAAGACATATTTTATTACCTTTGAAGAGTGTATCGCTATAAGGCAGTGACTTGGAGCAATACCTTGTGCTTCGGACAGGCAGCTACGGGTTGGGGGGAAGGAGGGAGCATTAAGGTTGACAACTCCAAGAAAGACTCTACCACTGATTTGTCAAGAGTCTAGAAACCCAAAACCCAAATATTTTTTCCTTTTTCTGCTGGGGCAGGGGTTGAGGGTTGGGAGTTAGGGTTGGAAACCCTAATGTCACATTTCATACTTTTGTTGCATTAAGTTGAACCCTAACTGGTGCTTCAATGCAGTTTTTGCAAAGAATATATATATATATATATATATATATATATACATACATAAATATATCTATATATATATATATATATATATGCATATAGATACACACACAAATGAAAGTTTGTATTAAATCATTTTCATGTAAAGTAGTCCTTGTACTGTTACAGTCACCAGTAGAGGGCACTGTTGCTTTACAGAGCATCTTTTTCAGCCACACAGCCAGTTTTAAATAAAAACATAGCAACATAGATTTTGTCAGTAGAAAAGGACCTTCTGGCTCATTCAGTCTGCTCCTCGTCCCTGCCTATTCTGTCACCACTGACCCTAGCTGGTCATAGGCGTCATTGCCTCTCCCGTTTGTGATAGAGTGGTACCCTATCTGTTGTGTAGGACCATATATCTCGTATCCTTAACCCCCCTAGTTCCTTCAGCCTTTATTTTTATTATTTTATCTGTTTATTTTCCTCTACTATCTCATTTCACTGTATGGCTGATTACCTGCAGTGCTCTCTACCTCTGCTATTGTATCCCTTCACCCTCCCCCCCTTTGGGTCCTGTATGAAGTTTAAAAACAACTGAATATCCATAAAGCAGAAATAATGAAAAGGAAAACAGAGGATATATGAAAAACAACGTTCATTGCCGTTCTTTAGTTGGTACCTCTTTGCCTTCCTTTCAGAGGAAGAAATGAGAAAGAAAGAAAAAAGGAATTCCTTTGGGGGATTTTTTGGTTTTTAATTCCATTTTGCTGATTTAATTAAAGAACAACTATGCAAGGATTTTAAACATCATCTACTGACCCCAAAATGGTTGCATTAACTGCTCAAGACTTTTAGAAGAGGGTCTGTTTCCTGTAAAAGAAATAAGGAGATACTGGCAAAATGGACCTCACTAGCTGAGGCATAGTGCGTCCTACACACTTATATATTATTAGAATGCTCGAGCTAAATGGTGCATTATGGGGAAATTGAATCTAAAGAAATAGAGCTAGTGTCTGAATAAATAGAATGTTATCCCTGTAGTTGAATGGCCATATGTAAACCCGCATTTTGCGGAGCGGCTCCTGTGAAACAAATATCGGCACGGCCAGAATGAAAAGTTTGCGGATGGGTTGAAAAGTTGTCTTGCAATTATGGCTAGAAATAGATATCGCCATGGAAAACCTCTTCCATTTTCCAAGGGGGATCTCCTGTGCTAGAATTATAGTAAATATGTTCTAAAGAAATATAATTAGGTTACGCAGTGAGATAAGGAACAGAGCAGCTGTCCAGGGAATATTATTGTGCTCTCTCTCTTCCTGAGACACTAGCAGACAGTGGCTCACATTCTGATATGGGAAATCTTTTGTCTTTATTTCAGTTATTTGTTCAGTTTATGTTTTCCCTAGTTACTAACTAAATACATGACAGGGAGAGGTTCCATGGGTTGTCAGGAGAAGGGAGAAGAGAAGTGTTCCCTCATTCTCCCGTTCCCTCTGGAAACCCAGTGAAACCCTCTCATACAGAGATGCCATAAACAGCTATTAATGCAAGTTTTGCTATTATAAGAAAGTCAACATACCTGTGAGGTATAAAAAATATCCATGACACTCTAGGAGCTGGCAGCCCCCAGAATGAATTATTTTATGCTAGTCACTGTGGGTGATGTCGGGCTCAGGGAGAGAGGCTTAAAAGCTTATTAAATATGTATGTTGCTTTAATCACCACACAATCAAATAAATGTTATTTACTTCTAGTTATAAGAACATAAGAGGATACAAACTGTATATATTTGATGTTTTATGAGAGAACTCAGTAAAATAAGGAAAGTTATAATATTATTTCAGACAAGGGGTAGATCACCTGATGATGATGTCACACATGGAGGGGTATATAAACTCACCACCTGAGCTACAAAGGAGTTCAGTGAGTCAGTTGCCTTCTGACTACTGAGAGAGAAGCATCTGAGGAGCGTGTGCTTGTTTTCATACTGCCTACCTAGAGTTAGGTTGAAGCTAAGCCTAAGGACTTGATATTCTGTTGGAAGAAGAATATTTTGAAAGAGACTAATCTTGAAGAATTTTTACTTTCTGTAAGTTTATTATTTTCTTTGGACTTGAATGAAATATAACACAAGCCTGTGTTTTTATGCATCTTACTCTACATTATTGTGTCTGTCTATCCCACACCTTCACACTGTTCCTTTTCCTAATATTACCCTGTGCTTATCCTATGCATGCTTGGAGCTCCCCACAGCCTTGGCCCCACTACCTTCTCTGGTAGGCTGTTCCAGGCATCCACCACCCTTTGAATGAAGAAGTATTTCCACACATCTGTCCTGAACTTCCCCCTCTTAACTTCATTGCATGCCCCCTTGTTCTAGTGCCTTCCTTTCTCTGAAATAGACCTTCCACTTGCACATTGTTCACTCCTGTGAGATACCTGTAGGTTTCAATTATATCCCCCCTAGTTCTCTCTTCCAGGGAGTGCGTGTTGAGTGCATGTAGCCTTTTCTCATATGGCTTCTCATGCAGTCACCTCACCATTTTGGTTGCCTTCCTCTGTACCACCTTCACCCTTTCAATATCCTTGCAGAGTTGCAGCCTCTAGAACTGGACACAATACTTCAGATGGGGCCTCACCAGTGAGCAGTACAGCAGTAGCACCGTCTCCCTCCCCTTGCTAGAAATGCCTCTCCCAGTGCACCCCCAGCATCCTGCTAGCCTTTCTCATTGCTTTGTCACACTGCCTAGCTATCTTGAGGTCATCACATATGAAGACCCACTAGGTCTCTTTCTTGCTTGGTGACTGTAAGCTCCATTCCCCCCATTTTATACACAGCCACTGAGTTCTGCAGCCCTAAGTGCATAACCTTGCACTTTTTAGCATTTAAACCCAGCTGCCACCTCCTTGATCATTCCTCTAGTTTCCTGAGATCCATTTGCATTCTCTCCACCCTTTCCTGAATGTCAACCCTGTTGCAGATTTTTTTGTCACCCACAAAGAGACAGACCTTACCCTCAAGCTCCCCCACAATGTCGCTTGTGAAGATATTGAAGAGAACCAGTCCTAGCACCAAGCCCTGTGGCACCCCACAAGTTACACTCCTATTGCCTGAATGGCTACTGTTTACAACCACACTTTGCCTCCTATCCTTTAACCAGTTTGATACCCAACTTGTTGCTTTCTCCCTCACCCCAAGGCTGCTTAGTTTCTTAACTAGTCTTCTGTGCAGCACAGTGCTGAAAGACTTACTGAAGTACAGATAAACCACATCCACTGCTCTCCCTTGATCCGCCTCCCTGGTAACCCAGTCAAAGAAATCTATGAGGTTAGTGTGACATGACCTCCCCCTGTAAAACTATGTGCTGGTTGTCCTGCAGCCCTTTTGCCTCCAGGTACTCCATGGGCCTCTCATTCAGTAGTGTCTCCATTAACTTCCCCACCACTGATGTGAGACTGACTGGCCTGTAGTTGGTAGCATTCGCCCTACTGCCACTTTTGTGCAGAGGGACCACATCAGACCTCCTGCCAGAGGGGCGGCCAGCACAATGTTCAGTCCCTTTAGGATACCTGGATAAATCCCACACTTCCCATTGCCTTAATCTCCTTTAAGGCTTCCAATCCCTTCTGGATCCTCTCCGCTAAGAGTGGATTTGTGTCCACTCCCCCTCCCCGTTTACTGTAGCATGCTGGTCCAATCCCCCACCCACCACTCTCTACTGTAAAGACCAATTAGAAGTGATTGTTTAGCAGTTCTGCTTTCTCTTGATCTTCCTCTGAACAGTCACACCTACCCTTCTGATTCTCACTATCCCTCCCCTTGTCTTCCTGTTTCTCCACATGCCTGAAGAAGATTTAGCTGTTCTCACCCTCCTTCCTGCCTCTATTTGTTTTGCCAGATATATCTCCCTGTCTTCATCCTTATGGGTCTCCTTGTACTTTCTAAATGCTGCGTTCTTCTCCTACACTGTCTTTGCCAGCTCCTTAAAGAACCATAGTGGCCTCGTCCTTCTGTTCCCCTTGCTGACTTCCTTCAAACAGCATGCTGTTGCCTGGGCCATACCCTCCTTAATTTTTCTCCACTGCACCTCCACTCCCCTCTGCCTCCAACCCTTGAGGCATTTTCTGAGGCAGTTCCCCATTTTCTATAAATCTGCCCTCCTAAAGTCCAGGAACCTTGTTGTAGTGTGTTCTTTTCTCCTGTCCTATCCATACTGTATGTCAAACCACATAATACAGTGATAACTTGTACCCAGGAGACTACCCACTGTAAACTCAGCAATGTTGTCTCTGTAAGTACCAAGTCCAGCACTGCCCCATCCCTAGTGGGTTCCAAAATGAGCTGCCTCAGAAATTCCCCTTTTATGGCATTGAGTATGGCCCTGCCTCTTGTGGTAACTGTGGCAAGAATTCCCCAGTCTACATCCAGCAGATTAAAGTCCCCCATAATCAAAACTCCCCCCTTGCTGGTCATTTTGCTGATGGCTTTCCCGAGGGCTCTGTATAAATCTTCCCCCTGTGTTGGAGGCCTGTATACCACCCCATGTGAATAATGGCCCCGACCCCATCTCTAGGCTGACCCATAGTGCATCCAGCACTTCACTGCTCTCCTGTTGCCCCTGTATCTCAGTGGTCCTTATACCCTCCATCACACATAAAACAACCCCTTTATCTTTCCTTCCTGACCTGTCCTTTTGTGATCTTTTGACCCTCCCCAGTTGCAGTGCAGTGTGACACAGACTGGTTTTATTTAAACAGTGATGGCAGTTGTTTAGTCATGGGCAGAAAGGACTGCAGAATGAGTGTGATCAGAGTGGATGATTTAGTGGCTGGGGTAAAAGAGGGAGTGATGCTACTGCTGAGAAGATGGCACTAGAAATAAGGTTAATTTTTTATTTAAAAAATTATACTTTCTATGAGACTGTGCTTTTATTTCTGTGGTAGTGAGAGGGGGAAGCCAGGGTTGAGTGGGTGAAGGGATGGGCAAGCGGGTAAGTTAAAAAAATGGCTACCATTTTCATTTTAATACATTTTATTTGGACACACTGATACAAAATATAAAAAGGCAAGCAGGCACTGGGACTAGTTATTTGCTAGTCTCTGTTGACTGATACCTGCCCAGGTGCTGGGTGCTATCATCCAGTCAAGTTACAAGATTTTCATAACCCAAAATATTTCTTTCTTTGAATTTGTGTTTGACCAAATGTTATCAGATTTTTCAGACGTTCAGGTACACCTTTTGTCCCATAAAGAAAGGGCCCGGTGTCTGGTACATGCTAGTTCATTATAGTCACAACAAATGTTTAACAATGACTGTTCAAAAACAACCAATAACACCAATGAAAATCTTAAACAAACCATATAAAAATGAACACTCCTTTTATCATTTCAAACGTAAAACAAAAGTTCTAAAGCAAACTCACAATGGGGGAAAGGATATCATGGAGGGTTAGGAGATAAGGAGCAAGCTAAAACAGAATAAAAAAGTACAGGTCAAATCTTTCTTTTAATATGCACTGCTGCTTTAAAATAGACTGATGCAATATCTCATTTTCAGTGGGTCCTTGGTTTTCCCATTTTTAACATGGGTGGTCTGAAGTGCTACAAGGTTAAATGGTTTGTTCAGCATTACACAGCAAACAAGTCGCTCTAGTGGGATTTGAGCCAGGGTCTCTTGTTTCCCAAGTCTTTGCTCTAGTGACTAGACCATGCTGCCTCTTAAACAAGGGAGTCATAATAAATGTTGGTTTAGAACACTTAAAGTGAGCATACTAGACAGGCAGTATGCAGGGGAAGCAGTATGCGGATCACAAAAAGATGTTAGGTGAAAAGAAATATCTAAAATGTTTTTTGTGTATCTCTCCAAACCATACACCTACTCTTAAGACTCATTCCCGGAGCAAAGCATCATGGGTATGCACATCCTTGTGCTAGTTGGGTTGACAGAAGGGACTGTTGGTCCATCATATAGACCCCTTCCCCTCCATTTCACAAGCAGTGATAAAATAAGTATGATGTGCAAACATGTGCCAAATAAAAAGCATTCCCTAGGACGTCTTTCCACAGCTTCAGATTCAGTTTAGTTCCACAGAAATGCAAAAATGACTTGTGTTTTTTAGAAAGGAGCTAAAACTTTTCACATTTTGCACAACCTTGAAACTAGTACATTCTATGAGGGAGGGAACTCCATAATTTATAATTCACATTCACTCAGAAATACCACCAACAGGTTAATCTGGTTCAAGGTCAGTTGGCATTCATCTATATACCCCTCCCCCGGGTCGTGCCTGAAAATAGGCAGGATTTGTCTAGTGCACTTACCTGGTCAACAAAAACTAAATAAAATAAAATAAATAATACTTCCACTTCTTTCTTATTTTAGTTCAAATATCATGACAACGCTTATATTGAATGGTTCTATTTCCCGCTTTTGCTGTAAAATATCATAACCTTTCTACAGAAGTGATTCACAAACCTATTTCAGTGGTGACAGGTGATCATCTGAATTACAGCTAGGATGAAAAATGCCATGAAAGTAAAACCATGGCAAAATAACATGCAAATGGGGACTGCAGGAAAATGCTATAAATAGCATGTCATAACATCTGGGAAAGGTAAAGAATATAGAAAGCTGTTGGCAGAAAAAGACTTAAAGTCCATCAAGCCTGTTCAATTTTCAACTTGAGTCATACCTACCAGCCTCTGATCTTGCCTAGGCCATATGTCCTATTGCAGATCAGCCTCATTGCCCCACTCACCACCCCTTCCTTTCCTTTCCTTTCCTTTCCCCAACCCCTTATAGCTGTCTCCTACCCTCTTGAAACCTGTCACCATTTTGGCATTAACCACCTCCCTAGGCAAACTCTTCCATCTCTCCACCACTTTTTTCATTAAGAAATATGTCCTCACATCCTTTCTGAATGAACCCCTCCTCAGTTTATATTTTTGTCAAGTTGCTGATTCCTCCCTATGCTCACACAAGTCACAAAACTCAGCCCAGCTTATCTCCTTCAGATATTTAAAGGTTTCTATTGTGTCCCCTCTCTCCTCAGATGATTTACCCTGCTGACCCTGTGTTATCTTTGTAGCCCACGTTTGGACAGATTCTATAAAGTCATCTCCTTTTTCATGGCAGGATACAGAACTGGGCACTGTACTCCTAGTTCTGCCTCACAAAAGACCTGTACAGGATCAACAGTACCTGCTTTCTCCAAATAGAGAACCCCCTCCCTATATATGCCAGCACTGCATAACTTTGCACTTCTTTGTATTACATTTCAGCTGCCATACCTTGGACCACACATTCAATTGTTCTAGGTTCCCCTTTATGTCCCTGATCCCATCTTCAGAATCTACCATGTCATAGAGTTTAGTATCATCTGCAAATAGTCAAACTAGTTCCTTGATTCTTTGCTCTATGTAACAGATGAACACATTAAACAACACTGGTCCCAGTACCAGCCCCTGTGGTGCCCCACTTGTGATCTCACACACCTCTGAATGTTCCCCATTTACTGATACCTCTCAGCCTCCTGCCTCACAAATCAGGGACAAAGCTTACAAAATCAGGACAGGATACCAAAATCAGGGACCCAACTAATAAAACAGTAATATCTGTGCCATTTTGTGGCCTGTGTCGTGCCTGAAAATGTTCCTTTGGATCAGTGCACTTACCCAGTAAGCAAAGAGTTAAATAAAATAAATAAATATTAGCTCACGAATGGTATAATAGCATATTCCTAATGACACCCAGACTGTAACACCAATGGCTGGCATAATTTTGTGATTCAAATAGGTACTCATTAGTGACAGAAATAACAGATTTAGCAGGGATGGAGGAAATCTTTGAAGAAAAATTAAGGACATCCCTGAAAATCAGGGACAGTTTAGTAGTATGCACTTACTACCACCCTCTGGGTCCTTCCTCCTAGCCAACTTTCTACCCACTTTGTTAGCTTTTCCCCAAACCTCAGAACCCACAATTTCTTGATAAGTCGTCCATGGGGTACTGAGTGAAAGGCCTTACTGAAATCTAGATGCAACATATCAATTGCCTGGCCCTTGTCCACTGCCCTCATTACAAAGTTGAATAACTCAATCAGGTCAGTCTGACATGAACTCCCCTTTATGAAGCAATGCTGCCTCCTGTCTTGGAGCCCATTTGGTTCAAGAAATTCCACCAGTTGCTCCTTGAGGATAATTGTCAGATGCTTACCTACTATAGAGGTCAGAGTAATGGGCCTGCCTGCTCCTGCTGTTGTGTAGGAGGTAACCACATCTGCTCACTCCAATCCTCTAGGATTACCCTAGCCTCCAGTAAGAGGTTGAATAAGACCATCAGAGGCCCTGCTTGTTCCTGCCCCAATTCTCTCACACTCAGTGATGCAACCTATCTGGTCCCAGGGACTTGTCCACCCAGAGTGCTCTAAGTCTCTTAAAGACCCTATCCTCCTGCATTGATCCCAGTTTCAGTTTCCTCTGCCCCTCTCCCTTAGCCTATATTCCACATTCTGGGAGTGGGCCCTTGGCCTCTACAGTGAATACCAAACAAACAAACTCATTGAGAATGTCAGCCTTCTGCCCATCCTCCTCTACACCACCATTTCCCAGTTTTAACCTCACAGTTCCCTCCTTACTATAGTTTCCATCTTTTCTCTGATATATCCAAAGAAGGCTGCATCATTTTCTTGTACAGCTGCAGCAATACTCAGTTTATCTCTTGCTTTGCCCTCCTTATGTTACTGATTGCCTTCTTCAGTTTCACTAAGTGTGCCTCTCTGTTACTTTCTGATAGTACCTCTTGAATACAGCACTCTTTGCCCTGACTGTTTCTTCTACTTCCTTGGGGAACCAGAGAGGCATTTTGTGTTTTTGTTTAAACTTATCTGTTTTAGACAGGTATTAGTCACTTATGCAAGACTATTCCTTAATGTGGTCTCACATTTTCTCCCCCACCTCTATCTCTTCCACCCCTCCTCAGTTTGTTTCAGAGGTTCCCTCTATTCTCCCCAAATCTGACCTCCTGAAGTCTAAGACCTTTGTCGTAGAATTAGTCCTCCTTTCTTCTAGGGTAAGGTGAACTAAACCAAGTTGTGATCACATGTCCCCAGGGGCTCCCTTACCCATTTTCCACATGGTTCAACAGAACCAGGACAAATATGGCTATCTTCCTGGTGAGTTCCTTCACTCTCTGTGCAAGGAAGCACTCTTGTAATGAATCTACAGTACAAGGGCCTGGCTTGTTGCACTCCTAGTTTGATGATGTTTCCCAAGATTAAGATCTCCAAATAGTACTGTTTCCTAAGGTGGTAGCCCTTTTGACCTTCACCCCTAGTTCCTTGTCCCCCTCTCTGGAAAGGTTTGGTGTACTGTATGTGATACTCTGAGATTCTTCAGTTTTTTAACAACCAACTGCACCTACATTGTTTCTATCTCCCCAGTCCTCAGAGGTCCTTGACTTCAATTGCCTAAATGATGTCCCTAATGTGAAGTGCCACTCCTCTCCCATGCCCCTCCCCATGTCCCTTCTGAATGGAACATGGCCTGGGACAATGAGTCCAAGTCAAGGTTTTGGATTTGCCATGTTTTATGACTGCAATTAACTCCGATGGACTTCCATTATCATTGCTTGGAAGTCCTCCATTTTGTTCCTAAAGCCCCTAGCATTAACTAAAACAGCCTTCCACAGGATAAGTTTGTCCATCCTTCCTTGACTGCCACCTCCCATCTTGGGGAGGGGATAGGCTTAAAATACTTTTACAAAAAGAGACAACGTGGACCATCAAACTCAACACATCACAACCAGCAGGATTCAATGATGCAGTAGATTATGTTCCTTTTTCGAACTAACTTTAATGGAGCTACTAACCCATTTTTCACTATTTCTTATTTCCTGGGCTCTGATTGGCTACCTCCCATGCTGGAGGAGGGTGTATTAAGTTAAAATGGATGCCCAGGAAATAAAAAGTACCAGCACAAGTGCCATATCAACCATTTAGATATCCTTGTACCCATAGAATTTTAAGATTCAGATTGCCACCATGTTGTTGTGTCTTGCTTAGCCAGAGTTACCTTGATACACCCACTCAGTATGCAGGCTCACTAGAGTAGATTTAACACAAAACAGAAGGACACCCTCCATACTGAGCTGCCACACACTCTGCCACTTTTGTCACACATGCCCCACAGTAACAAAAAATAAGTTTTTCTTTTTAAATTAGTAGCGCTAGCACGTCGTGTGCTCAGTGCTACTCATTGACAGAACCTCTGTAAACCATGTCCCTGGCTTGCCCTGGCTCCACTCCCACTGAAGCAAAACCATTTAGAGATCCTTTTTTTTTTAAACAAATCAACTTCGCTAATTTCAACAATGTGATTACCTGCAACTTTGTCAGTCTGTTTCCCCGATTGTCTGGTAGCGCTACCACTGTTGGCCGCCAGTAGTGTCCCTAAGCAGAAAATGAAATAAAACTGTGAGTAATGATGGGGTTGGACCATGGTCTCACAAAGCAGCTACAAAAAAAAAAAAAAGAAAGTGGAACGAAGCTGAGCTGGTGGGGTGGGGGTGGGGGGGGTTGTCATGGTTTAAGGACCAAGGAGAGACATGCTGTTCACAGTAGTAAGAAAACTGCAAAACAAGTGATAGATCCTGCACTGCCCTCTACTGGTAACCATTGGTAAGTATGCTAGCAGAGGGACTACTTTACTAGCAAAGCAACTTTAAGTTAATTTCTAGTCATTTTTTTTCTACTTTTTTATTTCTTAAATATTACTCAAAAATATTTACATATAGCCCATTTTCTAAGCCCAGTAATACCATACAGGGTGGGCAGTATGGGCAATACCGGACTTTCAGGGCTAAAGGGCATTGGGCCTCATTCGCCCTGGGTGATCAGGTGCACAATACTACCCACCCTGTTGGAATAATATTCTTGCTTCAAGTGCTAGAGGTAGAACGGGGTTCAGAAGGGGCACACCGAATTGTTAAGGGGTGAATGGGTTGGGATTAGGGAGTTAGACTTTATTTACACAATTTCTGAATGGGTTTTAAATCAATGGCATAATCTGCTATTATAGTAACTGTTAACATTTTTATAACACATTGAATAAAAATACAAATCATGGAGTTTTCCTATGGTTTTTGAGGTGTTGCCACTACCTCCAACCCCTTCTTGAGCCATCACTATATAGCGTGCGTCCCACACCAGCATTTAAATATGAAAACTCATTTTAGGTATGAGCTGGGCCCAATTGGAACCCAAAATGTGTTTTCAGGTGTTGACAAAGTACTAACTGTTAGGAAGGCATTTACTTAATGTGCATGTGCATGGCTGTAGGTATTTTCTGTGGTGTTGTCCTCTAAAACACATTTTGGTTATGTGGTCTGGTGGGGTTGGGGGGTGAGAGACATGCTACCAGAGTTTGGGATACAAATGTATAAAAGATCAAGAGTTGTGAGCACAAGAAAACAAATCCAAACTTACCAGTGCCTGTGTGCGTGTGCACAGAGTAAGTACAGACTTTGCTTAGTCACAGTGTTTTCTGGACTAACCATTTTATTATTTCAAGATATTTCACACCCAAACTTCGGTCATGTCTTGTGTGGGCATCCCCTCCCAGACCACCAACTATAACTCGTACCAAGAATGCGGTTTTAGGTGTTGACCATGGCTGAGCACACACAACACTGTACAATGGCACAAAAGCTACCTAGTGGCAGACAGAAGATTTACCAATGTCAGCATTTGTTGCTCTGACATTGGATGTCTGATTCAGAGACTGATACTCCATGATATTGCACTATGCTGTCTGACAGCATTACTGATGGAATTGGCTACCACTGTAACTGTTTGTTGTTCATGATTATGGCAGAATCCAACATGCTAGGGGCCTGGCTGTGTATCATTTTAGTGTTATATCTTCTTTAATCGTTCTCCATATATTGTATATTCATGTCTATGATCCAGTGCTGCCTACATGCTTTCTCTTACCATAGGTTTGCTGTACCTTAAGATTTGTTTCTGAATGTTTTACCAATAGTAAATGTCACTGTTATGTGTCAGATTATTTACATTGTATATGTAAAATCCTCACATGCCCAAGGATTTACCCTGTCCTAATATTCTTAAAAATAAACAAATATTCTTTGGCAATGTGGTAAGACCGGGTGAACTATACCTGGGCAGGGCAAAGCCAGAGGAAACTCTAGTGGTGGTCTGTGACAATCTTGACATGCAGATTGGTCATCTGACTGCTGTATGGAGTAAAAGACTAATTTAACCCTTTAGTAGCTGGTTACCTCTGGATTTTCCCTCAGGATAGATGGCACTCAGTCTACAGTTTTATTTTGTGAAGGAAATAATTAGATATCTTGGTGCTGAAAAAAAGCTCAGCCTATTCACACTCTTTAAATTGGTAGAAGCCTAACACTCTGGCTTGTAGCCAGGTATAGAATGTGAGTGTTTAGTAGGCCACCTTCAGTAAGCAGATCTGGCACTGTGGAATGAATTGAACAGATGAATGGACATGAAGACAGTACCAGCCTTTATGTAAGCCTATATAAGTTCCTGCTTAGCAATGGAGTCACTAGGTCCCCTTGAGAGTGTGTAAGGAATTATTATAAATTAGTATGTCTGTACAGCATACTTACTGTATTTTCTCCCTGCTTATGAAGTGTGTGTGTGTGCGTGTGTGCATGTGCATTTATTTAATTATTTATTTGTTTTTTGAAAACTGGGTAAGGGCACTAGAAAATAATATGCCTAATTTTAGTTATGACCCGGGAGAGTAGTCACAGGTACAATGGAATACAAGATATGGTACAACCAACAAAAGTTAGTAAGAAATATATACAGTAGTATCATGGTACAATACAGAATAAGGTAGCAAGGAGACACAGTACACTGCATATATTCATCAGGAGCAAGTGAAGATGCATCAAATAAACAAGGAGTTTAACTACATCAGCAGTCTTTTTTTCACAAATAGGATACTTTGCACAAGAGGTAGTATGGACTAGCCAGTTGTGGAAGATGGGTAAACCAATGTTAAAAGGGTTCAAGTAAATAGTTTAAGAGTAATAAATGCCAGCAATGACATATAATATAGGAGGGCAAGAAACAAGTATATGAGTCAGAAGCCTTTAGATGGTGGTAAAATTCCATTTTGAAGCAGACATGGGAGGGGAGTGCCAGAAGGCAACTGGGAGGGGAGTTCCAATAATTTGGTGCAACATGGGAAAAGACCAGAGCCCCCATATTGGCAGAACACCTGGGAACAGTCAGGAGGGACAGGTCACCAGACTAGACTAAGCCAGGTCAGGTGGTTTCAGCAATGCAGCTAGGGAGGAGGGTATCTGAGTCCTAAGCATTTTGTTCATAAGGGCCTCAATAGGGCTAATAAAGCCCTTAAAGTGGTTCCAGAATTTCATAGAGTCTCCCACAGCATCCAACAGCTGCTCCTTACAATAGGTATTCTTGCAAGACATATAGCCTTTTTGCAGGTGTTCTTCCAAGTCCGGTAGATGACTCAGTCAGATGGGAGGCTGGAGAATTTAAACTTAATCTTACTTTTGACCTATCCTTCAGAGCTTAAAGAAGGTCATTTTGCAGCCACTTAGTGGGTGGGTCTCTGAGTTTGTGTTTTACCAAAAGGGTATGTAGGTCTTAGAGGATACTAATACAGGAGAATAAATAATTGAAGGCCTCAGTGGCATCATTGATATGGTATAGAGGTGTCTAGTCAATCCTAGACAGTTCAGTGAAGAAGGCAGTTGGGTTAAGCACTGAAAAATCCCACAGGGGGAGTTCTTTAGGAGGGCTGCAGGGTGAGCAAGCCCTCCAGATGCAGTAGACAGAGGAGTGGTCACTTATAGTATCTGTAAAGATGCCAGACCCAGTGACCCTGTCCTTTCTGCTTATAAGGATCCAGTTATTCATTGTATAATAACATGAAGCTGGAGAAAGTTCAGTCAGGTCAGAGAGGAATAGGGTCGGATGGTGTTTTTGCACTAGTGACTCTAGAAATTTAGACGATGCACCATGTCAGTCAAAACTGAGATCCCTGCTCAAAATACTGTAAATTCATTATTATCAACTGAGGTAGCTGTAAGCTTAAGGAGTTCAAGTCAAGCTGGCCACCCCAAATTTGGGAGGGTTATAGGCACGTAAAATGTGAAGCTTCCTAGTATACCCCAGCAGTAGGACAGAGTGTAAAGCCTCACTCGTGGTCAAATCTGAGCTAGGTAATACTGAGAGGTGCAGGTATTCCTTTTAATAAATTATTATGCCACCACCTCCTTTAGAGGTGGGGCCATCACATCTTAATAGGCTGCAGCCAGCTGAAGAACATGCTAAGTCAGATATTGAGGGCTTGAGCCAGGATCCCAAAATGCCTAGCATATCAGTCTTATAGTGAGATACCAATGCTCCTTGCTCAAGTCTGTTTGTTTATAAACTTTGGATATTTAGGTGGCCATATTTGTAGCCATTTAGCTGCAGACCAGTGAGATTCAGAGCTACTAAGTGGAGCAGAGTGGCCAGAGTTCAATTCAGTATCACCCAACAAGTTTACGCTGAGCAAGATATGGTGTCATATGCTACAAATGTCAGCAGTGAAGGGGCAGCCATAGCAGTGGTAGAAGTAGTACTTGTTCACATGCCACATGAGTAAACATGCTTGGACTTCAGGAGTGGGGTCAAAGTAGGTAGAGGCACCTGAGCTACTGAGGTATTAGAGTAGGAAAAATCAATGTTTTGAGATGAGACAGCACCCTCATGAGTTGGGAGATGGGAGGAATAATGTCAGTTAGTAGGAGTAGGGATAGCAGAACAATACTACCCAGAACTACAAAGGAAAAGGACACCACTAGGGGAGGTAAACTAAATTATCCCTGGGAGGAACCACTGAGCAGAGACTAAGCAACTTAGAAATAGCAGTAGAGGGAAAACTGCATTCACACTGTGAGATAAGGGAAGAAGTTCTAGGTGGGACTCCGCTATGGAAAGATAACAAAAGGGCCCAGCTAAGGTAAGATGCAGGTCTGTTACAAATAGTCAACACAGCACTAGCGAGCAAGACAGTTATGGTTTAGCCTGGGGGTAATTTCAAGAGTACAGTACAAGTCACATTAAACTGTTCCCTCAACTCACTGGTGTAGCATTGTTCAATGAGTTTCCTAATCTGTGCAGTGTTTAATTCAATGAATTAGTAAAAGCTTAGTATTGGTTTGCAACTAGCTGTTAGGACTATAAGCTTTATTTTCAGCTGAGTGCTTATGAGTTTAATTTCAGAAGGCAGACTAAACAACTCTTAAGGAATGCTGTGATATTTATAAACAATGCTCTAAAGGAATGCTGTGATATTTATAAACAATGATCTTAAGGAATGTTGTGATATTTATAAACAATGCCATGAAAAATGCATTGCATAAACACTGCAAAACAGCTACTGCCATATCACTAAACAGGTACAAGTGAGTTGAATAGGCAGTGAAGAATAGTTAGAAAATAATTAAAAGCTTCAACAATTCAAGTTGACTCTGCAGTAGAATCACACAAAAAAATGCTACACCAGTGAGTTGATGGAACAGTTTAATGTGACTTGTACTGTAGTCTGCAATGTAGAAACAACAAATAATATGCTAATACTAAGCATGGCAGTAGTTTGGTGGGAGTTAAAATCAAGCAAATAGCAAGCCCTATGCTAAGGAAGCAAGGCAGTAATGTTCAGCTTAGAATCAATTTCAACACATAACAGTCAGTTAGCTACAATAGGTTAGCTGTCACTATAGGAGACATAGTAAAACTGACCTACTGTACATACTTCATAAGACCAAGGCAAGGTACTTATAGTAGTGGTAGTGGTAATAAAACATTTTATTCATAATCATATGAACAAAGGATAAACTCAGTTGAGCCAAAGCATATTTACAACAAGGTCCTTAAAGAAGCAACATTATTACAGTTCAAAAAGTTACCAAAGCATACAGTATCACATACAACCAGACAATACTACAACAGTGGTACACACAGCATATTCAAAGCCAACGTTTTCTGATATCATTTAATAATTTTACAATTTCATTCAGCAAACCTTCAAATCTTCATTTGAACTGACAAGAGTTGCGAGGTTCACAGTTTTTTTTTAATCTAACTATTATTTTATATCCTTCCACCTATGTTCCCCTGTTTGAACTCTTAGTGCTAAAGGGACATTGTTCCATGCATTTGCTCATAAGAAATATACAGATACTCTTCCTATTTCTAAATTGCAATTGGGGATCTCCAGGTCCACACTAGGGGCTGATCTCAAGTGTTGTTGTTTTTCCCTAATAGAAATTCTAGATAATATGTATTCCGGGAAGTGCCCTCTAATGGCTTTGTTTGTAAATGCGAGAATATGGCAGTATCTTCTATTTTCCAACCTCTTCCATCCTAATTATACAACTGACAACTGTGAGTCATTCTGTGGGCTCCGGTTATATATCATGCTAATCTACTGTAATATATGTCTAATCTTGTCCATTCTTTTCTAGCTGCAGTGGCATAGAGAATGTATCTGTAATCAAATAATTGTTATAGCATTGAGTTTACCACCTTCGTTCTAATTTCAGTGGACATGCACATTTTAGATCTATAAAAGGCACCTAACCTCCTGCCCACATTTTTTTAACAACTGCTCTATATGTATATTCCATTTTAAGATTGAATCCACCCAAATTCCCAGATACCTATACGACTGAACCTACTGAATAACTAGCCCTTCATCTGTTTTTATATTTAAGATTGTGTGAGTTAAGTTTTTACTACATCTGTTAAATAGCATTGTTTGAGTTTTTTTAGTTTAATACTAATTTAGTTTCTAAAAAATATCTGTAATTCATTAAATGCACATTGCAATCTTTGTTGTATGTTATCGATCTCTGTGTCTGATGTATATACACCTGTATTGTCCACATATAGGTGAAATAATATTGATGGATCAGAGAATTTTAAATCATTTACATATATATTGAACAATAAGGGTCCCAAAATTGAGCCCTGTGGGGACCCCAAAATAATAGGTGCAAGTTTAAATGAGTACTTGACAATGGCCACCAACTGTTTTAAACCCTTCAAGTATGATGTGAACCATTTAATGCTATTTCCAGTAATGTCCATCGATGTCAGCCTGGACAGGAGGACATCATGGTCCAGAGTATCAAATGCATTAAACAAATCTACAAAAATGACCCCCACTGGTGTCCTCCTGTCCAGGGTGAACTGGATGCTATTAACTAGCTTACTAAAGCAGAAAGAGTGATATGCTTCTGTCAAAATCCTGACTGAAAAGGATTTATTCTGCTTGTGATTCTAAAAATACCTTTATTTGAGCAGAAACCAATTTTTCAAAGATCTTAGACACATGAGAAAGGAAGGAAATTGGCCTATAATTTCTTACATCCAGTTTTGACCCAGACTTGTGAAAAGGAATCACTTTAGAGTGTTTCCAGGATTCAGGAAATTGGCCTGAACTGAGAGAAAGATTAAATATTTCTGGTAAAGGAAATGCTACTGCTGGTGATGCATATTTTAAAAGTCTTGCTGGGATACCATCCAGGCCTACAGCTTTTGTTGTGTCTAGTTTTAAGAGTTCCTGCCTCACCTCCTTCACCAAGATTTTCTTACATGAAAATTGATGTGCTGTGGTAGTATGTTTCTATTCTCTCATATTGTTATTTTTTTATGGGGTAGTATTTATTTCTGGGGTATTGTGTTTTTGTTCCCTTACATTATTTTTTACACTTCCAAGGATGTCACTGCCCAGTTTAATGATGTGGTTGTTAAGTCTATTAGCCACATCCTGAGATAGAGAGACTGTCTCTCCATCTGTGTTAAAGCTACCACCAGTGTTCTGTTTTTTTTTCCCATTCTGGAGGTTTGACATTATCTTCCAAAAGTCTTTCAGATTACTAGTACTATTAACTTATATTATATTAGTACTTGTCAAAGAATTGTATGTAGTATTTTTGTTTTGCCAATTTGATTTCTTTTACATGTTGATTTCTCAGTTGTTTAAATTTATTCCAGTCTAACTGAATAGATGTTTTGCATTATTGGGGTATATGCAATTGTGTTTTGTTTAAAACTTGGCTGTATGGCCAATATCCTCTGGGATATCCCATGCCTCAGGGCATTTGCTCTGGAGTTCTTTTGCAACAGAATAGTACTCTTTTTGGTCTTGATCCACGCTAGATCCTTCTTAACTTGAGTCTTTTTTAAATCCTGTGTACCAAAATGTGTTATTCCTTTTTATTTTTTTTTTTATTGGGGCATGTTTATCACTAGATTTCATAACTTCACTACTAAAGTAAAGCCAGGCATCAGTTGCTGTCAGAATCAATTCTATTCTTTCTCAGGATATGTTCTCCAGGCCCAGCATATATTGTACATAATCAAATGTCTTATAACTTCTCCAACTAATGAAACTGTCTGTAATCTGATTTTTTTTGTCCTGTTTCTTATACAGTATGTCATTTGGTGATCTGATAGTGAATCTGGGAGAACACCACATAATTAATAATTTGATGGAAAGTTTGTAAAAATTAAGTCTATTACAGATGGGTTGTG
Source organism: Neoceratodus forsteri (assembly GCA_016271365.2). Classification (NCBI taxonomy): domain Eukaryota; kingdom Metazoa; phylum Chordata; order Ceratodontiformes; family Ceratodontidae; genus Neoceratodus; species Neoceratodus forsteri. The sequence continues at coordinate 239,589,631 of CM057451.1, forward strand.
GTTCTTTAATTAATTGACTAAAACCCAATTATATCTCCAGCTCCACCAATGGATGACCATCTTTTACCATGCTCCAATTTGTATTAAAATCCCCCATAACCACTATTTCATGGGTGTCCCGATATATACTTAACTTATTTTGTAACATATTAAAAACCTCAGGTTTTACTTTTGGTGGATGATAAATCCCTGCTAACAAAATTTGTTTAGCAAAAGGCAGCTTCAATTCTAACATCAGAACTTCCATACCTGCCAATTCTAGATCCATGCTGACATCCACCAGTAGTAAGCCATCCTTGCCATAGGCTAGGATTCCTCCCCTTTTTTACTTCTATCTCTGCGCCAAAGTTGATAACTTGGTACATCAATTTGTACATCCTCTATTTTTGAATTCAACCAGGTCTTGGTTATAATCACTAAATCTGGATTAAATTCAGAAGTCCATATTTTAATGAAATCCATTTTATTAAGCATACTTCTCACATTAAAATGAACAAAACTAAAGCCTTGATTCTTAAATATTCCTGAAGTGACCTCACTGTGGGAGGAGACACATGAATCTTGTTGTGCAGGTCCAGGGTTTAATTATACATCTCCACACATTATCAAAAACATTACTAATAAAAATTTGCATACCTTAATCAAATCTATTCGACCTTTTTTTTTTGCTGTCCTCATATTTATTTTACCTATTACCTTTATAAAGAAGTTAAACTGGATTAAGTGGCTTCTTGCAACAGAGTGAAGTGAAGCAAACTTCCCAAGCTCACTTTCACATGTAAATGTTAGTAAGCCAGGCAAATCAGCCCTCCCCCATTCAGAATCCATTTTAAAATAAGGCTCAGTAGAGTGCTTTACATTGCAATCAACTATTAAGTTGGTCTTTATTTTTATTGTTGTCCCCTTCACTTAGGAGCGTGCTTCCCACAGCCCAACTGATGATAATGCATAAACCAATCCAAATGCCTCTGTGATAACTGTTATCTTCATAGCTCTTCAGAAGGACAGGCTTCAAAATTACTAATTGTTATACTATACTAAATTAATAAATATCAATGATGGAATCCCTTTGTTCAGTATCTTTAACCTATTACCAATGCTGCTTTCTTTAAAATTATTTGTGTTAATTAACACCACAATAAAAGAACAGCTTTCCAAATTAAATTAAATTTATTTGTTTCAAAGTTATTTTTATTTTGTATTGGCAATACCCCAATCTTTCTAATTCATGCACCAGTTAGTAGTATTAATATTCAATGTCCCAGTCCTCCAAGACACCTACCATCCTCCACAAAATCAGGTTACCGATACTGGCTTCCCTTACCCTCTGTCCATCCTGCCCCTGGGACACTGTTCCAGAGAGGTATAGGCAGGTTAAGTTTATCAAAACTTGTAGGCAATTGTCTAACTATTCTACTTTCACTACAGTCTCTGGTGCTTCAATAAAGTCAGTTACTAACAATATTAGCCTTTCCAGTATCAAGACAGGGATACTAAACATCTAAAACATTATATTTCCACTGTAGAATTTTTATCACCAAGTGGCTCTTGCGCCACTCACGCTCACACACAGCGAGCAGCTCAGGCTTTTGAAATACTTAGCCCCACCTTGCTGGCGATGTCATTAACTGCTGGCTCCCCCAAGCCCCTGCACACCAGTGTAGAGCAATCTAGAGGAGAAGGGAGTTGGGAAGAGCCACCTGTCATCCTCGCGTCTCCCTCCAGTGATTTGCTTGTGAACTCCGCACTCCTGCTGACCCATTCACACAAGGCCCATGCAAGCTGGCCCTGTGTGAGGGAGGCAACCCTCAAAACAGTCCCTGCTCTTCTTCTCACACACTGTATTGGTGCTTTCAGCAAGGTAGGGGAGACACTTTATTGTGGGAGGCTCCTGACCAGGGATTGGCCAAGCACTGTCCAACAGGCAGAAGCAATTGGGAGGAAGAGGAGCTTGCCAGAACACATCAAGCTGGCTCCCTGAATTGGCAGGCAGGAAAGTTGAAGACAGGATTGGCCATCAGTTTGTGAGCTGGGGGTCAGCATCTTCCTCACTTGACCACAAACAGGTTTAGGTGGCCCTGATGCAGACAGCACTTCCAGAAGAGGTGGTGTGGTCCATGAGCTGGGGGTCAGCTGCATCCTTACTTGGCCATGGGGGGGTTAGGTGGCCCTGATGCAGACATCAGGTCCAGAAGAGAAGAGATGGTGTGGTCCTGAGGCAGCATGCACAAACAAGGTGATCATACATCCCTTTAAAGTTGGAAAAAGCAAACGAAGAGGTCAGCAACTTGAAGGCTATATACACATCCAAGCTTAATTACAAAAATTTTTTAATAATAAAAATTCTCTCATGATTCAACATAGGGTAATTTAACACCACAAGAGAATATATGGGTATCACATAGGTCACATACGGCACAGTACCGCACAAGTCAAAAACAAGGAGCAAAAAAGAGATACAAACATCATGTGTATCATTGACCATTCAAAAGCATTCAAATGTACAACAGAAGGTGCCTACAAATGATGACAAAACAGTAGTATTTGTGGACATGACCTGTGTCGTGCTCTGTCCACAATCGGGAGATATGACTTTCCGGCTCTGTTTCCCTTTGGTTTTTTTTTCTTGTTTCATTGCCTATTAATTGTGTAGCTTTTTAATTTTTGTCTTTTCACTATATTGTCATGGGTATATGGTGGCACTTATATAGTCTTCATAGCTATGACTTTTCGTGCTCTAGCCATGATTAGTGGGGATTATGACTTGTTCGGCTCTTTCCCCCCTTTTGTAAGATTATACAGTTTATATGTATTTGGTAACTTATTCTATGTTGTTTTGTTTTATTAGTGGTAGTCATATGGAGGTACATGGTGTAGTTTTTGGATCTGTCTCTTTAAGAGTTTCTCTGTATTTAAGGGGACACTGTGCACCCAATCCATGCTCTGAGGAAGACTTTTAAGTCGATATGTAAGCGTGACATCGGCTCTGACGCTCTGTTGTCTCTTCCGGGTATTGGTCTTGGTGAAGTCCGTGGTGAGCAGCGTATGGCGTGCTGGGTTTTTACTTTTGCACTACACGTCTGTGATTGACCAGTTCATCTAGCCCCTGAGTAGGGTGGTATGTTTGCTTCATTCGTACATTTGTAAAGCATTTTTGCGGTATGCATTTTGTGCCAGATGTTCTGCTGTTTTGTCGTCGTTTGTAGGTGCCTTCTGTTGTACATTTGAATGCTTTTGAATGGTCAATGATACACATGGTGTTTGTATCTCTTTTTTGCTCCTCGCTTTTGACTTGTGCGGTACTGTGCCATATGTGACCTATGTGATACCCATATATTCTCTTGTGGTGTTAAATTACCCTATGTTGAATCATGAGAGAATTTTTATTATTAAAAAAATTTTGTAATAAAGCCTGGATGTGTATATAGCCTTCAAGTTGCTGACCCCTTTGTTTGCTTTTTCCAAGTATTTTGTCTCAACTCCTGGGGTATATGGTGCACTCCTCTGTTCTTTGAGACTCCACGGTCCTTAAGGATTTCTATGGACCTTGTATGTTGTTCTTTTATCCCTTTAAAGTTTCCTTGCTCCTCCTCTCACACACCCAGCTGGTGTGGTCAACAAGGAATGGAGCCACCTGATTGGCAGGGGGCTCATGACCAGGGATTGTCAAAGCACTGTCCAACAGGTTGCAGTGATTGGAAGGAAGAGGAGCCAGCCAGAACACTGCTAACTGGCTCCTGGAAGTGGCAGGCAGGAAGGCTAAAGGCATGATTAGCTATCAGTTCATGAGCTGAGGGGTCAGTGCTGTTTTCGCTAGCCACAGACAGGTTTTTAATTATTTATTTATTTGATTTATTTATTGTAAACTTTGGAGACTACCTTTGAGCAAAAGTGCTGATGTACAACTATTCAATGTCAAATACACAGTCACAAAAACATTACAAGTACAATAATCAATTCCAGTGGAAATGGTGTTCAGTCGGGCTCCAAGCACTTAAGGAAGAACATCTAGTATACAGTTTTGAAAAAAAAAATGGTACAGATCATTGTAGAAAAAGAAACCAAATAAAACTGTTTAATGGTTACAATTGTATTGGAGTGCAAAAGCTTACTGCAAAGATCTCGTAAACCGATTAACATCGGGGAGATTCAGCAGTGTGTTATGTCATTTAGCCAGTTAGAGGCCCTGACAGAAAATGACTGTTGTCCCAGCTGAGTATGCTGGAAAGGAGGCTTAAGGGCATTGCTGGCCATGTTCCTGGTGTTGTAGTGGTTGGAGGTGGTGCAGAAACAATTTGTTAAAGTAGAGGAGTTAGACCAAAGAGTGCCTTTTTGGCTAGCAAACAGGTCTGGAGCTTTATTCTGCTGGGTAAAGGTAGCCAGTTAGTGAGCATGTAAAGATTACAACTATGAGTACTATTATCTACATCAAGTACAAATTGGCACACCTTGCTGCAGATCAGCTTTTCTCTGTTTAGTCCCATGTTACGGGCGGCAGCTTAGACAGGGAGCTCATAATCTAGAAGTGACATAATTGAGCAGGCCACAATAATCTAGCATCCCCAATGAAATTGTTCCTGTTATGATACAAGGCACCCAGTCTACTGTTATCTATGACCACCAGACTGTCAACATGGGGTGCAAAAGATAAGGTCTCATCCAGAGTTACTCCAGGTTATTTGACGGTCTCCACCTGTTCAAAATTTTGACCTTGGTCATTTCAGATGACAAAAGGTGGAACTTTCCTCTTTTGTGAGAGGTTAGAGAAGAGCAAGATCTTTGTTATTTTGTAACTCTGGACCAGTTTGTTGCTGGAGAACCAGCTTTCAACTGACCTAAATTTAGTTTGGAGAGTTGCAGTAAGGCTATCAAGGTCAGGGTTTTTTGGAATAGATGACATCATCATCATCATAGAGGAGTATGTTGGCTGTCTGACAGGCATCGGGCAGTTGATTTATGAAGAGACCAAAAAGGAGTGGTCCCAAGATGGAGCCCTGGGGACACCAGTAGATACTTCCCTAATGTCAGACAAAGACTTTTTGACCTTTACCTGCTGGGAATGATTGATGAGATAGCTGTGGAAAAAGTCAATGGTATTCTGCGACAAACCCAGGCCAAGGAGTTAGTTAAGTAGGAGTTTATGGTTGAAGGCTTTAGTAAGCGCAATATATATATATATATATATATATATATATATATATATATATATATATGTCTATATATATATATCTCGCTGACTTGGTCACCATTGTCAAGGGCCTCATGAGCACAGTTGGTGTATTCTAAAAAGCACCGAGTTGGTGCTGTGGCGCTTCTGAAAACCATGCTGCTGTACACATTGGACACCGAATTGTTCGAGGTATGTGACAAGTTGGTCAGAGACTATTCTGTAGAAGGCCTTGGATGGGAAGATGATAGAAATGGGTTTGTAATTGGCAAGGCTGGTGCAGTCTCTGCTTGTGAAAACTCGAGTAACCAGTGCAGATTTCCACTTCACTGGGAACTGTGAGTAGCACAGGGAAAACTTAAAAATTCTAGAGATGGGGTAGGAAAGTTCCTGTACCACCAGGGCAAGAAGTTTCATATCAACTCCATCACTCCCACACCTAGTTTTGCCAAGTACCCTGTTGATGTATTTTTTTTTTACTCTATATCTTTACCAGTGCCCGGGGCATCTGTCAGGTGTGCCCACTCAGCTTGTCAACCTCTACTTCCTCCCTGAAGCTCCCCCCATCAGAGATTCCTCCCCATCCCCAGCCCACAGAACCAGCAAGGCCCCTGAATCTAAGCCCCCCAGGGTGGGACCACCACACCTACCTGGCAAACTGTCTGGACTCTAGACAGCTGCTTCTGCTGCTAGCTCAAGGGAATGGGAATCTGGCAGAAGACAGCCCAACAGTGGGATGTGGGCGTCATCTTCTGGGGACACCGTTGCCTCCTTGGAGCCACTGGGGGGGTTCCACTTGCATTTTCTCATGAAGCACAGATGTGCAATGAAGTTTGCACACTTGGACGTGCTGACATCCATCGCTGCTCCACCCCTCTTACTGCCTCGCTCCTGCAGTGTCTCTGATCTCCATCAGGGGTCACTGTGGAGTGATGGGAAGTCTGTAACCTACCCCAGGAGAGGAGAGTGGTCCTCCAGATGTTCAGTCCTTTTCCCTCCCCTGCCGACCTCTGGCAGCCTAAATCCAATCCCAAACCTGGGTTGCCAGCATGGCGTGAGGTGTGGTGTCCAGTGCCTCAACCTTCAGCACCACTGAACCAGACCTACTGATGTATTTTGAGGTATCTTTGACAGACATAGCCTCACAGTAGAATATAGGGTACCTTAGTTCAGAGCCCACCCTCTGAAAGCCTTAAAGACTTTATTCTCTGCAGGTGGTCTGGGCAGGCTCAGTGGGGGCGATGGAACTTACAGTTGGTCAGTAAAACATGTGCTGAAGTAATTGGCAATTTCAGTGGAATCAAGGACCTCTAAACCCTCCACCATAAGCATTTGAGGAGTGGCATTAATTGCCTTGCCAAGGAGCTCTGAGACATTGTCCCAGAATGCTTTGCAACTGCTTCAGTTCTGGGTCTGCTGGTCCTTATAGAAGTCAGAGTTGGCCTTTCTAATCATAATGATGCACTTATTGTGGTCTTTCTTATACCTTTGTGGGTGGATATTGGACCCTTTTTCCCTGGCCAATGCCCACAGATTGCCCCTCTCCATCTTGCAGACAAGGAGTTCAGAGGTGATCCATCCGGACAGTGTTCTTCTTGCCTTGCATTTTTTAAGGTGTGTAAATTTATCATGGGCAAGTGTGAACTCAGAGACAAAGAATTCTAGGGCTGAGCTAATATTGGGAATGACATCTAAGAAGCTCCAATCAATTGGACCAAATAATATTTGAATTGAGGCACCTTCATTTTGTTGAAGACTCAGATGACTGTGATCTGGGGGGGGGGTGGCCTTGTCTGTTGTTTATGGTTTAGGCAGCCCTAATGCAGACAGCAAGTCCAGAACCGGAGAGGTGGCTTGGTCCTGGGACACTGACATGATGGGCCTAGAGTCAATTCCATCTTTAAATCACTATGCATGCTACTATGTTAGCTGCAAGGGAAAAATACTAACATCAGAGACAAGAGACACACAAGGAAAGTGCAGTCTCAGAAACTTATATTTAACAAAGCTAACTGACTGTATAACACATAGGCATGCTAATATATAGAGGTACAGGTAACAGGCAATCACCTGGGGGGAAAACAGTAACTCAACTAGTTTTGCACAGTTGTGCTTTTTTAATAGGTACTTTCTATCTGTGCAGGCACCTCTTAAACAGTAGCCACTTACACAAAGTTACCAGAGATTGATAGTGAGGAATTAATTAATATGAGAAATATGAACACAAGACATATACTGTATAAGAAAAACTCACAACCAAAAAACCAATGAAAAGGAATTTAATATGTGTATTTATACACAACTGAGGCTAGACTAACTACTTAAGGAACAAATGCCGTGTGACTAATTTATTTACAATGGCCAATTTAATAGCTCATTTTACTAAGAACAACACCACTAGAAGACTAATTATTGAGTTCCAAACTAAGTGGGGTCTGCATAAAGTACAATTAGATTTTAATTTAAGAATGTACGTCTATGCCCAGGTCCATCATGAAGGAGAAATTTCCATTATAACCAGATACAGGATCCCAAAACAATATCAGTGAAATGCTGGAAGAATTGCTGGTTGTTTGAACTTTAGCTAAAAAAAAGCACAAAAAGACAAGCATTAGCAACAAAAGGTAGAAGAACACATTTTCATTTATTTGTCATTTTATTTTGCTGTTTGGGTAAGTACACCAGAGTACAATTTTGTTTACAGGTATGACCCAAGGTCAGATAAAGAGAATTCATCAACAAATGGGAATGAATAGGGACTATAAAGTCCTATGCCAGTTAAAAACAAAACAACAGTTTGGTACAACATAACAGTAATAGATAGGGACAATAAAGTTCCATGCAAGTTAAACAATTCAATACATTGGTGTAAAGCATTAGAAACCTTCACACTCCAGTTAAGTGGGTTGATAATGCTATAGAAAAAGCACTGTAAGTAGGCAGACTCCTGATGTGAGGGGGTATTTTATTCCAGGTGGGTGCTGCAGAATGAGCAGAGGTTCATTGGCCACTTAGAGTATGTACAAATGCACATTTAAAAGATGTTGGTCTTGTAAAGAACATGAGTTGAAACTTGGTACACTGTCCATAAAAAACTTAGACAGAGTAGACAGGGTGCCTGCCTTCCGGCTCCTGTAAACAAGTCGGGACAAGGCTAGCTTGTAATTCAAAGGGACAGGAAGCCAACCCAATCTTCTAAGTGTCTCACAATGATGCATCGTATTTGGGGCTGATAGTTCAAATCTCCCTATCTTGCGAAGTACGACTGCCTTCTTAGACAGTATATTTGCCGGGGCCATGTCAGTCACTGTTGAAGTATAGCTAACTAGGGGTAGTAGATTTTGGTTATCAATTGTCATTCTGGTTTCGTGTGTTAGAAATTTTTGAATTCTGTATAGATTAGCAATCTTTGCATGAATGTTTAACATGACCATGTCAATGTGTGGCCCAAAACACAAAGTGGGGTCCAAGGTTACCCCAAAATATTTAAAAAAAAGGTACATTTTCATACTTTGTCCCATCCAGTGGCACAATGATTAGATTGTTACCATGGTCTCTCAGCCTGGAATGAGTTCCAAAGACCATTGCCTTAGTTTTTGATAAGTTAAGTACCATGTTATTACTACATAACTAGTTCTGTATTAAACCCAGTTCTCTTGTCAAAACCACTTCCTACTCAGTAGCTGATGATTCATGACAGTATATAACTGCAACATCAGCTTAAAGTGCTATTTTTGCTTCAGTTACAACTGTCAATGGGTCAAAGAACAAGGAAAATAAAATCGTTCAGAGAATCGAGCCCCGTGGGACACCACACCACACCAGGATTTTTTCAGTTATACTGCCTCTGTACTGGATGGATTGACACCAATCAGTCAGATAGTCATTGAACCAGTCTAAGACCAGTTTCTCAATCCCCAGTTGCTCTCTGACCTTCTCACTATTAATGTATGGTCCACAAGATTAAATGGCTTGGTTAAGTCCACAAAGGCTGCTCCAGTGAGGAGCTCCCCTCCATGCCATCATATTCATTACTTCAATCACGAATTCAACCAAGGCAGTCTCAGCACCATGCCCTTTTCTAAAGCCATGTTGATTAATTGACAAGAGATTATGTTTATTAATATATTCCATCACTTGGCTATACACTAATTTCTCTTGCATTTTTGAGAGGGTTAATAAAAAGAAATTGGCCTGTAATCCAAAGTCAAAGAGTGGTCCAAATTTATGAACAGGTACAACATAAGAATATTTCCAGAGGTCTGGAATCTGTCCCAGGGAAAAAGACAGGTTTAATATTAAGCTTACTGGGTATGCTATTTCCTCTGCTGCCCGCTTCAGTAGTTTTGGTGCTAGATTATCGTATCCACTGAATTTATCTGGTTTCACCTTATTCAGCAGCTTGAACACCTCAGTTTTTGTAACAACTCTTACATAAAAATGGGGTCTACAGTAGTTAAGGTAGTACCAATCTGCTCTACTGGCAAATAGCCTTTGAAGTTATTACGATAGATATCCAGATTAGTAAACTGTGAGTTAAACTCATTTGCACTTAATATAGGACTAGTTAGATCCACTTCTCCTTTCTTCATTGTCGTGCTTGTTTTAGATAGTGCTTTAATAAGGGAGCTCATGGACTTCCAGAATTTCTTGGGATCTGCCAGAGACTCCGTTGCTTTTTGTAAAAATCTGCCTCTGTAGAGTTTATTTGAGCATTACAGCAGTTTTCTCAGACATCGATAATGTTCAAGGTCAGTGGTAGAGTTACTCTTTTTATATTTTACCCAAGCTCTGTCTTACTCCTTCATCAGTTTAAATAGCTCTGGTGTTAGCCACCGAGTGTCCCTACCACTGGGATGCCTTTTGATAAAGGGAGCACGTGTATTAGCAATGTTAATGAATTCATCTATGAAAAAATCCAGAGCACAGTTAATGTCAGGGATAAGTTTTAGGTAGGACCAACCAACCTGTGAAAGACTTTTAAGAAAATGAAGTATGTTGATTCTACAATAATCTCGAAATTCAAGAACCCTTGGTGTAGATTTGTTTTGGCATGAATGTTTCCATAAACAAAATATAGGGTGGTGGTCACTTATGAAGTCTGCAATAACCCCACAACTAAGAATGTGTATAGGCCTGTTAGTCAAAATCCAATCAAGAGCAGTGTGCCTCTGAGTTTGTATATTTAACCTGGTAGGGGCACTTATTAACTGCTGTAGACCAGTGACCAGAAGGGAGTTCCTGTTGCTTGAGGTGACATTCTCAGACCAGTTCAAGTTGAAATCTCCCATAACTAGTAATTCAGCAATAGCATTAGAAGCGATCAAATTAGAGAAGTCCTAGAGCCCCTGAGTACTAGATTTAGGTAGGTTATAGACACAGCAGATTGTTAGTTTTTTTGTATCCCCAGTTTAAGCTGTATTACCAGGTATTCACAATGACAGGTAATGGAACACTTCAGCTTATATTCTTCTGTAGCAAGTGATTCTTTTACATGAAACATGAAACCACCGCACCTCTTAAGTAGCATGTTTCTCCTAAAGATATTGTATCCAGGCAGATGTATTTCATTACTTTGAGTGGAGGGATGGAGCCAGGTTTCACTAATGGCCAGCACATCTGGTTTATAGGTTGCAGTCCATGTCTCAGTTTCATGGAACTTTGAGAGCAAGCTTTGGGCATTAAAGTGGAATATTCATAGACCCTGTTTAACCGTCATGAAATAATCAGGGTCAGCAAAGATATTGGGGGGCCAGGGTTAGTCACAATGCCACCTGCCAGAATAATTAAGTATATAACACCAAGGATAGGGGCAGGTTTAAATGTCTTGACAACTCCAACCCTACATATAGATACACAGATACATAGATGCTGTTGGCAGATAAGGACCACCAGGCCCATCCAGTCTGCCCATTTATGCTACCTGAATAAGTGACGAGTGACCCTATCTGGTCATTGGCTTAACTTTTTCTTCCTAGCTCTATTATTCCTTTGTTCCTCTTCCATGCATGCTGCCACCACCTCCTGGGGCAGGTCATTCCAAGCATCCACCACCCTTTCTGTAAAAAAGAACTTCCTGACATTCTCCCTTATGCGGCCATCCTCAGTCTCATGTTGTGTCTTCTTGTCCTGGCACCACTTTTAATCTGGAATATGTTGTCCCCTTCCACCCTGTTGATGCCCTTGAGGTATTTGAATTTTTTTTTATTTTGTTTTATTTTAGTCTTTGGTAACCGGGTAAGGCCCACTAGGTGCAAGTGCTTGTTTTCAGGGGTGACCTGGGAGCACTGGGTGGTTAAATGACTTGCTCAGAGTCACACAGTATGCAAGTGGAGGTTGTGAGAATCAAACTCAGGTCTGGTCTGCTGGATGTACCAAGCTCGTTCACACCTCATTTCTCTAACCTCTAGGCTATACTGCCAGCCTAGAGGTTAGAGGAACATTTCTATCATGTCACCTCTCTCCCTCCTTTGCTTCAGCGTGTGCAAATTGAGGTCCCTCACTCTCTCCTCGTAAGGCGTGTGATGTAATCCTGTCACCATTTTGGTGCCCTGCTCTGCATGTCTCTATTTTGTCGATGTCCTTTCGAAGGTGTGGCCTCCAGAACTGGACACAGTATTCAAGGTGAGGTCTCACCAGGGTCTTGTACAGTGGAACTATTATCTCCCTCCTTTGGCTTGTGATTCCCCTTCCAATACACCCCAACATCCCTCTGGCCTTTCCTACCACCTTGGCCATCTGCCTTGCGGCCTTCAAGTCATCTGTGATTATGCCCCCCAAGTCCCTCTCCTCTCCCTAGTTATTGCCAACAGCTCCCCTCCCCAACCTGTAATTCGCTTAAGGGTTCCTGCTCCCCACGCGCATGATAATGCACTTCTTTGCATTAAACCTTAGTTGCCATGCCTCTGACCATCTCTCCAGCAGTTTCAGGTCCTTCCTGATCCTTTCCACCCCCTCCAGGGTATCCTGTTGCAGCTCTTGGTGTCATCTGCAAACAGGCATACCTTTCCCTCCAGCCCATCTGCAATGTCACTAATGAAGACATTGAAGAGGACTGGCCCCAGAACTGACCCTTGAGGTACCCCACTGGTGACCTCTCTTTCCTCTGATTGGGTTCCATTTACTACTACCCTCTGTTTTCTGTCCCTTAACCAGTTTCCATTCCAGTTTACCACCTTGTGTCCCAACCCCAGGATACCTAGGTTGTTGACCAGTCTGCTATGTGGGACCATATCAAAGGTTTTGCTGAAGTCGAGGTAGGCAATATCTACCACCCCCTTGGTCTACTGCCTTTGTCACCCAGCCAAAGGAATCTCTGAGATTAGTTTGACAGGATCGTCCTGCAGAGAAACCATGTTGCCTGAGATACAACAGTCCATAGACTTCTAGCTGCTCCACTATTCTTTCCTTATGGAGTGCATCCTTTATCTTTCTGACTACAGAGGTTAGACTACCTGGCCTGTAGTTCCCCAGTACTTCTTTACTACCACTCTTGTGAACAGGGACAATGTTTGCCCTTCTCTAGTCCTCTGGGACTACTCCAGTGTCCAGGGATTCACTGAACCGGGCTGCCAGAGGGGCTACCAGTTCAATCCTCAGTTCCTTTAGGACTCTGTGATGTATGCCATCTAGACCTATGGCTTTTTCCACCTTGAGTTTCACTAGCTTCTCTAGGACCCTCTCCTCTGTGAATGGACTGGTGTTTACCTCCTTATCCTTTGCTCCTTTGAAGTCCAGCTGTGGGCCCTGCCCATCCCCTTCCACAGTGAAAACTGAACAGAAATATTCATTCAGGATTGCTGCTTTCTCCCTGTCTCCCTCCGCTATCTCTCCCCTGGCCCCTCTAAGCTTTGCTACTCTCCTCTTTGCCTTCCTTCTCTCACTAATGTACCTGAAGAAGGTCTTGTCTTCTTCTTTAAACGATTGAGCTATTTTCTCCTCCGTTTTTGCTTTAGCGCTCCTCACTGCCTTTCCTGCCTCTCTCAGACACTTTTGGTACTTTTCCTTGTCTCTGTCTCTTTGTGTCTCCTTATACTTCCTGAAGCTTGCCTCTTGGCCTTCACCTTTTCTGCCCCCCCCAAGAACCAGAGTGGTTTTCTTCTCCTTTTACTCTTGTCTATTGACCTAATGCATTTATTTGTTACCTCCGCTATAGCCTCTTTGATGAGTGCCCATCTCTCCTCAACATCGCCACCTATTCCTCCCCTCTTTTTCAGGGTTTCCTTTATCTGTAGTCCCATTCTGGTAATATCTGCCCTTCTGAAGTCCAGGACTCTTGCTTTCACATGGGTTGAATAGATCCCTGTGTCAAACTTGAACTACACCGTATTGTGGTCGCTAGACCCTAGCTGATCTTTCACCCTAAGATCAAGGATTGCCCAGTCCCTGAACCAGTTGCCTAAGGCCAGCTCCCTCAAGAGAGTCCACAAAGTCCTGTGCCCTAGCTGAGGCCCCTGCTGGGATGGACCAGTCCATCTCCAACATGTTAATGTCCCCCATCAGCAGTACCTCCCCTTTTGCTGCCATGTCATGCATGTTTTCCAGCAGCTGTTTGTCCATTTCCTTGGTTTGAGCCAGGGGTCTGTAAATGACCCCTGTGAGAATGGCTGTTCCATTGCCTGGCTTGAGTGTGTCCCTTACTTTCTCTGTTTGCTCATGCCTGTTTTGTATTTCGGTCACCTTGATGTTTTCTTTGGTGTAGAGGGCAATCCCCCCTCCCCATTTACATTTTCTGTCTTTTCTAAACAGGGCATAATGTGGTACACTAATATCCCAGCTGTGGTTGCTGGTGTACCATGTTTCGGTTATCGCCACTATATCCAGATCAGCATCCGCCATTGTAGCCACCAAGTCTGGGACCTTGTTCCCCAGACTGCGGACATTTGTGTGCATGACCTTCAATGAAATGTGGCATCTTTTTGCTCCCTCCTTGTGTTTTGCCCCTTGTTTCATCTTACTTTTCCTGGAATAGTCTATGTGGTGCTTCCCCTTTCTTACCTTTCTGGATGCTTGTTGTTCCAACGAAGTGATCCAGTTTGTATATCAAAGACTTTCTGAGGGTTCCCAGTGTGTGAGTTTGTGTTAAAGAGTATTCACTCGGCATACATGGAGCTGGCAGTATAGCCTAGATGTTAGAGTAACGAGCAGTGAATGAGCTTGGTACATCCAGCAGACAGACCTGGGTTTGATTCCCACAACCTCCACTTGCATACTGTGTGACTCTGAGCAAGTCACTTAACCTCCCCAGTGCTCCCAGGTCACCCCTGAAATAGGCATCTGTGTCTAGCGGGCCTTACCCAGTTAACAAAAGAATAAAAAATGCCACCAGAGTACATAGTTGATACACAAGTGTCATGCATGCCCACATACTGACAGTACTCAGAAATAACAATATTGCTAAGCAAAGTGGCTGAAATAAATATCAACCCTATGAATAGTCCTCGCATAAATATTGCACTAGTATACAGAGTCTGAGTCTATAACAAATATGCAGCTGATAAATTATTGAACAACGTGTTACACATCAGATGGAATTCAGCACTGAGATTATCTGAGGTGCAATTTTCCTGACAGTGTATAGGGAGGAAATATATGAGGCAAGTTAGGTGAAGGAGAGTTGGACTGCTTAACAGGAAAACTGGGTTGTGAGGGTTGGAGATAGAAAAGAAAGAATGTGGCTGTTGATAGGTGGTAGACAAGTTGGAAGCAAGGCAAGCCTGTTAGAGGGCTGATTGCTTCACAAAGTGTTTGCAGTGCTGTTTAGAACTAATCGTTGGAAACAGGTGCATGCCCTGTATAGGTGAGGGAAGGAACAGGATGCCTATGAGTTATAAATGTGGGTATGGGAACCTGGCAGGGTGGATTGGGTGTGTATAGGTGCGATATCCTGCTACCGCTCTGCTAGGCCTCCCACTTGCATCCGAAACGTGATGCAGAAGGGTGAACCTAGAGCACAGAGCAGGAGCACACAGATGTTGACAGGGTAATTACAACTCAGAACATGTACCTATATCTAATCAAAAAATCCAGAACCTGTAGTAACCTGAGAATGCAGCCCAGAGTGTGGATTCAAACCCTGGATAAATATTACTGACCCACTTAACAACACCGTTAAGGATGCTTCCTAACAGAGGGACAGGTATGTGCACTTATGAGAAGTCGAAGACAGGAGTGTATAAAGCAAAGTGGTGAGCTCGGATTGGTGGGCTATCCCTGTGCCGTGCTCACTCAGCAGTGTTTCCACCTTTTTGGAAACAGCTGTTATTTCCCAGTCACTCCTTTTTGCCTTGCTGTTTTCCGGTCACCGTTTTGCTGTCACTGTTTTGCTCATGCCGAAGTCATATAGAACCCAGTAAACCCAAATGTCTGAGTGCTCCTAGTTAAACAATTCACAAGGATTCCATCCTCAAAAGATTATTTATGGATCAGTACATGGGCCTTAAATGTCATACTCATTAGATGTTAGACAGTTAGTATTTAGGGAACCCTCTCTCCATCCATGGAGCAGGAAATGGACAGCAGAAAATTAGGGATCCTTGCCAGCTGTTAGGCTGTAAAACTGGTTAAAAGCAGGATCTCACAGACAACTAAATTTTGCATCTTAGTTGGGCTATCTGGATAAATAATTTGTAAAATAAAAACAAAACAAAATAAAAATAAGATGCCTGGGGCCCGATATTGGAGAAGGGGCAAGTGAAGCACAAAGGTTTGTGCTACATTTGCCCATGACCCCGAGGATGTTATATTCAATGTGATAGCACCAGTGGTTAAATTGGAAATGTTTATGTGGGGGAAATTTTTTTTGGCCATTGGCCTGTCACCATCTGTGAGTCCCTGACACTCAGTCCCCATCCCCTGGGACTTACCTCCCCCACTGGAGTGCACCCTGGCTTACCCCCCAGAGTGGGGTGATCGAGGAGAGGCCTCCCCAAATGGAGACTGGTTATGATGCAGGGGTAGTGCCTCAGATGTCTGCACAGAGTCTGATAGAAGGGGACATCCTCCTGCTCTGCTGATAATTTTTTGAGATATGCTGACCCCCAGGGAGGTGTGGCATGCAATGATGTATTGGCACGATAAGTGCCGGATGTCTGGAATGCCTCACAAAGTTCTTGAGCACTGGCTACCAGACCCCTGGTTTCCACCAGGGGTCAATCAATTGCTTCCCCACCCTCCCCTCCAAAAAGAGGAGAGCAGTCCTTGGGACTTTTGATCCTCCACCTCCGGCCTGCCCTCTGACATCCCGGGCTCGCTTCCAAACCTGGGATGTTGGTGTCACAGGCAGAAACTCTGCTGCTGCACCAGTGGGCTGGCCCAGGTGGGGGAACTCTTATATCTAGATTGCTAGGTGGTGGAACTATCATTACTAGGTGGTAGAACTCTCCTACAGTATTCAATGGATAGAGATGACAGAGGTGGTGAAACTGTCATACAGTTTTTTAAGAGGTGGTGGAACTGAGTTAATGTGGGTTCCTGTCCAATTTAACCCCTGGCTAGCACACCGGCACTATCCTACTGAATATAGGGGCATGTTGGCACAGCGCTAAATCAAGTAGCATTGTCGCAACATGGATCTGAGAAGTGCAGAGAACAGCACCCCAGACCCGATAGCACTGGAAGCACCTGGCATGATATTCAGCCAGCACCATGCAAATGAGTAAGCCCATTGGGCATGCAAGGTGCTACGGTGCCATGTGCATGCCCATTATGGGCTCATTTGCATGGGAAGTGGTAGCAGGTGAGCACCCTGCATGTGACCAGCTCACCCACCATGACTGCCTGTCCTTGTAACACTGTAAAGATTTCTGGGCGTCCAGTGGTGCCCTCATCCTCCGATCCCTGTCCCTGTTCAAAATACATCAGTCCCTGGTATTCAGAGGTCTCCTTGCTCTCCCATTGCTGGCTGCAGGAAACAAAATATTCCCTGGTGTCCAGTCGTCCCCTGTCCTCTGATTGCCATCCCTATTCAAAAGAAGTCAGTCCCTGGTGTCCAGTGGTCCTTCCACCCTCTGATTGCTGGCATTGGTAAATGTAAAATATTCTCTGGTGTCCAGTGGTCCTCCCACCCTCATGTCACCATTCCTGGTAAAAGTAAAGCATTCCCTGGAGTCCAGTGGTCCCACTGCCCTCTGACTGAGGTCCCTGTTCAAAAGAAGTCAGTCCCTGGTGTCCAGTGGACTCTATGCCCTCTGATCACTAGCCCCACTAAAAATAAAATATTCCCTGGTATCCAGTGGTAACCCTCACCCTCCACTCCACATCCCCATAGGTATCAAGATACTCCCTGGTATCTATTGGCACCCCCACTCTCTGAACACTCACCACAGTTCCATAAAAAATGTCCTTGGCATCTAGTGCCCCCCACACTGCCCACACCAGGTACACCACCCTGCCACCCTCCTTGCTATAATCACTAGTGCCATGGAGAGCTCATATGGTGACTAGCACAGCCCTCCTCTCACCACCTTGACCTGCCACCTTATGCAATGACAGGGAGCATGCATCCTGCATACTGTAAAGGGAGCATATGTACTGTCTCCGGTAGACAGTATGCGAGCTCCCTTTATAGTACACAGGATGTGTGCTGCCTGTCATTGCATACAGCGGCCATTCTTCATTGCTACTGAAGAAGAGAAATGCACCAAACATAACCCAGATAAAGCTAAAATCCTCAGCAGATACTTTTGCTTGGTGATTGCCAAAGAGGACACAGAGGATGGCCCAGTCCTGAAAAAACACAACACCCCAGGACCAGGGGTAGACACTAGTCCCTTTACAGAAGCCGAAGTATGGGAGGTGCTAAAGAAACTAAAAGCAGACAAAGCCATGGGACCAGACAAGATGCATCCCAGAATCCTTAAGGAACTTGGGGCAGAATTAGCAGCCCCTCTGGCACTTCTATTCACAAAACCCTTGATGAGCAGTGTGGTACCCGAAGACTTGAAAAAGGCAATAGTGGTTCCACTTCACAAATCAGGCAGTTGCAAAGAGGCTAGTAATTACAGACTGGTGAGCCTCACATCTATAGTAGGGAAACTAATTGAGACACTCCTTAAACAGAGGATCATAGCATTCCTCGAAACTAATGGCCAACAAGACCCTAAACAGTACAGTTTCATAGCAGGTAGGCCATGCCAGACAAATCTGCTCCAGTTTTTTGACTACGCTACAAAAATAGTGGATGATGGTGGGGCAGTAGATGTGATCTACCTAGACTTTGGTAAGGCCTTTGACTCGGTTCCACACAGAAGGCTGGAAAAGAAGCTTGACCACACAAGGGTTGGTCCAGAAGTAGTCAGATGGGTACAAAACTGGTTACAAGGCAGAACACAGAGGGTATAGATTAGTGGAATGCAATCAGTGGAAGGCAGGGTGATCAGTGGGGGTGCCTCGGGGCTCAGTACTGGGGCCTCTGCTCTTCAATGTTTTTACAGCAGACATCACTGATGGACTGGAAGGGAAGGTGAGTCTGTTCACAGATGACACCAAGATATGCAACAGGTTGACACCTCAGAAGGAGTGAGCAAGATGGAAGCTGACCTCAAGAAACTAGAAGAATGGTCTGGAGTGTGGCAGCTGAGATTTAATGCCAAAAAGTGCAAGATCATGCACTTAGGAAAGAAAAATCCCCGAAAGGAGTATTATCTAGGAGGTGAAAGACTGGTAGCCTCAAACCAGGAACGAGACCTGGGAATCATAATCTCAGACGACTTGAAGGTTAGTAAGCAGTGTGAGAAGGTAACACTGAAAGCCAACAGAATGCTGGGCTGTACTGGGAGGGGAATCATGAGCAGAAGGATAGAGGTGGTACTACCACTGTATAGATCTCTGGTCAGGCCTCACCTGGAATATGGAGTCCAATTCTGGAGGCCTTACCTCAGGAAGGACATTGACTGGGTGGAAACAGTACAGAGAAAGGCGATAAAAATGATTCAGGGTCTGCAGTACATGTCCTACGAGAAAAGACTTAGGGAACTGAATATGTATTCCCTGGAGCAGAGAAGAGAGAGAGGGGACATGATTGAAACATTTAAGTACATAAAAGGCATTAACAAGGTACAGGCACAGGAACTTTTTCACTTCAAGAAGGGCTCCAAAACCAGGGGACATGACCCCAAGCTGCAAGGAGGGAGGATCTCTACCAACACCAGGAAGTTTTTCTTCACAGAAAGAGTGGTGGATGCCTGGAACAGCCTGCCCCAAGAGGTTGTGGGTGTCAACACTGTGGGGGGGGATTCAAGAATGCATGGGATAGACATAAGGGAGCCCTGACTACAAAGGGCAACTAGAGTGTCAAAATAGGTCTAAAACAAATGGGCAGACTGGATGGACTTAGCGGTCTCTTTCTGACATCAACTTCTATGGTTCTATGTTTCATCTGAGGTGGTGAGAGGAGAGCTGTGCTGGTCATTGAATGGGCTCTCTGCAGCACCGCTGATTATGGTAAGAAGGGGTGGCAGGGTGGTGTACATGGTGTAGATGGTGTGGGGGGGTGCTAGATGCCAGGGACTTCTTTTACAAAACTGTGGTGAGTAATCAGAGGGTGGGTGCCAGTAGACACCAGGTACTATCTTGAAACCTACGGGGATGGAGATCTGAGAGTGGGGGGGGGTACCACTGGACACCAGGGAATATTTTAATTTTACTGGGGCCAGTGATTGGAGGGGGACCACTGGACACCAGGGACTGTGTTTTTTTTTTTAATGGGGATGGCAATCAGAGGATGGGGGGTGCCATTAGACACCATTTGAGCAGGTGTGCTCCTCAACCACTAACTTGTTTGCTGGCTGCAGTGGCTCCACCAATGGCTAGGATTGCCCAGAGTAAGTTGAGCTTTTTCTCAGCGGTATTTGTGCTCCACAATGTGGTGTGCACTAACCCTGTTGCACAATGCAAATGCCCTGAATATAGTGCAGCACCTTTATTCATGTCTCTGCCACTCCCCTTTGCCCACCGCATATATTATCTTTTAGTGTGCACACTATCCATTTTAGTGCATGTGCCTCCCCCCTTTGAATGTTGTACTTGGGCACAATCTCTGTGCAAAAGTGTGCAATCACTTTGCCCACTGGGAAAACTTTTGAATATCAGGCCTCCCTTTACCTGCTACCAAAATACAACATTACAGTTTTGATGCCACCAAACTATTATGAACTCACAACTGGGCTTTTCCCTTAATGTCCTATATATGCACTTACCCACACAGTACAAGGCATGAATAAAAGGAATCCTAGTTCACTTCAAACACACCTGGCCCTAATTCACTACTTAAAGTGATCTCATTTCGGTTTGGTAACATGTTCTTTAGGGAGACAGCACACAGGTGGGCAGTAAAATAAGTTACCTGTACATTTGAAAGCAATTTCAGTCATAGATAGACTTAATATACAATATTTGATGGAATATACAACATGTACTTGAATGTAAAGGTCAAACAAGGGGATGTTCGCTATACAGCAGAGAAATTACAAATTATTAGGTCATAACATAAATGCATGAACAGTAAAAAAGACTAAACTGATCTCTGGGTCATGCCACACAGGTGTTTAATGATCAGATACTTCTCATATAGAGTGCACCTAGAAACAAGCTGTCACAGCTTTGTGTACTTTTTCTGGTCAAAAATTACAAATCAGTACATACTGTAAATAAATAAATGACTAAATAAACAAATAAATACATTTACAGGATGCTTGCAGTGTACTTTTCACACACAGCTACAAAGACCACTGGGATGTTCCAGGCAGTTGAATAGAACTTAGCACTGCTGCCTTAAACATGGTACAGTATGTGTGATTTAATGTACAGTAAAAACTAATGATCAGTAACAGAGAAATAATGCTATTTATAATTCTGTGTACATCTGTAGAGGTGACACACCTACAAATTGCTTTTAAGAAATAAAAACAAAGAATATATTTTGCAGGTATTTATTGGCATCTTGATTATGTATATATTTTGATGTAACAAATTTGTGCTGCTTTTATGCGGTGCTGTAGCTTTAATTGTTTGTATGTGCCTTACATCCTAATATTGTATAGCTTGTAGATTTCCATATATTTGTTGAGAGAACTCCAAAGTAGATTATTAAAGGGATAATAGAGTATTAAATGCAGGCATGGTTAGCTAGATTGATGTCTTCCATTAAACACTTTTCTCAGAAGGTATAATTTCTGACAATGAATAATCATTCCTGCTGAGAAGGGTATAGCGAACATTATTAATCAAACATTGAAAAACACAACTTGGCACTGATGAATTAGTAAGTCTGGATGCCACATATTAATTAGTCAGACCTTTGACATTTGTTTTAGTGGAAAAAGGTTTAAAATGCTACACTGAAAGATGGCAGAGTAGTTGTATATAGACATGGCATGGCAATATATTTATCTTCATCTCTACTGCTCACCTCGTACTAACTGTAAGTAGTTACCAAATGCATTAGTGTGATTTCTTTACATGAAAGGCAGTGGAACTTCCAATATGTTCTATTAGATTTCATTTACAGAACCATTATGTGTAGGACCCCAAAGAGATTAATTCATGGGTTAAGTGTGTGTAACCAGAATTTTATACACACCTGAAGTGTGGGATCCTATAGAAGCCTCAAGAGTGGACTCAGGGGGGTTATAAAAGCATCCCACACTGAGAGTTTGTATAAAAGTCTGTGTTAAGCACACCTATCAGTTATAGTTCCTGTGTTCCCCAAAAGCTGCTTGAAAGTCTGGAATTTATTTAATTCCATTTTCTTATTTTGTCTTCATTCAATAATTTTAATATTTTGAAGGGGTTCATGGTCTCATCAATTGGCCAAATCATAATTATCCTGACCACCAATGGCAAGGTGACCCCCTCACTGGTCAGGTACCTACAGTACACTTTAGATTTTAACATAGAGAATAATGCATGGGGTGGTGTGCATTTTGAGAATTAAATGCAGACTCAAGATGTGGGATGCTACATAAACCCAGAGAGCGAAGCGTGAGGGGTTTATAAAAGCATCCCACACCAAAGGTTTGCATTAAATTCAAGGATGCACACCACCCTATGCTTTATTTTTTATAATTACTAGGCAGCAATTTTTTCCAACCAGATTACAGACTATAAGAAGGCTATTAGATGCATGAGTAAAAAAATGCCTGCATGAATTTCATAGGATAACAGTGTATGAGTTAATTTACTTTTTTTAGTTTGCCCTTTTGCTTGAAGGAACTATAATCAAGGCTGCAAGAGAACTGGTTACATTGCAACTTAAATAGGTACTTGTGAAAAAATACTGCATTTGCAAGTGGCAAATCTGAGCTGCAACATGTCAGATGAAGGTATCTGAAACAGAGTATTTCTTTAGACAAAAAAATGCCAATGAAAGGGTTTAGTTGTTTAGTTTTCCAGTATAAAAAAAAGAGGTTTTTTTTTGGTGCTCATGTAGACTTGTTTCATTCCTCTACTTCTTCTGGTAATAGGCTTCCTCAGCGCTGCTATGATTTCAAAGCGTGAAGTGGGTTTTTTTCTATTTTTTTCTGCAGCCACTTTACTGACTGTTTAGTAAAATGAAAGATATTCTTTGGCAACAGAACAATTAATGTGTGCTTTGCTGTGTGTAAGGGAAGTGACTCTTTCTAGTTTTTTACTGTAATAAGCGTCAACGGTTTCTGAGGATGGAGTGGCTTCAAACAGTTTGATTGTGGCTCGTGCTCACTGTTGACAGTGTGAGCACATGTTTGCCATAATAACCAGACAGTTATTATAACAAATAATAACTGGTTGAGACCATAGACAAAAATGCTCACCAGTTATTACATGCCAGTATTCAACCACTTTCTCTCTTTCTTGTGTTGGAAACCACCCTATGGCTTCATCTTTTATGTAGTGTGCTTTGGCCCATAAGAGGCTCACAGGTGACTACTGAGGGGCTTACTAATTAGGAGAAAGCCATGCCTTTCCTATTTTAAATATAATGTTAAGGAAGCAGTGCAACAGAAACTATTTTCCAGAAAATCTAGCTTCAGCTACAATTAGTAAAAATATTAGCATATCTGTCAAATGTACTTGTCTAGGCGCCTGCTATGCTGCCTACCATGAGTCTTTTTGGTTTTTGTTATCCTAACCCTTGCCAGATCAACAATGCTATGCCTATGCAAAATGTGACAGCCATCTTTTTTTTCTTGAGAAAAAACTATATTAAAACATTCATAAAAGCCTCACATTTTGGCAGAATTAGAAAATTGTACTACCAAATAAAACTGAAAGGTGGCAGGATTCTTTGAAAGTGAAAAAAGGTAGGGTTAAATTTTTTGCCCAATTTCATTGCACTGCTGCTTTAAAGGTTTAGCATGCTCAACCCTAGATGATACACAGATATTTTATCACATTTCTGACACACACACCTAACCATGTTTTGTTTTTGTATAATTACTGATTAGCATTTTGAATAAGGGAGACATTTAGAGTGACATAGAAACAGTTCAGTTATATAAACTCACTGTGGAACTCATAGTTCAATTATGCAAACTTTAACGTGTTTGTTTAAAAAAAATCAAAAATTCAGTTTCTATTATATGAGGGACACTAGTGTTTTTGAAACAGGAGGCAGTTGTGCTACTGAGGCTTGCGGCCTCAGTGGTACAAGTTTGATTGACAGCTACACATTGTCAATTACACATGACCAGTTGAAACCAAACAGTACAACATGGTTATTTAGCTATTAAAAATAGTGGCTATTAATGATAATTCCTTAATCTTTTAATAAAGAAAAGCTGACACTTTAGGAAGAACTTTTAGACATATAGGGTGGGATATTCAGACTGCACCAGGCAGGGGTGCAAGCCTGGGCGCAGCACAACTGGGATGTGCCAGGGCAAGGTCCGGGCGATATTCAACGGTGCTGCGCCATGGCACAGCACCATTGACTATGGCACTGGGGCTGCCCACATTGCTCATGGTGCAGTGGCACTGTGCCAGCGCAAGTGTCAAGTGAGGAGCAGGGGAATGCGCCACCACAAGTGCAGGTGCGCTAGGTGCATGAACTGTGATATTCAGCGCTGGGCATGCAAATGAGGCCATTATGCATGCAAGTCCTAAAATGGGGCCATTTGCATGTCATTATGGCCCCATTTACATGCAGGTGCACCGATCCCCGGCGACTTGCCCCTGGCGCCCTGCCAGGCTGCAACCGTCAGGGACCAACGCCCCCTGCCCCTTGGCAGCAATGAGCCCCAATGCCCGATCATGGGCTGTAGCTATATGTAAATTCCCTGGTGGTCTAGTGGGCCCTGCCCATTGCCCGATCATGGGCGTAATGTAAACATATCCCTGGTGGTCCAGTGGACCCTCCCACATTGCCCGATCACGGGCTTATGTGAAATATAAATACCCTGGTGGTCCAGTGGACCTACTTCCCTGCCCGATCGTGGGCTGTAGGTAAAAATATATTCCCTGGTGGTCCAGTGGACCCAAACCCCTGCCTGATCGCAGGCAAATAAAGAAAATATTTCCCTGGTGGTCCAGTGGACCCGATCCCCAGCCCAATCATGGGCTTTAGTCATCAGTATAATCCCTGTTGGGCCAGCGGTACCCTCCTCCCCACCCGCCCACTCAGACCTGCCACCCTGCCCCCCCCAGTCAGCGGTGGGCGGCAGCTCCCCACCCACAAGCCACATGGCGGCCCGCCGACTAACAGCTAACAGTACGGCTGCACGCCCATTGGTCCCTTGTGTGGGCCAATGGACATGCAGACCGTACTGTACTACACAGTCCCGAAATGTGAATGAACCATTCATATTTTGGGACTGTGTAGTACAGTACAGTCTGCATGCCCATTGGCCCATGCAGGGGACCAAGTGGGCGTACAGCCATACTGTATGCTGTCAGTTGGTGGGTGGCCAGGGGGCTTGTGGGTGGGGAGCTGCTGACTGTGGGGTAGTGGGTCTGAGTGAGCGGGTGGGGAGGGGGGTACCGCTGGCCCAACAGAGATTATATTGATGACTAAAGCCCACAATTGGGCTGGGGATCAGGTCCACTGGACCACCAGGGAATTATATTCTTTATTTGCCCACTATCGGTGATATGGTTCATTCACATTTTGGGACTGTGTAGTACAGTACGGTCTGCACGTCCATTGGCCCACACGAGAGACCAATGGGCATACAGCCGTACTGTACACTGTCAGTCGGCGGGTGGCCGTGTGGCTTGTGGGTGGGGAGCTGCCACCCACCGTTGACCGGGGGGGGGGGAGCAGGGTGGCAGGTCTGAGTGGGCGGGTGGAGAGGGGGGTACCGCTGGCCCAACAGGGATTATATTGATGACTAAAGCCCATGGTCGGGCTGGGGATCAGGTCCACTGGACCACCAGGGAAATATTTTCTTTATTTGCCTGCAATTGGGTAGGGGTTCAGGTCCACTGGACCACCAGAGAATATATTTTTACCTACAGTCTGTGATTGGGCAGGGAAGCAGGTCCACTGGACCACTAGGGTATTAATATTTCACATAAGCCCACGATCGGGCAATGTGGTAGGGTCCACTGGACCACCAGGGATATAAGTGTATTACACCCATGATCAGGCGAGTGGGGCACAATGCCCTGATTGTGTCCCAGGAGGTTGGGTGGCTACCCACAGCAGGCGGCTGCCATGTTGTGCACAGCACTACGGCAGCCCACCTGTGGGTATCCCAGGCTTGCTCCTGCTTTTTACAGGCGGATCTTTGTGCCCCCCCTGTGCAGCGCAAGGTGGGTTTGTGCCTGCATATGCGCCGCATATCCTGGGCTGAATATCGGGATGTGCCGCATATGCATGGGCACTCCCCCCACACTTGCGCTGCATACATTACTGGTGCACCCCGGCGCATTGGGATTTGCACAGTGCAGCATCCCCCTTTGAATATCGCACCAGGGCGCATCAGTGGGTTGCGCGTGGCGCAACACTGTTGCACCACGCACAACCCCTTTGAATATCCCACCCTCAATATCTATACAAAACAGATTTTAGATTATACAGTTTTTTATATTTTCTTTCTTCTATTCCTAATTATTCAGGACACTTCTTTAGTATGAAAATGGGATTTTTGTCCCTTTGACCTGATCTCCTACAGCTGCTTGTTCCCCACCTGATGTCATGACCTGCTGCTTGTGGCATCACAATAATTTCCACAGTAGCAGTCACATTAGAAGGAGAGGACTATGATTTCATATGGGGAGGAAGCAGCAGGATCAGATGAACTCTAAGGGGCAAAGTTCCTGGTTTCATGCAAAAGCACCCAGTTATATTAAATGCGGAGAAGAAAGCTATAGAAAATATTTACCTATGTAAAACAGAAGCACAACAGTGACTAAATACAGTGAATCCATTTATCAGTCCACTGGATAAGTATACATCTGCTTAAATGCACACTTTCTCAGTTCCCTATTTGCTTTCCTGTGCTCTCCTGTTTTAAAAAAAACTCTTATAAGTGCTCATGGTTTAAGTTCACATACCAACAAAGTGCACAGACAGAGTGCCAGATGTTAGGAACCCCTCCTTCCAGAACATCTTTAGTTCTATGGCATACTAAAGCTAAACAGGCAGATGGCAGAGGCATTCCAAGGAGGAGCTGGAGGAAGCCTATAGAAGTGGACACAGGCAACAAGGAACTTGGAATGAGTTCCATGGGCTGAGTTTGGACTACTGCTGTAATAGATGGTACTGTAGGAGTCCTGGGGGCTTCAGAAAAGACATTGCTGTGATAGACAGGTTGGAGGTGTGGTATCCAGGGCCTCAGCCCTCTACTCCACTTGTCTGACACTGTGATATATTTTTAGGGGCCTTAGCCCTCCACTACACTGGACTGGCACTGTAATATGTTTTTAATGTTTCTCTAGTAGCTGCTCTTCAAAAGGGATGACGACCATTGCAGCATTCACAGTTTATATTTGCTGGCCCCTGTTCTCTTTCTATGTCTGTCTTGTATGTTAATATAGCTGCTGAGACCACTCTTACAATTGCATTCTTAGGGTATGAAAACTGCAAATCGATTGTGAGAAGTCCTGGTACCCTAAGGATTTAAGTGAGACCACTCTTACAACTGTAACTGCACAGTAGCAAGCTACATGCAGAGTAAGGTTTAAAGGTCTGGGAGACAAAAAAAGCGAGATATGTGCAAAAAGGGAACAAGGATTATGCAACAATGCATTAGGAATGCAGCAATGCATTACTGACCCTCTAAAGCAGTAGGGCAATGAACAAGCACTTAAAGCAACAGTATTCGTTAGCAAAAAAATTGTATCTATAGTTTTTTAGCCAAAATGTATTTCTGACATACTTACATTCATCCTGAGTGTATTTTCAGCGTTCTCATATATTTTTAAAACAGCTTTTATAGCTTATTTTGTAATTGACTTACGTCTCTTAAAGATGCCTGCCACTCGCAATTTTCAAAAATCTCTTCCACTGAGGTTACCAGGTTGAATGTACGTACTAGATTCATAACGTGGCTGTATTAGGATGGTAGTACAGTACCACATGGTTCTGATAGTGAACAGCATAGCACTGTGCCAAGATATTTAATTTTTTTACATGGTGGGTATGACATGGGAGTGGGAACATTTAAAAACTTTGAAATCCTGTATCTTGTCTTTGGAATGAAAAAAAATGAGAAGAAAATTAGGTATCATGATATTTTTGCCAGGAAAAACATTTTTGATGAAAAAAATTAGGTGACTAACAAATACTGCTGCTTTAAATGGAACAAACCCCCTGTTGTTAACATTTTTTGAAATATAGAGAACAGTGGATGGGCAACTATGCCCAACCAGTGTGCGTTGCCACCTTGGAGGTCACAGGGAATCAGAACCCCAAGGTGGCACTGCGCACTGGTTGGGCATAGAGTTGTCCATCCACTATTTTTTATAGTGTATGGTGCACCCTTGTTAAAATAAAATATAATTTTTGATAGGTTTTTATTTTTAAAATATAAAAAAAAGAATGTTGGTAGCAGTGCCTTCTTCTGTGACTTTGGGCTGGTTACCAGGGTGTGATGTGTGGTTGGTAGGGAACAGACATCTGTACATTTGTAGCACAGCCTTTTAATGGCTGGAAATCGGGTGTGAAAGGGATTCCCCCCCCCCAAAAAAAAATGGTGGCTCTAGGACCTCGGCTGTGAGGGAGAAAGTTTTGTTCTGTAAGTTAATTTTTATATCTGGTTGATCCTGCTTTTAAGGTTTTTTTTTTTTTTTTTACATGGGTATATCTGGTTGATCCTGCATATTTTACTGTTATCTGGTTGAGCCAGCTTTATTCACTGGTTCGGGAGATTGTGTCACTGCCACAAGTGTTATCTGGTTGATCTTGCCATTTCAGTGCCTCGTATGTTCTGTGTGGAATGCCTAGAGGTCTTCAAAATATTGTTATTCCATGGTAGGGTACAATCATGTTCAACGACCTTTTGAACTGTGGTACAACAACATTTTGAAAGTCTCTGATTTCCATACAGAACAAGCACTCATCATACACTATATAATTTTTGCACATGGATACGGAAAATTGTGCATCCTGATTGGTCAACACCTACATCTTAGAACTGTCTAATGCACAGGTAAAAAAAGTGCTCACAATCAGGCAACAGCTCATTAACAATATGAATTCCTTTTTCTAAATTCCTTCTTGCCATTACAAATATGGCTGACACCTTTACTTACTAAAAAAACCTTCCAATTCTTAAAACTAAATCTTCTTCAAAAAAGCAACAACAAAAAAACAACAAATTGACCAACTTTTCTTTTTTATACTGTATACCTATCCTTACACACGTGCACAATTAAAAAACAAAGTACTACTTACCTTTTTGGAGCTACTTTTCAGACCATGTGCTCCATCCTTACCTGCCTAGCAGGGAAATCTTTGCTGCTTGCCAAGTCATGTATGAAATTCAATCCCTGGATTTACTGAGGCCTTCTGGTGTGTGTGTGTGTGTGTGTGTGTGTGTGTGTGTGTGTGTGTGCATGTGTGTGTAGAGATGAGCGTTCAGCCAGTAGAGTTCTGCAGAAGTTTGTATTCCTGCATTCCATGATAAACAAATATTCCATCCATTGAATGTCTGGATAAACAGATGCTTGACAGCTAGAGGACAGCTAGAGAGGGACTACTTTGTATTAGTTAGTTGAAAATGTCAAATGAAAATATCTTATTGTAAAACGTTTGCACTTTTAGGGATTTGAATTATTCTGATCTAACTGCACTTCCAGGAGCTGAAGCAATCAGCCTGTAACATCGTGCTTCACTAGGCCCCTGTCATGCAGTTAGATCAGCATAATACATGCATGATCATATCGTATTGTATACTTATAAAATGGGGTGGGAGCTTTCTGCAGCCTGATTGGCTAAGAAGTACCATTTGCCATGTCCTTATTTTTCTGGTAGCCAGCCATGTTGCTACTATAAAACCAATAGCCATACAGTACTTGTCCTAAAAGTAAAAAAAATAAACTTTTCACCTTTTTCAAAAACTCCCAGCCACTGCAAACTATCTAACAATCACAATATTCATGTTGAAGGCATGTAACATCATAATCTTACCTTTATATATTAATCTTTTCAATAACTGATTTCCAGGCCATTAATCCCTAACTCTCACACTGATCCTGAACGCTGAAGGTGCACACCATGCCCATTTCTCAATGCACCACTGCCTGTTATCGGCTGCTCTGATCTCCAGTCTCCATTCTCATGCCCCTCCCCCCAATTTACCACTATTTGAAAACTGCCACTTTTTTCACTTGCGGCTTGCTTTTCAAACCTATGCAAGATGAAAAAGATCCTCTGAAAGCCATGCTTGTAAAGGAGATGCTTGCCTAACTTGCAGCTTGACTTTATAAGCCGTGCTCACCTGACCACTAGTGTCTTGGTATGGTGGCTTGCAAGGGACATGCTTGCCTACAGGTGGCTGCCACACAAAATGGAACAAAACAAAGATAAAAACAAAATGTAAAAAAAATAGAGTGTGTAAGGGGAAGAAACAGTGTATGTGTGGGGAAGCAGAGAGACAGATAGACAGACACAAATGCCCTCACGTGGCTGAATTTTACATATGGGGCTCAATTTTTAAAGTGTTGGGAGTGACACGAGGTGCTTGCATCAAAGAGGTATGATGCAAGGAGCTCACTGCACTGTACCTTGCGTCATTTTCAAAAGGTACCTGTGGCACCATCAGGACCCCTTGTGGCAGACAGACTTGTGCCCAGCTAGAGACTTGCCACATGCAGTGCCATGGCACTGGGGGCTGTTGCGCCACTATGCAGCTGTCATACCCCCGACTGTGGGATTCTCAAACCCAGCAGTGGTTGCAAACATCGCCTGTCATTATACCACACAGAGCTGGTCTAACAGCCCCTGCACTACCACCATCAACATGAGAAACCTGGGTTAGGGTGGCCAGTTGTGAGCAGCTGGCATGGGGAACACAGGCAGCAGTTGGGAAGAGTATGCTGGCAGCCAGGCACACTGGAGTCGTGTACTAGACTGTGCCCAGTACTGTGAGCCACAGTACCTATTGCTTGGGCTGGCCATAGTGCCGTAAAGGCACAGTTGGGGCAGTCCAACCAGTGGACATGCCTGGGAGTACATGGGCAGTGTCATTGTGTTTGTGCCACTGGACTAACAGCAGCAGTCACTAGGAGTGGGGCACTACATGCCATGTGTTCTGGAGTGGTATGTTCCCAGTTTGTGGCTTGCACCTGTATGATCATGCACCCGGCAACACTGGGGGACCCCTTTGGCACCGTATTATGCTGGTCTGTGCTCTGATCTGCTGTTATCACCCACATGGCATGTGCCTCCACAGGAAAAGGACTTCACTCTGATTCCAACCCCTTGTGGAGCACAAGATGACTAGACACTATGGAAATGTGTGACCCACCCAGCCGATCACTATGTAACACTGTAACATGATGACACAGAGGGAAAAATACCAGACTGTGCAGAAGGGCAAGAAGCAGACCTGGATGCCATTTACTGGATGCAGCTCTGACACATATATAGTCCACACACTGTGTATGCTGCCCACAGGACATCCCTGGCACCCACCTGCATGTGTCTGCAGCACCCAACCAGTTGTCACATGGAACATCCATTTGGCACTGCACTGTGGGCCACAACATGAATGGAGGGATGGCCAGAGCTGTGTGACTATCTCCTGCTCCACGGTCCCCCACAGCACCAGTCAGAGTGCTGCCTGCCCCTCCTGGACTGCCAGTGCCACTTCATCACCCACTAACTTGTCCCTCTCCTGGATCCATGCCACCCATCACCTCCCAACTCTTCCTGTCACACTCAGGCTCTGCCAACCACCAGGGCACATGGCCAGTGGGTCTGTGACACTGATTGCCATGCTGCATGATCATCCCATAGCTTGCAGCATTCCCCTTCTCTGCATCTTTTCTTTAATCTACAGGAATGGTTGTGGCAAATTGCAGGAGTTTGACATCAGGACCCCTCCTGTTTGAGAATCGGATGCAGGGTCCCTGGTGCACCAGCATTTGATGCAAGCTGATGTTTGCCACAGCGTGCATCGATCTAAGGACCAGTGTGAAAACTGAGCCCATGGTCTGTATTAAATGCAAGTACAATGTTTTCTATTTTGTACTTTAAATAGCCTACTTTTTAACATTTTTTTCAGACTTCTTTTAATAATTTATTTACTTTTTCCAGGGGAAGGTTTTTTCCAGGGGGAACTATTTTATAAACAGAATAAGACACTCCAAGGTGTGATTTATGGGCTGATAAGAGCACTTTGCAGTGCTAAAGGCATTCAGTGTAAGCATCTTGCGCCTCATTATGCACCTAGTGCGTGCTCTTATCGGCCCGTAAACCACACCTCATTGTGTCTCATTCCTTATGTATAAAATGGGTAGGAAAAATGAAGTTACCTGATAGGTTAGAACCTGTGCCATTGTAGGAGCACAATGCATGGTAAAAAACAAGCCCTGCCAACCAGGACGAAGTACCCAAGAGAAATCAATGTGCCACCTTTCAAAAACTTTCTTTTAAAATTTATGACATTTCTGTTCTCACACAGGTAGTATCACACACCAGTTAATAAAGAAAACACAGTTTGTGAAACCTGAAGTTGTAGTGTGCAGGTGTTGCCCTTTTCTCCATATGTATACATTTTTATTTTTAACAACTTGTTCTCTGTCTACGAGACTGCTAGCATCTGCGCCCCCCAAATGACACACAAACTCCATTACTTAAACTGTAGGACTGGGATGCTGTGTGATCTCTCTCAGCAATACCCAAAATAAACTCATGTCAGCTGGCTGATTATTTCTAAAAATACCAGCATAGTTTACCCTTGCTCATCGAGAATCGTCCAGAAAGTCTGCCACTTGCTCGTAATCTCCAACCTGCTCTAACTGCACTCACTCGTCTGAGTCAGCCCAGTGAGAGATATGCTAGTGGTACATCTTCAGATTGTGCTACTGCAGATGGTAGTGGGCTGTCATCAAGACCATCACACAGTCTCTGTCTTGCTATGACTTTAAGTGCCACAGGGTCAAGTTCCCAGCATTGTCCGGTAGCCTCCATCTTGCTCCTGCACTGCTTCATTCAACTGTTTAAGATCCAGCTGTTAAAAAAAAAGTAAAAGACAAACCCCTTTCTGCATCTGCAGCTCACCATACCTTTTGTAGCTTGACATGACCATTCACTAATCAGTACCATTTACCAATACAGAGAATAAAACAAAATAAATGAAAAATTACCTTGTGAAATGAGACCCAAACTGGTTAAAGGGGGGAGGGGGAGGAGGCAAGACCAGCTCACAATAGATCCAAAAATTTCTCCTCAGCCAGTGCCCCCTTGTGGCACCGATTGATGGAGGAAGTATTTGACATTTTGTATGTTTGCTTGTGCGCATGCATGAAGCAAACATATTGTTACAATAATGACTTCGAGAGGTGAGTCACTTTCGGATCCAGTGCAGCTCAGGCTGCAGGGGGCTCAACAATGACAGGTGACTAATCAGCGAGGCTGATCATGACACTGTTCTGCTGGTGATGGGTGGAAACTTTGTATAGTTGAAAGGAGGCAGCCACACTTATGAGACAGCACCTGCTTCCCTTCATCTGCATGACACCACCCAGCAGCCAGCTAAGCAGCATGATTATCAGCTTCTGATCCAGGTTTTTTTATTTATTCCCTGGAAGGATTCTGCAGTGCTGGTGAGGACTGGAGTCATCCAAGCTAACCCCCCACTGCTATACAGAGAGAAAGGGATGTGTAAGTGGAGCATAGCTGCACAGTTGTGTTGCATCTTTAGGGAACGAGAGTGGCAAGACACAGTCAGCTCCATGTCAAACCAACTACAACTACTAACTGTAACCTTAAGCCCTGAGCACAACGAGCATGAACAGAATGAACCCCCACTCCCAACTCTGTGCAGCAGGAGCAGTTGGCAACTACAGCAAGCCCCTCCTCCCAGCCAGCACCACTCGTCTTTGCATTCAGTATAGCACAACAGTAGCCCACTCATTATGTGCAATTTGACTGCATTTTGAACAGAAAAGACACAGATCACTTTCTAGAATCAGATATGCCTTCTCATTTGACATTTTTGTCTTTTGTCTGAAGGCTAAGGTACTGACATTCCTACAAATTCTTTGCTTTGCCTTGTATGAAGAATTTTCCCCATCCTTAAAAACAACTCCCTCCTGCCGAGAAGCCAAGTATCCCTCCCACCTCCTGATTCTCTCCCTAGAGCCCTATCTGTAAAAATAAAATGCTCTCCCACTGCCAAGTATTCCGCCCACCTCCCAATCCTTCTCATGGTGCCCTGTCGATAAGTATAAAACACCTTCCCACTACTAGGTATCCCACCAACCTCCTGGTCCTTCCCCATGTCCCATCCATAGAAAAAAAAACACCCTCCCACTGTCATGTGTCCCTCCCACCTCCTGAGCCTTCTCCCATGCCCCATCTGTAAACATGGGAAACAAGAATGCGGTTCAGTGATGACTGCTGCATCCCACACCCCACTCTGCACCCCAACCCTCCTTTCAGCACCTACCACCCCACACCCCAACACCCTCCACCCCATATTTACCTATACAGTCCAGCACTGCTCCTTCTCAAATATCCTGCTTCTTCTAAGCTCCACCAGAATGAGACTGAAAACAAGGTAAGCTTGGTTAATGACTTTTTAATGGGTTTTGACATTTTACTCATAACTTTATTTCTTAGTATTTTTACCTCCAGATTTCAACATGGACTTTTTTAACTCATGGAAATGTAGAAACATAGAATTTGATGGCAGATAAGGACTGCTTGGCCCACCCAGTCTACCCATTTTCCTACTTAATGGATAAGCTGCAGATCCTAGTTAACCAACAGCCTACTTCCTCCTACCCCCACCCCCTAGAATTGCCTTATGACTGTCCCATGCATTCTTGAATTCCACCACTGTTTTTGACTCCACAACCTCCTCAGGAAGGCCATTCCATACATCCACAACCCTCTCCATGAAAAAATACTTCCTCACATTTCCTCTGAGCCATCTCCCCTCTATCTTCAAATTGTGCCCCCTTCTTCTTGCACACCTCTTTTTCTGAAAGATGCTACCCTCTTGGACTTTGTTGATTCCCTTGAGGTACTTAAAAGTTTCTATCATGTCCCCCCTCTCCCTCCTTTCCTTGAGGGTGTACATATTAAGCTCCTCATGTCTCTCTTCATATGTCTTCTGGTGCAGACCCTGCAGCATTTTAGTTGCCCTCCTCTGGACTGCCTCCATGCTGTCTATGTCTGTGCGGAGATTGGGTTTCCAGAACTGCATGCAATACTCCAGATGGGGTCTCACCAGCTGTTTGCACAGAGGGATAGCAACTTCCTATTTTCTACTGGTGATGCCTCTCCCTATGCATCTCAATATCCCCTCAACCCTCCTTACTGCCCTCTCACATTGCTTGCCCACCTTTAGGTCATTTGGTAAGACTACCCCCAGGTCCCTTTCCATTTTTGTTGTTGTTAGTATCTCACCCCCCATTGTGTACTCTTCCCCGTGTTTTGTTTTCCCAGATGCATTATTTTGCACTTCTTAGTATTGAATCTAAGCTGCTATACATTTGACCATTGCCAAGTTCTTTCTCATCCTTTCCACCCCACCTTGTGTATCAACTGTGTTGCAGATCTTTGTGTCGTCTGCAAAGAGACATACTTTTCCTTCCAGTCTCTCTGCAACGTCACTTATAAAGGCATTGAAGAGGACCGGTCCTAGTACTGAACCCTGCGGTACCCCACTAGTAAACCCTCTTTCTTCAGAGTGAACTCCGTTTACTATTACCCTCTGTGTCCTGTTCTCCAGCCAGTTCTTTACCTAGGCTACCATCTTGGCACCCACTCCAGGGTTGGCTAACTTGTATATTAATCTTTTGTGTGGGACTGTGTCAAATGCCTTGCTAAAGTCTAGGTAGGCCATGTCCACAGCCCCTCCCTGATATACTACTTTGGTCACCCAGACAAAGAAATCTATTAGATTAGCCTGACATGATGTTTTTGCTGTGAATCCATGCTGCCTTTGGTCCTGTGCCCCTCTGGCCTCTAGGTACCCAACAATTCTTTCCTTCAGAAGTGATTCCATCATTTTCCCTATCACAGAGGTTAAAATAACAGGTCTGTAGTTTCCTGCTTCTGCCCTGCTCCCACTTTTGTGAAGTGGAATAACATCTGCCCTCCTCCAGTCCTCAGGTACCATCCCATCCTCCCATGATTTGTTAAAGAGGGTAGTCAGTGGTGTCACTAGTTCTACTCTTAGCTCTTTTATAATTCTGTGATGAATCCCATCAGGCCCCATTGCTTTGTCCACCTTCAGTTTTAAGAGTTCTTTCAGAACTCTTTCTTCTATGAATGGGCTGGTATCAACCCCATATCCAGAGTGTTTCTATTGTTTGGTTTAGGTACCTCCCCCTCTTCATTTGTGAATACTGAGCAAAAATATTTGTTTAGTATCTCTGCCTTTTCACAATCACCCTCTGATCACCCCCCCCACTAAGCCTCACTATCCCTCCCTTGGTCTTCCTTTGCTCCCTGATGTACCTATAAAAGGTTTTATTCCCCTTCTTAACTGAGTTGGCTGTATTTTCCTCGGTTTGGGCCTTTGCTGTTCTGACTGCCTTCCCTGCTTCCTTTTGCTTTAACTGATACAGTTCTCTGTCCTGCTCCTTCTGTGATTCCTTGTACTTCCTGAATGCTTTCTTTTTCTCCCTAACCTTCCCTGCCACCTAATGAATCAGGTAGGAGACATTTTTCAAATCCCCCTGAAATGTGTTTTCACAGTTGCTTCTGCAACCTCGTGTTTTAGATAGGATTTTAAAAATTGCATCTGTCTTAAGCATAAAGTGGAGTAATACAAAGACTGTGTTGGAAATTCAGAGTCAAAATCTCAAAAAACAACAAAGTTATGAAGTAATGTTGACACTCTGTGCTTTCTTTCTCCAACCTGTGGGTCTACCGCTGTTGTGCTACCCAGCTCAGCTGCCCATTTCTTGGTGAAACTGCATCTAACTCCAGAACCTGGTGACCCCTACACTACCTGCCTCTTATACCCCGATCCTTTAATTAGAACCCCCCAGATAAGGCTGAATGAAAGTAGAAATTCCAGTTTTATGGACATGTTTTATGAAATTCTGCAATTTTCAGAAAGACTTATGGGATTTGACTTTCAGTACACATATTATTTTGCAATTTCTCGCAGCAAGCAATTAATAAAATTAGCACACATAGTCTCCTTGTAAGGTCTAAGAACCTGCCAAATTTAATGGTGTTGCATTCTCTAGTTTTAAAGTTTCAGGGGTTTATAAATTTGTAGTTTACATTCTTGCAAAATTAAATTTTTAAATGCTGTAAATGTTTGACTACTTTTAATTCAATCCCATTTAAATCTGAACATATGAACTTTTTCAGAAATGACCATGTGGTATAGTAGTTTATATGTTTCAACTCTGGTTAAATTTGGATATGTAGTTTTAAAATTAGAGGGAACTAACCAAAAATTTAAATGTTGTCAACTTGTTTGGCAGGCTATAATGCAGTCCCATTTAAAGCTAGAAATCTGAAACTATGTGCATATACAAATATAGTGATAACCTGTTTACCTGGCTATTTTTGTAATATTTCAATAAATACTATCAAAGTTATACTAAAATTACAGAAATCCAAATTTTAGCAAAATATTTGGCTACTTATAACTTAGCTCCCATAAAGCTTGAGACTTAAAACATGGTGCATATATGTATTCTACATGCTTCTCTAAATCCTGATATTGTGGAGAAATTTGGAGAAGAAATTTTAAAATGATCTCAAGATAACTGAAAATAAAATTTTGATTAAATGTTTGTCCACCCATAACTCCACCCCCTTTTGATCTACAATTTGGTACACATTTGTATGCTACTATGTGCTGCTTATGTTCCAGATCTAGTGTTATTTGGATGCGAACTGTTAAAACTATAGCAAGATTACTGAAATTTTAAATTTTGCAAAATTCTGTAGACTTTTCATGAAAAGTTCATGGAATTCCATGGAATCAGAATG
Organism: Neoceratodus forsteri; assembly: GCA_016271365.2. Lineage (NCBI taxonomy): Eukaryota > Metazoa > Chordata > Ceratodontiformes > Ceratodontidae > Neoceratodus > Neoceratodus forsteri. The sequence goes on from CM057451.1 coordinate 239,627,349, forward strand.
GTAATTTTGCAGGCATTCTGCAGGCAGAATTTTATATTCCACACAGCTCTATGGGGTAATAAAAAGACTATGCTGTAAATATGGGATCAGAATCTTAAAATAACAACAACAAAGTAATTTGGCAACATAGAAATTATTCAATGTTTTCTCAAGATTTTGCTATTTTTTTTAGATTTTGTTCCCAAATTTTCATCATAGCCTTTTTTACCCCACCTTATGAGCAAGATAGATGTTATTTTTGAAATCCCCTCCAAAACATGTTTTCCTAGTCACGTTGCAAAATCACCTTTTGAATGGGATTTAAAAATTCCAATTGTCTTAATCATAAGGTGGGGTAATAATAAGAGGTAGCCAGTCAAAAGTGCTTATCAATAAGAGCATGGTAAAAAAATGTGCAGCGAAAAGAGCATGAGTGAATACAGCTACAGGAAAACTATAATGCTGTACATTACAGTGCTGTACCTGTAACTGTGTTCATGCAGGCTGATTATTTTAAGTATATGACTGTGTGTGGAAGGGCACAGGGTCATTATATCATTTGACATAACAGTGCAGCAATGTACCACACTGTAAATACAGTGGATACATTGCTGCCGCTCAGACAAACTACCAAAACACATTTCAGCTAAAAAAGCTAGTGGCTTCTTTGTATTCTGTGGGGTCTGCCCCACACTCCATTACAGGGGGCTGTACCCCAACCCCCCATTAATATATTCAACTCCGGGGGAGGGGTTCAACATGGGGTCGGGGAGAAACACCTCCGTGGGAGAAAAGAAAGAAATCACACAATGTGGTTTCATAAATGTCTGGGACCAGGATTCAAGCCCTGGTCCACAGATGCATAGTGCCCCTGCACTGCTGTAGCTCATCCCACTGAGCCACAGTGGCAGTTCGGTGGACCACCTCCCTAAAAGAGGTCTTGACCTCCGCATCACTCCTCCTCCCCACCCATGCATGACAGGGCACAAAACTATGTTCAACATATGTGCCTTGCAGGGTTTTGTACCCTGTTGCACTAGTGCACCATGCTATATGTTCCACATAGTATTCCATGCGCATTTCTGTCTGTGGCATATTGACCCAGTAGGGTGTGGAAGCAATATGTTGCCATTGTAGCTCAGAGGATAGAGTGACAGTCTGGGAAAAGTAGCACAGGTCAAACTAGGAGGGATTCGAGTCCAACTCCTGCATTGTGTGTGTTTTTTATTCAGATGTCTTCTCTTTAGTTTTCATTTTTGATCTTTTGCCTGACCCTTGCTGGCCCCCACCACCTTTACTGTTTTAAAAAAAAAATCCTCCCTCATCCTGATTTTTTCCATCCTCGAGTGTGTCCCTCCCTTGGAGATGATTATATTTTTTACAGGGGTTGTGGGGGGAAAAGGCCCCTGACTGGGTGGTGCAGAGGGTGTTGCACTCCCACATTAAATTTTTATATTTCCTATTGTGTGCTGTGTGGTTTGTGGTGTCAGGGAGCATGTAGAGCTGCTTGTTGGGTCAAGGGCTTCTTTGGCTTGCTTTTTTTCACCACCACAGTCTTTTCCCATGTGGTTTTGATTATGCTCTTGTTGACGTGCTGTTAATGATTAGCAGTTTTGACCTAGAACCATTATAAGACTATGTTGGAAATGTGGGGTCAAGATCTCTAAAAACAACAAAGTTATGAAGAAATGTAGAAATTTCTTCATGCTCACTCCTAGCTTTGCCAGTTTACCAGAGTGTGACTCTACATTTTCAGCATAGCCATTTTTGAACCCCACGTCATCGACATTTTTCAAATCCTGCCCAAAACATCTTTTTACACTTGTGCTGCAAAATTACATTTTGGACAGGATTTCATAAATAAGGCCTGTCATTTTGATAAGGTGGTCTAATAAAAAGACTACATTGAATATTTGAGGTAAAAATTGAAAAAACAAAGTTATGCACAAACACTAATATTTTTCAATGTTTACTCATAACTTTGCAATATTTTTACTTTTAACCCCACATTTTCAGCATACTCATGTTTTTCCAACCCCCATCACATGAAAATGGCAGAAGTCATTATCAAATCCCTCTCTAAAACCTATTTTCATGGTTGTTCCACAAAACAATGTTGTGGGTCTCATTTCATAAATGAAACTGTCATGTTCATATGATGGGGCCAAAAAATATTAGTACTTGAAAATTCAAGGTCACAATCTAAGAAAACAACAACATTATGTCTGAACCTCTTCATTTCCTGAACAAGACAATGTCACTATTATAACTCATTATTTTAATGGTTAATTATCACCCTGCAGTATCAGTGCCAAACACCTACGTGGCAAAAACAAGCAAGCAAACATTTGGCACATTGACAAATGCTTGTTTAACAAGCTTTTAAGTTTGTTGTGATTCTTTGCTACATTTCCCTATTTGTTTCAATTTTCAGTTAATATTCATTTTATATGTGCAATAAGACACTCTGGGGATGTGCTCTGTAGTACTGTGATAGCTGCATTTTCAGGGGCTGAAGGCACTTGGCCTCCAGCTTTGTGTCTGATTACACCCCTGTGCATGTTGCTATCTAAGTACAATATACATTTCTGCTCCCATATCAAATTGTTGCTGATCAGTACTGGAAAGCCTTTTTCTGCTTGATTTCAGCCTTCCCCGTGCAATTCAGATAGTATTTTTCATGCATGTTCTTTTTTCCTAACTGCAGCACCTTGCATTTATCAACTTTGAAGTTCCTCTGATATTTTGCTGCCCATTTTGCAAACCGGTCTAGATCTTTTTGCATGTCATGTATCTTCTGTTATGCTGTAACTACTCTTCTCATCTTGGTGCCATCAGCAAACTTGGTGATCCAACTACTAAAACCTACATCCGAATCACCTAGGAATATACTGAACAATGTTAGTCCCAGAACGGGCCCCTGAAGAACCCCACCGATCCCTTGTTTCCATGCTGATTGGTTACCATTAATTTTGACATTTCGTGCATGCAGTTCTGAATGCATTTTAGCACCATCTCTCAGTTATACCTTGGTTTTCTAGTTTATGAACTAGCCACCAGTTGGAACAATATCAAATGCTTTACTGAAGACCAGCTATATAACATCCCCAATGTTCCTTACATCCAGTTCCTTGGTTTGTTTGGCATGATTTCCCCTTACAGTCATCTTTATTGTTTTAGCTGTTTTAAAATAGTCAAATTAATTGAGTCATACTGAAGACTGTTAGGATGTCAAAAATGTGGCACTAACTCACTACGTATCAAGTTACTTCTTTGTTTTTCTTTCTGTTTTTTAAATGTGAGTTTTTATGGGTTGTGTTTGTTTATATATGCACAATCTGAATTATAATATATTAAAGTATTGTAGGAATAGGAACTTGAGTTTCAAAATGGGTCAGGCAGGAGCTGCCTGATTTTTTTTAACATGTTGAATAAAATGTCTTAACTTATCTCTAAAGAACCTGGAGTGTTTTCCTGGTGGTGGTGATACTGGTGGTGAGTGCTCAACATTTAGTGCTTCATATTGTAGAAATGATTAGGGGGCCCATTTTCAAAAGGTTAGCACAGCACAAACCAGGTTTGCGCTATGCTAACCAGGAATAGTGCTGGCTGCCAGGGGCGTGGCCATCTTCAAAGGCCACCTATTCGTGGCGCACCACCAACAGCACCATCATGCACAATATTGTGCTGCGCCCATACAAATAAGGAATCCTTCATGCATAGGTGGGGCAGCAAAAGTTTTCAGAAGTGCTAAACGGTTACTAGCAGTAGTGCAGTATGATGTTACTGAAATCTAGCCCTTAACAGTGCGCAGAGGGTGAGGGTGCCCCACATCCTCTCCATGCACTGTTAAGGGCTGGGTACCCTGGTGGTCCAGTGGTCCTTCCCATGTCCTGATCCCCATCCTGTTCATCTTTTTGTAAACTCTGGTGGTCTAACGGTCCCTCCTATGTCCTGATCCCTGTCCCATTAACCGTTGTGTAAACCCTGGTGGTCTAGTGGTCCCTTTCTAGCCATGATGCCCTGCAGAATATGGTACAATAAAATCATTGGTGGTCCAGTGGACCCTCCCCAGACCTGATCCCTATCAAAGTATAATACAATACATTGTTGGTGGTCCAGTGGACCCTCCCCAGCTCCACTCCCCCTCCAAGTATAATAACAGATATTGGTGAGTATATACAGTATATATATTCTGTCTGGTCCTCTACTGCTACCCATCTGTTATGTACATACAAAAGATGTGATGTTATCTACATATAGGTTGACCCCCTATCTCTTATGAATGTTAGAAAATTGCAGACTTTAATTTACTTCCCAGACTGAGTGAATAAATTTGTTTTTTGACCAATGTCAGGCACAGAATCAGCTTTTATGGCCAGAACAAGACACAAAATTAGGTTACACTGTTGCAAATACTGTAATGGTTTACCATCATAAATCCCACAGATAACTCAAGCCCCTCTTCTTGGGGGTCTATTTATAGCACCAAAAACCTAGACTTATACATGAGTACACACACACACACACATACACACACACACACACACACACACACACTTTGTGCAATTATTTGCTAGTAACTTTGTCTCTGTGCAGATTTAAAAGGAGGAATCTCTGTTTTTTAACACCTTCCTTTTATGCAGCACTGTCCCATTGCAGATATCGTGATGCATTTCATTGGTCCAGCAAAAAAGCTCGTCACTCTCTCATTGGCTTAGCTTGATCTTCAGGCAAATGTCCTTGTCCGATTGGATAGTCCTGAAGTTGACGTATTTTGGTTTTCCGGCCATATGACATCAGTTAGCATAGTCATGTCCACTTGAACCAGAGGGGCTTGCACTGTGGATGTTTAAGACAAGGTGTTCAAATGTATTACCATGGTCAGGGTGCTGCAGTTCTCAACTGCAGATGACCGTTTTGGTAACAGTGGTTTATGGTCAGTTTTGCCTCAGTTAGCCATAGAGTGAACTTTTGCTGGTAGAGTGAAGTCTGGCTGGCCACTGAGTTGCTGGAGTGTCCTGGGTTGCATCAATCTGTGGTTTCTATCTTGTAACAAGTTACACTGAACAATAGTCTTTAAAATGTCTTTCTTTAATATTAGGCTTTAGTTTGCCTAGGCCAAAGTATGCCCAATTAACATTTGTTAAAGTTCCTTTAGCTGGTAGGCCTGAAGAATCCCTTTAAAACAAATACTTTTAGTATTTGCATCCTTCAAAGCAAGTCCATTAGCTTATTTCGGATTGATGTATATGAATTAACATTTTAGCAGAACTGTTTAGCTTGTAGAGGGTTTTGGAATAAGTCTTTCATGACAGTCTTTTAGTGCATATTTATTAGCTGGTTAGGTCAGAGTATACACAGTTTAACGTTTTGTTAGAATCACATGGCCTTTAGGCAGAATTGTGCCTACAACACACACACACACACACACACACACACACACACACACACATTATAGTGGCATCTTAGCACCACTATAGTTAGGGTTTAGTAGGCATTTCTATGTTAAAGATTGAGAAACAATTCCGCTCCACTGATGTGATGTGCAGGTGCAAACTTAAATCGCAACATGAAAAAAAAAAGAAACCACAGCAATGTCCATGAAAAAAGGCTTTATTCAGTGCAGCAAACGATGTAGCAACATCAGATCAGGTACTGAATTCTTGCCTGGTTTCACAACTAGTGCATCATCAGGAGGTTCCAGAGAGACGTCTGCAATCACAATAAAAATACTGCTGTTAAAGTGACAGTGCAGTTAAAAACCACAGTAATAAGGTTCCTTAATACAATTAAAAAAGTTTGTAATTCATATTCAGCATAAATTATTTCTAACTTAATCTTACACTATACATAATTACATTGTTCTGAAAACGTTTGCCATTGTTAATAGACAGTTAACATCTCTAATAAGCATTATAAACATGTATACACTGTTGGTGTGCAAATTGGCTGAAAATAACCATTTTAATTTCTGTTAAAAAATGATGGAGGTATCTGCACAGATGACAAAACTCTTTATAGAAGAGGTTCCATCATTTACCTAAAAGAGATCAACAGACAGACAAGTGGTTAGTACTTGTTACTAATCACATACACATAATATCCATAGATCATCTGATCATTTGTTCTTTTTTCGAGACTGCAAATAACTATTAAGAACTATATCTGTTCCCACTTCTCATTTTCCAGGTGATCTTAAAATGTCTTCAACATAAAGGCCTTTTTTCATGGATGTTGGTGTGGTTTCTTTGTTTTTTTTTTTCACATTTCTAAGTTAAACCCTAAACTTTGCACTTTAATAGCTTTGTGACCGTTCAATAGATTTGTACAACATTTTGCATGTGCAGTCTCAGAAGATCTCTTGACATGCCGGGTTTTGTTCCAGTTGGATGTACAGATTCTGAGATCTGGATAGCAAAAACAGTGAAAAAATCAGGATGTTTTGCTGTTTTTTTTGTCATCGCCTAGCACCCATATGGTTTGGAATTTTGCAATGAAATTTTCAGGGTAGAAAGGGCTTGGCACACAGTGGTGCCTTTTGCTGGTTTGCGGAAAAAAATATTAATATCCATTCCAAAGTTATAATAATTTATAATTTTGGTTCTGAGCTTACTCAGTATGGTTTTCTGGATAGCTGCTTGGAACTAAAAAAGAATATAGTCCATACAAAAAAAGATCCTTTTTCTATGGGGTAATCTTTTTTTGTGAAAAAAAAAAATTCGTATGGCTGCCATCTTGTTTCTGTTCTTTTAAAACAAAAATTAGAAAACCCATAAAATCAGATCCTGCAGTGACACCAACACATATATCTTGCTAATCGGGACCCTGTTAGGTGAATTCTGGAGTTACATTTTTGGAAAAATGACAAAGAAATGTGTTTTTATACATTTTATGTTGCTTGCATGCATGTGCAAGAAACATAGTGCCATCATCTGAGTTTTCGGAGGTGCGGCACCCGTCTTCCAATTCAGTCAGTGAGTTTGGAGGCGCAGCCGCAGTTCTCCAATGCCTGATGCAGCTGTCTATGACGGCAGTCGAAAATGCAGTGGCATACAGTTGAAAGGGAGAGCTCCGCTTCAGTGAGCAGAGCTCCCCCCCACACACAAGCAAGCATGCATATTGCATGCTGATGCACTCCCTCCCTCCCGCACACACTGTATGGCCGACAGGGGTGCCCGATCCCGCCCGGCTCCATGCCCCCCCCACAAAAGCTGTCCAGGTGCCACACTGGGAGCCCACCCCAGCATGGCAAAAAATGTTGTAGCCAATGGGGGTGCCCAATCTCCCATTGGCTCCATGGCTGCATGCCCCCTCACAAGCTTTCCAGGTGCCACGCTGGGAGCCCACCCCAGCATGGCAAATCTTGTTATAGCTGATGGGGGTGCTCAATCCCCTGTCAGCTCCAGCCCCCCCAAACAGCCTTTCCAGCTGCCATGCTGGGAGCCCACCCCAGTGTGGCAAACATCCCGCATCATCTTAATTTAAAAAAAAACAACTTGTAAACAAGAAAATGTTTCCTCACCATCTCCCTGCTCCCCCCCAAACCCGTACCCAACCGCTGCGCACCCTGCCTCCTCACACCGCTAACCCATATATTTTCATTCTCTGAGCTCAGCCATGATCATCGGTGGACCGGGAACACGCCTGCACTCTTCTGCAAAGCCGACCATCGAACTGAGAAATGCGGTAAGCTGTATAATGGAATAAATAGGGTTTTTTCACCTTTGTTGCATATCTCAGGCATTTTTGGGAATTTTGGGCCCAAATTTTCAACATGGGGTTTTTTGAAACCCCTCCTCATGAATTCTCGCACTGTCATGGCATAAATGGGGCCCGAAGGGTGATTTCTCGGTCACTGCATGAAATCACCTTTTGGGACTGATTAATGAAATGACACTGCCAGTGTTTATAAAGTGGGCTCTCAAAAAGCCTATGTTGAAAATTTGGTGAAAAAATTCCTAAAAATGACTGTTTTTCGAGCATGCATTGCGCAGTTCTTATGCACGCTTGTAAGTTTGCAAATTTTCAATATTTTCACTCCAGATATTTTAAACATTGCCATTTTACCACACCTCCTTATGAGCAGTACAGCTGTCATTTTTCACATCCTGCCCAAAACATCTTTCCACCCATGTAGCGCACAATGGCGCAGTTGGTGTGTGAAATCAATGTATGGGACACATTAAGAAAATCACAGTGACACTGTTCATGAGCAGAAGTCTTAAAATGGCTATGTTGAAAATTTGGTGAAAAAAATTCCTAAAAATGACTGTTTTTCGAGCGTGCGTTGCACAGTTGCTATGCACACTCGTATGTTTGCGAATTTTCAATATTTGCACTCCAATGACTTCCAAATACCTAAACAGCACATACAATCAAGCAACATTTGGCATTGACAAATGCTTGTTAAATCTTTTTTCATGATTCAAATTTCTTTTCTCGTATGGCAATATGAAAAAAGTATTGGGCTATATGAAAAAAATTCCCCTTCATATGAACAAAGAATTTGGACTTAATTTTTTTCACATTCTTTTTTCATATGAAGTCATCCTTTTTCATATGAACAATACAACTTCACAAAAAAAGGATCCCTTCATATGAAAAAATTATTTGGACTTTGTATATCCCATCCAGGTTATATATATATAGATATATGTAGATATATATGTATATGTATGTATATATATATATATATATATATATATATATATTTATATTTATACACACACATATTCACATATGACCTGGATGGGCCTTTTCCCTGTTGAAGTAGTTATTTTGCTGTATACACAGTTGTGATTAAAACTAACCGTAACCATCCAAATGCAATAGCACCCCTATAGTTAGGGTTGGGTAGGCTGTTTCTTGGTGAATTGGGTTGGGATCTTCCTTGGGGTTGTCAGCCTAATGCCCACACTTTTCCCTGAGCAAACAACATCACACATGATCTTCTGTCTTCATGCGTGGCCCACGTGGCCCTAACATTAAGAAAGCTGCAACAGATTGTGTTGGCAACATCTGGCTAGGCATTCTTCTCTACCTTTGAAGAGTGTATAACTATGAGGCACTGGCTTGGAACTGTACCTTGTGCTTTGTACTGGAGGCTAGAGACTTGGGGAAGAGGTGAGCATTAGGCTGACAATCCCAAGGAAGACCCCACCACTGATTCAACAAGACTCTGGAGACACCAAACACTATTTTCTTTTTCCTTTTTCTCCCTGGTGGTTGGGGGTGGAGAGTTAGGGTTGGAAATGCTAACTCCAGATTTCCATACTTTTGTGGCATTAAGTAAAGCTAACTGTTGCATTAATGAAGTTTTTTTTGCAAAGCATTAATATAAATATATATGTGTGTATATATATATATATATATATATATATATATGTGTGTGTGTTTGTCTATATCTATATCTATATATATAAATAAGGGATATACAATGGTGAGCTGTCAGATAAATGATTTATCTACACAAGTGCTGTCTGACCTTGGGTAACCTCATGAGTTGCATAAGCCACAAGTAAGGTGTCCGAGGTCAAACAGCACAAGTGTAGATAAATCATTCATCTGACAGCTCACCATTGTATATTTCATTTATGCAATAGGGATACTTTCTCTCAGTGCAGGAACATTTGGTTTTGACTGTTTATCTTTATTTTAAATGATAATTTCTGGGAGTTTTGGTTAACTTTCCTAGAGTATGTCTGCCTAGCATGGTGGTTGCTATTAAATGAAACCCCACTCATTTTGTAGAAAACTTCTTGCTGAACAAATTTCATGCTCACAGTACTATGCTACCTTTTTCATTTTAAAGTTATTCATATTTGTTTGTCAAAAAAGGGAAAGGAACATTGAATTTTATGCTGTTTTTTGCTAATTATAAAAAAAACTAAAAGGTATCTATAAAAGAAACACCACTCATTTTGTAGATATTTTTGCACTGAACATTTTTCATGCTCACAGTACCATGCTATCATTTTTTGTTTTAAAGTTATTCACATTTGTTTGTCAAAAAAGTGATAAAAAATTACATTTTCTTCTGCTTTTCTGCTAATTGTAAAAAATCTATAAGGTATCTATACATGAAACACCACTCATTTTGTAGATAAGTTTGTGCTGAACAATTTTCATGCTCACAGTACCATGCTATCTTTTTTCGTTTTAAAGTTATTCCCATTTGAATATGGTTAGCACTGCTTCTGAGGCCAAACATTCTAAATGAATTCTAAAGAGATTTGTGACATAGTAACTGTGTGTATAAATGGCCAATGTATGTATAAATTTATTTATACATACAGTGACTCAGATAAATGCATTTATCACACTGAATATATGTCCACCCCCCTGCATCTATATATATGTGGTGACCACACAAAAGTTGACTATTATCGTGCACCGTGCATCATTGTGTGGTAGTGGTATATATGTTATTCAATGGGTACCGCATTTGTGTAACGCTCAGTAAATCGCGCTACCAGTCAACTTTCGTGTGAGTACCATTGTGCATATATATATATATATATATATAGGCAAAAAACTCCATTTAATGCATCAGTTAGGGTTGTACCACAGCAAAAAAAGCTAGAAATTCAGGGTTAGGGTTGAAAGTCCCCCGTTGGACCCCCCAACCCACACCCCCAACAGGCATTGGGGTGCGCGTTGGGTCGTCGGTCCTAACTCTCATCCCATCACATGTGTAAGGAAGCTGAGGTATAGGAGAATGGAGTGAGAGTTGGGACCGTGACCCCAATAAAGCACCCCAATACCAGTTGGGGTGTGGGCTGGGGGGTCCAGGGGGCTCAACCCTAACCCCAAATTTTAGCTTTTTTACTATGGAACAACCCTAACTGATGCACTAAATGGAGTTTTTTGCCTCTAATTTCCCTTCTTTTTGGGAATGAGGATGACAAATAATGAAAGGAATGCAGTGGCGGCAGCGGGCCCCACGTTCCCACCACATGATGTCTTGTTATACAGTAACAGAAACTGCAAAGCAAACACAAGTGACAATGGTAATGCACATGGCAAAGCAAACATAAATGGCAAAGCAAACGTTAATAAAAACACAAGCGTAAAGTGACGCTGAAGCAAACAGTTACATGAACGGAGACATCAAACAGAAGTGCATACAGAACGCAGCTGGTAACACACACATTCATGGTACCACAATTGTAAATGCAAATGGTTATGGTAACAGCAACAATAAAGCCAATAAAAACAGAAACGCAAGCGCATACGAAAACGCAAACTGTTACACATAAGGTCATGGTACCACAATAGTAAACGTAAGTGGTAACAGTAACAGCAACAGTAAAAAGAACAGAAACAGAAATGCAAGCGCATACGTAAACGCAAACCATTGCGCACACAGTGGCGTAGATGGGAACAGTGATTCCAATGGTAACAGAAGCACAATTGGAAACGCTGTCACAGTAACAAAAGGGCACACCCTTCTTTTCCCCAAAAACTGCATTGAAAAAACTAATTGAAAACAAAGAATGTATGCATTATAATTGACTTCGGAGCAGAAAAGTACGACTTGGAATACTAAATTGCTTATATCTCAGGAACCGTATGACGTAGGAAAAAAAAATAAATTTTGTATGAATTATTACTTTCCTGGCTTGTTTTGTGCTTAGTCCCCAATTAGAGGGCTAAGTATTTTTTTGACAAAAAGTCCGTATCTCGCACTGTTTCTGAGATACGGGCCCTGAAAGACGCGACGGATGCCATAATGTTATCCTATGAGAAAAATTGTCAACTTCAGAGTGCTGTCACTTTGCCACCCTGTAATATTTTTTCTCCAAACCACCAAAAGGCACATTTGTAAGACATTGACTTTCTTCCCTATAAATTTCATCCCCAAAAAACAAATCGTTATATTCCAGCAGAGTGGCAAAGAATTCCTGTAATATGGTGGATGCCGTAATGTTATCCTATAGGAAAAAGCACCAACTTTGTAGTGCTGTAACTGTGCCACCCTGTAATATTGTTTGACCAATCCACTACTAGGCACATATGTGGGATGTTGCCTGTCTTCCCTCCAAATTTCAAGCAAAAAGACCAAACCATTTCTGAGACATTCAATGTCAAAGATTGGCAAAATTTCCCTGTCTATTCCATTATAAAAAATCTGGCCTTCTTGTCCCTATTTTGCGATCAAAGATCACGATCAAAGAATCTCACAATCAAAGAATTTGTAGCCTCATGATCAAAGAATTTGCAGGATCACGAACAAAGAATAAAAAAATTAATAAATCAAAAAATAGAAGCAATTGCAGTAATCCTCCACCATGGTTCAACAGAACAAAGCCCCCTGAGTAAAACCCACCCTCATTTGACTTCCTAGGACACCCCATGGCTCAGAAAATTTAATTTTAAATTGGGCCATCTTGTCCCTCACTAGCGATGCAAGATAATGATCAAAGAATCTCACGATCAAAGAATTTGCAGCCTCACAATCAAAGAATTTGCAGGCTCATGAACAAAGAATAAAAAATGTAATAAATCACAAAATTTGAGGAATTGCAGTAAACCACCACCATGGTTCGACAGAATGAAGGATCCCTGAGTAAAACCCACCCTCATTTGACTTCCTAGGGCACCCATGGGCTGAGAAAAATGATTTTTAAATTTGGCCATCTTGTCCCTCATTCACGATGCAAGATTGTGATCAAAGAATCTCACGATCAAAGAATTTGCAGCCTCATGATGAAAGAATTTGCAGGCTCATGATCAAAGAATAAAAAAGGGGGAAACAAGATTTATTCACCGATTTGAACCAAACCAATGGCATGGTTCGACGGAACAGACCCTCCTGAGCAAAACAAGCCCTAATTTGTGTCCCTAGACCACCCTGAGCTGAGATATTAGTGTTTTAGGTCACGATGCAAGATTACGATCAAAGAATCTCAGGATCAAAGAATTTGCAGGCTCGCGATCAAAGATCATCAGTGAGCCGCAAATTAAGATTTTAAAAGCTTATAACTCTATTTTTTGACCGATTTGGATGGAACCAAAGCCATGGCTTGATAGATCAGGGCCCCTGAGTAAAACCCATAAAAGTTTTACTTCGGAAGTGACCCCTGAGCCGAGATATTTGTGTTTGTGTGATTGGAGAACTGAAAACAAGATGGCGGACCTCGTGGTCAAAGAATTTTGAAATTTCCTCAGGAACAAAGATTCTTGAACTGTGAGGCTGCAAATTCTTTGATCGCCAGGTAAGACCAGATGGCCAGAACCCCCATTCTTTGATTGCAAGATATACATATAAATTTTCCCATTGACTTATAATGGGAACTTAAAAGTGCCATAACTTTTGAATGCCTTAATATTTTTTCACCAAACAAAAGTGGCATGTTTGGCCAACAAAGCTCTTTAAAACAAGCCATCTTGCAGAGTGGCACACTACACAACAGCCATGCAGTACCACATTAAGAATGCCAAAAGGTGCCTCCAAAAATGGATAATTTTGCATTTTTCAGCACTTTAGTACACGAAGACCAGCACTCCAACACAAATGCAATTTAGCAGATCAAGAGACCTAGTATGCCCCAATGTGTGTACCAAATTTCAGGCAAATCTATTGAACGGGTCCAAAGTTATTAATGTCCAAACCTTTGACTTTAGTATGTAATTGGCCACTCAACCCTAACTATAGTGGCATGACCATGCCACTATAATATATATATATATAGATATATGTAGGTATAGGAAAACAAGGAGAAAGAAACAGGAATAAGCACACATAACGCAAATGCCACTATGAGTATGCCCACACATATCCTTAAGAAAGCAATCAATCAATCAAAACTTTATTTATAAAGCGCCCCTTCCAAGGGGCTCAGAGCACTGTACAATATACACTTAACACATAAAAAATTGGTCATAAAACATATTTGAGAGCATGAACATATATCAATACAAATTATAATATTCTAAAATCAACATCAGTCACTAGCTTTAAAGATCTCAGATTACATCAGGCTGAAAGTTTGCTCAAACAAGATTGTCTTGAGGCCCCCTCTTAAAGGCTTCCACCGAGGGGGCCTCTCAAAGTTAGACTAGAAACAAATTCCACAGGACATGTGCAGCTACAGAGAAAGCCCAATCTCCCAACAGCTGCAATCTGATCCTGGGAACCATCAGGAGATCACCCTCGGAGGAATGAAGAGTGCAAGCTGGACAGTGAGGAACCAGGAGGTCTTGCAGAAAGTCAGGTCCCCGACCATGTAGGGCTTTATAGGTCAGCAGTCTGACCTTGAAGGCAATCCTCCACCTTATCAGCAGTCAGAGCAGTCCATGGAGAACTGACATAATATGCTCAAATCTAGACACACCCATCAACAGCCTGGCTGTCATGTTCTGCACCAGCTGCAGATGGCAGAGATTGCCTCCTGAAAGCCCCATGTCTAAGGCATTGCAGTAGTCTAATGTATGTAGGCATACCCACATATTCATCAAATCATGTATGCATAAATGCAACTATATCAGAGGGGTGAAGAGAAAGGAATATGTTCAGTGTTATTTGCAGTTTATAGGAAATGCTGAATATTAGGCATTGTGAGACGAAGGAGTGGAGGGAATAGGAAATCCTGGAACTCTTGTGGGTGATGGGAAAAGAGTGGGTGGATAGGGACAGTTAGAACCAGGGGGTGCCCTGGGGTGAAATGGATACAGGATCGAGGTCCATCATGTCTTGTATCCATACCCAAGGGCACTGACTTGATCAGGCAGGAGGTGCAGTCATCCCTGGAGTCTTGTCCCTTTTGGGCAGTGTTAAGCAATGCTAGGTCTATCAGAAACAAGACTGCTTTGGTGGCAGATCTTGTTACATCTGTGGACTTAGCTTGCATCACCGAGACCTGGCTTGATGAAAATGTTGGCCCCATTTTGGAGTCTGCGGTTCCAGAGGGGTTCTGGGTGATTCACCACCTGAGAGTGGACCATAGGGCCGGGGGAGTTGCAGTCTGTTTTAGACAGGAACTGGACCTCAGGGAGGTGCCAGTTGGATGTGCCAACTCCTTTGAATGTATTGTGGGTGCAGATGCAGGCTTCAGGATACTTCTCATTTATCGTCCACCAGGTGATGGGACGAAATTCCTGAGGGAGGTTGCAGACTTCATCGCCGAGAGGGTATTGGAATCCCCCCGATGGTTAATTCTGGGGGATTTCAATGCCTGGGTCGACGATGAACTTGCACCTTTTGGACTAAACCTTCTCCAATTGATGGTTTCATTGGACCTGACATGGGTTATTACCTCTGAAACCCACCAGGGGGGCACTCATTGGATTTGATATTCCATCTGGGGATGGAAGTCTCTGGTGTGGAGATGGAGCTCATCAGTTGGTTGGACCATCACGCCCTGAGGTTCAGTGTCGCAGTCCCCCGAAAGAGGCTTACCCCTAAGGAAATAGTACAGTCCTGTCCTTTGGGAGGAGTTACCTCAGAAGGCCTAATGATGGAGCTGGACTTCTCGGGATTTCCAATGGATAGCACTGACCCAGAGTCCTTAGTGCTAGCCTATAATAGGGCAGTTGCTAGGGCCCTGGATGCCACTGCTCCATTCCGTGTTTGTCCCTGTACTCTCCACCAAGGGGCTCCAAGGTTTACTGTGGAGAACTGTGTGTTGAAGAGACAGGGCCAAAGATTGGAGAGACGCTGGCAGAAAACTCACCTGGAAGTGGACAGGCTTAGATTGTTAGATCATTATAAGATCTATCAGTTAGCAATTTCCCATAAGAAGGCAAAGTTCCTGTCCAGGGAAATTGCTACAGTGAAGAATAGACCAGCCCAGCTATTCCGGACTGTGGACAGACTGTGCAATCCAGTCTGTCTTCAAGCGGGTCAAGCATTGTCACAGTTACAGTGTGAGGAATTCACGATGTTCTTTACTGATAAGGTGTCCGCTATCAGGGATGAGATCAGCCAGTGCCTCCCCATTGGGTCTTGCAGTGATCAACTGAGGGACACAAATATCCAAATAACTTGGTTCACCTTCAGTCAACTTGCAGTCATGGATATAGTGAGGATCATCCAGACTTTGCGTCTAACCTGCTGTAGTTTGGATCCGGGCCCTACTCACCTACTTGTGGGGTGTGTAGCGGTTATTGGCCTGATCCTTACTGGGATAGTTGTGGTATCACTGGAGAGAGGGATCTTTCCTGATCCCTTGAAGGAGGCAATAGTACACCCCCTTTTGAAAAAGCCCTCCCTTGATCATGACTGTCCAGAAAACTACAGACCAGTTTCAAATCTTCCCTTTTTGGGGAAGATTATTGAGAAGGTGGTCGTCTTGCAGCTGCAGGACCATTTAACCATCCACAGTATCAGTGACCCTCTCCAGTCTGGCTTCAGGAAACAGCATAGTACTGAGACGGCTCTTGTACTGGTGCTAAATGATCTCCTGATGGTGAGAGATTGGAGAACTCATTCTATCTTGGTTCTCCTTGATCTCTCAGCAGCATTTGACACCGTGGATCATGGGGTGCTGCTCAAATGCCTGTGGTTTCTCTGTGGACTAAGGGGGTGGTCCACAGCTGGTTTAAATCTTTCCTGCAGGGTAGGACTGAGAGAGTAGTGTCAGGGATTTATTCTTCGGCCTCTCACTGCCTACGCTGTGGGGTGCCACAGGGTTTGGTGTTGTTCCCCATGTTATTTGCGGTGTACATGCTTCCATTGGGGGACATTATAAGATAATATGGGTTGAAGTTTCATTGCTATGCTGATGATTCTCAACTCTATATGTCTTTTGTGCCCAAGCAGGAGTCTGAGTCAAGTACATTGTTTAACAACTGCCTCCTGGAGCTACAGAACTGGATGAGTACCAATGGGCTGAAGTTGAACCCAGGAAAAACAGAGGTATTGGTGGTGGAACTGAGGAGCGAGGATGTCAAGTTCATGGGCGGGAAAACCCTCAGGTTTATTTCTGGGGGGGACCCTGCTTATGGCATCTGGTCAGGTATGTAACCTTGGTGTTATATTTGACAAGGGCCTGACTCTGAGGGCAGAGGTGTCGGACATAGTCAAATCATCCTTTTTCCATCTAAGGAATATAGCACGGGTGAAACACTTGGTTCCATCAGAGGATCTTCCTACCCTGGTCCATGCCTTTGTTGCCAGTTGTCTTGATTACTGCAATGCCCTTTATCTATGACTGCCAGGAATGGATATTTGCCACTTGCAGCTGGTGCAAAATGCAGCTGCTAGGTTGTTGACTGGAAGCCCAAGGTCCAACCACATAACACCTGTGCTTCGCGAGTTGCACTGGCTGTCTGTACAGTGGTGGATCACTTTCAAGGTCATGTTGATGACCTATAAAGCCATACATGGTTTGGGGCCCTACTACCTGGAAGAACTCCTGACTTCTTACTGTCCCTCCCGCTCCCTCCAATCCTCTGGCGAGGGATTGCTAGAGATTCCCAGGGTAACCTTAAAAACATCTGGTGGAAGAACATTTGCCTTTATGGATCCTACCCTGTGGAATTCTCTACCTTGCCAGATACAAAATAGCCTGACTGTGGAGGGTTTTAAAAAAGCTCTAGAGACCTTCCTTTTTAATCAAGCATTTTCAGTGACATAAACTATGTTAAATTTGTTATGGATAAAATGTTATTTATTATTGTGGTTTTAATGCTGTTTGTGGAATTTTGTAAAGGTGCCCTGGGCTTGGGAAGGGCACCTTATAGAAATAAACTTTATATTACATACATTACATTACAAGTAGATGATACACTTGGTTTCAAAATTTTTCTCTGGTCAGTATCCTGGAAACCCTGCTGAAGGACATAAAAAGAAAGATCAGAAAGGTGGATTTGAAGGTATGAAAGCAGGTTGTTACATGGCCTGATAGGATAGAATGATTAGGACCGTGGAGGCAGCTACAGTAAGTACTAGGAAATTCTGAAGTTTGGGTGGTCTATGATATTAAGCAATAGAATGCTTTGTAATGGAAGCTTGGATATTGAAGTCAGTCTGAAGAATAAAAACATTCACTGTGATCATCCTGTAGGGAGAAAGAGTGTTGGAATGGAAGGGAAGCACCATTGGGATACTTTGAAAGTCTCTTCTGGGAGGGTCCAGGTAACCAGACATGTTGCTGTCCCAGGAAAATGGATCAGAAGATTGAAGAACAGATTTAAGGAGGCAGTATAGCACAGTGGGTTAAGGCTCTGAGCTGCAGATCTGGAGACCTGGGGTTGAATCCCACAGCCGCCTAGGTGCATACTGTATGATTCTGAGTAAGTCACTTAACTTTCTTGTGCTCCCAGGTCACACCTGTAAACAAGCTTTCAGCTTAGTGTATCTATCCTGGTTAAACAATAAAAAAAAAAAAAGACTTAGGGTCATATGATTCTTGGGTGGACTGTTGGTGAGCTGAGGGACTATTTTCAACTTGCCATCAAAAAGGCAGTAATTCTACTGTTAATTAAAAATGATACTAGTTTAAATTATAAGCAGTAATGGGATATGTAGAAAGCACAGTGGACATTAATTTTCGTGTGCCAATAACTTGAACCCTCACAGAAAAGATACTCTGATGCAGCAACATTGAAGTAATACATTTTTGCTTCCCTTCCATTCCAGTAGTCTTTTTCACCCTAGAAGAATTACAGGATTTTCTATTCTGAAAACTTATACCAGTATTGAAGTTTCTTTTACAGAACCAACTGCTGCACCCAGCCTTCTCAAACAGCTGACTCCACACTCCAAACCACTCCATCCTACTAGGTACCAAGGCATGTAAGAGAACCAGATTACACCTGCAGATTAATCTTTGATGTCCTTGAAAACCAAGTTCCCACAGATGGTTTTCATATCACCAAGGAATCCCAATGCATTTATAGCAGCATAGTATATTATATTCTTTGCCAAAGGTGCCCAACTATTTAAATTGGAGAAATGACCAAAACTGGAGAGATGACTAGTTCAGAGAACACTACAGAGCTGTCAGAAATGCAGACAGTAATAAATTCATCATATCCCATGCTACCTCTAATAACCATGATGTTACAGCAGCAGTGCTTTGAATGGATTTTCTTGTTAAACAGCAAATCAATCAAATTTATAATATATAGAACAATAAATGGGGTGGTTAGTTTAACAAGAATTTTACACACACACAAAGTGTTGCATGATAAACCCTGAGAGCGAAGCTCAAGGGGTTTATTTAAGCATCCAGTGCCAAGGGTATATGTAAACTTCTCAAACAGACAGGGGGCTCCTTAGTAGTGTGTAGTATCTGTAATCATGTCCTACTTAATGTGTATTCAGCATGCTCTGTTTTGACTGATATATGCTATTTGTACTGTTTGGAAATTGAGTCATTAAAAAGTAAAATCATATCCCTAACTAGGGAATTACAGGCTGCAAAGGAAATTAAAGAACTTGAAAACTTTTTAGATGACATGGTTAGGAATCTTCCCCTAACTCATGCTTCCTCAGACACTGCACAGGAAATTAACTCATCTCAGGCTACTGTTATAGGGGGTGTATCTAATCATCTATCACTATGTGAAAATGCACTTCCACCAGTTGTATCAATTCGCAAAGAGACATTGTCCTGTGTAAATCAAGATTCCCAAGAATTAAAGTCCAATCATTTCCCAGCTCCCCTGACTCCTATTAAAAGAAGGAGAGACCCCACTTCTGATATTACTCCAAACCATAACTGGGAAATTGTTACCAAACATAAGTACAATGAAGGGAGGAGAGCAGATTATGTTCCTCTAAACTATGCTCCCATAACAAATACAAAGGATCAGGGCGACTTTTCTTCCAATATATATAATAATTTATTACTAGATCAAACCGAGTTTGAATCACATGAAGAAAACATGCCAGCCAATTTTCCAACGCTTATTATAGGTGACTCAATTGTGAAATATATTAGTTCCTATATTACTAACTCTGAGAGCAACCAGATTTTAGTGCACTGCTTCCCTGGTGCTAATATTGAAGACTTTGCTCTCCGTCCAACATAATTATTCATGTTGGTACTAATAATGTGGGTTATTCACATGAGAAAGACATGTGTCTCAAATTAATTGAGCTAGGAAAAAGAATCAAGGCCAAGAATTGTAATGACTTTATTTCTGGCATTCTTCCTATTCTTAGGGCAAGACTAGAAAAAAATAACACAATAGAAAGAATTAATGTCAGACTACAAAACTGGTGCTTTCTTAACGATCTTAACTTTAATAATCATTGGACCCAGTTTATTAACACTCCTAGGATGAATGCCTGAGATGGTCTCCATTTGAATAGACTGGGCACAATTAGTCTCAGTCGAATGTTTCAAACTAAGGTTCCCGCTATCACTTTAAACTAGCAGTGATGGGGGTGCATAATCGAGGGACTCCCCCCCCCCCAGTACTTGATGTCAACACCAAACAGATAAAGATTCAAGATTTAAAGATTCTACTATTGAATGCCCGTAGTTTAGGGAACAAAATGGATGAACTAATTTTAAGAACAACTAGTGAAAAGCCAGATATTATAGGTACAGTATTACTGAAACCTGGTGGCCTTCAGACCAGATTTGGACAGCGTGCATTCCAGGCTAAACCTGGTTTCATTTAAGTAGAACAAACAGGAGAGGAGAAGAGGTTTCTTTTTTTGCTTCCTCGTCCTTATTAGCTAATGATATTTCCAACAAATAAACAAAGATAATAAAAAAAGATTGTTCTCTGACTGAATCTGTTTGGTTGAATATCAAACTTCAGAACAATAAAAACCTTGTTTTTGGCCTCTGTTACAGACCCCCTGACTCAAAACATGAATTATTAAATGAAATTATTTAAGAAATGTCATCAGCTGCTGACTTAGGGAATATCCTGCTTATGGGGGATCTAAACTTATGAGACATTGACTGGGACAACAAATCTGCAAGCTCTAGGATGTCAAAAGAATTTTTAAATATTTGTGAAGAGTTGAATTTAATACAACATGTCACGTTCCCCACTCATGGTTCTAACACCTTGGACATTGTACTCTGTAGTGAAATAGTTAACATCACAGAATGCACTGCTTTGGCACCATTAGGGAACAGTGACCACTGTATTGTTAGTTTTAAACTTCATAGTTTACACTCACAGTCAGAAAGTGTTATACAACTATTTGCTTTTCACAAAATAGATTTTCAGGGTCTAAATAACTGTTTGGCTGGAACTGACTGATCTATTAGCTTGTATCAGGATAATATTGAAGAAGTTTGAGAGTCCTTTAATTCCATTATAATGGTTGCTGCAAATAAATTCATTCCAAAAATACAAAAAAAAAACTTATCTTAATCCAAAATGGTGTAATATCAGGTTACAAAAACTAATCAAGAAGAAAAAAAAATATTATAAGAGATATAGGACAAATAAATGTGAAAGAACCTATGCGAAATTAAAATTATGCAAAGAAACTGTAAAAAAGAGATTAGAAAGGCAAAACTTAATATGGAAAGTTCTACTGCAGTGCAAGCCCAGAAGGGTAACTGCAAAATGCTGTTTGGTTACATTAATTCTAAAAGAAAACTGGAATGTAGGGTAGGTCCTATAACCACTGACGACTGTGTTTTATTGCATCCAAAAGAAATGTCCAAGTTCTTTAACTCTTATTTCTGCAAAGCATTCAGCTCCAGTACTAGTGTAGCTAACGATACTGTTCCTGTTAGTCAGTCACCTTATAATGTGGACATCTCACTAGATAATATTAAAAATAAGTTAAATGCAGTAAAGAAAGGTTATTATGCAGGTCCTGATGATATCTCTGGTAACTTATTACTAATAATGAAAGATCACCTCTGTGCACCTCTTAAAATTATTTTTGACAAAAGTTTAAATACCGGCACTGTCTCCACTGAATGAAAACATGCAAATGTGATTCCTTTGTTCAAAAAGGGGGCAAGAAGCTCACCAGATAATTATCATCCGATTAGTTTAACCCCCATCATCTGTAAACTGCTAGAGCGTATAATCAAAGATGAATTGTCACCTATAGTGCAAGGTCTAGATCAGTCCCAGCATGGGTTTGTTAAAGGCCGATCATGTGCAACAAACCTAGTGAGCTTCTATGATTTTGTAAGTGAACAGTTGGATAAAGGTAAATCATGTGATGTTATCCTAGATTGTATAAAAAACATTCGACTCGGCTTCTCATTGGGCTTTAATTCAAAAGCTTCTGCTTTGCAACATCAAGCATTTATATATTAAGTGGATTGCAAATTGGTTATCTGATAGAAAGCAGAGAGTGATTATCGATGGTCATACATCTATTTGGAAAAATGTAGAAAGTGGTGTTCCACAAGGATTTGTCCTGGCCCCAGTAATCTTTCAGCTTTTCATATCTGATCTATCCTATAACATTCAAAGTAGCATCACAAAATATGCAGAGGACTGTAAAATTGCTAACATCTGTTTGAATTCTGAAGAGTACATGGTCATTCAAGAGGATTTAAGTAGGTTAGAAGCATGGTCAGTAAGATGGAACTTGCATTTTAATATATCCAAATGTAGCATTCTACATTTTGGAAAACACCATCCCTAAAAATATATACCATCTCTATAACACTCCTCTGTTAAGCAAAGATAGTGAAAGAGATTTGGGTATTATGGTCGACTCTCATTCAGATTTTGACATACATATCACAAACACAATTAGTAAAGCAAATAAAACCTGGTGGGCTATTTGCCATAATTTAACATCGAAAAGTTCTGATATTTTGCTACCCCTATATAGTGCGTACGTAAGACCCTATTTTGACTACGTCTCACAATTATGGAATCCTTCCAGAAGGAGGGACATTGTTAGAATTGAAAGGGTACAGAGAAGGGTGGCTAAATCTATTATTTCCAACAAAACCATCTCATATGAGGATAGACTCGCTAAATTTAATTTAATGACGCTCGAGAATAGGAGCCTGAGAGGTGATCTCCTATTTGTTTGGGACATCATTCATGACCCTTATTTATTAACTGAATATGGTCTGGATTTTAAGCAAATTCGAGTAATTACTAGAGGACGTCCACTGCAACTTACAAGAAATAAATGTTATTCCAAGAAAAGGGTTAATTTCTTTTCTCAGAGAGTTGTCTGACCATGGAATCTGCTTCCTTTGGATATTATTATTAGTAATAATAAAACTACTTTCAAAAATAAACTTGACAACTTCATGAGATCAGGAAAGCTCTTAAATTTCTATATGTAAGCCTTGAAGCTCTATGGGCCTATAGCCCTTTGCTTCTTTCAGCTCTTAGTATGGTTCTTAGTATTCTTTGAATATTTAACATTGTATCAGCCTACACATAATACATAGTTATCATAAGATGGTGGTTGTTTGGAATGCATGGTTGGCTCATATGCTTGAGTCTGTAGATCTATGGGGATAATAGTTCTGTGCTTTTCTACATTCCATGGGGTGCCTATGTGTTGTGGGACCTGGTTGTTACATTAGTACTTTCTTATCTGGTTGGGTGTTACCATGTTATGGTGAGGTGTGGGGCAAGTATCTGGGGATATAGTGTCCAGACGGAATCTTGCAGTATTGCGAGTGAAGGTATTTGTCCTAACTGTTTGCATAGTGCTGTTCTTTATTTCTTGCTACTGCAAGGACTCTTTTGAAACTGGCCGCTTTGCCTAATTCAGTTAACCACTCTTGTATGGGTATGGGGTTTTGGTCTTTCCAATGTTGAAGTATGGCCCTTTTTGCTGTGGTCAGGGCATTTGCAATCCACCAGGTGGTCTGTTTGCTGACTCCGCTGGCCCTTCAGTCCTCCAGGTTTAGTGGTATGCCCAGCATTGTCCAGGTCTTACCTGATGTAAATTCTACTGTGGGTGCTTCTCTGCATGCCTGTTGAACCTATTCCCAGTATGAGGATAGCTTTGGGCAGGTGTATATCAGGTGTGTCAGATTCCCTTTTTGTTTCTGGCATCACCAGCAGTTCATTGACTTGGATAGCCCCCATGAGTGGTGGGTCTTGGGTGTCCTATGCCATCTCAGCAGTATTTTCTGTTGTGCCAGTTTTTTTTTTGTATCTTTAACACTGGGGTAGGGTTTTCCAGCACCTATCCCAGGTATAGTGCAGGAGTTCTGTCTGCAACTCCCTTTCCTATTTCTCCACTGTGATATCCAGTGGGAGTGGGCTGGAGTCTAAAAGCAGGCAGTAGAAGTTTGCTGTCTTTTATCTGTGTCAGGGATTGTGGTTGGAATATGCTGCCTAGGGGATGGTCTCTGGGGCCTTGTAGAGAAGGGCCCAGTATAGGAGACAGGGCATGCCTCATCTGGAGGTATTGCCAATGGTGCTGCTTTGGGAGGTCATACTGTACTTATCCTGGAGTTGCTGGAATTATTGTAATATCCCATTGTGCTCAGCCAATATATGGTGGAGATTCTGTATGCCCTTTCGGGCCCAGTCTCTCCAGTTGACTGTGGACCTTCCGATCTGGAGGAAAGGATTTTCCCATAGCGGGAAGGCCCTTGATTTTTGTGGCCTCCAACTCAACAGTTTGGCTATTGGTCGTCAGTTTGTCATTGCACTTTTTTATGATGGGGTGTCCTTTCCCCACCCTGGCAACCTTATTGAAGCAAATGTGTGTAACCAGTGGTCCTCCTAGGACACTTTCCTTGCAGCTGATCCATTTGTGCTGGTGAGCACTGGTGTTAGCCATTGTTGCCTTAGCAAGTGTGTGTGCTGTTTGCACAATGCATTTGAGGCACAAGTCTGGAAGGTAAAATCCCCCCTTGGCTGCTAAATTTCTTAGCTTTTTGTGGTTGAGGTGTATCGGTGCTTCTTGCCAGAAAAAGGAAAGCATAGCCTCATGGAGGTGGGCAATGAGCTTGGCTGTAATTGGAATATGGATGTTGTCTAGGATATACTGTATCCTAGGGGCTGCCATCATCATATATGCATGTGCTCTCCCCCAGAGTGATAGGTGTAGATGACTCCATCTCCTCAGGAGGTTTTTAATCATTTTATCTGGGAGTGGGGTGAGGTTTAGCTGCTCCAGCTTCTTTAGGTCCCATGTGAAAGCGATGCCCAGGAACCTAGTTGATTTCTAGGCTAGGGTCATGTCCCAGGAGGATCCTGGCACTGAGATCACTGATGGGTGTGAGGGGAGAAGAATGGATTTGGCTATATTGACTTTATATCCTGATAAGTTTTTATATTCTCATAGCAGCCTGACCAGGTGGGGTATGGAAGGCTCTTGGCTAGTGAGGTTGAGCATGATGTCATCTGCATATGTCATGACCTTCTGTTCTACACCCATGTGTTCCCCCTGGATCTGTGGATGATGCCGGATTGACTATAGGAAAGGTTCTAGGGTAAGAATGAACAAAAGGGGTGAGAGGGGGCAGCCCTGTCTTGTCCCTCTTTCTAAGGAGAACTCCTTTGATGCTGTCCCATTTGCAATTTCCTTGGCTTGTTCTCCATTATATAGCACTGAGAGCCAGTGTCTGAGGTTAGGGCCCAGGCCAAATCTGTTTAGTGTACTTGTTTGAAATGTCCACTCCACTTGGTTGAAGGTCTTCTCTGTGTCCAGTGATAGTAGGACCACTCTAGAGTTGGATTGGGATGCTTTCCATATCAGGTTAGTAAGGCATTTGGTGTTGTCAGAGCCTTGTCTGCCTGGCACAAATCCTGCTTGATCTGCGTCTACTAGGAGAGTAATGACTTCTCTCAGCCTGGTAGCTAGGACCTTGGTGAGGATCTTGCAGTCCACTGGGATTAGGCAGATTGACTTGTAGTTCCTGCATATTAATGGGTCCTTTCCCAGTTTGGGAATTAAGGAAATTTTAGCTGATCTCATCAATGGTGGGAGGACGCTTGCTATCTGAGCTTTCACTAAGGTGTTCTGCAGTGGTTGCAGGAGCCCTTCTTTAATTGTTTGGTAAAATTCCATAGGGAAGCCATCCATCCCTGAGGCCTTGCCTTTTGGCATGATCCCCAAGGCATCCCTTAGTTCTTGTACCATGACTGGATGATCAAAGGCCTCAGCCTGTTCTTGTGTCAGGGCTGGTAGATGTAACTTGCCCATGAACTGTCCTATCTCCTCTCCTGAGGGAGTTACTTTGGAAGAGTATAATGCTTTGTGAAAATCTCTGAAGAATGAGTTAATTTCATGAGTGCCTGTGATGAGCTTCCCTGTGGACTGTTTGATGGCATTAATTTTCTTCTTTTGTTCTCTCTCTTTTTGAGTTGGTGGGACAAAAGCCTTCCTAGTTTCTCCCCTGATTCCCAAAAGGCCTGTCACATTCTGAACAAGGTGAACTTGACCTTTTGGTGGAGGTGCATGTTAATTTTGTATTTCACTCCTATGATTTGTGCTAACAGTCCTTTGGAACGGCAGCCTGTTTCTCCATATTTTTTCTCCAGTTCCATGAGCATGGCTATCTGTTCATGGAAGTCATTCTCTTTCACCCTTTTAATTTTTATGGCGTAAGATATTTATCTACCTCTTATGTAGGCTTTGAGGGCATCCCAGCATATCACCATGGATATGTCTCTGGGTTGGTTGATTTACAGTAAGTCCCTAATTTCACCATGGATTTGTCCAACAAACTTCTGATCTTTCAGAAGAAAGGTGTTTAGCCTCCATGTTGGTTGGCCTTTAGGGGTGGAGTTGGTGTGCAGTCACGTGAAGGTCACTGGACTGTGATCTGATATGAGGTTCTCCTCTATGGTGGCCATTGCTATGTCCCTTAACCATTGTGCCAGGGCTAGCCAGAAGTCTATTCTTGAATAAGTGTTGTGTGGGGTGGAATAGAATGCATATTTCCGCCCCTTAGGGTGGCAAGTCCTCCAGACATCTACCGTGCCGGTCTCTGTTGCTATATCTTTGATGGTGGAGCCTCTAGCCTGCTTGAGGCTCATAGGAGGTTTGCTCTTGTGTAAGATAATGTCTGAGACAAGATTCATATCCCCTCCTATCATCTTCTGCCCTTCTCCCACCTCTGTCAGCAGTTGGGTAAGTGCAATGAAAAAGGATGCCATTGGTTGGTTGGGGGCGTAGACACAGCAAAGTGCGATGCTCTCTCCATTTAGGGCTCCTGTTACTATTAGGTATCTCCATTCCTTGTCCATCAATACCTTATTGGGCAGGAAGGATATGTTCTTGTGAATAAGTATTGCCACCCCTCGGCTCTTTTTGTTGTATGAGCTACTGAATGCTTGCCCCACCCAGCCAGATTTGAGCTTGTCAGCCTCTGGCTTCACAAGGTGCATCTCTTGCAGGAATGCCACCTTTGTGCCAAATCTTTTAAGATGGTCCAGTATTTTTCTGCATTTAATCAGGGAATTTATCCCCTTCAAATTCAAGGGGACAAATTTCAGTTGTGTGTTAGCCATATTCTGTGGTGTGATTAAGGATCCTATTTTTGGCTTGGTGTAGTTTTACCATGGGTTTGTCGTCCCTAAGTTCCTGCTCCTTGTTGCATGGGGTAGTCCCTATCATATATTTTGTTGGCTTTGCATTATCCACTGTGGACAATGCCCTTTCCCTGTTTAGGATTGTGGGTCCCCCTATTAGGAGGAGTTGGCATTCCCGGTAGTTTGGGTTTCATTTGACTGGACTAGTGTTACATAAGGGTTTCTCTGCATTCCCTTTAGAACCATTCCATTCCCTTTCTCAGGCCTCAGTCCTGTGTGCAGGTGGGGCCTCCATTCCCCTGACCTGCCTGATCAGTGTCCCTGTGACAGGTTTGATGTTTGTTGCTACTCTGGACCTCCAGCCTCTTGGTCCCGGTCTACCACTGTCTCTGGTTTCTGAGCTTCACTCTGCCTGTTGTTAGGACTTTTATCATCAGATTGTGTTCCTCCCTTGGAGGGTCATTTGTTGCCTAGTATATGTGCTTATATTCGTTTTGATCAGATTTGGGTTACTAAGTCATAGTCCATGTGATAGTTACCTCTGTCTTCCCCTTTCCCTTGTACTTGGGCGCCCAGCTCTACATGTATTCCTGTATTTTACAGGAGTTGGGGGCCATCTGTAGGGAATTTTTCTTTCCCATGGGTCTGTATTTGTTGTTCAGAAAAATAAATCAGTTCCACTTACTTGGGGATTAGTGTGATCTATAGGGTAATCAGGAGAAAGCATCCTGGAGTTGCGAGGGAAATGTTAAAACAATCAGGTAGGGTTGTCTTAAAGTGGAAGTCTGACGGGTAGCATTGTAGCTATTCTGTGCTATCCTAGATTAGCTCCGGGGTGATTACTTCATACCATTCAGTGTCTTGTTTTTATATTCCCTGCCTTTGGCTCTGGTCCCTCCCATATCTGGTTGGCCCTTTTAAACCTTTCAGCTGTTCCTACTGTCCTTGGTCAATACCTTTTAGTTGGTTGAATTATCCCTGTCTTGCTTTCCCCCATTTGCATTAGTGTCTAGTGGGGGGGCAGCTCATGCATTGCGCTCTGTTCGATGTTTTAGGAAGCTTGTGGCATGCCCTAATGGCCATTAGCTTTGTTTTGTTCAGTTCTCTTCCTCTTCTTCTTTCACTCTTTCTTGGTTAATTGTGTTGTATGTATTGCCATTCCCCCCTCCCTTTGCATGCTTCCGTGGGATAGTGATCCCATTAGGTCTCATGCAGTCTCAGGGTCTCCTGTTGCTATTTCTTTAGGAGAGTGGTGTCTAGTGTCTGTCTATCTTCTTTCTATGAGCTTCCCCCATCCTTCTCTTTGCAGTTTGATGTCTCCTGTTGCTTCTTTGTTTGTGCCAAATTTTTTTATGTTTGCTTGCACGCATGTGCAAGAAACATAGTGCCATCATCCATACCTCTCAACTGTCCCTGATTTTCAGGGACATCCCTGATTTTGCCTCAAAATTTCGCTCTGTCCCTCCTAAAAATTGTGTTTTCGTGACCAAACAGTGGGGGTTGTAAGCACAAAAAAATGTCAAACATTAAAGTTACAGACTTTTTCTTCCTTAGAACATTCATTTTACACTAAGCCCCTTACTCTACCAGCTTTCTGAGTGGATATCACCAATTTTGAAGATGTGTCTCTGATTTTGGTCCTTTGTCCCTGATTTTTTTAAGCCTTGTCCCTGATTTATGAGGCAGGAGGTTGAGATGTATGCCATCATCCGAGATTTCGAAGGTGTGTCACCCCCTCTTCCAATTCAGTCAGTGTGTTGTCAGGCGCGGCCCCTGTCTGCCAATGCATGCTGGAGCTGTCTATGACAAGCTCCAAAATGCATTGGCATACAGTTGAAAGGGGGAGCTATGCTTCAGTGAGCAGCAATAAGATATCGCCTGCTCATGCGCAGCTCCCCCTACACTCACATACACACACACACGCACACATACTGCATTGCTGTCTCCCGCACACACTCTATAGCCCGATAGGTGCCCAATCCCCCGTCGGCTGTACTACTCCTCCCAAAGCCTTCCAAATGCCACGCTGGTGCCCACCCCAGTGTAGCACTTCGATGGTATAGCCGCCGGGGTGCCCAATCCCCATCGGCTTCACTGTCTATCCCCATGCTATCACTGATGGGGGTGCCCAATCCGTCAGCTTCACTCTCTCCCCGAGCACAAGGTGCCACGCTGAGCCCATCCCAGCATGGCAACAAATGCCATGGCCGATGGGGGTGCCCAATCCCCGTCAGCTCCACACCCCCAGCCGTCCTTCTGCCATGCTGAGGCCCACCCCAGTGTGGCAAATGTCCCACGTTGTCTTTTTTTAACCTGTAAAGCAAAAATGGTCCCACGCGAGTCTTCCTGCCCCCACAACCCGCACCTACCCACTGCACCCTGCCTCCCACCCCCACCCCATACTTACCTCCAGATCAGTGCGGACGATCTTGATGACCAGGGAACCGTCTGCAATCTTCAAAGCCGACCGCAAACTGAGGACATGCCGGTAAGCTGTATAATGGGCTAGATAGGGTTTTTCAACTTTGTTGCATATCTCAGGCATTTTTTGGAATTTTTGCACCAAATTTTCAACATGGGGTTTTTGGGACCCCTTCTCATGAATGCTGTCACTGTCATGGAGTTATTCGGGCCCAAAGGGTGATTTTGCAGTTACTGCATGAAATCACCTTTCAGGACTGATTAACGAAACGACACTGCTAGTGTTCATAAGGTGGGTCGCCAAGAGCTATTTTAATTTGGTGGAAGATCAAAAACTGTTTTACCAAGCGTGAGTTAGCAGTTCCTATGCACGCTCGTAAGTTTGTGAATTTTCAATATTTTCACTCCAGATTTTCAACATTGCCATTTTACCACACCTTCTTATAGGTAAGTACAGCTGTCATTTTTTCGCATCCACCCAAAATGTGTTTCCGCCCATGCAGGAGCACAATGGGCGCCCGGTCAGTGTCTTGAAATCAATGTACAGGACAAATTAAGAAAATCACAGTGATACTGTTCATAAGCAGAGAAGTCTAAAATGGCTATGTTGAAAATTTGTGAAAAAATATCAAAAATGACTGTTTTATGAGCGTGCGTTGTACAGTTCCTATGCACGCTCGTAAGTTCGCAAATTTTCAATATTTTCACTCCAGATTTTCAACATTGCCATTTTACCACACCTTCTTATGAGTACTACAGCTGTCATTTTTCACATCTTGCCCAAAATGTGTTTCCGCCCATGTAGCACGCAATGGCGCAGTTGATGTGCGAAATCAATGTATGGGACACATTAAGAAAATCACAGTGACATTGTTCATGAGCAGAGGTCTTAAAATGGCTATGTTGAAAATTTAGTGAAAAAATTCCTAAAAATGACTGTTTTTCGAGCGTGCGTTGCGCAGTTCCTATTCATGCTCATAAGTTTGCGAATTTAATATTTTCACTCCAGATTTTCAACATTGCCATTTTATTACACTTGCTTATGAACAGCACAGCTGCCATTTTTCATATGCTGCCCAAAATGTGTTTTCGCACATGTAGAGCACAATGGTGCTGTTGGTGTGCGAAATCAATGTTTCGGACAGATTAAGAAAATCACAGTTACACTGTTCATGAGCAGAGGTCTTAAAATGGCTATGTTGAAAATTTGGTGACAAAAGTCCATAAAATGACTGTGGTACGAGTGAGCATTGCGCAGTTTCCACGCACCCTCGCAAGTTCATGACTTTGTAATATTTTAAGTACAGATTTTCACCAGTGGCATTTTTCCACACTTCCTTATTTACAGTACAGCTGTCATTTTTCACAACATGGCCGAAGTGTGTTTTCACACTTTCAGCGCAGAGATGCGTGGTCGCTGTGGGAAATCATTGTTCGGGGCAGATAAAGAAAACCACAGTGACACTGTTCATGATTGGAGGCACCAAAATGCCTGAGTTGACAATCTGCTCTAAAAAAAATCCCCAACCTAATTATATTACGGGTGTGCGTTGCACAGTTTCTATGTACGCTCGTGACTTCACCATTTTTTTAAATATTTTACTGCAGATTTGCAACATTGCCATTTTTTACACTTCCCCATGAACAGTACAGCTGTCATTTTACATCCTGTTCGGAATGTTTTTGCACCTGTGGTGCTAAATGCCGTAGTCGCTGTGCATAAGCAGCTTTCGGCTAACAAACTGATATTCCCCCTGTTCATGAGGTGGGGTCACAAAAAAAACATGTTGAACATTTGGAGTGAAAATACCAATGAATGCCTGAGGTATTAGGGTTTCCAACCATAACGCCCAACCCTGTAGAGAATGACAGGCATCAGGGGTGTGACTTGGGATTCTTGCCTGTAATGCTCATACCATTCCACACCCTGCAGCCAGTGAGAGGCATCGAGGTATGCCTTGGACTCTTTGGCCCCAATGTTCCACCCCATTCTCTATATCGCACCCACATCTCACCGTATTTCCTAATGGAATGGGAGTGCGCATAAGAACCAGAACCCCAAGGAACACCGTGACACTTGTCAGTGTCTGCAGGGTGGGGTGTGGTGAAATGGCGTGGCCGTTATGCCTGACGACCCAAAGGCACACCCAAATGCCTGTCACTCTCTGCAGGGTGGTGGTGGGGTTGGCTTCAGTTCAATACTTCACTGCCATTCCTATTACGCAGCTCTGTAACTTCTACACTACCACTGCCAATTCCAGCAAGCAAACATTAGGCATTGACAAATGCTTGTTTTCCTCAGTCACTGATTGATCTTGTGCTTCACTTATTGCATTCCCCTATCAGCTGCTCCCATCTGTTCCCTCCCCCTCCCCCTTCTAGGCCCTCACTCTCTCGCTCGCTCTTGCTCTCTCTCTCTCTCTCTCTCTCTCTCTCTCCTGCTGTTGTGTCCCTTCTTCTTGTGGCTGCTTCTGGCATTTGAGCTCAAGTGGTGCGAAACAGCCCCTCAGTTGGGTGTAGTGAATCCAGACTCCTTTGTCATGTGTGATATCTTGCTAATGCCGGTATGGTTAGTAAATGGGAATTTGCTGGGTATTAATCCTCTAGCTTGCTTGTGTTAACATTAGGTATGCACAGCTGACACATTTATTAGACATCTCTTCCCATTGTGTACTGTCCCGCCCCAATACTTGCATGCATACAGTTTGTATTTTGACAGCATCAACTTGTCTGCAGGATATCAAAAATATTGGAGCCTCCCTAGAGATGCATCTGTTGTGGCCTCTTCCTCTTCTCCCACATGTAGACCCCCCCATGGGTTTGTCAATGCCCTTGTTTCTTGGGTTGGCTTTACAATGGTAAAGTCCCTGTTTCCTTGCCAGTGGCGGGTTCTGATTCTTGTCGCTGGCAGATCTGGCATTCAGATGCATATGGAGGGGGGCGGTTGGTGACCTTTGGTGGGCCGACTACCTGTAGGTCTATCATGCAGTGAATCTGTGCAGTTGCCTATGTGTTCTTGGTTAGCCCCTTTGTATTTCTCTTGTGGTGGTCCATCACCTCCTGCCAGTAGTGTAGGCAGTTGGGGGATGTTTCACCAGCTTTTAGCAGGGGTTCCTATTCCCTTTAACCCAGGCCGCCAACCCGTGCCCACTCTCCCAGTCTCAATCTCCCATGTGTGTGTGTGGGTTGGGCGGGTGGGAGTCCAGCATCTGGTCGGTCATGAAGATGGATAGATGGATGTACTTATTTATCTAGTGGGGTGGTGTGAACCAGCTCTGGAGAGAGGGAGGGTGTTTGTGAGGGGTCCCAAGGCTGTGGGTTCACTAACCTCTATGAGGAGGAATAGCCCAGGGTACTTTCAACATGTATATTTAAGACCCTTAGAGCCAGCCTATCTGCCACATAGTAGGGAGTGTCTTTGTGGGTTCTGAGAGAGTTATTATCCTATTCCTGCTTGATGTTAGAGTTTGGGTCTGGCTGTCTTGGTAATTCTTGTTCTTTCTTCTCCCAGTGTAGTTCTGGGGGTTGTAGGTCATTCTCTTGAATCACCGGTGAGTCTGGCCAATCTGTGCTTTGTGTTGGGTTCCGTTCCTGCTTTAGATGT
Organism: Neoceratodus forsteri; assembly: GCA_016271365.2. Taxonomy (NCBI): domain Eukaryota; kingdom Metazoa; phylum Chordata; order Ceratodontiformes; family Ceratodontidae; genus Neoceratodus; species Neoceratodus forsteri. The sequence continues at coordinate 239,660,707 of CM057451.1, forward strand.
AAATGTTGTGTCCTAGGCTGCAGATGTCTCCTGTGTGGGAAGGGTGCTGATCCTTCTATTTCTTGCTCAGGTCACTTGGAGTCAGGTTCACTGTTGGAGGCCTGTGAAGCTGTGCCTGGGTCAGAGTTGCCCTTCTTGCTACCCTTTGATGTGGGTTGTCTGTTTCTCCTTGTTTTTTCTCTCATCCTTTTTGTGTGTGTCCATTGCCATTTCATCTCTCATTGATCCTTGGTGTTTCTCCTGTATGCTGTGTGTTGCCCTTTGTCCACTTTGGGGTTTGCGGTCAGAGTGGCATGCATGACCGCTTCTTGAATTTCAGGGAGGGCTGAAAGAGATGTGTTTGTCTAGCCACTGTCTCTGTATGAAATTCAGGCCTGTGAGGTAGGAGTCTATGTCTCTTTGGTGGTGTTCCAAGGTCTGTATTCTGTCATGTAGGTCACCTACAGAGAGTTTGAATACCGATAGTTGCTATAGTACTTGGTGTAGGAGTATTTTGTTTTAGCTTTTATTTTTTCCCACTGGCCCCAGTCAGCCCCTTCCTTTCAGCCATCCACCCAGTCCTGTCCCCAGACCTTCAGGCATTCACCTTTGTACCCCCATGGCTTACCCTCTGTGGTAGGGTGGTGGGGATCCTCCAACTTGACCCACCAGGATTGGATCCAGTGTTCAGATGGTGCCCTCTCAGGGGTGGTGCCTGTGGCAGACGGACAGCATGCAGTTTGACCAGACCACAGTTTTTGCTTTTCTCCCTGTGGAGGGGAGCATTCAATGCTGACAATGGCCATGCCACATGCACGTCTGCACACAGCATGCCCATCGGCTGCTCCACTGTATGGGATCTGGCGTGCCAACACCTAGCCTCTGCTAGGTGTCAGACAAACACCAGTCTCTGTTCCCCACCCTCCCTGGGAGAGGAGAACTGTCCTCCAGATGCTCAATCCTCTCCCACCCCGGCCGGCCCCTGACAACCTGCTTGCGCCACGAAAATGGGTTGCCGACGTGGCAGGAGGTAAGGCATCACTGCTTCAGCCTTCCATGCCATTGGGCCAGCGGCATAGGAATATTTTGATCTTCATGCCCTCTTTCATGATCGAGGAGCTAAACTGGACCACTATCCATCATAAACTAGCCTAGCCTGTTGCCTGCCTAGCTTTCAAGTTTGTTTGCCTAAGTCCCCCTCCTCATCTCAGAGGACTTCTTTCCCCCAGAACTCATACCAGAACCTTGCGATCAACTGCAAGTCACCCTCTCATCATCCCTAGAATGCACTCAAACCCTGGCAAACGCTCATTCAAATTTGCTGCCCCTTACCTATGGAACTCCCTACCACCTCACTTGACTAACTCTCCCACCCTCTCCCAGTTCAAAAATGGTCTGAAAGTATATCTTCTCAATCTCAGTCTATGCGGATGTAACTGCTAACCCCCTGACCAGTCCCCTGGCCCGTTGCACCGCTCTGAACTCTCCCTTTGACTTGACATGAAATGCTAAATGTGGACTCTGATTACTGGTGGAACTTATGTACATACTGTATAATATGTGAGGTCTAAACACTCTGTCTATACATGGAGTCTATGTGAGAACCCTTCTGCTACCCTTGTATAAATATTATCATTGTACTATGGTGTTACAAATGTAACTAATTGTATCTATTGTTTTGTAGTGTCCTCTCTGTAACTAATTCCGGGTTGCCCCTGAAAAAGGGACCATTGGTCTCAGTGGGCTTACCCAGTAAACAAAATCTAAATAAATAAATTAGGGCTTCTTTATCAGGCAGTGGCCATTTTGGCACTATAAGTCATCTAGACGTTAGATGCAATCTGTTGATTAATTGCTGATCCCCAGTCCTGAAGTTGATAACTGTGGTACAGTTTGGTGGGGAATTTAGTTTTGTTGCAGATCCATCACTCAATGACAGGTTAGCTGGGTTTCTTTAGTGGATGACATAGGATTATTGTCTCTGGGCTAGTGGAGCTTTCTGTTAAGCAGCCATCCTATCCCGTGCTCGCACATGTGCCATAACTTGTGTTTTGTGAGGAAAGGGAGATCCGACATATGATTTTTTTACAGTGGTCTGTTGAAAGACAGTATAGTGTGAGTCATAGTCTGGCTCATGGTTTTCTCGGAAGAAGAGCAGTGCGTGTTCACCCTTATAACCAGCTGGTTATACCAGCGAATTACAACTGCTTTTCCTATAGGAAAAATATGGCTAAGTTATTACATAATGTTACATGTTCTAATTCGTGAGTTTTGATTTTTTTTTTATTCTTTCATCTTCTTCATATATTTACCTGCTGACTTGAACAGACTGCTGCTGGGATAGTCATTTTGATCAGAGTGCATTGTGGGATCCTTAATACCCATATTTCTTTGTACCCCCCTGGTACACTGCTTTGATGTCAACACACATTCATGAGGTTGTCATCTGAGACGAAGCCGAGTTGTAGCAGTGACAGCAGCAGTGGCTCGGAGTATGGCAATTTGATTTATATAATATATAATTTCATGTTGTGCTTTAGAAGTTTGTCCTGCCTTTTCTTGAATTGAAGAAACATCTGTAAATAAATGGTTTTCTCACATATGAACAGAAGTGACTCCATCGCTTGAAAGTGCTTACATAACACTGTAATCCTATCAGAACGGTGTTAGCAAAAGACAAGTGCTGCCTTGCATCTCCTCTGAGACCTGTCATAATCTGAATAACTTTTGTTTTACTTGTATCAGTTCCATTTAGCTTGTCTTTTTGAGAACTTCTTTTCTTGTAACACTGTACAGAGAGTAAAGAATTTGTATGGATACTTAGAGACAATCAACATTACATCAGTGTCACTGATCATTTGGTAGGTTGGTTGCATGTTGTCAGTTCCGTACTAGATAGCATCCACTGATAGGCAATCTAATGTATGGTATACAGAAGTCACAAGTTTAAAAATCTGATTGAAAAGTGACAATCCATTTTAATTATGTGAGATGCTATCTGTGGATTTTCAATTAATTTAAAAGTAATAGAGACGTGGGTATACTGGAGGCTACATAACCCAAATAGCTAGTATCCTTATTCTCCCATCCCCTGTTCCCCCTTAAAATAAAATTGGTATACAGTAACTGCCTATCATAATAAGCATCATGATGTTCTATATTGAAAGATGCAGTGTTGTAGAAATGGATGAATATTTATTGCTTTTATTTTTTATATTTTTAATCAGTATGTTATTTTTTTCATAAAAATTTATATGTTTAATCCTTTTTCTGTGTTTCATACCATATTCCTAGCACATAGTGATGTCTTTAGTGCTGCAATAGACAAATGTGGTGGTTGTCACATATGTATGGTACTACAGTAAGTCATGTGTGACTCCTGCCAGAACTACTGCTACCACTCTTATCTCATTCATTTCACCAAGATCACGTTTGTGGTGTTCAGGATGATGTTCAGTACAAGTTAAGGGACACTTCTCATATGAACAAAATAAATTCACCATGCAATGTGCATCAGCTCCACTAATGCAGATGTATTGCGCTAATGCACTCTATCTGAACAACATCAATTGTACATGAGCATGTAATAAATGTTGGAATATAGGCTCAATTTTCAAAGCCCTGTGAATGCTGCAACCCCTGGTGTGCAAATTGATTGGCGCTCAGGGCTTGCAACATTCACCCAGCTAGTGATTTTTCCTCCTGAGAGCCAAATGCCACAAATTAGACTGACTCTGTAATGTGTGAATTCCATTTGGCTTTGGTTAGACTGGCTTTTATCTGGTCTTTACTGGTTGTGTGCATTGTGTAAATGAGACAGTCTACATTAGCCTAGAGTTTAGTCTCTTTTAAGCAGCTTATTGAATCACCTTAGATTTCAGACCTTGTTTAAATCCCAAAGTCTTTCCTGTAATCATGCTGCTTCCCCCTTGTTATGCCTACATTTTTACATGCCTCACAATTCAATTCAACACTCCCCAGTACTAGATTTGGTCGAAATGATCCCTAAAACAGCATTCCCCGAGCCACTCTATTTAATTTCGGTGCCATTCCTGTTCAGCAGGCTATCGCGACCCCCCATTGTTCTAATTCAGCCACTCCCATTCAATGTACCTACATTTAAGTGATATCTGTTCTCCTCTATCTCCACAGACTGTAGGCTCCCCCGAGGGTGCCCGAGGGTCATGAGGGCAGGAATAAAGCAGCCTTCCCCCACAGCTTCCACCACGACTTCAGGTATGAATTCAAGAAGCAAGAAGGAGCTCCACAGCGCTCGGCTGCAACACGTAGGAGAGACCCCCACTGACACTCTGCGTTGGCTGCCCCACCATCCCCACCACCATGCTTGGTGGACTCAGTCTTTTGTAGCGGGTACCACATGTTGGCCAAAACCTATCAGGTGCTTTCCCCATTTGCAGATTATCTCCACTTGCCTCTAGTGGCCGCTAGCCCTCTAAACCTGCATTGTCAGCCTAGATTCCCCTCTGCAGCTCCTGCTTTTGCCCCTTGTGGCTGCTACTGCAACTACACTCAGCAGTATCCAAACACTAGCCGAGTCAAAATGAGGATGCTTCAATAATATGCCTTCTCTTACCGCAATCCTCATCTTAGCACCTGCCCCCTTAACACTCTTGTTGACAACCTCTCCCCCGCCACAATAACCTACTCTCCCCATTCCCCAAGAGTCACCCCCTCCCTCCCTTGCATTTACCACCCCAATACTGGCTCTTCTTCTTGCCTCTCTCCCATTTTCTCCACCTTCCGTCTCCCCTGTCCACCCTTACTTACCCTCACTATCCATTCACCCCTCTCTGTTCCAATCCCACTTCCTCCACTTGGAGACTCTACTACGATGCTTGATGCTCCGTGTCCCACCCTCCAAACATTGCACAGAAGCATCCAAACCCTCCCCTCTCCTCACATACTCCATCCTCCTCTTGCTCCTGGCAGGTGACATACACCCCAACCCTGATCCCTCTGTGTCCAAGCTACGCCCAAACTCACCCCCACCCCTACAGGCCTGTCAGCTTGTCTCTCCCCTGACTCACTCCCTAAGAGCCTCTGCATTTTCCATCTCAATGCAAGGAGCCTCCTCCCCAAATTGGATGCCCTTATTGTTTGGGTCACCCAGTACTGCCCTGACATTCTCTGCATCACAGAATCATGGCTATCTGCCAAAATACACAACTTCTCTATTGCCATTCCTGACTACAATGTATTTCACCAGGATCGCAGCAAGCGAGGTGGGGGCGTAGCACTATATGTTAGGCAAGACTTCCTATGCTCAATCATCTTCAGTGAATCTTGCCACTCTTCCCACGAATCCATTGTTGCACACCTATCCTTTCCCTCCTCCACGCCCCTCTACATTGGGGCTCTTTACGCTCCACCAAAGATTTCACCTGACTCACTCTTTAATGCCATCTCATCGATCTCCTCTAGAACATCAAATGGAGAACTTGTGCTTCTAGGCAACTTCAGTCTGGACTGGTTCTCCTACTCTGCCAAACACACCACCCTAAAAATTGAAGCCCTGAACCTCGCTCAGCTTATTATGGAACCTACCCACCTAAACCATTGGTCTCATAACCACACCCTTCTGGATTGGATCTTATCAACCCATCCCCACCATATACCTGCCTCAGGTATTTTCTCCAATTCCCTAAGTGACCACTGCATTACTTACTGCATCCACAAAATCCACTCCCTGCTCTCTCATCCCAAATTCATTTGGTCTCGCCCACCACACCTCCTAAATGAATATGCCCTGCAGCGCAACCTCTCAAATGCAGATTGGTTTCCAGTCCTTTCCATGTCTGATGTAGACATTGCTCTATCCCAGTTCTGCAGTATCTTCTGGAGTATCTGGGACCTTCATGAACCCCTCATGAAAGTCAGGGTAAAATGCTTCCACCACCCCTGGATTACACCCGACCTTATCACCTTGTGTTATTCCAGGGACAAGGCATGGAGACTGTACAAAGCCTCCCATGCCTTAGGGGTTCTAAAATCTTACAGACATCTTAGAAATAAATGTACAAAGGCCATTCAGCTATCCAAAACATCTTACTTTAAAGCGCAGTTCATGCAGAACCAAAACCCCCAAGCGTCCTTCTGGAAGATGATCAACTCCCTTCTTGACCCACCTACTAAACAGGCATGTCCAGCCCTTAATATTGATGGGTGTACTGTCTCAGATCCTGCTTCCATGGCTGAGACCTTCAACAAATTTTTTGTCTCCTGTGCCCTCCCAGACTCCCCCCATCCCCCAATCTGGCCTAACCATCTCCTCCATCCTCCGGCTTCCTCTTACCACCCTTCACACCACTGGAAGTATACAAAGTACTTTCCTCCCTCAGCACGACCAAATCCAGCCCCGACGGTATTCACCCAAAACTTCTCTGAATCTCTGCCTCCACTATTGTGGCCCCCTTGACTCACATACTCAATCTCTCTTTATACACAGCCACTGTCCCAAAAGCCTCTAAACTGGCCAAAACCATCCCTCTGTACAAAGGTGGTAATCCCTCCCTCCCGGGAAACTACAGGCCTATTTCGCTCCTCCTCATCCTTGCCAAAGTTCAGAATCACTCATATTGTTCAAACTGTCAGTCTTTCTCTCCTCCAACAGCTCCCTCTCCCACGTACAGTCAGGTTTCAGAAAACATCACTTCACCATCACCTCCCTTCTATCAGTAATTGACTCCATCCTCTCTGCCATGGACAATGGCCTAGCCACCACCACCATATTCATTGACCTGGCTAAGGCCTTCGACTCTGTCTCCCACCTGCTGCTACTCTGCAAACTTAGTTCTTTTGGCATCGCCCAACCTGCCATTGCCTGGTTCCATTCGTATCTCTATAACAGACAACAATCTGTTCAAATAGGCAATGCTGTCTCCACTCCTCTCCCCATCTTATCAGGTGTCCCCCAAGGCTCTATACTTGGTCCCATCTTCTTCTCTGTCTTCATGAACAACCTTCCCTCCACCTGCCTCTCCTCCAATGTGCATCTATATGCAGATGACCCTATCATCTTTGCCTCAGGCCCTTCCTGCAACAGTGTCCTTCCTAACCTCCAAAATGACTTAGAGTCCAATCATGGTTTCTTGACAAGCTGCTTATACTCAATATAACAAAACTGTCACCATGATCTTTGGATCCAGGCAAAGCTTGCAACCCTCCCTGCCCCCAGTGATCACCACCCTGGATGGCTCTCCTCTGGAGCTAGTCCCAACTTTCAAGTACCTGGGTGTGTGACTGGACATCCACCTTAACTTCTCCACCCATGTTGAGGCCATTTGCTCCAGACTATGGCCCAAACTCGCCATCCTCTATCGCCATAAAGCCAGCCTGCTATCTCCACATGTTGTAAGCTCATACGCAAAACAATCTTACCTGTCATAGAATATGCCGACATTGTCTACTGAACGGCCCCAGCATCCTCTCTTTCCAGATTAGATATCCTTCTTAACTCCTTCTGCCACTTCACCAGCGCCTCCCCCCACTCACTCACCACTGCCTACTCTACACTGCGATCGCCCTTGCTTCTCTCTCCCACAGGAGAGTCATCCACAGGGCCTCCTTCATAGCTAAATTTTGGTTTGATTCCCTTTCCCCCACCTCGCTTTCGCACCAGCCACCTCCGTAACCTACCCTCTTCACCACAGGGACCCTTGCACTGTTCACCTGCCCCGACCACACACACTCTCAACAGCCTAGCTGCCTTTTCTTACTGTCTCCCCCTTCTCTGGAACAATCTTCCCTCCAAACTCCACCTGGCCCCTTCTCATTCTGCCTTCTCTCAACTCCTCAGGCTCCTACCCTCCCCACACTGCCCTAAATGCACCAATGGTCCCAGCTCATCCCTGAGGCCACCTACAGTCACTACTTACTTACTCTAGCCCCTGACTGTACCCTGCCCGACTCATTAATTTACTCTATATGCTCACTAATTTGTTTACTATGGTAAATGTATTGTATTTCTTTGTAAATATGTCTGTACAGACTGTTTGTATTCTTCACCATGTGTTTACTCTTTTCTCTTTACTGTACACTCTGTACCCGGGTTGCACCTGGAAATGAGCCTCGACTCAGTGTGCCTTTCCCAGTCATCACAATTTTGCATCTTTGCTGCAAACTGCCATAAACTGAAGAGACTGTCACAACTGTGCCCAATGTACTAAAATCAGGTACAGTTGCGTCAAAGGGGTTTGGCGCAGCTACACCAAAAATGGGTGTGACACAGGGCATGATGTAAGCCCTGTGTCACCCTTTGAAAATCAAGCCCAATGTCCGCAAGATGAAATGAAAACATGGTAAATGACAATGCAAAACTTGTTTCAAGACATGGATTACTTAAAATGTCTGAAACTATATTATACACAGACTGAATTATATCACAGTCAGTTTCAGATGTATGCACATGGTCGGGGAATGTGATTGATGTGCCTACATTTAAAAATGCTTACATCCAAAATTGCTTGTACAGTGCTGTATAACGTAAAATGGTGGCTCAGAATAGCATATAGTGTCCAGTACCCCCATGTATTAACATTAGCAGCGTTTGCCCCATGTAAGTAATCATTACAATAAAAATAACAGTAGCACTTTGATATTTTTTTTCTTTGTTTCTCCCATGCCAGCGGCCTAAGTTCAGGTGTCACCCCAGCCCCATCTCCCAACATCCACCGGTACTCAGCTTCTGCCCCAGGACTTGACCCCCCCCTGGTGGGGACAGTATAAAACCATGTGTAGTCTCTTGTTCCTATGGTCTCCACATACTGTCTGATTATTTTTTAACAGAGCCCATATCTCACCGGTTGATGGAGGAGGTTCCTTGTCATCATCTTCAGTGTTGTCAGCAACCCCAAAACAGTACTGCAGATGTCAGTGTCTGTAAGTTAGCCCAAGGTAGGTTCCTCTTGATCACTGGCCAGATAGGCTGTGAAATTGGCAGCATGCATACCAGGAGGTGGGGCCACAGAATCAGTTTCCTCAGTGATTGGCTCACTGTCCGAGACCTCTGCAGTGTAAGCATTTTTAAAAATGTTAATGATAGTGTCCTGCTTAACATCATGCCACGACTGTGCAGTCAAATGAATGGCATCCAACAAGCTGCCAGACTTTGCTTTGGCAATAAAAGTGGCTGTGTCATTATCAGTGTCTTGAATGATTTTTGTTACGATACAGTGATGGTGGTGTTGTTTTAAACTGTTTATTACATTCTGGTCCATTGGCTGTATCAGTGAGGTGCAGTTCAGGGGTAAGAAAAACAGTTTGACATTATAGAGCACAATTGGTTTGTGAGCAAGACAATTGTCTACAGCCATTGCAATTGTTCTTCTCTGCCTTCTCATTTTTTTTATCAAGGAACTTTAGCCGTTCATGAAACAGATCTGTCATCATCCAGGCATTGGCATTGGTGGCATATTGAACTGGCAGTGCTTCCACATTTATGCCCTTGAAGCTTCTGGGCTTTTTGGACTTGTCAACTACCAGCAGTTTTAATTTCTCTGACCCATCACAATTTGAGCACACAAGTATAGACACTCATTCTTTTGCCTTCTTGCAGCCAGGGAGTGCTTCTGCATGGAAAGACCAGTTGCCATCAGGGGTTGCTCTAAAAAAAGTGCAGTTTCAACCACATTAAAACTGTTTCTCACCTCATATTGTGAGAGTAAATCTGGCAACACTGCTCTCATCCACTCATCTGCTGCGTCCTGGTCAGACTCCCCTTTGTCCCCGTGTACTCTGCGGTATGCAATGCTGTGCCTTTTTTCACACCGTGAGAGCCAGACTGACGTTGGCTCAAACTCCTTGACTTCCAGGGCATTACCAGATTTTTAGCCTTCTCCAGAAGCAGATTACCGGCCAATGGGATGCCACAGTACCAGGCTGTTGAAAACCACCACAACAACGCTTCTTCCACGTGGGCATCTTTTCCATTCCATTTTTCTTTGCAGTCTTTTGGACTGCCAACTCCCCAGTCAGTCAGTATTGCCTCTTTTTGTCTAACAGTTTGGCCAACACAGGACATGTCTGTGCCCAACTGGTCTGAAAGTCCTTTTCAAGACATGAAGGTAGATTTTTAGATCACCTGCACCTTTTGTTCGAGGGATAACCCAATTCTCTTTGTCTTCTTCATGATGGCCAGGCAAGATGTGGATTAGGTAACGCACTGAGGCTGCCATTTAAATAACACTATTACCACCGATTAACATCATTTAGCACCTCACTAGGACACAATGGGCTACAATGGGCTACAACTGTAAGCACTGATAAGCACTGATTACCACTGAATGCCACAGAGGAGCAGTCTATCTAGTAAAAAAAGGCATACAAATGAAAAAGCATGGGCATATAACCGAACCAAATATAATGGTGGAGATAGGAAAAAATCGTGACCGGCCACTTGTGTGCACACAAACGGAATGCGCATACATCAGAATGCCATACAAATAGAACAAACTGTATTTATATACAAGCCACATACCATTATGACTGTAGACTGAATAAGCTGTTAGCAGATGACCTATGATGTCCACTGACACAGATACTCATGTTTAATAGGTATGTCATCAGCAAGTATTGTCAAGCAAATGAGAACACAGAAATGGAGACGTGCACACCAGAGTCCCAAAGGTGCTGCTGGCCAGCACAGTATGCAGCAATAAATAAAAAAGAAGCATTGCACACACCAGTTTTATGTGTAAAGTGTAATATATTTGTGCAATACATAGGAAATTCCAGGCAGCTAGCTGGCTTTTCTTACTCAATGCAGAAATGAATCAAACTTTACACCCAAAGCTGGTGTGTGTGCTACTTCATTTTTAGGGCTGTGGGCAGAGCTTGCAGCCATTTTGGGATTGCTCAGTAGCTCTAAAATTGGCTGATCATGGAATCTTCTATTGGACTTTTGGAAACAATCTTCTGAAAGCCCAGTGGAGTTTGAAACCCTCTGCCATGATCAGCTGCTATGGAATAACAGCCGCACTATTTCAGCATTACTTCCACATTCCATGGCATGAACTGCACATGCATGACTCATGCACATGTGTGCAGTTCTGCTGGCACCATGCCATTCACTGCAACTGTGCATGCACACGTGCTGCACATGGGCAGTTGCATCGTTGCTGCCAGCAGCAGCAACAAAGGAAACCTGTGCAGATATTGGGGTCCCCAATCCCTGCATCCACATTAATAATCCCCATATGTGCCACACTGGTACATCCACCCAGTGTGCCCAAATATTTTCTTCCCCTGCCGACATCGGGGTCCCCAATCCCCATGTTGGCATTATGTCACCCCCCCACTCATGTGGCACACTGGGAGCCCACCCCAGTGTGCCCAAATGTATTCTGTTTTCCCCTGCCAACATTGGGGTGTCCAATCCCTGTCGGCATCATGTACTCACCCACCCCCCACTAATGTGGCACACTGGGAGCCCACCCCAGTGTGCCCCAATGTCTGATTTTTTTTGGTTACCTGTAAATAAAGAAAACAGTCCCACAATATTTTTTTTTATCCTATAAAAAAGAAAATGGTCCCTTGTCATCACCCCAGTCTCCCTCCCCCATCAACACCCTCCCATTGATCACCCACATCCCTCCTTAACCCATACTTACCTCCGGAGGTCAGCACTGTCATCTTCCCTGGACTGGTACATGTCTGCACTCTTCAAGCCAAACTGCAAACTGAAGAATCAAAGGTAAGCATGCTAAAATGCCATTCAATGGGGTTTTCAACTTTTTAAGATAAATAAGCCATTGTTTAGAAGTTTGGCCCCAAATTTTCAACATGGGGTTCTTGGGTCCCCACCTCCTGAAAACTTTCACTCTCATTTCATTACTCAGTCCTGAAAGATGATTTTGAGGTCGCAGAATCACCTTTCAGGACCAATTCATGAAATGACAGTGGCACTGTGTCATAGGCTGTGGGTGAATTGATGGACACAGATACAGAGATGTTGCGGAGGCAAGGCTTAAAACTGCCAAAAAAATCAATACAATGCAAGCAAAATTAACAGTGGACTTGAAACAAGAAAAGAAATCAAAAAGGCACAAAAATACTATTAAACTCTTGTTTCCATAGGCAATCAGAGCTGAAGCTGCCCAGGAAGCAAACAGAGTCCAGGTCTGAAAAGGCACAGACCTTCTTACTTTGGGTTGGTACCTAGCTGAACTCCCAACAAATCTGAAGGGGTCAGCACAATGAGCTCCCTTTTTTATCAAGGAACCATCAGGTGACCACCTTTGCTCCACCCCCAAACACTTTGCAAAAAACAAATCTTTACAACATGCATTCATTTACTTTTACATACAGGGAAAGTCTATATATCAAAAACACAATGGAGTTAGCACTAGGACGTGATGCTTCCATACTAGCTTGAATTCATAAAAAAACATAAAAAAGTAGAGCACACACATCTGTCATTCCAAGGGCACAGGTCTATTAAAAAATAACTATATTAACAAATGCCACCAACTTGACGCGTTTCGGATGTAAAACACATCCTTTCTCAAAGGTAAAACACCAACACTGAAATGTCTCTTAAATACTCTAACTAATAAGATACAACCAGTGTCATTAATTTAAACTCCACAGTGATTGGTTAAAATGACTACATACTGATTACTTTAATTATAGCAATACAACTTAAATACATCTAAAAACTTTTCTATATAATGTTTACAGCAGCTAAACATTTTACAAAAATACAATAATCCAATACTAATCCTAAAAAGTAAATAAAGAAGAAAAAGAAAATGTAAATACAAACTTAAATTAGTAAAGATGGGTAGAAAAGAAAAGGGGGGGGGGAGAAAATTGAAAAACATCTCTAAACTGTTATAGATCAAAAAACACACAATGATTCTCAGGAGCACAAATATTTCATTATTTTCATTTATTTCTAACAGCTAAATCAGGACAATTTCCATCTTTCTTTACACTCAATAGTTTGTGTTAGTAACCCCACAAAAATCTCATCATTCAAAAAAAAATTTTTCAGTATAATACATAATGGCCCAGATATTCAAAGGGTTGTAAGCCATACAGGGTTCTTGTCATAAGTCAAAATCGCCATTCTGCGATATTCAGCAGGAGGCAGTTACGCACTGGCAACAGGTTGTGCAAGAGAGCAATGCAAATGAATGCATGCTCAACAGGAGGAGGATCCATGCATAACCTCGCAAATTCAGTCGGGTTCGAGAGTTTGCATCGCAACCCCAACCGCGCCCGCACAGCTTGAGCCAAAAAGGCTTAAGTTGAGGGCCACCCACAGGTGAGCTGCTGCATTGCAGGGCGCAACACAGCAGCTGCCATCCCTGGCTGGCCCCAACTCGGTCCCTGCACCCCCCACCAGCCCGATCGCGGGCAGTACAGGTACATGTACACCCCACACATCTCCCACAGCCCGATCGCGGGCAAGAACACGTACATGTCCCCCGCACATCTCCCACAGCCCGATCGTGGGCAGAACCTGTATGAACCCCCAGTGCCCGATCGCGGGCAGGATGTAACCCTCCCCCAACCCGAATAACTCCCTGGTGGTCCAGTGGACGTAAAGCCCGATCGCGGGCAGAATGTCACAGCACAACTCCCCAAACATCTCCCTGGTGTCTAGTGTCCCCCACCCACCCACAAGCCCCTCCACCCCGCTCCCCGCGGGCGGCGAGCGACAGCATCCACCGCCTGCCGCCCGCGCCCACCCGACTGACTGTCCGGTGGGGCTGCACGCCAGGTAGTGCAGAGCTACAGCCAATGGGCATGCAGCTATACCCATGACAGTCAGATTTGTGAATGATCATTCACCGTCTGGACTATCATCGCAGTATGGACTGCCGCCGTGGCTGTAGAGCTGCAACTGGCGATCAATCGAACGAGCGGCGGCGAAGCCGGTGGGATCTGCTTCCGCCCGGCTGCGGAGGGAGAAGAGGGGGGAACCGAGGACGTAGGTGGGACACTGAACACCAGGAGAAGTTTAGAAAGACCGATGTGACATTCTGCCCGCGATCGGGCTTTACGGTCCACTGACCACCAGGGAGTTATTCGGGTGGGGGGAGGGTTACATTCTGCCCTGATCGGGCACTGGGGGTTCATACAGGTTCTGCCCGCGATCGGGCACTGGGAGATGTTGTGGGGGGCATGGTTCCTGCCCGCGATCGGGCTGTGGGAGATGTGTGTGGGGGACATGTATGTGTTCTGCCCGCGATCGGGCTGTGGGAGATGTGTGGGGGGACATGGAACTGTGATGCCCGCGATCGGGCTGTGGGAGATGTGTGGGGGTATGTAACTGTGATGCCCGCGATCGGCTGCATTGTGCCGGTCCTCAATGGCTGCTGCCTGGCAGGGTGGCCAGGAGCAAGTCCTCGGGATCGGCGCACCTACATGTACAAGGATGCAAATGGGGCCATAAATAGATGCAAATGGCCCCCCGCCTTTGCATAAATTATGGCCCCATTTGCATGTCACCTTTTGAATATCGGAAATTTGAGCATGGCGCAATGGTACTTGCGCCACCGCAAGTTTAATGCTCAACTCTGGCAACTTGCGGTAGCGCAAGTTCCACTGCGCCATGCGCAAGTGCTGTGGCTCGGGGGTGATATTCAAAGGAGTTGCTCAACAGCGCAACTCCTTTGAATATCACCCCGGCCACACCCCTGCACAACTATTTTGAGCAGCGAAGGGGCTTGCGCCTCAGACTGGCGCAGTTTGAATATCTGGGCCAATGTGCATTAAACAATGACCATGTATTTATAAGCAATCTCTAAAAAATATATAAACAATCAGATCTCATATCATTTTAACAGATACAGAAGAAATAACTCATCGTTTTCCCACAAATGCTGACCATCAAATATTTCATAATGACATTCATGCCAGTAGCAGCTTTACCTCATAGTCTCTCGTTTATGGATAACTAAAAAAGACATACCACTTACAAATAATTCTAGCCTAGTTTTGTTGCCTCAAAACTTTCAGATACCCACTACAGCATTTTCCCCGCACCGAACAACGGGGGGGGGGGAGAAGGAAACAATAGTAATTCACTACAACTCGATAAACTAACCTGATGCTTGACGAAGTTTAATACTCTCCTTTTAATTTATATAAGCACTACCAAAAAGTTACCTTCATACAGGATTTACAATTTACTAAGGACTGCTACTAATTTCAAAACTTCATTCTACGATGATTCAGTGAGCTAGCTTCACATTCTTTTTTCCCTTTGTATCTACTTATTCTATAACCACGAAACAGCTCACTGCAGCCACTATCTAACTAAATAATTGTGCATCATTAACATGACAACAAATCCCCTGACACAACTTTAAGGGGCATCATATAACATATTTCTTATTTCTTTTCTTTTGTTTTAGAAAAGGTTTAAATTCAAACCCCGCATTCAATCTTTTATACTTTGTAGCATTATATATCTTTATTCAAGTACATACATATCCCTGAAATGCAATAATTCTCAATATTAACACAAAAACAGTGTATTACCTGAGTAAGCCCCTCCCCTTACCTGTCTATAGTATTTCTAGGGTGAATAGTAGGCCGGCTGCCTCCTAACGACACAGCTGGATCAGTAGGAACACTGAGCATCACAGAGAACTTTCCAGAATGGGGAACAGTTAAGGTAAACCTTTGGCTTTTACAACATTCCAGGCTTTTCTATCTTAACCGAGATACAAGAACACCAAAAGGAAATGAAAACAGTGTATGGAACTGGAAGAAATTCTAAAATTATGTACACTTGGGCTGGGATATTCAGAACACTTGCACATGGCTCAACTGAGTTGTGCCAGCGAAGTCCGAAGATACACCATCACGCAATATTCAAAGGAAGCCGTGGCACAGCGCAAATCCCATTGCACCAATGCATAACCAAAATCTGTGCAGCACAAGTGCAAGGGGTGTACTGTGACAGAGTGACCACTGTCATGGAAGGGTACTCTGGTATTTCAACCCCCCCAAGGTGTAACTATAAAACTGCTATTAAGAATAATGGTGTGTTGTTGAAGAAGGAGGTGTGTGGAGAAGTGTCCTATGCTCCCTAGAAATAAAAAATAATTTTTAAATGATAAACCCTTTTCTGTCTTCTTTTCTCTTCCTCTCTAAAAATTTCTGTTGCACAACAGTACCAGTTTATATTCTTACGTGTCTTATTTCCTTTATCCAAGATGGCGGCAATGTGTGAGCTGCCTGAGGACTGAGCTCCATTTTTGGGAGGCTGTTAGCTATATTTGAATGCCGATTTTATAGACAGAAAGGGTCCTTAGTGAGTTTATT
Source organism: Neoceratodus forsteri (assembly GCA_016271365.2). Taxonomy (NCBI): domain Eukaryota; kingdom Metazoa; phylum Chordata; order Ceratodontiformes; family Ceratodontidae; genus Neoceratodus; species Neoceratodus forsteri. Next base: position 239,676,985 of record CM057451.1, read on the forward strand.
TAGATTGTGTCTGCAGTGTTTTTTCGGTTTTTCCGCTTAACTAATCGGTCTTTTTAAGTCAGTTTATATTTTTTCGTGAAAGACAGTATTTTTGTTTTTAAAATGGCCATTTGTTTGGTCTTTTGGCTGCATTGCGCTAATGTGGGAGTGCCAGCGGTTTAACATCAGTGTCTTCCGGTCTCTCTTACTTCAAAGTGGTTGTTCCATAGGTTTGGAGAAGCGGGAGAATTGGGAGAAGCGGGTATTCTCCACCACTGTCTCACCTCAGTCCATCATAGGGAGCTTCAACGTGGGATTTTCGGCCAGCATTTCTCCCACTTGCTGGGACCGATCTGGCCTATCCTTTACATGGTGCGGCTGGGGAAGAGGTTCAATCTTAACGAGACACACCCAATGCTCCATTCCCCACTGATCTACTATGTACTGACATAAAGTCTATAGTCTTTGAAAATTTGTGTCCTGTGGAGTTGTTGCCAAATCTGTGGAATCGTGGGAGCCATTGCCAAACTTGTGAATCATGGGAGCTGCTGCCTGCTTGAGTTTGAAAGCCTGAAATCATTGCTATTTTGAGTGAACCACTGGCTTAATTGACTATATTCAGGAAGACTACATCTCTGTGCGAGCAGCGGTGTGGAGAGAGCGCTTTTGTGCATCTTTGTAATTTGAATTGCTTATTTGTGACTGCTCGGATGTGGTTTGAATTACATTTTTGCAGTGACTTTAGCTGCTTTGTTTGGAGTCTAGCGGTGCTGGGGTCATTGAGTGGTGCTGGGTGGGAACCCTTCCTCCCTACATCTCAGGCTGTTCTTCCCATTGCTTCTGACCGAACGGGAGTTCCCTCGCCTGCCTCTGGGGAGTCAGAGGAGGATTTGAGGTTCTCCTAAGTTGCCCTGGGGGTATACTTTGTTGTTTACCCCAGGACATCTGTAGCTGCGGGTCACAGGTGGTAGGGAATTTGAGCAGTCCGGGTGATGTGGAGGGGAGGATTGGGATATCCCTTTATTATTTGACAAGGTTTGCACACTCTTGGCCTTTCCAGAGAACCCTTATGGAATTCAAAGGCTGATTAAATCATTGGATTACTGACTTAATTCTGAGATTTGGAATTTAATCCTAATAGGATTTGGGACTGTGGACTGTTGAATTTAATGAAGAACTACTATTAAGACTTTTTTGGAGAGAACATTTCCTGTTGCTTGATTTTATGTTTTGTTTGAATTATTTTTGTTGGTGTTTGGGCAGTGAGAGTGCCCAAACTATCAATATTTTTCCAGGTAGTGTGAGTACCTGGAAATTCCCATCTTTATTGTTATTGTATTATATGTTTTTGATTCCCAGGGTAGTGAGAGTACCAGAGGTTGAAAAATTTTTGTATTTTATGTAAGTTTATTTAATTATTTTTATTTTTTATTTCTTGGGATCTGTACTCTCTTTAGAAATGGATTCTTAATGGGGCTTCTTTTCTTTGTTTTCTTTGATTTATAATTTATTCTGGATTGTTTTACTTGATTATTTTAAGGTAACGGTTTTAAGCTGCCTATATCTGGGGAATGCTGGACAATTGAGATTTATGTATGTATTATTGCCCCATTTTATTTTTATAAGTGGTTGATTATATATTATTTGTCCGTATTTGATTTGTTTATTGTATATTGTTTTATATTATCTATATAATGTGTTGGGGTGATTTAGCGACGGTTGGACATTATTCCCCCACCAGACTCAGGGAATTGCGTCCCTTCGAATGTCCACCATTACCATCTGACACTTATTTTAGGTGCCGTGCTTTGGGCATTTTAAGGAAACATAAAAGAAGATGGAGAGTGGAGCCTGGTGGGGGACAGGAGAGGGAAGGGCAGATTGAGGTGGTGGGATCCAGGAGATACCCTGGGGCAAAATGGGGCCAAGATAGAGGTCATTCTTGTCTTGTTCCCATGCCCAAGGGTTCCGACTTTAGTAGGCAGGAGCCGAGATCTTCCCAGACAGCTCATCCGGCCTTGGCTGTGTTATGCAACGCCAGATCTATTAAAAACTAGTCAGCTATTATAGCTTATCTTGTTGGGTCAACTGATCTGGCTTGCATCACTGAGACCTGGCTGGATGAAAATCCAGGCCCTGTACTGGCTTCGGCAACACCAGCTGGGTTCTCGGTGATACACTGTCCAAGGTTGGATCGTAGGGACGGGGGTGTAGCCATTATGTTTAAGACTGAGCTGAGCCTTGTGGATGTGCCTCTAGGAAGTACCAGATCCTTTGAATATATCTTGGGTGAGGGTGTAGGTTGTGGAATTCTCCTCATCTACCATCCACCAGGAGATGGTGGAGAATTCCTGCAGGAGATAGTAGACTTCGTCATCGACCTGGTATTGCTGTCCCCCAGATTATTAATTCTGGGGGACTTCAATGCCTGGGTCGACGATTAACTCTCTCATTTTGGTCAAAATCTCCTCCAGTTGGTGACCTCACTGGGCCTAACATGGGTTGTTACCTCCTCAACCCATATAAAAGGTCATTCATTGGACCTGATCTTCCTTTTGGATATGGAGATCGCTGACTTGGGAGTAGAACCAGTCAGCTGGTCTGACCAGCACACCATAAGGTTCAGTTTCAGGGCTCCCCCTAATAGGTCTGCCCCTACGGAGATGGTTCAGTACCGCTCTTTAAGGGGTATTAGTCTCAGTGACCTGATGGCGGTACTGGATCTATCGTGCGTGTCTGGTGAATGCATGAGTCCAGACGATCTAGTATTAGCCTATAATAAGGCTGTGGGAGATGCTCTGGACAAGATTGCTCCTGTTCGTGTTCGGCCTCTCACCCTCCATTCAAGGAGCCCCTGGTCTGATGGCTCCTTGAAGGAGTTAAGGAGAGTTGGCCGAAGGTTGGAGAGAGTCTGGCGGAAGCCCGGTGATGATGCTGACAGGCTTAGATTGATGGTACATTATGATGGCTATCAATCAGAAATCAACCTTAAGAAGGCAGAATTCCTGTCCAGGGAGATTTCTGCTGCACAGAATCGACTGGCTCAGCTTTTCCGGACTGTTGACAGATTGTGCAATCCACTCTGTCTTCAGCCCAGAGAAGCTTTTTCTCAGCTAAGATGCGAGGAGTTCGCTCGTTTCTTTGCAGATAAGGTTGCTAGCATCAGGTCTGGCATCGGTCCGACTCCTCCTCCTTTGAGGGATTGCAGTTGTCGACAGGAAGTGCTATGCACCTGGTCAGTCTGGTCAGAGTTTTGCCGGCTGGATTTCACTAAAATTGTGAAGATCATCCAAACATTGTTGACCAACCAGTTGTAGTTTGGATCCGGGCACTACACCCCTCTTAGTAGGATGTGTAGAGGTTATCTGCCCAATCCTCGCTGACATTGTCTGGAAGTCCTTGGAGAGGGGGGTCTTTCCTGATCCCCTTAAGGAGGCGGTAGTTCGACCACTCTTAAAAAAACCCTCCTTGGATCCAGACTGTCTAGCTAACTACCGGCCTATCTCTAACCTGCCTTTTGTTGATAAGGTTATTGAGAAGGTGGTTGCGTTACAACTGGATGATCATCTTACAACTCACAATGTCTATGATACTCTCCAGTCTGGTTTTAGGAAGAAGCATAGCACGGAGACTGCCCTTGTCCAGGTGTTGAATGACCTCCTAATGGCTAGAGATCAAAAGGCATGTACCATTCTGGTCCTTCTCGATCTCTCTGAAGCATTTGACACTGTAGACCATGGTGTGCTGCTGGAGCGCCTGCGGATTTATTGCGGACTGTCTGGAACAGTCCTCAAATGGTTTCAGTCTTACCTCACAGACAGGTTTCAGAGGGTCACCACTGGAATTTATTCCTCTGGTGCTCACTCTCTGCCTTGTGGGGTACCCCAGGGTTCCATCTTAGCACCCATGCTGTTTGCAGTGTACATGCTGCCTTTGGGAGATATCATTAAGCGATACAGTCTGGGTTTTCACTGCTATGCAGATGATACTCAGCTGTATTTGTCCTTCCCACCTGGGCAGGATGGTGCTTTCTCCATGCTAGACAACTGCCTTGCTGAAATCAGATTATGGATGAGTTCTAGCTGACTGAGACTGAACCCTGATAAGACTGAGGTGTTGGTAGTGGACCCGTGTCATCCGATGGTAGGTTTTGGGTCTGGCCAACCACCGGGCTTATCGCTCGGTGGTATGTCGCTCACTACCTCTGATCGGGTACGAAACCTGGGCATTATTTTTGATGATGGCTTGACTTTAAAATCTCAGATATCAGCCGTAGTCATATCCTCTTTTTTTCATCTGAGGAATATCGCCCGGGTAAAACACCTGGTCCCACTGGGTGATCTGCCAATGTTGGTCCATGCCTTTATCACTGCCCATCTTGATTACTGTAATTCCCTCTACCTAGGGTTATCTGGGTTTGATATCCATTGCCTGAAGCTGGTGCAGAACGCAGCAGCAAGGCTTCTGACTGGGATCTCTAGATCCAGCCATATGACGCCTGTGCTCCGCGTACTGCACTGGCTGCCGGTAAGGTGGCGGATCACCTATAAGGTTGGTTTACTAACCTTTAAAGCCCTACATGATCAGGGACCCAGTTACCTGAAAGATCTCTTGGTACCCTATTGCCCCCTCTGTCCTCTCCGCTCCGCCAATGAGGGATTGCTGGAGATTCCCATGGTTCGATTAAAAACATCAGGATCCCATGCTTTTGCTTTTTCAGCACCAACCCTGTGGAATTCTCTACCTCGTTGGTTGAGAGAATGTCCAACCGTCGAGAAATTTAAAAGGGAGCTAAAGACATATTTATTCAGTTTAGCATATCCTAGTTATGGCTGTTAATTTATGATTATTTTAATTTATGTGCATATGTGATTTTACTGTGCAGCGCCTTGGTTCTGAAAGGCGCTTTATAAATAAAGGTGATTTGATTTGATTTGATCCTAGGTAGGTCACATAGGATAAGGCTGCATTATCTGACTTATATCCACAAAACTCTTCTTGGTATCCATTTCCTGTTTCCTCCTCCTCTTGGTTCATCCAGTTACTCCCCCCTTTGTTAAATAAGACTGTACAGCTTTACTACAACATTTAGTAGTAAAGAATACATTGATTGGAGCTGCTGTGCTAATTTGGGACAGGGACGATCTCATTTTGTAGCTGCCTGAGATGGAGAGAATGTTTAAATGTTTAAGAAATTAGTGTTTAGGTCTTAATGTTAAAAGACCCCCTTTTAGTCTCTCGAAATCAGCTCCAATAGCACTGAAAGACGAGGAGCTGTAAATAAAAAGGAGATAGTGTAAGAAGAGGCGGTGCGGCACGTGGAAATGTCAGCTGCCCGCCAGAAAGTAAAAGTGAAGTGCTTTCCCTTTTGCAAGTCGCACTGCAGGCGACTCATCCAAGAAGGGAGCCTTCTGTCTTTATCCTCCTCTGTATGCTGTAATATGACTGCTTCCGGGGTAAATCATGCTCCAGTGAGCATGCATGCAGTCTGGGGCCAGAATTTGAACAAAAGGCCAGACAGAAGCGATGGCTAAAAGCAAAATAGGAGTTTTGCAATTTTAAGCCGCTGCTCCTGCATAACTGAGAGCACTCCAGACTTACTTGTTTAGGCAGAGCTGTAAAACTCAAAGGACCTGTGCAAAAAAAACTGCCATCGAAGTACACTGATAGTACGGAGTGTTAAAAGCTCTCTTTATGCCTTTTTAAACGTATGCAAGTCTGTGGCAAAAAGAACACATGCAAATGAAAGTAAAGCCCTTAGGTTCCGTACGTTCGAGGTAGCATACCCAGAGAATAAATAAGTACAGCAATTGTTTTTATGTGTGTCAGGGAAGCCGTTTGTAAAAGAATGCAGGTTGGCCAAAAAGGAGAAATCATTACCTGAGTTTTGTAGAAAAAACAACAGTGCTGCTTCTCTTTGCAGGCTTTGTAGTAAAGGGATTTTCCCTAAGGGTGGGGTGCCCTCTAATGTCCCTGTCTTAATGTCATTGTCTTATATTACAGTCTGATTGATAACTGTCAATCTTACAGTAACCATGGTAGCTACCTCAGGGTTGCTAGGCGAGCAATAGCTTCATTATCATGTTTTCTGTATATGGCTAGACATAGGGTGATATACAGTAGTAGGATTTTTGTGATGTCCTAAATAAGGTAGAAGGAATTATTGTATGGAGGACTCGTGTAAATCCTAAATCACTACCCTGAGTAAAGGAACAGGCTTTTTATGTTAAGGGTCTGGATAATGTGACCAGGACCCAGGGGTATAAATACCCCCCTCTCCTGGACATCAGACAGTTGAGCCTGGGAAGTGACAAGGAAAGGCCAACTGAGTGAGTACAGAGGTATTGAGAGTTGTAACAGTTCTACAAATTCTAAGACTGTATTGAATAACTGAAGGTGCAAGAAACCACTGAAGGGACAAGTGGTCAATATATTGCTAAATATTTTGTTTTACCTAATGTGAAGGTTATTATTTTGGTTTTCTTATTTTCTGGTTTATTTTCTTCCTTTCTGTAAATAAGTTCTTAGTTAATAAATATCACACAACTGTGTGTTTTAAATCTTAAAACATTGTCCTGTCTGTTTATTTCCCACCCTCTATGACATGTTCCCATGCATAAGTGGCGCAGTGGCATATTCAACTGAAGAGCATGGCGCAAGTGTGGAGCAGACCCCCAGGTTGCGCCAGGTAGACTTGAGCCAATAAATAGAGGCTCAAACACACAGACAGCAGATGTGCAACACTGAGCACAGTGAGAGAGAGTGAGAGTGAGTGACAAAAAGAGAGAGAGAGAGAGAGACAGAGAGGAAGAGAGACAGACAGAGAAGGAGGGAGCATGACGCAGACCGACAGAAGGATGGACAGAGCATGAGTGGCACCAAGGGAGACACCAGTGACTGAACAATGGACAGTGGCCCATTCCTGATGGATGCCATCGTGAGGGGTGTGGGCAGGCAGGAGGAACAGTGGCGTGGCCGACAAAGGTCCTGGTGGTGGTATGCTCGACACAGGTGGTACCGTGCCAGGATCACGTATGAGAACTGTAGTGACACAGATATTGTGGGCTGGTACCACCTGAACAAGGCAGTTCTGAAGCAGCTCTGTGAGCTGTGCAGTGAGGAGATGCAGGCACCCACCAGATATAGCCATGCCATAACAGTGGAGACGAAGGTGACTGCTGTGATGTGCCTGTTTGCCATGGGCACCTTCCACAGGCATCACCCAGTCAGCCACGTCCCGCCTCCTTGCCCAGTTCCTCACTGCTGTGCTGCCACATGCTGTGGAGTATATCCATTTCCCCAGCACACAGGCAGAGCACACAGCAAACATGGAGGAGTTCCACTGTGTGGCAGGCATGCCAGACATGACTGGGGCACTAGACTGCGCCCATGTCGGCATCCGCACACCACCCAACCCAGAGGGCGCAGTGTACATTAACCAAAAGAGATACCCATCCAGAAACTGCCAGGTGGTGTGCGATGCCATGGGGTGCATCATCAATGTCTGTGCCACAAACCCCAGGAGTGCACACAGTGCCTTCATATGGCACAGTTCTGCATTGTGCCATAGATTTGAGTGGGGAGACATCCCCATGGGCCACCTTGTAGGTGAGTAGGACATGTGCCAAGGTGGCTGAGAGACATGGCCATGGGGCGGGTGAGGGAGGATGGGGCGTTGGGTAAGGTGTGTGTGGTGGTTGGGAGGGAGTGGGTGGCAGCACAGCATAGCACAGGGATAACCATGTTGTCACCCACACAGGTGACAGTGCATACCCACTAAGGCCATGGCTGCTCGCCCCCTACCGGCAACCATCATCCCTCACAGAGGAACGCCACAACAAGGCACATGCCAGTACACACAACATCATCGAGCGTGTCTTTGGCATGCTGAAGATGCAATTCCTTTGCTTAGACAGATCAGGTGGTGCCCTACAATACAGCCCCTCAAAAGCCTTTGGCATATTCCTGGCCTGCTGCATCCTGCACAACATGGCCATTGACCGTGTAATAGTAGTCGAGGCTGATGAGGGTGACAGTAGCGGGGACAATGGTGGTGCTGGGCCAGAGGGTGGTGGGCAGGTACCCCTTGGCAGGAGGGATCCCAGAATGGTGCAGGAGGCATGACATCACCATGACACGATCACAAGGGAGCATTATGGAGAACAAAGGTGAGTACACAGACACACAGGCATGGCCCACAGAGCCCAGCACACACCACAGGGGACGGGATGGGCACAGTAGTAGTAGGCATGCTGGGACGGGGGCGTACATCAGACAGGGCAAGGCCATGAACACATGGGCATGCACAAACAGACACATGCAGCAGTGGCATGTGCACAGATGGTCACACACACACACACACACACACACACACACACACACACAGTCGCACACGCACAGGGTGAGGGACATGGCATGGATCAGATGCATGACACCGGTGCACAGGCAACACCAGTGCTTGGCTGCCACCATCATATCCATGCCACATGCCCTAGCAGCATGGTCCACACATACACAGGGGGCATGCAGCACAACACACATGCGCGCCACCACATGCAAGCTGCACCCCCCCACACAGGTGCATGTGGCAACAGCAGTGGATGGCAGGGCGGGGTAGCGGACACATCACACCAACTGCACAGTATCATGACCACCATGGCCACAGGGGCAGCTGCGCCGGGGCTAACTGGGAGATGCCTGCTGCGCATCGGCCACAGGAGGTGTGCTAGACACCCCCCCAGGGGTTGCTGTGTGGAACTGCGACCGAGTCCGCACAGGGGTGTCCTGGCAGCCAAACAGGCCTTCCCCTGGGGTGTCTGGGATGCTGATGTCCAATCCTGGCATCTGCCATGCCGGTGTCACCAGACTCCAGAACCATGGGGTGGACAATGCACTGCGGGGGGTCCTCTGCATATGGCCGAGCCCAGGAGCCACCACCACCTGCCCAGCTGCAATGGCACCAACCATGTGGTCCACTGATGCCACAATGGCACTGGTCATGTGGTCCAATGCTGCAGTCGTGGCCTCCTGCATCTGGGCAAGCCTGTCCATTAGCTGTGCATCGTCCCTGTCCCGTTGCACAGACATCTGGGACACCGCTACCCACAGTGCGCGCACCTCACTAGCAAGTAATGCCTGGTTTTCCATGGAGGCCTGCAGTAACCAGGTGTGCTCTCACAGTCTCTCAGACTCCTGATCCTCCTGGTCTGGCCGCTGGGCTGAGGGAGAGGTCCTGGTACACTGCTGCACAGCCTCCTGCTCCGGTGGACCCTGCACAGTGGGCCGCACAGGGGCCACAGTGTTACCTGGCACAACAATGGTGGGCACTGTGGCATGCTGCTCAATGTCACCTACATCCTGCTGCTGCCACCCAACTGTCTACTGGGCAGGGCCCCATGCCTCCACTGCACCCACACTCACACAGGACATGGCTGCGGCACCACACACAGCCACATCGGCGGGGATGGGGGGCAGCTTTGAGGCTGCAGGCACAGCACTGGGACCTGCTGGTGCCTGTGTGGTAGGTAGGTGCATATTGGGCACCACGGCCCCTATGCTCCCCAGTACCAGTGTGAGGTCATCATCAGTGCTGGACGCCACGCTGAGCTGGGTCTCTGCACACAGCACCTCCAGGCTGCCATCGTGCAGGAACCCAGCCAGGGGATCATCCAACCCCATGTCAGGTACAGCCACATGCCCGACACCACTGAGACATGGCCTGTCCTGGCTCTGGATGCCCGTTGAGGTCGAGGGTCGGGCATCCGTGTCCACAGCCACCTCTGCCCAGTCCCCTGCATGGAGGCATGTTGGTGCTGCAAAACAAGAACAGTGTGTCAGTGGGCAGCAAACCCCATAGCCACCCCCACACCCACCCACTATCCCCCTCCAGCACCACCTCAACCCCACCCCCCATCCAGCCCCACTCATGCCACTGTTGCCCCTGCCACCATGCCGCACTGTGCGTCCACATCCACACACGCATGGGGTGGTGGGCATGGCCTCAGACACACCTACATGACACGCCCATGACAGGCACACCTGCTGGCTGGACATACTCACCATGCAGTGTGGGGCTGCCACCTGTCTGGAACCCACCACCAGGCACACCTTCCACTGCCGTGCGACTGATGGTGGATGCCACAAACTCCTCCATAGCAGTCAGCAGTGGCACAGTTGATAGCCCACCACTGGTTGCCCTGCGGGATGCCTGGATGGCCACAACCTTGTCCTTGATATGCCTCCTGTCTGTGCCAGCCTTCTTCATGCACTCCTGGGTGGTGTGGTGGTGGCGCCCATGGGTGTTCACGTACTGGGCCACCTCCCCCAGGCCATCTTATGCTCCTGCGACGTGCCCGTTGAACTGCTGAGTAGGCCCTCCCGATCCATATAGGCCTCAAAGAGGGCAGTGGTCTCAGCAGCAGTAAAGTTGGGCCTGTGCTTGTGAGCAGGCCTCTGGCTCTCCACTCCTTCACCTCTTGACATTCTTCCACCTGTGGACATGAAAAGCAGTGCCAGCACTTTGCATTGCAGCACCCAGTAGCAGTGTGTGATGAGGCCTTGGCCCCCCATGTTGCTGGTCATGTACCTGAGTGGTTGCAATACCGGTCTATGGTCTGTGCTGTTCCATGGCGCTTTTAAGGTGCAAGGCATGCAAATTCACCTGTGCACAATTGTAATGATATGCTAATGCACCCCACTGCACCATGCATTGGCTCATGAGGTGATTTGCATACGGCATTCGAATAGTGAGTGATTGCACCATGCTCTCCAATCCTTCACCTCCCGACATTCCTCCACCTGTGGACATGAAAAGCAGTGCCAGCACATTGCATTGCAGCACCCAGTAGCAATGTGTGATGAGGCCTTGGCCCCCCATGTTGCTGGTCACGTACCTGAGTGGTTGCAATACCGGTCTATGGTCTGTGCTGTTCCATGGCACTTTTAAGGTGCAAGGCATGCAAATTCACCTGTGCACAATTGTAATGATATGCTAATGCACCCCACTGCACCATGCATTGGCTCATGAGGTGATTTGCATGCGGCATTCGAATAGCGAGTGATTGCACCATGCTCTCCACTCCTTCACCTCCCGACATTCTTCCACCTGTGGACATGAAAAGCAGTGCCAGCACATTGCATTGCAGCACCCAGTAGCAGTGTGTGATGAAGCCTTGGCCCCCCATGTTGCTGGTCACGTACCTGAGTGGTTGCAATACCGGTCTATGGTCTGTGCTGTTCCTTGGTGCTTTTAAGGTGCAAGGCATGCAAATTCACCTGTGCACAATTGTAATGATATGCTAATGCACCCACTGCACCATGCTTTGGCTCATGAGGTGATTTGCATGCGCCATTCAAATAGCGAGTGATTGCACCATGTGCAATACAGTTGCACCAGAGCAAATCTGTGGCACAATACCTACACATGCATGGTGCACGTGCCTGCAGTGCACATGTGCATGGAATTGGCCACACCACTATCGCACATCCTGCACAGCTTGCGTGATGCCATGGCATGGCGCATGCTGAACCAGTATGCCATCGTGCATGTATGTACTGCCTCTCTTGCGCATCTGGGCACTGCGCGCGTGGGGAGGATGCTGACCTCTGACCCATGGGTCCACAGCCAAGCACTGCTTGATTGTGGCCCTGTGTACCCTATTGTGCATCCTGCACATGTGGTAGGCATGTGCGCTGATATACAGCCATGTTCATGTGTAACCTGGTGGTTCAGCATGGTGCAGAGGCAGAGTATGAGGGCAGCCAACTGGTCTGAGGTTGAGCTGATCAACCTGGTGGCTGTAGTTCAGCCATATGAAGGCCAGCTGTATGGCCAGGTGCCACTGCTGCAGGCCAGGGTGGAGGTGTGGCACCGTGCGGTGGAGGCCCTGGAATGGTGGACCAGTGTTGAGCACTCAGTGGAGCAGTGCAGGCACCACTATAGGGACATGTGAAGGAGGGCACTGAACCACCTACGGCATCTGCAGGCACGCTTCCTGCGTGGTTCAGTACCACAGCCAGGTAGGTGTGCTCATGTTGCTGTTATGGCCAGGCGTTGTACTGTGGTGTTGGCAGGGCTGCATGGCATGGCCTGCAGAGGGGTACATTGTCGGCCTGGGGTACTGCACATCAGGCATGGCTGCTGCACCAGTGGCTGTAATGATGGCATGTGGGCCTACAAACAGATGGGGACACACCCAGTGCATGGTGGGCTGTGTAGTGGTGGGGGGCTCCTCATGCATGTCTGTGAACTGATGTCCACCTCTCTTCATTCCCTCCACAGGCTGGAAGACTGTAGATGGGCCAGGGCATCGGTAGAGGTGGCCAGGGTTGCACAGCCAGGTGGGAAGCAGGTGGCTGTAGCTGCACAGTGCGGGGCAGGTATGCATTTCCACATTCCTTCTCAGTGTCACAGTGGTGTAGTGGTGGGGATCAGGCACAGCCATGGCCACCTCTGCCATGCACCGTGACAGCTGTGTGTGTGTGTCACACGGTCCGTCGTGCATGCCACTGCATGCCATCCCTTGGCCACAGTGTACCAGCTGTTAGTGGGCTGGGCATGCGCACAGATGCCACCAGTTGTGCTGTGGTGCTGCTGTTGCTGTGTGCCATGTGTCTGTCATGGTGCGGTCCTGTGGCAGCTGCACAGCTGCATCCGCCTCTCTGCACCACTGTGGTGTGCCGTGTTGTTGGCTGGCATTGTCCCCCCATGGGCATCCATTCCGGGCTCTCCAGGGGTGTGTGGTACTACCATCCATTACATGCTGTGGGTGGGCATATGTCACTGGGCCATTGCACTGATTGTCTGTCTTGTCCCATGCCAAGGTGTCGGACGGTGTCCTGCTCAATGTGCTCGGTGGACACACACCAGGATCCTGCAACAGATACTGGTGGTTGTGAGGAGGGTGCTTGGCAGCTGTGGTCTCCCTGCAGAGGATGTCAGTGGCAGACTGAAGGAGGCAGAGACATGGTGTGACGGCAGGCCATGGCCACCACTAAGAGGCCCTATTCCTATCCCTCTTTTCCCTTGCTGGTCCTGTTCCCCCACAGTCCCCATTCCCACTGTACAGCTCTGTTACCTGTCCCCACCCTTTACTGTCCCTCCCCTGTCCCTGCCCCTGTTACCTTGATTTGTTATTGTGGTTTTAAACTTTATAAAGCATTTTACAGCTACATGCCTATCTCCATGTCAGTTTTGCAGGTGGTGTATGGAGCCATGCTGCGGTGGTCAGGTGTTGGTCAGTGGTGTCTGTGCGGGGGGGGATTGGCCATGCGGTGCTCCTGTGGTTCATTACTGTGTACAGTGGTGTGCAATGTTGTGGTGGGGACCACCTCCTAGTTTGGTGGGTGTGCTCTGTGCCTGCAGGGTTGCTTTGGGGGTGTGGTCAGGGGTGGCACACAGTTGGGATCCTCCTGCTGGAAATGTCTGCATGCTGGGGTGGGGTGTCTGCATCCCCTGTTGGGTGACCAGTCCTGTGGGGTCTGGCCTCTGCCTGGGCCCTGGCTTACTTCCTGCCCAGTGTTTGGGCTGTCTGTGTGTGTGTGGGGCATGGGTGTGTGTGGCACTAGGGACATGAGGGTGGACACCAATTGCAGTGTGGCGATGGCCACAGCTGGCTGGCTGGTGGGCACCATTGGCTGACCTGCATTGCCAGTGTCCCCTCCGGACCCCAGCTGGATGTGCTGCCATTGTGGTCTGGGGTATGGTTCAGGGGCATGCACTTGTCCACTGCCGGTGGCCTAGATCTGGTCACTATGGTGCATGGGACCTCTGTTGGTGGCTGTGCCCCATCATGTGTGGGCATTCATCCCTCCTGCTCTGTGCCATGCTGGTGGGATCCTGTGCCCATTGTCACTGGGCTTTCCCGGCTTTGTCCCTGGGCTTCTTGTCTGTGATCTGCACTTCCCTGGTTGCTCTAGCGCATCTCTGGTTGCACCCTGGTGTATCTCTGGTAGCGCCATAGCACTACTGTGCCATATTCAGCTGACTTGCACCAGTGCAGTATGGCTGGTGCTATTTCTGAATTTGTCACCTAGTTTGCCGTGGTGCACCTGACTTGCGCTGCTCTGGGCTTGCGCCAGCCTGTGGTGCATTTCTGAATATCCTGCCCCTTGTCTAGCAGTTCCTCATGAGTTTTATTTCAGTATTTCCTGCTTTGCAATCTTTCTGCTCAATGATCAGCATAGCAAGCTACTGCAATTCTTCTGTGCTACTGCTAGGGAACACTAAGGAAAAATGCAAAACATTATTGCAACACCATTTTGGGGCATAAAAAAATAAGCTTTTTTTATAAACTATAAAACAAGTATAACTGTTAGTCAAACACAATAACTGGGTGTGTTTGCAGGTCTTAGTCTCTAAATAAGACAGTCCAGGATTGGGCCACAGTTTCCATAGTGTTAACTCTTTTTCCTACATTTTAGCAATACCTAAAAACTGCTTAAACAACACTGTATGTTTGTAAAAATGTACTGCAAGGGTTTTCTACCTCTCACTAGTGTGATTCTGATGCCCCTGCTTTTACAAACCTATTCAAGCGCAAAGACAGACTTGAGCTAACAGAGATTCTAGTTTCTCTGTATCAGCTTACAAACAGTATCCTCTTTTGGGAGGGGGGGAGTCGAGTACTGGATCTCTGAGTGGCTCTCCAAGGTATGGAAATAAGAATAAAGGGATAGCAGAGACCTATTTCCCAGGTGGTCTGCCTGGAAAAAGGGGACATTAAAGTATGGAGAAAGGAAAGGATAGAAAAGAGAGACAGAAGGTGCGACTGCTGTAGGCTTAATACACTTGAAATAGGCAGGATTTCAGAGGGAGGTACACAGCACTCTTTCACACACTGTTCATGAGGTGGGGTCCCAAAAAGCCCATGTTGCAAATTTGGTGAAAAATTTCCAAAAAGTGACTGCGTTACAAGCATGTGTTGCACAGTTTCTACGCATGCTCCTAACTTTGCCAATTTTTTTATATTTTCCCTCTACATTTTCAACATTGCCATTTTTGCACACCTCCTTTTAAACAGTACAGCTGTAATTTATCACATCCTGCCCAAAACGTGTTTTTGCACCTGTGGCACAGCATGGCACAGTCGATCTGTGAAATCACCTTTCGGGACAAGTGGACAAAATTACACTGGCACTCTTCATGAGGAGTCATCCCAAAAAGGTCATGTTGAAAATTAGGTGCAACACCTCCAAAAAATGGTGAACTTACAATACACCCAGGCATTCAATAATTTCTATGCACACATGTAACTTTGCTCACTTAGCTGCTTGTCACAGCCCTATTGGCTCTGGCCGGAGTTTGTTATGTTTGCCGTGCATGTGCACACAGTGAACATTTTGTTATGAGAGTGGGTTTTGAGAGGTGTGACACTGTCAGTCCAATGCAGAGCAGTCTGCAAGGGGTGCATCAGTGCCACCCAATCATCAGCCAGTCTGATTATGACACTAATCAAAAATCCATAGACAAATGCACTCAAGTAGAAGAAGATTCACACATCAAAAAGTTTCAGCAAATACAAAGATTTATTCAGGCTATAGGTCAAAGCCCCTAGCACCTTGGCAAAACAGCCTTCTACTATTCTGGCTTGCTGGGTGGAAACTTTGTGCATTTCAAAGGAAAGAGCCAGCCTAATCACAGGCTAGCTCTTTCCTTTGATGTACACTGCACAGCAACCATAGCTGATTTGTCATGATCAGCCTGCTGAGGAATGTCAAACATTCAGGAAAAGCCCCGTGCTCTTGCAGATGCGAGTTGTGACACAGAAAACCATCCATCTATGTCTGTTGCTGGTACCCCTGTAACTTCCCCCCACCTGACCCTCTTTCACAGCACCCATCACCCCACCCCCACAAACATAACGCCAACACTGGGGGTGCCCAATCCCCCAGTGTCCCACCTGAAAGCCCCTCCTATTTTTTAATACAACTTGCAAAAGAGAAAACCATCTATCAATGTCAGTTGCAGCTGCCACTGTAGCTGCCACCCTCCAAGCCCAACCCATGTTAACTTTTGCTGTGCCGCCATAACTGCCACCCAACCCCTCCATCCCCCCAAGCCCAACCCATGCCTTGCTGTGCCATGGACAGATATATCTGTCCAAAATTCCTGAATGTTGTAATTCTGCTGGCAGTCTAATTCCAGCATGATGCCAGGGGTCAGGCAACTAGCTCTCACATACAACAAATTTCACATCCGCTCCCCCATCTAGATTTAGCACCATATTATGAGGAGTAGATATTAAGCTTTCACGGTATGCCTCGCACCCTTGGCTGACCACCCCAGCCCAAGGGAATCCCTTCAGTGACATCTTGTATTAAATTCATACAGATGCAAGAGTGAAGGGACAGGTGGGCAGCTGCCATCCATAGAGTACACTGTGAAACTAGTACAGTGTGGGCCCAATATCCAAAACTGCGCCTGGCAATGGTGCAAGTAGGTGTGCAGTGCAGCTGAGTTGTACTCAAGTAAATAAGGGATATATTCAAAAGGGATGTACCATGGTGCATCCCTTCTGAATATATCACAGAATGTGCGCTTTGCAAATACAATTCGCCAGTGCATCCCCCCAGACAGGTCTAAATACCAGGAATGAGAAATGCACCAGCGTATCAGAGATACGCCATGTGCAAATTCCTGATATTCAGACACCAATATGCAAATGGGGCATAATGCATGCAAGGTGCCAATGGGGCCATTTGCATGTCATTATGGCCCCATTTGCATGAGTTGTGCAGAGCTGGCCAGCGAAATGTGCATGGTGCCCTGCACACCATGGGGTGCTGGCAGTGGAGGTCCAGAGTGTCCCCCCCATCCCATTGCTCCCATCACCATATGTTATTAGAATTACTATCCCTGGTGGCCCAGTGGTACCCCCTTCCCCTCCCGTAACACCAATTATTGTATTGTAATAAAATCATCATCCCTGGTGGCCCAGTGGTACCCCCCTCCCATCCCGACCCATCAATTGCTGAATATAAATTATTATTATAGCCCTGGTAGTCTAGTAGTACCCCCTCTCCGCCCAACTCCCTGATTGCCGTGATCATATGAAAATGATATCTCTGGCAGTCCAGTGTTTCCCCCTCCCTGACCGTACCTCCAATCACTCCTAATGCCGATCCATATGTCCCTGGTAGTCTAGTGGTACCCCCCACCCTGCCGGTAACAGCAATCATCCATACTGTTAACTAAACCAATTCTCTGGTGGTCCAGTGGCACCCCCCACCCACATAAGTCCCCCAGCCCACCAGGCCCCCCCCCGGTCATCTGCAGGCAGCTAACCCACCTACATGCCTCCACGGCTGCCTGCCGAATGACAGCCTACAGTAGCAGCTGCAAGCCCATTGGACCACATTGTGGACCAATGGGCTTACACTGCATACTGTAATATTCATTCATAAATATGTCTCTTACGGTATAGAGGCTTTCATGGGTGCGTCACACCATCGCATGAGGTGGGTGGTCGTGCCCTCTGACTGGAAAAAAAAACAACACAAAACTGGTTGAGTGACAGTGTGGCAGCAGTTAGGTGTATTGGTGTTAGCCAGTTTGACATCAAGATTTGTTAACAGGGACTTGGTGAAAACCGGACTGCTGGAAGCGAACCAGACCAGATAGGTGGGACTTGGCTGCATTCCCCCTGGGATTTTGAAAATGTTAGCCACTGTGGCTAGAGGGACCCCAACATATTTAGCTGCTATGCAGAAATAAAAGCCACACAATGATACAAGCTGCCAAATTATTTTTTTCTAAACCATGTGCTACAGTATATTGTTAATAAAAGTGGCATGAACAGAAGATTTTCACCTCCATAGGTCAGGAAATGTTATAACTCTTAACCACAGGGCCAGTGGCAGTAAGGTGAGTAGCAGGCGGGAACATAGCTGGGTGTGAGTTGCATGAATTTTGCAGGTCTGCCCAGTCTGCCCAATCTGACCTCTACCAGTTTGGTTCGGTGCTAGTAGTCTGGTTTCACCAAGACCCAGGTAAACTGGATCACTGGAACTAGACAAGACTAGACTGGTAAAAGCTGGACCAGCTTGGACCCAGTCTGACTGCTTTTACAAATCTTATCCCATTCTCTTCTGGCAGTCCAGTTTTCACCCATATCCAGTGTGAAAGACCACATAAGAGTGCCATTTCATGCAGTATGAGCAGACAGATCCACTCTGCTGTCCTCTCATCCAAAATATACACAATGGCTTTCTTACACCATAAGTGACATCTCTCCATGCACATATACAAATATTTAAAACATTTCATTTATTTATGTTTTACTAGAAAGTGGGCTGGGTCAAAGCCTATCTTCAGCCACAAGTGACAAATGGATAAAAAATAAAAATTACAAATATTCAGATTATCAAGACAGTTTAAAAAAATTCATGAAACATCCAAATATGTACAAACTGGTAAGCCACAGAGCTTTGGTTCAGTGCATTGTTTCACAAAGCTTTTCCTTTCCAGGCAACATGTGGGAATGCTGTCAGCCCTGTGCCCTCTCTCCCTGACTGGCCACACCTACCCCAGTACTTCATCAGACTGGGTTCCCCCCACAGAATGCCCCCCAGCGGGGCCGGAAGGAGAGGGGAGGGAAGTCCTCTGCCACCCCAGAATACTATATATATCCAGACTGGGTCCAGTGTTTCAAGGTGGTGCTTGTGGAACGTGAGCAAGACTTTACAAAGTTTGCAAATCTTTATGGATAGGCAATAGGAGGCACATAGTAAGTACACCAAACTGGTGGCCCCTCTCTACTGTGCTGCCCACGCCTGTACCACCCCCCAGGCCTCTATCTGGTAACAGTTGGTGGCAGGGTCGACAAACCTCCTCTCCCTGGGAAAGGAAAGCAGTCTGGATGCTCAGTACTCCCTCTTCATCCTCTCCCCAGCAACCCACGTCTGCTTCCAAACCAAGGTTGGCGGCGTGTCGTGTCCAGCAGTAACACTACCATCGCTCTCAGATTTGGTGAATTCTTAAAATATGATGGGGAACTGGTGACGCTAACAAAATAAAATAGATTATTTAACAAAAACCTAGCCCAGAAAAATGTCTACCTGGTTTTAATTTGGAAGTAATTATGTTTGAACTGCTAGTGAAATGTAATACAATGTTATAAGAGGTTCTGTGATGGATTTGAGAGAGTGGCACATTTGTACATCCTGTGTGCTAATGATGCCAGACTCATGTATCTTCTAAATATTTGTGGAAAAATGCCCATCTTATAAAGTTCACAGTGATGAGGCTGAAAGGGAGCCCAAGGGCCACAATGACAAATAATACTAAGCACTGATTTTTGAATAGTACGGCACTTTCAGAATGGGCATGGCATTTGTCTCGCAGCCAGAAATCTGGTTTCTGTTTTCAGTAACTTGGCGTTTCTGTAGAGATGACCCAGCCTTTGGTTAAGTTTTTTTTTTAGTCTAAATGAGGTATAAAACCTATACTTGAGTGTAATAAAACACCAAGGTATTTAAAACTATTTACAGTTAACAAACTCTGACCATGACCAAATGGCTAAGGATGTAGAAGGGTACTTTCCCATTATGGGGATGCTTGTGACATTATAGACCTTATGATCATGTGGTTTCAGAATGTTTTGTACAACAGCATTCTGACTTTGGAATGGTAGTAGTGTTTGGCATTAAATTGTGGGTTGATTGTGATGTGCTTTGCAGTGCCTACTTGAAAGGCACTGTATCAGTGCCAGTAGTACTGTGTGGTATAACAGGGCTGTGACGTCACTGTTTCCCTATGGGAAAAGTAGCCCCCCATACACTATTAACCGATCTTTATAGGAGGTTTCAGTGATGTGTGGGAATTTTAACATTGTAAAATGTAAGACTTGCTACAGTTTAAAAAAAAAAATCACCTAAGATATAACTTCTAATTTTTGCAACTACAACCTACATGCACACTTTTTATGCTGCTTTTGTCTTTCTCTGAAATTTGTTACTTGTACTGTGATTTTTTAACTCACAGTTTCTACCCCCTCATATGCCATGATCCTTCCCTTCCCTTTGGGTACCTCAAGGCACCACAGCTTCATTGTGACCTAAATACCTCTTGACCACTGGTCCTTCATCTGCCCCTGGTTTGCCCTCTGGCTCGGGAAGGGGTGTAGCCCCTTAACACACTGTGCCTCATCAGGCACCAGTTGGTTGAGGAGTGCAGATCCGATCCCTGAGGTTCACCAGGGCCCATCGCCTGGTGGATCATGAGGTCTTTCCTTTGTTTCCTCCCATACCCCTGAGGATGGGAGCTGTTTCTAGGAGATCCAGGGAGCACATGCATGCAAAGGTGTGCTGCCGCTCCAGATCTTGGCTGATGTTCTCCCTACCTGCAGTGCTCCCAACTGCACTGCCACCTGTGGTCACCCAGATGGCAGTACAGCAGGGGGGGATGGCGAATCCTCCTGCCCCAGAGGCGTGGAGTGTTGCCTGGGATGTTCGAGCCTCCTCCCCCTGCTAGCCCCCGGTGATCTGATCCTGTTCCCAAACTTGGTTCACTGGCGTCATGAGCGGTAGCGCTATTGCTGCTCTGACGGGCCATCCTCACTTGTACTGTGATTTTATTGTACATGTTTATGCAACTATTATTTATTTATTTAAAAATTAGTAACTGGGAAAGGCACACTGAGTTCATCTCCAGGTGGGACCAGGGGGAGGGGTGATGAGGAGCACTGAGGGAATAAAATTACAAAACATAGAACACAGTTACATGGGCAGCATTACAGAATGCAGGAACAATGCAATGAAAAGGCAAATGTTAACAGTGTGGAATGATGCAACGATGTGTGGATCAATGAGAGGATGACATACAGTAACTGCGCAGTGCCAGTCGGGGTAGTTGACAGTGCTAGTAGGATCCAGAGCAAACCTCAGGTATAATCATGAGTAGCCTTGATTGGGGGGAGAGAGAAGTTGAAAGGTCAAGAGGGGGTTGACAGGGACAGGAGGATACAGGAAGATGTCTTAGCTGACATCTAAAGGCAGGGAGTGAGGAGAGAGGCAGAGGAGAGAGGGGAGCAGGTTCCAGTTTGAAAGGAGGTGGTAGGAGAAAACTGCTTATCAGCAGAGAAGTGTGGGTGAGGAATGGAGAAGGCATGGGAATCTCTGGTGCAGAGAGAGTAATTAGAGGAGGTTAGTTATACTATATGGTTATCCCCTGTTGTATATGGATTTCCATACAAATAATTTTCTTGTTGTGGTAGAGTTCAAAGATCTTATGGTATCGTTCTGACATCTTAACGATATCACAACAACTTTTCAGCCTTCAGCCATGAGGCTGCAGTGTCCCCATATACCACAGCCACTTGAGCCTGCTAACTGACACAAAATAAAGTGTAAACAATCAAAAAATTCTCTAAAATCTTGCTGTTACTGCCCATATTTCAAAACAGATGGTATTTGAGAACCGCCGGTTATTAGCATGTAGCTGTTTGGGGGGGGGGAGACTTGGGAGGGTGGTGCTGTAAATGGTGAAGCAACATGAGTCAAGACTTCCAGCACTACAATATCCTTCAGTAAAAAAAGCCACAAGGGCTAACCATATACTGTATAAAACAGTGTATGGGTGACCATACACAACTATGGCTGTGTTTCCATATTGAGGATGTGATGTCGTCACAGAGACCTGTCTAGCTTCTCTCTTGAGGTCATTATACTATCATCACATCCCCTTGATAGAAACACAGCCTTGTTGTGTATGGTCACCGATACTCTATTCTATATGCTATCACTTTGTTATTGCTGTTTTGCTCCATGTTGTATCCCCTCTCCAGCCAGGTCACACCTGGAAATGAGCCCCACCTCAGTGTGTCTTTCCCAGTCACCAGATTTTAAATAAATAAATATAGTGTCCCACTGAATCATTTACGCAGTAACCTGGGGTCTGAAGTGAATTCAGGAACCTGATGTTAAGACATAAACAATGCCATAGCAAAACCAGTGCAGTATGCCTCTATTGTTGGTCCACCACCTGGAAGCACTATACCCAAAGCAGGGTAACTTTGATAGGGTAGAAGATGGGATGTCAAGTGTTGCGCTGCAGTGGTGGCCCCGGGCCAAGTGTTAAACCTTTAATATCACTTGAGTTTAAAGGGCCCTGGTGATCCAATGTCCCCACCCTTCCTCTGCTCGTGACCCAGTTCTAAGGACCACATAGCCTGCTTTCTCTCCCTCTCTCTCTCTCTCTCTCTCTCTCTCTCTCAGGTGGAGTGGTCTAATCCAAAGTTGAAGATAGCTGGCCAAATTATTACCTCAGTTTTTTGGTCATATTCTGAGATTAAATCAGTTGAGCAGCTCACATATAATGGGGTTCTTTTTAAATTTTTGGATTTCCAACGTATATGTTTTTTATTTATTTATTGAAATGTTTCACCAGGAAGGCATACTGAACAACAAGTTGCTCATCTCCTGCTGCGACCTGGGGAGGGTTGGATGGAATACAGTAGGATGTAATAGTAGGTATACAATGAATATTTAACATAACCAAGGAAAACAATACATTTGCATTTGAAAATGAGACATACAATTACATTTGCCAGGAGGCTTACAGATTAGCATTTAATATGACTAAGAATTTATACATACAGTAATATGCTCTGCCCCAACAGGGCAAGAAGTGCAAGTATTTAGGTTTGAGTGAACTAATACCTATTTAAGTGCTGAGGGGTAAGGAGGCAGGTGAGGGGGGGTGGGGAAGTAAATAGGGAGAATGGGGATGGGCCAAGAGTTTGCTCCTCCAGGGTGCAAGGAACCCTGCAAGGGGCAGAACACCTTGGAGACAAGAGGATAAGAAGAGAGTGGGTGGGAGAGATGGAGAAAGGCAGGGGAAAGATGATATATTATGGTAGCGTAGCATGGTAGTGCTACCATAATTAGGGTTGAGGGGACATTTACATGTTAAACCTAAAATTTGCACCTTAATAACTTTGCAACCATTCAATGGATTTGCCTGAAATTTGGCATACACGATCTAGATCCATACATCTTGGGATCTGTCAAGTTTTGTACTGTTCAGATATACGGCTGCGGAGTTATTAAGCATGATCTGCGCAAGCGTTTACATTTTTTTTGCAATTCTTTGGTGATCTGTACAGGTTGCACGGTTTTCGCGACTGGTCCAAAATCTTCAGGGAACGTGCGGCCAGGGTCCCCGATGTCTCTTTTGAAGATTTCGTGAAAATAAATTAAACAGTTCAAAAGTTATTCAAAAAACAGTTTCCCATTATAAGTCAATGGGAAAAGTTAAAAAGTTCAACACTTTCGAAAATGCAATTTTTACTTTTGCAAATGGCCCTTTTAATTTCTCAAATCCACCATTTTGTTTTCAGTTGGTGATCAGAAAAATGCTTGGCAATTAAATTTGGGACCCTCTAGCAACACAATTCTTTTTGTGTTTACCTAGTCGGACCCTGAGGATGCTAGGCATGTCTTTATTTTGAGGTTAAACACCCTAGAAATATGTTTTTCAAGTTTCTGGAAAAAGTACTTTTGCAACACTACTTTTCCAGGCTATGGCAAAATGACAGCAATTTTTTGCCACCCTGCTGCAAAAGAACAGTTTGGTCTTTTGGGCTGAAGTTTGGAGGAAATGCAGCCAACATCTCACAGATGTGCCTTTCAGTGTTTCAGTGAAAAAATATTACAGGGTGGCAAAGTTACGGCACTCCAAAGTTGACACTTTGTCCCATAGGATAACATTACAGCGTCAGCCACATTACAGGAATCCTTTGCCGCCCTGCTGCAAAATAATTTTTGGTCTTTTAGGCTGAAATTTGGAGGGAAGAAAGCCAACATCCCACAGATGTGCCATTCAGTGGTTTGGTGAAAAAATATTACAGGGAGCCAAAGTTATCACACTCTGAATTTCTCTTTGTTTCCCATAGGATAACATTACGGCGTTCGCCGTGCCTTTCAGGGCCCATATCTCGGAAATGGTGTGAGATACAGACTTTCCATCGGAAAAATGCTTAGCCCCCTATTGGGGGCTAAGCATAAAACTAGCCAGGAAAGTCATACATCATATGACTTTTTAATTTTCTTTTCTACATGGTACGGTTCCTGGGATATAAGCAATTTAGTATTCCAACTCCTCATTTTCTGCTCCAAGACCCATTATTATGCATACATTCTTTGTACTCACAGTCTTTCTCTGTGCAGCTTTTGGGGAAAACCAGCCTGTGCGCTTACATTACTGTTACCCTTACTGCTTCCGCTTGCAGTTCTGTACCTGTTTCACTTATCGTTCCCGTCTATGGCACCATGTGCGTTACCCTTTACGTTTTCATTTGTGCTTGCGTTTGCATTATTTTAACCATTTGTCTCTACAATACTGTTTATCTTTCTGTTTCATTTTGCATCACCATGCGCATTACCATTTGCTTTTGCGGGCACCGTGTTACTATGTGACAAGACATCACGTGGTGGGAGCATGGGGCCCCGCATTACATTCACTATTTCTCATTATCATTCTCAAAAAGAAGGGAAATTAGAGGCAAAAAACTCTCTGTTTAATGCATTAATTAGGGTTGTTCCACAGCAACAAAAGCGAGGAAATTCAGTGTCAGGGTTGAAAGCCCCCCTTTGACCCCCCCGTCCACACCCCCAACTGGCATCGGGGTGCGCGTTGGGGTTGTCAGTCCTAACTTTCACCTCATTCTCCTATATCTCTGCTTCTTCACACATCTGATGGGGTGAGAGTTGGGGCCAACAACTGGCGCGCAGCTACCCGACGAGGCAATGGTGGCAAAGGGCTTTCAACCTAACACCAATTTCCTCACTTTGTCTGTAGAATAATCTAACTAATGCATTAAACAGAGTTTCCTCTAATATATATATATATATATATATATATATATACATACTATGCAAAAACTTCTTTAATGCATCATTTAGGGTTAAAAGCACAAAAGCATGGAAATGAGACCTTTAGGGTTGCCCCATCCCCCTCATGGACCCACCCATCATCCCGAGATTGACAGCTGACGGGGTGTGTCATTCGGGTTGTGTGGCCTAAATGTCACCCCATTCCATCTGTAATCATATTCACAAGCCACAGTAAAGAAGAATTGGGTGACATTTAGGCCTCACAACCCCAATGACACACCCCATCAGCTGTCAATTTTGGAATGATAGGCGGCTCCACGAGGAGAGGATTGGGAAACCCTAAAGGTCTCATTTCCTGACTTCTTGTGCTTTAACCCTAAATGATGCATTGATGATGTTTTTGCATAGAATTTCCTTACTTTTTGAGAAAGAATAGAAAAGTAGAACGTTTTACAAGTTGGTGGTAGTTAGGCCCTGATAGCCATACCAACTTACAATTCCTCCAAAATAAGAGTACAAGTACTGAATAGCATATGTATTGCTGGCAACGCATATGGGTGGTAGCGTGGGGCCCACCACCTTGAAAGAAAGCAGTGTCAGTCATGAGAGTGACATAATTCAACACCTGTTTACATGTCAGACACCTAACCACTACAAATTTCCTTCATGGCAGTAACGCTAGGCACCCTATAAATGTGAAGCCAGTACCACAATGCTAAACACCATATGCAAAACATAAAGTGTGCCACGCAATATGGTTGCAGCAAATTAATTTTCCAACACCTAAACATCATAATTCACATGGACAGCACATCCCCTCAACATGCTCCAAATTTCAATGTAAAAGACCAAACTGTTTCCGAGATATAAAATGTGAAAGTTTCAGATATTCATTCAACACACTGGCAGAAGTCCACACCTATTGACATTCTACACAGCTAACGACTGAAAAGTACATCCATGGCAGTAAGGCTAGCTACTCTAGTAATTTCAAGTCACTACCACCATGGAAAATGCTGTCCGCAAAACTTAAAATGCGCCATGTGATATCACCACAAAAAATTTATTGTCTAACACCTAAACACTATAATTCACATCTACAGGACATGCCGTCAACACCCTACAAATTTAAAGTTAAAAGACCAAACCGTTTCCGAGATATTTAATTTGAATAAATGTTTAAATTGTGCTATCTGGTCCTTCCAAATCTGGCCATCTAGTCCTTCCCTTGCAATCACAGATTGCAGTCAAAGAATCTCATGATCAAAGAATTTGCAGGCTCACAATCAAAGAATAAAAAATGTTAAAACTCAATTTTTAGAGAAAAATACATGAAACCACAGCCATGACTCAATAGAACAAAGGCTCCTGAGCAGATCCCACCCTAGTTTACCTTTAGAAGTGACCTCTGTGCTGAGAAAATTGAATTTTTCATGTGGACATCTAGTCTCGCCCTCATGATCAAAGATCATGGTCAAAGAATCTCGCGATCAAATAATTTGCAGGGTCATGATCAAACAATAAAACATTTTAAAAGTCAATTTTGAGGCAGAAATACATGAAACCAAAGCCATGCCTCAAAAGAACAAAGCCCCCTGTGCAAAACACACCTTCATTTAGCTTAATAAGGGATCCCTGAGCTGAGAAAACTGATTGTTTTCAAGTGGCCATCTAGTCACACCCTCGCTATCAAAGATCGCAGTCAAAGATCATTAGCAAGCCGCGATCAAAGAATAAAAAAGTTAAAAAGTCTATTTTTTTACCATTTTGAAAGAAACCTCAGGCATGGCTTGATAGAGGGAAGACCCCTGAGCAAAACCCACCATAGTTTCACCTAAGAAGTCCCCCCGGGTCGAGATATTTGCATTTTTCTGATTGCAAAGTGAAAACAAGATGATGGCCATCACGATCAAAGAATTCCTTGCGATCAAAGATTCTTTGATTGCAAGCCTGCAAATTCTTTGATCGTGAGGCAGGACTAAATAGCCAAAACCCCTTCTTCTTTTGTAACCATAAAAATAACCATATAAATTTTCCCATTGACTTATATGGGGAACTTAAAAGTTTAATAACTTTTGAATAGATTAATATATTTTCAGCAAATGAAAAGTGGCATATTCCTTGACACAAGCTCTTTCAGATGAGCCATGTCACAGAGCAGTACACCACACGGCCACGCAGTGCCACGGATAAAATAAAAAAAAACTGCTCACATAACGGGGGAAAAGTGCATTTTTCAGTATTTTGGTGCACAACAACCGTAAGTCCGACCAAAATGAAATTTGGCAGATCAAGAGATCTACTATGCCCCACTGTGCATACCACATTTCATGCAAATCCATTGAATGGGTCCAAAGTTATTAACATGCAAAATTTTGACTTTAACATAAAAGTGGCTTCATAACCCTAAATATAGTGGTGCGACCGTGACCCTATAATATAATCCATGTCTAAGCATGTTGACATGATACAGTAAAGGAGAATGGGGTGAGATTTAGGCATCATGACCCCAATGACTCACCCTGGTGTCTGTCAGACTGTGAAGGATAGGGGTGGCGTGTGTGATTTCCTGATTTTTTTTGCTTTAACCCTAACTGAAGCATTAACACAGTTTTTTGGCATAGAATTTCCTTACTTTTTGAAAAAGTGTAATATGAGTAGAAAAAAACAAGTATTGGTGGGAGTGTGGAGCCCAGCTCCCACCAAGTTGCCAATTTTTGCACAACAATATGCATCTGGGATCACGCTCCCACTTACACAAAGCTACGGAGTCATGCAGCAGCACTATAGGGCACCAACACCTTGTAACAGTAATTTGCGCATATCTTAGGAACTGTAAGAGCTAGAAAAAAATACTAGCATCATTGTAATCGTGACAGTGAGTACTTCACATGTCATTGGAAAGACTGTACCCATATCTCACACCGTTTCTGAGATATGGGCACTGAAAAGCACTGGACAGGCACTCTTTTAACCCTTGTGACAGTAATTTCACAATATCTCATGAACCATGCAGCATAAGAACAAAATTCCACTGCAGGCTTACTCAAAGATTTCAAATCTTTTTCTAATAACCTGAAGGTGAGCTAAGCAAACCCTAGCGAAAAGTCTATATCTTGCTATGTTTCCGAGATAATGGCGCCATAAGTCATGACACAGACTGCAATGTAATCCTATGGTAAAAATGTCAATTACGTCATTGAATATCTCTGCAACAAATTATTTCCCCAATAGCTAAACAGCGTAGTTCACATCTCTATGACATCCCCTCAACACCCTGCACATTTCAAGTAAAAAGACCAAACTGTGATTGAGATATGATCATTCCAATTTGGGCTATCTGGTTTTTCCTAAGGCCATCTGGTCTTTCTCAATAATATTCAAAAAATACATATAAATGTTCCCATAGGATATAATGGGAATTTCAAATTGTAATAACTTTTGAACAGATTAATATTTTTTCATCAAATGAAAAGCATCATGTTCGGCCAGCGAAGTTCTTTCAAATGAGCCATGTCACAGAGCAGCACGCCATACAACAGCTGTGCAGGACCACGGACAATATCCCCAAAACTGCCTCCAAAAATGGATAATTTTGCATTTTTCAGTGTTTTGGTGCACAAAGACTGTAAGTCCGACCGAAACGACATTTTGCAAATCAAGAGATATATCATGCCCCACCGCGCATACCCAATTTCAGGCAAATCCGTTGAACAGGTCCAAAGTTATTAACGCACAAAATTGTGACTTTAACATAGAATTGACATCTCAACCCTAAATATAGTGGCGCGACCGTGCCACTATAATACTAGCCACTCTGATGAGAGAGGGCCCCGTACTCCCACCAACTTTCCCATTTCTGCATAACAATAGGCATCTGATGGAGTGCGGAAACTCTAGGCCTGTGCATTGCATCCTATGCATTGCTACAGAGTCATGCAGCATTCCTATCGGCCACCCGAATGCTTGTAACAGTAATTTGTCCGTATCTTGGGAAACGTAACAACTAGAAAAACAATTCAAGTGTTATTGAAACCGTGACACTGAGATGATCATAGCACAATCACTGACTGTACCCATATCTCACACCATTTCCAAGATATGGTATCTCACACCGTTTCCAAGATATGGGCACGGAAAAGCACTGGACAGGCACTCTTTCAACCCTTGTGACAGTAATTTCACAATATCTCATGAACCATACAACTTATGAACAAAATTCCACTGCAGGTTTACTCAACGATTTCAAATCTTTTCCAGTGGGTAGCTTGCCTCAAGGTGAGCTAAGCCAACCCTAGCAAAAAGTCTGTATCTCGATTCGTTTCTGAGATAACGGCGCTGAAAGTCATGAAACAGACTGCAATGTAATCCTAAGGGAAAAATGTCAATTACGACATTGAATATCTCTACAACAAATTATTTCCCCAACACCTAAACAGTATAGTTCACATGTCTATGACATCCCCTCAACACCCTGCACATTTCAAGTAAAAAGACCAAACTGTGATTGAGATATGGTCATCCCAATTTGGGCTATCTGGTCTCTTATAGGGCCATCTGGTCTTTCTCATTAACATTCAAAAATACATATACATTTTCCCATAGGATATAATGGGAATTTCAAATTGTAATAACTTTTGAATAGATTAATATTTTTTCACCAAATGAAAAGCGTCATGTTTGGCCACCGAAGCTCTTTCAAACGAGCCATGTCATAGAGTAGCACACCATACAACGGCCATGCAGGGCCATGGTCAATATCCCTAAAACTGCATCCAAAAATGGATAATTTTGCATTTTTCTGCATTTTGATGGGCAAAGACCGTAAGTCCAATCAAAATGACATTTGGCAAATCAAGACATCTACCGTGCCCCACTGTGCATACCAAATTTCAGGCAAATTCATTGAACGGATCCAAAGTTATTAACGTGCAAAATCTTGACTTTAACATAGAAGTGACATCTCAACCATAAATATAGTGGCACGACTGCACCACTATAATACTAGCCACTCTGGTGAGAGAGGACCCCGTACTCCCACCAACTTGCCCATTTCTGCATAACAATAGGCATCTGATGGAGTGTGGACCCTCTGGGCCTGTGCTACCACTTATGCATAGCTACAGAGCCATGCAGCATTCCTATTGGTCACCGAATGCTTGTAACAGTAATTTGTCCATATCTTGGGAACCGTAATGGCTAGAAAAACAATTCAAGTGTCATTGTAACCATGACACTGAGTTGATCATAGCACCATCACTGACTGTAGCCATATCTCACACTGTTTCCAAGATATGGGCACGGAAAAGCACTGGACAGGCACTCTTTCAACCCTTGTGACAGTAATTTCACAATATCTCATGAACCATGCAATGTACGAACAATGCAGGCTTACTCAAAAATTCCAAATCTTTTTCTAATAAGTAGCTCACCTGAAGGCAAGCTAAACCAACTCTAGCGAAAAGTCTGTATCTCGCTTCATTTCCGAGATAACGGCGCTGAAAGTCATGACACAGACTGCAATGTAATCCTATGGTAAAAATGTCAATTACGCCATTGAATATCTCTGCAACAAATTATTTCCCCAACACCTAAACAGCATAGTTCACATGTCTATGACATCCCCTCAACACCCAGATAATTTTGCATTTTTCAGTGTTTTGGTGTGCAAAGACAGTAAGTCTGACTGAAAAGGCATTTGGCAAATCAAGAAATCTGCCATGCCCCACCCTGCATACCAAATTTCAGGCAAATCCATTGAACAGGTCCAAAGTTATTAACGTGCAAAATTTTGACTTTAACATAGAAGTGATATCTCAACCCTAAATATAGTGGCATGACTGCACCACTATAATACATATATATATATATATATATATATATCATGCTCCCACTAAGGATTGCTTTAAATATTTACAACTTTCCCATTCTATAGATCGTCATTTTGGGTCTGGGCCATGGTCTAATGCTCATGGCCAGAAATTATTAACTTTAACCCCTAGAACGCTTTCTCCTCACACCATTTCTTTTTTTTTACTCTCAGCTTTATGACTTACTTCCTACTAAAGACATGGGGACTGCGAGGTACTGGGAATGGGCTGTTTCCACATCTGTTGGGATCTATGATTGGTCTTGTATTTGGGGGGATGTGTATAAGCTTCTTAAGTGGGATAGGTATCACTCAGCTGTTACATAACCTTTATTATACCCCTGTTAAATTATTTAAAATGGGGAAGTTACCTTCTGATTCTTGTACACGTTGCTGTAAAGGTATTGGTTCTTTTTTACATATTACATGGGAATGTGAAAAGGTAATACCTTTTTGGACTCCATACATCGACATCTTGATCTTTTGTTGGTGTTAGAACAAGCTTTTTCTCCTGAGATCTGCCTTTTGAGTGTAAGGAGACAGGCTGTTGGGCATGCAGCAAAACCATATGGCCTTGATATCTGCCTGTGCAAGAAAAGTAATTTTGCGTCACTGGAGCAATAATTCCTACTTATTTGGAGTGGTATAAAGAAATTTTGTTTGCTCTTTAAGCAGAAAAAATTAATGCAAGCATGGCAGATTGCCCAGCTGCCTTTAATGAGATTTGGGAACCTTTGTATACATTACTTTTATTACATGTTTGATTAGAAACCTCTTTCTGTTCCTCTTTTTTATGTTTTTTTTTTTGTATCATTTGTGCCGTATAAGGTCCCTTGTTTTGTTTTCATATTTGTTTCTACATTTTGTATTTGAAACTTTTTATAGTTTATTTTTAATTAAGCCTCCTTTTGGGGCATGTAAACAATGGTGTACCCCAGGATGAAATCCAATTCTGCAGCATTTTGCAGCACTCTGCAGAATGCTGCCGCAAACCTACTAAATAAAGCAATGTAATTTCAATGGCAATTAGTCCCTATTGTCATTCAGGAAAATGTGACACTGCCAGGATGAAGTGAATGCCACAGTTTCCTGCATGACAAAAGGGACTAATTGCCATTGAAATTACATTACTTTATTCGGTAAGTCTGCTGCAGCATACTGCAGAGTGCTTTAAAAGTGGGTTTCATCCTGGGGGATGCCACTGTATAGCTCTTGCTCTGGAGTCATGGGGTTGGGAGAGTCTTTTTCCTTCTTTAGGGAGGGGGGTTGATTTGTTATTTGTTTATTGTAATCTGTTTTGGTTTCCTTTTTATTTTGTTCATTGGTCTGGTTTTTTTTTGTGTGTGTGTGGTAATGTTGTATTTTTCTTTGTTAAAATTTGAATAAAGTATATTCAGTTAAAAAAAAGGTGAAATAGCCTGGTGGTACATCAATTCCACCATCCCTAACCACAGCATAATCCCTTACGTTGTAGTATAGTGGGTCTTGAATGCCCCTGTGCCCCTTTCCTGGCTGCCTGCAGTGGCCTTTGGGTATGCTCAGGGAGAGGCTGTGAACCATGAGGTCACAAAGTAGTGGCCTGTGCTTAATGGTCTTGCAAGACAGAATGCCCTAGTGTGCAACTGAGTACCAATAAAAGTGCCTACATAAAATAAAGAAAAAAGATGCACTGTGAGCTATGCATCAATCAGGTACTGTTCAACTGGGTTTCAGTCCTGTCTTCACCACTGGTTGCTACTAATTGACCTTGCACTATTTCCTGTAAGAGTGTAAAGTGTGAGAAGTTGGAGCAGAAATCCCAGAACTCGTCACTGCCGGGGCTACTTCCTGTAGTTTTTTAGTGATATTCATGCACAGTCTCAAGTTATTGGTAGGTAACTTGGCTAACACAGCAGTGGTTGAACAACACAGCAAGTGAATAGGACTGACATCGACAGGAAAAGGTTGTTGTGCTGATGGTCAGACTGCATTTTATTCAGTATTTGCAAAATTACAGCAATCATTCCATCAAAAAGCCTGCAAGTGCAATTGCATGCAACAGATATTACATAAAACGGCTAATACAAAGTTTCCATTTGTATTACATATTCTATAAAAGTGGCTGATACAAAGTTTTCATTTGGCCATTCGATTTATAGCCTACCTTCACTGTGTTCTCTCCCTTCATACTTCTTTTTATTTATATATATATTTTTCACCTCCTCAGTGAGGGTTGTACTGATGGTACCCCCATCTGGTTGGCATCGGCAGCACTGCACCAGCTGCAGCTCCTGTGCTTGACCCCTGCCTTTCTGCAGGCCAGGACCAGGGGAGCAGCTGGGGTGAGTCCGGTGTGGAGCTAACAGACACTGACCATCAAGCGCACCAGAAGATTAGTTTTCCCCCTTAGGTACCCCTCATGGTGTGAGCATGCAATGCCACCAATGGTGAGTCACGCACACTGTCACACGTTGCATGCCGGCTGGCCACCCGCACTGCTCCCACACTGCATTGGCTAGTGCACCGACACCCAGCCATTGCCAGAGGTCAATAATGCACCAGCCAAATATCCCCCTCTTTCACCGGAGGAGGAGAGCCATCCTGGGATGATCAATCCTCCTCCCACCAGCCGACCGTCTGACTCCTGAGGGCGCTCCTGCCCCTGGGTCATTGGCACCATGGTAGTGCTACCACTGTGCCAGAGGGCTGACCTTTTCCCTTCATACTAATCTTTCTGAGAACTTTCTTTTACAACTTCTTCTAGGCTGTGTTATTTATCATTTAAATGTATCAAAAGGTAGCCATCTGAAGCTGCAGTTCATACTCATGTGCACAAGTCTATTAGACAGTGCTGCTACTACTAGTAATTTATCACTTTTTTTGTGAAACCTCAGGATATTACTTGAAATGTTTTGGAGTATTCTTGTTTAAAATTTCTCTACAGGAAGTATTTTGATCTGGCCAGAAGCTGCCTTTTTTTTTTAAATCATATTTCTGTTTATCCGGGCATCCAGCCACCCACTCTGCCTACCTGGAGAGCAAGAAGCTCAATCACATGATGGGGGATCTGGTGCTGCCATCTGTCGACACGCCGGAGGGCCCTCCATGCCACTCTGAGCTGGGCTGGCCCCGGACCCCCGCAGCATGATTCCATGACAGTCCTCTGGGCAGAGCAGAGCAGAGCACAGCCATCAAGCTGAATGGTCACACCCAGCCATTTTTCCTCCCTTAGATCCCCTGGAGTATGGACGTGCAATGACGTCCTATAGCCCATCGTGCCAACATCTGCCACACTCCACTCCTTGTTGCACCAGCCCTTTAGTGCCCCCTGGTTGTCACCAGGGGCAACTGCAGAGCGGTGAAAGCCCTCATCCCTCCTCGGGATAGGAGAGCAGTCCTCTAGTGCTCGATCCTATCCCTCCCCTGCTGACCCCTAATGACCCGGGTGCATTTCCGAACCTGGGTTGCCAGTGTGGTGCGAGGTGTGGCATCCAGCGCCTCAACCCTAAGCACTACTGGGCCAGGATAGATGCTGCCTTTTTTTAAATAATATACTTTATTGATTTCAACAACAAAAACACAATATGGGCAACAACACAATACAGTACAATGGCTCATCTGTCCCATCAACATTCAGGGGCCTGCGAGGTTGCTTATGTTTTCATACACAAGGGTGCAGTGTGCACATGAATGGAAACCAAACAAACAGTAGAGAGAAATAAATAAGTGCCTTAGCTGGGACTTGAACCCAGGCCACCTGGAATACTGTTGCTAATGTTGATACAGCATTGAACTAGTACACTGTTCTACATACACCTACATACACTTTTGGACAGTTTGTGGATGGCTCATTACAGAGATAGTGGTCTGGTGTGAAGGACTAGGCATAGAGCAAAAGGGCATCTAATGTGTCCCACCTTCTTAAGTAGACCCTATGATTAATACACATATTTCAAATAGTTTTTCTTGTTCTAAGTGCTCCTAGGATGGCACTGTGCCTTTCTTTGTAGGTGGGCATCAAGTCATCAAGCCAGTGTTTCAGAAATTAATCTCTTGGCTATAGCTGAGATTAATGAGATGTGGTATTTTTTGTGTCCCACTATCTGGTCCAGATTATGTCCTAGAAGGCAGATTTGTGGGGTAAAGGTATTGTCCAGTCCCAGTAGTAGGCATCTTTGAATTTCTTCCCAAAAGGGGTTAGCTTTGATTGCTAATGCTACAGATGACTGAGGTAAAGAGCTAAGTCAAACTA
Organism: Neoceratodus forsteri; assembly: GCA_016271365.2. Lineage (NCBI taxonomy): Eukaryota > Metazoa > Chordata > Ceratodontiformes > Ceratodontidae > Neoceratodus > Neoceratodus forsteri. Next base: position 239,711,895 of record CM057451.1, read on the forward strand.
CAAAATAGAAGTGGGTGGTGTAGGGTTGTCAAATTTTTCTTGTGAGCTGTTTGTAAAGTCTCGTTTTACAGACCAATCTGCACCTAGACCTGGTACAGCAGCAATACCAGTGGTGAACATCCGTCATTGACAAATGCTTATTTATTTTTTGTTGTCAAGCATGTGAAATTGTCTGCAAAGGAATGAACCGCATGTAATTAGCATTGATTTATGTGTGAAAGGATGGTGGGTGGGGGGAGAGGGAAATTTCAATCTAAATACACAGAGAAAATCTGACATCTGCTAATCACATGGTGATGCGAAGGGTTAGTAGGATAGTTGGCTCACACTATCCACTATTTCAGTTACTGGGCAAACTTATCTTTCCCTCAGCTACTAACAGTCAAGGAAAGAAAAAAGATGTATGGCAAGAAGATGAGTCAGGACTGTTGACTTTCAACACTGAAGACATATTTTCCAGCCACGTACTACACACATATTACACTGAACATATGCATAATCAGTATAATACATTACAAAGAATAAAGTGATTAAAACAGGAATGAAATTCTCAATTGCATGTACATCAGCCTGTATGCAATTTGACTGAGTTGTCAGAATCAGGCGTGATTTACTTGATTCTGCTGCTATGAAGAGTTGTGCATGGCTAAGTATCAGAAAATAAGAATATTATCCACTTCACTTCTCAGCTAGTCATGGCACTAAATATGTACTTAGTAGATCTGCATGTAGTAGCAAACCATTGGAATGACTGACTTAAAAATAAAAAAATGACAACAAGATGATTAAATACAATAAAAATGGAAGTACCATCCCATTTTAGCATCATTACGAACTTCCACTATAGAAGGCATGCTTAATATATGTAGTGCACCATGTATTCAGTTTTATTTGTTCCTGATGAATTTTTTTTATTTCTTTTTCTACAAACTTTGAACACAGACTGAGACATGTGATTACTTACTATGAGTATACATATCATTTCTAACTTTGTATATACTGTACCTTGAAAAAACAGCTGGTGCACATTGAATGGTGAATTTATTTTGCTCAAATGAAAACGCTCCCTTAATTTGTGCATCATCCTGAACACTACCCAAGTGATTGTTGAAATGGACAATATATATAATACACATTATAAAATGGGATTGCCAAATAAACGTCAGTGATTGGTCCAAAAAGCAGTGCCATATGTGTATTACACATAGGTAAAAAAAGGAGCAGGCAAACAAATCAATGCTCAAAATAGAATGTTGACAAATAAAACAGAATGTTGATAAAGCCCAAGTTAGCCATCTTTTTTCCTCACATAGCGAAACACAGATACCAAACCATGGCAGGTGACAGCTTAGTAAATTTCAACATTAGCATACCAGAAGACGAGCTTGATGAAATATTTAAAAACATAGAAAAAAAGGGGCAATAGAAACAGTGCAAACTATTTCATAGAAAGTACATGATAAGCCCACGAACGATAGATACAACGATGTGAGTTAAAAATACTCTACAGAGATAATCACAGTGCATTAACTGTTTCGATCTTTGTTATGTAGAGCAGAACTGGCCCTGGAGTGGCATTCTCCCCCACTCCCGGTGGACTTTCCCTGGTCGTAAGCAGAGGTGCAGCAGCCCGAGCGCCACATGGTTCTCATCATTGCTGTTTGAGTATGCTCTTGCTTCGCTCTGGTGGCTGTCGTGCTGTCAGAATCAGGGAGACAGGCGGCGGTGTGTAGTGATGCTCGCAAGACTTAAGGATATTTCTTCCTCCAGCAGTAGTGAGGGGGAGTCTGAGAATGATGACCAGGAGAGACCCCAGCAAGGTCCCAGCCAATTGGGTGAGCAGATGACACAACCACAGGCAGTTAGGGCACTGGAACGAGGGGTAAGTGACTGACTGTAATGACCACGGAGCCGGTTTTAAATCTCTCGCAGTGGAACACGTGCGCGTGTGTGTGTGCTGAGCAGTAAGTGAACGTTTCCAAACAAATATAGAATCTATGTGACCCCGCAGAAATGCATCATAAGCTCAATAGACAGTTGCAGTTGGCGCAAAATAGGCACTTAGTATACGCAAATTTGTTAGGCAGCTTAGAAACAGCCGTTTCAGAGCAAAAAAAAAAAATTCAAGTTCGCATTCTCAGTTACGTCACGTTCATTGTGAGTTTTACTGTATTATAAGGTTATTACATGATTCATTGCTTACTTAAACAACGAAACTGTCATTTTAGACAGACTGTTTGCATTACAAAGTCTCAGTTTAAAGGGACTATTTTTCCTTGCGTAGGAACACTGTTCAAATAAAGGAATATTTTAATGGAAATACAATATTTTCTCATTTTTTTTCAATTACAATTACATTTCTCCATTTTATAAGCGCAATAAGACATGATGGGGTATATGTTGAACATATATTACCTCACGGCTGGGGCTGAAGTCACTCGGCCTACGGCCTCGTGACTTACTATGCCCCAGCCGTGTGGTAATACAACACATACCCCATCATGTCTTATTGCTTACATACAATGTAATGGCTGTGGGGCAGCGGTCTTCCGGGAGTCTTTCTGGTGGCTGAGATGCTACCCTATTTGCAGACAACTCTCTGCCCTGAGGGAGGAAGCTGCCCGTCTTCAGGCCACACTGGACAGTAGTAAGGAAACCTCCCCCCAGGCCACACTGGACAGTAGTAAGGGAACCTCACCCATCCAGGGAGCACCAGAGCTACCACCACTACCTCAGAGGTTGCAAAGAAAGCACAGCGGTTGGACCACAGTGGGCTCAGGGAGGGCGAGGGTGGTGGAATGGAGACACACCCAGTCAGTTGTTCCACTCCATAATCCATACACCATTCTGGAGGACCATGGTTCCTCTATGGATGCACCTGCAGAGGAGACTAAGGAGGTTGCGGACAACTGTCACAAGGGAGGCCCACAGGAAGGAGGCAGAGGACACCACAGGGAAAGAAAGAAGCTCCTGGTGGGGGACTCAATTATTAGGGGAATAGAACCGGGGGGAGCAGGGAAAACTGAAGTAAGGTGCCTGCCTGGTGCCATGGCTTGGACAGACAGGAAGCGCATCCTCAAGATCACGAGAACAGCTGCACAGGAGTCGAGCTGGATGTCATTGTCCACCTAGGGACAAATGACTTGGCTCATCATGAGATTAGAGCAGTGCAGGAGGACTTGTAGAATGGGAGGGCCTAAGACAAGTAGCACACACAGTATCCTTCTCAGAGGTGCTGCCTGTCTATGGCATGGGTGAGGCAAGGGTACATTGCACCATGCAATTTAATGAATGGTTGAAGAAATGGTGTGGAGAACAGGGATTTGGCTTCATCGGGCACTGGGGTTCCACCTGGAGGGACACCAGCCTATACTGGCAGGATGGTCTGCATCTGTCCAGGAAGGGAACAAGTCTTTTGGGCAATCAGTTTAAATGCTTCACTGGCAAGCCTTTAAACTAGTCAAGGGGGGAGGCACTGATAAGCAACAGGAAATTCCCAGCCTTCACCTACAAAAGAGGGTACTAAATGAGAAAAAGACCAAGGTAGAAAGGACAGTGGAGGATGCTGCTACAAAAGGTAAAGTCATCAAAATATGGAGAGCAATGAGTACCAGTGCCCGTAGTCTGGGTAACAAGCTTCCTGAATTAGTGGCCTTGATGGAGAAGGAACATTTGGATATCTTGGCAGTCACAGAAACATGGTATACACAGAACCATGACTGGGACATAAACATACCAGGATACACTATCTACAGGAGGGACAGGGAGGGTAAAAGAGGAGGAGGAGGAGGAGGAGGAGTAGCTCTCTACATAAGGGAAGAAATCAAAGCAACAGAACAAAAGGGTAAACAAGGAGGAGAAGAAGCACTGTGGGTCAACTTGGAGACAGGCAATGGCACCACAATCCGCACAGGGGTTGTATACAGACCCCCCCCTCTCAGGGGGAGGAAATGGACAAGGAAATGATAGAAAGTATACTTACAATGACAGAAAAAGGGGAGATATTGCTGATGGGTGATCTGAATATGCCAGATGTTAACTGGAGTGCAGTTGCAGCAGCCACTTCTAAGAGTGGGGTTATTCCAGATGCCCTACATGGGGCATGCCTTAGACAACTAGTATTGGAACCCACTTGAGAGGGAGCAATCTTAGACCTAGTTCTCTCAAATGGAGATGGAGAGAGGATCACAGATGTAGAAGTGGGTAGCCATCTGGGAACTAGCGACCATCGAATAGTATGATTCACAATAAACACAGCTGTAGAGTTAAGTCATACAAAGGTAAAAGTACTGGACTTCAGGAGGGCTGACTTTGCCAAAATGGGTGAGTGCCTAAGGAATGCACTAGCAAATGGGCAGGAAGGAGGGATGGAAGAACAATCAGGGAATAATAAAAACTGCCATCACAGAGGTAACAAGCCTTTATGTGAAGCAAATAAACAAAACAAAACGATGTAAGAAACCACTATGGTTCTCAAAGCAGGTGGCAGTGAAGGTTCAAGAGAAAAAGAAAGCATTCAGGAAGTACGAGGAATCACAGAAGGAGCAGGACAGAGAATTGCATCAGTTAAAGCAAAAGGAAGCTGGGAATGCAGTTAGAACAGCAAAGGCCCAAACCGAGGAAAAGATAGCCAACTCAGTTAAGAAGGAGATAAAACCTTTTATAGGTACATCAGGGGCGTAGGAAGACAAGGAGGGATAGTGAGGCTTAATAAAGGGAGTGGAGGGGTGGGCAGAGGTGACGGTGAAAGGCAGAGATACTAAACAAATATTTTTGCTCAATATTTACAAATGAAGAGGAGGAGGTACCTAAAACAAACAATAGAAACACTCTGGCTACAGAAGTTGATACCAGCCCATTTACAGAAGAAAGGGTTCTGAAAGAACTCTTAAAACTGAAGGTGGACAAAGCAATGGGCCTGATGGGATTCATCCCAGAATTCTAAAGAACTAAGGGTAGAACTAGTGACACCTCTGACTACCCTCTTTAACAAATCATGGGAGGATGGGGTGGTACCTGAGGACTGGAGGAGGGCAGATGTGATTCCACTTCACAAAAGTGGGAGCAGGGCAGAAGCAGAAACTACAGACCTGTTAGTTTAACCTCAGTAATAGGAAAATTATGGAATCACTTCTGAAGGAAAGAATTGTTGAGTACCTAGAGGCCAGAGGGCACAGGACCCAAGACAGCATGGATTCACAGTGGGAAGGTCATGCCAGACAAATCTAATAGATTTCTTTGACTGGGTGACCAAAGTAGTAGATCAGGGAGGGGCTGTGGACATGGCCTACCTAGACTTTAGCAAGGCATTTGACACAGTCCCACACAAAAGATTAATATACAAGTTAGCCAGCCTGGGAGTGGGTCCCAAGATGATAGCCTGGGTAAAGAACTGGCTGGAGAATAGGACACAGAGGGTAATAGTAAATGGAGTCCACTCTGAAGAAAGGGGGTTACTAGTGGGGTACCGCAGGGTTCAGTATTAGGACCGGTCCTCTTCAATGTCTTTATAAGCGACATTGCAGAGGGACTGGAAGGAAAAGTATGTCTCTTTGCAGATGACACAAAGATCTGCAACAGAGTTTATAGCACAAGGTGGGGTGGAAAGGATGAAAGGGACTTGGCAAGGTTAGAGGAATGGTCAAATGTATGGCAGCTTAGATTCAATGCTAAGAAGTGCAGGTAATGCACCTGGGAAACAAAAACCCAGGGAAGAGTACACAATGGGGGTGAGATACTAACAACAACAAAAATGGAAGGGACCTGGGCGTAGTCATATCAGATGACCTAAAGGTGGGCAAGCAATGTGAGAGGGCAGTAAGGAGGCTGGGGATACTGGGATGCATAGGGAGGCATCACCAGTAGAAAACAGGAAGTTTATCCCTCTGTACAGACAGCTGGTGAGACCCCATCTGGAGTACTGTGTGCAGTTCTGGAGACCCAATCTCCACAAAGACATAGACAGGATGGAAGCTGTCCAGAGGAGGGCAACTAAAATGGTGCAGGGTCTGCACCAGAAGACATATGAAGAGAGACTTAAGGAGCTTAATATGTATAGTCTCGAGGAAAGGAGGGAGAGGGGGGACATGATAGAAACTTTCAAGTACCTCAAGGGAATCAACAAAGTCCAAGAGGGTAGCATCTTTCAAGAAAAAGGGTGTGCAAGAACAAGGGGCACAATTTGAAGATGGGGGTGGCTCAGAGGTAATGTAAGGAAGTATTTTTTCACAGAGAGGGTTGTGGATGCATGGAACAGCCTTCTGGAGGAGGTTGTGGAGTCAAAAACAGTGGTGGAATTCAAGCATACATGGGACAGTCATAAGGCAATTCTAGGGGTTGGGGGTAGGAAAAAGTAGGCCTCTGGTTAACTAGGATCTGCAGCTTATCCATTAGGTAGGGAAATGGGCAGACTGGGTGGGCCAAGTTGTCCTTATCTGCCATCAAATTCTATGTTTCTATGTTTCTAATATAGACTAGAAGCAGTTGTTCTGGTGTCAGATTTGCGGAATCAGTACCAGACCATATCTGTGACATCCTACGCACTTATCTGTATATAGTGGCACTATAAGAACAAATCATGAAAGGACCAAGAAAAATAAAAAATAAACCCTCAGCACAGCTGCAAAGCATCCGTCTGTGGCACCGACTTCCCGGGTTTGGGGACGGACTCGGTAGTTGGAGGGCCAGCTGGGGGGAGAAGGATTGAGCATCCCAGGGACTGATCTTCTTCTCCAGGGGAAGGGGGAAGAGTGTCCAGTGCTATGCAGACCCTGATGGAAGCTGGGGATACCACTGTGGCTGGCGCCACACACTAGAGGGGGTGGAGCGGATGATGGAATCATTGCACGTCCCCGCCCCCAAGAAAAAACAGCAAAAACAATGCCGGCCGCTAATGATGGCCCCTGCCTCCACTCCCACTGCACACTAAAGGTCTGCCGGGGGGTTCCGCTCCCATGACCCCACCCTGGAGGGAAAGCCAGGGGTTTGAGAGACCGTGTTTCCTGTGGAGGGGTGCCCACCCGACAGCTCCACCCAGGGGGGGTAAGCCTGGGGATGGGGGGGGGCAAATGGAGCGGGGGGACCAGAACCTCCAGTTAGGGAGAAAAATAGTTGGTAAAAAAAAAAAAAAATCCTAATAATTAAACTAAAAATAAGCAAAAGCATCTTGTGCTAAAATTCATGTGACACAGAATGCTATGTTGAAACTATTGCACTCTGATTGAAACTATGTTTAATCAATGATCCAAGCTTAACACGCATGCTCTTCTCTAATTCGGTATCATATCTTGGGCAGAATCCATATTTAATTCATGTTCAATGTAATTCAAACATTGTCATATTTTTGACCTCTCAGATGAGCAAACATTTTCAACTCAGACGGCAAAATCTTACCATATGGGAGCAGATTTTCATATGCATTTGCTTCAGCTACCAAATGAATTTAAGCTTTTCTATCCTTATTTTTTGCCACTTAAACATTTAGAATTATAAATATGAGGTAGCACTTATTTAATAAATAATTTGACAGCCAATGTGACATAACATGACTATACACCATAAAAAAACATACAAATGGTCATATAATAAGTTAATATAGCAAACATCAAGCAAAAACAAAGCAGTATGGATATTTAATTTTCCCGCCCTGAGGGTTGTGAGTGTGCATGCTAGAAATCCAATGTCAAGGATGTTGCATTATGAGAAAATCAAATAGGAAAACAAATATGCATGGAGGTATATTACTTCATGTAAATAAATTACTATTTGTATTAAAATAATAAAAATTAAAATGGAAAACAAGGAAACTTAAATTATAAACAGAAAATGGAAATCAGACAGCATAACATTAACCAAAGAGTTAACATTACTCACAAAAATATGAACTCTTCCTTGCATTGCTGCTTCAATGATCTTTCTGTTTATGTCCTTCAACACGGTTTCCAGGATACTGACCAGAGAAAATACATAGAAAGTAAACTTATCATCCACTTAGGTTCCCAGCAGTCCTCTGAACTGAATGGCAGATATACTTTCTACTAGCTCCTACTTCATCCCCCTCATGCATTACCACTGAATGTATACCTTTCTCTTCACCCCTCTGATACATTTGCATTCACACAGGCATGGTACCCTTGGTGTATGTGTGGGATGCCTATACACACACATAGCTTTTTAGGGTATGTGTAGGCATGCTGCTTTGGATAGTTGTGCTATGGGTGCCTATCCAGATTTCTCATCTATTTTTTTTTCAGAACCCCCCCCCCCAAACTTGCCCCTTTCAGCCTTTTACCCTTGGCTACTCATTAGACTCTACTTAATGACTTATCAGCTCTGTCACTCTTAATCTTTCCCTATGCCTCTACCTTCTTCCCACCCATAGCATTTTGGGGGGGCTCTTATTCTTAATTTGCCTATTATAACTCTTTTTTTTGCTCAAATCAACCCATTCATTTTCATTTTCTGTACATATTCTACTGCTTTCTCAGTACCTCTCCACTAACATTGCTCATTTCTTTTTGTACTGTAGTTAATTCTTGAAAAACATATATACTGCAGTGGAAATGTTGATTCTAACTCTATTTTCTATTTACAGCATGCATTTAATGTTGCCCTTTTGTTTTATAAGTCTATGGTGCCTTTGACAATACTTGTTTTATAGTCATGTTAATAATCAACACTGAATTGATGAGGGGCATAAAGAGTTAAACAGAGGCCAGACTTTGAATGCTTTGGTGCGAGGGGACTCTGCTTTTGGGATCTTGTCAAACAAAAATAACAGTTTAGGTTTTTAAATGATACTGGTATATAATTGCACATGACTTACTTTCAATTTCTCTCTGTCTAGCTGGTGCTGCCTGAATACTCCATTCATGGCCTTTTCTGCATTATGTTTCTATGTGCTCAGGAATGGCTGACGCTTGGGTTGAATGCTCCTCTGCTTTTTTATCACTTATGGAGGTAGGATATTTTCTTGCTTTGGAATAAAGGGAACACTAGTGGTACATCACACTGTAGTGTAATCAGACTATTTGATTATTATAGAATGGATAAGAGAAGTCCTGGAAGCTGATTGGCTGAAGCAGTCTTTGCTGAACCATGATGATACCTCAGTAGATCATCACAGTTCAAAGCTGATTGCTAACATCAGCCATTTTCTAACACTTGTGGCCTTTTTAAAAATGCAATAATACACTCCAAAGAATGTATATATCATGGGATATTGTCACTTCTTGGATGAGTGATGGCACTTGGCATTGCCTCATGCCTCACTATGGACTCAAGTTGTTATGGTATCTTACAATATACCACACTCTGTTGCATGTTATTGCATGATTAATTACTCTCCTATGTTCATGTTTGGAGTGCTAATTAATATAACCACTATTCATAAACTCTTTTTGCATGATTTGATTTCATATTTACCATTCATGCAGTCAAGACATCTGCACAGTTGTTAGTGGAAAGAGAACTTACTCCATGGTGAATGGATATCATCTAATAAACTGTGTTTGAAATACTGCATAAAATGAGTAGTGTTTTTTGTATCTTTGGAATTATAAATGAAAATCTGCAAGCATGTCTGCAATTTTATTTTTTTTTATCCAGAATCATGGTACTGACCCTAAGGGAAAACAATCCGTACTCATCTAATGTCAATTTAGCACTTAAAGAGCAACTCTCTACTACAATAAAACACTTAAAACCAATAAATTTATATCAGTTATGTTTTAACTTAATTATTTTCAAATAATTTTTGGCTTTACTTTTCCCTGTTGTTGATCTACTACATGTTGTAGATAATGCAGTACTTATTTCACTGAGTCTTTCAAAATGTATCTGACACTGCTTTGCTGACTTCACAATTGCTGTTTGTGATGTCACAGCCTGTTGTAATGGTGAGCAGTATGTCATAAACAAAAGCACTATGAGGGTAACTGGGGAGAAGCATTTGATTTTGACATAGACTTTTTGGATAGACTACCAAGATGTCCTGTTAACCTTGAAAAGGAATAGCAAGCAAGCAAACTTTATTTATAAGGTGCCCATTTCCAGAGTCTGTAGGCACCGAACAGTAAAATGCATAAATTATAAAACTAAAGTAACACATAATAAGTTATGAAAAAATTAAATTAAAATAAAAAACTTAAATCCATTAAAGCTATTTATAGCCAGCCAATGGAGTTAATATGAAGAAAGAGCCTCCTTAAACAGGTAAAACTTCAGAACCCTCTTAAAGGCTTGCAATGAGGGGGCCTCCCTCAAAGACCTTGGTAGTGAGTTCCATATGGTTGGGCCTGCTACTGCAAAAGCCCACTAGTCGAATGACTTCAGCCAAACCCTGGAGACCACTATGAGATACACCTCAGAGGAACAAAGTGCGGGGGCTGGTAAGGAGACAGAAGGTCATGCAGATAGCTAGGACCTAATCCATGCAGGGCCTCATAGATCAGCAAACTGACCTTGAAGGGGATCCACCACCTCACCAGAAGCCAATGCAGATCGTACAAGGCTTGAGTATCATGACAGGACCTAGGAAGGCCTGTCAGCAGCCTGGCTGCACTGTTCTGCATCAGCTGCGGGTGACACTGAGAATAGTGACAATGAAAAAGGGATTCTCTAGTAAATTACAATAGCTGCAGCATCATATTTATGTAAGTACTTGCTGAAGTGCAGAGTTGCTCTTTAACATTGTAGAGAAACCTAGAGTTCATGCCATGGCAATGCAGATTGTTGGTAGTCATGCTTTGTATCTTTCTGTGTAGGTGAAGTCCACCTAGCAGAGTGGGAAAAATATTTATTTGTAGATTAATAGTGAAACATGTGAACATCTTTTTGTTTTCATCCTTGTTGAAGAAACAAAGCATGCATGCAGTAAATTAAGTTTTTTAGGAAAATTGTGCCTGTACAGTGACTCCAGCCAGGATGCAACACAGCACTTTTGCAGTAAATGACAGGTCACAAAATATTGCATGACAAAAGAGCTTAATTGCCCTTGAACTACATTATTCCATGCAGGATAGTGCAGCATTTTGCAGTAATCCTGCAAGGTATTGTGTTGCATCCTGGTTTTTGCCACTGTATGTGATATATTGATTGATATAAGTGTGGGGGTGCACTTTTGCTGAGCACCATAGCCCTGTTCTGCTTCTTCCTGTTTTCTTTTTCATTATGCTATTGGTTGACATCTATGACACAAGATACGGTCCCTCCCAGGGTCTGATGTAATCTGCTTCACACCTGCAATTTCCAGTGACTTCAGCATAGGGCACAAATGTTGCCTAAATGTAAGCTGTCTGACTGAATCAAAACATTGAGGGCTTGAGTGGCCTCTTCAAGGCTGTGTTTTTTTTTTTAAATTAAGTTTATGTCCGATAAATATGTTTTAATTCATGTAATTTGGACAATTAAAGGTTATGTGGATGTATGACATAGGGCAGCAAAGTTGATCAAAGGTGTAGAATTTCATATGAACAGAGTGGCTGAAAGTGCTGGCATTATTCACACCGGAGAAAGGAAGAATGAGGGCTGATTTAAAGCAACCTTATTTGTTATTGAAAAAAAAATCATTATATACGGTATTTTTTAGTAATATTTTTATTTAAGGCAAAAACATCACTATACCCATTTTCCTTTTATTGTATTTCACTCCTGAACTATATGGAGTTTCACAGTTTTCAGAAGTCCCAATTTTCTTGCCATGCACACTATGAGTAAATTAAGCATTTTGGTGTGTTACTGTGCTGTGCTGTTTACTATCGGAAATGTGTGCTAGTACCCTAGTAATACATTCACAGTATGAATCCAGTATGCAAAGTCAAAAAGTAATCTTGAGGGAAGGGCTTTTTGAAAATTGATAGTATAGGCCATCTTTATTGACTTGAGCCACTCATTATAAAATTGATAATAAAAGCTGTTTTAAAAACATTCAAGAGAATTAACAATAAACTGATGATGACTTTATGGACGTCAGAAACATATAAATGCTAAAAAACTACATGATGAAATTATTTGCTGACTAACAACTACTCCTGCTTTAACTAAGGTATTTAAATACTGAAGCATATCACAAGATGGAGTAAAGGTAGCCTGCTTGTTAGAGGTTAGGGGTCCAGAAAAATTAGACATTTTTAAAAAACTTTAGAGAAGAACTGTTCAACAAAATGTGAGGAAGCATTTTTATCACTGAAATGGTAATAAGAATTTGGAGCAGACTACCAGAAATCTAACATTTTCCCTCCTTACCTATTCTGTCCTTTCCCCATCTCCATCCCACTCATGCAACAGACTGCCTTGATCTCAGAACTGCCTCCCCCTGAAAATTCCTTGCCATCCTACTTGTCACCCAATGTGGAGCCCAGGGATCCTATTTGTATTCTTGCTCTCTCTCCTTCACAATGTTCTGTATCTCTCTTCCTCCTTCCCCTGCATTCTACCACCTGATTCCTCCTAGCCCTATTTTCTCCCCCTCTCCTTCCAATCACCCCTACCCCTCATACACACCATAACTGCTTATACTCCTATTTTTCCCTTCACTACCAACACTCCACTCACTTCCTCACCGGTTCCCCATCTATTGCCCACTCTTCTGTTTCCTTCTGCTAATCGCTAACTGCACTCTATCCCAACACTACTTCTCCCCATACTCCCGAAAGCCTGCCTGCCAGAGCTCACAGATTCTGCATCTTTACTGTTCTCTTATCCCTATCTCTCTTGGCCCACTTTTTCTTCCCATACTCCCTACTCTCTCCTGATCATTCTGCCCATCCCTGTTCTCCTACCATGCTCCCCTGTCTTCTTGAACCCCTGCCAGCCCTCTTCAGAATCCTCATCCTGTGAGCATAACATCCCACACTGCTATTCTTCACGCTCTACGAATCAAGCTTGCCATCCTCAACATCCACTAACTAAATACATCTCTCCTTATCCATGATCTTATCCTTCATTACCTCAATATCTCCTGCCTCACAGAAACATATCTCTTCCGACCTCACCCCCTTTCTAAAACTACTTCCCCTGGCTGCTGTTTCTTTGAAAGGCTTCACTGTTCATGACATGGAAGGGTTGTTGTCATCATCTGCAAATCTAATTCTAATATTCTCTTCTGTCCAACCTTCTCCTTTGAACACCTCACACTCTTTCAGTCACCTTCAATAAACATTAAACTCTCCCTCATCTACAAACCCCCTAAACCCATCCAAACTTTCCTCTCCATATTCTCCAACTACCTCTCCATGGTTGGCCTTTCCTCCTGGAAGAAAATCATTACTGAGGAACTCAGCATCTGTGTTGATGACTACCTGAATCCACTTTCTTCTTATTCCCCTCCTTACTTGACTCTTAATCTATCCCAGCACATGATATCCTCAACCCATAACAGTACCCATATCCATAATCTCCTTACAATTAACGGTCCTTCACCTGCTATTCCCTCACACTCTAATCATTCAATTCCTGACCTCCCCATCAGTGACAACTTCCTTCTCAAATTAGAACTCAGTCTATCAATCACCTGCTCCAACCTCTGAAACACTTTGCTACCCCCCAGCTTCCTGCTAAAATAATTTCTATTGATTCTTCCTTTGCTTCCCCCAACATTGAAATGTATAACTCTGTCCTGTCCTCTGCCCTCAACCAGCTTGCACCTGGGAGAGCTGAGAGGAAAGGAGAAAAGACCAGCTAACCCAAAGCAGGAAAGGTAATTTATTTCATTTATTACTCAAAGGGTCTGTGTGAGTGAGTAAACAGAAGTAAGTATTTTTTTATATAGTGTTTTAGGGCTGTTCTTGACATTTCTATATAACTCTTATTAGTTAGAGAGGGGACCTAGCTAGGAGAATATCTGCAGTTTCTTGTGGGCTGAGTGGATAATTATAATATATGAAACAGGGGTCTGGCTGTGGAAGAACCTGAAGCAGACTTAGAGGAGACAAATGATTAATAGGGGATTTAGTTGTGGGCCCTGTCTGGGAGAGCTCAGAGGAATGGAGAACAGACAAGTTAACATAAAGCATCAATGGTAATTTATATTATTTCATATGTAAAAGGTCCATGTGAGTAAGTAGGCAGAATTAAAGGAAAGCTGTCCTTTATCTACCAACCCCACCCCAAAAGTTTACCCCTGATTAGGCTTTTCAGCTACATAAAAAAAATTCATTTGGAACTTACTGTATTTTATTTTTTAAAAGTCCATGATCTCCAAACATGGTGGACACTGCACGGATCCATTTCATATGAAAGTGTGGCACCGCACCGCTCTCCTCAATGCAAATGTATTGAGACGAGTGGTACGGTGCCACACTTTCATAGGAAATGGACCCGCACAGCATCCACCATGTTTGGAGATAGCAGACTTTTAAAAAATAAAATACAATAAGTTCTGATTGGAAGATCTTTTAGGGCTGTGGGAAGAGCCTACAGCCCTATTGGGATTGGATCTTAGCTCTTAAAATGGCTGATCATGGAACTTTCTGTTGGACATTAGGAAGTATCCTTCTGAATGCCCAATGGAGCTTGAAACCCTCCGCCATGATCAGCCATTACGGAATAACAAATACACTATTTCAGCTGTTACTTCAGCATTCCAGTGAATGAACTGCGCATGCATGACTCACACACATGCGCAGTTCCACTGGCACCATCATGTTGTGAATGGCAAACTGCCATTCACTGCAACTGTGCATGCACGAGTGCTGTGCATGCACAGCTGCATTGCTGCCACCAGCTCCACGGCATTCTGTGGCCCTCACCCAACTCATGTGGCACACTGGGAGCCCACCCCAGTATGCCCCTAGATTTTTCATTTTAACTGCCAACATCGGGGTGCCCAATCCTAGTGTTGGCATTATTTGCACCCCCTACTCATGTGGCACACTGGGAGCCCACCTCATTGTACCCAAATGTTTTCTTTTTATTCTGTAAAAAGGAAAACAGTCCCTCGTCATCACTCCAGTCATGTTTTTTTCCTGTAAAAAAGAAAATGGTCCCTCATTATCTCATCATCGCTCCAGTCTACCTCCCACATCCCTGTTCTCCCACTGAACACCCACCTCCCCACACCCCCCTTACCCCATACCTACCTCCAGAGGTTGGCACTGTCTTCTTCTCTAGACTGGAACACATCTGCACTCTTCAAAGCTGAACCGCAAACTGAAGAATCAAAGGTAAGCATGCTATAATGCCATTCAAAGGAATTTTCAACTTATGCTAATAAATCAGCCACTTTTTGGAATTTTTTCCCCAAATTTTCAACATGGGGTTCTTGGGACTCCACCTCATGAAAACTGACACTGTCATTATTTTGTTACTCGGTCGTGAAAGGTGATTTTGCGGTCACTGCACAGAATCACCTTTTGGGACTGATTCACGAAATGACAGTGCCATTGTTCATGAGGTGGGGTTCCAAAAAGCTCAGGTTACAAATCTGGTGAAAAAGGTCCCAAAAAATGACTGCATTATGAGTGTGCGTTACACAGTTTCTATGCACACTCCTAACTTCCCCAATTTTTAATATTCTCACTCCACATTTTTAGCATTGCCATTTTTGCACACCTCCTTCAAAACAGTACAGCTGTCATTTTCCACAACCTGCCCAAAATGTGTTTTCATACTTGTGGTGCAGAATAGCATATTAGCTCTGTGAAATCACCTTTCAGGACAAGGAAACAAAATGACACTGGCACTGTTCATGAGGAGGAGTCCCAAAAATGCCATGTTGAAAATTCGGTGCAACACCTCCAAAAAATGCCCATGTTACACCTGGGTATTGCATAATTTCTATGCACATGTGTAACTTTGGTCATTTGGTAGCTCTTCACAGTCCTGTTGGCTCTGATTAGAACTTGTTTTTATTGTAGCTGAAAAGCCTAATTGGGGGTAAAGCTTTGGGGGGTGGGGGTTAGTAGATAATGACAGCTTTACTTTAAGTGTTTCATGGATCAACATTTTGGGGATTTTCTTTATATTTATGTAACTCTTAATAGCCAAGTAGGGACATAGCTGGGAGAATATTTTCAGTCTCTTGTAGGGTGAGTGGATAATTACAATCTGTGAATCATATGTCTGATTGTGGCAAGAACTGAAGCAGGCTTAGAGGAGACAGGTGATTTAAGCACCATGCTTGTCAGAATCCCATCATGTGGTGTCTCATTATGCAAGTGTCAGAATAGGAGTGTGGCATCTGTCCAAGGGCTGTCAGAAGGAAATCTGCAGGAAGACCACAGGAGACTCTGGAAGGCAGTACAGGTACCTCATAGTACAATTATAAATAGCAAGGCAGGTGAGTAAAGGAATCCTAAGGACACCCTATTTGGTGTAGCCTTATCGTATTAATTGCAATCGAGTAGGACAGGCTGAGTAAGGGGTTCTAGGGGTACTCTATTTGGGGTAGCATTGTAGAAAAAAAAATTTGAATAAAAAGGTGTGTAGAGTCTGAGTTCTGAGAGGGTACTGGAAGTAACAGACTAATTTCATATCACAGCTACATTTAGTAGAAACGCACCATGATGCAGGGGCACACATTGGTGGGATGTGGGGTGAGTGCAGGGGTTGAACAGTGGTGAACCAGAGGGGGCTTTGGGAGTTTAGCCACTGTTTTAACTGCAGGGGGTTCCAAGCCATGAGACCAGAACTGGAAACCTTAAGGCTGAAATATGCCACTTGAGAACTGCAGCCACCAGGCCCCCTAGGGTACTCTGTCACAGCCAGTTCCAAGGCCAACATAGACCAGAGAAGGGGGCTGTACAGTAGTGGGGGAGGAAGAAAAGAAGGGGGGGAGGAAGTCCAAGCCAGAGAAACCAGGGCTGTGCACCAGCAATAGGTTCACTCTATTGCAACAAGAGTGACCCTAATCTCCCCTACCCTCACAGGGAAAGAGGGACCCAGCATGCCTAGGAGGCAGGCACTGTCAGAGAGCATGCTAGGTTGTGGGAGGAAAGAGCCCCAAAGGCGGCACAAAAAAGGTACATGTAGTGGGGGATTCAATTGTGAGGGGCACAGGGTGGGATCTGGGTCTCATGCCTGGGGGTAAAGAGGTGGTCTGCTGTTTTCCTGGAGCAACAGTACACAGACATACTTATAGCCAGGGTGATGGAACTCACACCACACAGGGAGGCAAGGCCAGATCTAACTGCACATATGGGCATGAATGATCTGAACAAGTGGTGCATGGAACAGGTTAAGTCAGACTTCTGTGCTCTGGGAGGTAGCAAAGGAGAGAGTAGGGAAAGTAACCTTATTCAAGGTACTACTGCAGTCATGCCAAACCAGTTAATACATGGCTGAAAGACTGGTTCAGGGAGGAGGGATTTCAGTTCCTCTGTGACTGGAGACTGACCTGGTGGGAATGGAGGCTGTTCAAAAGGGAGGGCTTGCATTCCAATGAGGAAGGCAGAAGTGTACTGGGAGAAAGTTGGGCACAGCATGTAGCTAGTTTAAACTAGTGAGGGGGAGTCAATATGTCAAGGTACACACAAGATGGTACAAACAAGGAGGGCTTTCCAGCCTCCCCCATCAACCAATACAGCAGAATCAAACTTACCCAGGATAAAAAGAAAAAGAAGGGCAGAAATAGATCTTGAAAAATAATATGCACCAATGCAAGGAGTCTTGGCAACAGAATGACAGAACTTCAGGGAAGGGTAAGGGACCGAGACTCTGTAAGAGAGGTATTCAGGGGAGGGAGGTAGACACCAGCCCATTCATGGTGGAAAGAGTTCTAGAAGAACTCCAGAAAATAAAAGCAGATAAGGCAATGGGGCCAGATGAGATCCACCCCAGAGTACTAAAGGAACTCAGGGAAGTGTTGGTGGAACCACTGGCTGCCCTTTTCAGTGCATCACTAGAGACAGGAGAGGTACCCAAGGACTGGAGGAGGGCAGATGTGGTTCCTTTCCACAAGGGTGAAAGCAGACAGGAAGCAGGCAATTACAGGTTTGTAAGCCTGACCTCAGTAGTGGGGAAACTAATGGAGTCCTTACTTAAGGAGAGGATGTAAAGTTTCTGGAGGATAGCGGGGCACAGGATCCAAGGCAGCATGGATTCTCAGTGGGAAGGTCCTGTCAGATAAATCTTATAAGTTTCTTTGCCTGGGTAACCAGGGTGGATCAGGGAAGGGCGGTGGATGTAGCCTACCTGGATTTCATCAAGGCCTTCAACACCATCCCACACAGGACATTGCTAAATAAATTGTGGAATCTGGGAGTGGGTCCCACAGTGGTAAAGTGGGTTGGGAACTGGCTAAGGGACAGGACTCAGAGGGTGATGGTAAATGGCATGAAATCTGAGGAGAGGAAGGTGATCAGCAGAGTGCCACAGGGGTCGGTGCTAGGGCCAGTCCTATTCAATGTCTTCATTAGTGACATTGCAGAGCATCTGAAGGGAAAGGTGTGCCTCTTTGTGATGGCACCAAGATCTGCAACAGAGTGGACACACAGGAGGGGGTGGAAAAAATGAAAGGAGCTAAGCCTATTAGAGGAGTGGTTGGGTATCTGGCAGTTAAGTTTCAATGCTAAAAAGTGCAAGATCATTCACCTGGGTCAAAGGAGTCCAAGGAGAGGAGTACAAGATGGGTTGGGAAATTCTGGCCACCCCAAGTCAGGAGAGAGACCTGGGGGTTATCATATTTGATGACCTGAAGGTGACCAAATGGTGTAAAAAAGTGGTGGGGAGAGCAAACAGAATGTTGGGTTGCACAGGGAGGAGCATAACTAGCAGGAGGAAAGAGGTGGTGATGCCACTGTACAGATCACTGGTGAGGCCTCAGCTGGAGTACTGTGTCCAGTTCTGGAGACCACATCTCCGGAAGGACACTGACAAAATAGAGGTCATCCAGAGAAGGGCAACAAAGATAGTACATGGACTGCACATGAAGCCCTATGAGGAAAGACTTAAGGACCTTAATATCTATTCACTGGAGGAAAGAAGGGAGAGTGGAGATACAGTATGACAGAGACTTTCAAATACCTTAGGGGAATAAACAGGATTCAGGTGGAAAGCATATTTCAGAGAAAACTCTGCACAGGAACAAGGTGGCATAATATGAGGCTGAAGGGTGGAAAGCTCAGGGGTAATGTTAGGAAGTACTTTTTCACTGAGAGGGTGGTGGAGCTGTGGAACAGCCTTTCAGCAGTAGTGGTGGGTGCAAAAACAATATGGGGGTTCAAGAGTGCATGGGATAGAGATAAAGGTATCCTGTAGATGTGCAGAGCAGGAGGGACGCAGATCAAATAGGATCCGGGGTTGCAGCAGTGAGTAGAGAAATGGGCAGACTAGGTGGGCCATATGATCCTTATCTGCTGACAGATTATATATGTAGGTAGTGGCCACGGAAGGGATCCTTAGCCTGGTGGCCATCACAGAGACCTGGTAACCTCAAACCAAGAACTGGACAAGACAATAATAGGGTGCTCATTCAGGAAGGACAGAGCAAAGGGCAGGGAAGGGGGGAGTAGTGATGTATGTAAAAGAGAGGATACAGGCAACTAGATTAGGCAGTATGGGGGAGTCAGGTAAACTAGAAACTCTGGGGGTGCTAGCAGCAGCAGGAAATGGGAAACAAATCAGGATTCGGGTGGTCTACAGGCCACAATGTTAGGATCAGGTCAGACAAGGAACTCAGAGAGATGCTTAGGATGGTGGCCAATTAAGGGGAGGTAGTGGTTGTAGGAGACTTTGATATGCTGGATGTGGACTGGAAAGTGCCAGTAGTGGCAAGTACTAGGAATCAGTGCCTGGTGGATGCATGCCAAGAGGCAGTTCTAGTTCAGCTAGTCCAGAACCCCATAAGGGAAGGGACTCTGTTGGATATGGTGCTCAGCAACAGTGAGAGGATGCATAATGTGGCAGTCCTGGAACCACTTGGTTCCAGTGACCACAGCACAGTAGCACTGGAGGTCCAGATAGGGACCACTGATGAGACAAATACAATAATAATATAGGATGTTAAAAAAAAGTAAACTTCAGCAAGATGAGGGAACTGTTGAAAAAAGCACAAGGAGTATAGAGCAGGTGGAGGGGAAGAGGAAGAATGGGTAGAATTTAAAGAGCTGCTGACGCTGCAAAGAAAACTTTGAAAAACATGATATCTAGTTATAATTCGGCTTGTATTCCATATATCATCTATAGATTTCTCCTCCCCATTCCTTTTCACTGAGGAAATGTACACAAAAACAGGATCTTTATCCCTTAGAGTTCATCTGCCTCTACAGCTTACTCCCTACTTCAAGTCATAATGCTCTGTTGTGACATCACAGTCTGTTGCCATTGGAGTAACTGTGATGTCATAACCTGTGCATTATGACCTCAGGTAGGGAGAAAGCAACAGGAATAGATGAACTCTTCAGGAGCAAAGATCCTGTTTTCATACTAATGACCCCAGCATTAAATAACAGGGTGAAGAAATACAGAACTAATATGAAATATAAGTTGAACTGTGTCTAAATATTGTGTTTTGTTAAAGTTCTCCTGACAGCTTCGACTGCTCTTTAAAAAAGTAATGCTAGAAGTGGCAGAAAGCTCAATGGTGCAGGTATCAAAGGGAAAAAAGGCAAGGGATTCAATGTGATTCATGGTGGAAGTAAAGACACTGTAAGAGCCAGAAGGAGAGTATTCATAAAGTGTAAGGAAAGCTAATGGGAGAAGGATAGGGAGAAGTAACTTGAAACAACAAAGGTAGCCAGCAGAAAGGTGAGGGGGCCAAGGTGGAGACAGAACTCCAGCTGGCAAAGAGAGTAAAGAAAGGGAAAAAAGTATTATTCAGGTACATCTGGGAGAAGCATAAGGTCAAAGGGGGTATTATGAGACTGAAGTGTAGGGAAAGATGGGAGGAGGGGGACAAAGGGAAAGCAGAGATACTGAACAAGTATTTTTGTTCTGTATCTATGAGAGAGAAGGATGGGTCACTGCCAGGATGTGGGGTTAAGAGGGAAAGGCAGAAAAACAAGGGCTCAAGTGGCATGGTCAAAATAACAGAGAAAAAGGTGTTGAAAAAGCATACAGCTATGAAAGCAAATAAATCTAAGGAACCTGATGGCTTACACCTAAGGATGCTAAAGGAGGTGGCAGAAGTGATATCAGGGACACTTGCAGACATATTAAACTGCTTGCTGGCCATAGGGATGGAGGACAGTGGGTGTGGCCTCTCTACACCAGAGTGGAAGGAAGGGTGAGCTAGGGAACAATGGATCAGTCAGTTTGACCTGTATAGTAACAAAAATTATGGCGTCTTTGTTATGTATTTGAAATGGTAATGCATTGCGTTACTTCTGCCACTTGAGGGCAGCATTCCGATATGTGTAAGCTAGAAAGAGAGCAGACAGAGAGTGTCGTTGCTGTAACCAGAGAGACACCTGAATAAAAATGAAAGCTACTCTACTCCTGTTGCAATGTGAGTTTGTTGAACTATACCAGAATAAATGTTAGAACATAACATAATTGGCGACGCGGTGTTTAGTTATTCTCCGGTACCTTACCAGAACAAACTACAACTGTGAGGGTTTTCCTGAGACGTAACTTTTGGACCCACGAGTGAACCCGGGAGAGACACATAAAGATGGCCGCGACCATAGGACATATTGATGCCTTTGATGAAAATGTGGAACAGTAGACAACTTATATTGAGAGATTTGGACATTTTGTCACAGCAAATGATATACGTGATGAAAAACAGGTGGCGGTATTACTGAGTGTTATGGGCAGCTTGTTATGGGTACAGTTTGCTGAGAAGTCTAATAGCACCAGAAAAGCCCGGGAGAAAACGTTTGCCAGTATTGTGGAGGTCTTACAGACACATTTCTCTCCTAAGCCTCTGGTGATTGCTGAAAAATTTCGCTTTCACAAATGAAATCAAGCAGAGGGTGAGTCTGTCGCGCAGTATGTGGCTGTTATAAAGAAATTAGCTGGGCATTGTGAGTTTGGCACCCATTTAGATGATGCCCTCCGAGACAGATTTGTGTGCGGTTTGAAAAGTGAAGCGACACAGAAGCGTCTCTTAACGGAGGCGGGGCTGACATATAAGAAAGCGATAGAGATCGCTGTATCGATGGAAACAGCTGCACAGGAGGCTCAGCACCTAAGTGATTCCCTGAAAGTAAATGATTTATCCTTCTCTTCTCCCAGGAAGCCTAATAAATGTGGTCGTTGTGGGAAGGCTAATCACAGTGATAAGGATTGCTGGTTTAAAGAACAGACATGTCATAACTGTGGGAAGAAAGGCCACATTGGGCGAGTGTGCAGAGGGAAAAAGAAAGGAAGGAAATCAATGGAAGCAAAGGAAGCAATTTGGAAATGTAGAAAGAAGAAGTACATCATGTGGAAACACAGGAACATGCAGTGATGACACTGATACTGAATTAGCATTTCACGTGCTGACTCTTAAAGGAAATGGCAACCATCTGTGTAACACCTGAAATTGAAGGAAACCACTGAAAATGGAATTGGACACAGGGGCTGCAGTTTCATTGATTTCTACAGACAAGTATGAAACTATGTTGAGACATCTACCCTGCAAATGACTGACGTGTACTGAGGACATACACTGTGGAGGGCACTTCACCTGAAAGTGTCATCAAAGTGCAGGAAACTAATGGGCAAATGAAAAACTATCAGTTTTGTACATGGTTAAAGGTAACTACCCTTCACTCTTAGGCCGAGAATGGCTGAAGAAAATACACCTTAACTGGCAGGAGATAAGGACTGTTAATACGGGTGACCACAACACTCTAGAAGCAGTGTTGCACAAACATGCTCCTTTATTCAAAGGGGAGCTAGGCACAATGAAGGGCATTGAGGCAAGAGTGTTTTTGAAGCCACAGCACAAACCAAAGTTTTGTCAACCTCGCCCAGTACCTTATGCACTCAGACCAAAAGTGGAGGCCGAATTAATTCACCTAACAGAAGCTGGAGTCTTGTCACCTGTACAGTGTAGTGACTTGGCAACGCCAGTAGTGCCAGTGGTAAAGAAAGACGGGTCCGTGCGAATATATGGAGACTTTAAAGTAACCATAAATCCAGTTCTGTGTGTGGAACAGTATCCGATTCCACACATCGAAGACTTGTTTGCATTGCTGGCACAGGGCCAACGCTTCAGTAAGCTGGATTTGTCACATGCTTATCTACAAATGAGAGTAGATGAAAACTCAAGGAAATATCTCACAATAACCACCCAAAAGGGTCTCTTCTGCTATAATCACCTACCTTTTGGCATTGCATCAGCTGCAACGATATTTCAGTGAGCTATGGACCAGGTTTTACGAGGTCTTCCAAATGTTCACTGTTACCTGGACAATATACTGGTGACCGGAAGAAATGATGCAGAGCACCTGAAGAACCTGGATGCAGTTCTGCAGTGATTGGAAGATTTTGGCTTGCGTGTCCAGAAGGAGAAGTGTGAATTTTTCAAGACTTCATTGGAGTACTTGGGCCATACCATAGATGCAGCGGGCTTACACAATCGCCTGAGAAGGAAAAAGCGATTGTGGATGCCCCAGCACCGGAAAATGTGAGCCAGTTACGGTCGTTCTTGGGCCTGTTAAATTATTATGGCAGGTTTATTCCTAATCTGGCTATGATTCTCAACCCACTAAATGGCTTGCTGTGCAAGGGGAAGTCCTGGTGTTGGACAAAGGACTGCGAAAGCGCGTTTAAGAAGGCTAAAAAGCAGCTTGTTTCGCAAGATGTGCTCATTCACTATAATCCACAACTGAGCATCAGACTGGCATGTGATGCCTCACCTTATGGGGTGGGAGCAGTTCTTTCTCATGTTCTACCGAATGGGGACGAAAAGCCAATTGCCTTTGCATCCAGAACTCTCAGCAAAGCTGAACAAAACTATGCCCAAATCGAGAGAGAAGCTTTGGCAATAGTGTTCAGAGTTCGCAAATTCCACCAATACCTCTACGGTCGAGAATTCACACTCCTCACTGATCACTGTCCCCTCACGACCATTTTCAGTCCCCACAAAGATATTCCTTCCATGGCAACAGCCAGAATGCAACGTTGGGCTCTCTTGTTATCAGCTCACAACTACCGCATTGAATACAAGAAGGTGGCTCTTCATGGCAATGCTGATGAGCTCTCAAGATTGCCTCTGCAGGTAGCCCACAGTGACAAGGTGGACACTGTCGATGTCTTCTACATCAGTCAGCTTGAGAAACTACCCATCACAAGTTCTGAAATTAAAAAGGAGACAAAAGTTGACCCTGTATTGTCTCAAGTCTTGGACTTAGTAACAAAAAGGACTTTTACTGTGAACCAGGACATTCACAGTGAGTTATCACCATTCTACGCCAGACGTAATAAGCTTTCAGTACAGCAAGGTTGCTTTATGTGGGGTGTCCGGGTGATTGTCCCTTCAAAACTACGTATTCGTGTTCTGGACGAGCTACATGTGGGACACCCAGGCGTAGTGAGAATGAAGGCCTTGGCTAGAAGCTATATTTGGTGGCCAGGGATTGATTTGCAAATTGAGCAACAAGCAAAAACATGCACTACCTGTCAGGGTGTTCAGAAAATGCCGTGTCCCTCACCTCTACATCCCTGGATGTGGCCAGGTGCACCGTGGGAGCGCATTCATGTAGATTTTGTGGGGCTGTGGGAGGGACACATGTATTTAATTGTTGTAGATGCCCACTCAAAGTGGCCCGAAATTCAAGTCATGGACACCACTACTACCAGTAAGACCATTCAAGTGCTGCGAGGACTATTTAGCCGTTCCGGGATTCCTGAACAGCTGGTGAGTGACAATGGACCACAATTTATTTCTAGTGACTTTGCAGCATTTTTGAAGTCCTATGGTGTGAGGCATATTCGTAGTGCCCCATATCACCCCTCAACTAATGGCCTAGCGGAGCGTTTTGTGCAAACCATGAAGAATGCTCTGAAATTGGCAGGGGGGGGTCTTTGACCTTACAACACAAGTTGGATAACTTCCTGTTGGCATACCGAAATACACCCCATGCTACAACAACGGAATCTCCAGCAATGTTGTTTTTTCGGCATAAGCTTCGCTCCTGTCTTGATTTGCTTAAGCCAGATGTGGCATCAGAGGTTTTGACGAACCAAGAATCTCAAATACTATGCCGGCAAGCTCGTTCAAAGGATAGGCAGTTCATTGTTGGTCAGGAGGTGCTTGTTTGAGATTACCGGAAGGGGAGAAGTGGACCTCTGAGGTGGTGACATCTCAGACGGGTCCAGTGTTGTATACAGCTGATGTTGAATCTGGAGTGAAATGGAAATGGCATGCTGAACAGCTCCTAGATATTCAGCAGTGCACAGATGGGGACACCTCCAGGGAAGATAATCCATGGGAAATGTGGATTCCATCTGCCATAGCTTACAGAAGCCCCACTACAGAAGTCTCAACACCTTCTGAAGATGCAAAGGAGGAGGTGGAGAGGAGCAATGGTGAGGCTGTACAACCACCAACTGAGGATCAGAGGGAGGTACCAGACAGGACAGCCATGCCAAGGGTTGCTCACGAGAGACGTTATCTATCCCGAATTTCAAAACCTCCAGATCGTTTGAACCTGTGAGACATTTAAAAGAAACAAAATGTTTTGTGTAGTTAGAGAGCCAGATCAGAGTATTGGGGCAGAATAATCCCCTTGACTGGTTCGAGGCCTGGGGCAGTCTACTCCCTACCTCTAGCATAGTATGAACCATCTTAATAATAGCGAATAATGCTAATACTTGTTCATTTGGTAACAATATAATTTAGTGGGGAGGAAATGTTATGTATTTGAAATGGTAATGCATTACGTTACTTCTGCCACTTGAGGGCAACATTCCGATATGTGTAAGCTAGAAAGAGAGCAGACAGAGAGTGTCGTTGCTGTAACCAGAGAGGCACCTGAATAAAAATGAAAGCTGCTCTACTCCTGTTGCGATGTGAGTTTGTTGAACTATACCAGAATAAATGTTAGAACATAACAGTCTTTACTAAGGGAGGAACTGGTATACTTCTTGGAGAGAAATGGGCTGCAGGACCCTAGACCTCATAGATTCAGGTCTTGCTAGACAAATCTTGTTGACTTCTTTGACTGGGTGACCAGGCAGCAGACAGGGGACAGGCAATAGATGTGGTATACTTGTATTTTAACAAGGCCTTTGACTAAGTCCCCCCACAGGAGGCTGGCCAAAAGATAAGGTACTCAGGGCTGGGGGAAAATTGCAACTTTGGTGGAGCACTCTCTGAGGGGAAGACAAGGAGAACACAAAGGGTACTAGTTAATGGGGAGTTTTCAGAGGTAAGGGAAGTAGCAAGTGGAATACCTCAGGGATCGGTGTTGGGCCTGGTTATTTTTAATGTATTCATTCGTGACATAAGAGAAGGCATCAAGGGCAAGATCTACCTCATAACAGGTGACAGAAATCTGTGCAAGGTTGTACACACAGGAAGGGATAAGGGAACTAAAAGAGGATCCGGGCAGGTTGGAGAGCTAATCAAAAGTCTGGCAGCTGGGTTTCAATGCTTAAAAATGTAAAATGATGCCCATTGAGAAGAGAAACCAAGAGTGCAGTATGAAATTTGTGGAGTGGTGCTGGAAAGCACCATGGAGGAAAGGGACCTATGGGTCATGATGCTGGAGAGCCTAAAAACAACAGCACATTGTAACAGAGCTGTGGGCAAGGCAAACAGGATGCTGGACTGAGTAGGGTCAGGGAAAAGCAGTAGAAATTGGGAGATGATCCTCACATTATTTTTTTACTTGCTGTTTATCCTCCCCCTACTCCCTGAGTGACACTTCTTCGGGAGTCGCCTAGGCATCTGTCCCATCCTCACTGTCTGGAGCCCTCGGGTGAACCCCCCATGAAGCCATGGCTATCCCCCCGAGGTGGGGATGAGGTGGGGCCTGTACACCCCAAGCTTCTAGTTTCATTGGGGTCACACTGATAGGAACAGGCAGGGGGATATTGGGGTCTGTGCCGGGTGCTCCATCTACCCGGTGCTTCAGGGAGTCATTTTTCCCATTCTCTGGTGTGGCATGACATACACCCTGATGTCTAGGTGCAATCATCGATGTCTGTCATGCCTCCCCCGTTGGTATGGCTTGGTGTCTGCTGCATCTCTGGCCTCTGACAGAGGTCAGTAAGGTGCCGAGCCTCATCCCCCCTCCCTCCCCAGATAAGGCGAGCAATCTTCCAATGCTTAAGCCTCATCCCCCTGGCTGGCCCTCCATCTCCACAGGCAGATTCCCGAACCTGGGTTGTCATAGTCACGAGCGGTAGTGCTACCACTGCACTGATGGACTGGCCTGATCCACACATTTTACAGGGGTTACTGGTGTGACCACACCTGGAATATTGTGTAAGATAGTAAAGTCCACACCTGAGACAAGGTGGAAGCAGTACAGTGCAGAGCAAACAAGATGGTTCATGGACTAAGAAGCAAGATTGCCCACTCTTTCAGTTTCAACTCTGGGCATCAGTAAAAAGAATATAACTTGGTTTGATGAAGAATGCTGTAAAACTAAAAAAAACTCAATAGAATGATAAGGAGGGTTGGTAAAAATAGAAGCAGAAGAGTGTACAAAGAGTTAAATAAAAACAGAGAAGAATATAAGAAGTTTTTGACCCAAAAAAAGGGAAGCCTATCAGCAAAAATTATAGAAAGAGATGCTGGAAGCTATTAATAAACAAGATTATCAGCTGTACTGGCTCTTAGTGGCAAAAGGGTCAAATAGTGTTAGATATGAAACTGATACATATATAAAACACCAGAAATCTGGATAAGAAATTATTCTACAAAATTTTACAGCAACAAGATTATGTGTAGAACTGAGGTTTTTTTACTATATTAGATGCTTTACACCATTCTCTGATCAAGAAGTTTACATGGCTAGTTCTACATTAAAACCAAAAAGGCACCAGGCCCTGGTCAGATACATGTAGAGGTGTATCTGGACTCTTCTTCTCTATGGGCTAATTATCTTACAATTTTTTTTTTAAATAAGTGCTGTAGAAGTTTGAATTTCCCTGTGTCATGGAAGGGAGCTGTAATAATAGCCATACATAAGAAGGGCAATAGAGCAGACCCTGCTATGTACAGGCCTATATCACTGCTGGATCACATGGGTAAACTATTTTCTAAAATGATACTTACCAGACTTAGAGAGGAACTGATTAACTTAGGGAACTTAACAGAAGCGTAGGCAGGCTTCCGCTCAGGGTATTGCACTACTGACAATTATTTTGTAATCCTACACATGTATAAGAAATGCATTACTTTGCGTAAGTAGAAATTATATGCAGCTTTTATTGATTTTAGTACTGCATTTGACAGTCTATCGTGTAATAAATTATGGGAAATAATGAGTAAAAAGGGTTTTTACCATGAAATTATAGCCATTATAAGAAAACTTTATGTGGGAACTTGGACTCAGATAAGATTGGGCTCTGAGGGGCAGTTATCCTCCACTTTTTCAACCAATAAAGGAGTTAGACAGGGCTGTGTTCTTGCCCTGCTTTTATTCTGTATTTATATTGATAATCTTTTGCTGGAACTTGGCAACTC
Organism: Neoceratodus forsteri; assembly: GCA_016271365.2. Classification (NCBI taxonomy): domain Eukaryota; kingdom Metazoa; phylum Chordata; order Ceratodontiformes; family Ceratodontidae; genus Neoceratodus; species Neoceratodus forsteri. The sequence goes on from CM057451.1 coordinate 239,740,402, forward strand.
ATTAACTGATTCACCAAGTATTCTAGGTAGACACTGTGCTGTGTTAGCATATTCAGATGACCTGGTTTTGTTTTCCCTTACTCAGTCGGGACTGCAGACTAAACTTAATATATTGAATAACTATGCAAAAGAACATGATTTGAAGGTAAATGAACAGAAAAGTCAGATACTGATTTTTGGAGGACAAAATAGGCTGAAAAAGTGGAGGATGGGAAATAAAAAATTAAATACGGTAAAAGATTATACTTATTTGGGTCTGCAGCTATCAAATGATGGGAAGTGGGCAAAACAGACACAAAATCTAATCCCCAGATTGAAAAAACAGCTATGTCCCTACACATATTTAATAAAAAATATGAAGGGAACCCTATTAAAGCCCTTATACCAGCTATTAAGGCTAAATATAATACTCAAGCCCTGTATAACAGGGAAGTATGGCATCCAAGAGAAGTGGATAAATTAGAAGTACCCTTAAATATTCTGCTCAGAAGGAGCCTGGGTTTAGGCAACTCGGTCCCAGCCTCATTAATAAGGGCAGAACTAAGGATTTCCAGTAGAAAGTCTTTTTTTTTTTCAATTAGGAAAGTCAGCTATTGGATTAAAATCTCAAACTATTACTAATTCCTGCATCTCTAAAGTACAACTCCTGCACTTGTTTATACCATACTGCAAGACAAATGTTTTTATTGTAAGCTCTAGGTGTTGTACCTACTGTCCGTAACCAGGAATTGTTGTGCAATCTGTCTGTAACAATGACATTGCTGTACTTATTTTTCTGAATAATTTCTATGTACACCTGTGTACCTGGGTCACACTTGGAAATGAACCTCAGCTCATTGTGCCTTTCCCAGTCACCAAATTTTAAATAAAAAATAAATAAATAGAATAAATAAAATTCTCCATCATAAACAAAGTAGGTACACCTCGCTATGTCTGAAAGAGAAACACACATGGCTGGACCTGGGGCATCTGAAATCTAGATGGCTGACTTTGGGTTTTCAGATCTTGCAGGAGACAGAGATATCTTATCTGGAGAATTATGTTAATGCTGATATCCCAATTAGTCTTAAATATCAGAGGTATGTTACGAATAAAATTATTGAATACTACAAATATAAGTATCTTGAAAGGAATACCAGGCTGAAGATTTCACCTTGGTTTAGATTAAATGATAACGAACATTTCCTTAGGTACCACTATGAGATTTTAACAGATATAACACAAAGAGTACACTTTACTAAACATAGGCTAGAGCTATTTCCTAGCAGTATACGTGATGCAATCTATAGAAAGGATAGCTCTAAACAGACTAAAATATGTTGTTGTCTGTCGAATTCAGTTGAAGACCTAAAGCATGTTATGTTTGTCTGCAGCTGGTATAAGATTCCAAGAGACAAATGGATTTTGCCATTATGTAACTCAATATTAACCTCAGTCTTGGATTTGCTGTTAAAAATATTTTTTACTACTGATGATGTTTTAATTGTGAAAGCAGTAGCAAAATATTTAATTATCATTGCCAGAATCTGTCTATGGCATAAAACTAATAAATTATAGGGCAGGACTATGGATGGATTGAATAGCTGTATAGTAAATAAGTGGTGTTGAAATGAGTACTCTGCTGCCTAGGGACACACGAGTCGACACAGATAAGATGGGGTAAAATAATAAATAGATATGCATGACTAAATACTTTAATTATTTTAATCTTCTCTGCACAGTGAGGTATATTATAAATGTTGTCTGATGTGTACTTATGTATTGTAAATGTCATTGTTCTTGAATGCATATTATTTGTGAAACATCAACATGTTGGATTTGTTTTTGTACTGATGTGTGAAAAGGTCATATGACCGATCAATAAAACATTATACAAGAAGCAAGACAGATAAAGAGAGTCTTCAGGACTTAAACATGTACACCCCAGAAAAAAGAAGGGAAAGGGGTGACATGCTTGCGACATACTATCTGCATGGGATAAATAGGGTAGGCACCAAGGTACTTTTCTTCTTGTGCTCAAATACAGGGATAAGAGGGGAACTCATACAAAATTGCTGGGGAGTGATTCAGAAGTGACATCTATAAGCACTGTTTCACAGAAAAGAGTGGTGGATAAGTGGAGCAAAGTACCAGAAGAAGTGGTACAGGCCAAATCAGTTTATTTATTTATTTATGTGTTTATTTGTAATTTTTGATCAGGAATGACACACTAAACTAATATAGCTGGTTTCCAAATCTGTCCTGGGGGGTGGGTTGCATGGACCTATTTTATTGAGGGGGATGCTGGCCATCGCACCAGGGAAACTTCCATGCTATTTGTTCATAAGTACCATGGGATCTTTTAACATCCACCTGGACAGTGACCAGAGATGGGGAGAAGGGACCTTGTTTTAACATCTTATCCAAAGGACAGCACCTCATTCAGTGTCAGTTATGGGTAATACCCTAAGTGCCTGGTGTGGGGCTAGAACCCATGGCCATCCAATCATCCAGCTCCAGAGGTGAGTGTGCTACCTACTGAGCCATGGAAACTGACATCAGTGAGAGCATGCCACTTCAGCAGGGATGGGACAGGTATATAGGATTTGTTAGAAAAGGGAAGCAGAAGCAAAGGGAAGGGATGGCCACGAGGACCAGTGCAGAGCTGTTAGGTGGGATGGACAGACTGGTTGGTCTGATGGAACATTTTCTGCTGTTATTGTGTCAAATCTCTCTCTCTCTCTTTCTCTCCTATAACTGTATGCCAACCACCCTGGCACAACAATGACCTCTGGGCTCTCACATCTGTTGGTCATCATCTTCAGAAACAATGATGCATTTCTGCAGCATTTCAGGCATTTAGTACACTCAGAGGTGGCATACCAGAGAGCAGATTGCAAAAGATCAGGATAAGGAATCTGTGAAGGATGCAAGGAGAGAACACATTTCCAAATTATTTTGTTCATGCATATCTCTCTCCAAACCATGCACAATTACACTGAAGCCTCAAACCCTCTGCAAAGCATGGAACATGCAAACCCTTGAATGTAGGGAGTAGGCTGACAAGGCTTCAACAAAACAAATTTCACTCTTTATGGTGGCTTTTATATCTGTATGCACTAAGGCCAAGAGCAACAAACCACAGACATTATTTTGTCCTTTTGGGACTGCTGAGTTCAACACAGTCACTACACAGTCAAGTACCAAGTCAACCTCAGAGCATTTCAGACATTTTGTACACTTTTATTTGGTGATAGGGTTACCACCTTTGGATGAGGTAAAAGCCGGATCCGAAATAACACACCAAACTCTTCCTCTGGCTCCACCCCTTTTTTATGACTGGCGAGTATATCACACCTCCTCCAAAGCCATTTGTGATGTTGAGATAGACATTACTAGTGATAGGAATTTTTTTATACTGTTATTTATTTGATTTATTTATTCAGTTATTTATTTTTATTCTTTGGCAACCAGGTTACCTCCCATATGCCTCATAGCCCATTTTACAGGAGTGACCCAGGAGCACAGGAAGGTTAAGTGACTTGCTCAGGGTCACACAGTATTTAAGTGGAGGTTGTGGGAATGAAACTCAGGTCTGCTGGATGTGCCAAGCTCAGCCACAGCTTATTGCTCAGCCCTCTGTTAAACACTCTCCCATTTTTTCTTTCCATGTCAGCCATGTATTCTGATTCTTTGACCAATTTTTGATAACTTAATTATCAGTACTTGTGGTACTCTTAATACTGCACTGTGTTCCCCTTTACCTCAGCAGCTACTGCTGTTTCTTTTTATATTTCTAAGACATTCCACAATTTCAGATACACCATTCCATGCTGTTTATCTGAATGATCTGTAAAAGTGTAGCTAATATCATGGAATGTTCAGGTAATACAAAAAATTAGAGCAAATGTAGTGATAAAAGCAATAAAAGTTAGATTATTAATGTAACAAAAATGGGTCTAAAACTTACCATAATATAGAAAAAATAAAAAGAAACACATGAGAGCACATAATGGTGTAAAAACTGTTTCCTGTCATAGCAGTAAAAGACCATACTTAAAATTCAGAGTGGAAAAGAATAGGCTAATTTACTGCTAATGATCTTAATGGCCATACTTTACACCTCTCAGACAGTCTGGTTTTACAAACAAAGGCAGGTCTGAAAGACTGTGACAGCAGAACTTCTTTGTAACATGGACATGTAATGCAGCCAAAACAGTGAATGATTTGATACATCAGTTTTAAGAGTATATGAGCACTCAAAATGGCCCAAAAACCGGACTGCATGTAACCAAAACCAGATGACCGGATAAGGACCCTAAAAACCGGATTATCCAGTCAAAAACCAGGTAGGTGGCAACCCCATTTGGTGAAGCCATGTCAGTTTACTCATACAAATGATTTGCATATCCAGAATGCTTTGTACTGGGCTTTAGAGTGCATATGTGTGGTTTGGGGAGCAATACAGAAACCAAACCAATTTGTTTTCTCATGGTATCCTTTACAGATCCCACATCCTGCTCCTTTTTCAATCTGACTCTCTGATATGCTACCTCTAAGCATACTAAATGCAAAAACACTCCAAAAGTCGCCTTTCTTTCTCAAGATTACAACCAGCACGTATTAGGGCAGAACGTCATTGTTTGTTTTTCTTGGTAAACTTTATTGTAATATTTTAATGGCACAATATTAAAGGGTGATATGGTACAGTACACTGTCTATCAATAAAATACATAATTCCAGCCTTTTTTGAGTCAGTATACATCTTGTACATACCTGCATACCTGAATTATTCTAGCTTCAGAATACGCAGCATACATAACATGGCTCTGCAGCATTTGTGCATTGCCCTATTATACCTGTTGTGGGGTTAGGAAATAGAATAGTGTTACAGATCTATCTAACTATGTATGTATGTATGTATGTATGTATGTATCTATCTATCTATCTATCTATCTATCTATCTATCTATCTATCTATCTATCTCTCTCATGCTTTCTCTCTCTCTCTCTCTATATATATATATAATTTGCAAAAAACTGTGCTAATACACCAGTTAGGGTAACAATGCCGCAAAAGTAGGGACATGTGGCGTTAGGGTTTCTCACCCTAACGCTCCCCTCAACCTCCCAAGCAGCAAAAGGAAAAAAACACTAGGGGTTTGGGTCTCTGCAGTCTTGGTGAATCAGTGGTGGGGTCTTCATTGGGGGTTTGAAAACTCTAATGCTCACCCCTCCCTCTGTGGGCCCTGCGTGAAGAAAGAAGATCATGTATGACATTGTTTGCTCATGGAATAGGGGGGACAATAGGGTTGACAGCAACCAAGGAAGTCCCCACCACTGATTTGCCAAGACTCCAGAGGCCCAAACCCTTAATTTTTTTCTTTTTGCTGCTTGAGGGTTGGGAGGCATTAGGGTGAAAACCCTAATGCCCACATCCCAACCTTTGTGCATCATGTTCCCTAACTGTTGTAATAAAGAAGTTTTGTAACTATATCTATATATATATATCTTGTATTTATTGATATATATATATATATATATATGAGAGAGAGAGAAGAGAGAGAGAGAGAGAGAGAGAGATCTGACTCTGTATAGCATGCTTTAAATGGCATGGACTTCCTTGTATACTCCTTACTGCAGTCAAATACCCCATGTAATAACAGTAGTACTTGTGCTCTGCATGCACTAAATATTATGCCTGTCTGCCACGTATGGAGGACAACACTTAAAGTGATTAAACATAGGCACTGTAAACAGGGCAACTAAGGAGAAGGAAGCGGAGGCTTGTGGTGACTGAAGCTTGGCCCACTGGAATGAGCCCCACAAGGCAAAAGGGCTTGCCTTGCAGTGCTCATATTTTTTTTTTTTATGACAGTTGTGTCTATCGACTCACTCATCATTAGCAATATCATTATCATTATCCAATTCCAATTGCTTAACTTTTTATTTGTCTTTATATTGGAATTCCCTCTCTCTGACTTTGGTATTTGAATTGGAAGCAGATAGGAATACAGGCAGATCTTCTGATTCAGATTCTTTTTTAGTCTATGGCAGCAGAGATGTGGTGTGTGGGGTTAAGTAACTATTCTTTTTTATGAATGTGAGCCTCAACATGTTTGGGTGACAAATATATTCATTTAGTCATTAATCATTGCCCTTGATGAACTGCACATTTATTTGGAGCTAGCACTGCATATGGGGCAGCTCATGTACCATATTGCCACAAAAAGGCCACTCCTGAACCTTTGTTGCCCAGTACAAAAGTGGCTTCTCATCAGTGTTCAAGTTCTTTAAGTCTGTCAGTATGTCTCCTCACATGTTCTGCAGACTTAAGGTTGAAGTCCTTTTCCTCCTCTTCTGACTCCTCAAAAGCACCTGTGATAATACTGCTGCAAGGTGTAGGAACTGCTACTAGTTTGGGCCTTTAACGGTGGGGTGGTGCTGGTGCCCAGTGTGTCCATAGATGTGTCAGGGTCACAGACAGCAGTGGGATATGTTTGAATAGATTATTGGGATCATTTTGAAATTATATGGTATTCTGAAGTGTTGATCTCATCTTTAGTTTGACTAGCTTTGCTGTCAGTTGTTCTGCATACACCTTTTTATTCTATAATTCAGAGTCTGGATGTGAACCTGGGACCTTGAGTCAGACTGAAAGGGGCTGCTACCATGCTACATGACTGGAGGCCTTAATGATTATGCTAGTGATACTGTTGTATTATTAAACTGTGCTGAAGGAATGGGAATTGAGTTTAAGATCACTTTAGAGGACAGTCATAAATATTGATCTTAATTTTATACTCAGGGACAGAAAATGTAAATGATATGCCCAGATGAGGCAATGGGAACTCCTTGAATCAATGAGTAAGGAAAACCTTTAATGAAACTGAGACATGTCTGCTGTATTACAGAAATGGCATATTTAGTAGGAATAGCAAAGGCATCTATATCTGCATTGTATAGACAATTGTCATTATGATGCACAACTAAGTGCCCTGCCCATACAGATGTATCATGTGAAGACAAGGGCAATGAAGTGGCAGAAATAACAATAGCTAGAGGGTTTGGAGACAAAATATTAACAAAGAGTCACAGATATCTGTCTCAGAGGACAATGTACAGAAACAGTTATATAGAAAAGTGACTGAAAAAGACATGAACAGTCCAGCTAGTCTGTCCCAAAAGCCCCTACTTCAAGACACTGTAGTCTACAGCCTCCCTTCCAGTCTTCCCTTCTTCTCCCTCATCTCTCTGTCTGATAACTCCTTAATGAATGTACACTACCTTTTGAACCCTGCTATTGTGTTTACTACACAACCTTGCCAGGATGTTTGTTCCACCCATCTTCCACCTGTTCTGTTAATTTATACTTCCTCATGTCTTTTTTAATCTTCCCCTCTCCAGTAAAGCATAAGCAAGGCCCCTAGAATTCTCATGACACTTGAATTTTCATCAGAACTTGCAATCTACTCATAGAACTTCTGCGGTGCCGAGAATCACTCTTCTTGGTGATTTTTTATTAATATTTCTGTTTATACATAGAATCTGGTTCCCTTTCCCTCTTTTTATACCCAAAACCCCCCTATATGTTCAGAATGAGATGTTTTCATTGCTATAGCATCATACATTAGCTAATGAAATGGCTGCATTCTGCAACAGAAATGAACAGTCACTTATCTACCACAGCTCCCACTGCCAGAGACGGTGGTACAGCACATCATGCATGGTGATATTTGCTCAACCTGCACTACAGCCTAATACAATTTTCAGTCTTACATTGTTGCACTAGGGCCAACTTAAACAAAACCTTGTCAATAGCACAGACCTGTTAAGTCCATACCTCACTTTGTACAAACCTATTTGTGCCTTTAAGGTATAGAGATGCTATCTGAAATGAGTAACTGGTAAAATGAATTTAACTGTCTAAATTTTTAAGAAAAATAAAGTAATTATGCCCAGAAAAGTGAAATATAATAATGTGTAGACCTGTTGAAAGAATAGAACTGTTAAATAAATAATTGCACTGTACGCATTTTTGCCAGGGTTATTGATTACATATTGTCATTGGTTGATAGAATCACCTAAAAGTTATTGAGAAATGTTGTGTGCAGGGACAGCTGTTGGACCAGAGGGTAGCATGCTGTGTTTCCATGCCGGCAACTCAGGTTCAGTTCAGAGATTAGCTCTGGGAGCTGGCTGGGCAGCACAAGGATTGGTGGAACACATCACTGCTCAGAGCCTGGGAAGGTATGGTGCAGTGTTCTGTCACATGGGGGACACATTGTGATGGGCCGGAGAGCTGTATCTCACAATTGGTTCACATGCATGTCATGGCCTGATGGTGTTATGCAGTGAGTCAGGGAAAGCAGGTTGACATGAAAAATGAGTTTTGCAATAACTCCTCTATTCCATTTCCAATGGGACCTGTATGAATAAGGATGCAAGTTCGTGGAAATTAAAAAAAAAAAAAAAAAATATATATATATATATATATATATATATATATACACACACACACACACACACATATATAGTATCTCTGTCTCTCTCACCACACACACACACACACACACACACACACATGCATATTTGTATGTATGTTACAGATTGCATATAACTATATAAGTGATACACAGTGGGAACCTCATGAGTGCTGTAGAAAGCACATACAAATATATAAGTGATAGACAGTGGAAACCTCATTAGTGGGATAGATAGCATGCATATAGAAATACCTTATTTATCACATAAGATCCCCTCTGCATATGTCATTTATGCAACAGGCTTAAGGGAGAGACATTTGTTTTGCTTTTTTAGGCATAAAACCATTTTTATAAAAATGTTATTTTTTGAAGTAGTGTTACTGTGCTTTCCACCATCCTGATTGCTATAACCACTGCCATGAAAGCGAGGTCAGGATGACAAGCTGACACTGTGATGTGATAGTTTGTTAGTGCCTCAGAACTTCCGCAGAAATTACAAACCACTGCCGCAGAAGTTCTGTGGCAAATGGTAGTCTTGCCGCAGAACTTGGTCCTACTGTGCCGCAGGAAAGTAGGGGCCCTGAGCATAAGCCCCCTGGTGTATGAATTGTTTCTTAGTTCTTAGGGTCATGTTTGTGGCCCTTTGTTGCACTTGTTGTATTCATAATGATCAATTTGCATACTGTTAAATCACGTTTACCACAGTTGTTCTCCCTGCTTATCTGAGTTTCTGTAAATTGTCTCCACTGTATAACTTCATATAGATATATCTGACTCTGAATAGCATGCTTTAAATGGCAATGGCTACCTTATATACTTCTTGCAGTTACCTCCCCAAGTCATAACAACAGTACTTGTGTTCTGTATAGCATGCTTTAAATGGCACAGATTTACTTATATATCCCTTGTTTTTTGCCAAATTCCCCAGGTAATAGCAATAGTACTTGTGCTCTGCATGCCCTAAACATTATGGGCCCGATTCACAAATCTTCCATGAATGGCACAAGCCGCTTGCACCACAAGGAATGCTGCAAGGTGCAGCTTGCACCACAAAAATGCCCTGAGAGCTATTCACAAAGGCAGCATGATCCAAAGTGGCTTCCACCAGCCTTGTGCCACAAAGGTGGCTGTGGCATGGTGCAAGGGACCTTGTGGCATACGCAGGCTGTCATATCCCCATAATAGGATTCACAAAGCTGCCCCAGAGAGAGACATAGTCTAAGTACCCTTAGACCAGCTAGGACTGTTCTAAAGGTGCTTAGAGTATGTCCCTCTGGGACAGCCCAGCACAGTGCGGCAATGTGCCACAGTCCTCGATCCCTGATGGTGCCAGAAAATAATAATCAGTAGTTCCTCTGCTACCCTCCCTGAATCCTGATGTTGCTGTTAATAAAAATAACTAAATAATACCCCTGCAACAATCTCCGAACCCCAATGGTGCTGTTAATAAAGCTAACACAATAATACCCCTGACACCCTCTCCGAACCCCGATAGTGCTGGTCATAAAACTAACATAATAATACCCCTGCTACCCTCCCTGAACCCTGATGGTGCCAGTACAGATGGTATGCAATAGTACCCTAGCCCTGGTGGTATAGTGGCCCCCTGCCTCACCTGGCAGTGCCAACCACCCCGCACCACCCCCAGTCCCAAAGCAGAGCCAGTGGTCAGCACAGCCCACTTCATACCTCCAAGGCTTGCCGCTGACTGAACAGTGAGTTTACTGTAATGTGTATGCACATTCACATTACGGTAAGCTCACTGACTGTTCAGTTGGTGACCAGCCACTGAGGTGTGAGGTCGGCTGTGCCGGTCACTGGCTCTGCTCTGGGACTGGGGGCAGTGCAGGGTGGTCAGCACTGCCAGCTGGGACAGGGGGCCACAGTACCACCAGGGCTGGGGTACTATTGCATACTATCTGTACTGGCACTATCGGAATTCAGGGAGGGCAGCAGGGGTATTATTACAGGGTTTTAAATAATTGATTAGCAGTTTTTTTCTTGTGACAATGCTAACTGTACAGAAATGTATTTATATAGGTTTTCTAGAAGTGTTATGTTTGTTAAACACAGTGAGGCAAGTGCTATGCATTTTCACAATGTTTTAGCACTTTTATGAGCAAAACGCTAATCAATTTTTGGAGTTAAATTAAACCTTGTATTGTGTTACTCTTATGACCAGCACCGTCAGGGTCTGGGGACGGAGGCAGGGGTATTATTATTTAATTTTTGTTACCAGCACCATTAGGGTTCAGGAAGTGGGGCTGCTAGACCACCAGGGTCTGGAGCAGTGCTCACTGCCCTGCAGCTTGCAGCAAACACTCCTGGTGCACCGTCTGTTTGGCGCAGTGCCATGGTTGCAACACGCTGTGGGACTTTGCCGCCAGGACCCTACTCAACTGTGAATTGGGCTCAAGGTCTCTGGTGCACCAGCAGTCAGTGCAAGCTGCATTTGGTGCAGATTGCGTCGAACTTTGTGAATTGAGCCATATGACTGTCTGTCAAATATGGAAGACAATACTTAAAGTGATTAAACATAGGCACATTAAAGAGGGCCACCGAGGATAAGGAAGAGGAAGAAGAGGAAGAGGAGGCTTTCAAGCTTGTGACCTGGTACTTTCTGCATCCCTTGCTAAAATCAATTTCTCAGTAGGCCTTAGCTCACCCGCCCCCTCATTTATGTATTGTTTTAAATACCTGTGCCCCCTCGTTTCTGGACTGTTTAAATACCTGTGCTCATGGCGTTTCTCTCTCCTTTCAGGTGATCGCCCGCGAGGTCGTGAGAGCTCCTGCTCCTGCCTTCCCCCGCCCCCTGAATTCACTGCACCATGGAATGAGGTAATGAAGGATTGCAAACAAGTGTAAAGGCACTCGCAGGAGCTCACTCTTTCCGGGGATTTCAGCTGCTCCAAAGCTGCTCCAGTCAGTGGCATTTTGTGCTCCCTTGCCATACGAGCCCTCCTGGCTGCTGAGACGCGGTGATGGCTCTGCCCTGCCGGCTTCACTGGCTGCCCCACCACCCCCACCACTGCCCTAGGTTGGCGTTTGCTTATATAGCTGCTGAGATGGTCATGTGAGCTGAAAATACCTATCAGCTCACTTTACCATCTGCAGCCTATACAATTCCTCCACTAGGGGCCCCTCTGTCATCACTGGGACAACCTAGCCACTCCCATTGTAAACTCTCAGCACCATCCTTCATCTTATATCACTTCTCAGCTTCCCCACTAGAGGCCGTCCTGCCACTTGGGATTGCATTCATTACTAAAAGACATCTCTCCACTCAAACTTTCACAGGTCGGGCCAATTTGTCTCCCTAATCCTTGGCAATTTTCCCCAGTGGTGCTAGGAAATTTTTACTTCTAAAAGAGAATCTTGCCCCCTTTTTTATATATCCCAGTAGCTGATAATTACTTAACTTGCTAACCCTGCATAACCTCTGGCAAAGCCATCGTGTTTCTCAACTCGGTACCGAACCTCCTTGTCAGACATTAGATCATACTAGTGCCTTCTCATGTCTCAAAATCTATGTTTCTATGTTTCTTACTAAGGACTCTTTCTCTCCTGTTCTGTACTCTAGGACCCCTTCCAATATGGCCTTCTTAAGCCCACCCCTGTCTGGACACGGTGGTGCCGAGGCATCTCCCCCAAGGGGTGCGATGGACGACTGACTCTTCCCCCTCCTCAGCTACCTCCTGACAGTCTGGGCAGGATCTTCCTAGCCCTTGGGGGTGACATAGAATCAAACCCAGGTCCTATCTCCCCTAATCTTACTCTAAACACCCCCTCATGCCCCGTGTGGGCTGATACCAAAGGGCTTAAAATCGCTCATATGAACATTTGCAGCCTAAGGTGCAAATTCCATGAAGTTGAGGCTTGGGTAGCACTATATAAGCCTGACATATTAGTCTTGACAGAAACTTGGCTCAAACCTCAGATCCTCCCCCATGAAGTGGACTTAGAGGGATACCTTACTTTTTGAAAAGACAGGACTGGGAAAAGGGGAGGTGGGGTCGCTATTTATGTCAGCACTGACCTTCAAGCCACAGACCTGGACTCCCCCTCTCATAGTGACTCCCTGGCCAAAATGCTGCTCGTCAAAGTACTACTTGGTAACATCAAACCCCTTACCTTAGGAGGTGTCTACATTCCCCCTCAATCTACTGCCTCCTCCTTGGAAGCCATAACTAGCCTCCTTGAGGACTACCCCATGGGGGAAACCATACTACTTGGGGATTTCAATCTTCACTGGCCATCCCTACTCTCCTCCTCTATTAAGAACCCATTACTTGGCTCACCTCTTACCCAGATCATCGACCTCCCCACAAGACACAACGCCAAGATTGGAAACCACTCTCTCATTGATTGGATCCTCATCTCCTGCCAGGGCCATATTCTGTCTGCAGGGATTATGGCTGACTCCTTGAGCGATCACTCGCCTACTTTCTGCATATGGTCCAACAAGCCCACCAAAATTGCCGCAAAGATCATTGAAGCGAGAAACTACAGTAGGTTTGTACCTGCAGACTACCGTTCCCAGCTGTTGAACTCTGACTGGGCCCCTATCACCTCTCTCCCCACACTCGATGAGGCTCTCGAGTACTTCACTCAGATCTTCTTGTCTGTATCTAACACTCACGCCCCGATAAAAAAGCTCATGGTACAGGGCAAATGTCATAAATGGCTGAGCCCTTGTCTCAAGCACAATGCTCCTCCAGGACAGAGCTTGGGGTATCTTCAGATCCTCTGGCAGCCCAACAGACTGGGAAAAGTACAAAGAGCTGAGAAATCGGTGCAAAAAATCTTCGAAAAAAGCCAAGTCTCAATACTTAAATGACCTACAAACAAGGCACCTACGGGACCCCACAAAATTCTGGGGTCACCTAAACCTACTTATTAAGGACTCCTCAACCGGTCAAATGGACTCCCTCTTAGTGGGGGACTCTCTGACAAATGACCCAGCCATAGTTGCTGAGGCATTTTGTGCCTCCTACTCTATCCCGAGTGGGTCTCCCCCTCTGGTTCCCCATGGGCCTAACCCATACTCTGGTGATGAATTGGCCCACCCTCGGCCCCAATTTCACCTAAAGCTGGTCAAACAGGCAGAGGTACTACCTCTCTTATGCAAAATTAACCCTTCTTCCTCGCTAGGGCATGACCAGCTTGAACCTCGCCTCCTGAGGGCTGCCGCCCCGGCTATTGCCTATCCTGTCACCTTACTTATAAATAGGTCACTTCAGGAAGGAAAGGTCCCAGAAATGTGGAAGGCTGTGACCATTATACCTGTCCACAAAAGTGGTCCCCGAGACAAAATTGGAAATTATAGACCAATTTCCCTTCTCAGTCCCTTGGGGAAAATTCAGGAAAGGCTAGTCTCAAACCAACTCCAAGACTACCTTGAGCTGCACTCTCTCATGGCTGACATTCAGCATGGTTTTAGAAAGGGCCATGATACTGACACTGTGCTTATCCGACTCACTACGGACATCCTCTCCTATATGGACCAAGGTTCTCCAGTGGGCGCCCTCTTCATTGACCTATCCAGGGCCTTTGACTTGGTCAACCATAACCTCCTCCTCTCTAAACTCCAGACCTTGGGACTGGATTACCACTCTCACTCCTGGTTCAAGAGCTACCTGAGGGACTGTTCCCAAAAGGTCCGCTGGAAGGGTGCACAGTCTGGTCCTAGATTGGTCACTGCTGGGGTACCTCAGGGCTCAATCCTGGGCCCTCTGCTCTTCTCACTCTTCCTGAATAATATTGAGGGAAGCAGCCTCTGCAGCAATCTCATTCTGTATGCTGATGACACTGTCATTTACTGCAGTGACCCACGACCTAGTGTCATCTCAACTAATCTGCAGAATAGTCTCTCCACCCTTGAGGCCTGGTTCTCCACAAACTCCCTTAAACTTAATGATGCAAAAACCAAAGCTGTACTGTTTGGATCGAGATGACTGGGCTCTGACAGAAGCCAGTTCCTCCAGATCTGTACCAGCCAAGGAAAAAGAGTCAAGATCATGCCTAGTTTCAAATGCCTCGGGTCCACCTAGACCAAGAAATGACCTACCAATTCCACATCCACTCAATAACCAGGTCCACCCATCAAAAGCTTGGCCTCCTTCACCGACTGGGGAACTCCTTATCCTCTACTGCATGTCATGCTATCGCATGCTGCAATCTCCTTCCATCCATCCTATATGGTGCTCCTCTTCTGCAGTTCCTCCGTGAGATGGAATATAATAAGCTCTCTGTACTCTATAACCGTGTGTGGCCCGTTTTGCCACTAACTCCTCCCCTAAAACATCATTGTGAGGCCCTAAAGGAGCTAAACTGGCCCTCTCTCCGTCATAAGCTAGCCTATCCTGTTGCCTGCCCTAGCTTTCAAGTTTACCTCTAGGTCCCCTCCCCATCTCAGAGGACTTCTTTCCCCAGAAAACATCCAGAACCCTGCGATCAACAGCAAGTCACCCTCTCGTCACCCTAGAAGCGCTCAACCCATGGCAAGCGTTCCTTCAAATTTGCTGCCCCTTACCTATGGAACTCCTACCACCTGGTCTGACAAACTCAACCACTCTCACTCAGTTTAAAAATGGACTCAAACTATATCTTCTAAATCTTAGTCTCTGTGGCTGTAACCGCTAGCTCCCTAGACCATTCCCCTGGGCCCTTTCACTGTTTGAACTCTCTACTTGAAATGCTAATGTGGACTCTGATTTCTGGCTGAACTTATGTACATATTGTATATAATGTGTGAGATCTTAACATATTGATTTTAATATGAAACTGTATGGGAACCCTCCTGCTACCCTTGTATAAATGATATCATTATACTGTGATGTAACAAATGTAACTAACTTAATTAATGTAATTATTGTTTTCAGTGTCCTTTCTGTAACTAACTCCAGGTCGCCCCTGAAAAAGGGACCTTTGGTCTCAGTGGGCTTATCTGGTAAACACAATCTAAATAAATAAATAAAATTTACTGAAGCTTGGCCTATTGCAATAGGCTCACAAGGAAAATGGGCTTGCCTTGCAGTGCTCATAAGTATTTTTTTGTAAGACGGTTGAGTCTATGGACTCCCTCATCAATATCAGTATCATCATTATCCAGTTCCAATTTCTTATCTTTTTATTTGTCTTTATATTGGAATCCACAACCCCCTATCTTCAATATCTGAATTAGAACCAGGTGAAAATTCAGGCAGATCTTCTGATGAAGATTGTTCTTTAGTCTATGACAGTAGAGATGTGATATCTGGGATTAAGTGACAATTCATGTTTATGAATGTGAGCCTCAAAATGTTTGGGTGACAAATGTATTCATTTGTCAGTAATACAAACATACAAAGAAGCCAACAGAAGAGGGCCATTTGGTCTGTCTAGTCTGCTCGTATTGCAGGGCCCACAGCTTGAGCTACTGACCATGCCCTTTCTCCCCACTCCTCCCATCCTCCCTACCCATGATCCTTACCTTCCCCTCTGCCTATCCCAGCCTCTCTTAAAACTGCCCACTGTCATCAACAAAACCACCTCTTCAGGCAGCACATTCCAAGTGTCAACCACCCTCTCTGTGAAGAAGTGCTTCCCGACTTCCCTCCTAAACCTCACCTCTCCAGCTTAAGACTGTGCCCCCTCATGTTATGGTTGCCACTTAGCTGAAAGAAACCCTACTTATCCACCTTATTTAGCCCTTTCAAATGCTTGAAGGTCTCAATCATGTCCCCCCTCTCTCTCCTCTCCTCCAGGGAGTATATGTTCAGTGCCTTCAATCTCTCCTCGTATGCCTTACCCTTCTGACCCACTGTCTTCTTTGTAGCCATCTTCTCGACCTTCTCCAGCAGGTTCATGTCCTTTTTGAGGTGTGGGGCACTAGTACTGAACTCCATACTCTAGATGTGGCCTCTCCGGTGACCTGCACAAGGGCAGTATAACCTCCTCTCTCTCCTACTACTGCTCCCCCTAGCTATGCATCCCAGCATCTTGTTTGCCCTTGCTGCTGCTTTCTTGCACTGTGTAGAGTGCTTCAGGTCACTAGTGAGCATCACTCCCATGTCTTCCTCCTCCTCTGATGCAGATACCTGGATTCCACCCAGGTAGTACTCTGCCCTGGAATTCTTGGCTCCAGTGTACATAACTTGGAATTTCTTGGCGTTGAAGCCCAGCTGCCAAATCCTGGATCATCTCCCCAGCTGTTCCAGATTATCCTGTAAGCCCTGTATCCCTTCAGCTGTGTTCACTCTCCCATAGATCTTGGTGTTGTCCATGAACAGTCATGTTTTGCCCTTAATGCCATCCCCAATATCATTGATGAAGATACTGAACAACACTGGCCCCATCACTAAGCCCAGTGGGACCTCACTGGTGATCTCTCTTGTGCCAGATAACTCTCTGCCCCACAACCACCCTCTGGGTTCTGTCCCTCAGCCAGTTTTCCATCCATCTGGTCATTTTTTCCCCAACTCTGAGATTTGCAAACTTTCTGATCAACCGTTTGTGGGGTACAGAGTCAAAGGCCTTGCTGAAACCCAAACAGAGGATGTCTACCAACTGGGCCCTATCTACTGCCTTAGGGACCCAGTCAAGGAACTCAATCATATTCGTTTGACACAATCCCCCCCCCATGAACCCATGCTGCTTCGCATCCTGGAGACCATGGTCCTCTAGATATTCCACCAGCCTTTCCTTAAGTATAGTCTTCATAAGCTTGCACATGATTGAGGTCAGACTGACTGATCTGTAATTCCCTGTGTTATCCTTGGGACCACTTTTAAGAAGGGGCACCACATGTGCTGTTCTCCAGTCCTGCAGTACCATGCCTGACTCTGGTGAACTATTAAATAGGCCTGCCAGTGGCCACACCAGCTCCTCAGCCAGTTCTCTTAGTACTCTTGGATGTACTCAGTCCGGGTCTGGTGATTTGTCCACCTTCAATGCTAGCACCCACTCCCTCACTCTATCCTCTGTCACTACATCTATGTTCCCCTCCCTCCCTGCCCCTCTTCCCCAGCCCTGAAGGCCCTAGTCCATCCTTCTCCTGGGTGAAGAAAGAACAGAAGTACTCATTGGGTATCTCTGCTTGTCCCATTATCCTCCACCCACTGCTCCCCTTTGCTGTGCCTAACAATCCCATCCTTTTTGTCCATTTTCTTGCTTACTATATATAGCAAAAAAAGGCCTTCTCCCCCTTCTTAATTCCTTCAGCTATCTGCAGCTCATTCTGTGCCTTAGCTCACTGGACTTACTTACTTGCTTCACTAGCCAACCTTAGGTAATTTTCCCTACCCATCTCTCTCGGTCTTCCTGAATTTCCTATAGGCAAACTTCTTTTCCCTTACAGCCTGGGTGACCCAGAACTGAACCAGCTGGGTGCTTTGGCCCTTGTGTTCTTCCACCTGAGCCTAACAAACTTCTCTGTGGCAACCAGTATTCCTTCCCTAATAATGAACCACTTTTGCTCCACCCCCATACCTGCTCTGATGTCCACCATGTGGCTCCTTAGCACTTCACCCATCTTCCTGAAGTCTGCCTTTTTAAAATCCAAGATTTTGGTCTTAGTCAGGATGCTTTCCCTGCCCATATCCAGCTATAACCATGCTGTGCAATGATCACTCTGACCCAGGGGCTCTTTGTCCATTATTTCCTGTAGCTGCTCCCAATTCATGAGTACCAGATCAAGAATTGCCTCTACTTTTGTTGGTTCTGTGATGCCCTGAGTCAGGAACCCACTTTGCAGTCCTTCTAGGATCACTTGACTCCTAGCACATGTTGTGGATGTACGCTCTAGTCCACCTTCATCAGGTTGAAGTCCCCCATAATTATCACCTCTCCTTTCCCTGCAGTTTCCAATATTTGCAAGCTCAGTTCCCTGCCCCTCTCCTCATCCTGGTTGGGTGGTCTGTAAACCACCCCCAACATCACTTTTCTTTCTTTATTGGACTGTAACTAAGTCCATAATGCCTCCACTTCCCTTTCTCCAACTCCTCCCTCATGCAAGTTATTCTTTTCCTGATGTGAACTGCCACCCCTCCCTCCTTCCCAATCATCCTGTCCCTCCTGTATAGTTAATATCCAGGGATCACAAGGTCCCAGTCATGGTGTGGTGTTGCCCATGTCTCAGTTACTGCTGCAATGTCAACTCTTCCATCTGCTAATAGTGTCTTTAGGTCATCCATCTTGTTTCCAAGACTCTGCAGATTCAGAGACATCACCCTCCACCTAGAATATGAGCTTCCTTCCTTTCTCTCTTCTTCTCTTCACATTTCCCCCCTCTATATGCACCTCCCCACCTTCCCCTGTTATGTGTTCCTCACCCTCTCCACCATTTTCTGTTTCTTTTCTCACCCCTTCCGCCTCCACCCTCCAAACCTCTTTCATCACTGTGGGGGGGTTCTACAGGCCCATTGCCCCCCCAATAGTTTAAATTATGTGTAATTATTGTCATGAAATGTAATTACATAAGTGGCCTTATAACCCTAATTAGCCACCTCGATGGGTATGCATCCTTGTAAACCACCCTTAAACATTATTTATATATATATATATACACACACACACACACACACATATATATATATATATATATATATATATATATATATATATATATATATTTCGGACAAATCCGTTGAATGGTGGCAAAGTTATTAAGGTGCAAAATTTCACCATTTAACCTTAAATGGGGTACTCAACCTAACTATGGTAGCACTACCGTGTACCATTATATCTATATATATATATATATATATATATATATATATTCTATGCAAAAAACTTCATTAATACATCAGTTAGGGTTCTTCTACAGCAAAAAGTGAGGAAATTCGATTTAAGGTTCCACCCTTGCACACCCCACCTACCCCACCAACAGGCGATGGTGTGCATTGGGGTCATAGACCCTAACTATTACCCCATCCCATGTGTAAACAAGCTGAGGTGGTGCAGTGTAGGAGAATGGGGTGAGAGTTAGGGCCGATGACCCCAACGCACACCCCGATGCCTGTTGGTGGTGGTGGGATGCAAGGGGTGGGAACTCTTAAATCAAACCTCACTTTTTTCACTGTAGAAGAACCCTAACTGATGCATTAATAAAGCTTTTTGCATAGAATTTCCTTACTTTTTAAGAAAGAATAGAAAAGTAGAAAGTTACACAAGTTGGTGGGAGTGTGGGGCCAGAATCAGGCCACATTACACACCCAATGACTAAAAAAGTACATTCACAACAGCAAGGCCAGTCACCAAACAAATGTTAATCTGGTAGAACAATAGAAAACGCTGTCCACAAAATGTAAACTGAGCCACACCATATCTTCGCAAAAAATATATTGTCCGACACGTAAACACCTCTATTAATATCTACAGGACATGCCATCAAACCCCTCCAAATTTCAAGTTAAAAGACCAAACTGTGTCCAAGATATGACATGTCAAAATTTGAAATTTTCATTCATCTGAGTGGCACAGTTCTGCACCTGTTGACATTTAATACACACAATGACTGAAAACTACATCCATGACACTAAGGCTAGGTATGCTATCAATTTCAAGCCACCACCACAAGCAAAACACTGTCCTCAGAACGTAAACTGTGCCACGCCATATCTCCACCAAAAAAATATTTTCTGACAGAGAAACACTGTAATTTACATCCACAAGACATGCCATCAACACCCCTCCAAATTTCAAGTGAAAAGACCAAACTGTGTCCGAGATATAACATTTTAATATATGAGATTTTCATTCATCAGACTGGCACAGTTCCACACCTGTTGACATTTAACACACACAACAACTGAAAACTACATCCATGGCACTAAGGCTAGGTATCCTATCTATTTCAAGCCACCACCACAAGCAAAACACTGTCTGCAACACGTAAAGTGCATCACGCAATATCTCCTCACGTCTCTCTGACACATAAACACCATAATTCACATCTACAGGACATGCTGTAAACACCCTCCAAATTTCAAGTAAAAAGACCAAACCGAGATATTCAATGTTAAAGATTGGTAAAATTTCCCTATCTATTCCATTATAAAAAATCTGGCCATCTTGTTCTTCCCTCATGATCAAAGATGGCGATCAAAGAATCTCACGATCAAAGAATTTACAGACTTGCGATCAAAGAATTTGCAGGCTCATGATCAAAGAATTTGTAGGTTCGTGATCGAAGAATTTGCAGGCTCATGAGCAAAGAATTAAAAATCTTATAAATCAAAAAATTGATGGAATTGCAGTATACCACCACCATGGTTCATCAGAACGAAGCCCCCTGACTAAAACCCACCCTCATTTGACTTCCTAGGACACCCCTGGGCTGAGAAAATTTATTTTTAAATTGGGCCATCCCATCCTTCGCTCACAATGCACGATCACAATCAAAGAATCTCTTGGTCAAAGAATTTGCAGGCTCATGAACAAAGAATTAAAAATGGTGAAACGAGAATTTTTCACCAATTTGAACTGAACCAATGGCATGCCTTGATGGAACGGACCCTCTTGAGCAAAGTCCACCATCATTTGTGTCCCTAGCCTACCCCTGAGCTGAGATATTAGTGTTTTTAGGTTACAATGCAAGATCGAGATCAAAGAATCTCACGATCAAAGAATTTGCAGGCTTGTGATCAAAGATCGTTAGCGAGCCACAAATATAGATTTTAAAAGCTTATAACTCTATTTTTTGACCAATTTGGAGGCATGGCTCAATAGATCGGAGCCCCTTGAGTAAAATCCATCCAAGTTTTACTTCAGAAGTGACCCCTGAGCTGAGATATTTGTGTTTTTCCAATCAGAAATTAAAAAACAAGATGGCGGACCTCATGATCAAAGAATTTTTGAAAATTCTTAGGGACAAAGATTCTTGAACTGCGAGGCTGCAAATTCTTTGATCGCCAGGGGGGACGAGATGGCCAGAACCCCATTCTTTGTTTGCAAAACATACATATAAATTTTCCCATTGACTTATAATGGGAACTTAAAAGTGGCATAACTCTTGAATGCCTTAATATTTTTTCACCAAATGAAAAGCGGCATGTTTGGCCACCAAAGCTGTTTCAAACAAGCCATCTTGCAGAGTGGCATACCACATGATGGCCACACAGGGCCACGTCTAAAATCCCAAAAGCTGCCTCCAAAAATGGATAACTTGCATTTTTCATCGTTTTCATACACAAAGACCATAAGTTCAACCAAAGTGAAATTTGGCAAATCAAGAGATCTGCATATTCCAAATTTCAGGCAAATCTGTTGAACAGATCCAAAGTTATTAACGTGCAAACTTTTGGCTTTAGTGTGTAAGTGATCACTGAACCCTAACTATAGTGGTGCGACCGCGCCACTATAATATAAATATATATATATATATATATATATACTGGCCCAAATAGTTAGGGTTGCATAGCCACTTCTATGTTAAACCCACAATTTTGAATTTTAATAACTTTGCAACTGTTTGTCCAATTTGCATGAAATTGTGCATGCATGGTGTGGTGCCATTGACCTTTGGGTCTGGAAAGTTTTGTTCCAGTCGGATTTTCAGCTGCAGGGATGCAGAGCATGGAAATGTGTGAAAAATCCCAACTTTTTTGAATTCTTTGCTCGTCTCTGCAGCCCGAATGGTATGTCTATCTGTCTGGTCTGAAAATGTCAGGGTATATGGGGACTGGGTGAAGGAAGAATCTTTTGATGGTTTGGTAAAAAAATACTAATGTGTTTAAAAGTTATTCAAGTTTAAAGTTTCCCATTATAGCCTATGGTAAAAATATATGTGCACCAGAAAAGCTTTTAAAGCTTTTGCAAAAGCAAAATTTGATTTCAAGCTCTGGTTTTTGTTTTTGAGCTGCTGCCATCTTGTTTTCTGTTAGCGGTAGACAAAAACGGCTGGAATTCGATAACTACTGCCCCTAGGTAAACACTGTCAGTTGTATTTACCTAATCGGGGGCTAAGGAACACATTGGGGCATCAGGTTTTAATTCTGACCCCCCAGAAATGCAATTTTCATGATCAGGACCCCTGTATTATCGCAAATTGTGAAAGAAATGGATGTGACACTTTTGTGAAAGTGTTGCACCTGTTTCTTTCACAATTTGTGAAACTGACAAAATTTGCAGCACTACTTCATGCCAATTCTTCCCTTTGCTGATGGGGGTGCCCAATCCACCTGTCAGCAGCATGTATCCCCCAAAAAATTAATGTAGCACACTGGAAGCCCACCCCAGTGTGCCAAAAAGTATCAGTTTGTTTTTCCTGTTAAATAAAGAAAACCATCCCCCGACATCTTTCAGCTTCGATGCAGAATCCTGCATCAAAATATTCAATGCAGGATCCTGCATCGAACTTGTGTCATCCTCACCAACAATGGGGTGCCTAATCCCTGTGTAGTTATGCCTCCCCCCACCCCACACACTTATGTGGCACGCTGGGAGCCCACCCCAGTGTGCCCAGATAATGTTTCTATTTTTATCTTTCTGAAACCGGGATGTCAACTCCCAGTGTCGGATGCCCCCCACCCACCAAGCTCACTTCCTTTGCCAAAGGGGGTGTCCAGCCCCCCTGTTGGCAGCATGTATCCCCCCAAAAAACCTCATGTGACACACTGAGAGCCCACCCCAGTGTGCCAAAAAGCATACATTTGTTTACCTGTAAAATAAAGAAAACCATCCCACGATGTCTTTTTTCCTGTAAAAAAGAAAACAGTCTCTCACTGTCTCCCCAGTCCCCACTCCACCATCCCCACCCTCCCACTGAGTACCCACCTCCCTGCACCTCCCCCTTACTCATACTTACCTCTGGAGGTTGGGAGCAGTGATCTTCTCTGGACTGGGACACGTCTGCTCTCTTCAATGCTGAACTGAGATCTGAGGAATCAAGGTAAGCTGTATAATGGGAGTCAATGGAGGGGGTCAACCTATGTTGATATCATGGCCAATTTTAGGCATTTTGGCCCCAGATTTTCAACATGGGGTTTTTGGGACCCCACCTCATGAACACTCACTGTCATTTTGTTACTTGGTCCTGAAAGGTGATTTCACAGTCGCTACACAGAATCACCTTTTGGGACCAATTAACAAAATGACAGTGCCACTGTTCATGAGGTGAGGTCCCAAAAAGCCCATGTTGAAAATTTGGTGCAAAAATTCCAAAAAATTACTGTGTTACGAGTGTGCATTGTGCAGTTTCTAAGCACACTCGCAACTTAGCCAGTTTTTAATATTTTCACTCCAGATTTTCAACATTGCCATTCTTTGGGCTGACCCAGTGGTGCTGAGGGCTGAGGTGCTGGATGCCTTACCTCATGCTACGCCGGTGATCTGTGTTCGGGAAATAGCACGGGTCGCTGGGGGTTTGCAGGGTTGGAGAATGATTGAGCATCCGAAGGACTGCTCTCCTTCTCCAGGGAGGGGGGACATCAGTGGGTGGCATGTGGCTGGTCCCTAGTGGAGACTGGGAGGCAGTGCACCATCACTGCAGAAAGAGAGGCGGGAGGGGGCAGATGCTGGGAGGTGAGCATGTGGATGCATGTGCGCTCCTCCCACTGGTGTCATGGCATGCCCCTCCCCACAGAGGAGAACCAGCACAGAAAAATTCTCAGCAGCATGAAGGATACCCGACAGCACCACCACAGTCACATGCAAACCAGCTCCCTCCGGGGTCCACCGTCCTGGTCTCTGCAGTGGTAGGGTAAGTACCTGCTACGATCTGACGGGGAAGTCAGAGCTCTGTCTTCGACTGGGGTAGCAGCTGGGATGGTTGGCTGGATGGGGGGACAAAAGGCACAACCTCCCCCCAGTTGAGGAAAGTACAAACAAATGAACTAAAAAAAAAAACAGAACCAAAAAGAAATTGCCATTCTTTTACACCTTCTTATGAACAGTAGAGCTGTCATTTTTCATATCCTACCCTAAACATGTTTTCACACCTCTGATGCAGAATGGTGTTTTCGCTGTGTGAAATCAACTTTCAAGATGTATTAACAAAGTCACAGTGCCATTGTTCAAGAGGGGAGGTCGCAAAAAGCCCATGTTGAAAATGTGGTGAAAAATCCAACAAATGACGCGTTACAAGCGTGCCTTCCTTAAGGTTCTCACGTCACGCTTGTAACTTCATACATTTTTCATATTTTCACTCCAGATTTTCAACATTGGCATTTTTTCACATCTCCTCATGAACAGAACAGCTGTCATTTTTAACTTCTTGCTCAAAATGTGTTTTCTCACCTGTGCCGCAGAATGGCGTGGTCGCTGTGCAAAATCAATGTTCAGGATGGATTAACAAAATCACAGTGCCAGTGTTGATGAGGGGAGGTCCCAAAAAGCCTATGTTAAAAATCTGTTTAAAAATTCCCCCCAAATCACCATGTTATGAGTGTCTGTTGGGCAGTTTCTTGAGAAATTTACCATAGGATAACTTTGCAAAGCCCATGGCACCTTTTGATGACCGTAGCTCAAAAATAGTTCAAGATACAGATTTTTCACTCTTGTTGGCTAAAGCTTACATAGAGATTTTGAAGTCATGATTACAACTGCAGTGGAATTTTTTTCATAGTTGCCACGGTTACTGAGATATTGCCAAATTAGTGTTACAATGTCCCCTTTCCAGTACATAGGGCTGCTGTATGGCTATGTAGTTATGTGTAAGTGGGAGTGCAGGGCCCTGCACTCCCACATATGCATACCATTATGCAAAAATGGCCAACATAAAGGGAGCGCAGGGCCCAGAGGGCCCATGCTCCTATAAACACATATCAGTTACCAGTTACATTACACTTTCTCAAAAAGAAGGGACATTCATTGCAAAAAACATTGTTAATGCATCAGTTAGGGTTGATAGCACAGTGACAAAAGTTTGGAAATTCGATGTTAGGGTTACCACCCCTACCACCCCACCCCCACCCTCCACCCGACGTCAGGGTGTGCCATGGGGTTGTCAGGCCTAACTCTCACCCCATTCTCCTATACTGTAGCATGTGAGCTTGTTTACACATGGAATGGGGTGAGAGTCGGGCCTGATGATCCCATGGCACACCCTGATGTTGGGTGGTGTGTGGAGGGTGGGGGTGGAGTGGTAGGTGTGGTATCCCTAACATTGAATTTCCAAACTTTTGTCACTGTACTATCAACCCTAACTGATGCATTAACAAAGTTTTTTAGCAATGAATATATATCCTGCCTCTATTGTGGAAATGCAGAAAGCAGGAGATTTTTCTAGAAATATCACAGAAATTTCAGGAAATATCTGACCATGTCTTTGGTTGTGACACTATATATATATATATATATATATCTATATATATACATATATACACACACACACACACACACACACATATATATGTATATATATATGCACACATATATATGTGTATATATATGTGTGTGTGTGTAAATATATATATACACATTGCAAAAAAGGTAATTGATGCTCTAGTTAGGGTGAAGGGGACAAAAGTAGGGAAATGTGGCATTAGGGTTCCCAGCCATAACAACCCACCCCCACCCTGCACACACCGACAGGCAGCAGCGGTGTGACTTGTGGTCATTAGCCCTAACACTCACCCCATTCCGTAAGTAAATAAGCTGAGATGGGTACAGTATAGAAGAATGGGGGTGAGCATTAACACTCATGACCCCAAGGCACACCCCGACGCCTGTTGATATGTGCAGGGTGGGGGTGGGGTGTTATGGTTGGAAACCCTAATACAATATTTTCCTACTTTTGTCACTTTAACCCTAACTAGAGCATTAATAGTCTTTTGCAATTTATTACCTTACTTTTTGTGATGGTATAATCGTACCCTTAATTGTCTGTGGGGGCACATGATCCTCCAGGCCCTGTACTCCCATTCCTCCATAGATGCATAAATGTATGTAGCTGTGGAAGCACAGGGCCCTCCGGACTCTGCACTTCCAATTATTTTATTTTTTTATTGTTTATTTATTGAAATTTCAGAATTACAATCCTTTGAGTTGAAGACTCCTTTGCAAAGGCTCCATGTCCATAAACAGAAAAACACATAGTGACAGGTTGTACAATGTTAACCAGGTGAACAATACATTAAGGCAGTATGACATGGTTGAGTCAGTACAGAGTAATTAGCTATTTAGGCTGATTTCACACGGTTTCACTAGGGTTGAATAGGAATCCAGGGTCGCTGCAGTGGGGGGTGGTTTGGTTGCTAGTATCAGATGCTAGCATTTGGCCAAAGGGTTGTGCTTATGGTACCCAGAGCTATGATGGCCAGGTAGGGAGTTGAGGGAGATGTTGGTTTTCTGACTTCAGCCGAGTTCGGGAGGACTGGTTGAGGCAGCCACAAGTCTCAGAGACCAGGAGAAATCCCTTGAGGCCTTTTTTATATAGGTTAAGGCTGGAGGCTTGGTAGATGGAGGTCGGGAGTTGATTAAGCTAGAGTGGCACGCGATACCTAAAAGACCTTTGCCCTAGTGAGGTCCTACAGTGGGGGATTAGTAGTGTGTTGTGAGCCAGATGTCAAGGGGTGCTCCTATTAGGAGTTGGTTGGATGAGGGGGTGAAGACCAGAGGGTGAAAGTTTCATCAGGATCTTTTTTGCTTGGAGGCAGGTGTGGTACTTTAGTCTCCCCTCAAAGGTTAGACAGTCAGCTCGATTATAGAGCTCACAAGTATGGGTTGATCTTTCTGCATTAGTGACCAATTGGCAGGCTTTGTTAAGAGCTAATTTGATGCTTTTTAGGGCTGTGTTATCAGCTGTGCCATATATTGTTATCCCGTAGTCAACAATAGATAGGACTGAGCAGGTAACAGCGAGTCTAAGCACCGGGGGGGGGAGGCAGTGCTTGTGCCTGTAAAGAATCCCCAGCTGTATGTTGGCAGAGGCGGAGAGGTGTTTAATATGTGAGTGGTAGGTGAGAGACGTGTCCAGTGTTATGCCCAGATACTTAAAGTTAGCGACCTGTTCAATTTGGGTGCCCTGTGGATTGGAGATAGTTAGTGGTGTATTACTATTGGGGTTTTGATGATGAGCAAAGATCATAGATTTGGTCTTGCTGTAGTTAAATAGTAACCTGTGATCAGTAAACCAGGATTCAAGTTCTCGAAAGCAGTTTACCAGGATATTTTGAAGGGAGATTGGATTTGTGTGTTTCCAGTATACAACGGCATAATCAGTGTAGAGTAATAATTTACCACTGCAGGCCTGGGGAAGGGAGTTGAGAAAGAGAGTGAAAAGCAGGGGGCCTAAGATTGACCCTTGGGGGACTCCAGAGTGAACTGGTAGCATGGCAGATAGGGTGGTGTTGATTTTGACCTGTTGCATCTGGTCTGAGAGATAGTTATTGAACCAGGAGACTGCTTCAGGGGCAAGATGGAGGAAGGGGAGCGAGTGGATAAGAAGTGCATGACTGACAGTGTCAAACGCTTTGGTCAGATCTACAAAGATAGCTCCTGCAAGGGGCCCTTGATCCAATGCTTCATGTATGTAGGAGGTAAATTCAAGGAGGGCCGTAGTGCTGCTATGCCCTGATCTAAACCCATGCTGTTCTGGACACAGCAGATTGTATTTGTTCAGGTACTCTGTGAGCTGGTCTGCCACAATTGTTTTGAGCGCTTTTGGGGGGGGAGGATTGTGATGGGCCTATAGTTACTAGGGTCAGTTGGATTACTCTTTTTTAGGATAGGTGTGATGATACCCCTTTTCCAGAGAGTTAGAAATTGACATAGTGTCAGAGAACAGTGTAGTATTTTAGTGAGGTGAGGCAAGGTCACGTTGAGTGTAAGTCTGAGGATTTTAAGGTCCAGGGAGTCACTGCTGAAATGCGAGTTGCTCAGTGCTTTGATGAGGTAGTGCTTAGCCTTGTTGCAGGAGATGATTCTCAGCTGAAAGGGAGGGTGCGTATTAGGTGAGGAGACACTAGAGGGGCTGTTTGGGATAGGGTCAAAGAAGTTTTATGGTAGGATGTGGCTTAGATAGGAAAAGGAGTTGTTAAAGACATTTGCTATGGTGTTAGGGTCCTGGGTGAGGGTGTCCTGATTGAGAATCTGCATGGGGGATGGGGAAATGGCTTTCCCACAGAGTTCTTTGACATTGATCCAAAATTTATTCATGGCATCCCAGGTGGAGGTGAGAGCTTGCCTGTAGTAGGTAGACTTAGCTAGTTGAATTACCCAGGTGCACGTGTTTCTAGCCTCTCTATATAGCTAACGGTCAGAGGGGAGCTGGGAGTGCAAGGACCTATACCAGAGGTCGTCTCTGTGTTGCAACTGTTTTAATAGGGTGTCCGAGATCCACGGAGTATCCCTATCTTTGATAATTTGTGTAGTGAAAGGGCAAATATGTTGCAGGTGGTATTAAAAATGTTGATAAAGGAGGTGAGGGCAGCATCTACAGATGTGGCAATGTGAATGGGTGCCCAGTCACAGGAGGAGAGACAGAGTTTGAGACAAGAGATGGCCCTTTTTTTAAGGTGTCTCTGGGTGGATTCTTTAGATTGACTGGGAGTGGATTTATTTGACCAGCAGCAGGAGACAGGAGAGTGGTCACTCAGTACATCAGGGAGGACTCATACTTTGGTGAGGTGGGTGGGTTTATCTGTAAGGATGAGGTCAATAAGGGTGGTGGTCCCAGATTTTGGATTGACCCTGGTAGGTGACTGGATAACCTGGGTAAGGTCATAGGCCCGTATTGCATCCTTGAATGTGGCAGAAGCAGGGGTTAACCAGTTCAAATTGAAATCACCGACTATAATCAGTTTGCTCCAGGGGGGGAGATAGGAGATGTTAGCCAGAATAGATTGAAAGGCTTGTTTCTGGTCTGAGGGTGGGATGTAGACTGCCATAATGTACAGTGTTTTACCTGGGGTGTCCAGGAAGGTTTTAATTGTGATGGCTTGGGCTCCATGTGCTGGAGAGGCAGGGGGACAAGGAGTGGCTGGAGAGAAGTTCTTGCATATATGGCACAACCACCCCCTCTTTTGCCTGTCCTGTCTGCTTTGAAGATGGAGTAATCTTTAAGAGTGATGGAGGCATCCGGGACTTTGTGGGAGAGTCAGGTCTCAGATAGTGCCAGTACACTGGGGGACTGTTGGGCAATCCAGCATTGCAGCTGAGTGAATTTCCCGGGTAGGCTGCAGATATTAAGTGTGGTTAGAAGTAGGCCTCTCAGCCCTCACCTCTTAGGAACACTATTTGCTATTGGGCCAGGATTAGGGTGTACGTTGCCTGAAATTAGGAGGAGGATGAAGATAGCCTGGCAGAAAGCAGCTTTCCGTAACAGTTTGGGTCTAGAGGTAAAGTAGCATAGGTTAGATGGAGATTTGGTGTGCACAACTGGAGTGGCGATGGTGCGGACTAGTTGGACTAGCTGAGCTAGAAATAGGGAGGGATGAGGGATATTTAGAGAGTGAGAGCCTGGGGCCGGGGGGTGAGACTCCATCCACTAAGGACCTTTGTAAGGTGCAACTAGTGCAGGAGGTAAGATCGGTGCTGTGGAAAATAGGGGGAACTGTTGTTAGGTAGCATGACATGGTTGCATAGCTTGCTGGTGTGTGTATTTGGGCAGCTGTAGTGGTTCCTTGAGACGGATGTGCCCTCAGGGAGACAGGGATGGAAGTGAGAGAGGAGAGCTAAAATGAAGATTAAGGTGGTGTGTTTTAGAGCCCAGGAGATACAAGCCATGTTGCTAGAGGGAGGCTAGTATATTAGAGGTAATGGGAGGGAGCCCTCTAGCATTGATACAGTATAAGCTTCAGATGACAAAGTGGGCTGATTGGTGTTAAATGATCATGTGAGTGTCACTATAAAGCCCGATGTTGACCAAAGGTGGTGGTGGGGGCGGCGGGGATCAGCTTGAGCAGCAGTTAATTCAGCAGCAGCAGCTAACTGAGACTGCAGCAGCAGATGAGGCAGGCTCCGGGCATACCTGTTGTGCGGTGGGCTACTTCGGCGTGGAGGAGGGTATCAAACGGACCCTTGCGATGTCCAAATTAGGCGTCCCTAGCTTCAGTGATGGGGAAGGCTGTGGTGGAGACCCTCATGACCTCCAGGTAGGTGGTCCTGCTGTGGACAGGGAAACAGGGAGAATGGGAGTGTTACAGTATTTATAGCAGCAGAATGTGGGACGAACAAAAGGGATTAGATTGTAAGCCACAGTTTAAACAGGAGCCGCCCGTCTAAGACTACCATGCAGCTGGAGAAAGCAGTTTTCTTTTTTTTTTTTAATCTTTATCTTAACTTAGCTAAGTCTACTCTCAGTTGATAACAGTTAACAGACTTTAGATTAATTAATACTGCAAGATGCAGCTAGAGAAAGCAAATATTTGTACATATTCTCAGTCTGCTCACAGTGGTTACTCAGCATACAGTTCGGCTTGTAATAAACTTTAAATTAACTTCAACAGAGACTTTAAAATTAAAATACTTCATGAAAGTCAGGTTTGGCGCCTAAATACAAACAGGTTTCTAAGTCCATAAAGAGCAGGGTTTGAAGATACTGCTGGCAGGTGATTGTGGTAACAGAGTAAAATAAAATTATCTTAGAAACAGCCTTTAAAATTGTAAGAAAATTAAAATCTGGCTTGGCGCCAAAACGCATAAAGGGTCATAAGGTTAGTGGCAGAGCAGGTAAAAATCACAGTTGGTTAGTGTTGTGGCTCTGGATAAAAAAACTATCTCCACATGTGTGGGGACAAAAACACTATGACTGCTTCTAACTGTATGTTACAATTTAAATTAAAGTCCTTCAGCTTGAGCAGCAGTTAATTCAGCACCAGCAGCTAACTGAGACCGCAGCAGCGGATGAGGCAGGCTCCGGGCATACCTGATGTGTGGTGAGCTACTTCAGCATGGAGGAGGGTATCAAATGGACCCTCGCGATGTCCAAATTCGGCGTTTCTAGCTTCAGTGATGGGGAGGGCTGTGGTGGAGACCCTCATGACCTCCAGGTAGGTGGTCCTGCTAATGTGTGGTGGGCTACTTCGGCATGGAGGAGGGTATCAAATGGACCCTTGCAATGTCCAAATTCGGCGTCCCTAGCTTCGGTGATGGGGAGGGCTGTGGTGGAAACCAGTGACCAAATTGTCAGCATAGCCATCTTATCACCCCACCTCATGTACCCAGTACAGAAAATTTATGAATCCTCACCAAAACATAATTCTGCGCAACTGCAAAACCATTCTGCACCACAGGTATGAAAAAAAAATTTGGCTAGGATCTGAAAAATGACAGCTGTGATATACATGAGGTGGGGTAATAAGAAGGCTATGTTGAAAATCTGGGGTCAAAATATTTAAAATGTCCAAAGTTATGAGTGTGCATAGTGAAATCGCAATGAATGGTCATAACACCATTCCCCATATTTGACCCAGACTCAACATAACCTTCTTATGACTAACACATGAACAAGTGCAGGAACAATGTTCAAATCCTGCCCAAAGGTGAATTGTCATACCAATTGCAAAATCACCTTTCGGTGGGAGTTGCATAATGATAGCCATATTGTTCATGAAGTAGGGTCCCCAAAAGGCCATGTTGAAAATTCTGGGTCAAAATGTCACAAAATGGCAATGTATGCATAAAAGTTGAAACCCCATTGAAATACATTGAACCGCATTTACCTTAGCTTTTCATATTGCAGTTGCCGGTTCCAGCATCAAGACGTGTCTTCGATCAGAGAGTGAGTCTTGCACCAGGGATCTGTTCAGGTGAGTGAGGCTGTGTGAGGGTGTACTGGGGTTGTGGGTGCTGAGTGGGAGGTAGGAATGAAGGGGCTGATCAGTGAGGGACTGTTTTCTTTTTTACAGCTTTGTCCTCACCCCAAGAAAAATCAATCAAAATCTTTATTTAACCAGGCGGACACCGTTGAACAAGTTTATTTTCAAGTTGGACCTGGGACAAACAATAGGCAATACAATATAGATGAGAACAACATACAATTTCAAGTATTGTGTACAACTAATTAAAATTTAGGTGAGATCAACATACAATGTCAGTTATGTGTACAATAATTAGGCAAAGGCAGTAAAAATGCAAGTAAAATGGTACAAAAGATTGTAAAAAAAAATTAATTACAGATAAATAATTTGTGCATCGTATACAAAGTGGAGGACATGGGGGGAAACAGTAGGTACAGAGTGTGCTCAGTGAAAAAAAAAAAACAGATAAACAGACAAACATAGGGGTTGAAATTATATGTAAAGGAAATAAAGTGGATATAAAGTGTAGATGTGGAGATGGGAGTGAAGGAGGAAGGAGTGGGTACGGCAAAAGAATGGAGTCAACAACAGAAAGAGACATAAAGTCACGACAAGGCAGGGGCAAAGCTCAGAGAAAAGAGCTAGTAGCTCTGAAGGAAAAGGGATCTAGATCAGGAGGAGCAGACACAGGATTCCTTGAGATGAAATGTGTATAAGGTTTTGAAAGCTGCCAGACTAATGAGGTAATTGATTCTTAGATTCTTTTGAATCTTATTCTATAGAAGGGGCCATGTGTGACTAAAAGAAGCCCCACCAAACTGGGATTTGGCCTCGGACACTTTGGAAACATCGATGGACAGTTTTCTTAATTTTTTCTTCATTTTCTTCAGTTTTCTTCATTTCAGGTTATGCTTGAAAAGTGAGAAGTGAGGTTGGGGGTGCCACTAGACACCAGAGAATATATAAATTGTTAACAATATATAAATATATATAAAATTTATGTATATATAAATATATTGAATATACAAATTGTTAACAAGGATGGTGATCTATGGGTGGGGGTGCCACTAAACACCAGGGAAATCAATAATGGTGATCGGTGGGAGGGGGAGCATTTAGTTAAAGGCTAAATTATAGTGGCATCACCACTTTCTAAAAGTCAGGTGAGGTGTTTGTGATTCCCTTCGCCCCCATTAGTGGAGGCATTTAATGATGGCCCCAGCCCACAGTGCTGACTCATTTGGCAGTGGCAAACAAATAAGATGTGACTTGTTCCCCTGTTTCAGTTCAGCACACTGAAGGAGATGTAATCTGATAAATGTAGAGGAGTGCATGGAAACTATATACTGTATATGCAAAGCAGGCTCCTTGTGACTCAACTTGGAACTGACCTAGGAAATGAATATCATATTTTATTAAAGCATAGCCCCTCTGTGTAAAGTCAGGCTCGGAGCAGAACAGAGCACCAGAGATGGAGCACACCATCCCTGCCTGTTGACCCCCCCCTTTAGCCCACCAGCCAGACATTGCACCCTCCATATGGTTTCAAGATTGATTATGGGGTATATAATGTTTAGTGTCTATACTGCCCCAATGCATATAAAACAATACCTGGACGGAAGTCTAAATAGTTGTACATGAGTTTTTGATTGAAAATCTGAAGTTCTGAGCACAGTTAGTAGGAGGCAATGCGGCGGGGGGGGGCACCCTTAAACTGCTAAAACAAGTTATTGCAGGAGAAATCCACTGTGCATATTTACATACCCCCCAAAGTCTCAGTAATATAGATCATGAGACAGCAGGTCAACAAAAGCAAGGTTTTAATGTTTTTGATCTCATACAGAGAATGTTGGGGAAGCGCTCATCTTACTACGCAGGGCACTTGGGACTTTGTGTGCCCAGAAAAGGTATTTGTGGGCATTATGTTCAGAAACAAACATAACAATCTAACTAAATTGGTCCTGTTTAGCTAGATTCTGATGTTTGTTTTTTTAAATTCTAGCATTTTTATGTATTTTTCACGTTTGTTGGTTCGTGACAAAAAATCAACAAGTTGATGGCTGGCATGGCACACAAAATGTTTGGTGCCCTGCCAAGTAAGTGGTGCAAAATCAAAAACACGCATTCATGGCAGCAAATTTTTACTTTTGCCACAGAATGTTATCTCAAAAACCCTATTGCTCATGTGCATGTTGGAAACCACTAAACTTTAAAGCCTTATAACTTGGGAAACCTTTAATATTTTTTCAACAGACCTGTCAAAGACACTAACTTAGGACATGACACATGTCTCTTGCAGGTGTTGGATAAAAATTCCATTCCATGTAGGCTGTAGGGGAGAGCAAAAAAAACCCCAACAATGTTAAATATAGGAAAAAAGTTAGACATTTACAAAAAATGACACATGCGGATCTCAGAGACGGCACAAGCTGCCATCACAAACATTTCCACAAATCAAGACATTGCCTCTTAGACAACACATAGAAAATTTCAGCTCATTTCATCAAACAGAGACAAAGATATTAATGTGCAAAATTAGGGGTTTAACATTGAAAGGCTACTCAGCCCTAACTATAGGGGTGCTACCATGCCCCTATAATATATAAAATTGCAAATAACTTTGTTAATGCACTAATTAGGGTCAAAGTGACAAAAGTTGGGAAATGTGGCATTAGGGTTTCCAACCCTAATACCCCCCCCAGGCAGCACAGCAGTTGTGGGGTGTGCCTTGGGTTTCTCAAGCCTAATACTCACCCCATTCTCATACAGTGTGCACATCTGGCCTTATTTACAGATGGAATGAGATTAGCGTTAAACATCTGAAGCCCAAGGCACACCCACAGCTGCTGTGCTGCCGGGGGGGGGGGGATGTTAGGGCTGCAAACCCTAATGCTACATTTCCCAACTTTTGTCACTTTGACACTAATCAGTGCTCTAACAAAGTTTTTTGCAATTTATTTCCTTACTTTTTGAGATAGTTTAACCATATCCTTATTTTGCTGTGCTCCTATTCATATTGGCACTACATGCCTCCAGCCCTCTGAACTACCATTGAGGAGTGGGAGTAATCACCTGAGTTATTATTTAGTATTAAAATTTAAATTCCCCTTTTCCCTGGTGTCCAGTGGTACCCCCCACCTTCCAATTGTGCCCCGGTCCCCATGCATTTGCGCTTAGTAGCCCTGGTTTCTAGTGGCACCCCCCCACTCTCCCATTTCCATACACTGTTTTTTAATATTTTCATTGATGTCTAGAGGTAACCCCCACCCTGCAATTCTGTCCCAGTCACCATTAATTTACATATAATAGCTCTGGTGTGTATGGGCACCCCACCCTCCAATTTATATAAAATGTTTTTCTATATTGTCATTGGTATCCAGTGGTAACCCACACACTCCTGTGCCTGACCCTGTTCATTGTTTTTTCTCCCTGGTGCCTAGTGGTACCCCCCCCATCTTCACTTGTCCCAGTTATCCTGAAAATAAGAAAATAATCCCTCGATATCTTGTTTTTTAAGTCTGTAAAAAAAAAGTCTACAGCTGATACTCACCTGCCCCCCACCCATCTTCCCATTATGCACCCACCAACTCGCACCTCCCCAGACCCTCCACACACACCCTCACTCACCTGAACTGGTCCCAATGTGAAGAGCCACTCTCTAATCAAACACATGTCTAGCTGCTGGAACTGATGACTGCTGTATGAGAAATACATATCTCATAAATTCAGGAAATTGATTGCAAAAAACTTCATTAATGCACTAGTTAGGGTTAATGTGACAAAAGTAGGTTAATGAGGCATAAGGGTTTCCATAGCTAACACTCCCACCCTGTAGGCAGCAATAGGTGTAGGGTGTGCCTTGCAGTTGTCAATCCTAATGCTCACCACATTCTCATATATTGTACCCATCTCAGTTTTCTTACTCATGGAATGGGGTGAGCGTTAGGGTTGACTACCGCAAGGCACACCCCACGCTTATTGCTGCCAGCAGGATGGAAGTGGTGTGCTAGAGTTGGAATCCCTAATGTTATATTTCCCTGCTTTTATCACTTTAACCCTATCTAGGGCATTAACAAGGTTTTTTGCAATAAATATATATTATAGGGGCACAGTATCGCCTCTATAGTTAGGGTTGAGTAGGCACTTTAATGTTAAACCTCAAATTTTGCACTTTAATAAATTTGCAACCATTCAACAGATTTGCACAAAATGTTGCATGTATAGTCTTGTATGGTAGATCTCTTGATGTGCCAAGTTTCATTTCTGTCGGATTGGCGGATTTTGAACTGCGCATAGTGCTAAAACGTTAAAATTCGCCTTTTTTAATGCTTTATTTTTCATCATGCTGCACCCAGATAGTTTGGAATTTTGGTCTGAAATTTTTAGGATACAAAGGGCTTTCCCCAAGAGAAGTGCCTTTCACTGGTTTGGTGCAAAAATATTAACCCATTGCAAATCTAAATGGTACAATCCTGCTATCAGAGTTGCCAGTTTGCCAGTTTTAAATTTGCCCTGACTCATAGTCCCTCACATCCCTTTCCAGTTTTCCTTTTAATTTCATATTGAGTTAAAACCTCCTGAGGTAAGAAGGTTATGTTGAAAATTTGGGGTAAAAATGATTAAAAATGGCAATGCCCATTCGTTGCAATTTTGCTGCACATACTCGTAACATTGAAATTTTCAAATATTTTGACCCCAAATTTTCAACATAGCCTTCTTATTACCCCACTTCATGTATGTCACAGCTGTCATTCTTCAAATCCTGGCCAAAATGTGTTTTCACACCTATGGTGCGGAATGGCATTGCAGTTGTGTGGAATTATGTTTTGGTGGGGATTCAAACATTTTCTGTACTGGGTACATGGGGTGGGGTAATAAGATGGCTATGCTGACAATTTGGTCACTGTTGTCCTATAAATGGAAGTGTATGTCCCTTCCCCAGCTGCATACATATACACATCTATGGAGGTATGGGAGCATCAGACCCTCTGGGCACTGCGCTTCCACATGCAAATAAGGATACAATTACTCTAGTTCAAAAATTATAGATGGGTGGGAGTGCAGGGCACCCAGGGCCATAAGTCTCTAAGGAAGGACTTGGTTGGTCCAAAAGCTTAGACATTGTTTTCTTTTTGTAACATCTATGTTGGTTCATTAAAAGGTATCAAACCATTTTCTTCTAGATCTGTTCTTACAAGGACCAATACAGCAACTAATCTATTTCTGTATCTCAAAAAGTAAAGAAATTCTTGGCAAAAACTTTTTTAATGCATCCGTTAGAGTTCCAGTGATAAAAGTTTGGAAATGTACTGCTAGGATTTCCAACCTTAACACCCAACCCCCACCATGCAGGCAGCAGCAGGTGTAGGGGTGTGCCTTGGGGTTGTCAACCTTAATGCTCACCCCATTCTCCTATACTGTAACCATCTCAGCTTACTTACACATGGAATGGGGTGAGCATTAGGGTTGACAACCACATGGCACACCCTCCAT
Source organism: Neoceratodus forsteri (assembly GCA_016271365.2). Lineage (NCBI taxonomy): Eukaryota > Metazoa > Chordata > Ceratodontiformes > Ceratodontidae > Neoceratodus > Neoceratodus forsteri. The sequence goes on from CM057451.1 coordinate 239,778,019, forward strand.
GCCTGTGGCTACCTGCACAGTGTGGGGTGTTAGGGTTGGAAACCCTAACAGCACATTTCCAAACTTTTGTTGCTGGAACCCTACCTGATGCATTAACTAAGTTTTTTGCCAAGAATATATATAATAACAGGTGCCCCCCCCCATAATGACTGGATATCCAGCCTTGATAAAACGCTGTAATACCCACTGAATTGCATAATAACTCTGTAGCGGGTTATTATGTCATTTTCCTTATTGGGGTCTCACTTCTCTGAAGCGCAAAAGAGAAAAAACTGTATTTGTGCAAGTGTGGAGGCTGCTCAGGGACACCCTGGCACAAATATAGTGTTTTTCTCTGTCAATACCTTGCACCAGTTATTATAAAAAACTAATGCCTGTGCAAAGTTTGCTTTATGAGGACTTTTCACACACCCTCAGTGTGTGATAATCTCATAAATCTCTAGAGCTTTACTCTCATGGTTTATGGATTATTACACACCTTAGGTGTGTAGCAAATCCTCATGACACACACCTGCACAAGCATTGTTCTCACTCTCTCGCTCTCTCTCTCTATATATTTGTGTGTATATATATATATATATATATATATATATATGGAGGACAATATATGGTCTTTGGTTAATAAGCACACTGTAAACACTTCGAGAGGTTGCCATGACATCATTGTAAACTTCGAGAGTGCAGCTCGAGAGGTTTTCAGATGTTATGACAACCTCGAGAAGTGTTTTCAGCACGGTTGTTAACCAACGACCATACATTATATTTTATAGTGTATGGGCTACCAAGATTGTGTAATTGCAGATTAAATTACTTCACAGAACATTGATTGTTGTGAGCATTCTGTTTTGTTATACCATTGATATGACATACTCAGGAAGGGTTAACTACAAAGTGATGTCATAACAATGGCATAACAAGGTTGTAATTTGTTTGATTTCAGTTAATAATTAGGGCTCCCTATACACTGTGGGTGGGATATTCAAAGGGGTTGAGCATGGCACAACCCACCGATGCGCCCCAGCATGATATTCAAAGCGGTAGGTTGCTCCACGTAATCTCCGATGCGCCGGGGCGCACCAGTAATGTATGCGGTGCAAGTGCAGTGGCTATGCCCATGCACATGCGGCACATTCTGATGTTCAGCCAGGGATGTGCAGTGCATATGCAGGCACAAACCCACCTTGCACCGCACAGGGGGGTGCAAAGATGTACCCATCAAAACCAGGAACAAGTCGTGGGACACCCACAATCGAGCTGTCATATTGCAGGGCACAACATGGCAGCTGCCTGCTGTGGGTGGCCACCCGACTTCCCGGGACACAGTCCGGGCATCGTGCCCCCTGCCTGATCATGGGCATAGATATAATATAACCCTCGTGGTCCAGTGGACTGCTAGCCTCTGTCCGATCACGGGTCTGTAATATAATACACCCTGGTGGTCCAGTGGACCTGAACCCCTGCCTGATCATGGGCATATGACTATAATATCCCTGGTGGTCCAGTGGACCCGATCTCCTACCGATCATGGGCAAATGTAAATAATAACCCTGGTGGTCCAGCAGTACCCCCTCCCACCCACCCACTGGCCCCACCACCCTGCACCCCCTGGTCAGCGGCAGATGGCAGCTCCCTGCCACAAGTTGCCTGGCAGCCCGCCGACTGACAGCATACAGTACGGCTGTACACCTATTGGTCCACTGCATGGGCCAATGGGTGAGAACACCGTACTGTACAGCACAGTCCCAAAATGTGAATGAACCATGGTGCAGCACCATTGAATATCGCCTGGACTATGCCCTGGTTCAACCATGTTGTGCTGCACCCAGGCTTGCACCCCAGCCTGGTGCAGTCTGAATATCCTTCCCCAATATATATATATATATATATATATATATATATATGTCTTAGAGGCAAAAACTCAGTTTAATGCATCAGTTAGGGTTGTTCACAGCGAAAAAAGAGAAATTCAGTATTAGGGTTGAAGCCCCCTTGGACCCCAGCCCACCCCCAACCCGGCATCGGGGTGCATGTTGGGGTCATCAGCTAACTCTCACCCCATCACATGTAAAGAAGCAGGGGTACAGGAGAGTAGGGATGGAGTTGGGACCATGACCCCCAGCACACCCCAATGCTGGTTGGGGTGGGCTGGGGTCAAGGGCAGCTTTTAACCCTAATACTGAATTTCCTCACTTTTCACTGTGGAACAACCCTAACTGATGCATTAAATGAAGTTTTTTGCCTCTAATGTCCCTTCTTTTTGAGAAAGAGGATGATAAATAGTGAATGGAATGTAGTGGTGGTAAAGGGCCCCGCGCTCCCGCCATATGATGTCCTGTTACATAGTAACAGGAACTGCAAAGCAAATGCAAGCAGCAATGGTAACACACATGGCAAAGCAAACGTAAATGGTAAAGCAAATATTAATAGAAATGCAAGCGTAAAGTGACGCCGAAGCAAACAGTTACATAAGTGGAGACATCAAACAGAACTGCATACAGAATGCAATTGATAACACACACATTCACATTACCGCAATTGTAAATGCAAATGGTAACAGTAACAGCAACAATAACGCCAAAGTAAACAGAAATGAAAGCGCATACGAAAATGCAAACCATAATGCACACACTCACGGAACCACAATTGTAAACACAAATGGTTACGGTAACAGCAACAGCAACAATAAAGCCAACAGAAACAGAAATGCAAGTGCGTACGGAAACGTAAACCGTTACATGCAAGGTCATGGTACCACAATTGTAAACATAAATGGTAACAGTAACAGCAACAATAAAGCCAACAGAAACGCAAACACATATGAAAACGCAAACCGTAATGCACACAGGCACGGTACTGCAATTGCAAATGCAAATGGTAATGGTAACAGCAATAATAATGTGAAACAAAATGGAAATGCAAGTGCAAACAAAAATGCAAAGTGTAATGTACACGGTGGTGTAGACGGGAACGGTGATGCAAACGGTAGCAGAAGCGCAACTGGAAGCGCTAACTGACACAGTAACGAAAGGGCACACCCTTCTTTTCCCCAAAAACTGTATTGAAAAAACACATTGAAAACAAAGAATGTATGCATTATAATTGACTTCGGAGCAGAAAATTACGACTTGGAATACTAAATTGCTTATATCTCAGGAACCGTACGACGTAAAAAAATGTTAATTTTGTATGAATTATTACTTTCATGGCTAGCTTTGTGCTTAGCCCCCATTTGGGGGGCTAAGCAGTTTTTTGATGAAAAGTCCGTATCTCGTACCGTTTCCGAGATACAGACCCTGAAAGATGCAACGGACGCCATAATGTTATCCTATGGCAAAAAACTTCAGCTTCAGAGTCCAGTCACTTTGCCACCCTGTAGTATAATTTCACCAAACCACCAAAAGGCACATCTGTGGTATGTTGGCTTTCTTCCCTCCAAATTTCAGCCCAAACGACCAAAGCGTTCTTTTGCAGCAGTGCGGCAAACAATTCCTGTAATGTGGCAAACGCTGCAATGTTATCCTATGGGAAAAAACGTCAACTTCGCAGTGCCATAACTTTGCCACCCTGTACTATTTCTTGACCACCAAAAGACACATCTGTGGGATATTGCCTTTCTTCCCTCCAAGTTTCAAGTCAAAAGGCCAAACCGTTCCAAAGATATTCAATATGAAAGTTTACTAAAGTGTCCCTATCTATTCCATTATAAAAAATCTGGCCATCTTGTCCAATGTTCCTGTAGCGGGGTTGGGATAGTCAGGATAACAAATCATGCAGACCCACAAACTTAGTGCATAAAAAGTGCTGGAAAGGCACTTATCATTTTATTTCTGTCAGGAAACACTGACTTCAGGATTCACAGAAATCAGGAAAATAAAGTTAGTTCAGTCATTTTCAAAGTCTCAACAAAATAATGAACATATGAGCTATACTCAGGATGAGCCACTGCTCTGCTCAGCAGTACCACCAGGCTATCTCCTTGCAAATGTATATACTTCAGAGGTCCACCACCTCTGGCAGTCAGCTCCAACTGACATCCTCTATCTTAACTCCCTAGTGGTAATCTTTTATACATTTCTGGGGAGTGACATCATAATCAGATGATCCTCCTCCTTTTTGAAAAATCAAAATAACATACTACAGGTTCCTTTTTTACTTTACATTTTCATTCCTAAGCATCAGGTATATAAGTGTATAACAGTATTTATACTAAATAAGCTCATAACCTTACTTTGATGTCCTAAAACAGTGTTCATAGAGTTAACTAGTCTCAATAAGGCTAAGCCCTCCTTGATAGTGACATCACTCATTACAACTTCTATAAAAGCAGACAGACTGTGGGCGCCAGCCCTATAGAACACCCATGCAGCTCAACAGGTAAGACAAACAGAATATATACGCTCACTTTAACTTTACTCCTTTGCCAAAGGGCACACCATGCAATATTTAGGGACTCCTGGTCTCATTTCCTACATGTGTTTTGTTAGTGCAACTTATTTATTCATTTAGAAGCTAGCATACTTCCACACTTTAAATAAAACACTGAGTTTTAGTTTATTGAAATGCTCAATACAGAGAGCTCTGTTTCAGAGGGGTTGCTAACAACAAAGGTTAACTTAGTTTTTATTTTATTCAGGTTCTCTCCCTTCTCTGCAACTATTAATTTGAAAAGTAAAACTCTTTTCTTTCGGCTCATTAGCGGCCTGAACCGAGCTGCAAATGAAAATCTTTTCTTAAGGTTTTCTATGTCCTTGGGGGTTCAAAAACTGCAGAACTCCTGCCTGAACCAAGCAATAGTTTCCCCCTTCTACTAAAATAAAGTAGAGCACATTGGTAATTCCTTCTATTAACCAAACTAATGCTCCCAAAAATGCAGCATAAGGTAACGAAATGAAAAGGGAAAGGGAACGCTAATAATTTTGCTTGTTCTTTACATTTCTGTGTAACAGGCTATCTGCTCAACCAAGTCTAACAGATAATGTTTAGAGAAACTAAGGACCTAACAGGCTATTTTAAAAGGGTCCTGCAAAGCTGTGAAACAGACAACTCTTAAAACATATTGTGTCTGCCCCACTGAGCACTTGAGGTACTTCCACTTTTACGGAAGCAATGCTCCTTTAATATATCCATGTGTATGTATTATATGTTTCTACATTTCACATAAATGCCTTCACTATTCAGCATCTGGTACTTTATACCTAAGCACGTTATTTCTTTGGGGGGGGTACTTGGAAGAATATTAGGGCCTGTGCTCATCACAGGGAGCACCCTGTGACAGTTCCCTCTAATTTTTAGTCCTGTGGGTGGGCGACTGATATGTGTGTTCGGCACTTTGTGCAAAAAATTGATTCATGTTCGCAAATTGAGTGTCCCAAACAAATGATATATTTTATTGCCAGTAAACAGTAGAAAATATAACCAAACACTCAAATACTGAATGCAAAATATAAATATACATTCTGACCAAAGGTTGGATGTGCATTGTGCGCCATAACAGTATGAACTGGAAACATGTGTAAACTATGTAAATTTTAAAGAGTCTTGCATGCATCTAAAATGGGTGCTGCTGATGATGCATTGATGCAATCAACATTTACTGTTTTTCTCTCCTGTCTTTCCCATTCTTCCAGTGGACTTATATTTTATTAAGATCCATTTTTCCACCAGATGTTAAAAACAATTTTGTTCGCATCAGCATATCTAAATGGCTTTCTTCCAAGAGGTTTCTTTGTTTGCTCTTAATGCAGTTCATGAAGCTGAAGCCTCTTTCACAGTCAGCACTAGAAGCTTGGAATGTAGTAATAGTATTACTATTTATTGTTCTGCATAAAGCAGCTACTGTATACTAAAATCAGGACAAAATACATAGTAAATATAAATAGACAATAAATCAACAAGGAACTTAAATATCTCTACAGTGCAATTCAATTTAACAGAGTATATTTTCACATAAAAAACCTCTACAGAACTTCAAGTCCCCCTAATAAACTTTACAAATGAGTTGAGATGAAAAACCTTGCAAAGATCTCTTCCATGTTCTTCTCTTTCATAGTAAACAAATCTTCTAAAAGATCCTCCAGAGGGAGGCCGAGATCCCCCAGCAGTTTTTTCCTAGTTGATTCGTACATAGGACACAAGAGTACCACATGTTTGAGATCATCTATAGTCCCTACTCCACATTTACAATATGGAAAAAGTACCCCCTCTCTTTTGTCTGAAATGAATGCATTGAGCATTATAGTTTTCAGTTCCAAATCTTGTATAGATTCTTCTTTGTTTAGGACGGATTAAAAAAGAGAGAGATATGGCTCATATCCCCATGAAATCTTTACTGTTTTATAAAATCCATATAGCTTAAGCTTGGAGAGTTGAACACAGAAAGAATGTATGTCTTAAGTCAGTAAGCCTCAATTTGACATCCTGCCTAATCTCCTCAAATGGTCTTGTGTAAATTTTATATAAGAGGTGGCCCAATCCGGCCGGCATTATTGTTTCCTTAATAAGTTGAATAAAAAGATGTACATATCCCATGCTGGCCAATATGATGGCTTCCACTACACACATTCTGGGATATCTTTGTAGGGGCAAAAGAAAAAGTTTCAACAGAAAGAGAATCTGTCATTCAGATATGAGAGAATTCAAGGAACGTTGTCCTACCTCCAAGGCAAGAATACAGCTTGAAGTTCCATTTAAAAATATTAAGATGTATCTATAGAGTTTATTCAGAATTATTTCTAGTTCTTAGTATAACCCCAGATTTCAGAGGCATATACCATGATCATTCTTATTTTGGCATTAACAACTCTTAATACCACGCTCACCGATGACTTCCCCATCTTGCTGTTAAATATTTTTAGGGCATTTACAGAAGACCCCATTTTAAATTGAATAGCCTCCAAATGTTTGGTCCAAGATAGGCTATAAGCAAAATGGGCACCTAAATAGTCATAACACTTAACAGTGTCTATATGGTTACCATTTAGCCTAAAGCCTACAGTATTCTTGGTTTGAGAGCCAAAAACTACAATGTTGGTCCTGCCGAGATTAACTTTTAGTTTCCTTTGTGAACAGAGAGATTCAAAGTGAGACAGTTTTCTTTTAAGACGTAGGACTGAAGTAGAGAACAAGACTAAATCGTCTGCATATGCTAAACAGTCAATCCTTTTATCATTAATTTTTGCAGTATGAAAATCTGGGTTACCTAGCTGATCCAAGACTGTATTAATGTAGATGTTAAATAGATTGGGGGTCAAAATGCACCCCTGTCTGTCCCCCACATTTGTCTCAAATCTATCAGTTAGATGACCATATTGATTATACTGGACCCTTGCCCACATATTTTCATAGAGTCTATTAATAACATCAAGAAGTGAGGCCTCAACTTCAGATCCTTAATGTAGCCCAAAGGATTTTTCCACTAATGCTCTCGAAGGCCGAGGAGAAGTCCACAGAACAGTAACATAATCTGTTTTTTCTCACTTTAATATACTTCCAGATCAGGTGCTGAAGCACATAATAGTGTTATACTATAGAACAGTCCTTCCAGAAACCGTTCTGTGCCTCATTCGATACAGAGTTCTCCTTGACCCATGACAGCAATCTGCCCAAAATTATCCTAGACAAAATCTTCTGTGAAACATCCATCAGACTCATAGGCCTATATATCCTTGGGTTATTCAGATCCTCTTTTTTAAAAATTGGGAAGATAACACTACCGGAGGGTAAGAGTACCCCTGAACCAGGCCATTAAACAGTAAAAGAAGAAAATAAATCCATTAGTTGGTAAAAACCTTATAGAGATCACCTAGGACCCCATCTGGCCCTGGTGCTTTATTTGCCTTAAGGCCAATCAGTGCCATCTGGATTTCGTCCTCTGTGATCATGATAGGTCTTGGAAAAATTTCAACCTCCTGTGTTTTGAAAGCATCAGGTGTCTCCTGCTCTTCATGAGAATAATACAGCTTGGAGAAATGAGATGCCCAGACTTCAGGTGTAATATATACTTCAATCCTATTGGCATATCTATTATATCCCTGGGCAACAATATTCCAAAATTGCCTTCCATCCCTATCCAAAACAGCCTGCCTCAGTTTTTCCCAAAGTCCCTGATTATGTTTCTGTCTCTCCCGTTCGAGAATTTTCCTATATTTTTCTTTTTCAGTCTTTAGCAATTTAAAATCTGCTGCAGACTTATTTCTTTTCTTCTTATGCTGTCTTAGTTTTCCTTCAAACTCTTTCTTTGCCTGTAGGCATACTGAATTAAACTAAGACTTTTTATAAAGGGACCTAGGATGGTACGTTGTTTTACATCTAGGTCCAAGTAAAGAATGAATAGTTTCCCAATTCTCCAAAATATTAAAGGTGTTACTTTTGTCCAGGACCAACTCGTGAATATTACCTAAGACTCCTGTACTAACAATTTCTTTGAAACTAGCTTGATGAATCGGCTCCCATCCAATCCTTCTCTTGTTTATGACTTTCAGACTCTCTTCCTGTTGTGCCTCACTCCCTAAAGTTCCAAAAGGGCATTTGATGTTAATTACAATAGCACAGTGTGCTGATTGCAATCTATCCATGGCCTCTAACTTTTGGATCAGCTTTACTGCTTCCAAATTGGTTCAAACCTGATCAGGGGTTGAAGAGCCTGTAGGTCCTCTACACGGTAAGGATCCAACTAGATCGAGCTGAGTTCTACCATTTAAAATACAGAAATTTCTACTGGCTAAGCCCGCTAGTAATTCCTTACCTCTGAGGTTAGATATTAGATCCTCAGCAGTCCTAGTATATGAGATATTTGGATTAATTATATATATTGTATGGATCATATCTGAATATACATCCTCCAAGAAATGAGAAGGAATTCTGGCATTAAAGTCTCCCAAAATAATTATAGGACAAGGTATACTCTTATCTGACAATTCATCAAGTGCCATTTTCAGATCCTATATGAAAAGGTCAGCAGGATCAGTAGCTCTATTGTGAGGGGGCAAGTATATATTGCAGAGAATAGTCTGCTCTTGTCCCTTGCTACTCATTAGAGCCAAAATACCCTCTGACTTAGTAGAAATGTTAGTGATTTGAAAAATTAGAAAAGTTTTGATAAAAAAGGAAATACCCCCTTTAAACCTTCCAAACTTTTTATCTTTAGTTGCTGGCAGAGTAAAGACAGAATATCCAGTCAATTTGGGAGTTACATGTTCTGTACACCATATTTCTTGCAGTCCAATAATATCAAAATTATTCACAAATCTCACTACCTCATGGTCAATTAGTTTAAGATGGATGCCCTCAGTATTCCATGAAAGTATAGAAAGGGCATCCACATCTCGATCCCTAGCTCCCTTATCCAAATCCAGCTGGCATTCAGAGTTCATCTGTCTGATATTATCTACAGGCTGCATTTGTCAGGCTTAATCAATAACTGTCAGTGGCGAGTAAGTATTAGGGTCAGTTAGGTTTCCAAAGTCAATCAGTGGGTTATCTGTCTCTAAGATTGATTCTGGACTATCCTTAGTCTGCTTAAACCATGAAAAGACTTCACCCAAGTCTAACATGTTAACTAAATGTATTTCCAAACAATCCAGCTTGCTGGCCAGAGAAAGCAAGCTGCTAGCTGTATGAGGATTTTTAAAAGTATTATCAATCTATGTTGTGGACTCAGGATCTCCATATAACTTTATGGACTCCACCATGTTTCTGGAGATATAAAATTCTAATGTTCTTTCCAAGAGCAGCAACAAATCTTCCCTAATTTTCCTATGAGAATCCTTGAGTGAAACCTTCCTCCCAAAGATAGTTATGGTCCTACTCAGCCATACTTCTCTCTGCTTCAGTACATGATACTTTATCACTCCCAAGATTTTTCTCTATGCTATCGTAGCCTTCTCAATCTGCACCTCCCTATGGAGAATCTCTTCTGGGGAATGATAAGACTGTGTAGGAACCTCTATACATGATAGCTTCATGATGTTTAGCTTGGAATGTAGCACATACATCAATAAGTTTAGCCACCATGCTATATTGCACATTAGTCAAAGCAAAGTGGATCATGTCAGTAAAGGATTTTAATGATCCTCCCTTTATTTTTTCAGCAACTATAATTCTGAAGTCATTGTACTGGCTAACAATTTCTGCCTGGTCCACTGATTTAAATAAATAGTCCTGATATTTACTGTACAGTCTCTCAATATTTGATAAGCCAAACTCAAAGCTGCAATATGGCACTGCTGAAAAATCAAAGGCAGATCAGTCAGAAAGTTCACCTGCAGAAATCAGCTGTCAGATGTTACATAACAGGCCAATGAATTGCAAAATTGCTGTTGTGTACTTCAGCTGTGCAATTAACCAAAAGCAGTTTTACTGGTGGGCTCCAGTAGACAGTTTCACCCAGGTACTGGCTTCTGAACTTTTTTTGTTTTTGCCCTAGCAATCTGTACAGCTTCAACTTGTTAGACCACTTTCTGAAACATCTTAGACAACTCTGCCAACTCCAAAAGTACATAATTTAATACTGTTATGGCAATGTGGTATTCAGGGTTGGACAGCTTCTTAAAGCAGTACTTAGCAACGGGATCTTTGATGGATGCATGCATAATTGTATGTGATGTCATTTACCCTAGGTATGGTTTACAAGAACTATGCTGGGTATTGTCAAGCTCAGTGGGGGGTTTTAATATGTATTTTTGCAATGTAGTGAGTGAGTCAGTGTGATATGAGAGAGAGAGAGAGGAGATGCATTTAGGAGACTGTAATTCTCTTCCATTCTGGATCCATACTAAGATTAGTCTGCATTTATGAAATTAAATGAAAAGGACATTTTTTGCGCTGCTATTTCTTGTTGTCCATTTTAGAATTACTATCCCCATGTAGCCAACATGGGCAACCTTTTACAAGCACTGATTCATTGAATCTCAAATGAGTGTATGATGTGAGTCCCTGTTTTAAAGAGAAGCTCAATCTCATCTCTCTAAACATATACTGAAAAAAAAAATGAACACGCTTTCAATGGTGAGGCTTTAAATCCATTATAAACACATTTTGTATGTGAGACGCTGCTTGGGGAGAATGCAGATTACACTGAAGTTGTGCATTTTAAAACTGAAATAATATAATATACACCCTATGTCAGAGAATCTCTCGCATTGCTTTGTTGGGGGGAATCTACCAAACAAATAAAACATGCCATTTCTGTGAACAGCAGCGGAGTACTGTTCGTTATCAAGTATTGTTTTACTGAAAAGAGGTGTCAAGCCAAAAACATTGCTGTAACTGCAAAGCCGATTGGTTGGAATTTTGCAGAGCGGTTCCATTGTTCAATAAGTGGAACAAGAGCGAGATGTCTGGCTTGTTAACTGCTGGCTTGTTAAAGTTAATGAGTTGTGGCCTCAGAGGTGGGCATACAATGTTTCTTTCCCATTCACTTTCTTGTCCTGCTGTCTGAGTCTTAAATCTGAGTGATGACTGTAGTCACTACTTCATGAACATGAGGATCCCTGTCAGCTGCTTTGTGCTCTACTACTAAAGTTGTGTGCGGGTTATTTCTGACTGCTGTGCGGGTGCACATGTGCACACCTTATGGGGAACATAGATCTTGTCCTTCCCTCGCAATCAAAGATGACGATCAAAGAATCTCACGATCAAAGAATTTGCAGGCTCATGATCAAAGAATTTGCAGGCTCACGAACAAAGATTTAAAAACCTTATAAATCAAAAAATTGAAGGAATTGCGGTAAACCACCACCATGGTTCGACAGAACGAAGCCCCCTGAGTAAAACCCACCCTCATTTGACTTCTTACGACACCCTGGGCTGAGAAAATTGTTTTTTTAATTGGGCCATCTTGTCCCTCACTCACAATGTACGATCGCAATCAAAGAATCTCGCGATCAAAGAATTTGCAGGCTCGCGATCAAAGAATTTGCAGGGTCACGATCAAAGAATTTAAACTCTCGTAATTTAAAAAATATATAAAATTGCAGTAAATCACTGCCATGATTCATCAGAACGAAGTCCCCTGGGAAAAACCCACCCTCGTTTGACTTCCTACGACACGCCTGCGCTGAGAAAATTGATTTTTTCATCTGGCCATCTTGTCCCTCACTTGCGATGGACAATCATGATCAAAGAATCTCGTGGTCTAAGTATTTGCTTGCTCGTGATCAAAGAAATTGCTCACTCGCTAATGAAGAGCGAGGGACGAGATGGCCAGATTTCTAAATGCATACCTGTAGCTCAGGAGTGCCCTAGACTGTGAAATAAAGGTGGGTTTTGCTCAGGGGGCTTCATTGTGCCCCATCTGCATGCCCAAATTAATGTTATAATGATCCCTGGTCATCTAGTGCCCCCTCGATAAAATATTTACATCCCTGGTAGTCTAGTGGCCACCCAATAAAATATATCAATGAAGTAGTGCCCTGGTAGTCTAGTGCCCCCAACCCCTTGTTTGTTTTCAAATCCCTGGTAGTCTAGTGGCCCCCCAACCTGTATTGTCTTATAACATGTAAATTTTTATATCCCTGCTAGTCTAGTGGCCCTCCCCAGCATAATTTCATATTATACCTGGTAGTCTAGAGGCCCCCCACCTATCCATCCAAGCCCACCCAGCACCCCCCTACCCTTTGCCAGCCGGTGACAGGCACACCCTCCTCTCACCTCCTGACGGCCGCCAACTGTGTCTGATGACGGTGGTGCAAAGGCACTCAGAAATATTTCCAGAATGCCTCTTTGCATTTACCGCTATGTCTGAACAGTAAACGACTTTAACCCGTAGGTGAAAGAACGTGCCAGTCAGCGGCTGGTGAGAAACAGTGCTAGGTGGGCTTGGTCAGATGGAGATGAGGACCACTAGACTCACCAGGTATAATATGAACTCATATTTCTTTTCATTATGCTGTGGGGCTGCTGACTACCGAGGACATAAACATTACAGAAGAATGAGGGTGCTGGAAATGAGCTTGGAAGGATGGGTGGGGTGGGGCCACTAGACTACTAGGTATAATATGAACTCATTATTCCTTTCATTATGCTGGAGGGCGCTAGACTACTAGGGATATAAACATTTACATATTATAAGACAATACAGCATGGGGGCCACTAGACTACCAGGGATCTGAAAAAAAAACAGGGGGTGGGGGCACTAGACTACCAGGGCACTACTTAGTTGATATATTTTATTGTGGGGCCACTAGACTACCAGGGATGTTAATATTGTATTAGGGAGGGGGGCACTAGACTACCAGGGGTAGTTATAACATTATTTTAGGTATGCAGATTGGGCAGAACATAGCCCCCTGAGCAAAACGCACCCTCATTTTACAGTATAGGGGCACCCATTGGCTGAAAAAATAAATTTTTAAATCTGGCCATCTCGTCCCTTGCTCGCGATGCATGATCGTGATCAAAGATTCTCATGATCAAAGAATTTGCAGGCTTGCGATCAAAGAAATTGCACGCTCATGATCAAAGAATAAAAAATGGTAAAACACATTTTGTTTAACTGATTTGAAGTGAAACAACACCATGGTTCGATAGAATGAACCCTCCTGAGCAAAACCCACCCTCATTTGTGTCCCTAGCCCACCCCTGAGCTGAGATATTTGTATTTTTAGGTCGTTATGCAAGATCACGATCAAAGAATTTGTCGGCTCACGATCAAAGATCGTTAGCGAGCCACAAACGAAGAATTTAAAAGCTAATAACTTTATTTTTGGACCAATTTGGATGGAACCAAAGCCATGGCTCGATAGATCAGTGTCCCCTGAGTAAAACCCATCAAAGTTTTACTTCAGAAGTGACCCCTGAGCCGAGATATTTGTGTTTGTGTAATCAGAAAACTGAAAACAAGATGGCGGACCTCATGGTCAAAGCATTTTTGAAATTCCTCAGGATCAAAGATTCTTGAACTGCGAGGCTGCAAATTCTTTGACCGCCAGGTGGGATGAGATGGCCAGAACCCACGTTCTTTGATCGCAAGATACACATATAAATTTTCCCATTGACATATAATGGGAACTTAAAAGTGCCATAACTTTTGAATGCCTTAATATTTTTTCACCAAACAAAAAGCAGAAAGGCCAGCCACCAAAGCTCTTTCATATGAGCCATCTCATAGAGCAGCACACTACACAACGGCCGTGCAGGACCACATTAAGAATGCCAAAAGGTGCCTCCAAAAATGGATAATTTTGTATTTTTCAGCGCTTTTGTACACAAAGACCAGCACTCTGACAGAAACGCAATTTGGCAAATCAAGAGATCTAGTGCGCCCCAAAGTGTGTACCAAATTTCAGGCAAATCCATTGAACGGGTCCAAAGTTATTAGCATCCAAACTTTTGACTTTAGTATGTAACTGGCCGTTCAACCCTAACTATAGTGGCGCGACCGCGCCACTATAATATATATCTATATCTATATCTATATCTATATCTATATCTATATCTATATCTATATCTATATCTATAGATATAGATATAGATATAGATATACACACACACACACATATATGTATATACACACACATACATTGAAAAAGTGCATTAATATTAGGGTTTAACTTAATGCCACAAGAGTAAGGACATGTGTCCTCAACTCCACCCCAAGCAGCAAAAGGAAATGACCACACAAGCAACCACAGATAGCCATCATCACATAAGACAAACATCATCATCAAGGTCCAGTGCATCTGTAGCCATGCATATATATGCACACTGCTAGACATACACACCCACTTCTGGCTGCAGATAGAAATCCACTGTACTCAAGTCACAACACTGCTTCTGTCTGCAGAAGCACAGGTCCCTGTGGTGTCAGTACTTTTGTAGCCACAGATACACAGAGTGCAAGACTACACACCAACTTCTGACTACATAAGCACTGGTTCCATGGGGCCTATATTTCTGCAGCCACAGATACAAATTCATGATACCCAAATTATGCTACTACTGCTGTCTGTGGAAGTGCAGGTCCCAGAGTAGCCAGCCCTTTTGCAGCCATAGATACACATGTACCGCAAAATATTGACACCACTTCTGCAGTCACACTGTTATGTTTCTAAACAACAATGATGACATATTGTTTTTTAATGTGCAGCATGCTGTATGCATATTTTTGAAAGTACCACATCAGTGCTACTGCATTTGTTTCATCTGGAAACAGTTGTATGTTGTTTGTATTACATGATGATGGTTGTTTGTGTTTGTTTGTGTGGTCTTGTCCTTCTGCTGCTTGGGGGGGGGAGTTAGGATTGAAAGCCCTAACACCACATTTCCCTACTTTTGTGAAGTTATTTATTTATTTTTTTAAT
Organism: Neoceratodus forsteri; assembly: GCA_016271365.2. Lineage (NCBI taxonomy): Eukaryota > Metazoa > Chordata > Ceratodontiformes > Ceratodontidae > Neoceratodus > Neoceratodus forsteri. The sequence goes on from CM057451.1 coordinate 239,793,318, forward strand.
TACTATGCTTTTTGGTCCCCTGCCAGCAGTTGAGATCTGCTCCAGTCACGGACCCCCTTGTCTCCACCTCTGGGCATGCCCGCACTCACTCTGTCATCTCTGGCTTTCCCCCCAGAGAGCAGGGTCACGGCACTTACCCCCATATTGGGCTGCGCTACAAATATCTGGTTGGGGAGCTGGCGCCTGGAGGCTGATTGAGGCGTCAGGGGCTGAGCTTCATTAATACGGCCAGGCACAGGATGTTGTTTTTTTCTCCCTTGTGAACTGAAGTGGGGACGTGCAATGACGACCGGTGTCCACCCGGCCCCTGAATTCAATTTGGCATCGATGCTTGTGGTGCACCCAGCCTCCGCTAGGTGTCACCGTGGCACAGAGTACTCAAACCCCCTTCCCCCTGGAGAAGGAAAGCAGTTCTGTGGACGCTCAATCCATCTCCCCCGGCTGGCCCTCCAACAACCCGGTTCCATTCCCGAACCCAGGTCACCGGCGCCACAAGCGGAAATCCAACTGCTGCACCAGCGGGCCGGCTACTTTTGTGAAGTTAAACCAAAACTGGTGCATTACAGTTTTTTTTGTGATGAATTTCTTTTGTTTTTGAGAAAGTTAAATAAACTCAAATTACAACATTACTTCTGGCAACTTGGGCAGAGAACTGTCTTAGGGGAAGACAAGGGGAAGAATAAAGAGGGCACTAGCTAATTGGGAGTTTTCAGGAGTAAGGGAAGTAACAAGTGGAGCACTGTACCCTCGGGATTGGTGCTGGGCCTCATCCTTTTAAAAGTATTCATTTGTGACATACGGGAAGCCATCAAGGGCAAACTCTGCCTCTTCACAGATGACACAGAGATGTGAGCAAGGATGGACACAGAAGAAAGGATAAAGGCTCTAAGAGAGGATCTGGGCAGGTTGGAGAGCTGGTCAAAGATCTGGCAGCAGGGCTCCAATTATAAAAAATGTAAAGTGATGCACACTGGAAAGAGGAACCCTTGAATGCAGTATGAAATGGGGCAATGGTGCTGGAAAGCACCAGAGAGGAAAGGGACCTGTTAAGCCAGCGCTTCTTGAGCTAGGGACACACGTATGAACAAGAAGACATACACATCCACATCTGGCTGCAGAAGTGCAGGCCCTTGTGTGGCCAGTGCTTCTGTAGATGCAGACAGAAATCCATGATGCCCAAAGTACAACCCACTTTTGAGTGCAGAAGTGAGGCCCTGCATGTGCATTATGTGGGTGTACAATTTGTTTAGAGCTCCCTACACAAATACCATGCAGTAGCTTTATGTACATTAGCTTAATGTACATATGGACCATTCTGTGTGTATACAATTTGCGTAACATTCTTTGAACCCCATGTAAATCCCTTACCATGGTGTTATGTGCATCTTCAGAGTTTTTGAAGGGTCCTTTGTGCCCTATGCTAATCCTATAGTCCGGCACTACATGCGTACCAGCAAAATCATACGTCAACGCACAACGCATTTTTCACTATTTATCTCCCAATTTCTCAGAACCTATATTTTAAGCCTCTGCGACACCTACAGGAGTGACAGACCAGCAATTCAATCTTTAAAATGTTTTTTATGGTGTTACAACATAAAAACACATTTTAAGGTGGAAGTGACAGTCCTTACACACTGTGTTCATCTAAGGGCCTTAAAAAATAAGATTGTTGAAAATTTGGTGAAAATATTTAAACAAGAAGGCTGAGTTATGAGTAACAGTTAATTCTGAGTACAAAGTCCACATTTTTATGTCACAAACATAGAATTATTTGTACACACATTATTATGCTGCAATCAAAGTATTCTTTGCACTTCTTTATTTTGCAAACAAATAAATCTTTTCTTTGTGGGGTCATGGTGTCCCTAACCTCAGCCCATGCCCTTCAGGACTCCACCCCCCACTGTGACCACCATGGCTGCCTATTGCCCTGGCTTGCCCCCACAAGGCAGGGCTACCAAGATGACCCACTCCCATGGAAACTCAGACAGATTACCAGTGGCATCACTGCCACCAACAGGGCTCCCTGGGCTTGCCCCCCCCAGTTGGGGCTGTGGGGGCAAGCCAACTGATGTAACACTATTTTGGAAGGCACCAGAAGGCGTGGTGGGTATGGTGGACCGGGGCAGGCATCATAGCGGGATTGCTGGCCATTGATGCTGATTCAAGGGGGGTATGCGTGCAATGACGTACAGGGGCTGAAGCCCTATGTCTGCCCGGCCCCCCGTTAACTGACATCGCCGGCCACAGCAGAGCCACCATCCTCCCCCACAGGGGTCATAAAGCACCAGACACTCTACCCCTCCCACTGGAGAAGGAGAGCCATCACTAGGACCCTCAATCCTTCTCCCCCCTGGCTGGCCCTCTGACTTTTGAGTCTATCCCCGAATCCAGGATGGTGGGCAGGCTATAAATAATTTCTTTATATGCACTTTCTGGCAAACTAAGAAATCTCAGCTTGTGATCCACTGGTGCAGCGGCAGCACTACCATTTGTGATGCAGATGACCTGGGTTCAGAAGAGAGCCTGAGGTATCAGAGGGCCGGCTGGGGGAGGAGGATTGAGCGTCTATGAGACTGCTCTCTCCTCCTCCTCTGGGTGGAGGGTGGGGAAGAGCTCGGTGCTCAACTGGCCCTTGGCAGAAGCTGGGGGAGTGGCAACCTGAGCTGAAAAGTGGGAGAGGCATGGCAGATGTGGGTGTATGAGACATCTTGCTGTTACTATTAACCTGCTAGGATGCCCTATGGGGCTGGTGCTTGTTACAACCCTATGTTTGTGGTTTACTGCTCAGTGAGGCATTTGGAGGCAGCCTACTAGATTGCTCCATGGGGCTGGTGTTTGCCTCGACTCTGCTTATGTGGTATTCTACTCAGCTAGACAATTAAAGACAGCCTCCTGGTCTAAAGAAAATGTTATTCTTCCTTGTATTGCCTTGCTCTCAGTAGGCTTCTAGGGACGATCTGATTTGGTCTTACTTTGCTAAATAAACCAGCCATACAGCCCCATAGGGAGGGTCAGGTTTTTCTCTTGGACCACTTAAAGTGGGTAACTGACTGAATTAGCTGGGTTCAGTGGAACAAATCCAACATCCTACCTAAGGTAGGTCTGTTGTAAGCTGTCCTAGCTGGGTCTGATACTGCTCATGTTTACATTTGCTCTGCAAACACAGGACTCAGCTACAAGCACCCCTGTCAAAAGTATTGTTCTTACAGTCCCATCCCACAGTACCAGGAACTTTAGTGCTTGCGCCTATCAACTGCAACTGTGCTATGTGACTACTAATCCCTAATATGACCAAAAAAGGCTGGCTGCTGCCTCATCCAACATCCTGATCATTATCTGCATAGACCTGGTGCCACTTGAGTTTGATACTACTGCCTCGAATGATGGTACTAGTCTGCATTTCAACCCCTACGTCCTGCTCCCTCCTGCTTATTGCTGCTGCATTGCATGTACAGGAGTGAAAACCTCCACAAACTTCTCTCCTCTGCCAGCTATGCTAAGTGGCCTGTCATTGAGCTAAGCATAAATGTTCCACTATGGCTCTGACCTACAATCTACATTTCCTTGTCTGGGGATGTGGAGTTAAACCCTGGACCTAACCCCTCCAGCTATAGGATATGCTCCCCCACAGACCAAGCATGGGCTAACACTAGTGGCCTGAAGTTGGTCCAGTTAAATATTAACAGCCTTAGATCCAAGATGCATGAATTGAAGAGTTGGGTGATTGTCTATAGACCAGACATCCTGGCTCTCTATAGACCAGATATCCTGGCACTGTCCGAGACCTGGCTTAAGCCTCATTTTATGGATCATGAAACTGAGCTAACAAATGATACCACATTCAGAAGAGACAGGTCTAGGAAAAAAAGGTAGGGGCGATTATCTATGTTAACTCCTCCTTAAACACTTCCCCTGCTGATGTAGTTAATCTCAGTGAATGTGGGGGTGAGACTATATTTATCAAAATCTTGCTACGTTGCACTAAGCCGCTTATCATGGGGTGCCTCTACAGCCCTCCTCAAGTAGCTCTTGGGGCTTTTGATACATTAACCAGAGCACTAGCAGACCAACCTCCAGGGCAGTTAATCTTGCTTGGGAACTTCAATCTAAACTAGGTACAGGATACTAAATGTAAAATTTAGGCTTAGTTACTTAATGCTGGCCTCACTCAAATTATCAGTGAACACACAAGACTTAACCTCAAAACTGGCAACTATTCTCTACTTAATTGGGTTGTTGTCTCTGTATCAGACAGAATCAAGGCCTCTGGTGTCTTCTCTGACTCTATCAGCGACCACTCCTCTGTTTTCTGTTTTTGGAAAAATAATGCCCCAAATGTGCAGCCCAGAATCTTCCAAGCACGGGATTACTCCAGATTTGATGTGGGGTCTTTTAGGGCTTCCCTAGCACAAGCTGGCTGGTATCAAACAGAAAGGCTTCCTACTCTGGACGAGTCCTTAGATTTCCTTGTTCACAACTTCCTCTCGATTGCCAATAAGCATGCCCCCTTATGAAAACTCAGAGTCAAAAGGAAATGTTAAAAATGGATCGACCCTGAGCTAAACATCCTAATGTCTGTTAGAGACAAAGCCTGGGGAACATTAAATGTTCTGGTCTTAAGACCGACTGGGACAAATACAGGGAATTGTGAAACTCATGCAAAGAGAAAACCAAGTCAGCCAAAGAGGACTGTTAGGAAGCTACAGGGCAATGAACTGACCAGCCCTAAACAATTCTGGGTGTAAATAAACTGCCTACTGAAAGGGGGTAATCACTCCACTGTAGATACTGTTATGACTAATGGCCAGAGTGTCAGTGAGCCCAAACTCATTGCTAATGCCAATAACTGCATTTTCACGGATCTAACTAAATTCAAACCAGCCTCCTTCAGGTCTGCTCCTCCTCTCACGGGTCGGAAAAAAATCCAGTATCCAGCACCTCCTCGTCCATCTCCGACTTGCCCAAAATTCAGAAAGTATACGCACTACTAAAATGTAAATCAGATGGTGTGGCTGGATTTGATAGCCTGGAGCCTAAACTACTCAAACTAGCTGCCCCAGTCATTGCACTCCCTGTTACCCTTCTCATTAACAGATCACGCTTTGAAGGCAAAATCCCCCCCAAAATGGAAGATGGCAGTAGTCATTCTTATTCACAAAGGTGGTCAAAGGGACCATATGAATAACTACCACCCTATATCCCTCCTTAGCCCATTGGCTAAGGTACATGAAAGACTAGTCTACAACCAAGTACAAGACTACCTGGAATTGCACCACCGGCTTACTGATTGTCAGCATGGCTTCAGAAAGCACCACGGCACTGGCACTGACTTTTTTTTTTTAGTTATTTAACCAGGTGAGACACACTAAGATGAAAGCTTTTTTACAGGTGCAACCTGGAAGCACAGGGAAGTTAAGTGACTTGCTCAGGGTCACACAGTATGCAAGTGGAAGCTGTGGGATTCAAACCCAGGTCTGGTCTGCTGGATGTCACCAGATTTGCAGCTCAGAGCCTTAAACCACTGCGCTATACTGCCTCCCTAAATTGATTAGACTGACTGTAGATGTTCTGGGGGCCGCAGACAAAAGGGTGTCAACTTGAGGGATCTTCATCGATTTAACCAAAGCATTCAACTTTGTTGATCATAACCTGCTTCTCTACAAGTTGCAATGTATGGCTTTTGACAGCCACTCACTACAATGGTTTATGCATTACCTAACCAATAGACACTAGGAGGTTAAATGGAATGGTGCTCACTCCTGCTTGAGGCCGTTTACAGACAGGGTACCACAGGGGTCTATCCTGGGTCCCCTGCTCTTTTCTATATTTATTAATGACCTGCCCAACCACTGTGGGGGGAGGGAACCTACTTCTGTACATGGATGATGTGGTTCTCTACCATAGTTGCCCCAGTGTAAACCAGATAAATTCCCAACTCACCTCTGAGTTCACTACACTTGAAAACTGATTCCAGGACAACAGGCTTGTCCTTAACACTGCCAAAACCAAGGCAATACTCTTTGGCTCCAGGCACCTTGGCCCAGCCAGACAGCACCAGCTGTCACTTGCCACCTCAATGGTTTGCAAATTGAAATGGTGGACAAGATAAAATACCTGGGGGTCCTCATAGACCAGGAACTCTCCTTTAAACCCTATGTAGGTCAGATTACCAAGATTTTGCATGAGAAAATTGCTTTGTGATATCACCTGGGTCATGCCCTCATTCCAGAGTCTAGAATTGCCATTGCTAACTGTGTCCTGCTCCTAACCCTACTGTATGATGACCCTGTGCTCCAGTTCCTCAAGAACTCTGAGACTAGCAGCTTCCAAGTTCTTTACAACAAAATAAGCCATTTTGTGTCTGGGGCCACTCCCAGGATGCATCATTGTGGAGTCCAGTACTCCCTAAGCTGGCCCTCCCTGGAGGGACGAATGATGTACCCTCTGTTATGCCTGGCATACAAGTTCATTTCACACACACTACCCCACCTAACAAGTCATAGAAACATAGACTTTGACGGCAGATAAGGACCACTTGGCCCACCCAGTCTGCCCATTTCCCTTCCTATTGGATAAGCTGCAGATTCTAGTTAACCAACAGCCTACTTCTGGCAACCCCCCACTACAATTGCCTTATGTCTGTCCCATGCATGTTTGAATTCCCCCACTGTTTTAGACCCAACAACCTCCCCAGGAAGGCGGTTCCATGCATCCACCACTCTCTCCGTGAAAAAAATTTCCTCACATTACCCCTGAGCGTCCCCCATTCTTTAAATTGTGCCCCTTGTTCTTACACATCTCTTTTTCTGAAAGATGCTACCCTCCTGGACTTTGTTGATTCCCTTGAGGTACTTAAAAGTTTCTATCATGTCCCCCCTGTCCCTCCTTTCATCAAGAGTACACATATTAAGCTCTCTCAGTCTCTCTTCATATGGTTTCTGATGCAGACTCTGCACCATTTTTGTTGCCCTCCTCTGGACTGCTTCCATCCTGTCTACATCTTTGCGTAAATGGGGTCTCCAAAACTGCACACAGTATTCCAGATGGGGTCTCACCAACTGTCTGTACAGAGGGATAACCACTTCCCTTTTTCTACTTGTGATGCCCAGTCCTATGCATCCCAGTATCCCCCTGGCTCTTTTTACTGACTTCTCGCATTGCTTACTCACCTTTAGGTCATCTGATATGACTGCCCCCAAGTCCCTTTCCATTTTTGTTGTTGTTAGTACCTCCCCTGCTATTGTGTACTCTTCTCCTGGGTTTTTGTTTCCCAGGTGCATTACTTTGCACTTCTTTGCATTGAATCTAATTTGCCATATGTCTGACCATTCCTCCAACCTTGCCAAGTCCCTTCTTATCCTTTCTACCCCCCCCCTTGTGTATCAACTCTGTTACAGATCTTTGTGTCATCTGCAAAGAGGCATATCTTTCCCTCCAGACCCTCTGCAATGTCACCTATAAAGATGTTAAAGAGAACTGGACCCAGTACTGAGCCCTGAGGTACTCCACTAGTAACCCCCCTTTCTTCGGAATGTTTCCATTCACTATTAACTTCTGTGTCCTGTTGTGCAGCCAGTTTGCTACCCAGGCTACCACCCTGGAACCCACTCCCAGGCTGGCTAACTTGATTATTAGTCTTTTGTGCGGGACTGTGTCAAATGCCTTGCTAAAGTCTAGGTAGGCCATATCCACAGCCCCTCCCTGGTCTATTACTTTGGTCACCCAGTCAAAGAAATCAGTTAGATTCATCTGACATGACCTTCCTGCTGTAAATCCATGCTGCTTTGGGTCCTGTGCCCCACTGGCCTCTAGGTACTCAACAATTCTTTCTTTCAGAAGTGATTCCATCATTTTCCCTACCACTGAGGTCAAACTTACAGGTCTGTAGTTTCCTGCTTCTGCCTTGCTCCCACTTTTGTGAAGGGGAATCACATCTGCCCTCCTCCAGTCCTTAGGTACCACCCCATCCTCCCATGATTTGTTAAAAAGTGTGATCAGTGGTGTCACTAGGTCCTCCCTTAGTTCTTTTAGGATTCTGAGATGAATCCTGTCAGGCCCCATTGTTTTGTCCACCTTGAGTTTTAGGAGTTCTTTCAGGACTCTTTCTTCTGTAAATGGACTAGTGTCAACCCCCACCCAGAGTGCTTCTATTGTCTGGTTTAGGTAACTCCTCCTCATCTTCTTTTGTGAATACTGAGCAAAAGTATTCATTCAATATCTCTGCCTTTCACTGTCTCCCTCTGCCCCTCCCTCTCCTTTATTAATCTTCACTATTCCTCCTTAACCTTTTTATGCTCCCTAATGTACCTATAGAAGGTTTTATCCCCCTTCTTAACTGAGTTGGCTATTTTTTCCTCGGTTTGGGCCTTTGCTATTCTGACTGCCTTCCCCACTTCTTTCTGCTTTAATTGATACAGTTCCCTGTCATGCTCCTTCTGTGATTTATTATACTTTTTGAATGCAGCCTTTTTCTCCTAAACCTTCCCTGCCGCCTCTTTTGAGAACCATGGTGTTTTTTTATTCCGCTTTGTTTTCTTTACTTGTTTCACACAAAGGCTTGTTTCCTGTATGATAGCAGTTTTGATTTTTCTCCATTGTTCTTCCACCCCTCCTTTTTGGCCATTTGCTAGTGCATTCCTCAGATATTCACCCATTTTGCCAAAGTCGGCCCTTCTAAAGTCCAGTATCCTTGTTTTTGTATGGCTTGTCTCCATGGTTGTGCTTATTGTGAAGCACACTGTGCAGTGGTCACTTGTTCCCAGATGTCTACTGACTTCTAAATTTGTGATCATCTCTCCATTTGAGAGTACCAGGTCTAGTACTGCTCCCTCCCCGAGTGGGTTCCAACACTAGCTGTCTAAGGCCTGCCTCCTGCAGGGCATCGAGAATGACCCTGCTCTTGGATGTGGCTGCAGTACATATCATCCAGTTAACATCTGGCATATTCAGGTCCCCCATCAACAGTATCTCCCCCTTTTCAGCCATTTTGAGAATGTCCTCCATCATTTTCTTGTCCGTTTCCTCCCCTTGAGACGGGGGTCTGTATACAATCCCAGTGCGTATTGTGAGGCCATTCCCTGTCTCCAAGGTGACCCAGAGTGCCTCTTGTCCTCCCCCTTTACTTTTTAGTTCTGTAGCTTTGATCCCTTCCCTTACATATAGAGCTCCACCTCCTCTTTTACCCTCCCTGTCCCTTCTGTAGACTGTGTACCCCGGGTATGTTGACATCCCAGTCATGGTTCTCTGTGTACCATGTTTCTGTGACTGCCACAATATCCAATTTTTCATCTTCCATCAGGGCTACTAACTCAGGAAGCTAGTTTCCCAGACTATGGGCATTGGTACTCATTGCCCTCCATTTAATGTTGGCTTTATCCTTTTTTTCCCCATCCCTGCTCTTATTGCCCTTGTCTATTTTTCCATTTACCCCTGTTCTGCCCTCTGTTCAGCTCTGTACCTCAGTGTTTACCTTACTACCTGCCATGTTTGGTGGGGGGAGGCTTGAAATTTCCTGCCTCTTATCATCACCTCCCCTTTGGCTAGTTTAAAAGCTTGCCAAGGAAGCATTTAAACCTGTCACTTAGGAGCTTGGTTCCGTTCGTGGACAGATGCAGACCATCGTGCCAGTATAGACCTTCATAGTCTCCAGGTGTACCCCAGTCCCCAATGAAGCTAAAGCCCTGTGCTCTGCACCAGTTTTGCAATCATTCATTAAACTGCATGGTGTGTATGTACCCTAGCCTCACCCCTGCCATGGACTGGCAGCACCTCTGAGAAGGTAACCGTGCTTGCTACCTGTCTGAGGCCCCTCCTCAACTCCACAAATTCATCCTGCACTGCACTGATTCCATGCCTAGCTAGGCCATTTATCCTAAGGTGGACAATGATATCTACTTTCCTCTCCTGTGATGCTGCTTCTGCAATTGTGAGGATTCACTTCTTGTCCCTCCAAGCCATGGCACCAGGCAGGCATCTTACTTCCCAAGCTGGAAAGGCACCTCCTCTGGGTCGCTAGTCATTAACTGCTATAATTGCCCAGAGTCAAAGAGCTGCAAAACTCCCCTTCACTTGAGTGCTTCAAAAAAAGGCTAAAAACCTTCCTATTAGACAGCTCACATTGCACTTGCTACCATTGATTGCTTCCTTATTGCACTGAACCCCCTTAATGTTCCTAAGTTGCACTGTGTACTAAGTATCGTGTTTGTGTCAATCTTGTTAATTGTTGTCATGTATGGTATTAGCCAGCTAACTGATCCTTTAATTGTATCATGTTCACATTATTTCCATCCTCTGTTTGTAAATGGTATGTATTCAAACTCCTGCTGCATGAAAATCTGTATTCTATGTTCCTGTTTGATGTATGAGTTCATGCCTGTATTTAACTCCAGATTGCCCCTGAAAAAGGGACCCCTGGTTGCAGTAAGCTCACCCAGTTACCAAAATTCAATAAATAAATAAATATGTGCCTTGACATCATTGCATACCACATCTCCCATGGTAAGAAAAAAGGAAAAGCACCCAGCTGTGCAAGAAGACTGCTGGCCTCCGCATGCTCTGCATCTGGCTGTAACACATTGAAATAGAGACATATCGACAACGAAAGTCATTACAGTGACAATTTCAATGAAATTCGAAATTGTCACTGCAATGGTCCTGCTGGTGAAATTTCACCATTTCCCCATGATATGCCCCCCTTCCGAGTTGTCTGACTCGGAGTTGGATATTTAGAGATTGGGGCATGCAGAAGTGAAGCCCCCCACATGGGGGGTGCCGGGGGGCGATGTCCCCTGGAAAAAACAGCCAATATCTGACAGACAAAATTTCACCTGTCAGCATTGTGGCTGTCACTGTGCCACATTTTGACAACTTTGTTGTCGATGCAGCCTGGTGGAACATATTTGGCAACTCCCTAAATCTGAATCCGGTCCTGGCAAGTCAAGGGACTCCCCTCCATTCTGCCATGAACAGCAAGCCATGGGGAACTACGAGAGCAGGTAAGCCCTGAGGGAAACTGTGGTGATGGGGGTTGGGAGGGCTGGTGGGCAGGAGGGCCAGTCAGTATGGGGAGTGAAAAAAAAACATAATTCTCAGCTTTGTAACGTAAGAATCACAGCCCTCACTAATCTGGCAACCTAAGATTTATGGGGTGCCCATAAAACACATTTCTGGGTCATTTTGTCATCAAACAAACACCTGAATCTTGCTAAATGGGTCTGGTTTACCTAGGTTCTGGTTCTTGGTTTTGGAAAAAGCATCATTTTTATGTGTATTATGAATTTTTTTTTCCAAAATGAAAAAACAAAATGGCAGCGCTCACAGCCAAATTTCTTTTCGTAAATATAACAAAAAAACAACAACTTTTTCTGCAAAACAAAAAGCTTGCTAACAAATTCTTTGGTTGCACGAGAGAGCTATCTAGAAAATCCTACTGGGCATGCTCAGAAGCCAAATTTTAAAACCTTGTAACTTGGGAATAACTTGAAAACTTTGAAAGGCACACCCCAAACCATTTGTGCTCCACAGGTGAGCAAAAAATGTGCACTTTACAGGTTTTTAAATTTCCAGATATTGGAGTCCAGATGAGCGGCCAACATGAAACTTGTCTAGTCTTAAAAGCTTGGCACCTGAACTGTGAATACAAAATTCCATGCTATTTCATTGAACAGTGCCAAAGTTATTTTGCTCATCATTGACTATACTTGTGCTACTGCACAAGTATAATATGCACACAGATACACACACACACACACACACACACACACACATTATAGGGGCACGGCCATGCCCCTATAGTTAGAGTTGAGTAGCCTGTTTAATATTAAACCCCATATTTTTCACTTTAATAACTTTGCAATTGATCAATGGATTTGCGCAAAACATGACATGTGCTGTCCCATGGGGAAGATCTCTTGATGTGGAAAATTTCGTTCTGGATGAATGTACAGATTCTGAGATCTGGATAGTGCAAAAACCTTAAAAGTTGCCACTTTTGCAGTTTTTGCTCATCACCTGGCACCCAGATGGTGTGGAATTTTGGTGTGAATTTTTTATGGTAGAAACAGCTTGGATAACACAACTGCCAAGCATTTGTTTGGTGAAAAAATAGCAATCTGTTGCAAAGTTATTCAAATTTTAAATTACTATTATTTTCAATGGGACAATCACTCCCTAGGATAGAAGAATTGGTTCAAAAAAGGATTTTTGTCTCATCAAAAAGGATTCTTTTTCATGAGGAACCAATCCTTTTTTTCCACAAAATAATTCCTTTTTTGTGAGCCGCCGTATTGTTTTCTTTTTTCACACAAAAAACTGTCATAACACTATCCAGGGATGTCTTTTACAGACATCCAAACATGTATCTTGCTCATCTGGAGCTGATGAACTTCACTGTGTATTCTGTGATAGCTCCCATGGCCTCTGAATGTTTTTTCATCTGTTTAAATCCTTTTTCACCACTCGCTAAGTTCCTTTTTTGAAATTCCTTTTTTGTCATCACGAAAAAGGAAATTGGCTGACAGAAAAGGATTTAATTGTGCCATCCCCTTTAATTTACAAACAGTATTCCATTGGTGTTCAGTGGCAACCCCATCTCCTTCTATTATATCCCTGGTGTCTAGTGGCCTCCCCCACACTCCCATTCCCATATTTTTTTAAGAAAAAACATTGGTATCCATTGGCACCCCCCACCTGCCAATCACCGTTCCCAATTTCCCTGGTCTGTAGTGGCACCCTCCACCCACTGATCACCATTCCACATTTCCCTGGTGTCTAGTGGCACCCCACCCACCAATTGTTGTTTCTGTTGTCGGGTTTTATATTCTCTGGTGTCTAGTGGCACCCCCACCCACCAGTAGTCATTCCGCATTTCCTTGGTGTTTAGTGGCACCCCTCCACCCATAGATCACTATCACCATTATGAAACTGTAGATTCCTTGGTGTCTAGTGGCACTCCCATCCTCCTGGTGAAGCAAAACCCTGAAATAAAGAAAACAATCCCTCAATGTGTTTTTTTTCTTTTTAAACCGGTAAAAATAAAAAATCCCTTGCCAATCACACCACCCTGCCCCCACCTCCCACTCAGCACCTACCACCCCACACCCCCCAGTACACCTACACACATCCTCACTAACCTGAACAGGTCCCAGGTTGAGAACCCACTCTCCAATCGAAGACACATCTTGCTGCTGGAACCGGTGACTGCAATATGAAAAACTAAGGTAAATGTGGTTCTGTGTATTTCAATGGGGGTTTCAACTTTTATGCATAATGTAGCAAATTTTTAGAGATTTTGACCCAACATTTTCAACATGGCCTTTTTGGGGACCCCTCCTCATGAACAATTTGACTGTCATTACGCAACTCCTGCCCGAAAGGTGATTTTACAGTTGGTTGGATAAATCACCTTTTGGACAGGATATGACAAATTTTCCTGTCCTTGTTCATGAGGTGGGGTCATAAGAAGGATATGCTGATATTGTGAGGTGAAAAAATTTGAAAACATGGCAAAGTTATGACCATTCATTGCAATTTCCCTATGCACACTTGTAGCTTTGGAAATTTTAAATATTTTAACCTCAGATTTTCAACATGGCCTTCTTATTACCCCACCTCATGTACGTCATGGCTGTCATTTTTCAAATTGCTGCCAAAATGTGTTTTTGCACCTGTGGCACAGAATAGCATTGCAGTTGTGAAGAATTACATTTTGGTGGCTGTTCAAGGATTTTCTGTACCGGGTACATGAGGTGGAGTAATAAGATGGCTATGCTGACAATTTGGTCACTGTTGTCCTATTGCCCTGTGCTTCCACAGCTACATACACATATGTATCTATGGGGGGATGGGAGTGCAGAGCCCAGAGGGCCTTGTGCTCCCACAGGCAAATAAGGATATGATTATACTATCTCAAAAAGTAAGGAAATAAATTGCAAAAAACTTTGTTAATGCTCTAGTTAGCATTAAAGCCACAAAAGTAGGGAAATGTGGCATTAGAGTTTCCAACCCTAACACCCCACACCCACCAACAGGCATTGGGAGTATGCCTTGGGGTCGTCATCCCTAACGTTCACCTCATTCTCCTATACTGTACCCATCTCAGCTTATTTACTTATGGAATGGGGTTAGGATTAGGACTGACGACCTCAAGGCACACAGCAGGATGGGGTTGGGGTGTTAGGGTTGGAAACCCTAATGCCACATTTCCCTACTTTTGTGGCTTTAACCCTAATTAGAGCATTAATGACGTTTTTTGAAATTTATTTATATGTTACAGGTAGTGCCCCTGTAGTTAGGGTTGAGTATGGTGTTTAATGTAAAACCCTTAATTTCACACCTTAATAATGTTGGCGCTGTTTGACAGAACAGCCTACAAATTTGCATGTGTGGTCAGGGTGGTAACTGCCACACCTTTTGTGGTTTCTGAGACCTGGAATGCTGGGTTTTTTTTTGGAAGATTCTTTTCCCATTAACTAACATGCTCTTACACACTGCTTAGATGGAATGGAATTTTTTCATGAAACTTTCAGGTTGAATTGGCCTGTACTGAGGTGATGCTTTTCAAAGGTTTCATGAAAAAATATTAAATGGTTCCAGAGTTATAAGGATTCAAAGTTTGGTTTTGGATAACCCTCTGGTATGAATGGTAAAAAAAACACCAACCACTAATTCTTATTTTTTATGATTTACTTGTCATGAGAAAAAATTCTGATCATGACAGCTGCCATCTTTTTTTAACTAAAAAACATTGAAAATACATAAACATTCATTTCGACATTTACCTGAATTTAGGTGAATGGGACCTGTTTTTTTTTATTTATATTTTTTTGGACTTTTACCCCGTTTTTTCTCCTGTTGTGCCCGGGGCCCCATCACATGGCTGTGCATGTGTGTGGATGCGCACATGCACCCCATGAAGCTGACTCAGCCCCTTCTTCCCTTCCCCTGCAATCACTGAGCTCCCTGTGGCCTGAACTGCCATCCATCCTCCATTGGGTTGTAGGCAAGGGCTGGAGAAACTCCACATCCCTCCCTGGGAGAGGAGAGCCACCTCATGGCAGCTCAGTCCCCCTTCTCACCCCACTATTGACCCCCGACAACCCAGGCTAGTTTCTGAACCCCAGTCACCTGCGTGGTGTGAGGTGTGGCATCCAGTACCTCAACCCTTGCCCTGGAGGCAGTATAGCACAGTGGTTTAAGGCTCTGAGCTGCAAACCTGGAGACATGGATTTGAGTCCCACAGCCCCCACTTGCATATTGTGTGACCCTGAGCAAGTCACTTAACTTCCTTGTGCTCTCAGGCTGCACCTGTAAACTAGCCTTCAGCTTAGTGTGTCTCTCCTGGTTAAACCAAAAAAAAAAACCTCAGCGCCACTTGGCCGGCTGCAATGGGACCTGTTTAGCTAGATTGTGGTGTTAGTTTTTTGAAAATATGCCTGCAAATATTGTTTCTGGGCAGCTTAGTGAGAGAAGCCCCTTACCTGCATTCTAAGGGTGGGATATTCAAAAGGGTTGCGCCATGCGCAATAGAGATTCTTGTCTACTTGAAGTCAATTGAGCCATTCTGCGATATTCAGCAG
Source organism: Neoceratodus forsteri (assembly GCA_016271365.2). Taxonomy (NCBI): domain Eukaryota; kingdom Metazoa; phylum Chordata; order Ceratodontiformes; family Ceratodontidae; genus Neoceratodus; species Neoceratodus forsteri. Next base: position 239,808,899 of record CM057451.1, read on the forward strand.
GAGGCAGTTGCGCCACTGAAAACAGGCTGAGCAACAGCGCAATGCAAATGAAGGCAAGTGCAACTGAAGGGGGCGGATCCATGCATAAAGAGCGCAATGCGATATTCAAAGGTTTGCGCAATGTGCAGTAGCGGGACAACCGGAAGGTGCGCCACAGCGGAATGAGCCAAAATAAAAAGGCTCAAGTAAGAGGTGCAAGAATGCTACAGGGATGCCAAGCGAGACAGACAGAGAGAGACAGACAGCGACAGTCCAGAACAGGGCAGGCAAGGGAAGTTGTGTAGGCCATAGGCTGCAGAGGCCAGCGGGGGTACCCGATGCAGTGGAGTAGCAGTCAGGACAGCGGGGGTAACAGAGCAACATCAGCCAGGGGGTCACAAGCCAGGGAGATGGACAGTGCCAGCTTCCATATGGAAGCTGTAACGAGGGTAAGAATGCATGCTGCAGGGGGACGTGGCCGTGGAAGGGCCCATCGGCGGTACGCCCCCAACAGGCAGTACCATGCCCGCATCAGCTTTGAGCTGTACACAGATGTAGAGATCGTGGGCCAGTACCACCTGAACAGGGCAATACTGAGGCGGCTCTGTGAATTGTGCAGTGATGTGATGCAGGCACCCTCACAACAGAGTCACGCTCTGTCGGTGGAGACCAAGGTGACAGCCTGCATGTGCCTGCTCGCCACGGGCACCTTCCAGAGGCCGACAGGGGACACCACAGGCATCACACAGTCGGCCATGTCACGCATCCTCACCCAATTCCTCAGCGCACTGCTGCCACATGCTGCGGAGCACATCCATTTCCACAGCACCGCGGCAGAGCGTACAGCAAACATGCAGGGGTTCCACAGGGTAGCACATATGTCTGGCATGCTAGGGGCCATAGACTGCACCCATGTGGCCATTTGCATGCCACCTCCCCCTGATGGGGCTGCATATAGGAACAGGAAGGGCTATTCCAATGTCAACTGCCAGGTGGTGTGTGATGCCACTGGGGGCATAATCAATGTCTGTGCCACACACCCTGGCGGAGCACATGATGCCTTCATATGGTATCAGTCCGCACTGTGCCATCGATTCGAGTGGGGACATCCCACAGGCCATCTAGTGGGTGATGCGATGTAGGAATTGCAAGCGTGGGGCAAGGGTGGGAATGCCACAGGTGCTATGGTAGTGGCACACAGGGATATTGGCAATATGGACCTGAACATGATACTCATCTCCACCATCTCCACACAGGTGACAGCGGATACCCACTCCATCCCTGGCTGCTCACACCATACCGCGCCCATGACCCCATTGCAGCAACGCTATAATGAGGCGATGCCGCCACACGCAACATCATCGGCGGGTGTTTGGGATGCTCAAGGCACGCTCGATGCCTAGACACCTCCGGCGGTGCCCTACAGTACAGCTCCTCAAAGGCCTGTGGGATATTCCTGGCCTGTTGTATCCTGCAAAACATGGCCAAAGACTGTGGGATAGCCATTCAGGTCGAGGAGGGGGACAGAGATGGGGACGCCAGCGGCGCCGGTAATGATGGTGATGAGCAGCCCCCCCTTGGATGGCGGGACCCCCGACTGATCCGGCAGGCCCAGCTGCACCTGGACACCATCACGGAGGAGCATTATGCATGACACAGGTAAGTCAAGGGGTCATGTGCAACCAACACTGTCCTGGTGCAACCCACAGGCACACAGAGCAACACACCAGGGGTGCATGACGGCAAGGGGAGTGGAAGGTACCAGGCACACAAACACACCATCAGGGAGGGGTGAACAGTCATATGGACACACACACACACACCAGGCACAAAGCGTACATGGTGCACAGCAGAGCAGGAACAGACATGGCAAACACACAGATCCACAGACCACACCCACCACCTGTACTGTCCAAGTATGTGTGTCAGATGCTGGGCACCCTTGCACCTTGGTGTATAGTACAATGCAGGCATCATCATGCACACGCACCTGTGGACAGCAGTCGGGATGGTGTGCAGGTGGTCCGTGTGTCGGTGTGATGGGCAGGGCACCCACCAGTGCACTGCCCACCATGACGCACATTGCACACAGGGCAGCACCAGACAGGGCCCGCACTGGGAGACAGGTCAGTCATGTTGCACTGTTCCACGGCCACCGCAGATGTGTGGGCGGCCCCGCTGTGACCCAACAGCACTGGCAGGCTGAGCAGGGTCCACATGGGGTGGTGACCGATGGACCACCAGGGGTCCCACTGCGCTATCGCAACCTTGTCCGCACTGGGGTCTGTAATATGCCAAACATACCTGCACCAGGGGTGCTCGGGATGCCTACAGCAGAACCCGGTGTCGACAGGCTGGGTGTCGCACGATGCCGGAAACATGGAGTGGAAAGCGTACTGTGTGGGGTGCGCGGTACAGGGGCACCTGCTTGTGTGCCCAATGCAGCCACGACAGTGACCAATGCCTGGGTCTGCCTGTCAATGGTGGCGGTCACATCCATCTGCATATGGACCATCTCTGCAAGGATCAGAGCACAGTCCCTGCTGTGCCGCTCCACAGCCACGCACAGTGCCTCCATGGACATTGCAACCCGCTTTGCTGCTGTACTGATTCCTGCAGCAGGTGGGTGTGCTCTTCAAATGGGTACTGTGCCACAACGGCATCCTGTCCCCCAGGGTATGGAAGGTCCTGATGCTCAACACCCCTTGAGGGTGGGCGCTGTTCACCAGGACCAGGAATGGGCATATCAAAGGGCGGTGGGCATGTGCCACCGCTGGACACTGTACCCCCAGACCTGGTGGGTGACTGCTGCTGCTGCCCCTCCAACCACTGTGCCCCAGGGACCACTCATTCCACTGCTGTGGCCGCAACAGTGCCAGACACCTGCACAGCCACCGGTGCTGCCCCACCAGTGCTGACAGGCACAGCCTGGGACTGTGCCAACATGCTGGCACACACGTTGGAACCAGCTATGCCCAGGGGCACGTGCTGGCCTGCTGTGTGTCCGTCATGGGACACACACATGTCACTGCCCATTGCTGTCCTTGCATCATCAATGGTGCAGTGCACGCTGTCACGGCACAGTCACAGCGTGCTGGCATGCTTGCATGCCAGACTGCTGAGACACAGGCTGTGCACCCCCCACACCTGACTCACCGACAACAGAGTTGGCAGCCAGGCGTGCATGCTGGTGCAGTGCATGCTGGCTGGTGACAGAGGTGGATGGACCCTCCTCCAACTCTGGCAGGTCTTCCTCACTGCCTGGACCCACCACCACCATCCCCTGAAGATGAATAGGATCTGTAACAGAAAGTGAGGACATGTGAGTGCATGTGAACAACCTTCCCCCCCACAACACCACCACCATGTCATACCGTGCAGTGATGGGCTTCCACCTTTCTGGAATCCACCTCCTGGTACGCCCTTCATAGCACTCCTCTGCACTGATGCAGCCAATCGGTCCTCAGCCGGGGTCAGCTCCGCCACCGCTGGCTGGCCCCCGCCTGTACCAGCACGTGCCGCCCTGAGGGCTGCCACCTTCTCCTTCACCCTCCTGCGGTCTGTCCCCATCTTCTTTTTGCATTCCTGCAAGCAGTGCTGATGGCTTCCGTGCAGGTTCACTGCCCGAGCTACCCCCTCCCATGCAGCCACACGGGCCTGAGGGGTGCCCCGCCGTCCACTCAGTAGTGGCTCCTTCTCCAGGTAGGCCTGGAAGAGGGCCTCTGTCTCCGCCATGGTGAAGTTGGGCCTCTTCCTCCGCCCACCATACTCACCCTCACCTTGGCTCTGCTCGGTCATGTCGGTCTGTATGGGTGGAAGTGGACACCTGTCACTGTGCAGTCTACAGCGTTATCCCATGACCATTGTCCAGAACATCACACAGCATGCAACCCATCTCTCACCTGCAGTCCAATGTCGCACATTTATAGCGCAATGCATGCAAATTAGGAGTGGAGCAACTGTAATGAGATGCAAATCGCGCCACTGCACCTTTGAATGGCTGATCAGATGATTTGCATGTGTCGGCTGAATATCACGCCGTTGCACTTTGCGCAATACGGTTGAGCCAGCTGAGCCAATGGCGCATTTCCGTGACTGTGTAGTACACCACATTGCGCATGCCCAGGTGGCTTACGCAGGCGTCTGCCACGCTGATGACGTGCTGTGCGCGATCAGCAATTCAAAACATGGCCACCATTGTGCCAGTGGTGCTACAGTGCTGGGAACCAAATGGCGCTGTGGCACAACTGCGCAATAGTCCACTGTGGCACTGGCACGCAGGTGACCATTCGCGCAGGACTTGTAGACATCCAATGGCGCTGTGCGTGGCCTTGCGCCACTGAACCCTGACCTTGTGCCCGACCTTTGCCCCCTGGCGCTGTACGTCTGGCATGTGTATGGCTCTATTGCGCTGTTCGGTGACAGCGCGATAGGGAATGGCAGTGCTGTACCGACAGTGAGATAGGGAATGGCGGCGATGTACTGCGCAGCACTTCCACGTGGGGTTGCTGCGCTGCGGAGCGCCATATTGTCTACTATAGCATTAGAGATGGCATGCAGGAGAGCCCCTCAGTGGGATGCCCTTGAGCTGGCCAACCTTGTGGCCACTGTGGAGCCACACTATGGCCCACTCTTTGGTGAGATGCCACTGGACAGGGCCAGGACCCAGGTCTGGGAAGAGGTGGCCACTGACCTGGAGGTGGACACTGGCCACAGGAGAATGGCCGAACAGTGCAGGCATCGGTATGGGGACCTGAGACGGAGGGAGCCGGAGCTACTGGCACGTCTGCGGTCGCGTGCCAGGAGGGGCGTGGTGCCTCGTCCAGGTGGGTGATACGGCTACACACTTGTATGGTCCATATGGGTAACACTGTCTCATGTGTCCAGCACATAGGGGAGGGATGGTCTGGGGTTGGCTGTGGCGGTGTTTACAGGGTATGGGATGGGTGGGTCTGGCTGGGTGGGTGGGCACACACATTGGGGTGGGGGGAATATGCTTTGGGTTTGTACTGATGTGTTTCTCTCCTTTTGTCTCCCACAGGCATGGCCGAGCGGAGGAGGATTTTGGAGCAGCAGCGGAGGGTGGTGGCTGCAGGACCGGATCATGGCGGTGAACAACCACAATGCCAGCAGCATCCCGATGAGGGTGAGTGCCATGACACCATGATTGATATTGCATGCTGTGTGACAGGGTGAAAGGCAGGGCATGGCCACCATCCATGAACACCACTGCCGTGTACGCGACATGTGACAGTCAGCACTGTTCAGTGCCACTGCATGTCTGGGAGTGCATCAATGGTGGTCCATGCGTGCACTGGGCACATGGCTGTGGCACTGCCTGCTCACTGCATAGCCATGTTACTGTACGGCTTTGGTTGTGCTGTGCTGGACATGGGCGGTGGGTGTGTGCAGTGGTACACATGGCTGTTGCTGCCTGGTTGGGCATGTCTTGTGGACACGGTCACTGTGGGTGGGCGCCCACCATCACAGAAGCGTGACACATGGCTGTCTGCCATGCATACTGGGTGGGCTGCAGGGGGATGGACAGTCACACCCATTGACTCTGATCCCTTGTCCTAGGTGTGCGGATACTCCTGCGAATGCAGCGGTCCATCCAGGACCTTGTGCGGGTGGCGCAAGAGTCCCTTGCCATCCTGCGGGATCTGCAGCAGCATGGCATGAGGAGGAGGAGCGACCCAGACAACAGCCCCAGGCAGCAGAGGACCAGGCTGGCCGCCAGTGAAGCGAGACAACCTCCCTTTGAACCCTCACACCCGCCTCCCTCTCCCATATGTTCACCTGCCCTTACCCCACCCCACCTTGTTCCTGTCCCTCCACCCACGTTTGTACATAATTGTAAATAGTTGTTGTTGTTATATTATTGTAATACAGTTATTTTGATATGAATACTGTGGTGGTCTCTGATTTGCAGCTGGCTACAGGTGCTCAGTTGCAGTGGTGTGCATGGCATCTGGGGTGGTTCAGTCATGGGTATGTGTGTGTGTGTGCGTGGGGAAGTGTCTCTGGTGTGGGAGTGGCCATCAGTCAGTATTTGTGGTGTGTGTGTTGTTCCCTGTGCATTGCATTACTGTGTGCAGTGATCCATGGTGCCTGCTCTGTGTCCATTGTGCCCCTGTCAACCTATCCTTGGCCTGTGCAGCTGACACCCTTGCATGTCTGTGGCCTGCAGGTCTGCTGCCTTCTCAGTGGTGGCTGTCCCTGCAGGTCATCCACTGTGACCATCACCATGCTGGGTTGCCTCCTGTCAATGGTGTGGTGCATGTTTGCCTTGGGTGACACTATGGCCTCCATGATTGCTGTCCACCTCCATGCTGGGCTTGTATGTATTGCAGGGCTGTGCACCACTGTCTGTGACTTGTGTTACAGGCATCTGCTGGTGGTGTACAGGGCCACAGTTCATGCACAGGGTGGGTGTCACCCTGTGCCATGAGGGACTGCAGGCTGTGTGTGCACAGTTTTCATGGGCCCACACTGGGGCTTGGCTGCCACACTACTGCGCCCCTGTGTTAGTGTCCCCGTGGGTATGGGTATGTTTGCCCTGCACGTGTTGCATCCAGTGCTGCATGCTTCCACACAACACTGTGGGTGTCTGTGCAGGCTGCTGTGGCTCATGGTGGGTCTGGCTTGTATGGTTCTGTGGTACAGCGAGGTTGCAGTGTGGCAGTGGGGGGTGGTGGTATGCATGGGGTTCCGCAGTGGTGGTCACTGCTCATGGGGGGTGTCTTGGGGTCACGGTGCAGGGTGTGCTGTGCATGGGGGGGCTGCTGCACCATGGGGTGGTCCTCCCTCCTTGTGTGGCAGTCTCAGCTTGCCGGTGGGTGTGCTGGGGCACCATGGCCCAGCTGTGCTTTGTTTGCTTGTCCCCATGGTCCAATGGCTGTTCCATCCCTCCCCCAGTTATGCTGTGCTTGGGGTGTGGGGTTACATTGCTGGTTCTGCAGTGTGTCCCTGTGCCCATCTGTGGCATGGGTGGTGGGCCCCTGCCTACCTCCCTGATTGTGCAGTTCCATTGCTCTGCTGCTGGGGGGCTCCCTGCTTGTGCTATGGCACCTCTGGGCTGCTCAGCTGGGCAGTCCTTGTTGAGCCATAGCGCATCGTCTCTGCTCAGCTTCCCCTTCCTGGTTGCGCTATGGCGCAGGTTGTGCGATATTCAGACGCTGGCTTGTTGCGCAATTTGGCTTGCTCCATGTTTGAATATCACGTCTATTGCGCATGTGCGCAAGTGACTTACGCTTGCTCCTGCTGTTGCGCACTTTTTGGGCACAGTTTGAATATCCAGCCCTAAGTTTTTATTTATTTATTTCAACAGACTTTAGGATTACAAACTTTGAGTCAGGGACCCATTTACAAAGGCTCCACGTCAGAAAAAACAAATACAAACACTTAATACATATAGACATAGAATTGCAGCTAAAGGTTACGTTTTTTCAGTTATACAATATTGCAAAATCAAGAAAAGCTATACATTGCATTGAACGTGTTACCGAGAGCTGTATTTTACAGTTTTCAAGAGAACAATAAGTTTGCTGATAGAGGGAGGGAGTAACAGGTTTGTTATTTACAGCGAAGTAGAGAATTAGACAGATATCTTGTGAGTGCAGCCAAAGGAGGCATTGTTAATAGATAATGTTTGGTAGCCCTATCGGTATGAGCTCAGTGGCAAGGTGGTCCTGTAAGATGATAGATGATCCGGCACTAGCTGGTACATTGGCAGCGCCGTGAAGCGAGAATGTGCTCTTTGAGGGCTGATTTGAAAGGTCCTAATTTGGAGATGGAGGAGACATCAGAGGGGAGTTTGTTGTACCAGACTGGAGCACTGTGTGGGAATGACTTTTGGGCTAAGGAGTTTCTAACCCTCAGGATTGACCATACCAGTCGGTTTCGCAGTGCGGGTGTTCACCGAGGTGTGGGAGGATAGGAGAGAGGCAGAAACCCCTAAGGGTTAAGCCCCAGCTGTATTTTCTTTATGAGGAGACATGTTTGATAAAATAGCCTTTCATCCAGGGTGAGGAGATTTGTCAGAGCATATAGGGTACAAGTATGGGTACATTTGTCTGCCCAGGAGAGGAGTCTGCACACTTTGCTTATGGCCAGGTGGATTTTGTTAAGGGCTGTGTGGTCAGCAGCCGAGTAGATAGTGAGCCCATAATCGACTAGGGAGAGGACTGAGGAGGTGACAACTAGATTAAGGGCTTCTGGAGTTAGGCAATCCTTGTGCTGATACAATAGGCCTACATGGACATTTATGATAGATGATTGAGTGTCAGTGTGTGAATGGAAGGAGAGGCTGGAATCAAATGTAAGGCTCAGGTATTTATATGTATGGACCTGTTCTAGAGGAAGGAGAGAGCGGGAGATGATTGTTAGCTGCGCATTCTTGGCCTTATTCTGTCGGTGGGCAAAGAGCATAGTCTTTGTCTTTTTTACATTGACCACAAGTCTTTGGTGTATGAACCAGTTTTCAATCTGGTTAAATGTGTGTTGGAGGGAGGACTGCAGTACTGTGGGATCTGGGTATGAGGCAAAAATAAGTGCATCATCCTCATAGAGTAGTAGGTTGCCGGAGCAGAAATTGGGCAAGGTGTTTAGGTAGATGCTGAATAATAGAGGGCCAAGAATGGAGCCCTGGGAAACACCAGAGTGGATTGGCAGGGTGGTTGAGAGGGTGTTGTTTATTCTGACACATTGTGATCTAGCTGTGAGGTAACTAGTAAACCAGGAGACTGGTCCTTGGGACAGACCTATGTGGCGGAGTGTGCTTAAGAGTAAGGGGTGGGAGACTGTATCAAAGGTCTTTGACAGATCGATGAAGACAGCTTTAGCTAAGCATTTTCTATCCAGGGCAGAGTGATTAAAATTAGAGAATTCAGTGAGAGCCGTAGTTGTACTGTGCCCAGATCTGAAGCCATGCTGCTCCCTGTAAAGTAGGTTATGAGCAAGCAGGTACTCAGTGAGTTGGGTGGCTATAATTTTTTCGAGGGTTTTCGAGAGTGGTGGGAGAATGGATAATGGATGGTAGTTATTGGGGGAGGTGCTGTCACCACTCTTCAGTATTGTGGTGACTGTGGAAGTCTTCCGGGCTACTGGGAACTGCCCCAGACTTAGGGAGCAGTAAATGAGGTCAGTCAGTGGGGAGAGAACTGTATCTAGTACTAGATGTAGGATTCTCATATCAGAAGAATCTTTGCAATAGCAAGAGCCACTGAGTGCTTTAATGAGATAAGGCCTTACCTCATTCATAGAGATCACCCTGAAATGGGAAGGGGGATGCTGGGTGTTAGGAGTGGGGTTGCAGGAGTGAGGTCGAAGAAGTTATTTGGGAGTACTGCACTAAGGTCAGAGAATGAGGAGTTGAGGCAGTTGGCGATGGCCAGCGGGTCAGTGGTAGGGACATTGTTGACAGTAGATGGGGGTAGCAGGGATTTGCCATTAAGTTCCTTGACATTGTTCCAGAACAACTGAGCATTCCCCCAGGAGGAGGCAAGGGTCATTTCTTAGTAGCCCAATTTGGCCTGTTTTATGGCCCAAGTGCATCTGTTACAAATCGCTTTATAGGCTTGCCTGTCCACCTGCATGCCGGATGCTACTGCTTTATGCTAGAGATCATCTCTGTGCTTTAGCTGTTGGAGCAGTGCAGGCATGACCCAGGGGGCATTACTATTCTTGGACTGCACTTTTGCTAGTGGGGCATAGATGTCACATGCTTTATTAAAAGAACAGGTGAAATAATCAAGGGCTTCAACTATAGTAAGGGCTCGGGAGATGGGGGACCAATCCCATTGAGTTAAGTATTTTCTTAGTTTTGTGAGGCCTCCAGGTCAGAGATGACACTGGGCAATATAGTTTGGTTTGGGTTTCTGCTGAAGACACAACCAGGAAAAGAGGATGGGTGAGTGATTGCTTAGGGAGTCCAGAAGGACCACCAGGTCAGAGGTTCTGTGGGGACGGTTGGTGAGGAGAAGATCGATCAGGGTGCTAGAGCCATTAGTAGGGCTCACCCTGGTAGGTTGGCTGACCAGCTGGGTCAGGTTCAGTGCAGCAAAGGTGTCCTTGGTGTGGGAAGCCGAACTGGCAAGCCAGTTCACATTAAAGTCTCTAACCATGATGTGTTCTGTTTTGGGGGGGAAGCCGGAGATGTAGTTAGCAAGGGACTGTATAGCAGGAGGTTGGTTTCTTGGGGGGACATATGTGACAGTAAGAGTTACAGGGGTACTGGAGGGATCTGGAGTAAGTTTTAGTGATAAGGCTTGGGCACCATGGTCTAGTGGAGGTGTTGGAAGGGCATGGCATATCATGGAGTCACGGACGTACACAGCACACATCCCACCACGTTTGCCCACTCTGTTGGCTCTGTGAAGGGTGAAGCCAGGGAGGGTGACCAAGAAGTCAAGTGTTTTTTGGAGAGCCAGGTTTCTGTGAGGGCTAGCACATCTGGCTGATGTTGTAGTATCCAACAATGGTGACCTGCCATCTTTTTGGGTAAGCTGCAAATGTTGATTGCAGCTATTCTAAGCCCATGGTGCAAGAGGCTAGGACTGGTTGAGATGGGGCCCAGGTTAGGATGAACATTTCCTGAAATTAGTAGGAGTATGGCAAAGACTCTGAGGAGAGCAAAATATCATTGCCTTACTGTCAAGGATAGCTGCCACCTAGATATAGTGTGGGTAGTACATGGAATGGCCAAGGTGATAAGGGTTGGAAAAGATAGGAATGTGATTCGGCATGGAGGTTGATGGTGGCACATGACTGTAGGGAGATATGTGGGGGGATGGAGGATGCATGACAGGCAGTGGCAGTGTGGGTGGCAGTTGGTGATGGTTCGTGGGGGTGGAAGGTGTGGGAAGAAGGCCCTTGAGGGGAGGGCTGAGGGGTCCAAGAAGTAGAATAGTAAGAGTGATCAGTAAGAGTCTGGGTGGTCCACGTGACAATGGGTGCCCAGCAAGTGGCAATAAGGGGGCAGTGGCCCAGTGTTGGTATAAGGGGGGCACTCTGATACCCATAATTGTGGTGGTCTCTATGGCACAGTGGTAGGGTGACAGACTATGGTTTGTTAGGGTGTAGTAATTTGCTTTAGGTAAGAAGGACCCAGGATGAGAAGTGTTATGGGAGAGCAGTGGGAAGAGGAATGCAACCTCCAAGAGTTGTTGCCCTCTAGTAGCTTTGCAGTATAATTTACAAATGGAAAAAAAAAAGCTAGAAAAATTAACAATTAACAATCCTGTTCCACTAAACAGTTGGTACTGGTAAACTCAGCATTAGCATTTCTTGTATTAAAAAAAAGAGACAGCTCAGGAAGGGTAGAGTATGAGAACAAAATGAATTTCTTTAATTGCGAAACTACAGCTGGAGTCCTGCTGCCAGCTTGAGTAGGAGTAGTGAGCCAGTGATCGTTAGATCTCTCTTTCTCTCTCATATGGTTTCTATTTCATATCTACTGTGTGTATGGTTTACAGCAGAACCCTTTAGGGCAGAGAGGTATGGGGACCCATAAATGCTAAAGAGAGGTCTGAAATAAAATTCGATTCACTGACGTATTTCCATTTAATTCATACACCTGAACACCATGAGTCCCAACAGCTACACCCATCATCAGGATTATGTGGGGGGAAAACATCACTTAATCTTAGTTTGGGAGTAAATAATAATGCCCCGTTTGATTGGTTTAAAATGCTCTTAAACTTTTAAAATGGTTGATGCTTTAGAATAGGCAATAAAACTGCAATGTACGAATGGTTCATTTGCATCATATATTGTCTAATTCAATCTAACTTGAATTCTAGGTAAATAATTTACACAGTTGTCAAAATCAAGCAACACGGCACTGGACTTGTATATGTGCATAGCAAAAAGGTTTCTAAATACAGATTTTCAGTCAGATTTGTTTCACCCATAGGGCAATGATGAGTCTTTACTTTTTCTACTGTACACATCATACGCAAAACTGATTTTTTTTCTGGCAGCTTTAAAAGATTCCCCTATAAACAGAAACAAAACAGAGGGCCTGATTTTCAGAGACCCTTTAGAGTGACACAAGTTGCGTTGCTGTAAGGGTTGCAGCAAACTCCGGTTGCACCAGGGACAATGAGCCCAATTCCAGAAAATGGCAATTTCCTGTGCCAAATTCCCTGGGTTTGCCACAAGAGTGGAGGTGCACCAAACAATTGGGGTCATCTGCTGACATTGATGCAGGGAGCAGAATGCCCCACCCAGCGCAACACTAGAGGTGCTGGGATGTTGGAGGGAGAAACACATTGCCAGGAGGGCCTAGGGGCATAGGGGCTTGGGACGAGGCAGGTAGGGTGTAGTGGCACAGGAGTGCATCAGCCACGGTGCTGTGTCACCCAAAGTGTGCCGTTGCAGTGTTCCGCTATAACAGTTATTTTATAACCTGCTGCCCATAATATAATCAGATATGCCCTGGTAGTCTAGCAGTCCCCCCATCCCTGATGTGGACATCTCATCCCTGGCAGTGTAGTAGACCCCCCCCAACAAACCCCGATCTCACCCAAGTAACATTTGAAAACTGCCCCGGTCCTATAGTGCCGTCAATCCCAGATCACACCCAAACACATAACAACCTGGTGATCTAGTGGACCCTCCATCCTCCCCCTCCTTCATGCATTGTCCAACCACCCCTCTCCCCCCATCCCTGGCACAATCCTGCAACTGGCACAGCCCTCCACACACCACCATGGCCAGCTGCAGAATGCATTATGTGCATACTGTATATGGTTTGCAGTACATGAATAAGGCATTCTGCGGTTGGCCATGGTGGTTTGTGGAAGGCTGGAGAGAGGGTGGTTGGGCAATGCATGATGGGATGGGGAGGGTGGGGGTCCACTACATCACTAGGTACTTTATTGTTATGTGTTTGGGTGCAATCAGGATCAAAGTACTATAGGATCGAGAAGCTACATGTTACGTGTTGGAGATCAGTGTTCGTGGCCGGTCCACTACACCACCAGGGATGAGATGTCCACTTTAGAGATGGGTGAGCCACTAGACTACCAGGGCATATCTGATTACAGTACGGGCAGCAAGTTATTAAATAACTTTGATAGCAGAACATTGCAACAGCACATGCCAGCTGCCGCAGCATTGTGGCTGGTGCCCAGCTATACCCCCATATCCCCACTGCCACCTCCTATGACCCTAGTGTGCCCCTATTGCCCCCGCAGCACCACACTCCACAGCACAAGCCGCTTAGACCACCTCCTGGCTGGTGTAATTGGTGAACCCTCCTGCATCAATGGTGGGGCTTGCAAAATCCCCCAAAAAGGGATGTTGCAGCCTCGACATGGTGCAATCCCCCTTGCAACCTAGCGTATCAGGTTCTTTAACAATACCCTGGTGCAAGGGGGCTTTGGAGCAGCAGTGTCTAGATCAGAGGCAGGCTGCTTTAAGAAATTTCATTTGACGCAAATCCCTTGCATCATTCCTACTCATTTTAAAATCGGGCCTAGAGTGTCTATTCTATTTCTCATTGAAGAGAAAACATTTTACTGAGCAGTGTGGCTTTAAATGCAAAGTAAATGAAGTTGCTTCCCTAAGCTGCAGTTACAAAGCAACCATAAGCTAAATAGCATAAAGTGGAGTTATACAAATTATTATGAAGGAAGGGATTTTAGAGAAGGGATTCGCAATGGCACAACAAAATGGGGCTGGCAGTATAGCCTAGAGGTTAGAGTAACAAGCTGCGAATAAACTTGGTACACCCAACAGGCCTAGGGGAAAAATAGAGCTATGGTTATATAAGAAATAATTATTCTGAGGTGCATTAGGTATTTTTTTTTTTTTTATTTATCAAGTCTAGGATTACAAATACCTTTGAGCCTTGGCTCTTTTACAAAGGTTCTCTCGTCAGAGAAATACAAATTATGGGGAACATCAAGGCAGACATTACAACAATGTGGACATTGCAAACAGAGTACAGATTAATACAATTCAAGGGCAGCATTGTAACAAGGCAGCCAAGCGGCATTTGTCAGAAAATAGACAACAGATAAGAACTGCAGGGGAGAGGAAGAGGGAGGGGAGAAGGAATGTAGGAAGGGTGGGGAGAGGTGAAAAGTGCAGCATTGGGTACCAAGATGTGAGGGTAGAATCCAGTGAGAAGGGGGACCACTAGAGCAGAAAGAGAAGTGGAGAAACAAGGTTAGTTGGGCAGTCACAGGAGCTGTTGGTAGTGAGATAGTCCCGAGCCTAGTTTTAAACATACCAATTGTTGGGGCAGAGGAGATGGTTGGGCTGAGGCCATTGAACCAGAGTGGCGCTCGATAAGCAAAAGAGCGTTGTCCCTGTGAAGTGTGACAGTGGGGGACTTTCAGTAGTTGTAGCGTGGATCTCCTAATGCACCATTTGTTAATTCGGTGTTGTAACAGAGTTGAGACCCCAGAAGGTGCAAGACCAAGGTAGATTTTTTTCACCATGGAGCAGGTGAGAAACTTTATGCGGTTTGATAGTTGGAGCCAGCCGGTCTGAGTGTACAGGTCACATGTGTGGGTGAGATCGTGAGCACCAGTGATGAGCTGACATGCTTTATTTAAGGCAGTTGAGAGGCGTCTAAGGGTTGTGGTTGTGGCCAAGCCATAAATGATGAGACCATAGTCTATTACAGAGATCACAGAGCTCAGGACTGCAACCTTCAAAGCTTCTGGCGTGAGGTGTGGTCTGTGTTTGTAGGGGAGACCAAGCCGTGTATTAGCAGCTCTAGCTACATTATCTACATGAAGTCCATAGGAGAGATTAGGGTCAAGCTGTATCCCTAAGTATTTGAAGGACTCCACCTGATCTAGAGTGTTCCCCTGGGTGGTAGAGATAGCCAAGTGGTGTAGCTTATGTGGGTTATGAGAGCTGCAGAAGAGCATAGATTTGGTTTTCTTGTCATTGAGGACCAGTTTATGATTAAGAAACCATGTCTCTGCAGAACTGAAACCAAGCTGAAGGTTGTGTTGAAGAGTTGCAGGATCTTTGTAAGTGGAGAATCCAACAGCATCATCGGCATATAGTATGATTT
Organism: Neoceratodus forsteri; assembly: GCA_016271365.2. Taxonomy (NCBI): domain Eukaryota; kingdom Metazoa; phylum Chordata; order Ceratodontiformes; family Ceratodontidae; genus Neoceratodus; species Neoceratodus forsteri. The sequence continues at coordinate 239,823,915 of CM057451.1, forward strand.
GCTCAGAGCAGTGGTAAGGGAGGGAGTTTAAGAAAAGGCTAAAAAGGAGGGGGCCCAGTATGGATCCCTGTGGGACACCTGAGCGAACAGGCAGGGTGTTAGAAAGAGCGTCCACAATTTTTACTCTCTGTGACCGGTTTTCTAAGTAGCTTTTAAACCAGAGAGAAGAGTCAGGTGATAGCCCAGCATTCAGTAGTTGGTGTATTAGTAGTCCATGGTGTACTGTATTGAAGGCCTTGGAGAGGTCGATGAAAACGGCACCTGTGAGAAGACTGTTGCCAAGGGATTTGTGGAAAGCTCCAGTGAACTCAAGAAGGGCTGTGGTGGTGCTGTGACCTTTCCGGAAGCCGTGTTGTTGTGGACAAGGTATATTGTATTTATCCAAGTGGTCGGTAAGTTGATCAGCCACAATGCGCTCGAGTGCCTTAGAGAGTGGGGGCAGTATGGAGATAGGGTGATAATTTGTGATTCATCATGTCCCCACTTTTATGGATGGGTGTCACAGTGGCTGTTTTCCATAGGTCCGGGAATTTTCCACAGCTGAGATAGAGGTTTAGGATTTTTGTTAATGGATGAATTACCTCATCGAGGGTGAGCAACAGAAGCTTAAGGTCCAGGGTGTCGCTACTAGATCTAGATTTAGAGATAGCTGCAGTAATATAGCGGCAAGCTTCATTCAGCCTTACCTCCTGAAGTAGAAGAGGGATGGTTAGACTGAGGGCTGAGGTATTTGGGGAGTAGGCCCTGTTTTCAAAAAAGTCATGGGGTAGAACAGCACTAAGGTCTGAAAAAGCCATGTTAAAGATGTTTGCGATCACCTTGGGGTCGAGGGTTGAGGATCCATCAACCATTAACATGGCTAGAGAGGTTTTTGGCTGCTTCCCTGTGACATCCTTGATATTGTCCCAGAAAGCACGACCATTTCCTCATGTATTGGTGAGAGTGTCTTTGTAATAGGTGGATTTCATTAGCTGTATGGCTTTTGTGCAGGCATTTAAGCATTTAGTGCTTGCTTGTAATTTTGGATGTCCAGTTGTTTGCCAGTGGCCCTGGCAACTGCCCAGAGGTGATCCCTTAGTTTCAGCTGTGAGAGAAGAGCCGTGGTGACCCATGGGTTAGAGAGAGATTTTGTTTTGTGCCTTTTAGCAGGGGCAAAGAGGTCTCAGGCTTTGTTGAAAATTGAGATGAACTGATCAAGAGCCAAGTTAACATCTGTTGCTTCATAGATGGGTAGCCAGTCTTGTAGAAGAAGGTGTCATTTGAGATGTGGAAGTTTTCCATGAGGAAGGACTCTGCTACTGATAATTTTGGGAGGGGGCTTAAGGAATTTGTTAGACCATGCACACATGACTGGGGAGTGGTCACTGAGACAGTCTGGCAGATTGGTCATACGAGAAATCCTTGTGGGGTGAGAGGTGAGGACCCAATCCAAGAGGGTACTGGTGCCAGTCTTGTAGTTAATCCTAGTAGGGGAGTTTACCATTTGCGTGAGGTTAGCAGCTGGAGATGGAGTCTTTATAGGCACTGGCGCTCGATGCTAACCAGTTTATGTTGAAATCCCCTAGAAGAATAAGTTCAGCTTTGGGAGGATGAGAGTTGATAAAGTTTAGGACGTCATTGGATCCATGTTTAGGGTCCCTGGGCGGGATGTATATGGAGACAATAGTCGGGGCTTTATGGTTGGGACCTAGGATGATTTTTATTGGCAGAATCTGGGCCGAGGCAGAAAGTGATGGAGTTGCTACAGGGTGCCAAGACAGGGAGTCTTTGATATAGATTGCTAACCACCGCCTTTTTGGATATCGGTCCAGCCTGTGGACATTGTAGCCCTGAATTGTTACTGCTGAGTCAGGAACTTTGGTGTCAGCCAAGTTTCCACCACTGCAAGGATGTCAGGGTTGTGTTGGCATATGAAGGCTTGGAGTGCATCCAGCTTTGGTAGTAGGCTGCAGATATTAATGGTTGCAAGGATAAGGGCACCTGGAGTTTGTGTGTGGCCTGAGCTTCTAGGGCCAGAATTGGGATGGATGCTGCCTGAGATGAGAAGGAGGAGGAGTAGGAGTTTTAAGGAGCAGAGTCGCAGCTCTTTGAGAGATAGTTTTGATTGTTGTTTCTGGGAGTAGAAGTTGCAAGGTTCCAGGCGGTATCTCATATGGACTGCAAGGTGGTACAGTGTAGAGAGGTGGCCACACTTGTTGAGAGTAGTGGTCGGGTTAAGTAACCAGGAATATCCAAATGGTGCACCAAGCACAAGTCTCGAGTGGAAGTGGAGAGTTCCCTTGGAGTAGCAGTGGAATCCAGAGTAGAGGGTGGCGGGGGTGGGGTGGGAGTGGCTAGGACCCGGGGGGGAGAGAAGTGGGGGGAAGGGCAAGGAGGAGGAGAAGAGGCAAGAGAAAGGCAGAGAGAACCCACATAACAAAATAAATGATCTCATCAGAATGAGAAAGTGACTGTGTGTAAAACCAGGGACTTGTCTGCCACAGTTGCTACCAGTACATGATGACATGAACGTGATGTACTGGCTGCACCTCCCACCCACCCGCAGGATGACGATGATGTGGTCGAAAGGCAGGCAAGTCAGTCAGCATGCTGTGTGACTCTGAGCAAGTCACTTAACTTCCAAAGTGCTCCCAGGTCGCTCCTAAAAACTAGTACTTGTGCCTAGTGGGCCTTACCCAGTTACCAAAAAAAAAAAAAGATTGAGATCCTGTAGAAAATATCTTAACTTAATGAACTGATTGCAGTGAGAAATTTGGGCACATAAATTGAAGATAAAGAATAATTTGCTGCTAAGTCTGGATCCAAGCTGCCTTCCTGTTTGAAGACCACAGCTACATCCAGCGGACTTATATTTTAAAAATAGACATGCATATCAGTCTGACCTAATTCAGTATTGGTTTATGAAATTATTTCTGAAACATTGCCTGCACACCCCCCACCCCCCACCATACCATCAGTTTGTCAATGACAGTCCAAGTAATTTATTTGGAGGAAGGTTTAATAATGTTTGGGATATACAGCACTCTGTCTGCATTTTTGAAGCTCCGCTCCTGCTTGTTGCAGTACAGTGGAATCCTTTTATAATTGACACTTTTATAGCAGACACCCACTTATAATGGGTGGATTCAATTTGTCAAAAGCTATGTATGTAATGCTAAAAATCCCACTGGTACCATATTCTGAAACCCCTGTATAGTGGACACTGTGAGCGCCCCTGTAACCCTGTTACGTGCTGCAAAATGACTGTTGTCATCTGATTATTCAGCTGGTTTGTCTCACACTATAGAGACATCACTGAGCTCACCTGATGCCTTATGCATGACACCACACTCTAGGAAGGCACCTTGGGAGGAATTCTGGGCCCTGGGAAAAGTTCAGACTTTAGGGCCCCCTACCAGCTAGCAGCCCCTTCTCTGCATGCAGTATGCTGGAAAGCCTGGGCCCCTCTTGGTGCTGGGCCCCGGGAATTATCCTCTGCTCCCCTACCCTCTCAAAGGCCCTGCAATATGGGATTACTTCTGATCCCCCAATCAGCACAGGATCTGTACAACAAAATCTTACCAATCACATTTATGCTCAGCCCCCTGGTCTCCCAGTTAGCATAGGTACTGTACAACATCTTTCAGTCTTGTTTACTGCTCAGTTCTCATTCAGCTACAAATAGCATTTCTCCATCCCCTTGGTTGGCAGAAGAAGGGGCATGCTCTGATTTTAATTCCTGTGTATAAGCCATGGTAGAGGAGATTCATATTTTAAGACCATAGAATATAGTGGACATCCCTTATTTATTTATTTTATTTAGTTTTTGTTGACCGGGTAAGTGCACTAGACAAATTCTGCCTATTTTTTAGGCATGACCTGGGTGAGGTGGATACAGATGAATGCCAACTGACCTTGAACCAGATTAAGCTGTTGGTGGTATTTTTAGTGAATGGACAATAATGGACAAAACTTTGCGCAAACATGTCCATTATAAGAAGGTTTCACTGTATTTGCAAGCTGCAGTTTTGGTGTATTGATATTATTTATCTTCGGCAAATGGAATATCATTTGTAAAGGGGTCTCAGACTTTTTCCAAATTATGTGTTTTTCCCTGCTTAACTCAACAGGTGTGTTTTAGATGCACACAATGGGCGCTATGCACCAATGGGCGGGTAATACATGCCGGAGGCACATTACCCACCTGTGGAGCTCCGCACATGAGGACAGGTGCGCACCGGCAGCATTCATGGCCACCGGTTACCTGACTGTGGCCCTGCCCCCTTGGCGCACAGGACTCCACAGTGTGGCTGGGGGCAAGGTCACGGGTCCAGCTGGGCATCCAATTGGATGCCTGGACTGGGTCCCGCACTGGATCCCTTGCACGGCAGGGTGCACATTGGCAGCGTGCTCCATGGATGTCTGATGACCGGCAGCTGCGGGGGTGAGAGGTGGGTATGCCGCCAGCTCATCTGCAATGGGGTCCTGAAGTGGTGCACCTGGAGGTGGGGGGGGGACTGTACCCCCTCCATGTGCCTAAGGGGCTGGTATCGGGTGGGACAGTAGTGCAGTTGGGGGGCACCATACGTGGGCTAATGCCCCTGTGCCCCTGGGGCACTGTGAGGGGTGGCACCTTGTAGGGGCCACACACCTGTGTGCTGGGCTTTTCAGTGCCTGGCGGACATGGGGGGCAAGGCTGCTGTGGTCCTTGGTGTTGGAAGCCATTCCACAGATGGGTGCAGGGGGGCACATATCATGTTTATGGCAGGGTTCTCCCTGGCATAGCCTACGCACCCATCTGCACCCCCACGGTCACCACTATGCACCTTGGTGCATGATGCATAGCGCTGGCACACCCTTTGCCCACCCCCAGCATGTTGCTCTTAGTGTGGCCAGGGGATCGGGCACATATGTGCCTTGCGCCCCCCTTAGATCATCCCGTGTGGGGGAGCATGTAGGGTGCAGAGTGGTTGCGTGCCCCAGACACACGCGCTTATTCACTCTGCCCCATTAGTGCATAGGGGCCACTATTATTAGGTACATCTAAACTAGAACAACACATGTTAAAACTACACCCGTGATTGTAAGCGTTAATGCATAATAGTTTGTATTCATTGTGTAACATCTGCACAATGCATTTAGTCATGCGTTTCTGTCAGTCCAAGGATGTAGAGCTAATATGCCGTGCACCATTTGGGGTGGTGTCTATGTAGAGCAGCACTGTATGCAGTACAGTGGTAGTGTCAAAGTTGGGGTTTGGTGGGGGGAAGGGGTGATTGGCTGTTTTATTCTGTAAGCTCTCGCAGCCCAGTGGCTTGTTTATTGGAATTTTTGAGAGGTGTCAGTCATCCCATAATTGGCAATGGCTAACAGCACGACAAACATTTAACATATTACTGATCAGTTTATAAACGTATCCAGTTTCCAGTACTACTCCATGTCACAATTGTTTAACTTGATAATAGGAGGAATCATAAGCTGAGAGCTACAGTATTGTATGTTAACAACACTGTTTAGAAACATAGAAACATAGAAGTTGATGGCAGATGAGGACCGCAAGGCCCATCCAGTCTGCCCATTTCTTTTTCTACCTTATAAATGTGCCATCGGCCTTTGCTCTGTCAGTGGCCTATCTATTCATAGTCATTTGTATTGCTCCCTTATGCCTATCCCATGCCTGTTTGAAGCCCTACACTGTATTCATAGCCACCACTTCTTGTGGTAAGCCATTCCATGCATCCACCACCCTTTCTGTGAAAAAGAATTTCCTCACATTCCCCCTTAATCGGCCTCCCTCTACTCTCATGCTGTGTCCTCTTGTCCTGCTATTTTTCTTATATTTAAACATGTTGACTCTTTCACCTTGTTTATGCCCTTAAGGTGTTTGAATACCTCGATCATATCACCTCTCTCCTCCTTTGCTCAAGGGTATACATATTGAGCTCCGTTAATCTGTCCTCATATGTCTTCTGATGCAGTCCCTGCACCATTTTGGTTGCCCTTCTCTGGACTGCCTCAATTTGGTTAATGTCCTTGTGAAGGTGTGGCCTCCAACACTGCACGCAGTACTCCAGATGGGGCCTAACCAGTGTCTTGTACAGAGGGATTATTACCTCCCTCTTACGACTTGTGATACCCCTACTAATACACCCTAACACCCCCTAGCCTTATCTACTGCTTTAGAGGTCTGCTTGGATGATTTCAGGTCATCAGTGATGATGATGCCCAAGTCTCTTTCTTCCTTTGTGACTGCTAGCAACTCCTCCCAGCCTATAGGTGGCTTCAGGTTTCTCTTCCCTATGTGCATGATTTTGCACTTCTTTGCATTAAATCCCAGTTGCCACTCTTCTGACCATTCTGCTAGTTTATCCAGATCTCTTCTCATTCTGCCCACCCCATCTGGATCATCTACTCTGTTGCAGATCTTGGTGTCATCTGCAAACAGACAAGCCTTACCCTCTAGTCCATCTGCAAGGTCACTAATGAAGATGCTGAAGAGGACTGGCCCCAGAACTGATCCCTGAGGTACCCCACTTGTGACTTGCATCTCTTCTGACTGTATACCATTTACCACCACTCTCTGTTTTCTGCCCGTCAACCAGTTTGCCACCCAGTTGACCAACTTCTGACCCAGAGCCTACCCAGCTTATTTATCAATCTTCTATGTGGAACAGTGTCAAAAGCTTTGCTGAAGTCAAGGTAGCTGACATCAACTGCTCCCCTTGGTCCACCACTCTGGTTACCCAGTCAAGAAATCTATGAGATTAGTTTGACAGGACCTTCCTTTGTAAACCCATGCTGTCTTGGATCCTGTGCCCTATGGATTCCAGGTGTTGCACTATCCTCTCCTTTAGGATTGCCTCCATAATCTTGCCCACTACTGAGGTAAGACTGACGGTCTGTAGTTCCCGCTTCTCCCCTGCTACCACTCTTGTGGAGCCGGGATCGCATGAGCCCTTCTCCAGTCTTCTGGGACCTCTCCTGTGCTCAGAGACTCACTAAACAATTCTGCTAATGGCTCTGCTAGTTCCTCCTTTAGCTCCTTAAGTACCCTGGGATGTATGCCATCAGGTCCCATTGCCTTATCCACCCTGAGCTTAGCAAGCTCTTGTAGGACCCTTTCTTTTGTGAAGGGAGTAGTGCTCACATCCCTCCCCCTGTGTCCATGATGCTGAGCTGTGGGCCCTGCCCTACCTTCTCTTCAGTAAATACTGAGCAAAAGTATCTATTTAGGATAGATGCCTTTACAGGGTCCTCCTCCTCACATGCTCCCTTTTCTCCATTAAGCTTAGCAATACCCCCTCTGGACTTTCTCCTTTCACTAATGTATCTATAGAAAGTCTTGTCACCTTCTTTACTGTTCGTGCTAGTGTTTCCTCAGTTTGGGACTTTGCCTGCCTTACTGCTTACCTGCTTCCCTTAGGGCAGTTTGGTATGCCTCTATCTTCATCCCGCTGTGTTCCTTTATATTTCCTGAAGGCCAGCCTTTTGGCTCTGACCTTTTCTGCTACTGTATTTGAGAACCAAAGTGGTTTCCTTCTTCTTTTGCACTTCCTTTTCTGTCTAACACAATGGATGTTGCTTCAAGTATTGCATCTTAATGCTTGCCCACTTTGCCTGTACCCCTCACCTGTGTTTCTTTTTGCCAGGGCTATCTTAACTCTGTTGGCCATCTTATCAAAGTCAGCTCCTCTGAAGTCCCATATTTTGCCTTGGAATGGGATGATTTAGATGTAGTAGCAAATTGAACCATACCATGTGATGGTCACTGGCCCCAGGTGACCTTCTACCTGGAGATCTGTGATCCTTTCTTTGTTAGTCAGTACTAGATCTAGGATAACCCTGTCTCTTGTGGGTTGCTGTACTAGTTGTTTGAGGCCCTCTCCCTGCAGGGAATCCACTATGAGTCTAATTCTGGCAGATGTTCCTGCTGGTATTGACCAATCTGTATCTGGCATGTTGAAGTCTCCCATTATCAGAACCTCCCCTTTAGCTGTCATGTTTTGTATATCTTCTAACAGTAATGTGTCTATGTCCACCCTCTGGTCTGGGGGCCTGTAGACAACCCCAGTTCTTATGGCTGTCCCATTTCCTGTTTCCAGGGTGACCCACAGTTCTTCTGGCTCCTTATGTGTATTCTGAATTTCTGTAGCTTTGATATTTTCATTAACATACAGGCCACCTCCTCCCCCTTTTGCACCTCGGTCTCTTCTGAACAATACATAGCCAGGTACTGAAGTCTTCCAAGTGTGGTTACTGGTAAACCATGTCTCACTAATTGCTACTATGTCCAGTTTAGCCTCTGACATTATTGCCTGCAGGTCTGGGATCTTATTTCCCAGGCTGTGAGCATTGTGTACATGATTTTCCATTGGCCAGATTTGGTGTGTTAGTTGTTGGGTGAAGTTTGGCATTACCCTGTGCATCGTATGGGGAGACAAACCTTTTTTCTTACCTGGTGATGCAAATGAACGGCAAACACACTGAATTCCTGTTTGACCACTAGCTGAGGGGAGAGGGGTGTTCTTCCCATTCGACGTATGGGGTGCTGCACCCCTCTCCCCATTTGCTAGTTTAAATATTCTGCAAAGACGTCAAACTTCTGCCCTAATGCACTGACTCCCTCTTTAGTCAGATGCAGTCCATCAAATTTAAAGAACTTTCGCTCCCAGAACTGTTGCCAGTTCCCTACAAATCTGTGTCCTTTTTCCTGGCACCAGTCCTTGAGCCACGTGTTTAGCTCCCCTATCTCCCCTTCTCTGACCTTCCGTCCATCTGCTCCCCTCTCCCAGACTGGCAGGATTGGCAGCAATTGCATAATACAGTAATAAAAATAATTCTAATATGAAAGGTATAGGTCTTCTATCAGAATGCATTGTTGTCAGTTTTCATCTGGAGTTTCCTAAATCACTGTCACCTGTTATTTCCTATAGCACCAAATGTGATACAATGGGAACTGAGGAGGAAGCTCGTGTCCTGCACTTTCAGTATAAAGGTGGTGCTGTTGTCTGGTGCCTAGCAGATTTGGGTAACCTTGTTAATTGCACTATCCCCTCCCAAGTGTTTACATCCAAATATACTGGGCAATATTATAGGGACCAAAACTATCAAGTGTCTGCAGTTACATGAATGGACAGTAGTCTGTTTCAGCCTAATCAATTCTGCAACACTGCCTCCTGGAACGGACTCCAAAGGCTCTCCCTTTTGCAGTTGCCAAGAAAATATGAGAAAGCATCTAGAATAGATTACTTTACCCCTCTTCCCATCCCATATTAATCCTTCTAATCTGGGAATCAGAAAAAAATGTATACCTACAATTTTAAAAATGGCACTGAAAAGGCCCTTCACCCACACACAAACATATGGGTTCCATAGGCTGATTCAATGAAAACGTGGCGTAGGCAGTTTATGATGAATTTAGTGTGTGTGTGTGTGTGTGTGTGTGTGTGTGTGTGTGTGTGTGTGTGTGTGTGTTTATCTACCAGCATTGTAGTCAAAAGTTAGTTTTGCAGCAAAATATTACCATGCCTGCCCAGCTTGACAGGCTCAACTACTCAGTGGACACTAGCTTAACATAGAAACATAGAATTTGATGGCAGATAAGGACCGCTTGGCCCACCCAGTCTGCCCATTTCCCTACCTAATGGATATGCTGCAGATCCTAGTTAACTAGCAGCCTACTTCTTCCTACCCCAACCCCCTAGAATTGCCTTATGACTGTCCCATGCATGCTTGAATTCCACCACTGTTTTTGACTCCACAACCTCCTCCAGAAGGACATTCCATGCATCCACAACCTCTCTGTGAAAAATACTTCTCATATTTACCTCTGAGCAACCCCCATCTTCAAATTGTACCCCTGTTCTTGCACACCCTTTTTTGAAAGATGCTACCCCTTGGACTTTGTTGATTCCTTGAGGTACTTGAAAGTTTCTATCATGTCCCCTCTCTCCTCCTTTCCTCAAGGCTATACATATTAAGCTCCTTAAGTCTCTCTTCATATGTCTTCCAGTGCAGACCCTACACCATTTTAGTTGCCTTCCGCTGGACAGCTTCATCCTGTCTATGTCTTTTCGGAGATTGGGTCTCAGAACTGCATGCAGTACTCCAGATGGGGTCTCACCAGCTGTCTGTACAGAGGGATAACAACTTCCTATTTTCTACTGGTGATGCCTCCCCTATGCATCCCAGTATCCCCCAACCCTCCTTCCCTCTCACATTGCTTGCCCACCTTTCGGTCATCTGATATGACTACCCCAGGTCCTTTCCATTTTTGTTGTTGTTAGTATCTCACCCTCCATTGTGTACTCTTCCCCTGGGTTTTTGTTTCCCAGGTGCATTACCTTGCACTTGTTAGCATTGAATCTAAGCTGCCATACATTTGACCATTCCTCTAACCTTGCCAAGTCTCTTCTCATCCTTTCCACCCCACCTTGTGCATCAACTCTGTTGCAGATCTTTGTGTCATCTGCAAAGAGACATACTTTTCCTTCCAGTCCCTCTGCAATGTTGCTTATAAAGACATTGAAGAGAACCGGTCCTAATACTGAACACTGCGGTACCCCACTAGTAACCCCCTTTCTTCAGAGTGGAATCCATTTACTATTACTCTCTGTGTCCTATTCTCGAGCCAATTCTTTACCCAGGCTATCATCTTGGGACCCACTCCCAGGCTGGCTAACTTGTATATTAATTTTTGTGTGGGACTGTGTCAAATGTCTTGCTAAAGTCTAGGTAGGCCATGTCGACAGCCCCTCCCTGATTTACTACTTTGGTCACCCAGTCAAAGAAATCTATTAGATTCGTCTGGCATGACCTTCCCACTGTGAATCCATGCTGCCTTGTGTCCTGTGCCCCTCTGGCCTCTAGGTACTCGACAATTCTTTCCTTCAGAAGTGATTCTATCATTTTCCCTATCACTGAAGTTAAACTAACAGGTCTGTAGTTTCCTGCTTCTGCCCTGCTACCAGTTTTGTGAAGGGGAATCACACCTGCCCTCCTCCAGTCCTCAGGTACCACCCCATCCTCCCATGATTTGTTAAAGAGGGTAGTCAGTGGTGTCACTAGTACTACCCTTAGTTCTTTTAGAATTCTGGGATGAATCCCATCAGGCCCCATTGCTTTGTCCACCTTCAGTTTTAAGAGTTCTTTCCGAACCCTTTCTTCTGTAAATGGGCTGGTATCAACTTCTGTATCCAGAGTGATTCTAATGTTTGTTTTAGGTACCTCCCCCTCTTCATTTGTAAATACTGAGCAAAAATATTTGTTTAGTATCTCTGCCTTTTCACAGTCACCCTCTGCCCACCCCCCCCCCGCCTTTATTAAGCCTCACTATCCCTCCCTTGGTCTTCCTTCGCTCTCTGATTTACCTATAAAGGGTTTTATCCCCCTTCTTAACTGAGTTGGCTATCTTTTCCTCGGTTCGGACCTTTGCTGTTCTGACTACCTTCCCAGCTTCCTTTTACTTTAACTGATACAATTCTCTGTCCTGCTCCTTCTGTGATTCCTTGTACTTCCTGAATGCTTTCTTTTTCTCTTGATCCTTCACTACCACCTCCTTTGAGAACCATGGTGGTTTCTTACATCGTTTTGTTTTGTTTATTTGCTTCACACAAAGGCTTGTTACCTCTGTGATGGCAGTTTTTATTATTCCCCATTGTTCTTCCACCCCTCTTTCCTGCCCATTTGCTAGTGCATTCCTTAGGCACTCACTCATTTTGGCAAAGTCAGCCCTCCTAAAGTCCAGTACTTTGCCTTTGTATGGCTTGACTCTATTGCTGTGTTTCTTGTGAACCATACTATTCAATGGTCGCTAGTTCCCAGATGGCTACCCACGTCTACATCTGTGATCCTCTCTCCATCTCCATTTGAGAGAACCAGGTCTAAGATTGCTCCCTCTCAAGTGGGTTCCAATACTAGTTGTCTAAGGCATGCCCCCTGTAGAGCATCTAGAATAACCCCACTCTTAGAAGTGGCTGCTGCAACTGCACTCCAGTTAACATCTGGCATATTCAGATCACCCATCAGCAATAACTCCCCTTTTTCTGCCATTCTAAATACACTTTCTATCATTTCCTTGTCCATTTCTTCCTCCTGAGAGGGGGGTCTGTATACAACCCCTGTGCAGATTGTGGTGCCATTGCCTGTCTCCAAATTGACCCACAGTACTTTGTCTCCTTCCTGTTTACCCTTTTGTTCTGTTGCTTTGATTCCTTCCCTTATGTAAAGAGCTACTCCTCCTCCTCTTTTACCCTCCCTGTCTCTCCTGTAGATAGTGTATCCTGGTATGTTTACATCCCAGTCATGGTTCTGTGTGTACCATGTTTCTGTGACTGCCACAATATCCAGATGTTCCTCCTCCATCAAGGCCACTAATTCAGGAAGCTTGTTACCCAGACTACGAGCATTGGTACTCATGGCTCTCCATTTTTTGATGGCTTTACCTTCTGTGGCAGCATCCCCCACTGACCTTTCTACCTTGGTATTTTTCTCATTTAGTACCCTGTTTTGTAGGGAGGCTGGGATTTTCCTGCTGCTTATCAGTGCCTCCCCCTTGACTAGTTTAAAAGCTTGCCAATGAAGCATTTAAGCCAATTGCCCAAAAGACTTGTTCCCTTCCTGGACAGATGCAGACCATCCTGCCAGTATAGGCTGGTGTCCCTCCAGGTGGAACCCCAGTCTCCAATGAAGCCAAACCCCTGTGCTCCACACCATTTTTTCAACCATTCATTAAACTGCATGGTGCAAAGTACCCTCGCCTCACCCATGCCACTGACAGGCAGCACCTCTGAGAAGGATACTGTGTGTGCTACTTGTCTTAGACCCCTCCCCAACTCTACAAAGTCCTCCTGCACTGCTCTAATCTCATGATGAGCCAAGTCATTTGTCCCTAGGTGGACAATGATGTCCAGCTCAGATTCCCGTGCAGCTGTTCTCGTGATCCTGAGGATGCGCTACCTGTCCTTCCAAGCCATGGCACCAGGCAGGCACCTTACTTCAGTTTTCCCTGCTCCCCCCAGTTCTCAATCAATCAATCAATCAATCAATCAATCAAATCTTTATTTATACAGGTGGTCACTGTTGAGCAGAGCTCTTTTTCAAGGTGGACCTTTTTGAAACATGGATACAGGTTATGCAAACGACATACATTAGTTACAGTATACAATATGGGCAATGCCCCAGCACTGGGTTTATATACAAATATACATAAATATATAAGGTTTAGGATACTAGGTAGGTCTGGCTAGTAAGAAATAATAGCAACAACATTCGAGAACTAAAGACCTCATGTATGCTTAAGGCTGAATACCGGCTGGCGCTAGGAGGCAAGGAAAATTTCAGAGCAGCATATATGGATTATATAGTTCTGTCCCCCTAATAATTGAGCTTCCTGGATATGCAATGCTTGTTCATGCCAATAACCTATCAGGAGGCATGCCTGCCTTGCAACGTATATACTGTACAGGAGCAAAAGAGAAGTTATGGTGTCTGTCTGCCTTGCTCTATCTCTGGCCCCCCCATTGCCTGATTCTCAATGTGTAGACCCTGCCATCCCTCCCTTTCATCACACTTCCCCCAATGATCCAGTCCAGGATATATTGCTTCCCTCATACAGCCAGCTTTAGAATGGGCTCAGTATAAAATGTTCTTCCAAAAATGAGCAGCTTAAGGTTGTCAATTGTATCAGTGGTGCCATTCCTTGAAAGTCCAATAGTTCTGCTGTGAATAGGAGATAGCAGCATGCCAGCAGTGATTCTCTCTCCTCTTTCTCACTATCTTTTTTTTTATTTCCACCCCCTCTCAGCTTAACCAGCCCTCCCACTTATTCATCCCCAATCTATTCTAGCTTAATAAAAGCAGATTGGGGTGCCCACCCTGGTACTGCTTGCCCACCCTCTCCCCTCCATGTCACATGTCTCTTCCCATTCATAGGCTGACACTGGGGTGCCCAATCCTAATGTTAGATCCGGTAATAACAATTCCTGTAAAAATGAGAACAGTCCCTCATTGTCTTTTTTAATCTTGTAAAAGGAAAATGGTCCACCATCACCGATCTTACCCTGTGACCCCACCCACCCCAACCACCCACTCAGCACCACCACCCCACACCCTTCTGCATACTCTCAGTCACATGAACATGTCCCATGGTGTAGATCCACACTCTGATCAAAAACATGTCTTCCTGCTTGAACCGACGACAATGATATGAGAAAATAAGGTAAATCAGGTTTAATGCATTTCACTAGGGTTTTTACTTTTATTCATAACTGTGGCATTTTTCAATATTTTTACACCAAATTTTTAACATGGCCATAATGATGGTGGAATTCCACAAATCTGGCCTTAAAGGTGATTTCATGGTCACTATGCAAAATCACTATTCAGGCGGGATTTGAACATTTTCACCTATTGGGTCCCTGAGGTGGGATCATAAGAAAGATATGTTGAAAATGTGGTCAAAAATATGATTAAATGACCAAGTTATGAATTAACATTTGCATTTCTCAATGTTCACTCATAACATAATTAATTTTCAATATTTATCCACAAAACTTTCAACATGGCCTTTTTGGGTTCCTACCATCATGAACAGGGTAGGTGAAAGTTTTCAAATCAATGCTGAAAGGTGGTTTTGCAGTCACTCCATGAAATCATCTTTTGGGTGGGATTGAACTTTATTTTGGTATCATGGCTTTTGTGCCACGTGTGCTTCTGCTGGCAGAGGTCAGTATGTATGTCTTACACCTGTGGCTGCAGATGTGCAGGACCATCGTGTGTGTGTGTGTGTGTGTGTATATCTTACAGTGCCCATGAGTGTCTGAGGCTACAGAAGCACTGGTCCCATAGGGGCATGTGCTTTAGACAAAAGAACCCTTGTGATTTGGGTATCATGGATTCTATACATGGCTACAGTGGCTTGTGCTTTAGCACACAGAAGCAGTGTTGAAATCTGAGTATAATGATTTTGTATCTGCTGTGACATGTGAGGGTTTATGTCTTGTGATGTGCATGCTGCAGATACAAATCCATGGAGGCAGCACATCAGTGCTACTGTATTTGTGTCATCTGGAAAAAGTTGTATGTTATTTGTCTTACCTGTTGATGGCTGTCTGTGGTTGCTTGTGTGGTGTTGTCCTTTTGTTGCTTCGGGGGAATTAGGGTTGGAAACCCTAATGCCATTTCTCCCTATTTTTGTTGCATTAAGTTGAACCCTAACTTTTACATTAACACAGTTTTCACGAGGGATATATATTGTATATATATTTTATTTATTTAGATTTTGGTAACCGGGTAAGCCCACTGAGACCTGGAGTCCCTTTTTCCGGGGTGACCCGGAATATATATATTGCAAAAAAATTACATTAATACAGACGTTAGGGTTGAAGAAGTATGGTTCATCACATGATGCCAAGAGAATCAATCATTACTTTCTTCAGGCTGTTTGTGAAGGAAGAGATCTTGTATAAGTTTTTTTGTTCCAGGGAGGGAGAGGGCCAAGGAACATCACACCACTTATTCTCCAAGACTCCTGAGACTCCAAACCTTAATGTTTTTCATTTCCTTACTTTGGCTGCTTTGCGTTCCTCAATGCTAATGTCTGCATTAACACAGTTTTTTTACAATTAAGTTTCTATCTTTTTGTGACAGTGGAACTGTATCCTCATTCATGCAGGTTACTTTGGGACCTGTGTGAACAGATGCAGATGTACGGGGCCCTACGTGCCCTGTGCCCTGTGCCAGAGGAAGAGCCCAAATGGCACTAAGCATGAAGAGCCCTGTACCAAGAAAATGGCAAAAAATAAAATTGCAGAATAGCTACAGATGCAGACACACAGGGCCTTCTGGACCCTGTGTCAAAGAAGAATCCATCTTTCTGCATGTAGTCATGGATGCAGACGTGCAGGACCCCAAGACAAGAATCCATGGGCTGTCCATTGGCCCTGCACTTCCATGCAACTACAGATGCAGACAAGCAGGGCCTTCATGGTCCTGCACTAATGGAAGAGTCTGTCTGACTGAAAGTGCAGCTAACAATGCAGACAAGCAGGATCCCAAGACAAGACTCCATGGGGCTGTCCATTGAGGGTGTGGAAGCACAGGTATAGAGATTCTATGTATCTATATTGCAAAAAATAAAACTACAGAAGTGCAGATATTAGGGTTGAAGAATGCAAAGCAGACAACATAAGAAAATGAAAAACATTAGGGTTTTGAGTCTTGGGAATTTTGGTGAATCAGTGGTTTGGTGTTCCTTGGGATTGTCAACCCTAATGCCCACTCCTGCCCCCAGCCAGTAGCCTCCTGTCCAAAGCACTAGATACAGCTCCAAGACAGTGCCTCATACTCTTTGGAGGCCGAGAACTATGTCTCACCACATGTGACCAAAAGAATCAGTCAGAGTTATGGGCACTGCCTGAAGCAAGAGATCACGTATATTTGCTCAGGGGAGGGAGTTGGCATTAGGATTGACAAGCCCATGGAACACCACACCACTCATTCACCATGACTTCCTAGACTCCAAACCCTGGTATTTTTCATTTCTTTATTTTGTCTGCTGTCCTGGGACTGGGTGGGAGGTGCAGCCAGTACATCACATTTACGTCATCATGTACTGGTAGCAACTGTGGCAGACAAGTCCCTGATCTCACACACAGTGGCTTTCTCATTCTGACAAGATCAATATTTTATTACCTAATGCACGTAAGAATAATTATTTCATATATAACCATAGCTCTGCTTTTTCCCCCTGATAGTAGTAGTAGTAGCAGTGGTGAAGTTGTCACTTTGGACTGCCTGGTGCTCTTGTTCTTTCACATTGCTTCGCATTGTCATCCATACCGAGACCCATTGCTATGCTAAAATAATTGGTGATATACAAAAAGACACTGACCCCTTCTACAAAATGTCAGACTCAGGAGACTGATTTTAAAAAAATAGAGATCTGGGACTTGCCTGCCTTTCAACCGCATCATTTTCATCCTGGGTGTGGGTGGGAGGTGCAGCCAGTACATCATGTTCACGTTCATCACGTACTGGTAGCTACTGTAGCAGACAAGTCCCTGTTCTTACACACAGTCACTTTCTCATTCTGATGAGATTATTTATTTTTTTACCTAATGCACCTCAGAATAATTATTTCTTATATAACCACAGCTCAATTTTTCCCCCTGATAGTAGTGGTAGTAGTAGCAATGGTGAAGTGGTCACTTTGGACTGTCTGATGCTCTTATTCTTTCACATTGCTTCACGTTGTGTTCCATACTAAGACCCATTGCTATGCTAAAATAATGGGTGACATACAAAAAACACACTGACCCCTTCTACAAAAAGTCAGACTCAGGAGACTGGTTTTAAAAAAAAAATAAAGATCTGGAACTTGCCTGCTTTTGACTGCATCATCATCATCCTGGGGGTGGGTGGGAGGAACAGCCAGTACATCACATTCACGTCATCACGTACTGGTAGCAACTATGGCAGGCAAGTCCCTGCTCTCATACACACAGTCGCTTTGTCATTCTAGGGAGATCATTTATCTAAATGCGCACAATTATATAACCACATTGATAAATGTTGCTAGCTCTGTCTTACTCCTGGTAGTAGTGGTAGTACTACTACAAAGTACAATTATTTAAACACACTAGTATCCCCTTCTAAAAAAAATCAGACTCAGGAGGAGACCTTTTTTTTTTTTTTTTTTTTGCAAACTACAGATCTGGTCTGGGACTTTCTTGTTATCACAGTCACTTTCTCATTCTTTTCTAAGCAGTCATTTTTGGTAAATGTGCCTTAACCATCTTGATTTCAGTGCTAGTAGACTACGTCCTGCTTTTCCCTGATTGTAGTAGGTGGGTGTAGTAGCAGACTGCAGTCTTGAAGTGAGACTGTAGCTAGCTGACTGGCTCTCTCTGCTGGCTGCCCTCTGCTCTGGCTTGGTGCTGTTTTTGTGTTCCTGGTTTCTTCTTCATCACTTAACTGTCTAAAACACATCTGATATCTGCCTGTACCTGTTGAGAAATGGAAATCACTACTGTTAATAATATAACTTATACACAGTATTTGTATTACTTTCTTATATGTCAGAAACAGAAGAGTTAGTAGAGAGCATTCTCTACAACTAAACAGTGGTTTAATTTTTTTTTCTACAGATATGTTGATTAAAAACAGTTTAAAATGATTTTTAACATACAGTAACCGTAAAACAATAAAGGTCAAAAAGGGTTCGGATAAGGTTTTGATAAGAATCCAAACTTTTTTTTTTGCTTATCAGAACCTTTTAGAGCCTCAGAACCTTTTGATGATCTCCCAATCCTATTGAGAACCAATTAATAATTTTTTCACATAGCCTTCGAAGGCATACCTTTGATCCAGGTGTCTTCTACCCTAAATATTTGTGAATAAAATTCCAAACCATTTCTTTCCACAGGTGAACAAAAAATGCCAAAAAGCTACATTTTTACTGGCTTTTTAAATTTCTGGATCTAAGAATCTGTATAAGTAGACATCACAAAACTTTCCAAGTGTTAAGAACTTGGCACGCAAAAAAAGGAATTGTTTGGTGCACAAACATTAAACAGATATCAAAAGGTAATGCTGAAAAGTGGTTTTATTGTGTCCACAGAGTAAGAGTGGAAATTTCTGGTGCTTTAAACCCATGCAGGATCTTCTTTGGGGGGCCTCTGATGTCAATTATTTTGTCTGGTGCAGCACCTTCATATCCTGTGTGCAGGACTCTGTTTGGTTTTCTGAAGAACTTGGCACCTGGACGGTGCATGTAAAATTTCATGCAATTTTGTCAAATGTCACCAATGTTTTCAGGGTACAAAACTCAGAGTTTAACACTGAAGTGCCTACTCAACCCATGCTCCGATTATATTAGGCTCCTTATGAGCCTTCATGAGTTTGACATCAAGATTTTGAACTGTGGATCCTGTTTGGGAGGGTGGGGTCAAACATTGAATTTGTGGTTTGGTCCAGTGTCAACAAACTGATTACCAATATTATTTATTAAATTTTATATGTAGACTGCTGACATCAGATCAGCTAGTTAATTTTAAAATCTAGTAGCCAATACCATTTATTCAATTATTTATTTGGTAATTATTTATGTGGATTTGATTGGGCCATAGCACCAAACATAATGACATGTTTTTAACTTTTCTATGGGGTTTTGAATAATAACATGAATGTTGTATTGCACAGAGGTGTTTATTTGTCATGTGATTTGTCACTTGTCATGTGATATGGTGGTGGATGTTTAAAAACAAGATGAATGAATGTACCTTTAAGCATTGCTTACTGAAGAAGGGGAAGAGTGGTCTGAAGTGTTAATGCATGCATGCTCATGGTTTGCCTCTTGTTGCATATTAAATTAACAGTTCCACTTAACCCAATGTGCAGTGGTTTGCTTTTTTTTTGGACATTACAGCCATTTTACCTGCAGCAAGGTATATTCACAGTGAGAGCAGACAGTTTCTTTGTTTCCATAAGAATATGGCACCCAGACTGCACATGCAAAATCACATGCAATTATGTTGAATGGAGCCAAAGTTATTAAGGCTCAATCTCACAACAGTGAAAGTTTTTTCTCACGAAAGTAAAACATATTTTCTCACAAAAGTAAAATGGCTTGTAAAAGTAATGTTCCTTTTTTGTATCAGAAGGTTATCTCAAAACCCCTACTGAGCATGTTCAGAAACCAAGTTTCAAAACCTTATAATGTGAGAACCGATGGATATTTTTTCACAAAACCTTTGAAAGGCATACTCTTAGGCAGAGACCCTTCTTCCTTCAATGTTTTGAAGCAATATTCCAAACCATTTTTACTACATGGGTGAGCAAAAAACCAAAATGGGCAGAAGTAAATTTTGAAAGGATTTTAAAAATTTCAGATGTCAGAATCCTGATGAGCGTCCAACAAAAACTTTCCAAGTCATAAGAACTTGCCACCCAGACCACACATGTAAAATTTCTGGCAATTTCATTAATAATAATATAATAATAAAACTTTATTTTTGTGGTGCCTTTCAAGTACCAAGGTGCCTAACAAATTTTAAATCAGAAATCAAACATCAACAAACATAAATCACATAAAATCAACAGTATCATCATACCATCAGTCAGTCAGTCACCGAATGCCTGGTGCCATAAAAAAGTTTTTAAAGCTTCTTATATCCCTCCACAGCTGTGCACTCCTGTAACCAACAGGGTAGAGAATTCCAAAGGGTAGGGGCTGCATGCATAAATGAATTAATGCATTAAACAGCACCAGAGTTATTAAGGTACAAAGATTTGGGATTACCATTAAACAGCATGTTCAGCTCTAACTATACTTGTGCTACTGTGCAAGTATAATATACTGTATATTCATTGCAAAAAACTATGTTAAAGCACCAGTTAGGACTCAACTTAACACTGCAAAAAGAGGGAAATGTGGCATTAGGGTTTTGGACCCTAGCTCCCCATCCCTCAGCAGCAGCGAAAGAACAAGACAAAAGCACACAATCAACCACAGACAGCCATCATCAGGTAAGACAAACACCTTATAACTGTTTCCAGATGACACAATTGCAGTAGTGCTGATGTGCTGCCTTTGTGGGTTTATATCTGCAGCATGCACACTTCAAGTCATACACATTCACTTCTGACTACAGATGGAAACCCATGATGCTCAAATCACAATACTACTTCTGTCTGCAGAAGCACAGATCCCTCCAGTCAAATATAGAAATCCATGATACCCAAATTGCAAGAGTTGTTTTGTCTGTGGCCTATGGGGCCAGTGCTTCTGTAGCCACAGGTATTCATGCACACAGTAAGACATACACACACTGAGGGACCTGTGGTTTTGCAGCTATAGGTGTAAGCCATATACACAAACTGCAGAAGCACAGGCCCCATGAAATCCATGACAACCAAATTGCAACATTATTTCTGTCTGCAGAAATGCAAGCACCTCAGGGGCCAGTGCTTCTGCAGCCACAGATATAAGGCATAAATACTGAGTTCTGTCTACAGAAGTGTACACACCTTGGGGGGCTGATCTTCTGCTGCTGCATACAGGAATTCATGATATTGAAATTGCAATATTACTTCTGTCTACAGAAGTGCAGGCCCCTGTGTGTCCTGCACTTCAGCAACCACAGGTACTCATGTAGATTATCATACATATACTCATACTTCTGGCAGTTCCACCAAGCCACCTCAACAATGAAGTTGTTGAAATCCATTACATTGACAGTCACAATGCTGACAGTCGGCTTTGTACCGTCAGAAAACACTGCCCCGCATACCCTCCCATTTCTAAAATAACCAACTCCAAGTAGATGTTGATTCAGAGAGGGGATGAAACACTGGGTAAAGCAGTTTTGGTGTTCAGAGGGACCATTACAGTGACCATGCCAATTTCATCATTATAATGGTCTTTGCTGTTTGGACGGTATACCATCTACAGAAGTGCAAGACACACAGGGGCCTGCACTTCTGCAGCCACAGGTACTGTAGCACATTATAAGACATATACTCACACTTCTGTCTGCAGAAGCACAGGCCACTGTGGGGCCTGTGTTTATGTAGCCACCGATACAAATCCATGAAGTTAGCACATCAGTGCTACTGCATTTGTGTCATCTGCAACAGTTGCATGTTGTTTGTCTTACCTGATGACTGCTGTCTATGGTGTGGTCATATCCTTTTGCTGCTTGGAGGGAAGGGGAGTTAGGGCTGGAAACCCTAA
The DNA here is from genome assembly GCA_016271365.2 of Neoceratodus forsteri. Lineage (NCBI taxonomy): Eukaryota > Metazoa > Chordata > Ceratodontiformes > Ceratodontidae > Neoceratodus > Neoceratodus forsteri. The sequence goes on from CM057451.1 coordinate 239,845,627, forward strand.
TATCACATTTCCCTCCATTTGTAGTGTTAAGTTGAACTCTAGCTGGTGCATTAATGTAGTTTGTTGTAATGAATTTCTTTTCTTTTAGAGATAATGGACTCTTATCTTTATTCACATGGGTTCCAGATCTGTGTGACCAGACAGAGATGCACAGGACCCTGCACTAAGGGAAGAGTTAATCCGCATTTAAGTATGGTCCTTGAGATGGGCAATGGCACAGCTATTCACATGGGCATGATATACAGACCTCAAGCACAGGGTGAGAAGGTGGACATGGTTCTGCAGGAATCCATCCACCAGATGGCAGCTAAAGAGGAGGTGCTGCTGGTAGGTGATTTCAATCTGCCAAATGTGGATTGGAGCATCCCAGCTGTTGCCTCAATTAAGAGCAGAGACATCCTGTACTCCATGCAAGGGGCAGGCCTCAGGCAGCTAGTGCTCGAACCCACCCAGGAGGGTGCAATTTTGGACCTGGTACTCACCAACAGGGACAGAATTGCAGAACACAGGGTGGGCAGACACTTGGGGTCCAGTGATTATTGCACAGTATGATACAGTATGAGAACAGTGGCAAAATCAAACCATACAAAGGTGAGGGTCCTGGATTTCAGGAGGGCATACTTTAGTAAGATGGGGATATGTCTCAAGAATTCCCTGTCAGGGAGGGATGGATGGGGGGAGTTGAGGAGCAGTGGGACCATCTAAAAGGAACCACTGTGGAGGTGAAAAACTTTTATATTAAGCAAGAAAACAAGGCCAAGAAAAAGACAAAACCACTATGGTTCTCAAAGGTAGTGGCCGGGAAGGTAGGGACAAAAAAGATGGTTTTCAGGAATTCAAGGAAACACAGAAGAAGAAAGACAGGGTAGTGTACCTGGATAAACAGAGAGAGGCAGGGAAAACAGTCAGAAGCACAAATGTGCAAATGGAGGAAAAATAGCACAGGAGGTAAAAAAGGGGACAAGACTTTTTGTAGGTACATTAGTGAAAGGAGAAAATCCAGGGGTAGGATTATAAGAGTTGAAGTGGAAGAAGGGGAGTGTGTGTGGATGGGGACCTGGAAAAAGCATCAATATTGTACAAATATTTTGTTCTGTATTCACAGAAGGAGACGGTGAAGGACCACAGTTAGGCAACATGAGCAAATATGAGAGGGAGGTGGACACCAGTTCATTTATGGAAGAGAGAGCCCCAAAAGAACTCACAAAACTGAAAGTAGACAAGGCAATGGGACCGAATGGGATACATACTAGAATATTAAGGGAACTTCAGGAGGTGCTGGCAGCAGCACTGGCAGCCCTGATCAATGAATTACTGGATGCAGGAGAGGTTCCAGAGGACTAGAGGAGGGCAGATGTAGACCCTCTTCACAAAAGTGGGAGTACGGAGGAGGCTGGAAACTATAGACCAGTCAGCCTCACCTCTATAGTGGGGAAAATTATGGAATCACTGCTTAAAGAAAGGATTGTGGAACACCTTGAATCCAGTGGAGCACAGTATCAGAGACAGCATGGATTCATAGCAGGAAGGTCATGTCAGACAAATCTAATTGATTTCTTTGACTGGGTGACTAGAGAAGTGGATTGGGGGAGCAGTGGATATATGTGGCTTACCTGGATTTCAGTATGGCCTTCAATACCGTTACACATAGAAGACTTGTGAACAAGCTGGGCAGCCTGGGAGTGGGTCACAATGTGGTGAACTGGATTAGGAACTGGTTGAGTGATAGAAGACAGAGACTGGTGATAACTGGAGCTCAATCTGAGGAAAGCAGGGTGACCAATGGGTGCCATAGGGGTCAGTTCTGGGGCCAGTCCTGTTTAATGTCTTCATAAGTGACATTGTGGAGGGGCTGGAAGAGAAGGTGTGTCTCATTGCAGATGACATTAAGATCTACAGCACGGTGGACACTCCAGGAGGGGTGGAAAAATGATGATAGAGCTAGATAAACTGGAGGAATGGTCTAGAGTGTGGCACCTGATACTCAATGTGAAAGAGTACAAAATCATGCATTTGGGGCACAAGAATCCAGGGGAGGATTGCATGATGGGGGAGTGCTGACAGTCACCAACTAGGAAAGGGATTTGGGGGTAATCATATCTGATGACCTAAAGGTGGCCAAACAATGTGCCAAAGCTATGGGGACAGCCAGTTAGATACTGGGATACATAGGGAGAGGTATCACCATCAGAAGAAAAGAGATGGTGATGCCACTGTGCATATCATTGATAAGGCCTAATTTGAGTACAGGTGAGGGGGTACAGGCAAAGTGGGCAAGCATTAAGGATGCAATACTTGAAGCAATATCCCACTGTGTTAGAGAGAAAAGGAAGTGCAAAAGAAGAAGGAAACCACTTTGGTTCTCAAAAGTAGTAGCAGAAAAGGTCAGAGCCAATAGGCTGGCCTTCAGGAAATATGAGGAAACGCAGCGGGATGAAGATAGGGAGGCGTACCAAACTTCCCTAAGGGAAGCAGGGAAGGCAGTAAGGCAGACAAAGGCCCAAACTGAGGAAACACTAGCACAAACATTAAAAGAAGGTGACAAGACTTTCTATAGTTACATTAGTGAAAGGAGAAAGTCCAGAAGGTGTATTGCTAAGATCAAAGGAGATAAGGGGGCATGTGAGGAGGCCACATAAAAGCATCTATTCTAAATAGATACTTCTGCTCAGTATTTACTGAAGACAAGGTAGGGCAGGGCCCACAGCGCAGCAGCATGGGCATGGGGGGGAGATGTGCACTAGTTCCTTCACAAAAGAGAGGGTCCTACAAGAGCTCGATAAGCTCAGGGTAGACATGGCAATGGGACCTGATGGCATACATCCCAGGGTACCAAAGGAGCTAAGGGTGGAACTAGCAGAGCCATTATCAGAACTGTTTAGTGAGTCTCTGAGCACAGGAGAGGCCCCAGAAGACTGGAGAAGGGCTCATGTGATCCAGATCCACAAGAGTGGTAGCAGGGAGGAGGCGGGGAACTACAGACCAATCAGTCTTACCTCAGTAGTGGGCAAGATTATGGAGGCACTCCTTAAGGAAAGGATCGTGCAACATCTGAAATCCATATGAGCATAGGATCCAAGACAGCATGGGTTTACAAAAGGAAGGTCCTGTCAAACTAATCTTATAGATTTCTTTGACTGGGTAACCAGAGTGGTGGACCAAGGGGGAGCAGTTGATGTCACCTACCTTGACTTCAGCAAAGCTTTTGATACTGTTCCACATAGAAGATTGATTAATAAGCTGGGTAGGCTCGGGGTGGGTCAGAAGTTGGTCAACTGGGTAGCAAACTGGTTGATGGGCAGAAAACAGAGAGTGGTGGTAAATGGTATATAGTCAGAAGAGATGCAAGTCACAAGTGGGGTACCCCAGGGGTCAGTCCTGGGGCCATTCCTCTTCAATATCTTCATCAGTGACATTGCAGATGGACTGGAGGTTAAGGTTTGTCTGTCTGCAGATGACAGCAAGATCTGCAACAGAGTAGATGAACCAGATAGGGTGGACAGAATGAGAAGAGCTCTGCATAAACTAGCAACATCGTTGGAAGAGTGGCAACTGGGGTTTAATGCAAAGAAGTGCAAGATCATGCACATAGGGAAGAGAAGCCCTGAAGCCACCTATAGGCTGGGAGGGGAGTTGCTGGCAGTCACAAGAGAAAAAAGAGACTTGGACATCATCATCACTGATGACCTGAAATCATCCAAGCAGACCACTAAAGCAGTAGGTAAGGCTAGGGAGATGTTGGGATGTATTAGTAGGGGTATCACAAGTTGGAAGAGGGAGGTAATAATCCCTCTTTACAAGACACTGGTTAGTCACCATCTGGAGTACTGTGTGCAGTACTGGAGGCCACACCTTCACAAGGACATTAACCAAATTGAGGCAGTCCAAAGAAGGGCAACCAAAATGATGCAGGGAATTCATCAGAAAACATATGAGGACAGATTAATGGAGCTCAATGTGTATACTGTAGAACAAAGGAGGGAGAGAGGTGATATGATCGAAACATTCAAACATCTTAAGGGCATTAGCAAGGTGAAAGAGGCTAACATGTTTCAATATAAGAAAAATAGGACAAGAGGACACAGCATGAGATTAGAGGGAGGCTGATTAAGGGGTAATGTGAGGAAGTTCTTTTTCACAGAAAGGGTGGTGGATGCATGGAAAGGCCTACCTCAGGAAGTGGTGGATATGTATACAGTGCAGGGCTTCAGACAGGCATGGGATAGGCATAAGTGAGCAATACAGATCAGTATGAATAGATAGACCATTGACAGAGCAAAGGCCGATGGCACATTTAAAAGGTAGAAAAAGAAAGGGGCAGACTGCATGGACCTTGCAGTCTTTATCTGCTGTCAACTTCTATGTTTCTATGTTCTGGAGGCCACATCTCTGTAAGGACATAGACAATGTGGAGGCAGTTCAAAGAAGGGCAACAAAGATGGTGTAGGGTGTGCACCAAAAGTCATATGAGGAGAGAATGGGAGACCTCAATATGTATACCCTGGAGGAGAGAAGAGACAGGGGAGATATGACAGAAACCTACAAATATCTAAATGACATAAATAGGGTACCAGAGGGTCGCATTCTTCAGAAAAGGATGTTCAGGAATGGAGGCATGACTTGAGGTTGGAAGGGGGTAGACTAAGGGGTAATTTGAGAAAGTATTTCTTCAGGGAAAGGGTGGTGGATGCATGGAATAGGCTCCCAGTAGAGATGGTGGTGGCAAACACAGTGGGAGAATTCAAAAATGCATGAGACAGGCATAGGGGAACACTAGCGATAGGAACAACAAGGTAAAGCAGGAGAACAAGTAGGGTCTGCAGCTTTTGCAGTAGATAGGGTAAATGGGCAGGCTGGATGGGCCTAGGAGCCCTTATCTAACATCAGTTTCTATGTTACTATGACCCAAGAATTCCATTTTTGTGCACATAGAAAATTATAATGTGGCAAGTCAAATTCTAGAGTCACACTTTACTGTTGCACCTAAATGTGTGACACAAAAATTGTTTTGACCCTAGACTAAGAACATGGCCACTAGAATGTGTTAAATCCTGCATGAAAGGTGGTTTCATGGAGTGACTGTGAAATTACCTTTAACTCTGTCTGTGAAAATTCCCACCGTATTTGATCATGAGGTAGGTTCACATAAACAGTGTATTTAAACTTTGTGACTAAACTATTGTAAAATGGCCATTTATGAGTAAACATATGTGAGTTTAGTTTCTCACATTAAATGTGCAACACTAAAATGTGTGATATGAAAATTATTTTGACCGTACATCAGAAACATGGTCACTAGAGTGTGTTAAATCCTGCCTGAAAGGTGGTTTTACAGAGTGATTCCACAATCACCTTTTAACCCATACTTAAATATTCCGAAAATACTTGTTTATGAAGTAGGGCAATATAAGTAGTAAAATCAAAATTTGAGATTAAAATGTTGTGAAACAGCTGAGTCTTGGGAAAAATGTATATGAGACGCAAAAATGGAATTTTAGTGTTTCACATTTTAGTGTCACACATTGAAGAGCAACACATACAATGTACAATACTATTAATGCCTCAAACTATCTGCAACAGTAAAAATCCATTTTACTGTCTCAAATTATCTGTGATAGTAAAACTCTTTTTTACTGCCTCAAATTATTTGCAACAGTAAAAATAGTTTTGCCTCAAATTATCTGCGACAGTGAAACTCTGTTTTACTGACCTAAATTATCTACAATAGTAAAACTCCTTTTTACTGTCTTAAATTTTATGCGACAGTAAAATCTGTTTTACTGCCTCAAACTATCTACAGTTAACATTTGATTTGCTGCCTTAAATTAACTTTCATTAATTAACCTTCACAAACAACTGCTGCACATTAGTGTGTGACAGATAAATTCTTGCCTTGCAAAATATAAATGAATTCCAAAAGCCTCTGCACTCAAAGACGACTCAAACAGCTGCTGAAATTGAGAATGCATGGGCATTGAAATAGCCAAATGTGGCAAAAGGGGAGGGGATAGAGTCAACCCTATTACTGAGAAAGGAAAGCTATTGGATTTTCAGATTGAATACTGTAAATCCGAAGGGTATGAATGAAATTTGTGATTTGAAACCATTTCTCAAATAGATATACAAAAGTATAAGGAAACCTAATTTTCCCTTCCTCTCTTTTTCTCCCCTAATAAAAGATCCCCTTTTCATTTATTATTACATCTAGTGAATGAATGAGAGTGAACATTATAAAGGTATCTGTATGTGTAGTAATTCAATTTTTGTAACTGTAGATCTCATATTAACTCTGTTTTAAAACCTTAGACCATGCCACATGAGAATTATTTGTTCATAGATGAACAATATGTCCCACGGGACAACTTCTGAACAGGGAATTTGATCTGAAAATAGAATGAAATAGGAATGATATTTTCCTTTTTCTTCCCTCAAAATAACTTCCCCTTCCCCCCATCCTTCTCTTCCCCTTGCTTCTATAATCTCTCTAAAATCTTAAATCCTTTCTTAGAAGGGTTTATTGTAAAATGATGCATGTGGTCAATCTTTCTTGTATACCTGTGAAATTATGTGATAGTACTAGTAATAAATAAATTAGTGTTTCATTTAGAACACAATGAATGTACAGTTAGTATAATAATAATAATTTGAGTTATCACATGTAGGGTCATAAGATGATTTAATGCTAGCAGCATCCATCAAGTTTAAACATGAGAGTTTTGATTTTTATATGTCTAAAGTAAAAAGAGACATACATTTTTCAACATGCATACTATGGAAGATTTTATGAATATAATGTCTCATTATCTCTCTACCAGCTGAATAGTGTTCAAACTGATGACTTTTTATATGTTTGTAATGTGCTAGAGTTTAAATTTGTTTATAAAACATTTAAATTGTTGAATTGACCAATCAAATAGCAATCGATGTAGTGATGTCATTATTTTGATTGAATTTAAGTAGAGAATAATTATGTTGTCAGTTAGCCCCTTGGAAGCCTCGGAGAGAGGCAAAGCGCTGGGATTGTCAGTGCATGAGTGAATTTAAGCTGTGTGACCTGGAAATAAAAAAGGACATATAACTCAATTTCAGTGACACAAACCCACTCAGCAGGTTAGCCCTCTACTCCCAAAGTGCCAACCTCCGAGCGCAGTCTTGTGAACAGTTAACAGAACAAGGTAACCCTCTTGTCTGTTTTTGTGGATTCGAATCAACATTTGGTCTCAAGTTCTAGAGGGATTCAAACTGTGAACCTCTTGTTAGCGTAGCCAATGTAGAGGCTCAGATAATTCTGTCCTCGGAGGGCCAGATATCTTTGCCTATGGGCACCTAACCAGGTGTACAGAAATGAACCCTTAAAAACTGTAATGAAAGACCTCAGATTTAAAGCGCTTACCTTTTTCCAGTTTGGTATCACCATTCAAGCTTATGTATAGTGTCTACTTTAACCATATATTCTCTACTTGTAAAGGAAAGAAATCAAAGACAGACCAAGTAAGCTCTAAAAATAGAGTTTTACTAAAATAGATAAAAAATATGTAACACATAAAGTACAGAACTATTATATCACAAAACATACAAATCACTTAACACAGGTTTTAACAGAGCAATTCTTACTACAGTACTTAGATTTGTCTCTCTATCTAAATACCGGCTTAAAGTGCTCACAGATGTTTCTTTGTCAGGGTCTAGATTGAAGTGTCTCTGTGTAGTAAAACAGAATATTCCTTAAAGAAAACTGTATTTGCCAACCCCTTTGTGTGAGGTCACCTAGCTCTTCTTCTGTCAGAAAATATAAAAAAAATATATCTATATAAAAACAGGATGTCTTTTCAAAGTATTACATTCTGTAATCCTCAGCATAATCATGTTCTTCAAATGACTCTCTTTGATCTATATAAGCTTCCTCTCTCACACAGACATCTAGGAACATTTACAACTTCACACCTGTGTGTAATGACCTGGGTTGCCTCCAAATGTCATAAAATGGATATGATCTTCCCTCTTAGCAACTACAGCTATAATTAACTCAGGCAAACAGGAGATCCTTGATTAAGGCCTGGTCTGTAATTAGCCCATGGCTTTCATCTTTTAGCAGAGACCCGGGGAGTTGAGTGAGGTCATTCCAAGAGCACCAGATTTCTCAGCAGAGACAATCAGTAATGTATTTTTATATTTAAAAAAAATGATACAGCACTCAGAACTGGCTGTCCACGTCACAATCATCCCCACCTAGACTGAATTTGGGGTCTCTGTCCCCTGCATGGGATGAGCTTCCCAAATCAGTTCACTCCTCATAGACCCTAGACAGCCCATCGGAGTTCTGATTTTTGGCTCCAGCTCTATGTAATATTGTCATATCATACCCTTGCAAAGCAAGACTCCATCTTAGCAATCTACCATTGTTCTTTCCCATCTCCATCAACCAAACCAGGGGGTTGTGGTCAGTCTGCGCTACAAAATGCTGCCCATATAAGTATGGCTCTAATTTCTTTAGGGCACACACTATGGCAAAACACTCCTTTTCCACCATGGAGTATGCTTGCTCCCTGGGAAATAACTTCCTACTCAGGTATACTACTGGGTGATCTGTCCCTTGGCTGGATGTCTGACTCAGTACTGCCCCAATACCCAAGGCTGAGGCATCAGTCTGAACTATAAAGGTTTTGCTATACTCAGGACTTAACAAAACAGGAGCACTGCACAGTGCCTCCTTTAATCTGGTAAAGACTTTCTCACAGGCTGGGCCCCAGGTAATTTTCTTGGGCATCCTTTTCTTTGTCAGGTCAGATAGGGGAAGCAGCCAGGGCACTGTAATTGGGTACAAATTTTCTGTAGTACCCTGCTATCCCTAGAAAACTCCTGACCTGCTTCTGTGTTTCTGGTCTGGGCCACACCTGGGTTACCTCTATCTTTATTTGGTTAGGACAGAGCTGTCCCCGGCCTACCACATGCCCGAGATATGTCGCTTCTCCCATGGCCACATGGCACTTCTCGGTTTTGACATTGAGCCCGGCCCTCTGTATCCTGCTCAGCACTTTCCCTAAGGTGGGATAGGTGTTCCTCCCAGCTGGTACTAAAGATGGCAATGTCATCCAGGTACACCACAGCATACTCCTCAGCACCATTTAACACCTGGTTCACCAACCTTCTTCATTCCCAAAGGCATTACTTTAAACTCAAATAAGTCTATCAGAGTGATGAAGGCCGACCTCTCCTTAGCTGTGTCTGTCAACTCTACCTGCCAATACCCCTTTGTCAGATCAATGGTCGTAAAGTAGGTCACCCCCTCAACTTGTCCAGGAGTTCGTCCATCCGGGGCATCAGGTGGGTGTCTGACTTCATGACTGCATTCAGTCCATGATAGTCCACACAGAAATGAGTAGAGCCATCTGGCTTGGGCACAAGGACTATGGGTGAGGCCCAGGGGCTGTGGGATCTCTGGATTACCCCTAAATCCAGCATCTCCTCCATTTCCTTCCTAATGTCCTTTTGGACAACCTCTGACACCCGATATGCTGTCCACCATATGGGTGTCTGTGTCCCTGTCTCCACATCATGTGTCACTAAGGGGGTTAGTCCAGGCTTGGCGCTAAACAACGGGGCAAAGTATGCTAAAACCTCCCTTACTTTCTGGATCTGGTCTAGGACCAGCTGGGGAGACAATTTTACTGCCTCCACAGAGGACTCCCACTTACTTTCTTCTAGCAAATCCAGAAGGAGGTCTCCTTTGTCCGTCCCCTCCCCATGACTACACACTGCAAACACCATGTCAGCCCTATTTGCATATGGCTTCATCATGTTGACATGGTACATCTTTTCTGTCTGTCTTCTGTCAGGTAACTCCACAGTGTAGTTGATGTAATTTACCTTCCTAACCACTTTGTACGGTCCTGCCCACTCAGCTTGCAGCTTGTCTTTCTGGACTGGAATGAGAACCATGACTTCCTGACCCACCATGTATGAGTGAACTCTGGCTCTGTGGTCGTACCACACTTTTTGTTTTTGTTGGGCAGCTGCTAGGTTGCTCTGGGCTGTCCCCATATGCTCTTTCAGCCTTTCCCTAAACCTAAGGATGTAATCCACAATGGGAGTTCCCTGGGTGGTGTGCTTGCCTTCCCAGACCTCCCAGATCAAGTCTAGGGGCCCACATACCCGGCGTCCATATAAGAGTTTGAAGGGGGAAAATCCTGTTGACTCTTGGGGCACTCCCTGTATGCAGACAACAGGTGGGGAAGGTATTTCTCCCAGTACCTCCCATGCTGTTCAGCAAATGCCCGGAGCATTGACTTTAGGGTACCATTGAATCGTTCCACAAGTTCATTGGCTTATGGGTGATACGGTGTCGTGCATCTCTGCACCACCCCACACTTCTCCCATAAACATTTCATCAGGTCCAACATGAAGGAACCCCCTTGATCAGTGATTACCTCCTGCAGAAACCCAACATGGGAGAAAATCCCAAGTAAGGCATCTGCCACTTTTTCTGTCCTCAGTGAGGATAGGGCGACTGCCTCTGGGTACCGGGTAGCATAATCCACCACAGTTAGGATGAATCTCTTCCCTGAGGAGCTGGGGGTATTTAAAGGCCCCACAATATCCATTCCCACCCTCTGGAATGGCTCCTCCACTACGGGCAATGGAATCAGGGTGGCTTGGGTTTTCTTGCCTGCCTTCCCTATTTCTTGGCACCGGTGACAAGACCTGCAATACTCCTTCACATGTTGGGTGAAGTTAGGCCAGTAGAAATTCTGGGCTAACCACTGCATAGTGCGCATGATTCCCAGATGACCAGACAAGGGAATATCATGTGCAATTTTGAGCAACTGCTCACACTACCCCTGGGGAACGACAAGCTGCCTGCCTAGCACCCTTCCCTCTGTCTGTACTGCCTGAGTATACATAAGTCCATTTTCCCAATAAACCTTATGTCTGCCATCACCTCCATGTGCTCTGTCAGAGTCTGCCCAAGCCCTCAGCTTCTCTAAACTAGGGTAACTCCTCTGAGCAGCTGCAAACCCCTCACACAGTCCCAAGGCATGGGACATGTCCCCCTTCAGTCACTAAACTAGGGTCCCTAACACTAGCATCAGGGCACTCAGGATCACTGTCAGTCCCAACCCTCTGACAATGGGTCACCCCTCCCTCTTCGGAGTAACCCTCTGTAGCTGTGTGGTTACTTGCTAGTGGGAAAATTTCTACCCCCTTTTCATTAATCTCTGTATCAGGAGACACAGGCTGGGGAACCAGCCTCTCAGTGGTTTCCACAATGGCTTCTGTGGGGTACAGGGAACAACCATTTTCCCTTGCTGCTTGGCTATGGGTACCTGCACATACCAACCCTTGTTTGAGATTGTTGCCCAGGATCACATCCACTGCTAAGGTTTTGGCTACAGCCACCTGTTGCACAGTTCTCCCTGTTTCACCCCAGTCTAGGAGAACACTAGTGAGGGGGTAATGTTTTCACCTCACCAGTGAAGTCCTGTACAGTGATGTATTTATTGGGTATAAGCTGACCAGGCGCTACCAGATCCCCCTTTACCAAGGTCAGGGATGCCCCTGTGTCCCTTAACCCCTGAGTCTGTACACCATTCACCATGACTGGGTGCATGTGTTCCCTCATGTTCACTGGCGTGCTTCCAGGGACACACAAACAACCCACTTCTTTTCTAGCACCACCTTGAATATTATTGCTCGCCTTTTTGGGACACTGTCTAGCAATATGCCCAGTTTCTTTACATAATCAACATTCACTTCTCTTTTCAGAGAAATCTTTTCTCTGAAACCTGGGGCTAACTGGTTTCGGTGGAGGCAGTGAGGGTTTTAGCTGCCCTGAAGGTGTGCTTTTCCCTTTCTGTGCTGCCATGCCTGCCCCGTTTGCTGTCAGAGCAGGTCTGCTCTTGGCATAGTGGTCTGAGAGTTCAGCAGCCTCTTGTACTGTTTTGGGATCTCGGTCCTCCAGTCAGGTTTTCAGCTCTGCTGGGCATGCCCAGAAAAACTGTTCTAATAAAATCACATTTTCAATTTTATCAACAGAGTTTGCCTCAATTCCTTCCCATCAACGTTTTAAAAACTGATGTTGTTTCATGGCTAGCTCCTCGTAGCTTGTATCAGGGCTTCTCCTGAGCTTACAGAATTTAGCTCTGTATGATTCAGCAGTTAATTCAAACTTTTTTAACAGTGCAACTTTTAGCTTGCTGTGATCATTATTGTCCTCATTGTCCATTTGACCCAATGCATCCCGAGCTTTTCCGGTAAGTAGCGGGGATAGCTGGAAGCTCCAGGACTCTATAGGAATTTTAGCCCGAATACAAACTTTTTCAAAAGAATTTAAAAAGGCATCCATATCCTCCTCCTCTTTAAACTTGGCTATTAATTTGGAATTCAATTTGTAACCCAGTCCTGCAGTCCCAGTTAAACCCAAGCCACTTACCTGCTCTAGTGCCACTGGTTGGAGTCGTAGCTTCTCCAGTTCATGTTGCCTCTGGTGCTCCTCTCTCCTCGGCAGCTTGCTGGCACTCATGCTCCTCATGGTCTGCCTCCCTCTGTTCTTGCTCTGCCTCTTGGTATTCTCGCTCCCTCTTCTCTTCTGCAGCTCACTGGTGCTCATGCTCCTCATGGTCTGCCTCTCGTCTCTCTCATTCTCTCGTCTCCTGGAACTCCAGCTCTATCCTGTGCAACTCAATTTGCAGCCTGAGTACTTATGGATTCAGGATACTGGTGACCTTTCCCTGCTGCTGTGGCCCTTCACTGACAGTGGTCCTGTTGCCCGCCTCATCGGATCTGAACACTGCACTGGTCACTAGCCCTGCTACACTCAAGGTTTGGTCCTTTTCAGTCACGGTCCGTGACTCACTGCTCTGGGTATCTGCTACCATCAGGGTATCTATAAGGTTCTGCTTGCTGGCTTTCCACAAACGGTACACCTCTGTCCCCACACAACTGCTTTAAGGAGTCTACATTGTGCTGTAGTCGGAAGTCATCTTCCCTCACTACTGTTACTCTGACTTGCACTTTAGAGAAAAAAAAATAAAATGGGTAGGAACTTGACTATACACCAAGTGATATAGTTCTATTTCCTTTTTAAAAATAAATCACTGCCTTTTTATTTCTTTGCAAGTGAGCTTATGGTCTCAGCTGACACACTGAACAATACAAGCTTGTAATACCAAAATTATCCGCACCGGTGCCAACCAATCTGACACAAACCCACTCAGCAGATCAGCCCTCTACTCCCAAAGTGCCAACCTCTGAGCACAGTCTTGTGAACAGTTAAAAGAACAAGGTAACCCTCTTGTCTGTTTTTGTGGATTAGAATCAATCTTTGGTCTCAAGTTCTGGAGGGATTCAAACTGTGAACCTCTTGTTAGCGTACTCAATGTACAGGCTCAGATAATTCTGTTTTTGGGGGGCCAGATATCTTTGTCTATGTGCACTAACCAGGTGTACAGAAACGAACCCTTAAAAACTGTAATAAAAGACCTCAGATTTAAAGCACTTACCTTTTTCCAGTTTGGTATCACCATTCAAGCTTATGTATAGTGTCTGCTTTAACCATATATACTCTACTTGTAAAGGAAAGAAATCAAAGACAGACCAAGTAAACTCTAAAAATAGAGTTTTACTAAAATAGATAAAAAATATGTAACACATAAAATACAGAAACATACAAATCACTTAAAACAGTTTTTAACAGTGCAATTCTTACTACAGTATTTAGATTTGTCTCTCTATCTAAATACCTGCTTAAAGTGCTCACAGATGTTTCTTTGTCAGAGTCTAGATAGAAGTGTCTCTGTGTAGTAAAACAGAATATTCCTTAAAGAAAACTGTATTTGACAACCCCTTTGTGTGAGGTCACCTAGCTCCTCCTCTGTCAGAATATATAAAAAAATGTATCTATACAAAAACAGGGTGTCTTTTCAAAGTATTAAATTCTGTAATCCTCGGCATAATCATGTTCTTCAAATGACTCTCTTTGATCTATTTAAGCTTCCTCTCTCACACAGACATCAAGGAACATTTACTACTTTGCACTCCTGTGTAAAAACCTGGGTTTCCCTCCAAACATCATAAAATGAATATGATATTCCCTTTTAGCAACTACAGCTATGATTAACTCAGACAAACAGGAGATCCTTGATTAAGGCTTGGTCTGTAATTAGCTCATGGCTTTCATCTTTTAGCAGAGACCTGGGGGGGGGGTGAGTGAGGTCATTCCAAGAGCACCAGCTTTCTCAGCAGAGACAATCAGTAATATCGTTTTATATTTAAAAAAAATGATACAGCATTCAGAACTGTCTGTCCATGTCACATTCAACAGCTGTTTCAGTCATCTTTGAGTGCAGAGGCTTTTGGAATTTATTTGTTCATTTTTTGGAGTAGCCACCCTTGCCCTGCACCGTCTGGTGAACTGTATGCACTTATCCAACTTTTGGGTATTCATCTCGCAAAATATAAATCAGCCATTTTGGTAAGCTGATAAAGTCCAAAAAAATTTATTTCTGGGTTATTTTTGGAAAAACCATGACCATGATCTTAGTTAATGGGTCCTGTTTACCAGTGTTCATGTGTTTGTTTTCTCATCCACCTTATTTATATGGGTTTATTTATTTTTTGTCAGATTACTAAACAAGATGACATCCATCATGAAAGATATTTTTTCTCATGAAATATAAAACACTAATTTCACAAAAGATAAATGCCTGTGAAAGATAAATTTATCTTTCATATCAGAGGGTTATCCAAAAACTGTACTGAACATGCTCAGAAAAAAAAACAACTTTAAATTGTTTTAACTCTGGAACAGTTTAATATTTTTTCACAAAATCTTTGAATAGGCATTACCTTGGCACTGGCTGCTTCTATCCTGAACATTTTGGGAAAACAAATCTGTACCATTTAGGCTCTGCATGAGGGCAAAAAAATGCATATTAAATATAGGAAAAAAGGAACGTCATCCCCTATTAGGTAACCTGAATTTTAAGATTGGTAGTAATATGATCAACACATCTTTCTGGCTTTACGGTAAGAAGACAACAGTTGTCGACCTGGCCAAAAATCAAAAGTTACTGTCATTCCATGAAGCATGGGCCACATTTAAAATACCTCATTCAGATTGCTTTAAATATCTTCAACTTTCACACATGCTACTTCATCATTTTGGTTTGGGGCTATGGAATAACCCGTATGAATGCCAGGTCCTCACCATGGTTTCCATAGCCCCTTCCTTTCACATTTTTTTCCTACTTTTATCACCAATTATGATCTCGAATAGAGGATATAGAGGGCCAAACACATTATTTCTGGGACCAGGTTTTGGTTCCCACCATCCCAGCCCGTAACTGGTCACGGATTTGGCAGCATCTATATAAATATATTAAATGAGATCGCCATAGCTTACTTCAATTTCAGGTCTTACATAATCTCTACTACACCCTGATAAATTATGTAAAATGGGTAAACTTTCCTCAAATATCTGCTCCATATGTGATAAGGCCCCAGAAACATTGTACCATATTCTTTGGCAGTGTGAAAAGATCACCCCTTTCTGGGAAGCGATCTAGTCTAGACCAGATCCTCTACTTGGCCTATCAGACGCCTTCCTACTGGAGGTCTGTATACTGGGAGAATACGGGAACACCCTAATAGGTAATTAATGAAGACACGTGGCCCCGGTATCTTTATGTGTGAAGAAGGTCATAATGCGACACTGGCTAGATCAGTATATCCCTTCAGTCACTGAATGGTTCCGTGAAATCCTTTTTGCTTTACAAGCAGAGCAGATCTCAGCCAGCATCTCCAATCAGAACCACACATATCAACAGATTTTGGTGCCCCTGTGCACCTTATTAACAATATAATCCCAAGGACCTCATGCAAGGGTTTTCTTCTTCTGCTATTGCTATAGCCCCAATAATCTTTTCTATTTAGTACATATTAATTGCTAGGTAACCTCCTATAGAAGAAATATATTATTTTTCTCTGCTTTTTCCTCTGGTGGTTGGGGAGGGGTGCTTCAGGGAGGGAGGGATGGGTGTTGTTTGTAGTATATAAAAGTTATGCTATTGAACTTTCTATCCAATTTACAGCTTTAGATGATGTAACATATATGTGTGTTTGATAATATTTATCATGTTAGCTTTGTTCTTTTGGGATTGTACTTCTAACTATGTAAAGCATACTCAATGTGAAAGAAAAAAGGAAAGTCACTATTTTCAACATCTCGTATCTTGGAAACTGCAAAAGCTGATATCATAAGACATTTCACATCTTGAGACCCTGCCACACAGACTGCACATGCAATATTTTAGGCTGTTTTGTTAAATACCTCCTAAGTTATTAAGGGGCAAAAATTTGGGTTTAACATTAAAACCCATATCACCCCTAACTGTGCTGATGCTACTGCACCAGTATGATATATATAATACTGGCATGTAGCAGCAATATAGTTAGGGTTGCTCAACAGGTTCTATGTTAAACCCATAAAATTGCACCCTAATAGCTTTGGCAGCATTCAATGAAATTGCCTCAAATTTGACATACATTGTTTAGGAGGCAGGGTCTAAATATGTGAAAAGTTTTGTGATGGCAGCTTATGCATTTTCTGAGATCCACATATGTTGTTTTCTGTAAAGGCAAATTTTTTCCTATACTTAACATGTTTTTTTTCTTGTTCTCATCTATAGTCTAAGTGGAATAGATTTTTTTCTGAAACTTTCAGGGAAGAAGTGGCCTGTGCCAAGTTAGTGCATGTGGAAGGTTTTGTGAAAAAATATTAAACAGTTCCAGAGCTATAGGGATTTCAAATTTTTATCTGCACTGTTCTGAGCATGCTCAGTAGGGTTTTTGGATAACCCTCTGATACAACACAAAAAATTCCATGTCACAAGATCATTTTTGGTTTTTCGCCACTTGATTATCACAATATAAAAAAAATATTTTCCATGTAATGGCTATCATCTTGCTTTTCCAAAACCAAAAAATATAGAAAATACATAAAAATGGTGCATTTAAAAAAATAAGAAACTAACACCTAAACCTACAGTAGTTAAATGAGACACATTTAGCAACATTCTGGTGTTTGGTTTTTAAAAAAAACTCCAGAAATACCATATCTGAGAACCCCAAAATCCAGGGTGTCCAGCTTAGTGAGAGGAGCTTTTCACCCTCATTCTCTGTATGATGACAGTGGGAGTTTTTTAACTTGTGAAGCTGCAGCCGGAGTTGTGCATGCTGCCGGCTTCAGTTGTAGCAGTGAGCTGGCAGTGGTGATTGCAATAACGATCTCTCCCTGTCTTCTCTGTTTTTATGTCTGTCTGCCAGCCTGCTGGCCTGCCTGTCTGTCTGTCTGCCTGTCTATCTGTCTGTCTGTCTGTCTGCCTGTCTTTTGTATCTATCTATCTATCTATCTATCTATCTATCTATCTCTTCATTCAAATAACTAGAGGATGCGGGTGCCCTCCCCAGGTATTTCTTCTCCCCCCCACCTCCAGGTCACTCATCACTCTTTTCCATGTTTAATTTTAAGTCTGATAAGTGGATCAGGGTGCACCCCAGTACTACATCTCTTCACCCTTCCCCTCCAGGTTGCCCACCCTCTTCATATTATATAAATGGTGGCACTGGGGTGTCCACCTCCAGTGCCACCAAACAGTTGCCTGACACTGGAGAGCCTACTCCCCAGTGTAGGAAAGTCCCCTGAAACAAAGAAAACTGTCCTTCATTGATTTTGTGTGGGGGGTTTGAACCTGGAAAAAAGAAAATGGTTCCTCACCAATCTGACCCCCACACCTCAACCCACCCCATACTGCCCCCCACTCAGCACCCACCACCTCACACACTCTTACTCACCTAAAGTGTCCTACAGCATAGATCCACTCTCCAATCAAAAACATGCCTTGCTGCTGGATCCGGCGACTGTGATATTGGAAAATCAGGTAAGTGTAGTTTAATGCATTTCAATGGGTTTTGAACTTTTCCTCATAATTTTGTCATTTTTCACTATTTTTCTACTAAATTGTCAGCTAGACCTTTTTGGGACCCCACATCTTGAACAACAGAGGCGAAAATGTTCAAATCCATCCCAAAAGGTGATTTTGCGGTTGCTGCACAAAATCACCTTTTGTGCAGAATTTGAACATTTTCACCCACTGGGTTCATGAGTTGAGATCATAAGAAAGCTATGTTTAAAATTTGGTGGAAAAATATGGTAAACTATGGTAAAATAATTTCAATGGTGAAACAGATCACAGCGACAATCTCAACAGGTTTTGAGATTGTCACTGTAATGAACCGCTGGTGAAATGTTGTCATTTTGTCAGTGATTCCCCCCATTTCTAACAAATGCCAACTCGGAGTTTGTTATATAGAAATGGGGAGGGAGTGTGGGGAAGGGGGTGCAGCCCCTGATAGAAAAACCCACAATGTCTGACAAGTGAAATTTCACCTGTCAACACTGGGGATGTCGCCAAGCTGCATGTCAACAACTTCAGTGTCAAAGCAACTTGGTGGAACCCTTCTTGGGATCCCATCTCATGAACAACACAGGTGAAACTTTTTTAATCTGGCCCCAAAAGGTGATTTTGCAGTACATACAGTATGAACAAATGAAGAAGCCAGCAAAAGAAGGTCATTTGTTCTATACAGTCTGCTCATATTGCAGGGTCCACAGCTTAAGTTACTGACCCTGTCCCCACCCACTCCTCCCATCCTTTCCATCCACCCCACCCATGAACCTTACCTTCCCCCTTGTCTATCCAAGCCTCTCTTGAAGCTGCCCACCATCTTCAATGAGGTGCGGTGTCAATACTGCTAACACAAAAACATCACGGTCAAATACTGTGCAGCAAAAACAGCTAAGACAAAGATAGCACTCAGTAAAAACAGTGAGCACTACCACCACTAAAATAAAACAAAAACATAAACTGGCTTTGCGGGGGCTTTGACCCCCACACCTCCCATTACAAGCGGCTGCGCCCGATCCCCAAATTAGTGTAACTACCTCCAGGGGGAGGCAACTCCGGGATTGGGAGAAACCTGGGAGGGGGGAGACACTGTCCTCCACTGCCTGTGGCCCTACCCTCTGAGCCACGGCAGCTGCTCAGAAGACTGCCACCCAGCAGAGCTTTTATTTTCTTCTTCCCTGCATCCCAATCAACAGCTACTTGATAGTGCTACCGGTACCTTTGCTGTATTTTCCCTGTGCTATTTTTTCCCCTTTGACTGTTTTGCCACACGCTGTTTTTACCTCATGGTTTTGCTTGCGGTATTATTCCCTTGCTATACTGGCCCAGTTCCCTTCAAGGCAAGGACACCACCTCTTCAGGCATCATGTTCCAACTGGTCATCACCCTCTCTGTGAAGAAGTGATTCCTGACCTCCCTCCTAAATCCCTCCTCCTGATTAAGACTGTGTACTCTTCATATTATGGCTGCCACTTAGCTTAAAGGGACACTGCTTATCTACTTTATCTCTTTTAAGTACTTGAAGGTCTCAATCATGTCCCCCTTTCCCTCCTGTGATCCAGTGAGTACATGTTCAGTGCCCTCAACCACTCCTGATCTGTCTTACCATGCTGACCCACAATCATCTTTGTAGCCCTCCTCTGTATCATCTCCAGCAGTTTAATGTCCTTTTTAAGGTGTCAGCACCGGTACTGAACTCCATACTCCAGATGTGGTCTCACCAGTGAACTGTACTAGGGCAGTAGCTCAGCAAAATCATGTATGACCAGGATTTGAAAATGTTCACCCTCCAGGTTTATGAGGTAGGGTCATAAGATGACTATGTTGAAAATCTGTTGGAAAAATACAGTAAAATTACCAAGTTATGAGTGAACATTGAACTATTTCAACATTTACTCATAACTTCACTAATTTTCAATATTTTGACTTCAAACTTTCAACCTGTCAGTTTATCATACCACATCATAAACCTGGTAGGTGTCATTTTTTTGGCAATTCTTTTTCTTCCTCGGATCCGGTCAGCTGGACATCCCGACCAACCTCCAAGCCCACACACCCAACATCAGGCAACCTCTTCAATTCCCCCACAGCTTTACCCCCATGGTGGGGTGGTGAGGAGCCTTCCCCCCTCAACTCTATTCATGGAAGGATTCAGACAAGGAGGTACCATTCAGCATTGGGCCATGGAGGTCGGAAGCTCATGCTGCCTGACCTGGAGCCATTTTCACTTTTACGTCCCCCCTGGAGATGCGGTGTGCAATGACATCACCGGAGGGAGTGTGCACACATCTGCACATGCACCCTCCAGATGTCTGGCCCATTTCCTCCGCTTGTTTGCAGCATTGGTGCACTGCCCCCCCAGCCTCCGCTAGGGGGCATTCATGGACCAACCACTGACATCCCCCCTCCATGGAGAAGGAGAGCAGTCCCTCGGACACTCGATCCTTATCCTCCCCTGCTGACCCCTGGTGGCCCATGCTCATTCCCGAACACAGGTCACAATGTGACGTGAGGTAAGGTGACCAATGCCTTAGCCCTCAGTGCCACCAGACCAGCTGATAGGTGTCATTTTTCACATCATGGCCAAAATGTGTTTTCACATTTCTGGTACAAAATTATGTTTCAACCAGTATTCTATGACTATCATGTGTCATGTTTATAAGGGGGAGTTATAAAACGACTATCTTGAAAATTTGAGGTCAAAACTGGAAAAAAAAGTAATCATTATTTTATTATTTTTTTTAATTTATATTTTTGTGATTTCTCCCCAGTTTTTCTCCCTGATCCCAGGAGCAAGGCAGACATGGCCATGTATGCATGTGAAGGCACACACACACACTGGGTACTGGCTTGGCCCCTTCCACTCCACCCTGTGGGTGTTGCTGGGCTCCCCGTTGTCTGAACTGCCACCTGTCCTCCACCGGGTTTCAGCCAAGGGCCAGGGAAACCCCTTATCCCTCCCCAGGAGAGGAGAGCCACCTCGCAACAGCTTAATCCTGCTCCTTGCCCTCTCTCCCCTCTGCTGACCCCTGACAACCCATGCTCATTCCTGAACCCAGGTCACCAGTGTAGCACAAGGTGTGGTGTCCAACACCTCAACCCTCAGCACCACTGGGCTGGAGTAAAAGTAATCATTATTAATGTATGTAGTGCCAGCCTCAACCCAGTGGGTACTGCTTTGTGATCAAGTGCTGGTGAGCTGTGTTCAGGGGTGAGCTCAGTGACTCAGCTGGATGGGCAGAGGCTGGGGGGGCTGGCACTGTCATGTAACACCACCACCCCTCAGCCTGAGAAGGGAAGGTAAAGGGTTTCCGGTGTGGGCCCAAGTACCATGCAGTGAAGAGAACTCTTCTCTTGACATAGAACCCTGCCCCTCTACACCAGTTGGTGCCAGAGGGCCCTGTGCTTTGGCTGATAGATGGACTCTTTTCCCTGTGCATCTGTGTCTGTAGCCACATAGAAGTGCAGGGCCCAGATGGCCCTGTGCTGCTGCAGCCCACCAGATATCCCCATGAATTGTTGATATTCATTGTTGCACTTCCATAGGTGGACAGTGTCTTCCCTTGGCAAAGGGTCCAGAGGGCCCTGTGCATCTGTATCTGTTCATGTAGGCCCCAGAACCTGCATGAATGAGGATATAATTCCATTATCTCTGAAAGGAAGGAAATTATTTGCAAAAAACTGCATTAATGCACCAATTAGGTTTCATTTTAATGCCAAAGAAGTAGGGAAATGTGGCATTAGGGTTTCCAACCCTAACTGCCCACCCCACCTCCCCAAGCAGCAAAAGGACAAGACCACACATGCAACCACAGATGGCCCCATCCAGGTTTGTTGTTCCCTGCACAAAGACACCCAGATCAACAAGCATCCCTTGAGCCCTCCCAGCTCAGCAAGACTAACAGTTCAGTTTCCCTGAGACACACATTTAAATAAATGCCATTAAAGACACACAACAGTACCCTCCCCATCCCCCTGCCTGATTTTCCAAGTGCACTGATACCAAAGTTGTTGTTTTTTTGTTAAATTATGTAGTGTAAAAATAGCTTAGGCACATACTTTTTCTACACAAAAACACTTTACTGTCAGGATGGAGAGCAGTTGCACAAGCTGATTCAATAGGTATATGCAGAGCTATAAACTTTAAGCATGACACCCTTGCCTCTGCCACCCAGCCCAATTCTCTGAGTGGGCTGATACTTTGCTTTTTTTGTTGTTGTTTTAAATCATCAGGTGTGAAAAATATTTAGGCATATACTTTTTCTACACAAAAATGTTACTTTCAGGGTGATGAACAATCACATCAGCTGATCAAATGGAGGGTTAGATGCAGGAGCAGCTAAACTTTAAACCTGACTCCCCCACCCCCACTGCCTAGTCTCATTCCCTAAGTGTGCCAGTACTTATTTTTTTTAATATCATCCAGTGTAACATAAATACTAAAAGAAGTTTAGGCACATACTAAATGAAACCTATGCTTTCAGGATGGAGAACAGTCCTCAGCAAGGACACTGGTTTTCCGTTTTTACCGGTAACACCGGTAAAAATCACAGAATCCTGCTTGGTTTGCGGATTTTGAATTCTTATACCGATGCCTCATGGAAATAGTATTTCACTGCACAGAATTCCTAAGATTTTAGCATCTTTTTAAATTTTTTTTATTTTCTTTTTCTATGCCCTCTTCTCACTACATCAATCTCCACTTTTCAGAGATCCCCAGGCTGGTTATCCCCTTGTTTCACCCCAGCTAATGCTCGGGAGTTCCTGTGGGCTTGCCCCATCCTGTCTGGGTTGCATCCTCCCAGGTGGGAAGGGATAGGACCCTAGATCACGCTCCACAGTCCCTTAGTATGTGTCGGGCAGCCCAGTGGGTCCCTCATAGAGCCTGGTTATCAAGTCTGGGGCAGCAGGGTCCCTTCTACCAGCAGCCGATGTGGGGTGATTGTTACTGGCTTTCTGGTCTCTGTTCCTGAGGACACTGGCACTCAAAGGGATCCAAGGAGGTAAGGCACATAGAGACATGCCACTGCTTCAGATCCTGGCAAGCGTCCTCTCCTCCCGGTTGCTCTGTAGCCCCATTGCACCACCATTCGTGGTCACCCAGGTGGCAGTAAAGCAGCAGGACCTGCAGCCCACCCTTCCTGGAGGAGGAGAGCAGCCCCCTAGGTGCTTGATCCTACTCCTCTGACCAAACCTCTAGCAATCTGAGCTCGCTTCTGACCTCAGGTCACTGGCATTGCAAGCAGTAGTGCTACCACAGGCTATTTACAGTGCTCTGTCAACTATTCACCCACTTTGGTGTAAGAAAAAAATAAGCAGATGGAGTGGCAAGTAATTTGGTTTTAGTAAAATGTTATAAAGTGTTTAATGGTCATAATTTGCACTGTAGGTACTGTACACTATTATTGAAATCATATATTAAAACATTATATATGAGTGTTGTTATGGCTGGCAGTACAACCTAGTGGTTAGAGTAACAAACAGTGATTGACCTGGGTACATCCAGCAGACTTGGGTATGATTCCCACAACCTCCACTTGCATAATGTGTGACTCCTAGCAAGTCACTTAACCTCACTAGTGCACCTGGGTCTCCTCTGAAAACAAGCAGTTCTGGCTAGCTGGCCATACCCAGTTTACAAAGAATATATATATAAAAAAAAAAAAACAATATAGGTTTACTACATCATACAGTAGTCAGGGTACCATGTAATTTACTCGAGTTTTACTCTGGCTACAATGATTTTGTATCGGTAAAGATAAATGTTAAAATACATTTTATGTGTCTTATAAGCTTGTTTTTAGACTTT
The DNA here is from genome assembly GCA_016271365.2 of Neoceratodus forsteri. Lineage (NCBI taxonomy): Eukaryota > Metazoa > Chordata > Ceratodontiformes > Ceratodontidae > Neoceratodus > Neoceratodus forsteri. The sequence goes on from CM057451.1 coordinate 239,869,399, forward strand.
ACACAGGTTTTTATTGTATTCTTTGCATGTGAGCATCTAGGTTGTAGATTGTTAAGCATAGGATCACTGTTACCAACTAGCTTATTGAAGTTTGCAATCAGCAGGAGGGCTGTCCAAAATCCTCAGTTGTTTGAATAAACTAATCTGAATGAAAGTATGTTCACAGGGAAGAAACTGCCTTACTCCTTGCAAAAAAACTTCACAGTTAGCACCCCATTTAGGTGAATAAGATCATTTGCACCTTTTCTCCCACCTGCTGTTTCAGTCTCTGTGACAACAAAAAGTTTTCTGATAGACTGTTTCAACAAAATGCAAATGTTAAGTGTTTAAGTGTACTTCTGCTTGGCCAGTGGATTCTGAAAGGACATTCAGTGACACACATAAGGTAAGACCCCAGGGCTGTACAATGCTGGTGGGCATAGTGGTGCTCAATTCACATCTGAGCTCAGACATGAAAACTGAGACACCCTTTTCATGGAGACCAAGGGGGAAAAAAGAGGCATCCACATGTTTGGAAGATGCATAATTTTCCATTAGAAGGTCCTCCACTAATCACTTGTGGATTTTTTAGGTGAAGACACTTTATTTCAAAGAAGCAAATTCAGGCAGGTTTTTTTTTTTTTTTTGCTCCTCCTACCCCTGGCCATCCACTCCTTCAGGCCTGCCAAGGCCCCCCTACCATTGCTGATGAGTCCTGACTGCCATCCATTGCCCCTTACTGCCATGCTACCAGGTAACTCAAAGTAACCCTTCTACCCCTGTGGGGGGCTACCAGGGGAGAAAAATCACCCCAAAGAGGGGTCAGAATGGAACATGTGTCTGGGGCTTTGGGCATATGGAGGGACCAGCAGCCATCCTCTGGTTAGCCAGTGGGTGTTTTCCCATTTTTTGGGGAGCATGGCAGGCCACATGGTGTCAAGGCACAAGCTGACATCCATCACGTATCCTCCGGTAGCGAGGGCTGACATGTTGCCGTGCCTCTGGCCTCCACCAGGGCCAGCAAACACTGACCCATGTACCCACCCTACCTCCCAGGAGAAGACAAGTGGTCATTGGACACTCAAGCCTCCCCCCCAACCCCGGTCGGCCCTCCAACACCGAGGTCTGTTCCCAAACTCTGGTCAGTGGTGTCACAGGCAGAAATCCAAAACAGGCAGTTAAAAGATAAATAGGAAAAAACAAAGATGGTCCACCTTAATGGTGATGGTTAAGATTAATTCACATCTGAGTTCTAACAAGTGTGAAGACCAAATAATTTCTACTTTGTGTATGTGGGGGTGTGGGTGTTGAAGAAAGAGGATCATGATGCTGTCATTATTGCCATCACCACTGAGGGATATGGGCTGCATTGTTGCTACTGCCATCACACTTGAGGGGTGGTGTCCGTAGTGCTTCTGCAATCACAACTGGTGGATGGGGACTGTAGTACTGCTGCCGTCACACCTGAAGGATGGGGCCCATAGTGCTGATACTGCCATCACACCCGAGGAATGGAGAACATAGTACTGCTGCCATCACACCTAAGGAAGGGGGGGCCACAATGGTGCTGCTTCCGTCATACCAGAGAGATGGGGGGCATAGTGCTGTTGGTGCTGCCATCACACCAGAGGGATGGGGGTCGTAGTGCTGCTAGTGCTGCCATCACACCTGAGGGAGGGGGACCATAGTGCTGCTTCCAACACACCTTAAGGATGGGGGCTGTAGTGCAGCTGCTGCCATTACATCTCATACCTAAAATAACTTTAAATTGGTACAAGGATGGATGGAAGTGCAATAGTGGAGGTCAAAATTGCTAAAATGCATGTTAGCAGAGTTAAAAATTGTTAAATAAAGTACACAAAACCAAATACCAGTAAAAATGGATTTTGTCTTAGCAGACACCAGTGATAATACCATTTTTACAATGTGCAAAATGGAATTTGCCCTTTTTCAATCCCGGTAAACCAGTGTCCCTGGTTCTCAGCTGATTGAAAGGTTGGAGGGAAGCATGGGTGGTTACAACAAAGCAGCATGGGTGCTTTTCTTACTGATTCTCTATGCAGCATAGCAGAAAGAATGCACAGCAGAGAAGCATTCAGTTTAAGAGGCTGAAATCTTGGTGATTCCATGCAGCAACATGATTTCCATGTGGCACCAGTGGAAGAATTCAAAATCCACAAACCAATCAAGATTCTGTGATTTTTACTGTTTTTTTTTCATGGAAAACCGGGGTTCTTGATTGAGAGTCTAGTTTGAAGGGAAATTAGGAAGTAAGTAGATTCAGTGAAGCATTAACATTGATGTTTAGTAGAGATATACAGAAAACAAACAGTGGTGCCTCTCTGGACTGATTATTCATCCCAAGGCCTGGAAAGACCACCAGTCAAAATGACAGGGCTATTTCCCAGTTACGAAATGTCAGTTTTATACTGTCATCCTTCCCAATGGTGTTGGAGACCCCTGCTCAGCACCATTAACTTCCTCCACCACCCCCTACATCCACCCCTCCACTCTTTCAAACTATCCAAGGGTGAGGAATTTACTTGGTCCCTCCATCTCAAACTTTAAAAAAATTACTGGTTTGCTTCCTTTCCATGGCCCTCATCCCCTATCCATTCTCCTTTCCTCCACATTCTTCTATGCCTACCCTTTCCTTTCCCCCAACCCTCATGAATGATCTTCTATACACCCAGGTGCCCCTGTCACCCACCCACCCCTCTATAGCCCTACTGTCCTTTTCCCTACTTCATTTTCCTCATGTTAACCTCTCCTTTCCCTCTTCTCCCACTAATAATCTCTTGCTTTCTCCTCCTTCCACTCTTGCTGACAACCTTCTTCACTCTCCTGACAACATATCCTCTACTAGTCTGTTCAGCCCTGATGTGTACTTCCACATCCTCCCTCTAAATCTCTTTCATCAACTCTAGTGGTCACTGTAACACATATGGTAACTTCTCTAACACCACCTGCTCCACACCATCCATTTTGTGCACTCCTGCTTCCTCTTCCAGTCATCTCCTCTCTCCTTCCATCTCTACTAATGATATCTAACACCATCCAGTTTATGAATAAAACTGCAGCCTTCTTGATCTCATTCCATCATGACTTAACTCTTCCTGTCTCATAAACCTTACCTCTGTCCCCCTTTGCTATCATAAACCATTGTTTCCACTAGTGTCTTCCCTGAAGCCCTTAACATAGAAACATAGAATATGATGGCAGATAAGGACTGCTTGGCCCACTTAGTCTGCCCATTTTCCCTACCTATTTCATATACCACAGTTCCTAAATGATCTCGGTTTACCCTCTCTTTCCTATCACTGGAGTTCCTTTATGTCTGTCCCATGCATTTTTAAATTCCCTTGTCATTTTTGCCCTCACAACCTCTGCCAGGAGGCTGTTCCATGGATCCACCACCCTTTCCATGAAAAAATACTTTCTCACTTTATCTTGGAGTCTAGCCCCCTCTATTCTCATATCATGGACCCTTGTTCTTGAACATCTTCTTTTATGAAAGATGCTACCCTCTTGTGCCATATTAATACCCTTGAGGTATTTGAAAGTCTTTATCGTATTCCCCCTCTCTCTCTTCTTTTCCAGGGAATACTTATTGAGATCCTCTAGTCTCTCCTCATATGACTTCTCATGCAGCCTCTGCACCATTTTTGTCACTGTCCTCTGAACCGCTTTTACTCTAAGTCCTTCCAGAGATGCGGCCTCCAGAACTGGACATGGTACTCCAGATGAAGTCTCACCAAAGTTTTATACAGTGGCATCACCACCACCTCCTTTCTTCTGCTGGAGATGCCTTTCCCTATGCGTCTTAGCATTCCACTGACTCTCCTCACAGCCTTCTCACATTGTTTGGTAACCTTTAGGTCATCACATATGATTATTCCCAGGTCCCTTTCTTGTTCAGTGGCTGTCAGTACCATCCCACTCATCACGTACTCTCTCCCTGCATTTCTGTGCCCCAAGTGCATGATCTTGCACTTCTTTGTATTGAATCTTAGCTGCCACACCCTTCACCACTCCTCAAGCTTGCTTAGGTCCCTTCTCATTTTCTATCCCCCTCCTGGAGTGCCAAACCTCTTACAGATCTTCTAGCCCTTCTGCAATGTTGCTTATCAAGACTTTAAAGAGGACTGGTCCAAGCCCTGAACCTTGTGGGACCCTGCTTGTCACCTCCCTGTCTTCGGATTGAACTCTGTTCCAATCCAATCCAACTTTATTTATATAGCGCCTTTCAAATCCAAGGCGCTGTACATAAAAACATATACACAATAATAAATTTTTTTTTCATACGTTAAAATATAGCAAACCTTGACTAAGTAAAAGCTAAACTAAATAAATATGTTTTTAAACCAACCTTAAAACTATCGACGGTTGGGCATTCTCTCAACCAATGAGGTAGAGACTTCCACAGGGTTGGTGCTGAAAAAGCAAAAGCACGAGATCCTGATGTCTTTAATTGAACCCTGGGAATCTCCAGCAATCCCTTGTTGGCAGAATGGAGAGGAAGGAGGGGGCAGTAGGGAATCAGGAGATCTTTCAGGTAACTGGGTCCCTGATCATGTAGGGCTTTAAAGGTTAGTAGACCAACCTTAAAGGTGATCTGCCACCAAACAGGCAGCCAGTGCAGTTCACGGAGCACAGGCGTAATATGACTGGTTCTAGACGTCCCAGTCAAAAGCCTGGCTGCCGCGTTCTGCACCAGCTGGAAGCGGCAGATATCAACCTCAGGTAGCCCTAGGTAGAGGGAATTGCAGTAGTCCAGATGGGTAGTGACAAAGGCGTGGACCAATGTTGGAAGACCACCCGGAGGAACCAGGTGTTTCACCTGGGTGATATTCCTCAGATGGTAAAAAGAGGATTTGATGACAGCTGACACCTGAGATTTTAGGGTCAGACCGTCATCTAAAATAAGGCCCAGATTTCACACCTGATCGGAGGTAGAGAGTGGTATACCACCAAGTAACAAGCTTGATGGTTGTCCAGCTTCCAAACCCACCCCCGGGTGGCCTGGGTCCACTACCAATACCTCAGTCTTATCTGGATTCAGTCTCAGCCAGCTGGAACTCATCCAAAGTCTTATCTCCACAAGGCAGTTATTCAGGACAGAGAGTGCATCACCCTGACTGGGGAGAAAGGACAGATACAGCTGAGTATCATCTGCATAGCAGTGAAAACCCAGACTGTATCACCTGATGATGTCTCCCAATGGCAGCATATACACTGCAAACAGCATGGGAGCTAAAATGGAGCCCTGCGGTACCCCACAAGGCAGGGAGTGAGCGCCAGAGGAATAAATTCCAGTGGCAACTCTCTGGGACCTGTCCGTGAGGTAAGAATGAAACCATTTGAGGACTGTACCAGACAGTCCACAAAAAAACCCGCAGGTGCTCCAACAGCACTCCATGGTCTACAGTGTCAAATGCAGCACAGAGATCGAGAAGGACCAGAATGGTACATGCCTTTTGATCTCTAGCCATTAGGAGGTCGCTCAATACTCGGACAAGGGCAGTCTCCGTGCTATGCCTCTTCCTAAAGCCAGACTGAAGAGTATCATAGACATTGTGAGTTATAAGATGATCATCCAGTTGCAACGCAACTGCCTTTTCAATAACCTTACCAACAAATGGCAGGTTAGAGATAAGCCAGTAGTTAGCTAGACAATCTGGATCCAAGGAGGATTTTTTAAGGAGTGGTCAAACGACCGCCTCCTTAAGGGGGTTGGGAAAGACCCCCCCCTCTCCAAAGACTTCCAGACAATGTCAGCAAGGATTGGGCAGATAACTTCTACATATCCTACTAAAAGAGGTGTAGGGCCCGGATCCAAACTACAACTAGTTGGTCGCATTGTTTGGATGATCTTCACAATGTCCCCGAACTTCAGCCGGCAAAAATCTGACCATACAGACCGAGAGCATGCCACTTCCCGTCGACCACTGCAGTCCCCCATAGGAGAGGTTGGACCGATGCGGACCTGATGCTGGCAACCTTATCTGCAAAAACTGAGCAAACTCCTTGCATCTTAGCTGAGAAAAGGCTTCTCTGGGCTGAAGACAGATTGGATTGCACAATCTGTCCACGGTCCGGAAAAGCTGAGCCGGTCAATTTTGTGCAGCAGAAATCTCTCTGCACAGGAACTCTGCCTTCTTAAGGGTGATTTCTGATTGATAGCTGTCATAATGTGCCATCAACCTAAGCCTGTCAGCATCATGGCCCGACTTCCGCCAGGCTCTATCCAGCCTTCGGCCAACTCGCCTTAACTCCTTCAAGGAGCCAGCAAACCAAGGGCTCCTTGGACGGAGGGCGAGAGGCCGAACACAAACGGGATTTAAGAATGCATGGGATAGACATAAAGGAATTCTGGAGGTCAGGGGTAAGGAGCAACAGACTTCTAGGAAAACATAAACTGAACTTACAAGCTCAAATGGGCAGACTGGGTGGGCCCATAGGCCCTTATCTGCTGACACTGTTTATGTATCTATGTATAGGTGCAATTTTGTCCAGAGCATCTCCCACAGCCTTATTATAGGCTAATACAAGATCATCTGGACTCATGCATTCACCCAACAAGCTCGATAGATCCAGTACCACCATTTGGTCACTGGGGTTAATACCCCTTAAAGGGCAGTACCGAACCATCTCCGAAGGGGCAGACCTATTGGGGGGGCCCTGAAACTGAACCTTATGGTGTGATGGTCAGACCAGCTGACAGGTTCCACCCCTAAGTCAGCGATCTCCATACCCAAAAGAAAGATCAGATCCAATGAATGACCCCTTATATGGGTCGAGGAGGTAACCACCTGTGTTAGGCACAGCGTAATCATCAGCTGGAGGAGATTTTGACTGAAATGCGAGAGTTCATCATCGACCCAGGCATTGAAGTCCCCCAGAACTATCAATCTGGGGAACCTCAACACCAAGTCAACGATGAAGTCTGCTATCTCCTGCAGGAATTCTCCACCGTCACCTGGTGGACGGTAGACGAGGAGAATCCCACAGCCTACACCCTCTCCCAGGATATATTCAAAGGATCTGGTACTTTCCAATGGCACATCCACAAGGCCCAGCTCAGCCTTAAACATAATGGCCACACCCCAACCCCTACGATCCAACCTTGGATGGTGTATCACCGAGAACCCGTCTGGAATTGCCAAGGCTAGTATAGGGCCTGGATTTTCACCCAGCCAGGTCTCGGTGATACAAGCCAGATCAGTTGATCCAACAAGATCATCTATAATAGCTATCTTGTTTTTAATAGATCTGGCATTGCATAACACCGCCAAGGTAGGATGAGCTGTCAGGGAAGACCTCGGCACCTGTCTATTAACATCGGAACCCTTGGGTATGGGGACAAGACAGGAATAACCTCTGTTCTGAACCCATTTCGCCCCAGGGCATCTCCTGAACTCCAAAACCCCAATCCGCCCACCCTCCTCCTGTCCCCCACCAGGCCCAGTTCTCCATCTTCGCCTATGCTTCCTAAGAATGCCCAACGCGCAACACCTAAAATAGGTGTCAGATGACAATAGGGGACATTCAAAGGGAAGTAATTCCCTGAGCCTGGTGGGAGAATAACGCACAACCGTCACTAAACCTCCCCAACACATTATAATTAAACAAATTAACTAGAGAGAAAAACAAAAAATATATAAACAAAAATAAACCTATCAGTATCAAAAACTATAAATAATAAATCACTCCTCCACTCTCTCTCACAGAGGGAGGAACAAACAAAAACCAAACACTATTACACATTTAAAAGAGAAAATATAAAATAAAACCCCAACCCAAAATATAACCCCACAATAACAATAAACTACAATAACAAATTAAAGCATCAGTTATTGTCCAATAAGTCGCAATGCCCAGTGTCTTCAAAAGTTGCTGAATTTCAAAAAATAATGAACCTGAGCTGAAAAAATGTGGTACTTTCACTACTACAACAAAGGATAGTAGTGGGGGAGAACTAAAAAATAACTAGAGCTGATAACTAAAATAAAAAAGAGAGAAATCTGTTTTATGACCTTGATGCAGCACCTCTCACGTGCATGCAAATCCAGTAGAATCACCAGTATATCAGAATAGCTTAAAAAATGTTGTATATACCCCCAACACCACCTCTCACATGGTGGGGGACCCTTCATAAATTAATCCACGAATTAATCCATAACTGTCTGAAGAAATAAAACAGTGTGCACAGCACTCTCATCACCTGTATATCCAGGACAAAAGCTGGGAGGAAGAACAAGTCAGTTTCTCCAACGATACCGATTACATCCAAACAAAAAGTTTAGGTGGCATCCAACACAGTCCTCACGGCAGCAAATCCACACAGTTCAACTTGATCTTTATCCTATTCAAACACTCCAGGGAAATTCAGGACAGGCAGATCACTCAAGGAGAGCAATAACGGGTGTTCAGATAGACCCCTTCCCCACCAGAAGCCAAACGCCTCCCAATCTGCCCGTGACCTACGGCTACAGATGCCTCAGCGACCCAGCTCCATGGCTGACCCCCAAGGCAGCTTAGGAGAGGCCTCAGTTTCCCTCTAGCTCCCCAGAGACCAAACAAGGCGGCTCCTGCCTGGTCGAGGACTGAAACGGTGGCCGCAGCTCCCGAAGGCACAAGGCAGGTCTCCACCCAGCACTACTCGCCTACAATGAGCCACGCTTGAGCCCGCTAATCCAACCATGCTTCCTCCACCTCTTCCTGTAGATCACAACACCACAAGTCCTGGCAATGGCAGTCTCAAACAGGCTACAGCCAATCCCCCAATCTTCCAGCTCTAATCATACAACGCTAGAAGAAACTAGATTGTTCAGCTAGTGTATTCAGCCCTTGGTGTTCAGCAGATGTCCCAGAATAACACAGTCAATGTGGTCGATGAAAAGGACTGCAAATTAACAATAACTGTTAAACTTTAACAAAGAAACTAATAAAATAGATAAAATAAATTAAACTAAACTCCACAGCACTCAATAGCTCTCAGCGGCTGACCCAGCGTGGCCGCCATCACCCTCTGTGTTCTATCTCTCAGTCAATTTTTGACTCAGTTTACCGCCCTGGGACTCACTCCTAGGCTGCCGAGCTTGTTTAGAAGCCTCCTATGTGGGACGGTGTCGAAGGCCTCGCTGAAATCCAGGTAGGGCGCATCCACCGCTCCTCCCTGAGCCACCTCCCTAGTCACCCAGTCAAAGAAATCTATCAGATTTGTTTGACAAGATCTTCTAGCTGTGAATCCATGCTGCCTCAGATCTTGTGCTCTGTTGGATTCTAGATATATCACAAACCTTTCTTTTAGTAGTCTATTCCATTAGATTCCCAACCACCATAGTCAGGCTAACTGGCCTATAATTGCCTGCCTTCTCCCTGCTCCCATTTTTGTGGAGAGGGACTACATTTGCCCTCCTCCAGTCCTTTGGTATCACACCTGTTTCCAAGAAACTGTTGAACAGGCCTGTCAGTGGTGCTGCCATCACATCCCTGAGTTCTTACTACTCTGGAATGTATCCCGTCTAGCCTTGTCCACTTTCAGATTAGCAAGTGTCTTTAGCACTCTCTCCTCTGTGAATGGACTAGTGTCCATTCCCTCCCAGTGGTGCTTCTGTCACCTAACTGTGGTCCCTCCCATTCCCCTTCTTCTGTAAATACTGAACAAAAATACTTATTCAGGATTTCTGCTTTTTCTTGGTCCCCCTCTGCACACTCCTCTGCTACCCTTTTACATCTCACAATCCCACCCGTAATCTTGTTTCTTTCACTAACATACCTGAAAAAGTTCTTGTCCCCTTTGGTTATTACCTGGGCTATTTTGTCTTCTATTTGAATGAATGAATGAATAAAAGTTTATTTTTATACAGGCAATAGATTGTTAGGGTAAAACCCTATTTGCAACACTATCCTGTAGAAAACATCAAAAACAAACAAAACATATAAATACAAAACATAAAATCATTTATAGCAGTAGGTACATTAATCAAAATCAGGTGCAAATATGATGTAGATACTGTTTCAGTGCTTTTTGAAAAGTGCTATAAATTGAAATGCTCTTTAGTTCATTTGGCAACTTATTCCAAGTTCTATAAATAGAAGATTGTAACATGGCATCTCCAAACCTGTTATGCGTTCTAATGGCCTGAATGTCTAAACTATTTACTCTTAAATTATATCCCTTGTCCTTGTTATGTGTAATATTTATAATAGTACTCAAGTTCATACTCCCTTTAGCATGGGTTATTTTATGACACCAATTTAACCAAACATAGTTCATTTTTTCCACAGGGTGAAAGCATTTTAATTTATTTTATAAATCACAATGGTGGTACTGGACCTTTTGGGAATCCTGACTGATAGCACTGATCCGGGTCCCCTTGTTCTTGCCTATAATAAGACAGTAGAGAGGGCCCTGGATATCATTGCTCTGGTTCGTGTTTGTCCCCTGACCTCTCGTCCCAGTGCCCCATTGTATGATGGGACACTGCGGGAGTTGAAGAGGTGGGGGGGAAGGTTAGAGAGGTGCTGGCGGAAAACACACATGGAGGAGAACAGGCTTAGATTACTGGAACATTATAAAGTCTACCAATAAGAAGGCAGCGTTCCTGTCCAAGGAAATTGCTGCAGCGAAATACAGGCCAGCTCAGCTGTTCCACACTGCAGTCTGGTCGAACATTGTCACAAGAAATGTGTGATGAGTTTGCGCAGTTCTTTTCTGACAAGGTTGCCTCCATCAGGGAAGAGATCATCCAGCACCCCCCCCCTTGGTCCTTGCACTGTTCAACTGAGTGGTACAGTTACCCAGGTGACCTGGTCCAGCTTTAGCCTGCTGGCAGTCACTGATATTGTGAGGATCATCCAGACTCTGCAACTAACCTGCTGTAGTTTGGATCTGGGCCCAACTCACCTTCCTGTAGGGTGTGTCGAGGTTATTGACCCGGTCCTGGTTGGGATAGTGAGGTGTTCTCTGGAGAGGGGATCTTCCCAGACCCCTTAAAAGAGGCAGTTGTGCGACCCCTCTTGAAAAAGCTCTCCATAGACCCTGACTGCCTGGCTAACTACAGACCAGTCTCTAACTTGCCTTTTACAGGCAAAGTTATTGAGAAGGTGGAGGATATTTTTATTTATTTATTTATTTTAAGGTTTTACCAGGAAGGCATGCTGAGCAGGCTACTGCTCAATTCCAGATGCGCCCATGGGGTAGGATGAGAGGGATTACAGGTACATATTCCATGTACAGACATGTAACAAATAAACATTCTAACTAAATATACAAAATATACAAGAGAAAAAGTGCAGTTCTACAGGCAGTTATACAATGCATACATTAAGGTGGCAAGGCATATGACAGAATGAAATAATGGACAGAACGTAGTACAGGTTCAACACATTTTCAGGTGGACCTGGTTGCCTAGTCAGGAGCTTGCATGGGTGCATGTGCAGATTGGGGAGAAGTGTATTTTGAGAAGGGAGTTTAGGAGCTGACCGGGGGAGGCATGCCAAATAACCGAGGGGAGCGAGTTCCCGAGATTAAGCATGCAATACGCAAATGCTGACTGGCCCGCCAAGGTTGACATGAGTGGAGTGGACAGTAGATGCAAGTCATTTCTCCTCACCGCATAGCCCTGAAAGATATTGGCAGAGAGGGCAGAGGCAAAATAAGGAAGGTGGGACTGCATCCAGTATTCGGCCATGAGACTGGCACAGTGGGAGTGACACCGGTCTTGCAATGAGAGGAGGTCTAGGTTGCAGTATAGGACACAGTGATGAGTGTTTGGAGGACAGTCGAGGGCAAAGCAACAAAAGGAGTGGAAGATGGACCAGCCACAATATCTATTACCCTCTCCAGTCGGATTTCAGGAAAAGACACAGCACTGAGATGGCCTTAGTTCAGGTACTAAATGATCTCCTGATGGCCAGAGATAGGAGATCCCGCACCATCTTGGTTCTCCTTGATCTCTCAGCAGCATTTGATACTGTGGACCATGGGGTGCTGCTTGAGCACCTGTGGTTCTTCTGTGGACTTGGGGGGAAGCAGTCCTCAGTTGGTTTTGTTCATTCCTCCAGGGTAGATCTCAGAGGGTGGTGTTGGGGATTTATTCCTCACCCCCCCATGAGCTATCCTGTGGGGTGCTGCAGGGCTCGGTTTTGTCCCCCATATTGTTTGCAGTATATATGCTGCCATTAGGAAACATTATAAGATGGTATGGCTTGAGTTTTCTCTGCTATACAGATGATTCTCAGCTATACCTGTCTTTTGTGCCCAACCAAGAGAGTGATACAATCTCAGTGTTTAACAGCTGTCTGACTGAGATTCAGGGCTGGATGAGTACCAGCTGGCTGAGGCTGAACCCAGGGAAAGCAGAGGTATTGGTCATGGACCCAGATCGTAGGTTGGCTGGGACATTAGTGGGACAGCCCTCTGGATTTGAGCTGAGAAGAACACCACTGATTGTCTCAAACCAGGTACAGAACCTAGGCTTGATTTTTGATGCACGCCTGACCTTGAAGGCTCAAGTGTCGGCTGTAGTTAAATCATCCTATTACCATCTTAGGAACATAGCCAGGGTGAAACACCTTGTTCTGAACAAAGATCTTCCAACTCTGGTCCATGTCTTTGTTACCACCCATCTCGATTATTGCAATGCCCTCTACCTAGGACTACCAGGGGTTGATATCCGCCTATTACAGCTGGTGCAGAACACGACAGCAAGGTTGTTAACTGGAACCCCTAGATCCAGGCACATAAAACACATGTGCTATGTGAACTATACTGTCTGCCGGTACAGTGGCGGATTTCCTTCAAGGTCGCATTGCTAACCTATAAAGTCCTACATGATCAGGGACTGCAGTACCCGCAAGACCTTCTGCCCCCTTACTGCCCCTCAGCCAACTCCGATCCTCTGATGAGGGATTGCTAGAGATTCACAGGGTCCATTTAAAAACTTCAGGAGGTACACCATTTGTCTATATGACTCTGACCCTGTGGAATTCTCTACCTCATCGGATATGTGATAGCCTGACTGTAGAGGGATTTAAAACATCCTTCAGAACATATTTATTCAACCAGATCTTTTCTGGTGTTTAAGTCCAATAGTATTGCTGCTGTGAAAGGAGGGAATATATAATCCTGTTTTAAGATATGTTTTATTATAGGCTGATATGTAATATATGTAATATTGTGGCTTGTTTTAATATATGTTAATGGATAATATGTGCAATATTGTGGGTCTGATTGTAGTTTATGTGTATTTTATTATTATAAGGGTGCCCTGAGCAATGGAAGGGTGCTTTTTAAAAATAAAGTTGATGATGATGATGATGACAATGAAGCGCCCCATGTTTACTCCGGGTTATAAATTTAGCTACTTTATAATAAAGTTGATCTACATTATTTAATTCTGTTTTGTTAGTATTCCTATACAGGATCAGTCCATACTCTGTCACAGGGATTATCATGTGGCTAGCTATTTTCTTTCTAGTGTCTATTGAAAGTCTATTGGACACTCTTCTGAGGGCTCCTAATTTTTTATTAGTCTTTCTAACTGTTGTCTTTATGTGTTCTTTATAGTCTAATTTCTGGTCTGTCGTGACCCTCGGATACCTATAGTGAGTTACATTATCCATCCTGAGTCCACTGCTGTATCTCACTTCCAGGATATCTCTCTGGCCTTTATTATTACCAGTTTGAAAGTAAATACATTGTGTCTTTTTCTTGTCTAACAAAAGTCCTGATGAGCTAAACCATTCTTCCATACTACTCATGTCTTCTTGGAGTAGCATCTTTCAGAAAAAGAGATGTGCAAGAACAAGGGGACACAGTTTGAAGATAGAGGGGGGACGGCTCAGGGGCAATGTGAGAAAGTATTTTTTCACAGAGAAGGTGGTGGATGCATGGAACCTTCTTCCTAAGGAGGTTGTAGGGTCTAAAACTGTGGGAGAATTCAAGAATGCTTGGGACAGACATAAGGCAATTCTTGTGGGGGGTAGGAAGAAATAGGCTGTTGGTTAACTAGGATCTGCAGCTTATCCAGTAGGTAGGGAAATGGGCAGACTAGGTGGGCCAAGCGGTCCTTATCTGCCATCAAAGTCTATGTTTCTATGAGTTTGATTTCCAGCTGATGGTGGCTGCACACAGACACCACCAAAACAGTGTTGTACAAGTACAGCCGCACATTGCTGTTCCCAACACTCTTTTCTAAGTTGTTCACATATATAAAAGCAGTGGGCCCAAGATGGAGCCCTGTGGTACTCCTCGGATTACCTTTTTCAATTGAGTGACACTATTACCTGTTATCACACTCTGTCTTCTGTTAGATAAGTATGATTTAAACCAGCCTAAGGTTTCTGATGTACTCCCATCCCCAAAAGCCTCACCAACATTGTCTGGTACTCAACCAGGTCAAAGGCTTTGCTGAGGTCCATGAATACCACCCCTGTTTCTTTCCCCATGTTCATAGAGGAGGTGACCAGATTGTTAAAGTCAATAAAGGTGGTACCTGTGGACCTCCCTGCCCTAAACCCATGTTGAGCAGCAGACAATAAGCCATGGTCCTCCATATATTGGCTCATTTGTTTATGGACCATTCTCTCCAAGATCTTTGACATGGTTGACAACAAAACTTTTGGTCTGTAATTAGAGGGCTCAGTTGACTCTCCCCCTTCATATATGGGAACCACTTGCCTTATTTTCCAGGTTTCTGGAAAAATTCCACTACACCGACTCCAGTTATACAAATATGTTAGATGATTTGCTAGTATATCAGCCCTCATTTAAAAAAAAATTAGGTTCAACTCCATCAAGTCCCTCTGCCTTATGACCTTTAAGGTTTTTTAGTTCTTTTTCTACATCCTTTGATGTTACTTTTTTAAACCTTAAAGGAGGAAAAGATTTCTGGGACCCTGTTGTTACTAACCTTTCCTGCTTGTGCATCTTGACCAGTTCTGGCACCATTGTGCTCCAAACTGCTTTCCCCATCTCCCTCTGCTTTTCCAGATACAGTTCCCTGTCTTCTTCCCACTGTGTTTCCTTGTACCTCCTGAATGCCATCCTTTTTGCCCTTACCTTCTCGGCCACTTCCTTTGAGAACCATAGTGTTTTTTCTATCTCTTTGTTTCGCCTACTTGCCTAATGCAATGGCTTGTTGCCTCCGCTATGGCTCCCTTAAGATTTTCCCACTGTTCCTCCACCCCCCCTCTTTTTCCCTTCCCTGCAAGTGATTTTCTAAGACATTCCCCCATCTTTGCAAAGTTGGCCTGCCTGAAATCCAGGACCCTTGCTTTCATGTGGGTGGACTCTTCCGCTGTTCTCATATTGAACTACACTATACTGTGATCACTTGATCACAGGTGGCTCGACACTTTTACATCTGCAATTCTGTACCCGTTGGTGAGTACTAGGTCCAAAGTTGCTCCCTCTTGGGTGGGCTCTATCACTAGCTGTCTGACGCATGCCCCCTGCTGGGCATCCAGGATGTCTCTGTGGCTGTGGCTGTGGCTGCAACCTGGTTGCTGCAGTCCACATCTGGCAGACTGAAGCCTCCTACCAACAGCACCTCCCCTTTAGCTGCTATTCTGTGTATGGCTTCTACAAGTACCCTGTCCAGCCCATCCCCTTGTGAGGGAAGTCTGTAGATCATGCCAGTGTGAATGACAGTGCCATTTCCCATCTTCAGGGTGATCCACAGTGCCTCTGCCTCTCCCTGCATTCCCTGTACCTCATTTGCCTTAATTCCTTCCCTGATGCAGATAGCCACCCCTCCTCCCTTTTTACCCACCCTGTTCCTCCTGAGTAGAGTGTAACCTGGTATGGCTATATCCCAGTTAAGGGTTCCCATGAACCATCTCTCAGTAATAACGAGAATGTCCAGGTCTGCCTCAGCCATCAGGAATACTAGGTCCGGGATTTTGTTTCTCAGGCTGCGGGCATTTGTGCACATGGCCTTCCAATTTTTACTTCCTCCTTGCCTTATAACTCCCCTCCAATCCCCATGTCTTTCCTCCATACACCTCTTGTCCTTACTCCCATTCTGCCTTATCTCTGCCATTTTACCAGTTTTGATTTTATGTATCTTTCGTAATTTCTCAACCTTAGTTTCCTCTCTGCTGATTGGATCATTCTGTTGGAAGGGAGCTGTTTGCTTCTCCCTGCTTACTTCTGCTACTCCCCTTGGCTAGTTTAAATGCTTGCTGATGAAACATTAAAACCTCTCACTGATGATCCTAGACCCGCCCTTGGATAGATGCAGTCCATTGCTCCTGTATAGGCCTGCATCCCTCCAGGTGGAACCCCAGTCCCCAGTAAAGCCAAATCCCTCTGCTCAGGAAATGTCCTTCAGCCATGCATTGCATTTTTTGGTGTGGAGTACCCTGTTCACCTGCTTGCTGTCAATGGGCAACACCTCTGAAAAGGTTACAGGGTGTGCCACCTGTCTAAGACCCCTTCCCAACTCCTGAACTGCTCCTGCACTACCCTAACCTCACCACTTGCCAGGGTCATTCATCCCCATGTGGACAATGATGTCTAGCTCACCCTCACATTCTGTGGCCCCAGTGATGCTTTGGATATGATGTCCATCCTTCCAAGCTGTGGTGCCGGATTGGCACTTGACCTCCCTCTCTCCCTCCCCTCCTGTCCCCATGTCTACCCCTCTAGTGATAGAGTCCCACACCAGGAGTTGCTTCCTCCTCCTTCTGGGTCCACTTTCACCCCCTCAGGGTCTCCACTGTGGAGGACCCCCACATCCTCCTTGGTTACCACTGTGGGTGCCTCTTTGGGACAGTCCCACCTTGTCAGAGCAGCATAGAAGTTATGGAGTGGAACCATAGGAGGGATGTGTCTCTGCCTCACTGCCCTCACATTTACTGAGTCCACCATCATCCAGCCATTTCTCTTCCTTGGCAACCATTGAGACAGTGGGGCGGCAGACTTGGTGTTCCTTTCGCAGGGAAGGAGGTCCCCTGAATCTTAGCCAACTTGGCCTGGAGCCTTAAGATGACTTCTTTAACTCTACTCCATAACATATCCTCCCATGAGCCCCATTTCCTCTCAAGCTACTCCCTATTTACAACCCCTTCTGCAACAGAATTACAGAAACATTGTTTGTTTCCCACCTCCCTAATCACCTCTCTTACAGCAACCTCCCTTTTAGTCAGGTTTCCACTCTTCCTGAAGCAATTAGTTCAAGTTTATTGCAGAAAAGACTCTGTTGAGCAAGCTCATTCACAAGGAGGTCCTGAGGCACATACACATACAGTTCGCAATTACATAGACAGGAGATACAAAATGTAGAACAACAAAGAACAAAAAAATATATAATACAAGAGGTATACACAATAGAAGTCCTTATGCTATATATGCAGTACATTCCAGCTTTAACCTTGCCCTAAATTATGCAACACATTTCAGCTTAATAAGTAGAGGGCCAGTTGGTACCTAGGAAGTTGACTTGGCATTGGGGGCCTAGTAGCACCTACATATGTCTTTTAATTTAGAGATAGTTAGTGTTTTGTAGGAGTTAATTGACACGATGCTGGTTAGCTTCAGCATGGATTGTAGTTGGTTCCAAATGTTTGGGAGGGCATATGAGACAGCTCTTTGGCCAGCTGTGGTACGTGTCCTGGGAACATCTAGTAGGATAAGGTCGGATTTCCTTAGGGAGTAGATGCTATGCGAGATGTGTATGAGAGACGTTAAATAGACAGGCAGTTTGTGGAGTAGTAATTTGAGGGTCCAAATGCCAGCATGCAGGAGGTGTCTGGTGGCAAGAGAGGTCCATCCAACTGCTGCATAAAGATCACAGTGGTGGGTCCTGTACGCAGAGTTAGTAATGAAGTGAAGAGCACAGTGACAGAGTACGTCCAGTTTAGATAGGCTCAAGGTTGGGGAGGAGTTAAAGATAATGCCTCCGTAGTCAAGCAAGGGAAGGAATGTTGCTTGGACTGCCTTCCTTTGAGTATTCAGTGATCTTCTCCTTGCTACTGATCATGGCCTTTTCTCTGTCTTCATTCTCCTTTACATCAGTGCAGCAAATCATCCTACTGTACATGACCTGCTTGAATTTTATGCTAGTGTCCATAGTACTCATTTGTACTAGATCCACTCCTACCTCTCCAATTGCTCCTATTCGCTCTTTTTTGATCTCAGGTAATGGATCCTCCTTTGATTCTAGGCTTCTCCTCTGTGGTGCACTTCAAGACTCTGTTCTTGGCCCCCACTTCTCTGTCAGGCTCCTTCCCTTCACTCACATTATGCCATCTGTTGACCTTTTGTATCACATCTATACAGCTGATACTCAACTGTATCTCCCTTGACTCTTCTGATCCTGCTGTACCTTTTCCATCTTCCTGGCTCTAGCAAATCAACTTTTGACTTTGTCTGAACTTTTTCCAACACAATATCTGCAATACGGAATTCATATTTCTTGGCACAAAGTACTGCAACACTACTGCCTCTGTATTCTTTTTGACTCCCACCTGTCCTTTGTGTATGAGGGCAGAACCCTTGGAGTTCTCCTTGATTCTGAACTATAATTTGCTCTCCATATCTCTGTGACCTATGAGTCTGCCTACTACCACATCTGCAAAATTGTCTACATTCATTCCTACCTCAGCCCTCAATCTTCTGAAACCCACATGCACACCCATCACCAGTCCTCCCAACTTGACTACTGCAACTGGTTACTAATGCACACAATGGATCAGCACCAGGACAAATACTACAGTGCTCAAACATGTAAAGCAAACAATAAGGAAAAGTAGCACCCATAGCAAAAATGGCACACCACCACCAGTTCAATAGAAAAAAATGATTTAATATACTTAAGGTGCAAATAAAGCCATACAGACCACTAGACACAATAAACACTGCTGGACCACACAAACATTGCACGTCGTGGAGAGAAATGACTGTTTCACTCATTACTCATGAGCTTCATTAGACTCTGATGAAGTTCGTAATTAACGAGTGAAATGTTAGTAATTTCTCTCCACAACATGGAATGTTTGTGTGGGCCGATGGTTTTTACCATGTCTAGTGGTCTGTATGGTTTTATTTGCACCTTAAGTATTTTACATCATTTTTTTCTATTGAACCAGTGGTGGTGTGTCATTTTTGCTATGGGTGCTACTTTTCCTTATTGTTTGCAACTGACTCCTGTATAGTCTCCCAAGTCCTTCCTCACTAAGCTCTAGTTTGTCCAAAATGCTGCTGTAGGTCCCCTCACTTGCTGTCGCTGATGGGACCACAATACTCTTATCCTTAGAAACCTGCACTCTTTTCTCATTCAAGTCCCTACAAAGTACAACATTGTCCTTCTCATTTTCAAACTTTCTGCAGCCTTGGACCCCCTATCTCTCTGACCTCATCACCAGTTTCTCACCATCCCACACGCTCACTGTTTTAACTTTAGGTTCTTGGCTGTTCCTTATGCCACCTTCCATATCCTTGGGTTGAGGTCCTTTAGTTCAGCTATCCTTTCTGTCTTGAACAGTGTTCTTGCCACGCTGTGCCTCATGGACTACTAAACAATTTTAAGATCCAGACAGGAAACTCACCTCCTTTTCATAACCTTCAGCTCCTGACCTTACAGTGTCCATAGTACCTCTCCTAAGTATAAATGTGACAGGGTCCAATAAGACTGTCTCCCATGTGTTATGCAGAAAGAGTTAAAAGCAAGGATCTGTTCTATCCTCTCCTTTTCTGTCTCTTGTCTGCCTGATTGCACAATCAAATTTTCTCGTGAGACCTAGGAACTAATCACTCTGATAGTCTCACGATCTCCCCCTCCCACTATCTCCTTTCCTTTACTTGCTGTTTCTTGCTGTTTCTGTCTTTTCCTCCCCATTGCTTATCCGTGGTTATAAAACTATATGTGGATTTTTATGTGAAACTGGGTTCTCTGGTTTGAAAATGTTTTGAAAATATTGTTGAAATGATTGCAAGAAGCTATATGGAATTTGGGGTTAACTTAATATGCAGTTTAACCTCCACAAGCTGATTTACAGAGTTGTCAGCAGGAGAGCAGTTCTGGGACATAATGTTCTAATTTGTTGCACCTGCAAGGAAGGAAACTGACAAAATGTTGGGACATTCTGTAAAACAGGACATGTACAGTGGGCGCGCTTAGCACAGACTATTCTGTGTAATTATTAAATGTCCATGTTAAGCAATGTCCGCAGTTGCTGCGGACATGAAACTAACAACGTCAATCGCATCTATACATTGCGCTACTTCCAGTCCCACTACCCATTAGTTCTTCATCTGCTGCTGTTCCATACTTCTGCCATCCCCTTTCAGTATGATTTAGGAGATCCTAGTCTGGCATGATGTCTGCCCGTTGTGACATAGCATGTCATTAAAATGAGCAGTGCTTGCCTGACATCACTTGCTGACACAGTAGGATTTTCTTTTTCATCCTCTTCACCATCATCTTCAATGCCAGCAGCCTCCACATTTTTGGTGTGCTGAATTGTAGAGATAACTAAGCTACATCATCTAGCTCCTGATCTGGTTCAGCTTCATTCTCTCCTAGTCGGGACAGTGCCTCAAATTCTTCATCTGTCAGCCCTTCTGGTGCCTGTGCAGTATCTTCCTCACTTTGATCTCAGATATGCTCTTCCATTTCACTGGGGGATGCAGCAGGGTCACCATGGGAGAATCCTCTCTTTTGCCAGCAGTTCTTAATAGTTTGCTCAGACACAGAATACCAAGCAGTCTGAAGGAGCATATCCACATCAAAAAGGGTGATTCTTTTTACACATTCGACAGCGGTCAGCTCCACACCTGCTTCAAGCTCAGAGAGCACTCGGGAGTGCATCGCATGAACATAGTGGCATTTCATTGAGTAGTTTATCCCCTGGTCAAGTGGCTGGATGATTGAAGTGGTATTAGGGGTTAGGAACACCAGCTTGATGTTCTGCAATCCACGAACATCAGGATGGCTGGAGAAGTTGTTGAGCAGAAGTGTAATCTTTCTCCCTCTAAGCCTACGGTCCTACCCCCTAACCCACTCTGTAAAGATCTCACCAGTCATCCATGAGGTTCTGTTATTTTTATAGATGACTGGTAAGTGAGCTACCCCCCGAAAACAACGTGGCTGAGCTGACTTACCAACCACCACCAGCTGCATTTTGTCCGTTCCAGCCATGTTGCAGCATGCCATAACAGCAACATGCTGTTTTGCTTTTTTTTGCCCCATAGGTGCTGAGGTCCTAAATGACATTGTTCCCTGGCCCACACGCCTAAAAAACAGGCTGGTCTCATCCACATTATAAACATCGGATGGACCGTAGCCTGAAAGCAAACCAGGCAACACATCTCGAACCCAGTTGCTGGCTCCAATGTCATCTGCATTTTGCTTTTCGCTGTGTGCTCGATGAAAGCAGATGTTATTGCCGGTCTTCCACCTTTGTAGCCAGCCATCTGTTGGGGTGAAATCAGGTTTCCCTAAGGCTAACACAAGCTGCTTTGCTTTTTCCATTAGCAGCGGACCACTAACCATGGCATCCAGGCTTCTGATATCCATGAACCACACTGACAAGGCTTCTTCAATCTCATGATCCCTGCTGCCCCATTTTCATTTCTGTTCCGGGTTCTGGTTAGAATGCCACTGCTATAAAATGCTTTCTTTCTGTTTCAGCAGGTCTCAAACAGTGGAATTAGGGATTCCAATGAGCTGGGCAATGTCTCGTACACTGCACTTAGGTAGTGTCTCAATCTGTTGGAGCAGCTCAACTTTACGAGCAAGTGGGATACTAGGTCGTCGACAGGAAGTTATTGTAAGGTAAAGCTGGGTGTTAATGGGGGTTGATGAACCTTGCAGCTTATAAAGATCCCTAATTAACACCTACCGCATTCTTTGATTGATTTTACAACACTAAAGATAACAATGTGTAATCAGTGTGTGATTTTCGGCCAATTAAGTGTCTGCAGTAGGCAGCGCACAAGGTCCACATTACCAGGCAAAAATATCACTGAAAAGGTATGTTTTGGATTGGGAACAAAGATTTTGTCCATGGAAAGTGATTGTCTGCGTTATCTGCGTCCGTATAATGTGGCGCATACTGTATCTTAATGAGCTCAGGATTCAGACGTTAATTGCCAGGAAAAGAGAGTATACTGTATATAAAGAGAGCAGTCTTTTGTTGGAGAAAGAGAGACTGAGATTTAGATTTAGAGATACCCTCAAACAAAAGGACTTTGTTTTGTCTGAACTGCCTGTATAAGAGCTATCCTCCATATTTTTTTTTTATTGTTATTGATAATAATGAAAAATTTTTTGCAAAACTTGTAACTTCTTCTGGTTTGGCTAGGCTTCCTGACCTGCACCTCAAAGACAATAAGTACCTTCATTTACATTTAAATCCTGTTGAAATAATGAGGGTGCATTCGGGGCAATCATTGTGCATGCCTGCAAACTGCACAGGGAAATAGAATAAAATGCTGATGGGACCTTCCCTTTAAAAGTCCTACTCCCTGCTTATTGTTTTTAGCACTGCTATACTTGAATTATTATTATTTTCTCCTTGTCTTGCTAAGTATTTTCTGATACATAGTAGGAAATATGCTATACAGATTGCATAGTATTGTATGACGTTGTACTAGATGACTTGTGTGCAAATAGCATGCATTGCTTCAAATCCTGACTAGATGAATTATTCAGATGGGCAATATGACAGGTTCACTGTGACAAAGATCCTGGGTCTGATACATAGTCACAAAGAACTAGAGTTTCAGAACTCGCTGATGTTCTGGATTCTGGTTCTGGGCTAAAACTTTGCAAATAGTTCTAGGCTTTTAATCTTCTTTAGAACTCAAACTCTTTTATATGTAGGACTGGAGAGAAAGAACAGATAAAGATATTGAGAGGAGGAGGAAAAAATAGTCCTGCCCTCAGGGCACAACAATAATATCGTTTCACTGCATATGCAGAAAAGAGAAACACATTGTGCCTTTCAAAATTCTAATGTCAAGTATCACAGTTCCATATGTTTGGTACCATGCGTGTGAGGAACACATTCTCATATTCTCTCTCTCTCTCTAAAACATTTTAGGATGTAATTCCCAATAATTAGTTTGTTTTCCAGTCTGCCATCTGCTGCTTTTGTAATGTCTGAACAAAAAAGCAATTTATTTAGTATTTTGAACCCTTGATACTTAGAACCTATGGGTGTTCTAGTTCTAAATTAGAACTTGAACCGTTGGATTCTAAAAGGGTTCTAATCTTTTTAGAAATAATTCTGTCAATTCTACAAAGAACTATTGTTATATGATAGCAATGACCACTTCTAGATAGTCAATTTTTTTGTTACCCCCCTGAGTTAAGCCCAAAGGGGTTGCAGCCCCGTTCTGTGCATTTGCAAAGTTGTTTAGAAATGTTTGAGAAGGGGGGAGGGATCATCATGCAAATAGTTCACTGGGCCATGCATAAAGTATGGTAATCCTTGAAAACCCATTTACACACTTTAGCAACACCCCCAGTCTGCAGAACAGTTTCAGGCAGATGATGGGATGTCACTAAGCTGTGAGTAGGTCCAGAGGGGTTGACAGGGATAAAGACTGACATAGCATCAGACAGCATATGACACTGCATGAGGGAAGAGAGACAGGGAGGGGGGGTTTCATTCATCCCCAGTGAGTGGTTGAGGAATGGGAAACTCTGGGGTGCACTGGACTACCAGGAAGTACCAATGGACTGATAGGAAATGTTAATGGGACACTACTGCAGAAGTGGGCTTTAATGTATGTGGTAGAAGGGTGTGGGGGGACCGACACTTCCTGTGGCAGCACTGGCACTCCTGAGCGCTGAGCATGACATAGTGCTATGCAGCTGGTGCTTTGCCATGTTCAGGTCTCCATAGATACAGCTAACCAAATGCTTTTTGCACCGCCATACTTGCCTATGTGTATTGGGCTCCATGTTTCTGTGCATGTGCTCGGTAATAAAGAATGGAACGACTTAGAATTCAGATGTTTAGAAGTGAAGTTTAACTGAGTCCTACTGATGCCAGCTTCATTCTGCCTGCAACTGGATTCCCTTGCAACATTTTGAATCACAAGGCAATGGTGGGGTTAATCTTTCCACTTGCTCTTTATTTTTCTTAAGGGTGAATAAAATGAGTTAATATCACTGAAACTAACATGGACTGCATGCTAATGGAAGAAATGTGGTAGCAAAGGGGGCTGTGTCTGCTACAAAATGGTATTAGTGACTCTGCACAAATTGTGAACAAGAAATAGAGTGAATAAGAGGAATGGAAAGTAGAAAAAGGTAACTTTGGGCTATAAACATCCAGAAACCGTTCTGAAAGATTATACTTTTGCTTTTAATTAGGACATAGCTGATATCTGTGGTTAGTTACTGGGGCTTTAGTGCTCCCTCTGTCCTTCTTGCCTCAACCATGCCACTGGCCCCTTTATTACACTGCCATGCACATGTTTTTTTATTTAAGTAATAATGACTAGCAGGCAGGCCATTAATGGGCAGTTAATGACTGGCTGGAGAAGATGAGAATACACAGTGAAGCATGGGGCCCTTAGCACAGTTTGTCATTAATCTGCCTAGAAATGTCTTGGCTGGAAGTCATTATTGCTATTATAACCTAAAGCCCCATGTTGTACTCTGTATTATGCAGTTGATCTTTCCTTGTTTAACTTACTAGCCCTTTCTTGGCAGTTACTGGCCTGTAACGCAGGCAGTCAGATCCCAGGAGGCCCACTCCAACATTCTATTTTGGCTATACACTTAATATAAATACTGTGTATGGATGGATAGATTTTTTCTTGTAACTCATGGGTATCATACTAAAGCATCATAATAACACAGTAGGTCAGGGTTTCTGAAAGTCAGCACTGGTGACTTCTGAAAGACTTCTGGTAAGGACTGGTTTCTCTTCAGTTTGGGCATGCTGGGAATGGTGTGTGTGTGTGTGTGTGTGTGTGTGTGGTCTGCATCTGAATCTGAACTGGGCCTAATGTTAGGGTATAGGCAATACCCCTCAGTGGCTTGGCTTGGTTTCTGGCCTAAATATCTGGGAATCTTGTAATATGTTTTTTTCTCCTCCTTCGGTTACCTTGGGTGTCCCACAAGGTTCATTCTTGGGACCTCTTCTATTTAGTTTATTTCTAAATGATCTTCTTTTGTCAATTAGAGCCTCTAACATACGGTTGTACATGGATGATACAATGATTTTTGCAAAGAATGAAAATATTCTGAATTTAACCAGTACACTACAATAGGATTTCTATTTTGTCCAGTCTTAGTTTATCAATCACAAATTTTGTCGAATACAAAGAAAACAAAAGCTATGGTTTTCAATTCTAGGAAGACACACAGTTCCTCTCCAAGTCTTCATATTAAGACTTGTAGTGGGTACTGTCTTGGAACAGGTAGATACTTATAAATATCTTGTTATGATTTCGGAGTGCAAGTTAAAGAGCTGGTAACACATTCAGGAGAACTTTAACAAAACCTATTATTTAGACACAGTCCAGCTTGTATTTCCCATTAGTGTTGTATTCCTCCTCCCCATTATTTATTACCAAGGTCATTTGTATAAAACAGGATCTCTTCCCTTGGAGAGTTTATCTATTTCTGCTGCTTTCTCCCTACCTGAAGTCATAGAGCACTGCTTGTGGTATCACAGCAACTCCCATGGCAATAGATTGTGATGTCATAACAGAGGATTATGACTTGCAGTAGGGAGTAAGCTACAGGGACAGAGGGACACTGAAGGAACACTAAGGGATAAAGATCATATTCATGCAAATGTCCTTAGTAATAAATATTGGGGAGGAGAAATACATAAAACATGAATGGAATGTAGGCAGAATTATACCTAATTATTATGTTTTTTAAAGTTTTATTTTTAAGGCGCCGGTAGCTCTTTAAGTTACTCTGATCATATTGAGAATTTGGTAAAGGCCATAAATCAAGAAGTCAGACTGCTTTTTTGTAATCATTTCAACCTTACTCATGCTGCCAAAAAACACCTAGGGCCCAATTTTCAAAAGCAAAACTATGATGGAAGGTGCCTGCACCAAACAGGGATGATGCAAGTGGCACCTTGCGTCATAGTTTGCGGTGATCCCGATTCTTAAATGCTGGTTGTGGCAACATCAGAATACCATGCAGCAAAGCCCCCGTGCACCACCCTTGCAGCAAAAGCACCCATGTGCCAAGTTGCAAGGGTGTTCCCGCCATGGTGAGGCTGCACAATCCCCTTTTTCTGTATTCTGTAAGCTCCACCATGG
The DNA here is from genome assembly GCA_016271365.2 of Neoceratodus forsteri. NCBI lineage: Eukaryota > Metazoa > Chordata > Ceratodontiformes > Ceratodontidae > Neoceratodus > Neoceratodus forsteri. The sequence continues at coordinate 239,895,635 of CM057451.1, forward strand.
GTGCAACAAGGGGCTAGACTTAGACCACCCATGAGGTGATCTAAGCCCTGTGCACCAATGTAGCACATTGAGAGCTCTAACAGTGGGTCTGGGGTAGAAGGGGCATGGGGTGGTGCCATAAGGGGTGTTGGGGAGACAGTGGGCATGGGAGGAGGTGATGGGGCAACTATTAAGCTAATAGCATGGTACCACGGATGGGGGGGTTCCAGGGACAAACAGTGCCAAGGCCCCAGGAGGACGCAACCCTGTCAGCAGCCCCATCATCGGACACTGTTTGTCTCTGGAGCCCCCAATTGTGCCATCTATTAGCTTAATAGTTATATAATGGCACCAATGCCGAGTGTCACATCACCCCCTCACATGCCCACCATCTCCCCAACTCCCCCATGGCACCCCCATGCCACTTCTGCCCCCGGACCCCTGCTGGCAAACATGTTTCATCCCCCAACATCCTGACCCCTCTAGTGTTGCACCAGGCAGGGTTGGATCCTTGTGGAAATTTCCGCAGGTGCACCAATTGTTCGGCAGTAGCCCGCAGGTGCAGCAGCTCCTGGATTTTTGGTGCAGAGAACCCTGTTTTATTCCAGAATTGGGCACAGGGTCCCTGATGCACCCAAAGTTCATCAGAGTCCTAGACTGTCACAAATAGCAGTGATCTAAGGGCTTTTTGAAAATCAAGCCCTTAGTATTGACATGCATTTTTCTCATTATTGTTTATGGCCTGGTAATTTATACTTCTGCCAATCAGTCATTATTGCATTATGTTGAAATATTACTTAACAGAGCCTGTAGATTTGCTTTTAATTTGCCAATTGATAAACACAATCATGAATTATATAGTCTCATGTTGGTTAAATTTGTCCCAACGTATACATTATCAGCTTGGATACTGGGCTTGGAAACTGAAAAATAGCGATGCCCCTACAAAATTGGTCTCTCATGCCACGGCACCCACTTGTAAAGGTATCTGTACCAGATCCTCTACTGATTCACTTTTCTGTTTGCCTAAATGTAGAAAAAGTGTGGGACTAACGTCCTTTTATTATCGAATTTCCTCTTACTGGAATTCCTTGCCAACATTTTTAAGGGATGCTGAAAAACATTATCCTTATGTATCTCAACTCAAGAAATATGTATATTTTTCTGAAACACTGTTAATTATGTAATTTTTGCACTGTATTGTTTGTATTCAATGTTTGTCTGTATTGTTGACCACATGCGTCTTTGAAAATGGGCAATATTTGTCCATTGATCCTTGTTTAAATAAAATAAAATGAAATGAAAATGAAATTAGATCTGGATGATCCAAACCAAGGTTGATAGGGAGAAGAATTTGAACCTGAACTCTGCCCATCTGTGATCACTATAACCCTTAGGCACTGATATTTAAAATACAGTGCAAGTGCAGCATAACCATTTGCACTGCACTTTCCCTGCTCTCTTCCCAGTCCTGTGATATTCAGATGTATAGGGCTCAATGACAGAGGGGCACTATCCAACTGAATATTGGACCATGTCAGTGCAGTACTAAGTCAATCTGGACTGCCCTGACATGGACCTGGGCTGCCTATGGCCCACAAGGGATAACACCACCCGAAATGGGATAGTGCCAAGTCCCATGTGGGCTATATTCAGTCTGAGTATGCAGATAAGCCCATTGGCCATGCAAGACACTAAGGGGCCATTTGCATGCCCATTATGGGCTAATTTGGATGGTGCGCAGCAGCCCCATAGGGTTTCTGACTTGATACAAGGACAGCCCTAGTGGTCCAGTGGTTCACCCCACCCCCTGACCCCCAAGTTTATTTTGTTTTGAGAACTCTCTGGTGTCCAGTGGTTCCCCCACCCCCGATCTCCCAATATATTTTGTTTTGAGAACTCCCCGATGTCTGGTGAATCCCCCCAGCCCCATTTCCCCTGAATATTTTGTTTGGAGAACTTCGTAGTGTCCAGTGGTTCCTCTGACCCCCAGTATATTTTGTTTTGAGAGCTCCCTGGTTGTTCAATGGTCCCCTTGAACAGTCTCACCTCCCCAACCCAACCAACCTATGCACATCCAACCTCCCCAGCCCCATCACCCTGGTGCCCAGCATGCTCACAGCTAAGTAAGTCAACTGGCACAGCTCTCCTCTCATCTCTGTGTCCAGCTGCCATATGATCTGTCAGTGAGAATGTGTACTATAGAAATAGTTGTTTCTACAGTACGTGTGCTCACTGACAGCTCATATGGGAGCCAGCCACAGAGGTGAGAGTAGTGCTTTTCCAGTTGCCATACTTAGCTGTGAGTACACTGGACACTGGGGTGAGGGGTGTGCAGGGAGGGGGGATGTGAATGGGTGGGTGGCGGACATAAGACTGTTCAGTGGACCACTGGACCACCAGGGAGTTCTGGAAACAATATACTGGGGGATTGGGAGGTTTGGGCAAACAACTTGACACCTTTGAGTTCTCAAAACAAAATATACTGGGGGAATGGGGGATGGGGGAACCACTGGGCACCGGGGTGTTCTCAAAACAAAACATGCTGGGGAATCAAGAAGGGGGACCCACTGGACACTAGGGATTTCTATATTATAATGTACTGGTAGATCGAGGGTGGGGGCAGCTCGGCTTAGGGGTGGGCAGTTGCAGTACAGACACTCTACCTTCAGGGTGGTGGGGGCACAGGCTTAGTGCCTGCTTAAGAGGTGTTTTTTTGTGGCTGTAAACAGTGCCACTTGGGGGACATTTTCCGTCACTAGAAACCTTGGAAAATGCCACTGCACAAGTGTGCATGAGGGGATTCCCCCCCCCATTTGCATCGGTGCAGCAGTATTTTATCCTCTTGCACTGCCGGGTTTGGGGGCGCTCTAGGAGTCTCTTAATATGGCCCCATCCAGAGTGCCAGCATGAACCACATTCACACCAGTGCTAACTTTTAAATATCGGGGCCTTATTGTGTTAATTACTGAAGATTTTACACATTTTAAAGGGACTCATACTAAGACAAACGTTAAATAGACATAGGCAGGATTTTGAAAAGGCACAATGCAGACACAAATGTCTGCATCTGCCAGTCTGCACCAAAATGCAGGATTTCTGTTATCAAAGGGTCTAGAGTTTTTGCAACATTTTTCATGAATATATGGCAACTAACAGGATGACATGCAGTCAATTGTTTGCCTTTAGTACAAACAGGAACACAATGAGGAACCCACTAGTACTGACTGTAGGAAGGTTAAAGAGGCATGTCTGCAAGTACTTTTTTACAGGCTCCCTGATGAAGTCTTTATGACGTGAATGCACATGGGGTAGTTTCATTCCCTGTTTCTCACTCCAAAGTAAATTGGTAGTGAATCTTTATCAGTTTGTGCACGTAGTTCTTTTTTCAATTCACAGAAAGATTGATAAACAAAAGGTATGGACTACCAGAGGATGCAGGCACAAAGGCAGAAGGAGGTAGAAATGGGTTAATGGAAGAGGTAGCAAGATGGTCATTAGGGTCATTGCAAGAGTATAAGGTATAGCAAGCAGACTGGATGGGCTAGCGTACCTTTTTCTGCTGCAATGCTGTTTTTCTCCATTTCTAACTTGCATCAAAAAAGTGACAGAAGCATCATTTTTTTAAGCAGATTGCTGCAGATTACATCTGGAATTCTGATTTTGGAAGCAGTTGTGGGACATACATTCATGCCCATTTTGAAAAGCTTTCTTAAAAAGAATTAATATAATTTCAGTCAATGCTAGTTATTGTTATTGATATTAACTTAAGTTATTGTTGCCTTAATTTGTACAGTCCCTGGATCTTTAAACATAGTAACAGAAACATTGACATTGCTGGCAGAAAAAGACCATTGGTCCATCCGTCTGCCCTATTTTGTTTTGTTTCCATGCCTGCCCCTGCCACCTATTGCCTAGGTGGGGGTTTTACCCCTGTCCCTCTCTTCATGCCATACAGCACTGGTTGCCCCCAGTGTAAGTATCTGACCCCTTACTCTGTCTCAGCCATGACTGATCTTTGTGCATACCTCTTCTGTTGATTAGCTATTCCATGGCTCCGCTGCTCTCTCTGTGAAGTAAGGTTTTCTTACATCCCTCCTGAATCTCCCTCCCACAAGTTTCCATTCATGCACCCTCTTTACTGAGCCATGATTCCTATTAAATGGTTCAATGTGTTTATTCGTTTCCGGAAACTTGAAGGTTGTGTCATGTTGTCTAGTACCACTAGTCATTCTTCATAGGATCTGCCATGTTGACTCTGAATCATTCTGATGACCCTTCTCTGTTCTGTCTCCAGTCCAGTTCTGTCTTTTCTCAGGTTTGGACTCCAGAACTGGACATGGTATTCTAGATGGGGCCTCACCCATCTGGAATACTTTTTTAACCCTTGCTATTGTTTTGCACTGATATAATGTAATCCTATAACTGATAGAAGTTTCACTTGTATTATTATTTTACCATTATTTGTAAATAAATACTATAATTGTATTTATTCAATATATTTGTGTTTAAACAAGAACTTTCTCACATCCCATCTACTTTTAAAGCAACATCAAAGTTCTGTATTAGTGACATCACATTCATGCCCATGGGACCTGAATATGATGTCAAGAATACAGGATTAAGATGTAATTACACACTTCGGCAATAGGATTAAGATGGATTATTAGTGAGCAAGCAGTTGATTAAAGTGACGTTTTAATATCCAGAAAAGTTTGTAAAATAATAATTAGACAAACATCAGCATATTTGTCATCAATTTTCTGTATTTCTCTCTCCCCCTTCTTTATTAATGAGTATATTTGCATGAAAATGATCTTTGTTCACCAGACTTCATTGGAGCCTCCTATTTTAACCTCCTTTGAAGTCCCAATCCTCTGTTTGTGACATCACAATGTATTGCTGCGGAAATGACTGTGATTTCACAAGCAGAGAATTGTATCTTTGTTGGCGGTTAAACACAAGGAACAGGGAATACAGATTCTTTTTCATAAAACACATTCAGAAATAAAGAACAATGGAAGATAAATGCAGAGAAGTTCTGAAATATACAGTGAATTATAAATAAATATGTTATAAAAAGTTTTCCTGGATTCTGGTATCTTTAATTATTATGCAATGGGTCTTAATAGTGTACAAACCTGATTGGCTGCCAGCACTCTTTACTGGTGGCATTATCAGCCCATAACACACTGATACAAATTAGTCCCTCCACTTAAAACCTGTTTACAATTCATTAGCAAACTGCAAATCAATATACTGAAGAACTCCAATTATCACTCATAGCAAACCTCCAACACACACAGTTTAAAAAAGTGGTTCAATAATCACCGCTTAGTCCTGAACCGAAAGAAAACTAAGTCCATGCTATTTTCTCATCGGCAAAACAATGCCAGGGACTTTCCCCTCCACATCACCACCAGCATGCCCCTCCCTCTGGAGCAGGTTTCATCCTATAAGTACCTGGGCATCACCTTTGACTCCGGCCTTACTTTCCACGCCCACCTTAAGCTTTGGCATCTGCAATGAACCCAGGATCGGTCTCTCTACCGCCACAAAGACTGTCTCCCAACCCGCCTTTAAAATCCAGCCATCACCTCATCGGTATTATCACTGGCTGACCACGGACTCTGTTTACACTGCTGCTGATGCCTCTGCCTATCCAAAGTCCAGACCTCTATCAACAAAGCCTGTAGGCTCCTTACAGTGCCCACAGCAGAACCCACACCTGTCTGCTATACTCCGCCACAAAAATACTCACTCTTGAGGAAAGACTGAAATACCAAACCTGCCTACTGGCCAAAAATCCATGTCAGGTCTCTGCACCTCCTGGGGTCTCTGGACCTTTGCAACGGGCTGCAGGTCCCTGCCAACCCGGTACGCGCTCCGCAGGCCACCTTCAACGTTCCTAGAGCAAGGACCTCTCGTATGTCAAAGATCTTTCCATCACCTAGCCCCGCCCTGGTTTAACTCCTTCCTGAAACCATCTCTAAGATCCCAGGTATTGGCCGTCCAAAATTGCCCTCCGCCAGCATATTATTGACAACCGATGCTGTAAATGTTTGTAGCTGCCCTTGCGGTCCCTTCTAACCTTTTCAAGCCCTCGCTCCCGGTCCTTTTAACTCTACATATTAGTTTGTGACATGTTGTTAAATTGAATAATGTATCTCCTGTTGTTTTACCAATGTTAGTACCTTCCACAAAGTTTGCTCCAGTACAGCTAACTGTCTGCACTCTCCAAATGTATATTTTATGTATCTAACCTGTTCGTCATCCCTGTCCTAACCTCACTCTATTGTTGTCTCCCCCCCTTTTTTGACGAGGTACCTTTGTAAACGAGTCTTTGACTCAAAGGTTGTAAAACTGATCTCAACAATAAATAAATAAATAAATAAATAAAAAACAAGCTGAGAATTACTACTTATGTTAATGTCCTCCTCTAGCTACCACCCCAGCACAAAGCTGGAGTAAAAGCTATAATGTGACACTGCCTCTGCCTCCTACCATTATGCAGATTTAAGAACAAAAGCCACATTGCTTCTTCTTTCTTACTAACAGTCCCACTTCAGGGCTCCAACAGCAGCCTCACAATTTAAATGCAGTTCCATTATGTGGTACTGTCTCTGCCTTTTAATCACCTACAGAGTTAAAACAAAAGTTGCATGCCTCTCTGTTACCCTGTAATTGCTACACACTATGCCCTAACTTAAAAGTACTATACAGCTTTATTAAATTCTTTGGATGCTGCCAAATCTCTGCAGTGCTGATATCCTCCTTACTTCAACACCACTGATAAACAATTTTGGTGGGTGGGGGGGGGTAGTATTAACAAACTGCAAAGAAACCCCATAAAACTACTAAGCATCCTTATGCTTTTGTTACTATGCTCTGACAATACAGAACTAAACTCTGGTCCTACATTTCCAATCACAACACCCTTAAAACTTACGACATTAAAAACAAGTTAGGCAAATTGAATAATCTGAAGATCTGGGTCTCACTCTCCAATCCAGACATAGTCGTTTTGTCTGAAACATGACAACGCCTCTGTAGATCCCAATGTGATTTCCCTCCCTGGATGCAACTTATATAGACAAAACGCTGGATTCTCAAAACACTCTTAAGGTGCAAAACCATCTGCAAGTCCCCAAAAGTTTCACAGTTGCAGAAAAAGGGGAATTTGCACTGAGTGGTATACACAAAACATCCACAGCTACGGAACAAATACACTGCAGACTGCAGAAAAGTGCAGTTGCAGAAGTACTTGAGGAAAAAAAAAGCCACTGAAAAGTATGGCAAAGCCCCTTAAAATGCTATTTTCAGCCAGTGTTTTTCCGTAGTTGCAGAAAAAATATTGCACACATGCTGCACCACAGAGAGTGAGGTGTAACTCTCCCTGAGCAAAATGCAGTGTACCAACAATTTAAATACAATTATACTAGAGTTTCAGGCACCAAGCAACAGCAAACTGGTTGGTGTATAGTAGTGTCAGTTGTTACAATAAAAACAGCACACATTTTCATTGAAAGGCAATAAATCACAACCACTAGACCCAGCACAGCCCATAAAGGAGCCCCACAGGCAGTAGAGGCAGAGCTGGTAACAGCCTGCAGTGAGTGCTGCTGAAACAGGCAAGATAAACACTCTAAGGAGAGACGCAACTATCACTTCCACCATCAGTTACAGACAGCCACCGTGGTGCATGGTCGTGCTGGTACCAGTGGTGCTCTCTGTGTGAATACTTTCTGCTGCATCCGTGGCAAGACTGTCAAAGTCTGCTACTCCAGTTAATATAGATCGCCTGTTGTGCCTGCTGAGCCTTTCCTCAGCTGTGGATCTGCACTTGCAAAATTTCAGCAGCTGTGGAAAAAAATGTTGCAGATTTTCAGCACTTGCAGAATTTTGCAACTTGCCTGTTTTGCGATTTTCCACAGCTGTGGACATTTTCTTTGTGAATATATGGCAACAAAAATTTCTGCAGTGCTACAAGCCATTTTTCCACAACTACAGAATTTTTGCCTCTCTTTGAGAATCTCATCCAAGATTATCTTGCTTGTAATGGAGGAACAAATTATTAAGAACAAATATGACATCCTTATTTATTGACTCTATCTGCATTTGAATGTACCGTAGTTACTATAACAATTTCAGGGTTACATTGGAGGGTTTGAGGACACTGAGGGTGGACAAGGTGCCAGGCCCAGATGGCATCCACCCCAGGGTACTGAAGGAGCTGGCAGAGGTCCAAGTGGGACCTTTGGCAGATCTATTTAATGCCTCACTACACTCAGGGTGTGTACATCAGGATTGGAGAATGGCTCATGTGGTGCCCCTCCACAAGAGCAGCCCCAAGGATAAACCAGGGAACTACAGACTGGTGAGCCTCACATCCATTGTGGGTAAGTTGATGGAGACTATTCTGAAGGAGAGGCTGGTGGACCTCCTGGAGGCCAAAGGACTACAGGACAGCAGACAACATGGCTTCTAATGTGGCAGATCCTGCCAAACCAACCTGGTGGAGTTCTATGACTGAGTAACTAGGCAATTGGACAGTGGCCATGCAGTGGATGTCCTGTACCTGGACTTCAGTAAGGCATTTGACTCGGTGCCACATGGGAGGCTGGAAAGTAAGCTAGAAAGCACAGGAGTGGGTGCAAAGCTGATGAGATGGGTAGGGAACTGGCTTCAGGGAAGGTAACAGAGGGTGGTGGTGGGTGGGGAGCTCTCATTCCCAAGGGTAGTGATGAGTGGTGTTGATAAAGGTCTTAGTGACCACAATGTAGTGGCTTGTGCTAGGGAACTAAAAAGACATATGGTAAGCCTTCCTTCATTTATAAATGCTCCCTCACTCATTTTATGGTAGAAAAATATCTCTATCATTTGGCAGCTATAAACTGGCGGGAATTTTGCCTTGCACCCTCAGCACATATAGCACATCAAATTTTTACTAATCAAGTGCTAAAAGTCATAAACCTGCTTGCCCCTATTACCAAACCAAGGATAAAAAAGAAAAGCTCCCCTTGGCTTTCCAATGACTTAAACCATGCCCAGAGAGACTAAGATCAGCGATGGGTTAAAGCTAAAATGACTAAGACTATGCAGGACTGGGCAATTTGTAGACAAAAGAGAAACCATTGTACCAAACTGATCCATTTAGCTAAAGCAAACTGCTATCTAGCACTGCTGGTTGAAAACAAGACTGATCCATCCATATTTTGGAAAACAATAAAAAATATGGAAGGGGGTTACCAAACCAGGCCTACCTAGGCAACTCAGTGTGTTGGTTACAAAAACAAATTACAGACAAGCAAATTATAATGGCAGAACCAAACACATAATTTGCATCTGCTGGCATGGCTTTTGATAACTCTTCACTAGCCAGCACCCTGGTACCTGACAATTTAAGCAGCCTGCAAATGTCAGCAATAATCTATTCCATTTCCAGCCGTTCACCTTTCTGCAGGCGGAGCAGCCTCTCCAAAATTTAAACCCTAAAAAAAGTCTAGGTGCTGATAACACTGAGTCTATATTTCTGAAAATAGGTTATCCCATCCAAACAGCTCCTGTAACCCATCTTCTTAATTTATCAGTAGCAAACTGTGAAATCCCACTCCTGTGGAAAACACATTATTCCATTATTTAAATCTGGAGATAAGGCCTCAGTAAGTAATTATCAAGTTCAAGTTCTTTTATTGTTAGAAAATGTATAAAAACACAGTTTGTTACATTCCAATGTAATAATATGAAGTATATAATACAATATTGTTATAGCATCATAAATATTCCATCATTTATGAACAATTTGTGCAAGCAATTCATTTGAGCTAAAAACACAGCAGAGAATACAATTTCCATCAGAACAGTTTATGAATTCACACCACATAAAAGTGTAATTCTAGAATAAGAAAAATGTAGCCACCCCAAAAATTAACTTAACTGAATTTAGTTTTAATAAAACCTTTTTATAATTAATACCATTAGGGATAAGGTGCATTGGCATTAGTCGAGAAATATTTCTTTCACATTGTTGATTCCAAGTTTTACATTCGAACAACATATGCATGACATCTAACTCCGATTTATCTACGCATTTACAACCACTTCTAGACTTTTTACAATACCAGTTGTTCAAAATAAAGTAGGCATTACCCAAACAGGCCAATCTTATTCAAGACAAGATGTTCCTGTGTGTGCCATTTTCACATATCATCAGGTAGTTCTCCACACCCCAGCTGATTTTAATACTTGAGTACAAGCCATTGGAGTCCAACACATGAATACTTTCAAAGTCCTGTTGGATAGTTACATCCTTAATTCTTTGAACTACTTCACTTACATAACAATCTAAGTTATTAATTGCTAAGCTGCTCCATAGGTCATTACACCCAAACAGTTTCAATCTTCCATTTAGCTTATAGAACCAGGACGTATTTTGATTTCCCCTGACTAAATTATTCATATTTTATTCCCAAAAAAGCATAGGAAGTCTATTATTATTCATTTTCATTAGCCTACTCCAATACTTAATTGCTCTAATCAGAATCCTTGCTTTGATCTGAATCAAGTCAGATTCCAATCTTAAAAAAACATGATGGACAATCATGTGGCAAATTTAAAGCAGATCTTAAAAACTGATTTTGTAAACACTCTACATTAGTTTTTTCTTGGTATATACCCCATATTTCACTACCATAGTGCAGTTGATTTGTTAATTTAGCTTCATATGTTTTTTTCAAAGAGATAAAGGAGTTATCAACAAATTTAGTTGCAAAATTCCTAATCACCCCCATTGTTTTATAGGAGTTGCTCTTTACCTCAGCCTGATGTTGAGTCCACATTACATTATCATCGATTGTCACACCTAAATATTTACATTCCTTAACCACTTCAAATTGACATCCATCAATCGTCCACGTTTTCCCTTGCTTTTTACCTTTCCCTATCGTTATAATTTTTGATTTTTTCACATTCAGTTCAAAATCTAGATCCCTTAATGTGCTCAAATCATTAGAAATACCTTGTTTAAGACCTAGTGAAGTTCTAGAGATAATTGCTGCATCATCTGCATAAAGTAATATTTTATTTCTTCATTGTTTATGGATGGAGCAAAGGTGTCAATCTGGCTAATACTCTTGACAAAGTTTTCAATGTACAAATTAAACAGTATTGGGGCCAGCAAGCATCCTTGCTTGACACCAGTGCTAATATTCATTTCTCTTGAAAGCGCACTATCCCTGCCATACCTTATCTCAATTACAGTGTTATTATATAGTAATTTAATACTCCCTAACAACTGAGGGTCAATATTTAGGTCAGCTAGTACCTCCCATAACTTAACTCTATTGACAGAGTCAAAAGTGCACTTTATATCTAGAAAATCAATATAGAGATTACCCTTTTTATGTCTAACATATTTATAAAAAAATTGAATGTGAAAATTAAATCAAGGGTACTGTGTTCTCTTTTGAAACCCCCCAGGAATTTAGAAAGCAGCTTATTTTCTTCCACCCAGGTCAGCAGCCTATCCAAAATTAATCTGGAGTATGTTTTCTGAAGAGCAGGTAGAAGTGTGATGGGCCTGTAGCATTTAGGATCTCACTTATCACCTCTTTTAAATAGGGGTACAATAATACCTTTATTCCAATTTTGTGAAAGAATTAAATAATTACTTATTATTGTAAAAATGGGAGTACACACAGTAGCCCAATAATCTAAATTATGTAGAAAAGCCTCTGAGGGAGGCCATCCACACCTGCAGCTTTGTTCCTTTTTTTGTGCTGCTATAGCAGCCTTTACTTCATTGAATGAGGATTCAAACACTCCACCTCCAATATAAGGAGGTGGTGTATCAGAGTCCTCCACCAATGCCCTACTCAGACCCTGATTTATTTTATAAATCAAACTAAAGTGTGACACCCACTCTTGTTCACTAATCATACCTGTTATATTATGGCAAGTGTTACTTTCGCTACATCCAAAGGCAAGCATGGTACAAAACGATTTTGAGTCTCTTGCCACCATACGGTCCTGTAACTGCCCCCATAGTTTATGCCTGTAACTTCTTTTTTTATAGACCAGTATTCTTTTATACTCCAGCTTGAGATGTTTAAAAGCACCTAAAATTGAATAGGATGGGGTCTTTACCCTCAGCTTCCCTACTTTTTTGATTTCATTCCTCATACTATAACACTCTGCGTCAAACCATGGTTTCTCTAGGCCTATGTCATGTTGTTTTTTGAGTCTTTCCTTCCTGCTCAATTCTGATGAGCTAAGAGCATATAACTCAAAAAAATCCTTAACTAAAAGGTCCACTCTTGATTGGCTACCATTTAAAATTCCATTACTGATGCTTACCCAAGGTTGAGGAGCAGTGCCAGAGGTCTCTATTTTTTGTGACTACCCATTTATATTCTGATTGGTAACATAGGTGGTCAGAAAGGACTCAACATTATTAAGAAACAAGCCTTTATTAGAAGATTGTGTATCCTGATGGACACTTAGATCAATGCCCTCTGTGGTTATCACAGCCCCTGCAACTGGTTTTACAAATTGTCTCCCTTTAACCTTAATCTCTGCATTCACCACAGGATGTGCCAGATCTGGCCTATTTGGATCATTCATTTCATGTCATGGTTCATTCTGTCTATAACACACTCTACTGGGTATATTAAATCATACAAATGAAGATCTGGACCAGTATCACTGGTAGCATTAATGGCATTAATAGCATTAGTAGCATTAGTTACTTCTATTTGTATTTGCTCACTAAGAATATTTACTTTTTCTAACTGTTTTGAGACTGGAGGTTCTTCCAGACTGCTAATTCTTTTTAATAGAGAGTGAGTGGAGAAAAGAGAACTTCCCCGATAAATCCTTAAAGGGGATGAAGTTAATTTTGGCTGAAAATTTTTCACCACTTTCATATTGCTCCTAAGCTCCATATGTGAAGCAGAAAGGCATAGAAGTTGAGTTATTTTACAATTACCAGCCTTTTCCTTCTCCCCTTTTATTGCACTACTCTCTTTAAACTTAGTGTTTTTATTGATATTTTTGCTTTATGTTTTAATTACACTTCTTTCAGCCTTCTCTGGCATTATATTATCATAGAGGGCCAGGTATAAATAAGACAAAAAGAGGGGAAGAAACAGAAAAAACAACAGCTGAAAAGAGTGGACAGTAAAAACAAAATAAATTCCAGAACGTTTGTGAACTTATAGCCTTTTTGTGTTCTTCTTTCCTTAGGATCAATCAGCTTATATCCAAGATGCAATCTAGCTCAGCTCAGTTCTCAATGATTTAGAGACACAGAGTATTAAAAAATAAAAGTTAGAGTTCACAAAATCATCGACTGAACCATGAAAGGGTCATAAAATGGTCAGGAAGGGACCGAGGGAATCTTCCTTGCTCTACTTTGCAAACACAGATGTATATCAAGCGAGGAGATTCTAGTGGTGAAGTCCAAAATAAACAAAAACAATTCCACTTCTCAAATGCACATGGTACATCCAGTATAAAAATAGATAAAATAGAATAATCAGTTGTAAATGTATTCTTTTTTATTAAGTATCCCTGCTACTACAGATATTTTAAGAGCTAAAATGGTACCGTAAAAGAGACCTCTCTAACTAAGCTAATACACTAGTGATTTATTCCAACTCCCCAACCAATAATGTAAAACATTTTTAACACAAAACTAATAGAATTCTAGGTAAAGGGGAAAATAATAGGATATAAAGTACAAAGAGAGCTCTGCTTACTTTTCCGAATATCATAAAAGTTATGTGGGGGCTGTGTAATACTTTAGAGTCCTTGTAGCCTGCCCACTCAATACCAACAGCCTGGATGCAAGGGCTCCACTTGATATATGCTCCCACAATTAAAACACTTGAAACAATAGTGTAAACAGCAAACCAGTAAACTGGCAATAAATGTTAGAATTGTGGACTGTATTCCAGCAAAACAAACAAAAATATTTGGACTTCACAGCAGATACTGAATAATGAGACGAATATAATCAAACAGCCCGACTTTTGCTGCTCTCACTTCTAGGACTCAGGAGTGACTGATCTATCATTATGCTCGCACATGTGCCTTATAACCCCCACGGAGAGATAACTCATTTGCATATGGCATGAAATTTTAAAAAACAGTATCACACCAAGATTGAGAACAAAATGTTAAAAATGAAAATATCTAAAATATCTAAGATAGCCAACTAGCTTTCATATTAAAATATCTGTTAAGTCTGTTAAGTCTGTGAAATAACTATCAAACGACTGCTCGGCTTATAAAACTTGCAATAGGACATTTTTATAATATACTGAAAAATTGGATGGAAAGGCTAAAAAGGTGCACAAACAATTTGCTTGATTCTCTGTTTTTCAGCTATTCATCTAACAGTTCCTCTCACAAAGAAAGAAATTACAGCAAGTGTACAAAGACTGAGTAGGATTACTCAGCTTTGAAGAGACACTGTGTTAATGTCTGTTTTTGCTTTTTCTGGCTTCGACTTGGCTTGCTTTAGAATTCTTACAGGTCTTGCAGAATTTGCAGGTTGCAGCTTATGGCTCCAGCAGACACGTAGCACCCTGCAGCATACTTGCTTTGGTTACTCTTTCTCTGTGCCTGCCAGACTTCTCTGGTCAGTAGAAATGTGGCAGCCCAGCCTGAGATGGTTACTGCTAGAGCCTCCTGCTCCTGCTTCTGGGAGGCCCACACCGCACCGCACTGCACCGGCCCTCGATCTGCAAGATAAAGCATGAAACAAAAGACAGAAACACAACGCTGGTGGTCAGTCACAAAAAGATTGACTGGAAAGACAGCCAACAATAGGCAGTGGTGGCATACCTTTTAAAATTCATACAAAAGCACTGCTCTCCTGCTTCTAAATGCTACTCCACAATGAAAAGAGCATGTAGTGAGCTCTGGCCATCACAATTCCTCCCACAGACAAATGGACTCTTCTGCCCCTTACTTCATAATTATTGTCCTATCTCCATTCTCCTGGTTATGGCTAAAATGTTAGAAAAGCTAGTGAATGTTCAGATAAGAGAATATCTTGAAAAATTCTATGTTATTTTCCCCAAACAGTCAGGCTTTTGCACTAAACATAGTACCTCAACTGCCTTAGTTAAAGTCATTAATGACTGGTATATTGCCCTTGATCAAACACTTGCCAATGTGGAAGTTTTCCTGGAACACAGCAAAGCATTTGATACTGTGGATCATGATATTCTTCTGAACAAACTTAAGAATATTGGCTTAGGTCCAAGTCAGTAACATGGTTTAAGGAGTATCTCCCTGATGGACAACAATTAAAGATGGATGAGTTATTAGCATCCTGTGTCCGCATTTGCAAAGAAGTATCACAAGGGTCCATATTAGGACCACTTTTATTCACAATCTATACTAATGATTTTGGCTCTAACATTGGAAAGGCAAAACTTCACCTTTATACTGATGACATAGTTATGTATGTGTGTAGTCCTACCCCTGCCATACCTATGAACATATTACAGGAGAAGCTTGATAAGCGTCAGCTTAGCATGTGTACATCCAAGCTCCAGTTAAATGCTTCAAAAACCAAGTACATGGTTTTCTCACCTAAGTCCTTCCTGCCTCCTCTAACAGCAGGAATTACAACTGTAACAGGAGATAATGTAGAACTGGTTGGCTCTTTCAAATACCTAGGTATCTGGATAGATAGATAGATAGATAGATAGATAGATAGATAGATAGATAGATACATAGATAGATAGATAGATACATAGATACATAGATACATAGCAAGCTATCCTCTAGTACACATATTGACAGTCTCAGTAAAAGGTTGTGTCAGAGACTTGGGTTTTATTATCCGAACAATGCCAGTTTTAGCCAGGAGACAAGAAAAAGGCTCATTTGACCTTCCTTCCACTATTAGATTATGGTGATGTCATATACAGGAATGCCTCAGTTTCCCACATTTCTAAATCTAGATGTACTGTACCATAGCACACTCCTTTTTATTACTAGCTTGCATGTTAGAACACATCACTGTGATCTCTACATAGTGATGGGATGTACCTCACTTACTATTAGAAGGCTAAGAAACCTACATATGTGGTCACTAAAGGAAATGTGGAACCTGCTGCCATCTTATTTGACAAACCAAAGATGAATGTTATCTTATTGGCTGTCTCTAGATGTTATTTAAATTTTGGTGGATGGCTTTTTTAGTTGGATGGTCCCTACCTTTTGGAATGCCCTACAAAACTCATTCAAAATGTACTTGCTTGCTAGCCCTTACTGTTTTAAAGTGTTTCTTGGTCAACTCTGTGTTGATAAATGTATATATATGATTTTGAAAGAAAACTGTATGCATTATGAATTTTTATTGGATGTCACAATTTCTTCTGTATTCATTGTAGTACTGTGTATGCATCATTTTTGCCATAGGTTTCTGTTCTATCAATAATTTCTGCTATTCTTAGTTTTGCATTAGATTATATCTGTTAGCCAGTGTTTTAAGTAGCTAAGATTTTTTTCTAAGTCTCTGTACTCTGAAACTGCACTGTAACTCCTTGTATGCTATCTGTCCTATCTAGGACTTCCTTGTAAATGAGCACTGCTCAGTGGAGTAGTTTTCCTGATAAAATAAATAAATCCAAATACTGTGCTGCCTACTGTGCTCTGCTCACATAACAACAGCACTACCGATTGGCCACAGCATGAATAACAGCACTCTTTTTTGTAATGTACACCTACTGACACATAGAAGAAAAATGTTAATTTTTTTTTTATTTTTAAGTAATAATAAAATTATCCATTGCATAATCATAATTATACACTCCAGGGTGTAGAATGCCAGGGGATATCAACACTTCTCAGATGCCTAAGGCTCTTGGCTTGTGGTCTCATGCCGCATGAAAACATACAAGCAGAATCTGTGGGCAGAAAAGGCTTAGCCCAACCAATCTGCCCAGATGGACCCTGCCCAGTCTGTCTCTGCAGACCCTAACTAGTCTCCCATGATCTTCCCTCTTTCCTGTCTACTTACTAATATTCCCCTACATCTAGCCAATGCATGCTGGAAGCCTTCTACACGGGCCACGCTACACTCACTGCCCACCACCAGCCCTCATCTACTGGGAGCCCTCGTCTGGGTGGATCACCTGCTTTCCCCCGGTGGCCATGGCTGAAGAAGCCAGCAGGCCATGTTACACTCACTGCCCACTTCCAACAGTCCTTAACTGGGAGCCCTCGTGTGGGCAGATCACCTGCTTTCCCCTGTTGGCTGCTGCTGGAGAAGCCAGCAGGCCACACTGCACTTGCTGCCTGCCTCCAATGCTCCTCAACTGGGAGCCCTCATCTGGGTGGATTGCCTGCTTTCTCCCGGCGACCGCTGCTGGAGAAGCCAGCAGGCTGCGCTACACTCACTGCCTGCTGCCAACACTCCTCGACTGGGTAAGCCTGCCACCACAGCCCGAGAACACATCTTGGATTTCTGATTGGCCTACGCATGGCTGAGCTCACGCCTGATTGGTCGCTGCCTTTACAGCTCCTCCTGAGATTGGACTGAGGGTTTTGCCTTGTTTTCCACAGTTCTTTTCTCTCTCTCTCTCTCTCTCTCTCTCTCTCTCTCTCCAGCTTTTTCTATCTAACAGAGCCTGCTATTAATTTGTGTTTGAACTACATTTTCATATTGCTGGTTATGTGCTCATGTTTTATGGTGAAAAATAGCTCTGTTTATGAGGGAATTTAACTTTGCTTACAGTTTAATGGGGGTTAGCTGAATGTATGTTAGAGAATTAAACATATTGATTTTTTGTATAACTTTTCAACTGCCCAGCATCTTCCTCTGCATTGTTTGTAACCCCAGCTATTCTACTGCCTGTCTCCTCCCCCACCTTGGGTCTTAGATTCTTGTTGCCTGACCTGTACCACAATTAATACTGTTGTCTGGCTGACAGTCTCCCTCCCTCTGTTGCCGAAGTTTGCTCTTTGTCTGTCCCCCTTGCCTCCCAATTAGTCTGTAGACAAACTTTTGTTGTCTCATCCTTTTATTCCCACTTCTAATTTCCTGGTCTTCTCTCATCCCCCCAGGAGCTCTCATCTGGGCAGATCGGTTGCTGTCCCCTGGTGCCCGCTACTGGAGAAGCCAGCAGGCTGCACTACACTCATTGCCTGCTGCCAACACTCCTCGTCTGGGTAAGCCTGCCACCACAGCCTGAGACCACATCTTTGAGCTCCAATTGACAAACGCATGGCTGAACTCGTGCCTGACTGATCGCTGCCTTTACGGCTCCTCCTGTGATTGCACTGAGGGTTTTGTCTTGTTTTCCCCAGTTCTTCTCTCTCTCTCTCTCGCTCTATGGCTTTTTTCTATCTAACAGAGCCTGCTATTAATTTGTCCTACACTGTCCACCCCACCCCAGCCTCTATTAAATACTGTCCTAACCTCACCCTATCCTCTCTCAATTGGCTGCTGTTAAATCCTTCCACATGTAGCTATAGTCAGCCTTGTTATTTTACACTCGAGCTGATCTTTGTGCACTTAACTCCAGGGAGCTGTGTCTCTCCAGCATAGGCAGACTAACTAGGTGCATTATCTCAATATTATTACCCTATACTTGAGCTGATTCTTGCACTCAACTCTAGATGCCATGTCTTTCTTGCACTGGCCGATTAACCTGTCACCATGCTGCTTCACCCACTTCACATTCTATCGCTCTTAACAACTGGTCTGCTCATTTCTTGTTGTTTTCAGTTTATCTACAGCCCTCCCACCATGACTTGCCCCCATCACAACCTTTTCTTACACTGACCCTGAGATCCCTTTTCTAGCAGCTACCTTTTTGTCCTGAATTTGCTACTTTAGCATCCCCCCCAATTCTCTCTTTCATCCCAATTCCATCACGGGACTATAACACATACCTGACTGCAATAATACTTACGACTTCCTACCCCAGATCCTTTCGGGCTTCTATTATTTTCCATGCCCTATTTCCATCCTACCAGCACTACTCCAGTGCAAAATCGCCCATTATTTATCCCCCCAGGCAGGTGCAAAACCCTATTCAGAATTAAACTGCTATGCAAATGGTTCTTGAACTTGATCTTCCTGTCACTAATCTGTGCAGGAAATGCTGAACTAAA
Organism: Neoceratodus forsteri; assembly: GCA_016271365.2. Taxonomy (NCBI): domain Eukaryota; kingdom Metazoa; phylum Chordata; order Ceratodontiformes; family Ceratodontidae; genus Neoceratodus; species Neoceratodus forsteri. The sequence goes on from CM057451.1 coordinate 239,914,751, forward strand.
TCCAGGCCCCTCACAGTTCATAACTGCTCCAGCTGACTTCGCATCCTTAAAAGGGCTTAAGTACTTAAACATTAATGTGTGCAGCCTAATGAAAAAAATGTATCTCATCCAAACATGTATCTCCCACTTGGACCCTGATATCCTCATCCTAACTGAGACCCGGCTGAAAAACTCAGCACCTGACATTGTGTTATCCATCCCTTTCTTCAACCTCTTCCAATGTGACAGACCTTCTAGGGGTGGGAGAGTGGCAATCTACATCAGAGACAGATTTTCAGTATCTGATACTGCTCCTGCCAGTGTACCCAAGGAGTTTGCAGCCCTGACTTTAAATCTGTCACTATCCCCCATGGAAACCATTACAATAATAGGTTGTTACAGGCTGCCATATGCGGGTCTGGAGCTCCTGAACTATCTGTGATCCATATCTGATGTAAGGCAGAGTGAAATCACAATCCTTGGTGACCTCAATATTGACTGACTAAAAAAGTGTAACCCCCTGCCATAAGCTCAAGGAGTTCTGCGACGAATCTGGCTTTTCTCAACTTGTCCCTGAAGTCACTCATCCAAACCCCTAATCCCCCTCAAATGGGTCCCTAGTTGACCTAATCCTCACAAACAGACCCCATAAATTTACCCACATAGCTGTATTTAACAATGATGTCAGCAACCATGTGCCGTGACCGGCATCAGAGGTCAACCCTTACCCAAGCCGGCAATTAGATTCGCCTGGAAGAGGAGATTCCGTAAATGTAACTTGGCACAATACCTATCAGGCCTCAGAAACATTCACTGGACTGACTTCTATCTGGCCCCATGCATTAACACCACTGCTTTCCTCTTCAACAACATATTTACTAGCATTATCAACAAACATGCCCCCATGATTAAATGTAGGGTCTGGAAGTTTTCCTTCCCCTGGTTTACATCTGTGTTAAAAGCAGCATTAAACAGGAGTGATCGTCTCTAGGCCACAGCCAGATAAACAAAACATTTGGCAGACTGCGTTGCCTTCAGAACCTGTCAGAATGCTTGCACCAAATTGATCAGATCCACAAAGGTGAAATACTATTTATCTGCTTTCAACTCAGCCAAAGATACTCTGCCAAATTCTGGCAAATCATTAAGTCAGCAGAGGGTCACAAATCATCCTCCTCCTTTCCCAGCAAGATCTTGATCAATGGTAATACCCTCTCCATTAAGTCTGACATTCTACATGGTTTCAATGACCAGTTTGCTACAGCAGGCCTGGCCTTTGATATGTCCAAAGCAGCCACACTCACCACCGGCCTAACCAATACTACACCAGCCACTCACCAACAACTTCTCCTTTACCCCATTTCAATACAAAGAAGTTGAGGACCTCCTTCTCCACATCGACACTAACAAAGGTGCAGGTTCAGACGGAATAGAACCTATCTTCCTTAAAGCTGGCCTCCATTACCTCACAGCTCCCATACTGCACCTGTTCAACCTGTCCATTAATACCAGTTTGATTCCCAACACATGGAAGGTGGCCCAGGTCATACCTCTGTTCAAATCTGGTGACCCAACAGATGTGAACAACTACCGCCCCTTATCCATTTTACCTCTACTCTCTAAACTGCTCAGAAAATTAGTAAATTCCCAGTTAAGAGACTATTTAGAAACTACTAATCTTATAAACGCTACTCAATCTGGATTCAGGCAATTCCACAGCACCACCACAGCCCTGGCCTCCATTACCAACGTCTGGCTACTCTCCACAGATGAGAAACATGTGATAGGCGCAGTCTTTCTGAACCTCGATACAGTCAACCATGCTTTACATCTCAACACTTTACACTACCATGGCATCTCTGGCAATTTACTATACTGGTTCAAGAGCTACCTGGCTGATAGCAACAGGTAAAAGCTGATGGCTCACTCTCTATGCTCCTTCTTATTATGAGAGACATACTGCAAGGCTTGATTCTTGGACCTCTACTTTTCATGATCTACATCAACTCTATTGCTAACAACATCACCAAAGCTAAGCTTCACCTATTCATGGATGATACTGTGATCTATCTCATGGATGATACTGTGATCTATCTCTCCAGGCCTTCAATTTTCAGTGTCCAAATGGAACTCCAATCCCAGTTCAGTTGTCTCTAGCTCAGACTTATGCAATCCAAACTTCTTCTAAATGCCAAAAAACAAAAGTCATGTACTTCTATTCCAACCAGATAGCTTCCTCTATGAATGCCCTATCATTTCTGCCTCCCCATTAAAACTCTCCTAGGCAATGACCTTGAGATAGTCAACATCTTCAAATACTTGGGCTGTGTCCTCGACCAACACCTAACTTTCACTGCCCACGTTACTTCCCCTACAAAAAAACTGCGTCAATGCATTGGTTTCCCCTATAAAAAAAATCACTATTCATGGTCGAGGCCAGACTATGGCTAGTCCAGTCAACCTTTATGCCACTCCTCAACTATGTTGACATTGTCTATGGCCGATGCTCAGACTCCCTACTTCGCCAATTGGACACACTCTATCACAGAGCTATTCATTTAATTTCCAGTGCACACCGTCATAAACATCACTGTGAGCTATGTACCCAAGTAGACTGGTCCTCCCTATCAACTAGACACCTCATCGACTCCCTCATCTGGCTATAAAAAGTCCTTCTGTCTAAGCTCTCCCTATACATCTCAACTCTCTTCTGCCAAACTGCCAGCTTATACTCACTACGGAGAAATAATAACATATGTTAGAAGTACCCTACTCCCATACACAGCTCAGTGATATGATCATAAGTCATCCACTTCCAGCTGATTAGAATAAAGCACAATCCTGTCTCAAATTCCAAAATCTCTTACCCCTACACAATTTCAAAGCACTAGTCTCCAACAAAATTGGTGAATCATGTGTATGCCACTGAGCCCTCTTCTCTCCCACTCAATCCCACCCTTTCCTATCTTCCTAACTCCTTTATCACCCTCCCCCTTACTGTATTGTCTTTCCCCACAACCCCTCCCCACTGTCACCCTTTCCTCCCCTAGTTTGCCTTCTTATATTCCCTCATCCCTCCCAAGCATTCCATCCTTCCCCCGCTCCCCTACTTCTCTGCTCTCCCCAGCGTCTTCTGCCCCACCTCCCACCCCTCAATCTCTCCTCTGCCACCACCTTTTTACCCTCCACCCTGCCCTCTACCTCCTCCCCTCATTTTCTACCACCCTCTCCCCTGAATCACCCCCTCCACTTAACCCCATCCTCCTCCTCCTCAAAAAATCCCTACTGGTCCTTTGTCTCCTACCAAATCTGTGCAATATTTATCTCTATACTCCTTATGTCTACCTCATGTTGTCACCTTTCTTATCCTTTACTTCTCTTTAACCCCACTGCTCGGCACACTGTGGCATGAACTTGTGTATATAGGTATTTACTGTACATATCCTTGCAAAGCTTATTGTTATCGTTATTGTTATTCATTGTTACTCACTTGTTTACCTTATTGTTGTTACTCTCCCTTCTGAATATATAATTGTTGTTTATGTTTTGAGCCTTCTTAGTCTCTCAGAACCTCCTTGTAAATGAGCCTGCTTAACAGAGTATCTCCTGCCAATAAACTTTGACTTTGTTTTCACCTCCACCACTTTTGCTGGTAGTCTATTCTAGGCATCTACCACTCTTTCAGTGAAGTAGTACTTTCTCACATCCCTGTTAACCCCTCAGCTTCATCCCATGCCCTCTGGTGCTGGTGCTCTTTCTCATTCAAAAGAGACTCCCCTCCTGCACTCTGTTCACCCTTGTTAGGTACTTGTAAGTCTTGATTGTAGAGCAGAAAGCAGCTAACTAAAAGAAGCTACATTTTCTTATTAATTTAAAACTTATATCTCAGCAGGAGTCATTGTCTGTTAAGATTAAGTAGACAGATAACTTTATTAGAAGTAGAAGGGGTCTTATTTAGGGTTAAAAGAAAGAAAAGATAGAAAGTCAGTGTGTGTTCTGTGCTGGGAAGGGTACTGTATCAGCTGACTTTGCTAAACTAGTAGGAGGAAAGAGAGCTTAATTGGCAGTGTGGTTTAGACACTATAAAAGCAGGTGAGTCAAATTACAGCTTCCTGTTGCTAGCCTTTTTTCTTACTAATTGCCCTCCATCCCACCTGCCCAAAGCCAGTTCTACTTTTATAGCCACTGGATTTGACTGTCAACAGGAACTTCCTGTTTGGCAGTAGGAAGGAAAGGATCATAGAGAAACATTGGTTTTGTCAACCTTAAAAGAAAAAAGTAGCTCAATCTCCCCACCAGCTGCTGGTGGTCTGATATTGAGCAAGGAAGAAAGAGGCTACTGAAGAAGATAGGAAGTTGCTGTCCCAGAACAGGAAGGGTGACAGTTGTAAGGAGAGGAGAGAGTAAGCATCCAGAGAAACAGTAGAGGGGACACAAAATAAGACATGTTAGGAGTGGTGCAGTGCAATGGCTGTGGGGCGGCAGTGTTCCAGGAGACATTCTGGAGGCTGCGATGCTGCCCTATTTGCAGGCACCTCTTTGGTCTGAGAGAGGAGGTTGCCCATCTCCAGGCTGACCTGGCTAGGATTTGTGAATCCTCCTCCTCCAACAAGGGACCACCAGGGCCAATGCCACTACCTCAGAGGTTGCCAAGAAAGAGGAGAGGCTGGACCAGGGTGGGCTCAGGGAGGGAGAGGGTGGTGGAACAGAGTTGCATCCCTCCAGCTGTACCTCTCCACAATTCATTCACTCTTCTGGTAGATAGTGGTTCCTCTATGGAAGCACCTGCAGTGGAGACCAAGGAGGATGCTGGGAACCTTCACAAGAGACCCACAGGATGGTGGCATGGGACCCACAGGGAAGGAAACAACTCCTGGTGGGGGCTCAATCATTAGGGGGTAGAAATGGGGGAGGAAGGGGAGAGGGAGGTAAGGTGCCTTCCTGGTGCCATGGCTTGGAGGGACAGGAAGCGAATCCTCAGGATCGTGGGAGGAGCTGCATAAGGGAGGGAGCTGGATGTCATTGTCCACCTAGGGACAAATGACCTGGCTAGGAATGGGATCAGAGCAGTGCAAGAGGAGTTTGTAGAGTTGGGAAGGGGCCTTAGACAAGTAGCACATACGGTAACCTTCTCAGAGGTGCTGCCTGTCTATGGCAAGGGAGATGCTAGGGCACTTCTCACCAGAGAATTCAATGAGTGGTTGAAAAACTGGTGTGGAGCTCAGGGTTTTGGCTTCATTGGGGACTGGGGAGCCACCTGGAGGGATGCAGACCTATACTGGTGCAATGGTCTGCATCTGTCTAGGGGGGAACCAGAATTCTAGGTGAGAGGTTTAAATGCTTCATTGGCAAGCATTTAAACTAACCAAGGGGGGAGACACTGAAAAGGAACATGGAAATCCCAGCCTCCCCCCACAAAACATGGTGATTAGTGAGGTAAACACCAAGGTACAGAAGTTATTAGGGAGCAGAACAGATTTAAACGTAAAAAAAGGCAAAGGCAGTAAGGACAGAAATGGGGCTAAAAGGGGTAAGGCTATCAAAAAGTGGAGGGTGCTGAGTACCAATGCCTCTAGTCTGTGTAACAAGCTCCCTGAACTAGTGGCCTTGATGGAAGAGGGTTGCCTGGATATTGTGGCAGTCACAGAAACATGGTACACAGAGAACCATGACTGGGATGTCAACATACCAGAATACACAATCTACAGGAGGGACAGGGAGGGTAAAAGAGGAGGAGGAGTAGCTCTCTATGTAAAGGAAGGGATCAAAGCAACAGAACTAAAGAGTAAACAGGGAGCAGATGAGGCACTTGGGTCACCCTAGAGACAGGAAATGGCACCACAATCTGCATGGGGTTGTATACAGACCCCCATCTCAGGGGAGGGAATGGACAAGGAATGACAGAAGGCTTTCTTAGAATGGCAGAAAAAGGGGAGATATTGTTGATGGGGACCTGAATATGCCAGATGTTAACTGGAGCACCTTTGCTGCAGGCACATCCAAGAGCAGGGTCATTCTTGACGCCTTACAGGGGGCATGCCTCAGTCAGCTAGTATTGGAACCCACTCGGGAGGGAGCAATCTTAGACCTGGTACTCTCAAATGGGGACAGAGAAAGAATCTTAGATTTAGAAGTGGGTAGCCATCTGGGAACAAGCGACCACCAAACAGTGTGGTTCACGATAAACACAGCCATACAATCAAGCCATACAAAAGCAAGGGTACTGGACTTTAGGAGGGCTGACTTTGGGAAAATGAAAGAGTGCCAACAGGCAAGAAGGAGGGGTGGAGGAACAATGGGGAGAGATCAAAACAGCCATCACAGAGGCAACAAGCCTTTGTGTAAAGCAAATCAATAAAACACAATGAAGGAAAAAAACGCTATGGTTCTCAAAAGAGGTGGCAGGAAAGGTTAAGGAGAAAAGGACAGCATTCAGGAAATATAAGGAAACACAGAAGGAGCAGGACAGAGAACTTTATCAGTTAAAGCAGAAAGAGGCTGGGAAGGCAGTCAGAATAGCAAAGGCCCAAACCGAGGAAAGGATAGCCAATTCTGTTAAGAAGGGATAAGACCTTTATAGGTACATTAGAGTGAAGAAAGACCAAAGGAGGATACTGAAGCTTAATAAAGGGAGGGAATGTGGGTAGAGGGTGACAGTGAAAAGCAGGGATACTGAACGAATATTTCTGCTCAGTATTCACAAAGGAAGAGGAGGGGAGTTACCTAAACCAAACAAGAGAAACACTCTGAAGAGGGAGTCGATACCAGTCCATTTACAGAAGAAAAGGTTCTGAAAGAACTAATAAAATTGAAGGTGGACAAAGCAATGGGGCCTGATGGGATTCGCCCAAGAATTCTAAAAAGAACTAAGGGTAGAACTAGTGACACGCTGACTACTCTCTTTAACAAATCATGGGAGGATGGGGTGGTACCGAGGACTGGAGGAGGGCAGATGTGATTCCTCTTCACAAAAGTGGGAGCAGGACAGAGGCAGGAAACTACAGACAAGTTAGTTTGACCTCAGTGGTAGGGAAAATGATGGAATCACTTCTGAAGGAAAGAATTATTGAGTACCTAGAGGCCAGTGGGGCACAGGACCCAAGGCAGCATGGATTCATGATGGGAAGGTCATGTCAGACAAATCTAATAGATTTCTTTGACTGGGTGACCAAAGTAGTAGACCAGGGAGGGGTTGTGGACATGGCCTACCTAGATTTTAGCAAGGCATTTGATACAGTCCCACACAAAATATTAATACACAAGATAGCCAGCCTTGGAGTGGGTCCCAAAATGGTAGCCTGGATAAAAAATTGGCTAGACAACAGGACGCAAAGGGTAGTAGTAAATGGAGTCCACAGTGAAGAAAGGAGGGTTACTAGTGGGTTACCGCAGGGTTCAGTACTGGGACCGGTCCTTTTTAATGTCTTTATAAGTGACATTGCAGAGGAACTGGAAGGAAAAGTATGTCTCTTTGCAGATGACACAAAGATCTGCAACAGGGTTGATACACAAGATGGAGTGGAAAGGATAAGAAGGGACTTGGCAAGGTTGGAGGAATGGTCAAATGTATGGCAGCTCAGATTCAATGTAAAAAGTGCAAGGTAATGCACATGGAAACAAAACCCAGGGAAGTGTACACAATGGGGGTGAGATACTGACAACAGTAAAAATAGAAAGGGACCTGGGGTAACTATATCAGATGACCTAAAGGTGGGCAAGCAATGTGAGAAGGCAGTAAGAAAGGCTGGGGATACTGGGATGCATAGGAAGAGGCATCAATAATAGAAAACAGGAAGTTGTTATCCCTCTGTACAGACAGTTGGTGAGACCCCATCTGGAGCACTGTGGCAGTTCTGGAGACCCCATCTCCATAAAGACATAGACAGAGTGGAGCTGTCCAGAGGAGGGCAACAAATGGTGCAGGGTCTGCACCAGAAGACATCTGAAGAAAGACTAAAGGAGCTTAATATGTATACCCTTGAGACAAGAAGGAGAGAGGGACATGATAGAAACTTTCAAGTACCTCAAGGAATCAACAAAGTCCAAGAGGTAGCATCTTCCAGAAAAGAGATATGCAAGAACAAGGGAACAATTTGAAGATAGAGAGACGGCTCAGAGGTAATGTGAGGAAGTATTTTTCACAGAGGGTTGTGGATGCATGGAACAGCCTCCCTGAGGAAGTCGTGGAGTCAAGAACAGTGGGGGAATTCAAGAATGCATGGGACAGGCATAAGGCAGTCCTAGTGGGGGGTAGGAGGAAGTAAGCTGTTGGTTAACTAGGATCTGCAGCTTATCTGTTAGGTAGGAAAATGGGCAGACTAGGTGGGCCAAACGGTCCTTATCTGCCATCAAATTCTATGTTTCTATGTTTCTATTGATCATATTCCCTCTTGCTCTCCTCTCCTCCAGGGCTTACATGTTGTGATCCCTCAATCTTTTCTCTTAGGGCTTTTGGTGCAACCCCTGCACCATTTTAGTTGTCCTGCTCTGGGCTGCATTTACCCTGTCTACGTCCTGTCTAAGGTGAGACTTCAAGAAATGGATTCAATAATTCAGATGGAGTCGCACTAATGAGTGATACAGTGGCAACATCACCTCCTTCCTGCTGCTGGAGATACCTTTCCTAATGTATCCCAGCATTGTACTAGCCATACCCACTACTTTGTCACACTGTTCTGACACTTTGAGGCCATCAAATATGATAACCCTTAGGTCCCTTTCCTGCTTATTGACTGACAGTAACCCTCCCCCATCCTATACTCAGTTTCTGTGTTCCTATGCTGTAGGTGCATGATTTGTCACTTTTTGGCAATGAGCCCTCAACGTTCATGCTCTTGATCACTCCCTGAGTTTCTCAAGATCCCTACACAATCTTTTCACTCCTTCTTGAGTGTCCACCCTATTACAGGTTTTAGTATCATCTACAAAAAGGCATGCTTTCCCTTCCAGTTCATCTGAAATGTCACTGATGAAGACATTGAAGAGGTCTGGTCCCAGAACTGAGACCTGTAGCACAGAAGAGTACACAATAGCAGGGGAGGTGCTAACAACAACAAAAATGGAAAGGGACCTGGGGGTAGTCATATCAGATGACCTAAAGGTGGGTAAGCAATGTGAAAAGTCGGTAAGGAGAGCCAGGGGTATACTGGGATGCATAGGAAGGGGCATCACAAGTAGAAAAGGTAGAAAACAGGAAGTCGTTATCCCTTTATACAGACAGTTGGTAAGACCCCATCTGGAGGACTGTGTGCAGTTTTGGAGACCTCATCTACGCAAGGACATAGACAGGATGGAAGCAGTCCAGAGGAGGGCAACTAAAATGGTGCAGGGTCTGCAGCTGAAACCATATGGAGAGAGACTGAGAGAGCTTAATATGTATACTCTTGATCAAAGGAGGGACAGGGGGGACATGATAGAAATGTTCAAGTACCTCAACGGAATCAACAAAGTCCAGGAGGGTAGCATCTTTCAGAAAAAGAGATGTGTAAGAACAAGGGGGCACAATTTAAAGATAGAGGGGGGACGGCTCAGGGGTAATGTGAAGAAATTTTTTTTCATGGAGAGGGTGGTGGATACATGGAACAACCTTCCTGAGGAGGTTGTTGGGTCTAAAACAGTGGGGGAATTCAAACATGCATGGGACAGACACAGGGCAATTATGGTGGGGGGTTGCAGGAAGTAGGCTATTGGTTAACTAGAATCTGCAGCTTATCCAGTAGGTAGGGAAATGGGCAGACTGGGTGGGCCAAGTGGTCCTTATCTGCCATCAAAGTCTATGTTTCTATGTTACTCTGCTGGCCACTCATCCATCATTAGAGTGAGTAACATTAACCTCCACCCTCAGTCCTCTATCCATTAACCAGCTTCTAACCTAATTCACCACTTTGGATCCCACCACTAAACAAATGCAAAATTAACATCTCAACCTTTGCTTATTCACAAATGTTAAATGGCTTTTTCATTAAGGGTGCTACTGTTTTATGTTATACATCAGTTAAAACGAAGAATTCAGTGCACCTCCAGTCCAATGGCAAATCTTACAAATATAATATTCTTTCTGCCTGAATTGGCAACTTAATTATTTTATCTCCAATGGGAGTGGGGGTCTTTTGGTGTTCACATCAGGACTTTGCTGTGATGTTGCCCAGCTACAAAATATCAAGGTAGACCACCCATCAGCTTGGTCACTATTCTAAATTGGCAGCTTTTAAATAAGGTGAACTGCCTAAATTTGTTTCTGTTAATTAAGGGGCAGTCCCCAACCAATGGGTAGGTAACTGACGAGGAGCTGCTAATGAGAGAGTCATACTGTACATCTCCCAAGCATCAAAGAAATGCAAAATTAGCCGCTCAGCCCTTGCTCATTCACAAGCATTAAATGACTTTTTCATCGGGGGTGCTACTGCTTTATGGCATGCATCAGCATAAACAGAAAATTCACTGCACACCTTCCCCTTCCCGTGGCAAATCTTGCAAAAATAATATTTTTCTGCCTGAATTGGCCGCTTACTTGTGTTATCTCCATTAGGAGTGGGGGTCTCTTGGTGTTCACATCAGGACCATGCTTTGAAGTTGCTCAGCTACCAGATGTCAAGGTGGACCACCCATCAGCTGGGTCCCTATTCTAAAATGTAACTACCTGAACTGGCTTCTTTTACATAAGGTGCACCACATAAATTGGCTTCCTTTAATTAAGGTGCAATTCCCAACCAATGGGTAGGCAACTGGTGAGGGGCTAGCTAATGAGAGTGAATCGGGAAGAGTTGAGCTATTAATTTTTTGTTTGTTTAATGCTTGGGAAATGTATGGCTCTGTCATTAGCTAGCTGCTCACCAGTTATCTACACACAATGTTGAAGGCCTTGCTAGTCCAGACAGGCGACATTAACTTCCCCCCCCCGGACCTATTTCCCTGGTCACCCAGTCAAAGAAATCAGTCAGGTTCACCTGGCATGATCCCCACCCCACCCCATGAATCCATACTACCTTTAGTCTTGCAGCCCATTGGATTGAAAATACTCTTATCAACCTTTCCTTTATCAATGTTTCCATTAATTCCCCAATTGCTGAGGTGAGGCTAATCAGTCTGTAATTGCTAGCCCTTTCCCTGCTGCTGCTGTTATGTAGAAGGACCCCATATGCTACCCTGCAGTCCTCTGGAATCATGTTCGGTTCCAGTGAGCCACTGAATAAGGTTATCAGTGGGGCAAGCAGCACCTCCCTGCATTATTTAATACTCTTGGATGTGTCCTGTCTGGTGTCATGGCCTTGTTCCCTTTCTGAGCTGCAGGTCTCTTCAGGACTCTTTCCTCTGAAAATGGACTATACTCTTCCCCACCCCTTTATTCTTGTTGCTCCCTGGTGGCCCGTCCCCCCCCTCAATCCACTGCAAAGACTTAACAGAAGTAGCTGCACAGGATGCATCATTACACATACCCACACTCTATAGCTTATTATTCCTTAATTATTGAATGGATTGGAAATATCCTGCTTTCTAATTGGCTACATATGCTCTGAGACCCATATGTTAATCCCCTAGAAATGCATGGGTTGGAACAAGTTCTGGCAGTAAAATTTAGAATTTGGGCCTATCAGATACAGAATTCATCATCCACTTCACTCATCTCTGCCATCACAAACATGACTGTCACCTTCACTCACCAAAAACTTTCAACAAGATCAAAAAATGTAGAACTCACTTAAATTAAAAAAAAAATAAACATTCTTTCCTCTCATGATCTCCCTTACATACAGAGACACATTAGAAAATGAAGTATTATTATAGTTTTGATTCCTGATGTTTCTTTGGTGACCATGAAAAATCTCCCTCCTATCCTTACCAGCTTGCCAGGGAAAACTCTGCTGCTTACCCTGCCATAGATGCAACAGAGACCTTGCCTTCATATAAGGTCTTCTGCTGTGTGTGAGGGGAGTGAACATTCTGCCAGAGGATTTATGCAGAGGTTTGAATTCCTGTATTCCGTAATATGGAGGATAATGTCTGGACTGCTACACACAAGCCTGTGTAGCCATCAAGAGGTTGCCATGGCAATCTATTAAACTTTGAGAGTGAAACAAACAACAATCTTGAGTCTAGATAGGTTTAAAATATTTCATTTTGTTTTCTGTTAAGCACAAAACTGATAGCACATTTTTCTATTACCGCAGCTAACCTCTGGTGTGCTCAAAACAAAACATTTTTCAAAACTGGAGTTGGAAAACATTAAAAAAGTGTTCTACTGTGGAAGCATAGTGTCGTACTGTGAAATTGCTTAATGCCTTTGAGAATACCATGTCTGCCATTCTGAGATTCAACAGTGCTGTGTGAGCTGTTAAACTGTCAGTTTTACTCACACAATGCTAACGTTTGCAGCCGTGGTTCGAGCAGGTAAGGCGAGACAGCATTCCATGTTGTGCTGCAGTAGCTATGTATCTGGTACAGCACAACAGCAAAATGACATAGCTACTGCAGCACAGTAACATTATCTGTTTTTAATAAAAAAGTTTTGATTTATTTGTTTTTTATATTGTTTCTCTTTTTACTGATTTTATAAGTGCTATATGCCACTCCATATCGTTGGTTGTCTCAGGTTAATGCACTTCATGGTGCTAAAGCCAGTCTTTGCAAGCACCTTATGCCTTAGTATGTGCCTTGTAGTGCATTAATCCCAGGCAACCAACACCCTGTCATGTCTTATTGCTTAGCCATCAGTAGAAGAGGAAATACGTATACATTAAGTAAATGATTTGAGTATAAGCATTATAGATCAAGGGAGCACGCCTTGCCAGTTGGAGCCCTCCTGTCTTCTACACATGAGACACTCATTCTGAGAAGAATGTTTCAAGCAGGAGAGTGTGAGCTGAGTGCCAGGGAGTATGGACACCTGAAAGCCGAGCTGCAATCTCACCGCACAATAAAACCTCTATCTGCCACTAATTTAAACAATTTATATGTGGGTTTGATTTTATTCGATAGCCAAACTACAAGACTAATGATTTATCTATAAATTTCAACAGTTGTAATATTACTTTAGTGTTTTCCCACTGTTTAAAATTACAGCCGGTCTATTTCAAAGGATGACGCAGCCGAACTGTAGACAAGGTACAGAAACATCTCATTAGCAAGTTACAGCGGCAAACTTCCCAGGTATTGATATCGCTACTAGGTTAGATATTCAAGAGCTTAAAGACCTGGTAGCCAACTTAAATATAAATATGCTAGACATAAAAGATGGTCTGGGTCAATTAAAAAAGGCAAATGAACAAATTATTGTAAGAACTGCTGAAGCAGAGCAAAAAATAGCATTTTTAAACACAGTGAGCCATTTGGAAAAAAAAACAGAACAAAATGATCAAATTAACTACTTAATGGGTAAAACTGATGATACTGAAAACAGAGGGAGATGGAATAATATCAGAATAGTGGGTGTGACCAAAGAAATAGAAGGCAACAGTATAGTGGAGTTTCTTAAACATTTCATTCTGGATATATTAAATTATCACTAGGCTTGACCCACTGAAACTGAAAGGGTGCATTGTTCACTGGCAGTTAAACCACAGTTTGGAGGCAAGCCCAGAGCTGTTATTGCAAATTTTCTGAGGTACTCCATTAAAGAGGAAGTTTTAAGACTTGCCAGAGACCATAAGGTGTTAAACTGGAGGGGGGATAGAATTTACTTCTTTCAGGACTTATTGGGGGAAGTTGTGGACAAAGGGAGAGTATTCTATGAGGTTAAATCACATTTACAGAAACTGGATATACAGTATTACTTTAAATATCCTGCCATTTTAACTGTTATAGTACCAGGTGGGCATCCACAATACTGTGAACATCCCTAACAGGTGTGGGACATCATAAGTTCAATTACAAACAGGGCGCCAGCACCAACTGTCAGCACTTCTTCAAACCACACTCAACTGTCCATGTCACCTCATGCCACTTTGCCTAGCTGCCAATCTGTGGTGCCTATGGAGCAATCTTACATACATGGCCAGCCTAGCACTAGTACAGCTCAAGCACCCCTGAGTGCCATTCAGGAACCTACTCCATTGAAAATATATACCCCACTGCCTTACTCTACCGTTGTGAGGAATAAAACTCCCAGTACCCCCAAAACTGCATTGCTATCTTCCTCCATTAACAGGAAAAGTAAACCAGCAGCAAAACAGTTCTTTACTCACTGCCAAATGCAGCACGGGTTCGCTCCGAAGAAGTGGAACAATAAAAGTATTTCATCAGTCAAAGAAAATCCTCTGGTACCCCAGATGAAGTCTATGAATAAACTGGTTAAAAGTAAAGCCTCAGAGGGAAATCTCTCACCCGAATGCCCCATGAACTAGGAAGTATGCTTAGAGGTCAGATGTCAGTGATTTTCCTCCCAGCATTCAACTGATGATTTCCAGTGGATATAATTGCAGAACTGTGTCACCCATCTAAACAACGCTGATGCAGACTTTTTGTCCAATTTACTATGTTCAATATATTTAACCTCTTTATTTATTTTTTTTCTTATGCTCATGTTTACTATTTCTTGTTTGTCTTTTCGCTTGGTGACGCTTATGGATGTATGAGGCACAACCACTCCCTGAGTAACAGGCTGCTCCAGGTAAGTGAGCAGAGGCCTTGTTAAAACAGAATCAGACTTTTTATGGATGCCAAGCGTTGTCTGACAATAAAAGCCCAGTTTAGCGTTTAAATGTTGAGATACAAAACTGGCTGGGTTTTGAAGATATACTTTAGTTTTCCAAGAGTGGCTAAATATTTGCTGATGCATTTTTGTATACATGATATGTTTTGAAGTAACATAAAGGGGATATATACTTACAACTAAATGACAAAAAGAGTTGTTTTTTTTTGATCTTTCAGTTGAGATGGTACTGCATTACTTATTTCTTTCTTTCATACCACTCTTTTGTAACTTACAAGGATTTAAGAAGGAAAATGTGGTCTCAGGATATTGCCTGTAAGTATGCTTGTACAATCACTTTCTAGGCTGGCTATAGCATCCTTATCTAATGCAATAAACAGACCTTACAGAATTTGATACAATGCTATAGGCAGGTTAACTTAGACCTTTGGTGCTACAGAGAGCTGCAGCACCATAAGGAGAACAGACCTATTGAAAGCAAACCTACATCTATGTTCAGGTACACCATTAAAGCCATGAGTAGTCGTGGCACTTTATGGGCTAGCTGACTAAGAGTGTGGGTAAATGCAACATTAAATAAAGGCATGGAATGATATAGTAAGTGTTTATCTGAGTACATCGTGTATGTTGCAGGGAACTGCAACAAAATATGAGGCTCTATATATAAACATGGTCTGCAAATCAGCAATGATGCACCAACAGAAAGATATGCCAGATACAGTAGATGCGTTTGGATGTTTGTGTTAAGTGTGATGCTTTGGCTGTAAATTGCTACTACCCAGTGCCACATGTCAAGAAGTGAGGTTATTATTAGATTCTCTTTTTGCCAGTGGGGTGGTTCTGGGGTGCTGTCTCTGCCAAATCCCAAGGGAAGATTTATAAAGTATATAATGCAAATTCTAAATAAGGTTACCACCCTTTATTATGCTATCAAACATACCTTGGGTAAAAGAGTTGGGTTCATATGATATCGAACTTCTCAGAAAAAGATGACGCTAACTGAATTTTTTTTTTGAAATATATTAAAAATGTAAGCAGTGGAGTGGATTCTTTTGGAGACCATTAGTAAATGAAAGGAAAAGAGAGGTCACAGAATTGATTTTTGCTTCTCTGTCTGTTCTCTGTCTCTATATGTGGTTGAAATACAAATCGTTTATTCTATCTTTAATAACTGTAGTCAGTATTCTAATCATTCAATATAGTTGTACCATACATTTTTAGTGAGTTTGCTTCAACTATCTCACAACATTACGGTACCTGCTGTGTTTTTAGAAGTCTCTGTAAGTGAGCTAATTCAGTATCTTTTACAAGTTAGATTTTAAGTGGTGTTAATAGACTTAGCTCTACAAAGAGTTCTAAGGATTAAATTTAGCGATGGATATCAGAAAGAAAATGTTTAAAATAGTTTCATGGAATATTAAGGGTTGTCATAATCCCATTAAAAGGACAAAAGTTTTATTTTTTCTGAAATCACTATGAACAGATACAGCATTCATTCAGGAGACATACCTTACTGGGGAGGAACTTTTTAAATTAAAACATGGGTGGGATCAGTAATAGGTAGTTCATACAATTATAAAAGCAGAAGAGTTTGTATTCTATTTAATTAATAAGAACCTGAATCTAGTCATTAAATATAAAATAGAGGATCCTGAGGGTAGATTTCTTATTGTCAGTGCTGAAATTGATGGGGCAGACGTCACTCTGACTAACTTATATGCTCCTAATGTTAAGCAAGGTGATTTCTTTGCTGCTATGGCAGACAGACTTGGACCATTTGATTCTAAATCCTTGATTTTGGCGGGTGACATGAACACTACATTGGATAACTTTCTGGACAGAGGCTCTCAAATAACTACGGATCAAATATTTTCATCCAGAGCCTTCAATAAATTCTGTAAAGAACTAGGCCTGGTGGACTCTTGGACAGTGACACACCCCAGAGATAAAGACTTCACGTTCAGGTCATGTAGATGTAACTCTTATTGTAGGTTGGACTCTATACTAATTTCTAAACAGTTATTAGTGGGTCTAGCTAGCCCCAATATAGGAAACGTGGTCATCTCTGATCACGCCCCAGTGTTAATCAGTATTCAGTTGGAGGACATATCAGAACCAAAAGGGTTATGGAGATTTAATAGCAGCCTGTTGAAGGACAATAATTTTGTCAAAATGCTAAATAATGAAATTAAACTGTTCCTTGAAGAAAATGATAATGGTGAAGTGACTAATGGCATATTATGGGATGCTCTAAAGACCTATATGAGAGGCCAGATAATCTCCTTTGCTAGCCACAGAAAGAAAATGCAGAATGATGAGCTGTCCAATATGGAGAAAGATCTTAAGTTAAAATAGTCACAATAGATACTATCAGGATGCTCAGACACTAAACTATTCTCAGAGATAGCAGGATTAAAATATGAGGTTAACACTATATTTAATTGCAAAGCCGAATTTTCACATTTTAGACCGAAGCAAAAGTACTGGGAGTCGGGTGAAGCAAAAGAGAAGTTACTAGCACATAGGATTTGGAAAAGTACAGAAGCAACAAAAATTGCCTCAATCAGAGTTAAAAATAATACTGTTGCACACTCGGCAAAGCAAATTGCTAAGAGTTTTGAAACATTTTATTAAACTTTATATAAATCTTAAGTTTCATTTGAAGAAGGGCTACTAAACTCCTTGATTAGTAACATTAAACTACCTGCTCTTTCAGAGGAAGATAAGTTAGCGCTTAACAAACCCTTCACAAAAAAAGAAACAGTTAAAGCTGCTACGGTCACACCTACAGGTAAGGTGCCAGGCCTAGATGGCTTTTCAGGTGAATTTTACCAAACAGTAATTCAAGACATTGCCCCTCTGCCGAACAGAGTTTTCACAGAAGCCTTGGAGTCAGGGATATTACCTGCTTCTATGAGAGAAGCTGCTGTAAGTGTAATACCAAAGAAAAATAAAGATCACACTAAATGTGACAACTATAGACTCATATCTTTAATTAATGTAGACTGTAAACTATTGACTAAAATGATTGCCAACAGACTTAATAATGTTATTCCCTAACTAATTTATCGGGATCAAGTGGGCTTTGTCAAAAGTCGCAACAGTGCCGATTTGATAAAGAAGGCCCTACACATTTTATATAATGCAAGAAACTTAGATAATAAACCTTTTCTTCTATCTCTTGACACAAATAAAGCCTTTGATAGGCTAGAATGGGGATACCTTCAAAGTATGCTACCAAAATATAACTTAGGGGAACAATTCTGTGAATGGGTAAAAGTTTTATATAATCATATATCAGCTAAAGTTAAAGTTAATGGTGTGCAGTCAGGCAATTTTGATATTCTTAGGGGACTAGACAGGGATGCCCACTTTCACCACTACTGTTTATTTTGGCTTTAGAACCATTATTAATTAAAATCAGGTCTTCGACAGAAATTAAAGGAATGGATTTTGGGGAAACACAGCAAGCTTTTAGCATATGCAGATGATTTATTACTTACACTTACAAACCCAAGGTCATCGCTACAATCCCTTCTAGAACTGATACACTCCTTCTCCCAATTCTCAGGCTTTAAAATAAACTTTGAAAAATCAGAAATACTTCCAATCTGTAAAGTAATATGTCCCTTGGACTTCAACCAGTTTGGTTTTAAAGATCATGTGTAACAGTTTTTACATATTTTTTGTAAAAGCTTAAAAAGTTGCAGTTCAAGTCCTTGTGTCATGATTAGTGTTTCCTGAAAATGTTATGCTGTTTGGTTTTGTGGTTTTCTTTAAATCAGCATTTGTTAACTTGATCTACAGTGGCTGAAAACAGTGGAGTTATTTTTGTCCTCTCAGTCAAGTTTAGAGTGTGATGACATCATTTTGGAGTAGCTTGCTGTTTCAGATTCCCAATCAGAGCAGCACTCTGTAGAGTTTATGGTTTGCTGAGCTCTCCAGGTTTCTTACAAATCCAGTCTCTGGTTTGCGTTTAGATAGATCAGCTTAAAATATATATTTCTCTTCCTTTAAAAAGCTGATCATTTCAGTTTCAATGCTGAATTAAAATACTGGAAATCTTTTTCTGTGAGAAATCAGCGTGTCTGTATCACAGCTCTGTTCTTTCTAATCAAACCTCAATTTTTTTTTTCTAACTATATAACACAGGGCTGTTTAATGAGTATAAAACACATCTAAATTGTGTTCAATCACAGAAAGTTTGTCTTTGATGTAGCCTTCATAAATACAATCATGTAAGAACATTTTTCATGTCAGATTAACAGATGCTTGTCACACTCTGCTACAGTATTTCACACACAAGTACTGTCAGAATTCACAAATTTCATTTCTTTGGTGGTTTCTGTGTGAAAATACATCCTGTATGTGTATAACTAGAAACACTATATGGCATCCCAATGCACCCTGTGTGTGCCCCACAGTTGAGGCAGCTGCAGTCTACTGCCACCTGTCTCCTGCCCCACAAGCCCCCTGCCTTCTGATCCACATTCAAGGCTGCTGCACTCTGGTGCCCACTGTCTTCTCCCACACAGTCAGGGATTGTGCACCCTGCTGCCTCCACCCCCCTGCCTAAAGAATCAGGACTACTGCACCCTGCCGCCATCCCGCCCAAACAATTGGGGTTGCTGCACCCTGCTGCCCTCTCCCCACCACCCTCACAGTTAGGGATGCTGCACCTGTTACCCCATTCATGTCTCCACAGTCAGGGCTGCTGTACTGTGCTAAGCCCTAGAGTGCCAGGTTCCCTGCCTCCACAGCTGGGGCTGCTGTACCATGCTGCCATAGCACCAGAGGTGGGGCTTTTGCTGCACCCTGCTACCCACTTCCACTGCTCCAGATGGTCAGGGCTGCTGCTCCACATGTACCCCATCTCACAGCCAGGGGCTGCTGTACCCTAATGCCCCATGTGTCCTGCCCCACAGTCGAGGCTTCTGCATCATGCTGTCTTCTATCCCCTGTCACCACGGACAGGCTGCTGCACACTGCTCCTTTCTACATAATTGGGGTTGCTGTGGCCTGCTGTGCCCTAGAGCCCCATGCCTCTGCAGTTAGGGCTGTTGCACCATGCTGCCACTTGTCACAAGATTCAGGGCATTTGCTGCACCCTGTGGCATGCCTCCACAGTTGAGGCAGTTGCACCCTACTGTCCTTCTGCCACCAGAGTCAGATCCTTTGCTACACCCTGTTGAGACAGGAACAGGGGGCAACATGTGCAGTGTCCCTGACTGTGAGGGTGAGAGAGAGAGAGAGTATCAGGGTGCAGCAACCCCAGTTGTTCAGGAAGGGTGCAGCACAAAAGTAAGGGCATTTGCTGCACCCTATCCCCTGCCTGTGGAAGCAAGGGGCTCTGTGGTGCAGCAGGACACAATGGTGGCAGGGGACAAAGGACAGCATGGTGCAGAAGACTTGACTGTGGGGCAGGACACTGGTGGACATCAGGGTACAGCAGCCCTGACAATAGCACAGGGTGCACATTGTGCAACAGCCCAGTCCATTAGGGAAAATGGAAGTACGTAGCAGGGTTCAGCAGCACCAGCTGTGGATGCAGGCAGTATGAGACTCTAGGATGTAGCACAGCACAGCAGCCCTGACTATAGAGATAGGAACAGGGGGCAACAGGGTGCTGTGACCCTGACTGTGGGGGTGGGGACAGAGGGCAGCAGGGTGCAGCAGCCCTAAATGTTCAGGCAGGAGAAAGGGGTGGCATCAGGATACAGCAACCCAAACTGGGGGACAGGGTGCAGCAGGCATATCTGTTTGGGACAAGGGATGTGGGCAGCAGGGTGTAGCAAAGGATCTGCCTCTGGTGGTGGGTGGACAGCAGAGTACAACTGCCTACACTGTGGAGGCATGCAACAGGGTGCAATAAATGCTCAGGATCTTAGGCAAGTGGCAGCATGGTGCAGCAGCCCAAACTGCAAAGGCATTGGGCCCTAGAGCACAGCAGACCATAGCAACCCTAACTGTGTAGAAAGGAACAGGGTGCAGCAGCCCTGTCTGGTGATGGGGGATAGAGGACAGCATGGTGCAGAAGCCTCAACTGTGGTGCAGAACACAGGGGGCATCATGGTACAACAGCTCTGACTGTGAGATGGGGTACAGGTGGTGCAGAAGCTCTGCCCATTTGGGGCAATGGAAGTGAATAGCAGGGTGTAGCAAAAGCCCCCCCGATGGCTAGGGCAGCATGGTAAAGCAGCCCCAGCTGTGGAGGCAGGGAACCTGGCACTCTAGTGCTTAGCACAGCACAGCAGCCCTGACTGTGGAGACAGGAACAAGGGGCAACAGGTGCAGCTTCCCTAACTATGAGGGTAGGGGACAGAGGGCAGCAGGGTGCAGCAACCCCAACTGTTTGGGCAGGGGGTAGCAGGGTACAGCAGCCTTGATTCTTCAGGCAGCGGATGGAGGCAGCAGGGTGCACAATCCTTGACTGTGTGGGAGAAGACGGTGGGCAGTAGGTTTCAGCAGCCTCAAATGTGGAGCAGAAGGCAGGGGGGACTTGTGGGGGCAGGAACAGGTGGCAGTAGACTGCACCTGCCTCAACTGTGGGGCAGAGACATGGTGCATCAAAATGTTACAGAGTGTTTCTAGTTATACCTAACATGATGTATTTTCACACAGAGACCACCAAAGAATTGAAATTTGTGAGTTGTGACAGGTACCTGTCACAGTCTGCTACAGTATTTCAAGCACATGTACTGTTTGTCAATCTGACATGAATAAATGCTCTTACATGAATGTATTTATGAAGGCTATATCAAAGACAAACTTTCTGTGAATGAACACAATTTAGATTTATTTTATATTAATTTAATAGCCTTGTGTTATATAGTTAGAAAAAAAAATCTGAGTTTTGATTAGAAAGAACTAAGAGATGTGATGCAGACCAGCTGATTTCTCACAGAGAAAGAGTTCCACTACTTCAATTCAGCATTGAAATTAAAATGATTAGCTTTTTATGAGAAGATAATGATATATTTTAAGCTATTCTATCTAAACACAAGCCAGAGACTGGGTTTGTAAGAAACTTGGGAGAGCTCAGCAAACCATTAACTCTACAAATTACTGCTCTGATTGGGAATCTGAAACAGAAAGCTACTCCAAAATGATGTCATCACACTCCAAGTTTGACTGAGAGGGCAGAAATAACTCCACTGTTTTCAGCCTCTGTAGAGCAAGTTAACAAATGCTGATTTAAAGAAAACCAAAAAACCAAACAGCATGACATTTCCAGGAAACACTAATCATGACACAGGGACCTGAATTTCAGCTTTTCAAGCTTTTATAAAAAATATGTAAAAACCGTTGCACATGATCTTTAAAGTCTCCACTTCCACAGTCACATTCCTAGGCTTGGAATTATGTGGGGATATGAATACGTTTAGCAGTCTTAATTTTAATAGCTTATTGGATTCACTAAAACTACACTGACAGAGATGGAATCCAATGCTTATGTCATTCTGGGGTAAAACCCAGGCAATAAATATGATCTTAGCTCCTAAGATGTATTACCTTTTACGCCATATGCTGATTCAGTTACCTGAGAAATACTTCAAGCTTTTAGACTCGGCTTTATTAAATTACCTGTGGAATAGTAAGCCGGCCAGGATATCTAGACGTAAACTTCAACAATCCAGAATAAATGGAGGGTTTAACTATCCAGACTTTAGAGCTAGACATGATACATTTCTGGTCTCTCAAACCATCAAGTCACTATGGTTACAGGATTCAAATTTAATACCAGGGTGGGTAGATATAGAAAAACACCTGCTGAAAGGAGCCAATCCCAGAATTATTTTGTTCACAGAAATGCCAAAAGAAGTAAAATCTCACCCCATTTTATGAGCCACATCAAGTGCATGGTTTAGGACTGCCAAGGTGTTAGACTGGAATCCAGCTCTCTCCCCACATTGCCCAATATGGCTTAATAAACTGTTTAAATTGGGGGGGGGGGACCTTGAATTGGCAGATTTGGAAGACAAAGGGTATCCTGTATTTAAATGATTTATTTGACCAAAGTACAGCAACATTGATGTCTTCTGCTGATTTGGATAAAGAAATCAGGTTACCCAGAACAAAGGTTTTTAAGTATTAACAGCTTAGAGAAATTTTAAAAGGAAAAACAAATGATTCAATCACATTACCTCCCAATCACTTCATGGATATTTACCACAAAGGCTGTAGGACTATTTACAGCATGGTGCTAGATGCTAGGGATAATCCAATTCAATTCCTTATTCTAAAATGGGAAACAGAGCTGGGCTCCACCATCTCACATGAAGAATGGGATTGCAGTTGGGCAAACATTCTTAAGGCCTGTAAGGAGGCAAAAGGTAGGCTTACACACTATAAAATACTGCATAGATGGCATCATACACCAGAAAAATTGTTTAAAATGGGCCTTTCTGATAATAACAAATGTTGGAGATGCTGCAGCGATATTGGTACTATCGCTCATATTATCTGGTCCTGTCCATTAATACAAAACTTCTGGGATGGGTCCTCGGTGCAAGTGAAACAATTCTGGGGAAGTCAGTTGTCTCCTCATAGAAACTAACAATATTGGGCATTACTTCAGATTTAATTTATTGGTCTCAATTCAATATTTTATGGTTACTAGAAACTCTTATCTCTGCTAAAAACTTAATCTTTAGGAGATGGAAAAAAACCTCTCCTCCCTCTTTGTACGAATGGTTGGATGATAGTTTTACCAGGTCAAGTTATGAAAGATTAGCTTTTGTCTGTAGTGATCATATAGAAACCTTTTTAGATATTTGGAATCCTTTTTTACAATCAATATTGTGTAAAAGGGATAGAAAATAATCACTATAATTTAAAGTTATAGAAACTGTGCTTTGATGTCTCGCTTAGTTGAGAATTTCATTTAGCCTGTTCATTTGAGTTATCTAGTCTTACTTTTTATTCTGATGTTTAAAGATTATATAAACAATAGTTTTTATAGTGTATGTATTATATGAACTCTTAATAAAGTTTTAATTATAAAAAAAGAATGTTTCATGCACAGTTGCCCCAGAAATGGACATTTGTGAGGCAATTTTTTCTCGAATTTTAATATATTATTGATCAGTCTCAATCAATAATATATTAATACTGTGCCTCGACCACTCTTACAGTTTTAAGAGTTGTCTCACTTATATCTTTAGGGTATCAGGACTTCTCACTTTCAGTTCACTGTTCTCACGCCCTAAGAATGCACGTGAGACCACTCTTACAACTGTAAGAGTGATCTCAGCAGCAGTATTAACATACATTATAAAATGGTAAAAGCAAATAATGAGCCTGATTGTCTGTTACCTGTGCATTAGATCTGTCTAATGCACAGGTAAAAACAAGTACATGGAAACCAGATGCAGTGCAACAGAAATCAATGTGCAGTTAGACTGTTGATGTTAAAATGCTGCTTTTTTTTAAGTATTAGTGAGGTAATCATACTAACAGCAACCTGTCTGACAAAAATCCTAAAGACACTAACCTGCACAGCCCTACTACACACCTACAATTTTTTATGTCAGATTAACTGTGAGTGGGGTATCTTTCTGCTAGCATTTAAAAATATTTTTCCCTCAAGAAGATCCAAAGACTTCACACACTCCCCCGGCACCCCTCACTCACTCACTCAAGTGCTCTGCTTCTGTACCAGCAATACATATCAAAGAGATATTTTTTTAAAATGTTCAAGTTCACTGAATTCTATCCCGGAGAGCTGTGTCTGACAATCAGGATGCAAAAAATGTACTTTCCTGATTTTATAAATCGCAAATATGTCACACCTTTCATGCTACTTACTGAAATGTGTTTTATTTTCTTGAACACTACAATCTGTGCCTCCCTACCCACTCCTTCACTCACTCGGCTGCTGCAGTTGTCACCCCATCACTCGTCCACAAACCATTATCCATTTTTTAATACACCAATGTTGATGAAAAACTACATACTGTATATTCACAGTGCACGATCATCATTATGTCATTTTAGATTACTGTATCAGCATGACAAGGAGGCAGTTAAAGCGGCACAGCCAGAAGACAAGTAGCATCACACTGGGGCCCAGATATTCAAACTGCACCACAAAGTAGCACAATAGCAGGAGCAGGCACAAGTCCACTGCACCCATGCGCAACACGCACGATATTCAAACACTACGCAGGTCAAGATGCGCCTGCGGCACACGACTGAATATTGCAACAACTATGCCATTGCGCAACCAGGGATGTGTAGTGGTGCAGGTCTGATGCACAATAGCACAACCAGGGATGTGTAGTGGTGCAGGTCTGATGCACAATAGCACAACCAGGGATGCTCAGTGGAGCAGCGTAGCAGCACAACAGCACAACCAGGGATGCACAGGGACAGGATGCAGGGGCCTACCACCCATGGTAGAGATGGGCAGAGGAGCACACAGCAGAACAGACATCGCCCCCCACACCCCATGCACTGCACAACTGGAGGAGAGCTGGAAGAACCTCCAGCCCATGGACACCAGCAACAAACCCACAACTGGGGCATGGTGCCCCAGCACACCCCCTGGCAAGCTGTGACCGTCACACATGGATATCCGGCCACCCTGTGCCTCACCATCCCACCAATGTAGAACACACCCTGCACCACAATCCCCATACACTCTGCCCAGGAGTAGTGCCCAACAGTGCAGGACACCCCATGCATGCCACCACCCCCACTGTGACAATGCAACCCTGTGCACCACAGAACCATGCAAGGCAGCTCCACCATGAGCACCCTGCAGTGGGCAGCAGCAGACAGTGATGCAACGACTGCATACACAGTGCCGCCCCATACGTCCTCCCCGAGGTACAGCTGAGAGACCGACCATGCGTCGGCATACGAGGTATGCCACACATGACCCGACCCCACTACCAGTGGTACAGCACCCTGCACACTCTCCCAAGAACATACCCCATCCCCGCACTGGCCAAAACAGCCAGCGCAGACACCCACAGTGGTGCATGGAAGCATGCACCACACAGGATGCAACACAGTGCATGGACAAACACCCACCCATACCCAAGGGCACACCAACACAGGGACACAGCAGCGGGTCAAACAAGCCCCCAGCATGTGGCCATCGCAGCCGTGTACACACGG
Organism: Neoceratodus forsteri; assembly: GCA_016271365.2. Taxonomy (NCBI): domain Eukaryota; kingdom Metazoa; phylum Chordata; order Ceratodontiformes; family Ceratodontidae; genus Neoceratodus; species Neoceratodus forsteri. Next base: position 239,940,501 of record CM057451.1, read on the forward strand.
CCAGAACCTCTCCATGGCACAGGTGTGCCAGTAACCCTGTGCAGGCACCACAACGCTGTATGCCACCAGCATGTAGCCGGAGCACAAGTGACAGATAGTGGAGCACATCCCCTGCAACAGGCACAAGTGACAGCATTGAGGTGGGACAACAACAGCGGAGGCCACAGTGCCACCCGAGGCAGACGTGCACCACACCAGTGACAAGAGGCAACCCGGCATCGTGCTGGGTACAGTGGCTGTCCAGCATGGACAGCCACTACTGACATGCCAGTGGACTGTGCAGGTCACAGAAATGCAAGGGTTTCAGCTGCACAGGCCATGGACAGTCTGACAGGGGTGCCATGGACACAGTGCATGCACCATGGACCACTGCACACAGCCATCCAGTGCACAGGGAACAGCACACAAACCACAGACAGTGACTGAGAGCTATGCCCACACTAAAGTTGCCTCCCCTATGGACACACATAGACGCCCATGACTGCACCACCCCTGACGCCATGCACACCACTGCAGCTGAGCACCTTTAGCTCACTACAAATCAGAGACCACCACAGTAGGCATAACAAAACAAATGTATTATAAAAGGTAAAACACAACTATATACAACTATTTACAATACAGTAGGGGGTGAGGGCCACAAATCAGGTGGGGGTGGGTAAGGGGCAGGGGTGAAGAAATGGGAGAGGGAAAGAGGGGTGTGAGGGTGGGTCCAGGGGTGTAGGGTTGAACCCAGGGCATGTGGGCTTCAGCAGGCGCCCCGCTCCCTGCTCCTGTGGCACCTCCTGCCATGTCTTCTGCGGATGCCATGCTGTTCCACTCGCTGCAGGATCTCCTGCGAGGCCCGTGCCACCTGCAGCAGCTCCTGCACTGCCCTCTCTATTCACATCATCCTCCATCCACCTAGGACAAGGGAGCAGAGTCAATAGGTGTGAATGCCCATCCCCGTGCAGCCCACCCATTGTGCATGGCATACAGCCATGGGACATGCCCCTGTGATAGTGTGCAACCAGCCACAGTGATCATGTCCACATGATCTGCCCACCCAGGTGCACACAGCCATGTGGATCACTGCACACACCCACCACCCAAGTCCTGCACAGCACCACTGTGGCTGTACAGTGACATGGCTATGAGGTGCGAAGGCAGTGGCACAGCCATGTACCTGGTGCACACATGGACCACCAGCGATGCACACCCATACATGCAGTGCTACTGGACAGTGCTGACTGTACCATGTGACATGCACGGCAGTGGTGTCAATGGATGGTGGCCATGCCCAGCTGCCTGCCCTGCTACACAACATGCACAGAATATCCTGGATAAAAGGCACTCACCATCATCAACCTGGTCCTGGCGTTGTCCCACAATTGGACCATCTGCCCATGGCCGTTGCTCACCTCCCCTCTGCTTGCGTCATTGGCGGTCCTCCCTAGCCCGGTGATGCTCATCAGGGCCTAGGGTGAAAACATGGAGGGGGAACATCAGTACAATCTAGTAGCAAAGGCCCCCCACCCCTCGGTGTGTTCGATCCCACACAGCCCAACCATTCCTCAATCTCCCCACACCACCACCACCACCACCACCACTGCCCACACTGGATGGCCCACCCCCCCATGTGGTGGACACATGCCCACCGTGATACCCGTATGGATGCAACCAGTGTATGGATGGGGCACCTACCTGGTCATGGCACTGCGCCTCTCCTGGTGCATGCCCGCAGGTGGGAAAGCCTGTCTGGGTCCCTCCACTGGAGGTCCCCATGCCTGTGGTGACACTGCTCCACAGAACGGTCCAGTCCTGTGGCCTCCTCGAGTGCCACCGCCACCTCCTCCTACACAGCACTCCTGGCCCTGTCCAGGGGTGCATCTCCAAATAGTGCCCCAGCATGGGGCTCCACTATTGCCACCAAATTGGCCAGCTTGACCTGGCTCCAAACAGCAGCCCTCCGACGTGCCATCTCTGAATCTGCCTGGAGTCAAAATGGTGCTCCGTAGCGCACATCTGGCACGTGCAGATGCTGTGCGGTACAGTGCTGCCATTCCCCATTGCGCAGTCACCAAACAGCGCGATAAGGGTGCACACATGTGGACGCATGGTGCCCAGGGGGCAAAGGTCGGGCATAGGGTCAAGGGTCTCTTGGGCACGGACCGCCACAATGCAATTGGTACTTCCCACATGTAGCATGGTAGGGCACCTGTGTGAGACTTCCTGTAGTGGCCTACTGTGCTGTGGCACCACAGTGCCTACGGCGCTCCAGGTCAAGAGTGCCATACATGTGAACAGCACACTAGCACCACTGGCACAGTGGTGGACGTGCCCTGCACTGCCTCCCGTGCTCAGCATGTCAGCAGCATGGCAGGCATTGGCATCAGCACCCCGGGCAAGCGCTGTGCAGTGCCTACTGTGCATGTCACAGAGCTGCGCCTGTGCCTGAGCACGCTCAACAAAATTGCGCAAGGCGCAACAGTGCGATATTCAGCCGGCATATGCAAGTCAGCTCATCAGCTATGCCATGGCGCAGCTACTGCATTAGCATCCACTTAAATTTGAGCCTCGCCTCATTTGCATGCCTTGCGCTGTATAAATGTGACATGAGGCTGCAGAGGCCATAGTCTGCTATTGCAGGCTCTTGTGGTGGGTTGAATGCTGTTTGGCAGTGTGGACTGTGGTGTGTGGGAGATGCATGGGACTGCACAGTGAAAGGTAACACCTGTCATTCCCACAGGCTCTATAATGACCGAATGTGAGGAAGAGGTGGAACAGGAATGTTGGAGGAAGAGGAGGCCCAACTTCACGTGGGTAGAAACAGACGCCCTGTTTGAGGCATACCTCGACAGGCAACAGCTGCTCAGCGGACAGCGGAGAACACCACAGGCACGTGCTGCGGCATGGGGTGAGGTTGCACATGCCGTGAACCAGTATGGCAGCCACCAGTGGTCCATGCAGGAATGTAAAAAGAAGGTCAGCATGGACAGGAGGAGGATTAAGGACAAGGTGGCTGCCATCAGGGCTGCACGTTCTGCAACCAGTGGTGGGTAGCCGGATGTGCCTCGCCTGATGCCACAGGAGGAGCGGATGGCCAGCAGCATGCGGCGTTGTGCCATAGAAGGCGTTCCAGGTGGTGGCTTCCAGATGGGTGGCAGCCCGTCACTGCATGGTAGGTCCTGTGCTGTCACTGTGTGGGAGGCGGGGGGAGTGCCACAGGGTAGGTCAGAGACATGAACGCTACTGTGTTCCCTTACAGCTCCTGAGCATCTACATGGATCAGCAGTGGTGGGAGTGTCCACCGTGGGTGATGCCCTGGACACAGAGGAGCTCTCATCCACCTCCACAGGTGTCTGAGGGTCAGTACCACCGCATATCTGCCTGTCTGTCTGGACTGAAGATGGTGGTGCTGGTGCGGACTAGGCCCTGCCTGTGTCCCAGTGTGACAGTGGCCATGGAATCCAGCATGCTGGGCCACTGACTGGTGCCGTATCAGGCACCAATGATGATGATGGATCATACATCCCAGACAGTGATACGTGTGGGACGCAGGATGGTCCCACAGCAGGGAACGGCATGGGTGTAGCTGTGGGTGGTGCCGCTGTGGAGGCCTTCGTGACATCACAATCCCAACCTGTGCCTGTATGCCCCAGTGGGGCAGCACTGGTGTGTGTCCAGGCTGGTGGGGCTGTTGTGGCCGCTGCATCGGCACCGGTGAGCCCTGGTGATTGGCGGCTGGAGGGGCAGTGCCAGCAGTTGGACAATGGGGATGGGGGGACAGTGTCAGGGGCAGCGTCAGTGCACTGCCTGTGGACATGCCCAGGCATGGCCCTGGTGTGCAGCGCCCGACTTCAAGGGGTGCTGCCCAGCACGGCCGTGAACACCACGAGGGACAGCATGCCAATCAGGCGGATGACCTCGAGCACACCCGCATACTCCAGGATTCAGTGGATCAGCAGTTGCAGCTCGTGACTGCAGTGGATATACTCAGTGCAGTCCTGCACCAGGCAGAGGAGCGGCGCAGCAGGTACACCGGTCTGCTCCTGGCAGGGATGGACTGGCTGCGGGAGAATGTGACAGCCGCCATCGAGAGGCAGACATAGGCATTCACAGCTGTCATGGCCACAATGGGCACCCAGTTATTTGCCCATGCACTGCAGACACCACGCAGTGCCATGTCCACCCCCAGTTCCCAGCGTCATGTGACACCTGCCATGTCGACACCGGGTTCGGCTATGGGCATACTCAGCACGTCAAGCGCAGTCATGTTTGGTGAGCTGCAGACCCCTGCGCAAACACGGTCGTGTTTCCACAGCATCACCCCTGTTGGTACATCTGTGCCACCCCATGAGGCCAATGGTCAGCCTGGCATGGCTGGCAGGTCTTGGCGGGGCCGCCCACGCATCCGTGGTGGCCGTGGCACTGTGCCACATGACTGACCTTTCTCCCACCATGGTCACTGTCTGCCGCTGCCCTGTGTGCAGTGTGTGTTGTGCACTGTGAGATGCATGGGTTGGGTACCCGGCCCTGCACACACACAGTCCATGTGCACACCCTCCCAGCTGCTGGCCACTGTGGCGTGTGCATGATGATGCCTGCGTTGCACTGTCCACCAGTGTGCAATGGTGCCCAGCATCTGACACATGCAGTGATGGCCACTGAGCATTGCTGTATGTGGGCCTGTGTGTGGCTAGGTGTTGCAGTCATGGTCGGCGTGCCTTCTACCCCTTGTGAATGTCTTGTGGTGTGGGGGTGGGGGTGTGTGCATGTGTGAGTGTGTATGTGTGTGTGTGTGTGCATGTGTGTGCAAGTTGTGTTTGGCCATGCCCATCCCTGATGGCGTGTGCGGATCCACACTCAGTCCCATTCACTTGCCACCATCCACCCCTGGGGTTCGTCCATGCATGTGTGTGGGTTGTGCCCTTGCCAGTGGTGGTTACACATGGCCCCATGACCTACCTGTGTTAGCTGAAATGCTCCTCTGTGATGGTGTCCCGGTGCAGCTGAGCCATCCTGAACAGGTGGGGGGTCCCTTCGCCCAGGGGGTGGCTGCTCATCACCGTCTGGACCGGTGTCCTCATCATCCCCATCACTGTCCTCCTCTTCGACCTCTATGGCTATCCCACAGTCATTGGTCAAGTTATGCAGGATGCAACAGGCCAGGAATAGCCCACAGGCCTTCAAGGGGCTGTATTGTAGGGCACCGCCAGATGTGTCCAGGCACCAGAACCGTGACTTCAGCATCCCAAACACATGCTCGATGATATTATGTGTGGTGGCATGTGCCTCATTGTATCATTGCTGCGATGGGGTTGCGAGGCGCCGGTACAGTGTGAGCAGCCAGGGACGGAGCGGGTATCCACTGTCACCTGTGTATAGAGGGTGTACATTAGTATGGTGGTCTGCATCGCTCTGCCATGGGCTGTCAAGGCTGGTAACCATGGCACCCCTGACTATGCCTCCCTCCCACAGCTGTCCATGTCATCCTCCGTGTTGTGCATACTCACCCACTAGGTGGCCAGTGGGGATATCCCCACTCTTGAACCTGTGGCACAGTGTAGACTGGTGCCAGATGAAGGCATCATGTGCTCCCCTAGGGTGCGTGGCACAGACATTGGTTATGTGCCTCCTGGCATCGCACACCACCTGGCAGTTGATGCTGGAGTATCCCTTGCGGTTCCAATAGGCAATGCCTTCCGGGCCAGGTGGTGTGCAGATGGCTACATGGGTGCAGTCAATGGCCCCGAGCACGCCAGGCATATGTGCTACCCTGTGGAACTCTTGTATGTGTGCTGTGCGCTCTGCCTGTGTGCTGGGGAAATGGATGTACTCCGCAGCATGTGGCAGCAGTGCGCTTAGGAATTGTGTGAGTAGGCGTGACGCGGCTGACTAGGTTATGCCTGTTGTGTCCCCTGTTGGTCTCTGGAAGGTGCCTGTGGTGAGCAGGTACATGACAGCTGTCACCTTAGTCTCCACTGACAGAGCATGGCTCCGTCGTGTGGGTGCCTGCATCTCATCACTGCACAGCTCACAGAGCCGCTTCAGGATCGCTCGGTTCAGGCGGTACCAGCCCTCAATCTCTGCATCACTGTACTGCTCGAAGGTAATGCAGGCTCAGTACTGCCTGTTGGGGCCATACTACCAATGGGCCCTTCCACGGCCGCGCCCCCCTGCTGCCTGCCTTCTCACACCCCTCATTACTGCTTCCATCTGTATGGTGGCACTGGCCATGTCCCTGGCTGTTGTTCACCCCCCTGGCAGATGTTGTCCCGGTCCTCCCTCTGTCCTCTATGCTACTCCCCGTGCACCAGGTACGCCTCCAGCCTTCTGCTGTCCTGCCTCCTGCCACTGCCCTGACCACTCTGCAGCACTGCCCTGTTGTCCCTGCTCTGTTTCTCTGGCTCCCCAAACCTGTCCTGTGTGGCACAGGTGTGCCCTGTCCTGCTCCTCCACTGTCCCTCTCTCTGGTCCTCTCTCTGCTATAGCTGCCAGCTCACCTCCACTGCAGGCCTTCCTGTAGTGTTCTTGCACCTCTCTCTTGCTCCTTTTTATTTTGGCTCACTTTCACTATCGTGCAACTTCCACTACCTCCCCTATTGCGCATGGCGCATGTCGTTGAATATCGCACTGCACCATTTATTCATGGTTCCTCCCCCTACGGTTGCACATGCATCCATTACCATTGCACTCTTGCACATTGTAACTTGAGCAGCGGAGCTGCCTCCTGCTGAATATTGCACAACTGTGCATTTTCGGACTTGCGCTGGTGCATCTCTGTTGCGAATGGCACAATCCTTTTGAATATCTGGGCCAGTGTATCTGAAGAGTGTGAACAGTTCTCTTTTTTCAAAGTCTCATGCTGGCTGTACATAAATCAAATGCGTGTGACAGAGTGGAACATCAGAACATCAGGGAGCCCAGTGAGACATGCACAATTTCCCTTATGCTACTGGTTAGCATTTCTTTTTAAATGAAATAACACTGCAGACAGCAGTTCAGCCTGTGGCGGGGGAGTGAAGGGAGGCAAATGCAGACCCACAAAAAAAGAACACAAAGGGAAACGGGACATTGGGCAAGGAAAGCCACGATCAACAGGACCAAGGGGAGAGAAAAGTGGAGAGATGATACACACGCTGAGCTACTGAGATGGTCTTAGGAGAAACTACAACTACAAGGGCGTCCTTACAGGGACAAATGTCCTGCATACAAAAAAATGCATTCAGGCGGAGGAACTATTTTATGACAAATTGATACAAGTATTTTGCTTTTTATTTTTTAAACTTAACAGTTTTAATTTTAACAAACATACAAAATACAGAGTTCCATTTTATAAGCACAATAAGACACTCTGGGGGTGTGCATTAGACATTTCTAATGCATGGCCAGGGGCTGAAGGTACTCGGCCTGTGGCCCTGTGCCTCACTACACCCCAGACCGTGTGTTAGAAATGTCTAATGCACACCCTTCATGTCTTATTGCTTACGCACATTATTTGTCTCCTTAATATGAAAGCCCCTCTTTATCATAAACTCTTCTGTGGTGTAACAGTTATGACTTGTAGCACCAAACAATGCTTAATCTGTACAAACCTCTCTTTATATGTAGAGTTACACAACACATGAAGAAGAAGAAAACTACAGCTTCTGTTACTCAAATACGCTATATACTATAACAAATCTGTCCTAGTGAAGCAGTGGATAAAACTATAAGGCAGTATATAATATTACTGTATGTACCTCCACATGCCTGCTTGTAATTTTCAATAAAACTCTGTTTTTCACATTTATGCAAGCTCCTTAGGCTATTTTTTCAGTGATGGGAGTGGTATTACCAAGGTTTGTGCTTTTTGTAACCTCGAGTTCTGTGAGCAACTACATTACTCTGAACGACTGCCTTTGTGCGTTTTCTGTTATATCATAAGTGGCAATGTAACCTCCAAGTGAAAAAAATAGGAACATAGGAAAAGTACAAGTCTTTAGCCAGTGGCCATAGTGACTCAGCCAATTCAATCCTGAAATGAAAACTTTGTTTTCACCCATGTTCCTATCCAAGTTGGATTTGAATGCTTCCATGGTACCACTTGATACCTCGCCCCTTGGTAGTTTATTTCAGATATTCACTACCCTCTGGTTTAACCAGTTTTTGCTTTTATTTGTTTTAAACAATTGCAAATGATGGAACCTACTTTCCCTTGTTGATTCATTTTTTGTATACCCCAGACATTCTCACAAGTCTCCATCATTAAATGCCCTATATGTCAGACACAGATCACCTCTTAATCGTTTGTACTACATGGAATACAGTCCGAGGTCCCACAATTTTTCACCATATTGCTTCTCCACTGTCTGCTTAATATTTTTAGTTGCACACCTCTCTGTCTTTTTGAGGTATTTAATGTCTTTCTTATTAGATGGTGACCAGAACTGCACACAGTACTCGAGGTGCGGCCTCACCAGGGATACATACAGTGGCAGCAACACTTGACTATCCCTACTGTCGATGTTTCTGAGAATACAATCCAATATTCTGTTCCCTTTACTTATAGCCTCCCTAAACTGCTCAGCTGGTGATAGGTCACTACTAATCAAAATGCCCAGGTCATGTTCCTTGTCTGTCACTGGCAGACTCTTTCCATTTAATGAGTACTGCACATTCCTATTACTTCTCCCCATGTGCATCATTTTGCATTTGTTGATATTTAGTGCAAGTTTGTTCTGTTGAACCCATGTCCCAAGTCTATCGATTTCATTCTGAAATAGTTGTATGGAATCTAAGTCATTCACTGTTGCACCTATTTTAGCATCATCTACATATTTTCAGCTCCAGTACCCTGGAGAAGTTGTTAGCATAGCAATATATAAATTAAACAATATGGGCCCCCCAGCACTGACCCCTGAGGTACTTCACTGATGATGTCTATCCATGGAGAATAGTGTCCTGCCACACACACCCTCTGCTTTCTTCCATTCAGCCATGATGAAATCCATTTTATTATGTTATTATCTAATTTGATTTCTAATAATCTCTCTATCATTGGCTGATGTGGCAAGGTATCAAATGCCTTAGAGATGTCTACATATAATATGTGTAAAGGTAACCCCTCATCCAGAGCACTGGATCAAAATAGTTTAACTGATTAGTCAGACACAGCCTGCCCTCCCTGAACCCATGTTGTTGAATATCAACAAGACCCTCTTTTATTAGGTGTTCATTTATTATATCTTTTATGATTCCATCCATAAGTTTACTACAGTTGCTCTTTGGACCTTTTTTGTGTATGGGTACTACATTTGCATGCCTCCAAACACTTGGCACCTCTCCCTCCACCAAGGAGCTGTTAAAAATATCTGCAATTGGTGCAGCTAAAATATCTGCCAGTTCTTTTAATAAGGTTGGATGTAGGCCATCAGGTCCTGGGGATTTGTTGGGTTTTAAATTAGTTAATAAACTTCTAACTTTCTGCTCTGTTATTCTCTATGTTGTGCTGTTGCCTAGAGGTATATATAAATTACCAGCTACCTTAGGTTTGTATATATTTCCAAAACATTGTTTGAGGACTTAGGCCATTTGTTGCCCTTCTGTAATGATTTTATTATCCTGCACAAGGGGCTGACAGTCGGCTGTCCCTTTCTTAAACTATTTATGCAATTATTAAATGATTTCTTATAGTTTTTAATTTCAGTCACTATCTAGTACTCATATTCTCTTTTGGACTTTTTTTTTATTGACTTTTGACTCTTTATTCTTCAAAACATGCGTGGCATTTTCAAATGGTCTGAGTTTCCACAATTTGCATTAGCTTGTGTTAAAAAAATGAATCATACACAAAAAATGGTGTATGCATCAAAAAAAGGTGCAGACATAAAAAAGATGGTACATACAGTACATCACAGAAATGGTACATGCATGATCCTCATTATGCGGGCTCCATGATTTGTGGCCAAATTGGCAGACCATCTCATACCTGGTCCAATGGTGCAGAAAGAAATCCACTTTGAAAATAAAGTGGACAGATCCAGTTTGCAGATCCCGTCCAAGATCTTTAAAGGGCAACTGATGCCCCAGTGAAGACTTTGGAAATTATAATATTGAGACACATTTCAGGTTATGTTCTTTTCAGCAGCTCCCAACTTCTGATTCTTTATTGTTAATGACATTTGCATAGAAACAGGATATTTGCCCTGTACACTTCATCAATTGCCATGAAAATCTCTGCAATGTCTCAAACAAAGGTTGAAGAATTTATGTGAAGGTAGGATGCAGTAGCTGCTAAACCCAATGTACTGTACAAATACCCTGTTTTTACACAAATGTTCTTAGTTATAGCAACTTTGTTGACAGGTATCTGCTTTGAGCCAACCACAGTGCAGAATACCTGACAAGTTATTCTCCCACAAAGTACCTTCAAACAGCCCTAGAGTCTGTTATTTACCCAAATCCCTCCCACAGAGTCGGTTATTCAACTAAACCCCTCCCACAGAGTCAGTTATTCAACTAAACCTCTCCCACAGAGTCAGTTATTCAAATAAATCCTGCCCACAGTCGAATAATTAAACTTTGAGGCACTGTCAGGTTTTGTTTGTCTTTTTCCCTATTTGTAACCTGTTGCCTCTTCCCACGTCATGCCTTCAGATACGCTATATGGCCCCAAATTCACATGAAATGCACAACAGTAATTTATTTGTTTATTTTTTATTGCATTGGTTCTGACCTCTTGGCCCGCTGCTCAGTGCTCCAGCTTGTACATCAGTGAATATGCGACTGAAGCACCAGTAAACTGCATCAGTGAGTTACTTTTTTTCAAGCACTATGAGTTAAACACAGAATGTGAATCTTTTGTTTCACTGAACTTGCCAAAGTAAGTTTCATGCTAAAACAAGTGGTATATCCTATGACTCGGCAGTTCCAAAAGTAAATCTGTGACTCAGATGCGCATGCCCAGAGACACAGATTTACTTTTCAAGCCACCGAGTCACTACAATGTATCACTCAGTTTTGCATGAAACATGAACAATCACATTCTGTGTTTAAGTCATAGTACTTGAAACATATTTAATTCATAGTGCTTGAAAATAATGTAACTCCCAGATGTGGGAGTGCTTTGGCAGCATACTCACTTAGGCAAGAGCTGGAGCAGCAGGCAACAGGTCAGGAGGTCAAAACCAATGTAATACATTTTCCATTTAAAAAATAAATAAATAAATAAATACTCGAACTTGTATAATAATAATAACATTTAGTGAATTGGAGTATGCTCGCAATAACCGGCTGGTGTGGATTACATTAAATGCTGAGGTCTTTAATAACCCACACCCACTGGTTATTGCTTCATATACTCCAAATCACTGCATGTTATCACTTAATTATATTATGCTCCTATGACCACTTTAAGGGAGGATAAGCATGTGAAATACATGAACTATTAGGTGAATTGTGTTTAAATTATTGCAGTTTTCAGTATCCAGTTTCATTACGCAGGATATCTCAACCGAATTATAAAACTGTGTTTTCTATGGGGTTCTATACCTACATAATTTTACACATGCATGAGCTGAAGCTCAGGCAGGTTATGTGACTAGCTCAAGGCTACAGTGTGAGTCAGTGGCAGTGATAGAATTTCAATCCGTGATCATCTGCTTCATAGTCAGTAGTATAACTATTAGATTACACTGTTTTCCCACCAAAACTCTTTGTAAAACATAAAATGTTTTTTAAAATTGTCAGTAGCTCTCTAAATAAAATCCTTCAGCAAGAATCTGTCAAGACAGTGAACTGCAACAACAACCTGATTTTCTTGTTTTACTATAAATGTGCAGAAATTATTAAGAAATGTTAGTTGCTGGTTATATTCTGTATGCTTAGCCTAGTTTGTGATGCTAAAAAACTAGGCATCTAAGAAGGTGTCCCATACACAATGTCAAGCTACCTGTCATCCAGCTTATAAAAATTATCATTTAATTGACTGGAAGAGTAACAGAGATTCTCATATTCCTTACCTAAGGTGTTTTTGGTCCACACAGTACCTGCAAGCACCATGACTTTCATAACTTCTGGAAGGGGTAAGGGAGAATACATCAGCTGACCAAGAATATCACATCTGTGCACCATATTATAGCTGAGATGCTTCAGGATATGGACAGTCCTAATATACAATGCTAAGCTCCCCATGTGCTGATACTTGTACCTCTGTTGTTACCTTCTTTACCTTTAGGTGACAGGGAACAATAAAGTGTTACACATGCTTTTCTGTGCATTACAGGCTTATAATGCAATGCATGCTACATGGATTTAATGTAAATGGCTGAGTGCCATTGTGCATAGCACAGCATGTCAAGAAGAGCTAAACCGGTGTAGTCGGAAACAGCGCAGGCAAAGCCGCGACAGTCAAACTGTGCATCCAAAATACAGCCAGGGAAGGGAGAAATGGTAAGTTACTAAATTTCAAAGGAGTGGTGGTCCATGGCAACATGGTGTTGTTATAATAAATCTTGCCATCCCCAAAATCCAAGCTGGTATTCTGGATGCGCAGTTTTGTGATTCAAGGCTTTGCCTGTGCTGTTTGTGCTGTGCTAGTTTAGCTCTCCATGACATGATGCAGAGGCGCCATTGTGTCATCACACATTCATTCCTGGGAAGTGCATTATCTCTATTTATAAAATAGTGTCTGGCTATGTCAGGCTCTGCATCAGTAAAAACCCTGTCAAGTGGGACTTCATCAACATAATCTATAAACACCTAAAGGTGCATCAATCAGAGTACAGCCTGTCAGGGCTGAAAGGTCAGTATGCAAATATCACAGCCACACAGCCCAGCAAGATCAAAAAGGCATAGTGTAAATCAAAAATGACAAAAATTACCATACAAGCCACCCCACAGACAAAATTGCATTAAAATTGTATATAGCAAATCTAAACATCAAGAAATACAGCTCAAAGAATTAACACACTATCTCATAAAAGGTGGCTGAACTGTATTCAACACAACATAAGCAAACTACCTAAAGAATACACAGCATCCAAATGAGTCAGTGGTACTACCCAATAAAATGAACACCAAGTCAAAGCAGAAAAAAATACCTTTTAAAGTACAATTCCACACAAAACCAAACACATTCAAAAAACGTGTAATACAAACCTCACTAAAATGCTGTATACAATATACTGTAGCACTCTAAGGGCATGTTTACACATGCCAGTCTGCACCACTGCCAGCCAGTCAGTATATTAACATTGTTATAATCACCACTTTGTCATGCCTAATTTATTAGTTATGTAATTTATGACATGGAATGTTTAAACCCCATTGATTTTTCTGTAGTAGAAATAAAAGGACTGAAATCATTTTTTTCCTATGCAGTTAGAATTGAGGATGGTCACCAGGGCTGAAACAAGTGCTTGTACCTTTTGTTTAAGGAGATGTATGTTATACTTTTTCCCTTGTGGGGTCAGATATGGAAAGAGTCTGGCTGGGGGAAACCAGAATATGCATGTCCCATAGTTTTTTTCCCCAAAATGTTTATTGCAGGAATGTAATCTGCACCCTACTGTAGCCTGCCATTTTCTGTATCCATGTTTGTATCCATGCTGTATCCTTCACAATATTGTTTATACTTTACTCAGCATTGTAACCAAATGCATTAACAGTGTTGTACTAACATCCAGGTCACACTTTTAATAGGAAGCTTTGTTCCAGTGGGCCCACCTGATGAACAAATGACTAAACAAATATAATAAGTATTCCTCTCTCTCTGTCCCAATGTGCTGCATCTCAAGGGTGATACTCTAGCCTAAAAGCTAACATTACAGACTGTACAATGACCTATTTATTTATTTATTTATTTATTTATTTGCTTTTGGTAACCGGGTAAGTGCACTAGGCATAGCAATGCCTATTTTCAGGCATGACCCGGGAGGATATAGGGTACAGATGTAACAGAACAGTTTGTGGAGAACAACATAATGGGTGGAACAACAATGGTTACAGATCGGTACAGTATCAAGCAAGCTTGCGGTACAACCTAGTCAACAAATAGATGATAAACAGTAAACATCATAACAAGTGCAGGTTAACCCGTCTAGGGATATAGACTGGGAGAGAGATAGCTCCGCTAGGCACAGATGTGAAGTCAACACACAGAATAGACAATTGGCTTTAATTGAGGGTGAGTGCTTTTTTTTTTAAGGAAGGAAGAGCAGGGGAAAGGGGGACTTAGAGAAAAAGGGGAGGTGGGTGGGAGAGAGAGTATGGGAGACATGGGTAGGGTGGAAAAGGAGAGATGGGAAGAGAAAGTGGAGAAAGTAAAATGTGTAGGTGGAGCAGAAAAAATAAAATGTGGAGGTGAAACAGCCAGGGAGGAGGGTAGAGGTTCAATGGAGGTTGCAAGCAGGCACAGGGGGTAGAGCCAAGTACTGTAGATGTTCGCGGTGTGACCTCTTGAAAGTGGCATGGGATGGAGCCAAATTAATAGCTTGTGGAAGAGAGTTCCAGTTTTTTGGCACAATATGTGAAAAAGCTTGTGTCGCCATTGCTGTTTTGCATCTGGGGATGTGGAGAGGTGCTTGTTCAGTAGATCGAAGCTCATAGGAGACAGTTTGCGTATGCAACATAGAGGCAAGGGACTGGGGAAGACAGGATCTGTTAATGCTATCAGTGAGAGATCCGAGTGACTGGAGCTGATTGGCAGAGGGGGAGAGCCATTTAAGGTCAGCATAGAGCTGGCAGTGGTGTTTGTAGCCATGAGATGCAGAGGTATATCTATAGATATTATTATAGGTGGTGTCCCACTTGAGAAGAGAGGTTGTTGAGGCTCCCAAGGTAGGTAACTGACCCATAGGATAGTGCCGGAAGAAGAATGCCCTGTGCAGTAGCACGCCTGGCTGATGGGGTAAGGGCATAGCTAGTTCAATAGGCACCACCGAGTTTAGCGTTAACGGCTTTGCAGGTAGTATTGATGTGCTGATCAAAAGCAGAATGCCCAGGTATTTGAAGGAGCTAATGTTGACCAGTAGTGAGCTGTCAGAGCAGGAGATTTTGAGGGGGGTTTGGTTTGTTAGGAGTCTGGCTGGGGAGCCAAAGAGCACTGCATGCATCTTATCTGCATTTAGAACAAGGTTGTTTTTGATGAGCCAGGACTGGAGTTTGATAAAGTTTGAGGAGAGAGAAAGCAGTTTATGTCAGAGGTGTTCCTTGCAGTGGAATATAGAACAAAGTCATCAGCATATAGCAGAGACAAGCAGTCAGTGGAGAGAGTGGGGAGGTCATTAACAAAGAGAGAGAAAAGTAGGGGTCCCAGAATGGATCCCTGGGGAACACCAATATTAGTGGTAGAGAGTTCGGACAGGACGGAGTTGTAATTTACAGCCTGCCTCCTGTCTGACAGGTAGCTATTGAACCAGGCCACTGTCTCTGTGGAGAAACCAAGGCACAAGAGTTTGTTGAGAAGACGGGTTGGTTTACCAGATCAAACGCCTTAGTTAAGTCGATAAAAATCGTGCCGGTGGTGAGGCCTTTGTCCATTGCAGTGTAGATATCATTTGTAAATTTTAGAAGAGCGGTGACAGTGCTGTGGCCTTTACGGAAGCCATGCTGGGAGCTGGAGAGAAGACTGTGTTTTTGTAGCTAAGCGATGGTTTGAGTGGCTATTAGTTTTTCCAGTATTTTGCTAAGCACGGAGAGAATGGCTATGGGCCAATAGTTGGCCATATTTGTGAGGTCTCCCTTTTTTAGTATGGGAGTGACTTTTGCTATTTTCCAGATATTGGGGACATAGCCGTGGCATAGTGATAGGTTGAGAATTCTGGCTATGGGAGAGGCAATCATAGAGGTGCCAAGTTTCAAAAGTTTGGGCACAAGACCATCCGAGCCCATAGTGGTATCATTGGGGATGCCTAGTAACATTTTTAGGACTTCCTGTCTAGTGATAGTTCGCAAATGGAAAGGGGGGTGGTTATATTGGGATCCACTGTCCACAGGGGTAGGCGGACTACATGGAGGCGGTGGTAGGGAGGAAGACAGATATTTTGATAGGTCAGAGAATTGCAGGTTGAATAAGCTTGCAGTGGTGGCTGGATTGTTGCAATGCACACCATTTATAATCATATCGTTGGAGATTTTGTTTTGTTTGGCTCCTAGGAGAGTTTTGATGGTGGCCCAGAACTTTCTGGAGTCTCCTACTGCATTTATCAACAAGCCTTTGTAGAACAAGCTCTTTGCATGATGAATGTTTCTTTTACGTGAGTTTCTTTGAGTTCTGTAGTCATCATAGTCAGATGGGAGGGCCGAGACCTTGAAACACTGCCAGCTCTTGTCCCTAGCTCTGATTTTAGTGAGTAGGTCCTTGTTGAGCCATTTGGTGTGGGTACCTTTTGGATGGACCCAAACAGGGTAAGAAAGTGGTCCAGGGCTGTTTGAGCATTGGTGGTTGAGTAGATGAAGCTCCAGTCGAGCAAGGTGAGATCGCTCTGAAACTGGGCTATATCAAGGTTGGCTAGGTTTCAAAAAGTTATGAGTCATGGTGGGGGTGCAGGTTGTCTAATCGAGCGCCAGACACAATATATTGGGGTGTGGTCACTTATAGCATCAGCAAGTGTACCTGCCGAGAGTATACAGTCAATGCGATTGGTCAGAGCCTAGTTGATTAGAGTACTGGGTCTTGGGGGAGGCATAATCCTAGTGGGGTCAGTGATAAGTTGGTGGAGGTTGTGACCTTGTACTGCTGTGTGGAAGGATTTTTTTTTCCCAGTCCAATTTAGGTTAAGATCTCCAAGGATAAGGACTTTGTTGCGACCCACTAGTGCATCAACGTGTGAGAGGAGCTCCTCGAGACCAGCGGTGCAACTAGTGGTGGGTTATAAGCACATACAATGTGAAGTGTTTTGGGGCCAAGCTGCAGGGCGGCAAGGATGGATTCACAGTGTGAGAGGTCAGGTGTGGTGATGTTAGCGAGGTTAAGGTGTGTTTTGTAAAAAATGACCACTCCACCACCACCCCATTTAGAGGTGGGCCTGTCTTGCCTGGTGAGGTGATAGGTAGTGAGCATGCGGAGTCGGGGGTAGAGGGTTTGAGCCATGTCTCGGACAGACAAATGATATCTGAGTCATATTGTAGGACCCAGGCTTCTAGTTCCATCCGGTTATGGAGGAGGCTTCTTGTATTCATGTGAGCAAGGCGAAGACACTTTATGTCCTTCTATGATGAATCCAAGTGGGAGAGGGGGAGCGAGAGGGCCAGGGTTGGGTTCAATATCCCCCAAGAGTATCAGTGCAAGCAGGAGGAGATACCATAGTTTGCGATGGATGATTGGTGAAGACAGTGCAGCTATCAGTGCAGCAGGGGGGGCTATCACTCATGATGCCGGTGATGTGAGTTTGGAAACAAGCACGGGATGTCAGGTGGCAACTGGGGGAGGAAGCTTTAGCATTCAAGAGGACACCCCCCTCCTCCTCCATGGAAGGAGGGTGGCAATCTCTACTTCTACACCACCACCTGTGAGATCACAGGTGGTGGTGCATCTATAGGTGCTCATGGGAGGGAGGATGCAGGCTGACTCTGGAGCATGCAGCCATGTGCACTGTGCATATGCTCCCCTTGGAGTAGTTTTCTTCTGCATCCGGGGGGGTGAAAGTTGGTAAACTATGGTGCATGGCAGAAAGGTGCCATCATTCTCATGCCCCATTAACCCAGATTACTTAACAGCCTGCCACATTTCGTGAACCTGCAGAAGGACCTGCCTTAAACACCTCCAATAGAGTCCACCATGGGGAGCATGAGGAGACGTTGTGGCGCATGCAGGCATGACGTGGCAGGCAATGACATAAAAATGATTGCCCAGTCAACAGTTGTGTGTAAGGATGTCATACACTTTGTGAACAGTATTTATGAGGGCCTTCTTGGGGACTAAAGATTGCTGGATACTGGACCCAATGTTGACACTGCCAGTAGTGTCTCACAGTAGCAAGGAAGCAGCCTGCCACTGAGCTGGGCTGGCCATATCAAAGGACATGACCACATCAAAGGGAGCTGTTTCTGCAGTATGTGCGATTGTGCTCATTGGCTGGTTAAGAAGGTGAGTGGAAAACTGTGCTGATCACCATCTTTGGAGGTAATACTGGTAGCTGGGGTGAGGGGGTGCAGGATGGGGGGTCTTAAGCAGGTGGGTGGGGAGCTGTGAATTAGCCAGGGGATGGCGGGTCCACTAGACACCAGGTATTGGATTAATATACTCTACATGGGTGATCAGAGGGGTTCTATAGACACCAGGGATTTTTTTTTGCAGTTAGTGCTCTTTATACTCCTGCAGACCAGCCCCATCATCGGGATCAACCCCCATTGCCCTAGCCCTCTATGGACTTACTGTACAACTCCAGTCTTTCCCATGGATTACCCCCTGTGGTGGGGATGGCCCCCCTCTCTGGGGCCATGAAATGGATCTTCAAACCAGAGGCACACTGTAGATCTTGTTGTGGAGTCTGTGAGGGGCTGTTCCCGTCATGTTGGCCGGTCATATTTTTCACCTTTCGTGCCCCAGGAGGGCAGATGTACAGCTCTGCCAGATGTACCTGCATATGTATCCATATGTAGGATGTCAGCAGACATTGCTTCTCCACCCCAGAAAAATACTATCACTGTATGTCTGACCCCAGCTATCGCTAGGTGTCAGTGTTACTACAGGTGCTGCGGCCCTCCCTCCCCAGCAGAGGAGAGAGGACTTGTGAGTGCTCGATCCTCTTTCCCACCACTGACCCTCCATCTACCAAAGTAAGCTCCTGAACTCAGGTCATCGGTGCTGCAAGCAGTAGTACTACCACTGTGCTAGTGAGCTGGCAGACACCAGGGATTGTAAAATGTCCTACAGCATGGGTGATCAGGGGTGGGGCGGCCACTAGAGGCCAGGGATTGTAAAGAGCTCTAAAGCATGTGTGACCAGGGGTTGGGGGTCCACTAAATACTACTGATTGAATTAATATACTCTATATGGGTGATCAGGGTATGGAGAGATCACTAAATGTCAGGGATTAAATTAATATATTCTAAATGGGTGATCGGAGGTATGAACCCACTAAATACCAGGACTGTTCACTGTAGATATGTTAAACAGTGTTGTGCAGCATGCTAATGAGCCCATAATGGGCATGCAAATGTTACCTTAGTACCTTGTGTGCTCAATGGATTAGTATGTTAGGGCTGAATATGGCCCACAGGAGCCCTGGCACAATCCTCTATTGGGCAGTGCTCTCTTTTGTGGGTTCCCCTGTGTATCCCATTCAGCCTTGGGCCTTGTCAGTTCTGCATATATTCATTATGTTGTGCTGGCACAGCTTCATATTTAGACAATTAGTTTGCTCTTTTGGAATGTGCTAACTGAATATTGCTCAGGGCTGGCCGTGTGCTATTTGCCATGCAGCACTACTGGCTACATGGCACTAATGGCCAACTGTGAATATTGCTGCCTTAGTCTGCATCTATTTCTTTTTATGACTCCCTTACCAGTCCTTACGTTTAACATAGTATAAAGAATGTAAGACCAGGATAACGACATTATCTATGTTTCCAAACACACAGAGTTGTGATGTAGCAGTGCAGGGCCAGTGCAGGCTCAGAGGGCACCCAACTCCAAAACAGTAAATCAGATCCAAAATCGGTCTGCACTCAAAGAACAGATGTAGGCCAGTCACAGTAGTTATGCTGGAAATAAGTAGTTTTAGAAACACAGAAACATAGAAGTTGATGGCAGATAAGGACCGCAAGGCCCATCCAGTCTGCCCATTTCTTTTTCTACCTTATAAATGTGCCATCGGCCTTTGCTCTGTCAGTGGCCTATCTATTCATAGTCATTTGTATTGCTCCCTTATGCCTATCCCATGCCTGTTTGAAGCCCTGCACTGTATTCATAGCCACCACTTCTTGTGAGTAGCCATTCCATGCATCCACCACCCTTTCTGTGAAAAAGAATTTCCTCACATTCCCCTAATCGGCCCCCTAATCTCATGCTGTGACTCTTGTCCTGATATTTTTCTTATATTTAAACATGGTAGACTCTTTCACCTTTGTTAATGCCCTTATGGTGTTTGAATGCCTCGATCATATCACCTCTCTCCTCCTTTGCCCAAGGGTATACATATTGAGCTCTGTTAATCTGTCTTCATATGTCTTCTGATGCAGTCCTGCACCATTTTGGTTGCCTTCTCTGGACTGCCTCAATTTGGTTAATGTCCTTGTGAAGGTGTGGCCCAATACTGCACGCAGTACTCCAGATGGGGCCTAACCAGGGTCTTGTAAGAGGGATTATTACCTCCCTCTTACGACTTGTGATACCCCTACTAATACACCCTAACACCCCCTAGCCTTACCTACTGCTTGGATGATTTCAGGTCATCAGTGATGATGATGCCCAAGTCTCTTTCTTCCTTTGTGACTGCTAGCAACTCCCCTCCCAGCCTATAGGTGGCTTCAGGGTTTCTCTTCCCTATGTGCATGATTTTGCACTTCTTTGCATTAAATCCCAGTTGCCACTCTTCTGACCATTTTGCTAGTTTATCCAGATCTCTTCTCATTCTGCCCACCCCATCTGGATCATCTACTCTGTTGCAGATCTTGGTGTCATCTGCAAACAGACAAGCCTTACCCTCTAGTCCATCTGCAAGGTCACTAATGAAGATGTTGAAGAGGACTGGCCCTAGAACTGATCCCTGAGGTACCCTTACTTGTGACTTGCATCTCTTCTGACTGTATACCATTTACCACCACTCTATTTTTGCTCAGCCAACCAGTTTGCCACCCAGTTGACCAACTTCTGACCCACCTCGAGCCTACCCAGCTTATTTATCAATCTTCTATGTGGAACAGTGTCAAAAGCTTTGCTGAAGTCAAGGCAGGCGACATCAACTGCTCCCCCTTGGTCCACCACTCTGGTTACCCAGTCAAAGAAATCTATGAGATTAGTTTGACAGGACCTTCCTTTTGTAAACCCATGCTGTCTTGGATCCTGTGCCCTTATGGATTCCAGGTGTTAAGGAGTGCCTCCATAATCTTGCCCACTACTGAGGTAAGACTGACTGGTCAGTAGTTCCCTGCCTCCTCCCTGCTACCATTCTTGTGGAGCGGTATCACATGAGCTCTTCTCCAGTCTTCTGGGACCTCTCCTGTACTCAGAGACTCACTAAACAGTTCTGCTAATGGCTCTGCTAGTTCCACCTTTAGCTCCTTAAGTACCCTGGGATGTATGCCATCAGGTCCCATTGCCTTATCCACCCTGAGCTTAGCGAGCTCTTGTAGGACCCTTTCTTTTGTGAAGGAGTAGTGCTCACCTCCCTCCCCTGTACCATGATGCTAGCTGTGGGCCCTGCCCTACCTTCTCTTCAGTAAATACTGAGCAAAAGTATCTATTTAGGATAGATGCCTTTACAGGGTCCTCCTCCTCACATGCTTCCTTTTCTCCATTAGCTTAGCAATACCCCTCTGGACTTTCTCCTTTCACTAATGTATCTATAGAAAGTCTTGTCACCTTCTTTTACTGTTCGTGCTAGTGTTTCTTCAGTTTGGGACTTTGCCTGCCTTACTGCCTTCCCTGCTTCCCTTAGGGCAGTTTGGTATGCCTCCCTATCTTCATCCTGCTGTGTTCCCTTATATTTCCTGAAGGCCAGCCTTTTGGCTCTGACGTTTTCTGCTACTGTATTTGAGAACCAAAGTGGTTTCCTTCTTCTTTTGCACTTCCTTTTCTGTCTAACACAATGGGATGTTTCTTCAAGTATTGCATCCTTAATGCTTGCCCACTTTGCCTGTACCCCTCACCTGTGTCTTTTTGCCAGGGCTAGCTTAACTCTGTTGGCCATCTTATCAAAGTCGGCTACCTGAAGTCCCATATTTTGCCTTGGAATGGGATGATTTAGATGTAGTAGCCAAATTGAACCATACCATGTGATGGTCACTGGCCCCAGGTGACCTTCTACCTGGAGATCTGTGATCCCTTCCCTTGTTAGTCAGTACTAGGATCTAGGACAGCCCTGTCTCTTTGTGGGTTGCTGTACCAGTTGTTTGAGGCCCTCTCTGCAGGAATCCACTATGTGTCTAGTTTTGGCAGATGTTCCTGCTGGTATTGACCAATCTGTATCCGGCATGTTGAAGTCTCCCATTATCAGAACCTCCCTTTAGCTGTCATGTTTTGTATATCTTCTAACAGTAATGTGTCTATGTCCTCCCCTGGTCTGGGGGCCTGTAGACAACCCCAGTTCTTATGGCTGTCCCATTTCCTGTTTCTGGGTGACCCACAGTTCTTCTGGCTCCTTATGTGTATTCTGAATTTCTGTAGTTTGATATTTTCATTGACATACAGGGCCACTCCTTCCCCTTTGCACCTCGGTCTCTTCTGAACAATACATAGCCAGGTACTGAAGTCTCCCAAGTGTGGTTACTGTAAACCACGCCTCACTAATTGCTACTATGTCCAGTTTAGCCTCTGACATTATTGCCTGCAGGTCTGGGATCTTATTTCCCAGGCTGTGAGCATTTATGTACATGATTTTCCATTGGCCAGATTTTTTGCTATGTAGTTGTTGGGAGGTTTGGCATTACACCTGTGCGCCATATGGGGAGACAAACCTTTTTCTTACCTTGTGATGCAAATGAACTGCAAACATGCTGAATCCCTGTTTGACCACTAGCTGAGGGGAGGGGTGTTTTTCCTATTCGACGTATGGGGTGCTGCACCCTCTCCCCATTTGCTAGTTTAAATATTCTGCAAAGATGTCAAACTTCTGTCCCAATGCACTGACTCCCTCCTTAGTCAGATGCAGTCCATCAAATTTAAAGAACTTTCGCTCCCAGAACTGTTGCCAGTTGCCTACAAATCTGTATCCTTTTTCCTGGCACCAGCCCTTGAGCCACATGTTTAGCTCTCCTATCTCCCCTTCTCTGACCTTCTGTCCATCTGCTCCCCTCTCCCAGACTGGCAGGATCTCAGAGAAGGAGATGCCAGATGAAATAGATGTTAGTTTGTCACCCAGCCTGGTCAGGTGTTCCTTGGTCTCCACAGCTGACTGGCTGGTGAGATCATTAGTCCCTATGTGTACTAGGACATCAATGTTTTCTCCTGCTTTGTGAACAATTTTATCAATGCGGTCAGTGTCTCTCCATGCTGATGTACCTGGGAGACATCTGACCATTACCCCTGGCTGGAGATGGGTATCAACTCCCCGAATCATGGAGTCTCCTATGATCAGAAGTTTTTTGGATTTCCTTTTTGCTTTTTTTGTTTTGGTTCCTGATTTGGGTGAGTTTTGTTGTGCTAGCTCCTGTGCTGCAGTGTCCTGCTCTGCAGTGTCTTCTGCCTCTTTGTTTGATTTCAGAGATAGAGGCAGATACCTGTTTGTAGTGTTTATATGGTTTTTGGAAGTAATATGTTGGAGAGCAGAGAGTGATGGGGCACCTGATTTGCCCCTCCTAACCACCTGCCAACCTCCTGGACCAACTACCCTCTGCGGTCGAGGTTTTTCTGTTGGATGCTGGGGAAGTGGCGGGTGATTCTTATAATGTATTTTCTCTTGAATATGAAATTTGAGGTGTGCAATCTCTGCCCATGCTGCCTGGAGCTGAGCCCTAAGATCTCCAAAGGCCCAGCATGTAGGACAGTGTCCTAAATCCTGTAAGACTGTCCTTCTGAAAATTGTTCCACAGTACCTGCAGTTAATGATATCCATTCCAGATAAGTTGCTGGGTTTATAAGCTAGTCAGAGTAATTAGAAGGAAAAAAAGGAAAAAAATGCAAGTAATGGTTTGACTGTGTTTTGTTTAACTTGTTATAACAAGTTAAATTACTAGTGCCCCTGTAAATGAGCTCACCTTGTGGAGGCCCCACTGATCCACCCCTTCCTGCTCTGCCACAGGAAATGTCACAACTGTGGTACCCTGTAAAAGGAGTGTAGTGTGGGATGGTTGGGGATGGGGGTGGGTGGTGGCCCTTCCCCTGCCGAAAAACAAGAACCATGGACAAAAGAACAAGGAGGTAAGAGCAGAAACAATCAGTCAACAACAAATGCAGTAACCCTGAAAGCTTATCCTTATGTTAGATAAACTGTAAAACCTGTAAAGCACCACCTGTAATAATTTCAGAGAAGATATACGCTGTAAGAAACACTTTGCTACAGAGAAAAATAAAGCAATGAAATGTTAGCAACAAACAGTAGCAATCCCTGTGAGTAAAAAATAAAAACAACACCACACAGTAAATCTGCTTAGCCAAAATAAGTCTTAATCCTTTTCCCTTGCTCTTGTAAGTTTCTCTACTCTGCCTTTCAAGCAGTCTTAGAAGGAAAGAGCTCTGGTGAAGCTAGGTGCCCTGGCCAGCAAACCAAGTTTTACTAATAATCCAGCATGCACAGCAAGTGAAATTGCAATAAGTAAAAATACTTTATAAGGCTTACTAACCAAATGGACCTTAGCCCACTGCCCTGGTGCTTTACTCTACTGAGCTTCATCAGGAGGTGGGGATGGTCAGAGACACAGTCATTTTATACATGTCTGATGATATTATATATGTTTAAAGGCATATATATTAAAAAATGACCATACAAACACAGTGTCCTATGTCAAGTGCTTAAGTACAGAATGAGTTCATAAATACAGATACAAACAGAAGTATATGACTAAATATAAACTTATTTACAAAGTAAGCACAAACTGATGTTAGCTCTGGTGTGTTTCACCTTGTGTATAAAATAATACTCTCTAATATCAGAGTTAATATATAAGAGATCTGCCTAAATACTGGCAATTTCCACTTAATACCACTGTGGCTGCTGTATTAATGAGTCTGGCCTTCTGCAGCTCATGTTCAAAATTTCTTTTGGATAGTGTCCACTCATTGTAGCTGTTCCATGGCATCCAGGATTAGTGAGACATCTTCTCTTTCAGTGCTGACTGTAATGTTGGCATATCTCATGGTCTAAGTTGTGCTCTGTTTCATTTCTTCAGAAATGGTATTTATGTTTGATCTTCCTGAATAATTTATACATGTCACCCTGAATTTGAAAGCAGTTTTGTTTGGGGATGGGTACAAAACTGAATCCTTTTTTAAGTGCTACAATCTGGTCTTGTGAAAGTGTGGTATTGGAAAGGTTTAATATCTGTAGTTCTTAGACTCAGAGAAGGTTTTGAGACAGGGAATCGGAGACACTTAAGTGGTATATAATTGGAATTTGATCAGAAAAAGCATTTGATTTTTTTATCCCACAAGTATATATTTCTGGTTCTGAAATGCTATGGTATCCTGATAATACCTGGATATATTTATACAATGAATACGTTTTATGTATAATTATACTGAAATGAGACCATTAATCAGTGGATGGATGGAAGAATTGGTGACCATTCACAAAGATGTTAGATAAAGGTGTCTGATGAGCCTACTATTTTATGTATTATGTTCGGACTTTTTGATAAAAGAAGAATTGAACATTCCAGGTCTATTGTGGGTATATTCATTATGGAAGGCTATGTCACAGTCAAAATACAGGCATATGCTGATGATACCTGTTTATAGCACACCGAGAGACAGCTCAGCAGGTGGTTGAGATCCTACATGATTTTTCCCAGATCTCTGGATCTAGAGTGAATTATAATCAAAGCAAAGTGGTTTTAACAGGGGGTGGATGGGATCAGAGTTCCCCTGACATAGCTGGTATTTCCTTTATACCACAGCCTATTCCAGTTTTGGGAGTAAAGCTTGGTACAGGAGATACTGTAAAACAGGTAATTTTTGTGCCGTGTTTATTTGGTACTCTGCAGCAAAACTGAAATATCTGTGCTGGGCTGAATTCGCGATCCACTGCTATCTGAGCACTTACAACTTTTGTACTGGGCAAGTCACTGTTGCAGAGCTAATCAGAGAACAACTAATCAGAGCAATTATCAGCAATTACTGGGCAGTATATACAGGCAGTTACAGGTAGCTATGTAGTTAGGTAGTTAGGGAGGTGTTATCTGACCTGTAACTTCCTGTACTGTAGCTGCCAACAGTCCAAGAACTTTTTTTGGCCAACAGTGTCTCTCCTGAAATGCATGCAGAAATCACAGCAAACAAAGTGCAAGTACCCCTTTGATAATGAAGGGATACTGCTTGAGACACTGTCACAGCACTCTGGTGTTGAGCCCTCACTTGCCAAAGTGGTTTGCCGTGAGCTCGCTGTGACATCTTCCCCATCTTCTCCATCTTTCCCCTCATTAAAAAACAGTGCCCATCCTCATATGCCATCTACCTGCTAGATGAGTGGTTTGAGATGGGGAAATATGCCTCAGAAACTGGGGTAATGGCAGCCATGCGATTTTTCACTTCCAAATATGGACAGCCAATAAATGAAAGTACAGTCCATAGCTTCAAGTCTGATTACTGCTCACAAATTTGTACTGCACCAGATCCAACAAGTTTGTCCCGTTTAACCCCTCAAACAGTGTGGGTGATCAGCCCTCTTGATGGAGGACGTGGAGGAGCAATTAAGGAAAGTTGTGGGCTGCCTCAGAGAGTGGGGTGTCATAGTAAATGCTCGAGTTGTCCACACACTGGCCCTTCTTAATATGGTGGTGGATGGAATGAACATTGATGTGGGTTATATGACACATTATTCCACTTAAACTTACACAAACCTTTATTTTAAAAGATGGATACAAATACTTTAGTTCTTCAGTGAGCCTTTGATTTTGTAAGTTTATGATTATCTACATGTTGACTTCTCACCTTAACACTGTGGTTAGTGTGTGTGTGCGTGTATGTTTTGTGTGTGTATTGTATGTGTGTATGTGTGTGTTGTTTGTGTGTGTTTTGCATGTGTTGTGTTTCTGTGTGTTGTGGGGGCTGTGGGTTTGTTATATATTTTGTGTGTGCAGTGTGGTGTGGTGTGAGTGTGTTGTGTTTGTTATATTTGTTGTGGTTATGTGGGTGTGGTGGGGTATGTGTGTATGGTGTGGTGTGGTGTGTGTACACATGTATGTATGGGGGGAGTGTGGCATGGGGCAATTGTTATGTGGCTAGGACACTTAGTTCTTACATATAGTGTACATTTACTTCCTTCTACTAGTTGTCAGTGGTTGGATTACACACTGTCACATTTTTAAATCTGCTCATATTAAGATGCTTATCTCATTTACTTGGGGGTTGATAAAAGGTTTAATTCCTTTGGGTAAATATTAAGATTGGTGTGAATGATGATGTATTATGACTCTTGTACCTACAGTATATCTCATTCCTACTAGTTATCTTTCCCAAGGAGGAAAAACAAGGGGAGGTGGGACTGGGGGATTTTATCCTTAGAAGTTTTTATTTAGATTCCTTAGACTGATTCTGTGCATTTTTGTTATACACTGACTTTGTGTTGAAATCTGCACTTATCAGTCTCATGGTCTCATTTCTTGGGGGTCCTTGACAATTATTTTTATTTGGCACTTATACTTATGAGTGATACTATCATACAACATGTATATGTGTGTATGTTTAAGTTGGGGCTTGTTTTCAACTTGCAGTTAGACCTAATTTCAGGATTTTGTCTCTCGTTGTCTTTTCTTTAAAACACAAGGACACTTGCAATGTAAGTTGTAAGCTCATCTTAAATGTATTAGAGAGAATGCTTTCCCAAGGTTTTTATCAAGAGAATGCTTTCTTGAAGCATACTGAGACATTTTAAAATTTATGTGAGAAGAACTCTCTGGTTGTTGATAATTCTTGATAACCTTTGCCCTTCTGAGGCTTCTCAGCTAAAAGCATACTGGTGTTAATTAGCTTCTCTGACATAATCTTCTGTTATGCTTTAAATGTATATGTTAAACCAATAAGAATTATTTCTGTTTTTTCAACGTTGTCTGGTGTTAATAGTATGGGATTTTCAAAATAACTGCCATAAAGCTTCTGAAGATGACCTGGTTGGTTCGAACGCTAAAGCACTTTGTTCTTTCTTTGTGTAACATCTATGTTGGCCCAATAAAAGGTATCAAATCATTTTATTCTGGATCTGTTAGAGATAATAGAACATTCTCTAGGAATGTTTTTAAATACATATATAAGCTCATTACTTTACGAGAACGTTGGACCAGATTCGGACTGCGACAGATATTGACAATGATTAATGTTTCAGATGTGTCTCTTACAGACACTGAAATTAAGAGATCTCTGATGAGAAAAAATGAGAAATAAATCTATAAGAAGAAATAGGAATGAGCAAGGATCCTAAAGTGAATTATACTAACTAAAGGAAAGAAAGTTTTTTCTTTTTAATTTTGTTTTTTCATTATTACTATCACCACATGTGTATTTGGCTTTAAATGATATTATTTTGTTGTAAAGTAGTATTGCCATGCAGGCTGCACATTTAATTTAACACCAATTAACACTATGTTGTGATTGGGTGATTAATTAAAGTAATGAGCTTATGTATGTGTTTAAAAACACTCCTAGAGAATGTTCCATTGTCTCTGATGAATCCCGAGGGGTTGGGTGAAATATAAAACTTCCTGATATTGTACTGTCGCATTAGTGCTATGATGGGAGTAAAAAGCTTCAAAACACCACTGTAGTGTGACTTTGCTTTATTTCTTAAGCAATCAGCAAGGGTGAGTGCTCTACATCAATTTCTCATAGGCCTGAACCGTTTGTATGAGCACCTCCATCCTAGTGCTCACTGCCGTCTAAAGCTTAAAATTGTACCTACTTGGTGAAGCACAGGTTTTCAAAAGAAAAACTTGCTGTTTTTTGCTTACTGCTCCAGTGCAATGACAAGCATGGATAACCTGACAGGGAATGGCAGTGCTCAATAGAGCTCACCAGAAGGGAACATCTTGAACTCTCTGTTCTCGGAGGAGCTGACATCAAATCTGTTTCTGCAGGGGATGTCTGAACCAGCAGGACACCATAATGAAAATGAAGCACCAAATATGGAAGGTGGATTGATCAGGGATGCTTTTTCCTCCTGGAGAAACTTGTAGCGTGGTCAAGATGCCTGTATTGGCAAAAATAGGCTATGACAGCATATTTGGAAGTACAAAGGGCTCCTAGGGGACTATGCATTTTACAATGTCCCGTGTCTGGAAATTAAGGCCCCAATCACTTAAAAAAACAGGAGAATGTCATGCATGGTGCCGCACAAGAACTAATTAAACTTGTTATTGAAGATGGTGACAGATTGTCTAAAATTAAACAGGGAATAGAAGCACAAGAAAAGATGGTTTCTACATTCAAAGAACACCCAGATTATGACAAATGCCAAAAGAAATTCAGTGAGTTCCTTAAATTCTGTGACAATAAAATTAAAGGACAAAAACAAAAAAAGTTTAAATGGGATACTAATGACTATCTCAGGGACCAGGTTTTCACATGGAGAAAAGAAAAAACTAATGTTGATTATGTAGCTCATGGTGCAGCAGTATTGCCTAGTACATCTCCAACAACATCTGATATATCTACCCCAGGCAGCAGCACAGAAATAGTAGGCTCCCTCACCCCACGTTCCATCCTGAAAAAAACAGACCACATTTCAAATGACTATAGCACAGGGGACAGTGCATCAGAAAGTGAACCTGAACAGGGTTCTTTTTTAGGATCTGCTCTTCCTGGGCAACCTCAACCCAGGAGGAGCAAACGTTGGACAAGATTCCAATTCCAGGAATTGGAGGCAACAAGAGGAAAGGGAGAATGAGGAGGAGCCAGAGGAAAAGCAAGGGGCAGAGGCAGAGGACAACAGGCCCGCAACAGATATTGACAGTGATTAAGATTTCAGATGTGTCTCTTATAGACACTGAAATTAAGAGATCTCTGATGAGAAAAAGAGAGAAATAAGTCTATAAGAAGAAATAGGAATGAGCAAGGATCCTAAAGCGAATTATACTAACTAAAGGAAAGAAAGTTCTTCTTTCTTAATTTTGTTTTTTCATTATTACTATCACCACATGTGTATTTGGCTTTACATTATATTATTTTGTTGTAAAGTAGTATTGCCATGCAGGCTGCACATTTAATTTAACACTAATTGACACTATGTTGTGATTGTGTGATTAAAGTAATGAGCTTATATATGTATTTAAAAACACTCCTAGAGAATGTTCCATTATCTCTGATGATCCTGAGGAGTCAGGTGAAACATAAGACCTCCTGATATTGTACTGTCGCATTAGTGCTATGATGGGAGTAAAAAGCTTCAAAACACCACTGTAGTGTGACTTTGCTTTATTTCTTAAGCAATCAGCAAGGGTGAATGCTCTACACCAATTTCTTGTAATTGTGAGGACAATCTTGCTATCTGATTCAATAATGTCCTAACTCTTGTTAACTGCCCCTCTCCTACAGAGTAATAAAACATAAGGCCATAATCAATCACTGGAAGAAGAGAACTCTGGGACAAAAACATGCATGTTTTTGGAGTGAGTAATGAATTTAATCTATATAGAGTTCCAGGCCTTTGGTGGACTGGTTTAATCATGCAAGTAATGTGTTGGTCATAGTTAAGGGAACGATCCAAAGTAAAACCAAGATATTTAAATGTCTTGACTTGTTCAGTTTCAATGGGCCTTATGCACAAATGGGTGGGTACTACGTGCCAGAGGTGCGTTACCCACTTATGGAGTTCTGCACCTATAGACAGGTGTGCACTGGCTAGTATTCACTACCAGCCACCACCTGTCCATGGCTCTGTCCTCCCCAGCATGCAGGATACCACAGGGCAGCCAGGGGTGGGGTCACGGACTCAGCCAGACATCCAATTGGATGCCCAGACTTGGTCACAGAGTGGATCCCCTATACAGTGGGGTGTGCATTAGCAGAGTGCCCCACAGAAGACCAATGGCCAGCATCTGTGGTGGTTGCTGGAGGGCAAAGCCACCAGCCCTCCCATGATGTGGCCCCAGAGCAGGTCACAGTGACATTGTGGGGAGTCTGTTAGCAGTGCCAGGGGGGCACTGTGCCCCACCACATGCCTGGGGGACCAGTGGCAGGAATGGTTGATGGTGCCATTCAGGTGGGGCAGCATCCATTGGCTGGTGCCCCTATGAGGTATGTGGATTTAGTGGGGGAGGCACCTGGTAAGGGCCATGCACTGATGTTTGCTGGGTGGCACAGAATAGCCATGGGGTGGTCCAGCCGCAGTGGTCCCGGTGGCAGCGGGGGCTATGCGCCCCATCCAGGCAGTGACCAGTTGTGTGCACAAGGCACATAGAGGGCTTATGGCAGGATTCTCCCTACCTTGGGCCCTCCTCCACACCCCCATGACCAGAACAATGCGCCGTTGTGCATGGAGCGTAATGCTGGCACACCCCTAGCCTGTCCCCTGTGTGGTGCAGTCTGCAGCCATGGGGGATCGGGTGCATTGGGTCTGCATACCCCTCCCTTTGTGCATTCCATGCAGGGGGCAATGGGTGTGGAGTGGCTATGCACTATGGATACACTCCGCATAGCCACTTTGCCCATTAGTGCATAGGGCCCATTATCCTTTAAAGTTCTTAACAGGTGAAGAGGTTCAGGCATCAAATTCTTTTTATGGTTATAAAAAAAAAACAGATTTTTTTTCATTCAATACCAATTTATTTAACAAAAAACTATTTTGGGCCTTAAGAAAGTCTAATGCCAAATTATCCTGTACACCCTGGAAATCTGGAAATTTGGGCTGTTCATGAGGATCACCACATCATCCACATAAATATGTGAGCGTTCAAACAAACAGAGGGTAAAGTGTTCAAAAGTAAACTAAATAATAAGGGACCCAAAATAGGACCCTGAAGAACACCCAGTGACACCACAGATGGAAAAGAAATATGATATTTTATTTTAGTAGATTAACTACATTCTTTGAGATAGATCTGGCACCAACAAATGACTTCCTGAGAAATGCCCAAATTATGAAGGGCCAGAAACAACAATCTGTCATCTTTTATGATTTACCAGATCAAATGCCTGTTTGGATGGTGGATTCCTGGAACAGTCTTGCATGGGAAGCAGTGGGGGTGAAACCAGTGGTGGGTTTCAAAAATGCCTGGGACAGGCACAGGGAGTCATAGGAGGAAGGAGGAAGGGGGTGGAAGAGACAGTGCTGTAGGACAAGTTGGGTCTGCAGCAAAATTGATCATAATTAAAAATGGGCAGACTAGATGGGCCCAATGGTTATTATCTGCCATCAGTATCTATGTTTATGTAACCCCCTCTTTGGGAGATTACTAGTCTATTCACCACTCCCTGGGTTTTTGTGGCCTAATTTGGCCAGTATGGAAAAGGATTAATTTTTCTCAACACTTGGGTGGAGCCTTCTGTGGTTCAGCGGGTCACCATGGGTGCATAGAGGGATAATTGCTAGCAGTTTAAGTGGTAGGGGGAGTTCTGGTCAGAGGAGTGATTGGTGAGGGAGTGAGAGTGAGTTGGGGGCTGGCTGGGGTGATTGCCTGCTCCAGCCCATGGCTGGTAGTGCTCGAGGGGACACAGAGGAAGAAGTGAAAGCCAGTAGCCGCAAGCTGCACCATTACTTGAAGGGCAGCTAAAGTCGAGAGGGGTAGCCAGCAGCTGCAAGTCACAGAGTGCTCTGGCAGTGTATTCTGATTCATGTAGGAAACCAGTGGGCAAGAATGTGGCAGGGATTTTAGTGTCCAGAGAGCGAGTTGCCTTGGAGCTCTGTGGGACGTGTCCCCTTCTCAGTTCAGGGACTGTTGCTGCCAGTTCTGGGAAAAGATGCAGGTGTCATGAAGAAACCTGCAAATCCACAAGCCACGAGGATTACATGTTCTGAGGGGGACTCACTGAGCCGGTGCGGAGAGAGAAAGAGAGAGAGAGAGATGAGGATTGTTGAGAGTTTTAGTGCCTGTGAATAATAATGGGCTGTTAGGCACTGTGAACTGTTTTTGGACTTGTGCTGCCTTCAAACTTTTGTGACCATAGCTGTCCCAAGTTAATGCTGCCCTAAAGATTGTGCAACCTCTTTGGTTGAGGTAAAGACTGCTATTATGGCCATACTGGCCTTGTGAAAACTGAATGTGTTCCCATAAATTAACTGATGCTCCCCAGAGCTATGTGTGAATATGTTCAATTAATTTGGGATCCTTGTTGTTTCTTCAAGTTCTGTGTGGACATTCTGTTATTGAAAGGAACTGTTTCACATGCATTAGCCTGTTGTTTTCATCCAGCACCAACAAGAAAAAGGGACCCTGTGCGTGACATCTTGGCCTGAGTAACATGGCCACTGGAAGTGTTTCTGCTACTGTTGGCACCCCCTCCCTATGGACATATTCCATCCATACCCCTAGACATGGGGAGGAAGGGCTACATTTCCATGTATGACAGGTTATGTGATTCAAATGGATAAGGCACACAGCTGTTATAGTTTTGCACGTTCACTGTTGGTTTACAGAGCAAGTTTAGATGCAAAAGTATGTGGTGGTTGTTGGGGTGAGGGGTAAGGAGATGTGGACTTGAAGATCAAATGAAACTAAAAACAAAACAAATTAAATAAATGTGCCATATAATACTATGCACTCCATCAAGCCCAGTAGTGATACACATCACATACATATTCTGTAGGTTACAGTTAGTGATTTCAGAAATGTATAATTTTTTTTTTATTCAAGTCATTAGCCATCATTCAGCGCACAAAGTAAGCTTTATTTGTAAAAGGCTGGGAAATAATTGAAATGTTTATGTTCACAAAAAGTCAAGTAAGTTATCATATTTGGTCAGCTTCACTTTTCAGCATGTCCCTGTATAAATCTGGTTGAAAGAGAGAGAGGGAGGAGGAATGGTGGAACTCTATCAGTCAGTCTTAGATTGGTCCTGAAAGGGTTAACAAACCATACAGACAGCAGTAAATCATTGTACACTCACACACACACACACACACACACACACACACACACACACACACACACACACACACACATATGCACACATACATGCACACATGACACAGAGCAAGAGAGAGAAGTATAATTTGAATCTCTGCTGGAGCAATGCAGTCTCATTGCAAACTCAGTTTTTACCAACAGGGAATTGTTTAGAAAAAATGTGTAAAAAGAGGGTTTATGTGTCCTAAGTTAGAAAGTGAGAGGGAGGAGGAATGGTGGAGCTATGTTTATCATTCAGTCTTAGATCAGTTGAAAAAGGGTTAATAAACTGTACAGACAGCAGTAAATAATTGCACACACACACACACACACACACACACACACACACACACACACACACACACATATGCACACACACACACACACACAACTGGAAGACAGAGAGAAAGAGAGAAGTGTAATTAGAATCTCTGCTGGGCCAATGCAGTTTCATTACAAACTCAGTTTTGACCAGCAGGCAGTGGTGTAGTCCTAAGTTTTATTAGTCTCCATGAACTACAATGTCCCCAACTCTCCCACAGGCCTAGGGTCTGGGGGCTGCCTATAGCCCCAGAACCTATCAGGTGTTAGATGCATTCTATTGCATTTTGAAGGTCATCTTGACACTATTTGGCTGTTTTTAAAGCCTTCTTTGACTTGTTACAAAGAGCCAATATCACTATCAAAATAATTACTCTTTATTTTCTTTAAAAAAGAAAAAATGTCAAAACTAAAGCAAAAAATCCCATTCCAGCCACCCTTCAAACACCTGACTTTATACCATTACTCTTGAGTACAGTCAGCTTTCACAGCGGCAGGCATTGCACTTGTTACTTTGCAACCTGAACAGAGACTCTGCCCCCCACCCCAACACTGCACCATAAAGCCAGACACACAAGGCAGCAACAAGGGCACACAAAACAAAACCCTGGAGGTGCATATGTCTGTCACACAGCAGACACTTACATAGACCATCCATGCCAGAGAATAGAATTGATATACAGGACCCAATGGAGGGTCCCTCAAAGCCCAACATTGGCATAGGATGTATACCAGGTCCTGAATGCTTTATCTGCATGTACCATGAACTGAGATAGTTGGGGCAGGGAGGGTAAGGCTCAGCAGCAACAGCTGCATGAAATACAGGGCATATACAGTGACATCACTGCTCACAGACTTGACTTGCAGCAAGGGTTCTGCAACCTGTGTGAGACCTCAGACAATGGCATGACCATAATTGTCACTGTTCTACAGCAGGATGATGTTTCCCATTCTTATCCAGTGTATGGCAGTCAACCCCCAAATCCCCACATGTCATATACCAGAACCACAACACCATCAAGCACTCCAGCACAACCCATACATGACAGCCAACCTGCAGGGGTGCACAGCCAACTGTAACACATGATAACATAATGCCAAGCACGTTCCATGGTATGTACACAGCTCAGTCACATGGCAAGATCAGGGGCAATGCCAGTGGTAGGCTCTTCCCACCCCAAACATCAGAAGTCATCCCAGACACCAAAACTAAAAAGCAGAAATGATTTAATGTTTCATCTGAATGCAGCCCAGGTTTTAATGCTGAAGAATTGTCATCCACCATCAGATGCATGTGGACTTCACAATCATGGGTTCCATGCTCGCTCACAGTGGGGGGATGGGAGGCTGGCAGCAAGGGGAATGCAGTGACTTGAGTCACTGGACATAAGCCAGCCCAGACCCTCACTGTCAGGTAAGGCCATTCAATACAAACAAAATTGTTAATACAAAACAGCGCACTTACCTCACTGCTCCTTTTATGATAAAGCCAAGCTGCTTATTAATTCATAATGTTTTGTTGGCACCGACCATCTAACTCACTTGATCCCAGCCAACTCATGACTCCCAGCTTGTGAAAATGAATCCCTCACAGGCTTACATGGCATGACTAGTCGGCTGCTCCCCATTCACATTCTACATAGTGCTAGCAGCACCTCCAGTCACACAGGTACAGCTAACTGCTCACTGGGTTAGAGGATTTCTGCAGGACATTCCCCAGATTGCAGACCCATCTTTCACATAAACAAAAAGTACCAACTTCAAAATGAGAACAAAGTTATCACTGCCAGGTTATTAAGTTACTTATCCTTTATGGAAAAGACATTTAAACATGCACTACTGCTATGCCACATTACATATGTTAATTAGATAAATAAGTCCACTATACTGCTCTATGCTGAAACAAAAATACAATCTGTATTAAAATCTGGACCCCACTGAAATGAGAAATTGCCTCTCATTTGGGCTATCCTGGGTAAATGCATTATAAAAATGGGTAAAAGAGGACCCCACTGAAAAAAAATATATTGCACCTCCACTGCACTATCTTGGGTAAATACAGTGTAAAAACTGGGTCAAACAGAACCCCACTGCAAACAAGATATCAAAACCTAGCTGGACTATCCTGTGTAAATATATTTTAAAACTGTAAAAACAGGACCCTACAGCAGAACCCTACTGAAAAACAGATGTTGCATGTAAGCTGATCTGTCCTGGAAAAATACATTGTACAAACATCCAGACCACCTGTCTTGTAGCTATCACTATTGCTGTACTCTGATTTAGGTGACCTGAGGGGGGGGTTGTGGAGAGGAGGGTCCTGAGCAGGTGGGTTGACAGAGGATCAGATGCCCTTATTTGGGGGGGAACCACTAGACTACCAGAAATATTCAAGACAGCTACAGGACAGTTGATTGGGGGTGCAGGAACCATTACACCACCAGGAATATTCAAGACAGCTACAGAACAGATGATCAGGGGTTGGGGGGACCACTGGACTATCAGGAATATTCAAGACAGCTGCAGGACAGTGAATTAGGGGTACAGGAATCACTACACCACCAGGAATATTTGAGACAGCTACAGGACAGGTGAATGGGGTGGGGTGGGGTGGGGACCAATGGACCACAAGGAATATGTAAGACAGCTACAGAAATGGGGGGGCATGCACACATGTTAATAATCCCATCATTGGCATGAAAATGGCCAATATGTCTACCATAACCAAAGGGGTCATTAGCACGTTAGGGCTAAATATGGCTCATAGGAGCCCTCCCGCTATCCCATTTGATCTCTGCTACCTCTATGGCACTCCTGTCAGCCATATTCAGTCTGGACCTGTGTCAGTATAGCGCATAGTCACTATGCACTGTACC
This sequence comes from Neoceratodus forsteri, assembly GCA_016271365.2. NCBI lineage: Eukaryota > Metazoa > Chordata > Ceratodontiformes > Ceratodontidae > Neoceratodus > Neoceratodus forsteri. The sequence goes on from CM057451.1 coordinate 239,977,514, forward strand.
AACACGGCCCCATATTTAGACAATTTGCACACTCCAGTTGCAATGAGCGAATTATCGGAACTTTGCCCCTTAGGCAGGCTGTGTGCAAACTGCCACAGACCACACATGGCCTGCTCTGAATATGGGGGACACTCCTTAGCCCAGTGGAACCCAAAGTCCATGAAACAATGGCTCATGAGGGTAAGAAAGGCCTGCCAATAGCCTCAAGATATTCTTGTTCTAACGTAACAGCATGAAAGGAAATATGTTTGACACTGACTTATGCTTGTTTGTTTGGGCAGCAAAACATATGTACGTCACCATGTCAGTCAAATGCTTCATTTAAAACAAACAAAAAAGTATCACACAGGTAGATGTGTAGTAGACAGTATGACAAGTCAAAGCAGAGCCATGCATTCAACTCCAGGCTCCATGGTATCACAAGTGCATAATTAGGCACCACCACCATAGGGCAGGTATCAGCTAAGTGTAATCCCTGTTTAATGTCATAGTTACCCTGTCTTACTGTTTACATGTTTGATTGTATTACTATATAGAGGAGACTCTGGCTAAAAGAAAACAAATTGAACTAAAGCCTCACCCCTCTTCTCAACCCCTCACCCACCAGTGCCATTGGAGCTTATAGTACCTTGCAGTTTCCAGAGGGAAGATAGCCATTAGACACAGGTAACAATAAAACTGTCACTTTATTATCAGTCAAGCAGTATTTCCAAATAAACACCTTACAAATGCAAATAAAGTGTAACCACCCAAATTTTTCACAGGATAGTCAATACAAAAACTAGACAGAGGGTTACATGATCTTTACTTACCTTAGTAGAGAAAGTAACTTTAACTTAGCAAACAAACAGATTTACTAAACAAACTCTGGTAAGAGCCAATATTGCTGCACAGAGCTTTTATGAGTATTTTAAAGTGTAATGAAAATGAACAGATTGCAGTGAGATATAGTGGCGAGAGCTCTGGTGAAATATCAATTGGAGCTCTCGCTGCACTGGATCACCCATACAGAAAATGAGGCAGTGGGTCAGATCACGTGGTTCCACAGTGCCATACTAAAACTCCTATGATGACATTACATCTGCGGAGCTCTGCCCCCTCAGCCGTAAAAATGAGACTGCCTGTTTTACTCAATTGGAGGATCATCATTGTGTCTGTCTGCCTTTCCCAGCCCCATTGACGACACTACCACAAGCAGAAATCTGATCTCAAATCACCTTGTGCTCCAATAAAGAATGTGAAGGAATTCATCATAGAATCTATAAAACAAAGTCCCCTTACAGCTGTGCTTCAAAGACTGTTCAGTTGCTGATTTAAGACTGCTGCCTGGAGAATTACATAACAAAAAACATCTTTGAAGACATTAAGAAGCATTGGAACACTACACCCCTGCCAAAAAGGGCATTGTTTAGATCTAAATGTGCAGAAAGAGGGCTTAGGTGTCCTTGAAGACTAAAACAAGCTGTCCATGTTATTTACACTGAGCGTATCCACTGATTGTAATCTGAGCTGGCATGAGAATGCTGCATGCAGGAAAGAAACTCTCACCCCATGTAGTGATTTCAGTAGTGTAAGATTGTTGTTCAACTCCAAAATTGTTCTTCAGTGGGAGTCTGAGGTGCCCTTTTTTGCCAAGTGATAACAACACCTCTGCAGGGCTCCTCCACCGGCAGCTCTAAAAAGTCCCCTTGTCCAAAAAAAAAAGAGGGTATTTTTGATTAAGACCTAATTGCTGCCTTTATTTTTATACTGTAGTTATGTTCCACCCTTAGTGGATTAGAAGTTAAACTGTACAGGTGTTTTTCAGTTTTTTTTTGGGCAACTGTCTTAATCCTGTTAAATTGTAGTTTACTTACTACCCTGCCAAGAAAGGTGGCAGAGATATATGGCTAACCCATTTGTCTTTTTCATTTCTATATTGTTATTTAGTAATCTTGGCCCTTTTCACGCCCTTTCATGAAACCTTAGGTGCCTTGGATAAAGGAATGAATTTACCCATTTTTATTTTCAGTTTGGAATATGGGCCTTTTTAGCTTTCGAAATAGAAATAAAGGTCATAAATACTGGAATATATGTTCTGAGTCATGCAAAAAAATATATGACTGGATTATATTAATTGAATTTTTTAAGGACACAGACACAGAAACAAATTTGCCAAAGGGCATTATTTGTATCCTTTTCTGGGCCCCTGGAGTTTCCTGGTTGCCCTGCTGAACAACTTGAAGCTGTATTTAGGTATTTCAAAGACCCAATGATCCCAAAACTTGTGTGGGATATGATTTATCTGGGATGTCATAGCTGATTGTTGGTTAAAGCTAACAATAAAGGCAAACTTACAGGAGAACATTTTTGCCCCAGAGAGGGGTGTACACAACAACCTGAAATTCAGATTCATTTATTTATTTATTTATTGAATTTTGTTGACCGGGTAGGCCCACTGGGCCCCGGAGGTCCCTTTTTCAGGGGCAACCCGGGAAATAACAGTACATGAAATAGAAGACAGTGATACATACACAGGTTATGGGTATACAGTATACTTCAGTTTACAAATCCATGAGACAGAGCAGTCTTTTCTATGAGTTGTATATGTCTAACTAATAGTATGTTGTTCATTTGTTCATGCTACAGAACATACAAAGGAATGAGACAGTACTGTAAATTAATTAGGTAACATACATCTAAGAGTCATAGGATAGGTTCTGTGACATGAGGAGGAGTAAGTGCTAACTGTTCAGGGGGTAAAGATTTAAGTAGGATAGAGAGAGAGCTGACACAGGGTCATTGTTGTAGTGTCATGTACCATAACATAGGCATTTACTCATTGACAGCAGGTGGGTCTTGAGTCTTGTGCGGAAGCACGGTACCAATGGGGTTTCTCGCACCTCCAAAGGGAGGTTGTTCCACAGGGAGGGGGCAGTGTGTGAGAAGGACTTGCAGCCTGCCTTAGTCCTGACCTTTGGGACCTCTAGTAGCGTTTGGCCTGAGGACCTTGTTTTGTTACTGAATGTATGTAGTAAATTTCTGGCACTCAGTGGCTAACGGATGGGGAGCAATTATTCACTCATTCCCCCATGAAACATAAATTTCTCCTACCACATCTTAAGTATCTGGACTGTGTTTGGTGTGCTCCTAAGTCAAGGAAAGATGCAATGGGAGTTGCTCAAGGACTGTAAACAAACACATTCTTGTGTGGTGACACCAGTATTTTGTGTAGTCTGTTTTTGACTTAAAAAACCAAAAGGAATCAGAATCAAACTACTTACTACATTAGCAAATTCTACAGAATGTCAGCTAACATGAATTTTTTTTTAATACTGGGGTAATTCAAGGAATAAGGTTGACAGTGTCCCTTTAATGCACATTTAGATGGTGTTTGAAAGGCTTCAGTTGGACTGATTCACATGTAGGTGGTCATGGGTAGCAATAATACACACAACAGGGCATGCAGTTACTGTGTAATACCACCTCATTGGAGGTAATTAGGCATCAGCCAAGTGCCTTCTAATGGAGGGGTTTGCAGTGGTGGTCGTAATTTCATAATAACCACTTGCCCTGTAGTGTATTATTGGATTTATAAAATGGTCCTCAAACTAGTTAAAACTTAAAAAAAAATGTTTAACTCTCTTTCCTCTGGTCACGGTCCTGAGAGCCTTCTCTTAGGCATCCAACCTGTTCCTGCCCAGCCTGAAGTCCCCCTCATCTGAACCTTCCTCTCCCCCACCCCACCTCACAGCTGGCACCCCCAGCTTAACCCCTCCAGGGTGGGGCCATCCCTCCTACCTTGGGCGCTCTCGAAGTTTAGACTCCTGCTGTGGGACATGGGGTCTCAGGCGGAGATCATGAAGGCCAGCTGAGTCAGGACCTGGCTGCGGGCATGGGGATTGGTGCTATCGCCAACCCCCCAGACTGGGTTTTTCCATCTTCTGTACCTCCCTTTCCATGTGTGTGCATGCCCCGATGCAACAGGCGCACGGCAACCATGCCTGCGTCGGCCACGCTACTATGTGCTAGCCTTGCTTACTGCAGTACCCCTAGGTCTCCACCAGAGGTCACTAGCATGCTGGGCCATCCCATCCCCTTGATCCAGGGAGGAGAGCACCACATGGGCACTCAGACCTCAATCCTTCCACTGCCGACCCCCGGCACCCGAGTTCATTCCCGAACCCGGGTCACCGGTGTGTCGTGAGGTGTGGCACCCAGCGCCTCAACCCTCAGCACCACTGGGCTGGCCCAAACTTTGACATTTTAAAAATGTTATTCATAACATTACCATCCTGTGCTGCTGTGGAGTTCCAATGATGCAGCACACAGTCTCCATGGTCACTGTTAGGTCTGCTTCGAGACTGATGCAAACTTGAAGAAACAACTGATTAATTATTCATCATGTGGGTGTTTCTGCATGTCAAAGTCTTCTTGGTCATGCTTGTAGACAAATCATTAGTTTCAAACAAGGTAGATTTTGCTAGTTTCAGAGTTTCTGTGTTTTAAGGGAATGCTTTATTGGTGTAGTCAGTTGGATGACATGTTATAGTGCTCTTGGCCATTACCTGCTGTTTAAAAGTTGGGAAGCTATATGCCACAAAATCTCTTTGTGAGGACTTTACAGACCTGTGTGGTTATTGCTCAAGTACCGCATGGGTCTGGACAGCAACTAATCAATTAGGATGCAGGATTGTCCCTGCTCATTTTATAATATATCTTAATGAAGCCCCATATGACAGGGATTTGACCAATGAGGAGGCAGAGTTAGCCATACCCCACTGTACAATGGTAGTTAAGCAATGGTTGTGTAGTAGGATTGGACGAATGAAGTGGCTGGATTTCAGCAATATTTTCTCAACCAATTTAAAATTATTATAATTTGAAATGATTCCTTGTGCACTTATTTCAGTTTTATTCAATTTTCAGATATTCTTTATTTGCTATTTCCTTTAGTAAACAGGATTTTCATCACTTTGTCTCTTGCTACAACATGTTTTCCATTTGCCTCTTCAAAGCTGATACTAACAATTTCTTTTTTTCCTGATCATTCTTTGATGTCTATTTATACTGTTCCATAATGTTAATTATAAAATGTTGTGAACTTTTTTCTGACTTCACTTTGGTTAGAGAGCATTTTAAGTAACAATGTTATCACAGTACACAATTACACTTCATAACAGTCCCTGCCCATCAGCCTTTTGCATGTTAATATGTCCCCCGCAGCCAGTCTTTGCTGTTAAAGAGTGGTTTCATGAGCATTCGGCTTAAGAGAGAAGAGCGAAGCGAAGCTGATCTGTTCTGGATCAAGCTGAAGGTAATTTAAATCACTCTGATACAGCAAAGAGTGGCAACGGGGGACCTATTAGTATATTACTGATCGAGCACAATCAGTAATATAATTTAAAAACAAAAATTCTCCCTGAACGTGACTGTTTTCAGGGCACCTGGGCATGAGACACTCTTCACAGAATAAGAGAGTCTCACGCACTGAGGAATGGAGCACTCTAACAGGTCAGGAGTGCTCCCTCAATCTATATTCACTCATATAAAATCAATGAGTCTTGTCAGACAGTTTTCCATCCTAACATGGCTGCTACCTTTGCTCACTAAAAGCCTTCACTAAGGCCCTAAAAATAAAACTGCCTTAAATTAAAGAAAACAAATAATAATCTAAATGTTATTTACCTTCGTGGGCCTCTTCTTACACACAGACACACACACACATACACACACACGCACACACACACACACACACACACATATACACACACATACACACACACACACATATACACACACACACACACACACACACACACACACACACACACACACACACAAATTTACCTTCATGGGCATCTTCTTACACACATATACATGGATTTAAAAATGATGTACTTTAGTACTTACAGTTTTAATTTCTGGTATTTATTTGCCGACTACAAAAAAAAAAAACTTCCTATCCTCACCTGATTACCAAAGAAATCTCTGCGGTTTAACATGCCACAGATAAAACAGAAGCCTTGGCTCTATCTGAGGCCTTCTGTTGTGTGAGTGGTGGGGTGAATATTCTGTCAGTAGAACTGAGCATAGATTTCAGTTCTTGCATTCCATCCATTGTAAATATTCCATTTACTGAATGTAGGAAAGAGAAAAGAATTATCATGGGAAAAAGGGAGGAACTAATATAAAAAAGGAGAAAGAAAATGAGAAAGTTGGTAAATGGGAGAGGGTTGGGGAAATAGAATTTTATGAGCTAATTGAAAGGAAATGTATTTTGCTGTGCATTATATTTGATACATACATGGCATGCCAGTGCTAGGATGTGCTGGGACTATTTTTGGATGAACATTTTAAAAAAGAAAATCATTACAATGTTTAACATTATTTGATTTTTGCGCATTTGTTTTACCACAACCCCCCCAAAAAAAAAAAAAACTTGGACCCATTTTATAATCACAAGAAGACAGTCCAGGGCAATCAAGGGTGTGCTTTGTGATGCAATAAAGGCACTTCTCAGGTGGTTGAAGGCACTTGGCAATGCCTCATGCCTCACAACACACCTAAGGTGTTATGTTATCCACCACAACACACATACCCTGTCATATCTTATTTCTTAATTTATCAGGACAGACTAGTGGCAACAGACATTGTAGAATGTCCAGGAATCTCTGGAACAGAAAGCTATAACCAGTAAAGGGTATGAATCTAAAGGGCATTCATAGATATTTCAAAAAGTACTAAAAAGATGCATTTTCTGAATGTTAGAATAATATATTACACTTTACAGGACCATCTTGAAAATAGGACTTTGTCCTAATGATGTGATGCTTTTTCCATCTGAATTCCTGTTTAAAAATAAAGGTTTTAACTAACTAACTAAGAATAGTAGATATAATTGATTTTGAAGTTCAAGAATAACTAATGAGGCAACCATGCTTTATGATTGGCTATTGTACCAAGTGTTAATCTCTTGTAAATGCCAAAAGCAACTCAGATTAATGCCATGCATGTTAGTAAATATCAGAGCTTGTTTTTCAAAATGCCATTTTTCTCATAGAAAAAGTATGAAATGACATTTGACATAATCGCAATAATATAGTACCAACAGGCCTGAGGTTAACAGCACTTGATTTTGCCTCAGGCCATCAACAATTTCCAACAGGGTGTTAATCCTCTGAAAATGCCCAGTTGTTCAACTGTTGTGCCATAAACGTAAAATATAAAAAGGAGTCAAAAGATTTAACTCCTTTAACTTTCAGGATGGGCATCTTTGGTCCTTCGAACAGTTCAGTAGCTTACCTTGCATATACCATTCAGTCTAAGTAAAGGCTCTGGGAAGTACGTAACAGAGAATGTCATTGAACTTGTATGTCATATTTTGTTCTGCAGAGCTATTTTTAAATATTGTTTCCAATTCTATTATTGTTTCCTCTTTCTTGGCCTTTTCGTTAACTCAGTGTTTTTTTTTGATTTACACCCAGTTGTTAAGTACCATTCTAGAACTGTATGATCAATACTCAGAAAGAAAACGAGCACACAAGGTAACGTTGGCTTAGACGTATTTACTTATAAATTGCACAAAAGCCACAAGTACATAAAGTGCAAAGTGAGTGCCAAAATTAACATAAAAATCTGTGAAGGCTAAATCTACCTATGGACCGGAAACTTGCCCCCACATATTAGCATAGATACACGCCTTCTTCAGGCAACAGCTGTTGGCTTAGGACTGTATGATATAGTTTCTGACCATTTTAATCACACAGTTATACAGTATAGTAGCTCAGATGCATTGTGACAAAATTGTAAGAGTAGCAAGGACATTACCTACACAATTCAGTTCTTTTTTTTTAACTCTATTCTTTATTAAGGTATTCAAATATATGCAACAAACAATAAACAATAAATTCCAATAACATTCAACAACAACAAAACAGCCATAATACCCCATCCCCCTCCCCCTAACCCACTTATCCCCCTTCCTTCACCATATATCTAAAGCAAATGTACAGTACCATTAAATAGTAAAAAGATATAGCATAAACATAAAGTGACCCAAAATCTAAAATAAGATGGTGAGAGCTACCATTTTAGTAAAACATGAGAGAACTATAATGAAAAAGCATATAAAAAACCTTAATAAATAACAGATCTAAATTAAAAAAATATATACTACCAAGATTTAAGAATATTAAAGGCCCAAGGACTGCGATCAAGCAGTTAATTAAAACCTGCAAAATATCAAAGGTTGCCAACTAAATCTAGAAGACACTTCCATTGTTTTGAGAAGGAGGGTTACTTGTTGAGGAAGTATGATATAAAACATATTATAGTTAAATTTTGTCTAAGTTAAGCCTTCAACTCTTTAAAAACATGAGTAGATAGGTTCATCCAATATTTAAGTAAGAGTTGAGTTGTTGTGGTCTCTATGAGGGTTAATATACTGCAGATTTCTCCTCAAATGATAGATCAGATTAGAAATCACCTACGACACAAGTAAGCAGGTTAAACTTGTAATCTAGGATTATCTTGTCTAAAATATTGTGTTTTATTTCTTGCCAGAGCATTTGAATGTGTTGACAAGACCAAAGCAAATGGTCCAATGATCCAGCATATTTATTACATTTATGACACAAGTTAGACTTTTTAAGCCCCATTTTATGTAGTCTTATGGGAGTTAAATATGCATTATGTAAAACCTTAAAATGCATCAATCTCAAATTGTCAAGAAAAATTAACTTGTAGATATTGTTCCATAAATGTGACCATGATAAAAACTGAGTCAAAAAATGTTTATCCCAAAAGGACTTCTGAAAAAGCATATCCGAGAATTTTAATTTCAAAATATACTTATACAGAATAAACTTGAAATTGGATGAGGTTCGATAACCATTGTGATCAAATCTGATATAAAATTAACCTCCCCATTATTGGATACGCAATTACCAAAAAAGGACAGTAATATGAGTTTTAACATATTAAAATTAGTTATATTCTTGGACTGTCTGGGGTGGCGAGGGAGACCTCTCTGCTTGTGGGTCCCCCCCTCATTCTGTGCACCGAAACCAATGCATGGGGTAGAGGCGCCGACTTGTTGTTGCTGGGCCAGGCGGACCTCTCCCCCACAAACAGAAGTTCTCTTCCCCTGCTTTATAGCAGGCATCCGTGCCACAGATCTCCCGGGACAACTGAAAAAACTTAATTTCTGTACCTGGGACTTGCCTCGCATCTTTTACTGGCGGCAGAACCCCTCCTGGGGATTTTCTAATTTAGGACTTTCTGCTTTGGGACATTCCTCAACTCCTCCACTCACTGCAGAATTCTGACCTCGGAGCTGTTTCTCTAGCACAGCAGATGACTAAGAGAAAGAGTCGGCAGTATCCACAATTCGACTCGCTCGCCAGGGCACAGCGATAGAGACAAAGGAACGACAGGAATTTCGGCCACCAAATTCAAACAACATATTGTGGCGCCTGATTGGTCTCTGCTGTAGTGGTGACATATCTTCCCAGGCCACTCAAAAGCCTGGACCTGAGCCCCACTGCTCACTATTCTTGGACTGTCTGGGGTGGTGAGGGAGACCTCTCTGCAAGTGGGTCCCCTCCCATTCCCTGCACCAAAACCAATGCATGGGGTTGAGGCACCAACTCATTGTTTCTGGGCTGGGCAGACCTCCCCCACAAACAGAAGTTCTCTTCCCCTGCTTTACAGCAGGTGTCCATGCCACAGATCTCCCGGGACAACTGGAAAAAACTTAATTTCTGTACCTGGGACTTGCCTCGCATCTTTTACTGGCGGCAGAACCTGTCCTCAGGATTTTCTGATTTAGGACTTTCTGCTTTGGGACATTTTTCTCCCACCCAGCTCACCCCATTCCCTCCTCCAGTTAAACACTGGGGTTGCCCCACCCATATGAATCTCTGGGCCAATCACTGGGCTTGTAACCTTTCTTGCCCCAGTGTACCTGCATCTCAACAAGAGTTACACATGCAATGTCTTCTCTCAAGTGTATAGTTGCAGTAAATCTCTAACCTTTTTTTCTTTCTTCCCTCCCTCTCCTGAATGTGTTAATGGCATGTATACCGGGGTAATTCCAATTAAATTGTATACTAACAGGGACAACTTTCCTGATAAAAGTCAATAATCTGTTTTAGGTTAGGACTTGCAAATGTTAATAGCTGCAATAATCGCAGGGAGGACAAATGTGACAAGAACGCACATCTCCTGCACATTTCTCTAGACTGTACATTAATAAAGCTAACTTAATCTCCAAGTCATAGACCCTGCCTAGGGCAGAGGTAGCAAAAGTTGCCCCCTTCAGTGCCTCAACTAAGTATTATGTAGTGGTGACCAGGCTTACTCTGGGAATTACCTCTGGTCCTGCTGTAATCCAACTAAGGGACTGCAACTGCTCTGATAACTAGAGCATCCTCACAAGGGTTACCTGATAACTGATCCCCCTGTCCCTGCAGGGCAGTGTTTTCTCCCTACTGACAGCCAATTCCTCCGAAATCAAATACTGGTAAATAGTATCATCTGATATCCCAGCAGAGACAGAATACCTGTTCACTCCTGATAATCGGCATTAAGACTGATTATAACTGTTGGGATAGTGTTAACACCTGACATTCCTCCATAGACATGGTACCTATCCTTTGCCCCGAAAATCTGCCTAAGACAGGGCAATAGAGCTAGTTACTGGGCACCCCTTCCCACACAGCATGCCTCACCAGAAGTTGAACCCAGATCACGTGCCTCGTGGGGCACGAAACCCATGAGCCTCTCTCTCCAATGGGGGGTACTCCTGACAACAGTCTATATATTGTCCCTTCTCTGCGTGGACAGGCTCATAGGCTTAGGGCATCCAGAAATAAGGGGGACAAAGATACAATGATACCCCTCCTGTCACCTTCTACAGTGGAATGCCCTGCTCGAGCTTATTTGCCCTCTCCTCAGCCCATGAGCTCATAAGAAAGGGATTATGCAATGATGTTTTCCACTTTGCGAGCAGAACGGGCCAAGGCAACTGAATCCCATTGGCCAGACCTAAATTTCTCAGCCTTCTAGCTGTGTTACTACTCTTGGCTGAGGACATACAACCTAACTCTGGCCCTAACACCACCAACTGCTCAATAACGTCGCCTTATGACCCCCGCTGGGCATCTACAAAGGGGCTAAAGATAACGCATATGAACATATGCAGCCTTAGATCAAAAATGCAGGAGGTACAAGTCTGGCTTGATCTCTACAAGCTGGATATCCTTGCTGTCTCAGAGACATGGTTTAAGGCCCACATCCCTGATCATGAGGTACTGGCCCAAGGATATAGTAGCAACTGGAGGGACTGATTGGCCAAAAGAGGGGGTGGTGTACTCATCTACGCCAATGAAGCCCTAACCATATCGCCCCTCACCCCTGCAGCAAAGTACCTGCCCTGATGGTTAATCTATATTCATACAAGTCACCCTTGGGCACTCCAAGCAACTGCTATTGGCTGTGTCTACAACCCACCCAACTTGGCTCTTCAATCCCTAGAAGCAATAACTAAAACCACGGCCCAAGGAGTTTCTTTGGAGCTCCTTATTCTGGGTGGCTTCAACCTAAACTGGGCCCAGGACCCAAACAGCATCTTCTTGGCATTGACCCAAGAAGCAAACTTGGTACAGGTCATCTCAGAACTGACCAGACTGAACTACAAATCAGGGAACCATACCACCCTCGACTGGGTCCTTGAGTCCAATCCAGCCAACATTCAGAAAGCTGGAATAATGGCAGACTCCTTAAGTGACCATTCCCCCATATTCTGCATCTGGAAGAACAGAGCACCCAAGATCCAACCCAGAATACTGACTGCTCAGGAATACACCAACTTCTCAGTAGGGCAGTTTAATGACTACCTACACAGCCTGGACTAGAGCCCAGTTAGGCTCCTTCTGACCTTGGCTGAGGCTCTGAAGCATCTTGACAATGCAGTATGTACAGCAGCCAACCTCTTCACCCCTTTGAAAAAACATAGAACAAAAGGAAGCTGCTACAGGTGGATCTCTCCATCCTTAAAAACCCTTATGGTCAGTCGGGACAAGACCAGGAAGAAGTTCAGGCTCTCCTCCCTTCCTGCTGACCTCGTATCATACAAAGCCCTAAGAAATAAATGCAAGAGAGCTATCAAACTTGCGAAAAGGGAGTATGTCACTCACCTACAAAAAACTAACTTGAGCAACCCTAAACAATTCTGGCGGCATGTCAACAACCTGATAAGGGGTAACATTAACATTAACAGTAACATTGCAGTGTCAGTGGCTCAGTAGGTAGCACACTCACCTCTGAGGCCGGGAGATCAGAGGGCTGTGGGTTCAGTTCCCACATCTGGCACTTGGGTTAATATCCCAGTACTGACACTGTAATGCAGCATGAAAGGGGTGCTGCATTTCTGAGGAGCCGTCTTTCAGATGAGACGTTAAACCGAGGTCCCATCTGCCTGGATTGGTGGTAGTTCAGGTGTATGTTAAAGATCCCTTGGCACTTATCGAAAACAGTAGGGGATTTCCCCGGGGTCCTGGCCAAATTTCCCTCATTCACTAAAAATACCACCAACAGCTTAATCTGGTTCAAGGTCAGTTGGCATTCATCTGTATCCCCCTCCCCTGGGTCGTGCCTGAAAATAGGCAGGATTTGTCTAGTGCACTTACCCGGTCAACAAAAGCTAAATAAATAAAAATAAATAAATAAAATTAAGACTGAACCCAGACCCATGGAGGTCAATGGTCAGCCAGTGACTGACTCCCTTGAAATTGCTACTGCCCTTAATAATCACTTCACAAATCTCGATGCCTACAAGGCCGGCCTGTCCTCACCAACCACAGCTCCCAATGTATTCGAGCCTACTTTTCTAGATTGTCCTTCCTTCTATCTAAGACTGGTAAAGAGAAAAGAGGTCCTAACCCTCCTAAGGGCTCTGAAAGACAGTGGCACAGGAGGACCTGATGGGATTAACCCTCAGCTACTTAAGGCTGGAGTCCCATCCCTCTCCAAACCCCTGACCTGGCTCTTAAACAGATCCCTACTTGAAGGGACTGTTCCGGACCAGTAGAAACTGGCCAATGTGATCCCAATCCACAAGGGTGGCTCCAGGGCAAACATAAGCAATTACAGGCCTATTTCCCCACTCAGTACACTCACAAAGCTACAAGAAAGGTTAGTCTATGGCCAACTCCGCGACTACCTGGAGTCTCATCAGCTACTTGCCCCTTCACAGCACGGTTTTAGAACTAACCATGGGACTGACACAGCTCTAATCCATTTCTCGAATGACATGCTCAGAGCAATGGATAATGGTACACCTACTGGTGTCATCTTTATAGACCTGTCCAAAGCATTTGACCTTGTAGATCACAAACTCCTGCTATTAAAACTGGTTAAAATTGGCCTAGACCCCCTCACCCTCAAGTGGTTTGGGAGTTACCTATCGGACCAATCCCAGAGAGTCATCTGGAAGGGTACTACATCGGGTTCACTATCCCTAACAGAGGGAGTACCACAGGGCTTGATTCTCGGCCCACTCCTTTTCTCCATATTTACTAATGACCTTAACCTCCACTGTGGGGGTAGCTCGGTCATTCAGTATGCAGATGACACCGTCATCTACCAACCCCTGGGTGACACAGCAGCTCTCGGTTCCCTTCTCCAAGCTGACCTTGCATCTCTTGAGGCCTGGCTGAGAGCAAATAGAATGATCCTAAATGAAAGCAAAACTAAAGTGATGCTATTCGGACACAAAGCCCTTGGACATGACAGGTCAAATGCTTTGCATCTCACAGCTCTCTTGGGAAGTGTCATCGAGGTTGTGCCCTCCTTAAAATACTTAGTACTAACATTGAACCATTGTCTTACCTTCAAGTCCCACATGGATCAGGTTAGCAAGACCATACACCATAAACTTGGTACTAGGATCTCAATCGCCACAAGTGTCCTCCTCCCCACCCTGACTTATGCTGCCCTGATCATTCAGGGCATGGCCAAGCAGGAGGTCACCAGGATGCAAATCCTGTATAACAAGGTTGCCCGGTTTGCTACCCAGGACCACTCATGAAGTCACCATTGTGACACACTTGCCCAGCTACGTTGGCCCTCTCTTACAGCTCATCTTAATTACCCCCTGCTCTGCTTGACCTTCAAGCTACTCAGCCCCTTAGCTCCTCCCAGCTTAGTTGGTACTATCACAATCAAACATAACCCCAGGAGTGTACGGACATCAGGCTGAACACTGCTTGAAGTTCCCAGAGTCAGGATTAATGCTGGTGGCAGGTCATTCTCCTGCTCAACCCCCTACCTGTGGAACAAATTCCCTCCTCCAGTGCAGGAAGTCTCCTCACTGATGAATTTCTGTACCAGACTCAAAGTCCATATGACTGATGCTAGCACTTGCCATTGGCACGGCTCATGAGCACTCCCCTCCCCCTCACTTGTTCCTATCCTCCTAATAATATGATACCTTCATGCACCTTATCAGGTTCCAAGGTGCTTCTCTCTAGATATCATCCTTCAGCTAACTTTCCGCTGAACTAAGCCAGCCGAAAACAACGAGCTCAACATGTTAAATTACCTTTCTTCCACACCAATTGTTAAATCTATTTGACAATCCTACTTGTAAGGACTGTAACATGTTGATAACCATGGCTGTAACCTGCATACTCACCTGAATCTACTCTGTAACCTAAGTCTTCTCTGTGTGAAAATATGTAATGTTATCCCGGGTCACCCTGAAAAAGGGACCCTTGGGGTTCAGTGGGCCTAACCGGTCACCAAATTTTATAAATAAATAAATAAATAATAAAAATAAAATAAAAATATGCTTCTTGGACCAATGAAATTCTTTAGAAATTTCAGAAAAAGAGTGAAAATTCCCAAACTCTAAAAAAAGACTTCACCTGGGGTTAACCTGGCTAGGTAAAAATTTGGAGGTCAATAGTTTCCCTTTTAAGCAAAGATTTGGGTTATAAAACACTGGTTGAAAAATACGTTGAGATATAGTAATAATGAACAGTTGACAAAATTGATTATAAACCTTTAAGGAAGTACCAGCCACTGTATTTTTGATATCTTTAGGAATGTTTTTAATGTTTTTAAAAGCTGTATATAGAATAGCTTCCAGGCAAGTGTTAAATTTTTTAAGCAACTCCTTTTCCAGTATGACCCAAATGGGAACACAAGGGGAAGAATGATTATTATATGTAAGCCATTTTAAGTATTTATTCATATGTGAAGCTATGTAGTAAAATATAAGATTTGGCATCTTCTGTCCCCATAAGTTTTTAGGAAGCATGAGTTTTGCAGAGCTATCCTAGGCATAGCCTTTAGCCTTAAAAAGTTATTAATAATTGAATAAAGTTTAGAAAACCAGGTCAGAGGAAGAAAAACATTAAGCATATTAATGGGAAAAACATTTGAGGGAAGATATTAATTTTTATAATACTAATTCTACCCTGAAAATATATAGGGAGATTCACCATCCATTTAAATCCTGAGTAATTTTCTGTAAGGATATACTGTATCCAGATTAAGTTTTACCAACTGAGATTCATCTTTAGAAATAATTATATGTAAGTATTTAACCCCAAAGTGGTTCCATAAAAGGTCTAAGCCATTAACTTTCTCCTTACAAAAACAGTTAGCTAGAGGCATCACTTCTGTTTTTTCTCTATTAAGTTTATAATTCAAAACCTTACTATAATCTTCAATAGTCTTCAAGGCCACTTTAACAGATTTCAGCAGATCTGATACATGTAGTAATATATCGTCGACAAAGGCTGATCATTTTAAATGTTTTAAAATGGGGATACCTTTGATATCTATGTTTGAATTTAGTGAATAAATAAGGGCTTCTAAATAAAAATTAAAAAGAACTGGAAATAAGGGACATCCCTGTCTGGCACCTTGGCAAAGTTTGAAGGGGGGGTGAGAGTGATTATTACAACTAATTTTTGTTGTTGAGTTTGAGTATAACATTTTTAGTCAATTAATAAATGTTTTTGGTAAACCAAATTTAAGAAGAGTGGCATATAAAAAACTATGGAGGACTCTATCGAAGGTTTTTTCTGTATCCAATGACACCATAGCAAAAGAATGTTTTGTGTCACTGGATGCTCAAAGAATATGTGAAACCTTTCTAAAGTGATCTGAGGCTTGTCTAGAAGATGTGAAGCCTGCTTGGTTGAGTCCAATCAACCATTGCCATATCCCCTTAATTCTCTGAGCTAGCATATGAGTTAAAATTTTAATGTTGAAATTAGTGAGATGGGGCAATAATTGGAGACTTTTTGTTTAGACTTATTGGGTTTAGGCAGAAGAATTATTTGTGCTTCTAATAATGTCATATCAGAAATACCTTCTGTTAAGATAAAATTAAAAAGTTGTTTTAAGATAGGGATCAGGAAATATTTAAATGTTTTATAAAAAGTTGACGTAAGGCCATCTGGGCCTGGTGCCTTGTTGATCAAAAAGTTATTTATAGCCTCTACAATTTCTCCTGCAGCAATAAGAGTTACTAGTATGATAATTTCATTCTTGCTAATATGAGGACATGAAAAATTCTGAAGGAAGTTATCTATCTCTTCTTCCATAGGGAATAGGACCATAAAGATCCGAATAGTAAGCATAGAATTCATTGAGCATATCCATGTAGTCTGTTAAAACCTTATTTTCATTTTTCATTTCTATTTTTTATACTTGTAAGCAGGATGAGCATAAACTGCCCATTTTCACCAGCGACAAGTTACAAACATATTTAAACACACATAACACTACATACAAATAAAAAAGACTTAGAATACAACAATACATAAAATAAATTTAATCATCTGAGATGATAGATTCTGTATGTCTTGATTGTTCCTTCTTTTTCATTCTTTGAGCAAGCAGTTTACTAGGTTTTTCCCCTAAATCGGCATGAGGCCTTTGACCTCATAATTAGAAGCTCTGCTTGTTCTTTAGAAATAAATTGTAATTCTTCTTTAAGCTCCTGAATTTTCTGGAGTTCCTGAGGTGAAAGTAGATCTGGGACTTTCGCTTCTAAATCTTTCAAATTATTAGTTAGAGTCCTTAATGTTTCAGCTTTTTGTTTTTTAGATTTTTCACCAAATCTTACAAACTCTCCCCTTAGGTAACATTTACCGGAAGACCAGGCAATATCCACGTTTTTAATGGAGTTTAAGTTTTGACCCCAGAAAGTCTGAATAGCATCATTAATGTATTTAGTAATGTATTCTTGTCTCAAAAGGTTAGGGTTAAGTCTCCATGAAAATCATCTCAAATAGGGAATATCCAATTTTAAAGTAATCTGAATTAGGGAGTGATCTGACAGTGACCGTGGGTAATATCTGTGGTTCGTGTATTGAGGGACGTAACTTGTTAGAAAGGAGAAAATAATCGATTCTGGAAAAATAATTATATACCTGTGAGAAAAAAGTATATGATTTCTTTCCTGGGAAGAAAGTTCTCCATAGATCAACAAATCATACACTCCAATTAAATTGTATAGAACTCTATTATTTACCAAGTTTTTGTGACTTGAGTAACTGGATTTATCTAGGTTATAGTCTAGGAGTAGATTCCAATCACCTCCTAACACAATATAATAAGAGTGATAGGGTGTTAAGATAGAAATTAGATTCATATAAAAATTTGCTGATGTGTTATTTGGACCGTAAATAGATCCAAACACATACCTAGTTTGTGCAATTTCCCCCACAGCTAAAACATAACCTCCTTCTTGGTCTAAAATAAGTTTGGACAAATGTAAATCTAGAGATGGGTCCATTAAAATTGCCACCTCTGCTTTGGCTGTGTATTTGCCTATTCAGTATATCACTTTAAAGTTAATTTTTTTCAGGCACTCCACCTCAGAGCTTAATAAATGTGTTTCTTGTAGAAAAATAAGATTAAGTCCCAGAGATTTTAAATAATTTAAAATTGACATCCTTTCAATTGTTGATCGCAGCCCTTTAACATTCCAAGATGCCATTTTAAGATTCAACACACACATAAAAAGGCAAAAATGGTAAGTTGGTAATAACGAAATGACAGCTCCATATTTAACAAGCCCCAAGTGTAACCTAATAGCTCCCAGGTCCCCGCTAATCACTCCTTGAATAACCCACTTCCACACCCTGATGAATTTAACCTCCCACCCATAACGGAAAGAAGAAAATCCCCAAAGCAAACCATATTGTGTTCAAATAAATCAGTTATCAACTCTGACGATACAACAATATGATATATAAACAACAGTCCTTCCCCAGTCCCTAGACTGATCTCCTAAGAAAAATTGGTTGCGGTGAAATAGCTCAGCCCTAACCCAGAGTTCCCAACCCAGCAGTAATTCAGATATAAAACTATTAAAGCAGTACCAACATAATTTTAAATCTTTTAAAGAATAAGTGACAGAGTACAATAGCAAAATGAGGGAAAAGGAAAGGAGTAATCTACCTTACCCAGTACTATTATGCAGAGTGAAACGAACTTTAATACTCTCTGAAATAACGTGTTCCTACACCCCGTCCTGCTAAATACTGTTTAACTTATTCAGTTTTACAAATTGTCTTATCAAAGCCCTTAAAAGAAAAATAAATAAAAGAGTTACTTATATTAATTACAATCAACCTTGCATTGAAGTTTAAAAGGATGTCCAACTGATATATTTAACAACCCCACTAAACACTAATCCACACACCATTAAATATGAAAATGTGTGACCTTGCTAATTTATGAAATTTTATAGTGATCTAAATATAAAAAACATAAATATTTTCAGGCTAGACTAGTGTATGTGGTGGGTACCGAGTGGGATCTTCAAACTGGTATATGATTATGGGCCAGATATTCAAAACTTCGCCCCGGGGCAAAATTAGCACTACCCAGTGGGCAAACTTAGCCCGGAGCACAAAGCAAGCTATATTCAAAAGGAAATAGCCTGGTGCTAATCCTGCTGAATATAGCAGTCTAAGGAAGCCAGGCAAACCAGTCTGGGAGTGCAGGGCAAAAATAGCCTGGGAATAAGACAGCATTGAATATAGCAACAGGGAAGTGCAAGCTGCAACTGCAGCTCATTAGACTCTGCAGCAAGCCAGTGTTGCTGGTGTAGAACATTGTGTGTGATTGCACAGAGATGTCTCACATCTACTGCAAACACACCTCTCAACCCCCTGCCTCATAAATCAGGGACAAGGCTTAAAGAATTAGGGGCACATCTGAAAAATTGGTGATATCCACTCAGGAAGCTGGTAGAATAAGTGGTTTAGTGTAAAATGCATTTTCTAAGGAAGAACACGTCTGTAACATTAATGTTTGACAATAGTTTATGCTTACAACCCCCACTGTTTGGTCATGGAAACAAACACAATTTTTTGGAGGGACAGAGTAAAATTGTGAGGTAAAATCAGGGACGACCATGAAAATCAGGGTCAGTTGAGAGATATAACTGCAAGCAATAATGTGAGCCACACACTGCAGAACTGTGCTATGCTGAAGTAAGGTTTGCCCGGGGCTAACCCGATTGCACAGTGCTAACACATTAGCCCGGTGCAAACTGGTTAGCCCAGGGCAAATGGGAGCTATATTCAAAGCTCCCATGCAAATGAGCCTACTTAGGTAATCCGTGGGCAAACAGGTATAGTTGCATCTCATTAGGTGCTGCTTAGCATACATTACCATGCAGTTTGCCCGGTGCTCCTGCATGAAGCACAAAGCTCCCTCTTTTGGTCAGAATGGAAGTACAGGTTGGATGCTGCAGGCCAAGGCATGCCCACAACATCCCCTGTTGGTCGGAATAGAAGTACAGGCTGGAAGCAGCAGGAACTGTGTGTTGCCAGGCACAGTCAGTGCATACAACACACCCATGCAGCTGTGCAAGCAGGATCCGTATATATGTATGTGTATATATATATATATGTGTGTGTGTGTGTATATATATATATATATATGTATATATATGTGTGTGTGTATATATATATATATATATATATATATATATACACATATGTACAGATCAATAGCTAAACACAGACACACTGCCCATGGCCATACATGCCTGAAGGATGCCTCCCCCAACAACATAGGTACCCCAGTGCAGTAGTGGGTGAAACAGTGGGGCAGATGCAATGCATGGGACAGGCATAAGGCAAACCTGGTGTGTGCAGGTGGCCATAGGCTATAGGGTCACTAGGAACTAGGATATGCAGCCTATCCAGTAGATAGGGAACAGGGCAGTCTGACTGGGCCAGGCAGTCCTTTTCTGCCATCATGGTCCCTGTTCCATTGTGTGCATGTTACACCCTGGTAGGAGTGCCTCCCCCCCAGCATGCTCCCTGACCCCCAGTAGCCACACAATTCACTGTAAACCCTGGTATTCTAGTGGTCCCCCCACCCAGCATGACTTCCGACCTCCGTGTACTGTAAAATACATAATTTTCCTGGTAGTCTAGTGCCCCCACCCCACCCTTGACTCCCGACCTCCATGTACTGTAAAATACATAATTTTCCATGGTAGTCTAGTGGTCCCCCCACCCCTTGACTCCCGACCTCCATGTACTGTAAAGTAAATATTTCCCTGGTAGTCTAGTGGCCCCCACAGGATGACTCCTGACCTCCATGTAATGTACAATAAATATTTTCCGTGATAGTCTAGTGGTCCACCGCCGCTCGACTCCCGACCTCCATTGAAAATAAAATCTATGACTTGTCCCTGGTAGTCTAGTGCTCCCCCCACCCAGCAGTGACTCCACCACCCATCCGAATCAGACCCCCCACAAACCAAGCCAGCAACTGGCTCAGCCCTCCTCTCCTCCATGGCCAGCCGCTGACTGAGGTATAAGTGCACTTATTCATACCTCAGTCGGGGCCATGGCAGTGAGAGGAAAGCTGGCAGTCGCTGGCTCGGTTCTGGGGGGTCTGATTTGGATGGTGGTGGAGTCACTGCTGAGTGAAGACCACACCACGGGGCAAATCATAGATTTTATTTTCAGCAGTCGGGAGTCAAGCTTGGGGTGGGGGACCACTAGACTACTAGCAAAATATTTATGTTACATTACACGGTGGTCAGGAGTCAGCAGGAGGGGGACCACTCAGACTACAAGAAAAATATTTATTGTACATAACACGGAGGTCGAGTCATGGTGAGGGGCCACTAGACTACCGGGAAACTATTTATTTTACATTACATGGCGGTCGGAAGTCGAAGTGCGGGGGACCACTAGACTACCAGGGTAAATATTTATTTTACATTACACGGTGGTCAGGAGTCTCAGCACGGGGACCACTAGACTACCAAGGAAAATATTTATTTTACATTACACGGAGGTTGGGAGTCGAGCGGGGTTGGGGGGGCACCACTGCATTACCGCCAGCTTTTTGTTGGCGGTATTTAGCGCTGTGCTACAGGTCACGCTAATGCCTGTAGCGTGACACTATACTTTTGAATATGCCAGTGCGCCGGCATTCAGGGCTCCTCCCCTCATTCCCTCCCCTGCATACATTATAATTT
Source organism: Neoceratodus forsteri (assembly GCA_016271365.2). Lineage (NCBI taxonomy): Eukaryota > Metazoa > Chordata > Ceratodontiformes > Ceratodontidae > Neoceratodus > Neoceratodus forsteri. The sequence goes on from CM057451.1 coordinate 239,999,031, forward strand.
AGCATCAGTGCTAACACCTAGCACCAGCACTAAATGTCCCTTTGAATATTGTAGTTGGGTGCAAATTTGGTGCTAGTCCAGAGCAATGGATTTGCACCCGGTGCTACCCTTTGAATATCTGGCCCTATATGTTTTATATTTAAGGAAATGTAATTGCTTTAAAGTTTGGGGACATGAGAGGGTGTGTGAAATCTAAACCAGTATAAAAAAAGATTATTATAAAGAGTAAGTAACAAAGTATCTATTAATAGTATGGCGGTGTGGGGGAAGGAGAAACCATCAGGACCAGGATAAATGGTTTGGATAAGAGAGGGTTTAGGGGGACACCTATTCAGAGGGAGTTTGAGTTAAGTGGGCAAAATAACAAGGGAGGTAGAAAGGGAAGGGTGACAAGGGGGTCTCTAATAAGACAGGAAGACTCCCACGAAATTGAGATCATGAATAAAGGGGGGGAAGGGGGCTGAGAGGGCATAGTGGAGGTAACCATAAAGATGATGGCAGTGTTAAGGTTCTGTTATTGGGAGACTCGATGATTAGGGGTATCCAGTGGGAGGGACAGGGGGGTGGATGCCATAGCCAGGTGAAGGTAGTGAGTATCTCTGGGCTGACAGTGCACAGAGCAAAGTTCATGGTGTTTGAAATGGTTAGGGATTGTGGAGGGAAACCGGATTTCCTGGTACATTTGGGAACTAATGATCTAGAGGGAAATAGCATTTTGGAAATCCAAGCAAGGTTCCAAGAACTTGCCAGAGTCTGTCGGGATAATGGATGCAACATTTCCTTTTCGGAGATATTGCCAGTACCAAAGGCCTCAGTGGAGAAAAAAATGAAGCTCACAGAGGTTAATGACTGGCTCAGGAAGTGGGGTGAAGAGAGTGGGTTGAGGGTGTTAGGGAACTGGAATGGAGTTTGGGAGGATAAGGGACTATATGCCAAGGACAGGTTTCATCTTGCCCCATTAGGGAAGGAAGTCCTTAAACAGGGGATGGCTGACTACATACAAGAAAGGTGGGGTTTAAACTTGTGAGGGGAGGAAGGGATAAGGGAGGGGCTGACCAGAAGCCCTCTCCTCCAGATGAGGGGAGTAGCCTTCACGCCCAAGGGGGGGAAACAGATTGGAGATGGAGGTTTCAGGAGGAGCAGAGGGAGGATGGAAGTATAAGGAATCTGGGTGGGGTTCGACAAAGAGGATCAGGGATAAGGGGTGGGGGTTGGTGTTAGTAAATGCCAGGAGCTTGGGAAACAAGTTGCCAGAGTTCCAGGCCATGCTGTTCAGGGGGGGTGGATGTGGTGGCGGTCACGGAAACGTGGGCCAACAAAAACCATGACTGGGACCTAAACGTACGGGGGTACACTATGCTCAGGAAGGATAGAAAGGAGGGCAGAGGGGGTGGAGTGGCTATGTTCATTAGAGATGACATAGAAATTGCTAGGGTAGAAGAGGCAGAGGGAAACGTGGAGGCCTTATGGGTCACCTTACAATCCTCAGCAGGAGATAAGGTCAAGCTGGGTGTAGCATATAGGCCCCACGGGATGAGTGCTGTTCTAGAGGATGGTTTGCTGGACAACATCATTGCTCAGTGTAGACCAAAAGGGGAAGGAGTGGTGTTGATGGGGGACCTTAATATGCCAGGTACAAACTGGGGAACCATGTCCTCTAAGGTGGCCAAGGACAGAGGCTGCTGGATGGCTTCCAGGATGTGTTCTTAACACAGCATGTGATGGAGCCCACAAGGGAGGGGCATGTCCTGGATGTGGTTCTGGCAGAGGGGATCTGGTAAGGAGACATGGTTGTACAAGACCCCCTGACTGGGAGCGACCACAATACTGTCTGGTTTCAAATAAGCATGGGGGAGGGGAGATCTAGGACACTGGCAGTGGACTTCAGGGGGCAGACTTTATGGGCATGGGAAACATTCTCAAGGATCACTTGATGGGGATTACCTCAATGACAAGTGTGGAAAGGAGATGGGAGGTCATAAAATGGGGACTTCATGAGGCAGTCAGGATCTGCGCTAAGTTGAAACATAAAGAGACAAGGTCACATAAACCATGCTGGTGGTCAGTGAGGTACAGGTAGCAGTCAGAGAAAGAAGGCGGCCTACAAAAATATAAAAACAACAAGAGGGGATAGGGATAAGGAAATGCACCAGCTTACATCTAGAAAAGTCACCCGTATGGTAAGGGAGCAAAGTCAGTAAAACAGCGGCTGGCACAGAGGATACATGGAGGGAAAAGGGTTCTTCCGGTACATTGGGAGTGGAGAAAAACTAAGGGCCATCTCAGCAGATTGAGATCAGAAGGAGGGTGGGTGGAAGAGGTGAGGGACCAGGCAGAGGTATTTAACGAGTACTTTGCCTCTGTGTTCACTAGGGAGGATGGGATATCTACAAAGCAAGGCAGAAGGGGATAGAAACGTCAGTAAGTAGGATCAGGGAGCAACAGAAATGGAGCAAGAGGGAGAGAGAGAGGTACCCAGAGGTGTCACATCGGGTAAAGATAAAAGAGCCAGTAAGGTGGAGGGGACGGATGATGCTATCTCCGCCAAAGGGTGTGGTTAGCCTTCAAGGCCCTAAAGAAAGACAAATCTCCTGGGCGGATGGCATTCATCCGAGAGTACTAGGGAACTGGCAGACATACTGGCTGCACCCTGGTGAGCTTTTCAGCAGGTCACTTGAGACAGGGAGGTAACTAGGGATTGGAGAGGCATGTAGATCAACTACAAAGGGGGCTCGAGGGAAGTACCAGGTAACCATAGACCCATCAGTTTGACCTCAGTGGTGGGAAAATTAATGGAGAGTATACTAAAGGAATGATTGGGGATGTACTTGGAGGAGGTGGGAGGTCTGGATAGTCAGCAACATGGGTTTGTGCCAGATAGATCATGTCAAACCAACCTTGTGGAGTTCTATGAATGGGTAACATCAGAACTGGACAGGAGTAAGCCTGTGGATGTATTATTCTTGGACTTCAGCAAGGCGTTTGACTCTGTCCCCCACAATGGTCTGGTGGAGAAACTGATGGGGTTAGGAGTAGGCCCTTTGATGGTCAGATGGATTGAAAACTGGCTAGCTGGATGCACTCAGAGAGTAGTGGTCTGTGGGGAGCTCTCAAACCCTAGAGAGGTTGGTAGTGGGGTACCGCAGGGCTCGGTCCTGGGTCCGATCCTGTTAATGCATACATATCGGACATCAGGGAGGGTATAGGGTGTGAAATGAGTCTCTTCGTGGATGACTCCAAGATGGGAGCAGTAGTTGAGGGAGAAGAGGGAGGTTGGCCTGCAAGGGACCTGGACACCCTGGAAGCTGGGCTCACACATGAGTAAATTTCAATATCACCAAGTGCAAGGTGTTGCATCTTGGTGGAAACCCTAAACACAGGTACACACTGGGAGGGAGCGCTGGAGGCCTCAATAGGGAAAAAGACCTAGGGGTCATGGTGGATGCATGTATGAATAACTCTGAGCAGTGCAGGAGAGCGGCTAGCAAGGCAAACAGGATGTTGGGATGCATCGTAGGGGGATCACCTCTAGGAGCAAGGAAGATTCTGCTGCTGTACAATGGACTGGTTAGACCACACCTTGAGTACTGTGTACAGTACTGGAGACCACACTTGAAGAGGGACATACAGCTCCTGGAGAGGGTACAGAGGAGGGCAACAAAGATGATATGAGGGCTAGGGGATTTGACGTATGAGGACAGACTTAAGGAGCTCTGCCTGTTTTCATTGGAGGAGAGGAGAGACAGGGGGGACATGATTGAGGTCTTCAAGTACCTCAAGGGAATAAATAGGGTAAACATGGAGGGGATCTTTAGACTAAAGCAGGGAGGTATGACCAGAGGGCATGGTTTGAAGTTGGAAGGTGGAAGGGTGAGGGGGGAAAAGAGGAGGAGGTTGTTCACTGAGAGGGTGGTGGACCCTTGGAATGCACTGCCTGGTGAGCTAGTTCAGAGATCCACAATGGAGGGCTTCAAGAGAGGATGGGACAGACACAGAAAGTGGATGTATCAGATGATGGCCTGTCCCAGGGGGGTGGGGATGGATGATACAGGTTTCTGGAGCACAAGGGATGGGAGGGTCTCGGCACCCAACTAAGGATCTAAAGTTCGAGCAGACTTGATAGACCATAAGGCCTAATCTGCTGGCAAATAGTATGTTAGTAGTCAATCACATAGTTTCTGTGTGTGCTCGTCCCCCATCATTTCCTAGAGTTCAATAAATGTGACCTGATAAATAAGAGAGACGTCTGCATAATAATAAATGGGTGTGAGTTGACAGTACTTTTATTTTTTAAAAACAAACCAGCTGGAATTTCACTTCCAGTCCTAATTAAACCCTTATTTAGTGAGGATTTCACAGGCTGGTAACAAGGTAAATGGCACGGGGTCAAAATGTCGCACGACACAATGCCGTGCGTCTTAATCGTGTTCCTCGATTCCAGTTTATTTTCTTTTCTGTAGGGAGGCTGTGCCCCCCACACCCCCCATTAGGGGGGACTGTACGACCCCCCCACTTAAGATTCTAACTCCAGCTGGGCCAACATGGAGAGCGCACAGGTCCGGGTTTCACCATAATGCCGTACGCTATTAAGTGCATGATATTATGACCTGGTATGAGGTAAATAAACCCTATTTAACAGGTTCCAGCTTTATACCAATAGTTCAAAAAGAAAGGCCGCCTCCACTATAAATCCTTAGTTTAGATTAACTCCTAAGGTGGAAGCTATAATCCTTTGGCCAGGTTCCCTGTTTATCAGGTTTGCCAAAGCAGAACTCCCTTTATAGCAGACCATAATCTCACATTTTCTATAAAATCAGATCCTCAAGGTAAAATAAGGAGCAACTGATTTACACCAAGTGTTCCCATTTAATGGGAATACACACTAAATAAAAATATTGGTAAACAAGAGTACTAATTATAACCCATGGATACCCCCTCAAAGGGGGAACCCTAATAGGGGAGAGATCACACACAGAACCAGAGTTCCGATTATACTGTGCAGGGGAATAAAACCTATTTAGCAGTTATCACCCCTGTAATCAGAAAACCATAACAACATCCTTACTCTCCTTTGGTTTCTTCTTGGCAAACCCACGCATCTCCCCAAAAAAGAAATCCAGTTTTTAATTTAATCATACTCCCTAAAATGGCCAGATACACTGCTGTTCTTATCTTCTAGAACCCCCCCCCCATAGCATCTAATTCCTGTATATTAAAGCGGCTGTAAAGACATGATTTGAGAGATTAATGCAATTCTTCTCTTCAGAGTGGGGTTATTAAAAAATAAATATACTGTATATTGCCATTTCTTTGACCAAAAATCAATGCACCTCTAAAAGTGTGAAAGAGGATTACCTTTCCTTTCTCAATATAACAGACCCTCGGATAAAGGTAGGCTATTACCTAACCAATAAAAACAAATATCTATTCACGAAAGGTGGTTCTATAAGTGGTAAGTTCAGCCAAACAGAAACTGAGGAAAACTACAAACCTCAAACCTTATCAAATGTAACCTGTTAATTAGAAAAGAAAACGCCATAGTATAATCAGAACTATTACACTCAGGGAGTAAAACAAGTCTCTTGTCACTTCCAAGAAAACTCCCATATAGTAACTCCAAGTCTGTGGAATGCATATATTCCATCAGAGATCTAGAAAGTTCTTGAATGCTTTGTTACATTTCTTTAATCAAAAGAAAAAAAAAGAATCTTGCAATAAATACCAAATCTTTAAATCTGGTTATGAAAAATGAAAATAGAAACTCCCATGTAGTTATACTAATCTTCAAAACCAAGTTACCTACAAATATTCTGTCCATACATTGCCATGTTTAGAAGCTGCAGACTAGGGGAAAAAAGCAGTATTATATATTTAAAGTCTCATGCCTTAAAAAACAAATTCTGGTCAGAGCCAACAAGGCTGCATAATGCTATTTTATGGGGATTAGGAGCCATCTACAGGGAAATTGCTTTTATATGAAACCTCAAGCAGCTCAATATTTCTTTCAAACTGCCTGCCAATAACAATAGTCCCATGTGATTGCTGGCCCTGTTAAAGTTAACACATTCTCTGGTGTCCACAGGTACATCCCACCCTCTGACTGCTGGGCCCATTAATAAAAAATAATTTCCTGGTGTGCAGTGGCTCCATCATTCTCCGATCACCTGCCGTGTTAATAAATAATTCCCTTGCTGCAGTATAAGATCAGTCTGGTCCAGTGGTATGAAGGGATGAGGCACTGTGTGCCTTCACTGCATCAGTGACCCAAGCTCAGGGGACATGCTCAGGTTGCTGAGGGTCAGAGAGAAGACTGAGTGTTAAATCAGATAGCTGTCCTCTCCCTGGGTGGGAAAGCATGCTGACTCAATCTTTGCTTCTCCCAGGTGAAGACAGTAATCAAATGGGAGTGGGAATGTTGAAATGGCTAGCACAGGCTACCCACCTAGCTCAATCACACACTACCACCTGGATGACTGGCTCAGCTCTAGATGTGAGTGACTGGTTGGGGGCAAGGATGGCTCTCCCTTTCCTGGCCCCATCTTGGGGGGGGGAATCCATGGGGAACTTTAGACTCAGTGGTCTGGGACAGGGAAGTTGCAGACGGGGGGGGGGAGGTAGGGGCAGGGCAGACAGCCTGCATGAGTCAACTAGCAAGGCAAAAACTTTTATGGAGGGGGGGAAATGCTGCAGTATGTATGATCTTAACACATATACGCAACCCTCCCATGATGGGGGGTTACAGTAAAGCTACCAAGTATAGGTAATATGTACAGGATTTCATACCAAGGTGCTATAGAGACAGAGGAAGGAGTCTTAAAGAGATGAGGTTTCTTAGACCTGTAGAATAAGGATCCACAGTTCTTAGATAGTTACTAGGAAGGATAAGAAAGGTTAGATATATTGTTATAGTTACCTGACAGGGAAAGAGTTTACATCCTGTGAGACTGTGAAAGTAAAGAGAAAAAGGTTAATATGGAGTAAATTCAGTATTGGGAACAATAGAGAGGATAGAGATACAAAATGGGTATAGTATAGTGTAAAAGGTAAAAACAAAAATATTGCTTTTGATAGAAAGTTACAGAATTAAATGAAGTAACAGATATAGAGGCATGTTTAATTTAAGTAGTATACTAATATCATTAACTGTTTACCGTGAGCGTCAAAAACAAAACACAAAAAGCAGAGTAAGAATGTTCGTAACCAAGTTACTCATGTGTTTTCAGCTTGACTTGCCCATTGTTTTTAGTGTGTGGTGTATAACACTTTAAGAGATCTGTATAAATGAGATTCACATTTGTATTTTTCAGACCCACTCCCTGAGGAAGACCCATTGAAGGGCTGAAGCACTGGGGCTAGTGGGTGCACACCAGCATATTGCCAGAAAATAAATCTTGCACTGACTCTATGAGTGCTGAACTTTCTTTTCTTATTATAAGCTGGCTGCTTTGCTAATGCATCACCTTTTCCAGTTCACACCTCTCTAAACTACTTACACTATAGCCACAGTACTGGCCACTGACCATCACATGACTGACCCTTCCACCCCCTACAGTTACAGAACAGTACCCCCCTCTGAGTTTCACATGACTGAAACCTTCCACTGTATAGCACAGCACTGGGCACCCACCCCTGACAGTCACAGAGCAGATCCCTATTCTCAACAGTCATAGCACCCCACCCCACCACCATAACAGCACTGCCCCCATACCTCCTAAAGTCACATGGATGACACTCTGCACGGGCAGTTACAGCCATAGTCTGCACCCCTAACAGTCATAACATTGTACCTCAGTCACTTCACTGAAGACCACCCCACACAGTTGGGACTGACCCCCTTCCCAAACAGTCACTTAGTTTTGCACATCATAATATCTTTTAAATATAGGACATTGATGCAGAACCCAGTTTGCTTGGGTAAACTAGGATCTGCACCTGGGTAAACATTTGAATATCAGGCCCCAGCTGTTATACTCCCCTTCACCATCAACAGGACTCCATACCAAACTGGTAGAGAGTCTTGGGGGGTTACCATGGCTGATGAAAGTCTATGGAAGGGGGATGGGGATGATGAACCTTTCCCTCCTGCCTCACCCCATGGAGGGAATCAGTGGCTGTTATGAAGGTCCAAATTTAGTCCCTGGGATGGTGGAAGCTGTTGCTAGGTGGCTGGTGGAAATATGTCACTTCTTGGTGATGCAGGCCCTGAAGAAACTGGGGCACCATTCTGGCTTATCAGTTGCTATTTTCCCCTCATTTTCATGCAAGTCCGTTTCTTCTAATACAGAGTGTAGTCTAGTCAGACCTCGACATACATGTCATGCCAAGTATCTCTAACCACTACACCACTGAATGGTAGCATGAAACCCACTAACAAGTTTGTAAAATATTTAACTGACCTGAATAGACCAAGTTGACCCTCAGGCCACTGGCACTTTTTACAAAGAGACGCACTGGCTCATGTTAATCATTTCAGTGAGCATTTAATGACACAGTCCCAATAAGCAGGTGATGTAACCCCAACCAGGTATATATAAATATATATATATATATATATATATATATATATATATATATATCAATCAAAAATCAATCAATCAAAATCTTTATTTATCCAGGCGAACATCATTGAGCAATGCTCATTTGCAAGATGGACCTGGGTGGAACATAGTAAACATAACAATACAAAATAGTGCATTTGAATGCAAATATATATTGAAAACAGGTCAACAAGAAAACAATAGAACATACAAGCCTGTAGTAATTCGAGGCAATAGTGCAAAAAAGGAGTATGTACATATATTCAACCTGGACACAATAATAATAGAGAGGAAAAAAGATAGAGAGAAACAGAAAAAAGAAGCATGATTGGAGTAATACAGTAGACTGAGAAGCAGCTTGGGCAGCAGGAAGTCAGAATAGAGGGGAGTGGGGGAAAGGAGATAAGTAGGGGTACAGAGGGAGAGAACAGGTGGGGTAGGAGAATGGTTTGTGCAAGGGGTAGTGGTGGAAACCATTTGGGAGGTAAGAGAGTTGCAGGGGAAGGGGAGAGGAGTCTCAACCAGAGGGTACAAGCAATTCCTACCCTGAAGATGGGAGACATAGACTGAAGATAAGATGAGGAGAAAAAGTGAGGGAGAGGTGAGGATGGAGATGATGGAATGGCTACATAGTGTATATATATATATATATATATATATATGGACAATTTGTTGTATCAAAGCCTATTAAACAGATACACTTCTATAAATAAATAAAAAAAACTGAGAAGACACTTTTACCAATAGAACACATTTTCTTGATAATAAATGGAACTTTGTGTGCCCCCAATCTGTATAGTTAACTAGCCTACAGCTCAGACACTAGCAGCACCTCCATCCTCTAACCAAGACACTAGCCTCCCTTACCTCCACAGACCCCTCTGACACTAGCCCCTTCCTTCCATAGCACCTGACACTAGCATGCTTCCCTTACAGTCTCCATGAAAGTAGCCCTCTTGAATGTACACCCTGCACAGTCCCCAAAGTTCTACAGCCCCCCATCACCCCAGACAATAACCCCCCCTCCACTTCCTGACCCAACCCAGCCACACCAATCCTTGCCACTTTCACCACAGTCCATCTGAACACTCATCCCTCTCTAGGTACCCCACTTTCTAATCTCTGTGGATATCACCTCCCCCCGTCCCTGGACTACCAGAAGCCACACCCCTTCCTTCTTAGCCATTCAAGAATCACCCATACCCTTGTTGCACACCTTCTCTGCAAGGTCCTCCTGGACACCACCTACTCAAACACCAGAGGCATGCATACACCCTTCCTTCTACACTTTCCCTCCATGTGCCATAACACTAGCCCACTCCATCCATCCAAAGCCCCTGACTGCAGCTTACTGACCTTCCAAAGTCCCACACACTAGCACCTCCTTCCCCAGACACTAGCCACCCAGCCCCTGACACTAACCCCACCTCCTTTGCTGGGGTAAAAACTGACACCATCCCACTAGCAAATGTTAGTAGATTTTGTATACAGCTATTTAGAGTTTCCTTTAGGTAGCCCTGCAGGCATGTGCTGGAGAGGGTAACACTTTGGTAAGTACATTGATTTGGACAGTGAAAAATTCTCAGGGGATTTTCCCCAGTCACTAGCCCTGCTGGCTAGAGGATACAAAACTCAGTTTGGCCCCCTATATTTAACATGACTAACCTGCTCTGTACAAGTCACAGTGCACAGAGTTGAACTCTTTTAGGTTTGGGATACTCTGGTAGAACCTTAAAGAAAAGCACAGAGAAGGTTCTGGAAATGCAAAGGGTCTATGATCCTAGAGGAGAGATTATAGTAGTCAGAATTAAACAAGATACTTATCAGAAAGGTAGACAGCCACCATCTGGCCAGACCTATGGAAGTAAAGATAAAACTAGGTAAGTATGAGGTACTTATACTAGTGTGAGTAGAGATAGGGGGCAGAGAGATACAAAGGGTACTATACAGCATAGGAGTAAGTTGAAAAGATAATTAACGAGCATGGGCAGGATTTTCAAACACTGGCACAGGGGGTGTGACAAGCCCTGCACCATGAGACTCTGAAATTGGCGATGCGCTGAAGCCCTTTACCACAACCGCACCGGATTTTCCAATACCAGGTGCAGTTGCGTCAGTTTCCCTGATGTACAGTGGCTTGCACCAAATTTTCGGCGCAAGCCCCATGTATTTGGCTTCTGGATGTGGTGCAGGCTAGATCACAAATATGTGGTCTAAGGACCTGCAGTCGGTGCAAGGGATAGAAAATCCTGATTGCTGACTGGAGACTGCCACAAGCTTCGTGCACCGTATGTTCAGTGCACCAGGGGGCTTGTGGTGTCTCTGCAGGTTTGAAAATCCTGCTCAATCTCTCTATTATAATAAAAAATAAAAAAAACCACTAGATTTATACCAATTGTGTTTTAACTTTGTTTTCTAGTTACTTTTCCCCTATGCCATTGGTCTACTAAATATTGTAAGTTATGCAGCACTTTTCTCACTTAGTCTTTCAAAATGTATCTTACTACTCTCCCCTGCTAACCACACCATTGCTGTCTGTGATATCACAGTCTGTCATGGTGAGCACTAAAAACTCAAGTCACTGTGAGACTAACAGGGGAGAAGCAAATGTTTTCTATACAGACTTTTCAGATGGACTGTCAAGATATATTGAAAATTTTGGAAAGGAACATTGACAATTAAAAAAAATTATTTTCCAGTACACTGTAAAAAGCTTTGTCTTATGATAAATCATGTACAGAATTGCAGAGTTGCTCTTTAACTTGAGAAGCAAATGATTTGATACTTTTTAATGGACTAACATAGACGTAACAACAAGAACAGAGTGCTCTAGCTTTCAGACAAACAAGTCCTTCATCAGAAGCGTAATGACCTTCTCATGACGAAGTCCTTCTGATGAAGGACTTGTTTGTCCAAAAGCTAGAGCACTCTGCTCTTGTTGTTGCATCTATGTTATTCCATTAAAAGGTATCAAATCGTTTGCTTCTGGATCTCTTTAACTCAAGATAAGAGCAACAGAGATATGGTGATAGATGATAAAATAAAACAAAACAAACAAAAAGCACTTCCTGCAGTAATCTTTGTTACCCCCCCATAACCCCCAGTCATGTTCTCTGACCCAGTCAGCTAATCAAACCATCCCATCCCCAGACTTAATATCCTTACTGGACCACACTCCATTAATGACAGAGAGACTGACTGAAAGCTGCCTTGCAGGAGCACTGGCCTATGTGTCTCAGTGCAGAGCAGACCTCAACCAGATGATCAAGCACCCTCCCCCATTTTCAACACTAACAACACAATATCCTATCCCTCATAGCCTTAGCTACACCAACTGCACATCCATCACTCACTGCAGCCTCCCCTTCACCTACCTCCCTGCAACCTTCAAATCTCCCATGCATCTGATGACCTCTTTAGGTAACTATTGGAGTTGCTACAGGAGTTAGAAGGCAAATCCTCCCCCCCCATCCTGCCAACAATTGGGGACTCAGGCTTACTCTCAAGTTCAGGTTGCTTTCGTGGTGCAGTGCCTCTGGGCTATCGAGGCAGCCTGTAACTAACCCATTCAAACATTTTCAATTTACCTTTAAAAGAACTACAGTAATGAGCAGTAATAGACCAATCTACATACCTGTAAGTATAGTTCTACTGTTGTCAATCCTTTCAAATTCACACTGTGGCAAAGGGAGGTTTAGGCTTTGGGTGTGCCACCCACTAGTGCAGCAGCTGAAATGGGAAAGGAAAGGAGCCTGAAATGACAAAAAAAGCTTTTTAAGGGGAGATATGAAAGGAGCAAGTCCTGCATGGAAGGCATCTACAATCAGGAGGACACAGGACTTAGGGTGAAGGGATGTAGGCAAGGCACTATGGGAGACTGTGATCTGGGTGGCTAGGAATTCAGTACAGCAGACATTGTGGATGGACAGGAAAGTGGGGCCCCAACTAAGGTCCATCCCCTTAAGTGCTGGCTGTGGATGTTTATATTTATTTGAGGGGGATACAGGAATGAAGCCCCCTGCAATGGGACCAACATGCAGTTCTACCAGCAAGGTGCAGAATGCAATTGCCAGGCATGCATCTTGCTGTTGCCTGTTTTCCTGTGCACTGATCGTCTTCATCCAATTTGTTTCCACCCTATTGTGGATATCCTTATGTGACGGGCAACAGTTCAGCATTATAGCATGCAGCACTTCACTCTCCCCAACCCTGCTCCAAACAGAGACCATGTGATAGACTGAGGTCATGGTGGTCACTGCTTTCCAGCCACTAGCAATTCAGTGCTGGTTCATGGTACCCCACCTACTGCCAAACACATGGCTGTGGTTTAGCCAAATGCTTAGGTCTCAACACCTCTGACACTGTGGTGTTACACAGATGTGATGGAGAGGCCCCAGTACAATGTTTTATTGTCCTGATCAATCACCACCACCACCACCACCCAGAAAAATACAGAGACTTGACCAGCTAGTCACTACATCAGTGCATGAATGTATCATGAAATATCAGTATCTCTAATGGTGATTATAGCTGCCAGAAGATGGGAAGGCTGAAAATGCAGAGATATCAGACATCCCCAGCAGCATAACACTACAAGGCAACTGGAAGGGTTGGCAAGCCCAGATTCTTAGGACTTCGTGTTTGGGCCTAAAAAAAAAGTAAATGCCCCAAAAGTTCTCCAGGTAGCCTAAGGTAAGTTCTTAAGTCATTTACCCTCTTCCCAATGTAATCATTTCTCACCCTCCACCACACCCTTTTTTTTTGTTAAATAGGTTTGGTTCCCTGGCACTGCATGCCAGAAATCAAGTATACCTCTAAACCCACCTAAGCCCCCATAGTTTTGTGACCAATATGTCAATGGTGGGTCCCTTCCCTTCCTGACTTCTAATCTATAATTTTAGGGAGGGAGCATTAGTATGTAAATCCTTGCTATCTTAAGTCTTCACCCTCCCACAGTGCACCTGCTCTATTTCAGCTCAAAGACCCTGTGCACAGCGGTGTATGCCTGTGGTGTAACCTGCCTTGAATTAAAGTGTTCAGATTTTTGCAACTTGGCATTTTCTGTAGGTTACTACATCATGCTGTTCTGCATGTCTATTCCTTTCTTTTGGGTACAGCTATCTCTCCTGTGGTCACCTGCTCCATTAAGGCATAGTAGTAGTAGTAGTAGCATGGAGCACCTGACAGGGGAAGGCAGAGCAGTCTGCACACTGATGACGCTGTGAGGAAGACTACACCCCCTTTCCAGATTCTGCACATGCTTCTGCCACACTATAGCTTCTAGTACCTTAAAGAAGTTAACAGACTGTGAGACACAGCACTGAAGTGAGCCAGAAGGTGATTTCCCTAAATCTGAACCAGGGGATCATGACTGAAATATAACTGGAGTACGGAAGAGCCAGGGTTACTTGGAGACAGTTTATTTTTTTAAAACAGCTTTTTACCCCATCTGTTGTTGCACGCCCAGTCCTCTGGCTTCAGGGCTAACCCCAATGGTGGAATTCATCCTGTCTGCTATTAGCCCCACCTGTCACTTCACAATGGCTGGCATAAATCCTGTTGTGGGTGCCATGGGGGGTACTCTGAATGTGCATTCAAAAATTCAGGTACTGTAGCTTACCAATTTGAGTATCTAGGTGCTAGGCTACTTTTATGTACTCAAAGGGACAGCTATCTCGGCTTAGCCATGCAATCTGCCCAAAGTAAAATATTAAGTCTTAGGCATCACAATTCTGGGTGCAACATCAATTTTATTAGAAGCGAAACAATTTACAACTACCCGCAGCTATGGACCTGGTAAAACACCTCGACCAGGTTTGCAGGATGACCGCATCATCATCAGGAGAGTGATGAGGCAGTAGTCCTACGAAACCAGTAGAGGTGACATGCCTTACCTGAGATATAGGCAGTTGTGAATTGTTCTGCACCATGTAAAGCAGATTTTGCACACAGAGTTGTGGTACTTTTCTGCACTGCTGATCACCAGGGACACATCTAGAATTTTTTCATGGGGGCAACAGCCTGCTAGGCTACTTTTATGCACTCAAAGGGACAGCACTCTCAGCTTCATCAGACAAACTGCACGATGTAAAATATTAAGTCTTAGGCATCACAACTGTGTGTGCAAAATCAACTTTATAAGAAGCAAAACAGTTTACAACCACCCACAACTATGGTAAGACACCTCGACCAGATTTACAGGATGACTGCGTCATCAGGAGGGTGATGAGGCAGTAGTCCTGTGAAACCAGTAGAGGTGAGGTTTCTTACCTGAGTTATGGGCAGCTGTGAATTGTTCTGCACCACATAAAGCAGATTTTGCACACAGATTTCTGGTACTTTTATGCACTGCTGATCACCAGTGGTGCATCTAGAATTTTTTGAAGGGGGCAACTGTTCCCCAGGTGAGGTGTCTTACCTGAGTTGTGGGCAGTTGTGTATTGTTCTGCACCATACAAAGCAGATTTTGTGCACAGAATCGTGTTACTTTTCTGCACTGCTGCTCACCAAGGGTGCATCTAGATTTTTTCAAGGGGGCAACTGATCTCCAGATGAGGTGTCTTACCTGAGTTATGGGCAGTTGTGTATTGTTCTGCACCATACAAAGCAGATTTTGTGCACACAAATGTGGTACTTTTCTGCACTGCTGATCACCAGGGTGCATCTAGATTTTTTCAAGGGGGCAACTCTTCCCCAAAAGGCAAAATATTACCATTTAAAGCTAAGATTAGGTTTAAACAGATGTTTGCTGGACTAATGAATTTGTGGGTGCTACCTGGATACATAGCTGGATCCACCAGTACTGACCACCCCTATGTATTTGCTTTCCAGTACCCACACCTCATTTTGCAGCCTGTTCCTTCAAGGTCTGTCCCAGCCTACAGATTACTGCTGGAACCCTCAGTCTTTCTTCTTTCTAATCCCACCAACTCATCATCTCCCCTCTGCATTCCCTGAAAAGTTTATCATCCCTGAATCATCATCACCACCCCCAGCACTGTCCTACTACTATTTAAACAATTATTACTGCAAACTGTATTGAAAGGTACTTGTTTCATGTAGTTCTGTACTGTGAAAAGTTTTGAGAAAACAGAAAGACGAACTTGTTCTGAATCATGAAAGGAAAATATGCACTACTCTACTGTGAAAAGTTTTGAGAAAGCAGGGGATTACATTGTTAAACATTTGAAAGACAAATATGTTTTGAATCATAAAAGGAAACTATGTCTATATGTATAAACAGTAATCTGTGAATTTACCTGGAGTTGTGTAAACGAACTACAAGCAGTTTAACAGTTTATTCCTCAGTCTGCAGCATTGCAATTCACTGTAATGTAACACTCACTTCATGACCGGAAATATATCAACATCAGCCATTCACTTAGAGTTCCCAGGGGTCCTAGTGCTAGTCATATAATCAACGGACAGCAGAATAAACTTTGACACTGGTGATCATGTCCTGTGTTTTTAAAAACTCTACAGAACTATTTCTTCAATACCTCTGCAAGAAGGGGAAGAGGGGTTTGTGAGGTGTGGCGGAGGGAAAGGCAGTGGGAAACTAATGCTATGGCGATGACTGATCATTAAGTAATTACTCACAGTAGCTTTCCTGAGTACCTCTTCTAATCTACTTCAGAGCAAAAAGACAGCATGGCGTTGCCATGCAGACTTAAAAAGAAAACAGCATCTTAAATGGTTCCCAGACAGTAGTCAGATCTCATAAGGTGTTGCACAGAGTTTCAGCCTTTTTTAAATAAGTTGGGAAATAATCCTAAGAGTTGAGGGAGGGCTTGCTCTGGTGATTCAAAAGTATCATTTTTGCCATCTCTAGTGATGGACAACTTTGCTGGATAAGACATGCAAAACTTCATTCCTGCTGAAATAAATGTATTTACTATAGGGGTAAAATCTCTTCTCCTCTGCTGGATTTCATTTGGCAGGTCCTGAGACATTTTAATTTTTTCCCATCCCAGGTCAAGTCGTAAATATCTTTCACTTTTCTTAACACATGGGTTCAATCCAGGTAGTTCAAAAAGCAAACTATAAATGGTCTTGGGGGTTCAACCTTAGCCAGTAATGGTCTTAGAGCCCTGTGTGCTCTCTCTATAATGAGATGCCTTTCAGAGTACTGCCTGCAAAGTTTTTACACAGCACTTGTTCGAAATGTATGGGGTTGGCACCTTCGGAGGCCTCTGGAATACCATAGATCATGATATTATTATGTCATGACTTTTTAACTTTCTGATATAAATTTGGAAGTTTTGCATCAATTTTATCTTTCCAATCCTCTACAGAGGAAATTCTCACCTCCACATCAGTAAGCTGGGAAGTAAATTTATGTAAAACTTCTCTTGTGGTTTTGGATTCTTGGACCAGGTGAGAGATTGCTTCTTTTTTCTAATTTCTGACATGAACTTCTCTTCTGATAATCGATTTTTAACACTGGTATCTGACAACGATTTACCTACATTTTGTTTAGGCCTCTTGGAACTTTTCATCCTGTCTTGAGTTGATGGTGGGGTATGTCTGATCGGCGTTTTCATATCAACATCCATTTTTTTTCTTGTTTTAGTTGTAGATGAATAGTGTTTATATTAATGTGAGCTTCCAAAGTAAGAATCAGGTTGAAATCAGATGCTTTAGTGATTAAAATAAGGTTTTTTGATGGGTTGGTTAACGGAGCTACTCATTCTGCATCTTAACTAGGCAGAGCCATCACCGGAAGTACACCATTCAGTTCTAAAAATGGCACTTACTAATAGTGTGCAAGTCAAAAACACTCTCTATATTGCCTAAAAAGCCAATAAAGATGGAACAATATGGGAACGTAAACCAGAATTTGATAAGCAGATTGTACAAGTTTGCATGTTTGCAAATGACAACAAGATCTGCAATACAGTAGATGATCCAGATGGGGTGGGCAGAATGAGAAGAGATCTGGAAAAACTGGCAAAATGGTTAGAAGAGTGGCGACTGGGGTGTAATGCAAAGAAGTGCAAGATCATGCACATAGGGAAGAAAAACCCTGAAGCTACCTATAGGTTGGGAGGGGGTTGCTGACAATCACAAGGGAAGAAAAAGACTTGGGCATCAACATCACAGATGACCTGAAATCATCCAAGCAGACCTCTAAAGCAGTAGGTAAGGCTAGAGGGATGTTGGGATGTATTAGTAGGGGTATCACAAGTCATAAGAGGGAGGTAATAATCCCTCTTTACAAGACACTGGTTAGGCCCATCTGGAGTTTTGCATGCAGTACTGGAAGCTGCACTTTCACAAGGACATTAACAAAATGGAGGCAGTGCAGAGAAGGGCAACCAAAATGGTGCAGGAACTGTATCAGAAAACATATGAGGTCAGATTAACGGATCTCAATATGTGTACCCTAGAGCAAAGGAAGGAGAGAGGTGATATGATCAAAACATTCAAACATCTTAAGGGCATTAACAAGATGAAAGAGTCTAACATGTTTCAATATAAGAAAAATAGCAGGACAAGAGGACACAGCATGAGATTAGAGGGAGGCTGATTAAAGGGTAATGTGAGGAAGTTCTTTTTCACAGAAAGGGTGGTTAATGCATGGAGCGGCCTACCTCAGGAAGTGGTGGATATGAATACAGTGCAGGACTTCAAATAGGCATGAGATAGGCATAAGGGAGCAATACAGATGAGTATGACTAGATAGGCAATTGGCAAAGAAAAGGCCTATGGCACATTCATACGGTAGAAAAATGGACAGACTAGATGGGCCTTGCCGTCCTTATCTGCCACCAACTTCTATGTTTCTATGTGAAATACAGGCTTGCAGGTTAATGGCAATTCTTCTGAAAAGGTAAGTTGGCCACAGCCAAATTTTTATTTACCACACAAATTAAATAACTGCAGCTATGATCAAGTACAGTTTTTATATATAATAACAACCTGCTATTAACATCCACACCGTGCTACAGTAATATAAATAAACTAACTCCAAACCACATACACTGTTATGACCACACAGCTTTTGTCTGTGCAATTATTTCTTCAAGATATTGATGTTATCGGCCCTGCTATCACTCATGTGTCCTCAGAACAGTTATGGCTCATCTTATTTGCACATTGTTTTTGAATAATTTTTTATCTTTTTTACCAAGAAGTTTGCTCTTGCTGTCAGAGCAAGGAGGCAGATGACTGAGGCAGCTAGAACATTTTTGCTAGAACATTTCTAACTAGGGGTAAGTAGACAGATACTTTATTAGAAGTGTAGGGTCTGTAAGGTAAATTGGGACCTTCAGTCAGGTATAAAAAGAGTATCTGTCAAGACCTGTTCATATGCCAGTGCCTGACAGTATTTTAAATGTAGACCATATGAAATGTCCACCTTAAAGTAGTACAATACACCTGTCCTGTAAGCCAAATAACACTGAAAAAACAGACAGAACAATGGTACCAGAGGGCTATGCCAAATTATGTATATTTATTACACCCTGAAATGGAAACAGTGCAGTTTTAATAGGTACAAAATAACCAAGCTGCAAATGAGGTGTAACTATCCTGATATGGGTCCACCAGATAAACACACGGTAAAAAAGCGCACTGTGCGGACACCCAAAAGTGCATAGTCAGAAACCGTGCTACAGTAATATAAATAAACTAACTCCAAACCACATACACTGTTATGACCACACAGCTTTTGTCTGTGCAATTATTTCTTCAAGATATTGATGTTATCTGCCCTGCTATCACTCATGTGTCCTCAGAACAGTTATGGCTCATCTTATTTGCACATTGTTTTTGAATAATTTTTTATCTTTTTTACCAAGAAGTTTGCTCTTGCTGTCAGAGCAAGGAGGCAGATGACTGAGGCAGCTAGAACATTTTTGCTAGAAGATTTCTAACTAGGGGTAAGTAGACAGATACTTTATTAGAAGTGTAGGGTCTGTAAGGTAAATTGGGACTTTCAGTCAGGTATAAAAAAAACATAGTAGTTTTCAGTGTGCTAATCTGATTGGGAGAAGGCAGCTGACAATCATCTCTGCAGTTAACCGAGTGAGGATAGCTGTTAACTGGGGTGTGTGACTTAGGCAGACGTGAAGACATTATCTGCATTTGGACTTCACTTAGCCTTCTAACAAAAGCACTAAAGAATCCAGCACAACAGGAATCAGTGCTTACTGCTGATTTTAATACATCATAGCAGGTCACAAAACCATGAATAGTGCAAAATCACCATAGAATAACGAACAGAAACATGCTAACCCCTGCGCTTCGACTTGTGGCCTTCCTTAGGGGCCGTGACCCAGAGTTTCTGAAATGAGTATTTATTGGTTGTCCTGGTGCATATGTCAGGATTGCCTCCTTGTCCTAGAACTCTCCTTTTCTCTTATTGTTAAAGAGATAGGCTACTGTCCCAGCACATGAGTGGAACATGATTGGCATCTTATGTGTCGGCAAGCATTCACAGATGACAGCAGGCATGCAGGGAACTCTAGTGATCCACCAAGGTAAGGTAGAGTACCTGTTTACTTGCTGCTGCCTGAGTAAGAGAGTACTAAAAGAAGGTAAGGGGCAACAAAAGGAAGGAAACAGGCTGTACAAACAGTAACTTCCTGCTGAGTGGGAAAAGAGGAAATAACTTATATAGGGTAAGGGTACAAAGAGGTTAAAGTAAAGGAAAAAAGGGACAACTAGAAACACCCTATCTAGGGTAAGGGTACAAAGTGGTAAAGTAAAGCAAGAAAGGGGGAAACCAGAAACACCTGATCTAGAGTAAGAGTACAAAGGGGTTAAGAAAAGCAAGAAGGGAAAAACTAGAGAGAGCTTATCAAGGGTAAGGGTGCAAAGTAAAAACTAGTAAAAGGTAGAGACTGAAGGAAAGGGAATGTTGGGAGTGGTGCAGTGTAGTTGATGTGGAGCTGCAGTTTTCAGAGAGACCTTCTGGAGACTAAGGTGCTACACCATCTGAACACACCTCTCTGAGCGGAGGAGGAGGTTGTGGAACTCTGGGCCAAGTTGACTAGGTTTGGGGGACCTCTTCCCCCACCCAGAGGCCACCAAGTCTACCATTGATGCCCCACAGAATGCCTAGGAGAAGGAGGGCCAACTGTACTGTGTTGGGCTCTGGGAGGGTTGGGATGGTGAGTCAGTGACACATTACTCACCCTGTACCATTACAGAACTCATTAGCCACTTTGGTGGAACAGGACTACTGGAAGGAAGCACCTGCAACAGTGGTCAAGGAGGATGTGTGGGTTCTTCAGATGGGAGGCCCCAAGGTGGGAAATAGTGGCCCTCAGCAGAGGAGGAAGCAAATTCTGGTAGGGAACTTGATCGTTAGGGGTAGATTTGAGAACAGGAAATGAGGAAAAGAGAGATGTGAAGTGTCTACCTGGTGCCATGGCTCTGAGGGAAGGAAAGCAAATCCTACGGATTGCTAGGGTGTCGGGACAGGTGGGGAGATGGATTTCATTGTCCACCTGAGGACTAATGACCTGACTAGGGTTGGGGGCAGGGATTGTGTAGGGGGATTTCATCAAGCTTGGAAGAAGTCTTATGCAGGCAGCACACTCAGTGGCTTTTGCTGAGGTGCGGCCTATCTATGTCTGGGGGAGAATAGGGTTCTCCACACCAGGAGAGGAGCTTCAACTTGTGGTTGAAGAAATGGTGCAGAGAAGAGGCATTCAGCTGCATTGAGGACTGGAGACCAACCTGGAGAGATCTGGGCCTATACAAGTGTAATGGCCAGCATCCATCTGAGAGGAGAACTGCAGTCTTCAGTGGGCAGTTCAAATGTTACTTTCATGAGCATTTAAACTAGCTGATGGGGGTAGTGGAAGAAAAAAATGAATCATAAACTACACCCCCCCCACACACACAGACTGAATCAGAGAGTAGGGAGGACCCAAAGGGAGGAAAATCCTCCAGGGTGCAAAACAAACCAGAAAGCAGTGTGGTAGAAACCAAAGGGGATGGGAACAGGAGTTGTAAGAAGAGATTGGAAAAGAAGGCTGGGTAAAAGGGTGGGGGCATCGGGCAGAGTGGAACAAAGTGTGGAAGGCAACATGTGAAAATGCAAAAAGTCTAGGAGACAAAATTCTGGACCTGGATGCCATAATGGTGGAGGCAGATCTGGATATTGTGGTCATTACCAAGTTATGGTGCATGGGAAACCATGACTGGGACATGACCATACTAGGCAATACTCAATTCAGAAAGAACTAAGTGGGAAGGAAGTTGGGGTAGGGGGTGGTGCTGTATGTAAGGGAGGGTATCAAGATGAAGGAGACACAGGGAATCCGAGGGGACTGGAGGATTTGGAGGTACTGTGGTTCACCCTGGAGACAGAAACCAGCGTCTTTGTTTGAACTGGTGTGATTTGCAGACCTCCAGCAGAAGGAGAGCAACTAGATAGAGTAACGGTGGAAGCCATTAGTACAATCGCAGAAAAAGGGGAGGTGCTGCTGGTGGGGGACTTTAATCTGCAGGATATAGATTGGAGTCTTGTAGCTGCAGCTTCACCTAGAAGCATCGATGTCCTAGATTCCCTTCAGGGGCCATTTCTCAGGTAGCTAGTCAGGGAGCCCAGTCGTGATGAAGCAATACTGGACTTGGTGCTCAAAAACAGGGATAGTCACTGTACAGTGTGATTCAACATTATGGACAGCAGAAGAAGCAAACCACACAAGGGCAAGAGTTCTGAACTTCGGGAGGGCCACAGAGATGACTTACCAGTGGAGGATGACCCAGATGGGGAAAAAGAACAGTGGGTTAAGTTAAGGAAAGGCATAGTGAAGGCAAAAAACCTCTGTACAAAGGAGGTAACCAAATGGCGAATGTTGCTTGCTTGTATTTGCTGTTTAGGTGTGTTGGCAATGATAGTGCCAAGGCAACAATGAACAAATTAATAAAAATTGTACATAAATGTCTCAGTGGGATAGACAGCAACACACTGACAAATGCTGTAACTTTTTATTTTACTTGGATTATAAAAGTAATTAATTTCAGATTGATGATGAGGTTAAGTCAAATAATCACATTGGGCCCTATTCACTAATGGGTGGGAATGATGTGCCAGATGTGCGTATCCCACCTGCATAGGTCTGCACCTGTGGACAGGTGTGCATCAGCGGAATTCAACATCGGCTGCCACCTGTCCATGGCCTTGCCCCCCCCCCCGGTGCACAGGACTCTGCAGGGCAGTCGAGGGTGGAGTCTCGGACCGAGCCGGGCATCCAAGGTAAGCCCCTATGGATCAGAGTGGGGTGGTGGACGTGGTCTATTTAGATTTTAGTAAGGTATTCAACACTGTACCACATAGGAGACTCATAAAGAAACTGGGACGCTTAGGGGTGGGTCCTAAGGTAGTAAACATGGTAATAAATTGGTTAATGGACAGGCAACAGAGGGTGGTGGTAAACAAAGTTCACTCCAGGGAAGAGAGGGTCAATCAGTGGATCCCCTACATGGCTGGGTGCACATTGGCAGCATGCTCTGTGGATGTCCAATGGCCAGCGACTGTGGAGGTGACAGGAGGGAAAAGCCATTGGCCCTCCTGCAATATGTCACCGCAATGCAGGGACAGGGTGGGGGGTCTGTTGGCAGTGCCGGGGGGCACTGTACACCACCATATGCCTGGAGGGGCAGGTGGTGGGTGTGGGCTGGTGGGGCCGTTTGAGGGGCAGTATCCTTGAGTTGGTGCCCCTGTGTGGGGTGTGTGTGTTGGGTGGAAGGGCACCTGGTAGGGGCCATGCACCAATGTGTGCTGGGGTGGGTGGTGCCAGGTGACCATCGGGAATGACCACAGTGGACCCAGTGGATGCTGCATGGGCTATCCGCCCAGACTGGGTGACAATGGTGTATGTATGTGGGGGCATGTAGAAGGCTTATGGCAGGGTTCTCCCTAGTGTACCCTGTGCCCCCTCTGCACATATGCACCATTGTTCATGGCGCTTAGTGCCAGCATGCCCCAGCCTGCGCCCTACATGGTACGGTCCATGGACCAGAGGGATCGGGTGCATAGGGGCTGTGCATCCCCCGGTAGTTCATCCAGTGCGGGGGTGCATTCAGTGCAGAATGGCTATGTGCCACAGTTATGCAGCATGTAGCCACTCCATGGGATTGTGCATAGGGGCCAATACGCATAGCTGTTATCTATATTCAACATTTACTCTTCAATATTATTAGGATCTCACAGTGGAATTCTTATTTTGTTTAGCAGGCAGGTCTTAACACTATTCTTGCTATAGCTCAGTTTTATAGTGTAAGTATCTAAAAGTATCTAAATAAGTTCAAGGCAGGAGAAATGAAACATTAAAGAAGCCCCTCACCTCCAACATAAAGAGGAAGTCTATTACCTAACTTCAGTTAGGTGCTTCATCTACATTCAAGACTACAGGAGACAGTACATAGTATACTGAGTACCCTCTCTCACTCTTTTATACCTGGTTGTATTTTCTAACTTCTGCACCTTGTCTGCTGCTGCTGAGCCTTCCTGTGATGATGTCCCAGACCCCAGTCAGGTCACTGGTCTTCGCATCCTATATACCCTTGGTGTGTGCCCGCTGCATGTAATATATGTCTTATAATGGTAATAGTGGTGGATGGAAGGCTAACATGGCTCTTCTCTTCCTCTCTCCTTCTAGTCTGCTGTGGCTGCTGCTGCCCTGGAGCTGATTACTACACTATTGCAGCCCCAGCACAGCCCCTTATATATACCCAAGCAGGCATATGGGGTTGCTCGGCTCAAGCTCACATTATCGACTTACAAATGAGTGGCAAACAATACAAGTCCACTTGGCAACCCTTTTTCACATGTATTTTTGAATTTCCCCTTCTGGCAGCATCACTTTTCTTCTAAATCTTCAGTTTGGTGATGTAAGACAAAGTCCTTAGTGGATTCACTTGATGTGGTATCTTTAATTAGAATTGCGTTAACAAGCCTTTGAAAAATTCATCAAGGTTTCTCACTCAGCACAATGTAAGACACACTGTATTTTGTTACTGAGACCGCAACCCAATGGAGTTTTTTTGTTGTTGATGTTGTCACTAAAGGGAGAGAGACAGCATCATTAGACATATAGCACCACCGGAGTTAGAGTTTTCCTTTTTAGTGTAACTACGATCCAATTGACTTTGCTTTTTTCCCATACTTGGGAGGGAGGGAGAGAGAGAGAGAGAGAGAGAGAGAGTATGAGATGAATGCAGGAGTGTGCAGTGTCCTTAACACATATGGAGCCGTCCATGAGAGACGCTGATGGCATGTATTGGTAAGAGTCTACTTTCACAGTCCACTAGAGTATGTGTTGGTAAACTGGTACTGGGATTTTGTAACAGGCAGCATTGGGAAAGAAGAATGGGAACTTCGAGTGTGCACCAGCATTTTCCAAGAGTCGGCATTGGGAGAGAGTAGTGGAAACTTCGGGTGTGAGTGCGATCAGGTAAAACCAGAAAAAGGTTATCCAGGAGATTTTTTAAAGAGAAATAAGAAGCATGTATAGTCGATTCTTTCACATATTTTTAGATTTTTTAAATTTCTTTGACTTGAAGCAGCTTGATTTAGTCATGGGAAGGAAGGCTTGAAGTGCTTGTCATTTACAGTGAACGAGCAAGTGGCTGGTAGTGGTGAGAAACCACAGTTCCTACGAGGAGCAGGGCGATGTCACGAGAAACTTTTTGGGGGCTAAACTGACACACAGACATATTTTTAGGGCTTAATTTACATGGTGTACAAAAAATTGATGTGGTTGGCTCATTAGTTTCTGTTTAGTTATCTATTTTTGAGCAAAAGGGGAGGAAGTGTAAAGTGAGCAGATATGTAAAAGGGGAGGAAGTGTAAAGTGAGCAGATGTATAACCTTCATTAAAGAATGTGTCAGTCTGTCTATCTTGTGCAGCTAATTGTGAGACAGCAAGGAAAATGGAGTGCTGGAGGGAAGGGGGATGGCATTATGCAAATGAAAGGGATGAAGTGTTCTATCTTTTGCAGCTAATTGAGAGACATCAAGTTAAATGGAGCAATGAAGGGGATGGGTTCACCATTATGCAAATAAAATGGAAGAAGTGCTCTCTCATTGGAGTGCTTCATTCATTTCAACTACACAAAGTTTCCACCCATAAACTGTGAACCACTGTCATACTTAGCTTGCATGATCATTGGTCTGTCAAGGATGAGCCCGACGCAGCTTGACCTGCATTGGGCTAGTCAGTGACACACCTCTGAAATGCTGTTCTCTGTAGCAAAACATTTCTTGCGCAAGCAACATAAAAAGAGTTTGCTATTGTTCTCAAAGGATGTGACTGAAACAGTAAAGGTTAAAAGGGTAGCATTCATGAGGTATAAAGAGATGTAGAGGGAAGAGAATAGGTAGGTATATCAGGAAAAGCAGAGGAAAGCAGGGAAAGCAGTGAGGAGCACAAAGGCACAAACTGAGGAAAGAATAGCCCAATGGGGTAACTAAAGGGGACAAGACATTTTTGTAGGTACATAAGTGAAAAGAAGAAGATGAGGGAGGGATTTTGAGGTTAAGAAGGGCGGAAGGGGGGACTGTGCAGAGGAGGATCAGGAAAAAGCAGATATCCTGAACAAATACTTTTGTTCAGTCTTCACAGAGGAGGGGGAAGGTGATGGCCCATATATAAAAGCAGCAGGAGCACTGGGTGGAGGGAGGTAAATACAAGTCCATTTATAGAGGAGAGGAGAGAGTCCTGAAGGGACTCACAAATCTGAAAGTGGACAAAGCTATGTGGCCAGATGGGGTACACCCAAGGGTATTGAGGGAGCTCAGGGAGGTACTGGTTGTACTCTGACAGCCCTGTTCAACAACTCATTGGAAACAGTAGGTGGACTGGAGGAGGTCAGATATAGTCCTGCTTCATAAAAGTGGTAGCAGGGAGGAGGCTGGCAACTATAGGCTGGTCAGTCTGACATCAGTGGTGGGGAAGTTAATGGAGTCACTGCTAAAGGAAAACAGTGAGGAATATCTTGAATCAAGTGTGTTACAGGACCTGAGGCAGTACAGATTCATGAGAGGGCATTCATGATGGACAAATATGATAGATTTCTCTGATTAGGTGACCAGGGAAATGGATCAGAGTGGGGTGGTGGACGTGGCCCATTTAGATTTTAGTAAGGTATTCAACACTGTACCACATAGGAGACTCATAAAGAAACTGGGACGCTTAGGGGTGGGTCCTAAGGCAGTAAACATGGTAATAAATTGGTTAATGGACAGGCAACAGAGGGTGGTGGTAAACAAAGTTCACTCCAGGGAAGAGAGGGTGACCATTGGGGTGTCTCAGGGCTCAGTACTGGGACAAGTCACCTTTAATGTCTTTATAAGTGACATTGCAGCTGAACTGGGAGGGAATGTATGCCTCTTTGCAGATGGCACTCCAGAGGGGGTGGAGAGAATGTGCAGAAACCTGAGAAAACTTGAGGAATGGTCAGTGGTATGATAGCTGGGTTTCAATGCAAGAAAGTGCAAAATCATGCACCTAGAGCACAGAAACATGGAGGTGGATAACAACATTGGAGAAGAAGTATTGACAGTCATCAGGTAGGAAAGGGACCTGGGGGTAATAATTTCTGATGACCCTAAGATGGTGAGATAGTGATACAAGACATTTGGGAGGGCCAGGGGGATGCTGGCTTACATAGGGAGGGATATCACCAGCAGAAAGAAGGAGGTGGTGTGCCACTGTATAGATCACTGGTGTGACCCACCTGGAGTACTGTGTCCAGTTCTGGAGACAACATATCAGGAAGGACATAGACAGGGTGTAGGCTATCCAGAGGAAGGCAACTAAAATGGTGCAAGGGCTGCATCAGAAGCCCTATGAGGAGAAGCTAAAGAACCTGAATATGTATACCCTGGAAGTGAGAAGAGAGAGAGGGAAAGTGACAGAGACCTATAAATACCTCACAGGGTTAAAAAAGATACAGGATGCATGTATTTTTCAGAGAAAAAGATGTACAAAAATAAGGGAACATGCAATGAAGTTGGAAGGGCCAAAAATTTAGGAGATATGTGAGGTAGTTCTTCACTAAAAGAGTGGTGGATGCCTGGAATATTCTTTCAGCAGAGGTGGTGAGTGAAAAAACAGTGGTTGGCTTCAGTCATGAATGGAATAGATACATGGAAATCTTAGTTGGGAAGTAAGGGGGGAGGGAGCCGGAGATCAAGTAGGGTCTGCAGTGATAGGATAGGATAGGATAGGCAGGAAAGAATGCGCAGACTGGGTGGGCTAAGCAGGCCTTGTCTGCTGTTAAATTCTATGTTTCTATGTTTCTAAACCTAGAAACATAGAAACATAGAATTTGATCGCAGATTAGGACTGATAGAACCTGCACTATTTCTATTCTTGAGCACAATTAATATGTAATAACAGGTGACTCCCTGTATCACACTGATCATCAGTAAGATCAACTGCCGTAATAACTGGGTATGATGTCATACACAGTTGTTACGGTATTTAAAGTGCTCACGCTTCACTGCCTGACTGAATCTTCTAAGTTCGAAACAACATTCTCGTACTACTGTGCATTAAACACAAACGCTGTTTTCCCAACACTGACCTGAGCCAGTTAATGCCTTTGCTCCTCACTACTGAACACTCATTACTGCAAAATGGAAATAATGAATGAGTAAATACACTAAGATTACTAAACTTTTCACACAACCCCTAATCCCAATGCAGCTACTGACCCCGGTTCACATGGCAACCACCGTTCACATGGCAACTTGAACTGACCTCTGAGATAACTCATCAGAGGAAATCTACAGGAAAAACTAACTTTTGTTCACTTCTTAATATTAAAATAGTGCTACAGTTCTCAGTTTTTGGTAGCCTGTTTAGCTTGTTTGTCTTAGTCGTCCCCACTGAGCAGATGCCGATACACAGAGCTATGAGCAAAACAAAACAGAATTCTGCAGTCAAACCAAAGGTAAACCAGCTCCCTTGCTTCACTTGTAAAGCCAAAAAACACTAAAAAGCACTTGCAGTCTATTTAAAAGTGTCATTACATTCTTAGTTAAACTCAGACAATGTTGAGTTCCTCATGTTATTTGTTAAAAGCCATCCTTCATAAATTACTTGTTTTCATTTCAAAACATCCTGCACCACTTATTATTAAAAAGTGACATAACTGATAAGTGTCTGTGTTTGTATTAAGTTTTTTTTTGCACACCCTTGGTGTGTGATGACTGCTTTGCTTTTAAGGTTTATGGGTCATCACACACCTCAGGTGTGTAAAACAACTTCATAACACACAGTCATCTATGCATTATTCTCTATGTATCATTCAACATAGCCCTCTGAGGCAGTTTTTTTTCTTTGTTTTTTTAGAGCTACTTGGTTTCCACCAGTGTGTCTCTTGTGTGCCCAAGAAGTAAAAGGCTAGCCACCATGGGACGCATCTCTGCACCAACTGCATGTTATCACTTTGGTTAGTTTGCACCAGCTCTGTACCCCTGTACCACTTCAAGTTGTAGAACAAAAACTGTCCTTTTTCTTCCCTTCATTAGCCATGGAGAGCCTTCAGACCCAATTACCCATGCCATTTTTGAATTTATTTATTTATTTGGTTTTTGGTGAGCAGGTAGGTACACTACACAAGTAAATGTTTATTTTCAGGTACCATCTGGGACTCAGGGTACAGAATAAAATTCTAGCATAGAACAATCAAATGCAGAGACAAATTTAGAAAGCCCACAATTCCAGACACAGTTCAGGAAAGATACATAGTAAAAACAGTGCACAGAGTATAAAATATTATGTTCATGTACTTTGTGGATGTTGACAAGTTTGAGGCACAATAAAATTATGCAAGGGTACAAACAAGTAGAAAATTAATTATAGAATAAAGGATGGGGAAGTGTGTGATATGAGAGTGTAATGTGTATCTGAGGTGTGGAATACTATATAAACCACGAGGGTGAATTTTGTTCTTTTTTTTCTCACAGTTTTTTTTTTACTTACAGTTTGCCGTCTGATGGGGATCGTGCTAGCGCTGCCAGTCAAGAAGCTGCAGCCACATTCCCAAAACAGATGAGAAGCAGAATCAGCCAGATAGAGTTCTTTTAAAAATGTAGAAGGTAGGATCAACCAGACACAATTAAAACAAGCATTTGTCAGTGCTGAACGTTGGCTTGCTGGCATTGGCATTGGTAGTGCAGGAGTTAGAGAGATGCATAATAGGAATGGCAGTGAAGTATTGAACTGACACCAAACCTACCCCCACCCTGAAGAGACTGACAGGCATTGGGGGTGTGCCTTTGGGTCATCGGCCATAACGCTTATGCAATTTCACCTCACCCTACCCTGCAGACACTGACAGGTGTCATGGTGTGCCTTGGGGTCTTTGGGCCTTATACTCACCCCATTCCACAAGGAAATACACTGAGATGGGTGCAGTATAGGAGAATGGGGTGAACATTGGAGCCAAAGAACTCAAGGCACACCTCGAGGCCTGCCACTGGCTGCAGGGTGGAGGTGGAATGGCCTGAGGATTATGGCCGATGATCCCAAGTCACACCCTGATGCCTGTCAGTCTCTACAGAGTAGGGCGTTATGGTTGGAAACCCTAACACCCCAGTCGTTTGTTGGTATTTTCGCTCCAAATTTTCAAAATGGGATTTTTGTGACCCCACCTCATGAACAGTGGCACTGTCATTTTTTTACTCAATCCCAAGTGGTGATTTTGCACAGTGACTGTACCATTTGGCGCCACTGGTGTGAAAACACATTTCTGGCAGGATGTGAAAAATGACAGCTGTACTGTTCATTAGGTGGTGTCAAAAAAAATGGCAATGTTGAAATCTGGAGTGAAAATAGGAAAAATTGAGGAAGTTACGAATGTGCATAGAAACTACACAACGCAAGCCTGTAATGCAATAATTCTTGGGAAATTTTTTCACCAAATTTCCAACATAGGCATTTGTGAACCTCTCCTCATGAACAGTTGCACTGTGATTTTGTTAATCTGTCCCAAAAGCTGATTTCCCAAAGTGACCGTGCCATTCTGCACCACAGGTGTGAAAACACATTTCAGGAAGGATGTGAAAAATGACATGCATACTGTTCATAAGGAGGTGTGAAAAAATGTCAATGCTGAAAATCTGGAGAGAAAATATAAAATATTGGCGAAGTTACAAGCATGCGTAGAAACTGCGCAATGCATGCTCATAATGCAGTCATTTTTGGGAATTTTTTCACCAAATTTGTAACATGCCTTTTTGGGACCCTCCCTCATGAACACACGCACTGTCGTTTCATTACTCTGTCCTGAAAGGTGATTCTGCACAGCGACCGTGAAATCACTTTTTGGGCCTGAAAAACTAAATGACAGTGACATGTTCATGAGGTGGGGTCCCAGGAACCCCATGTTGAAAATTTGGGGCCAAAATTCAAAAAAATGGCTGAGATATTAACCTAAGCTGAAACCTCCCATTGCCTCCCATTATAAAGCTTAGCGTCATTTCTTCAGTTTGTAGTTCGGCTTTGAAAAGTGCAGACATGTTCTGGTTCAGAGAAGATCACAGCTCCCAACCTCCAGAGGGTAAGTATGGGTGAGGGTGAGGTGTGGGAGGTGGTGCACAGAGAGGAGGGTGGGATGGGGGAGGGGGACGAGGGAGTCAACGGTGGAATGTTTTCTTGATTGCACAGAAAAAAAAAAAAGACAGCAAGGGAAGGTTTTCTTCATTTACAGGTTACACACACACACACACAAAAAATAGGCATACTGGAGGGGGACCGTGCACCCCGTTGTAGGCTTTCTGGGGATTGTGTGGCTGATGGCAGGAGCCACCATATTTATTGAAATGTTTCACCAGGAAAGGCACTTAATGGAGGTGTCATCTGCCACTGCAGTAACAAGCCTGTCTCTGATTGCAGTGGCAGATTTGTTTCAGCTCTGTAGTGCTCTTAAACTGCTGTCAGCGGCAGCATGCTCACTGATTGGTGGCTGAGGGACACACCCACTAAAGCATTCCCTGCATTCGCCACAACACTGACACACCTCTGAAATGTGCTGCTACCACAAGACATAAAAATGAAAATATTTAGAGTTGGAACTTGTTGACGTGGCTCCTTGGTATGCGAGAGATGAAGCCGCTATGTTTTGGAAACTGTTAATCCTGCCCATGCACAGAATTAGAGCCAATTAGGGAGAGCACATTTTGAAGGACAGTGCGCATGAATATCATAATAACCGGTGGTTTATTACAGAAAATATCAGCTGTCAGCCCATTGAAAACAATTGCTTACCAGTTATTATATGGACAATCAATAACAGGAGGGCATTGGTTGCTTGGCATTAGAAGCAGGAAAGTGTATGGAAATTTGGGATAGAAACAGTTGTAGATCATAGTTAGCATGAAATGAGCCTTCAGGGCAGTTTTGAAGGATGACAGGGTGGGAGAACTATGGACCTTGGAGGGAAGGGCGTTCCAAATCCTGGGGGCAAATGAGGAAAAAGCCTGGTTATCCCATTTTAGTTGAACATTTAGGGATGACAAGTGAGGTAGTGTCTGAGTGTCTGAAAGTCTACATAGGGTGAGCACCATGAAGTAGGAAAATTGGGTGGTTGTGGTGTCAGATTAGAGTAGTTCATAGAGGAAACAATCAAGTGCATATGATCTGGAAGCAGAGGAGGATAGCCACCCAAAGGAAGAGTAAATGAAACAATGATGTGTGAGGCTGGGGAAAGATAGGGATAAGCGGCAGATGTTATTGTAGATGACATCCCATTTATGTAGTGAAGATATGGGGTCATTAGTAAATAGAAGTGAGCTACAGTATACTATAAGCAAGGGAGTAGGATGCCTTGGGAGACAGATAAGCATGCTTTTGAAGTAATGAGATGGGGGAATGCAATAGGCCAGACCAATTCTGGAATTAATGGATTTGCTTAGATTTGAGATTTATAATTGAAAATCCAGTGCAGGATAAAGGGTAACTCCCAGGTACTTAAATTCCTCAACTAGGGAGAGAGAAGAGCCATCTACATACCATATGGACAAGGGATGAGAGCAGGAAGATCTGCACACCCTGGAACCAAATAACATTTCTTGAGTTTTGGAGGCACTGAGAACTAGGTTGTTGACCATAAGCCAGTCTTGGATGTGGGTGAAGTCCTTGGTAATTTGGGCAGTGATGAGTTTGGGGCTCTGGGCACTGTGGTACAGTATATGGCAACACTGTTAGTGTCCATGATGATAGAACAGTATGGTGGAGATGAAGGGAAGGTTATTCATGAAAACTGAGAAGAGTAGTGGGCCTAGAATAGATCCCTGGGGAACACCTTAGGTAATCAGCAATTAGCTGAAGGAGGCATCCCCAAATTTGATGAATTGTTGCCTGTCTAACAAGTAATTAGTAAATCAGGCATTGGCATGAGGGGAGACACCAATGTCGTTAGTTTTTGAGATAGAAAGACATGATCAATATGGTAGAATGCCTTGGACATATCAATGAAGACAGCTCCAGTAAGAGCTCCTTTGTCCATAGAAGATGTAATGTCATCAGTGATCTTGATGAGGGTGGATGTGGTGCTGTGTTCCTTATGGAAATCATGCTGACATGGAATAAGAAGGTGATGATTGACAGGTAGTCCATTAGCTGAGAGGCTACTATGTTTCTGAGTAGCTTGCTGAGGACAGGCAGAAAGGCAGTAGGTCGATATTGTGAAATACTTTTTAGGTCACCCTTTTTGGGGACAGGGGCTACCTTGGCAACTTTCCACTGTGATGGGACCACACCTGAAAAAAGGGAGAGATTGAAGATATGGGTAATATGCCGTGAGAGACACAAAGGTACGCTGTAAATATAATGGTTTTCCAGTTATAGACTTTGGGCTCGATATTCAAACATGCGCATGGCAATGGTGCAAGTGGGTGTGCAGTGCAACTCTATTGCTCTGGTGAGACCCAGGGATATATTCAAAGGAGATGAGCAATGGTGTATTCCCTCTGAATATATTAGGTAATGCACACTGTGCAAATACCATGCGCTGGCGCATCCAACCCAGACAGGGCTGAATATCAGGAATGGGACCTGCGCCAGTGCAACAGAGTTACGCTGTGCACAAATTCCTGATATTCAGATGGCAGAATGCAGATTGGGCCATAATGTAGCCAAAGGTGCAAATGGGGCCTTAGCATGTCATTATGGCTCCATTTATGAGTTGTGTGGAGGCTGGCCTGCGAACTGCACATGGCACCCTGCACAGCATGTGGTGCAGCTGTAGGGGGTCTAGTTGCACCCCCCCCACTCCGCCCATAGCTGCAATTGCCCCTACAGTACTGTGTAACATATGCCCTGGTGGTCTAGTGGCACTCCCTCCCTGTAGTGCGATCACATAAAATATGGGTACATCATCCCTGGCAGTCCAGTTGTACCCCCCCACGCCTCCCGATGCTGTGCTCCCCATACATGTACAACCCTGTACATCCCTGGTAGTCTAGTGATTCCCCCACCCCTCCCATTACCCCAGTCACCAATCATATGGCATGTTTCTCTGCCTGGTGGTCTGATGGCACCCCCCACCCACACAGGACCCCCAGCCCATCCAGCTCCACCCCATTAGTGGTGGGCAGCAGCATACCCACCTGCATGCCTCCATGGCTGCCCGCCAACTGATAGCTACTCTATGGGCTGCAATCCCATTGGCCCACAGTGTGGAACAATTGGCTTGCATTGCATACTCTAGTAGTCATTCACAAATATTTGTGAATGACTACTACAGTATGCACTACAAGTCCATTGGTCACACTACGGGCCAATGGGATTGCAGCCATACAGTAGCTGTCAACTAGGCAGCCATGCAGGTATGCGGTGGTGGAGTGCTGCTACCCACCATTGATGGGGGAGAGCTCGTGGGCCGGGATCCTGTGTGGGTTGGGGTGGGGGTGCCACTGCACCACCAAGGAGGGGAACATGCCATATGATCAGCAATCAGAGTGAAGGGTGGGGGGGACCACTAGACTACCAGGGATGTACAGGGTTGTACATGTAGGGGAGCACAGCATCGGGAGGAGTGGGGGGGTACCCCTGGACTGCCAGGTATATGAATTACTCATATTGTAGGTGATTGTGCTATGGGGAGGGAGGGGTGTACTACTAGACTACCAGTGAATAGTTTGAATGGTATTTCACAGGGCGATCGTGGCTATGGGGTGGGAGGGGGTGCCACTGGACTACCAGGGCATATATGAAATGGTATTGTATGGGCAATTGCAGCTACAGGGAGTGAGGGGGTACCACTAGACTACCATGGTGGTATGTGGGTACTTGTGGATGTGTTCAGGGGGGTGCCACCCATGGCTGGTGGCTGCTGTGTTGTGCCCTGCACTACAGTGGTCCACCTGTGGGTGGCTCCCATTGAGCCTTTTTGGGGCCTCAACATTGGGCCCCAGTATGCGATGCATTCTGGTTGTGCCAGTGCCATGCGCCCGCACATCCCGGCTTAATATCGATGACCTGCGCTAAAGTCCTCAGCTTTTGAATATTGCACATTTCTGGGGTTGAGCTGGTGCAACTTAGTTGGGCCAGGTGCAAACCTTTTGAATATCTTGGCCTGTGGAGATATTCTTTATGCTGGGGCATTGGGGAGGGAGCTGGCAAGGCTGGATGTGGCTTATGAAAGGCTTGCTTGCTTCATCCTCAATGCCCCTCCCCCACCACACACACAAAACGCATCACTGCAATCTTTATATGGACTTAAGTGTATTAAGACTAAAGGAGTGCAGAAAGATGCAAATGATCTTTATGCACAAGTGTCAGAAGAAAAATTTCCACAGTATATTTTAGAAAACATAAATAAAAGAACAGTGATGAGAGGGTTAAGAATAGTGATCGGGTGGAGTTCACAGTGCCAAATTGTAATCTGGAAGTGGTCTTCAATATACTTCCTGGAACAACACTGTGGTACTCAATCCGCTATACCTTGAGATTAGGTGATAGGAAGATCAATATGGGAGCTCTAAATTATGTCAAACAGGCAAACAAACCCCTACCTTGTTGTCAAAGGCTGGGTATAGGCTAGTATGGTTTATGACTTCTGATACTAGATACTATTTTTCTGATTGTATAACTATTACGTGCTACTTGTATTTATTACAGTGGAACAATCAAATATTTATAAGTGTAAATCTACGCTGAGTAGTCAAAACATGTTAAATCTTTTTTATCTTCTTTTTAAAAATGTGTACTATGTCTTGACAAATTTTTCTGAAAAATGTTTACTGTAACTTTGTTCTCTGAAATGCATCACGGAACCTCACTGAAAATAAACTGTATGGCTCAACTGAGTTGTTTAACCCTGTCATACATATGATATGAATGAAACTTTTACTACTACACTACTAGCAATGGCTTCCTTCAAATAGTTTTGTCCCTCCCACATCCCACTACGCGGTTTATGTGGACTAGTTGTGATGACCAAGCAGCTTGAGTTGTTCAGTACTATACATTTAAAATACATTATTCAGTGTTAATTGTTAATTAGTATAAATAGCCACTCTCTCTGAGCTCTGTTTTTTCTGTGAGCCAGCTGACATACAACGTCATGAGGCAGAGAACTAGAACAGAGTGAAGGAGTGAGTAACTACCCTTAAGGACCACTTCAAGTCTTTAGAGGTTCGTGTCTGTGAAATGTGCAAAACGTCAGGAAGATACTGCAGTATAATAAACTTTTCATGGTTTGCCTCTAACTTGAGTGCCTGTCTGTTACTTGAAAGTTCATCCAGGCTGAAAACTTCCAGTGTCGTGGGGAATACAGATAAGCATTCTCACATAGTGAGACACAAGTATTGCACTGCCCTTTGTTAGGTTGCTCACTGCACAGTAAAAGTTAGGGTCATGAGTTATTCACCAGTTTTTGCCTACCAAGAACAATAAAAGTCAAGAGTCAGAATGCCGGGAGATTGAGAAGGGCAAACTTGAACAACAGAATTATAGGTACAGTAGCTGGAATTAATTCATCTTCTATTTATTTACTGAAATGTTATCCACTTGGATTGTCTTCTGAGATAGATGATCTTGCTTTCATCTGTTGTGTTTTCATAAGGGTTCTATGTGAAGAGCAGACCAAACTTTACATTTAACATGGAAGACAAGACAGTACACACATTTATACATATTACATTCCTGTCCTACCTTCCCTTTGGCCACCCCAGTTTCCCAATTTATGTCTGGTAAATTAAAATATACCATAATTTTATTTATTTATTTATTTAGTTTTTGTTGACCGGGTAAGTGCGCTAGCCAACAAGTGACTATTTTCAGGCACGACCCGGGAGGTACAGTTACAGAACACAGTGATACATAAGAGATTACACAAAGCAGGATACATTTGCAGGATACATAAGAAATTACACAGAGCAGGATACATTGCAAAGGACAAAGTCACACAGTGTAGTCAAGCATACTCAATAAGGATAAAATTACATGTATTCAGTTGTTGAGAACTAGGGGAGGTGGTAGGGACAGGTGTAAGGGTAGGGCAGGAGAGAGAGGAGACAGGGGTGGTGGGGGCGAATAGCAAGGGGAGGACAGGAGGGAGAAGGCTAAGTGCGGCATTAGCAGGAGAAGGTTACCACCTGTGGCCGGGACGGTGGAACCGGAGTCGGCAAGAGAGACGGAGAGGTCAGGAACAGGACAGTGAAGCTATGGGTGCAAAAATAGAGAGGAGAGAGGGTGATGTACAGGGAGGCGGTGGGGGACTAAGTGTAAGGGTGAGGAGGATTTGAACTAAAGGAATGGGGAGGGAAGGGTAGGGTGGGAAGGGCAGGTATAGGGAAAAGGGATGAAGAAGCTGAACAGATAGGGAAATGAGTGGGGTAGGAGATAGAGTGCACCTAGTAAGAGCGGCGGAGCAGAAGAAGGAGGAGGACAGAGGCGAGGCGGTGAAAATGGCATTGGCGGGTAGAGTAGTAACCTGCGGCCGGAACTGGTGGAACTACGAGATGGCAGGAGAGAGGGAGTCACGCAAACTGGTGGGAGGCAGGATAAAATAGGAGAGGGAGGGGTGAGGACTGAGCATAGGGAGAAGAGGAGGAATAAAGAAGGAGGGAAAGCTGGCAGGAGAGGGGCAGAAAGGTGAAAGAAGGTGGGAAGGGGTGGCGGAGTTCACGGCATTAGCGGTACAGGTGGCAACCTGTTACGGGCGGTGGAACCGAAGACAGCAGAGAGGGGAGTGGAGGCGGTTAGGAGGGGAGTGAGGCGGCAAAAAGCAGGAGAGGAGGGCAGGAAAAGGGAGGGTAATGACAGGGGTACTGGAGAAATGGCTAAGTGGGAAGGAAGAGGCGGGGCTGGGAAAGTAAGTGTTGCAGGAACAGAGGGTGCAGGATAAGGAATGAAGGTGGGGAAAACAGCTCAGGAGCGAGGGCAAGCTAAGTGACTAGGCAGTAATTAGAGAGCTTTACAATTGGCATCAGAAAAAGCGTTATACAGTATCAACAAACATGAAACATAAAGCAAAAACAACCAAGAATAAAAAGCGCAAGTGCCTATAATACATAATAGAGGAGGGGAGGAGAACAGGTTAGGAGCATGGGATTCAAGAGGGATCAAAACAAACACATTTGTCCATCGAGGTAAGGAAAGCTCTGAGATTGTGCTTAAATGCATCATGAGAAGGAGCATTTCTTAGTCCCTGGGGCAGCAAGTTCCAAAAGTGAGGGGCAGCATAACTGAAGGCTCCCGAGCCCTTTTTTGTGTGGCAGAGAGAAATATTCAATAAGGACTTGTCAGAGGATCTAAGGTCCCATGAAGGTATAACGGTTGGAGTAGTTTGAGAGCTCAGCTGGCTTTGATGCTCTGATGATGGTGTCCGAAAGGTTGCAGAGGTAATATTGCCTGGTGGAGGAGGAGATAGCCAGCCCAGGTCTTTGTATAGCTGACAATGGTGCTTCAGGTGCGGTGCTTTGGCCGCATACCTGCAAACATTGTTGAAGGTGGTGGCCCATTGGTGCAGAGCAGTTTTGCTGGCCATGGTTAGGATGGGAGCACCATAGGTGAGGTTGGTAACAGGATTCCTCTAGCAATTGCCAGTTTAGGCGGCAGGGGTAAGCAGGTAGTTAGTCCTGTAAGCAGCCCTAACTACAATTGACAGATTTACAAGTTTCCTGGATGTGCAGCTTTAGGTCAAGATTTTGGTCAAGGTGAATGCCCAAGTAGCGAAAGAGCTAACAGACTCAGAGGTTACCATTAATGTCAGGCACAGAGAGAAGAAGAGCAGGTTCTTAATTTGTGTGGGATCCAAATAGCATGGCTTTAGTTTTATTGGAGTTAAGGACAAGGCGTTGGGTGTGTAGCCAGTGCTGCACCAAGTGGAAGTCTGTGGTAAGGGCAGCATTCAGGTTGGTGATATGGTCAGAGTGGGCATAGATGACCAGGTCATCAGCATAAAGTAGTGAGTGGCCAGAGGTTACTACATCAGGAGATTGTTTACAAATAGTGAGAAGAGGAGAGGACCGAGAATGGAGCCCTGAGGGACGCCAATGTTGATAACAGCACTGTCAGAGATGGCGGAGTTGAATTTCACTGCTTGAGTCCTGTTGGCAAGGTAGCTGCTGAACCAGGTAGTGACAGGGTAGGAGAAGCCCAGATTTCTGAGGGAGGCAAGTAGTAAGGATGGTCAACAAGGTCGAGCAGCTTTAGTGAGGTCGATGAAAACAGCCCTGTTAGCTTCCCTTTGTCCATGTTGGTAAGAATGTCAGAGGAGAATTTTGCTAGTGCAGTCATGGTGCTGTGGTGTTTTCTAAAGCCGTGCTGTGCTGTATTGAGTAAGTTGGAGTTTTCAACGAATTCGGTAACTTGAATAGAGACTAATTTCTCAAGGATCTTGCTAAGGACTGATAATATAGCAATTGGTCTGTAGTTGGTCGTGTCATTTTTGCTGCCTTTTTTAAACACGGGAGTAAATCTGGCAGCCTTCCAGATTTCAGGGACAGAGCCATTGGAGAGGGATAGGGTGAAGATTCTAGCTATAGGTCCAGATATGAGGTGAGCAGCCATCTTTAATAGACGGGGTTCCATTCCATCAGAGCCGGGGCTGGTATTGTCAGAGATGGCCTTGAACAGCTTGAAGACTTGATGCCTGGTGACCGCTTTGAAGTAGAATGGTTTAGATGAGGTAGGTGAATCGCCAGGGAATGTTGAGTTCAGTTGTGTAGCAGGAGACTGAAGGGAAGCTGTGTAGGCAGATAGGTCGGAAAACTGCTGGTTAAACGCGTTTGCAATAGTGAAGGAGTCATTACAGTGGACACCTTGCAGGACCATTTCTGAGGGGGTGACAGCTTGCGTAGATCCTAAAAATTTTAATGTGGCTCCAAAATTTTCGAGGTCGTTGGAGGAGTTAGTCAGCAGGTTTTGACAGTATACTTTTAGCCTGCCTGATGTGCCTTTGCAATCATTTCTATACTGCTTGTACAGGATAAGATCCAGGGGAGCCCAGATTTTTGTATTGTTTCCATTGCTTATCTCGGACTTTTAACTTACGTGGAGTTCTTTATTTAGCCATCTTGACTGCTGACCTCTGACTCTTCTTTTACCTTTGGGAGGTGTTTCTTTTGTACTTCGCCAAACTTGGTGAGAAATATGTTAAGGGCAGTGTCAACATTGGAGGTGGAGAAAACGTCATAATAACCCCTGATCCTTGGAGGCTACCATTCTGAGATCATCTCATAGTTTGTGTTCACAGTCCTCTGCCTGGTCAAGGGTCTATAGCATAATCCCAGTAGTGTTTTACTTCCATTCTCCTCATTTAATTATATCCTTAAGGATTCCATTTCCTCTTCTGTCCTCTTGATAGCTTCCCTTGAACCTCTAATTCCTGTTTAATATAAAGTGCTACACCCACTGTATTCCCATTGTGGTCACCTCTGAATAATCTTTTTTACTGTTTTTGTTCCCAGCTTCCCGATCTGGGACTGACCCTTTCACAGCTAGTGATACGCTGTCCCTGGGCCATCATGGGGACCCAGATCTACATTTTAGAGGCAGATGTTTGGAGGTTTGAGGCATTATTAATTGCTAGTCCCCTTTTCTGATAATTCCCTAACCTCTGTGCATCATGGGTCGAACTCTGCTCACACTTATTCTGTTCTATTGGTTATGGATGCTTATGAGCTGAAGTCACCATGTTGGATTTAAGGTTACAAAAACATAGTCATGGGGGGAGGGACTTGGGCACTTTGGGGGAGTGTCACACAAATGCAGTCCTCCCCCTGAAATTTGCTTACTTAACCTCCACAAAGTGCTTTGAGCTCCACTGGCTAGGGGATGGAAGTCAGGTTGAGGGTTTGATGAATTGGGTCTCCTAAATTTGTGCCTATCATCATTCTAGGGCAGAGCAAGTTAGACTCATCTTAAAAGACATTTTAAGTTTGATCGTACTCAATCTTTGATGCTATATACAGTACATGTAGTAAACTTTTTATTAAAGAGTTGTTGCCTCTGAGAAAACTTTTGAAAACATAATTTCAGATGCAGTCTAGCTTATATTTGATATATTTTCTATACATTTCTTCTCCCCATTATTTATTACCAAGAAAATTTACATGAAAACTGGAATTTTACCCATTAGAGCTCATCAGCTTCTACAGCTTATTCCTCACTTGAAGTCAGAATCCTTTGTTGTGACATCACAACTTGTTGCCATGGGAATAACTGTGATTTCACAAGCAGAGTATTATGACATCAGCTGGTGTATAAGCAACAGGAGTAGATGGAACTCTCAAGTATCAAACATATTGTTTTCATGCATATGACTGAAGTAATGAATAAAAGGGAGAAGAAAACAGAACTAACATGAAATATAAGCTAAACTGAGTCCACCAATTATGTTTTTCCAAGTTCTCCCAGAGGAGTCAACTACTTTTAAAGAGGTCTCTGAAAGTGTTGTCCAGGATAAAAAAAACCTTTCCCGTTCAAATAGAAGATCTCCTTTTACATCCTGGACAGTCTGGTCTCAAAATGCAACGTCTGATATGTTATACAAAGCAAGGTGGCCCACCACTGGCCACCATAGGATCCAAATGTTTCATGACCACATCACATTTCCAAGAGTGGTGGTACTGGTACTTTCAACTGCTATACCCAGTTCAGTGCTCAAAAAAAAAAAAACATGCACCACACTACTTCTTCCATCCCCCTAATGATGGACTACCTCGCCATGAGTACCATTCTAGTCCTCCCCTTATCCTTGGACTCTAAGATCATAGAAGGTGCCACCTTAGGGGCA
This sequence comes from Neoceratodus forsteri, assembly GCA_016271365.2. Lineage (NCBI taxonomy): Eukaryota > Metazoa > Chordata > Ceratodontiformes > Ceratodontidae > Neoceratodus > Neoceratodus forsteri. The sequence goes on from CM057451.1 coordinate 240,040,787, forward strand.
GACCTGGTTTACTTATGGCAACAGGTCCTGGCACACTCAGGAAGAGACCAGACATACCAAATTATTCAAGGGAGCAAACTGGTTCACTTTCATCATCCCTGGGTCTCCACCCCTGGCCAAATCAACCGTTTTTCCATCTCAACCCTTTTGATTACAGTCCACCCCCAGTCAGGACCCTTGGTATCCTTTGGGGAACAGAATAGTGACTGCTTGTAAATGCCCCTATTAGTCCTGCCCATGAGAAGGATAAATTCAGCCTTCATAATGGCTAGTTCTGCAGTGAGAGTTGCAATCTTATTGAACACTGGGCAACAACACTGTCTTCAAAGGACCTCCCTGAAGATGGTCACTCCACAGGTATTGCATCCCACTAGACTCCTTCCAACCCCCTTTCCAACCAGGCCCCCCTTTGCTCTCCACATATTCAACTAGTATTTCCCCTGTAATCTTGCCTCACCTTTTTCCCTAGGAGTTTCCTCCCCACTGCCTTCTAGATATTTTATAGCAGTCCCCCTTCTGAAACTTGTTTGTCAGGGTACACAATATATATTGCCTTTCCAGGGATCCTGAAATATGTTGAGTATAGCATTTACTCTATCTGTTTCTTTTAATCCCTCTCCAGTTAATATAGCATTTACTACCCCACCCAGCACTCCCTAAGAGAGTATTCTGCAGCCTGCTCAGCACCCACAGTTCTCACAATGATTATAGAATGACGACTCCATTAGTGTGAGGAAACAGAACTTTACCTGTGGCTGCTCCAAAAGATGACATTCTTCTTCTTCATGGTCCTCACTCTTTGAGGTTGCTGACGTGAAGAGTTCCTGAAATCTGTTGGAGTTAAATACTAAAATTCATACTAAAGATTTGAGGGGCGAAAGAAAGCATTAACCCATTAGTAGCTCCTATAGTTTTCTGAACAGTATTTCAAACTTGATTGATTACTACGTATTTGTCTAATTTGGCCTTGAAATCTGATTTTGTTTTAAAGATTACAGTTTCACATAGTAACTTATTCCATGGGTTAACAATATGCTGAGTATAATAGATTTTTCAATTATTGATTTTGAATTTTTGTGGTTTGATTTGAAGAGTGTGCCCTCTGGTGCCTGTGCACCAGTTTTTGAACTCAAATTGTATTTATTCAAGAAGTATGGATCATGGAGAATATCATACATCAGCATGATATAGCCTGTTGCACACCTAGGGCTGAATTCTTAGAAGTCGGTACAAACCGTGCCAATGGCAGTTTGCACCAATTGCTGGAGCATGAGGACCCTGTGTCTGATTCACTATTGGATGGGGTTCCAGCTCCTAAGTCCCACAGCAGTGGCACAGTGCCAAACAGACTGTGCATCTATGCAGTGTGCCGCAAGCTGCAGGGTGGTCGGGCAGCAGTTGTACCCTTGGATGGGGACTGTAGCAGTCCCCCCTACCTCCGATCCCCTTGGTAAGAAATTGTCCCCTGTGGTTTTGCAGTCCCCCCAGCCCCGATCCTCTTGTTAATTGATTTTAATATCCCTAGTGGTCTAGCAGACCCACCCTGGGCCTGATACTCTTACTAATTTTTATTATAACCATGGTGGTCTAGCAGTTCCTCCCTGGCCCAATCCTCTTATTAATTGTTATTACATCTCTGGTGGTCTAGCAGTCCTGTCCCGAGCCCTGATCCTCTTATTACTTATCACAATTAATGTCCCTGGTGGTCCAGTGGACCCCACTCCTGCAGGTAGTGTCCACCACCCCACTCCCCCCAGTGGGAGTGAGGTCCACTAGACCACCAGGGACATTAATTGTGATAAGCAAGACGAGGATCTGGGCAGGACTGCTAGATCACCAGGGATATAATAACAGTTAATAAGAGAATTGAGTCAGGGCAGGACTACTAGACCACTGGTGACATTATCAATTAATAAGAGGGTTGAGCAGGGGCCGCTATACAGGAGTCGTTATTTAGTTATTACTAAGAGTCGGGGTTGGGGGGGACTGTTGCACATGGTGCAGGATGCTAAACCCTCCCAGGGCAAATATCTAAGTACCCTTAAACCAGCCCTGGCTGGCCTAATGGTACTTAGAAATCTGCCCTCCAGGACAGTTTTGTGAATCCTGATTTAGGGTATTTGGCAGCCTGCATCTGCTGCAAACCCTAGTCCCATGCCACAGCTGATTATGGGCAGTGCAATTTCCCTTTGGGGCCAGCAGCCTGTGGTTGATGCAGGCTGCCTTTGAGAATTGCTCCTGGCACATCTTTTGGTGCAAGGGGTACTTTGTGCCATTCTTTGTGGTGCAAGCCCCTTGCACCATGCCGGGAGCTTTGAGAATCAGGCCCCTAGTTTCCAAAGACATGAGGTTAAGACTGTTAAGTCTGCTGTCATAGAATCCTTCTTTCAGTTCATGTATTAATTTGTTGCCCTACACTGCACTCTCTCCACTCAGTACATTCCATTCCTGTTAAATGGACACCATAACTGGCTACTGTAGTCTAGTCAAGTCAAGTCACTTTAATTTCTTAAACACCCAGTCCCAGAGGCTCTGGGCACCTTAAATGATACAAAAATGGAATTATAACAGTACACACAATTTTGCAGTAGTGTCTAGGATGGGTCTGACATAGGCCCTGTATAGTGGCATGATCACATATTAGCTGATGGCAGAAAAGGACCTCTCAGTCCATCAAGTCTGCCCTGTTGCTGATGTTTCTTACATCTTTGTCTAGCTCCTTCTACACTGCACTTACATTTCTCTTTTGTCTATCCCATGCAAGTTTAAATGCATGAGATACATCACCTCTGCCTTCTCACTACTGATATTTTTCCTGCATATCAATAGAACCTTGTTTGCCTGACCAATTATTGAAGAGCATTGGTTTTCCTGGCTTTGGAGATGATTACCCCTGGATCTTTTTCATTATCTACTTGTTTTAATACATTATTATACAATGATAAAAAATATCCCTGAGCTCTGATTGATTAGTGTGTACCTGGAACAGTGATGTTATCTCTGTGTGAAGTCCAGCCACATCCATGACCACATCTTACCAAGAGAGTTCGATGTCTTGTAGCTAAAGCAGAAAAAGCTTAGTTTCATATAAAAACCTTGTTTTACTAATATTGTGGGAACTAATTTATTTGTCATAACAAAAAGATGTCATAGTTAGGCAGAGAACAAGTGTCAACACATCTCCTTTATGCTGTGGGAACATCTGCTTTATAGTATTAGCTTTACAGTTTTATTTTTTATGAGGAAACACACCACATGTGAATGCACTGCATCATGGATATGCAAATACCTAATGCCTGGTATTGCATAACACACTACAATGATACCAGACAATAGATTATTTGCATGCCCATGATCCAGTGGTTTCACATGGGGAGTGTTCCTCAAAAAAAATAAAGCTGTTAAACTAATACTATAAAAGAGGTGTTCCCACAGTATAAAGGAGACATGACACTTGTTCTCTGCCTAAATATGAAATGTTTTAGCCATGTACATGTGCTCATTTTTTCCCCCACAATATTAATAAATAAGAGCCATTTTATAATAGTAGTAATGCCCTCCAGGGTGTGTATTTCTGCTGGGATAATGTCACTTCTCATGTGTTGGATGCACACATCCTGCAGCCTCATGCCCAACCACCTGAGGTGTGATGTTATTCCAGCATAACACAGACCCTGTCAGGCATTATTGCTTAATTATTTAAGGTGTATGTGTATGTGTATGAAATAGTCTGTTTCCCTATATGCACTACACTACATTTCTGTAGATTGAATTACTTTCCCCGTTTTTATGCCCACCTGATAATTTTGTCAGGATCTGAATGGAATGGATTCTATTTCTTCTGTGTTGCTGCATGTTCTGCCTATCTTGGTGTCACTTCTGTATTTAATAGTCCAGTTTAACAGATGTTGGTTCATATCTGCTATAAAAATTTAGAATACTATGGTTCGGAGAATGAAATCCAGGGGCACCCCACTCTTCACTTTTCCAGTAACAGAAAGATGTCTATATATGGCTACTTTTTTAGTTCTATTAAAAAACCAGGGTGGGATATTTATTTATTTAGCTTTTTTTAACCAGGTAGGTACACTAGACAAGACAATTGCCTATTTTCAGGGACGACCTGGGAGAGTACAGGAATAATAGATTTAGGTACGTACTACGACATTGTACAAATTAGACATGTTACAGTTCATGTGAGGATACAGATTCAACACAGCATACGAAAAGTGGTAAGGCATAGATTATACAGTATTAACATAACAAAAATAAGCACCTTGTGGGAGATAACAGCAGTAATCTTACAGATTCAACACAGCGTATGAGCGTGGTAAGGCATAGATTATACAGTATTAATATAACAACATAAACACCTTATGGAAGCCAAGAGCAGTTCCAGGGGCACAGTATTCAAATCCTTCAGATGTGACACTATACAGCTTAGCAACCTCTTGGAATCTGGTCTTTTGTCTAGGAGTAGCTCCAGAGCAGAGGAGTGCTGTAATGGATCAATTCACGGGGGTTTGGGGCAGCCACAGGCTGAGGCAAGTTTGAGATGGTTCCATAGAGAGGAACGGAGACACATCTATGCGTGCGCAGCATGGACCTGGGCAGGGAAGGAGTTCCACAGTCTGGGAGTGAATACAGCAAAGTCCCGCCCACCCATTTCAGTCCGTGTAGCCGGTGTCTTGAGGAGGGCCTGTCCCTGGGACCTGAGGGAGTAGGAGGAGGAGACGGATGGGACAAGAAATTTTGCAAGCCCTGGAGGGGTGTCAGTGCCAAGGACCTTTCTGGTGAAGCACCCTAAGACGAAGTCTATGTGGTTAGCGGGTGAGAGCCAATTTAGCCTGCTATAGAGGTTGCAATGGTGAGTGAGCTGGGGGGGCAGCCAGCACGAAGCGGCAGACATTATTGTAGGCAGTGGACTACCTAGTGAGGTGGACTTTGGATGAGCGGGCAAACAAGAGGAGCCCATAGCAGAGCAAGGGTAGGAGCACCCCTCTGGCAGCGCAATCCGAGCTGCCGGAGTAAGATTACTTTTTGTTCTGTGTGCCAGACCCAGTTTGCAGTTTACAGTCTTTCAAGTATTCTGAATGTGGCGGCCAAGGTCAAGCTGAGGGTCTAGCGTCATCCCAAGGTATTTAAAGTTGTCAGTAACTGGGATCTTGACCCCGTTGACACCAAAAACACATAGTGGAGTAGGGGCGGCCTTAATCTTGGCTTGATACCCAAAGAGCATGGCCTGGGTTTTCCTGAGATTTAGAACCAACTTATGTGACAATATCCAGGATTGGATGTTCCTCAAGTCCTCGCTCAGGTGGTGATTTATGACCCCTATCTCAGGGGAGTGAGTCAGGATGACCAGGTCATCTGCATAAAGGATAGGCTTGCAGTGGATAGCAGCAGCCGGGAGTTTGTTCACGAATATGGAGAAAAGCAGGGGCTCCAAGACTGAACCTTGTGGGACACCTATGGTAACAGGGATAGTGTCTGAGAACTCCTTCCCATACTTAACAAGTTGCTGTCTGCCAGTTAGATAGTTGGAAAACCAGTTGAGCACTTCAGGTGATAGACCATAGGAGCTGAGCTGGGTGGAGAGCATGGTGTGATCAACAAGCTCAAAGGCCTTAGAGAGATCTATGAAGATAGCTCCAGAGAGTTTGCCTTGGTCCATAGCCGCTCTGATCCAAGATGAGACCGTGACAAGGGCAGAAGTTGTGCTGTGCCCTTTCCTAAAGCCATGCTGCTTAGGGAACAACAGGTCATGAGACTGCAAGTATTCCGAGGGTTGCCCTGCCACGACCTTCTCAAGAAGTTTGCTGACCTCTGACAGTATGGATATTGGACGGTAGTTTTCTCTGAGTTTGGGGTTTCCTTGTTTAAGTATTGGGACCACCCTGGCAACTTTCCATACTTCCGGAATGACACCTGACGACAGGGACAGATTGAAGATATGGGTTACCATTTGGGAAATCTTACTGGCATCAAGACTCAGAAGTTTCGGCTCCAATCCATCATGTCCAGCACTCGAGAAGTGGGAGAGACCCGAGAGCAGTCTCTGCACCTCTTGCACCGCCACCACCTTAAAAAGAAGGGCCGGGTAAGATGAGGATGGTGCGACCCATTTTTCACCCTTCTCTCCTCCCCCATGGGGGAGTGATGAGGTAAAGGTAGATAGGTCCGAGAAGTATTGGTTGAATGCATTTGCGATGATCAGGGAGTTGTTGCAACTGGCACCATCGATGATCATATCCGAGGTCTCACCACTCGGGGTCCAACTGACTATATTCTTAATGTTTGTCCAGAACCTCCTGGGGTCCCTAGCTGTACGCAGCAGCACAGATTTGCAAAATTCTCCTTTGGCCACCCTAATAGCCTTCTTATACTGATTTCTGAGCATTCTGTACTGCAGAAATATGGCCTGTTCCACCGTGGCCTTGAATTTTGCCCAGCATTTATCTCTGTACTTCATAAGGGTTAGCAGATTGCCCTGCAGCCACTTTTTTGCCGAGCCCCTGACTCTCCGTCTGATGAGGGGGGCATGTTTATCCTGCAGCACCCTGAATGCAGTGAGGAAGTGACTGGCTGCTGATGAGGAGTCCTGTGTGTTCCATACTGCTGACCAGTCAGCATGCTGGAGATCAGCATGGTAGGAGCCAAGATCAAACCTTGAGTAGTCTCGGACCTGGATAATTTTATGTGGGATTTTCAGAGAAGGAATCTTTCACACCCCGTACACAGGGGAGTGGTCCAAGATGGAGTCAGAGAGGATGCCCGAGGAGCTGATCCTCTCTGGTCAGTTTATCATGACCCAGTCCAGGACAGAGCTCCCTCCACCATTGGGTGGGCATCTAGTAGGCTCCTTAATCAGTTGCGACAGGGAGAGACCAGCAAGGAGTGGTTCATATGCTTTGGAGTTGCAACCAAGCTAGTTTAGGTTGAGATCATCCAGAATAATTAGTTCATTATGTCAGGTCACAACACCTACAGTATCCAGGAGGACGGACAGCCCCTCCAGGCTGCCCCTTGGGGGATTGTAGGTGAATACAACATGTATCTTTTTGGTCATCCCGAGCAACAGCACCGTGTGCAGGAACTCACAAGGGGACTGCACAGGTTGTGGACAAGGTAGCATCGACAAGTTAAGATGGTTTTTTTCCTGGGTGATCAAGCCTGAGGAGGTCATAGCCTGGGAAGGCACATGCAGAGTTTGGTATGGTGGGTTTAAGCCAGGTTTCTGTTATTCTCAGGATGTCAGGGGTGTGGTGGATGACCCAAGCCAGTAGTTCCACCAGGTTAGGCAGGATGCTACAAATACTGAGATGGGCTATTTTCAGCCCTTTGACTGCCATCCTGCCCAGAGCAGCAGGAGCTGTTTGGCAAGGCAGGCCAGGGTTTAGCTCGATGTCACCTGATAGTGCTAGGGTCACCCGGAGTAGCCATAGGAGATGTTTTAGGGAAGGGGAGCCATCCCTGGTGTGCACCCTGCGGCCAGGGTTTGTGCATGGCGTAACAGGGTTTGTGCCATGTGCACCCCACCAATGCACCCCATCGCGATATTCAAAGGGGCAGGTTGCATTGCACAACTCCTGATGCACTGGAGCGCACCAGAAATGTATGCGGCGCAAGTGCGGTGGGCATGCCCATGCATATGTGGCACATTCCAACATTCAGCCCGGGATGTGCGGCGCATATGCTGGCACATACCCGCCTTGCTCCGCTCGGGGGGAGGTGTAATGTTGAGCCTGGTGAAACCAGGAGCAAGTCCTGGCCACCCACAGGCAAGCTGCCATATTGCAAGGTGCAACATGGCAGCTGCCTGCTGTGGGTGGCCACCTGACCACCCAGGACACAGTCCACGCATCCCCTGCCCAGGGTGCGATGTCCCCCCCCATGCCCGATCACGGGCATATGTCATATATATCCCTGATGGTCCAGTGTACTGCTCCCCTTCGCTCGGTCACAGGCATGTGAAAGTAGAAGCCCTGGTGGTCCAGTAGACCGCTCCCCTTCGCCCAATCATGGGCATAAGTCATAACTATCCCTGGTGGTCCAGTGAACCACTATCCATTGCCCGATCGTGGGCATAAGACATCCATATCCCTGTTGGTCCAGTGGACCAAACCCCATTGCCCCATCGTGGGTGTAACTGACATCACCCTGGTGGTCCAATGGTACCCCCCCCCCACCCACCCACTGGTACCCCACCACCCTCGCCCCCAGCTATTGGCAGGTGGTAACTCCCTGCCATAAACCACCCGGCCACCTGCCAACTGACAGTGTACAGTAGGGCTGTACACCAATTGGTCTACTGCGTGGGCCAATGAGCATGCAGACCATACTGTACTGCACAGTCCCGAATTGTGAATGAGCACTCACTCACAATTCGGGACTGTGCAACACAGTATGGTTGCATACCCATTGGCCCATGCTGTGGGACCAATCGCGACAGCCCTACTGTATGCTGTCAGTCGGTGCGCGGCCAGGCAGCTTGTGGGTGGGAGTTGCCACCCACCCCGACTGGGGGGTGCAGGGTGGCAGGGGACCAGTGGGCGGGTGGGAGGGGTACTACTGGACCACCAAGATGATGTCAGTTATGCCCACGATCGGGTGATGGGATTGGTCCACTGGACCACCAGGGATAATTATGACATATGCCCGTGATTGGACAATGAATAGTGGTCCACTGGACCACCAGGGATATGGATGTCTTATGCCCGCAATCAGACAATGGATAGCTGTCCACTGGACCACCAGGGATAGTTATGACTTATGCCCTCGATTGGGTGAAGGGGAGCGGTCCACTAGACCACGAGGGCTTCTACTTTCACATGACTGAGACTGGGCTAAGGGGAGCGGAGCTGCTGAGGGGCAGGGGGGTGTTGGTCCCTGATGGCTGCAGCCTGGCAGGGCGCCAGGAGCAAGTCGCCGGGGACTTGTGCACCACATGCAAATGGAGCCATAATGACATGCAAATGGACCCATTTGTGCCATTTGTGCCTTGCATGCATAATGACCTCATTTGCATGCCCAGTGCTGAATAACATGGTAGATGCACCTAGCACAACCGCACTTGTGCTGGCGCATCCCCCTGCTCCCCTTCTGCCACTTGCACTGGTGCAGTGCCACTGCACCTTGTGCAATATGTACACCCTCAGTGCCATATTCAATGGTGCTGAGCCATGTTGCAGCACCGTTGAATATCACCTGATCCATGCCCTAGCTCTTCCCAGTTGCACTGTGCCCCTGCCTGGCGCAGTCTGAATATCCCACCCTCAGTCTCTAACCAGTTAACAATATGATCATTTTCAATGTTATCATATTTTCTACGATGGCCCAGTGTGGTATGGAGTTGGATGTTTTCAAAAAGTCCAGGAATAGACATTCAGCCAGTTATTTTTTTTTTATCCAGAGTGGATGAAACTTTTTTTAAATGAAGCAGAGGCAATTTGTAATATAGGATCTTCCCAAACTGAATCCATGCTGTTTCATAACTACATATTTCATAGTTTTATGATCTTGTCTTTAATGAGTGATTTGAGTAATTTGCTCAGGAGAGATGTCAGATTTACAGTTCTATAATTTTAGACATCATTTTTGTTGCCCTCCTATGAAGGAGGACTACCATAGCAGTTTTCTAGTCTGTGGGTAGAACCCATTGTTTAATAGAGTTTTTATATAAAATTCATAGGTGGTGAACAATGCTTTTACCTAGGATTTTTAATATTTGGGATGAGATAATATCTGGCCCTGATGCACTATTTTTTAAGTTGTTTATTTACTCTAAGATTTCCTAATTGATCATACCAGTATTATTAGTGGATTGTGAACAATTCCTTGAGAAAACAGAGCAAAATAATCATTGAAGGAGTCTGCAGTTTTTGCAGGCTCTGTTATATGATTACCGTCACAGTCTATTGAACATAGTTTATTGTGTGAGTTTTTTAAGGAGTTTACATAACTATAACATTGTTTGCTATTATTTTTGTTCAAATTAGTTGCCATATTTATTTTCATAGATCTTTCAGATTGCTTGATTTTATTTTTACATTTCTTGAATATAATTTTATAATTTGTCCATGCCTCACTTGTTTTTTGTTAGGCATATTGTGTATAAATATATATATATATATATATATATATAGAGAGAGAGAGAGAGAGAGAGAGATAGATAGATAGATATGTATATATATACAGTGTATATATATATATATAATTTTTCCTCCAGATCAATTTTTTTGACCCCTTTATTTAGCAATTTTGGTTTAATCCCTGTACTATCATACTTTTAAATTGTCTTAATATGATTATTACATAGCAAGGTTATTTATTTTTTCATTTTTTTCCCACATTTTTTCCATTGTTTTGTTTTTGAGGTTATCTCAGTCAATGTTATTGATGACTTGTATTATTTTTGGAACATTGACAGTATGATATAAATAAACCTCTGTCTTATTAAATTGTTTTGAGCTCCATTTTGAATATGACACTGCCATGATCACTACCTTCAATTGGCTGACCAGTTGCACACTTTGAAATGTTAATAGTTTCACAGCTGAGTACTATGTTCAAGGCAATTGATCCCCTAGTGGGCCCCTTAAAGGGACACTGTCAGCCTTTCCTCTTCGTTGTATGAGTAAAGTAAGCAGTGTACCTCTTGGCACACATCTATCCTAGATGCACCCCAGAATACCCCTACATGTACAAATTTACAGCCTTTTGGCCAATTTTTAAGATTTGTGCAAAAATATGTGGACACTCGGGTCGTCTAAAACTCACCGACATCCCGGAAGCACAATGTGGTCAAGAACACACCTCTGGCATGAGCGCTATCCCAAACAGTAATTTTTTCAGAACAATCCCGAAATAGAATAATAAGCATGCTCCTCGTATAGAAATAAAATGTTGCTAGTATCTCCATTGAAAAACCGAGCGCTTTACAGTGTACAGTTTTGAATTTCTAGTAGTTGCCGTAATCTCGCACCTGCACTTCAGAAGCATGCTTTTGCGCATGCGTGGGATCTCTGTTCCAGCCTCTGAAGCGCATGTGCGTGATTTAGGCAACTACGAGAAATTAAAATTGTGGACTGTAGAGCACTCGGTTTTTCAACTGAGATACCAGCAACGTTTTATTTCTACACGAGGAGCAGGCTCATTATTCTATCTCGGGTTCATTCTCAAAAAATCACTGTTTTGGACAGTGCTCTTACCAGAGTCGCATTCCTGACCTCATTGTGCTTCCGGGACACTGGTGAGTTTTCCTCCAACCAAGTGTGCGAATATTTTTGCACAAATTTCAAAAACCAGCCAAAAAGCTGTATGTTTGTACATGTAGGGGCATTCTGGGATGCATCTAGGATAGATGGGTGCCAAGAGGCACATTGCTTGTTTTACTCATAAAGCGAAGGGGCAAAGCTGACAGTGACCCTTTAACATGTTGTGTGATATTATTCTGATTGCAAATGTGAAGAAAGTCCTGACTTGATTTAATTTCAGGTGCATCAGATGCCCAATTAATAGCCCCATAGTTGGGGTTACCAACAAATACTGTAATACCTCTTCAACATCACGTGCTTTTTCTATTTCTTTATTGATAGCAATGTTCTTGGAATCATCAAAGTTAGGAGATCTGTAACAGAGGCCAAGTATTTTATTTCCAGTGTTCTTAATATTTATTTTAAGCCATAAGGTTTCTGTTACTGAGAAAATTGGTTTGATGTTTTCAGAAATATCTGAGACAATTATGTTTCAGGAGACATAGATATCTACTTCACCTCCACCCACCCCCCTTTTGTGTATGTGATCGAATCTGAGCAAGTGTATTCTTGTTGGGTTTTACCCCATGTATGTTCTGGGGTCCACCAGGTTTCAGTTATCATGATTATGTCTAATTTGCCCATAGCTGCCAGTAGGGCTTCCAACTCCCCTTGTTTGTTATTGAGGTTTCTAGCATTAAACAGCAAACATTTAACATGATTATTCATACAATTATACATATCATGTCTATTTTTACAGTACATCCACCCCTCCACTTCGCTATTAATTTAAATGTTGTTGTACAAGTGGCTCATCATAGCAGTGTCAGTGGCTCAGTAGGTAGCACACTCGCCTCTGAGGCCGGGAGATCAAAGGCCTATGGGTTCAGTTCCCACATCTGGCACTTGGGTTAATATCCCAGTACTGACACTGTAATGCAGCATGAGAGGGGTGCTGCATTTCTGAGGTGCCGTCTTTCGGATGAGACGTTAAACCGAGGTCCCATCTGCCTGGATTGGTGGTAGTTCAGGTGGATGTTAAAGATCCCATGGCACTTATCGAAAAGAGTAGGGGAATTTCCCCGGTGTCCTGGCCAAATTTCCCTCATTCACTAAAAATACCACCAACAGCTTAATCTGGTTCAAGGTCAATTGCCATTCATCTGTATCCCCCTCCCCCCAGGTCGTGCCTGAAAATAGGCAGGATTTGTCTAGTGCACTTACCCGGTCAACAAAAGCTAAATAAATAAATAAAAAATTAAAAATTTATAATTTTCCCAACAGTTCAGCACCTTGTTTATTTGTCCTTTGAAGTTTTCCCATGCTTGTATGAACATCAGTCCCTCTTTTTTGCACCAGGTCTAGAAGCTAGAGGTTATTTTGATTATGATTTTATTTTTCTTTGTCTTTGTTCTAGGGACCAGCACAACACCAGATACAGTATTAACACAGTTCCACCATTGTTTTTTTTTTTTATTTTACCCCAGCTAATTAGTTCTTCACAAATATATTTTTCATGGTTATGGTCAACATTGTTAGCTCCAATGTGGACTACTACAAGTGATCTAAGACTGATTTACTTCCTGCAGAACCTGGCTCTCACCTGGCCAAGATTTTCTCCTTCCTTTTGACCCCTCTTAACCCCAATCCCACATAGAAGGTTGGAAAATCAGGCTTTTTTTTGCAGCAAATAAAAAACGATTAACAGTGTTCCCTCCCCTTACTTCAGCTTCAACCAAAGCTTGCCCAGTGTACTTCCTCTCTCTACACTGGAAAAAAAGAAGGAAAGAAACCAGGTAAGCTCTTTTATACCCTGACTGCTAGGAATAATTTGCCGCTGGCATAGCCTTCCCCTCACCTGTCCAGAATTTCCTTTCTGTTTGACCTCCCTTAACCCCAAAATCACCACAAATGATTTGAAAATGAGGCTGTTTTTGCAGCAATTTAAAAGCAATTAACAGCCCTCCTGTCCCACTCCATTCCCCGGTCACACACAAAAGGTTAGAAAATGAGGCTGTTTTTGTAAAGACATTAGATGCAGTTAACAGCACTCCATTCTATTTAACTCAGCTTCAGACACAGCTTGTCCTGTGTAGTTCCTCTCTCTACTCTGGCTAAAAAGAAAGAAACCAGGTAAGATCATTTAAACGATGGCTGCTAGCATGGATTTGCCTCTATCAGAACCAGCCCCTCACTTGTCCAGAATTCCCATCTTCCTTGTAACCTCCCGTAACCCCTAGCCCCACACAAAAGCTTTAAAAATCAGGCTTTTTTTGCAGCAATTTCAAAGCAATTAAAAGTCCTCTCTTCTCCTTACCTTAGCTTCAGCCACAGCTTGCCTTGTGCAGTTCCTCTGTATATGCTGGATAAAAGGTTAATTGAATGGTCACTGTACTGTTCTCTGCAGCTATAAATCTTAGATTAGACTTTAATTAAATGGTGCAAGTTTCTCCATATTTATCGCTGGGTCCAGGGACTCAGTTAATTTAATATGGCAGTACATCAATAGCATCACAGCATATGTGCTTTAGTGAGAGTGGCTCTATCAAGTCTACATCTCATAACTTTAGATCTAAGTTTTCCCAAGACTTGCTTTAAGTCCCTGCAGCCTTGGAAACATTTATGTTTCATGGCATCTCACTGAAACAAGTGAGACTGAGGGATGAGAATGTAGGATAATCCTGCTTCATCCTTGAAACCTCACATATCATTTGCTTCTGCTGCATCCCAGCAGGCAATCAGCATTATTATTACTCCATCGGTGATCTTTGGCCTGTCTCTCTGTTCTCTGGGCCTGAATTTCTGTCTGTAGAAACCTTTCTGTCTCTATGTTATCCCCTCTTGGCTTAAGGCTTTAAAAACCAGAACTGCATAACATCTGACATAAGGTTGCAAAGCATTTGGGGACCATGATGCCTCATGAGTAATGGTCTCTGTCCTAGCCTTCCATGGCACTTGAAAAGATTAAAAGTGGCAGGGTGACCATAAAGATCGGGCTTTAGATAAATTCTTCTTTAAATTTTGCAGTTTACTTTAATTACACCAGGATGAATGATAACCATACAGACTTCCCAGGTAACACTCATTTCTTGTGCCCACAGACAGGATAGGCACGTGCTTGTGTACTCTATCATACCCCAAACCTTGTGGCAGCTTCAGGACCTTCCTTGGTTCCTCCATCTCAAGACTCCTCAGGTCTGGATACTGGACATCTTCTTCATTAATGTAGTCATTTTTTTCTCAATTCTCCATATGATCTTTGTGTGTCATCTTCCTTGGCATGGGCACTCACTAACAATCCCTCCAACAGGGACCTGGGGGGAATGGTTCTTAGGCTAGCCAGGCATTTGGGTACTCTTCATGAGGGGAAACTCTCTATGGTGCCCACACCCTTCACACATGAACTCATAGATCTTATCACACATGGACATAAACAACTCCTGGCTGCAGGACAAAGGGCTCCAGCCCCTGGGGCCTGCTTCCCTGAAGGTCTGTTTTGTTTGTCTCACTTGCAGATCCAAACGTTTGTGAAACTATCTGTCTGCCCCAGACTAATTTATATCTAAACTCCTCCCACTTACATTGACCCCTTCCAGACTGAAGCACACATACCAGTCACAACATGATACCTACTAGTAACCAACCACCTCCCTCTACTGTTAGAGGGTTGCTACATATAAAACATAACACATGTAACATTTATATCTTGTGAAGGGGAGATGTATGTTTAAAGTTCTTTTTATGTTTTAAACCTCTTGATCTAGGTATTTTCGCAGTCCTGCAGACAGCTCAGAACTGTATTATGATCCAGCTACAGTGATGAATGCAGACACCCTGAACTACTGTCAGAAAGAGGCCTGGTGCAAACTTGCTTTCTACCTCCTCTCCTTCTTCTACTATCTCTACTGGTAAGATCCTCTTATTTGTTTTACAATTTACTTACTCACTGTCATGTCCTACCTGTTGTATTTCAGAACATTCCTTCTCACTACACCACTATTGCTAGTAACTTTGTGTGCACCAACTGTGGCTACACATATTTTCCTCTCCATAATAGTAACTGCTGAAAGACACTTTACCTTTGAATTTCACATCTGGAGAAATAGTAGATGCTTTCAAAAACTTTACTGCAAATTA
Organism: Neoceratodus forsteri; assembly: GCA_016271365.2. Classification (NCBI taxonomy): domain Eukaryota; kingdom Metazoa; phylum Chordata; order Ceratodontiformes; family Ceratodontidae; genus Neoceratodus; species Neoceratodus forsteri. The sequence continues at coordinate 240,056,179 of CM057451.1, forward strand.
CATTTATTTGACAAAAGGATTATTTTATCATAATAAACAATGTTGTCCTTTAATAGAAAAGACAGTTCACAGAAATAAGCAATTCTATACCATCGACTCCAGTTTAGACCATGTGATATCATAGATGTCCCATGTGTGATACGAGATGAATGTTTTCAAGTTTCATCCAGCTACCTTAAGATCTCCAAGCTCAGTAGAAGTAAACTAGAGGCTATTTCTGCTGCACTCAAAAGGTAACATTCCTCTACCATAAGACAAATTCAGGCCCAAATTGTTTTAGTAATTAAGCAATAAGAACCAATGTAGTGGTCCTTTATTTGTAGATTATGAAATGGGTAGGAAACCAAAACCTGTGACTGGTCAGATGTGATCACATGACCATCCATTATTCCAGCACAACAGCACAGATTAGAAATATTTAACTTTCTGAACCTCATTACTGAGTTTTTAAAACAAAAATCAGAGGAACCATTTAACAATCATGATCAGGCACTCCAGGTTGTGTGTGACTGTGGAATAACAGCATGTGGTATGTAAGGTACTTGGGGTTGTCTTGTGCCTCACTTCCTGAGGTGTGCCATTATCTCTCAATTACACACACCCTGTCATGCCTTATTGCTTAAACGAGGACTGGTTAGGATAGTTATGCCTGAGTCAAAGCCAAAATGGGTTTCAAAAATGGGAAACCTTTTTGGCTGATTGCATCTTTACCCATGGTCTCATCTGAGCACAATTGCATGGGTAAAAGTCCAGCAACTTCCCCACTGACACATTGCTAAACTTTTCAACTGAAAATTTGTTACCATTACCAATGTGGCATGTATGTTCTCACCATCAACTCTGCCCCACATCTTTTTTTTAACCCTAAACTCCATCTTTTTCCTGGCTTGCAAATAGTCAGCCTTTCCCCAACAAATCCAGTGCACACTTTATAGATGTTTAAAACTAACCTCCCCCACTTTTACCATAGCAAACTCTAATGTATTTAGAAAACAAAAACAACACACCCCACATCTTGCTGTGCAAGCCCCACGTCCCATACAATAGGGAATTAATTTTGTGCTCTTGTTACCCACTTCAGCTTGCTCTTTTAATGCCATCATAATTGAGTCCCCCCATATAAGATTCAGCGTGTGGCTGCCAGTTGTGTAAGTGGTTGTGCAATGTTACTCTGAGTATTATGTTGGCTTGTCTCTTTCCTCTGTATTTCCACCCTCATTAGAGGGGCCAGAAGAAGTTTCTTAAGGCTAAAGGAAATTAGTAGCTAAAAAGACCAAATGACCAAAGTGTGATGTAACAAAATCCACCTCCTCCAAATCATGGAATAGACCCAATAACATGGAGGAGAGGAAACCCCCTGTGGGGAAAACCTCTGTGAAACCAAGGTTACTGGGTTAATCTTCCCTCCAGGCTTCCAAAAATTATGAGACTAGTTGTTGATAAATTTGGTGTAGTTTACATTTGGATGTGTAGGTTTTAAGCAGGATGGTGTACATGAACCATGATCTTGATGATATGGCTGATATGTTCTCCTGAAGCAGAGGCTGTGCACACATGAATGACTTGCAGGAAAACAGGTGATGACTTAAGACATCAATACTCTGACATGGAGGATGAACCAGGAAGTAGTTATGATAGAATAATTTACAGTATACAGAAGAGGATGAGTAGAATTTGGATGTCTGTCCATAGCTTGTAGCTGGTACAGGACTTGAATTGAACACCAAGCTGAGTTATTGCAAAATAGTATATGTGGACCCCTTTTTACATCTGACAGTTTGTGATTTTGGTAAAGATCCAGAAACACATGGTTTGATACCTTTTCTTGGACCAACATAGATGTAACAAACAAAAACAGTGCTTAAGCTTTCATACCAACCAAGCCCTTCCTCGGAAGCTTATGGCAGTTGTTTGATAAATCACATTCTATTGACATCCAGACCATACATAAAAAAAAACAGAAAGAATTCTCATTGGTTTAAAATGCCTTATAAAAACACTGAGGTTTAAATGAAAGAAACCAGTTTTTGTCAGCTGGCTGCTATGAAGCACTCCATGGTCAAATGTCAACAGAGGCAGATAAGAGAAATCCTTCAAGATGCCAGACAATTTCATTAACTTACATCATGAATGAGTGATTGTGTTATGTGAATACACCCTTAATTGAACACAAAACCTTTAGATTTAATAACCACTCAAGTACAAGTTAAAAATGTGATAGTATTCCTAGTTAGAAACTATAAAACAGAAATGTTCTATGTATGGCACTGTTTTCTTTTGTTACATCTATATTGGTCCGATAAAAGCTATCAAACCATTTGTTTCTGGATTTGTTCTTACAAGGACCAATACGGCAACTATTTCTTTGTGTGATCTTGGTAAAGTAAAGGTAAAGTTGTATCACATTGAAACAGTGAAATTACTGTGGCAAAAGTCATTACAGTGACAATTTCAAAGAAATTCAAAATTCTTGCTGTAATGTCCCCGCTTGCAAAATTTCACTATTTCCCTATGATATTCCCCCCTTCCAAGTCAATTGTGACTCGGAGTTGTATCTTTAGAGATCAGGGGGCAGGGTTGTAGCTCCCTGCAAAACAAAAAACAGCCAATATCTGACAGTTGAAATGTCACCTGTCATCATTGTGACATTTGCCATGCAGCATTTCAACAACTTCCTTGTTGATGCGGCTTGGTGGAACCAGGTAAAGTGATTTTCTGATGCTTTCTTGAAGCTGTTCTTTATTAGGTGAGTTGCAGGACTAAAGAAAGAAGAAGAGATAAATTATTCAGCTTTTAGGAATCCAGGGAATGCTAAAGTCATGGCTGCTTGAATAATTAAGATCCAGGGAAGATGCAAAACTCCATGTTTTAAAAGGTCCGTCAGTGAAGAATGTAAGTTGTAATCCATAGGCTTTCATGAGGGATGTCAATGAGTAGATTTTCTCAAACCTTGAATAAAGCCTTGATTTTTAGGATAGGTAAGAGCATGTGGTATCAGGATGGATGAATAACAAAAAAACGGTATGCTTGAGATATATTGTTTGATTGCTGTGGCTGCCAAGCTAAATGCTTGAGAGAAGAAGGATGCAAATGCCAGAACAAGAGAAAACAGGCTTTCAGGAGGTCTATACCTCACTCTCAGGTTCTTGGCAATAATGGGAATGCAAGGAATCACAGACACGTTGCATAAGATTAATAAAGCTTGCTTATTACTACCAAAAGGAAAATCACAGTTGCCCTAAGAAGTTCTTACCGTTAGGAACTGGGAGCCAATGCTAAGCATTCCCTATACCTCGAGGAATCTCTGTGTCTCCTGGGGTCTCCGAGGTAGAAGATGAAATGTCTTACATTCTATACCTACGATAATTACCATGGTTACTGTAAGATAGAAACATTTCTAGTTACAGAGATTCAAGTTCAAGTTCAAGTTTATTGTATGAAAAACTCCATTGAGCAAGCTCATTCACAAGGAGGTCCTATGATACATATACTAGAAGACTCACAGAAGGATATAATAAGAGCACACAACAAGATTATAAGTGCTAATAAAGTATATGAGTAGCAGTTATACAGGCATTACACTATATATCCTAGAGTAGGTCATCATACTTATATACAAAGTGCAGATACAGTCCATGTGGACCCTGTGTCTAACAATAGGCTACACAGTCATAGGAAAACACGATTTCAATGACAATTGCAAACATCTTTTATTTTTCCTGAATTAATTTTTTGAAGAGACTGACAGAGACTAATTTTGAAAGTTTCAGTGAAGATTGTAGATGATTCCAGATTATTGGTAGGGCTCTGGAAAAGGCAAGCATCCCGAAGGAAGTGCGTGTCATGGGAACATCTAGAAAGATGAAATCTGATTTCCTGGGTGCATCTGTACTGCTGCAGGTATGGATGATGGAGGTTAGGTAACTTGGGAGTTTGTTAAGGAGAAGTTTTAGAGTCCATGTACTGGCATGAAGAAAACATCTAGTGGTAAGGGATGTCCAACCCACAGCTGAGTATAGGTCACAATGATGTGTCCGGTAAGGGGAGTTCATAATGAAGTGCAGTGCACGGTGATAGAGAATGTCTAGTTTGTTAAGTTTTGAGGTTGCAGAAGAGTTATAAATTATGTCCCCATAGTCTAATTGCAGGAGGAATGTGGCTTGGACAAGCCTAGTTCTGACCTTGACTGGAAAGAGTGGCTTGTTATGGTAAAAGAAGCCTAGCCTTATGTTTAGTCTTTTCATAAGGTCATCCAGGTGTTCAGAGAATGTAAGCTTGCTATCTAACCAAAACCCCAGGAATTTGAATTTGGGGATGACTACCAAAGGCTCGCCTAGGGAGGTTACTATGAAGTCGTTCTGTAATGTGTCATGTACGGGGGGGGGATAATTTTGGGGGGAAGATCATAGCTTTAGTTTTCTTAGTGTTTAGTAGGAGATTAGCATTTATGAGATTGGATTCAAGCTGGATAAAGTCGGCTTGGAGGATGTCTCTGACATGTAATAATGAGGCATCAGAAGTATAGAGGACTGTATTGTCGGCAAAGAAATGCAATTTAGAGTTGGATATGTGGTAGTCGAGATCATTAATGTATAGGGAGAATAAGATAGGACCTAGGATGGAACCTTGTGGGACTCCCCTAGAAAGTGGTGGGGGGAGGAGAATAGTCCATCAGCTTTGATTTTTTGTATCCTTCCCGAAAGATAACTATTAAACCACTGGATGGTAGAAAGTGTGGCACCTATTTTAGCATGGCTGAATTCGATAAGGTTGTGGTCTACCATGTCAAAGGCTTTACTAAGATGAGCCTTATTGGCTAAATTAGAGGTGGCTCTTCAGTCCTAGATAACATTATACAATTTTGTTATAGTCATCACTTTGTGGAAACAAAGAAGTACAGTTTGTACATAGCCATGTAGTAATACAAATCATCAGAAGATGGCAATGCCAATTCATATATCATATTATTACAAGGACATAGGTGTCCTAACATTTTGTAAGCAAGAAATACATGTGTATATTGGAAAGTAAAGTGTTAGCAATTACATGCATATATATCCTGACATCTACTCTTATATGGTAGATGCCCTTAGCCCTATATGTTAGCATAACATATACCTAAATGCTAGCTGTCTGCAGTATATCTCTGGGGGTAACAATTAGGGTGCAGAGACCTCGTGTAACATTCCCCCCTTGTTGCCTCAAAAGAGGCAACACAAGCAAGAGTAAGGAAGTGGAGAGAGAGCTGGCGTTGTTTACAGACCTGATGCACGAGTCTCGTAAAGGAACTCCAACTGCTCATGGTGTTGGCGTTGTGTGCACCGGAGGCAGCAAAGAATAATAATAAGGAAAAATATCAAAAATGTTTGTATAATAACAAAACCTTTAAATGTAATCTCTAACCAAGTGTTAGTAAGTGCACTATTAGAATCACCATCATTGATAAGGTCAAATACTGCATCATCTGCTTTGGAAATATTATTGCTGACGTGGGTGAGATGGGTATCTTTCCTGTCTAAAAGTGACTTCAAATTTAAAGTCAAAGGGTCAATGTGTACATTAAAATAGGGTAAGTATTCTGAAAGAGTAAGAAGATAATCAGGGTTACCATCAATGATATCAGGTTCCACAAGGGGAACAGGGGTAATAACTGAGTGCCCAATAATAGTAGTCTGATGAGGGACAAAGCAAAAGTTAGTGCATGTCTTTTCTCCATAAGTAAACTGTTTGAAATTAGTTGCCACACAAAATTCATCATCTGAATTATATTGCATTTTAACAGTAGGTAGTCTCCATTTTTGTAGCTGTACTGGGCAAGTGTAAGTCTGTTTGGAAATCCACGTTGACAGGCAGTGAACCTCCTTCCGGTAAGACTAGTACAATTGAAAAGTGTCTGGAGCAGATGTTGAGTCCTGATATTCTGTGCCATTGGTGGTGATGTCATCATCCATGGAAAATGGCCAATTGATGCTGTCTGGGGAATATCCACATACAGGTTTAATAACATCAAATACGTCACATCGACACAAATAAATATACCCTTTCTTTGCACAGCAATCTATGTGTGGAGCAACCCACGTGTCCAGAAGAGAATAAAAAACCAGTAGAGGAGGCAAGTCAAGGCGTGCTCTGTAGATGTTGTCATCAACATGCCCAATGGAGTGTACGGATGCTAGTTTATCAAATATAACATTAGTAGGATCAAAACATGGTAAAGAAACAATAAAAGACACAAACATAGTATCCTTAATAGAACATTTCTTAGTAGTAAAATAAAGACCAGTATTAGGGTGCTTGGTCATAAATCCTAAATTCCTATCAGTAGCAATAGGAATAGTAAGAGACAGTAGCATACACATGGCAACACAGTTAGGGGATTTGCATTGAGGACAATACCATTTAGAGATGCATCTATCATGTATGATATCAGGGATTCTTCTGGATTCCAGATCATGGAAGAGGTTGTTGATGGTAGTGATGATATATGATCCATAGGTGAAGCATAATATTTCATGGGCAATGTATTGCTTATCTGCTTTCTTATTGTTCTGTGCAATAAAAGCATTAATCTTGTCTTTAGAATCTGTAAATGCCTTAGCAATATCATGCATATTGTATTCAGTGTATCGTTCTTCCTGACTAAGGCCATCCACCCCATGCAATAATGGGGGTATGATGTTATTGATCATACCAGTTTCAAACTTCTGTGAATGTGCTTTGATAGTAGTAATGTCTGCTTTATTCCAGATAGACATTGCTGTACCAAAGACACCAGTAACGGTACCTGTGGCACCAGCGACATCAGATGTGTCACATGTATTTCTTTTATGACTTTGATCATCTGTTTGAGGTTTTCTTCTAAAATTGCCTCTATGCTCGGTGGTGTGTACCCCAGCAATAGGGTCTTGGTTATGAATCTGAAAAGCTGCTAAGCTATCAAGTAACAAAGTACTATAAAACAATAATGTGTTAGTAGTATGACACATACCAAATTCTTTCATATTCCAGTAAGTCAAGTTAAACAAAACAGGTATATGCATATATTGTAAGTTGTTAATCAGTGAGCCAGGTAAAGCAGTGGCTGTGAGACCACTACGAGGACCAGGGGTTTGTTTTGGACATTCTAAAAGTTGTTTCTCAGTAGGGGACAACACAGATAAATACATAGCAGCTGAGGCCATGTAGTGTACAGCACAAAATTTCTTGGCAGAATCTTTAGACAGTGAATCACAATATGAGGGGTCAATTAAGGCAGTGATATTATATAAACCAGAATGTCTAAGAGAGATCTGGTGCAAGGACAAAGTACCATATGGGGATAATTTTGCATTGGGCCATCCATGGAAAGTTCCCTTGGAAAGTTTGGCCACGGGGAGTATTTGTCCTTGAGACTTGGTTTGCCACTCAATTTGTAGGGTAGATTTTTCAGGAGCAACAACTGAGGCAGTGAGGTAGGCATCTGAACCTTCCTGAACGGTAATCAAATTATTGGGAATGTTGATGGAGACTCCCTCTGGGGTAACTGCAGGTGGATCAAGGTGAGGAAGGAGGTGCTTTACTGTGCCTTGGATGCAGGGGATAACTCCTGAGATGAGGAGAAAATGGAACAAGATAGCCATCTTGTCAGTGTATCTGAAAAGGAAAATCAAACATTAGCAAGTTAGTACTATTCCACCCAATGGGTGAGGAAAAGTAATTATACTCCTTTATACAGTTTCATCTGGTTTGCATGTAACCATTTGTCAGTCAGTTTGTTGTTTTGCATGAGTCTAACCTGATAGACTGCAGAACTGAGCTTGTTGACAATTGGATAGGGTCCTTCCCACTTATTAGAGAAAGAATGTGTCAGATGCGCAAATCTGAGAACCATTACTTGATCCCAAACTTGCCAATCCACTTCTTGTGTGTGTTTGTCAGAATGAATTTTGGACTTTTGCTGGGCCTTGCCCATGCAGTTGGCAGCATACAAATGAGTGTGTATGAGCTGTTTTCTGAATTTTTCCACACATTGATCCACTGAGACACGATGTGCAGTGGGGGTGTGCAGGTCAAACAATAGGTGTTCAGGTAACCTCATATTTCTACCAGGCATCACCTCAGAGGGTGTCAACTGGGTGGTGGCTGAGGGCGTTCCCCTAATTGCCAGAAGGAGTAATGGCATTAGGGAATCCCAATCCTTGGGATTGTCCTCAATGAATTTGGAAAGAATTTGCTTAATCCATCTGTTGGCCATCTCTGCTTGACCTGATGATTGTGGGTGGTATAGTATATGGAACTTCTTTTGGACTCCAAGGAGTTCAAGGGCTTCTTTCATCAACTCACTTGTAAAACTGGTTCCTTTGTCAGAGTCTACCTTGAGAGGCAGACCCCACCTGGAGAAAATCTGTTCTACCAGGATTTTGGCAGTGATTTTTGCAGTGTATGTCTTGGTGGGGAAAGCTTCAACCCACTTAGACAAAAGATCAGTCACCACAAGGGCGTATTTGTTGTTTTTACTGATATTGGTTGGAGGACCAATAAAATCAATCTGTAAGGCATGCCAAGGACTGAATGCCTTTGTGGTAGTAGTTTGGCATTTTGTTTAGTAGGGATGGGGTTGTTTTGTGCACAAACAAGGTAGTTGTCTGTGTACTGTTTAACATCTTTGGTGACACCAGGCCACCAGGCAGTGATCTTAAGTCTCTGAAGTGTATTCTCCACTCCCTGGTGTCCACCAGTGGGGGTATCATGCACTTGGTGCAGAAATTTGGATCTGAGATAATGAGGGACTTCCCACAATTTGGTGGGGGTGTCATCTGGTTGGTATCAGATAAGCTTGTCATCCGAGGACAGGTGTAACTTACCTTCATGCCTTCAGTATGGGTTGTAGGTAGGTAAATTCTTCTCAGTACCTTTGTCCAGGAATCTGAACACATCTTTGAGTTCCAAGTCAGTATGCTGGGCTTCTGACAAATCCAAGGGGGAGAAGGGTTCAGGTTTCTTCCTGACAGCTGCTATATGTACGGCCGCTCTGGCCTCTGGATGGTCCATCATCTAGGTGTCCCCTCCTCAGGCCCCTTCCTTAGCAAGGGTGTCAGCAGTGTCATTGAAGGCATGATAGGGGTCATGTATGGAGTGGGCCTTGACTTTGTGTACATAGAGTTTGTGTGCAAACTTCTGTGCCAATGAATGTATGTATATTACCAGTTCCTTATGTTTCACCGGGGTGCCATCAGAAAAGATAAAGGAGTTCTTCTGCCAGAAAGGAAGAAATTCTGTAAGAGAGCAACAAACCCAGTTAGAGTCTATGAAAATTATGGTATCCTAAGTTCCATGCTGGATGAACTTGAGAGCACAGGCCACCACTGCCATTTCCGCATACTGTGATGATGCCACACTGCAACGTTTAGAAATCTTAACAGTGTTACCAAAAGGGTAAACTACAAATATTCCCATTCCTGCTATCTGTTCTTCCTGATAATAGGAAGCTGAACCGTCTGTGAAGACATGACACAGTGAGGTGTTCTCAAGTAGCTGTGGTGTAGCAGGAAGGAAAGGTCCTGGATATGGTAGATCAGGTGGCTGCAGTGTACAGTCATGGGGTTCTCCTTGGAAAAGGAGGCCATGCACCAGCATGGATGGCATTTTGGTTGGGTGGACCTTAATGTCTCTGTCTTGGAGAAGGATGGACCAGTGTGTCAGTCTGGTATTGGAGACTGACCCATCCTTTACTCTATCTGATAGCAAAAAGGTTGTTGGGGAATGGATTGTATTGATAGTTAGGGGGGAGTACCCAATGATATACAGAAAGTGCTTGACAGCCCAGTAGGTGGCCAGAAGGTTCCTTTCACAAAGACTGTATTTCTGTTCCACTGGGGTCAAGAGCTGTGATGCATATGCAATGGGTCTCAGGGTGCCACGGACCTTCAGGGCCAGCACTGCAGACATAACAATGTCAGAGTTGGCAGATTCCAGATGGAATGGCAAGGTTGGATTGGGGTTGACTGAAGCTGGAGCTGAGGCCAAGGCCTGCTTCAGTGACATTACAGCTTGGGTGTGAATGGGGCCCCAAGTCCAGGGGACATCCTTTTTCAGTAATTCATACAGAGGGGCAGCCTTCTGAGCAAAATCACAAATAAAATCTCTAGAATAACTTACCATACCTAGAAACCTTCTAAGGGAGGCCACGCTGGTGGGCAGGGGCAACTCTTGCAATCCCTGTATCTTCTTCCATGTAGGGCTTTGGCCTTGATCTGTTATCCTCAGGCCCAGAAAGAGTACCTCCTTCTGTCATAGTTGTGCTTTTGCTGGGTTACATCTGAGGCCTGCCCTCTGGATGAGGGTCAAGAGTTCATCTAAGAGATCCAGATGTTGTTCCTGTGTGGCTGTGGCCAACAACAGGTCATCCACATACTGCAAGAGACAGTGGGGTGTAGAGAAACCCTCAAGGGTGTCCATCATACGCAGATGGAACAGGGAGGTGCTGTTATGAAACCCCTGTGATAAGCAGGTCCCTGTGTATTGCCTGCCCTCAAAGGTGAAGGCAAACTTATATTGACTTTTGGAGGTTAATGGTAATGACCAAAAACCACTGGAGATGTCCAGGGCACTAAATCATTGTTGGTCAGGGGTCAGTAATCGTAGCATGTCTGGTGCTGATGCCAGTTAGGGCACAACTAGTGATGACCTGGTTTAGTCTTCTGTAGTCAATAGTAAGTCTTCAGGCTCCTGTGGGTTTTTTCACAGGCCACATTGGGGAATTGGCAGAGGAAACACATGTCCTGATTACACCTTGCTTGAGGAGTGATTTAATCATTTCCCTAAGAGAAGGGAAGGCTTCAGATGGGAAGAGATATTGCCATTGACTGTCATGTGCTGGACCTATCACTTCAATGACAGTGTGCATCTTGTCACACTCATGCTTGTTGTTGGCAAATTCCTCCAGATGTCTTTGTAGGATGGGAAGGAGCTTTGGGAAAAGCTCATGGTTCTTAAACAAATCTATGACATCATACTCTTTGTCATTTGCGGAAATTGTTACAACCACATGTGAGTCAGGGATCATGATGGTGTGATATCGTCCCTGAATTTGTATCCATAACATGTTGGCTAGGTCTACCACACAGCTGTACGGTGCCAAGAAGTCAATTCCGATTATACTAGGGTGGTCATGCAATACCATTAACTGAAAGGTGTGATATGCCTTCAGGTGTCCCAGTGTCACAGGTAGTGGCAGGGAATAGTATGCTGGTAGCCTAATTCTGTCCACACCAGACATATTGGTCCTCCATCAGGTAGACCAAGGTGATGTGTCTGGGTTGTCATCTTGTAATACAGACACAGCCACGCCTGTATCCAGCAGTACTGTGAATAGGTGGCCCCCGACCTCGGTCTCTGTGCAGAGCCTTCCATTTGTATCCAAGACCAGCTTGTTTACAATATGGACTGGGGCCTGTAATTGTCAATCTATACCAGTGGAAGCATGGGGAAGCTCTTGAAAAAGAGTCTGGGCCTGGTTACTGTGAACCATCTCACTATGCTGTACTGATGCTATATAGGGAGCCACTTCTGGGTTCAGGCCTGGTGCTGCCTGACAGCATGGACTTCCGGTATCTCCATGGCCTGTGGAGGCCTGCTCTCCTAGTTGTAGTGCAGCAAGGTCCTGTACTGGAACAGCATCGGCTACTGAGTGCACTTTCCCAAGGAGATCTCAGAGATTTCAGTTCTCATCAGCTATTTCCCTGTATGAAGGGCATGGTCTCTGTTGTTTACCCTTATTGTTTTTCTGGTGTTTCTTGTTTTTGTGGTAGTTCCAGTTCCCACCCCAGGATTGTTTCTGTTCCTGCTGGGGGTGTTGGTTATCTTTGGGAGGGGCTGTTTCTCTTGGGCCTGCCACTCCACCGTGTAGTGCGTCATGGCCTCTGGAATGGCTTCCACGGCAGCTACCTTCTTGGAGCCAGAGCTTGAATCATGGATGTAGAGTTGATAAACTCTCTCTGTTTTCTGAAGAATATCAGCAAACCATTCCGTGGTGGGATACTGTAGGTGGTTGGCTCTACCTTCTCTCACACTGCAGGGATCATGTTCCTAAGGAGCAGGGTTTTGTATTCAATGAGGTCTGCATCGGAGGCTTCTCCTGTGAGATTCTTCTCTGCTTGATAGACCATCCAAAGCCTCTGGTGGAAGGTCGCTGGACTTTCCTTTGCATTCTGTTTCACAGAGCATGCAAGCATCACTCCTACCACACCTGGGTTGTGTGCAGTGATGAGTTCAGATGCTACTTCATCAAAGGTGGTGTGTCTGTCCTGGCGGACAGCATTGAGGAGTTTTGCCCATCGGCCAAGATCAATGGTCTGGTGTAGGATCTGGACCTGGTAGTCTGCAGCAAGACTAAGCATTTCACATTTAGCATGCACCTTCTCCAAGTGGCAACTGAGGTTGTCGGACGGGCTCATCCAACCAATGCTGTCAGCTATTTGCTGGACAGAGTGGGCCATTTGTACGGGATTATTGGGACCATCATTCGGAGGTAGATTATCTTGGGTGCCCTGCTGGGCTGCCTGAGCTGTGGCTTCAGCCACAGTGTGAACCATTCCTTCCTTAATAGCAGCCTCCTGTAGGAGCTGCTTAATCTGGGTTCGGAGAACCCATTTGTTTCTCTTGGGGATGGTCACATTGCCTAAGGCAGTCTCAATCATTCTCTCTATATCTTGCTTATTGTCCACAGTAATAATGGTGATCGGTGGTGCCATTGGGACTAGGTCTGGGCCTTCTCCTCCCCATCATGGGGGTCACCATGTTGGCATCACCCATGATGGTCATCATGCTGTTGATGACGTAGGAACGTGGTGTCGTGTGACGGAGGTCCGCCATGTTGTGGATGACAGGGTGGGGTTACTAGGCCATAGTAGGGGTGTAACTGGGCATTGTACTGGGAGCTGTTGCCATCTGACTCCTCCTTTTCAGATGACATTGTCAAGGCAGGGGCTATGCCACCCATCGCCTTGACGTGACCAGCCAGCACCTCTCGCTGATGGTGCAGTTTTGCCATTTTGTATTCACAATTCTCATGACTAACATTTGCAATATTCTGATCTGCATCATCCTGCATCTGCTTCTGTAACACTCTATATGCGGTGCTCAATTTGCGGTTGTCCCTAATAGCTGCTCCTAAGTCAATACGTACCTGGTTTATCTCATCCTGTAACTCTCCCAGTTCCTCACGCATCTGATCATTCATTCTACTTAATAAGTCATTCATTTGCAAGGCCTGCCCCTTATCCTATCTCAAACTTTCACACTCCTGCTTCAACACATAAAGTTCCTGCTCATTTGCCTGTGCAGAATGATGCAAAAGGGAATCTGTTTCATTCCACAGGGTTTGGAGCTCAGACTCCAAATCCTGCTCTCATCTTACACATTCAGTTTCCTGCAGTCCCATCTCCTGCTTAAAAGATGAGACTTGCAGTTCAAGAGTTCGAAACCTCACTTCGGAGGCTTCCAAAGCAGCATAGAGAGCCACGACCAACAGCACTTTAGCTTCTCACTTTCTGGCTGTTTGTCTTATCTCTAAGTACTGGGTTGAAATCCCCAGTATGGGGTTTTCAGATTGACTTGCGTCCCATGCAAAATTAGCCCATCCTCCATGGGAGGCAAGGAAGTTCGAGACATCGAGTCTCAGTTCTGCACAGATATTTGATTCGGTGACCATTGTGTGGGAGGGAACAAAAAATCAAAAAGTGAAAAGGCACCGTGCTGTCTATTGGTCCACAGCAGGTGCACTAGTTCACAGGCAGGTTACTGTGCACTTATAAGCTTACAATTCAAAACTGCCATGGGGTGAGGTGAGTTGGCATCGTCCACACCCAGTAAGCAGCCAGACATTACAAGTGATTACAAAGTGGGTGAAAAATGGGAGAGGTGATGTAGGTATGCACACCTACTGTCCCCATTGGGAAGGGAAAGTTTTAGCAACAAGTGAAAACTTTGCAAACACCAGATATTGCCTGCACGTGGTCGCCAGTTGTCAGAAGGTCTAAACCTCACTCTCCAGTTCTTGGCAATAATGGGAATGCAAGGAATCATAGACACATTGCATAAGAGTAATAACGCTTGTTTGTTACTACCAAAAGGAGAATCACAGTTGCCCTAAGCAGTTCTTACCATTAGGAACTGGGAGCCAATGCTAAGCGTTCCCTATACCTCTAGGAATCTCCGTTTCTCCTGGAGTCTCCGAGGTAGAAGGCGTAATGTCTTACATTATATATCTGAGATCATTACCATGGTTACTGTAAGATAGAAACATGTTTAGTTACAGAGATGAGCCCTATTCAGTCAGATCTAATAGATTGCTTTGACTGGGTGACCAAAGTAGTAGACCAGGGAGGGGCTGTGGACATGGCCTACCTAGATTTTAGCAAGGCATTTGATACAGTCCCACACAAAAGATTAATACACAAGATAGCCAGCCTTGGAATGGGTGCCAAGGTGGTAGCCTGGATAAAAAATTGGCTAGACAACAGGTCACAAAGGGTAGTAGTAAATGGATTACACAGTGAAGAAAGGAGTGTTACTAGCAGGGTACCGCAGGGTTCAGTACTGGGACTGGTCCTTTTTAATGTCTTTATAAGTGACATTGCAGAGGAACTGGAAGGAAAAGTATGTCTCTTTGCAGATGACACAAAGATCTGCAACAGGGTTGATGCACAAGATGGAGTGGCAAGGATGAGAAGGGACTTGGCAAGGTTGGAGGATTGGTCAAATGTATGGCAGCTCAGATTCAATGCAAAGAAGTGCAAGGTAATGCACATGGGAAACAAAAACCCAGGAAGCGTACACAATGGGGGTGAGATACTGACAACAGTAAAATAGAAAGGGACCTGGGGGTAATTATATCAGATGACCTAAAGGTGGGCAAGCAATGTGAGAAGGCAGTAAGGAAGGCTGGGGATACTGGGATGCATAGGAAGAGGCATCAATAGTAGAAAACAGGAAGTTGTTATCCCTCTGTACAGACAGTTGGTGAGACCCCATCTGAGTACTGTGTGCAGTTCTGAGACCCCATCTCCACAAAGACATAGACAGAGTGGAGGCTGTCCAGAGAGGGCAATGAAAATGGTGCAGGGTCTGCACCAGAAGGCATCAGAAGAAAGACTAAAGGAGCTTAATATGTATACTCTTGAGGAAAGAAGGCAGAGGGGACATGATAGAAACTTTCAAGTACCTCAAGGAATTAACAAAGTCCAAGAGGGTAGCATCTTCCAGAAAAAGAGATGTGCAAGAACAAGGGGGCACAATTTGAAGATAGAGGGGGGACGGCTCAGGGGTAATGTGAGGAAGTATTTTTTCACAGAGAGGGTTGTGGATGCATGGAACAGCCTCCCTGAGGAGGTTGTGGAGTCACAAACAGTGGGGGACTTCAAGAATGCATGGGACAGGCATAAGGCAGTCCTAGGGGCGGGTAAGAGAAAGTAAGCTGTTGGTTAACTAGGATCTTCAGCTTATCTGTTAGGTAGGAAAATGGGCAGACTAGGTGGGCCAAGCGGTCCTTATCTGCCGTCAAATTCTATGTTTCTATGTTTCTATTGGCTAAATTAGAGGTGGCTCCTCAGTCCTAGATAACATTATACAATTTTGTTATAGTCATCACTTTGTGGAAACAAAGAAGTACAGTTTGCACATAGCCATGTAGTAATACAAATCATCAAAAGATGACAATGCTGACTCATATATCATATTATTACAAGGACACAGGTGTCCCAACATCTTGTAAACAAGAAATGCATGTGTATATTGGAAAGTAAGGTGTATAGCAATTATATGCATACATATCCTGACATCTTCTCTTATACGGTAGATGCCCTTAACTCTATATGTTAGTATAACATATACCTAAATGCTAGCTGTCTGCAGTGTACCTCTGGGGGTACCAATTAGGGTGCAGGGACCTCATGTAACAAGGCTATTGCAGAAGGTCTATACCTTAAAGGGTGCTAAAGGTAGTGTATTTCTTCCACACTACTCTGAAGGCAGACTTGTTGATACAGCTAGGGAACCTTAAATGGTAGCAGAGGTGTGGTTGGGATATATTTTTTTATGTCACTTGCAGCTCTTGGAATGGTAGAGAAGGAATCATTTCTTGCTGGCATGAGGGTAAGCAGCTCTGAATTGATTAGACAAATTAACAGAGGGATTGAATACTGCTGAGGAGGAGACAGTACATTCCTTAGGTCTTAGAAATCCAAAGAAGGCTGAGATCATAGCCTACTGTAAATGAGCAGCTAATGAACTGAAGACTTCATCCTGTAAGAGAGTTATTAGTTTGCAATATAGATCATGGACAACAAGCTTCTTTGATGGGGTCTTTAAGGAATACATTTCTCAGGCCTTAGAGGAATGATTTAACTGCTGGGCTGGATAAGTACAAGTTAGGACAGATGGATTTTAAGGTAACCTGAATATCCAATATACAGGATATCACCTGATAGTATTGGCCAACAGGCCTAATGCTTAACAGCAGTAGATGCAGCTGACAGTCAAGTGCTTGAAGCATTATGATGTGGCTTAAAGGCTGATTGCTTGTGAGAAGTATTATGAGGCTAACAGGCTAATTGCATGGATCAGTATAATGTGGCCAAAAGAGTGATTGCTTATGAGAAGTATGATGAGGCTGATAGGCCAATTGTTTGGAGCTATATTCAGTGGCTGACAGGCTGAACAGCTATGAGAAACATGATATGGATGACAGGTTGATTGCTTGTAAGTAGTATGATGTGGCTGACAGGCAAGCAACCATGAGCAGTATGTTATGGGTGACAGGTTGAGTGCTTATGAGCAGTATGATGTGGCTGACAGGCAGAATGATTGTGAGCAGTATGATTATGCTGACAGGCCAAATGCTTGTCAGTTGTAATATGAATCCAACAGGCCGAATACTTGCAAGCAGTATAATATGGCTGACAGGCCAGATAGCTCTGAGCAGTACTATGAGGCTGAAAGGCAGAACAGCTATGAGCAGTATGATATGGGCAATAGGTCAATTGCTATTGAGCAGTATGAGGGGGCTGAAGGACCGCTTGTTTGTATACAGTATGATGTGGCTGACAAGCTGGTTGCTTGTGATCAGTATGCAGATCCTAGAATGATGGAGAAGGAGTCATAACTTCTGCAGGCAGAAGATGGAAGTTCTGAATTGCATTTAAATTCATGATGATCTTCATTCATCATGGAGGAGGAAGATGGACCTGTATTTATATGGCTAAGGCTGCTTGGTTATCAGAATAGAATATGACAGGCAAATTGTTCCAAAATATGACCCCTGGTGAGAGAGCTGTTGTAAAGGAGTGCAGTTTAGGAAAAGAAGACATGGATCGAAAATGAGGAATCTAACAGTTCTGATAGCCTTGGATGAGCAAATCAAAATGGCCACAAAATGCCCAACACCGTAGGATGGGATTGCATCAAGGAAAGTTTTAGTGTTTAATTCTGTGGCTGGATCGTAACAAACATGGATATACCATTCCAGTCTAAGAGCAAATGTGGCCATATAATAAGATCTGAACAAACAAAAGCAGTCATGGTAAGGTGATAACCCAGAGCAGTGACAGTGACAAAACATGCCACATTAAAAGAATATAAAACTTTACTCAGGGAATACTCCTCATCACACACTGGAGGTGTCCTATTAAGGAAAATAGTTTCTCATTTGTGCAGGATCATTTGGATGAGATGAAAGAAACCAACTTGGAATGCTGAACAGTCTGACTTGAGATGTCTGGATCTGTAGAAGTGAACAAATTGCTAAGGTGGATACCATGGAATAAAATACAGTATTGAAGCCTTTGTTAAGGCCTGAGAGAAACATTGAACCAGAAATGTTTGATCGGAAGGAAATAGAATCTGTTGTCTTTTTCATTCAAAGGATTAATTGGTGCATGAAAGCACTTGCTCAGACATTGAAGCATAAGATGAATGGTAGTTTGGAGATGGACAGGAGATTGAATAACAAAGATGACAAAGAACTAGTGAATAGCTAGAGGTCTTCAATTACTCATGAAAAGAGCGGACAGAAGGCTGCAAAATGACAAAATTACCACATATGGAACAAGGAGGGCATGTAGCACGGTCTAGTGCATGCACTATAAATCGTTATTTAGAGCTGTCCAGGATATTTGTGATTTAACTCTCAAAAGATAGTAGGTGTAGGTACTGGTGGAGAAAGTTATGCTGATTTGCTCTTTCTGCTATGAGAAACAAATCAAACAGTTCCTCCTTTTTGGTGGAGGAAGGAATGATAGGCCTTCAATAATGTGTGTGCAGGCATCAGGTTGGGAAAACTCCATTCTTTAATGCTGAACTGAGATTTTGAGGAGGCATCTGGTGAGGACTTTAGTAGATGGCAGACTGCCCTGAATTCATGTCCTCCAGGTTAGAATTGACAGAGTGAATGCCCATGAGGTTTAAGGCTGAGAACCAGAAAGGATAACGAGGAGGATTGGATGAGCTTGAGAGGAGATTGGGATGTTGAGCCTGTCCCAAGGAGGTAACTATTATGGGTGGATGACCCTTGGCATCCTGAGCAATGCTCTGGGGATGGGATCCAATTCCAAGTAGAGGCTAGGTTAGGCTAGGTACAAGGCTGCAGGACTGTGTTCCTACAGGCTGTTACACTACTGGCATGTTGCTTATCCAAGGAGTGATAGGAATTAGTGAACAACAAAGTCCAACAAAGAACTACTGAACAAATGAGAGGTCTCTGAATCTGGCACCCACCAAAGCATGTCATAGGAGGTCCAGAGGGAGCGTGACACCATTGAAACACCTGAGCATGGTGAACAAAAGACAGGCACCAACCAGGAGCAGCAGGGAATACAAATAAAGACTGCAAGACAGACATCCAAAAGCAGCAACCGAGGGAAAGAAGGTTCTGGCTGGATCTCCCAGGGAAAGGAGACTGCTGGCAGCAAAGGAAAGCAGGAAGCTGGGAACTAGGATGGGAAAGGAGACCTGAAAGAAACATGAACAAAAAGGCTCCAAAAGCACAGAAAAGACAGAGACAATCAGCAGGAAGCCACAGACAACAAGCAGCTGAGGTAGAAATGCACAAGAATGGGGGATGGGGGAGCTGCAACACAAACAAGCACTAGACAAAGAGAGAGAGAGAGAGAGAGAGACAAAGAGACAGAGACAGAGAAGAAGAGAGAGAGACAGAGACAGAGATCGAGACAGCAGCACAAAAATGAAAAGCAAACCACAGCAAATGGAACCAGGAAGGAAAACAGTGGAAATAAAAACTGGGTGGGGGGGAGAAGCAAAGGGAACAAGCTGGCCACAGAAAATACATCTGCAGCAGCAAAGGGAGCAGAAAAAGTAGATCAAGGGGTGAACAAAACAGGCATAGTGGACAGGAGTGAGGAGACACAAGGAGAGAGAGACACAAAACAGAACAGCAGAGGAAGCAGAGAATCAGGAGGCAGCACTGAGGTAAGACCAAATGTGAACATGCATTTGTCAATGCTGAATATTTGCTATTGGTATTGCTGTTGTACTGGGTCTTGCTTGTATGCATTTTTACTATATATTTACCCAGGATAGAGCAGATGAGATGCAATATCTCATTTTCACTGGTATCATGCTTTGACACATAGATTGTAATTACCCATGATACGGCAGCTGAGAGGCAATATTCTAGTTTTATGTGGGCTCCCAAATTTTGACCCCAAATGTCCAACCATCTTTTTATGACTTGACGTTATGATCAAGACATGTGGAATTTTTAAAATCCCATCCAAAAGATGATTTCACTGTGCAACTGTGGAAACAAGTTTCAGAGAATTTATGAAAAATGACACCTGCCATGTTCAGGAGGTTGGGTAATACAAGAGATATGCTGAACATTAGGGGCAAAAATCTGCAACAACTAAGTTATGAGTAAATGTTGGAACAATTAGTTTCCTCATAACGTAGTTATTTTTTCACATTTTTACCCCAAATTTTCAACATAATCTTTTTATGACCACTCTTTCTGAGCATGATAGGTGTCATTTATAAAACAATGGCTGAAACATCATTTTGCGCCACAAGTGTTAAAACACATTTTGGGTAGGATTTGAGAAATGACAGCTGTCACATTCATGAGGTGGTGTGAAGCAATGGCTAGGTTTAAAAGTTGGGGTCAAAATATTGAAAATTACCACATTTATGAGCGTGTGTTGAAAAATTGCAACACAGACTCATAACTTTGTTGTTTTCTCATATTTGTACCCCAAATTTTCAACGTAGCCTTCTTATGACCCCACATAGCCTTCTTATGAGCCTACCAAGGGCAGAGAACATTTCTAAATCCTGCCCAAAAGGTGATTTTGTGCCAAAAGTGTGAAACACATCTTGGCAAGGATCTGAAAAATGACAGCTATCACATTCATGAGGTGCTGTGAAAAAATTACTATGTTGAAAATGTGGGGTCAAAATATTGAAAATTACCAAAGTTACAAGCCTGTGTTCATAAATCTCAACATAGGCTCATTACTTTGTTTTTTTTTTAATATTTTTACCCTACAGTTTCAACATAGTCTTCTTATGACCCCACCTCGTGAATAAAGTGCGGACAAAAGTTTCAACTCCTGCCTGAAAGGTGATTTTGTGCATTGATTGCGAAATCACCTTTTGGGATACTAAAACACATTTTGACCAGGATTTGAAAAATGATCGCTATCACATTCATAAGATGCTATGAAGAAATGGCTATATTTAAATTCTGGAATCAAAATATTGAAAATTACCAAAGTTATGAGCCTACGTTCATAAATCTTGATTGTAGGCTCATAACTTACTTTTTTTTTCTATATTTTTACCCAAAATTTTCAACATAGCCTTCTTATGACCCCACCTCATGAGCAAGGGTTGAGAAAATTTTCAACTCCTGCCCAAATGATGATTTCAAGCAGTGACCGCAAAATCACCTTTTGGGACAGATTTGTCTAATTTCACTGACATTGTTCATGAGATGGGGTCCCAAAAAAGGCATGTTGAAAATTTTGGGGAAAATATTCAGAAATTACCAAGTTATGCCACTAAGTTCAAAACCCCACTGTAATACATTGAATTGCATACAGTACCTGAATCCCTCAGTCTGGCATTGAAGAGTGAAGATGTGTTTGTGGTCCAGAGAAAATTACAGCATTGGACCCCTGGTGGGTAAGTAAGGGCTTGGAGTGGTGTGGGGTGGTGGGTGCTGAGTAGGAGGGTTGAGTGGGGGACCAGTAATGGCAGCAACAGACATCAATGGACCGTTTTCTTTTTTACAAGGTTAACAAAACCTACAAGGGACGGTTTTCTTTATTTCAGGTGGCAAAACTGGGGGATTGGGCACCCCTAGTGTTGGTGTTATGTTTGTGGGGGGTGGTCGCTGAGTGGGAGGGTCGGGTAGGAGAATAGTAAGTGCAGGGCAGCAGCAGACATCGATGAATGGTTTTCCTTTTTGTAGCGTGTATTTAAAAAACTACAATGGATGGTTTTCTGTGTTTGAGGTGGCGACACTCGGGGATTAGGCACCTTCAGTGTCATTATTATGTTTGGCAGTACCAGGGGCAGGTTCCTTGATGCTGCATATCTAAAACTGGCAGGGTGGGGTGTAGCATCTGGCATGGGGGATTAGGCACATGCTGGAATATCAACAGGGGTTGGCCTTGGGAGTGTGGCAGTTATGGCAGTGGCTGCAACCGGCATTGATGGACAGTTTTCTATTTTGCAGGGTGTATTAAAAAAAACTATGAGGGATGGTTTTCCTTATTTTAGATGGTGATACTGGCAGATTGGGCACCCCAGTGTCAGTGTTATATTTGTGTGTGGGGGGTTGGTGGGTGCTGACTGGAAGGGTTGGGTGGGGTGGATTGTAAGGGTAGTGCAGCAACAGACATCAATGGGAAGTTTTCTTTGCTGCAGGGTCAACCTCAGCAGGTTGATCATGACAGATCAGATGTGCTTGCTGGGCAGCATAGATCAAAGGAAAGAGCTAACCTATGATTGGGTTAGCTCTCTCCTTTGAAATACATGAGGTTTCCACCCAGCAAACCAGAACAGTGTCATGATGAATAAATATGAAAATTGTGGGCAATGGTGCTTTAATTTCTCTTCTGGCTCCTGAGTTGCTTGTTAAATTCAAGGAATCAATAGATGGGCTGGGGGCTGCTTTACATCCAAAATATACTCCTTCACACATGATATTCTTTTGTAGTCACTTTTTATTTCTCCTACATTTTGTTCTTGAAAAGAGCTTGTTCATGGGGTGTTTAATTCAATACTATTGATACAAACATATAATAGAATGCAGTCTTAATAGAGGATATGATTTTTTTTGTTAAATATTAAGTAAATTGCTGTTCTTGTATTATGGTAAGTTGATATTGTGCATAGTCCATTGATATAAGAAAGTGCTTTCCTCTTATGGGTCCACAAATCACTCAGTGTTTCAGAGAGCCTGTTTGCAAAGCCCCCGCTCGTGGCCCTTAGAGGCGATGGATGTTAACAGTTATCCAGCAATTATACTCACACACTCGTGAGCACACAGATGTGACTTATGATGTCACACTATGGGAACTATTAACAGGCTCAAGGGGAAGAGTTAGGAAAGTAGTGTTTGACATCCTATAGGCTACAGTCGCCATCTTTCTTGAGCAGCAAGTTTGAAGAACTACTGCAAATTAAAGGTAAAAATAACTTGCTCTCTAAAATATTTAAAAGAAATGAGAGAATTATCTAAAAGCTGTACATGGTTTTGAAATGACAACTAAACTATGGTTGTTATGTTTGTTTTTATAGGACTTTATGTCCTGTTGCAAGTTTGGAAAATACAGAGCATGTAAATTCAGTGGAATTAAACTAATGCAGTAAAAACAGGTATGCACTCTCTTGGACACAGGGTAACAGGCTAGTAATGGCAGCAAAAAGTTTTTAACACTGAGCCTTGATAGTGGCACCTAATACCGAATTCATAGTTAAATGTAATTATAGTAATGAGAAATCTTTCTGTTATGTTTATAGACTGCTTAACATGACTGGTGTAAGTGCATGAACAATTTAATAATTAAGAGCAGAATAAAAGCAATATGGTAATATGAATACAGCAATTTACTTAATATTTCACAGAAAATCAATTACATATATTGTCTATATTAAGACTGCTTTCTTTTATATGTTTGTTTCAACAGTATGAATTAAATACCCTGTGAACAAACTCTTTCAGGAGAGAAACTTAGGAGAAACAAAAAGTGACTACAAAAGAATACCCTGTGTGAAGGAATATTTTTTGAATGTAAAGCGTCCCTGAGCCCATCTATTTATTCCTTGAATCAGTATCATGATCAGGCTTGCTGAAGATTGGTGTGACACTGACAAACCCCTTGCAGACCACTCTGCACTGGACTAACAGTGTCACACCCCTCAAAAAGCCACTCTCCTAACAAAATGCTCAGTGTGTGTGTGTGTGTGTGTGTGTGTGTGTGTGCACAGTGAACATAAATACAGTAGGCAGAGGAAGTGTATGAGTATGTGGCTTACGTAGGGCAGGGGGTGGAGTCTGTCAGCCACCCATGGAACCACAGGTGTAACCTTTCAATGCAAACACAACAACCACTCATAAGATTTACCTTTTTTTAAAATACATTTCTCACCCTCATTTCCCATTGTAAAAGTCTCCCCATTTCCCCAATACCATGTTTATTATTTTCCAAATACTTTGAAGGCAAATCCTATGAGAGCAAGGAAGAGTAAGGGTTACTACAGGGGAGAGTAAAATGTTTGCAATGTGATGAAGGGCGTAAGATGATTGATTATTAGGTTGCAAACTACTCCATTCTTAATTAAACAAGGTATCGCTATACCAAATCTCATAAAAAGTGAAAACAAAAACCAAAAAAAAAAGCTGAAAACCTTTTTCTAAACTGTTTCACGTTTTTAATATCAATATATAAAATTATTATTATAGTGGGCAATGTTGTGCCACTATCTTTGAGTTGAGTAGGGGGTTGTATGTTAAACCTCCCAGTTTGCACTTTAATATCTTCACAACAATTCAACAGATTTGCATAAACTTTTGCATGCTTGGTTTTGTGGGGTAGAGCTCTTTACATTCTGGTGGGACTCTCTCCCCTCAGGTTCTCACTACTCTCTATCTCAGCCTGTGGTGGCCCACTTTCTGCCTCCCCCATTTCTTCCATCACCCCCTCCAAGCTACTTTAAATGTCCATCGAAGTAACATTTAAACTGTCCACTGAGGACTATCATTCCCTCCTTAAAGAGCCCCTGACACCATTGTGACAACTCTGAGAAAATGAAATGCTTAGCACAAGTCAGCTTATATTTTAATATTGTTTCTGTATTTCTCATTTTTCTTTATTACTAAGGACATTTGCATGTAAGCAGGATCGCTACCCTATCTGTTCTGGCTGCTTGCCTACATCTGACATCACAGTTCTGTTTATGATGTCCCAATCTGTTGCTGTAGGGATAATTATGATGCCATAAATGGGGGATTGTTTATTGTATGCATTAATTTATTTAAAAGTTGCTAACAAGGAAAAGCACCATGAACACCTGCTCGTTTCCAGGTGCAACCCGGATTATGATGTCATATGTAGGATAGCAGAAAGAGCAGATAAAGTCTAAGGGACAGTAAGCATCTTTCAAACAGCTGTTCTCAGTAATAAAGAAAAAAGGTAAATAATTATAGAAAATACATGAAATATAAAATGAGCTATCTAAATCTCACATTTTTCCAAGTTTTTCTAATGGTGTCAGGGGCTCTTTAATGGAAGATGGCCATCACCTCAATATAGGCTCTTATCCTTACAGGTTGGCCCTCAATCCCCATTGTAGCCATGCCTTTCCTCTCTGCACCATTCCTTCTACCATTACTTGAATGCCTTGGTGGGCAGCTGCTTCTCCTTCCCCACATAGTACAAGACGTACTCACCGCTTGCATTTTAAATACATGAGAAACACAGGCTCAATCAAATGAATTATCTAACTACCGAAAATTAAATTTACATACGGAGCTGACTACAGCAATTCATCTTTCTATTTAAGCCCATGAAACACCTTTATCAAGTTAATGCATTAGCAGCCGTGGTGACTCTGACCACAGTTTGCTGGGTGCTACCTCCAAGCCCTAGAAATGGTAACAAAGGCATATATCTTTGCATACATTAGCTTATGCAGGTCTGGATATATAATAGTCTCACAAACATTGTATTTACATGTTAACCTGATTCTGATTTTAAGCCCCACAGCCCAACTTTGAGTCAATTTACCTCAAAATTGGAGCTGTAGTGTTTCAACTATAGAAAAAAAGTTAATGGGCCTCCAAAAGCAATTTCACTGTTTTACAAAATATATAAAAAGGAAGCAGGGTGCCATTTGTTTGTAAACACACAGCCGCAACCCTCCCCACACGCATTTAGTAATATTACCCATGTTTCTGATCTCTCAACAGTGTTGGCAGTGTCAAAAGAAATGTTGGGCTAATTTTGCATTTTTTTATTATGGTGTTTATTCTCTAATCAGCACACCTGTCTTGAAGCCCAGACACCTCCACCCCTAGCACCCTACCTACCTTCATCCATTGCAGTTTTTTTTCTCTTGCTCTTCATTCACCTGGCTTCCTCTGGCCCTCCATTACACCCTCTCCCCAGCACTATGCAGCACCTGCATTATCCTAACAGTGTGCTCATGCAGATAAACAAGCTTCCTGGCCTACTACTGGCATCATTCTGCTGGCAGAATGCATTGCTATCCTCCCCCATCCACAGCTCTGACTGCAACACTACAGTGTCCCACCATGGTAGCCACTATGGATCATTGTCTGAAACCTCATTTTACACTTATTTTAACAGCTAACCCATTTTGATTTTTTTCTTAAAAACGCCAAATTTAGTTCTGTTTTCTTTAGGCTCTTCTAGTCCCCACTTTGGTTAAGAAGGCCAGAATTGTCCTGCATGCATAGTGTCAACAGTAGCCTATTAAAGGAAAAACATGATATAAAAATAACTAGGATCTGCACCTTGAAATAATTTCCTCCTTTTCCTCTTCTCCTTCCTCTCTTAAATTCTTTGCCAACAGCTGGGGACAAAGGGTAAACAAGCATGAATGTTAACAGCACACAATTCTTACACCAACAGGTTCCTGTCTCTTGGCTGTGCTGTGCAGTGAAAACTGGTTTATTTAACCTGCGTACATTAGAGTGTGATAGGAGCCTTTTGCTCAGACTCTATTAGATGGAAACCCATGGTGCGATAAATTCTGCTGCATGTCTCAGGCTTCCTCAGCCTTTTTTTAAGTACAGTTAAGACGGTTATGAAGGAAGTAAATTCCAGTGGTGTTTAAGACAGGACCTGCCTTTATTATTTTGTTCCCAGAGGAGTAGTAAAAACTAGGGTATTACACATAACTAATATCTAATTGCCTATCTCAAACTCTCAGCCCTAAGCCTTAATTACTTACTTAAAGCAACATTGTGACAGATTAAGAATGGAGTTTTTGTGATGTGGCTATATGCCAATTTTTAGTTTTCAGTATGAGTTTGGTGGTTGTGTTGTCTAAGCAGCAGACACCAATCAGTCACTAGTTCAATGAATGCTTTTGAAGAAACTTTACAACTGATATGCTTTACCTAACATATAGTAACTGTGGGGGTGGACTTGATAGCTGCTTTCTAAAGCTGCCCATTCCTTTTATAGTTAAACCTACATGTTACCATTTTAATCTTTCTTTGGAATCCTGCCAGTTTCCCTCTAATTGGAAACTGGCAAGGGTTGTACCAGTTCCCAAGAAAACTCATGCAGCCTCTCTTGAGGACTTTCGCCCCATTTTAATTCTTAACCCATTAAGCAAGATGCTTGAAAAGATTGTGGCATGCCAAATTAATGAATACCTTACCACCAATGAGTTACTTTCATCTTGCCAATGTGGTTTTTGTAAGCATTATGGAACAGGAACTGCCTTGGTCAGGTTCACAGACTCCATCCTAAGGGGCTTTGAGAAAAGCCTGATGATTGGGGTGGTGTTCATCGACCTGACCAAGGCATTCAACCTTATAGAGCATGATCTTACATGCTCAAAGTTGAATAGTCCGGGGTTTAGTGAAGCAGCTGTTTCCTGGATAGGGAACTATTTATCTGATCATGCTCAATTCGTTAATACAGATTCTGCAGTGTCTGTCACATCTTTGATTAGCTATGGCATCCCTCAGGGGTCCATTTTGGGCCCCTTGTTATTTTCTTTATTTGTTAATGAGCTTCCTTCTCTTTGTAGGACTTGCAATACTATATTGTATGTGGATGATCTGATTCTTTTTTATCAGTCTAGCTCCCTCTCAGGATTAACCGCTGACTTGAATCATGATTTTGAGGGAGTTTATCAATGGTTTTTTGACAATGCTTTTATTTTAAATTTAAATAAAGCCAAATCTATGATTTTTGGTACTCCTCCTATGCTTAGGGATAACCGTACTCTGTCTTTACAGGATTTAAATGACTTAGCTATTGAACAGGTGTACCAATTTAAATATTTAGGGGTCCTGTTGGACCCTGGGCTGACACTTTCATTACAGATTCATACCGTTGCATGCACTAAACCATAAGTTAGGTTTGTTGTATAAATTTAAGAATTACTTTTCTTTTGAAGTAAGAAAATCTATTGTAGTAGGGTCTTTGTTACCGCATTTTGATTATGTCTAGAGTATCTATTTGAATCTTGGGAGTAAGGAGTTGCATGCATTGACGGTTGTTTATAATAATGTTTGTTGCTTTGTTCTACAGGTACCATTGCAATCTCAACATTGTGTTCTATATTATAATTTGGGTTGGCTGGTTCCTATCCCTAGAATGGAATATTTTTATGATTGTATTATTTTTAAATGTGTTTTTCTTAAATCCCTGTTTCCATTGTCTAATATTGTACAAACCCAGGCTATTCTTCCAAGTCTTCATCCCTCTAATGGTATCTTGTTAGACTTAGTGTTACCCAAATTTAAAATTGGGTCTTGATCTTTTTCTATAGCTGCCCCTCAATATTGGAATTCATCACCCCTAGCTGTACATCAGACCACTTCTATATCTGATTTTAAAGCAAAATTGAAGCAACATTTATTGGTGAAATCTTTATGTAACTGTTCTTTGTAATAATTGATATTTTGTATTAGTCTTGTATGATCTGTTTGTTTGTATTTGTATTTATTGTCTCCGGGTTGGGCCGGAAGAAAAGGGCCTTTTGGTCCAGTGTTCTTACCAGGGTAACAAATGAAATAAATAAAATTAAAAAAAAATATATGCATGCTGCAGCCATCTTAGCTTCCAGCAGTTTCTATCCAGCCTGTGCACATTTATGCTAGTATTTTTATAGATGGCATTATCTGTGTATTACTCATAATGTTGCAGAAGCCTCTGCACAGTACCAAGGATGTGGGAGTCCAAATCACAGAATCACCACCTCAGACACTTCAGTGTGATATGGCATAGTTGAAAGTCTTTGCTTTAGCAGTGTAAGTGGCTCAGTAGACAAGCAAACTTGACTCTAAAGCTAAAAGATCAGAAGGTTGAGGGTTCTTTCTAGTCCCCCATCAGGAACTTGGGCATATTCCCCCAATACTGAATTATACCGCAGCAGTAGGGGTGCTACCTGTACACTGTTAAGGTGCCATCCCTTGAATGTGATGTTAAGTTGTTTTGTGGTGTGTTCCTATACCTGGGAATAATCCATTACCTGCACCTTCTGCAGAGTGCCACTGCACATCTGCTGACCACTATAAAATCCTGACCTGTCACTCCTTCTCCATCACAGTTGCTACCCCTATCCTATCACACTAACCCAGCTGAAGTCTATATAGGATAAATACTTCCCTCTCTTCACCAGGCAGGTGAGGGGGAAAACGTAACAAACAGCTTCTTACAAATATGAAGCTTAAAGATAAATTCAGTCCTGCCTTCAAACTCTCCCCATCCTCTGCAAAATGGTCTATTTAGAAGTGCCTTCATAATCAATGTAAACAGAACATTAAGAGACTTAAATCTGAGTACCTCATGTCTCAAGAGACCTAGAGCCTTGTCAACCCCCCCAAAATTTTGATCATCAATAAATTCTCTGATTTAATTTTGAGCCCAAGCCAAAACCTACTAGCCTGCCTCTTGATGGTACATTAATTAGTGACCCCACCACTGTAGTGAACTAGTTTAACAGGAGTTTTATCAGTCTATCAGCTATTGATTTAAACTTCTGTCATGTGAGCTTGATAGCTTAGCCCTCTCCTCTAGCAGTGTCAGTGGCTCAGTAGGTACCATGTTTGCCTCAGAGGCTGGAAAAGCAGAAGGTCATGGGATGGGTTCTAGCCCTGCACAGGATACTGTAATAAGTATTACAAAAGAAAAGGGAGGGGGGTGCTCCAAACTTCACAGAAATGCAGACAAATCTTTAGAAGCTAATAAATGTTTTATTTCCTTTCCCAAACCATTCATATAGGCATCTTATCCTCAGCATAGCTGACAAGGGTGAGATGATAATTGTAGGGGATTTCAACCTACCAGATATCGAATGGGCAACTACTGTAAGTCTGCAGCAACTACAAAAAGCAGGGACCTCTTGTAGGCCCTGTGGGGGGAAGACCTCTAGCAGCTTGTAGAGTTCCCAACTAGGGGAAACACAATCCTCGACTTGATCCTCACAAATAGCGAGAGGGTAAAAAATGTCAAGATGGGGAGCCATCCGGGAAACAGCGATCATCGTATGATCAATTTCCAGATTATTACAATGAAAGAAACCTCTCACTCCAATATCAAAGTCCTAATTTCAAGAAGGCAGACTTCTATCAAATGGGGAGCAAAATAGCAGAAATTCTACAATGAAGAAAGGGGCAGAAAGTGGAGGAAAAGTGGAATTACATCAAAGGAGCCTTCACACAGTCACGGACAAATACACCAGAAAAATAAGCAAAGAAACAAACAAAGGAAGCCACTATGGTATTCCAGGTAGGTGGCAACCATTGTGAAGGAAAAAAGGGTGGCCTGTAAGAAAGCCAGAGCAATGAACAAGGAGGAGGATATCAAAAATTGCCAACTGAAATTGAAGGAAGCAGGAAAAAAGATAAGAAGTACCAAAGCTCAGACAGAACTGAGAATAGCAGAGGGAGTAAAGAAAGGTGACAAGACCTTATTTAGGTATATAAAAGACAGAAGGAAAACCAAGAGGGGATAGTACGACTAGCCACAGAACAAGGTGCTGTAGTGGAAGAGGAATATGAAAAAGCAGAAGTCCTAAACAAGTACTCTGTTCAGTTTTTACACAGAAAAAATACGGAAATGGCCTAGAGACACAGCACAAAAGCTCCCTTAGTACAGAAGTTGATACGAGCCCCTTCACAAATGATGAAGTCCTAGAAGCACAGAGCAAAATAAAAGAGGACAAGGAATGGGGCCAGACAACATGCATCCAAGAATCCTGAAGGAGCTGAGGCACCAACTGGCAACACCCCTAGCAGAACTCTTCACTGAATCATTAGAGAAGGGAACAGTACCTGAAGACTGGAGAAGGGCAACAGTAGTACCACTGCACAGAGCTGGATGCCAGGAAAAAGCAGGCAACTACCGCCCAGTGAGTCTTACTTCAGTGGTAGGAAAAGTGATGGAACCATTTCTTAAACAAAAGATGATTGCATTCCTGGAGTCCAGTGGACAACAGGACCATAGGTAGCACGGGCTCACATCAGGCAGATCTTGCTAAGCAAACCTAATTGATTTGTTCGACTGGGTTACCAGAGCTATAGACAAGGGAGGGCCTGTTGATGTGGTCTACCTTGACTTTATTAAAGCATTCAACTCTGTACCCCACAGAAGACTGCTAAAAAAACTAGAGTGCATGGAAGTAAGTAAGAAAGTGGTGAGATGGGTACAAAACTGGCTACATGATGGGGCACATAGGGTGCAGGTAAATGGGGCATTATCCTCAGAATAAGGGGTTATCAGTGGAGTACCCCAGGGCTGAATCTTGGGGCCTCTACTATTCAACATATTCATAGCCGACATTGCTGAGGAGCTCGAAGGAAAGATGTGTCTATTAGCAGATGACACCAAAATATGTAACAGAGTGGACTCTAAAGAAGGAGTAGAGAGAATGAACTCAGACATGGAAAAACTGGAACAATGGTCTACAGCATGGCAACTGAAATTCAATGCAAAAAAATGCAAGGTTATGCACCTAGGATGGAACAATCCAAAAACAGACTATTACCTGGGGTGTGAAAACTAACAAAAACAAGCAAAGAACGTGATCTGGGGATCATAATAACTGATGGCCTAAAGTTGGGTACACAGTGCAAAAAGGCAGCACTTAAAGTGGAGGCTATGCTAGGCTGCATCAGGAGAGGAATCACTAGTAGAAGAAGGGAGTTGGTCTTGTCGCTGTACAGGGCACGAGTCAGGCCCCACCTAGAGTATGGGGTACAATTCTGGAGACCTTACCTAAGAAAGAACATAGACAGGTTGGAAACAGTGCAGAGAAAAACAACAAATATTATTCAAGGGCTGCACCAGAAGACTTACGAGGAGAGACTGAGGGAGCTAAACATGTACTCCCTGGAACAATGGAGAGAGAGGGGAGACATAATAGAGACTTTCAAATACATCAAGGGTATAAACAAGACCCAGACAAATTAACTTTTTCGGTTTAAGGAAGACAGCAGAACGTGAAGACATGTCCAGAGACTACATGGAGGCAGGTTCAAGACAAACATCAAAAAGTTTTATTTCACAGAGAGGGTGGTGGATGCCTGGAATGGCCTGCCCGCTGGGGTGGTCGAGGCTAAAAAGTTGTGTGGCTTCAAGCAGGCATGGGACAAATATACGGGCATCATTACCCAGACCAGGTAACAAGGAAGGGGGTAGAATACAGCAAACCATGAGCAGACTAGGTGGACCTTGAGATCTCCTTCTGCCATCATATTTTATGTATCTATGTAACATTTTCTCAATAAAATACAGCCTTCCTCAGGAGATTGAATAAAAAATGCTTATCAAATAATTTAATTTCTGACCACATCTCTCAATGAAAACTGTAGTATAAATCAGTATTATAGAACATTTTTAAGTGTTGTATATACTACTCACAGTTAGTGATCACTTTCTTAAACTTGATACCTTTTTAAATATCAAAAATTGTGTCTCAGTTTTCAACCTAAAATAAATGTATGTACATTAAACTAAAGTGCAACTTTAAATACAAGTAAATGGTGATGCATCCCCTCCACTGCTGACTCAGACACTGCTCAGTGCTAAGATAAAAATGGACAAATGTCCTGAATCACAAACTGATGTGGCAGTTTAAATATAACAGTAATACCTGGCCAACAAAGGTTTATTATGAATTCTCAAAGCTCCATGAGCTTTATCTGTGTATGAAAGAAGATAGTGTTATAAAATGACACCCACAATGTATCTAAAGAAAAAAAAAGCTTTTAAACTGCTTCATAAAAAATGTTGTTGAGTGAAACACTTACAAGTTAAATTGAACTCAAAAAGTTAAAGATGCTCTCAGGTATTTGCAGGCAGGCACATAATGTGAAAGACTGTCACAAATGTAAAGCTCACTGCCATGGTCCTACGTTGGTGATGTCATGCATCATGACATTAACCTAATGTGTGATGCACTGAAACAAATTGCTAAGCAACCATACATGAGCACCACGCCAATTGTGCAGTGCCTAGGATCGAGGCCATGAGCTGACAGATAAAGCATGAGCTGGTCTGAATGGTGGTAGAGATTAACATAGAACAAACTGAACTGTTCTAAAGATCATGGGCCAGAATTTCAAAGGCTGTAGATTGACGCAAGGTGCTTGTGTCGAACAGGTCTGACACAAGGGCACCTTGCGTCAAGGGCTGCGCTAAGTGCGAATTTCAAAGGCAGCCAGCATCACCCAGCAGGCTGCCTGCACCAAAGTGTGCTAGTGCCAGCCTTGCACCATGAAAGTGGCTGCAGCATGGCACTAGGGGGCTTGCAGCAGACCCAGACTGCCACAGCCCTCAGATCCAGATTTTCAAAGCCCCCCCCCCGGAACAAAGTGCCAAGTACCCTTAGACCAGCGAGGTGGTCTCAATGGTACTTAGGCAGCCCTGGGTTGTCCAGATGTGCCACTCTGTGGCCCTCCCCAATCCATCCCTGATGGGTGATCCTTGGTGGTCCGGTGTTCCCCCCTCACCCCCGTCACGATCCCTGACACCCATGTCCATGCATATTGCCATCACCCCCACAGGTAGTACTCATCTCAGCACTCCAACCCCCCCTCCCGTACCCTGATCTGGCAACTGGCACAGCCCTCCACACGCCACTGCAGCCGTCCACCGAATGAGCCATCATTGCATGTACTGTATACAGTATGGTACATGCACTGACAGCTTATTCAGTGGGCCGGCTGAGGCATGCGTGAGGGCTATGCCAGCGCCGAATTGGGGCACGAGGGGGTGGCTGCGCTGGGATTTACACTACCTGTGGGGGCACCAGCCCACCAGGGAACGGTAAAAGGCGCGCAGGTGCTGGTGGTGCGGTGGTGTTGGGGGCTGTGTCCAGTTGCCAGCCCCATCAGTGGGTGCTGAGGACTCCCGCTGCTGTTGCAGCATTCCAGGTGGGTACATCATATGTATGGTGCAGCACCCCCTTTGCCACAAGCCGCTAGAATTTGATGCCGGGACCACGTAGAATTGAAATTCGGGTACAGGATCCCGGGCCCACTGCACTTGGTGCAAGCTGCCTTTGTCACAGCTCGTGGCGGGGCTTTGAAAATCTGGCCCCATGGATATTAAACCTATACACAAGAAGCAAATAGCTAAAAGGTTTTTAGTTTTCATGTTACCAGAAAAACTGCATGAAACAAAACTAAATCTAATAATTATAGTAAATACATGTAAATCATATGAAGGTACCAAAAACAAATAATAAATGGGAAAAATCGTGCAACAACATGATGCCCAGTGGAACATTTAAACAAAACTCTAGGTTTAAATATAGGAAAGGGGGGTCCATAGTATATCTATATGAAACACATTCATAATTTCTTTATGGGAGAACCACTAAAGATGGCAAAAACAGCCAGCAGGCTGAAATAGGAACTGTGTTAGTGTAATCTAATGAATAAAAATGTATATAAAGAGAGACCTAAAATTATACAGACAAGGAGTGTGTGTGTGCACGTGTGTTTGTGTATGTGTGGGGGTAATACCCATAACTGACACTGTAGCATTTATTCAGTCAACACATAAATACAATAACATTACTCCTGTTCTAGGCTCTGTATTGGTTGCCTGTTTGCAAAATTGGGGGAACACTTCGGGAGAATCATGGCGAAGGAGGAGGGGGGAGTGGAGAAACAGTGAGAGAAACTTAAAGGAGCCATAGCAGACATGCAGAGACAACAGGCATCTATGTAAAGCTGGTAAACAAAGCAAAAAGAAAGAAAAAAACACTATGGTTTTCAAAAGAAGTGGCAGGGAAGGTTACGAAAAAAAACAGGCGTTCAGAAAATACAAGGAAACACAGAGGGAGGGAGATGGGGAAATGTACCAGGCAACGCAGAAGGAAATGGGGAAGGCAGTCAGGTGCACAAAGGTGCAAACTGAAGAAAGAATAGCAAAGTCAGTAAAAGAAGGTGACAAAACCTACTTCAGGTACATCAGGGAAAGGAAAAAGACCAATGGAGGGATTGTGAGGTTGAATGGGGGGGAGTGTGTGCGGAGAGGGGCCTAGAAAAAGCAGAAATTCTAAACAAATACTTCTGCTCCATATTTACAAAGGAAGGGGAAGGAGAGAGACCAAAATTAGGGGGTAGAAACACATACAGGATGGGAGGGTGGACATCAGTCCATTCAGAGAGGAGAGAGTCCTAAAGGAACTCTCAAAACTTCAAGTGGACAAGGCAATGAGACAGGATAGAATGCATCCCATAATACTGAAAGAACTCAGGGCACCATTGACAGCCCTATTTAACCAATCACTAGAGGAAGGAGTGGTATCAAAGGACTGGAGGAGGGTGAATGTGGTACCACTACAAAAAAGAGTGGGAGCAAGGTGGAGGCTGGAAATTACAGGCCAGTCAGTTTGAGCTCAGTGGTGGGGAAAATCTTGGAATCCATGCTAAAGGAAAGGATTGTGGCATACCTGGAGGCTAGTGGGGCACAAGACTCAAGGCAACATGGATTCACAGCAGGGAGATCTTGTCAAACAAATCTGACAGACTTCTTTGACTGTGTAAATAGGGTGGTGGATCAGGGAGGGACTATGGACATGGCTTACCTAGATTTTCGCAGGCATTTGACACTGTCCCACACAGGAGGCTAGTAAATAAGTTGTGCACTCTGAGAGTAGGTCCCAAGGTGGTACACTCAATCAGAAACTGACTGAGCAACAGGACATAGAGGGTGGTGGTAAATGGAGTTCAATCCCAGGAGAGAGGGGTGACAAGTAAGGTGCCACAGGGCTTGGTTCTGGGGCCGATCCTCTTCAGTGTCTTCATTAGTGACATCGTAGAGGGGCTAGAAGGGAAAAGGAAGCCTCTTTGTGGATGACACCAAGAACTGCAATAGGGTAGACACCCCTGATGGGGTGGAAAAAATGAGAAGAGAACTAGGCAAATTGGAGGAGTGGTCAAAGCGTGGCAGCTTAAATTGAACACAAAAAAGTGCAAAGTCTTGCACTTGGGCCACAGGAATCCTAGAGAGGAATACATAATTGTGTGTGTGGGGGGGGGGAGATACTAACAACAGCAAAACTAGAAAGGGACCTGGGGGTAAACATAACGGATGACCTGAAGGTGGCCAAGCAATGTGAAAAGGTGGTGGAGAGGGCTGGAGGGATTCTGGGGTGCATAGAGAGGGGCATCATCAGTAGAAAACAGAAGGTGGTGATGCCACTGTACAGACAATTGGTCAGGCCACATCTGGAATACTGTGTTCATTTCTGGAGACCACATCTCCGGAAGGACGTTGACAGAATGGAGGCTGTCCAGAGAAGGGCAACAAATATGGTTGGAATGCACCATGCGGAGGTTGTAGAGTCTAAAATGATTGGTGAGTTCAGGAATGCATGGGATAGACAGACAGCAACCCTAGTGATAGGAAAAAGAGGATCTTGAGTTTAAGTAGGTAGGGAAATGGGCAAACTAGGTGGATCAGGCGGTAGGGATGTGCAAAAAAACAACTTTTGTAGGTGGAATTCAAGCGAAAGTTCCACAAAAGTTCGGAACCATTTCCTAACTTTTGCTGAAATTCCACTCATGGTGCCGCCTCGATGGCCAACCCATTTCCCCTCAAAAATAAGCCCTGGTGGCTAGTGTTCCCTCTCCCCACCCAACCCACAAGTACACAAAATATTCCTGGTGGCTAGTGGTCCTTCCCTCCCCTCCACCATAACCAAAGTGTCCAGTAAACCCCCCATCCCTGTCTTGTCCCTCCTGAGGTAAACAAAAATTGATACCTGGAGAAATTATTAGAGACTGGCAGGGGGTGGCACATCTGCAGGTTGGAGTGAATAGTCAGCAGGTGACAGACTGCTGACACCGATCAGCTGTTTGCTGATTGGCTTCTTCGATGGGGCCAAAAACCCTATTTGGTAAGATCACATAGAACGTAATACAATAGCAACTCATTATCATTTTCCAGTATTACAAAAACACTTATTTTGCACTGTTACATTCCATATAATAAACAACCTTAAACATGGATTGTTAGCAAAAATTCTTCTTGATTTCTAATAATCATTATGAAATCTAACTTCTTTAACAAAAATATTTTGTTTTCTGATAGATATATTCCTAGTTGCCTGCATCTCATTTCTTATTAGGTCGTAGTCCAGTCTTATGGAGTTTACACTATACTCAAATGAGGATTTCCTGCGACTGCTGCCAAACTGACTTTTAACTGTTAACAAAATTACACATTAGTTTATCAATCTAGCTTCTTCCACACGCTATATATATATATATATATATATGTGTGTGTTTTGTTTAATGCAAAATTAGTGGCTAACCTCTCATTTTTTAAGTGGTCCCAATCTAATTAATTTTTCTTTTTACTTTATTATCCACACAAACAAATATTTAATTCAAAAACTGACAGAGTGGCTCTTAATGTATAAAGGAAATTTGAATGGTCCCACATCTGAATCTTATTTCTATTTAAAAAGCTTAGCCCTTTAGTACTGCTTTTTTTTTTTTTTTGCAGCTAAGGCAGACAGCACCAGAGAAAGAATTCACTGTTAGCTGGGGGGGGATGAAGATCAGCACGGGCAGTGTGTACTAAAGTCCCGACCGTCATGTTATGAAACAAAATTCTCTGGTGGTGTAGTGGTTTCAGCCCCCCTCCCCATCTCTGATCTCCAGTCCCTGAATGAATTTCCTGGTGGTCTAGTGCCCCCCACCCCACCCCAGCCGTTGTCCCACCATCACCCCGTTCCCATCCCATTCTGAACCCCAGCGGGTGGATCGGCACAGCCCTCCCTTCCCACCATGGCTGGCCCGCTCACTGAACTGTCAATGAATGAGCACATTAGAATGCGTTCATTCATTGACAGCAGCTCAGTGAGTGAGCCAGTCATGGTGGAGAGAGGAGGGTTGTGCCAGTCTGCCCGTTGAGGTTTGGGATGGGAGTGGGATGGTTGGACTCCAGCTGGGGTGGGGGTGTGGGGGAACACTAGACCACCAGGTAATTTATTCAGGACTGGGGATCGGGAATGGAGAGGGGTTGAAATCACTAAAACACCAGGGAATTTTTTTTTCGTAACAGGGTGGTCGGGACAAGATAGTGACGGGGGGGGTTACTGGACACTTTGGTCATGGTGGAGGGAAGGGAGGGACCACTAGCCACCAGGACAGATTTGTTGGGAAGATAATGAGGTGGAGGAAGGGATTGCAACCAAGGCGGTATTTCTTTTCAGGTCAGGCAGGTGATCCGGTGGGGGGAGGGATCACTAGCTACCAGGGATATTTTGTATGCTTGTGGGACAGGTGGGGGGAAGAACCACTAGCCACCAGGGCTGACTTTTTAGTAGAAGCTGGTGAAATTTCACCCATGACATTCGTGGAAGTTTTCCACTCTGCCACAGGTGGAAGTTTGGAAACTTCGGCGAAAGTTCGGGGATTTCCGCTGACGTTCCACAAGGGCAGAAAACATCACTTTTGCCCACCCCTACCAGGCGATCCTGATCTGCCATCAAAGTCTATGTTTCTATGTTTTTGTGTTTGGTGGTGAATTGACTTTTTTTTAAAGATCTATTGCTGGCTTTTAACACCCTTAATGGGATGGACCATTTGTACCGCCACGACCTGCTGACCACCTGCCAAGACATGAGAGATCTATGTTCCACAGGGCAACCCCTCTTGATGGTCCCTATTTAGAGGGTAAAAAGCCTTTTCTGTGGCAGGGTCTAGGTTGAGGAGTGCATTTCCCTTGATTTTCTGTTCTTCGCTATTGGTCAACTATTTAAAAAATCATCTTAAATCATAACTTTTCATCCAGGAATCTGGTGATTGAGGATACCTTTGTCATGAGACATCTCAATCACAAGTGGATGGGAACTTTCTTCGTAGAAAAGGCCATCATTTATTTCCCTGTATACCTGTAACTAATCTATCAATCAAAGCTATACACTTGCACTAATCAATGAATTAAAGCTACATACCTGTACAAATCAATCAATTACAGCTATATACCTGCCACATAAAAAGAACACAGCTATACTCCATTAATCCCTATGGGGTACCTCTAATAACACAATTAACACAGCATTAGGAAGCTAGCCAAACCAATTAAAAAGCTGTAAAAAAAAACCTGGAAAAAAGACACTTACACAAAACCTTCCCAAACCCAGAAATCTCCCAGACTTCTATTTTCACTTACTACACACCATTCTCTTCATGCTGCAAGAGACCTTCAGGTGATACAATGTGATTGCATGCAGTCTCCATAACAATAAGCATCTTAAATAGAGGATAATGTATGGTCTTTGCTTAATAACCACACTGTAAACACATCGAGAGGTTGCCGTGACATTGTAAACCTCGAGGGCGCAGCTCGAGAGGTTTTCAGATGTCATGGCAACCTCAAGAAGTGTTTTCGGAGTGGTTGTTAACCAAAAACCATACATTATAATTTATAATGTATGGGCTACCAAGATTGTGTAATCGCAGATTGAATTACTTTACTGAATTACTTTACAGCACATTGATTGTTGTGAGCATTCTGTTTTGTTAGAACATTGATTGTTGTGAGCATTCCGTTTTGTTATACTATTGATGTGACATACTTAAGAAGGGTTAACAACAGAGTGATGTCATAACAATGGCATAACATAGAGGATTATGTATGAGCAGTCATACATAACAAGGATATTCCTGTATCGAGAGGTTTCCTTGGTAACAGATGACCTCGAGAGCGCAGCTCGAGAGGTACTCTGTTACCAAAGGAACCTCAAGATACAAGAATGTCCTTGTTTGTGTATGACTGCTCATACATAATCTTTTATAGTGTATGGGCAGTCACAGCATAGAAAATCAAACAAAACCAGCTGGAGAAGACAACAGAAAATGGAAGTTTTTTTTTTAACTGACACAGTGTGCTACAGATGTTTCTGCAAGTTCAACTTTAAAAAAAACCCAGCAACTTCCAGCTTAACTGGATTGAGGAAAGCAACTATGTGGCAGCATTCCAAGTTGTTATGCTGCAGTAGTGACATAGCTAGTGCAGCATAACAGCTGTGATGACATAGCTACTGCAGCATAACAACTCCATTCTAGTTATGGATTTCTATCCATAACAACATTCTACCATACACTATAAGGTTGTAATCTGCTTGATTTCAGTTAATAATAAGGGCTCCCCATACATTATTGTATTATATTAAACAAACAATGGGTAAGGGAGAAACACTCAGAAGTATACCCATCGAGTGGGCTAATTAGGGCAATAAAGCCACTCGACCTTTAGGCTCATGGCCTTATAGCCCTAATTAACCCCCTCGATGGATATAAATCCTTGTATGCCACCCTTATCCATTATGAAGTCTATAAAATTATATATATATATATATATATATATATATATATATATATATATATATAGAATAATAGATAGCTGAGTGTCTATTACAAGGGAGTAATACCATCAAGAGGTTCTGGGGACAAAGAAACCCTCAAGAGCAAAGCTCGAGAGGTTCCCTTGTCCCCAGAACCTCGAGATGGTATTTCTCCCGAGTATTGGACACTCACCTATTTTTTATTTTTTTATAATATATGGATGTGAGTTTTATTTGTGTGGTACTGTGAGGGCAGGCTCCCTCGCAGTGAAAACTCAGACAATGACTGTCTCCGTCTCCACCTCCGTCCCGTTCTGTCACGCCTGCTCGCTCACTCGCTCAGTGTCTCTCTTCAGCGAGTTTTGTTTGGTACACAGTCCTACCTTTACTTGATGTTTTCTGTAGGATTAGCCAGATAATTGTGTTGCAAAGCAGTGGTACTGGAGTGAAGGGACGATTTTATCTCACTAAGCGAGAGACGGCCGTCATGTTTTTCCCAACGGTTTTGCCCGCCCACAGAGAAACCACGTCGAATCAGGAGGCACAGTTTTCTAAATGTCCCCACGCATGGTAAGAGGTTGCCATGGGGATGTCTGGAACAGGCCTATGGCATTTAAGTGTTTGGAGGTTGCACTCTTCAGGTTTGGTGATAATACTATCGTTCAGAGCTTGAACGATAGTATCACGAGCTCTGAACAATAGTATTATCAGTTGTCAATGATGGTATTATCACTTTGGGTACTGTTGTATTACCAGGATTTTTTTATATGGGATAGAATACTGTTTTTGGCCATCTCCATATAGTATATATATATATATATATATATATATATATATATATATATATATATACATACATACATACAGTATATAAATGGATGGGGCTTTGGGGCTAAAATTAACAGGGTGGGAAGTCCTGGTCCCACAGATGTGCCTTTTTGGTGGTTTTGGCACAAGTCATTCAACGCTTCCATTGTTACTGATTAATCAGGTTCAAGGTCAAGGTCAGTTGGCATTCATCTGTATCCCCCGGGTCATGCCTGAAAATAGGCAGGTTTTGTCTAGTGCACTTACCCAGTCAACAAAAACTAAATACAAAATATATATATATTATAACTGCACAGTAGTGCAGCTATAGTTGGGGTCCGGCCACTTCTATGTTAAACCCAAAACTTTGCACTTTAAGAGTTTTGCCACCATATGATGGATGTGCCTGACATTTTGCATGTGCAATGAGGCACCATAGATCTCTGTCTCTGGCAAGTTGTGTTATGGTCGGATGAGCAGTTGCAGAGCTGTGGAGTGTCAAAAATGCACAGAAATGAGGGTTTTGTGCATTTTGTTGCTCGGGGCTACAGCCCAAATGATTTGGCCATCTGGTCTGAAATCTTCAGGGAAGATGTAGTCTGGGTCACCGATGTACCTTTTAAAGATTTGGTGAAAAAATATTAATCTGTTCAAAAGTTATTCAAATTTCAAATTTCCTATTATAGTCAATGTAAACAATATATGTGCCTCTCGAAAGTTGCTGCCACTACATTTTACTGTTGCAAATGGTCCTTTTACTGTCATGTGGTGGCCATCTTGTTTTCAGTTAATGAGAGAGAAAAATGGCTGGCGTTTAAATTTGGGACCCTGTAAGTAAACACTGACAATTCCTCAGGGCCTGATGAGGTAAGTCAGGCCCTGAGGAACACAGCACAGTCATTTGTGGGGGGAAACCCCCCCAGAAATGCCTTTTCCATGATCGGCCCACCTGTAGTGTTGCAAATTGTGACAGAATGGATGTGACACTTTCGCAAATCACGAAAGTGTTGTGCCCATTCTGTCGCAAATTTTTGTGAAAGTGTCTAATTTTGCGACACTACTGCACCAAAAAAAAGCAATTCTTTCCTATTCCACTGCATATAAATGGTTGGGGCTTTGGGGCTAAAATTAGCAGGGTGGGAAGTCCTGGTCCAACAGATGTGCCTTTTGTTGGTTTTGGCACAAGTCATTCAACTCTTCCATTGTTACAGCATTCTGAAGTTGAAAGATTTCCCATAGGATAACATTGCAGAGCCCGCGGTGCCTTTCAACTCCCGTATCTTGGAAACAATTCGAGGTATGGATTTTTTGCTTCAGGCTGCTTAGTCCAGCTTACAGCTTTAGCCCATGTGAAGTTTCAAAGTCATGATTACAACTGCAGCAGAATTT
Organism: Neoceratodus forsteri; assembly: GCA_016271365.2. Lineage (NCBI taxonomy): Eukaryota > Metazoa > Chordata > Ceratodontiformes > Ceratodontidae > Neoceratodus > Neoceratodus forsteri. The sequence goes on from CM057451.1 coordinate 240,098,452, forward strand.
TTTTCATAGTTGCTATGCATACTGAAATATTACCAAATTAGTGTTACAAGGGTTCCTTTTCAGTACTATAGGGCTTCTGTATGGCTCCGTACGTATATGTAAGTTGGAGTGCAGGGCTCAGAGGGCCTGCACTATCACATACACATACCATTAGGCAGAAAATGGGCAGTATGAAGGGAGCGCAGGGCCTGGATGGCTCACGCTCCCACAAACACATACCAGTTACCAGTTACATTACACTTTCTCAAAAAGAAGGGAAATTCATTGCAAAAAAACTTCATTAATGCATCAGTTAGGGTTGATTGCACAGCAAAAAAATTTTGGAAATTTGATGTTAGGGTTTTCACCCCTACCACCCCACCCCCCACTCTCACCAACTTCCACACACCAACAGATGTCGGGTTGTGCCATGGGGTCATCAGGTCTAACTCTCACCCCATTCTCCTATACTGTAGCATGTCAGCTAGTTTACATGTGCAATGGATGAGAGTTAGGCCTGATGACCCCATGGCACACCCCGATGTCTGTTGGTGTGTGGAGGGTGAGGGGGGGAGTGGTGATGGTAGGAGCGGTAGCCCTACCATCGAATTTCCAAACTTTTGTCACTGTGCTATCAACTCTAATTGAGGTATTAATGAAGTTCTTTGCAATGAATATATATATATATATATTTATAAAACGGGTATGAAAAATGATCTCGGCTGGTTGGTTGAAACACATCACATGACCATGAGTATATCACAGCGTGATCTCACACCAGCACTTTCACCCCCCTCTAAAACAATTTTGCCATTTTATAAGATAGATAATCTACTCTAGGGTGTGCAGTCATGCTCCAATATATGCACGCCTTGGGTGGTTGATGAACTCGGCGTGCGGCCTTATGCACAACAATGCACACCAAGGCATGCGTATATCGGAGTGCGACCGTTCACCTTACAGTGGGTTATCTATTGAGCATTAATCCATGCCTGGGGAGGTTGTGACTCATCAGGCCACAGGCCAATTGACTTCAACCACCCAGGCATGGATTAATGCTCGGTAAACCTATACCCTGGAGTGGCTTTATCCTCTTATAACACGAGCCATGTTATGTTAGAGGTTTATGTAAAGGAATATTAAAATATATGTGTTTGAACATAGATTTATACTAAAATAGTCCTTCCGCCTAATGAATAATGTGTATAGAGGATGCTGTCTTTGTAGTTGTCCACTAGGTGAATTTGCTGGTATGAGGATGCAAGTACTGTGAAAGATGTGAAATTCACCTTTGTAATGCGAAATTCACCTTTGCAATGTGAATTTCACTATTCTAAGGTGAAATTCAAACATTTCGGGCAAAATTCCACCATTTTAAGGTGAAATCCGCTGTTTCAGGTGAAATTCCGTCGTTTCAAGGTGAACTATCACTTTGAAATGCAAAATTCACCTTCTCTGTTACAATGTGTCTATGATGGAGTGATTGCTCTAAGTCAGTTTACAGTGCTGTCAGTCAGGATATTGTGGATTGGCAAAGGCAACTGTGGATTGGCAAAGGCAACTGTGGGTATATCGGTGAGTAATCAATGGTCAGGTGATGTGTTCTGGCCAATGAAATGATTGCATTTTAGATAGCTATGTTATATATATTTATAAAATGGATAAACGTAAATGCTCCAAATCCAATGTTCTGTTTGTATAAAACACATCACATGACTGTACATATATCAAAGTGCGACCACACACCTGCACTTTTACCCCCCTCCAGAACAATTTTGACATTTTATAAGATAGATAAACCACTCTGAGATGTGCGATTGTGATCTGATATATGCACGCCTTGGGTGGTTGACGCACTCGGCAAACAACGCACACTAAGGAGTGCATATATCAGAGCACAACCGCACACCTCAGAGTGGTTTACCATATATATATATATATATATATATATATACACATATCTATCTATATCTCTCTTTATCTAGCATCTCTCTCTCTCACTCTCTCTCTCTCTATATATATATATATATAGTAAAAGTCACATTAAACTGTTCCTCCAATGAGTTGCTGTAGCATTTCTACCTGTGTTACATAAGGGTTGCTGGATCCAGTATAAAGCCCTGCACAAACTGTTTCATAAGAGATACAACTCATTTTTGCATTGCATTGTGACTAGACTACAGCTGCATTCCAGCTGAGTTGCAATTCATTTTACAAACATTGCTCTTCAGCTGGTTGAGCACTAAAAAAAATGCAATATGGGAATATGAGTTGCCAATGCATTGCTAACTGTAAAAAACAATGCTAAACAAATTCATTGGTGGGACAGTTTAATGTGACTTGTACTGTACACACATATATATATAAATATATAGGGGATATGACATGGCCTGACTGAAGATATCATATTTATCTTCATGAGAGGCCAATGATATCATGATATCTCACAAGTGGCAAAGCCACAAGTGAGATATCATGATGTAACTGGCCTCGAGTGAAGATAAATATGATATCTTCAGTCAGGCCATGTCATGTTCTGTTTATATAATGTATGTTTTGGGCTGCACTCAACAAAAGCTCCAGATGTCCACTTAATACAATCCCCTACATAGAGGTGATGGCTATTTCAACACAAAACTGCAGTATCTCTACCAACACAACAGATGCCATACGTTGTTGAAAAAATATATATGTGGTTGAGCCTGCTACTTTAAAATTATTATAAAAAAAAATTGGATTCTGATTGATGTAGTCGTGGCTACCCCCAACACAACTCTCCATACCCCACTGCTCCAAAACAGCAGATTACATATATTATGAAAAAAAAATCTGCTATTGCCACTTTAAAATTATTTTCATAATACATGTCTGGTTGATCCTGCCTGCATCTTTAAACAAATTAATTATTGAAAAACATACTTTATCTGGTTGATCCTGCAACTTTCTTTTATACACCTGCAACTTTAATGTAGCGTGACCGAGCGCTATGCCCTGAAATGTAGCGTGACCGCGCTAGGCAGATTCAAATGTGAAGCACTGTAAGATATTTTTCACTAGGGAGCCTGTGCTGTAAAACTTAGAAAATGCATCCTTTTCAGAATGCTGCCTGTATTTTGTGAAAAGAAGCTGCTGACAATACTGAGGGAAGAGGAGAGAGCCGGCAGCTTTACAACACCAGACAGAAGCGCGAGCATGCGTTGCTATGCAGGTTAAAATCTCAAAAAGCGGTTGAGTTATGCCTCACAGTCGCCTGTAAAATCCTTTTTCATGAGCTCATGAGCTCATGATCTATCTATCTATCTATCTATCTATCTATCTATCTATCTATCTATCTATCTATCTACCTATCTATCTATCTATCTATATTATAGGGGTGCAGTAGCACCCCTACAGTTAGGGTTCAGTAGTCCATTTAATGTTAAACCCCTAACTTTGCACATTCATATCTTTGGCTCCCTTTGACAAAATAAGATGACATTTTGTATGTGTTGTCTAGGTGGCAAGGTCTTGATGTGTGGACATTTTTGTGACAGCAGCTTGTGCAGTTACTGAGATCCACATGAGTAATTTTGCAAATATTGAACTTTTTTCCTATACTTAACATTTTGTTTTGCTCTCCCCCTACAACCCATATGGAATATAATTTTTTCCCCAAACATGCAGGGGATATGTGTCATGTCCCATGGTAGTGCCTTTGACAGGTCTAGAGAAAAAAATATGAAAGGGTTTCTGAGTTATAAGGCTTTTAAAATTTAGCTTTTTCTGACCTGCACATGTGCACTAGGGTTTTTCAGATAATATTCTGCAGTGAAAGTAAAAATTTGATACCACAAATACTCTTTTTTGCTGTCGCTCCACTTGATTGGCAGGGCAACTAAAAATCTTGGGTGCCTAGCTTAGAAAGGAACCATTCTCCTGTGTTCTCATTGGGGCCTATTCACTAAGGATACGCAGTGCAATGTACCCCGTGTAAGCCCCACGCACAGGCAGAGACATGCGAAATGCATAGAAGTCTCCACCGCGTGGTATACACCAACAGCACAAAGAGCCTTGCGCTGTGAAATGACAAGAACAGGTGCATCATGGAAGATATGTGGCAGTGGAGGGCCATGCCTGTGGAAGCAGGATACGGAGGACAGCGGATGCGCATGCACAATGTATGAGCATGATACATCGGAAAGGCGAGTCGCTGCCCCGCAAACACACTACGCATCCTGAAAGCAGCCTACATGGTGCACACACAGCCAAGAATGCCAAGCGAAGCTGCCTACAGGGTGCCAGGCACTGGCAGCCACACTCGCCAATCACGCATGCACCAATATAGTGCATGGCAACTGCACTGGCCCACGTGACGAGTACCATCCACATGCCAGCATCGCAAATGCAACAACCAGGCCCAAAACAATAGCCAACATGCTTGCAGCACATACACGGGCACAGTAGAAGGATGAGACACATAGATGCAGTGCACAAAGCAACACACACACACACACACACACACACACACACCCACCACTGCCCATGCACACCATGCCAGGACGAGGAACCAGACGCTGAGATGGGGTAGGAAGCACAGTCCTTTACTGAGACACACAGCACTGTACAAAAGGGAGCAACAACTGCACAGGGCAACAGTCCAGGGGGGATGGAAGGGCACCCTCCTCAATCTGAGTCCTCCTCCTCAGAGGGCAGGTCCAGGCTGGTGGGTGGTGTTAGCTCCGGGGGGGGGGTTGAGTCCATGAAAGCCCTCTCCTCCAGTACCAGTCACCTGATAGGGCCACAATAACGGTGAAACAAGAACAGCAGACAGAGGGAACTGAGCCAGCCACCCACACACACACACACACACACACACATATATACACACACACAGCCACAGGCCACCTACCTTAGAGGGGGCATGGATGGCCCACCGGTCCCTCTCATCATCCTGATACATGTAGTCCTCCATGCTACTCCACAAATCCAGGCACCGTGGCAGGTCCTGCACCATCCACCACTGCAGAATCACCACACAGGCCTGGACCGACCCACCCACCACCCAGTGCTTCAAGACCAGCACTGCCTTCGATGCTGGGTCCCCTGCACAACAAAACATGGACAGTGAGTACTGGACAAGCCCATGGTGCAGAGCCCACCCCCCCACCGGCCACACAGCCAGTACTGGAGGAACCCACCTGACATCACTCCATGACCTCCCAGGGCTCACTGGCTGGGATCCAGTCCTGATAGGTGGTCTCCACGACCCGGTACAGATGTCATGGCAGGGCAAGCCTGCCACGGACATCATTCTCCACCATGGATGGAGCTGCCACTGCCATCTCCACCACAGCATAAATGGAGTACCGTGGAGTGCAAGCACACACCACATGTGCGTGCAACACCCATAAGGACTTGTGCGACATGCCACACACCATGTATGGCACACACGTTTGGATGTGCAATACCACGGAGTGAACACAAGAAGCAGAACACACCGGAGGTGTGTGATGTTCCCAGAAGCACTACTACATGTGGTCCTCCTCGAGGAGGCTGATGCAGAATGGCATGCCAGAGCACAGTCATAGCCATGGGCATTCTGACCATGACTCACTACCCAGACGCTGTACCCCAAAGAGATCCTACAGTGCTACCTGGTCGACCACAGCACCCTATGATATATCTGTGGGCTGCTGGTGGATGAGATCTGGCCAGTCATACTGCACTCTAGGGCCATGTCCGTGGAGACCAAGGTGCTGTGCGCCACGAGCACATTCCAGCAGGTGACGGGCAACGCGACAGGAGTGAGCCAAGTGTCAATGTCAAGGGCGCTTCACCAGGTGACCGATGCCCTGGTGCGGCACTGGGAGAGGCACATCACATTCCCCCCTGATGCCGCAGATGACAGGGCAGTCAAGGAAACATTCCTGGACATGTTTGGCATGCTGAACACTGTTGGTGCAATTGACTGCACACATGTGCCCATCCTAGCTCCGCCCATTAATGAGGATGCCTACAGAAACCGTTAGGGATTCCACAGCATCAACAGTCAGGTCATCTGCAACACAACCTGCATCCTGACCAATGACCTGGCATGGTACCCGGGGTATGACAACAGTGCCCTGAAGTGCCATATAAAATGGCAGCCAGAGGGCTATGGCTGGTTGTTGGGTGAGGCCCCAGTGCCATGTGTGACAATGGCAGCCACATGTGTGGCCTTACACTGCTAACATGTCTGTCCACTCAACTACCACAGGCGACAGTGGATACCCCCTAATGCCCACACTTCTGTCACCATACCTGGCACCACGGCACCTGGTGGAGGTTGCATACAATGCACTGCACATGTGGGCACATGGCATCATGGAGTGCATGATAGGGATGCTGAAGATGTGTGTCTGATGCCTGGGCCACACTGATGGCACAATGATGCTTGCACCGGGCATGGTGGGCAGATTGTACACCACCTGTGCCATGCTGCACAACATATGTATGTGCCGCATGGTGCCCATGCCACAGGATGGACACCAAGAAGAGGGAAGTGAAGACCCACCGCTGCCACTCCATGGACTGGCACTGCCCAGGAAGGGCACTAGTGCACTACCTATGGACAACCGTGCAGCGGGATGCATTGCAGTGAGGGCCTTGCACCATCACGTGGCCCATGGCATATTTGGACAGTAGGTATATATACATGCTGGCAATGATGACAGCACCTGACTGAGCCATCATGTGCATGGGGACTGTGCATGGTGAGCCTGTGGCCATTGTGCTCCACAGGCATGCATGCCACTGCAGCAGTCCACCATGTGCTGCAAATCCTGTATCCATTGTCAGGGCCATGCCATGGCAACACAGCCACTGACATTGCAGACTGCCATTTGCATGCAGCATGGTGGTGCTGAGTGGGTGTGCATTCCAGTGTGCTGTGCACTGCAGACATGGTACCAGAGGAGGAGGAGAAGGCTGTGCCATCGACATCTACAGGCATCCGTTGCAGGGACCAGCTGCAATGCAGCAGTGTATGGCTGGTGGACGTCCTGGGGCTGGAGTCAGATGACGCACTGGCAGAGCTCCTGCTTGGTGACAGCCTGCCTGTGCTCTGCATAGACACCCAGCTTGGGGCCACGTCTGATGACATAACTCTGATCCTGGACAGCGCTGAGCATGTGGGGCCTAGTCTGTCCAGGGAGTGTCACAGGCATCATCAGGGCCCAGTATTGTGCCTGCAGCTGCACAGCTGTCACCCATCCTCACCAGCACAGTGGTGTGTGGTGCCATTGCTGTGCCTGGCGAGGGTGGTGGTGCTGTGGCAGGTGCAACAGCGCCAAGCACTGTCCAGCAGATGGTCAGGCAACGGCGGCAGGATATGGACACCACTGGGCAGTGGACCACAGTGTCCACTGCCAGTATGCCCATTGTGACTGTACCCCCTGTGCAGTCCCCTGTGCAGCGTCCACCTGAGTGGGGCACTGAACAGCATGCCACATCTCCCACAGCAGGCTGGCATCCAGCCCAGGATGCGCAGGATTCTGAGTGGCTGGCGGAGAGCACCCAGTTGCTGAGGGCATCCGTGGAGAACCAGGCACTGCTTGCCATGGAGATATGTGCACTGCAGATGGAGGTGTGTCAGCTGGTTGAGCATCAGGACAGGGGTCATGCGCAGCTCATAGATGAGCTCTGCCAGCTGTGGAAGGCCACAACCACCTCTCTGGACTGCATGACCGGTACCATTGCAGCAGAGTTTGCATCACTGGCAGCCACTGGGCATGGCCATGCTCAGAGGACCCACCCGCAGTGCAATATCTACTCCATGGTCACGGCGTCAGGCAACCCCTGAACAGCAGACACTGGGCTCCAACATGGGCATCCCCTACACCCCTGGCATGAGCCTATTTGGCAGCCTGTGCACCCCAGGGAGAGCCTGGTCACGTTCTCAGGCATTCACCCCTGTGGGTGTGTCAGACACACTCCCGTTGGCTGATGTGCAGCCTGCAAATGCTGATCGGCCTCAGCGCAGCCACCCATGTAGCTGTGGTGGCTGTGGGACCATGCGGTCACCCTGATGTGTGTGCTGCCTCTCCCTGCTGTCCGCTGCTGCTGCCCAGTGCACACGTGGGTGGTGGTGGTGCCCTATGCTTGTAGTGGTGTGCATGTGTGGTGTGGCACATCCCCCTGTGTGTGCTGGCCAGGCTGCTGGGCCTTGTGGCATGGGTGTGATGAGGGAAGCTCCGTGCCAGATGTGCCTGTGCACCGGTGACATGTCTCTGATCCATGCCATGTCCTGCGGCACATGTGTGTGTGTGTGTGTCCGTGTCTGTGCTCCCTGTGTGTGTCTGTGTGGCACTGCCTCCACCATGCCTGCTGTGTGTGCCTCAGTCCCTGCATGCATCCCACTATGCCCGTCTGGACCTGTGGTTGGGGTGGTGGTCTGTGTAGCCCCTGTACACATGTCAGCACACTTACCTGCGTTCTCCAAAATGCTCCTCTGTGATTGTGGCCCTGTGCCTCCTGGTCTCTGCTGCTAGCCTGGGGTCCCACCTCCCCATGGGTAGCTGCCCACCACCTTCCAGCCTGTTCTCACCATTGTCCCCACTGCTGTTGCCCTGATCCACCTGGACAGCTATCCCACAGTCAATGGCCATGTTGTGCAGCATGCAGCAGGCCAGGAATAGGCCACAGGCTTTCGATGTGAATTGCATTTTGAGCAATGCATTGCACATGGTGGTGTGTGTGCCTCATTGTATCTCTCCTCCACAGGGGATGCCGGTTGCCAATAGGGGGTGAGCAGCCAGGGCTTCAGCGGGTATGCACAGTCATCTGTGTCGGAGGAGGGCATGGTTAGCACTGTGCTGTGGTGTTGCCATCCCCTTGCCCCTGCTGCCCAGTGATCTTTCTGCCCCACCAACCCTGTGTCTCCACTCTCCTCCCACAGTTGTGCTGCACCCATCCCCTGCCCCATGCCTACTAACCCAACAGGTGCCCCATGGAGATATCCCCATGCTCGAATCTCTGGAACAGTATGGAACTGTGCCAGATGTAGACATCATGTGCACTCCCGGGGTGTGTGGTGTAGACATTGATGATGCACCCCATAGCATTGCACACTGTCTGGCAGTTGATTGATGGGTAACTCTTCCTGTTGATGTACGCAGGCCCCTTGGGGGCCAGGTGGTGTGCGTATGCCCATGTGGGTGTAGTCAATGACCCCTATTATGCCTGGCATGTGTGCAACCCTGTGGAAGTCCTGCATGTTTGCTGTATGCTCTGCCTGTGTGCTTGGGAATCATATGAACTCAGATGCATGTGGCAGCAGAGCATTGAGGAACTGTGTGAGGAGGTGGGACGTGGCTGACTGGGTGATACCAGTGGTGTCACCTGTTGATCTCTGGAAGGTGCCCGTGGTGAGCAGGCACATCACTGCTGTCACCTTGATCACCACAGACATATTTATTTAGTTTTTGTTTACCAGGTAAGTACCATAGCCAAGACATGACTATTTTCAGGCATGACCCGGGAGATTAGAACCTGGTACCTTGTGCACCAAAGCCCGCAGCTCTACCACTCAGCCACCCTCTCAGAAGTGCAACCTAGGCTCTTACACCATCCGCCTCAACTACAACCATAGGCACCATGAATGCAAATGTTCTACCAACATGCCTCTTTCTCTTAACCATCCTGGGGCTCGCCTCTCACCAGCCTGAGCACACCCTCAGCCCACTGAGCTCTCTGCCCCTGTATCTCCATGGAATACCTTGGCCTCCCTCAACTCTGTCCTCAAGTCCAAACCCACAGCACCTGCCTCCTGGCTACTCCCCAGCCCCTCTACATACTAGGGCTCTCCCTGGATCCACCTCCTCTCTGCCACTCCAACCCTTCGTGCCCTACCCATCCCCTGTTCCCCTGTGGCCCCTCCCCACATCTCGATGTACCTGCAAGGATGTCCACAGCTATCACCTTATGGTTAGGATGCTTACTGCACTTCTGCTCCTCTCTGGTAATGTCCACCCTAACCTGTGCCCCACCCCCACCAGTCAACCCCAGACCCTGTCCTCAGGACTCCACATTCCCACCAGTCCTCCCTAGACCCTGTCCTCGGGACTCTACATTGCCTCCCTAAATATATGTAACTTGCTGAAAAAATCTGCTGCCCTCCAATGCTGGGTCACTCTTCACCAGCTTTACATCATCGCTCTAGTGGAGACCTGTTTCTCCAAATCCACCCCAGACTCCTTTGTCGCTCTTCCTGGGTATACCCTATACCAGAAAGAGCGAGTGGGAAAATGTGGTGGTGGCTGTGCGATCTTTATATGGGACACTATTGTCAATCATGCACTCCCTGCCCCCAAGCACGATAATGGCACCCAGGCCCTCACCCTCAAACTCATTTCTGACACCTCTAGGAGACCACTCTACCTCACAGTCTGTTATGTTCCCCCATGGAACCAGAACCTGGCGATCTTGTCTCTTACAGATTACCTCACCACCCTCCCCCACAAAGCAGAACATGTCCTTGTCAGGGACCTTAATGTTAATTGGCTTAGTACCACTGCCTCCCAAGCAAGGGACACTTTTGCCGCACTTGACCTGACCCAGCTTGTCTCCCAGCCTACTAGATGCAACCCCTCCAGTGGAACCAGCACACTTCTGGATGTCATAGTCACCAACCGCCCCCAAAAAATCCAGGACATACAAATCCTCCCTGACTCTTTAAGTGACCACACCCCTATCCTATTCCTCTGGTCCACCCCTACCCACAAACCAGTAGCCCAATCCACCCACCGCAGGCACTTCCGCCCGGGTGGCCTGAATAAACTCAAGTGACCCCTTGCCCAGATAGACTTGTTCCCCCTCAACCAGGCACCCAGCACTGATTCTGCCCTCGACCTCTTCACAATGTGATCTCTACGCACCACTTACAAGGCTGCGCACCAAAAAGCAGAATGCTCCTTGGGTCACCCCCACCCTACCCCAAAAACTCAGAGATAGGGAAAACCTCTGGCACAGAGCAACTGAGACTGGTAAGATGGCGGACAGACAAGACTACAGTGCTGCATGGAATAGGTGCACATGGTCCATTCGTAAGGCAAAGTCTGATCATTACCAGGCCACCCTCACCTCCTCCTGGGGGTCTGCCTGAACCCTTTGGGACGATATAAAAGAATTGAATGGAAAGTCTCGCTCTCCTCCTATCCCAGTTTACTATTGATGGCTCAGTTATCACTGACCCCCTTAGCATAGCTAACTGCCTTTACACCTCCTTCACAGACCTTAGCGCTGTCCTTCCCGATAATTTTTTTGACCCAACCACCAACTCACAGCCACCAGTCCTTCAACATCCTGAGTTCTACCTGCACACAATATCCACCCATGAAGCCAGACCATTCCTTCTAAAAGCTTTAAGCAGCAACAGCCCTAGCAACAACTCCTTGGGTCCCAAAATACCACATTTGGTCCTGGATGGCATCCTAGCCCCATTTATGAGCATATTAAACCGATCCCTCTGCTTGGGACAATTTCCAAGTGTCTGGAAAATGGCTGTTGCCACACCCATTCAAAAAGGTGGTGACAGATCCACTCCCAGCAACTATAGGCCAATTTCCATCCTTCCCCACTCTTCAAAGCCATTGAAAAAGTGGTGGCTACCCAGCTGTCCAAATATCTAGCTAAATATGCTGTTCTTTGCCAGAGCAGCATGGTTTCCGAACTGCCCACAGCACTGGCACAGCCTTACTGGAATTCTTCAACTTTCTGCACTCCTGTCTTGACTCTTGCAACCTTGCTGGAGCAGTGTTCACTGACATTTCAAAGGCCTTTGACACTGTCTTCCACCCCCTCCTACTCGACACCCTCTACCATATTGGTTTCTCCACTGGCCCCCTTGCCTGATGCTTTAGCTACCTATCAGCTCAGTCCCAGTGCACAAAAATCAATGAGACACGCTCTGAGACCTGCCCAGTGCTTGCTCTGGAAAAATTCTTCTGTAAGCAGATGATGCCATTCTTTATGCCTTTCACTGAACTTCTGCTTCTCTCCAGGACTCACTCCAACACACCTTCACCCAAGCAGAATGCTGGTTCAAGGAGCACAGACTTGTCATTAACCTCAAAAAGACTAAGTGGATGCTCTTCTCCCACCATCAAAATAAAGCAAGAAATAACCCCCTCCTTCTCCTCCTGAGCACTTAACACTGACTAGAACAGGTGAACACCTACAAATATCTTGGAATTAATTTTTAGACTGCCCTCACCTTTCACACCCACATTAATTCCCTCGCCTCTGCCACCAACACCCAGATTGATCTCCTTTACCACCACAAGGACTGCCTCCCACCGATGCTCTCCGTTTGGCCATCACATCCTCAATACTGTCCTTAGTGGATTATGGCCTGCCAATATATGGAGCTGCAGACCACACGGTACTCAATAAGATCCAACTTACTCTAAATAAGGCCTGCAGACTACTGAACAGTGCCCCTAGGCTCACCCACACCAGTCATCTCTACTCCACTGCCAAACTTCTCAACCTGGAAGAATGTATCCATTACCAAACCTGCCTCCTAGCTAAGAAAATTCTGCTTGGGGTATCCCCGCCATGGTATCTGTCTCCCTCCAACATACTGCCCCCACTGTATCCACCTGAAATTCATACAAGGCCACTCTACTGGTACCCAGAACTAGGACCTCCCAAGCTCAGAGATCCTTTTTCTACAGGGCCCCATCCTGGTTTAATGCTGTACCAGGAACGATCATCTACACTCCTAAAATTGCTTCCTTCAAATCTGACCTATGGTACCACCTGTTTAACACCCACAGCTGTACCTGTCACTAATAGGCCACTCGTCTTTCACTAAGGGCACATTGTCAAAGTCCACCAGGCTGCATGCACTTGGAAAAAATCCTCCAGATTGCCTCCTTGCCTCCCCCCCCATCCCTCCTGGTCTCCTCCCCCCATTGCAGATATACAGTATGCACTTTTGTAACTACTATGTATGAAATTTAACATTGTGCATATCAAATGTTTTAATCTGTGTAAATCTGTATGTTAATCAATCTGTAATACTGTATCACTGTTGTCCTCTATGTGATGAGGTACATTTGTATAAATAAATAAATAAAGATTACAATAGGTAGGGATAAACAGAGAATACATTTTGAGTTCGGTGAAAAAAACTAAAATACAGAGCAAAGCAAGATTTCTCAATACATGAGTAAATAACAAGATAGGTCAGAGTTCATAAACAGTAACAAAATTTCAGTGAACAGCAGTCACATGCAGCAAACAACAACTGGGTTAAGAGCAGCTGAAGCAAATTCAAATGAGACATAAGTGCCTAATAACATAACTAAATGGGCAGGATAAGTAGAGATCAGTTAGCAGCAGTGGGGAAGTGAGACAGAGGCTAAATTCAGGGGTGTTTGAAGCAGGCTCAGGAGACCTGGTTAAAGAGGAAGGAGCAACATTTGTTTTTGAACTGGGCATGACTGGGGGCTAGGTGAACATCAAGAGGTAGGGAGTTCCAGAGTTTGGTTGCTGAGTGAGAGAAGGCTAGGGTTCCTTTGTTAGATTTACATCTAGGTATAAGCAGCAGAGATTTATCAGATGATCGGAGACCATGAGAGGAGGGCAGTGGAGTTAGTAGGGAGGCCAGCGAAACAGGGATACCTGCTCTAATAATATTATCAGTCAGGGAGCCAAGGGCAAGAGTTCAAGCGGAAGAGGGGGTATCCAATTCAGAGCAGCATAAAGTTGACAGTGGTGTTTTGACCAAGGAGAAGCTGAGGCTTACCTGCAGATGCTATTGTAGGTGTATCCCACTTCCTGAGGATAGTTATGGATGCGCTGAGATAAGTGACTACCCCATAAGATAGCGATGGGAGCAAGATCATATGGGCTATGGCTGATCTAGCTGACTGCATAAGGACATAGCTGGTTTTGTAGGCTACCCCAATTTTAGCATTAACTGATTTACAGGTAGACGTTATATGCTTATCAAACTTAAGATTTTTGTCAAGGAGTACTCCAAGATACTTGAAATAGCATACTGGTTCAAGGACCAGCCCACCCTGACAGGAAACTTTAAATAGGTCCCAGATGTTTTTTAATTTGACTGCAGAACCAAACAACATAGTATTTGTTTTACTAGCATTAAGGATTAACTTATGGTGGAAGAGCCAGGATTGAATAGACATAAAAGCAACAGTAAGGGTCAGGTTGATGTGGTGAATATTCTTATCACTGCAGTACAAGACCAGGTCATCCATGTAGAGGATAGCCAAGCAATCGGGGATATTTGGCGAGATATTATTAATACAAACAGAGAAGAGAAGGGGTCCTAATATTGATCCCTGGGGAACATCTAAATTAATAGCCATGTGGCTGGACACAGCAGAGTTGAATCTAACAAGCTGAGCTCTTTTTGATAGATGGCTATTAAACCAGGCAACCAAGTTTAGGGAGAAGCCATGGGCTAGGAGGCTATCTAGCAGAAGAGGATGATCAACAAGGTCAAATGCCTTTGTCAGGTCGATAAAAACTGCCCCTGTGAGGTAGCCATTGTCTATAGCAGTTAGAGTGTCATTTGCAAGGTGGAGCAAGGCAGTGGAGATGCTATGACCTTTACAAAAGCCATATTGAATCGGTGAGAGAAGGTTATATTTAGTCATGAATTCAATAACTTGGATTGATACTAACTTTCCATTATTTTGCACAAAACCGATAGTATAGTTATCAGCCGATAATTAGTCATATCTCTTTTATCACCTTTCTTAAGGACCAGTGTGACTTTGGCCATTTTCAGATATCAGGGACAACTCCGTTACAAAGAGAAAGCATAAAAATCCTAGACAAAGGCTGGGCAATAAATGGTGCAGCCAGTTTTAGAAGTTTAGGCTCAATATCATCGGATGGGGGTATAGCTCAGTGGTAGAGCATTTGACTGCAGATCAAGAGGTCTCTGGTTCAAATCCAGGTGCCCCCTCAGGTTGCTGTTTATATCAGGGCACACTGGTTTAGTGACTATAGAAAGGTAGAAATACCCATCAGAACATGAATGTTATTTGGGGGGGTGAGGATATAGCATGCACCAAGCAGGAAAGGGATCTTGGGGTTGTCATCTCTGATGACCTCAAGGTAGGGAAACAGTGTGACAAGACGTCAGGTAAAGCAAATAGGATGCTGGGATGTATAGGCAGGGGCATCACCAGCAGAAAAAGGGAGGTCATAATTCCGCTATACAAGACACTAGTGAGGCCCCACCTGGAGTACAGTGTACAGTTCTGGAGACCATACCTATGTAAGGACATAGACAGGGTAAAGAAGGTTCAGAGGAGGGCAACAAAGATGGTGCATGGGTTGCATCACAAGTCCTATGAAGACAGGTTGAAGGAACTGAACATGTACTCCCTGGAGGAGAGGAGGAGAGAGGATATGATAGAGACATACAAGTATCTTACAGGGAGGAACAGGGTGCAGGAAAACACTATTTTTAGCGAAAAAGATGTTTCAGGACTAGAGGGCATGGGATGAAGTTGGAGGAGGACGATTCAGAGGAAACATGAGAAAGAATTTCTTCACAGAACGGGTGGTGAACAAGTGGAACACCCTGCCAGAGGAAGTGGTGGGGCTGAAACAATCAGGATTTAAGAATGCATGGGATAGACATAAAGCAGGGTTCTCAAATGGTGAGGCCAGCCTCCTTGGGGAGACCCCAACCTGTTCCAGGGGAGGCTCAAGCAAGTCTTGAAAAAGTATTATATTTCAATTTTGAACTTTATAGATTTTGTGTGAAGGGATAAGGCAAACTGAAAGAGGATAATAGTAGGTGAATTTATGTATTTAGTCACAAGTCTGTGACCAGATAAGGTACTGTACACTGAGCAATGGCTTATTTCAGGTGTACCCAGGGAAGGATAGTGAGAGAATACAGTTCAAAATGTAACTGCAAAACACTCAAGAAAATACAAAATGAATAAAAGTGTAAACACATTAAGAACAATAAACTAACAATGCAAGGGACAATTGATCAATTAGACTGGCAGCAGAACTGTCTAAATACAAGAGTTAACCATACAGGTACTAGGAATAAGAGCAGGAGGGAGCAAAATGATCCCTGAGAAGTTGCTTAAGAGCAGGGTGAGAGGGGGAGAGGCAGAGGTCGGCAGGAAGGTTATTCCAATTAGAGGGGAAACAGAAAAAGCAGTGTGACCCATGAAGGTATGGCAGTAAGGGGTAACAATGGTTCGAGAGTCAAAATATTGGAGCAAGTGGGTTGTCCTGTTGGGGGGGTTACAATAAGCTTAATAACATGAGAGCCAGCTATGAAAGAGGTTTCAATTTATTCCTGATGTACTGTGAAAAGTAGGCTATTTTTCTGTGGGGAGGCCTAAAACTATTTCAGTATTTTGTGGGAGGCTCAAGATCTTTTCCATGGCTTAGGGAAGGCTCACTATGACAAAGTTTGAGAACTGTTGACATAAAGGAATTCTAGAGGGCAGGGGTAAGGGGAAACAGACTTCTAGGAAAACAAACTGAACTTACAAGCTCAAATGGGCAGACTAGGTGGGCCATAGGCCCTTATCTGCCGACCCTGTCTATGTATCTATGTATCATCACAGCCTACACTAGTATTATCAGAAATGATGTTCAGCAGGCCCAGGACATCAGATTTAGATACTGCCTTAAAGTAAAAAGCAGGGGGAAGTACAGTAGGGGTGGGTGGAGCAGGTGGAAGTAAGGGCTGAGCATGGAGGAACACAGATGTAAAGCTGGAGAGGTCAGAGAATTGCTTATTAAACACTTCCGCAATGGTCCTGGGGTTATCTCAGTGGACTCCACTAATGATTATTTTGTCACCCAAGTGAGTTTTCTTTGCCCCTAGGAATGATTTCACATATGCCCAGAATTTCCTGGGGTCACCAGATGCTCCCAGAAGAAGCCTCTTACAATATGAGCTTTTTACTAGTCTGATCTGCTTTTTGCAATCACTTCTCTGGGCCCTATAGGTCTGGTAGTCAGTAATGAGGCCAGATTTTCTGAAGTGCCTCCAGCTCTTGTCCCTGACATGCAATGCAGCCAGGAGATCTTTGTGTAGCCACTTAGTGGGTTTCACGTGAACACATTGGGTCACAAGGGGAGTATGTCTATTCTGAGCTGCATAAAATTGGTCTAGAAAGTAGTCAAGAGCTGTTTGGGCATCCAGGGACTGATAAAGATAAGACCAGTCAATAGACGATACTTCGTGCAGGAACTTCACCTGATCCAGATTAGCATAGTTCCTGAAGGTGATCTAGCATGGGGGCAGAGACTGGGAGCTAGAGTGTTGCCACACACAGAAAATCGGGGAGTTATCTGATATAGTATTGGGCAGAATGCCTGCATCCACAATTCTGTCAACCCTATTTGTTAACATCCAATCCAGTAACGGGTGGGTGGGTGGAGCAGGTGGAAGTAAGGGCTGAGCATGGAGGAACACAGATGTAAAGCTGGAGAGGTCAGAGAATTGCTTATTGATAGGGGGGTCGATCCCAGCCCTTTCACAGAAGAAAGGGTTCTGCAAGAACTCCTAAGACTGAAGGTGGACAAAGCAATGGGTCCTGATGGAATTCACCCCAGAATTCTAAAAGAATTAAGGAAGGAACTAGTGAAACCACTGGCTACTCTTTTTAATAAATCATGGGAGGATGGTGTGGTACCTGAGGACTGGAGGAAGGTGGATGTGATTCCCCGTCACAAAACTGGGACCAAGACAGAGGCAGGAAACTACAGACCTGTCAGTCTGACCTCTGTGGTAGGGAAAGTGATGGAGTCACTTCTGAAGGAAAGAATAGTTGAGTACCTAGAGGTCAGTGGAGCACAGGATCCAAGGCAGCATGGGTTCACAGCGGAAGGTCATGTCAGACGAATCTAATAGATTTCTTTGACTGGGTGACCAAAGTAGTAGACCAGGGAGGGGCTGTGGACATGGCCTACCTAGACTTTAGCAAGGCATTTGACACAGTCCCACACAAAAGATTATTAGTCAAATTAACCAGCCTGGGAGTGGGTCCCAGGGTGGTAGCCTGGGTAAAACATTGGCTGGACAACAGGACACAGAAGGTAACTGTAAATGGAGTCCACTCTGAAGAAAGGGCAGTTACTAGTGGGGTACCGCAGGGTTCAGTATTGGGTCCAGTCCTTTTTAATGTCTTCATCAGTGGTATTGCAGAGGGACTGGAAGGAAAAGTATGCCTTTTTGCAGATGACACAAAGATCTGCAACAGGGTTGATACACAAGGAGGCGTGGAAAGGATGAAAAGGGACTTGGCAAGGTTGGAGGAATGGTCAGACATATGGCAGCTTGGATTCAATGCAAAAAAGTGCAAAATAATACACCTGGGAAACAAGAACACAGGGGAAGAATACACAATGGGTGGGGAGGTAATAACAACAAAACAGGAAAGGGACCTGGGGGTAATCATATCAGATGACCTTAAGGTTAGCAAGCAATGTGAGAAGGCAGTAGGGAGGGCCGGGGGTATATTGGGATGTATAGGGAGAGGCATCAGCAGCAGAAAACAGGAAGTTGTTATCCCTCTGTACAGACAGTTGGTGAGACCCCATCTGGAATACTGTGTCCAGAACTGGAGACCCCATCTCCGCAAGAACATAGACAGGATAGAGGCAGTCCAGAGGAGGGCAACTAAAATGGTGCAGGGTCTGCAAGAGAAGCCGTATGAGGAGAGACTAAAGGAGCTTAATATGTATACCCTTGAGGAAAGAAGGAGAGGGGGACATGATAGAAACTTTCAAGTACCTCAAAGGAATCAACAAAGTCCAAGAGGGTAGCATCTTTCAGAAAAAGAGACTTGCAAGAACAAGGGACACAATTTAAAGATAGAAGGAGGGCGGTTCAGGGTAATGTGAGGAAGTATTATTTCACAGAGAGGGTAGTGGATGCATGGAACAGCCTTCCTGAGGAAGTTGTGGGGTCTAAAACTGTGGGAGAATTCAAGAATGCATGGGACAGACATAAGGCAATTCTTGTGGGGGGCAGGAAGATATAGGCTGTTTGTTAACTAGGATCTGTGGCCTATCCTGTAGGTAGGGAAATGGGCAGACTAGATGGGCCTAGCGGTCCTTATCTGCCGTCAAAGTCTATGTTTCTTTGTTTCTAGTAACGTGCTTGACGTTGCTTTAGGGGAGATCCTTGTGGGCACTGTTATAACTTGATGCAAGTTAGAGCTTTAGACTACAGATGGAAGTGAGCTATGAGTTTGTGCAAGCCAGTTTAGATTCATATCCCCAAGAATAAGCAGTACATTATGGCCTGCTAATTTTACTGTGTCCTCCAGCAAATTAGTGAAGGCAGACAGTCCTCCCTGGGGTGGATTATAAGCAACAACTATATGTAGATTTTTTGCACCCAAGTGGAGAAGTGCATGAAGGGATTCATATGTGGAGGACTGAGGTATAGTATTCTGTGAGATGTTTAGATGTGCTTTGTAAAACAGCGCAACTCCCCCACCCTGCTTAGGAGATAACCTGTCATTCCTGATAAGACTATAGTTTCTTATTGAGCAGACTGAATTAGAGTTAGAAGGCTTGAGCCACGTCTCAGATTGGCACAGTATATCGGGTTGTAGGTGGAGACCCAAGCCTTCAGATCTGTGAAATTACACATAAGACTCCTAATGTTTAGATGGGCTATGTGGAGCCCTGAAGTAGTAGTCCAGGAGGCATCATTGCATGGCTGATTATGTGAGGGACCAGGGTTCGGTTCCACATCACCTGCTAACAGGATAGCAAGCAGCATGAGATACCAAAGCTTGCAATGAATAAAAGGAGTAACAATTGTAAGTTTAGAGCAGAATCTATAATCTAAGTAGATGGTCACAAGATAATTGAGGAACCTTGGGATCAATAGTAGAGTGAGATCAAAGCTGTCAATAGGTCTGACCAGCATGTTAGAGAATTTGGAGTTTCCATTAGGGCTGTGCTGCCAGGTACTACTGTAGAAACATGAGACAAGGGAGAGCCTAGCAAGTGAAAAGAGCAACAGGCTGGTCACAAGAAAGACCAGAATTTTCTGTGTCATGATGAACAATAACAACACAGTTTCCAAATGCGGAAAGGAGTCAAGCAGCTATAGCACAGATACAAACATCAACTACAAGTATTCAGTGCACACTAGAGATAAGCTGACACCACTAGTGGTAGTATTTGATAAGGAGCAAATGGCAAATGGCCTGTTAGTCATCAGGTGAAGCTGACTAAATAAGGCTATATAAGTAAATGCCCAGATAGGGCGGCGAGTGGGGTGGGTGGGGAGCTGGCATGGAGCCAGCGAGGCTTTAGCTTGGCAGGTGCACCAACAAATAGCCAGACTGGTGGCAAGGCCTCACTCCCTTTTCAGTTATCTTGATTTAATCTTTTGGAGAAGGGCGGTCTCCTGCAAACAGGACCGCCATGTGGTGTAAGCTAGGGCTGTCTGGGGGCCATGGAGGGTTCTAGTCGTGCCCGAGTGGGTGGGGAGTGCTGAGAAACAGAGGAAAAGGAAAGAATTTAATCAGGGAGAAAATAATATGCAGGGCTAAAATTAACAAAGAAAGGAAGTGGGTATAATCTTATGAGCAGAGTTTAAGCATCAGGACAATGGCATATGCTGAAAACAATTTGATTAATGGCAGATAAGCCGGGAGAGAAGCTGCACCCAATTATTACATTAAGTTGAAAAGAAACTTAGCCTCTACATTTCATTTATAGCCCTCAAACATATCCTTATAAATTTTAGGTAGGATTAAATAAATTGGGCTAGTGCAGACTGTTACAGTAGGTTAGAAAAAAGCCCAGACAATTGCAAACTGTGCCACTTATTAATGACTCAGTCTGGTGGGTGCCTGCATCTCCTCACTGCACAGCTCACAGAGCTGCCTCAGAATTGCCCTGTTCAGGTGGTACTGGCCCACAATCTCCACATCACTAAACTCATCAAATGTGATGCGGGCACAGTACCACCTGTGTTGGGCATACCACCGATGGGCTTTCGTCTGCCACGTTGCTGTTCCTTCATCCTCCTCACACCCCTTATTACCTGTTCCATAATAAATGGTGCCCCATCCATCTTGCTTTCCTGCTTGCTCATGGTTGTGCATCTGCTGTGTGTGTATTTGAGCCTGTTTTATAGGCTCAAGTCCGACTTGCGCATCTTGTGACTTGCTCCGGACTTGCGCCTTGATTTTAGGTTGGATATGCCATTGTGCAGCATATTCATGGGAGCGCCCCATTACACTTGTGCTGCATACATTACTTTTGTGTTGTGACACATTGTGACTTGGGCTGTGCAGCCGCGGAGGTTGAATATTGCTCTGTGGCACAAGTCTGTAGTTGCGCCAGCACAACTGCTCTGAATATCTGGACCACAGTGTATTAATTTTAAATAGACACAGACATTTGAATTTATGAATATTCAGTCTTAAGAAGAATTTAATATAAAAACAGAGTCCCAATAAGGTTGCATACTGAAATGTACTTCTCAGTTATTTAGGAAGTATGAAGATAATAAAGAACATATTACAATAGTCACAACTTGACTACATAACGTAATACCCAGGTATGGGTACAGTAGAAATCATTTTTTTTTTTAATATTTTTTCAAAAATTAAAACAAACAAACAAAAACATCTTATAAAATGTTTTTAATGCTATTAAATTTTATCAAGCATGATATTGGGATAAGAGTATACAGAGCCAAGGAAAATATGGCAAACAAGGTTGTTGTAATAATAGAGGTAAAAACACGGAGAATGTAAATGTGAGCGGGTGGAAATCTCAGGATGAGACTATGTATATGAGGATACGTTTAGTTAAAAACATTTTTTATGTATTTAATGATAGATCTTAGCCCCTGAAAAGGCCCACGGAGGGTGAAACAGATGTGGTCAGGGGATCATGTTGATAAAATATATGAAAAAATAAAAAAAGTGGAAACTTTATCTTGGATATGTGGCTGGTCTTTGTGACTTTACTGGCATTGAACTTTCCATTTATCTAGTCCCAAAGGAAAGATAACTTCTGATTTTTTTGGAAGGGGACCCACCAATTACCAAATCTTTTGTTCACTAATAAATGAAACTTGATTATACTGATTTCATATTCCTTGGGTCTAAGTTTGTCCTCCCTCCTTTTTGCAAGTCCTTGCTGAATCACGAGGCTGGAAAATGCAAGGTGCAAGTGGGTTTTCTTGTGCAACCCCTAATTCCTTCTTGAGAACTTTCCCCTGTGTTTCACTCTACATGTGTGCTGCTGTTTAGTACTGTGTTTCTCAGGGAATGGCAAAGATGTAGCACAACCGGTATCATCGGTGTGCCCCTGATGTGGTGCTTGCAACCCATGGAATTAATGTATTCTCATACTTTGAAAAAAAAAAAGAAAATAAAACAGATATTCTACCACTCATTAATCACTTCTGCTAAGGAGCTGTGTTACTCTGCTTACGTGTGTTTTGAAAACTGAAAGTAAAACATTTTGGTCATTACAACACACTGCAGTGCCAGCCAGGATGCAACACAGTAGTGCTGCAGCATACACACAATTCCACATTATACTGCAGGGAACAGTGCAATTCAATGGCAATTAAGCCCTTTTCTCATGCAGTATTTTGTGACTTGTCATTTACTACAAGTCGTGTCATAGCTGGCTTCACTGTAATTAAACAAGTCTCAGCACATATACCCTATTTTGCCCTATCCTATGTGTCATGTTGAGTTTGTTAACTTGCAAAGCATGTGAACAAATTGCTATCAGTCTGAACTATGAAAGGGCTTTTGGGGGCAAGCCTTTCAACTATCACAGCTTCAAAACTCTGAATCTCCTTCCTAATTCTTGCAATTAACTGCCTTTCTCCTACTTTTTCCTTTGATATCCTTGCCTAATCACAAGGCTGGAAAATGCAAGGTGGAAGTTGGTTTCTTATGCAGCTCCTAATTCCTACTTGAAACCTGTCACCCGTTTTCTGGTCCACATATGTGCAATTGTTGACTACTGTACTTTCAAATGTGCTATTGTTTAGTACTGTGTTTCTTTAAGAATGGCAGAAATGTTGCACAGTAGCATCAGCTTTTTCCCTGCTTGTAGTGCAATGTCATCATCCACCAACCTTCAACAAAACCAGCAGTGGGTGCTCAATGGCTGACTCATAACTCTGTTATTTTTCCACATTTGGACACCGCAGGCCCTATATTCAAACATCTGACTGACACAAATCCTAGTCTGCCCGCGCACACTGGGTTTTGCATGGATGTCCTATATTCAAAAGCCCAGTTAGTGCAGGTAAACAGGGTTTATACCTGGGCAAACTATGGGGGGAGGTGCAATGCAAATTGAGGGGTGGGGACCTGAATATTATTGCAGTCCAATAGTCAGAGTGTTTGTGCTGCACAAGGGCATTTTACGTGGTCCCCTTGTGCGGTACAAATACCGCCAGCCTAAACCATGACTTACTCCTGCGCAACCCTAGCAGTTACAGAGGAAGTGCATGGGTCCCCCCAACTCAGTAGTCCTTGATGTCTAGTGGTGCACCCTCCCTCCAATCCCACCCCATATAGAATATATCATGTCTCTGGTGTGTAGTGGTGCCCATCTCACTCCAATCCCACCCCTGTATAAAAAATATCATGTCCCTGGTGTCTAGTGGTGCCCCTTCCCTCTGATTCCACCCCTGTATAGAATATATCATATCACTGATGTCTAGTGGTGCCCACTCCCCTTAATCCCAAATCTGTATAAAATATATCATGTCTCTGGTGTCTGGTGGTCCCTCTCCCAACCCGCACCCATGCCCGATGTACATGTTAGTCGTGGTGTCCAGTGGTTCCTCCTTCCACTCGCACTCATGCCCGATGTTGTACGTATTAGTCCTTGGTGTCCGATGGTCCCTCCACCCACCCAAACCTCTTCTCTGCATGGATGAAAGCCCCCTGCTTTGTCAAGTTCCCCCCACAGCGATAGTCATCCTGCCACTACAGTGTGGGAAGACGTCTGCAAGGAAGTCTCCCCACAACAAAGACCCGGCCTCATAACTCAACAGTGATATGCACCCCCCAGCCCATCCCTAAGAGGTGGTTAGTGTCCCCCACTCCCACTCAAGGCACCAACAACCCATCCCCCAGTCCCTCATACCTGATTATTGGTGTCTTGGTGAATTGACGGTGAGTGACACAGACCTCCACACACCATCTCGGCTGCCCACCATCTAACAGTAGCAGGGAGCGTATCTTATTTATAGGACAAGGCGCATCACCCATGCCCTATAAATAAGCCACACACCCAGCTGCTGTTACATGGCAGGCAGCCAAGGTGGTGTGTGAAGGACTGTGTCATTCACCATCACCCACAGTTAGGTAAGGGGGACCAGGGGTTGGATTGTTGGTGCTTCGAGTGGGGGGGGACACTAACCACCTCTGAGGGATGGGCTGGGTGGGTATAGACCACTGTTAAGGTATGGGGCCGGGGCCTTGTCATGGGGGAGGACTTCCTTGCAAACTACTTTCCGCAAGGCTATGGTGGGACGACTGTCACCATGGAAGGGACTTGACAAACTGGGAGAGGCTTTCATCCATACAGGGATGGAGATCGGGTGAGGGTAGGGACTACTGACCACAAGGGACGTATATGTACAACATCTGGCATGGGTGCGGGTGGAGGGAGGGACCACTGGACACCAGGGGCATGATATATTCAATTTAGGGGTGGGATCAAAGGGAGAGGACACCGTTAGACAGCAGGGATATGATATATTCTATACAGGAGTGGGATTGGAGGAAGGGGCACCACTAGACTCCAGGGACATTATATATTCTATATGGGGGTGGAATCGAAAGGAAGGGGCACCACAAGCATCAGGGATAGCTCTCTGGGACCAGGCATTTGGGGGACAGCACCACTCAAACCAGCCTCACTCTCCATGCAAATGATCCCATAATATGAATGCAAATGGCCCTTTAGTGCCTTGCATGCCCAACGGCCTCATTTGTATGGGTCCATTTCAATATCAGAAATTTAGTGCAGGTGCCAGCCATTGTGGTGCCCTATTTCAGGAGCACAATCAGGGTCACGCTAAGTGACTTAATACTGGGCTGACATGGCCCTTTATTCAGTCAAATAGCACTGGTGCGCTATTCCACTGAATCTAGCTTCTTCGGGCACCCGGGTAATGCTTAGTGCAGCTCATATTTTTGCACTCTACTTTCTTTCTGCATTTTTTAATATAGGGCCCCACATTTTTAACATAGTCATTTTTTTATACCATTCATGGTCATGACAGGTGTATATTTTCAAATCCTGCCTAAAATTTCTTTTTATGCTCATGCCACAAAATTATATTTTAGCCAGGATTTTATACATGATACCTGTGCAATTTTTTTTTACTTTTTGAGCTTACATTTTTGACATATTCATTTTTTTAATCCCGTCTCATAAACATTGCAGGTGTCATTCATGACACCTGTTACGTTCATATGCTGCGGTAATAAAAATACTATCTTGAAAATTCAGGGTCACAGTCTAAACATTATGGGTGGGATATTCAAATGGGTTGCGAAAGGCGCAACAGGGTTGCGTCATGCACAACCCACCGTTGCACCCTGGTGCGATATTCAATGGGGCAAGTTGTGCTGTGCAACCCCCGATGCAACAGTACTGTATGCGGCGCAAGTGCAGGGGGCATGCCCATGCATATGCGGCACATCCCAATATTCAGCCTGGGACATGAGGCGCATATGCTGGCATAGCCCCACCTTGCGTCACTCAGGGGGATGAAAGTGGTGCCTGGTAAGTCCAGGAAAAAATCCTGGTCACCCACAGGTGAGCTGCCATATTGCAAGGTGCAATACAGCAGCCTCCTGCTGTGGGAGACCACCCACCCACCCAGGACACAGTCCATATGCCCCCTGCCCAGGGAGCGTTGTGCCCCCCCATGCCTGTTCATTGGGAGATGTAACATACAGTCCTGGTGGTCCAGTGGACCGCTATCCAATACCCGATCACGGGCAGCAGTGAATTCCATCCCCGGTGGTCCAGTGAACCCCCCCCCAGCACCTGATCATAATATTAATAATAATAATAATAATTTTATTTATAAGGCGCCTTTCAATTACCAAGGTGCTGTACATAAATAACAAATCAAAACAATTAAAGAAAAATCATTAAAACATACAATTAAAACAAAACATTTATGCCGGTCAATATTATAAAAAATGCAGTTTCCCATAAAAAAGTCTTCAGACCTCTTCTATAGCCCTCCACAGAAGTGTACTCCCGTAACCAACGGGGTAGAGAGTTCCAAAGGGTGGGGGCTACATAAGCAAATGCCCGAGCACCCGAAGATTTCAAATTTACCCTTGGAACCTCTAGCAACCCCTCGTCGGCTGAGCGGAGCGATCAATTCGGGTGATAAGGAACCAGAAGTTCTTTCAGATAGCCTGGGCCCAGATCATGTAGAGCTTTGAAAGTCAGCAAGCCGACTTTAAAGGTGATCCGCCATTGAATTGGCAGCCAGTGCAGTTCGCACAGCACCGGAGTAATATGACAGGATCTACTTGAACCCATCAAAAGCCGGGCTGCAGCATTCTGCACTAGCTGCAGGCAACGGATTTCAACCCCAGAAAGCCCTAGGTAAAGGGAGTTGCAATAATCCAAGCACGAGGACACGAAAGGCATGAACTAACGTTGGCAGGTCAGCAGACGAAACAAGATGCCGGATCCTGGCGATGTTCCTAAGGTAGAAAAAGGAGGTCTTAACAACAGCTGATACCTGCGATTGCAGTGTCAGCCTGTCGTCAAGAACCACCCCTAGGTTCTGCACCCATTCAGAGGTTGGGAGAGAAACGCCTCCAAGAAAAATTCCGGAAGGCGCATTAACACCCGACCCCCCTATCTGACGACCCGGGTCCACTACCAGAACCTCAGTCTTATCAGAATTCAACCTCAGCCAGCTAGAATTCATCCACTCCTGGATTTTGGTAAGACAGCTATTAAAGACCGAGAGAGCTCCAATCTGGTCAGGGGCAAAAGAAAGATAGAGCTGGGTATCATCTGCGTAACAGTGAAACCTCAGCCCATACTTCTTTACAATGTCTCCGATGGGTAGCATATACACCACAAATAACATGGGTGACAATACTGAACCCTGGGGCACCCCACAAAACAAAGCAGTTGAATCCGAGGAAAAAGACCCGGACACAACTCTTTGTGATCTTCCAGTGAGGAATGATGAGAACCATTTTAAGACAGTTCCCGATATTCCACAAAACAGCCTCAGGCGTTCTATCAACACCATGTGATCTACGGTGTCAAAGGCTGAAGAAAGGTCGAGGAGAACCAAAATGGAACGACTCTTCCGATCTCTAGCCATCAAGAGATCATTGACCACCCGAACCAGCACTGTCTCGGTACTATGTCTTTGACGAAAACCGGACTGGAGGGGTTCATAGATGTCATGGATGGTCAAATGGTCTTCCAGTTGTGCAGCCACTACTTTCTCTATCACCTTCCAAACAAAGGGAAGGTTAGAGATAGGTCTGTAGTTTTCCAGACAGTCAGGGTCCGTGGTAGCTTTCTTCAAGAGGGGTGTTACCACCGCCTCTTTCAGGGAGCTAGGAAACTCACCTGATTCCAGGGAGCACCTGACTATCTGAAAAAGGATTGGACCAATGATTTCAATACAACCCAAAATTAGGGAGGTTGGTCCAGGATCCAAACTACAGCACGTAGGGTGCATATGCTGGATGATCCTCATGACATCAATGAACTCCAGCTGACTGAAGTAACTCCAAGAAAGCCGAGGCACCGCAATCTCACCCCGGTTTACGGCAACCCCCATAGAGTGTGATGGCAACAACTCAGCCCTAATGTCGGCCACCTTATTTACAAAGAACCGAGCAAGCTCATCGCACTCCAGTTGTGAAAAAACTTTCCGAACTTGAAGACAGACTGGGTTGCACAGTCTGTCCACAGTTCGAAACAGTTGAGCTGGTCAATTCCGAGCAAACGCAATCTCCCTGGACAGGAACTCTGCCTTCTTACGGGTGATTGCAGATTGATAGACCTGATAATGATCCATCAATCTAAGGTGGTCGGCATCAAGGATGGACCTTCGCCAGCAACGCTCTAACCTTCGCCCCTGTCTCCGCATCACCCTCAACGTCCCATCAAACCAAGGGGACTTGGGGTGGAGGGAGAGGGGGGAAAACACGAACTGGAGCAATGAGATCCAGAGCCCCAACAATGGCCGTATTATAAGCCAACACAAGGGTCTCTGGGTCACTGCTTGCCAACAGACGAGAGGTCAAGTACCGCTGCAGAGCCTTGAGGACCTATATCCCACAAAGGCGGTACCTAACCAACTCTGTGGGCAGGCCTTCTAGAGGGGAGCAAAACTAAACCCCACGGTGTAATGATCTGACCACCCGACAGGTTCCACCCCCACATCGGAAGACTCGACCCCTAGAAGGAAAATTAAGTCCAAAGAGTGTCCACATTTATGTGTAGCAGAGGAAACCACCTGTGCAAGGCCCAGCGTTGTCATTAACTGGAGGAAGTGTTGACCAAATTGCGAGAGTTCGTCATCGACCCAGGCGTTGAAATCACCCAGAACCATCAATCTAGGTGATTCAAATGCCATATCGACAACGAAGTCCACCACTTCCTGAAGGAATCGCTTCTCATCACCGGGTGGACAGTAAATGAGGGCGATTTGAATGCCTACACATGCTACAACTATACACTCAAAGGACTCAACCCTCCCCACTAGTACCTCCGTGAGGCCAAGTTCAGTCTTAAAACAGACCGCCACCCCTCCCCCCACGATCCAATCTCGGGCAGTGTAACACCTAGTACCCGGCTGGAGTCATAGCCTCCAAAATGGGGCCAGAGTTATCATCCAGCCAGGTCTCGGAAATGCAAGCCAGGTCCACCATACCAACAAGATCAGCAATAATTGCGGTCTTGTTTTTAACAGACCTGGCATTTTCTTTACGTGGGCCGAATCTCGCGGGCCGCACAGGCCATCTGCCCACCATAACCGGTAGTGCCCTTGGGTATGGGCACCAGACATGGAAAACCACGATCAGGATTCCATTTCGCCCCAGGGCACCTTCTGGTATTAACCACCCCAATATGATGACTCTGCTCGATCATTCTCCCCTGTTCATGACCCCACACCCCTCTCCCCCTCCTACGCACAATATCCAGTGCTCTACAACGTTGGTAAATCTCAAACTGAAGAGGGGGAGAATAAAAAGGGCGAAGGGCACGAAGAGAGGAGGATGAGTAGAGCACCGCTGTGGGGGCAAAAGGCCAACACATGCTGCAAACTCGACTACACAATACAATAAATAATACCAAAACTAAACTAAAAACAATAATATCCCACAAAAAAAAAACACCTTCTAATACTAAATAACCTACGAAATAAATAAACAACGTTTATATCCCAAAATTTAAACTATAAATCACAATCATAAATTAATAAACTAAAAACAAACTCAAAATAACCCCAAAAAACCCACCCTAACACATTAAAAACTCTACTTAAAATATATATTACCCTACCCCACATATACTGAAGCTAACACTCCTGCACTTAAATTTTATAGGAACACTACTTTCCTTCCTCACAAAATGTCATTTATAACAATTTCTCCCCAACCCCCAATCCTCTCACAGCCCAGGAGATGAGGGGAATTAGGTACTCTCACTGCCCCAAAGGTCTAATCCACAGCAAGAGGTCAACAATTATTTCAACCCCCTCTTATAACTAATAAAAATAATGTTCTACTGAAATAAAGTAAAAGAAAATGAAACAGACTCTGGCACTCTCACTGCCTGAAAGAGTCCCAGTCCACAGAACAAGTTTCTGGAAATATTCCGATCTCGACTTAGTTGTATTCCCCCAGGTTCTCTCACAGCCAGGAGGGTAGGAAATTAAGGCACTCTCACTGCCTAGATTAGAAATCAGATCCACAAAAGGTATAATATCAAAAATAAATCACAGAAAAATGTGGACATCCGGTCCTCTCACCACCAGGAATCCATAAAATAGTTAACCACGGAGGGGATGTAATCTGTTTTCAATATCATCATTCATGGAAGTGCAGTCGATGTATGATCCGGTACAGGGGAGAGTAAAATATATCCAAGCGAACAAACTTAAAACCAGGCCAGGTGTAGAATGAAAGAAGGGGGGGAAGCCCTCCCCACCTCCACAAACAGGCCCTGATCTCCTGAGACCCGCAGTTACAGATGCCTCAAACTAGGCCGTCAGGACCAGTATCGAGGCCTCTTAGGAATGGTCACCAATAATGGCTCCAGCTTCCTGGAGCAAAAATCTAACCAGCTCCTGCTCGGTCCCTAGGATCAGGTAGAACCCTGAAGGCAGTGGAAATTCAAACACCTTCCACACCCAGCACAGCCCACTGGAGGATGCAGCGCTCACCTTCAAAATTGCTGCCCAATGACAAATCTTCCAATATACCAATCCATTCAAAGCACTCCACAAAATGGCACTGGCATCAATCGTCAATCGTCAATGGTGACAGTCCAGAATAGAACCAAAATTCCCAAGGGTAATTCCAAAACTTTGGAGACAAGACAAACTGAGTCAAAAGTGAGCACTTCAGATCCTCAGCGTTATCCCATCAAACAACTCCTAATCACAACAACCGGCCTGAGGGCTCCAAATCCCCAGTCACACAATTGCAGTGACACCATACGGCAATCAATATTAAACTCCAATGACTCCAAAGATCATCCCCAATTCTCCTCGCTCTTTAGAGAAAAGCCATGTAACAGAAGATGCTAGCTTGCTCCACGACTCGACGGCACGGCGCAGCTCCCTCCACAGCACAGCACTAATTTGCCCGGCAACACGGTTATTAAATAAACACGGTTAGAAATCTAACAAAATGAATAAAAGTAACTTAAATAAAATAACTTAGAAATATAAACGAACTGAAATCATAAAAGCGTAGAAACGGGAACCGCAACTGACTAGCAACCGGCTACACACCCAGCTTGGCGGCCATGGGGCCTCAGTGGCCGAGTGGGGAGGGGGGTACCACTGGAACATCAGGGCATCCTCAGTTAATTCCACCCATGATCGGGCACTGGGGGGGTTCCACTGGACCACCAGGGATGGAATTCACTTTTGCCCATGATCGAGCATTAGACAGTGGTCCACTGGACCTCCAGGGATTAATGTAACATTTGCCCATGATCGGGCAATGGGGACCAGTCCACTGGACTACCAGGGATTAATGTAACATATGCCCGAGATCGGGCAAACAGGAGCGGAGCCCATCAAGGGGAAGCAGGGTGGCGGTCTCCGATGGCTGCAGCCTGGCAGGGTGCCATGCGCAAGTCGCCAGGGATCGGCACACCATATGCAAATGGGGCCATAATGACATGTAAATGGCCCCATTTGTGCCTTGCATGCATAATGGCCTCATTTGCATGCCCAGTGCTGAATATCGCAGTTGATGTGCCTAGCGCAACCGCACTTGGGCAGGCACATACCCTGCTCCCCTACTGCCACATGCACTGGCACAGTGCCACTGTGCCATGCGCTGTGCATGCACCCTCCGTGCCATATTCAATGGTGCTGAGCCATGGCACAGCACTGTTGCATATTGCCTAATCCATGCCTTGGCGCAGCCCAGTTACGCTGCGCCCAGGCTTGCACCCCTACCTGGCACAATCTGAATATCCCATCCTATGTGTGAACCTCTTCATTTTCCAATCATGGCAATGTCACTGTTATAACCTGTGTAATTAATTTGTTCATGTTACATGCTGCACTATCTACAGTATGTCCAAAAACTACACAGCAAATACAAGCAAGCAAACATTAAGTGTTGGCCAATGCTTGATTGTAATTATGTTACCAGGTATTTCATGTTTTATGTTATTGCTTGATTAAGCCCAGAATACTCTTGAAAATGGGCATGTGTTGCCCGAGGGCCTACCCAATCAACAAATATGCTTCATCAATCAATCAGTCTGTTATTACAGAGGAGACATTATAAAATAAGACAAGGCTAGTGTGAATGCCTCTTGCCTCTATTAAGTGTAATGTAGCCTCTGAGAAGTAGCGGGCTATTTGGGTTTGTGACTTCACAGCAGAGGCTACAAATGATGAGGACACATCTTGCTTTAGCATATGGGACTTTATCTGACACTCCTCATACGTGCACAATGATTAGCAGTGAGACTGTTTTACAATGACAGTCTACAGAGGCACATTTGAAATAATATTACTAATAAAATAATTTCACAACAGTTTGCATAAGCACATTTCAAATAGCAATCAACAACATCTACCACATGCATATCTACCAAGCTGCAATATGCAGTTTCCCGGAGATCACTTTATGAAAGGCAAAGGTCTGACTCTGTTAAGGAATAAAGTCTGTTTGGGTCCTCTGGAGCAAAATATTGTTCGTCTTGTGCAGGACTACTGGAGAGCTCGGTGTGTCATCCAGTTGGCTCATCTCAGCTCTGCTGTCTGAGTGCTGTAGTGGATTTTTATACCAAAATTTTTTACCATCTTCCAGACACACAGGTGTGAAAGGCAGTTTGTTGACTCGAGTAATGGGGAAGTTTATGGTTACAAGCTAGAGGCCCATACTCCTAAAAGCTAGAAATATACTGTACCTCACTTGTGAAAATCAACAGTTTATGATTATGTAGCAGCAACATTGGTTCATGTCTACACTGGCAGACATCCTGGGCCTAAGTTTCAAAAAGTAAGGAATGGCACACAGTGCTTGTGCAGCATGGAATCACACAAGG
Source organism: Neoceratodus forsteri (assembly GCA_016271365.2). NCBI lineage: Eukaryota > Metazoa > Chordata > Ceratodontiformes > Ceratodontidae > Neoceratodus > Neoceratodus forsteri. The sequence goes on from CM057451.1 coordinate 240,131,233, forward strand.
GGCACCTTGCAGCACACCATGCACCATTCATGATTCTCAAACACAGCCTGCCCTACTTGGGGGGCTGCCTGCAGTAGCTGGATTTGCACTCTTCTCGTGGCAGATGCACAGCTGCGCCTTGGTGGATGGAGGCTTGCGCCACAGCAGAGCTGCAATATCCCCAAATGTGGGATTTGCAAAGTGCCGTAACAGGCACAGGGCTTGCCTGGGCTTATACCAGCCCAGAGCTGGTATAACAGCCCATATGCCACCCCAACAGAGTATGCAGGGTGGGAAGGGATATCCCTATGTAGCTGTAACAATTGTTATCCTTCTAGTGAGTAAAACAAAATCAGTTAAACTGACTGTATGATATTTGAGTGTTGCAGGCCCTAGTCAGTGGAGAGCATGCAAGGCTTTCCTGGTTTGCACTGTAGTTTTCAACCTATTGTACCACCGTATCAGAGGGTGAACTCCTGCTGTGATGTCTTGTCCTTCACTGCTGTATTATGAGTTGTCAGTGATGACACACCTCCAATGGCACAAGCCAGTAGAGAACACTAGTGGTATAGTACCTATAAGTAGGCAACCCCTGGCATCCAAATTGTGGGACCCCATGAACGTTAAACAGTGAGGGGTGCTACTCTTGTAACAAGCAGGGGAAACTTAAGCCAGAGGAATAGCAACTGGTTAAAAGATACAAGCTTGGATAGGTTAATGCTTATTTACAAAATATGATATCCTGACTGGCAAGAACTGAGGATCACAAAACAAACATTGCGTACAAGACGAACCAAGGCAAGGCAACTTTATTTATATGGCGCCCAATCCCTGGGGCTCTGGGCACCTTACATTAAAATAGGTAATGTCAATATAACACACACACACACACACACATTATAAAACATATACAAGGCAGCAAGGATATAAAATAATAAATAAATCTCAGGATAAGTAAAATAACTTCCTGTAATTAGTAATTGGTGCGGGTCAGTCGCCTGTGTCGGGAAAGACCATACAAAACAAATGAACCTTTAGCCCCTTTTGAAACAACTTGACTGTTGGGGCCTCCCTGAAAGCAGCTGACAAAGTGTTCCACAGGGTTGGCCCGGCGACACTAAAGGCACGGTTGCCAGATGTTTTGAGCCTGACCCTGGGAACATCAAGGAGACCCCTAGTTGAGGAGTAGGGGGACTAGACAGAGGAGACAAGTGTAAGGAGATCAGCCAGATAGCCCAGACCCAGCCCATATAGGGCCTTATAGGTGAGCAACCCCACAGTGAAGAGGATCCACTACCTGACAGGCAGCCAGTGCAGAGCCCACAAGACTGGGGTCATGTAACTGGACCTTGCCAGGCCCATCAGCAACTGAGCCACTGTGTTCTACATCAACTGCAGCTAGCGGAGGGTCCCTCCAGTGACCCTGAAGTATACAGCCTTGCAGTAATCAAGTCACAAAGGCACGCACCAGTGATGGCTGGTCTTCAGGCGGAACTAGGGGCTTAATCCTGGTGATATTCTTGAAGCGGTAAAAAACACTTTTGACAACAGATGACACCTGAGCTTCAAGTGTCAATCTGCTGTCCAGAACACCGCCAAGATCCCACACCCTAGGAGAGACCATCAAAGGAGCGGATCCCAGAAAAAATCCTGTGCCCATTCCGGAAGCACTCCAATCATGCCCGTGACCTGGCTCAATCACCAGTATCTCCATCTTGTCTGGGTCCAGTCATAACCAGCTGGAGGACATCCAGTCATTGATTTTGGCCAGGCAGTTGTTGAACATTTCCATGGCATCATGTATTCTAGGGGCAAAAGACAAATACAGTTGGGTATCATCTGCATAGCAGAGAAACCCCACACTGTAATACTGAATATGCTCACCTAGGGGCAGCATGTACACCACGAGTAACACTGACGACAAGATCAATCCCTGAGGTACTCCTCATGACAGGGGCTTCAGGGAGGAGGAGAAATTTCCCATCACCACCCGTTGCTCCCTGCCCAAGAGATAGGACACCAACCAGTTGATGACAGTACCGGTGAGTCCACACTACTCTCAAAGGTGATCAAGAAGCACAATGTGATCCACAGTATCAAAAGCTGAAGAGAGATCAAGGAGAACAAGAATTGACCTGTCTCCTTTATCTCTACTGTAGCCCTGAGGAGATCATTATGCACCCTAACTAACACTGTTTCTATGCTATGCCTGGCACTGAAACATGACTGGAATGGCTCATCGATATCAAAGAACATGAGGTGTTCTTTGAGCTATTGAGTCAATAATTTCTCGGCAACCTTGCCCATAAATGGCAGATTGGAGACTGGATGGTAATTTGCCAGGATGTCAGGGTCGAGAGATGGCTTCTTCAAGAGAGGTCTCACCAGAGCCTCTTTCAAGGCATCCTGAAAAATTCTCTCTGACATCAAACACTGGACAATCCCAGCAAACACTGGGCCAATGATTTCAACACATCTCATTAAGAAACGAGTCAGAGCAGGGTCCAGTTCACAATAAGTGTGCATTAGCTTCGAGATCACCTCAATGACCTTGGCCACCTCCACTGGTTTAAACTTATCCCAGACTGACGGGGCACCTCTACTCATCCCAGGCCAATCAGTGTGAGGCAAAACTTGCCTCACTGATGGGATCAACCTCCCAGATGGAGGACACCCTGTCACAGAAAAACAGAGCAAACTCCTCACACAAAGTGATTGAAAAACCTGTTTTTGGCTGTAAACAGACTGGATGCAAAAGTCTGTCCACAGTCCGAAATAGCTGAGATGGTCTGTTTTTCTCTGCAGCAATCTCCCTGGACAGGAACTCTGCCGTCTTATGGTTGATTGTCCCTTGGTACTTATGGTAGTGAGCACACAAGGCCAGTTTGTCCTCCTCCAACTGGATTCTCCACCAGCAATGCTCAAATTTTCAACCCCTGATCTTCATCCCCTTGAAATTCCCATCAAACCAAGGGGATCTCAAGTGAGAAGATCTGGGTCATATATGTGCGATGGCATCAAGACCTTTGGAGACCACCTTATTATAGGTGACCACCACCTCGCCCGTGACAACTGCACATGCAGCATCTACACTAGATATGTCAGCTACTGCCAGCAGTCCCTCTGGGGACAATCCCCTTAAAGGGTGATAGCTAATCATCTCTACAGGGAAGGGACTTTCATGAAGGGCCCAAACAAGAACATCACCATACAATGATCAGACAAAACAACCTGATCAGTCCTGAGGTTCACTATCTCAAGCCCCAGTGACTTCCTGTTCACAATATTAATAGATGTAGATGCGCTAAATACTTCCAAGGAGCTCCATCTGGCAGATACTTTTGAGTCTCTGGTAAGCTGGAGAGAAAGGAATCTAATTTATGTAATGGAGACAGGTACTGTAACTATGGATAATGAGATCAGTGCTATGGGCTAGAGTGTTGATGGGCAGAGGATTATGGCAGCCTCCATCAAACCCCTCCTTTGTTCCACCAGTTTCCTTGTGTCATTCTGGGGAAGGGGGCTTTCAAGATTCAAGCCCCCTGTTTTGTTTCTAAGTACACTAGGTTCTACTTACTTTTACCCTAAAAGGAACTTGTCACACACACACACTGCACATACACAGAAAATTAGCAGAGATACAGCATCAGAAATATATGTTCAGAAATAAAGGAATCCCAACACAATCAAATCTTGACCCAGAAAGTCCAATGAATTCATTAATTTTTTTTCATGGCCTAGGGAAATACTGTTGTCACTGTATGAGGTCTTACCAGTCACTTCTTATACTACAGCTAAACCAGGTTCCTCCAATTATTTGATATGATTTGAGAGGGTGTGCTGGGAACATAAAGCTGTTTTTAATTGGAAAAGCAAGATTATAGGCCATCTAATAGAACAGCAGTACCACAATATGGCCAGACATGACTGACATCTATTTATTTATTTATGTTTTTATTGAATTGTTTCACCAGGAAAGGCACACTGAGCAAAACAATGCTCATCTCCCAGTGCGACCTGGGGGGAGGGGTACATAGGAGAGGATAACATGCAGGTTATCACTGAGTAAAACATTTAACATTACAGTTTGTGCATTGAAGAGGAAAACTCGCTGGTTTTCCAGTAGAGTACATATAACATTACATTTATTACACTACATTAATGTGCACACTTAATAGGAATTGCAGCTTAGTCTTACCAGTCACTTCTTATACTACAGCTAAACCAGGTTTCTCCAATTATTTGATATGATTTGAGAGGGTGTGCAGGTAACATAAAGCTGTTTTTAATTGGAAAAGTAAGACATTGGTTTAGGATTGAGACCGGGATACCAGTGACTGTGTGGCTGAGGTTGGGGGCTGGAGGAAGTACTTTCCTGACTAGGGGAGTGTTTGGACTACATTCTTAGCCACAGCAATCCCTGCAGCAGTCCAAAGGGGGTCAGCCTCCTACCACAGGGGAAAGCTCTGGCATACATGGCCATCAGGGCATGGCATGGTGCCATGAGGAAGGTGGAAGGGAGGATCACAAAATGGGAAAAACATGTTGTTGTCCAGCTGATGATCACCAGCACTCTTGCACCTCATGCTGTGCTGACCCCACAGGGTGACAGTTGTTGAGGCCTTTGATTACCTGATTTGATCCCATTTCTGACACAGTGTGTTCTAGTGGTCACGATATCTAAAAGAGGAAAAGTCAAGTTATAGTATAGTTCAAAATATCTTGTATGAATAAGTTCATTTTGCCTTCCTCAATGAGTTGTATAAGAATTGCTTGATCCAGCAAAAAGTCTTGCAAAAACTGGTGACTGAGAGTTGCCACTCTGTTTTGTATTATATTATAACAGAGATGCAGAGACATGCCAGCTGTGGTACAAACGCATTTCATAAACATTGCTGTGGAGCTGACTAACTGCCACAAAACAGCACACTCTGAGTTTGTCAGTGCATTGCAAAGTTTCAAAAAGAATGCAAAACCAACATAAAACTGGCAAGAGAATGTAATATAATAATAATAAACTTTATTTGTAAAGCGCCTTTCAGGCACCAAGGCGCTGGACAATAAATAAACATATAAAAACAATAAAATACATAGTACTGTAACCAAACAGCAGTATAAATAGCAAGATAAAATAATCAGTTTGAGTACGCTTTCAGCCATAGATGTGTCTTCAAGGCCTTCTTAAAGCCCTTCATGGTCATGCACTCACGTATCTGACAGGGTAGAGAATTCCACAGGGTTGGGGCTGCATACATAAATGCACAAGCCCCAGATGACTTAAGGCTCACCATGAGACTCTCTAACAACCCCTCGTCAGCTGAGTGGAGTGTAATGCAAACTGTACTACAGATGCCTCCCAGGGTGAAGGGAGGGCTGTAAGGAAGAAAATGCCAGCCCCCATCTGATGACAGCTGCCGGTCAGCACCCAAGCCACCTGATCCGTGCTTCTCATGGGCCCCCTTCTCTGAAGTCTCGGATACCCATAGTAAATGTAGTGCTTTATTCCCCCCAACAGCCTCGTTAGGGATAGAAATGGAGAAAGGACTGGTGTTGACCTGTTACAGGTCAGTAGAGGAGGTACCCTGGACATACTGCACAAGTGGGTAGATATGAACCTTGCCAGAGCCTCAAGGAAAGACAACAGGGAAATAAGTAATCATAAAGAACAATTTTGTAATGAGTTTTTCAAAGAGTTGCACAACAGCCTGCCCGGTGGTGCTGAGGGTTGATGCGTTGGACGCCACACCTTGCACCACACCGGTGACCCGAGTTCAGGAGTGAGCTCAGGCACCAGGGTGAGCAGGGACAGTGCGAGGATCGAGCTCCTGCTGGGCTGCTCTCCTCCCCAAGGGGAGAGGGTTGAGGTTTGTCCGGCATACCAGTGGCTTCTGGTGGAGATCAGGGGTGCTGCGGTATGCAGCTAGGATGTTAGCAGCGTGACTGACATCGGCAGGGTTGCCGTGCACCATGGCATCAGGGGTGCCCACGCAAGGGGGGAAGAGCACCAGAACATGGAAAAGCCTGGCTCTGTGGGGTAGGTGACAGCACCTGACCCCCATGCCCACCGCCGGATTCATCTTGCCTGTCCTTCCAGTTCCTCCACCCAGGCCCTCACCTACAGCCAGGGTCTGACTTGTAAGAGCATCCAAAAGAGGAGGGATGGCCCCACCCCAGAGGGGTTAAGCTGGGGGTACTGGCTGTGGGAGGAGGGGGGAGAGAGGAAACTCTGGGCTGAGAGAACCTCAGGCAGGCAGGAACAGTCAGGATGCCTGAGAGAGGCTCTGCAGACCGTGACAGGAGGGAAAAGGAAGTGTAAAAAAAAAAAGAGTGAATAACCTTTTTTTCTTCCGAACAATATAACAACAACTCTGATTTTCCAACCTGGGTGCAATATACTCCTAATCAGTGTCAGTAGATCAGTAAGTAGCATGCTCATCTGTAGGGACAGAAGATCATAAGGTCATGGGTTTTAGCCCCACACCAGGTACTTGGGATAATACCCATAACTGACACTGTCATGCAGTATGAGGTGGGTGCTGCATTGTTGAGTTGCCATCATTAAGATGAGACATTAAACTAAGGTCTCATCTGCCCATTTCTGGTCAGTGGTCGGGTGCAAGTTAAATATCCTGTGGAACTTGTCAAAGAGGATTAGGGAATTTTTTTTTATTTAAAACAAAAGTGAAATAAACATTCAAAGTACATACATACATTCACATCACATTCCCCTACCCACCCAAGTGATCACAATAATAAAGCAAGTTGGGCATCCAAATACATAGGCAATTTACTAGTGATGTGCAGATACCTTTTCCTGAAAATTCGATCAACTACTGTATAACTGTTAATGTTTAATGCCAATTTAATTTCACAATATTCACGATAGTGACACTCCCAGTGAAATTAAACATGCATTAAACATTGACAGTTACTGTTAGGTAAACTACGTGGTCAGTGGAAGCAGCATTTTCAACTACTATCCACCACAACAATACTGACACCATGCCACCATGATACTGAGTGAAAGTTAAGAAAAAGATCCCCCCCCCCAAAAAAAAGGTGGAAATGGTGTTTCAAGTAGTGTCCACCAGAACAATGCTGCTGCTACCATGATACTTTGGAAAGTATTGTGAATTAATATGTTATTCCTTCCTTCCTTCCTTCCTTCCTTCCTCCCTCCCTCCCTTCCTTTCTTAACCTTTACTGAACTCAAAGTTAAAAATACCTCCTCAAAACACACATTGTAAACAGCTGACACTTTAATCCCTGGTCTGATAACCAGTACAGTATTTGGATGGTCAAAAGTCTCAACAGTCTCAAAAGGAGCTTCACTTTTTACAGCTTCTGTAAGAAAAGGTTTATTTCTTCTGAAAAATATGTATTTTAGGGGTACTATGTATGAAGTCTACATGCTATTTGACAGTTCAGATTCAAATATTGTCATAATGACACAACACATTGATTAGACAACTAATGCTTTGAAGATGAGACAGCAGTTGGGAGAAGGGAAAACCTTTATTGAATTCAAAAGCTAAAAATACTCCCAAAAACACACATCATGAACAGCTGACACTGCAATCCCCAGTCTGATAACTGATGCAGTATTCAGATGGGCAAAAGTCTCAACAATCTCAAAAGGAGCTTCACTGTCAATGTCAGCTGTTCCACCTGGTACAAAAACTAATGAGCGCTTTTCAGTGGCAGAGGCTTAACCTGCAAAATAAAGCTGAACTTAATATTAACAGTTTTACACTATTCATTATTCAGGTCCCAGGTATTTGGATATTCATTATTCAGTAATTGATATTCAGCCAGGAAAGGTGCCTTTTAAAGAATTATTATAAAAGCCCTTAAATGGCACCATTAAGCCCTCTTTGAACCTAGCATTCCATAAACACCTGAACAACATCTCAACAACCCACTCTGAGCTGTCAGTAATGTAACACAAGGTAGTCTACATGTCCCACAGGTCCTTATAGTTATTCCATGTTTGAATTTTGCATTAGGAAAGATGGCCTTGTAAAGAATACTTTGCTGTTTAACCAACACCAATAACCATCTTCCAAGAACCCAGTGCTCCAACAGCTCAAAGAGAACTTAATGAGCAGTACAGAGCTGCCAGTAATAGCACACAAGTTATCTGGTCCCTTACATTATTTGCTAGCTAGGTACTATTCAGTTGGGAAAGGTGTAAGTCTTTTTAAGCACTAAGACACAATTAAACCATCTTCTAAGAAGCTGTTTTTCTAAAAACACATCAATGACCTACAGTACACAGAGTTGTCGGTAATGTAAAGCAACTAAGGTACTTTGGTTATGGTATCCTAGACCCACCAGCATGTACAAACTAGAGTGGAGACTGTCAGTACAAACATTGGTCCACCATGTTCACACCACTTCATTGTGCTATATGTTAGCAGAAATTGTCTTCTCCTTGACTGTACTGTTGAACTGCATGTTGCATTCCCCACCTATATTATGCCATCACTGCTTTATCAAAGCAATCTTCTATTTCTAAATGTAATCTGCTGCATAATCTGTTTTGTTAAATGTGAGCACGTCTGATGATGCCTGTCCTAATTTGATTTTGAACATTGCCTCCTCACCGTCACGTTCCAACTCCTTCCTTCATCCTTTGTTCACAACCACCATTCACTTTGTTGTTCACAAAGTCAAGTGTAAGTCTTCTTTTAGTCTTCACCACTTACTTTTCAAAAGGGACTTCTGAAAATTATTTTGCAGTACCTGTCTAAGCAGTGCTGTCTCTCATGATGGTGAGTTAAGTGAAGTCTATTCTCATTTCAGTCCAAGTAAGTGCATAGATTTCTGATGATGTGAGACCAGTAGCCTTCAACTTCAATGTAAGGAAATGAACAAGGAAAAGAACAGAGGTGTCAATGTTCATAGTTCCATGCATTGTTGTCTGATCCTCAATATGTATGTAGACAGTACACATAGTAGTAATTATGTATTTGTTTTTGCCTGTTTCCTACAATAATATTATTTTTGTTCCTGTAACATCATATATTGATCTTCATTTTGGACATGCAATCCATTTTTCCCCTTATATGAAAAAAATATCCTCCATTAACCAGATCCAGGATGAAACTAGACAGCAACAGGATTTTATCACCCTGGTGATAAATACCTGAAAAGACAAGAAAAAGCAGAAGCAAACAGTATCTAGTCAAGGTAAAAATGGCTGCTAAAAGGTTAGTGTGACAAAGGGTATCGAATTAATGTGTGGATTGTATTGTAGTGAACAGTCACACACACACACACACACACTATTATTTTATTACCCCACCTTGTGATAAAGAGAAGTGGATTTTTTTAAATCACTTCTGAAAGGTGATTTTGTGGAGGGACTATAAAAACATGTTTCAAAAGGGATTTGAAGAACTACACCTGTGTTGTTCATGAGGTGGGTTAAAAATAGGCCATGTTGAAGATACGTGTCTAAATCTTGAAAATTAGTAAAGTTATAAGTAAACATTGAAGAATGCCAATGTTGCTTTATAACTTTGTTGTTTTTTTTAAGATTTTGACCCCACATTTTCTATATAGTCTTCTTATGGCCATACCTCATGAACCTGGTTGATGAAAATGTTCAAATCCCATCTGAAGTGTCATTTCACACCACAAGTGGGAAAAGACATGCTGGCCAGGATTTGAGAAAGAGCACCTGTCACATTCATGAGTTAATGTGAAAAAATGGCTACAATATGTTGAATTGTTTTGGTCAAAATATTGAAAACTACCAAACTTATGAGCAAGGGTTGAAAAATGTCAATGCGCACTCATAACTTTGTCGTTTGTGTTAAAATTTTGACCCTACATTTTTAATATAGTCGTCTTATGATGCCTCCTCGTGAACCCGATAGTTGAGAATTTTCAAATCCCACCTGAAAGGTGATTTCACTTGTGCCCCACTGTAAACAATCCTCTGACTCAGTACCACACCAATTCACTTTTATTTATACTGCTAAATACCACCCCCCAAAAAAAACACTAATACAAAAATACCTGTATTGATAGAAAATCTCCATCTCACACTGGCTTGAGAGCCAAGAGACCACAGATTCTAATTCTACTAGGCCAAATATGCAGTGTGTGACCTCATGCAAGTCACCTAACCTCCCAGTACTGCAGTCCACTCAACTGTGGAATTGAGCAGAACTAGGAACTACCACAGGACCCCACTGAAAATGAGGTGTTGGATTGATTCTTAATTTTCCCAGACTCAGTCTGGATCCATGGTAAATAAATTCTAACAACATGTATTATTTTATGCATGCTAAAGGGTTTTCTAGTGTTAAAACTGCAGCAAAGGAGCTTAGATGAAGCGGTACCCTCCACCTCAAAACAAGTGCCCTAAACTAATGGCTTAAAAAATTTTTTAAAACTTATGTAATGTGAACACCTTGCGAATTACATAACTGATTTGGTTTACTCCACTCTAGATGCATGTGCCTACATTGTTAAATTGATGTTATTGACTGCATAGTTCAACAAATCTATTTCTATCTGATTTTTTTTTGTAAGAGTTTTTTTGAGGCCAGCTTGTGGATTTGGAGACTTCCCATGGTGAGAATGCATTCCTTTCTACAGTCTCTCCCATGCCTCAAAAATTATCAGAGTCTGATGCACTATAAAAGTGGTGAGACTCAATGCAGTATTTTTCTCAAGTTATTATACAATGTCTTAGACTTGGCTGACTCTGCATGTGGCATACATGTTTCAAGTGTCTTAGACTTCAGATAAGCATTATGCCTTTGTCTTCACACAAAAAAAAACACATTACTAAATCATGTGCTGTCAACCCAAGTAGTTGCAATGAACAGTTCGTGTCGGGCATGAACGATCATAATTATGACTTATTTTCAGTCATATTTATGTACAGTGGTCTAGTGGTGGTATTGTTATTGTATCGCAGCCCTCGAGGTCCAGGGAGCGGAGGGGCTCCAAGACGCCAGTGGGTCGGCGGCACCTGTGCAGCCGACCAAGGGTTCCAGGAGGCAGGGAGAAGCAGGCAGAAGAAGGCGCAGCCCTCGAGGTCCAGGGAGCAGAGGGGCTCTGAGACACCAGCGGGTTGGCAGCACCTGTGCAGCCGACAAGGAGTCCAGGGGCCGGAAGCAGGCAGAAGAAGAGAGGCGCCCTCGAGGTCCAGGGAGCGGAGGGGCTCCGAGACGCCAGCGGGTCGGCGGCACCTGTGCAGCCGACCAAGGGTTCCAGGAGGCCGGGAGAAGCAGGCAGAAGGTACGGGCAAAGCTGCAAACCAATCGGAAAGCGACCGCAGACTGTGCCTTGCTTCCGATTGCTGCGCCTTCCCCATAGACTTAAACTGGGGTTTGCTGCACTATTCTTGATGGGATTTCTGCTTTTCTGTACTTTATTTTGAATTTCTCATAAAAAGTGCTGTTTTCCCTTACTTGTGCCTGGTTTATGGGCTGTTTTTCTCTATGTTAAAATTAAGTGTTACAGTCTTTTGAATTGCTGTGTGGGCTAGACGCTTAGGCGCCTAACCCCATACCCTCCAGTCTATTGTTGTGCAGATCCCAAGTTTTAGCACCTTGTTGCAGATTACTGCAATAAAGGTACTTTACTGACTGCCTTCTCCTCTGTCCCGCACCTTGTAGAAGGCGCAGCCCTCGAGATCCAAAGAGCGGAGGGCTCCGAGACGCCAGCGGGTCGGCAGCACCTGTGCAGCCGACCAAGCGTTCCAGGAGGCCGGGAGAAGCAGGCAGAAGGTACGGGCAAAGCCGCAAACCAATTGGAAAGTGGCCGCAGACTGTGCCTTGCTTCCGATTGGTGCGCCTTCCCCATAGACTTAAACTGGGGTTTGCTGCACTATTCTGGCTGGGATTTCTGCTTTTCTGTACTTTATTTTGAATTTCTCATAAAAAGTGCTGTTTTCCCTTACTTGTGCCTGGTTTATGGGCTGTTTTTCTCTATGTTAAAATTAAGTGTTACAGTCTTTTGAATTGCTGTGTGGGCTAGACGCTTAGGCGCCTAACCCCCCCCCATACCCTCCCAGTCTATTGTTGTGCAGATCCCAAGTTTTAGCACCTTGTTGCAGATTACTGCAATAAAGGTACTTTACTGACTGCCTTCTCCTCTGTCCCCCACCTTGTAGAAGGCGCAGCCCTCGAGGTCCAGGGAGCGGAGGGGCTCCGAGACGCCAGCGGGTCGGCAGCACCTGTGCAACCGACCAAGGGTTCCAGGAGGCCGGGAGAAGCAGGCAGAAGGTATGGGAAGCCGCAAACCAATCGGAAAGTGACCGCAGACTGTGCCTTGCTTCCGATTGCTGCGCCTTCCCCATAGACTTGAACTGGGGTTTGCTGTACTATTCTGGCTGGGATTTCTGCTTTTCTGTACTTTATTTTGAATTTCTCATAAAAAGTGCTGTTTTCTCTTACTTGTGCCTGGTTTATGGGCTGTTTTTTCTATGTTAAAATTAAGTGTTACAGTCTTTTGAATTGCTGTGTGGGCTAGACGCTTAGGCGCCTAAACCCCCCATACCCTCCCAGTCTATTGTTGTGCAGATCTCAAGTTTTAGCACCTTGTTGCAGATTACTGCAATAAAGGTACTTTACTGACTGCCTTCTCCTCTGTCCCCCACCTTGTAGAAGGCGCAGCCTCGAGGTCCAGGGAGGCGGGAGGCTCGAGACGCCAGCGGGTGGCGGCACCTGTGCAGCCGACCAAGGGTTCCAGGAGGCCGGGAGAAGCAGGCAGAAGGCACGGGCAAAGCCGCAAACGAATCGGAAAGCGACCGCAGACTGTGCCTTGCTTCCGATTGGTGCGCCTTCCCCATAGACTTGAACTGGGGTTTGCTGTACTATTCTGGCTGGGATTTCTGCTTTTCTGTACTTTATTTTGAATTTCTCCTAAAAAGTGCTGTTTTTCCTTACTTGTGCCTGGTTTATGGGCTGTTTTTCTCTATGTTAAAATGAAGTGTTACAGTCTTTTGAATTGCTGTGTGGGCTAGACGCTTAGGCGCCTAACCCCCATACCCTCCCAGTCTATTGTTGTGCAGATCCCAAGTTTTAGCACCTTGTTGCAGATTACTGCAATAAAGGTACTTTACTGACTGCCTTCTCCTCTGTCCCCGACCTTGTAGAAGGCGCAGCCCTCGAGGTCCAGGGAGCGGAGGGGCGCCGAGACGCCAGCGGGTCGGCAGCACCTGTGCAGCCGACCAAAGGTTCCAGGAGGCCGGAAGAAGCAGGCAGAAGGTACGGGCAAAGCCGCAAACCAATTGGAAAGTGGCCGCAGACTGTGCCTTGCTTCCGATTGCTGCGCCTTCCCCATAGACTTAAACTGGGGTTTGCTGCACTATTCTGGCTGGGATTTCTGCTTTTCTGTACTTTATTTTGAATTTCTCATAAAAAGTGCTGTTTTCCCTTACTTGTGCCTGGTTTATGGGCTGTTTTTCTCTATGTTAAAATTAAGTGTTACAGTCTTTTGAATTGCTGTGTGGGCTAGACGCTTAGGCGCCTAACCCCCCATACCCTCCCAGTCTATTGTTGTGCAGATCTCAAGTTTTAGCACCTTGTTGCAGATTACTGCAATAAAGGTACTTTACTGACTGCCTTCTCCTCTGTCCCCCACCTTGCAGAAGGTGCAGCCCTCGAGGTCAGGAGGCGGAGGGGCTCCGGGAGCATGGTCGGCAGCACCTGTGCAACCGACCAAGGGTTCAGGAGGCCGGGAGAAGCAGGCAGAAGGAATGGGAAAAACATAAACCAATCGGAAAGTGACCGCAGACTGTGCCTTGCTTCCATTAGTGCGCCTTCCATAGACTTGAACTGGGGTTTGCTGTACTATTCTGGCTGGGATTTGCTTTCTGTACTTTATTTTGAATTTCTATAAAAGTGCTGTTTTCCCTTACTTGTGCCTGGTTTATGGGCTGTTTTTCTATGTTAAAATTAGTGTTACAGTCTTTTGAATTGCTTGTGTGGGCTAGACGCTTGGCGCCTAACCCCCATACCCTCCCAGTCTATTGTTGTGCAGATCCCAAGTTTTAGTACCTTGTTGCAGATTACTGCAATAAAGGTACTTTACTGACTGCCTTCTCATCTGTCCCCCACCTTGTAGAAGGTGCAGCCCTCGAGGTCCAGGGAGCGGAGGGGCTCCGAGATGCCAGCGGGTCAGCGGCACCTGTGCAGCTGACCAAGGGTTCCAGGAGGCCGGGAGAAGCAGGCAGAAGGTACGGGCAAAGCCTCAAATTTTTGCCCGCCCTCCCCTCTTGGTTGATTCCTTTATACACTTTCTCCTGCCATTTCTTAATCCACGCCACATCCCTTCCTTCCTCCTCTAACCCACACCTAACCTCCACAATGCTACTTTTCTCCCTTTGCTCCTGAGCCTCAGATCTCACCCAATCCCTTATGATATCAATTCTATACCCAGTGTCAAGATAAATAACTCAGTTAATACGACCTGCCCATTTCTGCCATCCACAAGGGCCAACCACAGATTCCTTATTCACCCCGAACCACGTTTACAATGCAACCTCTGGGATATCCCACATAAGGCCACCCTAACAATTCAGCACAGCCCTGGCACCTTACTTGTATCATGGCTTTTTATTAACCCACTATGCCTGTCCATTAAAATATTATGCTATGAAAAATTTTGCATCTATATATCAGGACCATCACTCAGCTCACAGCAGGCACCCAGGATTAGGAGGAAACACTCTGACCACTCACTATCCTTGTCCCTTGGTGCCCTCCTCAAATTAATCTTCTACCTTCTGATCTGTTTTGGTACCATTGAAATAAATCCTGGCCCCATTGAAAGTATTTTTCCCCTGCTGATCTATCCTCTATAAATGGCCTAAGCTTCCTGCATATCAATGCCTGCAGCCTTTTAAAAAAATTCTCCGTAATACAGGCCTGGGTGGCACATACCCTGCCTGACTTTCTGGTCATCTCTGAATCTTGGCTCAGACCATCGACCAAAGACAGTGTTGTAAACTTACCAACCATCAGCCTTCAGAGTAGATCGCCCTTCCAGGGGTGGTGGGTGGCCATATACATTAAGGACATCATCTCTGCTACCTGCCTCATCATCACATCCGAACCAAAGGAATTTGAATGTTTATCAATCAAAATATCCTTCCAAACTTGTCTCCATTTAAATTAATTGGCTGCTATAGGCCCCTCAGCAGGCCTCAAATTACTATCTCACCTGGGTCAATAACCAATCTAGGCCCTGAAGATACCATCATCCTTGGTGATTTGAATTTAAACTGGCTATCTAATGCATCTGCTCCATTGGTAACCTTCTGTGACACCTATGGCTTTACACAGCTAATAAAAGACCCAACCAGGGTTAACCTAAAAATTCTAGCAACAGCTCACTCCTGGATATTATGTTAGTAAATAAGCCTCACTTATATACTCATGCAGGAGTACTACCGAATGATGTAAGTGACCATTGTCCCATAGCTGGCATAAGATCTTCACCCAAACCATCCAACCCTGCTGAATTTGTCCCCAAAGGTCAAAAAGAAGTTCAACATACCAGGTTACCTCATGACCTGAGTAACACAATATATTGGCAAGATTTCACCTTACAACCTCAGTGGAAACAGCTCTCCAGATCTTAAAGGACATTATCACTAATGCTCTAAATATTCATGCACCATTCACCAATATCAGAACTAAAGCAAGGTCCTGCCCTGGTTCACCACTGATCTTAAACAGCCTTGCTAGCCAGAGACAAACTGTGGAAAAAGGCAAGAAAAACTAAGGACTCCATAGACTGGCTAAATTTCAGAAAAGCAAGAAATTCATGTACAACACAAATAAGATCTGCCAAAGCGGCCTATTATAGAGCTGAATTGGATGCCTCCTATAATAACCCAACCAGGCTCTGGGGAACTATAAAGGGTATCTTGGGCCAAAACTCTACTCCTGCCTTAACCTGCAAACTGCTACTAAATAACACAGAAATTACAGATAAACAAGAAATTCTAAATACCTTCAATGACCACTTCACCACAGCTGGACTAGCATTTGACTCTTCACCTGCAAATCTCCTGAGATCTTCCTTGAATCTTCAATCCACCGTGGGCCAAAAGGCTACATCAACCTTCTCCTTCAACCCAATATCATTGAAAGAAGTGGAAGATCTCTCTCCAATTTAGATACTCAAAAAGTGCAGGTACAGACTCCCTGGACCCCTACTTCCTCAAGATTGCATCTCAAGTCTTATCTGCCCCTCACTCATCTCTTCAATCTTTCCTCACCACTGGATCCATTCCTCCATTTGGAAAACAGCTCAAGTAGTTACTTTACTCAAATCTGGTGATCCCATGGATCTCAATAATTACAGGCCCATTTCCATCCTATCAGTTCTGTCCAAGACGCTCGAAAAGTTAGTAAACTCACAATTAAGGGTCTACCTGGATAACAATAACCTCCTAAACACAGCACAATCAGGATTTAGATCAAGGCACAGCATCATTTCAGCCCTAGCCAAAGAAACCAATGACTGGCAGACTGCTATGGATAAGAAGAATAGTACCTGTGCTGTGTTCCTGGATTTGAGCAAAGCATTTGACACAGTGGATCATGAATCACTGATCACCTCCCTTGGCTCACTACGGTTGGATTCCCCTTCACTCAATTGGTTCAAGTGCTAGCTATCAGACAGATCACAACTGGTAAAAAATGGAAACTACCTATTCATTTTAAAACCACTGCTAAGAGGTGTACCGCAAGGCTTTATTCTTGGCCCCATCCTCTTTGCCATCTATATTAATAATATTGATGCTAACCTCACTCAATCAAACATCCATCTGTTTGCTGATGATACTGTGCTATATGTTAGCAATCCTTCATTGTCTAAAGCCTGTGAGCTGCTACAATCTGAATTCTCCATCCTACAACACAACTTATTGGATAAAAACTACTTCTAAATGCCAAAAAACAAAAGCTATGCTCTTTCCTCACAAGTTGCTCTGCCACTACCCCATCATCTACCACCTACAACTAACCACCTTACTTGAGAGAAGCTGGAATTCGTTGATAACTTCAAATATCTTGGTGTCTGGATTGATAACAAACTTGACTTTTCTGTCCATATTGAGGAGCTACTAAAGAAACTGAGACAAAGGCTTGGTTTATTTTTTAGAATAAAGCATTACCTCAACAGAGACTCCCAAAAAAGATTAATCCAGGCTTCATTCCTATCCCTCATTGACTATGCTGACTTTCTGTATGGACACTGTTCACTCCCCCTCTTAAATAAACTGGACACCCTATACCACAGGTCCATCAGATTCATTACTGACCTTCCCTTCAGCACCCACCATTGCTCCCTTTATAAGGCAGTTAACTGGTCATCATTACAACACAGAAGAAATAGGAATGCTGCAATTTGGATATTCAAAGCCTTATCAGGCAAGCTACCTACCTACATCTCGGACTGTTTTACTCAAATCACTTCTAGGCCATACAACCTAAGGATCAGCAAAATTATCATTCTTAAGGTCCCCAATGCCTGCACCCAGCTTGGGAGGGCTGCTATCAGGTACTCACTAGCAATTGTTTGGAACTCACTCCAAAAAACCATGAAGCTAAATAACCTCCCACCCTTAATATCCTTCAAAAGATTATTCACCACCCTATTCCCAGAACTCTGCAACTGCTTCCACAAGGCCTAATTCACGGCCCTACCCACCCCCCATTTTCTGCTCGTGTTTCTATATGCTGAAAAAACTCCCGTTCCCAGTGTCAAGATTCACCCTCAAAATGCCTGCTAGGTCCTATAATCTACATATTAACTCTGATGTGCCAACTGCCTACTGTCTCCCAGATTAAAACAGTTAATGCCTTGTACATATGTATATTGTTATATACTAGCACTTATGTCATTGTATTACTGTTTTTTGTTACCCCTGTCATTGTATTACTGTTTATGATACCCTTGTCAATGTAATAACACTTGCACTTCTTGACCACTCAGGTCCATCTTGTAAATGAGCTATGCTCAATGATGTTCGCCTGATTAAATAAAGATTTTGATTAAATAAAGATTTTGATTGATTGATTGATCACTGTACTGTGATGCAGCGCAAGAAATATCTGCAGATTCATTAAGAGGATGGGGGTGGGGCATTTCATAATAATAATCTGCATTATCAACAAGACAGGTGATAAGCTTTTGCATTTAAAAAAATGTTAAATACATAAAAACCTTTCAAATGACTTGCCCTGCCCTGATTTTTAGGGATGTTTTCAACTATCCTCTGACAGGTCAATGATACTTGTGTTGAGAAGCAGTGGCAATAACACAAGCAAGTAATACACAATAAGTCAATCTTTTTAGAGTGGCAGTAGCAGGTCACAGCCTCAGTCAGCATAAGGCAAAATCATGACTGTTAGGGCTGCAGTAACAGCACAGATGCCATCCAAAGTGAGTCAGCAGTGGTCATTAGTGGACTGCAATGTAGACCTAACCTGAAGAGCCCTGGCATTGTATGGCGTGGCAGGCACAGCTAGAACTTGCAGATGGTCCCATGCAGTTGGGCATGGCAAGTCAGCCCTATCAGGGCTACAGATTAAAATGCATTAGTTCCCAAGTTGGGCTTAATTTACAAGCAGCCATAGTGAGTGACCCTAGCAACCTCCAACACAGGCAGCACATCTCAACTAAGCTCATTAAAATGTTTAATAGTCTGCCTTTGCTCAGTCAGGTCAGTCCCTCACAAATTAGATAAAACCTGTGTAGCAGTGGTGGCCTTAGGTTCATTTTCTTGAGAGGCAAGTTCATATGATGACAAGTTTTTCAAGTTAGAGTGCAGCAGACATCAAATAAAAGCTCTTTCTCACACACGCAATGCATGTCACACCTGTATGTGTGTGTGAAAGAGAGAGATTTTGTTTTCTGTCTTCTGCATAGCAGTTTCAAAGGGCAATATGCTTCTTGTTGTGTGAATTAGGAGGGACGTGAGAGGCTTTAGCTGACTGCTGCATTTCAGGGATGATAGAAGAAGTGTGGAGAATATTCTCACAGCCCTCCCCCCCAAACACACACACTCACACACATTGTTCTTCACCAGGATATAATCATGGAAATGCCATATAATGTAGATATCCATATGCAGATTTCCGAATACTATTTATCTCTTACCTTTCTGTGTGTGTGTGCAGTTTATGTGTTATGTTTGGAACCATACTTCAGAAGCATAAAGTTATCACTCATTGACATCTGACTATAGGAAGTGAAAATAATGTAGGCATTTAGTCTTTGAATTAAAATAAATTTATTAGCAATGCTTTTATGTCATATGTGTTACAGAGGGTGTATTAACTATGTCCATTTAACATCAAATTCATTGGATATCATAGGAGATGCCAAAATAAAATGTGTGCTATCCATCCTCGCAAATAAAGATCTTCACAACAACCAATCACCTCCCACCACCACGATCTGCACACACAACCCGATTGTTCTGTAGATCTCCTCTACTGCTACATATCATATCATGTACAGTATATTAATTAAAAGAAATACTACAGCTGAATTTTTATCTATGATACAGGAAAGAAAATATAGCCAGGTTATTACTGGGTAGTATGTTTATTATTCTGCAGACTAAAAGCATTCAACAGGCTTCTGTGTAATTAATCCTGGGTCGCTCCTGAAAAAGGGACAATTTGGGCCATGTGGACCTACCCGGTTAACAAAATGAACGAACTAACTAACTAAATAAATAAATAAATAAATGCCATTGTTAGACTACATTACATAGATAAATGCAAATTTACTGTGATGGAAGCATCAATATGTGATAAACTGTGGTTTACTGGGTTCACAAATACTGTGTTATAAATGCCAAACCATAATAACTCACTGACAAACAGTGTTATAATATTTCTAGCTTTATTATTGAACATGAGTTCACCCTCACTAAGCGAACATCCCATGAATGCTGATCAGTCAGAAATAGCAAACATATACTCGTATCAACTGTCAAATAAATTTTATTTATTTATTTATTTATTTATTTATTTAAGAGATTTACCAGGAAGGCATGCTGAGCAGAGTACCGCTCGATTCCAAATGCGCCCTGGGGGGAGGGAGTTACAGTAGTGCAGTAAATACAACGGGAAGCAAAAACATACATTCAGTGATTTGGACAAGCAATGGATGAAGTATTTATACACAGTTGCGTAGGTACAGGATCTTACAGTATATATATTTTTTTTTTTCAGTTTACTAACAAAAGAGCAGCCTGAATAAATAGAGAGCCAGACTGGGCTAACAGTTGGAAGGAGGCGGATTGAGGGTGGGGCTAAAGCGGGTGGTAATAACAGGAGCAGTAGGTAGAGAAGTGCGTTTTGAGAAGGGCATTTCGTTGTGGAGTACTAGTGGAGTGTCTTATACCGGCTGCCAGGGAATTCCACAATTTGGCAACCTGAAGCTAAAAGCAGCCTGGCCAGACCGGGTGGAT
This sequence comes from Neoceratodus forsteri, assembly GCA_016271365.2. Lineage (NCBI taxonomy): Eukaryota > Metazoa > Chordata > Ceratodontiformes > Ceratodontidae > Neoceratodus > Neoceratodus forsteri. Next base: position 240,151,676 of record CM057451.1, read on the forward strand.
CTGGGAGGCATGTGCAGGAGCCTGGCGTCTATGTTGCGGAGAGCATAGGCAGGTGGAGAGAGGGTGGTTAGGGAGGAGGACAGGTAGGAGGGGAGTGTCTGTGACCAGAATTTAGCAATGGTTCTAGCGCAGTGGAGCAATCGGCGGTTATGTAGAGAGGGGAGGTCCAAGGATTGGTAGAGGACACAGTGATGGGTGTTTGGAGGACGGTCCAGTGAGAAATGGCAGAAGGAGTTGAAGAGGAGATCAAGCCTGGCTAGGGAAGTATGGGGGGCGGCACCGTAGACAACATCGCCATAATCAATAATAGGGAGGATTCTTTTTTGGACTATTGCCTGTCTGGTTGGAAGGGGTATGAAATTTTTGTTCCGGTAGAGGGCTCCCAACATGGGGTGTAATTTTTTGTGCAGAGCATCTATATGTGCTGAGAAGTCAAGATATTGATCTAACCAGACACCAAGATAGCGAAAAGTGGTGCAGGCCTCTATAGGCGAGCTATCCAGAGTATAGAATGTAGGTGGAGCCACAAGCCAGGTTAGTTTGGACCGGGAGCCGAAGGTGAGGGAGACTGTTTTGTTTGAACTTAGGAATAGTTAGTTAGAGATGAACCAACGTTGAATGGAGTCGAAATCCTTCTGTAGGCGGGTTTTCACAGCACTAGTGGCTGGGCCAGAGGCAAACAGTACCGTATCGTCAGCGTACATATGGATAGCCATTTGTGGGCAGGTGGCAGGCAGGTCATTTAAAAAAATAGAGAACAACAGCGGACCGAGAACAGACCCTTGGGAGACTCCACTGGTGACAGGGAGGGAGGTGGATCTAGCCGAGCTAATGTGGACTGATTGGGACCGACCTGTCAAGTAAGAGTGGAACCAGTTATTTGCATTGTCAGACAGTCCAGCTTAAGCCAGTTTAGCCAGCAGCAGGGGATGGGAGACCGTGTCGAAGGCTTTTGCCAGGTCGATAAATATGGCTGCTGTTATATCCCCTTTGTCCATGCCCGTAAGGATGGCGTTTGTGAGGTGCAGGAGGGAGGTGGTGGTGGAGTGATTTTTTTCTGAAGCCGGCCTGGTAGGGGGTGAAAAATGATACAGTATCTAGATAGTGGTGGAGCTGGGAGAGTACAAGGTGCTCTTAAATTTTGGCTAGGATGGGGAACAGGGATATGGGATGGTAGTTGGATGGGGAGGAGGGGTCCTCTCCTTTGGGTAGGGGAATCACGATGGCTTGTTTCCATAAGTTGGGGACTGCCCCGAGTTTAAAAGACAGGTTATAGAGCAATGTTAGCGGGTGGGCTATGGCAGGTGCTGAGAGCAGGAGCATTTTGGAATCAAGACCCGATGGACATTTACCTTTGGTTGGGCTGAGTGTCAGCAGTATTCTTAGCACCTGGCCAGGTGTGACTGGACAGAGAGAGAAGGAGGTTGCGGGGGGTATAGTGGGGTGAACCAAGGGCAGGGGTTGAGGATGGGAAGAAAGTAGGGAAGAAACGGTGAAGGAGAAATATGAGTTAAACTTGGTGGCTACCAGTCTAGGATCTGTGATGATTTTCCCATCTATTCTGAGAGTGGGAATGGGGGGTTGAGCCAGTGGGGTAAGAAGTGATTTTATCGACTTCCAGAATTGGGAAGGGTGAGCGAAGTTATTTTTGAATGCCGATTGAAAGTAATTAGATTTGGCCTGTCGTATGAGTCTAGTACAGGCGTTTCTTAGTGACCAGTAGTGTTGATGAGCCGTTTGACCACCTGAAGCCTTGAAGGATTTCCAGGCATGGTCTCTGGCATGCAGGCGTTCCATGAGGTTAGTTGTTACCCATGGAAGGTGGGCTCCTCTTACTCGGGAACCCTGAGTGGAGCATGGAGGTCCCAGATGGCTAGAAAGTTTGTGGAAAAGAATTTCAGGGCCTCGTCTATGGAGGTGGCCCTAGGGATGAAAGACCAGTCAATGCAGGTGAGATCGTTTCGGAGAGCTACCAGGTCCAGAGATTTATAAGATCTGATGTGGAGTGTGCGGGGGGGGCCATGGGTTGGGAGATTTTGCACACCATATAAATCATATGGTGGTTGTTAAGGGAGTCAGGTAGTAGGCCAACTTTGACGATCCGATGGGGGGTGTAGTTAGCACCCAATCCAGGAGTGTGTGTTTGTTGGATTTGTGGTTTAGACGAGTGGGTTCCACCATTAGCTGGGACAAGTTTAGGGCATTTATTTGGTTTCGCGATTTGGAGGCTGCGCTGCCTAGCCAGTTCAGATTGAAGTCACCAAGGATGTGAAGTTCGCCACCTTCCGTGTGTGACCTCAGGGAGCCAAGGTGGTCGAGAATGCAACCTATAAAACAGTTCATATTTATAGATAGAAAAAAAAATTCCACTCTGAAAAATAAGCTGCATTCAATGCTGAATGAGCAGGTATAGCACTCAGATGAGATGCAACAACACACAATTAGTGTCTGTCAGTGAGGAGATGAGACTGGAAATGGCTAACACAGACAATCCTTTAAATCACTGAAAATCTTAATCTCACTCACTTCTACCCAAAGATCAGAGGAAATCAATTCATTGCTTTACCAAGGACACCACCACGTTACCGTATTTATCTGCCATTTTCACATCTCTGTTTACCAAAGGTTCTGCTGACCACTAGTGGCGTGATTAAAAAATCACAGCAAGTATAAGACATGTTACTGAAATCTGCATTTTTTAATACAAAGAGTGTTGATCATATATTGTCATACTAGAATATCATGCATGCCTGTTACCAATTGAACACTTTGGGTCAGATATTCAAAACTTTGCCACGGGGCTAAATTAGCACTGGCCAGCATGTTAAATTAGCCCGAAACCAATAGCCCGCTATATTCAAAAGGCATAGACCCAGTGCTAAACCTGCTGAATATATTGTGCTAAGGAAGCCAGGCAAACTGGGCTGGGAGTGTAGTGCAAAAATAGCCCAGGAAATAAGACAGCTCTGAATATAGCAACCAGGAAGTGTAAACCAAAACAGTAGCCCAGTGCACAGCGACGTGAAGGAAGGTAGAGGTGAACTATGTGGCCAATGTGTGTGCTAGCAAAGGAGTGGAGTCATTAAAGCTGCAAGCACCAGTGCATGTGAAATTCTGCAGAAATGTTCCATGTTTCCGAAACGTTTGCATGGCGCAGACACATTTGCGCAGGTTTTGTGCAGAGCTAAGCCATTTTGCCCAGCGCTATCATGTTTGCCCAGGGCAAAAATTTGCTATATTCAAAAGTGACATGCAAATGAGCCTACTTACCAGTCTCTGGGCAAACATCCAGATTAGCATCTCATTATGTCCTGATTTGCATGCAGTTTGCCCAGCCCTATTGCAGGGTCCACAGCTTCACCTGTAGGTAAGTCTGGAAGTGCATGGTGGTAGCTGCAGGCTGCATTTGTACAGAACAACTTAGAATATTGTGCCCCAGGAGACTACACAGCACAGGCACAGGTGGTGGTATTGCATACAATTGTCAAACTGTAGTTCCTGCTACAGTGCACAACAGATACTACAGTAGCAAGGGGGACAGTAGTGTGAGGGACACAGCACTGCCTATGGTGTATAAGGCATCAGTGACTGCTACACTTTACACAGTGACAGGCCCATCTTGCAGGTGTGTACTGACAGTGGAAATAAGCTTTGAGATAATATAATAATAATATCTAAAAAATAAGATCGGAAAAGAAGAACTATATAGTGGGTGCTACTATAAATTTTATTTAGTTGTTTAACCAGGTATAGCACACTAAGCTGAAAGCTTTTTTTACAGGAGTGACCTGGGAGCATAAGGAGGTTAAGTGATTTGTTTAGGGTCACACAGTATGTAGGTGGAAGCTGTGGGATTCAAACCCAGGTCTGGTCTGCTGGATATCACCAAATTTGTAGCTCAGAGCCTTAGACCACTGCACTATACTGCCTCCTAAATGAAGCACTTGCTATTATACTGAGAATTTGCTTTTTATCCCTCTTTATTCTCTCCTGTCTTTCTACAGGTAAATTCAGTGTTGGATCAAATAATTGTTTAAATCCTGGAACAAAATAGAATGTGATTCCCATTGAGCTTCTGCAAATGCCTGAAAACTATAAAGAAATCCTGGTCACCATACCCTGTAAAGTTTATTTAGCTTGTATGAGATGAAACATAAAAAGAGATTACAAAATATTATGTTTGTTTTTTATAAAAAGATTTCATTATGATGTTCAAATTGGAGGATCTTTAGCTCTTCCCGGGATTAACGCCATCTCAGTGTGCTTGTACTCGTAGTGCAGGATTCAGTTTTTACAATGAACCTTGAATTAGTCTGACTGACCTTTTGCAGTTTGCCGTGACTTCCTATACAGGACATGGCGTATGCATTTGCTACAGTTTGAGTCCTGAACTAAATTTGATCTAAATTCTTATATAGAAACTTTTCCTTTCTTTTTCTTAGATCTGTATTTTTTGAATGAAATGATGCTTATGAAAATAAAACAAACAGTTGGTTTCTACAGATATACACAGCACTTTTTGCAGCATAACGGTCACTTATCTAAGCGGGATTCTTGCCTAAACTGAAACTTAACTCTGATTTTTTTTTTAAACTTAACAAATTTAAAAAAATGTTTCTGAGTTATATATTTTTATTTTAATGTACTGTCTAGCCTTTCTATCTACTGGCTATTGTATTATGAAATAAGTTAATCCTTTTGCTGTTCAAAAAAATGGCGGAAGTTACTATAAGATAAATACAAAGCATAGATCTGTGTTATCTTTTTCCCCTTTTTGGATTGCTTTTCTTAGTGTTTTTTATGCACATCTTTTAGCTCTGTTTAATTATGAGCATTAATTAATTAATGATGGAATTGATTAATTAGGTACTGATTCTGTAGCAATATGTATTTAAGGAGAACAAGTTTGTACTGGACCTATACCCCCTGGAAGACCTAATGGTTGAGGCGGTAGGGGTTTTGGCCTGTTCTATTATCTCCTAGCAATTGCAGTAAAATTACCATTGTATTATATTGGACAAACTTCTGGAGTGCTGGTATACTTTTTCATGTACGGACAGTGGACATTACTGTTATGCTGTTATGTGACCCACAGATGCTGCACCACTGGCATTAGATACTCACAGTGACATATACATGGCTGGCTGTGTGTGCTGTGGTGTTTGTACAGATGTGTGGTATGTGGCTAGGGGGGCACATACCATCAGACAGGCTCAGTGTTGTTGGGGTATTCCCTACACAGGACAGTTTGCACTGTGTGGATTGTCCCAGCCTTGTGGCAGCACCCAGTATGTGGTGCAGACTTGCCACCTGTACATCCTCTGCTCAACACCCTCCACACACCCAGTGCTGCATGTGTGTGCTGGATTCTGTTGGTGTCCACTGAAGGGTGGTCAGCAGGTGTGTGCTGTATGGACACACTGCCATGGTGTCCACTGGGTGCTGGGTCACCACTTAATGCCTGGCATGGCTGGGATTGGTAGCAGATGATGGCAACATGGAGGTGCCATCCATGTGTAGCATATTTCTTCCATGTCTGGTTTCTTTCTTATTTAATATTTACTGGTTAGGGTCAATAAACCACCACTGGCAGACCCCTGCAAACTCCATAATTCACACTTGTGTATTACAGAGTTCCATAAACCATGGTTCTATGTTGCTCAAAGTCACTCAAAACTGCACAAAGCCACACAGTCAAGCAAAGCAGGTTTGCCCAGAGTCAAGACTACCTTTTCCTGGGCAGTAATTTGCACCACACACAGTGTTGTGCTAAGTCATGCAAAAACACTTTGCGCTGCACTAATGCACTGAATATAGCGTTGCTCCTGTATTCATGTACATGCCCCCTCTTTTTGCTGCTTGCATACATTATACTTTTGCCCAGCACTAATGCAGTTTGCCTGCACTATTTGACCTTTTGAATATAGTGTACCCACGCAAACCTGGTGCAAACCAAGTGCAAATGGTTTGCACCCACCGCAAAGTTTTGAATATCTGGCCTTTTGTATAGTGAATTATTATTATGCATGCAATAGTGAGTGTTTCTGTGTGTGTCGGCTGGTGGGACTAACAATGTCAGGTACAGAATAAAATGAAATCTTCATTTCGGGAGACAGAAAGTTACAACTGGAAGCAGTTCCCTTTCACATACACTTGTATGAGGGTGCTGGAAGATCAGTGAATAAGTGGCTCATTTACACACCTTTCTACACTTGCATTGTTGGTAGACTGCTGCAGCCACACTTCCTAAATATTACTGCTGGGATGGAAGGGAGTCAAAGTTGGTGAATAAGGGAGCAGGCAGAAAACACACAGAATAAATCTACAGGGCTGAGAAAGGGTTAGGCCATTGCAGGATTGAAAATGACAATTTGGTGAGGGGAACTGCAGTTTGAACAGAGTGCCATTATAACATGATTTGATGAATGATACTGAGAATCCAAAATATATGTGTATCGAGCTCCTAACAAAACAAAAAACTAAGGACAAATGAATGCAAAAACTCATGCCCTTCTCAAGCTAACTGAACAGAAAATACTGACTGCAATATTTGGCACCTAAAAGAACAATAATCCTGCAACAAGAACACACTGTATAAAGTCTTGTTACTGATGGAAATGAATACCATTTAATGGCTCTGTCATGTGGATTTTTTAAACATTACAGTAACTTAAAGCTGAGCAGAAAGCAGTAAAAAATGATTTGTGTGATCAGATTTGTCTCCCACCATAATGCCCTTGGCAGCCATGGACTCCACCGCAGTGGGATTGCAAGACATTTGGACCTCCCCCCAAAAAACCTGATCTACAATTGGCAACTTGCCATACTGAACCATGTAATAGTGTTGAAACATTAAGATAACAGTTACATTTGTATGAATGTGTAATTGGGTTACCCAGTCATCCATTCACAGAAACCATATGGCTGCAGTTGGCAGGGAACAAAGGAAGTTTAAAACCTACTGTGATACTGACCAACATAGTATGGCTGTTTGAAGTTAACACAAATAAGTAAATAGGATACAAATGATTTTGAGATGGCAAATGTTTCTTAGTTAGTGGGAGCAGATAAGTGCAGGGCAGAGGAGGAGAGAGAGAGAGAGAGAGAGAGAGAGAGAGAATACAATGGCATAGGACGGGGTAGGCACACAAGAGTGCAGCTCCATTGGGAGTAAAAAAAAAACTAGAACTACAGTAGAAAGTTTACTGTTTGGAGCAAGAAAATAGTGCAGCAGGGAGGGAGAAGGGGAGAAGAAGGAAATACATTTTAGTGAGTGGGGAGGACCCAGACAGATTTGCAGGAAGTTGTGGTTTGACTCCACTCCACTGTAACAACACAGCTGTGCTGCGTTAGGAATTCCAGTCAGACCCCTTCTTCTGATAGTAATACATCAGCATAGCTCTGACACTATGCAGCCATAAAAATGGTTAGAGACAGACTGTTCAATGAGACTTTGGCCCCCCTCAAAAAAAAGAAACAAAATTGAATACCTACTTACTGTTGCTGGTAGGATAGTGTGTTACTTAAATGTCAGAAACATCCAGATGTGGTTTCAGTGATCATCATTAATATACAGAATTCTCCCTCATAATTGTGTGCTGATTGTAAATGTTAATGGTACTGGTAACTGAGAAAAATGAGGAGATGTTTGTAGACCTTTGACCCAGTACTCTACTGAATTTATGGAGATTGACTCCAGTGCTTCAGTAAAATAATAGTTCAGCAGATTGGTGGCTGAGAGTGGCTGTTGTTCTGCCCTCTTCTGTTGCTCAGCCTGTAGGGCTGAACTGAGCTCAGCCCAACAATCACCTCCTGTTCAGCAAGGATTTCAGGACTGGCTTCAGTTTATGAGTCTACCGGTGGCTCATCAACAGGGTTACCTGAGGGGGGTCCCACAAACTCATGCATGCAGACGCTGAGTTCAGAGCAAAACTGCTGCTGAAAAACAGTAACCGTTTGAGAGAGTATTATTTATTTATTTAGTTTTTGTTGACAGGGAAGGAGGACTAGACAATTTTTTGCCTATTTTCAGCCTCATTCTGGGGGGGCACAGATTATAAGGTGTAGTACCTCACATTTGAACCTCAGGTCCAACATAATAGCAAACATGTCATTTTTATTACCACAGAGAACTGAGAAGTGAATCTCCAGTGCTGTGGTGAGCTGTTGCACAAGGTCGGTCACTGTTCAGGGGGTATGATTTGGATATTTCTCAGCATGTTCAGTAAATCTACTCATTGCTTTTTTCAGAATCTGCTCTACTGGGATGACATGACTTAGCAGTGCTGACTCAGAGATAAGGTTATGAGTGCGTCTTTCAAATGGGGCCAACACCTTTATCAAACCCTTTACCACAGCTCAATTCTGATGTCCAAGGACTCCCCGTATCACTTTTCCATGCTTAACTAATGAAGGGCCCATTTCTGCTCCAAGAGCCTTTGCAGCATGTAATATGTAGAGCTGCACTGGGGCTGTACATTCTGAATGAGATAATACTGAAGCACTTGAAGAAGCTCTTGCAGCTAACAAAGATGGTTTGTGGCTTTCACAGAGTGTTGAAGTGGTCACATATGTTTGTGGTGACTTCAACTGTTTGGTCTGCCTCTACTGTGTTTGTCATAGCCTTTCTCGCCACCAAAATGAGTGTGTGAGTGAAGCAGGTAACCACTCAAAAATTTTCACTCTCAATTCCTTCAGCATGTTTGTGGTATTGTGTAGGGGTAAAGTACAAAACTCCAACACAAATATGGCAGGCAAGATAGACCAGGTGGTCTCCTTCTGCTGGCTACTTCTTGTGTTCTTAAACCCTACACGCAAACTGCTGCCCTCAGTCCATGAGCTCAGTCTCTCTTGCAGGAATGAAAGGATGTTTACAGCTGGTGATCCTTCTTCATTACAGTCACATTTAGCAAAGCAGACCTGATATAAGAGGGGGAAGAGACAGAACCAGCACCCTTAACTCCAGTGCCACCACCATCAGTGACTATGTTATTTTCTGCCACACAGCAGTGTGCTGTCAGTATCATATATGCATGATTTGAACTCATGCTAGTCCATATGTTGGTTGTGCAGTAGAACACCTCCCCCAAAGTCCTTCACAGTCTTCCAAAACATTGTTCTTTGTTCCATCAATAAATACGCACCTCTTGTGAAAATCCGAACTAATAAGAAAACATGCCCTTGGTTCTTGTCGAGCTTGAAAGTACAGCTGCTCCACAGAGACTTGCTTTGGAAAAAGGCCAGAAAGACCAAACAGCCTAATGATTGGTCAGCTTTCACAGCTGTCAGAAACCACTACATGAGAATGTTTAGTTATGCAAAATCTAGTTACACCGGTCCGAACTTAACTCTTCCTCTAACAGTACAACTAAATTCTGGAAAACCTTAAAGAAAATCCAAGGCCACAGTTCTGCTAGTCCATTCACACCAAAAATCTTTTCAGGCAACTCGGTTGTTACTGACAAGCAAGAAATCGTTGAACTCTTCAATAATCACTTTGCCACAGCGGGCCTAGCATTTGATGACTCCCCTGCTTCTAGCCTACATGCACAACTATTTACTCCTAGCTCAACTTGCCCAGGCCTTGCCACAACCTTGCCCCCTCCTCACATGACATTCTCCTTCTCCCCTGTCACAGTAAAGGATGTTGAGGACCTTCTACTCCACCTGGATTGTAGGAAAAGTGCTGGGGCAGACAGCTCTTCTTCCTCAAACTTGGCTACTGCATTCTATCTCCTGCAATCCCCCATCTCTTCAACATGTCCCTTATCCAAGGCTCACTCCTGACCATCTGGAAAACTGCCCATGTTATTTCACTATTTAAATCTGGTAGCACTAACAATCTTAATAACTACTGCCCCATCTCCTTACTCCCTACCCTCTCTAAGCTTCTTGAAAAAGTGGTTAATACCCAGCTTAGACAGCACATCAATGACTTGGATCTTCTAAACCCTGCTCATTCTGGTTTCCAGCCCCACCATAGTACCACCTCAGCACTTGCTAAGGTCACGAATGACTGGCTGAGAGCCTTGGATGCCAGAAGTTATATGTGCACTCTGTTTATTGACCTTAGCAAAGCCTTTGACATGGTAGACCACTCCTTGCTCCTGGTTGCTTTACGAAATATTGGCATCAGTGACATGGCCCTAGAGTGGTTCTCTAACTACCTCTCTGATCGACACCAACAGATCAAGGCTGGGGGATCTCTCCCCTTAAAAACACTCTCTAGAGGAGTACCACAAGGGTCCATCTTGGGTCCTCTCTTGTTTGCCATTTACATAAATGAACTAAATGCTGGAGTCAAGTCAGCTGACATACACCTCTTTGCGGATGACACTGTATTGTATGTAGCCAGACCTACTCTGGAACTTGCATTTAGTGACCTCCAAACAGAATTTAACCACTTTCAGAACAATCTCCTTTACTCTAAACTTCTGTTAAATGCTAAGAAAACAAAGGCCATGATCTTCGCCCCTGTAGTAAACTCCCCCTACTCTAGCACGGTGGGGACAGCCCCTCAAATCCACACCTTGCTGGGAGAATCGCTGGACTATGTAGATTCCTACAAATATCTGGGGGTGTGGATTGACTCCAATCTTTCCTTCAAAGTCCATATTGAGGAACTAAAAGCGAAAACAGAGGCTTGGGATTTTCTTCAGAATCAGGCATCTATTAATGCAGGAGGGGAGAACCAGGTTGGTTCAAACAACGTTCTTGCCTCTCATCAACTATGCAGACCTTCTGTATGGGCACTGCTCTAGTGTGGCCCTTGCCAAACTAGACACCCTGCACCACCAGGCACTCAGGTTTATTACCGGTGCCCCCTACTCAACACACCACTGTACCCTCTACAACATTGTAGCTTGGGGCTCCCTTAGACTTAGACAACAAAAGAACACCATGCTCTGGATCTATAGGGCCATCTCTAACAAGCTGCCTCAATATATTAAGGATTTCCTACCTTCTTGCATTCCTGGCAGCTATCTGCTGAGAAGCCAGACTCATATCGCCCTTTACATACCCAGAGTGAGGACACATTTTAGTAGGGTGGCAATTAGTCACACCTTACCAGTCCTCTGGAATACTGCTGAAAATTTACTGCAGCTCATTTCACCTGTACCATTTGCTGCCTTCAAAAATCTTATCCAATGATCATTTATGGAGTCCTGCAACTGCTTCTGGCACTGAATCTCTGACTCTCCCTCCTACGTGTCTGTCACCTCCCCCTACTAATGGCACCTTTTCACCCCATACCCTCCACCTTACCCTTAGACCTACCATGCCAACTAATGCAACTATGACAAACCTGAAGATATTACAATTGCCCCCTCCCAACCCTCCTAACCTCTCCTCCCTCCACTATCCTTGGCACATCCTGTGCCCTCAGTGCTCTTGCTTTATAGTCTTCTCCAAGGCCACTTAATGCTTTGCTGGTCTAGACCTCATCCAATATAATATTGTGCTCTACTGTCTATCAGAGACCTGCCTTGCACAGAACTCGCACATAGCGGTATGCTAACTGCCTTTGGTACCACACCTGTAAATTATGCTGCCTTGTTCTGTTCTCAGTGTCAAATTTTATGTTGCTATTTGTAAATTATTGTACACCACTGTGCCAAGCCATGCCATTCTCACTTGTAATGACTGTACATAGGATGCTAATGTTGCTACGCCTACACCAAATTGTTGTATTGTGACTTGTTGTTGTTGTTAAAACTACCAGGTCCATCTTGTAAATGAACCCTGCTCAATGGTGTTCCACCTGGCTAAACAAATATATTGCTTGACTGATTGATTGATTGATTGATTGATTGACAGTCTGTGCCAGTAGCCTGCCAACTACCTTTCACAGGTCTGTGTTAATGTTGGGCTCTACATGCCAAGAAAATGTGGTCCATGAAGGTATATTATACCTAAGGTGCAGATGCTGCAGCAGCTGATGGAAACCCATATTATTAACAATGGAGAATGGCAGCAACAAAAGGACATCATTTTACCAATTTAACCAGTGATCTGCTGTGCTGTTGGATGGCAGGGCTTGGTATTTGGTGTGAGCATGAAAGGTGTGCATGGTGGGTGTTGTCAAAACTGGGGCTGACTGTTGAGATTTAGATTTTGACTTTGAACCCATGGGAAAGGTGTTCAAGGAATAATAACTGACTCACTACTGGAAGGCACACAGGGTGATGCTCCTGTAGGGGGATGAACTAAAACTGGTGTAGAAGGAGTCGATGAAACACTGTCTGTCTCCATAACAGAATCATTACCTGTACTAGCCCCAGGAGATGTGCAGACAGCCAAATCTCAGGGAAGGGGAGGAACCACTTTGGATCCCTGCAGCACATGGGGATGTTTCAAGTGGAGGTGATTCATCATTGCAGTTGTTGTGATGTTTGAAAGGTTGTTACCATGACTTATGGCACTGTCACACAAAGAACATACTGCCTTTGTTACATTATTTTTCAAAATGCTGAAGTGCAGCCACACTGGACATTTCCCCCATGGGCAGTGGAAGTGCATGCCCCAGTATGGTGACCACAGTCAAGTTTGCACCTTCCCCCTTATCAGACCTGGATACAGTTGGTGCTGTCATTTGTTCTTTTTCCAGAGCAGGTGTAGTTGTAGAACTTAGACTACACTGTGTTTCTGCTGGAGTCACAGACCTCTTTGAAAGGTCAGGGTGGATTATTTGTTTTGTCTGGAGGAGGGTAATCAGCTTGCTTGCCCCAGCTAGCACAACAGCACATTTGGCAGCTTGACATTCAAGCTTCTCATGAAGATATGCTGCATATTCTGCTTCATCACTAAATTCACTAAAGTGGGTGTCACTGTCACTAATGTCGGGTGATGTACTATGCTACAACTCTTGTGGCTCTGGCAGATATTCAGAATCTAAAGACTGCTTTGCTGACACCTTAGCACCTGGGAACAGAAATGTGTCAAGAGAAAACTTTTGAACAGCAGTACGTTTTGTCAGCACAATTGGTATGGTCATAGTCACCATCTTAGGGGCAGCAGGCACTGTACACGTACTCACAGGCACAGATGGCATGGTGGTAACAGTGGTAGCAGTAGTAGTGGTGACAGCAGTACAAGTAGGACAGTGGAGGCAATGTCAGTTATAGAATAGCTTGTGGTTACAGTGGCTGTGGGGCTTGCACAAACTACGGTGTGGACTGTTGTGGCAGTGGTGGTGGTCACAGTCGATATAGTGACAATAGTGGTGTCACTAGTGCATTGCTGTGACACTGGGTGGCTGAAATTATGGCATTGGTGGTGATGGGGAGGAGCATACTGGTGGCCCATTTACTCACCATGGTGGCAGTTGTAGGAATATCACTGCAGCTGTTGGTAGGGGTGGCTTCTTCTTCTGTGACAGATGATGTCAGCTGTAAAGTGCTCCTACTTTTATAAAATGATGGTGATACAAATGTGGTACTAGTAAACCGTTGTAGTTGTGGTAGTAGTAGTAGTAGTAGTAATAGTAGTAGTAGTAGTAGTAGTAGTGTTAGTACTACTACCCTCAGTCTCAATGACAGTAGGTTTCTCAGGGGAGAAAATTATTTTACAACACTGAATGTGCCCAGAACTTTTATCACCCTGTCCCTCACTGTTTGGAGCTGCTGGCACAGAGCTGGCCTGCTGGGGCTGGACCAAGCATGTTTATGGGATTCCTGAGATATGTCTGGGCATTACTGTGTGTGTCTGTATGTCTGTCACTTAGGGTGTATTTTTGATTACTGAGTGTTTATGTTGATGCTGCTTGCAAAAAAACACAATCACGATAATACCCACATCACTCAAGTAACAACTACAGGCTGATAAGAGAGATGGAGTTAGTAGACATCATTTAAGTCATACACTAAAACCAAACTTGGAATGGTACACAACACACACAACTCAGTGAGTCAAGCCTGACCAGGCCTGACACACTGAGAAACACTGCAGCAGTTTTGAAACAAACTCTGCATACACAGCTCTGTATACTCAGGGAGTGCAGACTCACAAAAAAAGAGAAAGGGTGCATGCACAGGCTACTCATGTGCAATGAGTTGCATGAGGCAGGAGGCAGCCAACACCTTCCTCAGTCAGGCAGTGAACTGATCCCAGAGCCTGATAACAGCAAAAAAAACCCCAAAACAAAACAAAAAAAAAACAGAAAATTAAAAATTTGCTTAACAAAAAAGGTCACATGAGCTGTGTGGAAGTACTAGCAAAGCCGTGGAAATGGGTCAGTCAGCAAAACAAGTTGAGCCCAGTATAACAATTCCTGACAGAAAGAAACTATCTAAAGAAAATGTGTGTCAGCAAAAGATCAGTGTAACACTGCAGACAGGCAACTATGTGAAACCGAAAGCAGCAGGAGAAGGTTGTCAAAACACACACACACACACACATACACACACACACACACACACGCATGCTCGCACGCACGCATGCACACACACACACACACACACACACAGACACACTTCTGGTCCCTGTAACAAAGCACAGTTATAGGGACAACAAATATGCAGGCAGAAAAATCAAGCCTGACTTTCTGATGCTGAGTGATCAGAGCTGGTTACTGATCAAAATGAAGCCTATAGATATTTTTTTTTTTGGCAACTGAAGTTATTGGTTACTGATCAAGGAGAAGCCTGTGGATAAAAAAAAACCTTCATCTACCAAGTCAGAGTGAGGAGATCACATTGTGCTCCTGGTTGCAAGCTCCAGAAATGGCCTCTGATTAGCAAAAAAGCTCCTCAAGTCTGAAAACTCATCCACTGACTAGTGCTTGCTGAATAGTGGCCAAATAGTGGACTATTCAGGAAGTCAATCCTAATATTAGAATATTCGGGAAGCCTACTCTTCATGGTCTTTGGAAAATACAATTTGGTCTATGCACAGCTCCACAATTTATCTGAAATCAACCTATGACAAAACATGTAAAGCTCAGAAAAAGAAAATCAAGCCTGTACCAAAATAACGGCGTGTCAACCGTGTATTAGGCAGACAATAGGTCACCCAGGGTATAACCATGAAACCAACTTGTTGCCCCATATTATCCAAAGGACTTGTTGAATGGTTCCAATACCTCAAAAAGCCTATTTGAAGAGCACTTTTAATCCACAATACCTTGCCAGGTGCAGTTTCCCTCTGATATAAAAACAGTTGCACACATGACATTGCGATGAAATATCTAACAAACGCTAACGTAAAACATAACATTTATGGAGGAAGTTAGGAATGGGCATAGGTACAAGGGCATACCTAATGTCCTCATATGTCAATAATGCCCAGTAACAGGAATCCCATTTGGATGTCAGGTGGCAAGGGGGATTGCCTGGGTGGGGTGGAGGAACAGTGGGTGAAGCTAAAAGTGAGCATAGTGAAGACAAAACACTTCTACATCAAACAAATGAGCAAAAGCAAAGGGAAAATGAGATTACTGTTTCTCAAAAGCGGTGGCTGAAAAGGTAAAGGCTAAAAGGGTAGCATTCAGAAGGTATAAGGAGAAACAGAGGGAGGAGGATAGAGAGGTATATCAGGGAAGCAGAAGGAAGCACTGAACATAGTAATGAATGCAACGATGCAAACTGAAGAGAAAATAGCCCAGGGGGTAATGAAGGGGGACAAAACATTTTTTACGCATGTACAGTAAGTGAAAAGAGGAAGACTGGGGCAGGATTGTAAGGTTAAAAAGGGAAGGGAGGACAGTGCAGATGGGGACCAGGAAAAGGCAGACATTCTGAACAAATACTTTTGTTCCATATTCACAGAGGAAGAGAAGGGGCCAAAAAAAAAGTAACAAACGCTTTGGAGGGAGGGAGGTGGTCACTAGTCCTTCTTTGGAGGTAAGAGTCTTGAAGGGACTTGATAATCTGAAGGTAGACAAAGCAATAGGACCAGATGGAGTGCATGCAAGGTTATTGAGGGAGCTCAGGGAAATACTGGCTACACATCTGATCTCTGACAGTTCTATTTAACAGCTTACTGGAAACAGGAGTGGTTCTAGAGGGCTGGAGGAGGTTGGATGCAGTCCTGCTACACAAAAGTGGTAGCAGGAAGGAGGCTGGAAATTATAAACCAGTCAGCCTGACATTGGTGGTGGAAAAGTTAATGAAATCACTACTGAAGAAAAGGATTGTGGAGTATCTTGAATGCAGTGCGTTACAAGTAGAGATGTTGCAAAGTTTTAATTTGCAGGTGAAGTTAAAGGGACACTGTCAATTTACTTTTCATCATATTATTTCTAGTTAAAAACCTACATTTTATGATTGCTTACCTACTCTAAAATTAATTGATGTTGCTGTTTGTTTTGTCTGTCTCCTTTTTAGTGCAACTGAAATGCATGCTAATGTATATTTATAAACAACCTTGTTTTGTTTACAATCCTGGAGCTGTTCTTACTGCATACATCCTGCGCATTAGGAACACCCCCAAACAGTGCAGTTACTTATGATTCATTAGGCGCCTTTCCTCCCACTGTATCACGAGTGGCTTGACTGTGTTGTGGGTGTTCCCAAGTCCAGGAAAGATGAAGTTGCACTTGATCAAGAAATGTAAACAAACCTGTTTTTGTGTGGTAACACCAGCATGGTAGGCAGACTGTTTTTCACTTTTTTAAAGAAAAAATAATCAGAATTAAACTACCAGCTACATCAGCAGTCTTTACAGAATGTTGGCCATCATAAAATTAGATTTTTAAACTAGGGACACTTTGAGGCCTAAGGGGGTTGACAGTGTCCCTTTAAGGCAAGGTCACCGAATTCACTTTTGCAGATAATTTCATGAAGCTTCTCTATTATATAGGACATTTGCCATTGGTAACTTCACCTTGCAACTTTGCCTATAACTTCTCCTTCGGGTACACCAAGGCAAAGTTGAATCATTTCATGTTACAACTTCACCTGTAACTTCTCCTTGGAGTACATCAAGGCAAAACTGGGTTAAATGAAGCTGTTCCTGAGCCAGAGATTTTGCTACCTCTCAGACTGATCCTCTTGTTGTCACCTTCCTAGCACCCACCGCATGGATGCCACACATGTAGCAGAGAATAATTTGGCAACACGAATGCCACTGCCCTACTTGCACCAACTATTCCTTTTCAGTCTTTTAGGCATAACTCAGTCAATTATTGACAAATTTGTCTGACACTTGGTGTGATTATACTCCAAGAGGAGATGCATACCTGGTGCATGTTTGATGTCTACTGGACTTAAATTGTGGTTTTGGCACTATGATGAATTTCAGAGGCAATTTTCGGGTACTGTGCATACCCCATGAATGTTTCCAGGGGTCTTATGTGTTACTATTGTAATACTTACTGTGACCTTTATTTAGATATGTAAAATGTCCCTTAACTCCAAAGACTGGTGGAGTTATGGCTTGTTAAATTTGCAGTGTTATCCTATGGAACATTAGGGTTAGGGTTAGTGTGGTCACTTGCAACACATGCAATAAATGTGCCCCTTGAGACAAGCAGGACACCCACATGGATATTGGGGGCTAGAGGACCCATCTCATGCAAATAACCAGGTCAAGTGGGAGGAAAAGCAGAGGGAAGTGGTGAATGGGGGTGGTGGAGGTGATGGACTGTCCACATTGCAATGTTTCATGGAGGTGGCGTAATGGAAGTTCCCATGTTATGGTGGGACAGCGAGCATACCCTGTGGAAGCAACAGCACCCTCTGCTGAAGTTCAACCTCCTCCTGAACCAGCAGTACCAGCACTGCCACCAGTTTTTTTTTTTGCTTTATACAAACGGTACACAACAGGGATTTCAGGGACTAAGGGGACACACTCAAAACGCAACAACTCATTACTGTGTACATGAAAAAATGTTTATTTCAATCAGTAAAGAAAACATAAAATCAATATGGTCAAATTACAAAGACAAAAATAATTCAGTAAAACATACACCTAACTGTTCTACAGAACTAAAATAACAAACCAAAGAAAACAGGAAAAACAATTCACACAAAAAACTGACTACAACAGCATAAGTACTGCTAAGACAGAAAAGGCTACCTAACCTGCCTTTTTTTCTTTCTAGAAGTTGTTGCAGCTAAGCTCCCTTCCCCCCACAGCACTGCCTCAGTACAAAATACAGAAAATAAAACTACAACTTTAAACTAATTAAATCACAAATAAATACAACAAATAATTGGTGATCTAGAGGTACAAGGCAAGGTGGACACTTAATGGAGTGATTTGTAGGAAAAACATGTTTTAAATGCTTTTGAAAGGTTTTGAGGCACATAGATATAGAGCACACCTAACACCAACTGTCTTTTCGTCACACTGCACTGAATTCAGCCTACACATGGCAGTACAGTTCATTGTGGCACCATGTGACCTTCAATCCCATGGATACCTGAAAATTTCACCTTAGAGCCAAAATTTGTAGGTGATGTTCACAATTTTGCATTCATGAAGTTCTCCTTTAAGGCAAAGTAGAACTTCGCCTTAAATGAGAACTTCACTAATTCAGAAAAAAATTGTGACTTTTTCCACAAGAGTTTTTTTTTTTTTTTACTTTGCCCACCTCTAGTTATACCAGTGAATGCAGTATGGGTTCATGGGGGGAGGTCATGTCAAACAAATCTAATAGATTTCTTTGACTGGCTGACAAAGAAACTAGATCAGGGTGGAGCAGTGGATGTGGCCTACCTAGATTTCCATAATGCTCTCAACACCGTTCCACATAGGAGACTAGTAAGCAAGCTGGATGGCTTAGGAGTGGGTCCAATGGTAGCAAACTGCATAATAAATTGGTTAGGGCATAGGTGATGAGGGTGGTGGTGGTAAATGGAGTTAACTCTGAGGAAGGGAGGGAGGATGACCTGTTTCAGGAATCAATGCTGGGACTGATCCTCTTTAATGTCTTTATATATAACATTGTAGAGGAGCTAGAAGGGAAGGCCTGCTTCTTTGTGAAAGAACCAAAATCTGCAATAGGGTAGACACTCTGGGGGGGTAGAAAGGATGACTAAAGACCCGAGAGGTGGTCAGAGGTATAGCAGCTGGGTTTCAAAGTGAAAAAGTGCAAAATAATGCACGTAGAGGACAGAAACCCAAGGGCGGAGTACAAAATGGGGTGGAGTGGTATTGATGAGCAGGAAAGAGACCTGGGGGTAATCATATCTGATGATCTAAGGTGGCCAGGCAGTGCAACAAGGCAGTTGGGAGAACATCTGGGATGCTGGGGTGCATAGGGAGGGGTATTACCAGCAGAAAAAGGGAGGTGGAATTGCCTCTGTATATATCGCTGATAAGACCCCACCTAGAGTACTGTGTCCAGTTCTGGAGACAACATCTCCAGAAGGACATAAGCAGAGTGTAAGCGGTCCAGAGGAGGACATCTTAAATGATGTAGGGTCTGCATCAAAAGCCCTACGAGGAGAGATGAAACAACCTCAATTATACACATTAAAAAAGAGAAGGGAGAGGGATGATATGATAGAGACCTTTAAATTCTTCATAGGGGATAAATAAGGTACTGAAGGGAAATATGTTTCAGAAACAAAGGTGCTCGAGAACAAGGGGACATATTATCAAGCAGCAGGGGAGTTAGATTCAGGAGAGATATTAGGAAGTACTTCTTCACAGAAAGAGTAGTGGATTCCTGGAACAGTCTTCCAGCAGAGGCAGTAGGGGCAAAAACAGTTGTGGTGTTCAAGAATGCATGGGACAGGCACAAGGGAATCATTGTGGTAAGGAAGGGGGAGGGAGAAAGAGCTGTAGATCAAGAATGATCTGTGATAACAAGGTAGGTAGGTAAAAATGGGCAGACTGGGTGGGCCAGGCGGTCTTTATCAGCCTGCAAGTTCTATATTTCTAGCACAACAATGTTCAGAAACTGCCTTTTTTTGGTTTTCTTTTACCTCGAGTCTCTCATGAATTTTCCTGGTGTCATGGCTAACATTCCCCAATCAAGAGAACATGTCCATGTAACCCATCCTTCAGGACACACCTGGAAGCAAGCTATCACAGCTTAGTTTGCCTTTCCTTTCCACAAAGTACACATAAATGCATAAATAAATACAATCCATTCCATTTGGCATCACTTCATACTCAGTGGCCTAAATAGCGGTTAATAATCATAAGTAAACAAGCTGTTTCTACCTAACAAGATGATAAATGGGCTTAATAAGTAGTATTATGCTTTTAGCATGAATTCAATCGATACTTAATTGTGCATTTAGGAAATGAACACTAGGGCAGTTATTTTTACTTTATTGAACAATCAATATATTTTAAACAATGTGTAGCACAGTCTTGATGGTCTACCTTTGTTACCCTTTGCTGTTATTTGAAGACCAGGATTTGCACCTAATGGTTTTGTCCTTTACCCCAGTTATATGAAATTCAGTAGTGAAGTGGCTAATAACTACTGAAAGTTTAGTAGTGGCAAGCAATATGAATGCTTATTTCACTTTATTTAGCTATCTATTAATCTTTAATACACGTGAAGAAATATTTTAGTAGATGTGTATGTGCCTTGTAAAATGCAGTTATCCAGATAGTGTACCTTAAAGCAGCAGTACTAGTTAGCCAGCAAAAAAGCAATCCTACCTTTTTTTGCAGTAATGTATTCCTGATGATGTTAAATTTGTCACTGGGATATTAAAAATTCAGCCATCTGTTTTTAAAATCATATTTCATGACAGCATTTCTAGTCCGTGTGGATCTACAATAAAGATGGCATCCCTTAACAACTTTCAAAAATCTTCTCCCCAGAGTCACAGACTTCCTGCACCTAGAGGTGAGCAAGCCAGGAATTTTTCATCTAGAACCAAACCAGAGCTAAGTCAGGGGTCTGGCCTGACTCTATGAGCCGAAATACGAGCTGAGTCCTGACTACTGCAGGTTGTTCTCTACATAGGAACTGAACATTTCAGACACTACATTAACTGCTTAGGCTGACAAAAATGCTTGCTTTGACTAAAACTGGTTCAGTTCAACCTTGGCTGTCAGTTGCTAACAGAGGTTGAACCAAGTCGAGCCAGGCACTAAGCTCGTATCCAAGCTTGAGCCTGCTTTGGCTTGCCCACCTCTATCTGTACCCATTACATTTATAATGCAGATATGGCAGGGTGTTGCCAGGATTTGTTTCTGATGGTCAACAGTATAGAACCACCCTAATATGCTTATATCCATGATGGTAGACCTAGCAAAGGACCAATAACTTTTGTGAACTTCAAAATTCTCTATCTTGTCTTAGGAATGAAATAAAGCAAAAAGAGCACCAGTTACACTGACATTTTGGTTTGTTCTAAGTACTAATCAAAATATTAAAATTTTTGTTAACTAGTACTGCTACTTTACCTGCCCTTTGCTGCTATGTGGGAGACTATTGTTTGCACACAGTACTTTTTTTAATTCATGTTTATTGGCCAGCTGCACAGATGTTACAGAAGTGAACAAACAACATGTGCTCAGCAAAAGCAGTTGTTGCACATCACTGGCACATATGCATTGTCACATATCCAAATAATATACATGAGTAGTTCTCTAGAAGTGATATCATCAGAAAAGATCAGCCATGATACTCTATGTCCACCCACCAGTCTTTTGACTTTTGCCCAGGTTATAAGAAATGCAGTAGCCAGCTGGCCAATCAGGACTGAAACATTATTAAAGGCAACTAATATTTCCCGGTCAAAACATGCAAACAAATAAAATAAATATGCTTGTTAACTTTATTGAACCGTGTACTTAGTGGTTAAATAGGGTAATGTATGCTTTTTTATTGTTGCCTCTAGACATTTTCCATTAAACATTGGTCACCTGGCTACTTGATTTCGTATAACCTGGGCAGACATCCAAATTATGAACTGCATACTGAAAGCGGAGAACTGGATGGGGCAGTGAATTGGTAGTGGGTCAAGGAGCCTTTCACCATTAGGTCACTGGTTCAAATCCAGTATAGGTAGGTAGTGGCCAAAAACCTTTATGAGCTGAGGGCTGTTCAGTGGCTTATGTGAAATGAGTCATGGTGACCTCAGTCCAGTTCCCAGTGGGCAGGTGTCCATATCACAAAAAACACAGACACAATTGCCATTAATTGGTACTCCTGTTGGCAGTCTCACATGAGAGCCCAAGGACAGAATGGGAATGGAGTCTGAACTACCCTCTCAACTACATGGTGGTCCCTCCATGGCAGGGTTGAGGTACATTGATGGGGCAGTGTGGGAAAGCTTGCACTGTGATCACCTGTGCTGTACCTGTCATGAAAATAGGCCAGATGACTTTGGGTTCTAGTGCTGTCAATCCAGCACCTCTCATGAGCAATAAATTCAAACACAGAAAAAAGAAAAAAATATCTTAAAAAAAAAATGGGTACAGAAAATCCAGCAACCTAACTGACTGAGTTCTCCTCTTACCCATGATTAAAATCCAAAACATAATCACAGGCAAGAAATGGTGCCAGACAACAGGTGGCTTTACCTCTTCAGATCTGTCCACCCATACATTTTGGAAGCCAGGCTGAGGCTGCAGTCCACGGCAACAGCAAGCAGGTCAGTAAGGTTTAAGCCTACCAAAATGCCTGTCTGTTTTGTTTTTTAAATGAGCTGGTGTCTGGTACATGTATGGACCCCAGGCATTGGCTTGGTGATGGAAGCAAGTGGCGGCATGAACGGCAGTTTCAGTAGGGCAGGAAAAAGTGAGTGGCAGCTTAAGCAGCAGCTTCATGTGGGCAGGAGAAAATAAAGTGGTGACTCAAGTAAAGAAACCTCCAGCTGTCTCGTTGACTGCAGTGATAGACACTGTTATCATCCTATTTGTAAATAGCTAATACCTCTAGAGTCAAAGCTGTGAAACACATGCTGAGAAACTCTTAGGGAGGGAAGAGATAGTGAATCATCAAGGTGGCACACTAGCACCAAGTGGCAGTAACTAAACAGTGCTACCTGCTGTCCTGTATCCTGTCAAGATGCCTACTGAATGTTGGCACCATAATTAGGGTGCCATAGCAAGGGCGGCAGTGAAAGGGGTGATCTTGATTTTAGATCACCCTTCACTTATGTCACCCTTTGTGGCCCCACAGTTTCTACCTCCTCTGGGACATGCTTGTCCCAGAAGAGGTTATATTTAGTTTGGGAGGGTGGGGATGCAAAGCCCTCCTCAAAAGTGACAATTTCCTTGGGAGGGCACTTTGGCACTGTAACTCCCAGGAGACAAAATTCCTAGCGTTGTAATGCCAGGTGACATTTTGCCTGCTCTGTAATCGGCATCAGCAAAATGCATGTTGCTGCAGCATGAGTGAACCCCTGTTGTTCACACCAAAAACTAAAAGTACTATATCATTTAAATATCCACCTACACAAAAAACGAATTCATAGAAACATAGACTTTGATGGCAGATAAGGACTGCTCGGCCCACCCAGTTTGCCCATTTTCCTACCTATTGGATAAGCTGCAGATCCTAGTTAACCAACAGCCTACTTCCTCCTACCCCTAAATAGAATTGCCTTATGTCTGCCTCATGCATTCTTGAATTCCCCCACTATTTTTGACCCCATGACCTCCTCAGGAAGGCTGTTCCATGCATCCACCACCCTCTCCATGCCAGAATATTTTAAAATCTTATTCATTCATTCATTCAAATATGAATCCAGTTCATAATAGCAATAATACACTCCAGGGAGTGATACAGTATATCATGGAATATTGTCATTCTTAGGTGCATGAGACACTTGACCTGTGGCCTCATGCTGCACAATGCATGGAGATGTGACAATAATTCATGATGTACCACACCCTGTCATGCATTATTGCTTAATTATAAAATAGGCAGGAAAAATCCTGTAATTGGATTGGTCAATTTGAATCTTTATTCATGGGTTATTCCCCAAATGACATATGGCAAAGGTACCAGTTAGCCTCATTACATTACTCACATTAAAATCTTTACGCCAACTTCTCAGAACTTTCAAATACTAAAAACTTTAAAATGATAGCTGTTCTTGACTCTCATTAAAATCCTGCAACTTGGCTTTTAAAAACAAAACTCCCTTTAATAAAAAAAGAAATAATTAAATGTTGTTTCCCAGTTGTCGCATCCTCCACTTATACATACCCATTTTAATAAAATAAAGTACTACTCAGTTTTAATTTCCAGTGTTTCTTTACTTACCATGAAAAGCCCCCTTCAAATTTTACCTGGTTACCTCTCTGCTGCTTACCATGCTATAAATAAAATTGATGCAATGGTTCTACATTAAGCCTTCTGTTGTGCAAATGTACTGTATGTGGGGAAGGGAATTAACATCCTACCAGCAGAATTGTGTAGAGTTTGAATTATTGTATTCTGTTGCTCGTGAATTGCATTGTAAAAACAGCTTTTTTACTTTCTTCAGAATCTGGAAGGGTAGATTTTTCAGCCTGAGAGGGATTCCTTTCCAGATTCCAGGGGTGGAATATGCAGCTCACTTCTGAAAAACTGAGACATGTTCAGATAGACTCTATAAACTTGAGTCTGAGCTGTTCCTCCCTGACAAATATTATTTATTTATTTATTTATTTTATTTATTTAAAATTTGGTGACCGGGTAGGCCCACTGATCCCCGAAGGTCCCTTTTTCAGGGGCGACCTGGGATAACAATACATATTTTCATACAGAGAAAGACTTGGGTTACAGAGTAGTTTCAGGTGTGTGAGCAGGTTACAGCCGTGGTTATCATCATGCATCAGTCCTTACAAATATGTTGACAGTAGAATTAACAAAAGGTGCAGAAGAAATGTCATTTTACATGGTAAGCTCATTGTTTACTACTGGCATGGTTCAGTGGAAAGTTAGCTGTGGTGCTATGCCTAGAGGGAAGCACAGTGGAATCGGATAAGGTGCTTGGAGGATCTGGATATTAGGATGATAGAAGCAAGTGGGGGGGGGGATCATGAGCCATGGCAATGACAAGTGCTAGTATTAAGAAATCATCAGGCACATAATTGACATATCCAATGGCCAGACTCAAAATGTGCAATTTATCATCATCATTTGGGGGCAAGGCAATAATTTACGAGTGACAGAGCCACAAGTGAGCAACATAAGACCTTCTTTCTCACATCGCAAGTGATTAAAAGTGGCATATTCTGAATCAGACCACTGTGTGTCCAATTCATGCAATGCATTTTGAATTATAGTTGTTTAAAATTAGTTCTTTCTTTATGAAGATTTAACGGTGTCTGTTGGACTTCAGTGCTCTGATTTGAATGCAGCAAATGCCATTGAGATATATTAAGGCATTGTACAAGCTGTCTTGCCTTCTCATTGGCTAAGGGCTCCTTTTCTGGCCTTTCCAAAGTGGAGGTAAATGCCAATGATGTACCCAAAATTTAGAAATGATTGATCTTCATTAGCATTTGTTAGTGGCTAAAATAAATGATCTCATTCTTTAAAGTTTAACTCTCACCTACATTGTATAAATTCAGATAGATAGACAGACAGACAGACAGACAGACAGACAGATAGATAGATAGATAGATAGATAGATACCGCACACACATATGAAGGCAGTATGATCTAGTGGTTTAAGAACAGCCTTGAGAACTGGGGTCATAAGTTCAAATACCACCAGAGCAAAATGTTCACTGTGTGGCCTTGAGCAAACCACTTAACCTTCCAGTGCTCTAGCCCACCTATACATGAAAATAGATAGAAGCAGGGCACTATGAACATTTACATGTTGCATTTATGAGGGGCTATCCTGGGTAAATCATTTGTAAAAAAAAAAAATAAACATATTCAAGAAATCAGCAATGTATTTTTTCTTCTTCTTTCACACTTAGTATGGTCTACATGCTGATGAGCTACTAACTAAGAAACTGTGAACTAAGACTGACAAATGATGGAGGGACAGTGCAGCAACTATTTAATGCCATCATGTCCAAGAAAGGAAAAGAGGATGAATTCTCAGGCACAGTACCAAGGGGACATCTTAAAAGCAACATAAAAGGTCAAATGAATGGATTCTTGTATCCTGAAGATCACATGACAATGGATTGTAGACTCTCCAGTCCACTGCATTTCAATGTATGTACAGGATTCTTTTGACAATTACAGGTTGCAGATAAAAAAGTCACTTTATACTGTAAGGAGAAAAGTCAAAGCATCAGTGTCTCATGAGAATTCCACTCCATTTAGCTTGCATTTGTGTGGAAGCAGATTTGCTATACAACATTAAAAACTGAGAGGGCAGCCCCATTCTCAAAACGCCCTCTTCTCATCTCTGCCTGTGGCCAAATATTTTTTGAAAGTATGGCCCTAGATACTTAACTCTTTGCTGAGTGTATCCTATGATTAAATATTTTTCATTCACAGTGGGGGTCAATGATGAACCAAATGGGTGGGAAATAATGGCTTTCTTAATTTCAGTTCACTTTGATTTATTTATGGTACAGTATTTGGTTTTTAATGTACTATACTCAGAGTTGTTGGTTGAGTGAAGTCAAAACTTTATAATATACGCAAAAGCTAATTGCCTACTAAATCAGAGGTATGTGAAAAAAAAGTCAGCCAGTGGAATTTCTGTAAAAGGTAGATTTTCGCTTCCATGGAAGTGTGGAAATCAAATTAGCAACTTTCAGAGAAATTCTGATTTAGAATGGTGGAACAAATGTTCAAATTGTGGATTATTTTATTAAACTGCAGAGAAAGCAGTCCATAGAACTGATCACTGAACTGTGGAACAATTACATGTATTGTGGAATAATTCATCAAACAGCAGAAAAAAATCCTCTGAACTGTTGTTCTGCAGTTCATGTACATTTTTCTGCAGTTCAGCCAAAAGTTTCTTCAGAACACAATGAAAATCCACCAAAGACATTCAGAAGATTCTGATCTCACTAATGGCGGAAATTCGGAAAACTCCACAAAATTGTCCAATTTTTGCAGAAGTTGCAACTTTCGCCGACCTCTGTACTAAATACAATGAAAAAGCCCTTCACCCACAGGTCTGAAAAAATCCTATTACCTCTATACTTATCATTCTGTATGTAAGACCAATTATTGACTATGGTTCACAATTCTGGTGGGGGCTGAACATGGGAGAGAATATAAAAATAGAAAGAATATAACACAAGGGCACTAAAATGATTATGGGCCTGGAAAATCAAACACAAGATGAATGAATTAATCATTCAACGTTGCACACCTGAGAAAGATGTAGAGCTGATGGAGATTTACTTTTCCTGTTCAGTATTTTTAATAAGGAAACCTAGTTCAGGGACAAGAGGCATACACACTAAGAAGGCATAACAAACATCCTAAAACTTCATGTTACAAAACTAACACCAGGAAAAACTTCTTTACACAGAGAGGGGTTAACATCTGGAACAATCTACCAAATAAATTAGTTAACTGTAGAAGCAAGAATATTAGATGGTGGGGGAGACAATTATAGCTTACGTTATTGAATCAAGAGATAGACAAGAGTGGACAATATTGTCGTATTCCATCTCTATGAATCAAATATTAAAAAGTGTTTTCAGATTTTCTTCAGGCTCTGATATTTTGGCTTGATTCCTAACTTCACATTTGTATGTATCGCTTTGTTCAATGTACTGTAGACTGAACTGAAAGAACCACAAAGAGTCCCAAATATTGTAGGATGTCTGCAATGCATAGTTGGGGTTCTCAATGACTATGTTTACATACATTTGGGAAATACTGTTTTTCATAATACCCTGTATGTTTAGTTAAACTGTGATGCTGGACTGGAATTATACTTTTAATACTGTTACATCCTTCCAGTACATCATGAAGAAGACTCACATTCTTGCTTGTGATAGCAGGGTGATCTGACACATAAACCTTCAAAATGGAAACCCAGCTAATATTGTTGATAATATATACATGTATGCATGTATATATGTATGCACGTATGCATAGCATACATGTACTGTATCTAGACATATGCACAATGTAAGCCAACATTCCCTCATGTTAAAAAGTAAAAGCATTTGAGATGAATGATCTCTTTGTATAACATATGTAATGAGGAAAATGTTACTTGTAGCTGCAAATGGTTTAGAGCCTGAAAGTACCTGCTGCTGTCATCACTTGCAAAAACCAGTACAATGTTTGAGTCTGTGTGGCAAAATTATTGTATACATCCCATGTAGTATCTGAAACCCTTCCAATGGACTGAGGAAAGACAACCTCATTTGGTGCAGGTGATGGTTCAAATGGTAATATAAATGAAATAATTTATTGTGTTTTAATTGCTTCAGCATAGGGCTTGAATGTATGGAAATAATATTACACCCTCAGCAGGCAACTCCCTATATATTCTTCTTCCATCAAAGTTATGAAATAGTGTTCAGAGAAGAAAAAATGAATAAAAATATACAAGTGAAAAAGCTAACCTATATTATAAGTAGCAGTAGACCATGTTGAATTGTACTGCAAACCCTGACATCGGACTCCTGCAATTATCTGATTTTAGGAAACATGAACTACAATAGAATAAATCAGAATTGTGAAAAAATGTATACAGTATGCTAAAAATTGCTGACCATTTGCTTCAAGGAGAAGTTTGGTGTGTTTAGGGTTAAACTCTAATATGACAGTAGCAATATACTTATACAGTATATCAAAGTAATTTCTCATTCATATAAGGTGTTCCTGACTGCACATAGTGTACGACTCTTATTTTGTCACAGTCACTATTTTTTTCTTGACACTGTTGCCTAGACAACAGCAATGATCTTTCAAGTCAAATTGGCATTTGGTTTAAAGGTCAAAAGACAACAGGACTGAAGACAACTAAGGTGAGGCATGTTCCAGTTCTTTCATTTTGTTTCAACAGGAATTAAACTCATTGAGATAAATACCTGTTTTACAGGTTTGCTGAAGGAGGTGGCAGCAATATAACAAACAACATATCTTAAAGAAATACTGTGAGTTGTAACTACATTGTCCACTACTCACACTGTCTTATGGATAACTCATAATGGAAAATAATAACAAAAAATGCTAAAAACACTTATTTTATTCTTACATGGGAAGAAAATGCATACTTTTTTTCTTTTCAATATTTGTCACTGTGGGACAGTCACTATGGGTCAAAATAACCCTTACCGGTCTGTGTAGGAAGGAAGTATGACCTGTTAGATTACACAGCTGTGACCCTGGTGACTCAGTAGACCAATACAACTCCCACAACTGCCACTTGCATACTGTGTGACCTTGAGCAAGTCACTAAACCTCTCAGTCACTAACTCTGTATTGAGTCACATCTGAAAATGAGCTTCTGCTCAGTGTGTCTTTCCTGGCCTAAACGTCTAAAATAAATCCTTAACAATGTCCCTTAAAAAAATAAAAAAAATATATATATAACGTGCCATGAAGGCAGTCCTGGCAATAATTCACTTTAAACTTAACAGGGAATGTTTCATGCAAATCAGGGCAATTTCTCTTTAAATAAAGACTGAACCTGCCCCTAGATGCAACTTCATAGGGCAGGTAAAAGAAAAAGAAACACTGCTTAATAATTGTTTTAATATGTTTAATATCTTTTTCAAGGCTTCACCCTCACACTAGTATTGGTCTCTGGTTCTCCTGCACCTTACTGCATCCTTGAGTGCTATAGTTTAGGAACACCACTTAAGACTGTAATGAATGATACACTGCTGACACAGTATACCATCTTTAGATCATCTTTGCTACTGGTTTTGACAACCTAACATGAACATTCACTTGATGGTCACAAAACTTAATTTATTTGGAGTGTAGTGTCCTTCCTTACATGGCAGCCATGAAAGGCATGATGTGAATCTGTTCAAATGTTTCAAGATTTCCACAAAATATGGGGCTCCTTTTCATGGCTGCAAGGTGGAGCTCTGTATGCCATCTTGCTATCACATAGAGGAAGAAGGCATGTCACACTCCCAATGAAGAACACAACATTTTGGAGTTGAAGCACAATCCCTCCACTACTTAAAGCACTCTGCTGAGAGGGAGAGAGGAGAGAGAGAGAGAGAGAGAGAGAGAGAGTTTGATTCATACATTCCTACATGCAGCATACTCATGCCAGATCAAATTAAAATCAGTGGATGTGCTCAGTGTAAATGGCACACAGGGCAGCTTGTTAACTAAACATCATTCACTGGTGAAATTCCTCCATGCTGTCTTTTTAGTTCAGTCTTAAAGGAACGGGAGTGAGTGAGTGAGTGAGTGAATAAGTGGTGAGTGGATGGAATGCTTAATTTTGAAAAGGTGACTCCTTTCTGATTATTGAATTTTAGTAAGGCAGAGGGGATCACTTAAACATTTCAGTAGCTGCAGTACAACTTGAAATATGTTATTATGTACCAGATCCACAGCAAAGGGAAATAATTGTGAGACATGTGCCAACCATAATGAGAGAAGTCATCAGCAACCTTGTAGTATGTTGACTGTGGAATGTTGGAATGCAGGAACCAGCCAACATCAAAGGACTATTTCATTGCAATAGGAGTGATTTGAGTTGGCTAATACATTGGCTCCATTACTCACATTGCAGCAGCGTTTTCTCAACATGCAAGCAATATTTTCACAACATGCAATGTTCACATAATTATGTTCTAGTCCACTGTCTGTAACTGATTTAAAAAGGTTAGTTGTCTCCCACATACTCACACTTTCTGCCTTTTTTTACTGTGACAACTGTAAATTGTGTGTTAGTATTAGTAAAGTCAAATGTGTCTGTAATGAGATGATCCACCCCCTGATGAAGACCCAGACAGGGTTGAAGTGTCAGGTCTGGGAACTCTAGTTCACTACTCTGGAGCTGCTGCCACAGTAAATAATCTTATTAACTGCAACCTGCCTGAGAGTGCGTTGGTTTGGAGTGTGGTATCTTGTTTGGTCTACAGTACTGTGTACAGTGTAAGCCACACCTCATAAATTAATGTAAACCTCCACAGGTGTACACCCCTAATTATTCTAATTACAACTCTAGAATTCACGGGATATATATGAAACACCAGATCTGTGTGGAATGACTCCTGACATGTACCTTGCTCATCAGTCATGAAGGGAGGGGGTGGGATTTAGGGTTGCTATTTACCAATTTTGAATATGTTTACCTCATATGTGGTGGATCAGTGTTGATGCATGGCCCTGTACTTGTTAACTGGCTTTGGATCAGGAGGGTAGGGAAACAAGTTGGGTGGGCGTTTTGCCTAACTACCTTAATAGAACATTACCAAAAGTGTTCATAAAGGATTTGTATGTGAGTATTAAAAGCCATAGGACCTCACATAGATTTCTAAAACTGCTGAGCAGCACGTAGATTTCAAACCTGTCTTGCAGCAGAAAGATAATAACAACTACTTTTTAACATCACAAAGATTTTGAACATTATTACAAAGCATGAAAACAATTGTGCAGCATAAAGATTTTAAAAAATACTTTATAGCTCGCAAAGATTTTGAAAATCAAACCTCACGAAGATTTTGAAAATCAAAGTGGGCAAGCATTAAGGATACAATACTTGAAGCAACATCCCATTGTGTTAGACAGAAAAGGAAGTGCAAAAGAAGAAGGAAACCACTTTGGTTCTCAAATACAGTAGCAGAAAAGGTCAGAGCCAAAAGGCTGGCCTTCAGAAAATATAAGGGAACACAGCGGGATGAAGATAGGGAGGCATACCAAACTGCCCTAAGGGAAGCAGGTAAGGCAGTAAGGCAGGCAAAGTCCCAAACTGAGAAACACTAGCACGAACAGTAAAAGAAGGTGACAAGACTTTCTATAGATACATTAGTGAAAGGAGAAAGTCCAGAGAGTATTGCTAAGCTAATGGAGAAAAGGGAGCATGTGAGGAGGAGGACCTGTAAAGGCATCTATCTAAATAGATACTTTTGCTCAGTATTTACTGAAGAGAAGGTAGGGCAGGCCCACAGCTCAGCATCATGGACACAGGGGAGGGAGGTGAGCACTACTCCCTTCACAAAGAAAGGGTCCTACAGAGCTTGCTAAGCTCAGGGTGGATAAGGCAATGGGACCTGATGGCATACATCCCAGGGTACTTAAGGAGCTAAAGGAGGAACTAGCAGAGCCATTAGCAGAATTGTTTAGTGAGTCTCTGAGCACAGGAGAGGTCCCAGAAGACTGGAGAAGGCTCATGTGATCCGACTCCACAAGAATGGTAGCAGGAGGAGGCGGGGAACTAGACCGGTCAGTCTTACCTCAGTAGTGGGCAAGATTATGGAGGCACTCCTTAAGGAAAGGATAGTGCAACACCTGGAATCCATAGGGCACAGGATCCAAGACAGCATGGGTTTACAAAAGGAAGGTCCTGTCAAACTAATCTCATAGATTTCTTTGACTGGGTAACCAGAGTGGTGGACCAAGGGGAGCAGTTGATGTTGCCTACCTTGACTTCAGCAAAGCTTTTGACACTGTTCCACATAGAAGATTGATAAATAAGCTAGGTAGGCTCGGGGTGGGTCAAGTTGGTCAACTGGGTGGCAAACTGGTTGACTGGCAGAAAACAGAGAGTGGTGGTAAATGGTATACAGTCAGAAGAGATGCAAGTCACAAGTGGGGTACCTCAGGGATCAGTCCTGGGGCCAGTCCTATTCAACATCTTCATTAGTGACCTACAGAGATGGACTAGAGGGTAAGGCTTGTCTGTTTGCAGATGACACCAAGATCTGCAACAGAGTAGATGATCCAGATGGGGTGGGCAGAATGAGAAGAGATCTAGATAAACTAGCAGAATGGTCAGAAGAGTGGCAACTGGGATTTAATGCAAAGAAGTGCAAAATCATGCACATAGGGAGAGAAACCCTGAAGCCACTTATAGGCTGGGAGGAGTTGCTAGCAGTCACAAGGAAGAAAGAGACTTGGGCATCATCATCACTGATGACTTAAAATCATCCAAGCAGACCTCTAAAGCAGTAGGTAAGGCTAGGGGGTGTTAGGGTGTATTAGTAGGGGTATCACAAGTCGTAAGAGGGAGGTAATAATCCTCTGTACAAGACATTGGTTAGGCCCATCTGGAGTACTCATGGCAGTATTGGAGGCCACACCTTCACAAGGACATTAACCAAATTGAGGCAGTCCAGAGAAGGGCAACCAAAATGGTGCAGGGACTGCATCAGAAGACATATGAGGACAGATTAACGGAGCTCAATATGTATACCCTTGAGCAAAGGAGGAGAGAGGTGAT
Organism: Neoceratodus forsteri; assembly: GCA_016271365.2. Lineage (NCBI taxonomy): Eukaryota > Metazoa > Chordata > Ceratodontiformes > Ceratodontidae > Neoceratodus > Neoceratodus forsteri. Next base: position 240,184,822 of record CM057451.1, read on the forward strand.
ATGATCGAGACATTTAAACACCTTAAGGGCATAAACAAGGTGAAAGAGTCTAACATGTTTAAATATAAGAAAAATAGCAGGACAAGAGGACACAGCATGAGATTAGAGGGAGGCCGATTAAGGGGAATGTGAGAAATTCTTTTTCACAGAAAGGGTGGTAGATGCATGGAATGGCTTACCACAAGAAGTGGTGGCTATGAATACAGTGCAGGGCTTCAAACAGGCATGGGATAGGCATAAGGGAGCAATACAAATGACTATGAATAGATAGGTCACTGACAGAGCAAAGGCCGATGGCACATTTATAAGGTAGAAAAAGAAATGGGCAGACTGGATGGGCCTTGCAGTCCTTATCTGCTGTCAACTTCTATGTTTCTATGTTTCTATCACACATTACAAATACTGTTGTGCAGTACTAGTTCTAATATTATAAAAATCTATTTGCAATATCTATGTATAGACCTTACAGAAACAAATATTAAAGGATTCCTGTGCAAAGATTTTCATTTTTAATCAAAGATAACTAACTACTGTTATTTAAAAAAAAAGGCACAAGAACATTCTGTGACTCATACCAACCCTCTCTCACAAGCACTAAACATTCACCATTAACCATTACTACTTTAACACATTATCTTACCTTTAATCTTTTGGTCATGTAAAAGTTTAACATGAAAAGAATCTGTGTTACTTTAGCTAGGTAACTGTGTTTTAAGGTGCATGTGTGACAAATTGATTGCAATTAACTGCAGTGTCAGTGGCTCAGTAGGTAGCACACTCGCCTCTGAAGTTGGGAGATCAGAGGGCTGTGGGTTCAGTTCCCACATCTGGCACTTGGGTTAATATCCCAATACTGACACTGTAGTGCAGCATGAGGGGGGTGCTGCACTTCTGAGGTGCCGTCTTTCAGATGAGATGTTAAACTGAGGTCCCATCTGCCTGGATTGGTGGTAGTTCAGGTGGATGCTAAAGATCCCATGGCACTTATTGAAAAAGAGTAGGGGAATTTCTTATTAGAATAACAACACCAAAACAATATAAAACAGTGTTACTTAACACAAAAGAAAAGTATAAATCATAACAAAAGCAAACAAGTATTACAGACATACATATCCAAACAAGCTGTCTAATACAGAAGTAGAACTCAAATCTAATCCCAAGACAGAAAGGACCCCCCCCCCCACTAAAAAAGTTGGGGAATTTTTTTATTGACAAAATATAAAAGCATGATACAACCAAACAGTAATATGGCACATGAAAGCATAAAAAAACAGGAAAAAATGAAAATATACTGTATATTATATCATACATGTAAACAAAAAGTAAACATTACAGAGTATCTCTACCTGGAATAAAAGAAAAGAACAACATAAATGAATAATGAACATCGTACACCCAATAAAACAGTTGGTAAAGAGCTGCAACCTCCCCCAAAAAAGAAACAAACACCCCCCAATCCCTACATATGGAAATTTTAGGAGAAATGTTTGGAAAATTATCAAAATAAACATAAAGCAGCATTACATCATGCACATCCAGAATAAAAAGAAAAGAAAAATCAAGAACATAAAATGTATTAGGAAAGGACACAATGACAGAAAAACTGTAACATAAACTAAAAAGTATAGTTCCCAAACAAAACTGACTACCACCCCAAACCAAAACAAAACACAGACAAGCTCAAGTTGCAGAAAGCCACTTACACAAAGCCCAGTAGAGCTGGTATGTATCACAGGGAGGAGAAGCATGCTCCCTATCTTGAATAGAGCAGAGCTCTGCAAAAGTCTGATTCATAATATGAATGCTCGTATAAAATTTCTGTTGCAACAATTGAGCACAACAGGCCTGCCATAGAAAAAAACATCAGAGGGCAAAGACAAGGCAGAGGGTACCAGGATAATAATGAGAAAGGGAGGCAGGAAACAGCCCATACACAAGAATGTCATACAAAATCAATGTAAGATGCTTTCCTTCCATTTATGGAGCCAAAGTGTCCAAAAATACTTACTAAATGGACAGTCCCCCAAAAAATGACTCATGGTTTCCAGTATGCCCGGACAAGTATCGTGAAAACACATACGCTCCTCCAAAGACTTGTGCAGGTGATTACCACACACACCCAATCTCTCATGACACAACAACCAAGTAACATCCCATAACTTTGCTGGAAGTCTAGAGTCAGTAAGCTGGCAAAAATTCACAGCAGTATCCAATTCAATACCAACAGCCTAGGGGTATCTGAAAAAGAGGAAAGCAAAACAGTATGATATAATTGCTTCCTAGACTGAGATTGCAGAACCTGAGGGGTCAAGTGCCATTGCCAGATTTTAAGAAAAGTGGGAAACAAGAAGGAGGGAATACCAAAAGTCCTAAAGTTCTGAGGAACTTCTGAAGGAAGCCATTTCACACACAAAGGAGTCACCCAGGCACCCAAAATAGAAACCCAAGGGGAGGCTGCAACAGAAAAGGAAACAAAAACTTAAGAAACAGGCAATGAAAAAAACCCACAGGATTCAACATCCGAACACCTCCCTGACAATAATCATGACATAAAAACACCCGCCGGACAGGATTTAAATGAGAACCCCAAAAACCTTGAAAAAACACACTATTGACTTTGGCTTCCAAAACAAAAGGAAGAGGGAAAACAGTAGCCACATGTAAAAATATAGGAAGAACTAAAGTCTTCAAAAGCAAAACATGTTTCTTCTTGGAAACAGACCAACTCTTCCAAGAGATAATAAGCTGGAGACCTTTATCAATAGCCAAATTCCAATTATACAGAGAATCATCAGGACTGCCAAAATACAGACCCAAAGTTTTAAGAGGACCAGAAACAACAGGAATCCCAACCACAGAAGTAGTAGTAGAGGAGGGCACAGAGCAGGGAAAGATCTTAGCCATATTTTTATGAAAATTTAATTGAGAACCAGAAAGAGAACTAAAGTCAGAAAATAGATGTGTGAAACCCGAAGCAGAAAGAGAGGATGTGGTATAAACACATAAATCATCAGCATACACAAAAACAGTAGGCACAGAGTGACCACCTGGAAGGAACAAGGGAGGGATAACAGGACAGGAGCTCAACTTACATAACAAAGGGTCAGTCTGGAACAAATACAAAAGGGGAGTCAAAGAACAACCCTGCCGTACTCCCGGTTTACTCAAAAATGCAGCACCAGGAGAATGGTTGACATGAGGGGTGATCCAGGCAGTGTTATATAAAAGCTTAAGCCAAGAACTAAAGCCAGAAAGAACATGGTAGTGTGCCAAAACAGAAAATAAAAGGAGTGCTCCACCCAATCAAAAGCCTTTTCTTGATCCAAAGAAAACACTACAGCCCTACTTACATCAGTACAAGAATACACCACATCCCTAAGATGAGACAAAGAATGTAGCATGGAACGACCTGGGATAGCATAAGTCTGAGTCATGGAAATTATGACATCCGCTATAGGCAGGAGCTGCCCCAAAACAATGACAGCCAGAATCTTATAATCCACATTAAGGAGACTCAAAGGTCTCCAGTTCTGTAAATCAGAACGGTCACCTTTTTTATAAATAAAAAGCAAAATAGCATCTGAAAAATGTTGAGGGACTGAAACTGAAGCCAAGACATCATTACAAACAATAGTTAGAGCAGAGGCAAAAAAATCAATGAAAGAGTGGTAAAGCTCAGCCGTCAAACCATCCAACCCCGGAGAAGTACGCTGTTTCTGTTTCTTAATAGCAGTCATTGTTTCCAAAACAGAAATGGAATGCACAAGAGCAAGAAGCAGGCCCTCAGAAACCTCAGGAATGACCAAATCAGAAAGATACTCAGCCGGATCCAAAACGACGAAACAGTACCAAACATCCCTTCCACATGGGTTTGTATAATGTGCCTCAAAAATGGAAGAGAAGTATGGTCAACTCTTGTAAGGGGATCAATCAGACCATCAAAAATGGTGGAAGAGATCCTATTGGAATAACTCCTATAGGGATCAAATGCAGCCTTAGAAGCCTGCGTGCCACACTGAGCTTCAACCTTCAAAGAGAGAGCACGATCATACTAATATCGTTCCATAACAGACTTCAAAGCCTGAATTTGGCTGAAGAGATCAAGTTGGAATTCAGAAGCCCTAGAATAAGTATCCAAAAGCTGCTGACGGAGTTGGGAATACTGAAAATAAGTAGTGTGGGACGGAGAGCCGGCAGATTTGATAAAAAAACAACGAAGGTCAGTTTTAGTATCCTCCCACTAGAGGATAGAAGAAGAATAAGCATCCAGTACAGAAACTCTAGCTCGTAACAAATCCAGACAACTCTGAGAGATAAGAGAATCAGTCAACAAAGAACTATTCAACTTCCAATGGATACAAGAAGCAAATGGATAAGGTCCCGCACTAGGAGAGCAGAGCAAAGCAACTTCCAAATGATTTGACATCTCACAGGGAATTACAAAAGCCTGGGAGACTGAAATATTCCTAGAAATGAAGAAAAAAATCAATCCGTGTTGCAAGAGCTCCCTTATAAAAAGTTTTTGCATCCTGCTGGTGAACAGAGGTATAAGCATCCACCAAATGGGCGGAAAGAAGGATTTTAGACAAGGTAGCAGCATCACTAAACAGCTTGTGGGCATTACTAGGCCTATCAGAAACAGAAAGACCACAATTGAAATCACCCCCAAAGTAAACTTGTCGAGTGGTAAATAAATAAGGTTGGATAGCAAGAAACAAAACAGACCACGCCACAACACTCTACGGTGCATACGTATTAATCAAACGAAAAGGAACAGAATCAAAAGAACCATCAATAAGGAGAACCCTACCCAGAAACACATTGAGAACTCTGGAAATCTTAAACCGATGCCCAAAAAACAAAATGCCCACCCCATCACATAGATCCTCCCCAGGAGACTAATAGGAGGGTTCCACAGTCCATCGGTGTTTCACCTGTGCAACCTCAAACCTAGATTTAAGCCTGGTATCCTGAACAAAATAAACAGCCTGTTTCAAGGAAAGCAAGAAACCAACAGTAGAAAGCTGTTTATGGAAAGATGTCATATTGCATGCATTCAAAGTGCAGCACTGCAGAACAGGCTGCTGAGGCATGGGCAATAAAGGTCAAAAGAGATGCAGAGAACTGCAGTGGGCATCAGGGGCAGGAAAAAAGAAGCAATCTGACCAAAACAGAAAGCCCAGAAAAAAGGAACCCTCAAAATCACCTATGAGGGAACTGCGTTCTCTGCATCTTTTCCAACCATGGAGTTTCTCTACAAGATTCAGAAGAAAGGTCCATATGAGAGGAAGAGACATGAGAAGAATCAGAGTCCTCTTCCTCACCTTCAGTATCCCCTCATTGGCTTCTTTTAGATAGCAACTGGAACTTATTTTGAGTAATAACAGTAGTAGCAGGGTCATGAGACTCAGACTTATGCTTATCCTTCCCACGTTTAGTAGAAGGGACAGTAACAAATGTTCTGAGCCTAATATCTAAATTTCATGAGGTGGAGTCATGGATTAGCTTATATGACCCGGATGTCTTGGCATTGACCGAAACTTGGCTAACCTCAACTGTTTTGGAAACTGAACTATGTATATCTGCCTATAAACTGTTTAGAAAAGTTCGTATTACTGGCAGAGGGGGAGGGGTTTTGTTCTATGTTAAGGAACATTTAGTGGTAAATGAGATTAGTATTTTTAATGGTAACTTGGACTACTGTGAACACATCACTATTCAGTTAACATTGGGTCTTGTTAAGAAATTAACTATTTGTTGTGTATATCTTCCACCTAGTGGTAGTAAACTAGGTTTACAGGAATTTGTAAATAATTTAAATACTAGGGCCTTTGCAGAGTTGATAGTACTGGGGAATTTCAGTTTAAATTGGATGGGTTCTGGCATAACAAAGTTAAATACTGTTTTGTTTCAGTCAGGTTTACAACAAATTATTACTTTGCCCACTCGACACAACAACAGATCTGGAAATCATACATTGTTGGACTGGATATTAACAAATAGGCCTATTAATGTGATAAAATGTGGTCTGATTTCTGATGCGTTAAGTGATCATCACCCAGTATTTTGTATCTGGAATCATGGGGGATTGAAGAAGCCTAAGCCAATTATAAGGATTTTGAGATCTTTTACTAAATTTGATGTGCATTCTTTTCGCACACAGTTGGGTAAAATAGTTTGGTCCTTTTTACACTCTATTCCTGATGTGGATTCTGCTTTGGATTTTTTATGAATGAGTTTACATGTGTTTTGGATCAGTTTGTCCCCCTTGTTAAAAGAAGGGTTCGAGGGAAAACTTATGGGTGGTTAACATCTTCTCTGATCAAACTCATGAGACAACGAGATAAGGCTTGGAAAATGTATAAAATTAATCATTCTGTTTCTGGTTATCATGTTTATAGGACTCTAAGGAATCAATGTAAGGCTCAGATAAGGAAGGCTAAAACAGATTTTATCCGTCATAAACAATATGAAGAATTGTCTAATACTACTACTTTTTGGAAAACAATTAATACTCTGATAAAGCCTAACGCTTGTCAATCAGGTTCAATGAAGCTGAATGGTGATTTGTTGACTTGTCCACTGAGAATAGCCAACGAGTTCAACTCAAAATTTACTGCATTACTTAATTCTTATGGTGACCAGTCTGAGGTGAAACATTTAGGAAAGACTGAAGATCTTATAGTTAACAGTAAGTTCTATTTAAGGATTACTACTCCAAAAGAGGTTGAGAGGCTGCTACGGTGTATTAAAAGGGATAGCTCAGATGGTTCTGATGGCTTATGCCCTAGTTTGTTGGCAGATGCTGCTTCAGTTTTAGCATTTCCAATCAGTGTTATTTTTAATTTGTCTTTTGTGACAGGTACTATACCTAATATATGGAAACACTCTTTGGTTACTCCTATTCTCAAGTCTGGTTCACATCAGGAATTTGGTAACTATAGACCCATTTCTATTTTGTCTGCTCTAACTAAAGTTCAGGAAAGAATAGTTTACAATCAGTTGATTGGGTATGTGGATTGCTTTGGATTACTGTCTCAGAATCAACATGGCTTCCAAAAAGGAAGGAGTACTGAGACTGCCTTGGTCGAGTTCACGAACGCAGTACTTAATGGCATGGATAAAGGGTGCCTGATGGGTGCCGTGTTCGTGGACTTGACCAAGGCATTCGATTCAGTTAATCACCAGCTGTTGGTTTCTAGACTTGAGTTCTTGGGAGCTGGTGAGTCTTTTTTGGACTGGACGAGGGATTACCTAACTAATAGGTTTCAAAGGGTTAAGAATAGAGGTGCAGTATCAGATTCTGTATTGGTAAAGTGTGGGGTTCCACAAGGCTCCATTTTGGGGCCACTTTTGTTTTCTTTATTTTTTGATCAATTAGTAAGTGTGACTAATAATGCTTTTTTAACCCTTTACACTGATGATGCAGTAATTTATATGCAGGGTTTGTCTGTTGGAGACCTAGATGTTTCCTTAACAGAGGAAATGTGTAATTTTCAGTCTTCACTTATGGCCTGTAAGTTAGTCTTAAATAGATCAAAAACAAAGGTGATGGTTTTTGGAACCTCTCCTAGATTAAGATCTGAGGTTAACAAATTGGAAGTCAAATCTCTTGATGGAGTATTGTTTGATCATGTTGATACATTTCAATATCTTGGGGTATTACTAGATTCACACATAAGTTATGAACCTCGCTTTTTGAGGGTTACCTCAAGAACACATTGTAGATTGGCTCCTTTGTACAGAATTCGTTCATTTCTTATTCCTGAGTCTAGGCTAGCTATTTCTAAACACTGTTTAGGTCCTATTGTGAACTATGCAGCCATAATTACTGACACTGCTTCTGTGACAGTGACCTCAAAGAAATCCACCTTACTTCATTTGATAGCTAAGTTTGCTTTAAACTGTCCTAAATTACTCACCACTGTGTGATTCTGAAAGAAATGGGCTGGTTACCAGTTTCTTTAAGTTTTCAACATTGTGTGGCTAAGTTTATACATAGAATTGTAAACTCTGGGATTCCACATAATATTTGTAAACTTTTGAGACTGCATAATGATGATTATTACTCTAGACATAGGTCAGATAGTAGGTTTTTTGAGATTCCATTCATGAAAACTAAAAGTGGACAAAGATCTTTTGCTTACATTGCTCCATCTACCTGGAATTAAATTCCTTATGATATTAGGCAGTTATGTTCTTCTAAAAAGTTTGCTGATGCACTAAGAATGTACTTTGAATCCCAATTTAACTGTAAATGTTTTTATGACTCAATTTTTGTAACAAAGACAATTCATGTCTGCAATTTGTTGTACTGTATATGTATGTTTGATTATGTTTTGTATTGTCTGTATGTAATATATGTGGGTCGCACCTGTAAAAGGTACTTGTTTCCAGTGTGCTTACCCATTAATCGAATAAACAAACAAACAAAGGGCAAATCAGTTTGAGGGGAGGGGAGGTATAACATCCATCAAGATCGGGATCGGAGAATGGATAGCAGCAACTACAGGAGAAGCCTGGGCAGACTCCAGAACTAGAGTAACAGTCTGAGAAAGAGAGGGCTCCGGGGTGGGGGAGAAACTGAGAGACAAACAAGGTCCAGACCGGTGGTAGGCACTGGGTCAGTAGGCACCAGAGAGAGCTTCTGCTGCCGCTTCTGGGCCTGTAACTGGGAATCAGAGATAATGGTAGAATGGTCCCGGGGGACCCTATCAACCCTATTATGTTCAGCTCAGGGACATTGGGGGTAGTTATGACTATGATCTTCACACAAATTACAAAACTGAGCATTAGGACAACCCAAGCTAACATGGCCATAAGCTAGGCACAAGGTGCATCTAGGCTGATCACAAGTGTAACTTAGGTGAGTCCGAGAGCCAAACTTATGACAGGTGTGAGGCTGGCCAGGGTAGAAACAGATACCCCTACCCTGACCAATGTAAAAGCTACCAGGAATATGCAAAAACCCCTGCTCAGTTTGCTTAAGCTGAACTTTAATCTTCCAGCCACCTGTCCACACTAAATCTTCATCAAAATAGGGTGGGGAGAATCTAACAGATCACATCTCTGATGAAGCCCAAACTGCACATCATGGATATATACTCCTTCACTACAAAATAATAAAGTAAGTACTTTCACCAAGGGCTTAGTAAGGGGTATGATTAAGAAAGAGGCCCAAATCGGAGTGTTCTTAACCAGTTCATACTGAGTCCAAAATTTTTCCAGAGTCTGAACAGTCTTGAAACTAACATCATACACAGTTTCCCCCTTGATATGAGTGAAGGCAAAGAATGCTGAAGGGCTAATTCCCAGAGAGTCTCTAAGCATACCTTGGTGAACAGTATGGTGTGTGGGGGCCATAGAAGACTCACCAAGGAACTTCAATTGAACCACATTTTTCTGCTGAGTGGGTTCCCCAACAGATTTAAACAAATCAGACATTTTGAAAGAAGGAGTCAAGTCCTCAGGGACAGGAGCAGAAGGAGAAGATTGGTGAGCAGGAGAAGCACAGTGTTCTGTCAGTACCTGTGATTGGACCACAATGTCCAAAGAGTCAGTGGCATTCTCAGTAGCAAGCGGTGGAACAGAAAGATCTGTCTCAGGTTCTACAGGGGAAGAAGATCGAGTAGAAACCAAAGGTGGACCAGTAGGAACAACATCCGTAGGCATTCCAATAATAGCAGCAGCAGAAAGAGGACCAGGTGAAGTCCAAGGCTTCCTATCTGAATATCTCTGCCAGCCAGCAGCATGCAGAGCAGTGTATGGAGACCAAGTAGTACTTGATTGAACAGTGGTCCTCGAGGTAGGTCTAAGGTGCAAATGGGAGGGTGGGAGAAAATGCAAATCAGCAGAGAGGGTTTCAGAGGCCTGTTGAAGCAGTGTCTGAGAAGCAGAAGACACAGAATAATCGGCATCAGGCAAATTGTCTTGTGTAGAAGCATCATCACATATCAACTGTAGAATTAACTGTTTATGCTGAGAGAACATCTGTCACAACATAGCATCAGGAATCACAGCAGCTTCATGGCGGTCCTGTTTAGCAGAAGTTTCCATATCAGATAAACCAGAAGGAACAGTAGAATCCTTATCAACAGCAGAAGCAGAAGGAAACACACCGTCAATGTGAACTTGAGAAGCCTCAGAAGCAGGAACACAAACAGGCTCAGACACCAAGATAGAATCCACAGGCAGAGCAGAGTCTCCACCACCACCTCCGCCTCCCACAGCAGGAACGTCAGCCATCTTGGAGTCACTGACAAAAGGGTCCCCCCTACTCACAGGAAGCAGAGTAAGGGAATTTTTTATTGAAATCATAAAATCATAACAAAATATATACATAGCAGTATTACATCATACTAAACCATAAAAAGAAAAGAAGTCAAAAACATAAATAAGTATTAATTCATACAATAACCGAAAACATAAGGAAAACATTATAACCAACTCCCCCATACCCCCACTAAAAGAGTAAGGGAATTTTGTATTCAATACTTCAAAAGCAGCATCATACATCACAAATATAAATCAAAGGGAAAATGCAAAACAAACTTGTATTAATTCATACTCCCCCCTCTCAAAATAAACTTAGTTAACTTATGAACAAAATAAACATTTGAAAAACCCAAAAACTACAGAAACTTCATATTAATTCATACACTGTAGATAAAGCCCCCTTCCCATATCCCAATGATATAAAGAACATTTTCCCCTTATCAAACAGTATGAGACTCCCACAAAAATAAGGTACAAAGCATCAAATGAGAAATCTTAAATAAGTATTACTCCAATACATTGTCAATCTGCTTTTCAGGTGAATGCGAAGTTCCCTAAGAGAAAACATAAACCTAAAATAACCCTCCTCTCTCAAAAATGCAAAATCACATATAAACAAAAATAAGTATTACATCATACATTCCTTTTTACAAACCGCAAAGATACATACCCACCCACCAAACCCACCAAAAGGGTGAGAAATTACCCACCTGATAAGAGCATGCAGGGAAATGCAACAGCAAAGTTATAAAATGAAAATGATAGCCTACATATGCTTCAACCCATATCCAGCCAAGTCATCTTTCTCCACCAACGCTTATATAAATCTGAGTGTACCCTCTCCCTTTCCAATGTCTGCCACTTTATCACATCTTTCTTAATGCTGAATAAGATCTGACTTTCTGTTTTCAACTGTTTCCGGAGTGTCAGACCACAATGAGCCTACCAAAGCTGATAACCTATAAACCCCATTAGAAGACAGACTGTGGTTGCATCATAAATTGCCCATGAGCCAGGAAGCACACCCTCAGTCCATATATCTGGTGACTGCCCTTGGAAAGGGTTCAGCGACCATGCAGCATGAAAGCTAGACCAAAAGCAAACAACAAAAGGGCAATCAACTACAAAATGTGACATAGATTCAACTATTCCCGGACATCACTCTTCTCTTGGGCAAAACCTCTCTGATATTTCTTTATGTTTCATATTACCCCTAACCCCCCAATTTTTTGTGCATGCATAGCCATAAAAAGTCCCATAAATATTTAGGAATTCTTTTACTAGTCAAAAAAATCATCTTTGAATTTTGGTCAGCTATGGGCAACTCCAGGTACCATGGAGCAGCATAAAAAAAGGTTTCTACCATTCCTGTATAAAGCTGTTTTCGAGAAGTCGAACAGATGGAGCTCTTAACTATTTTCCAGGCTTTCAATTTCCCAATCACCCCCCAGAAATGGCTTGGAAACTGAGACATCTTTGTCTGCCGGGGTAAAAAGTTAGAGGGGTCCCAAATTTCTATTAACTGGCCTATACCATCCTCCACCCATGGGGTCCAAACCTTGGCCTCCCCCTTCAAGAGAGGTGTCAAATTATAGAAAATAAAAGTAACATGTAAAAACACTACAGGGTTCAACATTCCCAGTCCACCTTCACTCATTGGTAGATAGGTGATACCTCTTTTAACCGGGTTCAGTCTACTCCCCCACAAGCATAGGAAAATACATTATAGATTGAAGTCTCCAAAGATTGTGGGGTAGGATAAACAACTGCTAAAAACAAAAAGTATGGTAATTAAAATGTTTTAATTAAATAAATACGCTTAGCCTTTGACATCTGCCCTTTGTTTCAAAGGACCACTCTATCTCAAGCTGCCATCAACTATATATCCCAGTTATACCTATGAGCATCTGTGCCACCAAAGTAGATACCCAATATTTTCCTGTAACCGTAATCTACAGGTATATTCCAAATCAAGGCAACATCATCAGCATCATAACCTAATGGCAGGATCCCACTCTTCAATTTATTAATGGATGACCCAGAAATTTCAGAAAAGTCCTTATGTATTGATTGAGCTTCTTTAGCAGAAGAACTATCAGCGAGGACCAAGACTAAATCGTCAGCGTACGCTACAGAAACAATCTGTTTATCTTCACATCCAACAGAGAAGCCCATAACTAACTCTGTTGTGTTTAAGGCATACAATAAGGGGTCTAAGGACAACACGTACAGCAAGAGGCTCAGTGGACAACCCTGCCTCACACCCCTATATACCATAACCTCTCTTCCTATCCAACCATTAATGCTAGGTAACAAACTAATGCCTTGGTAACATGTTTTTATCCAGCCTATGATCCTAGAAGGCAAACCATAACAATGCAAGGTCTCCCAAAGGTATGCATATTCCACCTGATCAAAGGCTTTCATTTGATCAAGGCAGACAAGATGACCAAACAATTCCCATGAGTCCCCCTTGTGTATGACTTCCCGAAGAAGAATAAGGGCATCCTGTATCCACCTTTTTGGGACCCCAATAAATTGTGAGGGATGTAGTATAGTATCCAAAACTGTTTGCAAGTGATTGCTCAAAACTTTCATCAGGATTTTATAGTCAGTATTAAGAAGCAACAATGGTCTCCAATTTTTCAAATCTCCTCTTTGCTCTCCTTTAAATATTAATAACAAAAGCCCCTGTAGCATACTTTCAGGAAGATTCTCGCTTACTAATCCATCATTCAAAACCTCACCCAGTTCTACCCCTAAAACTTCCCAGATCTCTTTATAGACCTCACGTGGGAGCCCATCAGAACCAGGGGCAGTCCCTGCTTTAAGTGACCAAATCACGTCTCTGAGTTCCTTTGACGAGATGGGTTCTATCAGGGTATCTTGCAGATCTGGTGATATCTGGGGTAACTGTCTACTTACCAACCAATTTTGCATTATATCCATTGGAAGGGGTTTGCTTGGGAAGGATTTGGAAGAATAAGTGGTATTTCATTTAAAATTTCTTTATTAGATATCACTCGCCCTCCATCTGCGGTATTCAAATATGTCATACTACGTCATTCTCACAAGAACCGCGCTGATTCAAATGGTAACGTGTCACTTTTCTTCCCATAAATCCCATACTTATGCTTCTGTTCTATAGTTTTTAAAACTTCCAACTGCAACTGAGCCAGTTCAACCTTTATACCCTTAATCATTTTATGGCACTCAGTCCCCAAATGCTGTTGTAAATTCATACAAAATTTAATATGTTCCCTCAGATATCTTAGCTCATCATGTTTCAGCTTCCCATTAATGCGTCCAATCTTCTGAAAATATACCCGTATTTCCTGTTTAGTGTCCTCCCACCATTTATCCTTACCATCATATAGAAAATAAACTGACTTGTGAGCAATTAAAAGTGAAAGAAACCCCTCCATTACCTGAGGGATATTCAACAAGGTGACATTTAATTTCCAGATCCCAGGCCCTCTCTGGGTCTCTGGCACATCGCCAGGTACAATTGTGAGAAGTCTATGATCTGATGTAGCCATTTCTTGTAATGACTATGATTGCACAACCAAAACAGGTGAAAGGAAAAAATAATCTATCCTGGACGCCCAAGGGCCACAAAAATAGGTATTGCAGTTCCCACTAACACAAGCCTCAAAGGCATCTACAAAACCTGCGTCTTTTATCAACTGAGCTAAACAAAGTGTTTCACAATAAACTTTCTTTCACAGTGCTAATGAAGCCTGGGAAGGCAAAGAACAATTAAAATCACCCCCCAAAATGATTGGATGGGAAGTGCTCCAAAATGGATAAAGGGATTTAAACAAGGCCACCCTATCAAATTTAAGTTGAGGGGCATACAAGTTCAATAATTATATAATCATATTACCCCACTTGATATGCAGTAGCAAAGCCCTACCTTCCAATATCTCTATGTGATGTATCACCTGAATATGTGAAGTAAAAAAAAAATTCCAACCCCCAGTGCATAATTCCTTCCCGTGAAACCAATAACTGTCTCCCCAAATCCACCCATTATTAGCTGCAGACAATTCTTCAGTAGTATGCAACCTAACATCCTGAAAGAAAACACAATCTAAGTTCTTATGTACACATTGTGCAAAAGTACTCCGACATTTTACATGAGATTTGATGCTGTTGGCGTTCAGTGATGCCACACGAAAGAGAAAAGGAGTCAAATGTCACAGTGAGTCAATCTTCACTTCACTGTACTGGAAGCCCTAGTCACTTTTCCGCTCTTACAGTCTTGCGGTCATTGTTCCATTGGCCCCTCCTGAAGCACCAGAGGCTCAGGCTGTGAGAGAGCCGCAGCAAGCAGTGCACTTCCATAGCCATCGGTTCTTCCACTAAATTATCGTATATATTTGGGTTTTCCAAAATGGGGGCTGTGACAGAGTTATTGGATTTATTTTTCTGTTTAGATTTCCCTTTTGATATCTTTCCTTTCTTACTCATAACCAGAGTGAAACCTTCACCAGGGGATGCCTGGTCAGGGGGCTGGGGGGGCACTAGCACCTTCCGTGTCTCCCATCATATGATCCATAGGCACAGGAACTGATGGTAAAGGAAAAGCATCAGAGGTATGTTCCAACCTGTCCCTTGGGATTTGTTGTTCTGGCAGTAGTCCCTTAAAATGGGCCATATGAGGACCACCCCCAAGGGGAGCATGGTTCTGTTTGACTGCCAGCCGAATATAATGATCCTGTACCCCAAAGTCTGCTTCTTCTGTGTTTTTCGCAGCAGTGGGGCATGTTTCAAAAGCATGCCCCACCTCATTACAGAGATTGCATTTAGGTTGATGAAAGCAGTGGGTGCTTGGGTGTCTGGTTTCCCACAGTATGTGCATTTAAGAATATCACAGGAGGTACTAATAAGTGTTTTGGACCCACATTTAAAACAGTCTCTGAGCTGTCCTGGGAGAAAGAGAAACCCCTTATCCCTACCAGTGCAAAAACATTTTGGTAGATGAACAAGGTCAGATGCTGTATAATGTAACTTAACTCTAAACTTCCATCCCCTATTCTAAAACCCCTCCGCATCCATAATAGGCACAGGATTCCCCTGAACATCACATTTTTTCTCCAACCAATGGACAGTATCCACAATGTTTACCCCTTCATTTCTAAAAAGGATTGTTATAACCCTAAATGGCTGTTTTGTTAAGGCCAGGACAATGAAATCTGACCACAGGGGGTTAGTCTTAAGATTGATGTAATGACACCAAAAGGTTTCTAACAATGATGGTGTACGAAAGCTAATGTCAAGGGTATATTCTCCCTGGACATGAATCAGTGCATAAACCTCAGAGGGAGAAAACCCCATACTGTTCTTCAGCAACATTTTCCCAACATAAAATCGATCTGGGGGTGGTCATGAGGACCTACATATTGCAGCCAGATGGCATTACGCCTTTTTGCTAGTTCCACTGGTTGCCTAAAGTGACTTCCATATGAAGGCCTTCTAGCTGCCTCAGCAACTGGATTTTCAACTGAATCAGTTTGAGCATTATTTTGATCATTACCCACCTCGCCCTCTGGTGCAGCAGGGGGAGCAGACACGAGACCAGGTGTTACAACACACAATTCTGGCTCAGAAATTGCCAAAATAGTAGAGGTTGTACTTATCTGTGGTAATGAGCAGTCCTCCGCCTCAATCCTAACATCCGCAGGTTTCCAGTGTCCATCTGACATAGGTATCCACCCTGCATCCTGCAAGGCCCTATCCAGTGACTAAGTGACTTCCACGATATCACCCCACTCCCTTCGTGAGGAAGTCTCACTGCCATCAGCTTGTACTCCAGGCCACTCTTCAGCCACATGAATTTTGCTTGGGCCTGTGAGTGTTGTAGATCCTGGTGAATTCTCCATGCGCTTCCTCTTCCTGTCATCTTCTTGTCTCTGTCCTTCAATTGAAATGAGCTCACTCACTGTGAGCAATTCTGCTTCCAAGCAACACCGTTTTTCCTCCAAACTTAATCTCTGTTCTATTTCAACCACCGAGGGACCACCAACTTAGGCAATATGCTGGCCACCCAACGGGTGCATTCCAGCCACCTCTGCAGCAGATCCCTCTACTAGTGGTAATGCTATTGCATTAATGGATTCCTGGGCCATCGCAGCCTGCTCTGTCAGACCTTCCACCTCCAAGTCCTAGTCCAAAATGACCACATCTGCCAGAGTAGGGGAATTTCCCCAGTGTCCTGGCCAAATTTCTCCCATTCACTAAACAAAATACCACCAACAGCTTAATCTGGTTCAAGTTCAGTTGCTTACCATCTGTATCCCCCTTCCCCCCAGTCACCCCTAAAAAATGGACTTCTAGGCCCAGTGGGCTTACCGGGTCAACAAAATTCAATAAATAAATAAACTTAAAGCAATTTATAACAAACCCTCAAAAGGAACAATTCCCAACAGATAACTGCAAAACCTATAAGGTGCATACCTCAACTTTTTGTTACTTATTAACTGTACAAACACAAAAATGGAAGTAGCGAATTAGACAAAAATATGCAAATGTGGTAATAAATTACTAAAAAAACACAAAACTGATCTTCTTTTACATTGGGAGGGTTATAAGACCATAGGACTAAGAAGGTAAATGCCAGATTTTCCTAGTGTCTAAAATGGCTAAATTATAAGCCTTTGAAAACCCCTCTAATAAAGAGACTCCAACCCTAATATAAAGGCACTACTATGCCTCTCTTTCATATATATAGGGGATACGTGATGGGCAGGACTGAGATATGGAACATATTCTCACTCCTGCAGAGTGAGAATGCACAGCTCACTCTGCAGGACTGAGAATATTTTCCATATCCCATGATCTGCCCATCATGTGTGCAATTTATACCACGGGGGTGAAAGCTTTCAGAACATTTTTTCTGTTTCTGTGTGTTTCCTGCTCATTCTATATGGAGTGTATGTGTGTGTGTGTGTGTGTGTGTGTGTTCTGAATGGACTGGGAGTCAGAAACACAGGTGATTGTGTTTTGCAAAGTTAATTGAGTAAGCCAGAGGCTCAGTGAGAAAGACAAACAGCTGCAGGTAGCACTCACACAGAGAAACTGTTTTGTAGAAGAGTTCCATTTAGAAGGCAGGTTGTTTTGAAGCTGAGATCAGCACAGTAATGGGCTAGGAGTGTTAGAAACACAATGGGACACAGGTGAGAGTGTTTTGCATAGCTAACTGAATAAGTTGCAGCTTCAGAGAGAAAGAGAACTGTTATCTGAAGCAGTTTCCTTTAGAATGTAAGCTGCAGTGCAGATAGTCTTACTCTGGTGACATCAGCAGAGTGTGGATAAATGTTGATATCATCACCTGCTGATGTCATCAGGATTTATTCTCACACTAGTGGAAATAACACAGTATATCCTACTGAGAAAGCTCTCCTACAGAGTGAGCCTGGATATTTCACGAGTGCCAAAGGGACGAGTGAAATATACAGTGCTTACAATGCAGGAGTGAAAATATTTTCCATAGTCCATGATCTGTCCATCATGTATTCGATTTATATAATGGGGGCCCCTTTGCAAAATGTATAATTTGCACAGCTTTGCGTGATTACGCAGCTTTGCGTGAGTTTAGTGTGGGTTTCGGGGGTGTAATAAATGGTGTTTATTTTCACTCCACTGATGTCATCAGCATTTATCCTCACTGTGGTGGAAATAACATGGTTTATCCCACTCATTTATCCCTCACCCCCATTGTATAAATATAGATATATCAAGTATCTCTTTTCTCTCTCTCTCTCTCTCTCTCTCCCCTATATATATATATATATCTATATCTATATAAGACAAAGAACCTCTGTGCGCAAGCACTGAGGCAATGGTTACCCCAAAGGGCATTTGGCCAGGAAGCCAAGTTTCAAAGAAATACAAATTCACACATGCCCCCACAATGCAAAGCATCATGTGCTGCATATGCAGATCACCACACAATATTATGCTGGTTCAACTTTAAGTATTTCTGCTCAAAGTTGAACCAGCATAATATTCTGTGATGATTTGCATATGCAGCCCATGATGCTTTGCATTATGGGGGCATGTGTGATTTTGTATATATATATATACACACACACACACACACACACACACACACATATGCCATACCTTTGATGATAAAAATAGCAAATATCTTATTTATTTAGTTATTTATTTATTTTATTTAAAATTTGGTGACCGGGTAGGACCACTGAGCCCCGAGGGTCCCTTTTTCAGGGGCGACCTGTGATAGCAATTCATATTTTCATACAGAGAAAGACTTGGGTTACAGAGAAGTTTCAGGTGAGTGAGCAGGTTATAGCCATGCTTATCATCATGCATCAGTCCTTAAAAATATGTTGACAGTAGAATTAAGAAAAGGTGCAGAAGAAATGTAATTTTACATGGTAAGCTCATTGTTTATTACTGGCATGGTTCAGTGGAAAGTTAGCTGAGGTACTATGCCTAGAGGGAAGCACTGTGGTACCTGATAAGGTGCTTGGAGGATCTGGATATTAGGAGGATAGAATTAGGAGGGTATCTGTGATATTTTTGCCACTATGGGTACCTAGAGTGAGAATATTAGTGTTATTCTCACTCTAAGTCCATTTATCCCCTTTCCCTTTCTAGGAGCAGTATAGTGTAGCGGTTAAGGGCATTGAGCTGCAAACCTGGAGATCTGGCTTTGAATCCCATCAGCCCCCACTTGCATACTGTGTGACCCTGAGTAAGTCACTTAACTTTCTTGTGCTCACAGATCGTATCGGGAAAAAAGTTTTGGCTTAGTGTGCCTTTCCTGGTTAAACAAATTCTGCTTTCCCTTATCCCATAATGACAATGAAGGTACAGGTACTGAAAACACAGAGAGCAATCTTCTGATGGCATCCCTTACCATTATACAGTGAGCTTGTATTAAGAAGACAACATCCATGTTGAAAGTGGCTACTGAACAAACAGGATGCCGGACCTTTTCTTACCATTGGTTAATAAAAAGCATGGCATAAATCAGATATTCCATTGCCCTAATGAATATATCAAAGATATTTTCCCTAACACTGTTTGACCTTTTGATATCACTTGTCGCTTTACCGCTCATGATGACATAAAGTCAAATTGCACTCAGGAACAATATCAGTGATATTTTTATTAGGGCCATGACATATCCCTCCTACACTGTGTTTACTGGAGGGATAGACAGAGAGACAGACAGACAGACAGATAGATAGATAGATAGATAGATTATTCCCCCTAGAAAAAGTAAGCAGTATTTCCATATATACCTAAAAATGTAAGACATTAAACCACCATACTGCACTATTTTGAACTATAATACATTATTAATTGCCTTGTTAATATAAAAAAAATCAATTTCACAATTAACCCCTATAAAAGTCAAACACCACCCTACACAAACCTACAACACCGCAAAAAGATTAACACACACCAGAAGAACTATTTATACACAAAAAAAACAAGTCCACACCAAACCAACGACATCAGACCAACACAGTTCAAAAACCCTTAAGAACCCTACAATCACATTATAAAAATACTTCAAACAAAACATATCTTCAAATATACACTCTAAAATTGCAATCCCTACAAAAACAAACACTGCCACAGTACAAAAAAGCCTGTCACCAAACGACTCC
This sequence comes from Neoceratodus forsteri, assembly GCA_016271365.2. Classification (NCBI taxonomy): domain Eukaryota; kingdom Metazoa; phylum Chordata; order Ceratodontiformes; family Ceratodontidae; genus Neoceratodus; species Neoceratodus forsteri. Next base: position 240,204,747 of record CM057451.1, read on the forward strand.
ACTGTCTCAGCAGTGTTACTTGTCTCACTCACCAAATGCTCTGGACTCTCAAGAAATGCTGAGCTTCCACACAGCTACAGTACTATTCAAACTGCTGTTTCATGCTGCTGTTCATGCCACCACTTGAAACACCATCCTGAAAACGGCAGTGAAGCCCTCTGGCTGCTATGCTAATTTTTGTCCTACACCAGTTGCAGTAGGATGCTCTGAGCATCCTTTATGACTGCACAGCTGTGCATGACACCACATACACATGCTTCATGTTATATAGTATATGTGAAAAAGGCAGCACACAGCCACATGATAGCGTGCATGTGTAAAGCAATGCATGTGCAAAAAAATATAACTTTGTTGCACATGCACAAAATATACACAGCGCTGCTGCAAACAATCACAATTGTGATCAAAACTAAAACTAGCCATCCTAATATATTATCTAAAATAAACAATAGGAAACAGTAGTATATTGATTTATTTACTTATTTTAAAAGATTCACCAGGAAAGACATACTGATCTGATAACAACTCATTTTCAGATGCGTCCTGGAGGGAAGGGGGGAAGAGGAGGGTAATGAATAACAATCAGAACAATGATTACATAGCAGGTTCAAAACTAAGCATCATATACTAAGCTACCATTAAGAAGCAAATGTTCAATTTGTACAAATTTAAACAAGGAGAAGGAAGAGAAAGCAATCCAAAGGGTATCAAGGAGATACAAATAAAGTGCAAAGTAAAAAATATGCAGGAAGGAGTTTCAAGGATGTTCCAAGGAAGTTCAGTACAGAACAGCAGAGGTAATGGGTGATAACAGTAGGAGATAGGTGAATAACAGTAGGAGATAGGGCTTATTTTTATTTTATTTATTTAGTTTTTGTTAACCGGGTAGGTGCACTAGCCATAAAATAACTATTTTCAGGCATGATCTGGGAGAGTGCAGCAAAAAGAGAACAGTGAAACAACAGCAACATGGGTACAGTAATACAAAAAGAGGAACAGTACAGCAGTGCTACAAAAATACAATGAGTAGAAACAACAAAACATAATGGCAAGCACTATATAAATAATAGCAGTAAGATATATAATAAATGCAAAAACCACAGACCCAACCTGTGGAGTGAAAGGGTTAATAAGAGAGTAAGGTTATATATAGAGAAAAGTAAGGAATGTTCAAACATAACAAGAAAGACTGATAGAAGAAAGGTCGGGGTGGTACTTGGCAAAACAATAGTGGACGGTAAGCCACAAGGTTCAAGAAGGAAGAGAGCTAGTAGTCAAGAAGTTATTTACAAAGAGAAAGAAAAATATGGGAAGGGGAAGAGGAGACAGTCTTGGAGCTGGATTAGAGTGGGGGTGACATTATTGGTAAGTCTCAGGAGCTTCGGGTTAGGTCAAAGCACGTACAAGCATCAGTTAAGGATAGATAATGATAATATTCACTTTTAAATCTAAAGTGAGACTGAGACAGCCAGAGGTTGAGTGGAAAAGCATTCCATAGCCTGGGAGCAGAGAATTGGAAGGCCCCTGTGCCTTTAGTCATCTGACATCTCGGAACATAGAGCAAGGATTTGTCAGCTGATCACAGGCCATGGGAGGATGGTTGAGGGATCAACAATGCTGCCAACTGGGATGGTTTTTTTTTCCAGATGATCAAGTCCATTAGTGATCCAAGGTAGTATTGTCTGCTGGCAGAGGGTGAGAGCCAATTCAGATTCTTATAAAGAAGGCAGTGATGCTTGAGTCGAGACGACGAAGAGGCAAATTGGCATATATTGTTATAAGTTACATCCCATTTTAGTAGGGAGGTTTTATGGGCAGAGGTAAGAATAGAGGCACCATAAGTAAGGTTTGGGAGCAGAATACCTTGGCCAATTGCTAATTTTGCCGAGGGTGTAAGCACGTAGTTCATTTTGTAAGCTACTCCCAGTTTCAGGTTTACAGCTTTACAAGATGACTGAATGTGAAGATTAAAATCCAGAGATTGGTCCAGCAGGATCCCAAGGTACTTGAAGGAAGTAACATTTTCAAGTGGAATTCTTTCTGGATGAAGAACCTCCAACAAACTAGAACAGGCCTTAATCTTCGGTGCGGAACCTAGGAGCATGGCTATAATTTTCTTTTCATTTAGTACAAGCTTACGGTCTATTAGCCAGTCTAAGACCTTATTGAAGTCTGAGGTAAGTGATGTGTTTATGCAGGCAATACTAGCAGAACTAGTATAGATGATCAGGTCATCAGCGTAGAGAATAGCCGAGCAGGATTCCAGGACCTCAGCTGCATTGTTGATAAAAAACTGAGAACAGAAGGGGCCCAAGGATAGAGCCCTAGGAGACCTCAAGGTTTATAGTAGATGTGTTGGACAGGGAGGAGTTAAATTTGACTGCTTGCGACCTGTTTGACAGGTAGCTACAGAACCAGTTTGCAACAGGGGTAGAGAAATGGAATTCATGGAGAGTGGAGAGAAGCAGGGGATGGTCTACAAGGTCAAAAGCCTTAGTGAGGTCAATGAAGTTGGCACCTGTGGGTTTTCCAGAATCCATGTTGGACAGAATATCAGTAGTTAGTTGAAGAAGGGCCGTGGTGGTGCTATATCCTTTTCTGAAACCATGCTGGGTGTCTGAGAGGAGATTGTATCATGTAAGATATTCAATGGTCTGTGATGCAACTATTTTCTCTAGGGTCTTGCTAAGGACAGAGAGAATTGCAATAGGTCTGTAATGGGCCATGCCCTTTGGGTCACCCATTTTTAAAGACAGGCGTTACTCTTGCAAATTTCCATAGGTCCGGCACAGTGCTATGGATAAGGGATAAAGTATAGATTCTGGCAATTGGAGAGGCAATGAGTGGAGCAGCCAGCTTAAGGAGATGAGGTTCCAATGAGTCAGAACTAGAGCTGGTATTGGCAGATATGGATCTCAGTCATTTCAGAACTTTCGCTCTTGATATAGCCTTGAAATAGAATGGTGGCGCTGGAGAAGCATCATACGATAGGACAGTATGATTGTCTACTGGTAGCATGGTAGGTAGATTGAAGTGCGATCCACTAGGTTGTAAAGCCAAGGTATAGTGTGACAGATCAGAGAAAAGATTGTTAAAACTGTTTGAGATGGTCCTAGGGTCATTACAATGTGCCCCATTTATGATCATTTCGTCAGGAGTGAATGACTGCGAGGTACCCAGAAATGTTTTGACATGGGCCCAGAATTTCTTTGGGTCGTAGGCTGAGCTTTGTAGAAGGTCCTTGCAGTAGTTGCTTTTAGCAGCTCTAACTTGTCTCTTACATCTGTTCCTTAGTTCATGATAGACAATAAGGTCTGACTGTAGGCCAGTTTGTTTGTAGTGAATCCAGAGCTTGTCCCTCTGGTGCTGATTAGCAAGGTGGTCTTTATGTAGCCACCTCGCCTGATTTCCTTTGACCCTCCTAGTAATCTTGGGGGCATGTTTACATTGAATGACAAGAAATTCATTTATGAATATCTGTAGAGCAACCTCCACATCCTTTGTTTGATAGATACTTGTCCAGTCAATATTGGAGACATCATAGAGAAATGCATCCTGGTCAATATGAGCTAGATTTGTAAATGTGATTAGTCTTGATGGAGGAGATAGAGGCGCAACCATAGATAGGATACAAAAAGTGGGTGAGTGATTTTTTAGTGCATCCGCTAGGATTCCTGCTTTCCACAAATGTTCCATATGGTTAACCATCACCCAATCTAGGAGTGTACCAGTTTGATGGGATGATGTGGCTGTAGTTGCTTCAGAGATCAACTGGTGAAAATTATAACTAAGTATGAGTGATTACAAGGAGATTTGAGCTGACCCTAACCAATTGAGGATAAGATCACCTAGGATGACATGCTCTTTATTATTTATAGCCTGGGAGGTGACGTCAAGGAGTTCTTGAAGACCTACTATGCCCCTAGCAGGGGGATTATAGGCACAGATAATATGAAGCTTCTTTGCCCCCAATACAATAGTTGTCTGTATGAATTCACACACTGTGAGAGAGGCAGATGCCAGGACAATAGAGATGTTGAGGTGGTTTTTGAAGAACAGGGCAACTCTACCTCCACGCTTGGAGGAGGATCTATCCCACTGGAAAAGGGAATAGTTAGGCAAGGAGCATACGTCATCAGGTATACTGGCTTTTAGCCAAGTTTCTGTGAGGCAGAGTACATCAGGATTGTGGAGTTTCACCCAGGCCTCGAGTTCCACATGGTGACAGGTAAGACATCTGATACTGATATGGGCAATTAATAACCCTTTCTTGGACATGGCAGATAACTCAGTTGGGGAAAAGAAACAGGTAGGTGGACCTGGATTTTGTTTGACATCCCCAGATAGCAGAATAATGATCATGGCCAGGAACCAGAGCCTTGCACAGTGGCAGGTTAGGGTGAAAGCACATCTCCATGGCAGCTTCCTCCTGGCATATAGAGGGTAATAGATACTGCCTCTAACAAGGAGAATAGGGTTAGGTTGAAGATCAGGCTTTGTCTCCACAATCAAGTTAGAGAAACTATAGTTACGGTAAGCCTTATTGCCATGGGGAAAAAGGGGGGGGTAGTCAAGAGAAGATATGGAGAAATGGCAGAGACAGGCAGTGAATAGTGGAACTGGGAAAGGTATCAGGTGTGATTTCAGGTGTGGGAGGTGAAGTCATGGAGGAGAGAGGAGAGTGAGCATTGGGAAGTGGCACAGCAGATGTTTAAGGGAAGATAATTCTATAGTTTGGGGAAGCGGTAGGAGAAAGCAGCCTGGCCAACTACGGATTTCCTTGAAGGGATTTCACAGGAATGATAAGCAGAGTTGTGAAGGGTACAAGAGGAAGGGGAGAGAAGAGAGGTAAGGTAGGAAGGGAGAGAGCCTAGCCAGTATTTGGAGATAAAGAAGGTACAGTGAGCGAGGCATCTGGTTTCAAGTGAGGGAAGGGAGAGGGAGGAATATAGGGAGAAATGGTGGGTGTGGAGCAGACATTTCAAAACAAAGTGACAGAAGGAGTGAAAGAGGGGATCCAGTCTTGCTAGGGTGGTCTTAGGAGCAGCACTGTAGACAGTGTTACCAAAGTAAAAGAAGGGAAGAATCATTTTCAGGACAATAGCCCAGCAAGCAGGAAAAGGAAGAATGCAACCTTGATTCCTGTATAAGGCACTGAGGTTATTGTGAAGTTTTTTGTAGATGGCATCCACATGCCCTGAAAAATATAGATGCCAGTAGAGTTGGACCCCAAGGTACTTAAAGGAAGGAACATCATCCATTGTGGCCCCATCTAAGGTGTGAAAGGAGGGGAGAGTGGTAAACTTAGACAGCTTCTGCCTAGCACCAAAGGTCAAGGAGACCATTTTATTGGTGCTGAGGGACAGCTGATTTGACCAGAAACAGTGCTGAATGTTATCAAAGTCCAGCTGAAGTCTGGATATCATATCAGAGGTGGAGGAACCAGAGACAAGTAGTACAGTATCATCTGTGTACATGTGGATGGACGCAGAGGAGCAGATGGTGGGAAGGCTGTTCAGGAAGACCAACAAGAGTATATGGTGAAGGATGGATCCTTGGGGGACACCAGCTTTGATAGGGAGTGGGGGATAGGGAATCACCAATTTTAACAGATTGAGTCCTACCTTCAAGGTAGGAGTGGAACCAATTAGCTGAGGAATCAGAGAGCCATGCTGCCTTGAGCTTATTAAGGGGAAGGGGTGGGCAACTGTGTCAAAGGCTCTGGTCAAGTCACCCAAATGGTGGAGGTGATAAGGCCCTGATCCATGCTTGAGAGAATGGAGTTGGTAAGCTGGAGAAGTGAGGAAGAAGTGGGGTGGAATTTATGGAAACCAGACTGGAAGGGGGGTGAAGAAAAAGAAGGCAACAAGGAAGGTGGAGAGCTGAGCCAGTACAAGGTGTTCTTGTAGTTTACCTAAAATGGGGAGCAAGAAAATAGGTCAGTAGTTGCCAGGACAGGTGGACTCACCTCCTTTGAGAAGAAGTATGACAGTAGCCTGTTTCCATGAGTCAGGGACAGAGGCAAGGGAAAAAGAGAGATTGAGGAGGGGGGGTGAATGGTAGAGCAACAGCACAGGGTGGAGTGATGGAGCAGTTTATAATCCAGTCCATCAGGGCTCTTGCCCTTGAGAGGATGAAGAGCCGGGAGAGCCTTGAAGGTGTCATCAGGAGTGATAGGTGAGAAAGAAAAGGGGGGGAGAGGGGGTGGTTGGTCAATGGGAGGGGGGAGGGGGAAGGGGAACAGAGGAGAGGAGAGGAGAGGAGAGAGGCAGCACAAGAGGTGAAAAATGAGTTAAATTCAGAGGCAACAGAGAGGGGATCAGAAATGGGGATGTCATTCAACTTAAAGACTGGGGAGGAGGACTGGGTTGGGGAGATAAGAGGGGATGGATGACCTTCCAGAACTTGGTGGGATGATTAATGTTCTGGAAGGTGGAGGCAAAGTACTCAGCCTTGCCAAGCCTGGTACCTCTAGTGCAGGCATTGCGAAGGGCTCGGTACTTAAGCAAATCAGTGGGGGAGTCAAAAGACTTGAGAGTCTTATAGGCAAGACCATGCAGGTAGGCCAGTAATTCTGCTGCGATCCAAGGGAGGTGGGAGCCACTGACCTTGGTTTTCCTAAGCGGGGCATGCCCATCCCAGATAATCAGGAAATTTGTATTAAAACTCCTAAGGGCAGAATTAATGGTACTGGCAGACAAGATGGGTGACTAGTCAGTTGCTATTAAGTCAGCATGGGGGTAGAACAAATCCAGTTACCAGAAGGACCATACCTAAAGGAGTATGGGGGGCGGCTTTGGTACGGTGTATTTTGTGCACACAATAGACCATATGATCATCACTGTAATCAGCAGGGAGGATGTTGGCATGTAAGATACAGTGGAGGTAGAAGGTAAGAACCCAGTCCAGTAAGGAGTGATTGAGTGAATTACGATTGTGACAAGTTGGGTTGGTAATCAGTTGAGTTAACTTAAGGGACGTAATGTTTTGGCAGAAGATAGCTTGAGAGGGGGAGAGCCAGTTAATATTAAAGTCCCCAAGGATGAGTAGTTCCCCAGATGAGGCATGAGTGGAGATCATGGTGAGGAGCTCTGTAACTGATGAGGTGGATAGGCCAGGGTAGCAATAAACACCAGCTACGAAGAGTGGGGCAGAGAAAGGGAGAGTAGTATCCTGTGAAGTAGACCATCTCAGGGAGCTCATGAGGTAATTACTGCCAGTTGCACTTTGGGCTTGTGGCTGATCACCTTATGAATAAATGCTAAGTATGGTTAATGCGGTGTACAGGGAAATAGACAAATTAAGGAGGACTAATGAGGTCAATATGGTATGTGCCTGGAGGGTGAGTTGCATTATGACCTTGTTAGGCCCCTGAGATGGGTTTATACACCCAGTACTCCCACTTACCTAATGTTTGTTGCATATAATACACTAGGATATAGGTGTTTTTTTGGTTTGATCACAGTTGTGATCATTTCTGGGTTTTCTATTTGTGTTATTTGTTCTAGAGTGTTTTCTGCAGTGTATTGACATTGCTGGTACCTTGTTTCCCCCCATGGTGTTTCCATAGTGAGGTCTTCTGATAAAAGAAGGTAGTAGTAGTAGTAGTAGTAGTACTAGTAACGTTTATTTGTTTGGTCATTCATAAATAAATGAAGTCATTACAACATGTACATTACAGAAATTAGAGTAAATTCATCTAAAAAGAAAAAGCTAGGTGCTATACAACATTGAGGTACTAAATGGACTGAGACAGTTACAATATTGTTCAAAAGGGGAACATGTTACACAACACGTATGCTTGTGGGTGGTGATTGGTAAAAAGTAATTAGCAAATGCACCAAAAGGAAGGGCATGCAAATCTTCAAGGGGTTGAAAAACTTTGGAACTTGATCAGACCCTTTTATAAGGAAGATAATCTCTTAAAAAATTGAGGCTATCAGTATAGTATAGCATAAAATACCTTTTTACCGATCTTCACTTACAAGATGGCTCACAGAGTTGCTTTCTTTTTCTTACAGTGGAATAACATTTGGCAATTGCTAAAAGGAGGTGTAGCTGTTGCAATCCATCTTTTAGTTCAGTGGGGTGAGTGCTTTAGAGTGGCATGATATCTGCTAATGAGAGTGGCATGCCATCTATGGTTAAAAAGAACATGCTTAGTGATGTGGTGCAGCAAGGTGTCTGTGGTTGGGTGCAATGCAGCATCTGTAGTTGGGAGCTGGTGGCAGCAGCATGAAGGGTCTGGAGGCAGGTCAAGGATGTCAGAGTAAGTGGCAGCAGTATGGAGAGCCTTGCCGTATCTGAAGGAGATCAGAGCCAACAGAAGCAGCATGGAGGGCCTGGTATCCGAGGAGAGCTGGAACATGAAGAGTCATTGCTGTATGGTAAGACACAGGAGAAAAGTGGTGTGTAGGGAGGGAATTGTTAGGGTAATTTACGTATTTAGAAATTTGAAACTGGGAGAGATATGCTGAGCTGAGGCTCATTTTAAGGTGCACTCAAGAGGGTATATAAAGTGGGCAAAAGGGACAATGAACATATGATTTAAATTCATTTTTATTTTTGATGGAAAAGAGTTTTTAGGTTTGTTTTATTAATTTGTTGTGGTGATTCCAAGACCAATTCCTAAAAATAGGTATTTTTCTGCCTGGTGTGCTTACATAGTCAATAAAAACAAAATAAAGATATAAACTGACATAACTAGTTTGGAAAGGGTTAATTGATGTGGTAATTAGTTAATGGATTTGGCCATTAGTTGTAATTAGTGTTGTCTCATATGGTTTTGTGTACTGTGTGTATATACTTTCAATTGATAGTTTTGCTGTTAGGCATACATAGAGAATAAAGGATGGGGAAGTGTCTGATATGAGAATTCAATGCACACCCTCGGTGTGGGATGCTACATAAACCCCAAGGGTGAAGCCCAAGGCGTTTATCAAAGCATCCCACACCAAGGGTGTGCATTAAATTCTCATATGGACACTTTTCCATCTTTTATTTTGTATAATTGCTGGTGAGCAATTTTTTCCAGCCCTATTGCTGTCACACACACACACACACACACACACTCACACTCTTCCTCTCTCTCTCTCTCCCTCAGTAACACTCCCCCCACCATGGCACCTACTACAGCAATTCCCACCCAGCAATCTTAAATGCAGCAGCAGGCACCCCCAAATGCAGCATCAGCAGCCTCCCTTTTTGCAGCAGCAGCAGCCCACCACTAAATGCAGCATCAGCAGCTCCCCATCCCACCCCAGATTCCCCAGCTGTACAGCAGTCTCCATTTCCTCTCCCTCATACCCACAGCAGCCTGAACGCAGCACAGGAACCTTCAGCTTCTTCTGTTCACACTTTAATTCATTTTCCCCCCTAAGTTACAGTTCAAATCATGATCGCAAGCTTACCTCTCTAGAAAGCAGTTAGCCAAGGACTCGACCCGTTCATACCAACAGCGTATATGTGTGTGTGTGGCATCTGAAGCTGGCTGTCGAACCACAGGACCAATCAGATACTTAAAAAAAAAAAAATAATGGTATGATTAAACATAGGATCAACCAGATGTAAAAAAAAAATTATCAGAAGGTGAGAGGACGGTAGTGGCGGTTTCTCACTAGCAACAGAGCCGCCATGTTTTATGGACTATTTAGACCACCCTCACACAGACATGGAGCCAATGAAGGAGCGCTCCCTTTTGAGTGACGGAGTGCATGAATGCCGTAATAACCAACTAATTATTACGGCAAATATCAGCTTATTAAACCCATTCAAAAAATTGATCACCAGTAATTACAGGGAAAATAACTGATGGCTTTTTCAATGTAAGATCAATGTAGCTATCTGTATCTGTTTCTATAGCTATATATTGTGAAAAGCTGCATTAATGCTGTAGTTAGGGAAAAAAAGTCACACAAGTAGGGAATGTGGCTTTAGGGTTTTCAAAGCTAACATCCCACACCCACCCTGCACATACCAATAGGCATCGGGGTGTGTGCCTTGGGGTCATCACCCTTAATGCTTATCCCATTCCATAAGTAAATAAGCTGAGATGGGTACAGTATAGGAGAATGGGGTGAGCATTAGGGCCGATGACCCCAAGGCACACCCCCAACACTGGTTGGTGTGTGCAGAGTGGATGTGGGGTGTTAGCTTTGAAACCCTAATGCCACATTTCCCTACTTTTGTGACTTTATCCCTAACTAGAGCATTAACGCAGTTTTTTGCAACTTAATTCCTTACTTTTTGAGATAGTATAATCGTATAATTTGCCTGTGGGAGCACAGGGTCCTCCAGGCCATGCACTCCCATCCCTCCATACATGCGTATATGTATGTAGCTGTGGAAGCACAAGGCCCTCAAGGCCCTGCACTTCCATTTATAAGACAACAGTGACCTAATTGTCAGCATAACCATCTTATTACCCCACCTCACGTACCCGGTACAGAAAATGTTCATATCCCGCCAAAATGTATTTCTGCAGAACTGCTATGCCATTCTGTGCCAAAGGTGCAAAAACACATTTTGGCCAGGATCTGAAAAATGACAGCTATGACATACATGGGGTGGGATAATAAGATGACTATGTTGAAAATCTGGGGTCAAAATATTGATCATTTCTAAAGTTAGAAGTGTGCATAGCGAAATTGCAATGAATGTTCATAACTCTGGAATTTTTACATATTTTGACTCCAAATTGTCAGCATAGCTATCTTATTACCCCATCTCATGTACCCAGTACAGAACATTTTTGAATCCCTGCCAAAATGTAATTTTGTGCAACTGCAGTGCCATTCCGTGCCACAGGTGGGAAAACACATTTTGGGCAGGATTTGAAAAATAACAGGTGTGACATACATGAGTTGGGGTGATAAGAAGGTTATGATGAAAATCTGGGATCAAAATATGTAAAATTTCCAAAGTTACTAGCAGGCATAGTGAAATTGCAACAAATGGTCATAACTTTAGCTTTGTTTTCATATCCTGACCCCAAATGTTCAACACAGTCTTCTTATGACCTCACCTCATAAACCCCATAGGTGAAAATGTTCAAATCCAAGCCAAAATGCCATTCCATGCCACACATGCAAAAACGCATTTTGGACAAGATGTTTAAAATGACAGCTACAGTATTCATGAGGTGGTATAAAAATGGCTATGTTGAAAATCTGGAGTCAAAATACTGAAAATTACCAAAGTTATGCATATGCATAGAAATATTTCAATTGACGTGCATAACTCAGCCACTTTTAGGAATGTTTCCACCAAATTTTCAACATGGTCTTTTTGGGACCCCACCTCATGAGCACTAGTGGTAAAATTTCATTATTTGCTCCCAAAAGGTGATTTCATGCAGCAACCATGAAATCACTTTCTGGGCCCGATTAACAAAATGACAGTTCCAGTGTTCAATAGGTGGGGTCCCTAAAAGGCCATGTTGAAAATTTGGTGAAAACAGTTCTAAAATGGCAAAGTTATGATCATAAGTCCAAAAGGCCATTGAAATACATTATTTGGTACTTACCTTGATTCCTCAGTTCACAGTTCGGCTTGGAATGGTGCAGATGTGTCTCAGTCCACAGAAGATGACAGTGTATGACCTCCAGTGGTAAGTATAGGGTAAAGGGTGGGGTGGTGGGTGCTCAGTGGGAGGGTTAGGATGGGGGATGGGGACGGCGGGTACAATGAAGGACCTTTTTTTTCACCTTTAAAAAACATTGGGGGACATTTTTGTCCTTTTTGCAGGTACAAGACAAGTACATAATATTCTAGGACACAGGGAGTGGGCTCCTCAGTGTCCCATACTGCTGGGCGAGTCCTGTAATGCTTACATGGGGACTGGGGCACCCCAAGTTGGCACATTAAATAAAACAATGGGCTAAGGGGGGGGAGGAACTTACATAAAAATTAGGAGACAGTGATCAGAGGGTGGGGGGTGCCACTGGACACCAGGAACAGTGATCAGTGGGTGGGTGATGCCACTAGACACCAGGGACAGTGATCAGCAGGTGAAGGTTGCCACTAGAGACCAGGAGCAGTAATCAACTGGTGGTGTGTGCCACTAGACACCAGGGAAAAGGACGGTTCACAGCTAACACCACAGCCAGCAGCATGACTTCAGCTGTGGCTGTAGAAGTGAAGAAATTCCCACTGTTCTCATACAAAGAACGCTGGGGAAATGCTCCTCTCATTAAGCTGGGCACCCGGGATTTTGGGTGCCCAGAGAACATATTAGTGGACACAATATTAAAAAAACAGACATCAGAATCGAGCTAAACTGGTACCATTTAGCTAGGTTCCAATGTTTGTTTTTAAAAATCCCAGCATTTTTGTGTATTTTCAATGTTTGTTGGTTTGTAGAAAAGATCCACAAGATGATCGTTGGCACAGTGCAAAAAAATCTTTGGTGCTGTGACAATTCAGTGGCGCGAAACCAAAAACCAGCATTGATGGCATCAAATTTTTACTTTCACTACAGAACATTATCTGGAAAACCCTACTGCACATGCGCAGGTCAGAAAACACTAAAATTTAAAGCCTAATAACTCTGGAACCCTTTAATATTTTTTCCCCAAACTTGTCAAAGGTGCTACCTTGGGACATGACATATGTCCCCTGCAAGTATGGGGCAAAACATCCTTTCTATGTATGCTGTAGGCGAGACCAAAAAAAAAAAACAATGTTAAGTATAGAAAAAAATTTCTTTTTCAATAAATGACACATGGAGCTCACAAACTGCACAAGCTGCCATCACACAAATTTCCACACATCAAGACCCTGCCTCCAAGACAAAACACACAAAATTTCAGCTTATTTTGTCAAAGAGAGCCAAAGATATTAAAGTGACTTACCAACTTCCCCCAATGTCATGTTTGCAGATCACCTTCTCTTCATTGAGTGATGCAAAGCTCAGCTGCCCTGAAGTTAAGTATTAAATATATTCAGATGCTTAGTGTTTTAACATTTTTGTGCCACAGTTGTCTCTGCATAGTTTTTTTCTTTGTTTGAAGTTCGCACGTGAGCAGTGCATCCACATGCATGAGTGACATCAGCACAGGGAAAGTGTTCCCACTGCATCTTTCTCACTGCTTGTTCATTTATCTTTCCTGGACCCAGACTCAGTGAGTGAAGATCCAAAACTGAACTGGCAAAAATTACAGCTCTGATGACTGAAACTGTTTGTTATATTGGCAGCTGAGGTGGATACTTGCTTTTGGGATTGCAGAAGTGGTAATTTCTCCTGATTTTCAATTTTACTCATCTGACTAAGCTCTGTGTCCTAGGTCCATCAATTCTAGGAACATCACAATCTACATTTCTTGAGTACTGTGTTACAGTTTTAGTAAGTGCTGCAAGTACATAATTATAACAACAAGTCTGTATAAAAAATACATTTTTTTAACTGAGTGGAGCTGTAATCTGTAGTGTATTGGGACACAAAAGGATGACTTTTGAACTGGGCAGATTTATAAATTGCAGTAAGCTTTTCAGTATTGGTACATAGAGGTCTGTGTTAAATGGATGACTTTTTCAACAGTTCAGAATTGTAATGTGCAGTAAGAGTATAAGCACTGAGCTGCACAGTCCAATCGCAGGAGAACAATGCAATAAACTGTGTATTTTTGGCAAGTGCTGCTTCCAGTGTGATTGCTTCAGTAAACTACCTTTGCTATTGCATTTCTGATTGTCACCATCATTATAGACAGTTTATATTTTTACCTGTGCTCCTGTGTCTTGTTGGGCTCATTTGGTTTTCTCATGCAAGCACCATAACACTGATCACCAAAGTATGCTTAGATGTTTATTTATTTATTATTTAGTTTTTGTTGACCGGGTAAGTGCACTAGACAAATCCTGCCTATTTTCAGGCATGACTCGGAGAAAGGGGGATACAGAGGAATGCCAACTGACCTTGAACCAGATTTAGCTGTTGGTGGTATTTTTTTTTTTTTTTTTAGTAAATGAGGGAAATTTGGCCAGGACACTGGGGAAATTCCCCTACTCTTTTTGATAAGTGCCACGGGATCTTTAACATCCACCTGAACTACCACCAATTGAGGCAGATGGGACCTCGGTTTAACGTCTCATCTGAAAGACGGCACCTCAGAAGTGCAGCACCCCTCTCATGCTGCACTACAGTGTCAGTACTGGGATATTAACTCAAGTGCCAGATGTGGGAACTGAACCCACAGCCCTCTGATCTCCTGGCCTCAGAGGCGAGTGTGCTACCTACTGAGCTACTGACACTGACAGATGTGCATGAATAAAGGGACATGGTGCACTGAATTGTTTCTCCAGCTTGCCAGCTCCTCGCTAAGTTTATAAATGAATGCAATAAAATCAGTTATATACTGTACATAGTTATACTTTACATAGTTTACATTGTATCTCAAAATTAAACACTTAGGCCCGGATAATCAAACTGCGCCAGGCTGTGGTGCAAGCTTGGGTGCAGCTCAACTTGGCTGCGCAGGGGTGTGGACTGGGCGATATTCAACGGAGCTGCACCATGGCTCAGCAGCATTGAATATTGCACCCTGGCCACCCCCAGTGTGCATGGCACAGTGGCATTGCGCCAGCAAAAGTGGCCAGAATGGAGCATGGGGATGCGCTAGCACAAGTTCCATTGCACCATGCACAGCAACCGCGATATTCAAAAGTCAACATGCAAATGTATCCATAATGTATGCAAGGTGCACATGGGGCCATTTGCATGTCATTATGGCCCCATTTGCATGCAGGTGCACCGATCCCCAATGACTTGCGCCTGGCGCCGTGCCAGGCAGCAGCTGTCGGGGACTGACGCCCCCTGCAGCCCGAACGCGGGCATTTGTAAATAAAAATAATTTGTCCTATATCCCTGGTGGTCCAGTGGATCCCTGCCTGCCTGATCGTGGGCATTTGTAAATAAAATAATTCACCCTATATCCCTGGTGGTCCAGTGGACCGCTGCCTGCCCGATCGTGGGCATTTGTATATAAAAATAATTCATCCTATATCCCTGGTGGTCCAGTGGACTGCTGCCTGCCTGATCGCGGGCATTGGTAAATAAAAATAATTCATCCTATATCCCTGGTGGTCCAGTGGACCACTATCTGCCCGATCGTGGGCATATGTATAAAATTAAATGTTCCAATATCCCTGGTGGTCCAGTGGACCTCTATCCGCCCGATTGTGGACATCTGTGTAAAAAAATTAATCGTTCCAATATCCCTGGTGGTCCAGTGGATTGCTAACTGCCCGATCATGGGCATATGTATAAAATTAAATGTTCCAATATCCCTGCTGGTCCAGTGGACCTCTATCTGCCCGATCGCGGGCATCTGTGTAAAAAAATAAATTGTTCCAATATCCCTGGTGGTCCAGTGGACCGTTAACTGCCTGATCACGGGCATATGTATAAAATTAAATGTTCCAATATCCCTGGTGGTCCGGTGGACTACTATCTGCCTGATCGTGGGCATAAGTATAAAATTAAATGTTTCAATATCCCTGGTGGTCCAGTGGACCTCTATCTGCCCGATCGAGGGCATCTGTGTAAAAAAATAAATCGTTCCAATATCCCTGGTGGTCTAGGGGTACCCTTTCCCCACCCGCCCACTGAGCCCCACCGCCCCGCTCCTCCTCGGTCAGCCGGCAGGTGGCAGCACCCCCGGCTGCCACCCGCGCCGCTGACTGACACCTTCAATGGGCTGCATGCCCATTGGTTCACAGCATGAGCCAATGAGCATGCAGCCCAGTATCATCTCACATTCAGATATGTGAATGAATCATTCACATATCTGGAATGTATGTAATATTGATGGGCTGCACGCCCATTGGCTCACACTGTGAACCAGTGGGCGTGCAGCCCTATGGTGTCAGTTGGCAGGCAGCGGGTGGCAGGCAAGTGGGCTGCTGCCCGCCCGGCTGAGCGGGGAGCAGGGCGGTGGGGCTCAGTGGGCGAGTGGGAGGGCGAACCTATAGACCACCAGGGATATTAGAACAATTTCTTTTTACACAGTTACTCAGCGATCGGGCAGATGAAATCACTGGACCACCGAATATTGAACATTAATTGCTACATATGCCTGCGATCGGGCAGATAACGTCACTGGACCACAGGAATAGTAGACGGTATTTAATTTACAAATGCCCGTGATCGAACGAGATAGCGTCCACTGGACCACCAGGGATATAGGACAAAGTCTTATTTTTTTACAAATGTCTGCGATCGGGCAGATAGCGGTCCACTGGACCACCAGGGATATAGAACGTATTCTTTTATTTTTACAGATGCCCGCGATCTGGCAGATAGCGGTCCACTGGACCATCAGGGATATAGGACGGACTTCTTATTTTCTTTTACAAATGCCCACAATCAGGCATGGGGGGGCACTGCCAGGTGCAGCTGGAACTCGGGTGGCCACCCACAGGTTGCAGCTGCCGTGTTGTGCCCTGCAATGCAGCAGCTCACCTGTGGATGGCCATCAGTTGTTCCTTTTTTTTTTGGCGTAACTTTGTGCTGGCACAGGTAGGGGTTGCACATGCATGGCTCTGCACATCCCGGGCTGAATATCGGGCTGTACAGGAGTATGCATAGGCACGCCCTGCGCCACGTACTGATGCACTCTGGCGCATCGGGATTGGTGCTGCACACTTTCCTTTGAATATCGCCAGGGTGCATCATTGGGTTGTGCATGGTGCAACACTGTTGCGCCATGCGCAACCCTTTTGAATATCCAGGCCTTAGTTTTTTAATATTTTAACATACAGTCTTTATTTATAATTAGGATTATAGCATCATTGTATGTGCTCCGGAGCATCAGCAAAAGAAGAGACTGCAGTTGCCATCCTCTCCTGACACTGTGGTACCAATGTACGGCTTCTATGGTGTTATACTGCAAAGTGTGCTAGTTAGTTCGGCATACTTATGGAATAATGTCTGAACCAAAATATGGGCTACACAGCAATGAATGCAGGGAGTCTACACAATGCACCATGACATCGGTAAGGCATGGGAGACAGTATAGTGCAGCATCTGTTGTATTTGCTGTACACTTTACGCATGTGCATCAGAGATCCACTCCAATGGAAAAAATTGGAAAACACAAACTGCTTGACACAGACCAAAGTGGTAATGAAGTATGGTGACATAAGTGAGGAAGGGTGGTTCAAATACAGTCTAACACTTGAGTACCTACCGCAAGGATATGTCCCTTTTTGTAGTGGACCAATCAAACGGTACTTAGGCTATCTAAACATAAATGCAGTCTCTTTCTTCATGAGAAGAGTATTGGCAGTGTCATTTTTAACCTTGGGGGGTGGGGGATGATCACCAACTGTACTGTGTATTTTTTGCTCAATTCATAATGCACCTGGAGGCACACATGTAGTGGCAATAAGCCAATGCCAGGATAGTATTACAGATGCTTATGCAGACAATAATGAAAGCTGCTGTCTGTATAGTTCCTGAGTGCTTAGAGGTAACACAAAGCTGGTGCAATAATTTGTAGTTTTAAATTTATAACATGCCATAAACAGGGGAACCGGTGACTTCAACATGTTGCTCAATCACTGATACCACTAAAAGGGAAAGTACAAGCAGGCCCCCCACACCCAAACACATACATACAAAGAGAAGAAAGCTATAGCATAGACCAGTCGGCACTAGGGCAAAGACAGTCCCAAACAGTATGAATAATTTACAGATAATAAAAGTTCTTTGCTGCAGCATTTTTCTAAGTGTATATGTGCAGCTGGGGGGTTTGGAGTGGTTGAGGTACAAGGTGCCTGCTTGTAATTTCCACTCTGTGCTCCACCAGAGTGAGTGACTGATAAATCAATTGGCTGGAGGTCACTACTAACTAGTACCAGATGAGGAATTTGGACAAATTGGATTTGGACAAATTGTGAGCCATTTATCCTGCTCATGCAATGCCACCAGATCGAGCCGTGCTCTCAGTGTCAAGCTGGAGTGGCCAACAACTCATTTGCATAGGGAAAGCAATCCCCCCCCCCAAAAAAAAGAAATATAAAAACCCAGGGTACTATCACTAGAATTTGTGTGGGCAGATCAATGCTGGGAGTAACAGAACACACACCATACCTCGACTTTGCACGGTAAAATGACAGCAATGACAGGAACCAAACCGTAGCACTAAGTAGCAGAATATAATATTAACAGTCTGTGTTGCTAAGTCTGCTCTCGCTGCTGTACTGGAATGGATCGGGAATACTGCTGTGACTGCCTGAGCTACTGCCCACATCATTCTTGCTGCTTTCATTAGGTCATCCCTATGGAGATCTACTATGCAGCAGCTGTCAAATTGTGGCACTATGTCAGTGTTCAAAAGATCACTGTTAATGCAGGACAACATAATGCTTTCATCATTGGACCCTGAAAATCAACTGTTTACATAGAACCATAGACACATAGACTTTGATGGCAGATAAGGACCACTTGGCCCACCCAGGCTGCTCATTTCCCTACCTATTGGATAAGCTGCAGATTCAAGTTAACCAACAGCCTACTTCCTGCAACCCCCCCCACTATAATTGCCTTATGTCTATCCCATGCATGTTTGAATTCCCCCACTGTTTTAGACCCCACAACCTCTCCAGGAAGGCGGTTCCATGCGTCTACCACTCTCTCTGTGAAAAACAATTTCCTCACATTACCCCTGAGCCGTCCCCCCTCTAACTTTAGGGGGGAACGTTTGCCATTGCCGTTGACATTGCCATTGTCATGCTGCATGCTGCAACCAAGAGCTCTGTTATCAAGACAGAATTGCTATGACCAAGAACTAATTTTAATTGCAGAGCACAGATCTCCCTGTGGTGACATTGCAATGGTAATGAGTGTCAAAGGTCACCAAATACAGGCTCCAATACACAAAATGACACTCCTGGTTTGTGAGGGTGAAAACCTGATTTAATTTGCTAAAATAGGCTATGCATTTATCAAAATACATTACAAATCAGTTCTATATGCAGTCACCTTGCAGTATATGTGTTCATATATCCAAACTTGGTAAATCGCTTTAATATTCAAAATTTGAGGTTTAACATTAAATAGGCTTCTCAACCCTTACTACAGGTGCACTACTGTACCCCTATAATTTATGCAATGCCAGTGAGGATGATTTCTATCACATATCTGTCATATCCAGAGGTTGATGAGGCCTACAGTGAGGATATCATGTTTATCCTCACTGTAGGCCCCCCGAATGCCAGAATTTATCAACAGAGTAGATTTTGATTGGTGGGAGCTGGCAGCATGAACATAACAATCAGAATTCACCTGCTCAGTTGCATACTGGCTCCCACTCATCAGTTTCAGTACTCTACCACCACATACAAGACACTTTCACTTTCTACCCCATCTCATTTCAATGACTTCTCAGTCATGAAATCAAAAGTCTGCCCCAAAAACATTGCACTCGGTTATTTTTTTCTCAGTCAATCAAATATTAGCAAGAAAATTCCCACTTTCATACCTCCCTCCACATCCCCACCATGTACTACAGCTCACTCCAACTGGCATTCTGTGATGTGACATGCCAACAACCAGTGTCCATTCCCCGGCCTCTCATTAGGCTGCACCAGCTCACCCTACTGCTGCTATCACCCGATCAGTCAGGCAGCACCAGCTGGCTCACTCATGAACCTCTTAGAAGATGCCATGATACACTGATGCATGCAAAAATGTCACATGCATTACATGACGAAAACACCACTTGGTCATCCTGAACAAGAAAACATAAATTCTGAACAGGAAACAAAAACATAAAAAAGAATAAGGCACATTGCATAAATGAGATATGCCATGGGCTTACCAGAAACATCACTATCCCCCCTCATGCAGTTTGAGCCCTTAACATACTTTCCAATCCTAAAACCCCTAAAGCAAATTGGGTGAAGTCTTCCTGGGGTTGTCAGCCCTAATGCTCACCCCATTACTTGTGTTTGTTTCTATAGTGTATAGAATGAGGTGAGCTTTAGGCTTGACAACCCCTAGGAAGCCTCCGCCTCAATTTCCTTTAAGAGTGGCATTGGGAGATTTAGGGTTGAAAAACCTAAAGCCACATTTCCCTCCAGGCCCTGCACTCCCAGTCCTCTGTAAATGCGTACATGTATGCTTATAGGAAAGACAACAGCAACCAAATTGTCAACATAGCCTTCCTATTACCCCACCTCATCAACCTGGTAGTAAAAATTGTGAAATCCCCACCAAAATATCACTCCAATGCCAGCCCAGTCACACTGAGAGTTGAGGCACCAAACGCCACACCTCGCATCATGCCAGTGTCCTGGGCTTGGGATCAAACTCCAGTTGCCGAGGGTCAGCTGGGGGAGAGAGGATTGAGTATCCATAGGACAGCTCTCCTCTCTCAGGAAGGGTTGATTGAGGCTTCCCTGCTACTAGCAACCCCACAGTGGAGACTGGGGGAGCAACAGCGTTGTCAACCAGGAAAGGGGTGGAGGCAATGGTGGACATCTGCAGGACTGGTGCGGGGAGTGTGCCAGTCTCATGCTGGACATCATTGCTTGTCTGTGCCTCCAGGTAAGTCACAAACTCATAAACAAAGGAAAATCCCAAATGGCAAAGAAGATGATGACATGCTGCCAGCCCCATGCCCACCATCAGATTCCTCCCTCCCTGGGTCCTAATATCCTCTGGCCTACACCCTACCTGCTGGACACTGGATTCAAGGAGCGCCTCTGGTAAGTGGATAGCAGTCCTGTCCTGGGGGGCACAAGTCAGGGGGGTTTCCTGCAGGCTGGTGGTGTCAGTTCAGGGTTCCAGGGGAACCCAGGGGTGGGGGGAATCTCAGACTGGGGGATATCTGAGGGATGTCTCTGCAGCCGGTGTCAGGAGGGAAAAAGAACTGAAAAAAAGTCACTCTAAACCACTGCAGCATCATTGTGTGCCAGGGACACAAAAAGACATTTTGGCCAATATTTGAAAAATGACAAAAATGACAGCTATCACATTAATGAGGTGGTGTAAAAAATGGCTATGTTGATAATTTGGGGTTTAAATATTAAAAAATTTAAAAAGTAATGAGTAAGCATAGCAAAATGTTAACAGATGAGCACAATTTTACCATTTTAGCATATTTTGATCCCACATTTTTAACATACCCATCTTCTGACACCACGTCATGAACAAATACAATAAAAATTCTGAAATCATGGCTGAAAGATAATTTTGCAAACTGACCATGAAATTTCCTTTCAGGCAGGATTTGTGAAATTACACCAGTGTTGATGAGGTGGTGTCCCAAAAAGGCCATGTTGAAAATGTGGGGTCCAAATGTTGAAAAATGACAAAGTTATGCACCAGAGTTCAAAACCTCATTGAAATACATTGACCTGCACTTACTTTACTTTCTCTTATAGTAGTCGGGGTTTCCAGCAGCAAGACGTGTCATCAATCAAAGAGTGGATCATGACTTTGTGACCTGTTCAGGTGAGTGAAGGTGTGTGGGGGGTGTGGGGTAGTGGGTACTGAGTGGGAGGTGTGGTGGGGGAGGGTCAGATCACAGAGGGACCATTTTGATTTTTACAAGTGTAAAAAAGAAAAGAAAAAGACATTGAGGGACCGTTTCTTTATTTCAGAGGGGACAGTTAAAGGAGTGGGGGGGGTGCAACTAGACACCAGGGAAAGTATTTGCAACAATGAGGATGGTGATCAGAATGTGTTGGGGGTGCCACTAGACACCAGAGAAAGTTACAAAAATAATGGGGACTGGGATCCGGGAGGGGGTGCCACTAGATACCCAGGATAATAAAACAATAATAGGGACAGCAATTGGAGAGTGGGGGGGGTGCCACTGGACACCAGGGATAATGCAAACATTAACAGGGATGGCAATTGGAGGATGGGGGGTGCCATTGAACACCAGAGATAAGACAGGGAAGGTGATTGGAGGGCCAGGGTGCCACTAGACACCAGGGAAACTTACAATAACAAGTGATACGCTGATTGGAGGGGGATGCCACTAGACACCAGGAAAAACATGAACTAATTATGGGGACAGTGATCGCAGGGTGGGGTACCACTAGATACCAGGGAAAGCATTTTCTCCTCATGAAAAAATTGTCTTTTTTTGTAACTCATGATATGAAAAAGAATCCTTTTTCCTATCAAGAGTTACAAAAAAGATTATTTTTCTCAGCACGAGTAATGAAAAAAGATTTGTATTGTTAAAAAAAAAACACTTGAAAGGCATTTCTGCAACAGTTAACTGCAGAATACAGCTAAGGGGGTTCCAATAAACAAGGTACATGTGTTGGTAGCTGTGGAGAAAGTCATTTTTGTGTGTTTGGAAATTTGAATGTGTAGGGGAAAATAGAAAACTAGATGGTGGCCAAATGAAAAAAGGATTTTCCTCTCACAAAAAAGGATGATATCAGAAATGAAAGAAGATTCTTTTTTCATTTCATACAGCTATCTTGAGGTGCCTACTGAGCATGCTCAGAACCAATTTATTAAAATTAAATAACTTTGGAATTAATTAATAATGTTTCACCAAACCACCAAAAGGCACATCTGTGGTCAGCCTCTTTCTACCCTGAAAAATTCAGACCAAAATTCCAACCTGTCTGGGTGCTACAGATGTCAGATGAAAACCCATTATAACCAACGGGAAAAAAAACTGCAAAAATTTACTTTTTGCACTATCTGGATCTCGCAATATGCACATCTGACCAGAACGAAACTTGGCACATCCATAAATCTGCCCCATGAGACTGAGCATGCAAACCCATTGAACATTTGTGAAGTTATTAAAGTGCACAAATTAGGGGTTAACATTAAACTGCCTACACAACCCTAATTATAACATAGGTTTGGAGAAAAGCAGAACTCGATTGGTGCAGTCCCTCTGCATGGCCGTAGATTAAATACCCTATATAATGCACGGCTCCACAGAGGGACTCAGGGGCTCTGCCGATGACTCTCATTAGCTGTAGCCAAAAGCAAAAGAAAGCAGCAGCCATATAAAATAGGCAGAAAGCTAGCTGTTTCCCATGCACTGTGTCTTATTCAGGGCAAGGAGCACACATGTGAGAGAAAGAGAGAAAAAAAGAAAGGCACAGTGAACCATCCCAGCAGTCCAGCAAAGAATATATCTTTAGTGAGGACAGGAGCAAGTGCAAGATATGTAATAAGGGAGGGAACAAGTGATCCAGCAACTTCACGAGTCTAACAGTTCACCTGACCATTCATTAATCCTCAGAAAATGCAGTTTGTCACAAAAATGCTGTACCTAGCAGCAGGCTAACAAAAGGAAAAGGAAACCTGTTTCCATAAAAAAATTTTTTTAAATTGTTAGAGAGGAAGTGAAACAGAGATACCAGGCATCAGAAGAGTTGCCTGGCAAGCGTTGTGCCCCAATTGCTGTCATAGCAGCGCCGTGTGTCACTCGCTGTCTGTGTCCGTCTCTCAAGTGCTCAACTTCCAGTAAAAACTACAATTAGTGTGCTCTCTCCTCTTTCTGGGGGCACAATGAACATATCCTGCCAGTCCAGCAAAACATATATCTTTACTGAGGGAGAGAGGGAGGGAGTAATCCAGCAAGATCACGAGTCTAAACAGATTCCCTGACCATTCATTAATCCTCAGAAAATACAATTTGTCACTAAAATGCTCTACCTAGCAGCAGGCTAACAAAAGGATAAGAAAACCTGTTTCCATAAAATAAAAAATGTTTAAATTGTTAGGGAGGGAGCAAGTTGGAGATATTGAGCCTCAGAAGAGTTGCCTGGCAAATGTTGTGCCCCGATTGCTGTTGCAGCAGTGCCATGTGCTGCTTGCTCTCTGTGTCTGTCTCTCAAGTGCCCAGTTTCTAGTAAAAGCTACAGTATGTGTGCTCTGTACTCTCTCTGCTATCCTGTCTGTCTCATTCAGGCAGAGAGTGAGCTGTCTCCAGTGTTCTGCTCCTTTTTCAGTGCTAGGAGCTCACATGAGAGAGAGAGAGAGAGAGAGAGAGAGAGAGAGAGAGAGAGAGAGATGCACAGTAAACATCTTGCCAGTCCAGCAAAAAATGTATCTTTACTGAGGGAGGGAGCGAGTGCAAGGTATGTAGCAAGGCAGGGAGCAAGTGATCCAGCAAGTTCACCAGTCTAAACAGATCACCTGACCATTCATTAATCCTCAGAAAATGCAGTTTGTCACTAAGATGCTCTACCTAGCAGCAGGCTAACATAAGGAAAAAGAAAACCTGTTTCCATAAAATAAAAAGTGTTTAAATTTGAAGGGCTGGAGTGAGTCAGAGATATTGAGCATCAGAAGAAATTCCTGGCAAGTGTTGTACCCCAATTGCTGTTGAAACAGTGCCATGTGCTGCTTGCTGTCTGTGTCTGTTTCTCAAGTGCCCAGCTTTCAGTAAAAGCTACAATTTCTGTGCTGTCTCCTCTCTCTGTCAGCCTTTCTGTCTTGTCCTCATTGAATGGCGTCCTGCTTCCAATGAGCAATACCTTGCTGAACCATGTGTAGTGAGCGAGAGAGAGAGAGAGAGAGAGAGAGAGAGAGAGAGAGAGAGATTGGGAACATTGTACTGACTGCAGAACTCATAGTCGCAGTTATGTTATGAAGAATAAGTAGCAGAAATTAAGCGAAAAGTACAGTTCTGGCATTTGTGTCTTCGTAACATCACTGTGCTATGCATTATTTGTGGAGGACTACATTTTCAGGTGGCGGGATACAATACAATTTCAGGCATTTGCACAGTATTATAAGCATTTCTGTCAATTCTGATATTGTTGTTTGACAACCCATGTTATAAGAGCAATAACCCATGACATGGCATGATGTTATTAGGGATTAATCAACACCCTGGGTGCTGTGAGGACACTCAGCTTGAGGCTTCATGCCTCACAATGCACCCAGGGTGTTGATTAATCCACAGTAACACCATATCCAGTCATGGCTTATTGCTTACATATAGTGGTGTAACCATGCCACTGTAATTATACAGACATTGTCGTGCCTGTATATTAGGGTTGCGGAGGCACTTTAATGTTAAACCTAAAGTTTTGCACCTTAATAACTTTGCCCCCATTCAACAGAGTTACATGAAAATTGGAAAGCACAACCTTTGTGTCAGGATCACTTGATCCTGAAAATTTAATGTAGATTGGCTCAGCGGGGGCAAAGTTACAGAGGTGCAAATAATGTGAAAGTCTTCATTTTTAAAGATTTTTCTTTGCTCTCCAATAACTGAAAAAATATAAAGATTTGAAATCTGAAACGTTCAGGTTTGATAGAGTTTGGCCAAAGGTATGTGCCTTTGTGCTTTTTATCTCTCACAGTTCAGTAATTTTTTTAATTATTTAAGAAAAAAGTTTTGCTTGTGAGCATGCACAGTTCAAAAATCAACATTCTATGGATAGCTGATTTTTGCCACGAGCCATTGCACTATATGACACAACTGTCATTTACTAACAAATGACAGCTGTGTTGTATAGCAATCCCTGAAGTGTCATGACTCATAACAGGGACCGGGCTACTGTCATTATAGCCCTTCCATCCTGACTGCCCTTAATAAACTGTATCTGCACACCAGGGGCCCCAATCTCCAATGGCAGTGTATGTATGCATGTATGTATTTATTTATTTATGTTATTTTTTGTGTAATCTGACACTGTGATACCCCCACCCAGTGTCGGATGCCCCGCCCTGATCCATTGTTTTATATATAACAGTTGTTGACGCAGGGGCCCAATTCCTGTATTGGCATTGCAAGTCCTCCTGCTCATAAGTGTGGGACACTGGGGGCCATCCCCAGTGTCCTGAAATAACTTATTGATTTCCTTGATTTTCCTGTAATATGAAAACCATTCTGTAACATTTTTTAACCTGAAAGAAAAATGTCCCTCATCGCTTCCACCACCCCACCCTCTCCCATCCCAACCCTCCCACTGAGCACCCATCTCACCATCCTTATCCTATACTTACCACCAGAGGTCAAATGTTGCCATCATCTGTGGACTAAGACATGTCTGCACTCTTCAAAGCCAATCCGTGAACCGAGGAATAAAGTAAAGTGCTGTATAATGCATTTTAATGGCGTTTTGAACTTATGTTCGCAACTTTGCCATTTTTAGGAATTTTTTCACCAAATTTTCAGCATAAGCTTTTTGGGACCCCACCCCATAAACACTTGCAGTGTCATTTCAGTAATCAGGTCTGGAAGGTGATCTCACAGCCACTGCATGAAATTTCCTGAATTATTAAATTTCACCACCAGTGTTCATGAGGTGGGGTCCCAAAAAGTCCATGTTGAAAATTGGGTGAAAAATTCCTAAAAATGGCCAAGTTATGAGCGTTCATGGAACCTTTTCTATGCATATGCATAACTTTGATAATTTTCAATATTTTAACTTCAAATTTTCAACATAGCCATTTTTTTCACACCACCTCATGAACAGTACAGCTGTCATTTTTCACATCCTGGCAGAAATGTGTTGGTACAGAATGTCATTTTGGCAGGGATTTGAAAATTTTCAGCTACCGGGTTTATGAGGTAGGGTCATAAGAAGACTATGTTGAAAGTTTTGGGTCAAAATACTAAAACACTAAGAATTTATTAAGTAACGTTGTTTGCAGGGATGTCCGTTGCACTACTGGAGAACACACTGCCTTACCATGCCAGTGAGCTGAGTTCAGGCGTGAACTCAGTGAGCTGGTTTAATTGGACAAGACTAATGGGGAAGATGCTGCAGCATGCAGCACCAGCCCCAGCCTACGTAGGGATGGAGCAGTGTTTTGGCGTGGATGCCACATCATGTGGGGGGTTAGGGAATCTCACCAACAAGGTATCGACATGTGTTGGGACCTTCTTGGCCCATATACTGGGTCAGGACTGTCTCCAATCTTGTTTTTATCTCATTTTGTACAGCTACCAAAGGGACTGTTCCATTATCAGAAAAAGAAGGTAAATTTGTAACAAAAAACTATGCTAATGTAGACATTAGGGTAGTAAAACACAAAGCGTCAAAAGAAGGGAAATGAAAAACATTAGGGATTTGGGTCAGTGGTGGGGTCTTATTTGGGGTTATCAACCCTAATGCCCACCCTTCCCCTGATCAGACGTGGTCAGATGTGATGTCTTCATGCAGGGCCCACAGGGCTTTGTATGGAGAAAACTCCAACAGATTATGTTGGCTATACTGTATCACCATGAGGGTATCCAGTGAGGTGGGCGCATGGGGAAGAGTGCAGTCCATAATGGCAACTCCTTCCCAGTGCAATCTCTCACGGTGATGGGAGGGTAGGGTGACCGGATGAGGGGGTGGGCAAACTGGGCGACAGGATGTCTGTATGTGTACACGCACGCGGGGGGAGCGAGCACAGTGAGCGTGGGCTGGGAGGGGGAGGAGGTTCTGTAGGGGATGGTGCTATGGTGGATGGCCGAGCTGCATCTTGGCATCAGGGGTTGGCTAGTGGTTGAGGTGGGTGAGGTACCGTGTTCAGGTCCAGGCGCTGGTGCGATTTTATTGCGCCCAGCCCAAACCTTTATTTTATTACTGATTTCACCCCCCCGACATGCGCCTCCTTGGAGTTGAGAATCCTTAAGTAGAGTGGTGCGGGGGGCACAGTCCCCCTCACTGAAAGCAGTAGAAAAATCTCCTGGCACCATTGTCTTGTGTGCTGGGGTTGTCAGAATGCTGAAAATGTTTTCGGCACTCTGACTGTGTGATAACAGTGATCACCTTTAGATGTTTGTCATTATCACATAGAACCCACTATGAGACATTAGATTGGAGTTGTATCTTGTGCTTCAGGCAGGAGGCTATGGGCTGGGGAGGGGGTGGGCATTAGGATTGACAACCCCAAGTAAGACCCCATCACTGATTCACCAATACTCTGCAGACCCAAATCTCTAATGTTTTTCATTTCCCTTCTTTGTGCGCTTTGCATTCTACAACCCTAATGTCTGCATTAATATAGTTTTTTGCAATGAATATATATTATAGGGGCATTGTAGGGATGAGTAGGCAGTTTAATGTTAACCCCCCAATTTTTGCACTTTAATTACTTTACAACCACTTAGCAGATTGGCAAGAAAGTTTCATGCATGGTCTCATGGGGTAGATCTCTTGATGTTCCAAGTTTCATTTCGGTCAGATGTGCAGATTCTGTGACCCAGATAGTGAAAAAATTGCATTTTTCAGGTTTTTTGCTGTTTTTTTCTCAGCCTGTAGCACCCAGATGGTTTGGAATTTTGGTCTTAAATTTTCAGAGTGGAAAGGGCCTGGCCCACAATAGTGCCTTTCACTGGTTTGGTAAAAAAATATTACTCCATTCCACAGTTATACATTTTTAAAATTTGGGGTTCTGAGCATGATCAGTAAGCACGTCAAGATAGCTGTATGAAACAAACAAAGAAAATAATCCTTTTTCATAGGGGACCAATCCTTCTTTGTGAGGAAAATTACCTTTTTCATTTGTTGCCATCTTGTTTTCATTTTTTCCAAAAAAGAAATTTCAAGACCCATAAAAATGACATCTTGCAGAGAGACCAACACATCTATCTGGCTCCTCATGACCTCGTTAGGTGGATTCTGCACTTAACTGTTGGAAAATGACCCACACATGTGTTTTTTTATATTTGTAATCCTTTTTTGTGACTTGTTTCCACTTTTTTTTGCACAGCCTTTTTCGTTCATATGACAAAGGACCCTCTGATTATGCTTGTCTGGTGTCTAGTGGCCCCCTACCCTCCGATTGCCGTCCCCATATTTTTTGTTTCCCTGGTGTCTAGTAGCAGCCCCACCCTTTGATTGCCATCCCTGTATGTTTTTCATTTTTCCCTTATGTCTAATGGCACCCCAACCCCTCCGATTGCCTTCCCCATATTTTATATTGTTTCCCCTGGTGTCTAGTGGTCCCTCCCACCCTCTGATCACCGTCCCATATGTTTTTCATCTTCCCCTGGTGTCTAGTGGCACTCCAACCCCTCTGATTGCCATCCCCATATTTTATACTTTTCCCCTGGTGTCTAGTGGCACCCTTTACCCTCCTATCACCATCCCCATATTATTTCCATATTTACTTGGTGTCCAGTGGCACCTCCCACCCTCTGATTGCCAACCCCATGTTTGTTTGCATCTTTCCCTTGTGTCTAGTGGCACCCCAACTCCTCCAATCACCATCCCTATATTGTTTCCAGTTTTCCTGGTGTCTAGTGGCACCCCCTCAAATCACCATCCCTGTATTTCAATACCTTCTAATAAAGAAAACTATCCCTCAAATGTCTTTTTTTAAACCTGTAAAAAAAAGTCCCTCACTGATCCAACCCCCCCCACCCTGACCTCCTACTGAGCACCCACCACCCTGCTCCCCCACATCCCCCACACACACCCTTACTCACCTGAACAGGTCCCAGGTACAAGATCCACTCTCTGATTGAAGACACATCTTGCTGCTGGAACCACCATCTGCAATATGAGAAACCAAGATAAGTGCAGTTCAATGAATTTCAATGGGAGTTTCAACTTTGATGCATGACTTTGCCATTTTTTGCATATTTTGGCACCAAATTTTCAACATGGCTTTTCTGAGACCCCACCTCATGAACAATGGTGGTGGAATTATGTAAATATGGCCCAAAAGGTGATTTTGCAGTCACTTGGCAAAATGCTCCTTTCTGGAAGGATTTGAAACTTTTCACCACCCTTGTTCATGAGGTGGGATTATAAGAAGGCAATGTTAAACATTTTGGGTCAAAATATGTAAAAATGGCAAAGCTATGCACATCTGTTGAAATCTTGTGGCACTCGTTCGTAACTTTGGTAACATTAAATATTTTTACCGCACATTTACAACATAGCCATTTTTTTACATCACCTCATGAACATGACAGCTATCATTTTTTTTATCAAATCCTGGCCAAACTGTGTTTTTGCACCTGTGGTGTGGAATGATGTTCCAGTGGTGTAGAATAAGATTTCAGCAGGGATTTGAACATTTTCAGTACTGGCTTCATGTGGTGGGGTAATAAAAAGGCTATGCTGACAATTTGGTTGCTGTTTTGCTACAAATGCAGTCCTGTGCTTCCACAGCAACATACATTCATGTCCACATCTATGGAAGGATGGGAGTGCAGGGCCCTATGTGTCTTGCACTCCCACGTGCAAAGAGGATGCGATTATACTATCTCAAAAATTAAGGAAATTATTTGCAAAAAACTGTGGTAATGCACCATTTAGGGTTAAAGGTCATAAGCAAAAGTTTTTAAAACTAAAGAGGCAGCGCCATTTTATGAACACTGCTATAAAACCAATGTGTGTTCCAGATTTTGTAACAAAAGTCAACAAATGAATGCATTTTTAGTGTCTTTTTGTTGTGATCCATTTCCCCAAGGTTGCTGGATGCTGAGCTAGCATGCCTCCAGGCTGCTGATGTCATTTGGGATGTGCCTGTTAGGAAGTTGTATTGCTGCTAGTTATACAATGCTGGTAACTGGTAAAAAGATCATTGTAAAGTGATTTATTGAGGTTTGCCATAGAAAATGGGAGGAGTGACCTGTAGGAGTGTACTCTACTGTACCCACAATTCCTCACTATATAAATTAGTATACAGGCTATTATTTTTCTGTGCTCATGATAGAACTAGGAGACTACATTTCTCAGTAAAGAAGTCTTATAGCAAGATATGGTATGCACAATGCCTTGTTTTGAAAATAAACATACAAGAGCTTATATTGTTGCCACTATTATAGAAATACAAGACTGCACATCACAGAAAGGAACTTGGAAATCAGCTTCTTGTTACAGTATACCCACAATGCCTTGCTAGGTACATTTACATATTAGGTGCTCACCACTACCAAATAATGAGACACTACTTTTGAGTAAGGCACATTTAAGTCAGCATTATAAATTACCCAGAATTCCTTGTTGCTGTATGTAATACATTGATAGCTCCCTTGTAAGACATCATTCTGGGGGTGTGGCCACATCGAGAAACTGGAAGGCAACCAGAAACAAACCACTGATAAAAAATAATAATAAAATGACTATGACAGCTTTTTTTTACAAAACAAATTGCAGCTTCAGCATCTGAAGCATGGCTGGAAATAGCATACTATGTGAAAAAGGCATTTGGGGAACCTTCCAATATCACTTTAACATCAATGTGCTACTCTCTCTGACTTCTGCACATGCTAAAAAACTTAATCTACATTGTTATTGTGCATTACTGGCATTGAGCATGACACAACCACAATCCAACAGCTTTCAGACTCTTGCAACAGGCACAGTGCAAGGAATAAGAAGTCTTTACAGACCTCAGCAATCTGACAGTCTCCCTAGCTTATGTATTGAAGAAAAAGAATAGCACCCCAAATGTCATCACCAGGGTGGAGACATTCCAATTACCATAGGCAGGGCCCCATGTTTTCTGCGATTCTGCAGTTGCAGCAGTGACCACAGAAATCAGGGCTGACTGCAGAAATCAGTGCTTGCTGCAGAAATCAGGAAAACCAGTCACAGAGCCGCAGAAATGCTAGCTATGCTATGCGATCACACAAGGCAAGGGCATAGCTATTGATATGTTAAGTATGCCATGGCATACATGTTCATTAGAAGGGGCAGCAAACTGATGCCATCCACTACAAAGCCGAAAAGCTAGTGGCTGCATGGCATCTTGACTCATGCTGGCTCTTGTTACATAACTCCTTTCAGTCAGTATTGTGGTGGGGGGGACTGATGCAAGAGTAGCAGAGCTTGATTAGGTCCACGGCATTTATGATTTGCTGCTGTGTAGGTGTGGGTAGCTCAGCTATGTTAATTTTTCATTGTGAGGCTGCTCATGGTGCACGCTGAATCCTTGGAAGATGAATTTAGGAGGAAGAACTGGAAGGCGAGTTGTAGTCAAGAAGTGAGAAGATTCAGTGGTGCCCATGGAGGTGGAATCGATCTCAGTGTGGTGACAGGTATCGGAGGAGGGGGAGCAGATTGCAGAAACATAGGGCTGGTGGCTGACTGAGCAGAGTACTTGGTCCCCACTGGTGGACATCTATCACAGTTTTGATTTGTGGGCCGCAGTTCTGTACCTGCAAGTGTAAAAGCAATTTCTTGGCAGATCTACACCTGCAGCCTAAGTGGAGGCATCAAGCTCAATTCTTAAGGAGGGTCAAGTTGCCCAGCTGCACAAGAGTTGGGGACCAGGGTATACTAGAACTGGAACAAGCAGGTAAGGAAAAAATTCCGAATGGAGAGTTTGATTGCTGCTATACATAAGTGAAATGAGGGTCACTGCCATTTAGAACACCACAACCCCCTGGGTTGAAAGGAGAAGAGAACATGCTAACCAAGGTTACTCCAGCTTAATAAGAATGACTTGCTTGCTTTTTGTTTTAGTGTGTCTCCCAAAAGAAAAATCAGGAGTCAACAAATCCTACAGACACTGCAAGTTACACTCTTCTTCACTGTTATAGGAAGACAATCCCTCCCCAACACACAGATTTGTACACTGCACTCAGCAGGTTTGTTGCAAGGCAGTTAGGGTATTCCTAGTTTAAAAAAATAATAATTTAAAAGAACATTGATCAAAATCAGAAAAAAATGGCTTTCAGGTTGGAGTCTCTATATATCTGCTAACTGTAAGTATAAACCAGAAGAAATCCATGCAGGTTTTGCCTCCTGTGTAGTTTTAGCTGAGTGTGCATGTCCTCTTCTGATTATAACCTAGAAGAACATCAAAGGCCACCAATTTCCAGAAGAAGAACAGATGAGCTTCAAATTCGGGGTGGGAGGGAAAATTCATTAAAAGGGAACACTGATGCCCATGGCTGTGCCAGGTTTGGGTTATTGCTGTTTAATATTTATGATAAGAAGACTACATATTGTTAAATGGCCTGCTGTTCCACTTTCAGTGTAGCAGAGTGGTTACACAAAGGCAGTCAAAAGGTTAACTAAGACTTAATCCTTTTGAAGGTATACTGTTTAGCCACAATTTATCTGCCATAGAATGACCTCAGAATCAGCAGTTGCTCTGCTGCAGAAAGTATGAGGTCCTGCAGCAGAATGTAGGTCCACTTTGCCGCAGTAAACACAGGACCCTGACCACAGGGAACAGAAAGTCTCAGCACCTAACAGTGTTGCTGGAGCAGACCACACAATATATAGCTATACATGGGGCCCAGTTCTCATATGGGGCTGCGTTCGGCGCAAGCTGCGGCAAACAGCAGCTTGCGCTGAAGCCCTTTGTGCCAGGGACCCAGCACCTAAGACCCAATGCTTGCAGCAACCCCAGCTGTGTGGCAACTGCATGGCACATGGGAGGGTTCGCTGCAAGCCTCTTAGACCGTCAGCTGCACGGTCTGTCCAATTCGGGACCAGGAGTGGAGGTGTGTGGAGGGCTGTGCTGGTCCCCTGCTCTGTCTGGGAATGGTGGGGACACCACCTGCATGGGGGGGCACAGGCACTGGTGGGAGGGTAGGTGGCATCTGTCCTGGTATGAACTGGGGCACCGGGATCTGGAGGAGGCACTACCTACATGCTATGGGGCACATCGAGGATCAGGTGGGCACTCCTGTCCTTGATGCCCTATGGGGGCACAACCTGGATGGGGGGTCCACTATGTGGCATTTGTGGGGCACGGTGGTGTGGGAAGGTAGGACATGCCGCACTACCCATAGGACAGCTCAACCAGGGGAACAATGTCTAAGTCCCCTTATGCCAGCCCTGGCTGGTTTAAGGGGACTTAGAATTTCTCCCACTGGGTGCTGTCTGTGAATAGCAAGCTGCAGCTTGCGTCGGCGAGGTCCATCTAGCGCCGTGTCTCAGGGCAGTGCAGGGCTGGTGCAAGCCCTGTTTGGGGAAGGCAGCCTGCAGTCAATGCAGGCAACCTTTGAGAATTGCATGGAGGCAGCCCTGGACGCAAGGTGCACCTTGCACCATATCTGTTTGGTGCAAGCACCTTGCGCCAAATGCAGGGTTTTGAGAATCAGGCCCATGGTATGAAATGGTAGATTTTCATATAAAACACCAGGCAGACACTGTTGTTATAATTGAAGGGTGCATGCCCGTGGGTACGTGGGGGAAGAGCTCCTCCCCCACATCCTATTTCATCCAGCAGCAGACTACTGCTCTGTTTAGAGCAAGTCGTACTCGGTAGTGTGCGGTGCTGATGCGCGGCTGCTCCATTTTCTCCACCCTGCCTGTGTCCCCCCCCCCTTCATCTGCCTTGCTTGTTCATTTTTTCCCCTCACCCTTGGTCTGGTGTTTTCTGTACCTTTTGGGGGGCTTTTCAGTTTCCTCCTCCTGCTCTTCTCTGCCTTGCATCTGCCCTGCTGCTGTTCCATCCTCTTTCCGAGCAGCCGCTTCCTGCTACTGCGTGTTTGTCATTTTTCTGGGAACCCTTTCACTTGCACTGCCAGATCTGCCATACCTACAGAACTTTCTTTATCTGC
Organism: Neoceratodus forsteri; assembly: GCA_016271365.2. NCBI lineage: Eukaryota > Metazoa > Chordata > Ceratodontiformes > Ceratodontidae > Neoceratodus > Neoceratodus forsteri. Next base: position 240,239,156 of record CM057451.1, read on the forward strand.
AGTGTGTTATGGGACCCTCCATGGTATTGCCTCTGTGGTTTCCGCAACATACTAGACGGGACATCTCCATGGATGACTTCTGCTGCATATTGCGCTGATGCTCAGCGCCACTCCAGCTTTCTGCTTCCACCGCAGAGCTGGGCTCCTGCCTGCTTCTTGCTGCATCACCACAGCTCCTGGACTACCACTTCGGCAGTGCTTGCAGCGCCACCTGCCTAAGCCTGATGTAAACTAGCTTTTATGTTTTATTATTACAAACTTTTAACGATGACTAATTTTACTACCAAATAACACAGCGATAAACCAGGAGATGTGACCTGTGAAGCACGATCTACAGAACACAGAGGTGTATTTTGAAGGGATTCATCTGACTATTCTCACCAAGTCCCTTCTAGCTAATATACTATTCTGGCTTCATTAACATGAATATAATCATCGCTATGCAACTGTTCGGATCAGCTGATGAAGCTTCGATTCTTGTGCTGTTACCTTTTCCTCTTGCCTTGGTCACTTCACCTTTGGTTGCTGGTTCTCCTCAATAATGACTTCCTTACCTACTGGAGCACTTTATCAATGGTACTTCGACGCTTCGACTTTTACCGACCATGGATACCAATTTTCTCATTCTGCCCTGGACATGGACTCTCGGACTAGGAGTTTACTTGAAGGATGCCGCTCTGATCTCCCAACACTTCGATCTTCAATTCTTTCTTCAGTTTTTCATTTCACTGGATCTGGATCTACATCTTGGATTCAGACTAGCCGATTACATTATTATCATCACTTAGGATTACTCTCCTTTAGTATGCCCAGAAGGGCGGGCAGGTCAGTAGCCATGGGTCCTCAGAGGTTCCCCCCAAGGGGGGTTTTCCTCTCCTGCGTGCTACTGGTCACACTCTCTGGAGTTGGAGGAGGTAATCATACTGCTATTCATTCTTTGGGGGGTGTCATCCTATTCAACTCGTTTTAACGGTCGGATACTGAACAATCGTATGATATCATTATTTTTTTGGGGGGGGGTCTCATACTACTGGACTATGCATCCTTCCTATGGTGGGATACAGAGAAAGGCCAAAACATCAAGTCATAATAAACTATTCATCAGCTTAAGCATCTAAGCCATTGCATACGATCCAGCTTACATGTACCATAATCACTGACTGCTCATGTCTATGCTGAAGTACCTAAGCACTAATCATTTCATACTACTACTAGTACCTTGCAAGCATTGTTCTACTTACTGGTCTGGCCTCTGTATCCAAGTACAATCTACATCATCCAGCTACAGTATGTAACATAAGCACTGAGCTCTGAACCACAGATAACAATATTTAATGAATGATGCTGACAGTTTAATTTCTGTAAATTTCATCGCACATGATCTTTAAGACTACAGCGACAAAAGTAGAAAAATGGTTTTAGGATTTCCTGCCCTAAACCCCACCCACACCTGAAGCAAATCAGGGGAGAACTCTTCCTTGGTGGTTGTAGACCCTGAAGTTCACCTAACTGCAGTAGCAAGAAAGCTCAGATGTGATGGACACAGGTGTGTATGTTTCAGGATTGTGCACAGTGGGGTGAGCTTTAGGACTGACAACCCCAAGGAAGACTCCACACCTGATTTTCTTCAGGTATGTGTGTGTGTGGGGGGTTGGGGGTTGGAAACCCTAAAACCACATTTCCCTACTTTTGTCACTGTAGTCTTAACCCTAAATGGTGCATTAATGCAGTGTTTTTGCAGTGAAGATACATATTATATATATATAGTATGCATGTATGTATTATCTATCTATCTATCTATCTATCTATCTATCTATCTATCTATCTATCTGTCTGTCTGTCTGTCTGTCTGTCTGTCTGTCTATCTATCTTCCACAGAAATCTGTGAGAGGGCATGGGGGTGTCAAAAAGTAAAGGAACTTGTTTGTTCTCCAGTTCTTCCCATACCTTTCAACTGTTATGAATCTGGCATAGCGCAATGATTTTTGCATTGAAATTTACCCTTGCTCTGCAAAGGTTTACTGATGTTCTTAACCACGTTAGAGCTATTTTTAGACAGAAAAACCAAAAAACTATTATCATTGATCTAACGTGATAGAAACATTCCTTAACAATAAATATATGGGGCCCACTATTTGGAGGCATATTATTTTTTCTTTTTTTTTTTTTTGCTTTATACTTTAAACCCCCCAGGCCACCAGTTTGCTTACCCTCATCGAGTCAGTCATCCTCCTCCTCAGGTCTCAGGCTGCCATCTCCGGGGACTTGTCGGCTCCTAGTATGAGTACCGTGGCTACCCCCATGGCGGAGTGGAGGGGAGCTCTCCCCCTAGCTCAACCCCCCCTGAATCAGGATCCAGTAACACTGCATACCCTCAGTGCCAAACTAATCCCTTGCTGGAGACAGCCATCATGCTGCCACAACTGTTGCCCCTCTTTTCCACATTTTCTCCCCAGAGTTGGAGGGTGTGCAATGATGCCAGTGGTTGTGAGCATGCACACAACTGCATGCACTCCCAGCCACGCATCTGCCTCCAACTCTGCCCCAATGTACGGCATATGTCCCTGACCTCCAGCCTCCACCAGGGGGAAGTCAGACATGGCCATTGAAATCCTGCCCTCCCCAGAGAAGAAGAGCCATCCCTCAGATGCTCAATTCCTCTCCTTCCCCGCCAGCCCCCAGCATCCTGAACTCACTCCGGAACCCAGGTCGCCAGTGTGGCACGAGGTGTGGCGTCCAGCGCCTCAACCCTCAGTGCCACCGGGCTGGCTATTATTTTTTTTTTAATAAGAAAGTGCTACACATTCAGGCAGTTTGCTCTGTTTTTTGAAGACCAGTGCTATGAATTCTAATGCTGTGAGAATGAGAGGTATGGTTCTTCCTTCATTATTCTTTTTCCATTTATATAACTTTTTCTTCTGCTATAAATGTAACAACATGAGAGGCAAGAACTCTGCTTCACTGGTAAAATGGAAAAAGTATAGGGGGTTGCAAAAGCATAAAGACTTAAGACAAAAGCATAATGCTAAATGGGAAACATTGACTCATACAGTAGCTACTACCCATAAAATGCTATGGCTCTTTCCATATGGAAGTATAGTCAGTGCTTTGCTGGTAAATCAGCACCCAGTGTCATGAGTAGGTGTCCTTGTCCTAAATATCCGTAACAAGATGGCCCAAACAATACTAGAAGCATTAAACAGGGATTTGCTTCCTTTGCTGTTTAGTGAAAGCCTGTCATGCAGTTTCATTTGCTCCTTAGCGGGGAAGTGTTCACTTTGTCACATTAAATCATTTGCTTTTTCTATTTCTGTTCAGTGACTTCATGTTCTGTAGCTTCTACCAGCCTTCCCAAATCAATGATGTTAAGTGCTTGTGGCTTTCTCAGCGCTGGCTAGGAGGGGCACAACCTAGTGCCATGGGGAATCCTTTCATTGACCTATTTACACTTGAATGTTGACATTCTTTTCCCCAAGCTTTTCCATTCCAGAGTGCTGTCTAAACATTTTCCTGTAGTAGATCTGTAGTGATGTGTTACTACAAGGAGACTGCAGTACCCAGTTTAGAATAATACCTTTGAACATTCTTATCAGAACATTGTCTATACAATGATTTTAGATTTCTAAGTTCCTTTTATTAGGCACAGTGGTAAAGGTAGTTAGATGATGCATGGACTGCAACTGAAGATAGGACATTAGCTATCCAAATGGCAATGTGTACCTCACCCTTCTGGACTTAAAGCAGCGGTACTAGTTAATAAAAATGTACTTTTTACAATAGTTATGTCAAACAAGCCCCTCAAATGACAAACATGAATCCTTTGCTTTTAATTTTTTTTTCTGTTTTCTTTGTATTCTTTATTTTTTTCTGACAGTTTAGCACCGACCTTTGCCAGGAGAGCCATATTAGAGTCTGACGAAAATGAGGTGTTGCCATTCTGTCGTTGGTTATTTTGTCTGATGTAACTGGAATGCACCACCTCTTCCTTTCCCTGCTGTGCGTTTATAGGGCAGGTAATGTAAACAAAGGTTGAAAAACAGGAAATGGTATTGATGCTGCCTTATTTCCTATGGATCCACACAACTTTATAAATGTATTATAAATCAATGGAACTAATTATCCTAAAACAGTAGTAAACAACAAAAGTTTAATCTGAAATTTTAAACTACTAGGTAGTGCAAAAATCTAGGAAGTGATGAGCACTTCCTGATTAACTAGTACTGCTGCTTTAAGGGTAGCATTTTGCTCTGCCTTAATGGCTCAAGCCTGACCCGAGCTAAAACTATCTTAACACACTTCTGATGACCCTCATCTAGTACTCACCCTAGACTTTTCCTAATTTGTTATTTTTACATGATTTTTTTATTCCTTTGATCAAGCTTACCTCCTTTTCTTACAATAGCATAACGTTGCCCCATACACATAAAATGAGCTGATGATTAAACCAACAACTTGTGATGAATTGTCAAAAAAATAATAGTTTTATTAACCAAAATAACAAACAAGGCAAACACAAAGTTGGTGCAGGCTTTAACTGGTGACTGCCTGCACCCCAGTACTTTGAGTCTACTGACACTTCCTCAGGGGGCATCATGAGTTGTTGTTTTAATGATCAGCTCCTTTTTTGCGTGCACAGGGAAACTTTATGCTTTTGGGAGTTGCCTGGAGGGCTGGCCACACTTTCTCTCTATGCACTCCCAGCACTGCAGCTTTTTTGTAGTCCCTACTTTCCTGGACTCTACCTTCTTTTGTTGGCCTCCTACTTGATGTTGTCCACTAAAGGACTGCTACTATTGTGTCAACAGTCCTCCATCCCTGACTGACCCCACTTCACTTGGATGGCCATGGTACAACCCCTGTGACTGAGTTCTCCCCTCCATTCAGAATGGTTGTTTCCTAGTTGGAGTGACACTGACATTCTGAGATTGTTAGCATCAGAGGAGCAGCTGGTCTTTTGGAGACCTGTGAGCATAGTAGGTGATTGGCCAGTTTCATAATCCTGCAATCAATCAGTGGATAAGTTTTGTCCCTACAGTGTCCTCCCACCACCCTGCAACATAAGTGTAAATATTTATGACTGCCCCCAGAGGAGGGAATGCCAGGCAACATGCAATTACCTAGGCCTCCAAATGCTCCCCCAATGGGTCAGCCTTACGTGCTGCTGAAAAAGTGTCAGAGGTGCTCCTATCTGCCCCAAGAGGAAAGAGTTAACAGAATGTTCTGATCCCTTCCAGTCAAACTTCATTCCTGATGTCCTGGGCTTGTGGCATGAATTTAGGTCCCCAACATGCCAGAATGGGCCTTTACTGCTAAGCACCTGAGAGAGCAAGTTTCCCTATATAAAGCGTTATATATTTTACTGCTGTTGTGACATACACTGTGTTATTTGCTCTTACATTCTTGTACTGTACCTAGTGATCTTGACTTGATTTTACTGAATATCTTTCAAAAACCCAATAAAAGTTATTTTTTTAATAACATCTTGCAGGGAAATGTCCCCCATTATAATCATAAAATAGGAAACCTGTGTCCAAATCTGGCAATTTTATAAAATACCCCAATTCTTCTGGAAGCACCAGATATACTTAACTTTGTACATTGTGATAAACCTGAGATCTTGCACACCTTTGCTGAAATCCATTCTGAGATCTATGAGGAACCAAGCAGGTTGTAGTCAGAAGTTTGGAAACAAATTTCTGGATTAACCTTTTATGCAGTATGTTAACCATTTTTTTGGAATGGATTACTACAGTATGTAAACATAGTAATGTGTAGAATACTGCCATGGGATTACGTCTTTTGTAAATTCTGAAATGCATTCTAGTTTCTATAAAGTTAATAATGTTTTATAACTACTTGTGTAGTAATTGTGGTTCATGTAAATATCCTACTGGTATATCTGGATAATTGTGTGAGTGTAAATGTTAATGCTTTTAGATTTAAACTGTAACTGTGAATTTTTAAATTTTTTTTTTATTAAAACACATATGCATTTTTAAGACTTTTGTAATTCTTGTTTAAGGTTGGTTCTCAAATGCAATCTTATACTTTTTATTTTTGAATTATATAGGTCATTGTTTTCATATTTTATTACAGAAATGTACAATTTTATTTAGCTTGTTTTTAATTAATTCCCACCACCTCTATTCTGTAATCCTCTAGGTGCTGCTGGATCACAGACAGGATATCCTAAGCAAATAAACTAAAAATAACAAAAAAAGTAAATAAAAAGTAAAAATAACAAAAAGAAAATGCAACACTTCTGCTGTGGGAAGAATGCCAGACCTCTATGGATGTGGTGGTATCAGTTGATTTTTTAGTCATAACCCATCAATCGAGGTATTTAATGCCACTCCTGTCTTGTGTTTGTCTGTAACTCTTTAAAAACGTTAAACAACTCAAACAATACTTTTAAAAATCTTTTATACAAAAATGCACAGTAACTGGAAAAATTACTGTCAAAGTTGTGGGAGAACTTTCTCACCATCATTACAGTGTTTCATCTGTTTTATAATCCTCCGTATGCTTCTGGATCACAGCTAAGATGTCCTAAGTAAATAAAATGTAAAAAAAAAGAAAAACAACAACTCTTCTGATGTGGGAAGAATACCAGACTTGTACAGAAATGGTGTTGACAGCTGATTGTTAGTCATAAACCTCATCAATCCAATATTTAATGCAGTCCTGTCTCATGTTTGTACATAATGCTTCAAAAATGTCAACTAACAAACTATACTTTTTTTACTCAACAATGGTTTTTATCGTCCCCTAGCAGGTCTCTCGGAAGCTGTCAGCCTTGTCACTGTATTCAGCAGCTGTTCCTTACCTCACTCTGGTCCAAGAGATTGTTCCTTCATAGATTCCCTCCCCCATGGTGGGGCAGGAGGGGGAGGGCCACCCCTCCTAGCAGACATATTCAGATGCACTCCAGGACCAGATTGGCAGGGCAGACCATCCAGATACTGGCAGGGCTTTACAAAGTCCAGGCCCCTAGATTTTCCATTTTCTCCCCAATCCCCATGCTAAGGCATGCACACAAACATGCACACATTTGGAGACGTGTGCTTGCCACTGAAGTCCTGCAGCTCCCTCCCTTCCTGTGCTACCCTGCAGCCTGCACTTCCACCAGGCCTCCATCTGGTGGCAGTCATTCAGTAGGAACAGCACCACTCTCCCCCCAGGAGAGGAGAGCAGTCCATCAGCCGCTCATCCTCTCCCTCTCCAGACAGCCCCCAGCAAACTGAGATAACTACTGATCCCAGGTCACCAGCTTGCCAGGTAGTAGCACTACCACCGCACCAAAAGGTCAACACTTTTAAAGAATACTCTGAAAAAAACTTTTATAGGGAAATGCACACCAACTGGAAAGTATTATCAAAGTACAGGCAGAATTTACTCACCATCAGTACATCCAAATGACAGTGACCATTTGAAAATGGCCATCCATCTACTACTGCTCACGACGCCGATGGCTCAGGTTCGGAAGTGAGTCTGGGTGTTGGAGAGCCAGCTGGGGGGAGAGGATTCAGCATCCTATGGACTGCTCTCCTCCTCCCAGGGGAGGGTGGGGAAGCTCCCTACACTCACCCAATCCCTGGTGGAGGCCAGGGGTCCAACAGCTGGAGTAAGCAGTTGCTGGAGCTGGGGCAGATGTCAGCATATGCATCTCTGCTGTCATTGCATATTTCACCTCACACAGAGTAGACAGAAAAACCTGGGCTGTGCAGGATGCCACCCGCCTCACACCACAGTCACCCACCAATGCCCGTGACACATATAGAGCCATATCCTGACATCTGATGGGAGAAGGGCCACCTCCCAAAGGCCTCACCCTGGGGGGGAGTCCAGGGTGTAACTCCAAGATAAGTCCTGGATGGTGGATGATGGGGCTGGGCATGGGGTAGGGCTAATAGGAGCCAGTCTCATGGAAAAAGTATAGCAAATTAAAAAAAATGACCATCCAGAAACCAACAAGGCTTTAAGTATGTAGCCTATATCACTGTAAACAATGGTCAGTAAATATGTGCCCACATTTTGGAAATATAATAATAAAGGAAAACAATTATGATTAACATCTAATGGTATTTGAAGTATTTGGGAGAAAAAGAAAGCTTTTGGATAATTGAAATGCTCAGGTTTAATGGAGGATAAACATACTGAAACTACCAAAATAAATTGATAAGTTGCTAAATGAGCATAAAAAAGGAGAAAGACATGCTTTAAACTAAGTTAGCTAAGGGTAAATCAAAAGAAGTAAACTAATTATACAGCTTCATAAATTCCATTATGAGGACAGGCAGAATTGTAGGCCCTTATTAAATACAGATAATAAAACAGACAGTAAACTGACTGGCAATGACATAATACTGAATCATTATTGTTGCTTAGTATTTAAAAATAACAAGATATTACATAATTTAGATGGTAAGAATTAGAGGAGTGTAAAACTGGGGAGGTTTTGATTTTGGTTATAGTTTTGTCGAATCACCTCTGGTTTTGGTTCTGGTTTTGGATTTGGATTTGGATTCACGGCCAATATTCATTCAACATAAAACATGACCTGTACCTTCATGTTGAAGTATAATATAAAAGAAAACAGGTTAAATTCTGTAGAACAACAGTTTAATACCATGCAGCTAGCAAGGCCCAGCTATTAGTAAGTTCACAGGAAATTATGTATCTTGTAAGGTATTCTGGGACAGTGGTAAAGTTAAATAAGCACATAGTTTCATTTGCTTGCTGTCTAAATTCCTAGTACCAAATGACAGGAGACGTGACACATTAAATGCAGGGACATGGGTTGAGGCAATGTAACAGTTGAGTACTGTATAGCAATATAGCCTGGCAGTATAGCCTAGAGGTTAGAATAACGAGCTGTGACCGAGCTTGGTCCAGCAGACCTGGGCTTGATTTCCCACAACCTCCACTTGCATACTGTGTGACTTTGAGCAAGTCAGTACTTAACCACCCCAGTGCTCCCGGGTCACCCCTGAAAACAGGCACGTGTGCCTAGTGGGCCTTACCTGTTTATCAAAGAATAACACACACACACACAACACAAAAAAGTAACCCGTTGCTACCTTGTTGCTCAGTCTAGTAAGCAAGTTGTGCACTGCTAGCAAAAGTGACTGAGTCATGTGTGTAACCTTGTTGGAGGGAGGTGGCAGGTCTTGGCAGCTGCATAGTAGTTCCAACTTATAGTCTTGCTAGTTAACCAGTTCATATCCATGCCTTGATTTGAGACTTGCACCAACTACTCATTATCATTGCCACCTATTTCCCCAAGGTGACTGAGGAAGGTAGTATGATTAGGTACTGGGATTTTTTTTTGGAAGGGAGCAGGCTTCATTAGAGATCAGCAACTGTTATTTAAAATAATGATGGAAGGGAGGAGGCCTGTGAAACAAGTTTCCAAAACAGACAGCAATTCAGAAGGAAATAAAACAGCCACAAAAAGTACTTCTTCTACTGCAGTAAGTGCATCCTCTACCGATTGAAGCATCCTCATGCCCCGAGTCCTTGCCTTCTGAGATCCCATCATGTTTCTCTGCTGCTGCAGGTGACGCCCAATTAACAAATACAGGCCAAATAAAAGGTAGCAAGAAAAGCTTGGGCGATGAACCAGCAACTAAGAAAAGTAGATTTGCCAAAGGTACAGTTATTACAAAAACATAAAGGCAGTTGGCAGGCTCTGCACATATCAGAAAGGAAAGAATAAGCACACATGCATACTTTGTATCACATTCTCAAGATTCTATAATTTCTCATTCCTCTGTGAGCTCTTCTGAGTCAGACCATGTGGACCGCAGTGGCAGTGAGTACATTCCCGAAACAGAAGCAGTGCATGATGGGGACACTGATGATGAGGGCTCAGAGCCAGAGGAACTTGTAAGATGCTAGACCAAAAGACCTAGGGAAAGGTCATCATAGTAAAGGTCATTAGGGGCCAGTGAAAAAGAAGTCATTCCTGGTTTGCCTGTCTCCTGTGCTGAGGGCAGGCCTCTCATCCAATCATCCCATGATAACATTGAGGAAAATAATCAAAATATAGAAATTAACATAGACTTGCTGGATGATGATTCAGAAGTTGCAATGCCAGGGACAAAATCAAAAAAGGCATCAGCTTCCATTTGGAGTTTTTTTTCACCTTGACCCAAAGAACAGTATGCGAGCAATATGCTGTTTACATAAGGCCTCTTTCAGTAGAGGAAGACTGGTAAGCAACCTTGACACATCAGTCTTAATAAGACACTTACAACAAATACATCCACTTCAGTGGACCAGAAATAACTCACATGGTGACAGGGAAGAGCATTTTGCACAGGTTAACACTGGTGGTATAGCTAATTTTTTTCCATATACAGTGTAAAACCCCTCAGACACCAAGCAGGACTTTGACTGCGTCACCCCCTTTATCTGCTACTGTAGGTCTTTATCAGAATCAGAAAGCACCCCAATTGAAAACAGAAAGAGTTTTTTCCTGTCTCTTCCAGCATTTTTGAGTGTGCCAGTCATACCTTAGAAACAGTTAACAATGTGGCAGGCTTTTGAACGGAGAACTAAATATGACCAAAGCCATCAAGCTGCTTAGCAGTTAAATAAAGCAATTTCTGCAATGATTGCACTGGACATGCACCCATTTTCTGTTGCTGACTCTGCTGTGTTTCAAGCGGTGATAAAACTTGTGGCCCCTCGATATCAGCTGCCATCATGAACATATTTCTCCAGAAAGGCTGTGCCAGCTCTTTATGGGGAACTGCACCAGATGGTAAACATTGCCTTGCAGTCTTTGGCTATTGAAGAAGTACATATAACAACAGATATGTGGACAAGTGGTCAAACAGCAGACTACATGAGTGTCACCACCCACTGGGTATCATTTTCCCATGCAACATCCTCTCTCAATACCAGGGACCAACAAAATCTTCAAAAACAGGCCATCCTTTATACTACAAGCTTTGACAAAGAAAATCACACTGCTGTGAACATCTTACAGGAGCTAAAGAAACGGTTCTCAAAATGTTTTTTCTCTAATGGCCTTTCTCCAGTATTTGTGGTTGTAGACAATGGAGCTGAAACTGTGAAAGCATTAAAGGATGGTGGGTTTCTGCATTTACCATGTTTTGTGCATGCACTCAATCTAGTGGGCAGAACTTCCTTAGTGAAGACAGAAGTGTGCAGAATATGCTGCGTGCTGCACATAAGATACGTGGTCACTTCCCTCCCGAGTCCACAACTGACTCTCAGTTTTTTCCTTTTTTTTTGTCTTTCTTTTCTTTTCGTTGGTGGTATGGGTGAAGGAAGTTAACTGGTCCACAGGCACCTGTTCTCCCTTTCCCTTCCCACCCAGCCACTTGCTCTTAGTTATAGAGCTCCTCTCTCCTCGGTGGCTCAGCTGAAATGGTGCCAAGGAGAGCTACATTCCCCTCTGGAGTATCTTGATAGCTGACTCACCAGCTCTCTTCTCACCTGTCACATGACATGCAGGAGCTGAAAACAAAAAAGAAAAAAAGCTCAGAGATCCGAGCCGATCTAGGCCGAGCCTGCAAGGTTCCACTCAGATCTCATGGAAACCAAGCCGTATGTGTTTGGAACAGCTCAGTTTCAACCCCACAGGTTTGGCACACCACTAGTAAGAATGATAGAAAATGAAACCATTCATGACAACTGCAATAACTCTGACAGAAGTTAAAAACCATATAGTAAACCTTAAGAAAACTAAGGCACTTAGATCAATGATTTATATGTCTGTGTTGTGTTTGCTTTAGCAGTCATTTTAATTGCCCTACTAAGTATTGTATAAAATTATTGACTGAATACTGGAGTGGAGCCTCATGACTGCAGCATAGCAATGGTAACCCCAATTTGTGAGGAAGGTAAAAAAAAAATTGAAGTGACAAATTACAGACTGATTACTATAGCATCACTAGCTGGAAAAATCATGGAGTCACATATAAATGAAAAAAAATAGAAAAACATGTATCTACTGGTTCTTAGGACAGTGATCACGATGTCTTAGTTAGTGGGAGGTCATGCCTTACAATTCTAATGACACTTTATGAGAAGGTTAGCAAGGCACTAGAAATGATATGCCAGTCAATGCCATACATCTCAGCTAGTGTTGGTTCTATGTATTAACCACTGAGCAATTTGGCTTCTTTAAAATAATTTTGGTAAACAAAATTTTCAGTTAGACACTGTTAGCCAGTGCATTAGATGCCACATTAGCATGTGTTCATTTGAAAAAAAAATGGTTAAAATGGATAACTGTCTTAAAACAAATGAGATGGTGGCTAAACAACTGATTGGGAGTACAAGTAGGTGAATAGTTAATTATTTCTGGCATTACGAGCCAACACTGGTCTCAACTACAGTAAGGTATTTGACTTGTTCCAACATCCATACATGAAGCAGTACATCAGGGAGAGGAAAGGGCTGAGCAGCTGCAGCTTCCCCTCTCCTCTTTCACTTATCTAGCTGAGAAATCTAAATGGGAGGTGCCTGTGACATGTGAAACCAGAGTCAGGTGTGCCCCAACTCCATTCTGATTCTGCTTTTAGAAGCAGTACATCAGAAAGAGGAAAGGGTTGAGCAGCTACAGTTCCCCTCCTCCCCTTTCACTTAGCAGCTAGCTGAGAGAGCTACATGGGAGGGGGCCTGTGACCTAAGAAAGCAGAATTAGGTGTGCCTCAGTTCCATTTTAAGCCTTTGCTTGCTAGCAGCCTCCCATGCTGCAGCCCCACTTGTGAAGGACCAACACGTGAAGGACATCAAAGTTTGCCCACCGGAGTCAACCCAATGAGGCAGCCAGCAGCCAACCACTCTACTCCCCTGCTGACCCAAAGTGAAGCAAGTGTCACCCTTCAGGACCAGTAAGATACCACAAGTTTTGTTAGGTCCTTTTTAACTGAACCACTGATAATACTGAACGAAGCCACTGCTTACTAAGGCATTATGGATATTGCCAGCTGTAGCAGATGTGGGGCATTCATCTCCAGAATGGTGCTCTGGAGGAGAGGGCACTGCCCCATTTGCAGGTTGATATCTGAGCTAAGAGTGCAGCTGGAGGCAGCAAGGGTGGAGATATGCAAGCTGCATCTCCATCTCAGCTAGAGCTCACCCCCCACTCCCACTTCCACAGATGCCCACTGGCATGAGGGGATGAAGAGTGGTGGAGAAGGCTCTGGGGAACAAGGCCAGCCAGGTAGCACAGGCCTTCCTGGCCTTCTCTGAGGTCCTCTCTGTTTGTGGTAAAGGGGGGAGGGAAAGAAGATAGAATAAAAACACAGATTTAGGAGTTTAATATATGGCTTAAGGAATGATGTCAGGAAAAGGAGTATCATTTCTTAGGGGACTGGAGAGACTTTTGGGATAGGAGGCTTTTTAGGTGGGATGGAATCCACCTGACGAGGAAGGGGACCAATGCACTGGGGCAAAAGTTCAATGTCTTTCTCAGACATTTAAACTAGCTGCGGGGGAGAGTAGCACTGGGGGATCCATACAAACAGATATAGGGATGGAGATCTTAGCTAGTCCTCCCCCTTGCCTGAGGAATAGCAGCACTCAGGCTCAGACTGCTAGATTGACAGTAGACATGCACACCAAGGTTGCTGCAAATCAAAAAAATCAGGAAAGAATAAGAGAGAAGCTCAGTTAAAGAACAAGAAAGGATCACTGGATAGTTGGAAAGTGGTCTGTATTAATACCAGGAGTCTAGGCAACAAAATTAGTGAGCTTCAGGCAATGATGGCAGAATCCAAGCTAGATACCTTGGCCATCAAAGAAACTTGGACTACAGATAAAAATGACTGGGACCTAACAGTGCCCGAATACATCTTACTAACAAGGGACAGAGAAGTGTGTGTGTGTGTGTGTGTGTGTGTGTGTGTGTGTGTGTGTGTGTGGGGAGTGGCATGGCCCTTTATGTCAGAAAAGGCATTGAAGTATCAGAGGATGAGATTATTATGTGTAACTCAGAGAAGACTGAGTCTCTGGGGGCAACTTAGAGAGGCATCTGGGAAAAAGCTACACCTAGGGGTATGCTATAGACCTCTAGGCCAAGGAAAGGCAGAGGATAGGGAGCTCAGCTAAGAAATGTGAAGGGAAACAGCAAAAGGAGATGTTGTGGTAGTGGAGGACTTTAACTTGGCCTGATATAAATTGGGACAGTCCAGTGGCCAGGAGCATGAGAAGTCAAGCTTTGCTTGATGCCTTTCAAGGGTTCTATGTGAAAATGGTGCCAAACAAATGGCGCAGACAAAAAACAGTGAACCAGAAATAGCGCCAAGGAAAACAGCGTAGAGCACTACAGCATACTCCTAAATCAGCACTGCTACACTTGCTTTTTCTGCAGGTGGCTTCACCACCATCATTAACATAACCATCACTGGGAGGGTGACAGTGAGGGACAGGGAAAAACTCAGGAGGGGGGCTACTTCACATGGGGACACAAGTCAGCAGGAGGAGAACATGGGGGGGTCAACCTGCGGGCGGGGGGAACAAAGTCAAGAGGGCAGGCAGAATGGGAGTTAAAGAAGAAAAAATAAATTTAAATAAGAACAACAAAAAATTCCCCACAGCCAGTCTCAAACCCGGGTCCACCCAGCCACACAGGTGGTGACTGTAACCACTGCACCAGATGGCCAGCTCAGAATTTGCCTGATGAACAAATGTCTATCTACTTCAAGCAATAACTACTCCCTATTGAAACAAAAGTGCTGAACTTTGGCTGGCCCGGTGGCACTGAAAGTTGAAGCACTGGACGCCACACCTCGCACTATGCCGGCGACCCAGGTTCGAATACGGACTCGGGTTGCCTGGGGTCGGCTGGGGGGAGGAGGATTGAGCATCCCAATGGAGGCTCTCCTCCTTCGGGGAGGGTTACCAGGGCTGCTTAATGCACCCGACATCCATGAGGGCTGGTGGAAGCACTGACTCTTGGGGGCATTGGCAGCTCCTATACAGAGGAGTCAGGGAGGGGAAGACACTGTTAGGCACTTGGCAGGCGTCCGTAAGCACGTTCCTGCCCAAGCTGGCATCCTCAGGGGTTGGAGGGGAAACCACAAGAAAAATGGAAACTACCCTCGCCGGTCCTAGATGACGGCCGCTCCAGCCACCCAGTTCAGAAACTACAGGCAGACCCCACTGTGCAAGTTGCTCCATGGAGGCAAGAGGGAGGTAGGAGTCACCAAGATCACTCTAGGGGCAGACTCGTGGTTGAGACAGTGGGTGGCATGAGCAAAAGCCTGAAGGAGTGGAGCGTTGAGGTGATAAGGCAGATAAAAAGTAATTTAAAAAAAAAATGCTGAACTTTCAATGTGCTCTTAATAGCACACAACCCATTTCCCAATCGCTATTGTTAACTAACCCAAATTGACTCACTGTAATTGATTCGCTGTATTCACGGGATACCAATTTAAGACTGCCTACTAGTGCAACTTGTAAGGGAACTCACAAGACAGGTCGCTCTCCTAGATGTGGTGCTCACTAACACAGATTTAGTTAAATCAGTGATAGTTAGGGAGACATTTTCAAACAGCGACCACAGTTCAGTTTGATTTGAAGTTGCCCTCGAGACTGAGAAAACACATTCCAGTACAGGGGTCTGGGATTTTAGAGGGGTTTACTTCAACAAACTCACAGAGGTGGTTCAAAATAAATTAAACGGGGAGAGCAAGGGAGTGGGGGTTGAAGAGACTTGGAGTGTAATTAAAGGGGCCATTCTTGAAGCTTCACAGCTTTGCCTAAGGAAAGTAACTAAAAGAAATAAATTCAAGAAACCACTTTGTTTTTCCGCGCTATTCAGGGAAGCAGTAAGGGCCTAAAAGATGGCCTTCCAGAACTACAAAAAGAAACAGTGTGATGTAGAAAGAGAAGAATACCTCCAGAGGAGTAGGGAGGCAAAAAAGGTGATAAGGAAGGCAAAGGCAGACCCAGAACTACTATTAGCAGAGGGGGTCAACCGCAGAGAAAAGCATTTTTTCCACTATATAACTGAAGAAAGAAGGAGGGGTGGGGGAGTACTTAGGCTGTTGGATGGGTGCCATGTGATAGAGGAGGATGAGCAAAAGGCTACAGTCCTAAACAACTGCTTTTGCTCAATCTTTATCAGGGAAGCTAGCAGACCCCTACCTGAGAGCGGCGTTAAAGCAATCGAGAGAGGGATCCCAGAGATGGGGAGGCCAACATTTACTGGGGATGGGGTATGAAAGGGTCTAGCAGCTCCAAAGACAGACAAGGCTCCGGGACCAGATGGAATCCATGCCAAGATGCTCAAAGAACTGGCAAATGAACTGTCTGAACCTCTGATATGCCTTTTCAATAGCTTCCTTCAATCAGGGGTTATCCTGGGGATTGGAGGGCGGCAGATATGGTTCTGCTTCATAAAAGGGGGACAAGGAAAAATCAGGCATCTACAGACCCATCAGTCTCACCTCTATTGCCAGAAAGCTGATGGAGTCTCTTATCACTAAAGATTGTGGCAGGGAGGTTGTGCCAGACAAACTTACTACTCTTTTTTTGACTGGGTTACAAAGGAAATGGATAAAGGCCATGCCATGGATCTACTGTATTTAGACTTCATCAAGGCTTTTGACTCTGTGCCCCACAGATGCCTGCTAAAGAAGCTGGGGAACCTTGGAGTGGCTAGGGATATAGTCAGATGGGTGGAAAATTGGATAAAAGGGAGAGGGCAATGGGTACTGATAAATGGTGTTAAATCAGAAGGTGGAGGTGTGAGGAGGTCTAAACCTCTCGTTTAGGCTTTTGGCAATAATGGGAATGCAAGGAATTACAGACACATTGCATGTACCTCTTGGGGTACCAATAAGGGTGCAGGGACCTCGTGTAACATTGGTCTCAAGTGGGGTACCGCAGGGGACTGTCCTGGGTCCAGTCCTTTTAAACATGTTCATTAGTGACATTGGAGAAGGGATCCAGGGTAGGTTAGGTCTCTACACAGATGACACAGCTCTGTGGATGAGTGAATAGTGCTGAAGCAATTAGAGAACTACAAGAGGACCTGTGGAGGCTAGAGAGATGATTGAGGGTCTGGCCGTTGAATTTAATCACCAAAAAGTGTGAAGTAATGCACCTAGGGAAAAAGAACCCCAGGACAGAATACTGGATGGGTGGGGTAAAACTCAGTACTACAGCAGAGGAATGTGACCTTGGAGTCATTATTAGTGACACCCTTAAACAGGCTAGCCAATGTGACAAGGTTTGCAGTAAGGCAGGCAGGATGCTGGGATGTATAGGGAGTGGTATGGACAGTAGAAGGAAGGAAGGAGATGATACTCCCCCTCTGTAGATCCCTGATGAGACCACATCTGGAGTACTGTGTCTGATTTTGGATCCCTCACCTTAGAAAAGACAAGGATAGGCTGGAGGCAGTACAGTGCAGGATAATGAAGATGATTCAGGGCCAGCAAGGAAAGTCCTACAAGGAACAGCTTAGGGTGTTGAACATGTATTCATTGGAGACTAGATGGGAAGGGTGGATATGATAGAGACCTTCAAGTTCCTGAAAAGAATAAACAAGGTGGACTCCAGGGTACTGTTTTAACAGGAACACCAGCTTCACAATGTGGGGCATGACTGGAAACTGACAGGTGGAAGGTTCAGTAGGGATACAAGAAAGTATTACTTTACAAAACGGGTGGTGGAATCGTGGAACTGTATGTCAGCTGAGGTGGTGGCAGCAGAAACTGTGGGTAGTTTCAAGGGTGCATAGGATAGAATGAAGTGGAAAGTCATCAATGATAGGGACAAGGATGGAGAAGGAATAGGATAACAGGGAGGGGTACAATCCCTTACTGATGCCAGGTCATGGAGTTCTATAGAGACCCACAGGCAGACTGGCTGGACCATTGGTCTTTTTCTGCTGTCATCTTCTATGTTTCTATAATGACTATACATTAAAATTGGGGCATATGGGTTTGGAAAAAAGAACAATAACCTGGATAGCCAATTGGTTGAAGGGCAGACTACAAAAGTTTAGGATAAATGGCTATGCTGCAGCAGAAGGGAGTGTGATTAATGGTGACACACAGTGGTTGGTGTTGGAGGCAATTATCTTTAGGCTATGTATTAGTTAATAAGCACAGTATAGAGAATGGGATAATCTATTTGCTGCTGATTCCAAACTGGGCAGAACTGTAGCCAATATTGCACAAGTGGACAGTATTCAGATGGATCCAGAGGGGCAAAGTGTGCTGCAAGTTATTGTTTTAATCCTCAATTCTATATGTTAAGAGAGATATCAGCAGTTTATAGTGGAAGTATGGAACTGCCTCCTACCACTAGGGGAGATCAAGATAGCGCATGTGCCAAGGCCAGACAAGAAAGGCAACTAATATAGAAACATAGAAATATGATGGCAGAAAAGGACCTCTTGGTCCATCCAGTTTGCCCATTTACCCTGCTCCATAAGTAACCCTAGAACATACCTTTTGCACCCACCCAACCCGATCCCCCCTCCAATATCGACTCCAATACTGATCTTTTTACTTCCCCCCTCCTCCTTTGGTTAGCCCCATGTGTTTATCCCATGACCTCTTAAATTCAGAAACTGTTTTGGCCCCTACCACCTCTGCCGGTAGTCTGTTCCAGGGGGCCATCACCCTCTCCATGAAGCAGCACCCCCTCCTATTTTCCTTGAAATTTCCTCCATCCAACTTCAAATTTTGCCCTCTAGTTTTCGGACTTGTTTTCATATGAATTATGCTCCCCTCTCTCACCTTGTTAATCCCCTTCACATATTCAAATGTCTCAATCATGTTCCCCCTCTCCCTCCTAATTTCAAGGGGATACAGATCAAGCACCTCCAACCTCTTCTCATGCCTGTAGGACTTTTGTTGCATGCCATGCACCATTTTGGTCACCCTACTCTGTACTCTTTCCACCCTATCTATATCTTTGTGTAGGTGAGGTCTCCAAAACTGTACTTCATATTCTAAGTGGGATCTCACCAAGGACCTGTAGAGGGACATTACCACCTCCCTCTTCCTACTTGTTATACCTCTACTTGTTCATGCCAGCATGTGAGTTGCCTTGCCTACCACTTTATTGCACTGGTTAGCCACCTTCAGGGCATCTGAAATGAGGATCCCTAGATCCCACTCCTGTTACATTACCATAATTTCTTCTACCCTCAGCTTGGCCTTTGGGTTTCTGTGTCCAGTGTGCATTATTCTGCACTTCTTTGCATTAAATCCCAATTGCCACATTTCTCAGGTCCTCCCTCAATGTTTCCACCCCCTCTGGGATGTCCACCATATTGCAAATCTTTGTATCATCCGCAAATAGGCACACCTTCCCATCTAGTCCCTCTGCAATATCACCAATGTAAATCCCTAGAGTGCACTCCATTTACCATCACCCTCTGGCATCTGTTGCTAAGCCAGCTCTCCACCCATTTAGTTATTTTTGACCCAGCCCCTAAGCTGCCAAGCTTGTTAACCAGCCTCCTGTGAGGAACAGTGTCAAAGGCCTTGCTGAAGTCCAGATAGGCCACATCCACTACCCCTCCCTGATCCACCACCCTTGTCACCCAGTCAAAAAACTCAATCATGTTCATCCGGCATGACCTCCCCTCTGTGAACCCGTGCTGTCTGTCATCTTGGAGACACTGGCTGTAAGATAATTGCAATTCTTTCCTTCAGGAGCGATTTCAAAATCGTAACCACCACTGAGGTAAGGCTGACCAAATGATAGTTGCCTGCCTCCTCCCTGTTGCCACACTTGTGGAGCAGCACCACATCTGCCCTTTTCCAGTCCCCTAGAACCCTCCCCATGTCAAGCAACATATTAAACAGTTTAGTCAGTGGTGCTGCCAGTACCTCCCTAGGCTTTCTGAGCACTGTAGGATGCAAGACATCCGGACCCATTGTCTTGTCCATCTTCATCTTGCCCAATTCCTCCAGTACCCTTCCTTCTTTGAATGGGCTAGAGTCCACCTCCTTGCCTTCCGTGCCCCTCTCTCGCAACTCTGGTCCCTTACTCTACCTTTCCACCATAAATACTGAGCAGAAGTATCTGTACAACAAATCAGCCTTCAGGAGATCACTCTGTACTGGAAGACCCCATCCATGAAAGTCTCACTATCCCCTGCTGGGATTTTCTTTTCTCGCTGACATACTTGTAGAAAGTTTTATCCCCCCTCTGGACTTCCCTGACTATCTTCTCTTCTGTATCTGCCTTAGCATTTCTTATTGTCTGCCCTGCCACCCTCAGTTCCTCCCTGTGTACCTCTCTAACCCCCTTCCTCTGTGTTCTTTCATACCTCTTGAATGCTTGTTTCCTTTCTTTCACTACCCTCCCCACCTTCCTGGTGACAAAGAAGATTTTTTGCATGTATTATGGCATTGTCCATGGTACAATAAAACTCGTAGCTATTGACTTGACTTGAACCATATATAGATTTCCTCTATGGCACTATAGAGAAAGAATTGTTAACAAATATTATAATGAACACAAAGGACAAAGATACAATTCTAAAAATGGCAAATTACTTTTTGGCGATTGCAAAGATAATGAAGGAAAAAGCAAGATAATGTGACTACACTAGATGAAATGGGACTAAGGGTTATTGTATTGAAAAAAGATTTATTGTAGAGGAACTAAATCAGTATATTTCACCTTGTTTGTGGATATGTATCTGCTTGTACTAATATTGTTGTGTATTTATTGTCTATATCCATTGATATTGTGTCTTTTAAATTTTTATAATCCATTTGTAAAATTTTGTAATGGCTTATTAAGTCAAGCAAATAAAGATACTACTACTACACCTCCCTGGAGAACCAAAGTGGTCTCCTTCTTCTTTTGCTCTTGCTGACCTTCCTTATACAATGATCTGAGGCCCTCAAGATGCCCCCGTTTATTGCTCCCCACAGCTCCTCCATGCCCTCTAGTTCCTGCCTTCCCTCCATAGCCTCCCTGAAGATCTCTCAGATTTTGTTGAAGTCCACATGCCTGAAGTCTAGTACTTTTGTGCTAGTGAGACTCACTTCTGCCCCTGTCCTAATCTTGAACCTTACAGCTTGGCGATCACTGGACCCCAGCCCATCCCCTACTGAGACCTCATCTATATTCTCCCTATTCGTCATCACTAAGTCCAGTGTCGCCACATGCTAAGTAGGTTTTAGAACCAGCTGCTGAAGGAACTCTCCCTGCAGGGAGTCCAGAAACTCCCTAATTCTTGCTGATGACCCTACTGGGATCTTCCAGTCTACATCAGGGAGGTTAAAGTCCCCCACCAGCAAAAGTTCCCCCTTGCGGGCAATCTTTTGCACCATCTGCAGTAATTCCCTGTCCACTTCTTCCCCCTGCACCAGAGGCCTGTAGATCACACCTAAGCGTTGTATTGCTCCTGACTGCTTTTCCAGTGACCCACAGAGCCTCCGCCTGCCCTTGCTCTTTCTGCCCTTCTGTCACCTGTATAGCATCCTTCACATACAGTGTAACTCCTCCCCCCTTCCTACCTGTTCTGTCCCTTCTAAAAAGAATATACCCTGGGATAACCACTTCCCAATCCTGAAGCTCTGACCACCAGGTCTCTGTAATGGCCACCAGGTCCAGCCCCTCATCTGCTATCATGGCCTCCAAGTCTACCAGTTTATTGCCCATGCTCTTTGCATTGACTGACATTACCCTCCACCAAGTTCCCCTACTCTGTTTTGCTACCCTCTCTTCCCCTGCCCCCTCCTGTGGGAGAGTTCCAGTTAGGCAAGGTTCTCCTGGCTTGTCCACCACACCTTTCCTAGTCTCGCCCCTTCCAGTTTAAATCCCTCTCCAAGACTCTATCTATATATCTTTGTAGTTTTTCCCCTCAGCACCCTTGAACCCTCATCATTTATATGCAGTCTATCCTTTGCATATAAACCCTTGCCCACCCATGTGTCCCCCACCCCCTAAGCAGGTGAAGCCCTCCCCCTTGCACCAATCTCTGAGCCATTGATTGAATTCTGTAATTCTCTGCTGTCTAATGGTACTGGCATAAGGGACCAACATGACTTCAGAGAAGTCCAGTGAGCTTACTACCTCTCTGCAGCCCCTAGCCAACTCTCTGAACCTGTTTTGTACCTCCTCTACTTCATTACCCACCAGGTCATTCATACCTAAGTATATGATGAGGTGTGGCTTGCCCCCCAGTTTCCTTAAGTCCTCTCTTATCATTTGCCATGCCCCACCTGTTTCCATACCTGCTGTGCAGAAGACCAATCTTCTTTTATGTGCAATATGTTTTCTAAGCCAGTGTACCCCTTTCATTATGGAGTCACTGAAGACCATGACCTGCTCCATTCTACTCATCTTGATGAATGCCCCGATGTCCTTTTCCGGAACCCCCTTCCCACTGCTCCTAGCACCCCCTGCCCGGTTCCTCTGTTCTATGTTGCCAACTGATTTCTCTTGCCTTCCACTTACCTCCTCTTGGGTCCCCCTCATCCCGTTCCCACTCTGATGCATCTCCTTCTCTTCCGTCCTACTTCCCCTTCCACCTGAGCGGCACTTCAGAAAGCCAGGTGGCCATCATCAGCCATTCTGTCGGCCGCCGCCCGACCCTTGCTCCAGCCCTCGCTGGACTTCAGACCCCTGGAAGCGGTCCCAGTATCAGGTACGACCACTGATCTTTTTTCCTGGACCCAGTACTGTTGGCTGATCCCGACTGGTGCGGCACACTTACAGGTGGACGCTGATTGGTTCGCCCGTGTTCCAGCCATCCACTGATTGGAGCGCCTTTCCTCATTGACTATAATGGCAATTTCAGCTTCTAAGTAGGGCGAGAATTTTTATCCCTCCCCCACCACTCCCAGGCCTCCTTTAAATAGAACCTTGCTCTGCCCCTTTGGTTTCACTGTCATTCTACTGGCTACTAGGGCCTATTACCCCTAGACCTCGTCAGGGATCACAACCAATTAGCCACCATGGTGTCATCCGGCATAGTGTTATAGCATTGCAGATCCCTGACTACAGTGTCTGACAACGCCTCACTATGGCACTGTCCCTTTCCAGAAAAAACATCCTACTCTTTTATGCTTTTACCTCACCCTTTTGGTATCATGTTATGCTTCATTGCCATCCTGCTGTTTCTAGAAACCAGCTGTGCTGTATCCTACCAAGACACACCACGATCTATTCCTACACTGGATTACAAAATTACAACCTATGGGCTCCTGCCCACTGCACCTCCCTTTCATTTTCACCTCACCCTACCCTCACCCATACCCCCCATTTTGCTTCACTCTCCCCTATCTTTTCTCCACCAATGACTATTCGAGCACTTTCCCTTATCTCACTGCACTGCCAATTTAGTGCCACCACATTCAGTATCAATCAAGCACCAGTGGCAATGCCTTATAGGCGGACCCACAGGAAAAAAATCATCTCCCATCTAGTAAGTTACTTAAAGAAAATGCTATTGCTGCTCCTTCTCTGCTCGGGCAATGTGGAGCTAAATCCCGGCCCTCCTATGCAACTTACTTCACCATCAGATTTCGCAGCCACTCCAGGTCTAAAAATGATGGTGGTTAACATACAAAGCCTATCCAAAAAATGTGTCCAATTACAAGCATGGGCTGTGCATACTAACCCCGACCTTATCATTATATCTGAGTCCTGGCTTAAAAAGACTTTTACCGACCAACAAATTACCCTTCCGGGGTACAAACACTTCAGGGCAGATAGGGAATCTAAAGGTGGGGGTGTAGTCATCTATGCCAAGACCAAGTTCTCTGTCTTTGATATCAACTGTAAAACTATACCCAAGGAACCTGAGCTTGTATCGATGAAGCTTCACCTCCCCTTCTCGGAATGTGTTACCATTATAGGTGGTTATAGGCCTCCAACTGCCGGCCCCGAAATCCTTAACATACTGAAATCCCTAGTCTCTGTGGCTAACACAGAAACAATACTCCTGGAGGATCTCAATCTGGATTGGCTTACCTCAGATCACATCACCTTAAATCTCTCTGTGACGAGCTTGGCCTTGTGCAACTGGCAGTGAACCCACAAGGATCAATACCTTTAACACTGCCAATAGCACCCTCTTAGACATTATAATAACAACACATCCTCATAAAATCTGACACACAGCAGTTTTCCACAATGATATGAGTGACCATGGGGTTGTTACATGTGTAAGATCCCAACCTAAGACCTGCCAACAGCCCAAATTCATAACCAAATGGTCCTTTTGCAAATTCACTGCAGCAAACTTCCTCTCAGATTTAGGCAAGGTCAGTTGGCAAGATCTTTACCTCACCAAAAATATCAAAGAGGCTGTCTCTGCCTTTAACGACAACCTTGGCAGTCTGGTAAATAAGCATGCCCCCTTCATCAAAGTCCAAGTGCGCAACAACTCCCATCCCTGGTTTACGCATGAGCTCAAGGTAGCACTAACTAGCCGTGATAAGAAGTGGGTGAAAGCTAGGCATTTCAAAAGCCCTGCAGATTGGCAGGCATTCAGAGCAGCCAGGAATGCCTGTGTAAAAAGCATTTGCACTGCTAAAGCAAATTATTACATCTCTACCCTTGAACAGGCAAATGGAGACCCATACAAAATATGGAAAATGCTTAAATCTATTGAAAGACGGCCTACAGCTCCCACCATTCCCTCGAAGATAATTACCAATGGCAGGGTGGTGGAAAATAATCCTCTAATCCTTGAAGAACTAAACTCCCACTTTGTCACTGCTGGCCTAGCTTTTGACTCTTCACCGTATGCTACCCATGTTAAGAACAAACTTAGCTCCCCACCGCCAACTACCACTGCATCTTGTCCCTTCCAATTGAGTACACTCAGCTATAAAGAAGTTGAAGACTCACTTCTTAACCTGGATACCAGCAAAAGTGCAGGTGATGATGGTCTCGAACCTTTCTTCCTAAAACTAGGCCATGCCTATCTCACTGCCCCCATCCTCCATATCATTAATCTCTCCATCACTTCCATCATAGTACCTTCCTGCTGGAAATCAGCCCACATTCTCCCCCTGTTAAGTCAGAGAACCCATGTGACTTGAATAACTACAGGCCCATCTCCATCTTGCCTATCCTCTCTAAAGTTCTCGAAAAACTGATCTACAACCAATTAAAAATGCATATTGAAGCCTATTCTCTCCTCAACCCATCACAATCCGGCTTCCAGGCAAACCACAGTACCATCTCTGCACTGGCAAAAGTAGCTAACGAGTGGATCTCTGCTGTGGATGCCAAGAAAATTACTGGCGCAGTTTTCTTGATCTCAGTAAAGCGTTTGACACTGTTGATCATAACCTATTAGTCGCTTGCCTCACTAACTTAGGTGCCACTTCCTCTACTACTCAGTGGTTCACTAGCTATCTTACAGGGAGGACCCAGAAAGTCAAGGCGGATGGTTTATTCTCTGCCTCCCTGCCGATTGTCCGAGGAGTCTCCCAAGGCTCCATTCTAGGACCAATCCTGTTCTCTCTTTATATTAATGACCTGGACTTTAATATAACTAACTCCAATCTGCACTTTTTCGCGATGACACTGTACTGTATTTCTCCGACTCAACTCTATCTGAAGTCAGGGACGTGTTCCAAGCAGATTTTGCTCAGTTTGAAATCAATCTAATAAAAGCTAAGCTTCTCCTTAATGCAAAGAAAACCAAAGCAATGATTTTTTCTCGTGATTTTTTCCCTTGAACCCCCCCCAAAACTTTATTGTTACCTCGCTGCATGAGCCTTTGGAAGTGGTTCCTAAATTCAAATACCTGGGGATATGGATAGATAACAAACTCTCTTTTTATGATCACATTGAGGACCTAGCCAAGAGGCTCAAAATCAGATTAGGTTTCTTCTTTAGAAACAGGTCTCTTTTCTCCCTGGAGACGTGAACCAGACTAGTCCAGGCCACATTCCTTCCCTTACTTGACTACGGTGATTTAATCTACTCCTCCACCACAGTATCAAGCCTAAGCAAGTTGGACACCCTCTACCACCGTGCATTGTGATTTATTACCAACTCACCCTACCGTACGCACCATTGTGATTTGTATACAGCCGTTGGCTGGACTTCCCTCAACACCAGACGCCTGCTTCACACCGGGGTATGGACTCTCAAACTGCTTTTGCATAAACTACCGAGTTACCTTGCATCATTTATCTGTGATTCCCAAAGCATGTATTCTCTCAGGAAATCAGATTTCATCCTGCTTGATGTTCCCAGAACTCGTACTTCCTTTGGTAAAAGAGCTATTTCGTACACCCTGCCTACTATATGGAACCGCCTCCAATCCACTCTCAATCTAACTAGCATTATCTCAGTTAATTTCTTTAAAGCGCTAAGTACAAATAAAATAAAAGATACTTGTAACTGCTTTTAAGCTATACATCATTAGTTACGTACCTTTTACCTTCCCTGACACCAGTCCTTTCGCTACCCAAACTTTGAACCTGCATA
Organism: Neoceratodus forsteri; assembly: GCA_016271365.2. Taxonomy (NCBI): domain Eukaryota; kingdom Metazoa; phylum Chordata; order Ceratodontiformes; family Ceratodontidae; genus Neoceratodus; species Neoceratodus forsteri. The sequence continues at coordinate 240,265,577 of CM057451.1, forward strand.
TCGCAGTCCATGTCTACCACTGTTTTCTTCACCTGCTCCTTCTCTTGCCCCCCAGGGACCGCTATTCTACAAGCCAACTGCTTGTTACCTAGGCTAATATTCTCATCCCTCCCAACTCTACCCACCCCCCATATCCCATCTCTCCTGCCAATGACATGTACCTGTTGCCAATGACGTGCACCTATTGTTTTTTAATGCAGCTATCAATATTAAGCTTATATACCCTACCTTGTAGGGGTTGGTATACTATGAACCTACTGTTCAGTTTCTATACATCCTAAGTCTTTGCTTTTCTCAGTGTATTGCCTTTCATGAATTATGTGTGCATTCTTTACATTTTATAAATTTTTGTTTGCTGAACCTTGTAATGTTTACTTGTTTGTATACGTCTCAGGACCTCCTTGTGAATGAGCTTGCTCAATGGAGTTTTCCTGCAATAAACTTGAACTTGAACTTCATTGACCTTCCTTCTTAATCCTATCAACTACCTGCTTCCTGAAGCCCTCCTGAATGTCTAGACCTCCTCCTTCCATGCCTTTCCCCCCTCCCTCCTGCTAGGTTCTTACTGAGTCTGTTCCCCAAGATTGATTGTTCCTTTTTCTGCTCCTGTACCCTTTGGTCCTCCATTGCTGCCAGTGGCGCAAACCTGTTCAATACCCTTACCCCATCTCCTGATGTAACACTTCTGATCCCAGGTGCTGTGATACTACTATTTGTCTGTATCCCTGCCCCTAGTACCTTCTCCCCCTTCCTGCCCATTACCTGCCAGCCTTTTCCCCCCCCCGCATGGCCTGTCATCCAGCCTACCTGACATCCCCCCATTACCCTTCCTCCATTTTCCTTACCCCAGCCATCAAAGGTGCTGCCTCTTCTTTCTCCCCAACCCACCATGTTCCTCTTTTCTTCCCCCCTCTGCATCTCCCACCTCAGCCAGTTTATTTCTGCCATGAGCTGCCCTAATTTCATACATATTTTGCACCCCCAATTTTCCACAGCGTGTTCATGAAGACCAACGCCCCACATCCCTTACAACCAACTATCCTTCCCCTTCTGTCCTGCCCTCCCTCCTGGTCCTCTGCCTTGCCACTTTTCCCCCTACTCCCTGGCATGTGCCAGCTACTAGGATGCCACATCCTGATGTGTATCCCAAATATATTGGTTAAAACCCATGTACCGAATGCAGTTTTTGCCATCTACCCCCAAGTTACCAGCCGTACTAGTCCCTTCCTAATCTTAAACAATACTAACCTAATTAAGGTGATACGTTGATAATTTTCAAGCCCCCCTCCTAGACCCCTTGTATCTAATCCTTGACTAAAACCTGCGAGCATAGAAATAATCTTTAAATGGTCTTCCTTGTTTGCATCCCCAGTTTACCAGCCATACTAGCCTGCTGTAAGTTGTATACCTTACTAGCCTTGTTAAAGGCCCAACTATATCGATCAGCTATATTAATAATCAATAACAGTTACTAGCCATATTAGATATTAATCTGTAACATTTACCAGCCATACTAGCCCCCTCCTAGCCCTCCTTATAGTTAAACCCTGACTAAAGCCTGCGACAACAGAAACAATCTTGAAACAGTCATCCTTGTTTGCATCTCCAAGTTACCAGCCAAGTTACCAACCCTATTAGCCTCCTACTAATCATAAACACTCTAGCCTAGTTAGGGTGATACAGTGTTATTTTCAAGCAAGCATTAATGAGCCACCTTTCTGCCAGTTATCCATTATATTGCTCAGCTATGTTATCTGTAACAATGACTAAAGAGTTGACAACCAAAATAACTGTTGACAAGTATCCCAACAGTATGCTCACCCTCCTCCTCTCTTGGCCATCCTATGGAAGCACAAATGGCACAGAAACACCATGGCAACAATCTACATCATGCCTAGTTCAATAGTGCTGTATAGATGGACTGCCAGAATGTTCCTTATATCTGAGTATAGTGATTGATAGGAGTCAGTGGCTGTTCCTAGAGTTGCTAGCAGGAGCTCAAGGAAATCACTCAAAACGTCTTCCAAGAAGTGAGTGCTACACTCCCAGGGAAGCACTCTACAGTGATAGACATGTAACACGGCATGTGGCTGCTGTGTGAGGGGTCATAAGGGTGCAGAGGCATGTTAGCAAGGCATTGGCATGCACAACACAGCTGAGCGTTACATTTAAAAGGAGTCATTTAATGTGTAGAAAGGAGGGAAAAATGGCCCCTAGTTTCAAAAACAGCCCTTTAATTGAGAACAGTTAATATACCAAATGATTGCAAGTGAACCCATCAACTTTTTTTTGTAAACTTTATTTATATCTTATATACCTAAATAAGCAACCCATGATGGTTCCAGTGCAGTGCTGGCTCTGAATAGAATAACAGCCCAGTCAGAAGGTCAAGGTGCTACCAAACACACTAAGCAACCACTCCCCCATCACACTCCTGTGGTCTAACAAATTCATCAAAAGCCCACCCATCCTCACAGAAAGCAGGGTCCTGAGAAAGGGTATGCTTGGAGCCCTCAAATCGGCACTAGCCCTTCATGACTGGACTCCAATCAGTCAGTTACCAACTCTCAATCAGGCCCTCAGCTACTTCACAAAGGGCTTCAGCGACATCTGTGATGTCTATGGCCCCCCTCACAAAAAGGAAAATGAAAGGCAGGCTAATGGATGGATTAATGGGGAACCCCTCTCCCACCTGAAAGAAAGGGATACACTATGGGTGATGGTTAGAAACACAGCTAACAGGCATGACTACCAGTGTTACAAAGCAGCCAGAAATTGCTGCACTAAACTAATCTGGCTCGCCAAAGCCAGTTATCATAAAGCACAGCTTGCTAGCTCCTGGGGAGATGGCAAAAGGTTCGGGGATAGTATCAAAGGCATCCTCAGCAAGGAGGACAAGATGCATCCCCAACTGCTTAATATCAAAAACAATCCCATCACAGACCTCCTAGCCATGGGGGAGGCCTTCAACAAGGCCTTCACTGATCTTACAACAGTACTCCCTCCAGCCTACTTCCACCCTGAGCAGAGCCAGACCAACAACGGACCCTACAAACACTCTCACCCACCCTTCTGCCTTAAAAGGGTGACCGTGAAGGAGGCACTAGCTAGGGTCTGGAAAGCACTGGGTAAGACAAGACAGGGCAGCTATGGGATCAACATGAAACTGCTATCCCTCACCTTGGACATCCTCATAGTGCCCGTTACCAAGCTGTTCAACAAGTCCCTGACTCTTGTTCAATTTCCAGAGGTTTGGAAGCAGGCCCTAGTCACGGATGTGCACAAAGGAGGCGACAAATCCTTGGTAGCCAATTATAGACCCATCTCAATATTCTCTCCACTGTCCAAAGCACTGGAAATGATTGTGACTGATCAGCTCATCGACTACCTCAACAATTATAATCTGCTCTTCCCTAACCAGCATGGTTTCAGACAAAGACACAGCACAACCACTGCCCTGCTGGACTTCACAAACTATGTACACAAGGCCTTGGATGAAGGCAAACTGGTGGAGTCTATCTTCATTGACCTCACCAAAGCCTTTGACACAGTCAGTCACCCCCTGTTACTAAGCAAACTGCTTAACATAGGAGTAGCACCCAGTACACTATGCTGGATCCAAGACTACCTGACAAGCAGAATTCAGTGTGTCAAAATAGGGCAAACAGTTTCCAGTGCAAGACAGGTATCGCTAGGGGTTCCTAAGGGATCAATCCTGGGGCTCCTACTCTTCAGCATCTTCCTAAATGACCTCCACACTGCCTGCAACACCAAACTTATACTCTGTGCTAATGATGCGGAGCTCCGGGGCAGCAGCACGTCCCTTATTGATCTGCAAATGGAGCTTCAGGAATCTTTCTCCTCTTCGGAGAACTGGTTCCGCAGTCACAAGTTGCTACTTAACTATCAGAAGACTAAGGCCATGCTCATTTCCAGCCCACACAAAAAATCAAGCACACCCCCTCATCATCACTAACTCCTATAGTGAGCCTCTTAAATTAGTTCACATGTTCAAGTATCTGGGGGTCATACTGGATAAAACCCCAGCATTTGCTCAACATGTAGACTGTCTGGTCAAAACAGCAAACATTGAGATTTGTGTCCTTTACAGGCACAGGCAATACCTTTCCCCTGAGGTACAAGGTGGCAATGGATACTGCACTGAAACAGATCCAGGTGGCACCAAACAAAGCCTGCAGGCTAGCCCTTGAAGTGGAGCTTGAAACGCACACATGTACACTGTATGATCTTATAAATTGGCTATCCCTAAGGAACAGGATTATACACCAGACTTGCACCCTTGGGAAGAAAGCACTCATGGACAAGACACCACCTTATGTTGGCAGTCTGATAGTGGCAGCAAACATGCCACAGGCTACCAGGGGAGGACAAGAGGAGTCCTGTCCATCCCCTTCCATCATACCTCTCTCGGGCAACGGGCATTCACTTACCGTGCTCCCCTGTGGATGAGCGAACTCCATGAGCACCTCATCACCACCACTTGCCTAGCCAAATTCAAAACTGACCTCAAACAACACCTTATTACAATCTCTAGTTGCACCTGCAACAAACCTTGGGCATCTCAATTCTCCACCAGTTTTTGACTGACACAGCACTTATTTCACACAGGGACCTCCTGTATGCCTTTGTTGATGATATGGCCCCTATGGCTTACCCTCCTCACTACCCCCCTACGGCTTTTACAATTCCCCTCGACCACCCCCCTCCCCCCATTCTAATGACAAGGCTCCTTGGGGCTGCACCATTTTCTGCTTCTATAACCATGTTCTTGTAGTGCACTGTTCATATATGTAACCACGATGGTTTTCTGTACTTGTTCATACCGGTTGTTGTATGTATGCTCTCTACATGGTAACTTGACTAACTCACTGATGTGGAACTTTTGTAAAAGAGCTTGCACTCAACGGTATTCTTTTGAATCAATAAATTGAAAATATAGGGTACAAGAAGGGAAAGGGAACATTGTTTAACCAGGAGTAGCACACTAAGCTGAAGCTTGTTACCAAATGCAACCTGGGAGCACAAGGAAGTTAAGTGACTTGGTTAGGATCACACAGCATGCACCTAGGTGGATGTGGGATTCAAACCCAGGTCTCCAGATCTGCAGCTCAAATCCTTAACCCACTGTGCTATACTGCCTCCTAGTTTTAATAGTTGATAAAATAAAAATAAGCCTGAATTTGTATGCCAGGTTAATCACGAGCCCAAGGAGAAATTTGCCTTGAGTATAGCTGTTTGAAATGTAATAGTAATATAAACAAATTTAGCTGGTTGCAGGAGCTGTGATCCTGTGCTGAAGCCTGCTCAGATGCACATTTGAAACTGAGCTTTACTGGGCAGGTCAGAGTGTAAGGGGGCTCAGATTTCACCTTTGAAGTCAAATGTGCATCAGCAGCCTATCAGATAAACATAACCCAATCTGTAAGGAACCTGGAGTGCCTCAGAGGTTACCCACCTCAATGCAGCATTACTGTGTTGCATCCTTGCTGGCACCACTGTGTGTATTTTGAAATGCTGATATGGTGATGCACGCTACTTTAGCTGAAATAACATGTTATGGACAATTATACTAAGGTTCATACTAAGTATGAAGCTTTGTATGTATAGGAACATTTGTCTTACTGTTTCTTTACAAACCTTTAAAATTACATGGCATGTTTAATAAACAAAGCCACTTTTATAACAGACTATTTTAATAAAATCATGTTTTATAACAGAACAATATTTAATTCTGCCTGCAAGATATCTAAGGACATAGGCCCCTATTCACAAAAAAAAGTGCATGAGGCACATATCAGGGCATGCAGCTCCACAACCTAGGCATTCATGGACACCGGCCCCTGCCTGGCTTCCTTATGTGGCCCTGCCCTCCCAGCATGCAGGTTCATGGGAGCAAGTGGGTGCAGAGTGGCGGATCCTGGGGAGCAGCCAATTGGCTGCCCAGGCATGGACACACAATGGATCCCTTGCACGCAACAGTTGCCATGTTGCCGACTGGTGTGCAGAGCGCTGACCATGCTGCTGTGGGAGGGTACCCCATCTGCCCAACCCCCTCCTCCTGAAGTGCCCCGATGGCAGGGGCAACATTGTTGGGGGGGCATTGCCCCTCACTGTGTCTACCACATCCAGCAGCAGATTCCCCAGGGGGTGCATAACTGGCCCCAGTGGTTTGTGGCTGCCTTCTGGATGTGGAGCTGGCAGCCCCTGTGCCCAGCACTCCACAGGTTCATAAATGCATGGAGTGCTGGCTTGCCCCATCGCTCTGCCCCCAGGCTCACTCTGTCATGGAGCTCCGTGATTGGCCGGGGGAAAGGGTACATTGGGGGCCTTTTTCTTGTTGTGAATAGTGTAGAGGAGGCACAGTGAGTGCAGGCAGCTGTGCAGTAGCTATGCCCCTTACTTACGTGGTGCATATCCTTTGTGAGTAGAGCCCATTATGAATATATTAAGGGAGACACACACCAAACTGATGACTTGGTATTCAATGAAAATAATATTTCATTTCATTTTTATTTTGTACTGGGAAAGCATGTGAGACATTATCAAACTTTATGTCCCAAAATCAGCTAGATCACACAACCTATATCCTAGCTTACTGAGGTAATAGTTTATGAGCTAAAATTGCCCTTAAATTATTATTTGATACAGCATTTAAATCAAGGGATTCCCCCAAATGGCTGGAAGGAAGCCATAGTGGTTCCAATGTACAAAAAAGCTTCAAGATCAGAATGCAAAAACTACGGACTGATCAGCCTCACATCACTGGTAAGCAACATAATGGAGTCATTTGTTAAGGAATATATGGAAATCGGATCAGGAGGCTGGCCTCTGACAGATATCGACATGGGTTTAAGAAAGGCAGGTCTTGTTTAACTTGTTAACATTTCTTCAAACCAAATAGTGAGTCACTCAATAGTGGTATGCCTGTTGATATTCTTTATTTAGACTTCAGTAAATCCTTTCATTGAGCCCTCATAGCAAATCCATAAGGAAACTCGAAGCACTAAGGATAGGGGCTAAAACAACAAACTAGATTGCAAGTTGGTTCCACAGTAGATTGCAGAGAGTAACAGTGCAAGAGACATTATCATATGTGGCAGCATTGACAGTTGGCATCTCTCAGTGATCATTTCTTGAACCCACTCTTCGCTGACTACAGTACATTCCTCTTACATGATGGTATTATTAATTGGGTGATGAAATTTGCTGATGATACCAAACATGAGGAAGCTGTGACTATAAATGATGATACAGTATTACAATCTTGCAGAAAACCTTAATAAAATTTTAGATTGGGCAAGCACAAAGAACATGTAATTTAACCCAAATACATTTTGTAGTGTAGCATTTTGAGAAGAGGAACATTTGTGCAACATATCTTCTAAATAGAATAGAATTAAGGAACAGTATAGAAAAAAAGCTTTGGAGTTATGATCAATCAAAATGTTAAGATTGGTTCACATTGTGGTATACTTACCTTTCACCTATAAGGCAAGACATACTGTATACTTTAGATTTACGTATGTGGTAAAGAACATCAACAACATTCCTTTATGGCTTTCTGACATACCTTGCAGACTGGTGTATGCTCACTGATGGGGTAATTATGCACATATGACTTGTGATATCAGAAATCCAACCACCTTTGGCTCCTTGTAGTTCCATTGTAATGCAATTAGAATCTTCTTGAACTGTACTCTAGAACAAAATGAAGCATTCAGACACCTAATCACATTAGTTAGGGCATAGAACAATCTGCTCAGGGCGAGGGATAGAGGAGAATGGACAATTCTCATTCTCCTCAATTTTTCCTCAGCATTTGACACTGTGGACTATGGAGTGTTGTTGGACAAGCTCAGGGAATATGTAGGACTCACCAGCAAGATCATCAGCTGATTTGAGTCTTTTCTCTGGGGCAGGTCTCAGAGGGTGATACTGGGGAATTATTCCTCAGACCCAATGAACCTGCCCTGTGGAGTCCCCAAGGGCTCTGTCCTCTCTTCCATGTTGTTCATAGTGTACATGCTGCTCCTGAGTGAGGTTATAACGCAGTATGAGCTGAGTTTTCATTGTTCTGCTGATGGTACTCATCTCTACCTGTCCTTTGCACTTGGAAGATCAGAGCTAGATTAAAATCTTCTGGGGACCGGGCATTTGCAGTAGCATCCCCGATCCTCTGGAATTCATTGCCAGGGTACGTCCGGGATGCACCATCTGTAGAGGTTTTTAAAAAACACCTTAAGATCTTTTTGTTTGAGCAGGCCTTTGGGACCTGACAAATTTATTCTGGATATTCAGACAGTTGGGGAATCAGTCTGGCTTTAGATTCTTTTAATGTGTAATGAAAATGTTTTTTTATTTATTGTTATGTTAACTGTCTCCTATTACTGTACTTGTATACTGTTGTGATTTGTTGTAAGAGTGCTCTGAGCCTTTGGGAAGGGCGTCAGAAATAAATAAACTCTACTACTACCAGGAGCCTAGGCAGGAATTTTTTTGGGGGGTGTTTAGATATAATATTTGTGAATAAGGACAAATAAAAGCTGGTGACCCCCAGAAGCTCTGGGGGTTTTACACACTCTGTGGTGAGTTTTAGGGTTTTTCTTGAAGAAAAAACACACTTTTGTTACATCTTCCCTACCCCTAATTTCAGGGGAAATTTTTCCCTATGGAATCGGGTGTGAGAGACTCTGGCTGACATTAGAGTCTGCAGCTCCAGTGGTTGTGGACAACTGGCTGTCCAACAGTGCCATCAACCACCCACCCCATATGCAGTTTTTGTAATATGCCATGAAAGATTTTTACAGAAAAGCTCAGGGGGTTACATGCACTGTGATATATAGATGTGATGGGATAGATGAGGGGATTTGAGGAAAGGGTTTTATTAGTTGGACTGCACAGAGTTTGAGGATTGGAAAGGAATCTAGCAGAGGAATGAAGTGAATGTGTGTATGTGTGGGGGGGTTGAGGTAAGGGGGTATATTAAAAGTTAATGTGGTACTGAAGGACAGAACTCCCAGAGAGATGGACATAAGCACGGTCTTAGGTCTTTGATGTAAAAGAATTGAACTTGAAGGGTTATGCAGTTTGGAGCGTAATTGAACCAACCAGGCCAGTACAAGGACAAAAGGTTGAGATGCACCCCCCCCCCCAACATAGACACACACACATAAAAAAATAATGTGGAACTGCAGAGAACAAATATCTTGGAGGGGGTAAAGAATATAAAGGCCCTGGTCACAGAGGGTACGCCCAGAAACTGAGAGGCCATGTCAAGACAATCTCACTGGATAGGATCTGTGACAAAGAGAGTTACCAACCCTTCAGTGTGGTACCCATAAAACTGTTGTGATCTCTCCCCAACTGCATCTTACCCAGAGTTAGACACCAACACAGAGGAACACTCACCAAGAGAATAAAAAAGATTTTTATTTTTAAATGGCAATTTTGAAAACTGTTTGCAGCTATTAAAGAGTTGATAACAGACCTGTCTGATTTAGGGTGCATGCACTGCAAAACAATTATTTCAGTAAAGCTACTGCCACTGGTACAAGAAAATAAAAAGTCACAGCTATCCCTGGAGGAGATCAATCATTTCAACAAGATGGTGAGAGGAAAACAAATCAAAGACGGAGACCAGTTTGATGAGAAACAAACTACTGCTGGGAACCCAGTGAGCCATAAAAGTCTGGCATGCCAGGTCTTAGGGCTTCCTTCCTGTGAATCCTCCCCTCCAGCTAACTGGTTAAGTTAAAAGAAGAACAAAAAGTAAATGGCAAAGTAATGAGAAGGCCTGGGGTCTCCTGTGAGTCCACTTAATTGCTGCCCCAACAGAAAGTGGAAAAGAGATCAGTAAGAGAGAGCTGATGCCCCATGGAGAGAGAGGGTGGTCCCACTCATCTGTGATCAGCCACTCTGGGGTTCAACCAAGAAGGGTCAGAATAAACATGGATCTCTGGGTTGCACAACTGGTTCCAAAGCTGTCAACTATGAAATATGAAAACCACATCAGCCACCAGGCCACATATTTATCAAGCTCCTTCCAGGGTAACCAAATTAGTAATTTTTTTATCTTCATGACTTTGCTGTCTTACAGTATTGTATACGTGTACAGTAGATTAGATTCTAATCTTCCACCTCTTTTCCATACTCAACAAGAATAAGACAACCCATACACAGGAGCTTTCACCCTTATTGCACATGGTAGTCACTACAAAAACTGTCATTTAGCATACATGCCACAAAAACATCTGTAAAGAAATGCAACTTTTAATTTTTAACTTAAAAATCTCTTGGCCTTGGTGAATCTGTAGCATAGTGTTTCCTGGGGTTTGAGAGTGATCGCATGATATCATGCAGCATCTGGTATTGATCTGACACTGTTTTTCTAGGCACTGGAAAAATATTAACACATAAATAGGTAAAAAAAAAAATTGAAGCTTTAGCCCCTGAAACACCACACCACAGGTACAGAAATGACACCCAAGACTGAGTCTGCTGCCTGCAGGGAAAAATACATATATGCTGCATAACATTGCTCTCTCAGCCTGCCTACCTTACTGAACTGAATTAATTTTACCTGACAATAGTGGTCGACTACCGTCAGAGCCAGGGCAGGCAGGCCACAACAACTCCAGATAGACTTCCCCAAGCTCCTCCTAGGCTAGTGCGTCTACAACTCACCTTTCAGTGCTCTTTGTTTGCTTGCTCTCACTGAACCCCCAACTGCAATGTCTGGCTCATTCTCTCTCCCTACCTCCTGTTATTTTAATTAAAAATATTTTGTTCTCGGTCATGAGTCGCGACACTCAGCGCTTTTCTCGGCTCCCACCAACAGCACAAAACAATCCTCTGAGTCCTCCTCATCTGACCCAGTCTATCCACAACCTCTTCACTCCTCAGCTGTAATTTGTGTAGGCAATGCGGCAGTGTGTGCTGTGCACCAGTGTGCATTAAAGTGCCAAGCCACGAAATTCCAGCCGCAAACTTGAATGGGTCTTGTCGAGAGAAAAGGAGCAGAGGTGGAGGACTGACAAATTGGCAATGCTGCTGCTTCCTCCTTGTCCCCGCCTCATGGACATGCATGCTGCTCATAGTCGAGCCACATTAATTGGAGGCAGTATAGCGCAGTGGTCTAAGGCTCTAAGCTGCAAATCTGGTGACATCCAGCAGACCAGACCTGGGTTTGAATCCCACAGCTTCCACTTGCATACTGTGTGGCCCTGAGCAAGTCACTTAACCTCCTTGTGCTCCCAGGTCACTCCTGTAAAAAAAGCTTCCAGCTTAGTGTGCTATACCTGGTTAAACAACTAAATAAAAAAAAAAAAACATTATTTAAAGGGACAGTGTGGCCATGCTGAATCTACTAAAATAAGTCTAAATTAATTATTTCGGTTGTAATTTTGGGGGGGGTTTGAACACCCAGAACACTCCCCATGCCTACGCCCCTGACTACTACTACTACTAGTACTGCCTAGAACAGAAGGCAAATTGTAGCTATCTTGACATGATAGAAATGGATGCCAAGACTCTAAAGTGTAATTCTCTATGCTTTTATTAAAGTATATTTATGAGCAAACCCCATCCCGTATGGCATGCTGGTAAGGCCAATATGTACATGCTACCATCTCAGAGTCTGGGCAGGAATTGGAGTGCCCTAGAGAAATGTTCTTATAATCTCTTATACCAGGTAAGTAAACTTACATTTTAAGTCACACTCCTCTACAGCATTCCCGCATACCTTACAGACTTGGCGTTACCAAAGCAGTAAACAGTATATCAGGTGGGGGAGACTAGAGAACGAGGATATCAGCTACTCAGCTGAAATAGTGTAGAGAACTTTTCTTCCAAAATTGCTTTATAAGAATCCAGATTGTCCAGTCTATATTGTTTAGCAATGGTGCTTTATGTAGACCAGGTAGTTGCTTCACAAATCTCCTGTAGTGAGGCATTCTTTCATTCTACCCAGGAGGTAGCCAGTGCTGTGGTGGAGTGGGATGGATTTAGCTCTGTACGCCGTCCCTCCCCATATGATGAACTTCAAACATCTAGTTATGGTGACCTTTAATGCTGCCATTCCGGCTTTTTGCCCATTCATACACTTTCTGATCATGTTGGTTGTACAGTCTAATTGAGGTATGCTGACACCGCTCGTTTCACATTGAGAGTTCCACTTTTGTTCTTCTTCATTAGTTGGTGATTCAAAAAATATTGCGTCTCTATAGACTGCAGTTCACGAATGGGTGTTCTCACCTTTGGTTTGAATGGTGGGACAGTTTGTAGCATGGCTCTGTCATGATGGATAGTTAGAAATGACTCTTTGCACAGTAAGACACTGAGTTTCCCGATTTTTCTGGTTGAACGGATTGCCACTAGAAAGATTGTTTTCAGGGAAGCCAGAATAAGTTTATATTGTGGATGGGTTCAAATGGTGAATTGGTCATGGTGTTCAAGACTATGTTGTGGTCCTATGAGGCTGTCCACTGTTTGACCTTTAGGTGAATATTGCTTGTCACTCTGTGGAATCTGAGCACATCCAGGCGATATCCTGGGGCCAATGATCCATGTTTGCACTTTTGCTGCTCCAAATGCCTTCAGTTGAACTCCAAATGATGCCATGGAGAGGTCCTTCTCCAGGCCATGTTGTAAGAATCAAAACCATGTGGAAGGCCTAGGCTCACTGGAATGAGTGATTATTGCATCACATTTTAAATATAGACCATTGTCTAGAGTACATGATCATTGTGGGTGATGTTCTGGATTGTAAAATGGTGTCCGCTAGTGATGTGTTGTATCCTGCCTTCAGCAGTCTTTCCGACTCGGAATCCAGGCTGTGAGATGAAGGTTGTGAGGGCTGGGATGCCTTACTGGTCCATGTGTCAGTAGATCTGGACAGAGTAGAAGGTGCCACAGTTGATCTGCTAACATGGCTACCACTGACATGCCCCAAGCCCATCTGGGCCAGTACAGAGCTATTATTTACTGTTCCACATAGGAGATTAGTAAATGAGCTGGGTAGCTTAGGAATGGGGTCAAAGTTAGTAAACTGGATAAACAAATTGATTAGGGGATAGAAGACAGACGGTAGTGGTAAACTGAGTTTACTCCAAGGAAGGGAGGTTGACCACTGGGGTGCCTCAGGGATCAGTGCTGGGACAGGTCCTCCTGAATGTCTTAATAAGTGACATTGCAGAGGAGTTGGAAGGGAAGGTTTGCCTTTTTGCAGATGACACCAAAATCTGAAATAGAGAGGACACTCGGGGGGGGGGGGGGCAAAGACCTGAGAAAACTAGAAGGTAGGTCAAGGGTATGGCAGCTAGGTTTCAATGCAAAAAAGTGCAAAATAATGCACTTAAGGCACAGAGATCCGGGCAGAGTACAACTTGTGTGGAGCTGTATTGACATTCACAAAGCAGGAAAGAGATTTGGGGGTAATCATATTGGATGATCTAAAGTTGGCCAGGCAGTGTGACAAGGAGGTTGGGAGGGCTAATGGGATGCTGGGGTGCATAGGGTAGGGTATCACTAGCAGAAAGAGGAAAGTGGTGCTGCCTCTGTACTGATCACTGGTAAGACCCTACCTGGAGTACTGTGTCCAGTTCTGGAGACCACATCTCTGGAAGTACATGGACAGAGTGGAGGCAGTACAGAGGAGGGCAACTAAAATGGTACAGGGTCTGCATCAAAATCCCTATTAGGAGAGACTAAAGGACTTGAGTATGTACACCCTGGAACAGAGGAGGAAGAGGGAGGATAAGATAGAGACCTTTAATTACCTAATGGGGGTATAATAGGTACAGGTGGGAAATACTTTTCAGAGGAAAAGGTGCTCAAGAACAAAGGGACTTGCTATGGAGCAGGAGGGAAGTAGATTCAGGAGAGATCTGAGGAAGTACTTCTTCACAGAAAGAGTGATGGATTCCTGGAGCAGCCTTCCAGCGAAGGTGGGGGGGGGCGAAAATAGTTGTAGTATTCAAGAATGCATGGGATAAGCACAAGGAAATCATTGTGGAAAGGAAGGGCAGAGGGAGACAGAGTTTGCAGATTGAGTATGGTCTATGGTAATAGTGTAGGTAGAAAGAAATGGACAGACTGGATGGGCAAGCAGTCCTTTTCTGCCATCAAATTCTATGTTTCTATACAGTGTCACAGTGGATCTCATCTTCTAGATTTTCCACAGCACTTTTGTGAAATCAGTGGAAACAGAGGAAAGACATATGCCCAGTCAAATCCCCAACTCAGACTGATCAGGTATTTCACCCTCTCCCTTCTCCCTTCTCCCTTCTCCCTTCTCCCTGAATATGGAGAAAACAGGCAGCTGAGTATTGTCTTTTGTTGCCATGAGGGTGATCTGAAGAGGACCCCATCTCTCTAGGATTCTTTGGAGTGTCTGTGGAGTTGCCATTCTCATGGGGTTGCTTCTTTTTTTCTTAGCCAGTCTGCCATCGTGTTCAGCTTCCCTGCTAGATGAATGGTTGATGTGTTTGACAGATTAGTCTATGCCCAGTCTAGTACCTTCAAGGCCTTGTGTAGTAGCCTTTTGTTTCTTGTGCCTCTTTGTTTCATTATGTAAGCCACCATGGTCCTGTTGTCTGATCTGAACATCACTGATATTCCTTAGATGTATGGTAAGAACTGGAGTAGTGCCAGGTAAATTGCCCTCTTTCAAGGGCATTGATGGTTAACTTCACTTCCAACTTCGACCACTTCCTTTGGATCACCTTGTATGCCATGGAGGCCCCCACTGATAGGCTGGCATCAGTGTTGATCATAACCTCAAAGTCAAGATCTATAGGTGTTCCCTTGGTCTGGTTGTGCATCTTTATCCACCGAATCAGTAAGGATTGCACTGCTCCAGTGAGAGATATGTGTTTGGAGAAATCCTGTTGCAGTGCTTTGACAAACTGAATTGCAGTTGCCTCAAATGGTCTCATGTTCAACCTGGCCCAAGGGATCAGATCTGTGCACGAGACCATCATTCTGAGGATTTGGAGAACACCCTCCAATGTTGGCTTGTCATTTCTGAGTAGGTTGGTCACATGTTGAGACATGCTGGTCACTCCCTTGTCTGAGCATCTCACAAGACCGGAGACTGTATCTATTAGGGTTAGGCTCCTTTTCTGTTTGTTTACCACTCAACTGTGGTTGGAAAGACATTGCAAGACCTGTTCCATGTTCTTGATTGCTTGTTGTCTCGATATGGTCCTTGTGAGTACTTGGGAGCCAGTTGTCCAAGTATGGTCTGCTTGTGCTGTGAAGTCCCTGATATCGACTAAGGGCACTTCATCTGCACTCCTCCCCAATTGCTACCTCCGCCATCTTATCTACCTCCACAATCCTGACCTTCCCTTCATCCCACCCTCTTTTGAAGCCATACACCATCTATGGGGAGATCACCTCCTCAGGGAGTTAATTCAACCTTGCAGCCACTCTCTCCATGTAGAAATGCCTGCTGCTTTCTCTCCAGTAGCTTCCCCCCACCAGTTTAAGGCAGTGGCCCCTTGTGGTTTTGCTTCTATTAAAACTGAAGAGGCCCTTAATGTTCAATGCCTTTCAGATACTTAAAGGTCTCTGTCATGTCCCCCTTTCCCTCTTCTCCTTCAGGGAGTACATGTTGAGGTCCTCCTGCCTCTCTTCATAAGTCCTTCCCTGCTGACCATTAACCATTTTTGTTTCCTGCCTCTGGATTGCTTTTAGCATGTTAATGTCTTTTTTCAGGTAGTGTTACCAGTACTGTACACTATACTCTAGGTTGCATCCACACTAGTGATCTGTATAGCAACTATATGACTTGGTGAGTCCCCTAGCAATGCAGACCACCATTGTATTGGATTTTGCTGCCACTTTCCTGCAGTGTAAAGAGAGCTTCAAGTCACTAATGATTGTCACCCCTCAGTCCTTTTCTTCCTTAGATTTGGTTACCAGGACCCACCCCACCCCCATTTCTGTACTTTTTCATTGGATTCTTAGTATCTATATGCATAACTGTGCACTTCTTTGCATTGAACCTGAGTCGTCATATTCCCAACCACCTCTCAGGCTTGGCCAGATCTTTCTTAAGGCCCTGTATCCCGTCTGCTGTATCCACCCTCCCACAGAGCTTGGTGGCATCTGCAAACAGGCAAATATTTCCCTTTATGCTGTCTCCAATGTCATTAAATGAATACATTAAACAACATCAAGTCAAGCATGAAGCCCTGTGAAACCCCTCTGGTGCTTTCCAAGAGACTGAGACCTCCCTCCCACCACCACCCTCTGGGTTCTATCCTTCAGTCAGTTTGCCACCCAACCCATGATTTTCTCCCCCACCCCCCGCTCCTCCAGTTTTCTAATCAACCTCTTGTGGGGCACTAAGTCAAAGTTCTTGCTGAAGTCCAAATAAAGAATGTCAGTGGTCTGGTCCTTGTCTACTGTTCTTGTCACCCAGTCAAAGAAATCAATCAAGTTTATAATAATAATAATAATAATATTTTTATTTGTATTGTGCCTTTCGAATACCAAGGCGCATTCCAGTAAAATATAATACAAACAAAATATACAAACAGTAATACAAAAACTATTAAAACAGATACAGCAATTAATCAGAACCATCATAGGCCCTTTCCCATAAAGAGGATTTGAGAGCCTGTTTAAAGCCTCCCATGGTCGTACACTCCCTTATCCGATGGGGTAGAGAATTCCAGAGGGAGGGGGCCACGAACAGAAAAGCCCGGGCCCCAGCTGATTTTAACGTAACCCTAGGAATCTCTAGCAACCCCTCACTGGCCAAGCGAAGCGGCCTCACGGGGTGGTAAGGAATCAGGAGTTCTTTCAGGTAGTCAGGACCCAGATCATGCAGGGCTTTAAAAGTCAGTAATCCGACTCTGAAGGTGATCCGCCACTGAACTGGCAACCAGTGCAGTTCCTGCAGCACCGGAGTAATATGGGAAGATCTAGGAGTACCTGTAAGTACTCAGGCTGTGGAATTCTGCACCAGCTGCAGGTGGTGGATATCAACCCCCGGAAGCCCAAGGTAAAGCGAGTTGCAGTAGTCCAGGCGTGAGGTCACAAAGGCATGGATCAAAGTTGGCTGATCACCGGAAGGAACAAGGTGCTTGATTCTGACGATGTTTCTCAGATGATAAAAGGAAGATTTTACCACTGCTGACACCAGGAAATGAAGAGTCAGCCCCACATTTAAGATCACCCCCAGATCTCGCACCTGTTCAGAGACCAGTAGCTCAACATCCCCACAAAACACTCCAGATGGGGAGCCGGCCACAGGTCCCCCTATCCTTCAATCCGGATCCAATACCAACACCTCGGACTTCCCAGAATTCAATTTCAACCAACTGGACCTCATCAAATCCTGGATTTCATTTAGGCAGCTATTAATCACCAAGATAGCTCCTTCCTGGTTGGGTGCAAAAGACAGGTACAGTTGGGTATCATCTGCATAACAGTGAAATCCCAACCCATACCGTCTCACAATGTCTCCGAGAGGGAGCATGTACACCACAAACAACATGGGAGACAATATAGAGCCCTGAGGAACCCCACAAAATAGAGAGATGGGATCAGAGGAAAAGACCCCTGACACCACCCTCTGAGTTCTTCTGGTGAGGTATGATGTGAACCAACTGAGCACAATCCCAGAGAGTCCACAAATACATCTCAGGTGCTCCAGTGGTACCCCATGGTCAACGGTGTCAAATGCTGATGACAGATCCAATAGAACCAGAATGGACCATTTTCTCTGGTCTCTCGCCATCAGGAGATCAATGAGCACCCGAACCAGCGCAGTCTCGGTACTATGCCTCTTACGGAAACCTGATTGGAGAGGTTCGTAGATGGTATGGATGGTCAAATGGTTCTCCAGCTGGGCTGCTACCACCTTCTCGATCACCTTCCCTGCAAAGGGAAGGTTCGAGATATGTCTGTACTTAGCAAGACAGTCTGGGTCTAAAGAAGATTTCTTCAACAAGGGTGTCAACACTTCCTCTTTCAAGGAACGGGGATACTCCCAGCAATGACCCTGTGCTATCTCCCATCCTGGAGACCGTTTTCCTCAAAATAATCTATCAGACTTTCTTTAAGGATTGCCTCCACGAGTTTGACAATTGAGGTCAAGCTGACTGGTCTGTAGTTGCCTGACTCATCTTTGAGTTTACTCTTGTGGAGAGGCACCATGTGCACCATTCTCCATTCCATTGGCACAATCCCTGACTCCAGTGAACTGCTGAACAGGTCTTCCAGGGGACCTGCTACTTCTGCTGCTAGTTTCTTTAGTACCCTAGGATAGATGTCAGCTGAGCCTGGAAATTTTTCATCCTTAAGGGTCAATAGTCCTTTCTTTACCCTGTCCTCACTGATCTCTTCATCTGTGCATCCTGTTCCCCCTCCCCCCTTCCTTCTCCTCCCTTGTGATACTGGCAATCCCTCTACTTTGTAAGGGCAGAGCAGAAGTATTCATCCTATACTTCTTCCTTATCCCAAATATCTTCCACTCACCCCTCCCCTCTCTGGTATGCTGGCTGCATGTAGACACCGCCACCGTGAAGACCATCACAGCAAAAGAATTCAACACAAAGCATTGGGTTGCTGTAATGGTCCCCGCATATTTATTTATTTAATTTAAGTCTTTGGGAACTGGGTAAGTGCACTGATACAGGGGACCATTTTCAGGCATGACCCAGGCCACACAGGTGGCAGTTACAGAGGTAGTGTCAAATTAATGCCCAGGACCACCTTGAAAATGAGCTTGCTCAATGGTGTTTATGCCTGGTTAAATAAAGTGATTGATTGATTGATTGATTGATTGATTATACAAGTAGTACAAGCCATGTGGATATACAGACATTACTGGTGAACAAAGTGGATATATAAAGAAAGTGACGTAGGAAAGAAAAATTAATGATCGGCTGAAAAAACAATCGGTACATCATGATAAGCAACAATTATTATACAATTATTTACTAAGGATAAGTGGCCAGTGCAAATTAAATGCATGATGTAAAACAAACAAACAACAACAACAACAACAAAAAACAAACAAACATACAAGACAACATCCAAGTGGCAGAGCCCAAGGAGCAGGCAGTGAGGGATGTAGGACAGGAGTCCAAAAATATGAAAGAGGGCAGGGGAGGCCAAAGAAGCGCAGGAGGGAAAAGTCAGAAAGGAAAGGGGGAGGGTTATCCAAGCTAGCAACAGCATGTGGCCTCATCAAGCAGCCAGGATTTGATATGTGTCTTGAAAGTGGCATGGGAATCCAGAGAGCAGATGGGCATGGGGATTCTGTTCTACAGAGTGGGAGCAGCTACAGATAATGCTCTACTACCCATAGCCGAGGAAACTTTTGGGATATCCGTGGGGGGACTGAAGATGCACGCAGACACCTTGAGGGAGTTCTAATCTTGAGGAGAGACGTATAAGGGGAGGCTTCAACATGCCTGATGGTGCTATCCAGGAGGCAGCCAAGCCCATAATCAAATCTACAGTGTAGTGGGAGCCAGCCAAGAGTCTGGCAGAGGTGGCAGTGGCGAGTGGAATACGGTGCCAGGACAGTGAAACGACATACGTTGTACGTGGAGCAGAGACACGCACGCAAGGCTGAGGACATGTGTGAGTAAATAGGGGAGCAGTAGTCAATCAAGGGTAGCAGATTGCCTTGGGCAATGGCTAAACGGGCTTCCCTGTTCAGGAGTGACTTTATCCGATAAGCCGCACCAAGTTTCTGGTTAATACGGCACATAACAGAGGAGATATGATCGAAAAAGGAGAGGAACGGGTCCAAGATAACTCCCAGATATTTGAAAGTTAGTACATTTTCAAGTACAGGGTTGTCCGGTGAGACTACTGAGAGGGTAGACCCAGCCTTGGGGACCTTAGATAATAATAATAATAATAACTTTATTTACTTAGCACCTTTCAGAAACCAAGGCGCTGTACAAACAGAACATAAAATCAAAATATACAAATAAAATTGACAAAACAAACAAACTTCAATCAATAAAAGCCTTTTTCCATAGGAAAGTCTTAAAGTCCCGCTTAAAAACTTCCATGGTCGTGCATTCTCTAAGCCGGCGAGGCAGAGAGTTCCAAAGGGTAGGGGCCACAAAACCAAAGGCCTTAGCCCCAGAGGACTTCAATGTAACCCTTGGAACCTCTAGCAACCCCTCGTCGGGTTGAACGGAGCTGTCGCAAGGGCGGTAAGGAACCAGAAGCTCTTTCAAGTAATCAGGGCCGAGTCCTGGCAGGGCTTTGAAGGTCAAAAGACCTACTTTAAAGGTGATCCGCCACTGTATAGGCAGCCAGTGCAGATCAGCAAGAGCACAGGGGTGATATGTGTCCTCTAGTCACCCCCTCATTAATCTTGCAGCAGCGTTTGCACTAGCTGCAAGTGGCAGATATCAACCCCAGGAAGCCCCAAGTATAGGGAGTTGCAGTAGTCAAGGCGAGATGTCACAAAGGCATGGACCAACACGGGTAAATTCTGGATGGAATGAGGTGTTTCACCCTGGCAATATTCCTAAGATGGTGGGGGTCATGATTTAACGACAGCTGACACTCTGATGATGAAGGGTCAGCCCGTCGTCAAGTACCACACCAAGGTTGCACACCCTTTCAGAGGAAAGGATCGGGTCCCCCCCAGTAATACGCCGGAGGGCTGACCAGACCCCAACCCACCTGTCCCACGCCCCGGATCCACAACCAAAACCTCAGTCTTACTGGTGTTCAACTTTAGCCAGTTCTCATCCATCCAGTCCTGGATTTCAGCGAGGCAGCTATTAAATTCCAAGAGAGCACTAACCTGGTCGGGGCCAAAAGACAGGTAGAGCTGGGTATCATCGGCATAACAGTGAAACCTCAGCCCATACCTTCTTACAATGTCTCCGAGGGGCAGCATATACACTGCAAACAGCATGGGGGAAGCACCGAACCCTGGGGAACACCACAATGCAGAGGGAAGGGGTCAGAAGAAAAAAATCCCTGACACAACTCTCTGCATTCTCCCAGGATCTCCCAGATAGGAAGGATTTAGATCCAAATAGCATGGATTTAGTTTTTTAGCATTAACAATTAGGCAATGTGATTGGAACCAGGTGTGTGCCGCAGAGTAGTTATTGGATAAAGCCTTGGATATATTCTCAAGAGTCTTGTCACTAGTGAAGAAGACAAGATCATCTGCACACAATAGGGCATCTCAAGTGAGGCAGTCAGAGGGGAGAGAGTTTATAAACAGGGAGAATAAGAGTGGCCCAAGATGGAGCCCTGGGGTACACCGGTAGTGACTGGGAGGGTGGAGGAAGTGGAAGGACCTACACATACTGACTGAGATCTATCTGAAAGGTAACTTTGGAACCACCATGTGGTTTCAGTAGAGCAGCTAAGGGTGTGGATGAAGAAGAGTAACAGGGTGTGGTCGACCAGGTCAAAAGCTTTAGATTGGTCGACAAAGTTGGCTCCCGTTGCTCTTCCAAGGACCATGTTCCTAAGAATATAATTGGTAAACAGGGCAAGGGCAGATGTGGTGGAGTGATGTTTATGGAAGCTGTGTTGCTGTCTGGACAGTAGGTTGTGTGTGTCAATATAGTCAGACAGTTGTTGGTGGACAATCCTTTCCAGAAGTTTACTAAGGTGGGGGAGCAAGGATATAGGCCGATAGTCATCTGGGGATAGCAGGTCACTAGTCTTAAAAATCAGGACCACCTTGGCATACTTCCAAGTGCTGGGCACTGAGGAGGTGATCAATGCCAGGTTAAAGAGGTAGATGAGTGTTTTTTTAGATGGCAGAAGATATAAGTTTAAGCATAGCGGGGAAAGGCCCATCAATCCCCAGGCTGCCACAGCTAGACAAGCTCTTCAGCAGTTTGGCAGTGTCCCTGGGGGTATTGATCTGGAAGTAGAAAGAGGGAAGGGGAGGAGTTTGAGGGGTATGGGTGGGATGATAATCAGAGAGACCAGCGGTCACCAGGGGTGGCAGCTTGCTAAGGAGGGCAGACAAGTTTGTGTATTTTTTTATTGAATGCCTCAGCCACAGCAATGGGGTCATCCAGATGTCCGGAGGGAGTGTCAAGGTGAATAATGGGATTATGAGTGCGTGGGCTGAGTAATGAGCTGACCTCACCCCAGAAGCAATGGGGGTCACCAAGACTGTCCGTTTGTTTGCCCTGAAAGAATGCATGCTTTTTGGCAAGGGCTGACTATTTACAAAAGTTTCGTAGCCGCTGGTATTCATTCCACCGGGCAGAGGAGGTAGGTTTTTTGTAGGCTGACCATAGCTTATCCCTTTCCCTCATCATGTCCAGGGGATCTTTGGTAACCCAGCATGTACAGCCACCCCTAACTCAATGAATAGTCGGGGGAAATGTTGATTTGGAGATGGAGGAGTGCTGTCGTGAGGAAACACTCAGCCTCGGACACGTCAGTGAGCGTAGAAGGCTGACCAGTTTATCACTCAAACATCATGAAGGAGGGCGGAAATGTCTGGGTGATTGAAATTATGGAAGGAGAGCAGTTTGGGGGACGGGCACTTGGTCTTAAAGGCCCAGACCAGATAGGTAGGGGAGTGATCGCTAATGGCATCAGACAGAGTGCCTGATATATATATATATATATATATATATATATATATATATATACAGATATCACTATCCCCTTTCCCTTTTACACAGGGACAGAGAGGTCCCAGTCATGATTGGTGACATGTATCCCTCTCTTTCTCAAGTCTGCTGTCAATACCATGGTTCCTTTTGTGAAAACCCTTGGTGCCAATGTCAGACCGAATGGTAATGCTTAATATTGGAAATGGTGTCTGAGAATTTGGAATCTGAGATACTGTAGTTGGAATGAATTGGTCTGACTGGAATGTGTAATTAGGCATCCTTCATGTTGATGGATGTAAGGAAATCCCCCTTCTTGATGCCACAGAGATGGATTGTTTCCATTTTTGAAGGACGTTTACTCAATGTGTTGGTTCAAAAACTTGAGGTCCAAAGCTGGTCACCCCATCTTTTTAGCACCAGGAAGAAGATATATAAATAATGGTTTCTTTGTTCCTGTGGAATTAGAGCTATTGCCTGATATCTGACACCTTCTTTATTATTATTTATTTATTGAAATTTCGGATAACACCTTTGAGAACAAGCTCATTTCATAGGTTCCACGTCAGACGAATAATACATATTGGAAAAGTATGAGATGGAGAAAAATTAAAAAAGGAATTATACAAAACATTACAACAGTATATAACTAGAGATGTTCCAATACATGTGGCATTGTACAATGTATGCCAAGGTGTGTATTTGATTAAAACCTGGAATTCAAAGTGTCATATTAGAGGGGGTAGGATCTTATGAAACGACCCTTTACAGGAAGATGAGAACAGACTCAGCCTAATATCAAATAATCAACAAGTTAAGGGATGGCATCAGTCCAGGGGCCTCATCAGAGGTGAGAAGGTATGGGACAAAGCTTTTAATGTGAGCAAGGGCGCTCAGGAGATATAACAGGGGGAGGGGCGATAGGGGAAAGCCATAGAGGGGTGAAGGGAAAGAGTGGAAGGGATCAAGAGTAAATGTGAAAGGAGAATGATTAGCAACTTAGAACAGTTATTTACATGCTGAGAACAGTTATGCATAAGGTCAGGACAGCATAAGGTTAGAATGAGTGCTGGTCACAAGAAGGAAGGTTATTGGAAGCAGTCACAACTGGCATCAGCAACTAGCAATTGATACCTGAACCTTTTATTTTAACACTGGAGATATTATTATATGATCTCTCGTGGGCTTGCTTATATTAAGTAGCCATATGATATTACTTCACAGATCCACCTGTCTGAAGTTGTCTGGCACCATTGTCGAGCAGATTCCATTAGTTTTCTCTTATATGTGGATCCTGGTCTGGTTGATAGGGCACTGGCAGCTGATAGTCATTGGTTGTTTTGCTTGGGTTTAAAGCCACCTGTTAAGAACTTTCATCCTTTGGCAAAGTTCTTATTCTGAAATTTGTTACCTTCCAGTTTGTAAGATCTTTTGAAATGGAGCCCTTGAATTGTTTGCCTTGTTGTCTCCTGTTCCAGTTGTTCCTGCTGTTATGGAATTTGATACAAAAGGACAGCATTTATGAGGGATGGCCAGATTTTTCTTTAACCAGATTCTTTCCTTCCTCATTAGGATTGCTGTACTGTTTGAGTCCCCCTCTGAACATATGAAATGGCCAGCAGAAGTCCTTAAGGTCTATTGTGTCTGCTCAGTTGTGGAGCCCCAGGTCCAGCAATTACTGCATGCCCTACCCATTCCCTTCAACCTGTATCTTCCCCTTCACCCTGTCCCACCATTTTTCAACCCCCATCTTCATTTGAGTGAACCTCAGCCAGAAGTTCATTTCACTCTGTCACCACTTACTCTGTAAAGAAATGTCCCTGCCCTCCTTCTTGAACCTTCCCCCTGCCAGTTTATAGAAGTGCCCCCCTTGAGGTCCTGTTCCCACTGAGACAAAAGAGGTCCCTTATATTCCCCTTGTTAGTACCTTTCAGGTGCAGTTGAAGCCAAAGACATGGCCAGATATTTCCTGAAATTTCTGTGATATCTCCAGAGAAATGCCCTGCCTGCACTACAACTGTGGGCCACCAGATCAAATTTCTTTAGATATGTTGAGAAATATCTGGAAATATCTGAACGTATCTCTGGCTACTACTGCACTTGAAGAGTTCAATCATGTCCACTCTCTCCCTCCTCTTCTCGAGTAAGTATATGGTAAGTTCTCTTAGCTGGTCTCGTATGCCTCGCCCTGCTGTCCCTGAACCATTTTTGCTACCCTCCTCTGAACTGCCTTGAGCTGGTTGCTATCCTTTTCAGGTAGGTGCTCCAGTATTGCAAGCCATACTCCAGATATGGTCACACCAAGGATCTGTATAGTGGCAATTTAATCTCTCCCTTCTGCTCATGAACCCCCTCACAATGCAGCCCAACATTTTATTTGCCTTGGCTGCTGCATTTCTACACTGCATAGTCTGTTTTAAGTCACTGGTGATGGCTATTCCCAAGTCCTTTTCTTCCTCTTATTTGGTGACCTAGACCCCCTAGGCTATACTTAAGCCTTCGGTTTTCCTCCTATGTGCATGACTTTGCACTACTTTACATTGAACCTGAGTTGCCATATTCCAGGCCCCCTTTCCAGCTTTGATAGGACATCTTTTTGGTCCTGTACCACCTAATCTATGTTCAACCTTCCACAGAGCTTGGTGTCATCCACAAAGAGGACAATTTTGCCTTTACTGCTGTATCCAATGTAATTTATGAAAACATTAAACAGCACAGAGCATAGCATTTAATCCTGTGGGACCCCACTGATGACCTCCCTCTACGAGAGAGCTCCCCACCACCATCACTTTTTATGTACTACCTCTAAGCCTATTTGTCACCCACCTTGTTAATTTGCTTCGCATCCCTAGGTCCTCCAACTTCCTGATCACCCTATTGTGGGGTACTGAATTGAAGGTCTTTCTGAAATCCATTTTTGTTTGTTTCCCCTGAACAAAAGATTTTTTTTTGCCTTTTCTCCTTTTCTCTGAGGACTCCAGAGGGGGTATTACACCTCCCTTGGAGGGGTTTGTCCTCTGTTCTGACCCCCAGCTCATCAGTCCCTGAGGTTCCCTGTGAATTAACCCTCTGTTGCAGGGCCTGGTGGGGGGTGCCAGCATACCCCTGCCACCCTGATACATCAATCTGGTGGCAGGGGGCAGATTCGTGGCATAATCGGGCCATCACAGGTCCTGTGGAGCCTCAGCATTGTCCTTTTCCTCCCACCTCTCCCTTCCAATGTGAGGATGTCTACTTCAAGCCTCCCGACCTGTATTGCCCTCCAGCTACTGCCAGAGGGCAGTCAGTAAGTGGGATGACTAGTCCCTTTGCTCAAGAGAGGAGAGCAGTCCTCTGGACACTCAGTCCTCTCTCCCCCTGCCGACCCCTGGTAGTTCAGGCTCATTCCCAAAACCTGGCTTGCCGGCATGGTGAGAGATGTGGCATCCAGGGCCTCAACCATCAGCACCACTGGGCTGGCTGAACAGAAGATTTTATAGAAAATTCTTTGACTCCAGACTTTATCTGCTTGCCACAGCTTTAACCACAGGGCTTTTCTCACTATGTCAGATGTAAGTGTCAGATACAGCTGCCAGTCTGGCATTTAGTTTAAATGTGTTAAATGCCACATCTGCTAAATACATGGCTGAATGCAATACATAAACCAGCAGCTACATTTGAGGTGACTTGGATGGTAATGTCTTTACCAAGTTCTCCAACCAGGCCATTTTCTCCTCGGTTATATACAGTATGTACTGCTGCCGTGACCACTCAAGTTATCAGATCCATACATTTTTAGGACTTCTTAATCATTTTCTCTACTTTTCTATCCACTGGATTTCTGAATAGAACAGAGCCTTCTGCTGGTAGTAGGGTTTTACCACTGAGTGCCACAATTTGAGGATCCACTCTCAGTGCATGGCACCATGTCTTTTTCTTCTCCTCTGGTCTAGGGAAGGCCCTATCCAAGAACTTCCTCTCTGAGATCCTTGACTGATGCCTTGGTTCTGCCTCAGAAGTGGGACCAGTTTGAACTCCACTGCCAGAGTCAGCACATTGAAGACCACCGATGTTCTGATGGAGTGTATGAGCTCAGGAAATCCATCTGGGACGCATAGTTTAGATGTCAAAGAAGGTTCTTCTTGAGCCTCTTCCCTCTGTCTTTACCTTCTTCATTATCAAAACACTTGCCCCCCCCCCCCATCCTCTGGTTCCACCTCTTCCTCTTCCTCTTCCTGTGGTATGGAATCCACTGGGTTAGGAGTAATGGGTTGTATTGGCTGATGCTGTGGTGTGGGTAGGAGTAGAAGCATGGGATCTGTTGGTGGATTCTTTGGATTAAATAAAGCTTCAATGTGTCCATCATATTCAGCATTACAGCCTGCTGATTATGCTTGAATGCTTGCTGAGTCTGCATAAAGATAGCTGCTTGTTGATCCATAGATCCTGACTTTAGAATGGATGTGTTAAATGATGTGGAAGACTCATTGCTGTCATACACCACATAAATCTGTCCAGACAGGTCTGGTGATTCTTCAGTGGTACACACAGGGCAATCAGGTCCTGACTGAGATGGAAAAAGAGCCACTCCGGGGATTTGCACTTCTTTACCATCACCATAGTTAGGTCTGTGCACGATGTAAGATGGGAGAAGGGCCTTAGTAGTGTGACAAATATTATTATGAAAAGCATGCTACATCACTGAGACAGGGGCATGTGCATGAGACTTACAGTTGTGAGACGTTTTCTTAATATTGTCAAGTTTGGCACTGAGACATGGCCATACATGTGGGAGGTACTGAAAAATATATAATTGCCCATGCCCTAAAGAGTTAAACTGTTAGATATGGCCTCCCTGGTCAGGATATGTTTGGGAAAATAATGGGCATACCAAGTTCATCTTATGTGTGGCCTGGCTGCAGAGGCCGAGACTAAGGCAGGTTTCCTTGCCTGTAGAGATATGTTATTTATCTCTCAGGCTGGCAGCATTCAAAATGCAAGTGAAACAGCTACAACAAATCAAACTCCAAATAGTTCTTTTTCACTGTTCGGTACTTTATTTTCATGAGTTCCTCTCAAAAAGGACCATGTACTAACATGCTCGATGTTTAACCCTTAAAAGGGTTTCATCAGGGAAGTCTACAGTGTGCTTTTGGTAATTCCTTGTTGTCTGTGTTTTTGAATATAATTTCAGCTTTATAACAAGCTACAGTACTTTGTTTCAGTGATTCAGCATTCTATTTTGTGACAGCGACAGCACTTCCTGCCTGTACCTTCTGGTGTTTCTAACTGGAAATCACTTTCAAAAACACAGACAACAAGGAAGTACCAAAAGCAGACTGTGTACTTCCCTGATAAAGCCCTTTTAAGGATGAAACATCGGTCAAATTGGTATATGGCCCTTTTTGAGGTGTACACAAGAAAATAAAGTACTGAAAAGTGAAAAAGAACTATTTGGAGTTTGACCAATTTGTTGTAGCTAATACACATGGATAAAGAGTGCCTTAAGCAGCCCCTGAAGTCAACCAAGAAGCATTAATGAACCCAGACGAGGGTGCCCATAAAGGAACTTTCTGCTGCAATCATTGATAATGCCCCAATAAGGAAATATTTGGGCCATGCAAAAACTTCTTGTAAGCCCTGAGGTTCTTGATGGCTCAAGAAGGCTCTAACTGGAGTTGGCCACACCCTGCGAGTGTACTGAGTATGGTTGGCTGACCCTAAAAGGGTGTTGGGATAAAATGGCACTGCACAATTGCAGCCACCTTGCTGTACAAATTGTGCCATGAGCAACATGGAGCCACTGCTGTTAGATCGCTGTATGCATGGTATCAAACTGGCACCATGCATACGTGGCTGCATCTGCCATGAGGAAGATGGTGCCAAGGTGCAAGGATTCCATACATGCATATGTGCCATTATCAAAATGGTAGCACCCATTCATAGAGGGCAGTTCACTCCATATCCTAGATGGCAGAGTGCCAGTGTGGCATGCACGAGAGGAAGAGAGTTTTAGCATAGGTGAGGATGGCTATGCCCTACAGGATGGTGCTAACCACCACTGGATTCCAAAATATCTCCGACCACATTCAGGACATGGTGCCAGGCTGATGGCATCTGTAAGGGATTCTTTTAGGAAAGGAGCTGCTGCCGCTTGTAATGCAGACATAAAGAAAGGCACAATGGTACATTGGTTTGCATAAAATACAGCCACTTGGCAGAGGTTGTAATGATACTCCAAGTGAGCAATTATAAGGATGATCTGCTCAGAAGGGGACTGGTTGAATGAGTCTCACTTTTGGCTACTCCGTGTCTGCTCAGAAGGGGATAAAGAAGCATGAAATGTGTGTGCATGGTCCTGCTCACAAGGGAGGCTACCACAGAAATGCAGTACAGAAATGTACAGTCAGGCCACAGAACTTGGGTTTGAAATAGTTAAAACAGTCACAACAAGCATCCAGAGAAGGCATGAAATTTGAAATTGCTGTAAGCATATTTTCTGAATAAGCAAGCTCAGTTACTGCAACCAATTTCAAATTCACTAAGCACACATTCCCAAGGAGAACCTGAGCTCCCAAATTTCTATCACGACACAACGAAGCACTTAGATAGAAGAAAGTAGAGAATATTCATGAATCTCAAATCTAGCTAGGTCAGTTAATTACTGGTTCCAGGGGTAGAGAAAATGAAGGTAATATATTACAGGAACTGATGTTATCTTAAGTAATTTATCACAGACAACAGGAGCTAGGAGACAGTGCTGCAGCATGGTGATGCATATGTATTAACCGGGTTACAGTGGAATTTCAGGGAGCCTAAGGAAGTTGGATTTATTATATCAGACATCACATGTGCATAATTACCCTATCAGGTGAGCATAACCCAGTCTGTTAAGTATGTTGGAGCGCCACTGGGGGATGGGATTTACAATGGGATGTATCAGTAGGACAATTGTCAGTAGGTCAAGCAAAGTCATACTTCCTTTGTAGAGGGCCTATGCAAGGCCACTTCCAAATTATTTCTCCCCAATTTTGGTTGTCATGTCTGAGAAAAGATGTCATCAAATTGGAAAAAGTACAGCAAAAGGTTACTAAATTGTTTAGAATTAGTGGTGTACCGAAGCTGTGGGGATGAAACCGAGCTGTCCTGAGCACATACGGCTCGGTTTCTATTAGACCTGAGCCAAATCTTGCCTGCTTGGCTCAGATCTGCTCGAATCTCCAAGCGTTTCTTTTTTTTCAGCTCCTGCCTGTCATGTGACAGGTCAGAATAGTGCTAGTGAGTTGGTGGTTCAGATACTATATGCAATGCACAGCTCTCCTCAGTGCCATTTCAGTTGAGCCACCAAGGAGAGAGGAGCTCCAGAATCCCTATCAGCGAGTGAGCGACCAGGCAAGAATGGAAGGGTCTCCATGGGGACCACCACTTAATTTCCTTCACCCACACTAGGCACCAACAAAAAACAAAAGAAAAAAAACAGAACATAAAAAAATGAAAAAGTGAGAGGGTCAGGTGGGGACTTGGGAGGGACATGGGTCAGGGACTGGGGAGCGAGTGGCTGGGTGGGTAGGGAAACAGTGGGTCTTTGTGGACCAGTTACTTCCTCCACCCACACCACCAATAAAAATAAAAGAAAATTTAAAAAGAAAATAAAAAAAACTGAGAGGGTTGAGACTCAGGAGGGACATGGGCCAAAGACTGACTGTCAGGGGGACATGTCCACCTTGTGCCCGATGACAAAAGCTGGTTGCCAAACAAAAGGCAAGGCACTAGTGGAGGGAACTGTGGGTGGGGGGTGGGGCAGTAGAAGATTGCATTATTTGCTCTGAAGCTTCCTGTTAGCCCCAAAGCACAGCAGTGGCACAGCACCAGACAGAAACAGAAAAGCACAAGAGCTGCAGTGTAAGAAGTTCGGGGTTAAGTTCCACTTCACTGGCTCTTGTCTCGGCACTTGAAGCTGGCTGCCTGGCAGTATAGCCTAGAGGTTGGAGTAATGTACTATGAATGAGCTTGGTGGTACAACCAGCAGATAGATCTGGGTTTGATTCCCACAACCTCCACTCACATACTGTGTGACTCTAAGCAAGTCACTTGACCTCCCTAGTGCATCTGGGTCACCTCTGAAAACAGGCACCTCTGCCTAGTGGACCTTACCTGGTTACAAAGAATAAAATAAGCTGAGAGTTGAGTGTTGACTGAGCTTATTCAGCAGGGATACAAATTTGGCATACTGTGAGATGCTGAGGAAGTCACTTGTGTAACCACAAAGCTCTGTCAGAGCAGTGTCACCAGCCATTTCCCACACAATCAGGAATCAGACAGGATCAATTTTTATGTTTGCTTGCACGCATGTGCAAGAAACATAGTGCCATCATCAGAGATTTCGGAGGTGTGTCACCTCCTCCTCAAATTCAGGCACTGTCCTGGCAGGCACGGCCCCTGTAAGCCAATGCATTTTGGAGCTGTCTATGACACGCTCCAAAATGCAGTGGCATACAGTTGAAAGGGGGAGCTACGCTTGAGTGAGCAGCAGGCAGCTGCTCACGGCAACTCCCCAGCCACAGGCGTGGCGCCTGGCACGCAGCGATACTCAATGGGTGCCCAATCCCTGGCTGAGCTGCATCCTGCCTCCCCTCCCAGTAGTTGATGCCACGCTGGGAGCCCACCCCAGCTTGGCAATCAGTCATGTTGTTGATGGGGTGCCCAATCCCCGCCGGCTGAACGCCTCCCCAAAGTCCTTGTGCCACGCTGGGAGCCACCCCAGTGTGGCAAACGTCCACGTGTTTTTATTATATTTTTTGCCGACAGGGTGCCCACTCCCGTCGGCTGAACGCCTCCAAGTCCTTGTGCCGCACTGGGAGCCCACCCCAGCGTGGCAAGCAGTCCCACGAAGTTTTTTTTTTGTTTTACCCTGTAAACAAAACGTCCCGCTGCGCTGCCTCCAGCCCTCCCACAACCCGCACCCACCCACTGCGCACCTAGCCTCCCACACCCCTCACCCCATACTTTATTTCCTCCGACTCTGGCGCGACGATTCGTGGACCGGGAACACGCCTGCACTCTTCAAAGCCGACCGCGAACTGAGGAAATGCCAAGCTGTATAATGGACTAGATAGGAGGGTTCAACTTATTGCATATCTCAGGCATTTTTGGAATTTTTGCATCAAATTTTAACATGGGGTTTTTGGGACCCTTTCATGAATGATCAACACTGTCATGGCGTTATCTGAGTTCGGGGTGATTTCGCGCAGTGACTGTGCAGTGACTGCGAAATCACCCTTCAGGACTGAATACCACCATGACAGTGACATCATTCATGAGAAGGGGGCCCAAAACCCCCATGTTGAAAATTTGGTGCCAAAATTCCAAAAAAATGACTGTTTAACGAGCGCATGCTTTGCGCAGTTCCTACGCAGGCTCGTAAGTTCACGAAATTTCAATATTTTCACTCCAGATTTTCAACATTGCCATTTCACCACACCTTCTTATGAGTAGTACAGCTGTCATTTTTCACATCTCACCCAAAATGTGTTTCCGCCCTTGTAGCACAGAATGGCGCAGTCGGTGTGCGAAATCAATGTATGGGACAAATTAAGAAAATCACAGTGACACTGTTCATGAGCAGAGGTCTTGAAATGGCTATGTTGAAAATTTGGTGAAAAAATTCCTAAAAATGACTGTTTTACGAGCGTGCGTTGCGCAGTTCCTACGCACGCTCATAGGTTTGCGAATTTTCAATATTTCCACTCTTGATTTTCAACATTGCCATTTTTCCACACCTTCTTATGAGTAGTACAGCTGTAATTTTCACATCTCGCCCAAAGCGTTACCGCCATGATGTAGCCATTAAATGGCTAGTCATTAGCTAACTCAGTGTATGGGACACATTAAGAAAAATCACAGTGTCACTGTTCATGAGCAGAGATCTTAAAATGGCAATGTTGGAAAATTTGGTGACAGAATTCCTAAAAATGACTGTGTTTTAAAGAGTGTGTTGCACAGTTCCCACGCACTGTAGGTTTGCGATTTTCAATATTTCCACTCCAGATTTCCAACATTGCAATTTTTCCACACCTCCTATGAGCAGTACAGCTGTCATTTTCACATCCTGCCCAAAACGCAGTTTCCTCCCATGTAGCGTATAATGGCGCAGTCGGTGTGCAAACTCAATGTATGGGACACATTAACAAAACCACAGTGACATTGTTCATGAGCAGAGGTCTTAAAATGGCTATGTTGAAAATTTGGTGAAAATGCCTAAAATGACTTTTACGAGCGCGTGGTGCACAGTTCCTATGCATGTCGTAAGTTTGCAAATTTAATATTTTTCACTCTAGATTTTCAACATGTCCATTTTATTAAACTTCCTTATGAACAGTACAGCTGCAATTTTTCATATGTCACCCAAAATGTGTTATCGCACAGTAGCTCACAATGGTGCTGTTGGTGTGCGAAAGCAATGTTTAGGACAGATTAAGAAAATCACAGTTACCCTGTTCATGAGCAGAGGTCTTAAAATGGCTATGTTGAAAATTTGGTGACTAAAGTCCATAAAATGACTGTGTTACGAGTGAGCATTGTGCAGTTTCCACGCATCCTCGTTAGTTCATGACTTTGTAATATTTTCAGTCCAGATTTTCACTAGTGGCATTTTTCAACACTTCCTTATGAACAGTACAGCTGCCATTTTTCACAACATGGCCGGAGTATGTTTTCACACTTTCAGTGCAGAGATGCATGGTCGCTGTGGGAGATCATTGTTTGGCACAGATAAAGAAAATCACAGTGACACTGTTCATGATCGGAGGCACCAAAATGCCTGAGTTGACAATCTGCTATAAAATATCCCCAACCTACTTATATAACGGGTGTGCGTTGTACAGTTTCTATGTACGCTCGTGACTTCACCATTTTTTTAAATATTTTTACTACACATTTGCAGCATAGCCATTTTTACACCTCCCCATGAAAGAGTACAGCTGTCATTTTTTACATCCTGTTCAGAATATTTTTGCACCTGTGGTGCTAAATCCCGTAGTTGGCAGCTTTCGGCTACCAAACTGATATTCCCCCTGTTCATGAGGTGGGGTCACAAAACAAACATGTTGAAAATTTGGAGTTAAAATACCAACGTAATGCCTGAGGTATTAGGCTTTTCAACTAAATCGCCCAACCCTATAGAGAATGACAGGAATCAGGGGTGACTTGGGATTCTTGCCTGTGATGCTCATACCATTCCACACCCTGCAGTCACTGAGAGGCATCGAGGTATGCCTTGGACTCTTCGGCCCCAAACTTCACCCCATTCTCCTATATCGCACCCATCTCACTCTATTTCCTAATGAAATGGGTGCTCATAAGGGCCAAAGACCCCAAGGAACATGTGACACTTGTCAGTCTCTGCAGAGTGGGGTGTGGTGAAATGGCGTGGCCGTTATGCCTGACGACCCAAATGCACACTCCAATGCCTGTCACTCTCTGCAGGGTAGTGGTGGGGTTGGCTTCAGTTCAATACTTCACTGCCATTCCTATTACGCAGCTCTGTAACTTCTACACTACCACTGCCAATGCCAGTAAGCAAACATTCGGCATTGACAAATGCTTGTTTTGTGTAGTCCTGTCATATAAGGCTTGTGTCACATGTGAAATGTTTTTGAGGGAGAGAGCAGCTTGGCAGTTGAGTAACCTCTGTCTTCACAGTATCACCAGCCATTTCCCACACAAGCAGGAGTTAAGACAGGGACAGAAGGACCATATGTTATTTTGTGTAGTCATGTCAAATAAAAGGGTTGTGTGATTGTCATGTGTGAAACATTTTGGAGTAAGGGGGCAGCCCAGCAGTTGGATAGCTTTTGTCTGCTGTGTCACCAGCCATTTCCCACACAAGCAGAAGTCGAGACAGGGGGACCATATTTTATTTGTGTAGTCCAGGGAAATAAAGGCTTCTGTCATATGTGAAATGTTTTGGAGGGAGAGAGCTGTCCAGCAGCTGAGTAGCCTCTGTCTGTAGTGTCAGCAGCCATTTCCCATACAAGCAGGATTTGGGACAGGGACAGAAGGACCATATTTTTGTTTTGTGTAGTCCTGTCAAATAAAAGCTTGTGTCACGTGTGAAACATTTTGGAGAGAGGGGGCAACCTGGCAGTTGAGTAGCCTCAGTCTTCAGTGTCATCAGCTATTCCCCACACAAGCAGGAGTTGAGACAGGGACAGGCGGACCATATTTTTTGTGTAGTCCTGTCAAATAAAGACTTGCACCATGTGTGAAACATCCATGAATCCAAAATCAAAACCAGAACCAAAACCAGAGGTGATTTGGCAAATCCAAAACCTCCCCAGTTTTGTACACCTCTAGTTAGTATTATCTTGGACCAACCCTATGAAATGAGGAACACGTTAGCTTGGAAAAAAAGACATATTAGGTATGATTTATTGTTGCTGCATAAGTTGATTAGAAACTGGTCATGCATAATAATCATAATTTAACTTTCAGAACAAATTAATATAACATAATATAGTAAGACCCCATCAATAAAACAGATCCACCTAACCCTCCCCCGGGGATGCACCTGGAAAAAGCTGTCACAACTTACTGTGTCTTTTCTGGTCAACACATTGCAAATAAATAACTCCAGTTTAAACCATTCAGTTCAGAGGCTAGGAAGTTTTTCTACACACAAAGACTGGCGGGAATGTAGAACAACCTACCAGCAGCATTGGCAGTATCCAATAACTTCATTACTCTCACAAATAATTTAGACACATTTATTGTGGAAAACAGAATAAATTAATATTACCACTGAGATAGCTGGGAGACAATCCTGATGAGTAAAAAAATGCCTGCTTTGGTCCCTAACACTACAGTATTAACTGTAAATGTATCCATAGGGCTTGACTCTCGAAACTCAGAATCTGACACAAGGTGCCTATGACACACAGAGGTGATGCAAGGGACACCTTGCATTAAAACATGTGGAGATCCTGATTCAGGAAGGCCCCCTGCACCAAACCAGGACCCAGTGCACCAGACCGGCCCTGTACCAGATCTGTGCCAAGCTGTTGGGTGTGCCAGGGCACTACAGGGCTTGCGGGTGATGCAAGCTGCCATATCCCTAACACTGGGATTCAGGAAACCCTGCCAGAGGGCATATGGTCTGGACAGTTAGACCAGGCTGGGCTGGTCTAACAATCCATGCAGCCCACTTGCAGATGCCTCCCTGGGTTGGAAAGAACATGTGCTGTTGCCCTCCCGAGGTCCCCCATGCCCCCACAACATCACTGAATGTGCATTGGCATTGTATTTGTCCACTGCACCAACCTGGTAATCAAACACTAACTAAACAAAGAAGTCCAGAGCCCTTTGTAGTGTAGTGCTCGCAGTGGACCCCCATGGTACCCAGCATGTGGGCACCATCCCTACACACTGGCATGGCAGCTGCCCTTATACTGGTGCCACCACTCCCATCACCCATCTGTGTGTCACCAGCCCTCCTCATGCACTGCCCCCTCCCCAATAACTCCAGCAGCCTCCTGGTGGGTCTGTGTCCATGGGTGCAGCTGCCGCCAGACTGCTCTGCAGCTTGCAGCAAACCTCTCAGGTGTGCAGCCTTTTTGCCACATGGCCACATTTGCCATAATCTGTGGGACTTGGCACTGGGACCCTACTTGATAGTGAATTGGGCACAGGGTCCCTGGTGTGCTGGCGATCGGCACAAGCTGCCTTTGGAGCGACTTGTACCAATCTTTGATAATCAAGCGCATAGACTTTAGTTACATTTAATTTAGCACAAAAAAGAAAATGCATGTGATGAACTTCCTTCCTCCCTTGTCAGCAAGCATGCTTCCTTTTTAAAAATTTCAGAATGAAAGGCGACTACCTGAAATGAGGTCTGTGCTTCCACGAACAACAAGAAAAACAGGCGAGTGGAGCATCAAAACGACCAACCTGACAAAAATGACCTGAGGACTAGGTCAAGATAAAAACGCTTTATTTTATATGAAAGTTAAAGCTGATACAGAACAGCAGCAACACCCTTCCACCAACATTTCACATAGCTCTTACACTTTATCAAGGCGGGGCCACGACAGTAAAACATGACCATTTTGAAAGGGCTCCCTTAAAGAAATATTCACCCTAATTAATAAACCTGTTATATTATTGTGACTCAAAATATTAGCAACCAGTGGATCACCACATGTTAAATACTTATAAGTGTATAAAAAATCACTGTGTATCTACAGCCTAAAGGGCTACTAACCAAATGACACACATAAATATATATAAATAGATACATAAACTACATACAATGAAAAAAAAATGTAATGTATATCATCCTATTATCACATTATCAAAACTCATGATCTTCTATAAAAAATCTACCTAATAATAAATCAAAATGCAATGCAGAGAGCCATACTAATTCCTTTTTAAAAACTCATGCTAATATACATGTAAGTTTTAATAACAAAGAACTTTTGCAATTCCACATTAAGTTTATGTTTTCTAGCTATATGCCTCTGCTTTTATGCAGTTCCACCAAGTTGCTTCGACAACGAAGTTGTCAAACGACTTTACAATGACACCACTTTGTCAGTGGTGATCACATCGCTGTGGCAAAGTGCCGAAGGACCCCCACAGTGGCAGAGCCCTTTACTGTTTGTGGGGGGCTTGGCCCCCCCACCCCCCCATGCAGGGAGCTCTGCCTCCCACAATCCCTGGAATTAACAGTTGCCAACTCGGGGTGAGGGGGCAGATTACAGGGGAGAGCAGCTTACAGCTAAGTCACTGTATCCATTCATTGCTGCAACAACCTATTCAACACTGTGGATATCGAATGGGTTGTTATCAATGTAATGGATTCGTGGGGGGGGGGGTGTTAATTGTTATAACAGTATACCCTTCTATGCATAAAAAGACCTGAACTGAATAGACAACATTTAGTACTAAACTTGACTGATTACCATTTAACACCAAAGTTAAGGACAGAGAGCACTTGAAACGGTTCTGGGAAGGTACTGAAAGTTCTAGTTGTTATCCTTACCAGAAATTTCAGAACCTTTAATTTTTTATTGGTTTCAGGTACTGAAATCTTTTTGGATGTCTCTAATTTATATGCTCTTCACAGTAAAGAGAAGTGATGTTAAAAACAGTTTGTAGTACTACATATACTTAACTCATATAACTCATAGCTATGACATTACAGCTATACAGTTCCTTTATTCATATATAGAAACAGTATTAACTAAATCTAACCTGGAACAACTAAATGACTAAAGGAACAAAAGAAGTGTCAAATATAACTATGGAATAAAAAAAAAACTATAACTCAAATTACACCAACTTATTCAGAAGAAGAACTAGCATAGCTACAATGCCCATAGGCAATACAGACACAACTAAAAGAGTCAGAATACAGTGCATCCCACTTAAACGCATATCTGATAAACGCATAGCCCGCTTAAACGTATAGAATTTACAAGTCCCGATTTTTTCCTATTCTTCCTATGTTAAATAGACCTGTTAAATGCATGCAAGGATCCTTTTTAAATGCATATTTTTTCCTTCAGTCTTGTTGTTCAAGTGTGGACTGAATAGTCCAGTTTTACTAACGCTGCATGTACCTGCCTTACTAGTTAGCAATGAATTGCATGTAAATGGGCTGCTCTATTTAAAATGAGGTGTAATCACCTACGTCAACCTTTTAACCATCAAACCCAAGTCACAGAAGCACACTCCTTCACACTGAAACCAAAGCAAAGAACCACAAAATATGTCACAGAAGCACTTTACATGAGACCCAGAAGCCCCCTCTCTCTCACACAGAAATCAGACAAAAGAATGCCACAGCATGTCATAAATCACTCTATCCCAACAAAAGAAATGCTAAAGTGCTGCTGGCATTTCTTTTCCCTACCCAGCCCCCTGGCACATACTGCAAGTCACCCTCACCAATAAAAGAATACAAGATCTGATAAATGCATAGCCCTCTTAAACGCACACTTTTTGCTGGCCCTAGGGGTATATGTTTAAGAGGGCTGCACTGTACATAAATTCCACAATAGGTACAACAACTTATCACAATGTCCTCATAACACCCCTCTCATCCACTTTCTTTTATGACCAAAATGTATTAATAAACCTCAATATTGGTACGGTAATACCTATGTGCAATCTATGAATCAGATGTCGCGAGTTCCTGCAACTCACTCAGCTACTGAGGCTGTTTCTGTCTCTCAGCTGAGGCTGTCACCATGTGATTACTCTTCCTTTGTGCCAGTGGGCCAAGCACAGCCTAGGGATACCCTTATGTGTAGAGGAAAAGTGGTATGCTTGCCAGAGTGTGCCCTGCATCATGAAAAAACACACATGCAGCACTCTCTTACTCCTTTGTGTAATATACACATTTTTTTGCAGTTAATTCTTTTTATTGAGTTCATAATGCAATTCAACACAACAATGACTCTAGCAATCACAGACAGACAAGAGGCTTCATTGTACACTGGGGCCAGGATATTCAGAAGGGTTGCGCATGGCGCAACACAGTTGGGCCATGCACAACCCACTGATGCACCCCGGCACAATATTCAAATGAGGACTGAGCCTGGCACAAATCCCAATGTGCCGGTGCGCATCAGTAATGTATGCGGCGCAGGTAGGGGGGGCGTGCCCATGCATACTGCGCACATTCTGATATTCAGCCCAGGATGTGCTGAGCCCATGCATGTGCAACCCCTACCTGTGCTGCACACAGGTGAGCAAAAAAAAAAAAAAGAGCAACAGCTGGCCGACCACAGGTGAGCTGCCATATTGCAAGTTGCAACATGGCAGCTGCCACCTGTGGGTGGCCACCCGAGCTCTGGCTGCACCTTTGTGGTGGTGCCCCCCCATGCCTGATAGCGGGTATATGTTGTAATACATGTAGTCCAATATCCCTGGTGGTCCAGTGGACCGTTCGCAGCCCGATCACAGGTGTCAGTAAAAAACAATGCCACACCAACTAACCCTGGTGATCTAGCGGTAACCCCTCCCCACCGCCCACTGAGCCCCACCGTCCCTGCTTCTCCTCCCGGTCAGCAGCGGGCGGCAGCTCCCCACCCACTTGCTGGCCTGCCAACTGACACTGTATGGTAGGGCTGGATGCCCATTGGTCCACAGCATGAGCCAATGGGCGTATGGCCCATACCGTACTACA
Source organism: Neoceratodus forsteri (assembly GCA_016271365.2). Classification (NCBI taxonomy): domain Eukaryota; kingdom Metazoa; phylum Chordata; order Ceratodontiformes; family Ceratodontidae; genus Neoceratodus; species Neoceratodus forsteri. The sequence continues at coordinate 240,305,351 of CM057451.1, forward strand.
CAGTCCATATATGTGAATGGATCCATTCGATCCATGGATCCTGCGATCGGGCTGCGAGTGGTCCACTGGACCACCAGATATATAGGACTACATTTATTACAACATATACCCGCGATCAGGCTGCGAGTGGTCCACTGGATCACCAGGGATATAGGACAACATTTATTACAACATATGCCTGCGATTGGACTGCAAGCGGTCCACTGGATCACCAGGGATACTGGACATTTACATAGTTTTCATATGCCCACGATCGGGCATTGGTACGTATTGCCACTTGTGCAGGGGTTGTTGGTCCCCAACGGCTGCAGCCTGGCAAGGTGCCAGGTGCAAGTCACCAGGGATAGGCACACCTGCATGCAAATGGGGCCATAATGACATGCAAATGGCCCCATTTGTGCCTCTTTGCATTATGGCCCCATTTGCATGTGCACTTTTGAATATCACAGTTGTTGCGCCTAGTGCAACGGAACTTGCACTAGCACATCCCCTTGCTCCACTCTGGCCACTTGCGCTGGCACAGTGCCACTGCGCCATGCGCACTGTGGGTGGCCAAGGTGCGATATTCAACTATGCTGTGCCCTGACGGAGCTCCGTTGAATATCACCCTGTCAACGCTCCTGCGCAGTCAAGTTGAGCTGTGCCCAGGCTTGCGCCACAGCCTGGCACAGTCTGAATATCTGGGCCATGGTGCCTTATAGCTGGTAACATTCAGACAAAACCAGGCAGAGGTATACAATAACAACATTGTAGAAGCTGCAAATATTCAGACAGGAGCGAGTTTAATTAACATAGGGAGAACGAAAGGAATAAACATCCTTCAAGGTTTTGTAACACCTTGTGTAGTGTCCATAGTATAACAGGGGGAGGCCAGAAAAGGGGCCCATACAGTCTGAGAAGATGATATGGTCTTCCTGGCAAAGTGGGACATTCTAGCCATATTGTCCAGGTTCCCAGCTGAAGAGAATATTAGGGAGTGTTTTTGATTCTCCAGCACTGCAATATCAGCCACTTGGTTTCATTTTCCACCATCAGGAGCCATTAAATATGAGTGTTTGGGATGAAAGTAATAAGGGGAAGATGCCCAAGAAGGTATAATTGAGACGAGAGATGGAAATTGACTCCAGTGATGGCAGCACAGCAGCTATGGATTTGGTTCCCACACCCAAGTATTTTGGAGCAGGTCAACAGAATATGCTTAAGGTCAACAAATGGGTGGTGGCACCAATAACAGGCATCATGTTCATGAGGCCTAAGGACTTTAACTGTGCTGGGGGTATGATACCAGTATTGCATAATCTTATTCTGAATGAGGAGGCTCTGAGTGTCTGCACAAGATTTATGAGGCTGAATGCACAGTAAGGACCACAGGGACTCTGAGATTCTCATTTCTAAAGTTTGTTCCCATTTACATCCAGCTTTGTCAGTGGGATCAGTAACCTCATTAACAAATGGTTTGTGACATTTTCCCACCCTTCATCTCTGAATAGCTATCCATAACCAAAGAACAGGAAGAGAGGTAAAGGGGATCTGAGAGGGTATCTGCTTTAGGAAGATGCTAAGAGCACTTTGTATCTGGAGATATTTCCAAACCTGTACCTGGAGCAAATCATACCACTTTCTAAGGTTTTCAAAGGAATCAAGGTGTGTGAGCATGGTCTGGAAGAGATTTCCAACCTGGGTTATGCCCCTCTGCTCCCATGCCTTCCAATGCACCATCTGACCATCAGTGCGATTTTGTGGATAAAGCCATGGGGAATTTGAGTTTTGGGGGTCAGCGATGCTTGTGTCCAGGACTCAAGCTTCCTCAATGCCTTCAGAAAGGCAAGTATTGTGAGTCCTCCTCTTGCAAGTTTCAGGAAGGGGCAATACAGAAGAACAGAGGGCTGCTGCATATCCTACAAGAACCCCTTCTCTATCAAGAGCCAGTGTGGGGAACAGTCAGAAGTGAGGATGAGCCACTGCACTGTTTGAATACACACCATATAGTAGGCATAAAGCCGAGGCCGAGTCCACCCTCTCTTCCACCAGTGAACCCTGAGGTTAACCCTACTATACCCAGGGGGGATTCCCTTCCCATGGAAAGTTTCTGTTCAGACCATCCATTTTGGAGAACCACTGAGTAGGGATGTCCACAGCTAGGTGAGCAAGACAATGCAAAAAGTTTGCGGCTGTGATTATCTTTATTGCAAACAACTTTCTGCAAGGGAGAGGCATAAAGATTTCCACCTGTCACACTCCTCCTTCAGTTTCTTAGGCAAGGAAGATAAGTTATCCAAAGCCATACTGAATGGGTCCAGGTGTACCCAAATCCCCAGATACTTGATACCACTGGGGACCATTGTAGACTGAATCTGGTCACTGATATCTAGGTACAGTTGGCATTCAACAGCAAGATTTCTGTTTTTCTGGGATTGGTGTTAAGTCTTGGAATATCTTAAAATGCTTGCAGGGTGTTGAGGAAAGTGGGAATGCTGCAGGGAGCATCCTTTAGTAAGACAAGACAATCATCTGTGTACAGCATAGCAAGGTGCAAAATTCTTGCTGCCCTCTGTTCTCTGCATCACTGCAGATTAACTTCTGTGGAAGAGACTCTGAACTTCTGCGGTACAGATAGGTCAAGTTTTATGACAAGGTTTGAAGTTCTGTGACTCATTAAGAAATAAATAATACAGGGCCACTACCATTTTGGGGAGCCAGCAAGGCTGGCCTGTGAGGAGGACTCCTGACTCCCACCACATAAACATAAGTTACATAATTTCCCTTAAACATCCAGTTTTATGCTTTTCAGTAGCTGTTCTGAATCTCCACATTTATGTAAATTTAGCTATGGGCTTAGTGTCATTGTATGCAACATTAATGCTACTGGCAGGCAAAATTGCAAACAAGGCAGCTTGACTCTATGGAGCGTGCGTATAAAGATAGAACAATCAGACAATAAGCACTGCACTGCTCATAGACAGTTCAAAACCTTTATTTAACTATTTAAAAACAGGCATCTCCCAACCTGCAGAAAACAAACACACAGCTGAATAATTGTTCCCCAAGGGCGAGCCTGAAGTAGCCTAGCCATGGAGTACTCAAGAGTTCCATCTTCTGTGAACATCTATCTGGGGCCTCATATGCAGTCACAGCTGGGGTGATGGGCTCTGGGGGGGACACAGAGACTCCTCATACTGCTACCCCCAAAAACTGCTATACATTAAAAATGTAAAACATTAAGCATCTGCAGTGTTAGTGTGAGTATTTCAATTTTTTTCTGTTTCAATCTTTCCTAGTTCAGTTTTCCCATTTTGAATAACTCTTTAGTTTGGTTGTTATCTTTCTTACCTTGGCTTCAACGTTTCATCATTTTCTTCATGTGCACCTCCCTACCCTAGCCTGAAAGCCCTGGCATCTGCAGCACCCCCTGACCATGGGCTGTCCTAGAGCAGGCCAGGTAATGTCAGGTTCACACCTGAATATGACTTGCTGTAATGAAACCTTGATACGCTACCACTGACATATCATGGTGGCTCAGCTTTTTTGCTTCAATTTTTTCTTTTATACCTGCAGTTTTAGTAGATGCTGTTCAACATCTATATAAGTGACATAGGGGAGGGGTTGGAGGGTAGAGTGAGCCTGTTTGCGGATGATGTCAAAATCTGTAATAGAGTGGACATAGAGGAAGGAGTGGGAAGGATGCAGAGGGACCTAGGGAAGTTGGAGGACTGGGCCAGGAAGTGGAAATTACCCCTCAAAATGGCAAAATGCAAAGTCATGCACCTGGGTAGAAGAAATGGGAGAACAGAATACAGACTGGGGGGCAGCCCGTTAGTGGTTACCATGGAGGAGAGGGACCTGGGCATCATCATCTCTCAGGACTTGAAGGTGGCTGGGCAGTGCGGCAGGGTGGTGCCAAAAGCCAGCAGAGTGTTGGGTTGTATTGGGAGGGGGATCACCGGCAGGAAGAGGGAGGTCCTGATTCCCCTGTACACTCAGCTGGTCTGGCCTCATCTGGAGTATGGGGTCCAGTTCTGGAGGCCTTAACAAAAGAAGGATGTGGAGAGGTTGGAGCGGGTGCAGAGGAGGGCAACCAAGATGGTGAAGGGGCTTAGTCATCTGCCATATGAAGAGAGGTTAGGAGCCCTGGACATGTACCTCTGGAGTTGAGGTGGGAGAGAGGGGACATGATAGAGACCTTCAAGTACCTAAAATGGATAAACAAGGTGACTACTGAGAACCCCTTCCAATTGAAGAGGTGTCCCAGAAAAAGGGGTCATAATCTCCAACTAGAGGGGGGCAGGTTCAGGGGCAACATCAGAAAGAACTTCTTTACTGAGAGGGTGGTGGACACCTGGAATGGGCTGCCTAGGGAAGTGGTGGATGAGAATACAGTGGGGGGTTCAAGAGAGTGTGGGATAGACACAGAGGGCTGTTGAAAGGAGTGGGGGGAATCGGGGCAGGCCTAGGGGATGCTAGGCAAATGGGCAGATTAGGTGGGTCTGGAGGTCCTTTTCTGCTGTCACTTTCTGCTGTCACTTTCCTATGTTCCTATGCTCCTATTGTCTATGTTTCTATGTCAGGCAAAGTTCCCCTTCCCCTAGAGGGAATAATGGCAGCAAAGCTGTTCTTCCACCTCTGATGAAAAGGCTGCAAGGCCCTCTGTGCTCTTCTGCCCCTCCCCCAACTTAGTAAAGAAAAGCTTTCTCCTCCCCAACCCCTGCCTATGTAATAGCAGCAATGCTCCCTCTCCTCCCCCACCACCCTGGATCTAATAGCAGCAAGATTCTCTCTCTTCTCCTTTATGTGATCCTGCCCCCCCAAAAGTTAAGCCTGACCCCAGTTTTCAAAATCTAGTGTAGTCCATCACTGCCCACCCCAGGAAGGAAAGGCATGATATTTGCAATGTTTCATTAGCAATTTCATCATAGAATGATGACTCACTGAAGCTGGCCATCAGACTAGGGAACTGTAGGGCTGTCAGCTACACACAGCCAAAATTTGATTTAGTCACTTAAAGCAGCAGTACAATGAAAAAAGTTATTCCAAAAAGCACATTTCCTGCTATGGTTATAAAAAATATTGGTAAAACTGTTGATTTGGGTTTTCTGGATGCTTCCTATGCTGTGAACTGTACATTTGCATTTTTGTCTGGACCCTTATCCTCCTCAGGTCCTCAGTATTATGTCTATGCAAAAATGAGGTGGCCATCTTTTTTTCTTGAGAAATAATTACTTTAAAACATTCATAAAATCCTTAAATGATAATGAAAACTGAAAATTTCACCACCAAAATAAACTGGAAGACATGTGGCATCAATTAGGAAGAAAAAAGGTGGGGTAAAATTTTAACCCATTTTCGTCGCACTGCTGCTTTAAGTAAGTACTGTGATACTCTGCCACCTGCTTATGGTTATATTGTATAATATTTGTATTATAAATAAATGGTATGTGTATGTGATTGTCTGCTGGCACACAAGTCAGCCAGTGAGTGACGGACTTGACCTTTGACCTCAAAGGTGTCAGTGTGAAGACACAGCAGGATGTGGTAAACAGATCAGGGAAACCCCTAATTAAATGTCTTCCTTCCAGAGGGACAGTTTATTATCCCATATAACCTGCTCCTACTTTTGAAGCTGGGAACTAAATATGAATTTTATGACCCTAGCAGGAAGGGAAGTTATTTGGCTGATCCTTTATGATTTTCTCACCTAGCAGAGAACTAGTGACAGATTGTAGGGTTGTGAAACATCAAAGGGGATGTTTTGATCAAAGGCTCATATTTTGGAAAATTGCAAGTTGCTGATTTTTCACTGTAATAACATACATCCTTGTGAGTATCCATACTCAGATTATAGATTTATCACAGATCTAACAGTGACCTCATGTGTGACATCATTAGGAAGTGGAGAAAATGGACTTTTGAATATTGCTTGCAAGAGAAGTTTGTGCAGAAAGACCCCCTCAAAAGCAGACACACACAGTCTGTGGACTGGTAACTAGGCACTTAAAAAAAGAAAAATTCAACTGGAACTTCAGTATTTTTTTTGGTAGGTGTTTGTGTTCTGTAACTTCCCATTTATTTTATGTGACTGGAAGTTTTTGATATATTTGTTCTGTGTTTGATATTTTACCTATTTTACAATTTTTAGTAAAGAATATTTTCTTTAAAATACTGCCTGTGCTTTTTCTCCATTCTTTTGCATGTGAGCCTGTGTTTAAGTCTGACAGCTGTTAAGTGCTTGAATGTGTTACTAATCTTGAAAAAGGTAAGAATATATCTAGGTGTCATATTGAGTCGTAAGGGTACATTTTGGGAACCTGGCTGGGTGTCACTGGGCTAAAGAGTGTACTGCATTCCCAAAGAGGGTACATGTCTGAACCTGTTAACTGGGTATGCCAGCATAAGGTTCACATTTTTGACCCCCAGAACTTGAGGCTAGTAGGTGATTAGGACCCAAAACAGACAGGAGGGTTACCCTGTCTGTCTTCTGTTCACACTATTGCACTTCGAGGCTGGCACTGTGGAAGCACAGGGCCTGACCTGCGAAGTTCGTTTGTGACAGATTTGGTTGGCAGCGGTGCAATTTGAAAGCACTTGGTAACATGAGCATTAATAGTCCAGTATGTCAGATTAATACTGTACCACTCACTAGCAAAATAAGGCAGTGATTTTTAAAAAGTAAACAGAACTATATCATTGTGTTTACAGTTTAAGTTCCCACCAGTTTTATTTTTTGTCCGGTGCAAGTTAGTATCACCATAGTTACAGAAGAAAATGCCTTCCAACTACAGAGGGTACACTGCAGACTACCTGAAGCAGTTGTGCCAGGAAAGAGGAGTCCAGCACAAGGGGGAGAGCCAACAAGCAGAACCTCATGTAGGCTCTGGTAGCAGCTGATGCCCAGAGCCTTGAGTCACAGTCTGTGACTGAAAAGGACCAAACCTTGGGCCCGGAGGGGCCAGGGTCCAGTGCAGTGTCCAGATCCAGTGAGGAGGACAGCAGGGCCAGTGCAAGCCAAGGGCCATAGCAGCAGGAGAAGGTCACCAGCATTCTGGAGCCAGAAGAGATCAGGCTGAAGATGGAGTTGCAGAGAATGGAGCTCGAGTTTGAGCAGAAGTTCTAGCTGCAGATGGAAAGGGAAGAGAAGCAGGAACAACTTCAGCAAGGGGGTGAGCTAGAAGAGCGTGAGCACCAGAGGCAACATGAACTGGAGAAACTACGACATCAAACATCAGCACCTGAGCAATTAAGTGACCTGGAGTTAACTGGGATTCCAGGACTGGGTTACAAATTAAATAGAAACATAGACTTTGATGGCAAATAAGGACTGTTTGGCCCACCTAGTCTGCCCATTTCCCTACCGACAGGATAAACTGCAGATCCCAGTTAACCAACAGCCTATTTCTTCCCACTCTCCACAAGAATTGCCTTATGTCTGTCATGTGCATTCTTGACTTCTCTCACAGTTTTAGACCCCACAACCTCCTGAGAAAAGCTGTTCCATGTGTCCACCACCCGCTCTGTGAAAAAAATACTTCCTCACATTGCCCCTGAACTGTCCCTGTAGTGGGTTTGGGATTTCTGGATAATGAAGTCAGGCAGACCACAGCCCAAGTGCATAACAAATGCCAGGTGGCATTTATCATTTTATTTCCCTTTTCATAAAATGATCAGTAGTTGAACAGAATTCAAGAAAATTATTAGTTCAGCAGTTTTCAAATCAGAAGTCACTGTTGTGCACAATGGCACTCATGCAGCTCCATTAAGTGCAAACACATGCTCTTGCATCAGAAGTCTTAACACCTCACACAGTCAGCTCTCCACTGACACCCTATCTTAATCTGGAAGCACAGGAAACCCTTTTATACCCACCCCCTGTGGTCAGATGACTTTAGCATCATTAAAACAAAAAATGTATTTAAGCCCTCTTTTTAATTTATACAAATACCGAAGGCTTCCTAGACATACTACGAATACTGTCCTTAAATCATAAGTAAATAAAATAGCTTAGAACCAGATTTCAAAGTGAGGAGGGAAGTGGAAATTTCCACTCATTTTGATTGACAGTTTCCCTCCTATAAAACTGGCTGCAAAAGGCCATTGCTGGCCTATATAATGCCCCTGGACTGGCACTTCATGGAGTCTCTCTGCTCAGGTAAGACTGGCTTCATTTTGCTCTCCAGAGTTGTAGGCCAGAACTTTATCTTTTTGTTTTTAACAACCAGCAAACTCAAAATCTCTTCCTGGGCATTCTACTAATCACATAAGACTGCCTAAAGTACTAGTAATGAATTCCCAGGTAACCTTAGTTAGAAAAACTCATTCTTTGTCTTGCCTTGTTTTAGAGTGTCCATTTTATTTTTTAGGTTAAACAACTAAAAAAAAATGTGTTCTTTTGTGTTGGTTTTCATTGGGGGGAAGGAAGGCAGTAATGCATTTTGTTTTCTTTTACTGCTCTTCTCCTCTCGGTTTATTTCCTATGAAGTGTATTTTATGTTGCAGCATTTTCTTACAGTTCTTGCTACAAAAAAACTCTTTTACATAACTACAGTGGGCTCTCTGCACTATTAGAACCCAATGTTCAATGCAAACTTTAATAGCCTCACAAGGCTTTCTCTTAAGCTCTTACTGTACCTTATTTTTGTGCATGCCTGCATAAGGCCTTGGAGGTCATATGCACTTGACCTCCCTTGCATTTTAGCTTTCGTGGGCATAACAGCCACATAGTTTTGTTTTACAAGTTATACTACTTTTATTCCTACTGGTGTACTGGAATTTAAAGGCACAGTTTGCACTTATTTACTTGTACTTTCAGTTGTTAATTGCTTTTAAAGCACTGCATCATTTCTCTTTTCTTTCAAGGCAAAAAGCATTGCAGTTTACATCCAGTGAACATGTTTTACTACACATTATCACTTTGTGCTAGACTGTATTGGCATTAATTTTACTTGTACTAACACTTAATGGTGCATTCTGTTACAACAGACCTGCACTTGTCAAGTACTTCAAATACCTTACTGATTTGCCTTATTCCTTTCTCCGCAGAAATACATATGGGAACATTTTAGCCATAACTGTATATAATTATCCCCCAATACACAGGTAGCATTAATGTTAACTGCATTAAGTCCTACAGGTGCATCTTTGTTAGCACTGTATTATTTAGCCAGCAGTCAAGCGCATTCGAAGGCTTTTAAGCCTTTATTCTCAAGGGGGGGGGGGGTAAGGTGAGACCCTAATTTCTTTACCAGGGCACCTCACCCATGACAGGGACACCCTGTCACAGTCCCTCCTCTGTCTTCAAATTGTGTTCCCTTGTTCTTGCATAGCTCTTATTCTGAAAGATGCTACCCTCTTGGACTTTGTTGATTCCACTGAGGTACTTAAAAGTTTCTATCATGTACCCCCTCTCCCTCCTTTCCTGAAGGGTATACATATTAAGCTCTCTCAGTCTCTCTTCATATGATTTCTGATGCAGACTCTGCACCATTTTAGTTGCCCTCCTCTGGACTGCCTCCATCCTGTCTATGTCCTTGCAGAGATGGGGTCTCCAGAACTGGACACAGTACTCCAGATGGGGTCTCACCAACTGTCTGTACAGAGGGATAACAACTTCCTGTTTTCTGCTGGTGATGCCTCTCCCTATACCAGTATCCCCCAGCCCTCCCTACTGCCTTCTCACATTGCTTGCCAAACTTAAGGTCATCTGACATGATTACTCGCAGGTCCCTTTCCATGTTTGTTGTTGTTACTACTTTCCCAATCTTCCCCTGGGTTTTTGTTTCCCATGTGCATTATTTTGCACTTCTTTGCATTAAATCCAAGCTGCCATACTTCTGACCATTCCTCCAACCTTGCCAAGTCCCTTCTCATCCTTTCCATGCCTCCTTGTGTATCAACCCTGTTGCAGATCTTTGTGCCATCTGCTAAGAGGCATACTTTTCCTTCCAAACCCTCAGCAATGTCACTTATAAAGACATTAAAAAGGACTGGACCCAGTACTGAACCCTGCAGTACCCCACTAGTAACCCCTCTTTCTTCAGAGTGGACTCCATTTACAATTACCTTCTGTGTCCTGTTGTCCAGCCAATGTCTTACCCAGGCTACCACCCTGGGACCCACTCCCAGGCTGGTTAATTTGATTATTTATCTTTTGTGTGGGACTGTGTCAAATACCTTGCTAAAGTCTAGGTAGGCCATGTCCACAGCCCCTCCCTGGTCTACTACTTTGGTCACCCAGTCAAAGAAATCAATTAGATTTGTCTGACATGACATTCCCGCTGTGAACCCATGCTGCCTTGGGTCCTGTGCCCCACTGACCTCTAGGTACTCAACAATTCTTTCCTTCAGAGGTGATTCCATCACTTTCCCTACCACAGAGGTCAAACTGACAGGTCTGTGGTTTCCTGCCTCTGTCTTGCTCCCACTTTGTGAAGAGGAATCACATTCGCCTTCCTCCAGTCCTCAGGTGCCACACCATCCTCCCATGATTTGTTAAAAAGGTAGTCAGTAATGTCACTAGTTCTCCTCTTCATTCTTTTAGAATTCTGGGATGAATTCCATCAGGCCCCATTTGTTTTGTCCACCGAGGGTGGGATATTCAAAGGGGTTGCACATGGAGCAACACTGTTGGGCCATATGCAGCCCACTGATGCACCCCTGAATGATATTCAAAGGGGCAATGTTGCACTGCACAAATCCCTATGTGCCGGGGTGCACCAGTAATGTATGCAGCACAAGTGCGAGGGGCGTTCCCATGCATATGCGGCACATCCCAATATTCAGCCTGGGATATGTGGCGCATATGCAGGCACAAACCCACCTTGCACCGCACAGGGGGGTGCAAAGATCTGCCCATAAAAAGTAGGATCAAGCCTGAGGACACCCACAGGTGGGCTTCCATACTGCTATGTGCAATACGGCAGCCACCTGCCGTGGGTGGCCACCCAACCTGCTGGAACACAGTCCAGGCATTGTGCTCCCCCCCACCCAATCGCGGGCAGATGGTAAACCATCCCTGGTGGTCCAGTGGACCTGCACACAGCACGATGGCTGACTTAGTAAATTAAATTAATCCCTGGTGGTCCAGTGGACCGAACCCGAGCCTGATCACGGGCTAAAAATGTAACATCCCTGGTGGTTCAGCGGTACCTCCCCACCCGCCCACTCAGACCCACCACCCACTTCCCCAGTCAGTGGTGGGTGGCAGCTCCCCACCAAAAGTCGCTCATCCTCCCACCAACTGACAGCATACAGTATGGCTGTACGCCCATTGGTCCACTGCGTGTGCCAATAGGTGTGCAGACCATACTGTACTACAAAATCCTGAAATGTGAATGAATCCATTCACATATCGGGACTGTGTAGTAGAGTATGTTCTGCACGACCATTGGCCCATGCAGTGGACCAATGGGCATGCAGCTGTACTGTATGCTGTCAGTAGGCAGGCGCCAGGTGGCGCATGGGGAGCTGCCACCCACCGCTGACGGGGAGCGATGGCAGGTCTGAGTGGGTGGGTGGGTAGGGGGTACCACTGGACAACCAGGGATGTTATGTTTTCTTAAGCCCATGATCAGGCTGGGGTTTGGGTCCACTGGACCACCAGGGATTCATTTCATTTACTAAGTCTGTGATCGGGCTGGGGAGCAGGTCCACTGGACCACCAGTTATTAATTTATTTTACTAAGCCCACTATCGGGCTGGGGTGCAGGCCCACTGAACTACCAGGGAATATTTACATTTACTTCAGCCCATGATTGGGCATTGGGGCGTATTGCCTACCGAAGGGCAGGGGGTGTCAGTCCCCGTCGGCTGCAGCCTGGCTGGGCGCCAGACACAAGTCACCAGGGATCAGTGCACCTGCATGAAAATGGGTCCATAATGGCCTGAAAATGGCCCCATTTGTGCCTTGCATTCATAATGGCCTCATCTGCCTGCTCATGTCTGAATATCACTCTTGCTGCACCTAGCACAGCTGCACTTGTGCTGGCACAGCCCCCTGCTCCCCTCTTGCCACTTGCGCTGGCACAGTGCCACTGTGCCATGTCCAGTGTGGATGCTCCCAGTGCCATATTCAACGGTGCTGAGCCATGGTGCAGCACCGTTGAATATCGCCTGGTTCATGCCCTGGTGCAGCCCAGTTGCACTGCACTCAGGCTTGCGCCCCTGCCTGGTGCATTTCTGAATATTCCATCCCTTCAGTTTTAGGAGTTCTTTCAGAACCCTTTCTTCTGCGAAAGGACTGGGATGAACACCCCCTCCATCCAGAGTGCTTCTGTTAATTGGATTAGACACCTCCCCCTCCTCCTCTTTTGTGAATACTGAACAGAAGTATTTGTTCAGTATCCCTGTTTTTTCACTGTCCCTTTCTGCCCACCCACTGTCCATTCTATTCAACCTCACTGTCCCTCTCTTGGTCTTTCTACGCTCCCTGTTGTATCTATAAAAGGTTTTATCCCCCTTTTTAACCGAGTTGGCTAACTTTTCCTCAGTTTGGGCCTTTGCTATTCTGACTTCCTTCCCTGCTTTCTTCTGCCTTAACTGGTACAGTTCTCTGTCCTGCTCCTTCTGTGTTTCCTTATACTTCCTAAATGCTATCTTTTTCTCCCTAACCTTCCCTGCCACCTCTATTGTAAACTGATAGCTGAATTTAAAGAGGGGAAATATATGGTTGCCTTTTTAAATTACTTTGAAAAAGTATGCATTCAGTCAAATATTCCTAGATGGTCCTGTAGCTTCAAGCTATCCCCGCTACTTACCAGAAAAGCTCAGGATGCATTGAGTCAAATGGACAATGAGGACAGTAATGATTACAGTAAACTTAGAGCTACACTTTTAAAAACATATGAGCTAACAACAGAGGCATACACAGCTAAATTCTGTAAGCGCAGGAGAAACTCTGACATGAGCTATGAGGAGCTAGCCACTACACGTCAGTTTTTAAAACATTGGTGGGAAGGAATTGAAGCAAACACTGTAGAGAAAATTAAAAATGCTGTACTGTTAGAGCAGTTTTTTGGGCATGCCCAGCAGAGCTGAAAACCTGGCTCTAGGCCTGAGATCCAAAAACAGTGCAAGAGGCTGCTGAACTCTCAGACCGTTATGTCAGGAGCAGACCTCCTCTGAGAGCGAATGGCATGGGCATGGCAACACAGAAAGGGAAAAGCGCACCTTCAGGGAAGATAAAACCCTCCCTGCCTCCACCAAAACCAGGTAGCCCCAGTTTACAAAGAAAAGATTTACCTGAGAAAATAAATGGATGTTGGGTTTGCAAAGAAACTGGACATATTGCAAGGCAGTGTCCCAAAAGGACAAGCAGTGCACTGAGTGGTGCTAGGAAAGAAGTGGGTTGTTTGTGTGTCCCTGAAAGCATGCCAGTAAACATGAGGGAACACATACAGTACTAAGGATACTAAGGATCATACTAAGGATTTATGTGAGCTAGAAGGCCAAGGCCCATAAGTGCTCACATTCTAACCTAATAATTTGTCATAGACTTAGCAGTTAATAGATATTTGTCCAATCGGATTTTAAATTGTGCTTTGTCTTTACTAATAATAACGTGTAAGGGTAAATTATTCCATAGCTTAATTACCCTTAAAGTGACAAATATTTCCTCCTAATGTAATTATATGACTGTCAGATCAATTGAAGAGGATGTCCTCTAGTATTGTGAACAGAATCCTTAAAACACAAACCCAAATCAACCATTAATTGTGGATCCTGAATTACATCATACAGAAATAAAAGGTCACCACGTAACCTGCGGGTTTCAAGTGAAAACAAGTTACATTCCTGAAGCCCGTCATTGTAAAACAGATGATACATACCATTTAGGTGCTTAGCAAATCTAAGTTGAACACTCTGTAACTGAATTATATTAGTTTTTTTTATAGGGGCACCATAACTGAGACACATATTCAAGGTGAGGCCTAATATATGATTGAAAGAGTGGCTACAAAACTTCAGGGTCTCTTGTAGAAATATTTCTTTTAATTGACCACACCACTTTATTAGCTTTCTTAACAGAGTTATTAATATGATTAGAGAAATCCATAGTATTAGAAACATTTATACCTAAATCTCTTTCATCAGCTGTTATATTGAGTTGATGCTGACCTAATCTATAAATTCTATGTAGATTTGTACTACCTAAATGCATCACCTTGCATTTAGAAAAATTTAAAGCCATGCCCCACTTTCCTACCCATTTGTAGATAATATCCGAATCTCTCTGAATTTTATCTGAATTTTCTGTACTATCACAAGGACCTCTGATCTTTATATCATCTGCATACTTAATAGATGAAGATATACAATTTGAAGTTAAATCTGAAATAAAGGCCTGAAATAATCCAGGACCCAACACCGAACCCTGGGGTACTCCACTGGTCACACTGCCTATCTCAGATAAGCTCCCATTTATATGTACTTTTTGTTTATGGTTAGATAACCAGTTTGTAATCCAGATAATAATATTCATATTAATTTTAAATTTTTGTAACTTAATTTGTAAGGCCCAGTGTGGCATGGCATCAGAGGCCTTACTAAAATCCAAGAAGATTACATCACAGGAAATACGTTTGTCTATAAGTGAACTGATATATTCATAAAAAAATCATCAGGTTAGACTGGCAACCTCTACCTTTTATGAAACCATGCTATTCTTTATCTGAATCATGTAATACTGTATTTAATGAATCTCTAAGTAACCTTTCTAAAATTTTGCAAATGGTAGAGGTGAGACTGATAGGATGATAATTCAAACTATCTGTTTTTGAACCTTTTTTATGTATGGGAACAACAATGGCCGTTTTCCATTGATCAGGGACAAAACCCTGTGACAGGCAAGATTCAAATAATAATTTAAGGGGTATTACCAAATAATTCTTTAGTAAAAAAAGCAACTGCCTAGGTATAATATCTGGTCCTATGCATGTTTTACCTTTTTGTAATTTTAATTTATTTAGAATGTCTATAGAAGAAAAGGTAATAATATCTTAGCTGGTATTTTGAAATTGAGAAACAGATTTATCAGAAATTGTGTAATTTTTACAAAAAACATTATTGAAAATATCTGCCATTTCTTTAGGGTTTTGAACAATATGGTCTTCCTCTACAATACATTCCACCTTACATTTTCGTTTTTTTAAAGAATTAATGTAAGACAAAAAAAGCTTACTATTTTTTTTTTTTTTGCATTTTTTGCTAATTCCAGTTCCCAGTGTCTCTTAGAGCTCCTAATGGCTAATTTACAAAGTTTTTGTGTCTTAATATATCTAGACCATATACTCACAGTTTTAGACTTAAGATACATGGTATATCTGACATTTTTCTGTTTTATAAATTTCTTAACTGATTTAGTCAGCCATTTAGGTTTAAATTTACCCTTTGTACGTTTTATTTTATAAGGTATAAATTCCTCCTTTAAGAAAACCAGTGTGTTACATAAAAATTGCCAATAGTCCTGAAGTGATCTATCTTTGAATTCTTTGTGCCAATTAATGAAAGACAAGTATTGTTCCATTTCAATTACATTAGCTCTCTCATACACATAAATGAGAACTGGTTCAGAATCAATTTCCCACAGACATTTTAAATAAAAAGTGATTATGTTATGATCACTATTGCTGAGAGGTGCTTCAACCGAGATATTATTAATGTTAAGATTATCACCGTGTAATACAATATCTAATATATTACTACCTCTTGTGGGAATAGTGACACTTTGTCTTAACTGAAGTTGAGCACACTTTGCTAAAAGTTTTTTTACTATTAGATGTGTGGGCTAAGTTGTTCTGCCAATCAATATCTGCCAGATCCAAGTCTCCCATTAATAGTAAACTGCCAATTTCATATGCTGATTCTATTTCATTTAATAGGGCCTCAAAATAATCTATTGAACAATGTGGTAGTTTATAGCATGTACCTAACATAATGAGTGGCATATTTTTTATTGTCAATTTAACCCAAATTGATTCAGTTATAATATTATGTTTTAATCCTATCTGATATGTCAAGACAATCTAATTCCTTATCTATCAAGAGGGCTACTCCACCTCCTTTTTTCTCAACCCTATTAACTGAAAAAAATGTCATAATCTTGAACAATTGGGTCCCAGTCAGATTTATTGTCCCACCATGTTTCAGTAATTGAAACAATATTGGCATTCATTAGAGCCATTCTAGATGTAAGTTCATTCATTTTGTTATTCAAGCTTCTGGCATTTAGACTCATCACCTTTAAATTGGGTCATGGGTTTAATATGATTTTTTCAGTTGTAGTATGCTCAGGCATAGTATCTAGCAATGCCCTCCCCCCTATTACTAGTTTAACTGTTGATTTATGATGTCCACAATTTTAGTGCCCATGATGACACTCCCTCTTTTACTCAGATGTAACCCATCTAGGCAAAACAACTCAAACCTACCCATATATTCTTCCCAATAAGTGATGCATTTAATATTTTGGCGCATACACCATATCCTTAGCCAATTATTCAGACACCTGATTTTATCATTTATATAATCTGAAGCAGCAGGGCGTGGTAAAATTTCTGAAAAAAATATCTCACAATCATAGGATATCAATTTGTTGGTTAAGGCTACATACTCTTCTTGTATGGCATGTACAGAGCCACTGTAAAGATTGTTCATACCAGCATGAATTATCACCAATGGATTCACACCAGAATCATCTAAAATATTATCAACCATTTTGGTGATCTTAGATATCTTAGCACCCTTAAATGAGGAACAAGTTCGATTTTGTTTATTATCATTACATATTGCCCTGTCTAAACGTTTGATTATAGAATCACCCAAAACAAAAAGCTGACGTGTTTTAGCAGGGGAACATGTCTCGATGTTAGGGGTGTCCATTAATGAAGTAACTATTGGTGCTACTTGAGAGTCTTGATTTTTCTGATTAGGTGCCGATGGAGAACATACCAAACATTGATTATTAACAGGAATAGCCCCAACAAATGATCACGAGTGGGTCCTATGTTGGATCCAGCAATAGATTCAACATCTACCATAGAATCTACTAAAGAGTCATAACTGTTCATCAATTGAAGTGAAAAAAACTCCGCCCTCCTACCCTTTTTTTAGGAGCTTTAGAATTGTTAACTGTGTACCAGGTGTCTATAGGGCCTTCTTCCTCTGAATCACATCTAATTCTTTTATTTTTTTATCCAACATTCTGAGTAGCAGACACACTAACAGTAGGTTGTATAATATTTGATGGAGCTGCTGTTTTACTTAAAGATATTTCAACAGGAAGGCCATAGTTGGGATAGGGATCAGATATGTGATCAGGTAAATTCATACCAGTGCTTGTGCAACATTGAAACCTTTCTAGCATAGAACGCTGATTTTCTTCTAGTTGTCCCATTCTCTCATTGAACAGGGAAATGTCCCATCTTAACTCCACCACTTCTAAACATTTAACACATGTAGAGGGGGCTGCTGGGAATGGGGGGGTTCAAGATGGTATACATATTGCAATTAATGCACTTAATTCCCACATCCCCCTCAATACTCATGATTGATTCTGCCATAATGGTTTTTAGTTTGAGAATAGTGTTCAAAGCTGAAAATGAAACTGAAGCTTTTAGTCTTTTTCAGCTCAAGTTTTTAGTGACAGTATTACCCTTAATAGTTTTAAACTCAGTCATTATCATGCATTTCTACGACCTATATTATTCATGGTTTAAAAACAATCTGCAACTATCCCTCTTGACCCTCTGAACCCCCTGGACATGCTAGACACACATGCGTGTCTCCCGAGTATCTCCACGCACTCACGCTGCATAGCTCCACGGTGCAGCTGTATGCTGTTTAAACTCTACAACCCAGAAGTCAAGATACAGGTAAAGCATCTAAATATACACTCCTTGCTGTTTAAGGGGCTAAAACCAATGCAGCATAAGCACCAATAGTGCAATTACTGTTAATTCTCCTTAGCAGTAGGGATAAATTGTAAAAGGCAGTATGAGGTGGACTGTAGTTTCCCCCTTAGGCATGAAAACTACAGCCCCAGTGCAAAGTTACCTAGTTAGGTGTTTAGCAGTAGTGCGATTAAGTATTTAAAATAAAGGCTCCAGCTCAGCGATGCTTCCAGCATCAATCACTGTCTGTGTAAGACTGCACCCAGTCACAGTGAATGGTGTACAGACACATGGGTTGAGGAACACAGGGGCATCCCTGACTTTGGTAAAAGGGGATTTGATAGAGCCTGATCAGCTTATACCCAATCAATTTGTGACTGTACAGGGATTCACTGGGGAGGAGAAAACCTTGCCACTCATTAGTGTCCTCCTAGACTGGGGTGAGATGGGAGGACTGTGCAAAAGGTTGCCATAGTGGAGACTTTGGCTGTTGATGTAATTATTGGTAACAATCTCAAACAGGGGATGGTGTGTGCAGTTACCCACAGCCAAGCAGCAAAGGAAAATTGTGGTTTCCTGGACCCCATAGAAGCCCCTTTGGAAACCACTGGGAGGTTGGTTCCCCAGCCTGTGTCTCCTGATATGGAGAATAATGAAAGAGGGGTAGAAATTCCCCAGGTAGCAGTTAACCAAACAGCTATGGAGGATTACTCCGAGGATGGAGGGGTGACCCATTGTCAAAGAGTTAGTGGTGGCACTGACCTCAAATGCCCTGATGCTAGAGCTAGGGATCCTAGTTTAGACACTGAAAGCTACCTGTCCCATGCCTTGAGAATGCTCAAGGAGTTTGCAGCTGCTCAGAAAAGTGACCCTAGTCTAGAGATGCTGGGGGCTTGGGCAGACTCTGATGGATCACAGGGAGGTGACAGGAAACAATGTTTATTGGGACAATGGAGTGCTGTATAAGCAGGATGCAAAGACAGAGGGAGGGGTGATGGACAGGCAGCTTGTCGTTCCCCAGGGATACCATGAGCAGTTGCTCAAGATTGCACACAATATTCCCATGTCTGGTCATCTGGGAATCATGCACACTATGCAGCAGTTGGCCCAGAATTTCTATTGGCCCAACTTCACCCAACAGGTGAAGGAGTATTGCAGGTCTTGTCACCGGTGCCAAGAAATAGGGAAGGCAAATAAGAAAGCCGAAGCCGCCCTAATTCCTTTAACCATAGTGAAGGAGTCATTCCAGAGGGTGGAAATGGATATTGCAGGGCCTTTAAATACCTCCAGCTCCTCTGGGAAGAGATTCATCCTGACTGTGATGGATTGTGCCACCCAGTACCCACAGGCAGTTGCCCTATCCTCACTGAGGACAGACAAAGTGGCAGATGCCTTACTAGGGATTTTCTCCTGTGTTGGGTTTCTGCAGGAGGTTATCACCAATTGGGGTTTCTTCATGTCAGACCTGATGAAATGCTTGTGAGAGAGGTGTGGGGTGGTGCAAAGACGCATGACACCTTATCACCCACAAGCCAATGGGCTCGTGGAAAGATTTAATGGTACCCTTAAGTCAATGCTCCAAGCGTTTACTGAACAGCATGGGAGGGGCTGGGAGAAATACCTTCCCCACTTGTTGTTTGCATACAGGGAGGTGCCCCAAGAGTCAACAGGGTTTTCCCTTTTTGAGCTCTTATATGGACGAAGGGTACGTGGGCCCCTAGACTTGATCCAGAAGGACTGGGAAGGCAAGCACACCATCAGGGAACTTTCATAGTGGATTATGTCCTTAGATTTAGGGAAAAGCTGAAGGAGCTTATGGGGACAGCCCAGAGCAACCTGGCAGCTGCCCAACAAACACAGAAGGTGTGGTATGACCTCAGAACCAGAGCTCACTCATACACTGTGGGCCAGGAAGTCATGGTCCTAACCCTGGTCCGGAAAGACAAGCTGCAGAATGAGTGGGCAGGACTATACAAAGTAGCCAGATGGGTAAATGACGTAAACTATATTATAGAGTTACCTGACAGGAGACATACACAAAGAATGTACCATGTCTACATGATGATGTCATATGCTAATAGGGCTGACATGGTGTTTGCAGTGTGTAGTCCTGGGGAGGAGATGGATGAAGGAGACCCCCCTTGTGGACTTGCTGGAAGAAAGAAAGTGGGAGTCCTCTGTGGAGACAGTTAAAATGTCACCCCAGTTGACCCTGGACAAGTTCCAGAAAGTAAGGGAGGTTTTAGCAGACTTTGCCCCACTGTTTAGCACCAAGCCTGGACTAACCCCCTTAGTGACACATGATGTGGAGACAGGGACACAGGCGCTCATATGGTGGACAGCATATCGGGTGTCAGAGGCTGTCCAAAAGGAAATTAGGAGGGAGGTGGAAGAAATGCTGGCTTTAGGGGTAATCCAGAAATTCCACAGCCCCTGGGCCTCACCTGTAGTCCTTGCTCTCAAGCCAGATGGCTCTACTTGTTTTTGTGTGGACTATCATGGATGAATGCAGTCATGAAGTCAGACGCCTACCCAATGCCATGGATGGAGAAACTCCTAGACAAGTTGGGAGGGGCAACATACCCTACAACTATTGACTTGACAAAGGAGTATTGGCAGGTAGAGTTAACTGCCAGAGCTAGGGATAGGTCGGCTTTCATCACTTCGATAGGGTTATTTGAATTTAAAGTAATGCCTTTCAGAATGAAGAATGCCCCAGCCACTTTCCAAAGGTTGGTGAACCAGCTGTTAAATGTTGCTGAGTATGCTGTGGTATACCAGGCTACCAGCTGGGAGGAACACCTGTCTCACCTTAGGGAAGTGCTGGGCAGGATACAGTTGGCCAGGCTTACTGTCAAAGCTGAGAAGTGCCAGGTGGCCATGGCTGAAGTGGCATACCTCAGGCATGTTGTAGGCCGGGAACAACTCCATCCTAACCAAGCGAAAGTAGGGGCAATCAAGGCATGGCCCAGACCAGCAACACAGAAGCAGGTCAGGAGTTTTCTAGGGACAGCAGGGTACTATAGGAAATTTGTACCAAATTAGAGTGCCCTGGCTGCTCCCTTATCTGGCCTGTTAAAGAAAAGGATGCCTAAGAAAATTACCTGGGAGCCAGCCTATGAACAAGCCTTTACAAGACTGAAGGAGGCACTGTGCAGTGCTCCTGTATTGACAAGTACAGACTATAGCAGACCCTTTGTAGCCCAGACTGATGCCTCAGATGTGGGTATTGGGGCAGTGCTGAGTCAGACATCCAACCAAGGGAAAGATCACCCATAGTGTACCTCAGTAAAAAGTTACTTCCAAGGGAGCAGGCTTACTCTACTGTGGAAAAAGAGTGTCTTGCCATGGTGTGGGCCCTAAAGAAGTTAGAGCCATACCTATACAGGCAGCATTTTGAGGTACAAACTGACCACAGCCTTCTGGTTTGGCTGACACAAATGGGTAAAATGAATGGTAGACTATTAAGATGGAGTCTTGCCTTGCAAGGGAATGACATGACTGTCTCACACAGGGCCAGGGCAGTCAATGAAAATGTAGATGGATTGTCATGTCAGTTTGAGCAAAGAACTGACTTGGGGAGCTCATCCCATGCAGGGGATAGAGTCCCCAAATTCAATCTAGGTGGGGAGGACTGTGACGCTCTGCCACCTGCTTATGTTTATATTGTATAATATTTTTATTATAAATAAATGGCATGTGTATGTGATTGTCTGCTGGCACACAAGTCAGCCAGTGAGTGAGAGACTTGACCTTGGACCTCAAAAGTGTCAGTGTGATGACACAGCAGGATGTGGTAAACAGATCAGGAAAATCCCTAATTAAATGCCTCCTTCCAGAGGGTCAATTTATTACCCTTATAGCCTGCTCCTGCTTTTGAAGCTGGGAACTAAATATGAATTTTATGACCCTAGCAGGAAGGGATATTATTTGGCTGATCCTTTATGATTTTTTCACTTAACAGATAACTAGTAACAGATTGTGGGGCTGTGAAACATCAAAGGGGATGTTTTGATCAAAGACATATTTTGGGAAATCGCTAGTTGCAGACTTTTTCACCGTAATAACATACATTCTTGGGAGTATCCATACTCAGATTACAGATTTATCACATATCTAACAGTGACCTCATGGGTGACATCACCAGGAGATGGAGAAAACAGACTTTTGATTACTGTTTGCAAGAGAAGTTTGTGCAGAAGGACTACCTGAAAAGCAAAGACACATATAGTCTGTGGACTGGTAACTAGGCACTTTAAAAAAAAAATAATTAAACTGGAACTTAAGAAGTTTTTTGGTAGGCGTTTGTGCTGTAACTTCCCATTTATTATATGTGACTAAGTTGTTGATATATTTGTTCTGGGTTTGATATTTTACATATTTTACAATTTTTAGTAAACAATATTTTCTTTGAAACACTGCCTGTGCTTTTTCTCTGTTCTTTGCATGTGAATGCTGAGCCTATGTTTAAGTCTGACAGCTGTTAAGTGCTTGAATGTGTAACTAATCTCGAAAAAGGTAAGAATATACCTAGGTCTCATATTGAGTCATAAACGTACATTTTCAGAACCTGGCTGAGTGCCACTGGGCGAAGGATTGTACTGCATTCCCAAAGAGGGTACATGTCTGAAACTGTTAACTGGGTATGTTAGCATAAGGTTCACATTTTGACCCCCAGGACTAGAGGCTAGTACAGTGGTGCCCAACAGGATGAAGCACAGCACTGCAGAATTCTGCAGTAGAGTTACTGCAGCAAATAATGCAGTTTCAATGGGAGTTAATCCCTTCTGTCATGCAATAAACCTGTGACACCGTGCTTCATCCTAGCGGTCTTGACTATAGGTGATTTGGACGCAAAACAGACAGGAGGATTACCCTGTCTGTCTCCTGCTCACACTATTGCACTTCAAGGTTGGCACTGTGGGAGCAGAGGGCCTGACCTGCAGAGTACGTTTGTGACAAGTACTGCCCTTAAATAATTATTTGTTTACTTTGACTACAGTATTGACAGGTCAAGGTATATATGGTTTAAAAAAAAACTTTGAAGGTGCATTGATGCATTTTGGGGAAATCCATTTGTCCCTCAGCAACATTTTTGTTGAGAAGTAGTGAGATCAAAACTATCCTGTTCACACATCCTTCATTCATCCTTCCATTTTTCAGCAATACAGTATTATCCTGAGGCAATAAATAAACATTAAAACATTTAAAAATGTATCATCCGCAACATCATTGTGATTTTTTTTTCTAGCTATCTGTCTCGTCTTAACTCATTTAGCTTCTACATTCTGCATAAATAATCTTTAACTTTGGCTTTTCATTTGTCTTGCCTTCGCATCTTCTTTTTGATTTCTTCAGTCTATCTAGTATTCTCTCATTCTTTTCCTGCCCCATAAGTTTTTACTTAGCTGTTGCCTTGCTTTATTTTTATGTAATTTACATTTCTCCCCCAGGCACCAAATCTGATTCATCAGGTTGACAACCTCCCAGTCCCATCCATAGCCATCTCTTGCGCTTAATCCCATATTGATTTCAACTTACCCTCTGCCACAGTGAGCACTTCTCCTCTCATGGTTTTAAAACAGATAAAACCAACCCCCATCCATCTTAGCCCGACCATCTTCCTAAATAGCATTGAAAGTGCCACTGAGTGGCTTTGTAGTTTTAAATTTGTCATTATTCATATCCATTAAAACACTGTACAATGACCGCCTGCCTCTTCCTCCTTCAGAAGTATTGCATGGTCTCCTCTTAGGCTCTGCCCCTTATAAAACAAGAAAAACCTGCACAGCATATCTTAGCCACAAAGCGTACTCCACCCAGAGCTTCATTGAGTCACTCTGTTTTTCATATTGGGACACATTTTATGGCTGTGTGGGCAGAGCCCTGCAGACATTTTGGTGTTACTTTGGGAAAAGGGCACTTTTGTACTCTGTACTCTGAAGTACAGTGTCAGAGTTGAACCGCGATCCTTCCACTACCTGAAATCACTGCACTGGTGGTGGTGGTGGTGGGGGGGGGGAGATCCTTTCCTACATGTAGCATTTTCATTCCAGATCAAATTACAATCAGTGGATATGCTCACTTTAAACAGCACAGATAGCTTGTTTTAGTCTTAAAGGACACCTAAACCCTCTTTTTACATACTGTATTTTTATCTAAACAATGCCATGTTGGCAAGGCTGTATGTTTTTATGTTTGTATGCAGTTCTCCAAGCAGCACTGTTAAATCAGCAGCTTAACAGTCTTTGAACCACAGGTGTAAAAAAATGTGTTTTATAGCTCTCTGCTGAATTGCTTCACAGACTTTTTATTGCCTGACTCTGATGGATATCTTCCCTCTTTGATATGTATGGATGACTTGACTGATCAAGTCAGAGAATGATGAATAACACACCCTACAAGTCAGAAACAAACTGTTTACTGAAAATAAAAGTTTTGACAAGAAAGCATCCCCAGGTTATAACTAATTAAACATTTTTAGGTATGGATGAGTATCAAAGTCCTGGTCTTGTAGGGACTGGGTATAATGATGTCCTGCAAGCGCTGTGCCTTGTATAGAAAAAAACATGGTGGTGGTGGTGGTGTGTGTGTATGAAATTTAAAACCTAGGAGGGATATTATGTAAAGGAATTCCTGTCTACAGTTTGTATGCCCTCATTAAAGGATTCTCAGAGAAACCTGGAGTCATGGGATTGAATCCCACAGCCACCATGTGTATGCTGTGTGACCCTAAGCTGAGCAAATCACTTAACTTCATAGTGCTCCCAGGATGACCTAGAAATTAGTTTCTGCTCAATGTGTCTTTCCTGGTCAAAAGAAATGTAAAATGAAGGTAACATAAATAAATAAGGACATTAAACCTGACTCCTGCAACTGAGTCCATATTTATCTGAGTTCTGGAGTGAGGGCTGGACCTCGGGGCTGATTTAAATAAGAACTGTCTACACACCCCTACTCATGTTCCTGCACCCTCAAGCAACCATCCTGTAATTCTCTTGAATATTCCTGGTAGTCTACTGGTGTCCCCCCACCCATAAGGATATCTGATCCCCTGCCAACCCATCCAGAGCAAGAATGTGGAGTGCACACAAAAAGAAAATGGAGGCACTGAATGAATATACAGTAACTTTACTTAAGTGCTCCAAAAGTAACAGACAAATGCTGAAAGTTACAGAACTTCCTGGTAGCAGTCCCCTAGTACCTCGACTCTTGCAAGTCTTCAGTGGGGGTGAAGCTAAGGAGGCAGACTGTGGCTTTTGAGCAAATGCTAATTAACATTCATGACATCATCATTTATATAAGTACATGATTTTTAAAGGAGCCATTTCATAATTAAATTTCATAGATTTTTCTTCAAATAAAGATATTCAAAATGAATAACAAAATGCAAGAAATAGCATTAAATCCTGATAAGCTCCCAGACTGTCCTTATGTAAAGTAAACAACATAAAAAAGATTAATTTAGATAGAATCCTAGACCTGATAGCATCATCGCAACAGGGATCAGAGCTCCACAAAACTGTAACAACCAGGTAGGTGGGAGTACCAGGTATAAAAGGACAGTGACGAGAACCTGAAAAAGGAAAAACAAATTTCTCAAACATTTCTTGGAATCAAGGTATACAAAGAAGTAGCAAATATAAAATATATGTCATACAAATCCAAATAAGCTTCCATTCATGTCTCTTGAAAAAGGCTGTTTGGTCTGAAACGCATCAAGGCATGTGGTGTGTCCTGCACTGGTACCTCAATAAAGACTGCACTTTAACAGAGATGTTGTGAGCAGCATTCTTTTCTACATGGTGGTGGTGAGTGTGGGATTCTGTGCTGAACTTATGTCGCTTTGTCCCTGCATCCCAACCTTGTGCAGATTTCTACTTCTGAATGAGGACTAAGTTGTGATATCTTATTTGTAGTGGGATTCTGTTTGACCAAGTTTTTACACTGTATTTACTCAGGATAGTACACCAGAGATTCAATATCTTTTTTTTCAGTGCGGTCCTCCTATTACTCACTTTTATATTGCATTTACCCAGGATAGCACAAGTGAGAGGCAATTTCTCATATTCGGTGGGGACCAGCTTTTACTATGTATTTTTCAATGATAAAGCAGAATAGTGGATTTATTTAATGGCTGCTACTGAGAGTAGGTCGGCAGCTGCACACTCTGTATTTGAGGAGGAGCTGCAGAAGCAATAGCACTGACAAGCTTTCCTCTGTGTTATAACAGGTATGCTATCATTGCCTAAATATACAGAGAGAGAAAGTTATTTTCTTTATGGTCAGTACCTTTCCAGATGAGCTTGTGCTGCAGGAAAAAAGTAAATGGATTCAGTAATGCACAGTTCTGCTAATCCTCGCCTCAGGGTGCTAGAGTCTGTGATAGCAACAGCGTGCACTGGGAGCTAGGAGAACCGGGATGGCCCTATGGAGGGCTAGGCACTGTGGTTACTAAGTCAACTTTGAGCCAGCTTTGATGCCTTACTCTGATTTTAAAGCTCCACGTTTAAATGTTTTCCCTGGGTGCAGTCTCTGTTTGAAGTATTTTCAAACACTTCATAGTTTTTATTCTTTATACTGACTACTTATGAGTAGTTTATTGTTATCCATTTTTTTAGCTATAGTTTTGGGCAATAGCCTGAGTGAAGTTGAATTTTGGGGTGTATACGTACTTTTATTCTTTTCTTTTTTTGAGTTCTGAGAGCACTACGATGTATGTTTAGGTGTTCTGAATGTTAATGTGTGGTGTTTGAATGTAACATTGTAACACATGGCTTAAAACCATCATAGCGTCACATGTAAACTGTGTAAATTGTACTACTTCTATTAGGAATTAATTAGTATACACTCATTTTGCAATCTGGTGACTCGTGTATTCCCCTAAGAGGTGTGTTAGTGCAGCTAGGACACCTGTGTTCAAAATCTGATTGCCTTGCTTAGTGATTATGTAATTAATTAATTAATTGGACATCAGTATATTAAATGACTGTTTTAGCTCATACCCGGTGAAGCTCAAGGGCACATTCGCTCAGTACTTAGAACTCGTGCTTAATTGTTTAATTGCTAAACTGATTGGGCATGTTATAATCATGCTCTGCGAATTCCATGTATTCCGTGTAGGAATGGCGTTGTTCATGGAGTTAAAACCTTGTATACCTATCTAATTTGGTTCATATTTGTCTAGAACTCCTTAGTCCTAAGAACTATCTCTTAACACTCCCCTTGACGCTTTACTATATTTTGAGGCATGTAATCAAATAATCTCTTCGGTCCTTGCTTCTTTTATAAATTTACACGGCCATTCTTGTTATGAGTTGGATTGCGGTATTCTAGCCCAAATACTAAACTGGAAGAGTATATTGGCTAAACACTGAATCCTGAATCCAGAAATTGGCCGGTAGAAACGTTGACAAAAAAAAAATGCTAGAAAATATTAGCGTGGAGAACGGAGAGCAGAGAGTAAGAGACACCAGACTGGACACTGGGCTATGTTTTTGCACTTCGGTTATCACTAGTATTTAAATTCATAATATAAGTAAGTAACATTACTTGTTTTTTATGTTTTTTGGGATTTTTCTTTAACATTTTTAAATTTCGTTTACTCTGTTCACCCTATAATTTGAAATCAACTGTGGTCCTGCCTTATATTATTAGCGTTCCTTTTTGTGCCCTAACAGTGAATTCTTATGGGAGCTTGTGATGCTATTCACACTCTGGGACCTTTGTAATACTGGGAAATTGCTCTCAAGAGTCTGGATACTGGCTATGCAGAAGAAAAGGCCTCCATGGGCATGTGAAGCACCTTGGCATTGGGGAGTTGTTCTGTGGAGACAGCCGGTGTAAGCAGATGCTTGGTCCTGATTTCTAAATTATTTTTAATGCTACATACATCGAACATTGATATTCACTGACAATTTTTACCACAGAGACTGTACAGAGACATACTGGCTACATGATAATTATCATCTGTTTTATTTGCAGAAAGCTCTTTAAGTACTGGACACCCTAAACGATATCACAATTTAAGGAGTGTTGTACCCTTCTATAGTCTTGAATTTTATCTCTAGTTTTACATAAGATAAACTTGACAAGAGATTTTATAGAGGCTTTTGAATAAGTGGGATAACATTATATTCAATATAAGAATTAGGAAAAACAGAAAATCTGAAATGGTTCTAACTCACAACAGTGAGGAATTAAAGTTAATTGGTAGTAAAATGAGTGTTCAAAATGTAAGGAAAGGTAGATATAAGGGTTCAAAATAGAAGAGTGTGAAGGATCTACAAGCAAATGAGGAGTGCTGTGTGGAAAACTGTTTGTTCCCCCAAAAAGAGTGGAAAAAAATATAAAGAATACAGTAAGCTGTAATGAGGTTGGTCAAACACTGATCACAGCTCATATAAAAAAATTAACAGAAGTAAAAATAAAAGATACATCTACACCAATACTCATTAGAGATACAGCTGAAAATAATGCAGAGGTAACTCTGCCACAAGATCTTTTCTCTGATTTTTCACTGGAAAGGTCTCCTAAATTAAATTTTGACTTAGAATGTAATGAGGCTCAATCTAGAGAACAGATTACTATAAGTGAACCGAATCAACATGGATCACAATACGGGGATGGGGGGTTAGGATTGAGAGAGATATTTTCAGTTGATTCGACAGATAGTTTTAAATGTTTGCCTGAGGTTGTATCTGAATTCTTACCAACCTTACTTGAGATTTCAACCTGTGGGATTTTGACTCGGGAAGATGAATTGGCTGATATTAGATAGGATTTGCAAGTTACTATTACAGGCATGAAAGAATATATAGATCAAGAACAGAATAAATGAGCAACAGAGAATGGGGAAGATTACTTCCCTACTTGTCCAGATCATGCTTACTGTCCTTTTTTAGAAACTGATCTGATAAAAGTATTGAAAGATCCACACATAGCAAACATTGCAATCATGGAACAAATAATTCTGATGAAAAATTAACTATTGCAACTAAGGGAAGAGAGTGCTAGAAATAGAGAGATACTTGAGAGGCAGACAGTACTTATTGAAACACTAAAGGAAGAGGACAGTAGCCATGTTGAAAGAAGTATAAAAAACTCTGGAATCAAGCAGGTTAATGTAAGTATAAAGGAACAGGAATTACCAGGGAAGAGGGGGAAAGCTTTTGAAGCTCAGCAGAAGATTACTAAAGGTAAAATAGTAAAACCAGGAAGGAAAAAATGTGTTACCCTCCCCTCTGATGATTCTTTAATATCACAAGTTAACAAAAATTAAACTGCTTCCAAAGATAAAATAGGGAAACAGAAAAAGAATTGTGTACAGGAAGCACATCAGGATACTGATGGAGATATAGTTTAAAGGGGGAAGAGACAAAACAAATGATACAGTAAGTCAGTTAAAACCACAGAATTATCTACAAATGCTTGCTTCAGAGTATTTCTTGTTAGAGCAGAAAGAGTCCATATTAATGGTAAGAGGAATAACTAGATCAGAGATAGAAAATGATCAAGTACTGTTGACACTTTGTCAAATAATATGTGAGGAGTGGTTACAACTTGATACAGCATATGAGGATATCATAAAGGCAGCTAGGGCTTGGGATTGGATGGGTGAAGAACTAGTGGTAATGTTTATACAACATCCTAGAGTATCTGATTATATATGGAGAAACTCAACTTTGTTGCATTCAGTTAACTTGAAAATGGATTATCCAGTCTATGCTTCTTCCTTGCTACATAAAGGAACAAGAACAGAATTAGATTTGACTAGAAAAATTGCAACTGTGTATTCACTGCAATACATTGTTTTTTGTTTTTTTTTGATAATGCACTGGTTGTTTGTTCAGATACCATAATCTTTATTTTTGGCTTAAATTTGAGAGGATCTGAAACACAGGAAATCTGATCATGATTGTACAGCAGATGATGGCTAATTTTTTGGGCCTTGAATTTTACACAGATGGTATTATCGATCTTTATAGAGTATATAAAAACAGGGAAGAAGGCAACCAGATTGTTCTAACACTTAATAACCAATTGTTGGTAGAAAAATTATTATGTGTTAGTGATAGACTGGATAGTCTGGGTATTCATGTTGTTGCTTTTGATTTGCTTGAAAATGGCTATGTAGGACAGAAAGAGCACATTTCAGTAGGTTCTAGTACTATGTATAATGTGGAGGTGGATAATAGATTTGAGGTTCTTGATGAGGTAAAAGATTGACCATCTTTGAATCTGGGGACAGTGGGGTCAGATTATAATCCTCTGCATTGGGGATATGATTGTCTGGACATTTCAACAGCTGAATATATGAAACTAAATAAACATTCAGTTGGTGTACTGTCATGGAATATTGCAGGTATCATCTCTAAATATGTCGATGCTGAGTTCATGATGCTACTGAATCATTGTGACATCATCATGTTTCAGGAAACTTGGCATTGTAAAGATCTGAAGAAAGTTGAACTCAATGGATATATTTTAATACAGAGTGCTGTCTTAAAACAAAAAAGATGGGACGATATATGGGTGGACTGATTATTTATGTTAGGATCACAGATACTATTAAGATTATTACTACTGAAATAAAACCAAACTATCTTCTTGTGGTCCTTAGACTAAGAGGTTATATACTCTTGGTGGTAAATCTTTATAACCCCCCTTTCAATACATTCCAATATAACAACAATTTATTAGATGAAATGTCACAAGATATAACATCTTTAATGAATGACAATTTTTGTTCACAGATCTTGATAATGGGAGATTTTAATATTAGATTTCCAAATGAGGAACAAAGTGATGTACTAAGGGAAGTGGCTATAAATCTGGGTATACCAGAAAGGCAATCTAAGGATAAAAAAAAAAACACATACAGACATCAAAATATGGCAAGATTGATAGATACACTGCAATTAGTAGTACTGAATGGAAGACTGCCCTCTGATATTCAGGGAAAGACTACCTGCCTGAATGTAAGGGGAACTTCAGTAATAGATTATGCCTTATGTATAATATACGATTATGAGAAGTACTCAGACATAAAAATATTGCAGAGAGTAGAAAGTGATCACATGCCTATACTGCTATATAGGACAAGTAGTCAGCCTATTGTCCAAGCAGAGGAAGAAGTGATGCATATCAGGAATAACAGGATAAGCTGGGATAAAATACCTAATAATAAACTGGATGTGGTATCTGCCCAGTTAAAGGGATATTCTAATACCAAATTTACAAGATGATATGGAACCAGAGCAGTTATATAACTTAATAATGCAAGCATACTGTGTTTGTCAGGACTCTTTGACAGTGAATTCTGGGAAGCCTGGTATAGCATCTAAATATGAAAATTGGTTTTACAAGTTCTGCAGGCAGGAAAAAAGGAAATTAAACAGACAATTAAGGATTACTAAAAAAAAACCTAATAGGAGAAATATAACAGAGCTTAATTTGGTTTGGAGAAATTATAAAGATTTTGTTAACAAGAAAAGAATAGAATATCAAGAATATCTTTGGAATGTAATGCATAAGGCTGTATTGAGTGGTAATGATAAGACATTCTGGTATTGGTAGCTTCTGGAACAAAAACAATTAAGACTAGGTTACATATTTATATTACTCCTGACATATGGGAGGATTATTTTACTAGAATGTTTTTTTCTAACGAAGCTCCAAATGAACATATCAGTTATGAAATTATTGGAGATTTTACTTGGTTTATCGCTTAATAAGTCGGATCAACTGTCGATAGCTTTAAGAGAAACAAATCTCCTGGACCAGATACTTTTTCAATAGATTTTTGTAAGCAGAATACTGCCTGGTGGTCTCACCTTTTGACAATTTTATTTAACAAGATGATAATGTATGATTATTTTCCTATGACCTGGTATGGTAGTCATATAATACCTATACACAAAAAAAGAGCTAAAACTGAACCAGAAAACTATAGGCCAATAAGTCTTCTTGATAATTTAGCAAAGTTATTTGCTAAAGTTCTCTTGAATAGGCTGACTATTTGGTTAGAGCACAACAAAACACTGTCAAAACTTCAAGCAGGTTTTTCTCACAATAAAGGAACACATAATCAGATATTTATGTTAGAACATTTGAGAGAAAAATACTGTCATATTAGAAAACATACACTCTTTGTCGCTTTTGTAGATTTTTCATCTGCTTTTGACTATTTAATAAGAACTTTCCAATGGGATAAAATGTACAAATTGGGCATAGATCATAATCTGATAACTCTAATTCGTAGATTGTATACTGGTACTTGGATGCAGGTTAAATATACAAAAGCTGGGGATTTAACAGGCAAAATCAGAGCAAACCTAGGCGTTCACCAGGGTTGTGTTCTGGCCCCTACATTATTTAATATCTACATAAACAATGTATTGTTACCACTTCAGGACAATGATCAACATGCACCTAAAATATGGACTTGTAAGATCCCGGTTCTTGCTTAAGCGGACGACCTCACAATAATTTCTACGACTAGACTGGGCTTACAGAAGGCCTTAAATCTATTGCACAAATTGAATACCTTACATAATTTAAAACCTAATGCTTCAAAAATGCAGGTTGTGGTTTTTGGTAGTAGGAAAAAGTACAAATCCTTATATATAGGAAATAAAATACTCAAATATGTTAATGAATATCAGTATTTGGGAGTGTGGTTTGACAGCAATCTAACATGGAATGAACATATTAAATATTTACTTGGAAAAGTTAAAAATATAATAATGGCATTGGACAGGTTTAATTGTTTGTAGGGGGGCTGCATCATTCTCCCTTTTATAAAAAACCTTTAATGTCAAGGTCATTCCTCAGATATTGTACTTAGCAGAAGTTTGGGGTGGGGTAAATGTTACTCCTCTTGAGTCAACACCGAATCCTGCATACAAAAAATTACTTGGACTCCCTATGGGTATTTCAGCTGAGTTGGTCAGATCACAAGTGGGTCAGCCAAGTCTTATTTCAATGATACAAGCAAAACAAATTAACTTTTGGGTTAAGACAAAGACGCAAACAACTGATAATCTTATCAAGATATGTATGAAGGAAAAAGAAAAGCTTGTGCCTTATAAGAAGGATAGTTGGTTAAATAGGGTAGAGAGATTATTGGAAAAAAATGGATTATCATAGCTGAATATATGGGTCAAGCAGAATATTAATCTAAGTAGTACATACACGGGTTATATTACTAAGAAACTTTGTTAGGTATCCAGGCAAATTGATCTACTAAGGTTAAAAAAAGAAACATTTCAAATTGGTTAGTGGGTAACACTACAGTGCATAGTTTAAAACCATATTTGAATATTATTAAGACACACAAGTATAGGGCAATTCTGACCAGCCTTAGGTTTGAAGTATTTCCTAGCATGGTGCTGGAAGCTAGATATAACAAGGAATCCAATATCTCTGCATTTTGCTATTGCAACTTACAGGAAATTGAAGATCTTAAGCATGTAACACTAAGGTGTCCTTGGTATGACAAGAAAAGAGTTTTCTGTCTGAAGCAGTATTCGGATACTTGTGGTGTCCCTGACAGATATATGCTAGACCTGCTGTATAATTCAGAAAATATGGAATTATTGATAAACTTGGCCCAATATCTGATTACAATTACTGATCTTAGAAAGAAAAGTATGGTTATGTGCCGAAATTCAATAACATAGAGTTTTATACTGGAATTATGTATTGAGATGTAAACAAAACTGTTGTAGTTTTCTGATTTTCACTCTTCGTTGGGGAGGGGGTTAATGATATCCTTGGGCCTATTACCTGTACACATTATTGCTGTTCCTACTTGGTGCTGAAGATATTTAAGGATGTGATTTTAACTATTTAGGTTTTGTATTCTTTGTATGACATGTCTACGTAAAATTGTAATGGCTATTTGCCGAACAATAAATTAAATTAAATTGAATTTTCTTTTTTTTTAATTAACTTATTTAATGTGGCACTGCAATAGTGCATCTTTATAGCAGAAGTGCAAGAAAACGATAAACATTTTGACCTATATTTTTTTATTCTATTTTAGATTGCCCCATATCTACTGACTTGTATGACACCCTTCCTTCCACAATTTGAGTCTCCATTTGTACTTTTTTTTACATCTGAAATAATAAAAGGAGCACTCCTTTTAATATGGCTCTGACCAGTTTTTCATCACTACTCCAAGCTGTTTTAGAAAACCTGCTGTTCCATAAGGTCAGGGAGCACTAAAGTGGACTCAAATTATGGAAAGAAGGGTATTATACAAATTATTATACAATGGCATGAAAGAATCCTGGCTTCTGATTGGTCAGTTTGCCATCACAGCAGTGATGTTATCTGGCATAGCATCCCTGCTGATTTATTGTTGGATCTTCATTACGATAGTCATCCATCTTCTCTTAAGAAACAAAAATATTTTTACACACTAACAAAAACATTCTTTAAAATGTTTTTTTTTTATTCTGTATAAAACAATAAACAATTGTATAATAGGAATAATGCCTTCCAGGGTGGGTGTTATGCTGGGATAACATCACTTCTCAGGTGTTGGACACCCTCGGCCGGAGGTCTTGGACTCAACCACCCAAGGTGGGATGTTATCCCAGCATAACACCCACCCTGTCAGGCATTATTCCTTTAGTAGATAAGGGGCAATCTAAAATAGAATAAAAAAGTATAGGTCAACATTTTAACCGTTTTCTTGCACTGCTGCTTCAAATGTCTTCTCCATGAAGGATTAGTAACTTAATAACCTGGCAGTGATAGCTTTATTCTTATCTTGAAGTTCATACTTTTTGTTCATGGGAAAGATAAATCTGCAGTCTAGAGAATGTCCTACAGAAATCCTTTAACCCAGCGAGTGGTTAGCTGTACCTGTGTGACTGGAAATGCTGCTGGTACTATGTGCATTCCGAGTGGGGAGCAGCTGACTAGTCACGCCATGTGAGCCGATGAGAGATTAATTCTCACAAATCAGGAGTCAGGACTTGGCTGGGACTGAGTAAGTTAGACAGCTGGTGCCAACAAAACAATATGAATTAATAACCAGCCTGAATTTATCATAAAAGGAGCAGTGAGGTAAGTGTGCTGTTTGGTATTAATAATTTTGTTTGTTATGGATGGTCTTATCTAATGGTGAGGGGCTGGACTTGGCTGTATCCAGTGACTCGAGTGATCTCTTTCACCCCCCTAGCTTGCCTCTTGGCACCAGCCTCTCATCCCCCGCTGTGTGTGAGCATGGAACTCATGCAGTAAAGTTCACATGCATCTGATGGTGAACGGCAGTTCTTCAGTATTAAAGCCTGTGCTGCATTTGGATGAAGCATTAGGTAACTGGTTTTTGGCTTTGGTGTCTAGGATGACTTCTGAGTGGGTGTTAAGGGTGGGATGAGCCTACCACCGGCATTACCCCTGCTCTTGCCATGTGTCTGGGCTATTTACATGGCACAGAACATGCTTGGCATTAAGTCATTGTCTGTTACAGTTGGCTGTGCACTCCTGCAGGTTGGCTGTCATGTGTGGGTTGTATTGGAGTGCTTGATGGTGTTGTGGTTCCAGTGTATGACATATGGGGATTTGGGGGTTGGCCGTCATATACTGGATATGAATGGGAAACATCATCCTGCTGCAGAGCAGTGGCACTTATGGTCATGCCATTGTTTGAGGTCTCACACAGGTTTGTGGAACCCTTGCTGCATGTCAAGTCTGTGGGCTATGATGTCACTGTATATTCCCTGTATTTCATGCAGCTGTCCCTGCTGAGCCTTACTCTGTCTGCTACAACTGTCTCAGTTCAGGGTACATGAAGATAAAGCAGACATGACCTGGTATCCATTCTATGTCATTGTTGGGCCTTGAGGGACCCTCCAGTGGGTCCTGTGTATCAGTTCCATTATCTGGCATGGATGGTCTGTGTAAGTGTCTGCTGTGAGATAGACACATGCACATACAGGCTAGCGGTTTGTGTGTCCTTCTCACTGCCTTGTGTCTGACTGTGTGGTGCACTGTTGGGGGGGCAGAGTCTGCTGTTCAGGTTGCAAAGTAACAAGTACAATGCCTGCTGCAGTGATGGCTGGCTGTACTCAACAGAAGTGGTATATATTTGGGTGTTTGAAGAGTGGCCAGGGTGGGATTTTTTGCTTTAGTTTTGACAATCGTTTGTTAAGAAAATAAAAAGTAGCTATTTTGATAGTGACATTGGTTGGTTGTAAAAAGTCAAAGAAGGCTTTAAAAGCAGCCAAGTGGTGTTAAAATGACCCTCAAAATGCACCAGAATGCATCTAAAATCTGATAGCTTCAGACCCTCGGCCTGTTGGGGGTTAGGGAAACCATAGTTCA
The DNA here is from genome assembly GCA_016271365.2 of Neoceratodus forsteri. NCBI lineage: Eukaryota > Metazoa > Chordata > Ceratodontiformes > Ceratodontidae > Neoceratodus > Neoceratodus forsteri. The sequence continues at coordinate 240,341,569 of CM057451.1, forward strand.
TGAAAACCCCACACTTCAAAATTACACTTCTCTCTCTCTCTGTGTCTCCCAGAAAAGTGTGTGTGTGTGTGTGTGTGTGTGTGTGTGTGGCACTGTACATAGAGAATAGTGGATGGGTAACCATGGTCCACCATTCCTCTTCTTGGTACTGGGTGATATCTGCGCAGAGAAAACCACGCACAGCATGACCACGCTGTGAGTAGTGTGTATGCCTATCGAGCATCAGAGGAATTACAGCGATACAAATGTATCACTACCCCCCGATGCTCACCATGAAGGAGGAAGTGTTTATGAACACTGATGGTCGGGTGCTTTGTCAAGCCACTCCCAAGCTGGAGTGACTAGAGCATCCAATCATGCAGTGAATGGGGTTGGGGAACAGGGTTTCATTCCTGACTCAGGAATCTTTCACTGTGTTTGTTTTTCTTGCCCCTAAGTCTGCACCCCCTCAGAGTTGAATACAAGTCCTGGGGGTATGGGGGTGTGGGAAGCTTTGGACAACTGTCAAGTGTGTTTTAATGCTGTTTGCTGCTGCATGGTTGTGATGTGCATGGTGGCATCTGTGACATTATGACCCTGTGTCCCTCTTCTCTCTCTGTTTCTCTCTAGGAACCAGATTTATATTGGGAAATGTTGAAAAGTGAAGCTGACCATATGCGATAACTTACTTGACTTTTTTGTCATCTTAAACTTTGAAGTTTTTTCCCAACCTTTTACAAATAAAGCTCACTATGTGCACTGAATGGGGACTGATGGCTTAGATAAAAATATGTATTTCTGAAAAAAAAAATTTTTATTCAAGCGTTTCACCAGAAAAGTATACAGAGCCTATACATCCTGGGGGATAGGGGAACTTGAAGGTACAGGTACAGGTACAGAAGTGCAAAATTCCAATTGAATTATTTTTAACAATATGGTAAAACATAATTCAAATAATGCAAGATACAAAATTGTGAACATAAGTGCAATACGATCAGTGAAGTGCAAAGAGTACAATTTATAGAGACCAGAAGCAGGAACAAGAGAACATGAGGGGTTACAGAGAAGTAGAGATGCATGGTTACAAAATCAGGAGACAAAGGAAATACGTTACAAAAACAAAACCAAAAAAAAATAAAAATAGGGTGCAGCCTGGGTACTGAAATATCAGTTAAAACAGGAGAGTGGAGGGAAATAGCCTTGGTGAGTATTTAGGAGATTATATTGAGTGCTAAGCTGGGCATACTATAGCTAATTGGGCACTGGGGGCATAGAGAAGAACCAGAAGCTTTAAGTGGTACAGAACTTAGATACGGTCAGCAGGATTGACATGAGCAGGAATGGGATAAATATACTCAAGGAGGGAAGAGAGAGCATTGGGTGAAGGCGCATTGCAGATTGCAGAGGGGATGGCATTCCAATTTGGGGGGCAGCGGAAGGAAAAGGCAAATTGGCCAACAGTAGTGGAGCAGTGTGAGATGGTGGATGAATGAGAATCAACATTCTGAAGGGAAGAGGGGCTCAGTGAAGAGGCAGAGATGAGAGAGGAAAGATAGACGGGGAGATACCCAGACCAAACTTTAGCTGACTGTATCACTGAAATCACTGACTGAAACCTACAGAATATGTATATAATGTTCACCACTGCTAAGCTTGATGGAGTGCATAGTATTATATGTCCCAGGTGTTTAATTTGATTTTTTTTATTTGAACCTTAAGCCTGCATCTCTTTACCCCTCCCCCAACAACCAGCACACATATTTGTATCTCAAATTGCTCTGTAAACCAACAGTATAAGTTCAAAACTGGAACAGCGGTGTGCCTTATCGATTTGAGTCACATAACCTGTCATACATAGAAATGTAGCTCTCCCTCTCCATGTCTAGGGGTATGGATGGAATATGTCCATGGGAAGGGGACACCCAAAGCAGCAGAAATACTTTCAGTGGCTATGTTACCCAGGCCCAGATGTCACACACAGGGTCCCTTTTCCTTGCTGGTGCTGGATGAAAACAGGTTAATGCATATTAAACAGTTCCTTTCAATAACAGAATGTTCACATGGAACTTGAAGAAACAACTGGGATCCCAGATTAATTAAACATATTCACACATAGCTCTGAGGAGCATCAGTTAATTAATGGGAAACACATTCTGCTTTCACATGGCCGGTATGGCCATAATAGCAGGTTTTACCTGGACCGTAGAGGTCCCACAGTCTTAAGGGCAGCATTATCCTGGGACTGCTATGGTAACAAAAGCTTTAAGACAGCACAAGTCAAAGAACAGTTCACAGTGCGTAACAGCCCATTATTCTTCACAGGTACCCAAACTCTCAATGATCCCCATCTCTCGCTCTCTCTCCATACTTACTCAGCTGGTCCCCCTCGGAACATGCAATCCTCATGGTTTGGGAATTTTTGGGTTCCCTCATGAGCCCTGCATCCTTTCCCAGGACTGGAAGCAACTGTCTCCAAATTGAGAATGGGGACACGTCCTGCAGAGCTCCAAATCAGCTCGTTGTCTGCACACTACACCCCCTGCCACATTCTTGTCCACAGGATCCCTACACTAAGCACAGGCTGCCAGAGCACTCTGCGACTTGTGGCTGCTAGCTCCCCTCTCCATTTTAGTTGCCCTCCAAGATACTATGTGGCTTGTGGCTACTGGTTCCAACTTCTCTCTCTGTCTCCCCCCAAGTGTCGCTGGCCAGGGGCCAAAGCGGGCAAGCAACCCCGCCCAGTCCTGACTCACTCTTACTCCCTTGCTGCTCACTTCTCCTACTGAAACTCTCCTTCCCACCTAAATTGAGGAGCTTCATTTCCCCAATCACTCATGGTGACCTCCCAACCCTTGGGAGGCTCCCCACGAGTGCTGAGAAGAATTAACCCTTTTTTCTACTGGACCGAATTAGGCCCCAAAAACCCAGGGAGGGTCGAATAGAACTAGTAGTCTCCCAAAAGGGGTATGTTGCATAAACATTGAAACTAATGGCATATGATGACTGCTGGGCCATTCTAGTCTGCCCATTTTTTAATTATGATCACATTTGCTGCAAATCCAACTTGTCATACAGCACTGTCTCTTCCACTGAGCTCCTTCCTCCTAAGATTCCTTTGTGTCTGTATCCAGGCATTTTTGAAACCCACTATTGGTTTCACCCCCACTGCCTCCCGTGGAAGGCTATTCTAGGAATTCACCCCCCTTTCTGTGAAAAAATACTTTCTCACATCTACCTCCTTCTAGCTTCATGTCAAGATCCCTTGTTCTACAGCACCTTTTTCTCTGAAACATATCTCCTTACTGTACCTTATTAACCCCCAAGAGATATTTTGAAGGTCTCCATACAGTAGTAGCCCTACTCTCCCTCCTCTCCTCCAGGGAGTACTTATCAAACTCTTTCAGCCTCTCCTCATAGAGCTTCTGATACAGACCTTGCACCATTTTGATAGCCCTCACCTCTCTTCTTGCTGCTTTCTTCTTTTTCCAACTGTTCCTGCTTTCACACCTTTCTCCTTTGACTGCTCGTTTCTCCCTTCTTTCTTTGCTAACCACCTGCTTCCTTGAATAACTTGCATCCTGGTGGAACTCTCTTCCCTTTGGATCTCCCTATTCTCTCTCTCTCAGCTTGTGGTGGCCCACTTACTACCTCCCATATTTCTTCCCCAACCCCCCTCGGCTACATTAATTGTCCGTAAAAGTAACATTTGAACCGTCCACTGAGGACTATGGTTGCCTCCTGGATGAAAGCAGGCCGTCACCTCAGTATAGGTTCTTATCCTTCCAGGTTGACCCACAGTCCCCAGTGTAGACATACCTCTCCTTCCTGCACCATTCCTGATACCATTACTTGAAGGCCTTGGTGTGGAGCTCCCTCTCCTTCCAAATAAGTATAACATGCCCTCACCACTTGCATTTTAAACACATGGAAACAGGATCAACCAAATAAATGATCTACCTTTAGCAAACATTATATTTACACACAGAGATGACTACAGCTATTCATCTTTATGTTTAAAGCCATGAATCACCCATATCAAGTTAATGTATTAGCAGCCACAGTGGCTCTGACCAGACTTTGTTGGGTTCAACACTGTAGGATGATCCTCTACTGCTTACTATTACTGCTGGGCTCAAATGATGGATTCACGCCCCAGTACAACTTTGTGTGGGCACCAAAAAGCACTACTGGGATGAGGAACAAGCATTCTGTCCCATTCCATGGAAATATAGAAGCATAGAATTTAACGGCAGATAAGGACGGCAAAGCCCATACAGTCTGCCCATTTCTTCTAACTTATGAATGTGCAATTGGCTTTTACTCTGTCAATAGCCCATCTATTCATACTTGTCTGTATGCTCCCTTATGCCTATCCCATGCCTGTTTGAAGCTCTGCATTATATTCATATTCAACCCCTACCTGAGGTAGGCCGTTCCATGCACCCACCACCCTTTCTGTGAAAAAGAACTTCCTCATATTACCCCTTAATTGGCCTCCTTCTAATCTCATGCTGTGTCTTCTTGTCCTGCTATTTTTCTTGTATTGAAACATGTTAGACTCTTTTACCTTGTTAATGCCCTTAAGATGCTTGAATGTTTCGATCACATCACATCTCTTCCTCCTTTGCTCTGGAGTATATATATTGAGCTCCATTAATCTGTCCTTATATGTTTTCTGATGCAGTCCCTGCACCATTTTGGTTGTCCTTCTCTGGACTGCCTCCATTTTGTTAATGTCCTTGTGAAGGTGCGGCCTCCAGTACTGCACGCAGTACTGCAGTTGGGGCCTAACCAGTGTCTTGTAAAGAGGGATTATTACCTCCCTTTTATGACTTGTGATACCCCTACTAATACACCCCAATATCCCCCTAGCCTTACCTACTGCTTTAGTGGTCTGTCTGGATGATTTCAGATCATCTGTGATGATGTTGCCCAGCTCTCTTTCTTCCCTTGTGATTGCCAGCAACTCCCCTCCCAATCTATAGGTGGCTTCAGGGTTTCTCTTCTCTATGTGCATGATCTTGCACTTCTTTGCATTAAACCCCTGTTGCCTCTCTTCTGACCATTTTGCCAGTTTATCCAGATCTCTTCTCATTCTACCCACCCCATCTGGATTATCTACTCTGTTGCAGATCTTGGTGCCATCTGCAAACAGACAAACCTTACCCTCCAGTCCATCTGCAATGTCACTGATGAAGATATTGAAAAGGAATGGCCCCAGGACTGAACTCTGGGTTACCCCACTTGTGACTTTCATCTGTTCTGACTGTATACCTTTTACCACCACTCTGTGTTCTGCCAGCCAACCAGTTTGCCACCCCATTGATCAACTTCTGACCCACCCCAAGCCTACCCAGCTTATTAATCAATCTTCTATGTGGAACAATATTGAAAGCTTTGCTAAAATCAAGGCAGGCAACATCAACAGCAACCCCTTGGTCCACCACTCTGGTTGCCCAGTCAAAGAAATCTATGAGATTAGTCTGACAGGACCTTCCTGTTGTAAACCCATGCTGTCTTGGATCCTATGCTCCTATGAATTCCAGATGTTGCACTATCCTTTCCTTAAGGAGTGCCTCCATAATCTTGCCCACTACTGAGGTAAGACCGACTGGTCTGTAGTTCCCTGCCTCCTCCCTGCTACCACTCTTGTGGAGCACGATCACATGAGCCCTTCTCCAGTCTTCTGGGACCTCTCCTTTACTCAGAGACTCACTAAACAGTTCTGATAATGGCTCTGCTAGTTCCACCCTTAGCTCCTTTAGTGCTCTGGGATGTATTCCATCTGGTCCCATTGCCTTGTCCACCCTGAGCTTAGTGAGCACTTTTAGGACCCTTTCTTTTGTGAAGGGACCTGCGCACACCTCCCTTCCCCCTGTGCCCATGGTGCTGAGCTGTGGGTCCCTGCCCTACCTTCTCCTCAGTAAATACAGATCAGAAGTATATATTTAGGATAAATGCTTTTCCTTGGTCCTCCTCCACACACTCCCCCTTATCCTCTTTAATCTTAGCAATACCCCCCTCTGGACTTTCTCCTTTCACTAATGTATCTAAAGCAAGCTTTTCCCCTTCTTTTACTGTCCATGCTAGTGTTTCCTCAGTTTGGGCCTTTGCCTGCCTTACTGCCTTCCCTGCTTACCTTAGGAAATTTTGGTAGGCCTCCCTATCTTCATCACACTGTGTTCCTTATATTTCCTGAATGCCAACCTTTTGGCTCTGACCTTTTCTGCTACTATTTCTGAGAACCAAAGTGGTTTTCTCCTTCTTTTGCTCTTGCTTTTCTCCCTAACACAATGGGATATTGCTTCAAGTATTGCATCCTTAATGCTCGCACCTTTGCCCGTACCTCCTCATCTGTATTTCTTCTTACCAGGGCTAGCTTAATTCTGTTGGCCATCTTATCAAAGTCAGCTCCTCTGAAGTCCCATACTTTTGCCTTGGAATGGGATGATTTAGTTCTAGTGGCCAAACTGAACCATACCATGTGATGGTCACTGGCCCCAGGTGACCTTCTACTTGGAGTTCTGTGATTCTTTCCCCATTAGTCAGTACTAGATCTAGGATAGCCCTGTCTCTTGTGGATTGTTGTACCAGTTGTTTGAGGCTCTCCTCCCGAAGGGAATCCACTTTGTGTCTAGTTCTGGTGGATGTTCCTGCTAGTATTGGCCAATCTGTATATGGTATGTTGAAGTCTCCCATTACCAGAACCTCCCCTTTAGATGTCATGTTTTGTATGTCTTCTAAGAGTAATGTGTCTATGTCCTCCCCCTGGTCTGGAGGCCTGTGGACAAACCTGGTTCATATGGCTATCCCATTTCCTGTTTCCAGGGTGACTCACAGTTCTTCTGGCTCCTTAATTCTCCTTAACTCCTGTATTCTGAATTTCTGTAGCCTTGATATTTTCACTGACATAAAGGGCTACCCCCCACTTTTTGCATTAGCTGCGATAGGGAACTGTAGGGCAGTCACTTACACAGTGGGTTGTTAAGCTGCCTTCAACCAGAAAAAGGTGCCATTATCAAAAATAGGGGACTCAAGGGGGACTCTCAGGGCTGGGTGGGTAGACTTTCAGTGGCTGAAACTGTTAGGGGTGAATTTTAATTCTTATAAAACTATACACAGGCAGAGTAGTGGGCAGAAAGGAGTGGGGGCAGTCTCTATTTAACTTACTGGGGCAGTTTCTGTGTAATTTCTGCAGCCAGCCCCAAATTCTGCAACTGGTCTTGATTTTTGTGACGATCACCCGGTGCCTCAGAGCCACAGAACACACGGGAACCTTGACCTTAATACCTTCCAGTACAGGATGTTGTCAGAGAGCAACTGCTAAGGGCTAATAACAGTGATGAAAGGGGACAATCTTGGTGTGTGCCCCTGTGTTAGAGAAATGGGGTAGCTAAAATCAAGTTAGTCAGAATTTATACCATGGGCAGTGTGTATACTTCCCAGATCCACATTCCAAAGAGGGGACCAAATCACATTCTCCACATGATCACAAGCAAATACCCCCACTCCACCAAATTGAATGCCTTCTTAAACTCAATGGCCACTGCTGCAGCAGGAATGGGGGAAGAGCTGACTAGTGACATGAGAGAGAACAGAGGTCTGTGGTGGTCTATGACAAAGTTCACCTGATAGAAAGAAACATAGAAACACAGACTTTGATGGCAGATAAGGACCGCTTGGCCCACTCAGTCTGCCCATCTCCCTACCTATTGGATAAGCTGCAGATCCTAGTTAACCAACAGCCCTCGTCCTCCTACTCCCCACTATAATTGCCTTATGTCTGTCCCATGCATTCTTGAGTTTTCTCACTGCTTTTGACCCCACAACCTCCTCAGGAAGGCCATTCCATGCGCCCACCATCCTCTCTGTGAAAAAATACTTTCTCACGTTGCCCCTGAGCTGTCACCCTTCTCTTTTAAAATTGTGCCCCCTTGTGCTTGCACATCTCTTTTTCTGAAAGATGCTACCCTCTTGGACTCTGTTGATGTCCTTGAGGTACTTGAAAGTTTCTATCATGTCCCTCCTCTCCTTCCTTTCCTCAAGGGTGTACATATTAAGCTCCTTTAGTCTCTTTTTGTATGGCTTCTGGTGCAGAACTTGCACCATTCTAGTTGCCCTCTTCTGGACTGCCTCCATTTGGTCTATGTCCTTGTGGAGATAGAATCTCCAGAACTGCAGCAGTACTCCAGATGGGGCCTCGCCAACTGTCTGCACAGAGGGATAACGACTTCTTGTTTTCTACTAGTGATGCCTCTCCCTATGCATCCCAGTATCCCCCAGCCTTCCTTACTGCCTTCTCACGCTGCTTGCCTACCTTTAGGTCATGTGATATGACTACCCCTAGACCCCTTTCCATTTTTGTCGTTGTTAGTAACCCCCCTCCATGGTGTATTCTTCCTCTGGGTTTTTGTTTCTCAGGAGGTAGAAGTTCAAGTCTGGATACTAGCACTGTTACCAACATTTTCGTGTTAGAACTGATCAGTGATATAGACCTATAGCTTGCTGTTGAGGTGAGGTCTTCACCCTCTTTTGGTAGTACAGAGATAACAGCTTGATTCTTCAAGGGGGGGTAGCAAGGAGTGCTGATGGGTCGCCTGGAATACACCCTGAAGCACTGGTGATACAGTATCAGGGATAAGCTGGTAAAAGTCTATTGGGAAGCCATTACTGCCCAGTGATGTGTGGGAGAGAGATTTGAGATATCCATCTGGACTTCCAGAAGCAATAGCAGAGCTTTAGGAGGGTATGGCATTGTCACAGTGACAATTTTTCAGCAATCTCGAGAAGATCGACAGATTGCTGTAAAGTCTGCTGGGGGCCCTGGCACTGCTTTCCCCTGGTCTTGCACCCCCTCCCTGAATCAGCTCTTACTCAAAGTTGATTATAATTAACTATGGGGTGGGGGGAGGTTACAAGGGGCACAATGCCAACCACAATTGCGGTTAACATTGTGCTGCCGTTGTAATGTCGGGTCAAGACGTTTTTGTCACTGCAGCTTCGTAGATCCCTTTAAGAGCCTCCCTCTGAGAGCCAGACAATGCTGGAGTAGTGAGCACCTTAAGGAAGGTGTTTAACTCATCCATGTTTAGCCAGCCACAAGTAGTGTATAGGTCCTATGGAATGCACATATAATTTTGTTAATAACATTGGATTTAACCTGTAAGAAGCCCGCTTCATCCTTCAGGCCACTTTATATATCTTTCGGCCTGTTGCTTTCTCAGTCTGTATGACAGCAGCTTGCCTGCTTCCCCCCCTCATCCCAGAACTTATTATCTAAGTACTGCCAGATCCAACGTACTGATTGTCAGCATCTTGAGCTGCATACCAAGATTCCTGATCTCCTTCAACACTAAGGCATTTACCTACTGACCTTTGTTTTCTTTATACAATTTTCTCCTTAGCTATAAGCTGGGCCTCAAATTCTTTCTGCTCTACCTCCCTTTTCTTCCTGTGCAGGGCTACATACCCCATTATTTTACCCTGGATAGAGGTCTTTAATGCCTCCCAGAGGATAGATATTTTATTTATAATGTGCCCGATTCCAAGTCTCTGGGTACTGTACAGTACACATCAATAACAAAAATACATATAGGTGACATTCGAGCAGTGGGGTGAGAGGAGCTTAAAATTCCTGTTTCAAGTAATGGAACCAGAGGGGCCTCTTCCTTTTCACAAGATTCAGGTAATATATGGGATCCAGCAAGCTGATCTTCCGATATATGTTTCATTAAAAAAAACTTTTAGCTCAGAGAGGTCCTCACAGGAATGCAGTGCCAAAACCACTTCCTGTATATTACACCTTTTTATTGCAGCTCTCTGAGGGGGCAGCAATGGCCACACCTTATTGGGGTGATGTACGGGGGACTACAGGAGCTCTCTCGGGAATCCACGGTCTCAATCCTGGAGGCCTGGAACAGGGAATTAGAGATTCCGGTCTCTGAGGAGGACTGGAGCAAATACACAAAGCTTTCTATGAGGGTCCCTCTTGCCCCCTACTGGAGAGAATTTTCTTGGAAAACAAGGAATAGATTTTTTTAATATTCCGGCAAAGGTGGCCAAAATAATAGGTGATCCTCATGGGAAATGCGGGAGAAATTGTGGGGAAGTGAAAGCAGGGCTCTGCCATGTCTTTTGGCCCTGCCCTGTTGTTAGGGGGTTTTGCTGGGATGTAGTAACAGCTCTGGTCAAATTAATAGAAGAGGCAGTGCTAACTCCTGAACTGGTCCTCTTGACGGTCCCAACTGGGGGACTTCATGTCCAAAAGGGGTCTCTCCTGGTGACCTGTATCTTGGCTGCCAAGAAGGTGATTACTCGCTTATGGGGTAGAAGTGCCCCACCTATACTTAGAGATTGGTTTAAGATTATAAGAGACCTGACATCCAGCAGACCTGACCTGGGTTTGAATCCCACAGCTTCCACTTGCATACTGTGTGACCCTGAGCAAGTCACTTAACCTCCTTGTGCTCCCAGGTCGCTCCTGTAAAAAAGCTTTCAGCTTAGTGTGCTATACCTGGTTAAACAACTAAAAAAAAAAAAAAAAAAAAAAAAAAACCTTTATGTACTAGAGAGGCTTTCTTTTACAGGACCAAAACCAGAAACTTCATTTGAACTTAGATGGTGAAAATGGGTAATGTATGCAACTCAGGAGGATCCCCTTTTCATACCATGATCTTTAGATAAAAAAAACAAGTTATTCATGGGGAACACCTTGAGGACATAACAGGTAGTTTGATTGCTTCTCGAATGGTCTACCTGTTTAGGTTAGACACCTTTAACCTACATTGTATGCTTTAACATGGTATTTATGTCATCTTATGCACTCCTATCTATGGATTTTTAATAACCAGAGTATAGCAATATTATTTGTTCTATATCTATTGTCTCTCTGTATGATTGACTCAGTACTGCATCAACTATGTCTCACTTGTACTGTTGTATGGATCTTTATAAGAAAAAAATCAATAAAAACTAAAGTGTAAAAAAAAATACATATAAGCAGCAATTCATCATAAACATAAAATTCTAGCCATCCCATTAAACCAGTATATCAATCACTGAAAGCCTGCTGGTATAGGTATGTCTTTAGTCCCTTTTTAAAGGCTTCTACAGAGGGGCCTTCCCTTAAATAACTAGGAAGGGAGTTCCACAGAGTAGGCACTGCCACTGAGAATGCCATGTCCCTAGAATGCCGCAGCCTAACTCTGGGAACTCTGAGGAGGCCTCCCCTGGCAGAACAGAGTGCCTGGGGTGGATGGTAGAGGGCAAGGAGATCCTGCAGATAGACAGGTCCCCTTTCATGTAGGGTCTTGTAGGTCAGAAGCCCTACCCTGGAGACAGTTCTCTGCCTGACTGGCAACCAGTGCAGTCCACAGAGGACTGGGGTGATTTGGTCACCTCGTCTCACCCCAGTCAATAATCTTGCTGCCGCATTCTGCACCAGCTGCAGCCTGCAGAGGTTGCCACCAGATAACCCTAGGTACAGGGCACTACAATAGTCCAGTCTGGATGTGACAAATGCATGCACCAGTGTGGTCAGATCCTCTGGTGGGATTAGGACTTGGATACATGCGATGTTCCTGAGATGATAAAATCCACTCCTGATGATGGCTGACACCTGAGCATCAAGCATCAAACCATTATCCAGGATCATGCCAAGATTCTTCACCTGTCTAGGTGGGGTAAGGGGAACACCCCTAACACTAGGCCATGGGGTAACCCCTCACCACACCCTCCACCCCGACGAACTGGATCCATAACAAGTACCTCTGTCTTGTCTGGGTTAAGTTTAAGCCAGTTTTGAGTCATACATACTTGGATCTCATCAAGGCAGCTGTTAAATACAGACGCTGACACCTGGGCAGGGTTTTAAATAATTGATTAGCACTTTTTTCTTGTGACAATACTAACTGTACAGAAAGCATTTATATAGGTTTTCTAGAAGTGTTATGTTTTTTAAACACAGTGAGGCAAGTGCTATGCATTTTCACAACGTTTTACAACGTTCATGAGCAAAACGCTAATCAATTTTTAGAGTTAAATAAAACCCTGCCTGGGTATTGGGTGCACAGGACAAGTACAGCTGGGTATCATCTGCATAGCAATGAAAACCCAGCTTGTACCACCAGATAATGTACCCCAATGGCAGCATGTACACCGTGAACAACAAGGGTGACAAGACCGAACCCTGCAAGACCCCACAGCACAGAGGCTTTGGGTTAGATGAAGCTAACCCCATCATCACCCTTTGCACTCTGCCTGTCAGGTATGACCTGAACCAGGTGATGACATTACCAGACAGGCCACACCAGAACTGCAGGTGGTCAAGTAACACCTCATGGTCCATGGTGTCAAATGCTGCAGAGAGTTCCAGGACCAAGATATTCCGGTCACTCCTGTCCATCGACATCAGGAGATCATTAAGCACACTCACCAGGGTGATCTCTGTACTATGCCCCGCATGAAACCCAGACTGGAAAGGCTCATAGGTGGTGGAGGAGGAGGCAAGATGTCTCTCGAGCTGTATGGCCACCACTTTTTCAGTAACCTTCCCTAAAAATGGGAGGTTTGAGACTGGCCTGTAATTGCTGAGGCAATCCGGGTCCAAGGAGGGTTTCTTCAAAAGGAGTCTAAGGATGGCCTTATGCATGTAACCCAGTGTCATTTCTTCCAAAGTACGAGGTCACTCTTTGAAAAAACAGGTAATGAAGGCCTTGTTCTGAAACTATAGTGGGTCCAAATGCCACATGGCTGACCTAGACAGAGCAGGACCCCAAAGTAAGGACAGTTCCACTGGGGCATGGTTAGACAAGTACCGAGGGGTGATCTGAGAGGATACTGCCATCTGCATGGCCATAGAAGAGGCTAATCAATGCAACTGAAGGTGGAGAACATTGCAGAGAAGCATGAGTAGTCCAGATCTTGGTGACGTTACAGCTACCAAACATCTGTTAGCGATAGCAAGAACATCATGCCCTTCAGCTCAGTGAGCACTTTCAAACTCTATGAGGCTCAGGCTTATCTGAGTTCCTGTTTAAGCAGACATCTAGAATGACATTAAAGGGGGGCGTGGCCAACCACAGACTGAGATGGCTGCTTAATCGCTCAGCTCTCCATGATCAGGGACAAATCCTATGGAATCCAGTAATCGGGTCACCCTCTACACCATCTAGTTTGCGTTAAAATATGGCAGAACCTCTCCAGCACATTTCTGTGCAATGCTTTTTCTCATTGCGAGTGCCTGTACCACCGGTAATGTGTTTGCTGAACTTCAGGAGCCTGGTTGGGATCATGGTCTCTGTTCCACAAGCAACGGGGGATAACTCCCGCACTGAACAAATGTTTGCTAAGCTAATGACCCAGATGGCTCAACTTACCTCAGTAGTTCCTGCAACTAACCAGACTCTCCAAAACATTGAAGTCCACATATTTCAAACAGAGCGGCAGCTAGGGTCACATGATGCAGCAATACAGGACATCTCAGCTACTCTCTGGTAGCAGGCCAAACTCAGCCACCAGCTTCAGGACAAGGTCAATGACCTTGAAAATCAAAGACGTCATAATAATTTAAGATTCGTGGGTTTCCCTGAAGGGGCTGAGCAAGGCAATGCAGTCTCCTTTTTGCAACTGACAATCTCTCTCCTTCTGGGTCTGCCAGAAGATTTTAGGCCTTAGATCAAGCAGGCCCACTGCTCGCTCGCACCGCCCCCTAAACAAGGCGACAGACCCAGGCCTCTTCTAGTGGGATTTCTGGATTTTAGACAGGAAAAAAGCTGTGTCAGCAGCAGCTAGACATAATAATAATAATATCACTTGGCAGGTGCATAAAATTCAAATATTTCAGGACTATTCCTGGGAATTATCCTAACGCCGAAAGGAGTATGGACCAGCTAGGAAGATTCTATACAAGTATAGCTATGTCTTCTCCTTAAGGTACCCCACTACCATGAGGATCATTTACAATGGTGCTCCCTTTCTGTTTGCTACTCCTGAAAGCCTTATGGATTTCCTCCGGGCAAAGCATCCTGCTGACTTTCGTGGCAATGATTCACTGATGGACTCCTCAGTGGCTACCCCCACCCCTGAGCCGGATGATAGCCAGCCAGCCCCAAAAGACAACCCAGCCAAGCCTGCAGTGAAAATCTTCGAAGTCACCTTACCTCAGAGGTCTAGAAAGTAACATCCCTCTGCCCAATGCCCCAGATGGCAGCACCCGACAGTCCATGCCAGCTCTCCCTTGGGATCAGGAGGAGAACAGCGTCCTAGGCCCAGCTCTGACATGGGGGCCTATTTCACTCTGAATCCTTTTGCAACCTTGTCATTGGATGCCCTGGACTGGACTGGATTGGGGAGACTGGCCTGGATAATTTGCAGTCCGAAGACAGTGCTCTGACCCTTACAACCTCGAACAGATCCTGGGCCGATGTTGTGGCGACCCCTCCCGTGTCACCGGATCCACAGGGACTTTCATCCATTACAAGCCTTACACAACGTGGTCCTGCCAAGCAACTTGTGGATAAGGCCCAGATTTTGGGCACACAGGACTCTCCTACTTGACTTTGGGTCTAAGTAATTATTTGACTTGCACTGCGGGCACAGGAGTGGGGGGTAAATGGTAGTTTGTGGGTGGTACCACCCCAGCCTCTACTCTCTGAATATCTGTTGGCAGGTGATCTTTACTCTCCTTTGGTAGTGGGATGCCCTATATGGACTCCTCTCAGAGTCCCAGCCTTCAATGGCCCTGGTTTTAAGTCCTGTATAGATCCCAGGGCTCTTTGGCCACATGATCAGCTCTCGGGAGTTTCAGTGCCTGGTTGGTGGCAGACCATCCCCATGGCTCTCTCCATGACCCCAGAACTGTAAGACAGGTAGACCCATGTCTTTTCTTGGTCCCTCTAACACAGAGTACTGGACCCCTAATTGATGGCCACCTCTTTACCCCCTAGGGGTACTGGATGGAGTCTTGCAGCCACAGCTGCTGACATTACCCATCTGGATTATCCTTTGGCTGCGTCACAGCCTGTTGTATATAGTTATAGTTGTTGCAGTTATTCCTATGTTATTTGGTTTATGGTTTGGTTGTTTGCACACCATGCTCTGCTTGCTATCTCTAATTCTTCACAGGGATATTCTATGGGGATATGGTATGCAACTGGCCACAGCGCTCCATTTCAGGGGTGGATGCAGCCTCTGCCCTTAGACTTTTTTAAACTTATGCTTCTGCCTCCTGATATTGTCTGGTATGTCTTGGAGGGCCATGGCTGACGTTTGTTTTACCACCTGGAATGTGCAGGGCTTAAATAACCTGGCTAAGCGTTCACAGGTACTGGCCCATCTTAAAAGGCTGAGGATGGACTTTGCCCTACTGCAAGAGACCAAACTTAAACAGGTGGAGCATGATCAGCTCAAATGTGTGTGGGTTGGCCAAGTTACCTCCTCCTTCTTGGTCCACACGCATAAGCGAGGGGTCACAGTTTTGCTCCACTCATCCATGCGGTGCCTCCCCCTTAAAGTCAAACGTGACTGTTGTGTTAGATGGGTGGTGGCCCTTTTTAATGCCCTGGAAGGGCTGCTAGTGGTGGCCAATGCCTATTGCCCAAATGAGGATTAGCCTGAGACGTTCCATTCCCTAGCCCAGGCCATTGCCTCTGTAGCTTTTCCTGTGGTCCCAGTGGTCATGATAGGTGACTTTAATCTCCCTCTGGACTGGAGCTTGGCAGCTCCAGATCATCATCTGAGAGCTAGGCTTGCTCTCCAGCAGCTAGCTACTGATCTGGGCCTTCAGGATGCCTGGAGGGACCTCCACCATAGGGACAGAGACTTTACTTTCATGTCCCCGGTTCACTGCTCTATGTCCCGCCTGGACTAATGGCTGCTTTCCACCATGCTACTGCTCACTTTGTTGGACTTCTTGATTGTCTCAATGGTCATATCTGACCATGCCCTGGTACAGCTGTGTTTACTCCGTGGTCCAGAGCTCCCCCTTCCTACTGTTGGCACCTAGACCCTTTGTTGCTTCGCGATCCAGAGTTTGCCCCGTGGCTTATCAGCCAAGTTGAACATTTTCTCATTGATAACCATCCCTTTGCTGCTGATACTGGTTGTGTTTTGGAAGCTTTGAAGGCTACTCTCAGAGGTGCCATAATAGGCTATGTGGCCAGCCATAGGTGGCAGAGGGAACATCAACTTAAAGCATTAGAACAGCGCCTGGCTGACCTAGAACTTCAACATAAACAGACCCCCTTTCCTGCTCCGTGCTCTCCTCTCCATTTGGAACTTGCTCAAGTCCAGCTGCGCACCAATGACCTCTTGGCTAGGAAGGCAGAGTTAGCCATACTTAGATTGAAACACAAATTCTGGAAGGGAGGAGAGCGGGGGGGGGGTAGTCCTTGCCTATAGACTTCGCAAACAAAGACCGGAGTCCTACATTCCTTGTCTTAAAGGCCCCGGGGGATCAGTACAGGTGCTCCACGATCAAATAAACTCAATAATGGTGGATTTCTATAAACATCTCTACTCCTCCTCCTCTAGGGTGTCAGACCCCTCAGAAATCCGGTGATTTCTGAACTCATTTCCCCTTCCGCAGTTGTCTGCCCAACAGGCCGCCTTACTGGAGCAGCAGATTACAACCCAAGAGGTGATTACTGCCATGAAAGCTTTGAACTCTGGCAAGCCCCCTGGAGGGAATGTCTTCCCCCCCTGAACTCTGGTCGGTCGTAGCCCCCCAAATTGACCAGCTGCTGTGTGATCTTTTAAACTCAGCCCTCTCCACTGGAAGATTTCCACCTACGCTCAGGGAGGCTATAATTACAATTTTCCCCAAAAAGGGGAAAGACTCCTCCCTCCCTCCCAGCTATTGCCCCATCTCCCTTAATAATTCAGACAGCAAAATATTTGCTAAAATTCTGGCCACTTACCTCAGCCCACTCCTCCCCTTCCTTATACATCCATCTTAGGTAGGTTTTGTCCCGGGCAGGTATAGTAGAGATCATATCCATTATCTAATCAACATCTTGGCCTGTGCTGCCCATTGTCCCACTCCCACGGCAGCTGTCACAATTGACTTCAAGAAGGCCTTTGATTCCCTGGAGTGGGACTTCTTACTCCAGATGCTCGAGACTATGGGATTTGGATCCAACTTCCGGCACTGGGTAGTGGCTCTTTATAAGGCTTCCCTCGCACGGGTCATTACCAACTCTACCTTGTCTTCTCCCTTCCCTCTCAGGTGGGGCACCAGGCAAGGCTGCCCCTTATCCCCACTGCTTTTCATCATTGCAGTGGAACTTCTGGCAATTGCCATTCATCAGTCCCTGGATATAAGGGGTTTCCCTGTTGGTGTTAGAGTATATTCTACATTCCTGTATGTGGACAATCTCCTAGTCCCTCTTGCAGATGCCCCTCAGTCTATCCCCCCCCCCCCCACTCTACCTGTTGTCAGAATTTGCTTTGTACTCTGGGCTCAGGGTTAACTGCTCCAAAATGGAGGTGATGCCCCTGAATGACAGGTGCACACAGTGGCAGATCACATTGCTGGGGCTCCAATGGGCTGTACATTCATTAGTTTATCTGGGCATACGTATTGGCCAGGATCTGACAAAGCTGTGGGATACAGTCAAGCCCACTTATAAGAACATTGGATATAAGAACATCCCAGGTATAATCACATTTTGCCTGTGTCCTGATCTTGCCCCATTGTTTTAAATGGCATGGAAGCCCATTTATAAGAACAGGTAGATTGGTTATAATCACTAGTTTTTTCTAGCCTACACAGTAAACTTTGTTATCGGAGACATGTTTTTCCACAGCAGAGCAGGAGAATGAAGAGCATTTTACACTTCACAGTCACAATCACAGCTCATTAGCTCAAAAGCACTGCAATAGCTCTTTCTGTGTGAATGTCTTCTTTGATCTGTAATGACTTCCCTATTTCGCCTATTTAACACGTCATTACGAATCACTGAATGGCGATTAAGCTAATTTATTTCTTAATTCTTAATTGCTTCAAAAATTACAGAGACATTCCTTCATGGGTTGGGTTACAAAAAGCTGTCTGGTAACAAAGCGTTATCTCAGCTGAATTGGAGAAAAGCAAGCAGACAGCGCTGATGCTCGCACAGAAAATTCAGATTATCGAGCGTCTTAGTGATGCTGGCTGTAAACGTTCTGAGGTCTCTAGAGATTTCAACATTAGTGTATGCACAATTTCCAAAATCCTGTCTAACAAAGAGAGACTGTATGCTGACTATCAAAGGGGATTTAACCACGACATTAACCGAAAACGGACAGGGAAGGACGAAGTTGTGGAAACAGCCTTGCTTTCTTTGGTTTAGTGCATGTAGAAGTGCTGATGCCCCTATAAGTGGCCCGATCCTTCTGACAAAAGCCCAGCAACTTGCCGATGGACTAGGTGTTCCATTTATAGCAACCATGGCTGGCTATGCAGATGGAAGGAATGGCTCAACATCCACTTCAAGCGCTGTCATGGAGAAAAACAGGATGCTGATTTTGTAGGTGCAGGGGACTAGTCAGAGACTGTCCTCCCTGTCCTGCTGTCTGAGTTCTCCCCAGACTGCATCTATAATTGTGATGAGACAGGGATTTATTTTCATGCAATTCCTGATGGGACACTCACTTTTAGGGGGGGTGTAGCATCTGGTGGCAAAAAGGCAAAAGAACGCTGTGTGGCGACAAGTAACAGCTGAAACCATTAAAAACTGCTTTAAAAAGGCCGGGTTCCATTTGTCTGCAAATCTACAGGAAGATGCAAATCCAGATGGTGGTGCCAGCGACTAATCAATTCCCGAGGTCATCGCTCCTATTGGTGTCATGACGACTGCTGAATTTGAACAATATGTGGCCATAGATGAGGGACTAGAGTGCTCTGGGGCTATTACAGAAGATGTCATCTGCCGGGAGATAAAACAAATGGAGGAAAGCAGCGTCGAAGATGAAGAACCACAGTAACTTGAACCACCGTCTGTTCGGGAGGTAAAGTCATGCATGGACAGAATACAGCTTTTTGTCCTAAGCAAAAACTGTGAGCTAACTTCATTTCATCAATTTGATGCTTTTTTTAGATGAGTTATCACTGTCCAGCTACAAGAAGCAAAAAATAACTGATTACTTTACAAAACATCAGTAATGAAGTACTGTACTGTACGTTTTTTAAATGTTTTGAGCGTGATTTTGTATGATACATTATTGCACATTATTTAATTGTGTATATGATACATGAAACTTTTTTTTTACACTTAAATTTTGTGAGCCTGGTGTTTTGTGCTAAGTGGGATGGTGTGGGGGGGTCGCGGTGCTACATGGGTACCAGTATAACTGAACTCAATGGCGGCCTGCTTATAGTAACAGCCCGCTTATAAGAACATTTTGTCTTGGCAAATGGCATGTGCTTATAAGCGGGCTGCACTATATTAACCTCAAACCCCTTTTGGCTGATATTAAAACTGAATGTGAGCATTGGCATAGTCTCCATTTGACACTGGTCGGCAAAATTTTGGGCATCAAAATGATAGCTGCACCTAAGCTATTGTATGTCCTTTCACATATTCCATTGGCTTTGCTGGCGTGCTGGGTTAAGACCATTGACAAAACCTTCTCCAGCTTTATTTAGGAGAACTCTAAACCCAGATTTAGCAAGGGGAAATTAAGAGCACACTGGAAGGATGGTGGGTGGGGCTTACTCTGCCTGGAAGGGTATAAGTGGGTATTTCTGACAGCCCAGATCCTGGCATGGTTTCGCGCTCCTGGCTCAGATGTCCCGCAATGGGTAGCTATGGAAGTGGATTTTACCCAGGTGCTGTCCCCTTTGGTCCTGCTATACTACACCCTTCCTAAGAATCTGCTGGACCACCCCACAGTGTCTGCCTCAGTTCAGGCCTGGCATCTGGTCCACAAGAAGCTAGGGGCTAACCCCTGACCCCTAACTGAAATGTCCCTTTGGCACAATGCCTCTTTCCAGGTTGATGGGAAACCCCTTGCATGGATGGACTGTAGAAACAAAGGTATCCTTAAACTGGCCCAGGTGCTGACCACCGATGGACTTACCATGCAGTCTTTTCAGGAATTAGACTCCAAATTTCACTTGGGGAAAGCTGCGTTCTGGCAATATTTGCAACTGCACAGTGCAGTTCTGGCCTACATTAGGAAACTTCCATCAGGACAGCATGGAGGTCTTGCCCCTCTATATCGGTGGCTTTCTAATAAATCCCGGTACTGCTAGCCTTGTCTATGCCAGTCTTCGGAGTTGACTTCCCTCTGACTCTGATCAAGCAAAGACTAGGTGGGAAAAGGCCCTCCAGATACCACTTACTGATGCCCAATGGCGACCCTGTTGGCAAAACACCCACTCTCTACTTTCTGATACTAGAAGTAAGCTCATCCAGAATAAGATTCTCTCGCATTGGTATCATACTCCGTCCTTTCTTTTTCGTCTGCATATTCTGGATAACGATCAGTTCTGGCAGTGCAATGCCTCTGTGGGAGATCTAATTCATATTCTATGGTGCTGCCCATGCCTTCACCCCCTCTTTTGGACTGTGGTATGTGGTCTTGCAGAACAGGTCCTAGGCCACGGTATGGAGCAGGATCCCTGGGTCTAGATTTTGGGGCTTTCCCCGGAGGCTGTCAAGCTGTTGTATCGGCAGCTAAGATGGCTTACCCTCCTCAGCATACAAACAAACTGTCTTATTTTTTGTCGTTGGAGAATGCCGGAGATACCTTCCATCTCTGATCTTTTCAACTCTCTTTCCATGCTAGCCCAGATCGACAGTCTTTCTCATGTACAAGCCAATATGCTGGATTAGTACTGCTGATGCTGGGCCCCATACCTAGCATATCTCTCCCCTCATGCAGACATTGGGTGAAGCCTTAGCCTACAAGTTTGGTTTCTACTTTCTAGGGAAGCATGGTCACTTGCTGTGCCAGATGGTCATATGCAACCTGTTCACACTGGTGTCTTATATTAAGATAACTTACTATCCTCTATCTAAGTTTCATACTAATATTACAACATATGTGTGGTGTGTGTGTCTGTTGCCCTAACTTTTTTTTTCCCACTGTTTCCAGGATGAGATTATGCATCAAGACCCCTGTGGATTGCATAGACTCTTTTCTCTAGGTCTTTTTGTCATTTCATTGTAACTACCTTGGTATTCTGTCAGGGGAGCTACCTGATGCTGTACTCTGCTGTCTTTTTCTTGTGACTTCCCTCACGATATATCTTGTTAGAGTCATGATGCCAGTTTTAACATGTGAGTGTAATGTCATTTTTATGTTTGCTTGCATGCATGTGTAAGAAACATAGTGCCATCATCCGAGTTTTCTGAGGTGTGGCAGTCCTCTTCCAATTTAGGTTGTGTGTTTGCAGGCGCGGCCGCAGTTCTCCAATGCCTGCTCGAGCTGTCTATGACAGCTCCAAAATGCAGTGAAGTACAGTTAAAAGGGGGAGCTATGCTTCAGTGAGCAGCGATAAGATATCGCCTGCTCATGCGCGCTTCCCCTACAACACACACACACACACACACACGCACACATACTGCGTGGCTGCGTGCTGCCCCCACGCACACACTGTATAGCCGACGGGTGCCCAATCCCCGTCGGCTGTGCTGCACTCCCAAAGTACAGGGTGCCACACTGGGAGCCCACCCCAGCATGGCAACAGATGCTGTCGCCAACGGGTGCCCAATCCCTGTCAGCTCCACTGTCCTCCCCCAAGCATCCAGGTGCCACACTGGGAGCCCACCCCAGCGTGGCAAAATGTGTTATAGCCGACGGGGTGCCTAATCACCCGTCGGCCTTGTGACCCCAAACAGTCTTTTCAGCTGCCAAGCTGGGAGCAAAACCCAGCGTGGCAAATGTCCTCGTCGTCTCAGTAAAGAAATACACCTGAAAATAAAAACTGTCCCTCGACACTTCTCCTGCCCCCTCCACAACCCACTGCACCTGCCTCCCCACCCCTCACCCCATACTTACTTTCTGACCTCGCACGACGATCTCGTGACTGGGAACACATCTGCACTCTTCAAAGCCGATCGCGAACTGAGGAAATGCCGGTAAGCTGTAAATTGGGATAGATAGGGTTTTTTCAACTTTGCTGCATATCTCAGGCATTTTTTGGAATTTTTGCACCAAATTTTCAACATGGGGTTTTTGGGACCCCTTCTCATGAATGCTGTCACTGTCATGGCATTATTCGGGCCTGAAGGGTGATTTCGCAGTCACTGCACGAACTCACCTTTCGGGACCAGTTAAGGAAATGACACTGCCAGTGTTTATAAGGTGGGCTCTCAAGAAGCCTATTTTGAAAATTTGGTTGAAAAATTCCAAAAAAATGACTGTTTTATGAGCGTACGTTGTGCAGCTCCTATGCACGCTTGTAAGTTCGTAAATTTTCAATATTTTCACTCCAGATTTTCAACATTGCCATTTTACCACACCTTCTTATGAGTAGTACAGCTGTCATTTTTAACATCTCACCCAAAATGTGTTTCCACCCATGTAGCGCACAATGGCATAGTCGGTGTGCAAAATCAATGTACAGGACAAATTAAGAAAATCACAGTGACACTGTTCATGAGCAGAGGTCTTAAAATGGCTATGTTGAAAATTTGGTGAAAAATTCCCTAAAAATGACTGCTTTCTACGGCGTCGTTGTTACGGCTCTCATATAAACCAAGTTGAAGTTTTCAATATTTTCACTCAGATTTTCAACATTGACATTTTATTACACTTCCTTATGAGCAGTACAGCTGTCATTTGCCACATCTTGCCCAAAACATGTTTCCGCCCATGTAGCGCACAATGGCGCAGTTGGTGTGCGAAATCAATGTATGGGACACATTAAGAAAATCACAGTGACACTGTTCATGAGCAGAGGTCTTAAAATGGCTATGTTGAAAATTTGGTGAAAAAATT
The DNA here is from genome assembly GCA_016271365.2 of Neoceratodus forsteri. Lineage (NCBI taxonomy): Eukaryota > Metazoa > Chordata > Ceratodontiformes > Ceratodontidae > Neoceratodus > Neoceratodus forsteri. The sequence continues at coordinate 240,364,474 of CM057451.1, forward strand.
CCTAAAAATGACTGTTTTACGAGCGTGCGTTGTGCAGTTCCTACGCACGCCTCGTAAGTTCATGACTTTGTAATATTTTCAGTCCAGATTTTCACCAGTGGCATTTTTCCACACTTCCTTATGAACAGTACAGCTGTCATTTTCCACAACATGGCCGAAATGTGTTTTCACACTTTCAGTGCAGAGATGCGTGGTCGCTGTGGGAAATCATTGTTCGGGACAGATAAAGAAAATCACAGTGACACTGTTCATGATTGGAAGTCCCAAAATGCCTGTGTTGACAATTTGCTGCAAAAAATCCTCAAACTATTTACATTACGGGTGTGCGTTGCACAGTTTCTATGCACGCTCGTGACTTCACAGGTTTTTTTAATATTTTTTACTGCAGATTTGCAACATTGCCATTTTTTACACCTCTCCATGAACAGTACAGCTGTCATTTTTTGCATCCTGTTCGGAATGTTTTTGCACCTGTGGTGCTAAATGCCATAGTCGCTGTTCATAAGCAGCTTTCAGCTAACAAACTGATATTGCCACTGTTCATGAAGTGGGGTCACAGAAAAAACATGTTGAAAATTTGGAGTGAAAATACCAATGAATGCCTGAGGTATTAGGGTTTCCAACCATAACACCCAACCCTGTAGAGAATGACAGGCATCAGGGGTGTGCCATGGAATTCTTGCCTGTAATGCTCATGCCGTTCCACACCCTGCAGCCAGTGAGAGGCATTGAGGTATGCCTTGGACTCTTCGGCCCCAAAGTTCACCCCATTCTCCTATACCGTACCCATCTCATCGTATTTCCTGATGGGATGGGGTGCGCATAATGGCCAAAGACCCCAAGGCACACCGTGACACTTGTTAGTGTCTGCAGGGTGGGGTGTGGTGAAATGGCATGGCCGTTATGCCTGATGACCCAAAGGCACACCCCAATGCCTGTCACTCTCTGCAGGGTGGTGGGGTTGGCTTCGGTTCAATACTTCACTGCCATTCCTATTACACAGCTCTGTAACTTCTAAACTACCACTGCCAATGCCAGCAAGCAAACATTCGGCATTGACAAATGCTTATTGTACCTCTACTCATCACTGGAGTACGTGGTGTTTAGATATTTACTATCTCCATACCTGATACTATGTATGCATTTGATTTGTCGTATATGCCAATAAAAAGAATTAACATAGAATGACATTAAAATCCTTGCCTATGATTAAGAGGGTCAAGAGATTCCCAGATCTAAGAGTGTGGCAGAGTTCAATGAATAAATCAGGATTATCATGATTGTGCCCATGAACGTTAATGAGCAACAGGGGGCCCTCAGAGGTGTCAAATTTAGTTACCACCCACTACCAGCAGTGGCTGTTGTCTTTTGCATACTTTTCCAATAAAGGTGTTTATGTATCAAGATAGATACACCTGCCTTAGAGGAGGGGGTGCCAAGGTACACTTCTACACCCACTCAGTCCCTGCAAAGTTTGGAGACCTCCTCTGCATTTAATATAATCTCCTGCATCAATGCTACCTTCACTTTCATATTTTTTTAACCTAGTCAGAACATATTTCCTTTTATCAGGAGAGCTGATTCCCCTGACATTCCAGGAGATACAGTTTAGGGACGCCATGATAAATGGTGCATAGAAACAGAATATTTTTGAAGGTATCTGGCCTACAAACCCTTAGAACAGGTTAGAATAGTCCCTCTTGGATCTCTTACCTCTTTTTTCTATAAATATCGATCAAATTGGGACTGTGTAGGAACAATTCTAGAGTATGTGCAAACTTAAGAAAATAGAAACGTGGAAAGCAGAGAGTACATATACAGTAAAATGCATTATTTTAGTGGGGCATCACATCGTGACTTTAGAGAGACACCCAGATAAATGTCATCTGGACCTTAAGGGTCAGAAGTCTGGCGAACAGCACAACCCAGGTTTGAACAAACAGGAGAGTGATGCCAGTCATACCCATGCGTAAGTAGTAATAACAGCTAATACCAGAGCCTGCTCTGCCCCTGGAGAATCGCAACTACTGAGTAACATTGAACAATGTTCACATACATATAAGCAGGTTATTCCAGGACTGAGTTGAGTTGAATGCATCCATTGTACCCTATTTGAGTAGGTGGAGACAGGGTACACCTCCATGGAAGAACAAATGGGAAAGGTAGTGAAGGAGAGAGGGTGTGTAAAAAATGAGCAGAGGGAAGGGGAAACGTGGGAAGTGCCGGGGTGAGGAAAGGGAGGGATGTCGCAGGATTGTGCCATTGGATGACAGAAGATATTTATTTAGTTTTTGTTGACCGGGTAAGTGCACTAGACAAATCCTGCCTATTTTCAGGCACAACCCGGGGGAGGGGGATACAGATGAATACCAACTCACCTTGAACCAGATTAAGCTGTTGGTGGCATTTTTAGTGAATGAGGGAAATTTGGCCAGGACACCGGGGGAAATTCCCCTACTATTTTCGATAAGTGACATGGAATCTTTAATATCCATCTGAACTACCACCAATCCAGGCAGATGGGACCTCGGTTTAACGTCTCATTCAAAAGACGGCACCTCAGAAGTGCAGCACCCCTCTCATGCTGCACTACAGTGTCAGTACTGGGATATTAACCCAAGTGCCGGATGTGGGAACTGAACCCACAGCCCTCTGACCTCCAGGCCTCAGAGGCGAGTGTGCTACCTACTGAGCCACTGACACTGATATACCTTGCATGGCTGTACCATGTGCCTACAAAGTCAAGCTAATAAGGCTACTCTCCTTTCAATTGTTCAGAACCACGTTAATGAGTCCCTGGGGAGGCACCAAGGGGTAGAGCATAATATGCTGTCTTGAAGGGATGAATTTATAGAAGAGATCCTCCCCCCACAGGCTGACCCTACTGGTCTCCAGATGGGTGGAGGGGATAACTGAAGTAGTGCTACTCACTGCACAGCAGAGCAATTACAGTTAACTCAGCATCTGCTACCCCACCTCACATGTCTGCTCATAGAGAAACTTACAGAGATTATTTCAGTCATAGTTCCGAGAATGCAACATCTTAGTAAAGTCATAGTATAAAGTATTTACAACACACAGGGCTTCATCCAGGATGTTTTTGTGGTGACCGCTGGGGTTTTGGAGTGTTTGGGCAGGCTGGGGAGGCAGGGAGTGTAGACAGGGTAGGCAGGAGGCTGAGTCAGTGGTGTGGAGGTCCGCTTAGTCCATGTCAGCTTTATGGGGTTGGCTGGAGGGCTGCAATCACTGAAGCTCAGTCCCAGGATAGTTTTGCACTCCAGTCTTTGTACAAGAAAGCAGTCCACCAGTGAATTTCAAAAATGCAAAGTCCAGTGTTTTATTCCATAGGTAAACACAGCAACTTAAGGATTGCAATGCAGACTGGTGCAACAGCAAATTTTAACACTTGATATGTTCGTTACCCCAGTGCTTCAGTGTTAGCTTTCCTCAGGGGGTGTGGTTTATTCTTAGCTCACTTTCAGTTTTATAGTATAAAGTTAATGACACCACTAACTCTAATTATGTTAATCTATCTAATAACAACAATAAGAGTGCCAGTGGATTACCGTGAAAATGAGATGGTGGATGAAAATGACCTCACAAATTTGATGGACTTACTTGAAAGCAACTTAGGGGAGAGGGTAGAAGTTGAAAGCACTAAAGATTTTCAAAATGTAAGAAGACAAATTTTTCGGTGCCAGTCAGACTTTTGTCTGATTGTTATAAATAACTGCATTTCTATTTTTGAAAAGTCAGTACTATCACAGGTCAGAGAATTATTAGGGAGGTGCACTAAGAATGTTAAAAAGAATATAATAAAACTGGAAGAAAATGCACTAGAGGAACTGAGAAAAAATGAAGACCTAGTAATCGAAGCATCAGATAAAGGTGGGAATATAGTTATTATGCAGAGATAATTATCAGCGAATGGTAAAAAAAAAGTATTTTTGATATCAATGACTATACAAGGTTGCATACAAACCCCGCTTTTAAGTTTAAAAAAGAACAGTTTTTTCTATTAAATGCTGCTCTGAACTCAGGGAACATTACTGATGGGGAATTGGAATATCTATACTGCGAAAACCCAGTTGTGCCCACTTTCTATGCCCTCCAAAAAACTCAGAAAAATTTTGTGGACCCTCTGGGGAGACCTACTGTCTATGGAATTGTTAGTTAAAAAGAACATCTGAGTGAATTTATAAACCTTTTCTTACAATACAGTATGACAAAATTACCTTTGTTTCTTAAAAACACAGGGGACACAATAATGAAATTCACTAGCATAGAATGGGAATCACAGTATTGATGATATGGCTTAGACAGTTTGCTGTGTGAGACTTTGCTCTGCACAGCTTAACCACATTCATATACCATTTTGTGCCTGTTCTCTGACAAACTTACTGCTTGAGCCCTGTTTATTGAACAGGCAGAGGGACCCTTTGTCTGTGTTTCGAGTTTACTTTTAGCTGTGTTTTGCAGCACTGTGGTGCCTCGCACCTTTATTTTAAACATATCTCAGTGATATATTTTACTTTTATTCTTGGGTTCTGCAGTATTGGGGGGTTTTGTGCTCTGTGACCCACTGCCAGTACTTCAGGGTCGGGATTGCTACTTAATCCAGCCCTGCAGCGAGCAGGGTGAGCTCGGGCAGGGCGAGTACGCATTGCGCGTGAAGACACATGCAAAGACACACACATCCTCGTGGGTGTTTAGCATAGCAGCGTGTTTGATTTAAGTCCTAGTGGATTTGCCTTTAGACACAGTTTAGTCAATTGCACTCCATAGCATTCGTCCGTCAGCCGGTAGGTTATAACATTAGGTTTTTGACCTCGATTTACACCTAGGTACATTTGACCATTTAGCAGAACGAGTGTTTGAGGATATTTCATTTTTATAGTATTAAGTAATGGAAACTAGTGTTACAGTTCCAGTATTTTGACAATATAAATTGCTTTGCAGTTTGTGTCACAGTTGTGTTCTGGCAGCTATTGGCAGTCTTCTGTTGCAGAGTTAACAGACAGCAGGGGGAAATACCGTTTTTGCAAGTTTTTATGTGATTAGCATTTTTTACCCATCTTTAGGGCAAGACATATACTTACCCTGTATGGAAAGCCCTGCATAGACCTGACATTTTATGCGCATAAACTTAGTCATTATTAACTGAATAATTGTTTAAATACCTTTATGTTGTATTAGTTTTGGTATTCGATTGTAACATGGCAGAGGGCAGTATTCTCGCAATTCTAACTACATCTGGACGCACTGGTATATAATGCATTGATTGTAACATGTATACATTATTGACTGGCGATTTTCCTGACCAGCCCTATACATGCAGCAAATGTTTAGAAATTGTGGAATTACACAACATGATTGGGCAATTTAATTTATGATTAATTGCACTTGAAAACAGCCAATCAGATATGCATAAACGTTTTAAAGCAACCACTGAAACACCAATTTTAGAAGTTAATCATGGCACAGAAGGTGGGACTGTTGTTACACCAAGCACCTCCCATCTCTCTGAGGTTTCTGTCCAGACAGTTATTAACAGTCCCCAGTCACATATAGAGGGTTTAAGAAAAAGAGCTAGGGAGGATGATTGTTTTAATGACAACAATCAAAACAATGCAGACAGCTGGTTTCACACACAAAGTACCAGAGTCACAGAAAAGGGTAGAAAGGCTCAACACTTTTGTATTGAGCAATTTAATAGATTTGATCCTTTATCTTCCCCTGCTTTAAATGTTACAGATGTAACTACAGATGCCCTTATTGGATTAACTAACTGTTGTACTCCTGATTTACCACCTGTTAATCCTATTACTAACAATATGTAAACCAATGATATTCCCTCATTGCTTTATCCACTGATCTTACAACTTCTTCTTTGTCAAGCATTCATTGTGATCTTAACATTCCCTTGCAACAATAAATTTATGTTTTGGACAATTCTATAACTAAACACTTAGATAGGATAATATGTAACCCTGATAAAGCTAACAGAACCAGTTCTAGTTTCAGTGGCTCCAAAATATCTGATCTCACGATGATGCTGTCAGAGATTATGAAGGACTGTGGCAATAATCCCATGGCACTTATACATGTAGGTGCTAACAACATCTATAGGGATTCTGTTCAATCAATAAAAAAAGATTTTGTTGCTTTAACTAATTAACTGGTGGATATAGGTTGTAAAATTTGTATATCTGAAATTTTACCTATTCCACGCTTTTCTCCATTTCTTAATAATAAAATTAAAGTTATTAATGAATGGCTTAGAAAATAGTGTCTGCAACAACATTTGATTTGTCTAACACATTGGGAAGAATTCAAACATCATCCCGAATTGTACTGCTTTGATGGTTTACATTTAAGTAGATGGGACAATGCTGTCTTGGGAAAACAATTTTTGACATCTGTTAATTTTTTAAACTGAATTCAGGGGGTAAGATGGTGGACAGGTCACAGTCTCTAAAATCTCCAGCTAGCAGCTCTTTGATATGTCGACAATTGCATTTCTTGTGCTTTAATGCCAGGTGTCTCAATCATAAAATGGATGAACTAAAATGCAGAATTAGTCAAGATGATGTTGACATTATCTCAGTTAGTGAAACCTGGGGTGATGATAAATCATCTTGGGAGACAATTATACCAGGTTTTACTGCATATACATATAATAGGCATAATAGGAAGGGAGGAGGAGTGGTGTTATTTGTAAAAAAAACAATTAAACTCAATAGACATTACTAAGAATTTCAAAAAACATGACAAACAAACTGAGACCATTTGGGTCAAGTTAAGTCTGCCCACATCAGATGTCCTCATTTTGGGTTCTTGTTATCACCCTCCCAACTCTCCAATTGATATTTTAGATGCTATTTTATGCGAATTTGAACAGGCTAAATTGATTGGCAAAATTGTAATCTCTGGAGACTTTAACTTAGGTAAAAGAGACTAGCAGAATTTAAGCTCCAACACCAGTCAGGGGAATAGACTATTGCATACATGTATTCAGTTAGGTCTTAAGCAGAATGTACTTATTCCAACTAGAGGAAATAATATTCTGGACCTCGTACTTTGTGATGATGATCTAGTAGTAGATAATATTCTGGTTAGCGACCCAATTGGAAATAGCGGCCATAACACTATCACATTTAATATCACACAAACTTATTTTTATAACTTCAATCTTACCAAAATATATTTGTATGACAAAGCTGATTTGGGCACAATGAAACATATAATTGGGAATATCAATTGGGGGTTTTTATTGACAGGTTCTACTCCAGAACGTTATAGGGAAAGCTTTAAGTATATTATCTGTCATCTAAGATTAAAAATGCTAGCCAAAACAAAGTCCCCAAATGGAAGAACCAGTCATCAAAAGTATTATTAGAATAAAGCGCAAAAAGTACATCCGATATCAAAAAATTAAATCATCCTCTAATTGGACTTCTTATATCCAAACACAAAGAAAATGTAAGACCATGATCAAAAGGGCTAAATCTAACTGGGAACATAATTTAGCGTTAACTGCTAACAAATCAAACAGTAAGCACTTTTACTCTTATATTAATTCTTTGAGGAAACCTACATGTCAAGTTGGTCCATTATTTGACAATGACATTTTGATTCATGACCCTAAAAAATGGCTGATTTGTTCAATAACAATTTTTGCAAAAAATTTTCCGGTATTGTTACACCAAATTATGATGCCGCCTTGTTAGAAACCACTAATGTTCTACCAGTTAGATTTTCTACAGACATCATTAGGAAAAAAATATTAACACTTAAAGATAAATACAGCCCTGGCCCAGATAGCATAGCTGGTCACTTACTATTTTTGTTGGTAGATGTTATTACTATCCCCTTAAAACTGATGTTTGATTATTTTTTGGCCACAAACTTTGTCTCACAGGATTGGAGAGAGGTAGACGTTATCCCTATTCATAAAACAAGCATTTGTCAATGCTGAATGTTTGCTTGCTGGCATTGGCAGTGGTAGTGTAGAAGTTACAGAGCTGTGTAATAGGAATTGGCAGTGAAGTATTGAACTGATGCCAACCTCACCACCACCCTGCAGAGAGTGACAGGCATTGGGGTGTGCCTTTGGGTCATCAGGCATAACGGCCATGCCATTTCACCACACCCCACCCTGCAGACACTGACAAGTGTCACGGTGTTCCTTGGGGTCTTTGGCCCTTATGCGCACCCCATTCCATTAGGAAATATGGTGAGATGGGTGCAATATAGGAGAATGGGGTGAACTTTGGGGCAAGAGTCCAAGGCATACCTCAATGCCTCTCACTGGCTGCAGGGTGTGGAATGGTATGAGCATTACAGGCAAGAATCCCAAGTCACACCCTGATGCCTGTCATTCTCTACAGGGTTGGGCTATGGTTGGAAACCCGAACACCTCAGGCATTCGTTGGTATTTTCACCCAAATGTTCAACATGGTTTTTGGTGACCCCACCTCATGAACAGGGGAATATCAGTTTGTTAGCCAAAAGCTGCTTATGCACAGTGACTACGGCATTTAGCACCACAGGTGCAAAAATATTCTGAACAGGATGTAAAATGACAGCTGTACTGTTCATGGGAGGTGTAAAAATGGCAATGTTGCAAATCTGCAGTAAAATATTTAAAAAATGGTGAAGTCACAAGCGTACATAGAAACTGTGCAATGCACCAGTATATAATTAGGTTGGGGATTTTTTACAGCAGATTGTCAACTCAGGCATTTTGGTGCCTCCGATCATGAACAGTGTCACTGTGATTTTCTTTATCTGTCCTGAACAATGATTTCCCACAGTGACCACGCATCTCTGTGCTGAAAGTGTGAAAACACACTTTGGCCATGTTGTGAAAAATGACAGCTGTACTGTAAATAAGGGAGTGTGGAAAAATGCCACTGGTGAAAATCTGGACTTAAAATATTACAAAGTCATGAACTTAAGAGGGTGCATGGAAACTGCACAATGCTCACTCATAACACAGTCATTTTACGGACTTTTGTCACCAAATTTTCAACATAGCCATTTTAAGACCTCTGCTCATGAACAGTGTAACTGTGATTTTCTTAATCTGTCCCAAACATTGCTTTCGCATACCAACAGCACCATTGTGCGCTACATGTGCGAAAACACATTTTGGGCGGCATATGAAAAATGGGAGCTGTACTGTTCATAAGGAAGTGTAATAAAATGGCAATGTTGAAAATCTGAGTGAAAATATTAAATTGCAAACTTATGAGTATGCATAGGAGCTAAGCACGTACTCTGTAAACAGTCATTTTAGGAATTTTTCACCAACTTTTCAACATAGCCATTTTAAGACCTCTGCTCATGAACAGTGTCACTGTGATTTTATTAATGTGTCCCATACATTGATTTACATACACCGACTGCGCGCATTGTGCGCCATATGGGCGAAACACATTTTGGGCAAGATGTAAAATGACAGCTGTACTGCTCATAAGGAGGTGTGTAAAATAGCAATGCTGAAAATCTGGAGTGAAAATATTGAAAATTCGTGAACTTACGAGTGTGCGTAGGAACTGTGCAACGCACGCTCGTAAAACAGTCATTTTTAGGAATTTTTTCACCAAATTTTCAACATAGCCATTTTATGACCTCTGCTCATGAACAGTGTCACTGTGGTTTTCTTAATTTGTCCTATACATTGGTTTCACACACCGACTGCGCCATTGTGCGCTACATGGGCGGAAACACATTTAGGGTGAGATGTGAAAAATGACAGCCATACTACTCAAAAGAAGGTGTGGTAAAATGGCAATGTTGAAAATCTGGAGTGAAAATATTGAAAATTCGTGAACTTACTGAGCCGCATGACACCGCGCAGACGACAGAACAGTCAGTTTTTTGACGCCCAAATTTTTCAAAATAGGCTTCTTGAGAGCCCACCTTATGAACACTGGCAGTGTCATTTTGTTAATCAGTCCTGAAAGGTGATTTCATGCAGTGACTGTGAAATCACCCTTCAGGCCCCAATAACGCCATGACAGTGACATCATTCATGAGAAGGGGTCCCAAAAACCCCATGTTGAAAATTTAGTGCAAAAATTCCAAAAAATGCTGGAGATATGCAACAAAGTTGAAAAACCCCTATCTATCCCATTATACAGCTTACCGGCATTTCCTCAGTTCACGATCGGCTTTGAAGAGTGCAGACGTGTTCCCGGTCCACGAGATCGTCGTGCCAGACTCGGGAGGTAAGTATGTGAGAGGGGGTGGGAGGTGGGGTGCACAGTGGGTGGATGCGGGTTGTGGGATGGGGGTCAGGGAGAAGCGCCATGGGACCGTTTTAAATTTACAGGTTTTAAAAAAAAAAGATGATGCGGGACATTTGCCAAGCTGGGGTGGGCTCCCAGTGTGGCAGAAGGATGGCTGGGGGGGCGTGGAGCCAATGGGAAATTGGGCACCCCATGGGCCATGGCATTTGTTGCCACGCTGGGGTGGGCTCCCAGCGTGGCACCCTGTACTGGGGGGGAGAAGACAGTGGAGCCGATGGGGATTGGGCACACCCATCGGCTATATCATTGAGTTGCCACGCTGGGTGAGCACCCATGCGGCATTTGGAAGGCTTTGGGGAGCTCAGCACAGCAGACGGGGATTGGGCACCTCGTCGGCTATAGAGTGTGTGTGTGGGGGGGGCAGCACGTAGTATGCGTGCGTGCATTTGTGTGTAGGGGGAGCTGTGCATGAGCAGGTGATATCTTATCGCTGCTCACTGAAGCGTAGCTCCCCCTTTCAACTGTATGCCACTGCATTTTGGAGCTGTCATAGACAGCTCCAGAATGCATTGGCTTACAAGGGCTGCGCCTGCCAACACACTGACTGAATTGGAAGAGGGGGTGACACACCTCCGAAAACTCGGATGATGGCACTATGTTTCTTGCACATGCGTGCAAGCAAACATAAAAAGGCCCAAAAAACAATTGGAAAAATTATTGGCCAATTAGTTTAACTTCTATCTGCAAATTACTAGAAGGTCTAATTAAAGATGTGATATCTCCTGTCCTTGATTCTCATGATGTAGAGCAACATGGTTTTAAAAAGGTAGAAGCTGTTTAACCAACTTAGTATGCTTCTATGAACATATTAGTTCCTTACTTGACAAAAACTTGCCTTGTGATGTTATTTATATTGACTTTAGTAAAGCTTTTGACATCTTGCCACGTTGGGCCCTAATTATTAAACTTCATAAGTTAAAAATAAACAGTTTCATAGTGAATTGGATAAATAACTGGCTTCAAAATCGGTCTCAGCAAGAATCGATCAATGGGAGAAAATCAGCTAAGGGTACAGTGACAAGCAGGATGCCACAGGGTTCGGTTTTGGGCCCTTGCCTTTTTCAGGCATTCATTGCTGATCTCACCTTAGGTTGTTCTTCTTTTACCATTAAATACGCAAATGATGTTAAAATAGGTGGCCCTTGTGCCTCTGTCATTCAGGCTAACATCATCCAAAAAGATCTTGATCACATTACTACATGGGTTAAGAACTGGGGCATGACTTTGAATATTTCAAAATGTAAAGTTAAACATTTAGGTTCAATATATTTGCATATTCCTTACTTTTTGGATAGTATACTACTTGACAGAACATCGGATGAAAGAGATTTAGGCATTATAATCTCAGATAATTTATCTTACAACAGACACGTACACAGCATTATTAGTAAAACCAATAGAGTAGTATGGTCTATTCTACGTAACATCAGATCAAGGGAGCGTGAAGTGTTGCTACCATTGTACCGAGCATATGCAAGACTACATTTAGAATATGCTTTCCAGCTCTGGTGTCCGTATAAAAAAATCTGAAGGCCTTTTATTAAAAACAGTTCAGAGGAAATTTATTAAAAAAGTTTCTGGGCTATATAATGTTTCTTATGAGGGAAAGTTAGACATCTTAAAACTTATGCCCTTATCCACATGTCGTCTTCGAGGCGATCTTATGTTATTATATAACATCGTCCATGACCCCTATCTCTTATGTGAACTTGGTTTAGAATTCAAAAATTACAACCATAACACTAGGGGGCATCCCTTGCAACTAGTCAGAAAACCATTCTTGAGATCTAGTCGCAAATATTTTTTCACTCTTAGAGTTGTTGGTCCTTGGAATAGATTACCACTCAAAGTCATTATTAGTGAAACTAAAAGTATTTTTAAAAATAGATTAGATGGCCTGATATGCAGTGGATATGATCTTTCCTATTATATATTGGATTAGCATAAGAGCATTATGGGCATCCGCCTTCTCGCTCTTGCACTCACCTTAGTATGAACTTAGTATATGTCTTGCAGCTGAAGCCCTTTATACATCAATCAGGCATGTTGATGGGGTCAGAGCTGCTAAGCACTTTTTGGAAAGACACAAAGGAAAAACTAATGCACCAACTGAGTTTTTGATAAATGGTTTAAACTTTGCTTTCTCTCACAACTACTTTAAGTTCAGTGTTTTTTTTTTTCATACAGCAGTGTGGAACAGCTATGGGGTCCTCAATGGCCCCGGCTTATGCCAACCTTTTTATGGGTTTATGGCAGGAGGAGATCTTAAATAATCCCAGTGTAAATCCCCATTATAACAACATTGTGAAGTGGGAAAGATTTATAGATGATTGTTTATATGTCTGGCATGGCACCCTGGAGAGGGCAAATCATTTTGTAAAATGGTTAAATGAAAATAACAGAAATCTGACGTTTACCTCACAAACTTACAAGACTGAAATTAACTTTTTGGATATTACATTAATTGGAAACAAAACAACAAAAAGAATAACTACTAAGGTGTTTAGGAAAAAAAAGCAACAAATTCTCTTTTATGAAATGAGAGCTCACATCCAATTAAGTTGAAACAGTCTATACCTTATAGTCGACTTATGAGGATTAGGAGGAACTGTACACAAGACTCAGATTTTCATGAGAAGGCAGAAGAACTAATTTCTAGATTTAGGGAAAGGGAGTACCCAGACAACATATTAAACAATGCATTAGAATGTATAAAGAACAAAACACAAAGGGTATTACTGCGAGAAAGAGAAATAATGTCTGAAGGAAGGCGGGGAAGAGCACGCACGGAAAACATGATTACAATTTCAACAGAATTGAACCATGTGTCTGGGCAGATAGGAAATGTAATCTGGAGAAATTGACATATTCTCAAAAGTGATGAAATTTTAAAGAAATCAGTAAGTGCCAGTCCATGTGTAACATTCAGAAAGAGTTCAAGTCTAAAAGATAAAGTAGTGCACAGCCAGTTTAAACCATTAGAAAAATCAACAACTTGGCTCCTAGTAAAACCTCAGGGGTCTTACAAATGCCACAGATGTAGCATATGCAAATATGCAGTTCCCTCAAAGGAATTTACATCACCTACTAATGGGGAAAAATAGACAATTAAGGAATTTATTTCATGTACAACATCCTTTCTGGTATATATCCTTTGGTGTAAATGCAATCTATGCAACATAGGCAAAACAATCAGGCCATTAAAATAACAAATACAAGAACATGTATGTTCTATAATAAATTGGAGCATAGATGCCCCTGTTGGCAGGCATTTTCTGAATGTACACAATTCAGACACTAGTACTTTGAAGTTCACAGGTCTGGAATAGGTAAAAACACCACCGAGAGGTGGCAATAGGAAAGACCTATTACTCCGGAGAAAAAGTTACTGGATTTTTAAACTAAAAACAATAAAACCTAAAGGCTTTAATGACAATTGGGACCTCAAACCCTTTTCAAGGGCGGGAAAATAAAATAAAATAAAATAAATTGGAACCACTGTGGAGAGAAGAGGCAAATAAACCTCTATATAATTTATTGGGACCTCTTGAGCCCTCCCCCAATCTCCCAATCCCACTATAATCCATTACAATGCCTGAACATCAGATTAGATTTTGAATAGACATAATATATCGTATTGCAAAAGTGAATGGTATGAAAATACCTGATGAATTTAACTTATGCCTTTCTCCCTCTTTTGCTTTCAAGGTGAACTGAAATATTCAATACTTTTATCTCTAGAGAGTTTGTTGGCCTTGACAAAAGACTGGATATTGTATTCAGCAACAAATCCCTACTCCCTTTCTTTACTCTAACTTTTGTCTTGTTATGTTTTATTGAAGAAGCTTATATTATACAGGTCACATTGTAAATGTTTCAAACTATGAACATAACATAGACAAAAATGTTAGGTGTCTGATCCTCACCAAGTGTGGGAGAGCGACAATATGAAGCAGTAAAATAATGTTCAAAGCAAACATACAAATGATAAAAACAACTGTATGTACCTGAATAGTAAAAAGGAAATGACTTTAAGGATATTAATAACATAACATTTTTCTGAGTATGATCAAGCCTGCCTAAAGAATGCTGTGTAGGATAATGATATTAGTATTTTATTTAATTTTTGTCACAGAAAACATTTTTTGTATAAAAGACAAGAGCCTCATAGTACTTATAATAAGTCCCATTGTATAATAGTAAGCACATTTGTTTGATACTATCACTTTAAATTCCATGAGGTTAACATAATTAATAGAGTTAGTGATGTCATTAACTTTATCCTATAAAACTGAATGTGAGCTAAGAATAAACCACACTCCCTGAGGAAGGCTAACACTGAAGCGTTGGGGTAGTGAACACATCAAGTGTTAAAATTTTCTGTTGCACCAGTCTGCATTGTAATCCTTGAATTATTGTTTTTATCTATGGAATAAAACACTGGACTTTGCATTTTTGAAATTCACTGGTGGACTGCTTTCTTGTACAAGGTCTGGAGTGCAAAACTCTCCTGGGACTGAGCTTTGTAAATGTATGGGTTGCCGCCTGCATCTGGTTTGCACCCTGTTGCCACTTGTGAGCACAGGGAATGCACTCTTTTGGAACTTGCAAACACTGAAGGACTGCCAGATGACCCTAAGGATGAGGACCCATGATGACGGCTTCTGGAGCAGTGTGTGGCTCTTGCTTCTAAGAGATGGATTTCAGCTTTTTGCCTCTTTCTGCTTGGGTCCCATTACTGCTGAATCTATTGGTTATCCTTACTATGAGGCTTGGGGGGAGGGGTCCTTTATTATTCCCATTGTCCTGAGGCCCAGATGTGTCCATGGAAATTGAAGAAGTGTGGTTGGTGAGAGTCAGATAGGATGACAGGGAAGAAATAATCCAGTCACTGCTGACCAATAAAGTCTTCCACAGCCTCCAGTGATGCAAACTGATACAGGGTGCCACTTAGGTAAATCCTAAGCTGTGCTGGATAGTAGAGGACAGTTCTGACTCTTAGGTGATTAAGTTTCCGCTTAACTGATGTGTATGCTCATCTGGGGTGGGACAAATGAGTGGAAAAATACTGAAAAAAAGATCTAGTGCCCTTCCCAAAGACATAGGCTCCTCTCTCTGGCTAGTCAAATAATGTTCTCCTTAACTGGGTATCACAGCAATTTAAGGAGAATGGATCTCAGTTTATCACTAGTCTTAGAGTGAGCAGCCAGACGTCTATGTGCCCTCTCAATCTTGAGGGGAGAGTAGTTAAGCATATTCTGCAGGGTCGGAATCATCCTTTGAA
Source organism: Neoceratodus forsteri (assembly GCA_016271365.2). Classification (NCBI taxonomy): domain Eukaryota; kingdom Metazoa; phylum Chordata; order Ceratodontiformes; family Ceratodontidae; genus Neoceratodus; species Neoceratodus forsteri. The sequence goes on from CM057451.1 coordinate 240,380,074, forward strand.
GAAAAGTTACAATGTCAGTACCCCCAGACCCCTCCAGCATGCCGACCATGTAGAAGTTGTTTTGCCTTGCCTAATTTTCCAGGTCATCAACCTTTGAGAGCAGGTATTTGATGGATCTATCCTGCTCTTAAACTCAAGTGTGCAGATCATTTTTTTCCCTCCAGCTGTGTCAGGCAGTGTTCATTGCTTTCTACCCTTAAGCCCAAGTTCACCAGTTCTTTGTTGGGCTGGGCTGCTACTTGCTTTATGCCTGAAGTCAATCAATCAATCAATTAAATCTTTATTTATCCAGGTGAAGTACCTTTCAGGATTCTGAGAAGTACTCTGATGTACATGCCATATCTGTGGAAACAATCAAAGACAATGCCATTGTGGGCCCAGGGTTTCGTTGTCTTCTAGGCCCAATTCTTGAGATGACAGCCATGTGGCAGAGTTACTCCCACTTACTGTAGATGGTGAAATGGAAGTACTGAAAATAAAACTGTGGTTTAAAAGGGACTCAATGCATGTAACATAATAAAAAGCTTCTGCCGGATCATCGAGTCATAGTCAATCATGCTTAGTCTCTGAATTAGAGAAACTAGTCTATGATGCATGAATGTGTGGCGATTCTCTCAGCAGGTAGCAGCTACAGCAAATCTAAGCTGTCATCTTGTCAGCAACTCATGTAATAAGCATTACCCTTTCTGTTAGAGCAGAATTGTCCATACACACACACACACACACACACACACACACACACACCATTGTCACCATATTTACAGTTATTTCCCAGGGACACGGCTCATACATGCTTTCCCGGTTGGCGTTATTCAAACAGGTGCGATCCTGATTCTGGACTTGAGTCAAAATCTATATGGTCCCTTGTACAGGTTGTACCTTCTCTCATCAGATCCAGGGCCATGCAACCCCACTTATTCCTTGAATTCTCTAATGGCTGAGGTTGTACCTTGACCAGAACTTTTTCCGCTCTGCACTGACTTTATCAGAACTCCCACATTACTTTTACATTTTTTTCACAAAACACAAAGTGACACCATAGTATCTTAACAGCTGTTGTGCAGGAAGCAAACACCACTGTAGGGACTTTCTGTCAGGCACTCCTGGTTAATGGCCATCCTTGTTCTGGGTGCCTCACATTAACCTGCTTCTTCTCTCACCAGATGGTGTGTTGGGCATTAAGCGGCTATGCATACACCAGCCTGCCCTCAAGCAGAGGTCGGCTGTCATCCCATCCAATCTGCCTGAAGCAGCATCTCCAATGTGAATCCCAATGTGGGATTCTCCATTACAAATAGTAGTCACATATCCTACCTTGGCAAGTAGAATGGTCACTTTCATCAGATTTTGCACTGTTTCTTTTTCACCGGATTTTGCACTATTTTGAGTACAGCAAGAAGCATCTTTTGGGAACAAGATCATGCTCGCTCCCCAGAAGGATGAATACCTATCTTCGGTTGGACCATCTGCACACTGCAAGGCCATCAGGAACTTCCCTTGAGGAGCAGGCCCTTCGGTTATCCATATCATCCCAGTATCTCCTTAGCACTGGCCCCAGAATTAATGGTGATCTACACTAAATGTTTTCAGACTCTAAAACTCCTCGAGTCACCACAACTGTCTTGGTGTCCATCCCTGGAGGTTAGCAGAACAACTGGATGATGAGCTCTATTATTTTCATACACTGGACCCATAGACAGTTGCTGCTTTAATGAGCTCTTCCCTCCTCGGGCAGCCTGACAAACCACCTGTGGCAAGGGTGCCATGAAAGCACACCTGTACCCCCAATTCACTCTGCAATTTAAACACCAGTTCACCAGGCAAAACATTGGTATCTGCCATAAGCAATACAGGCATAACTAAAAGAGTCTGAGTACATACAGTTCCTAATACTTATAACATCCTTTGAAGTATATGGACCTTCTCATAATGCCCCTCTCCATTTCTGATATAAATGTAGTAATAACACCTAATATTGGTAATATAAAACCTAAATAAAACTAAGTGTACTAATCCCTGGAGATGGATCATCTGTACCCAAGAATGGTGAGGGGACAGGCTAACTAAGTAATAGCACATAGCAGAGATTTTTGCAGATGATCAGAAACTAGGTGTGCTGGAAGGAAGATTCAAAGCAAGCAAATTTGATCACTCTCTTTAGGGGAATGATAGTGAAATACCAGCGGGAATAAACACTGGTTGACTGAAGTGAATTCTAGTTTGCATTAAACTGGAAAAATACAAGCAGAGAAGAGTCAACATGGCTTCAGCACTGGGTAGCAGGCAATCCCAGTTAATTTCTTTTGATGGAGTGACCAGAAGAATGAACAATAGGACAACACTGTTCAAAGGTTCATAGGGGGTTACAGTTAGAATGAAGCCAGTGTTTTTTTGAGACTGACTATGGAAACTCAACAGTCAGAACCAGAAATTCACCTCTTACTAATGAATGTATCTAACCTAAGTTTGAATTGTAGGAGACTATCGCTGGTGACCGCACCAATTGGAAGGATATTTCACATTTTAAAGAGGGAGTTTGGCCAAAATTTCTAGAATCAATAAATTCAGAATTTGGATCAGCATATCCCAATCAGCCTCATGCCAAAAATGAGATCTCTTAAGTTATTGTTTTTAAATGTTACAGGTAATTTTCTAACCCTAAATTCAGTACCCGTACAAAAAAGCTGGTTTCAGTAAAAAAGCTATTGATTATGCCATAACCAGAACTCACAGCCTAGTCCTTCTTGCAAACTACCTTATAAGATGTATTTCTGCCACATTACATAGAACTGCAGTTGTAGTAAACATCTGAAAAAGGAATGCTGACACTGGGTGGGGCAGGGCATTCATTTCCATAATGTGCAGATGCAAGGTACAGTACTTAGGAATGTGCCAGGGGTGGGTGGTGGTGGAATTCAGTGGTAAACATGGTTTTAGAATTACATAAATGTGTGCAATTTTTAGAATACTGCAGGGTTGAGATTTCGAAATGATACCAGACTGCACTGTAGAATGCAGCAATGGCACAATCTCAGAAAAGTAGCTGGGGCACACGGTTTTGAAAAGTGGCAGGAGGGATGCTAAAATGCATAATGTGGTGTCATATAGTTTTAGAATATAGCAGAGAAACACAGTTTTGAAATGAGGAAGACACATTGCTGTTGAAGGTGGCAGGGATATGTAATTTTGTAATTTGTCTTGGATGCATTAATTTGGCATTTTGTGGTGATGCACAATTTCAGAACGTGGTTGGTATGCTTGATTTCAGATTGTGATGGCAACATTCAATTTCAGCATGTGGTGTCAGCACGGAATCTCAGAATGTGGCATTGGTGCAGTTTCAGAATGTGGTAGTCACATGCAATTTCAAAATGAGGCAGGGATGCATAATTTTAGAATGTAACTTGGACATGCAGTTTTTCAATGTGGCAGTGACACTGGTTTTCAGAATGTAGTGGGGATGTGCAGTTGTGGAATATAGTGGGGATGCACATTTTCAGAATGTGACGACAGGCAATATTGAAATGTGGACGTTTACACACAATTTCAGAATGTAGCAGGCATGTACAGTTTTAGAATGTAGAGGAGACATGCAATATAGGAATGTGGTGTTGACAAACAATTTCAGAATGTGGGGGTGACAATTTCAGAATGTGGCAGTGACACACAATCTCAGACTCTGGTGGTAACACACAATTTCAGAATCTGGCAGTGACGCACAATTTTGGAATGCAGCAGTAATGCACAACTTCAGAATGATGCACAATTTCGCAATGTGACACTGATGCACAATTTTGGAATGTGGCACTAACGCACAATTTCACAATGTGGCACTGATACACAATTTCAGAAGGTGGAGAGATACTCAATTTTGGAAAGTGGTAGTGATGCACAGTTTTGCAATGTGGCAGTGATGCACAATTTTGGAATGTGACAGTGAAGTGCAATTTCAGAATGTGGCTTTGACACACAATTTTTGAATGTGGCAGTAACACACAATTTCGGATTGTGATGTGACTCACAATTCTGGAATGTGGTGGTGACGTACAATTTCAGAATGTGGCGGTGATGCAGAATTTCAGAATGTGGCAGTGACCCTGAGTTTCAGAATGTGGCAGTGATGCATAATTTTGGAATGAGGCAGTGACACAAAATTTTGGAATGTGGCAGTGATGCACAATTTTGGAATGTGGTGGTGATGCACAATTTCTGAATCTGTCAGTGATGTACAACTTTGGAATGTGGTGCTGCCTCACAATTTTGGAATGTGACACTGACACAGTATTTCAGAAAGTGGCGTGATGCAGAATTTTGGAAAGTGGCAGTGAGTCACACAGTTTCAGAATATTGCTGTGATGCAGTGACCCTGAGTTTCAATATGTGGCAGTGATGCACAATTTTAGAATGTGGCAGTGACACACAGCTTCGGAATGTGGCACTGCTGCACAATTTCAGAATGTGGCACTAATGCACAATTTTGTAATGTGGCACTGATACACGAGTACAGAAAGTGGCTTGGCACACAATTTTGGAAAGTGGTGGTGATGCACAGTTTCAGAATGTGGCAATGACAAAATTTTGGAATGTGATGGTGACAGTTTCAGAATGTGGCATTGAATCACTGCTTTAGAATGTGGTGTGGATGTGCAATTTTGGAATAATGTTGGATTGTGGTGGGGATATGATGCACAATTCTGAAATGTGGTGGGTGCTTACAGTTCTGTAATATGGCATGGGCAAGCAGTTTCAAAATAAAATGGTGTGTCATGTGACCTTCCCAACAGTGTTCATTCTTGCTATATTACAGAATTGCCAGTCCCCGATAAATTCCTCAATGCGTTTCTCTGTTGCATTCTGAGAATGAGTATCCCACCACACTGCGAGATGATGCATCCCTGCCACCTGCCAAAATTGCATGTCTCTCTCCCCACCTTGACATTCTATACCTTGGTTCCGCACTGCATTCCAAAACCACCTCCTGATGCATTCTAAAGTGCAGTACCATGCATGTCAACATTCTGGAAATGTAAGACCTGCAGGCAACCCTGTGTCAGTTTTTTTTAAATGATTACTACAGCTACAGTTACTATAACTTCAGAGAAATATGTCCTATAAAGTTGCTGACAGGAGGACTAGTCTGTGAGTTCTGGTTGTGACATCATCAGTGGCTCTTCACTGAAACTGGCTTTTCTGAACAGGGAGTGAAATTAGGGTTGCAAAATAGTTCATAACTTTAAAATGAAGTAATGTAGAAACCTAATTTTTGGTATGAGTTTTATTGGGGGTAGGCTGATTCTAATTCTGCAATGTAATACTTTTGACCAGACTCCCTCTTTAAGTACTCTTCTGCTACTGTTTATGCTATACAGTGGAGCCCACCAGATTGCATTACAGAATATAGCAGAATTCTGCAGAGTTAATTCAGGAAGCAGTGTGATTTCATTTTGCCACACAAATATTAAAACTCCAATTATAGATGGGTGAACCTCAAAAGGTTCGGAGATTCTAAAAGGTTCTGATAAGGATCAAAAGGTTTGGATGATTATCCAAGCCTTATCTGAATCTTTTAGAACCTTTATGCAGTGGCATTAGAGTAACTGCTGTTGTTGTCCCCGAGCATCCCCATTATTTAAAGAGGGACGCTGGCCAAATGTGCTACATTGCAGCATTAGAATAAGCATACCCCCAATAAAGTCCATATAATGACTGTGTTACAAGTGTGCATTGTACAGTTTCCATGTACACACATAACTTTGTGAATTTAGAATATTTTCACTCCAGATTTTCAACATTGGCATTTTTTTACATCTCCTTATGAACAGTACAGCTGTCATTTTTCACATCCTGGCCGAAATGTGTTTTCACACTTCCAGCGCTGAATTGCACGGTCACTGTGGGAAATCAGTGTTCAGGACAGATTAAGAAAATCACAGTGACACTGTTCATGAGGAGAGGCACTAAAATGTCTATGTTGAAGATTTGGTGACAAAAGTTCATAAAATAACTATTATATTTGCGTGCATTGGGCAGTTTCCATGCACACTCATAACATCGAGGATTTGTAATATTTTCACTTAACAGTTTCAACATTTGCACACCTCCTTATGAACAGTACAGCTGCTATTGCTCACATCTGGCGCCCAATGGTGCGGTCACTGTGGGAAATCAATGTTCAGGACAGAGTAAGAAAATCATAGTGACAGTGTTCATGAGCAGAGGTCACAAAATGCCTATGTTGAAATTTTGGTGAAATTATTCCACTAAATGACTGTTATGAGTGTGCATTGTGCAGTTTCCACGTATGCTCACAGTAAGGGAATTGAAAAACAACTTCTTATTGTACCCACAACACCTTGTTATGTGTATCTACATATTAGGTGCAGTCACCACCACCAAAATAAGTGATTGCACCTCTGAGTAACTAACATTTAAATCATCTTTATAATTTATCCAGAATTCCTTGGTGCTATATGTAAAACACTGACAGCTCCCTTGCATGACATCATTCTGGGGGTGTGGCAGCAGAGAGAAAACTGGAGGACAGGCAGAAACAAAGTGCTGATAAAACATCAACAAAACTGACTATGACAGATTTTTTTTGACAAATTAAATTGCAGCTTCAACATCTGAAACATGGCTGGCAATTACATACTATGTGAAAAAGGCATTTGGGGTACTTCCATAAATCACTTTAAACTTTGGAATAACAGGTCTTATATGCTTGCTGACAGGGAGGACTAGACTGTGAATTCAGCTCTTCACTGAAACTAGCTTTTTTGAATAGACAGTGAATTTAGGGTTGTAAAATGACTTGTAACTTTTAAACAACGTAACTTAGAGATCTAATTTTTGGCATTAGGCTGATTGGGTCTATGCTGATCCAAATTCTGAATTTACTGATGCCAAACATATTGACCATAGTCCCACTTTAAAAATAAAATAAAATAAAAACTTTTCCTTGGTGTCTAGTGGACCCCCATGCCCAGTTTTCTGTTTCCCTTGTGTCTAGCAGACCCACCACCAATGCACTCCCCCCATCCCCAAGCCAGCGACTAAGACAGCCCTCCCTCTCCACCACAATCAACTGCCGGACTGAGCTCTATTAGTGAATGAGTGTGTACCTGTATAAGTACATACTCATTCATTGACATGACAGCTCAGTCTGTGGCCACCCAGGTGGTCAGACATGAGAAGGGAGGCTGACTGTCTGTGGGGGGGAATGGTATTGTGAACTGGGAGTCCACAACACCATTCCCCCTATTCCGACCTCCTGTGGGCAACTTTGCTCTCATCTCTGACCACATGCAGCCACAGACAGAGCTGAATGAGCTGAATGCATGAGCATGTACTTCTATAAGGACACTTTCATTCATTGATAAAGCTCAGTCTGGCAGCCAATGGTGGTGGAGAGGGAGGGCTGTGCCATTTGCTGGTTTGGGGATGGGGAGGAGGGTGATGGGGGTGCTACCTGTCAGGGTGGGGGGTCTGCTAGACACCAGGGAAAAGGAAAACAGGGGGTCTGCTAGACACATGGGAACAGGACAACCAGGGGTGGGGGGTCTGCTAGACACTAGGAAAATGGAAAATTGGGGTGGTAGGGGTTCTGCTAGACACTAGGGAAATTAATTGGGTGCTTTAGACCTGGTTAAAAAAAACAAAATTTTAGGGGTTTTGTTTTTACATTTTCTGAACCGGTCCGAACTGCAGAAAAAGTTCAGATATGGATGAGACGTTAAACCGAGGTCCCTTCTACCCATCCTGGTGTTGTCCTGGTGGGTGTCCAGGTGGAAGTAAAAGAACCCAGGGCACTCTTCGCAAAGAGTAGGGAACATTCCCCGGTGTCCTGGCCAACATTCCCCTTCCCATAAACCGGTTCATGCAATTATCCAGGCTGTGTGTGGGTGATGATGTGCGATATGGCCACCACCACACATTCAGTCACTTCACTACCAGTCTAGCATTGCTTGTAAAGTGCTTTGGATGTATGAAAAGCACTATATAAATGCTGATTCTTCTTCTTCTTCTTCTAATATTGTTGGTTAGGGGAGGTTTTTCCTGAACTGGTTCACCCATCCCTACTCCCAATGGCAGTCCAGCCTCATTCAACTCTCTGGTCATCCAGCTGCATAACCCACCACCCACCATCTCAGGAGCTTACATGGATCAACAGTCTCCCACAGATCCCCAACCCCCCACATGGTGGTGCAGAAGGGTGAGGGCCATCTCCCCTGGTGCACAATCCAAAGGAGGTCCAGGGCCCTGTAGGTGTTGCAGGACCTGCAGCGACTTGAGGTATCATCTTGTCAGCTGCTTTTTTTCCCTTTTTCTCCCTGACCACCTCCCCTGACATAATGCACAACCCCATTATGGTCTTGACATGCTCAACATCTCCTGCAGAGGAAAAGTTCCCCGGCACATGACAATGGGTCACTAAACTGGGGAAACATGATGCAATCCCTCCTCAGGCTGACTCGAGTTGTTGACACAGGAGTCCAATGCACTGCTCACTAGGCTATCATGTGGCCTTGGAGATAATGCATTGTCAATGGCAATTATTCACTTTTTAATGCTGGAATCTGTAACTAAAGATGCTGCGAACTTTTTCTCCACAGGTGAATTTGTGGCAAATACGCCAAATTCGCATCTGCAGAGCACTTCGCGTAATTTTCCAAAATTACCTGGAATTTGCCATTTGTGACTTTGCCTTGCGTTTTGGGATTTTAAATGCAAATTGCCCTTAAGAAACCCCAAAGCAAGGAGAAGTCACATTCCCCTTCCCCACAGCTGGCAGCCTGACTTCTCTCCCAGGTGTCCAGTGGGCCCCTCCCTGCTGATCTCGCCACAACTCACAATATAAAAAAAACATGTTTTTTTTCATTAAATTTCTTCCCTGGTGTCAGTGCTCCCCCCTGCCATTGATCACTTACCACACTAAATTTCCCCCAGCTGCTGGCACCCTGCCCTGGTGTCTAGTGGTCCCCCCATCCCCTCCGATTGCCGCCCGGCGGGCACCCACATCCACAATACTGTGTTAATTAAAAAAAAAGTTTCATTTAATCCCCGGTGTCTACTGGACCTCCCATTCTCCACCCTGTCAGGTAGTGCCCCCACCCCACTCCCCTCCAACCCCAACCCAAGCAGACCACCGGCACAGCCCTCCACTCACCTCCATGGCCGGCAGCCTGACTGAGCTTTAATGAATGAGGCGTGCTTGTACAAGAACGCCTCATTCGTTGACAGCTTGCAAAATACTTTTCTTCAGTTTTGGGGTACAGAAGGGAGGGAGCTGCCCGTGGCACATGGGGGTAAGATGGGGAACAGCATTGTGGACCCCATTCCACCACCCATGCCAGTGACCAGAGCAGCCCCTTCCCCTTCTCTACAACCCCAAAAACTGAAGAAAATGGCTGTGAGCTGTCAATGAATGAGCGCGTGCTTGTACAAGCACACGCTCATTCATTGAGCTCAGTCAGGCTGCCAGCCCTGGAGGTGAGTGGAGGGCTGTGCTGGTGGCCCACTTGGGGAGGGGTCAAGTTGGGGGTGTGCGGTGGGGGCACTACCTGACAGGGTGGGGGGTCCAGTAGACACCAGGGATTAGAATAAAACTTTTTTTAATTAACAAAGTATTGTGGATGTGGGTGCCCGCAAGATGGCAATTGGTGGGAGGGGGGACCACTAGACACCAGGGCAGGGTGCCAGCAGCCAGGGGGAGACTTATTGTGGCTTGTGATCAGTGGTGGGGGGGCACTTACACCAGGGAATGGATTTCATGAAAAAAACATATTTTTTTTATATATTGTAAAACTTGCAGTCCTTCCTGATGACAATTGGCTGTGGTGGGGAGAACCACTAGACACCAGGGCAGTGTGCCAGGGAGGAGGCAGGGGGGTGCTACCACTAGATACCAGGGATATTAATTTTAATAGTTTTGTGTGGAAATTCCACACTTCAGGGTTGACCCGCCCCGCTCAGCGGATTGCCAAATCTGGCAAATTGGGCTCCGTGAATTGAGCGTTATTCACGGAATTTTGGACACAGCATATTTTATTGACTTCACCCACCACTATCTGTGACTATATGTTGCTCTACTAAACCAACATTTAGTACAATGTTTGGCACAGGGCTGTGTAAGAAGCTAGTACACAGGATTAGGAATCATGGCATAGGTGGCACTCAGGGGAAGATTATGAAGTTGATTGGGAACTGGTTAAGCAGCATGGTACAGAGGGGTGACATTCCCATGCTTTCTGACTGTTAGCCTTGTGCATTATGTTCATCCAGACACTTGATTGCAAAGCCCTGGTGCACTGTGTACTCTTCCTTATAAGCTGCTACCAACTTCATCGTGGTACATAGGAACCACAGACAACTGAGGCTTATTTTTAACCTGTCAGCCTCTGGGTCATCACAGTATGTATGATGCTGATGGAGCCATGAGTGCCCTACAAAGTCTTGTAACAGACCCTTTAAGTCAAATAGGGTGACCCTCCTTCTGGATGTGACTGATCCTTGGGTAGCATGCTCTCCATTGGCTGTTTAATGCAGGTCAAAATTGGATTGTCTACATACATTTTTTATCAGAAATATATTTCTTTTGGACTAGCCCTGTGACATAGCATGAGTAATGGTGGTGATCCTAGGAAAGCCAGCAACCTGGGTTCCCATCTGAAGTCAGAGAGCTGGTAAATAAAAGACACTGGATGTCTTCAATTTAAAGAGATGTCATCTGAATGATTTTGCTAGGATTTCAAGGTATTAATCACTGAAAGAGAAAATAAGGAGGAAATAATTCTTCACACGGCAGGTTATGTGCATATGGAATGCATCGCCTGAGGAGATGGTAGCAAGTGATAATATCACAACCTTCAAATCTAGATTGGATGGATTCATGAATAATCATAAATTGTTAAAATTGTTACCACTGCTATGTGGGGTGATAGCATTTCATGGACCCCTGTCCTCTGTAGTCACACAACTTGGTAAACAGAAAGTAAGTTATTTGGCACATTGTTTAGAAAGAACCACCCTCTTTTCTAGTCAGAAATAAACTATTTTCACCCCTGAGAGAATGATGTGACCTCCTTACAGTCTTACCATAATTAACATTTAAAACAAGATAAGACAAGGGAAACCCCCCTCCTTAGGGTTGATCTACAAAGGTAGGAAAAAGAGGAGCCCTTGTCCAGGGAGTTCTTTCTCTTAGCAGTTCGGTGGGCATACCTTCTTATCTCTTGAGTTCATTCCAGCAGCATGAGAGGTGTTACTAGAGTATGTGATCCAATTTTAACTTAGCTAATGCTATATTTTTCTTAGATACTCTCACACGTGGGACTTGCACATGGAACAAGGATATTTGACATGCTTTTGTCCAAACTAGATACTCCACTGTCCCAGTTAACTACAACTGTTAGATGTCACCTGGGCAAAGAATACTCCATGATGCACTCCCACTCCATGTGGTAAACTGATTGACTGTATCTGGTGTCCTTTAGGTTTCATGTTCAAGAAAATAAAAAAAGTGAAATAAATGTGTCAACCACCACAACAAGTTATTAGTAACCAGCAATTTCTGAGGTTGGAGGCAGATGGCCAGTGAGCTACCACGGGGCTAAAAAAACATGGTAAAAAATGAAGTAAAATTGGATGCTTGGATGTATCAAGTCGTAAATGGAAAACAAAATCAACGGAAGTGACAAAACACAGGTTAGGCTTCATTTGGAATGCAGCACATGCAGTTATGGGTTCTACTCAATATAAAGGATATTGCAGAATTGGAAATGGTTCAGGGAAGGGTGGAAAAGATAATTGGGGTATGGAAGGGTCATGCTCCAAGAGACAATGATACTTTGGAGATCATTGATTCAGTGAGTGCTGGTTTATTGTTCAGTTTACAGAAGTTGAACTGTGCTGGTAAGTACAGTACCTCTCCTTTTCCAGTGAGCACTAATAAAGGATACAGTCACAATTTGGCAACACCTGAGTGATCATTGAGTGGGTTATTCTTTAGGGAAACAGCTACAGTCTTCACTAACTATAGCATTAATGACCTTAGGTGAGTTGTCTGCTTTTTTATGGCTGTGTGTGGCCTGAAAAGAATAGCTTTGCAAGCAAAACATTGACTTTTGCTGGCTAGACCTAGACATACACCGAAAACAAAAGATTGGATTAGAAAGAGTTATTTAGCTGAGGCCAGAACAACAAGCTGTTTACAGCACAGTGCAACTGCAGACCGGACAAAAAGTCATCAGCGGTCTCCAACATATTACTGACACATGAGCATTGTGGGAAATAGAAAGGTAAAAAAAACACAAGCGTGTCGATCCCCAGAGGCCATAATATCAGCATGAAAATTTAGATACACTAGGACTACACATGCACACACACACACACACACACACACACACACACACACATCAAAACACTTTGTGCATCATAATTCTTATAAATTTTCACTGTAGTTTTGCTTTAATAATTTATTCTCCTCTGTTGCCAACATTATCCCTTTGAGTGTAGAATCCTCATTTATATAAAACATGTTAAGTTTCTAATTACAGTTGACAAGATCGAAGAAGCCCTAACCAAAATTGGAAAGCTGATGAACATGGTGGAATCCCCAACTGGTTACTAATGGAGGGAGCAGATATCCTGGTTTCATGTATCTTCTTAATTTTTACTGGCTTGTTCATTTATGGGATAACATCTAGGGACCGGGAAGGTTATTCCCATTCCAAAGTCACATCCTGTGGAAGCTATCAAAAGTGATTTAAGACCTGTCCTGCTGGACCCTATATTCCACAAGATTTGTGAGGGCCTTATTTGTGACATTTTTATGAAATATGTGAAACATTAGATAGACGTGAACAGGTATGCTGCTTAAAGGGACACTGTCAACCCACTTAGGCTTCAAATTGTCCCTAGATTAAAAAACTCATGTTATGAGTACTCACATTCGATAGAATTTGCTGAAGCACTGTAGCTGGTTGTTTGTTTGTGATTCCTTTTTTTAAGTGAAAAACAGACTGCCTACCACACTGGAGTTACCACACAAAAAGGTGTTTGTTTGTTTATTGTCCTTGATGAACTTCCACTGCATCTTTTCTGGACTTAGCAACACCCCCACACAGTGTAGTCACTCATGTTGCAAGGTGAGGAGAGGAGACTATTGCATCATGAGTGGCTGCACTGTTTGAGGGTGTTCATAATGTTCAGGAAGTACGTAATAAAAGTAGATCGAGGATTTGAAACAAAACAAGACTGGGTATAATTACACCATTACCGTGCATTTCAATTCTGCTTAGAAAGAAAGCAGATATAACAACCAGCAACATCAAATAATTTTAGGGAAGGTAAACAACTGTAAAATGTAGATTTTTAACTAGAAATAATATGACGCAGAAAGGCTGGCAGTGTCTGTTTAAAAGACATTGGCTCCCATAGTCAGCTGTGGTCTTTTGGGCCATTCAAAAAAATAGTGCCATCAAGGAGGCATATTCTTATTGTCCAGCACACACTGCCTCTATGAATATTGGTCTGTGGTAGCACCACATAAAGTGCATATGTGTTGCACTTCACAGCCCCCTGCTGGCAAGAGACGCCCAGGTGCAAAAGGAGAGAGAGCCTTCCAAATGGTATAACGCCTTTGCTCCTGGATGCCATATTCAGAGGCCAGCATACTAATGACCCTAATCACTTAACTACCAATCTTGCATTGCTTGTAAAGCACTTTGGGATACCATGTGTATGAAAAGTGCTATATAAATGCTAATTCTTCTTTTTTCCTCCTCTTCCTCTTGTTCTTCCTTTCTTCTGCCTCTTCTTCCTTTTCCTATTCTTCCTCCTCCTCCTCTTTTTCCTCCCCTCATCTTCTTCTTCTTCTTCCTCCCCTTCTTCTACCTTCCACTCCTTCTCCTTCTTCTTCTTCTTTAGCATGCAAGGTGCTAAGAAACATAGAAACATAGAATTTGATGGCAGATAAGGACCTCTTGGCCCTCCCAGTCTGCCCATTTCCCTACCTACTGGACAAGCTGCATATCCAAGTTAACCAGCAGCCTATTTCTTCCTACCCCAACCCCCTAGAATGGCCTTATGACTGTCCCATGCATGCTTGAATTCCACCACTGATTTTGACTCCACAATCTCCTCCGGAAGCCTGTTCCATGCATCCACAACCCTCTCTGTGAAAAAATACTTCCTTAAATTACCTCTGAACCACCCCCCCCATCTTAAAATTGTGCCCTCTTGTTCTTGCACACCTCTTTTTTTGAAAGGTGCTACCCTCTTGGACTTTGTTGATTCCCTTGAGGTACTTGAACGTTTCTATCAGGATCCTTTTACATGCCATTATGTGTCCATTATCAGCTCTGCACAATGCCTTCATGCACAAATGCATGGAGGCATTGCACCGAGCCTTGACCATTGCCCCAAATCTCACACAATCCATGTAGACTCAAATAAATCCCTGGTCATCTAGTGGCACCCCTTTCTATTAACATGTATCATCACATCTCCCCTCTTAAGAATAATCTTTTCAACAGTTAGATTCTAACTTCATTAGAACTTGTTTTAAGTCCTATAGTATACAGGCTTTTGTATCAGATGTCCACTGACTCTACTAATTTGAATGGGGCTTTCTGATTGGTTGTGCAGGTCCCTTAGGGCAGCTGCTGTCTCTGCCAATGTCACTGGTGGTGGGTCCTCAATGGAGTCCTGGCTTGGCTGCATCACCTTTGCTGCTGAAATTTCTTCTGTTGCTCTCTCAGCTTCAAAATCCTCTCCAAGTTCAGTGTCCACTTCTCCTCCTTCCCTGCATGAAAGAGCCTGCAACCTCCGCTGGGTGGTCTGTCAGGCCAGTGGGCCCATCAGGTCTTGGCAGTTATACTGGTAGTGTTTCCCATTGGCAGAGACAACATAGGGATAAAGGGTCAATGCAGGTAAAACAACAATAGCAGGGGTCCATTTGTGCTGGTCAGTGTGCATATGTACCTGCTATCCTGGAATCAGTGCAGGCCAGGTATGCGCTGTTCTGTTACAATAATACTGTTGCTTTTGCTGAGCAGTCTCTAACATAGCATGACTATTCAACTCTGGTACCCTAGGCTTCAATAGTTCATGTGTTGTGGGAAGCAGTGTTCTGGTACAACAACCCATGAGTAACTGTGCTGGGGACCCCAGGCCTTCAATAGGTGTGTTTCACAAATCAAGCAGTGCTAGATATGGGTCTCTGTTGTCCTTCATGACTTTCTTAAGCAAGTTCTTGACTGTTTGTACTGCTCTGTCAACCATGCCATTACTCTGGGGGTATCTAGGTGAAGAGGTGAAGTGCCTGAACTCATATGATTTTACAAAAGTCTCAAACTCAGCACTAACAAACTGGGGCTCATTGTCAGTAATAAGAATATCTGGTATTCCATGCCATGTATATTGAGATTTTATATGGTTAATCACAGTCACACTTGTGGTATACGGTAATCTAGACATCACAATGAACTTTGAGTCTACCATCAGCAAATACGTTTCGTTGTTAAAGTCAAATAAGTCAGCTCCCATCTTTTGCCAAGGCCACTCCAGTATTTCATGGAAGTTCAGTGGTTCTTTAGGTTGAGCTTTCCCATAGGTGGCACGGATGGCACAGTTGGCGATGAAATCACTGATTTGACTATTCATTCCTGGCCAAATCAAAACATCACTGACTAGTCTCTTGCACTTTTCTGTACCCAGATAGCTGCAATGTGTTTTCATAACCATTTCTTTGCACAGCAAAACAGGCACTATCAGTCTCTTACCTTTGAGGAGTAAACATCTCTTAATTGTGATTTCTTCTCAAAAGAGCCAATATTGTCTAATGACAGGGTCGACTTGTGAGCATTCTGATCACCAACCATGTAACACTGTCTCTTTCAGCTTTTTCAGTTCCATGTCTCATACTGTTTTCTTTTGAAAATGCTTCAGCTTTTCATCAGTAATTGGAATTTTAGCAGTTGTGTGCACCTCATATTTATCAATGTCAGTCTCAGGTAATGTTCCTTTTTGGACTGCCCTACTGAGGGCGTCAGCAATGAGCAGCTCTCTCCCCTCTTTGTACATAACTTGCAAATCATATTTCTGTAGTTTAAGCACCATTCTTTGTATTTCAGGTGAAGCAGTGTGCAGGGGTTTCTTGAACAAACTTTCTAAGGGCTTGTGGTCAGTCTGTATGAACACTTTCTGTTTACTATATATGTATTGATGAAACAGTACAGCCGAACACAAAAGCCAACATTTCTTTTTCTATTTGTGCACAGTTTTTTGCTGTTTTGGTAAGAGATCTTGAAGCAAATGCAACAGGTTTGTTGGCTTGCAATAGACACGGTCCAAGTCCTTCGGAGGAGGCATCGACAGACAGGACAACTGGCTTGTTAAGATCATAGAAGGCTAGCACTAGAGGGTGTGTGATGACTCTCTTAATTCATGAAAGACCTGTTCATGTCTGGAGTCACAGTGCCATGCCATTTCCTTTTCCAACAACTCCCGTAAGGATTTGTTCAGAGTTGGCAAGTTGAGAATTAATTTGGCTAAGTAGTAAACCATCCCCATAAATCTCTGTAATTCTGTAACTGTCTTGGGTGTAGGCATGTCTACTACAGCCTTAATTTTCTCTAGGTCCACTACTAGTCCATTCTGGGTCAATATGTGCCCAATATGAGGAACTTCTTTCAGTCCTGTCTTTGATTTGTTCAAGTTCAACGTCAGGTGATGCTCTCGCGTTCTCTGCAGCACTTTTTTTTTAATCTTGCGTTATGTTCTTGCAAATCTGATCCCAAAATCAGTATATCATCCATGTAAGTCTCTACGCCTTCTAGGCCTTCAAATATTTGAGATATTTTTCTCTGAAACACTTCTACAGCTGAGCATATTCCAAACGGCATTCTTTTGAATTTATAATGCCCAAACAGTGAATTAAATGTCACCAGTTCAGAGCAGGGTCCATCCAGTTTTATTTGCCTAAACATGTGGCCTGCATCAAGCACCAAACAGATTTTGGCACTGGCTAGCCTTGAGGCTACCACCTATACTGTTTTCATAGGATAGTGCTCTCTCCTGATAGCCTTATTCAAATCTCAGGGGTCAATGCATATTCTCACCTTATTAGACTTCTCTATTACCACCATTGAATTAACCCAGCTTGTAGGACTCTCAACTTTTTCGATAACACCCAGCTTCTCCATATTGTCCAGCTCAGCCTTAACTTTATCTTTTAAATCAAATGGTATTTACCTATGTGGATGTATCACTGGACTAACAGACTTTTCTATCTTAATTTTATTTATTTAGCTTTTGTTTACCAGGTAAGCACACTAGACAGTCAGGTGCCTATTTTCAGGTGCGACCCGGGAGAATTACAGGGTACAAGCAATAACAATACAGAGTCAAGGCACAGTTACAGGCAAATAACATTACAGAGTCAAGGCACCTCAGTCAACAATGGACAGTTGGGTACAGGTTAAGCAATACAGAGTCAAAGTATGGCAATCAACAGGTAGACAAGAAATAACATCATATGGCAGCTGGGCAGGTAGGGTGAGGGTACCCAGTTAGTGTACACAGGGGGCATGGAGTAGTGGTATGCGAGCAGTGAAAAAAGGAAGGGGCATTGGCATGGAGTTGTACCACGAGGGAGGGGGCTTGAGAGGAACAGCTCGAGGCTGCACCAGATAGGGGACACTAACCCCTACTAGGGTGAAGCAGAGTAAGGTCAAGTGTGATGCAGGAGCAGAAGACTAGGCATCAAGCATGACAGGCCAGGGTGCTCAGGGAGAACACAGTGGAAAACTCTGGCCCATGGGGCAGCTGCCCAGAGACCAAGAGGCACCCCCTAGCACCCCCTGTGGGGTAGAGGCGCTAAGTGCAGGAGCAGGTGGAAGCGTGCTTCAGGTGTCCCCAGAGGCAGGACCTGAATATGGCATGGGAGAAAGCTTCTCTTACCTGGGCAGGGAGGAGGTACCATGTTCTAGGAGCAAGGGCAGCGAAGGCCCGGTCACCTGCAAGGGAGCTAGTTTTGGGGACCTTTAGGGCCTGGGAGTAACTTGACCTCAGCTGGTAGACCGGGGGGACAGGCTTGAGCAGATCTGCCAGAGCCGGAGGGGTGGATGTTCTGACAATGTTGTCAATGAGGTTTCCCATGACAAAAGTTCGGTGGTTATCAGGGGAGAGCCACCCGAGCCTGGAGTAGGGCTGACAGTGATGCATGAGGCGGGGAGCTGACAGGGCAAAGTGACAGATGTTATTGTTTGCTGTGTCCCATTTAGAGAGCCAGGTTTTTGGAGCATTCAGAAAGGAGGGGAGCCCATAGCAGAGAGTGGGGAGAAGTACCCCTTTTGAAAGGGCAAGTCGAGCAGCAGGTGTGAGGCAACCTTTGGCTATGTAAGCCAGGCCCAGCTTACAGTTAGTGGCCTTACAAGAGTTGCAAATGCGGAGGGAGAAGTCAAGTTGAGGGTCAAGGGTAGCGACCAGGTACTTGCAAGAGTCAACCACCCATAAGGGAGTGCCGTCAGCTCCAGAGATTCGGAGAGGGGCCAGGCACGCTCATGCCCTGGCCAGGGAACCAAAGAGCATGGCCTGGGACTTTTGGAGGTTGAGGACAAGCTTATGTGCCTTCAGCCATGATTGAATGAGATCAAGGTCAGTGTTTAATCTGGAGCTAATGACATTGCTGTCCTGTGAACTAGTCAGAATCATGAGGTCATCAGTGTATAGGGTGGAATGCCCATGGGCAGGGACTGATGGCAGCTGATTGATGTAGAAGGAGAACAGTATGGGGTCAAGGACGGACCCTTGTGGCATCCCACAGGTCACCGGTGTAGGCACGGAGAGGGCTTTTTGGAACTGTGTGTACTGCTGCCTACCCATTAGATAGTTGCCAAACCAGGCTAGGACTGAGGGAGAGAGACCAAGGGACTGGAGGGTGGATCCCAGGAGAGTATGGTTGACCAGATCAAAGGCCCTGGACAGGTCAATGAAGACAGCGCCAGCAAGTTTGCCTTGGTCAGTTGCAGAGCTGATCTCAGACGTGACCTGAGCAAGGGCTGTGGAAGTGCTGTGTCCTTTGCGGAACCCATGCTGCGCTGGGAAGAGAAGGCCATGGGTGTGGATGAAGGGTGAGAGCTGGGAGGCCACCACCTTCTCGACCAGCTTGCTAACAGCTGACAAAATCACTATGGGATGGTAGTTTTCTAGCATTTTAGGGTCACCGTGTTTGAGGATAGGGACCACATGAGCCACCTTCCAGACATCAGGGATAACCCCAGACAGGGAGGAATTGAGGATGTGGGCGACAGGTCGGGTCAGTAAGGAGGCCCCCAGGTGGAGCAGCATGGGCTCGAGCTTGTCGTGCCCCACTCTAGAGTGAGGGGAGAGTCTGGTTAGAAGCTTCTGTGTCTCACTCCAGGATACAGTCTTGAAGTAAAGGGGGGATGAGGAGGCACAGTGGCTCCAGAGGGGGCTACCATGATAGGGTCAGGAGAAGGGGGAATGAGGGCAGACAAGTTAGAGAACTGGGCATTGAAGGCATTGGTGATGGTCAGTGCATTCTTGCAGCTAACACCTCCAATTTGCAAGTCGGAGACCTGAGTACTGTCAGGGACGCTCACAGTGCATTTGATGATATGCCAGAAACTCCGGTGTTTTTTGGCTGAAGCATCGAGGGAGGATCTGCAGAATTCGCTCTTTGTTGAGCAGATAGCCCTCTTACATTAGTTCCTGAGCTGCCTGTATTGTGAGAAGCCAGAACTATCACCAGAGGCTTTCAATTTATGTCAGAGTTTATCCCTGAGCTTCATGAGGGCAAACAGGCTGCCATGCAGCCATTTGGTGACGGTGCCCCTCACCCTCCTTTTAGTGAGGGGGCATGCTTATACTGGAGGGGGGAAATATGGAAAGGAAGCTGTCGAGGGCAGCTGAGGGGTCACTATCAGTTGTAACCTGGGACCAGTTGGACCTCCAGAGGTCGGCAAGGAAGTCATTGGAGTTGAATTTAGAGTAGTCCCTCATCTGGATATCTTTATGAGGGACCCTGGGGAAGAGGACTTTCCAGATACAGTAGGTGGGAGAGTGGTCCGAGATGGAGTCTGGGAAGAGGCCAGATGCAGTGATGCAGTCCAGCCTGTTGCTCAGTATCCAGTCAATGAGGGTGCCATTCGCCCCTGAGGGGGCTGGCCTGGTAGGTTTGGAGATGAGTTGCCCAAGGGCAAGGCCTGACAGGAGTGGCTCGTATACCTTGGAGTTGCCACCCAGCCAGTTTAGGTTGAAGTCTCCAAATGCAGGGAGTTCACCTGTACCTACCTTAGGACTGAGGCAGTCGAGGAGGTAGGAGATGCCATGAGCGCCACCTTTTGGAGGATTGTAGACACAGACCAGGTGGAGCTTTCTGGAGTTCTCCAACAGTAGGAGGGCATGTAGGAACTCATATGGGGGGTGGGCAAGGTGGGGAATGGAAGACACATTAAGGTGGGTCTTGTAGTAGAGCAGTAGCCCACCCCCTCATTTGTTCCCCACCCTGTCCTGTCTGAGAGTGTTGTACCCTGGGAGGGCACAGACAAAGTCTGGGGAGGATGGCTTCAGCCATGATTCAGAGACCCCCAGAATGTCCGGATTATAGTAAGCGACCCAGGCGGTCAGCTCAGGGAGGTTAGCTAAGAGGCTGCGGACATTGATGTGGGCAACTTTTAGGCCCTTTTCATGGGTCCACTGGTGAGGGATCAAGGGGGAAGACATGTTGGCAGGAGGGCGTGGAGAGGGAGAACACTGGGGGAGAACAGTCCGATACACAGAAACTGAGGGAGCTAATGGAGGAGGAGTCAGCTGTGTAGCAAGGCTCCCCCTTCAGTAAGGAGCATACAGTCTGGCAGATACAGAGGAGGCAGGGAAGTGAGAGATAACACTTAATTGCACAGCCAGTACTACAGTGGGAGAGAGAACAGCACCTAATTGCACAGCCAATAATATGGTCACAACTCCCATATACAGATAAGACTTAGCTAGAAAGAGTAGGTAGCTGAAGCGTGTAACTATAAGCAGGTTCAACTGATATTAACTGCAAAAAAGAAACAGGTAGGGTTGCAGTTAGGGATGAAAGCACTGTGCTCCGAGTAGGTAGGAAGGAGAGTTCAGGGGGTAAGTCCATTAGGCTGCAGAGAACAGCTAGCAAAGATCAGCTGATCCACACATAGGTGAAGATGATTGGCCCACCCGAGGAAGTAGTCGTGGTTTCAGCACATTTAATGGGAGGAGGGAACGGCGTGGGTGGGCAGGCGAGAAACTGCCCTCACAGGATCAGTCCCGAGAAGTCCATGGCACGGGGAGGAGGACCTGAATGCAAGAAGTCTCCCACTCCACCCCAGCTCCGTTAGTGCGATGTCTGCCTAGCTGTGGTGCTCAGATTCATCCCTTTTGAGCTGGCTGAGCTAGGCGTCATGGTGGTAGACAGCAAATCAGGCAGCACTGTTATAATTCAAATCTCACACCAAAACCAACCATCTCAGAAGTTCCGGTCCCCACTGAACAGGGGAGATGCAGCTCGGGGAACACAGGTAGGTGCAGCCAGCTAGAGAATGTGCAGAAGTAAAAGCCCCCGAATCCCAGGCAGGAAAATAAAGCGTTGTGCCCAGAGATACTGCTGACCCACGGGCGCAGGCTCCAGCCCGACTGAGGTGGTAGTTTCACAGGATCAGTCCTGGGAAGTCCATGGCAGGGAGAGGGGGACCCGAATGCAAGAGGTCTCCCACTCCACCCCGGCTCCATTGGTGCGATGTCTGCCTAGCCGCGGTGCTCAGATTCAGACCTTTTGAGCTGGCTGAGCTAGGTGTCACAGCTGTAGGCAGCAAATCAGGCAGCACTGTTATAATTCAAATCTCACACCAAAACCAGCCATCTCAGAAGCTCCGGTCCCCGCTGAACAGGGGAGATGCAGCTCGGGGAACACAAGTAGGTGCAGCCAGTCAGAGAATGTGCAAAAGTAAAAGCCCCCGAATCCCAGGCAGGAAAATAAAACATCACGCCTAGAGATTTTGCTGGCCCATGGGAGAGGGCTCCAGCCTGACCGAGGTGGTAGTTTCACAGGATCAGTCCCGAGAAGTCCGTGGCAGGGACATAGGCGCCGGAACCGGGGGGGAGGGCGGCTACCCCACCACTTTTTCACATTGTGGCTTTGTGCCCTTGAGTCGACAGGCGCACGCCAGTTTTAGCTGCCTGATTTTTTTTTTTTTTCGCCGCTCGTTTTAGCCAGCGGACCTGATTGAGAAGGCAAACACATCTCCTCAATCAGGTCCGCTAGCAAATTAAGAGGCGTGACTACAGTTGGAGGCGTGCTTTAGAGTTGGGGCGTGGTCGCACGGCTCTTTAAATGCCCAATATTTTCTTCTTCTCTCCATTCCATGAGTCAGACCATAAGTTGGCTGCAAATTAATCGGTGCATTGGACGGAAGGATCCCATCCTGCCTGACTGAGTGAGTGCTGCAGCTGCTGCCGGCTAACTAAGGGGCTTCTGGACTGGGAGCGAGAGCGTCGACGAGACGTGGAGCGAGTGAGTCGGTGAGACCGTGAGAGACAGACGCTGGTGTCAGTGTGGATGACGAGTCACAGTCGGCGACTACAACAGGCTACAGCAGCAGCCAGCCCAGCAGTGGTGTGTGTGTTCTAGTCAGGCAGCATTGGGTCGGGTGGTTGAGAGCGCTATACGCAGTATGATGACGCGAGGTGTCGCGAAATTGAACAGAGCAGAAGACTGACTGCAGAGTAAATAAATAGCAGCGCCTGGCGCCTAACAGTCTGACTGTAGTCTGTAACTTCTTCTGGACCGAGGGACGGAGTAGTAGTTGTCACTGTCTTCAGAGCGAAGAGTGGCATATGGGCAGCAGCTTTAACTTCATCAGAGATTTTAACTAACTTGAGCCTGAGGAGCCAGCAAGAACTTCCTGGTCGTCGCGTTGTGACTCTGAGACTTGTGCAAGCTGCACTGTAGTGCTGTTTTTTAGCTGTTTGTTTAATTTTGTTTCATTTTGCTAATCAAAGTTTTGCTGGACTGGACTAAGCTTGTATATTTGCTGCCTGCTGTTTATTTGGAAGCTAGGTAGCTCTAAGCCAGCACAGCACTGTTTTTTTCCCTCTCCAGTCCAGGCTCTTCCCTCCAGGCTTCCCCTTCCCTCTGTCTCCAGGCTTCTCCCCAGGCTGAGGCTCTTCCTCCCTCCAGGGTGAGGCACTTCCCCCAGGAGGCTCTCCTCTCCAGGCTCCACCCTCGGGAGCCCCTCCCTCTCCAGGCTCTTCCCCTCCTCTCCAGGCTCTCCTCCAGGCTCTTCCCCTCCCTCCAGGCTCTTCCCTCCCTCTCCAGGCTGAGGTTCTCCCTCCCTCCTGGCTCTTCCCTCCAGGCTGAGGCTCTCCCCCCCCCCGGGAGGCTCCCCCTCTCCAGGCTCTTCCCTCTCCCTCTCTCTCAGTTTTAAAAGGTACCATCATTGATTTCTGCCCCCAGCATTCTCCTTTGCCATTCCATCTCTTCTACCAGCTCCATCTTCAGCCGCCAGAAACTATTGGTGTAAACTGACCTTTTTTCTTATGTAAGGGAGTAGGGCGATTATTTATATTAGGGGACACATAGTGCCCTGGTTCTGTAATGTAACGGATTACGGTACTTGTTCATCCAAATGGCGACAGTTAGCCACGCTCTTTCCAGCCAGTTCTCCCGCCTAAACACGCTTTGCAAGCAGCCGCATCGGATATCTCCATGCCCATTACCTGTATTTATTTAATTTACATGGTTATAAGTGTTACTGAATTGCACTGCTCCTAGGTAACATCATTATGATAATCTTCTGTCGAAATCACACTGTTAAAAAATATTGCAATGCCCACAAAATGAAACTCGCTTATTCTTACACTGGACTTCTGAACATTATTTTGCTAGCAGGAGGTGCCGCTTTCTGAAATAGTAGTTTGGGCTTTAGTACTTTATGATAGTTTTGTTTGCCTGTGAGGGCGCCCACCTCCACTACTTCGGGTCCAGGAATATGTTGTTGTAATAACTATTGTAATTATTACATATTCTGTAGTTTTGGCTATAGTGCTTTACGATAGCCTTAGCAAACCCTACTTAAGGCTATTGCAAAGTAGTAAAGTCAAACTACAGAATGTGTTCAACATATTCTGGACCGAGAGGTGTGGTGGCGGAGCGCCCACAGAACAAATATACTTAATACATCGCAGTACTAAAGCATCATTTGCCTCCACAGATAATAATATTCAGACGCTCACTTACATTTCTGTTTAACGTTGAGGACACAGTTGTGTGGGATGGTCGACCAACACAGTACAAAGATTGATGTTACTTTGCATTTTGACTGTTCTGAAATTCACTTATATTTCTGTTCACCTTTGAGGACATGGGTGGGGAGTGTTAGTTATATTCTGATTAGCACTCGATCACTGTCCCACTTTATATTAGAAGATAATCTTGTTAGCGCTGCTAATGTTTGAGTGTCACGTTTTGTTCAGTTAAACCAGTATTTCCAGCGATTCTTCATGTTCAGAAGTCCAGTATAAGTGAGTCTCATGCTGTGATGTTGTAATGATACCTGTTTTGGGGGGCAGTGCAGTTCAGTTCAGTAACATGGGCGTGGAGATATCAGAGTTGGCTGCCTGCAAGAGGTGTGTTGGGGGGCAGGAAGAACTGACGTTGGAAAAGGGTGCGTGGCTAACTGCTGCCGTTTGGAGGAACAAGTACCATAATCGCAGAATTCCAGATCCAGGGCACTATGTATCCCCTAATATAAATCTCCCACTGTTATGCATCTCTAAACAATGTGTGTTTTTGAATTTATTTTGAATAAAATCCCCTTACTTTTTACAATAAGTACAATGGGATATTTAACTTCCACCTAGACTGCGAGTGACCAGAGATAGGCAGACTTGATCTCAGTTTAATGACTCATCAAAATGACAGTTCCTCAGCAGTGCAGTAACAAACCCACCTTGTGCTGCACCAGTGTCCATTATTGGCACAGAACTCAAAAGAGTAAAATGGCAACACCCCTTCTGAGGCACATAAAGCACACCACCATCTTTTGAGGGCAAAACGTGCTGCTGCCAGCAGTTTGTATGCAGTTTTGGCTTGGTGTTTCTAACGCTGCTTTAACTCCTCAAAACTGTATTCAGTCCATTGTTAAGCTCCACTGGCACCCTTGAACTATGAATTGGGGACAGTGAGCATTGGTACAGCAATGCTGCTGAAAACATCAGGTATATTCCATTCCCCATCCTGAACTACAGATAGGGGCTGGGGAGCACAGTGACACGGGTAGTCTTTTTTCCAGTTGTGCTCCAGCTGTGGGGGGCATGGAGCATCCAGCTGAAATGGGTGGGTTGTTCACTTAAAAGCAGCGGGGGCGGGATCTGTCTGGACCCAATGACAAGCGCCAGACAAAGTCAGCATGGTGAGCAGTAGGGTAGGGAGGCTGTTCCATTGATGGAGATGGGACATAGTAGGAGGAGGTAGGCTTTAGCCAGGGATGGTGTATGTGGGAGATGGGGTAGTGCCCAGCCAGGAAGGGTGCTCAGTTTGGGTAGGGCTGGTACTGGCTCTGGAAAGATGGTCCAACAAGTGGGGGGATTGTTCCAGCTGCAGGGAGATTTATTGAAGGCTGCTCTAAGGACTGGTAACATTGTCCAACTGCAGGAAGTGTGGCTAGTTCATAATTGAAATTGGAAATGGTGGTTTGGTGTATTCAACTCCAGGGAGGTTGGTCATCTAGGGTGAGAGACTGGTCTGGAGGTGGAAGGGATGGTCATGCTCCTGGGAGGGTGCTCGGGGTTTGCGGGGCTGGCCCATGGTCGGGGAAAGGTCAAGGTAGGATGTCTGCTGGAGGTTGTTGGGGAGGAGCATGGAAGGGTACTCCAGCAGCTGGAGAGAGAAGTCCAGGGGATGGAAGGGAGGTCCAGATGCAGGGTGGGTGGTCCGGCTAGGGAGCTGGTACAGGGCTTAGGATGGGTCCAGCTGTTGATACAGGGTAGACGAGAGGGGTGCTAGTTTGTGTGGTTGGAATGTCGGCTGGAGACAGTTGTCTGCTGGAGGGAGAACAGTCTGGGAACTTGGGGTAATCCTGCTACATAGAGGTTGCATGACATGAGGTTAGATGCAGGTCCAGATGCAGGGAGTTGGGGAGAGATTGGATGGCTGGAGAAGAGGCTAGGCTATGGGGTGGTGTAGTGGCTCAGTCGGTAGTGCATTCGCCTCTGAAGCCAGGAGATCGGAGGGCTGTGAGTTCAGTTCCCACATCTGGTACTTGAGTTAATATCCCAGTACTAACACTGTAGTGCAGCATGAGAGGGGTGCTGCACTTCTGAGGTGCCGGCTTTCAGATGAGACATTAAACCGAGGTCCCATCTGCCTGAATTGGTGGTGGTTCAGCTGGATGTTTAAGATCCCATGGCACTTATCGAAAAGAGTATGGGAATTTCCAGTGTCCTGGTCAAATCTCCCTCATTCACTAGGAAATACCACCAACATCTGGTTCAGTCATTTGGCATTCATCTGTGTCCCCCTCCCCCGGGTCATGCCTGAAAATAGGCGGGATTTGTCAAGTACCTCAAGGCAATCAACAAAGTCCAACAGGGTAGCATCTTTCAAAAAAGGTGTGCAAGAACAAGGGGGCACAATTTGAAGATGGGGGGCAGTTATTATACAATTATTATACAATTATTATACATATTATTATACATATTATGCATTATTGTACAGATGAAGCCTGTCTGCGATTGGTGGCTAAGCAGCTGCAGAATGCTTTTAATGGATTATTGCTTGTTTATTGAGGCGGAAAAGTCGACTGCTGTGTGGCTAGTTTTTTTCTAAATTAAAATGCACTTACTGCCGAAGTCGAGTAATGGTGGTGGCCAAGTGTCTGGTGGCTTAAGATGAGGGAAAGTGGAGGGAGGTGCACGACAGAGTGAGGGAACCCGGTACACGAGAATTATAACTGGGTTGTTCCTCATGGAGAACTCCCAGTTATTTAGGTATTTATGCTTGGGGCTCAGGAAAAGTAGTCACAACTGTGGCGTATAGTGTGATTGTTATCTATTTGATCAGAGCACCAGATTTTGAAACTGGAGATCAAAGGTTCAAATCCCACTCATGGACACTGACTGGGATATGATCTTGGGTAGAACTAAAGCAGGAGCCCACTGGAAGTGGAATGTTGTAATAAAGCTGAGGTAGTCTGAGTAAATAAGTTTGAATGGAAATATTTGGTGGCGGAGGCATGTATAGTCTTTCTAGCACCATTTTTTATTTTTCAGTTAACAGATCAGCCACACTAGGCTAAAGACCTGTTGACATGTGCCATCAAAATGGAAAACAGGTCATGCTGGCTGACACAGCTTATAAATACTACCAGTTTATGTACAGATGTGTACAAATATTTGCATGACTGAAACTGATTAGAATCTCCCAGTTAAACAAAGCATAGCATGTACTGAAATTGTGCAAGTAACTGTAATTGTTATAATAGCTTGGATTTCCAGGACTGACATCTCGGATCTAGGGAGCAGGTGCATTAAAAAGTAGTGATGTCGAAATGTGTCAGTAAAGTGAGCTGGGTGTGGAGGAGGCAGCTGTAAGAGTACTTAGAATGATTAATGATGCATGTTTTACATTATTATGTAGTGTGCCACTTGTTTGTGGTGGCACTGGCAGACAATGGCATGGAATCTGCCTTGCATGTTGGACTGGATTTGAGTATGGCACTGGTGTGTGTAGCGGTGGTGAATGAAGTTGGCACTTCTCATGACTTGGTTGAGAGACCACTGGGTGGTATAGGGAGTGTTAAAAAGCAAAACCACTGTCAAAGTTCTCCCTATGGGCACAGTTTATAAAAATGAGGTTTGATGTGATTCGTGTATAAAAACAATTCAATGTTGGGTGAATAGCACATAGTGCGTGCATGCACTGAACGCTGGCCTCTCTGTCCCCACCCTTGGTTGAAGAGCCAGGCAGTGATAGGGAATTGCTTACTCCCCTTGCTGCTGGGTCATCTCGGACAAGGAAGAGTTTGGGAAGTTGGGGGCATTTGAAAATTCTGAGTTGCAGCTGCTGGTAGAGGTTGGCTGATATGTGATATAGGGGGAGGAGGCAAATTTCACAATACCGAAGTCCTGGACATAACAAAAGCCCTGCCATTGTAACAGTTGGGCAGCTGAGTAACAGTGTTGGTGGCATACAAAATTTTATTGTCAGTACCAGCGCCACCCCTCGAGTCCACCTAGTTCCAAAAGGTTAACCTGGTTAGTAAAAAAAATCTGGTTTTGATCTCTACGAGAATCCAGTTGATTGGTGGCTGGACATGAAATCAGACCTCTGATACCTTTTTATTAGAGCCAGTAGATGCGTCCATTCTGAGGAGTATGTAGCTTATTTGAATATGCGTAAATAAGTACAACACTTTATACTCCCTCTTGTCTTACTACCCATCGCTTTACTGACCATATTTCCCTTATTAAGCAGAATAGGTCTTTTTTGTTTTCCTCTCCTGCGCCATGGACTTGTCTTCAGGAGGCGCCCCAGTCCCATTCCCCAGTGTCTACAAGCCAAAGCTCCTAATAAATTTTATTGGACACTTGTCTTGTACACTGGTGGTGCAGTACACAAGCATTTTGCTGCATGGATCACTAGCCAAGAATATCCAATGTAGGCCCAGTAGTTGCAGATTGATAACTAATTGACAAAGATTGGGGGGATGAGGAAGGGCAAGATATAAAATGTTTGCCATAGAAATTTTATTGCTTGCATGCTTAATGTTCATGCTGCAGTACCTTATCAGAAGATGGTAATCGGATGGGTTCACTGAACTGTATACACAATTCTTTCTCAGCCTGCACGGACTCACTGCATTCAAATATGCCACGGTCTGCGAGACGAAAATGACAGATGGAGAAACAACTGGCTGATATTGCTGCCAAGATGCCAAGAAAACTAAATTACTGGTTTGGGAGTGCCCAGATACCAACTGCTTCAGAGCATGCAAGGGACATCGCTGCCAAGAATACCATTGACACTGCCACAAGCACTGCAGCTGTCGGCTGTACCGGTATTGTAAGTGCTAATGTAACTGTGCATACCGCTCACTGCCAATGGCTTCAATAGAGTCAAATGCAGCCATGTTTGTTTCAAATGCTGCATCAGTGCTAGAACTAACATGTTCCTTGCCGGACGATTGTCCTGCAGCTGCTATTCCAGTGCCCCTGGATGGTAAGGCCTGCTCTTTCTCCAATATAGAAAACAGAGCTGCAGAGCTGTTCCCCATGAACAGCAACAGTGATGGCAACATCGTGCATGTCTCTGAGAATACCCAGCTCACGGCAGTTGACCCGCTGTTTGAATCTGCTGTCTCTTTGTCTCTCCTCCTGTTCTGAGAGAACCTGGTAACTGCAGTTGAACCAACCGTGCCTGAATCTGCTGTCTCTTTGTCTCTCCCCTCCTGTTCTGAGAGAACCTGGATAACTGCAGTTGAACCAACCGTGCCTGAATCTGCTGTCTCTTTGTCTCTCCCCTCCTGTTCTGAGAAAAGCTGGGTAACTGCAGTTGAACCGACCGTGTCTGAATCTGCTGTCTCTTTGTCTCTCCCCTCCTGCTCTTCTGTTTGTTGCCACAATATTAACAGTGTTTTTCAACCAAGCAGTGTTATAGACACTTCCATCAAACAAGTCATTCCTGCGCACCAATGGGAGAAGTGAAACAAGAACTTGTCAAACACGGTGGTTTTCATCTTTCAACTGGCTAACGACTGTGTTTCAAAAGGATGTGTGTTCTGCTACTACTGTCGGGCAGCAGTGGAAAGAAAACTAATCACAGGCAGTCATTGTGGTGAAACTACATTCATTTCAGCAGGATTTAGTGATTGGAAGAAAGCAATTGACAAATTCAAGAAACATCAGACATCATTATTCCACCATGAAGCTGTTGAGAAGTATACTGCGTTCAACAACGCAAGGATGAATGTTGGTGCTCAGCTCAGCCAGCATCTTGCACAGGAACAGGCAAGAAACTGAGACCGGTTCCTGAAACAGGTAAATGCAATACAGCTTCTAGTTCGGCAAAGACTAGCAATTCGTGGCCACGAAGAACAGGAAAGCAACCTGAGGCGGGAAATGCTGAGTAGGGCAGTTGACATGCCAGAACTACGGGGATGGATCCAGGAAGGAAAGTATCAGAGTTCAGATGTTGTGAATGAAGTCATGGAAATCATGGCACATCAGCTGCTGAGGAACCTTCTGGAAGAGATACGCAATGAATCAAAGCGGTATGCAATCATCGCAGATGAATCACGGGATATTAGCCAACATGAACAGATGACCACATGTATCGATGGGTTTCACTGCCCCATTTTGTTATACATGAAGATTTTATTGGGATGTATGAAATGGCGAAGACTGATGCGAATCCATCACCAGTGACATTAAGGATGTTCTAGTAAGATGTAACTTGCCAATCAACAACTTGAGGGGACAGGCGATGATGGAGCAGCAAATATGAGTGGATGCATTTCTGGAACTGCAACAAGAATTAAGAGAGAAATCCACTAGCATTGAATGTCCATTGTGCAAGTCATTCCTTGACCTGGTGTTGCAAAACTGTAGCAAAACGAGTGATGCCATTGACGATGCCCTCAGCTTTGTCCAGAATTTAAGTGTGTTGATTCAGGGATCCCCACAGAGGCTGGCTCTTTATGAAAATATTGCAGGAATGACAGTGAGGACCCTTACATGATGGTAGAAGGCCTGCACTTACTTTGTCCAACAAGATGGACAGCAAGAACAAAGAGTATTAAGTCGGTTCTCAAAAATATGGAGCACTCTATGACACCTTAGAGGAGCTGAAACGAGACAAAGCTACAGATGTACGAACTAAGGTCAAAGGCCTGATGTCAGTGATGAAAACGTTTGACCTATTTTGGACTGGTTGTATCATACAACATATTCAGCGTATCAGAACAAGTGGCTTCAATCCTGCAAACAAAAACACTGACAGCAGAAACTACGATGATGAGCATAAACTCTGAAGAAGAATTTACAAGCCAGCGTGATGACTTTGACCAGGTCTATGAAGGCATCAACGAGAGAGCGCAACTACTGAGAAAAGTGAAGGAGCCAAAACTTCCCAGACAGCACTATGTGCCAGCAAGGCTGCAACATGGTAGTGCACCACATCACCATCCCAAATCTGCTAAGGACTGGTATCGACAGATGTACTATGAAGCCATTGATGCTTGTCTTGTTGAACTAGACTGACGTTTTGATCAAGAAACCTACAGTTTGCTGTCATCCATGGAGAATTTGTTGATTCAAGCAGCCAATGCAAAGACGTTTTAGTTCTCTTCAGATCACACAGTTGTATGGAGATAAGGACTTGGACATTGACATTCTGAATGCACAACTGAACTTGCTCCCAGGACTTGTGCAGCAGGTTTTGCCAGAGGTGAGGGCAGTAACTTCAATCAACACCATTATTGATGCCTTAGTGGGAAAAGACTGCCAGCAGCAGATACTGTATTCAGAAGTAGTGAAGCTCATTCAAATTTACCTCCCCTCGTCCCAATGAGTACAGCAACTGGGGAGAGATCTTTTTCAACACAGCGGAGGATAAAGTCCTACTTAAGAAGCACCATGACAGAGAAGAGGTACAATCACCTAATGCTGTTGAACATTCACAAAGAGAGAACGGACAACTTGGATCGGACACTAATTGTTCGGGAGTTTGTGCAACGAAATGAGAGACGACTTAACTTTTTTGGAAAAATCTGATATAGAAATTCTGTACTTTACAGAGAAATTCATATGATGGTAAATTGGTTGATTTTGGTGGCCACCAGGGCCTGGTGGAGGCTTGCACAGGCTTACCAGCCTGAAGTGGTGACCAGAGCATCAAGGATTACTTCATGGCAGAAGTGTAGATGTGATGGTAAATTGGTTGATTTTGGTGGCCCCCAGGGCCTGGTGGAGGCTTGCAAGGCTTACCAGCCGGAAGTGGTGACCAAAGCATTCATGGGATGATTTGGTGGCCACCAGGGCTTGGTGGAGGCTTGCAAGGCTTACCAGCCTGAAGTGGTGACCAGAGCATCAAGGATTACTTCATGGCAGAAGTGTAGATGTGATGGTAAATTGGTTGATTTTGGTGGCCACCAGGGCTTGGTGGAGGCTTGCACAGGCTTACCAACTGGAAGTGGTGACCAGAGCATTCATGGGATGATTTAGTGGCCACCAGGGCTTGGTGGAGGCTTGCAAGGCTTACCAGCCGGAAGTGGTGACCAGAGCATTCATGGGATGATTTGGTGGCCACCAGGGCTTGGTGGAGGCTTGCAAGGCTTACCAGCCTGAAGTGGTGACCAGAGCATCAAGGATTATTTCATGGCAGAAGTGTAGATGTGATGGTAAATTGGTTGATTTTGGTGGCCACCAGGGCTTGGTGGAGGCTTGCACAGGCTTACCAACTGGAAGTGGTGACCAGAGCATTCATGGGATGATTTAGTGGCACCAGGGCTTGGTGGAGGCTTGGAAGGCTTACCGGTCTGAAGTGGTGACCAGAGCATTCATGGGATGATTTGGTGGCCACCAGGGCTTGGTGGAGGCTTGCACAGGCTTACCATCTGGAAGTGGTGACCAGAGCATTCAAGGGATGATTTGGTGGCCACCAGGGGTTGGTGGAGGCTTGCAAGGCTTACCAGCCTGAAGTGGTGACCAGAGCATCAAGGATTACTTCATGGCAGAAGTGTAGATGTGATGGTAAATTGGTTGATTTTGGTGGCCCCAGGGCCTGGTGGAGGGCTTGCACAGGCTTACCAGCCTGAAGTGGTGACCAGAGCATTCATGGGATGATTTGGTGGCCACCAGGGCTTGGTGGAGGCTTGGAAGGCTTACCGGCCTGAAGTGGTGACCAGAGCATTCATGGGATGATTTGGTGGCCACCAGGGCTTGGTGGAGGCTTGCAAAGCTTACCAGCTGGAAGTGGTGACCAGAGCATTCATGGGATGATTTGGTGGCCACCAGGGCTTGGTGGAGGCTTGCAAGGCTTACCAGCCAGAAGTGGTGACCAGAGCATTCATGGGATGATTTGGTGGCTACCAGGGCTTGGTGGAGGCTTGCACAGGCTTACCATCCGGAAGTGGTGACTAGAGCATGACAGTACAGATGTGATGGTAAATTGGCCCATTTCCAAATGTACCCCACTCCTCCATCCATCCAGACTTTGCTGTAAAAATCTGTTTATATCCCTGTCATTGTACAATATTGTCTACTGTCATTGTATACTATGATTCATTAATAAATATACTTTACGATGTACACTGATTCATTAATAAATAAGCTGTGTAAACAAACATAATGGCTCTGTGTCTTTATTTCCCAGCCTCAGGAGTTTACCTTGTCGCTGGTGGTTATTAACTACTAACTTCTATCCTGAAGTTAGTGGAACCAAAAACTCCTAACTCGTTAGTGTGAAGACTGCATGCTTGGACTGGTCATGCACATTACTATGGCATCTCTGTTTCACCTGGACAACCACTGTAACAGATTAATGAATGTGTGGTTCAAACATCATGTGGAGCTATTGAGGGAATGGGTCAACAGCAGCTTTCTTAATATAGCTGTACACTTGAGCAGACTTGGACTGGGTGGTCTCTTTTGCTGGCACCTTTGTATGTCCTATAATTATTCCTAAATAGGACTGCATTCATAACATTATGATGTGCGTACATGATTTATTGTATTTTTGTATGGCAAAAACTAGTGTTGAAAGTGCCCTTTTCCACTCACAAGTGCCCCTCTGATCCTCCGCCCCCTCAGTTTTTACCATCTTCTGGCACCTATGGCAGTGGAAGGGGGACCCGAATGCAAGAGGTCTCCCACTCCACCCCAGCTCTCTTGGTGCGATGTCTGTGGTGTTCTTCCTCAAGACCCCTCAGTTCCTGAAAAATGTCAGTAAACTTAGATAATATCTCTTCAGTTGAATCACTCTCTGCATCAATTGCAAAAAAATTATTTGCAAGTTTCACCTCTAAACTTGTAGGCAGTACCAGTACAGGCTTTACATTGGTATCAACAACTTTGAACGTGACTACATGATGCTGATTTTTGAATCCCACAGCCAGTACAGCCCTCCCAAGCATATTCACCCAATGGCCTGAATAAGAAACCAGTCATGCTTTTGACTTTTGAACAGGCTCTCTGGTTACAGTTTGATGCATACTCATAGGCATTACATAGAGGCAGGCATGATATATGTAGCTAAGTGTTTGGATTGAGTGCCAGCAGAGTTTCCTGCCTATGACCCAACATCCAGTTTCTGGGCCTGAATCCTGAACAGTTTGCTTGGGTCTTCAGCTCTCAAAGTAGTGGTTGACTTGCATAGCTCTGATTCTGTGGGAGAAGCCAGATTGCTCTTCTTAGTTCCTGCAGCAGGGGTTCATCTTGTTAGAGGGCCCAGTAAACCTGTGTGACTGCCTACCTTTCAATAGATAAAGAAGAGAGTCCCATCCAAGGAATGTAGAGAACCAACTGGGATTTTCTGATGAATTATATCATGGCTCACACCTTTCATCACCTGGAAGGACATTAGTTGTGTTACCCTCATATCCAGTTTGCCTGCCAAACCAGCATAAAAAACATTCCCCAAGAGACTGCTGTACAGTCACATTGCTGAGGTTTTTACTATCAATAAGGTCCCTGCCCTGCATACAGTTATGTTCAGTGAGGGATTAGTTAGGACTAGGAAAGGCTCTAAATACTAGTGCTCAGTTATATCACATCACTCATCTCCATAAGAGACTTTGAGCAGGATATTCAGAGCGGATGCGCCATGCGCAACAGGGATGCACCAGCGCAAGTACGGAAATGCTCCATTGTGCAATATTCAGCGGGAGGTGGCTACGCAGTGCAACAAGCAATGCACCAGAGCACAACAGTAATGAATGCATGTGCAATCATAGGGGGCGGAACCATGAATAACATGCACAGTGCGATATTCAACAGCATGCGACGTGCGCAATAGCAGAGCAAGCGGAAGTTGCGCGACAGTGGAAATGAGCCAAAATAAAAGGGAGCAAGAGAGGGGAGGAAGAACGCGCCACAGGTGGGAGCATGGAGACAAAGAGCCAGGGAGGAAAAACAAGAAGCAGGGCACAGGACTGGGCAGGATCAGGACAGGGCCCACCAGAACTGTGCCAGAGTGAGGGTAGGAGTGGGTGTGCCCATGCCAGTGTGCAGAAAAGGGTGTGAGAGTGCCACAGTGGACTGAGGGCAGTGGCAAGAGGCAGGACAGCCACAGGCAAACAGCTGGAGGTGAACCCAGTACAGGGGATGCACCAGGAACAGACAGCGGGGGGAACAGGACAACAGCAGCCCGGGGGGGGGAAACACCAGCCAGGGACATGGCCAGTGCTACCTTCCAGATGGAGGTGGTAATGAGGGGTGTGAGAAGGCAGACAGCAGGGAGGCGCGGCCGTGGAAGGGCCCATCGGCGGTATGCCCAGAACAGGCAGTACCGAGCCTGCACCAGCTTTGAACAGTACTCTGACACACAGATTGTGGGCCGGTACTGCCTGAACCAAGCGATACTGAGGCAGCTCTGTGAGCTGTGCAGTGATGAGATGCAGGCACCCACACAATGGAGCCATGCTCTATCAGTGGAGACAAAGGTGACAGCCAGCCGTGATGTGCCTGCTCACCACGGGCACCTTCCAGAGACCAACAGGGGACATGACAGGCATAACCCAGTCGGACGCGTCACGCCTACTCACACAATTCCTCAGCGCACTGCTGCCACATGCTGTGGAGTACATCCATTTCCCCAGCACACAGGTGGAGTGCACAGCACACATACAGGAGTTCCACAGGGTAGCACGGTTGCCTGGCATGCTCAGGGCCATTGACTGCACCCATGTAGGCATCCGCATGCCACCTGGCCTGGAGGGTGTGGCATACATAAACCTCAAGGGATACCTGCTCATTAACTGCCAGGTGGTGTGTGATGCCAGGGGTCGCATAACCAATGTCTGTGCCACGCACCTTGGGGGAGCACATGATGCTTTCATCTGGCACCAGTCTGCACTGTGCCACAGGTCTGAGAGTGGGGACATCCCCACCGGCCATCTAGTAGGTAAGTATGCATATCACGCAGGATGATGTGAGCAGACGAGGGGGTTGCATAGTCAGAGGTGCCATGGTTACCCGCCATGTTGGCCCATGGCATAGCAATACAGACCACCATTCTAATGTCCCCCCTCTACACACAGGTGACAGTGGTTACCCACTACAGCCACTGGCGGACAGCGCAAGGTAGGCTTCATCATGCACACACCACGGTGGCCAGCAGCCAGGAGGGTGTGCACAGGGACCGTGTGTGTACAGGGCTGGGTACCCAACCCATGTGTGGCACATTGCACACCACAGTGCACACAGGGAAGCAGCAGACAGTAGCCATGGTGGGAGACAAGTCAGTCATGCGGCACAGTACCATGGCCACCACGGATGTGTGGTCGGCCCCGCCGAGACCTGCCAGCCATGCCAGGCTGACCAGTGGCCTCTTGGGGTGGCACCGACGGGCCCCCAGGGGTGATGCTGCATGAACATGACCGTGTTTGTGCAGGGGTCTGCAGCCCACCGAACATGCCCGCACCAGGCGTTCTCAGTATGCCCACAGTCGAACCCAATGTCAACATAGCAGGTGTCACATGGCGCCAGGAACGGGGGGGTGGATATGACACTGTGCAGTGTCTGCGGTGGCTAGGCACCAAACTGGGTGCCCAATGTAGCCCTGACAGTTGTCAATGCAGTGGTCTGCCTGTCCATGGCAACGGTCACATCTACCCGCTGCCGGGCCATCTCTGCTAGGAGCAATCCATGGTTCCTGCTGCGCTGCTTGTCTGCCTGATGCAGAACCACACTGAGTGCATCCACCACCAACACAAGCCACATCTGCTGATCTACTGAAGCCTGGAGAAGACGGCTGTGTTCATCCAAGGGGTCGTCCGCTGGTCCGGCATGCTGTCCCTCGTGGTGTTCCTGGCCCTGCTGGCCAGCACCCCTTGACATTGGGTGCTGCAGACCTGAGCCATGCTGGGGCACGTCCACACGTGGTGCACTGCCACCACCTCTGACACTGTTCCCCCGTTGCTATTGGCCGACTGCTGGCACTGCCCCTCCAGCTGCAGAACGTCAGGGCTTACCGGCACTGTCGCAGCAGCTGCAACAGTCCCACCACCCTGGACGCACACCAGTGCTGCCCCACTGGGGCATACAGGCACAGGCTGGGACTGGGTTGTTACGCATGCAGCCACAGCGTCATCACCCACGGTAATGCCCATGCGGTTGCCTGCTGTGGGACCATCTTGTGTCCCACATGTATCACTGTCTGGGACGTGAGGTCCAACATCATCGGTGCTGAATCCGGCCCCAATCTGTGTCCCAGCATGCTGGAGACTGGGGAGGGCGATGTCACGCTAGGACACAGGCAGGGCCTTGTCCGCACCCGCACCACCCACATCAGTCCGGACAGGTATGCAGGTATGCACTTGGCCGGTCCCTCGGACACCTGTGGAGGTGGATGAGTGATCCTCTGTGTCCAGGGCCTCCCCCTCGGTGGACACACCCACCACTGCTGCCCCATATAGTTGCTCAGGAGCTGTAAGGGAACACATTAGCGTTAGTGGCTCCGCCTTGCCCTGTGGCATGCCCTCCGCCACCCACACACTGAGAGCACAGGAACTACCATGCAGTGATGGGCTGCCACCCATCTGGAAGCCACCACCAGGAATGCCCTCGATGGCACTATGCTGCATGCTGCTGGACACCCACTCCTCCTGTGGTGTCAGGTGGGGTACATCCGGCTGGGCCTCACCGGTGGCAGCACGTGGAGCCCTGATGGCAGCCACCTTGTCCTTGATCCACCTCCTGTCCATGCCTACCTTCTTCTTGCACTCCTGCATGGACTGCTGGTGGCTGCCATGCTCGTTCATGGCACGCGCCACCTCCCCCATGCCACAGCACGGGCCTGTGGCATTCCCTCCTGTCCACTAAGCAGCAGTTTCTTGTCCAGATATGCCTCAAACAGGGCATCAGATTCAGCCCTGGTGAAGTTGGGCCCCCTCCTCCTTCTCCCCCTTCCCTGTTCCTCCTCTTCCTCACGCTCAGTCATGCTTGTGCCTGTGGGAATGACAGGTGTTACCTTGGACTGTGCAGTCCCATACAGCCCTCCAAAACCACAGTCCCCCCATCCCAACAGCATGCAACCGACCACAATGGACTGCAATACCGAACCATGGCCTCTGCAGCCCCAGGTCACATTTATATAGCGCAACGCATGCAAATGAGGGCAGGCGCAACTGTAAGTGGATGCTAATGCAGTGGATGTGCCGTGGAATGGCTGATGAGCTGATTTGCATAACCTGGCTGAATATCGCACTTTTGCGCCTTTCGCAATGTAGGTAAGCATGCTCAGGCTATGGCGCAGCACTGTGACGTGCACAATCAGCACCGCATGGTGCATGCCTGGGGTGCTGACACCGACGCTTATGGTGCTGCTGACTTGCTGTGCACGGGAGGCAGTGCAGAGCATGGCCATCACTGTGCCTGTGGCGCTAGTGCACTGTATGCCCATGTGGAGCTCGTGCCATGGTTCGCCGTGGGCGCCATGGTGCCACAGCATGGTAGGCCACTGCAAGGCATCACATTCAAGCACCCTACCACACTACATGCAGGGCATCCCAATAGCACTGTGGCGCCCCGTGCGCAGACAGACCCTTGACTCTGCGGTCGACCTTTGCCCCCTAGGCACCATGCATCTGCATGGCTGCACCCCTATCGCACAGTCCGGTAACAGCGCGATAGGAACTGGCAGCACAGTACCGCGCTGCCTCCCCACGTACAGCATGTGCACTACAGAGCGCCATTTTGTTGGTGTTTGGAACAGCAACATGCCGAGAACCAGAGCACAGGTCTGGAGTGCCATTGAACTGGCAAACTTGGTGGCTCTGGTGAAGCCACATGCTGGTGCCCTCTTTGGGCAGGAACCCCTCCACAGGCCAGGGACTGCTGTGTGGCAGGAGGTCTCAGAGGGCCTGGAGGAGGCCACAGGGAGCAGCCAGCCAGTGCAGCAGTGTCGCCACCGCTATGGCAACCTCCAGTGGTGGGACCCTGAGCACCTGAGGCATCTGCAGTCACGTGCACGGCAAGGCACCATGCCACGGCCAGGTAGATGCTCCAGCCCATCACTGGTAGTGTCCGTCTGTCCGGGTATCACGGTGTGCATAAGGCCATGCTGTGGTGGGGTGGGGGCCATCTAGTGGGGGTGGTGGTGGTGGGGGTGCATCATGGCTGGGCTGTGCGGGCACGCACACACCGGGGGCGCTTTGTTACTGACCTGTACTGATGTTTCCCTCTCCATGTTTGCACCCTAGGCCTGGAGGAGCGCCATAGGGCACGTTTGGCCAGGGAACAGGGAAAGCAGGCCAGAGTGGGTGCAGTGGACATGCAGCTGGGCCACGTTAGTGGGGCCATGGGCCAGCAGCGCCCTGCTGGCCAGGATGCAGGTGAGTGCCGTGTTTCTCCTTACATCTGTGCATGCTGGGTTGCAGGGGTGGTGGCGGGGCGTGGCCACCCACACTTGGCCCCACTGCCACGCATGCCACATGGTGCACTGAGCACTGTCCTGTGGCATTGCATGTGTGGGTGGGTGTTGCAGGTGGGCTGTGCGTGCACTCGGTCCATAGCTGTGCCACTGCCTTTGCACTGCATAGCCATGTCACTGTATGGCCACATTGGTGCTGTGCAGAACATGGGCGGTGGGTGTGTGCAGCATTCCACATGGCTATGGTTGCCTGGGTAGGCGGGTCTTGTGGGCGCGGACACTGTGGGTGGTCGCATGCCATCACAGAGGCGTGGCACACAGCTGTATGCCGTGCACATTGGGTGGGCTGCAGGGGTCTGACCAGTCACGCGTACTGACTGCTCCCTTGTCCTAGGTGAACAATGCTGGACTGCCCTTGAGCGGAACGCACAGGAGCTACTGCATCTGTCCCGGGCTACTCTGGAGCTGCTCCAGAGGGTAGATCGAGGTGACCGAAGGAGGCACAGGATGCGCCACAGAGACCGGAGTGGGGAGATGGGTCACCATTAGGCCCTACATCACACGTGTTGTGCATTCCCCCCCCCCGGACTTACCCTCACACCCCTTCATCCCACTCCCTGATGTACACCCTTGCCCCATGCCCACCCCACCTGGTTTGTGGCCCTTCCCCCCACTTTGTATATAGTTTTGTTTGTTGTGTTGTTTGTACAGTTTACCCCTTTAATATATACTTGTTTGATATGACAATTGTGGTGGTCTCTGATTTGCAGTGGGCATATTGTGCTTGGCTGCAGTGGTGTGCATGGCATCGGGAGTGGTGCAGGCCTGGGTGTGTGTGTGTCCGGCAGGGACCTGCTTATGGTGTGGGTGGGGGACTCGGTCCCTGTCTGTGGTATGTGTGTTGTTCCCTGTGCACTGGATGCCTGTGTGCAGTGGTCCCTGGTGCATGCACTGTGTCCTTGGTGCCCCTGTCAATATGTCCATGACCCATGCAGCTGGCCCCCTTGCATGTCTGTGGTACTCATGGTCTACTGGCATGTCGTTGGTGGCTGTCCATGCCGGTCACCCTCTGGGCATGGCGCAATGGTGTCTTGCCTCCTGTCACCGGTTTGTTGCACGTTTGCCTCGGGTGACACTGTGGGCTATGCTGTTGTTGTCCCCCCTCCATGCTGTCGCTGGTGTCTCTTGCGGTGTCTGTGTTCTAATGTCTGTCACTTGTGCTCTGGCCGCATGCTGGCGGCGGATGGCTTCATGGTGCATGCGGAGGATGGCTGGTTCCCCTGTGCCATGGTGGGATGCAGGCCATGGGTACACAGCATCAGTGGACGCACACCAGCGGCATTTGTTGCCCTACTATTGTGGCCCTGTGTCGGGGTGCCCTTGGGTCAGGGTGGGTGTTTGTCCATGCCCTGTGTTGCATCCTGTGTGGCGCATGCCTCCATGCACCACAGTGGGCGGCTGTGCTGTCTGTTGCGGCCAGTGCTGGGACAGGGTGTGTGCATGGGTGGGTGTGCGGGGTGCTGTCCTGCTGGTGGTGGGGTCCAGGGCAGGCCTTGTCGCATGTGTGGTCCCTTGGGTACTGACGCAGTGTTGACCTCTCTGCTGTGCCATGGGGGGGCTGTGCAGGGTGGTATTGTGTCTGCAGTTGTTGCGTCAGTGGCTGGTGCCACCCACTGTGGGGTGCTCACAGTGGGGTTGCCATGCATGTATCCATGGTGCACAGGGTTGCATTGTCACGGTGAGGGTAGTGGCATGCATTCGGTGCCATGCACTGTTGGGCGCTGCTCCTGGGCTGGGTGTCTGGGGATCGCTGTACAGGGTGTACTCTGCATTGGTGGGATGGGGTGGCACTGGGTGGCCAGCCCTCCTTGTGTTGTGGTCACTGCTTGCCAGGGGGGTGTGCTGGGACACCGTGCCCCGGCTGTGGATTCGGTGCTGGTGTTCATGGGCTGGTGGTCCATCCAGCTCACCACTGGTTGTGCAGTTCATGGGGTGATGGGGAGGGCACTGTCTGGCCTGCTGCGTGCTCCTCCACCCTTGGCTTCCATGGGCGATGCACCCCTGCATCCTGTCCCTGTCCCTGTGCATCCCTGGTTGTGCTACTGCACATCGACCCTGGTCCACTGCGCATCCCTGGTTGTGCTACTGCACATTGGCCCTGCTCCACTGCGCATCCCTGGTTGCATCATGGCGCAGTTGGCATGATATTCAGCTGTGATGCGCAAGCACACCTTGGCCTGCACTGTGTTTGAATATTGCGCATGTTGTGCAGGGGTGCACTGCACTTGTGCCTGCTCCTGCTATTGCGCTTCTTTGTGGCACAGTCTGAATATCCCACCCATAGTGTTTAAATGCATTATTACCTATATGGGTTTTTGTTGGCATCTGCACCAGCAGTAATTCATATCATTGGTACCATGAAACGTGTGCAACAGGCTTGCAACCTTCATTAACAGTGTGTGCACATACAGACTGTGGAAGCTCCTATAAGGGCTTTGTGTATCTGGTGCACCAGTGGAGGAGGGGTGTTGGGACTGTGGAGATTTATTGCTCTGGGTTAGTGGTGGGATTCAATACTCCACAGGGGATTCAAACCTTTAGAACTGTGATTCTTATTGTTTGCACCTCTTGTCTTACCCTCATTTTCCTTTCCAGATTCATGTTCCTGTATTCCTGTTCAGCCACAATAAAGCACTTCATTATTTGCATTGCATTTTTGATTTCTGCAGTTGTAATTCTAGTGTATGTTATTGTTGTGTATGATTGATGCATTTGGTTTGTAGAGTATTTTGGGGGTAACTCAGCAACATCATCACCTGGCATTGCTGTATTGACAGTGTTGTTTGTATGTGGACAGAGACCCCATAAGAGGCACTTAACTATATGTCAGATTGGGTAGGAATTACTTAAGTTTCAAATTTACATACAAGATTGTTAAAACAGAATGATTTTCTGAGTGTGACACTAGAAGTAAATGAGTCTATGGTGTCAGTTCTAGGAACTATCAGAGACAGCAACAAATTCAATGTTACATGCCAAGAGTGCATGCCCCAAGTCCCTGATTGAAATCAGTCCCATATAGTCAGCGTTCTTGATCCCTGAGTACTATAAGGAAAGGCAAGTTGAACCTATCATATCTGCCAAAAAATACAACCCATTGGCGGGAACAATTGAGAACAGAATTTTGAGCAATTTGCCAATTCTACTGGGAGATAATGTTCTTGCTCAAAAAATTGTAACTAATCCCCAAGTCACATTCACTAGGAGTCTGAGGGTCAAACTATTGCACAGTAGCAGATCCCCTGTTACCATGGATGGGGTTACTGTATTCTCCTGTGGGACAGCACACGGGCAGGTTAGGATTGTCAAATGGAACACCACAGGTGAAGCTGCTGCAGGGCACCAAATCCAGTTAAGACCACTGCAAACTAGATGCCAACAATACCAAAGGCCAAAAGACTCAGTCCCTCTTTAATATACCCAGAATTATCACTCACCTTTTGTGTGGAGGTGGTTGAATAATAAAGAGTAGAATGTCTGGAAATGAATTTTTGGGGGTGCTAGTACAAGATTTAAGTTCTGCTAATGCTAACGATAATTTTCTGGCAGGAAACTTTCAAATCATGTTAAAGGGACATTGTCAACCTTTTTTGCATCGTATTATTTCTAGGTAAAAACCCATATTTTATGGCTGCTTACTTTTTGTCTAAAATTCATTGATGATACTGGTTAATCTGGCTTCTTGCTTATTAGAACCAAAATGCATGGGGATGTATAGTTATACACATCCTTGTTTTGCTCCAAATCATTTACCTAAGCTTACTGCATACTTCCTGAACATTAGAAACACCCTCAAACAGTGAAGCCACTCATGATACAATAGTCTGCTTTACTCCCACTGCATAATTGTAGGAGTAACCGGGATTATGTGGGGAAAGAGCTCCTCCCTCACAGCCTATTTAAATGAGGCATATGCCTCCAGCTCTGCTTAGAGCGAGTCGCATTCATGTTCTGTC
Source organism: Neoceratodus forsteri (assembly GCA_016271365.2). NCBI lineage: Eukaryota > Metazoa > Chordata > Ceratodontiformes > Ceratodontidae > Neoceratodus > Neoceratodus forsteri. The sequence continues at coordinate 240,423,718 of CM057451.1, forward strand.
GTCGCTGGTCCGTGGCTGCCCTGCTTTCCGCTGGTCCTGCTGTTTTGTTTTTTCGCTTGTTGCCCCCACCCCAACCCATTTGTTCTCTTCCCTATCCTGTGTGTTGTTGATCTAGCCCCTTCTCTCCTGCCTGTTTGTCTCGACCTGCCTCCATTTATTGCTTTTGCCCCTCCCCCGTTTGCTCATTTCTGTAGTTTGTTCCTTGGTTGTGCCCCCGTTTGACTATATTGTTTGTCTTCTGCCTGCTTCTCCCTTCTCTTGTTTAGTCCTTGTATCTTTCTCTTTCTTGCGGCAGCTTGGTTCCAAGCCTACTCCGTCGCCGCTTAAACTTGCCTCCGGTTGGTATGGGGAGTACTTTCCCTCGCCGCCCTGCTGATTACCTGCTCAGGCACGTTGCGCAGCCTCCGCTGCATCACTCGAAAAATCTGTTATGGCCAACTGCTGCCATCGTCGTGCTGGGCTTCCTTCATTCAGCTGCTGCTTTCGGATGTCTGGATTATTCCTTCACCCTTCATGTCTGCCATTGGAGCCTGTTTTGACTACTTCTACCTGGATGCCTTCCACGCTCGATTTTCCCTTTCTGGGACGCTTCTTCCTTTCCTGCAGCCTTGCGCCATTTGGAGGTCCCAGGCAACCCATGCTTACAATTGTTTTGCCTATGCAGCTCTCTGACTTTCTCCAGGTGTTACTGCCGAGTCTTGTGAACGTTGTGACCCAGTAGCACTGTTTGCAGGTTTCCACTCCGTGGCTGGCTTGTGCTTTCAGAACAATTCAGGTACTAGAACTATGGCACTTGCTTGTAGTTTACATTCTGCTGCTGTTCCTGCCGTCCTCATACGTTTCTACATTATGCTACCTAAACTTGCTGTCTCAAACTACAGCACCGCGTTGCATTGCATCTGCAGGGCCCTTGCCTCTTTGTCTTCTCATTTCCTTCTATTGGCATGTACTGCTGCTGCCTCCTGACTCTGCTGTTTACTCGGAGTTGCCCAGGAGTTGCTGAATCTGTTTTGGGACTTGAACTGTACTATAGTATGTTCCTGCTCTATTGTATGCACTTTACCTTTCCGTCCTGGATTATCCATCTCGTGCCTCCATCATATTCACCTCCTGTATCATGAATCAAAGACATGCCGTCTGCACGACTCGGACATCAGCCATACTCGGGTGCCCTTATTCCCAACGGGTGATTTTCATTCAGGCAGCAAGTGGCTACAATGCTCAGGGTACACTGTATTCCCACGGTAGCCCATTATATAGTTTTGAGTCTGGCATTTTGCTTCCGATCTCACTTTGTATGCCTACCTTTCAAACTTCGGGGCATGCCAGTATTGGGGGGGGGCTGGATGAGTATATCTATGGTAGCGCAGGGCTATCTGCATAAAGGGGGCTACTGCACTGAGCAAGGCATTCAAAGGCCTATGACTACTTAGTCAGTTGGAAGGGTGATTGGGAAGCTACTAATAGACTGTTTGCTTGTCAGAAAGGGATGTGTTTTCCCGTAGGGCAATGTGCAGGTGAAGCCCCAGTATGGCCAGGCAGGGCCTTCTCCCTTAGCAATAGCCGGTCCAATTGCCTTTCTTCATTCACTGTGTTTTCAGTCCTTATCGATCGAAAGGAGCCTGCCCTTCATAGCTTCATGCATCACTTAGTAGCAGCTGTGTTCTCCATATCCTTTTGCCCTTCTAGTAGCTTCTCCTGCAATTTAGCCCATTGGGTACGCTGTCCGGGCATATTACTCATTTAGCTGACCCTTATCTGATTCCTGTCAGGCTCATGCCAGGACGATGCTTGCCTGCTCCTCTGTGCCTACCTACCGACTGCTGCAGGTTGCTCCTACCTGAGTCTGGATTTCACAGCGCCACTAGCTTATCCATCCTTTTACACTCCTTTGTTCTGCACTGCTTGGAACTCTGATTTGAACTCAATTTACCTGTGCTCTTGAACCATTACATCCTTCATCGCATGACTTCGGTTCCTGGATGCTTGCTGCCTCTATCTGACCTGTGCTCCTATGAGTCCGGGGGGAGTCCTTTGTTCCTATGATGCTACAACATACTTGCCTGCTTCTATATCCTGCCTTCGCCCATCGGGCTGGGAGGTTTCCTTAATTCTCTTCTTACCTGCTCGCTCTGCTCGGGCTTGGAGATTACGGCCTGCCTTCGCCCTTCGGGCTGGGAGGTTCCCTACTACCGCTTGCTTCTCTGACCTGCCTTCGCCCATTGGGCTCGGAGGTTCCTGCTAATTCCTGCCTCTACGACCTGCCTTTGCCCATTGGGCAGGGAAGCCTACCTATCTATTTGCTTGCTTCTGACCTGCCTTCGCCTTCGGGCTGGGAGGTTCACCTGCTTCTGTTCTCCTTTGGCATCACCCAGCTCGGAACCCAGTGATTTCATTCTATTTGTGCATAACTGCTTCTGCTGCCTCAGCTCTGTACTCTTGATGCTTCCCCTTTCGGGACGTTGGTTACCATCTCACCTGTGCTCCCCTACATGCCTGGTGACTCTTACTTCTCCGACTCATTGGATGGTCCTCCTTCTCAACCGCCTTCAGATTGCCTCAGTGCTCATTTAGCGGATTCTGGAGTTGCTGTCCTGGATGTTTTGCCCTGTTGCCTCAGCCGTGGAATTTCAGCTGTTTCTTTCCAGGACTTGGTTGGCATCTCCTGTGGACTTCTCCTGCTTGTGCTCTACCAACTTCAGACATGTGGCACTACTACTTCATTGGATTCCGCCTCTTCAGTTATCTACATCTGGGATTCTTCGGGTCTCGTCTGGTTCTCCTACCTTGAACTTTTCTTGTATTCAGTTTTGGATGTTTGACTTTCCTTGTCCGGTTGCCATATATATGCCTCAGTCTCTTCCATGTGATCCCTTCCTTCCCTGATCTGGATACATCGGTCCTCAGCATCATTCCTTCTCTATGTCTGCCTATGGCTACAGTGCTATGATGCTCAAAGATGATTCAAGATACGTCTCCTGGAAGATTTGCTACATTTATTTATCTGCTGCCTCATAGTGTGGCTGCATTCATGTTACCTGGAGCTACTTGCCTTTCGTACCTCTGCTACTGCTGTTTGCTGTCCATCTCGCCGAAGACTACGCTCGATTTCGGCCAACAGACATTCCTTACTATGGCTGCGCTTCACATACTGGAATCAGCCGCCTCTCTCCTACCTCATCAGCTATCGTTTCAGCTGCACTTTCTCAAGGGGCTGATTGCCACGTCCTCTTCCTTCTCATCTGGCCTCGTGGATGCAATCCCTACGCCTACTACCTCTCACTTAGGATTAGCAGTCTATCAGATTCGCTTTCTTTGGGCTCTCCATATCCTACTATGCAGATGCTTCATACCTCGTACCAGTGTCTCCATTTATCCTATACAGCTTGCTACTTTTCCAGTTCAGCTCTACAGCCGTTGCATTCATATCAGTTCCTAAGATTATTCTTTACTTATCAAGACTGGATGCATCAGTAGGTTACCTAGCCTCAAGATTTCTGCCATTCCTCGTCTCATACAAGCCATCTATTATTAGAATCATAGCAATTGTACTACTTATATTGTTTTGCCTCATTGTCATCAAAGCTTGGATGCAAATATCTTCTGTCTCCTGTATTGAGTTCGTCAGTCATCAACTTTATCCACCATCATTCAATTACATGGATTATGCCCTCTATCAACTGAAGTATGGAAGTCGCTTCTTCAATTTCTCTCCATCATTTCGAATTATACATGGATTCTTGGACTCGGACTTTTACTCGAAGGAATTACTTTACTGGACACTTCAATTCAGTCTGTTCTTAAAGCTTCGTTCATATGGATTGAGTTCTATATTAGAATTCAGAATTTAACTGATTAATTAGCTTAGTTAGGATCTCTCTCCTTTAGTATGCCCAGAAGGACGGGCAGGTCAGTAGCCATTGGTCCTCAGAGGTTTCCCCCCAAGGGGGGTTTTCCTCTCCTGAGTGCTACTGGTCATACTCTCCAGAGTTGGAGGAGGTGATCATCTATTCTTATCATTAAGATATGCCGACTTATTTAGCATTTAGTTATAGAACAATCATGGATATTTATTCTTTTTGGGCTCTACAATTCTAATCAGGATCCTTCCTGCAGGTGGGATACAGAGAAAAGCCAAAACCCTTAAATATTTTCAAACTCTCTCTCAAGCATCCAAGTACCTAAGCACAATACATTACTCAGTAATCATTGTTCTCTATACTGGCCTCTGTATCCACCAATCATGTTCATCATTCAACTATATGCTACATAAGCACTGAGCTATGAACCACACATAATGAATGTCTAGATAGTGTTGGGGTGTCCCTGAGTCCAGGAAAGATACAGTTGTATTTGGTCAAGAAATGTAAACAAACTTGTTTTGGTGTGGTAACACCAGTATGGTAGGCACTCAGTTTTTTACTTTTTAAAAGGAAAAAGAGTCTGAATCAAACAACCAGCTACATCAGCAGTCTCTATAAAATAAGAACAATCATAAAATGTGTTTTTTAAGCTAGGGGCACTTTGAGGCCTAAGAGGGTTGACAGTGCCCCTTTAAGTGACTTGGTCATGGTCACATGAGCAAGAGGTACTTCTGAGATTCAAATACAAGCTTTTGGGTTCAAAGTTATTCTCCCTAACCACTAGGCCTAATTGTCTTTGTAAGGGTTGTCAAGTCATCATGGGTCAGGGAAGGGGCATTCTGGGAATGTGCTGAACATTGTAAAACAACAATTATGATGACTGTTAACACCTGCTCCTCAAGTGAAAAGAAGTCATCAAGATTTTGCACTTTCACAACAGACTGTAAGGATACCCACATTAAAGGCATGGAGAATCAGGTTCATACTAATCTGGCAGCCTTAGCCCAACAACAGCATTTCTGTCTTGCTTAGTTTGAGTTTTAGCCAGCCTGAGGCCAACCACCTTTGTATTTTATCTAAGCACTTTCTAAGCTCAGTAACTGCATAGCAGGGGATTGATATTCAAAACTGTGCCCAGGCGCAAAACCAAGTTTGCCCGCAGAAACCCGATTTAGCACAGATGGGCAATATTGAAAAGCACGGTTAGCACGGGCAAACTTGGTTTGCGCCTGGGCAATAATGAGAGGGGGGGGCTCAACAGAAATGAAGGGGCGGAGACCTGAATATTGGTGCAGTCCAATATTCAGAGTATGTGCACTGTGCAAGGCCATTTTGCCTCGTCCCCTTGTGCAGCCCACATACCGACAATTGAAACCCTGACTTAGTCCCATGCAACCATAGCAATTGGCAGAGGAAGTGTGGTGATCCCCCCACAGCCAACACAGTAGTTCGTGGCGTCTAGTGGCGTCCCCACTGATCGCTGTCCCTGAAGCTTACCTGTAAGTGTTCCCTGGTGCTAGTGCCCCCCCCATCACTGTCCCAAAGGGAAAACTGAAAGTATCTCCAGTGTCTAGTGGTGACCCCCCCCCGTCAATCACCACATGATGACAAAAAAACATTCCCTGGTGTCCAGTGGTCCCACCTGCACCCATGCCTGATGCCTACAATAGTATTCTCTGGTGTCCAGTGGCCCCTCCCCCCAACCTGTCACCCACCTGACACACGGACAACATTTCCCCGGTGTACAGTGTATCCTTGCCCCATTCTGATCCCCTGTGCAGTATATGACTGTGAAACGATTCCCTGGTGGTCTAGCGGTCCTTCCTCTCCATCCCCGATCTCCCCTTGCAGTATAATTGCAAGTTTCCCTATTGGTCTAGTGGACCCCTCCTTATCCTGATCTGCCTGTAGGTACAATCTATTTTTCCCCTGCTGAGGGTGGACACCAACCCCCCACCCTGGCAGGTGTGTCCCACCATCCTGCTCCGCTCCATCCCGAGCTGGCAACCAGCACAGCCCTCCACTTTCCACCATGGCTGGCCACTGACTTGAGCTGTCATTAAGCGCGTACTATATACAGTACACAGTCATTGACTGACAGCATACTGAGTGCGCAGTCGGTGGCCAGCCATAGTGGAGAATGGAGGGATGTCCCGATTGCTGGCTCGGGGATCGGATGCAGAGGAGCAGGGTGGTGGGACACTACCTGCTGGGGTGGGGGGGTCCACTGTCCACCAGGGAAAAAATAAATTGTAGTCTATGGGCAGATCAGAGATGGGGGGTCTGCTAGACCACCAGGGAAGCATGCAATTACACTGCAAGAGGAGATTGGGGATAGGGAGGGGGAACTTCTAGACCACCAGGGAATGGTTTCCAAGTCATATACAGGGGATTGAGATGGGGGCGGGGATACACTGTACACTGGGGAAACAGTGTCTATGTGTTGGGCAGTTGATTGGGTAGGGAAGGGACCACTAGACACCATGGAATGTCTATTTTGTCCATTGGGCAATGACCGGCATGGGGGTACCACTAGACACTGGGGAAACTTTGGGTTTTCCCTTTAGGATGGCGATCAATGGGAAGGGAACACTAGCACCAGGGAAATCTTACAGGTAAACTTCGGGGACGACAATCAGCGGGGGGGGGCACTAGCTCCAGGTTTAGCTCTCTGGGACTGGGCTAGTGGGGTCGTCACCACTCTAATTTGCTGAGAAACCCATGCAGATGAGCCCATAATGGGCAAGCAAATGGCCCCTTAGCATCTTGCATGCCAAATGAGCTAATTTGCATGGGTCCCTTTGAATATAGGGAATTTAGTCTGGGCACAAGCCATTATGGTGCCCTGTTTTGGGAGCTCTGTCTGTCTAGCATTTACTGGCTTAGTGCTGGGCCAATATGGCTCCTATGTTCAGTCGAATAGTGCTGGTGCACTATTCCACTGAATATAGCATGTTTGGGCACCTGGGCAACTGCAAGGCTTGGTGCAAGGTTTTACACACTGCTTTGCACATTTCTGAATATCGGTCCCCAGGTGTCACAATGAAAAGAGAGATACAGCTAGGTATCATTTGTGTAGCACTGAAATCCCAATACATACCTCTAAATGATTTCCCCAAGTGGAAGCATAGAGACGGAACAACATCAGAGACAAGTCTGGTAACTTGAACACTCCATAGTCAAGAACAGCAATGGATGATGAAAAGATACCTTAGTCACATATTGTGTTATGTTTGAAAGGAAGGGCAGAACTAAGAAAGATCTGTGACAGACAACTCTCAAAAGTGCTATGTTACAGAAGATTTTGAAGCTCTTAACTCAATTATTTCTTGGCGGCCATTTTGTATCAAGGTTAAGCAATGGAAAACTCGGACTTCAAAAAATGCTTCAGGTGGTAATGAGTTAATTGGCTGATATGGGTGGTGCCTAGAGTCAGGTTCTGTCATGACTAAAGAGATCCAGATACAGTATTGCTGTCACAATTTCTTTAGCTGCAACTAGCTGCAAGGCATGGTGTCACTTGGTGTTGTTGTTTTGAAATGCTAAAATTATGCATCATCATCTGCAGGGTTGTTAATTAGTCAGGAGGTGGCATGGTACAGAAATAAGGCTGTGCATGCGTGTGTATCCACAAACCCTTTAGCCTGCAGGCTCTAGTAGTCAGCATGGAAATTGCAGGAAGACAGGCAAGTACAATGTGGTGGCCTTAACTATCCTTGACAGTTCTTCACTCAAAATACTGCTTGACATAGAAACATAGAATTTGTCAGCAGATAAGGACTGCTTGGCTTGCATAGTCTGCCAATTTTTCCCTGCTTATACTAGCACCGTAGACCCTACCTGATCTGTGGCTAACTCCACCCCTACTACCACGATTCCCTTGTGTCTATCCCATGCATGCTTTAAATCCACAAGGGTTTTCCCCCCACCACTTCCACTGGAAGACTGTGCCAGGCATCTGCCACTCTTTCAGTGAAAAAGTACTTCCTCACATCCCTTCTAAATTCCCCCTTCAAGTTTCATTACATGCCCCCTTGTTCTCATGCTCCATCTCCTCTGAAAAATACTCCCCTCCTGTACCTTATTTACCCCTGTGAGGCATTTATAAGCCTCTGTCATGTCCCCCTCTCCCTCTTCTCTTCCAGGGTGTACATATTGATGTAGCTTAGGTGCCGTGTGCCAATGGGCTACTACCCCTGCCTGTTGGCCCTCTAACAGGTTAAGGGGCCTGGGTCCTGCCACAGTGGTGATCGGGGGTTCTAAGCCAAAGTTATAATAAATAGGACAGTGCCCCCACCCAGAGTAAGTTAGAAGTGGGTCAGGTGACTGACCGGCACAGTCCCCTGGGGTGCTGCACCTACCCACCTCCCCTACCAACCACCTCACACACTAGATACCCAGCAGTTCATTACCACCCTGAACCATAAACCAGCAATAACTTGGCAGACACACAAATACCCTGTGTGCAGTAATTTCAAACAGTAAACTCACAGCTTTATTGGGGGCAAGGGTTAGGATAGGGGTGCCTGGATAAGACATAGCTGTGGAGAGAAAAAGAAATGATTAGCAAGAATTAACAGGCTAGAAACAACTTGGACCCTAAGGTCGGACCACCCCCAGCTGCCCACCCCCACTGGTACCAGTATTCTACCCTGAAAGTCCTTTGGGTACCCAGTATTTGCAGGCCTTGACATTGCCGTGGGTTGGCCAGCTGTTGGGGCCCTGGGTGCTTGGGAAAGTACTAATCAAATTAACTGAACTCTCCCTTTTCATTTCCAAGGACAAGCCCTGGGTACTTACAGTTTGCAGCTCTGCAGGAGTTCCTTAAGGCAGAAATTCTCACCAGTCCAGTAGTGAGGAGCTCCATCCATGAAACACAGCAATGGGCAGGAGGATGGTGGTGGTTCCTCTCAAAAGGGCTTGATCACGATTGAAGGTCTCACAGCTTGTCCCCTTGATTGAATATCTGCCCACTTATCACCTTCAGCCTCTTCTGGACCTTTGCAGAGCTCCAAATGCAGGTCCCAACCAGCCTCAGAAGGCCCAGACCCAGAAATGGCTCCACAGCCCGGCTCCCCACAAGGGTCATAGGTGCCCTAGCACCTCAGCAAGCACTGGTGATCTCCTGAAACCAGTAGGCCCCACTCAGAAGGAGCTAGCAAGTTCCCTCCTAGGCTCTGTAGCATGCCTCCAAAGGTGCAGAGTTCACTCTGTTCCTGCACCAGCTCAGCAATTCCAGGGGCAGCCAGGCAACTCTAAGTTCTCAAAATGCCAGTGCCGGTAGGCCACTAATTTAAGCTTTTGGCTGCAGCTCCAATTCACTCTCACATGAATGTCCTTCTTACTATGTTACTCACTCCTAGACCTTGCTTGAATGTATGTGCTGTATTGTATCTATTGTACCACTGTATTACTGCATTTAATCCCACCTCTGTATTACTGTACGATTTGTCATTGTTACTATTGTCATCCCACTACCCCTTCCCCCAGGACGTACCGTGAGGCGAGCATTAAGTTGCTCAGTGTATCTTTCCTGGTGAAACATTTTAATAAATAAATAAATAAAATAAATACTATGTAATGCACAGCAGCAGCAGCAGGATTTCTGGAACATGCAAGCACCTGCTCACCTTTTGCCCACATAGCCTCCGAATATCAGACCAGCTTCCAAAGCAGCTTCAGCTGGGATACAGCTCTCAGCAATCCATACAGTCCTCAAATAGTTTCCATGCAGCCAGGCTACCCCAGTTCCAGAGACAATCAGCCTCTTCAAGCAACTTTCTTAAGTCTTAATTTCAGTGCAGAATTTCTGCAGCAGCTATTCTCTCCCAAGGGAAACTACTAGGGATGGGCAGACCCGAAAGGGTCCTGACCTTTATTATCAGGATCAGGATCCAGGCCAAAGTCCTGATAAGTTCTGATTAGTTCTGATTTAATCATTACCTTTTGTAAAATGTGAGGAAAACTGAAAATTATGCCATAAAATTACATAAAATGGCACTGAGATTTATGACACACATGGAATTGTAAACAGCGTTTCAGAAAATGAAAACTGTGAACTTATGGCACTGATGTGCTGGTCAATTGAATACATGCCAGTCATGCAGTTGTCCTGTCTTAGTCTGTTCCTTGCCTCCACAGCGGTGTAATACATTCACAACCCCAGGTAAACACAAATTGAGCAATGTGAGATACAATGCAACTATATGGAAAGGGTCTTTATTATTTCATGTGTGCCAGGCAAGAAAAAGAACAGCAGTGCCAGTGATTACTAGTCACAGCAGAGTAGGGCCTCACAGCTACTTTTCTTCCTTCCTTCCCTAAGTCCCCACAGGCAATATTGGGATTTCGGAACTAAACTGAGATTGTGTTGTTGTTCACAATAGATCTCTAATTATCCAGTGATCCCAAGAGTCACTCACTCACTCAAAAGCAAATTTAACCCTTGCCCCCTTCCTTGGCTTCCACCCTGCCAGGTTGAGCTGTTTTTTTCTCTTTGAAGTTTAATTTATTCCTCTTGGCCTTATTGTTCCTTAGCTGCTTTTTTTGTTAATGAAATTATGGCACTAGATACTAGGCAGTGTGGCAGCAGAGGTTTAAAGAGACTGTCTGGCAACTTGGCAAATGGCAGCAACCCACCAGCCAGCCACTCACAAATTTCAGCAAGCTCATGAATCTCTGCCCATTGGCCTTCCCTTCCAGGCTTTCCCCAGAAACATTTTTATTTTGTTTTAAGACCCCTTTCTGTTTTTGGTTTTTTTCCTTGCTTGCCTGGCCTGCCTTGTTTCTTAATTCTTTAGTAAGTTAGTAATGCATGCAAAGCTCTCGTGGCCTACCCTTCCCCTCCCGAATCCTGACCGCTCCCACCCCCATGTGGCCTATTTTGTTTTTAATGTTTCTTCTTGTTTTTTTAAAGTTGCGACCTTGTGCTATAGCTGCTTCTGCTTTTGCAGATGAGCGCCACTCACACACAGACAATATCAGTGAGCTGAACTGCTTGCTGCTTTCTCCGCACTCCACAGTGACTTCCTCTCACTAAAAGATTCCCTTCCCGCCAGACACAACCTTTTCAGCATAGTACCACCTGATCAAGCTAGCAGATGGTCAGGTGACTATGACTAAGTGTGACATGCTCAAGTGCATCACTCCCTCCCTCTGGCTCTGACAGTCCCCCCCCCACACACGCACACACCTAAGCTGAGCAAAATGAGTGGCACCCGTCCAACACCACATCAGTGAGCCTGTAAGTTTACTTGCAGCTGTTGCTGTAAACTTTGTGAGTTTAAACCTTTAAGGAAACAAAAAATGCTACAGTTGCCGACCCCTCAATGAACTTTCACACTCTTTGCTCTTTTTTTTCATATTTAAATAGCCAGTTAGGCACACGTGGTTGGCGGTCCCTGACTCGGTACATTTCAGCCGATGGTTCATATTGATCCGTGTCTGCCGGACTGTGTTGGATCGGGGGGGGAGGGTTCTGATGTTTGGTGGGTTGGCCTGCCCATCCCTAGAAACAACACAGTTCAAAATACCTGAGGGGTTCCAAAATCAGTTCAATCTCCCTCTCCCTTCCTCATTCCGAGTCACTCTTCTCAGCAGCAATCTCCAATTCAAGACCTGAGAAGGGCCATAAACAATTTTGTTCTCCCCAATGCAGATCTCTCCTGATTCATTAGAAGTCTGGGTTAGACTGAAACCAGTTTCCAGAAGTCTCTAGGATTTCTCCACACAGTTCTGCCCTCTAATTTGCCGTCCTTTATCGTCAAGCATCCATGTCCACAGCAACCAGCCCTCTTCATTTGTTCTTTGGTGGAGTTTCTAGGTGCCTGAAATAATTAACTCTCTCTCCCAGGAGTCCCTTTTTCATAGTGTTTGGGTGACTAGAAATGGAATTGGTTGCTCAAAGGGGTCAAAGTAGCAAAAACATGGCTGCTCCCATACAGTGTTATAGCAGTCCTTCTGTTGTCCCAAATTAAAAGTTCTGGGGTAGCCTGCAGAATTATGTTGCTCACATTATTGCCCCAACATCTTATAGCCCCGTTTGTGCCCTTCAGAATGAGCCCACTCTTAAACATTACAACACAGTGCTTTTCCTGTCTCTGTCCTCTAAACACAGTCCCCCTTGCAGCAGACAGACACCCTTATCAATATTTATACAGGGCTCATTAATATTCATGAGTCATGATATGGGCCTCGTTCAAACTCTTTATTTAAATGTTCCGAGGCTTCTTGCCAGCCTCGCTAAGGTCACCGGTCCCCATAGAGCTGAGGAGGGGCACCAGGACCACTGACACACTCCCTGATCGTCCGCAAATCTAGTGGTCAGCACATCAAAGTGCACCTTGCACATGCGCGATTGCTGGCAGTATGGAGAAGATGCCAAAGACTCACAACTGGATTTTAAACCCAAACAGGGCTAAAATTAAAGGCAGGGCTGTTCTGGGGACTTGGGGAGCACTGCAGGCACCCCAAAGGACCTGGGCTGTAGGGGAGGAATCAGAGGGGACAGACAAGATGCCTGGCAGCATGGAGGCAACACGGGGGCAAATAAGTAAGCACCAAAGGGGGGTTACATTGAGATCTCTAAGTCTCTCCTCATAGGGCTTCTGGTGCAGCTCCTGTGGACAACCTCTGGCCCTGTGTATGTACATTCCAAGATGTGGTCTCCAGAACTGGACACAGTACTCCAAGTCGGGGCCTCAAAAATGATCTATGCAGTGGTAACACCACGTCCTTTTTCCTGTTGGTGATACCCTTCCCCATTACAGCATCCCGCTGGCCCTTCCTAGTGTCATGTCACACTGTCTTGCCACCTTGAGGCCATCTGCCATGATTAATCCAAGGTCTCGTTTCTGTTTTGTGAGCATCAATGACTCTTCTCCCATTTTACACTCTTCCTCTGAGTTTCCATGCACTAGGTGCATGATTTTGCACTTTTTCACATTGAACCCCAGCTGCCAATACCTTAAACCATTCTTCAAATTTTCTCAGGTCTCTGCTCATTCTCTCCACCACTTTAGAAGTGTATACCCTATTGCAGATTTTGGTGTCATCTGCAAAGAAGCATACTGTACCTTCCCTTTTAGCACTTCTGCAATGTCACTTATAAAGACATTGAAGAGGACTGGGACTGGTCCTGGTACTGAGCCTAGAGATACCCCACTGGCCACCCTCCCCTCCTCCCCCAGTAAGTGCCATTTACTACTATCCTCTGTTGCCTATCCATTAACCAATTTTGTGGCCAGTTTACCTCCTTGGGACCCACCCCAAACTGGCCAGTTTATTTATGAGCCTCCTATGTGGTACAGCGTCAAAGGCCTTACTGAAATCTAAGTAGGCCATGTCCACCGCCTCACCCTGATCTAGTTCCCTGGTCACCCAGTCAAAGAAATTGTTCCAGTTCCTCTGACATGAAGTCTCCCCCTGTGCATTTGTGCTGGCTGAGGTCTTGCAACCTGCTGAATTCAAGATACTCCACAAGCTTTTCCATTAAAAGTGTCTTCATTAACTTCCCCACCACTGACATTAGACTGGTCTATAGTTTCCAGCCTCCTCCCTGCTGCCACTTTTATAAAGATGGACTATATCTGCCCTCCTCCAGCCCCCCCCCCGAACCACTCCTGTTTCCAGTGAGTTGTTGAATAAGGCTGTCACAGGTCCAGCTGGTACCTCCCAGAGCTCTCCCAACACCCTTGGGTGTACTCCATCCTACCCCATATCTTTGCCCACTTTCAGATTCACAAGTCCCTTCAGGACTCTTGAGTCTGTAAGTGGACTTGTGTCTACTTCCCTCCCCCAGTGTTCCTGCTGCTTATGATGATGATGATGATGGAACATGATGCTGGGTGCCAGTGTGGGTATGTACAGTAGCGTGATTGAAAAGCTGTCAAGTTACCTACTTTGTCTCTATGTTTATACAGGTGCATAGACATTTACAGAAACTGATCTTAATATTGTTTTGGTGATCTGCGGCTTAGTCCAGAATGCCTCTGGCCAATATGACAAACCTACAAGTTCCCAGGTAGGGTCTGTTCATTTTTGTGAATCAGTACTGAAATGTGGGATGGAGGGGTGCTTTGGAGAGGTGAAATACAATTTATGTCTGCTAAGTAGCAATCTGAGGGGGTGCTAGAAGTGTTGACCTTCTAGGAGGTCCTCCCAGTTTTCAAGAAGGGTGAGGCAAGGAAGTTAAACATTTTGCAATTAAATTTATTGTTGAATAAATGGTGTATTGAGGAGGGCTTCTGCTACATTGGGGACTGGAGTCCTTTCTAGTGGGATATAAAACTGTTCAACAGGTATAACTCTATCCAAACAGGAATGGGACTAGTGCCTTGGGACAGATATTTGATGTCTTTATCTCTTGTTATTTAAACTAAGTGGGTGTTGTGTATTGGGACAAACTATGGTTCTACTAAAGGTATAGAAGGCCTAACTGGCATTCCCTAACTGGTCAGGATAGACAGGGCAGACAAAATAGCAGGAAGGTAGAACATGAGTACAGAAGGAAAAAGGTGACGGGTAGGGAGAAGGCAAACTCATGCCCTAGAAAAGAGAAACAAAGGACTATTGGCAAGTAGACTACATGAATGCCAGATGTCTTTGTAACAAAATGGAGGGCCATCAGTCTGTAGCAGCAGCAGATGTACCTAATATCATGGCCATAACTAAAACATGGGTGACACAAAAACTGTAATGGGAGCTATCTATCCCTGGCTATGCCTTCACAGAAAGGCCAGGCTAGTGGTGGCAATGTACATACGAAACAGCATAAAGGCTACCCAGGGCAGGGCCATGGGGATGAGAGCAAGACTGAATCAATCTGGGTACAGCTAACAACATCTGAAGAGACAGGACATCAGATCTGGGGTGGTGTATACACTTCAGAAGGAGGACATGGACAAGGCATTGGGGGAGGAAATCAAGAGAGTGGCAACAAAGTTGGTGGGGGTGTAGATGGGTTACCTCACCCTGCCTGGTAAAGATTGAAATATTTCATTGGACAAAGGTGCTAGGATTCAAGCTCTTTGGAAGTTATACAGGAGTGCTTCCTAGTACAGTTGGCTAGGGAACCTACCAGCAAGGTGGAGTTCTTGATTTGGCACTCTCAGAGACACTATTGGGGATATCAGAGTGGAGGATACCCTAGGGACTAGTGATCACAACTTGGTGGTGTTTAATATAGTGCTAGAAGTCCACCCATCTAACTCGAGGACAATAGTCCTGGACTTCAGAAGGGCAGATTTGGGGAAGATAGGGGCATTGCTTAACGAAAACTAGCAGGAATAGAGAATAGTAGGAGTGAATGTCAAATGGGTCATCATCAAGGAGAGATTAGCTGAAGTAACCAAGTACTATATTTAATTTGTTTTATATTTATTTAAAACATAGTTTACCAGGTAAGTACACAGAGCCAGAGCTAATTTCCAGTAGTGATGGGGTTATAGTACCATGGCAGTAATGAGGGTGTCTTCAGCCCCATTCAGGAATGGCCTAACAGGAGCAGCAGGGGGGAGGCTCTAGGCACAGGAGAAGGGGGAGCCTGACAGTGAGAGCAGGACGATGGGGATTTGAAGTGGGCCTTGATCAGGGCCTTGCTTGGTTTGGTGATGGGAGGGACAGTCATTTTGGAGGGTAGGTTGTTCTGGATATTGAGGATCCTGTAACTAATGGAGGCTTGGTATAGGTTGTGCTTATATAGAGGGACATTGAGATGGCAATTTGCCTCAGATCTGAATGAATAGGCAGGTTTCTTTGAGGGAGTAAAAAGGTCATATAGACACTTTGGTAGTTTTCCAGACCAGTGGTTTGCAACTATGAGAGCAGTGTGCATCATTTGTCTTGTGATGGGGGTCCAGCCCAACCCATTGTACATAGTGCAATAATGTGTATGGAGAGGGCAGCCCAGTGCAGATCTGCACAGCATGTTAAATAGAGCAATTATTTTGTTGCGAGAGATGGCATTTGCACCTGAGTAAACTACGTCTCCATAGTCCAGAAGGGGAAGGATAGATTGTTCCATAACCTGTATCCTTACCTTTTGCTGGAGACAGTTTTTCAGTCTATAAAGGGTGCCTAGCTTAGCATAGGACTTAACTATGATTTGGGATATGAACTTGAAGTAATCAAGGCGTTGGTCCAAGTGGAGGCCAAGATACATGTAGGTGGTGGCTGAGTCCAGACAAGACCAATCCAGGGAGCATAGGGTCAGGGAGAAGGTGGAGCTGAACCATTACCTGGAGCCAAACAGCATGGACACTGTCTTCTTTTGGTTCGTGACACGACAGTTGTCCAGAAACCATTTTTGGATGGCAGAGAAGTTCTATTGAAGGGACTCCTCAATGGAGGAGGCAGAGTTCCCTGATGCATAGATTATGGTATCATCTACATACTGTACATGTATATAATGCTGGCTGAGATGGACAGGGGGGAGGTCATTGATGAATATAGTGAAAATCAAGTGTCCCAGAACCAAGCCTTGGGGTTAGGCCTAACTTGATGGATTTGTTGTGGTTGTCCAGGTAGGAATGGAACCAAGCTAAGGTTATTTGGGAGACAGCGGACGTGGCTAATTTGAGTAGGAGGAGGGGGGGTGGTCCACAGTGTCAAAGGCCTTGGCTATGCCTATAAATATGGCCCCTGTGCCCAGTCCTTTGTCCAAGCTGGAGTGTATGTGGTCAGTGACCCTTAGTAGGGAGGTGGAGGTTGAGTGGTTGGGGCAAAAGTCTGATATGGAGTTCCAAAGATGGATTCCACATAGAAGTTAGATAGCTGCCTACTGACAAAGCTCTCAAAGGTTTTGGAGAGGATGAGAAAAAGTGAAATTGTGCGATAGTTTGAGGGAGGAAGGGAGAGTTGGCTGGGCCCCCTTTGTGGATCAGTACCACCAGTGTATGCTTCCAGTTGCATGGGAAAGACCTGCTGCAGACGGACTGATTCAAGAGGTAAGCAACAGGGACTGCTATTACTGGAGAGCCTATTTTGAGGAATTTTGGCAAGATGCCATCAGATCCACAGCTGAATGCAGCATCCAGTGCTAGTTATTCTTTGCAGATGGCATCAACCATAAACACCTTCAGGTGGCAGTTGCCACCTGAGAAGTGGCTGGATTGCATGGGGTGGGGGCAGTTGGGGATGAGGGCCCTGTGTCCTTCAGTGAAGTAGCTGTTTAGGGTGTCAGCAGTTAAGGAAACACCAGGGATAGACTGCGCACCACTGGGGGGGGATGAGTAAGGTATTAGTGGTCTTCCAGAATTTAGGGGGGTTGAGGATGTTGTAGGCTAGCTTGTGATGGAAGTAATTGGCCTTGGCTAAGCAGGTTCTTCTGCTGCAGTGGTTCCAGAGGGCAGCATAGATTTGCCTGTCCTGGGGTAGCCTGCTGGATTTGTGCCTGGCCCAGGTCAAGTCTCGTCCCTGGAAGAGTTCTATTTGGTCAGGCGTAGGGATGCAGCGAATTTAAATTTCGCCAGCGAATTGCCAGCAAAGTGGCCAAATTCATCTGCTGGAGTAATTCATGAAATGTTCCCACATAAAGCGGAATTTCGCCTTCCACAGAAGGCGAAATTCAACCTTCCGTGGGTGAAATTTCACCACTGAAGGCAGAATTTTGCCGCAGAAAGCAAAATGTCACCACAGAAGGTAAAATTCCGCCATTCCACCAGACGAAATTTCACTCCGTGAAATGGGTGGAATTTCGCTCACTTCACCCACCACTAGTCAGGGGTTATTCAGGATTCTGTAACACTTGACTGGGGCATTTTTGTCACACATGCTTAGCAAGATTGTGGAGAAATATTTGTTTATTTAGTTTTTGTTGACCGGGTAAGTGCACTAGACAAATTCTGCCTCTTTTCAGACACGACCCGGGGGAGGGGGATACAGATGAAAGCCAACTGACCATGAACCAGATTAAGCTGTTGGTGATATTTTTAGTGAATGTGCCAGGGCTTCTTCTGCGTTGCGTTGAGGGTGGATAGAGCTGGGGCCCAGTTGGCAGGTCTGAGATACTGTAGGAAATTATCCAGGCAGAAAGATTTGAAAGTCCTTTCATTATTTGGGAGAGACTTTGGTGGGATTAATTTTCTGCACACAGTAGGTGATGCAGTGATCACTGAACATATCAGGCAGGGTGCCTGAGGATAGGATTAGCTGTGTGTGAGTTGCCAACACACAATCTATTGTACTGTGGTTAAAGGATTTAGGGTTGAAGTGTCTAGGTGAAGAGATCAACTTACGCAGGTTCAGGGCTTTGATTTTGGAGTGGAGATTGAAGGAAGTCGATGGCTTGGATTCAACAGACCAGTTAGTATTAAAGTTGCCGAGCACAATGTGTTTGTCTTTGGGTAGGGGATCTAACTCTTTTTGGAATGTGTCTAGTCCCACATCTGAAGGTTTCCCTGGGGTGCAGTATACACCCATAATCTGTAGCAGGATAAAAGGTGGGTGGGTGCGAATCCCTGAGATAAGATGGTGCAATTTTAGTGAGGCTTCTCTGATTGTTACAACAAAACACTGGAAGTTAGCTAAATAAATTAGTATGCTGCCCCCTTTCTACAGCAGACTTGCCTGTGGTATTCATACCCAGGGATGTTGATGGCTGAGGAAGGAGTGCAGGCAGAGAGCTAGGTTTTGGTCAGAATCAGGAAATCAGGTTGGTTCAAGACTGTCCAGGTTTTGATTAGGTCAGTCTTGGGGAGGAGACGCCTGCCATCAATGTAGAATATTCTGAAACCTTTAGGCAAGCAGTGGGTCCCCCATTTGGTTTAGGAGGCAGGTTGGGTTTCATCTCCGCCCATTAGAAACAGCAGTTGTATGAGAAGCTGGCTGCACAGCGGTGAGACTTTCTTTAGGGGTTTCTGGGAGATCATTGGCCGAGTAGGGTGGAAATTAATTAGCCTCATCATGTTTCAGGACATTCCCAGGTCAGTTGTAGTAGGTCTGGGTGGATATCTGCATAGTATGAACTAGGATCAAAGTTTGGAGGGGTTGGTGAGGAGGAGTTTGTGGAAATAATGCAGAGCAAAAGCACCATGTTGGCCTTTGTTGCCCTTCTAGGTGCATATTCTGCGCTCTTAGCAGGGACCCTTTGGGAGTGCTGAGTGGCACAGCAAAGCAGGGAGATGGACTAATACTTGGTTCAGTTTAAAATGAGAACCAAACTGAGCTACTGTTGAGAACACAGGGTGCTCTCAGTATAGCTTAGTTGCACAGCTTGGAACAACCTGGGAGGAGACTGGCTTAGAGAATAGTCAGAGCTTAGTGCCACAGGAGATTACTAAAACTAGCAGCAAACACAACCTCAGGGCTAGTAGTTAGGGCTAGTTAGTGCCTAGGAGAATTGGAAGGCTTTAGACTGTTTTTCAATAGGGGGGAAATAGCTCCTCCCCCATTCCCTACATAAGGAGCAGGCCACCTCCCCCTCTGGTTAGAGCATTTCGGTGGTGCGGCCGTGCAGCTGGCCAACTGTGGACTTCCTTCCCTGCTTCTCCTCCTTCTGTTTGTCCCTTCATCATTCATTTCCCTTTTGCTTCCTCTTTTGTTTGATTGTCTGGTGCTTCGTGCCATGCTGTATCCCCAACCCGTGCCTTCCCCATGTTGTGCTGGTCCCCCCCAAGGCTCTCCTAGTTCCTCTCCCCCATCTTCCTTCCCCATGCCTTACCTTGTCTCTGTTTTCTTTAGGGCTGTTCTCCCGGTCAGCCGCCATGCTGCCTCGCTCCAGTACTCTCGCCGCTTCATTTCTGGATTTGCTCTTCAGATTATCTGGACTGTTTTTTTTTACAGCTTATCTCCCTGTTGTTCCTCCCTGGATTACAGCATAGTGTGGCACTACCATGTCACCTGGATTCTCTCTGCTCTGTGGCTTTCTGGCTCTGGCCTCCAGCCTGCCATCAATCATGGCTTTCACTTCCCTTGTGCTCCCTCACTCCTCTGCGGGATTTTACATTCCCTCCTAGCTTGCTACCCTGGACTTTTTCCCTGCCTGCATCATTCTAGGTCTGCAGGGACTTTGCCGTCATTCCCCGCTTTGTTTCCCCTCACTCTCCTGAGTCCCCCAACCTGCTATTATAGTCAACAGACTCATTGCTCTCCTCACCCACATCCGAATCTAACAGATTTATGTATGGACTCAACCTTGGTAAACAGAAACCAGTATTCTGAAATATCATTACTGATTGCTATTCATGAACACCCTTAGTGCCAGGAGGAGCGAGACAGTCTGAGCACGCAGTCCAGGGGATGCCAGAGTTTTGAAATAGGAACTCATTGTCCAATTTACTGTACTTGGTGACATTTATTATTTTTCCAATTGGAGCTCTCCTTTCCCAGACCCTGAAGAACACTCATATATATACCATCACCTCAGTGAATACTACTATTGATATGATGCAAAAGGCCTTGATGGGACTTGAACCTTATGTCCAGAGTCTCCTAACCATGTTCCCCTTACAAGTTTCAATAATGTACTTGATACAAAGAAGAAAGCATCTAAATTTACCTTCTGTCCAATACCTTGTCGCCCATTCATATGCCCCTATCCCTGTACTCAAGCCCCATGCCTATCTACCTCATTAACTGCAAGGGACTCTCCCTTTATATGACCTTTGCTTACTACTGCAATACTGTAACCACTACTCCCTTTCAAGGCTGCGTTTCCCATTGCTCCTTGCTATCTAAGTTACTGCTTCCTGTAGCATGGAGTTTTGTTCGTTGTTTAGGAATGATTACCGCTTCAGCCCATCACATTTAAGCATTTTATTGGAGTCCAGCCAGCCCTTGCAAGGCTTGGTAATGTTGTGAGTAATGTGTCAGGTTCCAGGAATCTGTCTAACCTATGCTAGCTTTGAGAGTTACTCTCCAGCATCACATCATCAGATTTCCACTATTCTATGTTCCTTTCTTTCAGCAGCTATACATGTACAGATAACTTTGGTCTTATCAGACTTCATGGTTCCCTTCCCACACTGCCATGACCAAAGGGGGCCCTTCTCATATCGCAATTGCTTCTACTCCCACATTCATCCCCTGAGCGTCCCCTCCTTTCCTTGGACTATGTATTATCAGTGATGGAACATAACTTGGGAACATAAGCAGGAGGCTGGTAAGG
Organism: Neoceratodus forsteri; assembly: GCA_016271365.2. NCBI lineage: Eukaryota > Metazoa > Chordata > Ceratodontiformes > Ceratodontidae > Neoceratodus > Neoceratodus forsteri. Next base: position 240,444,685 of record CM057451.1, read on the forward strand.
ACAGAGGTCTGGGGTTATATTCTGTTTTAACTGAAATATTTAAATAGTTTTGTACGTGAAATTAGTTCTATGTGTTAAAAATTACTACTTTGAGTTAGAACTGTTACTTGGGCTGTGATATTGTAACTTTTGAGGCTTGGGAACACTTGTTTGGCAGTGATAATTAGAGTGAAATTTAAATGTGATGTTTGCCTGGTGTTGGTAAGAGCCCTGCAGCCCACCCTGTTTTGTAGGCTTTCTTAAATACTGAAAAGCTACTGGGAGTTGGGATTGAAGGGCTGTGTATTTCTGTTTGGGACTGAAATTCGAAGCAACAGGAACTGGTGGGCCTGTGACATCATATGGTACCTGATGTCTGCATACACACACTGTTAGTGGGACTGGACACACACTGGACTGTATGTGTCTGTGAGACTTGGGAACTTTATTGGTGGGGTTGAAATTGGGTTTGTAATTAACTGCAGTCAGTATAGAGAGAAACTGTACTCAAGGGGGAAGGGACTGAGAAAAGGGGGTGTGCCATTACTGTACAGAGGGGGATAAACAGGGTGGCCATATTACACCATGGCAGGCATCTTCGGAAGGGTTGTAGGCTGCACAGGCTGTGGGATGGCAATAATTCTCAATTGGGCCTGAAGAGAGGGAGGCTGCCCACTCTGTAGACAGCTATCTTGTATCAGGAGTGAGGTATATTGGTTAAGGAGTAAGCTGGGGGGTCCAAGGATAAGGGGTGTGGATATGGGCAGCAGAAGGGTGGGGCTGAGGGGAGGCTGGGGCAACGCTCTGAAATTACAGGACGTTATGTTACAGCAAGCAGGAGGGGGGATATTAGGGACAGAGGACCCTTAGATAGGGATGTTGGCGCTAAGGGAAAGCGATGGGGTGAACATTCTGAATACAAAGAGAGTGGAGGGAAAGAGTCAGGAGGGGCTGTTGTGGGAAGCCTAGTAGAGCAGACATTGAGAAGGGAGGGGCTGTAGTGGGGAAGCCTAAAACAGCAGACTGTGGGAAGGGAACTCCTAAGGTGAACAGAGCAAGAGGGGAAGAAGAGGGTCAGTTTAGAGGTGCAGTCAGGGGAAACCCGGGTTACTTGATGGAGGCTGACCTAGAGTGTCACAATAAATTTGAGCTACTAAGCAACCTAGAGGGGGAGGAAGGGGTTGGTGGAAATGAGGAAACTGATACAGAGGCCGGGGGAGGATCGGACACTCATAGGGCATCACAGACTGGCAATGGAAAGGATGAAATAGTCCCAGAGGAGAAGGAAAACATAAATGTTAAGCAGATGGGGAGATGCAACATATTGCAGACATGAGGAGAGAGCATGACTGGAGAAACTGGGAGACAAGGAGGTAGGAGAGGGCCCCCTTCAGCAGGGGTCAGTACCAAGGATGGGGCCCTAGCTAAGGGGACCACAGAGAGCCTCTGGAGGCAGGGGTACTATTACAAGGGGAGGATGGCGGTGTGGGGGAGGAAACCATCAGGGCCAGGATAAAATGGTACGGATAAGAGAGGTTAAAGGAGACACCTATTCAGAGGGTCTGAGTTAAGTGGGCAAAATAACGAGGGAGGCAGAAAGGGAGGGTGACAAGGGTCTCTAATAAGGCAGGAAGACTCCCATAGAATTGAGATCATGAATAAAGGGGGATGGGGGCTGAGAGGGCATAGTGGGAGGTAACCATAAGGATGATGGGCGGTGTTAAGGTTCTGTTACTGGGAGACTCAAGGATTAGGGATATCCAGTGGGAGGGACAGGGGTGGATGTCATAGCCAGGTGAAGGTAGTGAGTATCTCTGGGCTGACAGTGCACAGAGCAAAGTTCATGGTGTATGAACTGGTTAGGGATTGTGGAGGAAACAGTTTCCTGGTGCATTTGGGAACTAACGATCTGAAATAGCATTTTGGAAATCCAAGCAAGGTTCCAAGAACTTGCCAGAGTCTGTCGAGATAATGGATGCAATATTTCCTTTGGAGATATTGCCAGTACCAAAGGCCTCAGTGGAGAAAAATGAAGCTACAGAGGTTAATGACTGGCTCAGGAAGTGGGCGAAAGAGTGGGTTGGGGTGTTAGGGAACTGGAAAGGAGTTTGGGAGGATAAGGGACGGTATGCCAGGGACAGGCTTCATCTTGCCCCATTAGGGAAGGAAGTCCTTAAACAGGGCATGGCTGACTACATTCAAGAAAGGTGGGATTTAAACTTGTGAGGGGAGGGATAAGGAGGGCTGACCAGAAGCCCTCTCCTCCAGATGAGGAGTAGCCTTCAAACCCAAGGGGAACAGGAAACAGACTGGGGTGGAGGTTTCAGGAGGAGCAGAGGGAGGATGGAGTATAAGAAACCTGGGTGGGGTTTGACAAAGGGATCAGGGATAAGGGTGGGGTTGGTGTTAGTAAATGCCAGGAGCTTGGAAAACAAGTTGCCAGAGTTCCAGGCCATGCTGTTCTGGGGGGAGTGGATGTGGTGGCAGTCATGGAAACATGGGCCAACAAAAACCATGACTGGGACCTAAACGCGGGGTACACTATGCTTAGGAAGGATAGAAAGGAGGGCAGAGGGGTGGAGTGGCTATGTTCATTAGAGATGACATAGAAATTGCTAGGGTAGAAGAGGCAGAGGAAGCGTGAGGCCTTATGGGTCACCTTACGATCCCCAGCAGGAGATAAGGTTAAGCTGGGTGTAGTATAGAGCCCCCCCGGGATGAGTGATGTTCTAGAGGATGGTTTGCTGGACAACATCATTGCCCAGTGTGGACCAAAAGGGGAAGGAGTAGTGTTGATGGGGGACCTTAATATGCCAGGTACAAACTGGGGAACCATGTCCTCTAAGGTGGCCAAGGAGCAGAGGCTGCTGGATGGCTTCCAGAATGGGTTCTTAACACAGCATGTGATTGAGCCCACAAGGGAGGGGCATGTCCTGGACGTGGTTCTGGCAGATGGGGATCTGGTAAGGGACCTGGTTGTAGAGGACCCCCTGACTGGGAGCGACCACAATACTGTCTGGTTTCAAATAAGCATGGGGGGGGGTGAGATCTAGGACACTGGCAGTGGACTTCAGGGGGGCAGACTTTATGGGCATGGGAAATATTCTCAAGGATCTCTTGAAGGGGATTACATCAATGACAAGTGTGGAAAGGAGATGGGAGGTCATAAACAGGGACTTCATGAGGCAGTCAGGATCTGCGCTAAGTTGAAGCGTAAGGGAGCAAGGTCACATAAACCATGCTGGTGGTCAGTGAGGTACAGGTAGCGGTCAGAGAAAGAAGGCTTAAAAATATAAAACAACAAGAGGGATAGGGATAAGAAATGTTCCATCTTGCATCTAGAAAAGTCACCGGATGGTGAGGGCAAAGTCAGTAAAAGCAGCGGCTGGCACAGGGATACATGGAGGGAAAGAGTTCTTCCAGTACATTGGGGAGTGGAGAAAAACTAAGGGCCATCTCAGCAGATTGAGATCAGAAGGAGGGTGGGTGGAAGAGGTGAGGGACCAGGCAGAGGTATTTAATGAGTACTTTGCCTCTGTGTTCGCTAGGGAGGGGGATAGGATATCTACAAAGCAAGGCACGATGGGGATAGAAGCGGCAGAGAGTGGGATCAGGGGAGCAACAGAAATGGAGCAAGAGGGAGGGAGAGGTACCCCAGGGTGTCACATCTGGATAAGGATAAAAGGCCAGTAAGGTGGAGGACGGATGATGCTATCTCTGCCAAAGGGTGTGGTTAGCCCTCTGGCCCTAAAGAAGACAAATCTCCTGGGCCGGATGGCATTCATCCGAGAGTACTATGGGAATTGGCGGACATACTGGCTGCACCCCTGGTGGAGCTCTTCAACAGGTCACTTGAGACAGGGAGGGTACCTAGGGATTGGCGAGAGGCACATATGGTGCCAATCCATAAAGGGGGGTCGAGGGAAGTACCAGGTAACTATAGACCCATCAGTTTGACCTCGGTGGTGGGAAAATTAATGGAGAGTATACTAAAGGAACGATTGGGGGTGTACTTGGAGGAGGTAGGAGGTCTGGATAGTCGGCAACATGGGTTTGTGCCAGGTAGATCATGTCAAACTAATCTTGTGGAGTTCTACGAATGGGTAACATCAGAACTGGATAGGGGAAAGCCTGTGGATGTATTATTCTTGGACTTCAGCAAGGCGTTTGACTCTGTCTCCCACAATGGTCTGGTGGAGAAACTGATGGGGTTAGGAGTAGGCCCATTGATGGTCAGATGGATTGAAAACTGGCTAGCTGGATGCACCCAGAGAGTAGTGGTCTGTGGGGAGCTCTCAAACCCTAGAGAGGTTGGTAGTGGGGTATCACAGGGCTCGGTCCTGGGTCCAATCCTGTTTAATGCATACATATCGGACATCAGGGAGGTATAGGGTGTGAAATGAGTCTCTTCGCTGATGACTCCAAGATGGGAGCAGTAGTTGAGGGAGAAGAGGGAGGTTGGCCTGCAAGGGACCTGGACACCCTGGAAAGCTGGGCTACACATGGAAATTAAATTTCAATATCACCAAGTGCAAGGTGTTGCATCTTGGTAGAGCTCTAAACACAGGTACACCCTGGGAGGGCGCTGGAGGCCTCAATGGGGAAAAGACCTAGGGGTCATGGTGGATGCATGTATGAATAACTCTGAGCAGTGCAGGAGGCGGCTAGCAGGGCAAACAGGATGTTGGGATGCATCGTGAAGGGGATCACTTCTAGGAGCAAGGAAGTGATTCTGCCACTGTACAATGGACTGGTTAGACCACACCTTGAGTACTGTGTACAGTACTGGAGACCACACTTGAAGAGGGACATACAGCTTCTGGAGAGGTACAGAGGAGGGCAACTAAGATGATACGAGGGCTAGGGATTTGGCGATATGAGGACAGACTTGAGGAGCTCTGCCTGTTTTCATTGGAGGAGAAGATAGATGGGGGACATGATTGAGGTCTTCATGTACCTCAAGGGAATAAATAGGAGTAAACATGGAGGGATCTTTAGACTAAAGCAGGAGGTATCACCAGAGGGCATGGTTTGAAGTGAAGGTGGAAGGGTGAGGGGGCAAAGAGGAGGAGGTTTTCACTGAGAGGTGGTGGACCCTTGGAATGCACTGCCTGGTGAGCTGGTTCAGAGATCCACAGTGGAGGGCTTCAAGAGAGGTGGGACAGACACAGAAAGTGGATGTATTAGATGATGGCCTGTCCCGGGGGGGGGGGATGGATGATAGGGGTTTCTGGAACACAAGGAAGGGGAGGGCCTCAGCACCCAACTAGGGATCTGAGGTTCGAGCAGACTCGATAGACCGTAAGGCCTAATCTGCTGGCAAATAGTATGTTAGTATGCTAGTATGAAGAAGCCAATTCCTTAAGGCTTGCTGTCACTATATTACTTGCAGATGGTTCCTCGAATCTTGCACCCTTTCACGGCAAAGCCGAACCACGTGGAGTCTCATCTTCCCAATCTTGTACTGCTCGTGATACGGCAATGGCAGACCATGTGGAGTCCCACCATCTCTATCACACACTATTCCAAAGAAGGTAATGCATTACTCAGATACAGCAATGGTGGACCACGTGGGGTCCCGCCATCCCTATCAGGCACTTTCGATTCCATGGCAAAGGTGAACCACATGGGGTCTCGCCTTCTCATTCATGCTCTCTGAGCAATACAGTGATAGCAGACCATGTGGGGTCCCGCTATCCCTATCCCGTGCTACTCCATGGGGCAAGGGGTCCCTCCTACTACACGATGATGGACTATAGATGGTCCCACCTTCCCACTCTCCATCTACTCCAAGAGGATTCAACTCATTGCTCCTTCAAGTCCCTGTACTGCAGATTGATTGACATAGGGTCATCCTTCATTGAGAACATGCTTCAGTTTGACAGTCAGCGGAGTCCTGCATCTGCTCCTTATGCAGCTTATTTCCGGTGATGGCGGGCCATATGGGGTCCCGCCTTCCCATACATCTATGCCTGTGAAATGGCCCTGCCATATCTTCAGTATTCCTATTCACTTCAAAGAGTACATACGAGAGGGTTCCGCCTCCTTTACCTTGGACTGCAACACACTCTGGCTCCTGAGGGTACCTCTTGCCACCTAGATCGTTACTTTGTTTGTTTCAATTGTTTAACCAGGTGAGACACACTAAGCTGAAAGCTTTATTACAGGTGCAACTTGGGAGCACAGGGAAGTTAAGTGACTTGCTCAGGGTCACAAAGTATATGCAAGTGGGGTCTGTGGGATTCAAACCCAGGTCTCCAGATTTGAAGCTCAAAGTCTTAAACCACTGCACTATACTGCCTCAATCCTATGTTCAATCCTATGGTAATGGCGGACCACGTGGGGTCCCACATCCCTCTTCTACGTGTTCCTCAACACCCTTCCCCTTATTCCTTATTTCCCATTCCAACTTCCATTACCTTTGCTTTCCCTCCATCTTATCAATAGGACATTGTTGATGGACTCATCTCAGACCTGGTTTTAATCAGCGATTCAGGTCATGCAGGTTGCTACGTGAACCTCTTGGGCATCTCATCATCTATCCAGTGTAATCCCCCTCAACAGGAGGCTTCTTTTACTAAAACAACGAACTTCTTCCCATACATTGGCAGATCCTAGTCATAGTCTCACCTCCCAGTATTGTCCACATAAGACTCAGTCACTCATTCATGACTTCTTCATTCATCAGGACTCCATGCGAATATCATTCCCTAGCTAGCCTACCTCTGAGCCTACTATCATCATTGCAGGTTAATGCCTAACATCTCCATGATGATGGTGAACCATGTGGGATCTAGCCATCCCATTTACGCATGCCCCATGACAGTCCTTATCTGGTACTTTCTGATTTCAAGCAGCGTCAGTGACTCTCGTCCTCTATGTCCTGCATCCCGTTCTGTGGCAATGGCGGACCACATGGACTCCTGCCATTCCTACAAAGGCTATCACCTTCCTATCCTTTGATTAAGCTCATACTACAATAAAAGTCAACCTGCTACAGGTTCCAGCCATTCCAACAAACAGGCCCACTATGCAGCTCTATGTAGTATCCAAAGGCCGGGCCATGGATCTACAGCAGTCATCTATCTCAGACTTGGATTAACCATTGTCTCAGCATCCAGTCATTATTCCAGTTGGATATTTCATCTGCTCAAACCTTCATCTGCAACATCAACCCCTTGCTCATTCCAGCCATGAACTGGATTCTACCAGCTACACCAGACCATACTCCTGGACATAGCTATACCTAAACCTAGCACATTTAGGATTATTCTTCTCTTAGTATGCCCAGAGGATGGACAGGTCAGTAGCCATGGCTCCTCGGAGGTTTCCCCCTAAGGGGGATTTTCCTCTCCTGCATGCTATGGACCACACTCTCTGGAGTTGGAGGAGGTAGTCAATTTCGTTACCTCTTTTGGGCCTGAAGTCTACACCTACCCACTAGTCTACCCAGGGTGGGATGCGGAGAAACACCAAAGCTCATGTTATAAACACCAAGCATACCAGTCAGCTCATAAGCATACACAAGCACTAAGCTATTTGCCGCACATTGAATTGGAAGGCTTTAGCCCTGATGTGTTCAATGGGGAATAACCTCCCCATCTACATGGTAAGGCCTGACTCCGCTCTGCTTAGGGCATTTGACCAGCACCCTCCATCCTCCCCTGCCTCTCCTCCTCCTCCTCCTCCTCCTTCTCCGGCACTCCTGTCTCACCCTCTCCCCTGGGCCTTAAGTTTACACCTACCCACTAGTCTACCCAGGGTGGGATGCGGAGAAGTGCCAAAGCTCACGTTATAAACACCAAGCATACCAGTCAGCTCATAAGTATACACAAGAACTAAACTATTTGCCACACATTGAATTGAGCATTTATATGACTGAAAGCAATGTAAAGCTGCAGCAGAGAGTCAACGCTTAAGCAAATTACAGTGCCTAACAGTAAATGATAGTCAAAACTTAATGCCTATGAAAACTTCTTAGACTGTCTGCTAGTGCAGTTACTATGGCAGTAGTTACAGCATCTGTATGTCTGAAGGCAATGTAGGGAGTCAGCAAAATGAGCAAATTGCAGTCATTAGCAGTGAGCAGCTTCTACTTAGCTAGTTGGCCAGTAAACTGACATGTGAGCAGTAGAGTGCAATTTGGCTTACCATAGAGAATACTTGGTAACATGTATCACCTACTATAAATGATTGCCCTTTCAGTATGTCTATGCGATGCTATGTAGCCTATGAACCTAGTGTGAACAGTAAGACTTTAGAACAAGTCACTTGCACATACAGTAGTTGTAGAGTCTACTATGGTACAAGAGTGGATAGACATACCAGGTACCTTGGAGAAGTGAGCTGGCAGAGAGTTGTGCATCATCCCCTTCTGTCACGACTGACTTGGCAGATTCTCCACTCGGCTTCTGCTACTCAGCACTGGGTCGCTTGTGGTGGGCCACTCAGAGGGAGTATCTTTAATGAGAGTCTTCCCCACAGCCTGATTGGCTGGAGCAGGGAAAGGTGCTAAAATTCAAAACTTAAAGTTCTTGTAGGAGGCTTGCTGGGGGTGAACTGCCGTTGGTGGCCTGGATGCTGGAGGGAAACAGATGCGTGGTTGCCACTGCAGGTCCAGCATGGGTGAGGAATGGCCAAGGATTGTAAAATGCAGAGCCGGAGTAAATGATTGAAGCCAAACACCAGTCCTTTGAAGTGTCTCCCTCAGAGCCTGATTGGCTGGAGCAGGGTAAGGTGCCAAAACTCAAACGTTCAAGTTGTTGTAGAAGGCTTGCCAAAGATGAAGGCTCCACTGCCTTCACAGACCCCATCAATGTGAGCCATCGGGTCACTGCCACCAGTGGCCTGTCCGCCACTGCAGCATCAGATGTACAGTCACCACCATGGATCCAGCATGGGTCAGGACTGACTGCAGATTGTAAAATTCAGAGCAGGATTAGGAGACTCAAGCTGAATGCCAGTCCTTTGAAGCATGTTCCCCACAGCCTGATTGGCTGGAGCAGAGGAAGGTGCCAAAACTCAAACATTCAAGTTCTCAGAGGAGGCTTGCTGGGAGGGGGCTCTGCTGCCCTCATGGACCACGTCAATATTATTATTATTATTGAATTTTGTTGACCACTAGCATAAGCTGCTAGATTGCCACTGCTGGTGGCCTGCATGCCACGGGTCATTGAGTACACAGTTCACTGTTTGTGTACTGGTCATGTATTATTTGGTTTTAGAGCTTCAGTTTGTGCTGGGTGTCCAAAACATTGCAGTGCTGTTTGATAACCCCCCACCACCACCACTTGTAGCACTGGTTATGGTGATCCAACACTGCTTGTATCACTGGTCCCAAACTGGAGTGGAGCTGTGAACAGAAAGTGGTTATCCTTCCGTTTGAAGGAAAATCTACTACTGCTGCTTTGGTTGGTTGTTTGACAGCCAACCTGAGAACTTGTGATTTTTGCAATTGCTGGGCAGCTGACCCACAAAGTTGCCAAGAGTCCTAAGACACATTGAGTGGGGCTGTTTTCTGCATGGCTAGTTAGCTTGCAAAGGTCAGCCTGTTCAGGGAAAGTCTTTCATGAATGGATTTTTAATCTGTTTGACTTTCAAGTGGCAGTCGGGAGTTACTATTCATGCATGGAACTTTTCACGGCTGCTGACTTTGTTCTAAACTCTGGACATGGAATTGTTGCTGGGGGAAGCGTGGGTGGATGGATGCCTGAAACTGAAGCCAATGGGCAAGAGTGGTGAGAGGACCCACGAGTTTATATTCCTTCATTTACTTTTCCAAACTGCTTGATTTTTGACAAAGTCCACAGTGAGAGTGCAACCTAAAGCTTTCCTGCTGTAGGTACTGTTATCTTCAGCTTCTCTGGTGGGAGAAGAGAAAAATTCCATACATTTCCATAGTTTGAATTTTAAAGGACAAATCAAAGTTTTTGAATACTGCTGGTTGCAGTGACACCCAAGACTGAACATTATTGTGCCTTATTTTACTTACATGTGGATTCTCATGTTGTAGATTGTCTGGTATGTTATTCATTTGTTGGTTTGGGTGGGGTTGGTATGATTGACTGAGTGTAGGGATGTGACTGCTGGAGTGATTGCTATTAATTTTTTGTGTAATTTGTGTGAGCGGCAGAGTAACTGGTTGGTTAGTGCTGGGGTGGGTAGTGTGTGTTTGCCTTACTGCTGTGAGGTAGTGTGGGATTAAGATTTTTAATGGGGGAGGATTATTTTTATATGGTGGCATCACTTGTGAGGCACTGGGAGCCTTTCAATTTAGCTCCTCCTCCTTCCAGCTGCTAGACCTCTGCCCCTTTGATAATCCCACCTGCCAGCAATGGCATATAGGTGCAACAGGGAGGTAGGTATTGTCAAGAGGCAGGATGGTAGGTGGCAGGCGGTCCTGGGTGCTATCAGGGGTGAAACATAGGCCTGGTGAGGACCTGAGGACACCCAGGGAGAGAAATGGGTCCAAGAGAGAGGCAAGGCATGGTTGGTACCCATATTCAGGGATCTCACTGGACCGAGTGGGCAGGTAGCTGTTTCGCAAACAGCCTCCTCTCATCCCCTGAGCATAGTGCTTTGCAATGTTAGATCAATAAGTAACAAAACAGCCATCATAGCATATCTAATATCTTGTTCTTCACTTAATTTGGTGTGCATTATGGAAACCTGGCTGGGTGATGATGCTGATCCTGTTTTGGAGGTAACTGTCCTGGGCAGGGTTCTCTGTAGTCTACTGACCTCAGAGGGATTGCAAGGTGGGTAACTATCTGTTTTAGATCCAAGATGAATTTCACCACTGTCCCAGCTGCCGAGACTTCTTCGTTCAAATGCGTGACCATGCTTGGAGGTCCAGTTGCAGGTTGCAGGATCCTTCTTTTATACCAGTGTCTGGCACATGGGGGAGTTCCTACAGAAAATTGCATACTTCATCACTGAGAAGGTGTTGGAGTCACCTAGATGATTGATTCTGGGTGATTTCAATGCCTGAGTCGATGATGAACTCTTAAACTTTGGTCAGGGTCTCCTCCAGTTGATGGAATCACTGGGTCGGACACAGGTTGTTACCTCTGCAACTCACCAACACGGTCACACCTTGGACTTAATCTTCTTGCTGGGACTTGAGATTAATAACCTCGAGATGGATCCTGTCAGTTGGTCAGATCATTGGTATGGTGAGGTTCTCATTCGGAGCCCCCCTTATAGTCCGCCCCCTGTAGAGATGGTCAACTATGACGCTTTAAAAGAGTTGTCCCCAGAAGGACTTCAGGTAGTGGTTAATCTATTGAGTGTGTTGGCTACATGTACAACTAGATCAGAGGAAGCGGCACCGGCCTATAATAGGATCATTGCTCTGGCCTTTGATATAGTTGCACCAGTCCGTATACAAGCCAGGACTTTGCATAATATCCCTGTGGTTTGAAGGGGGGGCTCAGGGAGATGAAGTCCAAGGGTCAGAAGCTGGAACATTGTTGGAGGAGGTTGCTGGCCTATAGGCACAGACTGGCTTTGAAGACTCACAAAGGTGAGTATCAATGAGAAATTTTCCAAAAGAAGGCAGTATTCCTGTCTGGGGAAATTGCAGCAAGGAGAAACTGACCAGTTCAGCACTTCTAAACAGTAGACAGACTACTCGATCCATTCTGTCTGCAGAGGGTGAGAGCAAGTTCATCTGCACTGTGTAAAGAGTTTGCTTGGTTTTTCACTTACAGGGTGTCCTCCGTTCAGTCCAGGATTTCCCCAACCAGGTTGTTGTGGCCTCACGTGTCCCAGGTAGTTGTGGTCGGCATTGGTCTGTCAGTCTGTGAACTGGACTCAGGCCTGACACACTTTGTGGTGAGGGGTGTATGGTTTCTGGGTCCAGTATTTGTCAAACTAGTCCGCTGATTCCTTTCTGAGAGGGTCTTTTCAAGTGTATTAAAAAATTATCTTGTTAGGCAACTCCTCAAATAAAATATGTTTGGATCTGGACTGTTTGACAAATTATGGACCAGTCTCTAACTTCCCCTTTTTGTGGTCGATTATGGAGAAGATGATGGCACTGGAGAAACACCTCATGGCTTTTGACATCTATGAACCTCTCCAGTCCTCACTTACATCAAGGCACAGCACTGAGACAGTACTGACTGGAGAACACAGTAACCTTCTCAGGGCAAGGATAGAAGAGACTGGTCAGTTCTTGTTCTCCTGAATCTCTCCTCAGCTTTTGACACCATGGACCATGAGTTGTTTTTTAGATCATCTCTGGGAACACTGTGGACACACTGGCACTGTCATCTGCTAGTTTGAGTCCTTTTTCAGGAATAAAATGCAGAGGGCAGTTATAGGTAATTTCTCCTCACTCCCAAGGCCTCTGCCCCATGGCATACCGTAGGGATTGATTCACTCTCCCATGCTGTTTGTGGTATATATGCTGCCCTGGCAAGGATCATTAGATGGTACAGTCTGGGTTTTCATTGCTATGCTGGTGATACTTAACTGTACCTGTCCTTTGCATCTAGGATGCTGGATGCGATCATGGTGCTAAATTTGTGCTTGGCAGAGATTCAGGACTGGATCTCAGCAAGCTGGCTAAGACTTAACCCTCACAAAATGGAAGTACTGGAGACTGAGTCTGGTCAACAGTAGGGTGCAAAGGCTTCTGAGTATATGGTGGGCCTAGTGCTCATTTCCTCTAGTTTGGTGGCTTTCGCTAAGGTGAAGAATCTAGTGGTCATTCTGGACAAGAGGCTGACGTTTGAAGCTCAAGTGTCAACTGTAGTCCAAAATGTTTTTACCACCTTAGTAAAGTCGCCCCAGATCAAAGCCTAAATCTCCCCTGAAGACTTTTCCTCACTGGTACATGCCTTCATAATGTCCAGACTTGACTATTGTAACACTCTTTAGCATGGAATGAGTGGAGGTGTCCTATGGTGCCTGCAGCTGGTGCAGAACACTGCTGCCAAGTTATTGACAGGCCTTCCTAGATCTTGTCATATAACTCTGGTTTTGTGCAAACTGCACTGGCTGCTGGTGAAGTGGCATATCACCTTCAAGGTCAGTCTTCTGACCTTTAAGACCTTTATAGAGTCTGGGTCCTGGCTATCTGAAATCTTCTGAATTCCTAGCCAACATTTCATTCTCTCCACTCCTCCAAGGAGGCATCCTTACTTTTCCCAGAGCCAGGTTGAAATCTTCCTCTCCTCCTCGACAAACTGAGCTCTGCTGGCCTCTCAGCATCTGTTGTTGACCGGTTCTGTTGATACCTCCTGGACCATCAACAGTCAGTACAGTTGGAAATCATCCTGTTCCTTTCCCTCCCCATTCTACCAGGGGTCACACAGGGCTCCATCCTGGGTTCCATCCTGTTCTCTGCTTTCCTAAATGACCTCCCCTCTGCTTGTGTTTCATTGTATATCTACATGTATGCAGATGACATGGCCATTTGTGCCTCCAGTCCTTTGATTTCTGCTGTGGAAGGTCTGATCCAGCATGACTTCCACAATGTACTGTGCTGGTTCCATGAAAACCAACTTAGGGTCAGCTACAGGAAGACTGCATCTATGACCTTTGGCACCAGCCAGAAACTGGTCAGCCTCTCACCCTCCCAAGTTTACTCCACACTGGATGGTACCCCTTTAGAGGTAGTTCCTGCCTTCAAGTACCTTGGTGTGTGACTTGATAACAAGCTTGACTTTCCTGCCCACATCAATGCCATCCATGCTAAACTCCATCTTAAACATGGTGCCCTGTATCAACAATAAGAACTGCCTCTCCCCCCAGGACCACCAGGAGCTGGTAACCAAAATGGTTCTCCTGGTCTTTCACTATGCAGGTATGGTCTATGGCACCATCCCTTCCTCCTCCCTTGCCAGACAGGATACCCTCTGCAATGCCTTATGTCATTTCACTACCAACTCTCCCCTCCATGCTCATCATTGCTTCCTCTATTCCTCCCTCTCCATCCTTCCACTTCCATAATGTCTCCTGTCCCACTGTGCCTCCTTCATTGCTAAATATTGGTTTGGGTCCCATCTCTCCAACCTTTCCTCACTCATCTTCCCCATCCCTGCTGCTTCTTACACTCCCTGCACTAGGGATTATTGTACCTTCTCCATTCCCATCCTCACGCCTCTGCTAGACAATCTGTATTCTATTACCACCTTCCTTCCCTCTGGAACCTGCTCCCCTTTCACCTCTGCCTCTCCCCCTCACTCCCTACATTTAGACACCATCTAAGGCATCTTCCTGCACACTTCTGTCCCTGTCAATCCCCTTCTTGACTTTTCATCCTCTCTCTTTTGACCCCCCCCCTCCTGCTTGCTTCCCTTTAATCGAGGTTACTAGTGAATCCACCCGAGGTCTGTTCCTGGACCCCACTAGCACTTTAAAATCAAGAGTTAATATGAGTTATAGGAAGGCCATTTCAGAATATCAATAAAGTAAACCTCCTATCTAGAGCTGTCTGCATCAGGCTAGGTTGCTATAGAGGCACAGATGCAGGATGTTCCATGAAGCCCTCTGCCTAGCCGTCAATAGCTCCATCCTTTCGATTATCGACTTTGGGCTTATTATTTATGGATCCACCACCAATACCACGCTCCATAGGCTAAGTGTTGCCCTTAACAAAGCCTGCCGACTTGTCAGTGGGGCACACAAATGCACCCACACTTGCGATCTATATGCCTCAACAAACTGGTTGAACCTCCAGGTCAGGATTTCCTATCAAACCTGTCCATTTGCACAGAAGATTAGTCTTGGACTGGGCCCCCTCCCCCCTCACTTCTCCAGCTCCTAATTAGGACACATAACCAACACTGTACAGGAAGCACATCCATCCACACCTTCCAGTTCCCTTTTTGCCTCACTACTCATGCCCAATGGGCTTTCATGTACAGAGCACCCAGCTGGATAAACAACCTTCCTCCCAACCTCTGAGCTAGCTCAAAAATTGAGCCATTCAAAACCAATCTTCGGCAGCACCTACTTGAACTCAGCAGCTGCGACTGTCCCACTTAACTGAAGTCTGTAGCCTTTTCCTTCCTTCCTCCCACATACCTCTGCTCTCAAATCCTTCCTCCACTAAAGCAGCTTATGACAAGGTCATCCTTTCTGACTGCCACAGCTCAAGTTTGAACAACATCTGTCATATTGTAACACATGTTCCCAATCTAGCACTTACTACATACTACATGTACATCTTGTATTTTCTGTATACTCATTAAACCTTTGTACTATGTACAGTATAGTGTGTAAACTATGTATTTTCTGTATACACTCACAACCTTTGTACTATGTTATATGTTAACTTGTCCCAATGTTTGTTTATGACATGAAGCCTTTGTAAATGAGCATCTGGCTCAAAGGTTTTGTAATTCTGAGACTTTAAATAAATAAAATAAAATAAAGAGGTGACAGACTCCAGAGCAATAAAACATGAATCGACACTTTCAGCTACCCCAACAGGCTTTGCACACTTGGGTCGACGATGAACTCTCGCAGTTTGGTCAAGATTTCCTCCAACTTATGTATTCTTTGGGGTTCACACAGGTAGTTACCTCTGCTATGCATGAGCAAGGTCACTCTCTCAATCTGGTCTTCCTCCTAGGGATCGAGGCCTCCAACTTGGTGGTGGAACCAGTTGTTTGGTCCAGTCACTACACAGTGAGATTCAATTTACAGCCCCCCATTATAGGCCTGCCCCAGTAGAAATGGTCAAATACCACCCATTGAAGGGAGTTACCCCTGAAGGCCTTCTGGTGGTGTTGAACCTTTGAGAAGTTCTGCAGGCAGGTGATGATCCAGATAATCTGGTGTTAGCCTATAACAAGGCCATCACTAGGCCTATGGATTCCATCGCCCCAATCCATGTTTGACCACTCTCTCTTCGCCTCCGACCCCCTGGTTTGATAGGGCTTTGAGGGAGATGAGATGAGTTGGACGAAGGTTAGAATGTCGTTGGCAGAAATTGTCCCTTGATGCTGACCACATTAGATTGATAGCATATTATCATTGCTATCAATCAGCAAGCATGCGTAAGAAGTCAGAATTCTTGTCCGGCGAGATTGCTGCTGCTCAAAATTGATCAGCTCAGCTTTTTCGAACCATGGACAGGTTGTGCAACCCATTCTGTCTGCAGGTTCGAGGAGCATTTTCACAACTTAAGTGTGATGAGTTTGCTCATTTTTTTGTGGGTAAAGTGGCCGACATCAGGGCTGAGATCTCCTTAATGTCTTCTATGGGAGCTGATGGTGGTCAGTATTTGGTCACTATTTCTCAATCAACCTGGAGTTCTTTTGATCGGCTGGAAACTAATGATATCCTGCGGATTGTCCAGAAGTTGTGGCCGATGTACTGTAGTTTGGATCCAGATCCTACATGCCTTTTATTGGGGTGTTTTGAGTTTATTGGCCCCATCCTAGTACAGATTGTTTGGTGCTCCTTACACTCAAGAGAATTCCCCAGCTCCTTGAAGGAGGTGGTGCTGACACTGCTTCTCAAGAAAGCTTCCTTGGACCCGAACAACTGTGCCAACTACAGACCTATCTCTAACCTTCCCTTCATTGGGAAGGAGATTGAGAAAGTGGTGGTGCTACAACTGGACAACCATCTTACCATCCATGATATCTTAGACCCTCTCCAGTCAGGCTTCCGGAAGAGACATAGCACTGAGACAGCTCTGGTTCAGGTGCTCAACGATCTCCTGATGGTGAGGGACCAGAAATGTCATTCCATCTTAGTACTTCTGGATCTCTCTTCAGCGTTTGATACTATGGACCATGGGTTGCTGCTTGAAACATAGAAACATAGAAACATAGAATTTGACGGCAGATAAGGACCGCTTGGCCCACCCAGTCTGCCCATTTCCCTACCTGATGGATAAGCTGCAGATCCTAGTTAACCAGCAGCCTACTTCTTCCTACCCCCACCCCCTAGAATTGCCTTATGACTGTCCCATGCATGCTTGAATTCCACCACTGTTTTTGACTCCACAACCTCCTCTGGAAGGCTGTTCCATACATCCACAACCCTCTCTGTGAAAAAATACTTCCTTAAATTACCTCTGAGCCGCCCCCCTTCTATCTTCAAATTGTGCCCCCTTGTTCTTGCACACCTCTTTTTTTGAAAGATGCTACCCTCTTGGACTTTGTTGATTCCCTTGAGGTACTTGAAAGTTTCTATCATGTCCCCCCTCTCCCTCCTTTCCTCGAGGCTATACATATTAAGCTCCTTAAGTCTCTCTTCAGATGTCTCCTGGTGCAGACCCTGCACCATTTTAGTTGCCCTCCTCTGGACAGCTTCCATCCTGTCTATGTCTTTGCGGAGATTGGGTCTCCAGAACTGCACGCAGTACTCCAGATGTGGTCTCACCAGCTGTCTGTACAGAGGGATAATAACTTCTTGTTTTCTACTGATGATGCCTCTCCCTATGCATCACAGTATCCCCCCAGCCCTCCTTGCTGCCCTCTCACATTGCTTGCCCACCTTTAGGTCATCTGATATGACTACCCCCAGGTCCCTTTCCATTTTGTTGTTGTTAGTATCTCACCCCCATTGTGTACTCTTCCCTGGGTTTTGTTTCCCAGGTGCATTACCTTCACTTTTTAGCATTGAATCTAAGCTGCCATACATTTGACCATTCCTCTAACCTTGCCAAGTCCCTTCTCATCCTTTCCACCCCACCTTGTGCATCAACTCGGTTGCAGATCTTTGTGTCATCTGCAAAGAGAGACATACTTTCTTCCAGTCCCTCTGCAATGTAAACATAAGACATTGAAGAGGACTGGTCCTAATACTGAACCCTGTGGTACCACTGCTAACCCCTTTTTTCAGAGTGGACTCCATTTACTATTACCCTCTGTGTCCTATTCTCCAGCCAATTCTTTACCCAGGCTGTCATCTTGGGACCCACTCCCAGGCTGGCTAACTTGTATATTAATCTTTGTGTGGGACTGTGTCAAATGCCTTGCTAAAGTCTAGGTAGGCCATGTCCACAGCCCCTCCCTGATCAACTACTTTGGTCACCCAGTCAAAGAAATCTATCAGATTTGTCTGGCATGACCTTCCCGCTGTGAATCCATGCTGCCTTGGGTCCTGTGCCCCTCTGGCCTCTAGATACGCAACAATTATTTCTTTCAGAAGTGATTCCATCATTTTCTCCTACCACTGAGGTTAAACTAACAGGTCTATAGTTTCCTGCTTCTGCCTTGCTCCTACTTTTGTGAAGGGGAATCACATCTGCCCTCCTCCAGTCCTCAGGTACCACCCCATCCTCCCATGATTTGTTAAAGAGGGTAGTCAGTGGTGTCACTAGTTCTATCCTTAGTTCTTTTAGAATTCTTGGATGAATCCCATCAGGCCCCATTGCTTTGTCCACCTTCAGTTTTAAGAGCTCTTTCAGAACTCTTTCTTCTGTAAATGGACTGGTATCAACTTCTGTATCCAGAGTGTTTCTGCTGTTTGTTTTAGGTACCTCCCCTCTTCCTTTGTAAATACTGAGCAAAAATATTTGTTTAGTATCTCTGCCTTTCACAGTCACCCTCTGCCCACCCTCCCTCCCTTTATTAAGCCTCACTATCCCTCCTTGGTCTTCCTTTGCTCCTGATGTACCTATAAAGGTTTATCCCCCTCTTAACTGAGTTGGCTATCTTTTCCTCAGTTTGGGCCTTTGCTGTTCTGACTGCCTTTCCAGCTTCCTTTGCTTTAACTGATACAGTTCTCTGTCCTGTTCCTTCTGTGATTCCTTGTACTTCCTGAATGTTTCTTTTTCTCTTGAACCTTCACTGCCACTTCCTTTGAGAACCATAGTGGTTTCTTACCTCATTTCATTTTGTTTATTTGCTTTACACAAAGGCTTGTTACCTCTGTGATGACAGTTTTATTATTCCCCATTGTTCTTCCACCTCTCCTTCCTGTCCATTTGCTAGTGCATTCCTTGGCACTCACCCATTTTAGCAAAGTCAGCCCTCCTAAAATCCAGTACCTTTGTCTTTGTAGCTTGACTCTATTGCTGTGTTTATTATGAACCATACTGTTCGATGGTCGCTAGTTCCCAGATGGCTACCCACTTCTACATCTGTGATCCTCTCTTCATCTCCATTTGAGAGAACCAGGTCTAAGATTGCTCCCTCTCGAGTGGGCTCCAATACTAGTTTTCTAAGGCATGCCCCCTGTAGGGCATCTAGAATAACCCCACTCTTCAAAGTGGCTGCTGCAACTGCACTCCAGTTAGCATCTGGCATATTCAGATCACCCATCAGCAATATCTCCCTTTTTCTGCCATTCTAAGTATACTTTCTATCATTTCCTTGTCCATTTCCTCCCCTGAGAGGTCATGTCTAACCCTGTGCGGATTGTGGTGCCATTGCCTGCCTCCAAATTGACCCACAGTGCTTCTTCTCCTCCTGTTTAACCTTTTGTTCTGTTGCTTTGATTTCTTCTCTTATGTAGAGAGCTACCCTCCTCCTCTTTTACCCTCCCTGTCCCTCCTGTAGATAGTGTATCCTGGTATGTTTACATCCCAGTCATGGTTCTGTGTACAATGTTTCTGTGACTGCCACAATATCCAGATCTTCCTCCTCCATCAAGGCCACTAATTCAGGAAGCTTGTTACCCAGACTACGGGCATTGGTACTCATTGCTCTCCATTTTTGATGGCTTTACCTTCTGTAGCATCCTCCACTGACCTTTCTACCTTGGTCTTTTTCTCATTTAGTACCCTGTTTTGTAGGGGAGGCTGGGATTTTCCTTCTGCTTATCAGTGCCTCCCCCCTTGACTAGTTTAAAGGCTTGCCAATGAAGCATTTAAACTGATTGCCCAAAAGACTTGTTCCCTTCCTGGACAGATGCAGACCATCCTGCCAGTATAGGCTGGTGTCCCTCCAAGTAGAACCCCAGTCCCCAATGAAGCCAACCCCCTGTGCTCCACACCATTTTTTCAACCATTTGTTAAACTGCATGGTGCAAAGTACCCTCATCTCACTCATGCCACTGACAGGCAGCACCTCTGAGAAGGATACTGTGTGTGCTACTTGTCTTAAGCCCCTCCCCAACTCTACAAAGTCCTTTTGCACTGCTCTAATCTCATGATGAGCCAAGTCATTTGTCCCTAGGTGGACAATGATGTCCAGCTCAGACTCCAGTGCAACTGTTCTTGTGATCCTAAGGATGCACTTCCTGTCCCTCAAGCCATGGCACCAGACAGGCACCTTACTTCAGTTTTCCTGTTCCCCAGTTCTATCCCTCAATATTGAGTCCCCACCAGGAGCTGCTTTCTTTCCTGTGGTGCCCTCTGCCTCCTTCCTGAGGGCCTCCCTTGTGACAGTTGTCTGCACCCTCCTTAGTCTCCTCTGCGGGTGCATCCATGGGGAACTATGCTCCCCCAGAATGGTGTATGGATTGTGGAGTGTAACAACTGACTGGTGTGTCTCTGTTCCACCACCCTTACCCTCCCTGAGCCCACTGTGGTCCAACTGCTGTGCTTTCTTCGCAACCTCTGAGGTAGTGGTGGTGGCTGTGGTGCTCCCTGGATGGGGGAGGTTTCCTTGCCACTGTCCAGTGCGGCCTGAAGATGGGCAACTTCCTCCCTCAGGGCAGATAGTTGTCTGCAAACAGGGCAGCATCTCAGACTCCAGAAAGACTCTCGGAAGACTGCTGCCCCACAGCCATTACATTGTACTACTCCCCACATAACTGCCTACCTTGTTTAGTTTTTTTTTTGTGTGTGTGTGTGTGTGTGTGTGTGTGATTGGTGCGTTATATAGAAATATATGTATTTATATAATGTGTATGCTTATATTGTCAGTGCAGTGTGCTAGACAGGCTATGACAGTGATGTGTACCTTGCCCTCTTGAGGAAATGATGTCAGAACCCCAGGTATAAATGAACTATTTCCAGGGGTGGGTGGAGTGAGGGTGGGAAGGGTTGGGCCTAAACTGTGCCCTCACGAAACAATCAGCTAAACGCTCTGACCTACCAATGCGATGAGTGTCTTCCTGTCAGCAAGATGCCATACATGACAATTTGTAATACTGCTTCAAACCAATTTGACAGAGAAAATACCCTGCTAATCAAACAGAGAAAAATCCAAACATCCAAGTCAGACACAGGTAAACCTTCCCAGCCCCAAAAGAGCCTGGTGACTTGTGCTCTAAAAACAGTCAGCCCCAAAACACGTCAGCTGTGCAGAAGGGCAGACACAGAAAACAGTATTTAGCCTATGTGGGTTTAAACTCTTCCTGCACTGAAAACCTTAACACTTGTAACACAAGTAAAGCAAACTCCACCTCCCTTATTTGATTGAAAGACTGCCTTTTCTGATAATTCTAAGGTAATTCTAAGGTGCCTGAGGGTTATCTGTGGCCTGGCTGGTCCAGTCCTCAGATGGTTTCATTCCTTCCTCCCCGGCAGGTCTCAGAGGGTGGTGTCTGGGATTTTTTCCTCGGAACCATTCTCTCTGCCATGCAGGGTCCCTCAGGGCTCGGTATTGTCCCCCACATTGTTCGTAGTGTATCTGCTGCCCCTCGGAAACATTGTAAGATGATATGGGCTGAGGTTTCATTGTTATGCTGATGATACCCAGCTCTGTCTATCTTTTGCACCCGACCAGGATAGTGCGGTCTCTTTGTTTAATAGCTGTTAGATGGAGATCCATGACTGGATGAGTACTAGATGGTTGAAACTGAACTCCAGGAAGACTGAGGTGTTGGTAGTGGATCCAGGGCACTGGATAGAAAGGTCGGTGGCAGGTTTACCATCTGGGCTTTGGCTGGATGGTGTACAGCTACCTGCCTCTGAATCGGTCCATGATCTGGAGGTGGTTCTTGATGACGGGCTTACACTGCAGGTGCAGGTGTTGGCAGTTGTTAAGTCTGCCTTTTACCATCTCAGGAACATCTCCAGAATCAAGCACCTTGTTCCATCTGATGATTTTCCTATGTTGATCCATGCCTTAGTGACCTCATGCCTTGATTACTGCAACTTCCTTTACCTGAGGCTTCCTGGAGTTGATATCTGCCACTTGCAGCTGGTGCAGAACACTGCAGCATGGTTGCTGACTGGGACATCACGCTTTAGTCATATTACTCCTGTGCTGCTTGTTCTGCACTGGTTGCCGATACAGTGGCAGATCACTTTCGAGATTGGTCTGTTGACCTATAAAGCCCTGCATAGACTGGGACCGAGTTACCTGCAAGAGCTCCTGACTCCGTACAGCCCTGGCTGGCCTCTCTACTCATCTGATGAGGGGTTGTTAGAGGTTCCCAAGGTTCATTTAAAAACATCTGAGGCCTGAGCATTTATGTTCGCAGTGCCATCCCTGTGGAACTCTCTACCTCATCAGTTTAGGGAGTGCAGGACCATGGAGAGCTTCAAAATTAGCCTTAAAATGCACCTTTTCCAGCAAACTTTTAATAATTGATATTTAAAGTGCTGGATGTTTTTAAACCAATGCTGAATTTGTGTTTAATTTTAAATTGTTATGATATTTCATGTATGTACAGCACTTTGAAATACAAATTGTGCTATATAAATAAAAATATTATTATTATTATATGCATTTATAACATACACTGCTGAGCATAATCAGGTAGAAGGCAACTAACTGCATCTACTGTATCCCGAAGGTACTTATTTTTCAGTTACCAGTAGGCTTTAAAGATTTAGTTTTTTCATGACATTTGAGCTTTGAAAGAAGAAGTGATTTTAATGTCTGTGACCCTATACCTTGGCAGCAGAAGTAAAGCAAGACAATGATTAAGTGCAGTTACATACTGTTTAAAAAAAAGTCCCCTAAAAATGTACTTCTGAAGTTAGAGTATAGGGAACAATTGAAGTCTATGCAAAACAAATTTCTGTATGTCTTAGATTATAATAACAGAACAGTTTCTCCCTTGAGGGAGGTGCAGAATAGTATCTATATTCTCCTGTTCCTATGCCCCCAGTCTGTACTTGATAATGTTGTTATACCACTGAACTGTACTGAATGGTTCTGTAGTTTTGCACCACTGCTGTCAGACTGGTAATCTGTCCTGTTTTCATTCGTGGTGGTTAGGTCTTGCTTTATTGCTGTAAAAGTGCTTGTTGCTAGTCACGTGTACTCTTGTGTATTTTGTTCATATCTGTATTTGTGCAGTGCATCTGTGTAATTAATTCTGGGTTGCCCCTGAAAAAATTACCTCTTGTCTCAGAGGGCCTACCCAGTTAACACAATTGAATAAATAAATAAATAAGTATTCTGGCCTTTTCTGTATGGAAAAGTTCAAATCTTATATGAGTTATTAGACTTCTATCATCAGGGGAAAGCTGCATAAACAGATATCTTTCATGGCTCACCCAAGTTTTATTGCATGCATACCAAGGGCCGAGCTTTGACTTCCAAGTTTTATTGAGGACATATCTGATGTAATTGGCCTATAAAGCATTTTTAAGTCTTAGTCTGTAACTTTCTGCAATTGTTATTCCTTTATTAGCACCTGTCCATAGAAGTAACATTTAATTCTTAAGTACAGTATAGAGATCACATTATTAGTCCACAAAGAAGGGGAGAGGATTTCACTTCCATACATTCTGATTTTTTCATTTAGGCAGTCAGCAGGTCATGAATTCATTGAAAGATGCTGGATTTTAAGGCAGTAGGATATCATTTTTGTTTCATGTATGAGATTATTGATGTTTGCCCTAATTCAATATAACTAAATAGGATGGAAATTACTTATGGAGTATCAACAGTGAATGATAAAGGGCAGAGAATGGCTCCTCCAAGATTTTAGGGATATAATATCCCCCATTTCTGCTTCATATAGGGCAACATGGTGAATTTTGACTTCCACAGCCTTTAACACTGGAATTACTGTTTTCCTTCTATATCCATTATTACATTTCAGAATAGCTGCAGAGTTTTGCTTAATTTTCATAATCTGAGAATTAGCACGCTTTGACTATTTTCCATTATTAGAAAAAAATAGCCCTCAAGTAAGTATATTCTTTCAAAACCTGTACTTTCTCATTACCAATTTGGAACTTATATTGCTTGTTACTTCTGAATATGATAATTGTTGTTTCATCAAGATAAACATTTAATTTAGGATTTTCACATAATTTCACAAAATGATTTCATTTACAGTGTGGGCCAATGAAAGACTGTGCTTTTAAGATCATGTCTAATACATTAGCTGTTATTTATTTTTTTTTATTTAAAATCTATTAACCGGGTAAGAACTCAAGAGCATAAATGCCCATTTTCAAGGGGGACCCAGGCACATACAGTACATTTAAATATATCCACAGCAATTATAAGTAAATTGACATAACAAAAATTATCACATTTAACAATTACTGCAAAACATAAAATACTTACAAATAGAAGTGCTGATATTTTGAATTTAAAAAGCAATAATTCTTGAGAACATTCTTAAAAACAGAGTTAAATTGAATCTTTGAACCATATTTGTAAGTGTATTCCAAAATTTGATTGCATGATTGAGACAGGATCTTTGTCCAAAAGATGTCTTAAAACATAGTGGTCTGATAGTAAAGCCTTGAGAAGATCTGGTCTGATGAAATGTGGAAGTGACTTTGATATCACCCGTAAATGAAGATTGCTTAGCATTTCTAAGATGTTTCCAAAAATTTAAAACTGTGTAATAAAAAGATTTAATGTCAAATGAAAACCACTTTAATGAACTAAAAAGTTCACACTGATGTGTTCCATGCGGACTTAAAAGTGCGGAATGACAAACAGAATTATATAATACCCATATTCTTGATAAGGAAGAGTCTGAGGCTGTGCTACAAACAGGCAATCCATTATCACTCAAAATAATAAAAGCAACTGAGCGGTACTTTCCTGGAGTGTAATGTAAGACAATTTTTTAAGTGATATAATTGATCCAAATGTGTAGGAACTGACTTAACTAATAAGTTAATGAGACAATCAAAAAACAAATTCTGGTCCAATGTAAAAGCTAAATAACAAACGTTATCAACACCTTCAAGCACAGACCCCAGCCTGTCCAAAACTGAACAGGGGGATAGGAGAGAGAGAATTTTCTTATGAGTACCACATTTCATGTGCTTTATTTTAGAGAAATTCAAGAAAAGTGCATTATGCAGCAACCAAATCTGCAGTGATAAAAAATCAGTTTGCAAAATTACATTAACTGTAAGACCAGGATCTTCTCTTGATAAACAAGGTAAGCAAATAAAGTTGTAGAACTGCAAACAACAAACTGGGATCAATGCAAAGTGCAAACTCCTTTTGCCATAATAACTATTAAGAGAGTCAAAAGCAGCCACAAAGACAATAAAAGCCACATACATCTTTATTTTTTTTTTGGGGGGGGGAGATATTTTTCTATAATGTGGGCAAGACTGAAGATGTGCTCTGTAGTGTAAAATCCATTTCTGAACCCAGCTTGTAAAAGTGACAAAGTACTATTCTGTTCTGTCAAATTTTGTAATATTTGCAGTAATATTTTTGTGTATATCTTTGAAATAGCATTCAATAATCTTGGTCAACCTGGCACTGGCTCAGATAGCCACAGCAGGAGAAAAGGAGACTTGGAATGCTCAGAGGTAAGTAGAGATTTTTGGGAGGCACTTGTGGCTGAGTGCCATGTTGTTTAACAGCTGGCATGCTGTGCGCTGTGTGTGGTACACATTGGACTTTACTCTACAGCATGCAGCAGTAATCAGGAGGGGACTTATTTGAAATAAAAACAGCAGAAAGCTGCTGTAATCAGAAGGGGATTTGTTTGCAAAAACAGTAGCAGACAGATTAATTTGTTTTAAAACATAACTGTAATTAGGAGAAGATTAATTTAACTTTGGCACAGCAGCAAGTCACTGAAATAGGGAGGGGATTTGTTTTACATACATCAGAAATTGGGAGGGGAGTCATCTGAATTGAGCACAGCAGAAAAATGCTGAAATTGGGAAGGGATTTGATAAAAATGCACCCAGCAGCAGATGACAGACATTGGGAGGGGCTTTGTGTTAAATTACACCTACTGAAAACTGGAGTTGTGTCGGGTTTTTAACAGAACAAGGACATGAAGTATATTTTAAAAGTAACAAATACCTGATTTCATACCAAGCACAGGGTTCTGAATTTCCTTTGAGTTGCAGGATGCCAGCTCACTCCTGTCTGTCTGTCTCTCTCTCTCTCTCTCTCTCTCTCTCTCTCTCCCTCCCAGGACTCTACAGTTTGACAGGAAGTTTCACCTTGAGGAGGTTCCACAACCAGGATACAAACAGGCATCCTTAACATGTCCCCACACACACTTGTGTTCCAACATGTAAGTGGAACAGAACAAGAGTGGCACAGGTGTAAGATTGACATCATAGGCATCAACAGGTGACAGCAGGCATGCAGGGAACTCTCCAGTAAGGTAAGGTAGACTACCTGTGTACTGGCTGTTGCCTTTTTAAAAGTGTGTATTGTTAGTAGGATAAGGAAAACAACAATGTAGGGTAGGGAGAGTAAGACTTACAAAGGTCAAGCTAAGGGCAACTGAAATGCACAGTAGGGTGGTAATAGAGGCTGCACCCTATCTATGGTCGGGGGAGAAGGTGAGTATAGGAAGCCAATTATCCTAAGTCGCCAAGGGACCAAAATAAGGGAACTGAAGGAAAGTCCTGTCTTAGTAAAGGGGTTGAACACAGACTCATAAAGGGAATAGTAAAGGAGAGCCAAGACTGGGGGTAGTGGTAAGAGAAACCTAAGAGCAAGGGGAAGGTAGGGAAGCAAAAAGTAAAAAGGATAAACAAATCATCAGGCATGGGAGTGATGCAGTGTAATGGGTATAAGGCCACAATCTTTAGAGACCCATTCTGGAGACTGAGGTGCTGCTCCATATTCAAGCACCTCTCTGGGCTGAGAGCAGAGGTTACGGGACTCTATGACAAACTGGCATGAATGCAGGGTACCATCCGTCTCACCAAGGGGGCACCTAGTCTGCTGCCACTCCCTTAAAGGATCCCAGCAAGGAGGCAGAGTGACTAGACCATGGTGGGCTGTGGGAGGAAGGAGGGAGAGCACTCCTCGGACCATACCACTGCACAATTCCTTCACCACTCTGGCAGGATAGGGAAGCCAAGAGGAGGCACCCAAGGAAGGAGCAAGAGAAGAGGTGGGGGTCTTCATGGGAATAGGTCCCAAGGAGGACAGGAGAGTCCCTCAGCAAAGGAGGAGGAAGATGCTGGTGGGGTACTCCATAGTTGGGGTACTGAGTTGGGGAAGGGACAGAGTAGTACATAGAATTCCAGGCACTTTGGCAGGGAAGTCTGCAGGGTGGAACTTGTGTATACCATTGTAACAGCGATGCTGTTACAGCGACACCAACCTGTTGAAAACCCACAGTGTTAACTGGTTTGTTGGAGCGATGACCATGCATCGACTCCTGAGTTTGGCTGTAGTCCCCCGACATCTGCCCCCCCCCGAGTTAGAATCTATAAGTCGGGGGGGTGGGGGGGCACAGTCCCCTCCCTCATGAACACCAAGCAGGTGTACGTGTGATCTCCAGTTAGGGTCGGGACCTGGCAGTGTCGGGGATGTTGGCGACCATGTGTCACTCTGAGGGAGGTCAGCAATACTCTTGTTGCCATGTCATGGTGCAACCGGATCTTGGATATCATCAGGGAAGAGGGGGTAGGGAGGGAGCTGGATGTTGCTGTCCATCTGGAGATGAACTATCTGGCAATGGAAGCCATATGGATAGTGCAGAATAGGTTTATGGAGCTGAGGAGGGGCCTAAATCAGGTCGCTCGCACAGTGACCTTCAGTGAGATGCTACCCATGTATTGTCTGGGGAAGGCTATCAATCAATCAATCACTTTATTTAACCAGGCAAAAACACCATTGAGCAAGCTCATTTTCAAAGTGGTCCTGGACATTCGTACAATACAATACAATACAATACATGTTCATAGATAAGGTAAACTCAAAAATGCAGAGACATTGTACAGAAAGACTCATAAGGCCAGTACCACTGGCCTGCCAAGGTGTGAAGATGCGCAATACATAAAACAATTTACAGGAAAAGGAGAGAAGCCAATAATCCTGGACTCTCTTCAATGTGATGGTAGCAGACCGGGAGAGGGAAGGCAGGGGAGAGGGTGCTAGTGGAAGAGAATGGGGTGAGGAGGGTCAGAGTAGAAGAAGTAAGCTGGGAGTGCTGGAAGTCCCCTATAAGTGAGTGTCTTAGGTGAAATTAATTCTAGAAATTGAGAAAGGAGCCAGTTGCTAATGGCTCAGCGTCGTCTAAAGCAGTTGCATGTTTCCTTCAGTAAATCGACCAGCAAATCTTTGAATGTGAAAAGGCCTGGAAGTGAGGAAAGTTTTAATGAACTTTGCATGGTATTTCATAGTGATGGGAGTGAAAAATTGGTTGTGGCCGAACCATATGTTGTTTTTACTCTAGGAATCTGGAAACAAAGTAAAGAGAAGCATCTCAGACCATAGGAACCCTTGGCTTGTTGGAATAAACTCGATATGTATGTAGGAAGATTATTGGAGATGGCTCTAAAAAGCCAAAGTAGAGCATTTATTTTCTTCCTATTTGGAAGTGATGGCCACCCTGATTCCTGGTATATTAGGCAATGGTGAGTACGAAGGAGTAGACTGAAGATAAATCTTAGGGCTCGGTGGTATAGAGTGTCTAATTTGCTGAGCACCATTAGGGGACAATGAATGTAAAAGTCAGTATAGTCCAGTATAGGTAAGAATGTAGACTGTACTAGTCTCGTTCTAGCTTCTAAGGTAAGCAGATGTTTAATATGATAGAATAAGCCTAACCACTGTCTTAATTAATTAATTTGAAACTTCATTCAGATGGCACAGGAAGTTAAGCTTATTATCCAGCCAGAATCCTATGTATTTAAAGGTTTCAACTGTTTCAAGGGGATCATCAAGGAGCGTTAGAATCTGGGGAATATGTGTTGGTCCGTGGCCTGCTTTTGGTGAGAGGATCATTGCTTTACTCTTTTTGGCATTTAGGAGGAGCTTGTGTTTGATGAGATTATGTTGGAGGGTAATGAAGTCTTGCTGTAAGTTCTCGTGTGCCATGTCCAAGGAGGAATTTGTGGTATATAGTACTGCATCATCTGCAAATAAATGAGTATTAGCTGAGTGCAAATGAGTATCCAGATTATTGATGTAGATTGCAAATAGGATTGGGCCCAGTATGGACCCTTGGGGAATGCCTCGTAGAAGGGTTTTTTGTGGAGACAGATCACCTGCAGCTTTGACTTGCTGTAGCCTATTGGTGAGGTAATTGGAGAACCATTTGATTGCAAGACTATCAAGTCCAATATTGCTTAGTGCTGAAAGCAATATGCTGTGGTCTACAGTATCGAAGGCCTTACTAAGATCAAGAAACACATGTTTTTTAGACTCCAGGGAATTTGCCAGTCTGTGGTAACTTTTACAAGTGCAGATACAGTGCTATGTTTGGCCTAAAGCCAGATTGTGCAGGGTTTAGTAAGTCATCCGAATCCAGGTGTTCGCTAATTTGAGCACTGACAATTGTTTCAAGTAGTTTTGACAGCACAGATAGTATAGATATAGGCCGGTAATTATTCAGATGGCACGGATCCGCTGACTTGAATAATGGTAGAATGTAGGTGGTTTTCCATGACAATGGAAGTTCTCCTTGTTTCAGTGAGGTGTTGAATAAGTGGGTAATGGGGGCTGTCAAGTAAAGATGGCTGAGTTTTAGGAAATAAGGTTCAATATTGTCTGCACCTGCACTCTTTTTGGTGTCCAGGGATATTAATAGGTCCTCTACTTGTTTGAATGTGACTGTATGGAAGCTAAAAGCAGTAGAATAGGGTAGGTTAGTGTTAGGATGAACATTAGGGTCAGCAGCGGGGTCACCAAGTGGGTTGATTTTGCTGATAGGTGAGGTATCAAAGGTTAGCCCTGCAGTAGTAAAGTGTTCTTTAAACTGCTCAAGAATATCGGTTCTGCTTGTGTAGGTGTATCCAGCAGACATAATTTTGAATGGGAGAGATGTGTCAGCAGGGTAACCTTCAACCTCTCTGAGAATATTCCAGAATTTGGCTGAGTTGTTTTTGTTGGCTTCTAGTTCTGTTTGGAAATATCTGACTTTTTCAGATCTAATTAGTTTGGTGCAGGCATTTCTAAAGGTGCGGAATGCTAACCAATCTGCCTCCAGGTGAATTTTCTTCGCTCTTTTCCACCAGTAGTCCCTGTCCTTGAGTGCTTTTTTCAAAATGGGAGAGAGAGCCAACCAGGGGGTCGTTTTTTAGATCTAAACAGTCTTAGCGGGGTATTTTTGTTGATTAGTCCCATTAAGAGGCTATGAAAGATATTAAATGCCTTGCTAAGGGAAGGGGCTAGATAGAAATTCTGCCATCTAATGTTACTTAGATCTTTCAGGAATTCCTTCTGGGAGAACGTTTTCATGCTTCTTTTCAATTTGAATATGGCAGCCGAATTTAATTGCAGAGGGTGTCTAATACAGGCAGTGGCACAATGTTTACTTATATCATTGAAGAACACTCTGGCGTAAGAAATGTTATGTGGCTTGTTTACTAGCATAAGGTCCAAGAGAGAACTGCGCTCAGGAAATTTTCTATTCGGCCTGGTGTTTGTGGGTGTCATTTGTACCAGTCGAACTGCATCACAAAGATCCTTCAGTTTCCTGGAACTGTCATCATTCCAGTTCAAACTGAGATCCCCCAGAAGGATGCATTCCATGTTAGATGAAACAGTTAGGTTTTGGAGATGCTAGGGAACTAAAAACCAGGTCCTTCAACAAGTGGTTGAAGGCATGATGCAGGGAGGAGGGATTTGGCTACACTGGGGGCTGGAGTCACATTTGGGTAGATGGAGGCCTGTACAAGGGAGACAGCTTCCATCTATCCAGCATAGGAATGGCATTCCTGGGTGGAAAGTCAAAATGCTACTTTGACAAACATTTAAACTTGTCAACGGGGAGGAAGAAAGACTGAGGGAGACAGAGATTGTTCCCCCAGAAACTAGAGCAACAGGGAAAGTTAACCCAGGATGAAGAAATTCCCTGGAGGTTGATGGAAGCAAAGAGAAGGGCAGGGCAGGCAAGTCCAGAGGAGGAACTTCAGCTGAAAAAGAGGGAAGAAGGGAAGGCAGGAAGACAATGTAACAGGGGGAGGACAGAACCAGGGCAACAGAGGGGGCAATAGGGGAAGCAGGAAGGGGAAGTAGGTTCGAATGAAAAAGGGATGAACAGAAAAGAAACATAGAAACATAGAATGTGATGGCAGATAAGGACCGCCTTGCCCACCTACTCTGCCCATTTTCCTACCTAACAGATAAGCTGCAGATCCTAATTAACCAAAAGCTTACTTCCTCCTACCCCCCACTAGGACTGCCTTATGTCTGTCCCATGCATTCTTGAATTCCCCCACTGTTCTTGACTCCACAACCTCCTCAGGGAGGCTATTCCATGCATCCACAACCCTCTCTGTGGAAAAAATACTTCCTCACATTACCTCTGAGCCGTCCTCCCTCTATCTTCAAATTGTGCCCCCCTTGTTCTCGCACATCTCTTTTTCTGAAAGATGCCACCCTCTTGGACTTTGTTGATTCCCTTGAGGTACTTGAAAGTTTCTATCATGTCCCCTCTCTCCCTCCTTTCCTCAAGGGTATACATATTAAGCTCCTTTAGTCTTTCTTCATATGTCTTCTGGTGCAGACCTTGCACCATTTAGATTGCCCTTCTCTGGACAGCCTACACTCTGTCTATGTCTTTGCGGAGATGGGGTCTCCAGAACTGCACACAGTACTCCAGATGGGGTCTCACCAACTGTCTTTACAGAGGGATAACAACTTCCTGTTTTCTACTATTGGTGCCTCTCCCTATGCATCCCAGTATCCCCCAGCCTTCCTTACTGCCTTCTCACATTGCTTGCCCACCTTAAGGTCATCTGATATCATTACCCCCAGGTCCCTTTCCATTTTTACTGTTATCAGTATCTCACCCCCATTGTGTACTCTTGCCCTGTGTTTTTGTTTCCCAGGTGCATTACCTTGCACTTCTTTGCGTTGAATCTGAGCTGCCTTACATTTGACCATTCCTCCAACCTTGCCAAGTCCCTTCTCATCCTTTCCACTCCATCTGGTGTATCAACCCTGTTGCAGATCTTTGCGTAATCTGCAAAGAGACATACTTTTCCTTCCAGTTCCTCTGCAATGTCACTTATAAAGACATTAAAAAGGACCGGTCCCAGTACTGAACCCTGCGGTACCCCGCTAGTAACCCTCCTTTCTTCGTTGTGGACTCCATTTACTGCTTCCCTTTGCGTCCTGTTGTCTAGCCAATTTTTTATCCAGGCTACCACCTTGGGACCCACTCCAAGGCTGGCTAACTTGTGTATTAATCTTT
The DNA here is from genome assembly GCA_016271365.2 of Neoceratodus forsteri. Taxonomy (NCBI): domain Eukaryota; kingdom Metazoa; phylum Chordata; order Ceratodontiformes; family Ceratodontidae; genus Neoceratodus; species Neoceratodus forsteri. Next base: position 240,477,028 of record CM057451.1, read on the forward strand.
TGCGAGGGACTGTTTCAAATGCCTTGCTAAATCTAGGTAAGCCATGTCCACAGCCCCTCCCTGGTCTACTACTTTGGTCACCCAGTCAAAGAAATCTATTAGATTCGTCTGACATGACCTTCCCATCATGAATCCATGCTGCCTTGGGTCCTGTGCCCTACTGGCCTCTAGGTACTCAGCAATTCTTTCCTTCAGAAGTGATTCCATCATTTTACCTACCACTGAGCTCAAACTAACTGGTCTGTAGTTTCCTACCTCTGTCCTGCTCCCACTTTTGTGAAGAGGAATCACATCTGCCCTCCTCCAGTCCTCAGGTACCACCCCATCCTCCCACGATTTGTTAAAGAGAGTAGTCAGCGGTGTCATTAGTTCTACCCTTAGTTCTTTTAGAATTCTTGGGTGAATCCCATCAGGCCCCATTGCTTTGTCCACCTTCAATTTTACTAATTCTTTCAGAACCCTTTCTTCTGTAAATGGACTGGTATTGACCCCTGTCTTCACAGTGTTTCTCTTGTTTGGTTTAGGTACCTCCCCCTCCTCTTCCTTTGTGAATACTGAGCAGAAATATTTGTTCAGTATCCCTGCTTTTTCATTGTCACCCTCTACCCAATTCCCTCCCCTTTATTAGGCCTCAGTATCCCACCTTTGGTCTTTCTTTGCTCCCTAATGTACCTATAAAAGGTCTTATCCTCCTTCTTAACAGAGTTGCCTATCCTTTCCTCAGTTTGGGCCTTTGCTATTCTGACTGCCTTCCCAGCCTCTTTCTGATTTAACTGATAAAGTTCTCAATCCTTCTCCTTCTATGTTTCCTTATATTTCCTGAATGCTATCCTTTTCTCCTTAACCTTCCCTGACACCTCTTTTGACAACCATAGCGTTTTTTTTTCCTTCATTGTGTTTTGTTGATTTGCTTTACACAAAGGCTTGTCCACATCTCCTTCTTGCTTGTTTGCTAGTGCTTTTCTGGGGCACTCTCTAATTTTCCCAAAGTCAGCCCTCCTAAAGTCCAATACTCTTGCTTTTGTATGGCTTGATTGTATGGCTGTGTTTATCGTGAACCACACTGTTTGGTGGTCGCTTGTTCCCAAATGGCTACCCACTTCTAAATCTGAGATTCTTTCTCCGTCCCCATTTGAGAATACCAGGTCTAAGATTGCTCCCTCCCGAGTATGTTCCAATACTAGCTGTCTGAGGCATGCCCCCTGTAGGGCATCAAGAATGACCCTGCTCTTGGATGTGCCTGCAGCAAAGGTGCTCCAGTTAACATCTGGCATATTCAGGTCCCCCATCAACAATATCTCCCCTTTTTTTCTGCCATTCTAAGGAAGCCTTCTATCATTTCCTTGTCCATTCCCTCCCCCTGAGATGGGGGTCTGTATACAACCCCCATGTGGATTGTGGTGCCATTTCCTGTCTCCAGGGTGACCCAGAGTGTCTCATCTGCTCCCTGTTTACTCTTTAGTTCTGTTGCTTTGATCCCTTCCTTTACATAAAGAGCTACTCCTCCTCCTCTTTCACCCTCCCTGTCCCTCCTGTAGATTGTGTATCCTGGTATGTTGACATCCCAGTCATGGTTCTCTGTGTACCATGTTTCTGTGACTGCCACAATATCTAGGCAACCCTCTTCCATCAAGGCCACTAGTTCAGCGAGCTTGTTACATAGACTATGGGCATTGGTACTGATCACCCTCCACTTTTTGATGGCCTTACCCCTTTTAGCCCCATTCCTGTCCTTACTGCCTTTGCCTTTTTTTACATTTACTTCTGTCCTGCTCCCTAATGACTTCTTTACCTTGGTGTTTACCTCACTAATTACTGTTGTTTGTGGGAGGAGGCTGGGATGTCCCTGCTCCTTTTCAGTGCCTCCCCCTTGGCTAGTTTAAATGTTTGCCAATGAAGCATTTAAACCTCTCACCTAGGATCCTGGTTCCCTCCCCTGGACAGATGCAGACCATCGCACCAGTATAGGTCTGCATCCCTCCAGGTGGCTCCCCAGTCCCCAGTGAAGCCAAAATTCTGAGCTCCACACCAGTTTTTCAACCATTCATTGAATTCCCTGGTGAGGAGTACCCTAGCATCACCCTTGCCATAGACAGGCAGCACCTCCGAGAAGGTTACTGTATGCGCTACTTGTCTAAGGCCCCTCCCCAACTCTACAAACTCCTCTTGCATTGCTCTGATCCCATTCCTAGCCAGGTCATTTGTCCCTAGGTGGATAATGACACACAGCTCCCTCCCTCATGCAGCTGCTCCCACAATCCTGAGGATTCACTTCCTGTCCCTCCAAGCCATGGTGCCAGGCAGGCACCTTACCTCCCTCTCCCCTTCCTCCCCCATTTCTACCCCCCTAATGACTGAGTCCCCCAGCAGGAGTTGTTTCCTTCCCTGTGGGGTCTCATGCCACCCTCTTGTGGGTCTCCTTTGTGAAGGTTCCCAGCATCCTCCTTGGTCTCCACTGCAGGTGCCTCTGTAGAAGAACCACTATCCACCAGAAGAGCGAATGAATTGTGGAGTGGTACAGCTGGAGGGATGCAACTCTGTTCCACCACCCTCTCCCTCCCTGAGCCCACCCTGGTCCAGCCTCTCCTCTTTCTTGGCAACCTCTGAGGTAGTGGCATTGGCCCTGGTAGTCCCTGGGTGGGGGAGGAGGTTTCATGAATGGAATATCTTGTGCCAATGCAAGGAGTCTGGGAAACAAAATTCTTGATCTTGAGACAATCAATGCAGATACAGACCTGGATCTGGTGGCCATAACAGAAGCATGGTGCATGGACAGCAACAGCTGGGAAGTGGACATCCCAGGCTACACCATGTTCCAGAAGGACAGGTCAGGAAGGAAAGGCTAAGGGTTATTTTACATGTGAAGGAGAGTATAAAGGTAACTGAGATACAGGGGTAACAGGGGGACAATGAAGGGCTGGAAGTACTGTGGGTTAGCCTAGAGATAGGGTCAGGGGTCGTTATTCACACAGGGATGGTGTACAGATGCCTGCCACAGGGGGAGGATTTAGGCAGAGCCGTGGGGGAAGCTGTTAGCAAATTGGGCAGAAAGAGGGAAGTTTTGATTATGTTTTTTTTTATATATTTATTTATTTGATCTAAAGGTTTGGTGACCAGGAAAGGCACACAGAGCTGAGGTTTGTTTCCAGGTGCAACCCAAGGGAAGGAGAATGGGGATAAAACAAGCAGCAGTTACAAACAAATCAAGTGCAATAACAACAGCTTAAAGTGCAAAACAATGGTTAACAAAATGGTGATAGGAATACACTGAGGTAAATGGCAGCACTACTGTACAATAGGTGTCATTAAAAATGTTACAAACGTGTACAGCCCATCCAGCCCTACTGCCTTATTCTCCTCTAAGGCTTCCAATCTCTTCTGGACTCTCTCCACTGAGAATGAACTTGTATCCACCCCCCCTCCCCACTGCTTATTGTAGCATGCTGGTCTGTTCCCCCACCCTCTACTGACTTTAATCTGCTGGATGTAGATTAGAGAACTCTGGCCACAGCTACATCAAGAGGCAGGGCTATTCTTGACTCCATAGAAGGGGCATTTCTCAGGCAGCTGATTTTGGAACTCACTAGGGATGGGATAGTGTCAGATCTGGTACTCATAAAAAGAGACAGCATTGCTGATGTAATAGTGGGTATTCCCTGGGTACAAGAGATCACTATACTGTGTGGTTTGGCATACAGATAGGACAGGGGGGAAAAGCACACACTAAGCTAAGATGAGGGTCCTGGATGTCAGGAGGGCAGATTTTAAAGAAATGGGAAAGTGCCTCAGAGAATGCCTTGAGACGGGGGGGGAGGAAGAGGAGGAGTGGAAACTCAATGGAGGAAGACTGGGGTGGGTATAGACCAGGGAATGGCATGGTGCTTGAAGAAACTGAGCAAGGAAAAAAAAAGGAGGAAGAGGAATCTATGGTTCTTCAAGGAGGTGGCAATAGCAGTGAAGAAAAAAACAGCATTTAGAAACTACAAGTGGGCCAGAAGGATATAGAAAGGGAGGCATATCAGGCAAAACAAAGGGAGGCAGGAAGGACGGTAAGCACAGCTAAGGCACTGACAGAGAAGAGAATAGCTGAGGAGGTCAAAAAGGGGGACAAGATCTTCTTCAGGTATGTGGGGGAAGAGGAAGACAAGGGGAGGGACAGTGAGAATCAGGAGGGCAGGGGACTGCGCAGAGGAAGATCAAGAGGAAACAGAAATACTAAATGATTACTTCTTCACAGTAGAGGGAGGTGGGGGCACAGACCAGCATGCTGCAGTAAGCATCGGTGTGGGGGAAGGGGTTGACACAAGTCCAGTCTCAGTGGAGGAGGTCCAGAAAAGATTGGAAGCCTTAAAGGAGAATAAGGCAAAGGACAGGACTGTATGCATCAAAGGGTTGTAAAGGAACTATGCATGGTGCTGGCTGCCCCACTGGCAGTGCTTTTGAGCACCTCAGTGGAGAAGGTGAAAGTTCTGGAGGGTTGAAGGAGGGCCGATGTGGTCCCTCCACACAAAATTGGCAGTAGGGAGGATGCTAGGAATGGTACTGGGTCAAACCAGCACATCAAGAAGAGCGCTGCAAGAACTGCGCTGTATAAAGCATGAAAGGATTTAAGTGACGGGGTATAATAGCAGTAGGAAATTACCACTATCCCTGTTGCTGTGTGCTTTAGCTGTAGACAGATTAAGTTGCCATGTGCTGGTGTGCCTGGTCAACCTGCTCTCATGATTGAGTGGCTAAGGCACCAGCACACAACTGGGTAGGAGACCTGGGACCACAGTTCAGTTCCCCCGAGGTCTCCTCGTGACGCAACTTTTCCTTTTTTAAAGTAATTTTCCCCCTGCCGATTTTCTCCCCATCCCCAAAGTCCACAATCCCCTGGAGTTGATTATTTTAAGTCCGGGTTGTGTGGGGGTAGGAGCCCCCTGCAAAAATTAAGAAGTCCCATTATTTTCAGTGGGCTTGCGCTGTTGTTGTCAGGTCGGTGTTTTACTCAATGTTGTTTCGTAAGGCAATGTTTTGCTTGCAGCATGTATTGCCACATGTTTTTTGTTTTTGGTGAAATGACCCCGTACTGCTAGCAACCACAGTCCAATCAGTGTAACATCAGTAGTGGGGAAGTTAATGGAGATACTACCAAAGGTGAGGCACATCGAGTACCTGGAGGGAAAAGGGCTGCAGGACTACCAGCAACATGGTTTCACAAGGGGAGGTCATGTCAGACTGATCTCATAGATTTCTTTGACTGGGCTACCAGGAAGATTGATCAAGGGAGAACAGTTGACGTGGCCTAGCTAGACTTCAGTAAGACTTTTAACAATGTACCACACAGGAGACTAATTAAGAAGCAAAGCTGGCAGGCCTGCTGGCACATCAGCAAGGCGTCTGCTTGCGGTACTGACATCCCACATTTGGAGATGGACTTGGGAGTCAAAGAGTTGGTCAGGGAGAAAAGGACTGAGCATCCTGAGGATCACTCTCCTTCTCTGGGGGGGGGGTAGAGTGTCCGGTGCTTTACGGACCTCTGATGGAGACTGAGGTTTCCACCACAGCTGGCGATATCATCTAAGGGAGTGGGGTGGATACTGGATGTCATTGCACATCCCGGCCCCCAGGGATCTATACTTCCATACTGCCACCTCCCTTTATGATGCTTCTGGCTCCATGCCCGTCAGTTCCCCAACCCTGCCAGTGATGGATAGAAATGCATCTGCTGGCACATCCCAGTCCCATGGCCCCACACTGGGGGGCAAGTCCGGGGGTTTCTCCAGTGGGAGATTCCTGCCAGAGTTCCAACATCAGGTCTGTGGTTTGGGCCGACTGGCAGCCCCACCCAGTGAGGGCAAGCCTGGTCTTGGCTTGCCACAGCAGATAAGTCCGGGAGGCTCAGGGCTCGGGGTGGTGGGAGCTGAGCCCTGGGAAGTGCGGTGCAAAAAGAATACTAAATTGCAAAAAAAATAAAAGAAACAAAGTAGCCTGGGAGTGGGAGAGAAAGTGACAAGCTGGGTATTAAACTGATGTGGAACCTTTGTAAAAGAGCCTTGGATCAAAAGTATTTGTAATCCTAGACTTGATAAATAAATAAATAAATAAATTCATGAAGGGATAGGATGCAAAGGGTGGTGGTAAATGGTAGCCACTCAGACAACAGGAGAGTGACTAGTGGGGTGCCCCAGGGTTTGTTGCTGGGACTGCTCCTCTTCAATGTCTTCATAACTGGCATTGCAGAACAACTTGAGGGGAGAGTGTGTCTCTTTGCGGATGATGCAAAAATCTGCAGCAGGGTTGACATTCAGGAAAGGGTGGTGAGACAGAAAGTGAAACTCACACTATCACTGTTGATACAGCTCCTTATTACTGAAGTAAAAGTTTCCAGCAGGTGTGCAGGATACAAAGTTTTAAACTGGGATTATTTTTAACTATTAAGCACTCCAGTGTGTGAGTGAGACATCACATGACCCGACTAGTTCCGGGCCGCAGCTAAGATAAGAGTGCTCTGTGCAAGCAGACCCAGCACTAGTGGAGCATACACGCATTCGCTGTGCATAAAGATGCATGCGAAAACACATGCAGCACATCTGCTCATGTCTGCAGGTGTCAGCAGGGGTAGAGTGAGAAGAGTGTGCTGCAGACTGTCAGATGTAACTGGAGGTGACGAATTAAATAAGATGTATATATGACAACTACACTTTAAATTTGCAGTAATTGATTCAAACATTATCAGGCTCGAGGGAGGGCAAATAGGCCTGAGATGCATTATTTGCAAGAAATTTAGTACGGAAGTTGCAAATGAGGTTTTAATATTTTCCTGCAAGGAATGCAATGAAATTAAAGAACTTAGACAAAAACTGCTAGAGGCAGAAATGACAATAGCATCACTGAAACAGAGTAAAATACTACAGGAATCAGAGACAATTATAAATCAAAAGATGGGGTGTGTGGGGAAGGTATGTCACAGGAAACCAGAAAAAGAGTAAGAGGGCAGGAACAGGAGGATGCACAATGGGAAACTGAACAAAGAACACATAAGAAAGGGAGAAGGCGAGCTTTAAGCTTTAACCTGGCACTCCAAAATAACTTTGAATTTCTTTTATTATTAGATGAGGACAATAGTAGTAATGTACAAAATCTGACAAAGGATACAATGGCAGAGGCAGAAAATAGTATGCCAGAACGTAATGCAAAAGCACGAACAAACATAAGTCAAACACAAACACAAACACAAACAAACACAAGGCAAACAGAGGTGAAAGTTTACATACAAAGGGGTAGTATGGATGATATAATTGAAACTTCAAATTTAACAGAGGGAGAGGACGAAGGGAAAAGGGAGGAGGGAATTGGAGTGAAGAAATCAATGATGATCAAGCCATGGAAGTAGCAGACTCTGAAATGGAAGCTAATGAGTCAGGGAGTAACACAAGTGAGGAAAGGGGTAGTCAAATGGTATATGTCCTTGGTGATTCAGTTATAAAGTATACTGATAGGTACACCCCAAGTGGAAATAAGGAGTGTGTTACTTCAAGTTATTTCTCAGGGGCAAAGATAAGGGATATAAGAAATATACTAAAATACATTATTAAAGAAAGACATGGATCAGCAACAGCGATTCTCCATGTGGGAGTAAATAATCTAGGCTCGCAAGGAATAACAGATATCGAAAAGGAATTTAAGAATATATGGGAAGAAGCAAACAGACTTAATTGTGTAGTGTAGTTTTCAGAACTTCTACCAATATCAAGGGAAGACACCTTTAACATGAATAAACTTAGGGAGATAAATAACTGGTTGAGACTGTGGACGTTTCAAGTGAATATTGTTAGTATAACTCACTGGGAGCAATTCTTTGCTAAATCAGAATATTATTGTCAGAATACATAGATACATAGATAGTGTCGGCAGATAAGGGCCTATGGCCCACCTAGTCTACCCATTTGAGCTTGTAAGTTCAGTTTGTTTTCCTAGAAGTCTATTTCCCCTTACCCCTGACCTCTAGAATTCCTTTATGTCTATCCCATGCATTCTTAAATCCCGTGATTGTTTCCAGCCCCACCACTTCCTCTGGCAGGGTGTTCCACTTGTCCACCACCCGTTCTGTGAAGAAATTCTTTCTCATGTTTCCTCTGAATCGTCCTCCCTCCAACTTCATCCCATGCCCTCTAGTCCTGAAACATCTTTTCTGCTTAAAATAGTGTTTCCTGCACCCTGTTCCTCCCTGTAAGATACTTGTATGTCTCTATCATATCCCTCTCTCCCTCCTCCTCCAGGGAGTACATGTTCAGTTCCTTCAACCTGTCTTCATAGGATTTGTGATGCAACCCATGCACCATCTTTGTTGCCCTCCTCTGAACCTTCTCTACCCTGTCTATGTCCTACGTGAGGTATGGTCTCCAGAACTGTACACTGTACTCAGGTGGGGCCTCACTAGTGTCTTGTATAGCAGATTATGACCTCCCTTTTCCTGCTGGTGATGCCCCTGCCTATACATCCCAGCATCCTATTTGCTTTACCTGATGCCTTGTCACACTGTTTCCTACCTTGAGGTCATCAGAGATGACAACTCCAAGATCCCTTTCCTGCTTGGTGCATGCTATATCCTCACCCCAACTGATATATTGTGCCAGGTTTTGTGCCCCATATGCATTATCTTGCACTTCTTTGCATTGAATTTCAACTGCCAAACCCTTGACCATTCTTCAAGTTTCTGCAGGTCCTTCTCATTCTGTCTACACCCTCTGGTGTGTCTACTCTGTTACAGAGCTTTATGTCATCAGCGAACAGTGAAATTCTGCCTTCTATATCCTGTGCAATGTCACTGATGAAGATGTTGAATAGGACCAGTCCCAGCACTGATCCCTGTGGTACCCCACTGGTCACTCTTCCCTCTGTGGAGTGACAGCCATTTACCACCACCCTCTGTGTCCTGCCACCCAGCCAGTTACCTACCCACCACACTACTGTCCTGCCCACACCCATATTCCCCCAGTTTGTGTAATAGTCTCTATGTGGCACAGTGTCAAAGGCCTGCTGAAGTCCAGATAGGCCATGTCCACTGCCCTCCCTGATCCACCTCCTAGTCACCCAGTCAAAAATTCAATGAGGTTGGTCTGACATGACCTCCCCTGGCGAAACCATGCTGCCTTGGTCCTGTAGTCCATTGACAACCAGATGTTCCACCAATCTCTCCTTCAGTAGTGCTTCCATGATCTTTCCCACTACCGAGGTGAGGCTGACTGGTCTGTAGTTCCCTGCTTCCTCTTTGTTCCCACTTTTGTATAGGGACTACATCTGCTGTCCTCCAGTCTTTGGGTACCTCCCTGTTTCCAGTGATTGGCTGAACAGGATAGCCAGAGGTTCAGCCACCTCCTCTTAGTTCTTTAAGGACCTGGGTGCACCCATCTGGCCCCATTGCTTTGTCATCTTATTACTTCCAGTTCCTTCAGGACCTTTCTCGTGTAAAGGGACTTGTGTCCATTTCTGCACCATTCTCAGCCCTTGTACTCCCTTCAGACCCATTACCCCTCTTCCTTAGTAAAGACTGAGCAGAAATACCTGTTCAATATGTCAGCTTTACTGTTGTCATCCTCCACGCTGCTCCCATCCTCCCTTCAGTCTAACTATCCCTCCTTTGTCCTTCTTTTTTCACTTATGTACCTGTAAAAGGTTTTGTCCCCTTTAACCACTGATTTTGCAATGTGTTCTTCTGTCTGAGCTTTGGCTTCCTTACTGACTTCCCCTGCCTCCCTTTGTTTCTCCTGGTACTTCTCCCTATCCCTTCTGCCTGTGTCTTTTGTATTGCCTGAATGCAGTCTTTTGGCTTTCACTTTCTTTTGCTACCTCTTTGGAAAACCATAATGGTCTCCTCTTTCTTTCCCTCTTGCTAACCTGCTTAATGCATAATTCTGTTGTTCTTATAATCCCCATTTTAAATACTGCCCACTGTTCTCAATCCCTGATTCCTGTCCCATTCCCTTAATGCCTCTTTCAAGTATCTCCCATTTTCCCAAAGTCTGCCCCTAAAATCCAGGATACGTGTTTTTGTGTGGTTTGGTTCTGCTCTTCTGTGATTTCAAACCACAATGACTGGTGGTCACTGTTACCCAGGTGCTCCCCACTGTTACCCCCATCACACTGTCCCTGTTTGTGAGCCAAGGTCACATTGCCTTCTGCCGAGTTGGTTCCATGACCAGTTGCTTGAGGAAGGCACCCTGAAGGAGTCCAGGATAAATCTGCTCCTAGTTGATGCTGCTGCTGGGATGCTCCAGTCCACATCTGGTATATTGAAGTCTCCAACCAGTACTACTCACTTGTCAGCCATCCTTTGGATGGCTAGCATCAGCTCCCTATCTGTTTCTTCCTCCTGGGCTGGTGGTCTATAGACCACACCTGTGCGGATGGCTGGCCCCATTTTCCTTTCCAGCTTAACCCACAGTATCTCTCCCCCATTTTGTTCCTCCTGGATCTGTGTGGCCCTTATGTCATTTTTCACATACAGTGCCACTCCTCCTCCCTTCCTGCCTGCTCTGTCTCTTCTGAATATGTTGTAGCCAGGTATGGCCATCTCCCAGTCATGGTTATCATTACACCAGGTTTCAGTGATGGCCAATGTCCAGGTCTGACTGTACCATGACAGCCTCCAGATCTTCCATCTTGTTGCTAAGGCTCCTGGCATTTGCACATGGCTTTCCATGATTTGACCTCCTAGACTGCTTCACTGTTCTACTCCAGCCCCTTCCTTGGTTGTCATTTATCCCTGGTTCTCCTGCTGTCTGCCCTTCTGCTGAATTTTGCCCTTTCTGCTTATCCACCTTTTGGACACTAATCTCCAACTTTGCACACTGCTTTGCAGAGATAGCCACCCTCTGGTTCACTGGTTCCATTACTAGCTGTGGGGGTGAGCAAGTAGGTACCATCCTTGCTGGCCTGCTACCCTCGCTAGTTTAAATGCTTGTCAATGTAGCATTTAAACTTATCATTGAGTGCTTGATTCTCCAGGATGGATGCAGGCCGTCAGGCTTGAACAAACCTCCATCCTCCAGATGGGTCCCAGTCACCAATGAATCCAAACCCTTCCTCACAGCACCAGTTCTTCAACCATGAGTTAAAGTTCCTGGTGCATGCACTCCTATGCTCTCCCCGCCTCACAGGTAGTACTTGAGAAAGTGACAGAAGTAGCTACTGTTTGAGAGACCCTCCCAGTTTCCTAAACTCTTCCTGAACTTCCTTTGGCTCCCCATTTGCCAAGTCATTAGTACCTAGGTGGATAATGACATCCAGCTCACCCTCCTGTCTTGCCTTCCCAGTGATCCCCAGTATCTTCCTTCCATCCCTCCATGCCGTGGCACCTGGTGAGCACCTCACCTCCCTGTCCTCCCTCCTGTGTTCCTAGCTGGATCCTCTTATGATGGAGTCCCCACCAGGATCGCTTCCTCCTCCTCTGGGGTCCACTGCTTTCCCCACTGAGGTCACCTCCTTGCCTAACCTCCACATCCTTTCCTTCCACTTCCCTGGGTACCTCTATTTGGTTGTCCTCATTTGCCAGTGTGGCATATGAGTTCTTGAGAGGAATAGGATCTGGGATGTGCCTCTGCCTGACTGCTCTAACCCTCCCTGAGCCCACTGTCATCCAAGTGCTCCTCGTTCTCGGCATCCTTTGAGGCAGCTGCATTGACTGGGTGGTTCCTGGACAGGGGTGATGGTACTCCTGACCCAGTTTACTTCGCTCTGAGTCTGGCTACCTCATCCCTCAGTCCCAGAGATGCATGCAGATGGGCAGCACCTCAGTGTCCAGAAGGTCTGCCTGAATATGGCTGCCCCACAGCCACTACATTGCACCACTCCCACATTATACTGCAATTCCACTACTATCTGCTAATAAGCTCTCTTAGTTCTGTTTTATTTATTTACAGTATTAAAAATCCTGTAACTGATCCTCAGATATATATTTTTAAGGAAAAGAAACCAATAAATAAATAAATGAGTCAAAACACTTGTCGTGCTGAGGGTGGTCTTCTTCCCCTATGCCCTCCTACTTCACACCTCTTACTATACCCTGTGTTTAGCTCCTGTCAATCAGATTTATCAGGGCATATAATTAAGAGTTGGGGTAAGGGGAGGGGGGCAATTAAAGACAGCACAGAATTACACCACCACTATTTTTTAAATTTTCAACAGCCCAAAAACAATTATAAGTAAAGACAACACAGAAAGAAAATATAGTGTCACTACAAGCCTACAATCTAAGTTTAAAAGAAAAATACCAGTTTCCAGTTACTCTGAAGCACTGAATTGAATATGTTTCCTTCCTTCACCTTCTGGCTTCTTCTGGAAGAATGGATTACATCTAAATAACAGAGGCAGCAGGAAATTAGTCCTAACATTAAACAAACATAGAAGTTGAAACATAGAAGTTGACGGCAAATAAGAACTGCAAAGCCCAACCAGTCTGCCCATTACCCATCCAGTCTGCCCATTATACAATGGATTATACAGTGGATTAGGTTTTAAACTAGTTAGCAGGGGGGAGAGGGGATGGGGGAATACTGTAACCATGTCAGTAAAGTATCAGCTATTATTATTGGAAAACACAAGAATCACAGCATGAACTGAACTGAAAGTGTGAACCCTAAATGAAAGAAGTTTGAACATGAGTAAAAAAATCTGAATTAGAGCTACTGTTAATGACAGAAGAAATGAGTATTTGTATGATAACGAAGATGTGGTAGGAACAGAGTGTGGAGTGGAACAGAGAGATAAGTAGTTATCAACTTTTTCTAAGGGAAAGGGAGAATAAAAGAGGAGGTGGAGTGGCAATACATGTGAAAAATCATATAAATGCTATATTATGCAAAAAATAAATACTCAATCCAACACATAATCTCTATGGTTAGCAATACAGGGTTATCAGATACAAATTTAATGGTGGGTTGTATTATAGAGTTCCAGGAACCAGCAGGGAGACAGATGTCAACCTGGAGTCCGAAATTAGTGAAATGGCCCAAGAAAGGGACATTATAGTCACTGACAATTTCAACCATCCTGAGATCAAATGGGTCCAATTGAGGGAATTAGACACCAGAAACAATCGTTTTTTTAGAAATGCTGAATATAGCAGGGTTAAATCAGCTGATATAAAAGCCAACATGAGGAGAGAATGTTCTGAACCTTATAATAACTAATAGGGAGGACACTGTAAGATTAAGGGGAGAGACAGCCTTGCAATAGTGACCATAACATTATAGAGTTTGTCATAAGGAAGAAAATAACCCGGGGAACTAGAAGAACTACTATAGTGAAAACTATAAGAAAACTAACTTTCCCAAGATCAAGCAGGACCTAATTAAGTAGGATTGAGAAAAAAGACTTTGCAGGCACACCTTTCCCTACTTCCCTTCCTGGTTTACCATTGAACAAGAGTTAATTGACTCGAGTGGCATTTCTCGAGAGGCCCTCCTACATACCCAGGTTAAGGACCTTCCTAAAACATGGGGTAGCTCTCTAATTTCCATCTCAATGCGGGTTCATTCTCAGTTATATAAAGTCTTGAAATACAACCCCGTTAGGGACCCAAAACAACTAATTATGCAGAAACCTTATTTTCACATTGAAGGTGTTACTCTATTGGAGGGGTGGCTTCTGTCTCTCAAAGGGAAGTGTCCATAACAGTTGGCATCCAGGGACTCCTGCCTCTCAGTGGGGGATATGATGCTCAGATTCCCAGCAGGACCAGAAGTTTTTTCTAGTATTATCAGGTCCGTCACCTGCTGGTTTCTAAGCAGCTCTTACTGGGTAATAGCAGAGGAATAGGTGAGATTTTCCATCTCCTAATTGCTTTGTCTCATCAGTCCCATTTGGCCTCCCTAATATATGTTTCTCTGCGTGACTTGGTCTACCTCCAGGAAGTTGGGACCTCTCTCTACTGGTCAGATGTGTTCCCTCAGAGAGCCCTTAACTGGGATAAAATATGGAGGTCCTGTCATTATTACATTACGCAGGATAGACTACGACTCATGCAATACTTAGTCCTCCAAAATATGTACTTGACTCCGGTGAAGTTGCACAAAATGGGTAAACTCCACTCCTCAAATTGTAGTCGCTGTAATCAAGCACAGGGTACCCTGTATCACATTTTCTGGGAATGCCCTTCTATTGCTGAACTCTGGGAAACCATCAAACAAAGGTCAGACCTTCTCCTTGGGCTAGAAAATCTGTTTACCCCTGAAAATACATTTGCTAGGTGACTTCACTGGAGTTGAGCTCAAACAATGCTGCTTTCACATGACCATGATTGCCCTCTCTCTTAAAGTTCTGGTGCTTCGTCACTGGGAAGACAACATCACCATTTCCTACACGGAGTGGCTCCAGGAATTGTTAGCCAATCTACATGTAGAAAAAATGACTGTAAGTATGCGTAACTGTATGCACAGATATAAGGAAAGATGGGAATCCCTATACACTCTATACAATCTTTAAGATTATATTCCCATCAAGGTCATTGTTAGGGGTGATGCCGGGGGGGGGGGCATTATTTGTGATTGTTTCTTTGTTTGTTTTGTCATACATTATAGTTCTGTACTTTTTATTGTCCTGTGTATGGTTTATTTGATATGTCTTTAAAAGTTTAAAAGCTAATAAAGTTGAATAAAAAAAAGACTTTGCAGGCAAAAGTTTTAATAGCATGTGGATAGTGTTAAAACAAAAACTTATAAGGCTGGAGGAATTATATATTCCAAACAAGAAAATGTACAATAAGAGAGGAAAAAGACCTGCCTGTTGCACAAATAAAGTATTAAGGATTAGTTTGCAAAAGAAGAGAGCATTTTTAAAAATGAGAACAGATAGACATTTATTTAAAAAATTAAAAAGAGCAAACAAGGTTAAAAGGAACACAGTGGAATTTAATCTAGTAAAAAAGAAAAGATAATGGGAAGGGCTTCTTTGCTTATATAAATGCTCAAAACAAATGGAGTAATCAAATTGGCCCTTTAATATCAGAGGGCAGAGAAATACACCACCCAAAGGAGATGGCTGGGGCTTTTAATATATATTTTGGAACTGTCTTTGAGGTCAGTACGGACAGGGACGTTCAAATTAAAGATCACATCTATGAACACTTGGCCCTAGAGGCTGGAGTGACAGAAATAAGGGATATGCTAAACAAGCAAAAAGCAAATAAATCTGCTGGCCCAGATCTAATTAGCCCTTGACTTGTTAAGGAAACAGTTAACATTACAAAGGGACTGGAATGAAAAGTATCTCTCTTTGCAGACAACACAAAGATCTGTAACAGAGTTGATACACAAGGTGGGGTGGAAAGGATGAGAATGGACTTAGCAAGGTTGGAGGAATGGTCAAATGTATGGCAGATTAGATTCAACGCAAAGAAGTGCAAAGTAATACACCTGGGAAACAAAAACTCAGGGGAAGAGTACACAGTGGAGGGTGAGATACTGACAACAGCAAAAATGGAACGGGACCCGGAGGTAGTTATATCAGATGACCTAAAGGTAGGCAAGCAATGTGAGAAGGCAATAAGGAGGCTGGGGGGGATACTGGGATGCATAGGGAGAGGCATCACCAGTAAAAAACAGGAAGGTGTAATCTCTCTGTGCAGACAGTTGGTGAGATCACATCTGGAGTACTGCATGTAGTTCTGCAGACCACATCTCTGCAAAGACATAGACAAGGTGGAGGTTGACCAGAGGAGGGCAACCAAAATAGCCTTCCTGAGGAGGTAACGGAGTCAAAAACAGTGGAGGAATTCAAGAATGCATGGGACAGACATAAGGCAATTCTAGTGAGGGGTAGGAGGAAGTAGGCTGTTGGTTAACTAGGATCTGCAGCCTATGCATTAGGTAGGGAAATGGGCAGACTAGGTGGGCCAAGCGGTCCTTATCTGCCATCGAATTCTATGTTTCTAGTTGATTACATCCAATACCCTTTGGCCAGGATTATTAACACATTCTTTAGAACTGGGGAGATAACCTGAGGACTGTAGGCAGGCAATGGTGATCCTGCTTCATAAGAAGGGAAATAAATCTGAAACATCAAGTTATAGACCAGTCAGTCTAACATCTATCCTCAGCAAACTGTCTGAAACTTTACTAAAAGTAGAATTTAAGTGAACCTAAGGATTCTAGGATGGGAAGATAGCAAACACAGCTTCTACAAGAACAGTGGGTGCAATACCAATATTTTATGTTTCTACAAATATATTAATAAGAACATGAGTAAAAACATACCTATGGACATTATTTACCTTGATTTTCAGAAAACCTTTGACAAGGAATCATTGTCTAATAGAAAAAAATGAGTAAAATTGAAATAGACAGTAGAATAGTTAGATGGGCCCAAAATTGGCTGCATGGTAGATCAGAAAAAAAGAGTCCTGGGGGAATATTCAGATTTTATTGCTGTAACTAGTAGGGTGCCACAAAGCTTCGTGTTAGGACCAGTTTTATTTTCCTTGTACATAAGTGATCTATATCTTGATATAACTAATAGAGTGATAAAGTTTGCAGATGACATTAAGTTAGGCGGACCGATAGCAGATGCAAACAATAAATCTGAAGTGATAAAAGGTTTGGAAAAAATAGAAGGCTGGTCACATAGAAATAATATGCCATTTAGTGTGAATAAATGCAGAGTAATGCACCTAGGTAAACATAACATGCAACAATCATATATACTAAATGGTAAGAAGCTGAAAGCAATGTATTAGAAAAGGACTGTGGTGTATTAGAGGGCCATACAGTAAGTTGAATTCTAGTGACCACAGGACAAATGTAATTAAAAGAATTAACTTCATGATAAAGAACATTAAAAGAAGTTTTATAAACAAAAGTCCAGGATGTATGTTACCACTTTCTAAAACATACATGAGACCATACATGGACTATGGGTCACAACCTTGGGAGCCATAAACACAGGGGAGACTGACAGAGTGGAGAAAGTACAGAGGCGATTTACTAAATCAATAGGTTCATTAAGATATAATTCTTATAATGACAGACTGAAGAAAACAGGTTTATATACCTTGCAGCTAAGAACTAGAGGAGACCTACTGGCTATGTATAAAATTATTGACGATACAAGTCTGCAGAATGAAATCAGGATTATATTACAGGAAAAATCTATAGGTCTGTGAGGACATAAAAGACAGGTCAAGTTAGACACAGCCAAAAATAATAACAGGCATTTTTCATTTATAAATAGGGCAGGAAGATTGTGGACTGAATTGCCTGATTATATAATTGACACCAGTTCTACAGCAGTATTTAAAAGACAAGTGGATAGTTGGCTATTAGAAAATACTTCTAAATGGATCCACAAATGTGGGGAAAGGTACATATGGGCTAAATAACCTTCTTCCATTCTGTAACCAAGTATAAGAACCAAGTATAATGCAAAGGGATCTGAGGAAACCAGAGGAATGGTCTAGGAGGTGGCAGTTGGGTTTCAATGTCAAAAAGCGCAAGGTTATGCACTTAGGGCTGCAGAAGCCTGGGGCTATGTAAGATGGGGGGGTGGAACTCACAGTCACCAAGCAAGAAAGAGACTGAGGGGTCATCGTATCTGATGACCTCAAGGTGGCTGGGCAGTGTAACAAAGTAATGAGAAAGGTGAGAAGGATGCTGCGGTGCATTGAGAAGAGGGACTTGAAGCAGGAGGATGGAGGTGGTGCTCCTTTTGTATCACTCACTTTTGAGCCCCCGCCCCGGAGTACTGTGTCCACCTCTGGAGACCACACCTCTGCCAGGACATTGAAAGGGTGGAGGCAGTACAGAGGAGGGTAACTAAAATGGTGAGGGGGTTACATGAGAAGCCTTACAAGGAAAGCCTGCAGGAACTCAGTATGTACCCCCCGGAAGGGAGGAGAGCGAGAGGGAACATGATTGAAACCTACAAGTACCACATCAGAGTGAACAAGGTGCAAGTGGACAGTCTGTTTTAGAGAAAGGAAGGCACTAGAACAAGGGGGCACGCAGTGAAGCTAAAGGCTAAAAGTTTAGAAGAGATGTGTGGAAACATTTCTTCACAGAAAAGGTGGTGGATTACTGGAACAGCCTGCCAGAGGAAGCAGTGGAGGCAAAGACCATGGAGAGTGTCAAGCATGCATGGTATAGGCACAGGGGCATGTAAAGTAGAGAAATGGGGGGGGGAGTAACACCTGTGATCAACTAGGGTCAGTGATGATGGAATAGGCAGAGGCAAGGAGCAGACTGGATGGGCCTAGAGGTCCTTTTCTGCTCACAAAATCTAAGTTTCTGTGTTTGCTGTGAAAATTTTGGGGTTATTATGGGTACACTTTTTTAAAGATCAGTATGATCAGATTTTGTCTCCATTCTGGTGACATGTATTTCTTTTAAACATTTATTAAAGAGCAAAGTTAATAAGTGAATCCAAATACCCATCCTGGTTTTCTGTACTTCATTGGGAATTCCACTAATCCTGCAACTTTACTAGAATTCAAAATAGTATTTTCCACTTCTTCAAATGTGAGGCTTAATGGTGTAAATTCTTCGAAAGAACTGAGAATTTTATCATGCATACATAATGGACCATAAAATATGTGAGCCAAGTGTTTTTGGCATCAAAGCAAATGGACGACCATCAATATTTTTTTATACCTTTAGTAACTTATAACCAAAAGCACCTAATGCCCCCTGTTGGTATTAGATTTCACTTCTCATTCCATATATTTTCATGAAGTAAATGTTTTCTCCACCATTAAGTAAGTTTTATAGGTTTTCTTGCTTTATTTAATTTTGAGAGATTTTCTCAAGAGGGATTTTTTGTGAACTTAACAATTCTGTTATATTTTTTCTTAACTTCTCTACATTTCACGTTAAACCAAGAGTTTGCATTATGGCTGTCCAGCCTAGAAATACAGACAAAAGCAATTATTTCACAAGATATGTTTCACATATTTAAACATGCCATGAGATGACTTAGTATTGAGTGTTTTCTTGAATAAGAAGTTCACATGAGAGTTTGACAGAAGAAAATCAATACTATGTTTCACTTGATCTGTTAGCCAACATCTTGAAATGGTTCACACATGTACCAGTTTTGCAAATACTTGTCTTCTGAAACATGTAATACTGTCACTGTTTGAAATGTGCTATGTATTACCTTTTGTTCTCTGAAAAAAATCTGAATAAAAAGAATACACTGCAAAAAAATATATCTAGTTGAGGATTGTTCCTAATATGTACATTATTAGCCATGATACATAAGGGTCTCCAAAACCGCACGCTGTAATCTAGATGGGGTCTCACCAACTGTCTGTACAGAGGGATAACCACTTCCCTTTTTCTACTTGTGATGCCCCTCCCTATGCATCCCAGTATCCCCCCCGGCTCTCCTTACTGATTTTTCACATTGCTTACCCAACTTTAGGTCATCTGACATGACTACCCCCAGGTCCCTTTCCATTATTGTTGTTGTTAGTAGCTCCCCTGCCATTGAGAAGAGTACACAATGTAATTTTTCACATCCTTCCTAAAGTATGTTTTCACACCTATGGGACCAAATGGTGCAGTTGCTGTGCAAAATCCCCTTTTGGCTAATGAACTGATACTACCACTGTTCATGAGGTGGGGTCACAAAAATCCCATGTTGAAAATCTGGAGTGAAAATACCAACAAACGCATGGGGTGTTAGGCTTTTCAACTGTAATGCCCTACCCTTTAGAAACTGACAAGCATCAGGGGTGTGGCTTGGGATAGTCAGCTGTAATGCTCATTTCATTCCACCCCCACACTCACACTGCAGCCAGTGACAGACATTGAGGTGTGCCTTGGGCTCTTTGGCCCCAAAGTTCACCCTTTTCTCCTATACTACACCCACTTCAGAATATTTCCTTGTGGACTGGGGTGAGCATAATGCCCGAAGACCCCAAGGCACACCATGACACTTGTTGGTGTCTGCAGGCTACGGTGAGGTAAAATGGCATGAGCGTTATGGCTGATGACCCAAAGGCACACCCAATGCCTGTTAGTCTCTGCAGGGTGGGGTGGGGTTGGTGTCAGTTCAATACTTCACTGCCATTCCTATTATGCTTCTCTCTAACTCCTGCACTACCAATGCCAATGCCAGCAAGACAACATTCGGCATTGACAAAGGCTTGTTTTATTCTGTTTTGGATTGCCCCTTTTCTTCTGACTTCTATGATACTCTACTTTCCTCATTTTGAGTCTGCTTTAGTACTTTTTCTCACATTTGAATTAATAAAAGGAGCGCTCCTTTTAATATGGCCTGGACCAGGTTTTCATCAGTATCCTTAGCTGTTTTTGTACACCTGTTGTACCATAAGGTGAGTCAGTTGTTTAAAATCACTTCTGTTGTAACAAAAATTAACTATCCTGTAGCAGGCAGGGCTCACTGGCCTTATAGGACAATAGGTGTTGGAAAAACAGCTGACAATACTGATACTGGATGTCCCTGTTTCTAGCTGAAGCTGCTGTTAGGAGGCTCCGATCTACATCTGGCAGGTTGAAGTCCCCCATCGGGAGCACATCCCCCGTCCTGCCATCTTACCGCTGGCTTCCACCAGTACCTCATCTAACTCCTCCCCCTTTGCTAGGGGTCTGTAGATCACTTCAGTGTGAAAAGTGGCTCCGTTTCTATCTCCAGGGTGGCCCACAGTACCATTGCCCCCCATATTCCCTGTATCTCCATTGCTTTCATGCGTTCCCTCACATAAAGCACCACACCGCCTCCTTTCCTTCCCACCTGGTCCTTCTTGAACAGAATATAACCTGGTATGGCTATGTCCCAGTCATGGTTTTCAGTCTCATATGACTCAGTGTTGGCCACAATATCCAGGTCAGCCTCTATTACGATGCCCTGTAGGTCCAGAATCTTATTTCCTAGACTTCTCACATTTGCACACATGGCCTCCCAGATTTTGTTTCCACCGTGCTTGTTACCTCCATTTTTCTTTTTGCCCTCCCTCCCTCCTTACTGCCTCTCTTGTTATTGCTCATATTCCTTTCCCCCTTTATCACTGCCACCTTGCTTCCTTTATTAATTTGCACCCTTTTGCATCTTCTAGATGTGTAAGCAGTCTACAATCTCAGCACCACCACTGAAACAACAGAGAGAGGCCAAATATAGCACTGTACTGCAGGGCATGTTCCCTCACACCCCCAAAAACCATCACTTAACATACAGTGGTTAGTCCTAAGGGGAACTGAGAAGTAACTCAAATTGTGAGCGTTGTCATTATAGTCAGACTGTTAAAAAATATATGCCAACCTGACCCCTACTGTATGTCCAGTTCCTATGCTTATTACTTGCTGTTGAGAGTCTGTGCATTAAATACACAGTCACTAAACTATCACTGTTGTTGTATTTGTTAATCATGTTCATGGAAACTGTTTTTAGCAGTCATCAGTGATAAATTTTGGGTCCCACTTTCCCTTCTGGCCAATCAAAATTAAAAATAAGGGTGACCCTCTGAACTTATATATAGACATGCTTGCATGTTTTTGGCTTTTGTTTTTCTCTGTTTGATCAGCCCCTTTGTTCATTGTATATTTTCCTGTAATCAAATTTACTGATTCCACTTCATCATCCAAATGCACCAGGAATATATCAAATGATAAGGAGCAGCGGTGATCTCTAATTCTTGGTTCTGGCTTATAATGCTATAGTTAACATACATATTGTTACTACAATTTAGGAGATATTGCCTTCATCTTCCAGTGATTTATCCCAAAGTCACTTCTAGCAGCCTTTTAGGCCCATTGATTCAAATCAGCTGAAATGATCACAGGCTTCCCTCTCATCAGAGTCCTCCAGCTCTCTTTTGTGTCCTTGTTATTTTCATTGAAAGTCAATACTTGCAGAGCTGAGAAATGTCCAGGATTAAGTGTATCCCCTCATCCTAGTAACAAGTTCCATAATGATAGAAACTGGCACCTAGATTGCCATAGTGACAGGAGTATGAACTCAAGCCCTAAGGGCCAGCAGAAAGAATGCGGCACTTAGCACAATTCAGTATGCTGTTGGTACAGAGTTCCAGTCCTCTGTGTGCTGTTCTATTTTTTCCTTCTTTTGACAAAAATGCAGATGACATGAATTATTGTCACTAAGTGTATCCAGTACACTACTGTCAACAAAAAGATCATTTTATGGATTGAGGCTATCTGTTGCTGGCCTTTTTGTAGTCTCAGTTAATACTTGAGCTCAAAAAGTGCCATCCCTAAGACTGGCATAGAGTTTTTTTGTGAATGCCACTTTCATATTTTATGGTGTTCTTGTTTCCATACACATCAGGCCTGCATGTCCCACGGATACAGCAAATGATTTTGCTTGTGATCAGCATTGTGTGTCCAGTGAGACAATGACTTTTTCAAATATGATCCATCCATGCCTATGTGATCTACAGTAAATATTCAGATAGCACTTTCTTCTTCTAAACCTGGAGTACATGGAGTCTAAAACCCAGAGTGAGAGAAGGGGGAAGCAGAATCATAAAAGTTGATATCAAGGTCAAACTTTGGTCCTTACCATCAAGATAAATCCTTCCAGTTCTATCCTGATAGGTGTGAAGTTGTGAAAGCATGTCTATATTTTAAATCCCCACACTGACACAGAAGGAAATGGTTTCAAAATAATTTAAATTATAGAAGATCCTTGTTCACAAGAGTTTCCCCTATTCTTACCTAAAGAAAAAATATTTTGTGAATATTGCTCTAAGTAAGTAAAACAGCAGTACCATGTATACTCATGTACTGTATAAGTGACTATAAGTTGATACCCCTTTATCATGAGAATATATTTAAACAAGCATTTGTCAATGCTGAATGTTGCTTGCTTCTATGTGCTGTTTAGGTATTTGGAAGTCATTGGAGTTCAAATATTGAAAAATTGCAAACTTACAAGCGTGCGTAGGAACTGTGCAACGCACGCTCGTAACACAGTCATTGTTAGGAAATTTTTCACGAAATGTTCAACATAGCCATTTTAAGACCTCTGGTCATGAACAGTGTCAGTGTGATTTTGTTAATGTGTCCCATACATTGAGTTTGCACACCGGCTGCGCCATTGTGCGCTACTGTGCTGAAACACGTTTTGGGCAGGATGTGAAAAATGACAGCTGTACTGCTCATAAGGAGGTGTGGTAAAATGGCAATGTTAAAAATCTGGAGTGGAACTATTGAAAATTCGCAAACCTACGAGTGTGCGTGGGAACTGCGCAATGCACACTCGTAAAACAATCATTTTTAGGAATTCTTCCACCAAATTTTCAACATTGCCATTTTAAGATCTCTGCTCATGAACAATGACACTGTGATTTTCTTAATGTGTCCCATACACTGAGTTCGCACACCAACTGCGCCATTGTACGCTACATGGGCGGAAACATGTTTTGAGCAGGATGTGAAAAATGACAGCTGTACTGCTCATGAGGAGGTGTGGTAAAATGGCAATATTGAAAATCTGGAGTGAAAATATTGAAAATTTGTGAACTTACGAGCCTGCCTAGGAACTGCGCAACACATGCTCGTAAAACAGTCATTTTAAGGAATTTTTTCACCAAATTTTCAACATAGCCATTTTAAGACCTCTGCTCATGAACAGTGTCACTGTGATTTTCTTAATTTGTCCCGTACATTGATTTCGCACATTAACTGCACCATCCTGTGCTACAAGGGCAGAAACACATTTTGGGTGAGATGTGAAAAATGACAGCTGTACTGCTCATAAGAAGGTGTGGTAAAATGGCAATGTTGAAAATCTGGAGTGAAAATATTGAAATTTCATGAACTTACGAGCCTGCGTAGGAACTGCTCAACGCACGCTCGTAAAACAGTCATGTTTTGGAATTTTTGGACCAAATTTTCAACATGGGGTTTTTGGCACCCCTTCTCATGAATGGTGTCAATGTCATGGCGGTATTCGGGCCTGAAGGGTGATTTCACAGTCACTGCGCAAAATCATCCTTCGGGCCCGAATAACGCCATGACAGTGACATCATTCATGAGAAGGGGTCCTAAAACACCATGTTGAAAATTTGGTGAAAAATTCCCAAAAATGCCTGAGATATGCACAAAGTTGAACCCTCCTATCTAGCCCATTATACAGCTTACCGGCATTTCCTCAGTTCGTAGTGGGCTTTGAAGACTGCAGCGTGTTCCCAGTCCACCGAAGATCGATGCGCCGGAGTCTAGAGTAAGTATGGGGTGAGGGGTGTGTGGGGAGGCTGGGTGTGCAGTGGGTGGGTGCGGGTTGTGGGAGGGGTCGGGAGACACGCCCTGCGGGACCATTTTTTACAGGTTTAAAAAAGACTACAAGGACATTTGCCACGCTGGGTGGGCTCCCAGCGTGGCACAAACGAGGGCCTTCAGCCGGCGGGGATTGGGCACCCCGTTGGCCAAACAATTTAAAAAGACTACGAGGACGTTTGCCGCTGGGGTGGGCTCCCAGCGTGGCACAAACAGGGGGCCGTTCAGCCGCGGGGATCGGGCACCCCCATTGGCCAAACAACTGATAGGCATGCTGGGGTGGGCTCCCAGCATGGCACCAGCTATGGAGGGGGGGGACGACAGCAGCTCAGCCGGCGGGGATTTGGCACCCCGTCGGCTACACAGGACATGCGGGGGCATGCACGCCTGCGTGTGTGGGGGGGAGCTACGCTTATCGGTGTTCACTGAAGCATAGCTCCCCCTTTCAACTGTATGCCACTGCATTTTGGAGCATGTCATAGACAGCTCCAAAATGCATTGGCTTACAGGGGCCGTGCCTGCCAGCTCACTGACTGAATTGGAGGAGGAGGTGACACACCTCCGAAATCTCTGATGATGGTGCTATGTTTCTTGCACATGCGTGCAAGTAACATAAAAAGTAGTCACTTCCTACTCCTCCTCTTCACTCCAATGTTCCTAAACAACCCAGCCACACCAACATGCTGCTCTGAACCTTCCCCTGACCTGAATTCTGGTACAGTATTGTACAAAAACATCTTCAGAGCCCCTGCAAAATTGAGAAATTTCATATGCACCCACCCCATTGACCCATAGTGATCAGCTGTAAGTGCTTGTTCACTATGGGATTAGCAATGAGTATATTATTTTTAAGCTTCTTCTAAATTAACCTTGAATGAAGAAGGGGGGGAGCTATAGTACAGCTAACAAAACTCCCTATAATTAAGCTCAGTGTAATTAGACATGTCATAGGGACATGATATCACAGTGCTTTCAGTTTTGCATCATGTAATGATAGAATAGTTCTAAAATACTTTGAACAGCAGTGCAATGGATGGAGATAGATTACAACCTACATTATTGGGATTATATTGTGATCCAGTCCCATGCATCGATGCCTGCTGAATCATGCTATTTTTCATCACTTTTAGACAGTGGTAAAGAGGCACTTTTTTTCCTTGTCCATCAGGTGTCTGAGTGCTCTTTCAACCAGTCTCAAGTCCTAGCTCAGTCAAAGTTGCCACTGCCATCATCCAGAGGTGCCATAGCAGACTACTTCTAAGCCTCCATGGCACTGCCAACTGGTCTACCAGTAGACTGGACAAGTAGAGGGACTGGCAGTATAGCCTAGAGGTTAGAATAATGAGCTGTAAATGATCTTGGTACATCGAGCATGTCTGAGTCTGATTTCTGCAACCTCCACTTGCATACTATGTGACCCTGAACAAGTCACATAACATCTCCAGTGCTCCTGGGTCATCCCTGCAAATGGGCCTTGTGCTCAGTGGCTTTAGCCAGTCAAAAAAGAATAAAAATGTACATATCTAGTAATAGATGATTGGGCAAACTTGACTGGAGTTGGACCTCCACTTGCCATACCCAATGAAGGAGCACACCCTGTGGGACTATCATAAAGTGTTAATAAGTCAAATATATAGGGATATTTTATAGGGCATCTAAGAACAATACTTTTATTCAATATGGAATGCTGGAATGTTGCCACCAATTATTGGAATTAAAAGTCCAGAATAACAATAATGCTATCTATCTATCTATTTTGTCTATCTAACAGCTTAATTTGGTTCAAGGTCAGTTGGCATTCATCTGTATCCCCCTCCCCGGGTCGTGCCTGAAAATAGGCAGGATTTGTCTAGTGCACTTACCCGGTCAACAAAAACAAAATAAATATCTATCTATCTATCTATCTATCTATCTATCTATCTATCTATCTATCTATATCTACACACATATACTGTACATATTCTTTGCAAAAAAAAAATATTTGTTAAAGTATCAGTTAGGGTTGTAGCAACAAAGGTTGGGAAATGTGGTGTTAGGGTTTCCAACCCTAACACCCCACCCCCACCCACCATGCAGCAACAGGTATAAGGAGGTGTGCCTTGCAGCTGTCAGCCTTAATGCTCACCTCATTCCATGAATAAATGAGCTCAGATGGGTACAGTATAGGGGAACAGGGTGAACGTTACAGTTGACAACCCAAAGGTACCCCCCCACACCTGTTGCTACATTCTGGGAGAGGGTATTGTATTAGGGTTGGAAATCTTAATACCACATTTACCAGTTTTTATCTCTGCAACCCTCACTTGATGCGTTAACAAAGTTTTTTGCAAAGAATTTCCTTACTTTTTGAGATAGTATATTTGCAGCCTTATTTGCAGAGGGCTCTGCACTCCCATCCACCCATAATTTTTGAGAGATTTTAATTGTATCCTTATTTCTCTGTGGGAGCACAGGACTCTCCAAACCCTGTGCTTCCATCACTCCATAATGTATGCATACTTGCATGTGGAACTGCATCCATCCATAAGGCCTGTGCTCCCATCACTCCATAATGGCATATGTATTTGTGTGTGGCAGTGCACAGTGCCATCCATCCATAATTTTTGAGATATTGTAATCGTATCCCTATTTCCCTGTGGAAGTGCAGGGCCCTCTAGGCCCTGTGCTCCCATCAGCCCATAATGGTATCCATATTTGTGTGGGAGTGCAGGTGTTTGAGATAATGTAGTGCTATCCTTACTTCCTATCCCGTAGTGTGCAGCACCAAAGAAACACCTCACATTGCAATGTTATCATATAGGAAAAACAGCAAAATTTGAAACCTGAGTAACTTGGCACCAAATTAATATATTTTCATGAAAGTAGCAAATGGCACATTGATGGGGCAAGCCTTTGTACCCTGAAAATTTCAGAGCAAAATAGCAAACCATTTCTTCAAAACGGAGAGACAAAGAAACAACTGTGTATACATCTCACATTACAAGGCTATCCAATGGGAAACAAAGCAACATTTAAACTTGCAGAACTCCAGAGCAAAATAATATCTTTTCACAAAACCAGCAAATGGGACATCTGTGGGGAAGCCCTTTGTACCCTGAAAATTTCAGACCAAAATCACAATTTGGTAACTGTGGAGTGACAAAGAAACAGCTGTCTTAAAATTATTTTTTCACAAATTGTAAAAAAGAATCCTTTTTTCACGGTTCCTTTTTTGCAATTTGCAGAAAAAGAACAATCTTTTTTTGCAAATTGTGAAAAAGGATCCTGTTTCGCAATTCTTTTTTTTTTTTTTTTGCAATTTGTGAGTAAGGATTCTGGCTTTTTTTCGTTGTTGTTTAGGACATTATTGAAGAAGTAACCCCAGAATTGGATTCTACAGGTCCCAATTAAATAAACACAACTATTGGTGTGTACTAATCCCGTATATTTTTTTAGTTGTTTTATTTTGTTGTCACTACTTATGGAAAACAAAATGGCAGCAGCATGAAAAAAGATTCTGCATTTGCGGCAAAAGATCCCACGTTTATGAAATAGGATTGCACATTTTTGATAAAGAATCCTTTTTTGAGCAGGACATAGGAAATAATGGGAAACTTTGAAATGCAATAACTTTGGAATGGATTAATATTTTTTCACCAAATCTTCAAAAGGCACATCTGTGAGCAAATACCTTTCTACCCTAAAAAATTCAGACCAAAATGCCATGCTGTTTTTGTGCAGCAACCTGACAAAGAATTTGACAAAAACATACATTTTCAAATTTTTTGGCACTCTGTATCTCCGCACCTAGACATCCAACCAACTCAAAACATGTCACATCAACAGATCTTTGGTCCCTGATGGCACATGCATATTGCTCGAATGGTTGCAAAGTTATTAAAGTGCAAAATTTCTGGTTTAACATAGAAGTCACTATTGAACCTTAACTATAGGGGCACAACCACAGCCCTATAATTATACAGGCACATTAGTCCCTGTATATTAGGGTTGAGTAAGCATTTCTAGGTTAAATCCCTATTTTTGCATCTTAGTAGCGTGGCCATTGTTCTGTTAATTTGCTGGAAAATGGGCATGTACAGAGGCAGTTCCAGGATCTCTGGATCCTGTCAATTTCTTAGTGAGTGATCAGTGAGGTCAAAGTTCTAGGATATTGAACATTTTTTTTATATTAGTTAATTAATTAATTAATTAATTAAATTATTTGTTACTTGAGTGAGTACACTGACTGAGTTGGTGCACTGATCCCAGGGACTGTTTTCAGGCATGACTTGGGCCATAAAGATGGGACAAACATGGTAAAAAGAAAAACCGGTAGAAATAGGTACAGGGTACAAATGGAAGTTATAATACATAAGAGAACCATTAAGTGATACAAAACAAATAAGTGACCATAGTACAACCAATCATTGTGCACAGAGTTAAAGTGGCAGTGCAATGCCCAATATATTTTGTTACAGTAATAACAGTTTCCATGGTCAAAAAGTCAAAAAAGCAGCAATTTCCGGAGTCAATTATAGTACTCCGGTTTCCCTTGGATGGGGTCTGTTAATCATCCAGGAGGCATTTACAGATGATGGTAGCAGTAAAGGAAGTCATGTAGTGGAATTTGAATAGGTGTTTTGGGCCCAGGGTCTACAAAGGAGCAGATAGGCTGTCCCAAAGATTTGGGGCTACTGACAAGAAGGCCTTCTGCCCCATACACATGGTGACTTGTGAGATCTCTAAAATTTAGCTTGAAGCAGTCCAGCGGCCTCAATAGCAGGGCTTTTGCCAAGTTGAGGGGAATAGAGGTCACCCTTTTTCTCTGATGTATCTGTCTACTAGGCAGCTTAGGAGGTAGTCCCAGTGGGCCTGAGGGGGAAACTGTCCCAGGGCCTGGCATAGGGAGCAGTGTTTTGTGGAGTAAGGTGCCATCAAGGCAAACCTACAGATGCTGTTGTAGCTTGTGTTTTGTCCAGATAGGGCAGATTATGAGGTCTGCATGTAGATGGGATAGCACTAGTCCAGCAGGGGGAGTTAGGTGCCCTGGGTGATGGTGAGTCTGACTTCTGGGGTCATATTATCCTTGCACCTGTACCCGATTCCTAGTTTCTGGTATGTGCACAGGACAGTGAGTCCAGTGTGATTAGAGAAAGTTAGTGCAGAGTCAAGGGTGATTCCCAGATATTTGAAAGAAGTCACTAACTCAAGGAGTGGGCCATCAGGAGATTTCATGTGAAAAGAGGTAGTGTCACCAGCCCACCTAGTTAGTCTGGGTTTTGATCCATACATCATGGCCTTAATCTTCTGGGCATTTACAAGGAGTCTTTTTGCAATGAACCATTGCTGGGTGACACCAAAGATACCCGTGAGTGTGGATGAAAGTTCAGCCACAGTCTTAGCACTATGGTATAGAATAAGGTCATTGGAGTACAATAGCGAGTTGCACATGATGCTATCCTTGGGAAGGAACTTGATGAACAAGGAAAACAGTGTGGGTCTGAGTATAGATCCTTGGGGAACCCCAGTAGGGACCTCCTGGATGCTGGAGATTGCACTTACTGTGCAGACCACCTGGGTTCACCTAGAGAGATAGTCATGAAACCAAGCTGTGGACACAATGGAGCACCCAATGCTGCTCAGTGTACTTAGCAGGATTTTGTGGTCCACCAGGTTGAAGGCCTTGGTGAGAGCTACAAAGATGGCACCAGTGAACTTGCCTTCATCCATGCCTCTGAAAACGTGGTTGGTGAAGCAAGCCTGGGCTGTGGTGGTGCTGTAGCCTTTCCTAAAGCCATGTTGCTGGGAACAGAGGAGGCTGTACTTAGACACATGATCTAAGAACTACTGGTGCACAGCCTTTGCAGGGATTTTAGCTAGGTGGGAGAGTATGGAGATGGGGTGCTAATTGTTAACTAGCAGAAGATCACTGGAATTAAAAATGGGGATGACTCTGGCTATGTGTATGGATGAGTAGGTAAGGGCAATGTTAAAAATCATAGTCAAAGATTTGGCAATAAAATGGGCTACAAGTTTTAGGAATCCTGGGCAGAGACCATCACTGCCGGCACTACCCTGGTTATGGAGCATCATGGGAGCTTGCATCAATTCACCAAAATTAAGAGTTTTTTTGTTGTTGTTTTTTTTTTTTTGCTCAACTCAGTCTTTCAGGTTTCATATAGATTGCCCCAAGGAGTGTACCTATGTAATTTTTATTTTCCTACTGTAACTTATGCCATTTTTTGAGATATTAAGAAGAATGTGTTCAATTTTTCATGCATGCTCCATACCAAAAATTAACATTCAAAGGATAACTGTATTTTTACCAAACAATTTTTTTATCCTAAGTGATAAAAGTACAATGAAAAAAGTGCTTTTGTTTTCTTATGGTGTTGCATGAAAAAAATGCTTTTGTTAGATAAAGAAATTAACTTTCATATGAGCTAGTGATATGAAAGAATTAAAAACACACATTTGTGCTCACTGAAAACAGAAAATATAGGTGGAGGGGTAGTTTGTGGGTTTTGTGGTCAACAAATTATTGGCATTTTTTATGGGTAGATATTATCTCATTTACTGGCCATGTGAATTTTCAAAAATCACAAGTGATGAAAGCATAAAGAAAAATTACGTTTATGAGGTTAGAAAATTAGTGTTGCATGAATTAGCATTTCAAAAGCATAAGAACCACACAAACATTTGCTCACTAAAACCAAAGAATGTAGATGGAGAGTTGGCTTTTGGTTTGTGTAGTTCACATATTATGACTGACAACAGTATAATGAAATCGAAGTACCAATGGCACTAAAGGTGCCAAATAAGGTATGTAAAGTTTGATCTAATTATGTATTAAAATACAATATACTGTGCCTGGATTCAAACCCTGATCTTTTGTCTGCTTAGCAAACACACATTCAGTGTGCCACTGAGCTGCAGGTAAGGGAATTACAGTTCCTGTAGTGTAGATGTTAAGTCACAACCCGCATAACAGGCACATGGGGATCTAATCACTGCAGGTGATTTACCTTTAGAACTGTAGTTCTTAGCTAAATTTACTTCACATATAATTTACTGTTCCACTCCACACTACCATGATTTGCCAATAAGGTAAGTTTCCATCTTACAAAAAAATTTCAAAACAAATTTAAGTCCCTGCCAGGATTTGAACTGCTGGTACATCGCCTGTTAAGTAAACACACATTCAGTATGCCACTCAACTGCAGGTGACTGAGTTGCACTTCCTATGGTGTAGAGGTATGTTAACTGTAATTCTAATATAATTTACTATTCTAACTCCACAGCACCATGAATTGCCACTCATGTGAGCTTGCATTTTTTTAAAAACAAAACAAAAAACAAACAAATTTAAACAAATGTTTAAGTCCCAGCTTGGATTTGCCCTTTATTTACCTGTGGATTCCATAGCTGTGGATTCCACAGCTCCTATCTGTGTTTGTCTCCTCACCCTTCACTCTCAGTCCCTTTGGTTTGATGGGACCTTGAGGGAGCTGAGGAGAGTT
Organism: Neoceratodus forsteri; assembly: GCA_016271365.2. Taxonomy (NCBI): domain Eukaryota; kingdom Metazoa; phylum Chordata; order Ceratodontiformes; family Ceratodontidae; genus Neoceratodus; species Neoceratodus forsteri. Next base: position 240,508,760 of record CM057451.1, read on the forward strand.
AGATGAAGGATGGAATGGTGTTGGCGGAAATTGGGCATAGTTGCCGACAGACTTAGATTGATGGCCCATTATAAGGTCTATAAATCAGCCATCTCCTATAAGAAGGCAGAGTTCCTGTCCATGGAGATTGCTGATTCACAGACTCGACCAGCTCAGCTCTTTAAAACTGTATACAGACTGTGCAGTTCAGCCTGTCTGCAGTCTCAGAGAGCATTTTCACAAGAGAAGTGTGATGAGTTTGCTTGATTCTTTGTGGATAAGGTTGCTGACATCAGATATGAGATCTGTACACCCCATTCCAATGGAGTCAGTGGTGGTCGGTGGGAGGTTACAGAACCTTGGTACGTCTGGTCCAACTTTGACTGGCTGGAGATTGGTGATATTGTGAGGGTCATCCAGAGTATGCAGCCAGCCTGATGTAGTTTGGACCCAGGCCCAACGTCTGGTAGGGTGCATTCTGATCATTGACCTGATCCTAGCAGAGATTGTCTGGAGTTCCTTAGAGACAGGTGTGTTTCCAGACACCCTGAAGGAGGTGGTTGTTAAACCCCTGCTTGAGAAACCCTCTCTGGACCCAGACTGTCTCATCAACTACAGACCTGTCTCTAATCTCCTTTTTGTGGGTAAGGTTATTGAGAAGGTGGTTTAACAACAGCTGGATGATCATCTTACCATCCACAATATCTACAATCCTCTCCAGTCAGGATTTCTGAAGAAACATTGTACCAAGACAGCCCTAGTTCAGGTACTCAATGATCTCCTGATAGCGAGAGATCAGAAGAGCCATACAATTTTGGTACTTCTCAATCTCTCTGCAGCATTTGACATCATGGACCATGGTGTGTTGTTAGAGCAATGGTGGCTTATCAGTGGACTGTCTGGTACAGTCCTAGATGGTTTCAGTCTTTCCTCATGGGCAGGTTTCAGAGAGTGGTGTAAGCAATTTATTCCTTTGGCACCTTCTCCCTGCCCTATGGGGTGTTGCAGGACTCTATTCTATCACCCTTGTTGTTTGTGGTCTACATGCTGCCTTTGGGAGACATTGTAAGGCAGTATAGGCTATATTTTCACTGCTACACAGAAGATACTCAGCTATACATGTCCTTTGTGCCCAAACATGAGGATGCCATCTCCATATTTAACAACTGTCCAGGACTGGTTGAGGTTGAACCTGGACAAAACTGAGGTTTTGGTGGTGGACCCTGGTCATTGGGTAGAGAAGCTTTTGGCTGAGCAGCCATCCAGGCTTAGGCTTGGAGACAGTCAGCTGATGGCCTCAAAAAAGGTGCACAATCTGGGCATTCTTCTTGATGATGGATTGATACTTAAATCTAAAGTGTCATCCATCATCAAGACCTCATTTTATCACCTGAGGAATATTGCTCAGATTAAGCACCTGGTTCCACCTAATGATCTTCCAACGCTGGTCCACACCTTTGTGACCACTCACCTTGACTACTGCAGCTCCCTGTATGTAGGGCTACCGGGTGGGTTGATATTCGCCTCTTGCAGCTGATGCAGAATGCGGCAGCCATGCTGTTGACTGGTCTTTCATGATCTTGCCATGTCACACCTGTGCTGTGCAGCCTGCACTGGCTGCCTATCCAGTGATGGATCACCTTCATGGTTGGCTTGCTGACCTATAAAGCCCTACATGGACAGGGGCTGGGCTACCTGCAAGAGCTTCTTCATCCCTACTACCCCCTCCGCCCACTCCACTCCACTTTTGAGGGATTGCTGGAGGTTCCCAGGGTTTCTTTGAAGACTTCTGGAGCCCAGCCATTTGCATTTGTGGCTCCAAACCTGTGGAACTCTCTATCGCATCAGATAAGGGAGTCATTGACCGTGGAGAGTTTTAAGACAGCATTAAAAACGCATCTTTTTAATCTTGCTTTTTCAGTATCCATTTGAAAATAGATGTTACTACTATATCAGATTAATTTAATAGTTTTTATCTGATTTTAATTCATTTGCTAAAGCACTTTGATACCTTGTGAATTGCGCTGTGGAAATAAAATGTGATTGATTGATTGATTTGAACCACTGATTCTTTGCCCGCTAAACAAGCACACACATTACAAAAAATATGAAAAATGATTAAGGCCCTTTCATGATTCAAACTATGTTCACTTGAATTTTAACTACTGATCCTTTGCGTGCTAAGCAAACACACATTTAGTATGCCACTGAGCTGCAGTAAAGGAGTTGCATTTACTATGGTGTAGAGGTTATGTCACAACCTGCAAAACAGGCATCTGGGGATCTAATCCCCAGCAGGCAATTTACCTTTACAAGTTGTTGTTCTTAGCTATAGTAAATGTACTTCCCACATAATTGACTATTCTAACTTTACACCACCACGACCCACCACTCAAGTGAGTTTCCATTTTACAAAAACAAAATGTTTGAATCCCTGTCAGGATTTGAAACACTGATACTTTGCATGCTAAGCACAGATTCAGTGTGCTACTCAGCTACAGGTAGGTGAGTTACATTTCCTATGGTGGACACGTTATGTCACATCCTGCAAAACAGTTGACTCAAATTGTATTCAAACCTAGACAAGCCCCAGCTGGAACTCATTTAATTGACTACAACATTCTGTAGAACTAAGTTCATTTATCTGAAAGTCTGCTATTTAGCTCTGCTGAAACCAAGCACTATATCAGCAAGGACATCTAACAATTTCTCACATAAAACAAAAGTTGTAGTGAGAAAGGAAACATGTGCAATACATGGGATCAAACACAGGCTTGTGTAGGTTTAAAACCCTAGGCCTTGACTTAAAAGCCCTATCACTGACATCATAAATGTCATAATGCAACCAAACCAATCACACTGAATATCACCTTAAACTTGACTAAATGTGCAAAATAGTATGCATGACCTAAATAGGTGCTAACAGCTATGCTATTTTTTACCTAAAATGCTTTAGTTTTGTTACAGTTTTGTATGAAAAATGCTTTTGTGAAGTAAGAAATTAGATTTTGTATGAGCCGACAATTCAAAAGCATTAAAACACACAGATTTGTATCACTAAAAACAGAAAATAATAGTGGAGTTTCATATGGATATCTATTGTCTTTTTTTCTGGAAATATGAATTAAAAAAAAAAAAAATCTCAGCTGACAAAAGCAAAAACCAGATGGACTCTTACTTGTGTCCAGGACCTGTACATCCAAAGGCAGACAGACTGTTACCTTGGAGCAGTGCTCATAGGGACCTGCCTATCTGAAGCCAGATGGACTCTTACCTTGGTACAGGGCTGGATGGCCCCTGTGCATCAACAGACAGATGATACAGGGCCTGGAGGACCCTGCACATCTGCAGCCAGATGGAATCTTCCCTCGCAACACAAGCCAGAGGACCCTGAGCATCTACAGCCAGACAGACTCTTACCTTGGTGCAAGGTCCTCTAGGCTCTGTGCATTCCGGCACAAAAGGGGATTGGTGATACAAGGCTCAAGATATCTCACATATTCTGTTTATTCTATTTGGGACCTGCAGAAATAAGGATATGATTCCACTGTCACAGAAAGAATGGACATTCATTGGGGAAAAAAACTACATTAATAACTATTCTATTTAGGATAAATATTTTCAAGTAGAACATGTTATTTCATTTAGAATGCATATCATTTCACTTAAAACATTGTATTTCCACTTAGAATCTGGAAATAGAACACAGATAACAATGGGCCTGATACAGAGTTTGTAATAGAGAGAAATACAGTTTTAAGATAAACAAAGGTAAAACACTAATGAAAAAATTACAAATAGTGTGGTATATGCAGTAATTACTGTATATATAGATAACATAGTAGGTTGCAGTAGAATAATACATTTCCAGAAATATGTGGCAAGTCCTTAACTAACTAGTGGATTTATCATTCATGCGTTATGTGTCTTACCACTAGCTACAGTAAAGGACATAAATGTGTTATTCAACTATTCAAATGCAGCCCATTGTGTATTTGATACAGATATAGATATATACAATGGGAGTGGGATTCAAAGTTACAAAATATTTCTGATATTTTTCTTGGTGATGGCAGTAGCAGCAACATATCAAAAATATGTTGCTTATACTGTTGTTACAATTGCTTTATGCCAAGAATGCATTCCCTTAGAACACTCAGCTGTTTAACTGACAGACTGGTGCCAGTTTTGGAATAATGCAGCCATGTGGCCTGATTCTAAGCTATTCAGTTGTCACTTTTTTCTTGGTGACAGCTTCTGTCAAACAGCTGAATACCCAGAATTGCACTTAGAGAATACATCGCAGTTGCCATTAACTGCCAGAAATAAACAAAAACAAAGTCAAACTCAGCTCCTGTTTTCAAAAACATGTGGACACTAGTTTTGATGTTGAGATAGAAGAGCTGTTGAGCTCCTATACTGCCAATGCAGCTCTAATAGTACTGAGGATCACCTGACTGAAATGGGGCCTTCAGAACCACAAGCTGACATCTGTGAGCCTACTGATAAACTATGCCACTTCAAGCTGACAGAGCTAACAAAATGCTACAGCAGAAACATCACTTGACCTACCACCAAGAGACTAGGAAGAAACCAAATTGAACAATGACATCCTACAATTTCTAAGTGAGAACCAGAATGAAAACGCAGATGAGGCAACTTCCTGTGATGTGAAGACATTTAAAAACGTTATAAAGAACAGGCTCTGTGATTTGCATAAGCTCATCACAGTTCAGCTAAGCAGTGAAACAAGTAAATCTGCACATAGTTCATTGAAGCATGCGGAAAAAAAACAGAGATCAATATGAACCTGTCTCCATAAGATCTGCCTTCCAATCCCTCGAGAGACACTTAAAATAAATAACTACCCCATCATCTGTGTCTAGTGGACCTGAGTTTGAATGAGCATGCAGAGTACTACAAGCAAAAAGCAAGTAATTAAAATCAATGGGGAAAGGTGGGCCAAAAATGCTGCAGATCAATTATCTGACACCATAGTACCTGAAATTAACAGTGAAAAACAACTGACAACCCACAGTCCAGCTTCACAAATAAATTCCATGTGGCTGATATGCAGCCTTTACTTTTGCCTACATGGCTATCAGGAAATGAAGAAGCTACGATGGGGTGACATTAAAGACAGAACTGATGAGAATGGAGATAAATATTTAGAATATTTTGCAGAAAGATCAACTAAAACTATTACAGGTGTCAACTACAAAGACCACTGGAAGATCAGACCTAGGGCCTATGCAACCCATTCCTATCCTGACAGGTGCCCAGTACTCACCTACAATATTTACAAAAACAAAGGCCACAAAAGTCTATGGGTGATGAAAGCCCTTTTTACTTTGCGATCAATGAAAAAATGCTTGCCAGTATCAACAGGTCCTGCTGATATAAAAAACAGCCGATTGGTGTTAACAAGCTAGTCACTCTTGTTAAAAACATGGTCACCGGAGCTAAAATAAAAACTGAAAAGAAGCTCACTAACCACAGTGCCCCAAAACATCTTCAAAAGTTGAATGATGAGGGAACACAGCGTAACAAAATAATATCTAAAAAGACAAAGAACTTCTGTACCAAAGCACTGAGGCAAGGGTTACCCAAAAGGGTATTGGCAACAAAGTCAGGTTTTCAAGAAATACAAAATCGTACATAACCTCACAATGTAAAACATTAGGGGATATACTGTATATGCAAATCACCATGAAAATGTAGTCTGCTTCTGCTTTAAGCAGGAATGCATGATGCCAGAGGGCCTCTCATACAATCTGCAAAGGGTGAGAACAGAAGACACAGACATGTTTCGTCCTACACAATACTCATTATTGTGCTTCATCTGTGTCTCTCACCCTAGGGGAAAATGAACCAGCCCTAATGTGGTCTTGTGGGTTTGGCTCATGGTGGGTCCAAATTACAGGAAAGCAAGATAAAAAGACAAATAACCTTTTCAAATGAAATAATGCAGATTACTGGGCACAAGAGCTTGAGTGTTAATGACTGCAATGAACTTTATGATCAACAGCAAAAATACATCTAAGGGTCCTATCAAGAACTGACTCAACAAGCTCTCCACCACCTCAACAGCTACAACAACCTTGTGTCTCTAACTACCAAGTGCCTCTGCAATCATGTTCTCAGATTAACACTGCTTTCGAGGGTCTATCAGTCTTTCTTCCGAGCAAAATAATGTAACAATTAAAATCCAATCTAGTAAGTAGGTTCATTACATTATTATTCTGTTCTTAAATGACTGCAGCAAAAAAAAAAAGTAAACTGGATACTATAACCCCCCCATAAAAATAGATGAATCAAAGGCTACTCAATTGAATAATCTCTTGCCCCTCCACCAGAACATAGTACATAAGTTTGATTTGAAAATAAAGACTCGAACAACACAAAAAAACATTAATAAATACAGTGCCTATTAATATAATTGTTGTGTCAAGGCTTCTTTGATGGAAGGTATATCTGCAAGAAATGTATTTTTCTAGTCTGCAATATAAAGCCTCTAAAAACTTTTTTCTCTCTTTTATTTCTCAGTTGACAAGAAACCTGCTGCTGAAAAAAGGAAGTGGAATTGAGTCCTATATCATGACAGTGACTCCAAATAGGTATGGAGTCCTTTGACTACTGTTTGAAATATAAATAAGTGACCCAGCATGCAACAAAGTTAAAGAGCCTGTTGCTCACTCGAGCATGTGCCTTGTGCTCACAATCCTTTACTGTTGGTATACCTATTAACAGTGAAAAAAAAAACTATGAAGGAAACAAATGAAAGACACTGAAAATAGCAATGTGAACTACACTTCACCATTTCATCCCCAACCCCCTCCAAGGTGCAAGTTCTATATGAGAACTGCGTATATCACACCTGCACAGCTATGCAGCCACAGACAAGAGCAGGGTGTGGTATTTACAACTATGAGCTCCCACAGGGCATTCTGTCCATGGCCCTGCCCCCCCGTGCACAGGTGGGGGAAGATTGCGGGACTTGGGTAGGCTTCCAGTTGAAGGCCCATCCTGGGTCCCATAGTGGATCCCCTGCTCTGCATGAGTAGGGTGTTCTGGGCAGGCATGGGTCCTGGGACTCTTCTACATAGGGGCGAGTGCTCAGATTGTTGCCACTAGCCCTACAATGCAGTTAGATAGGCTGGGGAAGCACGGCGGGGTATCCGTGTCTCACTGGACCCAGCAGGTGTCATCAGTGGGGGCACGTAGCAGTCATGGCAGAGTCTCCCCTTGTGTAACTTGTGCTCTCCCCCTCGCTGAACACTCTGCACCTTAATGAATGATGCGGAGTGTGGGCGAACCCCTGACATGCCCCTGAACCACCCCTGGTGCATAACTGTGAGATTGGCTGGGGTATTATGTGCACAAAGAGCTTGTTCTCCTGCTGTGAATGCTGTCATGGGTCTGCTGGACCTCACCACATGGCATTCCAACTTAGGGTTACCTATGTGCCTCAGATGCACAGGAAATAGGCAATCTGCACCTTTGAGAATAGGGCCCAATGAGAGTGAAAACATGCAGGGGTCGATTTTAACATTGCTTTACTAGCCCAGGGCCTTGTGCAAATCAACCAGGACTAGGGCAGCTAACCCTCCACTTATCCATCTTGACGAGTGCTGGTTTTCCATGGCTGTCAATAAAGCTAAAAAAAGTCCTTACTTTAGCAGGCTCTGTTTCTCATGTTAGTTTCCCTCAGTGTTCCAGATGGTTGGTGTGATTAACAACTCATAAAGAGCTGCAATTTTCTGGCAGTACAAGAGGGGATCCCACAAAAGACTCAATGTGAGTTATTATCATTCCATTGTTAGGACTTTCAGCTAGTGCCCAGGTTGTGATCAAGGGTAGAGAGCTGTTAAGTCACTAGCGTCCAGTTTTCTGAACCTGTCTTTATTTGATGATTTGTTCCACATTAAGACATGTACCATCCTTTCACTACATTGAGTGTCTGTATCCAACATTTCAGTGACAAAATGATAAGAGGTAAACAGGGTCTGCATTGCAAGAGGTGGGTTTTATCCCAGCCTCACCATAGCTGCTCTGTCTCCCCACACAGTCTCCCAACTCTGTACTTTTCCTGGACACCACAGCAGACCAGACTCTGAAATGACCATCCACAGACCCATAGATGTCATTACTGGCAGGTGTAGGAGGTTCCCATCTCTTCTTAATGGACCACACCTTTCAATGCCATCCACACAGTCCCACCCATATCTCAGCCAACATGTCTTTTGATTCCAAAAACAATGCTTTAGTGCATGTGTGGTACAGAAATAAAACTTAAAAATATATATATATCATTTTAAAGGTTAAAATAGGCATTCCTGGGGTACATAGATCCTCTTAAATAGAAATAGAGGTGGTAAAGCGTAATGCCTGGGTACTGTTTCCCCTGGGCTCATGAAAGGACAGTTTAAAAAAAGTATGCTACTATTTGGGCAGAGCATGTTAAAAACAATATTTTTTTGCCTGGTATATATAAATAAAAATGTCATAATGTTTTCTATTTCCCAAGCCCTCTAGGTTTGTCTAGCCCCCTTCCCAAAGAAATCTTACATCTGCCCCTGGTTCACTTGACACTATATGAATCTTTCTAAAAGAGCACATCTCTTGTTGATCACAGGGTGAGGACTGAGAGTGTCTTTCTCCATCTGTCTTTGCGCCTGACTCTGTTTCATTGCACTGAGGGTTGGGGTAATAGTGTGGTGAGGTGCATGATGATGTTGGCTATCGTGTGTGCAGAGTGAGGACTACTTGACTGAATATTTGCTGTTGTGGGATCCTCTGGTTTGGTGGGGGGGGGGACAGAAAGAGAAAAGGAGGCCATGGTACAAAACAATAGGGAGGGCACACTGTGTGTGATTGCACTGATTTGTTTTCTGGGGTGAGGAACAATGTTAGAGCACGATAAAAGTGTAATATTCAGATTATGTCTTGGCTTGTATTTTTTTCCTATATAAGTGATTAAAATTTACCATTATAAATGTGAACTAGTGCAACCATCTGTGGGCTAGTGCAATTTTGAGTCAACTTGTCCCCCTGGTTAGTGCAAAAATAAGGGTTAACCATGGCCCCTGATCATGAGTAAAATATATGAGTAGAATGTAAAGATAAATGAACTGTATTCTTCCTGTATGAAAATTGAATCAATCTGTAATAGAAAAAAGGAAGAAAACAAATAGATAGAAATTTAAATACAGATTAATTCATCTATTTTTGTTCTTTTGTAGTTTCATCTCAATGCCACCTCTGGTAGGGAAAAAAATTGGCACTGTGTCGCAACATAAGATTTCGACAATCCCTATAACAACAATGAATGGACATTTTGTTTGTATTTGTCATCTTCTGATTAGTACTAACAATTTAGTTTAAAAAATGTGTGATCATTTGAAAAATAACTACTTGGTTCAAGATGCTACCATTTTTGTTCAATCCCCCACCCTGTTACCAAAGTAAACCTTGCTGCATTCCACAGTTTAAAAGTGAAATTTACCTTAGATCTGTTCTTTTTTGCCATTAAGGTTTTTATCCTCCCATGCAGAACAGGCAGCTATCAGACCTGTCCCCTGAGTCGTACTTGTCTCCAGCCTCCATGAGCCAGGAGCTACTTCCCCCACAGATTCCTCCAACAGTGGTGCAAGGGATGAAAGGACTATCCCTCCCCCCAGCCGGGTGCATATAGCCAGAGTGACCCCAGCTGGGTGACAGAACAAGCCATGACTGAATGGTCAGGGCTTCATGAAGCCCATCCTCATGTTTTCTTCTTCTTTTTCTCCCTCCAGTTGCTGGGGCACACAGTTTGGCATGTCTGTGTAAAGGCACATGTGCACCATGAAAGTCCAGCAACTCCCTCTCTATGTGCTGCTCCCTAAGTTTCCTACCACCAGGCCTCCACCTGGTGGCAGGCATGCGGCAGAGCCAGCAACCTTCCCCCCCTAGCAGAGGAGAGCAGTCCATTGGACACTCTATTCTCTGCCCTGCTGGGTCCCCAGCAACCCGAGATAGCTCCCAATGCCAGGTCACCAATGTGATGGGCAGTAGCACTGCCACCACACCACTGAGCCAGCCTAGGTGTTTTCTTTTTTCCTGCAATAAAACATATTGTGCTTGGAAGTTGTGCCTGTATAATCCAGTAGTCTGTAAGGTAGCCATTAAAAAAATAAATCTCCCAGCCCATAAAAAAAACAAAAAACATTCCTCTGTCTTGGATCAGACCTCCTAGTAATCCACATTGGGTGCTGGCCTGCTGGCACAGCAGTTGGATTTCCATCTGTGATGCTGACAACCTGGGTTTGGATGAGAGCTAGGGGATTCAGAGGGCTGGCCGGGAGGAAGAGAGGAGGATCGAGCATCTGACGGACTGCTCTCCTCCTTCATGGGGGAGGGTGGGGTAGTACTCGGTGCTTAACTAATCCTAGGCTGAGGCCAGGGGTGTCACAGCTGAGGCTTGCAGGCTCCAGGTAGGTGTGCCAGATGACGGCACATATGCACCTCTAAGTCATTGTATATCACACCTCCTGACAACTGGGGGGAAAATGGCCAGCTGAAGCCTGGAGGACACCCACCCACCCAATCTCAATCTCAATATTTATTTATTTATATAAGGCGCCTTTCTAAAACCAAGGCACCTGTACAATACAAAATAAAACAATAATTAAGACCATTTTTAAAAATTAAACTAAACAACAATATTCAGAAATCATTATATGCTTTGCTAAAGAGATACGTTTTTAAAGATTCTTTCAAACTTTGGACAGTCGGGCTATCTCGCACCTGATGAGGTAGAGAATTCCACAGGGTTGGGGCCATAAAACTAAAAGATCTGGCCCCTGAAGTTTTTAAACGAACCCTGGGAATCTCTAGCAATCCCTCGTCAGTGGATCGGAGAGAGCGGGGAGGACAGCAGGGATGAAGGAGATCTTTCAGGTAAACAGGTCCCTGGTCGTGTAGGGCCTTATAGGTCAGCAAACTGACCTTGAAGGTGATTCGCCAGCAAACTGGCAACCAGTGCAGTCCACGGAGCACAGGCATTATATGACTGGACCTAGAAGAGCCAGTCAGCAGCCTGGCTGCCGCATTCTGCACTAGCTGCAGGTGGTGAATCTCAACCCCCGGTAGCCCCAGGTAAAGGGCGTTGCAGTAGTCAAGGCGGGAGGTAACGGAGGCATGGACCAGAATAGGAAGATCGTCTGGAGGAACCAGGTGCTTCACCCGGGCGATGTTCCTCAGATGGTGAAAAAGAGGTTTTGACAGCTGCTGACACCTGAGATTTAAATGTCAAGCAGTCATCAAACACAACACCCAGATTCCGCACCCGGTCTGAGGTAGTTAGCTGGACACCCCCAAGCCATAGATCCGAGGGTGATCCAACCAATGAACCCGCCTCCCGGCAACCCTGACCCACGACCAACACCTCAGTTTTGTCAGGGTTCAGCCTCAGCCAACTCACATTCATCCAGTCCTGGATTTCAACAAGACATTTGTTGAAGATCGAAAAGGCAGTATCTTGGTCGGGCACAAAGGACATGTACAGCTGAGTATCATCTGCATAGCAGTGAAAGCTCAGACTGTACCGCCTAATAATCGCTCCTAACGGCAGCATATACACTGCAAACAACATGGGTGCCAAAATGGAACCCTGCGGTACCCCAAAGGATAGGGAGAATGATGCAGAGGAAAAAATCCCGGACACCACTCTCTGAGTCCTACCCTTGAGGTAAGATCGAAACCAACTGAGGACTGTGCCAGACAGCCCACAGATAGACAGCAAGCGTTCCAATAGCACACCATGGTCCACCGTGTCAAATGCTGCAGAGAGATCAAGAAGGACCAAAATGGAACGAGTCCTTCGATCTCTTGCTATTAGGAGGTCATTTAGTACCCGTACCAGAGCTGTCTCGGTACTATGTCTTTTCCCTAAATCCGGACTGGAGAGAATCGTAGACATTGTGGCTGGTCAAATGATCATCCAACTGCGATGCGACCACCTTCTCAATAACTTTACCCACAAAGGGTAAGTTAGAGACAGGTCTGTAGTTTGCCAGACAGTCCGGGTCCAAGGAGGATTTCTTAAGAAGGGGCTGAACCACAGCCTCCTTTAGAGGATTTGGAAAATCCCTCTCCAAGGACCTCCAGACTATCTCAGCAGGGCGGGGCCAATTTATCCACACAACTCACTAAGAGGCGTGTGTGGGCCCGGATCAGACTACAGTTGGTCGGGGCGCTTAATTGTATGATCATCACAAGTTCATCGATTGTGGGGAGGCCGAAGTCAGACCACACAAACTCGGTGTCCGACATCTCCTGCCGACCATCATCACTCCCATTAGAGAGGGTCAGATGGATATCCGATCTGATTGTGGCAACCTTATCTGAAAAGAATAGAGCAAACTCCTCACACCATTCTTGAGAAAAAGCTCTTCTGGGCTGAAGACAGACTGGATTGCACAATCTGTCCACAGTCCGGAAGAGCTGAGCTGGTCTATTCTGTGCAGCAGCAATCTCTCTGGACAGAAATTCTGCCTTCTTACGAGAGATTGCTGATTGATAGATCACGTAGTGATCCATCAAACTAAGTCTGTCACAATCCAGACCCGACCTCTGCCAGCACCTCTCCAACCTTCGTCCAACTCTCCTCAACTCCCTCAAAGTCTCATCAAACCAAGGACACTTGGGTCGAAGAGTGTGAGGATGAACAGGAGCAATGGAATCCAGGGCCCCTGCCACCGCCTTATTATAGGCAAGTACCAGCTTTCCTGGATCCATGCAATCTCCCAGTATGCCCAATAGGTCCAGCACCGCCATCAGGCCATCAGGGAAAAGACCTCTTAAAGGGCGATTCCAGACCATCTCCATAGGGGCCGGCCTACAAGGGGTGGCCTCAAAACTGAACCCAATGGAGTGATGGTCCGACCATCCGACTGGTTCCACCACCAAGTCGGATATCTCCATCCCCAGAAGGAACACCAAATCCAGTGAATGACCACCAATATGGGTCGAGGAGGAAATAACCTGTGTGAAGCCCAGTGAAATCATTAACTGGAGGAAGTCTTGACCAAATTGCGAGAGTTCATCGTCGACCCAGACATTGAAATCCCCCAGAACCAACCATCTGGGGGACTCCAATGTCAGGTCGACAATGAAGTCTGCGACTTTCCGCAGGAAAACATTCCCATCACCTGGTGGATGGTATACGAGAAGTATCCTGCACCCCACACCCTCACCCATGATACATTCAAAGGATTTGGTAATTCCCACTGGTACCTCCACTAGGCCCAGTTCTGATCTAAAACAGATAGCAACACACCGGCCCCTACAATCCAACCTCGGGCAGTGTATCACTGAGTACCCGGCTGGAACTGCTGCCACCAAAACTGGTCCAGCATTTTCATCCAGCCAGGTCTCAGTGATGCACGCCAGGTCAGATGTCCTAACAAAATCAGCTATAATAGCCGTCTTGTTTTTAATAGACCTGGCGTTGCACAACACCGCCCGAGTAGGATGAGCATCCGAGGATGACCATGTTACCTGCTGACTACAATCAGAACCCTTGGGTATGGGAACCAGGCAGGGAGGACCCCTTTCCTGGGCCCATTTCTCCCAAGGGCGTCTCCTTGTCCCCACTATCCCTATCTGCCCACTCCTTTCCATTCCCTCTCCAGACCCAGGACCCGTCCTCCTCCTCCTTCTTCCAACAATCCCCAAAGTTCTACACCGTCTATAAACTTCTATTGATAGGGGAGGACAGGAAAAAGGACGAAGGTCTCTGAGTCTGGAGGGGGAATAATGCCCGACTGTCCTTGTGCTTTCCCGGCACATATTTACTACTCTAATAGGTAACATAAATAAACAGTCCTAATTACAAATTTGACCCACCCCTTAAAGCTAAATAAATACCAAGCCCTAAATAATGATTTCACAAAAGAGACTCTCACCCTCCAAACCCAAACATAAAATACAACCAGATAAAACAAAACCACTAACCTCAGCAGCTGGCTGAGACACTCTGTCACCAGATCACCATGTGGCACCATTCAGGGAGTAGCAGAGGAGGCTCCCTGACAGCACAGCCCTGGAATATAATCCAGGGTGCACTCCAGTGAAGGCAGCAGGTAAATCCTGGAGGATAGGGTGAGGTCACAGGGATGGCAGACTGATAGTAGAAGCCAGCTGACCAACAACAACAAAAAAATCAGCATTAATGTAAAGGTGCCCAGGAAAAAAAGTAAAGTCTGCACCTATCTTCATAAAAATGAGGCCTACTGTTAACCCAATGATGACGATGTTAAAAACAAAATCCAAAACCTTTCCCAATTTTCTCTGAAACCAAAATCAGGGCTCCCATTAGATGCAATATCCATATGGCAGTAATGGACGAAAAATCAAGTCAAAGACAAACCGTCAACTGATTTTCCAGTATTCAAAGAAGTCAACCTCCACTCAATCTCCAGCCTCTCCTTCAAAGACTCTGACGCTCCAGATTCTAAAGAAAATCTGTCTGGAACACCAAATCTGATGCTGAGATCCATGCTGGTCCTGAAGCTGCTACCTCAAAGACACCAAGTCAACTGTTGCTGGAAACTACTCTGGATTCACTCCACACTACACATGCCACACACAAATTCTCCTTGCGTGACATCCGGCTGAAGATTTACAGCCCACGTGTACAGTAGAAACAAGAAACTCCCTCTCTCTCCACAGCCAATTGGAAACACTCCTCTGGAAGAAATGTAACTGGGATAGTGAATTGATAAGAGCTGCTCTGATTACAAAGTTTAAAACTGTACACACATTAAACTGTAAAAACAAGTGTTTTAAAAACACCCACTTTAAAACTAGTCACACGATCCAGTGGTGTGCCCACTGTATACATAAAGTATGACATTAGCTTACCATAAATATCATGAATGTGTTCATTCATTAACTTTGATCTCAGTGACAACTCACTCGTGGCTCTGCCACTTGTGAGGTCACTGAAATCAAGGTCAACTCATGAACATATTTCAGATATTTATGGTAAGCCAGTTTCATGTCTTCTATATATCTATGTATATATATTTTATAGTGGTACGGTAGTGCCACTATAGTTACGGTTGCCCAGCCACTTCTATGTTAAACCCCAAATTTTGCATTTAATAACTTTGCAAATATGCAACCAACGTGCCCCAAATTTTTCATGCACCATCTGGTACTATAAATCTCTGAATTTGGCACGTTTCCTTCTGGTCAGTGGTGAAGTTGTGGAGCTACGGAGTGCCAAGAAAATGTGAAATTTACCATTTAGGTGCAGATTCTTTGCTCGGCCAAGTCCGAAATGGTTTGGGGGTTTGGTCTGAACTTGTTAGGGTATATTGGGTCTGGGTCTCTGATGTGTCTTTTGAAGGTCTGGTGAAAAAATATGAATCCATTCAAAAGTTATTAAAGTTTAAAGTTTCCCATTATAGCCTATGGGGAAAAAATATATGTACGGCTCAAAAGCACTTTTTGCTTTCATGAAAGCACTTTTTACTGCAGCAAATGGGTTCCTCAGTAGATGCAAGGCAGAGTGAATGTTGCTATAGCAACACTTGCTCTGTCTAGTACCTAGCTTTCTTAAGCTGCCGACTCTGTCGCTCTGCTCTCGCTCTCTTCTCACTTCAGTCGGCGGCTTCTTGTAGGGAAACCTAGATAAAAATGAAAAGAAATACACAGTTTACTTTACTTTTCAACAGACAGAGACTGTTTTAACCTGTGCCTGCATTTCACATATGGTCATTGACTACGCTCAGTCACGTTACATTTTACTAATAAAAGTGAAAGTGTTCTCTGCTCATTCTCCTCCTTGTACAGATGGTGCCATCTTTCTTACAAAATAAAAGGGAATAAACAGAAAAACAAAAGTTTTTTAATTTCTTTAACAGAGTGAGGTTTATTTTGAACTTCTAGCAGCAAGTCATTTACAAGGGGGACTGGCATATTAATGTACTTGAGCTTGTGGGTAGCAGTGTGATTGTACCAGTTGTATGCATTTGGCTGCCTATCAGTGCCAGGTGTGTGGAGTGATCTTACTGGTGGTGAGCTTTTGAGGGCTGGAAAGTAATACAGGCGTGCAGTCGTACTGGGAGGTGTACGGTCGTTGTGGAATAATGCACGGTCATGTGACATGTTTTATCCAATCACCATACTGGATCTTTTTTCTCCTTACTTTTTCTCTTGTGGCCCTGGCAGGCTCCTTCTCCTCTCCTCCTCCTTCTGGCCACCATCCAACCACTCCAGTCTCCTCTCGGGTCACCACCTTGTTCTCCCTCATGGTGGGGAGGCGAGGGAGTGCCCAACTCCCCCACCAGGCACAGATCCATATCAGGTGGTGCCTGTGGAGATGTCTCATGCTGGCAGATGGCCATCAAGCTGCACGACCTGGCTGGCACTATTTTTCCTGATTTTCTCCCCTCCCTCCCCATGTTCTTGTGGCTCTGTGCAGTCGAGCCCCAGCCTCCACTAGGGGTCAGGAGTGCACCGGCCACTGGTCTCCCCCTCCCCAGAGATGGAGAGCAGTCCGTCAGATGCTTGATCCATCTCCTCCCTGCTAACCCACAGCAGCCTGTGCTTGTTCCCAAACATGGGGCGCCGGCACAGTGCGAGGTGTGGGGTCCAGTGCCTCAACCTTCAGTGCTACCGGGTAATCATTGCAAAAAACTCCATTAATTCATCATTTAGGGTTGATTCCACACCAATGAAAGTCTGGAAATTCAATGTTAGGGTTACCAACCCTACCCCACCGGCCCCCACCCCTACCCTCCACAGATCAACAGGTATCGGTGTGTGCCTTGGGGTCATTGGGCCTAACTCTCACCCATTCCATTTGTAAGGAAGCTGAGATGGTACAGCACAGGTGAATGGGGTGAGAGCCTGATGACTCAAGGCACATATCGACACCTGTTGGTCTGTGGAGGTTGGGGGGAGTTGAGTAACCCTAACATCGAATTTCCAGACATTTGTTGGTGTGGGGGTGTGGCTAAGTGCTCAGAAAAGATGGATGGGTAGTTTGTGAGCTCCTCTATGCATCCTGAATATACCTGTTAAAAACTTGGCATCAGAGGCGAAATTCAACAGCAATTTTTGACTAACAGCCTAACAAACTGACAGAGCACCAAGATATCGACCTTCGGGGAGTATGGGCGCAACACTTACCTCGGCTACTCGTTATCAGGCTGGCCAGCCTAACACCTGCTATAGCATGGCGATAGTGGAATCCAAAGCATGGGACATGGGCACAATACAAGCCATGTTCGCGCAACTGGTGATTAAAATGGATATAGTCACCACTGCCTCCAACAAGATCATGGAGGTAATCCAGCAGATCGAGTACAACATCATCATGATTGCATGGACGGTACAGGTGCATGATGTCTCCATTAGAGATCTGCATGAGAGGGGCAGAGAGAACCACAGAATTTTGCAAATCCTTATCAACAAAGTGGATGACCTAGAGAACTGGAGTAGGTACAACAACCTCCGATTCCTAGGTTTTTCTAAAGGAGCGGAGAGGTCAGAAACGGCAAGATTTCTGCAAGCTGTTCTCCCAGAAATCCATCACTGCCAGGGCTGGCCCACTCTACAAATCAAAAGGGCCAACCAAATTCTTGCCCCTCGGCCCAAGCATGGAGACCGCCCTTGCCCCCTTCTTGCAAGATTTCTCGACTTTCATCAGAAAGACTTGGTGCTTGCCACTGCCCAGTCAGCAGGTCCTATTTACTGGCAAAATCAATGCATCTCAATTTATCAAGACTACTCCAAAGACCTAGCTGACCAGCAGGAGGCCTACACTGAATGCCATAAACATCTCCACAGACTGGGCCTGTCATTTTCTTAAGGTAACCACCTTGGAGCACCTCCTGGACTATATAAAGAAATCCTGGCCACAAGAAATGAGGTGCCCCGGATCCCCTCCACAGGGCAGGCCAGGACAGAATGACCATCATCATACCCCTACCCAGTGCGATCAAATATCCTGAACAGGCACAGGGGGATGGGGCATGGACTGTGCCCCCAAGGAATAGTAAGTGGCAGGTGGTGAAACAGCTACAGAGAGGGGACACTCAGTCATCCTATCCCCATCCTCAGAGCCCCAGAAACGGAGATCTATGTAGAAGACTCGAAGATGAAGAGGAGGCCCTCCTAGGAAGGAACAAGTTCACAGCGTTGCGATCCCCTTCCCCAACAGCTGCAGACATGGAGATAATGGATCCAGAGAGCAAAGAAACTTCCCAAGGGCCCACAGCAATGCCACAAGTGGAAGAAAAGGACCATTGGAGCCAACTAGAGCAAGGAGAAGAGCAGGTCCAGGCAAAGACAATCACCAAGACCGGGCCGCTAATCCAGGGACCAGTGGAGCATTCTGAGGAAGCTTCCCAACCCCCTCCTCCACCGACCATTACACTGAAGAGCATGAGGAAGGAATCCTAGAAGTCAGGAAGAGTACCCCACTGTCACCATGACTGTCATATAAGTGCCAGAGTCTTTTCTTCGTGGTGGGGGAAGGGGGAAGAGAGGTGTACTCAGTAATGTGCAGAGTGCAGGAATAAAGTGCGCAGATCTGAGCAGGCAACCACCACAAAGTCCTGGCTTTGGGGCAGTGTTAGGCCCTGCCTCTCTGCTATCTCTTGTCTCTCTCTCTCTCTCTGCTCCTCCTTCCCTCCTCTCTCTCCTCCTCTTTCACTTCCTTATGGTGGAGACATATGGCCTTGGTACAAATGACTGGCAGAGAAGCCATAGAAAATACAGCAGCACGAGGAATAAATATGTTCTATATGAATGCATGCTTTGTACTGATACCTTTTCCTACTGCTAATATCTTGTTAATTGATAGAGAGATAGTATTGAGGAAGCAGTATAGTGCAGTGGTTTAAGGCTCTGAGCTGCAAACATGGAGACCTGGGTTTGAATCCCACAGCCCCCACTTGCATACTATGTGACCCTGTGCTAGTCACTTAACTTCCTTTTAATCCCAGGTTGCACCTGTAAACAAGCTTTCAGCTTAGTGTTTCTCCCCTGGTTAAAAAAAAAAAAGAGGGTCAGCGAGGTATAGGGCAGTAGCCGCTGGCAAGGTCCTCTCACTGGCATGCTAAACAAAGGGTCGCAGGAAGAGAAAGTAATGGGTCTGTTCATGAAAAAGGGTTACCAATGCCCACCATACAGTGCATACCACATTTTTAAAAATCAAGAACTGTCAGCCATATGTTTTTGACAAAATCTGAATGCTGGCTTATATGTGCAGATAAATAACAACTATAGAATTCTAGGGTATCCATAATTTTTTGATGGGGTGTCCCACTCCATTTTGCTGCTTTTATTACCTGAAAAAGTGTGACATGCAAAAACACGTTTTTTACTAATTGTTTTTGCTAGCTTTATTTGCTGTTTTCCCTTAATAAAATAACTCTGCTTACTAATCTGGAGTTGTGTTTTTTATTATCTGTACTCTTTAGCCCATCATAATGCTCCATTTTTATGTTTGCTTGCACGCATGTGCAAGAAACATAGTGCCATCATCCGAGTTTTCAGAGGTGTGTCACCCCCTCTTCCAATTCAGTCAGTGTGTTGGCAGGCGCTAGTCCTCCAATGCATGCTGGAGCTATCTATGACAGCTCCAAATGCAGTGGAGTACAGTTGAAAGGGGAGCTACGCTCAGTGAGCAGCGATCAGATATCGCCTGCCATCGCGTAGCTCCCCTACACACACACACACACACACACACACACACACACAGAACACATCCCGCATACTGGCGTGCTCCCCCATGCACACACTGTATAGACGACAGGGTGCCCAATCCCATCGGCTGTGCTGCGCTTCCCCAAAGCCTTCCACATGCCACGCTGGGTGCCCACCCCAGCATGGCAAGTCATGTATAGCCAATGGGGTGCCCAATCCCGTCGGCTCCACTGTCCCCCCAAGAGTAGCAGCGTGCCCGCTGGGAGCCCACCCCAGTGGCAGCACTGATGCTATGACCGGCGGTGCCCAACCCTGTCGGCTCCACGCCCCAACCAGCCGTCCTTGTGCACGCTGGGAGCCCACCCCAGTGTGGCAAACGTCCCTGCGCCATTTTGATAAAAAACCTGAAATTAAAATCGTCCTCTATGCTCTCACTGCCCTCTCCCACAACCCGCACCTACCACTGCGCACCCTGCCTCCCCACACCCCCCCCCCATACTTATCTCCGGACCTCGATGCGACTATCTTCGTGGACTGGGAACACGCCTGCACTCTTCAAAGCCGACACGAACTGAGGAAATGCTGGTAAGCTGTATAATGGATAGATCGTTTTTTCAACTTTGTTGCATATCTCAGGCATTTTTTGGAATTTTTGCACCAAATTTTCAACATGGGGTTTTTGGGACCCTTCTCATGAATGATGTCACTGTCATGGCGTTATTCGGGCCCGAAGGGTGATTTCACAGTCACTGCGTGAAATCATCTTTTTGACCCGATTAATGAAATGACACTGCCAGTGTTCATAAGGTGGGCTCTCAAGAAGCCTATTTTGAAAATTTGGTGGAAAAATTCAAAAAAATGACTGTTTTACGAGTGTGTGTTGCGCAGTTCCTACGCAGGCTCGTAAGTTCACAAATTTTCAATATTTTCACTCCAGATTTTCAACATTGCCATTTTACCATGCCTTCTTATGAATAGTACAGCTGTCATTTTTCACATCTTGCCCAAAATGTGTTTCCGCCCACATAGCGCACAATGGCACAGTCGGTGTGCGAAATCAATGTATGGGACACATTAAGAAAATCACAGTGACACTGTTCATGAGCAGAGGTCTTAAAATGGCTATGTTGAAAATTTGGTGAAAAAATCCCTAACAATGACTGTTTTACGAATGTGCGTTGCGCAGTTCCTACACACTCTCGTAAGTTTGTGAATTTTCAATATTTTCACTCCAGATTTTCAACATTGCCATTTTATCACACCTCCTTATGAGCAGTACAGCTGTCATTTTTCACATCTTGACCAAAATGTGTTTCTGCCCATGTAGCTCACAATGGCGCAGTCAGTGTGCAAAAGCAAAGTTTGGGACAGATTAAGAAAATCACAGTTATACTGTTCATGAGCAGAGGTCTTAAAATGGCTATGTTGAAAATTTGGTGACAAAAGTCCATAAAATGACTGTGTTACAAGTGAGCATTGCGCAGCTTCCATGCACCCTCGTAAGTTCATGACTTTGTAATATTTTCAGTCCAGATTTTCACCAGTGGCATTTTTCCACACTTCCTTATGAACAGTACAGCTGTCATTTTTCACAACATGGCCGAAATGTGTTTTCACACTTTCAGTGCAGAGATGCGTGGTCACTGTGGGAAATCATTGTTCGGGACAGATAAAGAAAATCACAGTGACACTGCTGTAAAAAATCCCCAAACTAGCTGCATCACGGGTGTGCGTTGCACAGTTTCTACGCATGCTCGTGACTTCACCAGTTTTTTTAATATTTTTACTACAGATTTGCAACATTGCCATTTTTTACACCTCCTCATGAACAGTACAGCTGTCATTTTTTACATCCTGTTGAGAATGTGTTTGCACCTGTGGTGCTAAATGCCGTAGTCGCTGTGCATAAGCAGCTTTTGGCTAACAAACTGGTATTGCCACTGTTCATGAGGTGGGGTCACAAAAACATGTTGAAAATTTGGAGAGAAAATATCAATGAATGCCTGAGGTACTACGGTTTCCAACCATAACGCCCAACCCCGTAGAGAATGACAGGCATCAGGGATGTGACTTGGGATTCTTGCCTGCAATGCTCATACCATTCCACACCCTGCAACCAGTGAGAGGCATCGAGGTATGCCTTGGACTCTTTGGCCCCAAAGTTCACCCCATTCTCCTATACAGCACCCATCTCACCGTATTTCCTGATGGAACGGGGTGCGCATAAGGGCCAAAGACACCAAGGCACACCATGATACTTGTCAGTGTGTGCAGGGTGGGGTGTGGTGAAATGGCATGGCCGTTATGCCTGATGACCCAAAGGCACACCCCAATGCCTGTCACTCTCTGCAGGGTGGTGGTGGGGTTGGCTTCAGTTCAATACTTCACTGCCATTCCTATTATGCAGCTCTGTAACTTCTACACTACCACTGCCAATGCCAGCAAGCAAACATTCGGCACTGACAAATGCTTGTTAATTTGTGCGGCTTTTTATTTAGTGTGATGAGTGTAACAGTTGGTGTCACAGGACGTTACATTCACCAGCATGGCCTCCAAATCTGTAATTGTGTTATTAGCACTTTAAAAGATTTTCTGGCTTCTCTCCTAGTTTGCGTCCTCATGATAACTGACTGTGTTACTGCTTGATCTAGCTTTCCCACAGAAGGGAGAGCAACCTTTGACCCTCACTCTACTTGAAGTAACACAAGGCCCAATGCTTACCCGTCAGTCTGTGACAGTTGCAAAGTCATAACCTGCCCATCAGAACCAAGGAGCAGCCATAGAGGGAGGAGCTGAGTTGTGGTTTAAAACCCATTGTTTGCATATGGCTCCTCCATTTTGTAGGGCTACATTCCATGAAGATAAGCACTGCATGCAACAAGGGCTGCAGTTACATTCACCGCAGGCAGGCTTTGGTTACCATCATGCACTGATTTGGGGACAAATTTTCAGGAAGAATATTTCAGTGACAACTGTATGTCTAGGGAAAGTGCTGGGCATCAGTTGTAATAGGGATTATACTGTGTATGTGGGGTGGAGGGTTAAAATGGATTTTCTTTGTGGTGTCACTCATTACATTCACCACAATATGTGGCGTCAACCATCATACCTGCCAGTACTGTTATTATTGTCAAATTCCTCCAAGTTTTGTATCACTATGTCAGTTATTAGTAGTAGCATGATAGCCATGAGGCATGTTCAGTAAACTTTTTTTTTTTGTAATTAAACATTTTATTATTATTGATTTAAGGCAGAACACACACATTGAGGCAGAGTCTTACACATAAAGATTTGAAAAATGACACTACATATAGTCTGATCAGTAACAACAATTGACATGAAATTCTGTCAGTTTGCTTCAACCTTACAGGGTGTAAATTAACGTATACTTTATACCACAGACTAGGCATCGAAAGGATAGTTAAATTAATGAGGAATCGCTTCCCTCCAGACAGAGGGGAGCGTAAAACAGTAAAAGAAGATAATACCATAAAGAAGGATGTAATAGACAGAAAACAGTATTGTATGGTTACTCTACCAAGGGTGTGTCTTACTTCCATGTAAATTATAATATCAACTATATACAACTATGGCAATCTTTCTTCTTATTTTATTATTTCGAACGGAAGTATAGAAAGAAACAGGATGGAGCAGAGGAGGGGGGGGCTTGCAAAAAGAAGGAACTATCCAAACTTTGTATAGTGAGGGGGAAAACATCTACAATATTGAACTGGAAGAAATATTGTGGCAGTGATTGGACCTTAGGTAGGGTTGCCAGCAGTGGTCATATCAAGTTAGAGAGCCTTGGGCAAAGCTGGAGATCCTCTCGAATGTGACCCCTTGTGCTAAGGCCAGAAGAAACTGATGAAAGGTAGAGGTCTCAGGGGTTCTCCATCTTGCCAATATAAGTCTTTTGGCCAGTGCCCCGGCCATAGTGATCCACTGGGCCCCCGGACTGTACTTAGATATCTCAGGGCTGCCGCATCCAAGAAGAAGTAGGGCAGGGCACGGGACGATATCGGGGAATAGTTGCTGACACATGACCTGAATATTGTGCCAAAACTGTTGAAGGTTGGGGCAATCCCAGAGTATATGAAACAGATGAGCCCCCATGTTGCCACATCTCCAGCAGATGTCAGCCGGGATAAGCCCCATTTTAACTAGTTTTGCTGGGTCTCTATACCATCTATGCAGGGTCTTGTTCATGATAAGTCTTGTGCACCCATCCCGGCAAGCCAAGTGAATACATGCCCACCCATACTCCCATTGTTGTTCTGAGATCTCGATCTGTAGCTCTCTTTCCCATTGCTGTCTGGCTTTCTGGGTAGGGTCTGGGATGGAGTCTCTGAGGCATGATATATGATACTAGCTTTGTTCTTGGTAGCTTTATTCCATGAACTTATGGGGTGAGTCCTTCGTTGTAAAGAGACACTATGGGGAGATTTTGGGAGATGAGATATAGCATCTCTTAACTGAAGGTATCTCCAAAAATGAGAGGCCGGGAGCTGATATCTTGCCCTCAGAGACTCAAAGGAATCAATAACAGCAGTCCCCGGGAGAAGGAGATCATGTATTAAGGAGATACCTTGTTCCTCCCAAACTTTCCAGTGCAGGGTGGATTCCCCTACTTCCAGGGCCTGATTTCTCCATAAAGGCATAAATTCCCAAGGAGCCGGGTCGTAGCCCAGCAGAGTCATAGCTTGTTTCCAGTATTTAACTGAAAGCAATATGGGAGGAGAAAGGCCCGCGGGCAGTTTCTTCCTACCATATAGAATGGCTGCCGGAGCGGCAGTGTGAGTTAAGGAAGCTTCTAATTGGAGCCATTACAGGGAGCCCTGTCCAATTTTAGAAAACCATCTGAGAGATTGAGCCAACACAAAGGACATATTGGTACTGCTGTAATCAGGGGAGTCCCCAGCCCCCCCTTTTCCGGTGCTGCTGAAGTTTGAGTTTACTATATCGGGGGGGGGTACACCTTCCCATATAAAACTGCCCATTAAAGTCTCCAATTTTTGAAACCACTTCTGGGGTATAGGCAGGGGTAGATGGACCAATAAGTGAAGCATCTTGGGAGCAGCCATCATTTTGATCGAATCAATTTTCCCAGCTAGTGAAAGCTTTAATGCCTTCCATCTATCTATGTCCACCCTGAGAGAGTCAATCAGAGAGTTAAAATTGGCTGCAAACATTTTAAGCGGGTCTGGGTGTAGGATAATACCCAAGTATTTGATGCCCTGAGGAGACCATTTTAGCCCTAAGGCAATAAAATCCGCTCCAGAGGTTGAGGAGTTTAACGGAAGAATTTCAGTTTTAGACTGATTTAATTTTAGACCTGATATCTTGGTGAACTCAGTCAGGGTTCTAAAAATTGACTGAATTCCCAATTGAGAGTGTTCAGTAGTAATAAGTAAGTCATTTGCATATAAGATTGTCTTGTAATTGACATCCCCCACCTGAATCCCGGGGATAGTACCGGATGACCTAAGTGCAATGGCCAAGGGCTTCATCGCTAAAATAAATAAAAGGGGAGAAAAAGGGCATCCTTGTCTCGTGCCCTTTTGTAATTGAAAGGGAAAATACATGGTGCCATTAGTCAGCACCGAGGCAAGGGGTGCAGTGTATAACAGCCTGATCCAAGCGATATAGGCTGGGCCAAAATCCATAGTGGAAAGAGTATGGAATAGAAAGGCCCATTCAATCGAATCGAAGGCCTTTTCAAAGTCAAAGGCCATAGCAACTGAGGGGATTGGTGAAAGTTTAACAAAGTGCATTAAAGACCACAGTGTTCTGTGATGATCAGACCCCAGACGACCCTTAACAAAGCTCACTTGGGAGGGCCCAACTAAGCCTTGCAAAAGGGGTTCAAGCCGGGCAGCTAAAACCTTAGCCAATATTTTGGCGTCTGCATTAATTCAAGAAATGGGGCGATAACTGCCTGGAGACAGCGGGTCTTTCCCTTTCTTTGGAAGCACTGTAATAACAGCTTCTCTCATGGAGGGGGGTAGCTGTCCATTAAGTAAGGAATGCCTAAATACCCGAACCAAATAAGGGGCCAGATTAACACCAGGGAGTCTGTACAAGTCGATTGGCAGTCCATCTTTCCCAGGGGTTTTACGTAGATTCAGAGTGTGGATTGCCTGATTAACTTCCTCAATAGTAAATGGGGATTCCAACAATTCGGAATCTCAGCTGGAGATACTAGGAATGGGTAGCGAGGATAGGAAGGCTTGTATCTTGCCGGGGTCAGGGAGGATTGGAGAAGCATATAGATTTTCATAAAACTGGGACATGATCAGATTTATCCCTGAGTTAGTATGACAGGGGTTCCCAGTCGAATCTGACAGCGCGTGTATCACCTTAGAAGCTTGCTGCCGCTTGAGACGATAGGCCAATAACTTACTGGCCTTTCCCCTTTCCCAGTGGGGCATGACGCATAAGCCTATAGTTTCGCCCGGCCTGCCGAGATAAATGCAAGTTGAGAGAGATTCGGGTGCTGGCTAACTGTGCTAGCAGATCTGGAGGGGGGGGTTGATTACCCAGGACTTTGTATTGAGCTTTCAACTCATATAATTGCTTCTCCAAGGCCCACTGATCAGCAGTCCAGCGGCATCTCCTGGCTGCCGCGAAGGCTATAATCCTGCCACGAATGGTAGCTTTAAAGGCTTCCCATAAGGTCGAGTCAGATACCTCACCATTGTCATTGTCGGTCCAATATTCTGTTACGGCCTGGCCAATCCAGTCCAAAAAGGTCTTGTCTTCTAGCAAAAGTGGGTCTAACCACCAGGCATGAGATTGGTGGGAGTCGGTCCCCTCTTGAAAACTAATTCAACGGGGGCATGATCGGAAACGTAGATTGGGTGAACCAAAGCCCCCACCACCTTCTCATATAACCCAGAGGAAATCAGCCAAAGATCTATTCTACTGGAAGAGCCATGGGTTGGGGAAAAACAGGAATAATCATGGACTCCTGGATGTAACGCTCTCCAGGCATCCAATAGTCCAAGTTCGGACATTAATTTCTCCACTGCTTTCCTAGCCTGTCTATGGGTTTTGGGGGATTTGTTGCTTCTATCTATAGTATGATCTAATGTTAAATTGAAATCTCCTCCTAATAGTATTGGGGCTTTGTTTTTATTGAAGTCCAAGAGGGCCTGATTAACTGTATGAAAAAATTGTGGGCAGTCCTGGTTAGGAGCATATATATTGGCCAGGACAAGGGAGCCCTCAGGGGTTTCAACTTCGGCTATAATCCATCTCCCTTCTTGGTCTCGTATAAAGTCCTTCACCTTGCATCCCAGGTTTTTATGCAAGAGTATGGAGACTCCCCTCTTGTGGGTGGAAGCCACGCTATGAAGTTCTTCAGTCACCCACGCTTGCTTAAGCTTTGCGGCTTCCTTAGAAGAGAGTTTAGTCTCTTGCAAGAAGGCCACCATAGGCTCTAACTTTTTTAAATGAATTAACACCTTCTTCCGTTTACTGGGTGAGTTAAGCCCCCTCACATTCCATGAAATTAGCTTATACTCCATGTAGACTTCCAGTAAAACATATCCGCTGAAGTAATTGAATGGAAACATTAAGGAGTGAGCCTGAATATACCCCCTCACTCCTTCTTGCCTCCCCATCCAGCATTAGCAGAGCTCCACCAGGCCCCATTAGAAAGATTACCATAAAGGAATTAACACAACACCGTAATTTCAACATTTTAACCTGACAACAACAGATACTAACATGCACTGTCCCTGTTGATTAATAGCAATTCAACCCATTGCCATTAACAAGAACCATCCCCAACCCCCTCCCCATTGTTAGCAACTTTGTACTCCCACATAAGACAAGCATCCACTGCGCGTGTCGCCTAAACATAAAAAAAAGCCCAGACACCAGTGGAGGTCGCTGGGAGGTAGGTGACCCCATGAACCCATCATAACTGGGAAAAGAAAATCTCCTTGTAACCCTTAGTGCAGGAGACAGCACAGGGAGAGGGAAAAAAAAATATCCAAACAGCAACGGCCAAAAAGGCTGTCCTCTGATATAGTACTGAAAGACAATTATAAAAGTTGAGCATAGCCCGTCTCTCTGTCTAGGGTAATAACTAAGGCTGATTTGCAGGTATGCAAAGCCCAAAATTAAACCATGGGCAACACTCTGTTTGTCTCATTATTCATGCCTATCTGCCAGCACAATTACAAAGAGAGCCGGGTCGGCACCACGAGTTGCGAAGAGCAGCAAGTGCCAAAGTAGCTGCTCAGATAATAACCTTAGGGCTCACCTTAACTGTCCTCTGAAGGGGAGGTCCCCTTTAGCTTGGAATGCGGGGGACACCTCCCTAACCAGAGGCTGTGTCTGTTGGCCCCTCGACATGCCAGGCAATTAACACCAAAAAGAGAAAGGTAATGAGAGTCAGCCAACTGATTCGGCAGCCGGGGTGGAGGTAGCCATGTTGCTTGAGATTAGATCCACAGCCGGTCCGATGGCCTTGGACCCAGCATCCTCCGTGGGGGTATCAGCTGCATCTTCAGCCCAGAGAAGCTGTTTGGCTGCTGAAGATTTCGAGCCGGCCAAGCAGGAGCGTCTTGATGGTAGAGGAAGGTTGCGGGGAATGTCCTCAGTAGGGAGATCCATCAGGACTTTATACTGGTTATTGCTTATATCTGGAGTGAGAGATTCACGAGAGGCACTTGGCTCTGGACTGCAACTCTTGCTTCTACTTCTGGAGCAGGGCCACAGGGTTTTATCTATGTGTCCTCCTTCAATCCTCGCCCTTCTTCTGTTCTTTTTCTTACTTCCAGAGGACTTTGAAGGAGATGACCGAATGGGAGTCAAAAGTTTTCCGGCTGGGTGAGGAGACGAAGCTGCCGTAGAATTAGGGGTTGCAGGTCTGTTAGTGTCCATCAGGACGGATTGAGTAGGGAGGCCCCTTAGGCTATAGGGTGCACGCAGTTTGCTCCGGTTCAATTTGGGTGCCTGTGAAGCTATAAAGTCCTCAGCTGAAGATGGATTGTCAAAGACCCGTGGTGATCCATTGATCATAATCCGGAGAGATGCCGGATATCGCAGCGAATATTCAAGACCCAGTTCAGCACATGCCCGCCCAGCTGATGTTAAGGCCTTCTGCCTGTTAGTAACCTCCAGTGAATAGTCAGCAAATATTTGAATTTTGTGCCCATTCTAGTGCAGCTCTTTCTTCTGTCGTGCCAGCTGGGTGATCAGTTCTCGGTCTTGAAACCGGAGAAATCTGGCTAGGATGGTACAAGGGCGCCCTCCGGGGGGCGGCCATGGGAGCCAGGAGTTCTATGTTACTGTCCAGCTCCCACGGATTCTCGCACTGGTAGTCCAACACTGAAGGTAGTACCACTGTAAAGAGGATATGGCATCATTCCCTCACAGCCTCAGGGAACCCAATGAACCTAAGATTATTTCGCGCTGCGATTCTCCAAATCCTCCACCCGAGCCCAAAGATGCTGGATCATCTGTCCCTGTTCATGAACTTTAGCCCAGGCTTTATGACAGCCATCTTCCACCTCAGTTAGTTTATGCTCAGAAACACAGGCCCTTTGGGACAAATCCACAATGTCCTCGGTGTTCTTCCTCGTGGCAACATCCATTTTGCCAATGAGGTGGAGAATTTCTGCAAACATCTGCCTAATTTCTAACAGATTGCTATCAGTAGTGGTCGGAGAGGGCAAGGATAGGGCCTCCATAATGCATGCAGTCTGTCCAAGTCAAGCGTAGATCGGGGCCTGAGCACGCCGAAAGAGAAGGAAAAAAAACCTTAAAGCGCGCCCGATACTCAAAGCGCCGGTCCAAAAACAGAAATGGGACAGCCACTGGTAAGTACTGTACCACGGTGTGATGCCCTTGCATGGAAAAGGTCGAATATCGAAGGATTTAGGGGTTACTTTTGGGAGCAAGCCTATCAGGCATCCATTCGATTCGGCGGTTAGCCACGCCCCCCAGTAAACTTTTTAAAACTGAAACACATGTGTGGTGTCACTTGTTACATTCACCACGTTATGTGGTGTTAAGCATCACACTTGCCAGTAATGTAATTGTTGAATTTGTTCATGTTTTATAGCAGTATATCAGTCAGTAATAGTAGTATGTTAGCTGTTAGGCAAGTTTAGTACAGTTTTAGTAAGCCAAACATGCGGTAAGTGTGGCATCACTTGTTACATTCACCATGGTATGTGGAGTGAGACATCACACCCATCAGTAACATTAATGCTGTCAAATTTCTCCAGGCTTTGTAGCACTACGTCAGTCATTATTAGCAGCATGTTAGCCATTAGGCATGTTCAGTAATGTTTTTTCTACTGAAACAAATGTGTAGTGTCACTTGTTACATTCACAACAGTATGTGGTGTCAAACTTCTCACCTGTCAGTACTGTTATTGTTGTCAGATTTCTCCAGGTTTTGTAGCACTGTGTCAATTATTAGTAGCATGTTAGCCATTAGGCATGTCAACTAAACTCTGTAAAACTGAAACAAAT
Organism: Neoceratodus forsteri; assembly: GCA_016271365.2. Lineage (NCBI taxonomy): Eukaryota > Metazoa > Chordata > Ceratodontiformes > Ceratodontidae > Neoceratodus > Neoceratodus forsteri. The sequence goes on from CM057451.1 coordinate 240,538,934, forward strand.
GTGTGGTGTCACTCATTACATTCACCGCGGTATGTGATGTTAAGCATCACACTTGCCAGTAGTGTAATTGTCAAATTTTTTTGCATTTTATAGCAGTATTTCAGTCAGTAGCAGTTGTATGTTAGTTGTTAGGCATGTTTAGTACAGTTTTACTAAGTGAAACATAAGTGTGGTGTCACTTGTTACATTCACCACGGTATGTGGTGCAAAACATCAAATTTGTAATTAATGTAATGTAATTCTTATAAATATTTGTTTCTCATGTTTTAATATAACTCATTACATATGTTAAAGTTTTTGCTACTAAAACAGATGTCATGTGTCAGGTGTTACATTCACCATGGTGTGTGGTGTCACTTGTTACACTCACCACAACACAGTTCTTTTATCTCAGGAACCTGTGAGACTTTTATTTCCCAATATGTTTCTTTTTTCATACTTGGGTCATAATATTGTGAAATGCATCACAAATGTAATCTAGAAATAACTAGAAAATTTGACCCTTATGTCACACTTTGGTAACCCCTTTTCATGAACAGACCCTAATAAGTGTTTAAGACAGGGCTATGCTCCTGCTGCTTTTCCCCAGGAAGGTCACTCAAGGCAATCTTCCCCACCCATTTTTTTCTCAGTTGTTTAACCAGGTGAAACACACTAAGCTGAAAGCTTGTTTACAGGTGCAACCTGGGAGCACAAGAAAGTTAAGTGACTTGCTCAGGGCCACACAATATGCAAATGGGGGCTGTGGGATTCAAACCCAGGTCTCCAGATTTGCAGCTCAGAGCCTTAAACCACTGTGTTATACTGCCTCCCATTTACTGCCTCTGCAACCCCAGATGGGCGCACCTCTTTTGGCCATCTTTGTCCTCACAGCCCGGCCCAGCCTAATTGTGTATCTTTATGGCTGCAGGACACAGCCCCCCTTCCTCCTTCCTCATACTGCTGAGAGCACCTGTAACAAGAGACCAAGCTGCCAGCTATATGTTGCCCACTATGTACAATATGACCCTCCCTTTTTATCTTGCTCTGATACACTGGGGTATAAACACTGGAAGATGGAGAGAATAACTGCCCCCCACCACATGGTGCTTACAACCTGAGACACAGCATGGATGATGGCTGCATAGGTTCAGAGACAGATGCCATATGGATGGGTGGAGAACCCCGCCTGCAGGACCCGCCTGTCCTCTCCCTCCACTTTTCTTCTTCCTTCTACCGCTGACAGACCCAGACCTATAAAGCAGGACTAGTAGCAGGTCAGCCTGGCTAGGCATTAACTGGCTAGCCCACCCTCCAAGAAAGGAGTTGGAAGGCCTTGGAAGGCGGAAGCCATCCGGCTGTTTTTCACACATTCCCCAAAGATGGGACACTCTGGTATATGTAAATAGTTTTAGCTGGCTAGCAGCTGTTAGTAGTGGTTATAGTCATGTTGTTTGGATGGTTTTGATGAAATGTTCAATCAGAATATGAGTATACTAGACTCAGGTGTGCAAGATGATAAGGGGACATTGTATCTGAATGTGTCTCATGAGGGGATAGGGAGGCTGGATCTGACTTACATTCCTCTCCTTTTGCCTGCATATTTCTTATCAACTTACTTTGCTAAACCAGTAGGAGGAGAGAGAGCTTAATTGGGGGTGTGGCTTAGACACTATAAAAGCAGGTGACTCAAATTACAACTTCCTGTTGCTAGCCTTGCTTGTAGAGCAGAAAGCAGCTTACTAAAAGAAGCTACATTTTCTTATTAATTTAACACTTATATCTCAGCAGGAGTCGGTGTCTGTTGAGATTAAGCAAGACAGATACTTTATTAGAAGTAGAAAGGGTCTTATTTTGGGTTAAAAAAAGAAAGAAAGTCAGTGCGTGTTCTGTGCTGTGAAGGGTACTGTATCAACTTACTTTGCTAAACCAGTAGGAGAAGAGCTTAATTGGGGGTGTGGCTTAGACACTATAAAAGCAGGTGACTCAAATTACAACTTCATGTTGCTAGCCTTGCTTGTAGAGTAGAAATCAGCTAACTAAAAGAAGCTACATTTTCTTATTAATTTAACACATATCTCAGCAGGAGTCAGTGTCTGAGATTAAGCAAGACAGATACTTTATTAGAAGTAGAAGTGGTCTTATTTAGGGTTAAAAAAAGAAAGGAAAGAAAACAAAGAAAATCAGTGTGTATTCTGTGCTGTTAACGGTACTGTATCAACTTACTTTGCTAAACCAGCAGGAGGAGAGAGCTTAATTGGGGGTGTGGCTTAGACACTATAAATGCAGGTGACTCAAATTACAACTTCCTATTGCTAGACATTCTGGAGGCTGCGATGCTGCCCTATTTGCAGGCACCTCTCTGGTCTCAGGGAGGAGGTTGCCTGTCTTCAGGCTGACCTGGCTAGGATTCATGAAACCTCCTCCCCCACCCAGGGACCACCAGGGCCAATGCCACTACCTCAGAGGTTGCCAAGAAAGAGGAGAGGCTGGACCAGGGTGGGCTCATGGAGGGAGAGGGTGGTGGAACAGAGTTGCATCCCTCCAGCTGTACCTCTCCACAATTCATCCACTCTTCTGGTGGATAGTGGTTCCTCTATGGAGGCACCTGCAGTGGAGACCAAGGAGGATGCTGGGAACCTTCACAAAGGAAACCCACAGGAGGGTGGCATGGGACCCCACAGGGGAAGGAAACAACTCCTGGTGGGGGACTCAATCATTAGGGGGCTAGAAATGGTGGAGGAAGGGGAGAGGGAGGTAAGATGCCTGCCTGGTGCCACAGCTTGTAGGGACAGGAAGCGAATCCTCAGGATCATGGGAGAAGCTGCACAAAGGAGGGAGCTGGATGTGATTGTCCACCTAGGGACAAATGACCTGGCTAGGAATGGGATCAGAGCAGTGCAAGAGGAGTTTTTAGAGTTGGGGAGGGGCCTTAGACAAGTAGCGCATACAGTAACCTTCTCGGAGGTGCTGCCTTTCTATGGCAAGGGTGATGCTAGGGTACTCCTCACCAGGGAATTCAATGAATGGTTGAAAAACTGGTATGGAGCTCAGGGTTTTGGCTTCATTGGGGATTGGGGAGCCACCTGGAGGGATGCAGACCTATACTGGTGTGATGGTCTGCATCTGTCCGGGGGGGGCCAGGATCCTAGGTGAGAGGTTTAAATGCTTCATTGGCAAGCATTTAAACTAGCCAAGGGGGGAGAGGCACTGAAAAGGAGCAGGGACATCCCAGCCTCCACCCAAAAAACACAGTAATCAGTGAGGCAAACACCAAGGTAGAGAAGCCATTAGGGAGAAGGACAGAGGTAAATGTAAAAAAAGCAAAGGCAGTAAGGACAGGAATAGGGCTAAATGGGGTAAGGCCATCAAAAAGTGGAGGGTAATGAGTACCAATGCCTGTAGTCTGTGTAACAAGCTCCCTGAACTAGTGGCCTTGATGGACAAGGGTTGCCTGGATATTGTGGCAGTCACAGAAACATGGTACACAGAGAACCATGACTGGGATGTCAACATACCAGTATACATAATCTACAGGAGGGACGGAGAGGGTAAAAGAGGAGGAGTAGTGCTCACTATGTAAAGGAAGGGATCAAAGCAACAGAACTAAAAAGTAAACAGGGAGCAGATGAGGCACTCTGGGTCACCCTGGAGACACCACAATCTGCATGGGGGTTGCATACAGACCCCCATCTCAGGGGCATGGAATGGACAAGGAAATGATAGAAGGCTTCCTCAGAATGGCAGAAAAAGGGGAGATATTGTTGATGGGGGACCTGAATATGCCAGATGTTAACTGGAGCACCTTTGTTGCAGGCACATCCAAGAGCATGGTCATTCTTGATGCCCTACAGGGTGCATACCTCAGACAGCTAGTATTGGAACCCACTTGGGAGGTATCAGTCTTAGACCTGGTACTCTCAAATGGGGATGGAGAAAGAATCTCAGATTTAGAAGTGGACAGCCATCTGGGAACAAGCGACCACCAAACAATGTGCTTCACAATAAACACAGCCATACAATCAAGCCATACAAAAGCAAGAGTATTGGACTTTAGGAGGGCTGACTTTGGGAAAATGAGAGAGTGCCTCAGAAAAGCACTAGCAAACAAGCAAGAAAGAGGAGTGGAGGAACAATGAAGAGTAATCAAAATAGCCATCACAGAGAAAACAAGCCTTTGTGTAAAGCAAATCAACAAAACACAACGAAGGAAAAAAACACTATGGTTCTCAAAAGAGGTGGCAGGGAAGGTTAAGGAGAAAAGGATAGCATTCAGGAAATATAAGGAAACACAGAAGGAGCAGGACAGAGAACTTTATCAGTTAAAACAGAAAGAGGCTGGGAAGGCAGTCAGAATAGCAAAGGCCCAAACTGAGGAAAGGATAGCCAACTCTGTTAGGAAGGGAGATGAGATCTTTTATAGGTACATTAGGAAGCAAAGAAAGACCAAAGGAGAGATACTGAGGCTTAATAAAGGGGAGGGAATGTGGGTAGAGGGTGACAGTGAAAAAGCAGGGATACTGAATGAATATTTCTGCTCAGTATTCACAAAGGAAGAGGAGGGGAAGGTACCTAAACCAAACAAGAGAAACACTCTGAAGACGGAGGTCTATACCAGTCCATTTACAGAAGAAAGGGTTCTGAAAGAACTAATAAAATTGAAGGTGGACAAAGCAATGGGGCCTGATGGGATTCACCCAAGAATTCTAAAGGAACTAAGGGTAGAAATAGTGACACCGCTGACTACTCTCTCTAACAAATCGTGGGAGGTTGGGGTGGTACCTGAGGACTGGAGGAGGGTGGATGTGATTCCTCTTCACAAAAGTGGGAGCAGGCAGAGGCAGGAAACTACAGACCAGTTAGTTTGACCTCAGTGGTAGAGAAAATTATGGAATCACTTCTGAAGGAAAGAATTGTTGAGTACCTAGAGGCCAGTGGGGCACAGGACCCAAGGCAGCATGGATTCACAGCGGGAAGGTCATGCCAGACAAATCTGATAGATTTCTTTGACTGGGTGACCAAAGTAGTAGACCAGGGAGGGGCTGTGGACATGGCCTACCTAGATTTTAGCAAGGCATTTGATACAGTCCCACACAAAAGATTAATACACAAGTTAGCCAGCCTTGGAGTGGGTCCCAAGGTGGTAGCCTGGATAAAAAATTGGCTAGACAACAGGATGCAAAGGGTAGTAGTAAATGGAGTCCACAGTGAAGAAAGGAGGGTTACTAGCGGGGTACCAGAGGGTTAGGTACTAGGACCGGTCCTTTTTAATGGCTTTATAAGTGACACTGCAGAGGAACTGGAAGGAAAAGTATGTCTCTTTGCAGACGGCACAAAGATCTGCAACAGGGTTGACTCACAAGATGGAGTGGAAAGGATGAGAAGGGACTTGGCAAGGTTGGAGGAATGGTCAGATGTATGGCAGCTCAGATTCAATGCAAAGAAGTGCAAGGTAATGCACCTGGGAACCAAAAACCCAGAGGAAGAGTACGCAATGGGGGGTGAGATACTGACAACAGTAAAAATGGAAACGGACCTGGGGGTAGTCATATCAGATGACCTAAAGGTGGGCAAACAATGTGAGAAGGCAGTAAGGAAGGCTGGGGGGATACTGGGATGCATAGGGAGAGGCATCAATAGTAGAAAACAGGAAGTTGTTATCCCTCTGTACAGACAGTTGGTGAGACCCCATCTGGAGTACTGCGTGCAGTTCTGGAGACCCCATCTCCGCATAGACAAAGACAGAGTGGAGGCTGTCCAGAGGAGGGCAACCAAAATGGTGCAGGGTCTGCACCAGAAGACATGTGAAGAAAGACTAAAGGAGCTTAATATGTATACCCTGAGGAAAGAAGGGAGAGAGGAACATGATAGAAACTCAAGTATCTCAAGGAATCAACAAAGTCCAAGAGGGTAGCATCTTTCAGAAAAAGAGATGTGCAAGAACAAGGGGGTACAATTTGAAGATAGAGGGGGGACGGCTCAGAGGTAATGTGAGGAAGTATTTTTTCACAGAGCATTGTGGATGCATGGAACAGCCTCCCTGAGGAGGTCATGGAGTCAAGAACAGTGGGGGAATTCAAGAATGCATGGGACAGACATAAGGCAGTCCTAGTGGGGGAGGGTAGGAAGAGGTAAGCTGTTGGTTAACTAGGATCTGCAGCTTATCTGTTAGGTAGGAAAATGGGCAGACTAGGTGGGCCAAGCGGTCCATATCTGCCGTCACATTCTATATTTCTGTGTTTCTATGTTTCTTGAATTACCTCTGCATAAATAGTAATGGGTGCGCTATCAGTTTCCACATGGAATGTCAGGGGTCTTAACACGCCTGTGAAGCATAAGCAGGTGCTATCCCAGTTAAAAAGGATGAAGTCTGATCTAGCCTTCCTACAGGAGACTAAACTAACCCTTACTGGCCATGCTAGACTGGTACGAGACTGGGTAGGGTAGGAAGTCCATTCCTCGGCCCTGACACACAAAAGATGTGTAGTCATCCTAGTTAAAAAAAAACTGAAATGGACACTAATGAAAGCTAAGGTGGACCTACTAGGCCGATGGGTTTTTGTTCTAATGAACACCCCACAAGGGCCGATATTGCTGGGGAATATATATGGTCCCAACAATGATGACCCCAAGTTTTTTCACTCCTTGGCCCAAACAATTGATAAATTGACCCCCCCCCAACCACAATCGTGATGGAAGGGGATTTTAATCTGGTCCTAGATGCCACTCTAGTTAGAAGTGGAAATGATTCTGAGTCACACCAAAAAGGGGTAGTGACAGTACAACAGCTGATGGCAGATAGGGGGCTGGTGGATATTTGCTAGGTATTTCACCCCAGGAATTGGGACTGTTCATTTTACTCCCTGGTACACTGCTCGTATAGCCATCTGGATTTTTGGTTAACATCACCACAAATGACCCAGGCCACAGTGGGCACTGAAATAGCCCCAGTCATAATCTCAGACCATGTCCCAGTGCAGCTTCACCTGCTATGGGGTCCCCCCACCACGCTTTCCATCTTGGAGAATGGATCCTCAACCCCTCCAAGAACCAGACTTTTTAGAATGGGCTAGAAAAACCACAGTACTCTTCTTCCAGGAGAACCCTATGGAAGCAACAAATCCAGGGAATACATGGGAGGCACTGAAGGCCACTCTGAGTGGGGTATAATGTGGTATTTGGCTGCCAGTCAAAGAGCCAGGGAAAAGAAGCTAGTAGACTTGGTGAAACAGCTGAAGGCAACAGAGCAGGCCCTTAAAGCCGCACCACACAAACAGATAAACACCAGACTGGAGAGGGAAATGATTGGACTGGGGATGACCATAAATGGCATCCTATCCCGTAAGGCTGAAAGTTCAATCCTAAGACTTAGTCACAAATACTTGGGGGGAGTACTGGCCCACAGACTCTGAAAACAGCAGGCTAAATGGTTTATTGCAGGCCTCCAGAATCCCGGAGGACAGGTTCAGACTAGCAGTCAAGAAATAAATGACATTATGAAAGTATTTTATGGTGCCCTGTATGCCCCCTCCTGCCCCCAAAACCCCACAGACACAGAGGCCTTTCTTGCCCCCTTGAACATTCCTCAACTCACACCACAGCAGGTCTCCCAGTTAGACATCTCCATAGGAGAGCTGGAGGTGGCAACAGCAATTAAGACCCTGCAATCAGGAAAGTAACCCAGAGGGGAGGGGATGGCTTCCCAGTAGAATTTTGGAAGCATTTGACCCATGAGGTGGAACTCCCCCTAAGCCAGGTGTACACAGAGGTGCTTCAGAAAGGAACCTTCCCCCCTACTCTGAATGAGGCTGTGATAACAATCCTTCCCAAAAAAGGTAAGGACCCGACGAACCTGGCCAGCTGCAGGCCTATATCCCTTATTAATGTGGATAGCAAGATCTTTGCAAAGATTCTTGCTGTCAGACTTAATCCCCTTCTGCCCCAGCTTATCCATCCCTTCCAGGCTGGCTTTGTCCCAGATAGATACAGTGCGGACCATATTCGGTCTCTGATAAACCTAACCCTAGTGGCCCAGGACCTCCCATCTCCTGCGGCAGCACTGGCTGCAGATTTGGAAAAAGCTTTTGATTCCTTAGAACAGGACTATCTACAGTCAGCGCTGAAGCATCTTGGTTTTGGAGAATGCTTTCTGGGTTGGACCCGGGCACTGTACTCTGCCCCAACAGCCAGAATACTTACCAACTCTCCTTTCAGCTGGGAAGAGGCACCAGGCAGGGATGCCCCCTGTCCCCACTGCTGCTCATACTTGCTGTGGAACCACTGGCTGCAGCCATCAGACAGTACCCAGACATCCAGAGAATCAGGATTGGGACAGGTTGCTACCCCAGCATGATATACGCTGACAACCTGCTGATCCCTCTGGCAGACATACAACAATCCCTGGCCCCCTTAGTAACCCTCCTTGCCCAATTTGCAGCCCTGTCGGGCCTCAAAAGTGAAAAAGAGTAAAACTGAAGTACTCCCACTAAACCCACTATGCCTGGAATCAATGACCACCCCCCTTTAACCTGAGATGTGCCCCTGAGGGCATTACAAATCTGAGCATCAGGTTCATAGGAGAAACCCATAGGCTCTGGGACCTCAACCTTACTTAGAAACATAGAAACATAGAATTTGCCGGCAGATAAGGACCGCTTGGCTCACCCAGTCTGCCCATTTCCCTACCTAATGGATAAGCTGCAGATCCTAGTTAACCAGCAGCCTACTTCTTCCTACCCCCACCCCCCTAGAATTGCCTTATGACTGTCCCATGCATGCTTGAATTCCACCACTGTTTTTGACTCCACAACCTCCTCCGGAAGGCCATTCCATGCATCCACAACCCTGTCTGTGAAAAAATACTTCTTTAAACTACCTCTGAGCCGGCCCCCCCTCTATCTTCAAATTGTGCCCCCTTGTTCTTGCACACCTCTTTTTTTGAAAGATGCTACCCTCTTGGACTTTGTTGATTCCCTTGAGGTACTTGAAAGTTTCTATCATGTCCCCCCTCTCCCTCCTTTCCTCGAGGCTATACATATAAATCAAGGGAGATCAGGATAAGAACCCTGCTCTTCACTACCACCCAGCTAATTTAATCCATGCCTCAACCCTCCATGCCACAGGAGAAGTTCAATTACTCCCCTCTTATCTCAAATTCGGGCTGAGCTGAAGAGGTGGAAACTACTCCAGTTAATGCTAGCTGGGAAAGTAGCTGCCATTAAGATGGTGACCTCTCCTAAGATTCTCTACCTCATCTCACACATCCCAATCCACCTCCCTCCTAAGTGGTGCACCCAGATAGACAAACTAATAGGGAACTTCCTATGGGAAAGTAAGCCACCCAGATATAGTCAGCAGAAATTACGGTCCCACTGGCAGGTTCGGGGTTGGAACTCGCCCTGGTTTGAAGGGTACACCCTGGCATACAGAGTAGCTCAAGTTCTCCACTTGTTCTTCCCCCATATGCCTGCTTCCCCTCAGTAGCTCCAGATGGAAGAGGAGCAGAACCAGAGCCTAATATTATCCTCCCTGCTATATGGCTTACAGATAAAGCGATCTAAAATCCATCCCACAATAGGGGCCACAATGAGATATTGGAAGACTGCCCACGGCAAGATGAGGACTAATCCCCCATCTTTTATCCCTCTATGGGGAACTCACCTTCTGCAAGTAGGAAGAGAGCCAATCCACTGGTCTCATTGGATACAAGGGGGATTGCACTGAATTCATCATACCCTGGAAAAAATATTTCTGGGGCTTATTTTCCAAAACTAATCACAGCATTGTGTTCCTCTGGCCCCAATTAGGTAAACACAAGAGTCAGTGTTTACCAAGGGGCACTAAAAGTTGAATTACAGCAGTTTTTCTCCACTACTAACTGAAAACAAGATGGTGATGGCATGACAGTACGGCGGGCGTTTGCAACAGAAAAAGGTGCTTTCGTGGACGAATCTGTCACTGTTCATGGAACATACATTTTTTCCCATAGGATATAATGGGAAGCTTTAAATTTTATTAACTTTTGAACGGATTAATATTTCTTCATCAAATCTTCGAAAGGCACATAATTGACCCAGTTTCCATATACCCTGAAAATTTCAGACCAGATGGACAAAGCGTTGGGTTGTGGAGATGAGCAAAGAATTCGCAAAAGTTGAGGATTTTACACACTTTTTGATGCTCTGCAGCTCCGCAACCGCAAATCTGACCGGAACAAATATTTCCAGATCCAGAGATCTATGGTATGACAACTCAAATGCCTATATATATATATATATATATATATATATATATATATTTATATGTGTGTACACACACACACACACATATGTGTAAGGAATAAGACATGACAAGGTGTGGCTTATTACATAGAAACATAGAAACATAGACTTTGACGGCAGATAAGGACCACTTGGCCCACCCAGTCTGCCCATTTCCCTACCTACTGGATAAGCTGCAGATTCTAGTTAACCAACAGCCTATTTCCTGCAACCCCCCACTATAAATGCCTTATGTCTGTCCCATGCATGTTTGAATTCCTCCACTGTTTTAGACCCCACAACCTCTCCAGGAAGGCGGTTCCATGCGTCCACCACTCTCTCCGTGAAAAGAATTTCCTCACATTACCCCTGAGCCGTCCCTCTAACTTTAAATTGTGCCCCCTTGTTCTTACACATCTCTTTTTCTGAAAGATGCTACCCTCCTGGACTTTGTTGATTCCCTTGAGGTACTTAAAGTTTCTATCATGTCCCCCTGTCCCTCCTTTCATCAAGGGTATACATATTAAGCTCTCTCAGTCTCTCTTCATATGGTTTCTGATGTAGACCCTGCACCATTTTAGCTGCCCTCCTCGACTGCTTCCATCCTGTCTATGTCCTTGCGCAGATGAGGTCTCCAAACTGCACGCAGTACTCCAGATGGGGTCTCACCAACTGTCTGTATAGAGGGATAACCACTTCCCTTTTTCTACATGTGATGCCCCTTCCTATGTATCCCAGTATCCCCTGGCTTTCCTACTGACTTCTCACATTGCATACCCACCTTTAGGTCATCTGATATGACTACACCCAGATCCCTTTCCATTATTGTTGTTGTTAGTACCTCCCCTGCTATTGTGTACTCTTCTCCTGGATTTTTATTTCCCAGGTGCATTACTTTGCACTTCTTTGCATTGAATCTAAGTTGCCATATGTCTGACCATTCCTCCAACCTTGCCAAGTCCCTTCTCATCCTTTCTACCCCCCTTGTGTATCAACTCTGTTACAGATCTTTGTGTCATCCGCAAAGAGGCATACCTTTCCTTCCAGACCCTCTGCAATGTCACCTATAAAGACGTTAAAGAGGACTGGACCCAGTACTGAGCCCTGAGGTACTCCACCAGTAACCCCTTTCTTCAGAATGTGTTCCATTCACTATTACCTTCTGTGTCCTGTTGTGCAGCCAGTTTTCTACCCAGGCTACCACCCTGGGACCCACTCCCAGGCTGGCTAACTTGATTATTAATCTTTTGTGCGAGACTCTGTCAAATGCCTTGCTAAAGTCTAGGTAGGCCATATCCACAGCCCCTCCCTGGTCTATTACTTTGGTCACCCAGTCAAAGAAATTGATTAGATTTGTCTGACATGACCTTCCTGCTGTGAATCCATGCTGCCTTGGGTCCTGTGCCCCACTGGCCTCTAGGTACTCAGCAATTCTTTCCTTCAGAAGTGATTCCATCATTTTCCCACCACTGAGGTCAAACTAACAGGTCTGTAGTTTCCTGCTTCTGCCTTGCTCCCACTTTTGTGAAGGGAATCACATCTGCCCTCCTCCAGTCCTCAGGTACCACCCCATCTTCCCATGATTTGTTAAAATGTGTGGTTAGTGGTGTCACTAGGTCCTCCTTAGCTCTTTTTAGGATTTTAGGTGAATCCGTCAGGCCCCATTGCTTTGTCCACCTTGAGTTTTAGAAGTTCTTTCAGTACTCTTTCTTCTTTAAATGGACTGGTATCAACCCCACTATCCAGAGTGCTTCTACTGTTTGGTTTAGGTAACTCCTCCTTTCTTCTTTTGTGAATACTGAGCAAAAGTATTCATTCATTATCTCTGCCTTTTCACTGTCTCCCTCTGCCCACCTCCCCTCTCCTTTATTAATCTTCCCTATCTCCCTTAACCTTTCTATGTTCCCTAATGTACCTATAAAAGGTTTTATCCCCCTTCTTAACTGAGTTGGCTATCCTTTCCTCGGTTTGGGCCTTTGCTTTTCTGACTGCCTTCCCCACTTCTTTCTGCTTTAATTGCTACAGTTCCCTGTCATGCTCTGTCTGTGATTCCTTATACTTTTTGAATGCAGCCTTTTTCTCCTTAACCTTCCCTGACACTTCTTTTGAGAGCCATAGTGGTTTTTTATTCCGCTTTGTTTTCTTTATTTGTTTCACACAAAGGCTTGTTGCCTCCATGATGGCAGTTTTGATTTTCTCCATTGTTCTTCCACCCTCTCCTTCTGGCCATTTGCTAATGCATTCCTCAGTATTCACCCATTTTGCCAAAGTCAGCCCTTCTAAAGTCCAGTATCCTTGTATTTGTATGGCTTGTCTCCATGGTTGTGTTTATTGTAGAAGCACTGTGCAGTGGTCGCTTGTTTCAGGTGTCTACTGACTTCTAAGTTTGTGATCCCTCTCCATTTGAGAGTACCAGGTCTAATATTGCTCCCCCTCCGAGTAGGTTCCACCACTAGCTGTCTAAGGCATGCCCTGTAGGGCGTCGAGAATGACCCTGCTCTTGGATGTGGCTGCAGTCCATGTTGCCCAGTTAACATCTGGCATATTCAGGTCCCCCATCAACAGTATCTCCCCTTTTTCAGCCATTTTGAGAATGCCCTCTATCATTTTCCTGTCCATTTCCTCCACTTGAGACGGGGGTCTGTATACAACCCCTGTGCGGATTGTGATGCCATTCCCTGTCTCCAATGTGACCCATGGACTGGCAGCACCTCTGAGAAGGTTACTGTGCTTGCTACCTGTCTGAGGCCCCTCCCCAACTCCACAAATTCATCCTGCACTGTACTGATCTCATGCCTAGCTAGGTCATTTGTCCCGAGGTGGACAATGATATCTAGTTTCCTCTCCTGTGATGCTGCTTCTGCAGTCCTGAGGATTCGCTTCCTGTCCCTCCAAGCCATGGCACCAGACAGGCACCTTACTTCCCTCTCCTCTCCCTTCCCCAGGTCTACACCCCTAACAATTGAGTCCCCTATCAGAAGCTGTTTCTTTCCCTTGTGTTGTCCCTTGCCACTCTTTTGTGGGTCTCCCTTGTGGCTGTCTCCAGCATTCTTCTTGGTCTCCAATGAGGGTGTCATCATAGAGGAACCTTGATTTTTCAGACCGACATATGATTTGTGTAGAGGTGCAACTTGGGGGCTATGCCTCTGTTCCACCACCCTCACCCTCCCAGAACCTACTGTGGTCCATCTGCTCTTCACACATGGCAACCTCTGAGGCAGTGGTTGTGGAACTGGTGCTCTTTGGGTGAGGTAGTCCTCCTTAGTCCTTGCCAGTTCAGCCTGGAGGTGGGCAACCTCTTCCCTCAGAGCTGACAGTTGCCTGCAAATAGGGCAGCAACGCAGGTTCCAGAATGTTTCCCGGAAAATTGCTGCCCCACAACCAGTGCATTGCACCACTCCCCACATGTCCCTCTTCCTTATAATATACAATGAGTAATATACAATTTTTTTTTTTTTTGGGGGGGGTGTGTGTATACTTACGCTTTATGCACTGTGCTGGGTAATTAAGAATATGACAGTTCTGCTCCAAGACCTGTTGAGGAAGTGATGTCAGAACCTTGGCTATAAAGGAAATACCACAACCACTTGTGACTGTTAGAAACAATCAATTACACCACTGCTCCACCACCCTGGTGAGTACTGCCCTTTATAGTAAGTCAACCAACACCACAATGTACTAGACCACTGCTCCTACACAAACCACTCTACTGAGTCCAGGGATAAAAACAAACTCACTGTTCAGCCAGCAGGACACTTCCAAAATATTGCACAAATATCCTTCCAAATCCTATGTGTCTAGCACAGAAATCAAGCAACTTCATTGGCTAAGAGCATGCCCCAGGTGCATGATGAGGCACGAAGTGCTTGCACTGAGTGCTTTAGCACCTTAGAAGTGCTCTTATTAGGCCATAAACCTCACCTCGGAGTGTCTTATTCTGCTTATAAAATGGGTCCCTAAGGAAAAAAAATACAAAAATCAGTTATCCAAATAAAATGCATTAAAAACTGTAAAGTATACTGTATGTTAACAGAAAAGTAGTCCTTGCCAATGGATGGTGTAATGTATGTGTCACCTCCCCCTTTCACAAACAGAAACAAATCCTCTATATTGTACATCTTTTATTCTCCCATGCCCACACAATCATCTTCTAAAAGTGTATTTCAACATTTTAGGTTTTTTGTATTCACTGTGAACTGGTTTTGATTGGAGCGATCGTGTCCCTTACTCAACGTTTTTAGCGCTTTTGTACAAGCGCTGTTATTTGAAAGCCACCAGAGGATGGTTGTGTCTGTTTATGCCCCCTCAACACACTAAAACCTTTGCAAAGATTTTGACTTTTTGTTTCTCATACTGTCAGACCAGAGAGATCACTGAGAGGGACTGGTTTCAGTGTTTTAGTAGGACTGAGCAGGGAGCGAGACTGTCCCTTACCAGCCTCCGTAGCTACTTGTTTGTAGCAGTTTGGCGTAACAGCCGGTGGTCACATTTATTCCGATTTGGGTTTATAGTCTGTGTTGTTGCCAGTAGTTTTAAATAATTATACTAGTAAAGGCAGCAAGACTGGTGGAGGTGTGGGGTTTCGACTTTGATTTCAAAGCCGTTTCTTGGTGGCACATGCTAATGCTCAGTGGATCGCAGGCGGCTGATACTGCAGTACAGGCAAGCAGCTGTTTCATCAGGCTGATTGCTCTTTCAGTCAAGATTCACTTTTTATTAGATTAAAAAATAAAGTTTCATGTTACTGTAAATGTTGTGGGTGGGCTGGCGAATGGCCAGCTGGGTGGGCTGAGCAAGTGACTCCCGGATTGATTTTGAATATTTCAGTCAGCTTGCATTTTGTGAAACATTTCTTTCTTTAAAAAGAAATAGAGAATGGTGATATAAGGGTGCAGTCTAACTTTTGCTGGAATTTTGGCAATTTCAGCAGCTTCCCCCATGTCATGCCTATACAACTCCCTTTGTAAATCGTCCACTTCTCCTTCCTCTCCACCCCTCCTCTACTTGCCCCGCCTTATCCATCCGTCCTACTTCTACTGATGAACATTGCTTATTTCTGAAGCAACTTGCTGTAAATCGAATTTATGTACTATATATGTATTCTCTTAATTATATATATGCATATCAGATGTATGTATTCTGCAACCTTGTATCTTGTGGATTTATATATTTTGCATCCTTATATCTTGTGTGCTATTGTAATCTTTTTATGTTGATTGCACACATGCACAAGAAACATGTTGCATCAGCTTTCTCCACAAGCAGGTTGTGGAGGCGTGGCACTGTTGTGCCTAATACCCCCACAGCCTGCAAAGGCTTGTCCCGCTTCCCCCAATGCCATGGCATGCTGCTGCTGACACTAGTTCAGCCAGCAGGCCACAGCTTTCTAAAAAATCAGCTGCTGCAATCAGTGGCCACCTCGTCATTGCAGCGTCAGCCATCCGCTGCAATGAGGGAGCGACCCGTCATTGCAGGGCGGGATGTAGGACCACTGATATTGTTTGTGAACATGGCGGCGGCTTGCCACCATATTCACAAACAATATTTACCCCCACCATGTTTATTTACAACGGGAGCCACCCCGCCGGCATAATGTAACCCCCATTTAGTTGTCTGCCGACGGGTGCCCAATCCCCGTCAGCAGAAAGGAATCCCCTTTGTTGTTTGCCGACAGGGGTACCTAATCCCCGTCAGCTACAGCTGCCCCCCCCAAAAAAAAACAAGACTTCGGTGGCACACTGGGAGCCCACCCCAGAGTGCCATATGCCCATTTTGTTGTTTGCCGATGGGGGTGCCCAATCCCCCATTGGCTACAGCTGTCCCCCCAAAGCCAGACTCTGGTGGCACGCTGGGAGCCCACCCCAGCATGCCACATGCCCCTGTAAAGTTGAAACGGTCCCACAACGTTTTCTTGTTTTTTTTGTACCTGAAAAAAAGGAAATGGTCCCTCTTAGTCTCCCTGCCCCCTCCCACAACCCGCACCCACCCACTGCGCACCCAGCCTTCCCACACCCCCCTCACCCCATACTTACCTGCGGAGTCTGGCACGATGATCTTCGGTGGACCGGGAACACATCTGCACTCTTCAAAGCCGACCGCGAACTGAGGAAATGCCGGTAAGCTGTATAATGTAATGAATAGGGTTTTTTCAACTTTAGTGCATATCTCGGGCATTTTTGGGATTTTTTCACCAAATTTTCAACATGGGGTTTTTGGGACACCTCCTCATGAATTCTTGAACTTTCTTGGCGTTACTAGGCCTGAAAGGTGGTTTTGCGGTCACTGCGTGGAATCACCCTTCAGGGCTGATTAATGAAATGACAGTGCCAGTGTTCATGAGGTGGGCTCTCAAAAGCCTTATTCTGTGTGATGGGAAAAATCAAAAAAGTCTGTTTTACTCGGCGTGGTGCGAGCTGCTACACACACTCGTAACTTCGCGAATTTGCAATATTTTCACACCAGATTTTCAACATTGGCATTTTGTCATACCTTCTTGTGAGCAGTATAGCTGTCATTGTTCACATCTTGGCCAAAATGTGTTTTCACACTTACAACGCAGAATAGCGCGGTCGCTGTGGGAAATCAGTGTTCAGGACAGATTAAGAAAATGACAGTGACACTGTTCATGAGTAGAGGTACTAAAATGCCTATGTTGAAAATTTGATGACGATACTCCATAAAATGACTGTGTTACTAGCGTGCATTGCGCAGTTGGCACGCATGCTCGTAACTTCGTGAATTTATAATATTTTCACTCCAGATTTTCAACATTGCCATTTTCCCAGACCTACTTATGAACAGTACAGCTGTAATTTTTCCCATCCTGGCTGAAAAGTGTTTTCACTCTTCAGGCGCAGAATAGAGTAGTTGCTGTGGGAAATCACTGTTCGGGACAGATTAAGAAAATGACAACGATACTGTTCGTGAGCAGAGGTCCTAAAATGCCTATGTTGAAAATTTGGTGATGCTAGCCCATCAATTGACAGTGTTACAAGTGTGCATTGTGCACTTTCCACGCACCCTTGTAACTTCGCAAATTTGTAATATTGTCATGCCACATTTTCAACGGTGGCATTTTTTCACACTTCCTTATGAACACTACAGCTGTCATTTTTCACATCCTGGCTAAAATATGTTTTTGCACTCCTGCCAGAGAATAGCACAGTCACTCTGGGAAATCAGTGTTTGGGACAGATTAAGATCGACTGAGTGAGAGAGGCGAGTGACTGAGCTCAACTGAGCTCTGTTGGAACTGCTGTGGATTTGTTTGTGGGCAGACAAAGGCCCCAGCACAAAAGTCCGGTACAAAAGGGCAGCCTGCAGCACTGGGAGAAAAACAACGAGAGAGCGACTGAGGGAGGGAGGGAGAGAGAGCGAACTCACTGAAGCGCTGTCAGGACTGCTGCGGATCTCTTTGTGGGCAGAAAAAGGCGTCAGTGCAGGCAGGGGCCCAGTACAAAAGGCCAGCCTGCAGCGGTGGGAGAAACAGTACGAGCGAGTGAGACAGGGGGACTTAGTGAGCTCAACAGAGCTCTATCAGGACTGCTGCAGATTTCTTTGTGGGCAGAAAAAGGTGCCAATGCAGGCAGGAGCCCCCTACAAAATGGCAGCTTGCAGCGCCAGGACAAACAGAATGAGTGCATGAGAGAGGGAGACTGAGCGACCTGCTCTGTCGGGACAGCTGCAGATTTCTTTGTAGACAGACAAATGTGCCAATGCAGCCAGGAGCCCCATACAAAAGCGCAGTCTGCAGCGCCAAGAGAAACAGAATGATCGAGTGACAGAGCGGTAATGAGCGAGCTCAGCGGAGCTCTATTGTGACTGCTGCAGATTTCTTTGTGGGCAGAAAATGCGGCAATGCAGGCAGGAGCCCAGTACAAAAGGCCAGCTTGCAGCGCCGGCAGAAACGGAATGCGTGAGGGACAGAGGGGGAGTGATCAAGCTCAATGGAGCTGTGTCGGGACTCCTTCAGATTTCTTTCTGGCCAGAAAAAGCTGCCACTGCAGGCAGGAGCCCAGTACAAAAGGGCAGCCTGCAGCGCCAGGAGACACAGAATGAGTAAGTGAGGAAGGGGGAGTCGGTGAGCTCAACGGAGCTGTTGGGACTGCTGCAGATTTGTTTGTGGGCAGAAAAAGGCAACAATGCACGCAGGGGCACAGTACAAAAGGGCACCCTGCACTGGCAGGAAAACCAGAATGAGCGAGTGAGCGAGCTCAGCGGACCTGTATTGTAACTGCTGCAAGTTACTTTATGGACATAAGAAGGCAGCAACACAGGCAGGAGCCCAGTAGACAAGGGCAGCTGCAGTGCCAGCAGAAACGGAATGAGTGAGTGAGTGAGAGAAGGGGAGTGAGCAAGCTCAATGGAGCTTTGTCTGGAGTGCTGCAGATTTCTTTGTGGGCAGAAAAAGGTGCCAACAGAGGCAGGAGCCCAGTACAAAAGGGCAGCCTGCAGCGCCGGGAGAACCAGAAGGAGAGAGTGAGACAGGAGGAGTGAGCAACCTCAATGGAGCACTGTTGGGATAGCTGTGGATTTCTTTGTGGGCAGAAAAAGTCACCAACACAGGCAGGAGCCCAGTACAAAAGGGCAGCCTGCAGTATCAGGAGAAACAGAATGAGCGAGTGAGAAAGGGGGAGTGAGCCACCTCAATGGAGCTCTGTCGGGACAGCTGCGGATTTCTTCCTTGGCAGAACAAGGTGCCAACGCAGGCAGCAGCCACGTACAAAAGAGCAGCCTGCAGCACCAGGACACACAGACTGAGCCAGTGACAGAGGTCCATTGAGCGAGCTCAGCAGACCAACGCAATCAACATTCAGCATTGACAAATGCTTGTTTATTATTGTTAATCTGCCTACTGTTCTATGCACTGTTGTATAGTTTAACTCTGTGCCACTGTATGTGGCCTGGGTCATGCCTGAAAACGGTCCCTGGGATCAGCACACCTACCCGGTTACCAAAGTCATAAATAACTAAATAAATAAATGTTCTCTGTATGAGAACAGAGGGGTATTTTTGACTTCTGTAGCTGCAGCTGGAACTTGTGCTGCTGACTGTAGTGTCGTCTGTGAGCTGTTGTTTCCCCGGTGTGTAAGTAAACTATGCTTAGGGCCAAAGATGTACCAGGGGCCCACTTCTGAGATAAAGGGCCCAGTATGTGAGGACATGATACTGTGTCAGAGTGATCAGTTGAACCACTCTGCCCTATTAGCAATTAGCAACCTTGTTGTGCTGTGTACTATAGGATTGCAGCCTTTTTCTGCATGGATACAAGAGACATTACAACTGTAAAGGGAAGGGGTTGGGAAGCACCATGTAAATAGATTGCAGGGCCACGCAGCAAATAGCACAACCCTCACATTGGTGAACACAGGGCTTTCAGGTGCCTCCTGCATCTAGAACAAATAGAGTCATGAAGTATGGATATGGGTATTAGATGACCGTTCCCAACCACTAGTTAGAGGATCACAGGGATTTGTGAGGGACCAGATAGTAGTAGGTGGCATGTGGGGAGGATTGAGAAAGGGAGGGGGGGTTCTATGTGATGCCAGTGACAGTATAATGGATGGGGTTTGTGAGGGACACATAATGAACATTAGAGTACCATAGCACCAGAACATAAACCCCCCAGCAACCCATAGGTGGGCCTTAAGGTGAGAATTGAGATGGTGGGTGGAATATCATATACAGTGCTGGAGTTCCTTTCATGATGTTGCAGCATGGGACTGGTGCAGCATCATGCCAAGACCTTCTTGAGTAGTGCAATCTGGCACATCACTAGGTACAAATGGGGTTTGCACTGTTTGCAATGGTAGTCAGATGTACATCATGCCTGAATTGCCTGAGAGGGCCCCCATGCTAAATGTTGTGTAATATTATGTAAACCTAGCCCTGATACAGCATCACAGGGTGGGGCAGTGTGTGGGCAGGGTGACCATTCCACATTGCACTGCAGTGCACTGCCATAGTTGGGAACAGGCACTGCAGGCAAGTGATGTGGCCATGCACCCGAACACCCATGCTGTGCTATGTGACGCCACCAATTTTGCGCACTTCTGTGGAGGGGGGTGCATGGTCAACAGTGTCCATGCCTTGGAGGGAACCAGAGTGTACTGTGCTAGACAGGCAACTTGCAGATATTTCAGCATGTCATAGCAACACTGCACATGTCTCAGAGAACCACATGATGGTGTATGTGGCCACCAGGTAGAACCCACTAGCTACGACCACTGGATGATGTGCACAGTGATGTCATGTAAGGTGGGCAGCACCGGGCAGCCCAACTCCACCATCAGCTGGTGCATGATCGCACACGGCATGCTGCTACCAGTGCCACCTGGAGGGTGATGTAGGCCCTCAGGTGGAGTGTCACTGTACATGCCCACATCCAGCCCACTAGGATGACCAACACAGTGTAGCGTGTCCAGTGCATGTGCATGCACATGCATGTGGAGTGGGATGTACACGCCACACAGTGATATCTGTATACATGAGCCATGTCACATGAAACCATGTGCCATGCCACACAGTGTTGACGTTGCTGTTGTCAGTAGCCAGACATAGGTCAGGCAGGCAGATACAGCCTCCTGGGTGCATAATGTTGAGACGTACATGGCACTGTATGGGTGGTGTTGGGGGACTGGTGCAGTGTTGTGTGTATGCGCTTGGCATGTTGCCATGTTGAATCCCACATGGTACCACTCTGCTGCCCTATTACCAGTGCAGGTGTGTGTACCCATGGAGGCCATGGCACCTTAGTGCTGCATATGTGACCCAAGTCTACCATGGTCACCAACACATGTGAGTGGACTGTAAGTCTACCATGCAAAAGTGACACAGTGACATGGTGGGTAGGGGTAAACAAACAATGGTTTAATGTGTAACAGAGGAACAGTAACAACAGTGAAAACAGTAGTAAGTAATAATAAGACCCCAAACCCACCCCTACCATCCTCAACAACAGCAACATGTATATAAAACCCACAACCCCCCCACCCCCATAACAACAATGAAATGTACAGTGGTGTGAAAAAGTATTTGCCCCCTTCCTGATTTTCTCTATTGCATATTTGTCACACTGGATGTTTTCAGGTCTTTAGACAAAATATAATATAAAGTATAAAGGGAACCTGAGTGAACAAATAACACTTTTTTTTTCACTTATTTCATTTATTTAATGATAAAAGCTAACTAACACCAACTGGCACTGTGTGAAAAAGTAATTGCCCCCTAGTTAAATCAACCCAATTAAAGGGGTAATTAGAGTCAGTTGACTGAACACAGCCAGGCTTGATTACAGCCAGCCCTACTCAATATAAACCTCACTTATTTTGACCCTTACCATCAGAGTCACGTAGCCAGCACAAAGATTCAACAAGCACATTGTGCCATGATCAAAGGAAGTTCCTGAAAAGATCAGAAAAAAAATTGTTGCCCTCTATCAGTCTGGAAAGGGTTACAAAGCTATTTCTAAGGCTCTGAACTCCATCAACCACAGTGAGAGCCATAATCTCCAAATGGAGAACACTTGGAACAGTAATGAATCTTCCCAGGAGTAGCGGCGCCAAAATTACTCCAAGGGCGCAGCGTAAAATCATCCAAGAAGTCTCAAAGGATCCTAAAACAACATCCAAAGAACTGCAGGCTTCTCTTGCCTCAGCTAAGGTCAGTGTTCATGACTCCACAATCAGAAAGAGACTGGGCAAAAATGGGCTTCATGTGAGAGTAGCAAGGCGGAAACCACTGCTAACCAAGAACAACATAAATGCTCATCTCTCATTTGCCAAGAAGCACCTGGATGATTGACAAGCCTTTTGGGAAAATGTTCTATGGACAGATGAGTCCAAAGTGGAACTTTTTTGGACAACATGGATCCCATAATGTCTCGCATAAAGCAAACACAGCATTCCACAGTAAGAACACCATACCAACAGTCAAACATGGTGGTGGTAGTGTGATGGTGTGGGGATGCTTTGCTGCCTAAGGACCTGGATGACTTGCCATAATTAAAGGAACCATGAATTCTGCTCTGTACCAGAAAATTCTTAAGGAGAATGTCCAGTCATCCTTCCGTCAGGTGAAGCTGAAGCGTAGTTGGGTCATGCAGCAAAGACAATGATCCAAAGCACAAAAGCAAGTCCACATCAGAATGGCTAAAAAGAAGTAAAATTAAAGTTTTGGAGTGGCCTAGTCAAAGTCCAGACTTAAACCAAATAGAGATGCTGTGGCAGGACCTGAAACGAGCAGTTCATGCTCGAAAACCTACCAAATGTTACTGAATTAAAGCAGTTCTGCGAGGAAGAGTGGGTTAAAATTCCTCCACAGCAATGTGAAAGACTGATATTGAATTATAGGAAGTGTTTGGTTGCAGTCATTGCAGCTAAATATGGCGTAACCAGTTATTAAGTGTAAGGGGGCAATTACTTTTTCACACAGTGCCAGTTGGTGTTGGTTAAATTTTTTTCATTAAATAAGTGAAATAAAAAAAAAAAACAAGTGTTATTTGTTCACTCAGGTTCCCTTTATCTAATATTACATTTTCTCTAAAGACCTGAAAACATCCAGTGCGACAAATATGCAATAATAGAGAAAATCAGGAAGGGGGCAAATACTTTTTCACGCCACTGTACATCATGCCCTAGAACCACAACCCACCCCCAACAACAACAATCACATGTATATAAAACCTCAAAACCACCCCACCCCCCACAATGACAACAACGTGACACAATGACAACATGTATATAAACCCCCCAACCACCCCCAACGACAACAGGAACATGCATATAAACCCCACAACCACTCCATCCCCCACAACAACAACATGTAAATAAAACCCTGAAACCACCCCCACCTTCCAACAACAACTGAAATAGGCCACCACTGCGTCCTTAACGATCTGCAGGGTGGACCACAGGGGTTGTAGGGAGCCATGCAGGTGTGCAACATCCTGCATTATTGTCTCCACAAGACCAGCCAGCACCTGGCCCCTGTGCCTGTGTGGTTGGGGTGGTCGGACAGGAGGATGCTTCCCATCATCCAGGGCCTTGGCCTGCTGTGAATGCTCCTGGTCCCTGCCCTCGGTGGGTACAGTCTCCTGGTTGGGGGCCTCTGCCACACTGTCCTCGATGGCACCAGGACTTCCAGCCTCCTCCAGGTGTTCCACCTCCACCTCCTCCTATGTGCCATCACCCACATGCAGACTATGTCCAGGTCAAGGACACCTGGCACCACATCCGTGACACCACCATGGGCATTGTCACTACTGTCCGATGGTGCCCCTTCATGTGAGCCCTGGCCATGCTCCTCCGGGGCCTGCTGTGTGTCATCCATGACCACCTGTTCATCTGGCCTGGCAACTGCCTGCTCTGCCTGGTCTTTGATGTCCTCCTTCCCACCATCTTGTGGCAGTGGCAGTGGCAGTGGCCGGGCCCTCCACTGACAGCATCTTGTGCACAGTACATACACATGGGCATCCCTCCACTTCTGCTCCACCATTGCCCGCAGGAGTGCCCTGTGGCAGAGGTTCATGACATGTTGTCCACCAGTGTGTGCGGCATCTGTAACATGGTAAGAGGACATGTATCAGTGAGAGGTCAAGGCACTGGCCATGCGGCAGTCCAGGGGTGATGGCAGAGGGATGGTGTTTGACACCATCCCCCACACATCACCTGCACATTACACCTGCCCTACCATTGTGGTCATGCTGCCACATCCTTGCACTGCATATGACATCATGCTGTAATGCCCATGTGCACCCCGGGTGCATGACCTTCCTGCCACCCCCATGTGCCACATGTACATACATGCCACATGTGTGCGACACACCATGCACACACAGCACCCTTGTGTACATGCCTGGTGGTGGTGGTGTGTGGTCCACACCACTACCTGCACATATGCTGCCACACCCTGGCCCTGTTATCTGAAATGCCCCCATTTACCTTGCCGTGGACAGTTGGGTGTGGTCACTTGTCCCTCCACCTGCTGCTCCTGTGCCTCACCACCAGTCCCCTGCGTTCCTGCAGCTGCACGACGACGACCTGTGGAAACAGAGGGTAGGTACACATGTGTAAGTGTGATGTCACACGGGCATGCACTGGATGCCATTGGTGTCTGCCAGGCTGTCAATCTGTGTGTCCTACCTACCTTCTGCAGGTTGCTGGCCAGTTCTTATTGCCGCATCACTCCTGGAGGCCATGCCCATAAGCCACTGCAGGATCCTGGGGTCACACCTGGTGAGGTCCTGCCAGTGGTGCTTGAGCTGGTGTGGGGTGCACCTGATGTCACTTACCCTCTCCAGGTGTGCCCCAATCTGCCTCCATATGTTGTCCCTCTCATTGGGGGTGTGCCTCCTGCAGCCTGGTGGAAGCAGTGTCCTCCCCCCACTGCTGCACCAAGTTTATGAGCTGAGCTGTCTCAGCAGGTGTAATATTTAGTGCCCTCCCACTCAGACTGGTCGTTTTTGTTGACAAAATGCAACTACAAGGCCTTAGTCTGACTCTCTGGCACTTGCCATTCAGATTGCATTGTGTTGCAACATGCATTTACGACTGCACATGTTCCCGCATGTGATACATGCATAGTGCTGCCGGCTGCATGTGCAGCAGTTTCCACTGCAAGTTGCATGTGTGTGTACTTTTTTGCTGCAAAACGAATGTGCATGTTATCACATATGCACATCTGCAATGGACATAAAGTGACAGCATGGTCACAATGCCATCCCAGGAGCAAGGACTGTCTGCCTTGTGCAGGACACCAGCCCTGGCATCACTGTATGTAAACCAGTGACCGTGACTGGTAGGCAGCACCTGGCTGTATTAACCCATTGGGGAACTGGTGATTGTTTCAGTGACACATGTGGTACAATGTCATGCATATGCATTTTGTGAGTTATTGGCAGGCAAATGCACACTCATCACAGATGCACATTTTTGATGCACATGCGGCCTGCATTGTGGTATGTGTGGTACTGTCATCACAAATGTCTTGTTGCAAGGAGCTGTCACAACATTCATAGGGTTGTGCATGTTCCACATATGTTGTTGCACACTACACAGTGTACCATGCACGTTACACATCCTCCCCTGAATGTCACCTATGTGGATGGTGTGCAGCATCCCAGCACTGTCTCCACCCACCACCACCATGGTGCACATCTCAGTGCATATTGCCATGCTGTCTTCTGTTTCTCATGTTGCCTTGCCTGCCTTGTGTCCTTCACTCACCACTGCAGGTATCTATGCCCACGAGGTGCTGCCACCTGACATGGCCACTGGCTGACGTGTACAGTGGCAAAATGTCTGGTGCCTATCTCCTGGCAGCATGGCTGTGCAGTGGTATGCTGTCCATATGCTGTTTGCCTACTGCTGCTGGTGCCACCTGTTGGTGGTTGGTGTACCTCAGGTGAAGTGGGGGGGCTATCAGGTCATATCTGGCATGTTGTCCTGCCTGGCACAATGCAGCAAGGTTGTATGGCTGTCTGACACCACAGTGGTCTTCATCACCCCCAT
Source organism: Neoceratodus forsteri (assembly GCA_016271365.2). Classification (NCBI taxonomy): domain Eukaryota; kingdom Metazoa; phylum Chordata; order Ceratodontiformes; family Ceratodontidae; genus Neoceratodus; species Neoceratodus forsteri. Next base: position 240,564,681 of record CM057451.1, read on the forward strand.
CCTTCTCCTCCTCCTCCTCCTCCTTATCCAGGTCTGGTAGTGGCACATGGTTCCTGACTGCCAGACTGTGCAGCATGCAGCACACCATGAAGATCTTGCACACCATCTCAGAGCTGTACTGCAATGCCCCTCCTGAATGGTCCAGGCACCAGAAACATGCCTTCAGGACATCGAATGTCCACTCAGTCGCAGCCCTGGTGGTGGCATGGGCCTCATTGTAGCATACCTCTGATGTGGTGTGTGTGTGCCGTAGTGGTGTCATGACCCATTGCATTGTGGGTAGCTACTGTCACCTGTGGGATTTAAGTGACACACCATTAATGTGTAGGGCATATGTCACACACACAAGACTGTTACATCTGCTGGGACTAGGTGATTCCTTGCAGGCCAGTTGCACCTACCTATGAGCCATCCACCTGTGAGCTGTCCACTCTCAAATGCCTCCTGTAGGCCACAGTTGTGGAGGACATGGGAGTCATGGCAGGAACCAGGGTAATGGGCTACAACATCCAGTATGTGGCACTGGCTAGCACACACCACTTGCATATTCATGAAGTGGAAGCTCTTTCTGTTGATGTACACTTCTGCCTCACCTGGTGGTGTCCTGATGGCCACTTGTGAACAGTTAATTGCCACAAGCACACGGGAGAACTGTGCAACATCATAAAAGGCCTGCTTTACCCCCCTGCTGCTGCTGTGTGTCCCTTGTGAATGTGATGTAACTATCCATCCAGTCCACCATCGCATCCAGGAACTGCCTGAGGCACTGGGACATGGCTGGCTGTGAGATGCCCACAGTGTCACCTGTGAGGGTTTGGAATGTGCCTGTGGTGAGGAAGCACAATGTGCACTTGCCTTCACCTCCACAGGCACAGGATGCACCCTACAGATGGCACTCTGTTGATCTTCCCATAGGTCATCACACAGCTCAGCTATGGTGGGCTTTGGAAGGCAGCAGCATGCGATGCACTGCTCCTTCATAAGATCCAGGTATGATGCCCTGGTTCTGTACACCCATGGCATCTGACAGGTATGTGTTGCATTGGTTGCTGCCTGTTCCCCTGGTTCCTGCCATCACACCGCTTGCAGTGCCTATGCCACCTGTCCAATAGCATTAATCCAAGTATGGCTGCCAGTGCTGCCATCACACTGTCACTCTCAGTAGGACTGTCTGCACACTGCTTGCTCCACAGTAACTCTGCTGTCTGTCTCACTGGGCCCCCTTTTATAATCTGCTGCAATTACACCTGCTCCCCCCGGTGTATCATATGCCTTTTACAGGTGGTGTATCTTGCCCTTTAGTTGCATCTAGAATCCTGACATAGGGAACCTGCTGCTTTTCTTTGGCACGAGTCAGTTTATGCCAATGCGTATCTCAATGTTTGGTGCAAGTGTGGCATAAGTCGACTTTGGCGTATCGGGTTTACTTCATGGCACAGGCCGCATTCGAGAATCATGCATGTCACAAATGTTTGGCACAACTCACACTTTGCAACATTCTGTTTGGTGCAAGTGCATTATACCTGGCATAAGCCTTTGAGAATCGGGCCCCAGGACTTCAGATTTGTTGCCAATAAAAATATTAAAGATATGTTGCCAATAAAAATATCAAAGAGGATCAGACCTAGCACCGACCCCTGTGGCAGTCTGCTAGCTACTCCTTCTTCTTCTCATAGGGGGCTGTTTATTAGTATCCTCTGGGTCCTTCCGCTAAGCCAGCTCCAAATCCAGTTCACTACTTGTTGCCCTGCCCCCATGCTCTCTAACTTGTTTAGTAGCCTTCTATGTGGGACCAAGTCGAAGGCTTTGCTGAAGTCCAGGTATACTATGTGTATAGCACTGTCCTGAGCCACTATTTTGGTTACCCAGTTGAAAAAGTCTATTAGATTAGTTTTGCATGATCTCCCCTTGGTAAAGCCATGCTGTTTTGTGTCTAATTTGCTGTTTTCCTCGAGAAAGGATATAATCCTCTCCTTTAGAAGGGTTTCCATTATTTTAGCCACAATTGAGGTGAGGCGTACTGGTCTGTAGTTGCTTGCACTCTCTTTGCTCCCATTTTTATGTCTGCATGTGCGGAGCTCTGCGGACATTTTGCAATCACTGTAGGACAGGAAAGGGACTCTGACCAGAATGCATCCCTGTGTTCTTCTACAATGATGTGGTGAGCTCCCCACAGTGCTGACTCTGTTGCTGTGTGGCCTCTGCGGACAGAGCTCCCTTCCATGGCATGGTGCCCCCCCCCCCGTGGGCACACTTCTTTACCACAGCACTTCCACATTAATTCCAGGTGGTTGAGTGTAGCACTTTTCATAGCAGTGGCGGCATATGCTGGTGGATCAGAGCACTGCTGGAGGATGCTGCTGAAACGTTTAAATAAAATAATAAAAATGCCCCCCCCCCAGAACTGCATTACAACATTTTAACATGCAAGGCACTCCGTCAGAGTTCAGCGCTGTTGCTAGTATACCAGCAAAGAAAACACTATATCACACATTTCAACTTAGACCATCAAACTTCAGGACCTAGACCCAAGTAAGTAAACAATTGCACTGCAGCATTCATTTTAACGTGCAAGGCATTCTGTTGGGGTTCAGTGCTGGTGATAGCACACCAGTACAGAAAACACTACATCACACATTTCAACTTAGACTCTCAAACTTCAGGAACTAGACCCAACCCCCACTCCAGTGCCCCACCTTCAAACAAATCCTGCCTTCTTAAGTTCCCAGGATCCCAACCCGCTCCAGTCCCATGCACACCCATTGTCACACTCAGTACCTTTAAAATCCTAGACCTTCTGCCCAATCAAAGCAGGCCATGCTCTCATGCTTAACAAAATGTTCCACTCCCCTACAGCTGTTGCTCCTGCCTTTGCTCTCATTGCACCTATCAGCCACAGCAGAGAGAGCAGTGTTGGCAGCAGTGCAGCATCTTGATGCTTTCCCCCAAAAAAGAATAAGATTGCCCCTATGGCATGCTCTGAGTAGGACAAAGACAATGTTTGCATTAGCTTTGAGAGAAAGAACCGGAGAAGAGGGGTGGTTGTATCCCTTACTTGAATGTACTTCTCAGGTGCAATGAATGTTTTACCGTTGCACTTCAAACATTTGCTTATCTTCCTCATTATGTTAGAGCTATTTCTGTTTTTTAAATATGTATGTATTATATACTGTTGTCATGTGAACAGTTCCTGTTTAATCTGATATCAATTACATATTCTCTTGCTGAGTTTATAAACTACAATGTTCACAGTCCTGTGTTCAACTTTTCACCATGGACTGATTTTGCATGCAAGATGTCACACTGATAAGAGATATGTCATGCCTATAGTGCAGTTATTGTCTCAGTAGTGTCACAAAACACATACAGTTAATGATACCGTATACCATGTTCAAATCTGATAGCAGTACCATCTACTTCCTTTACCCCTTTTTAGACAGATTGCATGTTTCATAGATTAAATTACCCAGGTGTGATACCTGAAAAAATAAACTGGTCTCCTGTGACCAGCTGATTGTGAACAGAAGAGGAATTCTTAAACAGAGTGCCAGGCCGTTTATTGCCAGGCCGTTTATTGTATGCATGTAAACTGTGCACTACCTTATGCCTCTTTGAAGCTCTCAAGGCCCTTTCAGTCTGCAATTGTGATTTCTCTCAGACAGCTTTGCTGTGCCCCCACCTCCAATTTTTTTTTGTTTAACTTTGATTTAGTATAATGACATTCCATATGGGTCAAAATGCCCATTTGTGCTGTATTTTACTACATATACTATCAGTGTCTCTCAAAGGTGGCTAGGACTCATCATTTATATCAAATTGTTATTTCATCATTGTGGCATATGCTGGTGGATCGAAGAACAAGCAGAGGATGCTGCTGAAATGTTTAAATAAAATAACTAACTAAAAATGTTGGCGCAGTATGCCATTCAAGAGAACTGCACATAAGCGAGTGCTATGCATGCACAGTTCTGTCGTCGACACCATCTTGTGAATGTCATACTGTGCTGGCATTTTTATTTACTTATTTCATTTAAACATTTCACCAGCATCCTTCGGCAGCACTCCAATCCATCACCATACCCCTGCCACTCCGAAAAGCCCTATACTCCGCCACTCCGATATCCATGAGCTCCATCTTACCGGAGCACCTAAACACTCTGCGCAGACATATTGGCTCTGACCAGAACTTGTTATGTAGAAGGATAACTGTGACCTTTTTCCAATCCTGTTGGACCTCACCTAGCTCAAGCAAGAAGTTAAAAACATCAGCCGGGGAGTAGTTCATTCCTCTCTTAGCGCTCTCAGGAACCTTGGATGTACAGTACTTCCTCAGGTCTCGTGGCCTTATTTACATTGAGTTTCTCCAGTTCCTTTAGGACTGTTTCCTTTGTAAAAGGCCCTCAATATACTCCGCCACCATCTGTGCTGCCTCTTTTAAGGGAGGACCCATAACCTTCCTCCTCCTCCTCCTTGGTATCATAGATCTAGCATGATTATTAATATATTGACTTTTTTTGAAACCTTTTCCTAATGTGTTTCCAGGGAAGCTGCATGTGAGACCGTCTTCACAGAATAAAAGTGTCCCATGCACATTGGAAAGGACTGCTCTGATAGGTCCGATGTGCTCTTTTGATCTGTATAACACACACCCATTGTGGCTTATTGCCCTCATAAGATGTGACAGATCATTGGTTTTACAGTGTTCTCCTCATGTCTATTGGCTTAGTAATACATAAGGCTGCATGCCGCATACATTCAGTACATGAGCATGTTGTATACCTGATATAACAGACATCCATGGGTTGTTTTACTGCACATATAAAATGTGTATTTGTAGCAATAACAAAATGATTATTGGAAAATAAACTTGGAGAAATTTTTGATTTATTAGTAATGAAAAATATAAAATATTTCCTCATTGGCATTTGTGGACATCAGAATTCTTGTTGCTTTTTTGTGGCTGGGTAGTTTTATCACATCTTTATATGTTTATTTGAATATTTGCATAACAAAATTTCAAAATAAATTAATAATAATTGCTAGAGAACCAGAATCAATGTGTCTTTCTTTTTTCTTCAGTTTTTAGTGTCAAGCAGGCAGTGGGTTAAGTAACATTTAATGAAAACACACACTACTTATGCATCAGCATAATGTAATCTAATACAGGAAGCAGGAAGTCAGTAATGAAGTAAAGTGATAGGGCATGCAGAAATGTTATGAGTTAAATAGCAATTGTACATTTGGGTTGGATTTTGTGGGTGGTGGGTGGGGTTGGTTGTAGTTGGGAGATAAGAATACTATAACACATGTTCCATCATGACTTTGTACGTGTTTATTGTATCTTCAGGTGTACATGTGGACATTGCCACAACATGCCAAGTAGCCAAGTGCATTCAGCACATGGGAGTGTTGTACACCTAACATAACAGACATCCATGTTTTTTTTTATATTACTTCTCATATAAAATGTGAATTTTCAGTAATAGTAAAATAAATTACTGGAAAAAAACCTTAGAGAAACTTCTGATTTACTGGTAATTAAAAATATAGAATGTTTCCTCTTTGGCACTTGTGGACATCAGAATTCTTGTCTTTTTGTGCTTGAGTAGTAACATCACAGCAGTTATATGTTTATTTGAAATCTGCATAATAAAAACCAGAAAACTTGCTAGAGAACCAGAAGCGAGGTGACTTTCTTTTTTTATTCAGTTTTTAGTGTCAATCAAGCAATGGGTAAAGTATCATTAATTAAAAACACACTACTTACTGTACGCATCCGTATATGCATTTTTGGTATCATCTAATACAGGAAGCGGGAGGTCAGCAATGAAAATAAAATGACAAGATGTGCAGACCTGAGTTAAATATCAATTGTATATTAAGGTTGGGTTTTGGGGGTTGGGCTGGTTGTAGTTGGGTAAATATTTATTTATTTATTTGAGTTTTGGTAACCGAGTAAATCCACTGGGACAATCACAGTCCCTTTTTCAGGGTCTACCTGGTAGTGCAGCAACAAACAATACAGTACAGTGCAAAAAACAAGGGAATTCAGTTATAGTAAAAAGCAAAATTAACATACAACAGGTAGGGGATAAAGAATTATAAAACATACAGAAATATAAAAGTAACAATTAATAACAGCTAACAAAATAGATATATACACATCGGTAATAACATATTGCAGGTCATTTTTCGATATGAACACGAGCTGTGAAAAACTGAATATAACCGCTAACAAAATCGATATTTACACACAGGTAAATTATAAGTTGCAAGGCAGTTTCAGGATGACCAGAATCAGTGAAATCGGAACTCAGATAAGATATCAGAGGAAGCAGAAGCATGACACAGTGCCTGAGAGAGAGGCATACAGGTTAGATTGGAATAGAGAGGGTGAGGAACAAGACAGGACAGAGGGAGGAAGGGAGTTCCAGCCTGATATAACCACAAAAGTGAAGGACCTACGGGCGACAGTTAGCCGCAGGTTCAGTAAGATGAGGAGGGGGAGAGAGGCAGAGCAAAGGGCACAAGGTGTGTGTCTAAGACGAGTCAGTTCACTAAGGCATGGAGGTGTGGCAATGTGGACAAACATATACATGAGACACCTGGAGTAATACTTTAATTTAGCTTCATATATTAACCAGCCCAGCGAGGAGAGGATGTCACAGTGGTGCATATGGGAATTAGCCTCTAAAGCAAACCTGCCAACCCTATGAAAAGCCTGGGTAAGACGTGACAGGGAAGAGGATCTGGTAGAGAGTAGCAGAGGATAATATATACAATAATGCATGGGGGTGAGTACATAACGAGAAATTAATGCCCACCCAAGGTGTGGGATGCTATATAAACCCCGCGGGTGAAGCCCGAAGGGTTTATAAAAGCATCTCTCACTGAGGGTGGGCATTAATTTCTCATTTATGTACTCACCCCCATGCATTGTTATATGTAATTGCTGGCTTGTCTTTTTTCGCCAGAAAGAGAAAAAAAAAAAAAAGATTGCGTGACACATAGTTGCCAGGAACCTTTTTATTGAACAGAACTTAGGAAACTTTGTTATTTGCAAACTGTGGCAGAATAAAGCTTAAAAAACGCAAGTTGTAACAGTAATAGGAACATTCTTTCAAACAAAATGTCTTTTTTTTTTAAACAAGACGTCTTTTTTGTCCTTTAAAGTTCAGTTGTTTTGAAAGTGAAATGAAAACACGCAAGATGAAAACGTGGCTTAACTGTCAAACTTTTTTTGAAGGAATGATATTTAAGTTTGCTGTACCTTTAGAGAAACTTGCAGTAAAATGTCTTTAATAGTCCAGTTTTGGTGGTTTTCATCCATTTCTTTGAGCTTTTCTTTAGTTTTTTTCTCAGTGTCTGTTCTGTCAGCAATATGCAAATTAGGCTTATTAGGTCCGCATTCTTTTGGTCCGTTGCCTCGGTGATATTATAATTTCATTGGTGACTTGAGGGATCCTTTTGGTTCCTATGGAGATCAGAGACAGAGAGAGAGAGAGAGAGAGAGAGAGAAGGTTAGTAGTGGAGTTAGGGAGTGTGTGTGTGTGTTTTACAAGAAAGGAGTTTGAAATACTGCATAAAAATATAACTTTTTTACAGATTTTTCTTGTTTCGTGTAGTGTGTTTGTCAGTGGGGTGAGTGACTAAGAGTGTGGGTTACTTACAGTTGTCTTCTGACTCCAGTGAGGACAGTTGCAGGACTCTGTGGAACTTCTTTGGTGGTGGCCCGTGGTATATGTTTACGATCACTCCCTTATGGAAGACACAGTGTGCTCCGAAGAGTGTCTGCATCATTGAGGTGCTGGTGGTTTCTATTATGGACACATCTGAGGTACTTTCTTGCTGGTGCCCTGGATTTGTTGAGGATGTTGATGGCTGCTGCACTTGGGTGGACTTGGTAAGGAGGTCACTTATTCCTTTTAGCCTGGACTCTGAGACAATGGAGTACTTATTAACAGATTGCAGGTTTTTGTGTCCTGAATTCTGTTGAACCTCCTTTGGCAAAACATGTGCATCTATGAGTTTTTGAATGCTTGTTTTCCTTGTAGAATGGTTCATGATGCGCTTACTTTCAGGCAGACCTGACTGAAGTTTCATCTGCTTCATCATACAATGGAGTTTGTTCATGCCAATGATTATATTCCTGTACCATAGGCCATTTTCCTTATGATTTATATTTGGGGCTCCATAGAATGGCACCTCAGGTGACAACATAGGCTGAGGTCTGTGTGTTTTATACAGTCTGTAGGCTCGAATTGTGTCCCTCTCTAGGTTTTCTTTATTTTCGTAGATTTGTGGTTTTAGGAGCCTGATGTCTGTGGGATTGTCACCAGGTCTTGTCTTGGCTTGGCACTTGTTATATTGGCTATAGTGGTTGCCTTGGGCATCTGTTCTTTCTTCTATGTCTGATCAGTGCAAGTCATATTGCTTTTTAGTGTGTAGAGCACAGTGGACCCCTATATTGAAGAACAGGAAATTTAGCAAAGATGTGGGGCTGCCCATTACTAATGTCCCTGTTGTGTAAAGCAGTTCTATTTCTTGTTTAGTAAGTGCTTCTAATTGGGAGCCAGCAGCCAATCAAAGCACTGAAATGGCGGGGCAATAGACCTTCAAAAGCCCGCAACACTTCAACAGTCGAACGGACCAGCTGGGAAAAATGCCATCTACTCCATGCTACAGAAGTTCCCCCCACTGAATACTGTTCTGGACAGCTAAACTTGTTACCTGCTGCTTGCAGCTACAAAATTGGACTTTCTGTTATCAGATCTAGTTTTCTAGTTCATCTGCCATTATATCACTTTGGACATTCAGTAACCATGTGTATTGGTGTGAGGGGGCTCGGGGAAGCTGGCAGCCAATCAAAGCACTGAAAGGGTGGGACTATAGACCTCCAAAAGCCCACTCCACTCCAACAGCTTAATGGACCAGCTGGGGAAAATGCCATCTACTCCACGCTACAGGAGTTCCCCCACTGAACACTGTTCTGGACTGCTGAACTTATTACCTGTGGCTTGCTTGCAGCTACAAAATCGGACTTCCTGTTATCAGATCCAGTTTTTTAGTTCATCTGCCATTAAATAGCAGGACAAGAGGACACAACATGAGATTAGAGGGAGACCAATTAAGGGATAATGTGAGGAAGTTCTTTTTCACAGAAAGGGTGGTGGATGCATGGAACGGCATACCTCTTGAAATGGTGGATATGAATACAGTGAAGGGCTTCAAACAGGCATGGGATAGACATAAGGGAGCAATACAGATGAGTATGAATAGATAGGCCATTGACAGAGCAAAGGCAGATAGTACATTTATAAGGTAGAAAAAGAAATGGGCAGACTGGATAGGCCTTGCGGACCTTATCTGCCATCAACTGCTATGTTTCTATATCATTTTGGACATTCAGTAACCATGTGTATTGAGGTGAGGGGGCTTGGGGGAGCCGGCAGCCAATCAAAGCTCTGAAAAGGTGGGGCTATAAACCTTCAAAAGCCCACGCTGTTCGCTATGCACAAGTGTGTGTGTGAGCACAGGAGTGGCACAAGTGCCACTCCTAGGAGGAAAAGTGATTGAAGAGTTTGACCAGCCTTAAGAAAGCTTTTGGTCTGACTGTAATTGTCCATGACTTACTCCTCTGCATTTTGGTAAGCTTATTTAATGCTTTATACTTAGTGTGTAAGTCTGATATTTTAAATATATTATTGCTAACTGAGTTATCTTGGGCAACTAACATTCATAAAAATGCTAACCTTACAAGTTTTGGGATACTTAGTGTTATGTGGATTATTGATTATTTCCACTTTGAGAGAACCTGATAATGATACACGAGGAACTAGCTGGTTGTTCTTGCCTTCTGCGACCCAAACAAATATCAGAATTAATGAGTTAGCAAATAGGAGAAACTGTTTTATGACTAACTGGAGTAAATATGTCTTAGTGAGTGAAAAATTGCTTTTAAATCCATATTCCTTTAATAAACCAGTGAAGGGGTTTTATGGGGCACTTAGTTTGGTTCTAATCTCAGGGGAAGTGGGGGGTTGTGGAACGAAACCCGGGCCCAAATTATAAGGCTAACATAAAACTTTTACATGACAATGTTCATAGTATTGCTACTAAAACTGATTCACTAGCTGCATTAATAAATGTTCAAAATCCCTGTATTATTGGTTTGAGTGGGACCTGGCTTTCACATAAAATTAGTGAATATGAACTGAGTATCCCTGGTTATCAGCATTTTAGGCAGGATAGAAAGAGCAGGAGAGGAGGGGTGATATTATACATTAAAAACTCTTTTGGGAAGCCAGCCCATTGACGCAGTGGTTGGATTTTCACTTATGATGCTGGCAACCCGGGTTTGGGAATGGACTCGAGTCACTGGAGGTCCAGCCAGGGGAGAAGGAAAGGAGCATCCCTGGACAGCTCTCCTTCTCAGGGGGAGGGTGGAGATGCATCTCGGCACCTGCTGTCTCCTGGTGGAGGCTGGGAATACAGCACGGTAGTCTGAGCTGAAACATTGGTAGAGTGGTGGACATCAGCATATGCCTTGACGTCATGTGGCACATCACTCCCCGGGAGAAAACCCAGGAAACTGCCCCGGCTGACCAGATGACAGTTCCTCTGGTCCCCCGCTGCCATCAGGCCTCAGTTGCCAGTGCTTCCTCAGTGGCACCCAGGCTAATGTAAAATAGTGTGCTGGCTGTCCCCCACCAGTGCCTTCCCTCTCGGAGGAGGGGGACCCACCTGATGAAGGGATACGCCGAGATTCCTGGGGGGGCCATGATATGAGGCTAGTGGCTGGTGCTAGGATGTGCGAGCAAATGGGAAGGACCATGAGGAAAAACCTGAAGGAGTGGCCGACCAGGGGTATGGAGAAGGGTTAAAAAGCATAATACAAAAAAAAAAAAAAACCTCTTTTGGGCACACTGAAACTTTGATAAAAGGGAATGACAGTAATATAGAATACCTGGTCATTAATATAGTACAAATTACTTTAGCTATAGCTGTAGTTTATTCCCCCCCCAGTACTAACTTAAAAACATTGAAGGGGTAATAAATAAAATAGGCGATTGTGTCAACAACAAACAGACAATAATATTGGGGGACGTAAACTGTGATTGGTTAAAATCCCGAGGTAAACAACTAATGGAAATTACTGCAGCATTGGGCTGTAAGCAACATTAACTCTCCTACTCATTTTACAAAAACATCTACAGCAGGGACTATCCTAGATCTAATATTTACTTTTTTGCTCTTACAGAGAGAAGCCTTAGGTACTCTGCCTCCACATTTTGGAGACCATAACCCTGTTTGGTTAACCTTGACTGCTCCACAACTAGTATCTCCTCAAAATCACCTAAAACAAAATTGGTCCAGGGACATGAGAAGCTTTTCAGAGTCTAAATTTTTGGAAAGTGTAAGAACTGAAAAATGGGACCGTTGCAGATTAATCCCTGATCTCAACTTGATTGTTGATTACTTTACCAGTACCTTTCAGAAAATTTGTGACTCTCATGCCCCTAAAGTAAATAAGTCTAATAAATTACCTAGATTCCCATGGATAACAGAAAAATGACTAAAACAATTAGGATTCAAAATAGGATTTGGAAAAAAGCGTTAAAATCTAAATTGGACATAGATGGGGAATTATTTAAAACAAAAAGAAATGAATGCAGAAAATTGACAAAAAGGGCAAAAATGAAGTACTATAGGACCAAAATGGACCAAAATTCAGATCCCAAAAAATTTTGGATTATTGTAAAACACCTAACTAATCTGGGGGGGAGGTGGGACGGTGGTCAAAAAGCTTTAACACTTAGAGTTGGAAATACATTAACAGAGGTCTCCTAGGTGGTCTCAGACACTCTGAATACCTTTTTTACTGATCTCCCAGGTTTTGGGAATCCATCAAAAATAGGTCCAGAAAAGTCTATAAAGGATGAAAATATTCAAACAGGACATTGTCCATTATTTAGATTTAAAAATCTAACCTTACTAGAAGTGAGAAAGGAGTTGCTAAAAATAAATACCCATAAAACAGCAGGATTAGATGACCTAGAAGGTAGATTTTTAATGTTAGCAGCTTATTATATAGCCCCAACAATCACAAACATCTTTAACTGTAGTCTGCAAAAAGGGTATTTCCCAGTGCCGTGGAGGGTGAGCAAAGTAAAACCAATTTACAAGGGTGGTGATGCAGCGGAAGCAAGTAATTATCGTCCAATAGCTATTCTGCCTATCTTATCTAAGTGCTTAGAATAGATTGTTAATAGGCATATTTGTGAATATATGAATAGGTACAAGCTTATTACATTGTACCAATTAGGTTTCTGTAAGGTCTATTCAACAGCAATGGCCCTAGTGGAATTTAATAACCTGATCTGTACCGCTTTGAACTTGGGTATGGAGACATCAGTAATTTTTGTCTACTTATCTAAGGCTTTTGACCTGGTAAACCACTCCATTTCATATGAGAAACTACAGGGCCTGGGCTTTTCTGAAGGACTCCTACACTGGTTTAAATCTTACTTAACAGGTGTACGCAGAGGGTTGAAGTACAACGTCATCTGTCAAAACCTTGTAGAGTTCTCAGGGGGGTTCCCAAGGGATCTATATTGGGACCCCTTCTGTTTTTGATTTTTATGAACGATTTACCTTCTGTGATACAGCATACAGCCATTAGGCTGTATGCTGATGATACAGCAATAATAGCTTCAGGGTAGACATCTTGGACTTTCAGACAAAGCTCCAGGCCGATTTTGCTAGGGTAGAGGAGTGGTTCACCAGGTCACAGTTATTTATGAATGCAAAGAAAACAAAACTGATGCATTTTGCCACAAAAAGTAAAAATGTTTCACAATTACAGATTTTTACTAGTAATCAGACTCAGATTGAGTTAATATCTAGTTATCGTTATTTAGGTGTACTTATTGATCCACTCTTAACCTTCAATGACCATATTTCTATGATCATTGGAAGGACAACTAAGAAATCAGGGGCACTAAGGAGACCCACTAGAGGTTTAAAAACCCAAGATCAGAGAAGGATAGCAGAGAAACTCATTTTGCCTACTCTAAGATATGGAGAGTTAATTTACCGGACAGCAAACAAATGTTTGTTTGATAGTTTAAATAAATTACAATACAATATAGCAAGATATCTCCTGCAGTGTAACTATAGGACCCACCATTGTTTGTTATTGAAGCATTTGGGATGGCATTCTCTTGATACTGAGTTTTCCAGAAATTGGATAACACTAATTCATTAATATAAAATAAATCATACCGAACATAACATCTCTCAAATTCTTTTTTCCACTATCATTGACTTAAAGAAAGAATTAACCAGGTCTGCTCACTTAAAAATAATTCATCAAGGGAAATGTAAAAACAAATATGGTGATCGAACCTTGACCTCTCATGCAGCAGTTTACTGGAACAAACTTCCACCAATATTACGTGCTGAAACTGCACACAGGGCCTTTGCAAAGGAAATAAATGACCTCTTCTTCTTTTCTTGTAAATGCATTTAGCACTTCATTATCTAACTATAGTTGTTTTTACATTTTGTAATTATTGCCTTCAAATTTTGAATTTTATTCTTTATACTAACAATTTTGTGTTGTAATGTTACATAATTTGCATGTGGTTATTATATGTGAAACGTTAGATACTGGAATACAGGACTGTCTTGCAAACTGGACCTAATAGTCCAAATTACATGTTTTCTCTAGTTTAAAAATAAAGTTTTTACCTACCTACCTACCTTTTAGGTCTGCTTCCCATTTTAATTTTTTTAGTTGTTTTTGTTTTGCTACTGACGTCCTTTTAGTCTTGATGAAGTCAGTTTGAAGTCCCTTGAAGATGGAGTGAGAGTACTTCATTTGCACTAAATATCTGTTAATACTAGCCACTAATCCTCTCACTGTCCCTAGCTCATAATCACTTCCATCCTGAGGTTTCAGGCAGAAAATGAAATTTACTATTTTATTGTCTAGGTCCTGAAGTGACAACTCATTAAAATTAACTGTTGTACCTGTTTCTTGAAGAAAGGTAGTGAAGAGGCATAGGTCACTCTGTGTTTTTAGAAATGTGTTTCTGCTTTCTTACTAACAACATTTTTCCTTTCTTCTAGGTGTTCCAGCTGAAATCTGCCTGACATGTTGGTAAGTAAGTTTGAGAGACTGAGTATGATACCGAGGTGTGGGGCCTGCTAACTCCCCTGTCATCTGCCAGGAGCTATTTCCTGCTTTTTCTTGCCCTTGCAGTCACGTGGCATGCAATGATACCTGTGACAGGGTCATGCATGCTCCCGTGCACATCCCCATCAAGTGTCTTCCATGCAACACACCCCATACAGTAGCGGCTCCGTGGCACCAAGTCCCAGCCTCCGCCAGGGGTCAGGCATGCACCAGCCACCTAAGTTCCCCCCACCCCAGAGATGAAGAGCAGTCCATCAGATGCTTGATGCATCTCCATCCCTGCAACCCCAGTGGCCCATGCTCATTCTGATGAAGTGGGTTGCGGATGACACGGTGAGGCACCAGCGCCTCAGCCCTCAGTGCCACCAGGCCAGCGAGAAAAATGCTGTTTTGGTCCTGTTTATTTTACAGCCATGATGGAGCTGTCACAGGTATTTCTGAGGAGAATTTTTAGTAGCAAGTGTGTGCTAAGGTGTAGCATGAGGCAGGAGAATGAGCAGGTGGCGCGTGCTCGCTGTTATAACCCGTGAGTTAAAACAGCAAATTATAACCTGCGCCTTCTAAGGGAAAAAAGACAAGCCAGTTATTACAGTACTATAACAATTGTTACATCATGCCTTTTTTTTTGCTGTAACAGCAGGTGTGCATACAGATATTGCCACAACATGCCAAGTAGCCAAGAATATGTATGCTGTCTGTGTATGCCAAAATCCTTGAATATATAGAGTCAATAGAATGAAACTGCATCACCAAACATCCAGGCTTCCGTTCTGCTTGAATATACATCTGATGGAATCTTTATATTATGAATCCATATATGAGGATGGTCCACAAAATAATATTGAACCAATTCATGAGTAACTTTATATGTAAGTTTATAATTTATATTACTGTGAACATTTTGAGAATACATGTTTAAAGTATTTCATGCACTATGCCTGTACTCAAGAGCCATTTATAACTAAGCAATAAGACATGACAGGGTGCTGGTTGTGCTAGTTTTAGCCCAGGGCTTCTTCACGCTTTACACAACATCCATCTCCCCCTCGACATCAACACAGACATTATCAGTTATGGTTCCCTTGTGTTTATTCCATGCATGTTTGAATTTCACCATTATTCTTTACTCATTACGAACTTCTGACTTCTAGATTCATTGCATGTCCCACTGACATCTGGTACCATGATAAACCAGCTGAGGTGTTTTTATGTGTATATTTTGCATCCACTCTCCATCTTCCCACTCTGGATGTGCATATTTAGGCATACAGCATCACTCTCCCTAATATGAATTGCAATGCATCTACTGCATCCATTTATTTGTACTCCTAAGGACAGCCTCAGTACGAACAAACATACAAACATACGAAGGTGCCAGCAGAACAGACCTATTGGTCTATCAAGGTCTGCACGATTGTGCAGCTAGCTCCCTAGCAGGCAGCTGCCCCTCCCCATCCCGTTAACCTCCCATTGTTGTCCTCCCCACCCACCCTTACCCACCCCTGTATCCTGTCTCAAGCGTTCTTAAAGCCAGACACATTTTTGCTTGATATCACCCCTTCTGGTAGTGCGTTCCACCTCGCAACTACTCTCTCTGTGAAGCAATGCCTCCTCATCTCTCTCCTGAATCTCCCTCCCTCTATTCTTAGCCTGTGCCCCGTAGTCTCCCTCCTGCTCCATAGTTTCAACGTCTCCTCTGTCCCTCCTTGTTGTCACCCTTCAGATACTTAAATGTCTCGATCATGTCCCCCCTCTCCCACATCTCTTCCAGTGTGTACAGCTTCAGTTCCTTTAGCCTCATCTCATAATCCATTCCCTCCATTCCCTGAATCATCCTCATCACCCTTTGCTGCACTTCCTTCAGCAGCTTCGCATCCCACCTCAGGTACGGCCTCCAAAACTGCACGCATACAGTACTGTATATGTACTTACTGATTTGTGACATTCAGAACTGGGGTGGGACCACAACATCTACATATGCAGTGACAGCAACACCTCCTGCATTCTACTAGTGATCCCCCCACCCCATTCTGTTCATCACAGCATCCCACTGACTTTACCTACTACCTTGTCACACTTCTTCCACGCATATGACAAACTATTGATAACTTTTGACAGAACATTCTGGCTATAGTTGTCAGTCTTCTTCCAGAACACGCTTTTATAATTCTGAAGTGTCTCTTACCTTTACCAGTTCTCTGTAACCACTCATGTCTCCTTTTGGTCTATGCTCATGTTTTATCCACTCTCAGTTTTGCAAGTACACCTCTGTAAATTGAACTGCATCTAAGTTCTTCCCAACAGTTCTCGTGCTGCTTTTTATGTGGTTCATCCTCAACCCATTCTTTTTCTAAAGACTGTACAGAAGTTGATGTAATTGCATAATACTCATTGCGCTTATCCTGAGTAACAGTATGTTTTCTGATACACTGCTACATTGCTGTTTTAAATCTGTTAAGTCAGCAGTCAGCTTCTGAGGTGTGGTTTCATGTATATGTTACTTTGTACATCATCAGATCTATCTTTTCTTGCCATTAGTTAACTAGTCCGACTTTCTGTTCACTCCATCCATGTCATTATCCCCTGATATGACACATATAAGGCATTAATTTCTTTTTTAAATTTAC
Organism: Neoceratodus forsteri; assembly: GCA_016271365.2. Taxonomy (NCBI): domain Eukaryota; kingdom Metazoa; phylum Chordata; order Ceratodontiformes; family Ceratodontidae; genus Neoceratodus; species Neoceratodus forsteri. The sequence continues at coordinate 240,581,508 of CM057451.1, forward strand.
CATTCTATGCACGATAGTTTCTGCTTGTGTAGATTGCTAACACTGAAATCCATGGTGTAACAGTTTCTATGGTGATCATTTGTAACCCAGTTGTCCTCTCCTCTTGATGTATACAATACTACATCTGTCTGCGAGCATAAGGTCCAGTACTCCCCTATCACAATTTGGATCCCTGAATAGTTGCATGTAATGAATGCAATATGCATGTGGGTTAGTATGTTACTGATTACAGAGGACTCAACTCTGTGGCCTAAATTTCATCTTGCAGGTTGAAATGCAAGACCATCAGCATCTTCTCATTTTCAGCCTATTTGTTTATGACTTTCCTACATTTCCTTATCCAATTCAAACATATCTTTTAGACATCAGAGTAGTCATTAAAAAGTTCATAATATACTTCATAAAATGGGTATGGAGTTTTCTGCATCCTGATTGATCAGGATCCATGTCCTTATAGGACATCAGCCATGAAGGTGTCACTTTTTTAGACAAGCTGGACATAGCGCAGCCCACATATCAGTGCCTGTAACCAAAAACAGCCCAAAGTTCCTAAATAATGGAGCAAATTAAAGTACTAGCTTTTTTTAATGATAACGCCAGGTACCGTCCATGGCCACACCATCCTCTTACACGTCACTCCCTACGTCTACCACAACACTGCCATCTAAATCTTCACATTAGTGTTTTGTGAATACAGATCCATTTATCTGCCAACATTTGCGAGAGCTCTCACAGAACGTTCAGCACTAACTGCAACCTCCAGAGCCAGCCACAACCTGAAGCTAGTAGTTCAAGCATCCAAAAGTACCCATGCCTTAAATTCTCAATACTGCAATAGTCTGTACCTTTTTTATCTTAACCTAGACCGTTAGGAAACAAGATGGGGTATACCTCTGTTTTTCTTAAACAGTCACATGATGAAAGATATTCTTCTTTTGGAAATCACTGCTCCCCTGAAGCTGTTAAAACATAAAATTTGTAGTTCACTCGCTTGCTTGAAGCTGCCTAAAATCTGGCAGTTCACAAATGTGACTCTAAAAGTTAAACATAAAAATACAGTAGGGGGAGGGGAATTACACCTACATACAGAAAGTGAGGCTGGAGAGGGGCACTAAACCCCGGAGCCACTGTTGGCCATCAGAATCATGGGTTGCAATTTAATGCAGTTTCAGTTAGTTGCAATTGCACTGAACTGCAGCCATAATTGAGTGCAGTTATATTTGCGTGAAGTCGGTGATTCTTTCATAGCTTCTGGCATGCATGACAGTACTGCCTGACAGTAATACAGTTAAACTCGACATCTTCTTATTTTGTTTTTTAATTTGTGCATCGGGTTGGACATTTTTCGACTTCCAGCCAATCAATGTATGGTATACCTGGCTCCTCAGCGCCTACCCTCTGCCAATAAGTAATGAGAGAGGGAGGAGCTAGGAATTGTGTGCCCACAGTCTGTGACTGCACGAGGTGGCAAAACAGAGGTGGGCAGCAGCGCAAGTAGTCGTCGAGGCGAGGATGGAGACAATAGTATTCAGGCAGCGGGCAGGCTACATTCTAAAAAAATTGATTTCTTAAATGCTGCAGCAGCGGCCTTAAGGTCAGTAGTGTAGGGAAACATCACAGCAGCAGCACAGTCAGGCACAGCAGGACTCGGAAGCAAGGTCAAAGGTAAGCCAGACCAGTCCAGGAGATGGAGAGCAGAGAGCAGTGGACAGATGCAGCAGTGGAGCGATGAGTTGTGCGGGATGGCCTGGCAGGACTAGTGTAGTGGAGAGGAGGACAGCACAGCCAGCCACCCACAGTGGGACTCAGGAGGCGAGGTCGGGCCCGGGGGAGCCAACCAGCCAGACCATCATTAGTCGAGGGAGACTTCTTGGAGAGAGTGAAAGTGAGGTAGCCAGCTGAGGGTGAGGCTGATCTGAGCAGTCTACTACTAGGCCAAGACTGCAGGCAGGCCAGGGGTAGGGTGGCATGGGTAGTAGGAGACTCAGACAGAGATGGAGTAAGACATCCATCAGTCGGGGCCTGACTTATTGGCTGGGAAAGTTGTGAGAAAGTAAGTGCTAGTGGTGGTAGCAGTGCAAATTTGAAAGGAGGAGGGAGGGAGTCGTTGATAACTCGAACACCACCATACACGCAGCCGACGGCAGCAGGCCATACTAGGCCATGAGTGGACAGATTAGCAGCAAACCTCTGCATAACAAGCAGCCAAGCAATGAGACCACATCGGGAGTGGTGGGCAGTGAGCACACAATATAGTATAGTCAGCTGTGCAGCAGGTTGGCAGTCACGGGGCCGGGCAGCACTGCCACTAACACTTTGGCCGCAGCTGAGTAGAAAAGACACAAAGAAGAAAGTCAAGGGACTGACTCAGAGGGAGTCAGGGACAATTCAGATGAGACTGGAGGAAAGAGCTAGAGAGAGAGAGCTGCCTTAGTCAGTGATATACTCTGAGCTTCCTGAGACGATGGAGGACTGGTAAGTGAAACATTGATGTCTGTTGTTTTTCTATTTTCTGAGAGACTGAGCTGCGTTTCTGGCAGGCAGAGGGCGACAGCAAGCAGCATGCTTTAGCATATATTTAAAACTAAAAAGACAGTACTGTTTGGCAGCAGAGAAGGGTGATTTATTCTTAAAATTCAGCCATTTAGCTCAGCTGTTGTGGTGATGTATTTTTTTTTTTTTGGCAACTGAACTGGCTGAGGCCAGGGCAGTGGGCTACAGGCCTGCCTTGGCTGGCTGACTGCTGGATAGTGAGTGGCTGGTGGTGTGAACAGAAAATGAATTAAAAGTGAGATTATGGTGAGTCAGATTCAGGCAGGGTGGGGTGGTCACTGTACTGCAACATCCCACACCAGGGTCTATAAGGCTGTGTGCTGTTTATGTGGCTTGTGGGGGCGATCGTATAGATCTCCAGCCCGTTGCTGCACTTTTTTAGTGCTCGGTGGTTTACGGCACCAATGTGGTGATGTGCTAATGCCGAAACTTTGCAAGACACAAAATACATAAATGTTTATCAATGGGTAAGCCTATCCCCAAAATCAAGATTCTAAGTAAGTTCTGAGTAAGTAAGTAACTCAAAGCTTGAGAGTTTTTATGTTTTGTACTAATCATTGACATTACTCTTTATGTGGGGGTGTTCCACCCCCCCTCGTGTATTAACACAACTTCATGGAGCACCCGGGGTTGGGGGGTGGAGGGCCACCACATAAAGAGTAATGTCAATGATTATTACAAAACATAACAACTCTCCAACTTCAAGTGAAGCAACTTATAGCAGCAATTGGAAAAGCAACAAGATTCTGTGATATTCCTTATTTGGGGGTGCTCCGCCTCCCTCCAACAACCCCCGGACATTAACACAACTTCATTGGAGCACCTGGGAGGTGTGGGGGAATGGAGTGCCACCACAGAAGGAATACTATAAGAGAATATTGTTGCTTTTCCAATTGCTGCTATAAGTTACTGCCACTCGCGCTTGTCGACTGTGTACCATAATTCACCTAGTAGGTGCAACATGGTCGGGGATCTACACAATCTCTGCTTGTGGGGTGGGGTTTAGCGTCCCACTGAAGGGTGATAGATCTAAGGCTGTTTATGTTGATTTGAAGGTGTGCTACTGCAGTAACAAACACCAGGGTCTAAGGCTATTTATGTAGCTTGAAGCTTCAGTGGTGTGCTGCAGTAGTGCAACATCCCACACTGGATACATGTTACTGGTTATGTGGCTTTGCTTTGGGGGGTACAGCAGCATCCCACACCCTAACAGCTGTTGATATGAGTTTGCACTGGGTGTACTGCTACTGCTGCAACCCACACCATAGCAGTTCTAAGCCTGTTTATGTGGCTTCAAATAAGAGTGTACAGCAGCATCTCACCAGGGTATAAGGCTGTTTATGTGGCTTCAGGAGTGTACTGCAGCATCTCACCAGGGTATGAGGCTGTTTATGTGGCTTCAGGAGTGTACAGCAGCATCTCACCAGGGTATGAGGCTGTTTATGTGGCTTCAGGAGTGTACAGCAGCATCTCACCAGTGTATAAGGCTGTTTATGTGGCTTCAGGAGTGTATAGCAGCATCTCACCAGGGTATAAGGATGTTTATGTGGTTCAGAAGTGTACAGCAGCATCTCACCAGGGTATAAGGCTGTTTATGTGGCTTCAGGAGTGTACAGCAGCATCTCACCAGGGTATAAGACTGTTTATGTGGCTTCAGGAGTGTACAGCAGCATCTCACCAGGGTATAAGGCTGTTTATGTGGCTTCAGGAATGTACAGCAGCATCTCACCAGGGTATAAGACTGTTTATGTGGCTTCAGGAGTGTACAGCAGCATCTCACCAGGGTATAAGGCTGTTTATGTGGCTTCAGGAGTGTACAGCAGCATCTCACCAGGGTATAAGACTGTTTATGTGGCTTCAGGAGTGTACAGCAGCATCTCACCAGGGTATAAGACTGTTTATGTGGCTTCAGGAGTGTACAGCAGCATCTCACCAGGGTATAAGGCTGTTTATGTGGCTTTAGTATGATGGAAGTTGAAAAATTGGTTGGATTTTCTTTAGTGAGTCACAGTCATTAATTTTAAACTAGTTGAAATAGTCAGTCATAATGTGTTGTACGTCACTCATAATTGTTTTTTCAATTAACTCCGGGGTCTAGCCAGGCACTAAATTAATTAGAAGGGGGGAGACCTCTAAGCTGCTGATCAGGTTACTAGTACCCCCTACTGACAACCCAATATTTCACAATTGCTAATACAACCTTGCATAGGTAAGGTTTTTTAATACTAAAAACAGAAAAGAATCATATTTATAAATCTTTGTAATCTTTTTGTTAATTTGGTAATTTCTGAAAATATTTTCTTGTGGGGACTATTTCATAAGTTGAATAAGACACTTCATGGGTGTGGGTTGTTGTGTGACTTCCTAGGTGCAGAAGTCATTAGGCGCAAACACCTCCTTCATCACTGTGCACCAGGGTCATCATGCTCTTTTCATATAACAACCTACACCCTGTCCTGACTTATTGCTTAATTCTTCAATTTATTGTTTGAATGAGATTGCATACTGTGCTTTATAATTATTGTGTTCAGTTTTAGTATGGCTTCCAATTTACTTGTTCTGTTCTTACAATGTTTACAGGCTGTATTGCTGCTTATCATATGGGATATTTGTCAGCTGGATATTCAAGCAACTTGGGAGAATGGCCAAAAAATTCTACCTTCATGTATTCTGACAAAGATACATGAAAAATTCCCTTCTGTACAAGATTGTGAGTTCAGATACCCACAGTTAGCTGTTAATAAGTTATTATAATTATATTTTACGTTTACAGTTAAGGAACAACTGATATGTTCCAGGCAGACAGCTCATACTAAGACGTTGCCTGCCCAAGGAGTTTTTTAAGTCTAGTTTTGAATGTTTTGGTTAAGTAATAGAAGAGATACCTACAGCTATATGCCCAGCTCATAACGTCCGAGTATGAGCTGAGTGGCTGCAAAGCACTGCTGTCCCACCCCCAAAAATATCATTTTAATGATGTGAAATAGGGGACTGGGCTCCAGGCATGCTATATATAAAAACAGAATTTGGGCCGGGTGTCCTCTGAAGATGGGTATTGTTTTTTTCCTACCAGTTATACATGTATGGAGCTAATGTACAGTATAATATACATTATTGCCCCATACATGTATGACCAGGAACAAAAAAACGATATGTATGTTCAGACGACCCCCTCCACCAGCTCCATTGTTTATATATGTGTATACTGCCAACAGCCCCATCTTATACTTTACGTCATCAAAATGCTATTTTTGCCAGGAGGGGGTGCTGCACCGCTCAACAGCCACTCAGGTCACACTCCGAAGTTACAAGCTGGGAACATAGCTGTAAGTATCTCTTTTATTCTTAACCAAAAAATTCAAAACTAGCCTTAATTAGTTGCATAAGGAGGTATCTCCTTAGAAGGAGTAATCTAACAAGAACCTCAGATCGTATCAACTTCTCTCAAATGACATGACATTGACTACTTAGGCCCAGATATTGAGAGGGGTTGCGCATGTCACAACAGAGTTGCGCTGGCGCAATCCCGCATTGCACCCCGGTGGGATATTGAAAAGGCTGCCTGGTGCAGCGCAAATCCTTATGCTCCAGGGCACAATGTAATCATATGTGGCGCAGATGCAGGGTGCATGCCTATGCATATGTGGCACATCCCGATATTTAGCCCGGGACGTGCGGCACATATGCTGGTGAAACCCTGCATTGTGCAGCATTGTGGGGCTCAAAGTTGAGCCCATGGAAAGTGGGAACAAATCCCAGCCACCCACAGGTGGGCTGCTGTATTGCGGGGTGCAACACAGCAGCCACCAGCTGTTGGTGGCCACCCGACCACCCCAAACACCATCCACAAGCACTCACAGCTCCTTGGTGGTCGAGTGGTACCCCCCTCTCTCCTGATCACCGGTAAATGGCGAATGAATCAACTCCTGGCAGTCTAGTGGAACCCCTCCCTCCTGATCGCTGGTAATCATAGAATGAATCATTCCCTGGTAGTCTAGTGGACCCCCTTCCCTCCCAATCACCAGTAATCGTAGAATGAATCATTCCCTGGTAGTCTAGTGGACCCCCTCCCTCCCGTGTCCCCGATCACCGCTGATCCACTGTATTAACAGCCCTGGTAGTCTGGTGGTACCCCTGCCATGATCATGGTAAAACCCCATAATACAATTCCCATGTGATCCAGTGGCACCCCACCCCTCCCTCCCACAGACCCCCTTGCCCACCCTTTCCCCGTCATTGGCAGGTGGCTGCAACCACCCACATACCACCCGGCTGCCAGCGAATGACAGGTACAGTATGGGCTGTAAGCCTATTGGTCCACAGTGTGGACCAATGGCATACAGGGCATACTGTACTAGACAGTCTCCAAATATGTGAATGACCACTCACATATTTGGGATCAGTCTAGACAGTATGCCCTGCAAGCCCATTAGTCCATACTGTGGACCAATGGACTTCAGCCCATACTGTACCTGCTGTCTGCAAGCGCCAGGCGGTATGCAGGTGGTTGCTGCCACCCATCAATGACGGGGAGGATGGGGTGGGGGGTCTGTGTGGGTGGGAGGGGTGGGGTGCCACTGGATTACCAGGGATTTGTATTACAGGGTTTTACCATGATCATGGCAATGGGTGGGGGTGGGTACCACTGGACTACCAGGGCTGTTAATACAGTGGATTAGTGGTGATCGGGGACATGGGAGGGAGGGAGGAGAGGTTCCACTAGACTACCAGGGAATGCTTCTTTCTTTGATTACCGGTGATCAGGAGGGAGTGGGGTCCACTAGACTACCAGGGAATGATTCTTTCTACTATTACTGGTGATTAGGAGGGAGTGGGGTCCACTAGACTACCAGGGAATGATTCTTTCTACTATTACCGGCGATCAGGAAGGAGGGGGGTACCACTAGACCACCGGGGTGTATTTACAATGACATGTAACATGGAATCGGGAGGGTGAGGGTAGCACTAGACTGCTAGGGATGTACATTACGGAGCTGCACCACGATCGTGACTACAGGGCAGAGGATGCCCCGGGACCCCCACTCTGCACATGACATGCTGTGCAGGGTGCCAGGCGCAGGTCGCTAGGCTGCCCTGCACAAGGGATGCAAATGGAGCCATAATGACATGCAAATGGTCCCATTTGCACCTTGCATATATTATGGCCTCATTTGCATGTCCCTTGCTGAATATCGTGGGTAATGCGCCTAGCGCAACTGCACTTGCACTGGTGCATCACCATGCTCCCTATCTGTGGCTTGCGCCAGTGCAGTGCCACTGCGCCATGTCCAGTATGTGCGCTGACCATGCCATATTCAATGGTGCTGCACCGTGGGGCATTCCCGTTGAATATCACCTGGCCCTGGCTCTGGTCCTGGCCCCAGTGCATCACAGTTGCACTGCACCCAGGCTTTAGCCACTGCCTGGTGCAGTCTGAATATCCGGGCCTTAATGTTTTAATCTGTAGTCCAAAATATATTATAATGGTTTCGAATGTACAAACCAATTTTGAATTCAGTGCTGACATTTTATATATCCACAATTTCCAACGTCCTATGTAGCTGACAATGGAGTATGACTGTGAATGTTATAGATGCAATATGAACAGATCTTTTAAATGTTTCCGTATACTGTACTTCAGTTAGCCTTTTAAATGTTCTCATATACTTAGCATGCTAACTAATCAAAAACAGATGCCTGTGTTCAAATGTCAGATGCATTTGGGATTTTGTGGAGTTTAGTAACAGAAGTGCAGGTATTCTCACAATGTTGAAAACAACTCCAAAAAGAGAAACCACAAAATCACGTGCAGGGCCATTGCAGGAAAGGACAGGAGGTGAGCCCAGCTTGTGACAATAAAGTTTAAGAAGTTCCTGCACTCATGGAGTGGAATCCACTACACCCATAACGTTTTAAGATTAAAACACTTAGGCTTTGTACAAAGTGAGGGAGCAGGTTTGCTGCACACCACAATGCCTGGCACTTCGAGATTAATCTCTTTATCAGGGGAATGATAACTGGAATCAGACACCCTTTAAATACACAAAAGCTGATGAATAAACATAAATACTCATGGATAAACATACATTACAAAATTTGTGAATTACAAGGTTAACACTGATCATTGAAAAAGCAGTGTGTCTATCAGTAGCACAAACAGTAGGAATGCATAGTTGCTTTAACAGAGTAACAAGTGAATGTGCTCTACTTAAAAACAAATCCAGTAATGCTGTGCCTTCAAAATAACATTGCTGAATGATAACCTGAAAAAAGATAAAACAGAGCATAATAGCTGCAATCTAAACAGCTCCATTTCAGTTTGCAAAACATTGTGCCATAGATTAGGAGCAAAACAAAAGAATATGGGAAAAGACAAGGAAAGACCAAGGGGAGAGGGGGAAGAGGGATGGGGGGGTACAGAGAGAAAAGAGCTAGAGCTGCTTAGCTCACAGACACCATGTTCTGTTCTACCTTTTTTTCAGGCTATGTTAAAGTGTTGTGTAAAAGGTGTCCAGATTTGAATCCATTTTTACAGTGGGAAAATGATTAAGAATCTTGTTGACGGTTGGAATGTCAAAATTGGGGATTCCAGTATGGCTCATACTGCTGCAGGGTTCTGACAGGGATCAGTAGCCCAGTGGTGCTAAGGATGGGAAGAGGGAATCCATCCATGCAGAGACTAGGGATTTCAGTTTTGTGGAATGCTCTGGGAGTACTGTGTAAACGGAACTGTACAGGTCATTTTAAGGACGATCGAGCAGGGAGGCAGGCAATTCACTTAGAACTCTTTCAAGTTGCTCTTCTCAACTGATTTCTGGCTCAATCAGCCCTTCCAGACATGGGCTTGTAAACACTTTTCTGTCTTGCAGAATATCTTTTGACTCCGTTGTGGTCACAGTAGAAATCTGCTGCTCGTCAGACACACGCTCCTTGGTAGACTCTGGTACTTCTTCAGCTTCCTCTTCTTTTTCTTCTATACTTTCTTGTGATTTTTCAGTCATCTCGTTACTTATTACTTTCTTATTTGCTATGTCGATTACCATTTGCAGATCTTTGAGGATATCAGTTCCAATGATAACTTCAGATATGGCTGTGTTGAAGATAATTACACTCCCTTTCCATGGGATGTCTCGTATGCTGAGATTCACTTCTCCATGTCCCCATGGGCTGTATGATTCTTCAGATGCCAATGTGAGTTCCATCTCCAGCCTCCTCTGGAACCAGGTCCATGAGTCAATGCTTTGCATTAGCATTGGCCTAGTGATTATGGAAGTAGTATCACTGGTATCCACCAAACTTTGGGTGACTATGTCTCCCAACTTGACTGGCAAATATAGCAAATTTGAACTCGTGACTGCCGTTACTATCTCTGGCATGCTCTTTTCTTCTGGTATCTCCATTGGTTTTGGCTTCAGCTTCTCGTCTCAGACTAGTTTAGTTGCTGCTTTGTTAGCATTCAATTCAGACTTTCTTTTTGGACAGTCTGGCCTCTTGTGACCTATTTCATTACATCCATAACATCTTAGCTCGGACTTGTCAGTTCTTCTAGGCTGATACAACTGTTGTGTCAGTTTGGCTGAACTATCAGTTACTGCATTCATCTGGGCTTCAGGTCCTCTATCTTGAAACCTATCTCTCCTTTTATATCTGTGACTTTCAGCAGATTTTGTTTAACTCAAAGTTTTTTGCAATGTTCTTCCCTTCTGGATAAGTTCTTCACTAGTTCTCAGCATTGCGCACATTAACATGTTCTGCAGATCTGGCTGAAGAGTTCTAACAATAAATTCAACAATTTCTCTTTCTTGGGCATGTGGATACAATTGCTTATACAGTACGGGCCAGATATTCAGAGCAGTTGTGCATGACGCAACCGAGTTGCGCTAGTGCAACTACAGACTTGCACCGCAGAGCGATATTCAACCTCTGCGGCTGTGTGATGCAAGACTCATAGCGCCGTGGCACAAATGTAACATATGCAGCGCAAGTGCAAAGGGGTGTTCCCATGAATATGCGGTGCAATGGCATATTCAACCCAAATCCATGGGGCAAGTCGGGAGCAAACCACAGGATGAGTCAGTCGGACTTGCGCCTATACAAATAGGCTCAAACACACACACATCAGATGCTCAACCCTGAGCAGTAAGCCCAACACCATGGACTCAGTACCATTCTTGATACAGCAGGTAATGAGGGTGTGAGGAGGAGGGAGGAACAGCAATATGGCCGATAAAGGGCCCGTCGGTGGTATGCCCAACACAGCCAGTACCGTGCCTGCCTCACCTTTGAGGACTACAGTGATGCAGAGACCGTGGGCTGGTACCACCTGAACAGGGCAATTCTGAGGCAGCTCTGTGAGCTGTGCAGTGATGAGCTGCAGGCACTCACCAGATGGAGTCATGCCATGTCTGTGGAGACCAAGGTGACAGCAGTGATGTGCTTTCTTACCACGGGCACCTTCCAGAGACCAATGAGTGCCACCACAGGGATCACCCAGTTGCCCACGTCCTACCTCCTTACATAGTTCCTCAAAGCTCTGCTGCCACATGCTTCGGAGTACATATGATTCCCAAGCACACAGGCAGAGTGTACATGCATGTCAGGCATGCTAGGGGCCATAGATGGAACCCACATGGCAATACACACACCACCTGGCCCTGAGGGGGCAACATACATCACCTGGAAGGGATACCCCTCCATCAACTGCCAGGTGGTGTGCAATGCCATGGGGCACATCATCAATGTCTGCACCACACACCCCAGGAGTGCACATGACACCTACATCTAGCACAGTTCCATACTGTGCCAGAGAGTTGAGCATGGGGATATCCCCATGGGCACCTGTTAGGTGGGCAAGGCACAGGGATGGAGACTAGTGCAGCAATGCTGAGGGAGGATGGCAAAGACATGGGGCGTGGGGGTGTTGAAGGCAGAGGGCATCAGGGGCAAGGGAGTGGCACAAGCACAGCACAGAGATAATCATATAATCTCCCCACACAGGTGACAGCGCATACCCACTGAGGCTCTGGCTGCTCACCCCCTCCTGGCGACCATCCTCTCCCACAGAGGAGAGCTACAATGAGGCACACACTGCCATGTGCAATGTCATCGAGTGTGTCTTCGACATACTCAAGATGTGGTTCCATTACCTAGACAAGTCAGGTGGTGCCCTACAATACAGCCCCTGACCTGCTGCATGCTGCACAACATAGCCGTTGACCATGGGATAGCTGTCCAGGTGGATGAAGGTGACAGCAGTGGGGAGGATGGTGAAGATGGGCCGGAGCGGGGTGTGCAGCCACCCATGGGGAGGAGGGACAGCAGACTGATGACAGAGGCCAAGAAGCACAGGGCCATCATCACATAGGAGCATTATGGAGAATGCAGGTAAGTTTAACGACACATGTGCACCCCACCCACAGGGCTGGACGGGCACATAGGGGTGCATGCAGGAACACAGGCACACACAGCATGCACGGTGGAAGCAGTGCCACACAGACACATGCAGCACACAGCACAGGCATGGGTATGCACACATGGACTGCAGGACATGGCATGGATCAGATGCATGACACCGGTGCATAGGCACAGCCGGTGCAGAGCTGGCCTCATCACACCCATGCCACAAGGCTCAGCAGCCTGGCCAGCACACATAGGGGGCATGCACCACACCATACATGGACACCACCTCATGCTCGGGGCACCGCCACCACCCAAGTGTGTAGTGGGCAGCAGAAGCAGACACCAGAGAAGGGCAGCACACCCATCAGGCCTACTGTGTGGTTCCATGGCTGCCACAGCCAAATGGGCAGCTGCACCCTGGCTGTTCAGCAGCCATGGGCTGCACAACAGCCACTAGGGGAGTGTCCAACACACTCATGGGGGTGGAGACCTGAGAATGCAACCTGGTTCTCGTGGGGGTGTACAGCCAGCTGAACAAGCCCGCTCCAGGGGTGTTAGGGATGGCCACGTCAGAGCCCAGTGTCCGCCGTGCAAGGATCGCCAGATGCCGGGACGGTGGAGTTGACTTCGCACTGTGGGTGGTCCTATGCACATGGCTGTGCCCAGTGGCTACCAGTGATGCAAATCCAGCTGCAATGGTACCGGTCATGTGGTCCAGAGATGTGGTCATGGCCTCCTGCAGCTGGGGGAGCTCATCAATGAGCTGCGCATGACCACTGTCCTGCCACTCGGCCAGCCAACGCTTCTCAGCCCGCAGTGGACAGATCTCCATGGCAAGCAGCATTTGGCTGTCTATGGATGCCCACAACATCCAGATGTGCTCTGCCAGCTGGTCAGCATCCTGCACATCCTAGTCCGGATACCGGCCTACAGGGGGTGATGTGGCATGCTGATCAGCTCCCCGCTCAGGTGGATGCTGCACAGGGGACCACACAGGGTGTGGTGTGGCACCGGGTGCACCAGTGGTAGCCCCTCTGGCATGCTGCCCAGTGGTCACAGCATCCCGCTGCCACTGCCCAACCATCTACTGATCTGTGGCCAGCGTGGCCACACCCACAACATCACTCCCCTTCACCAAGTACAGTGGTAGCACCACATACCACTGTGCTGGTGTGGACAGGGGGGGTGGCTGCACAGCCACAGGCACAGCACTGGGCCCGAACGGTGCCTGTGTCTCTCTCTGGACCATGGCTGGTGCCATGTGCCTGGCGTTGTTCAGTATCAGAGTGATATCATTGAAGTTGGATGTGCCTCCCAGCTGGGTGCCTGTGCACAGCACAGGTAGACCCTCACTCATCAGGAGCTCCAATAATGCATCATCCAACTCCAGCCCCAGAACATCCAGCAGCCCCACACTGTTGTGTCATGGTCGGTCCATGCCATGGATATCCATGGATGTCAACGGCACCACCTCCTCCTCCGGTCCCATGTCAGCATCCTCCTCTTCCTCCTGGACTGCTCCACTGAGATATGATGGCACTGAAAAGGAGGAACACAGAGTCAGTGGTGGTATAGCACCCATGCAGGTGGTACCCACACCCAGGAGTGCAGGATACCATGGCCGCCATCCACTGGTGCACCACACACAGCTGCAGGCAACTTATGCATGGGCCATGCAGCATGGAAGTGGGCCCACTTGCATGGTACAGCCCATAACTGCCACCCATGCATGTTGTGTGTTGACTCACCATGCTGTGAGGGGCTGTCACCCATCTGAAATCCACCACAAGGAATGACCTCTGTGGCAGCACAGCTGATGGTGGCTGCCACCATCTCCTCCATTGCCATCAGCACCGGTGTGGTGGATTATCCTCCACTGATCCTGCTGCATGATGCCCTGATGGCTGCCACCTTCTCTTTGATGCAGCTCTTGTCTGTCCCCACCTTCTTGCAGCACTCTGGGGCACTCCTCTGGTGTCTGCCATGGGCATTCACATAGGTGGCCACCACCTCCCACATGACTGACATCTCCTGTGATGTACCCATGGCACCAATCAGCAGGTCCTCCCTGTCAAGGTAGGCCTCGAACAAGGCCTGCTGCTCCTCCTTTGTGAAACTGGGCTTGCACTTGCAGTCAGGCCCACACTCCTCCTCTCCCTCAGGCGCAGACATTCCACTACCTGTGGACAGTGACAACACAGGAGGTCAGTGGCAGCATGGCACAGTACCGTACTCCATTGCAGTGTAGGTATGGGCCTCTCAGTCCCAGCGTTAGCATCCCCTTACCAAACAGACTGCAATACTGGTCTGTGACCTGTGCTGTGTCGTGGTGCTTATAAGATGCAATGCATGCAAATGAGCCTGTGCGCAATGGTAATGATATGCTAATGCACCATGTTGTGCCATGTATAGGCTCATGAGATGACCTGCATATGGCAACTGAATATCACATTATTGTGCTGTGCTCAGTCATGTTGTGCTGGAGCAATAATGTGGCACATGTTCAGCACATGCACAGTGCGCGGGCCTGCAGTGCACATGTGTGCACACAAGAGCAGTGGCCTGTCATATGACCATCTGCATTGCGCAATATGCTCCCAGTGCTCATGCTGTGAGTGCCACCTATTGCATACATTCACACACAGCACAGCATATTGGCTCAGGGTGCAGCTGCATGTAATGCACTATTAAGCATAGTGCGCATTCCAGGGTCATGTGCGGCGCTGTGCAAGGTCACACCCTGTGCCGTCAGGGTCATGGACGTGACCCCATGCACCCGCCAGGCCATGCTGCTGTGCGCATGCGTGGTGCTGTGCAATACAGCTCCACAGCGCATGCCACTCGTGCATCTACATGCTGCGTGGTTGTGTACAACGGTATGCTATTGAGCAACGTCCATGTGCCATACCACATGCGTGCTGTGTAGGCCATAACATGTCCCACACTTGATTAGAACCACAGCCATGCCACACACCAGTACCACCCATCAAGTGGTCCATTGGTCAGATGTTGAGATGTGCAGCTTCATTGCACCAGTTGAGCCCTTTGCACCCCAGCTGTATGGGCAGGTTCCACAGCAGCAGGCATGGTGCGAGGTGTGGGCCTGTGTGGCCATGGCTCTGGAGCACCACACAGGGGTGTGACGCAATGAAGAGCAGTGCAGGCACTGCTATGGTGACCTGCACTGAAGGGACCCAGAGTGCTGTGATGTATGCAGGCACATGTGCAACGTGGGGCTGTTCTACTGCCAGATTAGTATGCACATGTGTCACTTGTATACCTGTACCTGTAGTGGACGTATGGATGTGCAGCATGTGCCACTACTAAGAGGCAGACACAGTCCTGGCTGTCACTACATGTCCTGCATGGCTGACATGCACAACACTGCTGTGTGTATTGCAGTCGTGCAGGCACCAGGGCCACGGGGTAGGCGGTGACCCGCTCTGCACCATGCTAGCTGTGTGGTGGGGGGCTGTCTGTGTGTGATTGTTCACTCATGTCCACCTCTCTCATTTCCATCCGCAGGACCAGAGGACCACAGGAAGGCCAGGGTGGCCATGGCCATGGTGCCAGGACATGCTGATGGGTCAGCAGCTGGGCTGGCAGTATGGTGGCAGCCAGGTAGGCATGGTCACATTACTGTACTCTGCATGTGTGGGTCTTTGTTCTTCACATGGTCTGATCATGGTCACCACAGCCATGTGTGGACACCACCGTGGTGGGTGCAATGTCTGGTGGACGTGCTGTGCCCATATTCACTGTGCCGCCCAAGGGGGGTGGATTGTGCATACATCCTCCACTGTGTGTGTGGCCAAGGGTGCCTGCGGTCCATGTCATGTGCATTGCATATGCACCAATGCACCCACTGAGTGGCCTTGTGTGCCTGTCTACACTGGTGTGGTGTGCTGTGTGGATGACTGGTGCAGCCCTCCATGCACGGGACCTTGGTGGTCCATCCACTGGTGTGTGCCTCCACTGTCCAGTGCACACTGTGGGTGGGCTGTAGCTCATTTGGGCATGTCGTTCATTGCCTGCTCTGTCCCTTCTCCTAGGTCTACCCCAGGGTATAGCCCCAGCAGAGGATGGGCAGGGTGGTGGGAGCCCTGTGCAGCATACTGTTCCAGCAGCAGAGGATGGCATCATTGTTGGTGCAGCTGCTGCGTGAGACAATGGCAGTTCGAAGGGAGGTGCACCAGCTTGTGGTGACATTACGTGGATGACGGTGGCTCCTTATCATTGGGGCACAGCCCCTGTTTGCTATGACCTTCCTCTGTTGCCCTGCCCATCCCCACATTCCATTGTATAGCCCCTGGACCATATCCCCACCTCTCGTGACCCTCTCCAGTCCCTTGTTTGCACTGTACATAGTTGCCCTGTTAGCCCACTTCTGTTTGTTACCAGTGTTATTAAAGCCTTTTCATTGCTACATCTCTGTGTCTGTGTTTCCCTTGCAAGTGGCATGTGGAGCCATGCTCCAGGTGTCTGTTATGCTGTGCTGTGCTTGGCCATGTCCCTGGTGTCCCGCTGCTGTCCCCTTGGCCCACTGTGCATGTGTGCACTGGGCATGTGCGCCATGTCCCTATCCTATGCGTGGCCCTGTGTGGTGTGTCTCACAGTGGTCTGTGACTGCCCCTACACCTTGTGCCCTTTTCTGTCTGCCCTGCCCTTCTGTCTGCCTGTCATGCTACCCAACTCCAGTGTGCCACATGGTGCTGTGCCCTTCGCCACTCCAGGTGGTAGACTGTGTGTCCCTGGGTGGCCTCTGCCTCCCTCAACCCTGGACCATGGACCTCTGTGTTTGTGTGTTCTCCTGGAACCATGGTCACAGCACCCTGCAGCATGGCCTGTTGGGTATCTCTTGCGTGGTTCTGCCATTGGCATGCCAGTGGTGCCTGTGTGTTGGCCTGGTGCTTGTTCCATGGTTGGTGGGCTGGTGTACTGTGTGCACCATTCCCTGGTGCCCTGTGTTGCCTCCAGGATGGTGCACCCCTGTTCTCTGCTGTGCCGTGCCGGTGGGGTACTGTGCCCCTCTGCCCCCATGCATCCTTGCTTGTGTGTCCCTGTTGCCTGTTGCCCTTGGGTGTTCTGGCCTCGTCCCACACATTCATGATTGCACCGGCACATCTGTGGTTGTGTTGCAGCGCATCTTTGTTATATTCAGCCTGGTTGCACTGGCACATTTCGGTGACGCATCTTCTGAATATGGCATACTTTCCCACATGGTGCATCTGCATTGTGCAGTGCCATCATTGCACCATCCTTGGGCGCAAGTCTGAATATCTGGGCCTTCATGTCCCACTTATCCAAAACTAGCATATTGAGTTGCTCTCCATGTCTTTGTGGATGATACAGCTCTCTTCTTAAATACTGTCTACTATGTGCCTTGTCCAAATAGTCCAAGAATTGGGCTTTACACTGTCTCCAATCTTATATCTGGTCCTGCTTGTAGCTTCACCATTTAGTCATGACACCTCGAACAGCTCCTTCGAAATGTTGTACTCACATTTCTTCTGGCACTTGGGTTTGTCATAAAATACGCTCAAAATTTTTGAGAAATTCAGAAGCATCTTCTTTTCTCTTTCCATTGTACACTAGAAGATTTCCGCCAGTCCATGACACAACTATGTGAATTACAGGCATCATAGCTCTCTCAGCTATGTGACGTATTCTGTCTCCCTTGTGAAGTTTCTTGGCTTTCACTTCTTCTCATTGGAGTTTCTGGTACTTCACGTCTTCTACCTACATTTCCAGCTGGAGTATTCTCTTCATTCTGGCATGACATTTAAATTCTGAAGACTATTCATGACCTTGTCCATGAATACTTTCAGCTTCTGCTCCATGCATATCTCCAGCCTGCAACTCATTTTCTTCTTGACTTCTTCAGCATCAAATGACATCTTTTCCATAGGCATTTCTCCAGAAAAACCTCTACCAAGTCCTACAGGCATCATCATTATCCCTGCCATAGGCGGTTCAGCACTTCTTGGTTTAAACTCTGGTGCTTTCATGGAAGGAAAATTCACTCTGACCCCCACAACTGGCTCTAGTCTGTGTACTCCCCCTAAATCTCTAGGTCCCTCACATTCATCCAACATTCTCGAGAGTCTTGAATCCATACCTCTTTCTCATAATCCAATGACAGATCAAACTTTACAGCACTCAAGGCCTAGTACAGTAGAGCCAACTTCACCGCAACCCTTGTACTCACAGGTGATTTTGCAACTGCAGTGATACAGCCTGAGTGGACAGCCCTTATTTAATTAAAGTGTAGGATTGGGGGGTCATCTGTATCCCAGTATAGGATCAGATTGGGTAGTGAGTGAGAGCAGGGTGAGAATAGAGAGCCTGTTGCTTCAAGTGCCTGATGATCCTGTTGTACCAAGTTTTCCTCACAGAAAAAAGCTGCAACCTGAAGAATTCAGCGCATCTCCAGATTCCAACTGCTTGCTCCAGAGGGCCCTCACAAGAATTCTTGAGCATTTCCATCAAAGAATTTCTTCAGAAAATCCAAAGTAGTGTGGTATTGTAAAAAAAACATATTGCTACAATTTGGAGACTATTTTAAAAGTCAAGCGACATTGAAGTAACACCAAATTTACCTCAGTCCTTCTGCATTTAAAAAAAAAACTTTGTCATCTGAAGGACTGAACAGTTCAAGGACTGAGGGGGAATAAATGTCCTAGCTTTTAATGTACCAGCTTGCGATATGTTTTAGGCCACTGTCATTCCTGAATGCGTAAAGTGAGTTTGTGTGTAGAAATGTTAAGTGATCTTTAACTGTGTAGAGTACAGAGCGAATAAGAAAGTTACTGTGTGATAGATATCAGGGTAGGTATCCAATGTAAGGGGTCAGTGGTTGACTAAGGTGGGATAAGGATTAGTAGTCACTGCTCACCCTTAAGGCTACAGTTTGTACGAGCTCAGGAATTAAGGCCAGAGTGGGCGCTTATCCTGGGACCAGCTTGTGTGTTCTGGAGGGCTGGTGGGTGGTGAGTGCCTGCAATCCCCAGGGAAGAGTGTTAGATAGATGGTGTGCCCTGCTGGGAAAGAGAAACAAGAGTGTTAGTTGGGTGGTGTTGCCCTGCTGGGAAAGAAGAGAAGAAAAGAAAGTGTTTAATTACACTGCAATTTTTATATTTATTTATTTACAATTTATGCAAAAGGTGTGTAGTGTCATTTGTGGCTATACAAGCTACTGTTTTCACTTTTTCAGTAAAATGTACCTTCTTTTTTCAACAATCCAAGTGTCAGTGTCCTTGCTTACAGAACCAGTATCTCACATTCCTGCAGGTCTCTAGGTCAGTCCAATGCAGCATCCCCTACCATTGGCAGCTCTCAGTTACACCAGTTGGGGAGGTAAGGTATGGTATTCAGGAAGTACCCAACTAGAGAGGTGTTGTCAGGGGGAAGGGACAAAGAATACTTGATGACACCCACTACTGTGTGGAATGATCCCAGCTGTGGTCAGAGGGTAACGCAGTAGGGGTCCCCCATCATCACATAAGTGGTGCCCAAATGTGTGGCTGCACTCTGAATATTTTTTATTGCTTTGTATGAGGGTAACAAAATTGCAAGCCTGACCTATTCCAGGTTACGCCTAACTGTGGAATTCTCTAAATTGCTATTTGTTTTGAATTGGTTGGTGACTTTGAAAAATTTTCTGGCTCAGAAACCTTAGTGTTACACTTTACACTATTGGCTTCTGTTATGATGTTGCACACTGTTTTAATTGTTACTATTGTACAACCTCCCAAGTTCATTAACTAAACTTTTTCTTTTACTCCGACAGTATTCAATAAACTTACACTATTGTAGGGAATTGAGGAACTCTGGGCAGGACTGGGAATCACAACTGGAAAGACAGAGGAAACAGTGCCAGAAAATTCTACCTTTCTAATAGTGCACAACAAAATTCAACTCTATTCCCATAATGTAAATGGACTAAACAGTGTTCTTAAAAGGTCCAAGATACACAATAAATTAGGTGGATTTGGTTATTCTCAGGTTCGATGTGTAGGCACTTTAAACATAGAGGTGTGGCAATTCTAATGCTAATACTTATACCTTTCAGCTTAGTTAATACCATTACAAGAAGGACAGGAAGATTTTCAATTGAGAGGGAGGTCACTGTTGTTAGTATTTACCTACCCCCAGGAACTGATGCCTCTGACAACCAAACAATATTGGGTAAGATTGCAGCAGTAGCACAGGGCATGTTTATAATAGGGAGGGTCACATTAACCTAACTTTTAATCCACAGACAGACTCCACCGCTCTATCACCCCAAACCAAATTTCAGTATCAAAAGTCTTCAAGAGAATGATGACCCAAGCTGCACGAACAGATACCTGGAGACAATCGCATGCACAAAAAAGGGCATATACACACTACTCTCCCCTCCACACGGCACATATGCCAAGCTCATCTATTTTTTTTTTTTTACAATGGAAGATACACATCTAGTTACTCAATGTTCAATTCTACCAATCACTCTTTTGTCCCATGCCATGATTATCCTGCTGACCAGATGTGAGTGACTCTATAAAAACTCTGCCTGGAGGCTTAATGCAGGCTGGCTAAATGACCAAGAATTCAAAGAAAATAATAGAAACTAAAGTCCCAGAAATAGCCAGAAGTAATGATACAGAGGATGTCTACCCCCAAATACTGTGGAACACTATAAAGATGGTCCTCCATGAACACCTCATAGCCTACACAGCTGAAAAATCAAACAAACAAACAAACAAACACACAAACAAACAAAGTAGGAGAACAAGGCAAGAACAGCTAAAGCAGAAAATCAAGGAATTACAGTTGCAACATATGCAGTGCAATGCTGCAGAGGTTTCTGAACTAGAGGCCTGAAATAAGGAAATTCAGGAAATGCTGCATACTAAAATAGACAGAACTTGCAATATTTAAAACAAAAATACCATGAGAGAGGTCCCAGAGTACACAGCTGCCGGCTCACAGATTGCAAAGATGAATAGCCCAAGCCACAGTACTAATGATAACACACCCACACGCAGGACACACTCTGAGAACTCCAAGAGACATATTATAAGCCTTCTGGGAATAGTGTGTGAAACTTCCAGCACAGATATAGAGTGAGGAAATTACACAAATGTCTTTCTTCAGCAGACCCAGCTATCACAAATCCCTGAGAACCAATTAGAATGACTAAAAGCCACAATTCCACTGATAGAACTAGAGGAGACTATCAAGAACCCCAAAATAATAAATGTCCAGATCCATTCCTACCTACCTAACACGTTTCTATGAAATACAGGAAGGAGGGGATATCCCCTCCCAATTGCAGATATGCAGCAATCTCAGCTGTTTTGAAAACTGAAAAACCCAAAGGAGATATGTGAGTCGTACAGACCCATCTCCATACTTAATTGTGACTATAAAATATTGACAGCAATAATAGCCAAAAGAATAGAATCCACATTTCTGCACATAATAGACCAAGATCAAAGAGCTGTGTACCAGCCAGAAAAATACCAGGATAACTTTAAAAGAACCTTACACCTTATCAGCGTAGCACCAAAGACC
The DNA here is from genome assembly GCA_016271365.2 of Neoceratodus forsteri. NCBI lineage: Eukaryota > Metazoa > Chordata > Ceratodontiformes > Ceratodontidae > Neoceratodus > Neoceratodus forsteri. The sequence continues at coordinate 240,603,018 of CM057451.1, forward strand.
AAAACGTCAATGCTTCTAATCTTGGATGCAGAGAAGGCATTTGACAGAGTAAACTGGCCATGCTGTGTGACACCCTTGTGGTGTGAGACAGATCTGGCAGGGCTAGGTTTCTGCTCGCTGCGCTTGTATCAAGGCTCTCACTCATTGTAGTATATGTGCTATAGGAAAAGCAGTTGGGAGTTGTAGTTCCTATAGTCAGCTGTAATTACAGTGCATCCTTACTAGCAACTACAGGGCGAGTGAAGTATCCGTGATTGTAGGTCACTTTGGAGGAGTGAGTGTTTTAGATTCACTGCTTGACACACATTGTGTTTTAGTAAACAGCTGCAGTTTACTTTAAAATTTTATTTGGTGCTGTAGTACAACTTCCATTCTGGAGTCACGTGACCCATGCTACTTCCAGATCCAGGAGCATAAAATGAGTGTTCCATGCAGATTCCTAGCTTGATTCCCTGTCAACATGCTGTGTGACACCCTTGTGGTGTGGGACAGATCTGGCAGAGTGCAAGGTTTCTGCTTGCTGCACTTGTATCAAGGCTCTCACTCATTGTAGTGTATGTGCTATAAGGAAAGCAGTTGGGAGTTGTAGTTCCTATTGACAGCTGGAACTACAGTGTGTCCTTACTAGCAACTACAGGGTGAGTGAAGTATCCATGGTTGTAGATCACTTTTGGGGAGTGAGTGTTTTAAATTTACTGCTTGACACACATTGTGTGTTAGTAAACAACTGTAGTTTACTTTTAAATGTTATTTGGGGCTGTAGTACAACTCCCATTTGAGAGTCACATGACCCATGCTACTTCCAGGTCCAGAAGCATAAAACAGGCAGGGGAGCGCGCTGTCACTGCGTGCAAAGATGCACACAAAGACACGCACAAAGACATGCACGTCTAGCGTGTTAGGTGGGGTAGGTGGATATCCATGCAAATAATGTCCTAAATAAGTACAAAGTCCCAAAGTAGGTGTGACTACTGATAATAATAAGTGTAAGATGGGGGAAAGAATACAGATGTTAGAAAGGGATTAGGGAACTAAATGTAGAGAATGTGAAATATATATGCTCAGTGAGGATTTATGTGATGAGGATGGTGTGATTTGTGCAAAATGCAAATATATAGAGAGTTTGGAAAAAGAAATGGATGCATTAAAGGAAAAAGTTAAATATTTGGAAAATGAAATGAATCCCAACAAAACAGGACTATGGAATTAAAATAGGACCAGATAACCCCCTCCCCTGAATCAAGAAATAAGAAATATAGACAGAACAAATGTGAGTATTCATGGTGAGGCACTTAATAATGTTAGCTTAACTGATGCTGAGAATATTAGGGAAAGAGTTAGGGATGATGACACATGGGAAATTCTGGATAATGAGGAGTATTGGAATAAGATTGAGGGTTGTAAGACAGCCAAAAGGGGACGCAGAGCAATGGACTTTCATACTGCATTACAAAATAGATTCTCTGGACTACCATTGCAGGAAGATAGCTTGGAAACCCTGGGACCGCTGGGGAACCCATTAGAAATAGGTACAATAGAAAATAATATTCAAGACTGTGACATGCAACAAGGTCAAGATATTGGGGACACAAGGGTTGATGCTGTAATAAAAAGTGCTACTTCTGAAATATTAGAAAGTGCATTCCCTACTACTAGTTTGGGCATTGAAATCAATATTTATTCTTGTTCTTCAACACCCCAAAATGCTCTTCAGATAGTACCATCAATACAGTCACTTTTAGTTAACACTGGACAGACACAAAACTATATCCCCCAAACTGAGGAAATGCAACCAGCAGACCCATATGATGTTACTATCAACCATCCTGAAATGCTTGTCCCTCGTCAGGTCTTTGTTCTGGGAGACTCTATGATCAAGCACATTGACCATATCATATGCAATCCTGATAAATTGAATCGCACTTGTAGTAGTTATAGGGGAGCAAAAATCTCTGATTTCACAGTAATGGCAAACACAATTTTTAACCAAGCCAGACAAAAGCTGCTAATAGTGTTACATACAGGAATTAATAACATAAATGCTACTGGTGGCAATGAAATTAAAAGGGATTTCATTATACTGTATCACATTTAACTGCTAAGGGATATGAAGTATCATTCTCAGAACTGTACCCAGTCCCCAGAGCAACAACACAAATGACTGATAAAAGTAAAAGCACAAATAACTGGCTTAGAGGATGGTGTTTGAATAAAGGGTTTGTTTGTCTAACACATTAGGAAGATTTTGTAAATCAGCTCCACTTATTTTGTTGGAATGGTTTACATCTTAGTAAAAGAGGAAGTAATCTGTTGCGTTGTAGGATTCTTGTTTACATAAATAAAACTTTAAACTAGCTAGACGGGGGAGGGGCAAAGATTTTCTTCCATATCTCATAATATTATAACTTCATGTACACCAGAAAACATAAAGGGGTTGCAAGTTATAATAGCCAATGCTAGGAGCTCAAATAATGGTTGAAAAGGATGAACTTGAAACAATAATCCACCAACTAGGAATTCAATTTATGGCAGTAACAGAAACATGGTGGTATCAGTCATCTCATTGGACAAAGGATATACTAGGTTTTATGTTACGTAAAAGAGATAGAGTGGCTAGAACTGGAGGTGGTGTCTGTATTTATGTTTCAAATACCATTTCATCAGAACTAGTTGAGTTGACGGACATAACATATAACAGTCCAGAAACAATCTGGATTAAAATAAATTTGCAGGGATAAAAGTCCCTAATTCTGGATAATTGTTATCAGTCCCCCAGGGCATCCCATGATATAAATGACAAATTGCTTCAAGAGATAAATCTAGTTAGTGAAAAGGGTAATAAAATGATTATTGGTGATTTCAACTATCCAGGAATAGATTGGATCAACATGAGAGCAGCTACAAAACATGATATGAACTTTCTGGAAACCACAATAAATTGTGGATTTGAACAACTAATTCTTGAGCCCACTAGAGGTGAAAACACTTTGGATCTACTACTCACAAATGTTAGTGATATGGTAAGTAATATCACTATTTTACCAACTCTAGGAACAAGCGACCATAATATGATTATGTGTCAACTCAATACAAGTATTAAGTCAATGCACTTGGGGGATAAATATTAGAAACTCTAATAATAAAAAACATCAATAAATTAGTTCAATGCTTGGAGAGTACAAATTGGGAGTATTTAAAAAACCTAAATACAAATAAAGCCTGGATTGATTTCAAGGAAACCATAGATGCAGCAGTGAATAAATTAGTACCCTTAAGGAAGAAATATAACAAAGGGGGAAATATTCTGTTATGGATGACTCAAAGTATAAAAAAAAAAATAAAAAATGAAACATAGTGGCCTGGATATTCAAAGCAATTGCGCGCATGGAGTAACTGAGTTGCACCAGCACAAGTGCAGACTTGTGCCAAAGAGTGATATTCAGTGGGAGCCAGTGTGCAGTGCACATCTCATTGCACCAGTGTGCAACTATAATGAATGCAGGTGCAAGTGCAGGGTGCATGCCCATTAATATCCAGCGCAGTGCGATATTCAACCGTGAAACCATGGCACAAGTGTGGAGCAAATCAGAGGTGTGCTGAGCAGACTTGCTCCTATAAATACAAGGTGCAAGCACACAGAAAGCACTTGTGTCAGGCAAAAGGGAGTGAGAGAGAGAAAGAAAGAAAGAAAGAAAGAAAAAGAAAGAAAGAAAGAAAGAAAGAAAGAAAGAAAGAAAGAAAGAAAGAAAGAAAGAAAGACAGACCAAGGCAGACACAAAGGTAGAGGGACAGAGGTGGCAGTGGAGAGGGAGAAGGGGCAGAGAGAGTGTGACAGACAGACAGACATACTACCAGGCAGTGCACCAGTGTGGCACACAGCCCACAGCAGCCAACCTCCCAGGGAGATATAGGACACCAAGGGCCTAGGATAGTGTGCTCTTCATGAGGGAGGTCATAATGAAGGGTGTGAGAGGCCAGCAAGAACAACAGCATGGCCGTGGAAGGACCCATCGGTGGTATGACTGACAATGGTGGTACCACACCCACATCACCTTTGAGCAGTACAGTGACACAGAGATCGTGGGCCAGTACCACCTAAACAGGGCCATTCTGAGGTATCTATGTGAGCTGTGCAGTGAGGAGATGTAAGCACCCACCAGACGGAGCCATGCCATGTCCGTGGAGATGAAGGTGACAGCCGTCAGGTGCCTGCTCACCAAGGGCACCTTCCAGAGACTGACAAGGGACACCATAGGCATAACCCAGTATGCCATGTTCCACCTCCTCAGACAGTTCCTCAATGCTCTGCTGCGATGTGCATTGGAATACATCCATTTCCCCAGCACACAGGCGGAGTGTACAGCAACCATGCAAGACTTTCACAGGGTAGCATGTATGCCTGGCATGACTGTGGCCATTGACTGCACCCAAGTGTGCATCTGCATGCCACCTGGCCCCAAGGGTGTGGTGTACATCAATAGGAAGAGGAGCCTGAGTGTCAACTGCCAGGTGGTGTGTGATGCTATGGGGCACATAACCAATGTCTGCACCACAAACCCTGGGAGTGCACATGATGCATTCATCTGGCACAGCTCTGCGATGTTCCACAGGTTTGATCATGGGGATATCCCCACGGGCTACCTAGTGAGTGAGCATGACATAGGGAAGGGACGATGGGCAGAGCATACCTTGGAATGGGGGAGAGCAGGGTGTGCATGTTGGTGTGGGTGCCAAGGATAGGCAAGGGGCACAGCATAGCATAGCAGAGGGCTAACCATGTCATTATCCACACAGGGGACAGAGTCTAATCACTGCGGCCCTGGCTGCTCACCCCCTACCGGTGCCTGTCGTCCCCAGCAGAGGAACGCTACAACAAGGCACATGCCAGCATGTGCAACATCATCAAGTGAGTCTTTGGCATGCTGAAAGCATGGTTCCATTGCCTAGAGAAGGTTAGGCGGTGCCCTACAGTACAGCCCCTCGAAAGCCTGAGGCCTATTCCTGGCCTGCTGCATACTGCACAACATGGTCATTGACCATGCGATAGTTGTTGAGGCTGATGAGGGTGACAGTAGTGGGGACGATGGAGGCAATGGGCTGGAGGGAGGTCGACATCCAGCCCCTGGGTGGAGGGATCCCCAGCTGATCCAGCAGACAAGAAGGCACAGGGACACCATAGCACCGAAGCACTATGGTTCACACAGGTAGGTGGTGCAATACACATGCATAGGCCACACAAACAGGTACAGCACACATGCAGGGGCATGCATGGCACTGGGCATGCACACACTGAGGTGAGAAGCAGGGGTATGGGTGACAGGGGCAGACACCCACACACAACCACATACAGCACCCCTCACAGCCTCCCCTCCACAAACACACATACACACCCACACACACAGGCGTGGGTATGTGGCATGGATCAGATGCATCGCACTGGTGCACAGGCACAACCGGTACAGGACTGCTGTCATCACGCCCACACCACATGGCCCAGTGGCCAGGCAAGCATGCATGCAGGCTGCATGTAGCATGACACACAGGTGCCACAGCTGCAGTAGGCACACACACACACCGCCCATGTGCACAAAGGGCAGCAACTGCAGACAGCAGGTGGGTTGGGCCACACATCAGGTCCGCTGCACAGAACCATGGCCACCACAGCCATGGGGCAGCTATGCATGGGCCGATTGGAAGCCACAGGCTGTGGATTAGCCAAGGGGGGGTGCAACAGCCCCCAAGGGGTGGGACCACAACTGTGTCCACGCGGGGGTGTCAAGGTGCTTAAACAGCCCAGCCCCAGGCATGCCTGGGATGCTGACGTCTGAGCCCAGTGTCAACTGCACAGGGGTCACCCGATGCCAGGTATGCAGGGTGGATAGCTCACTGCGGGGGGGGGGTCATCTGTGCCCGGCCATGCCCTGTGGCAGCTGACAGTGCAAAGCCATCCGAGATCGCAGTGGCAATGTGATCCAGGGATGCAGTCATGGCCTCCTGCATGCGCTGCATCTCCACCAGGATCTGTGCAGTGCCTCTCTTCTGCTGCTTGGCTAACTGGCACACCTCTGCGCAGTGTGTGCACCCCAGTGGTGAGCAGCACCTGTTGCTGAACAGACTTCAGCAGCAAATGGGTGTGCTCAGCCAGCAGATCAGCATCTTGGGGCTCCTGTGCTGGATGCCTTTCCCCATGTGGTGACCGGCCATGCTGCACAGACCCCTTCTCTGGTGGATGCTGCACAGCAGGGTCTGCAGGGCAATTGGGTATGGCAGGAGCACCAGCAGTGTACCCTGTGTCCAGCTGCCCGGTGGTACCCACAGACTGCTACTGTTACCCATCCAGCTGCTGCATGCCGCCCAGCACCTGTGCAGCTGCACCACCTCCACTGTAGGGCACATCCTGGGCAGCACACACCACTGTGCCTGCAGTGGTGATGGGCAGCTGTTCCACTGCTAACAGAGCACTGGGCATGCTGCCTGTATCAGTGCCCAGCAGGGGCGTCTCCCCCACAATGGTGGCCATGCTGTCCAGGATGAGCGTTACGTCATTATCAGTGTCGGACCCCACCTTGATCTGTGTCTCTGCACACAGTACCCCAAGGCTGGCATCCAGCAAGAACACATCCAGGGCCTCATCCGACCCCAGGTCCAGGACATCCGCCTGCACAGTGGTGGTGAACTGCAGCCTGTCAGGCCCCTGGGTGCCCATGGAGGTAGAAGGCTGGTCCTCCGGGGCCGGTCCAGTGGCCACAGCTGCTGCCGCCGCCACCCCATCATCTGCACAGAGGCATGCTGGTGCTGCAAGAGAAAGAGAGGTGTGTTAGTGATGGATTGCTCACATGTGCCCCCCCCACTGCCACTGCCTGTGTCCTGCAACATGGCATCCTTGTGGGTGCACACACCTGCACATGACAGGCATGCCAGCTGCATACACACCAGCATGGTCGTGTACATACCCTCCATGCCCCAACTGTGTGTGGCTGACATACATATCATGGAGTGATGGGCTGCTGCCACCCATCTGGAATCCAACACTAGGCAAACCCTCCACCATGCTGCAGTACATGGTGGCTGCCACCAACTCCTCCTGCACCATGAGTGGTGATGCAGCTGCAGGCCCCCCTCTGTTGGCATTCCAGGTGGCACAGATGGCTGCCACCTTCTCCTTGATGTGCCTCTTTTCTGTGCCCATCTTCTTTCTGCACTCCTGCACTGAGCACTGATGGCTGCCCTGCCGGTTGATGCATGTCACCACCTCCCCCCAAGCCCCAGCCCTGGCCTGTGGTGTGCCCATGGCACCACTCAACAGGGGCTCCCTGTCAAGGTAGGCTTCAATTAGGGCCTCTGTCTCCACCTTTGTGAAATTGGGCCTGCGCTTGTGAGCAGGCCCACACTCTTCACCCTCCTCACTTTCTGACATGTTACTTCCTGTGGACATGGACAGCACAGTGTGTCAGTGGCAGCATCACCCTGTTCTGCCCCCTGGTGTGCTGACTGCTCCCAGTGGGCTGCAGCAGCATGTGCAAATTACCCTGAAAGGATGCAATACTGGTCCACGGCCTGTGCTGTTCTGTGGCTCTTGTATAGCGCATCGCTTGCAAATGAGCATTGGTGCAACAGTAATGACATGCTAATTCCCCCAGTGCACCACATATTGGCTGATGAGCTCATTTGCATGTGGCATCTGAATATCGTAGTTTTGCTCTGTGCATGATGTGATTGCTCCAGAGCAAGTCGCAGTGCAATGCACATGCATGCGTGGTGCACAGGCCCACAGTGCTTATGCACAGAATGATCTCATGTTGTTAAGCATGCACTGTGTGCCAACTACACGATGGGGGCTATGGCACATGCTGCACCAGGCCTGCTATCACGCACATGCATACTGCGCAGAGCAGGTGACCATTACCCCTGCTGTGACCCCTGACCCCTGGATCACCCCCTCACCCATGACCCTCCCTAGCCACGCCCATGCCGTGCATCTCCAAGACTGCGCAATGGGCAGACACAGTGCATGTTCCCTCACATTGCACATCTGGCACACATCATGGCCACGTGTGCTTACTGCTGCCATATTGCTCAAAACTGGATGGAGGTGGAGCTGGTGAACCTGGTCACCTGTGTCCAGTCCGACACACCCCAACTCTTTGGCCAGGTACCTCTGCAGCTGCATATAGTTGCGGTGTGGCAGGGCATTTCTGCCACACTGCAGCAGCAGACTGGGGTGGCCAGGATGGGGGAGCAGTGCCACCACCGATATGGAGACCTGGTGAGGAGGGACCCAGAGTGCCTGAGGAAGCTGGAGGTGCATGTCAGGCATGGGGCTGTGCCACAGCCAGGTGAATAGGACCATATTGCATGTGTGACCTGGTGTTGTACTGTGGTGTTGGCTAGGCTGTCTGGCATGCCTGCAGAGTGGTGCAGTGCCATCGTGCACATCGTGGGGTGGCAGTGCCAGCCACTGCTTATGTTGTGATACAGCTGTGTGGGATGTGTCGGGCAGGGGCTCACCCTGTGCACAGGGGGGTGGTGGGCAGCTGCTGTGGATGTTTACTGATGTGTACCTGTCTATGTTCCATTCCCAGGGCCTGAGAATCACAGCAGGGAGTGGCAGGGTGCATGCTGTGGCAGGACCTGGAGGCAGCACAGGAGCAGCTCTGGCACCAGCAGGGCCATAGAGGGCAAGTAGGCACTGTCATGGTCCTTTGCACTTTACATAGGGGGTGGCATGGGTACAGGTATGGCCACCTGTGCCATGTGCCATGGCAGCTGTGTGTGTTGCACTGTGTGTGGTGCTTGCCACTGTGGTGCATCCATTGGACACACGTGCCAGCTGTTGGTGGGGTGGGTGTGCATCCAGCTGCCACTGACATTGCTGTAGTGCTGCCAGTGCACTATGCCATGTGACTGCCATTGCACAGGCGGGTGGCCACTGTGCAGTGGGGACCATCGCTGTGCACTGTCATGGTGTGCTGCATTGCTGGCAGGTGTTGGCCCACCCCCCCATGTGGGTGGCCAGTATGGGTCCTCTGGGGGGGTGTATTCCCACTGCCCATTGTGCCCTGTGTGTGGGCATGATTCCTTGGGACATTGTACTGATCACCTGTCCTATCCCTTGTCATAGGTGTCAGGCAGAGAAGTCGGAGGCCCATGTACTGCCAGCTGCTCTGGCAGCTGATTTTGATCTGTTCCACAACCATGGAGGTTGTGCTGCAGGTGCACCGCATGCTCCTCAGTGATCGGAGGTGGAGAGGGTGCTAACAGGTGGCTGGCTATGGCCACTGATGGATGTACCCCAGCAGTCCCCTGTTTTCCATCCCCCTACAGTCCCTCATCCCACTGTACAGTCCCTGTTCCCTATCCCCTTCCTTCACTATCCTACCTTTCCAACCCCCTTGTTACTGTACATAGTTTTTTGAATATATCTCTATTTTGACTTACTTGCCTGTGTCAGTGTCTGCTTTGCAGGTGGCATGAGGAGCCATGCTGCAGTGGCCCAGTGCCTGTCCATGTGGTGTGTGTGTGCTGGGGTGCATGTTGTGCTTCTGTGGTTTACTGCTGTGTGCTGTGGTGTGTCCCACTGTGGTGGTGTCCCTCCCTACAGTCATTAGCTGTGCCTTGGGGTGCCCATGGGGTAGCTTTCAGGGGTGTGTGCATGGTGATGGCACATGGCTATGGTCTTTAGTTGTATACTGGCTGCATGCTGTGTTGGAGTGCCTGCTTGGCATTGTGTGGCCTGTCCCATGTGGTCTGCTGCACTACGTGGCTCCCAGCATGTTCTGTGCCTCCTCTGTGGGCCACCTGTGTGCCTTTGTGGTGCGTGTGTGTGTGTGTGTGTGTGTGTATGTGTCCTTGGCTATGTGGTCCTTGGTGTGGCCTGCTCTGGTCTGGGTATGTGGGGGGCATGGCCTGCAGCCTGGGAGGGCTCTCTTGGTGGCCCTCCATTGGCACCTCCTGTTGCCTAATTTCTGTGCCACTGTTGTGTTCGGTGGGTCTGGGTGCCTCTGTGCACCCTGGTGTGCCCTGCTGGTGGTGGCCTCCTGTGGCCTGTCACTGTGCTTCCCTGGCTATGTCCCTGGGTCTCTTCTCTGTGTCATGCCCCCCTCTGTTGCTCTGCTGCTCTGCTCCCACAGTTGCACTGCGGCATCTCTTTCTGTGCCATGGTGCAACTATGTTTGTGCCATGGTGCAAGTCTGGTTGCACCATGGCACAACTGTGCCATATTCAGCTGGGCCATGCTAGCACACTGTGTGATGTGCAACCTCTGAACATGGCTCCTGTTGCACCACAGTGCATCAAATTTGAGCTGTGCTGGACTTGCGCCAGCCTTTGGTGCATTTCTAAATATCTGGGCCAAAGCCTACAAAAAATATAAACTAAATCCATCTAGCTTGACAAAATTATTCTTTCAAAAGCAACAGAAATTATTAAATAATATGATTAAGAGAGCAAAATATAAAACTGAATTCAAAATCATGCATTACAAATATCCTAAATTATTCTATTCATATCTTAGCACAAATATTTCAGTATCACATAATATAGGGCCCTTGAATTATAAAGGTGGTATAGCACAGGACAAGCCTGAAACAGCTACTTGTTTTAACAATTACTTTGTCTCAGACTTTGAACCAGAGGCTGTTTTAGGTGATATAATGGTCCCGGTGACAAACAATTTTGAAGTAATTTTTAAATTTGAGGTAGAGACTGAGTTATCAAATATAAAGACTTCAATTAGTCCTGGGCCTAACAATATCCACCCAACATTATTAAAGGCTGCAGTGCATGTGATTAGTTATTCATTAATATTAATCTATAATAAATCCCTGGAAAGTGGGATAGTACCACATGACTGGAGGGTGGCAAATGTAACCCCGATATTTAAGAAAGGGGACAGGACCAAAGCAGAAAAGTATAGGCCTATAAACCTTATTGCAATACATGGGAAGATTATGGATAGATTAATAAAAAAAAAGATTGGATGAAGAACTTGTAAAATTAAACTTGGTTGATAAATACCAACATGGTTTTAAACTGGGATCATCATGTACTACAAATCTTGTTATTTTTATGAACAAATTAGTCAGAGCCTGTATAGGGGTAATCCATCTGATGTTATACTGTTGGATTTCTCTAAAGCCTTTGATAAGGTTCCTCATTTAACTTTGATTAAGAAATTGCTTGCATTTGGTTTTAGTCCAGTGCTGGTGAGATGAATAAAAAATTGGCTGAGACACCGAGTCCAGCGGGTCAAAGTAAATGGATGCCTATCAGGCGAGCAGAAGGTTTTGAGTGGAGTCCCTCAGGGTTCAGTACTGGGACCGACTCTGTTTAATATATTCATCAGTGATATACATAAAGGAATATATAATAAACTGATCAAACTTGCAGACGATATTAAAATAGGGGTTAAGGGGATGCTCTAGGAAAACATCTGTCATTAGTTAATGACTTAAATCTATAAATGGAATGGTCTATCCAAAATGGTATGCAGTTCAATGAAAAAAAGTGTGTGGTTATGCATTTTGGTTTTAAAAACCGCAACTATAGTTACATTATCAACAACTTTATTTTGGGTAATGTTACAACTGATTTAGACATAGGGGTCAAAATAAATAACAAATTAACTTCATCCAAACACTGCAGACTTTCTGTAAACAAAGCAAGACATCTGGTTAGAAGAATAGACCATTCCTTTGTCTGTAAATCCTGTCAGTTTCTTATCCCAGTCTATAATAGTTATGTTAGGCCAATTCTTGACTATGGTTCTCCGCTCTGGTCACCATATCTTAAAAAAGACATAACCATAGTGGAAGCTGTGCAAAAATTGGTCACAAAGCTTATTCCCCGTCTAAAAGGGATGTCTTATAGTGAGAGGCTAAAAAAAACAGGCATATTTTCACTGCAGCAGAGACGGCAAAGAGGTGATCTCTTACTTTTATATAAAATAATACAGTCTGAAGAGTTACCAGATCAGTGTAACCTTGTATTTAGTAATACAAGGACTAGTTTAAGGTCATGCAACAAAAAGTTAATTGTACATAAGTCTGTAACAGTAAAGAGAGCTAACTACTTCACCATAAGGGCTGCTAGGGCATGGAATAATTTGCCTAAAGAGGTGGTTGAAACAGCAAGTTTCAAAGAGTTTAAAAAAGCACTGGACAGACTTTGCTACACAAAATTTTAAAAGGTGAAAATTATGATCCACATGTGCGGAGGACAATCCAGATGAGCCTAGTTGCCTTCTTTTGTCTTATTGTCCTAGTAGAGAAAAAACATTCTCAGCTTTTGGCTAGAGAAGATTGTCTCCTTAATTTAATGCCTTTACACATTCCTGGTGGCCACAGTCAAAACAAATGGAAACTGTGTCTTTCTCTCTCTCTCTCTCTCTGTCTCTCCACTTCCCACTGGAAAGGGGGACCAGGCTGGGCTACCCCCTTTACCCCTACTATTTACATTAAACATCAAGCCCCGCAACTGAATTTAAATGTACAAGGTACCGAGACCTCAGATCAACACCATGAATTGGCTTTATACACTGCCGGTTTACTACTCTACATAAGGGAATCAGTAACATCACTTCCTCCAGTATCCAGAATCTTAAATGTCTTTATAAAGGCTATAAATTAAATATCAGTAAAATAGAGACACTAATAGTCAGTTATTATTCGCTCCAGACTGTAAAAGATAAACACAAGTTTAAGTGAGACATGAAGAAATTTAAATATTTAGGTATAAAACTGACTTCAGAGGTAACGAAAATGGTAGCAGAAATCTATGCCCTGCTAATCACCCAGAGAGACACTGATTTACAACACTGGAAAGCCCTACCCATTGCTGCATTGAAGAAGGTGGGTATAACACAAATGAATATAATCCCCCATCTCCTGTACCTATTCCAATCTATCCCATTGGCTCCCCTGACCCATTACTTTGAACAATGGGATAAATTAATATCTCAATATATTTGGAATGGGAAGTACCCTAGAACCACATATAAGATGCTCCTGCTACCCAAATCAAAATGAGGTTCACTCTCCAACATTTAAAATACTATTACTAAGCAGCACAGATAAAAACCATGTTGGTCAATAAGGATGAATGCAAAAGGGTGATGTCAAAAAGGGCGAAGTCAAAAGGGCGACAACAATTTGGGTGACTGTGGACAATACAGCAATGGGTCAGATGAGTGCCACTGCTCTCAGAATGGCACTTGTGTGGTGGTGGCTGCAACTTTGAGGATGCTTATCTATAGTGAGGGGTATGAGGGTTGCAGGGAGCTTTCTGTTTCTGTGTGTCCCTTGTGGTGCTTCTTTTTTCTGTGATGTGTCACCCTTTTTACTGGTCACCCTACTGGTCTATCACTCAACTTATGGTTGCCCTTTTTTTGCTGTAACCCATTGTGCAGTCACCCTTTTGCATTCACCCTTATAATGTGGTACCAATAAAAACAACACTATATTGCTTGGCACCAAGATATCAAGTGCACTGGAAAGCCTTAGAAATATCTTAAATACACTGGAAATCTTTAGAAATACAGTCCCCACCACTTATAGCACACCACGCTTTAAACGGGCAGTCAGATTTTCCGGGCAGATTGCATTTGCCAATTGCCGTTTCCATAGGATTCAATGTAAAAATCACTGGCTTTAACGATCAATGCCTGCTTTTTATTTTGGGCAGATTAGCTGAAGTAAAATTACCTTTCAGCTAATATGCCCAAATAGAATGTGGGCTAACACTAAAGTCCTCATCAAAACAGCCTTAGGGGACAAACACACAGAAAAAAAGGCAACCACAGCACAAATGGCAGAAAGAAGTGACACTATCTCATTGTCTGGAAAGAACTGTCATAGAGCAGATGCTAACAGCACAACTGCAAGAATGCCCCCTTCTGCGCCTGATTAGTAAGTCCATCGCTATGTAACAGGACTCCACTAGGTGCAGGGGCCTGAGACAACAATAACATCCTCATCTCTTCCCGGATGGACTATCCCACCTCCATCACTCATCAGCCTGCTGCAGTCATCATTCCATCTCCTCAACTCCCACTGTTGAAACCACACTTCAGATCATAGAAGCAGCACAAAAATCAGAAAACTATGGCACTACTGTATCTCACAGCCACTGTCTGCTGTGGAGAGGACTGTCATGGGGGATATTTCAGCAGTGAAAGACAAGCTGGAAGAGCTAATAACTAAGGGAAAATAATTTGACAAATAACTACAGCATAATTACACCTTAACAATTGCGTCTGTTTATATAGCCCCCACTACAGTGTACATTTAATACAAAAACACTGCCTTTGGTTACAGCACCCACTCCATATAACGGGCAGAATCTGTTCACAGAGATGCACTCGTTATAAGTGGCTTACACTGTACTCCAGGAGGACTTGTTCCCAGTGGGATGCCCTCTACTAACACTACTGCTGCAACTACCAACAAAAATGACTGACAACCCCCTCACTCTCACTACAATAACCAGTCTGTAACAACTTTTAAGAGCAAAGCATATGAAGCATCAATACTTTAAGCTCACCATCCCTAATACTAGGAAGTTATACTAGGAATTTTAAGATGTACAGAAGGTGGTAGGCCCATTATGGTACATCTCCCTCAAAGAGGATTTAATTATTCCCCAAGTTAGGCAGCAGATATTTGTCTAATTTTTGTTTAAAAGTGTTAAAGGACTCCACTTCAACCACATTTCTAGGGAGTGAGTCTCATAAAGGTATTATTCTTTGGGTGTAGAAGTAACATCTTAGAGACCTCTTGGGGTAGGTTAACCTTAGTCGATAAATATGGCCTCTAAGAAAGTGAGCTATCTGATTTATAGTCAGCCCAAGGTCTGCCATGAGTTGTTCATCCCATAATATACAGTACATTAGTAGAAAATCACCCCTTGTTCTTCTAAGTTCAAGTGAATACATATTCATTTTTGTTAACCTCTCTTCATAGCTTTTATTCTGCACCCCTTCCTCTAATCTTGTGACCCTTCTCTGTACACCTGCCAACCTTTTGACATCACTACGCAGATATGGACTCCAGAGTGATGAGCAGTAGTCCAGATGTGGCTTCACGTATGCCCTGTACAGTGGCAATATGCATGCTCTATTTCTGGAACTAAAAGCCTTTCTAATGCAACCGACAATTTTATTTGACTTGTTTATAACCTTAGTGCACTGTCTGCTAAATTTGAGGTCACTAGTAATGATGACCCCTAAGTTCTTTTCACTTTCAACTGATTGTGAGGTTCTGTCATTTGCAATATGGTGTAGTTGTTTCTCCTGTTTGATTCTCCCAGGTGCATGACAACACATTTATCTGTGTTGAAGGCCATGCCATTTAGTCTGGACCATTCTTCTAGGATTAGCAGATCTTTTTTAAGTGATTCGAACTGTAAGCCGCTATCTACTTCAGCAGCAATTTTAGTGTTGTCTGCAAACTTCACAGTAAAATTAGACAAGTTTACAGCCAAATCAGTATTAAAGACAATGAACAGCACCGGGCTCAACACTGACCCCTGTGGTACCCTGCTGGTGACTGGACCAACGCTAGATTAGTATCCTCTGATTTGAACATCCTGAGTTCTGTTCCTAGGCCAAGCTTCATCCCATTTCTCAATGGTGTTATTTATTCCCATAGCACACATTTTCCCTATAATGATAGAATGTGGAACCTTATCAAATGCCTTACAGAAGTCCAAATAGATCACATCCACTGGGGATTTCCTTTCTAGTAAGGCACTGACTTTGTCATAGAATACCAAGTTGTTTGTAAGACAGGACCTGTTGGCTTTTGAACCCATGTTGTGAATTATTACCCAAGTTTTTACATTCAATTTCCTGTTCTAATTTGTCTTTAATCAGTGATTCTAGAACCTTGCCCAGAATATTAGTCAGACTTATTGGTCTATAATTAGCCATATTGCATCGTTCTCATTTTTTAAAAATCAGTACCACTGTTGCTGATCTCCAGTCTATCGGAATTTCTCGTGAGCTGATGGATATATTGAAGATCCTATGTAACTGGTCTACCAGCCATGCACTTAGTTCTTTTAATAGTCTGGTATGGAGTTTATCTGAAACAAAGGATTCATTTGTTTTGATTTTTATTAGTTAGTCCCTTATTTCATTTTTGTAGAATTCTATGGTCATTTCAGAATGGGTTCTGCTATGTGATATTCTGGTTATGGATTGCCCTGTGTTGAATGCTGAACAAAAATATCCATTAAAATTCTTTGCCATTTCTTGAGGGTCTGATACCTCAATATTGTTAATTTTAAGGGGACCAATGGATCTGTCTATGTTTTTCTTGTTGTTAACATATGCATAGAAGCTTTTTACACCATCGTTAATATGGGCAAGCCTACGCTAAATTTTTTTCTTTTCCTCTTTGATGCTTTTTTTTACATTTCTTTTGGGCTACCATATACATGTTTATTGTATTCATTATTTTCCCTTTTTAGGGCCCAATAAGCTCTTTTTTTATTTACTAAGAGTTTTTGAATCTTACTAGTAAGCCACAGTGGTATTTTCCATTTTTTATTGTAAAGTGTTTTTTTTTTGGAATATGTTTATTCTCCAATTGAAGTATTTTGTTCTTGACTCTGGACCACAGTTGTTCAGCTGAGGTAGATGCATCACCCCATTCCCACTGGCACAGTTCTTGTTTAATCAGATCAAAGTTGGCCTATTTATAGTCCCTGATTATTGTAGTGCATTCATCCACCCTTAGTGTAGTGTTTAAAGTGAAGGTAATGATATTATGATCCCCATTTATTAAGGGTTTGTGAATCACTAGATTGTTTAGTTTATCCGGTATATCTGTTAAGACTAAGTCTAGGGTGTTGGTATTCCTAGAGGGTTCCTTAACCATTTGTTGTAGACTGTTTGCTGAACACATATCCAAAAGGATTTGTTCCTGGTTAGTGATAGCTGTTCCAATATCCCCATTGATCCCAGGGATATTGAAGTCACCTAAGAGTATAACCTCAGTGTTAGTCAACCTACTTTCTATGCTTTCAACTAGCTGTCAATTTTCATGTATATTTATATCTGGGGCTCTAGAACATAGGCATATTCCAATTATTTTTTGATTTTCCCTCATTAATTCAATCCAGACTATTTTCTGAGTGTCATTTGCATTGGGATCATTTATCTGCTTGTATTTGATATCTTTCCTTACATAAAAGGCAACTCTACCCCTCTTCATCCTTTTCTATCTTTATGATAGACAGTATAACTAGGGATATCATTGTCCCATCCAGATGTCTCATCCCACCAGATTTCTGTAACTGCTGCAACGTCAATATGTTTCTGGTATAGAAATAGTTCTAGTTTGTCTTTTTTGATTTTATTTAAGCTTATAGCATTAGTTAACAGGAAAGATATTTCACTCCTGTTCTTATGATTTGCCTTCTTTTTTTTAATTAATGTTTTCCCAGTTATTTGTTCTCCCTTACACCCCCTGCTGTTTAGATTTTTGGCACATGTTGGTTTCCCTTTAACATGTGGCTGAAAGTGTTACCCAACAGTTTAGTACCCCTTTTGCTGAGGTGTAGCCCATCCTGATAAAACAGAGTGTCGTTATCCACAAATTGTTCCCAAGTCCTAATACATACTATATCATTTGCAAGGCACCATCGATGAAGCCAATTATTGTAGGATTTTATATTTTGGATTTTCCTCCAACTTGCCTTCGGTACTGGGAGAACTTCAGAAATAATTGTTTAGCATTATGGTCCTTTAGAACTTTAACTGCCTGTTGCATATTTTTAGTAGTTTTATCCACCCCCTGCTCGTTAAGGTCATTAGTGCCTGCATGTAGGAATACTGTTTTGGGGCTTTGAACATTCTTTAAGATGCTTGGTAGCATCTGGGTAACGTCTTTGATGGTTGCTCCACTGTAGCTACAGCTAGCTGTAGTATCCTTATTTCCGCAGGTCATAAATCTATCCATATATTTAGTAATAGAGTCTCCCAGTATGAACATCTGCTCTATGCTTCTTTCCCCTGTGTCATCCTCCATTTGGGTTTCCACAGTACTACTTTCTTCGCCCATCTCTGTTAGATTTCCCTCATTGCTATTGTTTATAGTAGCTACATCTATCAGTACTTATCTTGTATAAAACCTGCACTGGGGTTACAATGTTTAAGTAGGGCCTCAGTGTGGTATTAGTGCCTAGATTTGTGTTCATCTTAGAAGTGCTTGAGGTGGGATCATCATGGTTGTTGGGCATGTCATCATGAGCCATGGTGATTAGGGGATCAAATTTATTACACACAGGAAGTACGAAGTGTCCTGCCGTTCTCCCTTTTTTTGCACCCTATTACTTTGATTATTGTACCACTCATTGTCAGCATTACAGTCTTGATCTTCTTCCCTTACCCACTTTTTATTAGCTATGTCTGTAGCCCAAATTTCTTGTTCCTTGCCTGTTGTCTTTATTATGTTTACTTGGAGGGGTAATAAGCTTGGCATAGGGCTTCCTGTATTTGTTATAACATATCTTAAGGTACCCTTGACTTGAACGAGAGCTGGTTTAGTAACCTGTTTTTGATTATCCCTATCCTTAAATCCTTTTGCCATGTCTTGCTGACTTATTTCTAAAGCTACAAGCCTAGTATTAAAGAAAGAAATTTCTATCAACAATTCTGAGTTCTGCCAACATTTTTGACATGTATAAGGGTGTTCTGGAATCAGTACATTAGTTAAGGTGTACTGTACATTTGACAGCCTGTGCATCTTATTCCCACTTCTCCTTCTGTCATAATAGTATCAGCCATGTTTAGTGACAGTATATATGCGAGATAACCAGACTACCCAAGCAGTAAGACTGATACACAGTTTGCTTTACACAGGCAATGACTCATGTCTTTATTAGGGGTAACAGTGCCAGATACAACAGTATAAGGAGGTTTATTGAGTAAGAGACAGGAAACAAAAACAGGCAAATCAATGGCCTGCACAATTGCAGGCGCAAATTAGCACTACTGACTGTTTGGTACAAGTTTGTAGCCTACTTTAGTCCTTTAGTCAGAAACCTTGGCCCCCATCCATGCATCCAGTGCCGGACACTCCTGACACGTGGACAGATCATGCGTACCCCGTGCACGCACTGCCTGGCTCACCCTGTTCACAGCAGGGTTTGTTATAAGCCATCCAGTGACCCAGAAGTCAATCCAAGGGTCACTGAATCTCCAGACCTCTGGCACCCATTCACTGTCTTCAAAACAGGTAAGAGCCACTCATACATGGCATTGGCATACTCCCAGAAGCAATAGTGCTCCCCAAAGTTAAAACTATTAGCTGCCTGTAGGCTGGTAGTTTATTCCTTCCCTGACTGAACTACCCAGCCTCCCTTCCTACTTCCTGTTAGGGCTAATAATAGCAAAAGTTTCCACACAGCAGCAACAGACCACACATATGCAGTGTCAGTGGCTCAGCAGGTAGTACACTCACCTCTGAGGCTAGGAGATCAGTAGACTGTGGGTTCTATACCCACACCAGGCACTTGGGTTAATATCCCAGTACTGACACTGTAGTGCAGCATGAGGGGGGTGCTACACTCCTGAGGTGCCTTCTTTCAGATGAGTCATTAAATCGAGGTCCCATCTGCCTGTTCTGATGGTAGTTCAGGTGGATGTTAAAGATCCCATGGCATTTCTCGAAAAAGAGCAGGGGAATTCCCTGGTGCAATGGCCTAATTTCCTCCATTCACAAAAAATACCACCAACAGCTTCATCCAGTTCAAGGTCAGTAGGCATTCATCTGTATCCCCCTCCCCAGGTCGTGCCTGAAAATAGGCAGGATTTGTCTAGTGCACTTAGCCGGTCAATGAAAACTAAATAAATAAAAATATAGAATCTATGAGTGAGTTTTTACAAGGTGAAGCTGTAGTGCCCTTGCAATATTTCATGGATACCATTTAAATTACCCAAGGAAGGGACTTCTACTAATTGTATATGAGAAGTTATATACAAAAATATCTCAGCCACCCAGAGTTGATGGACCAATCAGCTCAACAACTCTACTAGTAGTGATCAAATAGGTGGTGGCAGGAGCATTACTGTACCATCTAATATTGAACGAGTATCAGGCTTTATACTAACTGAAACCCTATAATACCTCTCATATAAAGGAAAAATGGAAGACAGAATTGGAGATAGCATTAATGCCAACAATGTGGGAAATATTTTCATTTCAATTTATTTCTTTCACCAGGAAGGCAGATTGGATCCGAATACCCTTATTCAACCACGCCTGGAGGAAGGGGTAAAAGGGATACAAACACAATAACAGAAATAACAAGTAACACAAAATCACTAAACATATTTACAATATCACAATTTTACTTACTTTTATGCAACACACTTTAAAAATCACATATCACATACAAGTCCAATAAACAGTATTAATTCACAATTCAAGTTTCATCATGTCACCCCTACACACTTACAACTAGATACTCCAATCAGATGGATCTCTAGAGTTTTCTTAAAAAACATGTCTGCTACTGTCAATGTCCAACAAATGGCACTATAGAACACACATAAAGTAACAACCTCTCATATCTTAAAAGAATTTGCATGGAAGGTTGCCATTAGGTTCTTTAAGACACCACATATTCAAGCCACATACCAGAAAGCAATTAATGCAATCTGTTGGCAAGAATGTGGCAGTCAAAGAGCCAACCATGCTCATGTTTTCTGGCAATGCCCGAAAGTACAACCATTCTGGGACTCAATCATCAAGGCTGTGCAGGAGGTAATTGGCCACTTGCTCTCCCTTAAATTGATGCAGGGACTTCTGATGCATTCCCCAGTGATAGACACCAGAAATGCCTGCTAAGAATCTTACTCACCATGCCCATTAAGGCCATAAAAATCAGTGGGCCCACCCCCCAAAACACCAACATTATATCAATGACATTCCTTAGTAAATACAATATACCAACTGGAAACAAGTATTTGTCAATACAGAATATTCACTTGCATGCTGTTGTGCTGGGTCCTGCTCGCACACATTTTTACTATATATTTACCCAAGATAGACCAAATGAAATGTAATATGTCATTTGCAATGTGGAGATTTTACACAGTTTTATGCTGCATTTACCCAGGATAGTAGAGGTGCGATGCGATATCTCATTTTTAGGATTGTCCTGCTTTTATGATGTATTTTTCTAGGCCAGAACATCTTAGATGCAACATCTCCTTTTCAGTGGGATTCTGCTATAGGGTCCTATTTTTACAGTTTTGCAGTATATTCACCCACTATACCCCAGCTGAGATGCAATATCTCATCTTCAATGGGATCCTGCTTTTACACATCTTTGTGCTATATTTACACAGGACAGCACAGCTCAGATGCAATGCTATCTTGTTTTCAGTGGGATCCTAATTTTCCTATTTTTAACACTATTTACCTAGGACAGCACAGCCGAGATGTAATATCTCATTTTCGATGGCACCTTCTTTTACCCATTTTTATAATGTATTTTCTCAGGATATCCCAGCTGAAAGGCAAGTTACATTTTTAGTGGGATCCTGCTTTTCTAACATATATTTCCTGGGATACAGCAGCATAGATGCCCAGTTCAGTGGGAGCTCTGCTGTACTGGTGTCCTGCTTTTACACAGTTTTACTAAATATTTACCCAGGATAGACCACATGAAATGCAATATCTCATTGTTAGTGATGTCCTGCTTTTACACATTTTAGATTGTATTTGCCCAGGATAGGCTAGCTGAGAGGCAGTATCCATTTATCAATATGCTCCTACATTTTGACCCCATATTTTCAACATAGGCTTTTTATGACCTGATGTTATGATCAAGACAGGTGGAATTGTTTTAAATCCCATCCAAAAAGTGATTTTGCAGTGCGACTGCAAATACATGTTTCAGAGGGTATTTGAAAAATGACACCTGTAATGTTCATGAGGTGGGGTAACCCAAAGACATATGCTGACTGGACAATGACTAAAGGATGGTGAAATCCCTCACAGCAACAATCTTAACAGATTACGAGATTGTTGCTCTGAGGGACCCATGGGCGCAATTTTGCCCATTCACCATCTTTCACCCCCCCTTTGAAACAACTCTGACTCAGAGTTAGATATCTTAAAAAGGGGGGAGTAGGGCCACAGCCTGCAGCATGGGGGTTCAGGGGTGCAGCCCCATCCTATAAAACACACAATGTCTGACAGGCGAAATTTCACCTGTCAACATTGGGGATCTCGCCATGCTGAACTTCGACAACATTGTTGTTTTGGCATGGTAGAACCCCACAAAGAATATGTTGAACATTAAGGGCCAAAATCTGCAAAAATAAAATTATAAGTAAATGTGGAACAACTGAATGTTTCTTCATAACTTAGTTGTTTTTCAACATTTTGATCCCAAATTTTCAACAGCCTTTTTATGACCCCATGCTATGATCAAGACAGGTGGACTTTTTTAAAATGCTGTCTGAAAGGTGGTTTCACAGAGGGACTATGAAAACATGTTTCAGAGGTTATTGGAAAAATGACACCTGTCATGTTCATCAGGTGGGGTAACAAAAAAGCTACAGTATGTGCACATTTACATAGAAACATGGAAAAACAATTGTTGGCAGATAAGGAATGCTTAGCCCACCTAGTCTTCCAATTTTTCCCTACCTACAGTATCACCACAGACCCTACTTAATCTCTGGTTCTTTCTCCTGCCCCCATTCCTTTCCATTAAGATTCTCTTGTGCCAATCCCATGCTTTCTTGAACACCCCAACTGTTTTCACCCCCACCACCTCAGATAGTAGGCTGTTCTATGAATCCACCACTCTTTCTCTGAAGAAGCAATTCCTCACATCTCTCCTGAATCTAGACACCTAAAGCTTCATAGCATGTCCCCTTGTTCTTGAGCACCTTTTTTCTGAAATATACTTTCATCCTGTACCTTATTTGCTCCCATGAGGTGTTTAAAGGTCTCTATCATATCCTCCCCTCCTCTCTTTCAGGGTGTACATATTAAGTTCCTATAGTCTCCCCTTGTAGGGCTTTTGATACAAACCCCATGCCATTTTAGTTGCCTCCTCTGGATCGCCTCCTCTTTATGTCCTTCCAGAACTGTACAAAGTATTCTATGTGAGGTCTTACCAGTGATCTACACAGAGGCAACACCACCTCCCTCCTTCTGCTGGTGATACTTCTACTTATGCATTCCAGCATCCCACTAGCCCTCCCAACTGTCTTGTCACACTGCCTAGCCACCTTTAGGCCACAGAGATGTCTACCCCAGATCTCTCTCCTGCCTGATGGTCATCAATAACACTCACTCCATTTCTGCCCCAAGTGTATTATTTTGCACTTTTTCACATTGAATTTAGCTGCCATACTCTAGTCCACGCCTCAATTTTTCTCAGGTCTCTGTTCATCCTTTCCACACACCTCACCCTGGAGTGTCCTCCTTGTTGCAGATTTTGGTGTCATTCCCAATGAGGCAGACCTTCCCCTCTGAGGCACCCTGCTGGTCAACCTCCCTTCTTCAGAGAGAACTCCATTTACCATCACCCTCTCTTGCCTATCCCCTAACGAATTTCTTACCCAGTTTACCACCTTGGGACCCATTCCTAAGCTACCCAGCTTGCTTAGTAGTCTCATATGTGAAACTGTGTTAAAAGCATTACAAAAATCAAAGTAGACCACATCCACCACTTCATTCTGATCTAATTCCTTGGTTACCTAATCAAAGAACTCTATCAGATTTGTTAGACATGACATTCAACCCAGGAATCCATGCTGTCTTGGGTCTTGTAATCTATTGGATTTAAGATATTCTACTAGACCCTCCTTCAGCAGTGATTCCATTAACTTTCCCACCACATTTGGGGCCAAAATGTGTAAATCACAAAGTTATGAGTAAACATTGAAAAAGTCAACATTTCTTCAAAATGTTGTTGTTTGTTGACATTTTGACTCCACATTTTCAACACTGCCATTTTATGACCCCCACCTAACAATCACAGCAGGTGGAATTGTTTAAATCCTGTACAAAAGGTGACTTCATAGAGCAAATGTGAAAACATGTTTCACTGAAGAGTTGAAAATTGCCACCTGTCATTTTCATGAGCTGGGATAACAGGAGGGCTATGTTGAACAACTGGGGGCCCAAATCTGCACACATAGCAATGCTATGTGTAAACATTGAAATAATTCAATATTTCTTCATAACTTCATTGTGTTGTAACATTTTGACTTTAGAATTTCAACATAGTCTTTTTATGACCCCTCCTTCTGAACATGACATGTGTCATTTATAAAATATTGGCCAAAATGTCATTTCATACCACATGTGTGAAAACGCGTTTTGGCCAGGATTTGAAAAACTACACCTGTCACATTCATGAGGTGGTGTGAAAAATGGCTATGTTTAAATTTCGGGGTCAAAATATTGGAAATTACCAAAGTTATGAGCAAGCATTGAAAAATTTCAATGTATCCATAACTTTTGTTTTTTAATATTTTCACCCACATTTTCAACATACTAGTCTTTGTATGACCCCACCTCATGAACCTAGTAGGTGAAATTGTACAAATCCCACTCAAAAGGTGATTTCGCAGAGTGACTTCAAAATCAGCTTTTGGGCTGGATTGGAAAAATTTCAGCTACATGGTTCATGGGGTGGAGTCACAAAAAGGCCATGCTGAAAATTTTGGGGAAAAATAGTAAAAAACTATCAAGTTATGAGTACAAGTTCAAAATACATTGAAATACATTGACTGCAGCTTACCTGATTCCTCAGTTCCTGATCTGGCATTGAAGAGTGAAAACATACCTCCAGTCCAGAGAGGATAATGGCATTGGACCCCCAGTGGGTAAGTAAAGGTAGGGTGTGTGTAGCGGTGGGTGTTCTAAGTGGGGGGGGTCAGGTGGGGGGAGAGTAACAGAGGTGGGTCAGCAGTGGCAACAGACATTGATGAACCCATTTCTTTTACGCAGGGTACAAAAGAACCCATTACTTTTTCACAGGGTGCAAAAAAAAAACATAAAGAAAGGGTTTTCTTTACATCAGGTACTGACTTCCATTTATGGGGTACAGGAAGTGATAGGGAGATGAAAGGGATACTTTGCAGAGGGTGGGATCTTTTTAAAATGGATATGGGCATGGGAAGAAAACAGGAAGTTGGGAGGGATACTTGGTAGTGGGTGGGATTGTTTAAAAGGGGCAAGCAGAGGTTGAGCCGGGGTTATCTGCAGTCAGCTGCATTTCCGGGGGAGATGAAGTTCAGGCTGATCATGACACTACTTGGCTGTTTGCTGGGCAACGTCATGCAGATCAAATCAAAGCAAGGAGTCACACTGTTATATGGGCAGCCCTTTTCTTTGAAGTTCATGAAGTTTCCGCCCAGCAAGCCCAGACGAATGTCATGACCAACTTGTCTGATGGTTGATCTGACACTGCTAAGCCCACTGCAGACTGCTCTGCATTGGACTGACAGTGACACACCTCTTAAATGCACTATCATAACAATATGTTCAGTTCTCACAAATGCAAACATAAAAATGGCACACAACTTGGACCTCAGATAAGATTTATTTAACAACAGATGGAACAGGTGGCTCTATTACATAATGTAGAAAGAAATGCAATTTGTGCCACAAAGCAGATTGAAGAACTGTCCTCCCTCCCCACAAGAACTGGAGCATTCTATGTATAAGGAGGAAGTGTCCTTTCACTGATTAAATTCCTGGACTGACTCAATGCACTCCTCAAACAGAGCCTGCAAGGAACAGCACAATGAAAGTATAATAAGTTAAAATGCATTTATCAATAGATGTCACAATAGTAAACAAAGTACTGTTCATATTTAACCTTTCACTCGTTCTCTTGTTCTCTCTCTCTCTCTCTCACAGAAATCAGCACTTCTGTATGATGCAGAAATGTTATGTGAACTAACAAATTCAATACATTTTACTTATGAAAAATAAAAAGAAGTCTCCAACTCTCTCCTTGGTCCTCACCTAAACCCTCTCTCAGATGTCATCCATTGGTATATTTGAAGTTATCTACTTCATAAATACATTTACTAAGTTTCAGATTGCTAGCATTAAAGGGGGCTGATTAAAGGGGCTAAAACATTTGGATAGTTTTAAATTAAAATGTCCAAGTAAGTAAACTACATTTTAAGCCCCTGTAACTTTAAAACTAGAAAATACAATGCCACAAATCTTAGTTCATAGACACTAAAACAGAGATGTGTGTCAACTTTCTAAGTTATGGCTTAAAGGATGGCCCAGTTATAAGCAGTCAAAAAGAAACATCCGTAATTAAAGGTGAATTTCTGAGCTTCTGTGAAAATCGTTAAATTCTGTGATCATTTTTTGAAAGCCATATCCATAAATTTTGCAAATTCATACACTTCACCTGCCATGAAGGAGAAAGGAAATGGCTGGGAAGAGTGGTAATAAGGTAGCATTCACAGGGGGCTACATAGTGAAAATACATTGGTGCCCAGGATCAGGTAGCCTGTGTCAATCAATATCTTGAGCAATGAACCATCAAGAATAAGCCATCACTTTCCACCTGCCTGTCATATTGCAATTTTCCAGCTAACCACTAGAGCTCGCAAACTAAATGTGCAGTGTTGTTTCTGTACAATGTCACCAGCTGACTCTTTAATAACCTTGCTAATGAAAATGCATATTTGTAGCATTTAAAAAACAGTGATACAAAGTGATGCCAAGCATTATGACTAGTTGTGACTAAGGCCATTGTGATAGACGTATCAAGATATCTTTAGTCATGATGGAATATAATGCTGGGCACCACTGTGGCAGGAGTGTTGGAGGAGAACTGCAGGACCATGATGCTAGGGTAAGTAAGGCAATTTGCATACCTGCAGTTCAAGTCAAATGAATGTGATCCATAGCCAAGGCAAGGTGGGCTGCAGTTCTGCCAAGATGCAGGGGTATGGTCATGTCAATGGAATGGGCAGTCATGAAGACTTAAACTAAAGGATAGGGGAGGCAACTAGTGCAGGACTCAGGTCACCAGTGGCATGAGATAGATGCATGGGTTCACCAAGGAAAGGGCAAAAGAGCTAGATAGCATAAGAATTGTAGATCCTAGTTGGTGAAAGAAATCACAGATGGACAACTCTCAGTCATATGAGAATCACACCCAGCATAACTGACTGGTCTGTGAGACAGTGCACTGGGAAGTTCAGGTCCTTGAGGCACTCATGTATACCTGGTGGGGAAAGAAAATGGCAGAGACACCAAGATGCAGAAGTTCTGGCTATTCCAAAGGCATTGGTCTGACAGGAAAAGGAGTAGACGGCTCTCATTTTGAGGGAATGTGTCTGTAAAAACAAGAAGAAATCAGTGTGACAAGCAGTTCCACTGAGTCCAACTGGTAAGGCTTAGAGAAAAGCACTGGCAGGGTGAGGAAGGGGACACATTTATCACCCAGAAAGGAACTATCAAGCTACAAACAATTCTGCACTGTTAAATGGATTCAGCGGTGATTAGTGCTTTGCAAAAGTTAAACTTCACATATGGAAATCTAGTGACATTGCCTACTGAACTTCCATGAATTGTGAAAAGAAATTGCCTCGTAGTAAGCTGTGGTATTTCCAATGTAAATGTTAAGCTACTAAATCAAATTTCTCCCTTTTTGTTAGATTCTAGGATCCATTAGCTTTGGTTATGCCAAATTTCAGGTGTGTACCTGCAATAGCAAAAGAGCTAAAAATATCCAATTTTGGAAAAATGTTAACACAATTTCATACATAATTAAACTGTGAAATAATGAACCCCTGCAATTTAAAATGTACGTAACCTGATCTCTCCATGTAGCAGTCCTATATAAGCAAAAAAGTATTTTCAGAACATTTTGAGAAAAAGAATACATTGCTGTACTTTGAGTCCCTATAAATTCAAAACTCCTCATTTAAATGTCATGAAATTCGGTATTACCTTAATGCTGCTTACAGCATGTATGCGCACCTGTGTGCATGTCTCTAGCTGCATCAGCAGCTGGGTTACTTATGACCAAAAGTAAATTTTGCAGAGTATCACAAAATTCCACAAGATTTTGCAACATTAGCAGAATTTCACAAAGAAACAGCAGAATGTATTAGTTTTGCTCAGCACTAATTACCATTAATTGTGGTGTTTTACTTCGCCACTATAGTTTTTAGTACAATATACCATATAACTTTACTAATGGATTCTGCTTTCTTAGTTTGTTGCTTATAGTTATTTCTCCACAACAATTGGTGTAATGCGCTGTACTGTATCTTGTTTTATATTTCTGTTTGCGTTGCTCTCCTTTGTTTGTTTTTAATTGCTGTATTTTACTTCATCAGTGATGTTTTAAGTACAATATACTTTGTACCTTGATTGAATAGATTTTAGCCCTACACAGTAATGTGGCCCTCTTCCCCTCACATGGGATGCATCTGAAGACAAGCTGTTACCATCTACTGTAAGTATGTCTTTCCTGGAAAAACATTTGCAATCAATCAATCAATAAATAAATAATGTCATTCCCTTTTTCAAGAAGTGGGCAAGGTCAAACCCAAGTAACTACAGACTTGTGACCCTTATCTTAGTGTTTGGCAAAGTGTCTTAGGCCAATCATAAAACATGTGGTGGTGCAGCACATGGATGAAAATGGACTGTTCTCTAACAGGCAACAGGGTTTCTTAAAAGATATCCTGCCACATCAACTTGACTGCCTTCTTCAAGGAAGTAACTGTAAGGTCAGTAGTTGGAGCCGAGTGGTGGATGTAGTCTAGCTGGACTACAGCAAGATATTTGATACTGTACCCTATTGAAAATATATGGCGAAAGTAGCACAATATGGACTCCCCAAAGTGTACAGGAAACAGATAGTAAATTGGCTGATGGGTAGGAAGCAGTTGATGGTGGTGGATGGCCACCCTACAGAGTGCAGGGATGTGCTGTGTGGAGTACCCCAGAGGTCACTGCAGTTCATTGCTCTTTCACATATTTATTTAATGACCTGGCTTGGTGATACAGAAGCAGGCTAATGAAGTTTGATGATAACACTAAACTGGCAAGAAGAGAAGAGACAGTAGAGAAGGGGATGCACTATGTGGAGACCTACACACATTAGGGGCCTTGACTAAGAAATGGGGGCTTAAATTTAATATTTGGAAGTGCAAGGTACTACAGGTACTACAAGTAGAGAAGAGGAATCTGTGTCACACATTCACCCTATATTTTGCAAGATGGAATGGCACAACACAGGAACATGATCTTAGGGTATCTGTGGACAGTAACCTGAAACCAAACAGGAAGTATGCTGCCACAGTCAAGAAATGGAGTAAGAAGTAAGTCAAGGGATGAACTCCTCCTCTATACAAAGCCTTGGCTCAACCACACCTGGAGTATTGCATTCAGTTCTGGTTATTGTAGTGCAGAAAGGGCACTGAAGGAACAACAGGGTTCAGCACAGGGTCATCAAGCTAATCAGTCACTTAGGAAAGAGCTATAGGGAGATACTGGATATGCTGAATTTGTTCGACCTAAAGATGAGAAGACTGAGAGGGACATGATCACTGCTTTCTGACTACTGACTCATCCATGACATGCCAAGGTGTATTAATAGAGAATACTACCACTGGCATAAATCCTTACTACTACTTTGAACAACGATAACAACTTTCCAAGATCAAAGGCAGGCTAGCAATATGAATTAGTTAAGAGTTGAGTAATAGAAGATGATTAATCTCTACTCTGTTATTACAATATATGTTTATATTTCTTCACAGGACTTATGGACATGGTTGAATTCACCTGCACCAATTTCTCCTTCCAACTGTTTGTTGCCTTTAGGTTCTAGATGAATTGCAATGGCTTTAATGAAGGAAATACTTCACATGGTACATGGTGTTGGTGAATATCTGCTCTCTGTATTATGATGTAGAACTATTACAAGTAATCTATGCTGCCCTGGGTGTACAGAGTTATAAATGTATTGGTTTCCACTGACAGCATTATTAAGACGTATAAGTCAAAAGGTATGATATTCATTAAATTTATAATGAGGTTTTATACCACTGGAAATAATTCATTTTCCTATACCTGGGGATATTTCATTCATATTGGATTTATTGACCTAAACATCCCATTTGCTTGCTTTTTTGTATGTGTGCAGATGCATAATGCCACATTTTCTTGCTTTTTGTTGCCATTTAGGCATCCTAGTGTCACGTGTCCTTGCTTTTTTGGCATTGAGTTACCTAATGCTAAATTTCCTGACTTTTTGATTTATTATCAGCCTTAACTTTGACTTACTACAGGGTTTAGTGATGAATCTTAAATAGCTGAATTAGGTTTAAACATTGTACAGTAATAATCATAATTTTCCCAGTGGCTCCAGTAGCTCTTTAAATCAGTGTATACACTAATTTGTAAAGCTACTGCTCTCACACGTCCATATGAATGGATCATGTTTGAGAGCCATGTAATTAATACATGAACTGCCTCTTCAGCCTTAGAAGGGTTGTGCACTGTCCTTTGCATAATGCATGACTTTCCCTTATTAGCAAGTATATTAAAATAAACGAATTGACTGTCTTGGTTACAGGCAGTGATGGTTCACACTGTCCCTTTAAAAATCTGAATTGAGCTTGATAACGCAAAAGAAATATGTTCTAATTTCTACAGCCCATTGGGTCTTAAGATAGGATACACTGAGGGAGAGTAGAGTGGATTGCCTGTCATTTACAAATGTTTCAGAAATCACTAGCCAATTTAAACTGCACTAATAAGTGCACTGGAAGTGAAAAGAATTATGTTTTCTGTCATGTGCCCTGTGCAATGGCCTTCAGACTGGCTTGGTGAACTACCTAAAGCCTGTTAAGCAGTTAACCCTGGGGCTGCAATTTCAAACAAAATGCAGGAGACTGGATCATGGAATGGACAGTTTCCTTCAGGTCATATCTGCTGGGCTTCATTTCACTCAAAGCCATTGTGCTCCTTCTTTTCTGGCTTGTATTTGATAAGCTTCATTTAGGAATTTACGTAGGCTACCTTTCTTTCATCTTCCTTGCAAACTGCCTCTATGGTATGCATTCACTGAATGTCCTTATTGGACCTTTCTTTCATCTTCATGGCCGTTTCATTGCTTCTCAGTATATTTCAGAAGTGATCATGGCATTCACAGTTTTATTTTTTTCTTTTCAAAATAATACATTGGATGTCAAGTAGTGTACCGAATGTATTTTCTATACATTTTTGCATGAAACAAGTAATATGTTTGGTATACTTGTTTGCTTCAAACAAGAAATATGCCTAACATGTGTATAGTTTATTGTATAAATGTAATGCAAATACTATAAATCTCAGCTATTTTCTTAATATTTTCTTAGTGCATGCAGCACATACATTGTTATATCCAGGATTTTAAAAAGGGTTATGTGACAATAATGAAAGAAGACAGAGATAAAGACACTGAACTTTCAGCAAGCAGGCAGAACCCTGCTGTACTTTGTACTGAAAATGATAACACTTGTTAGTTGGTCCTGATAACAATCATTTTTGTTGTGTTGGACATATTGGACAGATATTGTATTGTATTGTACCACATTGCATTATATTATATTGTATTGTGTATTGTATTGTAATGTAGTGTACTGCACTTCATTGCACTGAACTGCACTGCACTATACTATACTATATTATATTATATAATATAATATTACATTATCATAGTGGCATGGTAGTGCCACTATAGTTACTACTGAGTAGGCTATTTGATGTTAAACCACTAGCTTTGCACTTTAATTGCTTCAGCACTATTCAACAGATTTGCACAACATTTTACTTGCACAGTCTTGGGGGCAAGCTCTCTTAACATGCCAGGTTTTATTACAGTTGGATGTACCATACAGATGCAGAGATCCAGGTAGTAAAATAAGTGAAAAAATAGTTTTTTCCCCCCTTTATTTTGTTGTCATCACCTAGCACCCACACAGTTTGGAATTTTGGTCTGACATTTTCAGGGTAGAAAGGGCTTGGGTCAGGAGTGGTTCTTTTTATCAGTTTGGAGAAAAAATATTAATCCATTCAAGAGTTATAAGGATTTGAAATTTTAGTTCTGAGCATGCTCTGTATGGTCTTTTGGATAGCTGTTTCATATGGAAAAAGAATTTAGAAACATAGAAACATAGAATTTGATGGCAGATAAGGACCGCTTGGCCCACCCAGTCTGCCCATTTCCTTATCTAATGGATAAGCTGCAGATCCTAATTAACCAGCAGCCTACTTCTTTCTACCCCCACCCCCTAGAATTGCCTTATGACTGTCCCATGCATGCTTGAATTCAACCACTGTTTTTGACTCCACAACCTCCTCCGGAAGGCTGTTCCATGCATCCACAACCCTGTCTGTGAAAAAATACTTCCTTACATTACCTCTGAGCAGCCCCTCCATCTTCAAATTGTGCCCCCCCTTGTTCTTGCACACCTCTTTGTTTGAAAGATGCTACCCTCTTGCACTTTGTTGATTCCCTTGAGGTACTTGAAAGTTTCTATCATGTCCTCCCTCTCCCTCCTTTCCTTGAGGAAATACATATTAAGCTCCTTTAGTCTCTCTCCATATGTCTTCTGGTGCAGACCCTGCACCATTTTAGTTGCCCTCCTCTGGACAGCTTCCATCTTGTCTATGTCCTTGCAGAGATTCGGTCTCCAGAACTGCACACAGTACTCCAGATGGGGTCTCACCAGCTGTCTGTACAGAGGGATAACAACTTCCTGTCTTCTACTGGTGATGCCTCTCCCTATGCATCCCAGTATTCCCCCCCCAGCCCTCCTTACTGTTTTGATCCATATGAGAAAGGATTCTGTTTCATATGGGGTGGGGATAATCTTTTTTTGTGAGAAAAAAATTCATTTTCATATGGCTGCCATTTTGATTCCATTTTTTTTTCAAAAGCAAAATTTTCAAAACCTATAACAGTGGTATCATAGAAACACACCAACACATGTATCTTGCTAACTGGGACACCATTAGGTGGACTGTGCAGTTATTTTTTGGAAAATGATCCACAAATGTGTTTTTAACACATTCAAAAATATTTTTTTAATGACACAATTTTCTTTTTTTGTATGGCCATATGAAACAAGAGTCAGCCATATGAAACAAGATTGTCTTCACGCGAAAGAAGGATTTGGACTTAGTGTTTTTTTTTCAAATTTTTTTCGTATGAAGGAATACTTTTTCACGAGATCGTGTTCTCACAGAAAATACTGTAATTGCTTTAAATGATATGATTCCTATCACCTCAAGCCTAGCATTTGTTTCTGCACCTTTTGTAAATTGTGTAATTATATGATTATATGTATTGTGGCTGCACCAGCCTTATGTCAGACTAAGGCATGCTCAGACTGCTGTTGTTAGCCATCTTTGAATTTGTACTGCCTAAATCTCTGCTACACCTGATATGTATTGTATTCTCTTCCTTAGTTGTTGTTGTATTTTCCTCGACACTATATCATTTGAAAATAGGCTCTGCCTAAATGGTTTTATGTGAAATAAAAATGAAATGATTCCTTTATACAAGAAAATAATTTGGACATAGTTTTTCCCACATTTAAATGTAAACAAGCCACAACTATGTCAATACTTGCTGTTAAATGACAGTTTATATATCAAAAGAAAGGTCTTAATGAGTACTACAACACTAATACATAATAATGTACCACACAAAACATTTAGGGGCCATATAAAAACACCATAAAAAGTAAAAAATAAAAATTTCCATAGAATAACAATGCAGCTTTAACGAACCAATCCATGTCTGTCAATAATTGGAGTTAATGGACAATGTATATATCAAAAGAAAAGTGTCAATGAGTAGCACAACAGTAACACATAATTGCCCCTAAACATTCATAGGTTATGCAGTGCACCCCAAAATATCCTGCAATATTCATCATGGTGCCAAATCCACAATAAAAATCTGATCATCATCAAATCTGCACCAAAGGTGTATCTACTTTTGTGCTACAATTATGGTAAACCTCACAATACACTGACACAAATTTACTGACTTATGAGTAAAAAACTGAAAAACATATTTTTGCCCATATACAATCAAGTGTTGGCAGTTGAGTGGCACTTAATATAGTTTTCCCTTTGAAGTGAGCCCCACAAAAAACAATTACAATCAAGCACATAAATTGCTTTTCAGGAGGTATGCAAGTGCAGGGCCCAAAGGGCTCAGTGCTTCCATAGCCAGATGCATTCCTTTGTGACCTGCGTGAATGAGGATGCAAATATATTATCTCAAAAAGTAAGGAAACTCTTTGTAAAAAATTATGTTAATGCACCAGTTACAGTTCAGATTAAACCAAAAAAAGTAGGGAAATGTAGTGTTAGGGCCAACCCTAACACACTACTCCCACCCTGCATGTACCAAAAGGAAAAACATTACTGTTTTGGCTGTTCTGAGTCCTGCCAAACGAGGTCTGGATTCTTTTTTCAGGTTATCATACCCTAATGCTCACCTCTTTCTCAAATAGTCTCCACATCTGAGCTTATTTGCTGGTGGAATGGGGGAGCATTAGGATTGATAACCCCAAGGAAGACCCCTGACCTGATTTGGCAATACTCTGGACAACAAACAGTAATGTTCTCCTTGCTGCTTGGTGAGGTGGGGTGGGGCAAGAATGGAAACTCTACCCAACCCTGTGTTAGGGTTAGAAACCCAAACACCACATTTCCATACTTTTGTGGTTTAATCTGAATACCTAATGCATTTTTTTGCCAATTATATAATATTACATTACATTATATTATTCTTTGCAAAAAAATGCATTGATGTACCAGTTAGGGTTCAACTTAATGCCACAAAAGTAGAGAATTGGGGCATTAGGGTTTCCAACCTTAACTCCACACTCCAACACGCCCAAGCAGCAAAAGGAAAAGAAATATTAAGGCTTAGGATCTCCAGAGTCTTGGCGAATCAGTGGTGGGATCTTCCTTGGGTTGTCAGCCGTAGTGGTTACCCCTCCGTGGGCCTGTCCAAAGCACAAGGTACAGCTCCAAGGCAGTGATTCATAATGATACAATCTTCAAAGGTAGAGAAGTATGTCTCACCAGATGTTGCCAACA
The DNA here is from genome assembly GCA_016271365.2 of Neoceratodus forsteri. Taxonomy (NCBI): domain Eukaryota; kingdom Metazoa; phylum Chordata; order Ceratodontiformes; family Ceratodontidae; genus Neoceratodus; species Neoceratodus forsteri. The sequence goes on from CM057451.1 coordinate 240,638,150, forward strand.
CAATGTGTTTAGCTTTATTCATGCAGGGCCCTGTGAGCTCTATGTGAAGAAAGGAGATCACATCTGATGTTTTTTGCTCAGGGAATGGGGTGGGCATTAGGGTCGACAACCCCAAATGAAGAAGACCCAACCACTCATTCACCAAGGCTCTGGAGACCCCAAAGTCCTAATGTTTTTTTTTTTCCTTTTGCTGCTTGGGGAGTGAGGAGGAATCAAGGTTGGAAACCCTAACACCAGATTTGCCTACTTCTGTGTCATTAAGCTGAATTCCAACTGGTGCAATTACACAGTTTCTTGAAAATAATTTCCTCTCTTTTTGCAATAGTGGAATTGTGTCCTCATTCACACAAGTCACTTTGGGACCTGTGTGAACAGATGCAGATATGCAGAGCCCTTTGGGCCCAGTGCCAAGGGAAGACTCTTTCTGCCTACAGAAGTGCACTGCCGTTGCAAGCCATGTAAGCAAGCAGACCTTGTGAAGAGGACTCCTGCCAAATTCTACTCTGCCTGCTTATGGTCAGATTTTTCATGTTATTCTTGTTTGCTGATATATACTTTGGAAGGTAGTGAGAGTGGCTGCTGTTTTTATCAGACCCCCATGCTGTAAGAGGGCCTTGGGGCTGAAAACCATCTGTGACATTAACTTTAAATATTGATACTGTCTTGGCTCAGGTAGAGAGAGCACCTGTGCTGTGTTTGGCCTCCCTAGGCTGTGAGAGGGCTTTAGGGGGCTGAAGAGTTTTGCTAGTTTTTGTTTATTTGTTTCATACATTTGGACCTAAACTACAGCTTTAAGAATCTTTATTATTTACTCTGACTGTTTGTTTTTTCTAAGCTGACCCAACTGTTGTCCTGGACTCCAAGATTGAGTTATTTATATTTTAAATTTATTTTTAGTATATTTTATGTATGGGGGGTTGCTGATTGAGGAGTATTTATTTTAATGTTTGTTTAATGTGTTTGAAGTCTTCAGCCTGTTTGTATAAGAGATAAGAAGTGAATCTGATAGGGGTTTAATTTACTTCAATTTTTTATGGTTGCTCATTTAATTGTTTTGTGGGTTTTATTTTCTCTCCCAAGTGAGAGTTGTTGGAGGATTTAATTTTTTTTTTTTTTTTATTTATTTATTTTAAGGTAATTAGTACAGGGTTTTCTTTTGTGTTGTTCTGGTGTAGTTTTTTTTTTGTATTACGTTTTTGCTTTTAACAGGGGTGAGGTTTTTATTTTTGTGTTTGTGGGCCTGTTGGGGTTATTTTTGGGTGTAATAGATAGTATGTGTAGAGAAGGTTCAAGGACGGTCAGGCAATATTCTCCCACCAGGCTCAGGGAACTGCACCCCTTTTACTGTCCCTTCTTGTCAACAGAGATCTACAAATGCTGTCAATCCCTTGGGATTGCTAGGAGGCACAGGAAGGGATGCAGAGCCGGGCCTGGTGGGGGAATGGAAAAGGGGGGATGTATTGGGGTGGTGGGGACCAGGTGATGCCCTGGGGTAAAATGGCGCCAGGACAGGGGTAATCCCTGTCTTGTCCCCATACCCAAGGGCCCAGCAATTGTGGTTGGACAGGAGTCAAGGTCTTCCCCAGCATCTCAACCCATGCCATGTTATGTAATACAAGGTCCATCAAAAACAAGACTGCTATTATAGCTGATCTTGTTCAAACAGTGGACCTGGCATGCATCACTGAGACCTGGCTGGATGAAAATGCAGGCCCAGTATTGGCTTCTGCTGTTCCAGCTGGGTTCTCAGTGATTCACTGCCCGAGGTTGGATTGTTGGGGGGGGTGTGGCCATCTTTTTTAAGACCAAAATGGGCCTTGTGGATGTTCCAGTGGGAACAGCTAGAACCCTTTGTGTGTATCATGGGTGAGGGTGTAGGCTGTAGGATACTCCTCATTTACCATCCAACTAGGTGATGAGGGTTTATTCCTGCAGGAGATTGTGGACTTCATCATCAACATGATGTTGGAGTCCCCCAGATGGATAATTCTGGGGGACTTCAATGCCTGGGTCGATGATGAACTCTCACAGTTTGGTCAGAATCTCCTCCAGCTAATGACAATCCTGGGCCTTACACAGGTAATTACCTCCTCTACCCATAGAGGAGGTCACTCACTGGATCTGCTGTTCCTCCTGGGGATGGAGATCAATGACTTGGGGGTGGAACCAGTCAGTTGGTCTGATCATCACACCATAGGGCTCAGTTTCAGGGCCCCCCCAAATGGCCTACCCCTTCAGAGATGGTCCGATACCACCCTTTAAGGGGATTAACCCCGGATGGTCTATTGGCAGTGCTGGACCTATCAGGATTGCTGGCTGAAAGCACAGGTTCTGTGGATCTCATTCTAGCCTATAATTAGGCAGTGGGAGATGCCATGGACTTGATTGCTCCTGTTCACATTTGACCACTCCCTCTTCGCCCAAGGTCCCCTTGGTATGATGGGGCCTTGAAGTAGTTGAGGCGTGTTGGTTGAAGGCTGGAGAGAGCAGGGCAGAAGTCTGGCCTGGATGCTGACAAGCTTAGATTGGTGGAACATTATAAGGGCTATCAATCAGAAATCACCCGTAAGAAGGCAGAGTTCCTGTCCAGGGAGATTTCTGCTGCGCCGTACCGACTGGCTCAGCTTTTTCGAACCATTGACAGATTGTGCAATCCAATCTGTCTCTAGTCTGGAAGAGGTTTTTCACAAAGTAAGTGTGATGAACTAGCTCAGTTTTTCGCAGATAAGGCTGCCAGCATCAGGTCCGGAATTGGCCTGGCTCTCTCCATGAGGGACTACGGAGGTTGATGAGAGGTGATGGGCACCCGGTCTCTCTGGATGGATTTCAGCTGACCAGAATTCATGGACATTGTAAAGATTATCCAGACTTTGCACCCAACCTGTTGTAGTTTGGATCTGGGCCCTAGCTCCCTACTAGTGGGATGTGCAGATGTCATCTGCCCAATCCTAGCTGAAATTATTTGGATATCCTTGGAGAGGGGAGTCTTTTCAGATCCCCTAAAGGAGGCAGTCATTTGACCACTCTTTAAAAAAAACCTCCTTGGATCCTGATGACCCAACTAACTACCAACCTGTCTCTAACCTTCCCTTTGCGGGGAAGGTTATTGTGAAGGTGGTTGCGTTGCAACTGGATGATCATCTTGCAACCCACAATGTCTATGAAGCTCTCCAGTCTGGGTTTAGGAAGAGGCATAGCACGGAGACTGCCCTTGTTCGGGTATTAAATTACCTCCTAATGGTGAGAGATCGAAAGGCTCATAACATTTGGGTCCTTCTTGATCTCTCAGCAGCTTTTGACACTGTGGAACATGAGGTGCTTTTGGAGAACCTGCAGTTCCTTTGTGGACTGTCAGGTACAGTCCTCGAATGGTTTCTATCTTTCCTTGTAGGCAGGTCTCAGAGGATGGTCACTGGAATTTATCCCTCTGATGCCTTCCCCCATCCTTCAGGGTGCCACAGGGCTCCATATTGGCACCCATGTTGTTCTCAGTGTATATGCTGCCATTGGGAGACATCATCAGGCAATACGGTTTGAGTTTTCACTGCTATGCAGATGATACTCAGCTGTATATGTCCTTTGTGCCCAGACAGGTTGATGCGATCTCTGTGCTAAATAGTTGCCTCTCCGAGATCAAAGACTGGATGAGCTTGAGTTGGTTGAGATTGAATCTGGATAAGACTGAGGTGTTGGTTGTGGATCTGGGTCACCCAGGGGCAGGTTTTGGGGCTGGGCACATGTCGGGCCTGTGGCTTGACGGTGTCCAGCTCATTACCTCAGATCAGGTACATAACCTGGGCATTATTTTTGATGATGGCTTGACCCTGAAGTTTCAGTTGTCAGCTGTGGTTAAATCTTCATTTTACCACCTGAGGAATATCGCCCGGGTGAAATACCTGATTCCACCGTGTGATCTTCCAACACTGGTCCACGCTTTCATCACTACCCTTCTTGACTACTGCAGTGCCTCTACCTAAGGATGTCTGGGGTTGACATCCACCACTTCCAGCTGGTGCAGAATGCTGTGGCCAGGCTGTTGACTGGTACTTCTAGGACCAGTCACATTACGCCTGTGCTGCACGAACTGCACTGGCTGCCAGTTCAGTGGCAGATCACCTATAAGGTAGGCTTGCTTACCTTTAAAGCCCTACATGAATGGGGACCCGACTACCTGAAAGATCTCCTGACTCCCTACTCCTCCAATTGCTCTCTCCGATCCACCGAAGAGAGATTGCTAGAGATTCCTAGGATTCCTCTTAAAACATCTGGAGCTCGTGCTTTCTCATTTGCAGCACCAACCTTGTGGAATTCTCTACCTCATCAGTTAAGAAAATGCCTGATTGTTAGTAGTTTTAAATCCATGTTAAAAATGTATTTATTTTCTTTGGCCTTTCCTGTTTAACTGTGTAATTATCTGACTGTTTTTAAATGATTTATAGCATTATTTGTTTTATTGTGGTTTTTATTATGTAAAGCGCCTTGATTTTTAAAGGCACTATATAAATAGAGTTTTGCTTTGCTTTTGTTCTGTACAGTGACAGATGTCAAGAATTCATGGGGCTGTCTGGTGGTCTGTGGAAGTGTAGGATCATCTAGTCCCTGTGCTTCCATGTGGTCACAGATACAGACACACAGGGCAAAGAGTCCATCTGTCAGCCAATGCACAGGGCCCTCTGCCACCCACAGGTGCAGAGGGGCAGGGCCCTATGCCAAGAGGACAGCTGTCTTCACTGTATGGTAACCAGGCCCATGTGGACAACTCTGCAGCTTTCATTCCCTGGCTGGAGGGGCTGTTGCATGACAGTGCAATCCCCCACCCTCTTTTCATCCTGCTGGGTCATAGTGCTGGCACCTGAATTAAGGTCACCACCATGGGATCACAAAAGAATACCCAATGCGGCTAAGATGGCACTACACACAAAGTGTCTTAACAATTATATATGTAGATATAGATATATATATATATATATATATATATAGAGAGAGAGAGAGAGAGATATCAAAAAACTCCATTAATGCATCAGTTAGGGTTAAAGTGACAAAAGTAGGAACATGTGGCATTAGGGTTTCCAATCCTAACACCTCACCCGCACCCTGCACACAATAACAGGCATTGGGGGAGTGCCTTGGTGTCATCAGCCCTAACACTCACCCCATTCTATAAGTAAATAACCTGAAATGGGTACAGTATAGGAGAATGGGGTGAGCATTATGGCTGATGATGCCAAGGCACCCTCCAATGCCTGTTGGTGTGTGGGGGCGTGGTGTTAGGGTTGGAAACCCTAATGCCACATTTCCCTACTTTAGTCACTTTACCTCTAACTGATGCATCAATGGAGTTTCTTGTAACTCATTTCTTTACTTTTTGAGATAGTATAATGGTACGCTTATTTGTTTGTGGCAAGATCCATAATTTCTGAGAGACTGTAATTGTACCCTTATTTCCCTATGGGTCCACAGGGGCTCTCCAGAACTGCAGAGCAAAGTAGTATTTTTTCATGAAAGCAACAAAAGGCACATGGGTGGGGCACACCTTTTTTACCCTGAAAGTTTCAAAGCACAGTTGCAAACCATTTCTTCACAGCGAAATGTCGAAGAAACAACGGTGTGCACCTTACATTACAATGCTATCCTGTAGTAAAAGAACCAAAAATTTAAACCCCCCAGCAACTCCAAAGCAATGTAGTATTTTTTCACCAAACTACCAAAAGGCAAATCTGTGGGGCAAGCCCTTCCTACCATAAACACTTCAGACCAAAACCAGAAACTGTTTACAAACTGTGGAGTGACAAAGAATGAGGTAGTATCATTATAGCCAAATGTATAGCATGGTAAAGAATCCTTTTTCATGAAACAGGATTCTAAATCATGCCAATCCCATTGTGGTCAATGGCAAAGCACAATAAAGGATCCTTTTTCACAAAACAGGATCCTGTGCACTCAGTGGTGAAAAATATTCCCTGGTAGTCTAGTGGTCCCTTCCCCGACCCCGATGTCCAATCGCCATCCCCTATAACGCATATATTTCCCTGGTAGTCTAGTGGTCCTCCCACGGTGTGTGATGCTTTCCCTATATAATGAAAATTTTCCATGGCAGTCTAGTGGTCACTCCCCCCTCCCCCAATGTCTGATCACCATCCCCCTATAAAAAACATTCCATGGTAGTCTAATGGTCCCTCCCCTTTCCTGATTCCCATTCTGTTAAAATCTGCCCCCATCTGTGGTGGTCAAGTGGGCTCCCCACCCAGTTAGGTAATCACTCACTACACTGCCCCCCCATACCAAGTCCTGGTTGGCAACCAGCACAACCCTCCTCTAACCTCCATGTCTGGCCATTGACTGAGCTATGAATGAGCACTTACTGTGTAGCATGTGCTCATTCATACCTCAGTCAGTGGCCAGCCGTTCAGGTGAGAGGAGTGCTGTACTGGTCGCTGACTGGGAGTCGGGATGAGGGGGCAGGGTGGTGGGTGATTACCTGACAGGGTGGAGGGTCCACTAGACCTCCACAGATAGGAGAGGATTTTAATGTGACAGGGATTGGGAAAGGGCAGGGACCACTAGACTGCCATGGATTTTTTTTATATGGGGATGGTGATCAGACATCGAGGGGAGGGACCACTAGACTACCAGGGAAAATTTCCATTACATGAGGAGGGTGATCGCACACCAGGAGGGGGAGGACCACTACTGTAGTAGGAAATATATTTTTTCATGGGGAGGGTGATCGGACTTTGGGGAGGAGGGACCACTACACTACAAGGAAATGTGTCATTATACAGGGAGGGTTATCCCACACCAGGGAGGAGGGAGTGACCACTAGACTAACAGGAAATATTTGTTTTTCTATGGGAAGGGCAATCAGACATCAAGGGAGGGGGGAGGGACCACTAGACTACAAGGGAAATATAATATTTTTTACAGGATGGCCATCAGACACTGGGGCAGGTACCACTAGACTACCAGAGAAATATGATGTTTTAATATTTATATAATTTTATGATTATTTTATTATATATTAATTACTATATAGGAAATATTATTTTTTGATAGGTACTGCCATGCAATATCGGGGGAAGGGGAAGGGACCACTAGACTATCAGGAAAATCCTTTCCACACAAATTGTGACAAAGGAACCTTTATCTAAATTACTTTGCCACAATTTGCAGTAAAAGAAAATCCTTTTTTGCAAATTGTGGAAAAGAATCTTGTTTCACAGTGTAACTTTCCCACGATTTGCAGAAAAGGATTAACAGAAGTGGAAAAAAACACATTTCAAGACAAGATACCACAAAACTAACTGCAGAATTGGATTCCATGGCTCCCGATTAGCTAAAGACAAGTATTCTTCTTACAGTAACTGATGTATGTTTTAAGTAACTTTAACTTTGTTGCCATTGCTAACTGAAAACAAGGTGGCAGTAGCATGAAAAAGGATTTCCCATTTGTGGCTCAGGATTACCCATTTAATATCATGAATCCTGTTTTGAGCCTGACATCTAACTTTTCCCATAGGAAATAATGGGAAACAACCCTTGCTGTGCCACCGGCATGCACTGTATACACATCCTAAAAACCTATATGTTCTAAATCTTCTGGCAGCCTAAGGGTTAAAAATGTAATAACTTTGGAATGGATTAATACTTTTTCACCAAACTATCAAAAGTTAACACTGTGACCCAAGACCTATATACCTTAAAAATTGGACCAAAATTCCACACAGTTTTTGTGCAATGTGGTGACAAAGAATTTGACAAAAAAACAGTAATTTATATGTTTTGTGACACCCTGTATCTCCATACCCACAGATCCAACTGGAACAAAATGTACCACATCTAGAGATCTTTGGTCCTAGATAGTGCATGCCAAATTGCATGCTAATCGCTCAAATGGTTGTGAAGTTATTAAAGCACACAATTATAAGTTTAACATAGAAGTGAAGATTTAAGCCTAACTATAGGGGCGAAATCGCACCCCAATAAGATATAGCTATTATACTGGCACTGTAGTGTTACTATAGCTTGGGTTGCATGGTCACTTCTATGTTAAACACAACATTTTACACTTTAATAACTTTGCAACCGTATGACCAATGTGCACAAATGTTTTCATGCACCATATGGTACTATAGATCTCTGGATCTGGCAAGCTTTATTCTGGTTGGTGGCATAGTTGCTCAGCTGCAAAGTGCCAAAAAATGTGAAATTTACCATCTGGGGCAAATTCTTTGCTTGGGCATACATCCAAAACAGTTTGGGTGTGTGATCTGAAATTGTCAGGGTATATGGGGTCTGGGTCCCTGATGTGCCTTTTGAAGGATTGGCGAAAAAATATTAATCCATTCAAAAGTATTAAACTTGAAAGTTTCCCATTATAGCCTATGGGAAAAAATATATGTACACCTCGCAAGCACTTTTTGCTTTTGCAAAATCACCTTTTACTGCTGCAGATGGGTTCTGTACTGTCATGCTGCCCCATCTTGCTTTCAGTTAGTGATGGGTAAAAGACACTGTAATTCAAAAAATAATGGGCCTTTGTAAACACCAATAGTTGTGTTTAGCTAATCGGGGCCTGAGAAACATGATGCTGGCATTAGATTTTAAAAATAATGCTCAGAAATATGTTTTTTTCAATTCGGCCATTGGAAGTGTCACAAATTTGTGAAAGTAAGTTTGTGAAAGTTTCGCAAATGTACTTTCGCAAATTTGCCAAACTTTCACAAATTTGAGAAAGTACTTTTTAAAAAATTGTGGTTTCTTTGCCACTTCACTGCAACTAAATGTTCTGGACTTTTGAGCTGAAATTTGCAGGGTAGAAAGGGCCTCCCCATAGATGTGCTTTTTGCTGGTTTGGTGATAAAATTTACTCCAGTTTCATAGTTATAACATTCTGAAGTTTAGAAATTTCCTATAGGATAACATTGTGGCGGCCAAAGTACATTTTGGCGCCTATATTCCAAAAAAGGTTTGAGATATGGATTCTTCACTAACTAAGCAAGCATGTAGGTTGCTAGGCCATGATTACAACTGTGGTGGGATGTTTTCCTGTGTTACTATGCTTACCGAAATATTGCGCCATTTGCATCACAAAGGGTTACTTGGAATGTCTCTAGGCCTGCACTGAGTCTCTACACTTATGGATAGATGGGAGCACAGGGCCCACATGTGGATACCATTATGCAGTAATGGGAGCACAGGGCCCTCCATTATGCAGTAGCGGGAGCGCAGGGACACAGGGAGGTGGGAGTTCATTACAATGTCTCTACAATTATGGATAGATGGGAGCACAAGGCCATTTGGGTCCTGTGCTCCCACAAATGGATACCATTATGGAGTGATAGGAGCATGATGGGAGCACAGGGGCAACAGGGCCCTGTGCTCCCACAGGGATATGAGGGTTATTTACAGTGTCTGTACAGTTATAGGTAAATAGGAGCACAGGGCCCAGAGGGCCCTGCACTCCCACAAGAAAATCAGAGACAATTACAATATGCATGCATGGGAGTACAGGGCCCTCCACATACAGGTAAGATTATACTTTCTCAAAAAGAAGAGAAATTCATTGCAAAAAAACTCTGTTAATGCATCAGTTAGGGTTCCTAGTACAGTGACAAAAATATGGAAATTTGGTGTTAGGGTTACAAACCCTACCACCCCCACTCTCCCACCTTCCACACAACAACTGGTGTTGGGGTGTGCCTTGGGGTTGTTGGGCCTAACACTCACCCCATTCTGCTATACTTTACCATTTCAGCATCCTTACACATGGAATGGGGTAAGAGTTAGGTCTAATGACCCCAAGGCACACGCTGATTCCTGTTTCTGTATGGAGGGGGTGGGTGGTAGGGTTGGTAACCCTAACACCAAATTTCCATACTTTTGTTGCTGTAATAGAACCCTAACTGATGCATTAACATAGCTTTTCTAACTGATGCATTAACATAGCTTTTTGATATATATATATATATATATATATATATGTGTGTGTGTGTGTGTGTGTGTGTGTGTGTGTGTGTGTTATATATATATATATATATGTGTGTTTATAGATATGTTTATATATAGCACATTAATATCTTTGGCTCTCTGATGGAATGAACTAAAATTTTGCATTTGTTGTCTAGCAGACAAAATCTTGATGTGTGAAAATTTTTGAGATGGCAGCTTATGTGGTTTCTGAGATCTGTAGGTGTCATTTTTTAGAAAAAAATTAATAATTTCCTATACTTAACATTGTTTTTTGTTGCTGTCACCTGCAGCCTACATGGAAAGGAATTGTTTCCCCAAATATGCAGGGGACATCTGTCATGTCCCAAGGTAGTGCCTTTGACAGGTCTGGTGAAAAAATATCAAAGGGGTCCAGAGTTATAAGGCTTTAAATTTTAGTGTTTTCCGACTTTCGCATGCACAGTAGGGGATTTGAGATAATGTTCTATGGCAAAAGTAAAATTGTGATGCTGAAAATGTGCATTTTACTTACAGGCTGCTTGTTTGGCACAGCACCAAACATTTTTTCTTGTGCCGTGCCAACCCCCATCTTGTTGACCTTTTCCACGAACCAACAAATGTGGAAAAAACACAAAAATGCTCTGATTTTAATAAGCAAATATCAGAACCTAGCCAAACTGGACCCGTTTAAATATATTTTGATGTTTGTTTTTAAATATTGTGCCCACATATCTGTTTTCTGGGCACGCAAAATCCCAGGTGCCCAGCTTAGCGAGAGGAGTGCTTCCCCACATTCTCTGTATGAGAACAGTGGGATTTTTTTGACTTCTGTAGCTACAGCTGGAACTCATACTGCCAGTTGCAGATTCAGCTGTGAGCTGCCATTTCCCTGGTGTCTAGTGGCACCCCCCCCTCCAATCCCCATACTTCATTTTGTAATAGAAATTCATCCGTTGGTGCTAGTGGTATCCCCACCCTCCTTTATATATTCCTGGTGAACAGCGGCACCCTCATCCTCCAATCCCCAAATTAAATATTTTCCAATCTCTCCCTTAGTGCTAGTGGTACCCCCCCACCTTCCTGTATGTTTCCCTGGTGTCTAGTGGCACCCCCACCAACAATCCCCAGATTTCATTTTTGTTCATTGGTGGTTAGTGGCTCCCCTTGTATGTTTCAATTCCTAAAAAAAAAGAAAACAGTTCCCCAGCATCTTTTTTTTTCACCTGAAAAAAGAAAACGGTCCCTCGTCATCCCTGCCATCCCCCTCCCACATCCCAACCCTCCCACTGAGCACCCATCACTCCACACCCCCTTACCATATATTTACCACCAGAGGTCATAGGCTGTCATCTTCTGTGGACTGAGGCATGTTTTCAGTCTTCAAAGGTGAACTGTGAACTGAGGAATAAAGGTGAGTGCCATATAATGTATTTCAATGGCAATTTGAATGTATATTGATAGCTTTGTCATTTTTTGGGAATTTTTTCACCAAATTTTCAACATGGCCTCTTTGGGCCTTTCAGGCCCAAATAATGAAATTCCACTACAAGTGTTCATGAGGTGGAGTCCCAACAATGCCATGTTGAAAATTTGGTGAAAAAATTCCAAAGAATGACTGAGTTATGCATATTCATTGAAATGTTTCTATGCATATGCATAACTTTGGTAATTTTCAATATTTTGACTCCAAATTTTCAACATAGCCATTTTTACACCACCTCATGAACAGAACAGCTGTCATTTTTCACATCCTGTCCAAAACATGTTTTTGCACCAGTGGCATGGAATCACATTTAGGCAGTGGTGCAAGTGGTAGACAAGAAGTACAGGAATGCAGGCATTGGCAAATATGAAATGCAGAATGAAGATCCTCAATCTGAAGGATAGCTGTGTCAAGACACATCTGTCTGTTTAGACATGAGTAGATTCAGTTAGAGATATTGAAGTATTTCTAGGAAAATAACATTATTGTAGAAGTCAAATGTTGTTATGGAAACCCTGATTTCAAGTCACAGGCCCAGAAAATGTCATTATATCGCTGGTTTAAAAATTTCAGTTCCATTGTCAGTGAGAAGAAGTACAGGAACTCCGTTCCTGCTGCAAAAAGATACAGGAACTGAGTTCCTGTGCATTCCTGTTCACTTTCATCACTGCATTTAGGCATGGATCTGAACATTTTTAACTATGGGGTTTATGAAGTGAGGTCATAAGTAGACTGTGTTGAAAATTTGAGGTCAAAATATGAAAAAATGCAAAGTTATGACCATTTGTTGCAATTTCACTGCGCTTAAGCATAAGTTTGGAAATTTTAAATATTTGACCCCAGATTTTCAACATAGCTTTCTTATTACCCCACCTCATGTATGCCACAGCTGTCATTCTTCAAATCCTGCCCCAAATGTGATTTTGCAGCTGTGGCATGGAATGGCATTGCAGTTGTGCAGAATTACGTTTTGGCAGAGATTCGAAAATGTTCTGTATTGGGTACATGAGGTGGGGTAATAAGATAGCTGTGCATTAAACAGCCTATTCAACCCTAATTATAGGGGCACTAACGAGCCTATATTATATTATATTATATTATATTATATTATATTATATTATACTATACTCATACCTTCCAACCTCAGCATTAAAATGTGTAGCACTGGCCTTTAAAACGTGCAACAAATGTCCAGAATGCATAGCCAGTTTTTAGTTTAAAGAATAATATGTTTAGAAATAGTGAGCAAAATTCAAGATACTATGAAACCCCAAGGTCCTTCTGGATCTTTTCTTTAATTGGTGGTTCAGTGTCCAGAAAATGTTTTTTTTTTTTTTTAAAAAGCCCCCCAAAAAATGAACCATAATATGCCTTCAAGAAGATCTTTATTTTTCTTTCCACTTCATAAAAATGTATACAAAGCAACCTTTCAAAACTGGTCTCTTCTTCATGGTTTAGTGGCTAAAATTAAATAAACACAAGTTAAAATCAATATTCATTGCCTATGAGCTTCTTTATATCTATTTAAATTTTAATATTTTAGTAGTGAACCACTTCATATATACCTCTTATTTTTGTATGAGGTGAAAATTATGTGGTGATCTTCTCAAATCCTTAGTATATCTTCTCTGTAAAAAATTAAATATTGCAGTATGGAACCAAAATCCACAATAACTGTTTCATATATTTTGATATATAAATCAATACTTGAATAGCTGTACCTTTCATATGGCTTTTAAATTTCTTCTATTAGTCAGAAACCTTACATTTTGCATCTGTATTTAATGATTATATGAATAGGGTCACATCTTAAAGAGCTACTGACGCCTCAAAGAAAACTTAAAAACATAGGCCAGGATATTCAAAGGGGTTGCACATGGCGCAACAGTGCTGGAGCCATGTGCAACCACCTAATGCCACAGAGCAATATTCAAAGGGATGTTAGCTGCGCAAATCCCGATGTGCAGTGCACCAATGTATGCAACACAAGTGTGAGGTTGTGCCCATGCATATTCGGCACATCTCGACATTCAGCCCGGGATGGATTTGTGGCACATATGCATGCACACTCCCACCTTGCGCCGCACAGGGGGGCACAAAGATCCGCAGAAAAAAAAACAGGAGCAAGGCCTGGCCACCCAGAGGTGAGCTGCCATATTGCAGGGTGCAAAACGGCAGCCGCCAGCTGTGGGTGGCCACCCAACCTCCCAAGACACAGGCCGGGCGTCAGCCCCCCACACCTGATTGCAGGCTTTGTAAATGTATAATATCCCTGGTGGTCCAGTGTACCCTACCCCCTTGCCCAATCACGATTGTCATCAAATAAATACAGTCCTTGTGGTCCAGTGGACCTGCTTCCCAGCCAGATTGCAGGCTTTGTAAAAATAATAGTATCTCTGGTGGTCCAGTAGACCTGCTCCCCAGCCCAATCGTGGGCTTAATAAAACTAAATGTATCCCTAGTGGTCCAGTGGACCTGCTACCCAGCCCGACTGCAGGCTTTGTAAAAATAATAGTATCCCTGGTTGTCCAGTGGACCCACTACCAAGCCCGATCACAGGATTTGTAAAAGAAACTCCCCTGGTGGTCAGTGGTACCCCTCCCCACCCACCCACTCAGACCCGCCACCGCTCCCCCAGTCAGTGGCAGGCGGCGGTTCCCCACCCACAAGCCACCCGGCCGCCCGCCAACTGACAGCATACAGTACAGCTGTACACCCATTGGTCCAGAGCGTGAGCCAATGGGCATGCAGACCGTACTGTACTACACAGTCCCAATAAGTGAATGAATCCATTCACATATCAAGACTATGTAGTACAATATGGTTTGCATGCCCTTTGGCCCATGCTGTAGACCAATGGGCATACAGCCGTATTGTACACTGTCAGCAGGTGGCTGGGAAACTTGCGGGTGGGGAGCTGCCACCCGCCATTGACCGGGGGGGGAGGAGCGGAGTGGTGGGTCTGAGTGAGCAGGTGGGAAGGGGGGTACCGCTGGACCACCAAGGGGGGTTCTATTACAAAGCCCACAACCAGGCTTGGCAGTGGGTCCACTGGACCACTAGGGATACTATTCTTTTTACAAAGCCCACAATCAGGCTGGGAAAGCAGGTCCACTGGACCACCAGGGATACATTTAGTTTTATTAAGCCTGCGATCGGGCTGGGGAAGCAGGTCCACTGGACCACCAGGGATACTATTATTTTTACAAAGCCCGCAATGGGTCTGGATAGCAGGTCCACTGGACCACCAGGGATACATTCAGTTTTATTAAGCCTGTGATCTGGCTGGGTTTGGTCCACTGAACCACCAGGGATACTATCATTTTTACAAAGCCTACGATGGGGGTGGATAGCAGATCCACTGGACCACCAGGGATTTTACAACTTTACTAAACCCACGATCGGGTGTTGGAGCGCTTTGCCACTGAGGGGCAGGGGCGTCGGTCCTTGACAGCTGCAGCCTGGCAGGGCGCCAGGTGCAAGTCGCTGGGGATCAGCGCACCTGCATACAAATGGGGCCATAATGATATGCAAATGGTCCCATTTTCACCTAGCTTGAATAATGGCCCCATTTACATACATACCGCTGAATATCGCGGTTCCTGCACCTAGTGCAACCGCACTTGTGCTGGCGCATCCTCTTGCTCCTCACTTGCCACTTGCACTGGCGCAGTGCCACTGCACCATGCACAATGCGGGCAGCCACAGTGCCATATTCAATGGTGCTGAGCCATGGTGCAGCACCGATGAATATCGCACGGACCATGCCCTGGCACATTCCAGTTGCGTTGCACCCAGGCGTGTGCCCTTGCCTGGTGCAGTCTGAATATCCGGCCCATAGTAAATAGGTACAATGCTGCCTGCATTCCATTTATATTTTATAAATTTCTCCTTCCCATTATTTATTACTAAGGAAATTTGCATGAATGTGTGGTCTTTATCCCTAAGAGTTTCTTTAGAGTCCATCTGCCTCTATAGCTTACTCCCTACTTCAAGTCCTAATCCTCTGTTGTGACATCACAATCTGTTGCCATTGGAGTAACTGTGATATCGCAAGCAGTGCTCTGTGACTTCAGGTAGGGAGAAAGATCCTGTTTTCATACAGATGGCCTCAGTGATAAATAACTGGGAAGAGGAATACAGCACTAATGGTAAATACAAGCTGGACCGTGTCTAAATATTAAGTTTTGTTAATGTTCTCCTGAACATGTCAGCAGCTCTTTAATTAAAAAAAAAAACTCTATATCACATTTAAAACTGTGGTATCTTTTCTAATTTTTAAAAAAAAAACTCACATTGTGTTCATGCTTCCTTGTCTCACACCAATAAGTTTTGTGCATACTGGTGTAAATTAATACTATCAATTAGGCAAAAAACAATGTGAGCTAGTAAATAATTGCAAACTGAAACTTTGTAATTGTTGTAGCTCAGGTCAGTAAAGAACACACACCAGAGGCCAGATTTAAAAAAAATCACAAATGGCAATGCAAAATCTTGCACAATTTGATGCTGATTGTAAATGTATTCACATGAATAGCACACAGTGCTATCTGACTGTGAATAGGGCTGAAATAGCATGGCGATAACCCCTGTACTGCTTGTGCCATCCTACTAGCACCACCCCGACCAATACCCAAGTGAATGGCCCCACAATGATAGTGCTAGTGCTCTATTCCTGATTCACTAAAGCAGCCATGCAAATGAGCCCATTGGGGTCAAACAAAACATTTTCAGTGATCACAGGTACCTACAGGTGTGGTAGAAGACAGGATAGCCAGTCCATAACATAAGTTTTGAAAAGCAGATGTATCCAGCACTCCTAAGGACATACATAGTCACTGAAGAAATTTTGAAAAAACAACCACAGTCAAAGTAAATTATTTATTGCCTTAAACAAATGTGTAAACTGGCACTTCCCCAAGCATTGGTGGTAACAGGTAGCTTAGGGTCCCTAGCCTTCATCAGGGGGTGTCAAATGAGCCCATCGGGCATGCAAGGCAATAGGTGGCCATTTGCATGCACATTGTTGACCCATTTGCATAGGCTGTGGGTGACTTAAAGCACCCCCCAAGCCAGGGACAAGCACAGCCCTCCTCTCACCACCAAGACTGGTTGTCAACTGAGCTCTCAATGAGCACATATTGTATACAGTAGGTGCTCAGTGATTCATAGCTCACTCTGAACTATCAATAAATGTCACTGAGCTTGTACTGTATACGGTACGCACTCACTGAGAGTTCAGTCAGCAGCCAATTGTGGTGGTGAGAGGAGGGGTGTGTTGGTCACCATCTCAATTTCCAGATGGGGGAGCAGGGTGGTGGGGCACTACCTGCCAGAGTGGGGCGGGATGTGGGTCCACTAGACCACCATAAAAGGGTTCCATTCCATTTACAGGGGATCAGAATTAGGGAGGGGGTCCACTAGACCACCATGGAAATATTTTCCTTGCTATACAGGAGATCGGGATGAGGGTAGTTACACTGAAAAACAGGGGAAATTCCATTTTATATCAGGTGGGGGGAGAGACAACTAGACCACCAGGGATATATCTTTTTTTCTTACAATGGGCAAGGGATCTTGTGGGGGGAGGGATTGCTAAACCACAAGGGACACTTGTATTAATATACTTTTTTTTTAGTACCTGTTTTCAGGGGTGACCTGGGAGCACTGGGTGGTTAAGGGACTTGCTCAGAGTCACACAGTATGCAAGTGGAGGTTGTGAGAATCAAACTCAGGTCTGGTCTGCTGGATGTATCAAGCTCATTCACACCTCATTCCTCTAACCTCTAGGCTATACTGCCAGCCCAATATAACGGGCTCACGAATGGGGGAGAGACAACTAAACTACCAAGGTACTATGTATTATACACACTGGGCCAGCAATCAGAGAATGGTTAGGGACCACTAGATACCAGGGAAGATTTACTGTGGGTGGGCCATTGGTGCAGGTTGGGGGGGTGGGACCACTGGACACCAGGGACATACTGATTGGATATTGGGCTACATGTCAGCTGGGGGAGGGACCGCTAGCCACCAGGGACATTAAACTACATAAGGGGAAGGGTGTTGAGTGAGGGGAGGGACTGCTAGACTACCAGAAACATTGCATTTCATAACAGGAAGTGTGTCAGGTGGGGGGAGAGACTGCTAGACTACCAGGGACACAGTGTTGTGGGTTGGGGGGGACTGTCTTACACTACCTCTGCCAACTATTAGGATTGTGCAGAGTTAAGAGGAGGTTTTCCTAGGCGGTATTTGCTCAGCACAAGGGGACCTACAAAAGGCTCTTGTGTGGAGCAAATACTTTGTCAGTGGGAGAGCGCCAATATGCAGGTCCCCCCTCATTTGCATTGCAGCCTCCTCCACACCTTGCTCTGATGCAAACCCTGTTTCCGGTGCAAACCAGGCTTTTGTGAATACCACTTCTGCGCAAAACCTGGTTTGCATCACACAAACTAGTTTTGCACCGTATCAAGATTTTGTGAATCTGGCCCCAGAAGTATTCATTTTCATTTATTCATTTCAAATTGGGTTTACAACCTTTGAGACAGAGACTCATTTACAAAGGCACCTTGTCATGGGGGGGGGCAGACATCAAGACAGTTATTACAGTGCAGATTAAAACAGAGAATAACATTACAAGTGCAGTAAAAGGAAAATTTAACATAGATACACTTAGGTTACATAATGTAGTAGTTTGTATGTTACTTAGGTTACATAATGTTGCAAAATTGTGAGTTACACTCATGGATATAGTAGGTCCTCAGAGAAGACGGTGGGTTACATCCCTGTTTGGACCTAGTAGGGAAGGGGTAGGTCTGGGGGAGGGAGAGGCTGTCCAGTGGACATTGTTGAGCCAGGGGGCAAGGCGGTGGGAACCACAGGTTACAATGGGGGTTAGTTGCACCTACAACAGTGGGTATTAAGGATATGGTTCCAAAGGGCTGTTTTGAAGGAGCCAATTTTTGGCAACTTGGAGATGCAGCTAGGGAGGGAGTTGAACCAAGAGGAGCTCGGTAGAGGAAGGATCTCTGGGCAAGAGAGGTCTTGGTTCTGGGCACCTTGAAAGTGGCCCTAACAGAACTATGGGTGGTGACAGATGAAGATGGCTGCTGTAGGGAGGTGGAGACCCCCAGCGGGGAGAGTCCTAGCAGAGATTTCTTAGCGAGAAGGCAGGTCTGGGAGAGCAGTCACTCCTCAAAGTTGAGAAGATTGGTGGTAGATTAGAGAAGGCAGGTGTGAGTACAGCTAGGGGCACCGGTCAGGAGCCTACAGGCCTTATTGATAGAGAGTTGGATTTTGGAGAGGGCAGTGTTGTCAGCTGCAGCATAGATGGGCAAGCCATAGTCCATGAGGGACAAGACAGAGGAGGTGATGGCCAGCCTGAGGGCAACCTGAGACAGGCAGTCCCTGTGCCAGTATAGCAGGCCATTCTGAGAGTTAATGGTGGCTGACAGGGCATTAATGAGGGTGTGGAAGGAGAGGGCAGTAGTGAACGTGATGCCTAGTTACTTATATGTGGTCACTTGTTCTAGCGGGTGCAGAGTACTGGAGATAATCAAGAGTGGGGGTATTTTTACCTTTATTTTGGTGGTGGGAGAAGAGCATTGATTTGGTTTTCTTTAGGTTAATGACCAGTCTGCGGTCTCTGAACCACCTTTCGGCATGGTTGTAAGCTTGCTGGAGGGATAATTAGAGGGAGGTGGAATTGGGATGTGAGACAACGAGGACTGCATCATCGGTGTAGAGGAGCATTTTACCAGTACATGAGCTGGGGAGGGTGTTGAGGTACAGACTAAAAAGTATTGGACCCAGGATGGAGCCCTGAGGGACCTCGGAGCGAATGGGAAGAGTGCTGGAGAGGGAGCGGCTGATCTTGACACTCTGGGATCTAGCAGAAAGGTAGCTAGAGAACCAGGAAATGGGACCACCAGAGAAGTCAAGTTGGTGGAGAGAGTTGAGTAGAAGGGGATGACAGACAATGTCAAAGGCCTTGGAGAGGTCAATGAACACTGCTCCAGCAAGGCTGCCAGAGTCAAGAGCAGCATGCAGGTGTTGGGAGAATTCCAGGAGAGCCATGGTTGTACTGTGTCCTGGGCAGAAACCATGCTGCTCTGGGCACATAATGTCATACTTTGGTTAGGTATTCAGAGAGCTGGATCAACACCATTTTTTCAAGGGCTATAGAGAGTGGGGGGAGGATGGAGATGGGCCGGTAATTGTTGGGGGTGGATCACTCCCCACTCTTATGTATGGGTGTGATTTCAGCAGTTTTCCAAGTACTTGGGAACTGACCCAGTCATACAGACTGGTTTCGAAGGTCAGTCAGGGGGACTAGGACTTCGTCCAAGACCATACAGAGGATTCTGGAGTCAAGGGGGTAACTGCTGGGTTATTACTGCCTAAGGCTTTTAGCAGGTGTGGCCTGGCTTCTTGGGGAGGATAGGGTGCACAGGTAGAATGGTGGGCGATGCAGGACTGGAGGGAGGGAGAGAGGTGTAGATTGGGTCAAAGAAGCTGCTGGGGAGGACCGAGCTTAGGTCAGAGAAGGCAGTGTTAAGGCAATCGGCTATGAGGAGTGGATCTGTAGTGGGGGTACCATTGATGGAGAGCTGAGATGGTGGGGAGAGTGGGACTTCCCATTTAGCTCTTTCATATTATCCCAGAAGGTCCGGGCTAAACCCCAAGTGGAAGTGAGGGTGGTCTGGTAGTGCTCTGCCTTGGCCCGCCTAATGGCCCAAGTGCACTTATTGCATTCTGCATTGTACGCCTGTCTGTCAGATGCCTTTCCAGATTCTACAGCAATATGCCAGAGATTATCTCTGTTTTTGAGTCTCTGGAGGAGGGGTGGGGTGATCCATGGGGCATCGCATTTTTTGGAGCAGATCCTGCTGGGTGGGTGAAAAGGTCACAAGCCTTACAGAAGGCATTTGTGAAGTGGTCAAGAGCTGAGTCAATGTCAGGGGTGCGCTGGATAGGGGACCAATCTAGCTGGGCTAGGTATTGTTTTAATTTTCTGAGGCATCCAGGGCATAAACGATGGTGCAGAGTGGCCTGGGACACTGGCTTCAGAGTGGAGGATGACCAGAAACAGAGGAATGGGGAGTGATCTGTAAGAGAGTTGGGGAGGACAGTGACATCCCGGATTTTGTTGGGGCAATTAGATATAACAACATCTAGGAGAGTGCTGGTGCCAGTAGAGTGGTTGAATCTGGTGGGCTGGGTGACTAACTGGGACATATCCAGGGCAGCAAAGGAGTCCCTTATATGGGAGGCAGTGGAGGCAAGCCAGTTAACATTGAGATCATCTAGGATGACTTGCTCCACTTTGTGAGGGAGAGATGTGAGATAGTCAATAAGGGACTGGACTGCTTGGTTTTGATTCCTCAGGGGTATGTAGGAGATCATGAGGAAGAGAGGGCCTCGGGTGGGGTCAGGTGTGATTTTTAAGGTGAGGGCCTTGTAATCAAGTTTAGGAGCTGGGAGTGCCTGACCTATAAGGGAGTCCCATACAAGTAGTGTGCAACTACCACTGTGTTTGCCTACTCGGTCTTCCTTGTAGATGGTATATCCAGGGAGAGTGATAGCGGAGTCAGGGGTGGATTTGGAGAGCCAAGTCTCTACCAGTGCAATTATGTCAGGTTGATGTTGAATGACCCAGCACTGGAGGGCAGCAGATTTCTTTAGGAGACTGCAAATAATTAAGGATGCAAAGCAGAGCCCAGTTGCAGTACAGGGTTTGGAAGGGCTGGAAGCAATAGGTCCTGGTTTTGGGTGTACATTACCAAATAATAATAATAGCAGTGTAATTATTCTGGTTAGTGGCTGGTGGTGATGGAGACCCTTGGGTCAACACCCAGCTGAGGACTTTAGAATTAGGGTACATGGGATAGATAAAGTGCAAAGGGTGGGAATGGCAGGGGAGAGCTGGGTCCAGGTCAGGCCTTGGAGGGCCGAGGGAGTGGGGGTGTTGGCAGGGTGGGGGTGTTGGGGGGCCATGGGTGTGTCTAGAGTGGGGGAGGGCTGAGTCACTGTGGGGTAGTCTCGGGATGAGGTGCCTATTGTGGAGGAAAAGTGCACCAGTCTGTGTGAGGTCTGTACCAAGAGGGTGAAGGAGAGCAGACTTAGTAATGGAGTTTAGGTACCCATAGCAGCTGAGCAGTGAAGGAAGAGTGCCAGGAGTAGTAGAGAGTAAGGAGATGTAGAGCAGCTTTGGAATGGTTGGGGAAAACCCCTTTAGTGGGTGAAAAGACTATAAGCTGCAAATGGGAAAAATCAGTATCAATCAGTAGAAGAGGAAGGGGCAAAAACAGATGAATAGTGATAGACTGACCACACAATAAGTGAAATGAAACAGTAACTATATTGTGTTGGATTGGGTAAGTGTGCTTATAACTGGGCCCTCTAGTGGCTAAAGGATATAATCTGCTAATGGAAAAGTCAGCAAAAAAAAAAAAAAGAACAGGCAGGGAGGTTCTGAAGCAAGTTTCTTTTGGGGGGGCACTGCAGCAGCCTCAATGGGACACTGAGGTCAAGGGTGCAGCCCACAGACTTACAGCTCTAAGAGAAGGGGCACAGTGCTCAGGGCAGATAACAAAATCACAGTACCTTAAGACCTCTCTCAACACTTAAATCAACTCTTAAGAAATCTCAACATCAGACTAAAAATTACTTAATAAAGGGAGAAATCAAGAACATGTCAAGCAGAGGTCAGTCCTAGCACTAATTTCTTGGCAGCAGTTCCTAGAAGACTTTTGGATTGCTGCACAAAGTGTGAGAAACACTAGCAAACAGGGGCAAGTGATATTCCTCCAGGGGTAGATGCTAAAATTCAGGGTTCCAACCTGTACCTTGCTTGGAGGGTGAGCGTCGGGCAGCTTCTCTTTGTTCTGCCTACCAGTTTGTTTGAGAGGAGAGAGCCTGAAAGGGCAGAGTTGTCCCCTCAGGAAGACACTCACTTTTGGCATCCTGCTGTTAGTTCTTTGCTCAGTATTTCAAAGGGTACATGCTTCCTTTAAAATGAAAAAAAAAAAACTTAAAGTTTCTCCAAATTGTAAGTATTGCTAAGTTTAAAAACCACACCAGAGGTTCTTACTTTATTAGGACACTCACTTTTGGCATCCAGCTCTCGGGCTGCTTGCCAAGTTTCAATGGGGACCACTCCTCCTTCTCCTTCTTTTATAGGAAGGAAATAACTTCACCTGGTGATCAATGTCACCAGCTGGGGCCAGCATCATTGTGTAAACAACCCCCAGTGTGATGCGGGCTGCTGCCAGAATCCTGAACAAGATGCTCCCTTCAAGCGGCTGTGGAGCATCCTTTTGCAGTTGAAGCTGCCTGGGAACACTGAAAACACTTTTGACATTTAAAGTGAAATGTAATATTTTTCTTACATTTTTTATACGGGACCAGTGTCTATCCTCAGTATACCTTCAGCAGACTACTAGTCAGCCCTAACTATAGGGGCGCTACCGTGCCCCTATTATATTATATTATATTATATTATATTATATTATATTATATTATATTATATTATATTATATTATATTATATTATACACATAATTTTCAGCCCCAGCATTAAAATGTGTATTACTGGTCATTGTACCTGAAACTAGTACAAATATACGACTATCATTATGCTCTGTACCCTCCGGTTATCTGTCTAGGGTAGATTTCTCCCAAATCACATTAATGTATGGAACAATCTATTTTTATGTATATTAGGGTGCACATAACTCGTATTAGACAGGTACTTAGCACCCTATCTTACCTTAACTTCTATAAAGTGCTGTACTATAATCTATATTTGCTCTATGTTTATTGTACTGAATACCTATTCTAATGTATTTCTTGTGTTTCTATAAATTGCTCTACGTACTGAATATTATACTGCATACTTTCTCAAACAAATTTCTTGTAATATGTATGTATCTATCTAAATATTGTCTATTATTATGTTGAATGCTTATAGTATGCTGTCCTACCCAGGACCTCCTTGAAAATTAGCTTGCTCAATGGAGTCTTTTCCAGGTGAAATAAATAAACAAAACGAAATGAAACTTACAACATGCAACAAATGGTCAGAATTCATAGCACATTTTTTCGGGTAAAGAATAATATGTTTAGGAATAGTGAGCACCTTATGTTTAATGTTAGGGACTGTTATTATCAAGTTAGTTTACATATTTAATTGTTTGTCCAGAAATAGATCTAACATTGTGAGGAAAATTAGAAAATCTTAATGCAGCAAAGGTAAATTTGTGTGTAAAAAACACAGTGCCATGCAAAAGGTATACCAGCTGAGAGTTACAGCATGGTTGGATTGCGTGCTGCCACAGTATCTTTAGGAATGCTGGAACTGCCACCGAGCACATACAGTACTGTATCTTTTGGGGGCAGCTGCAGATACTCTGACAAAAATACAGTCAACGGACAAAGAAAATGTCAATTAGTGAATTGCTTCTCCACAGGTATAATGTGGGCAGCTGCTGTACAGAATAACCATTCCACTCGAATCACCTGTACATCTCAGTGCATGCCTACTGTAGAAGAAACATTTATCCATGATGAGAGAGCAACGTATTTTGATTTTGAATTCACTGTGGGTATTCTTTTTTTACATTAAGACTGCCCGTTGTGCTCACTGTTGCTGAATCATGAGTAGTGATTTTTATCATGTGGATACCTTTAGCAGTAAGGCACAAGGGGGGGGGGTGGTTGTAAGTTCCAGCAGGAAATGATACATACCTCAGAGGTGCTGAGAAGCATGACTTCATAACCAGGAGCTCTTCACCCCTGGCAGTTTAATTCCCTCTATGTAACCTCCCAAAGTGCTTAGCAGAAGCATAAAATGTTGTGCATTGCTATGCCTTAATTTGTTGTAGGTTTTTTCTTTTTCAGTTTGATTCATGGAGAACTAGCCCTTTCTGTTTCCCGTTACTGTCACATCTCATACAATATGCTGACATATTTTAATATCCTGGATACCAGAGGTAGAACTAGAGGTCACAGTTGAGTGTCTCGACATCTCAGCATTAGGCTGGGATAGGATATAGGGTTTTAGATGCTCTGCACTGCATTTTAGGGGCCATTTTATAGGTTATGGCAAAGATTTTATGTAAGGAGGAGAGCACTAAAAATGAAGCATAAATAGTAAATTAAAACAAAATCATTACTGATGCAGCACTGGACTGTCAGTGCTCCTGTGTAAGTTTGTTTTCTTTGTTTTGTGACCATTCCAACCCCCCCCCCGGTACAACAACAGCTGTCTAGGTTCATACAGTAGGATAACACAAACAGCAAGACCCAATTACTACTTTCTTCGATGCCCAGTGAGTTGGTGCAGCCACCAACTTAGGTACTTTTATGGGTAACTGTGAATTGATAGATGTTTACTTGCTCAGCTGCTCTGAGCAGCAATGAGTGCGGCCATACACCAGCCCTGGCAGCCCATGCTTGTTCACCATGGCACCCTTCCAGTGTATCAGAGTCCCCACCAAGCACATACGCCATTTTTAGGGCTGCAGTGGGTGGAGACCTGCAAACCTTTTGCTTGGAGAATAAGGATTCTGCATTCTTTCTGATTGAACAACATGTTGGGCTTGTGTATGTTGGACTTGTGTTACAGTCGCCTCCATATCTGTGAAGCAGTCTGCCCATGTTGTCCCCTATCAGTACAGCACTACACTATTTTAGAGTACCAGCAGTCACTAAGGAACACGGCACACTCCATCATGTCCAAGATGGCCACCACAGTCTACTGCCCATTCGCTAGCAGTCGCGTATGCACAGTACCATGCAGTGGCCATCTTGGTCACGGCGGAGTAGCCATTTTTTTTATAAAAATTCCCCCCACTCAACCCTCCCTCTCAGCACCCACCACCCCATCCCCCCCCAGAAACATAACTGTGACACTGGGGGTGCCCAATCCCCCAGTGTTGTGATTGGGGATCATCAGTCTTTTTTGTGACACTGGGGGTGCCCAGCCCTGAGTGTCACAATCAGAGATCATCATTTCTTTTTGTGTTTTTTTTTCACCTGTAAAAAAAATGGTCCTGTGATGTTTGACCTTACATAGCTGTGACACTGGGGATGCCCAGTCCCCCAGTGTTGCAATCGGGGATCCTCTCTCTCTTTTTTTTTCACCTGTAAAAAAAGAAATGGTTTATCAATGTTTCTGCAGCCATTCCTTACCCCCCACCCAACCATCCCACTCAGCATCCACCAGCCCACACTCTCCCCTTACTTACTCATCAGCGGTACAACACCATAATCCTCTCTGGAACACAAACACGTCTTCACACTTCAAAGCTGGACCACAAACTATAGACACAGGTATGTAGATCAATGTATTTCAGTGGGGTTTTGAACTTAATGCCATAACTTGGGCATTTTTACATATTTTTGGCCCAAATTTTCAACATCCCTTCTTTGGGATCCCACCTCATGGACAAAGTCACTGTTATTAGACAGATCTGCCTTGAAAGGTGATTTTGTGGTCCCTGCATGAAATCACCTTTCGGGCAGGAGCTGAAAATTTCCTTTGCCCTTTTTCACGAGGTGGGGTCATAAGAAGGCTATGTTGAAAATTTGGCATAAAAATGTTGAAAAACAACAAAGTTATGAGCCTATGTTGAATTTTGAAAATGCAGGCTCATAACCTTAGTACTTTTCAATATTTTTACCCCAAATTTACAACATAGCCATATCTTTTTAGCACCTCATGACTGTGATAGCTGCCATTTTTCAAATTCTGTCCAAAATGTGTTTTTTACACCCTGATTTCATGGCCCCTACCCAAAATCAACTTTCAGGTAGGAGTCAAATTTTTTCTCTGCCCTTGTTCATGAGGTGGGTCATAAGAAGGCTATGTTGAAAATTTGGTGCAGAAATATTAAACAACCAAGTTATGAGCCGATGTAGAATTTGTGAATGCAGGCTCATAACTTGGTAATTTTCAATGCTTTTACCCCAGATTTACAACATAGCCATATCTTTACAGCCCCCCATGAATGTGACAGCTGGCATTTTTCAAATCCTGCCCAACATGTTCTTTTACATCCCAAAAGGTGATTTTGCAGGAGTTGAAAATGTTTTCTGCCCTTGTTAATGAAGTGGGGTCAGAAGAAGGCTACATTGGAAATTTGGTGTAAAAACATTAAAAAACAAAACAATTATGAGCCTATGTTGTTTTTTGCGAACACAGGCTCGAAAGTTCGGTAAATATTCAATATTTTTACTCCAGTTTTTTAATTAGCCATTTCTTTAGAGCACCTCATGAATGTGACTACTGTCATTTTTCAACTCCTGCCCAAAATGTGTTTTTGTGTCCCAAAAGTTGATTTTGCAGTCTCTGTGCAAAAAAAAAAAACTTTAAGCCAGGAACTGAACATGTTGTCTGCCCATCTTCATGAGACAGGATCATAACAAAGCTATGTTGAAAATTTGGTGTAAAAATATTACAAACTAACACATTTATGAGCCTATGCTACGTGTTGTAAATGCACACTTGTAACTTTGGTAATTTACAATATTTTTACCCCAAATTCCTCAGCTGCAGCCCTAATGGCTCTGGCCAGAGTTTGTTATACATGGTCTGTCTGTCATTCAACCAGGCAAGTAACACCAACCCAAGTATGTTGAGTCCTCACCAGGTACCAGTCCCAGGCAAACCTTATGCTGGTGCTGCGGTGAGCCAGCATACCCCTCCCGCCACATCTAGTCCTGCACCCAGCCCCTTCCAACTGCATGAGATAACTTATAAAGAAGTAGAAGATTCTCTTCTTAACTTAGACTCCAAAAAAAGCACAGGGGACGATGGCTTGGAACCCTTTTTCCTAAGGTCAGGCTACGCCCATCTCACTGCCCCAATTCTCCACATCTTCAATCTTTCCATTACATCTGCTACTGTGCCGCTCCTGCTGGAAATCAGCACATATCCTCCTCTATTTAAATCTGGTGACCCATGCGATGTAAACAACTATAGGCCTATCTCCATATTGCCCATCCTTTCTAAAGTTCTCGAAAAACTGATCCATATTCAGTTAAAATCTCACTTGAAACCTTCTCTCTCATTAACCCAGCTCAATCTGGCTTCGGGCTAATCATAGCACAATCACTGCACTAGCAAAAGTAACCAATGATTGGATCTCTGCTATAGATGCTAAGAAGATAACTGGTGCAGTCTTTTTGGACCTCAGCAAAGCTTTTGATACTGTTGATTACAAACTATTAGTCAATTGCCTTGCAAAGTTGGGTGCCACATACCATACCACCCAGTGGTTCTCTAGCTACCTAACTGGAAGATTCCAAAAAGTAAAGGCGGAAGGCTTTTTTTCTGCTGCCTTGCCAGTTGCAAGAGGAGTCCCCCAAGGATCCATCTTAGGCCCTATCTTGTTTTCTCTGTACATTAATGACTTAGATGCTAACATATCTACGTCCAATCTACACTTTTGCAGATGATACTGTGTTGTATACTTCTAGCTCTATCGTTATCTGAAGTCAAGGGGTGCTTCAAAGGACTTAGCACAACAGGCATAATCTAATAAAGGCAAAGCTTCTGCTCAATGCTAAAGAAGACTAAGCGATGATATTCTCCCGCAGTGCTGTCTCAGGCCCCCAATACCCTTGCCCAAAACTTCATTGTCACCCGCTAAATGAGCCTCTGGAAGTTGTAACCAAATTTAAATATCTAGGTATCTGGATCGACAATAAATTATCTTTCAGTGACCACATCCGAAGATGTCTCTAGAAGGTTAAAAGCAAGGTTAGGTTTCTTCTACAGAAATAGGCCTTTTCCCCTAAACTTGAAACAAGCTTGTACAGGCCACTTTTCTCCCCTACTCAACTATGGTGATGTAATCTATTCCTCCACCACTCTTGCAAATCTAAGTAAACTGGACATCCTTTATCACCGTGCATTACGGTTCATTACCAACTCCCTTACCGTTAGCTTCCACTGTGACTTATATGCAGCTGTTGGTTGGACATCCCTTACTACTAGAGCGCCTGCTCCATGCTGGGCTATGGACTCTTAAACGCTTCTGCAGAAATTGCCAAGCTATCTCTTCCCTTATTAGTATCTCACATAGTGCATACTCGTTAAGAAAATCTGACTTTATTATGCTTGACATACCAGGGCGTGGAGTTCCTTTGGTAAGCGTGCTATTGCATATGCCCTTCCTCCATTTGGAACCAATTACAAACTGTACTGAAACTAACTAGCACAGTTTCAATAAACTTCTACAAATCGCTAAGTTCAGCCAAAATAAAAGACATCTGTAACTGTCATTAAGTCTCTTCCTTCCCATGTGTGCCATATTTATCCACTGGTAAGTTATAATTGATTTGTCATATTAACTGCTTTCCCTTCCCTTCTACTCCTGGCTTTATCTTTGCTTACGCCCACTGCTACTCTATCAAATCACTCCTGCCCTCATATCAGTTGTAGACTGTTGTTTGTTCTAGCTGCCAAAATACTGTATATGTATTGCACACACCAGTCATCATGTTTCATTTATCAGTATGCAACCTGTAAGTCGCTTCCCTGTCTCATATCAATGTTTACCACCTGCGGTCACCCTATGTGGTACCCTTGTATGTATATCCAGCCTGTATCATGTAACATGCATTTCATGTATATACTATTATTACCTATCTGTGTTTGTACTTTAAGTGTTTATGTCACAGGACCTCTTTGTGAATGAGCTTGCGCAATGGAGTTTTCCTGCAATAAACTTGAACTTGAACTTGAACTTGAAACTATGGTGACCCACAAGTTTTTCAAGCCAAGAAGAACCCATGATGTTTTTTGATTAACTTGCTTTCCTGCTACAACTTTGGCATCACCAGCCCAGCATGGCCCAAGTCACATGCCTAATAATTACATGCTGGTTTAATTATGTTTTGCTGCTGATGCTTGGTCAAAACTCACTAGTCCCCCCCCCCCCAACCTGAATACATCCAGCTAGATCCTGAGACAAGAGAATTAATCCTTCCCTGCCATACTCAGGAAAAGCAGAAGTCAGACAATGCCAGCCAACAACTAGATCACCCATACTCCTATTCCCCACTTTCACCACAACCAACAGCCAGCTAGCCAACCTACTATATAATATGATCTTTTTTAAATTACCTGGTTTGCTAAGCTTCAGACCAAATGTGCCCCCCCCAAAAAATAATCACCCTCCTCCCTGACCCATTCTTTATATGTTACTCTTTCTTATGAATGATGCCCAGCCACCACAGTTTCTACTGTCCCTGTAGCTGATGTACATTGCAAGTGTCACATTCCACATTGCCCCTGTCGCTACCACACAAAGCATAGCCACACCGAACATATGCTGTTGCTGCTGTCACAGGTTAAAGGAGTACTACAGTCAACATTTAGGAAAGTATATGTTGTGCAGAATGTTTCTACTTACTTCTTCACAGAAAAGGCGGTGGATGCTTGGAACAGCCTCTGAGTGGAGGTGGTAGAGTCTAAAAAGGTTACAGGACTCAAGAATGCATACGATAGACACAAGGGGATCTTAGAAGTAAGGCAAGGGGGGGTGAAAACCGGAACCTGAGTAGGGTCTGCAGTGGCACTGTAGGTAGGGAAAATAGGGCAGACTACGTGGGCCAAGAGGTCCTTATCTGCCAACACCTTCTATGTTTGTATGTGTACATAGTCCTAGTGTATCCTTCCCTTTGTTTACAAATCAGAGTTTTTTCTAAATTTGCTTACTAGTTTTATGTCCCCTGGAGACCTCTATGTTAACATTTTTTTATTGCTCTTCTTTTTCCTACAAGGCTTCCTGTCCCATGTAACAGTTATGTGTCCAGGAACAATGATTCCGTGAGCGAAAGCCGCTGCAGCAGCAATCTACTGTTACGAGCATGATGTACTGGCCCTAACTAAATAACTCTTTCTAATTTAATCTTTTTGTTTCCTAGATATGTGTCTAGGTCTAGCCAGCAGGAGTAAATATTTTATTTTTAAAGCTTTTAATTTTATCAAACTACACACAGTGTGCTGGTATGTACTGTATCTGATTTGGCACACCTAGGTTACGAACCCATGCATTGTCTGACTGTATAATCCATACTGTTTTGCATTCTCTTTAATTAGTTCCGGGTTGCCCCTGAAAAAGGGATCCTTTATTCCAGTGGGCCTACTTAGTTAACAAAATTCAATGAATAAATAAACTACACACAACCATAAAAAGCACAACAATCACCCTAGGTAATCAATACTATAATAGTGAAGATTCTAGCTGTTTCCTTACAAAACAATTCATTCAATCATCCCTGAGGTGTTTGAGAAAGTATAAATATAACCTTTGTTAGTGCCCACTGGATAAAAGTTACTTAAAATCACAGCTCTATTGTTGTAAAGTTGACTCTAAACCAATATTTGCTGAATCTATGGTTCAGATGCATCAATGTTATGTGGGACAGGAGATATTGTAGGAAAAAGAAGAGCAATAAAAATGCTAACATGGAGATCCCTGGGGGCCATTAAAGTAGTAGGCAAATTTAGAAAAAAAATCCTAATAGCAAACAAAGGGAAGGACACACTAGGACAACACACACAAATCAAAACAGTCTGCACATCATATGTTTTGCAAAGTTTGACTGTAGTACTCATTTAACCAATGACAACATCACACATGGGACATTGCCCAGTACAGTTCCAGCACTCACATCCCTGAACCGCTATGGCATGCGTGGACTTTGGGGTGGGGCGGGTATGGCTACAGTGCCCATTTGGATACATCCGTGTGAGATGGAGGCTTCAGGACCATAACCTGTAGTCTATGGTAGGGTCTGCCTGGCATAATTGTGCCATGGCCTGCATATGCTCCTTTTCCACATAAACGGCATTGTACATAAGCATTATGCTGCGTGTGCAGCCAGTAGACATCTGACACACTCTCACACGGAACTTTCCTGGAGTGTGCACACACCATGATTATACACAATGTGTGCCCTGGCTGTGCATCCCGTTTAAGTGGAACATGTGCAAGATTCATGAGTGCGGCCCTCTGCAGGACAGTTACATGGTGCATAGCGTGCTACACACATTGCTGAATAAAGGCCAGTATGCTCACCGATAGTAAATTTAAACAAATAACAAGGGCTTTATTAAGTGTAATGTGAACAGGTCCTAGCAGAAAAGGGAAAGGCTATTCCATCTGAGTAATAGTGCTTGAGGGCTTATCCAAGTGGAGCTGCTCTTCAAATGCCCTTCTAAGCACAGCCAGCATATGAATATAATAGCAACAATGTCTCCTCAGCTGCACTTGCAGTGCCCTTCTAAGCACAGATAAATGTATCTTTAAAAAATCTTGCTGTGTTTTAAGTGACCCACCTCCAATACACACACACACACACACACTGAGCACACACACACACACACACACACACACACACACAGTATATCTGCCCTAGATTACCCACATCCCACCGGTATTAGTCGTTGATAACTGCTAGCTTTTAGGGAGCTCCCATGTACTTCACTGGATACTTGGCCAGTGGAACACTGTAGGCCTTGAGATAGTGCACACAGTGGTCAGCAGTGATGCATGTTGGAATTAAACATTGAGCAAATAAACACACAAATCCCATGGTAAACCTTACTAGATATTTGTAAATCCTGGCTGGATGGCCTAGTCCTAATAGTCCTAGCCTACTCCAGTAACGGATTTCCCAAATTAAACTAATAAATGATACGGTGTGCGGCAGGGACAAGAGACAATTTATTTAGATTGTAAATCTCACAATTAGTATAGGTCCTTTACTAACTGGGAGTTTTACAGTCTGACTAAATTACTTTTGAGCATGCCAGCACAGGTCAAGGGGCACTGGGGGACATTGTAAGGTTGTACGGACTGAGTTTTCACTGCTATGCAGATAATACTCAGCTGTACATGTCCTTTGCACCCAGTCAGGATGCTGTGCTCTCGGTATTTAACTCTTGCCTATCCGAGATCCAGGACTGGATGAGTGCCAGCTGGCTAAAGCTGAATCCTGACAAAACCGAGGTTTTGGTGGTGTACCTGAGACAACGGGGAGATGGGTCATCTGTGGGGTGATCATCCGGTCTGGTATTAGGTGACTGCCAGTTGAGGACCGCTGAGTGGGTGCATGGTCTGGGAGTCATCCTCGATGAGGGACTGACCTTGAAAGCTCAGGTACCATCCATGGTAAAGACCTCATTTTACTATATGAGGAATATCGCTTGGATTAGGCATTTGTTCCACCCCGTGACTTACCAACACTAGTCCACACTTTTGTGACCTCTCGCCTAGATTACTGTAATGCCCTCTACCTAGGGCTACCAGGGGTTGATATCCACAATTTGCAGCTAGTGCGAAATGCGGCAGCCAGGTTACTAACTGGGCTACCTTGATCTTGTCATATTACTCCTGTGCTGCAGGTGCTGCACTGGCTGCTGGTGCAATGGCAGATCACCTTTAAGGTCAACTTGCTGACATATAGACCCCTACATGGACAGGGTCCGAGTTACCTGCAAGAGCTTCTTCATCCCTACTGCCCCCTCCATCCCCTCCATTCCACTGACAAGGGATTGCTAGAGGTTCCCAGGGTATAGCTGAAAACATCTGGTGCTTGTTCTTTTGCTTATGCTACACCTACTCTGTGGAATTCTCTACCTCGTCGAGTTTGGGAGTTTCAGATCGTGGACAGCTTTAAAACTGCATTAAAAACACATTTATTAAATCTTGTATTTATGAATAGCTAAGTAATTTAGCAGGGTATACTGGATTTTATTCCTTGTTTTAATTTTGATTTTATATTTGTACAGTGCTTTGACATTTGAATTGCGCTTTACAAATAAAATTATCATTACTATTATTTATTATTAATGTGCCTGACCTCCCAATGTCAGATAATTTGTGGACCATTTTGATGCTTTATTCAGACATAATAAACTATTTGGAGATATAGAATTTTAGAATACGTAAAACTTTTTTATACCTTTACATATCTAGTAGAATGATGAAATCACCCTGGGAGGTTGTTCTCTTCACACTGGAAGAACTCACTTGAATTTTTTTTTTAAAAGCTTTGGTAACTGGGTAAGGCCCATTAGACCAAAGGCCTATTTTTAGGGACACTCTGGGAGCACTGTGGAGGTTAAGTAACTTGCTCAGGGTCTCACAATATGTAAGTGGATATTGTGGGAATAAAACCCAGGTCTGCTGAATGTACTAAGCTCATTCACAGCTCATTACATTAACTTCTACACTATACTGCCAGCACTCATTTGGGTGTGATGATGTTTTTATGCTAACAGGATTTAGAAGTGATATACAACACATGTTCTCAGTGTCTAGCGTTACCACATCAATTCCAATGCAGCGTATTTCAAAATGGGGACTACAATACACTGGCCTGATTTGTCTGGGTGTGGTGTGTGTTAGACTCTGAGATACTTACTTAGTTATTTAGTTCCCTTCCCCTCTAGGGAGGTAGTATAGCACAGTGGGTTAAGGCTCTGAGTTGCAGATCTGGAAACCGTGGTTTGAATCCAATAGCTGCCTAGGTGCATACTGTGTGATCCTGAGCAAGTAATTTAACTTCCTTGTGCTCCCAGGTCATATCTGGAAACAAGCTTCAGCTTAGTGTGCTACTCCTGGTTAAACAATGTTCCCTTCCCTTCCCTTCTCTTCCCTTCCCTAGAAGACATTAAACGGTAAAGGTCAACAGCCCATCAAGTCTGCCTCTCACTCCTAGTGGGCGAATTGTGTCAAGAAGACTTAAAGGAAATCTACCGGCTAAATGAATGCAGCCATGGCTGCATAGGTCAGGGCTCTATGCAAGGCACACACATGGCATTTAGAAACATTTTGTAAAAATAATGCTGGGCATGGAAATACAGAAATTATTACATTTCCATACATATGGGCACAATACAGGAAGGAGCAAAGCTTCTTCAGTATATCACATGGTTTCCAGCACAACCTGTAGGGTATCCAGTGATGATAGCAACAGAAAATGAGCGACTACAAAAATAGCAACTAATGTTTAGTGCTATCATTTTGGGCTACCCACAAAGGTAGCTATGCAATGGCGAGGATGGTGACCAGAAGGGGAGGGATAGAGAAGAGGAGGGGAGGGATATGGAAGAGGGTTGAGGTAGGAAGGTGTGCCTGCTGCAGCTGAGCCAGCCCTGT
Source organism: Neoceratodus forsteri (assembly GCA_016271365.2). Taxonomy (NCBI): domain Eukaryota; kingdom Metazoa; phylum Chordata; order Ceratodontiformes; family Ceratodontidae; genus Neoceratodus; species Neoceratodus forsteri. The sequence continues at coordinate 240,672,763 of CM057451.1, forward strand.
GGTGTGGTGGTGAGGGTGGCTGGCACCGGTGTAGCAGGCAGTAGGTTTTGGACAGAGCAGAGGAAAGAATTTTGCCGCTGCTTGCAGCTGCTTTATTTTTTCTATTCTCAGACCGAAGTGTTGCCCCCTCCTTGACATGCACCCCCCTGGAGTTGGTAATCCAAAATCGGAGGCACACCCCTCTGCAAAAGCACTAGGTTTTTCTGGAAGTGTGGTCACCAGGAAGTGCATATCGCCGATCTGCTTTTTGGCGATATGCACTTGCCATAATAGCGATCGCTGTTTTGCGATCGCTATTATGACATGGAACCATGGGCGGTCAGTGCCCCTCCATAGAAAATGCTGGCTGCAACTCCGAGCTTCAATAATTTATGAGTGTTAAGGTATGAAAAAGCTAAGATGTATTCTACTACTGCAGGGGAAACTGGTGTACTAGAGCCCTGATTTATGCAGCCTTGGCTGCATTCACTTACCCAGTAGATTTCCTTTAAACCATAAATACATATCTAGCTCAAGATTAAATTTATTAAATTATATTATATCCATTAGATTCTGAGGTAATGCATTCAAAATTTTGGCTGATCTAATAGTGAATAATGAAAATAAATGTGTAATGTAAAATACAAAGAAATCCCTCTCCAGCCAACAGAACAAAATACAAGTGTGTGCTTAAGCTGGTTTTGAAGGTTAGTAGGTGAGACAGATACAAACAACACAGGATTTCTGGTGCAAAATGCAAACTGCTTTATATTTATTCAAATAGAAAACAAAAAATTAAAAAAAAAATAAACTTTCAGAAAAAAAACAGAGTTTAGTCTTTTGATATTCCAAGCAGGAGGGATCACAGGATTCAAGGCTTGGCTTCAGCCAATTCCAATTCCGATTCCAAATGCATGAAAGCTTGCATGCACTTCCTACTACTACTACACAGGTCAGTACTCCACTGATGAAAAAATCTGCCTGGCAACACATGAGGTAGGGTTTTTATACCTGCCTATGAGTGACATCAGAATCATGTGATCCACCTCTTTTTCTTAAAATCAAAATAACTGTGTATAGACTGACATTTGTCCTCTAATACATGACTATTTACTATAAGACATTATGTAGCTTTAGATATTTACATAACCCACTCAGAATATCCCCTCACTTTCTTTGAATCAGAGAATACACCTGTAATTAGAATATGCCCCTCCTATTTCAAGTGACATCACACGGAGCTAAAAGTATTTAAGAGATGACCATTTGGGCTGCCAACCCCTAAAGAAGATGACCAGAGCACAAGGTTTACTTTTCTGCCTTATTTATATATAAAAATAGCTGTAAGAGATGCATAGAAAAGAACATACTGTAATACTGTATTTTATTAATTGCCTCGGTTTGTTTAATAAAAACTGCATATTGTTAACCAGAGGTGCCAGAGAAAAGGGAAAAAAATCCTTTAATTTCACCCTACATCTCTGCAATATTATGTTAAAAAGGGGGGTTTTAGTATAAACTTATTAATTCCAATGCAGAGGAAAAAACAAAACAAAATAAAAGTTGGTGCGAGCGGCTGCTAGGCAGTGCATTAAAGTATATATTCAATGGTCAGCCGATCCCAACCACAGTCATATATTGCTTTATTTATTTATGCTCCCTATCAATTCCTTTTCCTTTTTTAAACCAACATACCAGTGGTGTAAGAATGTTCTAATAGTGATCTCCAGTGAGAGAGGGGGAACATAAACATGTTTTGAATGACTATGGCAAAAGTTTCTTTGAACAACTTAGCTGCCTAGCAGTTCCAACAGAAGGTTTCGAATTACAAGTTGGAACGGCGCTCAGTATACCAGAACAATTAAAACAGTCTATCTTGTGCTTCTGCTTTTCTCACCTAGAGAGGGCAATGGGGGAGAGAAACAATTAAATGAAACAAAAATTACTTTTTTGGCTTTTATTAAGTGCGCTAAACTGCTTGAACATGCGGCGGTAATTCAGTGCACAGTACAAGCCACGGAACACGTGGGCATTTTCTTGGCCCGTTTCCAAGAATTTCAAAGTGACCTTTTTTTATATATTTACACAGCTCTTAAAACATCCAAAAAGAGCTGTTGGCTCATTTTGGGTGGGGTAACTTTATTAAATGGAACCCATTTACATAAAATGCATTCCCCATGATATAAAGACAGAACATAAAAAGAAGAAAAAACTTTACTTTCAAACAGTTTTGCTTGCCATTAATTAGCTCAGTAGTTCAAGCAGACTATATTTACTCTTGTTTTACAATTAAATGTATTGCCTATCTCAAATTATAATGCTGTATATCCTTAGTAATACAGCTGCATACAGGACCACAAGGGGGAAAGAAGGCAAAGAAAGAAACGATGTAAGAATTGACAGCAAAGAACAAAGAATAATGTACTGCAGTTGGCCATCCTTACAGCGAAAATTAGAAAAGGAAAAGTGTTAGATACAGAAGTGCTGTTGCAACAGACTGGGGGGGGTTGAACTAAGATGGTCCTGTGACTGCAGGATAGGGGTCTATCCAATCACACACACACACACACTGCACAAGAAGGAAATGGTCTGGACTGTTTCCTGGCTACCCAGCACCCTGGAAGGGTTGGAGTTTCCACCCACCCTCTTCAGAAGCCCTACCTCAGGAACCCTTTATAAAAACTCTAAGTATCAACTTCATGACACCAACATATCAGTAGATACTTTACTATTTCCCTGAGGTGTACTGTACAGGTTTACTAGCCTTGCACAATAATTATTTGGACATTTCCTAATATTTTGCTTCATCAACAAACTTAGATTTATCACTGGAGGCAGCACTTGTCTCATAATGTGACAGGAAGTCCCCATTTTTATGTTGTGATCCAGCTCAATGAATGACTGAAAAATGGTAGAGTTGAAGTGCCAATTACCATCCCATAATGCATGTGTTTTTATCTTTCATTTGATTGATCCAGCATAATGGATTATGGTCAGTCACTACCGTAAAGTCAGTTCCCCATAGATAATACTTCAAGGTAGCAATAGCCCATTGCATTGCCAGGCATTCTTTCTCAACTGTTGAACGTTTCTGCTCCCTTTCATGCAGCTTCCTACTGATGAAAATAACAGGATGCTCTTCTCCCTCTTCTCGCTGAGATAACACAGCCCCAATTCTAGTTTCTGAAGCATCTGTATGCACTTTGATGGGTAGTTGAAAACTAGGGCTAGCTAACACTGGGGTCAAACACAGGATGGCGTTAATCTTTCTAAAGGCTGCATCACAGGCTATGGACCACTGTACCTTGTCTGGACATCTCTTCTTGGTGAGGTCTGTTAGGGGAGTAGCTAACACAGCAAAGTTTGGTATAAATCTATGACAGTATCTAGCTAGCCCAAGAAAAGGCCTTACATGCTTTTTTATGCTAGGGATAGGACTGTTAGTCACAGCTTCCACCTTCCCTACATCAGGTTTTACTTTACTATTCACCAAGATAAAACCCAAGTATTTAGTTTCAGTCCTAGCTACTGCACATTTTGAGGGGTTAATGGTCAAACCAGCTTCAGAAATGGATTTTATCACAGCAGAAAGATGCTCAAGGTGAGATTTCCAGTCAGTACTACAGATGACCATTTCATCAAGGTAGGCTGTGCAGTATTGACAGTGGGGACTGAGGATTTGGTCCATGTACCTTTGAAAGGTTGTGGAGGCACCATGAAGGCCAAATTTCATAGTGGTAAGTTGGTAGAGGCCCATCGGAGTACAGGTCACTGTCTTGTCTTGTGCATATGGGTCTAAAGGGATCTGCCAGTAACCTTCGTAAGATCAACTGTACTGATGTACCATACATTTCCAAGTTTGTCCAGGATGTCATTGATGCGAGGCATGGTATAACCATCAAATAAGGATATGGAGCCTGATTCCAAGTTGAATGTCGCAAATCACCATCATATGAGAGTTGCGACATACGCCGCAATGCCAGGGACCCTGCACATCATTCCAAGAGTGGCAGGGTCCCGGCACTTGTGGCATGCAGGATGTGCCATGTGGAAGCTAATGCCATGAGCATGGCATAAAAGGCCCTATTGGTGCAAGTCACAGCCCACTACTAGCAGTCCTCCCAGAGCCCTCCTGCCCCAGAACACCACAGCACACACCAGGGGGCATGGGGGCAGGACAGGTGGCACAGGCATCTGGGGGGTGCACTGCAGCATGGATCCCGGGGGTGCCTGACATTTGGAGGGGTGGGGGGCATGGATGTAGTCATGGGGGCACAATGGGTGCATTGGTGCCATTGCCACCACACTGTGGAGCAGGCATCCGATGGATGGCACCATCAGATACCCTTTAGAGCATCCCCGAGCTGCTCTAACTTTGCTCTGACAGTGCAGCTCCTGGAATTGTCGCAGCAGGTCACAGCAGCCACTCTCTTGGAATAGGGCACTGTTTACTGCCATAACCCACACTTGTACCATGTCGTTGCGGGCTGCAACGTAGTAGGTGGCGTATCCCATGGTTGGCATAGCCCTCAACTGACATGACACATTTCACCTCCTGGAATCAGGGCTGGCGTACCGCTTGATGTATGCCACCAGATACGCCAAGGGGTTTGGCGTATCTCAGCTTATGATGGCATACACCAACTTGGAATCGGCCTCATGGCATTTACCTTTCAGAAGTCTAGACATAGCCTTATCATACCCTCTTTCTTTTCTACAACCACCACAAGGGAGGACCATGCACTGTTCAATGGTTTAATACTGTAATACCCAATCTTTCCATTTTCTGCACTTCCTGAATAACCACCTTCCTGACTTTTTCAGGTAGTCTATAGAGTTTCTAATGAAGGGGCTTTCCTTGGGTTACCGTGATCTTATGTTCAACCCCCTTTGCTTGCCCTGGTCTGCTGGTAAATGTCTTCCTAAATTTCTGCAATACCTGTTGCACATCTCTTAACTGTTTACCATCTAACCCAGGGTTGATCTGCACATCTTACTGTTCCCCAGATTCTTCCAGCCTCCTATAGGTTACTTCTAGTGTGGTGTCTGTTGGCTCTGGGTGTACAAAGAATGAAGGGATGGGGTTTTCATGCCATTTGTATACAAGTTGGCATGGAAAATCTTTTTGAAGGGCCTCTTTCCTTGCAATTCAAGTTCATAATTTACCACCCCTGTCTGCCGCAATATGCTAAAGGGCACCTGCCACTTCAGGAGCAGCTTCTTGTCTGACAAAGGCAACAATAACAAAATCTTTTCCCCAGATCAAAAAGTTTGCTGTGGGCATGGTTAGCGGGTGACAATGGCAGACGCTCATTGAAAGAGCTCCCCGAGACACCAGTCTTAAATTAGCTTAAATAGCCAGAACATGGTGATTTAAATGTGTTAATACAGCGGGAGAGCATTATTGTAGGCTTATGGCATCTGGCAAGCAAACAAATAAACCAGCTAAACTGCCTTTTAGTATCTGAAATTCACCTAGAGGGTTGGGTTCAATGGCCTGTAATCAGAGTCCTCAAGGAGCAGGGTGCAGGGGAATCGCATATGGAGAGCATGGAGTCTCTAACTAAAACCCTGGCTGGAGTTCCAGATACTCTATCGGCGATGCAGCGGGAGATGAAAATGGGATTTGGTAATATTACATTGCAGCTGACCCATTTGCAAACTGTGGTAATGAGTTTATCAAGACAATGACTACACATGCCACACAACTCTCTGAATTGGAAAGGCGCCTCAGGGAGCTAGAGGATTCCTACGTTGGTGTTTCAGTCAAATGGAACTGCTTAAGATCTTCCATGGCAGAGTTAAAAGAAAGACTGGATGACCAGGAGAATCAGTCTAGAAGGTCCAACATAAGAATTATAGGGTTGCCAGAGGGGACTGAAGGCCATAACCCCAACCAAGGCCTTCATCAATGGGTGGTGATGCAGTTAAAACTTCCAGAGGAATATGCAGCCTTTGAGGTAGAAACGGCACATCGGGTTGGTCCGCCACCGAAGCCTAGCAACAGGCCTCGTCATTGTTTAATAAAATACCTGAGCTACCCTGATAAGGAGAAAATCCTGCAAAAAGTTAAAAAAGCTGGGCCCATTCATTACGGAAATGGGATGATCCATATATACCAGGACTACAGCAGGGAATTGCAGGAGAGAGGGCAGCGCTTTAACTCAGTTAAAAAATGTCTTTTTCAGCTGGGGTGGTCATTCGCGCTTCTTTACCCAGCCAAGTTGCGGGTAGAAAGAGCGGGTCAAAAATCATGTGAATTTAATTGCCCCAGAGAAGCAGAGAAGTGGCTGGTGGAGGAGGAGGCCAGAGTGAATAAAGAGCCAGATGCCAGTGGAAAGTAACAGTGAATTCCTGGGAAGTAAGTAACACAGCAGATATTATTTACAGTTCTTTGGTGCTCTTATTTCCTTCAAATCACATCCACTATATGTATTGGGGCAGCTAAGGCAAGTGACTTAATTAGTAAAATGGCCTTGATATCACTTCTAGTGGATATGGGCCCCCCGCCCCGAGCAGACCTGGGGCCTGAGATATGAAGGTTAGTGGGTGAAACAGATGCAAACAACACAGGATTTATGGTACAAAACACAAACTGCATTATATTTATTAAAAAAGAAAACAAAAAAATAAAAATAATAAACTGACAGAAAAAAAAATAAAAGGTTTCGATATTCCAAGCAGGAGTGATCACAGGATTCAAGGCTTAGCTTCAGCCAATTCCTATTCCAAATGCATGAAAGCTTGCATGCACTTCCAGCTACTACCTCTACACAGGTCAGTACTCCACTGACCTAAAAATCTGCCTGCCAACTCAGGAGGTAGGGTTTTTATACCTGCCTCTGAGTGACATCAGAATCATGTGATCCACCTCTTTTTCTTAAAATCAAAATAACTGTGTATAGACTGATATTTGTCCCCAATACATGATTATTTACAATAACACATTATTCAGCTTCAGATATTTACATAACCCACTCAGAATATCCCTACACTTACTTTGAATCAGAGAATACACCTGTAATTAGAATATGCCCCTCCTATTTCAAGTGACATTACATGGAGCTAAAAGTATTTAAGAGCTAACCGTTTGGGCTGCCAGCCCCTAAAGAAGACATCCAGAGCACAAGGTTTACTCTTCTGCCTTATTTGTACATAGAAATAGTTTAAGAGAGGCATAGAACAGAACATAATATTTTATTAATTGCCTCTGTTTGTTTAATAAAAACTGCATAATGTTAACTAGAGATACCAGAGAGAAGGAAAAAAAGAGGGTGCGCTCCTCCTTTAATTTCACCCCGCATATCTACAAAATTTTGTTAAAAAGGGGAGTTTTAGTATAAACCTATTAATTCCAATGCAGTAGAAGAAAAACAAAATAAATGTCGGTGCGAGCGGCTGCTTGGCAGTGTACTAAAGTATGTATTCAATGGTCACCCGATCCCAACCAGTCATATATTGCTTTATTTATTTATGCTCCCTATCAATTCCTTTTCCTCTTTTTAAACCGATGTAACCAGCGGTGTAAGAATGTTCTAATAGTGATCTCCAGTGAGAGGTGGGGAACATAAACATGTTCTGACTATGGCAAAGGTTTCTTGGAACAACTTAGCCGCCTAACAGTTCCAATGGCAGGACTCCAAATTAAAAATTGGAACGACACTCAGTATACCAGAAAAATTAAAACAGTCTATCTTGTACTTCTGCTCCACTCATCTAGAGAGGGAAAATGTGTGTGTGTGTGGGGGGGGGGGACAATTAAATTAAACACATTTTACTTTTCTCACTTTTATTAAGTGTGTAATCTGCTCAGCCATGCAGCAGTTTAATGTGCAGTACAAGCCATGGAACACTTCAAGCATTCTCTTGGACCCTTGCCAAGACTACCAGAGCACCCTATTATATATATATATATATATATATATATATATATATATATATATATAGGCCAGATATTCAAAAGAGTTGTGCCATGCGCAATAGGGTTGCACCTGCATGGTCGAACTTGCTCCATTCTCTGTGATTCAGCAGCAGGCAGTTCGCCACAGAAAACATGTTGTGCAACAGCGCAATGCAAATGAATGCATGCTGAACTGGAGGAGGAACCATGTATAAACTGCACAGCCGATATTCAGCCGGGCTGTGCGGGGATGCTCTGGCGCAACCCCAACCTGCGCCTGCACAACTTTGAGCCAAAAAAGGATCAAGTTGAGGCCACCCCCAGGTGAGCTGCTGCATTGCAGGGCGTAACACAGCAGCTGCCACCTGTGGCTGGCCTCAACCCAATCTCTGTGCCCGCTCACCAGCCGATCGTGGCAGCAATGTCCCCAACACATCCCTGGTGGTCCAGTGGACTGATAATGCAATCGCGGGCTGGCGTAATAAACACCCCACCTCCTGAATATATCCTTGGTGGTCCAGTGGACCGATAAGCCCGATTGCGGGCAGGGTATTCAAACACCCCCACCTCCGATCATATCCCTGGTGGTCCAGTGGACCCGCCCTCCCGCGGCAGGCGGCGGCATCCTACCGCCTGCTGCCCGCTGCCCGCAACTTGACTACCCGGTAGGGCTGCATGCCCATTGGTGCAGAGCAAGAGTTAATGGTGTGTGCAGCCATACCGCATAGATACGTTCAGTTTTGTGAATGAAATTCATTCACAAAACTGGACTGTCTGGTACGGATGGCTGCACGCCCATTGGCTCTTGCTCTGCACCAATGGGCATGCAGTCCTCACCGGCAGTCGGTCGGTGGGCAGCGGGTGGCAGGTGGGTGGATGCTGCCGCCCGCCAGCCGCGGGGGGGAGCGGAGCAGGGGCTTCGTGGGTGGGTGGGGTGGGGGACACCAGGGTCACCAGGGATGTGTTTGGGGGGGGTTGCCAACTACATCCCGCGATCGGGATTTTTGGCCCACTGGACCACCAGGGATATATTCGGGAGGTGGGGGGGGTGTGTTTGAATACTCCAGCCCGCGATCGGGCTTATCGGTCCACTGGACCACCAGGGATATATTCGGGAGGTGGGGAGGTGTTTAATTACTTCAGCCCGTGATTGGGCTTATTGGTCCACTGGACCACCAGGGCTGTGTTGGGGAGGGAGACACATTGCTGCCCGCAATCGGGCTGGTGAGGGGGGGTATTTACGCTGTGCCTGCGATCGGGCCAGTGGTGGGGTGGTGGTGGGGTTTTTACGCTCTTTTGCCTGTGATTGGGCTGCAGGGGGCATCCTTCCCCGACGGCTGCTGCCTGGCAGGGCACCAGGCGCAAGTCCTCAGGGATCGGCGCACCTGCATGCTAATGGGGCCATAATCAGATGCAAATGGTCCCCCCTGTGCTTTGCATGAATTATAGCCCCATTTGCATGTCACCTTTTGAATATGGGGATTTTGTGCATGGCGCAATGGTACTTGCGCTAACGCAAGTTGAATGCTCCACTTTGTCAACTTGTGGTGGTGCAAGTTCCACTGCGCCATGCACAGTGGCTGTGGTTGGGGGGTGATATTCAAAGGAGTTGCTCAATAGCACAACTCCTTTGAATATCGCCCTGGACACACCCCGGCGCAACTATTTTGCGCAGCGCAAGGGCTTGCGCCTATGAATGGCGCAGTTTGAATATCCAGCCCATAGTGTACAGTGGAATGCTGTTCTGAATAGAATTCTATCCCTTTCAAAATGCTATTCTTCCACAGTTCCAAGGTCATGGGATGCTGTTCTACCGTACTGTGGTAGAACAGCATTCTAGTACCTCTAGAGACTGCATGAATCAGTTTCATTTTGAAAGCAAAAGAGCTCACAAAACACATATTTCACACAGTACTGTACACTATAAAAAATACAGGATGAGCAACTCTATGCACAACCAGTGTGTTTTGCCACCTCGGGGTTCTGATTCCCATGGACCTCTCAAGCTTCGCTCTCGAGGTCGGAGGGGAATCAGAATCCCTCTGTGGCAGAACACACTGGTTCTGCATAGTTGCCCATCCAGTATTCTCTATATTTACACAGTTCCTAATACAGTAGATTAAAAAACAGCTGTCAGCTCATTTCGGGCAGGGTTACTTTATTAAACTGAACCCCTATACATAAAATACATTCCCCACAATACAAAAAGAGAAAATAAAAAGGGGAAAAAACTTTTCTTTCAAATGGCTCTGCTTGCATTAATTAGCTCAGTAGATGAGGCAGATTACATTTACAGTACTCCTGTTTTATGATTTAATGTATTGTCTAACTCAAATCATAATGCTGTATATCCTTACTAATACAACTGCATACGGAACCGGGGGGGGAGGGGTGCAATAGGAAAGAAGAAAACGATATAAGAAATGACAACAAAGAACAAGCAAAAATGTGCTGCAGGTGGCCAGCCTTGCAATGAAAATTAGCAAAGTAAAAGAGCTAGTTACAGTAGCAGCCACAAACACTGCCAGCTATGTCCAGATATTTTGCAAAGTTTCTAAAGAGTTTCTCTCCGCTGCCCCATCTGTGGTAATGGAGAAAGCAGGAGATTTCTCCAGAAATATCACAGAAATTTTGGGAAATAATTGCCAATGTCTGTGGCTACTGCTGTAGATACAGAAGTGCTGTTGCAAGAGACTGGGGGGTGGTGTTCAACAAAGATGGTCCTGTAACTGCAGGATTGGGGGTCTACCTTAACACACTGGTTAAATCATTAAAAAAACTGAATGCAAGAAACAAATTAAAAATTGTGCATACTAAAGGTAATTATAAATCTTTTTATGCTTATATTAATAGAACTACAAACAATTATAAATATATTGGCCCATTAGTCGAAGGTGATACACTCATACAGGACCAACAACATCTAGCTAATACATTCAATAAATACTTTTGTTCAGTTTTAAATAAAAATGATTTACATCATGAGGTACAGGATAAACTAAACAGTACCCTCCATGCATTTAGTGCAGATTAGGTTATGGCTGTTTTAAAAAATACTTAACAGTAATGCTTCCTTGGGTCATGATGGAATATACCCACAATTTATCAAGGAACTGCCATCCATTTTATACTCTCCCCTCACTATTCTTTTTAATAAATCTATCCATACTGGGCAAGCACCAAATGATTGGAGGAGAGTGATTGTCATACCAATGTATAAGAAAGGCAGTAAGAAACTAGTAGCTAACAATCACCCAATTAGCTTAACCTCTCATGTTTGTAAGGTATAGGGAAAACTACTGAAGCAATGCTTTGATACTGAGCAGTGGGATTAATTGATCATGCACAGCATGGGTTCAAAACTGTGTGGTCTTGCACCACCACTTTGGTTTCCTTTTATGAAAACAGTAGCAAGAGTCTTGACTTTGGAATCCGTGTTGATGTTATACTACTAGACCTTAAAAAAGCCTTTGATAAAGTTCCCCACTACAGACATCTTCAAAAATTAAACAAAATGGGGTTTAGTTACTACCTCCTGAAATAGGTAGGATACTGGCTGACACAAAGAACCCAACAAGTTAGAATTGGTGACCGTCTTTCTATAGAGGGTATTGTTTCTTCTCAGGGATCAACCAATGAGCCAATACAAACCCTAACCCTGCTTCCCCATCTAGAACCTGAAAACAGGTTCAAACAAGAATCAGTTCTGACTTTTATGGTTGCGTGAGCATTACTTTGAAGTTTCACAGATTTTTAGAGTAGTGGTTATTTCAGGTACTTTTTTGGTGTTACGGTATTTTATCTTTTGTTTATAAGAAAGTTTAAACTAACTTTGGAAAAAAAATATTTGAGTAGTTATTAGGTAATTTCAGTTGTCACTGCTCCCCTGGCTGTAGGAACAAATCTGGCATTAAGCGAGTATGGGTATCATGACCACAGTACAGAGTTCAAACTTCATTTTAAGCTCTAAAATTACCATAAAGTCCTATCTCTGGGGCATAACACTCTGGTGGAATGATACACTTTTGTATTGGCTCATTGATGGATCCCTACGAAAGAAACAACATTACTACAGTGAGTAAGTTTTATTTCTAGTCTCTGTACATGTTCCATCAATGTGTACAAAGACACTATTATTGGGCCCTATGCACTATGCCAATATGCCATGTAAACTGGGTGCATTGGCATAGCTAAGTCAGAGTGCCATGGAGGGGTTGTTGCAAGGCACTCACGACTGGGGTGCACAGCTGGTGCATGCCCAGTCCCCCTGCTGCACTGGCAGCAACAAGCTGGTGGCAGACTGTGTGTGTGCCAGCACTATGCACCATGAACCATGGCAAGTAGTGCTGTGCACTGGGGCACATGGGGGCTGGATGGTATGCCATGGACAGCCCTGCCATAAGTGCCCCTATGTGCCCAGCCCCCTCACACACTGAACAGCAGAATGTCCCACAAGCTGCAGGCAGTCCCCCCCACACACAGCTTGGGCTGGCACTGACCCCATACCCCATGGCAGACACCCCCGCACACATAACAAAGTGTTCCCAACCCCCGATGCTGCACCCCTCAACCCAGGTCTGCACCACCATGACCAAGCAGCCCATCCCCTGATAGTGCCAGCATGGCACCTAAAGAGGCACAGCCAACCCCCAGCAATGCCCATCCATGGTCCATAGTCCCCACCCCGTGGGGACACCTGTCCAGGGTACCACACGGCAGCCCCCGCCCACAGATGTGGGAGTGCCTGTTTCCCCCAACCCTGAAAAGACCCCCTGTCATTAGAGGCCCTCCAGCACCGACAACCCCCAACCCATACCTGAAGTGTTGGTACCATGAGCTGGAGGGCCAGTGGTACAGCTCTCTTGACACCACCACAGCTGCTGGCTGTCTGATCTATGCAGGGGCATGCAGTTGATGCATGCCCATGTATGTCAGATGGCCAGTGGTAATGGAGGTGTGCAGAGGGCTGTGCCGCTGGCTGTCAGGCTCACGGTACTGACATTTCAGGTACAGGTTGGGGGGTTGTTGGTGCTGGGGGCACCACTGAACACCACTGTACAGTTGGGGGTATGGGATTTGGGGGTCACCTGTGTGGGGTAGGTGCACCTGTGTGCATTGTGTGTGTGGGGAGCAACTTGCTACATAGGTGCCAGGTTGCCTTGAACTGTGGAGAGAGGTGGCAGGTAACCCCCATGCTCCAGGGGTTGGCCAGGGGTCCAAAGCCTGACGGGGCATTGCTGGGAGGATCCAGAAGTCTGCTGGTGCCATTAATGCACCAGGACCCATGCCAAGCTGTGCAAGTGATCCACTAGGGAACCAGGGTGGGCATCCAATTGGATTCCCAGCTGGGTCTGCTATGCCTCCTTCGGCCACTATGTGCAGACCTGTGTGTTAGGAGGGGGGCTATGGACAGGTCACGGCTGGTAGTGAATACTGGCTGGTGCGCACTTATCAGCAGGTCAGGAGCTATGCAGGTGGGATACATGCCTCTGGTGCGTATTTCTCACCCATTAGTGCATAGGGCCCATTGATAGTGAGCCAGAAAAATCACACAAGGCCCTCAAAACGCCCTTGGACATCATTGTGTCTCTGATATAAGATGGTACATACAGTCCAGGAGGGGTTCTAATTTTATAACTGTTGTCTTGCAGAACCTTTTTTTTTAATAGATTCTAAGCCCATCCTCCCAAGGTACTGTTAGCGAGTCTTGACTTTTGTGTTTGGCATCACTGATGCATTCCTGTTGTTGGGGAAAAAAAAACTCACCATAGTGATGTTGTTTCTTCTCAGGGATCAGTCAGTAAGTCAATACAAACCCTAACCCTGCTTCCCCTTCTAGAGCCTGAAAACAGGTTCAAACAAGAATCAGTTCTGACTTTTCTGGTAGCTTGAGCATTACTTTGAAGTTTCACAGATTTTAAAAGTTGTGGTTATTTAAGGTACATTTTTTTTGTGTTTTAGTATTTTATATGAACATCAGAATGTGCCAGCAGAAACAGACTACCCGGTCTATCTAAGTCAGCTCGAGAGTGCAGCTAGCACCCCTAGTTTGCAGCTGCCCCACCCCCCTCCCATTTGTCATCCCACTCCCACTCCCTGCCTCCCCCACACTCACTCTCCGCTGTCCCCTGCCCTTTTTGAAACTGTTTACAGATTTACATGATACCACCCATTCAGGTAGGGCATTCCATTTTTCTACCACCCTCTCTGTGAAATAGTGTCTCCTTATTTCCTTCCTAAATCTTTCCCCCTCAGTTCTTAGTGCATGCCACCAGGCGACCATCCCTCTCCTTAACTTAAAGACCACATCTGCCCCATCCTGATTGATTCCCCTCAGATACTTGAATGTCTCTGTCATGTCCCCTTGTCCCTTCTATCCTCCAGGGTGTACATATTCAGGTCTCTTAGCCTGCTGTCATAATCTGTCCCTTCCATTCCACATATCATCTTTGTTGCCCTCATTTGCACCCCCTCCAGTAGCCTGATATCATGCTTTACATATGGCCTCCAAAACTACACACGATACTCTAAGTGCAGCCTTAGCAGTGACTTGTAGAGGGGCAAGATCACCTGTCTTTGCCTGGATGAAAAACCCCTTGCTATGCACCCCAGAATTTTGTTTGCTTTTGCAGCCACTCTCCTGCACTGGGCAGTGTTGTCCATGGTCCCTGTTATCATTACCCGTAGGTCCTTCTCCTCCTCAGTGATCCCCAGCTTAACCCCTCCCAGCCAGTATTTTCTGCTTGGGTTCTTCACCCCAAAGTGCATAACCTTACACTTCTTTGCATTGAACCCCAGCTGACACCTTTCTGACCACTCCTCTAGCTCGCTTAGGTCCCCCTGCAGCTGTTTCCATCCCTCCTCTCCATTCACCACTGCTCTGATTTTGGTGTTGTCAGTGAACAGACTTATCTTGCTCACCACCCCATGTGCAATGTCTGATGTGAAGAGCCCGAACAATACTGGCCCCAACACAGAGCCCTGTGGCACCCCACTCATCACTGGCCTTGGAGTTGAGAGCTCCCCTCTCACCACCACTCATTGCAGCCTCCCACTCAGCCAGCTTGTAATCCAGTTCATCATTTTTGGCCCTACCCCTACACCAGTTATCTTCCCCCCATGCCATCCATGAGGCACAGAATCAAAGGCCTTGCTGAAGTCCAAATAAAGAAAATCCACTGCATGACCCTTATCCAGCTCACCTGTCACCCAGTCATAATATTGTATCAGGTTAATATGACAAGATTTCTCTGAAATAAACCCATGCTGCCTCACATTCTGGAGGCCATTGTCCTCCAGGTATGACACTAGTCTTTCCTTTAATATTGTCTCCATGAGTTTGCACACTATGAAGGTGAGACTTACTGGGCAATAATTACCCGGTTCATCCCTTGGTCTGCTCTTGTGTAATGGTACTACATGTGCATCCTCCAGTCTAGTGGCACACATCCTGACTCCAGTGAGGTGCTTTACAGATCCACCAGCCACTCCACCAAAACCTCTGCCTTCTCCCTCAGCATCCTGGGGTGAATACCATCCTGCCCTGGTGCCTTGTCTACCTTCAGTGCCATCAGTCCCTCTAGGACTCTACTTGTCCTAATTCTTCCATCTGTTGCCTTTTCTCCCCCTGTCCCTACCCTCCCAGCCCATGGTGGTAATGGTCCCCTCTTTTCTTCTGTGAACACTGAGCAAAAGTATCCATTCAGCGCTTCTGCCTGCTCCTTACCCTTTTCTGTCCACTCCCCACTCCTTTTTATCCTCATTATTGTCTCCTTGCACTTCCATTTCTCCCAGACGTATCTGAAAAGGTTTTTCTCCTCCCCGTTAATTCCCTGTGCTAATCTCAGCTCCCTCTGGGCCTTGGCTTCTCTCACTTTTCTGGTCACCTCCCTGGACTGTCTTGCATACTTCTCCCTGTCAGCTTCCTTCCCTGTCCTTCTATATCTCTGGTGTGCCTCTTGTTTTGCTCTCACCACCTCCACTACTTTGCTGTTCAACCAGCATGGTTTTCTTGCTCTGCTCCTCTTACTCTGTGTCTTGGCACAGGCTTCTGTTGCCTCTGTAATCCCCCATTTAATAATATCCAGTTTCTTCTCTGCATCCATCTCCTGCCTTATGCCCTCTAGTTTCCCTTTCAGTACTTCCTGCATCCCCCCAAAGTCTGCCCCCTGAAGTTTACTACCTGAGTAACTGATTTCTCTGGCTCCCTGCACGTCATGATATTAAACCACACCGTTTGGTGATCACTGTTGGCTAGTGGGTCCTCCACCTTTATTTCCCTTACTGTCTCCCCAGTCGACAACACCAGATCTAAAGTGTTCTTTAGCCTAGTAGGTACACTAACTACCTGTGTCAGGGGACCCTCCTGGATTCCGTCCAGGAGCACTTGCTCCTTAGCACTGGAGGTGACTGGAATGCTCCAGTCAACCCCCGGCAAGTTGAAATCCCCCACGATGACCACCTTCTCTTTTCTACATACCTTTCTGATTTATCCTGCTAATTCTCTGTTAAGCTCCTCAGATTGGGATGGTGGCCTGTATACCACCCCAAACCTCAGTTTCCTACCCCTTGAGTCTAGGAGCTGCAGCCAGATTGCCTCTGTTCTCCTTTCTTCCCCCTCATCCCTTGTGCATTTAATCCCATCCCTCACATAGACTGCCACCCCACTACCCCTCCCTCCCTTCCTTATGGTCCTTCCCGTATACTTTGTGTCCTGAGATTGCCAGATCCCAGTTCCAGTGCTCAGTTGCCCACGTTTGTGTGACAGCTGCAATATCCACCCTCCTCACTGCTAAGAGTGCCTGTAGCTCAGCAGATTTGTTGCCTAAGCTTCTTGCATTCAGCGAGATCACCCTCCATCCTGCCCCCTTCTCTTCATTGGCATCCATTTCCTTCCTTCTACTCCCTCCTTTTTCGGCCACCCCAAGTCCTTCCCTGCTAGCCTGGGGGTAGGCTGTGACTCCACTCTATCAGATCCCTGCCTACTGCTGTCCACTTGCCACCCCCCCCCCATCTAGTTTAAAATGTTATCTTATATTTATAAGAAAGTTTAACCAAATTTTGAGACAAAAATATTTCAGTAGTCATTAGGTGATTTCAGTGGTCCCTGCTTCACTGGCTGTAGGAACAAATCTGGCATTAAGCCAGTATGGGGATTGTGACCATAGCACAGAGCTGAAACTTCATTTTAAACTCTAAAATTAGCATAAAGTCCTATCTCTGGGGCATCACACTCTGGTAGAATGATACACTTTTGTATTGGCTCATAGATGAATCCCTGAGAAGAAACAACATTACTTCAATGAGTAAGTTTTATTTCTAGTCTCTGTACATGTTCCATCAATGTGTACAAGGACACTATTAAGAAGAGTGAGCCAGAAAAATCATGCAAGACCCTCAAAATACCCCGGACCTCCCTTGTGTCTCTGATATAAGATGGTAAATGTTTGACATTGCTTATAAAAATAAATTAAAAAATAAGGTATACCCCCTGACAGCGACACCAACTCAATGACCTATGACTCTGTCAACAAAATCGACAGTTTGTCAACAGGTCATGGTGTTGGGGCTCCTGAGACAGGGGCACACTGTCTCCCATTCCTTTACCCCCTCCCTGAATCAACTCCTACTCGAAGTTGATTATAATAAGAATGGGGTGTGCAGGGGGGCAGAGACCCCTGCATGGGAGGTTCTGGAGCAAAGCTCCCTGATAGAATAACGGACCAGGAGACTATTGGGATTTATGTGAACCACAACTTGCGGACAACATAAATTCTGTCGCTGTGCTGCTGATCAACAAAATTGTTGTCTCACCGGCATCATACAGCCAAAAAATAAGGGTCTTGATTCACAAACGGTCAGGTGCACTGAACATGTGGCACACAAGGCTTGTGGCATTTCCTGGCCAGCAATCTGGATTCTCAATTCCGTGTGCCAATTGCCGCAAATTAGACCACTTTTTTGCTGGGCTATCTTTGGGGCAATCTTGGGACCTTTTTACAGGGCTTTTCAAAACATTGGTCCCATATCATAGCGGCAATCAGATAACGATCCATTACGGCAGTGTACATCACAGAATTAATTTTGAATGCACACTGCAGCACGGAAAAAACAGCACCTCGAGACCTATGGGTCTTATTTTTTAAAGTGGGGGCTGGCCATCACACACCCCTACCCTATGGATTCTCAACTTCGAGGGGTGGTGCATGTCGGGAAGGGGGTGAAAAACTTAAAAAACTGAAAGCTGCCTTTCTGGCAAAAAACAAAACAAAACTGCACCATGCCAGACCTGAACCTTGCACCTCCCACATAGCCATCCTCCCCACCATGCTAGCAGACCAGCTCAGCAGCTGCCTGCCACACCCCCTCCCACATACCATCCCTCCCCTGCCTCTCCCCCTGCATGTGTGCACACGCGCATATACCAGCGTACTTCTCCTTGAGGTATTTTGTCCACCCCAGTATCTGGTCGTCCCCCCCAGCTGTGAACACAGGCACCATAATTGAGTCGCCATTTTTGTAGGTGCCCAATTTCGGTCGCCTTGTTCACTGGATACCACAAACCTTTGGCACAAGCTGCCTTAAAGTGGGAAAAGTGTCACAAATGCGCACAATTCTTCTTGAATCAGGCGCAAGTTGCGACAATGTGTTTGGTCAGATCCCAATAGGGTAGTCCCACAATTGACTTCCTAGCTGACTGAAATGTTGTGGTATTATACCACCCAAAGCTCTGTTAATAATAAATTAGAAAAGGGCATAGATTACATGAGCTCACTCATTGGCTGAGCACCACAGCAGGGGGGCACATTAACTTTCGATAGACTCCAGCTGCTAAACAAGTGCCACTCCGGGTTGCCCCATTACTCAAGGTATTCTTGGGCACCCTGAACTTTCAAACTTCCCAGTCACCATGTTTTTTTATGTCGCTTAGCGAGAGTCACGTCAGCAGCCCCGCTCTGTACCCCTGTGCATAACTGTACAAGACATCACATCCCAATATTCCTTTCCCAGAAGCTTTTAAAATCCAAACTCAAAAATGCTTCCTTTTCACACTTACATTTCTTTTGCTGCTGTGCAGCCAATGGTCAGTTCTGGTAGAACAGGTCTGGCATGGCAGCAATGCCTCATGTAAGGCATCAAGCCGCTCTTTATGAGCTTCAGGTGTGCAAAGTTTACAGCAGATCCAATCTGGCCACAGAAATATCTGGTCCTAATCAAAGTGTAAAAACAAAGAAGAAGAGGATATCTGGTTCTGCCCCGGTATGCTCATGTCTGTGACGGGGGGGGGGAGGTAACCATGACAACCACATCAGCACTCCATTTTTCTGCCCTCCCTAGCCTTCTCTGCTGTTTTTTCCACTCCATGGCTGCTGCCATGGCTTCATGTCCTGCCCACCCGTCATGCGGGATAATCCTGTGCTGTCTAATCCAGCCCTGCTCAAGCTCCCTTCCCTTTGCCTCTCTAGATTCTTCCTCACCAGCGACCACCTTCCCATACCTGGCCTCTGCCCTGGATACTGCCCTTCTGCACATTTTCTTTTTCATCCTCCTTATCTGCTTCTGCACTGCCGCTCTCCTGTGGCCCACACTGGTGACTGTTCCATTCCCTTCTCTGCATCCTGTTCAGCCTCTTTCACCTTCACTATCCCTGACCCCCACCTTCCCGGCTTGCTGCAAGTCTTCACTGCTGCTGGATTTCCAGCTTAGTACTCACCTGTGCCACTTGTCTTCTGTTCTCACTTAGTGCAGTACTTTGCTCAGTTCGGCGCTCCTTCATTCTGTCGCACCGGTTGACTTGGGAATGGATCTACACTGCAGTTTCATTCAGACGTGTCAATCAAGCATTATTTTTCAGTACAAAAGTTTATGCTGTTATTGCCACCACCGGTAACTTTGCTCTATCCAACACTGGCATTGCTTTCAACTGGGGACACCATTGATATACAAGAGGAGGATTATTTTATTATAAAATAAATCAAATATGTAAGAATTTAAACATCTAAACCTAAATGTTTATTTTCAAACATACAAAATACAGTGGCCCATTTTCTAAGCATTATAATACCCTCCAGGGTGGGCAGTATGGGCAATACCAGACCTTACAGGGGCTATAAGGTCCTCTGCCTGTGGCGTCAGGCCTCATTATTCCCCTGGGCGGTCGGATATTGCCCAATACCGCCCACCCTGTTGGGTATTATTACATGCTTGTCTTGCCAGTCCATAGTCGTATTCTTATATTATCCAAGCTACGCTAGTATGTAAACTTGTTTTTACACTCTTCCTGTGTGTCACCTCATGTCTTGTACTTACCAGTGAATCATATGTATGATCTCCAGCACTATTGGCACTGTATTTACAGCTTGTTGCCGCCATACGTATCTGTCTATTTAATTTTGTCTCAAATGACGATACATGTAACTAACTCCATGTTGCCCCTGAAAAAGGGAGCTTTGGGGCCCAGTGGGCCTACCCGGTTAACAAAATTGAAACGAATAAATGGTGCAGCTGTGCCACATTGCAGGTTTGATGCAGGACTTGATGCAAGCTCTGCATCAACCTCTGTGAATCAAGCCCAAGGACAATTTATCTGTTATAACACCAGTTCTAGACACAATGGGATATCCCAGCACTTTAACAAGGGGTTTGTTGATTTGGGGTAAGATATAGACTGTATGGATAGTGGGGTGTCATTTCCAATTAAATGATTCTCGGCTTGTGTTATAGACCCACATACAATAGACTCCTCCAGACTTTTAAACAATTGTTTTTGAAACAGTTCAGTTATCTTACTGCCAAGGCATCAATAGCTGGTCACATCTTCCAATTGCCTTTGAATTGCAGCATGATAGTCTTTGTTCATAATGACCATATTACTGCCTTTGTTAACTGGTTTTAGTTCAGTGCTGGTTTTATAGGCAGTGTAGGGCAGTGGTTTAAGGCAGTATAGTGCAGTGGTTTAAGGCTCTGAGCTGCAAATCTGGAGACCTGGATTTGAATCCCACAGCCCCCCTCTTGCATACTGTGTGACCCTGAGCATGTCACTTAACTTCCCTGTGCTCCCAGGTCGCACCTGTAAAAAAGCTTTCAGCCTAGTGTGCCACTCCTGGTTAAACCAAAAAAGAAAAACATATTGTAATTGATTCAGCACATCACACTCTTCCTTTAATAAGTTGCTAAATCCTGGGCCCCGATCAGAAGGCAGCAATTCTTTAACCTGCTTCTAAAATTTTTTTTTAATACAGCAGTCTCATGTTAATTAAAGTGCCCCAGGCAAAAGGTTGATTTTTTCCTTAAACCTACAGTACTTCGGTGCATTTCAGTTGTGTGACCCCTGTGGCACAGTGATCGGGTTCACACTCATCGCTGGGGACTGTACAGAGCACACCAAGTTGAGAGGTTTGGGTTTATTCTTTCTTCTGTAGTGGGGGTCATCACAGAACAGATAATAAATAACATGGTGCCTCCACCCAGAGAGAATAAGTGGGCCAGATGTTGTGTGCAATACCACCCTCTGGGATGCAGTACCAATCCACCTCCCTACACTGGACTGAACCACACCCTGGGGCCCACAAACAGTTATTGCCTTCACCAATAAATGCATTCAATCAGATTGTACAAACTGAAGGCACACGCAATAGTGAAATTCAAACAATGAATAGTGCTTTTATTTGGTAATACAGGCCTGGCAGCTGGGAGAAAAGGAAGAGTTAAGCATTTACAAGTCACAGTAAGTACCCCACCATACATTCAATAAACCTTAAACCCTCTAAAACCACACACAGTTTTGAATGTACCCACCTAATCAAGGGGTACAGGCCAGAGAACTAGCTTACACAGGATGTGGTATGATCTTTAACTGGTACCAGTAAGAGAACTATAGATTCAAGTATAACACAAATACCAAACAGACTCTGGGTACCCAAGAGTTACACTAGAGTCCTGGTGCAGGCCTGGTAGTTACATTGCCTGGGTTTTTTTGGTGGTGCACGTTATGAAAGTTAGCAAGCTTGAAATTCAGCCCCACAACAGGCCATAGTGTGCTAACAAAATTCAGAGAACTTGTAATCTCAAATTGAAGACTTGAGACCCAATAATCGTAATCCAAACAGGGAGAAGTAGAATAAACTCCAGCCAGCAATGCCAGCACTTACATGACCCTCTTATGCAGCAGTTCAGGCAAAGAATGGAGCAGCACACAGGAGCAGGATAAATAGCAATCAGGAGCTTCAGATTCTTTCGAACAGGCAACAGTAGCTCAGCCCTTCTGGCCCACTCCTCTTGAGATGCAGCTCTTCTGGATCTTCTCTCAACCCCAAAAGTGGCTTCCTGGTTCCCAAGGATCCCAGACCCAGGAGCGACCCCATGTTTCAACTCCCCTATAGATCAAGAGTACACCCACACTCAGGCATGCACCCATGGCTCCCTGTTCCCTGATCCACTCCACTAGATAAGAGGTAGATGGCCTCTTACCTGACACTGGAGCATTCTGCGCAGGATGCAGGTCTCTGTTCATGCTTGGATCAGCTCAGAAACTTTTGAATGCATCAGTTGCTCACTGGTTCACACTCTCAGCAATTTCTTCCACACAGAGCCTGTCTGGAACTGTCTATGGACTGGATGAACCCAGGGAAAAAGTTCACAAAGGATCACCAGCAGCAGGTCTGCACCCTTTTCACTCCACCTCAGATTGCCCTCCACTTCTCAAAGGATAAGCCCCTTCTTGTCTCCCATTCAGTCTCTTATTGGACAGGCAGGGCTGTCCATCCGACCTTCTGCTTTGTCCTGTCCTCTGATTGGATCCTCTCAGCCTGCCAGTTCATTAGGGAGGACATATTGCATTATTCTTCCAAAATCCTTTGCTCTGATTGGGTGCCTGCCTGGATCAAGGATCATTAAGATGGCCACCCCATACTACTGTAACCTCTGCCTGCTTGGCTAATTGCAGGTTATGGGGCCTGGGTACTGAAATGGGTGCCTCCCAAAGGACAGGGTTGTTAGTAACAAGGCTAACCTGGGTACAGCCCTCCAGGACACTGTAACACCCTCTTTCCCCTCTAGTGGCCTAGACAATATGCAACAAACACTTTCACAGTAGCCCCTATTCAGCATACAAATCCCCACACTGTTTGCACTTACCACCAGGACTGGTTCCACCAGTGTGACCCTGGAGACCCCCTGTAAAACAAGGTTAGGCACAGCAAATAACAGTACAGTGCTTTTGGTACAAACTGGAACCACTGTCAGATTTGACTACCAGGAAACTATCAGCCTATATCTATACTTCCACCCCTCTCCAAGGCCCTCGAACGCATTGTGGTTGACCAACTCTCAGACTACCTGCATAAGTGTAACATACTCTGCTTGCAGCAATATGGATTTAGGAAAGGACACAGTACGTCTACCGCCCTACTGGAATTCTCAGGAGAAATTCACACACTGCTTTGGACAAAGGATATCTAACTGGAGCTGTTTTCATTGACCTAACAAAGACGTTTGATACTGTTCACCATGGCTTACTTATCACACAACTACACAGTCTTGGGCTCTCAGAAGGACCAGGTGCCTGGGTTAAAAGTTACCTGGTCCAATGCTCTCAATCAGAAAAAATCTCAGAAGTTCTCTCAGACTCAAAACCGGTCCTCTCAGGTGTTCCACAGGGGTCAATCCTAGGCCCTCTCCTTTTCAGCCTTTTCCTAAACTCTCTCCCCAAATCCTGCCTGGAACAAATAATCCTTTATGCTGACGATGCCATGATTTTCTCCTCTCATAAGGACCCGAAACCCTTACTCTAGAGCCTGCAACTTGCTTTCTCCAATGTTGAAAAGTGGTTCCTAGATCACAAGCTGGTCCTAAATCACAAAAAAACTAAATCCATGCTTTTCTCCAATCCACAAACAGAAAAAGACAAATTCCACTTACTATCAAAACATACCCTGGAAATACCCTTGAACAAGTGTCAACATTTAAATACTTTTGGTATCACCTTTGATCAAGGACTTACCTTTGCGACCCACATTGATAACACAGCAAAAATGGTGAACCAGTGCATTGGTATACTGTTCCGAAACCGGCAGTTCCTTTCCCAAGCTGCGCTGAGGATTGCTATCCAAAGCTCTGTCATCTCAATCATAGACTACTGCTTAATTATCTATGGCTCTGCCACTACCACCGCACTATAGCGCATCACAACCACCCTAAACAAAGCCTGTCGGCAGTTCACTGGAGTGCAAAGACATACTCATACATGCGAGCTCTACACTGAAACAGGATGGTTGCAACTCTCAAATCGCATAAGGTACCTCACATGCTTGATGGCAAAAAAATCCGTCTTGGGCCGCACTGCACCGTGTATCCAAGACCTACTTTGCCCAAATACCAGCATCCGTCTCACCAGAAGATCGGAACACCAGCCTCTCCAGGTCCCCAGATGCCGGATCACACAGGGCCAAAGATCTTTTGCCTATCATGCCCCCAGCTGGTACAATGCCCTGAGCTCACTCATTACATCCTCCACGTCACTAGGAGCTTTCAAATCTAAGCTTTACTCTCACCTCTCAGCCTCTAGCTCCTGTGACTGCCTTGACTAATGATTCTTCCCTCATGGCTGTTTTTTTACTGTTTTTCATCCTCCTCCTCCTACTCTGCTCCTTTCTTGACAAAGGCATCTGAGTACCTCTAACTACTCTAAGTCTGCTCCCCTCCCCATATCTCCTCCTACCTTTCCCACCTTGACCATTCCTCCAATGTTTTGTTTTTATCCTGTGATGTACTGTATTATACTGGCTTATTGAAACCTTTATAATTTGCTGACCATTCTATGTAACATGTTTGTTTGTACATTGATGATGTGGAACCTTTGTAAAAGAGCCATTGGATCAAAGGTAATAATTCCTAGAACAATAAACTAAACTAAACTAAATGCAAAAAGAGTTAAATCTGATTTATTCAGGGGAATTGAATAATGGAGGGGTGTAATCAGGCTGATTAATTCGAAAACTGATTTAGTCAGGCAATTATGCATGCACTTTTAGTCCCTACACGGTAACACGTTCTGGGTACGCAGTTGGAAGTAAGGTGGGCTAGCCTGGAACATTGTCTGGGGTAGACCGGTGTCGCAGCTGCTTGGGGCCCTGTGATGAAAAGAAAAAGCATGCACAACCACACACAATTTGTAATCCAGTACCTGAAGGCTCAGTTCATGAAAGGCAAAACAACAATGCAATCAGATGACAACACTTGAGCTTTAGCTGTTGTTGCAGGGAGCTACCCTGATTGTTACTCAAGCTACCCAATGCAAGACACAGGAGGGATGATATGGAGACTGCAGGTTGACAACTGGTATGCCAGGAGAAGCAGGGGACACATGAATCACCGAGGTGTCGTTCCTGTTCGAGATGTTGAGCAGGGGGCAGATCCCCTGGCAAGTCTCTCATTAATGCTGTTCTCTGTGCCTGAAGTAGCTGACTGGGCCAGTGTGGCAGGGCCCTGGCTGGGTAAAACAGTTCAGAAATCAGTCCAGGAAGGCTGGATGCAGCTTCCAGAAAGCGTGGCACAATTAAACAGTGGGGAACCAAATCACGACCCATTAACAGCACACTGCACATTTATAGTAAAGCAATCACCATACCACAAAGCGGATAGCAGTCCAGCAGCAATATCATGATTCTGAGCAAAACCAGGAGTTCTGTGGTGAATGGATGTCCTGACAAGCTGATCGCATACAGCAAATCTTCGGTCTTCTTCAAGTTTAAGCCTGGTCACACTTCAGTGGCTTTTTCTCTCACTCAATTCGGATACAGTCCAGAGTATTAAGCTTTTCAGAGGATTCTCTCTCAAGGGACTGCAGGCACTCAGCCATTCCACCAGTCTTCCATGCGAGCTACACAGGAGCTCCTGCTTTAATCATTCAAGCTGTTTACTCTGCAAACTCTAACTCCAGACTGACTCACTGCAGCAGGCAGCTTGGGAAGTTCCCTTCAGTTCAAAAGGTTCTGGTTGGTTGATCCATCTGTCTGTCAAAGCAAAGGCTCCCCTTCCAGGTCAGTTTTGGCACCAAAATGTAAAAACTACAGTTCCTACAGAAATTTGCTACCAGAAGACCCCTGGGGACAGGCTCCATTTTAGAGTCCCCAAAGGTACTGACTGGCAGTCCAAAACTAAAATGGTGGTGCAATGGAAGTCCTCCCTGCCCGCAGAAGCCCCGAACCCGAGACACACCAGAGACCACTCCCCTCCCCCGAGGAGACCGGAGGTCACGAGGGCCTGCCCTGAAGCCCTCCCTGCCCGCAGAAGCCCCGAACCCGAGACACACGAGAGACCACCCCCTCCCCCGAGGAGACCAGAGGTCGCGAGGGCCTGCCCTGAAGCCCTCCCTGCCCGCAGAAGCCCCAACCCGAGCACACCAGAGACCACCTCCTTCCCCCGAGGAGACCGGAGGTCGCGAGGGCCTGCCCTGAAGCCCTCCCTGCCCGCAGAGGCCCCGAACCCGAGACACACCAGGTAATCTCTACCTTGATCTAGGCTGCTGCCACCACCACCGTTGGCCATCTGGCACCTTTTCTGAAACGGCCACAAGCTCCCCTGCTCAGCGCATGAATCCCAGCCAGAGTAGCACCTCGAGTTGCTGCCCAGGCTCAAACAGAGCAGAACTGTTACTTTTGTGCCTGATTTTGAAACTTTTAAAACAAACCAGCTAAAACTATTTGCATTTGCCTGTAACTGTATTTAAAAGCTTCGAGTCACTGCACCGAGGCACACCAGGTAATTTCTACCTTGATCATTTTTTTCTTCTCATTAGCTCCTTATATTGTTTGCCACTAGAGGAGCCTGATTAAGTTCGAGCAATTTGCTCCCAATACCTCACTTGTCACATTTTACTGCTCTCTAGTAGCTGTTTTCACTTGGTGATTTATATAAAAGAGCCTCTGCTGTCTCTTTCCTCTCTACCTCACTCCTTTCTCTAGTCAAAAATGTCCCCTCCTCCCCTCCTAGTGTTCCTCATGGGAATACTTTGCCTTCCTATCCTCTTTGAGCTTTACTGCTTGAACACATCAACAGCTTCTGCCAATACTTACACTCAGTTTGACTTCTACCTCCAACATGCTTGCTACTGCCACTCCACTACCTCTACCCCCTCTGCTCTCATCAGCAAGCGTGTGGCCCAATAGTCAGATACCTTCACCTTCATCTGAAGCCGCCACCCTGCATCTCTATCAGGGCGTACCTCATCACCCCGCTATGGTTACTAACACTATCTCTTATACTATCCGGCGACATTGAGATCAACCCTGGTCCATCTCTGCATCCCGTCATAACCTTGCCCCCCTCCCGGCCACCACTCTCCCTAAAACCGATGGACTAACTTTCGCCCACCTGAATGCTAGGAGCCTTATGGCCAACCTCCCTGACCTCCAGGCTTGGATCTATACTAACGTCCCGGACGTCCTTGCCATCACAGAAACCTGGCTTAAGCCCACAGTGCCTGACTCTCAGTGCCACTTTCCTGGATACAACATGCTTCGTATCGACCATCCTGGCACTGAAAGAGGAGGTGGCCTTGCCCTCTACTTCAAAACTCACCTAAACATTACCCTTCTGCAGGACCCCCTCCTACCAAACTGTGAAATCCTACACTCCCTACTGCTTCTTGGGGGTGTAAAGAAACTCCATATTTTTTGTACTTATATCCCCCCAAAAATGCTACACAAGGCATCACTGAACTCCTAGGGTTTCTGCCTTCAGTTACAGGCAAGAATGACATTATCTGCCTTGGTGATTTTAACCTTGACTGGTCCTAGAGAAAAACTCCAGCCTACATCCTCCTTAGCTAGCAAGGCAAATCTATCCCAGCTCATCATGAACCCACAAGGTCTCACGTCGAGCAACTGTGCCACCCTCCTTGACTGGATACTTACTAACAGGACGAATATGTTGCCTCAGCCAGTGTGCTACCTGACACAATTAGTGACCACTATCCCATCTACTGTGTCTGGAACACTGTCATTCCTCCCTCCTGCTAAAACTGTAACCTTTCCTAATCTCTCCGCCTAAGTCATGAGGACTTCTTAACTGACCTAACCAGGTTGACTGGTCCCTCTCTACCAAACAGAGGACATTAACATAGCCACAGAATATTTCAACTCCGTCCTCCTCTCTCTTCAAAACCTTCACATCCCGGTCACCACACGTAGGATGGCAGGGAAAGTAACCAAGTGGCTAACACGCCCCCTGCTTCAACTTCTCAAATCTAGGGACAAACTTTGGTCCAGGTGGAAGATCTCCCACCTCCGTGCAGACTTTGAAGACTATCGTGCATTACGTAACAACTGCAAAAGACAAATTTGTATTGCCAAAAGCACCTACTATAGGAACCTACTAATAACATCCTCTACAAATCCGCGCAGGTACTGGTCCAAAATTAAGGACATTCTCAGCAACGACAAGCCACATAATCCAGCTGACATGAACATTCAAGGTGTTCACTGCACCAACCATGACACCATTGCCAACGCCTTCAATGCCCTTTTTTCTTCTCCACCAGTCGCTACTCTAACTAGCCCACAACCTGACTGTCCCTCTTCTCCTCCTCGCCCCTCCCACCCTCCCTTTCGTTCTGGCTCCAACCACATACCTTGAAGTTCGCAAGCTACTTAACTCCCTTCCGGGCACGCGGGGGTCAAGGGCCTGAGGGCATCCATCCTTGCATACTTAAGCAGTATGCACCTTGGCTGACCAGACCTATCACCTGGCTTTTTAACCTCTCGATTCATACGTCTACTGTCCCATCCACCTGGAAAACTGCCAGAACCATCCCTATACACAAAAAGGGCGATGTCAAACTCATGTCCAACTACCGCCCTATATCTCTTCTGCCCACTCTCAGTAAGCTGCTTGAAAAAATAGTCCATTGCCAGCTTGCTGCTCACCTTGACATGTTTAATCTTCAAACCCCGTGCCAACATGGTTTCCAGCCTGGTCACAGTATCACCTCTGCACTTACACAACTTACAAATGACATCAGAAATAATATGGACCGTGGCCTACTCACTGGGGCCGTCTTTACCGACCTGTCTAAAGCCTTCAACATGGTACACCATCCTCTCATGCTAAAGAGAAGCTCCAATCCATTGGAGCATCTGACCAAGCCCTCTCCTGGTTCCATTGCTATTTTGACAATCCGACTCAGACGGTAGCATTTCACAAGGCCCTTTCCTCCCCCCTAAACATCTCCTGTGGAGTTCCCCAGGGATCCATTCTTGGACCTCTACTCTTCTCCCTCTTCCTAAGTGATATTCCCACCATGTCCCAGCATAGCTGCACTCTTATGTATGCAGATGACCTTGTTCTCTACTCTGGGTCAAAATCGGTTGCTGCCATCAACTCCACTCTCACTAATGACTTCCAATTCCTGCAGACCTGGCTCTCTAGCAACCACCAAGTCCTGAACCTAGAAAAAACCTGTGCTATGCTATTCGGATCCTCTAAGAAACTGTCTGCCCCTGCGAACAGGCTCCGGGTTCAATGCCTTGATGGCTCCCTCATCTCAAACACTGAGTCCTTCAAGTACCTTGGGGTCACTTTGGATCCCACACTTGACCTGTCTCAACATGTCAATATGATGTGCCGTGCCGTCAGTGCAAAAATTGGCAGAGCTTATCGCATGCGCCACTCCCTCACTCCTTCCGCTAGACTTTCTGTTGCTAGAGGTATTCTCTTACCCCAGCTCCAATATGCTCTGCCCCTCCTCTTTGCTGCAAACTCTGCTACACTCCACAAATGGGACACTGTCTACAACAACATCTGTAGATTCGCCTTAACTGCACCACGTCTTACCCATCATTGTCTCCTATACGCTGGCTTAAATTGGCTGTCATCTAAGGATATTCGAGCCTACTCCCTGGGCTGCTTTATCGACTCCCTGTCTAGACCTCTCTGCCCTGTCAATCTTGCCAACCTCCTGACTCCTGCCTCACACACCCATATCCTCAGGTCTTCCTCTGTTCCCATGCTCTCCACTAGACCTTGCATGATAAAAATGGGTGAACAGGCATTTGCCTATTTTGCTCCCAAATTCTGGAACTCACTCCCCCTTATGGTGAAAACTTCAGCCTCCCATCGAGAATTCAAAAACTCGCTGTTCACCCACCTCCTAGCCTCTGGCCAATGCAAATGCTCTTAATTTGCTTTGTCCCACTGCAGGCTGTCGGGTCTGACCCTGAGTACAACACTAATGTTCTCCCATGCAATACGTTTGTCTAGGTGGCTATGAACCTTGATGTCTTTACTGTCCTCAGCTGTCTTATGGTTACCCTAATTGCTTTAATTTATATCCTTATTATGATCTTTGCCTAAAATGTACCTTTATGTAACTATTACTGTGCTACCCAATGTATATCTTGTTTTGCTCCTGTACGCCTATATTATGTCTGTGCATTTCTGCATATTGTAACCAATGTCCTGTGCTCTCCCGGGTCGTGCCTGAAAATAGGCAGATCTGTTGCCTAGCGCACTTACCCAGTTACCAAAAGCTAATAAATAAATAAATACATAAAGTCCATGCTGCAAAGGAGGCAGGTTAATCAAACTACAATGTATTGCTATTCTAATAGATAATCAGCACATAAGTATAGCTTCTAACAGAGCTCCCTCTGCGCAAATAGTAATGGCAGGATGGAGCAATTATCTGACAGCTTGGGCGGGACTCGAGCATAAAAACACTCAGCCCCCTCCCAGATTAAATAAGCACCACATTATTGGTAGCTCTTAAAGAGACAGAGCACAGAGGCATTAAGGCACTCTAACACAAACACTTTTAAAGCGCTAAGACACAGGATACCAGCCTGGCAATTGGGAGTTTAGGCACACCCAAGGAAGACTTTTGAGAACCCGCATTTGTAGGGGGGTTACACTGTAAAGGAGCCCCATGCTCCAAGTCTTTTATTTTATCTATTTGAATGCCCCCAAAGTGTGCCGTCCTGAAAGGTTTTGTTGCAGCTCCCCCAGGCTGTCATCTGGTAGTGCTGTGGCGGGCATGGTGGGCAGGCACTTCCGGCACTAAAACACTTGAGCTGCAGAGTGAGCTCACATGTTTGAACAGGCAGCTGCCTGAATGTGCCCACACTATCGGTGCAATAGTGCGGCAATCATCAAAAGGATCATTTGGTCCCCCTTTTTTTGGCTACAGTCCAGGGGCCAAACCAAGCAAGGAAACATCAGGCAAAGGTCCAAGAGTGGCAAAACATCATCCAGGTAAGCCTCCCTCTCCAAGAGGGGGATACAGTTGCATTTTCATAGACTTCATCTTTTAATGCCACAGAGTCATAGCTAAATTATCACTTGAAAGTGAGACTTTATTGCCAAAGAATTCTGTCTTAAGCAGTGTTGTTAAGGGTATACCTCCTCATTAGAGGATGTAATGTTTTCCAGTTCAGAAAATCTCTTACCGGTTGATCTTGTTCATTCTAAAAAGTCTACTAGAATAGAGAGAACTATATTATCTTCAGTATTGCCCTCATTAGTGCCATGAAATATGGCCTGGCATCCAATCTTATTAATGGAGAAAAAGTTCCACAGATTAATTTTCCGATATAATATCAAGATGTCAATACGAACTTGAAAATGGTTGACTTTAGGTATGGGGACAAAGTTCATATCTTTACTTAAGATTTTGTTCTTGATGTTCTGTCATTGGGTCGTTTGAAAAATTAACTATTTGGTTTTCTTGTCTGTCTTGTCCCACAGCATCCTTGTATTGTGTTTGAAACGTCCTCTCCCCTACAGTCCCTCCTAGATTTCCTCCCATTTTGGGGAGTACAGTTTACTTTTCTGTTGTCTTTTGTAAAGATTGCTCCTCTGGCTGGGATTAATCATATTACACAAATCCCAGTTCACCTACAAGGTGATGACACTACAACACCTTTCATATTGCCATCACCAACAAGTCCAATAAGATTAGATATACCACTGAGAACATACAGTTGATATGCAAGCAATAAGACATGACAGGGTGGTTATGCCAAGGTAATCACCAACCCAGGGGCATAATGAGGCCCAATGCTTCAGGTGGAGGACCTTACAGCCCCTGAAAGGGTGGTTATCATGGCATAAAGACCCCCTAGAGTGTCTTATTGTGCTTAAAAAATGTGTACTAGGTAGTGATTTGAGCAAATAAAAATAATAACCAATTAAAAAAAAAGTGAAAAAAAAATGTTTGCTTTGGAAGGTAAAGTAGTCCCTATTCTAGCTGTCACTAGGAGGAGCTGAGAACTTTTTCATTTATGTGTTTTCTGCTCTGTCCTGGTCCTCGCTGCCTCCTTTATGGACCAGGACAGAGTGACAGGTCTTGCCTGGTTATTTATTTTTTTCCTTGTTATAACAGTTTGTCAACGGTGTATCTTTGGGGCAGTTTTCTATCATTTCCCAGTCCTTCTGTCTGCTGTGAGGACCAGGACCAAGTGTAAGCACAGTTTCAGTTTCAGTTTGTTTAATAAACTTTTATTAGTTTCTCCCACATTTCAGCTTCTAGCCATTGTCACTTGGCGTTTCCTGGTTCACACTGCCTGTTCTGAGGACCAGGAGTGAGCAGCTTTTAGCTAGAAGAGAAGTGTTTCCCAGTCCTCACAGCCTGCTCAGAGGACTGGGATGGGAGTAACGCCGATTCCATTACATCAATTTAGTCACTGTCATGGGTGCAATATACCGGAGGTTAACAATCAGAAAAAGATGTAACAAAAAAATGAATGGAAAATCTGAGTGCCATCCTTTGTCAATGCTGAATGTTGGCTTGCTGGCATTGGCATTGGTAGTGCAGGAGTTAGAGAGATGCATAATAGAAATGGCAGTGAAGTACTGAAATAATGCCACCCCTCCCACAGAGACTGAAAGGCATTGGGAGTGTGGCTTTGGGTTGTTGGCCATAACGCTTACACCATTCAACCTCATCCCACCCTGAAGACACCGACAGGTGTTACGGTGTGCTTTGGGGTCTTCTGCCCTTATGCTCACTCCATTCCATAAGGAAATAAGCTGAGATGGGTGCAGTATAGGAGAATGGGGTGAATGTTAGGGTGACAGACCCCAAGGTACACTTTGATGCCTGTCAGTGGCTATGGGGGGAGGTGGTGTGAGTAGAATGTCGCGAACATTACAGCCGACTAACCCAAGTTATGCCCCTGACACCTGTCAATCTCTACAGGGTGGGTGTATGGGTGGAAATCTTAATGCCCCAGGTGTTTGTTAGTATTTTCACTCCAAATTTTCAACATGGGATTTTTGGACCCCACCTCATGAACAGTGGCATTATCATTTTGTTACTTAATCCTGAAAGGTGATTTCGCACAGCAACTGCACCATTCACAGCCACAGGTGTGGAAACACATTTCTGGCAGGATGCAAAAAATGACAGCTGTACTATTCATGAGGAGGTGTGAAAAAATGGCAATGTTGAAAATCTGGAGAGAAAACGTGAAAAATGTGCCAACTTACAAGTGTGTGTAGAAACTGTGCAAAACATGCCTGTAATGCGGTCATTTTTTGGAATTTTTTCACCAAATTTTCAACATGGGCATTTTGGGACCTAGCCTCATGAACAGTGGCACTGTGATTTTTTTATTGTATCCCAAAAGTTGATTTCGCACAGCAATTGTGCCCATTGTGTGCCACAGGTGCGAAAACATATTTGGGCAGGATGTGCAAAATGGCAGCTGTACTGTTCATAAGGAGGTGTGAAAAATGGCAATGTTGAAAATCTGGAGTGAAATTATTAAAAATTGGTGATGTTATGAGCATGCATAGAAACTGCAATGCATGTTCTTAACGCAGTCATTTTTTTGATCGACCCACGAATTTTTCCGCAAATTTACTTATAGGCACTAGGATCCCACCTCATGAACAGCGTCAATGCCATTTCATTAATCAGTCCCAAAAGGTGATTCCATGCAGTAACCACGAAATAACATTTTGGGACCAAGAAATGAAATGACAATGACATGTTCATGAGATGGGGTCCCAAGAACCCCATGCTGAAATTTTGGGGACAAAATTCCAAAAAAATGGGTGAGATATATTATCAACCTAAGTTGAACCTCCCCAATGCTTCCAATTATAAAGCTTACTGTCATTTCTGCACATCGCAGTTCAGCTTTGAAGAGTGCAGACATGTCCCAGTTCAGAGAATATAGCATCTCCCGACCTCCGTAGGATAAGTATTAATGAGGGGGGTGCAGGGAGGTGTATGCGCAGATGGTGGGGTGGGGATGGGGGAGGGACATGGGGAGACATCAGTGGACCATTTTCTTGTTTGCGGGAAAAAATAAAAAAAAACACAAGGGAAGGTTTTCTTCATTTACACGTTAAGAAACAAAAAATAAATAGGCACACTGGGGTGGGGTCCCAGTGTGCTACAATTCTGGAAGGGGGAATGGAGGGAGCAGAAAGGGCAGCAGTGTAGGGCAGCAGCAGCAATGGGAGGTTGCGGGAGGGTTTTATTGTCTGTCGGGAATGGGAACTGAGGGAGCAGGGAGGGCAGCAGCAGCAGTGGGAGGTTGCGGTGTGGTGGGCGGCAGGAGTGGTGAAAATGCCAACACAGGGACTGGGCACCCTGCTGTCGGCTTTCTGCAGATTGTGTGGTGGACAGCAGGAGCCACCATTTTTACTGAAACATTTCAGCAGGAAAGGCATGTAATGGAGGCATGCTATCTGCTGCTGCAATTACGAGCTTGTCTCTGACTGCAGAGGTACATTTGTTTCATCTCCTTGGCTGTCTTTGAAACTGCTGTCATCTGCAGCATGCTCACTGATTGGGGGCTGAGAGACACACCCACTAAAGCATCCCCTGCACTGGCCAACACTGACATACCTCTGCCTTTGTGCTACCACCACAAGATGTTGCTTGCACGTGCATGCAAGCCAACATAAAAATGAAGCAGGGAGCAGACTGCAAGAAGAATAGTAGAGCTTAGGAGTGGGTAGGTGTGCTCGAGAAAATGGCGTCCATTTAAAGTCAAACTTCTAAATTAGCACAGTGATCTTTATTGCCATTGGGCAGGCTGGCACCAGTACTTCTTTGTACCTGGGTATAATGCTCATGTAAATGTCTGGGTGCCAGCCTGCCTCAGCCAATCAGAAGCCAGGATTGTCTTTACCCATTCTGTAACAGTTAAATAAGATCCGTTACTCCACCAACCGTAAATGGGATGGCAAAGGAATAAGTAACCTAACCAGACTTGCAGAGACCCAGAGTTATCTATTACTTCATGTAGTCAGTAGTTAGCTATTGTACCTATGGCTGCCAGTGGGCAATGTCTGTGTTCAAGCTACTGTAAGTTTCATTATTGAAAAAAAAACCCACAAAGTTTTAAAACATAAAAAAAAGAAAAATCAAACAAAAATATATTAAATGGATGGAAAATATTGTGAAGGGTAATGTAGTGCCCTACATTTAATGTATTTACATTTATTTTTATGTGTTATGTTTTTTTTGGGGGGGTATATTACACAATGTGAAAAATCAATGGAGCCAGAGAGACTATAGGAACTGGCATGGATGTAGACCAGAAACTACATGGGCAATATGCGATTAGGTCAGCAATTAATTAAAGGGACATTGTCTGAAATGTTACTTTTCCCAATAGCTTGTTATTATGATTTTTTTTAATATGTGTGCCAGTAATTGGCACTTAATTGGTGCTGTTTCAGCTAATAAAAGTTAATTTTAAACCCAAAAAGTGTCATCAGCCTTTTTTTTTTTGGTACTATTTATGTTTCAGACAAATCTCTGACAGGACTGTGATGCGGTTGCCATGTATGGACAGATGTAAACATTGTGGATAGGCTCAAGGTGATGAGCACATTACTGTCTTTGCTCATACCAGTTTTTCATTCTCTCAGGTGGGATCACGAATGAGTTGTAGTTGGCAACGTGTGATGTCAGTCTCTCGTGGCAAATTTTACTTCCTTGCCATCTGTCCTGTCTCATAGAAATCTTTTTTGTTTTATAGCGTGAAGACTGAGTGGTTATCAAGAAAAAACTTTCTATCTAACTGATAACTAAATAATTCCTTTGTGACATAGGTAGACCCAGTTTGTACAGCTGACGTGGACTGTGTTGAGGTAACCAACATAAAAATTAAGTTTGCAACCACATTAAAAGTGTGTGTGTGTGTGTGTGTGTGTGTGTGGTGTGTGTGTGTGTAATTATCCCTTAAAGTACTGTAATCTGAATGGATGTCCAGGTGGTAAAGGGGCCTGTTGAGATCTAGCCCTGTATAAGGATTTTATTTTCACAAGGATTGCCTTACTTACATGCAGACTTACAAGTTAAGGCATACCTCTCAACTGTACCACATTACGAAGAACGTTCCTCATTGTACTTCACAAAAGCTCCCTGTTCCACATTGTGAGGACTTGCCCCACATTCAGTATTAACATTTTAAAGCAAAAGTATATAGTAAATGATGCAAAAATATACTATTCAATTAATAACAGACTTTCTGAACACAAATGCAAACATTTTAATAGTATTCTCAGCTTCCTAGGTAAAGATTTGATTAAGTGTTCCACATTTTGCTCATTTGTTCCACATTTTGAGAGGCAATGTCCCACATTTGGGGGACAAAAGGTTGAGAGGTATGAGTTAAAGGATAGACAGTCACCTCCCGGATTACAAAAAAGTCTCTAGCTTGGTTGTAGAGGCACACACCGTAGGGCAGATAGCTTAGTCATCAGCAGCAGCAGTTTGTGAGAATTTTGCATATCTCAGTCAAAGCTATCGCCACCAATTGTTGCATCACCTATCACTATTAGTGGGCTGCCCAGCTTCTGTTCTCCTAGTTCTGCTCTCTCACCATTCATGATTGCAGTGCAATTCAGTCCCCACTACGTGGCTGTTCCAGTACCAGTTTATATCTAATCTATTATCTTCCGTACTCTAACAGCAACTTGACTTTTTTTTATTACATAATCAAAAGGGATTCGATCTGGTACTCATCTGTATTCTTTAATCTGTATCATTCATTTAGTGAAATTCTGTTTCATACCCCAATGCAAAGCAGGCTGTCATATGCCATGTAGTGCATCACTGGGCAGCAGTGACGTAGTACAATGAAAACAGTCATTTTATAGTCAGAACATAGATGCAAAAGTACTTTTCCATGTGCTAGAAATGTAAAATGCAGTATACATGCTTGTCAGGATACCGTGTTTCAGAGAGTCTGCATATTACATCATTCAAAAACTAGGTCAGAATATATTGAGAACTGAATCTACTCAGAACTAAAGAAAATAATGTTTCAGGTATACAGTGCAGACATCATATTTTATGAAATGTGAAGGCAGTTGTTTACCACCAGCCCCCACCCCATTGCCCAAATCTTGATACCTATGATTTCATGGTACATGAGTGGAGGCTGTACTAGTTTTAATTCATTTTAATATGTAATTTTATACTGCTTACTGATAATGGACTAGTTAGATATATATCAGTTGTGTCCATGGAATCCCCCTTCTCCCTCCCTTTAGGATGCATCTGGTAATTAGCTTGTTTTGCACAGTATGTCTTTCATTGTGTAACTTGTAATAAAGAAAACACATAAAAGGTGTGCTATAAGATGTAGCAATGCAGCTTGTGTCCTATAGAATGGATCTCATTACATATGTTTCCCCGAAGTAAGAAATAACATTAAAATGTGGGAAGTCTGTTGAAATAACAACATGTTAGTAGCTACATATGTCCTTGCATTGTGTAAATTGTGTGCCACTGCTGTTTGGCACTGGTAGTATTGAAAATGTTTAACCAAGAGCCCTTGCAATGAACATTGCAGCTATAGTCCATTGCGTACAAGATGGGGTTTGTCCAAGTTAAATTAATTGCCATTCTGCAATGCTGTCATCAGTCTAAAAAAATCTTAACCTGCACAGTCAGAAGATCTAACAGTAGCCCCAACTGAGATTAAATTCTGTGTGGTGAACAATACTAGAAATGGCCTCTACAATGAAATTCTGCAAACCCCAAAACACATGTGATATATTTCTGTACCTTCGTGATGGTGGAGGTGTTCAGTGGAGCTATGGAATTAGTAAGTAAAATATACAGATGTGAATTTTGATATTTCTTTGCCTAGTTCTGATCAAATTAACATTGTTGTATTGGAGCACTCTTATTTTTCTCAGAGGGACACATTTCCCTATTTTTAACTTAGTCCTAAAGGAGCATCCCCAGCTTGACCAAGGATTAGCATTTTTTTCTGCATTGCCTTTTGCTACAAAGCAAATCAAAGTGAACATCAAGATAAAACAGTGGTTGTCTTAAATATAAACAGTCTAAATCTTGCTAAAGAGGGCACCACGTATAGACAAGAAAATAATACTAGCAAAAAATATCTAATTTACCTTTTTTTTTTAAAAGTGCATCTTCTAGTAAAACACACATTGACAATCCACAGCTAGCATTAGTATTATTTAATCTTAAAATTGGCTAAATTAGAAAGAAGGGAATATTTTATTTCTGTTGGCATGGAAGGATACATTGAAATGTCCAAAACATGTGTTCCATGAAACTCCATTTTCAAGCTACAGACAGCAAAATGTCTGTGGGCTCCACCCACAGCCATAAAAAGGAAGGAGAATGGGTGGTGTGTGTGTGTGTGTGTGTGTGTGTGTGAAAAAGCAGAAGTGCTTAACAACTACCTCTGTTCAGTCTGTATGAAGCAGAAGGGGGAAGGGGTATTCACAGTATGACGGAGGATACAGGAGTAGGGGGGACTGATGGACAGAAAATTCACAATTGGGTGTGCTCAAGGGGTTAAGGACATTATTATAATTCCTTTTTTTGCAACATTAAAACCAGGCAGCCAGAATAGATATCCTATTGGAGGCAATACAGTGCAGTGGTTTAAGGTTATAAGCTTCAGATATGGAGACTTGGTTTGGCATACTGTGTGATCTTGAGCAAGACATTTAATTTCCTTGTGCTCCCAGGTCACATCTGGAAACAAGTTTTTGCTTAGTTTGTTACTTAAACAAAAATAACATGAGATGGTGTGGGTTATGAAGGGAATCACCATGGCTGTTGTGGTTTGACCAATAGGTCACAGCCTGAGTGGTCAAATCTGTGTCAGCCATGGTAAATCCCTTCCCATAAATCACACTCTCTCATTGTTTATGAGGACAGATTAACGGAACTCAATATGTGTACCCTAGAGCAAAGAAGGGAGGGAGAGAGGTGATATGAGTGAAACATTAAAACATCTTAAGGGCATTAACAAGGTGAAAGAGTCTAACATGTTTCAATATAAAAAAAAATTGCAGGACAAGGGGACACAGCATGAGATTAGAGGGAGGATGATTAAGGGGTAATGAGAAGAAGTTCTTTTTCACATAAAAGGTGGTGGATGCATGAAATGGCCTATCTCAGGAAACAGTGGCTATGAATACAGTGCAGGGCTTCAAACATGCATGGGTTAGGCATAAGGGAGCAATACAGAAGAGTATGAACAGATGGACCATTGACAGAGTAAAAGCCTATGGCACATTCATAAGGTAGAAAAATATGGGCAGACTGGATGGGCCTTGCGGTCCTTATCTGCCATCAACATCTATGTTTTTGTGTTTCTATTTAGAGGGACTACTTTACAACAAAACTCATTTCTATTGATTTATACTTGTTCTTAAGTAAATTTGTGACATTTTTAAATTGTTTTATAAAAATGTCACAAATAACCAATTTTCTAAGTGCAATTATACCCTCCAGGGTGGGCGATATGGGCAATACTGGACCTTCCAGGGGATATGAGGCCCTCTGCCTCATCACATCCCTGGGCTGTATGATATTGCCCAATACCTCCCATCCTGTCAGGTATTATTGCTTACATAGTTGCATGTCCAGTATTCTCTGTTTATCATATTTGTGTTACTGAAATACCACAATAGCAGGTTCTTGATATCAAGTAACATTATATTTAGCTGACATAGGCTGATTGTCAGTTATTGCAATATATAATCATAAAACTTGCATTGCTTATGAATGGTAGACAAATTGTTCTTTTTGTTTTCAACAGGATATGGACCATCTGATTCTAGATCCAGGAGTTCTAGAAATTTCAGTCGTGCTTCAACAAGACATTTTTGCCTTATCTATTGAACATGATCAGAACAGGTGTAGGCATCATAATGCCTACAGTCAGTTTATACTGTGGTGACATGGGTATTTAGGTAGAAGTGTCAGGGTTCCGATTCCAAGTTGTTGCATTTGGCGCATAAAGGATAGGTATCCCGATCCAAATGGTATTTATACAGGATCTTTATATGCTACACTGGCATAGTTCAGATAGACCATATAATGGATTGTTATAATAAGCAGCAAATAAGATCACAATAACACATTAGTAATTCAATATTTATGAAACATCATTTAAGTTAATACATTTATTTTTGGTTGGGATATTAAATATATTAAACATTTAAAGCAATAAGCGCGACAGGGTGTGTGTTATCGTGTAATAACGTCACTCCTGGGGTAGGTTGAAACGCAGAAACCAAGTGCTTCCACCACCAGGGTGCAATATCTCCATATAACTACATCCTGGACTGTATACTAATCTACAATAGCTCGTTTTAAAATAATAAAAGTAAAAAAAAAAAAAAAAAAAAATTTTGTAAATATTTATGTTTTTCTATGACATGCATATTCTTCAAATGCAAGAAAAAGTAGTCCACTAGGTGGTGGTAATAGATGGCTTTCTCGTGCATGATCATCCTGCCTCCCCACATACACACACACACAGTCGCCGTGTGGTATCTTTTAGTTTTGCTAGTATGTTTTTTCACTGTACTGCCTCTGCTTCTTCTGACAAAAGTTTTTACCATGAACAGTAAAAAAAGCGTTGAAGCGAGCGGTTAACGTGGGCTTGCGCTAACTTCGGTTTCCGCTCTGCTCCATTACTGACATTAGAGAAAGCTGTGTTATTGTTCTTTTATTTTACTACAACTGTTATTTTAGTGAAAACCATTGAAATTATGGGGTTGGTGAGAAGCTGGAATAGCTTTAACTACTGTTTCCCTTTTTTTTTTTTTTGAGCGGTGATCTTGGCGTGCGGTTTAAGTCGGAGGGGCAGCTACAGTGGCGTTTCAAATGGACAGCTGGTTTTTTTTTTTTTATCTTGTTGCTTTTCTTTCTGGGCTGAAGAAGCATAGTAGGGACGTGTGTTTGGTTGGGGCGGGTGGGGAGGCGAGGTGGTCTAAGCTGTCACTGTTTTCCGGACTGTCGGCTTCTCGCTGGCTTGTGTGGGCAGGGAGGGATTTTTTTTGTTGTCTGGTAAGTTGTGTGCCTGAACTTAATACAGTGATGTTATAGCTTAATATCATCACTGTCTCAGGCACACATTGACCAATCAGAGTCTGGGAAATTTTATTGCCATTGTATAATAATAGTTACATTACAGTTATGACAGATTAGAAAATGGGCTTTTTATTTGCTGGGCTCTGATTGGCTGGTACCCCTGACAAGGGGGTACATTAACTTTCAATAGATGCCCAGCTAATAAAAATTTCCAGCAAAAGTGCCCCTTCACCCATTCAAGTATTATTGTGCTCACTCTGCTTGCCCATTGGTTGACAGTATGAATTAAATTTGAAAATGACCGCCATTTTTTCTCTCACTTAGCGAGATACTGCCCTACCAAGACTACATAAACTCATTACCAGAAGCTCTTGCATCCAAATGTCTACCCATCCCCCTGTCATCAGTTTCCCTTGCTCATCATGCCACTATATACAAAAAGATGTCAGCAGCTGTCTTTGATGCTCCCGATTTGTCACTGCCTTTTCCGACCGGCGATCGCGACTCTGTCAACTCTGCACTGAAATTCTTCATTGTGATCCCACTGACAGCCGTTTAATGAAAAAAAAAACAGAAAGTCCGTTGCCTGCTTATCGCACTCATGCTGCCCAGATGAAGAAAAAAAAATCTAATCCCCTCACTTGCGATCGTACTGACAGCTGCTTTGGGAAAAAAAAAACAGAAATTGCGATCGCACTGACAGTCGCTTTAAGTCCCTTGCCTGCTTATCGCACTCCTGCTCCCCAGATGAATAAAAAAAAATCTAATCCCCTCACTTGCGATCGCACTGACAGTCGCTTTGAGAAAAAAAAATAGAAATAGCGATCGCACTGACAGCCGCTTTGGAAAAAAAAACAGAAAGCCCCCTGCCTGCTTATCGCGCTCCTGCTGCCCAGAATCCCCTCACTTGCGATCGAACTTTTACTGCGGTCCAGTAAACGGTAGGAAAAACAAAAGACAGAAAGTCTAAACAAGTACCTGCTTATCGCACTCCTGCTGCCCAGAATCCCCTCACTTGCGATCGCGCTTTTAAGTTAGGAGACAGTGTGTGTGTGTGTGTGTGTGTGTGTGTGTCTCAACTAACTATTCAGACCATTCTTATAAAGCAGGCGGAGGAACTATTTTATTTCAAAATGTTCTAAAAAGTCATTTTTAATTATTTATTTATTTATTTATTTTACAGTGCCCATTTTCTAGACGCAATAATACCCTCGAGGGTGGGCGGTATGGGCAATACTGGACCTTCCAGGGGCTATAAGGCCCTCCGCCTGTGGCGTCAGGCCTCATTATGCCCCTGGGCAGTCCGGTATTGCCCAATACCGCCCACCCTCTCGGGTATTATTGCTTAATTAGTTGTAAGACCTTGTGTGAAAAATCTGATAATTTATGTATTACCTCTTTACTTCACATATTCCAAATGCAGATGTCACATAGGGAGAGATATTTCTATTTGAATATGCATTTTTTTAGATCGATCTCTGACATGCCATTGTAATGGTATATGGATATCATTATTACATACAGACATTTAAGTTTTATGTCCTGTAACTTAATTCATGTAATGCTCATAAATTTAACAATCAATGTTTTTAGTTATAAATCTATTTCGTTTAATAAAGAATAGATGTTGTGTCAAACATGGCAGACTTGATTTCTGCATGAGACACTATTTTTAATTCTCTAAAGTTAGATTTCTTCAAATTTGAGTTTAAAATTAAATAAGAATTTTAGAATGGCTGAGTGTTACCAACAGCCTCATCACACACAGTTATTAACCCACGAACTGATTCATCTGCCAAAAATCATAATAGTTTTTTGAAAATATAACAAAGGAGAAATTAGTGAATGTAACACACATCTCTGATGGCAATGTATGTATCTCATCTAAGAGAATAATGCCCGTCATGTTATTTTCCCATCTTGAACTGCATATATAACACAACACATTCCAAGCTAATTTATTATATATTATTAAATCTGATGAACCGTGAGAGGTGAGCAGTGACCAAGTCTTTAGTTTCAGGTGGAGGAATACTTGCTATAGTATTCTGTATGTTACGTGGATCATCTGTATTCAGTCCTGAATGGATATCCAAGTTTGTTTTATGCTGATCTCTCTCATTAAAAATGTTTTTCATTATCAATGAGATATAATCATATGATTTCTTTGCCTTTTTCTTAACAACTGACCATCTTCCTGACATCATACTAAATGTTCTTCTGTATCTGCATTGCAGATAAAAAATAAAGAAGGTGTGAACTTTTGTGAACTTGACTATTGGTAATCTATCATTACAACTATCATGAACATATAACATTGAGTGAGGTAATTAAAAAATAAGGCATATCCAGATGTTAAACAGTCTGCTAATCACCAACTCATAGTGCAATGTGACATAAGGCACAATCAAATGCAATATATCACCAAGTGGATTGGATAACAAACAGTTAACCTAACTTCTGGGATTGCCTTATTGATAATATATAATGTGGTGTATGAGTAATCACAAGATACAAGGATATTATTCCACAGAGTGGATACAATGCTGACTGTTGACATCAAGAGTGTAGCCCGAGAGTTTATTAAGTCAGTATTGTATCCACAAATATGAAGAATAACTGAGTAATTTATTGTTATCCATATGTGGATCCAGCTCCCTACACGATGCACAGGGGAAATGCTGGACCTCGCCCAACAACTAATGCATCACAATCTAGCCAATGGAAAATCATGTACGCAAATTCCTGCAGTCTGGGAAACAAGATCCCAGACCTGCAGGCAACAATGACAGAGGCTAAACTGGACATAGTATTCATTAGTGAGACATGGTTCACCAGTAACCACACTTGGGAGACTTCAGTACCTGGCTATGTACTGTTCAGAAGAGACCGAGGTGCAAAAGGTGTGTGTGTGGGGGGAGGGGGAGCTGCCCTTTATGTCAATGAAATTATCAAAGCTACAGAAATTCAGAATACACATAGGGAACCAGAAGAACTGTGGGTCACCCTGGAAACAGGAAATGGGACAGCCATGCTAGCTGGGGTTGTCTACAGGCCTCCAGGCCAGGGAGAAGACATAGACACATTACTGTTAGAAGATATACAGAATATGAC
Organism: Neoceratodus forsteri; assembly: GCA_016271365.2. NCBI lineage: Eukaryota > Metazoa > Chordata > Ceratodontiformes > Ceratodontidae > Neoceratodus > Neoceratodus forsteri. The sequence goes on from CM057451.1 coordinate 240,717,087, forward strand.
AGCTAAAGGGGATGTTCTGATAATGAGAGACATTAACGTGCCAGATACAGATTGGTCAATACAAGTAGGAACATCTGCCAGAAATAGACATATAGTGGATTCCCTGCTGGGGAAGGGCCTCAAACAACTGGTACAAAAACAACCCACAAGAGACAGGGCTATCCTAGATCTAGTAATGACTAACGGTGAAAGGATGGCAGAATTCAAGATAGAAGCTCACCTGGGGGCCTGTGACCATCACATGGTATGGGTCAATTTTGCCACTAGAACTGAATCATCCCATTCCAATGCAAAAATATGGGACTTTAGAGGAGCTGACTTTGATAAGATGGCCAACAGAGTTAAGTTAGCCCTGGGAAGAAGAAATACAGGTGAGGGGGTACAGGCAAAGTGGACAAGCATTAAGGATGCAATACTTAAAGCTACATCCCATTGTGATAGACAGAAAGGAAAGAGCAAAAGAAGGAGGAAACCACTTTGGTTCTCAAAAACAGAAGCAGAAAAGGTCAGAGCCAAAAAGCTGGCCTTCAGGAAATATAAGGGAACACAGCGCGATGAAGATAAGGAGGCATACCAAACTTCCCTAAGGGAAGCAGGGAAGGCAGTAAGGCAGGCAAAGTCCCAAACTGAGGAAACACTAGCACAAACAGTAAAAGAAGGGGACAAGACCTTCTATCTATACATTAGTGAAAGGAAAAAGTCCAGAGGGGGTATTGTTATGATCAAAAGGGATAAGGGGGAGTGTGTGGTGGAGGACCAAGGAAAAGCATCTATCCTAAATAGATACTTCTGCTTAGTATTTACTGAGGACAAGGAAGGGCAGGGCCACAGCTCAGCACCATAGACATAGGGGGGAGGGAGGTGTGCACAAGGCCCTTCACAAAAGAAAAGGTCCTGCAAGAGTTCATTAAGCAAAGGCAATGGGACCGGATGACATACATCCCAGGGTACTAAAGGAGTTAAGGGTGGAACTAGCAGAGCCATTGACGGCTCAGGGGTAATGTGAGGACATTTTTTTCATGGAGAGAGTGGTGGATACATGGAACAGCCTTCCTGAGGAGGTCGTTGGGTCTAAAACAGTGGGGGAATTCAAACATGCATGGGACAGACACAGGCAATTATAGTGGGGAGTTGCAGGAAGTAGGCTGTTGGTTAACTAGAATCTGCAGCTTATCCAGTAGGTAGGGAAATGGGCAGACTGGGTGGGCATGTGGTCCTTATCTGCTGTCAAAGTCTATGTTTCTATTATCAGAACTGTTTAGTGAGTCTCTGAGCACAGGAGAGATCCCAGAAGACTGGAGAAGGGCTCATGTGATCCCGCTCCATAAGAATGGTTGCAGGGAGGAGACAAGGAACTACAGACCAGTTAGTCTTACCTCAGTAGTGGGCAAGATTATGGAGTCACTCCTTAAGTATAGGGTAGTGCAACACCTGGAATCCATAGGAGCACAGGATCCAAGACAACATGGGTTTACAACAGGAAGGTCCTGTCAAGCTAATCTCACAGATTTCTTTGACTGGGTAACCAGAGTGGTGGGGATGCAGTTGATGTTGCCTACCTTGACTTCAGCAAAGCTTTTGATACTGTTCCACATAGAAGATTTATTAATAAGATGGGTAGGCTTGGCATGGGTCAGAAGTTGGTCAACTGGGTGGAAAACTGGTTGGCAGGCAGAAAACAGAGTGTGGTGATAAACAGTATACAGTCCGAAGAGATGCAGGTCACAAGTGGGGTACCTCAGGGATCAGTCCTGGGGCCAGTCCTCTTCAATATCTTCATCAGTGACATTGTAGATGGACTGGAGGGCAAGGTTTGTCTGTTTGCAGACAACACCAAGATCTGCAACAGAGTAGATGATCCAGATGGTATAGGCAGAATGAGAAGTGATCTGGATAAACTGGCAAAATGGTCAAAAGAGTGGCAACAGGGTTTTAGTGCAAGTAAGTGCAAGATCATGCACATAGGGAAGAGAAACTCTGAAGCCACTTACAGGTTGGGAGGGGAGTTGCTGGCAATCACAAGGGAAGAAAGAGACTTGGGCATCATCATCACAGATGACCTGAAATCATCCAAGCAGACCACTAAAGCAGTAGGTATGGCTAGGGGGATGTTGAGATGTATTAGTAGAGGTATCACAAGTCATAAGAGAGAGGTAATAATCCCTCTTTACAAGACACTGGTTAGGCCCCATCTGGAGTACTGTGTGCAGTACTGGAGACCACACTTTCACAAGGACATTAAAAAAATGGAGGCAGTTCAGAGAAGGGCAACCAAAATGGAGCAGGGATGGCATCAGAAAACATATAAGGATAGATTAACGGAGCTCAATTTGTATACCCTAAAGCAAAGGAGGGAGAGAGGTGATGTGATCGAAACATTCAAACACCTTAAGGGCATTAACAAGGTGAAAGAGTCTGACATGTTTCAATATGAGAAAAATAGCAGAACAAGAGAACACAGCATGACAGTAGAGGGAGGCCAATTAAGGGGTAAGGTGAGGAAGTTATTTTTCACAGAAAGGGTGGTGGATGCATGGAACAGCCTACCTCAGAAAGTGGTGGATATGAATACAGTCCAGGGCTTCAAACAGGCATGGGATAGGCATAAGGGAGCAATACAGATGAGTATGAATAAATAGACCATTGACAGAGTACAGGCCTATGGCACATTCACAAGGTAGAACAGGATGGGCCTTGCAATCCTTGTCTGCCATCAGCTTCTATGTTTCTATGTTTCACTGTTCTGACATGATGAAGCTGTGTGTCATGTTGAACAGGCTGTACATTAAAATGTAGAAGGGATTAATGTAAGACTGATTGAATCAATTAGCTTGACAGTTTATCAGTGTCAGTGGCTCTGTAGGTAGCACACTCACCTCTGAGGCCGGGAGATCAGAGGGCTGTGGGTTCAGTTCCCACATCTGGCACTTAGGTTAATATCCCAATACTGACACTGTGGTACAGCAAGAAAGGGGTGCTGCACTTCTGAGGTGCTGTCTTTTGGGTGAGATGTTAAACCGAGGTCCCATCTGCCTGGATTGGTGGTAGTTCAGGTGGATTTTAAAGATCCCATGGCACTTATCGAAAAGAGTAGGGGAATTTTTTATTATAATAACATCAAAAACAAATCATGAACATAACATTAAATCATACAGAATCATAACCCAATCATATAGTACAACAAGAAAAAAATACAAGAAAAGGAAAAAAAAATCCAAACCAATGTGTAAACTTAATAAATGGAATCAAACCAAAACAATTAACCAAATGACTTATACAGCCTGAATACTTCCCACCAATTTCCCGAATCTTAAACACTTCTATAAATTCAACAAAATGAAGAACTAAATTCAATAAACAACCACTCCCCCCTAACTTAGTGGGTGTGCAACCTTGCTCTCCCTTTTTTTTTTTTAACATCAGTGTTAATTCCCATCACACGATCGCTCCCACCAGTACTATCATACCTCAATAATCTATACTTTTCAGCTTAAATTTTATACCGAAAATAAATATCATGCTATAACCTATAGCTATTATCTCATACGTCCACCCCCTCTTACAGCCAATCGTACCCATCTGTACCCATAATTATACCCCCTCTCTCCTTATTTATATTTAATAAACTTCGTAAACCCTTTCCAACACTCCCTCACCTTTCTAGGGAAGGAGAATGCTGAATCTTGAATATAAACCCTATTCATGGCCCCTTGGATCAACATCTGTACAGCATCATTAGGCATTAATTTTTGATATAACACCCATTGGCACCTAGCTTGCCATAAATAATATATTAAAGTACTGCAAAAGATCTGTAATGTTTCTAAATGATACTGCAACCGAAACTGAGGCGAATGACCCAGTACCAATGTGTCATAATCCATATATTCTAACCATTTCATATTCCATTTCGCAGCCAGGAATTTCCACAGAGACAGAGCATGGGTACAAGAGAAAAGGAAATGTTCTACCATTTCTTCCTGTGCCACACATTCCAAAAATGGACAATCTCTTTCCTGTACAGGTTTATGTTTGGCATTCCCTCTAACTCCAATTCGACCATAAAACATAAGCCATAAAATTTCCCACATATAATTAGGTAACCTTGCGTTGTTCAATCTAAGTAAAACTATTTCCAAACACCGTGTAGGTCAATTTTTAAAAACAGGTTCACTTGGATATAATTGTTGCATTACTGTTTTATATAACTGAGATCCTGTACTAACTTTTACCACCTGTGCCAATAACCCTCATTTAAAAACTTTTTTTGCGATGGGCATAAAATATGTAGGAAGAAACAACTTGGGAATCGGTTTCTGAGGCCTCATGCTCCAACTAGCATAATACTGCCCCATCACTTGTCTCAAGAGTATCTCATAGCCTCCTATTGAAGACCCCCAGCCTGCCTTAACATTAGTTGAAATAAATAAAGTTGAAAAAAAAATAATCGGATCTATCATCCCCAATCCTCCTTTCATTTTATCTAAATATGTAAAGTGTCTTTTAATTGGATTGAGTCTACTACCCCATAACATCTAGAAAAATAAACTGTATAACTTCGTTTCCAAGTGAAGCGGTAATGGAAAGATCAGTGCTGTATATAATAATTTTGGAATAATATATTGTTTAATAACTGATACCCTTTTTACTTTAGATAATTTCCATCATTTCCAGACATTTATTTTTCTTTCTATTGAAACTAATACTAATTCCCAATTAAGCTCCGGCACATTTTTCGGCCCGTAAAATAATCCCCAAATTTTTATCGGATCTCCTGAAATACGTATACCCTGTACTATAAGTTCCGTCTGACCACCTGTCCCGATAAATAAACCTTGACTCCTAGTTGTGTTCAATTTAGAGTTTGCCATTAGAGCATAAGAATTCATAAAGTCTAAAAAATGGACTACCTATGTACTGTTAGAAAAAAAGACACACAAATCATAATCGTATGCCTGTACATACAGATCATCCAAGCTGGAAGACCAACCTATCCCTACCCAATGAGGGATCTGTGACAATGAGCTAATTAAAGTGTCAATTGTGAAGGCATATAGCAAGGGACTCAATGGGCAACCTTGACGGACCCCTGTCGAAATATGGAACCTGTCACCGATTTCCAGCTGAATTACCGGGTGGGTAATAGCCGAACTATAAATCGATTTAATGATTTGCAAAAAACCTTCTGCTATCCCATAGTGTTGTAAGGTGCAAAACAAAAAAGGGTGGTAAACCCTGTCAAAAGCTTTCATTTGGTCCACTGAGATAATACACCCGGAAAGCCATTTCAAACTTGAAAGCTCTATAATATCTCTTATGACCATATGAGCTTGATGTATTTTTTTGCCAGGTATTCCACAAAACTGAATTGGGGAAAGAACCGTGGCAGCAAACTGCTTCAATCTGGTATTCAGAATACTCATAAAAAGCTTGTAGTCTGAATTTTAATAGCGTAATAGGTCTCCAGTTGTCTAAACCATGTTTGTCCCCTGATTTATATAAAAAGATTAACAAACCTTCGGAAAACCAACTAGGAAAAACTGGGTCCTCAAGAAAAGAATTAAACACTAACTCCAAACACTCTGAAAATTCATCTGGAAAGGCCTTATATAATTCCGTCGTTAAACCATCAATCCCTGGTGAAGTCCCTGTTTTTGGGATTTTAATGGCTGTTATTATCTCCTGTGTAGTTATAGGCTGACTCAATACTGATGTATCAAAGCAGTGTTCTGGTACTCTAGTCTGGGCCAAAAATTCCAGAATTGTCTGTTCACCAGGAGGTTTTTCTGGCCTATATGCCAAGAAAAATTGTTTAATTATGTTTTGAAGAGACTTCTGTTCCTTCACTAAATTCTCATCCTTATCTCAGAGTATTTTTAAGTGTGTAGTTTGTTTATAGGTTTTGAAAGCTTCATATGGATTCCCCACTGGCTGTTTCTTAACCCCATATTGAAAAAGTGCATTTAGTGTCTTAGCCCTATTATATTGGACTATATTAATTTGTCTTTTCGGAGTCAAAATTTGTGAACTAAAATCCAAAGTAGATGTATTAGCTACTGAAAACAAATAATATAATTGCTGTTTCAGATTTAGATGCTGTAAAAAATTACTACTTGCCCTAGCCTTCCCTTGCTGTTTTAATAGGTGACAAAAATCGTCCTTAGAGTCTTTCCACCAATCACCCATTTTGTCATATAAAAAGGCTACTGAAAGTCTTGCCATCGGTAATGCTTTAATTTTACCCAGCACACCTGAGAATTCAATAAAAGTGGATTCAATCAATGTGCTCTACCACGTATAGTCCGGCATGAGGAGAAAGGTCAAAGTAGAAGTAAATGGTCAGAAAAAGACACCGGACATGTTTAGAATTTAAAGGGAATTTTTTCAGACAAAAAAATATAATCAATCATGGAGGTAAAATGGTTTCTTTTATAAGTAAATTTAAAACCTGTACTTTGCTGACTACTCCCATTTATTAGTCCAGATGAATGTATCATTTTTGCTAAGGCATGAGAATCACAGTAAATTTTCTTTCTCACCCCTACCATCCGATTTCCCCCTCCTTTTAATTCACAATTAAAGTTCTCGCACAAAAACACCTCAGAAGAGGTAATTAAAAAAGGTTGCAACATTTGAAAGAGTGCAACCCTTTCTGCCTTAACCTGTGATCCATATACATTAATAAAGCAACATAATCTTGATTTCCACAACCCACCCAAAATCATCAACCGTCCGGGTACAGATCCATTAATTTAATTAGTGAAAAATCACAAGAATGGAACAGAAACCCTATACCATCCACTGATTGTTGTCCAAAAGACCAATAAGATGGTCCCCAGCACCATTCTCATTGAAAACACCTGGCTTGTTCCATAGTATACATCAAAGTCTCTTGTATTAAACAAACATCAACTTCATTAAGATGTAAAAAATCATAAACCACCTGTCGTCTCCTAAAATTCAATATACTATGAACATTTAAGGAACCCAACTTGAATTGCATCAGTCAAAGTCAAAGTCAAAATATTACCTTTTTTTCATCTTTTCTTCTTTTTCCCTTTATAGCCCTCTTGAACCTGTAAGGGGGAAGGTGGACTGTCTAGTGTTTGCTGAGAATCATTATCCTGGCACTCCATATCCGACTCCCCCCACTGACTAGATAACATTGCATAGGAATTACTCGTTTCTACCTCAGTAGCAGACTGAGGTGTGAGGGCTTTAACGTTCCTGGAAGACCGTCTGACTGCAGTCACCACCGGTGCTCTAAAAGGCTCCTGTGGTCTGATCTCCTCTTGTTCCGTATAGCCTACTGGAACCTGTTCCAAAGGACTGTGGTCAATGATCACAAAGTTGTCTACCTCCACACTGTCTCCCCCTTGCATCAGCTACAGAATGCATTTCCTCAACAATCTTTATTGGGCCTTTGTGACTGTCTCCCATTACCAAATCCTGAGCTTTTTGTATCAATAAATCAGGGCTATCACAAGACCCTTTATTTTTGGCTGCCCAGACACAGTCTGAAAAAACATGTCCTGTCACCTCACACAGATCACATTTCGTAAAATTAGAACATTGAAATGCTATATGTCCCATTTCCCCACAATTGTCGCATCTTGGTTTATCACAGGAACTCGATAAATGTGTTCTAGCCCCACATTTATAACAAGCTCGAGGTTGTCCTGCATAAAAACACCCCCCATCCCTTCCTAGCAGGAAAGAACTGGGAATGTGTTCAATTCCTGTATCTGATTGTCGTAGTTTAACCTTGAAACGCCACCCCCCAGTCCAAAATTGCTCTGAATCTAAAATTGTCTCGGGGAACTCAAGATCTCACATTTCTAGGCCAGCCAATATGAAATATCATCCACATGGATGCCTTCATTTCTAAACATGATAGTTACATACTTTATCAAAGGTTTAGTTAAGGGTATCACATAGAAAGGCATCCATATGGGGGAAAATTTGACTTGATTATACCTTTCCCAAAAGAGGTGAAGGGCATAAGCCGAACGAAAACTGACGTTGAAATTGTCTTCACCTGAAATATTAATAAATGCAAACACTTCCCTTGGAGAGAAGTGCAAGGAGTCTTTCAATAAACATTTACCCACATACTGTCTATCAGGCCTAACTTCCAATCCTCCTTTATAACGGAGTCGCACCGCATTTCTACAAGGTGCTGCATCTTTTTTTATTTTTGAAAACAACTCAGACATTAAGGGTATATCCACAACAGGATTTCCCAGAACATTAACCCCCTTCTGCTCCAGAGCCACTGGCGTGGTCACTACTGGCCTTCCTGGAGGTACTATCACTGGAGGAGGCCCATTCTTCCTGCCCACCAACACCTTAACCCCATCTGTGATACTGTCTTCCGGCAACTTTGGTCGCCATGTTGGTTCATTTTGTGAGAAATTTAACTTCGGGTTCCAATCAGGTGTGGGCTTCCATGACCCACTCTCTAAAGTCCAGCCAGCTTCACTGAGCGCTCTTTGAGGGGACCAGTTTTCAGCCGTTAAAGGCTCATTCAAAGCATTAGAATTAACTACATCCCCACCAGACTTTCCTTTATCATGCAGGCTCCCAACTAACCCCTCCACAAGCAGTTCCAAATTTCTCTTAGCAAATGTCACCACAGCTCTTTTATCTTTTCCCTCCTCTCCTACCTTGTCCTGATGTCACTTTGTAAAGGAAAACTCCGACACCCCTGCCTGAGTCTTGGGATCCATTTGAAAAATACAAGGTTTTTCCAATCCATAGCCAGAAACAGCATCCCCTATTTTGCACCCGAAAAACAAACCCTGTCGTTTTCAGGAGGTTGTCCCGTTGTGCATCCACAATTAAGCTCCCCTGCTCCACTTCCTCTTCTGCAGTTATGTCCTTATGCAACCCAACAATCGTCGGTACACAATCCTTGCTCACCTTACTCTCCGTCGGCTTTCGGCACTGGATTAACTTCACAGCTGCACTGCCAGCCGTTTCTTGCCCTGCACTCTGATTATTTCCACGAATCTCCTCATCATCGTTGTTTGAGCCTGTCACCTGAATAGTTACCTCGCCAGGGAGAACCAACTCGGCTGCACCAGGCATTGCGCTCTCCAGTGCGGTAAGTACCATAGCCTCCTCTACACCTATAGCCGACAATTGCTCAGCAACTTTTACTTGTTCTTTTTGTAATGCTTCCAACCTGGTTTGCAACTTTTTCACTTCAGGGGACACTCGTTTTTCAGGTTTTGCAGGTTCCTCAGCCTGCAAATTCACAAGATCTTCTGCTGAAACAAATAACTTCGTATCCTCCATATCCTAGTCACAGTAAAGTGCCTCTCGATCTCCGGTGCACCAACTTCATCCCTTGCAGCCCTCAGCCGCTCCTGTATCTTCGCATCGTCCATCGTCCATCGTCCTCCAGTGCAGGCTACCAACTGAGCCTGCAGTCAGCAACAGCAAGTCCCCCTACTGGCCATGCAGTAGGAGAATTTCCCCGGTGTCCTGGCAAAATTTCCCTCATTCACTAAAAATACCACCAACAGCTTAATCTGATTCAAGGTCAATTGGCATTCATCTGTATCCCCCTTCCCTGGGTCATGCCTGAAAATAGGCAGGATTTGTCTAGTACACTTATCCGGTCAACAAAAACTAAATAAATAAATAAATAAAAATCCTTACATCCAGTTTGATTGCAGTGTTACTCCGACCTTTTTCCATAATACCTTATTGCTATTTTAATTAAAAGTTGTTTTAAACAATGTTAAACCTTGTTCAGCATATGATTAGGTTCAATATGTATGTTAATAAAAGATTAACATAAGACTGATAGAATTCTTATAGCCAATCAAAAAGCTCTGTTTCTCATACCATTCTTATATGATATGGTTTACCTGATTTACTTTTTAATCAGCTGTCACTTTCTTTGTATTACTTGATAAAAGTGGCCCCCCCAAAAAAAAAAATTCATTAACTTCAAGGAATATATTAATCAACTTACATTTGGTCACTTTGTTTGTTTTGCTGATATAGTCTGTCCAAATGGTGATTGTAATCTAGAGTAGCTAAATAGTTTAAAGTCTTGAACACGTTATAAGAATATGCATGATGCTTTGATGCATACATCAATATATGCTGCTGGAATTGCTCTAAATCTGAGGTGCTTCTGAAATAACAAATGCAATATTTGGGTATGAGCACATCAGCTTATGAAAATATACTCAATTGACAGGAGAAATGATTGAAGGAATCATACATCCTTTCAAAAGGTGATTAACTGATTAATAATATTACTAATGGTATAGTCATCATGACATAATTAAACAAACATTACTACGAAAGTAATTTACATTTAAAGTATAATGAAACAACTATTTCTATTGTTAGAGGGAGTTTTTAAGTAAGATGGTACTTCTACCATAAGTTAAAGAATGCAATTTCAGAATCAAAATGTGCAATTCAAACAGATCAGATATAACAGAAAATTCAATGCTGACATGACGTGACCATGTGCCATTATGATTATGTTGTGTAAAACCATGTAACAGGGATAGATTAGATGTTGCTGGAATACTAACAGCCAATCAGATTGCATTACATATGTGATTATTTTTATAAATGGTAATTCATCATTCGTGATTTGGCTGAGTGGATCTAACCAATGCATACACTGCACTTTAAATTACATAGTGATATATGCATAGGGTAGAAATTCACTTACGGAAAACATAAATAATTTGCAATTGATTTAACAAATCTGGGACTCAGTATAACTTTGCAGATAGTGACTTGAGTGGTAGATTGTGATACTATCCATTCTTTATCCCTGTTTGATTCCAGTGGCCCATGATCGCATTGAGCTGGTCCAGATCCATGACTGAGTATCCACTCGTGCTGGTTGGTAACACGATGTAGCAGTCCTATCCACGTCTCCTAATTAAGGAAATTGAATTTTAAATACATACACTCTCAAAGGCGAGATTTGAAGACAGAATTAAAAAAATATATCATATAGTACACACAATGAAAGCTTGATGTGTATCTGCAACTTGACAGCAGTGCCAGAAGTGATTTATTGTATCAGTGCACCACGCACGTATAATTTTATAATCTTTCTGCAGACTTGCCTAGTGCAAAACAGTAGTGAAGACTTTCTATTTTTTTTATTTTATTTTATTTTTTTATTTTAGTCTTTGGTAACTGGGTAAGGCCCACTAGGGATAATTGCCTGTTATCAGGGGCGACCTGGGAGCACCGGGCGGTTAAATGACTTGCTCAGAGTCACACAGTATGCAAGTGGAGGTTGTGAGAATTAGACTGAGGTCTGCCCTGCTGAATGTATCAAGCACGTTCACACCTTGTTCCTCTAACCTCTGGGCTATACTGCCAGCCCAATTTTAATTAGGAAGTGCATTATGGAAATACGGATACAATATTAAATATGGCTGGAAGGATGGAAAACTGGCAGAGTGACAAATCACATAGATCGGTTGTGGTGGGAAAATTATATGATACCAGACAGGCAAGCAGTGGTGTCCTGCAGGACTTAGCACTGGGTCAAGATAGACAAATATACTCTCAGAAACAAAATCGCCTCATAATCAGACTTCCCTCTTATCTCTTCCCACAGCGAATAGAATGCACAGAGAATGCCTCAGTGTACATTTAAATAGGGATTCAAACTAAAATCCAAACAAACTTGATTGGAATCTCTGTCATTAAGCTAAGAAACCCATACCCCAGTCCCAGACTAGCCTGAAACTGATAAAGGTTTAAGCCAAATTCAATCTATCCAGCAACTGTCTCCAGACAAGCAAGCAACTGTTAAAAGAAAGCTTTAATATAAAGTCCAAAATCATCAGCAAAACATACAAAAACACTCAGATTTAAATAAACTCTCAGAGACAAACTCATCTCATGTTCAAACTCCCATATTATCTCTCCCTACATCAAGCAGAAATGTTTCAAGATGTAAATATTCAGTTATCTTACCATACATTGAATTAACATGTTTACCTCAAACAGTTTTCTGCATAAATTCTTTGCTCCATGTCAAATGTTGTGACTATGAAATATTGCTTCATAACATTTTCCTAAATTATTACAGATAGGCATCATATGTCAGTAAATTTGTAATTGGCACTACTTATACATTGATTGATAATATTTTTTAAATAAAAATATGTAAGTTGGTATCGAATAGAGAACAAATCCTTACACTTAAGGATAGTGATCTGAACATGTGCATCAGTAACCACTTCTTTTACAGTGACAATACTGCCAATCAGGTTATCCAAGAACTTCTGAAAAGCGAGCTTTTCCATATTAGTAGACTTTAGTCCAGTCTTATTTGTCCATTATCTGCATGTCCAATATACATAGATACATAGACAGTGTCGGCAGATAAGAGCCTACGGCCCACCCAGTCTGCCCATTTGAGCTTGTAAGTTCACTTTATGTTTTCCTAGAAGTCCGTTGCCCCTTAACCCTGACCTCCAGAATTCCTTTATGTCTATCCCATGCATTCTTAAACCCTGTGATTGTTTCAGCCCCCACCACTTCCTCTGGCAGGGTGTTCCACTTGTCCTCCACCCGGTCTGTGAAGAAATTCTTCCTCACATTTCCTCTGAATCATCCTCCCTACAACTTCATCCCATACCCTCTAGTCCTGGAACATCTTTTTCACTTAAAAATAGTGTATTCCTGCACCCTGTTCCTCCCTGTAAGATACTTGTATGTCTCTATCATATCCCCTCTCTCCCTCCTCTCCCTCCCCTCCTCCAGGGAGTACATATTCAATTCCTTCAACCTGTCCTCATAGGACTTGTGATGCAATCCATGTACCATCTTTGTTGCCCTCCTCTGAACCTTCTCTACCTGTTTATGTCTTCACGTAAGTAGGTCTCCAGAACCAAACACTGTACTCCAGGTGGGGCCTCACTAGTGTCTTGTATAGTGGAATTATGACTTCTCTTTTCCTGCTGGTGATGCCCCTGCCTATGCATCCCAGCATCCTATTTGCTTTACCTGCAGCCTTGTCACACTGTTCCCCTACCTTGAGGTCATCAGAGATGATAACCCCAAGATCCCTTTCCTACTTGGTGCATACTATATCCTCACCCCCAACTGATATGTTGTGCCAGGGTTTTTGTGCCCCATATGCATTATCTTGCACTTCTTTACATTGAATTTCAAATGCCAAACCCCTGACCATTCTTCAAGTTTCTGCAGGTCCCTTCTCATTCTGTCTACACCCTCTGGTGTGTCTACTCTGTTACAGAGCTTTGTGTCATCAATGAACAGGGAAATTCTGCTTTCTAGGTCCTGTGCAATGTCACTGATGAAGATGTTGAATAGGACCAGTCCCAGCACTGATCCCTGTGGTACCCCACTGGTCACTCTTCCCTATGTGGAGTGACAGTCATTTACCACCACCCTCTGTGTCCTGCCACCCAGCCAATTACCTACCCACCACACTACTGTCCTACCCACATGCATATTCCCCAGTTTGTGTAATAGTCTTCTATGTGGCACCGTGTCAAAGGTCTTGCAGAAGTCCAGATGTCCACTGCCCTCCCCTGATCCACCTCCCTAGTCACCTAGTCGAAAAATTCAATGAGGTTGGTCTGACATGACCTCCCCCCCCTCGGTGAAACCATGCTGCCCTAGGTCCTGTAGTCCATTGACAACCAGATGTTCCACCAGTCTCTCCTTTAGTAGTGCTTCCATGATCTTCCCCACTACCGAGGTGAGGCTGAGTGGTCTGTAGTTCCCCGCTTCCTCTTTGTTCCCTCTTTTGTATAAGGGGACTACATCTGCTGTCATCCAGTCTTTGGGTACTTCCCCTGTTTTCAGTGATCGGCTAAACAGGATTGCGAGAGGTTCAGCCATCATCTCTTTTAGTTCTTTAAGGACCCTGGGATGCACCCTATCTGGCCCCATTGCTTTATCAACTCTTATTACTTCCAGTTCCTTCAGGACTCTTTCTCATGTAAAGGGACTTGTGTCCATTTCTGCACCATTCCCACACCTTGTACTCCCTTCAGACCCATTACCCTCCTCTTCCTCAGTAAAGACTGAGCAGAAATACCTGTTCAATATGTCAGCTTTACTTTTGTCATCCTCCACGCGGCCCCCATCCTCCTCCTTCAGTCTTACTATAACTCCCTTTGCCTTTTTTTCACTTATGTACCTGTAAAAGGTTTTGTCCCCTCTACCCACTGATTTTGCAATGTGCTCTTCTGTCTGAGCTTTGGTTTCCTTACTGACCTCCCTGCCTCCCTTTGCTTCTGATACTTCTCCCTATCCCCTTCTGCATGTGTCTTTTTGTATTGCCTGAATGCAATTTTTTTGGCTTTCACTTTCACTGCAGCCTCCTTGGAAAACCATAATGACCTCCTCTTCCTTTTCCCTTTGCTAATCTGCTTAATGCATAATTCTGTTGCTCTTGTAATCTCTGTTTTAAATACTGCCCACTGTTCCTCAACCCTTGATTCCTGCCTCATTCCTCTTAATGCCTCTTTCAAGCATCTCCCCATTTTCCCAAAGTCTGACCCCCTAAAATACAGGATATGTGTTTTTGTGTGGTTTGGTTCTGCGCCTTCTGTGATTTCAAACCACACTGACTGGTGGTCATTGTTCCCCACGTGCTCCCGGACTGTTACCCCCATCACACTATTACTGTTTGTGAGCACTAGGTCCAGTATTGCCTTCTGCTAAGTTGGTTCCATGACCAGTTGCTTGAGGAAGGTATCCTGAAGGGAGTCCAGGATAAATCTGCTCCTAGTTGATGCTGCTGCTGGGATGCTCCACTCCACGTCTGAAATATTGAGGTCTCCAGCCAGCACTACCTCACCCTTGTCTGCCATCTTTTGGATGGCTAGCATCAGCTCCCTATCTGTTTCTTCCTCCTGGGCTGGTGATCTATAGACCACACCTGAGCGGATGGCTGGCCCCATTTTCCTTTTCAGTTTAACCCACAGTATCTCTCCCCATGTTGTTCCTCCTGGATCTCTGTGGCCCTTATGTCATTTATCGCATACAGTGCCACTCCTGCTCCCTTCCTACCTGCCCTGTCTCTTCTGAATATGTTGTAGCCAGGTATGGCCATCTCCTAGTCATGGTTATCATTACACCAGGTTTCTGTGATGGCCACAATGTCCAGGTCTGACTGCACCATGACAGCCTCCAGATCCTCCATTTTGTTTCTAAGGCTCCTGGCATTGGCACACTTGGCTTTCCATGATTTGACCTCCCTAGACTATTTAGCTGTTCTACTCCAGCCCCTTCCCTGATTGTCATTTATCCCTGGTTCTCCTTGCTGTCTGCCCTTCTGTTGAATTTTGCCCCTTTTTTGCCTATCTAACTCTTGAGTGCTTCTCTCCATCTTTTGCACACTGCTTTGTAGAGATATCCACTCCTCCGGTTCACTGGTTCCACTGATAGCTGTGGGGGGTGGATAATTAGGTACCCTCCTTGCTGGCCTGCCACCCCCCCCCGGCTAGTTTAAATGCTTGTCAATGTAGCATTTAAACTTATTATTAAGTGCTTGAATTCCCCTCCAGGATGGATGCAGGCCGTCAGGCTTGAACAAGCCTCCATCCCTCCAGGTGGGTCCCCAGTCACCAATGAACCCAAACCCTTCCTAATAGCACCAGTTCTTCAACCATAAGTTAAAATTCCTGTTGCATGCACCCCTATGCTCACCCATGCCTCTTGCAGGTAGTACTTCCGAGAAGGTGACAGAAATAGCTACTTGCTTGAGACCCCTACCCAATTTCCCAAACTCTTCCTGAACTTCCTTTGGCTCCCCATTTGCCAGGTCATTAGTACCTAGGAGGATAATGACATACAGCTCATCCTCCCGTCTTGCCTTCCCTGTGATCCTCAGGGTCTTCCTTCCATCCCTCCATGCCATGGCACCTAGTAGGCACCTCACCTCCCTGTCCTCCCCCTCCTGTGCTCCTAGCTGGATCCCTCTTATGATGGAGTCCTCCACCAGGATTCGCTTCCTCCTCCTCCTCTGGGGTCCACTGCTCTCCCCACTGAGGTCACCTCCTTGGCTAACCTCCACATCTTTCCTTCCACTTCTCTGGGTACCTATATTTGGTTGTCCCCATTTGCCAGTGTGGCATATGAGTTCTAGAGTGGAATAGGATCTGGAATGTGCCTCTCCCTGACCGCTCTAACCCTCCCTGAGCCCACTGTCATCCAAGTGCTCCTTGTTCTCAGCATCCTTTGAGGCAGTGGCGTTGGACTGGGTGGTCTGTGGATGAATATCTCCTTTGTATCTATATCCATGCCTGTATATGTGCAGTATATTTAGCACAGTGGCCTGGGCTCTCCATCCTGCCATCATCAATCATATAATATAAATTTTAACTTGTAGAACACAATTTCAAGTAACAAGTTAAATGATAAAGGACCATTTCAAAAAAAGCAAGACAAACCCATAATGATGACTTCTTTTCCCATTCTATCACATTTCAGTTTTGACTGATGATCTGTCCAGAACTGCATCCAGGGGTGTAGCCAGGAATTTCAGATCTGCACACCAAGTGGACTCACTGCTACCCTCCCCCCGGGGTGAAGCCAGACAATATACAAATGTACACAAGTACTGTGTTTGTTGCCTCATTTGGCACAATAAATACAACTTTTGTATTCCATGACAATGGTTGGTGCCATGCTTGGGTAAATACAAATGCCATGCATTGCTCCCTAAGACACCCACATACCAGCCCAGAGCCCGTAAAGTTGTATTGTCCTTGGGATGTAAAGGCAGTATTAGTGACCAGTCCTTCTGGTTTCAATTCCTATGAATAAAATTACAGAAATGTTCAGCATTTTCTTTGTTAGTTTTCATGGAAAAAGGAAGCAGTTGAGAACCTATTTGCTACCCCCCTTAAATAAAATTGCACACCATGGAGTACTTGGAGTATGCCTGGCTACACCCATGACTGCATCACAGTAGGCACTATACACTGTACGAATACTGTAATCTGAAAAACGACGATTCACATGGGATGGCCATCTTCAAAAACTGGGACATCAGGGATATTTTTCCATAGTTATTGCCTGACAGTATGACTGAACTGGCAAACAGTAAATTGCCAGAATGGCATCCATATTTCATTGTTGGCTGACTACACCAATTATGTAATTTTTTTACAGAACGTACATTCCTGATGTAAAAGAAAATCAATATTTCTAATATGAAAATGTCTGTATGATTCAAATCTACAAAGAATGATATGTGGTAGATGGGATATTATCAAACTTTTCAGTGATAATGGGTTTGGTTTTTGATAGCCAAAGGGTATACTTACCCAAAGTAAATACACTGTGGAAGATACAACGTGTGTACTGATTTCTGTACGTTGGGTACAATTTTCAGAAATAGTCCAATTACTTGATCTTGCCAGCAGTAATAAACTGCTTTCATATGTGAGAAATGTCTTCTGACCAATAAGCTTTTCTGTGCCACTTGTCTCATTCAAAATTGTGTAATGTTGTGACTTGTCATATTTTCAGTTCCAGATATAGAACAACTTTCCAACTGTTTTTGATCCTTGCTTGGTTTAATGTTGCATTTATATGACACATCTTTGGGATCATCATTGATTGTGCTGAAGTTAAACAAAATATTGGTGACTCATACATCATGCAAACCAACGTTAATGAAATTTCAGTGGTTAAAGTAGAGTACAAGTAAGTGCAGACTTACTCATCTGAATCAGCATATAAAAATGTGCTGTAGTTTACTTTGGTTTTCATGTACCCTAAATATGATGCAACATCATACTCTTTTCTATACATAGAAGCTGCTACATATTCACTGTCTTCCTCCCTGTAAACACAGCAATTTAATGTACTGAGTAAAGTAAAATTAACTATGTCATCTCTGTGTCATTACAGGTTGATACTTGGTATAATCAATTGCAGTAAAAGTGAAAAGTGTTCCAGCAATGGCAATAAACAATACAGGAAAAAGATCATATCAAAAAATAATTGAGCACGCCGGCCCAGTGGTGCTGAGTGTTGAGGCACTGGACACCTTACCTCATGCTACGTCGATGACCCATGTTCAGGAATGTGCACGACCCACTGGGGGTCAGCAGGGGAGGAGAAGAATTGAGCACCCAACAGCTGCTCTCCTTCTCCAGGTGAGGAGGACAGCAGACCTCGCTGCAATACCGCCACCTGGTGGAACTCCAGTGGGAGTTGCAGTAGGAGGTAGCCAGACAAGTTGGGAGGAGAGGATGTCATCTGAGGGCCAGAGCAAAGACACGTCTCACTTTGCCTTTGTCTCATTGGCCTTCCCAGCATGCTGACATCCACGGGGGGGGGGGATAAAAACCAGGAAACAATTCGCAGTGATGCTGATAGATGGGTCTCAGCATCGGCACTCTGAGGAACCCAGGGGAAGTAAGCACAAGGTGCATGCTCATCTCAGGTTAGGGAGATTTAAGGGATGACTCCACCACCCCAGCCGAGGGGTTATCTGGTCTGCTCATGTCTAAAAGTGGGGCCATATGAGCTGAAGAACCTTGGGGGAGCTCGGACGCAGGTTGCATTGGGTCCCTCAAGAGTGGGGTCACTGCGGATGGTAGGAGGATAAAGACAGGGTAACAAAAAAAAATTGAGCTCAACATACATCTGCAGTGCTTTGGTCCCTGCTGACTGTCTCATTCCTGTCATTGCATGCCATAGTTCCTTGTTGGAGCTGAGGTAATGCTCCCCCCATCCGCCATTACCACCACCAACCCCACCCCCATGGGACCACAAACCCACACTCTTACCTGTGTGGCCGGTGTCACTTGGGTACTTGGATTGGGGTCCAACCTCAATAACTAACTAAGTAAGAATCCAACCACGCAGCCATTCAAAAAACAGTCTCTTTACAGGGACTCCCTACTGTCTCAATTCTGGTGCAGCCATCTATCACTGCACAATACAAATTTCTCAGGCCAGTAAAAAAGTTACATTCCTAAAAAAAACAATTTGGTTCACAGTCAATCTCCGAAAATACTACATATCCATTGCTGTGTATGTTGGTCTCAGATGGTCTGTGAGTCTGCCATCTCCTCATCATATTCACAACAGATGTTGCAGTGCTCACAGACAAACTTGTCATTTTATTTGTAATTCCATAGGAAATTTGATCCGGTAATTTCATATGGCAGCTTAACTGTGGTGTTTTTTGCACTCAGTGTGTGAAAACATATCATACAATGGGCACTGAAACAAAACACAAATCCTCCATCCTGATTGGCTGACTGGCACCCCTCTCCTTTTGTAAATCCTAGTATCACCCCACAGAACGAGGTGCCAGCCACCAGTCAACTACATCAGCAACCCCCCCTGAAATCAATCCGGCCATCAGAAATGCAAGACTGATAAACACAGCAACGGTCGAATGGCAAAATGTCCACAAACCAAACCCACCATGTTGCTGTTCCACTAAACTATGTGAAAAATCCACAACTTTCAAATATGTAGAGCAGCTATGAATTCAGGCAGACTCCATCCATAACAAATGTGTTTTTTTGTTTGTTTGTTTGTTTTCTGGCTTCGGGAAAAAAACACATTGCTCTCTCTTTCCATTTCCCTTTCACAACCCTGCTGTTACTCACAGTTTGTCACCGTCACAGTTCCTATCACTTCATACAACACACCAGGCATGGGTAAAGCCTGGTGTCACTAACATCCTGTCATGGTATATGGCTTAAATAGCTCATGGGGGGGATATTGTACCTGCCAACAGGGGGACTATTTCTGTAATGCAATAATAAATTAAAGAAAAATGGTTAGAAGTATAAAAAAAATTATCAATCTTCAATCTTTTTTTGTTTTTTTTTTTACAAAAGTGAAGGGGCACATTGTATAATTGCAATAAACCCAATCCAGGGTGTGGGGTACACTGTGATTTACCCATGGCTGACCTGGTTTGACTACTTGGCCTACAGCCTCGTGACTAAACCATGCCAGCCATTGGTAAATCCCTGCATTTACACTCAGATAATCATTTGAACATATAATTAAATATGAAAATACATTAATAATAAATGTAATAACTTGTTATTTTCCTGACAAATAGTTCTTCCTTTCACAAAACTATGTGTAAGTGAAGGATATGAAAAATGTAATTACTCATTTGATTGTATTGGGCTGTCATCGCACTGAACAAAACCACCATCAGCATTTTCTCTAGATGAACATGGTAGTGGTGTAGAACTGTTCATATTTGGTGTTGACTGCAGGATTGGAGTGCCAGGATCTGCAGTGACAGTCCTACTGACATCCATTTGTTATTCATAGCTGTATCAAAACACATGAGATATACTGTAAATTCAATACTTTTTTGATCACCAGATTTACGTAGTAAATGCAATAATAATTATATTATGTGTTATTACGTCCCCCAGAGCCACTCATTGCTGAAAATTAGTGGTTTCATGCTCCTTTGGCTGATAAAGAACAGTGAAGTGAAGCTGAAGGCAAATGAAACCACTTGTTTTCAGCAACGAGTAGCAATGGGGGACGTATTAATATATTATCGATCGATAGCAATGAATAATACATATATATTTTAAAAAACTCCTCTGAACCTGCCCATTTCCAGGGCATCTGCACATGAGACGCTCTTCACAGAATAAGAGCATCTCACGTGCTGAGGAAAGGAGCACTCTGATTGGTTGGGAGTGCTTCCTCAATCTATAATATCGAGACATGAGGTTAGTACAATTAACAACTTCTGTACACCCAACCAACCAGCCTTTGTTTTTCTCCACCACATTGTTCTCATCCATTTTTAAAATCTCAGTTTGAGTCTGTCCCACCCAAAATTGTAGCTCCACAATGATACAAATTCATCTGGCAGTGTGTTCCACTCTGCTACAACCCTTTCGGTTAAATAGTCTCTCCTCATTTCCATCATGAACCTGTCTCCTTCCATCTTCAGAGATGTCCTCTGGTTTCTCTCTCGCCATTAACATTGAATAATCCAGTTTACAGAAGAAATGTAAACAGTATATTATGATTGCTTACAAATCGAGAAAGTAAACCCACAACCTGACAGTGATATTTTAGTTCCAACTCACTCTTTAAAGAATTCCACCTATTCATTTCAAAACCAATGGAAATTCTTGTCTTCCTTCTTTCTGCATCTCTTAACATCTTTCTTTTTTTCTTTACAGTCATTCAACACTGTAGCACATTTACATTTTGATGTTTCCATAATGTCTAAAGAAAGAAAATGTTACATATCCTAATATATATCAATTTCCAGTGTTTAGTTGACTGTACATAAAATAGATTATGAAGTCCATGGCCCAGATATTCAAACTGCGCCAGTCTGAGACGCAAGCCCCTGCGCCTCAAAATAGTTATAGGTGGTTGGTGATATTCAAAGGAGTTGCGCTGTTGAGCAACTCCTTTGAATATAACCTCGAAAGCACAGCACTTGGCAAGATGATAGTGGAACTTGCGCTACCGCAAGTTGCCAGAGTTGAGCATTAAACTTGCGGTGGCGCTAAGTACCATTGCGCCATGCAAATTTCGATATTCAAAAGGTGACATGCAAATGGGGCCATAATTTATGCAAAGGCGCAGGGGGCCATTTGCATCTATTTATGGCCCCATTTGCATGCCATTTGCATGTAGGTGCGCCGATCCCGAGGACTTGCTCCTGGCCACCCTGCCAGGCAGCAGCCGCTCAGGACCGACGACAATGCAGCCCGATCAGGCATCACAGTTACATGACACCCCCAACACATCTCCCACAGCCCGATCGCGGACAGAACACGACATGTCGCCCCCCACACATCTCCCACAGCCCGATCGCGGGCAGAACACGACATGTCGCCCCCCACACATATCTCCCACAGCCCGATCAAGGCAGAACACGTATATGTCGCCCCCACACACTCTCCCACAGCCCGATCGGGCAGAACCTGTATGACCCCCCAGTGCCCGATCGCGGGCAGAATGTAACCCTCCCCCAACCCGAATAACTCCCTGGTGGTCCAGTGGACCTGAAGCCCGATCGCTGGCAGAATGTCACAGCACAACCCCCAAACATCTCCCTGGTGCCTAGTGTCCCCCACCCACCCACGAAGCCCCTCCACCCGCTCCCCTGCAGCGGCGGGAGACAGCATCCCACCCGCGCGCCGCCCGCCCGCCGACTGACTGTCCGGTAGGGCTGCACGCCCATTGGTGCAGAGCTACAGCCAATGGGCGGCAGCCCATACCGTATATGACAGTCCAGATTTGTGAATGATCACAATGATCATGGCTGGGGGGAGCGGGGTGGAGGGGTCGTGGGTGGGGGTTCATGTATTGTACTGCCCGCGATCGGGCTGTGGGAGATGTGTGTGTGTGGGGGTTCATGTACTGCTCCGCGATCGGGCTGTGGGAGATGTGTGTGTGGGGGTTCATGACGGTACTGCCCGCGATCGGGCTGTGGGAGATGTGTGGGGTTTCATGTAACTGTGATGCCTGCGATCGGCTGGTGGGGGGTATTAGGACCCGAGTTAGCCAGCCAGGTGGCAGCTGCTGTGTTGCACCCTCGCAATACAGCAGCTCACCTATGGGTGGCCCCTCAACTGATCCTTTTCTTTTTGACCGTTGTGCAGGCGCAGGTTGGGTTGTGCGATGCACAACTCTGCACAACCCGACTGAATATCAGGTTACGCAGGTTATGCATGGTTCCTCCCCCTCCTGTTGAGCATGCATTCATTTGCATTGCTCTTTTGCGCAACCTGTTGCCAGTGGAGCAACTGCCTCCTGCTGAATATCGCAGAATGGCGCAATGTAGGACTTGCGCATGCACAACCCTGTTGCGCATGGAGCAACCCTTTTGAATATCTGGGCCTATGTGTATACTGATGTTCTGAGAATTGATACTCATCATTCAGTTACAAGATAACATAAAAATGATAACAACAAGTATATTCAAATCATTACAACTCATAGTGTACATAAACAGAAACATAGGAACATGGAAGCTGACGGCAGATAAGGGCTGCAAGGCCCATCCAGTCTGCCCATTTTGTCTACCTTAAGAATGTGTCATAGGCCTTTACTCTGTCAATGGCCTATCTATTCATACTCATCTGCATTGCTCCCTTATGCCTATCCCATGCCTGTTTGAAGCCCTACACCGTATTCATACATGAGATTTGTTTGACAGGGCCTTTCTGCTGAAAACTCATGCTGTCTTAGATCCTGTGCTCCTATGGATTCCAGGTATTGCACTATCCTTTCCTTAAGGAGCGCCTCCATAATCTTGCCCACTACTGAGGTAAGACTGACTGGTCTGTAGTTCTCTGCCTCCTCCCTGCTACCACTTTTGTGCAGCAGGATCACATGAGCCTTTCTCCAGTATTCTGGGACAGCTCCTGTGCTCAGAGACTCACTAAACAGTTCTGATAATGGCTCTGCTAGTTCCATCCTTAGCTCCTTTAGTACCCTGGGATGTATGCCATCTTGTCCTATTGTTCTGTCCACCCTGAGCTTAGCGAGCTCTTGTAAGACCCTTTCTTTTGTGAAAGAACTTGTGCACACCTCCCACCCCTCTGTGTCTATGGTGCCGAGCTGTGGGCCCTGCCCTGCCTTCTCCTCAGTAAATATTGAGCAGAAGTATCAATTTAGGATAGTGCTTTTTCTTGGTCCTCCTCCACACACTCCCCCTTATCTCTTTTGATCTTAGCAATAACCTCTCTGCACTTTCTCCTTTCACTAATGTATCTATAGAAAGTCTTGTCCCCTTCTTTTACTGATCATGCTAGTGTTTCCTCAGTTTGGTCCTTTGCCTGCCTTACTGCCTTCCCTGCTTCCCTTATGGAAGTTTGGTATGCCTCCCTATCTTCGTTCCGCTGTGTTCCCTTATATTTCCTGAAGGCCAGCCTTTGGGATCTGATATTTTCTGCTGCTGTTTTTGAGAACCAAAGTGGTTTCCTCCTTCTTTTGCTCTTGTTTTTCTCCCTAACTCAATGGGATGTTGCTTCAAGTATTGCATCCTTAATGTTTGACCATTTTGCCTGTACCCCCTCACCTGTATTTCTTCTTGCCAGGGCTAGATTAACTCTGTTGGCCATCTTATCAAAGTCATCTCCTCTGAAGTCCCATATTTTTGCCTTGGAATGGGATGAATTCATTCTAGTAGCCAAACTGAACCATTCCATGTGATGGGCATTGGCCCCCAGGTGACCTTCTACCTGGAGATCAGTGATCCTTTTCCTGTTAGTCAGTACTAGATCTAGGATAGCCCTGTCTCTTGTGGGTTGTTGTACCAGTTGTTTGAGGCCCGCCTCCTGCAGGGAATCCATTATGCGTCTAGTTCTGGTGGATGTTCCTCCTGGTATTGACCAATCTGTATCTGGCATGTTGAAGTCTCCTATTATCAGAACCTCCCCTTTAACTGTCATGTTTTGTATATCTTCTAACAGTAATGTGTCTATGTCCTCCCCCTGGTCTGGAGGCCTGTAGACAACCCCAGTTCGTATGGCTGTCCTATTTTCTGTAAGCATAAAACAGTAGCAAACCTGTAAGCACACCCTGTAATAATGCAGCAGAAACTATACCCTGCAACAGCAATTTGAAGTACAGAACAGTAAAGCAGTAGAATGTAAGCAAAAACAGTAACAAAACATGAAAGCACAAATGAGACTAGTAACACACAATAAATCTGCCTAGGTAAAGGAAGCTTTAATCTTTTTCCTTGCTCTGATAATGCTGTTCCTTGCTCTGTCCTTACAAGCAAATCTAGAAGGAAAGAGCTCAGGTGAAGCTAGGTGCCTTTGCAGCAAACCTAGTCTTCCACTAGAAAAACAATGACATTCACATGTAGGAAGCCTGATTGTAGTACAATTAGCAGTCTGGCAGTGTGAGTCAGGTGGGTCAAAGGCACATTCCCCCATCAGGTACACATACATAAGGTATTTGTACACCGTATGTTTTGATAGAATAGACAGACTTGGACATAGAGACAATAATACTGGACATTAGGAGGGCTGACCTAGGCAAAATTATTGAGTGCATACGGAATGCACTAGGAAACGGGCAGGAAGGAGGGGTGGAAGAACAATGGAGTACAAATCAGAAATTCCATCACAGAGGCAATGAGTGTTTACTCACCTGGTAAAGGTGATTGTGTTGGTTGGCATCCATGGCACTCCAGACATTACCTCATGGGTTTTAGCCCACCTGATAGGCTAGTGATGCACATGACCCCAGATCAAATTTCTAGTATATCCAGGTCCCAGAAATCCCTGCTCTCCAGTTCGAATCTTCCATAGCTGAAATTAAGGTTAGTCAGTATGAGAGAAGAAACATACAATGTAGACACCACCAAGCAAAGGCAATAAGCGATATGATCAAAGACAAAAATGATGCTGGCTACGACGTAGTATCAGTGGCCCGTAGGCCGAGTCTTTATTCTTCTCCTACTATTTACACTCTAGTCTCGGTCCCGAAGGCCCGACTGGTAGCTTTTCATTATGAAGCAATTATTGATGTCTATACCCTTGTAAACCTTCTGTGGGTCGAGGACCCCTTTTGTTCAGTCCCAGTCACTCTGAGCACTCTGAAGGGAGGAACTTGGAGTGCCATGGATGCCAACCAACACAATCACCTTTACCAGGTGAGTAAACACCCATTGTGATTGTTTGGCATCCATGGCACTCCAGACATTACCTCATGGGTAGATAAGAAGCAGTGTAGTACCCAAGGGGGGAACAGAGTGGTCTAAGAGTGAGGGGTTGAAGATGCTGCTGCAAGAACCTGAGTGGCAAATGTGGGCCATACGGCTTGTAACGGTTCAAGCCTGTAGTGTCTGGCAAACATGTGGAGAGAACTCCACGTGGCTGCCCTACATATGTCTTCTGAGGACACATTGGCCCTTTCTGCCCAAGAAGTGACGACTGCCCTGGTGGAGTGAGCCTTGATCCCCTGAGGTGGAGTCATCCAATTTGCTATGTAGGCATTCTGGATGGTTCTCCTTAGCCACCCAGCAATGGTGGCCTTGGAGGCGGCTCTATCTTGCCTTTGTCCCTTCGCGACAATAAACAATCTTTCTGTTTTGCGTATGGGACGCATTCTGGCTAAGTACAAGGAGAGAGCGGCTCTGACGTCGAGATGATGTGGGACCACACTGGTGCCCTGCTGGGGTCCTTCCAAGAAGGTGGGTAGTTCGATGGGTTGCTCTCTGTGAAAGATGGTGGATACCTTTGGCTGGAAGGCTGGAACTGTTCTCAGGCAGACCCCTAGCAGGGTGAATACTGTATAAGGTTCTGCGCAGGATAGAGCCCCTAGTTCTCTGATCCTTCTAGCTGAGCAGATTGGCACCAAGAAGCATGTCTTGAGGCCGACCCAGAACAGATCCGCCTCGAGGGGGGGTTTGTAAGGAGCCGAGTTGAGGGAATCGAGGACTAGTGGGAGGTCCCAAGGGGGCGATGGTCGGTCGAGTCCTTGGTTGGAGGATCTCTACCGCCTTTAAAAAACATACGGCGTCGGGGTGAGCTCCCGGGGTGTAACCCCCGATGAGCCCCGTGGCCACCCCTATGACTGATAGTTGCACCCTGAGGGAAGAGTGGGCCAGTCCCTTGTCCACTCCCTGTTGGAGGAACAGTAGGATGGTAGCCATGTTCGGGGACCTTGCCCCATTCCAGGCACCACCGAGAGAAAATAGACCATTGTCTACCGTAGGTGGAAGTGGTGGAAGTCCGTCTGGACTGGAGTAAGGTGCTAATGATGGAGTCATGGCAGCCCGCTTCCCTCAGTCTCCTCCTTTCAGGAGCCAGGCGTTGAGCTTCAGAGTCCACGGGGTCGGGTGGAGTACTGGACCCTGTGAGCGCATGTCTGTTCGGTAGGGTATCCTGAAGCTGGCTAGGGACATTTCTCGAACAGCTGCGAACCATGACCTGCGTGGCCAGTAGGGGGCCACCAGAATGACTGTGTGACGTGACTCCCGTACCTTGCTTAGTACCTGTGGGATATGGGGAAGAGATGGGAAGACATAAGCATGCCTCCGCCACCATGGTTGTGACAGGGCGTCTGTTCCCTGGGAGATACTGTCCCTGAACCGCAAGTAGTAGTCCCTGACCTGAGCATTCTTCCGTGTTGCCATGAGATCTATGGTTATGGGTCCCCATGTCATTTGGATCATCTGTAAGAGATCCGGGTGCAACTGCCATTCTCCTGGGTGCACCTGTTGCCTGCTGAGCCAATCTGCGCTGACGTTCAGCTTTCCTGCTAGGTGAACCGTGCCCAGGTGTCTGAGGTTGGCTTGGGCCCAGTTGAGGACTGCTGTAGCCTCCCTCAGCATGGCCCTGCTCCTGGTTCTGCCTTGCTTGGCTATGTAGGCCACCGTGACCCAATTGTCGGAAACGGATCAGGACTGACTGACCGTGTACCTGGTGCTTGAATGCCTTTAGGGCGTGGAACATGGCTCTCATCTCCAGGACATTGATAGAGAGCTCTGACTCCACTGGTGACCATAGGCACTGGGCCATTGCGTCTCCCAGGCAAGCTCCCCAGCAGGAGAGGCTCACGTCTGTTTCTATCACGATTGAGTAGGAGGCCTCCAGTGGGACTCCTTTGGTCAAGTTTGACTCCACCGTCCACCATGCCAATGAGAGTCTCACTGCATGGGGTAGTGGTACCACGACCTGTAGGTTGTGTTCACTCAGTGCCCCCCGAGTCAGGACGTAAGTTTGGAGCGGATGCATGTGCCACCTGGCCCAAGGCACGAGGTCTATGCATGAAGCCGTGCAGCCCAACAACTGGGCTATCCTTCCCATTGTTGTCTGGCCGCGGGCCTTCATTTGATGGGCCATGTCTATCAAGTTGTGAATTCTCGAGGAGGATGGTTTTGCCCATCCTTGGGCCGAGTTGATGAGCGCTCCCAGATGCTTGATCTGTTGTGTGAGAGCGAGGTGGCTCTTTTCCCGATTTACCACCCAGCCATGGTCTTCGAGTGCCTGTAAGGCAGATTCCATGTGTATCCGAGCCTGATTCTTGGACCGGGCCCAGATGAGCCAGTCGTCCAAGTACGGGATGATGTCCAGTCCCTGTTCCCTGAGTCTGGCCACCAGGGTTATGGAGACCTTGGTAAACACTCTCGAGGCTGAGGAGAGGCCGAATGGCAAGACTTGGTACTGGAAGTGGTGACCTAGGATGTGGAAACAAAGAAATTGTCTATGTTTCTGAATGATGGGAATATGGAGGTATGCGTCCTTTAAGTCTATGGACGTCAGGAAATTGCCTACCCGAACACAGCGTAGAGTTGATCGGATGGTCTCCATTTTGAATCGGTGTGACACTATGTGGTGGTTTAGGTGCTTTAGGTCCAGGATGGGACAGAGCTCCCCTGATTTCTTGGGCACCAGGAAGAATATGGAGTAGACCCCTAGGTTCTGTTCTGGCGCTGGTACGGGTTGAATGGCTCTGTTCCGAATCAGCTCCGACAAGATTTGTTAGACCTGATGTGGAGATGTCTTTCTCTTGGCTATGGGGGAGGATACAAATCTTTGGGGATATGGGTGTGGGATAGCTCTATGGAGTATCCCCTGGTTACCACATCTTGGACCCACCTGTCCGAGGTTGTGTGGAGCCAGCGATGGGTGAATAGAGTCAGTCTTTGTCCCACTGGCGGGTAGAGGTCCTGGTCCTGTCTGGTCATGAGGAGGTAGTCACTGCTGCTTTCCTTTGTAGCCTCTACCTCGTCCTCCATTTCTTTGTCCCTGGGCTCTGAAGGAGGAGGACTGATAGTTTTGAGAGTACGGGCTACGGAAGCTGTGAGAGGTGCCCCTGCCTCAAAAGGAGTGGCTTTGTTGTGGTGTGTCCCTGCGGGGTTGGTACGGTTTTTCCCCCCCCGAAACCTCCGCCTCGAGGAGGGGAGGTAGGAATACCTGGACTTATTCTTAAGGAGGTCTCTGCCCTCCTCCTTTTGCTTCAAATAGTCCTGCAGACCCTCCCTGAAAACATATTTACCCCGTAGTGGTAAGTTTTGTAGCAAAGTTTTTGACTCATTGTCTGCATCCCACAGTTTCAGCCACATTGCCCTCCGAGCACGGTTGGTGATGGCAGTAGCCCTGGCATGAAGGCGCAAGGTGTCTACCGCCATGTTGGTTAGGTATTTAGCGGCATCTAAAGTACATTCCAACAGTTCTGCCTCCCTGGACTTAGGGATGGCCTGTTCCTGGAGCTCTTCGAGCCAGCGGATCTGTGCTCGTGCTGTATAGATGGCTGTAGTGGCTACTTTTGCAGCGGTGCCCTCGATCTTGAACGCCCTTTTGAGCATATCTTCTACTTTCTTGTCCATAGGGTCCTTGAGGGCTATTGTACCGCATGGTAGTACAGTTTTTTTGCTAAGAGCCGCCACCTGGGGGTCAATGGTGGGGGCCTTGCACCAGATATCTGATTTTCCCTCTTGGACCGGGTACATTCTGTCCAGGTTCTTTCTGTTTGACATTCTGCCCGGTTCAGGAGATTGCCAATCTTTATTGAAGATGTCCTCAATAGCAGGACATATTGGGAAAGTCTCTGTGTTCAACAGTCTCAGCTGTATCATGGGGTCGAGCTTTGACTCTGGCTTACTCTCCTCATTGTTGAAACCCATGGTGGCCTTGATGATCTTCATAAGCCCTGGGATCATGTCAAAAGAGCACAATTTTGAGGTCAGAGAAGGTGTTGCTGGAAGTTCCATATCCTCTTCGTCTGATTCCGCCTCATCCTCTTCCCCTGCATCGTCTTTCTCCCTGTCCTCGTGCGCATCTTCGCATGGGACATCTGGAAGGGTATCCTCAGGGTTCGGATGTTCCTCCGGTTGCCCCCCCTGCCTTGTCAGGTTCCGGGCTCAGTGGTTTTGCTCTGTGCTGAGTGAGGGATTCCAGCTTTTCCATGATCTTGAGCATAAAGTTCTGCTGGTTTTCCATCATGTCAACCGTGGCCTGCTGGTTTTGGATTAGGAGGGAGCCCGGGTCCATCCATGTAGGGTTGCTGGGCCCCAGGATGCTGGGGCCCATGGGCGGTGTTTGTTCCAGGGAGGAATCGTCATCATCAAGAAGGCAGGCCGCACAGAGGGGACCCGGAGTTTGGGGCAGGAGGGTAGCGCTGCACGAGAAGCATTTCTTTGCTTTCACCATCTGGCGAGAGAGAAAAGCAGACCTTAGAATGGAACTGTAGACAACACCCTGGGGGTGATCCCTTTTACCCCCCCAACATGTCGGAGGGAGGTCTGTATAGCCTGTGACCACACTGTACGAGGGTTGCGTAGGTGCTATGGGAGGGCCCTCGCAACGTGGTCCATGGTGGGATAAGGGCCTGGTGGCCAGAGGCCTGGGCACATGGCTCGCTATGGGAGGGAGCCATGGCGTGACCGAGAGGAGGCCCAGGGGGGATGAGGCTTACCATCTCGGGTCACTGTGGGAGGGACCCGAGAGGCAGGAAAAGCAAGAAGCAAGGCCAAGAAGGGTTAGACCTGAAGCTCAGTCTCTGTCATGGGGGACCCCACCGGAGGGTCGCTGTGGGAGGGACCCTGCAGAGGAGGGGAAAACCCCAGGAATCAGCTGTTTGTCCAATCGAATTTTCCTCTGTTTTATATATATATATATATATATTTTTTTTTTTTAATTCAGGCGACCTCACGCCGCACCCCCAGACCATTCTCGAAGAATGCCCCCCTCACCCCGCGAAGGCAGGCTTTGATAGGGCCTGTAAGAAGCCACGCTGGCCTTCGGGGAACGAGGCCGACAAGGGGTGGTTCTGCTGGTCTCCACGCTCCTCCGAGAAGGGCTAGGGAGGCAGGTGGAGACCGAACCCCAGGGAAGGCTGGCTCACGCTGAGTGATGAAGAGGAGGCGCACTGTCCCTGGGTGTGACCTCTGTGTGTAGGCGCTCCCTTCCAGGCCGGGAGCTGAGAAACACGCTCCCCCCCCAGGCTAGGCTCCGAGGTTGAGGGAGAGGGACAGACATCCTCAAAATGAATGCCGGTCTAGCGGGGGGAGGAGGTGACGCTGCCGCAAGTGAGGGGAGCTTCCCCTGAGGGCAGCCAGCATGGAGGGGAGTGATTTAAGGCCACAGTAGGCCCAAGCAGAGGCCTACTAGGTAGACGCACCTGAAGCACGTGGTAAACAAAGGAGGCGGCTGGGCCTAGGGCCGCGTGGCGCAGGGGGGAGCATGCATTCCAGGCCTCCAGGGAACCAAGGCCAGAGGAGGCGAGAGAGGAGAGGGAGGGAGGGGACAAGAAGTAAAGAGAGACCACACGGTTGTTGCGTGGCTAGAACAAGGCCGCCGGCCAGCCCGTGGTACTTTTGCCCTAGAACCTCTCTGCTATCCATGTGGGAGTCATGGATAGCCACCATAGCACCAGGCCAGAGTAGTGCCGGGGTTGGGGCGCGCAGGCAGGATAGCATACCATGCCACACGGTTCTACACAAGTGGAATTCGGCAATGCAGACAATTGAATTATCTAAACACATACCATAAAAAAACAGTGCAATTGTTCAGCGATACAGCCCAAAGGGCTGGAAAAAACACACGAGCTAGCTAACACAGAGTCAGAGGGCTAGCTTAGGCTAGGCATATTCCTGGCAATATCTAGCAACCTTTTAGTAATGTTCCATAACTGTAACTTCATACATTGTGCCTTTTTTTCTTGAGTTAAGCCTGATTAAATATATCCTTGGATTCAAGGTCCTACCTTAGAGGAGCAGACAGGGATTCCTGGTGTGCTTGTTGCCTGATCAGATGCACAATTCGAAACTGGAGAGCAGGGGTTTCTGGGACCTGGATATACTAGAAATTTTATCTGGGGTCATGTGCATCACTAGCATATCAGGTGGGCTAAAACCTATGAGGTTATGTCTGGAGTACCATGGATGCCAACCAATCACAATGAGCCTTTGTGTTAAGTAAATAAACAAAACAAAAAAACCTCCACGATTCTCAAATGTTTTGATGTGGAAAGTTAGGGAGTAAAAGATAGCATTCAGGTATTATAATGAAACACAGAAAAAGTAGGACAGATAACTGTATCAGTTAAAGCAGAATGAAGCATGGAAGGCAGTCAGAGTAGCAAATGCCCATACCAATGAAAAGATAGCCAGATCAGTTAAGATAACTCACACCCTTTGGTTGTTATCAGGGGCAGTCAGATCTCATTATGCACCTGGGCGGCCCGGTATTTCCCAGTAAAATCCACCATGTTGGGTATTATAAAAAGGTTCTCAGAAATGCTGCAATCTGATTGGCTGTTAGGATTCCAACTGCCTTACATTAATCCAAGTTATAATGTCATCTACAGCCAGATCACAATGGCACATGGATTCTTCCTGACAGCATTCCATCCTCTAGGACTGCTGAATGACTGAAATGTTGCATTCTGATTATAAGCCAGCATTCTTAAACTGTTGGGGGAAGAACTATTTTATTAAAAATCTCTATCTACATGAGGAAAACATTCAAAAAGTATTCTTCTAACCCTCTTCTTTTGGAACAATTTTTTATAATTGCAATAAGGCACTCCCAGGAGTTAGATTAGCAGTCAATCACCCCCTAGGGGCAATATGACACCCGACTGTGTCTGAAGCCACATTACACCCCTAGTGGGTGATTAACAGACGGTTACTCTAGAGTCTAACCCCATGTCAAGCCTTATTGCTTAATTATTGCTTACTTAGAGTTGGTTCTAATCAACAGGGTTCCTCATGGATACTAGATTAATTTTTATTTTGGGCTCTCTTATTATTGGAGGACTACCTCTGGTGAAATTTCAACATTAGCACCAATGCGTGCTGTCTAGCTGTTAAACTTTTAACTACTTATAAATGGCCATCCTTTGTGTGGCCCTCCCCATCTTACTTTCACCCATGACTTATTCACTCCCATTAAGTAGGCAGCGTTGGATTTCAGTATATAACTGCTCATTTTCAGTACCATCTGGTCATACGTGTATTCATATCTGTGATAGCCATATAACTGGGTGTCACATATGCATACCAGGCATCAGTCACTTTTCAGTACTGCAGGGCATGACATACTTTAAACAACCTATCTTCATAAAACTTACATTAAACATTTTTTTCTATCAAAACTCAATGAAATTTATTTAACATCAGCTGTAATAACAAATTTTAATGTTTGAACTACAGCCCCTGCTGCCTCCTGACTGCTACTTTCTTCATATTTTCCACATATCATGTGTTTTGGCTGAAACTCCTTTCTATGCATCAGGGAGAACACATTTTCACCCAAAATATGTCTAATTGTCAAAATCAGTCGGAGCAACTCTACTCACTAATGAGGGTTTCTCTAGGTTGGTATTGCAGGTGGGTTTGATGAAGAAAATGATATTACTGCCTATCGTCAGTGTTGTTGCTCAGTTGTGGGTCCACCTGACTGTATGCTATTGCAGGGTTTCTTTAACCAACTATTCACATGCATTCTCTTGGTGCATTTTTACTATCACCTTTGCTGTACATGCAGCCTGATGTGGTTGCTATAGTTAGTACTCACCACAGAGGTGGGGGTGGGGGATAGGTTGATTGGAGGTTGTATACGCTGGCCTGTTACCTGACCTTACAGTTGTCCCCATCCTGCAGCGATCCTCATGAATACTTGAATAACTTTTGTTTCAGGCTATCTTAATATTAGAATACTACCACAGGTGCAATTTAATCAGTATTCCCAATGCATATTGCAGAGCTGTACTACTATTTAAAATATTTAAAACTGGTTGTCCACTGTTGGGCACGCCCCATCTCTCCCTCACCCTATACAGCTTATTCACACACTCCAGTTTTATTAGGGGCAGTCAGATGCTATCTGCTCATTTTCCGATTCGTCTGGTCATATGTATGTGCATGGCTGCAATATCCATAATCCTGGGTCTCACTTATGCATACAAGGCAGCAGCTACTTTTCAGTAATGACAGGCTTGACATAATTTAACTGACCTTTCTTCATACATTTTACATAAACCACCTTTAATGCAACATAACCCAATTATATTCCAGAAAAATATACAGAAAGATATTATATAGCAGTCAATTGTACCCAATAAACACATTCGTGATGTGGTTTTATAAATGATGTTGGTGTAGTATACCACCAACCATCTAACAAAACCTCAACTGGAAGAAATGCTGAAATAATACTTATGATACTGTCTGTGTGGCATACTATGCATGCCCCTCCCCACCTCCATTCACAATACTTTCATGTTCTATGAAAGTGAAAGAACCAAGCCTCCAATATACCATGTGGTTGATTTGTCCCCCACAATCACATCTCAGTCAGACATTTAGCAGCCCACAAACTCTCTTCATTTCAACATCCAGGGCCTGATCTGCACAACCCCCAAACACACACACACACACACACACACACACACACACACACACGCACAGCTGTGCCATAACCAACAATATCAGACATGATCCTCTTTCTGATACTGCCACCCTCTCAACACTTCTGCCAGACACTAAACGTTTTCTTTGCTAGAAGTGTGCATCAGTACATGCTGTTTGATATCTCAGTCTGCTTACAGTTGTGGTGCTAATAGGAAGTAAGTGATGTCACAGCATGACGGGGAGGGATAGGAGATGGAATGCATGGACAATACCCCCACAGGAAAGATTGCTGATGGAACTACTATATTAACATAGACATTTTTTTAAATGTTTTTGACATCTGCAATCTGAGAGAGGGAAGAAGAGAGAGGATTTACAAATGAGTGATCATTGATGAATTGATCACATAAAAGAATGGGCGGTCATAGGAAATAACATGGGTAGGATGGTTTTAACATCATGGATAGTGATTATACTTTAGCAGAGTGAATGATGATATAGGGTGTATGTATGTATTTGTGTGTGTATTTGTGTGGGTGTAGGGGTCGGGATTTGAAAAAATCTGTCAGATAACATTTTATAAAAAGAAAACCAATCAATTAATCATCAATTACCTATATGGAAAAAATAGTATGCACTCAGTCTGAAGTCAAAACACAAAGATTGAACTTCAGAGTGTGTTAATAATGTGTGTGTACTGTATATCTGTATGTACTACTTCATATTATGGACTACGGACATCAGTACTGATCATACAAGGGTAGGGCCAATCTCAGGTACAAGTCATACTAGAAAAGGTAATATTAAATGGTTGTATAATAACTAGAAAAGGGCATGATGAATGTGTACTACTAAAGCAACATGGAGTATGATCTTTTTTTGTTTTAAACTTTAAAAACATGCAGTAATAAAGACTATAGGAATGACACTGTCCTAAATGATAAATTATTATCAGAGGTGGATGGACACCCATGAGAGATGGTAGTCAGATGCGGTTTCCAATGCAAAACAAAAGTATTCATATGCTGGCATAGCAACTCAATGGTACTTGATAGAATGGGAGTGAAGAGTGTCAATAAATAAATAACAAGGATGATATTTGTAAAGTAAAAGAAAATAATTCTACACTCATCTTACACTACTAATTACCACTTATTCAACTGATTCCGATCGTTACTATACAAATACATGCTGGTTTTCCTCATCAGCTCCCATTCTCCCCTCACAAGACCCATCTTCCCACCATCGCCCAATATCAGACACAAGTATGTAAAATGCTGTCATGGTTTCATAGTACCAAGCCATTAAAACTTGAACCACCCTCACCACAGGTAGACTAGTGCCCCCCCACACCATATTAGCCTAGGTAGGTATTGCACTGCCATCACATCCACAGTCTCCTTACCTGTCCAGATCCTTCATCCAGCGCTTATGTCACTTCTCAATCATGGCCAGCAACAGAATTAATTTTTAAGAAGCGAGATTGAGAACAAAAACTTTCTTGTCTAAAAGACCGCAGGATATAAAGGTAATAAAAATGTATTGCCAGTCATAGTACAGGAGAAGGGGAATGAGAAAGCGGACAAGATCAACACATGTCATCAGAACGAGTTCAGTGTATCACTGGATTACAGAGCTGAAAGTGCATTTATTCCATTTTTAAAGGCGAGCTGGTATGGGGGTATAGAGTGGTAGGGAATGATGATGGGGAGAAGTTGTAGAAGGGGATGCCACAGATAATGATTTTATGGCACCTGTACAGTTTATTAGTAGTTGCATAATAAAAACTACAATGCCTGTTAGCCTCACAAAATTTTGCTTTTCATGCACTTTTTGGTGTATAAAGTCAGCTGCATACTGGTGATGGCAATGTTACATTACAGCCAATCATATTAATATACCATTACAAGAGATAGCGCACATATAAAAATCAAACACAGATTATGAGAGTGTGGTGGGTAGTTTGGGGGGGTGCTAACTGAGGAAAAATGGCACGTTAGTTACAAGTGTCACTACAATGGTATGTCAATGTCCCTGGCAGTCAATAATGGATCATGCAAATGCACATGTATTTGAACAAAAAAAATTAAGGTTGCTTAAATTTTAAATTCAGGTGAAATACTCTTGAAAGGTAATCAAACAAACAATAATCAAATATTGTAGTCATAAATACAGCTTGCACCTGCAAAAAAAAAACACATATTGAACTATGGGTACATAGCACAACAATTGTTCAAAGGAGACAAAAAACATTAACAATTTCAACATCCGCATCATTTAATCTATTCCAAAATACCTAAATGCTCCACTGTAAAGTCAAAACAGTGGGTGCCGATGACCAACTTCTTATCGCATGGAACATTCGCTCATGAGACTGACTCATGCGCGAGCAAAAGTACACATCAAGTAACGTCGCACAGCATGTATCGTCTTGTGACATGTAAACAAAGACCACAGAAAGTCGGTAAGAAAGCAGACCACCGCAGAGTCACCAGCTAGGCACTTTCTGCCCCTTTACCTTTGTGATGCATTATACTAATGGCTATGCTATGTACTGTTTCTAAAAGCCTAGGGGAGGTCCTATACCCCCATGTTGCCTCTTGGGCCTGTATGTACCCTATGCTGTGTGACCCACTGTTGTTGCATCTATGCTAATTCCTATGCTATGTACTAGTGCTTTAAAATCCCTTGTTTTATTCCACTGTTGGAGCATGTTGCTCCGGTTTGTAATGTTGACTATGTATTTGTCTCATGTACACCTTGTAATTCTCCCGGGTCACACCTGAAAATAGGCACTAGCTGTCTAGTGTGCTTACCTGGTTACCAAAAGCAAATAAATAAATAAACAACTTGAAAACAAATGAATGTGGTTAGAATAGCACTGATATTTCGTGTAATCATGATTTAAGACTCCTGCTGGTTTTCACGTAATTAAGTCTCGTTTCAGGTTATGGTAATTTTTCTAAAACAAGCATTGTAAGACAGTGTCCCTTTAAGCAATAAGGCACAACAGGGTGTGTATTATCGTATAATAATGTCACTCCTGGGGTGGGCTGAAGCACAAGGTGAAGCCCAGTGCTTCCACCACCCCAGGAGTGATGTTCGTGCACAATAACACACACCCTGGAATGCCCTATTGCTATTAAACAATGGCTTGTTTGCTAATACAAAAAGATAAAAAGGAAAAAAAGTAAAGTTTTATGTATTTTTATTTGATTTTTCCTGTGTGCAGGTATACATTTAAAAAAAATGTCCAGAATATTGTTTCCACCAGAGGGCGCCACTGATGCCTAATTGATTTCACTTGCCGCGTTCTGCAGAGCCTCTCGGCTAGGGTACAGTGGGGTGCTGAAGTGCAGACACGCTGACGAGATTCATGGGAGTCTGAAAAGCTGGCTTTGTTTTTAATTACAATTTTTTTATTGTGCATCACATCAGGGTTCTTCTGAGCTGTATTTCTGTGCCAGAGAGGGAAAACAGAGTCGATGATCGATGAGTGGAGCACTGTGGTTGTCAAGTTTTTGGGTGAGATTTGTAGTGTGAATTATAATGTTAAAGTGTGACTTAAACACAATCCTCCACGTTGCCAAGCGCTTGTCTAGCAGGTGTTTAAGCTACAGTCAATGCAACTGCCAAAACAGAGCCAACAATCGGTGAGTACAGTACGGTGGTTAAAACACCTCTCATGGTGGTTGTCATGGTTTCAGGGTGTTTTTCTATCAGGATGAAGACTCAAGGGGCAGTGGGAGTGTGAAAAGCTGTGAGGAATTGACTACTGAAAACATTTTGTGGGAGCTGGAGGAGTGACATGCTCAGCAGGAGGGCAGGATACAAAGTGATTTGGTTTTCTTGACCTTTTCTTCCCAGTGAGCAGCTTCAGTGAACCGATGCGGCAGTAGTAACAGTGTCGTGGTTTACTGAAGTCACTCACTTCGAGGAGAAAATGCTGGCAAGAAAATTAACTTGATTTTGTACACTAAGGTGTGTCATTTGAACTGTGCTATTTACTGTCACTATCAGAGTGTGAGACGGAACTAGGGGGGAGCTGTGATGGCTTCAGTGTGGCTTCTGAGCAGCAGTATGTTGTGCAGTACTGGCATAATTTCTGATGGTGTCATACAGTCGTGTGTGTGCCTGGACTTCATACAGTGACGTTGTTTTTCAGTAACGTCACTGTCCCAGGCACACACTGACTAATCAGAGGAGAGAAAATATCCTTGCCATTGTATAATAGTAACTATTATTGCAGCTCACTCTGGGCAGTGGCAGTCTTAGTGAGCTTTCCAGACTCTGCCACAACACCACAAACAGTACTCCACAGCCGGAGCATGCCAACACCATGCCAGCTCAGGATAACAAAGACTTGGAGCAGCTGGTCCAATTAGCACTGTTTGCATGACTCAGGGTGGGGCCTTTGAAACTAAAAAGAAATCTCCTTCAAAGCAGCTGATGTTGCTCTTTTGCTCACTGCTGCAGCTCTCCACACCTGAAGTAGCTTAATGGGGATCTGGACTCCAGACATCATCTTAACAATGGGGGTCATGAGCCTACAGAGAAAGGGCTTATCCACCAGCTTGTCAGCTACTCCTCAACCCAGGACATCATGTACTCAATCAGCACTTTGTGCACGATTCAGGGCAGACCTTTAAAACTAAAAAGAATCTTCAAAGCAGCCAATGCTGCTCTTATGCTGTACACACACCACCACAGTCCCTTCCCCCCACACACACACCTGCAGGAGCCCAGCAGGGCTCCAGACTGTAGCCACCATCTTTGCCACTGGGGTCACGAGCCTGCAGAGAAAGTGCTCACCCAGTTAGCTTGCCAGCTAATGCCAGCCCAAGACATCAAGGACTCAAAGCAGTTACTTCGATCAGCACTGTGTGTGCTACTCAAAGTGGGACCTGTGAAACTAAAAAGAAATCTCCTTCAAAGCAGCCAACGCTGCTTTTGTGCTCTGCTCTCACCTCCGCATCTCCTCACACTTGCAGTAGCCAAGCAGGGCTCCAAACTTCGGCCCCCATCTTTGCCACAGTGGTTATGAGCCTGCAAAGAAAGGGATCCACTAACCAGATTGCCAGATACCCACTAGCCCAGGACATCAAGGACCCGGAGCAGTTGCTCCGCACAGTGTGTGACTCAGGGTGGGACCTTTTACCTCTGTAACCTCCACTCTGTCTGGTGGTCCTGTGTGTGTGTTCCCAGCATGAGTGACTCAGCAGAAGTCAGAGTCCTCAAGGGGGGTTCCCAAGGGAGAGATGCCAGGATGCCAGGAGACTCTGGCCAACTTCCACGCTGCGTACTGTAAGTTCCTATAGTAATATGAAACTGTGATTGCTGCCTGCTTATAGCTGGGATAGACACTTCTTGTTGTATTTTACTCATAGCTGGGGTTATTACTTCACACTTGTTGCTTACTCCTTATAACTGGAATCTATACCTACTTGTTCATTTGCTAATGGTTGGGGCCTAATTGCTCACCACACACTGCTCGGTACGGGCTGCTACTATGTGTAGCTGCTAAACAACTGTACTCATATTGTATAAATTTTGTGGGGTCTTGTCAAGCTCATGCTGCATCTCCTCAGTGTTTTTATTATTGCCCTGTCCTCCCTGTTTAATGGTTAGCCCACATTACCCCCTTTCATGAAATTCAGCCTTCTTACCTTCAGGGTGAAGCCAGCATTCCCTCTACTCTGTCTGTTTAGGCATCCTCCCTTTCTGGATGAAGTCTGCATCCTCTCTAAACTGTTTATCTAGGCTTCCTCCCTTCTGGGTGAAACACACACCCCTCTGATTTGGTTATTTAGGCTTCCTGTCTATCTGAATGAAACCTGCTCCTCCCCTAATTGTTTATGTAGGCTTTCTCCATTCTGGGTGAAGCACACATCCCCCTAATTTGTTTATTTGGGTTTTCTCCCTATCAGGGTGAAGCCCATGTGCTTCTTCTAAACTCCTTTTTCTGGCCAGTCCAGCCTTCTTTTATGCCCCTCTGGTGTTTTTGTACTGTTTTTCTCCTACACCATGCTGCTCCACATCCCAACTATCCTCCCCTTCTTTGTCTCCCTCTCCTCCCTTCCTTCATCCACTGCCCCCTTCCTTCCTCTCTCTTACTTCATACATTCTCCTCACTCCCCCACATGCCCATCCTCATCCTTTCCCTCCCTTCCCCACTCCCTCTGGCCTCCTGGATGCTGCCTCCTACCTGCTCATTGGTTCCACGTGCTCTGACACCTCCTTCCCCCTCCCTCCTACTTCCTACTCTAAGCCTCCCTGCCAATCCCTCTAAGCAGCTCCATGGTTCCATTAAACTCCTTGCAACTTTGCTACTTCTGGTGGTAGGTGACATCGGAGCTTAATCCTTTCCAAGCCCTGCCCCCTCCCCATCAATGCAGCTTCCCAAAGGACTGTGGGTTGCCCATCTTAACTTCTGCAGCCTCCTCACTAAGTTGGATCTGTTGCAGCTCCTCATGTTCAACCTCCAGCTGGATGTTCTCATCATTTCAGAGTCTTGGCTCTCCCACAAGGTTCATGACTCTGCAGTGCCCATTTCTCATTATTCCATAGCTAGTTAGGATTACCCCAAGAGAGGCACTGGTGTTTTAACATATCTTCCTCTAGCATCCAATTTGTGCCTGTGTCATCTGTCTCCTACCCCTCCACCTACAGTATGAGCTGCTCCTCCTCCTCAAACTCTCCCTCCCTTTTCACAGTCCTACTTTTCATTGCAGGAGTGCACTGCTGTCCTGGCCTGTCCCCTGCTTTAACCACTGAACTCCTCACCTCCATCTGCCCTAACTCCTCATCTGGTGAGTTGGTGATACTCAGTGATTTGAATTCTAGCTGGCTCTTCCCCACTGTGCACAAACTTGTTTTCAAAATGTTAAATCCCTCCAGCTATCCCAACTAATCTCGTACCCCACCCATCTTAATCATAAATCCATGAATCCCACTCTCCTGGGCAGGGTACTCTCCTCTCACCTTCACCATACAGTATAGTGGATGCAAGTGTCCTCCCTGATGCCATCAGTGAACATCATTTGGTCTACTGTGTACATGAGATCCACTACCATAAAGTCCCCCTAAAATCATCCTTTTACATCCATCAGGTCACTGGATTTAGTTACCCTTCACTCTGACCTGGGGGCCACCAGTTGGTCCATATCTCTACAGCCACTGACATCAACTAAGCCCTTGACTTCTTCCCATTTCAAATTTATAGCTGTGTGGGACACCTTGTGCCCCCCTCTGGGAAACCAGGGTCCAGTATTCCCACCTTTCCTGGATCTCTGCTGTGATGTTGGCCTGCTTTGAGCTTGTGATCTAGCCTGGTAGTCCTATAAGATCTCCAGCTCCGCTGCCTCCCTGTTAAATCCTCATCCCTTCCCTCCCTTCCCCACTCCCTCTGGCATCCTGGGAGCTGCCTCCTACCTGCTCCTTGGTGTCATATGGAAGTGCTCTGATGCCTCCTGCCCCCACCCTCCTTCCCACTTCCTCCTCTAAGCCACCCCACTGTTGGAACTCGCTTCCTCCTTCAATCCTGGCCTGCACCTCACTTTCCTCACTTTCAAAGCTTATTATTTCCTCATCTTGCTGCCACACCTTGCTCCTGTTTTAGATGAGTCTTGGTTCTCTCTACCTTCTCATGTGAGTTTGCTGTTAGCCAAAATGTACATAAAATAATGTGTGCTACTGATGTAAGCTGTTTTACCTCTGTCATAATGTTATACAAAAAGAATGTTGTTGATAATGTAAGATGTTGTTTCACCATTGTTGTCCTACCCTTTGGTGTAACTGTATAAGTTGTTTACTGTAGCCATATACGATACATGTCCCAAACTTGTAAACTGTGTCTTTCAAGGCCAATGTATTGCTCTTCCCGGGTCTCCCCTGAAAAAGGAACTGTCTTGTCTCAGTGAGCTCACCCGGTTACCAAAATTCAATAAACAAAATAAATAAATTAAATGACTGGACCCTTTGCAATGCTTGCATGAAAGCCACCAGGCTTGCAAAATCCAAGTACTTCGGATCTAAACTCCAGAACAACTGTAATTACCCATCCAAGTTCTGTAATGTCATCCACTCCCTCTTCTCCCACAGCCCAGTCCTCCCCTCAATGTTGGCAACACCCACATCAACAACCCTGTTGCTACTGCTTCTTCCTTCAACTTCTTCACCTCTGGAGCCCTTTCTCTCCTGCTCCTCCTCTCCCTTCCCCTCTTCATTCACAATTCTTCTCCTTCTCCCCTACTAATCTCTCTGCCTCTGTGTAGGCGCTCCTAACTTTTAACCCTCACAAGGGTATGAGCCCT
This sequence comes from Neoceratodus forsteri, assembly GCA_016271365.2. Classification (NCBI taxonomy): domain Eukaryota; kingdom Metazoa; phylum Chordata; order Ceratodontiformes; family Ceratodontidae; genus Neoceratodus; species Neoceratodus forsteri. The sequence goes on from CM057451.1 coordinate 240,759,735, forward strand.
GATGGCCTTGACGTCAAGCTCTTTCACCTCTGCACACCAGCCATCACCTTCCCCACTGCCCTTCTCTTAAACTTCTCCTTCTTCTGTGCCTCTGTCCCTGATGCCTGGAAATGGTCTATAGTCATCCTCCTCCCTACAGTGGGTGATCCTTTCTCTCCTGGAAGCTTTCTTACCATTTCTTTCCTCCCCATCCTGGTCAAGCTACAGGAATATCTTGTCTTCTCACAAGTCACCCCTTTCCTTGACTCCTCTTCCCTTTTCACTTCTTTCCAGTCTGGCTTCAGTAAGTCCCACTCGACATCTATCTCTGTCCTCCAGCTCACTGATTTTATCCTGTCCAGTATGGACTAGGGCCAGATTATTTTCACTATATTTGTCAACTTGGTCAAAGCCTTTGACACAGTGTCACACCTCTTCTCCTGGACATGCTTAAGGCAGCAATGCTCTCTGCCTCCTCAATCAGCTGGTTCCACTCCTACCTAGAGGGCAAGATGCAAGTTGTCCATATTGGACATATCCTTTCTCTCCGCTCCCTATCTGCTCAAGCATTCCCCAAGGTTCTGTCCTGGGCCCATACTCTTCTCCATCTTCCTCAATGACCTCCCTTCCACCAGTTCCTCCACATCCATCCACAGGTACATGGATGACACTGTGCTGTTTGTGTCTGGCATCTCTACTGCTAACCATACTGTCCAGCTCAAACAAGGTAGTGACAGTGCTCAGCACAGGTTCTTTTCCAACCTTCTGTCCCTCAATGCTTGAAAACCTTCTGAATAACATTTAGCTCCTGACAGAGGTTTGCCAGGCTCTTTCCGCCCTCCCATCCTTCCACACCCTTGATGGTACTGCAATTGAGGATGTCTCCTTTAGGTACCCTGGGGTATGGCTTGATTGGCACCTCAGCTTCTCTGTGCACATTGATGCCATCCACATGGAGCTTCAGCCCAAACTGGATGCGCTATGTAGAAACAAAACCAGCATCCCTCTCCCTGCTCACCGGGAGCTAGTCATGAAGATGATCCTCCCTATCTTTGACTATGGCAACATTATCAACAGCACCACTCCCAGGTCCAGACTGGACCCCCTCTTTCACTCTTTCTGTCATTTTGCCTTGGATTGCTCCCTTGAAGCACACCACTGCTCTCTCTCTACTCCTCCCTCCCCTCGGTGCCAGATACCTCACCCACTATGTCACCTTCACTTTGAAATTCTGGTTCCTTCCTACCTTTCTGCCCTCCTTTCTTCTATCTCCTTCCTCCTACCCCCTCCAGAACATTTTTTCCCAGTCCCTCTTCTTCCCCTCCAGGAAAATGTCTGTATGTCAAGCTGCCTTCTTGTATCATTTTCCTAATCTCTGGTTCTCTCTTCACCTGTCTATTCATGCAGCCTCATCCTTCTCCTCCCTCAGATCCCTTAATCATGACATTACTATCCCTTCCTGCAACTGTTCCTGACCCCCTGTCTCTTGAGTTCCCCCTGCCTTTTATTGTTGTCCCCCCTTGCCCCCTCTCCTCAATTGTGAGCAAATTCCTGAACCCCTCTAGGCTAAACTGAGCCTAAACCAGTAATCACATCTGGTTTGTATTTTGCTTCTGAGCCTACCCTCTGCACTAGCATCAATAGCTCATGCACCTTAACAGTTTGGGGGTGGTAGTCAGCCCGTCTTTCATATAGAAACATAGAAACATAAACGTTGTCGGCAGATGAGGACCTCTTTGCCCACCTAGTTTGCTCAGTTTTCCCTGCCTATTATGCCACTGCAGACTCTACTCAATCTCCAGTCGTCTCCTCCTATTATCTTACTACCATGGTCCTCCTGTATGTGTTCCATGCATGATTGAATCCTGTCACCTTTTTGGCACCCACAACCTCTGCTGGAAGGCTGTTTCTGGCATTCACCACCCTCTCTGTGAAGAAGTATTTCCTCACATTTCCTCTGAGCTTCCCCACCTCGAGCTTCATAGTGTGACCCCTTGTCCTTTAGCTTCTTTTTCTATGGAAAATGCTACCTTACTGTACTGGTTCCACCACAGGATGTCAACAACAATGATGTCAACATCCTGCACATTGACATGAACAATACCAGCAGTCGGCATTGTTCCCGATGGGCCAAAGTGTTTTCCTACAGGGGGCTTCACCCCACACCCCCCCATGGGGGGGACTCTGCCCCCAGCACCCCTCCATCTCTAATCAACCAACTCTGAGTCTGAGCTGTTTCGGGGTGGGGGCACAACTATGGGAATCACTCCATCAGCTGACAGTGGACCACTACAGAGAAAGATCTTGACCTGGTGAGATCTGTCGCTGTGGTGGTATTTCACCATCATGGTGTCGCTGTTGTGATGTACACCACTGTACCTTATTAATACCTGTTAGGTATTTGAATGTTTCTTTCATACCCCGCCTTCCCTCCTTTCCTGTAGAGAGTATATATTTAGTTCCTTGAGTCTTTCCTCATAGGGCTTTTGATGCAGGCTCTGCACCATTTTGGTAGCCTTCTTCTGTACTGCCTCCACCTTATCAATGTCTTTCTGAAGTAATAGTCGATAATAGTCCATTCACAAAAGAAAGGGTCTTGAGAGAACTCCTAAAACTCAGGGTGGACAAAGTAATGGGGCCTGACGGGATTCACCCCAGAATTCTAAAAGAACTAAGGAGAGACCTAGTGACATCACTGACTACCCTTTCTAACAAATCGTGGGAGGACAGTGTGGTACCTAAGGATTGGAGGAGGGCAGATGCGATCCCTCTTCACAAAAGTGGGAGCAAGGCACAGACAGGGAACTACAGGCCTGTTAATTTAACCTCAGTGGTAGGGAAAATGATTGAATCACTTCTGAAAGAGAGAATTGTTGAGTACCTAGAGGCCAGCGGGACACAGGACCCGAGGCAGCATGGATTCACAGCGGGAAGTTCATGTCAGACGAAGCTAATAGATTTCTTTCACTGGGAGACCAAAGTAGTAGACTGGGGGGGGGGGGGCTGTGGACATGGCCTACCTAGACTTTAGCAAGGCATTTGACACAGTCCCACACAAAAGATCAATAAATAGGTTAGCCACTCTGGGAGTGGGTCCCAAGGTGATAGCCTGGGTAACAAATTGGCTGACCAACAGGACACAGAGAGTAATAGTAAATGGAGTACACTGAGAAGAAAGGGTGGTTACTAGTGGGATACCACAGGGTTCAGTACTGGGAGCGGTCCTCTTTAATGTCTTTATAGGAGACTTTGCAGAGGGGCTGGAAGGAAAAGTATGCCTCTTTGCAGATGATACAAAAATCAACAACAGGGTTGATACACAAGGGGGGGTGGAAAGGATGAGAAGGGACTTGGCAAGGTTGGAGGAATGGTAAAAATATGTCAGCTTAGATTCAATGCAAAAAAGTGCAAAGTAATGCGCCTACAGAATGGGAGGGAAGGCACTAAGAAACAACAAAAATAGAAAGGGACCTCAGGGTAGTCATTTCAGATGACCTTAAGGTAGGCACACAATGTCAGAAGGCAGCAAGGAGGGCTGGGGGGATACTGGGATGCATAGGGAGAGGCATCACCAGTAGAAAACAGGAAGTTGTTATCCCTCTGTACAGACAGTTGTTGAGACCCCATTTAGAGTACTGCATGCAGTTCTGGAGACCCAATCTCCGTAAGGACATAGACAGGATGGAGGCGGTCCAGAGAAGGGCAACTGAAATGGTGCAGGGTCTGCAACAAAAGCCATATGAGGAGAGACTGAAACAGCTTAATATGTATACCCTTGAGGAAAGGAGGGAGAAGGGGGACATGATAGAAACATTCAAGTACCTCAAGGGAATCAACAAAGTCCAAGATGAGAGCATCTTTGAGAGAACGAGATGTGTAAGAACAAGGGGGCACAGTTTGAAGATAGAGGGGGGACAGCTCAGGGGCATCGTCAGAATGTATTTTTTCACAGAGAGGGTAGTGGACACATGGAACCACCTTCCTGAGGAGATAGTGGGGTCAAAAACAGTTGGGGAATTCAAGAATGCATGGGACAGACATAAGGCAATTATAGTGAATGGTAGGAGGAAGTAGGCTGTTGGTTAACTAGAATGTGTGGCTTATCTAATACATAGGGAATGGGCAGACTAGGTGGGCCAAGCAGTTTTTTTCTGCCATCAAAGTCTGTTTCTATGGAGGTGACAGCTCTGGAACTAGACACAGTACTCAAGGTTGGGTCTTACCAGTGATCTGTACAGGGGTAATACAGTATTACCTCCTTCCTCCTACTGGTGATCTCCTTCCCTATGCACCCAAGCATCCTGCTAGCCTTCCCCACTGCCTTAATACACTGCTTGGCTACCTTCAGGTAATCAGAAATTATTACCCCAGGCTCCTTTACTGTTTGGTGGTTGCCAGTACTTCTCCTCCCAATTGTTACGTAGCCCCTGGATTTCTGTGCCCCAAGTGCATGATTTTGCACTTTTTTGCATTGAAACCCAGCTACCAAACCCTTTACCAGTCTTCTAACTTTTTCAAATAATCCCTCATTTTTTCCACCCCCCCCCCAGTGTGTCCACTCTGTTGCAGATTTTTGTCATCCATGAACAGGCTAACTTTCCCTTCTAGCCCTTAGACAAGGATTTAGTATTAGAACCTGACACATGCTTCCCCAACACACTGTTGCCCGAGCCCGGAATCCCAAATTCAGAATCCTGACAGTGAGATTTTGTTTGTTTCCCATGTTTCGGGGGGCGTGTCCCTTGCACCCCGATTAATATAACATACTTTGGGGGGGTGGGAATGGACAAAATCCCACTGTCGGGATTTTGTGGTTTGGGATTCTGGGCTCGGGCAACAGTGTATAGGGGAAGTGCATGTCGGTTATAGTAGTGATACCTTTCACAATGTTGCTAATAAAGACATTGAAGAGGATCGAGCATAGTACTGACTCCTGAGGCACCCGCTGATCACCTTGCCTTCTCCAGAGTAGGCACTATTTACCACCCCCTCTAACTCCTGTTGCTTAACCAGCTTCTTACCCAGTTTATAACTTTTTGACCCACTCCAAGACAGGCCAGCTTGTTCACCAGTCTTCTATGTCAAATGGTGTCAAAGGCTTTATTGAAATCCAGGTAGGCATCATGTACCGCTCATCCCTGATCCACTGCCCTGGTCACCCAGTCAAAGAACTTGATCAGGTTTGTCTGCCAAGACCTCTCCCCTGTGAAACCATGTTGCCATGGACTGTCGGAATAACTTTGAAATTGAGGTCCTGTCTGCCTGTTCAAGTGGTTGTTCAGGTGGACTTTAAAGATCCCATGGCACATCTCGAAAAGAGTAGGGGAACTTTTTATTAAAAACCAAAAACAAGACTTACATCGTATAATCGTACATGAGATTCTAGACACACATATATTTCCTTTCAGTATTCCTATTTACAGTTTATCTATATACCATCACCCCGCCAATGCACATTAAACCATAATGTTTTCCTTTTTTCTTCCCCAAAGGTGTGAATTTCATACTGATACACAGCATCCAGTTCTGCTTAGAGTTTAAAGATTAACTCCTGCAATGTGAAGTTTTGTCCTTGCAGAAAACTCTGGCACCTAATTTGCCATATTGTCCATTTCAAACAAGCCAGTATCACATATATTGTGTTTTTTCCATCGTTTCCATTGCTCTGGAAGTTGCCTATAAAGCAGAATATCACAATTCATATTACTAAAACAGTTGGTTTGCCATATTCTTGATAATTTCCCTCCTGCAGATTTTATTAATTCACACTCAAAGTACAAATGCTGCATAGTTTCTAGTTGTCCTACACACTTTTCTTCCATACACATTCTTTCATCTATTGTTCTGTGTTTATGATTGTTTTTTACATTGAGCTTACCATGGCAACCCATCCAGATAGTTTCTTTCATTTTTTGAGTAATTCTTCTTTCTAAGGTTGCTTTTAATATTAATTCTTGATCACTTCTGGCTTTACTATAAATACAGGTTCTTCATAATAATTTTAGACAATGTTTCTTTATACAGCTGTTTCCTGTTTTTTTTCTGCAATGTTCTCTTTGCAATTTCCACTGCAAAATGTGTTGGTTACATATGGTAATATACTCTGGTTCTTCTGTATTTCTTTTCCCTTTAACTTTTGTTCACCACTGTGACAATAACTGTTCTCCCCAGTCAGCTACTAATGGAAGACATACATGGTTTTCTTGCTTTAATAAAGGTGTAATGTCTGTGTCCAAAAAATACAGGGTTAAACCTGCTACCCCATAGAAATTGGGAGAATAGCCCAACCATTTTTGATTGCATATTAATAAGAATAGGAAATACATATGATAAATATCAGAATATAGGGACTATAAATGTTTTTAACAAATAAATCCTTTTCTCTTTAGTCACTGTCCAAGAATTCCATCCTGTAACCTTCGTTTGTGAAATATCATACTTTTATCCCAGTTCTCCTGTATTTACATTATCTGTCCCAAACCATATCCCTAAAATTTTAATCTTCCCTTTTGTCACAGTTATGATACCCATCTCATCAATGAGAATGCTCCCTACCACCAAGATTTTACTCTTTGTTTTGTTTATATTAATTCCAGTATATGCTTTACATTTTTCAAAGCATTGTAATGCCTGATTACCTGATTTTATATCATCTACCATTAAGATACAGTCATCTGCATATGCACATGCTTCAGTTTTTCTCCCTTCTATAAGCTGACAGTTCTAATATCATCTTGCATTTAAATCTTTCTCAACATAGGCTCCAAACATAGTACATACAATAGTGGACTCAAAGGGCATCCCTGCCTAACACCATTTTTAACATACATGGGGATGCCCATATGACCATTAACCATCCGTAAAACTGGAGCCTCATTATATAGTGTTCTAATGAGCCCTATGAATTCCTCAGGTATCTCATAAAGTTTCAAGGACTCCCCAATATATTGATGTTAGACAGCATCAAAGGCTGTCTCTTTGTCCAATGTGTGTGTGTGTGTGTGTGTGTGTGTGTGTGTGTGTGTATATATATATATCACAGTGGTGCGGTTGCACCACTATATTTAGGGTTATGAAGGCACTTCTATGTTAAAGTCAAAATTTTGGATGTTAATAACTTTGGATCCGTTCAACAGATTTGCCTGAAATTTGGTATGTGCGATGGGGCATGGTAGATCTCTTGCTTCACCAAATTCTGTTTCAGTTAGACTTATGGTCTTTGCACATGAAAATGCTGAAAAATGTAAAATTATACAGTTTCGGAGGCAGTTTTGGGGATTTTGTCTGTGGCTCCGTGCAGCCATCATGTGGCATGCCACTGTGAGATGGCTCGTCTGAAAGAGCTTGGCTGGCCGAGCATGCCGCTTTCTGTTTGGTGAAAAAATATTAAGGCATTCAAAAGTTATGTCACTTTTAAGCTCCCATTGTAAGTCAAAGGGAAAATGTATACGGTTGTTTTGCGAACAAAGAATGGGGTTCTGGCCATCTGGTCCCAACTGGTGATCAAAGAATTTGCAGCCTCATGGTTAAAGAATCTTTGTCCCTGAGAATTCTTTGTTTGCGAGGTCCGCCATCTTGTTTTTGCATCTCCAGTTGTAAAAAATCAAATATCTCGGCTCAGGGGTCACTCCTGAAGTAAAACTTGGATGGGTTTTACTCAGGGGGCTCCAATGTATCAACCCATGCCTTTGGTTTGACAGAAAATGGTCTAAAAATAGAGCTATAATGTTTTAAAATCTTTGATCGCGGTTCGCTAACAATCTTTGATCGCGAGCCTGCAAATTCTTTGATCACAAGATTCTTTGATCGCGATCTTGCATTGCGAGGTAAAAATAAAATTTTCTCAGCTTGGGGGTGTCCTAGGAACACAAATGAGGGTGGGTTTTGTTCAGGAGGCTTCGTTCTATCAAGGCATTGGGTTTTGTTCAATTCTGCCTAAAAGTCGAGTTTCAGCATTTATTATTCTTTGATCATGAGCGTGCAATTTTTTTGATTGCGAGCCTGCAAATTCTTTGATTGAGAGATTCTTTGATCGCAATCTTGCATCGTGAGCAAGGGATGAGTTTGGCTCTTTTAAAAATTCAATTTTCTCAGCCCAGTGGTAGCCTAGGAATAGAAATTAGGGTGGGTTTTGCTCTGGGGGCTTCGTTCTATTGAGGCATGGTGGTGGTTGCATGTAATTCTGCCTAAAACTCAAGTTATAGCATTTTTTATTCTTTGATCGTGGGCCTGCAAATTCTTTAATTGCAAGATTCTTTTATCGCCATCTTTGCTCGCAAGACAGGGAAAAGATGGCCAGATTTTATAATACATTAGATAGGGCAATTTCACCAATCTTTAAGTTTAAATATCTCAGAAATGGTTTGGTCTTTTGCATTGAAATTTGGAGGGTGTTCTCAGCATGTCCTGTAGATGTGAATTACAGTGTTTACATGTCAGAGAAAATTTTGTTTTGCGGAGATATTGCATGATGCAATTTGCGTGTTACGGACAGTGTTTTGCATTGTGTTGGTGGCTTGAAATTGATATGGTACCTAGCCTTAATGTCATGGATGTACGAACATACGAACATATGAAATTTGCCAGCAGATAAAGGCCTAGAGGTCTATCAAGTCTGCTCGAATGTGCAGCTAGCACCCCTTATTTTGCAGCTGCCCCTCCCTTCCACCCTTCCCCTTCATTAACCCTCCCCCATGTCCTATCCCATCTTCGTTTGAAGCAGTCCACTGTTCTACTGCATACCACTTCAGGAGGTAATGCATTCCACCCAGCCACCACCCTCTCTGTAAAAAAGTGTCTCTTCATCTCCCTCCTGAACCTTCCTCACTCCAGTCTCATATCATGGCCCCTGGTGACCCTCCCTTCCCTTACTTTGAACAGCCCCTCTGTACCCATCTTGTTTATTCCTTTCATGTGTTTAAAGGTTTCAATCATGTCACCCCTGTCTCTCCTCTCCTCCAGTGAGTACATGTTCAACTCCATCAACCTCCTCTGTATGATAAGTCCCCCAACCCCTTGATCATCTTTGTTGCTCTGCGCTGCACCCCCTCCAGTAACTTGATGTCCCTCTTCAGATACGGACGCCAGTACTGGATGCAGTACTCCAGGTGTGGTCCAACTAATGACCTATACAGTGGCAGAATCACCTCCTCCCTCCTCAAGGATATACCCCTTGCAATACAACCCAGCATTTTGTTGGCCTTTGCAGCTGCCTTCCTACAGTGTGCCGAGTTGTTCATTGACCCTGTAATGAGCACATCCAGATCCTTCTCCTCCTCTGTCTGGGCTAGCTGCACTCCCCCTAGCTGGTAACTCCTCCTTGGGTTCTTCATCCCAAAATGCAGCACCTTGCACTTTTTGGCATTAAAGCCCAGTTGCCAGGTGTCTGACCAGGTTTCAAGCTTTGCCAGATCATCCTGCAACCCCTGCCATCCCCCTAGGTCATCCACCACCGCGCCTATCTTGGTATCATCAGCAAACAGACTGATCTTGCTCTTGTTGTCCCATGATATGTCTGCAATGAATATCCCAAACAACACTGGTCCCAACACCGAGCCCTTTGGAACACCGCTCATCACTGCCCTTGGGTGTGAGAGCTCCCACCCACCACCACCCTCTGTTGCCTTCCCTACAGCCAGTTTCCTACCCATCTCACCAGCTTTGCACCCACCCTGTGCCTACTAACTTCCTTCCCAGCCTTCCATGTGGCACTGGGTTGAATGCCTTACTGAAGTCCAGATACAGGACATCCACTGCATGGCCCCTGTCCAGTTGCCTAGTTACCCAGTCATAGAACTCGACCAGGTTGGTTTGGCAGGATCTGCCATGTATGAAGCCATGCTGTCTGCTGTCCTGTAGTCCTTTGGCCTCTAGGAGGGCCACCAGCTTCTCCTTCAGGGTAGTCTCCATTAGCTTACCCATGCTGGATGTGAGGCTCACTGGTCTGTAGTTTCCCGGTTCATCCTTGGGGCCACTCTTGTGGAGGGGCACCACATGAGCCATCCTCCAGTCCTGAGGTACACACCCTGAATGTAGTGAGGCATTAAATAGGTCTGCCAAAGGTCCTGCAAGGACCTCTGCCAGCCCCTTCAGTACCCTGGGGTGGATGCCATCTGGGCCTAGCGCCTTATCCACCCTCAGTGCCTTCAAACCCTCTCGAACTCTGCTCTCCGTGATTTCCCCATCTGTCACCACTTCCCACCCTGCTTCTGCCATTTCTCCCACCTTGGGTGTCACCCCCCTCTTCTCTATAGTAAATACTGAGCAGAAGTACTCATTTAGTGCTTTCGTCTTATCGTACCCTGCTTCCACCCAACCCCCCTCCTTCCTAATCCTTACTATGTGGTCCTTACAGCTCCTTTTCTCCCAGATGTACTTAAAGAAGTCCTTCTCCCCCTTCTTAATGCCTTGTGCCAGCCTGAGTTCCGTAGATGCTTTGGCTCCCTTACTGCCCTTGTCACCTCCTTGATTATGTCAAGTACTCCCTCCCTGTCCTCCCCTCCCTGTTTTCTTGTACTTCCTAAAGGCAGTTTTTTCCTCCTTACCTTTTCCATGACCTCCTTGCTTAACCAGATCAGTTTCTTAGCCCTAGCCTTCTTGCTCTGGGCTTTGCAGCAGGTTTTGGTTGCCTCCACTATCCCCAGCTTTATGAGCTCCCACCTCTGGTTAGTGTCCATACTAGACTGAATTCTGGCCAGGTACCCTTTTACCACTTCCCTCATCCTCCCAAAGTTGGCCCTCCTGAAGTCCAGCACTATTGTGCCAGATTCCACTCCTTCCTTGCCCATATCCAATGTGAGCCATACTGAGTGGTGGTCACTCCCTGACAGTGGTTCCTCCACTGTAAGTTCTCTCTCAAAGTCCCCATTTGCCAGCACAAGGTCAAGGGTACTCCCTAACCTGGTTGGTTCACTGACCATTTGCAGCAGGAAGCTATCCTGGAAGGCATCCAGCAGTACCTGCTCCTTTCTGTTCCTGGTTGTTGGGGTGCTCCAGTCCACTCCTGGCATGTTGAAGTCCCCCACAATCACCACACTACCCTTCTTGCAGGTCCTCCTGATCTGTCCCGCTAGTTCCCTGTCTAACTCCTCCATCTGAGATGGTGGCCTGTACACCACTCCCATTCTAAGAATTCTATTCTTGGAATCCTGGATTTGCATCCAAAGTGACTCCGTACTACCCTCCTCCCCTTCCTCCCTTACACACTTCAGTCCTTCCTTCACATATAATGCCACCCCTCCTTTCCCAATCACCCTGTCCCTATGAAATAACCTGTACCCTGGTACAGACAGGTCCCAGTCATTGTATTGGGGCCCATGTTTCTGTGATGGCTGCAATGTCCATCTCTCTCTGCCATGAGAACCTGTAACTCTGCAGTTTCCTCCCAAGGCTCCTAGCATTAAGGGTAACCACCTTCCACCCTTTCCCCCCCCCATCCTGCCCTCCTTTCCTAGCATCACCAACAGTACTTGCCATTTGTCCTTTGTCACTGTTATGGTGGTAAGCTCATATGGTTTCCCAGCCTGTGGTCTCTGCATATTTCTTCCCCAACTGCAACCCCCCACTCCTAGTTTAAATTTCCAACTTCCTCTATGTACTCCTCCATCCTCTGTTTCAACACTTTCTTTCCCTTTTCACTCAAGTGTAGTCTGTCCTTGACATAGAGACTACTGTCCTCCCAGGTCCCTCCCCACCCCCCCAACAGCCCATACTGTTTAGCACAGCACCAGGTTCTTAGCCATCCGTTAAATTCCACTATTCTCAGCTTTCTTGTTGTGCTTGCCTTGGGCACTGGAAGTATCTCTGAAAAAGTTACTGATCTTCCTGCCCCCTCACATAATTGTCCTAGTTCCTCAAACCTCCTCTGAACTATATCTATTGTCTTGTCAGCCAGGTCATTTGTCCCAAGATGTATAATTAAATGAGGCGTGTCCCTACCCCTTCTAACATATTTCAGAACAGACTGTCCCACCCTTTCCGTTGTCATTCCTGGCATGGCCTCCACCCAAATGTGACTATGCCTCTCCCCTTTGCTACCCCACCTAACTCCTCTTAGTATTGAGTCCCCCAGCACTAAGATTCCACCCCTCTTACTCCTTGCTTGCTTCCATTCATCTCCCTCTCTCATTTCCAGCTCCTCTTCTTTCTCCTGCACATTATTTCCCCCTTTTACCCCTGTTGCAATTCTCCCAGCAGAACTTCCCCTCACTCCAGTTTGGTCCAGGCATTTATCAATTACTCCTCTAATTCCATATTTCCCTCCTCCATCTTCTTCCTCTCTAGCAGTGCACAACTATTTTCTGAAGGCCCTTCACAAATGCCCGCTCCCTCTCTCTTCATAGTAACCTGTTCTCTCCTTTCCACTCCATGACTTTTGCCACTTCTTCACCTCCCCTCACAAGTCCCTATCTCCTCCTTCCATTTGTCTTTTGTCTCCTGACCTGGTTTCCCCGGCAATTGTTCTTCCTGGCCTGGGCCCCTTTGTCTCTGCTTCCCTTCTTCTGACCCTCTCCTCACCACTGTTGGCTTAAATCGCCCTTCCTCATCTCCCCTTCTTCCTCCCTCCAGTATTGGGCTAAACCCACCCCCAATCTGCCTTGCCTGTCTTAGTTCCTCCTGCAGACCTTCAATCTCCTTTCTAAGTTTTTCTATGTGGTTGCACACTAAACATCCTCCCACACTCCAGGCAATTTTTAGAAAGATTGGTGCACCACAGTTGTTGCAGCCTACTACCCTGCCCATTGCTGTCGTTGCCCACCAGTGACCCCCCCATCCTTCCAGATGCAGGATACCAAACACTCCCCCAAGTCTCCCCTCTCCCTCTTCTATCAGTGCAAAACATTTTCTTTATTTCCCTTACCTCCTTTGTTGCACACGTTTAGATATATTGAGCAACTGCTTTTTATATTCCTATCCTTCCTATCCACACTCAAAACAGACTTTAAGTAGCCATTGCACAACCTTCTTCAAACTCCTACTCCTCCTTTCCACAATGCAATATCAATGTGAAGAAGTAATATGAAAGCTCCTAGATTTGCATTTACTTCCCTTCCACTGAGAGACAGTCACCTCTTCACTTGCTGCTGTTCCTTTCCTAGTATCCCCTCCTACTCCACACCCCTTACTATACCCAGTGTTTAGCTCCTGTCAATCAGATTTAACAGGGCATATAATCAAGAGTTGGGGGAAGGGGGGGCGAAAATTTGCAGCAATCAAAGACAGCAAAGAAATACACCACCACTATGTTTTAAATCCTCAACAGCCCAAAAACAATTCTAAGTAAAGACAACAAAGAAAGTACAGTGTCACCAAAAGCCCACAATTCAAGTCTAAAAGAAAAACAGCAATTGCCAGTTACTGTAAAGCATTGAATTGAATATGCTTCCTTCCCCTTCTGGCTTCTATAGCATTCAAAAATACATACATTTCTATCTCAGCTCTTTACCCTTTACCATCAAAAGGTAACTACAATCACAATAATCTACCTAGTTATCAGTTGTGCCTATAAAATGTTAACAGGTGTGGAATTCTGCAACTCTGATGAATGAATGTCAAACTTTAACATGTTATATCTCGGACACATTTTGGTGTTTTGCATTGAAATTTGGAGGGTGTTCTCAGCATGTCCTGTAGATGTGAATTATGGTGTTTACATGTCAGAGAATTTTTTTTTGCAGAGATATTGTGTGACACAATTTACATGTTGTGGACAGTGTTTTGCATTGTGCTGGTGGCTTGAAATTGATAGGGTACATAGCCTTAGTGTCATGGATGTAGTTTTCAGTTATTGTGCCTGTAAAATGTTAATAGGTGTGGAATTCTGCAATGCTGATGAATGAAAATGTCAAACTTTAACATGTTGTATCTCAGACATGGGTTTTTTTTTTGCATTGAAATGTGGAGGGTGTTCTCGGCATGTCCTGTAGATGTGAATTATGGTGTTTACTTGTCGGAGGATTTTTTTTTTTTGTGGAAATATTGCGTGATGCAATTTACATGTTGTGGACAGTGTTTTGCATTGTGCTGATGGCTTGAAATTGATAGGGTATATAGCCTTAGTGTCATGGGTGTAGTTTTCAGTCGCTGTGCCTGTAAAATGTTTATAGGTATGTAATTCTGCATCTCTGATGAATGAAAATCTCAAACTTTTACATGTTATATCTCGGACATGGTTTGGTGTTTTACATTGAAATTTGGAGGGTGTTAATGGTACACACATGAACTTTTGCAAGTTCTTACTTTTCTATTCTTTCTCAGAAAGTAAGGAAATGCTATGCAAAAAACTGTGTTAATGCATCATTTAGGGTTAAAGCACAAAAAGTCAGGAAACGAAAAATCTTTAGGGTTGTCCCTCCCCCCCGGACCCGTCAATCATCCCAAGACTGACAAATGATGGGGTGTGTCATTGGGGTCATGAGGCCTAAATGTCACCCTATTCTGATTTGCTAACCCTTGTCAATATCATTACACATGGAATGGGGTGACATTTAGGCTCACGACCCCAATGACACACCCCTTCATTTGTCAATCTTGGGATGATTGGTGGGTCCTGGGGAGGCAACCCTAAAGATTTTATTTTCCTGATTTTTGTGCTTTAACCTAAATGATGCGTACATAGTTTTTGCATTATATATATATATATATATTCATTGCAAAAATGTAATTAATGCATCAGTTAGGGTTAAAGTGATAAAATGGGAAATGAGATGTTAGGGTTGAGTCCCTAACTTCCCCACCACCCTACCACCCCATCCTCCACACTTCGACAGACACCAAGGTATGCCATGGGGTCATCAGGCTCAACTCTCACCCCATTCCATGTGCAAACAGGTTGACATGCTACAGTAAAGGAGAATGGGGTGAGAGTTAGACCCAGGCCCCAGGCTCTGCTCTCCCACCAAGCTGCCTATTTGTGCATAACAATGTGTGTGTGTGGGGGCACAGGCCCTCTGGGCCCTGCAGTCCTACTTGCATATAACAACGTAGTCATACAGTAGCCCTATAGGGCTGAAAATGAATCCTTATAACACTAATTTGCCAAAATCTTAGTAACCGTACAACCTATGAAAAACATTCCTCTGCAGTCATAATAATGACTTTGAAACCTCCATGTGTGCATAGTCTACTAAGCTGTGGGTAGTGAAAAATCCATATCTCGCATCATTTCCAAGATATAGGCACTGAAAGTTGCTGTGGGTGCTGCAGTGTTATCCTATGGGAATAATCTCAACTTTGTGATGGCATATTTTTGTAACCGATTAACTTTTTTTTAACACCTAAATAGCATAATTCACATCTCTGGGACATCCCCCTTATACCCTGCAAATTTCAAGCCAAAAGACCAAACCGTTTATTTACAGTGCAGTGCCAAAGTTTTTAAAATCCTAGTTCGTGAGGTGTCAAAATCCCCAGTCGCGAGGTCAATCCCCATTCATGAACTGTCAAAATCCTCATTCGCAAGTAATCCTTGATCATCTGATTTTAGCCATCTGGTCTGCAAGTTGCGAAAGGGGATTTTGCTAGCTCGCAAAAGGGGATTGGTTCATGAACAGGGATTTTGACAGCTCGCGAATGGGGATTTTGACACCTCACAAACGAGGAATTAAAAAAATAATCCCCTTTTGTGAGCTAACAAAATCCCCATTCACAAGCTGTCAAAACCCCCATTTGTGAGCTAATCCTCATTCATGAGAATGGCCATCTGGTCATGAAATGATGATCAAGGATTTTGTCAGCTCATGAAACAGGATCAGTTCACAGAAGGGGATTTTGACACCTTACCAAAGGGGAATTTGTCAGCTCATGAAAGGGGATTTAAAAACCCAGACCCCTTTAACGAGCTGACAAAATCCCAGTTTGTGAATCGATACTTGTTCTTGAGATAGAGCCATCTGGTCCCTGAGTCACGATCCAGGATTTTGCTACCTCACAAAAGGGGATCAGCTTGAGAATGGGGATTTTGTGACCTCAGGAAGGAGGATCGGAAGCGAGTTGCGAACAAAGAATTTTAAAATCTAAAATGGCCATTTTTTTACCAAAATGAAGGAAACCAAAGGCATGGATTTATAGAGGATGTCATCCTGAACAAAACCCAT
Source organism: Neoceratodus forsteri (assembly GCA_016271365.2). Classification (NCBI taxonomy): domain Eukaryota; kingdom Metazoa; phylum Chordata; order Ceratodontiformes; family Ceratodontidae; genus Neoceratodus; species Neoceratodus forsteri. The sequence goes on from CM057451.1 coordinate 240,775,808, forward strand.
GCCTTATTTGTGCAAGAAGTTACCCATGGGGCAAGCTATGACATTTTGTTTGGGGGAAAAAATGAAAACTAAATGGAGGCTCCAGAATGAAGAATTTTTTCTTACAAATGGGGATTTTATAAATCCCCATTTGTGAGCTGACAAAATCCTTGATTGCGAGCCCAATCCCCTTTCGCAAAACATACATATAAATCTTGGAGTGAATTGAGCATGCTCAGAACCCGATACTTCAAAATTAAATAACTTTGTAACAGATTAATATGTTTTCACCAAACCAATACTGAATTGTTCTTTAACCTAACCTCTTTCTGCACAGACTAAAATGCCAAATGGTGTGGCCATAGCGGGATGGGCAAAAATCAGTAAAAAAGTGCCAAAAGAGCAAAAAAATGCATTTCAGCCCTTTGCTGCACAGAAACTGCAAGTGAACCATGGCTCAACTTGGAAAATCAAGAGCTCTACCATAAGAGACCACACATTCCAAATTTTGAGCAAATATGTTAAATGGTTGCAAAGTTATTAAGGTGCAAAATTTGGGTTCTAACATTAAACTGCTTACTCAACCCTAACTATACTGGCGCAACCACGTGAGAATTATATATATATATATATATATATATATACACACACACACACACACACGCACATATAGATAGATAGATAGATAGATAGATAGATAGATAGATAGATAGATAGATAGATAGATAGATAGATAGATAAAGGGGTAGATGAGTCTATCTATCTATCTATCAACTATTTCGTGAATGTAAATTAAGTTTTGCTTTATATTCCTGCCCGGTATTGCACATGTTTCTGTATCCAGTATTATAATTTGTGTTATTACAACTAGCCTTTTTGTTATTATTTTGCCAGAATTTTACAATCATTTGTTAACAAACTGATCGGTTTCCCATTCTTTATTTCTTCCCTATCCCCTTTTTATATATGAAAATCATAATCCCTCCTTTCATGCTATTACATAGCTGACCATTCTGATATATAGAGTTATAAACCTCTTTTAACACTGGAAGCAAGTTTTCTTGAAACATTTTATAAAACTCATTGGGGATCCCATTAGTCCCCAGGGCTATTCCATTTGTTAAACAGCACATATCTTCTCTTACCTCACTGTCTTGTATAGATTCTTTAATTATCAGTCTTTCTACTTCTGGAACTTTTGGGACCTCTGCGTGGTCTAAGAATTTATCCTCTTCCATCTGCCTCACCTTTTGAAATTTAGTTCTTATATGCTCTTGTACAATTAAGTTCAATTCTCTATTAATCATATATTTCTTTCCATTTTTGTCCAGAAGTTCCAACATAACCCTATTTTTTATTCTTTCCTTACTGCTTTCATAAGGATTTACCTGACACTTGTGCCCTTGTGTCCCACCTTTTGCTCCATAATAAATGATTTTGTCTTATTGTATTGAAAGTTATACATATTCTGCTTTACTTGCTGTATTTGGTCCGAAACATCAATGTTGCTTTCTTTTTCCTGTGTTAAAAGTCGTAAAAGTTTAGCACTCATTCCCAGGTATTTACTGTACTTTGTTCCCTCATGTCTGTTTGAGTCTGTTGTCATATACTGTTTTAAGTCCTGCTTTGTATCTTTCCACCATTCTAATAAATTATCATAAATACATTGTACTGATTGTCTTGCATTTAAAAGTTCTACCTCCTGTTTAATACCCTTTTCATGAAGCAAATTCATCTTCCAGTACCCTCTACCTATTTTCACATATCCGTGTGTATCTATCTTTAATTGTATTGCCATGCAATCTGATGTCTCCAGTAGTATGACTGTAACATCATTAATTTTAATCCTTTTAGAGATAAACCAAAATTCTATTCTTGTTGAAACTTTCCCTTTGTAAAAGGTATATACAGGAGTTTTTTTTTTGTTTTGTTTTAAGCTATATGCATCTTCTAATCCCATTTAATATTGTCCTTAACATATTTGTATCATGAAAAGCTTTTTCAGTTTTCCTGCCCCAATCTCTTTTTGTCAACCCACAGTAAAATTCCCGCCCCCCCCACATCACAAACTTTGATGTGTGTAGGCATGGTTCCATCTGTTCTACTAATTTATTTCTATTTTTTTTCTGTGTATTGCAAGTTAATTAGCCTGACATGCATATTTCTGAGTAAAATGTCCACCATTAGTGCTCTTCCTGGGCTAATATATATCACTTTTAATCCTTGCACATCCAAGCTGGTAAACAGAAAGTCTAAACCTGTACATGCTTCTTCACAGATGGACCATAGTGATGGCCCCATCTCCATTAATTTCGGGCCTGCTTTATCTCAGTTAATATATGTAATCTTGTGTCCTGTAAGTAAATAATATCCCCCTCCCATTCTTTTAAAATTGAAAAAGTAACAGCTGTCTTATTCTTTTTTTACTATTATTTACATTACAGGACATAAAATTGATAGTAGTCATTATGTGTGTATTAAAAAGACAACCTTTTTATGTTGGCTTGCTCTTGCGCACGAGTCAACACATTGCAGTAGTAGCAGATTTGGAGGTGCGGTCACTGTGGGCGAATGTAGGGCATGAATCAGTAGGTGCGTCCCTCATTCTCCAATAAGGCAGCATTCAGGTGCCACACCAGCAATACAGAATGTGGCCACCAGATCTAAGAAAAGGTCCACTGCAATGAGAAGAAAGCTTCTCATTGCAGCGGCACAATAACAAGCCTCCCAAAGTAAACATGGTGGCACTGACTGCCACTGCCTGTCTTCAGGGCTACCCAATACCCCTGTCACATGCCCCAACCCACTTCATTTGCCAATGGGGGAGCCCACTCCCCATCAGCATAATGACCCCCTCAAGTGTGTGCCAAGGGGGTGCCCAATCCCCCTTGACATTATGTGCTGCCACCCAACAGTCTTTCTTTGCCAACAAGGGGCCCAATCCCTGTCGGCTACAGTCCCCCCTTCCCTGTTTATTTTGCTGATGGGGGAGTCCACTCCCCATCGGCATAATGTCTCCCCCATCTGTTGTGTGCAGAGGGAGGTGCCCACTTCCCTCAGCACTTGCCCCCTTTGTATGTGCTGCCAGGTGCCCAATCCCCTGTCAGCTACAACCCCCCTCCAAAATGATCTGGTGGCACACTGGGAGCCCACCCCAGCATGCCAAATGTCCCTGAAAAAAAAATCTGTCACGCAATGTTCCCTTTTTTTACCTGTAAAACAGAAAACTGTCCATTGCAGTGTCCCTGCCCCCTCTCCCAACCCATGCCCACCCTCTGTGCACCCTGCCTCCCCACACCCCCCTCACCCAATTCTTACCCCCGGAGTTCGGTGTGATGATCTTTGGTGGACCGGGAACATGTCTGCACTCTTCAAAGCCGACCTCGAACTGAAGAAATGCTGGTAAGCTGTATAATGGCATAAATAGGATTTTTTCAACTTTGGCGCATATCTCAGGCATTTTTGGGAATTTTGACACCAAATTTTCCACATGGGGTTATTGGGATCCCTCCTTATGAATTCTGTCACTGTCATGGCACTATTCAGTCCAGAATGGTGATTTCACAGTCACTGTGCAGAATCACCTTTCAGGACCATTCATGAAATGACAGTGCCACTGTTCATGAGGGGGGCTCTCAAAAAGCCTGTGTTGCAAATTTGGTGGAAAAAATCCCCAAAATGGCTGTTTTATGAGCATGCATTGTGCAGTTTCCACGCACGCTCGTAACTTTGTTAATTTGCAATATTTTCACTCCAGATTTTCAAAATTGGCATTTTTCCACACCTCTTTATGAACAGTACAGCTGCCATTTTACATATCCTGGCCAAAATGTGTTTTCATACTTCTGGCACAGAATAGCGGGTCGCTGCACGAAATCAGTTTTTGGGACAGTATGAGGAAATGACGGTGACACTGTTCATGAGTAGTGGTCCTAAAATGCCTATGTTGAAAATTTAGTGATGAAAGTCTATAAAATGACTATGTTACAAACGTACGTTGAGCAGTTCCCATGCGCCCTTGTAAGTTTGCAAATTTTCAATATTTTCGTGCCAGATTTTCAACACTTATATTTTTTCACACTTCCTTATGAACAGTACAGCTGTCATTTTCACATCCTGCCCAAAATGTGTTTTCACACTTGTGGGTACAATGGCATGGTCGTTGTGGGAAATCAACTTTTGGGACAAATTAACAAAATCACACTGCCACTGTTCATGAGGGGAGGTCCCAAAATACCTATGTTGAAAATGTGGTTAAAAATATCCCAAAAATAATTGGGTTACAGACATGTGTTGCACAGTTTCTACGCATGCTCATATTTCCACTCCAGATTTTCAACATTGCCATATTTTTACACCTACTCATGAACAATACAGTTGTCATTTTTTACATACTGCCCAAAATGTGTTTTCGGACCTGTGTCACTAAATGGCATAGCCACTGTGCAAAACCACCTTTCAGCTAACAAACTGATAGTGCCGCTCTTCATGAGGTGGGGTCACAAAAAGCCCATGTTGAAAATCTGGAGTGAAAATATCAACACAAGCCTACGGCGTTAGGGTTTCCAATTGCAACACCCCACTCTGTGCAGATTGACAGATGTCAGGGGTGTGACTTGGGATCATCAGCTGTAATGCTCCCTATTCCACCCCCACCCCTACCCTGCAGCCAGTGACAGACATTGTGGTGTTCCTTTTAGTGTTCGGCCACAAAGTTCACCCCATTCTCCTATACTTCACCCACCTCATAGAATTTGATGGTAGATAAGTACCGCTTGGCCCACCCAGTCTGCCCATTTCCCTACCTAATGGATAAGCTGCAGATCCTAGTTAACCAGCAGCCTATTTCTTTCTACCCCAACCCCCTAGAATTGCCTTATGGCTGTCCCATGCATGTTTGAATTCAACCACTGTTTTTGACTCCACAACCTCCTCCGGAAGGCCGTTCCATGCATCCACAATCCTCTCTGTGAAAAAATACTTCCTTACATTACCTCTGAGCCTCCCCCCATCTTCAAATTGTGCCCCCTTGTTCTTGCACATCTCTTTTTTTGAAAGATGCTACCCTCTTGGACTTTGTTGATTCCCTTGAGGTACTTGAACATTTCTATCATGTCCCCCGTCTCCCTACTTTCCTCAAGGCTATACATATTAAGCTCCTTCAGTCTCTCTTCATATGTCTCCCGGTGCAGACCATGCACCATTTTAGCTGCCTTCCTCTGGACAGCTTCCATCTTGTCTATGTCCTTGCGGAGATTGGGTCTCCAGAACTGCACACAGTGCTCCAAATGGGGTCTCACCAGCTGTCTGTACAGAGGGATAACAACTTCCTGTTTTCTACTGGTGATGCCTCTCCCTATGCATCCCAGTATCCCCCTAGCCTTCCTTACTACCCTCTCACATTGCCTGCCCACCTTTAGGTCATCTGATATGACTACCCCCAGGTCCCTTTCCATTCTTGTTGTTGTTAGTATCTCACCCCCATTGTGTACTCTTCCCCTGGGTTTTTATTTCCCAGGTGCATTACCTTGCACTTCTTAGCATTAAATCTAAGCTGCCATACATTTGACCATTCCTCTAACCTTGCCAAGTCCCTTCTCATCATTTCCACCCACCTTATGCATCAACTCTGTTGCAGATCTTTGTGTCATCTGCAAAGAGACATACTTTTCCTTCCAGTCCGTCCAAATGTCACTTACAAAGACATTGAAGAGGACCAGTTCTAATACTGAACCTCACGTGCACCCCACTAGTAACCCCCTTTCTTCAGAGTGGACTCCATTTACTATTACTCTCTGTGTCCTATTCTCCAGCCAATTCTTTACCCAGGCTGTCATCTTGGGACCCACTCCCAGGCTGGCTAACTTGTATAATCTTTTGTGTGGGACTGAGTCAAATGCCTTGTCTAAAGTCTAGGTAGACCATGTCCGCAGCCCCCCCTGATCTACTACTTTGGTCACCCAGTCAAAGAAATCTATTAGATTCATCTGGCATGACCTTCCACTGTGAATCCATGCTGCCTTGGGTCCTGTGCCCTCTGGCCTCTAGGTACTGCGACAATTCTTTCCTTCAGAAGTGATTCCATCATTTTCCCTATCACTGAGGTTAAACCAACAGGTCTGTAGTTTCTTGCTTCTGCCCTGCTCCCACTTTTGTGAAGAGGAATCACATCTACCCTCCTCCAGTCCTCAGGTACCACCCCATCCTCCCATGATTTGTTAGAGGGTAGTCAGTGGTGTCACTAGTTCTACCCTTAGTTCTTTTAGAATTCTGGGATGAATCCCATCAGGCCCTATTGCTTTGTCCACCTTCAGTTTTAAGAGTTCTTTCAGAACTCTTTCTTCTGTAAATGGGCTGGTATCAACTTCTGTATCCAGAGTGTTTCTATTGTTTGTTTTAGGTACTTCCCCCTCTTCATTTGTAAATACTGAGCAAAAATATTTGTTTAGTATCTCCGCCTTTTCACAGTCACCCTCTGCCCACCCTCCTCCCCTTTATTAAGCCTCACTATCCCTCCCTTAGTCTTCTTTCACTCCCTGATGTACCTAAAAAAGGTTTTATCACCCTTCTTAAATGAGTTGGCTATCTTTTCCTCAGTTCGGGCCTTTGCTGTTCTGACTGCCTTCCCAGCTTCCTTTTGCTTTAACTGATACAGTTCTCTGTCCTACTCCTTCTGTGATTCCTTGTACTTTCTGAATGCTTTCTTTTTCTCTTGAACCTAAACTGCCACCTCCTTTGAGAACCATAGTGGTTTCTTACATCGTTTTGTTTTGTTTATTTGCTTCACACGAAGGCTTGTTACCTCTGTGATGGAAGTTTTTATTATTCCCCATTGTTCTTCCACCCCTCCTTCCTGCCCATTTGCTAGTGTATTCCTTAGGCACTCACCCATTTTGGCAAAGTCAGCCCTCCTAAAGTCCAGTACTTTTGCCTTTGTATGGCTTGACTCTATTGCTGTGTTTTTGTGAACCATACTGTTCGATGGTCGCTAGTTCCCAGATGGCTACCCACTTCTACATCTGTGATCCTCTCTCCATCTCCATTTGAGAGGACCAGGTCTAAGATTGCTCCCTCTCGAGTGGGTTCCAGTACTAGTTGTCTAAGGCATGCCCCCTGTAGGGCATCTAGAATAACCCCACTTTTAGAAGTGGCTGCTGCAACTGCACTCCAGTTAACATCTGGCATATTCAGATCACCCATCAGCAATATCTCCCCTTTATCTGCCATTCTAAGTATACTTTCTATCATTTTCTTGTCCATTTCCTCCCCCTGAGAGGGGGGCCTGTATACAACCCCTGTGCAGATTGTGGTGCCATTGTCTGCCTCCAAATTGACCCACAGTGCTTCTTCTCCTCCTCCCTGTTTACCCTTTTGTTCTGTTGCTTTGATTCCTTCTCTTTTGTAGAGAGCTACTCTTCCTCCTCCTTTACCCTCCCTGTCCCTCCTGTAGATAGTGTATCCTGGTATGTTTATGTCCCAGTCATGGTTCTGTGTGTACCATGTTTCTGTGACTGCCACAATACCCAGATGTTCCTCCTCCATCAAGGCCACTAATTCAGGAAGCTTGTTACCCAGACTATGGGCATTGGTACTCATTGCTCTCCATATTTTGATGGCTTTACCTTCTGTAGCAGCATCCCCCACTGACCTTTCTACCTTGGTCTTTTTCTCATTTTGTACCCTGTTTTGTAGGGAGAGGCTGGGATTTTCCTGTTGCTTATCAGTGCCTCCCCCCTTGACTAGTTTAAAAGCTTGCCAATGAAGCATTTAAACTGATTGCCCAAAAGACTTGTTCCCTTCCTGGACAGATGCAGACCATCCTGCCAGTATAGGCTGGTGTCCCTCCAGGTGGCACCCCAGTCCCCAATGAAGCCAAACCCCTGTGCTCCACACCATTTTTTCAACCATTCATTAAACTGCATGGTGCAAAGTACCTCGCCTCACCCATGCCACTGACAGGCAGCACCTCTGAGAAGGATACTGTGTGTGCTACTGGTCTTAAGCCCCTCCCCAACTCTATAAAGTCCTTCTGCACTGCTCTAATCTCATGATGAGCCAATTCATTTGTCCCTAGGTGGACAATGATGTCAAGCTCAGACTCCGCGCAACTGTTCGTGATCCTAAGGATGCACTTCCTGTCCCTCAAGCCATGGCACCAGGCAGGCACCTCACTTCAGTTTTCCCTTCTCCCCCCAGTTCTATCCCCCTAATAATTGCATCCCCCACCAGGAGCTGCTTCCTTTCCATGTGGTGCCCTCTGCCTCCTTCCTGAGGGACTCCCTTGTGACAGTTGTCTGCACCCTCCTTAGTTTTCTTTGTGGGTGCATCCATAGGGGAACTATGCTCCCCCAGAATGGTGTATGGATTGTGGAGTGGAACAACTGACTGGGTGTGCCTCTGTTCCAGCACCCTTACCCTCCCTGAGCCCACTGTGGTCCAACTGCTGTGCTTTCTTCGCAACCTCTGAGGTAGTGGTGGTGGCTCTGGTGCTCCCTGGATGGGGGAGGTTCCCTTGCTACTGTCCAGTGCGGCCTGAAGATGGGCAACTTCCTCCCTCAGGGCAGATAGTTGTCTGCAAACAGGGCAGCATTTCAGCCTCCAGAAAAACTCCCGGAAGACTGCTGCCCCACAGCCATTACTTTGTACTACTCCCCACACAACTGTCTACCTTGTTTAGTTTTTTTTTTGTGTGTGTGTGATTGGTGTGTTATATAGATATATATGTATTTATATAATGTGTATGCTTATATTGTCAGTGCAGTTTGCTAGAGAGGATATGACAGTGATATGCACCTTGCCCTCTTGAGGAAATGATGTCAGAACCCCAGGTATAAAGGAACTATTTCCAGGGGTGGGTGGGGTGAGGGGTGGGAAGGGTTTGGGCCTAAACTGTACCCTCACGAAACAATCAGCTAAAAGCTCTGACCTACTGCTGCAATGAGTGCCTTCCTGTCAGTGAGATGCTCTACATGACAATTTGACAGAGAAAATACCCTGCTACTCAAACAGAGAAAAATTCAAACATCCAAGTCAGACACAGGTAAACCTCCCCAGCTCCAAAACAGCCTGGTGACTTGTGCTGTGAAAGCAGTCAGCCCTAAAACACGTCAGCTGTGCAGAAGGGCAGACACAGAAAACAGTATTAAGCCTCTGTGGGTTGAAACTCTTCCTGTACTGAAAATCTTAACAATTGTAACAAAAGTAAAGCAAGCTCCACCTCCCTCTGTTGATTGAAAGACTGCCTTTTCTGATAATTCTAAGTTCCTTATTCCACCCTTCAGTTGGAAGTATCCTCCACCTGAAGAATATTAACTTTCCTAAGGAATCTGCTTCAAACCAAAGACAATTATAAATTGTAAGGTTCCCTCCCTCTGTTGTGAGCACAACTCGCTTTCTTGCAAATCTTAAGTCCAGTGTTGCAGCTTCCAGCGAGAGGTAGCTTCACCTGAAGACTATTAGGTTACCTCAGCGTATTTCCTTATGGAATGGGGGTAAGTATAACACCCAAAGACCCCAAAGCACACCACGATACAGTGTCTACAGGGTAGGGGTGAGGTAAAATGCCATGAGCGTTATAGCTGATGACCCAAAGGTACACCCCAATGCCTGTTGGTCTCTGCAGGGTGTGGGTGGGGTTGGTGTCACTTCAATACTTCACTGCCATTCCTATTATGTGTCTCTAACTCCTGCACTACCAATGCCAATGCCAGTGAGACAACATTCGGTATTGACAAATGCTTGTTCATATATGTTTCAGTTTTGCTTTTCTTTTTTTTTGTTTGTTTTCTGAGGGTCCATTGATTCATACTCAGATGACTATTCAGTCTGAGAAGGTGTTACAGATTAGGTATCTGAGTCTCCCTCAGAATCCACCAAATCCTTCTCTTGTAAGGAAAGAGGAAATTGTTTAACCAGGAAAGGCACACTAAGCCAGAGTTCATTTCCAGGTGTGACTTGGGAGCACAAGAAAGTTAAGTGACTTGCTCAGGGTCACACAGTATGCAAGTGAAGGCTGATGGGATTCAGACCCAGGTCTCCAGGTTTGCAGCTTTGTGCCCTTAACCACTACACTATATTGCTTCCTTGTAACACGATATACTTATTGTGCAAGATTATATTGTCCATGTCTGTCTTTTTTTGTTTAGTTCTAGGCAGTTTTAGGCTTCTTCTGGATCTGGTGACAATCTGATAAGCCTGTCCTATTGGCACTATTGGTGGTGGCATTGCCTGTGCATCAAGTCCTCTTCCTTTTGGTCTTCTATGGCTTTTGCCTGTGTCTCAGTGCTTTTCTCTGTTTCTTTCATATTTTTATCTTCCATCTTATTCCCCTGATTATTTTCATTTGCTGCTCATACTACCGGGGGGGGGGGAGTAAATTGGAGCTGTGCCCACATTTTTCCTATGTAATACTGCACTTTGTTCCTGCTGCTGGTCATCCATTACTGATTGATTTTCTTTCAAAAGTCTTTCTTTCTGTGCAGGGGTTGCATATTCATATTGTTCAGCCTGCTCTGCAGGGTCTGGACTATTGTGTGATGCCCAGGGACAATTATGAAGTGTGTGTCCATTTTCCTCACAGAGATTACACCTCATGGGATTCTTGCATATTCCATTATGGTGACCCAATGTACCACATAGTCCACATTTAATTTTCTCACAAACATTACTGAGATGTCCTTTATCCCCACATCTATAATGTGTTTGGGGTTGCCCAGCATAAAACACCACTCCCTTGTCCCTTCCTAAAAAGAAACAGTTGGCAAATGCTGCATGTCACCATTTGCCTGTTTTAGTTTAACCTTATACCTCCACCCACCAGTCCAAAAGTGCTCTACATTAAGTACTGGTTCAGGATACCCCTGTGCTTCACAATTTTACTTTAACCAAAAGGTAATGTCTGCCACATTTACCCCTTCATTTTTGAATACAACCGTGAGAAGTTTGTATGCAGGTTTAGTCAGAGGAATAAGTTTGTTTGGTTTTATTGTTCAGCAAATGAGCCATTACAATATGCTAAAAAACTAAGCAAGTTTGTAACACACCATACACAGCATAAAAATTATAAATATCACAATTACACACAATATATATGCATATATTATGTTACTCACCGGCACAGATCAATTTTATAATCTAACTCTCTTGTCTATACTGATTAAAATATAAAATGAAACATGCAGTGTTTCCTAAAAGCACAGTCTAAGAAGGCAACAGTTATATTAATCAGCATTTTCCTAGGTACTAATTATTAAATACCAGTATCTGTTAATCCTGAACAGTTTCAGATCAACAAAAGCATTAGGGATGTAAGCTTTCCCCATAATAGTAGGAAACAGGCATTTTACAAATATCATCACACAACCACCATTTGTAATACTCAGTAAAAATAGGACTGATAAAATAATTAGCACTTAAGCACTTCATGTTTTTAAATAATAGCTCTACAGGGATATTTATAAACTAAGAACTCAAACAGTTCACATATCTCATTTGTAGTGCTAAAAGGTTTGCATATACACACAAGTTAAACTTGCAGCCCTAATTCATCAGATCCATCTTGCAACAATGAATATACTCTAGTGCGAATAAGCAGCAGGAAAAAGCAGGCAGATCCAGTTTAACACCAGAGTCCATCTTTATATCGTAGTAGCTTCATTGTCACTAGAAAGCTCCATAATGACATAGGCATTCCTAATTTTACTCACAAAGCATACCTGTGAACATATCGATGGCATTGCTCCTCAAGCAATGGAGTCCAACTGCCATTTTTTTAACACAGCTTCTCATGAGCTATTAATTAGTATAGCTGCGCAAATCTGAACATCAGCTGATAATATGCTCAGCTTAACTAATTTACTCTACAGGAGCTCTTTGAGAATTCCACTACTTGTGTCCTGTACACGCTTAACACTGCACCCTGGGCCTTTCTAAACAAAATCAAGCCATAATCACCATGCCACAAACAAATGCGAATACCTCATGAACCGTAAGTGCTACACACAAAGTATGAGCAGCAAAGTTGTTCAGCACAAAATTACCTTTCCAATGGTGCTATGCAATTAATTATAGACTTTTTTTCTATATTAGTCAAAATAGCAAAAAATGTGTTCTTTTTTGCAATAAAAAAGTCAACATGAACCATTTTTGGTAGGAAAATATGTAAGATATGAACACCAGCATCCATACGTTAGATGTAGGTAAAAAGCAGTTTTGTACTAAAAAGCAATTTTTCTAATATAAAACATGTATTTTTCCCAAGATTTTATTCAAAATGGTTAGGTGAGGCTTGAGGGACAAATGTCAGCCACACACACCATCCTATAAACAAATGTGAATAACTCCTAAAGTATACATGATACACACAAAGTATCAGTGGCAAAGCTGTGCAGCACAAAATTATGCTTCTGATGCTGCTAGGCAGTCAATTCTAATTAATTTGGTTCACAAGTAACACAGAGAAATGGTGCTGATGACACGAGAAGTGTCCAGGGCACACAGGAAGTCTTTCTCTGCCAACTGAAGTCATTGTGGGAGACAACACACTGCTGCTTAAAGGGTGTATGTGTCTGAAAGATATACTATTCTTGTGTAGTGAAGCATTATTTAAAAAAAATTTTCACTCTGTTTGTGTTTTGGTGCTATCTGAAAGTGGGGAGTATACTTCCTGGTTTGAAGGCTCAAGGGCAGTGCGGGATACAGGAGGACTAAGGGGTCAGCCCTGCTTACTCCAAGTATATCTTCCCACACTGTTTAGAGCTTCACACAGGGGGGAAACTCTTTCTCTCACTAAACAGTCATTTGCTGAAAATCTCTGCCTTTTCAAGGTTTTGCTTTTATTTTTTGTACATCTCAAGCCTGCCCTTGTGCTAGCTCGAAACTGGAAGTCGCGCGGTGACGCACTTCCAGTTTTACTGCAATAAAAGCCTCACACTAGCGAGCGGCCAGCAGATAACACACTGCTGCTTAAAGGGTGTGTGCCTGAAAGATATACTATTCTTGTGTATTGAAGCATTATTTTAAACAAAACTTGCACTCTGTTTGTGTTTTGGTACCATCTGAAAGTGGGGAGTATACTTCCTGGTTTGAAGGCTCAAGGGCAGTGTGGGATACAGGAGGACTAAGGGGTCAGCCCCGCTTACTCCAAGTACATCTTCCCAACTGTTTAGAGCTTCACACAGGGGGGAAACTCTTTCTCTCACTAAACAGTCATTTGCTGAAAATCTCTGCCTTTTCAAGGCTTTGCTTTTATTTTTTGTACATCTCAAGCCTGCCCTTGTGCTAGCGCGAAACCGGAAGTCATGCAGTGGTGCACTTCTGGTTTTACTGTAATAAAAGCTCTCGCACTAGCAAGTGGGCCACGCGCGGAGATAAAGTAGAGACACGACATCATAGTGCGTGTCTATCGTGTCCATTGTGGACCTCGAGACTGCGGTCCAATAACTAACCAACACTGGTTACACTCAAATAGAGAAGTCCAAGGTACAGTACTCAGATTTGGATTGTCTTCAAGTGTCTGTTACACTGTGTTACAATGAAAAGAGCTAATAAATACTGTACCTCCTGCCAGATGTATGCGATTGGCAAACAGACCACCAAATACATCTGTGACAGGTGTATACTGGTTAAAGCATTGCAGGAAGAAGTAGCACGACTTCTAAATAAAGTGGAAATGGTTTCAGATGTTACCAAACTTGTCGTTGATCCAGAAATAGAGGCACTAGAGGAGTATATAGACCATATGTCCCTCCTACTGGAAGTTAACAATACATCATCCCTCCAGGACAATGCACTACAGGGTACTTCAAGAATAAACTCTTTACATAATGAAGTATATAAAACTGCTTCAACCCCACAGTGTTCTCACTCCCCTTCAGAACCATTACCATTTCCTGATGCAACCCCTTGGTCTACTATTGCACCCTCAAAATCCAACAAGAGAATAGACCTGCAAGTACAGGGGTTTAACACTTCTCCCTCAATTGTGTTGCATAATTCTTATGAACCTCTGGATTCTCTTCCAGCTGATGACACTAGTTGTAACCAGAAACATGAACTAACCAACATTCAGGTAGACACCCCCCTACCTCTTCCTCATAACAATATCCCCACACAGGTCTTTGTATTGGGTGATTCCATGATCAAATTTATCGATCACACTATCTGTAACCCTGATAAAGAAAATAGGACCTGCTCAAGTTATAGGGGAGCTAGGGTCTCCGATATAACCTCTATGACTAAAACTGCCTTATCAGCAGCAGGCATTAATCCACTAGTCATAGTTCATGCAGGGACTAACGATATTACTAAAATCCCACTACAACAACTTAAACAAGATATTGTTTCTCTTTGTAACGTACTAAATGAAAGGGGATGTAATATAGGTATTTCTGAAATCCTCCCTGTACTCCGAGCCTCATACTGCACCCTTAAAAAAATCTAAACACTAAATGAATGGCTCCGAAAATGGTGTTTTAGGCAAGGCATTGCTTGTCTCACACATTGGGAGGAATACAATGACAATCCTTCCCTCTTCTGCTGGGATAGTCTGCACCTCAGCAGAAGGGGAAGTTCTCTTCTTGGTTGTCAGTTTTTGTCATTCATTAACAAACATTTAAACTAAAACACAAGGGGGAGACCAGGCCTATAAAGCCATCTCTTAATACTTTATGCAAGCTGAACGTCCTGTCATTTAACACAAGGGTACTTAACAAAATCAAAATGGCTGAACTAAAGTTGAAGATTCATGAATTCAACATAGAATTAATTGCCATTACTGAAACATGGGGAAACTCGGACAAACAGTGGCTAACGAATATTCCAGGGTTCAAATTCTACTGTAAAAATAGAGCTGAAGATCATAAAGGCGGAGGAGTAAGTCTTTATGTTACTAATAACATCCCATCCTTCAAATCCTCCTTACCAACATAAACTGAAAGTATCTGGGTTTACTTGCAACCTAAAGGTCATCCCCAGATTTTGGTCGGCACCTGCTATCACCCCCCCCCTCAGATATTGCATATCTTAAACAACTATCCTCAGAAATTATACAAATAGCGGAAAAGGGGTCAGTAATTTTCCTAGGGGACTTTAATCTTCCAACTATAAACTGGAACACACTATCAGGAACCAGTCAGTATGATTTACAGTTAATCTCAACTATCACTGATCTTGGCCTTACTCAACTAGTTAGAGAACCCACATGTGGGAATAACATATTGGATCTAGTAATGACCAACATGGAGGCCTCCTTGTCTAACCTACAAGTTTTGAACCCATTGAGTAATAGCGATCACATGGCAATCCAATTTTCCATTCTCCTGGTACATAAAAACTCTACAAATAACTGTATGATTAAACAATATGAGAAGGCAAATTTCTCAAAAATCAATGAGCATCTTGCAGCTATACCTTGGGACTCAATACTTTCATTTCTTAACATTGATGATGCATTGAACATCTTTAAAGAAATTGTGCACGATCTAGAAAAACAACATGTGCCAGAAAGAAAGAAATACAACAATAAGGGCAAGGTTCCCACCTGGTACAACAATAAAATTAAAAAAACTCAGCATTCATAAACGTAAACTGTTCACATCTTTAAAAAAGTGTCAACCTGAACAATTAGAGGGAAAACTAACAGCATACAGGAAGGCAGTTAAGGATCTTAAAACATCAATTGTACTATCTAAAAGGAACCTAGAATTCAGAATTGCCCACACTAAGGACTCATACAAAAGTCTACACTCATATTTAAATAATAAAAAGGGAGATACAAAAAAAAATAGGCCCATTAATTATATATAATACAACCATCCTCTCAGATAAGGTTACTGCAATTGAGTTTAACAAATACTTCAGCTCTGTTTTTGAACAGGACAAAGTACCCTTAACATATGCCAATGTTAGTACATCTCCTAGCCATACCATCACCATCTCTGATACCCTCAAACTCTTAAAAACTTTGAAGTTAACAACAAGTCCAGGTCCCGACAATATAACCCCTAAATTTCTTATGGGAACATACAATAATATCGTCATTCCACTCACCATTATTTTTAATAAATCTCTTTGTGAGTCTAATGTCCCCTCAGACTGTCATGCCAGTTTTTTAAAAAGGGGTACACCACAAAGCTGAAAATTACAGACCTATCAGCCTTACTTCCATTCCATGCAAATTATTAGAAAAACATATTAAATACTTAATCAAAGAAGAAATGCTGGCATTAAACCTAAACGATGTTACACAACACGGATTTAAATCTGGGCACTCTTGTACAACAAACTTGCTATCTTTTTATAACTCAGTCAGCAGAAATCTCGACCTAAACATTCCAGTGGATGTTATTCTGCTTGACTATAGTAAAGCCTTCGATAAAGTCTCACATTTCATATTAATAAATAAATTAGTAGCACTAGGTTTCTCTAATTGTATTGTGTCTTGGGTTAATAGCTGGCTGCATAATAGAACCCAAACTGTTAGGGTGAACGGGGAATTATCAGATGAAAGATTGGTCTCAAGTGGTGTCCCCCAGGGCTCGGTGTTGGGTCCCACTCTGTTCAGTATCTTCATCAGCGATCTTACCATTTCATCAAACAATATTTTATCAAAATTTGTGGACGATACCAAATTAGGAGGACCAGTTGATAACAAAACCAACAGTAGTATTCTTATAAATTATCTCAAAAAAATTGAATCATGGGCAGTAACGAACAGAATGTCATTTAGTGTGTCTAAGTGTTCAGTGTTACATATAGGTAAAAAGAACCCCAATCAAACATACCATCTTAACAACACAATACTTAGGGAATCCCCGTGGAAAAAGATTTGGGTATACTGGTTGACAACAAGTTGTCTTTCAAATCATTATATTAAGTTATAATCATGCCAATGCCCTCTTACGTAGAATTACTAATACTTTCATCCTTAAAACTGAGGAGTGCATTATGGCCTTGTATAAAACCCATGTTAGACCTCACTTAGATTATGGTTCACCGTTATGGAGTTCCTATTTAGCCAAGGACATTACAAGAATTGAAAAAGTTCAAAGAAGGGCCACAAAAATTATACCCCATCTTTCTCGCTTCGACTATGAAATTAGGCTTCTTAAAACGAGGCTGTACTCACTAGAATTCAGAAGACTAAGGGGTGATCTCCTTCAGTTATTCAAAATCTTACAATCAGCTACATTAATGAGCTAATGTGGATTATCCTTTACATTCAGAAAAATAGTAGCTAGAATACACACCAAACAAATTGGAATCGATAAAACAAGAACAAACAAAAGACAGCAGCTTTTTACTGTCAGAGCCCCAAAAATTTGGAATTCCTTGCCACAGGAAATTGTTGACTGTCAGAATATAAACATCTTTAAATTCAAACTTGATAAATGGCTTCTGGATAGAACATAATTTAGTAATGATCCACATTGTGTGGAGGACATCCTCGATGGGCCTCGGCCTTCTTTTGTCCAAACTACCAAGTACCAAGTACAAAGGGGATGATTTGACCACCACCTACAGGTGTTTCTGGGAGGTAATGAGTTAATTAAACTATATTAAACCATAGCATTCAAACAGTTATAAATTGTAAAATAAAAATAATTTGTGTAATTGCAGAGTTAATACCTTCCATATATACATATAGTCAGGGAAATAGCTACAGAAGGTTTCCATAACAGTGTTTCCTTCAATTGGTGGTACTGTTTCCAATATCTTTCCAATCCAGCAGGGTACTTAAAGTTAATATCATATACAGTGTTACCAGGTGTATGTATCAGTGTATATACCTCATAAGTATGTAACTGACTTTTAGCGAGTTTGCTGTTGGTTTGGGAGTAGCTCAAATCTTTCTTTAACTGGAGGACTGTTGTTTAAATCTTTCTTTAACTCTGTAACTGATTGTTTGTGAGTTGCTGTCAGTTTGGGAGTAGCATAAATCTCTCTTTAACACTATAACTGATTTCCTGGAGGACTGTTGCTGGCTGGAAAAGCCCTCCCACACCCCCTCCACCAGCCTTTCTTAAATACTGGAAAGCCACTGGGGGTTGGGCTTGGTGGCAGTGAGGGAGGAGCCTGGGGAACTACAAACTGCCCATATGAACTAACTCTTAAAGCTACTAGTCAGGTAGTGAAAAGTTCAGATACCCAGGATTTTACTAGTTGGATTTTAAAGTTTAAATGTTTTAAAGTTGCAAATTTGAAAGTCAAACTGACAAGCTTGGGTTAAAGAAGGGTAACTGCATATTTTAAAGTTGAAAGTCTAATGTTCAAACTGGCAAGGTCATGTATAAATGTGTTAACTAGAGTTTCTGAGCTAGCAAGCTAGGGAGAATGGAGTAAAGAAGGACTCGGAAGCAAGCTAGTAGGGTCACATATGGTATCCAGCTATTGCTGTACAGACTGTGTGATAAGGAATTGAGGTTACATTTAAGTGTAAATAAAGGAGAGAAGGAAAATGGGGCATTATGGGGGGTCACACTGGAGGGTGCAGGGGCATGAATAAGGGTGGCAGGATCGGAAGAGTGGATGGAATGGTGGACACCATGGAGTGAGGGCACAGGCACAGGGAGGATAGTGGGGTGCAATGGTTGTTGGGTGGCTGTTTGGATGAATATACTATGGAGACTGGGAGGATGTCAAATGTGTTATAGGCTGAGGAGACTGGAAGAGGAGGTACAGGGGCTCTGGAGGGAGCTGGAGAGGGTGAAGAAGGGGGCTGGGGCAGGAGGGCCCCCAGAGAAGAGTATCTGGGAGAAGTAGAGGAGGAACAGCAGGGCTGAATCCCATGAGGGCATGGGGGGTGGGGTGAGGAGAGAAGAGAGGCAGTAAGTGGAGTGAAGGCTCAGGGCAGGGAGAAGGAGGAAATGGGCACCACCGCAGGGGTAGCAAGTAATAGGTTTGCAGTGTTGGCATCGGAGGTAGTAGTGGGGTGTCGGAGAACATGGGGGGAGGAGAAGGGTAGTGAAGGCCCAGGAGTAAGACTGGGAAAGGAAGAAGGGGGAGTGGAAGAGCAGGGTAGAGGGAGAGGTAAAAATGGGGGCAAAGATGTATGAGTCACAAATTGTATGGGGATAGAGGTAATAAGGAGGAGGGCAGTGTGAACTCTGGAAATGTGGACAGCAAAAACAGGAGGAGGGAGAATGGGACAAGAAGATGGGGGTACTAGTGCTAGGGGATTCTATACTGAAAGGGGTCAGATGGGGCAGAAGGGGAGAAAGGCACAGTTGTATCTGGGTCGAGGCTATTCTGGGGTTGACCACAGGCAGGCACTTCTCAAGTGCATACGGAGGGGGAGGGAGAAACCTCACATTGTGATGCACATGGGTACAAACAACTTGGCAGGTGAGAGGGTAGAGGTGATAAAGGAGAGGTTTGAGGAGTTGGGTAGGCAGTGTGAGGAGGTGGGGGGGTGGTGGCATTCTCTGAGGCACTTCCGATACCATGTGTGAGTACAGTGAGGAAAAAAAGGATAGAGGAGTTCAATGAGTGGCTGAGGGATTGGTGCAATACCAGGGAGTATGGATTAGACTAGGGCAGGACCTGGGGCAATAATGACCTACAGGCAGTGGACGGGTTACATTTCAGCAGGAAGGGGAAGGGAGTACTAAAATGGGGAATAGAGGGGTATATATCAACAAAGGTGGATTTAAACTAGGAGGGAGGTGGTGAGGGGACTGCTGATTGGAAAGGGTCCAGAAAGGGGAGTCTGGTGAGCTCCCCCCCCCCCAGTTATGAATAAAGACGGTGGGGAAGCAGCACAGGGAGGGATAAGGGCGGTGAAGAATAGGGGTAGAAAAGGGGAGGAGACAGCCTGGAGGGTGGTCTCATTGAATGAAAGAAGCCTAAGAAATAGAATAGCAGAGCTACAGGCACTCTTGGCAGTGGAGGGGTGGACATTGCTGCCATCTCAGAAACATGGGTCACCTAGTACCATGACTGGGATATGATGATCCTGAGGTTCATGATATTTAGAAAAGATAGGGCTAAGGGGAATGGGGGGAGTGATGATCTCTGTAAGGGAAGGGATAATGTGTGTAAGGGAGAAAGGGGAGGAGGGGAGGACAGAAACACTATGGATGCAGTTCCAAGATGCAAAGCATAGGACACTGAGGATGGGTATGGTGTACAGACCACTGTCTCAGGGGATTGACCTGGACAGGGAATTAGCTGAACAAATTAGGAAGATCTGCAGGAAGGGGAGCACAGTAGTGGTGGGGGACATCAACCTACCGGGGGTGGAGAGTGACACCCCATCCACCACAAGTGCAAGGGAGTAGGTCCTGCTAGAACATTTCAAGACAGCTTTCTGATACAGCTGGTCCAGGGGTGACTCAGTTAGAAAGGACTCTGGACCTTGTACTGGAAAATGGGAAAGCTGTAAGGAATCTGGAAGTGGAGGAACCACTGGCTGAGAGTGACCACTATTCGGTTTGGTTCATGCTCAACACGGGGAGGGAAACAGGGGGCATAGGTACAAGGATGACTGAGTTTAGGGGAGTGGACTTTAAGAAGATGGGAGAAATTTGGGGCAGGCACCTGGCAGGAATGCATCCACATGTGGATGCAGACCAGAAGTGGGACATCATAAAGGAAGGGCTGGCAGAGGCAACACAGTCCTGGACTAGGAAAAAAAGCAAGTAGGGAAGGGCCAAGAAACCCAGTTGTCTGACACAGTAGGTTATGGAAGGGGTGAAGGTCAAGAGGGCAGTGTTTCGAAATTACAGAAAATTGGGGAGGGTGAAGATAAGGATATGTACATGGAGAAGTTCAGGGAGGTTACCAGACTGGTCAGGGCATCCCAGGCATCCAGGGAGCTGAGACAGGTGCAGGGAATCAAAAGTGGAGAAAAAAACTTCTTCGGCTATATCAGAGAGAGAAGCAAGAGCAAGGATCAGCTGGTGAGGATTAAGAAGGACATGGGGTGTGTGGAGAAAGGGACAGAGCAGGCAGAGGCACTGAATGAATACTTCTACTCTGTATTCACACAGGAGAAGGCGGGGCAGATACCCCAGGCAAGAGGGAGTGGGTGGAGGGGAGGGGTAGACAGATGTAGAGATTACAGAGAGCAGGGTACTAGATAAGTTGAGGGCATTAAGGGTGGGAAAAGCACCTGGACCTGATGGCATTCACCCTAGAGTACTAAGGGAGTTGGCAGGGGTTCTGGTGAGGTCACTAGCTGACCTGTTCAGTACCTCCCTGGACATGGGATGTGTACCACAGGACTGGAGAATGGCCCATGTGGTGCCCATCCACAAAAGTGGCCCAAAGGATGAACCAGGAAACTATAAACCAGTGAGCCTCACGTTGATCATGGGAAAGCTCATGGAGACCATACTAAAAGTGAGGCTAGTGAGCTTTTTGGAGAAAAACGGTCTCCAGGATGGTCAACAGCACAGATTTATAGTGGGCAGATCTTGCCAGACAAATCTTGTAGAGTACTATGACTGGGTGATGCAGGAACTGGATAAGGGCCATGCAGTGGCTATTTTGTAGTTGGACTTCAGCAAGGCCTTTGATTCAGTGCCACATGGGAGGTTGGGGGGGAAACTGGAATATGTGGTGGCAAGACCAAAAATGGTGAATTGGATCACAAACTGGCTAAATGGAAGGCAGCAAAGGGTGGTGGTTGGGGGGACCTCTCGTCACTGATAGCGGTGACGAGCAGAGTACCACAGGGATCGGTACTGGGACCAGTGCTGTTTGGAATTTTTATTGCACATATCTCACACGGGATGAAGTGAGCTGTGGTTGATGACGCAGAGGGGTAGAAGGAGTTGCAGGAGCGCCTGATTAAACTGCAGGAGTGGGTGGAAACATGGCAGTTGGGGTTCAACGCCAAGAAGTGCAAGGTTTTTCACTTTAGAGCCAGGAACCAGGGGAGGGATTATCACTTGAATAGGATACAGTTGGGGAGCTTCACAGAGGAGAAGGACCTAAGAGTGATCATTACGGGGAGCATGAACAGCTCTGGTCAGTTCAGGAAGGTGGCAGCAAAAGTCAACAAAATGCTGGGTTGTATTGTGACAGGCATCTCCTCCAGAAGGAGGGAGATTATCCTGCCACTGTATAGGTCATTGGTCAGGTCCCACCTGGAGTACTATGTGCAGTACTGGCACCCATTCCTGAAGATGGACATCAGGTTGTTGGAGGGGGTACAGTGAAGAGGCACAAAGATGATCCAGGGATTGGAGAGCAAGCCCTACGAGGACAGGCTGGGAGGGCTGAATATGTATTCACTGGAGGAGAGGAGGGATGGGGGGATATGATTAAGACCTTTAAGTATCTGAAGGGGATAAACAAGACCAACACAGAAGGAATTTTTTCAGATGAGAAGGGGGAGGGACATAAGAGGGTATGGACTGAGATTGGAGGAAGGAAAATTTGAGAGGGAGATGAGGAGGCATTTTTTCACTGAGAGTGGTAGACAAATGGAAAACCTTACCAGATGAGATAGTGTCCTATAAGATGGTGGGCAGTTTCAAGAGGGGTTGGGGACAGGGTAAGGGTAAGGGATACTGGGAAGGGGTGGGAGGGGCAGCTGTGAGATGAGGGGCTAGCTGCACACTCGAGCAGACTTGATAGACCATGAGGACTGTTTCTGCTGGCAATTTCATATGTCCGTATAAGCATAATACTGTATAACAGGAAATATTCACTGACATTTTATTTTGACTATATTTGCTGGTTCCATATTAGAGTGAAAATAAAAAGACAGTGAATATTAGGTTGATCACTATACACAGCAGCACTAGCTTTAAATATAAAGGGTGTGAATATAAACTGCTATACAGTATCTCATGCTGTTTTTGATAAGATTTCTCCCCACATACAGCCTAGCTGGTATTTCTGGAAGGCCCCCCCTTGTACTTCAGCCTCACAGCAATTCTTGTTTTTACTGGTTCAGGTGCTATTTTAGATGCTCAGGGAATAGTCTTTCTTTAACATTTTCTCTCCCCATAGTGACTCTGCCAGTGGTTTCCCATTTATTTCAGTGTCACTTTGTTCTTTTTCAGTCTGTGTGGTTTGATCATCCACAGTGCTCAAAAGGTTCCAAACTGCAATCAATAAAGCATGCTGCCTCACCCTGTGTGCAGATCACTACACTCATACTTGCACCCTGTATGAGCGTACAAACTGGCTTAACCTAAAAGACAGGATCAAACACCAAACTTGCCTCCTGGGAAAGAAGGCACTCCTCGGAAAAACCCCACCCTGTGTAGGAAACCTGCTTGAGGCTTCTCTCTCAACACATCACTGGACGGAGGAAGAATGGAGCACTGTCCATACCATTCCGCCGAACCTCACTAGGGCACTGTGCTTTCACCTATCGGGCCCCCCTCTGGATAAATGAACTCCCGATGAAATTACAAACAGCCTGTCTCAATTCAAAGTAGGCCTCAAACAGCACCTAATGTCTAACTCAAAATGCACCTGCTTCTCAGGCCCCACTTAATAGACAAGCCTACCCCCAGGGTAACACCCAGCAGGGCTACCTAGAGAACCCTGCCTCCATTCCAGCCTAGCCAAGGGCTTAAGTAAGCTATCAGTCTTCTTTCAATGCACTTGGTACTGCCTTCCAAACCCCACACACACACCAAACTCGACAAAGCCCTCTGGAGGCTGCACCCCATCAGCCCCCAGTTTCACTATCCCTACCTCTCACTCTCTGTGGTTGGTTTAAACCCAATCCCCCATGTTTCACTGTCACCCAGCCTCTCACCATTTGGGATAGCATTAAACCCTATGCAGTTACTCTGCCATAGTCTTTCAATGGATTTAGAGGTTTCCAGGGGTATGCTACCTAGGGCAACCAATTAGAAATAGCTTAGTATTCAATTACAGCTGCTGAGTTTTTTTCTCCTATTTGTCTAATTCTCATGTAATCGCTCTTTAATGCCTAATGATCAGGCCTCTGTAGCCACTGAATATGTGTATTATCTTATTGTCCACACTGACGTGGAACCTTTGTAAAAGCTCATGCTCAAAGTTCTTTCCAAAATACTAGGTAAACAATTAATTAAATATATAGTGATGACTCTGTCTCATCTTCTGTCTCCTCCAAATTCCCCTCCAGTCCTTTTATGTTATTAGGTAAATCATCTTCCCCCTCTATCATATCACTTTCTGGCTGCTCATTATTATTTGCCTCAGAATCTTCCTGTATTTGTAAACTCTGGCATGTAAAAACTTTGTTATCCTCTTTCTTACCAGACATACCCTTGTTTTCATGGCTCAATTCTTGTTGTTCTTTCTGATCTTTTGATTCTGTTGATGTGCTGAGATCATTAGCATCCCAGCCTTTCCCCTCTGGTGTTCGTTTCCAGCCTGCACTTTCAGGTGCCTCAGCCACCCAGTTTGGTGTATTGGGAAAGACAACCTCTGTTGACTCTGCATCTTTGTCCTTGTTTGCAACACCCAGTAAGTCAGTTTCTGAAATGTAGTATTTTCCTCTTCTCAATGCTGCTGCTGTGTTTGTTTGACTGCTGTCACTGTACTGGCTTGCTTTGTTTGCTCCGTGAGTGGAGCCCATCTTAGGCCAAGCCTCTTGTGGTTCATATGTGCCATTCCTGTCAATGCTCCATTCTTACGTGATTCTGTAGTTTGTTTTCATGGTTGCCTTTATCTTGTTTCTCTACTTTTAGAAAAGTAGTTCTCCAATGGAGTGCTTTTGTCAGCAGCAGCTCCCTTTGATGCTGCTGCATCATCAGATATCAGCTGGCCTTGGCTGTCAGGCTTCAGCTGATCTGTCTCTGACATTTGTTTCCTTTTCAAATTCTCAATTGCGCTTTGCAGCTTCATTTTTTCTGCATTGTACCTTAAATTCCTCTTCCTTTAGCTTAGCATATAACTCCTTTGTTTGTACTAACTGTGCATCCACAATTTCTTTTTTAAACGGCTGTTACCTTTCCCTGAGCACCACTGGAGCTTTCTGTTTTTTTCCTCCATTTGCAATGCAAGCTTCTCTGCATCTTCCGATATTTCCTCCTGAAGAAGGCTTGACCATCAAAGCACAGGGGATTGTACACAGTGTAGCTCTAGCTTACCTGAATAAACATAGCACTTGCATTTATATTGTGTTTTTGCATCATTTCTCTACGGAGTGCTGTGTCTTTGGACTCTCTCAACATTTCTTTTGGGCTGGTCTCTAGCTTCTCTGAGGTAGGGGAGGGGACCGCTCCCCAGCCTCTCCAGCCTCCATCCTCTCCACTCTCTTTCCAGGACTGACTACCAGTAGCCTCTTCACGCCAACATGGGTTCCCCCCTACTGGACGAGTAGGGGAATTTTTTACTGCAATCATAATGAAAATCAGAACAATATATACAATCAATGTTACAGCATACAGAACTATGAAAAAATAAAATAAAAAAACTTAAACCAGCACTAATTCATACAATAATTCTGAATGAAAGCCAAAGGTCAAACCAGAAATCAAAAAATAAATGTATGCAAGTCAATATATATTTTGAAGCAGAATGAAAAGGAAAACAAAAGGAAAAAATAATAAATATTAGTTTATGCTATAATCTCAAAATAAAGAAGACCATTTTTAATAACCCATTCCTCCCCTTCCTGCTATCACTGTATAAAACTGAAGATTCCATTAAATAATGCAAAAAGCAGCATTCCAATATCTTCGGTCCCACTCCCCTTGATAATCACAAATTATACCCCCCCAAGGAGTAGTGGAAACCCCTTACCCTCTTTAAAATTGTTTTTTTAAATCCTATCCCTAACAGGTCTAAAGTAATGATGCTTTAGCTGAACTTGTATAAACAGTAAAAGAACAAACAGATGTATGGAACAGTACAGTAAGTCCCAGTATAGTGAGTAAAATTGTCCTTGTACATAAATAAGTTTACGTTATTGGAGCATCTGAGTCAGTGATCCAAGGGAATCCAATCCATAACTCCATTAACCGAGTATTCGACAGGGAAGTTGTTCAGCTTTATATATACTTTTCATTTGATGTAGTAGTTTATGCAGCAGTTTAAACAGTGAGCTTTCTTGTTGCTGTAGTGTAAAAGCACACCTAGCCAACCATATCTGCTACTTAATCACTGTGACAAATACTTGCAGTGTACTGTAATGCCATTTACTAGTCCAAGAGGCATCAAATATTCCAAACATCAAGTTTTCCAAAGATAAGGTTAAGAAAACATCCTCCCTCCATTCCTGTGTTATGAGGGCCCAAAAACCAGATATGTAAGAACAAGGGAACAAGAGATGTTCTATAGTTTCCTCCTGTTGAAAACAATCAGGCTGTGCACAGAGTCTGTCTTGTTTAGCCTTGTGTTTATGATTGGATTTGACATTTATCTTGCCATGACAGGCCAACCAATGAAAATCCCACACATGGATAGGTATACATTTATTTATCAGGAAACTCCGCAATTTAGATCTATACTGTAGTGGGCAGTTCACAAACACAGTCTCTACCTGGCAAGTTGTCTGCAATAAATGTAAATACAACTGTTTTCTAGAAAAATTAAGTACATGAATTGTTAACAGATTCCATTGTTTGTTATGCAGAAAAGTACTTCTTATATAGTCTGGAACTATTGCTGATTTTTTTGAAACACTTCCGGGATTGTGCTTCCCATAACTGAAGCCAGAGCATGCAATTTGTTTGTAACACAGTTTACCACCCATGTGCTTCCTCCAACAATAAAGGTCAAACATTTTCAAAATTAAAAAAAACTATTAAAAAACAAAATAGGGTTAGGCATGTTAAAGCCTCCCTGGTTAATGGGAAGACATAAAATATTTCGCTTGATAGGATTAAGACGGCTTCCCCAACAGGCCTGGAAGAATATCCCTAAAAACCCAAGTTCTAAGGACTTTGGTGGGGGGAATACATAACTTAAAGAAAAATTGGAATTAAGCAGGATTTGATGAGAAAAACCCTTTTCTTTTTTCAAAATATCCATTTATTCCATAGAGCAACTTTTCGTTGACCTAACAGAAAAGTATTTTCCCAATTAAAAATATCTAATTCAATGTTTCTGGAGCTATTGAAATACCAGCAATGGATTCAAAGGTATTTAAGTTGTATGGCAAACATTGGCCAAAACATTTATTAAGATTTAGAGCAGCTCCTGTAAACATACCAAATTCCATGCAGATAGCTAAACTCATGAGAACCAAAGGTTTATCATGTACCGTAAGTGTCATATCATCTGCATAAGCCATAATTTTTTATGGCAAAATCTGTTCTTGGGACCATAAACCCTGTACTTCCAATGAATCATTAATTTTTCATAAAAGAGGATCTATAAAAAAGGCATACAGGATAGGGCTAAGAGGGCATCCCTGTCAAACGCCTCTTTTGAGATAAATGAGAGGGCCCTTCCATCCTTGAATGACTGGACAAACTGTTGCTGTGCGATTCATGCTTTTTAGCCAGTGTATCATAATATCCAGAATATTGTAATGCATTAGAATTGTCCACAAAGTATCATGATTTACTCTGTCAAAGGCTTTTGATTGATCCAGGTAGGGCAGGTAACCATCTAGAGTCCCCCTCTTTCCCTGCTCAACCAATTCCCTTAGGAAAAAAAGTTGGGACTGAATTTTCCTTCCTGGAATAGCATATACTTGTGCTGCAGAAATCAATTTATCAGCCACTAGGGAGAGTCTGTTTGTCAGAATTTTCATGAGTAATTTAAAATCTGAATTCAAAAGTGTAATAGGATGCCAATTGTCCAAATCGAGTTTATCATTGTTTTTATAGATGAAAGTTAAGCTTCCAGAAATCATGGATAGAGGAACAAGTTCAGATCTCAGAATTGCATTAAACACCAAAGCCAATTCCTCCAAAAAGAGGCTACCTACAAATTTCAAAAGCTCTATTGAGATCCCATCAGGGCCTGGTGATTTTTTTCCAGTCATAGAGGATAGTGTTGATTTCAGTTCTGCAACCAAAATGTTGGATATTAAAAGGTTCTTTTCTGCCTCTTCCAATGCAGGGATATAGGAATCCTTCAACAAGGACTGTAATCTTGATGTAGAGGCTGGTAGAGGGTTAAACATATAGGAAGTATATTCAGACACAATTCTAATGATATCCCTTGTGTCTCAATACACCACACCATCTTTATCTCAGACAGCAGAAATAGATTTTTTTTTGTAATTGGGATTGCCAATATTCATACAGACAAGCAGTGGCTAAGTCGCCTTGAGTACAAAACTTGTTGAAATAGCAAGAATTTTGCTCTATTAGCATGAAACTGAACCATATTTTCTGTGATCTGGGAGATCTGAGTAGTTAAATTTTGACCTGTTTCAAAAGAGATTGAATATAGCTGTTGCAGTACTTTTCTTTTCTGCAAGCAGGCCAAATATTCAGTCCGTGAGACCCCTTTACTAAGTTGTTTACATAACTTAGTAAGTTCGTGCTTGGTGCATTCCCACCATAATACTGGACTATCAAAAAACACCATAACAGTTTTACGTGTTAAAACAAAATTATGTAATTGTGCATAAAGTTGTGGATTTGAAAGTAAAGAGGAATTACATTTCCAAAATCCTAACCCCCTTTGTTGTCCGGTATCCGGTCCAGTGGTTACTGAAATAATATGATGATCTGTGAATTCAAGAGATGACACTTCAGCCTTCTGTATAGATACAGTAGGGCAGATAAAAAGATAGTCAATACAGGAGTGTAGCGGACCTTTGTGAAATGTAGGGAGAATCTTTTTTTTAAATGATAGACAGCATCCACCAAATGTGCTGTACGGATCATGTTAGATAACAAGTTTGAGTCACAGTATTGTTTGCCGTGTTTCACAGTCATGGGACAGTTAAAATCTCCAGCAAAAATAGTATTATAAGAAGTGTACAAATATGATTCAAGTATCTTAAGAAGTTTGCAATGTTGCGCTTTTTGTTGGGAGGCATATACATTTATTAATCTATATGGTGTTTCTTGAATAAGAATGTCTAGAATTAAAACTCTTCCTGAAAGTAGGTCTAAAAGTTTAAGAATTTTTGTATCTGGATATTTGAAAAGAATACCTAGACCCGCATATGGTTCTGTACTTAATGACCAAAATGAAGGACCTAAGTACCAGTCCTTAGAGGCCATTTGTATGTCATGCAAAGTGTGAAGTCGTGTATCTTGCAGGAAAAAATCCAAGGTGGAAATGGGCCAATACAGGGAAAATCATATTTCATCTGTTTATCCGTTTGATGCTGTTTACATTAATTGCATGACAAGAGAAAGGTTCAGTCATTATGTTTGTTTAAAAGGACTTTTCCGACACTGCTTATCCGTGTTTTTTAATTTAACTCTAGCTTTCAGTTTCTGCTGTCCTCGAGGATAAACCATTTCTGTATCAATAGTACCCTCCGGAACTGAAGGATCTACTGAAGAAACATCCAAATCAATGTCTGAACGTTCAGACTGTAAGACATCAAATTTATTTGAGGTTGGGATAGCAGCAGATTGCAGAGGTATCAGTTTGTCAGCAGTCTCCCTGGTAGATTGTCTGGTGACTCTGTTTCCAGGTCTTTGCTTAGGTGTAGGAGGAGGGGGCATTTCTAATTCCTTTGACTGGATCTGTGTGGTGGGTCTGAGGTAAGGGCTCCCAGACAGCAGCTGAAACAAAGTCTTCCAATGGTACTGGAACTGGCTTTCATTGTGGAGGGGCAGGCATTACCAGAGGCCTCCACTCCATGGGTGGTGCAGGAGAGACTGTTAAGCTCTGTGAGAGGATAGGAGAAGAAAACCCCTGATTATTAGCTTTCTTTTGTGCTAAAGCAATTAATAAACGCTGTTCTGCTCCATCAGCCTGGTCAGGTGAGTTATGTGCAGCAGCGGTACAATTTTGAAAAGTATGACCTAATTCCCCACATAAATTGCATTTACTTTCATTTAAGCAAGATGAGCTAAAGTGACCCAGCTCCCACCAAATTATACATCTTGCCAAATCACATGCATTGCTGAGATGTTCCAGTGAACCACATTTATAACACATTTTTGGCAGTCCTGCATAAAAGAGGATTCCCCTGTCATGACCTAAGAAAAAGGAATTAGGTAAATGTGTTGGACCCTCATTTGTAGTATTCAACATAACTTTCACTTTTCAACCCCCTGTCCAAATATTTTCAGAATCAAGAATTGCTATAGGATCTTCCAGTAAGGTACAGCGATGCTTCAACCAATCAATCAGATCTTGTACACTCACACCTTCATTTCTAAAAAGCACTGTAACAACCCTATGAGTTGGTTTAGACAAAGGAGTAACAATAAAGGGAGACCATAGAGAAGAGTTCTTTAGTTGGTTATATTTAACCCAGAAGCGCTGTAACCCCCGAGCTGTTTTAAAGCTCACATTGAATGTACAGTACTTTCCTCAGAGATGTGAATCAACGCATATAGTTCTGTAGCCATGAATTTCATTGATTCTTTTAGCAGAGTCCTGACAACAAAAATCCTATCAGGTGGGGTATCCATGCCACCTGAATAAGTAAGGCGCACAGCATTATGTCTCTTTGCTGGATATATGGGGGTTTCGAAAAGAGAAGAATAAGATTTTGGTACAGTCTTATTAGTTAGGTTAAGGGGTCACTGAGGCAGAGAGGATGGAACTGAAGGAGCAGCCTTAGGGTCTTGGGGAGGATTTGATTCCATATTTAAGAATGCTAACTCTGGATTTTGTGTAAGGGCCAGCTCCTTCGGGATTTCTAAAGCTTCATTCTCCTCTAGAGCTGCAGAAGTTTTCACCAGAGGAATACTTTTTGTGGGCATAATAATCGGAGCGGTATCAGAAAGTCACTTGCCTGAGGATGTATCGAAGAACCAGCCTGCCGCTTTCAGTGCTGAGGGAACCAACCAAGAGGATCTGTCTGATTCAGGAGTCACTACCTCCACTGCAGGCCGAGCCCCGCCGAGCTCATATCAGCCATTCCTGATGAACTAGCAGTGGGAGGCAACAGAGGAGTTGATGTCTCAAGTTGTCCGGCCTCTTCAGCGGCTTCTACCTGCACTGCCCAACTCTGAGGCTCTGTGCTGACAACCGACACCTCCGTATTAGTCAGCTGGTTGTGTGTGACAGACGAAACGCTGCTGTCAGTCCGCAGCTGTCTCAACGAAGATTCATGTTGCGCTCGCTTGTGGAAAAAACGCCGTTCTTCTGCAGCAACTGTAGTCGCAATTCTTTCTCTTGCACTGCCATAGCATCTACTTTCAAAATATCCTGTTTCTCCATACCACAGGCCACTGGCTCTGAGTCCGAGTTGTTCAGCAGATCTGGTACTGATTTGGAAATGTTTAAATTAAATGAATCACTCACAGTCTCTAAAGCCATAGAATCTTGTGTAATCAAATCCAAATCAGAGGGAAAAACAGAAGTCGGGATAACATCCATCGAGTCAGATACTTCCATCGTCAGATCTTCCAAAGCAGCAAGATCTCCTGTCAGCTGGCTTGCATCCACCATCTTGGCTAGCAGCCAAAATGGCCAGATGGTCCCTCTCCCGCAGAGTAGGGGAATTTTTTATTGGAAAACAATATAATAAAGCAAAGATAATCAACAGAAATCTCAAAAATTATACAGTTGAGCAAAATACAGGTCCGACTGAAAAGGAACCTTCAACAAAGGATAATAACAACAAAATATCTAAAGGAAACAGCAGATAAGCACCTGAAAAACCCATCCCCCATATATTACATAATTCAAGTAACCCCATTTAAACAATATCAATGGCAGGGCCCCCCACCAAAACGTAACTAAAGCCTCAGGCAATGATTTCTTCTCGGATACATAAATAAGGACAATTTCTTTCTTAATTTGGCATTTCAATTCATACAATGGAATACATTTTGCTGAAGGACAAACATCTATTTTGCCATATACACCATTTAAAAACAGCAAAGAGAACCCTAAGTGTACCAGGAAAAAATACTGTCCATGCAGGACCAAAATACCCATAAATCAAATCTGAATAAGTTATTCCAGCAAGCATTGGCAAAGACCAGTCTTGTGCTAGCTGAAGTCATAATGGAGTAATATAAGGGCAATCAAAAAACAGGTGTGACATAGATTCCAGTTGGCATATACAAGTCACCCTAGCACAATATCGCTCTTCTAATTTCTTATGGACTTGATTTCCTTTGACATTTAATTTATCATGGCAACATAACCATAAGGTATCCCACATTTTTTCCGGGATACGACTATCCACCAATTGTTTAGTAAGACAGTTACTGTCACAAGGTAAAGTGAAACAGGGTGAACACACAAACATCCTATTCAAAATAGCAGAATATAACAGTTTTCTATTCTGTAAAGCCACCACCCTGCAGGGCATCTGCCATTGTTTTATTTTCTTAAAGAGCTCGATCGGATACCCGGAGGGCCTTGGGGGGATTTTAGTAAAAGGCCTTCACTTAGGTGCTTGCCACTTATCCATAAAATATTGAGATCGGGCCATAAAACTCTGTACCCAGAAATCTGTCTGTCCAGCTATGCACGGGAAGACATTGGAATGAACAAAAAAAGTGAAAAAAAAACAACACTGGGTTAATCAAGGCTTCCTTGTTTAATAGGCCAATAGGTAATAGACCGTTTTACCGGGTTTAGCCTGCTACCCCATAAAAGTTGAAAAAACAAATTATAGAGATGGGTTTCAAGATGCATTGGGAGGGGAACGATATAACTCACCAATAAAAAAATAGGAAGGATAAAAGTTTTCAACATAAAGATGCATTTTTTGCATGACATAGGAAAAGTTTTCCAGCGAACAATTTTGGTTTCTGCTATACCAAGAGACAAAAGCCAATTGTTTTCTGCTGCAGCAAGTAGACCAAAATACAAGCCTAAAATATGTATTTTGTCTGACTGGATAAGTATCCCTCCAATTTCGGAGGAAACCTCCTGTAAAGGAATACGTATAGAAATACCAACACTTTTTTGTGTGCTTAGAGCGGATCCAGAAATTAAGGAACAGGCCTGTACAATATCAATAGCCCTCTTACCAGATCTCCGATCTGCTACTAAAATACATATATCATTTGCATATGCTAAAGTACTGGGAAAAACCAAGTCTGGTTTCTCTGAAATATATCTAATAGTAACGTCCTCATTCAATATCCTAAGAAGAGGATCAATAGAAAAAACGTACAACAGGGTACTCAAGGGGCACCCCTGACATACCCCTCTTAACAGGGATATGGGAGCCTCGTAACCCATTAACTAATGGGGTCATACAGGCATACCTGTATAGATTTCTAATCCAGGAAACAAATTCTGGTGGTACCCCATACCTATCTAAAACTGAAAATAAATAATTATGTGGGACTCTATCAAAGGCCTTGGACTGGTCCAAGCTAAGGACATATCCTTGAGTATTACCTCCATCAAAAACTTCCTGTAAAATGTTCAGATTAATAAGCATAGAACGATCAGGGACAGCACATGTTTGGGAGTAAAAAATAACCTTCTTGGCAATCTGAGAAAGTCTAACTGATATAATTTTGCATAATATTTTCCAATCTCAGTTTAACAAATTTATAGGGCGCCAGTTATCCAAACATTCCTTATTATTTTTATGTTTAAATAAAAAAATTAGATTGCTGTCCGCTAGGGCAGCAGATATGGGTAAGAGTCCCTGTATAATAACATTATACACTTCTGTCAGATAGGGTAATAATAAAGATTTCATTTTTTTATAAAACTCATTGGGAATACCATCAGGACCAGGAGTCACCATATTTTTTAAATGACTAATTACAGAATCAACCTCAGCACTGGTGATAGGCCAATGGAACTCATGTGCCTCATCAAGAGATAAAAAAGGAATGTGTAAGGAATCAAAACAAATATTCCAGTTCTGTGGTTCATATTCTTGGCCATACAAAGCCTAAGAATGAGAGGACACTTCTTTCAAAATGTTTTGATTATCAGAAATCCGGATACCAGTATGGGACATTAAGGAGGGCATATATTTGGACTCTACCTGTTGATGGCTGCTATCAAAAGGGTTAACTACTTTAGCTTCACCTTTCTTTCCATATTTTTGTTCCAAGAACAGAGAGGTGGTCCTATCATATTGATATGTATGCATCTCAGATTTTAATTGCTGGTTCTGTGCAGAATAATCTAATCGAAATTCTTTTTGCCAAGATAATACTTTTTGTAACTGACGGCGACATTTTAGGTATTGTAAATACCTATTAGAGGAATAATTTTTAGAAACCTTTTGGCAAAATTTCCTTATTTCTAACTTCGTATCTTGCCACCAAAAGGCTGGGTTATCATATAAAGAAAACACTGAGATTTTGTCCTGGAGAAGACTATACAGGTCATGCCACCTTTCTTCCCCTAAAATAGAGATGTTCATTTTCCAAAAAGCATGAGAGATTGGCTTATTACAGGGACATCCAGCCGACAAAATTATCAAACAATGATCTGAATATTCACATGGAAGAACTGAATACTGTACATTGGATAACCAGCTAGAAATGAAAAAATAGTCTATCCTTGTGGAAAATCTACCACAATGAAAAGTGTGTGCCGGAGGTTGTAGACGAAAAGAAGCCCCATCCTGAATATTGGCTGTAATATATAAGGTTTTGAGAAAATTGGAATCAGAATATAATTTTTGAGTCATCCCAGTTTTCAAGTTCAAGTTCAAGTTTATTGCAGGAAAACTCCACTGAGCAAGCTCATTCACAAGGGGGTCCTGTGAAATAAACACTTAAAGTACAAACACAGATAGGTAAAAACAGTATATACATGAAATGCACATTACATGATACAGGCTGGATATACATACAAGGGTACCACATAGGGTGACAGCAGGTGGTAAACATTGATATGAGACAGGGAAGCGACTTACAGGTTACATACTGATAAATGAAACACGATGACTGGTGTGTGCAATACATATACAGTATTTTGGCAGCTAGAACAAACAACAGTCTACAACTGATATGGGGGAGGAGTGATTTGATAGAGTAGCAGTGGAGCGTAAGCAAAGATAAAGCCAGGAGTAGAAGGGGAAGGGAAAGCAGTTAATATGACAAATCAATTATACCTTACCAGTGGATAAATACGGCACACATGGGGAAGGAAGAGACTTAATGACAGTTACAGGTGTCTTTTATTTTGGCTGAACTTAGCGATTTGTAGAAGTTTATTGAAACTGTGCTAGTTAGTTTCAATGCAGGTTTGTAATTGGTTCCAAATGGAGGAAGGGCATATGCAATATACGTTTACAAAGGAAGTCCGCTTCCTTGGTATGTCAAGCATAATAAAGTCAGATTTTCTTAACGAGTATGCACTATGTGAGATACTAATAAGGAAGAGAGATAGCTTGGCAATTTCTGCAGGAGCAGTTTAGAGTCCATAGCCCAGCATGGAGCAGGCGTCTAGTAGTAAGGATGTCCAACCAACAGCTGCATATAAGTCACAGTGGTGCGAACAGTAAGGGAGTAGGTAATGAACCATAATGCACGGTGATAAAGGATGTCCAGTTTACTTAGATTTGCAAGAGTGGTGGAGGAATAGATTACATCGCCATAGTCGAGTAGGGGGAGAAAAGTGGCCTGTACAAGCTTGTTTCGAGTTTCAAGGGGGAAAAGGAGCCTATTTCTGTAGAAGAAACCTAACCTTGCTTTTAACCTTCTAGACACATCTTCAACGTGGTCACTGAAAGATAATTTATTGTCGATCCAGATACCTAGATATTTAAATTTGGTTACAACTTCCAGAGGCTCATTTAGCGTGGTGACAATGAAGTCTTGAGCAAGGGTATTGGGGGGGGCCTGAGACAGCACTGCGGGAGAATATCATCGCTGTAGTCTTCTTAGCATTGAGCAGAAGCTTTGCCTTTATTAGATTATGCTCAAGTTGTGCAAAGTCCGCTTGAGCACTACCTTGACTTCAGATAACGATGAGCCAGAAGTATACAACACAGTATCATCTGCAAAAATGTGCAGATTGGATGTAGATATGTTAGCATCTAAGTCATTAATGTACAGAGAAAACAAGATAGGGCCTAAGATGGATCCTTGGGGTACTCCTCTTGCAACTGGCAAGGCAGCAGAAAAAAAGCCTTCTGCCTTTACTTTTTGGAATCTTCCAGTTAGGTAGCTAGAGAACCACTGGGTGGTATGGTATGTGGCACCCAACTTTGCAAGGCAATTGACTAATTTTTTATCATAAATCATAAATTTTATCATAAATAGATAATAAAGTTTTATCTGACAAAGCCAAAATACAGTTAAAATCCCCCCCCAAAAATGATAGATTTTGATGAATGCAGAAATGATTGGATAGATTTGAAAGTATTGATTCTGTGTGATTTTAGTTGGGGGTTGTAAACATTAATTAGTCTCCATTCCTGACCGGAATAATGACATCCAAAATGAGGACCCTACCCTGAAGCAGGTCAATAAGTCGAATAACTTGCACTCCTAACTCTTTTATAATAATCCCCACTCCAGCACACACTTCTTCAGATAAGGACCAGAACGATAAGCCACCTCTCCATTCTCTAAATGCTTG
This sequence comes from Neoceratodus forsteri, assembly GCA_016271365.2. Taxonomy (NCBI): domain Eukaryota; kingdom Metazoa; phylum Chordata; order Ceratodontiformes; family Ceratodontidae; genus Neoceratodus; species Neoceratodus forsteri. Next base: position 240,812,297 of record CM057451.1, read on the forward strand.
ACCAATTTCCCAAAGGGAATGAAGCCTGGTATCCTGTACAAAAATAATGTGTAGTGGTAAGGAGAGAAGAAAAGAAAAAATGGCCCATCTCCTCTTAGGGTTTTTGAGGCTATTGGCATTCGAGCTGCCAAACGACAAAACATCCCCCATATTGACTAGTTAAGCTCTAGGACTTTTTCTCCCCTCTCCCTCTCCCTTTCCCTGGAGATTTCATTTTACATCTCTTTTTTCTACCAGTCTGAGTGTCACCAGAAAGCTGATCAGTGTCCGTCAATATCTCAACCTGAGAAGAGGCAACAGACGAGGCATCAGACTCGTCCTCTGTTTCTGTAGTCTGCTTACATTTATGCAGGACTGAAAACCTATTTTTAACTACCAAATCAGAGGACTACGGGTCAGAGGACGAGGGAACTCCTTTTGAAAGGGAACTTCTCGTCTGTCTCCTGGTCCCCACCACCACCCAGTCAGAATCCTCCGTGGGAGGCATCACTTCTTTGGGATCACAAATAGTGGTTAAAATACCAGTTGTATCCGAGTGTACCTCAGGTACAGCAGAAGTGGAGGCCTCAGAGGAGTGTACCATACCCTCCCCACTGGTTACCTTAGTTGATAAAGGTATGGGATCGCAGGAAGTTTGCTGAGCTAGAACAGGGGTACTCTGTTGTACATTGGAACCAGAAGGCAGAGGGGAAGACTCAGGAGCAAAAGGCCAAAATGAAGGCCTGGCCTGAGCAGATTGTTGAGCCTTAGAAACCGTCTCATCCTGACTTTCTGTAGGCATTGCAGGATTATTATGGGCGGCCCAAGGCCACTCTTTAAAAGAATGGGAGGCTTCCTCACACAAACTACAATAAGTGGGATGGGGACAATTAATACTCACGTGTCCAGAACCTAGACAGGAAGAGCATTTAGGTAGATCACAGGTGTTACTGAGGTGTGTGTGGGCCCCACACCGAAAACATGATTTAGGTTATCCTGGATAGAAAACAAAACCCCTATCCCTACCTAAATAAAAACAGCTGGGTAAGTGTTGAATTATACCATTCACAACTGGCAATTTCACTTGCAATTTCCATCCCCCTGTCCAAAAGAGCTCAGAATCAGTAATCGGATCTGGTAGGCCTAACACAGTGCATTTAGAAGATAACCATCGTACAATATCAGCAATTGCTACACTCTCATTTTTAAATAAAATCGTAATAGTTTTTATAGTGGGTTTAGTGAGGGGTACAGCAAAAAAAGGTGACCATAAAGGGGTATGTCTAACTGTCTGATATCTATGCCAGAATGTATCCAAACCCACAGAAGTTTTAAAGCTAATGTCAAAATAGTTGTCCCCCGAAGTATGGATAAGGGCATATATTTCAGAGGGAGAAAACTGCAAACTGGTTTTAATCAAAGTTTTTCAAAATACAAGCAATCTGGAAAAATTTCCAGTCCACCCCTGTAGCGTAGTCTTACTGCATTACACCATTTGGCTTGCTCAGGGGGAGAATGAAACAATCCAGCAAAGATTGAGGCTTCTGTGGGCTGGTAGTGATTCCAGGAGTTGTAGAAGAATGAGACTCAGAGGACAGAGGTCTTGGAGCCCACGAGAAGGAGCCCCTAGAAGAAGTCATAGGAGCTTCAGCGTCTATAGTATTATGAGCCAAACCAGCCCCTGTCCCTGCTTGAGTCGCCGAAGACTCATCCAACTGCACCAAATCCATGGACACATCAGGAAAAGAAGAGACAAGAGGCCTATCAGGGAAAGAATCCCCCACCATAGCAGTAGACTGGGGCTGCTGAAGTCACCTTTCAGGGTCCAGTGTTCGAGACCCATCTACCCTCCATTCTGGATTTTGTGTGAGAAGTAGGCTCGAGGGTAATTCCAGTGGGTCTGTTAAATTCAGTAAGTCCCCCTGTGGTGCATGGCTAGGCCATTCAGGAGAGGTCCATAAATCATCCAGGGGTGATTTTTCCCATCCCGCTCCTGTTAAGGCATCAGCAATTGTCACCCCTGAAGCAGACAAGTTATTATCGAAATGCATCCCAGCATATTTAGATAAATCCTTCCCCCTCAAGTTCTGCTGTCGAGACTCAGTTATTACAGTGTTAGGTAACCCAGAACCAGGTAAAGCACACACAGTACCTTGAAAAGTTGCAGTGGTCAAGTCCGTAGGCAAAGTATTTACAGATCGCCGAACCGGGAAGCAGGAATCCTTCACCTGGTGAGAAGTCAGTAAGCCGGCATCTCAGGTGAAACAAACTGGAAGAAAAACCTCAGTCGAACAGCCAGGGGAGCTGCACCAAGACTCTAGGCACTCGCTTTGAAGCGACAAACGGCTGCCAGTCTCTACAGCTCCTGATAACTCCTTACAGGTTGAAGCTTGCAGGCCGTCTCCAGCTGACTCTGACGGCGTACCTTGTGCTCGCAGCTGAGCCCTGTCACAAGACAGCACTCCTTCATTGACAGGACTTCCAGCTGCCAGAACACACAATGAAACTTCAGAAAGCGCATCAAGCTCGCTCTTCTCGGGTTACTGAAACCTCAGGCACAAGCACCGTATTGCACTGCTTCGATACAGGCAAATCTAAAAAAGTCATCCTATTCAGGTAGGCAACAGAAACAGGACTCGCAAACACAACTCTCTGCTCCAAATTGGTCTCATGCTGAGGGGAGATAGGGAAGGAGACCAACTCCCCTACCTCCAGCACATCCTCACCATCCAACGGCAGAATCCGAGTGGCCATCACAAAGAAACGGTCAAGCCCCCTGCCATCAGAGTAGGGGAATTTCCCTAGTGTCCTGGCCAAATTTCCCCCCATTCACTAAAATACCACCAACAGCTTAATCTGGTTCTGTATGTCAGTTTGCATCTGTATCTTCTCCCTTTCATGAAGGACAAGGCTGAAAATAGGCAGAATTGCCTAGTCCTTCTAGAAAGAAGGAAGGAAGGAAAGAAGGAAGGAAGGAAGGAAGGAAGGATGGAAGACCACTGGCCACATATACTGTAAGCTGTAGTAATTAATATTTTACAATGGCAAGAAAATTTCCTGGGCTCTGACCGGTTGGTGTGTGCCTGGGACAGTGATGTAATCTCAATATAACATCACTGTATGCAGTCCAGGCATACACATGACCACAGAGCAGTGAAATAAATTCCTCCCTCCTCAAGCAACCCACCTTGAAGCTGACACTGCCCTGCCACACAGAACCCAAACATTGAAGCCATAATGATATCACCTCCTTCCCCCGACAGTAATGTCTTCCCTCAATTCAGCACTCAGGGCTAATACACAATTTAATTTCCACTCTCCTTCACTCGAATAAAAAATCATCCCCCTTGGACTGAGTGGCTTGAGTGAACCATGTAGACCACAAATAGTGAATTAGAGCTATTTAGTAGCCATTTTCTTACAGAAACCCCAGTTAGCTAGCTCTCAGGTATCTGCTAAACTGTAACTGTTGCCATTTGTGCTCACTGGATGAGAGCAGTTACACAGATCTGCTGTTCTGAGCTGATTTTAAAGCACTGCATGTGATAAATCTATGGGCTTGGCTAAATCACTGTCACATGAGACAGGGTGCATTGTAGAAGAACGAAAGGCAATAAACTTATCTGTAATGGAGATCCCCAGGGGTTGTAAAACTAGCAGACTAATGTAGGAAAAACTCCTAATAGCAGACAGAGGAAAGGACACACTAGGACTTTACATACAAATCAAAACACTTGGGGGTGCTGTGGAGCCAGAGCAACATGGCCGCTGGGATTTGAAACTCCTAAGGACAACAAACCATAAAGTTGTTTTCTACCTGTTGCAACTGCAAGAAAATACTCCCAATCTACATTTCTGGGCTCTGGAAATTCTTTGGAGTAAAATTGGGAAATCCCAAACAAGATAAACGCTTGGGAGATGGAACAAAAAACAAACGTTCTTTAGCTCTACCAGCAACACAGTCATTGCAAGGCCGCATTCTCCCAGAGCCAGATAGTGATGGAGAGGAGACCCTACAGACATTAGGGCATAAAATGAACAGGATGCTGGCATCCATGTCTGGCCTGTCCGATCGCTTCGATGCCTTGGCAAATGGGGTCGTGGTTTTGGAGGCTGAAGCCAGATATACTAAAACAGAAGTCTATGAGGCTAAAAAACTATCAGAATCAGCGCTGAGGACTGCAGCAACATTAATATAAGAGAATATGCATTTGCGGTCTCCACTAGACAATTTAGAAAATCTAGCTAGAGCAGCCAACCTTTGGATCATCAGGATGCTGGAAGGAGCGGAGGGGGATCACCTCATTCTCTTTCTTAGAGAATGGTTTGAACAACACCTGAGTCAGCCTTTAAAGGACAGGGTCTGGACGATTCAGAAGTCTTACAGGGTGGCCTCTTGGAATAGGCCCAACGTTACTGATGCACCCAGGGCGATAGTTGCCATGTTGGATAATATGGGGACTAAAGATTTGATACTTACTATGGCCAGACAAAAACATACACTTTTACAAGATGGACAACAAATCTCCCTTTTCCCCGATCTCAGTTATGTGACCAGGCAGAAAAAGAAGTGCTTTGAAGGTATCCGGGCGATGCTCCATGAAGCTGGTATCGTGCACAACATGCTGTTTCCAGCCAGACTCCAGCTGGTGCATGAACAGAGAGTATTTATCTTTTCAGACATTTCAGAGGCCCTGAAATGGGCTCAAAAACATGCCCAGCCTTCCAGAAGGAGACGAGAACCCTCTGAATCTGCATCTGCATTGGAGAGCGAGGATGGAGCAGAGACATAGTGAGAGACTCTAACTGATATTCTGTAATAACAACATTCCATGTTTAGCTCCATATTTGTGTGGACATGTTTCTCTTTATCTATTTCTGGTTTGGGAAAATGGCAGTTCTTGGGCATATACAGGAGAGAGCTGGAGACCTTAAGGGATAAGAATTGGGTAACTTGTTAAAAATCTCTTAAATCTGGAGTAGGTTTCTTGCAGTGCTTATTTACTTTATTGTTGACTGTAATGTTAAAATCTATGCAGGTATGGAACAAAGTTATATATGTGGATTTTCCACACAGTTTCTAAATATGACCCCATTCATACAGTACCTGTTGGTACCTTTCTAAAAGTTTAGCATGCACTTTTATAGCTTTCCTTTAATGAGAAGAGGAACCCAGGAATTATTTCAGTAGTAAATATGTTATTCAGCATGCAGCTCACGGGCTTTAAATGCACAGCTTATATCAGAATTTTAAAGTCAGAATTTAATGTTTTCTGGGTTCCCCCAATGCTGTATCTTATGGATGTCAGTCAATTTATTTTAACTGCTTGTATTAAGAGGGGTGGCACCCTCGTGTGGTTATTCTACATATCCTTATGTACTGCATCAGGAAAAAACTGTGTGTTTACTATAAAACTAATAAATACAAAGTTAAAAAAACAAACAAAAAAAAACAAATCAAAACACTCTGCATAACATATGTTTTTGCAAATTCTGGACGGACTACTCCTTTAAATAAGCATGCTTCCAAAGTCCAAAAAATAGAGGAAAACTGCCTGAAATTTTATTTTTTTAATCTTTTCAGTATTTTTTCCATAATGAGCCATTGTATAATAGCAACAAAGCACTCCAGGGTGTGTGTCATGCTGGGATAACATCACTTCCCATGTGGTGGATGCTCTCCGGACTGTGGCCTTATGCCCAAACACCTGAGGTGTGACGTTATCCCAGTATGACACATACCCTGTCATGCACGACTGCTTAATTCATTACGGACCTCAAAGAGGGATTAACCCACAACAGGGTATGGGTTTACTGAGCATTAATCCATGGCTGGGGGGGGTTGGTGTCACGAGATGAAGTGAGTGACTTCAACCACAAAGGTGTGGATTAATGCTCAGTAAATCCATACCCTGGAGTGGGTTAATCCTCTTATAACATGGGTAATGTTATATAGAGGCTTACCTAAAGAAATAGTAAAATAAAGCCCTGTGAATATGTAACTGTGGGTATATCAGGGATTAATCAATGGTCAAGTGACCTGTTTGGATGAATCAGAAGACAGTATTTTCTGAACCAATGTTACAAGGCTTTTTAAACTCCTATTTATAGCCTGTTTTGCCCCATATCAATTACTACATTGGGAGCCAAAGTGGTTGGTTAAATTCATGAAGTCAAACTGTATTTCTTTGGTCCAACTCAAGGCTGAATTGACATAGCGACTGGCAATTTCTCTCACCCTTAACTCACTGGCAAGTCTGTAACCAGTCCTGCCACCTTGGTCATGATCTTAGCCCCGGAGTATTTCACCAAATGAAGGTGTTCTTTAATGACATACCTTACAGCCTTCTCATATAACCACCAAACCCAAGTGATTTCCATACAATGGTACCAGACAATGGCTCTCCAGTTTCCAGTCCCAAAGCATATTTGATAAAGTCACACACAAAAAACTTGTAACTAAAATGCACAACATGGGTCTGTCCCTAGATACAGTAAACTGGACATCAGACTGGTTGACTAATAGAACTCAAGGGAGTCAGAGTTAATGAAGTACTGTCTGACTGTGGACCAGTGTCAAGTGGGGTACCCCAGGGCTCTGTCCTGAGTCCCACATTATTCAATCTTTTTATACATGACCTACAGCCTGGACCTAATATTTATATGGCCAAATTTGCTGGTGATACGAAAACTGGAGGAAATGTCAACAGTCCTGAAAATATAGCATTATTGGTAGCTGACCTGGAAAAAACTGAACAGTGGGCAAAACAAAATGACGTGCTTTAATCAGGATAAATCTGTAGAGATTCATTTTGGTAAAAATAATCCAAATAATATATATTATCTTAATAACTTGCCACTTAAAACATCTAGATGAGAGAAAGATCTGGGTATGTTTGTTAACAACAAGCTCACACCAAGGGATCACTGTACCATTACCTCTAATAAAGCAAATGGTCTTATGAGGCAAGTAAAGCGTACATTTATAAATCATGCTGAACAATGCCTCATACCACTTTACAGAGCCTATATTAGACCTCTCTTAGACTATGGGCCCTCCTTTTGGAATCCGGGGCTTAAGAGTGATATGGCAAGGTTGGAACAGGTTCAGAGGAGAGCCACTAAAATGGTGCCCAGATTGGCATGTCTTGATTATTCTTCAAGACTTAAAGCTACTGGACTTTTCTCACTTCAAAGTAGAAGAAGAAGAGGTGGCCTGCTTTTGGTTTATAATTTACTTCAATCACCTGATGTGATGAAACAATGTGGACTATCTTACTCAAACAGAAGGCTGGTCCCAAGGTTACATAATAAACAACTTGAGATGAAGTCTTATAAAACTAATAAAAGGGGTAATTTGTTCACCATTAAGGCCCCTAGAATATGGAATATACTTTCTCATGATCTGATCAACATAGGAAACATTACTAAATTTAAAAATGAATTGGACATCTGGATTGGGGAAAATGATTAACTATGTCCCACATTGTGTGGGGAACAGTCTTGATGGGCGAATGCCTTCTTCTGTTCAAATAAACCAAGTTAAATCAAGATATATCATCCCAAGCCTGGAGATCCTCCAAACCAGTCATAGGGTTCTGTGCCTCCTGTTTCTGAGGCAAATATCATTCCAGACCTTGGGTCAACCTTAATCTTTTTTTTCCCACTATCTAGCAGGACAAGCTGATTCAAAATTACACTAGCCCACTGATGGTTGCACTAGCCCACACTTATACTGGTAAATTTTGATCACTTATATAGGAAAAAATGCAAGCCAAGAAATACACTGATTGTTGTACAGTTTTCCTGATCCCACACTGATCCTTGCCCCAGCAAAAAAAAAAGACTACAGTGCCATCACACACACAGTATGCCCCCATTGTTTTGTACCATGGGCCCTCTCTTCCTCTTTCTGCCCCCCTCCTCCCCACTGAACTAGAGAATACCAAAACAGCAGGTGTTAAGACAAGCAGTCCAAGCTCTGCATACACAATAGCCAACATGATCATGCACCTCACCACACTCTCAACTCCACTCACAGGGCATTAAAGAGAGTCAGGCAGAGAAAGACACTCTCAGCCCCATCCTCTGATCAACCAGAGAAGTGCACTTCTGGAGGTTGTCATACAGCGTCAAGTGAGCCAGGGGCACATCTAGAAGTTCTTTGGGACAGGGGCTACACAAACCTAAGGGGCTTGGGAAATAAAAAACTTTTTATAACATTTTTATTTTTAAATGTATTTATTTTAACATGCACTGCCCCAACAATAACAGATTTTTTTAACATTGGCCTTTCATTCGCCCAAGAGACCCAGTACACAGGCATGATGCTATATTATCTCTGTTTCTTTTTAGGAGGATCTAGGCTCCCCAGGAAAGCCTATTTTAACCTTTCAAATTTAATATTTTAGTAAGGTTTCTTTTTGTACCATACATGCTGCAAAGCATTGTTTTTTAGGATGAAAGGACATGCTGGCTGGGATAAGGGTGGGACTGCATAGATGGCATTGGCTGGCATAGTCCATTTAGAAGAACTGGGGATCCCTACACCTGCTAATAATGGCAGCTATGGATCTATGAATGGTTGTTTCAGAGTTTGCTCTGCAGTCGTGTCCAGAGAAAATACAGAGCTGAGTGATCTGGAGGGGAGAGGGAGAAATATGGTGAGGCTGGGATAAAACCCACCACCTGCTGGGCAGATGCTGCATACCTCTTAGCATTTTGTTACTGAAAGGTTGGATACAGACACTCAAAATGTAGGGACACAAGGGGCACATGTCTTAATGTGGGACAAATCATCAAACAGATAACACATTCAGAAAACTGGAAGCTTGTGACTTAACAACACTGTACCTTGATCACAGCCTGGACACTCGCTGAAAGTCCTAACACTGGAATGATAATGACTAGCATTGAGTCTTTTGTGGGATACCCCTCTTGAACTGCCACATACTTTCAGCTCTTAATGAGATGTTAATCACACCAGGCCATCTGTAACACTGAGAGAGATTAGCATGAGGACTAGACTAGACCCTGCTAAAGTAGGGACTTTTTTAACTTCATTAGCAGCCATGAAAAATCACACTTGTCAAGACAGACAAGTAGAGAGTTAGCTGCACTAGTCCTGGTCAATTGGCACTAGGGTTTGTGCTAGTAACACAATGTTAAAATCGACCCCTGTGGACCTAGACCCTGGGACACCCTTGGCTACATGGTCTTGGGTGAAGCTGTCTCCTCTGGGTGTGGCTCTACTTCTGCCTCAATAAAGACACAGCAAGGGGTACACAAATAAAGGGGCATCACAGCCTCCCCACAGTGCTGGTACAAATAACATGGTTGCCCCTTCCCCATTCTCTCAAAGGGGCAGAGGGAGTCCAAAAGCCTTCTCCCATAGGGCGTGCTGTCTGTTCTAACTACTCTGTCCCTTGACCCAGTCCCTCACTCTAGCTCTCTGGTTTGCACTGTCTCCATTTTCCCCAGATGCCATACCTGGGATCCTTGGATTGCTATCGGACTGCTGCTACTGGTAAAACATTGCAAGGGCTCACTTTTTTATTTTTAGGCTGCTTGTGAGATGTACCTTGCTTTGTTGAGAAGGCTGGTCATGACGTACAGGAACAACCTCAGTACCCTGATACTAACTCAAAGACTATTTTCCTTATTTATTTATTTTATTTATTGAAAAGTTTCACCAGGACAGGCACACTGAACAATTTAAAATTGCTTATCTCAAGGAGCACCCTGAGTGGAAGGGGGAGTGCTGGAGTACATACGACATATAATATTTACATGAAGCATAATGAACAAAATTACAATAACAAAACCAGTGATGATATAGAACTGCAGTAGAAGCATAATAAACATTTACAAATAACACATTAATAACAAAACCGGTGAGAGTGCAGTACAGCAGTTATATGCATCATAAACATTTACAATAACAGAACAGTGAATGTACATTACTGCAGGTTGAAGCATCATGAGCAATAGTGGATACATACAGAATATCTGAACACAATTGGCATTGTTTGTAAAACAAAATAGATTGAAACTGACCAGGAGTGCAAGAGATAAGCATTAGAGTTGCTATACAGAAGTGCACTGTGCAGGCATCACATTGAGGATTTCCCATTGTTGGTGTGAGCAGGCCGGGGGAGTGAGGTAGGGAGGGGAGAACATATGAGTTAGGAACATTTTCAGGATGGAAAGAGGACATTTAGGAGGGAGGAAGAGAGGGACCACAGGGAGGATGAGTGCCTGATTTGATGGGGCATTGAATTCCAGAGTTTTGGGAACCTGAAGAAGAAGGCTGCTTGTCCTATTGAGTTGGTACACCATGGGATAGTTAGAGTGTGGGAACCACTAGATCTGAGGAAGTGAGGGGCAGAGGGACAGGAGGACAGAGAGGAGGAGAGGTAGGAGGGTAGTGAACCAAGCCAGAATTTGGAGGCAAATTTTACGCAGTGTGCTAGATAGTAGTTTTCTAGGGAAGGGAAAGCTAACGAGCGATAGAGAGAGCAGTAATGAGTGAAGGATGGGGCATCAACAGAGAAGTGACAGAAAGCATTGAAAAGGGTATCCAATCTGGCTAGGGAAGACTTCAGTGCAGCACTGTAGACTACATCACAGTAGTCAGAAATAGGTAGTATCATCTTTTGGACAAGCTCCTGCCTAGCCGGAGAAGGTAGGCAGCTTTGGTTCCTGTAAAGGGCACCTAATTTTGGGCACAGCTCTTTTAGGATGGAGTCAATGTGTCCAGTAAAGTTGAGATGCTGTTCTAGCCAGATCCTGAGATACCTGAAGGAGGAGGTGTCCTCAAGAGTAGTACCATCAAGGGTGTGGAAGGAGGATAATATAGAAAGTCGAGAGAGTTTCTGCCCAGTGCCAAAGGTCATGGAGACCATTTTCTTGGCATTGAGGAAGAGCTAATGAGAGCTTAACCAGAGCTGAATTTTCTCGAAGTCATGCTGGAGCTTGGAAGCTACATCAGATGGAGAGTGACTGGAGTAAAACAGGACAGTGTCGTCAGTGTACATATGGATGGATGAGGAGGAGCACACTGATGGGAGATCATTTAGGAATATGGAGAAGAGTAGGGGGCCAAGGATGGAGCCTTGGGGCACTCCAGTGTATATCTGGAATGGGGGGATGTGGAATCAGCAATTTTGGCAGACTGTGTCCTACCCTTAAGATAGGAACTAAACCAGTTAGTGGCTGATTCAGACAGGCCAGCAGATTGAAGATTTTCAAGGAGAAGGGGGTGGGAGACCATGTCAAAAGTCTTACAAGGTCAACAAAGATGGTTGAGATTTTCCAACCATTGCCCATGCCCGAGAGTATGGAATCAATGAGCCTAAGTGAGGAAGTGGTGGTTGAGTGATCTTTCCTAAAGCCAGATTGGTAAGACATGAAAAAAGCTGAATCAGAGAGGAATGACATTAGATGGGAGAGGATCATGTTCTCCTGAAGCTTTGCAAGGATAGGTAGGAGAGAGAGAAAGGCCAGTAGTTCTTAGGCAAGGAGGGGGTTTCCTCCCTTAGGGAGGGGAAGAACAGTGGCATGCTTCCAGGAGTCAGGGAAAGACGCAGTTGAGAAGGAAAGGTTTAGTAGGGCAGACAACGGGGAAGAAATGGCATGAGCAGACAGACATAGGAGTCTGGGGTCAAGGCTGTCTGGTGAGGAACCTTTAGATGGACTGAGAACGAGGAGAGCATTCAGAGTATCAGAAGGTGTGTCTGGTGAGAAGGAGAAGAGGTTGTTAGAGTGCACATAAGTTGAGGGCTTTTTGTGAATGTAATTGCTGAAGGGACGGGGGGAGGGAAGCCAAGACAGCAGAGGCACAGGAGGTAAAGAAGGAGTTAAATTCAGTGGCAACTGAGAGGTGGTCAGATGTGAGAACATTATTGATGAAGAATGAGGGGGGTTTGAGGTTTAGAAGGGGGGAGGGAAGAGGGAGTGAACAACTTCCCAGAATTTTGAGGGAGTACATATGTTGGCTTCGAAGGTGGACCTAATCTACTCTGACTTAGCTAGCCAGGTTGCATTTGAGTAAGCATTTCTGAAGGCTCGATATATATCATGGTCAATTTGGGAATTAGAGCACTTGTGAGCCTTCCTAGCTCAGTCTCAAGCTCTCATGCACACCGGAAGTTTAGGTGTGATCCATGGGAGGTGGTTGCTGTGTACTCTAGAATGTGCAAAGGGAGCATGCTTTTTCCAGATAGCAAGAAAATTCACCTTGGAAATAGTCCAGAGCTACATTTACTGAGGTGGCGGAGTGAATAGGGGACCAGTCCTTATGTGCTAAATCATTAGACGGTGGGAGAAATCCAGGGACTTATATGTGTGAACTAGCAATACTTTGTGAGGGACTTTAGGGCGGTGGAGTTTGCGGATGAGATATATCATGTGGTGGTCACTTAATGTGTCCAGGAGGAGGCCAGAGTCAATAATTCTTATGTTTGTGGGAGGTCAGGGCCCAGTCAATAATTGAGTGGTTTCCAGATTTTAGGTTTAAACGGGTAGGCCCATGAATCAATTGAGTTAGGTTAAGAGCAGTGGTGTTGTTACGTAATTTGCTTAATGAAGGGTAGGCCAGTTTAGGTGTAAAATCACCAAGAATATAAAGCTCACCATTGGACATGAGCGTATTGACTTCGGTGATAAGATTTGAGGCAATGGTGAAGGAGAGGCTAGGGCAGCAGTATATCCCAGCAACATAGATAGGGATGGAGTACGGCATGGATAGCCTGAGGACAAGTGCCTCGTAGCCACCCAGGACTGATGCAAATAGGACAGTGGTAGTATGAATAGTGGTCTTGGTGTATATGGCAATGCCACCGCCCTGCCAGCATGGTCTTGATGAGTGATATTATAACCTGGGATAGAAATAGAATGATTGTGAGTTTTGTTATTCAGCCATGTTTGGGATAAAATGAGAAGATCAGGAGCCAATGTCAGTGTGAGGGGTTGGAACAGGGCTCATTTTGGAAACAGACTCCGTATATTGAGGTGGAGAATATTGAGACCACAAGGGAGACGCTGTGTGATTTTGATGGAGGAGGATAAGAATGGGTGTGTAGATGGCAGGGGGTTTGATTGGGGGGGCCAGGGTTGGGGTTAATATCCCTGGCAGATAGGAGAAGAGAGATGATTGTAAAATGAAGCTTAGAACTTTTATACCATGGCTTGGGTGTGGATGGGGTATTTATGGTAGTGGAATAGTGATAGGAAGTGAAGTGGATAGTTAGGGAGCACAGAAAAGTGTAAGAGTTGAGAACTGGAGAGAGGGATGCAGAGGGTAAGAAAGATAAAAGAGACAAATATTGATTGAGGGGGGTTGGAGACCCGGTCCTCAGGATTGTGGGATCTGAAGCTTGAGGGAGGGAGTTTGTTGGGGGAGTTTCAGATGGTTTGTTGCTGCAACTTGGGTATGTGCAAGGAGTGGACAGAAGAGAGATAGCTAGGAGGGGGAAGTAAAGTGGACAGAATCTTACAACAGACATAATTTCCAGATTAGAAAAGGTGGGCCGAGTTTGGGGAAGTGGCCTGGGTCATAAATCATTAATTTAGCTGTGGAATGGCAAGCCCATGCATGGTAGCCTGAAATTAGGGCAGAAATACAGGAGAAATCAGAATCCCATCAGTGGATATAGCACAGGTCAGAATAGTGCCTACTAGTGTACAGTTAGTATAACCTGCCAGTAAAAAACTGGGCACTTAGTAAATTTTGCCCATTCCTCATGTGTCCCCAGACAGCTATATAAGTCAGAGTCCAGATAGGATGGGAGGGAGGGGGGTGGGTGGTGAGCCAGAATGCAGCACCGGCAAGGGAACACTCCAGGAATTGCTAGCCAGAAATCTGGAGAGCGGCGACAGCTGAAGAATCTGCTTGGCAGGAGGAGGTCAAGGCAGCTGCTGGAGGAGAACTGATAAGCTGCAAGCTGTGGGGAGAGCCCGTATCAGGGACCTCCTGAAGCTGTAGGGAGAGGGAGATAGAATTAGTAAGTGGCCACGGAATGCAGTATTTAATCAGTGGGCTGGCAAACAGTGGGAAGAGTAAGGAGGAACAGCAGGAAGCTGGTGACACTGGGCCTACAGCAGGAGCAGGGGGCAGGTAATTATTGAGATCAGAGTGTTAGGCCAGGGGGGGTGAATCAGCACCAAAAAACTAGCAATAGGGAACAGAATTAGTGAGACATTTGCTGAGGAGGAATTGGAGGTGTTTGAGAAGGAAAACTGAGATCAGGAAGGAGAGGGCACAGTATGGGAGCAGAAGGGAGCTGAAATCACTTACACCACAAATCAGTTTACAGTTTAAACATAGCTACAACAAGTGCCAAGAACAATATACTTATACTCTAAGGCATTGAAAAATTAGCAATAGGAGTTCTAGGCAGGCAGTTTCACAAGGTAGGGTCACTTGTTCTCTAGGATAAAAAAATAAAAATATTGAGGGTGAGGTCCATAGTAAAGAAGTAGCCAATCGGCGAGTTGAAGACAGAGGAGGAGACCAATCAGGACGCTGAAGAAAAAGCACTAAGAAAAATCAAAGTTATGGCGCGGTTCTGTGGCATCCCTGCCTGCAGTGGGAACTCTCCTTGGCTTGCTAGCCAGAAATCCATCGAGTGGCAGCAGCTGAAGAATCCACTCAGCTGGAGAAGGTCAGGACGGCTGATGGAGGAGAGCTAATGAGCCTCCTGAAGCTGTAGAGAGAGGGAAACAGAATTAGTAAGTGGCCACTGAATGCAGTATTTAATCAGTTGGTGGGCAGACAGAGGGAAGAGTAAGGAGGAACAGCAGGGAGCCGGCGACACTGGATCCGTGGCAGCAGCAGGGGGCAGATAATTACTGAGATCAGAGTGTTAGGCCGGGGGGGGGGATCAGTCCCAAAAAACTAGGAAAGGGTAATAGAATTAGTGAGATATTTGCTGAAGAGGAATTGAAGTAGTTCTAGAAGGAAAGTTGAGATCAGGAAGGGGAGGGGCACAGTATAGGATCAGAAGGGAGCTGTAATCACTTGCACCACAAATCAGTTAACAGTTTAAACATGGTTACATCAGAAGCAAGAACAATATACTTATACTCTAAGGCAGTGAAAAAATTAGCAATAGGAGTTCTAGGCAGGGAATTTCACAAGGCAGATTCGCTTGTCCTCTAGGATAAAAAAATAAAAATAAAAATATTGAGGGTAAAGTCAGTAGTAAAGAGGTAGCCAGTTAGCGAGTTGAAAACAGAGGAGGGGACCAATAAGGATGCTGAAGGGAAAGCACCAAGAAAAAGCCAAAGTTGTGGCATACCTGCTTGCAGGGGGAACTCTCCAGGGCTTGTAGCCAGAAATCTGGTGAGTGGTGGCAGCTGACGAATCCGTTCAGCTGGAGGAGGTCAGGGTGGCTAACAAAGGAGAGCCAACAAGCCGTAAGCTGTGGAGAGTGCCCATGTCATGGACCTCCGGAAGCTGATTGCAGGGGGAACTCTCCAGGGCTTGTTAGCCAGAAATACAGTGAGCGGCGGCAGCTGAAGAATTTGCTTGGCTGGAGGAGGTCAGGGCTGCTGACTGAGGAGAGCCAACGAGCCGCAAGCTGATGGGACCAGTAACCCCACTGAAGGTGCTACCAGGACTCAAAAGGAATTGTCAATGAGGGCACCAGTGACAGGTAACAGATATAGTGTCACAGCAAGCGGTCACTGTGTTGAGGTTTTTACTTCAGCAAGCCTTTTCTTCCTGTTTTGAGTTGGATGTCAGTTGCACAGTTAGGCCATGACAGAGTTGAGGGCAGGCTCCAGATCATGGAGTGCAAGACAAAAAGTCTCACCGACAACCAGGGCTGTGCAAGAGGCAGATTTTTGGTAATTGTGTCTCTTGCATTTGTATTCATACCTGCTTGCATGTTCATGTTTACTACAGATATATTTTTCACATTTCAGACTTGTTTCTGTTTTTAATGGTGGCACAAAATCAAGGAGTTGAGAATCAGCAATAAAATATTTACTAATGTAATGAGCAGTGGTAGCCATACTGTATGTGTGTCACCGAGCTTCAGCTCAGGTCTTAAAATACTGTATGTGATCTAATTGAAATACAAATCTTTAAGAGTAATGTTTGTATTTGAATTTTTTATGAAGTGTATTATGTATATGTATTTGTCCCAAAAAGTATTTCTGTTGCACAGCCCTGCCAACAACTGCTGCTGCACTCTGCTCAATGTAGATTTTATTTTTGTTTTAAACTAGTCTCTGCAGTCACAAACATGGAATCCAGCTGCTTGCCATGATCACAATGAATCCTTGACACTGCAAACTGTCCTCACACAAATGCAAGATTCTCTCACTGTCAGGCACACTACCTGTCTGACTGTCACACATGTAGCACGCATTCTCCTGTGCTCAGCTCTGCATCCCCTGCACTCTTTACCTCAAGAGAGGACCCACTGCCGACCCACCCCCCACATTCTTTACCTCAAGGGAGGGACCACCCGCGCTCTTTACCTCAAGGGAGGGACCATCAGACCGACCCACCCCAGACCGACCCACCCCACACTCTTTACCTCAAGGGAGGGACCCACCCCGCACTCTTTACCTCAATTTTCAGTAAGTCTGTCTGCTGTTCCACTCACAGCCTCTGGATGCTGACAGCTGATCACATCTCTTTCTTCCAGTCAAGTTTTTCCTGGCGTTTACCAGGCTGAGTGACCCACCATCTTAAGACTGTGAGGGCTACAGAGCATGACTTCCAAAACTTCATCTCTCCTGCTCTGCGGGTCAGACTCCAACTCACTGAAAACAAAAATTGACCCTGAGCACATGGGAATATGAAAAAGGTGCTGCTGAATGTGTTTCAGGTTGCACTGCATCAAAGCAGAACAAAATTAGAGAACAAAATGTATAGTGACTGAAAATGATGAAACAATAATTGCTAATATAGCACCTTCCCCCCAAAACGTAGTGACCTGTCTGATTTGGTATTCGTTAGTTCTTTTTCAGAAGCAAGAAACTGCTGCTTGGGCCAGCCTGGTGGCACTGAGGGTTGAAGCGCTGGATACCACATCTTGTGCCACACTGATGACCAGAGTTCGGGAACGGACTCTGAGAGCCAGGGGTCAGCATGGAGAGGAGAGGATTGAGCATCCAGAGGACTGCTCTCCTCTCCTGGTGTGGGGTATCAGGGATGCCTTGCTCTGTAGCGGCTCCTGGTGGAGACCAGGAGCACTAAAAGAAGTGGGACTGCTGAGGGGGTGAGGTGATGGTGGATGTCAGTAGAGGGTGTGGGATCGCACCCTCTGCACAGACATCATTGCACATCCGCACCTCAGGGAAAAACAAAAGGTGGAAAACCCTGGCTGCCAGGGAGGCAACAGCGAGACTCCAGGGGCTGAACCCACATGCCCATTGCTGGCCCCAACCCTGACTTGACTCTCCATGGTCCCAGTCTCCTCCCGAATGAGTCTGGTGGAGGGGGGGACCCAGCGCATGATTCCTTGGTCAGGGAAAGGGTTCAGGCTGGGTGGTAGAGGTGAGGTTGAGAGGGTCTGCACCAGAGAAATGTCCTGGTCAGCTGGTGACCGGGAAAGAAACGTCTACAAAAAAAAATAAACCTGCTGCTTCCATTTATTATCTTGAAGTGTTCTCTGGTTCTCTGGTTTTGCACCAAAGGGACCAGCACAGCAGATAGGAACCCTCCTCTCTGCTTCATAGGCTAGCGCTCTCTCTTGTCCTCCACCCCCTCTATACTAGAAGTGGTGTGGCCTAGTAGTTAGAGCACTGGCTTGGGAACCTTGTCATTGCAGGAGTAAACCCCACTAGAGCCAAATACCCTGTGTGACCTTGGGAACTTAACCTCTCTGTGCACCACTTCACCCAGATGTGGAAATGGGTAGAAGCAGGACCCCCCCTAGAAATAAGATGATGTATCTCATCTGGGCTATCCTGAGTAAATAAGACTCCCAACTCTTATACCGGGAGCAAGTGGTGCCTGACTAGATGGTCCTGCAGATCTCATTTAACAAACAGAATCAACATAGGACATGGGTGGGGCTTTTTTGGACTGGGAAAATGTTGTTTCTGTCCTAGTGGAGAGCTGAATGGTCTTCCTCCTCCTTTTGCCAAGTCCTGGGACAGCTGATCTGGTCCCCTGCTGAGAAAGGCTCTGCTGCATGTATCAGCACTTCATTGCTGGGATTTCTGCTGCATTTGTGCTTCGTCATAAAGAAAAGTAGCATATACTAGTCCCTGTGGTATAGTCACATTTGCCTCCAGTGCAGTACCTAGCAGCCATGTGATCTACTAAGCTGGTAAGTTTGGAGCATTTAACATTTTGGAATCTGTTTACTCTTTTTTTAGACAAGCTAGTAATTTCTCTTCAACAAGAAGACTCAATTTCTCCCATGCCATAGTTAGTAAAAAAAGGTGCAATGCATTATATGGGTTTCTCTGTCTCAGTTCAGCTTGGGGTTCATTTTGAGTGGGGCTGCATCATGGCAAACAGTCTGCAGGGTCTGCTTCTGCTTTGTCTTGTTTGCCTGAGCATGGCTAACCTGCCTTGCTTCCTCTGCACTCCAGGGGCTCAGGCATTCCTTCTTTTATAGTAAGGTGCCCATTCTCTGAGGTTTCTTTGCTCCTTGTGAGTCAGGCTGAAAGATGCCAGAGTCAGTAATACTGTAATACAAAGTTCCTGACCCTATCAGTTGTTCAGCATTTGAAACTTGTTTAAAAGCCAGCCTATCTGTGCAGTGGCAGGGCTGCTGCTCATCATGATGCCAGTGACCTGGTTCAGGACTGAGCAGGATGTTGAGGGAGCTGACCGGGGGAGACCATGACCTCACAGAATGGTCTCCTCCTCCGGGAAGATAGGGCTAGCATCCACTGATGTAGTTTCACCTGAGTGACCACTGGTGATGGTGTTGCTGAAGCTGTTGCAAGGGAGGAGGGATTCCAATTGACTCTGGTGTGCAGGGCATGCTCTGAAAATGCATATGCTCCATGGAGCTGCTTGCTTTGGATCCCAAAGGAAGGGGCCAAAAAAAAACCTTGGGTAAATCCTGCAACATTGCAGCTGGGTAACAGCACTCTCAGGACTCCCAAATCTAGCTGCCCACCTCACCAGCAGAAACTCAGTTGTCTCCTATGGAGGTAAGTCAGAGCTTCTGCAGACCCCACCATGGAGGTACAAGTCTGTGGTAAGAGGTGGTGGGGTGTAATATAGAAACATAGAATTTGTTGGCATATAAAACTGCATCGCTTACCCAGTCTGCCCAGTTTGCCCCTGCCTATACTGTCATTATGCCTCATAAATTTTACCCCTACCAGCTTCATTGCATAGCTTCTTGCCCTGCTGCACCTTCTCTTCTGAAAAATACTCTCTTCCTCCACCTTGTTCACCCCCCTGAGGTACTTACAGGTCTCTATCATGCCCCTTCCCTTCCAGAGTTTACATATTGTGATCTCTCAGTCTCTCCTCCTGCGGCATATGATGCAACCCCTGCACAATTGTAGTTGCCCTCCTCTGGACCACCTCTATGTGTAAGTGGCAAAGAAAGTGGGATGGGACTGGAAGGTTGCCAGGAAGGAAGGAAGGATAAAATACATTTCAATCATGTACTTCAGTGCATGCTGTTCTGTAGTTTCATGGTTTGTACGTATAACCAGTTTTGTGAGGGATGTTCTTTCACACTAGTGCTAGCAACTATAATTTTGTTCTTACCCTTAGCTAAGGTCAACCTACTGTTAGTAGGGCTTTGGGAGGAGGTATAAAAATCCAAGCAATATTTTCTGCTAGGGCTCAGGGAAGGCCCTCCTGCATACCGTATTTTCTACCCATGCTAGTCTCTAGTCTTAAAGCGTTCCACCTGGGACTTTTCCCATACTAGCTGCAGTAGACTCCATGCCCTGTGATATTCCAGGATGGTCTGTTTGTGTCTGTCACTTTCACTGACCCTTTGGTACCTTCTTGTCTGCACTAACTTGAGCCTCTCTTGTTGAAGTCTGGCCTTCTCATCAGGCAGACTGGCTTGCAGGTGGTGCAGCGTACACTGATTGCAGTCTATTTTCTTCAGCTTCTAGGGCCTCCTCCTGCTATCATAGACCTTCAGTTGTTCAGCAGCCAAAGGGAGGGTCTAATCCCCCCCCCATACCAATACTGTCTCCACCTCCTATATCCAGCATCTCCTGGGATCTACAGGAGCTCCTGAAAGCACAATCTGCCCACTCAACTCTCAGACCCAACTAACCGCTGAGTGATGTGCCCCATGAGTTGGTGCAGTGCTAGGTCCATCACTCTTAAACATGTGTATTAATGACCTGAAGGGATCAGTAGCAGGCTTGCTGATGACATGGCTTGTGGAGGAGCAGAGGTGGTGATGGATGGGCACTACTCTGAGTGGAAAGGAATACTCAGTGACATCCCTCAGGGATCTGTGCTGGAGACACTGCTCTTCAACATCTTCATCATTGATTTGGGGTTTCCAGCAGGCAGCTAACATTTCTGGATGACACTAAGCTGCTCAAGGGGGTGGCAAACATTAGGTGGACCTGAACAAGCTGGATGATTGGTCTGAATCCTGGAGTCTCTGATTCAATGTAGCCAAATGCGATGTGCTACACTTTAGGAGAAAAAAACAGAGGTAGCACCTACTCTGTACAATGTGGGATTCCCTCTTGCTACAGCTGAGGAGTAAAAGGATCTGGGGTCATAAAAGGCAAGGGGCTGAAGCAGGACATGCAGTGTCAGGATGCAGCTAAGTGGGGCAGCAGAATGCTTGGGTACATCAGCAGCAGGCAGCCAGATAAACAGGGGAAATAATTCTGCCACTGTACAAGGTCATAATCAAGTCCTACACAGAGTACTGTGTGCTGATTTGGTCTCCTCTATACAAAAGGGACATTGAGGCAGTTACGAATGTGCAGTGCAGGGCCACCAAAATGATCAGTGGTATGCGGGACAAAAACTAGGAGGAGAGGCTGGACACCATGAACATATTCTGAAATCATACAAACCACGTGTGCAGACAAAAGCAACTGGTGCTTACTTACTGCTGACTGGCAACAAAAAAACACAGGCGAGAGCATTTCAACAGAAATTCAGAAAATTCCAAGGCAAAAAAGTTTGCTTTCTCTCACAGTTTTATTCAACATAAGAGACCGCAGCTCAGAACCCCAATGTTTCAGGATGACAGCAAGTCCCTTCATTAGGGAAGCAAGGCTGCTTTATTTAATTTATTCAACATGTTTAACTTTATATATAATAGAAGAAGCAACAATGTCAGTCAAAGCCATATACATACATAACCAAAGCATACACCATAATGCATGAGACCCCATAATCTGAAGACAAATAAGAATGAAAGCAGGCAACATACAGAAGTGAGAAGGAAAAAATTGATCACAAGAAGGGGGGAGTTGGGGTGAATATTTACAAAGCTGTCTATCTAAGACAGATTGATCCAGAAAATAAAAATTAAAAATAAAAGGTAGAACAAACGAGGTGTGAGTGCAGCCTGTTTGATATAATAACCACTCTGCAAAGAAAGGGGAGTTTACGACAGGGAGGAAGGGAGGAGTAGGAAAGAGAGGAAGGGAGGAGTAGGAAGGAGATCCATGCTGGAAAGAACAACATATAAAGTACAGCTACTAAAGATAATAGCGCATAGTGTCTATGGTGGTGCCTCAATTATTAGCAAAGTGACTATAATAAACATTATTGTGTAAGAGTCATATCTGAAGGGAGGGGCTGAAATGGCAAGCTATTTTAAAAATGGCAGTTATAGTATTGGCAGAATGTTTCTGCTGCTCAACAGCAACAGTTATCCACCTTGGATGGCAGGAGTGAATGGGGGGGGGGGGGGCGAGGCAAATGGAGAGCCATAGAAATATACATAGAGCATGCCCCGAGCACAAAATGGTATGCATATGATCAGTAGACAAACCAAAGGATTAGACATTTTTTTTAAATATAGGAAAAAAGACAAGGTTACAAAAGAGAGTGGAGATGCTGCAGAGAGAAACATGGTAGAAAAAGACATGTAATCCCAGATGGCAAACTTTAGTAAAACATCCCATAATTGTTAGGAGCCAAACTTTGCCAGGGCATATGTCTGTAGAAAATCATAATATAAAACAAAATAAACTGTAGGTAAATACTTCCGTTACCTATTTCATACAAACGTATATGTCTTGCCTATATTTATAGCTAGGGTGATGTATTTCCAAATGCTATCAAAGAACAAAGTATGAAAAAATGTAAACTCCCAATAAATGTAAAACAATTAGTGTATGTACAGTACATGTGATTTTAATACAGAATGGCAAAATGTCTAAACTGTCATTAAGACCTGCTGTATGTATGGCATCAAGTGTACAGCTCCATCTTGCTTCCTTTTGGAGCAAGGTACAGACATGATCATCTGCCCCGGGGTGATGTGGAACATGTGCTAATCCAATGAAGGTGTGGCAGGAGGGAATCCTTAGAATGAAACCGTTCAAGATGTGCCCCATGTGGAGTGTCAGGGTAACAGCTGCAACTGACCTAGCTTGCTCCTTTATCCTGAAGCTTTTGTAATGGTCGTATCGTGCAGCCAGTATCAATTTTAGAACAGGAGCAGAGTATGACATAGACAATAAACAATGTTGAACATGCAATGATTTCTTTGATTGCAACTGTTGTCTGCTTGGTAGGATGGGTAAAACATATGCCTGTGTTGCAAAACTGTCAAATGCTACCCTTGCCACAATGATGACTGCACATAGGAGGGGCAGGAAACCAGTTTAGACATGTGTCTATAGTAGACGCTTTGTATAAGCTGTGTATCAGCATGTCACTATGATTTTACCTCTCAATATGTAACCCTTGGGGTATTGATGAGATTGTTAAAAGCACATTATCCCATTTTAGAACTTGCCACTGTTTTTTAAGTATGTTTGCAATAATTGGTGTAATAGCATTACATTCAGTCACAAAAGTGATTGGTTGTTGCTGTGCAAGATCTACTGCAGGGGTAAGGAGAGTGTTTCTGTTAAGGTTTCTTGCTCTTTTGTATGCATCATTATTTAGGTCAGTTGAATATTCATGTTCTGAGAATATTTTAAACAGATCCCCTGCTTGTTCATTAAATAGTTCCAAAGTGAAACAGTTTCTGTGGATGCGGATGAATTGTCCATAGGAGATGGCACATATGGTATGTCCAAAATGCTCAACCACAACATACCATTGTACGTGCCATACCCTATGGACAACTGCAGTAAGGTACGGACTCATTACATGTTCAGTACTGTTTGTTGTCTATATTACATTTTGCTCCTGTCCACAAATTTTTACTGGCTGCACATTACAGTCATTACAACAAACTCTAGTCAGAGCCAATACAGCTGCAGAATTATTTTAGTGAATGTTCATGATATCAGGAATTAGTTCAGTGTTTTGTTGTTAAAAGTCATATTTAACATTTATAATACAATGGCATGAAATAATCTTGTACTCTGATTGGACTGTCATAGACTGGAGCCATGATGTTATCCGAGTACAACATCACAGCTCTAGTACCAGCACACAGAAGACCACATAAACAGTTACCTAAATCATTCCACCTACAGCACGCTTTGTCATGTTCCCCTACCAGCTAGCTCCGCTTCTGTAATTCCCATCTGGTTGTCTTCCTCCGTGTTCACGCAAGTTAAACTTCAGACCTCCTCGATCAACCACCCTAAGTCCCCAGCACAGAAGCTTCCAAAAATATAACTCCTACACACATTTATTCCTAAAACCGAGCGGCTTCAGTTATCAGGAAAACCGTAGTTCATAGTCACGCGGCTCTCTGACGTTGCTCAATTCCTGACAAAATAGCAGCTGCTAGCCCACAAGAACTGCACAAAAAGAACTAGACAAGCAAGTTTACCTTACAGCACTTTTAACAGCTCCTTTCTTTGAAGTGAGACACACATAAAAATGGAACCGGAAAACCGGTAGTGTACGTACAAGCCTAGCTCCCGACTCCCATATGCGACTTTCACTGACCGGTATTTAAAAAAAAAAAATTCACCTGACACATGAAAGACTGGGTGGCAGAATCAATCCAATCAAACTTGATGGCAACAAAACTGACACAAAAATTAGCGTGGTCTGTGTGTGTGTGTGGGGGGGACATGAAGCAAATCTGCACCACCACGTTCCCGACTCCCGTATGTGACTTTCACTGACAGGATTTATAAAAAAAAAAATCTTCGGCTGACACATGAAAGACTGGACAGCAGAATTAATCCAATTAAACTTGATGGCAACAAAAACTGACTCAAAAAATTAGCGTGGGTGTGTGTGTGGGGGGGCAGGAAATGAAGCACCACCTACTGGGCAAACAATAGAACAGCACTATTTTTCCAGTAAGTATTCCTACTCAATAAAAAAAGTACTAAAAAAAAATTTAAATACATTTAAAATCTATTTTTTTAATTTAATTTGACAAATGAGCCATTGTATAATAGCAATAATGCACTCCAGGGTGTGTGTTGTGCTGGGATAACATCACTTCTGGGGTGATTAGTGCTTTCGGCCTGCAGCCTCATGCTTAATCACCCCAGGCGTGACGTTATCCCAGCACAACACACACCCTATCGTGCATTTGCTTAATCATATTACATGTAATATGGCATGCACTGTCATATATGAAAGAGACATCAGCAGTCTGTTACTAGTGTGACACATCCTCAGGATATGAGGAGGCTCATAAAGTTATAACTAATAAGGTAATTATTAAAATCTTTACATATAAACCACGATATCAGAAATCTAAATTTATATAGAAGTCCATTTTGCACATTGGGGGTGAAGCACTGAGGATATAAAATGTTCAGGTGTTCATTCATATATATATATTCTTTCTCTTGAGAGACAATTTTGTCTAGCACTGTGGATCAAATGAACTCTGGGATGCAAAATAGAAATGTCAGGTATGTATTCTAAAACAATAAGGGGAAAGGAACATTGTTTAACCAGGAGTAGCACACTAAGCTGAAGCTTCTTTCCAGAAATGACCTGGGAGCACAAGGAAGTTAAGTGATTTGCTCAGGATCACACAGTATACACCTAGGCGGCTTAGGGATTCAAACCCAGGTCTCTACATCTGCAGCTCAGAGCCTTAACCCATTATGCCATACTGCCTCTTCAAATAAAAAGCAGGACATTATTATATCAGATACTCATTTAGTCATAATACAATAAAGAAACACTTCTATTGAAAAGTATGCCATCTTCATATTTTGAAATTTGAAAGGCGCTTAATTAAATAAATGTATTATTATTGTTATATACTGGAAATAAAAATTGTCTATAGAAATCTTACAGAAAATGCACAAGTTCAAAGCAATCATTCATACCTGGGCTATAGTCAAGCCCTCAACGTATAGATCCACTATGCCTGAGCATCTGATATAATAATGTCCTGCTTTTTATCTGTTTTTCTTAGAATAGATCGTAACATTTGGAATCATTGTACTGCAGAGCTCATTGGTTCCACAGTCCTAAAGAAAATGTCTCTTAAGAGAATAAATGAATACCTGTATGTTTTATATCCTCAGTGCTTCACCCCAACATCCACAAACTAGATTTCTATATAAATTTATATTTCCTGATATTGTAGTTTATATGTAAAGCTTTTTTATAATTACATGCACTAACCAACTGTGAAAATATGCCTTGTAGGTAATTTGTACCAGGTTTGATATTATACTTTTCATTACCTTAATCGCCAGTTTTAATTTTATAAGTGCCTCCTCGTATTCTGAGGGCACGTCACATTCGTTGTTTTAAATTTTTAATTTGTAATCATCACTGGTGGTGGATAATGTAAGGGCATTTCTGCATTAAGTTACTAACTCTGGGGCTGGCCCAGTGGCACTGAGAGTTGAGGCGCTGGACACCACACCTCATACTACGCTGGCAACCCGAGTTTAGGAGTGAGCTCTGGTGCCGGGGGTCGGCAGGGGATGGGTGAGGATTGAGCACCCACTGGGCTACTATCCTCCCTGGGAGGGTGGATCAGGAGTCCCAGCATGCTGACAGCTTCTGGAGGAGTCCGGGCGCTGCAGCACACTGGGCAGCATGCAAGTAGCATGGCCTGAAGCAAGACAGGTTGTTGCGTGCCATTGCATTGGGCACATGCCCATGGGGAGCACTAGAACAAAGGAAACACCCAGTTGGCAGGACTAGGTGATGGCACCTGCCACCATGCCCACAGCCAGGTCCACCCTTCCTGACCTCCCAGATTTCTCCACCTGGGTCCTCACCCACACACTGGAGACTGTCTGGAAGAGCACCCAAGGAGGGCGGCCTAACCTCAGAGGGTTAAGCTGGGGGTGCTGAGTATGTGGTGCCAAGGAGGAGGAGGGGAGAGGAGAAGAGAGAGAAGGGTCAGGTAAAGAGGACTTCAGCCTGGGCAGGAACTGGCAGGATGCCTGAGAGAGGCTCCTGCTGACTGCGACTAGAGGGAAAAATAAGTGAATAAAAAAGTTACTAATTCTGTTGAAGCTCCGCTTCTGGAGTGAAATGTTAGTCTGTTTTGCCCCAATCTGGTGTATCATTGCTCCCTGCTATTCATTGCACTACTGCACTTATGTTGTTTTGAGTATTTATCCTATTAATTTAAATGTGCTACTTTTATAAAGCTGGTTAAAGTTTTACTACTAACTATGGAATAAAGCTTCTTTTTATTTGATGTACAAGTGGCAAGTACACAAAAGTGCAATAGTATAATAAATAGCAGAGAGCAATGCTACAATAGATTAGTGCATAAAACAACTAATGTTTCTTTCTAAAACATCACTATGGTTGAGCTCCCAGTGTCTGCTTACTTTTTTCATTGACTCTTGGACCTGGGGGCTGGGCACCTGGTGCCAATCAATTAATCAATCAAAATCTTTATTTATCCCGGTGGGCACCATTGAGCAAGGCTCATTTGCAAGGTGGACCTTGTCATGAATACATCAAAGTACAGTACAGAAGCAGGCATACAAAAAGCAATAATACACAAGGAAGAACAATTGAAGAAGTCAGCAGATGTACAATCAACCATAGGCATACAGGGGTTATAAGCAGAGATCTTTGAATGAGGCAGCCAGCAACTACACATATAGGGAAAGAGTCCGTGTATGGGGTGGCAGGTTACAGGAGGTAAAGAAGAGGAAGGATATATTACCGATGACTGGGGAAAAATTGGGCTAAAACCATTGAAAGTGATGATGGCTGTCGTGTACTTGTTTATTATGATAATGATGGAGGAGGGGTAGATAACTGGGACACTACTATGGATGGGGTGGGACTTTAGCCAGGCTGGAGCGGACAGGGAAGGGTGGGTGCAGCAGGAAGAGTTAATAGGGAAAAAGTGAGAACCAGGGGTAGAAACATGGCAAGCGTCAGGATGGAAAGAGGGAGTTGTGGAATTAGTGGGCTAGCGGTGAGGAAAACATTTGCAAGGTGCTTTCATGTAGCGATCGTAGAGTGCCTTGAAGATATTCAGGCTAACAGGGCAGCTCAGCTTCAAGTTCTTTTGTAAACCGTTACACAATGTGGGTAAAGAGAAGCTTAGAACAGCTTTGCTGAAATGAGTTTTGACCCTTGGAACTTGGAGGGCAGTTAGGGAATAGCTCCTTAGAGAGTAGGTGCCTAACACACTCTGGGGAATACAATCTGAGACATATGAGGGGATCTTGTTGGTCACCGCTCTGAAGGCCCATAGGGCGGTGTTTCTATTTCTTCTATAGTGTAGGGAAGTCCAGCCTAATGATGAGTACAGGGAGCCAGAATGGGGGATTAGCAGCACCAGGGTTTGGCTATCATTGTCTAATTACTTTTTTTAATTTACTGTCTGACTGCAGGGTTGGGCACTTGGTGTCAGAATGGAGGGAGTTTGGTGGCACCAGAGTTGGGCAGCAAGTGGTTACTTACTTTCATTTAATTTACCATCCAACCCCAGAATTGGGCACCAAGTATTGGGAGGGAGCAGCACTGGAGTTTGGATCCTGGTAACTGCCTAGCTCTATTAATAGTGGCAGCTTCAGGTTTTCAATCAGAAAAAGATTCATATGCCTCTGACTGCTCTGTGTTTGTGTCACAGATCCCCACCCATGACTTAACCAGCATGCATCTCGCACCTGACTGCTGCAGACCCACACCTGTGTTTACCTCTCACCATTTTCTGTGCTCATACCCAGCTCTTTCAGAAAAGTGGCATGCACTGAACTCCTAGACAGTTGAAGCCCAGTCTTCAGTCCCATGCATCAAGCCGAGGCTGACTGCTCAAACCCCAGGTGAAATGTGGGTCTGGTTTTATAAAATATTAATCAACTCTCTTCCCTGTATCAGGAGGGATTAACTTTTCTTCAGTCAATTAAAATAAAGTAACAAGTCACTTTTGGAATGCAGATACCTTCTGAGATTTACAATACTTCTTGTTAAACAGTGAAGGATTGGACATGATGGACCAAGAGCCCCTTACAACATTAAATTACTATGGACATGATGAACCAAGAATCCCTGACAACCTTAAATAACTATGTTACAGTCAGAGGTTGGACATGATGGACCCAGAGCCCCTTACAAGCTCTTCCAGGACCTCTGCATGCACAGAGGGGCAGCGAACTGTTTGAGGATTGTTGGGCTCTCAATATACAGACTCCTGCAGATACACAAAACATGTTAATGAAATTAGATAAATAAGGAAATAAATACTGTATGTTGCACTATAAATATACAGCTGTGAACCTTCCTCATAGGTTGCCTCACATGTTGTGAAGCTTGAGCAAATAGAAATAAAAAATGTAAGTGTGGAGGTGGACATTGGATGTTGGAGAGCATAATAAAATGAGAGGTGAGGAATTAAAAACTGTCTAAAAACACAATGGGCTGGATATTCAAAGGGTTGAGCCATGCACAATAGGGTTCGCCTGCGCAAGTCCGAACTTGCTCCATTCTGTCATATTCAGCAGGAGGCAGTTGCGCCACAGAAAACATGCTGAGCAACAGTGCAATGCAAATCAATGCATGCTGAACTGGAGCGGGAGGAACCATGCATAAACTGCACAGCCCGATATTCAGCAGGGCTGTGCAGAGTTGTGCAGGTGCAACCCAACCTGTGCCTGTACAACTTTGAGCCTAAAAAGGCTTAAGTTGAGGGCCACCCACAGGTGAGCTGCTGCATTGCGGGCACAACACAACAGCTGCCACCTGTGGCTGGCCCCAACCAGTCCCTGTCCCCCACAGCCCAATCGCGGGCAGCCGACTGTAAATCCCCACCACCACCCCACTGGCCCGATCGGCGGAATGGTTTAATTTCCCCCAACAGCCCGGTCCGCGGCGCAATGTAGCCCCCGCGAACATAGCCCTGGTGGTCCAGTGGACCTAAAAGCCCGATAGCGGGCAGTAGTTGTGTAAACCCCAACCTCCCGAAATCAGCCCTGGTGGTCCAATGGACTGAAAAGCCTGATCGCAGGCAGTAGTTGGGTAAACCCCCCCTCCCGAAATCAGCCCTGGTGGTCCAGTTGACCGAAAAGCCCGATCGAGGGCAGTAGTGTAGAATCCCCCTTCCCGAATTCAGCCCTGGTGGTCTAGTGGCACATCCCGATCATGGGATGTAAATGCTGCACAAATCCTCCCCAACATTGCCCTGGTGGCTAGTGTTCCCCCTCCCACCACCACCCTGCTCCCCACAGCGGCGGGTGACAGCATCCCTCCCGCCTGCAGCCCGCCCCACTGACTGACAGCCCAGTAGGGCTGCATCCGTGGTGCAGAAAGGCCAATGGGCATGCAGCCCATACCGTACATGACAGTCAGATTAGTGAATGATTCATTCACCAAAACTGGACTGTCGTATGCTGACTGTCGACTACACGCAGTGGCTCTTTCTCTGCACCAACAGCGCGCACCTGCTGAACTGTCGGTCGATGGCGGCTGCGGCTGGCGGGGTGCTGCCACCCTGGCTGTGAAGGCAGGTGGTGAAGCTCAGGTGGGTGGTGAGGGGACACACTAGCCACCAGGCAATGTTGGGGAGAGTTTTGTAGCATTTACATCCCTGTCGGATGTGCCACCAGAACCAGGGCTGATTTGGAGGGGAGTTTACATAAATCACTGCCCGCGATCGGGCTTTGAAGTCCATTGGACCACCAGGGCTGATTTCGGGAGGTGGGGGCTTACATAACCACCGCCCGCTATCGGGCTTTTCGTCCACTGGACCACCAGGGCTATGTCTGGGGCACATTGCCCGCGAACACCGGGCTGTGGGGGAATAAACCATGCCCACGATTGGGCCAGTGAGGGGGGTGGGGGATTCTACATTGTTTTGCCCGCGATCGGGTTGCAGGGGCGCCGCCCCACGGCCGTTGCCTGGCAGGGTGTCAGGTGCAAGTCCTCAGGATCGAGCACCCGCATGCTAATAGCATGCAAATGGGACCATAATTAGATGCAAATGGCCCCCTCGCCTTGCATGAATTATAGCCCCATTTGCATGTCACCTTTGAATATCGGATTTTATGATGGCGCAATGGTACTTGCTCCACCGCAAGTTGAATGCTCCACTCTGCCAACTTGTGGCGGTGCAAGTTCTACTGCACCATGCACAGTGGCTGTGGCTGGGGGGTGATATTCAAAGGAGTTGCTCAATAGCACAACTCCTTTGAATATCGCCCCGGATGCACCCCTACGCAACTATTTTGCGCAGTGCAAGGGCTTGCTCCTATGAATGGTGCAGTTTGAATATCCAGCCCAATGTCTTTATGGGTCTGAAGAGAGAAATTCACTTAAGAACAGGCAACTAAAATTAAATTTCAACTTCTATGTATCTATGTAAAAGCACACAAGAAGGCTGAAGATAAACTATTAGTATAATCAAGGGTTAAGACTCAAATGTGTTGCAAGATAAACTGAAGGTGGGGGGATGGAAGCAATGAAACACAAAGCCACCTAGAAAAGGCACACAGCTTCATTAACTGTTTAATTAATATAAATATCTTGTTTTAAAGACACATTTTGCAGGAAATCAACATGTACCACAGAATCAGGTAAATATGCAGCAATAAAATAATTAGAGGCACATAATAGGAGCATGCTCTTTAAAGACAAGTGGCCCAATTCCAAGAGGGGCTATGCTGGTATAAGCTGAGATACACCAAACCCCATGGCGTACCTCATGACTTACACCAAACGTTATGCCAGCCCCTATTCCAGGAGGTGCCCTGCGCCAGTATGTCTGTGGGCTGTGATAATCACAGGTTAGGACATTACTTACACCACAGCCTGCTTACACCTGGACAACTGTGGGTTACAACATGCACAAAGCCCAATTCCAGGTGGCCGGGTGTTGTAACCTGCAGTTGCAATTCCCAAAGCCACAGTGGCATAGGGAATCTACAACAGCTCAGAGTTGTCATACAGTAAGTGGCAACTGATGGCTGGCACAGTCAGATGCAGCCATGTAGCACTGCAGCAATGGCGCCATGCTGTCCCCTGGCCCCCATATGTACACCCCCAAACCCCTGATTGTGAGGGACCCCCAGGGTCCTGTCCAGTAGCATCCCCCCGGATGCCTATGCCATCTGTACTGGTCCCCCCATGCCCCCAGATGTGTGCTGTGGTGGTCCAGGGTGGGGGGCTCCAGGGGGGTCACCTGTCACTTGCCTCAAGTTGCGACATGCAGCTGCGATACACCATGCGTGGGCTACTGCCACACGCATGGTGTATCTCACATGCCACAATTGCCGGGACCCTGCCACTTCTGGAATGCTGTGTAGGATCCCTGGCATAGAGGCGACTGGCATAACTCACAACCACATGCAAGTTATGCCCGCCGTCTTGGAATTGGCCCCAAGATCTTGTAATGCTGAATCAAACTGAAGTAGACACTGCAATGATGAACAGTGGAATGTAGGACAGAGTGTATCCAAAGTGCCAAGGAAAGAAAATCATCTTTTCATTGTTTATGGAAGTTAGCTGTTCCAAAGCTATTTATTTTATTTGACCTTAAAATGATGAATGTGTTTCAACAGAAATTACAGCAACTGCTGCCTTAAGCTCTTTAACAGGTACAGTTATTACTGGAGCTCTAGAAATAGTGCTATCTACTGCAGGCAGGGGCGCAGACACACACACCACTGTAGTAAATGGAGAGAAAAGCGGAGTAATGTGAGTCATGTCCAAACCAAACTACTCAGTGGAAGACCACAGTCTTACAATCCTGTTACATAGATTAACAGTGCTTTCTCCTACTCATAGCAATACGTCAGCATGGTGACATCACCATGTAGCTGTAAAAATAGATACGGGAGCATGTTAGGTCAATTAAAGCTGCTACCCCTGATATTCCACTGGGGGCACATTTTGAACAGTTTAAAGGAGAAGGTTTGTGTTTGCAGTGCTGTGTATTTGCTTAGCTGACTCCTCCCATGTCATTTTCATTCCTTCTTTTGGTATTTCCAGTCAGCAATTGTGGTTCGAGGACCTTCTGAAATTAAAAAAAATACACTTTTTAAACTAAGTGATGTACCTCACCATTTTTGCAGATGCTGTAAGGAGGACATGTGCCATCTGTATAAAGGAAGAATACAGTCTACTCCTCCACCACAACATGTTACAACTGCCTTAGATTGCGACATGAGCAACACAGAGAATGTGAATGAAATAATTTTAGATGTATTATTTGCTATACACAAATAAAGGCTACTAGTACTACACACTGTGTGAGTGGCAAGACAGGATGTCTTAAAATAAAATACAGATAGGAAGCATTGAAAACCATATGTTTTTTTCTGAGCTGCTGCCCCAGTGACACCAAAGAATGGAAGGGGTTGTATTTCAAGTCCCTCATTTGCATGTCAATGGAGACATGAAAGCTTGTGTCTGAGCCCCAGAATCTAGATATTTATTACAACAAAAAATGACTGGTCTCTTATTGACATACTTGTAGTAACTGATGTAATGAATGAAAAATATGTCAGAAATATCCAGTTCATAAATAAACAGGAATCTTCTCCTTTAATTCTAAGGATCCCTCCCTTCTCACCTTCATGGGATCAGAACATGTTCCACATCACCCCAGGGGAGGTGAATGTGTCTGTACCTTGCTCTAAAAGGAAGAAAGGTGGATTTATACACTTGATGCCATATGTCCAGAGGTCTTAATGACAGTTTAGACATTATACTATTCTGTAGTAAAATCACATGTACATACACTAATTGTTTTACATTTATTGGGAGTTTACTTTTATATACTTATTTTTTTATAGCATTTTGAAATATGTCATCATAGATATAAATATAGGTGAGCTATATATGCTTTTATGAAACAGGTAACTAAAGTGTTTACCTACAGCTTATTTTCCTGTATGTCATGATTTTCTACATATACATAGCCATGAAATGTCTAGCATCTGACCATTATGTGATGTTTAATAAAAGTTTACAATTTGGAATTTCATGTCTTTTTTCCATGTTTGTCTATGCAGTGCATCTGCTCTCTGCTGTACCCTTTTGCCTTTTTTCCTATATGTTTGAAATTTTGTCTGGATCCTTTGGTTTTTCTACCAATCAGATGTGCAACATTTAGTGTTCAGGGCATGCTCTAGATATATTTCTAGGATTGTCCATTTACCCCACCCCCCTCGCCTTCACTCTTACCTTCCCAGGTGGATAACAGTCAAGCAGCAGAAACATTCTGGCAACAGTATAACCCCACTAAAGTGGGAGCAGGGAAGAGGCTGGCAATTACAGGCCTGACCTCGGTGGTGGAGAAGCTATGGAATCACTACTAAAAGAAAGGTTTGTCATGTATCTCAAATACAACAGAGCACAGGATTCAAGGCAGCATGAATTCACAGCAGGAAGATCATGTCAAACACATCTGATAGATTTCTTTGACTGGGTCACTAGAGAGGTGGATCAGGGAGGGTCGGTGGATGTGGCTTACCTGGATTTCAGCAAGACCGTTAACACCATCCCACATACTGTAGGAGGCTAGTAAATAAGCTAGGCAGCCTGGGAGTGGATCCCAGGGTGGCAAACTGGGTCACAAATTGGCTGAGTGGTAGGACACAGGTGGTGAAAGTGAATGGAGCTCAATCCAAAGAAATGGAGGTGATCAGTGGGGTCCCACAGGGATCAGTGCTTGGACTAGCCCTCTTTAATGTCTTCACAAGCAACATTGTAGAGAGGCTGGAAGGTAAAATGTGTCTTTGCAGATGACACAAAGATCTGCAACAGGGTTGACACTCCAGGAGGGGTAAAGAAAATGAGACGGGACCTAAGCAAGCTTGAGGAGTGGTAAATGGTGTGGCATCTGAGATTCAGTGCAAAGATGTGTAAGAGCATTCACTTGAGGCACAGAAATGCAGGGGAAGAGTACATGATGGGGGTAGGTACTGATGGCCACCAAATAGGAAAAGGGCTTGAGAATAATCATATCTGATGATCTAAAGGTTACCAAACAATGTGAGAAAGCTGTGAGGAGAGCCAGTGGAATGCTGGGGAGCATAGGGAGAGGTATCTCCAGCAGAAGGAAGGAGGTGGTGATGCCACTGAATAGAACATTGGTGAGACCTAATCTACTGTACAGTACTGTATCCAGTGTATCCAGTTCTAGAGACTGCATCTCTGGAAGGATATAGAGTAGAAGCGGTTCAGAGAAGGGTGACAAAAATTGTGCAGGGCTGCACCAAAAGTCATATGAGCGGAGACTGGAGGACCTCAATATATATTCTCTGGAGGAGAGGAGAAAGAGAAAAAGGATATGATAGAAACTTTCAAATACCTCAAGGGTGTAAATAATGTACAAGAGGGTAGCATCTTTAAAAAAAAGATGCTCAAGAGGAAGGACCTTAATATGAAAATGGAGGGGGGGGGGGGATAGACTTAAGGATAATGTGAGAAACTATTTTTTCACAAAAAGGGTGGTGGATTCATGGAACAACCTCCCGGCACAGGTTGTAGGGGCAAAAACAGTAGGGGAATTCAAAAATGCATGGGACAGACATAAAGGAACTCTAGCGATAGGAAAGAAGGGGTAAGCCGCAGATCATTTAGGATCTGCTGTATATGAAATGCTGTAGGTAAGGAAAATGGGCAGACTAGGTGGGCCAAGTGGTCCTTATCTGCCATCAAATTCTATGTTTTTATGTTTGTATTTTTGTTATTAGCTTGTCATTTTACCCCCCTCCCCCTAAGGAAATGACTCCAAGTGCTGTAATGTTCATTATGGTCACTGTACTAATAATTGACTTACCACACTAAGTACTATCGCTATTACCTTTAGCAGCTGTACTTCCTCATCTTTTGTTCTTTCCAACATGGATCTCTTTCCTACTCTGCCCTCCCTGTCCTGAACTTTGCTTTCCTTGTGCAGTGATATATCAAATAGGGTGAACTCACACCTCATTTGTTCTCCCTTTTATTATAGTTTTCCTTTTAAGTCTGCGTGCTTGCACATGCAGCGAACCTCTTGCAGTAGAATGACTTTTGAGGGGTGTGACACTGTCTCTCAATGCAGAGTGGTCTGCAAGGGGTCTGACAGTATCACACCAATCATCACACATGCTGGTCATGACACTGTTTTGCCTGAAACAGTGTCTACTTGAAAAGAAAAAGCTGCAGCAATCATACTGTGGCTTTTTCCTTTCATCTGCAGAACACCACCCAGCAAATAGCTGTTCGCTGTCCTGAATCTGATCAGCATGGCTGATGTCACTGCCACCACCAGGGTCACTTCCCACATCATGCGGCTGTCCCGCTCCTCCTTGTCCTGCATCCCCAAAATAGTTGCAAATGTATAGGTACTGTCACTCTCGATGGCACAAGTTTCCTGCACAGTCGCCCATGGTGCCACTCATTGAGCACTGTCGCCAAGTCCTAAAAGTGTGTCTGTTGGGAGGGAGAGACAGAGGAAGATGGTAGCAAGCAGAGTGAGACAAAGAGAGAGAGAGAGAGAGAAAACAGCAGCCCCAACATGCACAGCAACATTTGTTTACTTTGTTGCTGTATTGTAACTCTCTCTCTCTCTCTCGTGACGCCATGGACAGATGCTGCCAGCCCCCACCCTAACAGATGGAAGAGCACAAATCTGGGAGACACACAGTAACAGTGCCAAGGAGCTCTCTCCCATAACAGATCTCTGGTCTCCGTCATCCAGTCACTGCCCACGGCAGACACCCCTTCTCCACCACTGATGGTGTGTGCATCTCTCTGTGCCCTGAAGGGGCGTGTCTCTGGAGTTGCCTGTCCTCTGATCGGTGTCCTTCTCTAGCTGACATCAGGGTGCCCAACCCCCATGTCAGCATCCACAAAGCCCCCTCAACCAGTGTGGGACACTGGGAGCCCACTCCCAGTGTTTCCAGTTGTCATGTCCCCCTCTCCTGAGGGAGAGTGGCATTAAAGGTTGCACAGCATAAGGATATGGTTCTAGCAGTTAAACTTGGATGTGCGTCAGTACTCACCGAGGGGTATAGTCACTGCTGTGCAGCTGGAAGGGAGGACAACATGAATCCTTTCCATTATGACAATACTGCCCTGCTGATTTTCCTCTCACAACCTGTTTCTATAATATCATATATATCAAAATGTTCAGTGTTTGCTAAGCCCTTGATTTCCCCCGTCTTCTTCTTTTTTTCCTTGTATTAGTATGTACAAATGTCTACACACTTCTCCTTTTTAGCAAGGTCTGTTTTGTTCATTTTGCTGCTATCAGATCCATCTTTCTTTGCCTATCTTAATTGCCTGAATGGGTCCCATCTTTCTTGCAGTCCATGATAAGGTTTTTTCCTTCACTTGCATTATTATCAACTCCATTTTGGACAAGGGGCCCAATTTTCAAAGGTTAAGATTTGTGCTGTGCAAAGACCTTCCCCACACACTTGAGTGTGTTAAGTATTTATTGACTACACTTCCAGAACATAACGCAAAGTTGGTCATCAATGGGTTTCTTGTGCTGTAAAGCACATCACTATGCTGGCCACTGAGGTGGGTAATGCTGGATATCGAACAGGCAGCCTAGGAGCAAAGTATTGGCTAGCAAATTGCAAATGTGATGAGTACAGTTGTGCAACAGTGCTATATTGGAACATCCCCATGCGAATTAACCCATTCCTCACTTACAGCATTAAGAGACAATTACCAACTCA
Organism: Neoceratodus forsteri; assembly: GCA_016271365.2. Classification (NCBI taxonomy): domain Eukaryota; kingdom Metazoa; phylum Chordata; order Ceratodontiformes; family Ceratodontidae; genus Neoceratodus; species Neoceratodus forsteri. Next base: position 240,849,410 of record CM057451.1, read on the forward strand.
TTATTTGGTCACTGCAGTCTTATTAACAGGACTTTTCTCCTTGGATTGCAGGGAGAGGGACAAGAGACCAGTCTCAGTAGATGGCTATTGGAGCTGCAGTGCAACATTGTGGCATCATACTACTAATGTGCTGTGTTAGAAGACACATTCATGCTTGTCACTACATTTATGATTTTCATTAGCATTTACATTTTTTTCTCCACGAGAGACACACTAAGCTGAACGCTTGTTTACAGGTGTGACCTGGGAGCACAAGGAAGTTAAGTGACTTGCTCAGGGTCACACAGTATGCAAGTGGGGGCTGTGGGATTCAAACCCAGATCTCCAGGCTTGCAGCTCAGAGCCTTAAACCACTGTGCTATACTGCATCCATTTGTAGTGTAGCATGACAGTGTGTGGTGTACTACAATTTCTGTGATCAAATCATGCACAAATAAATGTCACCATCCTTTCACACAAATATCCTCCTTTCAGATAGGATGGCACAGACCAACTTTTCTCTGTGCTCTGTCATGCATTCTGTGTCTTGGATGGCATTTAAGGGTGATGTAATAATGTCACCCATACCGTGCACACTGTTAAAACACCGATCTGAAAAGTGGTACTGTGGTTTGTGCTGTTCAGCTCTCCCATTAGCACCACCCACATGCTTCGAATACACCTTTGCACAGTCTATGCAGGTCCATTCCACTCATTTGCATGTTCACAATCTCCTACTGTATGTTTCTGTCCAACTCACTGAGCAAAGTGCAAACAGAGGCTTTGAATACAGGTAATTCAGATTCATGGCACTACCCAATGTTTGCAAGGTATCAAGTGATCTGCACAGTGATAACACTTAAATATCGGCCCAGGTGTTTTACTACACCTGCCTGCCCACCTCTCTAATTTAAATGCACTCAACTACTCCTTTATCGTCTCTGCTAGTACCTCTGCCCCTTTAGCTGAAGTTGAGCATATCATTAACATACAGACTACTTTTGCTCCAAAAGGCCTACAGTTATTCAGATACCTAAAGCCTTCCTCCCTCCTACCATACAATAGGCATTTTATGTAACAGGTCCCAAATAATGTGGGGCCTTAGATATTTACCATCAAACCAATCTTGAGGAGATGGTGTAAACAACAGACAAGGCAGTTTTACAGATTCTGGTCACACAACTTTCTATCCATGAATCTCGTAATTCTTGCCGTCTAGTCACAGGCAATGACAGATTAACTCACACCTGTGAGCTCTATGCTCTGACTGATTGACTTAACTTCCAAGGAAGGCTAAAGTACCACTCCTGCATCCTTGCCAAAAGAAATGCAACTCTAGCTAGCTCCCATCGGCCTCCACCCGATTATCAGCGCAGCCCTCTACAGACGTACTAAAAGACTTGCAGCCAACACTTCCTTTCTTGTCCCCCACTGTAGAACATCACTTGGGCAAAGATCATTCCCCTACCGCACCCCACTATGGCTCAATAGACTACCGCCCCTATCTCCCAGACCCATAGTCTCTCCCTATTTAAAACTGGTCTCAAAGCACAACTGTTTGACTCTGCATTATGTGACTGTGGATAACCCTCCTTTCTTCTGGGGACAGCCCTCTTCTTGTCCCTTCACTCCCTCTTCCCTGCCCAGATATCTGACACGGGGTCACTCTAGATCCTACGAAACTGCATCATGCACTTCTCTGATAAGGGGCATCTCGTATGCCACCAATTACTGTCGCCATCTAAATAAGATAAAGCTATGACTGCATAACCCTGTACTGTTACACTAATACTGTTTGTATATAACTATAAATGTATTCTCTCCATTCTTTGTAACTGACGTGGAGCCTTTGCAAAAGAGTCTATGACTCAAAGGATTGTAATTCCGATTCTATTCAATGAACAACAATAAACAATTCAGTTCACCTATCACATCCAGCTTCCTTCCCCTTCTATGCACCTTACTCACAGAACTGGGCTGAGATGGACTCCAGGTACTGGGCTTCTCCCCTTCCTATTATCATCACCGTTCATTATTGTTGGGGCTCAGGTACAAATGTTCTACCTCCTCCCCATAGACATGAGACACATCTATGTTTATCTATGTTGCCTACTGTCACACATGTGTCCACCCTGTCTTTCAGTTCAACATTGCTTCCCTCCCCCCTTTTGAATCCCTTATTGATCTGTGTCCTGTTCTCTCCTTTCTGGAAGCAGCCTAAGAAACTCTTCTCTCCCCTAATGTTCCTGCGTAAAGCTAGTTGCTTGTCAATATCACAGACTCTGTTCTCAAGCATTGTGCCCAGCTTGCACTGGACACAGATGAATGTCTCTGGGATGGCACCATCCCAAGGTATTGTGCAGATGATGTAACCCCTTTACAACTCTTCTATGTCACCGTTCATATAATTATTAACTATCATAGCTTTCTTCACCCTAACTTCCTTCCATCTTCTCTTTCCATCTCTAACATCCCACACTGTTTCTGCCATATTCAGTTTGGCTTACACCATTCATTGGACTGGAGCTAGTGTTAATCTTGCCGAAAAAGTTTAAAGTTCATTTTGAAAAAACATACTATTCTTCAAGCCTAATCATTGAGCTGTAAATCCTGAAACACGGCAAAAACAGATCATAAATGTTCACAGATTCATTGTTTGTTGCCTCCCATTTTGCTTGCATACTCAAGCAGCCCAGGCTGGTCTTAAATCAGTAAGTCCACTAATTTTTATCAGCTGTGTCTGGACAAACTATTTAGTCTGTGAATTGCTGTGGCTCAAAAACATAGACCAAAATCTTTCTGAAAAAAAGAGCTTGCTGAGTTAAGCACAGTGCATGCCATTGTTTAACCTACTGTTCTGAGCTACTAAATCTTTCTCCTGTTGCATTCTGAGTTTTGAAAACTAAACTGCATAATCACAGTGTCTGGATGACAGCTCACACTCATCCCAAATAATTATCAACCTGTCAGTCTTGTTCTACTCCCACACAGCATGTCACAGACTGTGGAATGGCATATACTGAGCCGCCTGAGTGCTAATGAAACACAGGGGATGGAATACCTTTAAACAGCATTGCTGAGTCAAGCTAGCACATGACCTATGCCACCAAGATGGGATATGAAATTCCCTCATAATTATTTTGATTAGTTTTATATTTGTCTCACTGTTAGAAGTAAATAGAAGATACACATATTTCAGCAACAGGCTTCTTGTTTTTGAAAGGAGCACAGCAGTAGTGTAGGCAGTCTTGTTATTGATGCATGCAGGCTGTCTTCCTGACATAAAAACTGCAAATCATCAAGTTTAATCTGCTATCACTGTGTAAACAGGATCACCCTTATTACTGAAGTTTCCTTTGATGGCTGTTGCCAGTTTATTGCCACTCCTTTGAGCAAAAGAAAGCAGACATAACCTGTGGGGTGACTCATTAATGCCTGAGAGTAAAGAGGAATTTCGCAGTGTAAGTGCTGAATCAAACTGCATATATCTGGAAATATCCTGGACTAGTTACTACATACATTAATGGGGCAGTCATCAGTTGTGTTGTTCCTCCCAAAGTAAGAATCAGATCCTTCTCATGAGCTTTATTAACATGCTCATTAGCTTGCTTCAGTTCTCTTCTGGCTGATATTACTACTTAAGACTTCTATGGTAAGATAGTACTGTCACTTGTCCATCTCAATGATACTAATTTGAAGTCATCTGCTGCTTGGAGACAAAAGGCAATCATGAGTGGTGGGGGATTTTGAAAACTGTCTACCATTGGTGGTGATCCCTCTAAAACATGAGCACTTAATTGTCATCACCAGCAGTTGTAGAACCAATGTTTTATGTTTTTGTTGAAAGGGTGCCTTTAGAACTATTACGTACATTAGAACATTCACAGATATGAAGTTGACTGATATTCTGACTTGTGAGCCTGATAAAATGAGTTTTATTTTAAACTCCAGTTTTATTAAGACTTGTTGCATGAGGTATGTTAAGATGTCAGACTATTCTCCCTCTCCGAGTTTTGTGCCATACTGGTTGGGCAGTCACCATGGAGGAGAACTGCCACAATAGAGTATTAAATCCAACCATGTTCTCATGTATTAGAAAAAGTATAGCCTACTGGTTACAACTGGCTTGACTTAATCAGGCGGAAGGGCTGGGTTATCCAGTTGGACACTAGTAAATCCAACTTTAACTTAGCTTTGGATCCACAACCACTGAAGGGTGAAATGAGGAACCCCACAACTCATGGGATCTCTCTGTTGGCATAGACTGTCTCAATGCATTAACAGACTCCACTTAATATTGCCTGGTACTTAAATTATGAAAGCTGCCTTCCATTAACATCAAGTAGTAATATAGTGTACAACATCAAAAAACCACAGGCTTGCAGGGGCTTGGGAATGTTGCTTAATCCTAATGTTGGCTAAGAATTAATAGTTTAACAGTTGATTTTCTTATGGTACAACATTGGGCACTGATCACAAGTATGGCTTGCAATGCTGTTATAGATTACTGATTAAATAATATGTTTTCTGTCTCATGCTGTACCAACAGACTAAATACTCTATGAATCTTCTTAATTGGTGTTCTGTAACTGATATATTTTAGTGAACCTACTCAGAATGTTACGTCATGCACTTGATTAAATTCCATAAATAAAAAGTAAACAAATTTAAGGGGGGCACCTAAAGTGTCTTATAGAGGACATACTCTGAAAGTGTGTGTGTGTGTGTGTGTGTGTGTGTGTGTGTGTGTGTGTGCGTGAGAGATGACTAGCTGTTGAAAATGTTGGAACCATGAAGTTAAATGTGACCCTTACAAAGGCAATGTTTCCTAGGGTTTGAAGTCAACCTTTAAATTTGAAAATGGCTAAAAATCTCTTGGTACTGTACTTCATAGAGTGAGTTTCCAACTGGAGTGTGAAGAAGAGAGTATAATGAAGTGACCTGTCCCAACCCTATAAGTCAATTGGAGGGAGGGGTGTATGTAGCACCAGAAGACAAAGATACATGAGTTGCAGAGTGGCTGCATTTCATCATTTATTGACTTATAGGTTTTTAGATTGTCTCCTCTCTGGAATACTTGCCAACTGAAATGCAATCACCACATGTACTGTAATGCTCTTAGGACACGACTGGGTGACTTTATTAGTCAAGCTGTAGTTGTACTTAGCACAGCCTCCGTCTCTGACATTTTGAGTTCACATGGATGTCAGGCCTGTAGAGCTGGGCTCTCATGTTCCTTGTAATATTTCTACCTCGAGTAATGCTTTCTGTATAACATTTCTAATTTTTGACTGTATCTTTGTTTAAACTTTGTTTAAATGTCACTATAGTTGTTCATCCTGCCCTGCTGATGATGCCACAATATTTCTTTTTGGGCCTTTGCACATTATGTATGTTATATAATGTATTATCCCGCCCGCCCTCCCCACAGAGACCAAAGCATCGAGACCGCCCCCCCATCTGTGTTTCACCTGTGCTGTTCCCATTGTCTTGCTTCACAATTATGTTGTCTCCCCTCCCTTGCGACAAGGTGCCTTTGTAAATGAGTCTCTGACTCAAAGATTTGTAAATCCGATATATGAATAAATAAATAAATAAATAAATATCTGGAATTTAGGTATTCCTAACTCAGCACACTCCTCCAGATGAAAAACATTAAACTAGATCAATAAATAAGTAACTATATAAATAAATACATATTTCTTCAAACTTTTAATCCATTTTCACATAAAGGTAAAGCAGCTCTAGAAAGCTGTGGATTAGTTACATTACTGAACAAAATGTTTATTTACTAGGTACAGTTTGTGTTTCATTTTTGAGGAACATGTTTAAAATGTTCCCATACATGGTATTTACCCAAGAATCCCACGTGAAATACAGCATTACATTTTATACAGAAACATAGAATGTGACAGATAGAAAAAGGCCAGAATAGTTCCACCATTCTGTTCCACTATTCCCTACAAGAGATGCTTTAGTCTCCATCCCCTCCCTTTCTCCCCTTCACCTTGTGACAGGGTCGGTTAGTGTGACAGGGAGACTGCCACTCTTGAGGGCCAAACTTTTCTTGAATCTGTTGCAACAGTTCTTCTATTTCTGAGCCTAATTTATCCTTTATAATTTCTAGTCCATAACGTTGGCCACCTATGGGCACCCTTCCCCTTTCCTGACTATGCTATAGTGTCCTCTTTAACTTTTTCCTTTCCCCTCCCAGGTCCTCGTACAGGGAGGTTATCGTTGTGACCTCTGAGCTGATGTAAAACAACAGGCTGTGTTCCTCATTGTTGAATTTAGTATACAACAGCATTATGTCATAAAATACCTTGATGTATATGCCATATGTGTACGAAACCTGTAAATGTTGAAAATACAACAGAACTAGGCGTTTTTGTTAAAGGTAAAAAGTTACCGGGGGACTGTATTAAAAACATTAAGTTACCGGGGCAGAGATATCAGAAAACCCCCACTGTGCTATTCAAGATGCATGTAAATTACAGATTGTTTGAGAGGCCCTTTGGCACAATGCATTCCTGCTTTAAGCTGAACTAGCCTAAAGTTTCAAGGTGATTTGCATATACACCCCATGATGTTTTGCATTATGGGGTATGTGTGATATTGCATTTCTTTGAAACTTGGCTTTATTGTCAATGCCATTTAGGGTAACCCTTGCTTCAGTGCTTCTGCACTGAGGTTCTTTGTCTTTAGCTTGTGTTTGTTTTTCTTTTTGAGCTCATCATCCAAACACACAAGACCAACATAGGGAATTAATTAATTTCCACTGAAGAGACGGATCAGTACATCAGTGGGTTAATCAGTACTGACCTAGTGCAGAGGAAGGGCATGCATAGTCTGTTGCTGCAAACTGATGAACTGAAGAAGGGATATGCCATTGCTTAAGGTTTTAGATAAACTTCACACAGACTGCGTGTTGAACCTGAAGTTCTGTGTCTGGTCCAACTGTTATCCCACAACCCATTCACAGTTAGGCCCTGTCCCATTTGTGTTATGTAGGAGGAAATCTGAAGCAAGGATTCTACTACTATTTCTGTCTTTTCTGACTTTCTATTAGACCACACAGTCAAAACTTACTTCTACCTGCTGTACTTTCTAATTTCTACCTTACTTATGAACATTTGTAAGGCATACAGATATGGCAGCCAGGATGCAAAGCAGAAATGCTGCAGAATATCACGAGAATACTGCAGTTTACTGGAGGGGCCATTGTAAGTCGATGGCAATTACACCCCTTTGTCATGCAGTATTTTGTGACATGTCGTACTGTAAGTTATTGTGCTTCATTGTGGCTGACTCACTGTATGTTGGAAACTGGTTTCCCTTACAGTATGTACTAACTAGAGACAGCTGAAATGATTGCAGTTGCAGCTGTGACAGAGTGTGACCTCAGACTGATGTGATCTGCCACAATGTTCTGGCCAGCTACTAGCTGGGTCACAATCTTGTGCCTAGCAACCAACAACTACAAAGCCTGTCTTACTGAGATGATGGGTGGAGAGATGGTTTTGAACAGAGACGAGGCAGGTGCTTTATGTCCTGGTATAGAGATAGATTTGGAGAGAGACTAGAGGACACATGCTGATTTCATGTCTTGAATTGTCATCTAATTTGCTGAAGGAGAAGAGATGCTGAAATGTTTTCCAATTTGTTAAATTTTTTTCTTGTGATTTGAATATTAAATCACCACTGTGTTTTTCTTCCACAGTTTCTCCTGGACTGCTCGTGTCTCCTGACCTGGGCCTCCATTACAGTTAGTGTCAGAGGTATCTGGATTAGCTATATCTGGTGTCATTCTGTGTCAGAAGCCACACCACATCCGAAGCCTCGACACCCCTCCCTTCTCTTTTCGTTTGATAACCCTTTCATATACAGTACATCCCACTTCCTCTTGAAGTCCCCTATTGTCCTTGCTGCCTCAACCTTGCCAGGCAGTTTGTTCCACCCTTCCACCATCCTTTCTATGAAGTAATGCTTCCTAATGTCTTTTTTGAACCTTTTCCCTTCTAGCATTAGCACATGCTTCCTAATAGACACACAATTTCTACTTAGAACAGACTTGGTGTACCCACTCTTTTGAGCATTTTATGAACTTAAAGTCTCCATCATGCCCCTCTCCCTTCAATACACCAGTACACGTAGATGCTTTTCAATCTCTCATCATATGCCATGCCCTGCTGGCCATGGGTCATCTTCATGGCCCCTCATTGCACTGTACCTAATTTATTCCTGTCCTTCCTTAGGTACAGTCTCCAGAACTGGGCAAACTATTCCAGATATAGCCTCACCAGCTATTTATAAAGAGGCAATATCACCTCTCTCCTTCTGTTTGCAATACCTGTCCCTATGCACTACACCATCCTGTTAGCCCTCCTGTAAACGCTGTTGTCCAAGGTCTCTCTCTCTTTGTCCATGTTCTCTACCTGCATGCCATCAATATAGTACATTGTTCCAGGATTTTTCCCTCCTATCTGCATGACCTTGCACTTTCTGACATTGCATTTCAACTGCCAGATACTGGCCCACTTCTCCAGTCTCCTCACATCCTGTCTCATAATGTTAATCCCTCTCTTACTACTTTCCAACCTGCAGAGCTTAGTCTATGAACAGACTCACCTCACCATGGATACCCACTCTTATATCACAGTTATACATATTAAACCAGAGTGGGTCTAGGACCAAGCCTTATGGTACCCCACTAGTCACTGCTCTGCTCTCAGAGAATTCACTGTTTAGAACCACACTCTGGGCTCTATTCCTCAGTCACTTTTTGGTGCAACCAGTTACCCAACCAGTTATTGAAGTTAGATGTTTTTATTCAAAGAAGTTTAAACTAGATGAGGGTGGGTTGCAATAGGGCACAGACAGCAGAATGGGATCATCATGGGTTAGCACCCTAAAACAAGCAGAATGATAGGGACTATTAGGGGATGAGGAAAAGGGGTAAGGCAAGGAATAAAGCATAGGGAGCAAAAGGAAGGAATCCTAGAAGGATGAGGACAAATGGAGAGTATTATATGCAAATGCCAAAAATCTGGTTAACTTGACCTATGAAGGGCAGGTTATGATGGCTGCAGAGAAAATACATAGTGGCCATTACTGAAACTTGATCTAATCTGTTCAACTGCTGGGATCTAAATGTTCCAGGATAAAATCTCTTCAGGAAGGACAGGGAACACAGGAGATGGAGGGGGGGGGCAGTGTACATGAGAGAAGATATTAGGCTGTCAGAAGATACATTAATCAAAGAGGGGGTAGGGCTGGAGTCACTGTGGATACAGGTGATGGAAGGGAGGAGTAAGCACAGGGTAGAGGTAGTGTACTGGCCACTAGATCAAATGTTGGAGATGGATGTAGCTCTGGAAAGTGAAATAAGGACAGCTGCAGGACTAGAAGAATTAGTGTTAATGTGAGGGTTCAACCTTCCAGGCATAAATTGAGGGATTCTAGTACAGTAGCTAGGAGTGAGAAGGGGCAAAGATATGTGGATGTCACTCAGAAGGATTGTTTCCTCACACAGTGGGTGAGTATGGCAACACAGGGTGAAGCAGTACTAGACCTGGTGATGTCCAATCAGAGCATTATTAGGGACATTAAAATGGAGGTCCTTATTTACTAGTGACTATTACATGGTGGAAGTCAGCATGAAGCTGGGGTTACAACAAGTGTCCCGTGATACTGCAGAAAAGCAGCTTTCAGACAAATGCGGGAGAAAATATAAAGTCTGAGTTTGCCCGTTGGGGCTGACTAATTCAGGATATGCCAAAGGACAACACTTCTATTTGCAGCAGGAAAATTGCATTCCCACACTTTCATTTCGTATCCCTATGTGAAACTGATATTTTCTTATCACTACAGTATGCAAAGTTGATATCTCTAGTATCTAAATTTTATGCTCTTAAATGTTCCTCTTGTTTCCTTATTTTGTCCCTAATAGTTAAAAAGCACTCACTCTGGATTTCTAAACTCAGAAATCCATGTTTAAAAAAATTGTGTTGGTATGAGTGCAATGCACACATGCCACCCATTCCATTCTATTTCAATATATCCAGCAACGAAAGTTCTGAGTCCTTGATTTAATTCTGTGCACCAACTTTCTGCTATTTATGCATGTGTGCACTATGCACATGCATGTGCATGCAATTCAAGACTCACAATTCAGAAGATCAATGGTCCTTTCAGCAGCATAGACAGCTGCTCCCTTTGTTATCCCAAAAGGTATGTGATTCTTCTATTGGCACAGTCTGAATTCTTTCAATACAGGCTCTGAGGTGGTGTTTCAAGCTTAGAGTAAAAACTTTGACACAACTGGCAAAGAATTCAATGCCATTTTAAGTTAAAGGTAGCAGATTCAGCACTCACCACCAGACACCACTGCACTGTGTTAAAAAGTGCAAGAAGGTGTTCACAGTAGACACTAAAGTTAGAAAGACCCCTACAAAAGGCCACCTGTTGTGTTTCCCTCAAGCACTAAGCTTTATGAAAGGTACAGGTGCAATAGCAACACATCCTTTTGTACAATACACAGGTATTTAAAGAGACAAAACCCCAATTATAGTGTATGGTTAGGGTCTATTGTGTATGGATTTTCATACAAGCAATATTCTTGTGGTGGTATAGTTCAAAGGTCAGGAACATTTTAAGTGGTATTGTTCTGATGTCACACCGATACTGCAACAACTTTCTGTCTTTGAAACCATGTGGTTGCAGTATGGCCTTATGTCACAGCCTCTAGAGACATTTTGTTAGTGTATTCTATGTTCCTATGTATCAGTGTCATTTGCAATTGGACTTGAACTAAACAGTAAAACAACCTAGTAGCTAGTTTTCCCCCTGAAATTCACTTTATCACGCAGAAATGTTCAGAAATGCCATTGTTTACAACCTGATATAGTGAGACCAAAGAACTGTCATGTGTCACACTCTGATAGGCAGGGGAATCTGCAATATTAAGGCTGCTCTTTTACGTTTTTCTCTGTAGGTAAACACCATGAGTCAAGCCATTGCACATATCTCTTAAACTGTATTTTACAACTGCATTTGTTATGAATATGCCAGTTATTCTTTACAGCAGTTTGCCATTTCTATTTTTTATTGAGTCCACAATACAGCCACTTCTGAAAATGCAGTCACATCTCTTAGTATTTCTTTCGATACCTAAAGCCTTGTGTGTGAAATATACACTATATAAAACAGTTTATGGGTGATGATACACAACGAGGCTGTGTTTCCACCAAGAAAGTGATTACATCACAGAGACTTTGAGTGTGAATGTATGGATGACCCACACAACTAAAGCTGTGTTTCCATCTCAGGATGTGATGATATCACAGAGACCTCTCAAGCTTCACTCTCAAGGTCTCTGTGATGTCATCACTTTCCTTGATGGAAACACAGCCTTGTTGTGTATGGTTACCCATATACTATTCTATGTTTAAAAGTCATGCATAGGGGCCCAAAAAAAATACGGACGTGCAAGTACATAAACACTAATGAACATACACAATTAAAAATATTACTACGGGGAAAATGTATCAAAGTTTAGTTTGTGCAAAATTGCTACTGTTAAAGAATATCTCCGGCAAATACACTATTGCCATTTAAACATGAGCAGCTAACAGCCAATCTCAAACTCAAAGAAGAATGTAATTTACATCCAGATGTTGAAGCCCTTTATAATAAGCTGAAGGATTCCATTGCCAAACTTGACAAGAACATAAAAGCCCTCGATCAGAGGAAATGTGTCCAAGACAAAAATGATTATGATTCACAAGGTGAAAGTGTCTAACTTGCTTCAATATAAGAAAAATAGCAGGATAAGAGGACGCAGCATGAGATTAGAGGGAGGCCGATTAAGGGGTACTGTGAGGAAGTTATTTTTCACAGAAAGGGTGGTGGATGCATGGAATGGCCTACCTCAGGTAGGGGTGGATATGAATACAGTGCAGGGCTTCAAGCAGGCATAGGATAGGCATAAGGGAGCAATACAGATGAGTATGAACAGATAGGCCATTAACAGAGCAAAGGCCAATGGCACATTTATAAGGCAAAAAAAGAAAAGAGCAGACTGGATGGGTCTTGCGGTCCTTATCTGCCGTCAACTTCTATGTTTCTATGTTTCTATGTTTCTTTGAGTTAGACCAGGTATTTTCCTGGAATGGATAGAAAACTGATAGGTCCAATCAGCATGGCATTTTGAAGGGGTGTCGGCACACCTCCTTTGATTTTGGGACTGATGTCAGCAAGATGTAAATAGCTGTGACATATCAGTTGTTTTTAGAAGAGGACCAACAAGAGGAATTAAGTCCTCTATTATGACACATTTGATACCAAACAAACTCACAGGCAACTCTAATAGAGGCAAGCATTACCAAAAAGGAGAAAGACAAGATGGGGGCAGGCAGAAAAGGAGGGCAGAATCAGCAAATAGGGCAGCAGTGGAGCAATCAGAGGCTGAACCAAAAGTAATCAATTCACCTTCTTATAAGCTCAGGGAACTAAAGAATGTGTCCTCAATTCCCCACTGCCCCACAAATAAGTTTGAGACCATTATTGACTTATATAAATTTAGTACAATTTTAAGTCTCACATCCTTTTGCAACAGGAAGAAAATGGGGTACCCTAACTCAAGGACTTTAAATGACTCTCTGGACATGCCTGTTGTAGGAGAAGCAGGTACGGGACTAAAAAGGAAGTCAACATTCAACCCACAAGCTAGTGCTGCAATATGAATGTTTTAAACTTTGGCCCAGATATTTAAACTGCGCCCAAAAAGTGCTCAACAGCAGGAGCAAGTGCAAGTCCATTGCGCCCATGTGCAAGAGGCATGATGTTCAAAAACTGCACTGGCCAAGATGCAACTGCAGCCAACGACTGAATATCACACCACCTGCACCGTAGTGCAACTAGGGAGGAGAAGCTGAGTATATCTGATGCGCCATAGCGCAACAAAGGATGTTCAGCTGAGCAGTCCAGATGCGCCCTAGCACAACCAGGGACACCCCCCAGTAGCAGGGCAGCAATGCAACAGCACAACCAGGGATGCGGGGTCCACCACCCATGCCACAGATGGGCAGAGGAACACACAGCAGAACAGACATAGTCCCCACACTCCATGCACTGCACAACTGGGGGAGGGCTGGAATAACCACTGGCCCATTGAGACCAGCAACCAACCCACAGCTGGGTCATGGTGCCCCCAGCACACCCCCTGGCAAGCTGTGACCGGCACACAAGGAGGGCCGACCACCCCATGCCACACCATCCCACCAATGCAGAGCACACACTGCACTGTGACCCCCAGACACCCTGCCCAGCAGCAGCGTCCACCAGTGCAGGATACCTCATGCATGCCACCACCCCCACTGTGACAATGCAACCCTGTGCACCACAGAACCATGCAATGCAGACCCACCATGAGCACCCATCAGCGGGTGGCAGCACACAGTGATGCAACGATGGTATACAAGTGACATCACGCACAGTCCCCTGAGGACAACTGAAGACGACCATGTGTCGGCACCACGAGTACCCACATGTGACAAGGCATGCCCCAGACCCCACCACCAGTGGTACATCACCCTGCACACCCTCCCAAGGACACACCCCAACCCAGCATTGGCCACAACAGCCAGCGCAGAGACCCACAGTGGTGCATGGAAACATGCACCACACGGATCTAACACAGTGATGGACAAACACCCACCATACCAAGGGCACACCAACACAGGGACACAGTGGTGGGCAGCCAAGCCCCAGCGTGAGCCATGGAAACCATGTACACATGGCCAGCACTCCTCCATGGCACAGGAGTGCCAGCCACCTTGTGCAGGAACTGTGGAGCTGTACGCCACCAGCATTTGCCTGGAGCACAAGTCACAGACAGTGGTGCACATCCCCTGCAACACACACAAGCCACAGCATGGAGGTGGGACAACAACGGTGGAGACCACAGTGTCACCCAAGGCAGACATGCACCACACCAGTGACAGGAGGCAACCCAGTATTGTGATGGGTACAGTGGCTGCCCTGCATGGACAGCCACCACTGACATACCAGTGGACCGTGCAGGTCACAGACATGCAAGGGTGTCAGCTGCACAGGCCATGGATGGGCTGACAGGTGCGCCATGGACACAGAGCATGCACCATGGACCACTGCACAGTCATTCAGTGCACAGGGAACAACACACACACACACCACAGACAGTGACTGATAGCTACTCCCTACCATTGTCACTTCATAGCGACAAACACATGCCCATGACTGCACCACCCTGATGCCATGCACCACTGCAGCTGAGCACCTATAGCTCACTGCAAATCAGAGACCACCACAGTAGTCCTATCAAAAGCAATGTATTTAAAAACATCAAACAAAACTATGTACAAATATTTACAAAAGTTTGGGGGGAGGGCCACAAACAAGGTGGGGGTGGGTAAGGAGTAGGGGTGAACAAATGGTAGAGGGAAGGAAGGGTGTGAGGGTGCATCCAGGGGGGTAGGGGAAATCAGGAGCATTGTGAAGCTCAGCGGGAGCCCCGCTCCCTGCTCCCACTGCTCCTCCTGCCATGATGCTGCCTGACCCCCAGCCTCTCGATCCTTTGCAGAATTTCCAGTGACACCCTGGCAACAGTCAGTATCTCCTGCAGCTCCTCCCTGATCACCGGCAGCTGCCGTCCACCTAGGACAAGGGAGCAGAGTCAATAGGTGTGAATGCACAGCCTCATACAGCCCACCCACTGTGCATGTTATACGGCCATGGGACATGCCTCTGTGATGGTGTGTGACCACCCACAGTGATTGTGTTCACAAGACCTGCCTACCCAGGCGCACACAGCCACGCGGATCACTGCACACATCCACCAGCCAAGTCCTGCACAGCACCACCATGGCTGTTTAGTGACATGGCTATGTGGTGCGAATGCAGTGGCACAGCCAGGTACCCGGTCATGCTTGGACCACCATTGACACACTCCCAGACATGCAGTGCCACTGGACAGTGCTGACTGTAACAAGTTGCGTGCATGGCAGTGGTGTCAATGGATGGTGGCCATGCCCCGCTGCCCAACCTGTTACACAGCATGCAATAGTAATCATGGGTGTAAGGCACTCACCATCATCAGGCTGGTCCCTCTGCCTCTGTGGACCTTCGCCCCTCCTGGAGTGATGGTCTTCCAGCTGGCACTTCCTCTCCCTCACCAGCCATCGCTCTTCTGGGCCTAAAGTGCAAACATGGAGAGAAACATCAGTACAATCCTGTAGCAAAGTCCCCTGCCCCCATGTGTGTGCAATCCCACACAGCCAGACCCACCCACCCCACACCCTGATAACACCACCACAGCCAACATCAGATGGTCTCCCCCCCATGTTCCAGACACATGCAACTGTGATACTCATATGGAAGATGAAAGTGTATGGATGTTACACCTACCTGGCAGTGGCACCGTGCCCCTCTTGGCATGTGCCCACAGGTGGGCAAGCAGGTCCGGGTCCCTCCACCTCAGGTCCCCATATCTGTGGCGGCACTGCTCCACCATCCACCCCATTTCTGTGGCCTCCTGCAGGGCATCGGCCACCTCCTGCCACACCTGACTCCTGGAACTGTCCGGGGTGCCTCACCAAACAATGGGCCAACAAGTGGCTCCACAATGGCAACCAAGTTTGCCATTTCTATCTGGCTCCACCGGGCAGCTCTCCTCCATGCCATCTCTCTTGCTCGGTAGGGTCTAAATGGCGTTCTGCCACATGCAGATGCTGCGCAGTACAGCACTGCCATTCCCTAACGCGCTGTCACCAAACAGTGAGATAGCGGTGCACCCATGCCTGACACATGGCGCCTAGGGGGCAAAGGTCAGGCACAGGGTCAGGGGTCTCTGGCACACGGACAGCCACAGCGAGATTGGAACCCAGTGTGTGTAGCGTGATTGGGTGCCTGTGTTCCACCTCCAGTAGAGGCCTACCGCGTTGTTGCCCCAGTGTGCCTACGATGCCCCAGTGCCACAGCGCCATGTAGGTGAACATTGCTGTAGCGCCACTGGCACAATGGTGGCTGTGCTCTGCATTGCCTCCTGTGCACAGCACGTCAACAGCACGGCAGGCACCTGCGTCATCAACCCAGGCATGTGCAGTTAGGTGTGTACTGCGCATGTCACAGAACTGCGCCCTTGGCTCAGCACATTCAACACAATTGCGCAAAGTGCAAAAGCGCGATATTCAGCCGTCATATGCAAATCAGCTAATCAGCCATTCAATGGCGCAGCACTGCAATTTGCATCCACTTAAAGTTGCACCTCACCTCATTTGCATGGGTTGTGCTATAAAAGTGCAACATTGGGCTGCACTGGCCATAGTCAGTTACTGCAGTCTATTTGTGAGTTCTTGCTGTTTGGGAGTGTGGACTGTGGATTTTGGGACATGCATGGGACTGCACAGTCACAGGTAACAACTGTCATTCTCACAGGCTGAATCATGACTGAGCGAGTTGTGGGAGAAGAGGAACAGAGTTGTGGGAGGAGGAGGAGGCCAAATTTCACAAAGGCCAAGACAGATGCCCTGTTTGAGGCCTACCTGGACCAGGAGCTGCTTCTCAGCGGACGCCAGGGAACACCACAGGCCCATGCTGCTGCATGGGAGGAAGTGGCATGTGCTGTGAACCTGCATTGCAGCCACCAGTGCTCTGTGCAGGAGTGCAAGAAGAAGATGGGCACAGACAGGAGGATGATTAAGGAGAAGGTGGCTGCCATCAGTGCAGCACGATCTGCGACAGGTGGGGGACAGCCGGAGGTGTTACGCCTGATCCCACAGGAGGAGAGGGTTGCTGGCAGCATCCAGCGTTGTGTCATTGAGGGTGTTCTGGGTGGTGGATTCTAGATGGGTGGGAGCCCGTCACTGCATGTAGGTCATGGTCTGTCTATTGGGGGACAGGGTAGGTCACATGCAGTAACATGACTTTGTTTTCCCTTACAGCTCCTGAGCATCTGCATGGGTCGTGGTGGTGGCCTCCACTGAGGCCTGTCAGATGGAGATGGAGGAGGGCCCATCCACCTCCACAGGAAACACGCGGCTCATTGTGACAGTGGGCCCACCTGGATGTCCAGACTGATGTTGTTGGAACAGGTGCGAGGAGGCCCTGCCCTTGTCCCAGTGTGCCAGCATCCACGGATGCCAGCATGCTGTGACTCGGGCTGGTGCCGGGTCCATCACCGATGATGATGTCGCCAATGTCATGGGCAGTGACATGTGTGTGCCACAGGATGGCCACACAGCAGGTAACATCATGGTAATGGCTGTGGGTGGTGCTGCTGTGGAGGCCTGCATGTCATCACAGTCCCAGCCTGTGCCTGTCAGCACCGGTGGGGCAGCATTGGTGTGTATACAAGACAGTGGGACTGTTGCAGCCACTGCGGCGGCATCAGTGAGCCTTGGGGAGTGGCAGCCAGAGGGGCAGCATCAGCAGTTGGCTAATGGGCTTGGGGGTACAGTGTCAGGGGGCAGCATCAGTGCACCGCCTGTGAACATGCCCAGGCCTGGTCCTGGTGTGCAGCGCCCACCCTCAAGGGGTGCTGAGCATCAGGGCCATGCACACCCTGAGGGACAGATTGCCGATCAGGCAGATGACCTCTTGGATGAGCAGACCCACATAGTGCAAGCATCAGTCAATCAGCAGATGCGGCTTGTGATGGTGGTGGATGCACTGAGTGCGGCTCTGGAGGGGGTAGAGGAGCATCGCAGCAGAGAAACCACTCTGCTCCTGGCAGGGATGGACCAGATGCGGGAGGATGTGACCGCTGCCATTGACAGTCTGACACATACAATCACAGCTGCCATGGCCACAGGGGGCACACAGTTATTTGCCCATGCGGTGCAGACACCGCGCAGTGCAATGTCCACCCCCCATTCCCGGCATCATGTGACACCCTCCTTGTCGACACTGGGTTCAGCTGTGGGCATTCCAAGCACACCTGGCACAGGCATGTTTGGTGTGTTGCAGACCCCTGTGCGAGCATGGTCGCGTTCACGCAGTGGAACCCCTGGGGGACCATCGGTGCCACCCCATGAGGCAGTGGTCAGCCTGTCAATGCTGGCATGTCTCGGTGGGGCTGCCCATGCATCCGTGGCAGCCAGGGCACTGTGCCTTGTGACTGACCTGTCTCCCAACATGGCTACTGTCTGATGCTGCCCTGTGTGCATTGTGTCATTCAGCGGGCAATGCACGGGTGGGTACCCGGCACTGCACGCAGACACACAGTCCATCTGCACACCCTCCCAGCTGCTGTCCGCAGTTTCATGTGCATAATGATGCCTGCATTGCGCTGTACACCAATGTGCAATGGTGCTCAGCATCTGACACATGCACAATGACAGTCAGTGGGTGTGGTGGTCTGTGGACATGTGTGTGGCTAGGGGTGGCATTCTGGGTCAGTGTGCCTCCTACCCTTTGTGCATGTCTGGTGCATTGTGTGTGTGTGTGTGTGTGTGTGTGTCTGTGTGTGTATATCTGTCCACATGCCATGTTAGACCTCACCTATCCCTGGTGGTGTGTGGTTCCATGCCCAGCCACTTCCCTTGACAGCATGCACCCTGGTGTGTGTCCATGTGTGTTTGTGGGTTGTGCCTTAGACACTGGTGGTTGCACATGGCCCCATGACTTACCTGGGTTGGCTGAAGTGCTCCTCTGTGATGGTGTGCGGAGCAGCTGTGTCAGTTGGAGCAGTCAGGATCCCGTCGCCCAAGGGGCAGATGCTCATTACCATTGTCACCGGCGTCCTCATCGTCCCCATCGCTGTCCCCCTCTTCAACCTGTACGGCTATTCCACATTCATTGGCCATGTTGTGCAGGATGCAACAGGCCAGGAATAGCCCACAGGCCTTTGAGGGGCTGTACTGTAGGGCACCGCCGGAGGTGTCCAGGCAATGGAAACGTGCCTTTATCATCCCGAACACCCGCTCGATGACATTACGTGAGGTGGCATGTGCCTCATTGTAGCGTTGCTGTGATGGGGTCACAGGCCGCTGGTATGGTGTGAGCAGCCAGGGATGGAGTGGGTATCTACTGTCACCTGTGTGTAGAGGGTGGAGGTTAGTTTGGTGATCAGCATCAACCTGCCCTGGGCCATGTAGGCCACTACCCCATGTCACCTCTGACCATGCCCCTCCCAGGCCCTATGTTTGTCCATGTGGTTTGCATACTCACCCACTAGGTGGCCAGTGGGGATGTCCCCACTCTTGAATCTGTGGCACAGTGCTGGCTGGTGCCAGATGAAGGTATCGTGTGCTCTTCCAGGGTGTGTGGCACAGACATTGATTATGTGCCCCTGGCATTGCACACAACCTGGCAGTTGATGCTAGCATAGCCCTTGCAATTCATGTATGTGGTCCCCTCCGGGCCAGGTGGTGTGCGGATGGCCATATGGGTGCAGTCTATTGCCCCCTAGCATGCCAGGCATACGTGCTACCCTGTGGAACTCCTGTATGTTTGCTGTGCGCCCCATCGGTGTGCTGGGGAAATGGATGTACTCCGCAGCATGTGGCAGCAATGTGCTGAGGAATTGGGTGAGGTGGCATGACGCGGCCAACTGGGTTATGCCTGTGGTGTCCTCAGTTGGTCTCTGGAAGATACCCATGGTGAGCAAGCACATGCAAGCTGTCACTTTAGTCTCCACTGACAGAGCATGGCTCCGTCGTGTGGGTGCCTGCATCACATCACTGCACAGCTCACTGAGCTGCCTCAGAATTTCCCAGTTCAGGCGGTACCAGCCCACGATCTCCATATCACTATACAGCTCGAAGCTGGTGCCAGCTCGGTACTGCCTATTGGGGCATACCATGCCAGGCCTTCCGGCCGCACCCCCTGCTGCCCACCTTCTCACCTCCTCATTACTGCCTTCATCTGGATGGTGGCACTGGCCATGTCCCTGGCTTGTGTTCATCTCCCGGCAGCTGTTTCTGTGTTCCACCCGCTGTCCTGGCTGATACTTCTCCTGCACCGGAACACCTGACTATGCTGGCCTCACTGCTGTGTGGCAAGTACTTCCCTTCTGCACTGTGGCTCCCCACACCTTCCCTGAGCCTGTGGGTTCCAGGTGCCCTTTCACTGTCCTGCCCTGTGTGTGTGTGTGTGTGTGTGTGTGTGTGTGTGTGTGTGTGTGTGTTGCCTGTGTGGCTGGCTATAGTTCAGAACTTGAGGCTTCCCTGTGGCGTTCTTGCACCTCTCCCTTACTCCTTTTTATTTTGGCTCATTTCCACTATGAATTTGCAACTTCTACTGGCTCCCCTATTGTGCATGGCATGTTGTTGAATATGCGCTGCGCCATTTATGCATGGTTCCTCCCCTTCAGTTGCACATACATTCATTATCATTGCACTGTTGTTCAACATGATTTGGGGGGCACATCTACCTCCCGCTGAATATTGCAGAATGGCGCATTTTCAGACTTGCGCTGGCGCAACCCTATTGCACATGGCACAACTCTTTTGAATATCTGGGCCTTTGTGTGAAAGGGACTGGACTTCCCTGTTTGAAAACCTCCCTCAAACTACAGGTAAGTGCAATAATTTAAGTAATATCAAAAGACAGGCTCTGCAAAAACTCAAAAATAACCTTGATGTGACTGTTCAACTGGCTGATAGAAACATAGAAACATAGACTTTGACGGCAGATAAGGACCGCTAGCCTACCTAGTCTGCCCATTTCCCTACCTACAGGATAGGCCGCAGATCCTAGTTAACCAACAGCCTATTTCTTCCTACCCCCCACAAGAATTGCCTTATGTCTGTCCCATGCGTTCTTGAATTCTCCTACAGTTTTAGACCCCACAACCTCCTCAGGAAGGCTGTTCCATGCATCCACTACCCTCTCTGTGAAATAATACTTCCTCATATTGCCCCTGAACCGCCCTCCTTCTATCTTTAAATTGTGTCCCCTTGTTCTTGCAAGTCTCTTTTTCTGAAAAATGCTACCCTCTTGGACTTTGTTGATTCCACTGAGGTACTTAAAAGTTTCTATCATGTCCCCCTCTCCTTCTTTCCTCAAGGGTATACATATTAAGCTCCCTTTAGTCTCTCCTCATACGGCTTCTCTTGCAGACCCTGCACCATTTTAGCTGCCCTCCTCTGGACTGCCTCTATCCTGTCTATGTCCTTGCAGAGATGGGGTCTCCAGAACTGGACACAGTACTCAGATGGGGTCTCACCAACTGTCTGTACAGAGGGATAACAACTTCCTGTTTTCTGCTGCTGATGCCTCTCCCTATACATCCCAGTATACCCCAGCCCTCCCTACTGCCTTCTCATTGCTTGCTAACCTTAAGGTCATCTGATATGATTACCCCAGGTCCCTTTCCTTTTTGTTGTTACTACCTCCCCACCCATTGTGTATTCTTCCCTGGGTTCTTGTTTCCCAGGTGCATTATTTTGCACTTCTTTACATTGAATCCTAGCTGCCATACTTCTGACCATTCCTCCAACCTTGCCAAGTCCCTTTTCATCCTTTCCATGCCTCCTTGTGTATCAACCCTGTTGCAGATTTTTGTGTCATCTGCAAAAAGGCATACTTTTCCTTCCAGTCCCTCTGCAATGTCACTGATGAAGACATTAAAAAGGACTGGACCCAATACTGAACCCTGTGGTACCCCACTAATAACCCCTTTCTTCAGAATGGACTCCATTTACAATTACCTTCTGTGTCCTGTTGTCCAGCCAATGTTTTACCCAGGCTACCACCCTGGGTCCCACTCCCAGGCTGGTTAATTTGACTATTAATCTTTTGTGTGGGACTGTGTCAAATGCCTTGCTAAAGTCTAGGTAGGCCATGTCCACAGCCCTCCCTGGTCTACTACTTTGGTCACCCAGTCAAAAAATCTATTAGATTCGTCTGACATGACCTTCCGCTGTGAACCCATGCTGCCTTGGGTCCTGTGCTCCACTGGCCTCTAGGTACTCGACTATTCTTTCCTTCAGAGTGACTCCATCACTTTCCCTACCACAGCAGTTAGACTGACAGGTCTGTAGTTTTCTGCCTCTGTCTTGGACCCACTTTTGTGAAGGAATCACATCCAGCTTCCTCCAGTCCTCGGGTACCACACCATCCTCCCATGATTTATTAAAAGAGTAGCCAGTGGCTTCACTAGTTCCTCCCTTAATTCTTTTAGAATTCTGGTGAATTCCATCAGGAGCCATTGCTTTGTCCACCTTCAGTTTTAGGAGTACTTGCAGAACCCTTTCTTCTGTGAAAGGACTGGGATCAACCCCCTATCAAGAGTGCTTCTGTTAATTGGATTAGGCACTTCCCCTCCTCTTTTGTGAATACTGAGCAGAAATATTCGTTCAGTATTCCTGCTTTTTCACTGTCCCACTGTTTCACTGATAAGGGGGAAATATTGTTTTGCTAAATACAAGTCATTATGAAACAGAGATCCTAAGACAGGTAAGCAACAGGGACTTTTATCAGAAGATGAACAATGACCCCACTGCAGATTTGAAGTTTATCATTGATGAGTCTGTGAAGACTGCTTTTCCCAAAAAATAGATCACAGAAAAAAACAATGCATCTCCTTATTTATTTGATTTCATTTATTTGAAAGCTTTGCCAGGAAAGACATATTGAGATGGGAACAGCTTGTTTCCAGATGCATCCTGGGGAAGGGGAAGAGAGGAGGTGAGAACAGATGCAAAATACAGAGTATAAAACACGTAGAATGGAAAAAAGTATATCAAAATAAGTTAGTGATGCTTAAGAATAAAAACTGCCAAACAGTAAATTACGTACAGTAAATTGCAGAACTGATGAAAGAGTGGATAAATATCAATCAACATATCAAAATAAGGAGCAGAGGGAAGAATAAGGCTAGAGAAATGGGAAATGCTGAAAACTTAAGAGTTTCAGGTAAAAGGGGTTTAAAACAATATCAGAAACAACTGCAGGAGTGGGAAGAGAAATCATGGAGGAGAGCTTTAAGAGCAGGAATGATGGGAGCAGAGGGAATAGAAAGGGGAAGAGAACCCCATCGTTTAGGAAAATGGAATGAGAAGGCAGCTTGACCAGCAGTAAACGTCATATAAAGAGAGCAACAGAGCAAGAACAAGCATGGTGAAGAGTAAGAGAAAAAAGGGGAAGGAGAGGAGAGTGGCAAGATACAAGGGGGAGAGCCAAACCAACATTTGGAGATAAAGGAAACACCATGCATAAAGCACCTGGCATCAAGAGAGGGGAGGGAGAGGGATGAATACAGGGTACATGATGGGTACAACAGGGTTTATCAAGGGCAAAGTGACAGAAGGAGTGAAAAAGAGGGTCCAGTCTAGTTAAAGTGGACTTTGGAGCAACACAATCAACAATGTCTCCAAGTCAAAAATAGGCAGAATCATCTTAGTGAGAATTTCTCTGTATGCAGGAAGCAGAATACTTCCTTATTTCTATATAGATCCCCAAGCTTGGGGTACAGTTTTTAGTTATAACATCCACATGAACAGAAAATCTAGAAGGTGATCAAACCAGACCCCAATATACTTGATGGAGGAGACATCTTCAATAGCAGCACCAACAAGGGCATGAAAGGAAGGGGAGGACTCTAGCAAATCTGCTGAGTGCCAAAAGTCATGGAGACTGTTTTTTTTTTTGGCATTAAGGATAACTGATTATCACAGAAACTGTACTGGATATTGTTAAAATCCAGTTGAAGTTATCATTATCACCCCCATCAAGTAACACAAGGCATGTACTGTGCATTCTCACCAAGGCACATTAAATCTTAGATAATCCCCTGGGTCACTCTATAATCAGTGGCATATGTTCACTTACAGAGCCACTCTCCTAGTTTATTAATGCCCATCTTAGATATGTTGCAAGCCAACAGTGTTCTTACATCAAAGACACAAAGGAAATCTTGAGTGCATTTAATGAGATGTATTTGGAGGAAGGAACTTTGCTTGCAACACTGAACATTGAATCTTTGTATTCAAATATATCCCATGTGGAGGCTTTAGATACATTAGTGTTTTTTTAATCTTATGTCCAGAAAATGCAAATCCTACTATGCCATTTCTTCTCCAACTGGCAGAATTTGTTTTGAAGTACAGTGTTTTAGGTTTCAGAACACTTACTATATGTAGATCAAGGGTCCGCTATGGGTGCACTTTTGCCCCTAGTGTGGACAACCAGTGAGAAAATTCAGCTGGCTGTGACCAGAGTGCCAATCCCTTATTTGTTAAATTGACAATATGGAAGAGATATGTAGATGATATCATCCTGGTATGGTGGGGCACACAGGATGAACTTAATCAGTTCATTGACTTCATCAACAGTACAAACAGGTTTTGAAAATTTCTGTACACTTCTGACTCTAACTCTTTCAGCTTCCTAGACATAGAAACTGCCAGGGGTAAAGCTGGGAATGTTGAAACTAATATTTTAAGAAAAAAGACAGACTGTAGTGCACTGTTGTTCTCCTCCTGCTGCCACCCCAGACATACAGTTCAAAATATTCCTAAAGGACAAGTCTTGTGGTTTTGCAGGAACTGTAGCACAGTCCAGTTTTGATAATGGAGCAGAAGACCTTAGAAATAGGTTTAGAGAGAAGGGATACTTAGATCACTGCATCCTAACTACTGAGCATCCAGCAAGAGAAAGTAATAGGAAGATGTTGTGTCAGTTTACTGGACACAGAGAACAAGTTCAAGAAAGAGCAACATTTGTATGTACCTTTTCAGTGCTTTTGAATCAAGTGGCCAGTATCATACATTCACACTGGAGTGTGTTGCAAGGAGACAGAGCACTACAGGATCTCTGTTCTGAACACCCTTGGATGGCATGCCACAGAGCAATCACACTTGTGGACCAACTAGTCCACAGTTTGCAGCCATAAAATATGAGGAAAGTCTGGTTAGATAGATAGATACAATAATGGATGCTTTAACTGTAAAATATGTTTCTGTTGTAGTGCAATCTCAGAAAGGAGGCAGTTCTTAAACCCAAAACAGGAGAAACATGTGTCATTCTTGACCTTACAACCTGTGATACTGATGGTATAATATACCTCTAATGTGTCACTACAGGGTATTGTATATTACAAGAGGAACACTGTCCCCAAGCTCTGCACATGAGTGGGTGAATACTACAGTATACTTCAAAATTAAATTATACAGTACACAACTGCCCAGCATGTTTACTCATGGGGAACCCAGAACATCACATCTTCACTTTCAGAGGCATTGAGAAGGTCTAACAGGACAGGAGGGTGGGTGATTTTGATAACTTAGTACTGAGGAGGGAAGGTTATTGGATGTACAACTTGGGGAGCAAGAGAGCGGTCAGGGTTTAATGGACACTTCAAATTTGCTTCCTTTTGTTATAAGTTGTAGCAGGTGTTTTTCTCCACTTTTCAGATATTATTGTACTCCATGACATTTAGAAAAAGGAATAAAGCCAGTAATAAGACACAACAAGGTGTGGGTTATGCCCTGATAAGAGCATGCCCCAGGTGCATTATGAGGCATGAGGTGCTTGCGCCAAGTGCCTTTTGCACCTGGGGCGTGCTCTTATCAGGTCATAACCCACACCTTGGAGTGTCTTATTGCACTTATAAAATGGGCCCAACCCTTGAACCCCCAAGTAAAAAAAATAAAATTATAATATTTAAAAGAAACCTGCTAAAAACTGTTAACTATGCAGGACATAACAAAATAGTCCATCTACACTGTAGGCCACATGTGATCTAACTATTACAGCATGTTGGTCTGTCTCTCTCCTCCCCCCTGCTCTGTCTGTCCCCTGACTAAGAGTTCTGTTTTTTTTTTAATGTCATTTATTTTACTTTTGGTACACACAGGTTTTCAATCCTAAGCACTGGCCAGCTTGATCCTGAGGCACTGTGTCACTGAGTTAGTGGGTGCTCTTAACAGCAGTTTCTTGTGTGGTGTAAGTGTGTCCTTGCAAGACTTACTGCCCCCAACACTTGTTTTTTTTTCTTTTTATTTACCTTTCACTTACTTTTCTTTTTGGTTTCCTTTTGAGCTGCTGTAAGCTACATGGACTGCTTGACTGTGAGCGAGCATGTCCCTTAGTGGCTACCGTACAGGTTTGCTTTCGGCTTTACGTTTTTGTTTTTTTTTAAATGAAACATTTTGTGTGCTGCCGTTATGTTGCTCTTATGGACGGGGCTGGCTGGAAGGGCAGCAGCATGCCGAACGTGAAGGCACTGGAAACAGACTGGAGAGTCAAGTTTCGGGTTAGTCACTATGGAAGAGTGCTGATGGATCGGTAGCGGCATTACAAAGCCACCTCCCACTCTTCGGCGAGTTCATTGTGGTCAGTTTTAACCACCAGACAGGTCAGATTTTAGTCTGAGAAAAAAAGGTACAACATTTGTTATGTTCCTTTTTACTTTGTGTATGATTTGGGGGGTTGCTGTACAGCTTCGCTAGGCTGCTGATGCCAGGCTGGCACAGATTTTAGAGAGGTGGAGGCTGATTTCTTTCTGTTGTGAGGCTAGGTTGGCACAACTAGTGCCAGTTGTAAAGTTATGTCCTGATAAGGACATGGCTGAAACACAGGTTCAGCCAATCAGAATGCTGGAATTTTCTTGCCCATTTTATAAGGCTGCAGAAAGAACACTGGGGATATTTTAGTAAAATACAGTTGGTTTGGATTGCAAAAGTATTTAGAGGAGATTGTCTTTATTTGTAGCAATTTTGTACAAACTAACATTTGACAGACTTTCCCTGTAGTAATGTTTTGAAATTTGTATGTTCATTAATGTTTATACACTTGCAATTTTGTACTTTTCCATCCCTATGCAACATATGAAAACTGGGTTTATCTTTTAAATGTCTGCGGCAAAAGGTGTTACTATTGTGCCTGTTCCTTTGACAAAGCTCAGTGCTTGAGTGAAACGTGTCAGGAGACCTCTTGCAGGGGTCTGTTTAATTTTTTCTGCTGTGAAAACTGAAATAAAATATGGACTTCTGAACACATGTGCAGTGGCATCTAGTGGTGAGTGATGAATCTCTACCTTCAACTGTCTAGTCTCTTGACTGCCAGCACCCATTTCCAAGTGCAGTGGTTGGGACTAAGGTGGGCTCAGGGAGGGAGAGGTGGTGGAACAGAGGTACATCCTCCAGCTGCACCTCTCCACAATTTATATGCTATGGAGGCACCTGTCGAGAGAACAAGGAAGTTGCTGGGAACCTCCACAAAGAGACCCACAGGAGGGTAGCACAGGACCCACAGGGAAGGAAACAATCCTGGTGGGGACCCAATCATTAGGAGGGTAGGAGTAGGGAGGAAGTGGAGAGGGAGGTAAGGTGCCTGCCAGGTGCCATGTCTTGGAGGGAAGCAATCCTCAGGATCGTGGAAGCAGCTGCATGAGGAGGGAGCCGGATGTCACTGTCCACCTAGAGACAATGACCTGGCTGGGAATGGGATCAGAGCAGTGCAAGAGGAGTTTTTCAAGTTGGGGAAGGGCCTTAGACAAGTAACATGTATTGCAACCTTCTCAGAGGTGCTGTCTGTCTGTGACAAGGGTGATGCTAGGGTACCCTGCACCATGGGATTCAACGAATGGTTGAAATACTGGTGTGGAGCTCAGAGTTTTGGCTTTGTTGGGGACTGGGGAGCCACCTAGAGGGATACAAGGCTATACTGGCACGATGGCCTGCATCTGTCCAGGGGTGCACCAGGACCGTAGGTGATAGGTTTAAATGCTTAATTTGCAATCATTTAAACTAGCCAAGGGGAGGAGGCACTGAAAAGGAGCAAGGAAATCCCAGCCTCCCCCCATAAAACACAGTAATTAGCGAGGTAAACACCAAGGTAGAGAAGTCATTAGGGAGCAGGACAAGGATAAATGCAAAAAAAAGGCAAAGGCAGTAAGGACAGAGATGGGGCAAAAAGGGGTAAGACCATCAAAAAATGGAGAGCGATGAGTGCCAATGCCCGTAGTCTGTCTAACAAGCTCCCTGAACTAGTGGCATTGATGGAAGAGGGATGTCAGGATATTGTGGCAGTCGCAGAAACATGGTGCACAGAGAACCATGACTGGGATGTCAACATACCAGGATACACAATCTACAGGAGGGACAGGGAGGGTAAAAGAGGAGGAGGAGGAGGAGTAGCTCTCTATGTAAGGGAAGGGATCAAAGCAACAGAACTAAAGAGTAAACAGGGAGTAAATGAGGCACTGTGGGTCACTCTGGAGATATGAAAAGGCACCACAATCCGCATGGGTGTTGTATACAAACCCCTATCTCAGGGGGAGAGAATGGAAAAGGAAATGATAGAAGGCACCCTTAGAATGGCAGAAAAGGGGAGACATTTTTGATGGGGTCCTGAATATGCCAGATGTTAACTGGAGCACCTTTGCTACAGGCACATCCTACAGAAGGGTCATTCTTGATGCCCTATAAGGGGCATGCCTCAGACAGCTAGTATTGGAACCCACTTGAGAGGGAGCAATCTTAGACCTGGTACTCTCAAATGGGGATGGAGAACAGATCACAGATATAGAAGTGGCTAGCCGTCTGAAAACAAACGACTACCAAACAGTGTGGTTCATGATAAACAGAGCCACAGATTCAAGCCATAAAAAAGCAAGAGTATTGAACTTTAAGAGGGCTGACTTCGGGAAAATTAGAGAGCGCCTCAGAAAAGCACTAGCAAATGGGCAAGAAGGAGGGGTGGCAGAACAATGAGGAATAATCAGAACAGCCATCACAGAGACAACAAGCCTTTGTGTGAAGCAAATCAACAAAACAAAACAAAGGAAGAAACCACTATGGTTCTCAAAAGAGGTGGCAGGGAAGGTTAAGAAGAAAAGGATAGCATTCAGGAAATATAAGGAAACACAGAAGGAGCAGAACAAAGAACTATGTCAGTTAAGGCAGAAGGAGGCAGAGAAGGCAGTCAGAAAAGCAAACGCCCAAACCGAGGAAAAGATAGCCAACTCTGTTAAGACAGGAATAAAATCTTTGATAGGTACACTAGGGAGTGAAGAAAGACCGAGGGAGGGATACTGAGGCTTAATAAAGGGGAGGGAATGTGGGCAGAGGGTGTAGTGAAAAAGCAGGGATACTGAACAAATATTTCTGCTCAGTATTCACAAAGGAAGAGGAGGGAGAGGTACCTAAACCAAACAAGAGAAACACTCTGGAAAGGGGGGTCAATACCAGTCCATTCAGAGAAGAAAGGTTTCTGAAAGAACTCCTAAAATTGAAGGTAGACAAAGCAATGGGGCCTGATGAGATTCACCTCAGAATTCTAAAAGAACTAAGGGTAGAACTAGTGACACCACTGACTACTCTCTTTAACAAATCATGGGAGGATGGGGTGGTACCTGAGGACTGGAGGAGGGCAGATGTGATTCCACTTCACAAAAGTGGGAGCATGGCAGAGGCAGGAAACTACAGACCAGTTAGTTTGACCTCAGTGGTAGGGAAAATGATGGAATCATTTGAAGGAAAGAATTGTTGAGTACCTAGAGGCCTGTTGGGCTCAGGAACCAAGGCAGCATGGATTCACAGTGGGAAGGTCATGTCAGACGAATCTAATAGATTTATTTGACTGGGTGACCAAAGTAGTAGACCAGGGAGGGGCTGTGGATATGGCCTACCTAGATTTTAGCAAGGCATTTGATACAGTCACACACAGAAGATTAATATACAAGCTAGTCAGCATTGGAGTGGGTCCCAAGGTGGTAGCCTGGATGAAAAATTGGCTGGACAACAGGATGCAAAGGGTAATAGTAAATGGAATCCACAGTGAAGAAAGGGTGGTTACTAGCGGGATACCGCAGGGTTCAGTACTGGGACCGGTTCTCTTTAATGTCTTTATAAATGACATTGCAGAGGAACTGGAAGGAAAAGTATGTCTCTTTGCAGATGACACAAAGATCTGCAACAGGGTTGATACATAAGGTGGGGTGGAAAGGATGAGAAGGGACTTGGCAAGGTTGGAGGAATGATCAAATGTATGGCAGCTCAGATCCAATGCAAAGAAGTGCAAGGTAATGCACCTGGGAAACAAAAACCCAGGGGAAGAGTACACAATGGGGGGTGAGATACTAACAACAACAAAAATGGACAGGGACCTGGGGGTAATTATATCAGATGACCTAAAGGTGGGCAAGCAATGCAAGAAGGCAGTAAGGAGGGCTGGGAAGATACTGGGATGCCTCAACAGTAGATAACAGGAAGTTGTTTTCCCTCTGTACAGACAGTTGGTGAGACCACATCTGGAGTACTGCGTGCAGTTCTGGAGACACCATCTCCGCAAAGACATGGACAGAGTGGAGGCTGTCCAGAGGAGGGCAACCAAAATAGTGCAGGGTCTGCACCAGAAGACATATGAAGAGAGACTAAAGGAGCTTAATATGCATACCCTCGAGGAAAGAAGGGAGAGTGGGGTCATGATAGAAACTTTCAAGTACCTCAAGGGAATCAACAAAGTCCAAGAGGGTAGCATCTTTCAGAAAAAGAGATGTGCAAGAACAAGGGAACACAATTTGAAGATAGAGGGGACTGCTCAGAGGTAATGTGAGGAAGTACTTTTTCACAGAGAGGGTTGTGGATGCATGGAACAGCTTCCTGAGGAGGTTGTGGAGTCAAGAACAGTGGGGGAATTCAAGAATGCATGGGACAGACATAAGGCAATTCTAGTGGGGGTAGGAGGAAGTAGGCTGTTGGTTAAATAGGATCTGCAGCTTATCCATTATGAAGGGAAATGGGCAGACTAGGTGGACCAAGCAGTCCTTATCTGCTATCAAATTATATGTTTCTATGTTTCTCCACTTTGGACACCATTTTAACTACACAGCAGCAATTTGGACCACAAGTGCTTGTTATAACAACTCTAAATTTAAGTCTGTAACTTAGCATACTAGAGCAATAAATCATGCTGGGCACTGTTACTAAAATGTTACATTCAGTGGTAGCCAGTGACAAGAGGTACTATTTATCTGCATATATCAGGAAATATCACAGAAATGCAGTTGAAATGAATGGGGCTGTCCTGTGAGATGTCTGCATATTCTGCATCATGTCACTCACTGCTACTGTATAGGCCCGTTGCTAACATTAAGTTACTTAACAAAGTGTTCATGTTATTGAGATGTTCCCAACTAAATTCTAAAAGTTTGTTCTTAAATATTGCAGTACAATTTGGCTGGAGTTACGTTAAATGGAAAAGGATAGAAGGATGGTCTGGCAATGTTGTTTTACAACTTAAAAAATAGTGAAATACCTGCAAGATTACTAAACAATACCATCTTCTTAAAAAAGCAGTACAGTCACTATAACTAGGCTGCAATATCACTTATAGTTTGCCACTGTAAGTTGTATGTGGAGA
The DNA here is from genome assembly GCA_016271365.2 of Neoceratodus forsteri. NCBI lineage: Eukaryota > Metazoa > Chordata > Ceratodontiformes > Ceratodontidae > Neoceratodus > Neoceratodus forsteri. Next base: position 240,880,736 of record CM057451.1, read on the forward strand.
TATGCATAAAACAAATACGAGTAAGACAATCTGCATGCATTTATGATCCAATTCATATTCTTATAATGTACAGTAGTACTGCTGTTACTATCTTACACAGATGAGAAGTAATGAAATAAACACTTAGGATGGGATATTCAAAGCAGTTGCGCATGGTGCAACTAAGATGCACCTGCACAAGAGCGGAAATGCACCAAAGAGTGATATTCAGCAGGAGACAATGCATGGCGCAAATCGCAGTGCACCAGTGTGCAATCCTAATGAATGCATGCACAAGTGCAGGGGGCATAGCCATGAATAAACAGCGCAGTGCGATATTCAACAGCAAGCTGATGGCGAAAGCATGGAGCAACAAGGACATGCCATACATGTGATATCTCCCTCTTTGTGCAGGAGACTCCTGTTTTTTTTGACTGAACTCCCTCTCTCCCTCCTAGGAAACAAAATCTCCTGCTTAAGTAAGATTTTGTCCAAAATATCCATTCATGTTCGTTTTTGGCAGATAAAAACACATAAAAAGTAAAATAGTGATAAACAATGTAACTGATACTTTTGTACAACTAGTGGCTGATTCTTTTTAGTGCTTATTCATGACAAAATGAAATATATTAAATGCTTTTTTTCTTATTTTTTGATGCCATTTAAGGACAAACTCATGACGTTATGGCATCTCCCTACTAGTAGGCCAATCTCCCTACTAATTTGACCCAAATCTCCCTCTTAAGCAAGTTGGACATATCACATGTATGACATGCATGGAGCAATACTGAGCCCATAAAAAGATGGAGCAAGCAAGGGATGGAGGCCTGTACCTTGGGGAGCAAGGGAGAGAGACAGAGAGCGACTAAGAAACAGCCAGTGGCCAGGCAGGACAGCAGCAGGGGTGCAAGACAGGCACAGAGGCAGGAAGTGCAACAGGCTGTGGGACAAGGCGTGTGACCCTGAAAGTGCCTGTGTGTGTGAGCAGCTCAGTGTGTGTGTGTGTGTGTGTGTGTGTGTGTGTGTGTGTGTGTGTGAGATATCAGTGGGGGCAGCATTGGCAGCGTGAGCTTGTGAGCGTGGACAGAGGAGTGGCAATGCGAGTATCCAGACAGGTGAGAGGCGGATGCCCCAGCCTAAAGGCTGACAGCAGGGAACCCCCAACACAGGTGTGCGCCCAGTGCAGGGGCACACACAGCAGCACACGGCCGGGGTTGCCCAGGGAGACAGCCGCTCGGGGGGGGGCAGGACAGGCCAGGCCATGGCCAGTGCAATCTTCCAGATGGAGGCAGTAATGAGGGGTGTGAGGAGGCAGGAGGCAGAGTGGCACAGCCATGGAAGAGCCCGGTGGCAGTATGCCCGGAACAGGTGGTACCGTGCCCACACCACCTTCGAACAGTACAGTGACACCGAGATTGTGGTCCAGTACCGCCTTAACTGAGCAATTCTGAGGCAGCTCTGTGAGCTGTACAGTGATGAGATGCAGGCACCCACAAGACGGAGCAACACCTTGTCAGTGGAGACCAAGGTAACAACCGTCATGTGCCTGCTCACCACGGGTACCTTCCAGAGACCAGCAGGGGACACCACAGGCATAACCCAGTGGGCCGCGTCACGGCTTCTCACACAGTTCCTCAACACACTGCTGCCACATGCTGCTGAATACATCCATTTCCCCAGCACACAAGCAGAGTGTACAGTGAACATGCAAGAGTTCCACAGGGTGGTACATATGCCTGGTGTGCTAGGGGCCATTGACTGCACCCATGTTGGCATCTGCACACCACCTTTGCTGGAGGGGGTGGCCTACATCAACAGGAAGGGCTACCCCAGTGTCATCTGCCAGGTGGTGTGTGATGCCAGGGGGCGCATAATCAATGTCTGTGCCACACACCCTGGTGGAACACACAATGCCTTAATCTGGCACCAGTCAGCACTGTGCCACAGTTTCAAGAGTGAGGACATCCCCACCAGCCACCTAGTAGGTGAGTATGCAGCTGGAATGGGCAGCCTGGCATAACAGGGCAGGGTGTGGGGGGATGCTAGGCTGGGGGCATCAGAGGGTGTGGCTGGGTAGGTGGGGTGGCAGCCACACAGACCACCATGCTAACCCCACATGTCTCCACACAGGTGACAGTGGATACCCACTCAGGCCCTGGCTGCTCATCCCATACCAGTGCACATCGACCCCAGTGCAGGAGCGATACAATGAAGCACACGCCAGCACACGGAACATCATTGAGCATGTGCTTGGGCTGCTGATGGCATGGTTCCATTGCCTGGACTGGTCTGGCAGTGCCCTACAGTACAGCCCCTCAAAGGCCCACAGCCTATTCCTGGCTTGCTGTATGCTACACAACATGGCCACTGACCGTGGGATAGCTGTTGAGGTCGAAGAGGGGAACAGCAGTGGGGATGACATGGACACCGGGCCTGGCAGTGGTGGGCAGCCCCCCCGGGCAATGGGAATCTCGGCTGAACAGGATGGCCCAGCAGCACCAGGACACAATTGCAGAGGAGCACTATGGTGCATGCAGGTAGGTGAACATGACCACACACATGTCCCAGGGACCATGGCACAGTATACAGGCATGCAAGGCTGGGACCCATGTCAGACACGGCCGGAGGGTAACGTGGATGGACATGGGACTGGACTCCATGGAAGCACCCTGTATAGCACTGTAGGCCCCACCCACACACACACCCACACACACATGCACATGGCACCCACACGCACACACCCAGAGGCCACCAACGGGCATGTGTCAGACGCTGAACACCAGTGCATAGCAGTGACCGGTGCTGTGTTGGCATCATCATGCACATGCCACAGTGGCCAGCAGCTGGGTGGGTGTGCACAAAGCAGGCATGTGGCGTGGCACATGGACGGCATGACCCTGGAATGCACACACACACGACACACCAATGTGCACACAGGGCAGCAGCAGACAGTGGACAGGGAGGGTGGCAGATCAGGACTGCCATGCAGTCACATGGCCACCACGGACATGTGGATGGCCCCACTGAGACCGCCCAGCAGACACTGGCTGTGCGACGGCCACAGGGGGTGTTACTGGCAGTCCCCCAGGTGTGTTACTGTGGGAACAAGACCGGTCCCACACAGGTGTCTGCAGGCTCCCAAACAGGCCTCCTCCAGGCATGCCTGGAATGCCCACAGCAGATCCCAGAGTCGACACTGATGGGGTCACACGACACTGCGTCTGAGAGGTGGATAATGCAATCTGTGGGGTCTGTGGCAGATGGCTATGCACCAGGGTGGCCAGTGGTACTAGGCCAACTATGACTACAGTGGTAAGTTGATCCAGGGCTGTGGTCGTGTCCTCCCACAAGCATGTGGTCTCAGCCAGGAGCTGCTCATAGTCCCAGTCATGCCTCCCTGCAGACTGGCGCAGCTCTGTGCAAAGTGCACACACCCCTGACATGACCAGCACCTGTTGCTCCACAGAGGCCTGGAGTAGATGGGTATGCTCGATCAAGGAGTCAGCGCTCTGAGGGGCATGGACATTGCGCCAACCCATGGGTGTTGCGTGTCCCTGCAACACAGCTCCCCAAACTGGTAAAGGCTGCACAGTGGGGCCCCTTTGGGGCTGTTCAGTCTGCAGTGCAATGGCAGTGGCCACTGCACCCAGCCTTCCCTCAGCCCCGTCCTGCTGCGGCTGCTGCCCCTCTGGCCGCTGCATACGTAACTGCATCTGGGTGGCTGCACCACCCCCTTTGGACTACACCACACCATTGGAGCCCACAGCCTCGCTGGACGTGGACAACCGCCATCAGGGCACCATCTGCACTGCCGTGTTGGGTGCTTGGTATGGGTGCCTCCCCTGATTGGCAACACCACTGTCCAGGATAACAGTCACGTCGTCATTGGTCCCAGAACCCGCCCTGATCTGTGTCTCAGCATACTGGATGCCATGGCTGGCATCCTCCTGAAACACTGCCAGGGCCTCGTCCGCAACCACGCCACAGGCTTCCGGTCAGACAGTGGGGATGGGCTGTCTGCTGTCTGGGCCCCGGACTCCGGTGGAGGTGGATGGACAGACCTCCAGGTCCAGGACCACCCCCATGGTGGTCAACCCCACCCCTGCTGCTGCATGCATGTGCTCCAGAGCTGTAAAGAAACACAGACGCGTTAGTACCTCTGGCACACACCCCTGCCCCCCGGCCCCCCTGGCCCCCTTCCCCAGGCGCTGCTGTACCTACCATGCAGTGATGGCCTGCCCCCATCTGGAATCCTCTGCCGGGCACACCCTCGATGGTGCTGCGCCGCATGGACGCCGCCACCAGCTCCTCCTCGCGGCATCAGCGGTGGCACATCAGGCTGTCCATCTCCCATGGCAGCATGTGCAGCCTAGATGGTAGCCACCTTATCCTTTTTACTCCTCTGGTCCGTGCCTACCTTCTCCTTGCACTCCTGTGCTGTCCTCTGATGGCTGCCCTGCTGGTTCAGAGCCCTGGCCACCCCCTCCCATGCAGCTGCCCTGGCCTGTGGGGTGCCTGTTAAGCCACTCAGGAGGGGCTCCTGGTCCAGGTAGGTGTCAAAGAGGGCATCGCTCTCTGCCCTCTTAAAGTTGGGCCTGCGTTTCCATGCAGGCCCCTGCTCCTCAAGCTCCTTGTGTTCTGACATGCTTATTCCTGTGGGTATGGACATGTGGTTAGTGATGGCTGCAACACACAACACTCTCCCAATCCACTGCGCCGACAGACCCACTGCCTGGTGGCTTACCTCTGCAGGATGCAATACTAGTCTGGTGCCTGTGCAGTCCTATGGCACATTTATAGTGCATCACATGCAAATGAGGGGATGCGCAACTGTAATGAGATGTTCATGCCTCTGATGTGCCAGGGGTATTCTGATCAGCCCATCTGCATATTCCAGCTGAATATCGCGACTTTGCGCAATGCTCATTGGTGTTCCGCATGCACAAGTCATGGCGCAACTATATGACGTGCGCAGTAGGCCTGGCAGTGCGCATGCGTGCACCACCATTTGGTACATCGGTGGCACATCTCACGCACACTGCGCTATATGCAGTACAGTGCTCTGCTACTATTGAGTATGTGGCGCTTGTGCGCTATGTGCCTTATGGCGCCCATGTGTGACTGCCTCCATGGAACGCAGGGCACACATGCCCCTGTTGTGCACCATGCATGGTGTGCCCTATTGCACTGTCGCCCACAGTGCACATGCTGACCTATGCCCTCACTGTGCCCTTTGACCCTCCACATAACCTGCAGCATGTGCCAGTGCTGCCCCAGCTGTATTGTGCAGCACCAGGGAATGCGTGATTTGGAATAGCAGCACATCATCAGGCAAGTCATGCACCCACAGCACGTGTGACTCATGCGCTACTGGGTGCCATTTTGAGTTTCCAATACCTGGATAGAGCATGCCATGGCACAGTGAGGGCTCCCAACTGGAGCCAGGTGGAACTAGTCAGTCTTGTGACCCTGGTAGAGCCACATGTGGGTTGTCTTTTTGGCCAGGTGCCCCTAGATCGGTTACATACGGAGGTGTGGCAGGAGGTGGCTGAGGGATTGGAGGAGGCCACTGGGGCACATTGACATGGGGAGCAGTGCCACCACCATTATGGGGACCTGCAGAGGAGGGACCCTAACAGGCTTCGGTCACTGCTGGCATGTGTCCGGAGGGGCACCGTGCCATGTCCAGGTGAGTGCACTATGTCCATGTCTATGCCATTCCAGTGCTCTGTGTGGGCCAGCAGGGTGTCACACCATGCTGTGGGGGGGCTGTGACTGTGAGCTATGTAGGCCATGGCATGCACCATGGGTGTGCTGTGCCACTGCACCACCACTGCGCAGGGCCAGGAGGATTGCTGTGCTGGTGGGAGGGGCCTGTGGGGTGTTGCCAGGTACTGATGTGTCCTTCTCAATGTCTCCCTACTAGGCCCTGAGGATAGGTGCCAAGCACAGCTGGCAGGTGCTGAAGGTGGACATGGGCAGGCTGACGCAGGAGCACAGCCACAGGTTCCAGGCCGCATGGGTGGTGCAGCAAGACAGGCGCCAGCTGCACCACAGCTGGCAGGAAGGCACTCTTCCTTGCTTCTTTGTTGTGCAGGGTGGGGGTAGGCCACAGCCCCCTGTGCACATTGCCATTCCAGCTGTGCACTGCCAGTAGGGTCCATTGTACCATGCCATGGCTATCGCACAGGTGTGTGGCTGCTGCAGGTGGGCTGTGGGTGCACCCGTGTTCCAGCCATGCCACTGCCACCCCACGGCTATGCCCTGTTACCTGGTCACCATGGTTGTGGTGTGCGGCACATGATTGGTGTTGGTGTGCTGTTGCCCTACGTAGCCCTGGATTGTCGGGATGGAGGCTTGTGTGTTCACACATGCTGTGGGTGACTGTGTGCTGTCTCAGGGGTGCATGTCACCACTGTCCACCGCTCACGGTGGGTGGGCTACAGTCGTATGGACATACACTCATACCACATCCCCTCTTTTATCCTAGGTGTCCAACGAGATGCAGTCCACAGCAGGCTACTACAGCAGATACTGTGGGTCTCCAGAGCCACATTCCAGGTGGTGTGACAAATTCAGCAGGCACTGTGCAGGTCACAGAGAAGAGGGCGCACCAGGCTCCGGTACAGCAGGGTCACTCATGGGGCCTCTTGACCTGCATCCCCTTCCCTTCCTGTCCCCTCCCTTTCCCCTCCCTTGTACCTTACCATCCATGTCCCCAGTTCCCTGCCTCCCTTCCCTGGCCTACCATTCTGTTTGTGGCCACCCATTCCCTGCTTCCTGTTATTCTGAACATAGCTATTGTTACTTGGTTTTATAAACTTTACTACTGTTAGCCATCTGTGTCTGTGTCTGCTTTGCAGCTGGCATGTGGAGCCATGCTGCAGTAGTATGCAAGGTGGCTGAGTGGTACGTCTGGGGTTGACTGGGGCTTGTGCCAGGTGGTCTGTGCCCAGTGACAGGTGGGTGTGCCCTGGGGCATAGATGTGCGCTCTGTACATGTTGTGTGGCATGTGTGTTTTGTGCTGTTGGCATGTGTGTTGCCAGTGGGGGCCGGGTGACATGTCCCATGGATTCCTAATGGTGTTGCCGGTGGCTTATTGCTGGTGGGCATTGGTGCCACACAGCCTCCGTGTACCACTGTGGTGCACATGGTCGGGGACCTGCAGCCATGTGCCTGCCATGCCTCCCACCTGGCATCCTCTGCACCATGGTGGTGGTCTGTCCTGCTCTGGTGGCATGCTCCATGCTGTGACTGTTGTCCTGTGTCCTGGCCTATTCACCTCTGGCCCTTGCGCAGCCCTGGTTGCGCTATGATGCATTCCTGTGATATTCAGCCATGTTGCGCTTGCCGTCATGTGTAAGCTTTGAATATCGCATTTGGTATGCACTGGTGCAGTGTACTTGTACTTGGTGAATTTCTGAATATCCCACCCTTAGTGATTAAATGTAAATGGACCTTTGCATTTCTGTTTAGGAGCATATTTGATTTCTATAAAATGTTAATTGATTGTCCTGCATCCTAATTGCTCAAAGGATTCCATAGCCATGCATTTAGTGAGTGACAACTATTTGTTTTAGATGTCTTTTGACAATCAGGATACAGCACACTGACAAATAGATGCCTGCCAGAGCAATGTTTCACTCGTCACTGATTGCCATCACCAGTTTGGTTGCCATCACCAATGTGGCTATCATCTTTACTCCCAAAAGTCTCCAACTAGGCCCCAAAAAATTAAAATTCCCTTAAATTTAAAATCAAAACAAATTAATTAAATGTACTTTTCCATCATAATCCTGTCCTTACACATATACACAAATGTTAAAGTGAAGTACTACTCAGTTTTAATTTCTGTGTTCCTTGGCTAACCACAACAACCCCCAAGCCATAAGCATTTACCAGGAAGTCTTCGCTGTTTATCCTGCCACTTACAAAACTGAGTCCCGGGCTCCTATGAAGCTGTTCTGTGTGTTGTGTGGAGGGATAAACTGTCTGCCAGTGGAGTTCAGCAAAATTTTAAATTCTTGTATTCCATGGTAAACTGGCATTGCATCTATTTAGTGTGTGGGAAGACAGATAATTGATAGTGGGGCAGGATCACATTTGATTTTGACTAAAGTAATGACCTGTTTTTTAAGTTTTTTTGTTTGCTTTTTTATATTGTCTCTCAGTTTACCCATTTTATAAGTGCAAGAAGACACTCCATTGTGTGGGTTGTTATGTGATAACTGAACTTTTAGGTGCCGAGACACTCAGAAGCAATGCCTTATACTGCACATCACTATTTACCTGGGTATGTGGTTATCCTATAACAAATCACACCTTGATATGTTGTTCTGCTTACATACTATGTAAGTTGAAATGTTATAACATTTATACCAGCCCATCTGTTTGTGTGGAGATTTCAGTATTTCTCTTTGAGATCATTTGTTGGCCAGAGTGCATCATAGGGTTATTCTGATGACATTGGCATTGTGAAAGCTGTTTATGGGTTATTTTTTCCAATGTGATGTACCGTATACAACCTTCAGAACTGTGATCTTGATTGGACCAACCAAGAGACACTCTTACATAAGCCCCACCCCAAACCAAACAACATCATCAGTGAAGCTCTGCTGTACACTGCAGAGCTACACTTCATACTAAGACCACAATGTTCCCACTCACAAAACAGCATTGAGAAAGCACTTAAGGATGGTGGAATAATGGAGGAATGAAGAATAATGTAGAATGCGGTATACATTCCTGTCTCTCCCCATCCCCCAAAGTCAGGGAAGAGTTTTCTTTATTAGCAGGTGATGGGAACTTGACAGAAGGTCCACCAACCTCCATATATGCAAAGGGACAGAGGATGCGGGAGCTGATACAGAAGCCCGCCAAGATGAAGTGCAGTGCCACAGGTTTTCTGCATGACAAAAATGATTAACTCCCATTGAAATTGCATTGTTTGCTACAGTAATTCTACTGCAGAATTCTGCAGAGTAAAATAATGAGAGTACAGTGCACTCCACTTATAATGGACACTGTAACAATAGACAATTGGGTATCATGGACAAAAACTGATTTCCCAAACCAAATATATCAAATCCAATGCATTTTTCTGCTGTTAAAATAGACAGAAACATTGCTTGCAATGGTCACTATGAGGCTTTTATAGGCATTTATAATGCTTTTTATGGCTGCATGGGCTGAGCCCTGCTGTCATTTTGGGATCACATCACTGTAGGAGAAAAGCGGAACCGATGTCTGTGTTCTCCTACAGTGAAGTCACTTGTGGTCTGCAGTGTCTCCTTTTCCAGAGCTCTATGTGGATTCAGCTCCCCTCTGCAGTGCTCAGGCCCCCCAGTACACTACTTTCTGCAACTGCGGAAGTGACGGCCCCAATGCAAACTGTGCATGCACGAGTATCGCACATGTGCAGATCCGTTGGATCTGCTATCTTGTGCATGGCATACTCCGGTGAGCAGCTCTGGTGTGGCAAGAGCTCTGACTATGGTTTTACTCACTCTTGCCACACAAAAGTACCACAGTTGCTCTGGGCAGCCACATTGGCTTTGACCAGATTTTGTTTTAAGGGTGAGTGCAGAGTTAGGAGATTTAGGAAATTGAACTAAAATTGGGGGGTAACAGAGATTTAATTTCTTACAAAATAATTCTCCACAAACTACATAAATTTTTATTTATTTAATTGCACTAAAAGACAATGATTTTATATTAAAAAAAAAATTGCAGTACAGTAGCCTTTGGTCTTACTGTCTTGGAAACCCAACAGTTAGCCACTAGAGTTACTATTTTCTTGTTACTGTCTGCAATAAATGTCCTTAACAAGTCATGTTTCCTAACAGTTAAATGACTTTAAATAAACACAGAGAATGCAGAAACATACAGTATATACTAAACAGGATTGTGAGTAATCTATTAAGTTTTATAATAGGTTCTCATTCACTCTGAACCCCTGCTCACACACATAGACACACCTGACACATAGGATCCACCTCCTCTGGATATAATGGACACTGGATACAATGGACAAATGTGTGCACAGATGTGTTCATTATAAGAGGCTTGCACTATACCATGTTTAATGTACGGAAGGGACAAAAGAGGGTAAGGGTGCAGGGGTCTGATTTGTGAAAGGGAAGGAGGGGGTCTTTATTATAGTATGACGATGGAATGGTAAAACCCAGTCAGTGAAATCCCCCACAGCGACATTTTTCACAAGTTTCAAAAATGTTGCTGTGGGGAACCGGATGGCAGAATTTCACCCTTTTGACGACTTTCACCCCCTCTTTGAGTTAACTCTGATTCAGAGTTAGCAATCAATAGAAGGAGGGGTGCGGGGGGGGGCACAGCCCCCCTCATGAGGGGTTCCAGGGGCACAGCCCTCCAATAGAAAAATGGACTGATGTCTGACAGATGAAATTTCACCTGTCGACATCGGGGATGCTGCTATGCCAAACGTCAACAACATTGTTGTCATGTTGGCATAGGTATACCATTTATTACCAGTAGGGGAGGGATTTTTGCACTGGTCTCTACCACTAGGATCCTGTATTAAAAACTTAGTGATATGTAAAACAATCCAAAGATTCCCAAATGTTGGGGCACCAAATCCAACTCAAAGCCCAACCTTAATCCAGATTTACAGTAGCCACAGTACCTCAAACGTGAACATTTACCTACATACCGAAAACCCTGATGTCATGATCGTGAGAAAGGATGCCAAAGTTAGGGTTCCTCCCACTCTTAATGCAATGGTTTAAACCCTCGGAATGCCACAAAATGACTAAGATTCTGGTGCATTTTTATTCTAATGCTTAATTTTCTCATGTTTATGATAATTTAGCAAACATAATACCTGCCTAATGTTGCTTTTCTTTTACTCATATACTGTACAGTAGTTATAATAACATCTAGATCAAATACAAAGCTGCTTTCCAAGATGAAGCATTTTGTAATTAGATGTCACAGTTTTGCATGACACATTGGAGTAAATACTATTGGGTTACATTGGTTCTGGCAGTATCTTGCAACTCAAACTGTGTTACTGTGCTTGATTCTGGTGAAATCACTGTATACGACAAATGGGACAAAATGTATTTACAATGTAGTGCACGTTTACCTAATACTTTATTACTTTTCAGGCCATGACTAAGATGGAGTATCATTGAAACACTGACTACTGATGACATAATAAAGCTGTTGCAGGAGTGTTCTCCACTGTGACTTTTCATTTACTTCACTTTATTGCTTGGCAACTTAAGCACTTTGACACTACTCGAACCAAGGATGAAATACTGCATCTCACACCTTATTGCTGTACTGTTTTATTCACTGTTACTTTCTATTCCCTTCCCCAAGACACATCCAGAAATAAGCTGTCACCAGGTCTTCCCTAGTAAAACATTTGAAATGAATCAATAAATAAGTATAATCATCACACCATTATTATAAGGCAAATTTCATCTAAAACAATATGCAGAGACAGTTTGGTGTGACTGCACCGAAGGAATGGGTGGTGCTGGGCAAAAATGTTTCAGGTAATGCACAGTACCTGGAACGCCAGCACCCACCACAGGCTGGAGTTTTCTCAAAACTTCCAAAACAGTTGCTGTCCCCTGGAGTCATTGTGACCACAAGTAGTAGACTGTACCACTTTCTGAGTGCAAAAAGGTTACTTTTATTAGATCCACACTGTGCAAAAACAAAATACAAATGAGTAAAAACAGCCACAGCAAGATAATCCACAAGCTCATTCAAATGCTCATCTGTACAAGGAAGCTATTCAGCTGACATGTTTCGCTCTTCAGTGTGCTTTCTCAAAACCTGTTAGCTCCCCCTCTGTTTAGCCTTTAAATTGTCATTTAAAGTGATAGTGCATAATAAAGGAATTGCTGGACCAATGAATTATTTGAGAAAACAGCTGAAGAATTATCTGAGAGACTTTTAGAAAGGGGTGCCCAGAAAAGGTAATATTACAGGCAAGGGGAGCAATTGGTGGCCTACCCAGAGAGACCCTGTTAGAAGAGAGGGTTCGGGACACAACAACTGACCCACATCTTACTTTTGTGAGCACATACAACACACAATCACACAAGATTACTGATATAATCAAATAACACTGGCACATGGTACAATTGGACCTAGGGCTGAGGGATCTAACGAAAGAGGATCCGAGAATGGTTTTCCGCAGAGGAAAAACCATCATAGATCATGTGGTACATCTGATGCAACCTGTGGAAAAAAACACAGATGCAGCTGCCACAGAGATCTGACAGCAGTAACAAATGTGGCAATTGCAAATATTGTGAAAAGGTCAGAAACAGTAAGATTTTTAAGAATCCCCTGACTGGCAGGGACATGGAGCTTAAGAGGTCCATGACATGCAACACCTACCTGCAGACTGGTTTAACTAGCTGAATGCAAGTGTGGGAGCTTTTATGTTGGCAAAATGAAGGGGACAGTCAAGGTTAGGATTGGTGAGCATACCAGAGCCACTGAAAATGGAGATGTCACCAATGCCCTAGCTAGCCATGTACTTAAAGCCAGAAACAAAAACTACCACAATTTTATGTTCATAGGCATAGGGAAACCAATTATGTCATGCAGGGGTGGTTATTACATTGACCTTTTATTACAGAGAGAACAGTATTGGATGCTTGCAATGAACACAATGGAATGGCCAGGGCTGAATGGTAGAATTGAAATAAAACCTTTCCTGACAAAGAGAAGAATATGAATTGAGATAAGCTGTTAACATGTAAAGCAGAATGGCCCGGTGGGGCTGAGGAATGAGGCACTGGACGCCACACCTCGCGCTACGCTTGGTGACCCAAATTTGGGAGTGAGGTCAGGTGCCAAGGCTCGACTGGGGCGGGTGAGGATTGAGGCACTGGACGCCACACCTCTCGTTACGCCGGTGACCCAAGTTTGGGAGTGAGGTCAGGTGCCAAGGGTCGACAGGGGCGGGTGAGGACTGAGCGCCTGTTGGACTGCTCTCCTTTCCTGGAGGGGAGGACAGGACATCGCTCGGCATGCCATCAGCTCCTGGAGGAGACCGGGGGTGCTGCAGCATGTAGGGCAGCACTTACTTAACGTGGCTGACTCTTGGCAGGGTTGCCATTTGCTGTAGCATCGGGGACGTGCACCACGCAGGGGAAGGGGGAGTGCACCACAGAACAGGGAAAACACTGGTCTGTGGGGTAGGTGATGGCACCTGCCCCCTTGCCCACTGCCGGGTCCATCCTTCCTGGCCCTGCAGTGTCCTCAACCCAGACTGTCACCCACAAACTGGAGACTGACTGTACAGAGCACCCAAGAGGAGGGGTGACCCCACCCCCGTAGGGGTTAAGCTGGGGGTGTCGGTTGTGTGGGTTGAGAGGGAGAAGAGAGGAGGCTCAGGTAGGAGGACTTCAGGCAGGGCAGGAACAGGCAGGATGCCTGAGAGAGGCTCCACAGACCATGACCGGAGGGAAAAACTTAGGTAAAAAAAAAATAAAACATGGAAAGTGTTTTTTTTTTTTTTTTTAATTGTGTTCTAATAAAAGTGTTGAGGAGCGTATTTTAATATATTCTTTTATCTTTTTAGATGTGCATCAGCAAATTAGGAAACAGATTGCTGATAAGGTTATATGCCATGATATTAAACTACATGCACACAAATGGACTTATTAAAGACAGTTGCCACTTTCAAAATGGATGAGCACTGTTTCTTTTAAATGTATATAATAGGTTTTATAAGTTTTGTTGATGGAAGTTACTCCATATTGCAAACTGAGTCTGGAGAATTTCTTTACACATAATGGACTATTATGTACTATCACTTTAAATGGCTATTCGAAGGCTGAACAGGAGGGAGCTATCATGCTTTGAGAAAGCACACTGAAGTGCGAAACATGTCAACCCAATAGCTTCCTTGTACAGAAGAGCCACCGAATGAGCTTGTGGATTGTCTTGCTGTGGCTGTTTTTACCCGTTTCTATTTTGTTTTGCATAGTGTGGATCTAATAAAATGTAGCCTCCTTCAGTTTTGTGTTCCATCTCTGTCACCTTGATTCATCATTCAGGGTCTGCACAACTCCCTTTTTGCACTCAGAAGGTGGTACAGTCTACTACTTGTGGTCAAAACAACTCCAGGGCACAGCACGTGTTTTGGAATTTTGAGAAAACTCTAGGCCTCTGGTGGGTGCAGGCGTTCATATTTCATCTAAGTAAATTAATAAGATAAATGTGTTGTTGTGAACGTTTGTAAAGTACAAGCTGTGCTTTGTGCTGTACACTTTCAAAAAACTTAGAAAGTATTTTGTTAGCTACTTGTCGCTCTCTTCTAGTACAGTACTGGAGATGCCTGAAAAATGTCTTGAGCACCTACACCAACTTCAGTTCTAGTGCCTGACCCTATTAGCTGCTCAGATCTGCAGGCTTGGTTGTGTGAACATTACAATCACATTTTAGAAGTTGACGGCAGATAAGGACCGCAAGGCCCATCCAGTCTGCCCATTTCTTTTTCTACCTTATAAATGTGCCATCGGCCTTTGCTATGTCAGTGACCTATCTATTCATAGTCATTTGTATTGCTCTTATGCCTATCCCATGCCTGTTTGAAGCCCTGCACTGTATTCATAGCCACTACTTCTTGTGGTAAGCCATTCCATGCATCTACCACCCTTTCTGTGAAAAGAATTTCCTCATTCCCCTTAATCGGCCTCCTCTAATCTCATGCTGTGTCCTCTTGTCCTGCTATTTTTCTTATATTTAAACATGTTAGACTCTTTCACCTTGTTTATGCCCTTAAGGTGTTTAAATGTCTCGATCATATCACCTCTCTCTCCTTTGCTCAAGGGTATACATATTGAGCTCCGTTAATCTGTCCTCATATGTCTTCTGATGCAGTCCCTGCACCATTTTGCTGCCCTTCTCTGGACTGCCTCAATTTGTTAATGTCCTCAGAAGGTGTGGCTCCAATACTGCACGCAGTACTCCAGATGGGGCCTAACCAATGTCTTGTACAGAGGATTATTACTCCTCTTACGACTTGTGATACCCCTACTAATACACCCTAACACCCCCTAGCCTTACCTACTGCTTTAGAGGTCTGCTTGATGATTTCAGGTCATCAGTGATGATGATGCCCAAGTCTCTTTCTTCCTTTGTGACTGCTAGCAACTCCTCCCAGCCTATAAGTGGCTTCAGGTTTCTCTTCCCTATGTGCATGATTTTGCATCTTTGCATTAAATCCAGTTGCCACTCTTCTGACCATTCTGCTAGTTTATCCAGATCTCTTCTCATTCTGCCCACCCCATCTGGATCATCTACTCTGTTGCAGATCTTGGTGTCATCTGCAAACAGACAAGCCTTACCTCTAGTCCATCTGCTAGGTCACTAATGAAGATGTTGAATAGGACTGGCCCCAGGACTGATCCCTGAGGTACCCCACTTGTGACTTGCATCTCTTCTGACTGTATACCATTTACCACCACTCTCTGTTTTCGCCAGTCAACCAGTTTGCCACCCAGTTGACCAACTTCTGACCCACCCCGAGCCTACCTAGCTTATTTATCAATCTTCTATGTGGAACAGTGTCAAAAGCTTTGCTGAAGTCAAGGTAGGCGACATCAACTGCTCCCCCTTGGTCCACCACTCTGGTTACCCAGTCAAAGAAATCTATGAGATTAGTTTGACAGGACCTTCCTTTTGTAAACCCATGCTGTCTTGGATCCTGTGCCCCTATGGATTCCAGGTGTTGCACTATCCTTTCCTTAAGGAGTGCTTCCATAATCTGCCCACTACTGAGGTAAGACTGACCGGTCTGTAGTTCCCCGCCTCCTCCCTGCTACCACTCTTGTGGGTGGGATCACATGAGCCCTTCTCCAGTCTTCTGGGACCTCTCCTGTGCTCAGAGACTCACTAAACAATTCTGCTAATGGCTCTGCTAGTTCCTCCTTTAGCTCCTTAAGTACCCTGGGATGTATGCCATCAGGTCCCATTGCCTTATCCACCCTGAGCTTAGCAAGCTCTTGTAGGACCCTTTCTTTGTGAAGGAGTAGTGCTCACCTCCTCCCCTGTGTCCATGATGCTGAGCTGTGTGCCCTGCCCTACCTTCTTCAGTGAATACTGAGCAAAAGTATCTATTTAGGATAGATGCCTTTACAGGGTCCTCCTCCTCACATGCTCCTTTTCTCCATTAAGCTTAGCAATACCCTCTGGACTTTCTCCTTTCACTAATGTATCTATAGAAAGTCTTGTCACCTTCTTTACTGTTTGTGCTAGTGTTTCCTCAGTTTGGGACTTTGCCTGCCTTACTGCCTTACCTGCTTCCTTAGGGCAGTTTGGTATGCCTCCTATCTTCATCCCGCTGTGTTCTCTTTATATTTCCTGAAGGCCAGCCTTTGGCTCTGACCTTTTCTGCTACTGTATTTGAGAACCAAAGTGGTTTTCCTTCTTTTGCACTTCCTTTTCTGTCTAACACAATGGGATGTTGCTTCAAGTATTGTATCCTTAATGCTTGCCCACTTTGCCTGTACCTCCTCACCTGTGTTTCTTTTGCCAGGGCTAGCTTAACTCTGTTGGCCATCTTATCAAAGTCAGCTCCTCTGAAGTCCCATATTTTTGCCTTGGAATGGATGATTTAGATGTAGTAGCCAAATTGAACCATACCATGTGATGGTCACTGGCCCCCAGGTGACCTTCTCACCTGGAGATCTGTGATCCCTCTTTGTTAGTCAGTACTAGATCTAGGATAGCCCTGTCTCTTGTGGGTTGCTGTACCAGTTGTTTGAGGCCCTCCTGCAGGGAATCCACTATGAGTCTAGTTCTGGCAGATGTTCCTGCTGGTATTGACCAATCTGTATCTGGCATGTTGAAGTCTCCATTATCAGAACCTCCCTTTAGCTGTCATGTTTTGTATATCTTCTAACAGTAATGTGTCTATGTCCTCCCTCTGGTCTGGGGCCTGTAGACAACCCCAGTTCTTATGGCTGTCCCATTTCCTGTTTCAGGGTGACCCACAGTTCTTCTGGCTCCTTATGTGTATTCTGAATTTCTGTAGCTTTGATATTTTCATTAACATACAGGGCCACTCCTCCCCTTTTGCACCTCGGTCTCTTCTGAACAATACATAGCCAGGTACTGAAGTCTCCCAAGTGTGGTTACTGGTAAACCACGCCTCACTAATTGCTACTATGTCCAGTTTAGCCTCTGACATTATTGCCTGCAGGTCTGGGATCTTATTTCCAGGCTGTGAGCATTTGTGTACATGATTTTCCATTGGCCAGATTTTGGTGTGTTAGTTGTTGGGTGAGGTTTGGCATTACCCTGTGCATCATGAGGAGACAAACCTTTTTCTTACCTGGTGATGCAAATGAACAGCAAACACACTGAATTCCAGTTTGACCACTAGCTGAGGGGAGGGTGTTCTTCCCATTCAACGTATGGGGTGCTGCACCTCTCTCCCATTTGCTAGTTTAAATATTCTGCAAAGACGTCAAACTTGCCCAATGCACTGACTCCTCTTTAGTCAGATGCAGTCCATCAAATTTAAAGAACTTTCGCCTCCCAGAACTGTTGCCAGTTCCCTACAAATCTGTGTCCTTTTTCCTGGCACCAGTCCTTGAGCCATGTGTTTAGCTCCCCTATCTCCCTTCTCTGACCTTCCGTCCATCTGCTCCTTCTCCCAGACTGGCAGGATCTCAGAGAAGGAGATGCCGGACGAAATAGATGATAGTTTGTCACCCAGCCTAGTCAGGTGTTCCTTGGTCTCCACAACTGACCGGTTGGCGAGATCATTAGTCCTATGTGTACTAGGACATCAATGTTTTCTCCTGCTTTGTGAACAATTTAGCTGCGGTCCAGTGTCTCTCCATGCTGATGTACCTGGAGACATCTGACCATCACCCTGGCTGGAGATGGGTATCAACTCCCGAATCATGGAGTCTCCTATGATCAGAAGTTTTTGGATTTCTTTGTGCTTGTTTAGTTTTGGTTCCTGATTTGGGTGAGTATTGTTGTGTTAGCTCCTGTGCCGCAGTGTCCTGTTTCTGCAGTGTCTTCTGCCTCTTTATTTGATTTCAGAGATAGAGGCAGATACCTGTTTGTAGTGTTTATATGGTTTTGGAGGTAATGTGTTGAGAGCAGAGAGTGATGGGGCACCTGATTTGCTTCTCCTAACCACCTGCCAACCTCCTGGACCAACTACCCTCTGCGGTTGAGGTTTTTCTGTTGGATGCTGGGGAAATGGCGGGTGGTTCTTATAATGTATTTCCTCTTTAATATGAAATTTGAGGCGTGCAATCTCTGCCCATGCTGCCCGGAGCTGAGACCTAAGATCTCCAAAGACCCAGCATGTAGGACATTTTAATAGGTGGTCATGTTATGCAAGCAGAGAGGAAAAGAGAATGGTGCAGACCCTGAATGATGAATCAAGGTGACAGAGATGGAACACAAAACTGAAGGAGGCTACATTTTATCAGGGTCAGGGAAAAAGCTGCTTTAAATGATACAAATCCATCTCCCCCCACACACATATTTTTGAAAGATGGCCCCATGGGCCAAGCAACCTGTGAAAGCAGCTAGAAAAACTATTTTCTGAGATGTCGGCTCTTTGCCTCACGATTGCATAGGGGCTCATGGACATTTACCTGTTAGAGAAGAAGAGCAAATGTTAAAAGATGGGTTGGGGATGCAGAAGGCCAAATCTCCCGTACTAAAGATGAAAGAGAGTGCAAATTCAAAGAGAGAGTCAGGATAGCTTGGCAGAAGACACCAGGAGAGAGAACTGCTGTGTGACTGAACTTCTCTGCTGGGACTAAAGTAGAAGAACTTTTGTATTTGGACCTTTAATTTAGGGTAAAAAAACTAACACACAAAAAAAAAAAAACTGTGTGTTTGGGTTAACTGAACTGAATGGGTAACTGAAAAGTCATCTAGGTGTAAATCTCAGGTGACTGAAAGGACTTAACTGTTGTGAGGTTTAAATTACTTGTAGAAAGATCTGGTAAGTAGGGGATTACGGCTAGAAGGAAGCTACATTTAAAGACTGTTTTAGAAAGATTCTGCTAATAGCTTGGCAGAAGACACCAGGAGAAAGGACTGCTGTGTGACTGAACTTCTCTACTGGGACTATATTGCCTCTCCTTCCCTCCCCCTCCACCCAAAGCTAGTTCTATTTTTATAGGCACAGGATTTGACTGACAACAGGAACTTCCTGTTTAGGGGCAGGAAGTGAGTGATCACAGAACCACCAAGGACCCACCATCCTAGAAGGGCAAGAGTAGCTCTCTGGCCCCCTCTAGCTGCTGGAGGTCTGCCTCTGAACAAGTAAGTGGTCTACTGAGAAATATAGGATATTCTTGTCTCAGAACAGGACAATCAGGAGCTTAAAGGGCACACAGGCAGAAAGTAAGGAGAGAGAAAAAACAGAGGAAAGAGTAAGGATTGCAAACAGTTAAGGGGCCAGAAATAAGACATGATTGGAGTGGTGCAGTGCAGTGGCTGTGGAGCAGCAGTCTTCCGGGAGATGTTCTGGAGGATGCGGTGTTGTCCCATCTGCAGGCACCTCTCTGGGCTGAGGGAGGAGGTTGCTCATCTCCAGGCTGAGTTGGCCAGGATTTGTGGGACCTCCTCTTCCATCCAGGGACCACCAGTGCCACTGCCGTTGCCTCAGGGTTGCCAGAAAGGAGGCGGTTGGACCACAGTGGGCTCAGGGAGGTGAGGGTGGTGGAACAGAGGCACATCCCTCCAGTTGTACCTCCACAATTCCTATGCCATTCTTGCAAAGTGTGGTTCCTCTATGGAGGCACCTCACAGTGGAGACCAAGGAAGATGCTGGGAACCTCCACAAAGGAGACCCACAGGAGGGTGGCAGGGGACCCTGCAGGAAGGAAACAACTCCTGGTGGGGGACTCCATTGTTAGGAAGGTAGAACTGGGCAAGGAAGGGGAGGAGGTAAGGTGCCTGCCTGGCACCATGGCTTGGAGGGACAGGAGGCGAATCCTCAGGATTTCGAGCAGCTTCACAGGAGGAGGCTGGATGTCATTGTCCACCTAGGGACAAATGACCTGGCTAAGAAAGGGATTAGAGAAGTGCAGGAAGAGTTTGTGGAATTGGGAGGGGCCTTAGTCAAGTAGCACGCACGGTAACCTTCTCGGAGGTGCTACCCATCTATGGCATAGGAGAGGCTAGGGTGTTCTGTACCATGGGATTCAATCAGTGGTTGAAAAACTGGTGTGGAGCTCAGGGATTTGGCTTCATTGGGGACTGGGGGTCCACCTGGAGTGATGCAAGCCTATATTGGCATGATGGGCTGCATCTGTCTGGGAGGGGAACCAGGATCCTAGGTGATAGGTTTAAATGCTTCATTGGCAAGCTTTTAAACTAGCCAAGGGGGAGGCACTGAAAGGAGCAGGAAAATCCTAGCCCCCAAAACAATCACGGTAGTAAGTGTGGCAAACACCAACATGGAGGTGTCAATAGGGAGAAGGGCAGGGTAAATGGAGAAAGTGACAAAGGCAAGAAGGACAGGGATGGGACAAAGGGGTGAGGCCATCAGGAAATGGAGGGTAATGAGTACCAATGCCCATAGTCTGGGCAACAAGCTCCCTGAGCTGGTGGCCTTAATGGAAGAGGGATGCCTGGATATCGTAGCAGTCACAGAAACATGGTACACAGAGAACCATGACTGGGATGTTAACATACCAGGGTACATAACCTAGAGGAGAGACAGGCAGGGGAGAAGATGAGGTAGCTCTCTATGTAAAGGAAGGGATAAAAGCAACTGAACAAAAGAGTAAACAGGGAGGAGAGGAGGCACTGTGGGTCACCTTGGAGACTGGAAAGGGCACCACAATCTGCACAGGGGTTGTGTACAGACCCCCATGTCAGGGGGAAGGAATGGACAAGGATATGATGGAAGGCATTCTTAGAATGGCAGAGAAAGGGGAGATACTGTTGATGGGAGACCTGAATATGCCAGATGTTAACTGGAGCACATTTGCTGCAGCCACATCCAAGAGCAGGGCCATTCTTGATGCCCTACAGGTGGCAGGCATTAGACAGCTAGTTTCGGAACCCACTTGTGAGGGAGCAATCTTAGACCTCATACTCTCAAACGGGGGCAGTGAGAGGATCTCAGATCTAGAAGTGGGTTGCCATCTGGGGACAAGTGACCATCAAACAGTGTGGTTCATGTTAAACTCAGCTACAGAGTCAAGCCACACAAAAGTGAGGGTACTGGACTTTAGGAGGGCTGACTTGGTCAAGATGGGAGAGTGCCTCAGAAAAGCACTAGCAAACAGGCTAGAAGGAGGTGTGGAGCAACAATGGGGAATTATCAAACTGCCATCACAGAGGCAACAAGCCTTGTGTGAAGCAAATAAACAAATCAAAATGAAAGAAAAAGCCACTATGGTTCTCAAGAGAGGTGGCTGTGAAAGTCAGAAAGAAAAAGATAGCATTCCGGAAGTATAAGGAAACACAGAAGGAGCAGGACAGAGAGCTGTACCAGTTAAGGCAGAAAGAAGCAGGGAGGGAAGTCAGAATAGCAAAGGCCCAAACTGAGGAAAAGATAGCCAACTCAGTTAAGAAGGGGGATAAAACCTTTTATAGGTACATCAGCGAGTGTAGAAAGACAAAGGGAGGGATAGTGAGGCTGAATAGAATGAACGGTGGGTGGGCAGAGGGGGACAGTGAAAAAGCAGGAATACTGAACGAATATTTCTGCTCAGTATTCACAAAAGAGGAGGGGGAAGTGCCTAATCCAATTAACAGAAGCACTCTTGATAGGGGGGTCGATCCCAGTCCTTTCACAGAAGAAAGGGTTCTGCAAGAACTCCTAAAACTGAAGGTGGACAAAGCAATGGGTCCTGATGGAATTCACCCCAGAATTCTAAAAGAATTAAGGTAGGAACTAGTGAAACCACTGGCTACTCTTTTTAATAAATCATGGGAGGATGGTGTGGTACCCGAGGACTGGAGGAAGGCGGATGTGATTCCACTTCAAAAAAATGGGACCAAGACAGAGGCAGGAAACTACAGACCTGTCAGTCTGACCTCTGTGGTAGGGAAAGTGGTGGAGTCACTTCTGAAGGAAAGAATAGTTGAGTACCTAGAGGTCAGTGGAGCACAGGATCCAAGGCAGCATGGGTTCACAGCGGGAAGGTCATGTCAGACGAATCTAATAGATTTCTTTGACTGGGTGACCAAAGTAGTAGACCAGGGAGGGGCTATGGACATGGCTCACCTAGACTTTAGCAAGGCATTTGACACAGTCCACACAAAAGATTATTAGTCAAATTAACCAGCCTGGGAGTGGGTCCCAGGGTGGTAGCCTGGTAAACATTGGCTGGACAACAGGACACAGAAGGTAATTGTAAATGGAGTCCACTCTGAAGAAAGGTGGTTACTAGTGGGCACCCAGGGTTCAGTATTGGGTCCAGTCCTTTTAATGTCTTCATCAGTGGCATTGCAGAGGGACTGAAGAAAGTATGCCTTTGCAGATGACACAAAGATCTGCAACAGGGTTGATACACAAGGAGGCGTGAAAGGATGAAAAGGGACTTGGCAAGGTTGGAGGAATGGTCAGACATATGGCAGCTAGGATTCAATGCAAAAAGTGCAAAATAATGCACCTGGGAAACAAGAACCCAGGGAAGAATACACAATGGGTGGGGAGGTAGTAACAACAACAAAACAGGAAAGGGACCTGGGGGTAATCATATCAGATGACCTTAAGGTTAGCAAGCAATGTGAGAAGGCAGTAGGAGGGCGGGGGTATACTGGGATGTATGGAGAGGCATCAGCAGCAGAAAACAGGAAGTTGTTATCCTCTGTACAGACAGTTGGTGAGACCCCATCTGAATACTGTGTCCAGTTCTGGAGACCCCATCTCCGCAAGGACATAGACAGGATAGAGGCAGTCCAGAGGAGGGCAACTAAAATGGTGCAGGGTCTGCAAGAGAAGCTACATGAGGAGAGACTAAAGGAGCTTAATATGTATACCCTTGAGGAAAGAAGGAGAGGGGGACATGATAGAAACTTTCAAGTACCTCAGTGGAATCAACAAAGTCCAAGAGGGTAGCATCTTTCAGAAAAAGAGACTTGCAAGAACAAGGGGACACAATTTAAAGATAGAAGGAGGGCGGTTCAGGGGCAATGTGAGGAAGTATTGTTTCACAGAGAGGGTAGTGGATGCATGGAACAGCCTTCCTGAGGAAGTTGATGAGTCTAAAACTGTGGGAGAATTCAAGAATGCATGGGACAGACATAAGGCAATTCTTGTGGCGAGGAAGCTATAGGCTGTTGGTTAACTAGGATCTGCGGCCTATCCTGTAGGTAGGAACTGGGTAGACTAGATGGGCCTAGCGTGTCCTTATCTGCCATCAAAGTCTATGTTTTCATGTTTCTATGGCAAAACAACTAGCCAAACATGAGAGGATAGATGAAATGGAGAACTGGGATCACTGCAGTAGTACTGTAATGGTAGACCCGGTGTAGGATGCCGAAGGGGCTAACGTGAACAATCTGTTCATCTTCAAATGTGGGTCCCTGCCTAGGAAAGACAGACACATATTAGAAAGCCCACATAGCCCTAAGGGAGAAGCCAGACCCCAGTGAAAAAACATGGGTAGTAATAATCAGATTCTTCAACTTTAAAGAAAAAAAATGTTTCTGTAGAGGAACACTTGAGATGCTGTGTGCCAGGTACATCAAAACAAACCACTGCTGCGCTTCAATGACATTAGCAAGGCATTAAGGAACAAAAGAGACATCTTCCGAGATGCCAAAGCAGGTATCCATAAACAGAAGTGAGTAAACTAGAAAACTTCTCTTCATGGGAAACTCACAACGTTCTCCTTCAAGGCCAAGTTCTGCTTCGCCTTAAACGAGAACTCCGTGAATGGAAAATTACGAATGTTGCCTGTGAATTTTGGCACTAAGGTGAAGTCTGCAAGGATCCATGAGACTGGAAGTCACATGGTGCTGCAGTGAACTGTATTGCCATGCGTAGATTGAATTTAGTGCAGTGTGAAGAACAAACAGTTGGTGTTAAGTGTGCTCTGTATCTTTGTGCCTAAAAACCTTTGAAAAGCATTTAAAAATGCATTTTTTCCCCTAACGAATCACTCCATTATGTGTCTATTGTGTCTTGTGCCTCTAGATCATCAATTATTTGTGGTATTTTTTTTTTGTGATTTAGTTAATATGAAGTTGTAGTTCCGTTTTCCATATAGTGTAGTGAGGCAGTGCTGTGGAGAGGGGAGGAGCTTAGCTGCAGAAACTTCCAGCAAGAAGAAGGTAGATTAGGCAGCTTTTTCTGTTTCAGCAGCACTACTGCTGTTGTAGTCAGTGTTTCATGTGATTTTTTTTCCTGTTCCCTTTGGTTTGTAATTTGAGTTCTGTAATACAGTTAGGTGTGTTTTACTGAATGGTTTTTGTCATTGGAGTTTGACTATATTGATTTTATTTTTGTTTGTTGATTGAAGTTAGTGTTTTTTTGTGTATATAGTAATGTCATTATAATTACCAGAGTTGTGGTGTCTTGCATGTGTCTGCTTAGCCCCTGAAATCCCTCTCATTTACTGTTTGTGTAAAAGAAAATAAATAAAACGCAGATGGCACTGCAGGTGCTGCTGGTGCTGCTGGTTCAGGAGGAGCCTGAACTTTATCACAGAGTTTTGGCACTTCTACAGGGTGTACCCACCATGGCATGGGGACTTCCCTTACATCCTCCACAAACTGCTGCCACCATGGATGGGACACTGCCTCCACCACCACCACCACTTCTCATTTCCCTCTGCTTTTTCTCCCACTCAGCCCAGTGATTTGCCATGAGATGGGTTCTCTGGCACCCAATACCCATGTGGGTCCCCTGCTTGCCTCAAGGGACACATTTATTGCATAGGTTGCAAGTTGCAACCAAGTGACCACACTAAACCTAACCCTAACCCTAATGTCTCATAGGATAACACTGCAACTTTAGCAAGCCATACTCCACCAGTCTTTGGAGTTAAGGGACACTCTATATATCCAAATAAAGGTCTCAATGAGTCCTACAATAGTAATACATACTACCACCGGAAAAATTCATGGAGTATGCACAACACCCAAGCATTTTCTCACAAATTCACCATAATGACGAATCCACAATTGAAGTCTGATAATGATCACAAATGCACCCAATGTGCATCTCCTCTTGGACTACAACTGTACCAAGTTTCAAACAAATTCAACAAAAACTGACCAAGTTATGCCTAAAAAACCCAAATGGAGTAGTTGGTGGAAGTGGGGTGGTGGCATTCATGTTGTAAAATTATTCTCCGCCACATCTACGGTATCCATGTGGGTGGGTGCTGGGGGAGGTGGGAAGAACAGGATCAGTCTCAGAAGTAGAAAAATCTCTGGCTCAGGAACAGTGGTCAAGGAGGAGACTGCTGGTGTTCCCTTGACTGTTGGTGGTGTGGTGGCACTGAGCCTGATCTGAATAATAGGTCCCCAGTATGGATATATGGACATGTGATCAAACAGCTGGGTGCTCCTTTCTGTGCATTACATCACATTGGGCACAGGTAGTTGGGGTAGTATTCAACTCTGGATAGGGGCAAAAAATGTACTAAGATCAATTGCAGTGATAGCAACCCTCTGGGTATTTGTCAACATGTCACTGTCACTGAAGTGTGTAACTGGAACACAGACAAAGGTAGCAAAATGTTAGAGTTGTTCCTGACTGAGACTGATAAGTGGATGCCGCCGTTGATGGTGATACCATAAGTAGTGGGGGTGGCACAAGGTCTTCAGGCTGCGGAGTTGGGGGACAGGGAACTGCAGACCATAAGACTTGTGTGTTAGCAGCTTCATTTTAACTCAACTTTGTTTTGGTGTACCCCCAAGGAGAAGTTACAGGAGAAGCTGCAAGGTGAATTGACCCAACGTTGCCTTGGTGTATCCCAAGGAGAAGTTACAGGCGAAGTTGCAAGGTGAAATTACCAATGGCAAATTTCCTATTAAACAGAAAAACTTCATTAAATTTCCCACGGAGGTGAATTTGGCAACTGAATTAAAACTGGTTCCAGCCTGGCAAGGGTGAATCAAACACTGGCAAGATTATTTTAAGAATGATCTCTCAGCAGACAGGATGTG
This sequence comes from Neoceratodus forsteri, assembly GCA_016271365.2. Classification (NCBI taxonomy): domain Eukaryota; kingdom Metazoa; phylum Chordata; order Ceratodontiformes; family Ceratodontidae; genus Neoceratodus; species Neoceratodus forsteri. The sequence goes on from CM057451.1 coordinate 240,906,846, forward strand.
GTATGCAAACCTTGCCTTGTTACATTAGAGGGCACCAGGTTTGGGGTATAACTTCTTATATATGGTGTCATTGTGTTGGGAGAAATCAAGATTATAATCTAGCCATACAACAAGTTATTTAAAGGTGGGGACATCCTCAAGAGAGGTACCATGAAGGGGGAGAAGGCAAGAGCAGTTGGGAGTCTAGCTAGCCTTTGCCTAGTGCCCAAGGACATGGATACAGTCTTTCTAGCATTAAGCAGAAGCTGGTTTGAGATTTGCCATTGCTGGACACAATAAAAAGTCCTGTTGAAGTGATTCAAGCTCCAAGGCAGAGGGACCAGCAGAATTGAGGATGCTCAGGACGATGTCCGAATAAAAGACTAATTTCTAAATTTGTACTATATACCTCCACCAAGAAAACCCAGTTTCTGAAAGGATTTGTTTTTGAAATTTTCACAGTTTACGGTTTTAATCACATAAGACACAAGGGGTGGGATATTCAGAAATGCACCAGCATGGACACAGAGCAACTGGGATGCGCCAGGGCATGGCCTGGGCGATATTCAATTGTGCTGCACCATGGCACAGCACCATTGAATATGGCACTGGGGCCTCCTGCACTGCACATGGCACAGTGGCACTGCACCAGCACAAGTAGCAAGTGAGGAGCAGGGGAATGCGCCAGCATAAGTGTGGGTGAGCTAGGCACAGCAACCGCGATATTCAAAGCTGGGCATGCAAATGAGGCCATTATGCATGCAAGGCACAAATGGGGCCATTTGTATGTCATTATGGTCCCATTTGCATGCAGGTGTGCCGATCCCTGGTGACTTGCGCCTGCGCCCTGCCAGGCAGTAGCCCGTCGAGGACTGGCGCCACTTCCCTCGGTGGTCAATGCCCCAACGCCCATCATGGGCTGTGTTTAAATATAAAGTCCCTGGTGGTCCAGTGGACCCTACCCCATCGCCCGATTAAGTGTGTAATACAGAAATCCTGGTGGTCCAGTGGACCTGCTCCTCTGCCCGATCGTGGGCAAATAAAGAAATGTAATCCCTGGTGGTCCAGTGGAACCAATCCCCAGCACAATCGCAGGCTTCAGTTGTAAATAAATGCCCAGGTGAGCCATTGGTACCCCCCTCCCTACCTGCCCACTCAGACCCACCACCCCGCTCCCCCCCAGTCAGCGGCGGGCGGCAGCTCCCCACCCGCGAGCTGCCTGGCCACCCGCCGACCGACAGCGTACGGTATGGCTATATGCCCATTGGTCACTCGTAGGCCAATGGGCATCGAACATACTGTATCGACACAGTCTCAAAATGTGAATGAACCATTCACATTTTGGGACCTATGTAGTACTAAGCACGGTCTACGTCCCATTGGCCCATGCACTGGACCAATGGATGTACAGCCGTACTCACGCTGTCAGTTGGCAGGCAGCCAGGCAGCTTCATGGTGGGGAGCTGCCACCCACAGCCGACCGGGGAGCAGTGGTGGGTCTGAATTGGCGGGTGGGGAGGGGGTACCAATGGCTGACCTGGGCATTTATTTACAACTGAAGCCCGTGATTCTGGCTGGGGATCGGTCCACTGGAGTACCAGGGAAATCAAATCATTAATTTGCTCGCGATCGGGCTCGAGTCCACTGGACCACCAGAGTATTCGTACATTTATGCCCGTGATTGGGTGGGGGTAGGGTCCACTGGACACCAGGTATATAGATTCATTATGCCTGCTTTCGGGAGGGGGCATGACGCCCGGCCTGTGTCTAGGGTGGTCGGGTGGCCACCCACAGCTGGCGGCTGCTGTGTTGCACCCTGCAATACAGCAGCTCACCTAATGGGTGGACAGGACTTGCTCCTGCTTTTCAGGGGCAGATCTTTGCACCCTCTGTGTGGCGCAATGCAGGTTTGTGTCTGCATATGCACTGCCATCCCGGGCTGAATATCGGGATGTGCGCGCCTATCATAGATGCGCCCCGCGCTTGCGCCACATACATTACTAGTGCGCCTCGGTGCATCAGAAATTGAGCAGTGCAACATCCCCTTTTGAATATTGCGCCGGGGCGCATCAGTGTGTTGCACATCGCGCAACACTGTTGCGCCATGCGCAACCCCTTTGAATATCCCACCCAAGTTTCTCAGGAAAAAAGCTCAAGATTTTCCTTTGCAATCTCTTGTTTGAAAAGGTTCAAATAATTTTGTAATTGAACAGTTCATGTGACATCCAAGTGACAAAATGGATATTAATACAGTGACTGTGACAATAAAATGTTGTAAATAAATGCATGTATTTTCTTGTGTGACAAGTATGAAGTGGAAATAAATATATTTCAGTCTTAAGTGGGTCAGCAGCATTTACCGTATTTCCACTTCAGAATGATCACAAAGGAGCTCTTTATTTTTGTTTTGAATAATATGTTTATTGATTTTCAAATAAAGTAGGATAAATAAAATAAATAAGTAGGAAGAAATAGGCTGTTGGTTAACTAGGATCTGCGGCCTACCCTGTAGGTAGGGAAATGGGCAGACTAGATGGGCCTAGCAGTCCTTATCTGCCGACAAAGTCTATGTTTCTATGTAAACAGGTAGGTGTACAGTTTATACATGTGCACATCATATTTTGACAAACTCATATGATCCAGGTTTACATTCAAGAGTACTGTCATCGTAAGATGTCATACCTTTCTTAAACTTATAGTCCATTTTCAACAGGTAATTTATATGTTTATATTCAGCACACACATCTGTATGTTTTTTTATGCTAATAATTTTATAAAATGTACACACACGAGGTGGCTTAGTGCCAAGAAGATTTAGGAAATAGTGAGACAATACAAGAGTTATGAAAGAAGAGATAAAATAGAAAGAGAAGAGAAACAAAACAAGTAAAACCTTTCTGCCATTAAATGTATTATTCTATTTTTACACAATTTTATTAACCCTTCTGCGGCTTAGTTCATTAGTATGCAGGTGTGTCCCTAATACCATTAACCTTTGTGCCTTGCATTTATTCCTGTTTTCCTGACTGGGTTATCCCCCCCTTCTTCACCCTCTCCCTCCTCCTTGCAGTATCTGCAACTCCACCACTTTGAGGCATGCAAAGAAGCCTACTCATTCTGTCATAAATCTTTCTTCCTTGCCTTTCAAAGCATAAGTCAACCTATCTGTCACTACAGTAGTCACCAACGAATCTCTCCACATCCGGGTGGTGAGCAACACACTCGACACCCAAGGGCTGAGTATCATCTGTCGAGCAACCACTAGGGCTACCCTCACCCATCTAGGGTAGAGTTCCCCTTCCCCTTCTTCCCCCACTTCCATTCCAAAAAGTAGGGATATAGGTGTGCAGCCCATCCCTCTGTTCCAGATCTGTGACAACTATAGTGCAATGCCTTTCCAAGTGTAACCCTCCTGGGTTGTGCCTGAAAATAGGCAAAATCTCTAGTCTAGTGCACCTACCTGGTTAACAAAAATGAAATAAACAAAATAAAATAAAACTGCAATTTTGGACACCCCCAAAAGCAGAGGAAGTATGTACCCCTGTTCACTGAACACCTTCCACATTTATCTGACACACCTGGATAAAATGTGTGCACTATACTCAGTCGGTAGTACAGCCTGTGGATGAATTTGTACTGTGTTTCTTTAAACCTGTTGCATACTAGTAGACCCATGTGGGAGGAGATTATTTTACTCCAGTTCTCCTCTGTTATGGGAATCCCCAGGTCTGTTTTCCATTGGGATGTGGTTTTCATGGATTGTTCAGGGAAGCACATTCTGTCGAGCTTGGCAGCTCTTCCTATCAGGCCTGTTTCTTGCCATTTGGCTCTAAGTATTTCTTGTTCTGTGGCTACTAATTGGTCTTTCTCCCCTGATGTTCTATTTAGACTACCACAGTAGTTTCTAATTTGTAGGTATCTAAACAGATGTACCCCAGACAATCCCAAGGCCTCCTTCACAGTCTCAAAGGTGTGAAAGCTGCCTTTACCATGCAGGTCCCCAATACACCTTATACCCTTTTCTTCCCATGTTGCAAACCATGGATCCTCCTGGCCTGGTGGGAATTCTGGATTTCTGGCTACAGGTGTCAGTAAAGTGCGCTCTCCTTCTGTCCCCTTCATCTCCTGATTGCCTCCCAGGCATCCAAGACCCGCAGAACTAAAGGGTTCAGGTTACAGAGCTGTCTATATGCCTTTTTTCCCCATCTTGGACAAATAAGCAGTTAATCTGCCTGGACATCCCTCCTCCTCTAGCTCCAGCGTGAGGCCGCCTATCCCCTAGTAACCCAATTATGGAGAAACCTATATTGGATGGCCAAATAATATCCTCCAATGTCCATGAAATCTATTCCCCCCCCCCCTTTAGAGACTTTCAACCTGTCAAGTTTCCTTCTGGACTTTTTCCCCCTCAAATAAAATCTGTGAATCCCTTTTCTAACCTATGGATATCTCGTGCTGTGGGACACATTGGGACCATCTTCAGGGTGTAGAGTATTCTTGGCAGTATATTCATTTTTATCAAGTCAATGTGGCCTGCCATGATATTGGGAGAGCTCTCCACCTTGCGAGATCTGCTAGGGTTGTATCGAATGGGGGGGTATAGTTCCAGCCATACAACTTAGCTATTTCCCCTCCCACTTTTATCCCCAAGTATGTGAAATTCTCTTTCACCTTTTTAAGACCCCATACATGGTTGGGGACACCTTCCCTTTCCCGGCCCCAAAACACTATCTCAGACTTTTGGTAATTGAGCTTATACCCTGAGAAGCAGGTGAATTCATTGATAATGCAGAAGAGGGCTGGTATGGTTACCTTCAGGCTTCTGACAAAAAAATAACATGTCATCTGCATAAAGGGTGATTTGGTGTTGACCCAACCATTCCCTGGTAGCCCTTGCACTTCCCTGCTTTCCCTTTTCTTAATTGCCAGTGCTCAATGGCTATAGCAAACAAAAGAGGTGAGAGGGGACACCCCTGCCTAGTTCCTCTAAATAGTTCAAATTCTTCTGATGACATTCTATTTACCACCACCCTTGCCCTCGGTTTTACATGTAGCATCTTTACCAGGGTCACAAACCCATCTCCCAGCCCAAACCTGTGCATAACCTCAGACAGATAATTCCATTCAATTCTATCAAACGCCTTCTCTGTGTCCATAGTCAATACACAGGCTTGCCCCGCGTGTCTCACACCCCACCATGCCACATTAAGTAATCTTCTCATATTATGGTAGGATAACCTGCCTTTCATGAATCCCATCTGATCAGGGTGAACCACATCAGGGAAAACCCTGTCCAGTCTAAGAGCCAAAACTTTAGCCATGATTTTGCAATCATAGTTGAGCAGAGAGATGGGTCTGTAAGCTGAGCACTCCATATCATCCTTTCCGGGTTTTGGTATTACACATATATATGCCTCTAGACGTGTTTAAGGGCATCCTCTCTCCTCTCTAGCCTCCTCAGTAAGTGCCCTCAACTGTTCTGCACAATCTCCTTTTAGGGCTTTGTAATATTCTACCCCAAATCCCTCCGGTCCTCCTGCCTTCCCCAGTTTTAGGCAACTTATTGCCTTCATGACCTCTAAGGTGGTGATTTTTGCTCCAAGCATGCTTCTCTGTGCTTCATTAAGGGTGGGGATATTCATATTCTGAAGGAAGTTTTGTACAAGGTCCTGCATGCCATTGCACTCTGCTTTGTAAAGGGTACTATAGAATGTTTTAAAGCACTCTTGAATACTCTGGTTATCATGCACTACTTTTCCCCGTGAGTCCCCAATAGCCACAACCCTATGCGGGACCCTTCCTCCCTTCATTAGTTTTACTAATAATGGGCCAGGTTTATTGCTCCATTTATATATCCTCTGCTTTGTAAAAAAAATAATTTGGACTGGGCTTCTCCTGTGTAACACTCATTCAGGGATTCCCTAGCTAATTTCAGCTGTCTCTTTTCCTCCTCTCAACCCCCTATGGTCACCTCCTGTATCCAGTTCCTTTACTAAACATTCCAGATCTTCCACTTTCTTACATCATTCCCTTTTTATTTTGACCATATAACTGATGATTGCTCCTCTCATATAGGCTTTATTAGTCTCCCATAAGGTTCTCTGTGATTTTTCTCTCCCCCTATTTGTTGCAATATTCTAGTCTAGACCATGGGTCATGGGATAAGGAGTGAAATGTGTATTCCTTAGCACCTGGGTTTGCTGCACTCCAGCTGTCCACTAGGTACAGATCTATTATCCCACTTAATCATGCCTTCATGGCTCTATCCATTCGTTTCTTGCTTCCCGAATAGTCCATATCTACATCCATAATGCAGTTAAAATCCCCTCCTAATATTAAATTAGGAAATTGCTCTCTATGAGTCAGATTTAATATCCGCTGGTAAAACTCAGTGTCAAATACAGCTGGAGCATTATATACTGGCCAGCGTGATTTCTTGTTCCCTTACCCTCCCTGTGAGAAATACATATCTGCATCCTTCAGTATCTCTTACAACTCATGTGACTTCGATGGGAAAGTTTTTATGAACTAGGTTTCCCATGCCATATTTATATGACGTGTACGAGACTGCATAACAAGCATCTACCCACCCTTCCACCACCAACTTTGTATGCTACTTCAGGGTCAGGTGTGTTTCTTGCAACAGTGCTATTTGGGTGGATTTTTTTCTTTAAGGCTATGAGGACCTTAATCCTTTTTATTGGTAAAGAGAACCCCCTTAATGTTCCATGACACTATTACATCATTTCTAAAGGTAGCCATTTTACTTTGTGGTTTTGTCCATTTGGCCATACTGGCCTTTGCAGTTGTTTCTTTATATCAAACTTGTCCAAAGACCCTGCATGACATAATACAATGGGAGAATATTGAGAACTATTTTTAACAATAACTGTAGGCAAGAACGATGCCCATAAAAATAAAACAAATACAACTTTAACCCCAACACCCTCCCTCCCTTTTCTTCCCTCCCCTCCCTTCTTCATACAACCCACCTCTAGTTAGAATTTCCATCTGATCCTGAATTTTGGCTTCCATGTATCCTCCTCCTCCTCCTCCTTTAGCAATTAATGTGCTTATGAACTTGCTTCTGTCGAGTTCCAACCAAAACCCTCCAACGGCCCTTCCCTCCACACCACTTCACCATATGACTTCCAGCTCTTCTACTTATGTCCCATCAATCTTTGGGACTATTTGGGTTACCCTGTGCTGCTCTCATCCTCTGATATGCCTGCACCACCCTCTCCCACAACTCCCCATCCTCAAGCACCGAGACTGCAAATAGGTTTCTGAATCTTACTTTAATCCCTAGGCTCCCCTAGCAGCCCTCACCAATAAGCCCCAATCTTGGTATACCTCAGTCCTCCCATTCAGTTACCCATGAATTTCTCCCCTCTAATCCTTTCCTGCATTCCATTACACTGCTTCTTTTATTTGTGATGTTCCCTCCCCACCCTCTTCAAGGCCCAGGACCGACAGAGGGGAAAAGGCCCACACACCAAAAGCATGCATAGGCCTCCTCCCCAGCTCCACTGACCTGGCCTTTCAATCTCCTCTGAGGTGTCATCCCATGGCTTTTTCCAGTGCTGCATGTATCTGCATCTGCGACATAGCCAAACCAGCTACTCCATCTCGAGGGACCACAACCAAATCCCTCTGCAGTGCCAGGTTGTTCCTAGTCCATCATCTAATAGTGTGTGGAAAGTTCTCAGTCTGGTCTGCAAGCTGGAGGTACCTAAACCAAACAATAGAAGCACTCTGGATGGGGGGGGTGATACCAGCCCATTCACAGAAGAAAGAGTTCTGAAAGAACTCTTAAAACTGAAGGTGGACAAAGCAATGGGGCCTGTTTGGATTCATCCCAGAATTCTAAAAGAACTAAGGGTAGAACTAGTGACACCACTGACTACCCTGTTTAACAAATCATGGGAGGATGTGGTGGTACCTGAGGACTGGAGGAGGGCAGCTGCTATTCCACTTCACAAAAGTGGGAGCAGGACAGAGGCAGGAACTACAGTCCTGTTAGTTTGACCTCACTGATAGGGAAAATGATGGAATCACTTCTGAAGGAAAGAAATGTTGAGTACATAGAGGCCAGAGGGGCACAGGGCCCAATGCAGCATGGATCCACAGAGGGAAGGTCATGTCAGATTAATCTAATAGATTTCTTTCACTGGGTGACCAAAGTAGTAGATCAGGGAGGGGCTGTGGACATGGCCTACCTAGACTTTAGCAAGGCATTTGAAACAGTCCCACACAAAAGATTAATATACAAGTTAGCCAGCCTTGTAGAGGGTCCCAAGATGGTAGCCTGGGTAGAAAATTGGCTGGAGAACAGGACACAGAGAGTAATAGTAAATGGAGTCCGCTATGAAGAAAGGGGGGTAACTAGTGGGGTACTGCAGGGTTCAGTACTAGGACTGGTCCTCTTCAATGTCTTTATAAGTGACATTGCAGAGGGACTGAAAGGAAAAGTATGTCTCTTTGTAGACGACACAAAGATCTGCAACAGGGTTGATACACAAGGTGGGGTGGAAAGGATGAGAAGGGACTTGGCAAGGTTGTCGGAATGGTCAAATGTATGACAGCTTAGATTCAATGCTAAGAAGTGTAAGTAGTACACCTGGGAAACAAAACCCAGGGAAGAGTACACAATGGGTGAGATACTAACAACAACAAAAATGGAAAGGGACCTGGGAGTAGTCATATCAGATTACCTAAAAGTGGGCAAGCAATGTGAGAGGGCAGTAAGGAGGGCTGGGGGGATGCTGGGATGAATAGGGAAAGGCATCACCAGTAGAAAACAGGAAGTTGTTATCCCTCTGTACAGACAGTTGGTGAGACCCCATCTGGAGTACTGTGTGCAGTTCTGGAGACCCAGTCTCTGCAAGGACATAGACAGGATGGAGGCAGTCTAGAGGAGGGCAACTAAAATGGTGCAGGATCTGCACCAGAAGACATATGAAGAGAAAGACTTAAGGAGCTTATATGTATACCCTTGAGGAAAGGAGGGAGAGGGAGGACATGATAGAAACTTTCAAGTACCTCAAGGGAATCAACAAAGTCCAAAAAGATAGCATCTTTCAGAAAAAGAGGTGTGGAAGAACAAGGGGGCACAATTTGAAGATGGGGGAAGGCTCGGAGGTAATAAGAGGAAGTATTTTTTCACAGAGAGGGTTGTGGATGCATGGAATGGCCTTCCTGAGGAGGTTGTGGAGCTGAAAACAGTGGGGGAATTGAAGAATGCATGGCACAGACATAAGGCAATTCTAGGGGGTGGGGGTAGGAGAAAGTAGGCTGTTGGTTAACTAGGATTTGCAGCTTATCCATTAGGTAGGGAAATGGGCAGACTGGGTGAGCCAAGTGGTCCTTATCTGCTGTCAAATTCTATGTTTCTATGTTTCTTGGGTACAATCTTGATTTAACTGGGAGGTGCTGCCTGTCTATGGCATGGGTGAGGCTAGGGTGCTCCACACCATGCGATTCAATCAGTGGTTGAAAAATTGGTGCAGAGCTCAGGGGTTTGGCTTCATTTGGGACTGGGGGTCCACCTGGAGTGATGCAGGCCTATACTGGCACAATGGTCTGCATCTGTCCAGGAGGGGAACCAGGATCCTAGGTGATAGGTTTGAATGCTTCATTCACAAGCATTTAAACTAGCCAAGGGGGGAGGCACTGGAAAGGAGCAGGGAATTCCTAGCCCCCCCCAAATATCAGGGTTGTTAGTGAGGTAAACACCAAACTAGAGATCTCAATAAGGAGAAGGGCAGGGGTAAATAAATGGAGAAAATGACAAAGGCAGTAAAGACAGGGATGGAGCAAAAAGGGGTAAGGCCATCATCAAATGGAGGGTAATGAGTACCAATGCCTGTAGTCTGGGCAACAAGCTCCCTGAATTGGTGACCTTGATGGAAGAGGGATGCCTGGATATCATGGCAGTCACAGAAACATGGTACACAGAGAACCATGACTGGGATGCTATCATACCAGGGTACATAACATACAGGAGAGACAGGGAGGGTAGAAGAGGGGGGAGGAGTAGCTCTCTATGTAAGGGAAGGGAAGGGATAAAAGCAATGGAACAAAAGAGTAAACAGGGAGGAGAGAAGGCACTGTGGGTCACCTTATAAATTGGAAATGGCACCACAATTTGCATAGGGGTTGTATACAGACCTTAATCTCAGGGGGAGGGAATGGACAAGGATATGATAGAAGGCATTCTTAGGATGACAGAGAAAGGGGAGATATTGTTCATGGGGGACCTGAATATGCCAGATGTTAACTGGAGCACCTTTGCTGCAACCACATCCAAGAGCAGGGCCATTCTCAATGCCCTACAGGGGGCATGCCTCAGACAGCTAGTGATGGAACACACTCGGGAGGGAGGGAGCAATCTTAGACCGTACTCACAAATGGGGACAGTGAGAGGATCTTAGATCTAGAAGTGGGTAGCCATCTGGAAACAAGTGACCACCAAACAGTGTGGTTCATGATAACCTCAGCTGCAAAGTCAAGCCATACAAAAGTGAGGGTACTGGACTTCAGGAGGGCTGACTTTGTCAAAATGGGAGAGTGCCTTAGAAAAGCACAAGCAAACAGGCAAGAAGGAGGGATGGAGCAACAATGGGGAAACATCAAACCTGCCATCACAGAGGCAACAAGCCTTTATGTGAAGCAAATAAACAAATCAAAATGAAAGAAAAAGCCGCTATGGTTCTCAAATGAGGTAGCGGGGAAGGTTAGGGAGAAAAACATAGCATTTAGGAAGTATAAGGAAACACAGAAGGAGCAGGATAGAGAACTGTACCAGTTAAGGCAGAAGGAAGCAGGGAAGGCAGTCAGAACAGCAAAGGCCCAACTGAGGAAAAGATAGCCAACTCAGTTAAGAAGGGGGATAAAACCTTTAATAGGTACCTTTGGGAGCGTAGAAAGATAAAGGGAGGGATAGTGAGGCTGAATAGAATGGACGGTGGGTGGGCAGAGAGGGGCAGTGAAAAAGCAGGGATACTGAATGAATACTTCTGCTCAGTACTCACAAGAAAGGAGGAGAGGAGGTACCTAATCCATTTAACAGAAGCACTCTGGATTGGGGGGGGGGGGTCAATCCTAATCCTTTCACAGAAGAAAGGGTTCTGAAAGAACTCCTAAAACTGAAGGTGGACAAAACAATGGGGCCTGACAGGATTCACTCCAGAATTCTAAAAGAATTAAGGGGAGAACTAGTGACACCACTGACTACCCTTTTTAACAAATCATTGGAGGATGGTATGGTATATGAGGACTGGAAGAGGGCAGATGTGATTCCCCTTCACAAAAGTGGGAGAAAGATAGAGGCAGGAAACTACAGACCTGTCAGTTTGACCTCTGTGGTAAGGAAAATGATCACTTCTGAAGGAAAGAATTCTTGAGTACAAAGAGGCCAGAGGGGTACAGGACCCAAGGCAGCATGGATTCACAGAGGGAAGGTCATGTCAGATGAATCTAATCGATTTCTTTGACTGGGTGACCAAAGTAGTAGACCAAGGTGGGGCTGTGGACATGGCCTACCTAGACTTTAGCAAAGCATTTGACACAGTCCCACACAAGAGATTAATAAACAAATTAGCCAGCCTGGGAGTGGGTCCCAGGGTGGTAGCCTGGGTAAAACATTGGCTGGACAACAGAACACAGAAGGTAATAGTAAATGGAGTCCACTCTGAAGAAAGGGCGGTTACTAGTGGGGTACCACCAGGTTCAGTACTGGGTCCAGTCCTTTTTAATGTCTTTATAAGTGACATTGCAGAGGGACTGGAAGGAAAAGTATGCCTCTTTGCAGATGACACAAAGATCTGCAACAGGGTTGATACATAATGAGGGGGTGGAAAGGATGAGAAGGGACTTGGCAAGGTTGGAGGAATGGTCAGAAGTATGGCAGCTTGGATTCAATGCAAAGAAGTGCAAAATAATGCACCTGGGAAACAAAATCCCAGGGGAAAAGTACACAATGGGGGGGGGGTGCAGATAGTAACAACAACAAAAATGGAAAGGGACCTGGAGTTAATCATATCAGATGACCTTAAGGATAGCAAGCAATGTGAGAAGGCAGTAGGGAGGGCTGGGATGTATAGGGAGAGGCATCACCAGCAGAAAACAGGAAGTTGTTATCCCTCTGTATAGACAGTTGGTGAGACCCCAACTGGAGTACTACGTCCAGTTCTGGAGACCCCATCTCTGCAAGGACATAGACAGGATGGAGGCAGTCCAGAGGAGGGCAACTGAAATGGTGCAGGGTCTGCAAGAAAAGCCATATGAGGAGAGACTAAGGAAGCTTAATATGTATACCCTTGAGGAAAGGAGGGAGGGGTGGCATGATTCAAACTTTTAACTACCTCAGTGGAATCAGCAAAGTCCAAGAGAGTAGCATTTTTCAGAAAAAGAGATGTGCAAGAACAAGGGGACACAATTTGAAGATAGAGGGAGGATGTCTCATGGGCAATGTGAGGAAGTATTTTTTCATGGAAAGGGTGGTGGACGCATGGAACAACTTTCCTGAGGAGGTTGTGGTGTCTAAAACTGTGGGAGAATTCAAGAATGTATGGGACAGACATAAGGCTATTCTTGTGGGGGGTAGGAAGAAATAGGCTGTTTGCTAACTAGGATCTGCAGCTTATCCAGTAGCTAGGGAAATGGGCAGACTAGGTGGGCCCAGCGGTCCTTATCTGCCATCAAAGTCTATGTTTATATGTTTCAATTATAACTAATCGCAGGGCCCCACATTCCTCATATCTTCCCCCAGTATATCTAGTGATCTTCAAGGCTCATGAGGCATCTATTAGTCAGCGCCAGTCCTGGGGTCCTTGTATTAGTTAATCAGTGTGGATGCTTGAGATCGAGGGGTGCAAGAGGTGAGCAGGCAACCCAAGGTTGAGAATGTTCAGTTATGTTGTGAGATCAGAACAAAGATTTACTAGGACCTCCTAATTTTTCTGAGTGCTTTTTGTCCCAATCTTCAATAAATCTCTTTAACTGCTCCGGTTCCCAGAAGGAGTAATTGCCACCTTCTAGCCACACACGTACCACTGCAGGGAAAGCCATAAAAAACTCAATGCCTCGTTCCCTTAAAAGATCCATACAGAAGCTGAACTGTTGCCTCTTTTTCTGAACTCGCACTGATAAATCTAGATGTATGGTAAGCCATGCGCTGTTATACAGTAGTTCCTTTTTGGCCCTGAATGCCGTCATGATAGCTTGACGATCACCGAAATTATACATCCTAAAGATTATTTGCCATGGTGGCTGGTCCGCAGGGGGTCTAGGTGCAAGGGCCTGATGTGCTCTCTCAATTTTTAGCTTGCTTCCTTCTCTCTCCATGTCAAGCAGTTCAGGTAGTTCAATTGCGCAAAAATCTAAAGCGCTTTTCTCCCTCCTTACCCTCTGGTAGCCCTCTCAGATGGAGATTACTTTTCCAGTTGTAATTTTCTTGGTAGTCCAATGAGTCTTTCAGGGCCTACAGCTCTCACTCCAGCTGGGCTATTTTTTCCCCACTGGATAGTGCAGTGTCTCATAGGTCCAAGATCCTCTGTTGAAGCTCTTGAATTTGTTTAACTTGCTGACCCAGCTCTGAAGTCAGGGTTCCTATTTTGTCCTCAAACTGGTCAAGATGAGGACTCAGTCCCTTCAGGACCTGTTTGGTTACCATCTTCCCCAGTAATGCGAGCTCAGCCATCGAGAGTGATATTGGGCCCATGCTACCACTTGCCATGTTTTCCAGGGCTTGTTGCTTTTTCACTGATTTAGTAGAGTTCCTGGAGGATTTCCCAGAGATCAGATAATTGTCCATGATTATTAGTCATTGCTATAACCAAACTACTAAAAATAGACCTTGTTTTGCTGCTGGAAATATTAAGATATTAAGTTTTATTTTTATGGTGCAGATCTCTGGAGGTATGCATCCTACTCATTCAGCTGCTCATGAGTGCACCCACAAAGGCGCTCTTAACCAATGGGAGAACTGCTTGAACAATGTCTGATGACATCACAATGGCTTCTGCTGCAGTTAAAACAGAGTAGTGAAATCAGAAAGAGTAAAATGCTTATTGAAAGAACTAATCTTACCAAAGAGGCACTGTCATTGTATAAATGACATATGCTGGCTAAAAATATCACCTATATTTTTATCTGCAGGGTTTGACAGCTACAGACCTTATTTGTGGCTCTGCCACTCGTAGGGTCATAGAGATCAAAACCCTCAAATAAAAATAAATATGACATTTTTGTCAGCCCATGGCATATCCCATATTTACTTTACTCTGAAACAGTGAAAAATACCATAAATGGTTGTGCTTTAGATAAGCCGACAAGCAGCCCACACTACAAGCTCCCTCCTGGAGCAGGGGGTAGCACCAGAGCACTGCAGAAGGCCTCCGTTCAGACCCCACATGGACAAACAGCTCACACTACAAGCTCCCTCCTGGAGCAGGGGACAGCACCTGAGTGCCGCAGAAGGCCTCTGTTCAGACCTCTATCCCCAAGCTGACAAGCAGCTCACACTACAAGCTCCCTCCAGGAGCAGGGTGCAGCACCAGAGCTCTGCAGAAGGTAAAGACATCCTCCCTTCAGACAGATGTTTTGTGGTGGGCTAAAGGACATGAATTTTATGTCCCCAAACAGCGGATGATTGTTTTTTCTACTTCTGTGCACTCAGACTCTGCTACGGGGTATTTACAACTATTAGCTAGGTGCTTTAAAAGTGGGGCGTCTATGTTATCTGCTACCATCTTACTCGATCTCAGCTTAGGAATTTCTGCAGTAAATAGCCAGGTGCTTTAAGAGCGGGATCTCCGTCCTAACGACTGGGTGATTTTACAGCGTTTGGGGCATTACAGTGGGTTGTTTTTAGCCTTGTACTGTGTACTTAGAGCCTGTGATTTTAGTTGTTTGTACCACTTACCTGTGTTGCTCTCTGGCATGGTACACCAATAATCGCCATCTTGGGCAAGTCTTACGCATGCGAAGTAGCGTCCCCATATTGGGACTGGGATAGAAGTTCTTGCACATGCGCAGTCAGTCTCTGCATGGTAAGATAGCTCCCCCTGCATACTATTTATGATTTCCTTTGTTCCCTGCCCGTATATAGGCCTCCGTTTAGACACCCATCCCCAAGCCGACAAGCAGCCCACACTACAAGCTCCCTCCAGGAGCAGGGGACAGCACCAGAGCACCACAGAAGGTAAAGACATCCTCCCTTCAGACAGGTGTTTTGTGGTGGGCTAAAGGACTTGAATGTTATGTCCCCACACAGCGACAGATTTTTTTTTCTACTTCTGTGCACTCGGACTCTGCTATGGGGTATTTACAACTATTAGCTAGCTACTTTAAGAGCGGGACATCTATGTTATCTGCTACCATCTCACTCAGTCTCAGCTTAGGGGTTTCTGCAGTAAATAGCCAGGTACTTTAAGAGTGGGATCTCTGTCCTAACGACTGGGTGATTTTACAGTGTTTTGGGACTTACAGTGGGTTGTTTTTAGCCTTGTACTGTGTACTTAGAGCCTGTGATTTAAGTTGTTTGTACCACTTACCTGTGTTGCTCTCTGGCATGGTACACTGATAATCGCCATCTCGGGCCAGTCTTACACATGCGCAGTAGCATCCCCATTTCGGGATAGGGATAGAAGTTCTTGTGCATGCGCAGTCTGTCTCTGCACAGTAAGATAGCACCTGCTGCTTACTAATTGTGGTTTCCTTTGTTCCCTGCCCATATTTAGGCCTCCACTCAGACCCCCATCCCCAAGTCGACAAGCAGCCCACACTACAAGTTCCCTCCTGGAGCAGGGGACAGCACTGGAGCACCACAGAAGGTAAAGACATCCTCCCTTCAGACAGATGTTTTGTGGTGGGTATTAGCCCGTCAACGCTTTGCGTCGACTGCCCCACCCGCCCCAGCCACCATCCCACCCAAAACCAACCCTCCTTATATTATCTCCTTTCTGTGATATCACTTCCTGACACTCATTTTTTCTAAGTTCCCATTTTCCCATTTGCAGGTTATACCTGTTGGTCACCAGAGGGCTTAGTTCTCCTGCCTACCCACAACCTCTCTCTCTCAGCCAGAGCCCTTCTTTCCAGTTCCTCTACTCCACTGCCCACTTTTAATCCCAACATAGCCACTACCCTTAGCTGTACACCCCCTTTCATAGCCTGTTTCTCCTACTCAGTTACCACCTCCGCTACCACTTCCACAACTTCACCACCTCCTCCCCCCTGCTAACCACCCACTCCACTTGTGGCCGCCAGGAGTTGCTATTTCACACCCTATTTCCAGCCCTGACCCTGCCAGCCCAGCCACCGTGCACACCTCGATCGCTACAAAACCACAGCCCAAAGACACCCACCCCCCCAGGAATCTCGAACCTGGTACCTTACGTACCAAAGTCCACAACAGTACCACTACACCAAAGTGGCAGTCACCCTCACTGAAGCACTACCCTGACCCTTATTATTCTATCACAATACAATCTATCAGGTAATATGCTCTCTCTCCCACCGGCATTGCACATTAAAATTTTGGCCCTCTTGGTGCTTGCCTCCCTCCAAGTGGACCACACTGGTAGCACATCAAGAACAGCACCTGTTGACCACGGAAGCACACCCAACCCCAACCCCACCCTCACCACAGATCCTAGGATCCAGCACCCACCCCCATTTGCCCTCCATACACACCCACCCCCAGGCCATTCCTGGACCCACTTCCTCACCACCTTTCCAACCCTCCGCACCCTACCCATTTCCTGCATCCTAAACAGTCAGCCCCAATCATGGCGCCGGGCTAGGGTTACCAACCACTACCCCCCTGTAGTAAGATTTCTCACACTATTGTTATTATTCTCGGGAAATGTTCACCCAAACCCGGGTCCCTCCCCTCCTGCACACCCAGGACATCACCCACAGGACTCCGCATCGCCACCCTGAACATATGCAGCCTGCCAAAAAAATCTGCAGCACTCCAATGATGGGCCACCTTTCACCAACCAGACATCATTGCACTAGTCGAGATCTGGATCTCAAATTCTACCCCTGACTCAGCTGTCAATCTCCCCAGTTTTATCCTATTCCGGGAAGACCGGGTGGGAAAACGTGGAGGTGGTTGTGCGATCTGCATCAAGGACAACATTATTGGCCACATGCTTTCACTCCCCAGGCTCTTAAATGCTGCCCAAGCACTCACCTTAAAAATCACCACGGACCCCTCCAGGGGCCCACTATACCTCACAGTATCCTATGTTCCCCTGAGAACCAAAAGCCGGCCCTCACATCCCTCACCAATTATCTCTCTACCCTCCCTCACAAAGTTGAACGATACTAGTTGGGGACCTAAATATCAATTGGCTCAGTCCCTCAGCTGCACCAACAAGGAACTCCTTCGCCCTCAACATGGCCCAATTAGTCACCAAACCAACTAGATTCCATCCCACCACTGGTACCAGCACCCTCCTGGTTGTCATTATCGCCAACCACCCCCACAAAATCCAGGATATAAAAGTTCTACCCAACTCCCTAAGTGACCACACACCCATCTTATTCCTAGGGACCTCCTCCACCCCTAAACCCTCAGCCCAGACCACCTTCCATAGGTGTTTCTGCCCGGGGGGGTTAAAAAAACTCAAACAACTTCTCACACAAACTGACTGGTCCCCCATTAAAACAGCCCTCACCATTGACATTGCACTCAACCTGTTCACACAGACTTTCACTAAAGCCTGTGATCTCTATGCTCCTCTCACCAAACTCTGCACCAAACAACAGAAATGCACCATGGATCACCCCCCACTCCAAAAACTGAGAGAAAGGGACAATCTCTGGTACAAAACCTTGGAGTCTGGCAGGAAGGCTGACAGACAATCCTATAATGCTGCTTGAAATGGTTGCACGAGGGCCATCTGCAAGGCTAAAGCAGACTACTATCAATTCACTCTCACTGCCACATGGGGATCCACCCAGACCTTCTGGAGTAATAACAAAGAACTCAACGGTAAATCATGATCCCCACCTCCCTCCCAGCTCTCCGTAGATGGCACCACTTCCACTGACCCTCTCACCATAGCAAACTGTCTAAACACTAGCTTCACAGATCTCAGCACTGTTCTCCCCAGTTGCTTCTTTGACCCTGTACCCAAATCCCAATCCCCTGCCCTGTAGCGCCTTTGTTTCCTCCTACGTAAAATATCGATCTGTGAAGCCCATCCATACCTGCAAAAGGCACTAAGCAGCAACAACCCTAGCACAGATCCCCTTGACACTAGGCTCCTTCGGCTAGTCCTTGACGAGGTCCTAGCCCCTCTCATGGACCTACTCAACAGATCCATGTGTCTGGGGTAATGCCCCAGTGCCTGGAAGACTGCCGTTGTTACCCCCATTCATAAAAGTGGTGACAAATCCTCCCCCAGTAGCTATCGACCCATCTCCATTCTCCCCCCATCCAAAGCTTTAGAGAAAGTGGTTGCCACACAGCTCACAGAATACCTAACCAAGCATGACATCCTATGTCCAGAGCAGCATGGTTTCTGCTCAGACCACAGCACTACCACAACCCTCCTCAAATTCACCAACTTTCTACACTCCTGCTTAGACTCTGGTAACATTGCTGGAGCTGTGTACATTCACCTTTCCAAGGTCTTCAACATGGTCTGCTATCCTCTGCTTCTAGACTCTCTTTACCAACTCGGTTTCTCCTCGGGCCCCCTGGCTTGGTGTGCCAGTTATATCTCCGCCTAGTCCCAATGTGTCAAAATAAATGGGACCCTATCTGACATGCTATCTGTCTGCTCTGGTCTGCCCCAGGGCTCCAGCCTGGGTCCACTACTCTTTGCCCTCTACCTAAACACCTTGCCGTCGGCATGCTGCGGAAATATCCTACTGTATGCGGATGATGCAGTGCTCTATGCCTCGCACCATAAACCTGCCCCCCTCCAAGACTCCCTCCAAAACGCCTTCACCCAGGCTGAAACACGGTTCAAGGACCGTAGACTGGTCATTAACCTAAAAAAGACGAAATCCATGATTTTCTCATACCAGCAAAACAAAGCAAAATATACACCACTCCTCATCCTCCCCAGCACTCAGCACCCCCTTGAACAGGTATCTACCTACAAGTACCTGGGGCTTACCCTTGACACTGCCCTTACCTTTCATGACCACATAAACACACTAGCAGCTGCTGTAAACACTCAGATTGAGCTCCTTTACCGGCACAAGGAATGCCTCTCTCCTGATGCCCTTAGGCTTGCTATTACCTCCTCTATACTGTCCCTAGTGGATTATGGGCTCCCTATTTATGGGGCAGCAAGTAACACAGCTCTTCAGTAAATTCAAATCTCCCTCAACAAGGTCTGCAGGCTCCTAACTGGTGCCTCAAGGCTCACCCACACCTGCTCCCTCTATTCCACTGCCAATATTCTCAATTTTGATGAAAGACTCCACTATCAGACCTGCCTCCTGACCAAGAAAATTCTGCTTGGTCTCTCCCCTCCTGGAGTCACCACCTCCCTCCAAACTGCCACACCCTCTATCACCACCCACTACTCGAATAAAGCCATCTTGACAGTACCTAGGGTACAAACATCCCTTGCCCAGAGATCTTTCCACTACAGGGCCCCTGACTGGTATAATACACTCCCAGCCACCATCACCAGCACCCCTAAGATTGCCCCTTTCAAAGTGGCTCTCCACAACCATCTCCTCAATACCCACTCCTGTAACTGCAACTAGCCTGCACTCGGCACCCTCTTGGGCCCAAACCCTGACAAGGTCCACTATGGACTGCCACCACCTACAACAATGATTAGTTCATCACTGACTCATGTATAAGATGCAATAAAATGATGTAACGCAAGCTCTCTCATGGCAACAATGCTTCATTTCTGTGCTTATGTAAATATCTGCAATCAAACTTGCATATAATTTGTATATAATATCTGTAAACAAAGTCTGTAATCTACCTGACTGCTATTCTTGTGTACCTGTTACCCTCACTGTGTCTATTATCCTCCATGTGACGAGGTACCTTTGTAAATGAGCCCTTGGCTCAAAGGGTTGTTAAACCAAAACTTCAAATAAATAAATTATTCAATAAACAGTGCATATATTTTGAGGTAGAACAAACATACCAAGCAACAAAATGAACAAATTCTGGCCAGAGCCGATAGGGCTGCAGCTGAGGAATTTGGGTTAAAAATATTGTAAATTTGTTATTTGCTAACATTCATTGTTAAAACACATGTCATGGTGTAACTAGATGGCTTTACATGGCAGATCCAAAATCACTCTGAACGCATCTAGTTAAGAACACTTTTGGGGCCCGATTCTAGAAGGGTGGCGCAAGTTGCCACTGAATGCAACTTACGCCACCCACAATTGCGACAATGACCCTGCGCCCTATTCTAGAAGGGGTAGAGTTTGAGCAGCAAAGTCCCATGACTTGCAATATCTGACCAGGTACGCTGAACTGTGGGTGCACCTGGTGAGCATGTCGCAAGCTGCAACAGCAGGGTGGTGCAGTCAACCTCCATTCCCGACCCTGAGTCACCAGCCACAAATGCGGCATATACCCAGGGAATCCCTGGTAGACTAGTGCCCCCCCATCACTGTAACACACAGATACATATCCCCTATACCCTAGTAGTCTAGCAGACCCCCATACTGTATGAAATATGTATTGTTCTCCTTATCCCTGGTAGTCTAGTGGCCCCCCGTACTGTATGAAATAAATATTGTTCACCTAATCCCTGGTAGTCTAGCAGACCCCCAACCATCATCAAATAAATAATCACCAATTCCCTGGTAGTCTAGTGGCCCTCCACCCAGCTGTGCCAGCCCACCCAGAACCCACCCACCTGTCCCCAGCCGGTGATAGGCACAGCCCACCTCTCACCTCCATGGCCAGCCACTGACGGAGTGCAGGATGAGCGCTACTGGAAAGACGTGCTCACAATTCTGAGGACAGCTTTACAGGAGCGCCATACTGCACTCCAGTCAGCAGCTGGGACATGGAGGTGAGAGGTGGGTTGCCAGGCAAGCAGCTGGGATGGATGGGGAGGTGCTGGATGGCTCTGGCCAGCTGGGTGGGGTGGTGGGGGCCACTAGACTACCAGGGAATTGGTGGATCATTATTTATTTGGTGATGTTCAGGGGGCCGCTAGACTACCAGGGATTGGGGAACAATATTTAATTTTTACAGTGGGGAGCCACTAGACTACCAGGGATTGGGGAACAATATTTATTTCATAGAGTACAGGGGGCTGCTAGACTACCAGGGATAGGGAGAAAAATACATATTTCATACAGTTCAGGGGGCTGCTTGACTACCAGGGTATTGGGGGGTATATTATGTATACATTGATGGGGGGGCACTAGACTACCAGAGCAGGCTTTTTGCTGCATTTGCAGTGGGTGACTCACGGTTCAGGGCATGGGTGAGGAGATGGCAGCATTGTGCCAAGGGTGTTTCAGGAGATGGGGGTTTTGGCATGGGTGGTGGACATGGTAGCAAGTCATCAGGTGGGTCTACAGGACCCCTGGAGGAGCAGCCATCGGTTACACCAGCTAATTGCTGGTGTAACATACATTGCCGGTTCTCCTCCAGGGGTCCTTGTTGAATCCCGACAATGGGACTTTGTAGCTGCCCTTCTAGAATGCGGTGCAACTGCTGCCATAAACCCCCTAGCGCCATGTCACAGAGGGTTTATACGGCACAACTGCTGTTTGGCACAAGTGGCCTGTGACATGTCTCAGGCCACTTTGTAGAATCGCGCAAGTCGTAACTGCTGGTGTAAGTTGCAACATGTGCCATTCTACTTGGCGCAACTGCTGTTACTCCAGGCGTAACCTTTCTAGAATCTGGCCCTTGGTTTGCAATGTTCATGCCTGCAGGTTGAGTAAGTGCCTTCAAGCTTGTCATACAAACTTATGGAATATCCTGTCCTCTCAGAGAAAAGGGCTTGCCTTGTGTGCTGTTGTATAACACTACAAAGAGTCCAGACCATGATGGAGAATCTAAAATTAACTGCAGTACAACAGCTGGTGCCTGACAAACAAGTTCTGGTCAGAGCCAATATGGCTATGGAGAGATTTTGAGATGCTTTTACCCATTATTTATAATGAATTTGCACAATGCAGATCTGCTGAGAGGCAGTTTCAATGTGGTCTTCCTTTTACATATTTTTACAATGTGTGTTCCTACAATATGCCTGCTGATTGCTATATATTTAGCCTGGATAGTTCACAAAAGAAATGGCATATTATTTACATGTGGTGGGGCACTAGTAGTAGGATGCTTGAATGTGTCATACATAGGCATGAGCTGTGTGCGGGTGATAACGCCCAATGGCTCTACACCTCATGAGCTCGCATGCGGATCCATCATCCTGGTGCCATTACACTGCTCAGTGTGGGTGACAGCCAGTGCTGTACTCACTCACACAGGCCCTGGAACAGGCATATTACAGGACCTCCCATTCATTTCCACAATCGGGGAACCGCAGACACACCATTCATAGCCTGGAGCATACACTGCAAATGGCACTGCAGGATACCACACTCCATGGCACCCAGGATACCTCTGCAGTCCAGAGGGTGGCATGTTACACAGGGGAACAGGGAGAGTGTGGTCCTGCAGCGGTGTATGACAGCAGGAAGATACAGCATCAACAAGGGATGCATTAGAGGTATGTCAATTCCCTCTTAGGGTTTGTCGGGGACATACACATGGCTGCATACACTGTTGGATC
Organism: Neoceratodus forsteri; assembly: GCA_016271365.2. Classification (NCBI taxonomy): domain Eukaryota; kingdom Metazoa; phylum Chordata; order Ceratodontiformes; family Ceratodontidae; genus Neoceratodus; species Neoceratodus forsteri. The sequence goes on from CM057451.1 coordinate 240,929,585, forward strand.
CATAGCTTATGTAGTGCCCCAATCCATGGTACAGCCACTTGGGTCATTCTGGAGTGCAGGTCTCCAGTCCAGGTCCGGTGCAGTTGGTGACTGGCCATTGCAGGATGTGGAGGGCAGTGCCAGTCTCCACAACAGGTTGGGTATCGGGGGAGCAGAGGTGTCTGTACTCAGGCAATGGGTGGGGATCTACTATGCTATGGAAATGCACCATGGTTTCCTCTGGTGTGACTAGGTCAAGGGGGGCCCTACGCTATGGAGCTCTTCAGGGATGGAGTTGGATCGATTGGGGATGGGAGAGGGTCCCTCTAGTGCATGAGGGCTGCCAGGCTGCTGTGCACCTGGGTGCACATCTGCAGCTCACCTGTGGGTCATTGGCCAGGTTAGGCCAGCTATTCATGGCCTAACTGTGGGCCGCACTGCTCTGGACTGAGAGGGGTGCAGTCCCACTGAGTATGCCACAATGTGGCATATGCATGGGAATGCACCCTCAACTTGCACAGCATACTATTTGTATGCACCCTGGCCCATTCCCTTGTGGCTGGCACATTCCACACATTTGAATATCATGCTGTGGCACATTGTTGGAGTTGCATGGCACATCTCTGCTGGGATGCACTGCACATCTCCTTTGAATATGGGGCCATGGACTAGGCTACCCTGAAGAAATATATTCCCAAAATGGTAACATCATGACCCCACTGAAAACAAGATATTTGATCTAATCTGGGACATTCTGAGTAAATACAGTGCAAACATGTGTAAATGAAGATCCCTATGACAATGAGATGTGGCATCTCTCCTGCTCTATCCAGGATACAAAATATAGGATAAGAAATATTTAATGGAAATTGACTCTAAAATGAACTTCACTGTGTTCACTGACATAAACAAACAGTTTCTTTGTTTTATAACATATTAGAATGCAGTATTTATTTTGAATGTTGTGGCCATGAGGATGTTGTGTACAGTGTGTGTGTGTGTGTGTGTGTGTGTGTGTGTGTGTGTGTGTGTGTGTGTGTGTTTGCTGTAGCTCAATATATTTTTTTCCCAAAAAGCATAGTAGAAAATGCCTGCTGATTAACTACATATTTAGTCTGGGTACTTCACTGAAGACCTAGCATATGTCTGAGACAATGCTTATCACATAGTGTCTTTAGAGGTTAAAAACACAGTGTAAATTATAGATTTGCTGGGAAATGGTGACATTTATGAGGTATGAATCTTTCTTGAAAGACAATACATTCCCATGTGAAACTAGTAGCAAGAAGTTGTTTAAATGCTAAGTATTTAAATGTGCAAGTTGTTGCATTCTGAAGGGGGTAAACAAATCTCTAGTTTAATAGGCAAGCAATATTTAACAAATATTTAACAAGCTGTTTCAGTTTTCTAATGGCATCTGATAAGCAGCTTGGAGTTATGTCTCCAACATTCTTAACAGAAAGAAGGAAGTATTTCATTTCAGTTGGCATTGTGATTTGTAGATGTGGAAGAATACATTGAAAAGTCCAAAACGTGTTCCACGATACTCCATTTTCCAGCTACGGATAGCAAGATGGCTGTAGGCTCCACCCACAGCCATAAAAAGAGTTATCATTCATTGCTACTGTACCAACACTGCAGATTTGGACCCAATAAGCTAAGCTCTGTGCACAAGTGCAACATTAGCAGCACAAATATGTTAATGGAAAAGAACATGTTAAAGGATACCTAAACAACATTTTGACAACAGACTTTTCAAAAATCTGACCTCATATGGGACTAAAGGAAAGGCTGCTGATTTCATTAGAGCTAAACTACATTTAATATAAGTTACCTAAATGTGGTTCCAAAGCATTTGAAAAATGTAAAATCAGCTTTCCAATTTAAAAAAAAAACTGCCTTACCTGCTTCTTAAAATGGCCGCCAAATGTGTTAAGGGATTACCTCATCGGAGCCAAAGTCAGAGAGCTGTATGACTCTCTGTAGTGCGAACTAGTTCTTTTTTCCCTTTGTATAGAATTGTTTCACCAAAATGGTCAAAACCATGTGCATTATTTAGATCAATACACATGTTAGGCTATGGTTCTGTTTATTTTGGCTACTTTAACATGCTGAAATTGTGTTTTAATCCAACCAACTTTCTCTTTGGCAAACCACAGTGCAGTGCAAATCTTGAATAACCTGGTGGTTTAGTGGTTATGGCGGATCCATATTTTTGAATGTAAACATCTGAATAATCAATAAATCAGACTTCTTCAACAAAGTGAAATGCAGCAGCAGCAAGCGAATACTTTACAATGGGGGTTGCAGCTGCACCCTTCACCTCCCTGTAGATCCACCACTTGTTTGTAGCAAAGTTCTTCTGTAGTCCAATGCCAGAGTTCATACTTTCTTGGATATCAAAAATAAGCTTGTCTTATCTTCTTTTTCCATGCAAAATAATAATAATAAAAATCAGTATTTATATAGTGTTTTTCATACACATTGTATCCCAAGGTGCTTTACAACAATGCTAAACTGGTGGTGAAGTGACTGAATGTGTAGTGACAGCCAATTCACACATTAATACCCACACACAGCTTTGGACAATTGCATGAACTGGTTTTATGGCAAGGGGAATGTTGGGCAGGACAGTAGGATCAGGTAGTGATCATGGTGCAGGCAGCCCCACATCTTATTTCTCACAGTGATCCATTCAAATGTTTCCCCTTCTGTGTTCCCCCTTCCCTGAATTTAGCAGTACCTTGCAAGAGTGGCCTTCTCAGTCCCCCAGTGGTATTCATTCTCACTACTCCTCCTCATACCAAAAACTGGTGAACTCATCACCCTTGTGCATCATGAATGTAGGTAGTATAGTCCCCAGGTTTTTTAACATACTAAAAATAAACAAATCTTTCCAGTAAGTTAGGCTGATAGCAGCAGGGAACAATGGGAATGATAGGCTTTCCTATCCTTAAAAGATCTAGGCTACCTTTGATTGGGCACTATTAAATGATGGGTGTGCACATCATTATGCAAGTCATTTAATAGTGCCTAATCATAGGTAGATTAGATCTTATATGGGTAGGAATGCCTATGTTTCCCCTTGTACCCTGCTGCTATCAGCCTGGTTTACCAGATTATGTTTATTATTAATATATAAAAATGACACAGGTGACTGTACTAACCACATTCATGATGCAGAAGGATAGTGAGCTCACCAGTTTTTGGTGTGGAGAGCAGAAGAGTAGCATTAATGCTAGTGAGGGACTGAAGAGGTCATTCCAGCAGGGTACAGCTATAGTCAGGTTAGGGGAAGACAGGAAGGGGGATGTTTAGCAGATCATTGTGAGATCTGAAATGTAGGGCTGCCAGCACTGTGATCACTACCTGACTGTGAATGAGAGCAGCCAGCGATGACAAATACTCAGTGGCAGGGCTGCACTTAAAGTGTTACTTGAATTCAGTGTAGGGAGATTACCCTCAGGTTGGGGGGGGTGTTGACATTTGTTAGGACAGTATTGAGGAAGCTATGTATAGATCATTCAAGATTTAGAGGGGTGGTAGCCAACCAGCTCGCATTGTGGAGAAGGGCACTAAAAAGTACTGGAGAAGATTTGCAGGGAACTGTCATGTGGGGTTCTGCAGATCACAGGTAAAGGAGTAGACTGACACTGGAAGTCTGGTCGATTCGCTCAAGGCTTTAATATGCCTCTCCTGCTAATAATATTATCCATAGTAAGTACAGCCCTTATGAGGGCATGAGCAGCAGTTTTTCTGGTGAGTCCTGAGGCTTATTGCTTGGCACTCCACGAAGACCCAATTGTTGGTTAATGAGGCGGGACAAAAACACAACACAGGAACTGTACATACTGCCTTCACTGTGCAAAAGGGTGGTGATCCACTCAATGTTTACTGTGGGAGCAGAAATCAAACATTGAAAAAGTGGACTTAAGTGTGATTTGGGAGGTATTTATTAAAAGTGCCAGCTGACGATCTGTATTGGTGTAAGTATGCACAACTCTCTGAGGTATACAATTACAGTCTGAGGTGTGATAATTCTCTTCATGTGACTGCAAGCTCATATGCAGCCCCAGGCAGTACTAAGGACACAGTATGGATGGTGGGGTGTTTAATAGAAAGCAGGCTAGGTACAGGGGGTTCACATGGAAAAAGAATACAAGAGAAGCTTTTTTTGTGGATTAACAAGAATGCATGAGCTTTGGAACTGGACCAGACCAGTACTTCGCTGTGTGACCCTGAGCAAGTCATTTAACTTCCTTGTGCTGCCAGGCCACATCTGTAAACAAGGTTTCAGCATAGTGTGTCTCTCCTGGTTAACAAAAAAAAATTCAGAGCATCACACAACCACTAGATCATCAGGTATTTGAAGTGTTGTACTGTTCTGCAGTTTGCCAAAGAGAAAGTCAGCTAGATTGCAAAACATTTTCAGGAAGCTAACATAAATAAAATGAACAAAATCATAGCCTAACCTGTACTGATCAAAATAATCCACATGTTAACACATGGTGTTGATCATTCTGGTAAAACAATTCCAAACAAACAGGGAAAAAAGAACTAGTTAGCCTATAGGAATCTATATTGGTCTCTGGCTCCGGCTCTGATGATGTCATCATGACTCATCACTTAACACAGTTGGCAGACATCTTAGGGAGAAGGTAAGGCTGTTTTTTCTAAGTGAAAGGCTGATGTTTACATTTTTCAAAAGCTATGAAACTGCATTTGTGTTATTTACATAAATACAGTTTTAGCATAAATGTATACAGTAGCCTTTACTTTACCTCGCAATGAAGCCAGATTTTGGAGTTTGCAGTTTTAAAAAACTGCTTGTTTAGATACCCTTTAATGCTGTAAAACTAGTATGCTAGTGTTTTGCCACCTGAAAGATATCCTATATAAACACTCACATTTATTCATTGCTGTGTCACAAAATTCATTTTCCCCACAAATTTGGGAAAAGACACATACTTTGCACTCATCTACAAAATGATAGTACTGTATTGCAAGCCAGTCAGGAAGCAGTGCATGTAATGTTGGGAACAAACTGATGTTACTTTTTTTAAGCCCAACAACTTTGGCCATCTTCAAGTTTCATTTACGTGTCTGACCTCCCATTCCACTAACAAATAAGGCATGTTTTATGTATTGGCCTAAATTGTTATCTGAAGAAAATATGATTGCTTTGTTTATATTTCTCTGTGCTACTGCCCTTCTAGTTTGTATAAATAGGTTTTCCATCAACAGAGTATCCACAGTTGTGTTGGCAGGGCTATTCAGATACTAAAGCATTACTGTACCACCACCTCAACAAACATAGCCATCGTATTGTATATGAACCAAACAAGAGAACATGATGTGGAAATCAAACTTACTGTAGGAATATAGACAATGCTATAAGGAAAAAAGATCAAATGGTCCATTATGTTTGTTTTCTGCCATCCAGGCAGCTGTAGCATTCACTGTTATGAGTAATAGGGTGAGTCGTTGCTTAGAGGGAAGTGCTACCAATAGAGTCTATGGAATGTGGCATTACGGAGAGAAAAAGCATCAGTGGTAGAGCCCTGTATAAAATCAGCATTTCACCAGAATTCCACCGGTGGAAGATACATTTTGCTGAGCTCTAAAACAAACAGATGTAGGCCACTTGCTCAGCTCTAAATAAAACAATTCAAATTCCACTTTGGTGAAAACCTTCTTTTATTAATTCCACTACCCTAACATTTTGCTGTTATTGGCTTATTAAGAGGAATTTTGTCTGAAAATAATATGCTCATATATGTAAAATTAGAATTTCATAGTTGAAATTCTAAAAGACTTTTAAAAATGACTTTGAACAATACTATATTCATGTAGGACTCACATTTTAAGCATGCCATGTTGTTTGTCTGTATCCTTAAATAACACGTTCTGCCATATAAGTTATTTCATCTGGTACTTCAACCTCTAAATATCAAAAATAGTTTTAACCACTTAATTTTACTCTCCTACTATAATGTTATCTTAACCCATCTCTGTATATGATATATATTTTTCTAAATACACTCACGTTTTTAAATGGCTCACACTGAGTCTTCACTCACTCCTGTAACTGTATTCTTTAAACTCTTGGGGCCAGATATTCAAAACTTTGCCCCAGGGCTAAATTAGCACTGCATGGCATGTTATATTAGCCCAGAACCAATAGCCTGCTATATTCAAAAGGGATAGCCCTGGTGCTAAACCTACTGAATATAGCATGCTAAGGAAGCTGGGCAAAGTGGGCTGGGAGTGCAGTGCAAAAATAGTCCAGGAAATAAGACAGTTCTGAATATAGCAACTAGGGAGTGCAAACCACAAAAGCAGCCCAGTGCACAGCGACATGAAGGAAGGTAAAGATGAACCATGTTGCCAGCTGCAAGCACCGGGGCAGGTGAAATTCTGCTAAGATGTACCATGTTCCCGAAACATTTGCACGGCACAAAAGACGTTTGCACAGAGCAAACATTTGCCTGGGGCAAAAATTTGCTGTATTCAAAAGTAACATGCAAATGAGCCTACTTAGGCAGTCTCTGGCAAACATCCAGATTAGCATCTCATTATGTCCTGATTTCATGCAGTTTGCCCATTGCAATTGCAGAGACCCACAGCACCACCTGTAGGTCAGTCTGGAAGTACAGGGGCTGGCTGGGTCTGCACACAGCTCCACCTATAGGTCAGTATGGAAGTGTATGGTGGTAACTGCAGGCTTCATTTGTACAGAATGGCATAGAAAATTGTGGCCCAGGGGACCACACAGCACAGGCACAGGTGGTGGTGCTGCATGCAATTGCCAAACTGTAGTTTCTGCTACAGTGCACAGCAGACACTACAGTAACATGGGGGCCTGTAGTGTAATGGGACACATCAATCCCTATGGTGTGTAGGGCATCAATGACTGCTGCACCTTACACAGTGACAGGCTCATCTTGCAGGTGTGTACTGACAATGGACGTTACTGTTATGCTGTTGTGTGACCCACAGATGCTGCAACACTGACATGGGATACTCACAGTGACATACACATGGCTGGCTGTGAGTGCTGTGGTGTCTGTTCAGATGTACGATATGTGGCCGGGGGGGGGGCACATACCACAGACAGGCACACTGGTGTTGAGATATTCCCAACACTTGACCAGCTGCACTGCGTGGATTGTCCTATCCTTGTGGCAGCACCCAGTATGTGGTGTAGAATGGCCACCTGTACTCATCCCAACACCCTCCACATCCTCAGTGCTGCATGTGTGTGCTGGATTCTGCTGGTGTCCACCAAAGGATGGTCTGCAGGTGTGTGCTGTATGGACACACTTCCATGGTGTCCACTGGGTGCTGGGTCATCACTTACTGCCTGGCATGACTGGAACCAGTGTAGAAGCGTGGGAAATAACAGATGTCCAGACCAAAGGTTTAAGATGCATAAAAAACGCAATGGTATGCGTTTGTCAATTTATTTCCAAAAACAAAACAAAACAAAACAAAAAAATATTCTTAACTTAAAGTTCATAGAAAGGAAAACAATCGGTGTTAGTCTTCACACCCAAAAACAGGAAATACTTCTTTCCACAGACTCCTGAATTGCCTTTTCCTTTCCTTTTGTCTGTACAGCACTTTGTGTGGAAACACACACACAACCTTCTTGCTCTGTGGTCAGTCGAATACTGACTCTCCTCTCTAGCCATCTACACAGGTCTCCTAGTGGAGGGTTTATATATTTTCCAGAAGGGTGTGTCTTGAACTGAGCCTCCTCCTATTGTGACATCACATTACCTGAATACTATAAAGCAGCCATTTTGTAGGCTGCCATCCCTATAGCAGGACCTCAGCAGGAGAAGAAAGACATTCAGGTACACATTCATTTTGTTTTAATACAGAAAGAAAAGAAACACTTGTTAAAGATTGAATTAAAATCTGCAGCCTTGCCAAGGAAAAATAGATAGAAGTAGCTCCTATCTGTCTTCCTTCAAGGCTTCAGATGTTACTTTTAAATGTAAATGCCAGAAAGTAAACATGCATTTATTTAAGACAACAATTCTAGTAAATCTTTTTACACAGTAGTCTCCTCTAACATATTTTCTTTATATGTGCTGCATAATGTTTGTTTTATGAAATTCCTCACAGCTAGAATTTCAGCTGACTGCTTTTCAGCTTATCAAGATTTGGATGCCAGATTGTTTTAAAGATAATCAGAGACAGTAAAGAAAGGTTTAAAGATTGCCAGGTTGGCCACCCTGACAAGAAAATTAGGATAGATATGAATATAGAAGCAGACAGGATAGAGTGAAAATTGAAAGTATGGGGTGGGCATCTTGTAAATTCTTGATATTTCTCTTCATAACAGGACCCTGTTACACACCTCCCACCACAAAGAAGGCAACATAATAAGTTTTATTTGTTGGCTGAGACCCTTCACCCTTGAAAGGGTTGGAACTTCTGCCCACCCACTCTCAGAAGTTCCACCTCAGGGACCCTTATAATTAGTTCTGTACAGAAACAATATTTACTGTCTTATCAGAACTACTGTACAAAACAATTCCCTGAGGTGTCTAGTGCTTACTTAGCACCAATATTCATTTTACTTTGGTATTCTTGCAGCACCATATCGAGATAGAAAATCAGCATTTAAATGCTTCGCTTCCTGACCTGTGTTTTACGGTAAACTTATATGGTTGTAGAGACAAATACCATTTCATAATCCGTGCGTTTTATCTTTCATCTGGTTTATCCAACACAACGGATTATGATCTGTCATCACTACAAAATCATTTCCCCACAAGTAATACTTAAGGGACTCTATGGCCCACTTCAGTGCCAAACATTCCTTCTCTATCGTAGAGTACTTCCTTTCACGCTCATGAAGTTTCCTGCTAATATACAATACTGGATGTTCCCCTTTTTCATCATATTGGGTTAACACAGACCCCAAACCTGTCTCTGAGGCATCTGTTTGAATTTCAAACGGTCTTGTAAAATCTGGGCTAGTTAGCACAGGGGCTGAGCAAAGGACCGCTTTTATGTTCCTGAAGGCCTCCTCACATGCTTGCGTCCATTTAACTTTATTAGGATATTTGTTTTTGGTCAGCTCTGTTAAGGGAGTTGCCAGAGTAGCAAAATCTGGGATAAATCGACGGTAATAATTTGCTAAACCCAAAAAAGATTGAACATGTTTCTTTGTAATGGGGTTGGGGCTGTTGGCTACTGCCCACTTTATCAATCTCTGGTTTCAAGGATCCTTTCTAATTATGAAACCCAAATATCTGGTCTCTGTCCTTGCTATGGCACACTTAGCAGGGTTTATTGTTAATCCGCATCCTTAATGGTCTGAATAATTGCACTTAAATGCACCAAATGTGAATGCCAGTCATGACTGAAAATGACTACATCATCCAAGTACACTGAACTGTACTGGGCATGTGCTCTTAGGATGTGGTCCATGTACCGTTGGAATGTGGCAGGTGCCCCATGGAGTCCAAATGGCATAGTGGTAAATTGGTACAATCCAATTGGTGTAGGAAAAGCTGTTATTGCTTGGGCAGTGGGGGCCAAGGGAATTTGCCAGTACCCCTTGGTTAAATCTAACGTGCTGATGTAATGGGCATTTCCTATTCTATCTAACAGATCATCTATTCTGGGCATGGGGTACCCATCAAAATCTGAAATAGAATTTATTTTTCAGAAGTCTAAACATACTCTTATTCCTCCTTCCTTTTTGTTCACTACCACCATTGGGAAGACCATGCACTCTTGGAAGGACAATCACCTAACTGTTCCATTTTTTTATCTCATCAATTACCTCTTGCCTAATCTTTTCGGTAATCTATAGGCTTTTTGGTGTATGGGCTTCTGCTGGTTGACCTTAATGTCATGTTCTACTCCCTTAGCTCGTCCTGGGTGGATGTGAAAGTGTCCTGAAAATAGTGTAACAATTGATCTATCTCCACCTTTTGTTCAGGGCTTAGATTAGGATTTATTTGTATACTTTTATCATTCATGGGCCAGTCAAGCCTCTCATAAGCAATCTCAATTCTGTCTGCTGGGGCTCAGGGTGAATGTAGAGTGCTTGGACCTGGGGTTTTCTATCCATTCTCAAAGATTTGCATGGTATACCCTCTTAGTTGGTGGATGACCAGGCATTTCAATTTCAAAGTTGACACTTCCTGTTTGTCTGATTACATCAAGGGACCCTGCCAGTGCATCAACAGTTTGTTCTCTGTTGAGGGTAATAATAACAACACTTTTTCTCCAGGTATAAAACTTTACACTTTAACCCCACGTCATATGCTTCTTTTTGTCCCATTTGTTTCTGGGTCACATTTAAATGAGCCATATTACATATTTGACCAATCTTTCTCTTAATGCAGTCATGTAATCTATGATGTTACTATAGCCAACATTTTTACCATCCTCCCAGTGTTCTTTTACCACATCTAAGGGTCCCTGGTTTCTACCATAAAGTAAGGAAAAAGGTAAAACCCAGTTGTAGCCTGTGGTACCTCTCTGTAGGCAAACAGGAGGTAAGGAGATATTTGTCCCAATCTCTACCTTCTTCCTGAACATACTTCTGTAGCATTTTTTTTTAAGGTTTTGTTAAATCTCTCCACAAGACCATCTGTTTGGAGTGGTAAGGTGAAGTACCTTTAGCAGATACCCCTAGGAGGTGATATAACTCCTCAACATAACAGAAGTAAAATTACTACCTCTGTCTGTGAGAATCTCCTGGGGTATTCCCATTCTGCTGAATATTTTGGCTAACTCTTCAGCTATGCGAGGTGCAGTAACTGTTAGCATAAGGAACAGCTTCAGGGTACCGTGTGGCATAATCACATACCACTAATATGAACGGTTACCCTTAGAACTTTTTGGTAAGAGGGCCTACAACATCCATTGCAATTCGTTCAAATGGGGTAGTGACATAAGGTATTGACTGAAGGGCACACAGTCTCTTTTCCCCTTGTGCAGCAATTGGCATTCTTTGCAGGCACGACAATATTCAGCCACATCCTGATGTATACCTGGCCAGCTAAACCATGCAAGTAATCTTGCAAGGTTCAATCCTCCCCTCATGGCCTGCCATTGGAATATTGTCTAACTGCATGACCTTTTCTCTATACATTTTTGGTACCATTAGCTGTTCTACAGGTTCATTTATGGTAGTATCAACAGTGACTCTATACAAGATATTATTTTCACAATAAAATGAGATTGTCCAGGGTGTTTTACTTGTTGAGCCTGTGAAAAAAGGTTTTAAGGAAACATCAGCTTGTTGTTCTTAATAATGTCTATAAAGTACTTCTGGCAAAATGCCAGCAATACTATTCTTTTGTTGTTCTGCCCACTTTCTCTGCTCTTTTTCTTCTGATTTTTGATTTTCTGGGTTTTCCTGAACCTTCAGCTCCTTCAAAGAAATCCTCTTCAAAAGAAAACACTGGCTCTGACTGTTGTTTTTTTGCTTGGGCATGGGTTACCACATTTACTGATTTTACATAGTCTTGTTGTTCTTGCACCAGTGAGTTAAAGTGGGGAAAGTCTTGGCCTACAATCACTGGAACTGGCAATCGAGGTACCAGGCCAACAGTCATACAGTGGTGCTCATTATTGACAGTCATTTCAACCACTGTAGTGTAATACTGATGAATATCCCCGTGTATGCACATTACTGTTGTATCATTTGAGGTAACTTTACTGTCCGGGGCCAGATCTGCTCTCAGCAGGGTCTGCTTACTCCCTGTATCTAATAAACCCAATGTCTGTTGGTCTCCAATCCCCACATTTGCAACATACCCAATATTAGCCAATGCTAGGTGAGTCATGTCAGTTCTTTTCTTATTTGGACAGTTTCTCATTATGTGGCCTTTGCCAAGACACCCATGGCAAATCAGTTCAGAATATGGTATTCTTCCCCCTCTGTCTCGCCTGCTGTAATTATTCTGATGTGCATTAGAATAAAAAGGCCTTACCATTTCTGATGTCTGAGGTGGGGTATTTTGTTGCCCTCTGGGTCTAGTGGGTCGAGCAGCTATATAATCCTCTGCCAGCTTCACTGTATCCTCTGCAGATTCAGGCTGATGTTCTTTCACCCATAGCTGGACATCATGAGGTAACACCTGAATAAACTGTTCAATGACAATCATATCCATCATCTGCTCTTTAGTTTTTACTAAAGGTTGTAGCCATTCCCACCATAGTCCTTTAATTTTGCATAGATTTCTCTCGGTGTATCATGAATAGTCATTCTCTGGAGTGCAGAAACCGCTGTCTATAGGTTTCCACGCTAATATCATAAGCGCATAATATCTCTTCTTTTACTCGATCATAATTATTTGAGTCCACCCACTTAACTGGCTATACACCATTTGAGCTCTACCAGTTAAATATGGGACCAGTCTTATGACCCATTGATCTTGGGGCCAAGCGCAAGTTTGGGCAATCCGCTCGAAAGTGGTGAGGTATGCCTCTATATCATCACTCTCTGACAGCTTTGTTAATTTAATGTCTCTGGGTATAGTTCGATCAGACTGACCTTGTGCAAGTGCCTGAATAGCCTTCAGGGTATCCGTCCGTTCCTCAGCCTGGACACGCCTGTCCTCTTCCCTCTGGCGATGATTCTCATCTCTCTGGCGATGATCCTCTTCCCTCTGACGATCCATTTTGATCTGGTGAATACACAGCCACTTTAATAATTCTCCGGGGTCATCTGGTACTGGGGTCACCTGGGCTGCCTCCTGCTTCAGGGGTTCCGTATTCATATTCTCCTCCTCTGTTCTTCTCATTTTAGGCCTTGCTCCAGGTTCTAGGCCAGGCAATAACTGAATACCAGTTTTTTCAGTCACTGATCTAGTGACATGATATACATCTTTCTTTGTCAGGTCCTCTTCCTCCATCTGTTAGGTACTTAACTTCAGTACCCCTGGCAACGCTCCCAGGCAGTCTCGGCGTGCCAGTTATATCCCACTTCTAACACCAGTGTAGAAGCGTGGGAAATAACAGATGTCCAGACCAAGGTTTAAGATGCATAAAAAGCATAGCGGTATCGTTTGTCAATTTATTTCAAAAACAAAACAAAACAAAACAAAAAATATTCTTAACTTAAAGTTCATAGAAAGGAAAACAATCGGTGTTAGTCTTCACACCCAAAACAGGAAATACTTCTTTCCACAGACTCCTGAATTGCCTTTTCCTTTCCTTTTGTCTATACAGCACTTTGTGTGAAACACACACACAACCTTCTTGCTCTGTGGTCAGTCGAATACTGACTCTCCTCTCTCTATCCATCTACACAGGTCTCCTAGTGGAGGGTTTATATACTTTCCAGAAGGGTGTGTCTTGAACTGAGACCCTCCCTATTGTGACATCACATTACCTGAATACTATAAAGCAGCCATTTTGTAGGCTGCCATCCCTATAGCAGGACCTCAGCAGGAGAAGCAAGACATTCAGGTACACATTCATTTTGTTTTAATACAGAAAGAAAAGAAACACTTGTTAAAGATTGAATTAAAATCTGCAGCCTTGCCAAGGAAAAACAGATGACGGCTCCCTATCTGTCTTCCTTGCAAGGCTTCAGGATTCTATTTACTTTAAATGTAAATGCCAGAAAGTAAACATGCATTTATTTAAGACAACAATTCTAGTAAATCTTTTACACAGTAGTCTCCTCTAACATATTTTCTTTATATGTGCTGCATAATGCTTGTTTTTATGAAATTCCTCACAGCTAGAATTTCAATGACTGCTTTTCAGCTTATCAAGATTTGGATGCCAGATTGTTTTAAAGATAATCAGGGACAGTAAAGAAAGGTTTAAAGATTGCCAGGCTGGCCACCCTGACAAGAAAATTAGGATAGATATGAATATAGAAGCAGACAGGATAGAGTGAAAATTGAAAAGTATGGGGGGGGGGGCATCTTGTAAATTCTTGATATTTCTCTTCATAACAGGACCCTGTTACAACCAGTGGCAGATGATGGCATCATAGGAGGTACCATCTGTGTGCAGCATGTTTCTTCCATGTCTGGTTTCTTTCTATGTTACTATTTACTGATTATGGTTGCACAAAGCCGCTCAAAAGTCATGCAAAGCTGTGCAAAGCCACAAAGTTGCATAAAGCTGGTTGCCCAGATTTAAGACTACCTTTTCATTGGCAGTAATTTTTACCGTGCAAAGTGTCATGCTAAGTCATGCAAAAACACTTTGTGCAGTGCTAATGCACTGAATATAGCATTGTGCCTGTATTCATGTACATGCCCCCTCTTTTGGCCCCTTGCATACATTATACTTTTTCCTGGTGCTAATGCAATTTGCCCACGCTATTTGACCTTTTGAATATAGTGGACTCGCGCAAACCCAGCACAAAAAGTTTGTGCCCAGTGGAAAGTTTTGAATATCTGGCCCCAAGTTCCTGCTTCTGTGCCACTTCATTATATGCAAATTTATGCAAAAAAACGTATAAACATCTTTGTATCCAATATGCTTTGTTCTCTCGTATTAAGTACTGTGAAAAAACATTTAAAAATACATTTTGTTCTACTGAATGACTAACAAGCAGATTCGAAATTGCTGAAAGACTGTACCTATAGTAATGTCATGGCTTTGTAGGTAGCATGATTGCCTCTTGGCCAGAAGACCATAGGGTTGTGGGTTCTATCCTCACACCAGGTACTTGGGTAAAACCCATAATTGACACTGTAGCACAGTGAGAGGGGGGGTGCTGCACTGGTGTGGTGCTGTGTTCCAGATGAGACATTAAACCAAGGTCCCCTCTGCCCATCTTTGGTCACTGTCCAGGTGGAAGTAAAAGATCCTATGGCACTTAATGAAGAAAAGCAGGGAAATTTTAATTAAAGCATATATAAACAAATCAATCACATTACAGGAAATCATGGTTACAAAAAAAGAAAAAGCACATTACATGTACAATACTTTCACTCTGAAAACTGAACGCCAAACCCCTCACCTTCCTGAGGAAGAGCAGGGGAATTTCCCCAGTGCCTTGGCCAAAATTCCCTGTCAATAAAAAATAGGACTATGCAAGCCACCCCCCAGGACACACCTGCAAACAAGCTATAAAAGCTTAGTGTGCCGTTCTGGGTTGAAAATTACAAATAAATAAATAACATGCTATCTGTAGACGACTGTATAGAGGAAGCTCAATTCTGTTAACAGGTTATTAAATGCAACTTAGATTGGCCAAATTCACACCCTTGTCATGCTTTGTGAGGTACAGTGATGGTGGTGATGGTGGGTAAAGGAGGCCAGGAAGAGAGGCTAGATAGGCCAGACTACTCAGGGTATGTAATCTATATTATTTCAATGTCAAGTGTTTACATTCTAAACTATCCTCATTAGTGAACTGTAAATGTTTTTTCATATGTTGTGCTTTTGTACAAGGCACAATTTCTAGCGCTTCTTGTCTACATTGTTTTCTTGATGACTAGAACCTTTGCTTAAAGGATCTTTTGCTCAATAAAAATGAAAATAAGAAAAAGATTAAATGTACATTTTTAGATATGTGCTTGGGTGAGCCCTTCATAATGAGGGAAAAGGGACAGTGAGGATAGGCCAAGGGGTTGGAATTCATGCAATAGTGTGCCATAAATGAGAAACAACATACCTTGGCTGGCCCGGTGGCACTGAGGGTTGAGGCACTGGACCCATACCTCACACCACGCTGGTGACCCAGGTTCAGGAACAAGAATGGGTTTTCAGTGGTCAGATGGGGGGGAGGTCGAGGAGCAGGATTGAGCTACTGCGAGGCACCTCTCCTCTCCCCAGTACGGATGAGGGGTTTCCCCGGCCCTTGGTTGCCACCCTGTGGAGAATGGATGATCATGTCAGGCGCCCAGCGATTGCCAGGGGAGGGTTGTAAGGGGACAGAACTGGCACCAGGGAGGATGTGTGCACCACCACACACACACTGCCATGTGCTGGGGTCCTGGGACCCTAGGGAAAAAAATGGGAGGGAATGGTAGAATATAAATACAAAAAAAGCATATGCTATTATAATGCCTTACAGGATGTTT
The DNA here is from genome assembly GCA_016271365.2 of Neoceratodus forsteri. Taxonomy (NCBI): domain Eukaryota; kingdom Metazoa; phylum Chordata; order Ceratodontiformes; family Ceratodontidae; genus Neoceratodus; species Neoceratodus forsteri. The sequence continues at coordinate 240,945,595 of CM057451.1, forward strand.
GTGTAATACAGGAGCTATGGCTAAGAATATAGAATATCCAAAAACAAACACTGCGGTGTATTTAAAGAGCACCTTTTATGATGGTCCAAAAAGTTACAGCTTATAGTCATTATATGCCGTACTAGACCTGAAAGGGTGTTTACATTTGTTATTTTTGTCCAAGGTTTACTCTGACTTCCATAATTTGGATTTGCTTTGAAGCCCCGCTGCACTTGCCTTTGCTGTTCAGCTGCTGGGCTGCTGGCTCTTGATGACATCGCTATAGGGCAGATGAGTGACTCACATTGTGCAGTTGCAACATTGTTGCAAGGGAAAACTACCAGTACTTAGTGTACATACTGTGTTCCCCCTTCCCCAAGCCACCCTGTTAGCAATGCATTGTGCCAAAATCCAAATGCCTTGTCAGGTTTTTTTTTTGTTAAATTGACTCTGCCTTATAGTGATGTCATCAGTACAGCCCTGGGCCCACAGCAACACCAGGCTTGCTATAGAAGCTCTGGTACACCCTGCAGTTTTTAGCAGCTCAGAATGCAAAAACTGACTGCAGCGGACAGTAGTGAAATACAGTTCCAGAATCAATGCAAGAAGGGGTATTTTATGCATGAAAGTCAAAAGAACCATGAAAGGCGCTCTTTAATATCCTTAGGGAAAATGGTATATTTATTACATTTACCAAGACAACTGCCAGTTTGTATCTTTGTTCTTGCCCTTTGTTTTATTTGGGGTATCTGGGTACAAACTGTCAAGCTTGTTGGTAAATGAATCAGAAAGGGTGCAAAAAATATGGTATGGTCTTTCCCTTTCATGGAAGATTTCATGAAGATCTTTATCAAAGTGGGAATTCAGATTGCTTTATACAGAGTCAAGTGAACAGCCCACTCGTTTGTCTGTTTTGTTGTTTGTTTGAACCTTTTGAGTTGGACTCAGAGCTGGTTACCAGTTCACAAGCAGCATGTGAGCTGACAGATGGGATTATCTGCAGTTGTCTGGCGTTTGACTTAAATAAACAAATAAAAATAAATAAATGTGGTTTCATGATTTGAAAGCGCTACATGGGGCTGCCCAGAATTTATTCTACAATTACTTTTACAAGAAATATTCATCATGTTTTCAATAGACAGAGGAGTAGGGATTGGCATCATTAAATTCTAGCTCATATTAGTAGCCTTTCTTAGTATAGGAACGTCCCTTTCTTAGTATAGGAATGTCCCTTTCTTAGTGTCGGAACATCCTCTACCTGGTGGTACAATGGAGATTTATGTGGATGTGGTTGGAGAAACAACTGCTGCCAACATTTTGGTGTCTCAGTATACACAAGCATCACAGGTATAGTCACCACTAGGGGGCAGAGCAACACAAAATAAGAAATAGAGAAGGATTTGCATCAAAATGTAATATAAGGAGAGGCTGACAAGTTTTAACATGAACACACTAGCAACTGGGGGGGGCATGACAGAGATTTACAGTTTCAGCCAGGGAATAAACAGACTGGACTACAGTGATCTGTTTTCTAGAAGAGCTAGCACTGTCACAGTGGGGCACATATGGAAGTTGATGGGAGAAGAGGAGATTCAAGAAAGACATGAAGAAGTTCTTTTTAAAGAAAGGGTGGTGGACAACTAAAATAAACCCAATGAAGTAGCCAGAGCAAAGTCAATGACTACATTCAAGCATGCATGGGACAGACGTAAGAGAATAATACAAACTACAGGAAAAAAGAATAGCAGACATTCTTGGAAAAGGGGTGCTGGACACCCTTTAAGCTATTGACTAAATATCTCCAGTCTGGCACTAGGCTAGGCATGGCTTCAGGCAAGTAAACTGGCAGATTGAATAAGCTAAAAGGTCTTTTTCAGCCATCACATTCTATGTTTTTATAATAGTACCCCCTTGAGATAGGCAGTCTCCTCTCTACTGGGAAATAACAAAGGATGAAAAAGGAGGGCAGAATAAAAGAGGGATGGGTAGTCCATAGTTCATTACATGTGCCAAGGCCTTAGCTATTTCACTAGCCTTGTTGGACACCCGATACCACACCTGATCTCATGCTTGCCAAGTTTTATAAATCTCCTTAAACCTCACTGTTCTAGTTACGTGTTTGAAATTAAGGTGCACAATTCACCCAGAGTTATTTTTTGCTTAAAAATGAAATGTTTAGTTCTATCATTGAAATACTTTTGAAATGTTAATAGTTATAATTATTTTATACAGCATAGTTCACACATTAATTCAATTGTGATGTGAAACTGATCTAGCTATTATAGCTTAGTCAGGACTGGGGGGCTCTGCACAAAAAGTTCTCAGTTCAAGTTTATTGTGAAGGGATATCTCCATTGAGCAAGCTCATTTGTGAGGAGGTCCCTTGGGACAAACATACATCAAGTACAATACATAGTGATAAAGGATAACAAATACATAATGCAAAAACAGCAAAAAAAGATATCAGATTCTAATGGCTATTATTTACAATATACAATATGTAACCTGAGTATCATGCAGGTACAAAAATGACATGAGCAAGTATAGTAATTACATGATAATAATGCATGAAAACACTAGTAATCTAAACACAATGGTAAGGGTCAGGAAGCCATATTAATATAAGCCATCCCTAGAGAGGGACAACAGAGCATATCCGAGGGTCATTAAATGATGGACCAAATGAGGATTAGAGGGAGTGAGAGAAAGAAGAGAGGTTGGGAGAAAGGCAGCATCAACAGCAAACAATCTGAAGGAAAGCAAAGAAGAGAAGTGATAGTCAATAAACAAAGATAAATCCCCCAAAAAGAGCATGCAAGCAAAACAACACCAAGTGAGGAAGCAAAAAAGAGTACACCTGAAGATGAAATTAGCATCATATGACAGTTGAAATATATAAACAAACCACAGTGAAATGCTGAGAACACTGAAGAACTCAACATTGCACCTTAAAGAATGCAGGTACAGTACTTACAGTAGGCATTTCAAAAGATTAGGCTCACACAATGAATACCTAACAGAAAGCCACTTAGAAACTAAAAACATTCATAGCAGGTATCATGACAGGGTGGGACAAGTGTTTGGAGGGGGCCAAAGTTCTAAGAAGGCATGCTCAAATAATTGTCATAAGCAGAAGAGTCAATTTCAAGGCTGAGGGATCATGAGTCTAAATGGAAGGGAGAGGCTGCATCATAGACAGAATGTTAAATCAGCCCACAGTTGCCCTGATCAACATATACAGTACATGCAAAGATAAGGGAAAGAAAAGGGAAAGGGGAAGTCATTTAACCATGAAAGGCACACTAAGCTGGACCTTGTTTCCAGGTGCAACCTGGAAGCACAAGGAAGTTAAGTAAATTGCTCAGGGTCACACAGTATGCAAGTGGGGGCTGATGGGATTCAAACCCAGGTCTCCAGGTTTCCAGCTCAGTGCCTTTAATCACCACGCAATACTGCCTCTTACATAAAGATGAATCAAGACTATTCTTAAAAGTTCAGCAAAAGTTTAAGTATTTTAAGCAGCATCTGACAATTTTAGGTGAGGTTAAGAACTCAGGAGTGAACAATGTGCAAGATGCCTCGGCACAATACCTTTTATTGGACCAACACAGCTGTAATAAAGAGCAACACGTTGATTTGATTAATTGTCGCCGAAAGTTACAGCTGTTTGTAAAACCACAAACAACTGTCATAAGCTTCCAGGAAGGACTGGTTGGTCCAAAAGCTTAAGCACTGTTTTCTTTTGTTACATCTATGCTGGTCCAGTAAAAGGTATCAAACTATTTGTTTCTGGATCTGACCTTACAAGGACCAATATGGCAACTAACAAATTCAGTGTGTCTGGCAACAATAGAGCACTAAGACAGCCAAAATGATGGAGGGCATAATGGAGGACTTCCACCTGGTTGATATAAAAAGCAAAAAAAAAACCAGAATACCGGTGCACAAACCCCCACCCCCCAAAGCCATGGCACATATTAGTATTTAAACAATTTCATAGCTTATTTGGCTTTACTTACTTTAAACTCCATAGAGGTTCTGTTTTCAGATTGGAATTCAAATCAAGCTATACCACCTCTTCCTGGTGGGACCCTTTCAGTATAGTCCCTACACTAGCTAGTGTAGGGACTATACCAAAAGGGTCCCACCATGGAGTGGTGGTATAGCTTGCTCACCTTGGAATTCCAATCTGAAAACTAAGAGGACCCCCTTTTTCATGGAGTTTAAAGTAAGAAAGGCCAATAGGCAGTTAAATTGTTTAATTTTCAATATGTACCATGTTGGGGGGGCACTGGATGCCACACACCAGTTGCACCCTTTACCAGAAATGTGAATTGCACTTTGAGCAATGCAAAGGTTTTGAGCTTGCTTTTTGGTTGTCTTTAGAATTTCAGGAGTTGTGGTACTCCTTTTAGCATGCTCCCTGTCCCCGCTTGTGTAAATTCCTGTGTGGAATTCCCTTATTTAAAGGATCCAATTAGGCAATGCATTTTAAGCCAATTTAGGCAGCACTCTATATTTATGAATAGCCATTACAGGCATTTCAGAGCTAAGAAGCTAGTGTAGGGACTATACCAAAAGGGTCCCACTGTGGAGTGGTGGTATAGCTTGCTCACCTTGGAATTCCAATCTGAAAACTAAGAGGACCCCCTTCTTCATGGAGTTTAAAGTAAGAAAAGCCAATAGGCAGTTAAATTGTTTAATTTTGAATATGTACCATTTTTTTGGGGGGGGCACTGGATGCCACACACTAGTAGCACCCTTTACCAGAAATGTGAATTGCATTTTGAGCAATGCAAAGGTTTGGAATGTGCTTTTTGGTTGTTTGATATAAAAAGGATCAAGCACCAAAATGTCAGAGAATAAGCATTTATGTCTGCCTGCCACTGTACATTCTTCAAAATTGACTACTGGATTATTCCACAATGTCTGACAGCAGGAATAACAGACACAACCATATTGCCCATGACAATATCAAATCACAACCTTGTACAGCTGAGTATCAAGCTAGAAATTTTATATAAATGAACCGTATATTAAAAAATTAGCAATCACATCCTTACAGATCCACAATACAAACAAGAAGCATAAGATTTAATTGTAAACTTATTTGAAGAATTTTGTCAAAAACAGTGATCTAGTAATGCATCAGCGATTTCACACAGGGTAGAGACCATATACGTGTGCTGAATGCAACAAGAGTTTTGTCCTAAAGAGTGATCTAATAAACTATCAGTGAGTTCACATGGGGGAGAGAGCAGATACATGGGACACAGCAAAGAAAAGGGATCTGATATGGTGTAGCATTTATGCCAAAAAGAAAGCAGCTCTTACCAGCACAGCAATGAAAATTACAGACATATTCGAACAGACATATAGACAGAGACATCCAGATATGGAAAACATCACAAAGAAAAGAATAACCACACAAAAGTGGAATGTAATGAAAAGTGCACAGTTTAGTGATCTAGAAAGGCAACACATCGAAATAGAAGTCCTTGAACAGTTAAAGAAAGAAGGATTTGAGGTAGAGACTCAGCCTCCACCAATATCATCTGGTAAGTCACAGCAGTCAACTGCTCAGCCAATATTGGTACATGAAACGAAACATGACACATCTCCTAAAGACACCCAGAAAAGTGCACATCAAGTGCCATATCAGAGCAAAACAGCTGAAGTTCCAGTTCAACCACATAGAGAGTGGAAGAGCAGGAAATGCCAACTACAGGAACAACCCTTAACCAAGAGGAAGAAAACATGAGAGAAGACTTGCTGGACCTAATTGACATGGACAAATATATTAAAATACATCAAAGGGAAAGACTGCAAAAATTACGCCTGACATACACAGTTAGGGAACACATAAAACAGATAAACAAAGTTATTGGAACCATCCAGAGGGATCCATATGATGTCACTGAAATAAACAGAATACATTATTGTGCAGCGAGACTAATAACAAATAGAGAAGTGCCAAAAAAGCAAGGAATGAAGAACAAAAAGAGAGGGAAATTCAGCATACCACCATGGAAAAAGTGGATAGAAGGGACAATTATAGAACTAAGATCAGAAGTAGCACTGCTGGAGGAGTTTAGAAAAGGTAATAGATCAATGAAAGTCATCAGGAAAGTGGGTGAAATCAAAGAAAAATGCTGTATTAAAACAGATCAGGACCTAAATTTTACCATCTCAAATAACAGCTTAAGATCTCTGCTCAAGCCGAGAAGCTCAGGAGATACGTAGAAAGGAACAATGAAAAAATGCAAAATAGATGGTTTAGAGATGACCCAAAGAAATTCTATAGGGAGCTGGGAAAGAAAACAGCCAACATAAAAACTCCACCAGTAAAGAAAGAAATTGAGGAATTCTGGAGAAGTATTTATGAAGACCCAGTTGAACATAATAGGGATGCAAAGTGGATACAGGAAATAAAAGACAGCATTAGAAATGATACTACTAGAGATATGGAGTGGCCTGATGTAACTGCTAAGGAGATAGAAATGAAGATAAGGAAGGCCTCCAACTGGAAAACCCCAGGTCCAGATGCAGTACCCAACTTCTGGCTGAAAGTACTAACATCTTTGCACCATGATTTAGCTACCTCAAAAAACTATTTATACGCACATCCTGACTTGACACCCATCTGGTTAACGACAGGGAATACCACACTTCTTATTAAATCTGAACCTGCCAGTCTCCCCAAGAACTATCGCCCAATAACCTGTTTACCAACAACATATAAACTATATACTGGAATCGATGCAGATAGAGTCTACAACCATTTAGACTGCAGTAAACTCATGGCAATAGAACAAAAAGGTAATAAAAGAAAATCATATGGCACAAAGGACCATCTCATGTTGAACAAAGCCATTATGGAGAGCTGCAAAAAATGCCGAAATCTTAGTGTAGCATGGATCGACTACAAAAAAGCATTTGACAGTATCCCACACTCCTGGATCACTGAGTGTTTACGGATCTACAGGATACATCCCACACTGATAAGCTTCATCACAACAACAATGACAAAGTGGCAAACCACCCTGCAATTAAATCATGACAAAGGTCAAATCACCATCCCAATATAAGTATCCAACGAGGGATATTTCAAGGTGACTCTTTGTCACCACTTCTGTTTTGCCTTGCCTCAATCCCTTGAGTAGCCTAATCAACAACCTAGGCTATGGATACAGCTTGAACCCCAGAAACAAAAACAATCAACAGCTAACATCTCACCTTCTATTTGTAGATGACCTAAAACTTTACAGTTCATCTGACAAAACATTTGAAAGAACAACTACAAATTGTTAAGACCTTTTCTGATGACATAATGGATGACGTTTGGCCTAGATAAATGTGCCAAAGCAACATTTGTAGCAGGAAAGTTAACCTGTGAAAGAAAACATGAATTCATGGAGGTTTGTGACATAAAAGAACTTGAGCAAGAGGGAGTGTATAAATACCTGGGAATAGATGAAGGAGCAACAGCACAACATGAACAAATGAGAGTAAAAGTAAGCAAGGAATATTTTAGAAGGCTAAAGCTAATTTTGAAAACTGCTTTGACAACATGAAATAAAGTGCAAGCAATAAATCAGCTCGCCCTTCCAGTGATATCATACAGCTTTGGTGTGATAGACTGGCCACAGAAAGTGTTGAACCAGCTAGATATAAAAACAAGAAAAATGTTTCATGCTCACCAATTAATATACAAAAATCAGTGCATGCCAATATTATACATCCCTAGGGCAGAGGGAGGCATGGGCCTCATTGAGATTGATTACACATATAGATCCACAATAGTGGGGCTACATACACACTTACTGACATCCTTGGACCCAAATATAGTCAAGGTCTTGCATCATGAAGAAAATAAGCCTAAAATGACTTCACTCATCAAATTAGGAGAAGCCTTCAGAAGGGTAGCAGAGATTGATGTCAATCCAAGGTAGATAAGGAATTGTCAGCAACAGAAAATGCAAAGAATCAGAAAAAGGAGTATAAAGATAAAGACCAACAGAAAAGAAAAAACAATTGGAAAGTCCATAATTATAGTGGAAAATACAGGGAGCTACTGGAGCAACCACAGGTCGATCAAGCCCTGACCCATGAGTGGTTAAAAAGAGGTGAATTTAGGCCACGAGATGAGAGACTAATAATGGCAGCCCAAGATAGTGGGCTACGCACAAGATGGTTCACAAAATCCATAGAAAAACAGGAGAAACAGGCAAGTGCAGGTTCTGTAGTACAGAATTAGAAACAGTTGGCATCTTGTGGCTGGATGTGAAGTACTTATGGCAGAAGGCCTGTATACTGAAAGACACAACAATGTAGCAAGATTGATCCACTGGAAACTGTGCAAACACTATAACATACAGGTAGCAGAGAGACCCTGGAAACATGAACCACAAAGAATCACAGAGAATGAAGAAGTAATGATCACATGGGATCACCCAATACCAACAGCCAAGAAAGTGGAAGCAAGAAAACCTGATATTGTAATACAAGAAAAGAGGACAAAGGTAACATTACTGATTGAAATAGCCACCCCTAGTGACTACAGTGTGCTGCGTACAGAGAGACACAAAATCATGAAATACCAAGATATGCAGTCAGAAACCAAACTGATGTGGAATAAGGACACACAGATTGTTCCAGTAGTGCTTGGAGCAATGGGACTAATCAAAAAGAACTTTCAGGCACATTTAAATATGCTACCAATATTTGTGACACCTTATGAACTTCAAAAGGAAGCTATTTTGGGGATGTTGCGTGTGCTGAGAAGAGCGCTCTCAGCAAACATCAAAGATTAATACATACTAATTTCTTGAGTTTTGAATATGCCCTGGCTAAAGAATGGGGTCCATTCTTGCCACGGTATTAGAAATCCCTAAACATTTGGAGACACTAACCCCGGGAGAGACCATATAAATGTGTTGAATGTCACAAGAGTTTTTCCTGGAAGAATGACTTGATAATACATTAGCAAATTCAGACACAGGATACACATGTGCTGAATGTGACAAACGTTTTGTCAAGAAGTGTAACCTAATAACAAAGAAAATATATTATATTCTTAAGTAGTAACCACCATTGGATGTATGCAAAGTTATCCCATACCTGTATTTACAAGTTGTTAATATTTATGCACTTTTTCCATTATTTTGCACTTGTTTTATATTAGCGTGGTTTGTCACTTTAATATTGTACTTTAAAATGGTAACAATTCTGCACATCTGGAACTCCTGAAGAAACTAGAAGTGAAACCGGTTGAGTCAGTTTACCTTGTTGTTGTTTTGAGGTACCCAGCCTATATGCAGAAAGTGCAATAGCTTATAGCATTTTGTAGCACTTTGTTGACTTTTCTGAATGTTGTATTCTAACATCAGCTCTTTGTAAAATAAACTTTGCTGATATCCTGCTTGATGGTGCCGGCTTCAGTTTGTGCCTTTTGATCAGTATTCCCAGCCGAGGCACAGCAATCTGTGGAGCGGTGGATTTGTTTTCTTTGGTTTTGTTATATTGCCGCTAGCTCACAGAACAGGACTTTATACCTACGCAGGCATTGTTTCTGCAGGGAACCTTGGTTACTCCCATTTTAGTCTGTTTCAGTTCTTTTTTTAACATCATAAACAGAGTGGCTAGCTTTTCAGTTCCACTCTACTGACATGTCAGAACCACAACCACAGGACTTTCGTATTGGAGTAAATAGCAACTTGAAAGAAGATTGTTTGGAGGTGCAGGAAAATCTTTTTTCACAGATACAGTTTTGGATACAATTATTATTAATGAATTTAATGCAACTGAATGGGTGGAAGTAACAGAGGAAGCCAATATTGAATGGCATTTTTAGCTCTGGAAAGGATCTCCTCAAAAATATGTCAACACTACTGGAATAGGACCTCCCTTGAGGTCTATTTAAAGGTGGGGAGAGTTCTACGCAGATCATAAAACTACCTGGATACAGGCAAGAAAGTGAGCCCTTCTACTCTAACTGGACAACAGCACTGCAAGCAGCCTCTATTACTCTCACTGAATGTATTATTAAAGATTATCAAGTGCAGGCTCTGGAACTCCAAGAGGAACTCACGAAGAGAGAAGACCAGGTGGAACTATTCAAGGACGACAAGGACTTGGCACTGCTTGAGAAAAAGTTACAACAAGCAATGGAGAAGCAGGATAAAAGGATTAAAGTGATCAAGCTAAGGAAATCTGAGCAGGATACAATGGCTACTTAACTGGACACAACTTAAATTGGAAAAAAATACTGCTCCAAAAGAGGGTCCGCAGCCAGAGTAGACCTTGCTCAGTCCTGAAGAGGAATCAAAACCCAGGATATTATAGCTCCACCAGTGAACTGGAAAGTGGAAGCAGGGGAAGATTTTTTTAAGGGAAGGCCAGGAGATCACAGATCTAGGACTGCAGAGTAGCCCAGGTAATATTAGCTTTCAGCACCCTCAGCAACCCCAGAGGGACAATACAAGAAAACAAGAAGAGAGGGTTAAAAACTTGAGCAACTGTACAGCAACAACAACAAAGGGGCAAAAAGGGCAGACAGGCAGCCAAAAAGCAAATGTAATCAATCTGTCAAATAATACTCTCAACCCAGCCAAACTCTTAAAGCTTAGTAAAGAGCTCACATTCCTCCTCACATATAACAACACCCAGTTTGACTTATTTGGAAAATTCAGAAGGTTTACACAAACTTTAAATCTTAAGGCCTTCTTGATGAAGACTGAAATGGGTTATCCATTACAATTCAACCTGGGAACATTCACAAATGGATGAAGGACACCTATCCCCTTGGACAAACTCAGTGGTTTGTCAAGCATAGAAAAATCTGCAGTGGACACTAGATATACTCCAGACCTGTCTGAATATAAGCCACCATCTTCATTCTTTCCACCTTATAACAGCAGCATGCAAGTATTCAAACATGCCTGTGAACAGGAGTTCAGGCATCTTTTTACAGAGAACACCAGAACAGGATTATGCAACATCAGTACAGTGGAGAGGGAAGCCATCAAGCACTTGAAAGAGGACAAACAAATTACCATCAAAAGATCAGACAAAGATGCAACAGTAGTGATTCCACACATGGATAAATATATCTAAGAGTGCCTCCAGCAATGACAGAATAATGAGTTTTGTGAACCACTACAGTCAGACCCCACTATGTCCCTGAAACAACAAGTAGACAGCTTTTTAAGGAATGCTGTGGAAAACGGTATCATTCCTGATAATGTATGTACCCATCTTATCATCATCTGATACATACTTTTTTATGTACTTCCAAAAGTATATAAAAATTTGCAGGATCACCCAGGATGCCCAATTGTCGCAGGCATAGGTAGTTTATTAAAATCCCTATCACAGTTTCTGGCTACACATATAAAAGACTTGGCACAGTCTCTTCCATCATACCTTAGAGACACCGCTTTCTCTGGGTATCCTGGGGGACCTGCAAGTGGTGGAAGGTTCATGGCTGATATACAAACATACTGAGGCTATTTATATCAACATCCCCCACAGGGAAGGTGTAGCAGTCCTGCACCATTGGCTTTCTGAATGCACACAGTATGACTGGGATTTTATTTAATTTCTATGTGAATATGCATGCCTTGTTCAGGCTTTTAACCTCTTCTTATTCCAAGACTGATACTACAGACATGTAAAAGGTACAGCCATGGGGGCTCCTACTGAACCTAATTTGTACTTGGGACTGTAGGAAAAAGAAATTGTCTATAGCCCCACAGTCAACCTTTTCCATCATAGGGCTGACTTATGGTGGCGTTATATAAATGACATTATTATGATCTGGAGGGGCAACAGAGATGAGCTGTATGCTTTCATACACTACCTGGAACGCACCAACTGGAACTTGCATTTCTTTGTACAAGCCAGTCAGGAGGAAGTTAAGTTCCTTGACCTAAGGATCATTAAGAACATAGGCAGCACTATAAAAACAACACTGTATTGCAAAACTACTGACCGTAACAGAATACTACTATCTTTGAGTTGTCACCCCAGACATGTTCCACAGACTATATCTACATCATAGTTCCTTGGGGTCAAGAGAAACTGTAGTGAGGCTGAAGATTACGAGTTATAAAGTAAGGTGATGCAGAACAGATTTTGTGAAAGGGGATATGGTAACAGGGTTTTGGAGGAGGCAAGAGAACATTTAGACAGGTTCCATGTACAGACCTCCTTACTGTAAAAGAGAGACAAATTCGCCTTGAACAGCCCCTTAATTTCATTACAACTTATGGGTGTCAGTCAGTATAGTGTAGTGGTTAAGGGCACTCAGCTACAAACCTGGAGAACTGGGGTTGAATTTCCCAGCCTCCACTTGCATGCTGTGTAACCATGAGCAAGTCACTTAACTTCCCTGTGCTCCCAGGACACACCTGGAAACAAGCCTCAGGTTAGCGTGTCTTTCCTTGCCAAAAATTGTAAAATAAAAAATAAAACAAATCATGCACCATAAGGGATATAGTGATGAAGCACTGGGGGAATATTGAGGTCAGACCCTATTTTAAGGAACCATACACAAACACCCACTGTATGGTATGCAAGAGGGCTCCAAACCTAGGGGACAAATTTGTCCACAGTTTACACCCACCACCCAATACCCATCTGCGACACACATGGTTACCCCCTACCTCTTGGCAACTTTACATGTGGGCACTGCAAATATTGTGATTGCATACAAAGGACAACCCATTTCTCCATAGCTAATCTGAATAAGTCCTTTGAAATCAGACATTTCATAAACTGTGACAGTTCAGCCCTGGTATATCTAGCCACATGTGATGTGGTTCTTTTTATGTCGGAAAAATATTGTGCAAGTTTAAAGTCTGCATAGAAGAGCAAATACAGACCATCCAGAAGGAATGTAGCAGTGCTCTGTCACTACACATATATTTTCAAGCAGCACCACAAGAACATGTATTCCACCTCTGTGTGGTGGAGAAAGTTAAACTTGGCTGAAGGGGAGGGAGCCTAGACAAAGTTATTTAAAAAAGAGTAGCAGTGTGGATGGCTAATTTGGTAGGTAATACCCAAATCTGAATTAGAAGGTCAACCTTATACCCCTTATAAGAAGGAAATAAGGGATGTCTGAGTTGGTGTATACAGTTGCCATTTACTGTTTCTGTGATAATGTCCAGTAACTTTACCATTTTTTCTTCTATTTCAGAACATGATGAGACGCTTGCATAGAAGTCCGGATACAGCTGGCAATGGGGAATAAAAATGAACCAGCTAATGTATGCAACTCTGTGTAGGGACTACAAAAAATGACTCTATGCTCGTCACTATGTACATGATTAAGTTGGTAGTATAACATAACAGAGAAAGTGTATTATATTCTTAAGTATTAACCTCAGTTGGATCTATGCAAAGTTATCCTTTACCTGAGTTTACCAATTTTGTATATTTATACACTTTCTGCACGGTTTTACATTTATTTATAGTAAGGTGATACAGTATGTCACTGTTTTTTATTAAGGTGGTATGTCACTTTAAGTGTTGCACTTTAAAAGGGTAGCAATTCTGCGCATCCAGAACTTAGAGACAAAAACTCATTGAGTCGGTTTACCTGGTTGTTGTTTTCAGGTGCCCTGCTTGTATGCAATAGGCGCAATAGTTCATAGCATATTGTAGCAGTTCATTGACATTTTTGCACTTGTATTCTGCACATCAGAATTTTGTTATTAAACTGTGCTGATATCTTGTTTCTTGGTGCTGACTTCAATTTATGCTTTTTAACCTACAGTAACAATGCATCAGCAAGTTTACTGGGAAGAGCCCATATAAATATGCTGAATGTAGCAAGAGTTTTTCCCAGAAGAATGACCTGATAATACATCAGCAAATTCACACAGGGAAAAGTAGCATTGCTGATTGAAATAGCCACCCCTAGTGACTACAGTGTGCTGCGTACAAAGCAACATTTGTAGCAGGAAAGTTAACTCATAAAGAAAACATGAATCTGGCGGAGGTTAGTGACATAAAAGAAGTTGAGCAAGAGTGAGTGTATAAATACCTGGGAATAGATGAAGGAGCAACAGCACAACATGAACAAATGAGAGTAAAAGTAAGCAAGGAATATTTTAGAAGGCTGAAGCTCATTCTGAAAACTGCTTTGACAACACGAAATAAAGTGCAAGCTATAAACCAACTCACCCTTCCAGTGATATCATACAGCTTTGGTGTGATAGACTGGCCACAGAAAGTGTTGAACCAGCTAGATATAAGAACAAGAAAAATGTTTCATGCTCACCAATTAATACACAAGAAACAGTGCATGCCAAGATTATACATCCCAAGGTCGGAAGGAGGCATGGGCCTCATTGAGATTGATTACACATATAGATCCACAATAGTGGGGCTACATACATACTTTCTGACATCCTTGGACCCAAATATAGTCAAGGTCTTGCGTCATGAAGAAAACAAGCCTAAGATGACTTCACTCATCAAATTAGGAGAAGCCTTCAGAAGGGTAGCAGAGATTGATATCAATCCACAAGTAGATAAGGAACAGTCAGCAACAGAAAGTGCAAAGAATCAGGAGTATAAGGACAAAGACCAACAGAAAAGAAAAAAAAAACAATTGGAAAGCTCATAATTATAGTGGAAAATACAGGGAGCTACTGGAACAACCACAGGTCGATCAAGCCCTGACCCATGAGTGGTTAAAAAGAGGAGAATTTAGGTCACAAGATGAGAGACTGATAATGGCAGCCCAAGATAGTGGGCTATGCACAAAATGGTTCACAAAATCCATAGAAAAAACAGGAGAAACAGACAAGTGCAGGTTCTGTAGTATAGAATTAGAAACAGTTGTGCATCTTGTGGCTGGATATGAAGTTCTCATGGCAGAAGGCCTCTATACCGAAAGACACAACAACGTAGCAAGATTGATCCATTGGAAACTGTGTAAACACTATAATATACAGGTAGCAGAGAGGCACTGGAAACATGAACCACAAAGAATCACATAGAATGAAGAAGTAATGATCACATGGGATCACCCAATGCCAATAGCCAAGAAAGTGGAAGCAAGTAAACCCAATATTATAATACAAGAAAAGAGAACAAAGGTAGCATTGCTGATTATAATACAAGAAAAGAGAACAAAGGTAGCATTGCTGATTGAAATAGCCAATCCTAGTGACTACAGTGTCCTGCATACAGAGAGACACAAAATCATGAAATAATCAAGATATGCAGTCAGAAACCAAACTAATGTGGAATAAGGACACACAAATTGTTCCAATAGTGCTTGGAGCAATGGGACTAAGCAAAAAGAACTTTCAAGCACATTTAAATATGCTACCAATACTTGTGACACCTTATGAATTTCAAAAGGAAGCCATCTTGGGGACGTTGCGTGTGCTGAGAAGAGCGTTCTCAGCAAACATCAAGGACTAATACAGTACTAATTTCTTGTGTTTTGAATATGCCTTGGCTAAAGAATGGGGTCCATTTTTGCCACGGTATTAGAAATCCCTAAATATTAGGAGACACTAACCCTGGGAGAGAAAACTAGATATTGTAATACAAGAAAAAAAAACAAAGGTAGCATTGCTGATCGAAATAGCCACTCCTTGTGACTACAGTGTCCTGCATACAGAGAGACACAAAATCATGAAATATCAAGATATGCAGTCAGAAACAAAACTGATGTTGAATAAGGACACAAAAATTGTTCCAGTAGTGCTTGGAGCAATGGGACTAATCAAAAAGAACTTCCGGGCCCATTTAAATATGCTACCAATATTTGTGACACCTTACGAACTTCAAGAGGAAGCCATTCTGGGGACGTTGCGTGTGCTGAGAAGAGTGCTCTCAGCTAACATCAAAGACTAATACAGTATTGATTTCTTCGGTTTTGAATATACCCTGGCTTAAGAATGGGGTCCATTCTCGTTATGCTATCAGAAATCTCAAACCATTTGGAGACACTAACCCCGAGGAACAGAACCTGAAGCTTTACAGTTCATCTGATAAACACCTGAATGCACAACTACAAATTGTCCCGGATTCCCCCCCTTCCCTCACAAAAAGACAGAGACCATTGTTTGTTGTTGTGCTCAGATTGGCAATTAATTTATTTATATCCATAATTCCATATTCCATTTTCCATTTCTTTATTATCCTATTTTCAGAAATTTCATTTATTTCCATCCATATATCAATCTCTGATTATCCTTCCCCCAGGTGAAAACCTGGGTGCCTTCTTCTTCTCCTTTCCCACTAGGTGACGGTGAAAACCGAGACCGCTTTCTTCTTCATCCTCTTCCTCTTCTTGTGTTATTCCTTTTTCTTCCCCTCTCCCCTCCTCTCCCCCCCCCTTTTTGCCCCTGCCATCCACCTTTGGCAGTCCATGACCATATCCATAACCTTTTTATCACCTACCATCCACCTTTGGCAGTACAAACTGTCCAACCGGACGTGTCTGTCATCCACCTTGACAGACCCACCATACAGTCCCATCTTGACTGTCTTCCCCTCTTGCTCTGCCTAGTAGGGTGGGTGGGAGGAATCAAAAACTCCAGCAAAAAGTGGCTGAGGCCCCCTTGTTCTGTCCCTTATGTACCTCCCTTCGCCTCTCCCTTTCCTGTTACCTGACCATTGTTCTGGCCCTTAGCCCCTCCCCTTCCTTCCCCCTTCCCATCCTGAGCACAACCATTCCATGACAGAGGGAAGGGGTGCACCAGGACAACATGGTCTGCCCCTTAAAGGGCAAACTCCATTGTCCCAGATTCCCCCCCTTTTCCCTCACAAAAAGACAGAGACCATTGTTTGTTGTTGTGCTCAGATTGGCAATTAATTTATTTATATCCATAATTCCATATTCCATTTTCTATTTCTTTATTATCCTATTTTCAGAAATTTCATTTATTTCCATCCATATATCAATCTCTGATTATCCCTCCCCAGGGTGAAAACCTGGGTGCCTTCTTCTTCTCCTTTCCCGCTAGGTAACGGTGAAAACCGAGACCGCTTTCTTCTTCATCTTCTTCCTCTTCTTGTGTTATTCCTTTTTCTTCCCCCCCCCTTTTTCCCCACTAGCCAGTCTCCAGCTTGCATTGGATGGTTGGCTTCCCCCATACTTAGGGTATCACTCTCCCTTACCTCAGGGACGATCCTTTTCCTTTTTTTTTTTTTTTAATATTCCAGTTTTCGGCAGTTTCCTCCATGTCTCTATGAAACCCATTGTTTCTGTATTGAACATGTCTATGGCTAGATCCGACAGGTGCACACCGTCTGACCTGTAGAAATCCTCCACCCATTCTTCTACCCCCCGCAGTATCACCTGTCCCCCCATCTGCCTCACTAATGTCCCCACCCTCCTATTCATCTTTCTCCTGGCCCTCTCCACTGTCCTGTGGCTGTGCTCCTGCCTCCATACCCTTCTCGGTATCATATCTGACCAAGCGAGGCACACCTGTGGCCACCACTGTCGTATTGCCACTAGATCCCTTTTTATCTGTAAGTATGTGTTTACCCATGGTCTGCCCGCCAGGTCATTGCCCCCTAGATGTATAATAATTAGGTCTGGACTTAAAGTGGGAAGCAGCTGTGCCCATCTCATCCCACGTATGCCATGCCAGACCAACCTACACTGTCTCATGTCCTGGTACAGCTGCTTTCCCCCAGCCTTCTTCTCTGCTCTTTTTTCAGCCCAATAAATATAGGAATGGCTGCAGATCCAGACTTCCGTGCTCCTCCCTCTACCTATGGGGTTCAAGGAAAACGAATTATTTTACACATACTCTTAGTGCCAGCAGCATATTATCCCCCCCAATTCTTTCCCCTTTTGCCCCCCAACTTTTCCCTTCCCCCCGACCTGTAGTTCCTGCAAGGAGCACTTCCTTCAACACACATTTTTTTTTTTTATTTCAGTGCTCTAAAGTATCTCTTATAACTGGCTGACCACCAGCGCCCTTTCCCCAAAATGTCCTTCACAGGTTCCCCCATTGCTGCCCACTGTAAGGCAGCCCCAATCTGTAGGGAATGGGACGAGTAATTAGCTGGGTCCTCCCTCATGAATTGCATGCCCTTTTTAAGCAATGCTGTGACTTGATAGCTGGTGACCCTTTTCCCGTCACCATGTACAAATAGCTTTCCCGTCCTGGTCCCCTGCTTAGCAGCGAAATCCCACAGAGCCTGCACTGGGCATATTGCAACCTCTACTTGCCCCTTCAGTGTCAACATGCAACCTTGTCCTCTTTGGTCTGTTTTTGACCTCCTGATCTTGATCCGTATCTCTTTCACCCCCCAACTTACATCGTCCCACTCCAAGCCTCCTTCCTTGTCCTCTTTCCCATGGCCTACCACCTCACTCACTCTCATCGCCCCTGCAAACATCATCACATAAATTGTGTGAAATAGCTGGGCCTCAGCCTTTGATCTGCATATTACTGGGAGCATCTTCTTTAGCCTTATTAGCCACCGCTCCCCTATTGGCCTCCTATTATCTCCTGGCCCACATTTCAACCTGCCCCATCCCTGCATCATGCTCCTGATGAACAGAGATTTTGTCATGTCCTTCCACCACTTTAGGCTGCAGATAACACTAATCCCTGCTAGATAAACCCCCATTGTGGTGTGGGCAGTCCCTCTGTGCCACTGTTCCACGGTGAACATTCCCAACCATTCCTCTGTGAGTGGCCCACTTACCTCCATCTGGTGCTCAGCCCTGAATGTCTGAAACACCCATCAGGCCCCATCATAAGCCCTCAGAGTCCGAGGTGCCCATGAGCTGTGAAACAGCAGTTCTGCTCCTTCTTGCCAACGTCCCAGATGTTCATTGGTATAGGTGTTTTTTGTTCCTCCACTGCTGGCGCCAGCCTCCAGAAACAGTCCAGCTGCAGACGGGAAAGGCTGTTAGCCAGGGTATTGTGTACCCCCTCTATATGTTTTGCTCTGAATGACATGTTCAGCTGCAAAGCCCTTAAAACTAAACATTGCAATACTTTCATGACCGTCTCTGATCTGGCTCCCCTGTTGTTTAGGACCTCTACAACTGATCTGTTATCACACCAGAAGGTCACTTTCTGATCCCGTAGTTCCTCCCCCCATACCAGGGAGCATGCCCATATGGGCATGATCTCCAACAATGTTATAGCTCTTATTGTCCCATTCTTTACCCAGCTATCAGGCAATGGTTCTGCAAACCACCTGCCCCTCAGGTAACCCCCCATGCCAGACCCCCCGGCTGCATCTGTATAGAGATCGAGGTCTGTGTTGCACACCCACTCTTCTTGCCAGAATGAACAACCGTTATACTCCCTAAGGAATTCCTCCCATATTTCAAAATCCTCCCTGACACCTTTTGTCAGATCCACCCAGTGATGTGGTCTGGTGACCCCTGCTGTAGCCCTAGCTAACCTCTTTGTGAATGCCCTCCCTAGTCCAATGGCCCTGCAGGCGAGGTTTAGGTGCCCCAGTACTTGTTGCACTTGCTTTAGTTGTACCCTTCTCCTGCTGGTGTGTACGTGTATCAAATCCTTCAGTTTCTTCACTTTTTTGTCCGGCAGCCAGAATATCTCTTTTGGGGCATCTATCTCAAT
Organism: Neoceratodus forsteri; assembly: GCA_016271365.2. Lineage (NCBI taxonomy): Eukaryota > Metazoa > Chordata > Ceratodontiformes > Ceratodontidae > Neoceratodus > Neoceratodus forsteri. Next base: position 240,965,163 of record CM057451.1, read on the forward strand.
CCCCAGGAACTCCATCACCCTGCTGGGCCCTTCTGTTTTTTCTGGTGCCAGTGGAACCCCTAGCTCCCTGCATAATTCCTGAAACTTGCCCAGCATCCTCTGCATCTCTCTTCTCCCCCTCCCAATGAAAAGGAAGTCATCCAGATAATGAATTACCATTCTATAACCAGTTTTTTCCTTGAAATATCCATTGCAAGCATGTGCTGAATGCTTCAAATGTCGCGCATGCTATGAACATCCCATCGGCATGGCTTTGTCGAAATAATACTGCCCCCAATCTTAAAACCTAATAGATCCCAGTCTTCTCTCCTAACCGGCAGCAGTCTGAAAGCGGATTCAATATCCGTCTTTGCCATCCATGCGTCCTCAGTAGCCCGGATTATCCAGACTGCATCCTCTAATGTCACATATGTCACCTTACTATGTTCCTCCCCGATGAAATCATTCACCGAATCCCCTTCTGGATAGGACAGGTGGTGAATCACCCTGTACTCCCCCTCTTGTTTCTTGGGTACCAAACCCAATGGCGAAATCCACATGTCTCGCAATGTGGGGGTGTCAAATGGGCCCTCTACTCTCCCTGCTGCCTTTTCTTTCTCTAGCTTCTGTCTCAACATTTCGTCCTTTCCTTTAACTGACCCCAAGTTGCTCGCCTCCCTTGCTTGTCTGGGCCCCCCACACTGCAGTGAAAACCCTGTGCTAAAACCTTTTATAATCATATCCCCCACTCTTTTGTTCGGATATCTCTCCAAACAGGCTGTCCATGCCTCTGAGTTGATGGGGGTTCTAGCTACCCCAAACTGCTCCCTGTCATTCCACCCGTTACTTCTCCCCGTCCCTGTCCTACTGCCTTGTGTAAGGTTCTTCAGGTCAGTGATTCTGACCCCCTCTACTCGTTTTCCCCCTGTCCCTCCTTCCCCTGTTCCATGTCTGCCCTCTAAACCCCTGCCCTTCCTGAAAGAACTGTTGACCTGACACTTGACCCCCGTGTCCCTGTGCCCCTTGGGCCCATGTCCTCCTGCATCTGCTTGCCGGGTGTCCTCCCCCACATTTTGAACAAGCATGCTGAAAACGACATTGAGGCCATGAGCAAAATACCCTGTTGTAAGCCCAGCAGCATCTCTGGGGTGTCACCCCTTTTCTCCCCCATTCCCCTTTGGGTGTGGACTGATCTGTTATGTAATCTGCCCATAAGTCTAGCTGCTTCGTGTCCCATCTTACATCCCCGAATGCTGCCATTCTTTGTAGAAAAAATTTGTCATAGTATAACCACCCCCCCTTTGCTTTTGCCCTCCTTATTATCAAGGAATAAGTGATGAGTGGGATGCCCAGCTCCGGTCTCTTTTCCAAGATGATGGCTGAGAAAGTGGCAAAACCTATGAACCATCTGTCCCAAATCTTCCCTTTCGTGAACTTGTCCTCCTCCTTTTTTCCTAAAAGCACTATTGCCACTGCCATTTCACTCTTACCTATGCTCTCAGCTTCCTCATACTTTGCTGCCGCTTCCCGGCTCATAAGGCAAATATATCTACATACTCCCCTTTCCATATTTTTTCTTTTGTGGCCAGTGGAACATGCTCACCTATCCTCATCCCGGGTGCACCTATCTCCCTTGTACCTTTTCCTTCTTTCTCTGTGCTCCCTTCATTTCTTCCCGGCACTTCTTTCTCCGTCTTAATCTCTGCCAGAGCCGATTCCATCTGCCCTAACCCTCCTGCACCCAGCGCTGACACAATTTGCCTATATATTCTTTTATACTGTCCCCCACTGCACTGGGTGAATTACCTGTAACCTTGTCTGGGCCATGCTGCCTGGCATCTTCCAAGTGTCCCCTTTTTTCTCCCTGTGATTGAGGAGGAGGGTGAACTACTAGGGTTTGTGGAGGGAACACTACATTCTGGGGATCTGGTCCGGGTTCACCAAGGGAGATCCCACCTTGATCGGGGGAGGTACTGGCATTGCCGCATCTATAGGCTGCAGAGGTACTGGATCCGCTGCCCTGGCAGGACCCACTACCAGCGGTGGTACTCTAGTGGGGCTGCATGGCCTTTCGGCTGGTCACTTCCCTCTGCCCCCTTTTTCAGGGCCCGCTTTCCTTTTCTCCCTGGGTCTCCCTGGTTCCTCCCCTTCGACCAGTTCCCACATTCTGTTGGCTTTTTCTGCCAATTCAATTATAGCCCTGTAGGCATCTTCCTTTGATGGCTTGCTTTTCTTTTGGCGCCATATCCTTCGCTCCTTTTCTCTGTGAAGACAACTATGGGAAGAGAACAAGATTCATTATATACCTGTATTACTATTTAAAAAAGAAAAAAAATTTTTTTTTTTTTGCCTTCCTTCTGTCCCTTCTGCCATGTGCCAGCATGCCCAGTCGGGACCCCTTTAACAGGCCTCCATCCTGCTCCGCTTTGCCCCTTTGTGTCCATGTGCCCCCCTTTCACCCAGTATTCTTGAGCAACCAAGGTTGTTGTTTTTTTTTTGTTTTTTTTTATATATCGAGGGCTTCACCTTCCAATGGGCAACAATCATCAAGATGCCTGTTCCCTGCCCCACTTGGCGTGTGCGCCACACCATGTGGCCACTCGTCACCCCCCTCTGCGCCTCTCCACTGACCCCATTTTAGCATTCCCTTGACCCCTTGTTATGTATAAAATTCTCCCTCTTTTTTTTTTGTGTGCCCCCCCTCCTTCCTCTCCCTATACCTCTCTCATGGGCAATGCCAGGCTGTGAATACAATTTCTCTTTGAGGGGGTTTGCTCTCCCACAACAACAAACAAACTGGAGGCTGCCACGAGGCTCCCTTGGGGTGGGGGAGTGTCCGTTTCTGCCCTCAAACCAACTGGCATGCGTGCGCCTCCATGCTCCCCCTGCCCATTGCTAGCCAGTCTCCCCCTGTACAACACACCCACCTCCCTTGCCTTTTTGCCCTCTCCTACCCCTGCTTCTTCTTTCTTCCCCATCCTCCACGACCCGTTCGCTTGCGTGTGTGACGCATCGCCGTAGTCATGGTGGCGTGCTTCCACTCCCCTTGTTATAGGGCTTCTCCCTGCTGGCCCCTTTCTGAGCTGCTCCCCTCGTGGGTCTCAAAAAACCACCCAAGAACCCATTCAATCAGTGTCCAACACCCCACAGCCACTACCCTGAAATCTGCCTCGATGCCCTGGCTAAGGCGCAACAGCAAAATTCCTCTAAATGAAGGATTCGGCCCTCCTAGGCCTGTAATGTGGTAACTAACCAGGTCCCCATGCACTAAATGGCAAAAAACAGGATGGGCTTTGTTGAGACTACCACGCGGCATGAAAGGTCACGCCGTGTGGTTGCCCGTTCGTGCTCCTGCTCCTTCTCGCTCCCCACTCTGCTTTCAAGGCCTCTTCCAGGCCTACCCTCCCATGGAAACGTGCAAAAAATTCCTCGCCCTTCCTGTAGACATGCCCCCTTTGTTCTCAGCCTCCATTGCTACCACTCTCTCTGTGAAAACACCATTTAAACTCTGGCACGATTCCAATACTTGGCTTCTACATGTGCTACCACATCGCTGCCATGCCGTGCCATGCCACAAGATCTCGAGGAACCAACACACACATCACCTTATCGCCACAACTTACATGTGGCTAAGCCCCTGCCACCGGGGAGGAAACAGCATGGTCTGTTGAAAACTAAAACTGGCTCCAGAACCAATTGCTTCTACAGCTGTCTAGCACCTTGCGTTCTCTATCGTGACTAAACATCTCTATGCCAAGATAAAGTCCCCTGCCTTATAAGCCCAACATGCCTGCCAAGTCCCTTTTGAACCACGTACTACTATCATTGCCCCTCAAAAACAGAAAGGATGAATTGTACAAATATAAACAGTCATCACCACATCAGCTCCCCCCTTTTTTTTTTGTACAGCATCCTATTGGCTATTACACACCTCTCTCTGTCTTTATCATATCTTATGTCAGTCTGCCCCAACTATATTTATAAAATACATTATATATCCTCTTTTTTTATTATTTTTTTATTTTTAACCAACTTCAATTGTCCTCCATCAAATTAGCTGTTTGCTTCCTTACCTTTTTTCTTCAGGTGAACCAACCTCAATTAAATATGCCAATCCGATGTGCTGCAGTTGTTTGTAGAATCAAAAACTCCAGCAAAAAGTGGCTGAGGCCCCCTTGTGCTGTCCCTTATGTACCTCCCTTCACCCCCTCTTTCCTGTTACCTGACCATTGTTCTGACCCTTGGCCCCTCCCCTTCCATCCCCCCTCCCATCCTGAGCACAACCATTCCATGACAGAGGGAAGGGGTGCACCAGGACAACATAGTCTGCCCCTTAAAGGGCAAACTCCATTGTCAAAACTTTCTCTGAAGACATAGGGATGACATTTAGCCTAGATAAATGTGCCAGAGTAACATTTATAGCAGGAAGGTTAACTCATAAAGAAAACATCAACCTGACAGAGGGCTTTGGCATAAAAGAACTCAAGCAAGAGGGAGTGTACAAATATCTGGGAATAGACAAAAGAGCAACAATACAACATGAACCAATGAGAGCAAAAATCAGCAAGGAATATTTCAGAGAGCTAAAACTTATACTGAAAACATCTTTGACAACGTGAAACAAAGTGTACGCTATAAATCAACTCACCCTTCCTGTGATATCATACAGCTTCAGGGTGATAGACTGGCCACAGCAAGTGTTGAACCAGCTAGATATAAAAACAAGAAAACTACTTCATGCCTACCAGTTAATATACAAAAACCAGTGTATGCCAAGATTATACTTTGAAAAGGTCTGAGGGAGGCATGGGCTTCCTCAAGATTAATTACACATACAGGTCCACAGTAGTGGGGCTGCATACATACGTACATACCTACATACATACATCCTTGGAGCCAAACATAGTCAAGGTCCTACATAATGAAGAAAATAAGCCTAAAATGAATTCCATCATCAAATTAGGAGAAGCCTTCAGGAGAATAGCAAAGGTGGATGTTAAGCCACTAGTAGATAAGGAACAACCAGCAACAGAAAGTGCAAAGAAGCAGAAAAAAGAATATAAATACAAAGATCAAAAGAGAAGAAAGGATAACTGGAAAACCCATAATTATAGTGGAAAATACAGGGATCTACTGGAACAACCACAGGTCAATCAAGAAGTGACCTACAACTGGTTAAAAAAAGGTGCATTTAAGTCACAAGATGAGAGACTGATAATGGCAGCCCAAGACAGTGCACTATGCACAAATTGTTTACGAAATCCACAGAAAAAACAGGAAAAACAAATAGGTGCAGGTTCTGTAGTACAGAATTAGAAACAGTTGCACATCTTATAGCTGGATGTGAAGCACTCATGGCAGAAAGCATATATACTGAAAGACACAACAACGTAGCAAGACTGATCCTCTGGAAACTATGCAAACACTATAACATACAGGTAGCAGAGAAACACTAGAAACATGAACCACAAAGAATCACAATGAATGAAGAAGTAATGATTGCATGGGATCACCCAATATCAACTGCCAAGACAGTTGAAGCAAGAAAACCAGATATTGTAATACAAGAAAAAAGAACAAAGGTAGCATTGCTGATAGAAATAGTCACCCCTAGTGATTACAGTGTCCTACATACAGAAAGACACAAAATCATGAAATACCAAGATATGCAAACAGAAACTAAACTGATGCGGACTAGAGATACACAAATCATGCCAATAGTGTTCTTAGCAATGGGGCTAATCAAAAAGAACTTTCAGACACATCTAAATATGCTACCAATATGTGTGACACCTTATGAACTACAAAAGAAAGTCATCCTGGAGATGATGCGCATGCTGAGAAAAGTGGTCTCGGCAAACATCAAAGACTAATACAATACTGATTTTCTGATTTTTTAAATATGCCCTGGCTTATGAATGGGGTCCCATCTCATCAGGGCACTATAAATCCCTGAATATTTGGAGACACTAATCCCAGGAGAGAACAAATATACACACAAATCATTGCAGTAGTGCTTGGATCAACAAGGCTAATCAGAAAGAACCTTCAGGCACATCTAAACATGTTAACAATATATGTGACACACTATGAACTGCAAAAAGAAGCCATTCTGGGGATGCCACATGTGCTGAGAAGAGCACTCTCAGCAAACATCAAAGACTAATACAGTACTGATTTCCTGATATTTGGATATGATCTGGCTTAAGAATGGCATCCATTCTTGTCAAGGCACTAGAACTACCTGAACATTTGGAGACACTAAACTGAGGAGAGACCATATGAATGTTCTGAATGTGACAAGAGTTTTTCAAGAAGTGTAACCTTGTAATGCATCAGTGATTTCACATGAGAGAGTGATCATATACGTATGATGAATGCCACAAGAGTTTTGTCCAGAAGAGTGACCTAAGAAAACATCAAGGAGTTCACACAGGGGGAGACACCATATTAATTAAATTAAAAAGAGCACCAGGAGCAGAGAGCATGTGATGAAGCTGGAGGCGATGTTTAAGAGGGGTGTGAGGAAGCAGTACATCACTGAAAGAGTGGTGGATGCCTGGTCCAGACTGCCAGTGGATGTAGTGGAGGCAACAGCAGTAGGAGACTTCAAGAACACATTTGACAGACATAGGGGAATATTTGTAAATACACAGAGAGGAGGGAGGAAGGGTCACTAGAGACCCAGCTAGGGTCTGCAGAAGCAGACCAGGCAGGGACCAGCTGGGCAGACTGGGTTGGACAAGCAGTCCTTTTCTGGTGACAAAGTCTATGTTGCTATGATAGAAACAGACCAGAAGATTTATGGCAGATAACCTGAGAGGCATTTAACTGCACACTCAGGGAAAAATAATAGGAATGATTGCTGCCAAGGAAAGAGATGTGAACCAAAAAAGAATAAGGGCACAATTTTCAACTGCGCTGTTAGATCAGTGCATGCTGGGCTGAGCCACTGCCTGTGGCAAACCCAGGTGTGCCAGGAACCCTGAGCCCAATTTTAGAAAACATGGCATCCCGGCACCAAACTCCGCAGGTTTGCCACAAGCCACTGGCTGCACTACAGAAATGGTGACAGAAGGGGACTGCAGCAAGCTGCAGGATGAGCTCACAGCAGCCTCTGCCAGTAATGGCAACCCACTAGCCAGTCACCTTGGTGACTGATGGATTGTCCAGGTGATGCCCTGGCCCACGTGGGGATAGGATGGGTCTGCATGGGGGTGCAGTTCTTACTGACCTTAAAGAGCTGCTGAAGCCTCAAAGAAAACTTTGAAAAACATAATATTTATGTACAATTTAGCTTGTATTCTATATGTATTCAATAGATTTCTTCTCCCCATTACTCATTACTGAGAAATTTGCATGGAAACATGCTCAATATCCCTTAAAGTTCATGTGCCTCTTTAGTTTACTCCCTACTTCATGTCATAACCCTCTGTTGTGACGTCACAATCTGTTGCCATGGGAGTAATTGTGATGTCACAAATAGAGCATTGTGACCTTGGGTAGGGAGAAAGCAATAGGACTAGATGAACTCTTCAGGAGCAAAGATCCCATTTTCATGCAAATGGCCTCAATAATAAATAATGAGGAGGAGAAATACAGAACTAATATGACATACTAGCTGAACTGTGTCTAAATATTATGTTTTGTTAAAGCTGTCCTAATGGCATCAGCTGCTCTTTAACATTGACTGGCATGCTTACATAAAAATCAACCGATCTAATACTGTTATTTGATGAGCTTGGTTTCACTGAGATGGTCTCAGAACCCACGAGGCCTAACCTAAGAATCCACCAAACTCTTCCATTCTAAACATTATCCTCACCAGCAGACCTCAGACAATTACTGTCACAACTGTATTTGACAATGAATTTAGTGACCACTTTGCAGAAGCATGTGTAAGGGGGAACAAAAAAGTTACTCAGCATGCCTATTTTCATTTACAAATGATGCTCCTGTTGCTTTAATGACTCAAACTTCATAAACCATCTGCCGGCCATTAGGTAGCAGGACTTCTATTTTGCCACATCAGTCAGTCCAGCAGCTGCAATGTTTAACAAGCAAATGCTGAACATAAACCACCATGCATCCCTGGTAAAGCATAGGGCTAGAAAGAAAAATGCTCCCTGGTTCAGCCATGAATTAAAGCAAGCCTTGAAAGTTAGAGATGCTCTCTGGGCAAAGGCCAGGGCAACTAAAATGCCATCTGACTGGATGTTCTTCAGATAGAAAAGAAACCTATGTACTAAATGAATTCATTCTGCAAAAAACTGCCATGAGCTTCTGAAGAAGGACTGGTTGGTCTGAAAGCTAGAGCACTTTGTTCTTGTTGTTACATCTATGTTGGTCCATTAAAAGGTATCAAATCATTTGCTTCTGGATCTATTCATTCTGCAAAGGCATCTTACTATTTGGCCCTACTGGAGGTAAATAAAAATGACCCTTCAAAATTTTGGAAGGTGATAAAGACAACTAAAAGTGGTAGTGCCTTATCCTCCTTGTCTTAACAGTTAAAATTTGACAACAAAACTATTTCAGATAAACAGCTAATTGTGGAGGAGTTAAATTCCTATTTTGCCTCGGCTGGATTGACTTTTGAAAAGTCAAATAATGGGTTGCATCCTGCACCTGATTTGAAACAACCCAGCATTATTCTCAACAGTGAGGGCTCTTTCCAGTTTCATCCCTTCACTTACTTACAGGTGGAATGATTACTCTCCAACTCGGATACTAAAATAGGTGCAGGTGCTGCTAACACTGGGCCATTGTTCTTGAAACTAGTATACTCCGTGCTTTTGGCTTCTATTACTCAATTTTTTAATCTTCCCATAATATGCAAACAGATCCTCTCTTTCTGGAAAATAGCCCACATAATTCCAGGGTCTGTTCATGAAAAAAGGGTTACCAATGCTCACCATACAGTGCATACCACATTTTTTAAAATCAAGAACTGTCAGTCATATGTTTTTGACTAAATCTGAAAGCTGGCTATATGTGCAGATAAATAACATAACTATTGAATTCTAGGGTATCCATATTTTTTTTTGATGGGGTGTCCCTCTGCATTTTGCTGCCTTTTTAACCTGAAAAAGTGCGACATGCAAAAAACATGTTTTACTAATCATTTTTGCAAGCTTTATTTACTGTTTTCCCTTAATAAAGTAAATCTGCTTACTAATCTGGAGTTGTGTTTTTTATTATCTGTACTCTTCAGCCCATCGTAATGCTCCATTTTTAATTTGTGCAGCTTTGAATTTAGTATGATGACCGTAACAGTTGGTGTCACAGCATGTAACATTCATACACATGGCCCCCAAATCTGTAATTGTGCTATTAGTACTTTAAAAGATTTTCTGGCTGCTCTCCTAGTTTGTCTCCTTGTGATAATTAACTGTGTTACTGCCTGATCTAGCTTTCCCACAGAAGGGAGAGCAACCTTTGACCCTCACTCTACTTGGAGTCACATCAGGCCCAATGTTTACCCGACAGTCTGTGACAGTTGCAAAGTCATAATCCACCCATCAGAACCAAGCAGCAACCATAGAGAGATGAGCTGAATTGTGGTTTAAAACCCATTGTTTGCATGTGGCTCCTCCATTTTGTAGGGCTAAATTTCATGAAGATAAGCACTGCATGCAACGAGGGCTGCAGTTACATTCACCACAGGTAGGATTTGGTTACCGTCATTTACTGATTGTGGGGCATATTTTTAGAGAACAAATTTCAGTAAGAACTGCATGTCTAGGCAAAGTGCTGGGCAGCCATTGTAAAAAGGGATTATACTGTGTATATAGGGAGGAGGGTTAAAATGGATTTTCTTTGTGGTGTCACTCGTTACATTCACCATGATATGTGGTGTCAAACATCACACCTGCCAGTACTGTTGGTACTGTCAAATTCTTCCAGGATTTGTAACACTATGTCAGCTAGTAGTAGTATCATGTTAGCCAGGAGGCATGTTCAGTAAACTTTTTAAAACTAAAACAAATATGTGGTGTCACTTGTTACATTCACACATTATGTGGTGTTAAGAATCACACTTGTCAGTAATGTAATTGTTGAATTTTTTCATGTTTTATAGCAGTATGTCAGTCAGTAATAGTAGTATGTTAGTTGTTAGGCAAGTATAGTACAGTTTTAGTAAGTCAAACATAAGTGTGGTGTCATTTGTTACATTCACCATGGTATGCGGAGTCAAACATCACACCCGTCAGTAACATTAATTTTGTCAAATTTCTCCAGGCTTTGTAGTACTATAAAAGTCATTTGTAGTAGTATGTTAGCCATTAGGCATGTTCAGTAAACATTTTTCTACTGAAACAAATGTGTAGGGTCACATTCATCATGGTATGTGGTGTCAAACATCACACCTGTCAGTACTGTTATTATTGTCAGATTTCTCCAGGTTCTGTAGCACTGTGTCAGTTATTATTAGCAGCATGTTAGCCATTAGGCATGTTCAGTAAACTCTGTAAAATTGAAACAAATGTGTGGTGTCACTAGTTACATTCACCACGGTATGTGGTGTTAAGCATTACACTTGCCAGTAATGTAAATGTAAAATGTTTTCATATTTTATAGCAGTATGTCAGTCAGTAGCAGTAGTATGTTAGTTGTTAGGCATGTTTAGTACAATTCTAGAAAGTGAAACATAAGTGTGGTGTCACTTGTTACATTCACCACGGTACGTGATGCAAAACATCAAATTTGCAATTAATGTAATGTAATTCTTTTAAATATTTGTTTCTCATGTTTTAATGTAACTCATTACATATGTTTATTAAAGTTTTTACTACTAAAACAAATGTCTTGTGTCAGGTGTTACATTCACCACGGTGTGGTATCACTTGTTACACTCACCACAATACAGTTCTTTTATCTCAGGAACCTGTGAGGCTTTTATCTCCCAATATGTTTCTTTTTTCATACTTGGGTCATAATATCTTGAAATGCATCACAAATGTAATCTAGAAATAATTTTAAAATTTGACCCTTGTGTCACACTTTGGTAACCCCTTTTTATGAACAGACCCTCCACTCTTTAAATCTGGTGACAAGGCTCCTTAAATAACTACAGACCCATTTCCATTCTTCCAGTGCTGGTTATATTATTTGAAAAATTAATAAGTGACCAGCTCCATGAGTATCTGGATACATTTGACATCATTAATCTGGAACAGACTTCAGATCCAAACACTGTACCTCTACTGCCTTAGGGAAAGTCATACTGATGAATCAGAAACTTACAATGTTGCTATCTTCCTTGATCTTGGCAAAGCTTTTGACACTACAGATGATTTTATACTACTAACAAAACTTGATAATATTGGCATTTTTCCATACATCAGTGACATGGTTTAAAAACAATGTATCTGGCTAATAGCAACAAGTTAAGGCCGAAGGCTGCACTTTGGGTCTATATTAGGACCAATTCTCTTTATGATATACACTAATGACCTTGGTGCAAACATTAATAATGCCCAGCTTCATCTTTACACTGATGATACAATCTTATATGTTGCTAGACCCTCCCTGGCTACAGTGATTCAGAAACAAATATGATTTGATACCTTTTATTGGACCAACATAGATGTTACAAAAGAAAGCAGGTGCTTGAGCATTTGGATTACATAGAATCCTTCATCAGAAAAATAACAGTTGGTTTGGAAAAATACTTTTTCTTAAAAGTCCATCTAGATCATACTTAAAACAAAAAACAGATAAAAAGGTGTTAAAAATCCCATTGGCCTAAGACTCAGCACTGGACCATATGAAGGCAACATAGTTCCACAAGGGAAAGGTATGTCAAGGTCAAATGTCACAGACTAGATAAGCTACTTTCCTGAGAACAGCCAAAAAAAAATACTAAAGCTACATTTGTGCATCTTTGCATGCATTAGTAAGTGTCTATGATTTTAAACCACAAGATAAAATAAGCTGAAACAATACGCAACACATAATGTTAAAAGTCTTCTAAATAAGAAAATATATTTGTGTTAGGCAAAAAAGTGAGTTTAAAGACAACCTGTCCTAGTATAAATTAAGTATGAACTTTTTTATGTATGATCTGGACTTTAAGAAAGTGTATTCTTCCAAACCAACTGTCATTTTTCTGATGAAGGATTCTATGTACTCAGAAAACTCAAGCACCTATTTTCTTTTGTAACATCTCTGTTGGTCCAATAAAGGGTATCAAATAATCTTTTCTTCTGGATCTTTTGTCACAAGGACCAATACGGCAACAAGACTAATTTTCTGTGGCTACAGTGATAAATGATGTGCAAACTGCCTTCGATAAGCTACTGCTCTGTGCAATTCCTGTCTCAATTACCCTAAGCTTTTGCTAAATGTCTCTAAAACTACATTTGTGGTTCTCTCCCTTACTATTAATGTGAAAGCCAATAACTGTCTGCTAGTTATTAACACACCATCAGGTAGACAACAAGAGTTGGTGAAACCCTTCAAATACTTAGGACTGTTGCTGGATAGCAGGCTGACTTTTTCTGCCCCTATAGACTCACTGGACCAAATTTTCAATGAATGGTGCAGTGCTTGTACCAAGCCCTGCATCCAACCCTTTCTTTGCCACAGCTGCACCATTCCCATCGGGTGCAGTTCTGACAGTTTACCTATTTTACGGCAGCTTGAGACAAATCTTGGGTGCAAGCTCTGTGAAAACAGTCCCCAGAATTAATGTAAGCTAGACTACACAAAGATGGTCCAGCAAGCATCAGCTGCTGCAAGGGATAGAAAAGCCGTTTTGATTGCCATGAGCCTGGTGCACTATATCTCTGGCACACCCGGGGCTTGTGGCAATGACAGTTGTTTGAAAATCCAGCCCACTGTGTAAAAAAACTTTGTATGAGGTTAGGTTTCTATTTTAGAAACAAATTCTTTCCTTTAGATGCAGAAAACAGATTAGTGCAAATTACTTTTATTTCTCTGCTTGATTATGGTGACATCATTTATGGTTTTGCCTCTGCTATTCAACTAGCTAGACTAGATGTGCTGTACAACAGATTGTTCTGCTTTATTTTCAACCTTCCTGCCAGAACTCATCACTTCGCCTTATAATTGGCTGTAGGATGAACATCTCTTGCTACTAGGAGACCAAGGAAGCTCCATATTTGGACTTTTAAGGCACTCAGGAATATGCTTCCATATATGTTGTGTCTCTACTGACAAGACGTACTAGGCTACACAGACTGAGAAAAAAAATGACACAATCCTCCTCAACATACTCAGATTTTTCACCAAATTTTGCAAAAAGTCCTTCAGTTGGCCTACTCTTTCTCATTGGAATAATCTACAAAAACTGCTTAATCTAAATCTTTTCATTAGCCTCCGTTCTTTTAAAGCACTAATTGTAAACCATTGTGATGACAAAGGTGATTGTTATTGGCCACCCTGCATTTATATACTGATGGAGTATAATATTTGCCATGCTTTTAATTGGTTTGCACCCTTTATTTCTTCCTGCAGCAGCCATTCATTCTTCTTATTTTTTTATTTCCTTGAGTTGTATTCGCATTAGATACTGTGTCTTGTGACAAATATCCTTAATTGTATTTCTGCTGATTCTAAACTACAATATTGCACTGTTGTCTGTCCTGCCCAGGACCTCCTCATAAATGAACTTTGCTCAATGGAGCTTTTCACCTGATAAAATAAAGAAATACAAATACAGTACTACATTCAAACATGTTTAGAGCAAATGAGTATCATAAACATGTTTGACTAAGGCACACTAGAGCAAAGCCTTAACAGAGACATTGAATTGTGTGCTCAGCACTAACCACAACCTCCTGCTGGCCACAGAAAGGAATTTGCCTATATTTATTATAGACTGTGAAGGAAAAAAAGCAGATAGGGCACTCCAAGCCTCGTAGAGTATGTGCCCTAACTTGCTACTATATATTGAAAGTCCCATGCAAATGATCCCTTGGCCTATATGAGGCATTAAGAGATCATTTACATCCCATTATGGCCTCATTAACTTTACCTAGAAATGAGCATTAGCTCAGTGTGCCTTTCCCCATTACCAAATTTCAATACATACACACACACACACACAACTATATACATGCATGAATAATTAATTAATTTGTGAGGCACTGGCATTTGCTAAACAGATAATGTGGAGAATTTTCTTCCATCCCCCACCTGCACTGTCAGGGCTAAAATTACACAAACATCATTAGTGTTCCCTCCTGCCTCCATCAGAATAATAATATTCAGTTTAATCTTTCCTGGTAGTCTAGTGCCCCCCACCTGATTTCTTTCAGGATAATAATACTAAGGATTTCCTTCCTTGGTGGTCTAGTGGTCCCCCTTCCACAACCAATTGCTTGTCAGAATAATAAATTACCTTTTCACAGTAGTCTAGTGGCCCCACTCACTGGATCCCTTTTAGAATAATAATATTAATGATTGTCTTCCCTAGTAGTCTAGTATCCCCCACCCCCACCCCTTGCCGTATCCATTTCAAAATAATAACACTAATGATTATCTTTCCTGGTACTCTAGTGGTTCCCCTCTCTCAACCAATTTCTGTCAGAATAATACTATACAGTAAATGATTACCTTCCATGGTAATCTAATGTGCCCCTTCTCCACCAGCTTCCTATCAGAATAATAATATAAATAACTACCATCCTTGTGGTGTTGTGGACCCCCTCCTGGTCCTATTATTCAATGTCCACCCACAAACCAGTGGTGTTGACTGGCACAGACTCACCTCTCACCTCCACAGCCAGTCACCACCTACCTCATGCAAGTCCTGTATCATACTGAAACAAGTTCTTGTCAGAGCCAATATGGCTGTGGATAGCTTTTGGGATGCTTTTATACATTATTTCTAATGAATTTTCACAATGCACATCTGTGGAGAGGCACTTTCAATGTGGTCTTCCTTTTACACATTTTTACAATGTGTTTTCCTAGAATATGCCTGCTGATTGCTATTTATTTAGCCTGGATAGTTCACAGAAGAAATGGCATCTTATTTTCAGTGGGGCTCTACATCTACACAATATTATGCTGCATTGTGTAAAATCAGAATGCACTATAAACGATATTTTACATCTGGGGAGATGTTTTAAGTGCCAGATTGATGCACAAGCAGAATGATGCATTGCACAAAGAGAGAGCCCCGGTCGACACTGATACAACATTCAAAGAGAATGTGCCATCGGTACAGGGTATGCATACAGTGAAGCCCACCAGGATAAAGTGCAGCACTGCAGAATTCTGCCGTAGATTTACTGCAGCAAACAATGCAATTTCAAAGGGAGTTAATCCCTTTTGTTATGCAGTATACCTGTGACACTGTGCTTCATCCTGGTGGGCTTCATCGTACCTGTTGAAAATGTGACCCTAGACGGGAGTCACAGTGCGGGCTGCCACCAAGTCAGGTGAATCCAGGGTGACCCTGACTGAATACCTTCCAGGGGGAATGCATGGCACATACAGGTATGTGCCACAGCCCCCATGGGTGACATTCAGCCCAGGAATGCAAATGAAATAGTTGAGCATGCAGGGTGCAGAGGGGCCTTATGCATGCTCATTACCAGCCCATTTGCATGTTGGCATGGGGATGAATATGCCAGATGTGCTCTCACCCCCAAGCCCTGACCCTGACTGCTTCCATGTGGGATAGCCCCTGAAGTCTCTGGTGGTATAGTGGCACCCCCCCACCCGTTCCACCAGCCCCATTCGTACTGGAGTCCAGGATCTATTGGTTCCATATTGTAGGGACCACAATGCCATCCCTAATTGCACCTGAATACACCTACGGTCCTTGTCTATAGTGTAGTGGCCCCTGTTTCCCCTCAATGGTGCACAGACAACCCCCCTGCCCCCCAGCCCAGCCCATTGTGATGACTGGCTCTGTAATGGGATCATATCACTCTATCAGTGGGTGGAAGAGCACTTACAGTAGGATACTGGGATGTGTTATATGTAGGCATGAGCTGTGTGTTGGTGATAACACCCAGTGACAGTACACCTCAGGCACTCGCATGCAGATCCATCATCCTGGTGCCATTGCACTGCTCAGTGTGGGTGACGGCCAATGCTGTACCCACTCACACAGGTCCCAAAACAGGCATGTTGCAGCTGACCTCCCATTCATTTGTACAATTGGGGAACTGCAGATGAACTATCCATAGCCTGATGTGTACATTGCAAATGGCATTACAGGATACCACACCCCATGGCACCCGGGATACCTCAGCAGTCTGGAAGGTGGCATGTTACACAGCGGAACAGGAGATAGTGTGGAGTTGCAGTGATGAATGACAGCAGGAAGATACAACATTGTCAAGGCATGCATTGGAGATATGTAAATTCCATCTTCAGTTTGCCAGGGACATACACATAGCTGCATACACTGGTGGATCTGCAGCTGACACGGTGCCCCAATGCACAGTACAGCCAGTTGGATCATTCCAGAGTGCAGGTTCTCAACCCAGGTTCAGTGCAGTCAATGGCTGGCCATGGCGGGTGTGGAGGGCACTGCCAGTCTTTGCAACAGGTCATGTATGGGGGGGGAGTGAGAGTGTCTGTGTACAGGGGCAGTGGATGGGAGTCCTCTAGACTATGGATTTGGACCATGGTTTCCTCTGGTGCGATCAAGTTTGGGGGAGTCTACACTATGCAGCTCTTCAGGGATGGAGTTGGCTAGATTGGGGATGTAAAGGGGATACCTCTAGTCCACCAGGGCTGCCAGGCTGCTGTACACCTGAGTGCACATCTCCAGCCTGCCTATGGGTGGCTGGCCAGGTTAGGCCAGCAATTCATGGCCTAACTGTGGGCCACGGTGCTCTGGACTGTGATGGGCATATTCCCACTAAATATGCTGCAGCATGGCATATGTATGGGATTGCCCCCTCGACTTGAACGGCATACCATTTGTGTGTGCCCTGGCCCATTCCCTTGCAGCTAGTGCATCCCAAACAAAATTGGGTATAATAAGAGGGGGAAAATACCAATTTGGGCAACCCCACATATACATATACTACAATCAATAGCAAAAAAAAAAAGGGCATATCATGCATCAATCAGATGTAACAACGATTACAATAAAAATAAATACAAATCCATTCTAAGAAAGTGTAAACAAAGTATAAGATCTGAAAAGAAAAAAATTAGAATTTAGGTTAGCCGATATGAATGATTGTGGTAAGAGTTTCTTTTCATATATAAATAACAAAAAACAGGCCACCATATCCATTGGTCCACTGGTAGTGGGGCAAAATACACTAGAAACCCCTCAAGAAATGGTACAGGACTTTAATAAATATTTCTGAACAGTTTTTAACCCCATTCTTCCAACTAAACAACATAGTGTAAAAGGTACAGATAATAACATTACTGAGATTACCAAACAAGAAATAAGGAACAAACTGGAAGTGATCGATAATAATAAATCACCAGGGCCAGACAAACTTCATCCATGACTACTAAAAAAAATTGCACCACGGCTGATTGAACCATTGCATAAG
Source organism: Neoceratodus forsteri (assembly GCA_016271365.2). Lineage (NCBI taxonomy): Eukaryota > Metazoa > Chordata > Ceratodontiformes > Ceratodontidae > Neoceratodus > Neoceratodus forsteri. The sequence goes on from CM057451.1 coordinate 240,982,646, forward strand.
ATATTCAACTTATCTCTATTCTCAGGATTAGTACCAAAAGATTGGAAATCTGCCCTAGTAACACCTACTTTTAAAAAAGGCAATAAAAGTGATGTGTCGAACTACAGACCAATTAGCCTACCCAGTATACTGGGCAAAATGTTTGAATCTATACTAAAAACAAGAATAGAGGAAGATATGGCAAACAAAAAAATAGTAGATTCCTCTCAACATGGGTTTAAAAATCAAAGGTCTTGCCTAATGAACAATCTGGTCTTTTATGAAAATGTGAGTGAATTGTTACATGATAAGATACCAGTGGATATTGTGTACTTGGATTTCTGTAAGGCCTTTGACAAAGTGCCTCATAATACCTTGAAAATAAAATGCGAATGCTAGATATAAACAGCATAATCATAAACTGGGTTGAAGAATGGCTAAAGAATCGTGTACAGGTCGTATGTATTAGGGGACACTCTTCCAATGTAGGTGCTGTAAGAAGTGGAGTACTGTAGGGATCTGTTTTGGGACCCATATTATTTTCCATATTTGTATTCGACACGACAACTAATCTAAAGAATGTTGCTATTAAATGTGCAGATAATACAAAAATTGCAGCTAAAGTTAGAATTAAGGAAGATATGCTTAATCTTACCAAAGACCTAAAAAATCTCGAGGATTGCGCACAACTTAATAATATGACATATAATACAAACAAATGCATAATAATGCAATTGGGTGTTAGTAACACAAGACAACAGTACACATTAAACTGTCATCCTTTGACCTCTATAACAGAAGAAAAGGATCTAGGAATCATCATCATCAGATCTGATCTATCATTCAGTAACCATTGCAACTACATTAAAAATCAGGCAAACAGAATAATAGGCTGTGTAAAAAGATCCTTTGTCTCCAGAAACAGGGGATGCATCCTCCCACTGTACAGAGCCTACATATGACCCCATTTAGACTATTGCTCTCCCCTTTGGAGACCATACTTGAGGAAAGATATAAATAGATCAGAGGGGGTTCAAGGTAGAGTAACAAAAATGATAGAAAACATGCAAAACAAAAGCTATGAGACACGACTTGAGGAACTCAATCACTGCACCCTCTAATCAAGGAGAGTAAAGGGTGATCTACTATTAATGTTTAAGATATCAAAAAGATACAGAACTGATGTTGGATTTGGGTATGACATTTAATGTAAGAAGATGTAATCTAGAAGTCATATGCACCAGCTTGCACTAACATATCTGAGGACAGACAGTAGTTGCTTCTTTTATATGTAAAGAATTATCCCAATATGGAATGCACTCCCTAAATCTATTCTTAATACAAATAGTCAGGAGACCCTTAAGGAAAACCTACATAGATATTTACTAAAACATGCATAATTTTTCCAGCTTACTGGAGATGTACTCATATGGGCTACGGCCTTCTGCACATCTAATAATCCTAGTATGAATCCTAGTATGAATCCCGCATGTTTGAATATCGCGCTGCTGTGCATTGTTGGAGCTGTGTGGCACATCTCTCTTTTCCACCAGGATGTACTGCATATCTCCTTTGAATACAGGGGCTCTGGACTAGGTACCGTGAATAAATACATTATAACAAGCATTTGTCAATGCCGAATGTTGCTTGCTTCTATGTGCTGTTTAGGTATTTGGAAGTCATTGGAGTGCAAATATTGAAAATTTGCGAACTTACGAGCGTGCGTAGGAACTGTGCAACGCACGCTCATAAAACAGTCATTTTTAGGAATTTTTTCACCAAATTTTCAACATAGCTATTTTAAGACCTCTGCTCATGAACAGTGTCACTGTGATTTTGTTAATGTGTCCATACATTGAGTTTGTACCGACACCATCATTTTATGCTACATGGAGTGGAAACATGTTTTGGGCAGGATGTGAAAAATGACAGCTGTACTGCTCATAAGGAGGTGTGGTAAAATGGCAATGTTGAAAATCTGGAGTGAAAATATTGAAAATTTGTGAACTTACGAGCCTGCGTAGGAACTGCGCAACGCACGCTCGTAAAACAGTCATTTTTAGGAATTTTTTCACCAAATTTTCAACATAGCCATTTTAAGACCTCTGCTCATGAACAGTGTCACTGTGATTTTCTTAATTTGTCCCATACATTGATTTCGCACACCGACTGCGCCATTCTGCACTACATGGGCGGAAACACATTTTGGGAGAGATGTGAAAAATGACAGCTGTACTACTCATAAGAAGGTGTGGTAAAATGGCAATGTTGAAAATCTGGAGTGAAAATATTGAAATTTCGTGAACTTACAAGCCTGCGTAGGAACTGCGCAATGCACGCTCGTAAAACAGTAATTTTTTGGAATTTTGGCACCAGATTTTCAACATGGGGTTTTTGGGACCTCTTCTCATAAATGATGTAACTGTCATGGTGGTATTCAGGCCTGAAGGGTGATTTTGCAGTCACTGCACAGTCACTGCGAGGAAATCACCCTTCGGGCCCGACTAACACCATGACAGTGACATCATTCATGAGAAGGGTCCCAAAAACCCCATGTTGAAAATTTGGTGCAAAAATTCCCAAAAATGCCTGAGATATGCAACAAAGTTGAACCCCCCCCCCCATCTAGCCCATTATACAGCTTACCAGCATTTCCTCAGTTCGCGGTCGGCTTTGAAGAGTGCAGACGTGTTCCCGGTCCACCGAAGATCATCGCGCCAGAGTCCAGAAGGTAAGTATGGGTGAGGGGGTGTGAAGACTGGGTGCGCAGTGGTGGGTGTGGGTTTGGGAGGGGGTCGGAGATGCCAAGGACCGCTTTCGTTTTTCAGGTAAAAATTAAAAAAGACGTCATGGGATTCATTTGCCACACTGGGGTGGGCTCCCAGCATGGCACAAGGATGTTGGGGGCGTTCAGCTGATGGGGATTGGGCACCCCCATCGGCCAAAGGACTGATTGCCACGCTGGGGTGGGCTCCCAGCGTGGCACCTACTGGGAGACACAGCTCAGCCGACGGGGATTGGGCACCCCATCGACTACACAGTAGGTGTGGGGCCGCACACACCTGCGTGTGGGGGGGAGCTACGCTTCTTATCTCTGCTCACTGAAGCGTAGCTCCCCCTTTCAACTGTATGCCACTGCATTTTGGAGCGTGTCATAGACAGCTCCAAAATGCATTGGCTTACAGGGACCGCGCCTGCCAGCTCACTGACTGAATTGGAGGAGGAGGTGACACACCCCCGAAATCTCCGATGATGGCACTATGTTTCTTGCACATGCGTGCAAGCAACATAAAAATGGTAAAATCATGACCCCACTGAAAAAAAATATTGCATCTAATCTGGGACAGCCTGAGTAAAAACAGCGCAAAAATGTGTAAATGAACATCTCTGTGACATTGAGATGTAGCATCTCCCCTGCCCTATCCAGAATACAAAATATAGGATAAATATTCAGTGCTCCCACATCCAAATAACCATTACCCTGTAAGAAGCCCTCATTTTCCCTGTGTTTTCACCACAGTGGCAGAATCAAATCCCTGTATAAATCCCTGTAGATTTGTTCATAAGCCACTGGTTCCTTGTTTATGACTTTGTTGTTTATTTATTATATCAGCAGCCTTTTGTTAGGAAAAGAGCCCTGATTTGCTGCTCAGTAGTAATAATATATGTCAAGATGGCCTTGGAATTATTTGGATTTACATCCCATGCATAAGGCCTAATGGGGTGCTATACGAAACAAATATCAAGCTCTTTATTTCATGAACTATACTCAAATTTAGTAATCACATGTCAGATATCTTTCAGAAGATACTAGCAATGCCTGTAAACAAATCTATTGCAAATAAATAGAGACATATATATATATATATATATATATATATATATATATATATATACACACATGTACAAATGCTATTTTTGCATCTTATAGGTGTTAGTTTTCAGACAAATTCTCATAGACTTTTTTTTCTGTCCACCTGATGAAATCTTGAATGAGTTAAGTAAATGTTATTATTTTCTTCAAGACCCTGATTCAGCAACTCAGTAAATACACACTCAGTATATCATATTATAAAATGACAAAAAAGTCTTTGTTTCCAGTTGTTTGATCAGGAATTTTATAAATAGTATAAGTTATTTATGTTACATCTATGTTGTTCCGATAAAAAGTATCAAATGATTTGCTTCTGTATCACTCTTGGTTTGCCAGCAGTTAATTAATTAGATGAGGTCTCCCTTCCTAGGAGTTTGACTGTTTCTCCACCCTTCCCCCAAACACACACACACACACACACACACACACACATATGCATGCATGCACACACACACTCACACTTACTACAAGAGATCTCAGTAGCTCTTATCTGTTATGTTTGGGAAGCAGGCCGCAGCAGCCCTTTTCTGTCAAAAAGAAATTTATATATTTAGTCTGGGTAGTTCACTGAAGACCTGGCATTTTATCAGATAGGTCTTGAGAGATTTAAAAAACAGTGTAAATCTTTACAAAATTTGCTGGGAAAGGGTAACATTTATAAGGTATGAATCTTTCTTGAAAGATATTCATCCCCAACTGAAGTTAGTAGCAAAAAATGTTTAAATGCTAGGCATGTAAATGTGCAAGCTGTTGCATTTCGAAGGGGTAAACAAAGGTTGATAGGTAACTAATATTTAACAAGTTGTTTCAGTTTCTTAATGGCCATCTGATAAGCAGCTTGGAGTTATGTCTCCAACATTCTAAACAGAAAGAAGGGATTATTTTATTTTAGTTGTCATAGTGATTTGTAGATGTGGAAGAACATATTGAAAAATCCAAAAAATGTGTTCCACAGTACTCCATTTTCAAGCTACAGATAGCAAAATGGCTGTAGGCTCTGCCCATAGCCATAAAAAGTAATGATAGGGTTCTTTCACAAAAATGTTACATGCTCTAGTAAGTTCTTAACTTATCCAAACTTGTTCTCCCATCCCTAGTTTCTTTGTATATCCTTTTTTGTATTAATACACATGTTCTAAAAGAAGTGTTGTACTGCTTCATGTTGTTTTAATGAGATGTGCACATTTGTATTGTATAGAAACCCTTTTTTTATATAATTCTGCTGTATCTGATGTAGTGATATTTCATAGTCATAAATATTTTTAGGTGTTTACTTAATTCTGGGAACTGTATTTTCCATCTGAGATCCTCCCATCTGAGTTCTGCACCATCAGCATCTTGGGAACTACAACTCCCAGAATACACTGTATTCTGAGAATGAACTTTTTTACTTGAGGTAGGGTAGCTATTAATATCTTTAATCTTTTATGAAACACACCAGACATTTATGAGTGCAGATAATTTGTTATGGCCGATGGGGGTGCCCAATCCCCAGTCGGCTCCATGCCCCCCCAAAGCATCCAGGTGCCACGCTGGAAGCCCACCCCAGCATGGCAAAATGTGTTATGGCCGACGAGGGTGCCCAATCCCCCGTCGGCTCCAGCCCCCCCAAACAGCCTTCCAGCTACCACACTGGGAGCCCACCCCAGCACGGCAAATGTTCCTCGTCGTCTTATTAAAAAAAACAACAACTTGTGAATACAAAAACTGTCCCTCAGCACTTCTCCCTGCCCCCTCCCACAACCCACACCCACCCACTGTGCACCCCACCTCTCCACACCCCCCTCACCCCATACTTACCTCCGGACCTCAGCACAACGATCTTCGGTGGACCGGGAACACATCTGCACTCTTCAATGCCAACCGAGAAATGAGGAAATGCCAGTAAGCTGTATAATGGGATAGATAGGGTTTTTTCAACTTTGCTGCATATCTCAGGCATTGTTTGGAATTTTTGCACCAAAATTTCAACGTGGGGTTTTTGGGATCCCTCCTCATGAATTCTTTCACTGTCATGGCGTTACTTGGGCCCGAAGGGTGATTTTGCGGTCACTGTGTGAAATCACCTTTTGGGACAGATTAACAAAATGACAGTGCCAGCGTTCACAAGGTGGGCTCTCAAAAAGCCTATGTTGCAATTTTGGTGAAAACATTCCTAAAAATGACTGTTTTACGAGTGTGCATTGCGCAGTTCCTACGCACGCTCGTAAGTTCGCAAATTTTTAATATTTGCACTCCAGATTTTCAACATTGCCATTTTACCACACCTCCTTATGAGCAGTACAGCTGTCATTTTTCACATCACACCCAAAATGTGTTTATGTGCATGTAGCGCACAATGGCGCAGTCGGTGAGTGAAATCAATGTATGAGACACATTAAGAAAATCACAGTGATGCTGTTCATGAGCAGAGGTCTTAAAATGACTATGTTGAAAATTTAGTGAATAAAGTCCTAAAAATGACTGTTTTACGAGCATGCGTTGCGCAGTTCCTACGCACATTCGTAAGTTCGCGAATTGTCAATATTTTCACTCCAGATTTTCAACATTGCCATTTTACCACACCTCCTTATAAGCAGTACAGCTGTCATTTTTCACATCTTGCCCAAAACATGTTTCCGCCCATGTAGCGCACAATGGCACAGTCAGTGTGCGAAATCATTGTATGGGACACATTAAGAAAATCACAGTGACACTGTTCATGAGCAGAGGTCTTAAAATGGCTAGTTTGAAAATTTGGTGAAAAAATTCCTAAAAATGACTGTTTTACGAGCGTGCATTGCGCAGTTCCTACGCACGCTCGTAAGTTCACAAATTTTTAATATTTGCACTCCAGATTTTCAACATTGCCATTTTAGCACACCTCCTTATGAGCAGTACAGCTGTCATTTTTCACGTCACCCAAAATGTGTTTCCTGCATGTAGCACACAATGGCGAATTCGGTGTAAGCAGTCAATGTTTGGGACAGATTAAGAAAATTACAGTGACACTGTTCATGAGCAGAGGTCTTAAAATGGCTATGTTGAAAATCTAGTGAAAAAATTCCCTTCAGACATTCTGCAATGTTACTAATGAAGACATTGAACAGGACTGGCCCCAGAACCGATCCCTGCAGCATTCCACTGGTGATCCCCTCTCCCTAGACTGCACACCATTTACCACCACTCTCTGCCTCCTGTTTGTTAGCCAGTTTCTAACCCAGTTTACCACCCTTTCCCCCATGCCCAGCCTACCCAGCTAGTTTATCAGCCTCCTATATGGGATGGTGTCAAAGGCTTTGCTGAAATCAAGGTAAGTGTTGTCCACTGCCCCACCCTGATTCACTTCCTTTGTCACCCAGTCAAAGAAATCAACCAGATTTGTCTGACATGATGTCCCCATTGTGAATCCATGTTGTCTGTGGTCCTGGGCTCCGATGGCTTCTAGATGCCCCACTATCCTTTCTTTAAGCAATGTCTCCATGATCTGCCCCACTACTGAGGTGAGGCTGAACGGCCTATTGTTCCCTGCCTCCTTCCTGCTGCCAGACTTGTGTAGAGGGACCACATGTGCCCTCCTCCAATTCACTCGTGTTGAATGACTCAGTGAACATGGCTGCCCGAGGTACTGCTATCTCCCTTCGCAGTTCTCTTAATATCCTTGGCTGATGCCATCTGGTTCCATCGCTTTGTCCACCTTCAATTTAGTGAGCTCCTGCAGGACTCTTTTGCCTTTGAATGGACTATTGTCCACCTCTTCACCGCCTTGGCAACTGCTGTACTGCTGTGCCCCTTGCCCCTACCACTCTTCTGTGAATACTGAACTGAAAGACACAGTGGATGTCTTGGGAGGAAGGCATGGAATCATCACTTCCAAATACCTAAACAGCACATACAGGGAAGCAACATTCGGCACTGACAAATGCTTGTTACTTTATCTTTCCACTACTTTTTTCACTCATTTTCTCTCTATGCCTCTCTGCACCACTGCAGATCCCTTTTACTACTTGAATGGAGTAATTAAAATGAATGTTCTGTTCAATTTGTACAGTATGTTCTGTCTACAGTACTTTCATTGCATTTGTTGTACCTTCTTCACATTATAAAATCACTTTCTATAGGTTCTAGTGCTTAACTATTTCAGATAATGCAGTATCTTGGCAACATTATATTGCCATTGTTCACTGATAAACCTAATAACCATAGACAGTGTACAAAAAGCCCATTTGACCTTATTAAGAACTGACACTGGAGAGACCTCTTCCAATAAGTAAAAGTTAAAACACTTTGTTCATTTAAGATCGATGATCATTAACCCCTGTGACCTAGCATTGGTAATCATTGTTTTGCTCATTGATTAGTTTGCTAGCTTTGACCTATATTAATTAATGCTGTGAACACCAATTATTGAAACAACTGCATGACTGAATGACTGGTCATATGTTATATAGTAGTTTAAATCTCTGATCTCAGTTTAAGATTTTCGTGTTGCAGGTACAGATTATTCTCTGAGTCTGTCAAATATTCTGTTAACAAAATATCCTGTTATTGCCTAGGAGAACGTTTTACATTGAACTGTTAGTGGATTTATGTTTATTATGAGTAGAACTAAAAGGACTTTTTCTGCGTATGAGTGTGGAGTACTTTTTTATTTGAGTCAGTATCTAAATTGAACTGCAAACAACAAATATGGCACCAGATGGACATAGTCAAGAAAAACAGCTTTATTCAGTGATCCAGAAATCCATACAGCTCAGACTCAGACAATCCTCTCTACCAGTTTTGCTGTGTGCTACAGTGTCATCAGGAGAGACCTCACTACGTCCATCTGGTGCAAGTATTTGTTGTTTGCGGTTTGATGTTGGTTACCGGGCACATTTGGAGCAGCTGAAGCAGGGATTGCTGCTGAACAGTGTCTACATTGAGACTAGTGCAGCATCACTTACTGTACAGTACTCAGAGATGAGCAGTGGTAGGATAGTGAATGCTAGATTATGCACATGCTGTAGGTAAAAGGAATCCTAAAACAGATTGTGGGACCAATGGGGTGAGGTTACTGAAGACTGCAATAGAAATGGACTTTGGGGTTGCCATCAGCTGTAGCCTTAGGGCCTATTCCCAATTCAACAATTCATCAAGGCTACACTTGTCCCACTTATGTATTTGCTCACACAGAACAATGCATTTGCTCACACAGAACAATGCATCCTTAGGACAACTGAACCCACCAGCTCAAAAGTCATGTTTCCTTTGTCATCACAATTGGGTCTATTCACAAATGGGATGGAATGCCTACGTGCTGCATATCTGTGGGGCATAGGCAATCCTATGCCTGAATGCCATGCAGCGGGTCCAGTGTACCCCTGGTGGCATTCTTCACCAGTGCACTAGTGCCATGCACACTGGATCCCCTGGCTGTCCATGCTGGGGGGTGCTCTCTCTGCAGGTATGCATGATGGTGCTTGCATGCCATTCCAGAGTGGGCAATGCTGCATGAGGGGGGACCCTGCCATAAGTATTTACATGCCCCCAAAAGGGTTCTTGGTGGGGCACAGTGGCAACGAGGTCTCTTTACACACATCTGCACCTGCCCACTGGGTTGTCTGGGAGAGTGGAGGGTGGCTGTTCTGGCAAACACATGTTTAAAAGTGGTGGGCTGTGTGCATTCCCTGGTTCCCTTGCTCATGTGCAAATGGGGATTCACTATAGGAACCAGGATAGGCATCCCATTGGATGCCACCCAGTGTCCCACACTCTGCCTCATGCTGCCATGTTCCTCCGCTAAGCAGCTGTGTTCAAGGGGTGCAGGGGCACAGTCCAGCAGTCCAGTGGCAACTGTGAATGCCAGCATGTTCGCACCTATGTGGGGATGCAGAGCTGCACAGGTGGGTTATGCATGATTCACATGTAATTTCTGCTCATTAGTGAACAGACCCCAATGTGAAGGGATAACAGAAAGCTCCAAACAGAAGTATAAGGATGCATAGATAGATAGATAGATAGGAAGGAAGGAAAAGGAAAGGAAAGGAAAGGAAAGGAAAGGAAAGGAAAGGAAAGGAAAGGAAAGGAAAGGAAAGGAAAGGAAAGGAAAGGAAAGGAAAGGAAAGATATATGGTGAGTACATTGATCTCTGATTCTGGGTCATGCCTGAAAAAGGGATTCATGTCTTAGTTCACTGGGCTGCCAGCCAATACCCTCAGATGAGAAGCGGACTAACACCGGGCTACCTTTTCAGAACCCTGATTGGTCCCCTGGCTGGCACCACAGCTCCCGATTGGACGCTGCTGGGCCAGCCACCTAGCCAATTGGCTACAACTTAAATCCACAGAGACTACTGCACAAAATGCTACTGGGAGCTTAGCTAACCCAGGTTTTGCTGAAATTTTATGCCCGCCCCCTCCCCCACCTCGCACCTTAATTAAATAGACCCACACCACACCTTCCCGTGAGGCCCTCATCTTTGCTTGTATTCCACAGGGTCCCTTGCTAGGCCTCCTACTTCTCCCTCCAACCTTGCTCACTCCCACGTTAGCTCTTTTTTCACTGTGATTCCTGTGCTGCCTGGCTTCACACCCCTCTTTATGCAACTGCCTTTTTCACACCATACCATTTCCCCACTCACCTACCTCCCTTAATTTTCCTTTCTCAACCTTGCCTATTCACTGCACCTGCTTTACTATGTCACCTCTCTATCATCTTAACATGCGCTCCCCCATACTCTGTTCACCCTTCTCCTCTTCCTCTCTCCTCTTTTCCACCTCCTCCACCCTCCCAGAGCCTGCTTCCTCTTTTCCCCTCACAGCTTCCAACTTGATACTGCATACTGCCACCTAGGTACTCTGCATTTTAAGCCCAGCCCTCCACCCAGGGCTCCCCCTTCTTCTAAAGAACTGTCCCATCCTGCCTGTGGGCATTGGGTGCTCCCCCCCTCCTCCTATGCAGCTTTGATCCTGAACCTTCGCTATCACTCCATGACACATTCCAACATGAAAAGAAGTCACAAGCTTTGCCTTAGGGAATTGCATGTGAGCACACTGAAACTTGTGCTCTCCTCCTGCTGCTGTCAGGCACTGTTCATCCAAACCCTGGCCCAATCTCTGCCAGGGTCTCCAACCAGAACAAACACTCAGGTGCCCTCTCAATCATGTCTCTTAATATTTGCAGCCCTCTTCACAAACTTGATGCTCTACAGATCTTTACTAGCCAACATAACCTGGACATCCTGGCAGTTGTAGAAACCTGGCTCACTCCATTGGTCCCTGACCAGGCAATCACCCTTCCTGACTACAATGTCTTTAGACTCAATTGGGTGTCAGAAAGAGGTGGTGGATGCACCCTGTACCTTAAAGATACTCTCCCTGGCCACCACATAAACACTGCTCTCCAGACTACCACTGCTCAGATTCTTCCCCTCAGAATCCTACTAGGTGCACACAATAAAGCCCTCACAGTTGTTACTGTTTACATCCCACCTAAAGAGCAAGGAAATAGACTAACCGCTGTATTGGATTTCGTCAAATCACTCCCACCGGACTCTGAATCTATCCTTCTAGGTGACTTTAATGTAAACTGGCTCACTGCTGAGGCAGGGGCACATAAGGACTCCACTGCTGCAGCCAACCTTACCCAGATGGTCGACTCACCAACCAGGAAAAACTATAAAACTGGCACCAGCACCCTCCTGGACTGGATCCTCGACAGCCACCCTACCCGGATTATGACACCTCTGTCCTCCCCGACTCACTCAGTGACCACTCCCCTGTCAGCTGTATATGGTCTAAGACATTCCCTAACCCCCCCAAAAACCATCATCAGTAGAGTCTCTACCTCGTGGTCGGTTAACTCATCTAAATCTCACCTCCTCCTACAAGATTGGTCACCAATCTTCAATGCAACCAATGTTAATACGGTTCTGGACAATTTCATCAAAATCTTTAATGAGGCCTGTAACAACTACGCTCATTTTAAAAAATGGAAAGTTAAAGCCCTCTGTAACCCATGACTCTCAGGTGACCTCCTAAGGCAACTAAAAACAAGGGCTCACCTCTGGGAACTGGCTAGAACCACTGGGAAGCAAGCTAGCATCATAAACTACAAACGTGCATGGAATGACTGTACCAAATCTATTCGGCAAAAGAAATCAGCCTATTACAAGAGTGCCCTTACTAACTCCTGGGGTACCAGAAGAGACTTCTGGAACAACATAAAATAAGTCACTGGGAAGCAGTCAAAATCACCCCCTTCCGTGCTCAACATAAATGGGTGTACCACGCTTGACCCGAAAACCATTACGAACACCTTCAACACTGCTTTCACTGACCTCAGCAGTGTTCTCCCACCAGATTTTTTCAAAGAGGATGATGCCCCCATGTCCCCAATCCCCACTGCTGCTTCTAGTCACCCACTCTTCTAGTTTAAAGTGGTCAAGATATACCAAGTTCTCAAGTATGTAACTAAAGCCATTAGCAAATCCAGATCAAGCAATGATTCACATGACCTCAAACTGCTGTCCCTCACTCTAGAAAATGTACTTGGGCCCCTGACCAGGATCTTTAACCTCTCTCTCAGCCTTAGCCAGTTCCCTGACAAGTGGAAATCGGCCACTGTTACCCCTATCCACAAAAGTGGTGACAAGACCTCCCATGATAACTACCGCCCAATCTCCATTCTACCTCCCCTCTCTAAAGCCCTGGAACGTATTGTTGCAGACCAGCTTACTGACTTTCTGGACAAGCATGACATCCTGTGCAGCAGCAACACAGCTTCAGAAAAGGACATAGCACCTCCTCAGCACTACTGGAATTCACTGGCACCATCCACAGTGCACTGGACAACAGCCAGCAAACTGGTTCCATCTTCCTCAATTTAACCAAGGCCTTTGATACTGTCCACCACTGCCTCCTGCTTGTCCAGCTTCAGAATGCAGGGCTCTCACCCAACTCTATTAACTGGTTTAAAAGCTACCTAGACAACTGGACCCAAAGAGTAAAACTTGCTGATACGCTGTCTGATGCCAAACCTCTTCACTCAGGTGTTCCCCAGGGTTCTATCCTGGGCCCCCTCCTGTTCAGCTTGTTACTGAACACACTACCGGATTCCTGTCCAGAACAAATCATACTATATGCTGATGATGCGGTAATCCTAGCCTCCCACCATGATCCAAAACTGCTACAAGAAAACCTTCAGCTGGGCTTTTCGTCAGTCGAAAACTGGTTCTTAAAGCAAAAACTGATCCTAAATCAGAAAAAAAACAAAGGCCATGATCTTCAGCAGCTCCCAGAACAAAAACAAGCAGCACCACCTCTCCGTTAAAACCAAGCAAGGAGTCACTCTGGAACAAATCCAAACCTTCAAATACCTTGGGATCACCCTGGAATCCCAACTCTCCTACACTGTCCACATTAATAATGTTGCTAAAGCTGCTAATACTCGGCTGGGCCTATTGTTCTGTCACAGGAAACATCTAAGCCCTGAAGCCTTGTCTGTCACCATCCAAAGCTCTATTGTTAGCATTATTGACTATGGCCTTATCAATTATGGCTCCGCCACCGCCACCTCTCTCAAACAAGTTTTGACCTCCCTCAACAAGGCCTGTCGGCCCATCACTGGATCCCACCGTGTCACTCATACCTGTACATGTGACCTCTGTTCTCAAATTGGGTGGTTGCAACTCACCAGTCGAATAAAATATCAAACCTGCATCATTGCAAAGAAAATAATGATGGGGCTTACTCCTCATGGAGTCTGTGCTCTCCTTCAACCCAAAATCAACACCCGTAACACCAGGAGGTCCAAACCACAGCTTCTGCAAATCCCCCACTGTTGCACAACCCAAGGTCAAAGATCCTTTGTCTACAGGGCACCCAGCTGGATAAATGGACTTAGCAGTGACATCTGTGCTTCACCCATGCTTGGTGCTTTCAAGTCAAGGCTCTGCCTCTCTCTCTCCTTGCCTCCAGCTCCTGTGACTGCCCTGATTAGGCTGTCCTACCTCCTAGTTCATCTTTCTCTTGCCCTTTGATGTGCTTCAACACCTAGTGCTTTGCAAACACCACTGCCCCACTGATGCACCCTCCGCTCTCTGTCCTTGACAATGCCACCTGGCTACTATACTCCCCTCACTTACTCCCTCTTCCCTCCAACCTCCCCTTCTACTGCACACCCTTTTATCACTCACCCCCATGTCCATCTTTTCCCCCTCCACCCCTCCTTCAATACTATCTCTGTCAATTCCCACCTCCCCTTGTGTCTCCTGTATTCCATGTTAGTTAATAACTTAGACTATTCAGTATTACAAAATGTTATATACTGGAAATGTAGTAAATGTTTTTTAATGTTTTTTATTCTGTAAATCATGCTGCTTGGTTGTACTCACTGACATGGAACCTTTGTAAAAGAGCCTCTGCTCAAAGGTGCTTGTAATCCTAGACTTCAAGAAATAAAATAAATAAATTACCAAGAAAGAAAGAAGGAAGGAAGGAAGGAAAGAAAGAAGGAAAGAAAGGAAGAAGGAAAGATTGCATTCAAATGAGTTTGCATTTGGCTGTTAATGAGCTGTTTTTAAAGCAGCAGATGAACTGACAGCAGATCATTTTAAATCAGTTTTTAGTGAGGCTAGTACAGTAGTTTACTCATCTGATAAAGGTGTTTATTGGATCACCTTTTTACAGAACTCCGAGTTATCACAATTGGGTCTTAGAGGTGTCCACTCATAGGCTGATGCACAGATTAAAACTTGGAAACCAGTTCTGACTCTACCCCTTCCTGCTTCATCTTTCCTCCATACAAAACTTCCCAAGCTATATTTCCCGGAACAAAAACTGGTTAACCACACACTTGCACTGAGCTGAAGCAGAGAAACAGGAGATCCATAAGGAGATGGACTACTGGAACATATTCAATGTGCTTTATTATTTGCACAGAACATCAAAGAAATACTAAAGCTCTGCTACACAACCAAACCAAAGCTAACAATGAAGAAATCAGGTCTAAACATGTCCTGATAATTTAAAAACCAACAGCAGAACCAAAATCCATATCAAACCTAGGTACCTACAGAAATAACCTGACCTTCAAAAAAATGCTTGATATACAATGTTCCTCCTTACCATGTGGGAAGTGGAGAGCTATAAGAAGGTGCTCCTATAATCTTTTTTACAAGGTGAGTAAACTACTATTGTCCCTCACATATTTTTACAGCACTCCAAGGCATCCCAACTGGGTGATTAAGTAGCAATGTCAGAAGGCAAAAAAGTGGGCCAAGGAGGAAGGGTCTGGAGACTGATTGGAACACAATGCACCCAAAAATGGATTTGTCCTGACTGCAAGTGTTGAGCCTGTAATGCCTGGAAAAGGTGTGAACTGGTGATCAGGTGGCTGTTGCACAGATGTTGGCAATGGAGGATATGCTACATGCATCCCAAGAAGTAGCCACAGCTCTGGTAGAGTGAAGTTTCACCTGAAGCAGGCAAGGGAGCAGGGAAGTCCTGTAGGCTTCTGTAATGGTGATCTTTAGCCACTGGCCGATTGTGGACCTGGAGGCAGACAATCCCTACTTGGGCCCCTGACCGAGGATAAACATTCTCTCAGACTTCCTGAATAAGGCTGTTTTTTCCAAGTAGATTTTGATGATGAAGCTCTGGTCCAGGAGAAGGAGAGTGTACCTCTGAGGATCCATGGGGTCAGGTTCGATGATGGGCAGGGATAGTTCCTGAGCAAGATGAAAAGCAGATGCCACCTTAAGGAGGAATGAGGAATAGTCCTTAACACCACCCTGTCTTTGTAGAAAGTGAGGAATGGCTCAGCACATGGAAAGGCTTGGGGCTCAGTAGTCCCACAAGCTGAATAGATGGTGAATAGAAACACAGTTTTTAATGTTAAGAAATGTTGAGATACAGGGCTCAACTTTCAGAAGCAGTCATTTGGTGTAAGGAATTGCTATGAGTGGCACCTTGCACCAGATGTTGTGACAATCCTGATTTTTGAATGCAGGCTATGTCAAAATCATGATGCCTTTGCACTGAAGCCACCCTGCACCACTCCTGCTACAGATGAACTGGTGGGACAGGTCACAAGGGGACTCACACCATGGCAGGACTGTACCATCCCCTTATTTGCAATTTTAGAAGCCCTGCCATGTTTGCATAAGAGGGCTGAGATTAGATCAGCCACGAGCTGGTCCAAGGGCCCTGTGCCACTGGGTTGGAGGGAGGTGAGTTGGGGGGCCTGCAAGTTTGGGAATGGGGGCAGTGGGATCAGTGGGGGTGCCATAGTGTGCAAAAGTGGCAGTGACAGGGTGCAGAGATGGCACCCAGCAGAGGTGCCATGGCCAGTGGGACAGAGTCATTAAATAGGCACAGATGGACCCTGTCCCAGACTCCCAGTTGGCAACAGCCCTGGCACCTGCACCATAGGTGACACAGTCCCCAACATGCAATGGATGGCATTGGCTGTAGGGTACAAGGTGGAGTCAGTAGACAAGGACATCCCCTGGGCATCATGACATTCCCCTGCTAAACAGCCCACTGCATGGATCCAGGCTGATGCCCAGCTGCACTGTTGGGGACTGTGTCACCTATGAGGCAAGAGCCAGGGCTGCTGCCACCTGGGAGTCTGGAATAGGGTAAATCCGTGCCTACCTTGGTGTACCTGGGCCTCGCAGCTCTGTCCCACTGATCATGAAACCTCCACCAAGTGTGACCTCTGAACCCTGCCACTGCCGTAGTGCCCTGTCACCCCCTATGGCACACCTAATGGTCCCTCTGCCTCTGGTCCTGACCTTGCAAGCATATTCATCCCCCAGCTTTGCAGCTACACCAGAGTTTTGGCAGGCTGAAGGGGCTTTACGGGACCCTCCATCAAACTCCTCCATGTGTCAAAGGTTTTTCACAACACTGCAGCTGTGGCAACTCTTGAGACTTTGGTGCAGGGACCCCCTTTTTTCCAGAATAGGGCACAGGGCCCCTGAAGAACCTGGAGTTTGCCACAGCTGTGTATCAATGCACCATGCACCGATCTAGTGGCTGGTTGAAAATCAAGCCCACAGAGTCCAAAGGTTCAAATGGTGTCCTTGTTAGGGCATCTAAAACCAGGTTCAGGTGCCATGGAGCAATGGTGGCTCTTGCCTTGAGTTTAATGTTCACAGTTGCATTGAGAATGGTGTGCACCAGAGGGTGGGCCCTGGAAGACTACTGTCTATCTTTCTCTAGATAACTCAAATGGCTGCTGCTTGGACTTAAAGGTCTGTCTACTGCATCCCTTTATCAAAGCCTTCTTGTAGAAAGTCAAGAATTTGGGGAACAGAACCAGTAGAGGGATTGATCACTTAAGAGCTACACTATCTGGAAAACATTAACTAGTGTCTATTATAGGTGTGTTTAGTGGAAATTCTGTGCAGCATGGTTCTGGCAACCTTGTCAGAAACATAGCAATCTAAACCTCTGAGCAGCCATGCCATCAGCTGAGGGGTGTGACTGTCCAGGTATAGAATGGATCTCTGTGATAGCAGATTACATTAGGGTGGCAGAATTAGTGGTTGTTTTGGGAACATCTGCATAACTGAGGTGTACCATGTCCTTCTTGGCTAGTTTGGTGAGATGTGAACCACTGTGCTGCCAGTGTCATAGATTTTTGTTCACCAGTTGCCCTATCATAGAGATCAATGGAAACACGTATGTGCTTCTGAAATGCCATGGAGTTGACAGAGCATCCACACTGCCTTGTTTTCTTTGTACCTTGAAAAGAAATTCTGTACCTATTTGTTCTTGGCTGTAACTATCAGGTCTAGTTGGAAAGATACCCATTGTTCTTGGATCATCTTAAAGACCTGTTGATTCAGCTGCCATTCCCCTACTTGCAAGATCTGATGGCTGAGCCAGTCCACTTGTGTATTCAGTTTTATTGCTAGGTGTACTGTTGGGAGGCTTAGGAGGTTGGTTTCTGCCCATATCAGGAGTGTGGACACTTTCTTGGCCATCCTCTTGCTCTTCATTTCCCTTGCTTGTTTATGTAGGACACTGTGACTCTGTTGTCCATCTACACACTGATGTGATGGTTCTGCATGTGAACCTTGAAGTGTTTGAGGGTCAGTCTAATTGCTCATCTTCAATGTATTGATGGGACTTTTCAATGGACTGTTCTGGAGCCCAGCACTGCACCCCAGCCTGATAAGCTAGTGTCTACATCCATGATTCTGATGATCTATTTGTCAAAGGTTGACCCCTTATTCAGATTGTCCATGCATGTCCAATACAGGATGTAAGTATTTACTGTTGGAGGCCGCAGAAGTCTTTTTCAGCAGTTCTATGAGGTGTGGTCCCAATTGTCCAAAATGAATCTCTGCAGAGGCCTCATGTGGAATCTTGTCCACTCATGCAGATCAATGCATGCTGCCATGAGGCCCAGAAGTTGCATCAGATCCCATATCAAGGAGCAATTGCATGTGCGTATCAGGTTGCAGTGGACTTGTAGGTTGTTAATGTAAATGACTGATGGGTGGACTATCCCTCATGTGGTGTCAAAAATTGCCTCCAGTTGTTCTAGGGTTGCTAATGGAAAGAGGTTGCTCCTTATTCTGTAGATAATCCACCTGTGTTGGGTCAGTATCCCCTGCCCCCCACCCATGTTGTATCTTCTGATGATTTCCTGATTCTGGCTGAATCAACTAGTCATCCAAGTAGGGGTCCACATGAATACCTTCTGCTCTCAAGTTTGCTGCCAGGGCTGCCATGATCTTGGTAAAGTCATGGGGAGCTGATTCCAGCTCAGATGGGAGGTACTTGTGCTGGAAATGCCAGTTCAGAATGTAGAATCTCAGGAATATGTGGTGAGATGGTCACATGAGAACATGAAGCTAGGCATCCTTCAGATTTGTTGTGGTGAGGAAGTTGCCCTTCCAGACAATTACTATGGTGGTGGTGCACAGGGTTTCATTTTGAATTTCCTGTACCTCACAAACTAGTTTATGAACTTGACATCTTGTATTGGTTAAAGATCTCCTGATTTTTTGGGAACCAAAAAGAAGACTGAATAGATTCCTGATTTTTGCTCATCTGTTGGTACCAGGACTATGGCGCCATCCTGTAGAAGTTGATTCAGGAGTATTTTGACTTGATGTAGAAGGGTTCTGTTTGGGAATATTTGAGATTGGATGAACCTGGAATTTCTTGGGATTGAGTTGAATTCTATTGCATATGTCTTGGAGATAACCTCCAGGACCCCTTTGTCTGTTACTGGCTTGGCCCAGGTATTGTCACACTGTTGAAGTCTTCTCCCCACTGCCTGGTCTGAGCCCTGGGCCTGTGCCTTCTTATGCCTGTTAGTTTCAGTGTCTGTTGGTGGGCCTGAGTCTGCTCCAGGCTCTGGAATGTTCATTTTGACCCCTGTTGTTCTGGTTGCCATCTCTACAGTTGAACTTTTGTTTGAATCAAAAGATGTGACATTCTGATATTTGAAGGTAGTTGGATTTGTAGCCCTTTTGTGACATGTTGCAAAAATGGTTGTTGCAAAATGTTAGTAAGAGCTTGATCTTCCAGGAAGATCCTGGCTGTCCCCTTTCAGATTCAAAAATGTTCCCAGTCCTGGACCAAATACCATTTCTCCCTTAAACTGCAGCTTTGTTAATACATTGATTCTGGATCTGCTTGCCATAACTTGAGCCACAGGTGTCTTCTTGCTCTACTGATTGTAGTTGTGGCATGAGAGGACCTTTTGAAGGTGTTGATGGAAGAGTCTGCTACATACTTGATAGCCAGGATGGCATAGTCTATGGTAGTCCTATGTGAGCTGGTTTTGGGAAGGTTTTGCTTTATGGCTTCCAGCCACCTAATGATAGCCCTGGTGGTATAGATAGCTGATGTGGAGGCTTTCAAGGACATCACTAGGATTTCATGAGCTCTCTTGAGTCCTTCACTTTCTTGTCTGTGGAGATCTTTGTGGGCCATGAAGCCTTCCAACAGGAAGATGGTCTTGTGACTATTGGAAGAGATCTGTGAATCTACCTTAGGCATTTGGGACCAGACTTTTGGTTTTTCCTCTGAGATGGAATACCTTCTGTCAAAAGAAGCCTTTTCTTTGGTCCTGGCCAGGTCTGGAACATCCATTTCTTTGGACAGAATATCTTCTAATGCCTTATAAACAAGGAAGAAATTAAGAGACTTCTTTCTTTTCCTGATTAATGGGTCCAGTTTCTGCTCCTCTGGTGGGGCTGGCTCCTCAAACCTGACAGTCTTGCAGACCACTTTGACAATTTTGGGAACAAAATCATGGGGCATAGGTGTGATGCTGGGTCTTCCCTGAGTTCTTTATCCTCTTCATCTGAATACTAATCATTAGAGGAGGCTTCTCCTTCCAGAGCCTTAGGTTCCTTGTTGCCTTCCTTTCTCAGATTCTAGAGCTTTGTGTTGCCTCCATCAGGGTCTCATTGCTGCTTTGGGTTTGCCAGCATCTCAGTTCTGTGCAGCAGCTTCTGGAACATGTCCACCATGATGCCCTGTGAGAACATGGAAGCATTAACATCTGCAACATCTTTTGCAGAGGACCATGACCCCAACTTGTGAACCTGGAATTCCATGTCTATCAAACAAGGCAAGCACAGCTCTCCAGAGGATGTCAGAAGCAAAGAATTCAGGCACTTGTGGCACACTTGATGGGTTTTGACCATCCTGACGCAGTCAGAGGGACCTAAAAATCTGAATGGGAGAGCTTGTGAAAATATAGGAGAATGGCCAAGGCAGCAGAAAATTGATCTGGCACTGGGATTCTGGCATCTAGGGGCAAAGCCACCAGCCAGATGACCGAACAGAAGTAAAGCCCCCGAGGTACACCCCAGTCCAAACTAACAACAGACCCCTGATCAAGCAAACCACCTAGACACCAGAAAAATTACAGCATAAGTTCCAGGAACCAACCTAATAACCCACACCAGAGGCAAAGGCAGAGTGGCTGCCTACCCATCCAACACCTTCATAACAGGCTTCTGTTGAACAGAACACTAAAGACACAGAAAGTGGACATGGCAAGGAGAGACCAAAAACAGCAGGAATCCAGAGAAATCAAAAGTGAAAGTGTAGAGAGAGAGAGAGAGAGAGGACCATCTACTGGTAAACATCAAAAGTATTAAGGCAGAAATTTGTGTACAGGGATTAAGATCCGGTATACGAAGTATGCCATTAGTTCTAGACCATGCTGTTCTACTCAAAATTGTTGAAATCTTACTTTTATGCTTTCCTTTCTTTTATTTGCCTGAAACCCTGATTGAGTAATTTATTTTATTTGTATTTACAATGATCTACAGTATGTATCTATTTATTGTATTATATGTACAAATATTAACAGTAGAAAGGCAGAGATGTTGCCTCTTTATAGATCATATGTGAGACTCCAGTTGGATTTCTGTAGTCAACTTTGGAATCCACACAAAAGGGGGAACATTGTAAGGTTAGAAAGAGTATAGCATGGTATGACTAAAATAATAACAAATGTCAAAACTCTTACATATAAAAAAAGGATTGGAAGATTGGGACTATATACATTGGAAGAGAGGAGAACACGAGGGGACCTAATCTTATATTTTTGATATTATCAAGAATGATACACTTAGAGAGGAACTAGGCATTAAACAAAAAAATCAAGACTCACACACTAGAGTCATTCATTGCAAGTACAGGGTAGTAGATTCAAAACAAACAAAAGGAAGTTTTTCTTTACTGAGAGAGTGGTGAACTTGTGGAATAGTTTACCGGAAAGTCTGGTTCAGAGTGGTAATAGAGACATTTTAAAAAAAGGTCTTGATAATCTTATTCAAAGTGGTTTGAAACTACATCATAGTGTATACTGGAATGCTGTTACCGCTAAAAAACAGCACATTTCGAAACCTTGTTATGCTTCACCATGGACGTCATGCATGCTGTTTTGCTGCAGTAGCTACGTACTCACTGCAGCATAACAACATCGAACGGCAAGACTTGCGCGCACCATGCCACCTCGAACTCACAAAAGTCAAACAGCACTGTCAGTTGGCAGAGGTCCCAGCATATTCTTCCTAGTACCAAACAACCTCTGGAACAAGTCTGCTCCTACAAATACCTCGGGATTACCTTCGACTCAGCCCTCACATTCCACGAACACATTGATGCCCTTGCATCCGCCACCAACATACGGCTTGGCATCCTCTTCCGCCATCGAAACTGCCTCCCCCCAAATGCTCTCTGGCTCGCTGTCACATCTTCAGTACTGTCCCTGGTAGACTATGGCTTACCAATCTATTTTGCTGCTAACACAACTGCCCTCAAAAAAATTCACATAACCCTAAATAAGGCTTGCAGACTGATTACTGGTGCCCCCAGGCTCACACACCTGTCAACTGTATAAAGATGCTAAACTCCTGACCCTAGATGAACGACTTCGCTATCATACCTGCCTACTCACAAAAAAAACCCTACTCGGGCTCTCTCCACCAGGGGTGACTGCATCCATCCACTGGATCCCACCCACTGTTGCTACACAGTCCTCCTACAAGACTGCTGTACTGGTCCCCAGATCAAGAACCACTCATGGTCAGAGGTCCTTCTGGTACAGAGCCCCACTCTGGTTTAACTCTCTCCCTGCCACCATCTCCACTGCTACCACAATCTCCAAATTCAAAACCACCTTTCGTAGCCAACTCCTCAACACTCGTAGCTGTTCCTGTCTCTGAATGAGGCCTCGACCTCTCCACTCATGACAATGCCCACTGGGCAGCTCCCCACCTAGCCCACCCCCATCCCTTACCCAGCACATCATTCCTAAGTATAACCTGGCCAGAGCCTGCTGTCTCATGCCAGTTGATTGCTCAGCAAATGAAACCAATTGTGTCAGACCTATTTCTATTAGATGTACCCTGTAAATTAAATGTATGTTGTTTGACCACAGTGTGATGTGGCGCCTCTAACAAACACCTACTTGAAGAAAACCTGTACTATGTAATCTAAATGCTATGTATGTCTCAATGTGATGAGGTACCTTCGGAAACGAGCCTCTGGTTCAAAGGTTGTAAACTGATTCTCACAAAATCCAAAAAAAATAATAAGCCGCAGAGAGAAAGCAACATAAATTAAATGCAGGTTTGGTAACAGCATTCCAATATACACTATTAAAAAACCATGGATGGGTTTCCATCGGTAACGGTGCTGATTAACGCATCTTGCGGTTTCCAAGGCGACTGAACCTCTCGAGCTTCGCTCTCAAGGTTACATCGGTCACCTTAGAAACCACTCGATGCACTAACAGCACTGTTACCGATGGAAACCCATCCATAATTCTCTATATTATCAGTAAAACACAGGCACATGTATGGGCTTATGCCCTTTTAGCTCCTTACCAATAGTGAACAATAGTGTTATTTCTTGTATTTGTGATTAATTATTGTTTCAATTCTTGGGAACTCATTGCAAATGAGCAAAAGTTCAACTGAGGCAATCCAAATTCATATAACTTTGTATGTTCATATAACTTTGCATGCATATAATTTGTATGAATAAAATATGAAATGAAAAATGATGAAATTAATCTCCACAGGACAAAGCTGTGCCAGCCACACAAAAGATGGCCGCTGAGCTCTGGCGATCTCAAAGTTTTGGAATCAGAGACCAGTAAAACCAATGTGGCCACTGGGATCTCCAGCCTCATGAGATCCAGGCATCATCTTAGCAGACTATCAAATAAGGACCCAAGGATACACACCCAAGATGGCAGTCAAGATGAGGCATGTCCGCGAGATCTTGGCATCATTTTAGGAGAGTTGAGCTTCTCATAACAACATGGCAGAGAGACATATGGGCAGCACCTAGGCCCAAGTTAAGATAATGTCAGCCCTCCTGAGAGCTCAACCAGCTCTACTGTGCACCCACCCTGCCTGACCGTGGCCGTGGAAGGAACCAATGGTGGGTATGAACTCACACTGTCCCCACATGGCCCAAGTCTGAGAAAAAGAGGGGTTGGAATGCTGGGACTGAAACTTTCGGTGGTCACAAGATAGCCACAAAGCAAATGCAGCAGCATGCCAGATGAACACTTCTGAGAAATCACCACACAAAAACAGCATACTCTGCAGCCATCATCACCTTCACTGACCATTGAGCAGTGGCTACGGGGGGGGGGTGGGAAAAGAATGCCCAGGATCATCTGATGTTGGCGGTATCAGGCAGTAAGATCAATCCCCCAGCTGAACAAGGTAAGCTGGGGAAAAAAGTAAGAGAGATATAAAAAAAACAGTAGGCCACTAGGTTAAAAGCTCTAGCAAATGAGAATACAATAAACCCCCCCCCCCCGCATCTTTTCTCAGAATGAGTGTTGGGTAAAATGAGGGGGGAGGGGCGGCCAGTAGCCCAAGTGCAAGTTAACAATGCGGGCCTCCCCTGCTGGGTCCAAGGAGCACAGCCAAGCCAGAAACCAGCTCCATAACAGCAGACTGGAGCAAATGGCACTGCAATTATGATTGCAAATTGAAAAAACAGAAAACAAGATCAGCCCAGTGGTACTGAGGGTTGAGTTGCTGGACGCCACATTTCGTGCCACACCAGTGACCCATGTTCAGGAATGGGCACTGGCCATCGGGGGTCGGCAGGGGAGGAGAAGGATCAAGCATCCGGAGGACTGCTCTCCATTCTCCAGGGAGGAAGGGTTAACTGGTCCCGACATCGGTTGCCCCTGAAGTGAGGGACTCGGGACACCGTAGCGTGGTTGAAGCTGGGATGGACACTCACCCGCTAGCAACATTGCACATTCCCAGCTCCAGGGGAAGTCAAATTAGGAAAAATCACTGACCCCCGTGTATGAGCCGGGGCTTGATGCCCGGCCCTCCAGCCTTGAGAGTTCTGCTTCAGCAGCCCCACTTGGGGGGGGGATCCCTGGTTGAGGATTCAGGTCACCGAGCCCAGGGCGAGCCTGTTTGTGGGGCTAGGGGTGCCCGGCGGCAAAAACATAATAAAAAAAAAAGGAAAAAACAGAAAACAACTAGGCAACCGTGAGAAAATGCCAAACAAACAAGACAGAAAGTCGAGTTGGTGGGGGGAGGGGGCTACTGCCACAGTCACAAACACTAAAACATTAGCACAGGGAAGGGGGCTACAACCACAGCCACAAAGTCTCAAAAATCAGCACAGAAAATAGAGTGAAAATAGCCATAAACTCTGGATAAATGCCAAAAAAACATATGCAAGATTTAAAGAAAATTAAAATATTTTGAATACAATCACAAGAAGTAGAATTCTTACCAAAAGTAGAAACAGCTGGCACAGAGTCAGATGAGATGCAACCAGCCTGGAAAGATGTGCACATTAAACTGAGGCAAGATCCAGCAGAAATGGGCAGAGTCAGGATCGGATTCCAGGTTTCAATTTTTACATCAGCTTCTCAGGGGACTCCTCTAAGACCCAGTTGTGATGATTCAGAATGCTGTAAAAAGGTGCAGGGGATAATGTGCATTCTATTTAGCAGGCATCTTGGTACAGGCATTAGATTAGCAATGCATTCACAATGAAGCTGACCATTCTAAGAAGCCAATTTGAAACAAATTGTCTCTTCAGGCTGTTAATGAGCTAGTAATGAATTTCACAGGTAATTCAATTCAGTCTGTGTTGTAGATAAACAGACATATATCTTCAGGCTGAATGTTTTGTGTTTTGTCACCTTATTGCTTCTGTCCACTGTTATTCTGCCTCTACAATAGTAATAGTGCTACTTTTTCGAGATTAGTATTATCAGTAACAGCGAGACAGGGACAATGATAAATGGAAACAGCCCACAAAAACCCTACGGCATTGCCCTGGTCACCTTCCTACATTCAGTAGGTGCTATTCATCAACACATCTTGTCTTCTTTCTGAAAGCCAGGCAATTGCTGATCCAGTTCAGTGCCCCCTCAAAAAGATAATGTGATTTTCTAGCTTGTGTATTAATCTCTGGTAAGACCCGGTATTGAATACCTTACTGACCTAGTAGATAATGAATGCAAGAGTCACCTTATCCAGACAGTTCAATTTTCAGCAAAACAACACAAGTGATTTGATGGCCATGATCTGTCCTTAGTAAGTACATGATCTGCTTCCCTTTCTGATTCTTGGCCCTCAAGATACTCAACCATGAAGTTCTTGATATGGGTTTCTTGCCCATGATGGAGGTAAGGCTCATTGGTCTGTAGTTATCAGGGTCTGACCTACTGTAACTCCTTTAAAGGACTATGTTTTCTACTGTACCCTCTGGTACATCCCCACTACTAAAACAATCATGAAAGAACCGTCCTAGTGAAGCAGATATCACATCTGCAAATTCCTTGACAGATCTAGGGTGCAATCCACCTAGCTCATTTCCCTTACTGCCACCCAGTGCTGACAGTTGCTTTGCAATCACATCCACAGCGACATGTATTATTTTGATTTCAATTTATTGAGGAGGATATAATCATTGATCAGATGCTTGTTTACAATAGTATACTATTAGCAATAAAATTACACAGTTAAACAAAAGACTAAAATAAATAATACAGTTAGTCTTACATCATAGAAAGAACAAGCACAACAAATAAATACATAAGGAATAAAATATAGGCAAGCATACACAACAAGCCTGTGTTTTCATTGAGAGGTTTAGATATCAGCACATGGACCTCGAGAGCAAATCTCGAGAAGTCCATGCTGGTATCCCAACTTTGAGATGGAAACACAAGGTGAGTTGAGTACGGGTGCCCATACTTAATTTGTTATAGTATATGGATCCCCAAATTAAAAGAAAGTTAAAATCATGACCCTAAGTTTTACAAGATTTTGTACTTTGTGTTCACTCCCGCTTGCTGTCAGCAGCTTCGTGTGCTGCGAACTCAGTCGGAGTAGTTCCATTCTAGTGTGACTCTTGAAAAATTGACTGCCACACTTGATTAAAGAAAAAAGAAGAAAGAAAAATGTTTAAATTGTTACAGTTTGGAAACTCAGAGCCGAATATGGCATTTCATGTCCAAACTCTCTCAGTGAACTGCTTGACATGTGGCGCCACCATGTTTGTTTGAGTTTTCCTTTGAACAGGTCTGCTCTGTCCAATCAGGTGACATATAGTGGCGCGCCTCATGAATATTAATTATGTAACGTGCACAATAACCTTTAGAATGTGCACAACAACTTTTAGAATGTGCACATGTTTTGAGTGGCCACTGATTTTTATATATAATAAGAGAAAACCATGTACTGTATCATTGATATATGCAGTAATCAGTTATTACCATTAGTTATAAAATGGGCATAAAATATCCTGGATCCTGATTGGCTGAAACACGTGTTCAGCCATCTTCTTATCAGGACATAACCCTGCAACCAGTACTAGCTGTGCCAAGCAAAACACAGCACCTGAGGAAATCAATGTGTGCCAATGTTCTCCTGCTATAGCTCCTCACCTAGCATCTGAGAGAACCATGAGAGCGGTGGCACAGAAAAGTAAAAATCTCTCAACAGTTCCATCATTTTCCCACAAAGACTCATCAGCTTTGCATAAAAACAACCACTCTGACCTTAATTTTACTTTCCCTTAACACACGTTTCTGTGACACCCGCGATCTGCAGCTCTGCCACTGATATTCACTGCAGCATATTCCCTGCTGCATTCCTCACCTTCTCTAATCACAACTACATTCCTTGGCACCGAGGCATCCCCCCCAACTGACCGCCCAGTGCATTTTTGCCAGAACAAAAAACTAAATAGTTTCCGTTTTTAAAATAAATACTGTAAATGTTAATGTTTAACAAATGCAAACCAGGAAACGACCATCTACTGCAGCTGCTGAGAGACAAGCTCACTCCCTGTCAGCCAGCTGTTTGTCATAAGTAAAACCAAAAGAAGTGATTTTTAAGAAAACAAAGGTTGAAAAAAAAATAAAAGCACACACAAAAATGCTCTCTGCATCTTGGGAAGTAGGCAACCAACAGCACACTAAATACGTCAACCCATACGTTACATGTTCGGTCCCAGTGGCTGAAAGTCAAACTGTGTGGGAAAAGTAAGAAATACATATATTAAAAAAAATATGCTTTTGACTAAATATGTGGGTGGGTTGTGCAGACACAGTCACTGGTGGGTACTGCAGACACAGAGAGACACTGACCTTATGTAGTGATTTATAATTAAAGAGCTACAGTCCAGCAGAAGGACTACTTTTTCTTTTTTTTCCTACAGATACAATCATATTTTTACTGATTTTATGTACATTTTTATTTGCTTTTTTTTCAAATTAACTTCTTTACCGGGGCTCATTTTATAAGTACAATAACACACTCTGAGGTGTGGGTTATGTCCAGATAAGAGCACACCCAGGTGCATAAGGCACTTGGCACAAGTGCCTCATGCCTCATAACGCACCTGGGCATGCTCTTATTGGGACATAACCCACATCTCATTGTGCATTATTGCTTGCTTATACCACCATAAGGTAGAGCAGAAGGCTATGGGTTTATGCATCAATAAGAAATCTCTTTCTTAGATGGAAGACTAGCATAATGGGATTTCAAAGATGAAGGAAGAGAATTCCACAGAACAAGGCAAAAGAAACCGAAAGCAGTCTGGATGTGAGTTGATTTAATCTTAGGTATAGACAACTGAAGCGATGTGACTGAACGGAGACTCTGAAGCTGAGTACTTCTTTTGGTCCTTGAGGTAGGTAGGTGGGGTCAAGTCATTGGGCACATTTTAAGGAGAAAAGCAATTTTTGCAAGGTATGCCTGTTACTGAGGGACAGTCAGTTCCTTATATGGGATACTATGATGAATGTAATATTGAAAATCAAAAATAAACCTTGTTATTCATTAGGGCAGTGTGGAATGTGGAAACATGGTGGTTGAGGTAATGCAGGATGGCAATTCCCCTTCTAAAATGCTTTTCGGGATTTCTTTCTGAATTCTACAGCATTCTGAAAAGCATTTCTTTTTCCTTTTTTTTATTATGTTTCAATAATTTTACAACCTCAAAGCATTTATATATACCTAACATGACATCATTATCTTAAATGCAATATCCATTACAATTACTATTTTAAGTATGCCTATAACTTAAAGATAAAGTCCACAATTCATGAAGAAAAAACAAGTGACCTTCAGTTTAAGCTTTTAACCGAGCTATTCTTAAGTTAAACCCAAAAGAAAAAGAAACATGTAAGAGCTATTTAGTTCAGAAAAAAACGATAAGTCTTTTACAATATTAATTGTTCATATTACTCCAGGTATTGGTCACAAGCTTACAGAATATAATGCTTGAAAGGAAAAAAAAATTAATCTTCACCCCTTAACACAAGCCTTCAATATCTAAATACACTTTTTTATACTGCAACAAATCCAAATCCAATTTATATATTCTTTATATGCACTTCATTATTAATAGGTACAGTATGTCGGAGAAAAAATCATTCTCTTTTTTTCATCTTCTAAGAGAGGCATTTCTTCTTCTCCATCAGCATCGCTTCTCTGTTTCTCGTACCTGTTCTGTATTTTTTTTTCTCCATAATATGTGCCTTCAGTTCAGGTTCAAAAAAAAGAGTATTTTATCTTCACCATGTGTGAGCCAGCATTTAGTCAGGAACATAACTTTAAAATTGGCTCCAATTTCATTGAGTTCCTCTTTATGTTGTAATCTCAAAGACTCAAATTACTTCCTATCTCTTTCTCTCCATGCAGTTAGCCACTGCAAGGCAATTTTGAAAATCCAATTATAGTTTGAAAGGAAAAGTGTGACTCCTACCAGGATTGAACCCAGGGACATTGGCAATATATATTGTAGAAATAGTTTATGATGCTGCAGTGTTAGAGGAGCTATATCAGGGAAAATATGGCAGACTATTTCACTGAAATGTAAAGCTTCCATTTTTCTGGCTGTGTTGAGAACTAGGTCATGATCAGTGTCAACTAGTGAAAAAAGTATAGTATTTCTTGGACTTGAAGTGTATTTGAAAACATTAGCAGAGTTCTGAGCCTGATTAAACACAGCTGGTGAATCAGAGGAAAGCAATTCAAAACTCACATCTTGGTTTGTAGCTTTCTGCTGAGAGACAGAATATTTCCTCATTGGAACTTTGAACACTCTAGTCACAAAAGGTAAATTGGACTACAGCAGCATAAAAAAAAAACAGAGGTCTTTCAAAAATTCTCTTAGGGACTCAAAGCACTGGACAGACACTGACCACATTGTTAAAATTGTGCAAGAAGCAGGAGAAAACATCGATGTCCTGGTACACATAGGGACTAATGATCTCTCCAGACAGTCAATTGTGGAGACCAAGGAACACTTCAGGCTGGGAGACAAATTGTCATTCGTTTCATCCGGCATCTCCTTTTCTCAGATCCTGCTGGTCTGGGAGAGGGGGGCAGACAGACAAAAGGTCAGAGAAGGGGGAGACAGGAGAGCTAAACATGTGGCTCAATGGTTGGTGCCAGGAAAAAGGACACAAATTTGTAAGTAACTGGCAAACACTTTGGGAACGAAAGTTCTTTAAATTCAATGGACTGCATCTGACTAAGGAGGGAGTCAGTGCATTGGGGCAGAAGTTTGACATCTTTGCAGAATATTTAAACTAGCCAATGGGGAGAGGGGTGCAGCACCTGATACATCACATGGGAAGAACACCCCTCCCTTCTCATCTAGTGATCAAACAGAAGTTCAGCATGTTTGTAGTTCATTTGCATCACCAGGTAAGGAAAAAGGTCCAGCTCCCAATACAACATGCAGGGGAAATGCCGGACCTCGACCAACAACTAACGCACTGAAATTTGGCCAATGGAAAATCATGTACACAGATGCCTGCAGTCTGGGAAACAAGATCCCATACCTGCAGGCAACAATGACAGAGGCTAAACTGAACATAGTAGCCTTTAGCAAGACATGATTCACCAGTAAACACACTTGGAAGAATTCAGTACCCAGCTATGTACTGTTCAGAAGAGACCAAAGTGCAAAAAGTGGGGGGGGGGGGAGTAGCCCTTTTTCTCAATGAAAATATCAAAGCTACAGCAATTCAGAATATACGTAAGAAGCCAGAAGAACTGTGGGTCACCCTGGAAACAGGAAATGGGACAGCCATATGAACTGGGGTTGTCTACATGCCTCCAGACCAGGGAGAGGAAATAGACACATTACTATTAGAAGATATACAAAACATAACAGCTAAAGGGGAGGTTCTGATAATGGGAGACTTCAACATGCCAGATATAGATTGGTCAATACCAGCAGGAACATCCACCAGAACTAGACACATAGTGGATTTCCTGCTGGGGGAGGGCTTCAAACAACTGGTACAACAACACACAAGAGACAGGACTATCCTAGATCTAGTAATGACTAATGGGAAAAGGATCACAGAACTCCAGGTAGAAGGTCACCTGGGGGGCAGTGACCATCACATGATATGGTTCAATTTGACCACTAGAACTAAATCATACCAGTCCAATGCAAAAATATAGGACTTCAGAGGAGCTGACTTTGAAAAGATAGCCAACAGAGTTAAGCTAGCCCTGGCAAAAAGAAATACAGGTGAGGGGGTACAGGTAAAGTTGGCAAGCATTAAGGATGCAATACTTGAAGCAACACCCACTGTGTTAGGGAGAAAAGCAAGAGCAAAAGAAGGAGGAAACCACTTTGGTTCTCAAAAACAGTAGCAGAAAAGGTCAGAGCCAAAAGACTGGCCTTCAGGAAATATAAGGGAATGCAGCGGGATGAAGAAAGGGAGGCATACCAAACTTCCCTAAGGGAAGCAGGGAAGGCAGTAAGGCAGGCAAAGGCCCAAACTGAAGAAACACTAGCATGAACAGTAAAAGAATTGGACAAGACTTTCTATAGATACATTAGTGAAAGGAGAAAGTCCAGAGGGGGTATTGCTAAGATCAAAGGGGATAAGGGGAGTGTGTGGAGGAGGACCAAGGAAAAGCATCTATCCTAAATAGATACTTCTGCTAGAATTTACTGAGGAGAAGGTAGGGCAGGGCCCACAGCTCAGCACCATGGACACAGGGGGGAGGGAGGTGTGCACAAGTCCCTTCACAAATGAAAATGTCCTACAAGAGCTCGCTAAGCTCAGGGTGGACAAGGCAATGAGACCGGATGGCATACATCCTAGGGTACTTAAGGAGCTAAGGGTGGAACTAGCAGAGCCATTAGCAGAACTGTTTAGTGAGTCTCTGAGCACAGGAGAGGCCCAGAAGACTGGAGAAGGGCTCCTGCGATCCCACTCCACAAAAGTGGTAGCAGGGAGGAGGCAGGGAACTACAGACCAGTCAGTCTTACCTCAGTAGTGGGCAAGATTATGGAGGTACTCCTTAAAGAAAGGATAGTGCAACAGCTGGAATCCTTAGGAGCACAGGATCCAAGACAGCATGGGTTTACAACCGGAAGGTCTTGTCAAACAAATCTCATAGATTTTTTTGACTGGGTAACCAGAGTGGTGGACCAAGGTGGTACAGTTGGTGTCACCTACCTTGACTTCAGCAAAGCTTTTGATACTGTTCCACATAGAAGATTGATTAATAAGATGGGTAATCTTGGGGTGGGTCTGAAGGTGGTCAACTGGGTGGCAAACTGGTTGACGGGCAGAAAACAGAGAGTGGTGGTAAACGGTATATAGTCCAAAGAGATGCAAGTCACAAGTTGGGTACCTCAGGAATCGGTCCTGGGGCCAGTCCTCTTCAATATCTTCATCAGTGACATTGCAGATGGACTGGAGGGTAAGGTGTGTCTGTTTGCAGATGACACCAACATCTGCAACAGAGTAGATGATCCAGATGGGGTTGGAAGAATAAGAAGAGATCTGGATAAACTGGCAAAATGGTCAGAAGAGTGGCAACTGGGGCTTAATGCAAAGAAGTGCAAGATCATGCATATAGAGAAAAGAAACCCTGAAGCCACCTATAGGTTGGGAGGAGAGTTGCTGGCAGTCACAAGGCAAGAAAGAGACTTGGGCATCATCATCACAGATGACTTGAAATCATCCAAGCAGACAACTAAAGCAGTAGGTAAGGCTAGGGGGATGTTGGGGTGTATTAGTAGGGGTATCATAAGTTGTAAGATGGAGATAATAGTCCCTCTTTACAAGACACTGGTTATGCCCCATCTGGCGTACTGCATGCTGTACTGGAGGCCACACCTTCACAAAGACATTAACAAAATGGAGGCAGTCCAGAGAAGGGCAATCAAAAAGGTGCAGGGACTACATAAGAAAACATATGAGGACAGATTAACAGAGCTTAATATGTATACCCTAGAGCAAAGGAGGGAAAGCGGTGATATGATTGAAACATTTAAATATCTTAAGGGCATTAACAAGATGAAAGAGTCTAACATGTTTCAATATTAAAAAATAGCAGGGCAAGAGGACACAGCATGAGATTAGAGGGAGGCCGATTAAGGGGTAATGTGAGGAAGTTTTTTTTCACAGAAAGGGTGGTGGATGCATGGAAGGGCCTACCTCAGGAAATGATGGATATGAATATAGTGCAGGGCTTCAAACAGGTATGGGATAGACATAAGTGAGCAATACAGATGAGTATGAATATATAGGCCATTGACAGAGTAAAGGCCTATGGCACATTCATAACACAGAAAAAATGGACAGACTGGATGGGCCTTGCAATCCTTATCTGCTGACAACTTCTATGTTTCTATGTTATCATAGGAATTTGGAACCCCCACTAATCTTACGTTTTTAAGTGCATAGAGTTCTCTATTACTTCAGTTTTCCTTTGCAGGGCCATAATTTCCTTTAAGTTTGTGGTTGAACGGGCTTTGTTTGTAAGTGTTTTTATGTTTGTTTGCACACATGTGCAAGAAACATAGTGCAATCATCCAAAATGCAGTGCCATACAGCTGAAAGGGAGAGCTCCGCTTCAGTGAGCAGCACTCCCCGCCCACACACACATGCACGCAAGCACGCATATTGCATGCTCATGTGCTCCTCCTCCCCCCCACGCACACACTGTATGCCCAACGGGGGTGCCCAATCCCCGCCGCCTCACACCCCCAAAAAGCTTTCCAGGTGCTACACTGGGGAGCCCACCAGCGTGGCAAAATTGTTGAGAGCTAACGGGGTGCCCAATCCCCTGTTGGCTCCAGGCACCCCCAAACAGCCTTCCAGCTGCCACGCTGGTAGCTCACCCCAGCATGACAAACGTCTCAGCGCCATCTTCCTAAAAAAAAACCTGTAAACAAAAGTTCTCTCGGCGATCTCCCTGCTCACCCTCTGCGCACTCTGCCTCCCCACACTCCCACCTCACCCCATACTTACCTCCGGAGTCAGGCGTGAAGATCTTCAGAGGAACCGGGAACACATCTGCACTCTTCAAAGCCGACCACGAACTGAGGAAATGCCAGTAAGCTGTATAATGTAATAAATAGGGTTTTTTCAACTTTGATGCATATCTCAGGCATTTTTTGGAATTTTGGCTCCAAATTTTCAACATGGCGTTTTTGGGACTGCTCCTCATGAATTCTTGAACTGTCATGGCATTATTCGGGCCCGAAGGGTGATATCACACTCACTGCGTGAAATCACCTTTCAGGACCGATTAAGGAAATGATAGTGCCCTGTGTTCATAAGGTGGGATCTCAAAAAGCCTATGTTGCAAATTTGGTAAAAAAATTCAAAAATGACTGTTTTACGAGCGTGCATTGCGCAGTTCCTACGCACGCTCATAAGTTCATGAATTTTTAATATTTGCACTCTGGATTTTCGACATTGCCATTTTACCACACCTCCTTATGAGCAGTACAGCTGTCATTTTTCACATCTCGCCCAAAATGTGTTTCCGCGCATGTAGTGAACAATGGCGCAGTTGGTGTGAGAAATCAATGTATGGGGTGCATTAAGAAAATCACAGTGACACTGTTCATGAGCAAATGTCTTAAAATGGCTATGTTGCAAATTTGGTGAAAAAAATTCCTAAAAATGACTGTTTTACGAGCATGCGTTGCGCAGTTCCTACGCACACTTGTAAGATCGTACATTTTTAATATTTGCACTCCAGATTTTCAACAGTGCCATTTTACCACACCTCCTTATAAGCAGTACAGCTGTCAATTTTCACATGTCGCTCAAAATGTGTTTCTGTGCATGTAGCGTACAATGGCGCATTCGGTGTGTGCAATCAATGTTTGGGACAGATTAAGAAAATCACAGTGACACTGTTCATGAGTAGAGGTCTTAAAATGGGTATGTTGAAAATTTGGTGAAAAAATTCCCCAAAATGACTGTTTTAGGAGCGCACGTTGCACAGTTCCTACGCTCGCTCGCAAGTTTGCGAATTTTTAATATTTGCACACCAGATTTTCAACATTGCCATTTTACCACACTTCCTTATGAGCAATACAGCTGCCATTTTTCCACATGTCACCCAAAATGTGTTTCCGCACATGTAGCGCACAATGGTGCAGTCGGTGTGTGAAATCAATGTTTGGGACAGATTAAGAAAATCACAGTGACACTGGTCATGAGCAGAGGTCTTAAAATGGCTATGTTGAAAATTTGGTGACAAAACTCCATAAAATAACTGTGTTACAAGTGAGCATTGCGCAGTTTCCATGCACCATCGTAAGTTCATGAATTTGTAATATTTTCAGTCCAGATTTTCACCAGTGGCATTTTTCCACACTTCCTTATGAACAGTACAGCTGCCGGTTTTCACAACATGACCAAAATGTGTTTTCACACTTTCAGCACAGAAATGCGTGGTCGCTGTGGGAAATCATTGTTCGGGACAGATAAAGAAAATCACAGTGATACCGTTCATGATTGGAGGTCCCAAAATGCCTGTGTTGACAATCTGCTGTAAAAATTCCCCGCACTAATTACATTACGGGTGTGCGTTGCACAGTTTCTACGCACGCTCGTGATTTCACCAGTTTTTTTAATATTTTCACTGCAGATTTTCAACATTGCCATTTTTTACACCTCCCCATGAACAGTACAGCTGTCATTTTTCACATCCTGTTCGGAATGTGTTTTTGCACCTGTGGTGACAAATGCCGTAGTCACTTTGCAAAAGCAGCTTTCGGTTAACAAACTGATATTGCCACTGTTCATGAGGTGGGGGTAACAAAAAAACCATGTCAAAAATTTGGAGTGAAAATACCAACGAATGCCCGAGGCATTAAGGTTTCCAACCATAATGCCCCACCCTGTAGAGAATGACAGGCATCAGGGCTGTGACTTGGGATTGTCGCCTGCAATGCTCATACCATTCCACCCCCACCCACACTCTGCAGCCACTTAGAGGCATCGAGGTGTGCCTTGACTCTTGGACCCAAAGCCTACCCCATTCTCCTATACCGCACCTCATCTCATCATATTTCCTGATGGAATGGGTGCGCGATAAGGGCCAAAGACCCCAAGGCACACCGTGACACTTGTCGGTGTCTGCAGGGTAGGGTGTGGAGAAATGGCGTGGCCGTTATGCCTGATGACCCAAAGGCACACCCCAATGCCTGTCACTATCTGCAGGGTGGTGATGGGGTTGGCTTCAGTTCAATACTTCACTGCCATTCCTATTATGCAGCTCTGTAACTCCTACACTACCAATGCCAATGCCAGCAAGCAAACATTCGGCACTGACACATGCCTGTTTTGTTTTACAACCACCACCTCAATTTCAATATTATTCTGGACTTCTTGCACCCTTTTCACATCAGACCTAACAGATTTGAGCTCCGTATCCAACATATCAGATCGCTTAATTAACAAATCCAGCTTCTGATTGAATGACAACAAAAAGATAAAGAGATTCAAGAATGAAGAGGATGCCTCTTTTAGACTTTTAAATTCAACTTTAGCTGGTTGAGGCAATGGTGGTAAATTCGGGGACGTCAGTCAGACTGAAAAAAAAAAAAGTAGTTTGTTGTGAATTCATTGCTGAAATCTCCCCTACATTTGCCTTGCCCAAAAGTGTAGAAGTTTCACCTGTGCTTTTACTTGCAGGAGTTTCTGGATTTCCAACATCAGGCGACCTTTTCATCTTCAGCAACTTGGCAATTAGCAGTGTCAGTGGCTCAG
This sequence comes from Neoceratodus forsteri, assembly GCA_016271365.2. Classification (NCBI taxonomy): domain Eukaryota; kingdom Metazoa; phylum Chordata; order Ceratodontiformes; family Ceratodontidae; genus Neoceratodus; species Neoceratodus forsteri. The sequence goes on from CM057451.1 coordinate 241,019,514, forward strand.
TAGGTAGCACACTCGCCTCTGAGGCCGGGAGATCAGAGGGCTGTGGGTTCAGTTCCCACATCTGGCACTTGGGTTAATATCCCAGTGCTGACACTGTAATGCAGCATGAGAGGGGTGCTGCATTTCTGAGGTGCCGTCTTTCGGATGAGATGTTAAACCTAGGTCCCGTCTGCCTGGATTGGTGGTAGTTCAGGTGGATGTTAAAGATCCCATGGCACTTATCAAAAAGAGTAGGGGAATTTCCCCGGTGTCCTGGCCAAATTTCCCTCATTCACTAAAAATACCACCAACTGCTTAATCTGGTTCAAGGTCAGTTGGCATTCATCTGTATCCCCCTCCCCTGGGTCGTGCCTGAAAATAGGCAGGATTTGTCTAGTGCACTTACCCTGTCAACAAAAGCTAAATAAAAAATTGCAGGAACTGACTGCATTTGTTTAAGGATTTCTTTTGACTTTGACTTTGATAGTCCTTGTGAGGCAGGGAGTGAAAATGCAGGTACTTTCGTTGTCTCCAGGTTGGTGCTTGTAGAGCCCCACGAGGCTGCAGGTGAGCTCCTCACATCATAGATACCTAGATACTGTTGGCAGATAAAGGCCTAAGGCCCACCTAGTCTGCCCATTTGAGCTCGTAAGATCACGTTAAGTATTTGTAGAAGTTTGTTGCCCCTTATCCCTGACCTCCAGGATTCCCTTATGTCTATCCCATGCATTCTTAAATCTTGTGATTGTTTCAGCCCCCGCCACTTCCTCATGCAGGGTGTTCCACTTGTCCACCACCCTTTCTGTGAAGAAATTCTTCCTCACATTTCCCCTGAATCACCCTCCCTCCAACTTCATCCTATGCCCTCTAGTCCTGGAACATCTTTTTCACTGGAAAATAGTGTTTTCCTGCACCCTGTTCCTCCCCGTATGGTACTTGTATGTCTCTATCATATCCCCTGTCTCCCTTCTCTCCTCCAGGGAGCACGTATTCAGCCTGTCCTCATAGGACTTATGATTCAATCCTTGTACCATCTTTGTTGCCATCTCTGAACCTTCTCCACCTTGTCTATGTCCTTATGTAGGTAAAGTCTCCAGAACTGGATGCTGTACTCAAGGTGGGGCCTCACTATTGTCTTGCATAGTGGAATTATGACCTCCCTTTTCCTGCTGGTGATGCCCCTGCCTATACATCCCAGCATCCTATTTGCTTTACCTGCAGCCTTGTCACACTGTTTCCCTACCTTGAGGTCATCAGAGATGATGATCCCAAGGTCCCTTTCCTGCTTGGTGCATGCTATATCCTCACCCCCAACTGATATGTTGTTCCAGGGTTTTTGTGCACCATACGCATTATTTTACACTTTTTCACGTTAAATTTCAACTGACAAACCCTTGAACATTCTTCAAACTTCTGCAGGTCCCGCCTCATTCTGTCTACACTCTCTGCTGTGTCCACTCCATTACAGAGCTTTGTGCCATCAGCGAATAGGAAAATTTGGCCTTCTAGGTCCTGCACAATGTCACCGATGAAGATGATGAAAGGACCATTCCCAGCACTGATCCCTGCTGCACCCCACTGGTCACTCTTCTCCCTGTGGAGTGACATCCATTTATCACCACAATCTGTGTCCTGCCACCCAGCCAATTACTCACCCACCACACTACTGTCCTACCCACTCCCATATTCCCCAGTTCATTTAATAGCCTTCTATGTGGCACAGTGTCAAAGGCCTTGCCGAAGTGCAGATAGGCCATGTTCACTGCCCACCCCTGATCTACTTCCCTTGTCACCCAGTCAAAAAATTCAATGAGGTTGGCCTGGCATGACTTCCCCCAGGTGAAACCATGCTGCCTTGAGTCCCGTAGTCCATTGGCAACCAGATGTTCCACCAATCTCTCCTTCAATAGTGCTTCCATTATCTTCCCCACTACCAAGGTGAGGCTGACTGGTCTGTAGTTCCCTGCTTCCTCTTTGTTCCCACTTTTGTATAAGGGGAATACATCTGCTATTCTCCAGTCTTTGGGTACCTCCCTTGTTTCCAGTTATTAGCTAAACAGGATTGCCAGAGGTTCAGCCACCACCTCTCTTAGTTCCTTTAGGACAAGCATTTAAACTAGCCAAGTGGGGTGGCAGGTCAGCAAGGAGGGTAGCTAATTGCCCACCCCCGTATAGCTAGCAGTGGAACCAGAAAACAGGAGGAGGAGATATCACTACAAAGCAGTGTGCAAAAGATGGAGATAGACACCAAAGGGGTAGATAGACAGAAAAAGGACAAAATACAACAGAAGGGCAGACAGCAGGGAGAACCAGGGATAAAGAACAACCAGGAAGGGGACTGGAGTAGAACAGCAAAACAGACCAGGGAGGCCACATCATGGAAAGCCATGTGTGCCAATGCCAGGAGTCTTAGCAACAAGATGGAGGATCTGGAGGATGCCATGGCACAGTCGGACCTGGACATTGTGACCATCACAGGGACCTGGTGTAATGATAACCACGACTGGAAGATGGCCATACCCAGCTACAACATATTCAGAAGAGACAGGGCAGGGCAGGCAGGAAGGGAGGAGGAGTAGCACTTTATGTGAAATATGGCATAATAGCCATAGAGATTCAGGAGGAACAAAATGGGGGAAGAGATACTGTGGGTTAAGTTGGAAAGAAAAATGGGATCAGCCATCTGCACGGGGTGGTCTATGGACCACCAGCCTAGAAGGGAGGGAGAGACAGATAGGGAGTTAATGCTAGCCATGCAAAGGATGGTGGACAAGGGGGAGGTAGTGCTGGTTGGAGACTTCAGTACTCCAGATGTAGACTGGAGCCACCGAGCAGCAGCATCAACTAGGAGCAGATTTATCCTGGACCCCTTCAGGGTGCCTTCCTTAAGCAACTGGTCATGGAACTATCTCAGCAGAAGGTAATACTGGACCTCGTGCTCACAAACGGGGACAATGTGATAGGGGTAACAGTGGGGGAGCTCCTGGGGAACAGTGACCACCAGTCACTGTGGTTTGAAATCACAGAAGGAGCAGAACCAAACCACACAAAAACACGTATCCTGGATTTTAGGAGGGCAGATTTTGGGAAAATTGGCTAAAAGGTGTTGTGACCTGTGTCCTTATCAGACCATATTGTGGCAACCGGTACGTTTTTCGCCATCCAGGACCCAGAAATCCATGCATACTAGAAAGTTTAAAAAAGTTCTGGCAGCCATGTTAGTAAACATCGATTTCTCACCCTAACCCAGAAACTACAATTATACAACTTTTAGGACAAACCCATCCCCATCCCCATCCTCATCCCACACCCCAAAACACTGAACAGTCATAAAGAAAAAAAAAAACATAAAGCGTAAATTATCCTCATATTATTTTCCTTTCCACATTCCTTATTGCAGGCCTGTAGTCCTTGGCCCTGAGTTGCTGGACTATAACCAAATGCTGCCTCCCATGCTCCTCGTATCTCTCACCCCCCCACCCGAGTGTCTGGTCAAAGAACAACATGTGTCCCAAATCTCCATAGCCACTAAGTGTTTTCTTCTTCTTTTTTATTTTAAAATAACTGCAATCAAACATTAGGCCCAGACACAATGTCGGCAGCTTTGAATGCAATCGTGCACAGCCACTGATGCCTTTAAAGGGACACTGTCAACTCTTCTTAGGCTTCAAGCTGTCCCTAGTTCAGAATTCCAGTCTATGATTGCTCACCTTTTGTAGAATGTGCTTCTGTAATAGGAAGTTTAATTAAGATTCTTTTTCCTTTTTAGAAGTGAAGAACAGATGCATCCACCATACTAGTGTTACCAAATTAAACTGTTTGTTTACATTATTGATTAACTCCCACTGCATCTTTCCAGGACTTGGGAACACCCCCAACACAGTCTATCCACTCATGATGCAGTGGGAGGAGAGGAGACTACTACATAATGAATGTCGGCACTGTTTGTGGGTGTTCCTAATGTTGGCCTAGCCATCTGCAGTTTGAAAAAGTGAAGTAACAGAAAAAAAAAAGGAAAAATCACCCCCATTCAGCATGACAGCCCCACCACACCCATAGGGCCCTCAGTCACCTATCTGGGTGATCTCCCGGATGGCTGAGAGCTCTGCCATGGGGGGGGGTAAACTACAGGGGAAATGTAGGTAGAAGGCAAGACCCAAGAGAAGGAGAGGTGACAGGTTTGAGGTGTGGTGTGGGCTCAAGAGGACGCAAGGGCCGAGGTGAGTGAGGTGCATTAAAAAAATGGACACACTCCACAACAGACATAAGGCACTACAATTTCCAAGTTCTGGCACTCAGCAAGCTCAGGGGTGGTGTGAAGCCAGATCCAACTATTAGTGCTAAATGGATACACCATCCTCTAGTGGTATAAACACAGCAGGTGACTACTTTGCTAAAAAAATATACACAAGCACACATTAAAAAAATGTTTATTTTGTTATTACATTTTTGTATTCTTTTAATTATTTTATCAGTTCCATTTTATAAGCACAACAAGACACTCTAGGATGTGGATTGTTGTGTGGTAAGAGCCCTTCCAGGTGCTGAAGGCACTTGGTGCAAACACCTTGTGTGTTACTACACACCTGGGGCATGCTTTCCTCACACAACAACCCACACTCAGCCATGGCTTATTCGGTTCAGTTTCATTTACTGTTCATCTTTGTTAAAAGACATTAAAATCCCATAAATAGCATTAATATTAAGACAGAAAAAGATCAAGACAACATAAATGATACAAGAATTCACAGTTAAATATTTATTTATTTATTTGTAATTTACCATCAAAGTACAGTAGTAGCCACAGACACTGCCAGCTGTTTCCCAAAATTTCTGTGATATTTCCAGAAATATCTGATGCTTTTTGCATTTAACCAGTAGGAGCAGCAGAGAGAAACTCTTCAGAAATTTCACAAAATATCTGGAAATAGCTGGCAATGTCTGTGGCTACCACTGTAGGACCCAAGAGCATTAGATGCCAAGTTTTAAGGGGGACCTGGAGATGTAATTAAGAGCAACAATGCAGAATAAATATGTAATTTGTAGAATAAATATGTAATATATCCATGTACACAGTAATCAGGTGACATTACACTTGCACATAGACAAGTCCAAAAGTATTTTTAATATAATTTTAAATGTATTCTGCCAATTGATAGAGGTTAATGAAGCAGGTAAATTATTCCAGAATGTAATGGCTTTATAAATAAAAGAACATTGGCCCAGGGAGGAATGGAAGAGTGGGGATCTTATGAAATGAGTATGAGCGATCAAGTATTCAATGAGCTAGCAATGGAGCTAGCATCAGCAGTAAACAGAAATCTAATCGGGCCTTTTAGGAAACATCTAAAACTGATGACTGTAAAATAAGTAATGCACGAGTCAAAAGAAGGCCAACAAAGGTGTTTGTAAGAAGTGTAGTGATGGAAAAATCTGGGGCTGTAGGAAGCAAATCTGCATATGGAATTGCATAGAATTTTAACTCTTTGCATGTCAGTGACATTAGCAGTGGCAAGGCTGGAGGCCTATAGTCCAGTAATGAAAGGATTAGGGACTGAGTCAAGACTATCTTGGAGTGAGTGGGCAACTAATTTTTTACCCTAAAAAGCTGACCAAGAAGAGCACGTACTGACTTAAACAATGTGGAGATATGTTCTTCAAAAGAGAGAGTCTGGTCTTTAGTAAAACTGGGATACTTGAAACTGTCCACTCTCTCAACAAAGGTGTCACTCAAACCTTTAATTAAATCAAAGAGGAAGTGTAGCCACTAATTGATGTTTTGTTCTAAAGTGCATATACTTTGTTTAACCAACATTTGGTAGAAGGCCATTTTTTAATAACCATTTGGTACCAATTCAATGTCACTGACATTAGCTACCCTTCTGTACAAAGCAATATCATCCATGTATATGACGATAAGGGATTCAGAGCAGTGCAAAATATCAGCCAGATCGTTGCAGAAAACACTAACATAGAAACATTCAAGTTGTTGGCAGATAAGGACCTCTTGGCCTACCTAGTTTGCCCTATTTTCCCTACCTACAGTGCCATCACAGACCCTACTTGATCACCAGTCTTTTCCTCCCCTTGCCTTATTATTAAGGTTACCTTGTGTTTATCCTATACATGCTTGAATCCTGTTACATTTTCAGCACCCTCTATCTCCATTGGGAGGCTGTTCAAGGCTTCCACCACCCTTTCTGTGATGAAGTATTTCCTCACAGCCCTTTTGAGTTTCTCCCTTTCCAGCTTCATGGCGTGACACCTTGTCCTCGAGCATCTTTTTCTATGTAAAATGCTACCCTAGCCTCCTGTACTTTATTAATACCATTGAGGTATTTGAACATTTATATCATGTCCCCTCTTTCCCTCCTTTCCTCTAGAGAGTACGTATTTAGTTCCTTGAGTCTTTCCTCGTAGGGCTTTCGATGCAAGCCCTGCACCATTTTGGTTGCCTTCCTCTATACGGCTTCCACCCGATCTATGTCCTTCTGGAGATGTTGGTTGTCCTCCTTTTTACCACCCCCTCCTCCCAATCTATGTCCTCCTGGAGATGGGGCCTCCAGTACTGGACACAGTACTCTAGGTGGGGCCTCACCAACGATCTATACAGGTGTAACACTACCTCCCTCTTTCTGCTGGTGATACCACTCCCTATGCACCTGAGCATCCTGCTAGCTTTCCCCACTGCCTTATCACACTGCTTTGCTACCTTCAGGTCATCAGAAATGATTACCCCCAGGTCCCTTTCTTATTTTGTGATTGCCAATACCTTCCCACCCAACTGGTATGCAGCCCCTGGGTTTCTGTGCCCCAGGTGCATGATTTTGCACTTTTTGGCATTGAAACCCAGTTGTCAAAGCCCTTGACCAATCTTCCAGCTTTTTCAGATCATCCCTCATTTTTTACACACACCCCCCCCATGTGCCAACTCTGTTGCAGATTATTGCGTCATCCACAAACGGGCATACTTTACCTTCCGGCCCTACTGCAATGTCACTCATAAAGACATTGGAGAGCAGTGGGCCTAGTATTGTCCACTATGACACCTCGCTGGTCACTGTGCCTTCTTTAGAGTGAACACCATTTACCACCACTCTCTGACTCCTGTTGCTTAGCCAACATCTTACCCATTTTATTACTTTTGGACCCACTCCTAGGCTGCCCAGCTTGATCACCAGTCTTCTGTGTGGAACAGTGTTGACGGCCTTACTGAAATCCAGGTAGGCCACATCCACCGCTCTTCCCTGATCCACTAAACAAAACATGCCCCCAGGATTTAGCCCTGGGGTACTCCAGTAGTGATTTTGATGAGTGGAGAAGAAAAGGAATTCAAAGAGACTGAAAGATATCTGTCAGTTAAGTATTTCTGGAACCGAGGTATTGCAGATACAGACAGACCAAGCACACAACATTTGGCAAGCAGGCAAGTGTGGTGTACCATTTCAAATGCTTTAGAAAGATCCAAGAATAGGTCACTTACAGTGTTCCCATTGTCCAAGGCCCCTTTAATATACTGCACATCATGTTGGCAGTCCTTAATTGCCCTTGTTTTGATGTCCTCTTTTAGTAACAAAGCCAATCCCACATGCATGTCCAAATGTTCTGTAAGTATTACATATTGAATAATGTTTCTAGGGGAACTAATGTATTTTTCATAATAGGTCCTAACCACTTCTTTTTTGTTTTATAGTTTAGCTGGAGGCTGACATATCTTGTTCCATTCCTCTTCAGACCTCACTAGCACTGTGGATTCACTAATTGTAACATCATTGATAACCCATCTGGTAGAAAGTGAGTGGCTCCTCTTGGTCAGGCATGTCATAATCAAATGATGTCACATTGCTGATGAAGTAGGAAGTGGACTAGAACTAAGCATGTCAGCCTCCAGCTAAAGTACTGCCTCTTCACAGCACACCAAGAACTGTCAGGTGGAAAAAACATCTAATTAGCAAAACGAGAGAGAAAAAGTACTTCAGATATAAAAAGTAACAGCTGACTACATTCAAAAGTTAAATTAAATTTCAGCCAGCATACTAGTTTTTAATAAAACATGGCTTCACAGTCACACCTACTCAGAATAAAAATATCTGTACAGATTTTTATGAAATGTTAGAATTAATGAGGTCAGTGGAAGTACAGTAGCAACAAATCCTCGTGTTCACATTTTTAGATGCTCAAGGCCTGATTCTGAGTTAAACTCAGGGGCAGCACTAAAGTAAATACAAAACTAAGTGAGCAGACTGCACCTACTTCACTGTATCACCATTTGCAATTAAGTGCAGAGCACTATCAACACACTTCAGTGCACAGAGCCCCCTGCAATTGTGGTGCCATGCTAATCTGGAAGAACTATCCAGAATAGCACTAGTTAACATCCCCAGTGAGCACTCATAACTGCTAACTTCTGATTTTGAGTTGCCCATCCGCAATATGGCCATAGTGGTCCTTACCTATTGTCCAGTGGCTAGGGCTTATAGAACTTGACCATTGTCAGATTCGATTTGGGTTCAATTTGGTGTCTGTTTCTTTTATTGGGCATCATGAATTTTGGAAAAAAAGTTCAGTTCACAATGTATTAATTGGCATGGAGGTAAAGCAGATCACAAATTGGAGTGTATAATAAGCCTTGAGATCAACAATGAATATTTATTTTACTCTAGTTTCCTTGTGGCAGAGTTTGTTGGCATGACAGTGCTGGTGTTTGTTTTGTGTTTGTGGTGAACTTGGAGACTGCAGTCCTCAACACATCATGGTTGGGTCACTGTCCCTATTGATTTTAAAACTGCATATAGCAGCTTTAGAATCAATAAAAGTAAAGTATACTTTCATAATAAACGGTGTTTCTCAATCAAACAACACTACTTCAAGCAGTGGTCCACTGTTGAAGAAGATGCCATGAAAATAGCCTTAGAAATCATTTACTATTTTATTGTCCATCACCCAATGTTTAATTCTTGTCAATATTTTTTTTTTTTAATTGAGATAAGTCCAATAAACTAATGGGCTTAAAGTTGATAGAATCTTTGACTTCCCCCTTTGTTAAACAAAGTATTTATCTTATTACATTGCAATGCTTTCAGAATGAAGCCTTGGTCTGAACATTTATTAAATATTAGCTTGCTGTGTCATTTCAGATGGGTTTTATCCGATGGATTCAAAATGAATAATTTGATTAAACGTAGCTATACTGTATCTCCAGGCATCTTTTATAGTTAGACAAGGGTTCAAAATATATAAAACGATTAAGTTTAGCATCCCAGCCCACCCTTGACTATCTACTTTGTAGACATCTGTAGGAATATGGTCCAAACTTGGTGCCTTACAGGGTTTAAATGAGCTGATAGTTGCTTCCACCACCTAAGGGGAAATTAAAAGAGGCTCACCTGACTCATATTCATCAGGTGTAATAACACTGAGCTTATCATTCAGCTAAGGTTAAAAAAATATTTTAGAAGCGTGTTCAGTCCATCTGACCGCTGTCAGGGAGTGACCACCACTCAGTATGGCTCACATTGGATATGGGCAAGGAAGGAGTGGAATCTGGCACAAGAGTGCTGTACTTCAGGAGGGCCGACTTTGGGAGGATGGGGGAAGTGGTAAAAGGGTACCTGGCCAGAATTCAATCTAGTATGGATACTAACCAGAGGTGGGAGCTCATAAGTTGGGGATAGTGGAGGCAACCAAACCTGCTGCAAAGCCCAGAGCAAGAAGGCTAGGGCTAAGAAACCAAGCTGGTTGAGCAAGGAGGTCATGGAAAAGGTAAGGAGGAAAAGAGCTGCCTTTAGGAAGTACAAGAAAACAGGAGGGAAGACAGAGAGGAGTACTTGACAGAATCGAAGGAGGTGAAAGGGCAGTAAGGGGCCAAAGCATCTACGGAACTCAGGCTGGCACAAGGCATTAAGAAGGGGGAGAAGGACTTCTTTAAGTACATCAGGGAGAAAAGGAGCTGTAAGGACCACATAGTAAGGATTAGGAAGGAGGGGGGTTGGGTGGAAGCAGGGTACGATAAGGCAGAAGCACTATATGAGTACTTCTGCTCAGTATTTACTAAAGAGAAGAGGGGGGTGACACCCAAGGTGGGAGAAATGGCAGAAGCAGGGGGAGAAGTGGTGACAGATGGGGAATCATGGAGGGAAGAGTTTGAGAGGGTTTGAAGGCACTGAGGGTGGACAAGGCACCAGACCTAGATGGCATCCACCCCAGGGTACTGAAGGAGCTGGCAGAGGTCCTTGCAGGACCTTTGGCAGACCTATTTAATGCCTCACTACATTCGGTGTGTGTACCTCAGGACTGGAGGATGGCTCATGTGGTGCCCTTCCACAAGATGGCCCCAAGGATGAACCGGAAACTACAGACCAGTGAGCCTCACATCCATCGTGGGTAAGCTAATGGAGACTATCCTGAAGGAGAGGCTGGTGGCCCTACTAGAGGCCAAAGGACTACAGGACAGCAGACAGCATGGCTTCATACGTGGCAGATCCTGCCAAACCAACCTGGTCAAGTTCTATGACTGGGTAACTAGAGCAACTGGACAGGGGCCATGCAGTGGATGTCCTGTATCTGGACTTCAGTAAGGCATTCGACTCGGTGCCACATGGAAGGCTGGGAAGGAAGTTAGTAGGCACGGGGCGGGTGCAAAGCTGGTGAGATGGGTAGGAAACTGGCTGCAGGGGAGGCAACAGAGGGTGGTGGTGGGTGGGGAGCTCTCACACTCAAGAGCAGTGATGAGCGGTGTCCCACAGGGCTCAGTGTTGGGACCAGTGTTGTTTGGGATATTCATTGCAGACATATCATGGGACATCAAGAGCAAGATCAGTCTGTTTGCTGATGATACCAAGGTTGGCGCAGTGGTGGATGACCTAGGGGGATGGCAGGGGTTGCAGGATGATCTGGCAAAGCTTGAAACCTGGTCAGACACCTGGCAACTGGGGTTTAATGCCAAAAAGTGCAAGGTGCTGCATTTTGGGAAGAAGAACCCAAGGAGGAGTTACCAGCTAGGGGGAGTGCAGCTAGCCCAGACAGAGGAGGAGAAGGATCTGGGTGTGCTCATTACAGGGTCAATGAACAACTCAGCACAATGTAGGAAGGCAGCTGCAAAGGCCAACAAAATGCTGGGTTGTATTGCAAGGGTATATCCTCGAGGAGGGAGGAGGATTCGCCACTGTATAGGTCATTAGTTAGACCACACCTGGAGTACTGCATGCAGTACTGGTGTCCGTGATCTGAAGAGGGACATTAAGTTACTGGAGGGTGCAGCGCAGGGGCGACAAAAGATGATCAAGGGCTGGGGACTTATCATATGAGAGGAGGTTGAAGGAGTTGAACATGTACTCACTGGAGGAGAGGAGAGACAGGGTGACATGATTGAAACCTTTAAATACATGAAAGGAACAAACAAGACGAGTAAAGAGGGGCTGTTCAAAGTAAGGGAGGGAAGGGGAGGGCCACCAGGGGCCATGATATGAGAATGGAGCGAGGAAGGTTCAGGAGGGAGATGAGGAGACACTTTTTTACAGAGAGGGTGGTGGCTGGGTGGAATGTGTTACCTGCAGAAGTGGTATGCAGTAGAAGAGTGGACTGCTTCAAACGAAGATGGGACAGGAAAAGGGGGAGGGTTAATGAAGGGGAAGGGTGGAAGGAAGGGGTAGCTGCAGAATAAGGGGTGCTAGCTGCACATTTGAGCAGACTTGATAGACCTCTAGGCCTTTATCTGCTGGCAAATTTCGTATGTTCATATGAATGGGGCACTATGAGCTGTAATATTGGAAGAATATTTACCACACCCATTAACAACTAAGTGCCTGAAGAGCTTAACATTAGCAGTGACATTAGCAGTATAAACAGCTTCATACATTTCTTCCCAGTTTAACATGATAATTTCCTCTATGAGACAGCAAGCTAGATTTATAATTTGTTATGCTATATTCAGAACATTAAAGCTATTTATTAAAGGATTATTCTATCTTCATTCAGTTAATTCTGTGAGCTCTTTTTTAGGACCTGATACTCCAAGTTAAACCTTCCTGAAGTCTTACTTTTTCTTACAATCTTATATAGGTAAGGTATCAAGAGTTTAAAGATAGACTCTAACTGGGTCATAATTCCTTCTGTTTACTTTTCAATAATAAAGAAGATCTGATACCTCCTCACTAAAAAGAATTTTGGCTAAGCCAGTCCATCAGCACAGAATTGGCACTACCACTTGTGATGTCAGTGGCCAGGGTTTGGAAATGAGCCAAGGTAATTGAGGGCTGCCGGGGGGGGGGGTTGAGTATCTTAGATGATGCTCTCCTCCCCCTCTGTAGAGGGAGGGAGCTATGTCTCGCAGTACTACTGCCAGCTGTAGATGCATGAGTGGTAGAGCAACTCAGAACCCAGGGAGGGAAGGATGCTGTGTTGCATATGGACAGAGTGTATGTCAGCACACTCTTGCCAGGACTTCAGTCCCACATGCCAGCATATGACAGGGACATGGGACACAACAGAAAGATGGGTAAAACTAAAATAGTAAATATCCTCTGCCCACTGCTCCATGACAGCTAGTACTGTATATCCAGCAAGAAGGTAGTATACCCACCACAATAGGGCAGAGACACAAAACATAAGAATAACAAAAAAGAATTATGGCTACTTGTGCATTTAAATCATTAGTCTGTTTAAACTTATTTTGGTTATATATTCCTATTGGGGCTGAGGGATTTCATCTATCATAATAGATTTTCCAGGGCCCTTAGGACATACCGATTTAGACTATATATATATATATATATATATATATATATATATACACACACACATATATATTTGTAAAAACATTTTATTCAAATAGCATATTGCAACAAATAAGCTTACACTCAACATAAACGGTGGACATTACAACTTGTCCGAACTTACATGGACACATTTGATTACACATTTCAAGTACATTTCAAGTTCATTAGGCACACATGGGGCATCACCCGTACAGTCACCAGAACTACATCGTCCTCTTGATTGCACTGTATGAGAACATCAGTGGGTACCACTGTACTGTAATCCTTCTTAATGCAGGTACCCAAACTCAATTTTGGGATCACAGCCATGCGCTTGTATGGAAATAGCCCACCTCCAAGGCCTGGTCCAGTTTGTGCTAAATGTGGCTAAATTGTTGACCCATGTCATTCACAACACTTTGAGCTCTTTCAATTCTAAGGCAATACGGCAAATTATTAGCCCATTGCTGGATTGTTGAGGGATTTTCTGATACCCATGACTGGGTAAGTGTGCTATGATCAGTAATTAATGCTAGTGATCATAGAGGCAAGTCGGACCCCTGACAATTTCTGTCAGGGTCAGCCCCAAGCAAACATTCTAGTGATGACTTAGGGGGAGCTGCCACCAGCACCTCAAACATTACTCTATGTGTTTCATTCCAATATTTCAGTAGTCTGGGGCACATTAGTGTCATGTGCAGGAAAGTACTTTCCTGTGATTTACACTTGGGGCATCTGGAGGTCTTAATAGGGTCAAAGACATGCATTTTGGTAGGAGCAATCTAAGTCCTATACAAGAAATTAAGCTGAGTTTGCCTCAGTCTATTGCTACGTAAGAATTGTTGAGGTGACAGGTAGCACAGACCCATATTTCTGGAGTCATGGAGATTCCCAAGTCAGCCTCTCATTGTTTTTGTATACATTGCTAGGGGTCAACTCCTCCTTTCAATGGTATGTTGTAGTATATAGTTAATGACTTGGACAATGGCTGGGGATGGTATAGTTGTTCCTGATAGGGATCTAGAGTGGGGGCCCAGTGTATTGCTGGCATATTAGACAGTCTATGTCATACCTGCAGGTAAATGAAGAGGTCCCCCGGTAGTAATAACCAGTGCCTCTACAGCACAGTGAAGGGTAGTGACATCCCCCCTCATATAGCAGTTCAATGGACCAAAGTCCCTTCTTTTGCCAGCACAATAGTCCCCCATGTACAGACACATTTTAGCAGGGGGTGCTTTTCAGCATGGATCAAATAGATGCGTATCGTGAAGGGGTGTTTAGGATATCAGCGTGCTCATGGACTTGTTGCCAAATCCTCAGAAGCACCTTTGTAAATGGATTTGGGCATCTCGGTGGCTTGGCTGAAGCTAGTGCTCCCTGAAGTATATCTCTCCTAAGATCACCCACATCCCTTAAATATCCATCCAGGCTGGAAAGTCTGGTGCACATCCCACTGGTAGAAAGGCCAGTTATGCTGCCCAGTCGTACCATTGAAAATTTGGTAACCCCCCCCCCCATTGGCGTTGGCATCTACAAAATTCTACGTTTAATTTGGGTATGTTTTCTGTGCCACAGAAATATTTGGAGTATACTGTAAAGTTGTCTAAAAAATTTATGCTGGACATGTATAGATATAGAGTGAAATAAGTATAGGTACTCTGGTAGTATACTCATTTTGATTGTGGCCACTGTCCCTAAGAGCATGAGAAGGAGGTCCATCCACCTCTCACACTCTAGTGTGATCTTAATAATAAGGGCCTCGTAATTCATGGAAAACAGCATAGATACCTGAGCTGTGACATAGATGCCCAAGCATTTATCTTAGATACTACCTGAACCCCACCAATGAATTCCACACTACCTTGTATCTGTCTCTGTCCCCTCACTTTTGGTCCAGTTGATCTTGTGACCCGAAATATCAGCATATTCCTGTAGTATAGCCTGTACACGTGTGAGACGTTGCATAGGGTCCTGAGGATACATCAAGAGGCCATCTGCAAACAACACAATTTTGCTGTGTCCTTTTTTCCACAAACCCTGCTATTCCAGGGTGCCTACACATGACTGCTGCCAGGGGCTCTAATGCTAACACATATAGTAAGGGGGGATAACAGGCATCCCTGGCAAGTACCTCATTGTAATTCAAAACCAGGAGCCAGGGTGCCATTAACCAGGATTTGGGAGGTAGGCCGTATGTAGAGGGTTCTAATCCAGGACAACAGGTTTGGCCCCACACCATATGCATGCATAGTGTCAAACAAGTATTCCCACTCCACTGTCAAAGGCCTTCTCCATGTTTCAGGCAAGGATCGCCATACCATGGGACTTCTGAGGTAGGGCCCACTTATGTATAATGTTTAATGTTTTACATATATTTTGCTTCCCCTGCCTCCCCTTGTACAAATTCACTTTGATCTGGATGGATCAGCATTGACAGTAACCCTTCCAGCGAAGCTGCTATGATTCTCGTCAAGATTTTATAATCTGACATTAGCAAGGAGATGGGGCAATAAGAAGTACACTGTGTGGGGTCCTTGCCTGGTTTCAGGAGGGCAGTTATTATTGCCGATCACATAAAGCATGGAAGTACTCCCCTAGTGATACTCTCTACATAGGTAGCTTGTAGGGGCTTAACAAGTTCATTCTGAGATACCTTAAAGAAATCAATGGGCAGCCCATCCGGTCCTGGGGCTTTCCCACCTCTAAGATGCTTGATCGCTTTTGTGACATCCAGGGAGTCTAGTGGTCTATCCAAGGCTTTTGAAACCTCCATGGGCAATTGTGTAATGCCCACCATAGTAAGGAAGGTTTAGATTTGTGAAGGGGAAGGCGATACCTCTGAAGAATGTAGCCTTTTGTAAAATTCTGTGAAGGCCTTCCCTTTTTATGTTGCTTGCACGCATGTGCAAGAAACATAGTGCCATCATCGGAGATTTCGGAGGTGTGTCACCTCCTCCTCCAATTCAGTCAGTGAGCTGGCAGGCGCGGCCCCTGTAAGCCAATGCATTTTGGAGCTGTCTATGACACGCTCCAAAATGCAGTGGCATACAGTTGAAAGGGGGAGCTATGCTTCAGTGAGCAGAGATAAGAAGCATAGCTCCCCCACACGCAGGCGTGCGCGCCCCCGCACATACTGTGTAGCCGACGGGGTGCCCAATCCCCGTCGGCTGAGCTGCGTCTCTCCCCCAGTTGTAGGTGCCATGCTGGGAGTCCACTCCAGCGTGGCAATCAATCCTGGCGGCGGAGGTGCCCAATCCCCGTCGGCTGAACGCTCAACATCCTTGTGCGCGCTGGGAGCCCACCCCAGCGTGGCAAGCGTCCCACGCGTTTTTTTTTTTTTCCTGAAAAACGAAAGCGGTCCCGGCGGCGCGTCTCCCAACGACCCCTCCACAACCCGCACCCCAACCACTGCGCCCAGCTTCCCGCCCCCCACCCCATACTTACCTCCAGACTCCGGGCGACGATCTTGGTGGACTGGGAACACGTCTGCACTCTTCAAAGCCGACCGCGAACTGAGGAAATGCCGGTAAGCTGTATAATGGGCTAGATAGGGGGGTTTCAACTTTGTTGCATGTCTCAGGCATTTTGGGAATTTTTGCACCAAATTTTCAACATGGGGTTTTTGGGACCCCTTCTCATGAATGATGTCACTGTCATGGCGTTATTCGGGCCCGAAGGGTGATTTCGCGCAGTGACTGCGAAATCACCCTTTGGGCCTGAATACCTCCATGACAGTGACATCACTCATGAGAAGGGGTCCCAAAACCCCCATGTTGAAAATTTGGTGGCAAATTTCCAAAAAATGACTGTTTTACGAGCGCACGTTGCAAGCAGTTCCTACGCAGGCTCGTAAGTTCGCGAAATTTCAATATTTTCACTCCAGATTTTCAACATTGCCATTTTACCACACCTTCTTATGAGCAGTATAGCTGTCATTTTTCACATCTCACCCAAAATGTGTTTCCACCCATGTAGCGCAGAACGGCGCAGTCGGTGTGTGAAATCAATGTATGGGACAAATTAAGAAAATCACAGTGACACTGTTCATGAGCAGAGGTCTTAAAATAGCTATGTTGAAAATTTGGTGAAAAAATTCCTAAAAATGACTGTTTTACGAGCGTGCGTTGCGCAGTTCCTACACAGGCTCGTAAGTTAGCAAATTTTCAATATTTTCATTCCAGATTTTCAACATTGCCATTTTACCACACCTCCTTATGAGCAGTACAGCTTTCATTTTTCACATCCTGCCCAAAATGTGTTTCCACCCATGTAGCGCACAATGGCGCAGTCGGTGTGCAAACTCAATGTATGGGAAACATTAACAAATCACAGTGACACTGTTCATGAGCAGAGGTCTTAAAATGGTTATGTTGAAAATTTGGTGAAAAAATTCCTAAAAATGACTGTTTTACGAGCGTGCGTTGCGCAGTTCCTACACACGCTTGTAAGTTCGCAAATTTTCAATATTTGTACTCCAATGACTTCCAAATACCTAAACAGCACATAGAAGCAAGCAACATTCGGCATTGACAAATGCTTGTTTCCATTATCAGTACTGTTGTTATCTCTATTACATCTAATGCTCTTAATGGTGTATTCTCCCTCTCTGTTTTTTAACTGCCATGAAAGAAATTTGCCCCCTCTGTCCCCATCAAAATAGGGCCCCACCTTACCCAGCAACAGGTTGCATTCCAACTGGGCTGAGCTTAGAGCATTATGATGACACTTCTGCTGTTGTAGTCTGTTATAAAGCCCAGGGTTGGGGTAGTTAATATGTGCCTTTTCCAACTCTTTAATTTTTTGTTCTAGAAAGATCATATCTTTTTCCTCTGTTTTCTATCTATATGCTGCATACAATATTGTCTGGCCCCTGATATATGATTTCTTTGCTTCCCATCTAACAGACTGTGATGTGTCTCCTTCTGCATTATTTTCCAAATAATCTACTATGGTGGTATGCATAAAGGACAGATAGCTTTTGTCCTTGGGAAGGACAGGATCATTCTTCCAGGGCCTGGGTGCACCCCTGGTTCCCATTCCCTGCAGTTGTGCAGTCAGTGGTGCATGATCTGCAACTAGCATGGATTCATAGGTGACATGACCCATGCTTGGAATCAGGGAAGAGAAACTAGTAGTCTGTCCAGTCTAGCATATGATTGGTGTGAATGGGAGTAAAAACTGTATTCCCTCCCAGTGGGATTTTGGTGGTGCCATATGTCAGTTAGGGAACAAGTGTCTTGCACTTCACAGAAAGCATGTGCATTTTTAGATAGCACTGTGGGGGCAGGGTTCGATCTATCTAAAAGTGCATATTTTACACAATTAAAGTCACCCCCCCGGGGGGGGGGCATGGCCTAGCTAGGAAACAAGATGGAGGGCTGAATCAGGAGCTCCTGATCTAGCCACTGCATAGTCCCACCATCCCGCTGTAAAACCATTTGAAAACTGTGGAAAATTTATGTGCATAATGCTCAGATGCCTTCCTCATCGAAATCAGAAAAGAAACTATTGAAATTACACTTTAAAACTACAGGGGAACCTTCCACAACTTCGGGCCCTAAAACGTCTGCTGCGCGAGTCCCGACAAGACCTGAGGCACCCACGGCCAATCCTGTAACTCCTTTGGATATGGTAGAAACAACAGACCAAGCAAATGGCTACCAAATACTTGAGTGATTAATAAGGGATTTAAAATACGGCCAGGGAACTCGGATGCAAGCCGGATTCGAAAATGTAACCTCCCAGCTCCAACATCTCCAGCAAACAGTAAACACTGTCTTCGAGACAGTGGATGTCCATGAAACCAGAATTTTAGAGCTGGAATCCAGATTGGGGGTGCAGGAGGACGGTAGCCAGAGATCGACCTCCGATTTGCAAAAGACTCTGAAAGAAATAGACTTCCTTAAACAATGTAGCGATGATCATGGAAACCGTGAAAGATGCTGTAATATTAGAGTTGTGGGTATGCTCGAGGGGTGAGAGGGAAGAGACTGCTCTGCCTTTATGCAAAAATGGCTCTGACAGTCCCTTCAAACTCCCCCTGAAGTCTCTTTAGA
Source organism: Neoceratodus forsteri (assembly GCA_016271365.2). Lineage (NCBI taxonomy): Eukaryota > Metazoa > Chordata > Ceratodontiformes > Ceratodontidae > Neoceratodus > Neoceratodus forsteri. The sequence goes on from CM057451.1 coordinate 241,038,304, forward strand.
AATCCAAAGGGCCCATCACTCTCCAGGCATGAAACCCTCCCCGGATCAACGGTCCAGACATCTCCTGGTAAAGTTTCTTAGATACCAGGACAGGCAATACGTACTTGATGCAGCACAAAAACAGGGGATTCATAATGCTCAGCAATCCAGGGTCAGCGTCTTTCCCGACTACTCGAGGCAACTCCAAATCCAGAGACAAGCCTTCTTCGTGGTGAAGAAAAAGCTCCACGACCTCAGCTGCCCCTTTTCCCTGGTTTATCCAGCTCACTTGATCATTTGACAGCAGGGAGGAAAACAGAAAGCTTTTACAGATCCGGAGGCAGCCATGTACTATGTGAAGGAAATGGAGGAGAAAAATAGGCAACCTTCCACATCCTCAAAGGGCTGAAAATACCCATGCTCCACACTGTTACAGGGACAGAGGTTGCCTAATTTTGGGAGGCTAGAGGGGACGGGGGGTGATTCTCCTGTAGACTGTAACATCAGTTCAGTGGCCTACAGTGGCTGGACCGTGGGAAGATCCCTGTCTGTAGCCTCTCCCTCCAACCCCAGGAGGCCCCATGGGTTTCAGGCAATGTTTATGGGGCCCTTATGTGGTCCAAGTGTTGGGGGCACATTGATTTGAAGCTGGCTGGTCGGAGATCAGCCTGACTTTCTTTGTTACATTTCAACTACTTTGATTTCCTCAACATTTTATTTTGAATACTGGAGAGCAGTGTTTTGATGCGTGAAATTACTTGATCAGCCATTTCTCTAAGCCTGGTCGTTGGAAGACGCTATAAACTCAGACTGAGCTATTACATTTGAGACATGAGATAATACTTTGGAGCTGACTACAAGTCAGCGTTTTCCTTTATTTTCTTTTTGGTTTTATATAGCGTTACATTTTCAATACTGATTATTATGACACAGTTACTATTGATTATGTTATAAATATGGGGAATGGCTTTGGGAGGGGACTATTGAAGTGCTGCCTATGTGGCACCTACTATGGTTAGGCAGAACTCCTCCATGGATTTAAATACATGGTCGACAGAGCAATTATGGTCAATCAGAGAAACATATTTTGAACAGGGGAGTCCCACCCCTGCCACTCTGGGCAGGGAAGGGTCTCTTTCACAAAACCCTTGTAGACATGTTCTATGATGTTACCACGATTGTTTGAGAGGGATTGGCCCATGACTGGGGCTTTTCTTGGGCCAGAGAAGATCATAAACTTGATCTTCTTGGAGCTGAGAACCATGCCTTCGGCAGAGAACTAAGTGTGTAGCTTGCTGAAGTCAGCCTGCAAATTACTGAACATCATGTCTAAGTTCGTGTCGCTGCAGTAGAGGGCCACGTCATCAGCGTAAAGGACTAGTTAGGTGGTTTGGCGGATGGAAGGGAGATTATTGATGAAGAGTGCGAACAGGAGTGGGTCCAGGATGGAGCCCTGGGGCAACCCACATTTAATAGGACATTCAGCAGAAAAATGTCCATTGACATTGCAGTCCTTATCTGGTGTCACCTTCTATGTTTTTATGTTTCTATCGCCAATTCCATTTTTTTTTTCCAATATATTTAGACTTCTAGCATTGGCCAGTGATATGTTCATGCATTTTTATTTTGTACTTATTGTTTTATTTGATTTCCCGAGTTCGTTTTTTTTCCACTTCACTATTAGTTTTTTTTATTACCCATTCTCCCCTTGTTCATCAGTTTAAATCTTGGTTTTGTTTGGTGTTATTTATTGTTTCAAAGAACATATTTCCCAGTACTCTGCTGCTGCTTTCTGCTTAAATGAAGTCTGTCCCCACAAAACATGTCATTATTACCATCAAAGACTTCCCTTGTCCTTAAACTCCTTATACCATGCTCCAAGGTCCATTTATGTAACCAGTTATTTATTTTTTTAATTTTATTATTTCTTCTCCTACTATCTCTAGAGACTGGTAATATGTTTGAAAAATAGGCTCATATCCAGTGTTTTTCACAACTTGGTAGCATTCCTGAAAATCCTTTATTATTTCATCTTCATGTTTTCTGCCGATATCGTTTGTCCCTACATGTAAAAGTGCAACCAGCTCTCCTTCTTGGGGTTTAGTAATACCTGGTAACATGTTTGTGATATAATTTATCTCAGCCCTCTATAGCTGCAAGATGCTATATTTTCTTTATTTACCCTAGTTGAATATCGGTCTGTATAACTGGTAATTGAGTCTCCCAATATATATACACACATGTGTTGGGCTACTATGTTTAATGTTTTTGGTTTACAATGTCCATTTGTTCTTCCTCATTTCTAACATCATGTCTGCCTTGATTATGAATATTCCCATTTTTGTATGACCTTCTGGTACTGCTGGATCTATTGCTGTTCTATCACAGCTTGTACTAGTATTACCTTCCACTTCCTTCTCCTGCCCTGCCAACTCTTCATTCCCCATGTTTACTACTGTAATATAGATCAAGCATGTCCTATGATTGTTCCTCAATTTGTTCAATTAGGTTAATCAAAAGCTTTTATTTATTAGTTGTTCCTATTTGAAAGCTGTCTGCTCTCCTTCTCTTTTTCTTTTTTTTAATGTTTTCTACCAAATACCAATTCTCGTTACCCTCTTGGAGACCCATATTCTAAAGTGGCAGGCTGCATTGTGCAAGAGCTTGTGCCATGCAACACAACTGCGCCATCACAAAATAATGGTATATTCAGAAGTTGCACCATAATATGCAATCACGCATGTGTGGCTGAATATCCTGAACATGTGCAATCATGCAGTGGGAGATGAATGGCGCGGCAGGTGCCCAGAGCCCAGTGCAGAGTATATGGAAGTACACAATGCAAAGCCACTTGCACAGTAGGCAGATTTGCAATATTCAGCCAGGATATGCAAATGCCCTCACTTCATAGTCAGCACCCAAACAGCACAATTGCATTCCATTACTGGAATGTATTCAGGCATTTGCATACCATTGGCATGCTCAGTTACAGCATTACAGGGCAGCAACGCCACTCCACAAAGGTGATCAGGAGGTACTGCAGCTTAGCAGGCAAGTGAGACTGCATGGTTGTGTGGGTGGACTGCATTGGCCTGTGTACAGTGCTACATACCCCTCAACCTCCTAGCACCCAAATGTGTGCCAAGGTGTGGGACAATTGGTCAGAATGTGTGACACAGCAGCAAGCATGACAGTGCAAGCTCGGAAGACTATGGTAATAAGTGCACCAAAGCTGTTACTGTGTGCTGATACCTAGCATCTCATATTATCATACAATTCTACAAAACATTCTCAGCGGTCGGTGTGTAATGTCACCCATTCAATGTGGGTCAGAGGTTGTCTGAGCAATAACATGAGTGCTGCAACCCATACTGTGTGACAGTTAAGAGGTTTTCAGTGCTACTACCCATGCCATGTCCATGCCCTAGATGGCCACACATACAACACTGGAGGGGTCTGGTGTCCTTGGGGCATGCCCTGCCATCTCCAGGCTGCAGGCAGTGCCACCCCTGCCCCCACACTGTTTACAGTTGTGCACTGTGCACCACCAGTACACCACAATGACCTGAACCCAGGGCCCCTGTGACATTGTCATACTGCAGAGATGGCATCGGTGACATGTATGGGGTTCCTGGTGGTGTGGGGTTCATGGTGGCATCGGTCTGGCATGGGCATGCTGGGTACACCTATGGTGTTCCCCCATGGGTGTGTGCCACTGGACTGTGCCTGATCCATGCCATGCTGCCATCGTTACCACCATGTATCCTGCTCACCATTGTCCCAGATGCCACCATGGGCACATTCCTCCACCAGGTGGCACTCTGATGGCCACATGGGTGCAGGCCATGGTACCTGGTACATCTGCCACTTTGTAGCTGTCTGCTCCACTGGTGTGCTAACCTGTTTAGCATGTTGCAGCTGGCGTCCCTGATCTGGGTGTGGTTAGAGGGGTGGCTGACTGGGTGGTGCCAGTGGTGTCACCCAGCAGCACCAAGCAGGTGTCCAGCAAGCTGGCACATGCAGCTGTGGCTTTGGGTACTATCGTTCTGGCATGACTGCTGTGTGTGGGTGCCAGAGCGCATTCTGGTGCACCTCTGAGGGCTGTCTTTATCACCTGTCTGCAGTTCTGCAGCCTGCCTGTGGCTGGTTGGATGATTTAGGCTATCCCCTTACATACCTAACTTTGCGTGGCACAGTTTTAAGATGCACGACACATGCACCGCACATTTTGACTGAATATACACTTGCGTGGCATATTCAGGTGCCCACCCCCTTTTTTGAGCCACATACATTATTCCTGCAAGATCACACATTTGGAAATGTGTGACGAATCTCTCCCATTTGAATATTGCACTTCTGTGCATTTTCTGGTATGCACCATGTATCTCCATTTTGGGCCACACATGTCCTTTGAATATGTGGGACTTGGTCTGTATCCCTCTGTCTTTTACTTGTATTTTATTCTTTTTCACTGGTGAGTTCTTTCTGTTCAATGTCATGCTTTTCTAGTTGCTTCTTAATGTTAGCTATCACAAGATCCTTTAACAGTAATTTTCTTCTTATCTCCCCCAACTCCAAACATTTCTCACACATGTACATATCAAAAAAGAAGTTTGACTCGGTAGTGAACATTCCACATTTTAGGCACTTTACTCCCATCTCTCCCGTTATTATCGTGACCGTGTTTACATTCCTTTTATTATTTTATCTTCTTCCATTGCTCCAAGATATATTTTTTTCAACACCTTCCTGCCTCATTTATGCATGTTCTGATTTTACCACTTACAACTACACTTATATCTCTTTGCTTACCTCATAACTTTATCTTTTAGTAATGCTTAGAGCTTGATTGGAGAAACAAGGATTTTAGTTTCTGGCCCTGATCCCTGATTTTTCTGGCTGACACCAGCAGATGCTGCCTAGGAAGAGAAGGTGGGTGGGTGCCCTTTGTATAAAGTAGACCAAATGTTCCTATTGGGGGCTGGTTGAACGGTTGACTTAAATGTAGTTGAAAAATAGTTTCTGGAGACCAGCCACTCAGTTCATCATAAGAAATGTCATTTTATTTTGATATTTTCTTAGAACACCATGATCCCCTAGGTACGCCCCACGTTTCACCCAACACCGGGCTTCCTCAGGGGCTTAGGATCTTGTGTTCCTAAATAAATTCTTTCATTATTGGCTTTAAAACAACTAGGATTCAGTTTCCTGTTTGTTTCTAGCTTCATATTATAACTTTTTATGTAAAACAAGTTGCAACCACTTGGAGTCTGTGCTTAGTTTCATTTCAGACCACCCAGGGGTACCATTCCAAACTTCCCTTCACTCAGATTTCTAGCATAACAATGCTCATTTCTTGCCTAATCTAAATAGCATGTGGTGCAGTTTCAGTTCAGGTGTGTCTTGTGAATGGCTGATCTCCATTAACTTTTTTCACTACATTGACACCAGCAGATGCCGGCAGGTGCCACTTGCCTCTTCCCACAGCTACTCCATGCTGTGTTCACCTCCGCTCGCACAGGTGAGTAAACTTGTAGCCCCCGAACTGGAAGTATCACCCCGATTACTTCTGGTGCTCCAAAGTTCTTAAAAGATTTAAAAGTTTTTATTAACATACCAGAACTACACCTGTACAACTGACCTTAAAAGGGCACAGTAGAGGTGCATGGGGCACACTAAACGGTCCCCCAAATGGCAAATAGCCTGCAGCAGTCCAATTCCCAAGCCTCTTACAATGGGGAGTTCACGGGGCTGATTTTCCACTCTTTCAAGTTTAGTACTGAAGTAGAACACACAGCCTCTACCAGAGGTCTCTCACAGCTTGACTGCAGTACCTTCTAACCCAATAAAGGGTTTGTCCAGTTCATATAATATGTTTCAGAAATACATGTTTCCAGTGTCCATACATGCTTAACTTCACCCAATGCCAGTTAAAACTCAAATATTTGTCTGTATCCACAATTTGTATAATTCTCTTTCTATTAAACACAGAAACTTCTTCAACTTTTCACCTTTTTTGAGCTCTCCCCTTCCCACCTCCTCTTTGCCCCCTCCCACATGTAACTTTCCCCACTTGCCCAACTTAAATTTCCCACAAACAAGTAGCAAACTTAGAAGCACTCAATAGCAATGACAGTCCCGTCATTCCACCCCCCCCTCTGTTGTTGATGGCTATGATGAGCCATGAACTATTTGTACACTTTATTTTACAAAATTGTTCAGCAGACTTTTTAAATGATCAGGGCGAAGGGTGAGGAGCAAATATCCCCTCCAAAAGGAATGATATGGCGCTTGTACCTTGTCAGTGACCATTTCCTCAGAAGCCTTATTCCCTCCAGGTCCACATCCAACCACAGATATATCACCCAACAGGGTAACTGTGCCTCCACAGTTTTGTACCCACCCCCCAAACACCCCTCCTCCTCCTCCACTGCCATACAACTCATGAGCATAGTATTATTATTATTAACTTGTAGGTAGTCAACTTAGTTCATTGGGATGTGCATTCCTTCAGATTTAAGCATATTTCAAATGTCTCTTTCCAAGTCTCAGAAACTCTTTACCTTCATCTCCCATGCTTGAGTGACAGCATGTTCCTCCCTCCGCTGCTGACACTTACATCCCAAGACACAGTTGGAGAAGGGGATCAAATGGGAGCAAACAAAGAGAACAGCTGCATTGATTACTTCTTTACCTACCATAAGGTCTCAAAGCTGGAATCAAATTGTTTGTTTAAAGTATATTTCCCGTGGGCAGGGCCGGGAGCATACCTCCATTCATCTTACCTCACCCACCAGATGATCCCACTGCTATTATCAACAGGAGTGAATACATCACCCCATGTTGACCATGTATGTTGGTTCCTCAAGTGGTGCTCTTCATTTCCACTTCAGCATTCACACACAAGATGCTTCTCAATGTTGCTCAGAATTGGGGTGACAATCTGTATATTTAACCATCCCTTCATTCAGGACGTATGGTACACTGCTGGTGTTACATCCCATGGGACTCTGGCTCAGACATGAGCCATAGACCACAACCTCATCAGAGCTGCTCTGTATTGGTTCACCCGAATTCCATTGTCACCTATACCCCCTGGCACAGTCAGGGGTGATGAGTGCATTTGTACCAGGAGTGTCAGACTCTCCACGCACTTTATTGAGTGCTTATAGCTGGCCAGATTGTTCCAGCAGGGTGAACATCCAGACATTCAGGCACAAGCCCAGATGGATACCTCTGACGACAATTAAAGGAAGTTCCAGTGGTTAACACTTGCTTGATGCTTGAACCACCCCGACCAAGCAAGGGTTCAACTATAGACATTTCTCTACATGGGGGGGCAGGGACCACCCTATCAAATGGCCTCATATATCAATTCATAACCATATGAGACCAGTATCAGTGTTAATCTATAGGTCATCCGTTGATTCTCCCCCTCCATCCAGGACCTTGCTGCTCAGGGGCTGGCCTGACCCAGGCTGTCATTTTGCTCCCTGAACATGGATAAGCATACTGTCTAAAGATGCCACCCCAGGTTTAACATTGCTAAAATCATTTATATCTGCTGTATTATATTTTGCTGATTTCATCCACGAGGTGCTGGTGTTACATTGGTCCAATCGAGGGGGGTGAGAGAGATGAAGACATGCACAACACTTCACCATGCGGTTGCAGCCAGGAGAAATTTACAAAGGCCTGACCCTGTCATGTCTGACAGGGTGAAATTTACAAAAGTTACTCTTGATCAGTTGGGTCATTCTGTGACTGGCCTGCTGCGACATTCTCCTCTTCACAGAGAGATTGCTCCGCCTCCTGGGGGAATTGAAGAATCAGGGGGCTTTACCAGGGTGTGAGATTCTCAGTCGAGAGGGATAGAGGTGTGCAAACTCACGACTTTTCGTGTGGAGTATGGACTTGATGCCATTTAATTTCTGCTGCCAGCTTTGCAACTCCCTACTATAATCCTGGACAATGCACACTCTTTCACCTCCTTTTAGTGACAGTGGACCATTGGACTTAGCCACCCTGAGGACCCTCTCTTTATCGGTGTACCTAACATACTTGATAGAGAAGTGCCTTGGTCAGTCTCCATCCTTCAGTTTTGGGCCAGTTCAGTGGGCTCGTTCAACTTCAAAATTGAACACCTGGTCTCCCAGTTTTTGTTAGTGGACAAGCTATTTGTGGATCTCTGCAGTTGGGTCTCTCTTTTCTAAGCCTTCAGGGAGACTGATAATTCTTATGTTTGACCTGCGGGACCAATTTTTGAGGTTGTATGATTTTTGCTGCACTTCTGTTAATTGTTTTTTGATGTTATTTTTGTCCCAAGTCAGTAGGAGGCAGTATAGTGCAGTGGTTTAAGGCTCTGAACTGCAAACCTGGAGACCTGGGTTTGAATCCCATAGCCCCCACTTGCATACTGTGTGAGCCTGAGCAAGTCACTTAATTTCCTTGTGCTCCCAGGTCGCACCTGTAAACAAGCTTTCGGCTTAGTGTGTCTCTCCTAAAAAAAAAGTAAAATCCGCCAGGGTGTCCTCCATTTCACCGAGACATTTTTCCAGCTAATCCAGTCTGAAAGCGTGGACTAAAGTTGTCTCTGACTGTCCTGTGACCACGGACTGAAGGTGAGTTGTCTGAGTCGCTATGTTGGTGAAGCCAGCTTTCATTTTATTCTTAATACAGTATTATGTAAAGAAGCCAGCATTCCCACAAGTTGTTCTTCTAGCTAAGGCCTTTTACGTCGTGGTGAAGGTACAGGCAATGGGCCCTGATCCTCCTCGTGGGTCTGCTCTTCAGTAATCTGATTCTTTTGAAATTAAAATTATAATTTAGACTGCTTTGTATCTATTTTCCCAGGTGTCTGAGTTGTTCTGCCAGCCATAGATACACTCATATATGTCAGGAGTGCCAGTAGTCAAGAATGCAGCTGTTTAATATATATAGTCCATGTAGAGCTGTGCTAAAGGACATTCGCCATCTTGCCCAGTTGGCCACACCCCCTCAATTTAGAAAATATTGAGTGAAAAATTATCACTTTCTGCTCCATTAAAGATGCTAAGATTTTCTTACTGATCTAAATCCTAAAGAGAGCAAATTATAAAAGTGAGGGTACTTTGTAAATGGTGAGTAAAATAAGCTGAATTACCAGGTTTATCCCCTTTTAGATGAACATTAAGAACTAAATGTGTTTTATTAATTAATCTAAGACCATGTTCATTAATGCTATCATTAGGTGATTCCTTAAAACACGTCTAAAACTTCATGTTTAATGAAATTGTTCAAATGACTGTCATGCCTTCCAAAATAAGAGTTAAAATTACCCTCAAGGAGAAAACTGGGACCTATGGCAGTTCATGCCACTCCATAATATACAGTAGCAGATGTGATTTGTAGTGAGTTCTCATCCTCATGTTTGATTAAACCATTTTCATATGCTAATATTACAGGGCTTCCCCAACCCCCTCACACTCCATTTTAAAAATATAATTGTAATTTACATGATTACTGAAACAAAGAAAAGGTTGCCCCAAGATACTGTGGTGCATGAAGCAAACTAATTAACCACTGTCAAGGAAAAAAAGCTTGCATTTACAAAAACTGAAGCAGTGCAAATAAGGCCCACAATGCTAAAATGTAAGCATAAAAAATATTTTACTTATTCACACACATAAGATAAAAAAGCTGGCCATTATAGTAAGACACACACACACAATGTGCCACTAAACCTTGATGGTGTTTCATACCCCTAAACAGCACTTTATCAGAGGTAATGTAGCATGCAACTCATGCTTTTAACTATAACCCTACACTGCGAAATAATCACTAGTGTCCAGCTCTTAAAGAGGGAGTCTAGCCAAAAGTGCTGCATTACAGAATTAGAATAAGCATACCCCCCAATAAATCTCATGCCAAACTTTAAGTTGCTGCACTACTTTGTAACCCTGATGTCATTTCCTGTTCAACAAAGCCGGTTTCAGTGAAGAGCCACTGATGATGTCATCACCTGAACTCACAGTCTAGTACTGCCTGTCAGCAACCTTATAGGATGTGTTTCTCCAAAGTTTAAGAAACTGTAGCTGTAGCAATCATTTAAAACCAACTGACGTATGGTTGGCAGCAGTGACTTTATTTCCAAAATGTTCATATACAATGTTCTATGGTATACATCAGGAGGTGGTTTGTAATGCAGTGCTCAACCATGGTATAGAATGTCAAGGTGGTGCACAATTTTAAAATGCTGGGAGGATACATGACATCTCGGAATATGGCAGGGATGTGCCTTCTCAAAATGTGGTGAGACACTCAATTTCATAATGCAACTAGAACACACATTGAGGAATTTGGCATTTCGAATATAGTGGGGATGCACACTGTTGAAATGTGACAGGATGCATCATTTATACTGAAATTGCTTGTACCTGCCACATTATAGAATTGTACGCACCCACCATATTTCAGAATTATGCATAACATCCCCATCACATTCCAACATTGTGTGTCTCAGCCGCATTCTAAAGTTACGCATGCCTGCCACATTCTAAAATTGCACATCTCCACCACATTCTGAAGTTGTGTTTCAGTGCCACATTCTGATATGGTGTCACAACCACATTCTAAAATTGTAACTGCCACATTCTGAAATTGTTTGTTACTGCCACCCTCTGAAACTGTGCATCACCACCGCATTCCAAAATTGTGCGTCATCACCACATTCTGAAACTGCGTTGCATCCATATTCTGAGACTGTGCATCACCTCCACATTCCAAAACAGTGCATTGTCGCCATATTCTGAAACTATGTGAAATAGCCACATTCCAAAACTGTACATCACCACCACATTCCAAAACTGTGTGTCACTGCCACATTCTGAAATTGTGCATCACCACTACATTATAAAATTGTGCATCACTGCCAGATCCTGAAACTGTGCGTCACCACCACATTCTGAAACTGTGTGTCACTGCCACATTCTGAAATTGTGCAAAACTACCAGATTCTGAAATTGTGTCACAGCTACATTCCAGAATTGCCACTGTGTGACAGGATGTCAAGAAAAGAATGATGTAAGAGTATCTTCTGTTTCCCTCACTCTTTTATGTTTTCTAATACTTATTCTGATTATTCTTTTTGTTTTGTGTCAGGGTGGCCAACCTGACATATCTCTAACCTTATCTGTGCCATCCCTATGCTCTAGTCTTTATTGGGTGTGCTATCCCTTTAATAAATAAGTGACATCCCCATTTGGATTATTTAGTAAGGCTTGGTGGTATCTTATCCAGCATTCCTGGTACCCCTAGTCATGGTGCCCAGTACTGGTAAAAAAAAGTAAAGAGCGCTTTGTGCTGTTTCCCCAAGCTATGTTAGTCCCATTATAAGAGTCCTGCTGGAATGTGCACACATTTGTGAAGGAATGTGTGCGCACATTTGCAAAGGACCCTGCGCATGTTCGTTCAGGTAATTTCTCCCAAAACAGAGCTACGGAGCTCTGAAGCTGAAACCATTTGCTGCAGTATTAAAGAGAGTGCGGCCATTCGGAGAAAGGCCACTGTGTTCAGTTGCCATGGAGCCGTGTTATGCTCCACACTCTGGTGCTTGCAGTGCTGTGCTTGCATCCGCTACTCAGATGCAACAGGAGGCTGGAAAAAGTAATTAAAAGGTAGGACACTACAGGCATATAAAAGTAAAGCCCTGTAGTGTCCTCACAAGCCAAAAAGGGTGATGTGAACATTCAGCCCCTGAAGATGTAAAGAAGGACTGTAGGTTTGGCACCAGGCCAAAATGACAAGTTAAGCTGACAGCTGAAATTGCAGCTGTCGGGTGCAAACATTATGAATTGGAAGCCCCAGAAATAAATAAAGGTTTTAAGCAGCCCTGTTATCTGGAGAAATGTACAAAAACATATGGTTTATGGTATAAAATGACTGTAAGAGATATTGTACATGAAAGAAATGTTGTTATGAGAATAAACAATTATTGTCCAGCTGATTTCCTAGCCTTGCAGGAAAAGACAGATAGGGAGTATGCCCCTCACCTGCTTTTCCCCCCTGTGAAGGCTGGAGAGTCCTTTGGCTTAAATTAACATTGTTGGTTTTCTGTGTAAAGAAATAAAAACCTTTACCTGAATTAAGCCCTGATATTCTGGAGGGTCCTGCTACAGGGCTGGCAGCCCACAAAATGTCTGCTCTTATAGTAACAGTGTAAGATGATGCTACTGTCAGAGGGAGGGACTAATGCCCCAATGATGCCCAACTACCATAATTAAGGTTTTATATGTTTTTTTAATGCATCGCTTACAAACTGCTCTGGAATATGGGATTATCTAATCATAAGGTAACACTAGGGGACAACCTTCTATGTAACCTAGTCAGAGTATGAAAGCATAGGAGCCAGATAATTACATATGTTTAGTAATTGAGAGGCCACATGCTTATGATGTCAACCCTATGTCCTATTTAATCTGTCCACCAGAGGGCTAGATTTTAGATAGGGAGGTCAGTGCCTTCTGACCAGAGAGAAGGAAGGACGTGTGGGTGTTTTCACACAAGAGATATTTATATACAGAAATAGCAGGGATTCTAAGAAAGAAGAATTGCCTGATTATTTTGTTTTGGTGTGAAAGTCTAACACCTTAATTTTCTTTTCTGTAAATATCAATTGCCTTTTAGTTTTTTTATTTTCTAATTTTTGGATAAATAAAATGATAAATATAGTTCCTGCATTCTTTATGCACTTTATCTGTCTGTCTGGTGTCTGTCACTGAATCCCAAACACTTACACACTGCCACATTCTGAAACTGTGTTTCACTGCCACATCTGAAACTGTGCATCACTGCCACATTCCAAAATTGTGCATCACCACCGCATTCTGAAACTGTGCGTCATTGCCACATTCTGAAATTGTGTCACTACCACATATCAAAACTACATTACATCCATACTCCGAGACTGTGCATCACCTCCACATTCCAAAACGGTGCATTGTCACCACATTTTGAAATTGTGTTTCACAGCCACATTCTAAAACTGTGCATCGCCACCCCATTCTGAAACTGTGTGTCACCACCACATTCAGAAACTGAACATCACCACCACACTCCAAAATTGTGTATCACCACCAGATTCTGAAATTGTGCATCACTGCCACATTCTGAAACTGTGCATCACTGCCACATTCTGAAACTGAGCACTACTGCCACTTTCTGAAATTGTGCATTACTGCCACATTCCAGAATTGTGCACTGCCTTCACATTCTACAATTGTGTCACCGCCACATTTCAAAATTGTGCATCACCGCCACATTCTGAAACAGTGTGTCACCACCACAATCCAAAATTGTGCATCACCACCAGATTCTAAAATTGTGCATCACTGCCACATTCTGAAACAGTGTCACCACCACATTCAGAAACTGAACACCACCACCACATTCCAAAATTGTGCATCACCACCAGATTCTGAAATTGTGCATCACTGCCACATTCTGAAACTGTGCATCACTGCCACATTCAGAAACTGAGCACCACTGCCACTTTCTGAAATTGTGCATTACTGCCTCATTCCAGAATTGTGCATTGCCATCACATTCTGAAATTGTGTCACCGCCACATTTCAAAATTGTGCATCACCGCCACATTCTGAAACAGTGTGTCACCTCCATATTCTGAAACAGTGTGTCTCCTCCACATTCCAAAACTACATCAATTCCACATTCTGAAACTGTACAACACTGCCACGTTCTGAAATTGTGTATCACCACCACATTCTGAAACTGTGTGTCACTGCCAGATTCTGAAATTGTGTCACCACCACATACTGAAATTGTGCGTCATTGCCACATTCTGAAATTGTGTGTCACTACCACATTTCAAAACTGCATTACATCCATATTCCGAGACTGTGCATCACCTCCACATTCCAAAACAGTGCATTGTCACCACATTTTGAAATTGTGTTTCACAGCCACATTCTAAAACTGTGCATCGCCACCACATTCTGAAACTGTGTGTCACCACCACATTCAGAAACTGAACATCATCAACACATTCCAAAACTGTGCATCACCACCAGATTCTGAAATTGTGCATCACTGGCACATTCTGAAACTATGCATCACTGCCACATTCTGAAACTGAGCATCACTGCCACTTTCTGAAATTGTGCATCACTGCCTCATTCCAGAATTGTGCATTGCCATCACATTCTGAAACTGTGTCACCACCACATTTCAAAATTGTGCATCACTGCCACATTCTGAAACAGTGTGTCACCTCCACATTCTGAAACAGTGTGTCTCCTCCACATTCCAAAACTACATCAATTCCACATTCTGAAACTGTACAACACTGCCACATTCTGAAATTGTGTATCACCACCACATTCTGTCACTGTGTGTCACTGCCAGATTCTGAAATTGTGTCACCACCACATACTGAAATTGTGTGTCATTGTCACATTCTGAAATTGTGTGTCACTACCAGATTCCAAAACTGTGCATTACATCCATATTCTGAGACTGTGCATCACCTCCACATTCCAAACCAGTGCATTGTCACTACATTTTGAAATCGTGTGTCACAGCCACATTCCAAAACTATGCATCACCACCACTTTCTGAAACTGGACATCAACACCACATTCTGAAATTGTGCATCACCACCAGATTCTGAAATTGTGCATCACTGTCACATTCTGAAATTGTGTCATTGCCACATACTGAAACTGCGTCACTGCCACTTTTTGAAATTGTGCATCACTGTCACTTTCCAAAATTGTGCATTGCCATCACATTCTAAAACTGTGTCACTGCCACATTTCAAAATTGTGCATCACCACAACATTCCGAAACAGTGTGTCATCTCCACATTCTGAAACAGTGTGTCTCCTCCACATTCCAAAACTACATCAATTCCACATTCTGAAACTGTGCAACACTGCCACGTTCTGAAATTGTGTGTCACAGCCACATTCTGAAATTGTGTCACCACCACATTCTGAAGTTGTGTGTCACTGCCAGATTCTGAAATTGTGCATCACCACCACATTCCGAAATTGTGCATCACCTCCACATTCCGAAACAGCATATCATTGCCACATTCCAAAACGGTATGTCATCACCACACTTCAAAACTGTGTGTCACCACCACA
The DNA here is from genome assembly GCA_016271365.2 of Neoceratodus forsteri. Lineage (NCBI taxonomy): Eukaryota > Metazoa > Chordata > Ceratodontiformes > Ceratodontidae > Neoceratodus > Neoceratodus forsteri. Next base: position 241,053,426 of record CM057451.1, read on the forward strand.
TTCCAAAATAGTGTGTCACCGCCGCATTCTGAAACTGTGTGTTACCATCACATTCTGAAACTGTGTGTCACCACCACATTCACAATCTGTCACCACCACATTCTGAAACTGTGCATTACTGCCACATTCTGAAATTCTACAACACTGGCACATTCTGAAATTGTGTGTCACTGCCAGATTCCAAAATTCTACATCACCTCCACATTCCAAAATCACCCGAAACATATCAAATATTTGGACAACTTCTCACTTTCTCTTTGCACTGTCCCTTGCAGCTTTCAGGGGGCACATGTGCCACTATTAGTACTTCTGAACATTCCCTCTGCGGTGTTGAGGTATATATGGGCAGAAGCATCAGGTTGGGTAGCTTGCAAAGTTTCAGTGCCATCCATAGCAGGTCTTTTCAATCTCTCCCACAGCCGACATCTCTTCTTGGCTTCAGGACACTGGGGATCTTGCACCATAGGAGTGGCTTGACCCAGCCATGTTTCAAAGTCATCTTCACCAGGCAGCACTGGTTTCTTCTAGAGAATGGTTTTAGCCTCAGGTAGGACACTGTCCCTCTCCCCAGTACCCAAGCAGCAAACCAAGCCAGGAGCTGATCGGCAGAGTGAAACTGTCAGTTTTACAGAGATCTTGTACTTTTTGAGGAGTCTTCCCCTCCAACTTCAACCATGTTTCAAAATTTGCGTTAAAGTCATCTGCTTCTGAAGGACCCTTAGGCATTTCCTTGGCACTGTTATAAGTCACTAAGGTCCAGGTGAACCCACTCCCCATGGGGAGAAAATGGCAGGCTGCTTGGCAACATCAATTTTGGTATCACTCTTGATTAAAACACTCACACTTTTGCTATTACTTTCATACCTTAGTCCTGGAACCTTTAAATTGTTAAAACATTCCAATATCACCAGTTCATCAACAATTTCAGATCAATCAAACCTTTCTGAAATCACAGTCACCAAGAGGGCTTTTTTACAGTTCAATTGCTCCCCTCAGCACCAATCATCTTCTTGGAGTGCTATTTTACTACTGCAAAACATTCTGGGGCAATTCAGCGGAACAGTCTTTTCCCATTTCTGCAGTTAGTTTTGGGATACTATGCATGTGGAGTGTGGAAGGATCCCAGCAGTGCTTCCACATAGAAGGGGGGTCTCCCACTGAAATGTGCACCCTGATGCCCCCTCACACACTGACCTACATTGGGGTCAGCCTGGGTTCTTTTGGGTGCAGTACACATATGTAATAACAGTATAGTTTCTGGTGCCTCCACCTGGAGCAGGGATATATAATGGCAACCCAATGTGTCCTGACATCCCCCCAGGAACAAACATTAGATTCCCTTCCACACATGGTTACCTTTTCCCCACACAGTAGCACTACGCACAAAGCACTAATCATGAACAATAATTATAATGTGAAATAACCTCAGATTTATTAAAGGGAGGGGGAAAAAGAAAAGCAAAAAGCAGAGCAACAAACAGTTTTATAACAGTTGTCACACCCACACAGTCCCCATATCCCCCAAAGGGTACACCTGGCTGTCCCCCACATCCGTAAGGTTTGAATGCCTGTTGCGTGGGTACCTCACCGGGTGCTGGTAGCCAACCAGATGACATAGTGGTGCTGTAGCAGAGGGGACCACAGTTTTAAAGTGAAATAAAGATGAACTTGGCAAACAAAGGGCCCAAATGGGATTTCACAGAATTAAAACATGTAATGTTTTCAACCATCAGCCTGGGCATTTCCTGTAGCTTAAACAAAGTCCTGCCCAGGACTTACCCCCTTTAAATATCTAGGTAACTAATTAATTTTGAAAAGAACTACTCGGGACTGCAGCCCAGAGGTACTCACAGTTTGTTGAAAGTCTCAGGGGGTTCGGAGGAATGATTTGTATTGGCGGTACTGCTCAGTAAGTAGCAGACAGTCTATACAGAAGCAAAAGATGCTGGCTGAGACTCTGAAGCTGGTGCTGGGCCATTCACCAGTGACAGACCTTGCTTGTCTTCACCCCTCAGGCCCTTCGTCATCTTTGCATAACTCAGACCTTTTGTCATCTTCAACAAGGGACCACCCAGGCTCGGAGTCAGCCAGAACATTCACTGAATATCAAGATTCTGCTGGCATTTAAACAAAAATGGGCTTCTAACAGTCTCCAACCCAGCCCAAATAATGTTTCCTCCTGGCTGGGAAAACAAGTAAGCATTTCCAAAACTTCTCAGCTGGAAAGCACGATATCGCAGTTCAGATAACTTTTAAAGCAGAACCACAGCTGGAGAACAGCAGTTCAAATAACTTCCCAGGGAAAAAAATAGGTTAGCAGTCCAATTACTTTCCAGCTGGGGAAAACAACCCACAGGCAATCTGCCTAAAGAGGTTTGGGATTGAAGGGGCCTATCTGCACACAGGCTAGCTCACTGGCTCATGCAGCCCTCCAATGTCTCTCTCTCTCCACTTCCTCGGCTGGCCTCCTCCCAGATCCCAGGACTCAGCCCATTATATAGCCACCCAAAACTCCCTACCATATTGGCTCAAATTCTCATGGGCAGCTGGAGTGAGCCCTATGACCCTTCCCATAATCCTCTGTGGCTGGGAGGACCACTGGGGGCCACCATTTTTGTTTGCATATTGCTGACTGCCTTGTCAGCCTATAACTTTTAGTATAAGCCCATTTAGGGGCTATCAACCTTATGCCCTGACCCTAACTGTCTAGAAGGGGCCATGGAATTTCCCAATTTGACTAGCAGGAGCCCTGTTTGCTGGTTGGGCTCCTGAAAGATGAGGTGCCTATTTTACACCCTCCAAGGCTGCGGGTGCACATGTGCACCTCATGACTACAGTCCCTGGTCCCACTGCTCATTTGGGGACCAGGAAATCCCCATCCAAGGCAACCAGAGGTATTTTAACATAACATCCCAGCTCTGCTGCCTACCCTGGGGTAGGTGGCTGACATGAAGATTAGGGGCATAAATGGGACACAGCCCAAACTGGGTAAGCCCCACACAGGGGTGGGAGGGCTTACCTGGGACTTCATTATGGAAAGTTGTAAATTTTACTGACACTCCCTTTATTTCTGTCTCACCATCACCCTCTTACTCTTGCGTCATCTCTTCCACTGCTCCTTCCTCATTGGAAAATACTAGTTCTCCTCCCCCACCCCATCTATCATCTGTACTCTCCTCCTCTGCTGCCTCCTTCTATCCACTTTGTTCCAAAGGCTCCTGTTTCTTCTTGATTCGCCACCCTTACTCTTGCACTGGTCTAGCTGCCTTCTCTTACCAGTTCCCCTCTGTTTGGAACTGGTCACCTCCTCTTCTTCAACATGCAGTAACCCTACTGTCCCTAAAATGTTTAGCAAAACCACTCTCCCCTTACTTGTCCTGTCTCTTCCCCCAAAACTCTCCCTGACCCCTCTCCCCTTTCTCCCTCCTCCCTACAGCCATACCCCTCCTCTGCCTCCTCTCTCCTACCACTGCTGTCCTACCCCTCATCTCTCCCCACTGATGTCCCTCCCTTTTACCTACTTGCTCCCTTACACTCTCCTCTTCCCCTATCCCTCCTCTGAGGGCCTTGTCTCACTACATTAACCTTTCTGATCTCACCTCCTCCCCTGCACACCCCTTGGAAATCTTTGTTTTTTTTACGCTATTTATAATAATGCACTTTATACCTCTGGGTATTTTATTTCTCTATTTGTTTTTTTGTTTTCTTTTTATGCCTGCAATGTACTTTGCACTTTATAATTGCTGATATTATTTCATTTCTTCGTAACTGTAGCTGTTTTATCCCATGACCCCGTCAGCCTCCCGGTAGGTCTCTAAGGAATACTTTGTGGTGCAGTGCCTACATTGGCTCCCCATGGTGCCCAGCATGCTGGCATCCCCCCTACACACTGGCATGGCAGCGTACCTCATACACCTGGTAGACCTTGATGATGGATGTCTCTTGTGTTATCTGCAGAGAGTTGTATGTTGTTTGCCTTACCTGATGATGGTTGTCGCTGGTTGCTTGTGTTGCCTTGTCCCTTCTGCTTCTTGTGAGGGTGTGTGTGAGGGAATGCAGAGTTAGAAACATAGAAACATAGAATTTGATGGCAGATAAGGACCGCTTGGCTCACCTTGTCTGCCTATTTCCCTACCTAATGGATAAGCTGCAGATCCTAGTTAACCAACAGCCCACTTCCTCCTACCCACCACTAGAATTGCCTTATGTCTGTCCCATGCATTCTTGAATTCCCCACTGTTTTTGACTCTACAGCCTCCTCAGGAAGGCTGTTCCATGCATCTACAACTCTCTCTGTGAAGAAATATTTCCTCACATTACCTCTGAGCTGTCCCCCCTCTATCTTCAAATTGTGCCCCCTTGTTTTTGTACATCTCTTTTTCTGAAAGATGCTGCCCTCTTGGACTTTGTTGATTCCCTTGAGGTATTTGAAAGTTTCTATCATGTCCCCTCTCCCTCGCTTCCTCGAGGCTATACATCTTAAGCTCCTTTAGTCTTTCTTCATATGTCTTTTGGTGCAGATCCTGCACCATTTTGGTTGCCCTCCTCTGGACAGCCTCCACTCTGTCTATGTCTTTGAGGAGATGGGGTCTCCAGAACTGTACACAGTACTTCAGATGTGGTCTTACCAACTGTCTGTACAGAGGGCCAACAACTTCCTGTTTTCTACTGGTGACGTTTCTCCCTATGCATCTCAGTATACCCCCAGCCCTCCTTGCTGCCTTCTCACAATGCTCTCCCACCTTTAGGTCATCTGATATGACTACCCCCAGGTCCCTTTCCATTTTTGTTGTTGTCAGTATCTCACCCCCCCATTGTGTACTCTTCCCCTGGGTTTTTGTTTCCCAGACAGCAGAGAGTAGTGGTTAAGGGTGTGCTGTCAGATTGGTCTGCAGTCACTAGCGGTGTACCTCAGGGTTCAGTACTGGGACCTTGTCGTTTTAATAGCTATATTTTGACCTTACAACTTAGTAATCCATATATATGGATTTCTAAGTTCGCAGATGATTGCAGACTAGTACAATTGTGACTACTACAATTGAGACCCTTTCTCTTCAGCAGGCCATAAATGAAATCTATTGGTGGACAAAATCCAGTAAATTAGAACTTAACATCTCTAAATGTAAAATTATGCATTTGGGTCAGAATAATAATATTTATACATATTATATTGGGGACAACAGTCTAGCATTAACATGTGAAGAGAGGGAATTGGGCATAAAAATTACCACAGACTTAAAGTTTAGCTCACACTGTAAGCAACAGGTTAAAAGAGCTAACCAGAACCTAAACTGCATCCTGAGGTATATTTCTACTAGAAACTACAGCGTCATTATGCCATTGTATGGAGCCCTGGTGAGACCACACCTGGAATATTGTGTCCAGGTGTGGTCTCCCCAAAAAAGAGAGGATATTGCTAGAGTTGAGAGCGTACAGCGTAGGGCTACCAAATCAGTGACTGGACTGAAAAATTTATCTTATGAGGAGAGATGGACTAAACTCAAATTGTATTCATTACATTATAGAAGATTAAGGGGAGACCTATGCATGATGTTTAGAATATCTAAAGATACTGCATTAAGAGAAGATCTTAAAATATCCTACAAACCTGGGTGAACTAATGCTAGAAAGTACAGCATACAATTGGATTTGCCAAAGTGGAACACACGCCTAAGGAAACACTGGTTTATAGTCAAGGTGGTGACTGCATGGAATAGCTTACCAACAAATGTGGTGGAGAGCACAAACATGAACACATTTAAAACTAGACTCGACAACTTTCTCTATGACAAAACTACTATGTTCTAAACAATAGTAATGGCAAGCATTATGGGCGCAAGTCCCATAGCTTGAATCTACTTATGAAACTTAGGTGCATTACTTTGCACTAAGCTGCCATACATTTGACCATTCCTCCAACCCTGCCAAGTCCCTTTTCATCCTTTCCACCCCACCTTGTGTATCAACCCTGTTGCAGATCTTTGTGTCATCTGCAAAGAGACATACTTTTCCTTCCAGTCCCTCTGCAATGTCACTTATAAAAACAGTAAAAAGGACCAGCCCTAGTACTGAACCCTGTGGTACCCCACTAGTAACCCCCCTTTCTTCACTGTGGACTCCATTTACTATTACCCTCTGTGTCCTGTTGTCCAGCTAGTGTTTTACCCAGGCTACCACCCTGGGACCCACTCCCAGGTGAGCTAATTTGTTTATTAATCTTTTGTGTAGGACTGTGTCAAATGTCTTGCTAAAGTCTAGGTAGGCCATGTCCACAGCCCCTCCGTGGTCCAGTACTTTGGTCACCCAGTCAAAGAAATCAATTAGATTCATCTGACATGACCTTCCTGCTGTGAATTCATGCTGCCTTGGGTCCTGTGCCACACTGCCCTCTAGGTACTCAACAATTCTTTCCTTCAGAAGTGATTCCATCATTTTCCCTACCACTGAGGTCAAACTGACAGGTCTGTAGTTTCCTGCCTCTGTCTTGCTCCCACTTTTGTGAAGGGGAATCACATCTGCCCTCCTCCAGTCCTCAGGTACCACGCCATCCTCCCATGATTTATTAAAAAAGGGCAGTCAGTGGTTTTATTAGTTCTTCCCTTCGTTCTTTTACAATTATGGGGTGAATCCCATCAGGCCCTATTGCTTTATCCACCTTCAGTTTTAAGAGTTCTTTCAGAACCCTTTTTTCTGTGAAAGGACTAATATCACCCCCCCATCCAGAGTGGGGATTAGATATCTCCCCCTGCTTTTCCATTGTGAATACTGAGCAGAAGTATTCATTCAGTATCCCTGCTTTTTCACTGTCGCTCTCTGCCCAACCACCTTCGTCTTTATTCAGCCTCAGTATCCCTGCCTTAGTCTTTCTTTACTCCCTAATGTACCTATAAAAGGTTTTATCCCCCTTCTTAAGTGAGTTGGCTATCTTTTCCTTGGTTTGGGCCTTTGCTATTCTGACTGCCTTCCCCACTTCATTCTGCTTTAACTGGTACAGTTCTGTGTCCTGCTCCTTCTGTGTTTCCTTATACTTCTTGAATGCTATCTTTTTCTCCCTAACCTTTCCCGCCACTTCTTTTGAGAACCATAGTGGTTATTTTTTTTTGTTTTGATTTGTTTATTTGCTTCACACAATACTTGTTGCTTCTGTGATGCGGTTTTGATGTTTCCCCATTGTTGCTCCACCCCACCTTCTTGCTTGTTTGCTAGTGCTTTTCTGAGGCACTCTCCCATTTTGACAAAATCAGCCCTCCTCAAGTCCAGTACCTTCACTTTTGTATGGCTTGACTCTACAGCTAAGTTTATTGTGAACCACACTGTTTGGTGGTCATCGCTTGTTCCCAGATGGCTACCCACTTCAAGATTGGCGATCCTTCTCTCCATCCCCATTTGAGAGTACCAGGTCTAAGATTGCTCCCTCCTGAGTGGGTTCCAAAACTAGCTGTCTGAGGCATGCCCCCCCATAGGGCATCAAGAATGGCCCTGCTCTTGGATGTGGCTACAGCAAAGGTGCTCCAGTTAACATCTGGCATATTCAGGCCCTCCATCAGCAATATCTCCCCTTTCTCTGCCATCCTGAGGATGCCATCTTTCATTTCCTTGTCCATTTCCTCCCCCTAATATGGGGGGTCTGTATACAACCCCTGTGCGGATTGTGGTGCTATTTCCAGTTTACAGGGTGACCCACAGTGCCTCCTCTCCTCCCTGTTTACCATTTAGTTCTGTTGCTTTGATTTCTTCCCTTACATAGAGAGCTACTCCTCTTCTTCTTCTTCCCTCCCTGTCCCTCCTGTAGATTGTGTACCCTGGTATGTTGACATCCCAGTCATGGTTCTCTGTGTACCATGTTTCTGTGACTGCCACAATATCCAGGCATCCCTCTTCCATCAAGGCCACCATTTCGGGGAGATTTTTACCTGGACTACGGGCATTGGTACTCATTACCCTCCATTCATTTATGGCTTTATTTCTTTTTGCCCCATCCCTGTCCTTACTGCCTTTGTCTTTTTCTCCATTTACCCCTGCCCTTCTCCCTATCCACTGCTCTATCTTGGTTGAAAACCCTAACATCGAATTTCCCTGCTTTTCATGGGTTGATATACCCTAATTGATGCATTAACATAGTTTTTTTCAAAGAATTTCCTTACTTTTGTAAGTATAAGAGAACATACACACACATTGCTCATGGCCCTCAAACCCATCTCTGTTCCTATCTTATCCAAGTCTTGTTTTTGTGCCTAGAAAGTCTGTGAAGCCTATACTAAGCCTAAACACTGTGATCTCCTTTTTTATTGCATGTATACTGCTATGCAATCTGTTTTGTCACCCATATGGAGGATGCTTTATATCTGTATTGCTTGTACAGTATGTTTATCTACTTGAAATGTTCAATAAAAAGATAAAGTGAAAAAAAGAAAGTCTGTAAAAGTGTTATTCAGTACTCTCCCTTGATTAATTCATAAATCGTGTGCCCCCAGTCAGAATTTTCTTGCCTTAACATTCTCCAGCCTTGTTTGTTTTCCATATATACCCTGATACAGAATGGTACATCTTAAGGTTTGCTTTTCTCTCGCAACACTGATTGATATGTGTGCTGAATGTGTCGGAGGTTTATTAGCTGATATTCAGTATTTAATTATAGGAATCTTTAAGATAAAGCACATATGATACATATGACCCAGATCAGTAATTACCCCGTTTGGTCTGCTGGTCGACAAGTTGAAGTTCATATTTTGAAATAAAGTTCATATTCTAAAGCAAAATTAATTATGATCCACACAGTACAAGGATTTTTAGGATTTGACTCCCGGGAGAGGCATCTGCAGTCCTTATTTCCTAGACACTTCTATGAGCTGCATGGTGCTTAACAGATAACATGTCAGTACTCTGCTATATAAGGTGCAGCCAGTGCATGTCACTCTACTGGATCAGAGAAAAAAATGACTCACTGGTGAGTACACGCTGAGGAAGTAATGCTTAAGTTTCAGAGCCTACATACATTGTAGACCCTATTTTTTTTACATGTCTACTCACCCATCTGGTACATGTCATACAATGTATGTATAGCTTTATATACAGCATATGTACACAGAGTGAAACTGTGAGTGCTTGCAACATTTCACAAGAGCACAAAGACTTATGTCTCTATCCTACTTCCCATTTTCTTGTAGGGTAGGAATTTCTGCACACTCTCAGTGGTCGGTGGGGTGTAGCCATAAAATAAAATGCCCCATGATAAGGATATTTGTAATGGTTGTCTATTGTATGGGATTGGGGGGGCTTAAAATAAAAACACTTATATGCAAAATGAGCAGTGTCTTTAGATGAGATAATGCAATTCAATAATTTTATCTTAATTGTATTGGTACTGTACCAACAGTGAATAAATGGAAAACAACCGTTTTGCTCCCTGGAGAAGTTTATTTTTCACAACTGGTACCACAGGTCTGTGACAGACAGAATTTATTGTTAGATGCCTTGGAAAAATAATCTAACATCTCAGGACTCAGTATCTCAGAATCATTCTGAGGTAATGGTGTCAGAAGGAGACCAGTTTATCCTGAAGTCGACCTATAAAACCAGTGCTAGCTCCCTATCTGTACTGGTACAGACAGTGTTGGGGGCAGTCTCTGCAGTACCTGCTGCACCTGTTAACTTTTGTGGTCGGCCATATGGACAAGACACTGCTCGTCATGGTTTCAACATAAGTGTAAATAAATTGCAAATTAAGGTCCAGCTCACTATACCTGGAGCTCAGATTTCTGACACCACCATGTATTTCTATGCACTGAGCCCCACTGCAATGACAAACCACACAGACTCATATAGGAACCCCTTCAGCACATAAATCCTCTCTGACTTCCCACAGCCTACAGTGCTAATCTACTGCCTACATTCTGCAGGGTTTCCTGCAGGATTCATAGATTCATAGAAGTGTGAAGGCAGAAACGGACCGAAACAAGGCCCACCGAGTCTGCCCATTTGTCCAGCTATCTGCTTGGACATGTGCCACCCCTTTGTGTTTTTTTTTAATATAGCTTTTTCTGGGTTTTTCTTGGGTTTTCTCCCACCCCATCCACCCTGGAGCCCCAGCACTTGGTCATACGTGTACATGGAGGCGCGCATGGACACCAGAAGCTAGCTCAGCCCCTTCTACCCACCCTTACTGCTGCCCTGCCTGCCTACATTACCACACCGGACCTCCACCCAGTGGAGAACTGAACTATGGGAGGGTCAACAACCTACTCCCACCACCCCCAGGAGAGGAGAGCAGCCTGATGGTGCACTCAATCCCATTCCTCCAACCCCCCATACTGGCACTCTGATGACCTGAGGTCATTCTTGAACCCTGGTTACTGGTGTAGTGTGAGGTGTGGCATCCAGCACCTCAATCCTCAGTGTCACCAGGATGGCTCTGCAGGATGTGTTTTAAAGGGACACTGTCAACCTGTTTTTCATCATATTATTTCTAGTTGAAACCTCACATTTTATGATTGCTTACCCTCTCTAAAATTCACTGATGTTGCTGTTTGTTTTGTCTGTCTCCTTGTTTAGAAGAACTGAAATGCATGGCAGTGTATATGTAATCAATAACACATGATGAGGTGTGGGTTACGTGCTGATAAGAGCATGCCTAGGGGTGTGCTGGGCATGAGGCTGGCAGAAGTGCCTTATGCCCTTAGGGCGTGTTCTTATCAGCACGCAACCCACACCGGAGTGTGTTATTGGCGCTTTATAAATGGGCAACAGTAAAGTGAATAAACATTTTAGTTTTAAAGTTTTTTATTGATATTTTAAAAATAATAGGAGAACATATTGTAGGGAAGAAAATAGTCCCTTTTTGTTATTGTGTTATTGCCATTAGGATAGTTAAAATTGCCATTAGTATAGTAAGATTGAAGGTTTTAAGATGGATTTTAAATATTTTAACATTTTTATTTGGGTTTAATTAAGGGAATTAAGGGAACAAAGAGGAATGATTTGGGTTTTAATTTAGGAAGCGGGAAACCTTCTCGCCTGAGATCGGGAACTGAAATGGCGCTATGAAACGACTGATCTCGTAACTGTATTGATGTTTAAAACGCAAGCTAGTAAACTGTCCAGAGCACGCTGAAAAAAGTAAAGCACAGAGCAATAAACCCAAGTCATCTATCGAAGAAGAAAACTTCCTACAACAAAACGATGTACCTTGTTCCCTGTCCAACATTGCTGCGATCACCGGCTATTTAATTGTGTGGAATCTGCTAGTTGAGGTGTTGGTGCTTCATGTTACGTCTGCTATGCGTTTTAGTTCGAGGGTGATGAACTTCTACGCCAGTATCCTGGAGTTTCGAGGTTAAATGCTGACGCTTTGGACTTCTATTGTAATGCTGTATTACGCTTGTTGGTGGGAAGGTTTCTTGTGGGGTTGGATTCTCGTCGGAGCGGAAGTTGTTATGTTTCCGGTAATGGGAGCAATGTTGGAGCTGGAGCAAGGTACATCGTTTTCTTTTAGGAAGTTTTCTTTTTCTGTAGATGACTTGGGTTTATTGCTGTGTGGTTTTTTTTTCAGGGTGCTGTGGACTATTTATTCGTTCCATTTTAAAGAGTAATGGAGTTGCGATCGGTGTTTTTTTGCGCCGTTTCAGTTCGCGGTCTGAGGCGAGAAGGTGTCGGGCTGTGGCATCAGTGAGCTCTGCCAGTCAGCGTTCTTGTTTTCAGTTGGCAGAGCTCACTGATTTTTTCTGTCATGAGGCATGTTGCTGGTTGGTAGTGCCGGTTGGCTACAATATCATCTGATAAGGACACGGCTCAGATGATGTTGTAGCCAATCAGTGCTTTGGGATTTCGAAGCCCATTTTATAATTATAAACAACCTTGTTTTTGTTTACAATCCTAGTTCTGTTCTTATAGCATACTTCCTGGGCATTAGAAACACACCCAAACAGTTCAGTCACTCATAAGGCAGTATCCTCCTAAACTCCCACAGCATCATGAGGTGCTAGAATGTTTGTGGGTGTTCCCAAGTCCAGGAAAGATGTATTTGGAGCTGATTAAGGAATGTAAACAAACCTGTTTTGGTGTGCTAACACCAGTATGTTGGGCAGTCTGTTTTTTACTTTTGTTAAGAAAATATGAGTTCAAATCAAACTACCAGCTACATCAACAATCTTTACAGAATGTTGGCAATCATAAAATTTGTTCTTTAAACTAGGGACATTTTGAGACCTAAGGGGGTTGACGGTGTCCCTTTAAATCTGTTTGTAAGAGTTCCCTGTCCCCTAAACCCATGTAATATTGTGTAAAACATCTCATAAGTAAGACGGGACATCTCACCAGGTAGTCATGAAGCACATCATTTTAAATAAATAATAAAGCCATTCTGGGGTTATCACAAAACATTGGTTTATTTTATTTTTTTTTCAAATGGGTATTCCACATCCTGCTCATGCTGCGAACGGGGTATGCAACAGAATATTTTTAAAGTTAGGCAAATATACTGTAAGTGTAAATTAAACTAATTCTACATATTTAAAAATCTCCCAACAAAAGTTTACCTGCTGATTTGGTTATTAACAATTAAACTTGCATTTCCGTATTCTCAAGCAACAGTGTATGAGCTATTATTCCAAACCATGCACATATCTGAAAATTAAAGGATTAGAAAGTTGTCTGCTTGGGTGACAGTACAGTAATTTAACATGTTAATTTTTATAGCTGTCCTACCCTGACTCAACAAGCTATAGTTACAGAGATGTAATAATTTATGCAGGCCCCATAATGTATCATTGCTCTTTTAATGATCTGGAACTGAACAGAATGCAATCTTTATCAATTGTATATACAAACTAATAGTACACTGCATGTGTTCAGTATTAAATAACTAACGTATACACTCGGTAACACTGTAAGTGGTCAACATAGACTGAGTTACAGGTACAGAGAACTAAATGTTGGAGTGCTAAAGGATGAATACTCCAGTGGTGTTACAGATTTTAACCACTCCCTTGTGCTTGCAGCTGTTCACCTCCTCATCTTCATCTCTAACGGTGACTATATACCAAGTTTCTTCTTGCCTCACTGCACAAGTATTATGTATATTAAATGTTTTAAAACCCTTAGTTGTTTTGAGATCTGCAATATGTAATAGTTTGTCTGCCTGATTGGTACCACTAGGGTTTGCTATACTTACTTTGTCTTCCTTGAAATTCAAATTACTGCCTGGAGACTGAATCCGTCAGCTGTCATGTTAAATAAAATAACTTTTAAACATACTATTGTGTATCTTTTTTTTGGTAGTGTGGGGCTGTTTTAATGTGGCAGTAGTCTACAGGGTAATGAGTGGCAGAGGATCAGCAGCCGAGGGAGTGGGCAAGGAAGTGGTTGAGGAGTCTCCCATTCTGAGTATCTACGCTCATTAACTTTTACTTTTTTCATATTTTTTTAAAGGATTGGGGTGGTTGGTAATGGCAGAACAAACAAAAACAAGCCGATTGAGCAGGAGGAGCAGAGAGCTTCTTAACTGAGTGAGCAGGCAGCAGACATGTTGCAAACTGAGTGAGTGGGCAGCAGGGGTGGAGAAGTGGACAGATGGCACACAGGTACCTATAAGTGAGATAGCGGGATGGATGCAGGCCAAGCAATGGGCCATAGAAACTACAAGAAAAAAAAAAGCTGCCCCATCCCAGGTCAGTGTCTTTCAGTATTCTGGCACTTTCCAGCATGCAAATGAAATGTTTTCGGAAGGGCAAGCAGTTGCAGTTCTGGAAAGCGTTGGTATTTTCTGAGGAACACTGAACTAGGATCAGGCAGTGGCAGTACAAAAAGTACTAGAGCAATACTGTCATGGTGGCATTAACATACACAGCATGATTGCAGCGGGCAGGCTCACCAGACAGGCAGCCATCATTGTCAGACTCCTTTGGTAGTCCCCCTAGCTAGCTCCAGACCATCTTCCATCCTCTGAACTGTCTCTGCAGAGCATAAGCACCTCAATACCTGGCCAACTCTGGTGAACCACCGGGGTTCTTGTAGAGGGGCTGTGTCCTGAGGAATTGGTCTCTGGACCAGAATGGTGCTGCCTGGGATGCAGATACAATTCCAGTGAACGGGGGGAGGGGGAGGACAGCCGTACAATGATAACAAACACCTACATTTTTATACAGTGTATTCTTACAGAAACCGTCCATCAGCAGCAGCCGAGGGCAGCTGAAAGAGTGGGCAAGGGAGAGGTTGATGAGTCTCCAGTTCTGAGTATGTACACTCATTAACTTTCACTTTTTGTTTCATATTTTATTGAAAGGATTGGGGTGGTGGGTAATGGCAGAACAAATGAAAAACAAGCCAATCGAGCAAGAGGAGTGGACAGCTTCTTAACTTTAGGTCCCAATTGAAATGGATGTTCATCTGCATGGATGATCATTTGCAGTATTTTTTATTTGAAATTGACATTGCGTTGGCTAGCAGTACAAAATCAGTCATCTGCAAGTACAAAGAGAATAAAAGACAGCAAACCATAAATGCACAGGCAAAAAAATATGTCTGACAGGAAGTGGGCTAACAACTGATGGAAAACAAATCTGTCTACTATAAGAATCTGAAAACAGGCTTACTCTGCAGGGGTCCCGTTAATCTATTATTACTTCCTAATAAGGAGAAGAAAATAAGATGGGAGATGGTTGTTGTAAGAAAATAGGCTGGGTTGAGCAGTGGGGGCTATGTTCCTGGCGTGAAAAGATACATAAATGTAAGTGAGGGCACTCGCATAGCAGAGCTTGTCCTCTCCACTCACAGCTGCAGCCTTGTTTCCTGTCAGCAACTTCGCATACTTTTCTTAAAGTCTCCCAGCTGGCTGGAAATTATCTTCCTTGCATTAGGTGGGACTCATTGGAGGCAGATCACCAGGCATATACACACGCTCACGTGCGGTCTTGCGCAAAATAACTTATCTAAAAATTTTTTATTTAAAAAGAAAGACATGAACATTTCCCTTTTCTCCAGCAGATTACTGTCTATGAAGAATACATTTAAAATGGACAAAGAACAAAGGATCCCCGAGTCACCTTCACAGTGTGATGGGGTAAAGGGAGAAGGATTTTCCCCTTCATGAAAAAGGATCCTTTTTCATGACCTGTGATACGAAAAAAGATTATTTTTCATATTATACGGTCAGGAAAAAGGATTTAAAATGTAACAAGAGGCACATTTGGGGGACATTTTTCCAACATTTAAGTGCAGAGTCCACCTTTAGGGGTGTCCCGATGAGCCACACAGATGTTCTCTCCAGGATGTCATTTTTGTGGGTTTTGAATTAATTTTTCTTAAAAAGGAAAACAAGATGGCATCAAATGAAAAAGTAATTTTCCCATGCAAAACAGGATTCCATTTTCGTTTCATACAGTTATCTTTTAGTGCTTACTGAGCATGCTAAGAAACAAGTTTTTCAAATGTTTAAAATACAATAACCTAAAAATGGCTTATTAGTTTTTCACCAGACTAGCAAAAGGCACATCTGTACACTAGTCCCTTACTTTTCTGAAAATTTTAGACCAAGATTCCAAACCATCTGGGCTGTAAGCAAGTTCAAAAAAAATCCCAGCAAAGTCAGTGAGCGACAAAATGCTTTTTTCACCTCTCCAGAACTCACAAACTGCACTTCCAACTGGAACGTAACTTACCATATCCTGAGATCTAACCTGTGTGATGGTGCATTCAAATTTGCTTGTGAATCCATTGAATGGGTGCAGTGTTATTAAAGTGCAAAATTTCCAGTTTAACATTGAAGTGCCTATGCAACCCTAACTAAAGGGGTACAACCATGCCTCTATAATATATATATATATATATATATATATATATATATATATATACTGTATATGCATTGCAAAAACTCAATTAATGCATCAGTTAGGGTTCCTATTAGAGTGACAACAGTATGGAAATTCAGTGTTAGGGTTCCTACCCTACCACCCCACCCAACCCCACCCCCACTCTCACACACCAACAGGCATTGGGTGTGTTTTGGGGGTATTTGGCCCTAACTTCATGCCATTCTCATATACTGTACCATCTCAGCTTCCTTACACATGGAATGGGTGAGAGTTAGCTAGGACCTCAAGGCATACCCGATGCCTGTTGGTGTGGAGGGCGAGTGTGGTGAGGTAGGGTAGGAACCCTAACACTGAATTTCCATACTTCTGTCACTGTAATAGGAACCCTAACTGATGCATTAACAGAGTTTTTTGTAATGAATTTCCTTACATTTTGAGATAGTACAATAGTGTCTTTATTTTACTGTGGACCCTGCGCTCCAACCTCTCCATAGATGCACATAAGTATTTAGGTGTGGAAGCACAGGGCGTCCTGGGTCCTGTACTTCCATGTGTCAAACAACAGTGACCAAATTGTCAGCATAGTCATCTTATTACCCCACCTCATGTATCCCAGTACAGAGAAATTGTGAAATGCAAGGCAAAACATAATAATGCACAACTGTAATGGTATTCTGCGCCACAGATGCGAAAACACATTTTGGGCAAGATGTGAAAAATGACATCTATACTGTTCATGAGGTGGTGTGTAAAAATGGCTATGTTGAAAATTTGACATCAAAATATTAAAAAGTACGAAAGTTATGTACGTGTGTTGAATAAAGTCAATGGACACATGTAACTCTGGCATTTTTAGGAATTGTTTCACCATATGTTCAGCATGGCCTTCTGGTGACCCCATCTCATGGACATGGCACTGTCATTTCATTAATCAGTCCCAAAAGGGGATTTCATGCAATGTACATGCTATTTTGCGCCACAGGAGTGAAAACACTTTTCAGGCAGGATATGAAAAATGACAGTTGTACTGTTCACGAGGTAGTGTGAAATAATGGCAATGCTGAAAATTTGGAGTGAAAATATTAAAAATTGCCAAAGTTATGCGCGTGCATAGCGAAATTTCAGCAACCACACATAACTCGGGTATTTTCTGATATTTTTGCACAAGATTTTAAACATGGACTTTTTGGGACCCCACCTCATGAGCACTGACACTGTCATTTTGTTAATTGGTTGCAAAAGGTGATTTCATGCAGTAACCACAAAATCACCTTTTGGGACCAAGTAATGAAATTAAAGTGCCAGTGTTCAAGAGGTGGGGTCCTAAAAGGCCCATGTTGAAAATTTGGTGAAAAAATAACAAAAAATGACCAAGATATCAACATACAGTAAGAGCAAAAATTCTTGCACTTTAGGCTCACAAAGTAAGATCCTACGTTGTATCTCCGCATATGAAGCAAATGCCTACTTCGTATGGCTCATGACATAGGATCCTACTTCATATCTTGGCATACAAAACAGGAAAAATAGAAACATAGAATTTGATGGCAGATAAGGACTGCTTGGCCCACCTAGTCTGCCCATTTCCCTACCTGATGGATAAGCTGCAGAATCTAGTTAATCAACAGCTTACTTCTTCCTACCTCCCCACTAGAATTGCCCTATGTCTGTCCCATGCATTCTTGAATTCTCCCACTGTTCCTGACTCCACAACCTCCTCAGGAGACTGTTCCATGCATCTACAACTCTCTCTGTAAAAAAAAAAAATACTTTCTAACATTACCTCTGAGCCGTCCCCCCTCTATCTTCAAATTGTGCCCCCTTGTTCTTGCACATCTCTTTTTCTGAAAGTTGCTACCCTCTTGCACTTTGCTAATTCCCTTGAGATACTTGAAAGTTTCTGTCATGTCCCCTCTCTCCCTCCTTTCCACAAGGGTATACATATTAAGTTAGTCTCTCCTCATGTGTCTTCTGGTGAAGACCCTGAACCATTTTGGTTGCCCTCCTCTGAACAGCCTTCACTCTGTCTATGTCTTTGTGGAGATGGGGTCTCCAGAATTGCATGCAGTACTCCAGATGGGGTCTCACCAACTGTCTGTACAGAGGGATAACAACTTCCTGTTTTCTACTGTTGATGCCTTTCCCTATGCATCCCAGTATCCCACAAGCCATCCTTACTGCCTTCTCACATTGCTCATGAAGTAGGATCCTACTTCGTATCATGGCATACAAAGTAGGACCCTACTTTGTATGACGCCTATAAGAACAAAGAATTGAAATGTTAAATAAAACACATTTTAAGGGAATTTTTTGAGCAGTAAAGTGCAGAATGCACATGGGGGTCCCAATAAGCAAGCTACATGTGTTGCTTCCTCCCCAGAATATCATTTTGGGAGGTTTCCAAATTTGAAGTTTTCAGGCAAAACTGAAAACAAGATGGCAGCCATACGAAGTAGGACTTTTCCCATACGAAGCAGGATTCCTACTTCGTTTCATATAGCTATCTTGTAGTGCTTTCTGAGCATGCTCAGAAACAATTATTTTCAAATTTTTAAATTGCAATAACTTAAAAACTGTGTATTATTTTTTCACCAGACTAGCAAAAGGCACAAATGTGGGGTAGTCCCTTTCTGCTCTGAAAATTTCAGACCAAAAAGCCAAACCATCTGGGCTATAGGTAAGTTCAAAGAAAAATCCTAGTAAAGTTAATGAGCAAAAACATGTTTTCCCATCTCTCTATAACTCACAGACTGCATATCTGACCAGATCATAACTTGCCACATCAGGAGATCTGCCCTGTTTACCCAGGGTCACACTGGTTAACCTGCATGCATCTAATGTTAATCAGGGCTGTTTTCTTTGCCACTGTGGCTGACAAGCTGGGAACATGTAACACAAAGGTTATTATTATGGCAGGTGATATGAACTCTACACTGGATAATTACCTGGACAGAAGTTCACAAATGTCACTTGAACAAATAAACTCTTCTAAGGCCTTTAATAAACTTTGCTAGGACCTAGGCCTAATAGACTCTTGGAGAGTAACGCATCCTAAGGGCAGGGACCTCACGTTTAGATGTTGCAGACAACTCATACTCTAGGATAGATTATATACTTGTTTCAAAACAGTTGTTGACTGGCCTGGCAAGTAGTAACACAGGAAACCTTACCCGGTTACCAAACAGTAAAATAAAAAAAATAAATAAGTAAAATAAAGGGAACATGGTCATTTCAAACCACACCACAGTGACAGCTAGCATCCAGTTAGAAGACATCTCTGATTCAAAGGGGGCATGGAGATTCAATAGCAGTTTACTAAAGGACAGTGAGTTTATTAAAATGTTAAGTGCAGAAATCATACACTTTCTTGAGTTAAATGACAATGGGGAGGTGTCTAATGGTGTTCTGTGGGACGCTCTAATGGCCTATATGAGAAGTTGTATATCATATACTAGCCATAAAAAAATTGCAAAATGTACAGCTGAACAATCTAGAAAAAGAAATCAAACTAAGAGTTCCAATTTGTATGATCTTTAAGTTCAGATTCACAATTATCCTCAGAAATAGTGGGATTAAAATATGCTGCTAACACCATATATAACCGCAAGGCTGAATTTGCATTATTTTGACTGAAACAGAAGTACTGGGAATCTGGTGAAGCACAAGGGAAATTATTAGTTCACAGACTCGGTAAAAGTACAGAATCCACAAAAAATTGTCTCAGAGTTAACAAACACACTGTGGCCCATTCAGAGACTCAAATTGCTAAAAGCTTTGAAAGATTGTATGCTAAATTATATGAATCTGAAGTGCCTCATAATGAGGAATTGCTCAACTCCTTCTTAGGTAATTTAAAGATGCCTTCCATTTCTGAGAATGATAATCTGGCTCTAAACAAACCTTTTACTAAAGATGAATTAGTTAAAGCAACTATGTCAATACCAGCTGGTAAGGCGCCAGGATTAGATGGGTTCTTAGGTGAGTTTTACAAGGAACAATACAAGAGTCTGCCCCTTTGTTAATTAGAGTTTTTACTGAATCCTTTGAATCAGGTAGGCTACCTCCCTCTATGTGTGAAGCAGCCATAAGTGTATTTCCAAAAAAGAACAAAGACCCCAATAGATATGACAATAACAGACCTGTCTCCCTGATCAATGTTGATTGTAAATTACTAGCAATGATGTTAACTAACAGACTAAACAATCTCATCCCAAAATTAATTCATTCTGATCAAGTGGAATTTGTTAAAGGCTGAAATAGTGCTGACTTGATAAAAAAGGTTCTACACACTATACATAATGTAAAGAATGCCAACAACAGCCCATTTCTATTGTCTTTGGATGCTAACAAATCCTTTTATCAGCTGGAATGCAGAGCATGCTGAC
The DNA here is from genome assembly GCA_016271365.2 of Neoceratodus forsteri. Classification (NCBI taxonomy): domain Eukaryota; kingdom Metazoa; phylum Chordata; order Ceratodontiformes; family Ceratodontidae; genus Neoceratodus; species Neoceratodus forsteri. Next base: position 241,073,617 of record CM057451.1, read on the forward strand.
TATATATAATCTAGGGGAATATTTTTGTGGTTGAGTAGGAATTTTATACAAGCAAATTTTTGGCTACTGTTAAAGTAAATGGGTTGTTCTCAGACAAATTTGAAATACATAGAGGGACCAGATAAGGATGCCCTCTATCTCCCTTGCTGTTTATACTGGCCTTAGAACCTTTACTAATTAAAAGTAGGACTTCTGCCGAGATTAAATGTACAGGGTTGGGTAAATATAATAAACTTGTGGCTTATGCAGATGATTTACTGCTTACTTTCTCAGAGCCATGTATAACTTTAGGCCCATTGATGGACCTTATCCAAGAATTCTCCCTGATCCCAGGTTTTAAAATACATTTTGAAAAATCAGAAATACTCCCACTTTCAAAGCTAGTTGGTAGCAATGATTTTACTCAGTATAAATTTAAGGACTCTACATCTACAGTTACTTTTCTAGGCCTAGAATTGTGTGATGATATTAAACAAATCATTACATTTAAGTTCAGTAAGTCAATAGACTCTTTAAAACTAGACCTACAGAGGTGGTGTCCAATGTTTTTATCTGTCTGAGGCAAGATACAAGCAATAAACATGATTTTGGCTCCTAAAGTCTATTACTTATTATGCCACTTACCACTACAATTACTAGATAAATATTATAAGTTATTGGACTCTGTGCTGCTAAACTATCTATGGGAGGACAAGCTTGCTCATTTTATTTAAGTTTAAACTACAACAACTCAGAACTAGGGGCAGATTTAATTATCCAGCCTTCAGAACAAGACATGACACCTTTTTAGTGACACAATATTCAGGATTTATGGTTACAGGATACTAATCTGACCTCAGGGTGGGTGTATACTGAAACATGTTTATTAAAAGGAGCAAATCCCAGAGTAATTTTATTTGTGGAACTTCCCAAAGAACTCAAGTCTCACCCTATTTTAAAGACCATATCATTAGCCTGGTTCAAGATTGCCAAGGAATTAGATTGGAACCTGGCTTATTCTCCACACTGTCCTATTTGGAACAACAAACTCTTTCAAAGTGAGGGCAAAAACCTGGTTTGGAAGAGCTGGATATATAGAAGCATTTATCACATAAGTGACCTAGTAGATCATAGCCCATTAACCCTGTTGTCTTTTAACGATATGGCCAGGAAATACAAAATGCCCAGAACCAAATGTTATGGATATTTACAACTCAGACAAATTCTGAGTGAAAACGTTAATGACTCAGTCACATTGCCTCCTATTCACCCCCTAGATAAAATATTCTCTACGTACAAGGGTTACAAAACAATATACAATATGGTTATAGAGTCTAAAGAAAATCTGGTTGAGTAGTTAATCCAAAAATGGGAAGTTGAGCTAGGTACTACTTTTTTATTGACTGAGTGGGATCAAAGCTGGGTAAATAGTCTCAAGGCATGTAAAGAGGCAAAAGGTAGGTTAGTGCACTATAAAATCGTACATAGATGGCATCACAACCCAGAAAAAAATGTTTAATAGGGGTATTTCCAACAGCAATACTTGTTGGAGGTATCTAAATGGTACTGGGACAATTACACACATCATCTGGTTTTGCCCACTAATTCAGAAATATTGGAATGAAGTTATTGAAGCCTGCATAAAAATTCTGAATAAAAAGATTATACCAACTGACAAATTAATAATGTTGGGTATCACGTCAGATCTAAACCTATGGTCTAAACATAATATCCTGTGGCTACTAACTGCCATGATCTCAGCCAAGAATGTAATTCTTAGACATTGGAAGCAAACCTCTCCCATCCCCACTCTGAATGCATGGCTAGAAGATATTACTACCAGACTGAGCTATGAAAGACTTGCATTTGTCTGCAGTGATCGAATAGAGAATTTCTGGGACATCTGGAACCCATTTTTAAATTCCATTTTCTGTAAATGTGTTACTTAGGAATATAATAGATGTATTGGTTAGAAGTTTTTAGTATGTCTTAGCTTATGACAATTTGAGAATGTTTTTACCTAAAAGTAAGTATGTATGATTGACATTTGCAGATGTGATGATGTATGTATTATTGTTTATTCTTATATCTTTCTAAATCTTCAATAAAAGTTTTAATTACAAAAAAGGAGATCTGCCCCACAGAATAGTGCACACCAGATTTTGTGCAACTCCATTGAATGGTTGTGAAGTTATTAAAGTGCAAAAGTTTGAGTTTAACATTGAAGTGCCTACTCAACCATAACTATAGGGGCACAACTACGCCCCTATAATAGATATATATATATATATATATATATATATATATATATATATATATATATTATATGGGGCACGGTTGTGCCCTGATAGTAAGGGTTGAATAGCCTGTTTATGCTAAACCTCAAATTTTGCACTTTAATAACTTTGCAACCATTCAATGGATTTGCACAAGATTGGTATGCACAGTCCCATGGGATAGGTCTCTTGATGTGGCAAGTTTCTTTCCAGTAGGATGTACGGATTCTGAGATCTGGATGGTGCTAAAACCTTAAAAGTTACCTTTTTTTTTTTTTTTTTGCAGTTTTTTCCTCATCGCCTTCTATCCACAAGGTGTGGAATTTTGGTGCGATTTTTTTATGGTACAGCCAGCTTGGGTAACAGAACTGCCATGCTAAGTTTGGTGAAAGAATATTGATCTGTTGCAAAGTTATTACATTTTTAAATTTCCCATTGTTTTCAAGGGGAATCTTCAGTCAATTTTATAGGGATAAAGTTCGACCAAGGATTGACCTCGTGAAAAAGGAATCATTCTCGCAAGATCAGTTCCTTTTTAGTGAGACTAAAATCTTTTTTTGTGAAAGAAATATCCTTTTTCTTCCCCCCACAAACTAAAAAAGGTGGAAAATACATAAAAGATGTTGAAATTTTACAAGTCAAACACTAGAATATAGCTAAATGGGCCCTGTTTAACTAGATTCTGGTGTGTGTTTTGCACAGTAAGGGCCAGAAATACTTTTTCTGGGCACCCAAAATCCTGGGTACCCAGCTTAGTGAGATGAGCCTTCCGCTGTTTTTTCCCTGATGTCTAGTGGCACCCTTCACTCCTCAAATGCTGTACCCATATATTACATGTTGTCTAGTGGCACCCCCGCCTGCCAATTGCCATTTCCCTTATCATTTAATATATAATCCCTGGTGTCTAGTGGCACCCCTGACCTGCCCAGTACTGTCCCAATTATCACCCTGTTCCAAAGTTGCCTCTGAAGTAAAACAAAACTTTTGTTTTCCTGGCTCCCATTCAGAATTCAGCTTTTAAATGAAGCAAAACTTCCTTTAACAAATTGTTCCTAATCATTGAAGGGGAGGGCAAGTAGAGACAAACTATAGAGCCCTCTGACCCCCTGGATGTTGTTCCCGCTGTGACTAATCTCTGAGTGACGCCCCACTAAGATAGGAGCACTTGTCCTTTGTTCTTTCTTGGAGACCCTTTTTTTCAATTAAATGTTTAGTACTGGCTCCCTCGGCTGGCTCCCATTCCGAAGTTGCCTCTTATGTAAAACAAAACTTTTTTTTTTCCCTGACTCCCATTTGGAATTTGTCTTTTAACTAAAGCAAATTTTGTTTTGTTTTTTTCTTTAAAAATATTTAATATAAAATCTTATGGTGGATCTAATAAAGAAGTGCTGCAATATTTAAGAGCTGTTTTAGTAAGGGCTCCTTCCTGGATTAGAAAAAAAGGAGGAATAAAAGAGTAGCAGGGAACATTTTAATTAATTACTTGACATTTTTGTCATAAAACAAAGAGTGCTGCCACTCAATTTGTCCTGTGATTTCTGTCCAAATATGAATTGTGTGCTGAATAACAGTGTTTGCAGAAGAGAGTTTACTTTTCAGTTTCAGTATTTTAACTCAAATACTCCAAGACTTTGCCTGGACAATTTTACCAAACTGAAAACAAGGTTTTTACAATGGTTGTAAATGCTATCAATGAAGTTTCTTCCTAGTAAGTCCTACAGGCTGTCTGCTTCAATCCCAAGTGCTTTGCAGAGATGTATGTTGGATACTCCAGTACCTGAGTGCTCATGTTTTTTAAAATTGAACTGCATGAGGTTTGTAGAAATGTTAAAAAGTATGATTAAAATATAGTATAAGGTCATGCTCTTTGCATGAGAATGCAGAGCTATTTGTGAATAAGGACAGAGCTATTTTTAATTAGAGACAGTGTTTTTCAATCTCTCAGTCAGGTGGTCAAGTAAACTATTGGCACCAATTTGCTTTAAGCAACTGCAAGGTTAGTTTCTGAAATCCTTTGAAACCTGAGAGACTGCCAGAGTTTTATTACAAAAGTTATACTTTTGAGGGAGACAACCTTCTAAATGATTTTTTTTCTAGGTAAACAGGTCCACCTCTGGGATAGCAGTTTGATTTAGAGTAAAATGAAAGCTCTCTCGCATAAATATAATCATCTAATTGCTCCAAAAGGATCCCTAATTTTAGTATGGGACTTGAGTACAAAGCACGTTCGAAAACTGGGTTCCTTTAGTTTTAATTCTAGCAGCTTGATGTTCATAGCAGTGTTTTGGAGAGCCTGTCAGTGACTGCATTTTCAAAAGATTTTCCAATCAGACAAACCAATCCAATTCCTTGTATTCTCCATAGCTCTCAGTTTGATCCATGGCCATGGCCAGTTTTTCTAAGGAGGGTGGGGGGTGAAAAAGAGGGAACACTCTCTGGAGTAAGGCAGCACTCTGAGCTTACAAATATAAATTAAAACATTGTGAAAGATGAAACAGGATAATATCCTGAGAGCGAACATAGGTTGCTGCATATTATAACAGAGATGGTGTACCTATAGTTAATTAACCAATTGCCCAAAAAATGATTAGGAGCAGAACTCCAAGTCCCGGGTCAGTAGCACCTCATTTCCTTCACAACAGGTCCCAGAATCCACTCTGATCTCATATTTCTTTTTATATGCATATATGTACAGTGTATGGGCATTCCATGATTCTTTGTGCATATATGCATTATTCTCAGTATGTTTCCTTAGTTTGTAATCCAAGGAGCAGAACTCTGCTCTGGCCAGCTTCTGAGATGGTATTCAGAAAATTTAATGTTGAGCTTGGTATTTTGCAAAACTGCAATAAACTATAAATTTTATAAAAGAAATCTCAAGGTATCTAAGTGAACCAGTCTGACTCTGGATCATACAGATTTGTGCCACCACCTGAAACTGCAATGTTCCATGCTAGGCTCACATTGTGAGGAGTGTGAATAGCTAATAAGACTGCCTAATGTTCTATAACTATTTTATAAATATATATGTAGCTGTATCTATATTACAGTGCTAGGATAGTGTCACCATAGTTAAGGTTGAGAGGACACTGTTATGCTAAACCCTGTTTTTTGCACTGTAATACCACTGCTATTCTTTGGCAGAATAACCTGAACTTTGGCATGTGCATTTCAAACCCAAGATCTCTGGGTTCTAAAAATCTAGTAATGGATGGTTTTGGTGGTTTGAAGGTTCTATGAGGTTGAATATGTGAAATAAATATTGATTTGAGACCTTTTTGTGATCACCAATGGCACAAAAATTGAAGAGAGTTGAAACCATAAATTTTCAGATTAGTTACATAGACTTTGACGGCAGAAAAGGACCATTTGGCCCACCTAGTCTGCCCATTTCCCTACCTATAGGATAGGCCATAGATCCTAGTTAACCAACAGCCTATTTCTTCCTATCCCCCACAACAATTGCCTTATGTTTGTCTCATGCATTCTTGAATTCTCCCACAGTTTTAGACCCCACAACCTCCTCAGGAAGGCTGTTCCCTGCATCCACTACCCTCTCTGTGAAATAATGCTTCCTCACATTGCCCCGGAACTGCCCCCCCATCTTTAAATTGTGTCCCCTTGTTCTTGCACGTCTCTTTTTCTGAAAGATGCTACCCTCTTGGACTTTGTTGATTCCACTGAGGTACTTAAAAGTTTCTGTCATGTCCCCCCTCTCCTTTCTTTCCTCAAGGGTATACATATTAAGCTCCTTTAGTCTCTCCTCATACAGCTTCTCTTGCAGACCCTGCACCATTTTAGTTGCCCTCCTCTGGACTGCCTCTATCTTGTCTATGTCCTTGCGGAGATGGAGTCTCCAGAACTGGATGCAGTGCTCCAGATGGGGGTCTCACCAACTGTCTGTACAGAGGGATAACAACTTCCTGTTTTCTGCTAGTGATGCCTCTCCCTATGCATCCCAGTATACCCCCAGTCCTCCCTACCGCCTTCTCACATTGCTTGCTAACCTTAAGGTCATCTGATATGATTACCGCCCGGTTCCTTTCCTTTTTTGTTGTTATTACTGCCCCCTCATTGTGTAATCTTCCCCTGGGTTCTTGTTTCCAAGGTGCATTATTTTGCACTTTTTTGCATTGAATCCTAGCTGCCATACTTCTGACCATTCCTCCAACCTTGCCAACTCCCTTCTCATCCTTTCCATGCCTTCTTGTGTATCAACCCTGTTGCAGATCTTTGTGTCATGTGCAAAGAGGCATACTTTTCCTTCCAGTCCCTCTGCAATGTCACTTATAAAGACATTAAAAAGGACCAGCCCCAGTACTGAACCCTGCGGTACCCCACTAGTAACCTCTCTTTCTTTAGAGTGGACTCCATTTACAATTGTCTTCTGTGTCCTGTTGTCCAGCCAATGTTTTTCCCAGGCTACCACCCTGGGACACACTCCCAGGCTGGTTAATTTGACTATTAATCTTTGTGTGGGACTGTGTCAAATGCCTTTCTAAAGTCTAGGTAGGCCATGTCCATAGCCCCTCCCGGTCTACTACTTGGTCACCCAGTCAAAGAAACTATTAGATTTGTCTGACATGACCTTCCCACTGTGAACCCATGCTGCCTTGGGTCCTATGCCCCACTGGCCTCTAGGTACTCAAAAATTCTTTCCTTCAGAAGTGACTCCATCACTTTCCCTACTACAGAGGTCAAACTGACAGGTCTGTAGTTTCCTGCCTCTGTCTTGGTCCCACTTTTGTGAAGGGGAATCACATCTGCCTTCCTCCAGTCCTCGGGTACCACACCATTCTCCTGTGATTTATTTAAAAGAGTAGTCAATGGTTTCATTAATTCCACCCTTAATTCTTTTAGAATTCTGGGGTGAATTCCATCAGGCCCCATTGATTTGTCCACCTTCAGTTTTAGGAGTTCTTGCAGAATCCTTTCTTCTGTGAAAGGGCTGAGATCGACCCCCCTATCAGGAGTGCTTCTGTTAATTGGATTAGGCACTTCCCCCTCCTCTTTTGTGAATACTGAGCAGAAATATTCGTTCAGTATCCCTGCTTTTTCACTGTCCCCCTCTGCCCACCCACCTTTCATTCTATTCAGCCTCACTATCCCTCCCTTTGTCTTTCTACACTCTCTGATGTACCTATAAAAGGTTTTATCCCCCTTCTTAACTGAGTTGGCTATCTTTTCCTCAGTTTGGGCCTTTGCTATTCTGACTTCCTCCCTGCTTCCTTCTGCCTTAACTGGTACAGCTCTCAGTCCTGCTCCTTCTGTGTTTCCTTATACTTCCTGAATGCTATCTTTTCTCCTGACTTTCCCAGTCACCTCTTTTGAGAACCATAGTGGCTTTTCTTTCATTTTGATTTGTTTATTTGCTTCACAGAAAGGCTTGTTGCCTCTGTGATGGCAGTTTTGATGATTCCCCATTGTTGCTCCACCCCTCCTTCTAGCCTGTTTGCTAGTGCCTTTCTGAGGCACTCTCCCATCTTGCCAAAGTCAGTCCTCCTAAAGTCCAGTACCCTCACTTTTGTATGGCTTGACTCTGTAGCTGAGTTTAATGTGAACCACACTCTTTGATGGTCACTTGTTCCCAGATGGCAACACACTTCTAGATCCGAGATCCTCTCACTGCCCCCATTTGAGAGTACGAGGTCTAAGATTGCTCCCTCATGAGTGGGTTCTGAAACTAGCTGTCTGAGGCCTGCCACATGTAGGGCATCGAGAATGGCCCTGCTCTTGGATGTGGCTGCAGCAAATGTGCTCCAGTTAACATCTGGCATATTCAGGTCTCCCATCAACAGTGTCTCCCCTTCTCTGCCATCCTAAGAATGCCTTCTATCATATTCTTGTCCATTTCCTCCCCTGACATGGGGTCTGTACAGAACCCTGTGTGGATTGTAGTGCCCTTTCCAGTCTCCAAGGTGACCACAGTGCCTCCTCTCCTCCCTGTTTACTCTTTTGTTCAGTTGCTTTTATCCCTTCCTTTACATAGAGAGCTACTCCTCCCCCTCTTCTCCCCTGCCTGTCTCTCCTGTAGGTTATGTGCCCTGGTATGTTAACATCCCAGTCATGGTTCTCTGTGTACCATGTTTCTGTGACTGCTACAAGATCCAGGCATCCCTCTTCCATCAAGGCCACCTGCTCAGGGAGCTTGTTGCCCAGACTATGGGCATTGGTACTCATTACCCTCCATTTCCTGATGGCCTTACTTCTTTTTGCCCCATCCCTGTCCTTTTTGCCTTTGTCACTTTCTCCATTTACCCCTGCCCTTCTCCCTATTGCCACCTCTATGTTGGTGTTTACCGCACTTACTACCGTGATTTTTGGGGGGAGGCTAGGATTTTCTTGCTCCTTTCCAGTGCCTCCCCCCTTGGCTAGTTTAAATGTTTGCCAATGAAACATTTAAACCTATCACCTAGGATCCTGGTTCCCCTCCTAGACAGATGCAGCCTATCATGCCAGTATAGGCTTGCATCACTCCAGGTGGACCCCCAGTCCCTAATGAAGCCAAATTCCTGAGCTCTGCACCAGTTTTTCAACCACTGATTGAATCCCATGGTGCAGAACACCCTCTCCTCTCCTATGCCATAAATGGGCAGCACCTCCGAGAAGGTTACCATGCATGCTACTTGTCTAAGGCTCCTCCCCAATTCTACAAACTCTTCCTGCACTGCTCTAATCCCTTTCTTAGCTAGATCATTTGTCCCTAGGTGGACAATGACATCCAGCTCCCTCCCCTGTGTAGCTGCTCTGGCAATCCTGAGGATTCGCTCCCTGTCCCTCCAAGCCATGGCACCAGGCAGGCACCTTACCTCCCTCTCCCCTTCCTCTCCCAGTTCTACCTTCCTAACAATGGAGTCCCCCACCAGGAGTTGTTTCCTTCCCCTGTTGGGTCCCATGCCACCCTCCGTGGGTCTCCTCTGTGGAGGTTCCCAGCATCCTCCTTGGTCTCCACTGCCGGTGCCTCCATAGAGGAACCACACTTTGCCAGAATGGCATAGGAATTGTGGAGAGGTACAACTGAAGGGATGTGCCTCTGTTCCACCACCCTCACTCTTCCTGAGCCCACTGTGGTCCAACCACTCCTCTTTCTTGGCAACCTCTAAGGCAATGGCAGTGGCACTGGTAGTCCCTGGATGGAAGAGGAGGTCCCACAAATTCTGGCCAACTCAGCCTGGAGAAGAGCAACCTCCTCCCTCAACCCAGAGAGGTGCCTGCAGATGGGACAACACCACATCTTCCAGAATGTCTCCCGGAAGACTGTTGTTCCACAGCCACTGCACTGCACCACTCCCATCATGTCTTATTTCTGGCCCCTTAACTGTTGTTTGGAACCCTTACTCTTTCCTCTATTTTTTTCTCTTCTCTCTCTACCTACTTTCTGCCTTTGTGCCCTTTAAGCTCCTGATTGTCCTGTTCTGAGATAAGAATATCCTATATTTCTCAGTAGACCCTTACTTGCTCAGAGGCAGACCTCCAGCAGCTAGAGGGAGCTGGAGAGCTACTCTTGCCCTTCTAGGATGGTGGGTCTTTGGTGGCACTGTGATCACTCACTTTCTGCTCCCAAATAGGAAGTTCCTGTTGTCAGTCAAATCCTGTGCCTATAAAAGTAGAACTAGCTTTGGGTGGGAGGGTGGAGAGGAGGGAAGTAGGGCAATATAGTCCCAGTAGAGAAGTCCAGTCACTCAGCACTCCTTCCTCCTGGTGTCTTCTGCCAAGTTACTAACAGAATCTTTCTAAGGCAGTCTTTAAATTTAGCTTCCTTCTAGCTAAGCCACTCCCCCTACTTACTAGATCTTTCTACAAGTAATTTAAAAAGCACAGCTATCAAGCCCTTTCAGTTACCTGAGATTTACACCTAGATAACTGTTCAGATAATCATTCAGTTCAGTTAACTCAGACAAACACACTAATTTTTTGGTTTTTTTTTTGTGTTTTGTTTGTTAGTTTGTTTTTTTACCCTAAATTAAAGGTCCAAGTACAAGAGTTCTTCTTCTTTAGTCCCAGTAGAGAAGTCCAGTCACACAGCACTCCTTCCTCCTGGAGTTCATCCCATGGGTGAGTCTTCACTATCAAGTTTAACACAGAAATGCATTGATTTTAAAGTAGCAAAAAAGATCATGACTTATTACATGCATAGTTCCATTTTGCACAAATTTTTATAAGGTGTTTTACACAAAACTGGGATCCTGTATGTATCAACTCATAACTGCATTTTACAGTACATATACAGTACATTCTGCTGTTTACATGACTCTTAGTGGACACAAAAATGCCAGAATACACAGTTCCTTGAAAAGCCATTTTGGTGTGTTTAACAAGGTGCCACTTATGGGGTGTGAAGGAGTGTTCCAACTTACAGAATGAAATTTGTGTAAAAGAATATTTAAAAATGACTAACTTAAGGTTAATAGAAAATCAGTGTTAACCTGAAACAAAGAAAACAGTCCCACAACATAGCATTCATTTGCCAACACTGGGGTGCCCAACCCCCACGTCAGCAGAAGAAGCCCCCCCCCAGCAGTGTGGGACACCGGGTAGCCCACTGCCAGTGTCCCAAAATATGTATTAATTGAAAACCTGAAACAGTCCCCGACATCTTTTTTTACCTGAAAAAATGAAAATGGTCCCTCGTCATCCCCACCATCCATCTCCCCATCCCGCCCCTCCCATGGAGCAACCACCACCCCACACACCCCTTTACCCTATACTTACCTCCAGAGGTCATACTCTGTCATCTTCTGTGGCCTGAGACACATCTGCACTCTTCAAAGTCAAACCACAAACTGAGGAATCAAGGTAAGTGCTGTATAATGTATAGTATTTCAATGGCATTTTGAACTTATGTTCATAACTTTGCCATTTCTAGGTATTTTTCCACCAAATTATCAACATGGGCTTTTTGGGACCCCATCTCATGAACACTGTTACTGTCATTTCATTACTTGGGCCCGGAAGGTGATTTGGCGGTCACTGTGTGAAATCACTTTTTGGGACGAATTAATGAAATGATTGTGCCATTTTTCATGAGGTGGGGTCTCAAAAAACCCATGTTGAAAATTGGGTGAACAAATTCTTAAAAATTGCTGAGTTATGAGCGTTTGTTGAAATGTTTCTACGCATGCACATAACTTTGGTAATTTAAAATATTTTGACTCCAAATTTTCAACATAAACGATTTTCCACACCACCTCATGAACAGTACAGCTGTCATTTTTTACATCCTACCCAAAATATGTTTTTGCACCAGTGGCACAGAATGGCATTTTGGCTCTGAAAATTTTCAACTACGGGATTTGTGGGGTGAGGTCATAAGAAGACTATGTTCAAAATCTGGGGGAAAAATATGAAGAAATGCCAAACTTATGACCATTCATTGCAATTTCAGTATGCCCGCTTGTAACATTGAAAATTTTAAATATTTTGATCCCAGATTTTCAAAATAGCCATCTTATTACCTGACCTGATGTATGTCACAGCTGTCATTTTTCAAATCCTAACCAAAATGTGTTTTCACACCTGTGGTGCGGAATGGCATTGCAGCTGTACAGAATAATGTTTTGGTGTGGATTTGACAATTTTTCTGTACTGGAATACATGAGGTGGGATAATAAGATGGCTATGTTGACAATTTCATCACTGTTGTCCTATAAATGGAAGCACAGGGCATGAAGGGCCTTGTGCTTCCACAGCTACATACATATACGTATCTGTGGAGGGATGGGAGCTCCCAAAGACAAATAAGGATTTGATTATACTGTCTGAAGAAGTAAGGAAAGTCATTGCAAAAAACTTTGTTAACTCATTACCTCCTGGGTGGCCATTTTGTGTCAGGTAAACAATGGATAATTTGTACTTCATATGGAACTATTGGATGTAATGAGTTAATGCATCAGTCAAGGTTCTTACTAAAGTGACAAAAACAGGGAAATGTGGTGTTAGGGTTTCCAACCATAACACTCCACCCCCTTCCTGCAGACACTGACAAGCACCGGGGGCATGCCTTGGGGTCATTAGCCCTAACACTCACCCCATTCTCCTATTCTGTACCCATCTCAGCTTATTTACTCATAAAATGGGGTGAGCTTTAGGGTTGATGACCCCAAGGCACCTCCACAATGCCTGTCAGTGTCTGTAGGGTGGGGTTGGGGTGTTAGAGTTAAACGTAACACCACATTTCCCCTCTTTTTTGCCCTAGATCCCTATGATGGATTAATGAGGTTTTTGCAATATATATATATATATATATATATATATATATATATATATTAGAGGCAAAACTCCATTTAATGCATCACTTAGGTTGTTCCACAGTGACAAAAGCAAGGAAATTCAGTGTTAGGGTTGAAAGCCCCTTGCACCCCCAGCCCACCACCCCAACTGCCAATGGGTGTGCATTGGGACGTCAGTCCTAACTCTCACCCATCACGTGTAAACAAGCTGAGGTATAGGAGAATATATATATATATATATATATATTAGAGCCAAAAAACTCAGTTTAATGCATTAGTTAGGGTTGTTCCACAGCGACAAAAGTGAGGAAATTCAGTGTTAGGTTGAAAGCCCCCTTGACTCCCAACCCACCCCCAACCGCAGTGCGCGTTGGGACTGTCACCCTAACTCTCATCCCATCACATGTGTGAAGAAGCAGAGGTATAGGAGAATGGGGTGAGAGTTAGCACCGACGATCCCAACGCACACCCCAATGCCGGTTCGGGGGGTGGGCTGGGGGTGTCCAAGGGGGGCTTTCAACCCTAACACCAAATTTCCTCACTTTTGTCGCTGTGGAACAATCCTAACTAATGCATTAAAAGGAGTTTTTTGCCTCTAATTTCCCTTCTTTTTGAGAATGATGACGAGAAATAGTGAATGTAATGCGGCTGCGGGAAGGGCCCTGCACTCCTGCCACATGATGTCTTGTGACATAGGAACAGGAACAGCAATGCAAACAGAATTGTGAACAGTGGTGCACATGGTAACGCAGACGTAAATGGTAAAGGAAATGTTAATAGAAACGCAAGCGCAAAGTGACGCTGAAGCGAACAGTGACACAAACCGACATTGAAGCGCATACAGAAATGCAACTGGTAATGCAAACAGTGATGGCAGTGGTATTTTAAATGGAAATGTTAAGTGTCACAGCAAAAAGAATGCGAAAGGGAAGAGAAACGGAAACGCGAACACAAGCGCACACGTAAACGCAAACCGTAACGCTCACAGGCACAGTGCCACAATTGTAAATTCAAATGGTAAAGTTAACATGAAGAATAATGCCAAAGGAAAGAGAAACAGAAACAGGAGGAGAAGCGCATACGGAAACGCAAGAACCGAAGCGCATATCGGGCAATAGTACCGCAAATTGTAAATGCAAATGGTAATGGTAACAGCAATAATAACAGCAAAGGAAACAGAAGCGCAAAAGGAAATGCAAGCGCATATGGAAATGCAAACCGTAATGCGCATGAGCACAGTGACGCAATTGCAAATGCAAATGGTAACAGTAACAGCAAGGAAGATGCAAAACGAAAGAGAAATGGAAACGCAAATGAAAGTGCTGCCATAAACGCAAATGGCAATGGAAGTTAGTAGGCACAGGGGCGGGTGCAAAGCTGGTGAGATGGGTAGGAAACTGGCTGCAGGGAAGGCAACAGAGGGTGGTGGTGGGTGGGGAGCTCTCACACCCAAGGGCAGTGACGAGCGGTGTTCCACAGGGCTCAGTGTTGGGACCAGTGTTGTTTGGGATATTCATTGCAGACATATCATTGGACATCAAGAGCAAGATCAGTCTGTTTGCTGATGATACCAAGGTAGGCGGTGGTGGATGACCTAGGGGATGGCAGGGGTTGCAGGATGATCTGGCAAAGCTTGAAACCTGGTCAGACACCTGGCAACTGGGTTTTAATGCCAAAAAGTGCAAGGTGCTGCATTTTGGGATGAAGAACCCAAGAAGGAGTTACCAGCTAGGGGGAGTGCAGCTAGCCCAGACAGAGGAGGAGAAGGATCTGTGTGTGCTCATTACAGGGTCAATGAACAACTCGGCACAATGTAGGAAGGCAGCTGCAAAGGCCAACAAAATGCTGGGTTGTATTGCAAGGTATATCCTCGAGGAGGGAGGAGGTGATTCTGCACTGTGAAGGTCATTAGTTAGACCACACCTGGGTACTGCGTGCAGTGGCGTCTGTATCTGAAGAGGGACATTAAGTTACTGAAGGGGGTGCAGCACAGAGTGACAAAGATGATCAAGGGGCTGGGAGACTTATCATACGAGAGGAGGTTGAAGGAGTTGAACATGTATTCACTGGAGGAGAGGAGAGACAGGGGTGACATGATTGAAACTTTTAAATAGATGAAACGAATAAACAAGATGAGTACAGAGGGGCTGTTCAAAGTAAGGGAGGGTAGGGCCACCAGGGGCCATGATACGAGACTGGAGTGAGGAAGGTTCAGGAGGGAGATGAGGAGACACTTTTTTACAGAGAGGGTGGTGGCTGGGTGGAATGCGTTACCTGCTGAAGTGGTATGCAGTAGAACAGTGGACTGCTTCAAACGAGGATGGGACAGGACAAGGGGGAGGGTTAATGAAGGGGAAGGGTGGAAGGGAGGGGCAGCTGCAGAATAAGGGGTGCTAGCTGCACATTCGAGCAGACTTGATAGACCTCTAGGCCTTTATCTGCTGGCAAATTTCGTATGTTCGTGTGGTGACACAAAGAAAAATGCAAACAGAAACAGTAGTGGAAACGCAAATGGTAACAGTAATGAAAATGCAATCGCGAATGACAACGCAAAGGGTAACGCACACGGTGGCGTACACGGGAACGGTAACGGAAACGGGGACATAAATGCAAGTGGAAACAGTAACTGTAACAGTAACGGAAGTGCATCATCTGTTTTTGCCAAACAGGTACATACAGAAACACAGTGTGTACAAAGAATGTATGCATTGTAATGGGGATCGAAGCTTAAAACGAGCATTGGAAGTACTTAATTACTAATATCTCAGCAACCGCACAACATAGAAAAAAAATTAAAACTTCACAAAAATCTTGATTTTCTTGGCTAGGTTTTGCGGCTTGCAATAAAAATTCCATATCTCGCACCGTTTTCGAGATACGAGACCCAAAAGGCGCAGCGGATGCCACCATGTTAGTCTATGGGAATAAATGTAAATTTCAGAGTACCGTAACTTGGCAGCCATGCAATATTTTTTCACCAAAAGGCACATCTGTGAGATGTTGACTGCCTTCCCTCCAAATTTCAGCTCAAAAGACCAAACCGTTCTTTCGCAGCAGGGTGGCAAAGAATTCCTATCATTTTGGCCAAGTCTGAAAAAGTAGTGTTGTAATTTGCGCCAATTTTCGCAATTAGAAATTGTCGTGCCTGACACTACTTTGTAACACTACTGGTTCTAGAAATTTAAAAAACATATTTCTGGGGTGTTTTACCCCAAAATAAAGACATGGCTAGTATTCTCAGGGTCCGACTAGGTGAACACAAAAAGAATTGTGTCCCAAGAGGGTCCCAAATTTAAATGCCAAGCATTTTTCTGATCACCAACTGAAAAAGAGGCAGATTTGCTACACTATTAGTGCCATTTGCGACACTAAAAAGTGTTGAATATTTTGTTAACTTTTCCCATTGACTTATAATGGAAACTTGTTTTTTGAATAACTTTTGAACCGTTCAATATTTTTTCACAAAATCTTCAAAGGGCACTTCAGGGTCCCTGGATGCATGTTCCCTGAAGTTTTTGGACCAGTAGCGCAAACCGTGCGACCTGCAGGTGAGAGCAAAGAAATCTCAAAAAAGCGTAATTGCGCAATTGGTTGTTGCTTAATAACTCTGCAGCCGTATATCTGACCAGTACAAAACTTGGCAGATCCCAAGATCTACCATGCCCAATTGTGCTTTCCAAATTTCAGGCAAATCCGTTGAATGGTGGCAAAGTTATTAAGGTGCAAAATTTGAACCTTTAACCTTAAAAGTGTTACTCAACCCTAACTATGGTAGCACCCCCCCCAAAAAAAATATCCATGAATTTCAGCAAATTTGCAAAGCTAAGGACCAAAATTTTTGTTGGTTTTTTTTACTAGGCAAATGGGCCAAATTTGCATGGCTAATGGGCAATTCGTGGATAAATTCAAACATGAATTGTGTGCTACACCCCCTTTTCAACCCTAAAACAATAAAAACTACCCCCTCCTCCACCAAAAATGATAGAAATCATGATGCCCCTCTCCTAACCCGCTGCTGGCACCCTCCTCCCCCCCTGCCCTGGAGAAATGCTGCTCTGTGCTTGGAGGAGCAATCCCTGAGGGATCACGTTATGCCTTCGACCTGAGAAGACGCTTACCAGTTCAGCTCTCCTCCCTAACCTCCAAAACCCTCAATTTTGGCTATCTTGAGGGAGAAATTAGCTATTTTTCTCCCATAAACAACTATTACTGACTTCAGTGAACTACAAAATACTCAGAGCCGGGAGTAATTATCGGTAGAAATACCTGATAATGGAAGTTGAAATACACCAGGCCCTTCCGGCCCGGATGCCTCCTCAGACACCAGACAAATCCACTAAGAGGTCTAAAATGCAGGGCACAACCTCCAGTAAACCTACATCTGGATCTACCAGCTCTATTCCCCTGTCAGAAGAAAACATTTTCACCGAGATGGCCTCCATAAAGGAAGTTTTCTGGGAATTTGCTTCAGACCTAAAAGATATTCAAACAGAACTTAAGGAAACTAACACAAGAAATTTCTGATGTCTCAGCACATACTTCCTCCTTGGAAAACTGGCAGACAAGGGTTGAGCCTGACATTGTAGCCCTACGACAAAAGCTAAACAGATTAGAGCTTAAAATGGAAGACCTTGAGGAAAGGAATAGACGCAACAATATAGTCATCTTCAGCTTACCTGAGGAAGCAGAAGGATCCTCCACTGTTCTCTTCATTCGGAAGCTCCTAACAAATATTGCCAGTCCTCCACCCCACACCACGGTCTACCAGATGGAACGGGCACATCAATCGCTAAAACTGCGACCCCTTCCCGGTGCCAAGCCTAGACCGCTTATTATTTGCCCGCTTAGCTATGTGGATTGGCAGCATGTCCTGGAAAAAACCAAGGAGCTGCAGGAGATATGCTGGGAGGATGCCCCAACTCCATTTCTCACAAGATTTGCCAGTAGCTACACGGCAGAAACGTGCGGAATACCATGCATCTACTACCAAGTTGATTGCTGCAGGGATTCGATTCCAGATGAATTATCCATCTAAACTGCTCATTCAACACCAAGACAGTTGGAAAGCCTTTGAAAGCACCAAACAAGTCACAGAGGAGCTTCCCGCCATGTTCCCCGACTTATTTACACGTCGCTGGGCCCAAATAAGTGGGTTTACTGTCTGGAATTCACTGCAAGTCTGTTAAAGAAGATTATTTGTGAATGTCTAATCTGCTAAGCTTCTGGGACTCACTTTATCTCCTTTACCTTGTTTTCCCAGCATTGACAT
Source organism: Neoceratodus forsteri (assembly GCA_016271365.2). NCBI lineage: Eukaryota > Metazoa > Chordata > Ceratodontiformes > Ceratodontidae > Neoceratodus > Neoceratodus forsteri. The sequence continues at coordinate 241,091,370 of CM057451.1, forward strand.
TTGTTGCTTTACTCCTCGAGGGTCCCTGTTATGGTACCTTTATTTGCAAAAAGGACAATCTGACCCTCAACTAGGCCCTAGCCTCTCTAATGGACCAAATTACAAGTGCTGAAACAAATCTGATGGCCTTATCTACTGAAGAGGACTGGGAGAAGGCTGAGTCCCTCCGGGCTCTATATAATCAGTTATTGACTGAAAAAGTTAAATTTCTCATGCTTAGATCTCGAATAACCTATTTTGATCAAGGGGAAAGAGCAGAAAAAACTGTTCTCAAATATCTGATAGGATTATTACTTCCCTTCAGTCCTCTACAGGCACTATCCTAACCTCACCCAAGGATATTTGTGAAGCCTTTCAGGAGTTTTACAAATCTTTGTATACCCCCACCAACTTTTCTTTTTCTCAACAAAAGGTTGATTTCTTCCTTAGTGATATCACTATTCCTATGTTGTCCGAAGCACAATCCTGTAGTCTGAAAACTCCCATTACCATTGAAGAAATATTGGAAGCTGTTGATTCACTTTCACCGGAAAAATCCTCGGGTCCAGATGGATTCTCATCAAACTTTTATAAAGCATTCAAAACCACTATAGCGCCTATTCTTCAGGACACATTTCAATATATTTATGAAAATGGTATCTCCAACACTTCCCTAACTCAGGCCATCATTATGCTCCTCCTTAAACCTGATAAGGACCCTCTATTTGTCCACATTTATCGACCCATCTCTATTATTAATGTAGACCTTAAAATATTAGCCAAGATTCTAGCCTCAAGCAGGGACATGTATGGGACTCCATGGTTAGTGCAGAACAAGTAGGTTTTGTTAAGGAACACTGTTCCTCTGATCATCTTAGAAAACTGGCACACCTTTTTTCTACATTCAAGGATACCCCAAACTCGGCTGCCCTGGTATCCTTGGATGCAGAAAAAACATTTGACAGGGTGTCCTGGGAATATCTATTTTCCCTACTTCCTAAGTATGGTATCCCTTGGAAATTCTTAACTTGGATTAAAGTACTCTATTCCTCCCCTTCAGCACGGGTGCAATATAACAGGGTACTTTCCACACACTTTTCCCTACAATACGGCACCCATCAAGGCTATTGCCTCTCGCCTTATTTATTCAGTCTCTTTCTAGAACCCTTTTTAAGGAAATTAAACTCCTCCCTGTTAGTTTCCGGCATTAAAATAGGAAATTCAGAATATAAACTTTACGCGTATGCAGACGACATACTACTGCACATCTCTTCCCCTTCCCAATCCCTCCCTGCAGCACTAACAATAATCTTTCAATTTAGTATGATCTCTAATTACAAACTGAAGCTTGATAAAACAGAAGTGTTTCCAATTAACAAATACTTTCAGAAATCAGAAATTGGTAACATGTGCCTACAGTGGCGATCAGGCAAACTCAAATACTTGGGCATCTTTCTCCATTCTTCTCCTAAGATAATGAAAACACTTTATCTTGATACCATTGATGCCATCGTAAGTACCATAAAGGACAACATCAATCGTTGGTCCTTATTACCTCTTTCCCTGTGGGGCCAAATTAACATAGTAAAAGTGAACATTTTACCCAGCATACTTTATCCATTGTAAATGTATAACTGGGCCCTGCCACACTCCTGGTTTGCTTAAGTTCACAAAATCATTACTTCCTTTTTGTGGGCCAGGAAAAAAAAAGGAGAAGTTATAGTGAACTCACTCATCAGAAAATTGATGGGGGCCTACAAACTCCCAATTTTTACTTATATTATTTGGCCATACACCTAACTAGAATAAGATACTGGATAATCCCCTCAACCTACTCCTCTGGCTCCTCTTATTCCCCTCTCTGGCTAGAAACTGAAAAGTCCTTATGTCCTACACATGATTTGAACCCAAGAGCTCTTCCTTTTTCTTGTGGAAAGAGACTCCCTAATGGGTTGAAAGACTCTCCAATAGGCTCCCTCCTGTCCACACAATCCCAACTTAACACTCTTCTTAAGGTTTTGGGGGCCAGAGATGTAGCACAACCCCTCCTCAACAATCCAAAGTTTCTAATATTGGGTAAACCAATTAAGTTCAACGTTTTTTGGCCTAACATGGGAATTGAGAGGGTGGATGAGCTAGTTAATAATCACAAACTGATGCATTACCAGGAGGCTTGCCTCCTCTACAACTGGTCTCCTATCCATGTATTTAAATATCTACAGATCTCCCATATGCTGCTGTAACACTTTGGCACTGGACTGTGGACTAAGACCTTATCAGCTACCTTGACCCCATATCTTACCTCTCTCCCATCCTCTCACTTGATAACCCATGCTTATAAGTTTTTACAAACTACAATGACTGGGCTAGAAGGTCAAAGAAGTTACTGGTGGGACCAAACCCTACCGAATACTATTTCCCCCAGAAAGTGGTCCAAAATTTCAATACATGTCTATAGATACCTTAAATGGGATAGGTATAGATTCATGCAGTTTCAGATTAATCACAACTTGCACTACATCCCAGTTAATCTATGCATGATGGGACTGCTGTCCTCCAATCTTTGTGCCAAGTGTTTGCAGCTTCTGGGAGACCTATTGCATATGTTATGGTCATGTGATAAGGTCTCTTCATTCTGGAACAGCATCAGATCTCATCTGGACTCATTGTTGTCTCTCTCTGATAAGTTCATCCCTGAAATTTGTATTCTAGGGGACTATACAAATCTTCATGGCTTTACTCAAAGAGCCTACATGGCTTTAATCTCAGTCTGTGCCAAAAAAGTACTGCTCAGACACTGGATTGATTTATTGACACCTTCTCATACTGAGTGGTTTAGGGAAATTATGTTTGCTCTTCAGGCAGAACGGGTTATTGCTGGGAGGACTAATAGAATGGAAAAATATAAACAAGTTTGGAATCCTCTCTTTAGTCTGTTGATAGTTCAATCTACTCCAACTTCTTGTGTTATAAATGCCCCTGCTTAATACAACCCTTTATCTTCCTAAGACACAAATTGGGCTATACCCAGAAATTATCCTAGACTTACCCTTTGGCAGGTGGGTGGGGAGGCGGGTGTGGGTTTGAGGGGGAGGGCTGGGAGGAGTGGGGAGAGGAGGGTACTGGCATCAATTCATTACCTTGTTGGACAATTGCTATACTTTTCTGCTGATTCATATTGTCTCTAGTTTGTGTACTCACAGCTGTTCATCTATGACTTGTTCCATGGATGCCTGTATAATGTATAAAGACATGAATAAAGTATACTTAAAAGAAAGAGCAATCCCTTCTCCCCACCACATGCCAAACACACTCCACCCACCTACCACTGTCTTTATTAAGCAGCACTGACCCAGTCACCTGACCACGCCCAATCCCCCTCTGGTCCCCAACACCCACCTCATCTCCCACTCCAGCACCCACAAATCAACTTGTGAATGATGGCATCTTTGTTCCTAGTAAAATCTGATTGAATTTCAGTCAATCAGGTTTTACTAGGAACAAAGACGTCATTACTCATTTATTCCCAACATTACGATATGGACACTGAACAGAGCAGACACTCTGCACCGAGGGACTAATTTCTTTATTCCCAGTTGATTTGTGGGTGTTGTGAAGAAGCCAGAAGGGGAAGGAAGGAAGGAAACATATTCAATTCAGTGCTTTAGAGTAACTGGTAATTGCTATTTTTCTTTTAAACTTAGATTGTGGGCTTTTAGTGACACTATACTTTCTTTGTTGTCTTTACTTATAATTGTTTTTGGGCTGTTGAAAATTTAAAACATAGTGGTGGTGTAATTCTGTGCTGTCTTTAATTGCTGCAATTGCTCCCCTCCCTCCCTTCCCCAACTCTTAATTATATGCCTCTGTTAAATCTGATTGACAGGAGCTAAACACAGGGTATAGTAAGGTGTAAGTAGGAGGGCATAAGGGGAAGAAGCCCACCCTCAGCACTGACAAGTGTTTTGACTCATTTATTTATTTATTGGTTTCTTTTCTTTAAAAAAAAATTATCTGAGGATCAGTGGCAGGATTTTAGTACAGTAAATTATTAAAAGGAACTAGGAGAGCTTCAGTAGCAGACAAGTAGTGGAATTGCAGTATAATGTGGGAGGGTGCAATGCAGTGGCTGTGGGCAGCCATATTCAGGCAGACCTTCTGGACACTGAGGTGCTGCCTATCTGCATGCATCTCTCTGGACTCGCGGATGAGGTAGCCAGACTCAGAGTGGAAGTAAACTGGGTCAGGAGTACCATCACCCCTATCCAGGGACCACCCAGTCCAATGCAACTGCCTCAAAGGATGCCGAGAATGAGGAGCACTTGGATGACAGTGGCTCAGGGAGGGTTAGAGCAGTCAGGCAGAGGCACATCCCAGATCCTATTCCACTCAAGAACTCATATGCCACACTGGCAAATGAGGACAACCAAATAGAAGTACCCAGAGAAGTGGAAGGAAAGGATGTGGAGGTTAGCCAAAGAGGTGACCTCAGCGGGAAAGTAGTGGACCCCAGAGGAGGAGGAAGGAACCTGGTGGGGACTCCATCATAAGAGGATCCAGCTAGGAACACAGGAGGGGAGGACAGGGAGGTGAGGGCTCACCAGGTGCCACGGCATGGAGGGATGGAAGGAAGATACTGGGGATCACTGGGAAGGCAAGACGGAGGGTGAGCTAGATGTCATTATCCACCTAGGTACTAATGACCTGGCAAATGGGGAGCCAAAGGAAGTTCAGGAAGAGTTTAGGAAACTGGGGAGGGTCTCAGCAAGTAGCTACTTCTGTCACTTTCAGAAGTACTACCTGTGAGAGGCAAGGGAGAGCATAGAGTGCATGCACCAGGAACTTTAACTCATGGTTGAAGAACTGGTGCTGTGAGGAAGGGTTTGGATTCATTGGTGACTGGGGACCCACCTGGGAGGATGGAGGTTTGCTCAAGCCTGACGGCCTGCATCCATCCTGGAGGGGAATCCAGCACTCAATGATAAGTTTAAATGCTACATTGAAGCATTTAACTAGCAAAGGGGGTGGCAGGCCAGCAAGGAGGGTACCACTTGCTTCACCCCCACAGCTAGCAGAGGAACCAGTGAACCAGAGGAGGGCTATCTCTGCAAAGCAGTGTGTAAAAGATGGAGATTAGTGCCCAAGAGGTGGATAAGCAGAAAAGGGGCAAAATTCAGCAGAAGGGCAGACAGCAAGGAGAACCAGGGATAAATGACAACCAAGGAAGGGGCTGAGTAGAACAGTGAAACAGTCTAGGAGGTCAAATCATGGAAAGCCATGTGTGCAAATGCCAGGAGCCTTAGCAACAAGATGGAAGATCTGGAGGCTGTCATGGTACAGTCAGACCTGGACATTGTGGCCATCACTGAAACCTGGTGTAATGATAACCATGACTGGGAGATGGCCATACCTGGCTACAACATATTCAGAAGAGACAGAGCAGGCAGGAAGGGAGGAGGAGTGGCACTGTATGTGAAAAATGACATAAGGGCCACAGAGATCCAGGAGGAACAAAATGGGGAGAGATACTGTGGGTTGTTGGAAAGGAAAATGGGGACAGCCATCCGCACAGGTGTGGTCTATAGATCACCAGCCCAGGAGGAAGAAACAGATAGGGAGCTGATGCTAGCCATCCAAAGGATGGCAGACAAGGATGAGGTAGTACTGGTTGGAGATTTCAATATTGCAAACGTGGACTGGAGCATCCCAGCAGCAGCATCAACTAGGAGCAGATTTATCCTGGACTCCCTTCAGGGTGCCTTCCTCAAGCAACTGGTCATGGAACCAACTCGGCAGAAGGCAATAGTGGACCTTGTGCTCACAAACAGGGACAGTGTGATGGGGTAACAGTGGGGAGCACCTGAAACAGTGACCACCAGTCATTGTGGTTTGAAATCACAGAAAGAGCAGAACCAAACCACACAAAAACACGTATCCTGGATTTTAGGGGGCAGACTTTGGGAAAATGGGAGATACTTGAAAGAGGCATTAAGGAATGGGACAAGAATCAGGGTTGAGGAACAGGGCAGTATTTAAAATGGGGATTACAAGAACAACAGAATTATGCATTAAGCAGGTTAGCAAGAGGAAAAGGAAGAGGAGACCATTATGGTTTTCCAAAGAGGTAGCAAAGAAAGTGAAAGCCAAAAAGATTGCATTCAGGCAATACAAAAGACACAGGCAGAAGGGATAGGAAGAAGTACCAGGAGAAGCAAAGGGAGGCAGGAGGTCAGTAAGGGAAGCCAAAGCTCAGACAGAAGAACACATTGCAAAATCAGTGGGTAGAGAGGACAAAACCTTTACAGGTACATAAGGAAAAAGAAAGACAAAGGGAGGGATAGTGAGACTAAAGGGGAGGATGGGGGCCGTGTGAGGATGACAACAGTAAAGCTGACATATTGAATAAGTATTTCTGCTCAGTCTTTACTGAGGAAGAGGAGGTAATGGGTCTGAAGGGAGTACAAGGGGTGAGAATGGTGCAGAATGGACACAAGTCCCTTTACATGAGAAAGGGTCCCTGAAGGAACTGAAAGTAATAAGAGTTGATAAAGCAATGGGGCCAGATGGGGTGCACCCCAGGGTCCTTAAAGAACTAAGAGAGGTGGTGGTGAACTCTGGCTATCCTGTTTAGCCAATCACTGGAAACAGGGAGGTACCCAAAGACTGGAGGACAGCAGATGTAGTCCCCTTATACAAAAGTGGGAACAAAGAGGAAGCAGGGAACTACAGACCAGTCAGCCTCACCTCGTAGTGGGGAAGATCATGGAAGCACTACTGAAGGAGAGATTGGTGGAACATCTGGTTGTCAATGGACTACAGGACCCAAGGCAGCATGGTTTCACCAGGGGAGGTCATGTCAGACCAATCTCATTGAATTTTTGACTGGGTGACTAAGGAGGTGGATCAGGGAGGGCAGTGGACATGGCCTATCTGGACTTCAGCAAGGCCTTTGACACTGTGCCACATAGAAGACTATTACACAAACTGGGGAATATGGGTGGGCAGGACAGTAGTGTGGTGGGTAGGTAACTGGCTGGGTGGCAGGACACAGAGTGGTGGTAAATGGCTGTCACCCACAGAGGGAAGAGTGACCAGTGGGGTACCACAGGGATCAGTGCTGGGACCGGTCCTATTCAACATCTTCATCAGTGACATTCGTAGGACCTAGAAGGCAGAATTTCACATTTCGCTGATGACACAAAGCTCTGTAACAGAGTAGACACACCAGAGGGTGTAGACAGAATGAGAAGCGACCTGCAGAAACTTGAAGAATGGTCAGGGTTTGGCAGTTGAAATTCAATGCAAAGAAGTGCAAGATAATGCATATGGGGTAAAAACCCTGGCACAATATATCAGTTGGGGGTGAGGATATAGCATGCACCAAGCAGGAAAGGGATCTTGGGGTTGTATCCTAATGACCTCGAGGTAGGGAAACAGTGTGACAAGGCAGCAGGTAAGCAAATAGGATGCTGGGATGTATAGGCAGGGGCATCACCAGCAGGAAAAGGGAGGTCATAATTCCGCTTATACAAGACACTAGTGAGGCCCCACCTGGAGTACAGTGTACAGTTCTGGAGACCATACCTACATAAGGACATAGACAGGGTAGAGAAGGTTCAGAGGAGGGCAACAAAGATGGTGCACAGATTGCATCACAAGTCCTATGAAGACAGGTTGAAGGAACTGAACATGTACTCCCTGGAGGAGAGGAGGGAGAGAGGGGATATGATAGAGACATACAAGTATCTTACAGGGAGGAACAGGGTGCAGGAAAACACTATTTTTAAGCGAAAAAGATGTTCCAGGACTAGAGGGCATGGGATGAAGTTGGAGGGAGGACGATTCAGAGGAAACATGAGAAAGAATTTCTTCACAGAACGGGTGGTGGACAAGTGAACACCCTGCCAGAGGAAGTGGTGGGGGCTGGAAACAATCACGGATTTAAGAATGCATGGATAGACATATAGGAATTCTGGAGGTCAGGGGTAGGGCAACAGACTTCTAGGAAAACAAACTGAACTTACAAGCTCAAATGGGTAGACTGGTGGGCCTATAGGCCTTATCTGACGACACTGTTCATGTATCTATGTATCTATGTATCTATGTGATGAGGGGGCATGTGGTGGGGACAAGAGGGGGGTTGGTGATTTGGGAATGGGCCTGTGCTGCTCAATAAAGTCAGTGGGACTCAGGTGGGGTGAGGTGGGGGGAATGTGTTTGGCAAGTGGGTTTGAGAAAGTGATTACTTTTTCAAACACAGAGCAGCATTTTGCTGGTGTATGGGGAGGAGGGTGTCAGCTGGGGGGTAGGGTGGGAGTAGTAGGATGTCATGGTTTTTCTGTCATTTCTTAGTGGGGAAGGGGATGATTTTTATAGTACAGTGGGTGGGATGAGGTTTTGTTAAGGTTCATAATTTAAAAAAAAATCAGCTGGCAAAGTTGCTGTGCCCGATGTGGAATTTGTGAATTTCACAAATCTTGAATTTCTATGGAGTCGTACCAACTTTACCAGTAGATTACAAATTCACAACATCTCTACCATCTGGATAGGTTGCAGTGATGTTATAAATAAACTAAAAAACATAATGGACACCAGAGTCTTTGCACTCATAAGCTCTTTACTCTGATTTAAACTGTACAAGTTTCTTTAGAGATCCAAACATCAAAATTCATTGGACTATGCTTTGGGGAAATCACTCCTTGTCCCTCTTTTAGAGATTTATACTTGTCCCACTCTTCTTTCAGAGCTTTATGCATGTCCCACCCCTCCGTATGAGCTTTATGCTTGTCTCTCTCCTCTTTCAGAGATTTATGTATGAAACACTTCTCCTTAAAGAGCAGCTCTCATAGAAGACAGTACCTGCTATGGTGTTGTGCATGTACATCTCCTGAGCTGGATTGTGTCCACGGAATATCGAAAAAATGTAATGTTTTTATGTAATTTTAATTTATTTAATGAGACCACCAGAAAAAGCTGAAGATTCCCGAGCTGTACTGCAATCAGAGCGGAAGTAAGTGTTACGCCAGTAAATGAAGCCCCAGTTTGCCGGAAGTCGGCACATCTCCTCGTTTTGTGCAATGGTGATTGTGTGGAGCAAATCTAGTAGCAGCAGCATCCAGTTAAATAATTACATAGTTGAAGTAAGTGTTCCCAAAGACACTGCGCACCAGGTCTTACAATTCCCTAGACTTAGCATCTCTCCTGGCGGACCTGGGAAGGGTAAACTGGTCCGGCATCACTGAGGCATCTTCCATTGATGATGCCTTTAATGTTTTTAAAATCAGATTCCTAAAAGTTTGGGACAAGCACGCTCCTTTGCACACAAAACGAGTTAGAGGAGCACATCTCCCCTGGATCACGGCTGACATAATTAGAAATTGCCATACCAGAGACCATGCCTGGAAAGCTTTTAAGAAACTGGGATCCCAGGCCTCCCTCATTACCTATAGAGCCCTCCGAAATGCTTGCACAAATAGTATTCACCAAGCAAAAAGTCCTACTTCCTAGCTACCTTCAGTAAAAATTTAACCACCCTATGGACTTCTGGAAATCCCTCAAATCCTTGCTCTCTCCCCAACCCAACCACCTCTCCCTCAATTCTAATAAATGGCACCCTCATCTCCGACCCCATCTGTGTCGTGGAAGCATTCAACACCCATTTCTCCAGCTGCACCAACACCCTTCTATCCCCCCTCCAGACCACTCACGCCCTGGTCCACCCACACAGCACCCACACCCCTCGAACTCACCCCTCAATCCAACCTTTTGTGTTCCAACCAATTTCCCCCACAGAAGTCCTCCACTCCCTACGGACGTTGAACCCAAATAAAGGCAAATGCCCATTGTCTCTGGATGCCAAGATGCTATTCTTGTCAGCCCCTGCCATAGCCACTCCACTGGCCGCACTCTTCAACCTCTCCTTCTCTCTGGGCAAGGTTCCAACATCTTGGAAACTGGCCACTGTCATACCCCTTCCTAAAGGCGGTGACCCCTCCTCCCCAGGCAACTATAGACCTATCTCCCTACTCCCGATCCTGGCCAAACTTCAGGAGCATCTGGTCCTGTCCCAACTCTCCCAGTTCTTGGATGCCTCCTCCTTCTTTTCTGCCTTCCAATCTAGCTTCCGCAAATCCCATTCTACCATCACCTCTCTACTACATGTCACCGGAGACATCCTCACAGGTATCGACAAAGGGCACATCACCTTAGCCATATTTATTGATCTAGCCAAAGCTTTCGATACCGTCTCACATCCCCTTCTCATCTCAAAACTTAAGGACACAGGTCTAGCTCACTCATCTATAGACTGGTTCCAAGACTATCTTGCGGGTAGGATGCAAGCGGTCAGACTGGCCTCACATACATCAATCCCCCTACCAGTCAATTCTGGAGTCCCTCAAGAATCAGTCCTCGGTCCAATACTCTTCTCCATTTTTCTTAATGGCCTCCCTGCTGCATGCTCCCACTCTTCCATTCAAATGTATGCAGATGATACAGTTCTGTATACATCCGGCCCCTCCACAAGCAGCGTAGCACCTCTCCTACAGGAGGACTTCACAGCCATCCAGCACTGGTTCAGGAAGAACCAGCTATCTCTAAACCCTAAAAAAACGGTGTCACTTATGTTTGGCTCCCAACAAAGACTCTCCTGCCAAACCCTGTGTCCTCCTTTCTCAACCCTGGAAGGAGCATCCCTTGAGCAACGCACTAGCTTTAGATACCTAGGCGTATGGCTCGACCAACACCTCAACTTTGCCTCTCACATAGATTCACTGCATAAGAGGCTGCTACCCAAACTAGGGGCACTCTTCCAAAATAAAATCTGTCTCCCCAAGGAAACAAGGCTCACCATAGTCCAAAAAATGATACTCCCTGTACTGGATTATGGTGACATAGTTTACTCTATCACCCCTGCATCCACCTTAGCTAGCCTAGACACTCTATTCCACTCCTTTTGTTGTTTCATCCTTGACTCCCCACAATCCACGCACCATTGTACTTTATATAACTCTCTAGCCCTACCATCTCTCCATGACCGCAGATTAATAAATTGCGCTAGGTTTGCCGCTAAATTCTGGACCCGCTCCCTCCCCCCCATCTTGAATCTACCCTATCCCAACACCTTCCCCCTGTGTACTCCCTAAGAGGCACAGATCCCAGACTCCTACATATCCCATTTATGTGCAGCACCAAAGGCCAGTCAGCTTTTAAATTCAGAATCCCACAGATCTGGAACGCCTTCCCCGCCCCTATCAGACACGCACATAATCCTGGTCTCAGTCTTCTCCAGGCACACTTCTCCTCCAGCTGCTCCTGCTAATGCTGCAAGTTCAGCCCTCTAATTAAATAAATAATGTACAGTAATCATTCCTGTTATGTGCATATCTGTCTGTAATCTACTGTACTACTATACCTGGAGTACATGTTACACTGTATTATATTTGTACAAATCATATGCTATTGTTTCTTTATTACAATCTCTGTACTTGTACTTGTTTATAATATTTGCCATGTACTGGGTCTAGGCCCCCAGGTCACATCTGGAATCGAGCATGTTGCTCAGTATGCCTTCCTGGTAAATCTCGTAAATAAATAAATAAGTGTTGTCCAGTGTAACTGTCTTGAAGTGCTCAGAAGTGATCTTCCTTCTAATAGCAGCTGTTTTTACTGTTACCCGATTTGCGAAGCAATCTTGGGAGGGTGTGGTTTATGTGTGACTGTGCACTGGACTGTATTCATGTGTCTGCAGTGTGATATTGGAGTGGAAGTTTTTGTTTCCTGAAAGGAGGCTCAATATAATTCGAAAAACAGAATAATCTGTGCCTATTGTGATGCTGTGTTCTGACTGACTCAGTATAGTGACGCTGTGCCCCTAAGGATAGATGCCTCACTTTTGTGACAGTGCGAATGCATTTTACCTTTCCAATCTAGTACCATAATCGATATCCAACAAACCTTTCCAATGACATCTATTCATGTTGTAGTTGCCAGTCCCCCTCATGTGTTGCACACCAAGTCCACTGAAACCTTGCATGCCACAAGTGGCAATTTGGAGCTATTGAGATTGAAAACATCAGAAGTAGTGTAGGGATAAAAAGAATAATATTTTTCTGTTGACATTTTAGTCCACTGCCTCCAGTTTACATCAAAATAGTGGCTCGTTTAGGTTGTTGTTATGAGAGGTGTTGCCCCCCCCTCCCCCAACAGCCATAGTATGCATAGGTAACGGAAACATTTTGGATAGACTTTACATGAGACTCTGAGAGGGAAGATTATAGGCTGTTGAGGGGATTGAATACTGCCTATGGCGGAAGAGAATGAGCATGGTGAAGGTGATGAGCCTGTTGAAGGATGTCAAGGCGCTGGCTCTTTTATCAGTCATAGCTCAGGGGTTATTAGGATAGGGTGTGTGGAAGTGAAGGACATTGAACATAGGCCAACAGTTAAAAATGATTAATCTGTTTCTTTTAACATTTGATTACTCTGCCTACACTTACAGATCAGCTGCTGATCAATACACCACCCCCATCATAGTTTGTGTTCTGTTCAGTTTTGTTTTGAATGTGGTGCTATCAGCAACTGTGCAGCCAGGATGCACAGGCCATGGTGAAGTTGTTGACCCCCTGCCTGGGATGTGGGCCACCAGCAATCACGGAGGTGGACATTGTGTGACATGGCTAACACACTGGCTGCAGATGTCAGATGGAACATTACCCATCATGGATATTTGCCCTGTCTATGACATGTGAAATGCTCGACTTCAGTGATCAGCAGCCCATGCAGAGAGCTGTTCCCAGTCTGATGGTGGAAAAACGAGGAGGTGCTTCAGGCATACAGCAACGGCGACATGCAGATAGCCTGTGGATCCCAAAGCATGCCCTTTTATGCCTGAGGTGCCTATGGTCATTGCATGGGCATACCAGATGACCCCAGTAGGTGCCCCACAGCTTATTTGAATGTTTGTATGGGATATCAATGAGCAATGCATGCCAGTTGGGCACATATACATGGATCTCAACACGTGGTGGTATGGTCACCCAGGTCAGCCCTGTGTGTAGTGCAGCAGTGGAAGGGTGCAGACACATAGGTGGATACACAGATGCAGTAGTACAAACATGCTGGCTGCCAGAAGTAAACTGCAGGACAGCCGGATGCCATGCTGCATGTAGAGCCTCTGTCTGTGGAGTGCGGTGCAATGTGCAGTGCACCTGTGGTGGATTAGCCATACCTGCCATGGTCAGTACAATGTGACGTGGGAGGTGAGACAGGCACAGAGAGGGCAACACAGCATTGGATGACAGGCTGGGGAGTGGTCAGCAGCAAGTCATGGTGGAGTGTGGCACACACCTGTGATGGGTACTGTACAGTGACATGTTACTGCATGCCTTCCATAGCACTGCCACAGTGGTGGAGCAATGCATGCACTAGTCAGTGTAATGCTGCTGTTTTTCTGCCACCTGCTGGATTTTCATACCCCATTGTATAATTTATATTTTTGCAGAAAATGTCAAGCAGTGGTGTGGATGACGACTCTTTCCATGATACTGATGACAATGACGGCAGCAGTCATCATGATTATGCAGACTACCAATCTAGTAATGATGCAGTCAGTGATGAAGTTTCTACCAGTGTGACAGATTCAGCATTGTCTGGTGGAATTCAGCCCTACAGATCTGTGCCACCTGCTCATGCACCACTGGAAACACCAGAAAGCGTAGGGGATGAATGAACCAATGATGGTAGAATCGGTAACAATGAGTGGTACGTTACAGATTATGTTATGATAATGACTACCGATATGTGCTGAATTATTCACACTTTATTTTTATTTTGCTTTGGACACTTAGCCCTATTAGTACTCATTTTAACAAAAGACTACAACCAGTATGCTGTCCTGGCATCATATGTAAGCAATAATACCCAACAGGGTGGTCGATACTGTGCTATACCGACCACCCAGTGGTGTACTGAGGCCTGACACCATATGCGGAGGGCCTTATAGCCCCTGGAAGGTCCAGTATAGCACAGGACCACTCACCCTGTTGGGTATTATTGAGGTAACAAAATGGGAACTTTAAAAAAATAGAAGTTTAAAAAAAAAGGTAATGAAACATGAGGATAAAGTTAGTTTTCTTTTTTTTTGAGATTCTATTTTCTCCCCCCTGGCTCTGGATCTTGCCACTCCTTCAGACATCCTAGGTTCCCTGCAACCCCTCCAACCTCCTCGGGCACCCTTCTGCCTCATATCGCAGCCTACCTCGAGGTAGCTCGCCGTTACCCTTTCACCAAGTGGGTCCCTCTTCTCCAAGGGGGAAGGCACCGGTGGGGGCGGCCCTGCACACTATTTTTCCTTTTTTAGCCTCTGGTGTGAGGGCTGACCCCACAGGAAGTCTTCAGATGTGTCTCGAACTGGATGCCATCATCCGGCCAATCCAGAGCGTTTTTTCCCGTGTTCTGGTGTTTTTGTTCCTCCAGCGCTGCTACCTGCAGTGCCCCTGGTCTCCACCGGGGGCCACTACTGAAGCGAGCTGTCCCACCCATCCTATCCCAGGAGAGGAGAGCAGTCCTATGGATGTTCGATCCTCTCCTTCCCCTGCCAGCCCCCGGTGCCCCGAGTCCATTCCCGAACCTGGGTCGCTGGCATGGTTCGAGGTCTGGTGTCCAGTGCCTCAGCCCTCTTAGCCACCGGGCCAGCCAAAGTTAGTTTTCTAATAAAATAGTTCCTCCGCCTGCATTTGGAATGATGCTTAGAAGGCACTACTGTGTTTGATTCTTTTTTTCCTTCTTAGTTTTCTTGGTGTCTTTTCAAAGAGCCCCCCCCCCCACACACACACACTCACTGTCAAAAATCAAGAAAAGACTACCACTCAGAATTCTTTATATTAGCTTATAATTATAAACGGACTATAATTTACTACTCAGTTAATTTCAGTCAGCGAGGAAGCGAGTGCTCATGAGTAAAGCTGCGACCACTTCTGCAGCTGTCACTTCATAAAATGTAGCAACTTTGTTTCAACCCCCCTCCCCCCCGCATATCTGTCATCAAAGTATGGCAGTTTCACAGATTCACCTGTCAAGTACATGACAATCGGTATTGTCCTTTTGTCCTGTGATCCATCTCTGCTACTCTGTGTACCTAGCATCTGCTCGTTCATGGCTAGCTTATGGCATGCTTCCTATCACTTCAGTAATGTATTTCATGTTGTATATTTCTGTGGCAATACATTCTAAGTTAATACCACTTTTGATGTGACAGATTGCTGACTGATTTCCTTTCTAAAAGTATGATCCACAAGTGAAAGAGCCACCGCTTGTTATTTTTCACATCAATGGAAAATGTGCGTGTCACTCCTAAGTACTTTCCATTTGTATCTCCATGATCGCACGCAGCAAATGTCCATTCTGCTCCACTTCTTACTGTGTCTCATAAGTTAGTCACACTTTTTTGCTTCATCTGCTGTGTACTGTCACTTATGAATGCTTCAGAACAGCAATCTAATATATGTAGGTGTCATCACTCATGTTCTTGTATGCAATAAAATGGTCAAACAATGTGAAACAATCACATAGGTTGTTATCCGTTTTACTGCTGTGTGTTCTGCATTGCTCAAAGTAACAAGATACAGTATTAGCAATAAGATGTCAGCAAGCTGAACTTTGTATTAACATTATACAGTTGGAGAGCAGGGTGTTGAGACAGGATTATCAGGGACTGTTTAGTTGTTTCTCAATACTTCCATTATTTTACAAAATTCATATACTGTGTCACACTTTGAATTTCTGTGTAAAACTTTTTTTTTTTAGGTGTTCCTGTGAACATTGTGTCCCAATGATCAACGCCATCAGCAGTATCTGCTGCAGGGAATCTCACAAGTTTTTAGACAAAATTGAACATAACAACAGCGAACCTGGTACCGACATCATTGGTTGCATCACTGATCATCCTGGTTTTGAAGGTGTGTGTCTGAATCAGTGGGTTCTGGAGACATCATACTACCAATATAGGCAGCAGTATCCAGAGGATGATTCAGGAGTTGAGTTCCAGTCAGAGTAAGTTGACAAGAAATGTCAGAAAGTTCTATGTTATGTTGTGAAATGGGTAGACACAATGCTGGCTCCAGAGTGGCAAAGAACAGTTTTTAGTTGGGCTGCTATGACAGCAAAATATCACAGCTGAAAGTATATGTGTGCAAAAGTCACAAGACATAGTAAACATTACCCATTACATAATGTCAGTAAGGCACTCAAGGGGTTGCATTATGGTTTGGTGATGTACCTTTTCAGCTGGAGGAAGCATTCGGCTATGCCTCGTGCTTCAACACACCTGAGTGTGTCAGTTATCTAACCATAACAGGTACCCTGTCATGCCTTATTGTGTAAGTAATGTGCATAAAAAATATGGCGTTATTTGATATCTTGTAATAGATAAACGTTTATTGAACTTTTCTTAATGATATGGTACAATTACTCATTTGTCCTCTCTATATTGATTTGTTCTGCTACTTCTGAGATAACTTTTTCTATTAAACTACATCTTCTCATGTAAGCGTATGTGACTCTGAAACTTTCATCAATGTCGGCAGCAGTCATGGTAAGTAAGTAATGCAGTTAATGCTGTTGAAACATAAATTGCATACATCAATCCATTTTTTAATTATATAGCCATGGATATACCAGGCAGTGATGCATGCCTGAGGTGTGTTGTTATTCATGACAGCACACACCAAGTGATATCCAAGTACTAGATGCATGCAGGAATGTCTATTTTATAAGGTGGGCTTTTTATTTACTGTTCTCTGTTAGCACTTAGCAAGCTTCATACAGTACAGGTGGGTTAAATCACGGACATGCTGTCGAGTCGATTAGTGCAGATTGTACATTTAATAAATAATATTTGTATTTTACAATATCTGTGCTACCACACTGCACGCTGCATGCTGACTGCTACTCCACACAACTTCCCCTTATCAAGGCTTCACCCCAGTTCCACTCCCCGTCACTGACAAATAGCACAGTCTGTAGTAATCAGCAACACTTTTTGAGCTATCTAGTTCAGTACAGCATTCCATGAACTGTATCCCTGTCGCGCATCGGCGCTACTACTACTCCACAAAAAAAATTTAAAGGAAAGAGAGAAAGTTATACCTCTGAATGAGCTAGACAGACCGTTAGCTACGTTCTTGTCATACACAGTGGCAGTTCAGGAGCTAACATGGTCTCAGTCTCGCTGTCTTTCGTGTCTTACTGCAATATATTAAAGGAAATTAAAATGTTGAATATAGTTGTTTGTAACATAGTGCATCCACCTATAGTGCATAGCTGTTCTTTTCTTTCATTATTGAATTGGCCTCACTGTTTTGTCACAATACCTGTAACTCAACAAATTCCCCCCCCCCATCCACACACACAAAGTACATTGCCATTTTTTTTTTCTTGTAAAATAAGACATAGCTTGTTATATAACAATAGCCATTTCCAACAAGTAAACAAACACTGCATATTACGAATGTACCTGTTATGGAAGTGATGATATGGGTGTGCTTACCACCTGTGTTGTGAGTAAGTCTGCTGGTCCTGGTGAGGGAAGTACAACAGATGTGTTAAAGTTTCCCACGTACACACTCCCTGGCTTGGTACATTGCTGAAACCTTTTGTTTTGCCATTTTGTTTTCAATTGTTTTCATGTGTCCTTGATGACAACATTTTTTGGTTGGTCCATGCATTACACCATTATAATGAATGGTTAATAAGCAATTAGGAGGCAGTATAGCTACGTGACTTAGCAGTAGCAATAGTGATGTTAATCTGCTTCTATACAGGTCATTGGTGTGCCCTTGATTGTAGTGTGTAGTCAGATACTGTCACCTGCGCCTGAAGAAAGAAATAGACATGTTGGAAAGTGTCCATGTCAGTGTGACTACAATGATAGAGGGATCACAGGATTGATCATATGCAGAGAGGTTGGAAGACTTGGGGATGTATACTCTGGAGGTGTGGAGGCAGATAGTGGATATGACCGAGATGTTCAAGTACGTGATGGTAATTAACCAAGTGTTCTGTGTGAGCCTGTTCAACAAAATGGATACCACCACAGGGCACAGCTTAAACCTGGCAAGGGGGTACATTTCAGATGGCTATAAGGAAGCACTTTTTTACTGAAAGAGTGGTGATGGCATGGAATGAACTGCCACACAAGGTGGTGTATTCAGAGCATAATGGACTGTCATGATGCCTTGCAAGGGGAAAGACCAAATAAATTCAGTGGTAGTGATGGGGGGGGTGAGGTCACAGATGTAAACTGTAAGTCAGAAACAACCAAAATTATGTTAAGCAGACCCGATAGACACCAAGGTCTCATTCTAACATACTAACATACTAAAATGCCAGCAGAATAAGCCTAACAGTCTTTCGCATCTGCTTGTTTTGGTCAGCCCCCACCTTGGGAGCTGACCTTGCTGCCCCCCCTCACCTTCTCTGGCTTCTCCCTTCCCAGTTCTGGATATTCTCCCTGCACTGGATTTTGCTTCCAGAACCGTTCCCCTGTACCTGTCCCACCCCATCTTGAACCCCTCTGCCATCTCTGCCTCCACCAGCCCCCTAGGCAGCACATTCCATGGCTCCACCACCCTCTCAGTGAAGTAGCACCTCCTCCTTTCTCCCCTGAATCTTCCCCCTCCAGCTTCCACCCATGCCCTCTAGTGGCCCCCTCCTCCTTCCTTCGAAGCACCCTGACTGTTCCTCCCCTATTTACCCCTTCATGTACCTGAAGACCTCTATCATGTCCCCCCAGTCCCTTCTCTTTTCCAGTGTGTACATATTTAGCTCTTCGAGCCTCTCCTCATAGGTCCTGTCCCCCAAGCCCCAAATCATTTTGGTTGCCATCCTCTGGACCCTCTCCAGGAGTTTAATGTCCCTCTTTAAGTGTGGCCTCCAAAACTGCATGCAGTACTCGAGATGAGGCCTCACCAAGCAGTTATACAGAGGGAGTATCACTTCCCTCCTTCTGGAGGTGATCCCCCTAACGATGCATCCCAGCATCCTGTTGGCCTTGGCTGCTGCCCTCCTACAAGTCTCCAAGTTGTTCATCTTGACATCCACCACCACCCCCAGGTCCCTCTCAGCCATCAAGACTTGTAGCATTCCCCAGGGTGTACACTTGGCCCAGGTTTCTGGCCCCCAGGTGCAGTACCTTGCATTTCCCTGCATTGAACCTCAGCTTCCACTTTCTAGATCATCTTTCCAGAGCCTCCAGGTCCCCCTGTAGGGTCACCCTCCCCTCCTCCCCATCCATCACCGCCCCCAGTTTTGAGTCATCCGCAAAGAGACTCATCTCACTCCTGATACCTGTCCTTATGTCAGAGACATAGGCATTGAACTGGAGGGGCCCAAGGACTGATCCCTGTGGGACCCCACTAATGACCCTCCTTGGGGATGAGACTATCCCACCCTCCGGTCCTGGAGCCAATTGCCTATCCATCTGATTATCTGGTTCCCCACCCCCATTCTGCTTGCCATTTTCTGCTGTTGTTATGCTGTCAAGTACAGTATCACCAAGTTACACAGTATGTGATTCCAAATAATGTGTAATGTGTATGCGCAGTACCACGTCTCCTTACTACCCTTTTTCTCAGCAGTTCAGTACTATATTGTCATTGTTAACAACCAATGTAATATCAAGTAAAAATACAAACAAAATTTTAAATACTGCCTTTCTTTCTCACAGACGTTTCAGGTACGTCACATATCGGCAGCCGGTAAGACGGTGCTATGGCTGGTTGGGTAGTCATAACAGAGTTCCTCTACCGTCATGTGCAGTACAGAAGATATGTCAAGCTTTTCCAGATGACTGCAACTTGTACCATGGATTTCAGTTTGCTTGAACATACTGTTCATTGTTTCTTACTATCAGTAAATATTTACTGTTCCTTTTTTTTGAAGCAAGTTACAAAGTTGGCAACTGCTTCATCCTTCTGCGGGTGTTGCATAGAAGAGCATAGTGGTAGCGGAATCAATTTCCTTAAGTCAGTCATAGTTGCCTCTAGTTTGGCATGGCCATCCAAGTAACCGGCAATGAGTTGCCTTTTCAGTGTGGTTACAAACTCTAATTATATCAAAAAAGATGTGATGTTATCATTTTTACAAACTGCACTGTGACTTTCTCTCATTATGTTTTAATTGTCAGTTTATCTTACAATACAATATGGACACAATATTTACAGGTCTGCCATGCGGGTCCCCCCCCATGGACATACAGTGGCACCCCCCTCCCCGTAGCCCCATAATCGTACCATTCATGTGGACTATGCCCTGGTCATTCTACTGTTCCCCCCGACTCTGCCCGCAGCCCTGATTGCTGTGAAATAACTGTATACAGAATCCTGGTAGCCTAGTGGTACCCACCCCGGAGCTGCAATCTCCCATATACTACTCTCTGAATCATTCACTGGTAGTCCAGTGGCACCCCCCACTCACCCAGGACCCCATGACCACCCTGCCCACACTGTCATCAATTTGCAGCAGCAACTCACCCATATACAGTGGCGTGAAAAAGTATTTGCCCCCTTCCTGATTTTCTCTATTATTGCATATTTGTCACACTGGATGTTTTCAGGTCTTTAGACAAAATATAATATTAGATAAAGGGAACCTGAGTGAACAAATAACACTTTTTTTTTTTACTTATTTCATTTATTTAATGAAAAAGTTAACCAACACCAACTGGCACTGTGTGAAAAGTAATTGCCCCTAGTTAAATCAACCCAATTAAAGGGATAATTAGAGTCAGCTGATTGAACACAGCCAGGCTTGATTACAGCCAGCCCTGCTCAATATAAACCTCACTTATTTTGACCCTTACCATCAGAGTCACGTTGCCAGCACAAAGATTCAACAAGCACATTATGCCATGATCAAAGGAAGTTCCTGAAAAGATCAGAAAAAAATGTGTTGCCCTCTATCAGTCTGGAAAGGGTTACAAAGCTATTTCTAAGGCTCTGGGACTCCATCAAACCACAGTGAGAGCCATAATCTCCAAATGGAGAACACTTGGAACAGTAGTGAATCTTCCCAGGAGTGGGCGGCCTGCCAAAATTACTCCAAGGGCTCAGCATAAAATCATCCAGGAAGTCTCAAAGGATCCTAAAACAACATCCAAAGAACTGCAGGCTTCTCTTGCCTCAGCTAAGGTCAGTGTTCATGACTCCACAATCAGAAAGAGACTGGGCAAAAATGGGCTTCATGTGAGAGTAGCAAGGCGGAAACCACTGCTAACCAAGAAGAACATAAACACTCGTTTCTCATTTGCCAAGAAGCACCTGGATGATCCACAAGCCTTTTGGGAAAATGTTCTATGGACAGATGAGTCCAAAGTGGAACTTTTTGGACGACATGGATCCCATAATGTCTCGCGTAAAGCAAACACAGCATTCCACAGTAAGAACACCATACCAACAGTCAAACATGGTGGTGGTAGTGTGATGGTGTGGGGATGCTTGCTGCCCAAGGACCTGGATGACTTGCCATAATTAAGGAACCATGAATTCTGCTCTGTACCAGAAAATTCTTAAGGAGAATGTCCGGTCATCCTTCCGTCAGCTGAAGCTGAAGCGTGGTTGGCCATGCAGCAAGACAATGATCCAAAACAAAAAGCAAGTCCACATCAGAATGGCTAAAGAAGTAAAATTAAAGTTTTGGAGTGGCCTAGTCAAAGTCAGACTTAAACCCAATAGAGATGCTGTGGAGGACCTGAAACGAGCAGTTCATGCTCGAAAACCTACCAAATGTTACTGAATTAAAGCAGTTCTGCGAGGAAGAGTGGGTTAAAATTCCTCCACAATGATGTGAAAGACTGATATTGAATTATAGGAAGTGTTTGGTTGCAGTCATTGCAGCTAAATGTGGCGTAACCAGTTATTAAGTGTAAGGGGGCAATTACTTTTTCACACAGTGCCAGTTGGTGTTGGTTAACTTTTTTTCATTAAATAAGTGAAATTAAAAAAAAAACAAGTGTTATTTGTTCACTCAGGTTCCCTTTATCTAATATTACATTTTCTCTAAAGACCTGAAAACATCCAGTGTGACAAATATGCAATAATAGAGAAAATCAGGAAGGGGGCAAATACTTTTTCACGCCACTGTACCTCCTTGTCTGCCCGCCGAATGACAGCTTACAGTATAATCTGTAACCCCATTGACCTACACTGTGGACCAATGGGATTGCAGGGCATACTGTGCTAGACAGTCACAGATATGTGAATGGTTGACTTCATACACATATTAGTGACTGTCTACTAGTATTCCTGCAAGACCGATGGTCCACAATGAATAAATGGAGCTGGACTAACAGCTCATACTGTAATCCATCATTCAGTGGGCAGCTGGGGAGGTATGCGTGCATGTTGCTGCTACCGGATGATAATGAGGGGAGCTGGGTGGGCAGGGGGTCATGGGTGGGCAGGTGGGGGTTGCCAGTGGATCACCATGGAATACTTCAGACTTTATTCTATGGTTATTGGGCTATGTGGTGGAAGGTGGGGGTGCCACTAGACTACCAGGGAATGAATTTGGGATTAATGCATGGGTGATCGCTGATATTATCACTGCATCATGGTGCATCTGGACTAGTGCTGAGCAACTACCCCTTTTGACTATTGGCTGTTGCGCACTACTGGTGTTGCCCTGGTGCAACTCAATTGTGAAAGGCGCAACCCATTTGAATATGTAGGCCATGTAAGTATTATTTTTTGGGGGCTTCACTTGCAATTGCAATAACCAGTACAGTCTTCCCATTAATTTTTTTATTCAACTGTAATGTACAATTTTATGGTCTGCTGTTGTCTTGATTCTACATACAGTCACACAAATGCCTGTATTAAGTTTTGCGACAACTGCTTCACCATCAATAAGCATACTTTACCTGTCTGTCTATTAAATGTATACTACCAGCCTGGTCAGCAATGTGCATTTCTTTTCAGATGACAACAGCATGACATTATGCAATGCACAAGAACAAATAAGATACTATTTGTTTGAAACGCTAAAAAAGGCCGGCACTGTACATCTACCACGACATGGGTGTGGGACACCCTCTGACTTACAATGCCTGGTCTGATTTGCTCATTCTGCCTCTCGGCCTCTTAACCACACAACACACTAGGCATTGCAAATCATATTATGACACACTCCTTGCCAGGGTGGATCGATAACTGTAATATGTCATGGTTGACTGCCTGCCCAACAAGTGTGCTGTCACACCTCTGTGCACTTACTGTCATTTTTAATCATTTAAACAGCAGGTTACTACCATTTGTGGTCCTGCACTCCACCAGTGTGCTCAATGACATACCCCCTCTATAGTCTTTTCAACAACTGTGGCAGTTCTACTGTACAAAATATACTCATCGTAAAATTACAATCTCAAGTCAGAGACAAAAACGAACACACCCCAATGATGGCCCATGCAGGACTCTTTTGTAATGTCACAAAATGAACGATGCTTGAACGTGCCCCATGCACTTATATGTCACCAGTATTTTGTAATACTTTCATACCCTTTAGTGTTGGGATTTTATTCCATGACAGTGATCGGTTGACTAAAAGGGACCCCACTAGTCTATCAGTTGGTTACATTGAATAAAATCCCTATAGGGTATAACGCTATCGTAAAATGTCTGTCACATTCAAGTTCATGAGGCCCGGTCACACAGCCTTCATTTTGTGACATCACAAGACATGGCTGAGTGGGTCGTCATAGGGGCATGTTAATTTTTGTCTCTGACTGCTGATTTAAATATTACACTGACTATATATTGTACTGTATATCTGGTTTTCATTCAACACTTGATGACAATGCCACTGATGGGTTAAGTTACCTAACAAGCTTGGGCAGGCTGCTACCCGGAACCTGTTCATTAATAACATGTCATGCACACACTCACCATAGGTTGGCTTAGCAATGTCTTTTCTGACCGAGTAACCACCTTTTTTGAACTTCGGAAAATGGATGGAGTACCGTAACCTTCCTTCCATTATTACCAACTGCATACGAGAACTGTTCTCATTGAAATGCATGGCTGATAGTATTAGCCTAGACGCGTTACAGGAAGAAGTTAAATAAGCTCATTAACATTTGTTAATGGGTTTATTTCTGTTAAGCACATAAATTCTGTCACTATGCATGATTGTGTACATCCAATAAATTAGATAGCAGGGCACTTAATGAAATTAGAAATAGAAAATATTCAGAGTAGGTATTAGGAGTACTTCAGCCCTATAATTATACAATAGGTGGCAATAGTTCAACAACATTATTGTGTGACTTCACCAAAGCCACACAGAATTAAAACATGACATGCTTGTTTATTTTTTGTATTAACTTGTTTTTACCTCCTGCAATGCTCCTGCATCCGCCTCTCCTTCGGTCCCTCCTAGTATCTCTACTCCCCAGCCAGTCTGTTCCCGAGCACTGATATCGTACCATACACCACAGCCAACCCTACGAGTCATCGTGGCATAACACAGCTCATGGCTTTCCCCCATCCTCCGAGGGTGAAGGCACCAGGGGAAGGGAAACCAAAGCACTCTATTTTTTCTTACTGGCTCAGGGGTGCTGCTGTGGAGGAGTAGTCTCCTGGTGGTTCTGGATGTGTGAAGAAGGAGGCCATTGTCCGGCATGTGCCAAACATGTTTTCCTGCTTTCCTGGTTTTCCTACCGACGCTGCTGCTTGTAGTACCTCCGGTCTCCATCGGTGGCCGCTACTGGAGCATGCCTTCCCAGCCTGACCCATCCCAGGAGAGAAGAGCAGTCCTCCAGACGCTCAATCCTCTTCTCCCCTTGCCATCCCCAGATGGCCTGAGTCTGTTTCCCAACCCAGGTTGAAGGCAAGGTTCAAGATGTGGAGTCCGGCGCCTCAACACCCTGCTACAGCATGCTGTCCACATGCATGTTTAAATTGTTCGCTTAACCCAAAAACTGCAACTAACCGTGTTTGCATGCCTAGGTATGAAAATGCTGTATGCTTCAGAGCATAATGCAAAATTAGACTATGAAATGCCTCAAGTGATGATGTCTGGTACTGGCTTGAGAGCTTCTTTATGTCATTCAGCAGCATTCGAGAGTTCAGAATGCTTTAAAGTTGTACAGCCGCTTTTGTGTCTATTGTATACAAAGGCAAGCAAAAACAGAATGTCAGGGTACTGAAGTACTTAATAATGTGTCCAAGACAGTTACCACCCTCAATTAGAAGAACATGGCCTATTAGGGATTCTGTCCATGACATTTGTTGCCCCAGAGTGAACCCCATTTAGTAACACAGTCACGGTTATGACTACCAGCCAGTTTTGCACACACTATATGACCACCCTTCCCAGCCATAGTCAATAGATGTTTCAATAGAGGCAGCCCACTATAATAAAACAATGACATATTGGCCACTTACATAAATGCACAATGGCAGTACATACATACAGTGGCACTGGATAGGTCGTGGCTGTGGGGATCTGGACAGAGCTTGTTGTCAGGTTTTGCTGGTGGGTGAACAAGTCATAACGTGAGTGGAGACTGTTGATTTCATTGTTTAAGAGTGTACTGTGTTGCTGTCACTGTTGTTCCATACACTACACAAGACAATGGATGGGCATCAGTGAACAACAGTGATGTTCAGTTGTTGGTATTGTTATCACAACCTTGAAAACATCAAGAGCAACTATAGTCCACTCATTATGCAATGTACCGTATGTGACTACAGTACTATCAACATCTCAAAATATTTAACTGATAACTCAAGGCTCCATGTTGATGCCATGACTTGGACACACAGCGCCAACATTTGATAACATGCTCTTTCACGACCCCTCGCTAATAGTTAATGATACCCTTCACAGTTACATTTTTTCCTTATTACAGTCATCCCATTGCTGTACAGTACACATTTTAAATAGAGCAGCTGTCCTTACTTGGACATCTTTGTTCCACGCGGTTAACATTTCTGCCCATGACTCACTGCATGGATATTTCTGGACTCCAATACATAGACTTCACATGAGCAACGATGTTCGATGCTGTTGTACTATGGATGTTATGTAGTCAAGGTGGTAGAACAGCATATTGATGTCACTTATGGTACACCATCTGTTTATTTCCATACAAAATAGCCCTTACCCATACAGTATAATTAAGCAATAAGGCACAACAGGGTGTGTGTTTTAAGGGGGTGATTTACCCACGCCTTGTGTGGTGTGTTAAGAGGCACAGCTGAGTGAGTAAGCCACACAAGAAGTGGTAAAACCCTAATAACTCACACCCTGGAGTGCCTTATTGCGATTATACAATGGACCCATGTGTAAAATGTGCTTAATTGTGTTGTTTTATAAATGCATTTCCTCAACCATGGGTAAAGCAGGATTTCCACGGTCATGTGACATGTTTTGGCCAATGAGGTTGCAGGTTTTCACACCATTGTATAATGTATTATACAATGATGTGAAATCCTGTAACCTTATTCAAAACATGTCACATGACCATGGGTAAATCCTGCTTTACCCACGGCTGAGGAAATGCATTCATAAAAAACATAATTATACACATTCTAAATGTATTTTACACATGGGGTCCATTCTATAATCACAGTAAGGCACTCTGCTCCGCCTTGTGACACACTACACAAGGCGTGGGTAAATCCCCAGTAACTCACTCCCTCTTGAGCCTTATTGCTTAAGTATTCAGTACACTTGCTATGGCAAATGGCACATAGTTATGGTGAGACTGTGTGACTCTAATGATTTCTGTTGGCAGTGGTGGTCATGTATTCTGCAAAACAAACAATTAAAAAAAAGTGGAATAAAAATCACATCAACAAAAAGAAACACCTCCTTGATGTCAGCCACTCTTTATGCCGCTCTTCAACATCAAGCACACCATGTGAGCAGCTAGGGTACAGACTGTTTGGTAGATTGTCATGTAAGTCAGTTATGTGATGCATCAGGAATTGCCATTTAGCCACTATTAGTTCTCCATTGTTCATCTCAGTAGACCCTGCTGACCAGTACATGTGGTTAACAATTGATTGTTTCCACAGTGTGACATCTCTGCATTCCTTTTGCGCAGCAACTCGGTCGATCTTTTTCCCAACTCCTGCAATGTTGACAATGGTTCAGTGAGTGATACGGTACTACATAACAATACCACCCAAAGTCTATGAAACACAGTCACCATTTCAATAACTTCTCTTGTTGATCCATCAGCTTTGTCAGCTGTCAAGATGGTCATGCATGACCCAGCACTGTACAACATTGACAACAATGATGTAGCTTACATTGTGCGAGGTGTGGTGTGCAGCACCTCAACCCTCTGCACCAGGGCCGGCTAACATAAGTGTTTTGTGATGACCATTATTCAATGAAGCAATGTACCACTACAAGGGTATGTGGTATGGTAACATTTATAATGCCTATTGTGTCATTTTGCCACAGGTGTTATACATTGTACAGTGTCCCAAACCCTTGTCATGGTAGATTGCTATTATACAATGTCCTCCTTCTTTTGTGATCCAAGAAAATGAAGAAATATTTTTTGCATTTTCAAATTATTTTCATTGCTGTTATCAGTCATCGTGGACTTCAAGAAGCACAGCTAAGTGTGTCCCAAGCAGACAGACAAAATTGGTTTGTGGGTGTTGGTAGGGGGTCCACAGTACTGATGCTACCTTACTTGGAATAGGGAAGTACAACGATGCCCTAGCCAACAAGGAATATTTTGTATGTCGGCAGAAGAAGTGAAATAAGAAGTAACAACATTTGCAAATCACAGTTTAGTTATGGTTAATGAAAGTTAGGGGAAACATTGCATAGTAGTAGTACACCCCTCCAGGGAGTGTATCCACTGGTGGACTTACCACGGCTGGTGCTGTTCAGTCACTGCACCGCACCTCATGACCGAACCACACAAGCCGTTGTAGATCAACAAGTATACCTACACCCTGTGGAGGTATATTGTTAAAGTAATAGCCTCCATCTGACTGAAAAAAATTAATTACCCTAAACAAAACAACATAACATAAGAGTACCTTTGGTGACATGCAAAATATCAAAATAGTGGGCGGTGTCCTTTAGGTTCTCCCTTAACCATTTAGCATTCTGCCTATGCCGGTCTGTCACAATGACATCAATCGATAGGCCATTATGGTCTTTCAGGAATGCAACCACCCTTTTTAGGCCTTCATGCTCGCACCAAGTGCTGTTGCACACTTCATTACTCTGAAATGGAGAACTGTGTTGGTTAATGTTGCTGTGGGAAATATCTATATAATAATGTAGTATGGATTCAATCCATGTACCTGCATCAACTGAATGTCAAGCACTTTTTTCAGCCTCTGTTCAATGATAGTAAAGGTGCCATATTTTGCACAATGAACAGGGCTGTCGGACCTGGCATCCCCAGCCAATATCAGCCCACCTCCCATTCCCTTCAGCTCTACAGTCATTTGCTCCTGCTGGTTCCACCAGCTGTTCATCACTGTTGGTTCCAAGTAACATTTCTGATGTCTAAAGAAAGTACTGAGGGAAATGCAAGACACCCCCAGAAAGTTAAACATCTTCAGCACTTTAGACAGGAGTTTGCCCGAAAACAGGATCACTGCTGACAACATCAGAGTCCCAGCTGGATTCAGTTTGATAAAGGGCTGACTAAACCAGTTGTTGTTGTGGCCACACTCTAAACAGCTCTGAGAAATCTCAACTGCCGTACTATTAGTCTTGGTAATGTATCCATTACATGGTCCAAGGCAACTTCAACACATGTTGAAGAGTTTCAAAAGCTGAGATTCATATACTATGTATTTTGGTCATCAAAAGTATTGTAGTAGTCTTTCACCTCTTCATTCTTATTTCTGGGTGAACAATATGAGACATTTAGTCACACTGCAGTTTGTAAGAAACAATGACCAGATTTTTTTGTCTCACCTCTTTTTGAAACTGGTCAAGTTCTGCTTTCAGATCTGTCTATCTAGTTAAACAGTGTGAGAAAACGACATGCATAGTATTGTGATCAATGTAATGAACCACGCTGCAGCATTAAAGGAAGACACTGAACAATACAGCCACATGAAAAACGCCTCAGCAAACTTAAAAGACGTTACCAGAGGGTTAGCCTCGTGGGGTGTCAGGAGCCTGTACTGGTGAGGGTTTCCCTTTCATGCTTGTACAACAATTATATGTGAGAACTACGTATCATCAGCTGCATTGTTATTGCACAATTCACTGCTGTATTTAACCTTAGTAGACAGGAACAGAGCAGATTAGGATTCTCTGTCATGAAATTACGATCAACATCATCACTAGAACCACAGTTTTGTGACATTGCAAAACAAATGCTGCGTGACAGTGCCACATTCAGTTATTATGGAGCCAATGATGTCAAAAACAGTACACAACTATATGGCAATGTCATCACCATTATAAGAGAATGTTGCGCAATCATGCACACTTTGTTTTGAGACATCACAAATTATGGCTAGGTGTGCCGACGTGGTGTAATGGTTTGCATATTGGGATGCAGTTCCGTTTTTATTCCATAAAGTAGAAGTTAAACTGTAAAAAAAAAAAAAAAAATTGCGTAACACACTCAGGTAGGAAAATAAAACATCACACAGAAGTACTGAGGGTTCACATATAAGTGTAATACACTTTACCATCACTGAGCATGTTAAAATGACACATTCAGATTACATGAATCTGTACTGGTTGAGCAACGTCACCGTCATCCACAGAACCAATTCCCATACCAACAATAATCAGCAAATTACATTCTATTCTATTGGTAACAGCCAACACATACCCACACGTCACTTGGATGCCACCACGGTCCTGTATTCATGGCAGTGTCCCTTGATTGATGAGCATAAAAACCCACGAAATCACAATGCCAGGAATGCACGCATAATGACATCTTACAGTGTCACATACCACTAGGGGCTTGCAATAGTCCGAGCCTCCGCTCGGAGTCAGGCAAGTGTGCAGGCTGTGGCCTCAACCCTCCCCAGAGTAGGCGAGCTGTCATGGAATGCTCCAGCCTATCTCCCCCCGGCTGACCCACCGGTGACCCAAGTCCAGTCCCGAACCTGGGTTGCCGGTGTGGAGCGAGGTGTGGTGTCCAGTGCCTCAACCCTCAGTGCCACCAGGCCCGCTTTGTGGTTACTCTTTTATGGAAATCTGGATATGGCGTTGGTATGGTTCTTGCTAAGGGGAATGAAAGATGTCAGATAACATTGCCTGCTGTACGGTCTGGCATATTCGTGGAGATCTGTGCCATGAAATATAATGTTTTCACATTGATCCTTGCTATTTCAATACAAAAAGGTTGAGTATTGTAAACATCTCTATTATCGTATGGTTCATGTTGCTATTGTTTATTTGACATCACAACGTTTTGGAAAAAGATACTGTTCCATAACCAGGAATGTACAATTGTGCATGTCTACGATTACTGATGTCATTACTCATATCGTCAACAATGCCCCCCAAAAAAGTGACAGAACACCTCATCAATGTTTAACTTGATTTCATAAATGTTGGCTGTCACAAACAGCTATGGAAAATGAAAATAAAGTACTTTAATGTGAACAGCACAACTGTTTGTAAGTTTTTGGGATGACCTACAGACAAATGCAATGAGAAATGTAATAAAAATGGTAAAAAAAAATGGTATATCATGTCACTGCTTTGTTCCTTAACTAAGAAAAAATGTTACTAATGTAGTAATTGTGTGAATACATTATGAAATCAACAACACTGTGCTGGGGTTTCAATGCCATACCTTGAACTTTGACTACTGGACAGTACATCTGTGTCAGATTCATCCTCAGCATCATGAGTTGGTGAATAGTCAGGATCTGATTTATCAAGTTGCGACAATTTTGCATAATCCATCTCGGAAGTATCAAACTCTACAGCCGCTGAATCAAATGGTCTGAGAACATCACTCAGTGACCCACCAATAAGGGTGCAGTTCACTCCTCTATCCACCATCACAGGTCCAACCTGTATACCTTTTACGAAATGACATAGAAACATTAATAGCGCACAGCAGTTCACAAAACAAACGTTTTTCTGTGGTTGCGTGCTTGTCTTGTAAGAGAGCATCCTGCCCCATCCCACCATGTCCACCATCCGGCACTGGCCCTGTAGCAGTGCTTATTACCCTTTGCAGTGACGGTGGGGTCACCCAACCCCCACCGGTTACCAGATTGAAAGGGTAAGTGCACTTGCTGTCCCGAAGCAGAGCCTGCGATGTGTCCTCCATTTTTCTGAAGCAACTGATTTTCACAGATTTTTGTACCAGGGATAGAGGATGCAATGTCACCTGTGGAGGAGACTGCGCAAATGTTTGTGAGCACTCCATGCAAGCATCTGCCTTGACTCCACGCCCCCCCCATGGAATGATGGATTCAGATTTTGAACGAGCATAGTTAAACTGTTACTGGAATAAGTATTTGATGGAAAATGTCCCTCTAAATGAGGAAAATATTCAAAAAGTTTACTTTTAACATTTTTCTTTTGCAATATTTTTTTATAATATCAATAAATCACTCCCAGAACTTACAGAAACAGTCAGTTAATCACCCCCATATGGGCAATATGGCCACTGACTGCATCTCATGCTGCATTACTCCTCGAGGGGGTGATTAACAGATTCTTAATGTAACCTCTGGCCATGCCTTACTGCTGGAACAAAATAACAGATACAAAGTGTGATTACTCACAATATTGTGTGTGTGTTTGAGGGATTTTATTGCACTTCCAAGGTGCGTTCATACATTAGGCATTTGACCACGTGACCTATCACATATCTGTGATGTACAGCAATACACTTGAAGAAAACACAGTATTGTGGATTCTCACTTACATACATATGTTACTTGGCTGTACAACCACTTATGATTTACTGTACTACAGACATGATTACATCAAGCTGCAGAACATGATATATCACTGCACAGACATTATGAACATCAAAGTATTGTTTGTCAATAAACATAAGAATTGCATAACATTGTAAGTCATTACCCTTGCTGCAACGTGGTGTCTTTAATCTGCATTGTGTCTTCACTGATGCCAATGATTTCTTTTGATTAAGAACAGTGTCTGGCAGTTTGCAAGGATGGCTAGTAACAACAGACATTGGTTCTTCAAATGAAGACATGTCCATTTCGTTATCCATCACGTCAGAGCAGTCAAGGAAGTCAGACTCATCATAATTGCCAAATTCATTTTCAGTTGTGCAGACATATGATTGATCCTCATTGTCTAAATCAGCAGTACGATAAACAGCAGATAACCGTTCATCAATAATATCCTATCAACGAAAGGAAGAGGTTATGTAGAAGATAAAAAAATGAAGATCAAAAGTAGTTAGCAGTACATATTAGGTAGTGTAGAACTGACACTCACATTTCATGTATGTAGATATGAAACCATTCATAATAATAACAGTCCATTGACGCTGAGTATTGATGCGCTGGACACCACACCTCACTTCACACCAGGTTCTGTAATGGACTCGGATGACCGAGGATCATGGGGTGGGGAATGATTGCTCCTCAAAGAGACTGCTCTCCCTGTCTGTGGAGGGGTGATTTCAGATGTTGACATGTGTCCAGCCCTTATTTGAGGCTAGGGCCTGTGCGTTGATGCTGAGCACATGGGGACATGGCTTGTGCAGATGCTGGGAGGGTCTAATATGGACACATGCGTGCTGTCTCCACTGGCGTAATTGCACACCCCACTCAGGCAGGGAGAGAACAGGATTAAAAATGTTGTCCCGTGTCATGGCGGCTTGATGGACATCCAACAGAGCACCCCTTTTTCTGGAGCATCACCAATAACTGTATCTTGACCTGGGTGTAGAGAGAGGGGGTTCACCACCACCACTGCTACGGTGGTTATGGCGATGGCCCTATGGCAGTCGGTGCACACCAGACGGTGGACAGAACGGGAGATGTGACAACGGAGTAACCAACCAAGGAGCCAGGTAGGAGAAAACAATGATTAACTACAAAAAAGAAATAAACAATAATACCACTGTGTTTGGTCAGCCATGTCAAGAGCAATAAGCACTGCTGTTGAAGTACTAAACAATGTTGAATGTACTTGTTTACAACTTGGGATGAGGGTACAATGCAACAAAGAGGAGACTACAACAACATACAGAATAGTGGATGGTCAACAATGCACAAACAGTGTGTTCAGCCGCAGACATTTTTTTATCCCCTATGACCTGTAGATGAAAGCTCAACAGACCACTTGTAATCACAACACCGATGTGGCAGAACATACTGGATGTGCATAGAGTTGCTCATCCACAATTGTTTGCAGTATGTAGTACTGTGTGAACTATGTATTAGTGACTTCATTTGCTTTCAAAATCAAAGTGAATCAAATGATCTGTAGAGGTTCCATAATGCTATTGTACCACAGAACAGTACAATGACATTAAATTAAGTTTGCACTGTGATAGTAAGGAACTGTGACAGTGATGGAGTTATGTAGAAAATGCAACTTTAATATACAGTATGACACATTTCTTATGTTGTGTTATTCTTGTACTTCGAATTCAACAGATGTCTCTGCATTGTACAATTTGACACAGTTGTCAGAAAACAAAGTGCTGTATCCTGTCCCGCCTTTTGTGTTATACATTACTCTATGAGGTCTTGGTGCCTGTTTTGATCAATATGGTAAAAAATCAACATCCTCAAAATGACATGCATTCTATAGAGTGGCAACTACTGCTTTATGTGCAAAGACAGTGTAACACAGAAACAGCATAATAATTTGTATAGCCCACCTGCTGGATGGTATGCAGTGTGGAATGTGCAATTTAGAATTACATTTACCACTGTGTGCCAACATGCAGTTCAGTTTGCCACATATCTCTGATGTCTCTGTTCCAAAATTTAGTTGCAGATGACAGTATGCGAGGCAGGCATCATGTTGTTTCACTGGATGTGTATGGTACAGCCCATTTTCTGCACACAAGAAGCAATGCATACCATGATACAGGTGCGACAACAGGGCGATGATGACGATGGGACTAACATGGAGGATGATACCTCCCACCCCCACTATGAAACTCTCTATATAGCACGCTATAGTTTCCTATCCACCTGACTATCTGCCCCCAACTCCACCATGTTCTCCAGCTTTACCAAGTAGCCCATGATATAGCACAGAGACTGATGTTTGTTTGTTTGTTTATTCGCTTAACGGGTAAGCACACTGGAAACAAGTTCCTTTTACAGGTGCGACCCACATATATTGCATACAGACAATACATAATCAAACATACATATACAATGCAGCAAATTGCTGACAAAAATGTCTTTGTTACATGTAAAATTCATAAAAAAAATTCATAAAAAACAGTTACAATTAAATTGAGATTCAAATACATCCTTAATGCATCGGCAAACTTTTTGAACACAACCACCTAATATCTTGAGAATTTCATTCCAAATAAATGGAGCAATATAAGCAAAGGATCTTTGTCCACTTTTAGATTTCATAAAAGGAATCTCGAGAAACCTACTGTCTGACCTATGTCTAAAATAATGACCATCAATATATGGTCTCAAAACTTGAAATACTATGTGGAATTCCAGAGTCCATAACTTTATATATGAACTTGGCACACAGTATTGGAAATTTAATGAAACCGGTAACCAGCCCATTTCTTTCAAAATCACACAATGATGAGATGACTTAGAACAATTTAAAGCAAACTTAGCTATCAAGTGAAGTAAAGTGGATTTCTTTGAAATCACTGTCGCAAAAGCAGTGTCAGTAATCATAGCTGCATAGTTCACAATAGGAAGTAAGCAGCAATTTGAAATAACCAGCCTAGACTCAGGAATAAGAAATGAACGGATTCTGTACAAAGAACCTAATCTACAATGTATTCTTGAGGTAACCTTCAAAAATGAGATTCATAACTTAGATGAGAATCTAGTAATACCCCAAGATATTGAAATGTATCAACATAGTCAAACAATAATCCATCAAGAGATTTAACTTCCAAAGTACCAACCTCAGATCTCAGTCTAGGTGGGGTACCAAAACCATCACCTTTGTCTTAGATTTGTTTAAGAGTAATTTACAGGCCATAAGTGAAGACTGAAAATTGCACATTTCCTCTATTAAAGAAACACCTAGATCTCCAACATGACAAACCCTGCGTATAAATTACTGCATCGTCAGCGTAAAGTGTTAGAGAAGCATTATTAATCACACTTACTAGTTGATCAAAAACAAAGAAAACAAAAGTGGCCTCAAAATAGAACCTTGTGGAACCCACACTTAACCATTACAGAGTCTGATACAGCACCCCTATATTTAACCCTTTGAAACCTATTTGTTAAATAATCCTCGTCCAGTCCAAGAAAGACTCACCAACTCCCAATGACTCAAGTCTAGAAATCAACAATTGGTGATCAACTGAGTCGAATGCCTGGTCAAGTCCACGAACACGGCACGCGTCAGACACCCTTTATCCATGCCATTGAGCACTGCTCGTGAACTCGACCAAGGCAGTCTCAGTACTCCTTCCTTTCTAAAACCATGTTGGTTCTGAGACAATAATCCAAAGTGATCCACATACCCAATCAACTGATTATAAACTATTCTTTCCTGAACTTTAGCTAAAGCAAACAAGATAGAAATAGGTCTGTAGTTACAAAACTCATGTTGTGAACCAGATTTAAATATAGAGTGACCAAAGTATGTTTCCATATATTAGGTATAGTACCAGTAACAAAAGACAAGTTGAAAATAATACTAACTGGAAGTGCTATAACTGAGGCAGCATCCGCCAATAAACTAGGACATAAGCCATCAGAACCAGCTGAGCTGTCCCTCTTAATACAACGCAACAACTTCTCTACCTCCTTTGGAGTAGTAGTCCTTAGGTACAGTTTAGGATTAACTGTAAAATCTTCAGTCAATCCCAAGTAGTTCACCTTGGACTGGTCACTAAAGGAATCAGACAATGCAGTAAATTTCAAATTAAACTCGTTAGCTATCTTCAGTGGACAAGACAACAAGTCACCGTTCAACCTCATTGAACCTGGTTGACAAACATTAGGCCTTATGAAATTGATGTCCTGTTGAAGTCCAGAAAGAGGACATACTGACACTTACCTTGGCCCAGTGATGTTGTCACCACTTCATGGAACTGAAGCACATTTATGTGCCCGAATCTGTCTTTAACAAAGCTATGACGGTGCTCATGAAGGTGACCCTGTGCCCTCAGAACACCCTCCATCCCATCTTTCAGGATGATATACATCACTTTACATGGTATTGATGTCATGTTAACCAGCCTAGAATTCTGTAGGTTGTTTTGAAGTTCCTTTTTCTGCACCCTACCTTCGGGTCATGTCTCAGGATCCCCAGCCGCCAGACTCAAACGGCCTCCTGAAACGGTCTATCCATTAACTTCATTAGGTAATCGGGATCCAGGCTCTCCTAACCAACAAGGAGAGTCACCAAAACCCAGAGAGAAACAGTGAATCGGCCAACACTGGCTGTGTGGTCGGTATGCCAGCCTATGCTTCACCATCGCATCAGCCGACTATAGGGAGATTTTATTGTTTCTATCCTGGAGCTCGGACATGCAACGACATGCAGCCCAGTGTACAAATGCTCCCGTGCTCACATGGAGGACGTCCACCACAGCCATGATCCCCTGGCATCTGTTGCCAAATACTGCAATAACACCAGCCTCCACCAGGGGTACTCAGTGCATCGGACATGTGAAACCACCCTCCCCGGGGAGGGAGATCAGCCCTGTGGCACTCAATCCTTCCCCATCCATACCACCACCACCCCCATGACCCGTGCTCGCTCCCGAACCTGGGTAGCTGGTGTGTTGTACAGCACATCAACCAGCAGCACCACAGGGCCTGCTTAATCAATATAGAGTTACCCGGCTCCTAACACAAGCCACCCCTGTGCATATGCACCATATGGGCCATCCTCTCATCCTCGGGTAACCGCCATGACTAAAATCAGGAGTTAATAAGGTCTGCTGGAGGGGAGTGGCCAGGGTATCTGTAACCTGCAGGTGGCTTGGCCATATGTTCATGCTGGCTGTCTTACTCACTATCATTACACATGAATTTTAACCCAGAATACAGGTGGGATGAAAGGGAGTGGATATTGCTGCTGTGCAATACATTAACCAGGGTACAGCAGGAATCAATCAGGATGCCTAGATATGGCTGCTGTGGCACACTTCGTGTGAACTGGCACCACTGACTGGGAGCTAAAGCTGTATTGTGAAGATGCATATGTTTCTGTGCACAACAGGTAAGGCCGCATCTACATTATGGAGTTCCGTGCTGGTGCAAACACCTCAAAAAGTACAGAAATATTCTTGATGGAGCACATTCTTTCGATGGAGTGTGGGAGGATTAGGACGGAGGTCAGCAAGCACTTATTCACAGAGCGGGTGGTGGACAATTGGAATGCACTGTCAGAGGAGGTCATCATGGGGAGAGGACCTCAAGTTACTAGAGCTGGCATCTTTGGGAGGGTGGTTGGGTGCACAGGGTGTGGGGCGGCCATGGTACTAGACTATGCTTGGAAATTTGGAGGTTGCCCAGTGTGCCACCAGCTGGCAAAGCTCAGGGAGCAAGTGGAAGGAATTCAAACAAAGGTAAGGGAGTGGAAAAGGAAGTGGGATAGGGTTGCCTACAAAAATACACCAGGGGCTGAAACCTTAAGCACAAGGATAGGACATGGCAGTACTCTGCGGGAACAGGGGCATCCTGACAGGAGGAGCCCACAAAGCGGGAGTGCCCATAAAACCAGGCATGGGAAGGGGGGTGTCAAGGGAAACCCAAGAAAGAGGGATAGTACTGGAAGGGACACAAGGATGGCAGGGGGGAGCAAGGGCCCTGGATCTGGACTCCACCAGAAGGCACAGATTGGGGCTGCAAGAGTGGGACCTGGGATGACTGTGCAGGAACAGCAAAGACAGGGAGATGAGGAAACTGTGCGGGAACAAGCCAGGCAGGAAGCAGGGATGGTGGGGATGGGGGCTTCAGCAGGAAGTGAAATTGAGTAGGGCCTAGAAATGAAGCTTGGAGTACAAGGAACAGAAGGGAAAGCATTTGGGGGGGTCAAATGGAGCAAGGCACAAGGGTGGGTATCACCATAGAAGAGCCAGAAAACCAGGAATTGGGTCAGGGAGATGAGCAGGATGGAGAGAGGAAGAATCAAAAAGGCAGGGGGGGGAGCAAAAAGCCCTACCCACACAGCTAGAGGGTAAGGGGGAAAAACATATAGGACAGGAGGAAAGAGGGGGTGGAGGGTCATGTGTGCAAACACCAGAAGTCTGGGCAGAAAGATCCCACATCTAACAGTGAAAATGGTTGAGGAGGGCCTTGCCATTGTGAGGGTAATGGAAACATGGTGCCACCAGGAACAGGGATGGGAAATGGAGATACCAGGGTACAAATTGTTCAGTTGGAACAGGGTGGAGAAGAGAAGGGTGGTTGCACTGTCCATAAAGGAGAGTATCAGGGCATCAAAATTGCAGGGTAAGTGGGGAGAGGCAGAAGGACTCCCGGTCTCGTTGTCGGTGGGGAAGGGAGAGACAATGCATATGGGGTTGTATACAGACCCCCGGCACAGCAAGAATCGGTGGATAGAAGCATGGCTGACCAGTTCATGAGAATGGCAGAAAGGAGGGAAGTGGTGCTGATGGGGTACCTGAACCTACAGGATGTAGAGTGGAGCACCCTTTCGGCTGCTTCAACCAGCAGCAGGGAAATATTGGACTCCCGGCAATTTGCCCTCCTAAATCAAGTGGTCAGGGAGTCAACCAGGGCAGGAGCTACTCTTGATCTAGTCCTGACAAATGGGGATAGGGTAGGAGAGGTATTGGTGGGGGAACATCTTGGTACGAGTGACTACAACACGGTCAGGTTTCGATTAAGGAACACTGCAGAGGTTCTGGTTAAAGGTGCTGGATTTCAGGTGGACAAACTTTGGGAAAATGGGGTAAATAGTGGAGAGGGCTTTGCAGGGGGTGGAGGATTTGACAGAGGTGGAGGCAGTGTGGGGGAGGATAAAAAAAGCTATTGTGGAGGCCACTGACATCTGTGCCAAGAAAGCAAGCAAAAATAAGAGGAGGAAGAAACCTGTGTGGTAAACTAGGGAAGTAGCAAAACAGGTAAGGACAAAAAGGAAAGACTTTAGGAAATTCACGACAACACAAGCAGAAGTGGGTAAAATACCAGGTGAGCCAAAGAGAAGCCATGGTAGAGGTAAGGAGGGCAAAGGCACAGACAGAGGAGCGAATAGCTAGAGGGGTCAAAAGGGGGGGGGACACTTTCTTTCAGTATGTAAATGAAAAGAGGAAGACTAGGCAGGGGATACTCCAGCGAAAAACAAACGAGGGGGAGATGCTACAAGGGGACAGAGAGAAATCGGACTTGCTAAACAACTAATTTTGCTCAGTGTTCAATAGGGAGGAAGAAGATTAAGGCAGCAGAGAAGGAAAAGAAATGGCAGGGAAGGGGGAAGTGGAGATGAGGCATTTTCTCGTGGAGGGAATTTTGGGGGAACTAGGCTGCATGAAGGTGGACAAAGCAATAGGGCCGTATGGGGTGCACCCAAGGGTGTTAAGGGAACTAAAGGAGATATTGGCAGTACCATTCCATGCACTCTTCAATCAGTCTCTAGAGATTGGGGTGCTGCCGGAAGACTGAAGGCAGGCAAATGTGGTCCCAATGCATAAGGGGGGAGGGAGGGAGTAAGTGGGAAATTACAGGACTGGGAGCTTGACATCGGTGGTAGGCAGACTCATGGAGAAAGTAATAAAAGGCAGGATCACCAGCTACCTGCAGGAAAGCGACCTGATGAATCCAAGGCAACATGGTTTTACTAGGGGCACATCCTGTCAAACAAATCTGATTGAGTTTTTTGACATGGTCAGCACAGAACTGGATCAGGGGAGGGCAGTAGATGTGGCTTATTTGGATTTCAGGAAGGCGTTTGACTCCGTCCACCATGGGAGGCTGCTGTGTAAAATGTCAGGACTGGGCTGGGGTAGAGGGTAGTTAAATGGGTGGGAAACTGGTTGGGGGGACAAGAGGAAGAGGGTCATATTAAATGGGGTGGCATCTGGAGAGGGCAAGGTCAAAAGCGGGGTCCCTCAGGGATCAGTGCTAGGGCCCCTACTATTCAATATATTTGTAGGGGACATTGTGGATGGTCTTGAGGGAGGTGTGAGTCTGTTTGTGGACAACATCAAAATGTTAAATAGGGTGGACATGCAGGAAGGGTTAAAAAAATGCAGAGAGATTTGGGGAGCCTTGAGGTATGCTCAAAGAGGTGGCAGCTTGCACTCAGTACAGAAAAGTGTAAAATCATGCATCTTGGCAACAGAAATCAGAGGGCAGGGTACTGTATGGGGGCAGAGATCTTGAGGACACGGAACAAGAAAGGGACCTAGGCATCACTATATCGGGGGACCTGAAGGTGGAAATGCAGTGTGGGAGGGCAGTGGCAAAGAGGGAGTGGAATGCTGGGATGCATCGGAAGGGGGATCACCACTAGAAATAGGGAGGTCATAGTACCCTTGTACACCCATCAGTTAGACCGCATGTGGATTACGGAGTACAGTTCTGGAGGTCATACCTCAGGAAGTAAGTGCCAAGGCTACAGCGAGTTCAGAGGATAGCGAGAAAGATGGTAAAAGGGTTAAGCCACCTATCCTATGAAGAAAGGTTGACAGATCTGAACATGTACTCCAAGGAAAAGAGGAGTGAGGGGGGACATGATCGAGACCTTCAAGTATCTGAAGGATATAAACAGGGTGCCAGTGGGGAGCATCTTCCAGATGAAGGGAAATCAGAGGACGAGGGAGCATGGCCTGCAGGTGGAGGGAGGGTGGTTCAGCGGTAACTTTATGAAACACTATTTCACAGAGAGAGTGGTGTAAAAGTGGAACAGACTCCCAGAGATGGTCATTGGAGAAGAAACAGTGGAGGGATTCAAAAGGACAGGGACAACCACAAGGGAGTGTTAAGGGTGCGGGGCACAGGTCCAAGCAGATAGCTGGACAAATGGGCAGACTTGGTGGGCCTTGTTTGGTCCTTTTCTGCCGTCACACTTCTATGAATCTATGAAAGATGTGATCTCATACTGTATGTTGGTGTGCATATGACTAAGTAACTAGCTGGCAGATGTGAAACGTGGGAACGGTTCTGAGCACATGACCGATTGCATACCACATGGAAAGTCGATTTGCATTATGAGGCTGCTTGCCCCACACCACATGTACTCACAGGCTAATGCCAAGGTGATTACATCTCAGATGGTTTGTGTGATTGTATAAGTCTATGTAAATGGACAAAGGGAACAAGACAATATAACTCCCAAGTAATACACAACACTTCAGACTTTCAGTGCTTCAATATACACACAGATGTCTTATATCACAATAGATAAACGGATATGTACACACGATTAAACTTACCTTTTGCACCTTCAGCTTCAGTGACACCTTACTTTGATGTTTGACAGCACCCATGCTGACTGTGGAGACATTGGTACTGTACACTCCATAGCTGCTTATTTTGGGTTTACGACTAGGTACTGCATGTGGAACAAGGTCCAACTTCCTTTTGAATCCTGCTACCCACTGGTTGTAGCCCATAAAATCATCAGGTGCATTGAAGTGTGCACCACATACTACACTTGTCTTGGAACCAGTAACCCAGTTCTTACAAATAGAGCTGAAAAATGTGTCCCACTTGTTACGTAAATCATCATCTCTTGGCCAATAGTGCAAACTATCGTGATCAGCATCAGTATTGCTGCAGCCACCTACTATGCAGTGCTTAGGCATTTCAGTATAATTAGACAGGGAAGTAGGAAAAAAAAAATATGTACAAGGACTGATATTAAAATCTTTATTAGTATTACATACATATACAGTTAATGCTCACGATGTAACAACAGCTATTGTAAGTCACACATAAATACAATTGAAAATATAGTGTTAGGAAAAGTCACAGGTCAGATAATATCACACTGTAACTCAGACCCACACACTCAAAACAAAATGATACAGCTAAAGTGATTTGCACACCACCAAGATATGTATATCACTCTTTCAATACTGTCACCTACTTTCAAACATCTGTACTGCAAAAGTTTTACACAGTGCAGATAAAAAGGCTTCAATTCATTCAATCTTCAGCCCCAGACAGAATGATGATTATATAATTATTGAAAAAAATGGCACTCTGTGGCATATGGGCCACATCGCAAAGAATTCATGCAATTTATTGTTGAAGAGTACTGAGTCCCATAAAAAAAATTTATATAACAATTAATTGTTAGCAGCCATGACACAGTGAAACATACACAATGCGAAGAAAATGTTTATTACAAACAGTTCTACACTGAAGGAAAATGACAGATCACAGAACGATTAGGTATCACTGTACCACCCAGAACAAACCAGTAAGGTTAGCACACAACGCAATCACAAAGAAGAAGCAATAGTTCAAGATTGCAGCTCATTGATTACTACTGCTGTCAGCACTATAGCAATTGTCACTCTTTTTCGCGACGCAGTGCTAGGCATTCAGTTTCACACTGACCAGCAGCAACTTGCGTTCATTTACTGACATGTATCAGGGGATCTCGCGGAAGTTGCGGCCGGTACGAGCACACACAGGACTTCAAAAGAAAACAATATAAATCTATTTTTACGAGTGCTGTAACTTAAATTCGGGGACATGTTCAGTGCACATAAGTACAGTGCTGGAAACAGGAGAACAACCTGAAGCTATATGAAAGTGAATGTAACTCAGAAACACAGGTAGGAAGCTGCACTTTAAGAGCTTTATGCATGTCCCACTCCTCTTTCAGAGCTTCATACATGTCCTACTCCTCTTTCAGAGCTTTATGCATGTCCCACTCCTCTTTCAGAGCTTCATGCATGTCCCACTCCTCTTTCAGAGCTTTATGCATATCCCACTCCTCTTTCAGAGCTTTATGCATATCCCACTCCTCTTTCAGAGCTTCATACATGTCCCACTCCTCTTTCAGAGCTTCATACATGTCCCACTCCTCTTTCAGAGCTTTACGCATAACCCACTCCTCTTTCAGAGCTTTATGCATGTCCCACTCTTCTTTCAGGGATCTAGGTGATAATATCATGTACAAAAACATCGCTGCACTTAACGTCGCAACCAAAACCTCTAAAACCACGTACAATGTCAGTGAAAACACCGACCAGCGCAAATGTCGACACAACACAGAAACGTACAGAAAAAAACATCAGGGGTCTT
Source organism: Neoceratodus forsteri (assembly GCA_016271365.2). NCBI lineage: Eukaryota > Metazoa > Chordata > Ceratodontiformes > Ceratodontidae > Neoceratodus > Neoceratodus forsteri. The sequence goes on from CM057451.1 coordinate 241,134,710, forward strand.
TTGTTTTGTGGGGGACTCTGCCCCCACACCTGCCAAGGTGGGGGGCATCACCTCCAACACCCCACGGTATTAATATAATCAACTCTGAGGAGGTGGTGTAGACCTTGAGGATGGGGAGAAACTTGGGAGGGGGAAAATGTCTGTAAAATAAAAAACAACATAAGTTTAGTTCCAGGAGATGGGGAACCAAACCCTGGTCCCCATGTCTCCTCCACTCCAGGTGTGAGTGCCTTATCCACTCCATCATGGGAGCGGCTTAACCAGGCACCACACCTACTACTCCTACTACAGGTGTCAGCGTGGCTCAGTTGGTAGCACATCCGCCTCTGGACCAGAAGGTCATGGGTTCTCGTCCCACACCGGGACTGGACTTGCACCTAAAAATCGCTGGCATCTGAGTGCAGTATTGGGGGATGCTGTACTGCTGGGGTGTGCCGTCCTTCGGATGAGACGTTAAACCGAGGTCCCTTCTGCCCATCCTGGTGTTGTCAAGGTGGAAGTAAAAGAACCCAGGGCTCTCTTCGCAAAAGAGTAGGGAACATTCCCGGTGTCCTGGCCAACATTCCCCTTCCCATAAACTGGTTCATGCAATTATCCAGGCTGTGTGTGGGTGATGATGTGCGATATGGCCTCCACCACACTTTTAGTCACTTCACTACCAGTCTAGCATTGCTTGTAGAGCGCTTTGGATGTATGAAAAGGCAATATAAATGCTGATTCTTCTGATTCTCCTTTATCCCTTCCCCACTACTCCTTTCCCATCTCCATCTACACATACAGCAACAGGGATAGCAGTGACTCCATAATACTGTTATACCCCTGACGCTGTAAACTCTGCTGAGATTCTTGCCACGATATTATTGCAGCGACATTATGGCAGTGATGATTAACCAGATACCTCTTCGAGAGCTTTATGCATGTCCCACTCCTCCTTAAGAGCTTTATACATGTCCCACTCCTCTTTCAGAGCTTTATATATGTCCCAATCTTCTTTAGGAGCTTTATGCATGTACCACTCCTCTTTCAGAGCTTTATACATGTCCCACTCCTCAAGAGCTTTATACAGTACATGTCCCACTCCTCTTTCAGAGATTTATGCTTGTCCATCTCCTCTTTCAGAGCTTTATACATGTCCCACTCCTCTTTCAGAGCTTTATGGATGTCCCACTCATCTTTCAGTGCTCTATACGTGTCCCACTCCTCTTTCAGAGCTTTACATAAGGGAGAGGGGTGACATGATAGAGACCTTCACATTCCTGAAAGGGATAAATTAGGTAAACTGCAAGGAACTACTTGGCAGGAATGGTGGGTTGAGAACAATGGGACATGAATGGAAGCTGGTGGTGGGGGAAAAATTCATGAGAAATATGAGAAGGTTTTACTTTACTGGGATAGCGGTTGAGCCATGGAACAGCCTACTGGCAGAGGTGGTGGGCACAAAAAACATTAATCAAGCATGGCTAAGACAGAGTATAGTTATTCAGGGGGTAGCAGTAAGGCACGGAGCGATCTTGGGGGTTGAGGGTGTACCCTCCTCATCTAGACAACAGTTCACAGGGTAGGGTAGGATAGGATAGGGTAGGGTAATACTGGGCAGACTAGATGAACCAATGGTCTTTTTTAGCCAACATTTTCTGTGTTTCTGTGTTTATACATGTCCCACTCCTCTTTCAGAGCTTTATACATTTCCCCCAGAGTCCCTTATTTAAATCCTGACCTCATCCACAGACTATCTCAGTAGGACCAATATTTCCACACAGGCTCCTGCTGAGACACATGATAACGCTCTTATCTTAATGATTCTCACTTTTTCCTACTAATACAACTTGCACACATTGTGCACCTACACCATGACACTTCCTATTCTTTTGTCATGTACAGGTGTCAAACAGACATGAGGATCCTTCGCCTCTCACCTAGACTGCAAACAGCTTTTAGCATAGGTCTCACATACCACTTGTCTAATTTTTTTGTTTGTGTTTTAAACAATTTCATGCTTAACATTTCCATTTCCATTTACTAAGGTTTATACTAAGGAAATCAGGAGCAGAGAAGGCACAAGTCCAAATGCACTCCTCTCATCCATTTCATCCGGCATCACTTTCTCTGAGACCCTGCCAGTCTAGGAGAGGTGGGCAGATGGATGGAAGGTGAGAGAAGGGGAGATAGGGGAGCTAAACATGTGGCTCAAGAGCTGGTGCCAGGAAAAAGGACACAAATTTGTAGGGAACTGGCAACAGTTTTGGGAGCGAAAGTTCTTTAAATTTGATGGACTGCATCTGACTAAGAAGGGAGTCAGTGCATTGGGGCAGAAGTTTGACGTCTTTGCAGAATATTTAAACTAGCAAATGGGGAAAGGGGTGCAGCACCCCATACGTCGAATGGGAAGAACACCCCTCCCCCCCTCAGCTAGTGGTCAAAGAGAAGTTCAGCATGTTTGTAGTTCATTTGCATCACCAGGTAAGGAAAAAGGTCTGGCTCCCCATATGACGCACAGAAGAAACGCCAGACCTCGCATAACAACTAACACACCGAAATCTAACCAATGGAAAATCATGAACACAAATGCTCGCAGTCTGGGAAACAAGATCCCAGACCTGCAGGCAATAATGACAGAGGCTAAACTGGACATAGTAGCCATTAGCCAGACATGGTTTACCAGTAACCACACTTGGGAAACTTCAGTGCCTGGCTATGTACTGTTCAGAAGAGACCGAGGTGCAAAAAGGAGGGTGGAGTGGCCCTTTATGTCAATGAAAATATCAAAGCTACAGAAATTCTGAATACACATATAGAGCCAGAAGAACTGTAGGTCACCCTGGAAACAGGAAATGGGACAGCCATATGAACTGCTGTTGTATACAGGCCTCCAGACCAGGGGGAGGACATAGACACATTACTGTTAGAAGATATACAAAACATGACAGCTAAAGGGGAGGTTCTGATAATGGGAGACTTCAACATGCCAGATACAGATTGGTCAATACCAGCAGGAACATCTGCCAGAACTAGACACATGATGGATTCCCTGCAGGGGGAGGGACTCAAACAACTGATACAACAACTCTCAAGAGACAGGGCTATCCTAGATCTAGTACCAACTAACAGGGAAAGGATCACAGATCTCCAGGTAGAAGGTCACCTGGGGGCCAGTGACCATCACATGGTTTGGTTCAATTTGGCCACTAGAATTAAATCATCCCATTCCAAGGCAAAGATATGGGACTTCAGAGGAGCTGACTTTGATAAGATGGCCAACAGAGTTAAGCTAGCCCTGGCAAAAAGAAATACAGGTGAGGAGGTACAGGCAAAGTGGGCAAGCATTAAAGATGCAATACTTGAAGCAACATCCCATTGTGTTAGAAAGAAAAGGAAGTGCAAAAGAAGAAGGAAACCACTTTGGTTCTCAAAACAGTAACAGAAAGGTCAGAGCCAAAAGGCTGGCCTTCAGTAAATATAAGGGAACGCAGCAGGATGAAGATGAAGGCATACCAAACTTCCTAAGGGAAGCAGGAAGGCAGTAAGGCAGGCAAAGGCCCAAACTGAGGAAACAGTAGCACAAACAGTAGAAGAAGGTGACAAGACTTTATATAGATACATTAGCGAAAGGAGAAAGTCCAGAGGGGGTATTGCTAAGATCAAAGGGGATAAGGGAGCATGTGAGGAGGAGGACCATGTAAAAGCATCTATCCTAAATAGATACTTCTGCTCAGTATTTACTGAAGAGAAGGTTGGGCAGGGCTCACAGCTCAGCACCATGGACACAGGGGAGAGGGAGATGTGCACTAGTCCCTTCACAAAAGAAAGGGTCCTACAAGAGCTCAATAAGCTTAGGGTGGACAAGGCAATGTGACCTGATGGCATACATCCCAGGGTACTAAAGGAGCAAAGCGTGGAACTAGCAGAGCCATTATCAGAACTGTTTAGTGAGTCTTTGAGCACAGGAGAGGTCCCAGAAGACTGAAGAAGAGCTCATGTGATCCCGCTCCACAAGAGTGGTAGCAGGGAGGAGGCAGGGAACTACAGACCAGTCAGTCTTACCTCAGTAGTGGGCAAGATTATGGAGGCACTCCTTAAGGAAAGGATAATGCAACACCTGGAATCCATAGGAGCACAGGATCCAAGATAGCATGGGTTTACAAAAGGAAGGTCCTGTCAAACTAATCTCATAGATTTCTTTGACTGGGTAACCAGAGTGGTGGACCAACGGGAAGCAGTTGATGTCACCTACCTTGTCTTCAGCAAAGCTTTTGATACTGTTCCACATAGAAGATTGATTAATAAGCTGGGTAGGCTCGAGTGGGTCAGACATTGGTCAGCTGGGTGGCAAACTGGTTGATGGGCAGAAAACAGAGAGTGGTGGTAAATGGTATACAGTCAGAAGAGATGCAAGTCACAAGTGGAGTACCTCAGGGATCAGTCCTGGGGCCAGTCCTCTTCAATATCTTCATCAGTGACATTGCAGATGGATGGAAGGGTAAGGTTTGTCTGTTTGCAGATGACTCCAAGATCTGCAAAAGAGTAGATGATCCAGATGGGGTGAGCAGAATGAAAAGAGATCTGGATAAACTAGCAAAATGGCCGGAAGAGTGGCAACTGGGGTTTAACGCAAAGAAGTGCAAGATCATGCACATAGGGAAGAGAAACCCTGAAGCCACCTGTAGGCTGGGAGGGGAGTTGCTGGCAGTCACAAGGGAAGAAAGAAACTTGGGCGTCATCATCACAGATGACCTGAAATCATCCAAGCAGACCACTAAAGCAGTAGGTAAGGCTAGAGGGATGTTGGTGTGTATTAGTAGGGGTATCACAAGTCAGAAGAGGGGAGGTAATAATCCCTCTTTACAAGACACTGGTTAGGCCCCATCTGGAGTACTGCGTACAGTACTGGAGGCCACACCTTCACAAGGACATTAACCAAATTGAGGCAGTCCAGAGAAGGGCAACCAAAATGGTGCAGGGACTGCATCCGAAAACATATGAGGACAGATTAATGGAGCACAATATGTATACCCTAGAGCAAAGGAGGGGAGAGAGGTGATATGATCGAAACATTCAAACACCTTAAGGGCATTAACAAGGTGAAAGAGTCTAACATGTTTCACTATAAGAAAACTAGCAGGACAAGAGGTCACAGCATGAGATTAGAGTGAGGCCGACTAAGGGGTAATATGAGGAAGTTCTTTTTCACAGAAAGGGTGGTGGATGCATGGAACGGCCTACCTCAGGAAGTGGTGGATATGAATACAGTGCAGCAGAGCCGTAAGAAGGCATTTTGGTGCCCTGGGCAAGAGACTAATTTTGCGCCCACCCCAAGAAAACAGCCGGTGGTCTGGGGGCCGCTCTAGGTTGTTTACATGCTCTGTAGTGAGTTTTGGGGCTTTCTTGAAGGAAAAACATACTTTTGTTATACGTTTCCTACCCCTGATTTCAGGGAAAACTTTGCTCCCATAGAATCTGAGGTGTGGAAGTCGAAGATGCTGGCTGGCTGTCATTAGAGTGTGCAGTGCAGCTACAATTATTGTGAACAACTGTCTGACCAACAGTTCCATCGAGAGTGGCTCATGGGGGCATATACAGGCACCTCAGTGGCATAGATGCAGTCCTCGAGTGCTGGACACATGTACCTCTGAGATGTCCCACCTGCAACCACCCATCCTCACATAGGGGGATATATCCCCATGAGTCCACTCACTCAGCCCTGATGGCAGGCTCCACTACCCCTGTAGTGGAATCACCACCACCTAACAGAAGGAAAAGCCTCCACCCCCGACCATCCTTCCTTCAGCTAGACTATCTCCAGTACTCAATGCTGCTTGACCACCCTTCTAGGCCATAACCAGACTCTGCCCCCAACCATCCAACAGTGGCTTGAACACCTCCACAACACCACACTCACCTTAGCTGCCTACCTTCCCTATAGCTGAACCACCACGCTTCACCAAGACACGCGCCCATGCTCTCGAACAATCCCTGCAACTAGACCAGCAGCACATACCTCAAAACTGTCCTTGATTTTGCAACAAAATTTGCATTTGTCTATCATAAAGTTTGTTTTTATGGTAGAGAACAGTGGGGTTGAGGGGTTAAAATCATGAAACAATGTAAAACATTAAAGTTACAGACTTATTCTTCTTCAGAAAATGCAGATGAACACAAATCCCCTTTTTCTATCAGCTTTCTGAATGAATAGTGTCAATTTATAACATGCGTCCAAGATTTTGGGTCTTTGTCCCTGATTATTTTAAGTCTTGTCCCTGATTCATGAGGCAAGAGGTTGAGAGGTATGCAGCCCCAAGTCTAGCATCCCTCCAGAGGACCACTTCTCTCTGCAGTGGCATCCTCCCACCAAACAATATTCTGACTGTATCCAATCCTCCCACTGCAGGAACCCCCCATAGAAAAGCACCCCCTGCATCTGCCTCTACCCTCCCCTCCAAGTTGGGAGAGGGCCAAGGAGTGTAAGATTCACATCATAGAACTGCTGCTATGGTGCTGTCCAGGGTCCCACAGTATAACTTCTGGCATACAAAAAAATGCACTGCTCCTCTGGTCCACTCCCTCCCTTTCTCTTTTCCCCAGCTCAGACTCATATACTCTGTTGGCAACCACGAACATGGCAGGTATTTTTATATGTAATTTATAAGCGCTGCAGAAACTGTCAGATGTCAAGATCCAGAAGTGGTCAACTGACATCCATGATTTAGGTGACAGGCTCAGTCTATGCAGTGTTATAAATTATTAATAAAACTGTCATGTTCATGGATGCAAGCCAAGCAGACCTAGTGAGTTGGGGAGCTTTCCTTTTCTGCCAGAAGTTTTACTGTGGGACTCTGGACAGCACTGTGGCAGCAGTTCTCTGATGTGGATCTTCTGCTTCCTGGCCCTCTCCTGACCTGTGGGGGGGGGGAACAGTTGCATGGGGTAGCTTGTCTGGCGGTGGGGTCCTGCTGTGGGATGGGGATAAAACACATTATGTAGTAGTGTCCCCAAGTTGTAGTGTCTAGGCGGGGCCCTGTAAAAAAAAAAAAAAGGCCCGACAGGGCATGATAGGGTGCTTGAGCTTGAGGACCCCCCCAAGGGCCCATTTAGTCAGCCCTGGTGAGAGACAGTGTAGGAGCCCCATGGTGCAATGAGAAGTGTCATTAGGAAAAAACATTCTGCCTAGCCTATACCAGTTTTCAGTATGCCTTAGCAGTGCAGTCCCTCTCCTCTGCCCAGTAAATAACCCCTACACAGCATCCCCCAGTACAGCTGAGCCAGCCCAACTGCTCCAGTCAGCACCCCTGCAGCCAGAAGGAGCTCCACTCCAAATCCCCTCATTCCCTTGATTCCCATCCTTTCCCCTCCACAGCCCAAGCCAATCCAGATACATGTAACTGTTAATATGTTATGATCTAAACTGTACAGATCCCCTCACATGGCATCCAAGACAACTAGACAAGGCACTAGCAGGCAAGGCCTCATTTTCTAAGCAAGACAGGTGTGGGTGGTGGGGTGAGACTGGAACAAGGACTCTGCAAGGGAGAATCAGAAGGAGAGGACACGCAAAAAAAAAAGGCAATGGAATGGGAGTGCAAGAGGGATGCGGGTCAAGAGGAAAGAAAAGAAAAGAAAATGTAACAACGTGGTGGACAGAAGGGATGGTGTGCCGTGGCCCACGCCATGGCAGTCAGGTCAAGACTAAAGGCAGCTGCTTCAAAATCTTCACTCCCATCCCAGTTCCCAGTCCAGTGCATGAAGTTCAAGTGAACTACACAGTCGCTGCCCACCCACCAGCAGAGCCGGACTCCAAGACAGGCCCGCCCAGGCCCAATAATTCAGCAGCAAGGAAAGCAGATCTTTGTCTCCCAACTTCCTGAGTGAGACTATCCATCCTCCCACTCCCACCCCCACTGCGCTCTCACCACATAGATCCCATCTCATCATCTCACAATTTGGATTCAGAAATTAATTTGGAATTATTCATCACTTCGCCGGGTCTGCTCTTCTGCTTGTCTGCAGTGTCATCACTTTTTACTACAGACACTCTGTCACTGATGAGTGACAATTACCAGTCTTGTCTACATAGACAACAGACAGAGTACTTAGTGTGGTGTGCATTCTGCTTATGCTTACATTACACAAGTGATGAAAAAAAATATAAGACAAGGATCTCTTCTGTCTTCTCTGTCACTCATGACTCATCTCTCCTGTCTGACTCTCTCACTTTTTTTAGTCTTTGTGACTGTCTACTACTCTACGCTAGTATGCTCAACAACTTGCTCCACACTCTCCCTGTCTCCAACTCAAACCGCCTCTCACTCAGTGCCAAATGCTCCACCCGTGCCTTTTATACTAATGGGAGGCACGCTGGCCCACTCACAGTTCCTCTTTCTCAGCACAACATGATTATTATTTTCTGCAGTAGACTGTGCAACCATGTGACCCCCACCACCACCACCACTTGCTGGACCTTGGTCCGCAGATGCACCCCTACTGACAGTCATTTGTAATTACAGAACCAAAATTAAAAAAAAGAGATTTAAAGCGGCAGCGCAAGTGAATTAGTACATGAGCTTCAGTGGAAAAATGCGCCTTGAGGCTTGCCTGGCCGGGAGGCTGCTACTACCCACCCACCCTTCCTACGGTGCCTGCAGTGCAGGGCTTCAAACAGGCATGGGCTAGGCATAAGGGAGTAATACAGATGAGTATGAATAGATAGGCCATTGACAGAGCAAAGGCCAATGGCACATTCATAAGGCAGAAAAAGAAATGGGCAGACTGGATGGGCCTTGCGGTCCTTATCTCCCGTCAACTTCTAGTTTTCTATGTTCTATATATTATACATTACAGGTAATACTTTTAGCCATCCCAACCTAGAATGTGATCATCCAGCCTCATTTTGCAATCTATCTTATTAGTGCATGATATAATGTCTAAGGGAATTTTATTACAGTGGCCTATGACTCTTTGGGTAAAGTAGTACTTCCTTCAACTTGTGTTGAATTTTTGTGTAATGTATTGAAATGGGTGTCCTCGTCTACCTTTATTATCATTTTTAAAATCTGTCTGAAGTTTGTTGATTAAATAGGGGTCTTTACAAATGTCAAACATAAATAACAAGTCCCCTTTTATTCTTCTGGCCTCTGGGGAACATACGGTTTATATTTTTTAAACGGGCCTCAGAGGGTTTGTTTTGCTGTTCATAGATCATTTTGGTAGCTCTTTGCTGAACGCGCTTGACCATAACATCCCTCTTTTAAAAGGGCACCATTGTCCCCTTGCCCTGTCAATGCTGCCTTGCCATGAAGGCATGAGCCACAAATCCACATGTTCCTACCTTTTGATTCCAAGGCAATTGATCGGGGGGGGGGGCTGGTGTCTGTCTGTGGGACCTCCCACCGATACTCTCCTGACCTAACATGAGCTTGGTGCTGCTCGGTTAGCATCCACACATAGCCGTGTGTAATGCTGGAACGCATCAGCTGCCATGCCCTTACAGTCTATCTTCCCTGCAGAGCTGCACAGTGGTGGCTGTACTGAGTAGCCCAATGCCTCAGGTAATTTCCTTCCCGCTGGGGACACATCTCCTACCTTGTCTGGCAGCTTTCCTTCCTGCTGTAATTTTGCCTGCATCCTTAGATGTCCAAACTTCTGCATGGGAACTTTTCTGAGTTTGTCCCCCCATCCTACCAAGATCTCTCTCAATGTCTTTAGGGTAACCCACAACAGGCCCAGAGGCCATCATGTTGTTTTTCATGGGAGGAAATTCCCCTGGGGTTCCTTCACCCTACAGTGGTCCCACTACATACTTCCTACTGGTGAGCTACTATGAAATGTCCCCAGATCCTCATTCTCCTTCATCTTTCCAAGGCTTCAGGCATGACACCTCTCATCTGGGTCTGAGTAGTGCCACCTCAGGAAGCTTCCTGAACTGGTTGAGCTATTTGGCAGAACTACTCCCCTGGAACTGCCACACACAGTGCCCTGGAACTTGAACCAGTGAACTAACCCACTGGCACCATGAGGCACCCTCTTTTTCTATGCCAAGCTCCTCCCTCTGAGCTATCCCCTCACATCTAACACTGAACTGTCAGATCCAAGCTAGGCAGTCACTGGTTATCATCCTCCTCTTGCTATGGGTAGGAAGGGGTTGTTAGATACAGTGAAACAAGAAATATTCCATGGTCAGTCACTGATAGTCAACTTTCAATAAAATAAAATTCACTTCCAGACTGGAGCCTGCAGTAATACCCTCCACCCCCCCCCCACACACACACACATACACACAAACACACCAGCTGGCGGGCAGGAAGACTCTGGTCTGCAAAAATATTTGCAGCTACTGAGACCCCTTTGCTCAGATCCACAGGTACACACTAGCTGATAATAAGTGATTCTGTAAATATATATATTTTTTAAGTAAAAGTTATTTTTTAGATAAAGTGTAGGAGCTCTCCCTCACAAGTTCTCCTCTGCCAAGTATGCACCATAAATGGGACTGAAACATGCAGTATATGCACACCACAATCTTCAGCATTGCTGACTAGCTGCTGAAAATCATGACTTTCATGGAGCTCAGTTTGCTGTACCATGTGATCGCCATGCTAGCATTGCAACATTCTGCTGAAGTTCACTGAATGTAAAATGGCTTAATATAGCTGGCCTAACCCAAAGTGCACTTTATATTTGACTCATTCCTAATCTTGGCAGCTCTTCAAACTCCCCTACAAGTGCCAAGTAGTTATTGGTATCTAGTGGCCTGGCTCCCCCATTATCAGTGTTGTTCCCCAGTTATCTGATTCTGTTTGCCCATTAGCAATCTAATACTCATGTTAACATTCCAGTATCCCCATAGGGATCCAATCCAATCCTCCCTTAAGTATGCAGGCCCCTTCCGTCTCATGGCCCCAGTATGGCCATTCCCTGTCAAGTGTTAACCCCTACCAGTTCCCGACTTATAACAGTCCATCCTTCAGGTCCAGTTGTATCCCCCCCCTCCCCCAGCTCACATGGCTGCAAGGGCTTGTCCCACTGCCTGGTGCTTTCAGCAGCTGAACATTCCAGATGGGCAGAACAGCTTGTAACCTGGAATGCAATGGCCACAATACAGTGTGAATAGCCCTGCAGGCCATTAGCCTTGCCCCGCCTTCTTTTCTGGGCACTAACTACTGAAGCTGCCCTGGAAGTATCTGTGACCTGGCTGAGTGTACAGTAGTTGTTTCAACCATTTAGAACTTTCATTTGTGATAGGCACCAGGCCCTTGGTTTTAACATGGAAGATTCCACCAAACTTACATTTACAAAACCTGTAGATGGTCCCTAGCGAGAATGCTTTATTTTGTAATGCTTTCATTAGCTCATTATACAGGTACAGGTACAGTATAGTCCCATTTATAATGACAATATGTGCTATTATGAAATAATTTATTTTATGCACACTCATACTTATTTCAAGCAAAATGTTTGGCAGGAGTCCCATTTAGCCCACATTTCTCTCATTTTCCTAACTGTGTTAGACAATTAGAATAAAATGTGCCTTTTTAAAACTCTCTAATGAGGTAATTGAATGGCTGTTGGAAATCTGATGGCATTGCAGTGTAATAGACTTCTTCACCCTGCTGCTTTTAACACAGTTGGAGGAGCCCCATGGTGTACTTCATGCTGTGCCCCCAACCAGCAAACTACAGAACCTGACCTCATTACCGTATTAGTGCTCAAGTCTTTTGACTCCCATAGCAGCTCTAACAAAACTCTCTGACAAAGGCAATCAAATTTTAATGTAGGCAAGCAGACACTAGGTGAATTAGCTTAAATTAAATGCCTTATGGATTAAACAAAATGTATCATTTTTTAATCTTATCGAAAGCAAAATATTGTTCTCATGACTTTTTCAGTGCAATAAGCATTTTTATGAATTCAGTGTTAATCAAGTAATGGGTGATTAGGCACTCTGGGTTGAATTTTTTTTTATACTTGGCTCCTTATTGTTTCAAATTGTATGTTTTTCAGACCCCTTATGTGTGAGGTATTGTATTCTATGTTCCTGCTTGATGTAGGAGTTTGTGCCTGTAATTAACTCCTGATCACCCCTGAAAAAGATACCTTTGGTTCCATAATTCAATAAATGAATACATAGATTAACATTTCATTAATGTTAACACCTTCAGTGCTAATTATGCAAGTTAATTATTTTTTCTTGTTGCTGTCCTCATCTGGAAGTGAACAAAAAGTAGCATATTTTGCTGCTGCCTGGTTGACCGGGATTTCCATGTGATTCATGGACTACTACCCTGATGCAATCTGGGGGGCAAGCGTGTCACAGAACTGTGGCACAGAGCCCTTAAAAAGTAAAGTGTACAGTAGGCAATTAAGAGGAAAAATACAACAAAAAGGCTAGCCAAGAATAATGGTGCGAGGGCCAAACAAGATCAGCAAATACCAATAAAAAAAGGTTTGCACACCAAGTGTGCATAAATATAAATGACCACCAGTGTGCATATAAAAATGTATTTTGATACACGTGATGGCATACTCGGGGGGGGTGACAAGGTCCTGCAGTGTGGTAGGGTGGCATAGCCGCGGTAGCCTATATCACATATGTTGTGCATGTGTGGTGCATGTGCGCAATGCCAGCAGCTGCCTACCACAGCTGTGGACATGCTGGATGTACACTGCGCTAGCAACTGTGACGTGCCCTTGCAGCTGGTCCGTGCCCACTCACGGACCCTCGTCAGGGCCTCCTATGCCCCCTCCTCCCTTTCATTGGGGACATGGTTGTGGGTCCAACTGGTGAACGCCAGTGCATCCATGACGGTGTGTACTCATGCTGGGTAGCTGCCATGATGGCCCTGCACACATCGCCAGTACGTCTTCTTCACTACCTTGTCCTGCCGGTAGAGGTAACCTCCATGGGACAGTATGGGCTTCCCCTTTTGGCTCACTATCAACCCTGTGTCGGCCATAATGTCAGTTTGCCATTCCATAGGAAGGCCGGTCAGTCAGTTGAGCAGTGCTTTAATAGGCAGTGGGGGTGCATGTGATCTGCCACGTCTGTGTGCTGTCCTGCCCCCACATGTGGGGTGCATAAAATGTACCTTGTCCATGGGAACCATTAGCCATAGCATGGTTTGTGTGGAGGCGGTGATTGTGAAGGTTTAGCAGTCCCAAGTGGTGGCAGTAATTGTGGCCCACAGCCGGTATGGTGTGTGCTCCTGGATGCGGTGTGGTGAGTCTACTGTTGCTGTGTGTTGCCTGTGACTGCGGCTGGGTTTCGATCCCACGGTGGGCTGGTTCCCTGCTATGGCGGAGGTGGAGATGGATGACGAGAGCTGCTATGGTGGTTTGGTTGCTGCTGTTGCTCCTTCATGTGCTATATTTGTGTGGGTGTTGCTGCCAGGGGTGGGTGGGGAGCTGGGTGCTACTCTGCGGTTGCTCCCAGGGGTGGGTGGTGGACTGGGTGCTGATCTGTGGTTGCTGCCAGGAGTGGGCAGGGGGCTATGCATGCCTGTCTGACATGCCCCTGTCACTGTTTCATGTTCCCTCCTTTTTCCTCCTTTGCCATCAAAGGGTATACAGTGCATCCTAGTCACCCTACATGTTGTTGCCCCACATGCATGTCATTCCTGCAACCTACCAATCGCCAATGTGTGCATCGCTGTCTTCCTACCAGCACCCATCTCGGAGTTGCCGTTCTGACTTTGCCATTAAGCAAATAGACCCAGTGCAAAAGCCCTCATCACGGGCTACCAAGGTGCCACAGGAAGGATTCCTTTAGGCTAAAGGCACAGTACCTTAGGAAGAAGCCCCCAAAAGACTGAGCAACAAGTGGAGATCAATGAGCCTGAGGACAGATTGACAGCAACCAGTGCAACTAGAAACAGGCACAGACTGAGATCAGTGCAGGCTAACCGATATCGGAACTGAAAGTGAAGGGGCATGACTTCTGAAGGAGAGAGGGAATGACAAGGAAGAAGGGCCACCATCCAACTCCATCCAACAGCAGAAACCTAGATGGGCAAACTAATGGAATGTACTACATTATGAACTACCTAACTTTTATGACCTTCAGCACGGAGGAGAGGAAAACTCCGTTATGAGGAGCAAACCTCTGGGGATTCAAGGCCTTGGTTGCCTTCCCTCCAGGCTTGGGATAAATTAGTGATGACACTGTTACTGCCATGTAGGAACCAATTTAAACAGTGCAAGAGGTGCTGTTGCATACAAGTTCATCAGTAGAAAACCTTCTCCTATCTACTGCATCCGCCTGCTGTTTCAGCAGGGCACACTGTACCGCTGATTACATTTCAGCAGCACTTACAATCCCTGCCTATGGGATCTGCCTACCGATTCAGCAGAGCACATTAAACCACTGCCTATATTTCAGTGGCACCCAGATCCCTGTCTACGGCATCTACCTACTGCATCAGCAGGGTACACTATACCACTGCCTACATTTTATCTTATGACTTCTGATGCATTGCAAGTCAGGAGGCTGAGGCAGTAAAATTAACAAATGAAACTGTTAGGAAAGGAGGAGGTATATGGAAACTGAAAATTAGAGAGCAGAGCTGCTGCAGTGAACAATAAAGAACTCAGCAGTGAGTGGCCACCTAGCTAGGAGCCAAGTGTAGACAGTTAACAACTGCAGTTGAACTGAGGGATTGCTAAAGACAGAAAAACAGCAAAATGGGAGCCTGAGTAGCACAAGTCAAAGCAAATGGGGACAGCAAGTTGCAAGGAAAAGAGTCAGCCCAGTAGCACTGAGAGTTGAGGCACTGGATGACACACCTAACACCAAGCTGGCGACTCAAGTTTGGGAACAAGCTTGGGTCATCAGTGGATGGCAGGGGAGGAGAGGATTGAGCATCTGAAGGACAGCTCTCCTCTCCTGGGGAAGGTGGATGAGTGACTCCCCAGCACTAGTGATTCCCAGTGGAGGCTGGAGAACGCACAGCTGGGGATCAAATTGACAGTGGGTTGGGAGTGTCGGCAGACATGTGCAAGAAGGGAGCAGGAGTACGCTCAGCCCACACTGGATGTCATTGCACGTCCGCGCGTCTGGGAAATTCATGTTCACACATGAACACCATAAAAGCACCCTTTGGCTGGGAGGAAGATGTCACCTGCCTCTACCTCCAACACTGGACCCTGCCCACCAGATCTCGATTCTCCCTTCACTTCCACTTGAGGGTCATTGGATAAGGTAGGTGCTGGAGAGCTGTAGACAGCCCTGCCCTGGGGGGCAATGAGCGGGGAGTTCCCTAGGGGTGTGACATGGGTGGAATGTGAGACTGAGATCACAGCTCAGGAGGGTCTGGCAGGAGAGGAACAGGCAGGATGACTGATGGGGCCCCAGACAGTGGTGATGGGAAGGAAAAAGAATTGTTAAAAAAAAAGGACGCTAGGAAAACCAGAAAGCCCCAAAAAGAAATTAAACTAAAACAAACACAAGGCCCAGGAGAACAGGAGTGCAGTAGAAAACAAACAACTAAGAGAACACCACACTCAGGAGGCAGACAATAGCCCCATTACAAAAGACAGAGTCCTACAGGAACTAAACAAATTAAAGATGGCAAAGCCATGAATCCAGATGGAATTCATCCACAAGTTTTAAAAGAGGTAGTGCCCCTACACAAGAGTGGCAGCAAGGAGGAGGCAGGGAACTACCGACTGTCAGCCTCACCTCCATCATGGGGAAGATCATGGAATCTACACTAAAGGAAAGGACTGTGGCATACCTGGAAGCCAGCGGAAAGCTTGACCCTAAACAGCATGGCTTCTCATCTGGATGATCTTGCCAAACGAACATGGCGGAATTCTTCGATTGGGTAACTAAAGTAGTAGATCAGGGCAGGGCCATAGATATTGTATATCTAGACTTTAGTAAGACCTTCGACTCTCTCCCACACAAAAGGCTCATTAACAAACTGGAGAACACAGGTCTAGGAAGTAAGATTGTAAACTGGGTGAGAAACTGGCTACAGGGGAGGACACAAAACCTTCTAGTAAATGGTGCTCTGTCATAAGAAGGGAAAGTAACCAGTGGGGTCCTGCAGGGGTCAGTGCTGGGACCAACACTTTTCAACATATTCATCAGCGACATTGCAGATCAATTGGATGGAAAGGTAAGCCTGTTTGCAGATGACACTAAACTCTGTAACAGGTTGGACACTCAGGAAGGGGCCAAAAGGATGGAGTCAGACCTAAAGAAACTGGAAGAATTGTCCAAGACCTGGCAGTTGAAGTTAAACACCAAAAAAATGCAAAGTCATGCACCTGGGAAAAAAGAAACCCGGGGACAAATTACTCATTGGGAGGGGAAACATTAGCCATCACCAACCTTAAATGAGATCTTGGAATCATGGTATCAAATGACTTGAAGGTAGGAAGGCAATGTGAAAAGGTGTCACAAAAAGCCAGCAGAATCCTAGGATGCATAGGCAGGGGTATTACAGGCAGAAAACAAGATGTGATAATCCTGTTGTACTTGTCCTTGGTGAGGCCTCACCTGGAGTACTTTGTCCAGTTCTGGAGACCGCACCGTAAAAAGGACATAAACCAATTAGAGTCGATGCAAAGAAAAGCTACAAAGATGGTTCCAGACCTCCGCCACAAACCCTATGAGACTAGACTTAGGCAATTAAACTTGTACTCCTTGGAACAGAGAAGAGACAGGGGAGACATGATAGAGACTTGTAAATACAGTACATCAAAGGAATCAACTCAGCACAGGAGCAGAGCCTCTTGAATGAGAATAAAGAGGCATGCACCAGAGGGCACAACAAACGTTTGGTGGGGGTAAATTCTGGAGCAATGTCACAAAGTTCTTCTTCCCAGAAAGGGTCATGGAGCTTTGGAACAGACTGCCACAGGAAGTGGTGGAGGCAAATACGGTTTGGGAATTCAAGCTATCTTGGGATAGGCATTGTGGGATACTGAAACAAAGAAATATATCATAGGGGGCAATTAAACAAACAAACACACAGGCAGACTAGATGGATCAAGTGATCCATATCTACCATCACATTCTTACATTTTTATGTTCTTAAGCACAACTGCAGCCAAGGAAGCAGAAAGAAAAATACTGACCTACAAAGCAGGAGAAGTACAAACCAAGAAAAAAGTCCAAAGCACAGACCAAGCAAGAAGTCCAAAGTACAAAGCGCGTAGAAGATAAACAGTGGAGGAAAGGGAGGGGCAGAGCCTCTGGCTGCAGCAAAGAACAAGTGTTTCTGAGTGAGGCTGAAAGGAGCTGACTTATATAGTTCAGGAGGGGCGTGGTTGGTTGCTCCACCCATTGAACTACAGGCATAGTCTTTCAAGAAAATAAACCAAAATGAACAGCAGTCACATGTCCCACCGCTCTTAGGCCTCAGAATTGCTTGAGTTGATTTGTTGCTTTGCCTCATTTGGAAATAAAGGCAGGATTCACTTCTTGATGCATACAGCCTTCCTTTTAATCAGGAAAAATAAACCCAAAAGATGAAACAACAATGGTGAAGTGTAATAGGGAGTAATTGTTCAAAAACTTGATTGGAAGTCCCAGCTGCCAATAAGCACCATCACCTGATGTGGTGTGCCATGGAAGCCCCATCAGAATAGGATGAAAGGGAAATGGATGAAAGGGAATTCAAAAATACCTACTTCAAGTATCCTGTAGCCAGCATATCATTATTTTACATGCAAACGTACTGTAGGTTCAGGCACAGTAAGATTGAACATAATGCTGTTTTGAGTGCACTGCCTTAAGACTGTTCAGAAACTCATCCTGTAAATGTGTTCTTTATCTGCAGACAAAGCAGAATGCAGTACTGTACATTGAATGAAAGCCAGTCTGCACCAGCACAAGGGTGCTGTACTGTATGTCTTTCTTTAGGAGTTTGGGCCTAGAAACATACATACAGTAGATCCACAACTGTAGCCGGCAGCTGCTAGCTCCTCTTACATGTTAACACATAGAGGTCAGAATTGTTGAACAGTTAGCACTGCACTAAAAGGTTTTGCATGCTGAAGAGGTAGTAAGAGTGGCAAGTGTAATATTCAAAGCCACAGTCAGCATGGCACAAAGTTGGTTATCATGTGAGCATTCATGGATTGACTGAGCATGTACTAATGAGATGCAGAGTCCTACACAGAGAGAGCACTGACATACTGAAAGCTTTTTGGAAGTACTAACAGACAGTTTTTGAACAGCAAGCACAGGATTTGATAAATAGATTTTTGGCCAGCGGTTACAAGAAAGAAGTGGTATTCACTGTTCTGAACAAAGTAAGAAACACACATAGGACAGACATTCCATAGCCAGAAATGAGACAGAATGATATTACAGAGAAAGAAATTCTGTCTGGGCAGGTGGGAACCCTGCACTTAAGTAAGTAATTTGTGATGCCCCAAGACTTACGTTCAGAAAGGGTAAAAGTATAGGAGATCTATTAACAGTGAGTTGTTTTGCAGCAACAGCTTCCCTGAAACCTTACCTACAGTAAATGGGTTGCCTACTCACCCAAATAGTTTCTTTAAATGGTGGATGTATAATGAATATACATTTTTCAAGGTGGGGAGCTGCTCTGAGATACAGTACGTCACAGAAAGTTAGAAATCGGGCAGTTTATATCTTGCATCACACCATTTAACATTTATATAGCTTGGTGACCGTGAGCAATTTTATATAGGGCATACTTATAAGACCCTTAAAAAGCCACTTACAAGAACACATAAGGGCTATAATAATTATTGACTAACCTGATGCTTTGGGAGCCCACTTTGCACACTGTCATGCCTCGAACCCTGCCACACTAAATTTTTCTGCTCTTGAGAATGCACCTCTGCCTAAAAGAGGAGGAGACTGTGTTAGAACATTATTACAAAAGGAAATTTGTTGGATCATAAATTCAAAACCTACAAGAATGGGGCCTAAATGAAGGCACAGATTTCATTTCTTTTCTATAGTTGGCATTGCGATGACCCATTATTTATTTTGGGTTATAAAGATATCAAATTAGACAAAGGATATATGAGGTTTCTTAGTACAGTTCAAAATATCAGTTAGTAGATCCCTTATGAAAAATGTTTTTTATTTACAAATGAAATTATTCATATTATATTAGCACTAAACATTCAATATCTTACCTCATCTTGTTTATTAACCATGCTGTTCAGTTCTTATGTTTTAGATAGAACCTGAAACTCATTTGCCTGTATTCCAATCAAGTGATCACATATGAGAGAGGGAGTCTGTTGGATATCAGGCCCTTCACTCCGGCATACCAAACACATTTTCTGATCTTCCAACCCCCTTCTTTTTATTGCTTCTCAATGAGATTCAATTTATTGTCCTGAATTTGAACCCAGCTATAGTTCATAGACATGGTTCTGATAAGAACTTGCATGGGACCTCAGGGATAATAGCTGTGATATAAGGTTTATTACACATTTATTTGGTTGTTCTAACTTTTTTTTTATCAATGCCCTTCATGTTCAATTAGATATTTGTTATACTTTATCAGAGACCCACAATATCAGCACCTTAGGCATATCCCTTCTTAAATTTAGTGAAAATGTAAAAACTTTACCTTCCTCCCTTTTTTGCCCCTCAGGTGATTTGCCTTGCTTGAAATGTAGTTTACTGAGGTTTTAAATCAGGCTGTGATCCTTTGTTTTTGTAACAATTAAAGTATGGTTATATGTATTGACTTTATATATTTAGTTGTAAAATATTTACAAGCAGTTTTTTTACACCTGACTGAAAGTGTTATTGTTCCCTTTTTTCTATTACAAGTTTTTTATGTTCACCCTTGTGCTTGTGCAAAGTGAACATATTGGTATGTTAATGGATTTTAAGAGGTGTGTTATTATCAGTTCAACACAGGGAAGTCTGCAACGGGCTCAACAGTGTCAGACTAATCATCAGCCAGGCTGATCATGACACTGTTCTGGTCATGCTGGGCAGAAACTTCATGTAGTTCAATGAAAAGAGCTGCTCAAATCATAGGGTGGCTCTTTTCTTTGATCTACAGAATGCCTTCCAGCACGCAGAGCTGATCAGCCATCTGTGGCAGTGGTCCTCCCCCCAGCATAAAAAAATTCCCTTCTGACACCAAGGTGCACAATCCAGTGCTGGCTAGTACCCCCCACACACCTATTTCCATTTTCACTTTGCAACATTGGGGTGCCCACCCACCGGGTATGCTGACCACATGGCAAAACTCACATGGTGATATCTCCCACAGCCACAGTCTCAACAGGTTTAAAGATTGTCACTGTGGGGTACACGCGGGTGAAATTTCACCCTTTCGCTGACTTTCGCCTCCCCCTTCGAGATAACTCCAACTCGGAGTTAGGAATCTATAGAAGGGGATGCAGGGGGCACAGCCCCCCCACATGGGGGGTTTGGGGGCACAGCACCCCGATGGAAAACACACTGATGTCGACAGGCAAAATTTCACCTGTCGACATCAGGGATCTTACTATGCCGAACATCAAAAAAAAAAAAGTGTTGTCAAGTCAGCATAGATAAACTTACCCCTGGTGCCACCAAACATAACATCAACATTGGGTGTCCAATCCCCAATGTCAGTATCTGAAATAAAGAAAACCATCCCTCAATCCCTCCCACCACTTTCTTTTTAATTTTCTGACACTGGGGTGCCCAGTCCATCCCTGGTGCCAGCTACTAACCCCCACCCAGCCCATTTTCACTGTGTGACAACAGGAAGCCCCCCCCCACGGTGCTACCAAACATAAGAAAACCATCTCTCACTCCCTCCCACCCCTTCTTTATTAATTTTCCAGCACTGGGTTGCTCAAACTCCAGTGCTGGTTATTACCCTCCATCCTACTTGTTTTCACTAAGCAACACTGGGCAGTCCAACTCCTGTGCCGCCAAACATAACACCAACACTGGGGTACCTGAAATAAAGATGACCATCCCTAGCCAGCCCAGTGGTGCTGAGGCTTGAGGTGCTGGACACTACACTTTGCACCATGCCAGCAAGCCATGTTCAGGAGCAGATGTGGGTTGCTGGGTGTCAGCCAGGGAGGAGAGGATAGAGCATCCGGAGGACAGCTCTCCTCTCCTGGGGAGGGAGGGTTGGTGATCCTGCTACAGCAGTGCCTCCCAATGGAGACTTGGGGTTCCAATGTTGGGATCATGCATGCATGGGATGAAGGTGACGAAGGATGCTCATGAGAAGGGTGCGGGAGTGTGCCCGGCTCACACAGAGCTTCATTGCATGTCCACACCTCTGTAGGGGATCATGCTCACATTCAGCAAGTGGAAATACCCCGCTGTCTGGGAGGACAATGACATGACAAGGCACCACACACCCACCATCGGACCCTGCCAATCAGAGTCTCTGATATCGTCTTGCTGTCCACCTTGCCTGCAGTCCAAGATTGTATGGAGCACCAAGAAGAGAATGTGGCCCCATCATGGGGGGTGCAAGCCAGGAAGCCAGCTGCAGGTAGGGTGAGAAGGTGTCTGGAGTACCTGGGGTGGGACTTGTGATGGGAGGGTCTCAGGCTGGGTGGGAGCATGCCAAGGGGATGTCTGAGGGAGTTCCCACTCAGCGGTGACTGGAGGGAAACAGAAGTGTAAAAAAAAAAGACCACCCTCATAGTCTTTTTTATTTTGATGCACCTTGTAAAAAGGAAAACTGTCCAT
Organism: Neoceratodus forsteri; assembly: GCA_016271365.2. Classification (NCBI taxonomy): domain Eukaryota; kingdom Metazoa; phylum Chordata; order Ceratodontiformes; family Ceratodontidae; genus Neoceratodus; species Neoceratodus forsteri. The sequence continues at coordinate 241,156,353 of CM057451.1, forward strand.
TGATGTCTGTTGCCACCTGGCCACTGCCACTATTACCCACCCAGTCAGCACCCACTACTTCCACCCCCACCCTTACTTACCTACGGGGTTCCAGTGCCACAATCCTCTCTGGAGAGGAGACATGTCTTCATTCTTCAACATCGTACCAGGAACTGATGAAATCAAGTATGTAGTTCAATTTATTTCAATGGGTTTGAATTTACTCTCATAACTTGGTAATTTTTTATATTTTCCTCAAATTTTCAAAATGGCTTTTTTGAGACCCCACCTCATGAACAATGGCAGTGAAATTATGCAAATCTGTCCCAAAAGCTGATTTTGCACAAAAATCACCTTTCATGCAGGATTTGAAAACTTTCTCCAGCCTTGTTCATGAGGCAGGGTTATAAGAAGACTTTGTTGAAAATTTGAGGTAAAAATATAAATAAAGTTATGAGCGTACATTGAAACTTTTCAGCACACATTCACAACTTTGGTAAAATATTTTGACCCCAGATTTTCAAAATAGCCATTTTTCCAACCACCTCATGAATCTGACAAATGTCATTTTTTTAAATCCTGGCCAAAATGAGTCTTCACACATGATGCAAAATCACCTTTTGACCAGGACTTGAACATTTTCTCTGCCCTTGTTCATGAGGTGGGGTCATAAGAATGGTATGTTGAACATATGGGATAAAAATATTAAAAAACATCAAAATTATGAGTGTATATTGACGTTTTTCAATGCACACTCATAACTTTGGTAATTTTCAATATTTTGACCTCAAATGTTCAACATAGTCATTTTTTACACCACCTCATGAATGTGACAGCTGTAATTTTTCAAATGCTGGCCAAAATGAGTTTTCACACTTGTGGCATGAAATGACATATTGGTCACTATTTTATAAATTATACCAGGCATGTTCATAAAAAGACTTATGTTGAAAATTTGTGGTCAAAATCTGAAAATAACAATTAAGTGATGACAGCACATTGAATTGTTCCAACATTTACTCATAACTTTATTTTTGCAGATTTTGGCCCCTAGTTATCAACTAATCCCTTGTGTTACCCCCACCTCCTGAACATGACAGGTGTCATTTTTTTTAAATCCTCTTTGAAACTTGTTTTTGTAGCCACACTGCTAAATCACCTTTTGGATGGGATTTAAAAGAATTCCATTTGTCTTGATCATAATGTCAGGTCATAAAAAGACTGTTGGAAACTTGAAGTCAAAATGTAGGAGCCCACTGAAAATTAGATATTGCCTCTCAACCGGCCTATCCTGGGTAAATACAATCTGAAAATGTGTAAAAGCAGGACACCACTGAAAATGAGATATTGCATCTCTTCTGCTCTATCCTGGGTAGATATATAGTAAAAATGTGATCAAGCAAGACCCAGTGCAACAGCAGTACAATCGGCGAACATTCAACATTGACAAATGTTTATTTCTATTAGAAGTTATTTTGCTTTACTGTTTAACCACCAATTAACTGTTGTGCTTTAAACGTTTGGAATGTATTTAACATGGGTAACTGGTTTATTTAAAGGAGTAAGTCTTTAACAATCACAGTATTTAAGAAGGCTCTTACTTGGTATCAGCCACACCCCCTGATGAAGGCACCCTGTGATCGAAGAGCTGAGGCTGTTTCTCAGTATCCCACTCAGTTTTTCTTTTGCTCACCAATAAATGTTGTAATTTGAAATATAATTTCATTTGGTGTATGAATCTGCTTTATGTCATAATCTTCGGGAGTGCTACCTATGTTGTGTTACTGGAGTTTGTGAAGGACTATCCATCCTGGTTTAGCACCCATGCCACTTTTCTGAATGCACTACTCTTTGTTTGTATTTATATCTGCAGGTACCCCTTCCTTCTCTCCATACCCTTTTACCACATTCTTGGTGCCTGGAAGCACCCCCACCCCAGAGCACTCCACCCCCAAATGCTGTAATAGTGGATAGTATAAACCCTCCTCCAAACAATTTGGCTAACTGCCATCTAACTCACACAGCCACAATACCAATATACCAGTGCCTTCTCACACTCCCCCACTACCTTCCACCCCAACCCCCTCTTTCTCCCCTATCACACCAAGTGTAGATCTAACTACCCTGCTCTCCCTCTATCCAGCCAGAGATAACAGCCCAGATGGCTTGAACCCAACCTCCTCCACCTTGCAGGCTCTTTTTATCACAGCGCTCATCTCAACACTTATATATTTGTCTTTTTCCTGAGGGTTTGTCCCCTCCTTCTGGAAAAAGGTTACAGCCCTCCTCCACTTAAAGGTGGAGACCCTACATCTCTAGCCAATTACCAACCCATCTGTCTTCTTCTTGCTTTATCCAAGCTTCAGGAGGAATTAGTACTCTCAGCTAGGATCTTTGCCTGACTTTACCTCCTTTCTCAGGCCTTCCCAGTTTGTCTTTAAGAAAACCCACTCAACTCTCTCATCCATCATCAGGCTCACTGACCATCTTCTGAAGGTGCTGGAACAGAGATTTCTGACCTTGGAAATCTTTATTGACCTGGCAAAAGCCTTCAGTACTGTAGCCCACTCCCCAATGCTGTCCAGATTAGCAGTGCGTGTCTGTCTGAAATTGTAGTACCCAGACTTCACAATCAGCAATTAATGGTGAGCAAAGCGAAAACTAACAAGAGATTATACTTATTCTCTGTCAGAACCCTGAGGCTTTGGAATAAACTCCCACAGGTGGTAGTCAATAGTAATACCTTTGAAACTTTCAAGAAGGGTGTTGGCACTTGGCTCTCCGCGAATTATAACAAAGTCAAATTTCCCACATATGTGGGGGACAATCAAGATGGGCATCACAGCCTCCTTTTGTCCTTACTTACCTAGTAAACTTAGAAATACCACTCTCTCTCAGTGCAGTTTAACCCCTGCAAGGTATACATATTTTTAAATCAAGGATGGAAATGAGAAAGGAAAAGTGTGGCCTACTGGGATTCGAACCTCAGATCTCTGGTATGCCGTTCCAGCACTCTAACCATTAAGCTACAGGCTCACTAGTCAAAGCATCTGAGGAATTTCCTTACAGCCACACACACTCCTTTCTCTAGCGTTGCGCAATTATGCAACTAGGAACCAATGTTAGAAATACCATTTTCTCTCAGTGCAGTTTAACCCCTGCAAGGTATACATATTTTTAAATCAAGGATGGAAATGAGAAAGGAAAAGTGTGGCCTACTGGGATTCGAACCTCAGATCTCTGGTATGCCATTCCAGCACTCTAACTAGTAAACTTAGTGAACCTAGTATTCAGCTGGTTCTGCTACTACCTGTCAGAATTCAGTTAGTATAGGTAGGTTATTCTCAACACCCCTGCCAGTAACATCTGGAGTCCCACATGGCTCTGTCCTAGGCCCCCTATGATTTTTAAGTTTTTCTAAATGACCTCTTGCAAGTCTATTCAACTGTGCACATACACTGTACATGTATACAGATGATACCGTGTTCTCCTTCAGTGGTACCTCTCTCCTTGAGCTGGAAGCTGATCTTCAATGCAGCTTCAATAACATTCAACACTGGTTCTAGTCCAACTAGCTCTCCCTGAAAGCAAATAAAAACCCAGTCTCAAAGACCTTCAGAAACAGACAGCGCTTTGCAGGGACACCTACCAACCACAGTCATCAAGACCTTTGATAATTCTAGTCCCTAGGTTTTGGTTACATACCCTCCTTGACTTCAACAGACACATTGATGCCATTCACTCCAAACTCCTCCCTAAACAAGGTTCTCTGCGCTGTACATGAATAAATCCTGCATTCCCCTCCCAGTCCGTTGTAACGTTGTGAAATGGTTCTTAAACTGATCCCCCCTACCTTTGATTATGGGAATGGTAAATATGGTGCTGCCCCCAATTCTACCCTGGCCTAACTGAAGCCCATTTTCCTACTCTTTCTGTTGGCTTGCTTTGGGTTGCCTCCACCCCAGTACTCACCACTGCACTCTTTACTCTGATCTTTTCTTCCCCTCCCTTGCTGACAGATGTATCTACTGCACTACCGTATTTGTAGCCAAGTACTGGTTCTCCTTGCTTCCCTGCTAGCTCTCCTTCTTGCTCTCCTCCCTCACAACTGACTCCCTTAGGAGCACCACTACTCATCCCTTCTTTCTCAACTTATTCAATACCTGTGCTGGGCAGACCACCTCCTCCTAATTCAGACTCACCATTCTCTGAAACAACCTTCCTGTCTCACTTTGCTCAGCCTCTTTTCTTTTCTCTCTCTCTAAAACCCCTCCTCAGGGTCCACATAGCCCATTCTTGCTCTTGCCCTAGCCCCTCCTCCAGAATATGATTATGGCTATTAAGGTTATGGCTATATTTGCTAAGTGATCTCCAGCAGCTGTTCTGTTTACTGTACACTTTTCCTGCTCAATGCCCTATTTTCACTGCTCATATCTTTCTTAAACTTTATAAAATGGGTAGTTTAAATCCTGCATGCTGATTGGCTCAGGCAGGCTGTCACCCATACCCTAATCTCAGCATAAATCTCCTGCAAAAAGTATTATTGCCAGCTTGCCTCAAAACAAGACAGATCCCTGTTCATTTACAATTTTCAAAACTCCCGCAACAGAGGACAGGCAAAAAAAGAAAAAGCATTTGTCAATGCCGAATGTTTCCTTGCATGGTGTATGTGTCAGGGAGATACTTGCACCTTGAAAAAAATCACAAAGAAAATAACTAGAGGTACTCAGCAATTTATATCTACAGTATATAATTCATGGATGGGACTTCCCCCATAGAAGTGGTTAGCAGTTATGTCCCTGTATACCATTTCCCTGTTTACACGACTGCAGTTAAAAGTAACAGTAGCCATTCAAATGTATTATATAAACTAAATGATGGGCAAGTGTGGCATACAAGGACATAAACCTATTGAGGGAGCTAAGCAGATCATAAAACCACTCACTGGCTAGCTCCCTTGATGGGTTTATTTCCTTGCATACCACACTTACTCATCATTTATTTGATATGTTAAAGTTGTACATAAACAAAAAGTGTAAGCTACTGTAACTTATTATACACTGATAAATTAAGGTTAACAGTCGACTGTTAGGGAGAGTACTAAGAGGTATATGTGTGTTAAGTTAACAGTCAACTGTTAGGAAGTGTACTATGAGGTATATGTGTGTACTGTATGTATATATACTGTATATACATATATACACACACACACACACATATACATATATAAAATGAACAATTAGTTATGTTTAATGAAAAGTTAAACTTGCTGCAAAGAAGCTCTGGGGGTTTAGATGTTCTGCGGTGAATTTTGGTGCTTTTATTGAAGATAAAAACACACTTTTGTTATGTCTTTCCTGACACAAGGGAAAAAAAATATTTTTTTCCCCCTGGAGTTAGGGGTGTGGTACAGTCTGGCTAGCCTCTGTAGCTGGAAGGTGGGGGGGGGGGACTGGCTGACCATCAATGAGAGGTGTTTAATTTTTCCAATAGCCTGATGGTAGCCATAGTATCCTCCCCACTTAACCAATACCCCAGTGTGGTGGTATACACCTTTTGGACTGGCCTCTGGAGACCCACCTGCATTTATAAAGGTATAATGAAATGAATTAGCAAAATTAGGTAATGATAATGTAATCCCCCTACAAATGGGGGTTCCCAAAAAGTCTTCCTTGAGCTTGCCTAAATAATAATAATAATAATACTTTATTTATAGTGCTCCTTTCAAGTACCAAGGTGCAGTACAATTAAAACAAATAAAATAAATAAAATGAAACATCATCACATTCAATAAATACAAACAATATTAGCCATCATCTTCACCATAAGTCTTATTCCACAGAAAAGCTTTTAAAGCCTGTTTGAATCCCCCCACAGTCGTGCACTCCCTAATCCGACGGGGTAGAGAGTTCCAGAGGGTCGGAGCCATGAACATAAATGCCCAGGCCCCAGCAGATTTTAAAGTCACGTTCGGAATCTCCAGCAGCCCCTTGTCAGCCGAGCGGAGTGGTCACTCAGTGTGATAAGAAATCAGGAGCTCTTTCAGGAAGTCAGGGCCAAGTCCGTGTAGGGCTTTATATGTCAGTAACCAGACTTTGAAGGTGATCCACCACTGAACTGGCAGCCAGTGCAGTTTCCACAGTACTGGTGTGATATGCTCACTGCCAGGCTGGTTTTCTGCATTTTAGCAGTTTAAATGTATTGCCAGAGAGTGCCTGTATAGCTTCTGTTTACTGTCTCTTTAAGAGCTGCCTGGATTGCAGTCATAATTAATCTGAGAGGGAGCTTTGTTGGAAGATGTACTTGTTTGCTGATCATTTGTTAGAGTAGTAATAATATTGCAGTTTGTTCTAACCTGCCTTCTTTGCAGCATGGACAGTTTTGTTTGTTTCCGTCATCTTGGTCCTGGACTGTAGAATGGGCCAATCAGTACATTTGGGACTCCAAAATGGAGCCTGCCTACAGGGGCTTGGTGGGGCCAAAACTTGCAGGAATTGTAGTTTTGGGCTTTTGACGCCTAAAATAACCTGGAGGGGGAGCCCTTGTTGTGACTGACAGACAGATCAGCCAACCGAACCTTTTGGATCTTGGGAAAAGTCCCACACTGCTTGCAGTTTCAGTTAGATCTGAGTTGGGAAGTGAAGAAGTAACAGCTCGAGATAGTTCAAGCAGCAATCCATAGTGGATTCATGTGGGAGAACTGTGGAAAGGCCTGAGTTTGGCCTGCATGCCTGCCTGCTGTTCCTGAGAAGGAACTTGTGCTTTTCTTTTCGGACTGAATCCGAATTTGGAGAGTCACTGACTTTAACCAGGCTTTAACCTGAAGAAGACCAAAGATTTACTGAATGCAATCAGCCTGTCAGGACTTCCAGCTACCTCTGAACTCCTGGATTGTGTAGAGACTCTGTAATGGTGATCGGAGAGCCATTTGCCTGGTACAGTGGAATTTCCTTACATGTGAATGTGCTGTGTGCTTATAGTGGGTAGTGATTTGGTTCCCCACTGTGTGTCTGAACTGTGTTTTTCTTGCTGGAGGCTGTATCCAGCTCTTACGGACTGAATCCATATCCATTTCTGTTTGCCTGAGCCCTGCTACACTGGCCCAGCCAGAATACCTGCTACACAGAGAAAGTCATCGACGAGAGACCGACCTGGGGATCAGCCCCCTGCTCAACTCCTTGAACAGGAACAACGCCTCGGTGATTTGTGTGGGCCCTGCTTCTCCGGGCACTCCAGCTCAACAGCCTGCAGTCTTGATTTCATCCTTCCTGTGTTCACTATTGGGTATCATAAGTAAACATCAGGGTAGCTCCCCTACAACAACAGCTAAATCTAAAAGTGCTGTCATCTGATTGTCTTGTTGCCTTTTCTTTCATGAACTGAGCCCTCCGGCTCCGGATTACAAATAGTGTGTGTTGTGCATGTTGCTTTCTTCCATCACAGGGCCCCAACCAGCTGCAACGTCCCTGGCTAGCCCACCGTTTTCCTACCTGAGTAACCAGAGTGTGTGACTGTGTAGGGACTCTGAACTGCATGCATAACTGTCTGATTAATATAGCTTTTAAGCAAATCAACCTGATTACGCCCCCTCCCTTGTTCAAGTCCCCTGAATAAATCAGATTTAACTTTGTTTGCATTTAACCTGACTGTGGTTCCAGTTTGTGCTCAAAGCACTGTACTGTTGCTATTTGCTGTGCTTAACCTTGTTTTACAGGTGGTCCCCAGGGTCAAGCTAGAGGAACCAGCCCTGGTGGTAAGTGCAAACAGTGTGGGTATTTGCCTGGTGAATAAAGGTCATTGTGAAAGTAATTATTGTATATTGTTCAGGCCACTAGAAGGGAAAGAGGGGGGATTACAGTGTCCCGGAGGGCTGTGCCTAGGTTAGCTTGACCACTAACAACCCTGACCTCCGGGGTGGAGGCACCCGTTTCATTACTCAGGCCCCTTAACCTGCTACTAGCCAAGCAGGCAGGGGTAGTAGCCCTTGGGATAGCACCATCTAGGGGTTACAATATTTTTGCTCCATACAAAACAAAGAAAGTCAGGGGTACCACCAACCCATGGCTAACTAACCCCCGATCAGTTTAATGAAGAATAGAGACAATCTCTGGCACATTGCAAAATCATTTGGAACTCCTGCATCACTCATTGCCTACAGAGCAGCTAGAAATGCCTGCACCAAGCTCATTCAGCAGGCAAAATCTTCCTGCTATAAGGACCTCTTAAGCAAGAGCTGGGGCTCCGGAAGGGAATTCTGGAACTCCATCAAATCCCTAACAGGAAAGACCCCTAAGGCTCCACACGATCTACTAGTAACAAGGGAGGGTCCCCTACAGGAACCCATTGACATTGCAAATGAGCTCAACCATGCTTTCACAGACCTATCCGAGTACTCCCTGCTGACTACTTTAAAGATCAGCTCGGGCAACAACACCCCACTACCCCTCTTAACCCCCAAAGGATGCAATACCACCATTCTACTTTAAGCAGGCCACCAAGTCCGAAACCACCAAGCACATTAAGAGGGTTCTTGGCAAGACCAGGATGGGGACTGATCTAGTGGATATGAAACTCTTGGGTCTTCTTCTAAATGAATTGGCCTGTCTCCTCTCGTTGGTGTTTAATGCATCTCTAAGAACGGGGGTGTTTTCAAAACTATGGAAGTCAGCCAATGTCACACCTGTCTTTAAAACCAGGGACAAAACTCTAACATCCAACTAAAGACCAATATCCATTCTACCACCCCACTCCAAAGCACTTGAAAGAATGGTCTCGGAGCAGCTTACAGAGTATCTTGATGAATATAACCTGCTTTGCCCACAGCAGCATGGGTTCTGAAAAAAGCACTCCACACTTACCACCCTTGTTGATTACTCTTCCCAGCTTTATGATGCCTTAGATAATAGGGAGGCAGTTGGCTCAGACTTCATCGACCTTATGAAGGCCTTTGACTCTGTTAACCACAAACTACTTCTAAACCGCCTCCATTCAACAGGTCTATCCCCGGACATGGTACTGTGGTTCAGAAGCTACCTCACAAACAGATCACAACGAGTCAAAATTGGAGACACCCTATCATTTGCTAAGGAAGTGTCCCTCAGGATCCCACAGGGCTCTATTCTTGGCCCATTGCTTTTCAGCCTCTTCAACTCTGCACCATCTGCATGTACAGCACGCACTATTCTCTATGCTGACGATGCAGTGATATCGGTCGCTGGGAAAGATCACAACTACATCACAACTGAACTCCAAGACAGTTTCCTCAAGCTTGAATCCTGGTTCACACAAAACAAACTACTACTAAACCATAAAAAATGAAAAGTCTACTCTTCTCTACCTCCCAAAGCAAAAAGAAATACCGGCCTTTGCTCATCCAGAACCATAATGGTGAAACACTGGAACAAGTAACATAGTTCAAATACTTGGGCATCACCTTTGATGATAAACTAACCTTCTCCGGCCATATAGACTCAGTCATCAAGTCAGTGAATACAAAACTTGGGGTCCTCTACCGCCATAGGCACTCTATGACACCAGATGCTCTGAAACTTGCCATTAGTAGTTAAGTGATGTCCTCCATAGATTAGGGGCTGCCTGTCTAAGGGGCAGGCACTAAAACTGCCCTAAACAGGGTCAGCACACTACTAAATAAGGCCTGTCAACTAGCCATAGGGGCTGCCCAGGACACCCACACCTGCACACTCTACACTAAAACTGGGTGGCTCCCACTCCATCTTAAAGCACAATACCAAACCTGCCTACTTCTGAAAAAGTGCTTCTTGGACTCCCCCCACTGGGCTGCCTCTTTACGCCAGCAGTTCTCACCAAATCAACAAGAAGCACATCTACAGACAAGTTGGTGATTCCCTTCAAAAGGACTAAACTTGCCCAGAACTCCATCCTGTACCAAGGACCAAAATGGTACAGTGATTTACCTGCTAACCTCACAGAATCACCCAAGATTAGTACCTTCGAATCTGGGCTCAGATCCCTTCTTGACACAAAAAAGAATTGTGCTTACCTGAACTAATATGGCAGAATTTCAGCCACCCAACCCTCTCCTTCCCTTTCACCACCCCTTTTTATCTCAACAACCCCCCCCCATCCCCGAATGAGGCCCACTCGGCTGACAAACCACTTCCACCGCGACGACGCCATCCCTGGCTGACCCCCTACCCAACTTAGGCTAGACTGACCAACTAAATAGTGAACTACAAGGCTGAACCCTATTCACCCTATTCTCTTCAACCTTTAGTTGGAAATATAAGATTTCTTTGGTATTTGAATGTCTGTGTAACTGTTTGCTGTTCTCTATAAACACTGTTATATTTGTAATGTTTGTACAACAATGACCTGGAACCTTTGAAAATGAGTCCTGGACTCAAAGGTATTAATCCTAAACTGAAATGAATAAAAAAATAAATAAAATAAAATGGAGTGAAAACCAGATGGGATAAGAAAAATAAGAAGGGAACTGAAACTGGGGTGAGGGGGGGAGTGGTATGCATTGGGAGAAATTAGGGAAAGGTACAGAAAGTACCAAAAGGAGGAGAAAAACGAGGGGCTGTCAGAATACAACATGCCTCTGCATCCATCTCTGGAGAGTACACAAATAAAATCAATTAATGGAGCTTGAAGTTGAAGAGGAGGAACTGGAGAGGTTTCTAGGTTACTGGCACGCATTAACTGGCTCTGGCCCCCTTGCTCTCTGCTGTGTCTTCCCTTCCAAAAGAATAGTGCTGCAGTGATTTAGTGGTGCTGCTGGAACCATGGAAACAAATCAGTGGCAGGCAAGGCAATTAAGTTGGAGGCCTGGATAAACAACAATCCTAACCAACCCTGGTCCCCTGCCCACCTGCCCCACACCCTGCTGCCTCAGTCCATGCGCCATCGCACCAACTTACTCACCCCATCAGAAGAGACCAAATGCCCTGTGTAAGTTTTCTGAAATTCTGACTGGCTAGAGCAACATTTTGAAGTCTTCTCCTCTCTCTCCATCGTCTCCAACTCCAGTGCCAGAAGGAAGGATGGTCCACAGAGGACAGCGAGCGAGCATAAAAACTCAGAGGAGACAAGACAACCAACAGCCAATGTGTCACCAACCACAGAAGCAGTAGCACATGCTCCAGATCTCTTCTACTCCACATGTTACAGTGACATGCATGGTCCTCCTCCACTCGGCTTCACCCTCCACTTCTCAGCATTTGGACCATCTCTGTCCTGCTCCATTTGGCCAGCAGCCACAGCCAGAGCCACAGTGGAGAATGATCTAAGCATACATAGGCAAGGGGGGGGTCATGCCATGAAGAGGAGAGTTAAACCCTGACCCTATGCCCTCCTCTGGGCTGGTGGGGCACCAGATAATATGGGCTATGGGGAATAAAAAAGGCAGCCATAAGAAGAAAAAAAAATGCCAGCTTCTCAGGTTGGTCCCCCCCAGAGCTCGGGACCTGAGACAAAAGTCCTGGTTGTTCCCCCATGATGGCAGCACTGCTGCAAACTTTCATATTCTGATTGTGTAGATGATATAGAGCAGACCGCACGTGGAATTCAGGAGCATACCTCACATGCCACACAGTACAGTCAGTGATGCTCTTCACACACAGCACAGCCACTTCAAGGTTCTCAGCAAGTTTTTCCATTAATTTAATGAAATAAAAATATATTTTAACAAAATAACATTACGATTCTGCCCATTTTGGATTCTGTAGCATCACTACAGATACTACTGTAACTGCTGCTCATTTCTAAACTAAATTGATGTGTGCTGCAGTCTGCAAGTTCCATAGGAGCCGGGCTTGTAATATGTTTGGTGGAGCCCCAGGTGTCCAGGGGCAATGTCCCCAATCGGGGGTCTATGGGAGCAGATCCGCCTATACTTGAGAGTCTGGGGGTTAAGCCCCTCAGGTATGAGAAAAAATTGAAAATACTGTCTTTACAAGTTGTTTTAATTCTAGTAGTAGCTACATTGTAGTTAAAGTAAATGTCAGTACTATAACAAGAAGTAATATGACTTGCTCAACGTTGCTGAGCAAAGTGTAAAATAAAAGAAAAACAGTCATCATTGCTGTTTGTTACATTTGAAATTATGTGTGAATGACATTGCTTCCTATCCTCTTTAGTTCTCATACCAGAGGCTACAAGAAAAAAGCCATAAGGTGAACAGTTGTAAACTCTCTCTAATTCAGACGCATTGCTTAAAACAGCCACCTAAATATGAATACACGAGTACGGTGATTTAGTCCTCAAAACAGAGAGCTTATTACTATCGTGAACATGTGAAGAACATCATATATTTCTCTGTACTATGTGCACTGTGCTCCCACTCAGTTGTTTCCTTGATTACTGCTCCTGGGTGAGTTTTCCTCTTGAAGAGCTACTTGTTCTTGTAAGAAAAGTCCTTTTAGTGTAGATCTACAACTGCCAGTCCCACCACAATGTAACTGCACTCTAGAGAGGAAGCGGGTGGAGATCACACAGCAGCCAGCCCTAAACAAAGCACAAAATGCAAAGAGGATTCACATTCCAAATACTATATGGTAATTAAAGCTGAGGCAGTGTTAAGCTGCAAACAACACAACATTTATTAAACAGCCATTGCTAGTGCCCCTGCAGGGGTCACAGGATCATATAATGTGCAAATGAAGGATCCAACCAAATACAGTGCCAATAGTGCCAAATAACATGTACAAAAAATAGCAGGAAAAAAAAACACAAATTGCTATAAAATGGTACACACAGACCTACCAGTAACCCTAACTGGAAGATTATCAGTTTGTACTTAACATTATTATATGAGGCTGTGACTCCTGCAGAGGTACCAGCAATGGCTGTTAAACTTTGTGTTGTTTGCAACTTAACACTGCCTCAAAGAGCAACTATCCAGGTCCCTGCTTGAAGAAGCAGGAAAAACTCTCACCTGGTCCAAAGTCAAATTCTTCATATATTTTTTTTTTCAGTAGCCCCTATTTTTGGAAGGGAAGGGATCATAATTTGGCTCAGTGGAGACGAGCCATGATGATCCCTTCCACTTCCAGATACTGCTTCAGTTTGCAGTCCGCCCCCAATCCGCCCCCACACTATGTCATTTTTTGACATCACTATTCGGAGAGCATGGGAGCACACTCCATATACTTGAATGGGACAGTTTTTTTTTTAAATAAATATTAGTACTTCAGATTGCCATTCAGAACTAATCATGGTCACCGATTAACTAACAAGGTCCTTCTTAATTAATCGGTGGCTATGATTAGTTCCAAATAGCAGTCTGAAGTACTAATATTTAACTTTAAAAAACATCCTCATTCAAGAATATGAAGTGCGGGCGGATCAGAGCAAACCACAGACTGAAGCAGTACCAGGAATTGGAAGGGATCATCGTGGCTTGACTCCAGGGAGTCAAATTACGATCCCTTCCCTTCCAAAATAGGGGCTACTGAAAAAGCAAATATATGAAGAATCTGACTTTGCACCAGGTGCGGGTTTATCTTGCTTCTTGGGGGGGGGGGGTTTCCAATAGAGCAAGAAAGATGCTCTTTAATTACTGTACAGTACATGAAGTGTGAATCCCTCTTTGCATTTTTCTGTTTTACAGCTACGCCACCACTCTGCTGTGTATCACCATTCATGTGAAATTTAAGAATAGCAAAATATTACCATGTTTTGGGATTCAAATCCTGATCCCCTGCTTACTAATGCAGTGCCCAAATTCTTAGGCTACAGCAACTGCTGTACTGAGCAGCTTACCATTAATTCAGGATGGCTCTTCAGATAAAAGTACTACCCTCGAAGTAGCAAATGTGTATACTGCCCCAGAGCAGTCAAAGATGTACAATGTCAGGGAGGAGACAGAGCTCAGAGAGCAGTCTCACCTATGAGGTTTCACATTTAACATTACAATTAAACTTCAAAATGATATCAACTCAGTTAATTTGTCCCCAGCTATGATTGACACTGCCGTGCACTGTATCTGCATAGTGTGCAGTAGATTGTCATTTTTATTTAGTTTTTGTTGATCGGGACGGAGGACTAGACAATTCTGCCTATTTTGTGATGGACATTAAAGCAACAGATAGACAGCTAGCTAGATCTTTACTGGTCTTCTGTGTTACTAAACTATAAAGCCACTGCCATAGATTTATATGAACCTGAACAAGAACAGACCATGCACATACAGTGGTAGCCACAGACATTGCAAGCTATTTCCAGATATTTCACAAAATTTCTGAAGAGTTTCTCTCTGCTGCCCCTACTGTTTAAATGCAAAAAGCATCAGATATTTCTGAAAATATCACAGAAATTTCGGGAATTAGCTGGCAGTGTCTGTGGCTACTACTGTACAATATACTAATGCTACCTACAGCGATAGGCACCCCATTCACAGTCTGTGCTTATCCGAACTAAGACAGGAACTAGCTCCAAAATAGAAGAAACTACTGTTCACCCATCTCATTCATGGAATTAAGGAGAAGTGAGAGGAGTTCCACTGATGTGTCACAATAAATAAAACCTGCTCCAACAGAACTGGACTGCATTAACTCAGCTGTTGCGCAGCAAGGCACAATTGTGCTTCACATAAAGTCATTACCAGCAAAATGCTGCAGAATCCTAGGAATATCACTTACTCATGAAAAGGAGACAACTGGATCTTCCTAACTTAAAAAAACAACTTGTCAGTATATCACAACAGTTAGCTGTTGGAGTCATTAAATCACAGAGGATTGCTGAACTAAATAACATACAATCTGACACAGCAGGTGAATCAGAACATTATTCCAACCTCAGGTTTTTTTCTATTAAAGACATCCTGCCTGACCTGAGGATAACACATTTTAGCAGCATGCAGTCAAATCATTTTTATTCTTTCCTTTGACACAGATTAAAAAAAGGGATTGATGGCCAGTCCACCTCAAACCCTTACAGCATAGTAACCTGTCACATAGCCAGCACAAATACAATGTTGCCCTTTGCAGTTTGAGCATTCACTGACTCCCTGGTCTACAAGGATTCTTGTTATTTGACCGGGCAAATGATGGTCCTTGTCGCATGATAGGCCTAGATCCATTTATGTGGGTTCATATTGTATATGCTGTAATGTACTTTAGAATTAAGACACTGTCCCTTTAACAGGTAACTACAAAATAACCAGAATTTCTATACAGGCTAGTGTGGATCTGTTATTTCTATAAAGGCTAGTGTGGATCTGTTATATCTCCAGATAAGGGAGACAAGTTTATGGCCCAGGAAGGTATAAAATATCCCACTGTAGCTTTCCATGACAGGAAGAGGTCAGGGGGATGACCTGGGTGTCAGGGGTTAAGCCAGATGCATGGACCAGATGTCACTGGGGTTGACATGAAACCTGACATGGAACCACAGTGACACCTACAGGGAAAGGTAAACTGTTGCACCCCATCACACTGTGGGTGTGGCTTGAAGATGACCAGCCTGTATATATAAGACACACATTCTGAATTCAGGACAGTTGATAAACAGTTTAGCTGGGGGTCAGATCACCTGTCCAGCTGACATATACTTGAAGACCAGAAGTATATGTGTAGGCCTGGAAAAATCTCCAAAACCAGACCTGAGTGTGTGGAAAGTTTGACTTGTCACATACTGAACAGAAAATTCTGATTTTAAGTCAGAACTTTGGAAACTAAGACTTTTCACCAAGGAAAACACCTGAAGTTTTTTTAAAAGGACATTCAGAGGACCTGACTTGGAATAAACACTTGCTATAGAACTGTTGCTTAAGGACTCATCTCTACAAGGATATTTAAAATCTTGTCTGAACTGTAACATCAAAACAAGGTATAGTTTAGAATAACAGTATCTAGTGTTTTATGTAAACCGTCCAGTTTTAATTTTGTTATTGTCTGCATTTCAAAGTTCTTCCAAACTGTAGACTTTTCTGTATTGCTTTTATTTTAAGTAAACTTTCATGATTTTCTTATCAACTCTGCCTGGGGTCTGATTGTGTGATTTAACATTTTAACAGAGGGGTTTTGAAAAGACTGTGTGCCTGGCCGGCCCGGTGGTGCTGAGGGCTAAGGCACTGGATGCCTAACCTCGCGTCACACCAGTGACCTGGGTTCGGGAACGAGCCCAGGACGTCAGAGGTCGGCAACAGGGGGGGAGGGTGGAACTGGATGGAGCTGCTGACAGACACACTGTCCTCTCTGGGGATGTGGGATGGCTCCTCTCGGCTGATGGTTGCCACCTGGTGGAGGCTGGGGACAGCACGGGCCAGAGAGGAGCCAGGTGCTAGGCAAATGGGGTGGGAGGAAAGGGGCCATTACTGGGGCCATGGAACTGATGCATGCCTCCACATGCATACATACCCACTCCCGGGGCCCTTGGGAGCAAATGGTGGGGAAAAACATCACCAGCAGCAGGATGGTGACCGACTCTCCGCAGCCACCGCTTCCGGGCCAGGTGTAAGGTAAGCTCCGGTAATTCCAGGGGATGGGGCTGGGGGAGGTCATTCTGATGGGGGCTAGCCAGGCGAAGGTGAGAAAAAAATGTTAAATGATAAAAAAAAAAGACCGTGTACCTTGACACATAGTACCGATTGGCTAGCGTACCCAAACTACTTAGGCAAGACGTAGTCAGTGGCAGTGGTGGGATTCAAATACTGAAAGTAGTGCAGAATCAAGGGAACTTGAAACTACAGTTTCCACCCTCCTATTGGGAAAAGGAAGGCTGGTAAGTCTTCCAGAACCCTTATTCCTGCTCACGAGTTCTTGAAAAGGGGAATCCTCTCTTCAAACAGGAGGTCCTACCAGGCTGCCTGAGGTTTGAGGGGTCAGGGGCTCGTGACAGTCCTCATATGAGAATGTTGCATAGATTTGAAGTGCTTTACCATACAAGCTGTGAAGAAAGTCAATCAGTCCACTGCACACTGACATATATCCTGCAGTTGCCTTACATTTGTCAGTGGTGAGGTAATTGTAATGGTGCTCCACCCCCTTACCTGGTTTAACTGGCTAAGTCCTGCAGCAAGGTTTCCCAGTTAAAACTTCCTGTAGTTTCAGAACTGTGCCTTCTCTGTGGTTAGTTGCTCATGCTATAGCACTGGCACTGCCGCTGTTACCTTGGGGTTACCTAACTCTGCCACCTGCTGCACATAATTGCACACACAATAGTGAAAGTGCACTACTGTGGTTTTATCTCAGTTAGCAGCATATTAGCCCCCCAATATGCTACTGTTGCTCAGACTTTCTCACACTGCTTGGCTCACTCCCCTGACCTTGCACTAACTGACTGTCTGGGCTCCTGCTGTCCCATCCCACACTCTCACTCATACACTGAGCCACAAAATAGTGCTGCCACATAACCTTGGGTCCTGTCCTT
This sequence comes from Neoceratodus forsteri, assembly GCA_016271365.2. Taxonomy (NCBI): domain Eukaryota; kingdom Metazoa; phylum Chordata; order Ceratodontiformes; family Ceratodontidae; genus Neoceratodus; species Neoceratodus forsteri. The sequence goes on from CM057451.1 coordinate 241,173,687, forward strand.
CATCGAGTTTGTTCTACTATCCTGGGCTCCAGTCCTCCTCACTGTGGATTCAAATCACCTGCTCTCTGTGCACACATGCTCACTAAATTCCATCACAGCCTACTAGAGAGGGGAGGGAGGGCGGGCGGGTCACAGGAAGGAACTTAAGACACCCTGGAGCCCTTGACAAAGTTCAGGGGCAAAAACAGTGACCAAAGCCAAGAGCCAATATGCCGTTACTGTGTGAATGATGTACAGCAGATCACACAGGGAATTTCAGAAGCATACTTCACACGCTGTAAGGGATGCTCTTCACGCACAATGTGGTCACTTCTGGGTTCTCGGCAACGTTTTCGATTAATTTCATGAAATAAAAAATGTACTTTAAGAAAATTACATTGCGATTCTGCTAAGTAGCCTATAACACATTGGAACCTACATTTCATGCACGATCACGAAAGCCCCACAGATGGCTTGATTTACAGGTTCTGATGCCACATGTAGATACTGTGCCGGATGGCTTTTTGTAAATGAAAGTACTGAAGTGCTCATTGGAGTGCTTCATTTCTTTCAAGTACACAAAGTTTATGCCCATGAAACTCTGACCACCATCATACTCTGCTTATGTGGTCATTGGTCTGTCAGGGACGAGCCCAAAGTAGATTGCTCTGCATTGGGCTAATCTGTGACACATCTCTGAAATGTTGTTCTCTGAAGCAAAGCAAAATGTGTCTTGCACATGCGCAAGTAAACAAAAATGCTTTCTTACTTTCTATAAAGCTGCTTAGCTTGTTGTGTTCTGCCTGCTCTCTCTCTCAAACTTCTATATAAGAAAAAGTAAAACTGTGAAGTAGCCAAAAGAAAAAAAAACTGTAACCAATAATGACACACTACAGAAGGCATACCACAACCAAGAAAACATAACATTTTTCTACAGTACCCTCTAGCAACAGTCTTTCAGGAGAAGGTCTATTTCACTAAAATCACATTTATAAACATTATTTTGGAGTCTTCTATTCATTTTTTAACACTCTAATACCAATCTCATTTTATAAGCATAGTAAGACACTCCAGGGTTGGATTTATGCTGTGATTACTACACTTCCAGTGGCTGTAAGGCTCTCCACCTGTGGCACTGGGCCTCAGCACAGCCCAGTGTGTGTGTGGTAATCTCAGAATAAATCTTGCTCTGTCATGTTTTACTGTTTACATGTACACTGTTACTTTATATACTTGCACCATGTGAATAGATGTGGATGTTTCCCATTACTGTTATCCCTGGACCTCACGTAACTGCACAATTTACTACACAATGTCTCTGTCTGCACTTATAAAATGCTTGATGTTGTTCATGTGATGTTGTAACTCCTCCTGCTCCCCAGCCTCTGTGAAACCAGAAACAAGCTCCAGCTCAGGATGCCTTTCCTGGTCACCAAAATTAAAAACAAAATAATGAAATTAAGTGGTTGCACAGTGCAAACTCACAGAAGCTCTAACATTTTTCAACAATTTCTCTCAACAACTGTACTGAAATACCTGCTAATAAATTGATCCAGTGGATAGGTCAGTCAGAAGGTGGCCAGCTAAGGAGGCGAGAGAAGGATTTGTGCTGTCCACCTTCTTGGGACGGGGGGGGAGTTGGGGTGCAGTGAAGTGGAAAGTGCCACTGGACACCAAGCATGTGGTAAATGGGTATGAGGAGCGGAGCACTCCACAGTCTCCATCCACTGGGCAGAGAAATGTCCTTTGATGACATGTAGAGTGGCAGGAAAGGAGCTGGTAGGAGAAACACAAAAAAATGCACTCACAAATGAAAAGAAAACTAAACGCACAATGAATGTTATGAAAACCACTTGGAGTATTGAGTCCAGTTCTGGAGGCCACACCTCCACCAGGACACCGAAAGGATGGACGCAGTACAGGGAAGGGCAACCAAAATGGTGAGGGGGTTGCATGAGAAACCATATAAGGAAAGGCTGCAGGAACTCAGCATCTACTCATAGAAATATAGAAACTGATGGCAGAAGGGGACCGTGTAATCCATCTAGTCTGCCCATAGATTCGATCCCCCCCCCCCCAGTTTGTTGCTTCCTTGAGTTTCCCATACTGTCTGTCCCATGCCAGTTTAAATTCTCTGACCATTGTTATCCCTACCACCCCGTGGGGCAGGCCATTCTAAGGCTCCACCACCCTCCCAGTGAAGAAGAACTTCCTCATGTTGCTCCTGAAACTACCTCCCTTTAGGTGCACATTGTGATCTCTAGTCTGGGTACAGCTGTTTACCTGAAAGAGGCTCTGTGCCTCTACTTTGTTGATACCCTTTAGGTATTAGGAGGTCTCAATCATGTCCCCTCTATCTCATCCCTGCTTGAGGGAATATAAGTTGAGTTCACTTAACCTCATTTCATATGGCTCATAATGCAGACCCTGCACCATCTTCGCCACCCTCCTCTGCACAGTCTCCAATCACTCTATGTCTCTTTTGAGGTGTGATCGCCAGAAATGGATGCCATATTCCAGGTAAGGCCTCAGCAGACACCTGTACAGTGGCATAATCACCTCACATTTCCTACTTGTGATACCTCTCCCTATGCACCCCAGGATGCTGCTAGCCTTTAGTGCTGCCTTTTCTCACTGCTTGCTCACTTTCGAATCATCAGAGATGATTTCCCCAAGATCACGCTCATGCTTTGTTTCCTCCAACTGTTCACCTCCCAGAAAATATTTTCTCCCCAGGTTATGTCTTCCTAAGTGCATAACTTTACACTTTTTTGCTTTGAATTTCAACTACCAGATTCTCAACTACTCTTCTAGTTTCTTTAGGTTGGACTCCATCTTTATAGCCCCTTCGGGCATGTCCACCCTATTGTGGAAGTTTGTATTGTCTGCAAACAGACACACTTTCCCATCCAGACTGTCAGCAATGTCACTGATGAATACATTGAAGAGGATCGGTCCCAGTACTGAACCCTGCAGAACACCACTAGTCACCCTACCTTCCCCTGACAGTGTACCATTTACCAATGCCCTCTGTATCCTCCCATCAAGCCAGTTTTTATCTGGTTTACTATTTTTAGCCCAATACCTGTGTGCTACAGCTTGTTTAATAGCCTCCTGTGTGGGACAGAGTCGAAAGCCTTGCTGAAATCCAGGTACACTACATCTACCTCATCCCCCTGATCCTCTTTTTTTGTGACCCAGTCAAAGAACTCGATTAGGTTAGTCTGGCAGGACCTCCCTGCTGTGAAGCTATGCTGCATTGGTTCTAGTTCACCACTTGCTTCTAGGAATGCTACTATCCTCTCCTTTAACAAGGATTCTATTAGCTTTCCCACCACTGAGGTAAGGCTGAATGGGCGGTAATTACCCACCTCTTCCCTACTCCCACTCTTGTGAAGGGGCACCACTGAATCTTTTTTCCAGTCCTCTGGGACTTCTCAACTTTCCAACAATTTGATGAAGAGCTCTGCCAGTTGTGTGGCCAGTTCCTTCCCAAGCTCTTTCAGTATTCTTCGGTGTACTTTGTCCGGCACCATTGCTTTCTCAACCTTCAATTTATTGATTTCCTCCAGGACTCTTTCAAGTTCTGTTTTTACCATCTGAGGAACATCGCTCGGATTAAGCATCTAGTTCCAGTGACCTTCCAACATTGATTCAAGCTTTTGTGACCTCGTGCCTGGACTGCTGTAACTCCCTTTACCTAGGGCTTCCAGGGGTTGATATCCGCCACTTGCAGCTAGTGCAGAACGCTGTGGCCAGGTTGTTGATTAGGTCATCTCTATCCAGTCACATTACACCTGTGCTGTGTGAACTGCACTGGCTGCCAGTTCAGTGGTGGATCACCTTCAAGGTCAGCTTGTTGACCTATAAAGCCCTACATGGACAGGGACAGAGCTACCTGCAAGAGATCCTTCATCCCTACTGTCCCCTCTGACCGCTCCACTCTGCTCTGCTCTGCCGATGAGGGATTGCAAGAGGTTCCCAGGGTTTGGTTGCAATCTTCGGGGGTGCGGACATTTGCATTTGCAGCCCCTACCCTGTGGAACTCTCTACCTCATCGGATTCAAGAATGCCTGACCATGGAGAATTTTAAAAAGGCATTAAAAACACATTTATTTGAGCAGGCATTTGAAATAATTGATTCTGTTTGATACATACTGTTCTGTGATTTTATTTAATTTATTGGTTTTAATTGAGGATATGTGTATTCGTTTTTAGATGTTTTGGATGTTTGTTACAATAAGTGTAAACGCTTTGCTACTTGGTGAACAGCACTTTAGAAATAAAGCTTATTATTATTTCCTCTGTGAAGAGGCTTGTGTCTGCTCCCCCAGTATGATTCACCTTTGTGCACAGTGTTGGTCTGTTGCCATTTTCTTCTTGCATGAAGACTGAGCAGAAGTAATTGTTTAGGACCTCTGCTTTTTCCCCATCATCCTCCGCATACTGACCCTCCTTTCTTGCTAATCTGACAATTCCTCCTTTGCTCTTCCTCTTTTCCCTTATATGTCTGTGGAAGATTGTGTTGCCTTTTTTGACTCCCTTTGCTATCCTTTCTTCTGTTTGAGCCTTCACAATCCTAATTGCCTTCCCGGCCTCTTTCAGTTTTTCTTTGTATACCACCTTATCCCTGTCACTTTTTGACTCCTTCTACCTTCTGAAGGCTCTCTACTTCTCTTTTATTTTGGATGCTACCTCCTTGGAAAATCAGAGCAGAGTTCTTCTCTTATTGGTTTTGCTAATTTGCCTGGCGCACTGCGATGTGACTGAGGTAATTGCTTCCTTTAATCTGTTCCAGCATTCTTCTACTCTTCCCTTTATTCTACAGTCCAGAATCTTTCTTAGACATGTTTTGATTTTGAGGAAATCTGCCTTCCTGAAATCAAGTGCCTTCAGTTTTGAGTGACTGGTGTCTTTGGTTTTGTTCACTGTAAACCAGACAGTCCTATGGTTGCTAGAACCCAGATGGCTTCCTACTTCTATGTCTGTGACCCTGTTACTATTTGAAATTATGAGGTCCAGAATGAGAGGAGTGTGAGAGAGGACATGATTGAAACTTACAAGTAGGTTTTAGTGTTTGGTTAATTAATCTTGTTTTCTGTATCTTTTTTGTAATTGTCTTATGCTTTATGTAACTCACCTATGTATTTCTCTGTTATTTGTTCTGGTCACCCATGTAAACAGGTCTTTGGCCCATGGATGTTTCCAGATCTTAAATAAACAAAACAAAACAAGTACCTCACAGGAGTGAACAAGGTGCAAGTGGAGGATCTATTTCAGAGACAGGAAGGCACTAGAACACAGGGGCATGCTAGGAAGCTAAAGGGGGGAGTTTAGGAGAGATGTGTGGAAATACTTCTTCATGGAAAGGGTGTTGGATGACTAAAATGGCTTGCCAGAGGAAGTAGTGGGGGCAAAGACTGTGGGGAGCTTCAAGCATGCATGGGATAGGCACGGGGACATATTAAGTAGAGGAATGGGGAGGGAGTGACACCTACTGTATGACCAGCTAGGGTCAGTGCTGACAGAATAGGCAGGGACAAGGGGCAGGATGGATGGGTCTAAGGGTAATTTTCTGCTGACAAAATCTGTAACAGATTTAATCCTCAATAGGATCACATGCAGGGAATGTACACAACTGCTTTCGCCACTCCATGGGAGTCTTTGTCTGGCTGCCCCATGGTGAAGCCTCCTGCTGAAAGGCAAAGTGCTGGGGTTCTGTTTCTGCATTTCAGTCTGTTGCTGATTAAATCTGTTTTTATAGCCTACAATGGGGCATTTTATTATATATTTGTTCAGTTTATGAGTGTGTCTTTTCTGTTTCTCATTTCATACATTCGATTTTGACTATATCTGTTTTTTCCTTAGCCCAGTCAGTTGCCAGAATTGTTCAAAGGGGGTAAGGGAAAGGGAGAAGGGAACTTGTTTAACCAGGAAAGGCACACTAAGCCAAAGCTTGTTTCCAGGTGCAACCTGAGAGCACAGGGAAGTTAAGTGACTTGCTCATGGTCACACAGTATACAAGTGGGGACTATGGGATTTAAATCCAGGTCTCCAGGTTTGCAGCTCAGAGCCCTAAACCATTGTGTTATGCTGCCTGTTAGGGTGTTAGGGCCTTGCATGTTGAGTAGGCTCACACAAGAGCTGGCTGTGCCGGTGGGTCAGAAATCTTTTTATGCTAAAAAGCTACATGATGACATTTTTGGCCATCTAACAAAAACTGTTGCTTTAAGATATAACTGTAGAGTTCTGTAAATAATGTATAATGTACACCTTCTCACTAATAGAACCATATGCAATGTGTAGTCTTAATCTAAACGTCAAAGAACCTCAGCAGAAAACCATTGAGTCAAGGGTTACCCGGAAAGGCCATTGGCAATAAAGCAAGGCTGGAAAGAAATGTAATTGTATAGTATTAATAAAGAGTAAGAGGGCATGCAATGAAGCTAAGAGGGGGAATGTGTATGAGAGCTATGTGGAAATACTTGTAATCTACTTAAAAATTGCTGCTGTGGTTTGAAATGCTACACTAGATTGCCCTTGATATGTAGTCATTGTATATGATGCTAAATGAGACTAACTTTTTGCTGAAATTTCAAAATAAAACTACTGTGGGTTGAAAAAGACAAGAGAAATGTTTTTAGTAGGGCAGGATCAGTGCATTAGAAATGTCTTTTTCTGCTTCTCGGTAAGTAATTGGCTGAGTTCCAGATTGCTAATTTTTTTTTTGTTTCTTCGTATCTGTCAGGTTTCATTATCGATTCCTTCTCCGGCAGTTTGTACTGACTAATATCCCTTCATTTTGTGATAAGGATATTCAGCCCTTGTCAAAGAGAAGCTGAAAACACACTGACAAATGTTATTCTTGTCTAAATTAAAGAAAGACTAGAGGTCCTCTTGGTTTAACGTTGTTAATTATAGTTTTTTTGATGTACTGATATAGTGCAACGGGGCATGAAAACAAAAGCTGCACTCTGAAGGATGGGCAATTATTCAGTTCAGAGAGCTGAAATAATCGCTTGTCAGGTATAATCCGGGGGATGCATGTCAGATGTTTCTCAGATCTGTCCTGTAACATGAAGTAAATGATAATTAATGGTATTTTTGCAGCTTGCTGCTGTCACTTGACATGAAAGTGTGCTGCATTCACTACACTGTGCAGGCAAGATGGCATGACTTCTCTTTTCAATGATTGTTTTATCCAGGATACTTCTGGAACTCTGATGAGATGTATATAACTACTGTACTCTCAAGGGGCCTGGCCTACCCACAGCATTCATCGATTCCTTTTTAATATGGCGACTGTGGATGAAACGGGAATATACCTCACAAAACTGAATGCAAAAGCAATAATGGGAGGGGCTAATCTGGATTTAAAGTTATAATCAAAGCTCCAAAGGTAGTGAAAGGCCCTAATACAATTTTGTAAACTACTAGTGACGGCATGAAAGGAAGAAGGTTGCATTTTCTTAAATTATCAGTCATACGCCGCTACCCCGCCACCATGAGTATACTGTCCTCACCACAGCTCTGTCCTTCACCCCCACCATAGCACACTCCCCTGCCACAGCACTTCCTCCTCACCAGAGTCAATTGGGGTACTGTAAATCAGAAATGCATACCAAAGTAAGTTGCTTCGCCTACACCTGGATATAGGAAAAGCATGAGTTTTTTTGCTCACATACTTCTTCACATCACTCATTTCCCAGTAATTAGGTTTCACTGGGAATACAAAGAAATACATTTCTACTTAACTTTTTTTGCCAGCAGAGAGGTTGCATTGCACAACTGGAAAATTATATGTGTGAGCAGGAAAAACAACTTTTTTCCTATTCACAGATTATGGGAATCAGTTTTCACTAATGTAAATTGCAATACCCCAGTCTGATGCTGATGAGGAGAAGTGCTAAAGTAGGGGTTCGGGAGAATACTGTGGTGAAATGAGAGACGGTGCTATGGAGGGTGTAGTATACTGGTGGCAGTGGGGTAGACAGTGTTGTATGACTATATGGAAAATACAACCTTCCCCCATTCATGCCATCAACAACTAATATGTAACATAATTCAGTTTGATGCCTTTCACTACCTTTGGTACTTTCATTTTATTCTGCTGCCCTGCTTTAAGATGCTATTTGAGAAGCCACATTCTTTAATAATTAAGTCATAACAGTTGAAGATGATGGTCCCATGGGTAGCAGTAAACCATTCTGATTAGCATGCTCTTAGTTTCTTTCATAAATCACTGGTCGATAAGTGATTTGTAAGCCGGCCTGATGGCACTGAGGGTTGAGGAGTTGGATGCCACACCTCACGCCATGCTTGTGACCTGAGTTCAGGAATGAGCTCAGGTCATCAGTGGACAGCAGGGGCAGGAGAGGATTGAGCATCTGGAGGACTGCTCCCCTCTCCTGGGGGTGGGTGGGTAACACACACCACAGTACCAGTGGCACCCAGTGGAGAATGGGGGCAGCGCAACTTGCGGTGCGCTTAAACAGGGGATGGGGTTGTCAGCAGATGCCTTACGTATGGGTGCTGGATCGTGCCCATCATGTGCAGGGCATCATTGCACATCCGTACCACCACAGGAAAAAATGGAAAATCCCTGGCGCCTGACAGGTGATGGCGGGATCTGCAGCGTGGCACTCACACTCAATGCCGGGCCCTTCCAACCTGCCTCTGACTCTCACCTCCCCTCCAGCCACCTACTAGATTCTAGATAGAGCACCAAAGGAGTGGTGGCCCTGCCTTAGGGGGCTCAGAACCAGGGGGTAGGTTAGGTTGGAGTGAGGGGGGGAGACAGCATCCTGGGATGGAGGTCAGATTGGATGACCTCGGCAGAGCGGGAGAAATGCCATAGCCCTGTAATTCATACCTGAGAGAGGTCTAAGGGGCCAGCATTGAGGGGGCATAAACAGTTCACAAAAAAAAAAGTGATTTGTATGCAACATCTTTCAACAACGCATATACAAACATACATGGACACACAAAAACAGATACATATAAATTGCAAAAAACTACAATAATGCAGGCTGAGGCATTTATTTCTTTCTCTCCTCTGTCTGTATGTGTTCCATAAATATGCACATTGCATTCTTGTGATTGAAAACAATTAGGGTTAAAGAACTTAAAGCGCATAACATTGTTAAATGAAAAACATTTGGATTTTGGGTATCCAGAGTATTGGCAAATCAGTGGTGGGGCTTTCCTTGTGGTTGCCAACCCTAATCACTACCCACCTCCCCCCTGCCCATAACTTCCTGTCTAAAGCATGAGGTACAGCTCCAAATCAGTGCCTCATAGTGATACACTCCACAAAGGTAGAAAAGTATGGCTCACCACATATTGCCAGTAGAACCTGTATTAGCTTTCTTCATGCAGGGCACACAGGGCCCGGCACTAAGAAAATGGATCACTGTTACCTTGTTTGTTCAGGGAAGGGGGTTGGCATTAGGGTTGACAACCAAAAGGAAGACCTCTTCTCTGCTTCACCAATACTCTGGAGACCCAAAACCCTAATGTTTTTCATTTCCCTGCTTTATGTACTTTGTGCTCTTCAACCCTAATGTCTACAATGACATATTTTTTTTGCAATTAGTGTCCCTTCATTTTCTGATAGTGGAATTGTATCCTCATTCATGCAGATCCCTTAGGGAGCTGCGTATTATGAAATAAATGGAATACTGAAGATAGTCCTGACACAGTGCATGGGGCCATCAGGCCTTGACAGCCATGTCAACACCTTATGAGGAAATCCTCCCTGTCCTGCCCTAATGTGTCATGTGTGTGCCAGAACACAACTGGGTCCCAACCTAGGCTGAGACCAGTGCTGCATGCCAATTCCCCCAGCCTTGGCCCATTCAGCCATCTCACTGAGCTAGCACCTGAATTCAGGTAATTGGCATGGGAAGGCAATGCAGTCCCCACTGGGCCAATGGATGTCTCTGCAAACAACTTTATTTCATAATTTATTTTGTATCATTTTCACTCCAAAATCTCAACAGAGTCATTTTATCACTCTTCCTTCTGAAAAATGACAGGTGCCATTTAATAAAAATACTGTAAAAAACATAATTTCAAGCCACAAGTGCAAAATCACATTTTGGTCAAGATTTGAAAAATGACAGCTATCACATTCATGAGATGGCATGAAAAAATGGCTATGTTGAAACTTTGGGGTTAAAATATTGAAAATTGCCAAAGTTATGAGCATGCATAGAAAAATTACAACATACCTTCTTAACTTTCTTGTTTTTTTAATATTTTGACCCCAAATTTTCAAAATTGTCTTCTTATGACTCCACCTCATGAACCCGGTAGGTGACAATTTTCAAGTCCTAGCTGAAAGATCATTTCACACCACAAGTGCAAAAACATGCTTTGGCAATTATTTGAAAAATTACACGTTCATGAGGCAGTGTGAAAAAAATGACTATGCTGGACATTTGCAGTCAAAATATTGAAAATTACCAAAGTTATGAGGGAGCATTGACAAATGTCAATGTACCTTTACAACTTAGTTGTTTTTTTAATATTTTTACCCCACATTTACAACATAGCCTTCTTATGACCCCACCTCATGAATCCAGTAGGTGAAACATTTCAAATCCCACCTGAAAGGTGACTTTGTGTAGTGACCAAGAAATTACCTCTTGGGACAGATTTTAAAAATTCCTCTACCCTTGTTCATGAGGTGGGATCTGAAAAAGGCCATGTTGAAAATTTGGGCTAAAAATATTAAAACATGGCCAAGTTATGAATCAAAGATCAAAACCCATTGAAATACATTATATTTCCTCAGTTACTGGTCCTGTGTTGAGTGAAGACATGTCCCCAGCCCAGAGAGGGTTACTGTGTTGAGCCTCCACTAGGTAAGTATAGGTGATGGTGGGTGTGGGGTGGTGTGTGCAGAGTGGGAGAGTAGAGTTGGGGGTCAGCAGTAACATAGCAGCATAAACAATGAGGGACCACTTTCTTTATTTTAGGCTTACAAAAATAAGAAAAAAGACATTGGGAGACAGAGAGATGTGAATGACAGAGTACAGTACACACTGCAAGCCCATTGGTCAACGGGGTCCACCAATGGGCTGCAGGGTGTACAGTAGCTATCATTCATAGACAGCTCTGTCAGTGGGCAGCTATGGTGGTATGCGGGTGGGTTCTGCTGCCTGCCGCACATCTGGAACTGCTGCAACAGGGGGAGCAGTGTGGGACAAGGGTGCCTGAGTGGGTGGAGGGGTCTACTGGACAACCAGGGCGTGGGTGCACTGGCCTGGTCTGGGCCTTGGGATGATCAGGTCGGGTGGGGTGGAGGGGTGGTTCTGACAGTCATGCCTACTGCTGCAGAATGCGGCACTTACTCATGGAGTCGGGTGGTGTGGGGAATGTGTCTGCACTGACATCTGTACCACCGCAGTGAGCTGTCTACTATGGGGGATATGGGTAGTGAGATCTGCAACACCTATGGGACATCTGCTGTAGGGGGTGGCATTCAGCTGGGGATGCAGGTGGGGGGCCATGGGGATGCCCTTACTGCAACAGTATGCAGCATGCAGACAGGAGACTCAGGAGGAGAGGCACACTGGACTGGCAGGGTGGGCAGGCTGCAGTGCTGCTGTCTGCAGTATGGCAGCCTGCCTGTGGGTGGCAAGTGACATAAGTCTACTTGTGGTAGACTTAACTTTGGGAGGCACATCTTCAGAATTGCCCTGGGGATGCACCTTCAGGTTGGGCTGTGAATGGGGCTGCACTCCATATGTATAGACACGCCCCCTGCACAGCCCCTCCAGATGCGCCGCATATCATTATGGGTGGTGTGTGGCACAACTGTGATGCGTTAGCACATCGGGAATGTGCCAGCACATTGGACCCCTTACAAAATTGCACCAGTATGCAAGTTGGGGATGCGCCGGCACATCTCGGATGCACCGGACACATCCCTTTTGAGAATCCTGCCCACAGTATTTATTCCACATTAAACTGTTCCATCAATAAGCTGGTTTAGCATTGTTTTTTTTGAGTTGGCAATGCATTGCTAAATCACATTGCATTATTTTTCAATGCTTAACCAGCTGCCGAGCAATGTTAGTAGAATGTTTTTGCAACTCAGTTGGAGTGCATCTGCAGTCCAGTCATAGTGCACTAACTCTTAAGAAACATCTTGCGCAAGGCTTTGTGCTGGATCTAGCAACACATGCAACTCAATCAGAAATGCTACAACTCATTGGAGGAACAGTTTAATGTGACATGTACTGTAGAACTGCAGTTGTAGTAAACATCTGAAAAATGAATGCTGACATTGGCTAGGTCACGACATGCATTTCCATAATATGCAGACTGCTTAAGAATGTGATGGGGGTGTTGGAATACAGCAGCAAACTTGGCTTTAGAATGACAAAAATGTGAGCAATATTTAGAATACTGCAGGGATAAGAATTTGAAATGCCACCAGACTGCAACTGTGGAATGCAGCAATGACACAATCCCAGAAAGAAGCTGGGACACATAATTTTGGAAAGTGGTAGGGACAGTAAAATTCATGGTATACCATTTAAACAGCGTCAGAAAAACAGCAAAGACTATTACAGCAACAGAATTGGCTGTTCACTGTAATGATCTGCTGTTTGTCTGACACTGCTATCTCTGAGGAGTTTACCCACCTCCCCAAAACAACTCTGACTCAGAGTTAGCAATCTATAGTGTGGAGGGTGTGGGGGGCAAAGCAAAAACACTTGTGTCCCCTGACGGCACAATGCTGGCTGTCGGCATTGTGTCATCACTGTAATGCCACTCAACAGAATTCCTGTTGCTGCTTCATGGAACTAAAGTTCATAATGTGGCAATGTCATATACAGTAGTTTTAGAAGGCAGCAGAGATACACAATTTTGAAATGCGGGAGACAAATAGTTGTGGAAGGTGGCAGGTATATGTACTTGGTAATGTGTCTTGGACACATTAATTTGGCATGTGGTGGTGATGCACAATTTCAAAACATGGTTGGTAAGCTTGATTTCAGATTAAGGTGGCAACATTCAACCTCAAAATGCAGCATGGACATGGATTCCCAGAATGTGGCAGTGACGCAGTTTCAGAATCTGGTAGTCACATGCAATTTCAGAATGAGTAATTTTAGAATGTAATTTAGACATACAATTTTTGAATGTTGCAGTGACACTCATTTTCAGAATGTGGTGGAGATGTGCAGTTTTAGAATACGGTGGGAATGCACATTTTCAGAAGGTGACAATGGCAGGCAATATTAGAAGGTGGAAGTTTACACAATTTCAGAATGTGGCAGGCAGGTACAATTTTAGAATGTAGAGGAGATATACAGTTTCAGAATGTGGTGGTGATGCTCAGTTTTGGAATGTGGTGGCACACTGTTTCGGTATGTGGCAATGACAAACACATTTGGAATCTGGCAGTGACACACTATTTTGAAATGTGGCGGTAATGCATAACTTTGGAATGTGGCGGTGACACACAATTTTGGAATGTGTCAGTGATGCACAATTTAGGAAAGTGGCAGTGATGCATAATTTTGGAATGTGACAGTGATGCACAAATTCAGAATGTGTTGGTGATGCTCAGTTTCCGAATGTGGTGGAGATGCACAATTTCAGAATGTGGTGGTGACGCAAAACTTCAGAATGTGGCAGTGAAGCAGAAATTCAGAATGTGGTGGTGATGCTCAGTTTTGGAATGTGGTAGTGAAGCACAGATTTGGAATGTGGGAGTGAAGCACAATTTTGGAATGTGGCAATGACACAATTTTGGAATATGGCAGAGACACTCAGTTTTAGAATGTGGCAGTGACACACAATTTTAGAATATGGCAGTGATTGCTGACAGGGAGGACTAGTCTGTGAGTTCTGATTGTGACATCATAAGTGGCTCTTAACTGAAATTGGCTTTTTTGAACTGGGAGTGAAACCGCGGTTACAAAATAGCTCATAAATTTAAAATGAAGTAATGTAGAAACCTAATTTTTGGTGTGAGATGTATTGGGGGTAGGCTGATTCTAATTCTGCAATGTAGTACTTTTGACCAAACTCCCTTTTTAAGGAATTCAGCACGAATGCTACCCCTCTCACTAAGCAGCGCCACCATTTTCCTTGAAAAAAAATCATCTTCTGACCCCAAAGACCAATCAACGATGCCGTCACTACACCGCTCTCTAACAACATGCATACCAACATGGCACACTAAAGAGGATGACCACCAACTGATTAAAAAGACCCACTTTTTTTATTTATTTAAAAAAAAAAACTTGAACTCAGCATATATCATCACACAAACTCCTACCCTGTTGCATAAATGAAATATGCTGGGGGGGTGCCTGTGGGATAACCAAGTTATTTGTACAGTTGCCTGTGTCCTCTCATGAACCTACTCGAGGTCAAAGGCAACTGTACAAATAACTTGGCTATCCCACAGGCACCCTCCGCATATCCCTTATATTTATGCCATACCTGTGAGTACATCAAAGGGCAAACACTGTATAAGTTATTCTTGCTTCCTAAGGGCCTAGAGTGAGAATATCAAAATATTCTCACTCTAGATCCAAAATACCTACAGTAGAGTATGCCAAAATATACATACAGTACAGTACAGTAGGTTCAGTAGCAGTACCAACAGTATTCAAATGAAAATAACCTTTTTGTTTCATACTTTCTTTTATCCTCCGTTCCTTGGTGGTCCTCCATCTCGTCTGCCCCCCAGCCCCATCCCCCACTCACAGAGCACCTCCTTTCTTCCTTCATGGCTTACCCCCATCATGGGGTAGTGGGGATGCCTCAATCTGCCAAACACGGATTCAGTTTGGGAGGTGCCTGTCATTCACAGGAGTGGCATCTACGGGGGGTCGGCATTCATCCAGCCGCACCCAGGACATTTTCTCCTCCTGGTTTTTCTTCCTCCTACCACCCCCCGGAGGCAGATCAATGCTGGTGCTGGCAATGACTGAGCTGTGTGAGCTACCACCCACAGCAAGCCAGCTGACTACTTCACCCCCCGTCCCTACACATGGGACCCAGGTGCTCCAAGACCCAGGAACACTAAGTGTTAGAGATGCGCCAGCTTCTGTGTCCCCCCTTCCCAGGAGAGGAGAGCTGTCCTCCAGACATTCAATCCTCTCCCACCATCTCCAACCCCTGGTGACCCACTCACACCATGAACAAGGGTCACTGGTGTGGCAGGAGTTAAGGTATGATGCCTCAGCCCTCCATGCCACTGGGCTGGCTAGAAATGTAAATAACTTTAAAGCAAAAAGTGATAGCATGGTACTTTAAGCACAAACTTTGTTCAGCAGAAAAATATCTACAAAATGAGTGATGTTTCATTTATAGCTACCTTTTATTTTATTTTATAATTAGCATAAAAACAGCAGAAAATACTATTTTTTTCACTTACTCAACAAACAAATATGAACAACTTTAAAACGAAAAATGATAGTATGGTACTGTGAGCACAAAATTTGTTCAGCACAAAAATATCTACAATATAAGTGTTTTTTCATTTATAGATACCTTTTAGTTTTTTATAATTAGCAAAAAACAGCAGAAAATCTATTTTTTTCGTTTTTTGCGATAAACAAATGCAAATAACTTTAAAACAAAAAATGATACAGTAGTTCTTTGAGCACAAAAGTTGATCAGGACAAAAATATCTGCAAAATGAGTGGTGTTTCATTTACAGATACATTTTAGATTCTTTGTAATCTGCAAAAAATGGCAAGAAATTCTTTTTTTTTTTCACTTTTTTGGAGATATGACATCAAAGGAACACGCAACCCCTCCTACTGGAAATATTGTCAATATGTTTTGTTCTTGTGCCAATTGACCCAATAACTTCATGAGTGTGAAGCCACTCGTGATGTAATCAAGTCAATTGGCACTTGAACAAAAAATATCAACAATATTTTCAGTAGGAGGGTTGCGTATCACTTCCATATATCATATACATAATGGGTAATCCCACCAAAGTAACAGCACTTGCTCTATCTATCTATCTATCTATCTATCTATCTATCTATCTATCTATCTATCTATCTATTTTATAGGGGCGTGGTCACACCCCTATAGTTAGGGCTGAGTAGGCAGATCAGTGTTAAATCCTAAATTTTGCACTTGAATAACTTCATAACCATTCAATGGATTTGCATGAAACTTTCCATCCAACATTGCCTACAGTAGTTCTCCGGATGATCAGAGTTACATTCTGGTCAGATGTGGAGTTTTCAAGTTCCAGAGAGGTGAAAAATAGACTTTTCTCTCATTGACTTTGCTGTGTTTTTCTTTGAACTTACCTACCACCCAGACAGTTTGGAATATTGGACTGAAATTTTCAGGGCAGAAAGGGACTAGCACACACATGTGCCTTTTGCTAGTCTGGCGAAAAAATAATAATTGGTTTAAAAGTCATTTAATTTTTAAATTTTGAAAAAACATTTCTGAGCATGCTTAGTAAGCACTTCAGGATAGCTGAATGAAATGAAAAAGGAGTCCTGTTTTGTATTATGATATTCCTTTTTTATTTGCCACCATCTTGTTTCTGTTTAAAAAAATTCAAAAGCTATAAAACTGGCATCATTGAGAGACACCAACACATCTGTCTGCTTGATCGGGACCCCCTTAAGTGTAATATGCACTTCACAGTTGCAGACATGCCCTAGAAATGTTTTTTTTTTCTTTTATGATTATTAGGAACCTTTTGTCATGACCATGTGATACAAAAAAAAGAATCCTTTTATTGTGTCACTGGTCATGAAAAAGGATCCTTTTACAAGAAGGGAGAATCTTTGCTTTTAATTCTGTTCTGTCCCCTTGTACTCCCATGTATTTCCCTGGTGTCTAGTGGCACCCTCCACCCTCTGATACCCATCCCCTCTCTGCTTTTTTCCCTGCTGTCTAGTGGAACCCCCATCCCAATCTTCATCCCCTGTCTCCCTTTGATTCCCTGGTGTCTAGTGGCACCCTTCACCAGCCAGTTTTCATCTTGGTTATAAACTGAAATTTTCCCTGTTGTCTAGTGGCACCCCCACTCAACAATTTTCATCCTGGTTATAAACTGAAGTTTTCCCTGGTATCTAGTGACACCGTCCCACCCACGGGTCATCTTCCTCTTTAAAAAAAAAATTCCCTGGTGTCTAGTGGCACCCCCCCACCCGCTGATTGTTGTCCCCCTTGTATAACGATATTCCCTGGTGTCTAGTGGTATCCCTCACCTGTTGACTCTGTCCCACTACCTGAAATAAAGAAAATAGTCCTCAATGTTCTTTTAGCATAAAACAGTCCCTCACCAAACAGCCCTCACTCCAAAACCCACTCAGCACCTACCACCCCACAACTCCCAGTACACCCCCACACACTCTCACTCATCTGAATAAATCCCAGGTACAAGATCCACTCTCCAATTGAAGACAAGTCTTGCTGCTGGAACCAGTGACTGCAATATGAGAAACTAAGGTAAATGTGGTTCAATGTATTTCAGTGGGGGTTTCAACTTATATGCATAACTCAGCCATTTTTGGACATTTTGACACAAAATTTTCAACATGGTCTTTTGGGTACCCCACCTCATGAACAATATGAATGTCATTATGCAACTCTCACCTGAAAGGTGATTTCATAATCACTTGGTTAATTCACCTTTTAGGCAGGATTTGAAAAATGGTCATCCTCTTGTTCATGAGGCAGAAGGCTGTGTTGAAAATATGGGGTCAAAAATATGTAAAAATGGCAAAGTTATGCCCATTCATTGCAATTTCACTGTGCACACTCATAACCTTGGAATTTTTTTATACGGTATTTTGACACCAAATTTTTAACATGGACATCTTATTACCCCACCTCAAGTATGTTGAGCCTGTCATTTTTCAAGTCCTGGCAAAAATGTGTTTTTGCACCTGTGGTGCAAAATGATGTTGCAGTTGTGCAGAATTACATTTTGGTGGGGATTTGAACATTTTCTGTACCAGATACATGAGATGGGATAATAAGATGGCTATTCTGACAATGTGTTCACTGTTGTCCTTTAAATGGAAGCACAGAGCCCTTCCACAGTGACATACATATATGCATCTAAGGGCCCTCTATCTCAAAAACTCTAG
This sequence comes from Neoceratodus forsteri, assembly GCA_016271365.2. Lineage (NCBI taxonomy): Eukaryota > Metazoa > Chordata > Ceratodontiformes > Ceratodontidae > Neoceratodus > Neoceratodus forsteri. Next base: position 241,191,773 of record CM057451.1, read on the forward strand.
ATGGGTGGGAGCACAGGGCCCTTAAGGCCCTGTACTTCTATAGGCAAATAAGGATACAACTACACTATCTCAAAAAGTAAGGACTTTATTTGCAAAAAACTATATTAATACATCAGGTTGAGGATAAAGCAACAAAAGTAGGGGAACATGACACTAGGGTTTCCAACCCTAAAACCCATGCCCAACCCCTGAAGTGAATGAGGGGTGGAATCTTTCTTGGGGTTCTCAACCGTAATGCATACCCCATTCTATGTACTCATGAAACATGCAGTTCTGTCTCCAACACATCTCAGCTTTTCTGTTACTGCAGTGGGGTGACCGTTAGGGTTGAGAACCCAAAGGAAGACTCCACCCCTCATTCACTTCAGAGTGGGGCAGGGGTTTTAGGGTAGGAAAACCTTACGTCATATTTCCCTACTTTGTTGCTTTATCCTAAACCTTACTGATGAATTAATGTAGTTTTCTGCATAGAATATATATATATATATATATATATATATATATATATATATATATATATATATATATATATAAAATCAAAAGTAACATATTACTACAGTAGAGTTCCTGGACTCCTACTGCTTCCAGATATAGTGTGTTAGCAATTATATATTCAGTGCTATCACCCAACAATAATGATACGCATTTGCTGGTCAAAAACTCCTTCTTAGGGCTGCATAGAAATTATATGCAGCCCTTCTGTGATTACACAGAGAGAGCAGCTAGAAAACACGTGACAGGATACCTGGACTGTCTCCTTCCACAGTTAGAACTGATGCACATCAGGTCATCTCCATTTAACATAGTGATGTTCCCCTCCCTTCCATCACTGCACTGTATTCTTGGTAATAATTCATTCATTGATTAAAAAAAATCCTTCTACCCTACATGTGTTCTGATATGCAAGAGTATGACTGAAACATATTATTTACATTCACTCAGAATCTCCCATTTACTGAGGGGAACAAGTGTCTGGTCTTAATTAGACATGTTATGAGTGAAAGAGATTAGCTTAGTCTATTTCTTTTTACCTGGGAGAAGTGATGGGGTTGAGAGATTCAACCAAACCTAATTATGTACTTAAATAAATGTAGAGAGAGAGAATTGTTAAAAGTCAAACAACTACAAGAATTAAATGTTTTATGTTAAAGTACCATCGTATTGATAACTTTTAGTAGGTATGAATCAGTAGGTGATTACTTAAATGTCTTTTTATGCACACTTTGATGGGTATAACTTATTTATGCTACAGTATTGCTCAACCCTGCAGAATTATTAGTTATGTAATCGTTTAGTTTAATACTAACGTTAAAATCAATACTGCTGCTTTATTAAAATATGTATTAACTAATGTTCATGTTATGTATTTCTTTTTATTGTATGATTTTTCTTTTTTTAATAGAAAAAAAGCCTTTGTTCCCTTGCTTTCCCACTCTCTGATATGTGCCATAAGTGTGACAGTACTCAGCCACATATTTATAGACACCAGGCCAAAAGACATTTTGTATCAACCTTTGCTTGGTCTGTTTCACCCCTGCCCCCCCATGTCCCATAAGTGGAATGTTGTGTGCAATCCTTAGTAGCTGTTGCCTAAACTCTTTATGTACTACCAGCTGTTTGCACACCTGCCAAATTTTGACTCCTTGAGCTGCAACCTGGGGTGGGATCTGGAAATAATTTGGCACTGAGGCAACCATACTTATGTTATTAAAGCATAACAGTTATTGTATCAGCATAATTACATTTTAGAAGGTGGATCCTGTCCACATATGCATCCACATGATGAACTGCTAGGAGTGGCTTACATAATTTTAGTTATGAGCAATGCAGATGTTTATAATTCTGATCTTGCAGGATAGAGACTGGCTCATTTATTTTATTTCTATTTTATTGTATTCTTTGGTAACCAGGCAAGGCCTACTAGACACAGGTGCCTTTTATCAGGGGTGACCTGGGGGCACTGTGGTGGTTGAGTGACTTGTGCAGGGTTGCACAGTATGTAGGTGGAGGTCTCTGGGTTCAGACCCATGACTGCTGAGTGTCCCAGGCTCATTCACAGCCCATTGCTCTAGCCTCAGAGCTATACTAGAATCTGCATCATTAGGATCAGAGTTTGTTTGTGCATTAAGGCCCCCATATTCAGAAGGGATGTGTGGTGCATCCCAAGATGCACCACGCATCTCTGGACTTGCGTGAGCTGTCAGGGGCGGGGCAATATTTGAAAGAACTGATGTGCCATGCAAGCCAACTGCATGAATGTGCACAATACTGTGATGTGCTCATGCAAATGAGGGGACCCACATTTATAGCCTAAGCATCACAATATTGAGACTGCCCCTGGTGAGGACACGGCCATCTGCTCCCTCACAAAGATAGGGCTGCAGAACCCAGCTTTAACAATGCACTGGGCAGTGTTAAGCCCTGCACATAGTAAAGTCCTGTGCGCAGCAAAGTCCCCCCACACACAAGCCCCAAACCCTGATCACTCCTCAGAATAATATATTGTACTACTCCCTGGTGGTATAGTAGAGCCCACCCTCCCTGAAACCCAGTCACGTCATAGTGCAATATATTATATATGTCCCCAATAATATACTGTAGCCTCCTCCCCCAATCCCCAACCACTCTGTAGTGCACACTATAATATGCATCCCCGTTATAATACTGTAGCCCTCTCCTCCGAGCCCTGATCACCCCATCGATGCATAGCAAATAAATGACCTTAGAGGTATAGTGGAGCCCTCCCTTCCCTGTACACTGATCGCCCCATAGATGACTATGCACACTGTTCCCTGGTGGCATAGTGGAGCCCACCCATCTCCACCCTCCAATTGGCCCATAGATGACTATGAAATACCATTCCATTGTGGTATAATGGAGCCCCCCTCCCCGGATCCCTGATCCCTGCACACAATACTGAAAGTACCCTCAACCCTGGTAGTCTAGTGGTCCCTCCACCCCGATAAGCAGTGGCCCACAACCTGACCCCCAGCCAGTGACTGGCACAGCCCTCTGCACCCTTCCATGGCCAGCCACCAACTGAACAGCACTGGAGTGTGTATTTAAATGGTACGTGCTCATTGACCAACCAATGAGTATGGACTATGTATAGTATGAACTCCAGTGCTGTTCAGTTGGTGGCTGGCTGTGGAAGGGTGTGGAAGGCAGTGCCAGTCACCTGCTGGGGTCAGGTGGTGGGCCACTGCTTACCGGGTTGGGGGTGGGGCGACCACTAGACTACCAGGGTTGTGGGCACTTGCAGAATTGTGCAGGGATCGAGGATCTGGGGAGGGGTGCTTCACTATGCCACAATGGAATGGTATTTTATAGTCATCTATGGGGTGATCAGTGTATGGGGAAGGTAGGGCTCCACTATGCCACCAGTGAACAACATTATATAGTCATCTATTGGGTGATCGGTGTATGGGGAAGGTAGGGCTCCACTATGCCACCAATGAACAACATTATATAGTCATCTATGGGGTTATCGGTGAATGGGAAAGGTAGGGCTCCACTATACCACCAAGGTCATTTTTTTTGCTATGCACTGATGTGATGATCAGAGTTTGGGGGAGGAGGGCTACAGTATTTGATTGGGGACACATACAGTATAATATATTACACTAAGGAGAGACTGGGGTTTGGGGAAGGAAGGGCTCCACTGTACTACTAGGGAAATAATTTTTCTATGCAGCAATGTTGCAATCAGGGTTTGGGGTGGGGAACTTCCACTATACCACCTAGGGGTAGTATGTGCTATGCATCTATGGGCTGATTGGGATTCAGGGAAGGGAGGGCTCCACTATGCCACCAGGAATAACTGTGTTAACGTATGCTGTGGTGCAATCAGAGTGCGGGGTTTGGGGGTGCGGGTTGCATTGGTGTATTGAGCCCGGCACAGCCATGCAAATGGGCCCTTAATGAGCATGCATGAGGCCCCTTTGTGCCATGCAAGCTCAATGAGCTCATTTGCATACTCAGGCTGAATATCACCCATGGGGGATGCTGCGCAACCAGGTATGCAGCACGCATTCCCCTATGGACAGTCTTTAGGCCCACACCCTGGATGCACCATGCCATACATGGTGACCATCTAATATGTGCCACGCAGCCAGGGTCCCATATTCAAACAGAATGCAGGGTCTGGTCAGATGGCACATTCTGTTTGCATATCACAGCAGAGCTGCCTGGCACATAGTATTTGCATGATGCACTGATTTGCATGCACAGTTGGCCGGCTCTGAATATGTCCCCCTCAATGTATAAAATATACACTTAACAAAAATGGTATGTAAGAGTCTGGCCACACTCCTGCATCTATGGGTATTGGATGGCATCTCATCCAGGAGCGTGCCTGTCTTACACCATGATGACCAGTACTGCAACAACACCAGTCACCTTTGTATCATGGGTCGGGGCAATGAGGATCAGTGGCACCATAACACCACACCCTGGGGCACCATAACTAGAGATCACACACACACAAACTAGTTTGTCCATACCGGAGTTGAGACTAAGTATAGTGGTATTTTATTATTTAGCTGCAAGAGGATATGCAGTTCTTGGGACATTTCTCTGTCCATTACTTTTTCCCAGGTGTTGTGCTCATCTTTCTCACCCCAGTCTAAGACATCTCCACCTCTAGCAACTTGTACACTATATTTGATTTATAAGTATACAGTGGGTTATGTATGTAAATATTTTCTTTTGACAATGTACCTACTGTACACCTTTACTGTGATCTTTCTGCATGTAACTGGCCAAGGAACCTGTGAAAACAGACACTTGTTGTCCATAGGCTTTCCAGATAGACAGATAGATAGACAGACAGACAGACAGACAGGCAGGCAGGCATATACTTACTGTAGATCCCATGGCTTTGGCACATGCAGACATCCAAGTTAAATGAAATTTGTCTTTTTGTTACTCACAAAAAAGTGTGACCTAAGTATTGGGAAAGGTAAAAGATAGAGAATACTGGAAACTGAAGTCCCTACTTCTGCAGAGACCTTGTAATGTGGGTGGATGCAGAGCAGGCTTCAGTACTGACCTGGGCGATCCCTCCAGCTCCCCCAGCTGACAGAATCATTTAGTCTTGGTCCATGTCCATGCAATGCTTGATTTCTTCTGACTAAGAAATGCAACACACTGCTCTTTAGGTGGTGATTATGCGTATGGATCGCTGTTACCGGATAATGAAAACTCCAAAGTACTATAGCTATCAACCACACATACTGAGCTTAAATGGACTCCCCCATGCATCACTGCCTCATGCTTATTGTAATTATTTTACATTAACTTAGATGGCCATATAGCTTTTTCTTTCTTGCAAGGCAAAGGTACCAGAGGCCTGTGACTTTAAATATGTACAGCACTTCTGGATGCACGTTGATGAAATTGGCTGTGATACAGAATAACAGACTGGTAGTGACTTACTGTATAAATATTTTATGCGTAGAACAAAAAAGAAAAAAAACATCTGGCCATCTAAGCTTATTTTATACAATTACTTTGAGAATGTAGCTGTGAATGAGTTATTGAGGCTAGGTATATGTGGCTATGGTTTTCAGTATGATTCTGCCTATACTGAAGAGGGGCAAATAGTCACTAGAAATGTAAATAGGCTTCTCAAAGTTTATCTGACCCCCAGGACTTTTACTTTGGGGTTACTGTAGTCATTCTTTGGCTGGCAGCCATCCTCCCTGAGAAGGGTTAACCTATAAATTGGATTCACAATGTTGCTTGATTCCTTCCACTTAGTCCTCTCCATAGCTCACCCACATTCAGCTGAACTTTCCCTTTAACACCTGTGGTGGATAGTATCATAAAATCTGGCAGCCAGTGGGAAGAGGATATGTGGTTGCTCCAGAATCTAGACTTCTAAAATGGGGAGCAAGATCGGTATACATAGAACATAGAAACATAGAATGTGACAGCAGATAAGGACTGCGTGGCCCACCCAGTCTGCCGATTTCCCTACCTAATGGATAAGTTGCAGATCCTAGTTAACCAACAGCCTACAGTACTTCCTACCCCCACCCTCTAGAATTGTCTTATGTCTGTCCCATGCATTCTTGAATTCCCCCACTGTTTTTGACTCCAAAAACTCCTCAAGAAGACTGTTCCATGCATCCACTATCCTCTCCATGAAAAATACTTCCTCACATTGCCTCTGATCCATCCTCCTTCTATCTTTAAATTGTGCCCTCTTGTTCTTGCACACCTCTTTTTCTGAAAGAGGCTACCCCCTGGACTTTGTTGATTCCCTTGAGGTATTTGAACTTTTCTATCATATCCCCCTGGTCCCTCCTTTCCTCAAGGGTATACATATTAAGCACCTTAAATCTCTCTTCATATGTCTTCTAGTGCAGACCCTGCAACATTTTAGTTGCCCTCCTCTGGACTGCCTCCATCTTTTCTATGTTCTTTCAGAGATTGGGTCTCCAGAAATGCACGCAGACTCCAAATGGGGTTTCAACAACTGTCTCTATAGAGGGATAACAACTTCCTGTTTTCTACTGTTGATGCCTGTCCCTATGCATCCCAGTATCCCCCCCCCAGCTCTCCTTACTGCCCTCTCACATTGCTTGCTCACCTTTAGGTCATCTGATATGACTACCCCCAGGTCCCTTTCCATTTTTGTTGTTGTTAGTATCTCACCCTCCATTGTGTACTACTTCCCTGGGATTTTGTTTCCCAGGTGCATTACCTTGCACTTCTTAGGACTGAATCTAAGTTGCCATACATTTGACCATTCCTCCAACCTTGCCAAGTCCCATTTCATCCATTCTATCCCACCTTATGTATAGTGCAGGAAGGCCTGAGAAGTTTAGGAACAGTCTGATTCTATGGGATATCATGATATTTAGCTAGTTCAGGGTCATCTGTGTACACGTTTCATTCTTTCATTCATTCATTCATTCATTCATTCAATCCTTATGTTTATTCATGAAAGAATTGAAAAACCATTAAGCCCGGCTCATTTACTATTGCCTTCAGGGACAAGTCTGAAATTACAAAATTGCAATTGAACAGTTACACTAACAAACATACATATTCAACACAGTATTACGATACAAGATATAAAGAATAACTTATGGGGCGGGGTGTGTAACGAGATTTTACACACACCCGAGTTGTGGGATGCTACATGAACTCCGAGGGCGAAGCCCGAGGGGTTTATGAAAAGCATCCCACAACGAGAATGTGTGTAAAATCCAGTTTGACACCCCGACCCATTTTTTATTTTATGTAATTGCTAGGTTTCCCTTTTTTGCCTCAGCAATGATATAAAATAAACAGCTCCCTGTTCATCCTAGGTCAGTCCTTTTAGTTCAGTGTCAAGATTTTCGTATTTTTAAACATTTTTTTTCCTTTTTGCAGGTGTTTGTGTATTTCCAGGGTATATGGGGGGGGGAGAAGTGGACTTATCACTGAGTTCTTGTGGTGGTTCTATTTCGCGTGACACGGAAGTGGTGAGCGGTCTTGAGTGGTCGTGCTGCTGCGTGAGTATGCATACAACAAGGAAAATCGTGCACATGTTTGCCATTATAAACACTCCTTTACAACAACAAATTACGCCACGGTTTCTCTATAGGAAAAAGAAAGACCCATTTATTTTTTATACATAATAAATAAGCAGTTCAAGTCAATGGTAGTTATTTGGAACACCAGATTGACTTCTAACCCAGTGAAATAATAGAGAGGTAGAAGGAAAAGAACCATTACTGTGGTTTTACCTGACTGGTAGAGAGTTACAGAGAGAAGGAATAATAAAATGAAAGGTATGTTTTCCATCATACTTTTAGCAGCTAGAGTTACCAGTTCAAGGCAGCAGTGGATATTAGACCACCAAGTAGCTTTTGTAAAGGTAAAGTGGAGCAGCACCTTTTTCACATCTGAGGGCAAGCAACACAGATGAAGACATCAGCTAGCAAAGTCCTCTCAAACTCATGATAAAGGCTATAGCAATGAGAATCACAAAGAACAGACAGTACAAAGCATTCCAGATTATTGTGCAGTGCTGTTGTAGTATTTGATTTAACATGTTATCTCCATAGATATCTAGAGACAAAAATTTGGGACTGCCCATATTGCAGTAAATCTTGGAAACAACCCCTTAGAAATCTCCAGAGAATTTGAAAAAAAACTTGCCAAATGAACTGCTACTGCTGAATGTCAAATTTGTTTTTCGGCATCTTAGTAGCCTGCCCAAATGGTGTGTCCCCAGATTCAAATAAAGGTAGAATCATGCCATCCCAGTGGCCCACAGCAGTACGTTGGACTGCCATGTTGATGACCCAGGTTTAGAAGAAAGCCCAGAAAGTCACATCAGTTGACAGGCTGTAACAGAGACAGCTACTAGTGCCTGGCAGTGCTTCTTGGTCATGGAGGCTTGGTGGTGAACTCTGCCACCACAGCAGGCCCTGTGACTAGGCTACAGAGCTTGGTCCTGCTGCATGGGAGATAGCTGCTGCTGTGCAAGGTCAACTCAGGCATCGTTCCTGCCAGGGGAGATGGGAGAGGATGAAACAAAGGAGAACAATGGCAGACTTGGGCTCCATGATGTTTCACCTCCCCTCCCTGGCCTGCACAACCACATGAACAACTGATACATGCTTATTCTCCAGGTGGGGGGAGGACGGCCCTTCTCTCTCCTTCCTGGCCCTGCCTCGGGGGCAAAAACCATGGGGGGAGTCTTTGGAATCTGTGAGTACAGGGGGAGGTGGTGGCCAATTGAGGGGGTGATGGGATCGATGGAGCAAGTAAGTTGACTGATTTTTTCCAGGATGGAAAAAGCAATACGAAAAAAATGAAAGTAGAAACATTGCATTGACAGTTTTTTTGTCTGGTTTCTTTAGAAAGACAATTTTTTTTTTTACAAAGTCAGTTGTTGGTCTGACAGTATTTTGCCAATCAATTTATTGATGTGTGTCCCATTTTGAACAAGGGTCCAACCAGAATCCCAAGTATTTATAAGACTGTACCACTGACAAGGTGACACTGTCCAGAGTCAGCACAATTAGTTCACTGGATTTTTTGCTAAGTGAGGTCAAGGAGCTAAAAATTATTGCTTCTGTTTTCTTTGAATTAAGAACCAGTTACTTTTGATGCAGAAAGAGCTGGATTTTGAGAAAGTCAGATTGAAAATTTGATTGAAAACTTAGCAAATCATTTGCACTGTAGTACACATGGTGTCATCAGCATTTGTGTGTTTTTGAAAATGAGAGTTGTTTGGCTAGATCATCGATGTACACTGAAAATAACAGATGACCCAATATTGAGCCCTAAGGGACACCAGTGCAAACATGTGAGGGGCAAGATTTGCCGTAGATCCCCTGATGACTAAAATGTTTGATGGTCCCTTTGATAGCTTTAGAAACATTACACAGTAGAAGGAGCACACCTATAGTTAAACAGTTAGCTTATCATCATGTAATCAGTATCAAAGGCTTTGCTTCAGCTAAGGAAGATTGCCCCAGTTATCAAACCCTGATCCATAGCCACTAGTAAATTATTGGTGACAACTGTAACAGCCAACAAAGTACCTTGTTGGGCTGAAAACCAGACTGGTTAGGGCTGAGAAGATCAACTAAAAGGAATTTCATTATTTGCTTAGGTGCCTGTTTCTCCAATAATTTTGAAATAGCATGTAGAAAGGAAATAGACATATAGTTAGTTTAACCAACTTGAGTCCCTATCTGTATGTACCAGAGTAACCTGGGTAATCTTCCAACTAGGAGGAAAAGTACCATAGGCTAGAGAGAGGTTGAACAAATGTGTAAAACACAGATAAATGACTGGGGTAGCATAAGTGCTTGAAATGCATATTACCTTGCAATTCACACTGCATCAGACTATGCAGGATGAATCTCTATGGTTGCTTGACATATACCTGTGTTACATAGTGTGTTTTTACTATGCAATAATGATTCTATTGAATGTATCATCCTCAATGTGTTGATAACATATATGGGTCTAAGTAGAACTGAGTGGCATATAGTAACTTGTGTACCCTGTGCTTGCTTTGTGTGATCCCTTCTGTGACTTGTGCATCGTGTTTTAAATAAGAATGGTTATATTGGGGATTGTACTTTAATTCAACCCTTTGGCTTGCAGATGTGTCTGCATACATGTTTAAATAAATGTTTACTTACTTTCATCATATGCTGAGCCCCAAATCATTTTTCCTTTTTTTTTAAAAACTTTCTTTTTATTATAAGTTTATAGGACATCAGGACATTCATAGATTACATTTTTCTAATGTACAGGAGGAATACATTGCAATGTACATCAGTCTATTGATTGTTGAGAAAAGAAGAAAAAGGAAAAAATCATAAATCTGTACTTGGAGACTGAACAAATAATCTGCAGGCATCATCTAGTGTATTACATTGACAGGTCTAGTACTACGGGATGCAGGGAGGAGGCTCAATTATATGGGTGGATGCAGTATTGGTCATACTGCTGGGTTTACTTGCTCTCTGGCTTGCTATAGTTAGAAAAAAAAAGAGGGGGGTGTTTTACTCCCCAGCAAGGTTACTCAACTTGGAGGAGTATCTGCTCAATGAATTCCATTAAGAAATATTTCTAAATAGCCAGGCTTGGACCCATTCAGGTGGCTCTCATTCTTAATCTATAGGACGAATTCTGGACGATGAGCGGACATATGGAGGAACCACCTGGACTATCTTTCAAAAAGTAGTGGTGAGGTGTTTTGTAGACGTGCTGTAATATTTTCCATTTTATATGTTTCGTAGATAAAAGTTTCCCAGCTGGAGATTAGAGGAGGATTAGGTGTCAACCAGAGTCTAGTTATTACTTTATAGACTGCCCTTAATAAAATATTTAATAAGTAAATCGCATGTTTGTCCCAAAAATTATTCAGATAGTGAAGCAAAAGGGAGATTTGTGGGATGATGTCTCCCAAAGATGGGAAGAGTTCCTTGACTTGTTGGTTAACAGAGACCCAGAAATCGGAAAGTGTTACACATGACCATAGTACATGGGTGTGGGAGGCTGGGGATATTCCACAGCCTCTCTAACAGGAGGAATCCCCTCCTCCTGTGAATTTAGCAGTAATCTGAGTAGTTCTAAAGAAACGGGCTACTATTTTCCAAGAAAATTCCCGCCACGTATAGGAGCAGGTGGTTTTGTGCTAAATTCGCCATAACCTCAACCACTCAGTAGTCCCATGAACTATCCCCAGCTCAGATTTCCATTGTGCCTGAGTAAGATTGATGGCTTGATTTGAGATCTGTTGTAGCACCTTGTAGAAATGGGAGAGGAGATGAGATGTTGCTGGGCGTCAAGGAAGGTCAGTTTAAGTAGCAGGGTAACTAAATGGTATGTTTGTGGTTCTAAAATAGCGAGTCCCAATGCAGAAACTAGGTAATGTCTGATTTGTAGATATCAAAAAAAATATCCTGATGGGGTAATAAATATTACCCTTGTAGCTGCTGGAATGTTTTAAATATGCCTTCCTGGTAAAATTGGAATGAGTGGGCTAACCCCCTCTCTCACCAGGAGTGAAAGGTGTGATTCATGATGCCTGGCAAAAAGTTAGTATCTCTGACTGGGAACACCATCCACTTCACTAGGGGTCAGTATTCCTTAGTCCCGAGAACCCGCTTCCAATATTGAAGAATAGCTCTGGTAAATACCGAGACTCGGTCTTCTCTTCTCACAGGTGTGGGGTGGTAAATTCCTGGGGGAATTCAAATTTATCTAGCGTACAGAGCAAAAATTCCCATGAGACATGATCAAATGTTTTTTGTGCATCAAGGCTTAATAATAGAAGTGAGGGTTTTGTATGTCGGGAATGGCTAATAAGGAAAAGTGTACATTTGACATTATCCGTGGTCTGTCTGGTTTTAATAAATCCAGATTGGTCGGGATGGACAATGGTGGAAAAAATATTATCTAATCTGTGGGCCAAGATGCTAGTATAGATTTTATAGTTTTGGTTTAGGACCAAAATAGGGTGATAGGAGTCACATAAGTGAGAGATTTGTGAGGTTTCAGATAGCTGAAACTGTTGCCTGTCGCCACAAAGGTGGGGTTGGTGTAGTATTATGACTTGCCTGAAAGGCTTCTAGTAATGGAGTTTGGATTAGTTTCCTTGTTGCTTTATAAAATGTGACCCCATAGCCACCTGGGTGTGGACTTTTCCCATTTTTATAATTTTTGATGGTATTGTGTAATTCTGCAAATGTGATCAGGGATATTGTATAATCCCTCTGGAGTTGTGTAAGGGTGGGAAGATTAATCTGTTCCAGGTATTGGGTGGTTTGTGATTGAGCTGGTAGGGAGGGGTTAGAATATAGTTATTGACAGTATTCCTTGAATACTGCTAATATTTGTTGGGAATTGTATTTTTGCTGATTGGTTTTGGAGTCTTTTATTTTATTAATCATGACCTGATGAGTCTGTCTACGTAGTCTGTAAGCCAGTATCCGGGAGGCCCGTGCTTCTCCCTCATAATATTTTTGGCGAAGCCATAGGAGGGCCTGCTCCATTTTAACTGTGAACAAGGATTAGATCTCCTCTTTAATTTGGTTTAATTGCATTAAAACACTGTTGTCTCCCCCATGGGCATTTCCTGCAATGCTCGAAGCCTCTGCTGAAGTTCAGATAATTTGAGGTCCCGCTGTTTTCTTTTGTAGGATGCATAAGCAATGATATATCCATGAAGGACCACTTTTATAGTGTCCCATAATATTTGGGATGGGGAGACTTATTATCAGCTATAATTTCTGGAATTTTATTCTGCAGTAGTTTTCTAAAGTCAGGATCCCTTAGCAGGGAGGGATTAAATCGTCACTGTGTGGATTTCCTTTCCTGGATTATATTAAACTCAAGCTCTACTAGAGCATGATCTCATAGATGGATATTTTTTATATCTGCCAAATGGATTAAGGTCTTATGCTCCTGGCTGATAAATAAATAGTCTAGTCAAGAGTAATGACTATGGGCCAGTGAGTAATATATAAATTTTCTCATTGAGGGATTCAGCTGATGCCAGGTATCAAAGAGGCCTATATCCTTCAATAGGTGGCATGGATGTCTTTTTCCCAAGGTTTGCCATGATGGGTGGGCCACTGAAGAGTCCAGAAAAAGACTCATAAGGCAATTGAGATCCCTGCCTAACACCAGGACTCCCCGTTGTCTAGTGAGTATGTGATCTAGTAGTCTCTGGGCTGTCAATGCATCAGTCTGGGGTGGGATGTATGCACTGCATATAGTAACCCACTGCCCCCGACCATGCCTATAGATATAGCCATCTCCCTTCTGGATCAGAATAGTGCTCTGATAGTATGAAGGGAAAGGACTTAGGAATGAGGATAACTGCTCCTCGTCTCTTACTCCTCCTATATGAGGATTCTATCACATGAGTGAATCCGAATTTTAATAATTTTTGGTGTTCAATGGTGTCAAGATGGGTTTCTTGTAACATCAGAAGATCAGGTTTCATTTGTCTTAAGGCCCTAACAGTCCAGTATCTCTTAATTGGCCCATTAAGCCCATTTACGTTATGGAATATTATTTTAAAAAGGGGCCCCATTTTGGTAAGAGTGATTTGTGTTTTCTGAAATGAGCCTCCTCCCTGCATTTCCCCGGCCCTCTATCCTGCAATCATGTGTGAAACCTCTATTACTAAATGTTCTCCATGCTGTTTGAATAAAAAATCTGTACATTCCTGAGTCTGTGTCTTTTTTTAAAGAAATTAAATAATAAAAGAAAAAACCCTCAGTGTGAGGTTTATATATATGTAACCCCTAGATGGCGCTATCCCAGGGGCTACTACCCCTGCCTGATTTGCCACTAACAGGTTGAGGGGCCTGGATCCAATGGCGGGTGCCTCCACCCAGAGGTCAGGGTTTGCAATAGTTAAACTAACTTGGTCACAGCCCTCTGGGACACTGCAACCCCCCTTTCTTCCCACTAGTGGCCCACACAATATATCAGAATTACCTTCACAGTATACACTTACCCCAGGTCTGGTTCCGGCACTGGGACCTCCTGTGAAATGAGATACAGTGCAACAATCACAGTACAGTACTTTAACATAGACAAATACCTCAGGCAGTATAACTTTGCTGAAACAAGCAGCTCTGATTTATTTAGGGGATATAACAAGGACAGGGAAATCAGGTTAATTAGCTTATCACTCTAATAATCTCCTATGGCTCTGTGCACAGGCCTATCCTATCAGTTACTGTCCCTGGGTACCCAAGCCCTAGTGGCTAGTCCAAACCGTGGCAGCTGGTAGGGGCCCTTTCACACAGAGAAAAGGAGAATTAAACAGTCAGCAGTACAGTAATTCCATTTGGATTTAATGTGGCAATTCAACAGGGAGCTACTGAATTAGTACTCACGACCTCAAATAAGATAGGGTCCTTCAATATCAGCAGGGCTACTCTTGAGCTCAAAGAGACTCTTCACACATTTATATGGTAAAAAAGAGTACTATACCAGGCAGGCTGCTTCATCTCGATCGCAATTACTGCACAATACCGGGAGAACACACAGCAGATTCAGTTCCTGACAGACCGAGTGTAATTCAACAATTTCTCCAGTCTTCTACAGGGTGAGCCTGGTTTCTACTCTTCAGAGATCCTTTGATTCTTTTCACAGGACGGATTCAGTCCTAACAAGCAGTTACACAAGCTGCAGACTGGAACTCTGGGCCTTACACGTTTTTGACTAAAACTGCACACTGAAAAGCACAGGGCTCCTTCCTTCTTCACTGCCAAAGCTCAACTGAAACTCCAACTGACAAAACCGGCACTTCCTTTGAGTTCCTCCCAGTTCTTGACTGGATTGGCTGTCACTCACAATAGACTGCTGCTGTTGGTCCAAAAGGCACTGAAGTCTAAACTACATCTCCCAGAGTCACTGCCCATACAATCCTCTTGTGGCTGGCTCAGATTATGAGTCCAAGTTCTGATTCGTCCAAGGCACCATTTTAGAGCTAGCTTACCCCACACTGATTGGTCCAGTTCAGCAGTTCAAAACTAGAATGGGGAACTAGCAGACACAGTTCTGACTACGAAGAAAGCAGGTTAGACAAACTGTAATTTCATTATTACTCTAAATAATTTCTGGCAAACAGTTACATCTTTCAGATAGGTTCCTTTGCACTCCTAGTGACTGCAAAATGAAGTGAATTGGCAGCAGCTCGAGTGGTACTCAGAGAAGCACACAGTCCCATACAAACTAATTATGTCTGCAAGCAGACAGCTCTTAAAGAGACAGTACCAGAGGTTCTAAAACACTCACTGATAAATGGCTTACATGCCAAACACCATTCAGGCTTGGAGCACTCAAGCAAGCTCCTGAAGTCTTTGGGAACCCCATTTGCAGGGGGTTACACCTTCCTGGCCTGGTAAAGCTTGACGTCCACGTCAAGCACTACCATAAGTTTCAACTGCAACCATATACATTTGCATTAGGCTCGCACATGTAATCATCAGTCAATATATCATTTTACCAAGAACACATTTCTGAAACATTGCGATGCGTCACTCTTTACACAGTATTACATACATTGTACCATAACTCAAGTTATTACCTCTTGTACATGAAACCTGAAGAGGGGGGGCCTTCCTATCAGTTACCTTGGGGCTGGATGGGGCAAGGGCACCATACTTAGAGGGCAACACAAGTAACTTGGAGTTAGCACTGATGCTCAGTTTGGGCAATGAGCTCGGGACACATACACTCTTTATGGACAACATTGAGAGGCAAGTCCACAGGCCTCCCAAGTGAATCATAACTGAGGTGCACCACAGGCTTTACAGCTTGACCAGTCTTTCTAGGGGAACTGTTATAGTCTCTGCACTCTGAGCCTCATTTTCAGCATTGTCCTCACTTGTCAGGGGAGTCTCCATGGGGTAGAGAGGTTAGAACTTGGGGCACTTTCAGCTCCAGGAGTTACAGTTTCTGAGTCCACAACATTTGGCTCGCATGGAGAGCTTTCGGACACTGGCAGTGGACTGTCAGGGCACTCAAAATACTCTTCTTGTTCGGTGTATCACCAGTCTGCCCCAATCTATCATTTTCTCCCTGAAAGCTCAAACAGTTCAACCATGCACAATGATTCCATTTCATCTGATCTGATGCTTTGCACTTCACTTCTGGGAGCATTGGCTCCAGGGACGAAGCTGGGGGCTTGGACAGTCCAGAAGGCCCAGCTTCATCTCCAGTATTGACTAGGGATTGCCCGAAACAATTGACTCAGTTCGTAAGAAGGATAGTATTCAAAGTCACTCTCACTTTCTTCTGATATGGACTGACAGTCATGCTCAACTGGGACTTGTGCAGGGAACACTTTAACTCTGCTTCTGTAGGTGCAGACTTCCTTGGTCTTTTCTTAGCAGCAGCTCTAGTCACTGGTCCAGAGGGGCATCTTCTAGGGGCTCAGACTCAATTAAGATTTGTCCAATGGGCAGTAAATGATTTCTATGCATTGTTTTACATCTTTTGAATTATTCTCAGGCCTTACTTTGTACACTGGCAGATCATCTAGTTTGCCCACTACAATGTGAGGGAGATGGTGCCATCTGTCAGCAATCTTGTGCTTGCCATGCAGTCCCAGATTTCTTAACAATACCCGATCTCCCTCCTGGAGTTCCTGTGCTTTCACCTTTTATCATACCTTTCTTTGTTGGCCAGATTTCTTTTGGCAGCCATGGTTTGAGCCAGTTGGTGCGCGCATGAGTTAGCTGGGCCTTTAACTTTGCACATACTGTAAATAGTTGTCAGCTTGAACCCCATCGAGAGAGACCCCAAACACACATCTACTGGTAGTCGAGCTTCTCTTCCAAACATCAGGCGGTAGGGGAGAATCCAGTGGCATCACTTTGGTGCAGTTATAAGCATGTACCAGGGTGCTAATTTGTTGGCTCCATCTAGAGCTTGTCTTTGGGTGCAGGGTGCCTAGCATATCTAAGTGCGGTTGAAACGTTCAGGCTGTATGGTCCCCTGGGGTGGTGAGAGTGGTTCTGGACTTTCGCACTCCCCACAGAGAAAGCATCTCTTTGATCAGACGACTCTCAAAGTCTCTCCCTTGATCAGAATGGATTCTTTGTGGAGCCCATAGTGAACAAAAAGTTTTCTACAAGTACTTTGGCCACAGTGGATGCTTTCTGGTCTTTGGTGGGGAAAGCTTGGGCATATCTCTTGAAATGGTCAGTGACCACCAGCACATTACTGATATTTCTTTGATCTGACTCCAAACTCAGAAAATCAATACAGACCAGCTCCATGGGTGCACTGGTGGTGATGTTAACAAGGGGGCAGCCCTCTGGGGCAAAGCTTTCCTCTGTAAGCAGCGACTACAAGTTCAAATATGTTGCTCCACATCAGCCCCCATCTTAGGCCAATAGAATCTGGATCTCACCAAGTCAAGTGTTCTGTCTATACCAAGGTGCCCCATGTGGTTGTGCAGGACCTCAGTACTGAGTCTCGAAAGGCAGTGGGCAGCACTAGTTGTTGTTTGTCTACTTGTCCCCCTCTGTCTACTGTTTCTCTGTATAACAGTTTATTGATCAGTTTCAACTTAGGACCTTCTTTGTATAACAGTGCAGTTCTCAAATCAGTGGAGCGTAATTTGGACACATCTTTTCCTGCATAGAGGGCTTCTAAAGCTGCTTTGATCATGGGATCGCGGGATTGAGCCCGCCGAATACTGTCATTGTCCAGCTGAGGCAGTGCACCAATGTCTGTGCAAAAGTGGCAATAAGCAGCAGGTATGCAATTCTCAGAGGCTCCCAAGCAATCCACCATGCAGTCCACTCGTCCGTGGACATTTGTTCCTCCCTGTCAAACTTCCGCAGAGTGCCCGAATGTCAGGTTCTGCCAATCGGACCAATCATTCTGGGGAACAGGCCTCCGGAGAGAGCATCAGCATCTATGTGGTTCAGACCTGCTCGGTATTCGAGAGCATAGTCATATGTAGATAATGCAGAAAGCCACCTATGGCCAGTGGCATCCAACTTAGCTGAGGTCTGCACATAGGTCAAAGGATTATTGTCAGTTTTACTAGTATTTTAGCCCCATACAAATACTCATGGAATTGGTCAACAATAGCCCACTTCAAAGCTAGGAACTCTAACTTATGTACAGGATAGTTCTTTTCGGATGGGTCAGGCTTCTACTGGCAAAGGCCACTGGTCTCAGGCCATTCTCGTGCTCTTGGTACAACACAGCCCCAACCCTTGCAAGCTAGCATCAGTGTGCAGGACGTAAGGTTTTCTTGGATTGGCATAGGCCAGCACTGGAGCATGGGTAAGTTGATATATGATCTCATGAAAAGCAGTCTCACAATCAGGAGTCCAGCGGGCCCCAAATACTTCACTCGGATGAAAATACACTCTTTCAGTTTTGAGGGACGCTGACTTTTGGTATTTTTTGTGGGTTGGGGGATACCCTTGAGTAAGGTTAAGTAAAGGGCGGATCACTCTTGAATAGTCCTTGATGAAGCGCCGATAATAACCACAGAATCCCAGGAATCTTTGCAGTTCTTTTAGATTTTTGGGCTGTGGCCAGGTGGTCAAGGCCTCAACTTTACTTGGGTCGGTCTCTATTCCCTCGGTGGATACTATGTGTCCCACATACTTTACTGATGTTTGAAAGAATTGACACTTATCAATGGACAGTTTAAGGCCAAAGTCCTCCAGTCGGTCCAGTACCTTAAATAATCTGCTCTCATGTTCCTCCAGTGAGCTGCCAAACACAATAACATCATCTAGGTATACCAGGCACTCTAGTAAGTTCATGTCCCCCACTGCACGCTCCATCAATCGTTGAAAAGTGGCTGGGGCACCTGAAATCCCTTGAGGCATCCTCATGAATTCATAGAAGCCAAGCGGACAGATAAAGGCCGTCTTCTCACGGTCCTCTGGGGCCATCGGGATCTGGTAGTACCCACTGCGGAGATCCAGCACAGAGAACCACTTGTTCCCGTTTAGGCAGTCCAAAGCATCCTGAATGCGGGGCATTGTGTACTGATCAGGGATAGTCCGCCGGTTTAAGGTGCGATAATCCACACACATCCTTACTGTCCCATTCTTTTTCCTCACTACCACAATGGGGGAAGCATAAGGGCTTCTGGATTCTTGTATTACACCAGCAGCTAACATCTCTTGCAGATGCCGTCTCACATCATCTATGTCAGCAGGTGCCAGGCGTCGAGACCTCTCATGAAATGGTCTTTTGTCATGCAGCCGGATATTGTGCTCAGCTCCTTGCACGCATCCTACATCCCATTCCTTTAAAGAAAACACCTGGTCTCTCTGGGCAAGCTTCTCACTGATCCTCACTTTCCATTCAGCTGGCAGTGGGGAGTCGCCGAAATCAAACAAGTCAGGCGTTACTCTGTCATTCTTCCTTGAACTCTTGCTGCTGGGTAGCACTGCAGTGTCTGCACAATGCACATTAGCCAGGATGCAACCTCTGTTTACTCGAATGTCTCTTTCAGACACATTATGAACTTGGACCATTACCCTTCTGGCATAAGCATGGGCTCTAGCGGGCAAAATACTAGGCTTGACCAGCAGTCCCTCTGGCAATTTCCATCGCCTGGTGCATCCAACATTAATATTTTATTCTTAACATCCTTTCTGATACGGACCTCTCCTGTAAGGTACACTGGGCATTTGGCACCAGGATCAGAGACTCAGGATCCTTCTTCCATACAATTCTGACCGTTCCTCTGGTTCTGTTTTTCAGCATCTCTCTGTGCCTCATTGGCCTTCTTAATTAAAGCCAGAACTCTTAAAGCTCTACTAGTCTTTGACCCTGTTTTCATAACACAACTGTGCCAGCCTTCCGAACATATGAGCATTTGTTCCAATCAACAAAGGACACCATCATACAGTCCAGTGGGGGACACACTAAGGCTAGGGTCTCTACTTGTTCGGCCACTCCAGCCACGGAGGTGGGGAAAGACAGCCAAATTCGGATATACCCGGAATAGGGGTAGGCCTTCTCACTTAACCCCCATACATGCAGTCCTTCTAATGGTTGTAAGTGTACGTCTGACAAATGCTTCTGATACCAATCCTGGAACATAATTGTCACTTGGGAGCCACTGTCTAATACAGCTCTTGTAGACACTCCATTCACCTTTACAGTGGTCTCCATGGAGGGACCCACTATTCTGGACCAGTCTGGAGAGGCGGTAGTTGGGGCCTGGGCAACTGACCTTGCCACAAAGGACGTGAATTAGCATTTTGGTGCCCTCACTGGGATCATGTGCGTACCTCTTAACCACTGATTTCTTCTCCGAAGCTCTCCTTGTAGCCTATATGCAACTTTGTCAGTGTCTTTTGGGACTGGCATTCCCTTTCATGTGCCCATCTTTCCCACAATTATAGCAAAACATACTTTCTGGAGTTTGAGCTGGCCGAGGCGCCACACTGGGAGCCAGGGCGGGTATTACTAACTGGAAACCTGGGTGCCATCTCTGTCTGCGCGTGATAAGCATTTGGAGACATCTCGTCAGTTTCTCCACTTCCATGGTCAAGGAATTGAGTTTGGAGCTGTTATCAGCAGGAGATACATGGGTGGGTACCCCCACCCCATAGCAGATGCAGTCGGATATAGGTCAGGGCTCAGTCTTGCAGGCGTGGCCTTCATAAAGGACTGTTTTTGAATTCCCGGATCTCTCTCAACAGTTCGCCCCATTGTGGCATATCTTTTTCCTTGTCAGAGCACTCATTGACTGTCAACCTCTGCCCCTGAACTTCACTTGATGGGTCACCCTCAGTCACTCGGGTCGTAGCCACAGCTGTTGGTGCAGGTACCTCCCGAGGTCGCCTTTTCTCAACTCCTCGAATTTCTCTCATTAACTCATCATAGGAGGGTGGGGATTCCAGTCGATTTGCCAGGCGAACTGAAGCAACAGCAGTTCTGAGAAGGGGCAGACTTAAGGATTCTGTCCAGTCTGGTTCGTCCAGTTCAATCGCTGGCAAACTACCCTTTCTGAGGCATTCTTGCAACAATTTTTCCAGCCGAGAGACATACACAGACAACAACTCCCTTGGTACTGTTGTGCATTTCTTACTCTCCACCATAGGTCCTCATCAGAATCTGGGCTCATATACATTCTCCAAGGCCTCAAGATGAGCCTGTGCAGTCGCTCAGGGTTGCTGGCCCGTTTAGCACGGATGGTAGCCAGGGCAGGACCTCGGGAGGCTCTCACTAACCCTCTTCGCTCAGCCTCTGAGCATTGCCATTCTAGCACTTGGGGGCAACATAGTCTATCCAGATCTCCCAGTCATCCTCCCTGGGGGTGGGAGGTGCCAAGAAGATCCTCAACCTTCGGTAAGAGTCGTGACTAATGGCAGGTGCAGAAATAGGAGTCTGCATTGGTTCAGCCACCATACGGGCACTGGAGCAGGAGAGGGTGTTGGGGAGAACACCCCAGGTGGCAAGAATAGTTTCTTCAAGTCCTCCACAGTTTTCCTCTCCCAGCAACCATTCAGCAAATTTCTCCTCAAAAGTTTCAGATAGTGGTGGGGCTGATTCCCCCCCGGGTCTTTACTGTCCTTAGTTATCACTCTCCAAGCAGTGAGGGCTCCCTCTGGGGTAATGGTCTGTGGCACTTTGAAGCTATCTATGGGATCCTTAAACTCTACTAGGGCCAGGAAAGTGTGGGTGAGCAGATTAGCATGCCGACCCACCACCACAGGGTTTTGTAAACCTTCCACCTTGGAAAGTACTCCCTGCACAGTGTCCGTATTGATACCCAGGGGGATGTCAGGATAAGCATAGCATTTTGGGGTCGATTCTCCTCAGTACACCACTCCACCAGCCGTGCACAGCCACTTCTGTCGGGTACCCATTTTTCTTAACAGTGGTTCTAGAATATGGCCACTAGAGGACACACAATCCCAGCGGTGAGCCTCCAAGATGTAACCCCTAGATGGCACTATCCCAGGGCTACTACCCCTGCCTGATTTGCCACTAACAGGTTGAGGGGCCTGGATCCAATGGCGGGTGCCTCCACCCAGAGGTCAGGGTTGCAATAGTTAAACTAACTTGGTCACAGCCCTCTGGGACACTGCAACCCCTTTCTTCCCACTAGTGGCCCACACAATATATCAGAATTACCTTCACAGTATACACTTACCCCAGGTCTGGTTCCGCACTGGGACCTCCTGTGAAATGAGATACAGTGCAACAATCACAGTACAGTACTTTAACATAGACAAATACCTCAGG
Organism: Neoceratodus forsteri; assembly: GCA_016271365.2. Taxonomy (NCBI): domain Eukaryota; kingdom Metazoa; phylum Chordata; order Ceratodontiformes; family Ceratodontidae; genus Neoceratodus; species Neoceratodus forsteri. The sequence goes on from CM057451.1 coordinate 241,214,003, forward strand.
CAGTATAACTTTGCTGAAACAAGCAGCTCTGATTTATTTGGGATATAACAAGGACAGGGGGAAATCAGGTTAATTAGCTTATCACTCTAATAATCTACCTATGGCTCTGTGCACAGGCCTATCCTATCAGTTACTGTCCCTGGGTACCCAAGCCCTAGTGGCTAGTCCAAACCGTGGCAGCTGGTAGGGGCCCTTTCACACAGAGAAAAGGAAAATTAAACAGTCAGCAGTACAGTAATTCCATTTGGATTTAATGTGGCAATTCAACAGGGAGCGACCCTGAATTAGTACTCACGACCTCCAAATAAGATAGGGTCCTTCAATATCAGCAGGGCTACTCTTGAGCTCAAAGAGACTCTTCACACATTTATATGGTAAAAAAAGAGAGTACTATACCAGGCAGGCTGCTTCTCTATCCCGATCGCAATTACTGCACAATACCCGGGAGAACACACAGCAGATTCAGTTCCTGACAGACCGAGTGTAATTCAACAATTTCTCCAATCTTCTACAGGGTGAGCCTGGTTTCTACTCTTCAGAGATCCTTTGATTCTTTTCACAGGACGGATTCAGTCCTAACAAGCAGTTACACAAGCTGCAGACTGGAACTCTGGGCCTTACACACGTTTTTTGACTAAAACTGCACACTGAAAAAGCACAGGGCTCCTTCCTTCTTCACTGCCAAAGCTCAACTGAAACTCCAACCGACAAAACCGGCACTTCCTTTGAGTTCCTCCCAGTTCTTGACTGGATTGGCTGTCACCACAATAGACTGCTGCTGTTGGTCCAAAAGGCACTGAAGTCTAAACTACATCTCCCAGAGTCACTGCCCATACAATCCTCTTGTGGCTGGCTCAGATTATGAGTCCAAGTTCTGATTCGTCCAAGGCACCATTTTAGAGCTAGCTTACCCCACACTGATTGGTCCAGTTCAGCAGTTCAAAACTTGAATGGGGAACTAGCAGACACAGTTCTGACTGCAAAGAAAGCAGGTTAGACAAACTGTAATTTCATTATTACTCTAAATAATTTCTGGCAAACAGTTACATCTTTCAGATAGGTTCCTTGCACCCTAGTGACTGCAAAATGAAGTGAATTGGCAGCAGCTCGAGTGGTACTCAGAGAAGCACACAGTCCCCCATACAAATTAATTATGTCTGCAAGCAGACAGCTCTTAAAGAGACAGTACCAGAGGTTCTAAAAACACTCACTGATAAATGGCTTAAATGCCAAACACCATTCAGGCTTGGAGCACTCAAGCAAGCTCCTGGAAGTCTTATGGGAACCCCCATTTGCAGGGGGGTTACATATAAACAAGACCAACTGGGTCTAACTAAGCCTGAAATGGTTGGAACTATGTACAGTAGTCTGGGTAGGTTGACTTCCAAATCCTGTTCTCCACTCTCATGGGGAGAGGAAGGCTGGGAGTAATCCCGCCGAGATGGGTACCATGTGCTCCGATTAGGAGAAGTGCCTCTGGGGATGCTATTGCCCCTAATGTGAGGTTGGGGATAGGCTGAGAAATTATAAAAAAAAATATAATTCCAATCCCTACCATCCAGGGTAGGAAACAGGGATGGGGGTGGGGGGAAAATGTGCATTGCTCATGGGTCACCAGGTCATTTATTGCTCTGTCCCTCAAGCTGGGTCTGCTTTTGATATTATAAAGGGGTGAGGGTTTCATTGCTCAGAGCCTGGTATGTTAACAATACCCTCTCCAAGGTAATAGTGGTTTTCCTTACAGCTGGCTAAATATACCGGGGCCCCCCAGGATTCCCAGGCATCCGATAAAGGGGACAATCAGGAAGGATTTGTGTTTGGTCAGGAAAGTTCAAAATTAGGTAACATAGTAGATATAAAGAAAAAGTTCCTTGTCTTTTCTCAGACCAGTTCCAATCCCTAAAGTTTAAAGCTGCTCTCTCAAATGGTCCATCTGTATCCTCGCTCCTGAGTGCCATTTCGAGGTGGTGAACCATCAGCCCCCCTCTCACCCTCCTCCTGAATCAGAGGAACTCAGGTCGATTATGGGGGGATCAGCATCCCAGCAAGGAGGAAGCCCCCTGGCCCTGTTAGGAGGTCTGGTGAGCAAATCAACTTTTCACTCACATTAAAGGGGGACTCTCAGGGACTCTTTTTTTTTTTTAATTTATTCTTTGGTAACCGGGTAAAGGCACTGTACCAAAGGTCCCTGTTCAGGCCTGACCCGGACGAAAAAAAACATACAAAAATACACAAATACAATCAACAGCAATATAAAACCAAAAAATACAAATTACAAATTACAGTTACAAACATATCTATGTAATAAATAACTTTTTAACCTTTGTTTAAACGTTAAAACAGAGGAAGCAATCCTAACATCAAGTGGGAGTGAATTCCAATACAAGGGTGCTGCTATTGAAAAAGCTCTAGAGCTTAATCTAAGCTGAGACCAGGGAACAAAATATAGGGGTCTGTCAGCTGACCTCAGGCTGGGAAGCAATTCTTTCATTACAACAAGATCAGAAAGAGGAAATAGGGAGCCAAAATAAAAGCATTTATACATCAGACAGCCAACAAAATATTCTATTCTACAACTAGGGGAAAACCACCCCAACCGAGAATAAAGATTACACTGATGTGTCCTGTTGGGGGCTCCTAAAATAAATCTACAAATATTTTTATAGGCCACAGTTAGTGCTTGCATTTCTTTTGTACCTATGTTATAATATAAACAAGGGGCCAGATATTCAAACTGCGCTATTTTGTGGCGCAAGCCCTTGCGCTGCACAAAATAGTTGCGCAGGGGTGTGACCGGGGCGATATTCAAAGGAGTTGCGCTATTGAGCAACTCCTTTGAATATCACCCCCCAGCCACAGCCACTGTGCATGGTGCAGTGGAACTTGCACCACCGCAAGTGGTCAGAGTGGAGCATTCAAGTTGCGGTGGCGCAAGTACCATTGCGCCATGCGCAAATTTCCGATATTCAAAAGGTGACATGCAAATGGGGCCATAATTCATGCAAGGCACGGGGGTGAATTTGCATCTATTTATGGCCCCATTTGCATGACATTAGCATGCAGGTGTGCCGATCCCGAGGACTTGCGCCTGGCACTTCGTAGACAGCAGTCATCGGGGACCGGACGCTCCTGCAAGTCCGATCCTGGGCAAAAGTGTATAAATCCTCAATTCGACTGGCCCAATCGCTGGCAAAGCATCAAAATCCCCTCCCCGACTGGCCCGATCGTGGGCAACAGCCTAAATACCCCACCAGCCCTATCGCGGGCAGCAAAGTGTCCCCCAGAACATATCCCTGGTGGTCCAGTGGACCGCTAAGCCTGATCGCAGGCTGAAGAAGTAAACCCCGAGCGTATCCCTCAGGTCCAGTGACCACTAAGCCCGATCGCAGGGGCTGAAGAAGTGTAAACCCCTCAGACGACTTCTGGTGATCAGTGGACCGCTAAGCCCGATCGCTGGCTGCATATCGTTACGACACTTTCAAGATGCTATCCTGGTGATCCAGTGTCCTCACACTGTTTCACCATTAGCCCCACCACCATTGCGCGCAGCCGGGCGGGCGGCAGCATCTCACCCGCCTGCCGCCGCTGACTGACTGCCCGGTAGGGCTGCACGCCCATTGGTGCAGAGCAAGAGCAATGGGCGCAGTCTTACAGTCAGACAGTAGTCCAGATATGTGAATGAATCTATTCACATATCTGGACTGCCTTGTATGGTATATTGAATGCCCATTGGCTCTTGCTCTGCACCAATGGGCATGCAGCCCTACCAGGCAGTCAGTCGGTGGCGGCGGGTGGCAGGCGTGGTGGATGCTTCCCGTCCACCGGCCGCGGGGAGCGGGTGGTGGGGCTTGGTGGTGGGTGGGTGGGGGACACTAGATCACCAGGGATATGGTCTTGGGGAGGGGTGTCATCACATTATGCAGCCTGCATTCAGGCTTAGCGTCCACTGGACCACCAGGGAATGTTCGGGGTGTTTAACATTTCAGCCCGAGATCGGGCTTAGCGTCCACTGGACCACCAGGGATATGTTTGGGGGGTTACACTTCTTCAGCCTGGGATAAGGCTTGGCAGTCCACTGGACCACCAGGGATATGTTCTGGGGGACACTTTGCTGCCGCCGATCGGGCTGGTGGGGGTTATTTAAGCATTTGCCCGCGATCGGGCTAGCCGGGAGGAGGGGGATTTTATGCTTTTGCCCGCGATCGGCTATTCGGGGGTAGGGGATTTTTACACTTTGCCCGCGATCGGGCTGCAGGGCGGACACAGGGAGTAGGATGAGGGCAAGCCACAGGTGGCAGCTGCTGTGTTGCACCCTGCAATGCAGCAGCTCACCTGTGGGTGGCCCTTGATGTACTCCTTTTTTTGGGGGCTCAAAGTTGTGCAGGCGCAGGTTGGGGGTTGCGCCTGCACAACTCTGCACAGCCCGGCTGAATATTGGGCTGTGCAGTTTATGTGTGGTTCCTCCCCCTCTAGTTCAGCATGCATTCATTAGCATTGCGCTGTTGCTCAGCATGTTTTCAGTGGCGCAACTGCCTCCTGCTGAATATCGCAGAATGGCACAATTTTGGACTTACGCAGGCACAACCCTATTGCGCATGGCACAACCCTTTTGGATATCCCACCCCAGAACTGTAATCAAAATATGGAAGAAGAGAACCAATAGCAATTGCTAATCTAGTTGCTTGTGAGAAGAATGACTTAAATTTAAATAACACCTCTATTCTTTGATTTACTTTCTTAACCATTGACTGAATCTGAGGTGAAAAGGTCAAACTGGGATCCAATAGTGTGTCCAAATACTTAAATTGAGACACTTATTCAAGCAGACCACCCCAAAAATCAGATATCCTCAGTTCCGGGGTGTTCACCAACATAAATTGCGTGCCAAATAATATAACTTTTGTTTTAGCTGCATTCAAAACCATAGCATTTAAAGTAAGCCAAGAACAGATGGCACCAAAATCCTTTTCTAGGGAACAAGAAAGTTCAGACACAGAATTTGACTGAGCACAAATTACAAGATCATCTGCATAAAGTAATGATTCACTAAACTTACAAACTCCAGGAAGCTGATTAATAAAAATAGAAAATAACAGGGGTCCCAAAATGGACCTCAGTTTGGTTACCAACAAGAATGAAGCCTGCTATATTTCTGGCATGTGTTAGTGGTGGTCCCCATTACCGCCCCACTATGCCTCGAGACCAGGGCATCAATCTGACAGAAAAGAAAACTCTAGTCACTCCCCTTTTGTCCTGGCTCACAACCAGTTCAGTATATCAGAGCCATAAGCAAACTAGGTTAGAGCAATCACCCTGTTTTGTTAGGCAGGGTGGATAGATGAAGAAGCATAATGAGCTGGGTGCTGCGTAGGTCTGCTAGTTGTTTTAAATCAAATTACAGCTGTCTCCTAAGAGTCCAAGAGCATTTTTCCTCGGGAACTCTGTAGAGGAAATTCTTTCCTATTGGGTTTAGCAGTGTAGTGCCCCACAGCTCTCCCAGTGAATTACCCTCTCCCCTAGGAGGCTCTTTCTGCTGCCACTCTGAGTTATGGTCCAGGGCCAGGATGGCAATGCAAGCTAGGAGTCTCCATCAGGGTAAGCCCTGGTATGGACTCAGCGATCTGCAGTCTTGGGCCACTTTTCTGCCTCATTTGAGTCCCTGAGAGATGCCGGGTCACGATCCCGACTACCCTGTCCCCAGGTCTCGCAGCCACAGGGGATATATGAGGAGTATCAGCCCAATCCTCACTTCGGGAAACCCAGCCTGGCTCTTCACACTTGCCAGGCACTCAAACCCCCCCAGACCTTTGTGAGCCCCCGCAGGGGAGAGCATGGGTATAAAGGAGCCCGGTGTCACTCACCTTACTATTTCCAAACTCTGATAAATGCCTCTCAATTGTCCTGTCTTACAAATTGGGCTAATAATTGCTTGATGGCAGTGAGGGCCTCCTGCTGACTTTGTCTGCCTAGTTGGCCTGCTCGGGATGGGCAATCTTCCCTCTGAGTCCTCCAAGTGTTAGAAGCACTTGGCAGAAGTGGAAGTCCCCTGGTTAAAAAGTCATACAATGCCTCCTCTTCCGATTCATATGCCACTTGCCCTGATGGATATTGTACTAACAATCTGCTGGGATAAGAGATTCTAAATTTCTGCTGTTGTTGATGGAGGATGGGGAAAAGGGGGGATATAAGTCCTTTTCCTCTGCATAGTTGAGGGCACATAGTCACTATCTAGGAAAATCCGCACTGTACCATATGTCACTTTTCCCAGGGACCAGACCTTTCTGAGAATGAGTTCTTCAGTGTTGTGCCTTAAAAACCTGATTATAATGGAGCGTGGCCTGCCATTTGGGTAAGAGGGCTTTGGGCCTAGCACTCTATGCGTGTGTTCAATTTCCAGATCAAGCTTCAGATCCAAGGTAAGAGAAGTGCGGAGAACTATAGTAATAAACCCCTCTAGATCTTGCCCTTCACTATTCTCCTGGATGCCATACACTCTGAGGTTGCGTCAGCGATGCCGTTTCTCAGCATCTTCCTGCCTTTCCATGGTAAGACGGCAGAGAGTAGTAATTTGTTCCAGCATAGTGTTCATATGGGTTACCATCTCACATTGCTCCGGCACTGTTTGTTCTAGTTCAGACACCCTGAACTGGTTTCAGAAATTTCTCTTTGCATTGTCTCTTGGTTCTGCTTGAAGGAGGAAAAGTTTGATTTCAATTCAATAATTTCAGTCAATATCTTGTCCAGTTTCTGGTCCATGCTGGCAGGTTTCCTGTTTTTGTGGCTTGAGGATTTACTTTGATTGCATGGTTTCTGGGCCGCAGTTTGTGGTGTTTCCCCTTTGGATAATTTGCGGTCAGAGGGCTCCGACTCCGGTGCAAGTAAGTGGAATCTGCTACTTCCACCTTTAGATCTGCTATTAGCCATTAAAATTCTATCTTTTAAAATGTGTTTTGGAAGCTCTCTGAAGGCTAAATGAATATCTGTAGTTTGAGGGAGCGAGGAGCTGAGCTCTTAAGCCGCCATTACCTCGAGCACTGCACCAGAAGTCCAAATAATTTTTTCTTAATTTCCCTGTCTTCCCATACCCTCACTATATCTCTACTACGGGGTCAGAAGGAGCAGTGTAAGGCTGCACAACTGACTCTACACAACCTGTTCTCTGAATTCTTGCCTGCTTCCCCTGCAAAGAGGGCAACTTGTGGAGACCTACGCATTCCAAATGCAGGGGAAGAGTACTGAGTGATTACCAGGGCTCAGGACACAGCCCTGTGTCATCTGTTGACATGCAGTGCACTCCACTGCTGAACATTTCAATCAGGTCAAATCCCTATTTTTTGTATTAACTATTTGTCTAGCAGTATATCAGCTGTATACCTCCTTTCTACTCTTCTTTCATTGCTTATGAGTTATGAGAGTCAGAGAAGTACAGGGAATAAGTGTAAGGTGTGAGTGTGGTTAGGAGGAAGTTGCAGTACAAAGGAAGGGATGAGATCCAACATTTGGAAGCAAAGATGTGCAGTGCAATAGATGCTGGGAATCTTGAACAAGGAGTGAGAAGAATTGGTTAATGAGACTGTGATGAGTTAATGGGGGAGAGTTTGAAGCAAAGCAGCAGGAATGGAAGGCGGGTTTCAGTCTGGCTACATTGGATTTAGGGGCAGCCCTATAGACCACATCAGCATAGTCAAAACATTTGAAGAGCAATCTCCTGGTGGACTGTGAGCAGGGTGCGTTATTAGTTGTGGTAAAGTGCACCAAGTTTAGGATGGAGATTTTTGTGAATGGAAATAGTTGTGTGAAGAGAAATCCAGATTTCTATCAAACCACACACCTAGGTACTTAAAGGAGGAACGTCCTCTCGAAGGGTACCATTGAGGGTAGTGAATGTGGACACAGAAGGGAGCCTAGCTAGTTTCTGCCTGGGCCCAAAGGACATTGACACTTTTTTTGGCATGAAGTGTTAGCTGGTTTGAGCTGAACCAACATTGGACATTATAGATGTCAAGCTGCAGCACTGATTCCAACTCAGAGACTTAGTCCCCTGTGGAGTAATGGATGGTGTCATCAGCATACAATATGAATGTTAGCACTTACACAGATACTGAGAAGGTAACTGAGCAAAATGGAAATGAAAATGTGGCCTAGAAAGGAGACGTGAGGAATCCCAGAGCAGCTGGATGAGAAATAGAGTTGCCTGACTGACTGGTAATGTTCAGTGAGACAGAAGCAGCACTAACTGACAGAACAGAGATCTGCATACCTCAACTTGTCCAGCAGTAAGGGCTTGGCAACAGTATCAAAAGCCCTAGCAAGTTCAATAAGCATGTCCACTGTAAGGTCTCCTGGTCTTCCACTTCAGGATGGTGTTCATGACATGACACAGAGAAGAAAGTGTAGTGGCTTTTTTGGAAGTCAGATTTTAAGGGATAGAAGAAGCCAGAGGAATCAAGGAAGGCAAATAGCTGTCTGAACACAAACTCCTCCTGGAGTTTTTCCAGTCTGGGATGGAGTGAGATAGGGCAGTAGTTCCAGAAGGGGATGGATCATCCCCTTAATGCAAGAGGAGAATCATAGCTTGCTTCCACACATGAGGAATTACACTAAGAGCAAAAGAAAGGTTATGGAGGGTAACGATAGGGACAGCAATCTCAGGAACGAAGAAGATGAGAAGTTTGGACTCTAATCCACCAGGCTACAGCCTTTGGAAGGCCTTGGTGCCCAGATGACAAAAATAGTAGCACGGGGTAACTGAGGAGTGAGAAGTGGCATGAAAGGTTGACTGGGGATGAGAAGATGATAGTGTGGGGAGAGAAAGATGAGAGAGAAGCAGGGATAGGGGAGTTAACTTGGGAGGCAAAAAAACCATTGAATGTAACTGCCACAGAACCAGTATCAGAGATGTATGAATCACTTAAAGTTATGCTCGGGGTGATAGACTGGGTGGTGGGGAGGTTCAAAAGACAATGGATAACCTTTCAAAATGTATTTGGAGAACTAAGGTTAGCCAGAAGGTTATCAGAGAATGAACGGGACTTTGGGTCTCTGATTGCCTTAGTGCAGGCATTTTATTTTCAGTTTTCTTGTAGCACAAAAAGTCCTGGTGAGAGTTAGAGGCCTTGAAACAGGTCAGTGATTTCAGCAGAGTGCCAAGAGAGGGCCTCGTCCATATCAGTGGATAGGGAGAGGGGGAACCATTCAATATCCCATAATTCAGTAAACAGGGCAAAAAGGTTGAGAGACCTGACACTGGAAAAAGAAAACTACAACAAAGGGCTGCTCCAGATTTAGAGGCTCAACCAAGAAAGACTAAAACACAAAATCTAAGAGAAAACATGCTCACAAACAATAACAATCAGAGACTCTCACCCTGATTAGCAGTTTCTAAAGCTTGATCTTTACTAAATCGAGTAAAAGCTATAGTAAAGCCAGAAAGTTCAGGGTGCCTCCCAAAAATTCCAATGATTTCATACAGTCCTTCTTTGATTTTTCCAAGTGTACTGAGCTCCCCTTGTGTCAGCTTTATACACTGTAATAGTTATGGTACAGCAACCAAAACATGGTGTGGGGTAGTACACTTTGCTGTGAAATGTGAGCCAAGTACTATATGTAAACATTAATAAAGTGCAGGATATATAAATGATGGCGATTATACTGTTTGTACCAAACATAATCAACTGAATAAATGAAAGTTTAAAAAAATATTAATAGAACAATAACAAAGTATTTGTATAAATGCTGTAGGTAAAATACATGTCGATGTCCATAATAGAATGTTGTTTTCAGTTTGCTTTACTGGAACATCTGTAAAGAAACATTAATTTGGAATTACTTTAATACTGACATTCAGTTTAAACCAGTATTAAACAATTATTATGAAGATCATAAGCATTAATGGATACCAGATTACATTTCTATCAAAATCCTTCTATTTTCATCTTATGAAACACCAGTCTCACAGGAAAGGTGCCAATTTACATTTTTCATTTAGTTCAGGTGAGAAGAGTGTCCCTAGATAGTAAACCCAGAAAACCTCTCTCTTGGGAATCATCTGATAGAAATCACCCTTCTTTTCCCTATGACCACCTTCTCTATTCCCAGAAATAAGGGTTTATGATGATCATGGTCGCTCTTATTGTGAATGTGTGCAGAGAGGGCATACTCAGTATTGTGATTCTGTATGACAAGCATATGGTCTCCTATTCTCTCCTTCAACTTAGTCATGGTTTTCTGGAAGGTGAGGTAGGAAGCAAAGGATGAGAACCAGAATTTGGAAAGAAAAGAGGTACAGTACGAAAGGAATATCATTGTTACAGCAACGCTGTAAAACCAAAAACCCACACAGCGACACAATCCATTTGACAGCCACAGTGTTGAATGGGTTGTCTGAACACTGTATGATACAGTGACTCCCACTGTAAGCTGCTCTTCCTGTAATCTGCCCCTCTACAGAGTTGACAATCTATAAGTCCGGGGGATGCAGGGGCAGTGAAGGAGTCTTGTGCTGTGGCAGTCCATCGACACTTTGCCATGGCAATGTGATTGCCATCAGCAAAGAAGTGTCAATGTAAAGTCCTTCAACAACTTTGTTGTCGATGCAACTTGGTGTAAGCATATCAAAGATGCAAAGAGCCTAGAGCAAGGAAAGGGGAACTTGTGAATGAGTCAGTAATGAGGTAGTGGGTGAGAGTTTGAGGCAATACAGCAGGAATGGAAGACGGGATTCAGTCTGGCTAGATTGAATTTAGAGGAAGCACCATAGACCACATCAGCATAGTCAAATTATTTGGAGAACAATCTCCTGGTGAACTATGAGCAGGATGCATTTCTTGTTGTGGTAGAGGGCACCAGGTTTAGGGTGGAGATGTTTGTGAAAGGCAATAGATGTGTGAAGAGAAATCCAGGTTTCTATCAAACCACACACCCAGGCACTTAAAGGAGGGAACATCCTTCCAAAGGGTGCTTCTACCTGGACCCAAAGGACATTGACACTTTTTTGGCATTAAGCTTTAGCTGGTTTGAGCTTAACCAACATTGGACATTATCGATGTCAAGCTGCAGCATTGATTCCAACTCAGATACTAAGGCCCCTGTGGAGTAGAAGATGGTATTATCAGCATATAATATGAATTTTAGCACTTACACAGGTACAGGGAAGATAACTAAGCAAAATGGAAAAGAGAATGTGGCCTAGAAAGGAGACCTGATAAACCCCAGAGCAGATTGGGAGGAGAAAGACAGCTGCCAAACTGACCGACTTGTAATATTCAGCAAGACATGAGCAGAACAAATTGACAGCTAGGACAGAGCCCTCATACCTCAACTTGCCTAGCAGTAGGGGTGGGGCAAAAGCATCAAGAGCCCTAGCAGAGTTGATAACCATGGCTGCTGCGATGTGTCCCGATCTTTCCACTTTAGGATGGCACTCATGACATGGCACAGGGAAGAGACAGTGGAGTAGCCTTTTCAGAAGCCAGACTTTAGGTAGAGAAGAAGCCAGAGAATTCAAGGAATTATTTAGCCCACATAAAAACATTCTTAACATGTTGCTTAATACATTACTGTATATACATAGAATCACAGTTTATAAACTTCTGGATGTTGGCCATAGTGCCATTTCTGGGATTCACAAAGGAGTTGGCATTTGTAGAACAGTGCAATATTTGCATCTGTTACATTTAAAACAGTCATGAGTAAGGGGAGGAACCCAAGCATAAAAAAGTTTAAATGGCTGCAGTGTGTGCATCATGCTGTCTTCCAAACTGGAGCCTCTCCCATAAACCATCAAATGTTTTTGTTAGATAAAAGGTTTCAGTTTCTTCCCAGTGTTCAAAATGCTCCAGTTTTTTTAAATGCTTTTTTTTAAGATCATTAGACTGAGTGGTGACAAAATTCATCTGAGAAGAATTGTTAAAGTCCAACATTTCAGTACCAACAGTTCTTCCTTCAGGATGGCCTCTGCCAACTCAAGTGCCTCATTTCCTGTCCTAACAGCATAGACATGATCAATTGGACCTGATGAACTTGGGGAGAACATTAGTATGATGGATCTTCTGGACACAATAGGTCATATGGTGACCAATAGCAGCATCAAGTAGGGTATCAGCAGTGATGCAGTGGTGGGAGTGAGGGAGGAGTACCCTATGTGGCAGTGAGGGTTAGGAAACCAGAGATTCTGGCAGATGGATTCAGCAACAAGCTGGGTGAGAGTTAGGGCTTCAACAGACTGGACAATCGGTGTGAAGAAGGGGGAACCAATCAAAATAAAGTACCTAACAGCATGGATTTATGAAAGGAGGCAAAGAAGGCAAGAGAGAGAATGGAAGTGGTAAGTAAGTTGGGTTTAGCTTTGGGAGAGACAGAGATATGACTAACAAAAACATGGACAAAGAAAGGAGTCGATACAGGATGAGCTTACTGGAAGAGGTGACCTCTCACATCTTGCTTATTCTCTAGACCTGGCACCCAGTGACTTTCACCTGTTTTCCAAATTGAAGGAGCATCTACGTGGAAAGTGGTTTGAGGACGACAATGAGCTGAAGGAGGCTGTGCAGGGATACCAAATGGGGCTGGAAGAAAAGTTATTTCTGGAGCGAATTGAAAAGCTTCAGGAGCAATATGAAAAGTGCATTGTTAATGAGGGTGACTATGCTGAAAAATAATATTGTACTTCTTGATATCTGTAGGTGTTATATATGTTAGGTTCAGAACTTTTTGTACCACCCTCATAGACCTAGATACAACATCGCAGCAGAGGCCACAACAAACATATATGGCAACATCATTACCTCATTTTCCATGAACCTGTCTATGGATCATATAATTGCCAATAGCATCATCCCCATTACTGACCCTGGGGGAAAGTCAGGATTGCATGATAATAAAAAATGTCACATGGGTAGCACAGTCTAAGTTGGTCAAGCTGAGGAAGTAGCCTCCAGACATTAAGATAGCAAACCTGAAGACTTTTGGGAAGGGGGAAGGAAAGGATGGGGCCTGGGTTGAGCTCAACATCACAAGCCAGCAGAATTGGAAGAGCAAGGAAGAGCAGCAGAGAAAGAGACTTACATCATCTATGAGAGAAGATAAAAAAAAGAGGTGCAGAAAGTGATAGTGTAAGGCTTCAAGATGAAAAAAGGTTGATGGATGAAGGCTGGACTAAATGAACAGGAAAACAATGAGGGGGGAGTGTTGATGAGGAAGAGGAGAAAGGGGGAAAGATGAGCAGTGGATAAAATGGAGAGGGGAAGTGAAGCTGAATGAGAAGCAGGATGGGATGCAGAATATGCATAGTGAGAACAGTAGGTAAATAAGTAATGCGAGTTACAGACATGGGGCTGGATAGATAGAGTAAAAAAGCACAGGGGGGACTGTGGCTGAGCAAACAGCATGGCTATTATCAGAAAGTAGGGGAAATTAACAGTTAAAAGAAATAAGCTTAGGAACAACTATGCCCAGGTATGTAAGTTTAAAAGTTGCTGTTTTACGTCGGTACCTTTTAATAAAGGACATTGTATTTCTAAGTTATGAAGTCAAGTGTTTACTTTTAAATTAGAGGTGGTGTGTGCCCGACTGTTGAGTTTGGTAAGTTTAGAAGTTGCATAGGCAGACTAAATAAATGTAATTACAAGTCTCAGCAGATTAAACACTGAGGCATTAGATAAGGAATGCCTATGACTAAGGAGATTAAAAGACAAAATTGGCCAACTAAGTAAGTCTAAAATTAACAGTACAACAAATTAACAAGGATTTGTAATTTTACTTAAATAGAATTGACACAAAGGTGACTGAGCAATATATGGAAACAGTAACTTGCTAGATAAATTAAGCTATAACAGGGCTATGAGGTACAGTAATACCTCTGGAGTGACTAAGCACAATAAAAGCATTTTGATATCTGGAAAAAAGCAGGTTGCTGCAGGCAACAGTAAGCATTACACAGCAGTGTGATGCAAGGGATCAACAAACTCAACGCTACAAGGTAGGCAAATGCATGGAAATTGAAGACAGCATCAGACTAGTGTCAATCCAAGGAGAACATGCAGAGGTAATACATGGGTCAAGTTTGGACTGACAGGTACTTACACTCCAAAGGAGGGGGTCATCCGTTTCCTGACATCCTGGCATCTCCCTTCTAGTGATTCTCCTTGAGGACTCTCCAGTCCTGCTCTGCAACTCATGCTGGGTTCACTCACATAGGGATATCGTGACAGATTGGATCATAACAGAAAAGACACCTGTCTTCTGATACGTGCTCCTTGCACTGATTTTTGGAGGTTAAATGCTGGGAGAAATAGCACCTCCTGCCACTGTATGGCACAGTAGACCTCTGTGTCTGATACAAGTCCTGAGAAGTCCTTAAAGGGAACTACAGTCAAAATTTACAAAAAAAAGGTATTGTGCAGAATGTTTCAATTTGTAGATATAGTCCTAGTGTGTATTTCCCTTTCTTTGCTGTAAGGAGTTTTTTCTAAATGTGCTTGCTAGTTTTATGGCCCCTGGGGATCTCCATGTTTGAATTTTTTATTGCTCTTCTCTTTCCTACAATTCCTCCTGTCCTATGTGACAGTGATGCATTCATGACTATTAATTCCACAAGATTTGGCTTTGTGTCAAGTTTACAGCAGTAAAACTATGATTTTAGGTAAGTCTCCTTATCTGGTAAGCACTAATGAAGACTACATTTACAGATGGCAAACACTGGAGGGATAATGGAGAGGGCTGTTCTATAAGGAAACAACTAGAGTCTTCATAATAACAGCGTTGGTGACCTGAGGTGATTTGTGTGCTTTTTATGACTGTGTGTAGTGTGTTGTAAAAAAGTTAAAAAAAAAAAAACATTTACCGCTGCTGGCTAGATCAGGACATATACAGTACATAGAAAACAAAATGTTTGGATTAGAAGGAGTTATTCAATTGAGGCCCTGAGAGAGGAAGGTTGCAATGGGGTTGGAGTTTTGTTAACCATGTTTCATTGGCACCTATCTTGTCTGGTGGAGATATATCCTGGAAGAGTGTTGATGCTAGATTTTAAAAGGACAATCAGTCCTTTGGGGTATTTAATGTATATGCCCCCAATCAAAGGCAGAAAGGGTGGATATTTTTCATAAAATCCAACCTATGTATTTGCATCTCAGATAGTCATTTTGGAGGGGATTTCAACTGTCCTTTACTACAGGCTGCTGCTTTACAGAAAAACAAAAAGTTTATTGTGACTCTTATGCCTTAATATATATGATTACCATTGCTAATCTGAGAGACTCTTACTGCACAGTGCACAAGATGGGGGGAGGCTTTACTTATTTTAAAGGAACCATCACTTCCAGAATAAATTATATTTCTATATCCAAGCATGTAAATATTTTGCCTTCCACTACTATGGCTATAGAAACATCTAGAGCTAGATTTTCTAATATGTACAAAAGTGGAGTGCAAAGGTTTGTGCTGTGTTTGTGCTTGACTTGGAGGTTGCCATATTCAGTAAGATAGTGCACCAGTGCTATTTTACTGAATATAGACCCGTGTCGGTGTAGCGCTAAATCAAGTAGCACACTGCCCCAACATGGACTGTGGCTGTATGCAATCCATAGGGAACTGTGCCCCAGACCAGATAGTGCTGTGAGCCATGGCGTGATATTCAGCTGCAAAATGCAAATGAGACCATTGGGCATGCTAGGGGCTAAGGGTCCATTAGCATGCCCCCATTTTGGGATCATTTGCATTGGAAGCAATGGGAGGTTTGTGCCCATCCTGTGGTTTTCTCAAGGTTGTGTTGTTGACCTATAAAACCCTACATGACCAGGGAGCTCAGTACCTGCAAGATCTGCTGTTTCCCCAACTTCCCCTCCCATTCGCTCAGATCCTCTGATGAGGGATTGCTAGAGACTCCCAAGGTACGTTTGAAAACATCTAGTGGTAGCTCATTAGCCTTTATGGCTCCTACCCTGTGGAATTCTCTACCTCATTGGATATGAGATAGCCTGACTATAGAGGGATTTAAAAATTCCCTTGATGCCCATTTATTTGCACAGGTGTTTGATGAGTCAGTGGAAATTTGATTATGTGGCTGCACTTTAAAATTGAAATTGAATTTTTAATAATTTTAATTGGTTGTATTACTGTTTTAAAGTTATTAGAATATGAATTTTATGTTGGCTATTATATGTATTTTTTGTAAAGGTGCCCTGAGCCTTGGAAGGGCGCCTAATATAAATAAAGTTTTACTTGCTTGCTATCTGCTACATCAGTCATGGTGGCAACTGGCCCCCTTCACACCCCAAATGCCTGTCCCCCAGTGTAACTGTACTCCTCAGTGCATGGTGCCCCCCCATGAACATCCATCCTGGTATGTAACACCATGATCCTGCTGTCTAGTGATGCCCTCCACCCCACCGATTGCCCATCCAGATGAGGGTACCCTCCCCTGCAATCATCCATCTGTGTGAGTAGAAGTACATCGCTGTTGTCCAGTGGCACCCCCATGCCCTGAGCACCCAGCCCCCATTCACTATAGATGTCCATGGTGTCCAGTGAAACCCCCACCCACCGAGCACCCATCCTGGTGCTACAGCTAAGGCCCATGTGGCTACAGGCCCCCAACCAAATCTCACAGCCCATACAGTCCCCTGCTGCTCAGGTGGAAAGTGGCATCCCTCTCCCAATCCCCAGCTCAGGTAGCCAAGCGATCCCTGGCATCCAGTGGACCCCCCCGACCACCAGTTGCCAACTGGACTATGATAAGCACATTAGCTAAAGAATAATATCTACTGCGGTATCCAGGGTTGCTAGTGTGATCCCAGCAGATTTTCTGGTGGTGAGGCACCCTATAGTGTGGTAAGCATGTAGACATAGGGATTCCACTGCCAGGGATTATTGTTGCACCAACTGTGTACCAAAAGTACAGGATGACATCCATTAGAGAGAAGAAGGGCCAGACAATAATGGTGTCATTGAAAACCCCAATCTGCTCCTCCTGCACCCAGCATGCCTCCCAGCCACCCGGCCCCCCCAATATTTGAGCTGGCAGGGCCATGTGGGGAGCCCAATATGGTGACCAGCACTGCTCTCCTCTCATCTACTCAGCCGGCCACCATATGTGATGACAGGGAGTGTGCATGCAGTATTACATGGGCTCCCTGTCATTCCATATTGCAGACAGCCAAGGAGGTGAAAGGAGGGATGTGCTGGTCACCATATTGGGCTACCTGCATAGCTCTTCCAGCTCAGGTATGGGGGAGGAGGATTGGCTGGGTGGCATACCAGCTGCAGTCAGAGTGGGTGGGGGTCCACGGCCACACCACTGTTCACTGGTTCTGTTTCTCTGTATCAGGTGGCATCCTGCACTTGTGGTACACAGTTGGTGGAATGATGATCCATGACAGTGGGATGTACATGCCTACCACACTATAGGGTGCCTCACTGGAACACCTGCTGTGATCACACCAGTGACTCTGGGTACTGTTGGCAGTAGCTGTCGTTCTGTAGTTAACAGTGCTTCTCACAGTCCAGATGGCAATCAGTGGTTGGGGGTGGGTCCACTGGATGCCAGGGATTGCTCGGCTACCTGGGCTGGGGATTGGGAAGGGGATGCCATTTCAACTTGAGCTGCAGGGGAATTTATGGGCTGTGAGTCTGGGGGGCCTGCTAGCTGCAGGGGCTTCAGCAGCAGCAATGGGCACTGGCACACTCTCTCTGCATATGGCATTGTACTAAGTATGATGTGAGCAGAGCATGGCTTGAAGGCACACATACTAGCCTTGCTTGTAGAGCAGAAAGCAGCTAACTAAAAGAAGCTATATTTTCTTATTAATTTAAAACTTATATCTCAGCAGGAGTCAGTGACTGTTAAGATTAAGTAGACAGATAACTTTATTAGAAGTAGAAGGGTCTTATTTAGGGTTAAAAAAGAAAAGAAAGAAAGTCAGTGTGTGTTCTGTGCAGGGAAGGGCACTGTATCAGCTGACTTTGCTAAACCAGTAGGAGGAAAGAGAGCTTACCTGGGGGTGTGGTTTAGACACTATAAAAGCAGGTGAGTCAAATTACAACTTCCTGTTGCTAGCCTTGCTTGTAGAGCAGAAAGCAGCTAACTAAAAGAAGCTACATTTTCTTATTAATTTAAAATGTATATCTCAGCAGGAGTCAGTGTCTGTTAAGATTAAGTAGACAGATAACTTTATTAGAAGTAGAAGGGGTCTTATTTAGGGTTAAAAAAGAAAGAAAAGAAAGAAAGTCAGTGTGTGTTCTGTGCAGGGAAGGGTACTGTATCAGCTGACTTTGCTAAACCAGTAGGAGGAAAGAGAGCTTACCTGGGGGTGTGGTTTAGACACTATAAAAGCAGGTGAGTCGAATTACAACTTCCTGTTGCTAGCCTTGTTTCTTACTAATTGCCCTCCATCCCACCCACCCAAAGCCAGTTCTACTTTTCTAGCCACTGGATTTGACTGTCAACAGAAACTTCCTGTTTGGCAGTAGGAAGGAAAGGATCATAGAGAAACATTGGTTTTGTCAACCCTAAAGGAAAAAAGTAGCTCACTCTCCCCCAGCTGCTGGTGGTCTGATATTGAGCAAGGAAGAAGGAGGCTACTGAAGAAGATAGGAAGTTGCTGTCCCAGAACAGGAAGGGTGAGAGCTGTAAGAAGAGGAGAGAATAAGCACCCAGAGAAACAGTAGAGAGGACACAAAATAAGACATGATAGGAGTGGTACAGTGCAATGGCTGTGGGGTGGCAGTGTTCCAGGAGACATTCTGGAGGCTGCGATGCTGCCCTATTTGCAGACACCTCTCTGGTCTGAGGAGGAGGTTGCCCATCTCAGGCTGACCTGGCTAGGATTCATGAACCTCCTCCCCAGGGACCACCAGGGCCAATGCCACTACCTCAGAGGTTGCCAAGAAGAGGAGAGCTGGACCAGGGTGGGCTCAAGGAGGAGAGGTGGTGGAACAGAGTTGCATCCCTCCAGCTGTACCTCTCCACAATTCATTTGCTCTTCTGGTGGATAGTGGTTCCTCTATGGAGGCACCTGCAGTGGAGACCAAGGAGGATGCTGGGAACCTTCACAAAGGAGACCCACAGGAGGGTGGCATGGGACCCCACAGGGGAAGGAAACAACTCCTGGTGGGGGACTCAATCATTAGGGGGTAGAAATGGGGGAGGAAGGGGAGAGGGAGGTAAGGTGCCTTCCTGGCGCCACGGCTTGGAGGGACAGGAAGCGAATCCTCAGGATCGTGGGAGGAGCTGCACAAGGGAGGGAGCTGGATGTCATTGTCCACCTAGGAACAAATGACCTGGCTAGGAATGGGATCAGAGCAGTGCAAGAGGAGTTTGTAGAGTTGGGAAGGGGCCTTAGACAAGTAGCGCATATGGTAACCTTCTCAGAGGTGCTGCCTGTCTATGGCAAGGGAGATACTAGGGCACTTCTCACCAGGGAATTCAATGAGTGGTTGAAAAACTGGTGTGGAGCTCAGGGTTTTGGCTTCATTGGGGACTGGGGAGCCACCTGGAGGGATGCAGACCTATACTGGTGCGATGGACTGCATCCGTCTGGGGGGGAACCAAAATCCTAGGTGAGAGGTTTAAATGCTTCATTGACAAGCATTTAAACTAGCCAAGGGGGGAGGCACTGAAAAGGAGCAGGGAAATCCAAGCCTCCCCCCACAAAACATGGTGATTAGTGAGGTAAACACCAAGGTACAAAAGTTATTAGGGAGCAGAACAGATTTAAATGTAAAAAAAGGCAAAGGCAGTCAGGACAGAAATGGGGCTAAAAGGGGTAAGGCTATCAAAAAGTGGAGGGTGATGAGTACCAATGTCCATAGTCTGTGTAACAAGCTCCCTGAACTAGTGGCCTTGATGGAAGAGGGTTGCCTGGATATTGTGGCAATCACAGAAACATGGTACACAGAGAACCATGACTGGGATGTCAACATACCAGGATACACAATCTACAGGAGGGACAGGGAGGGTAAAGAGGAGGAGTAGCTCTCTATGTAAAGGAAGGGATCAAAGCAACAGAACTAAAGAAAACAGGGAGCAGATGAGGCACTTTGGGTCACCCTGGAGACAGGAAATGGCACCACAATCCGCATGGGGTTGTATACAGACCCCATCTCAGGGAGGAATGGACAAGGAAATGATAGAAGGCTTTCTTAGAATGGCATAAAAAGGGAGATATTGTTGATGGGGACCTGAATATGCCAGATGTTAACTGGAGCACCTTTGCTGCAGGCACATTCAAGAGGTCATTCTTGATGCCCTACAGGGGCATGCCTCAGACAGCTAGTATTGGAACCCACTCGGGAGGAGCAATCTTAGACCTGGTACTCTCAAATGGGGATGGAGAAAGAATCTCAGATTTAGAAGTGGTAGCCATCTGGGAACAAGCGACCACCAAACAGTGTGGTTCACGATAAACACAGCCATACAATCAAGCCATACAAAAGCAAGAGTACTGGACTTTAGGAGGACTGACTTTGGGAAAATGAGAGAGTGTCTCAGAAAAGTACTAGCAAACAGGCAAGGAGGAGGGGTGGAGGAACAATGGGGAGTGATCAAAACAGCCATCACAGAGGCAACAAGTCTTTGTGTAAAGCAAATCAATAAAACACAACGAAAGAAAAAAACGCTATGGTTCTCAAAAGAGGTGGCAGGGAAGGTTAAGGAGAAAAAGACAGTATTCAGGAAATATAAGGAAACACAAAAGGAGCAGGACAGAGAACTTTATCAGTTAAAGCAGAAAGAGGCTGGGAAGGCAGTCAGAATAGCAAAGGCCCAAACCGAGGAAAGGATAGCCAAAACTGTTAAGAAGGGGGATAAGACCTTTTATAGGTACATTAGGGAGCGAAGAAAGACCAAAGGAGGGATACTGAAGCTTAATAAAGGGGAGGGAATGTGGGTAGAGGGTGACAGTGAAAAAGCAGGGATACTGAAGCAGATATTTCTGCTCAGTATTCACAAAGGAAGAGAGGGGAGTTACCTAAACCAAACAAGAGAAACACTCTGAAGACGGGGTCAATACCAGTCCATTTACAGAAGAAAGGGTTCTGAAAGAACTAATAAAATTGAAAGGTAGACAAAGCAATGGGGCCTGATGGGATTCACCAAGAATTCTAAAAGAACTAAGGGTAGAACTAGTGACACCGCTGACTACTCTCTTTAACAAATCATGGGAGGATGGGGTGGTACCCGAGGACTGGAGGGCAGATGTGATTCCTCTTCACAAAAGTGGGAGCAGGACAGAGGCAGGAAACTACAGACGAGTTAGTTTGACCTCAGTGGTAGGGAAAATGATGGAATCACTTCTGAAGGAAAGAATTGTTGAGTACCTAGAGGCCAGTAGGGCACAGGACCCAAGGCAGCATGGATTCATGATGGGAAGGTCATGTCAGATGAATCTAATAGATTTCTTTGACTGGGTGACCAAAGTAGTGGACCAGGGAGGGGCTGTGGACATGGTCTACCTGGATTTTAGCACGGCATTTGATACAGTCCCACACAAAAGATTAATACACAAGATAGCCAGCCTTGGAGTGGGTCCCAAGGTGGTAGCCTAGATAAAAAATTGGCTAGACAACAGGACGCAAAGGGTAGTAGTAAATGGAGTACACAGTGAAGGAAGGAGGGTTATTAGTGGGGTACCACAGGGTTCAGTACTGGGACCGGTATCCTTTTTAATGTCTTTATAAGTGACATTGCAAAGGAACTGGAAGGAAAAGTATGTCTCTTTGCAGATGACACAAAGATCTGCAACAGGGTTGATACACAAGATGGAGTGGAAAGGATGAGAAGGGACTTGGCAAGGTTGGAGGAATGGTCAAATGTATGGCAGCTCAGATTCAATGCAAAGAAGTGCAAGGTAATGCATATGGGAAACAAAACCCAGGGGAAGCGTACACAATGGGGGGTGAGATACTGACAACAGTAAAAATAGAAAGGGACCTGGGGGTAATTATATCAGATGACCTAAAGGTGGGCAAGCAATGTGAGAAGGCAGCAAGGTAGGCTGGGGGGATGCTGGGATGCATAAGAAGAGGCATCAATAGTAGAAAACAGGAAGTTGCTATCTCTCTGTACAGACAGTTGGTGAGACCCCATCTGGAGTACTGTGTGCAGTTCTGGAGACCCCATCTCCGCAAAGACATAGGTAGAGTGGAGGCTGTCCAGAGGAGGCCAACCAAAATGGTGCAGGGTCTGCACCAGAAGACATACGAAGAAAGACTAAAGGAGCTTAATATGTATACCCGTGAGGAAAGAAGGGAGAGAGGGGACATGATAGAAACTTTGAAGTACCTCAAGGGAATTAACAAAGTCCAAGAGGGTAGCATCTTCCAGAAAAAGAGATGTGCAAGAACAAGGGGGCACAATTTGAAGATAGAGGGGGGACAGCTCAGAGGTAATGTGAGGAAGTATTTTTTCACTGAGAGGGTTGTGGATGCATGGAACAGCCTCCCTGAGGAGGTCGTGGAGTCAAGAACAGTGGGGACTTCAAGAATGCATGGGACAGGCATAAGGCAGTCCTAGTGGGGGGTAGGAGGAAGTAAGCTGTTGGTTAACTAGGATCTGCAGCTTATCTGTTAGGTAGGAAAATGGGCAGACTAGGTGGGCCAAGCGGTCCTTATCTGCTGTCAAATTCTATGTTTCTATGTTTCTATACACTTCTTTGTCTTCTGCTGCCTCTCACCTTGGAATAGAAAGACATAACAACTTGCTTTATTCTGTAAGAACTAACTGTTGAGTTCACTGTCCAAACCAGCCCAAACCAGCCTGCAGTAACCGAAAAGCCAAAACAGCAGATGAGGCTGTCTCTGTTCTCAACAACAACCTTGTCACACTGGCAAATAAGCATGCCCCCTTTATCAAGCCTAGGTTGCGCCACACCTCTCACTCTGGTTTACTCCAGGTCTTAAAGCTGCACTCACAAACCGCAACAAGTTCTGGGCTCAGGCCAGGCATACCAAGAGCCCTGCAGATAGACAGACTTTTAGAGCAGCTAGGAATGCGTGCGTGAAAAGCATTCATTCTGCCAAACCAAACTTCTATGTTTCCACCCTAGAACAGGCAAACGGGAATTCCCATAAAATTTGGAGGACACTTAAATCCATCGAAGGACAGCCTAGTGCACCCTCCATTCCAGCTAAGATCCTTACCATCGGCAGGTTCATTGAAAGTAATTCCCAAATCCTGGAAGAACTCAACTCCCATTTTGTCACTGCTGGCTTAGTCTTTGACTCCTCACCTTATGCAAGTTGAGGGAATAATCAAGCCAGTTCTATCCCCACTCCCCTTACCTTGTCTTGTCCCTTCCTGCTGCATACACTTAACTACAAAGAAGTTGAAGACTCACTCCTTAACCTAGATACTAAGAAAAGCACCGGGGATGATGGACTTGAACCTTTTTTCTTAAAACTAGGCTACGCCTATCTCACTGCCCCCATTCTTCATATTTTCATTCTCTTCATCTCTTCTGCCACAGTTCCGTCTTGTTGGAAATCTGCCCACATGCTTCCCTTATTCAAATCGGGGGACCCATGTGATCTAAATAATTACAGGCCTATCTCAAGCTTGCCTATTCTTTCTAAAGTTTTTGAAAAACTGATTTACAATCAATTGAAACTTCATATCAAAACCTTTTCACTTCTAAACCCAGCACAATCTGGTTTCCAGCCTAAGCACAGCACTATCACAGCACTGGCTAAAGTCACTGATGACTGGATCTCTACTTTGGATGCTAAGAAGATCACAGGTGCAGTCTTCCTAGACCTTAGTAAAGCATTCAACACCATTGACCACAATTTACTAGTTATCAGCCTTACTAAATTAGGTGCCACTCCTTCCACCACTCAGTGGTTTACCAGTTACCTAGCAGGGAGTAAACAGAAAGTTAAAGCCGATGGCCTATTCTCAGCCTCCTTGCCGATTGCCAGGGATGTCCCGCAAGGCTCCATCCTAGGCCCTATCCTTTTTTCTTTGTACATCAATGACCTTGAGTCTTACATAACCAAATCCAACTTGAATTTCTTTGCGGACAACACAGTACTGTATACCTCTCGTCAACGTTGTCTGAAGTAAGGGACGTGCTACAAGCTGACTTTGCTCAGCTGGAAATTAATCTTATTAATGCTAAGCTTCTTCTCAATCCCAAGAAAACCAAGGCTATGATCTTTACTCTTAGTACCTCCTTTACCACCCCCCCCGGCCTACCAAAAGACTTTGTTGCTACCTCTCTAGGCGAACCTTTGGAAGTCGTCCCCAAATTTAAATATCTTGGCATTTGGTTAGACAACAAGCTCTCTTTCAATGACCATCCTGAAGACCTATCCAGAAGGCTAAAAGCCAGGTTAGGTTTCTTTTTCAGAAATAGGTCTCTCTTTCCACTTGAGATTAGAATTAGGCTTGTTCAGGCCACATTCCTTCCCCTACTTGATTATGGGGATCTAACTTACACCTCCTCTACAATCTCAAGCCTAAGTAAGTTGGACATCCTCTACCACCGTGCTCTGCGGTTCATTACGAACTCCCCGTACCAAACCCACCACTATGATCTTTACGCAGCTGTTGGCAGGACATTACTTACCACTAGAGGTTTGCTCCATGCTGGTATTTGGACTCTTAAGTTACTCCTGAACAAACTCCCAAGCTACCTAACATCTCTCATCTGCATTTCCCACTGTGCATATTCACTTAGGAAATCTGAGTTCATCTTCCATGTCATGCCTAGGACTCAAACCACCTTTGGCAAATGCACCATTTCACATGGTCTTCCAACTATCTGGAACTGACTCCAATCCACCCTGAAACTATCCAGCACTGTCTCTGTTAACTTCTACAAAAAGTTAGCCGCGTCTAAAATAAAAGATATTTGTAGCTGTTTTTAAGACTCTTCCCTACCCTTATGTCCTTACTACGCCCTCCCATCCACCTGGAACTAGCTCTAGTCAAGACTTGAAATTATCTAAATGATCTCTCCAGCTGTTCTCAAGACCTTCTCCTGCCCTTGCCTTCTTTATCTATATCTTACTCCCCTTATTCTCTCTAGCCCTCTTCCTCCTCTTCCCCTCACCACTCATCTTCAACCCCTCCTTCTTAATTAACTACTCTCTCCTGTCAATGTACACTGTCCACATTTATTGCTTCCCACTAGCTTATGCTAATAATCCGTACCTTGTCTTGTCTTAACTGAGTGCTATGTATTATATGAACCTTAACTGTACTTTGTTTTACTACGATGTACTCTTCTATGTAATGGTGCACCTGAACCTTATTTGTACTTTGTTTTATTTTTTTTTTCTATGTTGCCTTTTTATGCAATGTCTCCTTGACTGTATACATGCTTCAGGACCTCCTTGTGAATGAGCTTGCTCAACAGAGTTTTCCTGCAATAAACTTGAACTTGAACTTGAAATGGACCCAACCCAAACCTTCTGGTTGGGGTATACAGAGACACAGAGAATCCCCCTGCCAATGAAAACATACATGAAATCAAGCATTTTGCCTTATTTGGGAGAATAACTTTTATCTCTGATAAGAAATTGTTTCTGGAGTATAACAACTGTCTGAATTTTGTAGGTGTGTACACGAGTGGGTACACTTGTGGCTCCCTGACAGGTAAAGCTTGCTTGTGTTTTATGCTGTCTGGTAATGAATTGTATTTTAGCTATGATACTTTTGGTCTTGTGTTGTGATTCTGCCAGCACATCAGATTATCTGCTAACAGATGAGGACCTGTGAGAGGGACGTGTGCTTGGACAAAACCAATGTCAAAAGGGTTATAGGCATCTGGTCAGAATACTGGAGGGTGTTGAATACCTCCACCTGCCATTTGATTTTGGCACACAATGCCACTGATACCAGGGCATACAACTGTTTGGCTATAGAGAAAGAGGTGAGCCAGTAAGCCTCAATCTCCAATCAATACAGCCTGATTAGAAGGTGACTCCACCAAAAATAGCTATGAATTCTGAGCTCACAATAGATGTCTTTAAATGTCTTACCTCCCATGGAAGTTGGAGTGATTTCAAGCGGGACTCAAAGCACCAAACTAACCCTGTATAGTACTTAGTGTTGGGTGTCTGGCAGTTGGGTTTCAATGCTAAAAACTGCAAGATCATGCACCTGGGTCACAGGAATCCAAGGGAGACGTACAGGATGGGTGAGGAACTTCTGGCTGCCACAAGTCAGGAGAGAGACCTGGGGGTTATTATATCTGACGACCTGAAGGCGACCAAACAATGTGAAAAGGTGGTGGGGAGAGCAAACAGAATGTTGGGGTGCATAGGGAGGGGCATAACAAGCAGGAGGAAAGAGGTGGTGATGCCACTGTACAGATCACTGGTGAGGCCTCAGCTGGAGTACTGTGTCCACTTCTGGACACCACATCTCCGGAAGGATATTGAAAAAATAGAGGCAGTCCAGAGAAGGGCAATGAAAATGGTACTTGGACTGCACCATAAGCCCTATGAGGAAAGACTTAAGGACCTTAATATTTATTCACTGACCGGGCGCCTCCACAGCAGCGACTCTGGTTCTGAACTTCAGCTGGCAGTGCTTGCTCCTCTGCCCGCCTGCCCAGAAACCAGGTATGCCACATCTCTCCAAGGAAACCCAGCTCCTGAGCAGAGAAACCCCGATTGGCTCACTGTCTCAAGCCGAGCTTCTCATTAGCCACCTTACTGCACTCTGATTGGACAGTCTTTCTACTACTATTTCTAGCACTTTTCGGCACTTATTTTTAAACTGTGTAATTCAGTAAACTGTAATTTTGTCCACTCACCCTCCCCACCCTGTCTACTCTATTTTCTCTCCACTCCCATTGTCTCCACTTTGGTCCTCCTCTAAAAGCAAACAAATCACTTTCCTTAACATGGCCCTGCACAAGCCTACCTTATTTTTCCTCCTCATTTCATATTTCCTCACAGTGGCCCCCTCAGCTCTCTACCCAAACAATCATGCCCTAATTTCACCAGCCTTATGCGCTGCCCAAACAACCTCCTACAAGCCTCACCCAAAAAACCACTCTGTATCCCACCCACATGCCCCCCATTGGTCCTGGGATCCTGCCTGCACAGTTGCAAACCTCCGCATTGCTCATTAGGGCTGTCAGACCAGCTACCTTAGCCATCCTACACACCAGGAGACTACAATTCCCTGCCACCTACTCCTTCCTCCTTCTCACCCTTCTCCTCGCTGGGGACATCAAACCTAACCCACGCCCTCAGATTAGCCCCCAACCACTATACTCCCACAAAGAACTCTCTATTGCCCATATTAACATTTGCAGCCTTCTGCCCAAAATGAACCAACTAAACTGCTCGATGTACGAGCACTCTCCTGACATCCTATGCCTGACTGAAACTTGGCTGTCTGCATGGACCCCCAACTCCTCCTTAAATATCCCAAACTACAATATGCTTAGACAAGACCGAGGCAAGCATGGTGGTGGTGTTGCCATCTACACAAAGCAGCCCCCTCATGCTCAGTCACTTTTAAGAAAACTCACTCAAGCTCCCATGAAGTCCTCCTGGTCCAACTTGCCCTCCCTGCCTGTCTTCCTCTGTTTATTGGTGTACTCTGTGCCTCACCTTGACTTGTTCATAACTCTCATCTCCATCGTAACTACCTTTCCTGACCTAACCTCCAAAGGTAAGTTAGTTCTGGTAAGTGCTTTCAACCTGGACTGGCTTGCCCCCTCCTCAAAGGCCCACATCCCCAAAACAGAGTCCCTTAATCTCACTCAGCTAGTAAATGAATCTACCCGCTACAACCAACACTCCTACAACCACTCCCTACTAGACTGGATCCTCACCTTCCACTCACATAGGATAACCTTTTCTGGCATCCTTGCAAATGCGCTAAGTGACCACTGCATAACGTACTGTATCTGTAAAACTCACATGCCCAAGTCCACGCCAAAGTATATTAATACTCACTCCCTAAATGCACTGGACACTGAATCCCTGCTAGCCAGCCACAGTCATGCTGACTGGCACCAGGTGTATTCTGCCCCTGATGTTAACACTACCATCTCCAGCTTCCTGCACATTTTCACGATGATCTGGGACTCCTATGCCCCTCTAAAGAAACTTAGGGTAAAAAAGCTCCACCATCAGTGAATCTCTGCTTCCATCCTCGCCAAATGCAAGGCCAGAGACAAAGCTTGGTCTTCTTTTAAATCACACCCAAACCCTATAAACAGGCAAGTATACAACTCCCTCTGAAATGCCTGCACTAAAACTATAAGACAGGCAAAAGCCGACTTCTTTAAATCACAGCTTGCCTATGCCCACCCCTCCAAATTCTGGAACATCGTTCACTCGCTTCTTGATCTTCTGACACAATCCAGCTCTCCTGCCTTCATGCATCATGGCCAGCCTATCACCGACTTCAGTGACATTGCTGACACCCTAAACAAATTCTTCACATCTTGCACCGTACCTCATAGCCCTCCACCCAACACTGTTACCCCCACCTCCCCATTACCAAAACTACTTCAATTTCTCACCTGTCTCCGGAAGAGGTCCTTGTCACTCTCCGCTCTTTAAATACCAGTAAATCCAGCCCAGAAGGGATCCACCTCAAGCTCCTGCAGATCTCTGTTTCTGCAATCACCAAGCCAGTCACCTGTCTACTCAATCTCTCCTTTTCTTCAGGTACAGTCCCACAGGCCTGGAAAACTACCTCCATTATTCCCATCCACAAAGGCAGTGACACCTCAACACCCAGTAACTGCAGGCTGATCTCACTCCTCCCAGCCCTTGCTAAGCTGCAGAAACCCCTCACCCACTCCAGGCTATTGGAGTATCTGACTGCATACAATCTCCTATCCCTCCACCAGTCAGGTTTTAGAAAACAACATTCTACCATCTCCTCACTCCTGCAGGTCACAAACCACATTCACACCACCTCTGACCAAGGCCTGCTAACTGCTACTGTTTTTGTCAAACTAGCCAAGGCCTTCAATTCCGTGTCCCACCCTCTCCTCCTAGCAAAACTAGAGGCAGCTGGCATAGCCCCATCATGGTTCAGTAGTTCAACTACTACCTCTTCAACAGATCACAGTCAGTCAGAATCTCAGACATCTCATCCACTTCCCTCCCCATCCTAGCCAGAGTACCACAAAGATCTGTCCTTGGTCCCATCCTTTTCTTCCTTTTCATTAACAACGTTCCCTCCACCTGCACAAAATCTAGCATACACATGTATGCGGATGACACTATCCTTATTACCTCAGGCCTATCAACTCATAAAGGGTTGTAATTCCTATGTGCTTAAATGAATAAAATAAAGTCCAACATACTCTCCAATGTGACTTCAATAATATTCAGCAATGGTTCAGTCAAAACCAACTAAAATTAAACACTACCAAAACCGTATCTAAGATCTTTGGCACTGCCCGGAAACTTAGCAAATCCTCCCACCCACCTCCCATCACCTCCCTGGATGGTACCCTGTTAGACCAGGTCACGAAATACAAATACCTGGGTGCTTAGCTTGATCCCCCACCTATCCTTCATGCCCCACATAGATGCAACTGTTGCCAAATTTTGCCCCAAGTTGGGTATGCTTTATTGGCACCAAGATTCCTTCCCGCTTGCAGCCAGATGTCAGATCCCAACTAAAATGATCCTCCCCATCTTTGACTATGCTGACGTGATCTACTGTACAGCCTCTGGTACCACCCTATCCAAGCTTGATACCCTCCTAAACTCCTTTTGCTGCTTTGTGACTAATTCTCCCCTCTGAACACAGCATTGTGATCTGTACTCTCTCCTCAGTCTTACTCCGCTGTCCCACAGGCATTATATCCACTCCTTCAACCTTATATCTAAATTCTGGTTTAACATGCTACCCTCCTACCTGTCAGACTGTCCCTCCCCCACCACTGTCACCACATACTAACTGAAGCAAAGAAATGTATGCTCGTTTAGCATCCCTCATCCACCCTCATCATCTGGCCTTGCCGACTTCTCCTTCTGGTTTTCTGCCCCAGATGATTTACTCTACAACCCTCAGGCTCCTGTGACTTCTGCACCTAAGCACTTTCTTTACCCTCCTTCTAAATGCACTTACTATCTGTTGATTTCTAACCATGTACTCTCAAATTACCTGAGCTGTACAAGACCCATGTGTGCTACTGATTATCATTGTATTACTGTAAATCTTACTGTACTTACTGATAATTGTTGTATTACTGAACATCAGACTGCCCTTCTTGTCTCAATTTTTAACTGTTTCTTTACTACTGTGCCACTTGCTTATTGCAACCCACTGAAAATATGTATTTTACGTTAATTGCATGTATTTTACGCTAATTTGTATGAACTGCCACCCCCCTCACTCCGCGTTGCACCTGTAATCGAGCCTTGGCTCAGTGTGCCTTTCCCGCTTACCAATTGTTTAAATAAATATAATAAATAAAAGAAGGGAGAGGGGAGAAATGATAAAGACTTTCAAGTACCTTAGGGGAATAAACAGGGTACAGGTGGAAAGCATATTTCGGAGAAAACTCTGCACAAGAACAAGGAGGCATGATAAGAGGCTGAATGGTGGAAGGCTCAGGGGTAATGTTAGGAAATACTTTTTCACCAAAATGGTAGTGGAGCCGTGGAACAGCCTTCCAGCAGAAGTGGTGGGGTTGAAAACAATACGAGTGTTCAAGAGTGCATGGGATAGACATAAGGGTACCCTGGAGATGTGCAGAGCAGGAGAGCTGCAGATCAAATAGGATCTGGGGCTGCAGCAATGAGTAGGGAAATGGGCAGACTAGGTGGGCCGTATGGTCCTTATCTGCGAACAGATTCTATGTTTCTTAGAACAGCTGTACATGGAACAAAAGCCCAAGGCTAAGAAAAAATACCAAAAGGGTTTGATGGTCGCTGCCCTATTTGCTTTTTGTCAACCTTTAGAAAGTAAAGTGCATGCTTTTGGTAGAGGAACTGAAATATCATGAGATTAGAATGTGTAAGTTGAGGGAGGAGCTGCAGCAATTGAAACAGGAGAAGCAGCATGCTTTGCATGCTAAATGTTTGTTGATTAATGAGGATGAGTGTCTGAAAAGTGAGATTGTCTTAAAGGGCACAGTTCCCTCCATTCCCATTAACAAAGTGAGACACATACCATGAAGTGGAGAGAAATGGCCATAGCCATGTGTTTATTAATTCCAGTTATCAATGATGATCAATTAAAGTAATGCCTTCAAACACATTCAGCTGGATGTGTGCTGCCAGGTGGTCTGGGTTGGTACCTTCCCGCATAACTGGCTTTCCCTACCTTGGGGGGTAGCCAACCATTTGCAACCCTGCAAGGGACTCCTTGCCTCCAGGGCATGAAGGGTGACTCATGACTGGAAACCATGGCATCCCCCCCATCTGGGGATGCCCAGATGCCATAGGAGTGCACCCCGAGAGGCTGTCCCCTGGCTTCCTGCCCCTATTGTCCTAGGTGAGCCCCAGCCGGCGAGGCCCCAGCCTCCCATCAGTCACCAGGTGGTCTGTCTGCATAAGGTCATGACCCCCATTACCTCCTCTGCATCAACCAACCAATACCACCTTGCCATCACAGGGTGAGCACTGCTCACACTCTCCCAAGCACATCGGCCAAAGTTCTCACCACTGCCTGGCGAATATCTTCTAAGAACCTATCTAATCCCAAACTAGATAAATGTACCCCATCCCTTGCAAATAACTCTGTTTCTTGTATCTTAATGCTGTCATGCCTTACTGCAGATCCTCCAAGGCTCCCCACAAAAGCCCTCATGGCTGCGTTTTGCAGCTGGCACAATTTATCCAAGGCCTTGGGATCCCTGACCTGATGCCAATGATGTCTCTGTATCACATCAGATCATATGATGTGCAAGCCGGGCCATCTGCCCTCCAAGTAACACAAGTCCTCTTTTCCTTTTCTCAGCAGCTCAATGGATGAGACCATCCCCATGTCTTTGTCCCCCGAGTTAATCACCAGTATCTGCTGAGGACCCCTCTCTCATGCTTCGGCTAACAGCATTGAAAGCAGCCCTTGCCATCTCATTCCTCTGCAGCCCAACCAGATGACTTCCACAGGCTGTTGATCCAGGAACAAATTCCTTCCATCCTGAGTTTGACTTGCATGTCTGGCTGCTTAATGTACAAATGAATGCCCTCACACCCAGATCTTACACTGCTGTGACTTGGGTCCTGCTGAGATAAAGAGAAGACAAGTTAAAGCATATGCGGCCTGACATACCTTTCAAAAGCTTGGGAGCGCCACCTGCCCAAGGCCCGTATTTGTTCATTTGCCCAACGTTTGGCCCTGGCATGCGATGCTGCCCCTATCTGGAATGAATGTGTGTTGAAATCTTTCACACTGAAACGTAGTTGTCTCAAACTCTTGCCCAGAATACGGCGGAATTGGTACACTGTGGCTGGAGACCCATCCTGGTGCCGGAAAAATGCTACTCCCTGCACAGATCTGTGGTCCAAGTAATCCTGAACTCTGTCCCAGACTGTCTATTGGACCCCTGGAGGGGACTTCAGATTACACCAACACCCTTGAGCCATAGCGTCTATATTGCTCCAGTGTAGCTGAACGAATATGCCCCGTTTTGTCAGGGCTACGTCTTCATCAGTTAACACCATTGGCTGGCCTGATGCTTTGCTGGGTTGTACCAACTCAGATACCCGGAACGCCCCACAAAAGACCACCAAGTATGTTGTGCTGAAAAGCCAGGCCTCCACCTGGGAGGAGCATACCTCACCTAAAACCTCCCATACCTGCCCCAATAGGTCGGGGCTAATGGGTCGTCTACTGTCCGGGGGCATGGGGGTCTCCCTGGCCCACCCTTCTAGGAGCTTCCATAATAGGAATGCCCTCATATTATCAGTGTAACCCATGACTTTGAAGAACCATGCAATGCCCGCCAAATGTTGGCCCACTACTGCCCATGAGCGACCGCTTCTCTTTCTCAGGAGGGCATAGGCGCACAAATGGTCCACTGGGATGGGCCGTGTGTTGTCCCACCCTTGTTCCTGGTGGACCTTTATGAAATTATCTATGCCCTTGTATGCATAGCCTGTGTGCTGGGCACCAGGGACTGCCTGATTAATCCACAGGCCTCTGAGTTACCAGCTCCTACAGGTATGCTGTGACAACCCTGGGGTATTTCTCCGCTGCTGATGCCAGTTGCCGAAACCTCTGCCACTGCAAACGAGAGAGAGAGCATCAGCTATACCATTTTCCACACCTGGTACATGCACAGCCCTGAATTTTATGTTTAACATAAGGCACTTTAAAACAAAGATCCACATGAGATGCCCAATTGGGCCCCACCCACCCACTTGATGATTGATGGTGTGCACTACTCCAGTGCTGTCACACCTGAACTCAATACTCTTGTCCTTTAACTGTTTCCCCCATAACTCTAGTGCCACCACTAGAAAGAATTCTAATAGGGTGACCTGTCTATGTATCCCCCTTAACTGGCCATGCAGACGGCCACTGGCTTGTGCACCACTGGCCTTGAAAGTAAGCCCCAAACCCCAAGCCACCCAAAGCGTCCATGAAGAGTCCTAGCTCTTGACTGGATGTAGGGGCCTGCCAAATGGCTCACCCATTGAAATATGCCAAAAAGGTCTGCCAAATTTTCAAGTCTTCCCTCATGGTTGCAGTTACCCATGTTCTGTGATAAGGCTTGGTGCACCTTGCTCCCATCTGGGCCAGTCTGTGCATGAATGTCCTGCCTATTGTCATGATTCTGCAAGCGAAATTCAGGTGACCTACGAGCTGCTGCATCTTCTGCAGCATGTTCTTCATTGCCACCGCTATTCTTTCCAGCAGTTCCTTCACGGCAACCAACTTCTGCTGGGGCAGTCTGCATTCCTTCACCACCATGTCTATCTCTATTCCTAAGAAGGAGAACGTTGTGGTGGAGCCCTCTGTTTTATCCTGGGCCAGTGGCACTCCTATGTTGGCAGACACTTCCTGAAATGCTGCCATAAGCTTGGCACAGTTGCTTGAGCCTGCCCTCCTGATGAACAGGAAGTCATCCAGGTAATGTATTACCTGTGATCTCCCTGCTTGCTGTGTTGTAACCAATGCAACGCTGAGCTGAACTGCTCAAATACTGTGCATGCCACGCGTGCAGCCCATGGGCATGCAATTGTAGACATAATAGCTGCCTTCGAACTCTATGCCCAATAAATCTGTGTCATCTGGGTGTACTGGTAACAACCTGAAGGCTAACCCAATGTCTATCTTCCCCAGTAGGGTGTCTTGCCCAATGCCCCAATCACTTCCAGTGCCTCATCAAAGTGGTGTAAGTGACTGCTGTGTGGGCTGGGTTAATGAAGTGGTTTACTGTCTTCCCTTTGGGGTAGGATAAGTGATTTGTCATCCTAAACTCCCCTGAGGTTTTCTTCGGGATGATCTGGATGGGTGAGACCCACAATGTTCTACTTGGGAATGGGCCACTCACTCTCCCCACAGCTACCTGTTTCTGGAGCATCTCCCTGACTACTGGCGGCCATTCTTTGGTGGACTTCAGATACTGCACTTTGTACTGCAGATGAGGTCCTTCATACAGGATTCAGAGGCCAGTCCCAAACCCTTCCACCAAGAATTGTGTGGCCGCTGTGTCAGGGTACTGCTGAAGTCTCATCCTAAGGTGTTCCACCCTTACAGGCGTTGGGAGCTCTGTGCCAGCTCCGTTTTGTGGGGCAAAAGGACCCGGACCCAGAAACCCACTGGCACTTCGCAAATGGGTGAGATTGTCCGCACACAAAGCATTCATGCTTGAACCTGCAGTGCTCAGTTTTGCATGTCCCCTTGTTGTATAGGTAACAGTGTCCTCCAACTCATCTCTCTTTATTCTCTTTTCCCCACTTTTTTGAAGATAAGGGTTTTCTCACTGGAAATCCACTATCCGCATGCTGGACCCCTGCCCCCATATCGATGGCCCACAGCAAGGGTAAGTCCAGCGTGTCCCATGACCTTCCCGTATCATACTGCATACGTCTCCAGAATTCCTCATCATATTCTATCACCCCCTCCTGGTTTTGCTGCCCACGTGATCATGACTCTGCTTAAATACACCCAAAGGCACTTAGCCTTGTCTGGGTTCCCTTGTGCTAACAGGACAGCATAAATAGCAAATCTGGCTAACCAATTATCCCACTGTGCTTAATGGGCATCTTCCATTTCTCTTCTGCCCCATCGTCTTTCTCTTTCTTATCTTTTTCTTTATCTTCCTCCTGTTCTCTTGGTCTGTTCAACAACATGAACACATCCACAGACTCATCTTTTATTATTTGATGTCTCTCCTTGCCCTGTAAATGGGATCCTACCAGTTCCCCCAAGCTGACAAAACCCTGAGCCTTGGCTTACCCAGTTGCCAGCTGCTCTGACTGGGCTGTCTCAGTTGCCGAACTTACATTGAGGTCAACTATTCCCCCTGAGCTTGCACTGCCTGGAGATACAGCAGCCTGAGCTAGCTCTTGGGATGCAATGAAAGCCAGCACTTTGCCCAGCTTTTGCTCCAGGCTAACCTGGCTCATTGATGGCCCAGCTGCAGGTGCTTCCCCAACCCCTGTGCTTGACCTGGCTGCCGTCCGCCCTAAAGGGGTGGTCTGCCAACCCACCACCCACAGTGGTGGGGGTGCCACAGACCCTGTTCGTCCACCCTGCCCTAGGTCTGAGGTGGCAATCCCGTCATGTACCTGACCGGCCACCTCATTGGCACTCTCCCATATGAGGGGCTTGGCACTGGGCCCATTGCCCATGCTCTCTTGCCCCTTCCTGGGCTTCCTCGCCCATTTGGGCTGAGGTTTCAGAGAGCCTTCCAGTGTTTGCCTCAGTAAACCTCTCAGTTCTTCCACTGACATATTCTTACCTGTTGATTGGCATGCCCTGACCTTGCTGGGTGGCTGGTCCTGTCCAGGGTTGACTTCCCTGATGGGAGCCCTAGGCTCTAGCTGCATCTCTTCCTATGCTGTAGTGGAACTCCGCTGCTTGTCTCCCTCTGACTCCAGTTGATTAGGGAACAACGCATTCCACCATGCCTTCCCTTTACTCCGCATCAATTCCACCAACTGGCTCTACAAACTGCTCCCACTGGCTGTTCCTTCTTCCATCTCAGTTAGAAGCTGAAACACAGATGACTAAACACACCCACACACACTCAGACACTTCCTGACTGATATGCCAACTTACATTGCCGATCAATCAAAAACTGCCCAGCCCAGAAACAGAGATTAGTCACCTTTTGCAGGTTTTTTTTTTCTTATAGCGTATATGTATCTCCCTGACCTCTGTTGCCCAATACGGGTGCTAGTTGCCCCCCCCCAAGTCTCAGCCCCCCCCCCACAGCGGTGTATGCATCACCTGCTGAGCCGCTGCATGACGCTGTTGAAGAACACCCCTTAATCAGGCATTGTGTCATGTGCCCTGCCTCACTGCAAATGAACACTTGGGGCAAGGATCACATTCAAGCTAGCTGCCATAGCAGTTTGTTAGCTGTGTCTGTCCCCTTTATAGATGTATTTGTTTGTAACTGAGTAAGGCCCACGTGCCTGTTTTCAGGAGCAATTCAGGAGCACTGGAGAGGTTAAGTGACTTGCTCAGAGTCACACAGTATGCAGATGGAGGTTCTGTGACTTAAACCCTGGTCTGTTTGCTGGGTATAGCAAGTTTATTCACAGCTTGTTACTTTAACCTCTAGGCTATACTGCCAGCCCCTATCAATTACATTCAGCTTTTACATAGCCAGGCATGTGCTTGTTGTGAGCGTGGTTAAATACCTGCAGCTTGCTGTAGTTCAGCAATGCATAAAGCAGGTTACCTTTTGAAAGCCGTGTAAAAACTAAAGGCACGGTTGCCCATTTTTTAGAGGTTGATCGGAAAAGAGGGTAAATACAAACATTTAAATTAGCAAATAAAGTCTTCAAAAATAGTTACATTACCTTAATCCATCAATTAAAACTTCACATTTTGTTATGCCCCATCACATTTTACTGCTTAGTGCCAAAAATGAGCCAGCTGGAGGGCAGCAGCGAGTTGCCCCTTTAAGGCCTGCTATATCTGAGCACCACATGGTTTGGTGTGTTCCTCTCCCCCCCCCCACCAGCCCAGTGAGAAACACACTCCAGTTCACCACCACTGCTCAGCAAGGAGCTTTGCTGGGAGGCTGGGAAGCAGAGGGACAACCGGGCAGGCCCAGTATCCACCCACAGCACACTGACATGCCCTGAAGGTAGGGAACCTGAAAAAACTTGGTCATAATCCTCCCTGCTAGTACAGTGTTGCCTAGTAGGCTGCCACACACATTTTTTTTTATCACCCCCTCGCCAGCCCCCGAAGGCTCCAGAGGGGCCACCATGACCCCCAGTGGACGCCCGACCATGCGGGCCGCTGGCACACACCGCTGCCTACCCAGCCATGGGCCTCCATGCTATCGGAAACCGATGAGGTCGAGGAAGGAGTCGGGTGACTGGGGAATGCCAGGCCACGCGGTCTGCTACAACCATGAAGGGGGGGCACTGGGAGGTGCTCGGTACTAGCACTTTTTGCAGTGGGCTACCCACTGGGACCACAGTTACTGGTGAATTCCCATGGGTGCAAGGAGTACCCGAGGAAGCCCATAAGAGTGCTCCGTGGAAGGAGGAAAAAGCTGAGCCAGGCGGAGGGATTGGGCGGCTGGAGTACACCAGGCCACATGATCCGAGGGCCCCACTGAAGCACCGAGCTGGGAGGCTCTAGCGGTAGGCAACCCATGGTGACTGGCAATTACCAGGCCACTCTGTGCTCTACAGCCACTCACTTGCCATCCGGCCACACAATGCCACCGTATAACCCGCTGGTGTGGCTGCTTCCTTCCACCCGATGCCTGACCTGCACCTCCCTCATGATGCTTTTAGCATATGCCACCTACTTCACAGTCCTGTAGTCTTCCTGGAGTCCTGTTGTTGGCTGGAGAGAGAGAGGAGTAGAGAGGGAGACCCCTTCGCAGCCTGGCCTTAAGTAGGCCTAGCTCCTCACTTCAGAGGCTCTGTCCTGCCCCCCCCCCCGGGAACACCCACCGCCATCTGCTTCCTGCCCCTGCTGGGAAGTATTACCTGCCCCTCACCACCTATCCAGGTAAATCTAGGGGGACATGCCCACAGACAAAAGTCTCACCCCTTGCTATGCATAGTGGGTTCCATCAATGTGCAACTGGAATAGGAGTGGTGTCAGTGTAAGGGAGCATTTGAGTCAGAGGTAAAGCAGAAGCGCAATGTGGCCACTGCATGTAAGGTTTTGCAGGATCATGTAGGAAAGAAAAAGGCTAATACAAGTGTGGATCATGCTGAGTGTAAAAGGCAAATAGCAAAGTTGCAGGGACAGGTTACAGTCCTGATGGACCATGTCAGAAAAGCATCCTCTGCCCTACCATCACAGTAGCTGTCTTCAGAGGAGGACAGCAAGGGTGATGGTCAGCCTTGGGACACTGGAGGAGCCCAACAGCATCCACCGGTAGCTATGCTAACAAGGGAGGATCAAAAAGAGGTCAAGGACATGTTAGATAAAACTATCAAGAAGGCAAAGCTTTCTAAGGGCGATACGGACAGAATAAAAAGGGTAATGAAAAAGGCTGTTAAGGAGCAGGACCAGAAAAGGAGGGAGATGATTCAAGAAGTGGCAAAATCTGCTGCACAACCTACTGCTGGCTTGCCAGGTCCACTTGGCCTTGGGCAAGATGCGTTTTAGAATGTGTTGCAAGCTACCTGAGTCTTACGGGACATAGCGGACAAGACTGTTCACATGGGACCATCTGATGACTTGACCTGTCATTTGAACAAGGGGAAGCAGCACTGCCAAATGTTAAGTTTATCAGGCATCGATCAGGTCCGGGTCCTTAAGCAGACCATAGAACCTACTCTTTGGGCCTTCTTCCCTGAAAGAGTCCACGCTGTCCCTGACCTCTCATATGATGAGGTGTCATTCCACCTTTTGGCAGCCCATGATGTCAATGTAGTCAGAGTGATGCTAGCTGCCTGAGTGAGGCAGCGTAGTAAGGAGCCCTCCACCCAGTACCATAACTGGCTGTGGATAGCATGCCAGATCAACAAGGAGTTGGCAGAGAGATGTCCCATCAGGATTCACTTGAATTCAACTGTTTGCTGATTCAGAATCTGTTGCAAACCCTCCGTGAAAGGGTGGAGGACCAAGTTGTCCCAAAAACTGACTCCACAGATAAAATCATGCAGCAGATCGACTGGGTCTACCAGGTCCACTGCAAGGAACAGGGGTCAGGGTCCAAGTCAAAGGTGGCTGCCCTCAGTTAGGAAAAATCCTCACCAAGCCAGTACAAAGTGGAGGAGAGGTCTGATGGCACACCTCCAAATCACCAGCATAAAGTAGAAGGGAGGCTGGATGATCCCCCCTCAAGACAACCCACCTTATAATCCCCAGTGGAAAGGGTAGAGGGGTCAGGGCACCTGGGATGAAAAAGGAAAAAACATCCTGGGCCCACATACCGTGAACTCCAGTGGGAGCTCAAGGAGTTAAAAGCCCAAAAGAAAGCTTCAGAGGTTGCTGCCATTGAACCTCTGGCCGCAGAGCTCCCTGATACCTCCCATTTCTCGGACTGACGGTCCAAGACCCCCACCCATATAGTTACCTCCCTGGTTCTTGATGACTCAGGTAATTCCCCACTGTTACCGGGGAAGTCTATTTCAGTCCGACCATTTGCTGAGTTATGGTTATAGGATAGACAGTGAAGGGTGATAGTTGGTGGAGAACTTTCAGAACCCAGAGTCATAACCAGTGGGGTCCCACAGGGCTCAGTACTAGGACCAATGCTGTTTAACATCTTCATTGCAGATATATCAGTGGGGATAGAAAATAAGATCAGCCTCTTTGCCGATGACATGAAAATCTATGCAGAAGTAGATAGCGAGATTGATGGCAAGATTCTCCAAGAGGACTTGGCTACACTAGAGAGATGGTCAGACACATGGCAGCTAGGATTCAACACAAAAAAGTGCAAGTTTATGCACTTAGGAGCCAGAAACCCTAGGAATAGCTGCTGGGTAGGTGGGGTGAGGCTATCACCTACTACGGAGGAGATGGATCTGGGTGTACTGGTAACTGGGGAAATGAACCACTCTGTACAGTGCAGGAGGGCAGCAGCAAAGGCAAACAAAATGCTTGGGTGCATTGCTAGGGGTATTACATCCAGACAGGAGGAGGTCATTCTGCCCCTGTACAGTTCCCGGTCAGGCTTCACCTGGAGTACTGTGTGCAGTACTGGCAACCCTATTTGAAAAGGGACATTAAGCTGCTGGAGGGAGCTGGCCTGGTGGCACTGAGGGTTGAGGTGTTGGATGCCATACCTCGTGCCACGCCGGTGACCCGAGTTCGGGAGCGAACCAGGACTGCTGGGGGTCAGCAAAGGAGGGAAGGGACTGAGCATCCAGAAGACAGCTCTGCCTTCCTTGGGGAGGGTTCAAGGGTCTCACCACTCTGAAGCAGCACCTGGCAGCAGTCGGGTGCAGCACAAAGCAGTTGGTGCATGTTCAGCAGGGGAGGAGCTTAGTGGGCAGTGGCACACAGTGCCCAGCCGCCGTTGCACATCTGAGCTCCTCGGGGAACCGACAAGTAGAAAATCCCCTTCCCTTGGGGATAAGTGAAGACACTTGCTCCCGGTCCACACTCCCAATGCTGGACACTCTCCACACTGTCCCCCCTGCCTCTCTGGCCCGGCACTCTACACTCTAGATAGAGCACCCTGAGTGGATAGGGTGGCCCTTCCCTGAGGGGGTTCAGATTCAGGGGATTTACCTGGTAGGCATGAGGAGTAAGGTGCAGCGTCACAGTGGGAGGCAGAGATTGAGGTCGGAGGTAGCTGGAGAGAGTTGCCCTCTGGAAGGTGTAAAAACAAAGTGTACAAAAAAAAAAAAGCTGCTGGAGGGGGTTGGGAAAAGAGCAATGAAAATGATACACAGGCTGCGGGAGATGCCTTATGAGGAGAGACTGGGGAGCTCAACATGTATTCCTTGGAGAATAAAAGAGAGGGGGGAACATGATTAAGATCTTCAAGTACTTAAAAGGCATTAACAGGGTTAGCATTGGGGGTTAGATTAGGGTGAAAAGTTGGAGAGAAACCAGAGGACACAGCCTGAAGCTGGAGGGTGGAAGATTCAGGAGGGAAATGAGAAGGCATTATTTCATGGAAAGAGTTGTGACAGGGTGGAATGCACTGCCTAAGGAATTGGTAGCATTAAGGACAGTGGGTAGCTTCAAGAGGGGCTGGGACAGAGTCAAGAGGAGGGTCAGGGTGAAACGTGGAGGGGGCAGCAGCAGTTTGCTAAACTGGGTGCTGCACATTCGATCAGACTTGATAGGCTGTAAGGCCTTTTTCTGATGGCAAATTTGTATGTTAATATGTTGTATAGACATTCAGGTCAAAACCCCTCTTAGTAATTATCAGTAATTTGACTTTTGTCATATTCTGCTTTGAACCTGGTATCAATTTGAATTATGCCACTCCCAGAGGAGTGCTGGGCATGGCCCCCCACACCTTTCTGTTTAACTGGAAGATTCACAACTTTAATGTCCGAAGTTCCAAAGCGATGGGGGGAGGAGGGATTAAATCTGCTATGCAACCTCATTGTAGATACCATAAACGTTGGTAACTCACTGACTATGCATGCTGTAAGCATAGCCTGTGCATGTTCATGTCACTGTTAAACTTGTACCTTGAGCACTACACCAGGACCTCATTGAAAATGAGCTCTCCTCAACTGAGTATCCCTTTCATTCATACTTTGATGATGAATAAAGAAGTGATTGATTGATTGTTTTTACAATTGTTGGGCTTACACAGTCTGATACAAAAAAAAAAGAAAGGGTTTCTTTTATGCATTTTGCAACTGCCTGTTAAACCCCTTTCACAACGGAATTAAATGGAAGAGAATGCAATATGATTCATAGGTGTGATGTGTTTAAAGAAAAATGTAGTTTCATGAAATATATATCTTCTGATAATTGGGCAAGCAAAGATATATTGCTCTGGATAAAACTGATGGCAAAACTGTATTTGTATTTGAAATGAGGGTTTGAGTAAGTGAGAGAATGGATGATATGGCATTTAAGAAGGCAGAAAAGGTGGAGACCTTAGTGTAACAGAATTAGGAATTGTTTCATGACAATGCAGAATGACGTAATGGAATTAGTCTGCACAGTTTAAATATTTAATGAGGGTTTTCTTTTTCTGATGGAATGTGGAAGGTAATACTATGACCTCAAGGGACAGAATCTGTGTATATAGTTTTTAAGCATAACAAGCGTAGAAATTTTTTTTTTATTTTTTTTTTACTCTCCTTCAAGAGGAGTGGCAATAGCTAACTATAGCTTGTTTAAAACTTCAAGGCTAACCTTCCCTTCTCTGTTATCTAACCAGCAGCAGCTGGATGGTATCCAGCTCCCAGTCCAAACTATCGAAATTCAAACTCCCTTTTCTTTCAGGAATGAGCGCCTTAGTTAACAAGCATTTGTCAGTGACGAATGTTGGCTTGCTGGCATTGGTATTGGCAGTGCAGGAGTTAGAGAGATGCATAATAGGAATGCCAGTGAAGTATTGAACTGACTTCAACCCCACCCCCACCCTGCAGAGACTGACAGGTGTTGAGGGTGTGTCTTTGGGTCATTGTCCATAACGCTCACTCCATTTCACCTCACCCTACCCTGAAGATGTGTGCCTCAGGGTCTTTGAGCCTTATACTCACCCCATTCTATAAGGAAATACGCTGAGATGGGTGTGGTATAGGAGAATGGGGTGAATTTTGGGCCGAAGACCCCAAGGCACACCTTGATGCCTGTCACTGGCTGCAGCATGGGGGTAGAATGCATGAGCATTACGGCCGATGATCCAAAGTCACCCCCCGATGCCTGTCAGTTTCTACAGAGTAGGGTGTTATGGTTGGAAACCCTAATGCCCCAGCTGTTTGTTGGTATTTTTGCTCCAAATTTTCAAAATGGGATTTTTGTGACCCCACCTCATGAACAGTGGCACTATCATTTCATTACTCAATCCTGAAAGGTGGTTTTGCACAGCGAATGTGCCATCTGGCACCACAGGTGTGAAAACACAGTTCTGACAGGATATGAAAAATGACTGCTATACTGTTCATGAGGTGGTATGAAAAAAATGGCAATGTTGAAAATCTGGAGTGAAAATATGAAAAATTGGTGAAGTTACGAATGTGCATAGAAACTGTACAACACACACCTGTAATGCAATCATTTTTTGGAATTTTTTCACCAGATTTTCAACGTGGGCATTTTTTAACCTCTCCTCATGAACAGTGGCACTGTGATTTTATTAATCTGTCCCAAAAGTTCTTTTCCCACAGCAACCTCACCATTCTGTACCACAGGTGTGAAAACACATTTCAAGAAGGATGTGAAAAATGACAGCTATACTGTTCATAAGGAGGTGGATAAAATGGCAATGCTGAAAATCTAGAGAGAAAATATTAAAAATTGGCAAAGTCATGAGCATGCATAGAAACTGCGCAATGCACGCTCATAACGCAGTCATTTGGGGGAATTTTTTCACCAAATTTGCAACATGAGCTTTTTGGAACCTCCCCTTATGAACAGTGGCACTGTTGCTTCATTAATCAGTCCCAAAAGGTGATTCTATGCAGCGACCGTGAAATCACCTTTTGGGACTGAGAAACTAAATGGCAGTGACATCTTCATGAGGTGGGGTGACAAGAACCCCATGTTGAAAATCTGGGGCCAAAATTCCAAAAAATGGTTGAGATAGCAACCTAAGTTGAAACCCCCCATTGCCTCCGATTATAAAGCTTACCGTCATTTCATCAGTTCGCAGTTCGACTTTGAAGAGTGCAGACGTGTCCCGGTTCAGAGAAGATTGCGGCTCCTGACCACCGGAGGGTAAGTATGGATGAGGGTGGGGTGTGGGGAGGTGGGTGCACAGAGGGAGGCTGGGGATGGGGAAGGGGATAAGAAAGACAACAGTGGATCCTTTTCTTATTTGCAGGGGGATAAAGACAGGGAAGGTTTTCATCATTTATAGGTTACACTGTCTGTGATTGCAGTGGCAGGTTCATTTCAACTCTGTGGCTTTCTCTGAAACTGCTGTCATCAGCAGCATGCTCACTGGTTG
Organism: Neoceratodus forsteri; assembly: GCA_016271365.2. NCBI lineage: Eukaryota > Metazoa > Chordata > Ceratodontiformes > Ceratodontidae > Neoceratodus > Neoceratodus forsteri. The sequence goes on from CM057451.1 coordinate 241,258,132, forward strand.
GCCACTGAGGAACGCACCCACTAAAGCATCCCCTGCATTTGCCACAATACTGACACATCTCTGAAATGTGTTACTACCACAAGATGTTGCTTGCGCATGTGTGCAAGCCAACATAAAAATGTACTGAAGTTTATACTATGACACTAACCTTTTTATTTTCAGCATTTTAAGATTTTAACATTTTATTATGAATGAGATTCCCCTGTGTTATGTGCATCCGTAGTGTGGAAATGGCACTGTGTCTTGAAGGGGGGTGGTCCAAACAGCCCCAAACCTTTGACCGGCTCCTCCATACCAGAGTTTGTACATGCCTGGCGGTATAACAATTTAGCTTCCTTAGATGGCATGTTTTCTTTTTTCTTTTTTTTATCATAAAATGTTGTTTTCTGGCTATTTCTGTAGTCCATTCATTTTATGTAAATGGAATTACATTGTTAAAGCCAACTCAAAAAAATAATAAAACCACTCCCTTTAGCAATGGCAATGTCAAGTCAATCTCCTTGTGAAGGAAGACGTGAAGATTGGGGGGGGGGGTAGGTATGGGTCTTCTTTGTACCTCCACAAAATGTGAAAGGCCTCCCAGAAAAAACAATCAAGCCCATTTGCTAAGCAGTTTCACTGGTTAAAAGCTCATAAAAGAATTTGGCAATTGTCATCCAGAGACTGAAACTCTACTGTATGGTGGTCCAGGAACTTATTTCTGCAGTACCTGATGTGTGCAGGGGGATGCCATCGGGGGCAGATAAAAAACATTTTGAAAATGCAGACTTGGGAATGCCCTCCCACAACTACAGGGAAATTCTTTCCATAGACTTGCATTGGTTATACAGGAAAAGTGCTAAATCAAACCAGTAGTCACTGACACGTGATTTCATTTAAATCAGTTGAAACTACTTAATAAAAACAGAGCTAACATACCAACAAAGGCAGGATGTCAAAACCCTCCTCTTTGTTTTTCTTTTGTCTTTCAGAAATATGAAGGTGCCTAACAATGAAGAGGTAGTGATGTTCCACACAGAATGCCTTGCTGGAAGTTACAAGATTTGCCCTCCAGAGGGAGACATCCATGGAGAGTTCACAACACCTCATCTATATGCCTTCAGTATGAAGGACACATACACTTATATGAGAACACTGCATCTTTCTTAATTAATCTTGTGCACCAACCCAACCTGAGGCAGGCATCTATGCATGTGATGTAGAACCAAACTGTACACACTCATCCTAAGCTGCCCTGTGGTATTTGGCCACGGAACTTCAAGTGATGATGGATAACCAAAGGGTGGCAGTCTATGAGGGAGAATCAGCCATGTTCAGGTACGAAATTGCCCGACTGTCCTAAGTTTTAAAGGAGCCCTGAAGACTTACCTTTTTAATATAGCTTTTAATGATTTATAATAATTTATATTTGTTTATTTATTGTTTTATGAAATTGTACAGGCGCTTTGGTTGAAGAAAAGCGCCTTTTTAAAAATAAAGTATTGATTGATTGATTGATTGATGTTGCCTGTCACCCATAATTCCACCTTTTCCCACATGTTTTGAGGTGGCAAAAACTATCTAATAATTAAGATGTCATAATGTTTTTCACAGACTGTCCTACTTTCCAGAAACTCACTCAGAGACATTTCAGACTTTTGTTTAAAGGAATGCAATCCAAAGGAAAGAGGCAAACGTTTGGACAGCATTGTTTCTGGCCTCAATCACCACCGAACCGCAAGTCAGCTTTCAATGGCATGAATCATGGTTCTCTCAGTACAAACTATGACTCGACTATAAAAAGACCAAATGCCTGCTCTTCTCAACTCCCTAGAACAAGAAGAGATGCGGACCCCTAAGAATTCTGAGCTACAAAGGTGATACACTTGAACAGGTAGACACATTTAAATACCTAGGCATCCACCTGGATGACACTCTCACCTTCTCTGCCCACGTGGAGCATCTTGTCAAATCTGCCAATGTAAAAATTGGGGTACTATATCGCCACCAACAGTCAATGATGCCTGAAGCCTTAAAACTTGTGTCAAGTAGCTCAGTCCTGTCCGCCGTGGATTACGGACTAGCGATCTATGGGGTTGGCTCCGACACTGCGCTGAAGAGGGCCAGAGCCCTTTTTAACAAAGCCTGTCACCTGGGTCTGGAGGCCCACCACTGGACCCATACATGTGCCCTATACAGTAAGACTGGATGGTTCTCCATTCATCTTAGGACTCAATACCAAGTCTGCCTGCTAGTGAAAAAATCAATGCAGGGGCTTACGCCAGACTCCACCTTCACCCTCTTTGAATCTGCTCAACCAGCTATTAACACCAGATGTGCCTCCAAGGGAGGGCTTATAGTACCCTTTAAGCACACCTCTCTAGCCCAGAGATTCCTATCCTACTGAGGCCCAAAGTGGCTTAATGACCTACCTCTAGCCCTGATTGAATGTACAGTAATAAACTCAGTCAATTCAAATCAGGGCTACGCACCCACTTAGCAAGCACATATGTTTGTCATTGCCCTATCTAACAGATGATGCTCCCCCTGCCTCTTATCCCTACAATCCCCTCCCTCCACACCCCTTCCACCCCCACCTCCACCCAACCTCTATACCCACCTGCCTCAGCCCGATGTCAGCCGTATGGCCCCCCACCCTTCTCCTCCTCCATTGCACCCCACTTTGCTCCTCCCTACCTTCCCTACCTCCCCTCACCTCCCCCCACTTACCTCTCTACCGACAAGGCCAGAATGGCTGCTTCTACCCTACTACCTTTCGACAATATGAGACCTCCATCCTTGACTGCACCCTGCACTCTCCCAAGTATTGTAACACACTCATGCAGTGCTGTTGGTGTTAATTACTATTCCTCATTGTAAAGCATGTATTCCTACCTGAAATGAATTGGACTGCTGAACTTGTTATACTGTACTTACTGTATTAGCACTTGCCACTTTATGTTCATTTTTTTGTTTACCTGTGTGTACTGTTTGTCCTAATGTCCTGTATCTACTGACTTGTAGCCTTTGTAAACAAGCCTATGGCTAAAAGGTATTAATCCAAAACAGCGAATAAATAAATAACATACAGAACCTTTGTATAAGGACTGAGTTATGTTCTTACAGTACTCAGCCACCGAGCATTCCCTGTCCAACAAATGACTTGGTCCATGCAAAATTGTGGACAATCTCAGTCCATCAGTGTAGCAGGTGCATGTAACTGACCACCAGAACAAGGCTTTGAACAAGTGGTTCCATGTTAAGCAACTCAAGTTTTTCAAAGGCCTCATTTGAGTCCTTTGCCCTGAGTTGATGGGGGGTAACTATAACTTTTTTCTTTTCTCATTTCATCACACTGTTATCTCCCATGAACCTGTGGATTTGAAAGAACCCCAACCCTAACTTTAACCCTAATCCTATTTCCAGGCTTAACCTTACAGATCCAGATACAGACTGATATCAATGCAGCACCCACCTGAGAAGGAGAAGAAGCATGCTTGCCCAACTGACCTGGGGTGGAAGGGGGGCAAAATCTTTACTTGTTTGTGTTTTATCATTTCAGAGATTCCAGAATGCTGACAATCATTGTTATCATTTTTTGCCTAATGGAGTATGTGGTGAATGGACAGAAGCAGATGTTGATGCTGACATCCATGTGGACTATTTAAGGCGGTACCAAAAGGCTCTGGGTCAGCTGACTAACTCCTGGAAACACCATCAGCAGTGTTACTGTGACACAGAAGGCCCCTGATGGCATCACTGTTTGGTAGAATGGACAACCAATCTCTAATCCCCAGCATTAGGACAGAGTGACTGGGTACAAAAATGCATCCCTCCTGATCAAGGATGTTAAGATATACAATCAAGAGACTGGGACTGTTACCCTCACAACATCACCTCACCTCCCAAAAAACCTTCTTATGGGAAAACCAAATTGAACTAATAGCGATTTCAGCTATGAATACTTCACCCACTGTGAAATCTACACAGACATTACCTCCTCCTACAACAACTACAGAGACTTCTCCAGCACCTTTAAAATGCCTTGAGCTGGAATCGGGTCCACTCAGTGGTTTAACGGCAATGTCCATCCCAGGGACTCTGATTGTTCAGTTTATGTATGTACTTGTTGTTTTGAATCTCTGTCACTGGAACATAGCTGAGTTTGGCCATTGTATCTCTACCAATGTATCATTATTTCATGCTTCTGTGCTGATAGATGTTATAGCAGCCTACCAGGCATGAGCTCAAGACCCTGTAGCATGGCAAGAAACCTACCCACAGAACAGCATATTCTGCACTAGGCATTTACATGGGTTGGATGGAATTGTTGGATCTGTGTCAGGTCTATTTAGGTCAGAGATGTCAATTTGGAATAGGACTGATCTACAAGCCATACAGCACCACATTGGATACTTTGAGTCCCAGGCATACGAAAAAGTACAAAAGCCCATGCTACACAGTATTGATGGTTTATCAACTGAGGAAAGCTATACAATCTAAAATATGCATGACATTGCAAGATTATTTAATGAAATACAGGCTAAAATAAATGAATTAATTGCTGTTATAAAATGGGTTCAGAAAATCCTGTATTCTGATTCATCAAAACAGGTCACCTGACCATCGATTAATTCTCAAGAAACCAACAGCTGGGTTGCTGGACTACAAAATCCTGATTGACAGCAATGTAAAGTGACCTAGTTAGATCACTCCACCAGACAGACATGTAAAAAAACTACAACTACGGCATCCTCAGTAGGACAAACCCATCAGGCAGAAGAACTATTTTATTACAAATGCATGTGGACAGTGTTTTTTCTTTAATATCTATTTAGGTTAACTGCTAAAATAAAGTTGCACATTTTATAAGTGAATTAATCTCACTCCAGGGCATGGGTTTACTGAGAATTAATCCATGCCTAGGTGTTTGAAGCAACTCAGCCTGTGGCCTCATGCCTCACAACTCACAATCCCCGCCTCCCCCCCCCAGCATGGAATAATTCTCAGTAAACCCATGCCCTGTTGTGGGTTAATCCTTACTTAATGACAAAGAAGCTAAACAGCACCATATAGGCAGATAAATCATTTGTACATCATATGGTGAGTATATTTTAAACATAGTAACAAACTTGTTAAGGGATGTGGAAACTGGATGCATCCCAGATCTCATGAAAAATGAACTTTTGGCACAGTGGTACTGCCCTCAATGTGTTTTAATGGTCATGTAGACTGGACTTGCTTCAAGTGATCAGGCTGCAAGCAATTTGTTTTTAGTACTATCCAAAATTTAAGATATGTGACCCCACATCCCAATAAAGGGCCGTGCAATTATCCTAAAGGGCCTTGTACTGTGAAAGACACATTATTCATTTCTTTTACTGTGTCCTTACCAGTATTTGACCTTACTACTTCAGTATTTGACAAATTAGCCACAATCCATTCAGTGGGATACCAAGAAGGCACTATTTACAAGGAACATTTGGACTTACCCCATATTGGTATTCCACCCCACAGTGCAGATGTGGATAGCCTGCATACTGCCTGCTGTTCAGTAAAAGGATATAGATACCTGTGCAGGTGTGATGTGTCTGATGTAACTGCCCCTGTCTGAGGGTATGCCATAGAGGGATATGCCACAGACAGGCAGCCGCACACCGAGCTGTTCAGTTGGATGTGGGTCAACACTTCCGTCACTTGCCCTGTGAAGCTCATGAAATGGCACTTCCCTAAACTGACAATCACCTATAACATGGATGGTCAGTTCTGTGTGGCCACTAGTCTTAAGACCCACACTTATGGACCCCTTACTTGTGATGTGACCACCCCAAATTTCTGCTTCACTCCCCATGAGCGCACTATCATTGGCCAGATTGTCATTATGCCAGTTCCCACTCATGATGAGTTTGCTATCCAATGGACCCTGACTATCAGAATGTCTTAGAACAATATATTCCTATTTTTAATGTGCACATTGATCCTCTGACCTTGAATCTAAAGTCTCTTTTGGCCCAAGAAGACACTCGTTTAATTCAAATTAGCAATGACATGCATAAAGCTGAACATGATCCATATAATCTACTTCATGATGATGATTTAAGACTAGTTCTTTCAGATACCTGGTTAGAATTAACATTTAAAGGTTTTGTTATCCTTCAAGCTATTATCCTGATATGTACCATACGCTGTCTTAGATCTACTTTTAAGAACCATGGTAAAAAATGTAAGTTTTTGTATGCATCACACCAAACAACCTAACCTCTTGTTCTGTGTCACTTGCCTCACAGGCGACCGGGGGGAATGTAGACTAACAATTTTTGCACTAACCACTGAGCCACCTAACTGCACTTACTAATTTTTGTGACCCATAACACTAACCCTAACTTTTTATTGTATTTGGATATATACACTTAGCATTTTGTTGCACTTATTTTGTTCACACTACTGTTCAGCACTTACATTGTGTAATTACTAATCGTAACCTAATTTGTATCCTTATCAATGTTGATCAATGTTATGCTATTTCTCATGTATATACTGTGCCTTCCTCTTCCCCTTCCCATTCCCCCCAGGATGCACTGAGAGATGAGCAGCTTGCTGTTCAGTCTGCCATTCCTGGCGAAGCGTTTCAATAAATAAATATATATCTATCTATATCTATATAGCCACACTATTTCTATGAACATAAGGCACTGCATCCAACAGAGTGCCACATGTGCATGCACACTGGCACATATTAATTGATATATATATTTAGTGAACAGGGGTGGGTCTGTATCAATGAAGATATCACTGCTATCTCATGGACCACTAGTGAGATATCAGTGATATCTTCATGCTGGTATGTTACAAAGGTTTGGAATTCATTTTAGAATGTTCTGCTCAGTAGCAGTAATAACCGTATTAAAAGGCAAATAACTTTAAAACAAAAACTGATAGCATAGTATTGTGAGCACAAAAGTATCTACAAAATGAGTGATGTTTCATTTCAGATAACTTTTATTTTTTTTATAATTGGCAAAAAACGACAGAAATTTTTTTTTTTTTCACTTTTTCCATAAACAAATGCGAATAGCTTTAAAACGAAAAAAGACAGTGTGGTATTGTAAGCACAACATTGGTTCGGCACAGAAATATCTACAAAATGAGTGGTGTTTCATTTACAGATACCTTTCACTTTTTTACAATTAGCAAAAACCAGCAGAAAATTCAATTTTTTTCATTTTTTGCAACAAATGCAAATAACTTTAAAACAGAAAAAAGAGAGAGCCACACTTGTTTTACAAATCGAATATGACATGGGTGAGAGTGAGATAGTAGAAATATCTCCACACGCTGCCATTGAACTCTAGATATCCCACTTGTGGATTTGCCACTCATGGGATATCAAGAGTTCAGTGGCTGCTCATGGTGATATTTCTACTATCTCACTTTCACCTGTGTCAAATCCCATATATATATATATATATATATATATATATATATATTTCTTTCTCTACATATGGCATTGTGCCAAGTATGATGTGAGCAGAGCATGTCTTGAAGGCATGCATACACTTCTTTGTCTTTCTGGTGCCTCTAACCTTGGAACAGAAAGACATAACAACTTGCTTTATTCTGTAGGAATTAACTGCTGAGTTTGCCATCCAAATCAGCCCAAACCTACCTGCAGTAGCCAAATGGACCTAACCCCTTCTGGGTGGGGTATAGAAAGACACCAAGAATCACCCTGCCAATGAGAATACATATAAAATCATGCATTTTGCCTTATTTGGCAGAATAACTTGCATGTCTGATAAGAAATTATTTTTGGAGTATAAGAACCAACTGTAAAAGTCACCAAACTGAGTCCAAATTTTGTAGACTTGTACACAGGTGGGTACACCTGTGGCTCCCTGGCAAGTAATGCTTGCTTGTGTTTTGTGCTGTCTGGTAATAAATTCTATTTTACCTGTGATAACTTTGGTCTTGTGTCATGATTCTGCCAGCACGTCAGATTATCTAACACCATGGACATGTGTGGGGACAGGGGATGGGTGCTCAGGTGGTAGGGGGTGTCACCGGACACCAAGAATGTACTACTACTCACCAAGGCAGGTGACCAGGGGGTGGAGGGTATGATTGGACACTGGGGATGTACTATTACTCAACTAGATGGATGATCAGGGGGTGGAGGGTGCCAACAGACACCGGGGATATACTACTGCTACTCACCCGGACAGGTGATTGGGGTGTTGGTGTGCCACTAGACACTAGGGCGTTCATTCTTTCACCTGGATGGAGTCTGGGGGGGGCAGGTGGCTGCAGAACCCAGTCCTGCCACCAGGGTCTTGTGCACCATTAAGACTAGGTTTGCAAAGGTGAGAACTTGTACCCATTTGAGTAGCATTTACCACCAGTGCAAACTGCTGAATTTGCTGCTGCACCTATTTGCAGGGGGGACCCCTGATTTGCATGGGTGCAGCAGTATTTTAGTGCTTGGGCACTTATGGGTTTTTCCCACTCTGTGGGAATATCTGAATATAGACACATCCACAAATCAGATGCAGAACACCATTGGCGTGAGCAAACCCCTCAGTACCCATGCTAACTTATCAATATCTAGCCCCAGATCATTTATTGTTATTGAGTGCATTTTCTGAGACATAGAGGCACTTATGAAAGTTAAGGGGTGATGGAGATTAAATACTTCTATTTTACAAGTGGAAGTAGTGCAACAAAACATGAGAAAGTCTTTGAAGAACGAGAGTATCTGTTCAGTGTGCCTACAAGTCCAGGGCAAACAGGTGGGAAGATTCAAAAGTGGACTTTAGGAACTTGTTTTCTATATTTACATTCAAGATGCAAGTACAGTGTATAAGAATTATCTAAGTCTTCGAGCCCAATTGCACAGGCTTATAGATTTGTCTAGCAGACAGGCTGGTAACTACACTGAGCAAACCAGGAAAATTAAATAGAAAATGTTGTTTTACCAATATGAAAGAGCAGCATGAATAAAAAAGGAATTACAATTTGGGACTCAGGACAAAGCACAAACTGATATATTTAAGGGGTGTCAAAAATGAACAGAAAGACAGACGTTCACCTTTACATGACTTTGGGGTTAAAATAATTTGTTTAACAACTGTGATATAATTAAAGACAGACTCAACATTGAAAGCTGCATTATAGGCCACTTTGATGAAAATTGCTACTGGAGTAGTAAGGAAAAAAACTTCACAATAGCCTTTACTGATGCCACAGCAAAAATTTCTATGTTGAAGGTATGGGTTAAAGAAAGGGAGCCAACTACAGAGGAATGGAAGTTTGAATTGCATGAGGCATTAAGATTAGAGAAACTCGCACATGGTCTATTTGATCACATGGAAAGTTTATTCTAAAAATGGTAAAGCATATACAAAGTCTTATCAGAAGGTCAAAATATCCCTGTCACAAACATTGGTGCCTATTCACTAAGGCGGGTGGAGGGATATGCAAAGGGCACGTAACCCCTGGTGCAGCTCTGCACCTTCAGGAGATCCGCATGTTGGCTGTATTCTTGAACACCAGCCAAAGTGCAGCTCCCATACCTGGCCCCGCCTCCTGGTTCCCAGGTTTGTGGGGGGTGGTCAGGTGCAGAGCTGCGGACCTGGGCAGGCAGCCAATCAGCTGCCCCATGTGGGTCCCTCAGTGGATCACTTGCACCTGTGGGGTGCCATGTTGGCAGCCAGTGCATATCACACCAACAGCACGGGGGGTGTCCCCCAGGTGTCTGACCTCAGCCCTCCCAGAGTGCCCCAATGACTGGAGCAGCCTCAGTGGGGGGTCCAATGACTCCCGCCATCCCTGCCATGACATGAGGCAGCATTCCGGGGGGGGGCACATAACAGTTATTGCTGCCTCCAGAAGGTGTAGCCATCACCCCCCATGCACCACATTCTGCACCTTGGTGAATGGCGTGGAGTGACACCATGCCCCCCACACTGGCCCACCCCTGCACAGAGCTGTGCATTTAGCTGGGGATTCGGGCATGTGGGGGGGATGTAACGTGTTCCTGCATGTTGTGCAGGAGGTGCAGTGGGCACGAGCAGGTGCGGTGTGGGCTGTGCACTGGGGTTACACAGTGCATAGCCCCTCCACACCTTTCGAGAATAGAGCCCAATCAAGAGTAAATGCAAAGTGCTGGTTAGAATGGTTTGTTGCACTAGCTCAGACACACTGATATAAGTAAAAGCAAAGATTTATTTATATCTCTCTATCCTCCCCTCAGGAAATTTTCAGCTTCTGTTTGCTCATTGTGCTACTCTTTGTTCTTTAAACTTTTCAAATCTCTTAGATATTTTTTCTTTATCTATCATTTAAATAGCACAATTTTTATGTTGTCTTGCACGCACAGTGCAGACAACATATTGTGGTTGCTTGGAGTGGAGAAGCAGGTTTTGGAGGTGCGGTCCTGCTGTAGCCAATGGTGCCACTGCTTTTCATGGCCGGGCTCTGTGGCTCCAATGGCATAGAACGCTGTCTATGACAGCAGTTGAGAAGCATGCCTCCAACTTGAAACTTAGGCTTCTGATGAAGGACTGGTTGGTCCAAAAGCTAGAACACTTTGCTCTTGTTGTTACATCTATGTTGGTCCATTAAAAGGTATCAAATCATTTGCTTCTGGATCTGTTCTTGCAAGGACCAATACGGCAACTGCTAAATCTAGATTCCAACTTGAAAGAAATTAGCTATTGCAATCAGGGAGCACCATGGGGCGGTTTCTGATTGCAGCAGCCAATTATTGCTTGCCTCGTCTGGCATCCCCTGTCAAGCAACATGGTGGTGGCTCCCCATCAGCTTCTCACAGTCCCCACGGAAGCCGAGGGACAGCCGCTGTCTCTCACAGTCCCTCTGAAAGCAGATGGAGGTACCCAATCCTCCTGTAGGCATGCCCCTTCTTAAGTTAATTTGCCGGTGGGGGTGCCCAATCCCTGTTGACATAATGTACCCCCCCATTTCTTGTGTGTCGAGGGGGTGCTCAATCCTCCTTGGCTCATGCGACCCCTCCCACACTCGGTATGTGCTGACGGGGGTGCCCAATCCCCATCCGCTACAAACCCCCTTCCCATCAAACACACAGGCGGCATGCTGGGAGCCCACCCCAGCGTGCTAAAGTACCTGTAAAAATAGAAAACCTTCCCATGTTGTTTTTATTCTGTTTTAACCTGTAAAATCAAAAACGGTCCCTTGTTGAGTTTGGTGCCCCTTCCCCCAACCCAGAGTCACCTTCTGCACACCCACCTCCCCACACCACCCTCACCCCATACTTACCTCTGGAGCCTGGCGTGACAATCTTCGGTGGACCAGGAACACATCTGCACTCTTCAAAACCGACCGCAAGCTGAAGAAATGCCGGTAAGCTGTATAATGGCATAAATGGTTCTTTTTCAATTTATGTGGATATCTCAGCCATTTGTTTGACTTTTGCCACCAAATTTTCAACATGGGGTTCTTGAGGGCCCCTCTTCATGAATTCAGTCACTGTCATGGCGTTATTCAGTCCCAAAAGGTGATTTTGCGGTCACTGCATGGAACCACCTTTTGGGACTGAGTAATGAAATGACAGTGTTGCTGTTTATGAGGTGGCCTTCCAAAAAGCCTATGTTGCAAATTTGGTGAAATAATTCCAAAAAATGACTGTTACGAGCATGCATTGCTCAGTTTCTACGCACACTCGTAACTTCACCAATTTGTAATATTTTCACTCCAGATTTTCAACATTGCCATTTTTCACACCTCCTTATGAACAGTACAACTGTCATTTTCACATCCTAGCCAAATGTGTGTTAAGCACTACTGGCGCAGAATAGCACAGTCGCTGTGGGAAATCAGTGTTTGAGACAGATTACAAAAATTACAGTGACATTGTTCATGAGCAGAGGTCCTAAAATGCTTATGTTGAAAATCTGTTGACAAAAGTCCATAAAATGACTATGTTACAAGCGTGCATTGTGCAGTTTCCACGTGCACTCTTAACTTCGAGAATTTGTAATATTTTCACTCAACATTTTCAACATTGTCAATTTTGCACACGTCCTTACGAACAGTACAGCTGTCATTTTTCACATCCTGACCAAAATGTGTTTTCGCTCAACTGGCGCACTATGGCGCGGTCACTGTGGGAAATCAACGTTCGGGACAGATGAAGAAAATTAAAGTGACAGTGTTCATGAGCAGAGGTCCCAAAATGCCTATGTTGAAAATGTGGTGAAATAATTCCACTAAATGTCTGTGTTACGACCGTGCATTGCACAGTTTCCATATACACTCATAAATTAGAGCATTTTTAATATTTTTACTCAAGATTTTCAACACTGCCATCTCTTCACATCTACCTATGAATGGTACAGCTGTCATTTTTCACATCCTGCCTGAACTGTGTTTTCTCACATATGGCGCAGAATGGTGTGGTTGCTGTGAGAAATCACCGTTTGGGACAGATTAATCTTTTTTTTTCTTCCTTTTTTTGTTTTACCAGGTGAGACACACTAAGCTGAAAGCTTGGTTGCAGGTGCAACCTGGGAGCACAGGGAAGTTAAGTGACTTGCTCAGGGTCACACAGTATGCAAGTAGGTGCTGTGGGATTCAAACCCAGGTCTCCAGGTTTGCAGCTCAGAGCCTTAAATCACTGCACTATACTGGAACAGATTAACAAAATCACAGTGCCACTATTCATGAGCAGAGGTCCCAAACACTTTCATGAGGTGGGAGTCACAAAAAGGCTGTGTTGCAAATTTGTACTGCAAGTGCTAACAAACACCCTGGGTGTTATGGTTTCTAACCATAATGTGCCACCCAGTACAGACTGACAGACATTGGGGTGTGCCTTTGGATTGCCAGTTGTAATGCTCATACTATACCACTCCTCAACCCTCAAGTCATTGACCGGCATCTATGTGTGCCTTGGACTCTTTGGACCCAGAGTTCACCCCATTCTCCTATGCTGCACCCATTTCAGCGTATGTCATTATAAAATGGGATGACCGTAAAGCTGAACACCCCAAGGCACACCTCAGCACTTGTACAGTGTCTGCAAGACACTGTGAGGTGAAATGTCATGAGCATTATGGGCGAATAGGGTAAGCATAAGGCCCAAGGACCCCAAGGCACAACACAATACTTGTCGTAGTCTGCAGGGTAGGGTGAGCTGAAATGGCATGAACGGTATGGCTGACGTCCAAAGGCACACCTCAGTGCCTATCAGTCTCTGTAGGGAGGTGTGGGGTTGATGTCATTTCTATACTTCACTGCCATTCCTATTGTGCATCTCAGGACTAGAGGGCATGGGATGAAGTTGAAGGGAGGATGATTCAGAGGAAACATGAGAAAGAATTCTTCACAGAACGGTGGTGGACAAGTGGAACACCCTGCCAGAGGAAGTGGTGGGGGCTGAAACAATCACGGATTTAAGAATGCATGGGATAGACATAAAGGAATTCTAGAGGTCAGGGGTAAGGGGAAATAGACTTCTAGGAAAACAAACTGAACTTACAAGCTCAAATGGGCAGACTGGGTGGGCCATAGGCCCTTATCTGCCGACACTGTCTATGTATCTATGTCTATGTATCTCTCGAACTCCTGCACTACCAATGCCAATGTCAGCAACACAACATTCGGCATTAACAAATGCTTGTTAATTATTAGGAACTTTGTAGTGTGACATGATTATGTAATAGATAAAACCACTCTGAGGTGTGTGGTCGCACTCTGATATATGCATGCCTTGGTGTGCATTGTTCGGGGCCAAGTGCATCAACCACCCAAGGAGTGCGTATATCAGAGCGCGACCGCACACCTCAGATTGGTTTATCTATCTTATAAAATGTCAAAATTGTTTTGAAGGGGGGGTAAAAGTGCAGGTGTGCAGTCATGCTCATGGTCCAATAAGTGAGCAACAATGTCCCTACCCATTTTATAAAGTATGTTGAACAATAGTCTATATAAATTATACATTTCTGTTCCTTAAAAAAGTTTTAAATATTGAATTGCTTATAAATTCCATTATTTATTTTATTGTTATACTAAAATGATTGTAATTGAAATTATTTCAATACAACTGAATTGAGAGAAAAAATCCCTTGAGCACTGTACCCTGGCAGAGCAGAACACTCCATGTATCTCTGATGCAGCTGCTCCCTCTGCTGTGCTGTCTGCTGATCCTCACTCTAAAGGCCCTGCTTGCAGCAGTAATGCTGACTCAGTCTCCATTTTCTGTCCCCAGCAGCCACTCCTGAAAAGACTGATCCTATTGTTTCTGTGATTCAACAAAACCTGGCCACTGAAAATAATACACCCGATGATTCTGGTGATACTGTCAGCATGCTGGCTCCTGTTATTAAAACTGTCCCAGAGATGCCACTGTGTGAGATACAGTACTTCCCCTGGATTCTGAGGATGCTCAAATCACACCAACATCTTTAAACAATGAACAGTGTAACAGCAAGCTGAGCCTTTGCTTTTTGCACCAACTACTGAGACTGGGAGGGGTGGAGATAGTTTCTGTTATAAAAAATAATCCTTGCACTGAACAACTGACTACCAAGATCTCTTCTGATGATCACTTTCCCTCTAATATAAATGAGGCATTTGTTTATTCAGTAGACTCAATTAGTATTATAAGGCAAGGGAGGCTTCCTACTAGATCCCAGGTTGAAGCCCCTTCAGGAGGAGGAGGAGGGGGACTCACTCCAGTACCAGAGAGTCAGCTTGTCACCTTGTAGCTATACGCACTACAGCCCAGCAGAGAAGTAATGTACCAGTACCAGTCACACTGTGTCCCTCTGAAGAGGAGCGTAATGACAATGAGAGAACTAACCCATGGCTTACTATGGCAGATCTCATCAAAAATAGATTAGAGCCTGACAAATGCAGGAATGCTGTCTGGTGCCATTACAAAGGAAGCCCAGACTTGGTACCTGACAGAGTCTACATCACCTGGACTCTGTTAAAAGATGCTTTGAGATATTTTTGCACAAGAAATTCATGAGCTTATGCATGTCTCCAGAAAGCCTGTCAATGGTATTAGTTTCAAGACTCTGAAACTCTTAGAAAGATTTTGGAAAAATATTTAGACGTCAAGAACTCTACCATCTGGTTTCCCTTTATAGCTATCCCCTTATCAAACCCACCTACAAAAACATTACAGTATTATTCTGTAATGAAAGGGAGAACATCTCGGACATTCACTTCTGGCTTCAACAGAAATGTGATGTTCAGAGCCGACCCAAACCAATTTCTGATTCTGAAGTAATCTGGATGGGGGTAATTCAAGGTGCAGTTTTGATGGTCAAATTCTTTGGAATGTCATCTGCCCAGCAGCATCTTTATTGGCTGAGATCAGGGTATAAACTTTTGCCCAGGGAAACCAATGGAGTACTATAAGTGTGGCTCTCATGCACTTTTAGGCAATGCTTACAACCAACTGAGTTGTGGTCTTTGCTCTGGATTTGGGCATGTCAGCCTACATTGTGAGAACATTCTGTGTTATAATCTCTGTGATGAGAGGGGTGATACCTATAGGTCCTGCCCACGAGCTGCACACCATGACAGTGAACATCTGAACCAGGATGACTTGCTGGTACAAGCACAAGTGACAGCCTCTACCTCAGCACCTCCAGCAGGGGCAGCAGCATCTGCTCTGCCCCCTGAAACAAGAAAAAGACCTGGTGCTCCAGCAGCAACTCCCCAGCTTGGAACATCAGTACAAGATGACACTCAGAAAGTTACCCAGCTCCATGATCTGGCACCAGCACCTCATAAGGACAACCTCCACCCTGTCTTAGTAAAGAATGAAGAAGCTGGAATCGAGAACTCAGAGGAGAAAATGAATATTTCTGAAAAGGTAGTCACTGCAAGTTGTAACGTGCCACTTGACACTACTGGTAAAGACATCCCCCCCCCCCACAAAGTCACCTGATACATGAATACGAACATATGAACATTCACAAATGCCAGCAGATACAGACCTTATGGTATGTCATGTCTGCTCGGTTGTGCAGCTCACAGTTCAGACAACTGCTTCTGCCCCCCCCCCCTATCCACATTGTTTCCCCAAACTGAGTTCTACACTCTGGTCAATTCTCCCCAACTTGTATTCTGCCTTTGACCCTATCCCACCCCCTTTTAAAACTCCCCACTGATTTCAGAAAGATCATTTCATCTAGCAGTGCATTCCATGCAGCCGCCACCTTCCCCATGAAGTAGTGCCTCCTTATCTCCCTCTGGAACCTATACCCCTCCAGTTTCAGACTATGCCCTCTCATGATCCACTCCCTCTTTATTCAAAACATACCCTCAGTATTAACTCTATTTATGCCCTTCAAGTACTTAAAGGTCTCAATCATATCGCCTCTGTCCCTTCTATTCTCCTGAGAGTATATGTTAAGCTCCCTCAACCTCTCCTCATAGGGTTTCTTTCCCATCCCCGTGATCATCTTGGTCCAAACATAAAAGTCAACAGACAAAACCAGGGCCCTCTGTTCACTGCAACAAACTGGACCTACATTCTGTGGCAGGACCTCATGCTTGCTGCAGTCAGGCATTGAGCAATTCTGCGTGATTCTGCTGCAATTCTGTGGTGGGCTTTACATTCTCTGGCAACTCAAATGAGCCCCAAAATAAAATCTAGTTACCCAGAAAGAATGCTCAGGAAAAGGCAGCTTAGGGCAGTTTAGCAGATGCACAGGCAAGGCAATGCAAAGCAGTTCTGACAGTATGATTTGGATTGGATGTGGAGGGCATAAGGGAATTGAAGGGTTATTTATTTTTTTACTGCAGTCAGTTTTATTTTCCCAGTGGCTCCCTCCCACCTGGCCAGTGCTGGTTTACCACAGCTAGCTATGCTCCTGACGATTTCTCCCCCTACTTGCCCAGTTGCTTGAAGACCAGTATTGCCTGGTTGCAAAACAATGCTGCTCCAATGACTCCCTCCCACCCACTTGCTTGAAGCCTGGGAATAATGGTTTGTGCTATAACGCTGCTCTGGTTGTTTCCTCCTGCTCGTGCAGTTCAACACCGGTGGTATAGTTTGTGTCCATGTCAGCTGGCTTCCATATCTTCCTCTCTCCCACTTTATAAGTATTTGTAGAGAGTAGCTGAACCATTTTATATTAGATAAAGATCCAGAAAGCCTCCAATTTTTGTCTGCAATAATTACTAATATTTTTTCATTCCACAGTTCTGTAACTGGCAAATAGAACCCCCATTCTTTCTCATGAAATAGACTTCCTGAAGTTCCTTCAGTGTTTGCAGATGGCCATAATGGTCATAAGCTTCATGGCTAAGTTTAGGTAGATTGGAAAGGGGTGGCCCTACTGAATACTGCACCCCTCGGGGGGGGGATATATAATGGAGCTGCCAACAACTCACACGAATGCCATATTAAGCTTGCTCACACTCATTTTAGCCATTTAATTAAGGGTTTCAGTGGTGATGGTCATTTTTACTGCACCAGAAAATGCTGTTTCTGTGGAAGAGGCTTGTTTCTGTTGCAGGACCATGTTTCTGCGGCAGCTGCTGCAGCCACAGAATTGCAGAAAACATGGGGCCCTGGCCAAAACCAAAGGTCTTGAGGAAGGATCCTATGAAACTGAAAATACAAAGGCTCTATCTAATACTACAAGACATGGCACTCCACGATATGCTACTCATGCATATTAGGTTCCTTCATTAGAAAGCAGTGCTCTGATGAAGAAGAGGTTGTAAATGTACAAGAACAAGATCACGATCATGATGTACCACAGTTACGCTCTTCCAAAGGTGATGAATCAGAATGTGATACTGATGAGGCAGAGGATGCCACCTGGGCTCCCCATCCAAAAAGAAAAAAACATATACAGCAAGCACCACCAGTAGCCACACCCAGTAGTGGAAAACCAAACAATGATCAAGGTAGCTCTTCTGGAGACAGCAACAATGTGCAGGAATCAGGGTCAGAAACAACTGCCACCAGAATTACTGCAGTTCCTGGCATGACAACAAAACATTCCACCTCCGTTGTGTGGTGCTATGTTCATATAAGTCCCAACAATGAATGTGTTGCTCTCTGCACCCTTAGTCATTGGGAAGCTAGCAGGGGGGAAGTGAGGGGCCAGTTTGGGACAACATCACTAAAACGGCATTTGTAAAGAGCACATCCAACCATTCAGCTGGGCAGCAGTCCTGGGCAAAGGACAAATATCTGTGATGAAAATAATCCTACAGACAATAGTGATGGTGAAGAGACTGAGAGACCGGGCAGACAAAAAACATGTTCGACTTCACTGGAAAAAGTATTTAGACAAGCTACACTTTTAAAAGTACAATCCCGTGGTTTTGGCCCCCCTGCATGAACTAAACAGCAGACCATTACTGCGATGCTTGAACAAAAAACTGTCTACAGTAGATCACATCATGTTACATTAACAATTAATCAGGTAATAGCTGAATTTATTGCCAAGGACCTGCAACCATTTTCTCTGGTGGAGAATGATGGTTTTAGAGCCTTTTTAAAATATTTTGCTCCACATTACAACATATCAAAATGTAAATATTTTGTGACTGTGGCTGTTCCCAAATGTACAAATGTATGCAAAGTAAAATAAAATTGGCTCTTCAAGACAGTGAATGTAGTTCTGTGCACCTGACCACAGACATGTTGATGAGTTCTCAAACCACTGATTATATGTACATCACAGCACATTGGGTGTCACAATTGTCTTCAAACACCACCACAAGCAGCAGTGAACAGGAAAGTAGACAAATAGTGGTAGCTTTTTTGCGTTAGCATGTATGGTAAGCAACACACCACTTACAATATTTTGGAAGAGTGGTGTGAAAAAATTTCTGAGTGGTTAGAGCCCCTGGGACTCACTACTGAATTTGTGGTTTCAGACAGTGGCACCAATATTGTTATTGCATTGAAACGTGGTAGTTTTACTCAAGTTCTATGCTTTTTACACTCATTAAATCCGTTAATATGAACTTTCCTTTCCAGTGACAATATCATAACCCTTGTGGGAGTTGCAAAGAAAATAAGTGGCCATTTTAGTTACTCCGTACAATCACGTGATATCTTGGCTGACCTCCAGAAAAAAAAACAGGTTGCCCTAACAGCAACTAAAACAAGATGTTCAGACAAGATGGAACTCAACGTTTTACATGTGTCAGCAACTTCTCACACAAGAGAATGCAGTCTATGAATATACCATGGAGCACAAGGTAGCAAATGGTGTGCTGAATCAATTCCAGTGGGGTCTCATGGAGCATCTTACATTGCTCTTGACTTCCTTTGAGAAAGCAACTCGACAGATTAGCAAAGAGAATGCTACCCTAAGCCAAGTTATTCCCATCATAAATGTATTGAACAAGGAACTCAGGAGGCTGTGTAGAGGTTTTAAACAAAAAGTAGACAGAGCTGGTGTATCCCTCACAGACTGACTGATATGGTAATTCCAGAATTGCAGAAGACTTCACAATATTATGACAAACAGAAATGTTCTTCTTTTAACTCTTCTTGACCCTCACTTTAAGTTGCAATGTCTGCTTTCTTCAGATCTTGGTGACTCTTATCTCAAATACAAAACATGCTGATTTCAGCAATTGCACAGGAAAAGAGCGGGACTGTATTTGACAATACAAGTGAATCACGTGGTGCGGATGCTGCATCTGATGATGCAACATCTATTGGCGGTGACTCAAATAATTTCCACTTACTGTGTTAATACCATGTACTCTTTCATCAACGTAAGGTAGTCCTGCACCAAGTCCTCTTTCATAGCCTTAGAAAAAGGCCTGTCATTCTGAAAAGCACACAGATGAATCTAACACTTTTTGGTCAAAACTCATGGAAACTGATCATTCAAATCTGTCTGTCATGGAGCTGTCTTCTTTGTCCTTGTCTGGTATTGTGGATGCCTATTTATAAGAACCACTCATTTATATTACTGATGACCCTTTTAAGTACAGGCTGGAAAGGGAAAACATCTGGCCTGCACTGTCTGCCTTTGCTATTAAGCTTCTTAGTTGCCCTCCCACTAGTGTTTACTTTGAGTGTATATTTAGCACAGCTGGAAATGTTGCCTCAGACGCCCACACAAGGCTTACTACTGAAAATGTTTGGTGCCTTACCTTCCTAAAAGTCAGTCGCAATAAGTTCTCTTACCAGTTCAGTGAAGAGGTCTGCAACCATAACAGAAAGATCAAGTAAAAAACATTCCTACTTGTGTGGTCACAGTGCATATGCAGTGCTGTATGTGTTTTTCAATTTGGGAACCCGGGGGAGTGTACTGTGTGGATCCCCAACAGCTTAATGTTGGTGGGGGGGTGGCAACAGGGCTGGAGACTGACACGTGGGCTTCATGGCAGGAGTAGGTGGTGACTGGGGACAAATAACTCTAAAAAACAACCCTGCAATGGGGGTTGGGGGTCAACCGGATTTAAAAAAATTATGTTAGAAAACACAAGTAATAAAAAAATAATTGGCCAATCAGGCAGGAGTGTGTGGGATGGTTTGGGGCCCATTATGCTTGCTGTAAGATCAAGTAGGCAAGTAAAATAATTACAAATAAAAAAATATATATATCTCAAGTCAAAAGGGCAGGAGGAATGGCTGAGGCCCCATGACATCCTGCTTATGCTGCCTGGCTCCCACCAGAAAGCATGCCGGACTCATTGAAGGTCTGCACACTGCACTATGTTGTTGTCTTTCTGTGGTTGAATGTGTTGCTCTCTCTCTCTCCTCCCTCCCTCCCCCTCTGTCTTTCCAACATTTGACACACTGCCTCCTGTCAGTGCAAAACCTGATGACCAGCATACAGTGGGCTGGATTCACAAACATTTTTGAGACTAGGTCCCATACCACAACTCCAGTTGTGGATCAAAATCTCCGCAGACATGGAGATTCTATTCACATCCGCAGCAGCTACGGAAGACGTTGCGGCTGGTCCCACCAGCCATAAAATTTTTCCACAGCTGTGAGGATTTCCACAGCAACACCTCCCAAAGCTGCCAAAAATTGTAGAGCCGGTCGTAAACCAGCTTCATTTTTGAGAATATCACAGCTGCAAGAGAGAGAAATTGCAGTTCTGCACATGGCAACCCACTTGTGCCAAGTTTTTCCACAGCTGCAGGATTTTCAAGAGTTTTGTAAATACAGCCCAGTATTTCCTGTGAATGTCATGTGGTTGTTGACACACAGAACTGGCAAGAACAACAGTCAGTTTATTTTACTGCTGTTGGCTGCTTGCTGACCTTGAAAAATTACACGTAAATGCAAACACAAAATGTTTCTTTCTAAAAAGGTTACATTTTATTTTTTTTAACAAGAGGGATTCTAAAAGTATAATACTGACGCATTTCTGATACTCCAATAGATTAAAGTACAGTAGGTCTACAATTCATCAGAGTAAATCAGAACCTTTTGGGAAAAAATCGGAGCCAGAATCAGAACCAGGTCACAGCTGACTCACGCCCACCCCTAATCTGTATTGATATTTTTCCTTTAGTCTCTTCTTTGGACTGACATTTTTGTTTTTGTTGATGTTTTACTGATTTGATTGGCCTGCTTTGATTTGTTTTATTTCAATAAAATCCCCCTATTCTTTTTAGATAGGTGCCATGAAATCTCTTATGTCCCCCCTGAATAGTGACCAGAGATGGGTAGAACTAGCCTTACAGTAGTTTAAAATCTCATCTGAAGAGGCACCTCAACAGTGCAGTAACCCTGTTGTACTGTACTGCAGTGTCAGTTATAGGGATTTCCCCAAGTACCTGATGTGGGGCTAAAGTCCCTGGCTTTCTGATCTTGCCTTACAGACGAGTGCTCCTGTACTATACCTACTGAACCACTGGCACTGATAGCCCTTGCTGGTGGCAATCATTTGAGTCTTTAGAGAATGGGGGAAAATACTCAAATGGCTCAAAAATAAATACAGTAGTTCATGTTTAAAAATGAAAGAAACAGGAATATACAGTAATAACATGACTTATAAATACATGTACAATATAGCAATGCCATAAACACCAAGGCCAAAAATACATGCAGGAATACATTACTTGCTTTGTACACCCAACACTACTGTGAATTTATTGGTGGGCTTCCAAAAATAAGGGTGGGACACATTTAGTTAGTTAATAAGTTAGTTATTTTATTGATACTAGGATTTAACTACCTATGAGCTAAAAGCTCATTTACATGGGTTCCATGTCAAGGACAGACAATAGATACAAAACAACAGACAGACATTATACAGAAAAAGAACAGAATGAGTAAAAATAGGTAACAATGTTTACATACATTTCATAATATTTGCATAAGGTAGTTGGTAGATTGTAAATTTTCAACGGTCAAAGGGAGTCAGACATGCAGGGGAGTCAGATATATGAAGTAGGAATCAGGAGAGGCTAGGGGTGCAAGCAGGGGGCAGGGGAGCAGTTAAAAACAAGCCTTGTCAGGGGTGGAGGTTAGGGGAACAGTGTGGGGGGCGGAGTGGCACTTAGGATGGAAGGGTAGTGAGAGTGGAAGTGTGAGAGGGACTAGTAAAAATAGTAATGGAAGTATAGAGTGAACGGTTATGAGAAAGAGAGTTGAAGAGCTAGTGGCAAGTTGGGGGTGCTAAGGGTGAGGGGAAAGGGTCAAAGTGCACCAAGCTGTAGTGGTTATACAAGGGCTTGGTAAAGATCACTCCAGAAAGTGTGGGAAGGGGGGATTGATCAAGGAATCTCTATGGCTCTCTCATTCAGTATTGATTAGGTTGGAATGGGCAAACATGATGGGCCAATATGCCTTTGTCTGGCAACAGAGTTGATGTTTCTGTGTTAATCCCCTCATATAATGTAGACTTCCAACATTTGGGACTAGAGAATTATTTTGACTTACAAATACTGCAATGACTTCCAAATTGTGACCCCCAGCATTTTTTGTATTCCTTAAACCAATTAACAAACCCCCTGGCAATAAATGCTAATTGGAAACATGCATATTCCTTGTAAGAAAGGATGTCTTTGAGCTGCTACTTAGTGACACTGATCAGCTTCGTTATTGTTTACACATGAAATTTGATTAACAAAAAGCAACTGAGTTGCTTAGCAACCAGTCACTTGCTACATTAAGTAAATAAATGAAAGATAATTTGCTACAGCTTAATGCCCTGAAAATAGTCTACTAGCAAACAATTTCCTTTTTTTAATTACAGCAATGGGGGCTTTACAAGCCATGAACAGACTGATGTTTAAGTTAAGTGATTGGCTTTAGAGTAGTGATTTACAATTAAATTAATTCATTGATGCCTAATTAAAATGCCATCTGGGAAAATCATTATACATTTTTTTAACTTAATGAAGTGATCCGTGACTTCCACTATGCTGTTTGTCCATGTGGACTAGTTCCAACTGATTACCCCTGTAGTTCTGATTTTACCTGTTACAGTCAGTCCTTGCTTCAGAACAGAATAATCACTCACCTGTTCCCTGCTCTGAAGGCATTTGCCTAGAAATGAAATCAGGCATAGAGGTTTTGGGACTTTTGCCCCCAAAATTCCTTTGTTTACCATTCCTATATATTCACTCGCCCCACTAGTATGCTTTTGACTGTATTGATCTTCCTCTAGCAACATGCACCCAGCTTCCAGCAACTTGGGATTTAGGGTCCCATGTCTGCTTCCAGCCTTCAAAACATGAGCTACAGCTGGCAGCTCAGGACACTGTTTCCATATCATGGGACTAGCCTAAGATTTCTTTAAATTGTTCCTTTACAAAAAAAATTATGGCACACATTCTCCTAATGCTATACATCATGAGACATATTCAGAAATCACAATATCTGCCTAGACTTTAGACATCTTTTTTTTTTTTTTATTCTTTTTCCCTCTGGTCACAGATCCAGGAGCCTCTCTCAGGCATCCAACTTTTGTCCTGTCCTGCCTGAAGTAGCCACCGACCAAACCTTCCTGTTCTCTGCTCCCGCCTCACAGCTGGCACCCCCAGCTTAACCCCTCCAGGGTGGGGCCGCCCTCCTACCTTGAATGCTCTTCAATTTGTAGACTCCAGCTGTGGACATGGGCCTCTGGGCAGAGGGTCTGTGAAAGTCTGCCAAGTTGGACCTGATCATGGACTTGGGGATTGGTGCTGTCACCTACCCCTGGAACCGTTGTTTTCTTATGTTCTGTTTTGTCTGCCCCATCCCTGCATGTGCACCCCTGACACTATTGGAGCAAGGCAACCTTGCCAGCATCAGGCACCCTAATACGTGCAGCCTTGCGCTACCGCAGCATCCTCCAGTCTCCACCAGGGGCCGTTGGAGTGTCAAGCTCCCCAATGCCCTCCCCCCAGGACAGGAGAGCACCCAAGCGGGTGCTCAATCCAGTCCCTCCCCGGCCGACCCCCGGCACCCAAGTTCGCTTCCGAACTCAGGTCGCCGGCGTGGCATGAGGTGTGGCATCCAGCGCCTCACCCCTCAGTGCCACTGGGCTAATCTAGACATCTTTTTAAAGTGTCAGAAGGCCTCTCAAATAATGTGCACTGGCTGCCATAACAAGCAAATGATGTGTCCCATTTAGAACCAATCAGCTTGAGGTAGCCCATCTGCACCCAGCAAGCAACATCAGCCAGCCAGTGTTGACAAGTGCTGTGGGTCGTGGTGTGCCCAAAGCATTAAATTATGTCAGAAAAGAACATTAAAGCACATGTGATCTGCCTTTCTCTAATCTACATGCTGGCTTAGCCAAAATGACAAATGCTGTAGAGATCAGTAGCTGTATGCTGTATGCATGGAAGACTGCAGACCAAAGCTGGCTCTTAAAAGCACTTGACATTTACTAGAGTATTCTGTTTACTGCAAAGCTGTAGAGCAGTTGAATTTAGTCCTTTGGATGCTGATAGGAAGCAAGATTTTCTGAAGGATCATTTTGTTGTGATTTTGGGAAATAAATCCCCCAGTTTTTCAGTTTTGTATTTATTTGTAATTTTTGACCAGGAAATGAACACTAAGGTGTGATAACTTGTTTCCAGGTGCGTCCTCTAGGGTGAGTTGCATGGACCTGTTTTATTGACAGAGGGAATATTGGCCATGACACCAAGGAAATGTTTCTTCATCAGAAAGAGTGTGCCTGCTTAAGTTAATCTGGACTTATTTATATACTAATAAAAGTGTATAAAATTTTTATGACGTTTTATTTTACTGTTTTATTAGTATGTTCATGCTGATAGTTAAATTGTGTACAGTGCCTAGAACCTCAGGGATTGGACGTCTTTTAAATACAATTTGCCTTGCCTTGCCTCTTGGGGATTGGAGATTTCAATTGTGGACTAACATCTGTAGACAGAAGCTTGAAAATGGCTAAACTTTTTTGTGACACTGTCTGACAGATGTCATTTCAAAAGCACGGTTAAGGGACATGGCTTGTCCAGATGGAGGTGGGGGGGGCACATACCCTTTTCAAGGGTAAACTGTCCACACAAATTGATTTTTTTTGCTTCCTGTGGCTAGGGTGCTCCCTACATCAGACTATGCCAGCAGCAACATCAGATCATAGAGTGGTGTGTGCCCATTTTGACGCTTCTACACATAATACATTTGGGCCTGGAAACCAGAGGTTAAACACGTCCTTATTGAAGGATGAGAACTTTAAACAGAAATTATTGTTCTTGATCCAAGCAAAAAAATCTACTTTGATTTCATATGAGTCCCCCATTGAATGGTGTGAGAATGCAAAATCCTTTTTTCTGTCCCAGAACAAGAAAATAGCAAACGAAAAATATTTGCTTTATTTAGGTCTCTGTAGAAAATTTCACATGTTGCTGACTATAACAGAAACTACAGGTCAGGACTTGGCATGCCATCTCTTTACTATTAAGGCCAAAATGATCTCACCTCATACCAATGTATGTTGCCTTTGGTCGTGGAACAGAAATATAACACAAAAGGGAAATTATATCAGACAAATGATTTTGAAAATTGCAAAAAGAGGACTTTTGAGGGACTTTTCTGCACTCAGAGATGAGGGTAGTACTGTCCTGTCAGACACTCCAGACATGCTTGCCTTTTTAGGTAGACATGTCACTTCCAGATTTAGAAGGGCAGCCCCCACCCTACTAGTGTGGAGGATTTCCTGGAGGCCTTGCAAGTCCTGGACCTATCCCCAGATGAAAAGGAAGCCTTCAGTCTGCTATTCTGCCAAGAGAGGTGATAGCTGCTATAAGCTCTTTGTCTATAGGCTCCACACCTGGTTAAGATGGATTGCCTGGTGATCTGTTCCCTCCACTAATTGACTAGATATAGGTATCTGGTTGCCATGACAGTCCCTGAGGAAGCTCGCATGCACAAAACTGGTCAGGCCTTGTGAATGTGGGGGTCATGCATCTGCGTGACACTTTGCAATTTGGATTTTTTCCATATCATTTGGATATTGAATCACTTTTGCTTCTTATGTCCTGCCTCCAGCCATTTGTTTACTGGACTGGGATTTTACACGGTGGACGGTGCTTGGCCGCTTTTATTTCCCTAGAAGTGCTATTGCCTTCTGCACATCATGCTTTGGAGCCACCCTTCTTGCCTGCTTCTTGCCATTACAGTCACCAATTGCAAAGCACATTCTGTTTTTTAATTGGATGGCTGTTTATTTGTTGCGGGGAGAGGGAGGAGGGTGAGTTCTGCTGTTGATTTGGGATTATATTAAATCTTTATTTAACTCTGTAACTGATTTTGTATGAGTTTGATGTTGGTCTGGGAGCAGCTAAAAGCTTTCTTTAAACTCTGTAACTGAGTTTCAGGAGGACTGTTGCTGGTTGGCTGGGGGAAAGGGATTCTTTGCCCAGAGACAGAGCAGCCAATCAAGTTTGTTTGGAATTCAGTTTGAATCTCTATTTGAATGTTCACAGGGCCATTTTGTCTGCTTATTCTGCTTGTTGTGGAGAGAGGGAGGAGGGTGAGTTTTGCTGTTGATTTGGGATTAGCTTAAATCTTTATTTAATTCTAATTAATTGTTTGTGAGTTTGATGTGGGTTTGGGATTATCTTAAATCTTTATTTTACTCCTTAACTGATTTTTTGTGAGTTTGCTATTGGTTTGGGAGCAGCTTAAAGCTTTCTTTAAACTCTGTAACTGATTTTCAGGAGGACTGTTGCTGGCTGGCTAGAGTAAAAGCTCCCCCCCCCCAACAGCACCCTCCACCAGCCTTTCTTAAATACTGGAAAGCCACTGGGGGTTGAGCTTGAAGGCTGTGAGGGAGGAGCTTGGGGAGCTGCAAACTGCCTATATGAACTAACTCCTAAAACTAATGGTCAGGTGGTGAAAAGTTCAGAAACTCAAGCGTTCGCTAGTTGGATTTTAGGGCTTAAATATTTTAAAGCTGCAAGTTTGAAAGGCAAACTGACAAGCTTGGGTTAAGGAAGGGTAGCTGCATATTTTAAGGTTGAAATTCTAAAGTTCAAACTGACAAGGTCATGTATAAATGTGTTAACTAGAGTTACTGAACTAGCAAGCCAGGGACATTGGGATTATTATATATTGGGGTATTAAAACCTGGAGGCAAAGTGCAATCCCTGGCACTCTAATGATGGGCACAGTCGGAAGGGCATGTTCCAATGGTGGAACCCCCTAAGGTAATAAGGGAGTTGGCAGAGGTCCTGGTGGGGCCACTGGCTGACCTGTTCAGTATCTCCCTGGACATGGGATGTGTACTACAGGACTGGAGAATGGCCCATGTGATTCCCATCCACAAAAGCGGCCCAAAGGATGAACCAGAACACTATAGGCCAGTGAGCCTCTCATAGATCATGGGAAAGCTCATGGAGACCAGACTAAAAGAGAGGCTAGTGAGCTTCTTGGAGGAAAATGGTCTCCAGGATGGTCAACAGAATGGTTTTATAGTGGGCAGACCCTACCAGACAAACCTTGTAGAGTACTACAACTGGGTGATGCGGGAACTGGACAAGGTCCATGCAGTGGCTGTCCTGTTTTTGGACTTCAGCAAAGCCTTTGATTCAGTGCCACATGGGAGGTTGGGGGGAACTAGAATATGTGGAAGCAGGACCAAAAATGGTGAAATGGATCACAAACTGGCTAAGGGAAGGCAGCAAAGGGTGGTGGTGGCGGGAACCTTTTGTCACTAAGAGTGGTGATGAGCAGGGTACCACAGGGATCAGTACTGGAACTGATGCTGTTTGTGATTTTTATTGCAGATATCTCACACAGAATCCAGAGCAAGATCAGTCTGTTCACAGACGATACCAAGATGGGGGCTGTGGTTGATGACACGGAGGGGTGGAAGGGGTTACAGGAGGACCTGACTAAGCTGCAGGAGTGGGCAGAAACATGGCAGTTGTGGTTCATTGCCAAGAAGTGCAAGGTTATGCACTTCAGAGCCAGGAACCAGAGGAGGCATCATCACTTGATTGGGGTACAGTTGGGGAGCTCCACAGAGGAGAAGGACCTAGGAGTGATCATTAAGGGGAGCATGAACAACTCTGCTCAGTGCAGGAAGGTGGCAGCAAAAGCCAACAAAATGCTGGAGTGTATTGCAAGAAGGATCTCCTCCAGAAGGAGGGAGGTTATCCTGCCCCTGTATAGGTCATTGGTCAGGCCCCACCTGGAGTACTGTGTGCCATACTGGCACCCATTCCTGAAGAAGAACATCAGATTGTTGGAGGGGTTGCAGCAAAGAGCCATAAAAAGGATTCAGGGGTTGGAGAGCAAGCCCCATGAGAACAGGCTGGGAGAGCTGAATATGTATTCACTGGAGGATAGGAGGGATGGGGGATATGATCGAGACCTTTAAGTATCTGAAGGGAATAAACAAGACCAACACAGAAGGAATTTTTCAGATGAGAAGGGGAGGGACACGAAAGGGCAAGGAATGAGATTGGAGGGGGGAAGATTCAAGAGGGAGATGAGGAGACATTTTTTCATGGAGAGAGTGATGGACAAATGGAACACCTTACTAGATGAGATAGTGTCCTGTGACACGGTGGGCAGTTTCAAGTAGGGTTGGGACAGGTTAAGGGGAAGGAATACTGGGTGGGGGGCAGATGGGGCAGCTGCATGATGAGGGGCTAGCTGCACACTCGAGCAGACTCGATAGACCATGAGGCCTGTTTCTGCTGGCAATTTCATATGTTCGTATGATACTGTGGTCCTATTGGTTGATTCCTGTTATGAGTATTCCATGTAAAAAGTGTGCATACACAGCCTCAGTCAATGGTGGGATGGTAATGGAGCAATACCTGTTCACAGCCTAGTGTTGGAACAGCACAGACCAAGTCAAGACCAAAGGAGTGGTGGCAGCTAAATTTTAAGGGCCCAATTCTCAAAGCCTCCAGCATGGTGCAAGTGGCTTATGCTAGAAAAGTATCACAATGAATAAACTGCACTCAGACTGTTGTGGAAATAAAATCCACTAAATGAATTTCTTTGGCTGAGATTGATTTTCTATGCAGTCCAAGTGCAGTTTATTCATTGTTATACTAGTTATATGTGAAGGGCAGGTAGCCCCTTTTTTTTTTTGAACTGAACCAGTCAGATTTATGGAGATAGCCGGTCACAGCACTATTCTCCTTTTTTGCTTGTGATAAAAAGAATGGCGCAAGGTGCCCCTTGTGCTAAAAGATACACCGGGAGCAATTCTAAGAGGCAGCCTGCATCAAATTCAGGCTGCCTGCCCCAAACAGGGCTTGCACCATCCCTGTGCCCAGAACTAGGCTGTGACAAGACACTAGGGGCCACACAGCAGACGCAAGCTGCCACAGCCCCGTACCTGCAATGCGCAGGGATGTCCCAGAGGGAGATATTCTAAGTAACCTTAGACCAGCCAGGGCTGGTTTTAGAGGATTTAGAAAGATCTCATCTGGGAGGGCTGCTGGCTGCAATAGTACCACAGGACCCCTTCCCCCATCCTCAATGTGCCCCACAAGTGGATACATGTAAGACTTCAACTTTAACATGCCCCACAATGTCAACATATATTTCACCCAGATCCCTGCTGTGTCCATAAGCATGATTTGATAGTAGATCCGTCACCACCTATTATTCTCGACAGACTTAGGGCAGAGCCTCTCATTGAGGGAGTTAAGGTCTCAGTGAGAGGGACCCCCATCCCCAGACAGAGCCGGGGACCAGTACAGCCCTCCTCACATCTCTGCGGCCGGTTCCCAATTGAACTGTCAATGAGCACATACTGTGCTGTGTATGCACTCATTGACTGTCAATGCGGTGTGCACTGTACAGTCTGCCACTCAATGACAGTTCAGTTGGGGACCGGCCACAGTGGTGTGAGGAGGGCTGTGCCAGTCCCCAGCTCTGTCTGGGGATGGGGGTCACTATTTACTGGGGTGGGGGCACTGGGCCACCAATATGAGGGGCACTGTTATGTGCCATACTGATGGGGACATTAGGGATATGGTCAGTGGGGGGGGTTCTATACAACTCGTACTTGGGCACAGTGGGGATCTGGGTGGGGGGAGTCTATTGACATTGTTGGGCACATCTGGGACTGGGTGGGGGATTTGTAAGTATATATATGATGGGGCACAACATGGATCAGAGGGGAGTACAGCTTGTCATTGCTGCAAGGGGCTTGTGGTAAACCCTCCTGTGCAGGGGTGAGATTGCTGCAAGTGTGGGGGCATCGGCACCAGGACCCCTCCTGTACCTGAATCGGGAGCAGGGTCTGTGGCGCATGGGTCTTTGGTGCAAGCTGCTTTTTGCCACAGCTTGCACCGAACGCAGACCCTTTTGAGGATGGGTGGCCCCTTTTTGCCTGACACTCCGATGGCGAAACACGGAAAATGACCACTACAGCAATAGTCACTGTAATGGTTCATTTCCATGTTTCACCTTCCCCCAGTGTCCAGCCCCTTCCCCCGACCAACTCCAATCTGGAGTCGGAATCCTAAAGTCCAGGGGGGGTGGGGGGCAGAGCCTCCTGCATGGGGGGGTACAGCCCCCCACAGAAAACACCAGGGGCTTGGGCAGCACAATACCTGCATCGGTATTGTGCCATCACTGTGTGGGAGGTCGACAGGTTTACTGTCAACCTCACTTGGTGCTTCCTTTGAGAATTGGGTCCTCAGTGTCCAGGCAATGAGGAAATATATTCAACATTGAGCTGCATTGGGACTGCATCCTGCATGGTGGATTCAGAGTTCTTCAGATCATCACTTCATGTTTATTCTTCAAACTGGAAGTGGAGTTAACAGGTGGGCTACTCTATAATAGCCAAAGATTTTGAAGGCCTTTTCACCTTTTGTGTGGATTACTTGTAGACCTTCACTAAGAAATGCAAAGTCAAGGCATTTTTTTTTTATCAACCTCAGATTACTGTATGGCTAACCTGAAGACAGGTGAAAGTTTTTTTCTCTCAGTTTTGGATTATTGGGTGATTAGTAATTACATATTTTTAATGAAAACTATAACATTTATAAATAAATTTTTCATGACATTTTGAAAATATACAGTATGCACTGTATGAAGAATTGAAAATATATGCACTGTGCGAAAACTCCGAACATAACTGACATCAAAACATTTTTACCTACTACACAAACAACATTTTTAAAACTGAGAAATAAAAAAAATTAAGGATCAAAAAATCACATTGTTTTATTTATTTAAAAGTTGATAACTCGGAAAAGCACCAAGAACCAAAGCTCATTTCCAGGTGCGACCCTGGGGAGGGGAACAAATGGGAGAAAGTCACGAAAGGCAGCATAAAGACACAGAACAGAAGAACAAGTCATTGGTCAGGGATTACAAGACCCAGTTACAATGTAAGCCACACAACAACAACTGCAACAATATACAACACAGTCAAGAGTCTTAAAATCTAAAGAGGGGGGTTAGGTGAAACATGCCCCCAAAAACCAGTTACAATACCAACATCTAGTGTAGCAACTCAAGCACAGTAACACATACTATAATTAAGTCAGTAAAGGTTGGGGGCATTGCGAGCATGGCTGATTGGGAAGATGTCTTAGGAGCCTCCAAAAGCAGATTGTCCGGAGACAGAGTGAGGGAGAGGGATGGAAAAGGAGCGAGAGTCTCTGTGACAAAGGGAGTAATAAGAGGAGGCAGCTTGGGGGAGCTGAGAGGAGAGGAGAGGTATTTATTGTGTACATTTTATATTACAATTCAAGTCATACATAAACAATATAGTATTTATGTTTCTTGTGTTGCTTTGTGCAGGTCATGCATGCTCTTGCACACACAATGTTGCAAGTTATATACAGGGACCTAATGGCCCTGTGCATCTGACTTTTCTCAGTGCACAAATAGCCCTACACAAGGTATGTTCAGAGTCACCTCTTGCTTCGCACAGAGCCTCAAAGGTTGTGCGCAAAGCACATTACCACAGTAATTTCTTAAAAAGGAAATTCATGGCAAAAAAAGATATTAATGCTGATCAGGGTTGCTGCCACACAAAACACAAACCCCACCAAGGTTGGAAATACCCTATCAGGGTTTTAAAGCCATTGCCCACAAAGCCTGGAAATGTGGTGTTAGGGTTGTCAACCCAGTGCCCACAAAGTATAGAAATGTGCTATTAGGGATTAGCCTAACTCTCACCCCCTCCCTCCTCCCCTACCCTTGTGACCCAAGGCCAGTCTACAGGTACAGTGCCATGTATCAACAGTCTGAGACCTCTTACAGGGCCTTGAGGTTCATTAAGTCAGCCTGATAAGGAGGTTTTTATGTTTTACACATCTAAGTCCATTCCCTATCCCCACCCTCTTATCTTCTCCTTGTACTTTTCTCATCCTGTCCTGAAGCTTTCAATGGATTTAGTGTAAACCACCACCTCTGGCAACCTGTTCCACTCCTACACCACCTTTTCAGTAAAGTAATTCCTGGCATCCTCCTGAACCCACCCCAGTGCCAACTGGGAGCTGTTCCTTCTGGTGTATATAATTTCATTGGGCCTGAACAATTAGCTAGAGTCTGTCTTGTTTTTACCCTTCTTACATTGGAAGGTCACTATCATGTCCCTTCTCTCCCTACTGGACATCAGCAAGAATATGTTTAGGTTCTCCAGCCTCTGTTTGTATGCATTCCAATTCTGCCCCTCAGCCACCTTTGTAGCCCTTCTCTGCCCGCCTCCAGCTTGTTTGCTTTCCTTTCTCAAATATGGATTCTAGAACTGGACACAGTACTTCAGTTGCAGCCACACCAGATTTCTGTGCAAAGGCAGTATGACTTCTTTACTTGTGCTGCTGATACCTCTGCTTATGCAGCCAAGTATTCTGCTGGCTTTTCCTACTGCCTTTTTGCATTGTGCAGATGACTTGAGGGTGCTCATAATCTCCACCCCAACTCCTTTTCATCTTGTGAAACTTAAACAGCCACCCCCAACCTGTACTCTGCCCTCAGGTTCTTCCTCCCACTGTGTATGTCCTTGCTCTTTTTAGAATTGAAGGCCAGCTGCCAGACTCCAGTTAGTTTGTCTCCCACTACAAGGTCCTTCAGGTTCTTTATTAGTCTCCTGTGGGGAACAAAGTTAAAGGACTTTCTAAAGTCCAGGGACGGTATATTTACTGCCTGCCCCCTATCCACTGCCATCATGACTCAGTCAAAAGACATAGATAAATAAAGTTAGTTTCACATTATCTTCCAAACACAGACTCATGCTGCCTGTTGTCTTGTAGCCTGTTAGCCTCAAAGAAGTCTACCAGCCTTTTCTTTAATATGGTTCCCATTAGTTTGCCAACTACGGAAGTCAAGCTGAATAGCCTGTAGTTCCCTAGTTTATCTCTGGTCCCACATTTGTGAAGGAGTACTACATCTGTTGTCATCCATTCCCTAGGCAACACACCGGTCTCTAGGGAATCATTATAAAGATAAGCTGGGGTGCCACCAGTACCTGTGCCAACTCCCTCAGCACCCTAGGGTGTACCCTATCTGGCCCTGGAGATTTCTCTTACTTCAGGGTTAGTAGTCCCTTAAGGACCCACTCTGTGGCAATGTGTTCTGCACACCTCACTGCCCCTTCCTCACCACTCCTGCCTATCCCCTTCCTGTGGTAATGGCCCCTCCTTCACCATGGTAAACAATTTGCAGAAATATTTATTTAATAATCCTGCTTAACCCTTTTTATCCTCCATCCATTCCTCTCATTACTTTAGCATGACAATGCCCTTTTTCATTTGCCTTTTCCATTGATGTAATGAAAGAAGACCTTGTCCCTGTCCTTGATGTCCTCTGCTATTCTCAACTCTACACTAACCTTAGCTCTCTTTACCAACTTATTAGCCACTTTCAGCTCTTCAAGGTAGTCATCCTTGTTCTTGTCCTTCTGACAATCGTTGTATTTTCTGAAAGCTGCCCTTTTCGCTCATTGCTTTTTCTTTACCTCTTCTGTGAACTGTATTGGGCTTATCTGCCTTTCCTGCTTTCCTTCCTGATTCAGACAGGAGCTGGTGACATCCTGAAGGCTATCCCTAATAATGGCCCACTTCATTTCCTCCCCTTCTACTACCTCGAGGCTAGCCAGGAGATCTCTAAGCTTTACCCTTATGGTTTTAACTTATGCCCCTCTAAAGTCTAGAACACAAATGTTTTTGTTCAGATGATCCTTTCCCATCTCTAACCTAAACCATACTGAATAGTGGTCACTACTGCCCAGGGGTTCAGCTATGCTGATGCCCCAGATGTAATTACTGTTTGATAGTACTGTGTCCAAAGTTGCCTGTTCCCTAGTTGATTCTCTGACCTTCAGGACCAAGAAGCCATCCTGGAGTGCTTTCAGGAGGGATTGACTTCTTCAGTTGCTGACTTTAGAGACACTCAGTACATCTGGTAGATTGAAGTTCCCTATGATTACTGTCTCCCTTACTTTGTTGCTTTCCTGATTTCCCTCCCAAGTTTCTCATCTAGCTACTTGCTCTGGTTCAGTGGTCTACGGATCACCTCCTATTCCACCTTCCCGTCGATTTCAGACTCAGTCACCCACTATAATGTCTTTGTCCCAGTGCCCCCTGCTTCCTCCCTAGTGGCCTTAATTCTCTCCTTAATATAAAGAGCCACTACCTCCTTTTCCCATTCCTTATTCTTCCTATGGATGACGAACCCAGAATACAGAGGTTACCGTTGTGGTTTGGGCATGCCCACATCTCCGTGATTGCCACCAAATTCAGTTGATGCTCTGCCACTAGGGCTTGGAGGGCCTCCCTCTTATTTCCCGGTCTCCTGGCTTAGGTGCAGACAACTTTCCATGATACCTGATGCCCCACGGCCCTTTATTCCTGCCACTGCTGATGTTCTGAGTTACTGGTTGTAGGTTAACTGTGCTATGCACCAAGCTCCTTCTTCCTTCTTCCACTACCTGCCCATTAGCCCCCTTGTTGGTCCTACCCTATCCCTTTTTAACCCCTTTTCTCCACAGCTTTTCCCATTATTCCTCTGCAGTCTCAGCTTTCCCTCATTACCTCACTAGGATTACTAGGAGGAATAAAACATAAGGGAGCCATCGGCCCACCAGGAATGTCCCCCACAACTGGGGGCAAATTAAACTAGGAGAGGTTAAGAATAATAAAGATTATCCAGAGCTGATTTAAACTAATTCAGGATAGTACTAGTCACAATACTCTGTGGTATTCTGTTCCAAGCCATAACAACTCTAAGTGTATAAAAATTATTTCTCTTAAAGTTTTTTATTATGTGAATGGATATTATTTCTTGCATTACTATATTTTAATTCATAGCTAGTCATTAAATCATCTGACTGCAATAGTTTGAAAAGGAATAGCAGGTCTCCCCTTTGTCTCTTTGCTTCTAACGAGTGAAGATTAGTTTCTAATAATTTTTCTTGGTATGATTTATTTCTTAATATAGGTAAAATCCTAGTGGCTGCCCTCTGTACTTCTATCAATTTAATATCTTTGTTCAACCATGGTGACCAAACTTGGGAACCATAATCCAGTATGAGACATATGTAAGCAATAATACCAGACAGGGTGGTCATTATTGGGAAATACCGGACCACCCAGAGGCGTAATGAGGCCCAACACTACAGGAGGAGGGCCTTATAGTCCCTGGAAGGTCTGGTATTTCCCAATAATGCCCACCCTTGAGGGTATTATTGCATTTAGAAAATGGCCATCTAAGTAAATTTTTATGTAGTTATAAAAAAGTACAGTAAATGATTGTGAAATATGAATACAGGTGTTAGAAATGAATGTATTGAAAAAAGTAGTCCATATGCTGTTCCTGGTGCTGTTGTTCCTCCCTGCAGCATTCTGGTGGATTGCCACCACCCCCCACCCTCCACCCCCTCCCTGTGTGACCTCTGGCAGCGATGTGTGAGGAAGGCAGACAGCGACGTACAAGGAGAGAAAATAAAACGATTTATGTGTTCCTTTCTAGTGAGTATTTTCTGTTTGTTTCGCTACAGAAGGGTCAGTGATTGTGGAGGACTTGTGAGGAGCAGTCCCTATGTTTGTGTTTTCGGTCAGCATGGTAGTGAGACCACAGTCGGGAGACTGTTCAAAACGGAACTCTGACACTGCGGTCGGAAGAGTGGTGCCTTTGTGTGATTCTTACAACCACAAGATAACTGCACTGATTCTTTTTTTTTTTTTTGAAGAGGGGGAGCGGCTGCAGGTGAATACTGTTTGCTTTGGGCTGGGGGAGACCAGTACGTCTCGCTAAGTGAGTGGAAAAGATGGCAGGCATTTTGAATTTTTCTTTGGTGTGTCCAGCCAATTAAAAAGCAGGCTGGCCACCACTATGGAATGTTGCGCAGTGAGGTGCCACTTGGACTGGCACTTATTGTTTACTGGGCATTTATTGAAATATAAATACCCAGGTTGCAGCCACTTTCAACCAATCAGGATACAGAATCCATTCTGGCCATTTTCTAAATAGCTTTCATACACGGGTAGAATGAATTGCTCAGATTTGCATATGAAGGTTCTTTTAATTCTAGTTATCATACTTCTAGCTTTTCTAGATACCATCATATAGTGATCAGCGGATGATAATTTATTATTCATAATTATACCAAGATCTTTTTCCTTATCTACATTTTTTGACAGAGTCTGTTTCAGAATATAGGTGTATTTAGGATTGTTTCTAACAAAGTGCAACACTATGCAATTACTAACATTTAACCCCATACCATTACTGTTGGCCCAGTTTTCAATCTCTCCTAGATCACTATTTAGGGATAGATGTTTACTAAAGTTGTCAACCTCACTTCCCAATTTGGTATCATCAGCAGTTTACCTATCATGTTAGAAATATCTGCATCCAGATCACTTACAGGTACGTAAGACATTAGAAAGTGTCAGCTCCAACATGGAGCCCTGGGGGACTCCACTGGTCACAGTACTAAAGCTAGATGTGGTATTATTTATACGAACACATTGTACTCTGTTAGATAAACAATCATTTATCCATCTTACCAGAGATTTATCAACACCAAGATATAACCAAGAGATAACTATTTTATCATCCTTGTTGATCAATAAATTTTATTGTTCAATCAATTTTTTTTATACTGGATAGTATGTGAGCAAAAATGCCCATTTTCACAAACATCTAGGTTACACAAAAAGTACAAAGGTACAAAATACATGAATAAATAACCATATTTACAGAGGTTGCAGGTACAAATAAAACAGTTCATACAGTACAGGTTAAGAACATATTAATTATACAAAATCAATGTAAAAGAGAGATAATGAATGTACAGGAGGTCTATAAGAGATAAAAACACAATATTTATAGAGGAGAGGAAAGAAAGTGATTCTTGAAAGCAAGAAATAGTTCAAAATTAAGGTCTATTTATCTTTGCTCGGGGTGGAATGGAGGACGATATTAGATTTAATATTTATTGGGGAACAGTGAGAAAGAGAAAGTAAAATTAAAGAAAAAGAGGTGGTCGGGGCAGTGGGGGGTAAGCTAAATTGGTTGATGAGCAGACATTTTGACCATGAAAATATCAATGCAGCGACTGATTAGGGCAACAACATACAGTACTTTCCGAGAGTAAGCTTCTGAGGGAGGTGCTGAAAGAATAAATGGAGTAACATGACAGTGTCACTGGTAGCAGATTGTTGTATAGTTTAGGACCTCTATAGGTAATGGACTTTTGTGCATGTGAGGTATGGTAGAATGGAACATCGAAGATTTGGCTAGATGCCCCTCTGGTGCAACGCTTGGGTACAGATTTAAGAAAAAGGGAGGAGACACTAAACGGAAGAAGGTTAAGGTTGACCTTGTGTAAAAACAAAAGAGTTTTAACATGGAACCTTCCTTCAAAGGAGAGCCAATTTAGGAGGGTGTAGAGGAAACAGTGATGCGTGGACCACTGGAGTCCAGAGACGAAGTAAAAGACATTGTTGTAGCAAGCCCTGAGTTTTGAGAAAAGTACAGAGGTGGAGGGGGGCATAAACAATGGAACCATATTCCAGAAGGGGTAGGAGTAGGGGGCTGGCAAGGTGCAACCTGGAGTCAGGTATCAAGAACCTCCTAATTCTGTAGAGAAGACCCAGACACATATTAATTTTTTTAATGAGGTTAGTAATATGGATGTGAAAAGTTAAGTGGGGGTCAGTGACCAGGCCCAGGTATTTAAAATCATCCACCCTTTCTATGCTGTTCCCCAGGAGGTCAGTGAGGGTACAACTACCATTTATGGTTTTCCTAGGACTGGAGAAGATCATGAGCTTAGTCTTCTTAGAGTTAAGAACTACAGTAAGGTTTTGGAAGAAAACCATGAGTGTAGCCTGGTAAAATCTGCTTGAAGGTTGGAGTACATTGTGTCAAGGTTTTTATTGCTGTAGTAGAGTGCAGCATCATCAGCATAGAGAACTACTTTAGTGGACAGGCAGATATTGGGGAGCTTATTAATAAATAGAGAGAAGAGAAGAGGGCCTAAAATGGAGCCCTGAGGTAACCCATACTTAATTTGGCAGTCCACGGACAGATGCCCATTTATAGTGGTTTTATGAGATTTATTTGAGAGGTAACTACCAACCCATTTAACTATGTTCTGGGAGATTTGCAAGCCCAGGAGAGTGTCCAAAGGAAGGCTGTGGTCTACCATGTTGAAAGCGTTTGTCAAATTGACAAAAACAAAACCAGTAAACTGGCCTTTGTTATTTGCCTTGTGAATGTCATTGGTGAACTTGACCAAAGCAGTTCCAGTGCTGTGGCTAGCTCTGAAACTGTGCTGAACTTCAGCAAGAAGATTATGATCACTGAGGAAGGCCGTAAGTTGAGAATGAACAACCTTCTCAATGATCTTGGAGAGTGGAGCAAGGGAGAGAGATAGGTCGGTAATTCCCAACATCGCTCCTGGCCCAAGATTTGAAGAGGGGTTTGAAGGTTGTGGTATTCCAGATGCTGGAGAAGCAGCCAAAGCAAAGAGAGTGGTTCAGTATGGTTGTCAGGGGGGTAGCAAGTGGTAGGATGCATGGATGCACTATGATGATTCAACAACTATGTTGTTGAAGTGCGACACAGCGACACACTCAATATCAAAAGGTGAAATTTTGCCTTTTGACATTGAGTGTTTTTCTGTGAGGGGCTTTGCTCCCCTGCGCCCCCCTCCTACTTTTAGATACAAACTCCTAGTTGGAGTTTGTTCATGGGGGGGGACGAAATGGCGAAACTGCAAAATTTTGCCTTGAAGTGCATTACAGCAACAACATCAAAGTTTGTTTTTTTTATTTATTGAGAAATCAGAATTACACCCTTTGAGTCACAGACTCTTTTGCAAAGGCTCCTCATCAGTAGACACAGTACAACATCACAAGTACAGGTGCAAGACATCAATCAGTCCATATATTACATTAGCATGTAAGGTAAAGAACTGAGTAACATTCCATAGCAGAGGGCAGAGACAGCCCAGAGTCATGTGCAAAACAACAGATAGTACAACATCACAAGAACAGGTACAAGACATCAATCAGTCCATACGTTACATTAGTAGGTACATTAAAGAACTGAGTAACATTCCTTAGCAGAGGGCAGAGACAGCCCAGAGCCATGTACAAAAACAGCAGCAAAAATTATGAAAAGCAAGTTGTCGCAGTAATGGACTTTATTGCAAAAGTTTCATTGTGCAGTCAGTATACTAGGATACATAGCTTCAGTATTTTGTAATCAATACCATCGTCCCGCAGACTGGGCTTTAGGTTGTTTCTCTGGATGAGCTTAACGATGTCCAAGGGCTTAAAGGCACGAAAATAGAATTTGAGACAGTTCTCGGGGCATGGGCAGGAATTTTTGTCAGTGGCAGCGAGGTTAGCAGAGGTGGGGTAAATGGGGGGCTTGAGGGGTGGGTTTATATTTCTTCAGGTCACCAAAAAAGGAATTAAAAATGTTCATGACTTCCCCTGAGTCACTAGTCTGCCTGTCCCCTAGAAGGAGGATGACAAGTTCAGTTTTCTTGTTTTTCCCAAGGAGAGAGTTTAGAGTATCCCAGAGCTTTCAGGGGTTTTCCGATTCACAAAGTTTTTGTTTTTTTTTAAATAATCAATTTTTACCTTTCTAATGCTGGATTTACACTTGTTTGTAAGTGTTTTGTAGTGGGCAAGCAGGGAAGGGTCATTGTTCTTGTTATAGCGAGCCCAACCCTTATCTCTGGTCCTCATTAACTTTAGGATGCCAGGAGAGACCCATTCGTTGACATGACCTCTGATCCTAATTTGCTTGATGGGGGCAAATTCATTGCAGATTCCATTATAAATGGAGGGAGAAGTGTTGACAATAGAATTGAGGTCACCAGAGGAGTCACTGGGGACATCTGACACCCTCTATTAGAAAGCAGAATATCTACTGACCTTTTAGACTACTTTTGGTCCTTATGTCTGGACTGCTTTTCCAGTGGCATCTGCCAGTATCCTTCTGTGAAATCTAATGTGCTAATGTACACAGCCCCCCCCACAAAGAATCTACACGGTCATGTACCCATTGCACTGAGTATCTGTCAAACTCAGCAATTTGGTTCATTTTTCTGAAATCCAAACAGAGACTGATCTCACCCTCCTTTTTACGGCTGCATAGCAAGAGCTATGCTGATGAGTTGCTGCGGTATAGAGAGAGAAGAGAGCTCTGGGGAAGTGATCTGCATACCT
Source organism: Neoceratodus forsteri (assembly GCA_016271365.2). NCBI lineage: Eukaryota > Metazoa > Chordata > Ceratodontiformes > Ceratodontidae > Neoceratodus > Neoceratodus forsteri. The sequence goes on from CM057451.1 coordinate 241,299,178, forward strand.
CTCTCAACTTCATACTGTACCTCATAGATCAGGGACATGGCTTAATGACAATAGGGACAGAGACCAAAAATTAGGGGCACATCTTAAAAATGGATAATATTCACTCAGAAAGCTGATAGAATAAGGGGACTAGTGTAAGATGCATTTACTGAAGAAGAACAAGTATGTAACTGTAACGTTTGACATTATTTTGTGCTTACACTCCCCACTGTTCAGTCATAGAAACACAACTTTTATGATGGACATAGGAAATTTGTGAGGCAAAATCAGGGACACTTGAGAGCTATGCATGGCTGGATACCAAATGCACCACAGCTGTCTCCTAGTGCCGAGTGGAGTTGACGCACATCATTCTGCAAATCTCCCCATGTCCTCTCCATTCACTACACTGTGCTTCCTTCCTCTCTTCCCCTGCATCACACTATTTTCTTGTTTTCTCCCGAACCTTCTGTAAATAAACAAACAAAAAAAAAAACACTCCGGCTTCAGTCTCACTTTTTCTGTACCACTTCCTTCACAAACTCACATCAGACATTTACTTCTAGTTTTCCATATATTTGGAATAATTGTAACATTACATACAGTAGATCATCAACAAGTTACTTTGGAGTCCATTGTCTTTTCTCTTTCTTCCTCTTTGCTCAGTGATTCCAAACATTCTGGGATGTGGCAAAACAGTTTTCCACAGTGAAAAGGAAAAATGTACCCTCAGCTGGTTCCTTTTTTAGTATGTACCCAAGTTACAACAGCTGCCACTGTGAGACCAGGCTCTTCTTGCAGCAACTCATTAAACCCATGAAAACTGTGCCCAGTGATAACCAACACAGGCAAAGTTGGCACTACCCCTACTGCAAATTTATGTGACATTCCCCTGACCTTTAAAATCAAGCTGTAAAGTGAAAAAAGAGAAAAGAGATGCACAGAGGAGACAGCACAATACAGATTTACTTGCTACACACAAATTTATTAAACTAAAATGGCACAAACCAAAACACACTTCAGTGAGTATGGACAAATCACAACAACATCCATGGCACTTTGGTCACCACAAAACCTTTTTCAAGGAGTCAAGCTGGGTGGTGAGATAGAATTTAGTGTCCCCATGCACATGTCGCCACAGTACTAAGCCCTCTTTTAAAATCTTTTGGATAGTCTGGGTGCACTAAGATATGGTGACTTCCTGATTCAATCAAAATGTTAACCATCTGCTCCACTTTTACTGTATATCTGTAAGGCACAGTTCCACATTACATAAGGTCAAATGAGCTTTTTCTATTTTGTGGCAATTCCTTATAATATGGACAGGTTTATTAGAGTTATAACATATCAGTACAGAAGATGTCAACCTCTCACATCCACCAGGTTTGTTTGCTGATCTAAGTTGGGATGTTCTATTTCCAGAAAAGGGGGGGGTCTTCCTGTCCCTTGTTGCTGCCTCTCAAAGTTGATAATCGGGCTGTCTGGAAGTTCTCTCCAAGTGATATTGCCTTCTCACCCATCTCTGATTGATGTTCCAATACCCACGGCTGCCCCTTACTGGGAAGAATGGTCAGAACTACTCAATGATATGGTGGCCCCCTAGAAAGTGACACCATGGCAGCAAAACCAGAAAACATACCATTACAGTGGCAGTCACTATAATGGTCTATTTTCACTGATGTGGCTTCTCCCGGTGTTCTGGCCTCTTCCCAGAACAACTCCAACCTGGAGTTGATTACAATTAAAGGCAGGAGGTGTGGGGGGAAGAGCCCCCTGCATGTGGGCTGTGGTACTTTCTTTTGTAAGAGTACTCGTTTTCTTTATCAAGACCTTGTATATGTTTTAGATAAATGATTGTAATTATTAACTATATGTGTTATGTGTTTATGTTTCTATTTTGTTTATATGTTTATGATGTTATACGAAAGGTCACCATTGTAAATGAACTTGCTCTATGGTTTAACCTTATAATAAAACAAACAAACAAAAACTATACTGGTGTTGGTATAGTGCCATTGCTGTGCGAAACGTCAGCGGTTTGTCTGTCGAGCACAAGTGGTGCTTCCCAATGAAGAACATCTCTAAGATCTGTGGGATGGTATTTTCCTCTGGTTGGATCCACTGTGGATATAGGACCTTTAAGTAGTACTACTACTAATAGTAGTAGTAGAGTTTATTTATTTTGGGTGCCCTTCCCCATAGGTTCAGGGTGCCCTTGCAACATATAAAACAAACAACATTAGGAACATAAAACTCATAATACAAATATATAAAAATCAATAAATATAACCCATTAAAATTCCATACAAACTAAGTCCTGAGCTGTCTTGCGGTTCAAATATATTCCTCAGGCCCCAAAGGCCTGTTGGAAAAGGAATGTTTTAGGTTGTTTTTTAAAGACCTCTAGGGAATGTAGGGACGTAAGCTTATCTAGGTGTGCTTTTAAACTGGTCCCAGAGGTTTCAGAATCATTGTGTATAGACTTCTGCAGAGACGTCAGATCTTTGGAGAATTGATGTCTTTACCAGGCCATAGTTATTGGGTTGAGTACTGTCCATATAACTGCATGCCAGCTGTGCCTTTCCAGATAGATAAGTAGACTAAGAAACTACCCACTAGTCTCAAGGTCATGGACATGCTTGTATTACTTGTGAAAAAAACAAAACAGAAATGAGTAGTAGTGCTATCAGTCTTATATAAGGACTATATCGGGTGGGGGGGGGGACTCTGCAAAGCAGTGTATTCTATCTGCACCCTGAATTATGGCTCAAACACCTTGCTTTTCTAAGATAGGATTTTTATTATTATTTAACATGCAGTTTTTCCATTCACCCTTTTCCCCACAGTCCATGTGATTTGGGCATTTTTCATGAGGTAAATCTTACGTGGAACAGAGCAAAGTCCTTATTTCAACTTTGGTGCTTTTTCTTGGTGAATTGCCTAATCCTTCAGTGCCTTTTTCATTGTATTCCTTTCCAAACCTGACTTTGTTCTGGAATTTTAGTAATGGGGGAGGCGCTAGACTACCAGCAAATATAATTATTTTATTATAAATAGTACTAAGTATTATCACAGGAGATCGGGGCATGGGGGGACACTAGACTACCAGAGACTTCTTAGGGACATTGCAGCATGGCCACCGACGGCTTGCAGCAACCTGTCTAGATGCACCTTCTGTTTGGTGCATTGTTACAGTTGCTGCAAGCCATTGGACTTTGCCACTGGGACTCTGCACAATAGAGAATCGGGTGCAGGGTCCGTGGTGCACTGGCCTTTGGTGCGGCTTGTGCTGAGTTTTGAGAATTGGACCCCTGGAGCGTACTAACACAGTTTAAGTGTTTTTTTGTTACTAATATATGTTCTTAGCACTGAACTAGATACAAGTACATAATCACAATCTCATATCAGAAACATTTACCAAATATATGACAAAAGCTATTATTTCTCAATTCACCAAAAGCAATATCCCAACATTTCTATTTTCTGTTCCCAGGAGTCTTATGACCTACAGCCCTGACTTCTAACCCGAGTTGCAAAAGCAATCTAACCTAGCTAAGCTTGCGATAATATGTGTATTCATATTCCAAAGCAGTTACCCCTAACCCAGTAGTCTTAGTGACCTGTAGTCTGACTATTAAAATGTTGCATGACACTCTGTTAATGTATGAAGCAAGAGCTGAACGATTATTCTTACCCCTCTTGTGACCCTGTCAGCAGACTGCAGCCAATGCCTGCTAAGACTACCAGTCAGCAGCCATCTTCCCATAAGTCTGTTCGTACGGTGCTTTTGACTGTCAGAAGTCTGAGTTTTTTTATATTCTTGCGCCATCTAAATCGTGGTACTGATCCCGATAAAAATCAGTGGGGAAAAAATGTAATAGGGATCACATGGTTGTTGAACCATTGTTGTTGAACCATTTATTGGTACTAACCCAGATGAAAACTGGTAAGTAAAGACATAAGTAGCTAAGAATGTCATAGCTACTAGAAGGTAGGAGGTAAGTAGGGACTTGTGAAAGGTCAAAAGGTTAGTAACTACTTTTTTGGTTGCTAAAAGCTGAATAAACACAATAAAATTGCAACCCCAATATTTCATTTATCTTGCTCTTGCAAATGCTTGTCCTGGCTGATTTTGCATTCAAACACAGTTCCATCTTTGGCTGGTCCATGCTAATGCTTGGCCTGGTTGGGTTTTATTCAATCCCAGGTCCTTGGAAAAGACTTCCCTGGTATCAGAGAGGCAGTGAACCAGGATTAATTAGCTCCTGTGTTGCCCCTGAGAACAGGCAGTTGTGCCTAGTGGGCCTTACCCAGTTAACAAAAGCATAAATAAAATAAAATGAGCTCTTAAATAATAAATAAATAATAAATAAATCTGTATTCATACCGCACCTTTCTTAAAACCAAGGCCCCTTACAACAATCACAGATAAGAACAGAAATAACATAAATCTAAAATTGCTGAGTTCATAAAATACAGTAATATATCATCAAAAATAAATCTTTGACCATAAATAGGTCTTTAAGGCCTTTTTAAATTCCTCCACAAACGCACACTGCTGGAGCGGACAGGGTAGAGTATTCCAGAGGGCAGGGGCAGCATACATAAAAGTGTGAGCCCCCAAAGATTTTAAAGAAACCCTCGGAATCTCTAGCAACCCCTCATCTGCCGAGCGGAGCAATCACCTAGGGCAGTAAAGTACCAGAAGCTCTTTCAAGTAGTCCGGGCCTAGTCCGTGTAGGGCTTTATAAGTCAAAAGCCCAACTTTAAAGGTGATCCACCACTGTATTGGCAGCTAGAGCAGATCACGCAGAACTGGAGAAATATGACAGATATGAGGAGTACCTGTCAATAATTGGGCCGCAGCATTCTGCACGAGCTGCAAGCAGTGGATATCAACCCTGGGAAGCCCTAGATAAAGGGATTTGCAGTAATCAAGACATGAGGTCACAAAGCCGTGGACCAGTCTAGGCAGATCACCGGATGGAACAAGGTGCTTAATCCTGGAGATGTTCCTCAGATGGTAAAAGGATGATTTGACAACTGCCGACACCTGTGATCATAGTGTCAGCTCATTGTCAAAAATCACCCCCAGGTTCCCCACCCATTCAGAGGTAGGGAGCTGGACACCTCCCAGAAAAAGTCCTGAGGGTAAATCAACTCCTGTCCCCTCTATCCTGCGACCCGGGTCTATAACCATTACCTCAGTCTTCTCCGAGTTCAACATCAGCTAGCTTGAATTCATCCAGAACTGAATCTCAGTGTGACAGTTGTTAAATACTGAGAGAGCTCTATCCTGGTCAGGTGCAAAAGATAGGTAGAGATGGGTATCATCAGCATAGCAGTGAAACCTCAGCCCATACCTTCTTACAATGTCTCTGAGGGGTAGCATATACACTGCGAACAACATGGAGAACAACACCGAACCCTGAGGAACCCCACAAGACAGAGAGTCTGGGCGGGAAGAATTAATCCCCAACACCACCCTCTGAGTTCTGCCTGTAAAGAAAGATCTAAACCACCTGAGGACTGTACCAGACAGGCCACAGATGAACCTCAGTTGTTCAAGAAGTACCCCATGGTCCACAGTGTCAAAAGCTGAAGATAGATTGAGAAGGACCAAGATGGAATGGCTCTTTCGATCTCTTGCCATCAGGAGATCATTGAGCACCCGAACTAGTGCTGTCTCAGTACTATGCCTCTTTCAAAAACCAGACTGGAGTGGTTCATAGATGTCATGGATGGTCAAATGGTTCTCCAGTTGTATGGCTACTGCTTTCTCAATCACCTTCCCCACAAAGGGGAGGTTAGGGATTGGTCAGTAGTTAGCATGGCAGTCTGGGTCCAAAGAAGCTTTCTTCAGGAGGGGCATTACCACCGCCTCCTTCAGGGAGCTAGGGAACTCACCCATCTCCAAAGAGCACCAGACTATCCATGCTAGGACTGGGCCGATAGTATCATAACAACTCTTTATCAGGGAGGTTGGGCCGGGATCCAAACTACAGCATGTAGGATGCATACCTTGGACAATCCTCATGACATCAATGAACTCTAGCCAGTCAAAGGAACTCCAGGAGAGTCTAGAGACCATGATCAAGTGCAAATCCACAGCTTCTCCCATAGAGGATGCAGACTGGAGTGCCGCCCTGATGTCGGCCACCGCAAAGAAGCGAGCAAGCTCATCACACTCAACTTGTGAAAATGCTCTTTGAACCTGTAGACAGGCTGGGTTGCACAGTCTGTCGACAGTTCAAAAGAGCTGAGCTGGTCAGTTCTGAGCAGCCACAATCTCCCCAGACAGGAACTCTGCCTTCTTACGGGAGATTGCGGAATGATAGAGTTGATAATGTTCCATCAGTCTAAGAAAGTTGGCATCAAGGGTGGATCTCCACCAACAGTGCTCTAATCTTCATCCATATCTCTGCATCTCCCTCAAAGTCCCATCAAACCATGGTGACCGAGGGCGAAGGGAGAGAGGACGAACGCGGACGGGAGCAATTAAATCCAGAGCTCAGGAAATGGCCTTATTATAGGCCAAAACCAAGGCATCTGGATCATTGCTCACTCCAGAAAGCTCCGATAAGTCAAGCACCGCTGCCAGGCCCTCAGAGCTTACATCTCACAAAGAGCGGTACCTGACCACTTCCACAGGGGTAGGCCTATAAAGGGGGGTGCAAAAACTGAACTCCACAGTGTAATGATCAGACCAACCAACAGGTTCCACCCCCAAGTCGAAGGCTTCAATCCCCAGGAGGAAGTCCAAGGAGTGACCACCTTTATGAGTGGCAGAAGTAACAACTTGTGTAAGGCCCAAAGATGTCATCAATTGGAGGAAGTGTCCAAACTGTGAGAGTTTGTCATAGACCCATGCATTGAAGTCGCCCAGGACCATCAACCTGGGCGGCTCAAACATCATGTCGATCACGAAGTCTGCTACTTCCTGCAGAAACAGCTTCTCATCACCTAGTGGACGGTAGATGACAGCAATTCTGCAACCCACATCTGCCACTACAGCAAACTCAAATGACTTAGCCCCCCTCTACTGGTACACTTGTAAGGCGCAGTTTGTTCTTGAAACAGACCGCAACCCCCCCCCGGGTCCAACCTCGGGCGGTGTAACACCGAGTACACAGCTGGAACTGCGGCCTCTAATATAGGGCCTGCATTCTCATCCAGCCAGGTCTTGGTAATGCATGCCAGATCTACTGACCCAACAAGATCTGCAATAACTGCAATCTTGTTCTTTATGGACTTGGCATTGCACAACACTGCCCGGGTTGGACGGGCCTCTGGAGTTGCAAGGACCACTTGCCCACCAATACTGGTGGTGCCCATGGATATGGAAACCAGACAAGAAGGACCTTGTTCCAGATTTCATTTCACCCCAGGGCGTCTTCTGGAGCTCACTACCCCAATATGATGGCCCCGCTCATTCGACCTCCACTGTTTGCACCCCCCAACTCCCCTCCTCCCCCTACGCACAATACTCAATGCTCTATAGCGTTGGTATGTTGATAACTGTAATGAAAGGGGGAGAAAGGGTGGAGGGCACGAAGAGCGGAGGATGAATAGCGTATGGCCATGGGGACAGGCCTTCTACACATATTAAAACCAATACCATTAACACACCCTTAAAAAAAACACAATAGTTTCTGTGAGACTCCTCACATGCTCACACCGGGAGGGGAGACTCAGGGAAACAAAATAACTAACTTTCCCCCAAAACATATCAATAAAATAAAATTAAGGAAACAAAATAAACATAACCTCCCCCTCTCAAAACAAAATCTATAATACAATAGAATTACAATCAGTCCCAATAATATAGAACAGAAAATTAAAAGTCCAGAAGTAATTAACATAGGATCGTGTCCAGATATACGAAGCACACCAAAAGTTCAACAGTTGTTTTTAGGCAGGGGAGGCTCTCACCCTCTCCCAATCCTAGAGGGAAAACAAAGCCAAGTAGCCAAATCAGTTTCCTTATTTCCAATTTCCTCTTCATAAAACCATTCCAAGATCTCAGGCCATAGACATCAGTCTCAAAGGTTAAAAACCAATAGGCCACAACCAGTAAATACAAGCCCCTGAGGAGACAGCAACAGCTCCCCCCACCGAAAACCTTAAGAATTCCCGGGAGGACTCACCATCTACCAACCTGCACCCCTCTGGGTTCCCTCCAGGTCACAGGCCAATCTAAGTAATGACCCCCATTTCGGTGTTATAGCCCAAGAGATAAACAGCCACCTTCCCCTTCCCTGGAGCAACAGACCTACAATAATTTATAGGCTAAATAGGGACCCAATCAGAAAGGAATTTGAAAACTCAGCCACTCACCGGCTGCATGAGTCTCCTTACCTAAACAACAGCAGATGGGATAGACCCTCCGGTCCAAACCCCTGCAATTGCTTCCCCGGGAACCTAAACAACCCAAAACCTGCCAGTTGTCCCTCCCAGGGTAAAAGGAGCAGATACCTGGAGTCCAGAGGAGTGAACACTGCTGTCAGATATTCCTCGGCACACTGAATGTTAAATGCGCTTTCACCACTCCAGCGCCGACTCCATGAACGAGGGGTAAGGCCAGCAGACTCCATACTCCACAGCCACACTCAAATGTTCCCCCGGTCACTGAAGGTACTTGCAGAACTCCACAAATAAACAGTTCTCCCTCGATTTCAGCTGTACTCCTCACAGGGTACTGTGTATTCCACCTCACAAAATCAGCCCATTACCAGAGCAATACTCCAAACAGCAGCTCCACAAATCTCCACCGTAACGAAGTAAAACTAATTACAACACTGATTTGTATAACCTGTACTTTTTTCCCAGTATGGAACTGTATTTGTCTTGTTAAAACTTCAATAAACTTTGAATTAAAAAAAAACTAATAATAAAATACAATGAGCTGGCTTGGTGGTGCTGAAGGGTTGAGGTGCTGGACGCCACACCTCATCCTATGCCTATGACCCAGATTTGGGAGTGAACCTGGGTCATCAGTGGTCGGACGGGGGGGGGAGCAGAATTGAGCAGCTGCTTGGCAGCTCTCTTCTTCTCTCCTGGGGAGGGATCTTGTCACCCCCATAGTCCAGCTGCCCCCCCGGTGGAGGCCTGGAAGTAGTGCAGGTAGATGGGCGGCATGCATAGGGAAGGCGCTGTAGAACTATGGCATGCATATGTCTCCCCACGCATACGCACAGCCATGGCATGGGCAGGGAGAAAACCAGAAAACCAGAACTGGCAGGCTCCATGAAGCTCATGACCACAGTCCCAGTGATGGGTTCGCTGGTCAGGGACAGATATGAGCCCTCCGAGGGGGTTGGAGCCTGCCTTCCAGCTCCTGGGATAAACAGAATAATAAAAAAAAAATTATTAGATCCCATTTTGTGTTTGCATTTCAGTGCTACATCAGTTGGATGCCAGGAAGAAAAAAGAAAGGGGTCACTCAGTGTAAAAGAAATCAAATAAGACAGCCTGGCACCATATAGTGCACACCCAAGAGAGTGAAGACATGATTTTATTTATTTACCCAAGAGAGTGAAGACATGATTTTATTTATTTACCCAAGGGAGTGAAGACATAATTTTATTAATTTATTTAGTTTTGTTGATCAGGTAAGTACACTAGACAAGAAATGCCTATTTTCAGGTACGACCCAGGAGATTACAGAGGAAAAAATATACAAACATAACAATGAAAGATATGCATACCCAAGTAAAAGTAAAGAAGGCTAGATTAAACAATGGATTATATAAAACAAAGACAGGCAAGGCCAAAAACATGCAGCAGACATAACTTTGAGGCAAAAAACATTAGGGTACAGTGTGATTAGTAGGCAATAAAATGCACTAAGTCCTTAAGTTAAGAACAGTTCTATGTGATAAGGGCGAATTCGGCATGCAGAATCCCCTTATCGCAACCCCACATTGCCGAAATTCAGTTTTGGCAATGTGGAATCCTGCAAGAAACACGGTGCAAAAAACTTTTTCTTTATGGAGGCTGTGCTCTGCACCTCTACATGCCCAGTCCCGAACCAAGCATCCCTGTCACCCCAAGACAGCACCTAACCCACCATGTCACAATGCCAGCTCACCGGAAACCCGCAGCATCACCTCTCACATACCCTCCCGCCCCACATTTGGCGGGCTCGTTCCCCCCAGTGCATATACGTGCATGACATCCTGTCGCCTTTTTGCAACCCACCCCATCCAGTCGCCAACCCCACAACCCCACCGTCAGGGCACTAGCCGAAAGTGGGTCGCCGTTTCAGCAGGCGCCCACTTGCTAATGCCCCATATCACGGTATACCATTAGGAACAGTTGCAGGCCAAGGCCAACTTCAGATGCTCCGATAGGGATCTCTTAAATATGTAGTGAGTGGTGGAACACCGAATAGTGACTGGAAGGGAGTTCCAGAATCTGGGCGCACAGACAGCAAAGGCCCAGTCAATCCCATTAGAGTATGGGATTTAGGGACAAGGAAAGAGAGCGAGTCCATAGATCTGAGTTGGTATGAGGGTTGGCCTGGTTTGAGGAGTTTAGCCAGGTCAGGGGGAGTGGCTGTTTCAGTGATTTTGTCAATAAAGCAGCCCAGGGTAAATGAGTGGTAGTTGCTCGTAGACAGCCAGTGGAGTTTTTCATATAGTTCACAACAGTGAGTAAGGCGGTGGACAGCAAGTGCAAAGTGACAGACAGTGTTGTAAGTCACATCCCATTTCACAAGACAGGTTTTTGTGGCAAAAGGGAAAGGTCATAAGCCCATAGCTAAGCATAGGGAGGAGCATGCCTTTAGCCAGGACATGACATGCAGCTGCAATAAGGGCCTCCTGAGCCCTGTAGGCTAAGCCCAGCTTAAGTTTGGTAGTCTTACACACATTTCAAATGTGCAGGGAAAGGTCTAGTTGAGGATCAGTGATGATGTCCAGGTATTTGAAGGAGCACATAGTGCTCAAAGGGGACCCATCAACACTTGTAATCCTCAGGGGGACAGGACATCGCCTAAGCTTTGCAGGGGAACCAATCAGCATAGTTTGTGTTTTCCTGATGTTTAAGACAAGCTTATTAATAAGGAGCCAGGACTGAAGTCTGTGGAAATCAGCTTGTAGGTGGTGATGTATGATGTTGATATCATGCGAGCTGGACAGTAAAACCAAGTTGTTAGTGTAAAGGGTGTAATTACTGTGAGTAGGGACCAGTGGGTGATCATTTACAAATGCTGGGCCCTATGCACGATGGTACAGAGTGCCTCCACACCGTGTATGTTCAGTGCAGAGACACTCCGCACCCATTGCGCCCCCCCAAGCAGGATGCACCAAAGTGGGGCACTCAGCTGCCATGCACCCGATCCCATACGCCTCAGACCACAATGCACCGGGGGTGCTGTGGGCCGGGGAGCACTATGTGCCATGCACTAAGGTGCGTAGTGTTGACTGTGGGGGTGTGGAGGAGGGTGCAGCTTAAGGCAGGGGAGATCCTGCCATAACTCACTACGTGCCCCTGTACAAGCCCCGCCTGTCGCAGCAGACCCAAAAAGCATCCACTGTGCTGCCTCAGCGCACTAGGCTAATGGGGAGGGCTGGGGCAGCTGATCAGGTGAGTGCCCACACATCACGGCACACCAGGACCATCATTGTGGATCCATAGCCAGGCGGTGTGCCCATCTACCCAGTCTGTGACCAGTCATCCCCCCACCAACACATGTCTCCCCACCCCTGTATGGTCCAGTGCCCACCTGTCCTGGCATCATGGCCCCCCGCCTAGCTGAGCACCTGCCCTGGTCAACAGGTCTGCTGCCCCCCAGGTGCTCCATGTCCACCAGGCCACAGTCTGCCTCTGGTTACTGATGTGCCATATAACGAGCAGAGGGTATCCCATGTGCGAATGCCTTGCAGTGTGAAGTCACAGGTACCACACCTGCTTCCACATTGGTGGCCAGTTTACCCTCAAACCCTCTGCGGCACTAACACCCCCCACCCCAGACCCTCCCATTGGTGTCATGGCCAGGACTGGCCAGCGGTGCAGCCCTCCCACACCTCCTCAGCTGCTGGCCGTCCAAGTGCTCCTGGCAGCACTCGGATGGCCAGTGGCTGAGGAGGTGTGGATGGGCTGTGGCGCTGGCTGATCCTGGCCACAGCACCGACAGGAGGGTACAGGGGCTGGGGAGGTTGTCAATGCTATGGAGAGTGGGGGTTGTACACTGGCCACCAATTTTGGGACGGGAATTCTGGGGGCAGACCGCAAGCACGTGGGACTGGGGCACATGTGTGTGTGGGAGGAGGGGAACCTGATCGGTAGTGGGGCTCGGGGGTACCAGGTACAGGGTCAGGGACTCAGGGGGATGTATTTATGAGGTATGGGCACTGCTGTGCTGGTGGGTAGCCTGAGGGCTGGTAATGGGGTTATGCCACTTGGGGACTGTCCGTGCGCTGGGAGGGTGCCCTGTTGAGCAGCTGTTGCAGGGGTCCATGGGAAGATGGGGCCATGCTGCACAGGTCTGGGTGCCTGCAGTAGGCATTCATGCACCCAGACCCACACTGTTGCATAAGGGATCCACTGTGGGACCCATGCTGGGATCCGATTGGGTGCTTGACTGGGTCCGCGACTCCACCCCTGGCCGCCTCCTGAGTGCTGCATGCTGGAGTGGGCATGCCCATGGACAGGTCTTGGCTATTTGTGAATACTGGTGGCACGCACCTGTCCGCAGATGCAGGGCTATGCGGAGTGGGATACATGCTCCTGATGTGTAATTCTCACCTGATCAAGCATAGGCACCAGAGAGAATAAAATGGGACCTAATATGGATCCCTGTGGAACTCCACTAGAGACTGGAGTCAGTTCTGAAAAAACTCTATGGTACTTCACAAGCTGTTGCCTACCATTAAGATAGCTGGTGAACTATGTTAGGGCAGGACGGGATACGCTGAGGGAGTGGAGTTTTGCACAAAGAAGAGTATGGTCCACTAAATCAAAGGCCTTAGAGAGATCAAGAAAAATCACACCAGACAACATGCCAAGGTCAATGGCAGTCCAAATTTCTAATGGTACCTTGACTACAGCTGTAGCAGTACTGTGGCGCTTTCGAAAACCATGTTGCTCTCTGGTGTCAGTAGATCATACTTTTTGCAGATACTCAGATAGCTGTACTTCAACTAACTTCCCCAGTAATTTACTAACCGCTGAGAGGGTGGCTATGGGCCGGTAGTTAACTATGATTTTTCCATCACCTTGCTTAAAAACAGGTACCACCCTGGCCACTTTCCACAGTGGGGGTACTACTCCAGTGGAAAGGGATAGGTTGAGGATCTGGGAGCTAGAAAGCACAAGCAAGGGGGGCCCCAAGCTTTGGAAGCTTAGGCTCCAGGTTATCGTGACCAGCACTGGTAAAAGGAGAAAGACCAGACAGTAGCTTATGAGTCTCTGTAAGTGAGACAGCTTTTAGGTAGAGGGGAGGATGGGGTAGGACCTTGGGCATGGAGGTGTTGCTAGGGGTAGAGGAGCTGGTGTTTATGGTGTCAAACAAGGAGGTATAGGCCAATAGATCAGGAAAATGATCATTAAAGGCATTAGCAATGGTAGTGGGCTTATTGCAGTTTTTTCTTCCAATAAGCATGTCAGCCTCATCGCACCAGCAATAGCCACCAACAACCTTTTTTATTGTACACCAGAATCTATGTGGGTCCCTGACTGAGGACTGCAGGGCAGTTGTGCAATATTCACTTTTAGCAGCATGGATGGCTCTTTTACAGGTATTTCAAAGGCGACAATATTCGCAGTAGGTAGTTGGATCACTAGTGGCCTTGAACTTCTCCCGGCATTTATCTCTGGTTTTCCTGAGGGAAAGCTGGCTGCCATGCAACTATTTGGTGACAGTCCCTCTGACTCTCTTTCAAATAACAGGAACAAGTTTGTCCTGTAGAGGAGGAAGGATATTGAGGAAGTTGTCAAGAGCAACTGTGACATCAGCAGCTGATAGTACAGTGGACCAGTCAGCAAGGCCGAAGTCATGGAGAAAAGAAGTTCAGGGTTGAAGTAAGAAAAGTCTCTCATCTGTATAACTTTATGAGCGACCTTGGGGGAGGAGACTCACTAGGTTGGGGAGCAGTCAGATGTTGAATTAGGGAGGATTCTGGCCTCAATAATCCAATCAGACTTGTTTGTCAGAACCCAGTCAAGGAGTGAACCTTTACTGTTGGGGGGCAGGGAAAGCCAGGTGGGTACTTTTATGAGTTGGGTAAGGCCAAGGGCAGACAGTGGTGGGCCATATTGATTGACATTTGCCCCTAACCAGTTGAAGTTAAAGTTCTGTAGTATGAGTGCTTCATTTTTGGAGATCTGGGACCAGTGCTGTCAAGAAGGAAGCAGAGTCCATTTATGCCCTGTTCAGGTGGGTTGTAAGCATAAACAATGTGGACCTTTTTAAAATTTCCCAGCAGGAGTAATTCATGAAGATATTCACAAGTAGTGGGGGGGAGAGTTGTCATGGGGAATGAGCAATATATTTATGTGACTCTTAAAGTATATTAGCAGCCCTCCACCACATTTCTGACTGGCCCAGTCACATCAGATTAGACTGAGGTTAGGAAGGGCACATGCTGAGTCAGGAATGGAGGACTTTAGCCATGTTTCAGTGAGACACAGGATATCAGGGTTATATTTGGTAACCTAGGCAGTGAGTTCAGGATGGTTAGGTAGAAGACTCTGGACATTGAGATGACCAATTCTGAGGCCCTTAAAGGAGTAGTACACCCAGAATTTGTAAAAACATTTTGTGCAGAGTGTTTTGATTTGTGTGTGAAGTCCTAATGTGTCCTTAGCACTGTCTGCTATTAGGAGTTTTTCCTAAATTAGCCTGCTATTTTTATGGTAGTTTTATGACCCCTGGAGATCTCCATTTCAGTAAGCTTTATTGCTTTTTTTTGTTCCTACAATGCATCCTGTCTCATGTGACAGTGATACAGCCAGGACCATAGATTCAGTAGCAAGCACTGCTTTAATATCAGTTTACAACAACAGAGATGGCTATATTTTAAAAACTATGTAGAGTTCAGCTTGGTGACCATCCTCATTGTAAAGGTCTTTCTGTTGTGAACAATTGTGACACTGGTTGTGCATGTGTAACTTGTATGGTTTTCAAGATATTTACATTTGTTTGGCATGTTTACTAGAGTGTTCACTCAGAGAAAAAAAGTGTCTGATGTTTGCAAACGCATCTGCACACATGCCAAACAAATCTGAATATTTTGAAAACTATACAAGCTACACAAAAACAACAAGCAGCAAAGTTGTTCAGGACAAAAAGATTTTCACAATGAGGGTCATCACTAAGCTGAACTCCTTACAGTTTTTAAAATATTTTCCATACGAAGTGGGACATTTGGTAAAAAAAACATGGAAATTTGGTTAATTAGATGGCTATATTTTAAAAACTATACAGAGTTCAGCTTAGTGACAACCCTCATTGTAAAGGTTTTTTGTCATGAACAACTTTGCTGTGGTTGTTTTTGTGTAGCTTGTAAAGTTTTCAAGATATTTAGATTTGTTTGGAGTGTGTACAAATCTGCATAGAATTCTGCACAGTGTCTTACGAATGTCATAGCAAGGCTGCCAGGAGGTCCATCACCAACATTCTGAATGCAGAGTAGAGCAGAATTAAGCAGTAAGGTATGGCAGGGTGTGCGTTATTGTGTAATAATGTCACTATTGGGGTGGGTTGAAGCACAAGGTGAAGCAGAGTGCTTCTACCACCCCAGGAGTGACATTATTACACAATAACACACACCCTTCCATGTCTTATTGCTATTATACAATGGCTCTTTCTTTTTTTGTAAAGAACATGGAAAATAAGTTTACAATACTTTAAAAAAAAATTTTGTTAGGGCAGGTATACATATTCGAAAAAGAGTCCAAAGTTTCTGTTTTGTCCAGCAGCATGGTTGCCATGTAACCCACTTTAGGTGTCTCTTTACCTGTTCCTTTGTGTGTCTGTCACCTACCCTGCGCTACTTTTTCGTTGCTATGTGCCTGCACCGGGACTGGGAGAAGTTTACATACTGTGCCACTGTTTTTTTTCTTCCTTGTTTAACCTGGTCATAAGCAGCCCCACTGTTTCTGTCAGGATGGAGCTGAGGAGTGGTATGTGTTGTGAGTTTTGGAACCACTGGTGCTACAGCCAAGGTGGAGATAACAAAATTCCATTTGAAGTTATGACTTTCTTTTACTGAACCATTTTTGTGTCTAGGGAATCCAAAAGAGTAGGAGATTATTGACTGAGTTTTGTTTCTGTGTAAGACAGGGATGTGCATCCACCGAGCCCTGAAGGTAGCAGGGCGCTGTACTGTGCATGTGCTACAACTGCCGAAATCAAAGTCAGAATCTGGGTAATTAATAATTTACTATTGTTGTTTTTATGTATTAATATAAAAAGTGTCAATATGATGAGAAATATGTTTTGTACCATATTGATATTGATAGAGATATATTAGGTAGGTGACTATATATCATGATATGTGGTAAGGTGTATTTTTAAGAGTTTATTACAAACTTTAAGGTATTGCACTATTTATGTCCCACACTAGAGGGAGCCATTGTCTTGATAAAGATCGAGTAAGCTTGAAATGTTGATGGTGTGTGTGGTGGGGTTTATATTAAACTGAACATTCCCTAGTGTTGGAATTTTATGTCTACCTCTACATTGCGAGTAGCCGTATGTACTTTTTGTTTGTAGCTATCAGTTTAGTATGGCACCACGGGAAGCTCTGAGGCTGCAACTTTGGAGATTTACACCTAAAGTATGTTAGGTGGCAACCATGCAGTGGCAGGGCCACCTTCTGGACAAAACAAAAACTATGGACTCTTTTTTGAATATATATACCTGCCCTAACAAAACATTTTTAAAAAAAGTATTTTTCCCGTGTTCTTTAAAAAAAAAAAGAAACCATTGTATAATAGCAGTAAGGCATGGCAGGGTGTGTTATTGTGTAATAACATCACTCCTGGGGTGGTGGAAGCACTCTGCTTTACTTTGTGCTTTAACCCACCCCAGGAGTGACGTTATTACACAATAACACACACCCTGCCATGCCTTACTGCTTCATTCTACTCTATTCTGCATTCAGAGTGTTGGTGATGGAACTCTTGGCAGCTTTACTATGACATTCCTAAGACACTGTGCAGAATTCTATGCACATTTGCACACACTGCAAACAGATCTAAATATATTGGAAACTTTACAAGCTACACAAAAATGACCAGCAGCAATGTTGTTCATGACAAAGAGACCTCTACAATGAGGGTTGTCACTAAGCTGAACTCTTTATAGTTTTTAAAATATAGCCATCTAATTAATCAAATTTCCATGTCTTTTTTGCCAAATTTCCCACTTCAGATGGCAACTATTTTAAAAACTGTAAGGAGTTCAATTTAGTGACTACCCTCATTGTAAAAATCTTTTTGTCCTGAACAGCTTTGCTGTTTGTTGTTTTTGTGTAGCTTGTATAGTTTTCAAAATATTTTGATTTGTTTGGCATGTGTACAGATGTGCTTGCAAACGGACGACAAATGGAAGTGCAAATACAAGCGTGTACGTAAACGGAAATCATAATGCACATGGTCACGGGAACACAATTGGAAATGCTAACGCTTACAGTAACACCAATGATGATGCCAAAAGAAAGAGAAACGGAAGTGTGTACACAAACGCAAATGGTAATGCACATGGTGATGCAAAAGGAAATGCAAATAAAAACAGTAATGAAAACGCAAATGGTAACAGTAATGCAAATGCAAAGGGTAACGGACACGGTGACGTAAACAGAAACGCTAGCACAAATGATAACGGAAATGCAAGCGGAAACACTGACTGTAACAGTAAGTAAAATGCACATCCTGTTTTTCCCCAAAAGGTACATTCAGAAGCACAGTGAATGCAAAGAATGTATGTATAATAATGGGCCTCTGAGCAGAAAATGAACCCTTGGAATACTAAATTGCTTACATCTCAGGAACTGTACGTTGTAGAAAAAAAAATTAAAATATCATATCATTATGACTGACCTGGCTAATTTTGCACTTAGTCCCCTAGTGGGCGGGCTAAGCATTTTTCTGATGAAAAGTTTGTATCTCGAAGCGTTTTCGAGATACGGGCCCCGAAAGGCACAGCGGATGCTGTAATGTTAGCCTATGGGAAAAATCATCAACTTTGGAGTGATGTAACTTTTCAGCCCTCTAATATTTTGTCACCAAACTACCAAAAGGCACATCTGTGGGATCTTGGCTTTCTTCCTTCCAAATTTCAGCTCAAAAGACCAAACCATTCTTTTGCAGCAGGGCGGCAAAGATTTCCTATGCTTTTGGGCATAGTGTCGCAATGTGGTGTTGTGATTTGCGACACTTTCACAAAAAAAGTCATGAAAGTGTTAAATGTGC
This sequence comes from Neoceratodus forsteri, assembly GCA_016271365.2. Classification (NCBI taxonomy): domain Eukaryota; kingdom Metazoa; phylum Chordata; order Ceratodontiformes; family Ceratodontidae; genus Neoceratodus; species Neoceratodus forsteri. Next base: position 241,317,577 of record CM057451.1, read on the forward strand.
GACACTACTTTGTGACACTACTGTTTAAAAAAATTTAAAAAACATATTTCTGGGGTGTTTAACCCCCCAAAAAAGACATGGCTAGCATCCTCAGGACTCGACTAGGTGAACGCAGCAAGAATTGTGTTCCTAGAGGGTCCCAAATTTAAATGCCAAACATTTCTGTGACCACCAACTGAAAACAAGATGGTGGATTTGCGACACTACAGGGGTCATTTGCGACACTAAAAACTGCATTTGCGACACTGTTGAACTTTTTGTTAACTTTTCCCTTCGACTATAATGGGAAACTTATTTTTTGAATAACTGTTGAATCGTTTAATATTTTTTCATCAAATCCTCGAAAGACACATTAGGGACCCTGGCTGCATGTTTCCTGAAGGTTTTGAACCAGTCGCACAGACTGTGTGACCTGTAGGCGTGAGCAAAGAATGAGCAAAAATGCATAATTACCACATTCTCTGGTGCTATGTAGCTCCTCAGCTGTATATCCGACCTTTACAAAACTTGGCAGATCCACAGACCTATGGTACTACTCTGTGCATGCCAAAATTCAGGCAAATCCATCATATGGTGAAAAAGTTATTAAGCTGCCAAATTTCAGAGTTTAACCTTAAATGGGATACTCAACTCTTACTGGCAGTATAGCCTAGACGTTAGAGAAATGAGGTGTGAACGAGCTTGATACATCCAGCAGAGCAGACCTGAGTTTGGTTCACACAACTTCCACTTGCATACTGTGTGACTCTGAGCAAGTCACTTAACTGCCCAGTGCTCCCAGGTCACCCCTGAAAACAGGCACTTGTGCCTAGTGGGCCTTACCCAGTTACCAAAGACTAAAAAAAAAATATATAGTGGCACTACTGTGCCACTATTTTATATATTTCTTTCTACTTGATCTGGGATGTCTAGTACTATTATATATATTCCTTATACTTGATCTGGGATGTCTAGTACTATTATATATATTCATTATACTCGATCTGGGATGTCTAGTACTATTATATATATTCCTTATACTTGATCTGGGATGTCTAGTACTATTATATATTCCTTATACTTGATCTGAGATGTCTAGTACTATTATATATATATTCCTTATACTTGATCTGGGATGTCTAGTACTATTATATATATTCCTTACACTTGATCTGGGATGTCTAGTACTATTATATATATTTCTTATACTTGATCTGGGATGTCTAGTACTATTATATATATTCCTTATACTTGATCTGGGATATTCCTTATACTTGATCTGGGATGTCTAGTACTATTATATATATATATATTCCTTATACTTGATCTGGGATGTCTAGTACTATTATATATATTCCTTATACTTGATCTGGGATGTCTAGTACTATTATATATTCCTTATACTTGATCTGGGATGTCTAGTACTATTATATATATATTCCTTGTACTTGATCTGGGATGTCTAGTACTATTATATATATTCCTTAATATTCCTTATACTTGATCTGGGATGTCTAGTACTATTATATATATTCCTTATACTTGATCTGGGATGTCTAGTACTATTATATATTCCCTATACTTGATCTGGGATGTCTAGTACTATTATATATACATTCCTTATACTTGATCTGGGATGTCTAGTACTATTATATATATATTCCTATACTGATCTGGGACATCTAGTACTTGTAAATTAAGCATGGGTAATGTAGTTACTCCCCGGCCCTTCATGTTGGTCTTTTTTTTTTTCAGATGTGCTGACTTGGTATTGATCTAAGCACCATTAGATTGATTTTTTGCTGTATGTTTGCTTTTTTTGTGGGTGGATGAAGAAAAACAAATGATTTCTGACTTCCCTAGCCACACCTTCAGCTGCATACTTGGTTCTTTATCTAAAAGGATACATTGTTTCAGATTTTTCTATTTTATCAAGCATCTGATATACCTTTCTGTAAGATTTGGCTCCTTTATTGTTCTTCATCAGCTGGTTGGGCTCTCCTAAAACTTAAACACAGCTTCAGGTTACATCTCTCTATAATATAAAATGGGAAGACAAAAACAAGATAACACCAACAGTTACAGTAGCTCTACTTCACTTACTAACCATTCCACACAAACAGCCAACTTCTCTTTGCATCAGGAAAAGAATCAGAGACCAGTATTCAACTGACTTGTATTTCCGAGCAAAGGCTGAATTCCTCTTTTAAAAACTTTCTTAATAGGTTTAAGATGTAACATCTGACTCACATAAAGTACATGTTTCATAAAGTTTTTAAATCCAAGTTCATAATTTGTCATTTAGTGGTCACCTTTGAAAACATGGATAGCACCAAATTACCCAATCCATTATAAACATTCCTTAAAACATTGGAGCAAAGCAATGCTTTAATTTTTGGATATTTCTGACACATATTCTTTCCCATCTGCCTGTGACAAGAAGCCCAGGTAACAAAAAAGAAAAAGAAATGCTGCCACCGCACCTTCTTTCCCAGAAATGCGAACTGCAATGCTCACTGCTCCCGGTCATCTAATTGATTTTCATGAGCAGGTAAAGCACAGCTCAAGAGCCTTACTGAGCTAAACAATAGCAACTGGTTCCAATTACATCTAAAATCTTTAGTTAATAAATCGCCAGGCTCTTTTGAAAGTCAGTTCAATTTCAAATCATAAATGGACGCCCTTTATGGCAATGATCAAGTCTTCTGATATGAATTTGGATCTATAGCTGACACAGACATCCCTTGTTTCAACGGTAACATGCATGGCCTTCTGTAGCTATCATTACACAAAAAGTAAAAAGGAAATTTCTCTGGATGCATAGGCTTAAAGAAACCTTTAAGTGAACTGCCAACCCCATTTACCCAAATGAAATGGTAGTGATGGAAAATAAAAATGCTGCAAAAAGGAAGCATAGCAGCAGCAGACCTATAGCTGGTGGAGATGGCTTCCTTGCTTCGTTTCTAAGTGAGGGGAGAAGTGCATGTATTTCTTTATTTAAATTTTCTTTTTAAAATACAGTATAACATAAATTTTCAGATTTCTAGCATATCTCGCCAGACTCAGGCCTGTCACTCCACATACACACTGGCACACAGGACACACAACTCACACGGGTCTCTCCTTTAAATGTTTCATTGTCAACACAAATACCTTAAAAAAAGCCAAAGCAATGCAAAGGTCAAGGGCCTTGCACTATTCACTGCAGAGCATGGAAGCTGGATTTCCTTTCAATAATATGGTGTATTGCAAAAAAAAAAAGGCAACAATGCTGTGCCGTGGACATGTATACATGTCCTAAAAGCCTATACATTCAAAATCTTCCAGCAGCCTAAGCTAAGGGTAGAAAAAAAGAAAACAAACTCTAGCCAGATCTGATAGGGCTGTGAAGAGCTACCAAGTGACCAAAGTTACACATGTGCATAGAAATTATTCAATGCCTGGGTATAACTTGACCATTTTTTGGAGGTATTGCACCAAATTTTCAACATGGCCTTTTTGGGAACCCTCCTCATGAAGAGTGCCAGTCTTATTTTGGTCACTTGTCCTGAAAGGTGATTTTGCAAAGTGAACGTGCTATTCTTTGCCAGAGGAGTGAAAATACATTTTGGGCAGGATGTGTAAAACGACAGCTGTACTGTTTTGAAGGAGGCATGCAAAAATGGCAATGCTGAAAATGTAGAGTGAAAATATTAAAAATTGATGAAGTTAGGAACGTGCATAGAAACTGCACAACGCACGCTCGTAACGCAGTCATTTTTTAAAATTTTTTCACCAGATTTACAACATGGGCTTTTTGGGACCCCACCTCATGAACAGTGGCACTGTCATTTTGTGAATCAGTCCAGAAAGGTGATTCTGTACAGCAACCATGAAATCACCTTTTGGGGACGGAGTAACAAAATGACAGTGACAGTTTTCATGAAGCGGAGTCCCAAGAACCCCATGTTGAAAATGTGGGGCAAAAATTCCCAAAAATGTCTGATTTATCAGCATAAGTTGAAAACCCCATTGAATGGCATTATACAGTAGCAAGCTTACCTCTGATTCTTCAGTTCGCAGTTCGGCTTTGAAGAGTGCAGATGTGTTCCAGTCCAGAGAAGAAGACAGAGACAACCTCCAGAGGTAATTATGAGGTAAGGGTGTGTGTGGGAAGGTGGGTGCTCAGTGGAGGGTGGGAGGGGACTGCAACAACGACGAGACCATTTTCTTTTACAGGGGAAAAACACAATGAAGGACCGTTTCTTTTTCAGAAAAAAGAAAAACATTTGGGAACACCAGGGTGGGCTGCCAGAGTGCCACAAGAATGGGGGGCTGTAGATGATGCCAACACAGGGATTGGGCACCCTGATGTTGGCAGGGGGAAGAAAATGAAACAAAAAATCAGGTAGGCATACTGGGGTGGGCTCCCAGTGTGCCACATGAGTGTGTGTTTGGGGGGATCCACATAATGCCGCCATGGAGATTGGGCACCCCGATGTCAGTGGGTAAAATTATTATTGTTTGGGCACACTAGGGTGGGCTCTTAGTGTGCCACATATAAGTTGGGGGCAGAGAATGCTCACAAGCTGGCAGGGGGTAGGTAAATTTATTTTATTTGAGCACACTGGGTGGGTTCCCAGTGTGCCGCATAGGAGTGTGTGTGTGTGGGGGGTGGGTCCACATAATGCCATCACAGGGATTGGGCACCCTGATGTCAGCAGGTAAAATGGTTATTGTTTGGACACACCAGGGTGGGCTCCCAGTGTGCCACGTAAGTTGGGGAGGCAGAGAATGCTGTGAGCTGGTGGTGGGGAGGGTAAAATTAATTTTATTTGGGCACACTGGGGTAGGCTCCCTGTGTGCCATATGAGGTGAGGGGGAGCCACAGAATGCCATGGAGCTGGCAGCGGTGATGCAACTGTACATGCATGGCACTCATGCATGCGCAGTTGTGGTGAATAGCTTTTTGCCATTCATATGACAGCACCAGCAGAATTGTGCATGCGCGTGAGTCACGCATGTGCAGTGCATGCCACAGAATGCAGAAGTAACAGCTGAAATAGTGCAGCTGTTATTCCGTAGTGGCCGATCGTGGCAGAGGATTTTAAGCTCCATTGGACTTTCAGAAGGATACTTCCAAAAGTCCAATGGAAGGTTCCATGGTTGGCCAATTTTAGAGCTACTGAGCGATCGCACTAGTGCTGTAGGCTCTGTCCACAGCCCTAAAAAGGCACACCCAGGTCCGACAGCAGGAGCAGTACCGTATCCAACCCCACCAACCTCAGGATTAGAGATCCCAGCATCAGCCTTTTCCTGCATATTTTGGAGTAATTATTAATGAACCCAACATACTCTTCCAGGGGTCCAGCAAGTTAGTAGTACGTCTTATATTTGCTTGTTTTGACTTGTATAAGTGCATTACATATATCCAAGTCAGAAGCAAATATTTCTGAAAATACAGATTACAGTGGAGACTCTGGCAATGAAACAAACTTCTTGAAAGAGTACGATGGGGAAGAGTTCTTTGTCATACAAGAGAGCGGACAACACAGCTGTGTAGGCACCGCTGGTTAGATCACAAACTCTTCAGTAAAGTCAAATACTGGCTTTGCAGAAAGTGATGAAGATGCAATATAGCAATTAGCTTCACTGCTGTTCCAAATGCTAAATTGGGTTTTGCTGTATTTGTTTCACGTATCTTTGAAAGCTTAGTAACTAGTCTTAAACTACAAAAGTTAATCTACGTGATTCCAACTTTTTTTTTAAAACAAGACTTAATTTTTTCCTTTTCATAATTTGTGATGGGGCTCATTCTATTATTTCAATAGGCAGTGGTATAATCCATTATATGAAATTTACATAAAATATTTTTTATTTAGCCTGTTTACTTAGGTACACACTGAACTATTTCAAATACTGACATTCAGTATTGTTTTAACATGATGCTGAGTAACAGTGTATAGTAAGACAAAGTTTGACAACACTACACTACCTATTTGACCCCACGCACTGTATTTATTTTCACTTACAGACTGCTTATATATTTGATCCACATGGTACAATACAGTCCATTTAAGACCGATAATTAACTCACAAAGTACTACTCTCTCTTTCACTCATTCCCCCCACCCCATTCATCAGGTCACATGAGTAAACAAAACTAATACTCACATTCTCAACAAACTGCTGAAATTTGAAACATCCTAACATGCTTTATGAATTGTTCTTCTAAAACACATTACACTGAGGTAACAATCATTTTGTTGTTATGGCAGCCTAGGTCCACAATAGTGATTATCAGTTCTACATGTTTTGACTTACTGTAACCCTCACAACTATAGGGACCAAGATCAGGACTTTTTAGTCCACAAACTTCAGGTATGCTCTATTCTTTCTGTACAAAACAGTGACTTAGTGATAGCCCTTGCAAGTCAGACGTTACAGATTTATGCAGGGCGGTTCACTATTTTCCCAAGTTATAGCATATGCCGGCATTTCTTTGCTCTTGGAAATTTCTGCTCTGCTACCAAGGTGCACTTGGAATGCTTCTCCTTTACTTTACATTTTAGAATGGAAATCATTCTGCATAGCCATTACTTTTCTACAGCATGCATGCCAAACCCATTATTGTTACAGTTTGTCAAAACCTAAGAAAAGCTGGAACTGGTAAATCTGTAACCGCTGGAAAGAACCGCTATGCCTGCAAATACAGTACCTGCAGCAGTATTAGTTGTGGTCACTGCTGTTACCCAGCTTGCCATGGAACATTTATAAACATGCACTTTGTATGTTTCTTTTGGATTTACAAGTGTTGGCTGTGGGCAGCTTGCGTTCAGAGAATACAAAGGTCATCCCCCCACAGCTGCTTGCTAGCACATTTAACACAAGTTAAGGTAGGTTAGAAACATATACAAACTTATTTAGTGTGTTGTTCCTTTCAAGTCTTAATTAAACTCAGGATTGTTCCCTCCACAGTCAGAAAGTAATGTGACCATGGCTCTCTGTTGGGAGTGGAAGGGTATACTGCTAAAATAAATAAGAATGCCTAAGTTATGCCTCTAAGGTCAAACCCCATTGAAATACTGTACATTGAATAGCGCACCTTGAATGCGTGCAGCTCTGCGCTCTTTAAAAATGCCCCCTCACAGAACAAAATTACAGACAGCACACATTGTCCATGTTATTATCTCTATTACACCACTACCGCTGAGTGGTTATATAAACTATAAAAATGAAAATCTTACAATAAGGATTGTGTGGCCATAGGTGTGTGAGTGTGTTTGTTTGAGTGTGTGTGTGTGGCAGCTAAAAGCACTACAGTGTACCTACAACAAGCACATTCCCCTGTATGCCTATCTCCACTATTATTCAACATACAAGACTCTTCCAACAATTACTGTGCAAGTTGGCAACATGACAACATCAAACATTTTAAACAGTGTCTACACAAGTTCCACAACTCTTCCCAGTATACAACATGCCATCCTCTTTTCTTTTGTTTAGGTGTTATGGGTGTACATTCTGGTTAATGAAATCAAGCATGTCTTCCTACCATGAAACTAAAAAAAAAACAACCTAATCAGCAAGTTGCACTGAGACAACACACTCAAGACAGAAAATGATGTATTCTTACTAGTCAGTCATTAGTACCATTTCACCAGCTTGGCAATTTGTCACCACACCTGGAAGCCAATGAGGTTACAGCCGAATAATATAATAACCTACATGGTTCTTTGAGAATAACACACAAACCTCTAGGGGACCAGCTGTACTAGGAACAAGACACAAATGATATGCTGTCTGATGGACGGATGAGCAAAGTTCAAGGGAAATCATTCTCAAACAAAGTAGTTAACAAGCCCCATCACTTATTTAAAATAGGTACATTGACTGTTATAACCCAGCAGTCAGTTTGGAAGAGCAGCCCATCACTTACTTAAGTAAGTGAGAAACAATACTAAAGTAGACAACATTGAGTAGAGATTCCATAAGTTAACATTGCCATGGTACCTTGCTCCCTGTTTAAATTGGTTGAAGTTTATTGGTAGGTTGTGATAACAAGTCAGCCCTAATTTGTTCAAATGTTTGCTACTTTACAGCATCCCAGGCTCATTCCCCCACTGAGATATGGCATACCACAATTTAATTAGCTTGTGCATTTATTTGGGTAGGTATAGAAACTGCAGAAGTGAAAACTGTAGATAATAAATGTGTGACCATAGTGTAGATTGTAGGAGTGTGTGTGTGTGTGTGTGTGTGTGTGTGTGTGTGTGTGTGAGCTGAACCATGGTGGGTGGTGGTGGGGATCTATTCCACTCCAATTTTTTTAAATAATTTTCATAAACATTGCAAGGCATGGAGAATATTTTTATTTCATGTCCACCCCGGTCCCCACCCACCCAATGCCCTGAGTTGGTCAGTAGACAACAGAACAACTTGTTGACAACATCATTACACCTCTCTCTCACTCCCTCACTCCATCCATCTCTCTCTGTCTCTTTCTCTCCTCTCTCTCTCTCTCTTTCATATCCAGCTCTCCTTCTCTATCTCTCTCTAGGGGTACAGACAATTAATAAAAATGCGAACAACAGTCAGCAGGTCTGATAAGCAACTAAGTTTTTAAAATGTTTTTTTCTAATCCATTTTTACATGATGCAACATAGTTCAATACCATGGCTATCCATAACCCAAAATCAGCAAGTTGCACTGTAATCCAGCTACCAGGAATAGAAATGCAGCAAATTTAAATTTCGCCATCGAAGTGCCCTTAAAGTGGACACTTCGCATTGCCATTCCACGGTGTCTTGGCCAAATTTCCCTCATTCATAAAAATACCACCAACAGCTTAATCTGATTCAAGGTCATTTAGCATTCATCTGTATTACTCTCCCCTGGGTCGTGCCTGAAAATAGGCAGGATTTGTCTAGTGCACTTACCCGGTAAACAAAATCTAAATAAATAAAAATAAATAAATAAATAAAGTCCGCTATGTACTTTGTATTGTCATTCCACCTTAACACAAAGTAAGGCACAGTGACAAAAATATTGGCAGCCCCACACACAGACAGTAGCCAGAATTAATGTGCATCCCCAAAATTCTACTGTCTTGTGTCCAGAAAATTCCCCAGTGCCGACAAAGTCAAATAAGAGTGTAACAAGAAATGCAAAGTCTCCCAGAATTAATGGCACACTCAGTCATGCGCACAGTGGTCACACACAGTCACCAGAATTAATGTGCATTACCAAAATGCTACTGTCTTGTGTCCAGAAAATTCCCCAGTGCTGACGAAGTGAAATGAGAGCGTAACAAGAAATGCAAAGTCTCCCAGAATTAATGGTGCACTTAGTCATGCATGCTGTGGTCACACACAGTCACCAGAATTAGTGTACATCCCCAAAATGCCACTGTCTTTTGTCCAGAAAATTCCTGACTCCAGATGAAGAGAAATGAGAGCATAAAATGGAAAGAAAAGTCTCTATTAATTCATGCCACACTCAGTCATGCATGCACATACTCCAATAAGAACTACAGCATGTCCCCTGCTGCTGCTTTTGGAATTGCATGTAATGCAACTCAATTTTTCCACTCCACCTTTCCCTTTGACAATGCCCTTCTGGCAGCTTTAATTCATGTAAATATTGTTTTCTGTGATTCATCATTCTTAAATATATGCTTGGTTGTGTTGTTCTAACTGTTAAATATATTACCTGTAGCTTTTAGACCATGTATACCATGTACTGACATTTGTATTCCAATGCCTGCTAATCTCTCATAAATTGTACTTCTATTCTTTGTATACTGATGTGGAACCTTTGTAAAAGAGCCATTGGCTCAAAGGTATTTATCCAAAATGCTAATAAATAAATAAATAAATAAAATATAGTCAAACTTGGGGTGTGCATTTCTTGGCTTGATGAGGAATTTTGGTGTTGGAATACTGTCAAGCCAGTGAGGGTAAATATTTTTTTTTGGGAGGGGGGGGTCATGGGCCATTATTTAAAAAAAATTAAAAAAAGATTCATCAATGTTTTGGTCATCTTTATAGGTCTTCAGCGTATCATCAGAACTGAAAAAAAAGAATGAACTGCTATGACTCGTGAAGAACATGATTTGTCTTGTGAAGAGTTGATTTGTCTTGTGAAGAGTGTCTGGGGTGACATTACCAATGATAATAAACTGTACTGGAATGCAAATACCAACGGCTGTACTTCCCTGACCTGTACCACACAAAACTACCTGATTTGAAAACTCATGTCAACAAGTACAATGGCGACTGAAGCCGAGACCCGAGATACTACGAAATGGGCTTACATGGCACTAACTACAAAAAAAACTTAGTTTTGTGATTCATGAATCATGATTGTGAAGATGAAGAATGCGATTTGTATCATGAGTGACTCGTGATGATCACCCTGACTTAAAAAAGCACATCAGTGAGTACAATGTTCACGTAGAGATATGCACCACACCAGTACTCTGAAGGGAAGCCAAACAAACAACTGTGACTTAAGTTACAGATGGAGATTGGACCCTAAGGAGATGCAAATGCACAGACAGATTAAGATTGCACTATGCACTCAATAGATGCAGATGCAAAGGCACAACAACACTGCCTAACAAATGCTCACAAGTCATAAATCCAAATCTGGAAAAGAATACCTTTTGCCAGTTGGGGATGGGAGGGGATAGTGCTCGGCAGTAAATGTGCACTACCAGTAAAAATACCACAAAGCAGTACAAATAAATCCATGCAGGTATGGTGGATAGCAGGTTCACACTGCTGCAATTACTCTGTGGCACAATAAAATGTGTCTGATTTGATGGCATATGTCTCAAACACACACACACTTTACACTACAAGTAATGCATAGCAAATTGAAAACTTCAGTAATATAACCAAATATTTTAAACAAACTGAAATTATGCACTGCTGCACCACAACAATCAGCAAAAAAAATTTCAAGAATTACTGAAAATATAACTGTGTGTACATTAACACAGTTATACAAAAAAAAATAACCAAAACAGAAAGACTGCCTTTTTCTCCCACTTTTAACCTACCTCCACCACATATACGCCTCTCCCCCAAAGCACACTTCAAGTGTCTGTCAGTACACAGACTGAATGTTCTAAATTAACATTCAAAATCCACACACAAACAATAAACACTCGATATGAGCACGGGAGGGTTTCTTACAATCGATGTACTAAATTTTGAGCAAAAATATTGCTCAAAAAGGCTTTTTTAACAGCTTTTAGAGGATTTGAATCACAGAGCTCTGACAGGAAACTGTCTCCATTTTCCACTACACACACTACTCAGAACTGAGGCTGTGCAGAACAATCTAGAGCCCATGTCACCCGCAATCCCATGTATCACTGCAAAATTCGCCCTGGAGCTCAATAACAAGGCAAAGTGATGCTAAGCACATTGATTTCAATGTATTTTGCCTTAAAATTGGTGGTGAAGTTGATTGGGCAAGGCAGAATAATGCAAAGTCATTGGTTTCAATGGATTTCGCATTCCTCATTATGATGCGAAGTACTCTGTTTCGCGCTACAGATTATTTTGTGGATTCTGCGTTACACTGCGAATCACTTCTTGGAGAGAATTTTGGCCACTTTGCCCACCACTAATCAGGAATATGCATATTCTCTTCACTAGTCATGCGCTGCTACCACTTCCGTATTTTAGCAGTTTGACCTGCCCCTGAAACCCAGTTTGCAACAATTAGCTACTATCCTTACTGATACAAAACAAATTAAAAACAGACTCCTTAGAGAACTGGGGAATGTGCAGTGCAAGATGGTCTAAAGAAGTGATTAATAACCTGCATCTTTGTTAATAACATTATGCTCCATATCAGTAATAAAACTGCAGTCCATTCCTTCCACAGAAAGCACAGCAGCTTGCTATAGCATTAGGCAAACTGCAGCTATTGTGTACAGGGTCCTGACTAGGTTGCCATTCTGACCGAAGTCTTTTCTGAAACACCCTCTGTTGGATATATCTGTTATTGCAAAAGAATGGCAAATAAAGGCTAACTGTATAGGGACAATAAAGGTACCCAGACAGAAAATGTTCTGCCTGTGAGTATTTTTGCAAGGTGAGGTTGAAGGTATATGTAATAAATCTTCTTTCTTTTTATTATAGCCATTGACCACTGTATTTGGAAAATAAATGTATTATTGTATGATGCATGTGTATATAATTTGTTTTATCACTCAGTATCTCTGTCCCCTCTTTCCCTGGTTCCCCTTCTCCAGCTTGCTTACAGCAATTTTATAAAACAGTATGACACAAACACTCTGGGTAAAACCACATAGACTCAGTGATCACTGGGTAATAATATACAATTTTCCCCCACCTCTTGGAGTCTGTTGCTCCACTTATTAACTAATAGTCAATTAGCAAGCTCTGTTCTTCAATGTCATGTTTTCTTTAGAAAGGAAGAATGGTTCTGTAATCCTAGCCAGAACCCAATGTCTAAGGGTTAGTGTGTACTATGGTGTTCCCTATCTAGTCCGATAAACCACAGTATGATTCAAATTGTATTCTTTTTAATCACATGCATTTTATTTATTTATTTATTTTTTGTTTACCTGGTAGGTGCCATAACCACAAAAGTGACTATTTTCAGACGTGACCCAGGAGATAAACAGTTAAACAGTAAGACAATTCATACAGATAATTTACAGAACTACAACAAACCACAGAGATATACAAGCAATGTTACAGGCATAATAGTAATGTTATGAGCTGAACACAGAAGAAAATACAAATAATTTTTATTTAACAAATATGCAGTATAAGTTTGAAATGCATCTTTGTTGTGTAAGGAAACCATTTTCACTTCAAGTTTGTAGGCGCAATAGTTCAGCAATAATCCCCACTTCCCCTGGTTTTCCTTGTCCCCCAGCTCATGGCAATGTTATAATAAGTATGACACAAACTGGGTAAAAATGGCAACACTGAAACATAGATTTTGTTATCAAAAAAGGATCTTAAAGCCCATACAATCTGCCTCTCGTCAATGACTATATTGTGACAACTGAGCCTAACTGGTCTTATGTGTCAACCCCCCCCCACACAGACTTCTCCACTTGTTATGCCTTATAAATACCCAACACCCAGTCTGGCCATTTTATTTAGTTATTTGTTTGTTTATTCCTCCTCAGTGTCTCTCTTACCCTGCTTCCCCAATTCCCACCCACTTCAAATGTATTTGCTAATGCAGCACAACACAAACAGACCCGGTAAAAATTCTGACTACTGATTTCTTCACTTGCAATGCATTATAAATACATAACAATCAGCTGGCTATGTATGTATGCATGTATTTATTTATTTAGTTACATTATTATTTATTTATTTTTTTGTCTGTTAACCCACAATGTCTCTCTAACACTCTTTCCCAGTTCCACTTTCCCCAGCCACTTCTAGCAATTTCTTAACTATGACGCAAACAGTCTGAGTAAGAATACATACTCCAGACTTCTTCATTTGTAATGCATTATAAATACTCAACTCCACAGTTTGGCCATTCCACCCCCCCCCCCCCACACCCAGTGTCTCTCGCTCCATATTCCTCATTTCCTGGCTGCTTTTAGCAATTTGATAATACAATTTAGCAAGGCAAGCCAGGTAAAAAGACTTCAGACATCTTCACTTTCATTTTTTCTTACTACCCTCACATCTGTCATTCCATTCCTTCATACTGAACTTAAGTTTGTGTGAAAATGAAGGCGGGGTGAGCTTTACACTAACTGTGCTTACCAACTACAGTACCACACTGATATTGGTGATAAATTTATTTAAATCTCTGACTGATGGGGAAATTGGTAGGTGAAGAGATGCAGTAAACACATACAAGCTCTTTCTTATCTCCTTTTGTAGCTGTGCAGGGATTTTGGATACATTGATAGCTTTTCAGGATCTATGTACAGACAGACACACATGCCAAACACACAGAGACACACGGAGGCATACACACACACACACACACACACACACACACACAGACATGTAGACACACACACACAGTTTTTGAAAATTGATAAACAAAGCCATTGGTGTCTATACATAACACTCATGCTTTTGTAAATAGTTTGCTGTGCCAATCTGTGATTTCTGTTTTTTTTTATTGCCTTATTATCTAACAAAATAAATATGAATTACTCTTTCAACACTTTTGCATTCCAACCATATTACTGCTTTACTCGCTCTTTACCAAGTTACAACCAATATCACTAACATCATTTTGCAGCTGTATTGGCTCTGGCTAGAGCTCATTATATTTTGAGATCCCTAGCACTGCAATTTATAGTCATGGTTACCCCTTTGGTTCAGTGAGCTGTGTGTGCAGAGTCCTGGTCCACCAAGGCTAGGTGTGGAAGGCTAGCTGATGATGTCTGACCAAATGGCTTATTTTATAGGGAAGGGTGTAACCCCCAGCTGGCTCTGACCAATCAGTATGTTCATGAACCTCAAAGGGTTAACTCTAGCCAGTCTGGAGACTCCCTACTGGCTGGATTGGCTAGGAGTTTTCAGGGTGTGTGGCCTGCTCTTGGTAACAGGTGAGTCATTGGGTGTGGTTGTTTATTCACTTCAGTTTCAGGAGGGGAATTCAGAAGTGCTGCTGTCCACCACTGAAGGAACTAAAGGCCTTGCTGGAAGTGGAAGTCACCTAAGCCTTGGGATCTTGACGGAAGCTGTCAACATCTACCATGGAGTTCCTAGTGGGATGCTACCCCATTCTATGCTGATCCTCAAGAGAAGTTTTTTTACACTCAAGGCCACATTTGCAGCCTCTGTGGTAGAAAATTTGATTGTTCTGGATTATGAAAAGGAAATATATTAAGGTGCCTTTGTACACCCCTCCCAGCTGGGTAGCAGGGGGATCTCCTATAATGGAAAGAGTGGTTAATTCAGTTAGGGACCCTCTGCACCATAGGGGTCAAGCTTGGCAGAGGGGTGAGAGGCAGGAGCTGTGGTAACTAGGACCACAGGAGGGTGACTGCCTTTCCAGCCTTGTAAACTGAAGAGCAAATCCCAACTGCTCCTTTAAAACAATGAGATAAGAGCCTGGAACAGGTGGAGATTATGTAGGCTCTAGGGCCTCTAAAATGACTACTATAAGTCCACAAGGATGTGGACAAGTGAGAACCCTCAGGCTATGGTGGACTATCCCTTGAGAGGCAGCAGCTAAGTGGGTACCAAATGTAGGGGAGATTGGAAGGATGGAATCCCTGGGTAGCCTCCAGATGGAATTCTCCATAGCTGCAGTCATATTTCAGTGCTTGTGCTGTTCAAAACCTCAGTCTGGAGTCTGAGTAAATCTGCCTCATGCTAGGTCCTGTAAAAGCAATTTTTTCTGTAACCCACAGTTTAATTAATGCTCTAATTTCCCCAGGGTTGTCTGTAGCCACAGAAAAAAATCATTATGCCTAGTAGAGGGCCTATGCCCTGACAATGTGCTTTCTGGAGTAAGACGTTGAAGTTCCTGAAAGTGTAGTTCACACTATGGAAAGAAGTACCTGAAACCCTCCTGTCTGGGACTTATGATTATTACCATTGTAATTTATTTATTTATCTAACATTTTGGTAACCAGGAAAGACACACTGAACCAAGGCTCATTTCCAGGTGTGACCCAGGGAGATGTGAAGGGAGCACATAAGTGAAGAGCAATTACAAAACAAGTACAAAACATACAAAGTGCATATACAAAGTACATTGCCGGTGAAAATAATTAAGGAGCCCCCAGCTGACCTAGGAAGAGCATGGTAACTAGCTTAGAATAAAGATTGGTACTTGGAATCTGTACATAGCAGCAATAAGCAAAATGTGCTAAAGTGCATAGGATTATGCACCTCATAGATTAGAGAGCAAACTGGGGGCCAAAAGCACTGGTGGACCAGATGGAGGAGAAATAAGCAGAAGAGTGGGGAGCAGAAGAGGCTGGGAGAGGAGAGTCAGAGGGATCAAGTGGGAGACTGACAAGTACAGGGGGTACAGGAGTATGCCTTAGCATGTGTCTAAAGGCATGGAGAGAGAGTGTGAGCCAAAGGGAAGAGGGGAGTTGGTTCCAGAGGGAGAGGAGACAATAGGAGAAGACAGCTTGCCCAGCATGAGTAAGGATGTGTAATGGTGAAGGTATGAGAATCTCTGGACCACAGAGAGTTAGAAGAGGTGACAGTAGAGGAGAGGAGTGAGGAGAGTAGGAGGGAAGGGAGTCAAACCAGTATTTAGCAATAAAGGAGGTACAATAGAACTGGTGACATAAAGGTAGAGGGAGGATGGAAAGGAAGGCATAGAGAGAGCAGTGATGAGCTTGGAATGGGGAATTAGTGGTGAAACAACAGAAGCACTACAGAAGGTGTCCAGTATGGTAAGGGAAGAGGAGGGAGCAGTGCCATAGACCACATCCACATAGTCAAAAACAGGGGGTACCATTTTGGTTACCAGCTCATGGCGAACCTGGAGGGAGAGGCAGTCCTTGTTATGGTATAAGGCCAAGTTTGGGGTGATGTTTGGCATGGATACATAGATACATAAACAGTGTCAGCAGATAAGGGCCTATGGCCCACCCAGTCTGTTCATTTGAGCTTGTAAGTTCACTTCATGTTTTCCTAGAAGTCTGCTGCCCCATACTCCTGACCTCCAGAATTCCTTTATGTCTATCAAATGCATTCTTAAATCCCGTGATTGTTTCAGCCCCCACCACTTCCTCTGGGAGGGTGTTCCACTTGTCCACTACCTGTTCTGTAAAGAAATTCTTCCTCACATTTCCTCTGAATTGTCCTCCCTCCAACTTCATCCCATGCCCTCTAGTTCTGGAACATCTTGTTTGCTTAAAAATAGTGTATTCCTGCACCCTGTTCCTCCCTGTAAGATACTTGTATGACCCTATCATATCCCCTCTCTCCCTCCTCTCCTCCAGGGAGTACATATTCAATTCTTTCAACCTGTCTTCATAGGACTTGTGATGCAATCCATGTACCATCTTTGTTGTCCTCCTCTGAATCTTCTCTACCCTGTCTATGTCCTTACGTAGGTAAGGTCTCCAGAACTGTACACTGCACTCCAGGTGGGGCCTCACTAGTGTCTTGTATAGTGGAATTATTACCTTCCTTTTCCTGCTGGTGATACTCCTGCTTATGCATCCCAGCATCCTATTTGCTTTGCCTGCTGCCTTGTCACACTGTTTCCCTACCTTGAGGTCATCAGAGATGTAACCCCAAGATCCCTTTCCTGCTCGGTGCATGCTATATCCTCATGCCCTAACTGATATATTGTGCCAGAGCTTTTGTGCCCCATTTGCATTATCTTTGCATTGAATTTCAACTGCCAAACCCGTGACCATTCTTCAAGTTTCTGCAGGTCCCTTCTCATTCTGTCTACACCCCCTGGTGTGTCTACTCTGTTACAGAGCTTTGTGTCATCAGCGTACAAGGAAATTCTGCCTTCTAGGTCCTGCACAATGTCACTGATGAAGATGTTGAATAGGACTGGTCCCAGCACTATTCCCTGTGGTACCCCACTGGTCCCGCTTCCCTCTGTGGAGTGACAGCCATTTACCACCACCCTCTGTGTCATGCTGCCCAGCCAGTTACCTACCCACCACACTACTGTCCTTCCCACACCCATATTCCCCAGTCTGTGTAATAGTCTTCTATGTTGCACAGTGTCAAAAGCCTTGCTGAAGTCCAGATAGGCCATGTCCACTGCCCTCCCTGATCCTTCTTCCTAGTCACCCAGTCAAAAAATTAAATGCGGTTGGTCTGACATGACCTCCCCCTGGTGAAACCATGTTGCCTTGGGTCCTGTAGTCCATTGACAACCAGATGTTACACCAATCTCTCCTTCAGTAGTGCTTCCATGATCTTCCCCACTACTGAGGTGAGGCTGGCTGGTCTGTAGTTCTCTGCTTCCTCTTTGTTCCCGCTTTTGTATAAGGGGACTACATCTGCTGTCCTCCAGTCTTTGGGCACAGCCCCTGTTTCCAGTGATTGACTAAACAGGATTGCCAGAGGCTCAGCCACCACCTCTCTTGTTCTTTAAGGACCCTGGGGTGCACCCCATCTGGCCCATTGCTTTATCAACTCTTATTACTTCCATTTCCTTCAGGACCCTTTCTTGTGTAAAGGGACTTGTGTCCATTTCTGCACCATTCCAACCCCTTGTACTCCCTTCAGACCCATGATCCTTCTCTTCCTCAGTAAAGACTGAGCAGAAATACCTGTTCAGTATGTCAGCTTTACTGTTGTCATCCTCCACATGGCCCCCATTCTTCTCCTTCAGTCTCACTATCCCTCCCTTTGCCTTTCTTTTTTCACTTATGTACCTGTAAAAGGTTTTGTCCCCTCTACCCACTGATTTTGCAATGTGCTCTTCTGTCTGAGCTTTGGCTTCCCTTACTGACCTCCCTGCCTCCCTTTGCTTCTCCTGGTACTTCTCCCTATCCCCTTCTGCCTGTGTCTTTTTGTACTGCCTGAATGCAATCTTTTTGGCTTTCACTTTCTCTGCTACCTCCTGGAAAAACCATAATGGCATCTTCTTCCTTTTCCCCTTGCTAACCTGCTTAATGCATAATTCTGTTGCTCTTGTAATCCCTGTTTTAAATACTGCCCACTGTTCCTCAACCCTTGATTCCTTCCCCGTTCCCCTTAATGCCTCTTTCAAGCATCTCCCCATTTTTCCAAAGTCTGCCACCCTAAAATCCAGGATACTGTACATGCTTTTGTGTGGTTTGGTTCTGCTCCTTCTGTGATTTCAAACCACAATGACTGGTGGTCACTGTTCCCCAGGTGCTCCCCCATTGTTACCCCATCACACTGTCCCTGTCTGTGAGCACAAGGTCCAGTATTGCCTTCTGCTGAGTTGGTCCATGACCAATTGCTTGAGGAAGGCACCCTGAAGGGAGTCCAGGATAAATCTGCTCCTAGTCAAAGCTGCTGCTGGGATGTTGCAGTCCACGTCTGGAATACTGAGGTCTCCAACCAGCACTACCTCACCCTTGTCTACCATCCTTTGGATGGCTAGCATCAGCTCTCTATCTGTTTCTTCCTCCTGGGCTGGTGGTCTATAGACCACACCTGTGCGGATGGCTGGCCCCATTTTCCATTCCAGCTTAACCCACAGTATTTCTCCCCCATTTTGTTCCTCCTGGATCTCTGTGGACCTTATGTAATTTTTAGCATGCAGTGCCACTCCTCCTCCTCCTCCTCCCTTCCTACCTGCCCTGTCTCTTCTGAATATGTTGTAGCCAGGTATGGCCATTTCCCAGTCATGGTTATCATTACACCAGGTTTCTGTGATGGCCACGATGTCCAGGTCTGACTGCACCATGACAGCCTCCAGATCCTCCATCTTGTTGCTAAGGCTCCTGACATTGGCACACATGGCTTTCCATGATTTGACCTCCCTAGACTGTTTAGCTGCTCTACTCCAGCCCCTTCCCTGGTTGTCCTTTATCCCTGGTTCTCCTTGCTGTATGCCCTTCTGTTGAATTTTGCCCCTTTTCTGCCTATCCACCTCTTGGAGGCTTATCTCTATCTTTTGTACACTGCTTTGTAGAGATATCCACTCCTCCAGTTCACTGGTTCCACTGTTAGATGTAGGGGGTGGGCAATTAAGTACCCTCCTTGCTGGCATACCACCCCCCCTTGGCTAGTTTAAATGCTTGTTAGTGTAGCATTTAAACTTATAATTGAGTGCTTGGATTCCCCTCTAGGATGGATGCAGGCCATCAGGCTTGAACCAGCCTCCATTCCTCCAGGTGGGTCCCCAGTCACCAATGAATCCAAACCCTTCCTCACAGCACCAGTTCTTCAACCATGAGTTAAAGTTCCTGGTGCATGCACCCCTATGCTGTCCTATGCCTCTTGCAGGTAGTCCTTCCGAGAAGGTGACAGAAGTAGCTACTTGCTTGAGACCCCTCCCCAGTTTCCCAAACTCTTCCTGAATCTCCTTTGGCTCCCCATTTGCTAGGTCATTAGTACCTAGGTGGATAATGACATCCCGCTCACCCTCCCTTCTTGCCTTCTCAGTGATCCCCAGGATCTTCCTTCCATCCCTCCATGCTGTGGCACCTGGTAGGCACCTCACCTCCCTGTCCTTTCCCTCCTGTGTTCCTAGCTGGATCCCTCTTATGATGGAGTCCCTCACCATGATTCGCTTCCTCTTCCTCTGGGGTCCACTACTCCCTCCACTGAGGTCACCTCCTTGGCTAATCTCCACGTCCTTTCCTTCCACTTCTCTGGGTACCTCTATTTGGTTGTTCCCATTTGTCAGTGTGGCATATGAGTTCTTGAGAGGAATAGGATCTGGGATGTTCCTCTGCCTGACCACCCTAACCCTCCCTGAGCCCACTGCCATCCAAGTGCTCCTCATTCTCAGCATCCTTTTAGGCAGTGGCATTGGACTGGGTGGTCTCTGGATAGGGGTTTTGGTAATCCTGACCCAGTTTACTTCCGCTCTGAGTCTGGCTACCTCATCTCGCAGTCCAGAGAGATGCATGCAGATAGGGCAGCACCTCAGTGTCCAGAAGGTCTGCCTGAATATGGCTGCCCGACAGCCACTGCACTGCACCACTCCCCACATTATACTGCACTACACTCTGCTATTCTAGTACTTGTCTGTTACTGAAGCTCTCCTAGTTCCCTTTTTATTAATTTACTGCCCTAAAAATCCTGCCACTGATCCTCAGATGCTTTTCTTTAAAAAAGGAAAAAATAAATAAAGTATGAGTCAAAACACTTGTCATGCTGAGGGCGAGCTTCTCCCCTCCCCCCCATGTCCTTCCTACTCCATAACCCCGACTACCACCTGTGCTTAGCTCCTGTCAATCAGATTTAACAGGGCATATAATTAAGTGTGGGGGCAGGGAAGGGGTGGGGGGTGAAAATTTGCAGCAATTAGAGAAAGCAAAGGAAAACACCACCACAAGCACACCAAACTAGGTTTTAAATTTTTAATAGCCCAAAAATAATTCTAAGTAAAGACAGCAAAGAAATTACAGTGTCACTAAAAGCCCATAATCTAAGTTGAAAACAAAAATAGCAATGAACAGTTACTGTAAAGCACTGAAATGAATCTGTTTCCTTCCCCTTCTGACTTCTGGCGTATGAGAGACAGTCCTTGTTATGGTATAAGGCCGAGTTAGGGGTGATGTTTGGCATGTATGGCGTCCATTTGGACAGAAGAGTCAAGCTTACTAACAAGTCAAACCCCCAGGTACTTGAAGGCAAGGACACCCTCAAGAACGGTGCTATCCAAGCTGGAGAAGACAGGGGAACATGAGAGCATTGCCAATTTCTGACTGGAGCTGAAGGTCATGGACACAGTGTTCTTGGTGTTAACCCTGAGCTGGCTGGCCTGGAACCAGTGCAGGATATTATGGAAATTGTGCTGGAGTGGGACCTCAACAGCTGGGGTTGATGTACCAGAAGTGACACAGGCAAAGGGGAGGTCATTTAGGAAAATGGACAAAAGGACTGAACCCAGGGTGGAGCCCTGTGAGACCTCTACCAGGATGGGGGGAACAGAACATCACCCACCTGAACTGACTAATGATGGTCCATAAGGTGGAACCAACCCACAGTGGGTGCTGGAAGGCATGCTGTTTTCAGCTTATGCAGTAGGAGTGGGTGGGACACTGATTCAAAAGCTTTGGCTAGATTGATGGAAATGGCTGCAGTGATGTGTCCTTGATCCATCCCAGAGAAGTTAGAATCAGTTACACCTAGCAAGGATGAGACAGTGGAGTGGTTCCTTCTAAAGTTAGACTGGAACGGTGAGAGAAAATTAGAAGAGGAAAGGAAGCCAGCAAGCCTAGAGTAGACAATGGATTCTTGAAGCTTAGCAAGAGAGGTGAGGTGAGACATCCATTGGTAGTTACCTGGGGAGGAGGGGTCACTCCCTTTGTGCAAGGGCAGAACCTTGGTGACTTTCCAGGCCTGAGGGACAGCATTGAGGGAAAAGAATGGGTTCAGAAGGTGAGAGAGTGGGAGTGCAAGGGCAAGAGCTGGAGCAGAGATTTGAAGGAGTTTGGGGATCCAAACCATCAGGGCAGGACTTGGAAGAGGTAAGTGATAATAGATTGAGGAAGACTTCCTTGGGGGAGACTGGGGGGAAGTGGAAGCCTTCAGAAGATAGGGATGAAGGTGAGGCTGAGGGAGCCAGAGAAGTCTACTTACCCCTTCCCTTAGGAGGCAGTATAGCATAGTGGTTAAGGCACTGAGTTGTAAACCTGTAGACCTGGGTTTGAATCCCACCAGCCTCCACTTGCATACTGTGTGACCCTGAGCAAGTGACTTAACTTCCATGTTTTCCCAGGTTGCACCAGGAAACAAGCTCTGGCTTAGTGTGCCTTTCCTGGTTAAACAATTTCCCCTTCCATATGCACTTGAGCTGTGACTTTTATTAAAATGAATTCTGTTGGACTTTATAAGTGATTTCGACATTCAGTTATTAGTTACAAAGTGTTTACCTGCTAATCAGTTGATTTGCAACACATAGCGGCTCAGAAGATGTTCCACTACACCAAGGAGATCACCTCTGGCCAGGAAGGTCCAGTAAGTCAATTTAATATTTCATGGGCTCCCTCTAAGTGGATTGATTCAGAAAGGACACCCTAGGCCAGGGAGGGGGTTAAAACTTAATATACTGTATATTATAGCCCCATATATGTATACCTGAGAGCAAAAATGATCTAAGTACATGTAGGCAGCCTCCCTCGAGTCTTATTATGATCTCCACAGAATGCCTGAAGCCCCATTCCCTACTTCACTGCGTCATCATAATGCTGTTTTAAGGGGGTGGGGCAACAGCACCCGGCAGCTGCTCAGCTCAGTCAGGGATGTTAAGAGCCAAGCTTTTCTAGGTAATTATTAATTTAATTCCTGCAGTAAAAAAATCAAAATATGGATAAAATAGCTTCTAGGGCAGGCAGCTGCTTGGTATGGGTTGCCTGTCTGAAATGTGCCAGCAGCTCTTTACGGAATAAGGTAAAACAGGTTTATGCTACTACTTCATTAATCACCCCCTGTGGGTATGATGTGATTTGATGCGGTATGAGGCAAAGCTGATTGCCATATGCCCATATGGGTGATCACCTGGACATTAATTTTATACCTGGCATACCTTATTGCTATAATTATAATTTCCTACATTTAGTTATGGTCATTAATGCTTTTGAAAACAATTTCTGTTATTTTAGATGGTTTTAAAGTTAATAGTACTTCTGCCTGTTTTCTTTTAATTTGGCTTTATGTGTACATTAGTTGGTTGACAAGAGAAGGGCTACACATCAGCTTCCAAGTAGTGAATTCTGCCAGACCATTGAGTAACGATAGTATCCAGTAGAGGGTACTGCTCGCAGCACTAGGTACTGGTGTTCAGGTCAGTATCAGTTATTGCGGTTGTTGTTTCTAGGACATAGGATCTTATTTTTTTGACAACTATGTTTCTGGTGCCTGCCAGCCAAGGCATCTCTCAGAGGTGCCCTCTCAGCTCAACTCCTCTACTCCACACCTGAAGTCTCTCCCATCCAGTCCCCACCCCACTCGGACATCTCAGCCCCCCGGATCACCCCCCCCGGGAGAAGGCCCACCTCTTCTACCTGGTGGCCTTTCTGTGATTAGAGGGTCCATCTGGGGTGGTTGGCCGTGCTGTCAGGGAGATGGCCCCGCATTGTGGATATAAGGGCTGGCCACTGGAGCCCTCTTTACCTCCCTGGTCTTTGGGGGATTTTTCGATGCTTGTGTTTCCCCTGCAGAACTCAGACATTCAATGACCTCAGGTGGCACAGTGTGCCGACATCTGCCGCAGTTCCGCCCCCACACTCTTGTGAGCACTGCCTTCTTCCTGTGCTGCCCCCAACTAATGTTAAGGGCCATCCAAGAGTGGCATTATCCCCTGATCTCTCCCCTGGAAGGGAGAGCAGTCCTCCGGATGCTCAATCCCTTCCCTACCCTGCTGACCCCCGATGGCCCAGGCTCATTCCTGAACCCGGGTCACTGGAGTGGTGCGAGGTGTGGCATCCAGCACCTCAACCCTCAGGACCACTGGCCAGCACCTTAGGCAATGGGATCTAGCAGCATTCAGACACAGACAGAAATCAGTTTCTGTATCACTCCATGTTGTCAGCAGGAAGGTATTTAATACATACGGGTAATGTGCTCCCCCACTGGGGTAGTGGTATAGCTCCAAAGTTGTGATCTCTGCACAGACCCCCAGGGACATGATATATTTAAGCAATTATCCACAACAGGGTGTGAGTTATGCTGAGATTTACCCACGCCTGGTGTGGTGCAGCCTTGTGATCAAATCCACACCAGAAGTGGGTAAATCCCAACATAACCCACATCCTGGATGGATTATTGCAATTATACAATTGGCACTAAGTAAAAGTAAAAAAAATATATATATATATATTTTAAATAGGTTAGATTTTTTTAAAAATAGTGTTTTTTTTAATAGTGTTTTAGCTTGATATCCTTCCTCCTTTGACAAATAGTCCTTGGTTGTTACTTTTCACATGGAAGGCTGCCACACACACACACACCCTCTCCCTCATAGGAAGCTTCTTTCATAATTTATTTTTAATCTTGGAAAATGGGTGACCAAGTCATCCATACTGGTAATATGTGTAGCCCCAACCCACCCACAGCACAGTTACAAATAAACTTTTCATGTGTTGCATAGGTTTTATTTATGAACATGCAAACTTGCCATCCCATGGAACATGAGGCACAATCAGCGATGTCAGCAGTGAGCAACATTCACTTGGCAGGCAGGGTTTTCTTAAAATTTTATTCTAATAAAATTGATACTGGATATATCAAGCATAACAAGTGTGAGAGCATTTGATTTATTGTGAGGGACTAAACGGAGAGTGAGAGAAGATGTAAAAGGCTGCCCCATGCTTCCAGGTTTCCTTTTACTAAAGGTTCCGGTTTACAGTGCCTTTTATGGTAGTGAGAAACTGTTATTTTCCATCTGGTAGTATTTGCGATTGTGAGATTGGGCATTCTTTTTCTAGTTAAGGAGGGATTTGTTATTGTGTACTGAGGTGCGATGTAGCGATCTCGTTGGGATGGAAAATGGAGCCAATAGCAATGGAGGCGATAGCTGAAACAATAAGGAGACAGGGTAAGGCAGGTGCACTGCCCGAGTGTTCATGGAGGAGATATTTAAAAAAAAGTAGTTTGGGGTATGTGACATGAGTTTTGGGACTGTTGATCTATCTGGCAAAAACTACAGTGGTTGTTTGAATCTCTTGCTTCTGTATCACGCTTTAGTGGGGGATCAATATTGCGGCTGAATTGTTTTTATTTTAGGGGGTTGAATTTATCTTTGGGGAGATGCAGCTAACTGGCGCCTTTTCCCATGGGCTATGCCTAGCTTTAGCATGGGTAAAAGGTGCCAGTTAGCCAATCAGATTAAAGAAATCAGGGACACCATTGTAAAATCCAGCTGCATTACACTTCAGTTCCTGCTGTACCACAATAGGGTAGCAGCATTGAGAGAACCTTCTGGAAGATTTCTTCATTTTCAATGTTATTTGTCATTTTTGGGTAGGACTGTGGGACTCATGGGCAGGTTGGGGCTTTCTGGTGACAGGGAGCCCCCATAAATGTAGAAATCATACCTGTTAAGCTAAGGCTTTCAAACTGGATAATGTGCTAGCTAACTTCTATTTCAGTGCATACAATGCCTGCATGGAGGTCACTTGCCTTGTAGGGTGTTTGGTAGGACTCTGATCAAAATGTGCTAGTCTGATGCCCCAGGTAAGTATTTTTTATTCTGTCTTGGGGGACTTCAGCCAGACAGTTAATGTTTCACTTTCCTTGCCATGAAGTACAGGGCTTTACTTGGTCCCGATGTGACAGGGTTAGTTTAGTTTAGTTTATTAGTCTAGGAATTAATACCTTTGAGCCAGGGCTCTTTTACAAAGGTTCTACGTCACAAAGAACATTTAACAAAGCACGATACACATTACAGGTAAAACCAGACAGGAAAGTTACATCATAAATTTGCTATTAACAGTTTAAGGCAGTAACGTTTTTAAGTTTCATAGAAAAACAAGCTATAACAGGTTCAAGCGGTAGACAATTTGAGGTTAAGGAAACTTCCAGGGAGAGGGTGATCATTAGGCGCCAAAAGGAGGCTAGAGAGGAGGGAAAGGTGGTGAGCGAGAGAGTAAGTGAGAGGGGACAGGAAAAAAGGGGGGGGGAGTGAGTTTGGGTGGGAGACAGGAAGTAGTAGAGGTACCAGGGTTAAATAAGGCCCTGCCCCATTTGTTATGCAGATAGAGTTAAATGCAAGGATCTATTCCATTATCTCATTTTTTGTCTCTTGTCAGTCTGGTTGCACAACCAAATGTTCTTGTGAGACCTAGAAAATGATCACTCTGCCGGACTCCCTAGTCTCCGCCTCTCACTATCTCTCTACCTTCACTTGTTGTTTTTGTCTTTTCTTCACCCTTGCATATCTGCAGTTATAAAATATATGTGAATCTTTGTGTGAAACTATAAGCGATACTGGGATGCCTTTGTTTGAAATGTATATAGTTATACTATTGAAATAATAGCAAAAAGCTATTTGGAGCTCAAGGGGTTAAACTTGCCATGCCGCATAAACTTTTGCAATGCTGTCAGCAGGGGGACAGTTTGGGACATTGTTCTATTTGTTGCACCTGCAAAGAAACTGACAGCAGCATTTTGAGAAAAACAGGATGTCTCTTAACAAGTTCCCAGGCAAGGGCTCATAAAAAGAGCAGCAATGCTTTTGCTAGAGAGAGAGAGAGAGAGAGAGAGAGAGAGAGAGACTGAAACTTAGAGATACCCTCAGATGAAGGACTTTGTTTTCTCTGTATGTACGCCTTGGTAAATAGTTATACTAAACAGTTTTTATTTTTTTGTTTTATTGTTATTGGTAATAGTAAAAGGTTACCTGTGAATTTTACAACTGCTTCTGGTTTTCCTTTGCTTCCTGACCTGTGCCTCGATGACACCTAAGACTGAATTATTGTTTTCCTCTTATGTTGAGTGCTTGTTTATGTACAAAGGATGTGGAGTTTTGCGTGTTTTTACACAGATGTTTCCTGAGTTTGTGAACCCCTAAATACAGCATTTTATTTTTCTAGCAAGCTGAGTTTGGAGGTAAAATACTCATGTGTGTATGCGGCGCTGGATGTCAAGAAAAAGATCTGTGTGCACAAAGTGAGTCCATATTAGGGATACCATTTACAAATTTGGAATGGGCCAGTGTGGCCAAGTCACAACTTTCCTGGAATAAACTGCAATATTGGCTTGCCTACAGGATCCCCTTTATTTGCACTGTAGTAAGTGATCACTGGTATCAGATGACGTATATGCAGAGCTGTGGGGAACTCTACCTTACTTTGTAAAACTATGGAGGATTCCATTTACTTGTAACACAGAAACATAGACGTTGATGGCACATAAGGACTACTTGGTCCACCCAGTCTGCCCAATTCTCCCTACCTCCACTATTTCGACAGACCATGCCCGATCTACAGCTCTTTCTCCCTGTCCCATTCCTTTCCATGATAATTCCCAAGTGCTTATCCTATGCATTCTTGAACGCCACCACTGTTTTTGACCCCCCCACTTCTGCTGGTAGGCTATTCCAGGAATACACCACTCTTTCTCTGAAGATGTAGTACCTCACATCTCTCCTGAATCTATGTCCCTCCAACTTTGTAATATGTCCCGCTGTTCTTGAGCACATTTTCTTCTGAAAAATACTGCCCTCCTGTATTTTATTTACCCCCTTGAGGTATTTAATGGTCTCTGTTACATCCTCCCTCTCACTTTCTCTGTTCTGTTCCAGGGTGTACATATTGATGTCCTTTAGTCTCTCCTCATAGGGCTTTTGATGCTGACCCTGCACCATTTTAATTGCCCTCCTCTGGATAGCCTCCACTCTGTCTATGTCCTTCTGGAGATGTGGTCTCCAGAACTGCACACAGTACTCTAGGTGGGGTCTTACTGGCGATCAATACAGAGGCAATACCACCTCCTTCTCTCTGCTGGTGATTCCCCTCACTATGCGCCCTAGCATCCCACTAGCCCTCCCTACTGCCTTGTCACACTACCTGCTTACCTTTAGGTCATCCAATATGATTACCCCCAGGTTTCTTTCCTGCTTGGTGGTTGTCAGTTCCACCCCATCCATTTTGTATTCTGCCCCTGTGTTTCTGTGCCCTAAGTGCATTATTTTGCACTTTTTTGCATTGAAACAGAGCTGCCATTCTCTTGATCACTCTTCTAGTTTTTCAGGTCTCTGAGCCCCCCCCCCCCCCGAGTGTCTACCCTATTTCAGATTTTGGTGTCATCTGCAAAGAGGCAGGCCTTCCCTTCAAGCTCCTCTGCAATGTCTTTTATACAGATATTAAAGAGGATCAGCCCCAGCACTGATCCCTGAGGCACCCCACTAATCACACTCCCTTCTTCAGAAAGAACTCTGTTTACCGCCACCCTCTGTTGCCTATCTCCTGACCAATATCTGATCAATTTTATCACCTTTGAACCCACTCATAAGCTATCCAGCTTGCTAATTAGTCACCTATGTGGAATGGTGTTGAAAGCCTCACTGAAATTTAGGTCTGCCATGTCCACCACTCCACCGTGATTTAAATCCTTTGTCACCCAGTCAAAGGAATCCATCAGACTTGTTTGACATGACCTGCTTCCTGTAAAACCATGCTGTCTCAGGTTTTGTAATTCATGATATTCCACAAGTCATTCCTTCAGTAGTGATTCTACCAAGTTTCTCACCACTTACTGTACATCAGGCTGACTGGCCCGTAATTGTCAGCATCCTCCCTGCTACTGCTTGTCTGCCCCCTCCCTCCAAAGCTTCTGTTACTTTTTTATGGCCCTTCCCATTCTCCTTCCTTTTTGAACACTGAACAAAAGTATTTGTTCATGATGTCTGTCTTTTCTTGGTACCCCTCTGCACAGGCCCCCCTTCCATTTTTAACCTGACAATCCCACCCCTGGTCTTCCTCTTTTCACTTGCATTTCTAAAAAATGTTTTGTCCCCTTTTGTTACCTCATGGGCTATTCTCTCTTCAGTTTGTGTCTTTGTACTCCATACTGCTTTCCCTGCTTCCCTCAGTTTCCCCTGATACACCTCCCTATCCTCCTTCCTCCGCACCTCCTTATACCATCTGAATGCTACCCTTTTAACATTTACCTTTTCAGCCACTTCTTTTGGGAACCATAACTGTCTTTTTCTTCTTGGTTTTGCTCACTTGTTTGATGCAGGGGTTTGTTGCCTTTACTATGCCGTATTTTATCTCTGCCCCCTGTTCCTCCACCCCACCCAGGCCACCCCCCCCCACCAAGTCATCCCTGAGGCATTCGCCCATCTTTGTAAAATTTGCCCTCCTGAAGTCCAGGACCCTCACCTTTCTGTGGTTTAGTTCTGCAGCCATTCTTACATTGAACCACACCATACAGTGATCACGGGTCCCCAAGTGGCCTCCCAGTTTGACATCTGCAACACTGTCCCTGTTAGTGAGTACCAGGTCTAGTATTGCCCCATCACAAGTGGGTTCACTGACTAGGTGCCACTTGTACTGTGGTAAGTGTTGTCTGGTGTCAGATGAGTCACATGCAGAGCAGTGGGGAACTCTTAATTTCTAAAACTATGCTTTTTTGTCAGGCACTCAGGTCAAGGCAGATGGAGCTTGTAGATAGGTCTGCACTTTAATCATGGTAATCTGTGAACTATGTGCACCCTCTGTGTTGTACCCAGAGACCTTAGGGGCATGCTCTTTGCCATCAGGCTGTTTCCATTGTGTATGTCAGCTTGATTAGACTATTCTATTATGATGCCCATATGAGGGGTGCCACATCCTCAGACCATAGCTCTCATCCTTTTGAAAGCAAGTTGGTGCCATGCACTTCCTTTTTGCTGGGGACTTGAGTTTTAACCAACAGAATGGTATGGCACAAGACATGAGGCATGACCATTTGTTAAAACCTCCAATTGGTAGTGGAAAATCATACTGGTGTTGGAGGTAGGGGTTTGACTGCTTCAGTCAGACAACAGTAATGGGGTAGCTCTACCCCTTGACACAATGTAGATGCTGGTGGAAAGATGGCTCTCCACAATTTGCAAGGTCTTGTATTCATCCTTCACTTGCAGCAACTCCACCAAATGCAACCATTGTTTTTCTGGTCTTTAGGAAGTCACGAGGATTCTGGTTTTGTCCCTCTGGAGGGAGTTGTTCAACACATAATGGCCAAGAGATGGTTCAGTCAGCTGCACAGGACATACTGAGACTTGTGATCCAGGAGTGTCATGTTCAGCTAATTGCTTCCCATGAGACTAGCTTTTGGGCAGAATGGTTTTCTCAGGAGTTCTGTTACAATTAAAGGCATCCCTGAGACAGGAAGGGGCATCATGTAGATCCCTATTGGGATGATTAGCCATCAGTCTTAAGAGGAACAGGGAGAAGTGCCCATATCTCAATCACACCTAGTCTGGGGATCTCAGTGACTAAGGTTCAAGCCAGTTGATACACCTTCAGATATGGTGCTGCAGTCCAGGGTCCACATAAGAACCCACTAGTGGTGGGCAAAGTGGCCGAAATTCGCTCCGTGAAGTGATTCGTGGAGTAACACAGAATCCATGAAGTATTCCGCAATGCGAAGCGGAGTACTTCACCCTATGATGGGGAATGCGAAGTCCATTGAGAACAATTACTTTGCATTTTTCTGCCTTCCCAAACCACTTCTCCACCAATTTTAAGGTGAAGTACATTGCAATCAATGTACTTTGCCTCACTTCGCTTTGTTTTTGAGCTCCAAAGGTGAATTTTGCAGTGCTTCAAGGGATTGCAGGTCACATGGGCTCTAGGCTGTTCTGCACAACCTCAGTTCTGTGTAGTGTGTGTGTAGTCAAAGATGGAGAGAGTTTCCTCTCAGAGCTCTGCAATTCAAATCCTCTAAAAGCTGTTATAAAAGCCTTTTTGAGCCCTTTTTTTTGCTCAAAATTTAGTGCATCGATTGTAGGAAACCCTCCTGTGCTCATAGCATAAGTGTTTATTGCTTGTGTGTGGATTTTGAATGTTAATTTAGAACAGTCAGTCTGTGTACTGTGAAGTGTGCTTTGGGGGAGGGGCATACCTGTGGTGTAGGTAGATTAACTGGGAGAAAAAGGCAGTCTTTCTGTTTTGGTTATATTTTTCTTGCATAACTGTGTTAATGTACACACAGCAATATTTTTAGTAATTCTAGACATTTGTTTGCTGACTGTAGTGGTGCAGCAGTGTTTAATTTCAGTTTGTTTAAAACATTTTGTTATATTGCTAAATGTTTTCAATTTGCTACGCAATACTTGAAGTGTGAATGTGAGTGTGTGTAATGCATACCACTAAATCAGACAATTTTTATTGTGCCAGAGGAATTGCAGCAGCGTGAACCTGCTATCCACCGCACCTCCATTAATTTTTTATACTGCTTTGTGGTATCTTTACTGATAGTGGACTGTTACTGCCGTGCACTAACCCCGGCCCCCCCCAACCAGCAAAAGGTACTCTTTCCCAGATTTGGATTTGTGACTTGTGAGCACTGATTAGGTGTTGTTGTGCCTTTGTATCTGACTCTGAATCTCTTGAGTGTGCAGTGCAATCTTAATTTGTCTGTGCATTTGCAGTACACCATTAATTCTGGGATACTTTTCATTTCTTGTTACACCTTCATTTCACTTCATCAGCAGTGGGGAATTTTCTGGACACAAGACAGTAGTATTTTGGGGGTGCACATTAATTCTGGTGACAGTGTGTGGCCACTACTCACATGATGGAGTGCACCATTAATTCTGGGAGACTTTGCATTTCTTGATATGCTCTCATTTCATTTCGTCAGCACTGGGGAATTTTTTAGATGCAAGACAGTAGCATTTTGGGGTTGCAAATGAATTCTGGTAACTCTGTGCAGCCACTGCTTACATGACAGAGTGCACCATTAAGTCTGGAAGACTTTGCATTTTTTGTCACCCTCTCATTTCACTTCACCAGCACTGGGGAATTTTTTAGATGCAAGACAGTAGCATTTTGGGGATGCAAATTAATTCTGGTGATTGTGTGTGACTACTGCGTGCAAGACTGAGTGTGCCATTTATTCTGGGAGATTTTATATTTTTTGTTACCCTATCATTTCACTTCGCCAGCACTGGGGAATTTTCTGGACACAAAACAGTAGCATTTTGGGGATGTAAATTAATTCTGGTGACTGTGAATGACCACTGCATGCATGACTGAGAGTGCCATTCATTTTGGGAGACTTTGCATTTTTTGTTATCCTCTCATTTCACTTTCCAGCTCTGGGGAATTTTCTGGACACAACACAGTAGCGTTTTGGGGATGCAAATTAATTCTGCTGACTGTGTGTGACCACTGCACACATGAATGAGTGTACCATTAATTCTAGGAGACTTTGCATCTTTTGTTACCCTCTCATTTTACTTCACCAGCACTGGGGAACTTTCTGGACACAAGACAGTAGCATTTTGGGGTTGCACATTAATTCTGGTGACAGTGAGTTACCACTGCTCGCATGACAGAGTGCACCATTGGTTCTGGGAGACTTTGCATTTCTTGTTATGCTCTCACTTCATTTCATCAGCACTGGGTAATTTTCTGGACTCAAGACAGTAGCATTTTGGGAATGCAAAGTAATTATGGTAACTGTGTGTGGCCACTGCTCACATGAATGAGTGTACCATTAAGTCTGGGAGACTTTGCATTTTTTGTTACCCTCTCATTTCACTTCACCAGCGGTGGGGAATTTTCTGGATGTAAGACAGTAGCATTTTGGGGATGCAAATTAATTCTGGTGACTGTGTGTGACCACTGCATGCATGACTGAGTGTACCATTAATTCTGGGAAACTTTGCATTTTTTGTTACGCTCTCATTTTACTTCGTCAGCACTGGGGAATTTTCTGGACTTAAGACAGTAGCATTTTGGGAATGCAAATTAATTATGGTAATTGTGTGTGGCCACTGCGCGTATGACTGAGTGTGCCATTAATTCTGGGAGACTTTGCATTTCTTGTTTCACTCTCATTTCACTTCAAGAGCACTGGAAAATTTTCTGGACACAAGACAGTAGCATTTTGGGGATGCAAATTAATTCTGGTGACTGTGTGTGACCACTGCACACATGACTGGGTGTGCCATTAATTTTGGGAGACTTTGGGCCAGATATTCAAAAGGGTTGCGCCATGCGCAATAGGGTTGCGCCTGCACAAGTCCAAACTTGCTCCATTCTGCGATATTCAGTAGGAGGCAGTTGCGCCACAGAAAACATGCTGAGCAACAGCGCAATGCAAATGAATGCATGCTGAACTGGAGGGGAGGAACCATGATAAACTGCACAGCCCGATATTCAGCCGGGCTGTGCAGAGTTGCAGGCGCAACCCCAACCTGTGCCTGCAGGACTTTGAGCCAAAAAAGGCTATATTGAGGGCCACCCACAGGTGAGCTGCTGTATTGCAGGGTGCAACACAGCAGCGTTACTTCGTGGCTGGCCCTCAACCCAGTCCTGTGTCTCGCAGCTCGATCACGGCATCATCGATGTTTTCCTCCTCGCTCATATTTGGTGAACAGTGATCGAATATCGCTGGCGTATGTATTGTTTCCTCTTCTTGTTATCTGGTGGTCCAGTGACCAGCTTTATCGTGGGGTATGTGACAGCACCTCATAGCCGTGTTCTCACTCACCACACGTAAGCCCGCAGCGGCGGGTGGCGTTATCCCACCTGCTCTTGCTGCCTGCCCATCGACGCTCAGTGGTTGCATGCTGCGCAGAGCAGAGCTGCGGGTGGTTTATGTCAGCATGACAGTCCAGACGGAACGTCATTCAATCTGACCGGTCGCGTACGGTATGGCTGCACGCCATTGGTTCTTGCTCTGCACCATCGGGCATTCAGCCCTACCAGGCAGTCAGTCGGCGGGTGGTGGGGGTGGTGTGGTGATGTTGCTGCCCGCTGGCTGCCGGGGAGCGGGGTGGGGGCTTCTGGGTGGGTGAGGGGGACACTAGCCACCAGGGCTATGTTCGGGGTGGTTTTATCACACATACCGCCTGCGATCGGGCATTTCGGTCCACTGGACCACCAGGATGAACAGGAGGGGTGGAATTATTATACATACCGCCCGCTGACAAGCATTTCGTCCACTGGACCACCAGGGATGTGAACGGAGGGGTGGGAATTATTATACATACCGCCCACGATCGGGCATTTCGGTCCACTGGACCACCAGGGATATGTACAGGAGGAGGGTGGGGAGCTACACTGATGCCCGCGATTGGGCTGGTGGGAGGAGTACACCATGCTCCGCGATCGGGCTGCAGGGCGCCAGTCCCACGGTTGCTGCCTGGCAGGGCCAGGCGAAATCCTCGGGATTGCACCTATACATTGTATGCGAATGGGGATACAATCACATGCAAATGGCCCCCTGTGCCTTGTATGAATTATAGCCCCATTTGCATGTCACCTTTTGAATATAGTGATTTTGCGCGATGGCGAATGGTACTTGGCGCCCACCACAGTTAAATGCTCCACTCTGTCAACTTGCGTGGTGCAAGTTCCACTGCGACATGCACAGTGGTTGTGGTTGGGATGATATTCAAAGGAGTTGCCAATACGGTAACTCCTTTGAATATCGCCCAGACACACCCCCCCCGCGCAACTATTTTGGCGCAGCCTGCTGGCTTGCACCCCATGAATGGCGCAGTTTTGAATATCCAGCCCTTTGTATTTTTTGGTACTCTCTCATTTCAGTTCACCAGCACTGGGGAATTTTCTGGACAAAAGACAGTAGCATTTTGGTGGTGCACATTAATTCTGGTGACAGTGTGTGCCCACTGCTCACATGATTAAGTACACCTTTAATTCTTGGAGACTTTTCATTTCTTGTTATGCTCTCATTTCACTTTATCAGTACTGGGGAATTTTATGGACTCAAGACAGTAGCATTTTAGGAATGTAAATGAATTATGTTAACTGTGTGTGCCCACTGATTGCAAGATGGAGTGCACCATTAAGTGTGGGAGACTTTGCATTTTTTGTTACCCTCTCCTTTCACTTCACCAGCACTTGGGAATTTTTGGGATACAAGACAGTAGCATTTTGGGGATGAAAATGAATTCTGGTGACTGTGTGTGACCACTGCACACATGACAGTGTGCCACTAATTCTGGGAGACTTTGCATTTTTTGTTACCCTCTCATTTCACTTCGCCAGCACTGGGGAATTTTCTGGACACAAAACAATAGCATTTTGGGGATGCAAATTAATTCTGGTGACTGTGTGTGACCACTGCATGCATGACTGAGTGTACCATTAATTCTGGGAGACTTTGCATTTTACTTCATCAGCACTGGGGAATTTTCTGGACTCAAGACAGTAGCATTTTGGGAATGCAAATTCATTATGGTAACTGTGTGCGGCTATGGCTCGCATAACAGAGTGCACCATTAAGTCTGGGAGATTTTGCATTTTTTGTTACCCTCTCATTTCACTTCACCAGCACTGGGGAATTTTCTGGACACAAGACAGGAGCATTTGGGGATGCAAATTAATTCTGGTGACTTTCTGTGACCACTGCGCACATGACTGAGTGTGCCATTAATTCTGGAAGACTTTGCATTTCTTGTTTCACTCTCATTTCACTTTGCCAGCACTGGGGAAATTTTCTGGATACAAGACAATAGCATTTTGGGGATGCAAATTAATTCTGATGACTGGTTGTGACCACTGCATGCATGATGGAGTGCACAATTAATTCTGGGGGACTTCGCTTTTCTTGTTATGCTCTCATTTCATTTTGTCTGCACTGGGGAATTTTCTGGACACAAGACAGTAGCATTTTGGGAATGCACATTAATTATGCTAACTGTGTGCAGCCACGGCTCGCATGACAGAGTACACCATTAAGTCTGGGAGACTTTGCATTTTTTGTTACCCTCTCATTTCACTTCACCAGCACTGGGGAATTTTTTGGACTCAAGACAGTAGCATTTTGGGAATCCAAATTAATTATGGTAACTGTGTGTGGCCACTGCTCACATGACAGAGTGCACCATTAAGTCTGGGCGACTTTGCATTTTTTGTTACCCTCTCATTTCACTTCGTCAGCACTGGGGAATTTTCTGGACACAAGACAGTAGCATTTTGAGATGCAAATTAATTATGCTAATTGTGTGCTGCCATGGCTCGCATGACAGAGTGCACCATTAAGTCTGGGGGACTTTGCATTTTTTGTTACCCTCTCATTTCACTTCACCAGCACTGGGGAATTTTCTGGATATAAGACAGTAGCATTTTGGGATGCAAATTAATTCTGGTGACTGTGTGTGACCACTGCATGCATGACTGAGCGTGCCATTAATTCTGGGAGACTTTGTACTTTTTGTTATGCTCTCATTTCACTTTGCCAGCACTGGGGAATTTTCTGAACACAAAACAGTAGCATTTTCTGGATGCAAATTAATTCTGGTGATTGTGTGACCACTGCGCACATGACTGAGTGTGCCATTAATTCTGGGAGACTTTGCATTTCTTGTTACACTCTCATGTCACTTTGCCAGCACTGGGGAATTTTCTGGACACAAGACAGTAGCATTTTGGAGATGTAAATTAATTCTTTGGACTCTGTGTGACCACTGCATGCATGACTGAATGTACCATTAATTCTGAGAGACTTTGCATTTTTTGTTACCCTCTCATTTCACTTCACCGGCACTGGGGAATTTTCTGGACATAAGACTGTAGCATTTTGGTGGTGCATATTAATTCTGGTGACAGTGTGTGGCCACTGCTGGCATGACAGAGTGCACCATTAATTCTTGGAGACTTTGAATTTCTTGTTATGCTCTCATTTGACTTCATCAGCACTGTGAAATTTTCTGGACTGAAGACAGTAGCATTTTGGGAATGCAAATTAATTATGGTAACTGTCTGTGGTCACTGCTCGCATGACAGAGTTCACCATTAAATCTGGGAGACTGCATTTTTTGTTACCCTCTCATTTCACTTCACCAGCACTGGAAAATTTTCTGGATACAAGACAGTAGCATTTTGGGATGCAAATTAATTCTGGTGACTGTATGTGACCACTGCATGCATGACTGAGCATGCCATTAATTCTGGGAGACTTTGTATTTTTTGTTATGCTCTCATTTCACTTTGCCAGCACTGGGGAATTTTCTGAACACAAAACAGTAGCATTTTCTGGATGCAAATGAATTCTGGTGATTGAGTGACCACTGCACACATGACTGAGTGTGCCATTAATTCCAGGAGACTTTGCATTTTTTGTTACCCTCTCATTTCACTTTGCCAGCACTGGGGAATTTTCTGAACACAAAACAGTAGCATTTTGGGGATGCAAATTAATTCTGGTGACTGTGTGACCACTGCACACATGACTGAGTGTGCCCTTAATTCTGGGAGACTTTGCATTTCTTGTTATGCTATCATTTCACTTTCCAGCACTGGGGAATTTTCTGGACACAAGACAGTAGTATTTTGGGGATGCAAATTAATTCTGGTGACTGTGTCTGACCACTGCACGCATGACTGAGTGTGCCATTAATTCTGGGCGACTTTGTATTTTTTGTTACCCTCTCATTTCACTTCGCCAGCACTGGGGAATTTTCTGGACACAAGACTGTAGCATTCTGGGGATGAAATTAATTCTTGTGATAGTGTGTGACCACTGTGTGCATGACTGAGTGTGCCATTAATTCTGAGAGACTTTGCATTTCTTGTTACACTCTCATTTCACTTCATCAGCACTGGGGAATTTCCTGGACACAAGACAGTAGCATTTGGGGTATGCACATTAATTCTGGTGTCTGTGTGTGATTTGACCACATCCACTGCATGCATGACTGAGTGTGCCATTAATTCTGGGAGATTTTGTGTTTCTTGTTTTGCTCTCATTTCACTTTGTCAGCACTAAGGAGTTTTCTGGACAGAAGACAGTAGCATTTTGGGCATGCATATTAATTCTGGTGACTGTGTGTGGGGGGCACTGGGGGGCTGCCAATATTGTTGCTACTCCACCTTACTTTGTGTTAAAGTGAAATGACAACTCAAAGTAATAATTACACAGTGAAGTGAGCCTTTCCTATTGGCCACTCCATGTAGCAGAGTGACAACGTGAAGTAGCCACTTCACATTCACTTCACCAGTGGAATTTAATTTCCCTGCATCTCTAGAACCCAAGAGTATGGACTGTTGTCAGTGTGGCCTAACTTGGAGGTTCTCCAGACTTATTACCAGTTGTCTAGGCTAGTCTTGCTTGCAATGACAATAGGAGAGTTCCAAGCTAGTGTCAAGGGAGCTCACCTTGAAGACTTCTCTAGGATGATGTGTCCCTAGGCCAGATTCTGGTACAGGAAGTATATAACCCTCAGCATCAGTGTGTTCAAAGCCATGTTGGGTAAGCAAAAAGGCATATTTAACATGAATCCCTACATTTCACAGCCCCAATCAGTCCAAAGATGATGGAGAATTCAGACAGCATTAGCATTACTCATTCTCCATAGTCTTGGTGGTAAGGGAATTGCAGCCTGCTCACATAAGCATCCATGGACTTCAGTGGGCAGTATATGATCACAGCCTGGCAGCATTTTCTCCAGCAGAACAGATGTCACACAGTCAGTCAAAGCCATGGCTATGTACACTTCCAGGGAAGGAAATCCTTCACCCAATGTGTATTTTGTCCATTATAGCAGAAGGTTGGTCTGCTGTAGGTTGAACTATATGACTATAGGAGATCTTTCTGCTGTTAAGGCCCTTCAACCAATTCTAGTTTTCCATGGGAGGAAGTAGCAGATGCCTACCCTAGTAGTGGAATTTCATCAGCTGTACCTGTTTGGGGCCTTCTCTGTTCTGCATTGGTCAAGGATTCAATGGGCATTATAAAAAGGGTCTCAGAAATGCTGCTATCTGATTGATTGTCAGCATTCTGAGACCCCAATACATTAATCTTTTATTAATATGCTTGTACAGCCTTATCACCTGAGTATTGATTTGCCATGGCTAATGTTTCTTTTTTTTAATTAAATGCTTTATTAATTTTACAAAACACATTTGACATGAAACATTGACTCATGAGCACATAACTAACCAAAACTAAGGGAAGGTTGAGAGAAAATGCCATGGAAGAAAAGGTGGAACAACACATACAGTGGTGTATGACTTGCTGTCAAGGCAATTTGGTCCCAGATTGAATCAAATATACAGTATGCATCCTCTCCCAAATCTTCTTATACCTAGTAGCTGAACCCTGTAGGCTGGCTTTGAATTGTTCAGTCCTTAAATTAAAAAGCAACTCTTGCAACCATTCTGTATAGGTGATTGGGTGCATATTCAACCAATGGCATAGCACCAATTTCTTAATGGACAAAGATATCAATGTCATGTAATATCTGCCTTTACAGATTGCAATACCTGCAAAATTCCCAACAAAACACACCTCAGAGATGAAGAGATCAGCAATACCAAGCAAGGGGTCTGCTTTACTCCTAATAGAGTCCCATAGGGATTTGACTGGTGAGCATTCCCACAAAATATGTAATAGAGTTCCATCCTCCTGACGGCACCTGGTACAAGTAGGGGAGGGAGCTCTGCCTAACTTAAATAGTTTAACTGGGGTCCAATACATGTTATTGAGAAACTGAAATTGCATTAGTCTCAGCCTATCTTGTGTAACATATCTATAACTGTCATGTCAAATTCTACTCCATGTACCATCAAGATTAGGGAAATGCACTGTCCAGTAGTTGGGTACACCATCAAGAGCTGTGAACACTCTGTCAAATAAAGAACTGTATGTTTTAGATATTGCATGGGGCAAGCTGGTGATGAATGAAAGGGATTCAAAAATGTCTCCAGTAGTGTCACCCCAGGTTAATAGGTCCTTTTTCTGCATTAGCAGGTGTCTCACTTGATAGACTTTGAATATTTGACCACAATTTACATTATATTTACCCAGGATATCTTCTAAGGGACTACAAAAGCCTTCTGAAAAATAGTCTGTAATCTTAGCCCCTTGGAGTTGAGAGATCCACTGGGCTAAAATAGTTTTGCCTCCTTTCTTAAAGTTAGGATTCCCTAGAAGAGGCTGGGCTATGTCCCCTTTGTGTTTATACTTTAGAAAGGAGCATAATTGTGCATGTATACTAACCGATGTTGCTATTGTGGAGCAGGTTAGACTGTGAGGAAGGTCTTACAGTGTAATATGTAAAAGGGCTTCTGGGGAGATACCTGCTAATGAAATCAGTTCATTTTCCAGTTTTAACCATAAGGGGACATACAAGAAGGAGTTCAGATCTGCCAGTTTGGTAAGTTATCACAAGTAGTTACATGCTTGACTAGCCCGATAATAGAGTCTGAAATGCAGCAGTCTCAAACTCCCTCAGTCTTTGGGTGCAGCCATTTTGTGGTAGGCTCTTCTCGGGGGTTTACCCAGCCAAATGAAATCAGTGATACTGGAATGAACTTTGTTGAACCACTTTAAGGGCAGCCAAGAGTTTAACATGTTAAGAGGGTAAAAAAGTCTCAGTAATATGTTCAATTTAACTAAACTGATATGCCCTAGAGCGAGATTGGGAGGCTTTTCCACCTGGTAAGGTCCTGCTGGATGACTTGCAGGACAGTGTCTAAGTTAAGCCTTATCATTTTGGATTTGCTTCTGTATAGGGTAATACCCAAATACTGCAGACTATGTGGACTCCACTGAAGCCTGAGATGCATAACATCGTGCCTTGTTAATTTATTATTGAGGGGAAATACTATTGTTTTGTCTAAATTAATTTTATAGTTAGAGAACAGACTATATTCCTTGATAGTTTCTAAGACTGCTGGGAGTGATTCCTTTAGATAGGCTAAATGCAATAAAATATCATTTGCATAGGCCGACAACTTAAGTTCCTGGGATCCTATGAGTATACCTTGTATCTTAGGGTTTCCTCTTAATTTGGTTATCAGGGGCTCTATGTAGATATTGAACAAGAGTGTCAATAGGGGTATCCTTTTCTGGTGCCCAAGTGTAGTGAAAATGTGGCTGTAAACACTCCGTTACAATACAGTCAGGCACATGGGTTATTATAGAGGGAGGTAATCCATTTGAAAAATAGCAGGGGGAAAGCTGAATTTGTGCATGGCGTCAAATAAAAATTTCCAGTCTACTCTATGAAAAGCTTTCTCTGCGTCAAGGGATAGTAGGCCAGCTGGAATGGCAGAGTCCCTGGACGCAGAGAAAATATGGGCTTGTTTGCACAGGTGATCTGATGAAGTTCTAACTGCCATAAAGCCTACTTGTTCATGTTGGATTATGGAGGGCAGAACTCTAGCCAATCTGTTAGTAAGTAACTTAGCTAGAATTTTAATATCGTAGTTTAGCAATGATATAGGTCTATAACTGGTAATCTTCTCTGCATCCTTCACAGGTTTATGAATGACTATGATTAGGGCATTCTAATAAATTTCTGTTGACAGTCTCTGATTCCAGTATTCATTTGAATAGTTTAGACAACCAGGAGATTAACTGCTCTGCAAAAATCTTGAAAGAATTGGGGGAGAACTCATCAGGTCCCGAGGCTTTATCCAAAGGTAGGGAGTTAATAATGGCCTGTATTTCAGTGTCACCTAAGGGGGTTCTCAGACATAGAAACATAGAAACATAGAATTTGATGGCAGATAAGGACCACTTGGTCCACCTAGTCTGCCCATTTTCCTACCTAACAGATAAGCTGCAGATCCTAGTTAGCCAACAGCTTACTTCCTCTTACCCGCCCCTAGGACTGCCTTATGCCTGTCCCATGCATTCTTGCAGTCCCCCACTGTTCACAGACTTGCTTTTTGCTCTTCTACTAAAGCTAGAAACATAGAAACACAGACTTTGATGGCAGATAAGGAGGACCATCTGGCCCACCCAGTCTGCCCATTTCCCTAGCTATTGGATAAGCTGCAGATT
This sequence comes from Neoceratodus forsteri, assembly GCA_016271365.2. Classification (NCBI taxonomy): domain Eukaryota; kingdom Metazoa; phylum Chordata; order Ceratodontiformes; family Ceratodontidae; genus Neoceratodus; species Neoceratodus forsteri. The sequence continues at coordinate 241,359,573 of CM057451.1, forward strand.
CTAGTTAACCAACAGCCTACTTCTGCAACCCCCCACTAAAATTGCCTTATATCTGTCCTATGCATGTTTGAATTCCCCCACTGTTTTAGACCCAACAATCTCTCCAGGAAGGTGGTTCCATGCATCCACCATTCTCTCTGTGAAAAAGAATTTCCTCACATTACCCCTGAGCCATCCCCCCTCTATCTTTAAATTGTGCCCACTTGTTCTTACACATCTCTTTTTCTGAAAGATGCTACCCTCCTGGACTTTGTTGATTCCCTTGAGGTACTTAAAAGTTTCTATCATGTCCCCCCGGCCCTCCTTACATCAAGGGTATACATATTAAGCTCTCTCAGTCTCTCTTCATATGGTTTCTGATGTAGACCCAGCACCATTTTAGTTGCCCTCCTCTGGACTGCTTCCATCCTGTCTATGTCCTTGCATAGATGAGGTCTCCAAAACTGGTAGGGCACAGAATCGAGATACGGATCTACTGTCAGGGAGGTGTGGCATTGGACTATAAAGCTCCTGATAGTATTAAGTGAATTCCCTGGTTATATCTTTGGGATTTAACTTAATAGAATCGGCCGGTAAAGAACGTATACCTTTAATAATTCTGGAAGCCTCTTGATTTTTAAGTTTACGGGTAAGTAGTCTATTTGCCTTTTCTCCCTGATCAATATACAATGCTCTGGTTTTCAGGATAGCAAACTCAGCCTTTTCTCTTAGTAGCTCACTGTATTGGTCTCTAAGCCCTACCAGTTTATGTCTATCCTCCTCAGTAGTATTAGGCAAGAGGTGTGCTTCCAGACTGCGTATGGTGGTCAAGAGGTCCAGTGCCTTTTGCTCTCTTATATGCTTCCCAATGAAGGCTAAATGCTTAGCATATGCATGAGTTCCCCCCTGATGACACATTTTAAAGCAGCCCATTCCATATGCATCCTGCCAGTGGAGTGTAAGCTAACCATTGTATACTGGTTTATCACTTGGGAAATACGTTCCACTATCTTCTCATTGTTAAGCAATTGGTTATTGATTTTTCATATTGTTTCTTTAGGTAGATTGGGGAAGAGATTCAAGTGGCACCAGGTTATGGAGTGATCCTAGATAACCCCAGACTCTATTTTACTTTCTAAGGCCCCAGGTAGAAGCATATGGCTGATCAAGAAATAATCAATTCTTGATGAAGAGCCATGTACTTCAGACTGAAATGTGTACTCCCTAGAGTCTGAGTTGAGTATTCTCCAAGGGTCACATAACCCCATTTGATCAGCCAGGTCCCGAACTGACCTCTGTGTTGGGGAGAGGCCACTACGTCTCTTATCTGATTTATCTAAATCAGGGGAGAATGGAAAATTCCAGTCTCCACCTAGAATAAAAGGTAGTGTGGTAAAGGGTACAAGTGCAGTCAGAAGCTCCATAAAGAAGGCAGGGGTATCTGCATTAGGTCCATACACACTCCCTAACATAACCTTTGTTCAGTCGAGGAGCCCTTTCAGAAGTATGTAATGGCCATTTGGGTCTCATATACATTGTTCACATACGAAGGAGACATGTCTAGATAACATAATAGCTACCTCCCTGCTCTGCATGCTATTCCCTGTGGTATAAACCCCCATATTGTCTCCTGAATAGATTGACTTCAGAGTCCAATAAGTGTGTCTCCTGTAAAAAAGAGATGTCCCCCTTAAGATGTTGGATGTGCTTTAAAACTTGGTATCTTTTTGTTTTATTCTGAGCCCCTCTAATATTCCATGAAATTATTTTCCTACCATTTGCCATCTCCTATGCCTAAATGTGCCCTATTGGTATCTGAATGGCCATTTTCATAACAATATAATCTGTAATCCCTAACTCAGTGATGCCAAAAGCCCCCAACCTTCCCTGTCCACCCATACCAACCCATCCCAAAGTGTCCCATTCCCACAAAACAACCCTGGTTCCAGTACCATATACATGAAATGTCATAGATCACGAAAGAAAAACAAACCCTGAATGCTCCCAGTCTAAATGAACCTGTAAAGAAAATATTTAGTAACAATATTGTAGTAACTACAGACTCCCCACCCACCAACAGAAATAGTTTATGGTACATGATGTACACCTTTCCGTAGTAACCTCTCCCGCCTCCCCCTCAATAGGTGAAAAGCAAGCTATGCTCCTCTTCAGAAACTTTACAATAGAATCAGAGGTTAATATGTCCATAAAGTTAGTAGGGGACTGTTTCCCAATGAGTCACAGATCAAAGTTGTCCCCATATAGTGCGATTAAACTCAAGCTGTAATACACTTACTGTAACATGCATTTAAGGAGAGCTTCTAGATAAACTCCATCACTAAACATTAACAACCAACAGTAACTTAGTGTTAATTCCTTGTAACATAAAACTGTCCTGGAAAGCATGCCTGAAGCTGATGAGCAGCATAAAACAGGTCAAATTCCAAATAACACTATAGAAGATAAAGCTTCCAAAACATGGGATTTCACTCAAGGTAACGAGAATGACCATTTCCTATGTAGCCCTTTCAATTGAGATTGGAGCGATGAAGACAGAGTGGGTCAGGCATTGTGTGGCACTCCTCCATGTGTTGTAGTTATGTGCAAATCTAAGCTACATGCGCTAGGTAATTTTGGTGCATGGCTGCAAGTGTCCTGAAATGGAGGACTGATGACAAAGCTCAGACAGACATTCCACAAAATAGGTTCCCTTCCAAAACCAAAGAAAAGGGCATGCACAGATCAACTAAAGCAGGTCACCGACAATCTAGTTGCTCAAATGCAAATATAACTGCAAGGTAGCAGATTCACAAGGAAGCCCAAGTGACTCCAGGCCAGGAAGGGAAGGGGATAGTCCTCTAGTGTGTTTGTACCAAAGCCATGATGGCCTTCCATGGAAACAAGAGATTAGTCTTTAAACATTAAGATAACATAACATATCAGCAGGCCAAAGTTTTGAAGCCATCTTAATGAGATGTGGCATCCTTCAAAGATTTTTAAAGAGCTCTGGTAAGGCCACTTTCAGGGTGTCTTCTGTATGTTTTGGGTCCTCATAGGTGGTCCAGTTACTGGCTATGAACACTTGGAACCTCACAGGGTAGCCCATTTTGAATTTGATGCCTGCTACTCTTAGTTTAGAAACTATGGGATGAAAGGAGGCCCTTTTCTGACCCACAGTGAGGGGTAGGTCTTGAGCCACTCATAGTTTCACTACTTCCCATGTAACCTCCTGTATTTCTCTCACTTTAGTTAAGAAATGCTGATGTACGAGGTGGCGTACCCGGAGGAGGCATAGGGCATAAAGCATGGTGAGAACGCTCGATAGCATAAGTAGGCCCAAATGGTGAAGGGCCTACGAGTTTAGTTATAAGCTTCTGGGTAAAGAGCATTGGATCCGAGCCCTCTTCCTTTTCAGGTAGGCCTATAATGACTGCATTATTCCTCCAACTTCTTCCCTCTGAGTCCCCTACTTTTGTCTCGAGTTTGGCCTTGCAATGCTTAGTCGCTACTATTTCTGGATCTATTCCTTCTACTTTCCTATCTACTGATATAATGTGTGCCTCATTGTCTCCCGTTCTTCTGGTGATGTCCTCCAAAGTCCCAGCCATAGTTTTAAATTCAGCAGTAAGGGAATGGCGCTCAACTGGAAAAGGCTGATATTCAGCCAAGAAATGATCCACAGTGAGTAAGTTTTGATCAGCTTGTACTCTTGTGGCACGTGTGGTGGTAGTAGGCTGAGATTTTTCCTTTTTGCTGGCCTTCTGGGGAGTTGGCAGCAGCATATGGTGGGTAGTGCCATCCACATTTCTGCCTCCATTTCTGTGCTAAAAAGGCTCACCTTTTAAATCCAAAATTCATTGTGTCACCTCCCTTCCAAGTATTAAGTAAGTTTAAGCACAAAAACTTGTGGAGATCTTAGTTTAGAGAGTATTTGGAGTGGGGTTAGTGGGAGTGCTCTGTGAGAGCTACTACTCAGTTGGTTGCATCACATGACTCCCCCTGCCATTGCCAAAGTTTCTAAAAACTTCCATTTATAGAATTTGGAGCCTCCATTAGACTTAATGATAGACAGCCAGTGTAAACAAAAATACTGAATAAAAATGTTGAAATTTTAAAGAGCCTCATCCTTTATGATAGAAAGTATACTTAGAATGGCAGAAAAAGGGGAGATATTGCTGATGGGTGATCTGAATATGCCAGATGTTAACTGGAGTGCAGTTGCAGCAGCCACTTCGAAGAGTGGGGTTATTCTAGATGCCCTACAGGGGGCACGCCTTAGACAGCTAGTATTGGATCCCACTCGAGAGGCAGCAATCTTAGACCTGGTTCTCTCAAATGGAGATGAAGAGAGGATCACAGATGTAGAGTGGGTAGCCATCTGGGAACTAGCGACCATCGAACAGTATGGTTCACAATAAACACAGCAATAGAGTCAAGCCATACAAAGGCAAAAGTACTGGACTTTAGGAGGGCTGACTTTTGCTAAATGAGTGAGTGCCTAAGGAATGCACTAGCAAATGGGCAGGAAGGAGGGGTGGAAGAACAATGGGAATAATAAAACTGCCATCACAGAGGTAACAAGCCTTGTGTGAAGCCAAATAAACAAAACAAAACGATGTAAGAAACCACTATGGTTCTCAAAGGAAGTGGCAGTGAAGGTTCAAGAGAAAAAGAAAGCATTCAGGAAGTACAAGGAATCACAGAAGGAGCAGGACAGAGAACTATATCAGTTAAAGCAAAAGGAAGCTGGGAAGGCAGTCAGAACATCAAAGGCCCAAACTGAGGAAAATATAGCCAACTTAGTTAAGAAGCGGGATAAAACCTTTTATAGGTATATCAGGGAGTGAAGGAAGACCAAGGGAGGATAGTGAGGCTTAATAAAGGGGAGGGAGGGAGGGTGGCCAGAGAGTGACTGTGAAAAGGCAGAGATACTAAACAAATATTTTTGCTCAGTATTTACAAAGGAAGAGGGAGGTACCTAAAACAAACAGTAGAAACACTCTGGATACAGAAGGATACCAGCCCATTTACAGAAGAAAGGGTTCTGAAAGAACTCTTAAAACTGAAAGTGGACAAAGCAATGGGGCCTGATGGGATTCATCTCAGAATTCTAAAAGAACTAAGGGTAGAACTAGTGACACCACTGACTACCCTGTTTAACAAATCATTGGAGGATGGGGTGGTATCCGAGGACTGGAGGAGGGCAGATGTGATTCCCCTTCACAAAAGTGGGAGCAAGGCAGAAGCAGGAAACTACAGACCTGTTAGTTTAACCTCAGTGGTAGGGAAAATGATGGAATCATTTCTGAAGGAAAGAATTGTCGAGTATCTAGAGGCCAGAGGGGCACAGGACCCAAGGCAGCATGGATTCACAGCGGGAAGGTCATGCCAGACAAATATGATAGATTTCTTTGACTGGGTGACCAAAGTAATAGATCAGGGAGGGGCTGTGGACATGGCCTACCTAGACTTTAGCAAGGCATTTGACACAGTCCCACACAAAAGATTAATATACAAGTTAGCCAGCCTGGGAGTGGGTCCCAAGATGACAGCCTGGGGAAAGAATTGGCAGGAGAATAGGACACAGAGTGTAATAGTAAATGGAGTCCACTCTGAAGAAAGGAGGGTTACTAGTGGGGTACCACAGGGTTCAGTATTAGGACCGGTCCTCCTCAATGTCTTTATAAGTGACATTGTAGAGGGACTGGAAGGAAAAGTACGTCTCTTTGCAGATGACACAAAGATCTGCAACAGAGTTGATGCACAAGGTGGGGTCGAAAGGATGAGAAGGGACTTGACAAGGTTAGAGGAATGGTCAAATATATGGCAGCTTAGATTCAATTCTAAGAAGTGCAAGGTAATGCACCTGGGAAACAAAAACCCAGAGGAAGAGTACACAGTGGGGGGTGAGATACTAACAGCAACAAAAATGGAAAGGGACCTGGGGGTAGTCATATCAGATGACCTAAAGGTGGGCAAGCAATATGAGAGGCAGCAAGGAGGGCTGGGGGATACTGGGATGCATAGGGAGAGGCATCACCAGTAGAAAACAGGAAGTTATTATCACTCTGTACAGACAGCTGGTCAGACCCTATCTGGAGTACTGCGTGCATTTCTGGAGACCCAATCTCTGCAAAGACATAGACAAGATGGAAGCTGTCCAGAGGAGGGCAACTAAAATGGTGCAGGGTCTGCACAGGAAGACATATGAAGAGAGACTTAAGGAGCTTAATATGTATAGCCTCGAGGAAAAGAGGGAGAGAGGGGACATGATAGAAACTTTCAAGTACCTCAAGGGAATCAACAAAGTCCAAGAGGGTAGCATCTTTCAAAAAAAGAGGTGTGCAAGAACAAGGGGGCACAATTTGAAGATGGGGGGCAGCTCAGAGGTAATTTAAGGAAGTATTTTTTCACAGAGAGGGTTGTGGATGCATGGAACAGAGTTTCAGAGGAGGTTGTGGAGTCAAGAACAGTGGAGGAATTCAAGCATGCATGGGACAGTCATAAGGCAATTCTAGGGGATGGGGGTAGGAAGAAGTAGGCTGCTGGTTAACTAGGATCTGCAGCTTATCCATTAGGTAGGGAAATGGGCAGACTGGGTGGGCCAAGCGGTCCTTATCTGCCATCAAATTCTATGTTTCTATGCTTCTATTTCTCTGTTCTGTTTTCTACACAGATCTTACTGCACCTTGCTCTTGATTGTGAAGTCTGTGAGGAACAACCATGTTTTTTCTCTGTAAATACAGAAGATCTGAAATGGGGGGGTGAGCATGTATCATCACTGCAAGATAGTGAGAGTTGCTTGAAATACTGTAGGTGGGCATACTGTGATTAGATTGGGCACATAAGTAATAGATTTTAAGGTTTTAAATCCAAAACGAACCATCTGTTTCCTTCAACTGAAGAAAAAAAAATTGAGTCATCTGAATCGATGAGCATTGCCATGGAAATGGCACAAAAGCACTCATAAGAACATGCATTAAACACTGCTGACTTCAGTATGTCTGTCTCTCAGCAACAATAATTGTAATGGTAATGTATTTTATTTAAATAGATAGCCCTTTGTATGACTTCTGGGCTTAAAAATTAATTTCAGTTTTGTCAGCCTCCGATAAAAAAAATGCAACACCATGACAACTCCTCATGAACGCACACACACTGAACAATTCCTGCAAAGCTAGGCAGCATCAGTCAGCAGCCTGCATTCATTAGCAGCACATACAGACTATTTATTTAAGTCTTTGGTAACCAGGTAAGGCCCACTAGACACAAGTGCCTGTTTTCAGGGGCAGTCTGGGAGCACCGGGCAGTTAAATGACTTGCTCAGAGTCACACAGTATACATGTAGAGGTTGTGAGAATCAAACCCAGGTTTTGTCTGCTGGATGTACCAAGCTCATTCACAGCTTGTTACTCTAACCTCTAGGTTATACTATCAGCCAACCATTTAGGCATAGAAACTTTAAAAAGTTAAAATAAAATGATTATATCCAAAGGTACCATTTTTTTTATATTTGTATTTTTTGTAATAACAATAAGGTAATTCAAGTTATTCACCCCTTGGGGGCATGTGTCACTCAGCTGCATCTTGTGCCATATTACAACCCCAGGGGGTGATTAACTAGAACATTAACATAACAACTGGTTGTACCTTATTGCTTAAGTATTTCCAGCACCGGTCAAGGACTCAGGGAGCAGTGAAAAGCTGCCTCTGATGGCTTCAGAGAGGCCAGAAAAACTGTGTTTTTTAAGTCTTGGTTAACACAACAATGTTTATAGTCAGCAGCCTTATTTCAGGCAGGAGGAGACTCCAGAAGTCAAAGCAGGGAGGAATTTCCTTGCTGGTTTCAAGGAGATGAGAGGTCCATCCCAGCAGTCTTCATCAGAGTGCAGAACCTTTTCAAGTGTTGGTCGGCAGACTCAGCAGAATGTGTTAGAGTGTGGAAATGTTCTTGTGTTGGTTAGAAGACCAGAGTGTTAGGACGCTTGAGGCTGTGGTTCTCCATATCCTCAATGGTGTTATTGCTGGCGGTAGTCACCAATAGCTCCACATTAACTACATGGGTAAAAACTGTGTCTTGGTCAGGAGAGTGGCAAACTATAAATGTTTTTTTTTTCTTTTCCATATTGGATACTGTAGCCAATAAGGCTTAGAGACAAGATAATGCATCCCTTAAAGGTCAGTGGATTGTAAAGCTGTTACTGGGACAGAAATGTTCTTTTTTTACCCTCTTAGTCCTTTAGTATTGCTTTCGGTCTGATGAGCAAAAGGGGCGAACACTGGGCAGTCGTATTAGCAGTAGGATAAAGTGGTTCCCTGTTGCCACAGTGACAGAAAATTCACCAACAGCCACTACAGTGACACAATGCCACCAACGTTGCTACCACTGATGCATCCTGACAATGACCTGCAACACGCTGACACCAACTGCCACACTCAGTAACTTCAACGTGGGGGGCTGTGCCTCCCTGCATCCCCCTACTTAAGATATCTAACTCCATGTTGCACAGACAGTGGACTTAGGTGCATACCCCCATTGACACAAAGTCCAGTTGTGGTTAAATCCCCATCGAGGCAAAGTCAGTCGCCATCTGGGTTTCGCTGTGGGGGTGTCACTGTGGTTGTATCGCTGTTCCAACTGTATATGGGATAAAGCCTCTCAAATCGTACAGTCTGCTTAGGACAGAATTTCTTTCCTTTCAGGTTGCTTATGGTATCCTAGGCTGAGAGGGCTAAGTTTGCAGCAGAATTTAGCAGTCGATAATGTAGCCATTTAACCATAACTTTTCTAAGGTACTACAGGGTGATTCCATGAGCTCCCATGAGCTCTCCCATCATTGCCCTCCAGTACTCAGTTTGACAAACAGTGGTTATCAGATGAATCCAATAGTTACCTGTTAGGGAATTATATGGGACAACACTCTCCTGCCCTACTCAGATGAGTACTGCTTTTTAGAACCCATATGCATTAAGTAACTTTCCCATTGACAACACAGAGCAATACGGAAAGGAGAAATTCAGTCATATGTATCATACTTTCCTTTCCTTTTTAAGCTTCAGCATTGTCATTGGGGCGCTCCTTGGAGCTGTCTGCTTGTCTGGAGAATTCTGTCTAATATATCAATATAGATAGACAGATATTTAGGTACTGTATATCTATGTAGGTGTACATTGCTTTTTGTATTGGAAATCATGTACAGTGCTCTTTCATGATTTTAGGATTCATCAGCTGCATCTGAATGCTTTTATACATTACCTTATGGTTTGTGTAATGAACCATAGATTTCAAGGTGTGACATATGATGTTATGTTTGTGTGAGGAATCTGCATGGGTACCCACCAGTTATGTACATTTAGTTATAACCTTTTAAACCAAACCTTTTTCTGTGTTTAAAACAAGCTTTCAGGAATAGAAGACTATGAGATCCAATAGTGAAATTGGTGTCCAGTGTTGGAGTCCACAAATGACAGGCTCTTAAAGACGGGAACACCTGCATTTTCCATTCATCTGTGTAGTTTTTTTCTTTTATATATTTTTATGCAAGGGTTCAACCCAGGATGTGGTATTAATAGTAGTTAATAGTTAGTTAACAGAAGTTTATATTTGTGCACTGCATTGACAGAAGTGTGCTGAGGTGGAATACAGCTAGAATGTACCATGTCCCAAGGAGTCTTGGATGAGGTCATAGCTTTGGAGCTGTACCACTACCCCAGTGTGGGATCACATTGCCTATGTGTATTAAATAACTTCCACATTAATAATGCTGGAGCTAACAGGAAAGGAAATGATGGTGTATTGTTTTGTTATCTGAGGAGTTTTTGATGTCATGCTTCTAGTAATTTCAGGTATTTTTTTTCTCTACCTGTTTATTTATTTATTAAAGCATTTCATGAAAGAAAAACCTACTGATCACAAAACAGCTCATTTCCAGATGTGCCCTGGGGAAAGGGGAGAGGGAAAGCATAATAACATGCTAAAAAGATATATACAATTGCACAAGCTGATATACAGAGGTGGGTTAAATATACAGAATGTAACGGAAATACATAGGTATACACACTAAGTGCAATATACTGTGGCAGCAGTTAGGTAACTTGAATTCATACAATGTTCAATTAAGTGAATAAAATAAGTGCAAAATACAGTCACAGTAGTTTGGACCCAGGGGAATGGCGAGAGGGTCAGCGTACACTTAAGGACAGTGGCAGGAGGGAGAGATGTGTAAGCGGAGAAGAGAGATTAGTGAGGGTTTTGAAGAGGCTGAGTGAATGTTTAAGGGGAGAAAATTCCAGAGTTTAGGAAGGCAGAAAGAGAAGGCTGATTGACCAGCAAGAGTTTTAGGGGAAGGAAGCTTGAGGGAATGATAGCCAGAGTTTCAGATGGAGTAGTAGGAGTGGGTGGATGGAGAGAGTCGGGAGTCAAGATATCGGTGTAGGGAGGATAGCCCGAGTTTGGAAGTAAGGAAGTTAAGGAGGCACAGTGGGACAGATGGTGATCCTCCAGGGAAGGGAGGGAAAGAGCAGAGTAGAGTAGAGAGTTCAGTGGTAGGTACAGGTAGGGCAGTTTAGTGCAAAGTGGCAGAAGGAGTAGAATAGGGGATCCAGTCTGGCCAGGGTGGATTTAGGGGCAGCACCATAGACAATATCGCCTTAGTCAAAGATTGGGAGAATCATCTTGGTAAGGATGTCTCGGTGAGCAAGGAGGGGGATACAGCTCTTATGCCTAAAGAGGACACCCAGTTTAGGGTGGAGCTTTTAATGCATGTGTCTATGTGCTGGGTGAAATGGAGGTGACAGTCAAGCCAGATGCCAAGGTATTTGAAGGCAGGTACATCATTAATTGAGATGCCATCTAGGGTGTGGAAGGAAGGAAGGGAAGTGGATTTAGTGAGCCTTAGTCTAGTGCCAAAGCACATAGAAACTGTCTTTTTGGCATTTAGAGATAACTGATTTGACTGAAACCATTTCTGGACTGAGTCAAAATCAGGCTGGAGTTTGGATACTAGTTCAGATGGTGAAGAACCAGAGACAAATAGGGCAGTGTCATCTGAATATATGTGTATGGACACAGATGAGCAGGCAGAGGGAAGGTTATTTAGAAATATGGAGAACAAAGTGGACCAAATATGGAGCCATGGGGGACTCTGGTGGTAATGGGGAAGGGGAATATGGCTCCCCCTAGCCTCACAGATTGAAATCTCCCTGTGAGGTAGGAGCTGACCCAGTGGGTGGCAGGGACTGAAAAACCAGCAGAACTGAATTTCTGGAGTAGAAGTGAGTGAGAGACTGTGTTGAATGCTTTTGCTAAATCAACAAAAATGGTGGCAGTGAGAAGACCCTGGTCCATCGCTGTATGGATGGAATCTGTTAGTTGGAGGAGGTGGAATGGAATTTTCAAAAGCTAGGCTGGGAGGGAGTGAAAAAGGAAGAGGAGTCAAGGAAAGGAGAGAATTGTGATATCACTATGTGTTCTTGGAGTTTGGAGAGGGTAGGGAAAAAGGATATAGGTCAAAAGTTACCAGGAGAGGAGGAGTCAACACCTTTATGGAGGGGGATGACAGTAGCGTGCTTCTAATATGATGCAACAGAGGCCAGAGAGAAGAAGACACTTAGTAAGGAGGCAATAAGAGAGGCAATGCCAGGAGTAGAGAGGTGTAGGAGCTTATGGTCAAGTGGTATGCATCCCTGATGGTGACACCAACACAGCGACCTACCACACTGTCAACAAAACCAACAGTTCACCAACAGGTTGCTGTGTTGCTGCACCTCAGACAGGGGCACACTGTCTTCCGGTCCTGCACCCCCTTCCCCAAATCAACTCTGACTCAGAATTGATTATATTAAGTATGGGGGTGCAGTGGGCAGAGCCCACTGCATGGGGGGTTTGGGGGGCTTCAGACTGGGAGACATTCAAGATTCACATCAACCAGAACATGCGGTCGACATAAATCCCATCGCTGTGATGCCAGTCGATGAGTGTTGTTAAACCGGCAGCATAGAACTTGGTCAAGCCATTGGGGCTGCTGCTTTGTAAGGGGTGGAGGGCTAGAAGGGCTTTCAGAGAGGAGGATGGGAAAACAAGAGAAAAGAAGAAAGGAGGAGAAGAAGTGGAGGTGGAGGGGGATGAGGGAGGGGATAGGGGAGGTTGAAGGAGAAAGGGAGGAGAGAAGGGTAGAAGCACAAGTAGTGAAATAAGTGTTGAAGTCAGTGTGACGCTCTGCCCCTGCTTCTGGTTACCTGTATGATATTATTATTATAAATAAAATGGTCTGTGTATGAAATATCAGTATGTGAGAGAGTTGGCCTTGTAACTTTAAAAGTCGGTAGCTGGAACTACAGGATGTAATTAAACAGACCAGGAGAACCATTAATTAAGACATCCTTCTAGAGAGACAGTTTATGGCCCTCATAATCTGTGCTGCCTTTGAAGTGTCCCACATATATTACTTTTATAATAATAATAATAATATTCTTTATTTATAATGCGCTTTTCAAAAAATCAAAGCGCAGTACAAGTTATGAAATCACAGCATAATAAAACAATATAAAATACAGTAAATAATTAATACATTACAGCAAACATTATAAAACAATAATAAAATCAAACCCAAATCAATAAGTCACTTCCTCATAGGCCTTAATCCATAAAAATGATTTTAAGGCTTGTTTGAACTTTATTATGACATAGCAGGAAGAAGAAGTCACTGGACTGACTCTTAATGGTTTTCTCATGTATCTGAGAATAAAGGACATGAATGTGGGATTGTTAAGTTCAAAGAGAAATGTTTAATTAAAGACTGTCATACTTGGGAAATGGCTAGTTACAGATTTCTCAAAGAAATGATTCACATCCTGAGAGACACTTATGTCTGAAAATTAAAATCTAAGGGAGGATCTAGCTGACCTCATCAAAAGGGAGTGCGGACAGATAGAGATAAAAATTGAACACTGTATATGGAATGGCGACATATGAAATATACTCTGACTGGGAGAGCACTTAGAAAGGTAATAGTTAGAAAGCAATTAGGTATTTGTGATAGGAGTGTTATGAAACTTTCTTTTTGTTTTATAAGATTGTAAGCTGCATGATCTATTGTTCTGTGTTTAATTTTATATTTTTATCATATTTTTAGTAAACAACTATTTCTTTGAAATACTGCCTGGGTGTCTTCTCAGTTTCTTTTTGCACATGATGTACATGGGGTTAAGTCTGACAGCTGTTAAAAAGGCTTGATGGTATTACTAAGCTTGAAAAAGGTAAGAATATACCTAAGGTCTCTTATAGAGTTTTAAGGGTTCATTTTGGAGACCTGGCTCGGTGCTCCTGGTGAAAGTTTGTACTGCAGTCCCAAAGAGGGTACATATCTGAGCCCATAATTGGGTATGCTAGAATAAGGTTCACAGTTTGAATACCTCCAGAACTTGAGGCTAACACATGATTCAGACCCAAAGCAGACAGGAAGGTTACCCTGTCTGTTACCTGTTCACACTATTGCACTCTGAGGTTGGCACTGTGGAAGCAGAGGGCCTGACCTGAGGAGTGTGTTTGTGACAGTCAGTGGCTACAGATGGAGGGTCAGAAGCTGTGGAGGCCCCTAAATTTAGGAAGGGTGGGACAGACTGGGTTGGGGGTGAAGAATAGAGCATGGATAACTTTCCAGAACTTAGAGGGGTGACTCAAGTTTCTTTGTTATTGGGATCCTTGTGTGTTATTATGCTTATTTTTATATTCTTACCCAGAACTTACTTAGGTCGTGACATTTATTAGTGTATAATTGTTTTCATGGTGTTTCTTTTGGATAGTTATGGTTCACAAATATAATCCTTTAATATCCTTATTTGTAATTCTTGGCTTGGGGGTGCATTGTTCTGTTGAACTGTCTGATTGTGATGTATATGGTATCCCAATCAGTGTCTCTTCCTTTTTATATCTGTTTCTTTCTTTGTATATTTTTATTCTATTTGTTTAAGGTGGGGAGCTTGCCTAAAGCAGATCATGAATTCATGGACTAATATGGAGTCCCTTTGTGTGTCATGTTCATTTTAGGACACTGTTTCTAGTTGTTACTTGATGTGTCTGCTATAGACTGTTATATTTACACATTCTAGTCTTGCTTTATGATTCAGTTGTGCTTACACAGCTGGATGAGATGATGCATGTCTGACTTTATTACATTGTGGCTATTCACCTCTCTATCCATGGGATATACCACCCTGTAGAAGTATGACACAAGTAACCCTAGAAGAGAAATCCCCCCCTTATAGGTGCCACGGGAATAATTCCGTTAGCTAAAGATAGCTTAGGAAGAAGCCCACAGGTAAGAGAGATGAGCCACTGGAGGAGGTGTGGCAGATGGTGGGCAATGAAAAACAAATCCTGGGAAGCCCAGAATGAGTGACCTTTTAAAACTCAATGGGGGAGTAATGTAATTGCTCCACCCACTGAACTTTAGGCTTAAAGCCTTCCCATTCAATTGTGCTTACACAACTGGATGAGATGATGCTTGTGTGACTTAATTATATTGTGGCTATTCACCTCTCTATGCATGGGATATACCACCCTGTAGGGGGTATGATGCAAGCAACCCTAGAAGAGGGTTCTCCCTTATAGGTGCCATGGGAATAATTCCATTGCTAAAGGTAGCTTAAGAAGAAGCCCAAAAAGAATACCCAATTGAGTGTCGAGTGTCGAAGAGGGGAGAAGTAGAAAATATCTAGACTGGAAATAGATGTGACAGACGTAGGTAGGAATGACATGGGAAGATGAGAAAAGGTGAGGAAGAGGAATGAAAGGAAAGCTGATAAGATGTTGAAGAGCAGACTTCCTAAGGAGAGAGGAAATACCGGGGCCACCATCCAACTCCATCTACCAGTGGAACCTACCTACAGAATCTATGAAACCACTAACTCTGTCTAATATTATGACCATCAGCACAGAGGAGAGGAAAATACCCTATAAGGAGGAAACCTCTGGGGATCCAAGGCCTAGGTCACCTTCCCCTCCAGGCTGAAGATGACTAAATTGATGACTGTAATAGTACAGTAGTTTGAAGTCAATATCGAGGAGGGAGGAAAAGTCCAATTTAGAGGAGGCCCTCGCTCCATCATTTTAATGGACAGCGGTTGAGCGATACGAGCAGGTCTGCAACTAGACGCTCAAAAGCCAGCAAGGAAGCACGATGATGGAGAGAAGCCTTGAAGGCTTGAAAGGTTGAAGATGAGACATGAAATAAACATTGAACAATGATGGAGAGCAACCTGCCAGCCTCTAGCAAAGGGGAAATGAACATGAAGGCATGTTTTTGAGTGGAGAGCAGGTTGAGTCGAGGTAGCATGGACCTGACAGGGTTATGCTCGAGTAGTCAATGTGATGGAATAGACCTTCATGAGGGTTGGATGTGATCGGGATACCCAGATGCGGGAATGAGAAGACTGATGGTGATAATAACTGCAGGAGAGCAGCAATTCAATGACGTAGCATAGGATTTGATGAGATGTATGCTTGATTAAGTGATGTAAATAGATGAACCATGAGGTCAGAATTAGTGAAGGATAACCAGACTCATGCACATGGACTCATATAGGCTAAAGAGAAGGATACAAGTAGGGAAGGTGATGGCAGGATAGGGAAAAAAATGAAAAGAAAGCACAGATCAGAGAAGGAGCATGATGGAGGAAGGAGCATTGATGTGAATGAAAAGACCTACCTAGAGGCTGGATGAGCGAGGGTGCTAGAATAAGTGATGTAATGAGTAGGCCAAGAGTTCAGACCGAGTGAAGGAGGATCAGAATCAAGCACCTTGATGCCATATGGAATAAAGTAAGATTAATCAAAGGGAATGATTGGATCTGGAGGTCAGACTGTGTGAAGAAGAACCAGACCCAGGTACCTGGACACCAAATGAATTAGGGTAAAGGGAGGATATGAATAAGGAAAGTGATGGCATGATAGGGCCAGATGAACTAGTGTAAAAGGAGGATAAGAATAGGACTGGTGATGGCAGAATAGGGAAAAAAAACAAAAAGCAAGGAATGGAGGGTGGAGGTCAGAGAAGAAGCAAAACGGAGGGCAAAGAGAATGGGGAGGAGAAGAAGAGAGGGATGAACTGTGGGAACAGTAAAAAAGAGATGCTGCGGAGGGTGGAAGAATTCAAGGTGCCTGCCCCTTTAAGACAGGAAAGTGACATATCAGAAATTGCAGCCAAACACAAAGCCCTGAAGCCCCTAAATGGGTAGAAAGAATGTGGAGAAGGCAGTATAAGTGCCCTCGAGGAGGGGTCGAGGTACCAGACTGAGAAGCCTTGGGGTTGCCGGTGAAGTCATGGTCATCTGAGCAACAGGATATCCAAAAACACAGATTGAAGCAGCTTGCCTGCCAAACCAACCAAGTGCAGCCCAATGCTGCAATAATGCAATGGGAGGGAAGGCAGTCATGTAGAACCGGGCAGAGACACCACCAATCAGGAAGAGAATGGCATTGAATCCCAGGAAGAGCAGGAGAGACATGCAATGGTAATGAAGAGCATGCAACAGTATGGTAGCCAGAAAGGCCGAACGAGTGAGGGAAGCAGATAAGGTGGTAGAAGTGCAGGAGGTGGATCCAGGAGAATTCTGTAACTGGGAAGATGGAGAGGGAATAAGAGTGCAGCAGAAGAAACCAGGTATGGCAGGGGAATGGGCACACAAGAGCAGTGACTGGGGAAACAGGAGTGGTCAGGTGCAAAAATGGGTGGTCCCAGAGTACCTGAGCTGGCCGACACAACAAAAGACAGGAGTAAGAATGGACAGTGCCATGATCAACAAGCCAAACATCCATTGCGAGTGAGCTGCAGATACCAGAGTTGGACACAGAGGGGCATGAGAGGAGGTATCAGCATGAAGGAATGCCACTGGGGCAGAACAAGTGCCCGTTGAAGCAGTGGAATGCAAAGAAACACAGGGGAAGCTGGGATGAGCAACGGACGAGAGGGACTGATAGAAGGAACAAGGAGCAGAAATGAAGGACAAAAGAATGGAAAATAGAGGTGAAGGTGAGTGCCCCTTACTGAGCTGGGGAGCTAGAAAGGAAGCTACTGAGAAGGAATGGGGATGAAGAAGGGGAGGGAGGGAGGAGGGAGGATGAAGGACAGGGCCATGGAAGCGGCCTACAGGAAGGAGACAGAATGGAGAGGAAGGGGGCGGGGGCATTAGAAAATCATTGAGGAAAAGCAGCACGATGAAGCGAGCAAAAGATACAGATAGAAATGAACGGGCAGATGGAGACAGCCTGCTGAAACACGATAAAAGCAAATGCAAGGAAAAAGATCCAGAGAGATGGAAGGAGAGCAGCACCTCTGGCTGCAATGAAAAATGAATCCTGGGAAGGCCCAGGATGAGTGACCCTTTAAAGCCCAATGGGGGAATGACATAGTTGCTCCACCCATTGAACCTCAGGCTTAAAGCCTTCCCATTCCATTTATTCTCAGGTTTTTTATCTCTGTTCTGTGCCTTAATAAAAGGTGGTTCTTTGTAGGTTGTTAGTTTATTTATTTCTTTTTCCTTTCCTATCTACTTTGTTTTGATGTACTCCTGACAGCACTGGTTCTCATTTGTTTCATTAATTGTCTGAAAACTATAATATATACTCCCCTCTTCTTCCATGACGCTCACTCAGTTGACCATCTACCTCCTCCTCCTCCTCCTCCTCCTCCTCCTCCTCCAGGGGGCCCTGTCTATCTGCAAGATCTCCTTGTCCCTTACCATCCAACCCTGGCACTCCATTCTGCCAAGGGAGACCTCTTTGGGGTTCCCAGAATTACACTGCAGCATTCGGGAGACAGAGCATTTGCAGTGGCTGCGCCAACCCTGTGGAACTCCTTACCTGATTATCTGAGGGAGACTCCCTTGGTGGAAGCCTTTAAAAGGGGGTTAAAAATATATCTATTCCAACTAGCCTTTATTGATTAATGCTGCTATGAATTATAAATAGGTGGTTATCTATTGATTGTATTTATAAAGATTTTATATGTGTGTGTTTTTGCTTGGTTTAAATATTTGTATTTTGCATCATTGTTTTTATTGTACAGTGCCCAGAGTCCCAGAAATAGGGCGCTTTATAAATAAAATTATCTATCTATCTATCTATCTATCTATCTATCTATCTATCTATCTATCCTCTGACTGCAATTCTGGAGGCAAATGTTCTTTAATTTTGAAGTATACTTTGGTACTACATGGGATTGTTCTGGGGAGTGTTTTTTATGAAAAGGGATTGTTTACATATATTGTCTAGTTTATTGGGGGTCGCCGAGAACTCACCACCCTGCAGTCATACATGGACCATGCTGGCAGGAGAGAGCTTTCTTCGGCCCAGATTTCAACTTTTTTATGATATTGCCTACTTACTGTGTTTCTTCCTCCAGGACGTTTCACCCTCTGCTTTAATTACAGATTCTCATAAACATGTTTCTGTTTTTCAGAATTATTTTCTTCTCTCTACAACGCATCTACAGTGGTAGTTATCAAAATGTTGACTGGAAACGAGATATACCTCGGTAGGCATGGAACTGAAAGCGGTACTGAGGAATGCCTCTTTACCATGTCAGTAAGTATTAAGTATGTGTTAGCAGTATGTCCTGTTCTTCATTAACTGAATCCCCATTAGCAGCATCTGAAATGCACCAGGTGGCACTGTTTCCAGTAACATTTGACTTTATATGGTGTAAAGTTCCTGCCCATATCTTATTTCCATTCCATCCTGCTGCAATTGTAAGTTATTTTGACAAAGATCGGAACAGCCATTAGCTTGAGATGATCATTTGAGTGTGATCTCCCTTAGTGAAACTTGGCAAATGTTGGGAAGTGATGTTTAAATATTTATTGGGTTGAACTAAATTACAAGTCTTGTCCTTGTGCAGAAATACATTTATTTAGGATGGGCACATCCCCTCCTTGCTTGTTTTTTGTTAGATACTTAGCATGTTAAGGGTTCAAACTATCTGTTGTGGTTGTGACAGGTTCCATGGGTTGGAATCACCACCTTCCAGTTGGCTAGCCCACCTGGGCTAGTAGTTTGGAGGTGGCCACCTCAACAGTTCCACTGTTGTGTGGAACAGCGTGGATCAGGAGCCGGGGCTTTACCTTGTCAGTCTTCTGGTGACTGGTCCTTTTAGCTTTTATTGGTTTTTACAATAACAATAAATAGAAAAACATAGCACTGTGGGGCTGAATTAAAAAGTTTTACAGTTAAAGATCTAATGTACTGCCTAAAACTAATGTTAGATTTTGAAAAGAAGCCAACCATTACCTTTTATATCTGAGGTAGTTTTTATTTTCCCTTTGTTTAATTAAAAGATTGTTTACCTGATGTTAGTAGGTATGATGTGTGAAACAGCTCTTACCCTAGCAGCTGACATATCTAACTCTACTGTCCTCCACTGCATCATCAGCAATGTGACCTCACTAACTGTGAGATTGTTGCTACTTAGAAACAGCAAGTGAGTGACTGCCATTCACCTGTGTTGTCACTGTTAGTGAGATCATAATGCTGATGATGTAATGTGGGGCAGTACAGTTAGATATGTCAGCTGCTAAGCTAAGAGCTGTTCCACACATCCAGCATAATATTATCACGTAGAATACTTTCTGATGAGCAAAAGGAAAAGGAAAAATACTTTGGAAATAAAAAGTTAGATAACTGTCACCCTACCATCAAAATAAGTCAACAGTAAAAGGTGAGTGGATTGCTGCTCCACAATCACATATGGCAGCTTACTCCCATCTTCCAGAGGCCACTCACCCACCTTATAATACTTACTAGAACTCAACTAGTACAGTACAATGTATGGTACAGTAGGCAATGTGAGCGGTGATGCCTGCATCTAATTCATACAAGATATAGCTTGACAGAGATTCTGCTATTGTAGATTGTATAACGCTCAACTTGATTTGACTACTGGGATACGTATGAGAGCTAGCATTCATATCCAAGATTTCTGCCTCACTTTTATAAGTCTTTATCCGACATTCAGCCATTGTTTCCAACTAAATAAAGCAGAAGATCAAGGGTTTGCAGATACCTTCCTTGCCTATGTTTTCCTTTCCTGAAAGATTCCCATTGATCGTTTTGACAGGAAAATATTGCTTTCTATTGCAAAAAGATTATCAGAAACTGAAAGCCAATCAATACGTTATTCCAAATCCACATTTATCTTACAGTATTGTATTGCTGCTGTAGTTTATCAGCATCTGAAATAAGGGAATCTGCACACTTTTCAATGAGTGTGGTCACAGAGGCATCCTCTTATAATTGTAAAGGATGTTGCAATTTTTTTACCCTCCTATTATTAGTGTTATTGATGTGGTATTGGCAAGGGTGCATATGGGGATCATGGTTGTTCACTGGATGCCACTTTGTATTCACTGGCACTGCATTGAATACTGCATTACTGTACATCTAGTTCTACTTTCAAATATGAATCACTGTAGGTTAACTAGGCTGTTGGTTAACTAGGATCTGGGGCCTATCCTGTAGGTAGGGAAATGGGCAAACTAGTTGGGCCAAGCGGTCCTCATCTGCCGTCAAAATCTCTGTTTCTATGTTTCTATGAATCCTTTTTTTTAAATCTCACTATTACTTTATGAGAATAGTACAGTGTATGCTGCCAATAATGAAAAATGTTGAGAAACATTCATCATTGAATAATTTAGGGAGGCAGTATAGTACAGTGGTTTAAGGCTCTGCGGTGCAAATCTGGAGACCTGGGTTTGAATCCCACAGCCCCCACTTACATACTGTGTGATCCTGAGCAAGTCACTTAACTTCCCTGTGCTCCCAGGTCACACCTGTAAACAAGCTTTCAGCTTAGTGTGCCACTCCTAGTTAAACAATTAAAACAAACAAACAAAAAAAAAAGAGACTCCATTATTTATTTATTTATTTTCATTTAATTTATTACTTACGTTTTGCCTTTTACTGCATGTTTGTTTTGTTTTTCTTACAGGAGATGGTAGGATTGGGCAGGGACTGTGAGGTGGGGGAAACAAGAAAATTAATTATGCACCCTTGGTAGAATATAAATAGCCAGCAAAACTGGATGTGCAGTAGTGAGAACATTTTTAGTGTTCTCATCAATAATAAGCTGCTCTTGTGTCTGTGAGATATACAGATCAATCACCCTTTTAAATGGCAGAGCTACTGTAGTTCCCCAGATAGTGGTTTGTAAAACTTAGTCTTTTGTATTTGTCTCTGGAACTCTGCAATACAGGAGGAGTTATCCATGTCAACTACATGACTCAGCCACTGACTACATATTTCAGACACTGACTACAGACTTCAAACTCATTTGATTGATGCTGTCAAAGGCCATCTAACAAAATAAGCAGTACTAATAATAACACTGAAATTCCTAAAGGGATGGTGTTATGTCTATCACCTCACCGTGGATAGGAAATGTTCCTGTATCCTTTTCCATAATGAGCAGATGGGTTCTGTCAACATTGATCACTGGGCATGGACACACACAATGACATTCAGTATACCTGTACGACATGTGTGGTAGTGTAGTTAATGTAGTACCACATATGTACAGTGTGCAGTTAATGTATAGCCATAGTATCAGAGGCTCAATTTGTAAGAAAATTGAGTGGTGATTGAGTCTCCCATTGACAGCCCACTGCTATCTCCAGCATACGGTTTTGTGGAATTCCCTCTAAACTGACCTTTGCTGCCAACAGTTCTGTGCATGTTAACAAGAGTTGATCATTTTTTATGTTTTTTTTTGCATTTATAGAATGACAGGGACATACTGTGGTATATGCATAGATGCATAGCAGTGCTGGAATACTCTGAAGGCTGCTCTGCATACAGTAACAATGGTATGCACTAAGCAGATCAGTAAGTCCAAAATAAGGAAAAAATGTCTTTGTTTCTCTCATGAAGTAGCATCCAAAATCAAACAGAAAAAAAGGCTTTTACACAATTCAAGCAAACAAAACATGGAGCAGCCATGGAAGATTACAAAAACAAATTAAAGGAGGTGGGGAAAGCTGTAGAAGGGCAAAAGCACAGACAGAAGAGAAGATAGCACAGAGTGTTAAGGAGGGAGACACAACCTTCTATAGATACATAAGAGAAAAAAGAAAAACTAAGGGAGGAATAGTTCAACTAGCAACAAAGGAAGGTAAGATGGCAAAGAGTGATGAGGACAAAGCAGAAGTGCTAAATGTGTTCTTTTGCTCTATCTTCACCATAGAATATAGTGGCAAAGATCCTGAGCAGGACAAAGGAAGATACCCAGGGAGCATATACTAGCCCCTTCACAAGGGAGAGGGTCCTAAAAGAACTTAATAAACTGAAAGTAGAAAAAGCCATGGGACCAGATGGCATACACCCTAGGATATTGAAGGAGCTCTGAGAGGAACTGGTGGCACCGCTGGCTGAGCTCTTCAACAAGTCACTAGACAGTGGGAAAATACTACAGGACTGGAATCAGGCAACTGTTGTGCCCTTACACATGAGTGGAAACAAGGAAGAGGCAGGAAATTACCACCCTGTCAGTTTGACCTCAGTTGTAAGGAAAATGATGGAGTCACTACTAAAAGAGAGGATAGTGGTGTACCTAACAGATACTGGAAAAATGGACCCAAAGCAACATGGCTTTAGAGCAGGACACTCTTGTCAAACTAATTTAATCATCTTCTTCAACTGGGTCACCAGAACATTGGATCAGGGAGGGGCAGTGAATGTTGTATAGCTAGATTTCAGCAAGGCTTTGATGCTGTCCCTCACAGAAGGCTAACCAACAAGCTGGAACATATAGGAGTTGGTCAGCTGGATCAGTAACTGACTGAACGATAGGACCCAGAGAGTGCTAGTCAATGGATCATTGTCAAGGGAGGGTAAGGTGACCAGTGGCATCCTGCAGGGATCAGTACTGGGACCAATCCTATTTAACATATTTATAGCAGAAATAGTGAATGGACTAACAGGGAAGGTTTGCCTGTTTGCTGATAATACAAACTCTATAACAGAGTGGACACAAGGGAAGGAGCAGATAACATGGAAGCTGACCTTAGAAGGCTAGAGGATTGGTCCAAGGGAATGGCAGTTACAATGTAATGCCAAAAAGTGTAAGGTAATGTACTTGGGAAAGAGGAACCCTGGAAAAAAGTACACACTAGGAGGACATCAACTTGAGGAGACACAAACGGAGTGAGATCTCGGCATAATCATCACTGACAAATTAAAGGTAGGAAAACAATGTGAGAAACCAACACAGAAAGTGGGTGGCATCCTGGAATGTATAAGTAGTGGTATTTCTAGTAGAAAGAGGGAGGTTATCATGCCCTTCTACAGGTCCTTGGTGAGGCCACACTTGTAGTATTGCATTCAGTTCTGGAGACCTCACCTCAAGAAGGACAATGACCATTTGGAAATGGTGCAGAGAAAGGCTACTAAGATGGTGCTTGGACTGCATCACAGGTCATATGAAGCAAGACTCAGGGAGCTGAACCTATACTCCCTTGAGCACAGAAGAAACAGAGGGGACATGACTGAAATATTTAAGTACACGAGGGGATTTAACGCAGCTCAGACTGGCAATCTAGTTCAACAGAACACAGTAGCATGCATGAGAGGGCTTGATATGACACTGGTTGGAGGAAGGTTCAAAAGCAACCTCAGGAAGTACTTATTCACAGAGAGAGAGAGATATACCCATGCAACAGCCTGCCCCAGGAGGTGGTAGCATCGAAGATAATCAGGGAGTTCAAACTCACATGGGACAGACATAAAGGATGACTTAGGATGAAGGCTGCATGGGGGGGTAGTTTCTAGGACAGACTAGATGGATCGCATGGTCCCCATCTGCCAATGCTTTTCTTATGTTCTTATTTAATTTTGGATGACTGTCAACCCCATCAGTACATTGTCATATAGCGTGTGTTTTCCAGCTATTCACAGAGAGAGAGAGATATACCCATGCAACAGCCTGCCCCAGGAGGTGGTAGCATCGAAGATAATCAGGGAGTTCAAACTCACATGGGACAGACATAAAGGATGACTTAGGATGAAGGCTGCATGGGGGGGTAGTTTCTAGGACAGACTAGATGGATAGCATGGTCCCCATCTGCCAATGCTTTTCTTATGTTCTTATTTAATTTTGGATGACTGTCAACCCCATCAATACATTGTCATATAGCGTGTGTTTTCCAGCTATCATTTGTACTGTAATTCTTGTTTGGAATGTGTCCTTTATCTTTCAATTTCACACCTCTGTAAGTGGTTATAAAAAAAACCTAGATGTATCTGCTGCAACATTTTGTATTTTATTTATGCCCTTACAGTAATTTTACGTCTCACATATCTCCCCTCTCTCTCGCTCTCTCTTTTATTCCATGAGTTACATATGAAAGTTTATGCACACTATGAATCATTTTAGTTGCTCTCCTCTGAACTGACTGCCCTCTGTATATACCCTTCTGGTGAGGAGGTCTCAAGTGATTGACACATTATTCAAGCTGATGTCAATTCCAGAAATGACAGTACTCAAGGATAACAGAAGCAAATAAAAAATGAAATATTCACCAAATCATCATTTGTGGAGCTCAGGTGCTGGGGCTGGGGCTTGCAGTTAGAGCTGGGATTTGTGCTTCAATAAATGATCATTTGGTGGACATTTCATTTTCTGTTTGCTCCTGTTATCCTCGAGTGCTGTCATTTTTGAAATTGTGATACTATAAGTACCTGCTGCCCAAGTCCTGAGTATCCTTTATGTATTACTTACTAATTTACCTAACTATTCCCACTCTTTCAGTTCTACCAGAGATGTACTAATGGGGTTTAAAATCTATATAAATTGCTTCTTTATACCACCCCTTCCCCTCCTCCACCACCACCTCCTAATTAATACAGGGTAGTGAATGACTGAATGTCTGCAATTTTTCCAAAATTGGTTTTATTGTGATGTTTGATTTCTGACCTAGACAGCACAAATCATTTTATCTGTGGTATTATGAAACATGGTAATGCATCTAATCCATAAAGAAATGTGTTGCTTATTGAACACAATAGCAGGTGGATCATGAGGTTATAGCAGCAGGAGTATTTGTGGTATGTGAATCTCTGAAAGAGGCTCAAATACTGACAAGCATGGTGTTGAATGCTGCTGATACCCCTCTCCCCACACACATACACACACACACACACACACACACACACACACACACACACAGTATTTCTGCTGGGATTGTCTGTAACTGATGATGAATAGTGTTTTAAATGTTATTTCACTTACTGACCAGCCCTCCCCTAGGCTTTTCAAACCAATAGTTTGCATTAATATGTAAACTGGCAGGAGAGAAACAGGTGGGAGGCATTCAGTGAAGCTGGTTGGCAAAGCATTTGCAAGGAAAGAAAGTGCAAGAGCGCTTGAACAGTGATAACATTTCCAAAAATGCAGCATGAGAAGTACATTGTCAGTCTGGCTATAGTTCTAAGTATAGCAAGACCTGACCCCTGGGACTGCTGTACTAGGCCACAATTTTATTGATAGGCACAGTTTCTGGCATGAAGAAGACAGCATGGTAAAATAAATGGATGCTATTTCCAGGCAACTCAGCACTTCCCCTAACCTCACTGGTACCAACTGACCCTTAAAATAAAGTAACATATCAGGCTGACTGATGAACCTGTAAGGAAGCAGAGGGGACCTGATGGTGCCAGAATGGGCAGCTGCATCTGTGTGATAACCGGAGTCAGGTGGAATGTTTAGGCAAACGGGTGGAGCTGTTAGCCAACCATAGAAAGCTCCCTATGGTAGCCCCACCCCCCAGCAAATACACCACCTTCCCCATGACCACATCACCACTGGTCCCTTATCTACTATTCTTGCACTCCCTCACCTGAACATTGTTCTTCATATGCAGGGTTGCCACCTTTGAAAGAGGCAAAAACAGGACCTTAACTCTGCCCCTAGACCCGCCCCTTTTCATGACTGATACTGCATTGCTCCTCTTCCAACGTCACTTGTTATGTCAGTGAAGACTTCAATGGAACAGTAAAAGACAATACTTAACACCTACAAAGTTAGGGCCTCCAACTAATTCAACTCACTTCCACCAGAAGTCACTAAGATTGTCACACTTGGGGCTTTTAAGCAAAAACTGTGCCATCATCTTGTGGCTAGTGCATCCTGTGATTGTTCCACTTAAATTTGCTTATACCTGCTCCCCTCCTTTCTAGTTGCTCCCATCCATACTTGCCACCTTATCACCTTTCTCAACCCCCCTCACACTTATGTTCTTCACTAGACCTCATCTGCTCCCATGACTATCTTAGCCTCCTCTATCCGCTTCTCCCTCTCACCCTGTACTCCCACCCTTCTTGCCACTCCTATTTCCTCACCTCCTTCCCCCTTCACCCCTGTCTTGTATACCCACTCCCTACCTCTCCCTCCCCTCTATTTTACCCTATCCTGCCCTATTCCCCACTCCCTCTTCCCCTTTCACTCTATCTGTCTTTCCTACTCCCCCAACCTGTGTCCCTTCCTTCCCCATATTGCCCTCCTTTTCACACTTCCCCTTCATGATAATGCCTTGAGCTGCTATTTCACCTCCCTATATTTTTTTAACCCTATGCTCACTTAATCAGGAACCCCTGCTCTGCTCTAACTTCTCTTGCAAGTTCCCTAGGCATACATTGTACAATGCCTGGTGTACTGTCTCTGGTGTATATATAAATTGCATTACAAACCTAGACAATGCCAGTTGGCTGCCTTGTTGTATATGTACTGCGTGTTTATTTTGTATTTTGCACTTTATGGTCTTCACTAACTTGTTCTTGTTACTTGACATGGAACCTTTGCAAAAGAGCCTCCGGCTCAAAGGTGTCTTCAAAATTTCTAATATATAAATAAACTAAATAAAGCAGAAGTTCAAAAAATGTTAACATACTGTGCATTTTAAGTTTGATTTTCAAGGTTCTTCTTAGTTATTAATTTAGTTAATTATTTATTTAAATTGTTTTACCAGGCAAACATACAGAGATAAAGGAAATCTCATTTGCAGATATGATCTGGAGGGACAAGTGAAATATTGTAAATAGTAAACAATGATATATAATATTTAAAAAAATGATTGTTTCTTATAGTGTGCACATCATATATTGATCCAATTCCTTTTCATGTCCACAATATTATTTTGATGCCAAAAGAAGTGAGCATACTTTTTTCAAGAGGAAAAAAACTAATTTAGAATGTTTAAACATGCTTAAATTCTGTTAGAGATAAAAAAAAGTTTACCAGCAAATGAAAGTGGAAGATAACCAAATCTTTTTTACTGTTAAAAAAAGATAGGGTCAGACTTTTTGCCCAGCTTTTCTGCAGTGCTGCTTTAAGATGCAGAGTGAAAAAGATCAGGTTAAAGGGACACTGTCAGCCTGTTTTGCATCATATTATTTCTAGTTAAAATCTGACATTTTATGATTGCTTATCTTCTCCAAAATTCCTTGATACTGCTGTTTGTTTTGTCTGTCTTCTTGTTTAGTAGAACTGAAATGTATGCTAATGTATACTTATAAACAACTTTCAAATCCTGTAGCTATTCTTACTGAATACTTCCTGAACATTAGAACACCTCTAAACAGTGCAGCCACTCACTCAAAGTGCAGTAGCCTCCTAAACTCCCACCGCATCATGAGTGACTAGACTATGTTGGGGATGTTCCCAAGTCCAGGAAAGATGCAGCTGGAATTGATCAAGGTATGTAAAGAAACCTGTTTTTGTGTGGTAGCACCAGTATAGTGGGAAGTGTGTTTTTTACTTTTTAAAAGAACAAGAAATCAGAATCAAACTACCAGCCATGTCAGCAATCTTTACAGAATGCTGGCTGTCATGAAATATGTTTTTTAAACTACAGACAATATGAGGCCTAAAGGGGCTGACAGTGTCCATTTAAGTAACTGCTAATGGTCTTAATGGCCATACCTTACACCTCCGAGACTGATAGTTTTTACAAAGAAAGGACTACATTGACATCAGAACTTTATTGTAACCTGGACATGCAGCTGCAACAATGAATTATATGACAAAATATGTTTAAATGTACAGTATGTGAGCACTCAAATGATTTAGAAACTTGACTATCATTGAGCAAAACCAGATTACTGGATAGGGATCCTGAAAACTGGTTTACCAGGTAAAAAAAAAAACTAAACTGACAGGTAGGAACCCTAGTCATAAAGAATGTGAGAAGAACAAATGGGGCAAAGTTAGGGATAAAGAATAATACAAATATGAAAAACAAAGCATGCTCCTTCCCAACAGCTACTGAAAGGATTAGGGACTCAAGCAAGCCACCCTTCCCTCAACTAAATGATTACATTTGTTCAAACAGTGAGTGTGAAATATCTAGGGGAAACAAGATGTCAACCCCTCCCCAACTAACTTCATTTTCACACATTGCCTTTTGGAAGAAACATTAGCCCACCTACACCACTGTCTGTTGTCATAGCAACTAATTTGACAGTTTCACTCTTACTGTTTGCTTGCATAGTTATGAAATAGAGTGTGAATGGCAGATGCCAAAAAATAAAACAAATAAATAAATAACTTGCTATTGTTGCCAAAGGACATTTAAAAATAAGTGGCCAATTTCAGGCTTTTAAGTTACTTCTAACATATCTCCCAACAGTTAACTAAAATGCCTTTCCAAAATGCTTTGAAGTTGGTATTTTTCTTAGTGGTTTGTTTTACTAATATCTTTGTACTAAAATCCTGTTGGTTTATAATTAGCATTTTTTAATCTGAAAATGTAAGCATTCACCAACTCTATAAAAAGGGCACATGTCTTTCATTATAAAACAGAACTGAATATTAATCTACAAAGCATTTTAAGGTCACCTGTCTGTAAAGAGTTTCTGTCTAAAGTTCCCTTCAGTGTTTGTAGTTTTCCATCTTGAGGAATGACTGTACCCCAAGGGAGCTTCCAAATGACCTCCTTAGTAGATAAAGCCATAGCCTATGCAGGAAGACCACATTATCCCATTCCCATGGGCTGCTTTTAGGGTACAAAGCAGAATGTTTTGTGACAAACCTCATTTTCATTGGGGTCCTACATTTTAAACTGAAGGTATAGATCTCAGTTTTATGTGCAATAGATACTTGATGTTCCTATTTTACAAACTGTTATTACTGTTCTGTACTATTTGCATAACTTGAACAATTTCTAGATTTTGCTCTTAGTTTGATGTATGCAACCTAGTTTTATACATTTTTTTAACCTAATAAACTTGAACTGCTGTGAAGAATGCACAAGCCTGCCTATTTGGGGTCAGTATGAGATCAGTACAGGCATTTAAAACATATTGCAATAGGGAAGTTAGGTCAGCATCCTTAAAATATACACCACACCAAAGACTGGTTATAGCAGTAAAAAAATGCTCTTTTATTTAATAATGTAAAGATAAAAAAAAATCTACTTTTTACTTCTTGTCCCAAAAGCAGGGAGGCTGTATAGTGCAGTGGTTCAAGGCTCTGAGCTACAAATATGGGGATCTGGGTTTGAATCCCATAGCCCCCACTTGCATATACTGTGTGACTCTGAGCGAGTCACTTAACTTCCCTGTGCTCCCAGGTTGCATCTGTAAAAAAGCTTCCAGCTTAGTGTGTCTCACTTGGTTAAACAACTAGGAAAAAAAGCACCTACAGTATAAACAGCACTAGATGTGAAGGCAGGAAATACATTTCTTTCTCTGGTGTGTCTAATTCTGATAAACTATTTTTTAGCTGGAGTGTGTGTAGGACAGCGCTAGGTAGTCTATGAAAAGCATAGTGAGTATAGAGATTGCTCACCCAGTGTAGCTGGCTTATTGATCGGCGCTTCATGCCATTTCTTACTCATGGTGCATATATGTGCTCATGGCAGCCTACTCCCAAGGAGTTCCGCATCCAAAAAGGGTGCTTGTAAACTCATGCAAATGAAGTGCAAAGTGCAGCTCAATTTTGTTCGGCACAGCATGTCAACACCAAAAATGGGGTGTCTCTCCTCTTATCTCATGGCTCTTAGCTCTTCCTGCTCCCTCGAGTCGCACAATGCTTACCTATCAATCAGAGAATCTGATTAATGTAGGACTAAATATGGGATTTATTACAGAAAAAGAGGCTGACTTTATGAAAATAAAACACCCAAAAAGACCCGTCTTCTATATGCTGCCAAAATTGCATAAGGGGACCATACCAGTACTGGACAGACCTATTGTATCAGCAATTAACTCTGTAACAGAGACCATATCTAAATTTGTTGAATTTTTCCATAAAAAAAACAGTAGTGAGACTGAAATCGTATATAAAAGATACAAATGATACTCTTCTGAAATTAAAGAACATCACAGTGACAGAAAATGACTGGCTAGTTACAATTTCTGCAAAGAGCCTTTATTCAAATATCCCCCATAAGGGGGACTACAAGCATTAGAAATGACACTGGAATACAGAAGAGGTTTTCTCCCCCATATATGTACATTATAGATCTAGCACGATTTGTGTCAGAAGCTATTTTGTTTTTGATGGACATTTTTTTTCACAACACAAAGGTGCAGCAATGGGCACCACATTTGCCCCAAGCTTAGCGAACCTTTATATGGGAGCTGGGGAGGATCGTTTTGTTTATAATGAGAGAAATAATGAATTTCTGACTGACATTAAACTTTGAAAATGATTGCTTGCTAATACGGAGCAGCACTTTAGGCAGATTGATGAGATTCTTTAAATATATTAATTCAACATCTGAACACCTGAAGTTTACGTAGACCATGGATCTTTAGGAAATTCCATTTTTAGATATCTTGATCTATAAAGAAAATGGAATTATGCAGACCAGTCTCTATAGAAAACCTCTTTCAAAAACTACTATACTTAAAATGGACAGCTGCCACCCCAAAAGTATATGAATAATATACTTAAAGGACAGTACATTAGAGCAAGGAGCATATGCTCTACACAAGATGGATATGCTAAAGCAGCAGAAAGACTCAAAGCTAGATTTTTAGAACAGGGCTATCCTAGGTCTGTTATTCAAAAAGCAGACAGACAGGCATGAGAACTTGAAAGACATGGTCTATGCAGTAAAGAAATAACAAACACAGAGCCTGCTAGTACTCCAACATTTGTTACACAGTTCAACCCCGTAGCTCCAGAAATTGGAAAAATAGTAAAAGAACATTGGCATTTATTAGAAATTGATCCAAAGTGGAAACCAGTGTATAAACAAACACCGAGAATTACTTATAGGTGAGGAAGAAATCTTAAAGATGCCCTAGAACATGCTATGCTGACACCTGTAAAGAATCCACGTAACTGGCTGCCACGACCACCTAAAGGGAACCATAGATGGGACCATTGTAGCCACTGTGCTAATACCTTTAATACATGCAATTTTACACATTCAAGATCAGGGAAGAAATTTGAGATAGATCTATTTATAAATTGCAGTAGCAGTGGAGTCGTTTATCTACTCACTTGTCCATGTGGAATGGGATACACTGGAGAAGCAAAAAGAACACTAAAATCTAGGATAGGCAAACATAAGACAGCAATTAGAAATGGAAATTATGAATATGCAATGGCTAGACATTATAAAGAGGCTGGACATGGGTCACCAGCAACTTTGAAATTTGTCGGAATTGAGAAAATTGACTTCAATGTGAGAGGTGGTGATCTGAAATAAGAACTCTTACAGAGAAGCTTTTTGGATATATACTTTAAACACCCTCAAACCTGGTGGACTGAATGAAGAGATCCCATTACATAGCTACATAGGAATGTAAATTAGGACACATGAATGACTTGCAGGCTCTTCATGTGTCTTTTCACTCACAGGTTAAGACTTTTTATGCTCTGCCTGTGTATAGGTAGGCTAGGCTACCAATTACCTGCCTGTTATTTGTACACAGCATGACTTGGAGGCTCTGTGTGTGCATAGATACACATGCTAAGACTTTAAGGCTCTGCATGTGTATTGGTAGGATAATGCAGATATTCTGTGAGAAAATAAAAAACTGAGTATTATTGTAATTGTATCATAGAAATATTGGCTAGAATCCTATTATTTGCTTGGGATGATTGTATGTGCAGCACATTTTTTGTATAGAAGATGACTGGTCTGAGGTATTTATTAGTGAAACACATTAATGGTGACACATCCATTACATGACAAAGTACTTTGTACCTGTGTTATTCAGAAAAAGGGGTTTCAATTATGTGTGGTAGTGCTGGGTTTACACGTAAGAAACAAATATTGTCTCCCACGTAATATTTCTCTGCCACTGTTGCTTTAAGAACCAGCAACAGAAAAATGTAGTCAGCAGAGAACCAAGTCATGCTCTGATGATGACTTTGGTTGATATGTAAGCACTGCATGACTCAAGGGAGCAGGAAGAGCTAGGAGCCATGTGATTAGAGGAGAGCCACCCTGTTTTTGGTGTTGATATGCTATGCTGAATGAAACTGAGCCGCACTTTGCACTTTATTCGTACAAGTTTACAAGCACCTTTTTTGGATGCAGAACTCCTCAGGAGCAGGCTGCCATGAGTACATATATGCACTTCGAGTAAGAAATGGCAAGAAGTACCAATCAATAAGCCAGCAACACTGGGTGAGCGCTCTCTATACTCTCTATGTTTTTTATAGACTACCTATCTCTGTCCTACACACACACTCCTGCTAAAAAATAGTTTATCAGAATTAGATGCACCAGAGAAAGAAATGTGTTTTCTGCCTTCACATCTGAAATAGCTGGTGTACCGTGTGTGGTTTTTTAGGTGGTTTTGGGACAAGAAGTAAAAAGTTGAATTTTTTATCTTTACATTATTAAATAAAAGAACACTTTTTTACTGATACAACCAGACTTTAGCGTGGTGTATATTTTAAGGGTGCTGACCTAACTTGTCTCCATGGTGGGAGACTCTGTGTATCTTGCTTAAATACAACTCCCAGGTATCTGCACCTACTGAGACATTGAGACCCCATCCACCTGTGTTTTTTCTATATTTCAATAGGGATTGTTGTCAGAGGTGAGCATACTGTGCACTGGACTAGGAGGTGTGTGTGATACTGTACCCTCTGTCTCCATTTTTGGCAAAATGTTGCACTTGCAAAATAAATTGGACACACTTTTTATCTCACAATTGTTGTCCTGACTTGTTAAAAGCAACTGGCAAGATAGCAATAGGGTTTTACTGTTAATGATAACCATACCATGCTTGCTGCATTTTAAGCAGCTACTGTGTGAGTACCCTTTAGTGAGTCTGAAGTGATTATAGACTCTAGAAATTCACTCCTCCCCCATCGCCTCTAACCGCTCCCCAACTGACTTGATGTTTTGTTCACAACTCTGACAAAACAGGGACCTTGTAAATCAGGAGTAAACAGCTCCTGATTTTCTGCATCACTATACGAGGCAAATTACTAAAGATCAGGTTACTGCTCCTAGATGGAGAAGATATTATGTTTGCACAGCATTAAACTTTGTAGTATAAATAAGTTTAACAACATAATTAGTAAGCTGGCCTGGTGGCGCTGAGGGTTGAGGTGATGGACGCCACACCTCACACCATGTCAGTGACCTGGGTTCGGAGATGGACTTGGGGAGCTGGGAGTCAGCAGGGGAGAGAGGATTGAGTGTCTGGAGGACTGCTCTCCTCTCCCTGGGGAGGGTTCATGGGGCTGCTCAGTGTCCTTGCGACCCCCGATGGAGATCGGGGTATTATAGGATCACCAGCTAAAACAGTGGGGTGGGAGTTCAGCAGATGTCAGCAGGACAGCTCTGTGCAGATGCCATTGCACATCACACTCTCAGGGAAAAACTTACAGTAGAAAATCCCCGACTTTGGGGATAAGCAATGGCACCTCCACCAGCTCAGCCACACTCCACCACCAGTTGCACTCCTCTCCGGGCTGAGCCCAACCCAGCCTGCCAAATTTTAGATAGAGCACCCTGGGTGGATAGGGCAGCCCTATCTTGGGGGGCTCAGAGTTGGGTGGGATCTCCTGGTTGGTGCCAGGAAGATAGAGGCCTCTCAGCACGGAGGTAGAGCAGGGGGCACTGGAGGATGCCCAAGAGAGTTCCCCGAAGGTCGGTGCTAAAATAGAAGATACAAAAAAAAAAACATAATTAGCACTGTTTTTACTGTGCTCCTTATTCAGTGTATATCTGAAAAAACACCTGCACTGTTCCCAGCCCCTGCTTGGTTAATCAAAAGCGACATTGTTTATTTTTCTTTAGTAACATTGCTTTTTTTATAACATTGTAGCAGTGTATAATGAACATCTTCAAAGTGCTAACAATTATTCTGTATCTATTTCAAAGGTAACAATGTATCTGAAAGTGATGTCATTATTCACTGTTACAATGCTGCAAAAAAGTAACCTTACCAAAAAAAAGTGACAAAATTAAAAACTAGCCAGCACATAACTGAAGAATCCCTTATCTGATTATACAATGTAATGCTGTCCAGACAGTTTTTTTGATTATTGTGCTAAAAATAATGAGTGTGACATACTGTAGACATTCACTTAGACTTGATAAGCTTGTGGTGTAATCTTTCTGGCAGGAGACATGCTACAAACAATCATGAAATAATCCTGAATCCTGGTTTGCTCACAGCTCTCTTCACAAGGATGGCATCTCAGTACATCTTCCTAGCTTAGCTGAGTACTTTGCTTTTCTTTTCTTTATTTAACTGCATGTACCAATAAACAAATACCCCCTCCCCAATAAGATGGCTCATTGCCAGAGTCATTGAGTTCTGGGGTTTAACAGATAAAAGCGTAAAACAATTTTGGCCAGATTTTGGCTTTTATCAGTCTACACAAACACCAGTGCACCTAGAGTCTCTGACCCAGATATTCAAAAGGGTTGTGCCATGCACAATAGGGTTGCGCCAGCGCAAGTCCGAAAATGCGCCATTCTGCAATATTCAGCGGGAGGCAGTTGCACCCCTCAAAGCAAACTGAGCAATAGTGCAATGATAATGAATGTATGCGCAACTGAAGGGGGAAGAACCATGCATAAATGGCGCAGTGCGATATTCAACAACATGCACCATGCGCAATAGGGGAGCAAGCGGAAGTTGCTCAATAGCGGAAATGAGCCAAAATGAAAAGGAACAAGGGAAAGGTGCAAGAACGCTGCAGGGAAGGCACATGAGGCTGAACCATAGCTGCACAAAGATGGCAGGAGGGACACACAGGGCAGGCCAGGGAAAGGGCACCCTGAACAGAGAGCCACAGGGAAGGTGTGGGGAGACACAGCCAGTGCAGAAGGGGGAGTGCCACACAGCACAGAGGCCACCACATTTAGGTGTTCCCGGTGCAGGGGAAGTAGCAGCCAGGACAGCGGGTGGAACACAGAAACAGCTGCCAGGGGGGGTGAACACAAGCCAGGGACATGGCCAGTGCCACCATCCAGATGGAGGCAGTAATGAGGGGGGTGAGAAGGTGGGCAGCAGGGGGGCATGGCCATGGAAGGGCCTGTCAGCAGTAAGCCCCCAACAGGCAGTACCGAGCCTGCACCAGCTTCGAGCTGTACAGCGATACTGAGATCGTGGGGCGGTACCGCCTGAATCAGGCAATTCTGAGGTGGCTCTGAGAGCTGTGCAGTGATGTGAAGCAGGCACCCATACGACGGAGCCATGCTCTGTCAGTGGAGACTAAAGTGACAGCTTGCATATGCTTGCTCACCACGGGTACCTTCCAGAGACCAACAGGTGACACCACAGGCATAACCCAGTCGGCTGTGTCATGCCACCTCACCCAATTCCTCAGTGCACTGCTGCCAAATGCTGTGGAGTACATCCATTTCCCCAGCACACCGGTGGAGTGCACAGCAAACATACAGGAGTTCCACAGGGTAACACGTATGCCTGGCATTCTAGGGGCAATAGACTGCACCCATGTGGCCATCTGCACACCACCTGGCCCTGAGGGGGATGCATATATCAGTCGGAAGGGCTATGCTAGCATCAACTGCCAGGTGGTGTGCGATGCCAGGGGGCTTGTAATCAATGTCCGTGCACACGATGCCTTCATCTGGCACCAGTTGGCACTGTGCCACAGATTGAGAGTGGGGACATCCCCACTGGCCACTTAGTGGGTGAGTATGCAAACCACATGGACAAACTTAGGGCTTGGGAGGGGCATGGTCAGAGGTGACATGGGTAGTGGCCTACATGGCCCAGGGTAGGGCGATGCTGATCACCAAACTAACCTTCACCCTCTACACACAGGTGACAGTGGATAACCACTCCGTCCCTGGCTGCTCACACCATACCGGCAGCCCACGACCCCATTGCAGCAATGCTACAATGAAGAACATGCCACCACATGTAATTTAATCGAGTGGGTGTTGAAGGCACATTTCCATTGCCTGGACACCTCCAGTGGTGCCCTACAGTACAGCCCCTCAAAGGCCTGTGGGCTATTCCTGGCCTGTTGCATCCTGCACAACATGGCCAATGAATGTGGGATAGCCATACAGGTCAAAGAGGGGGACAGCGATGGGGACGATGAGGACGCCGGTGACAATGGTGATTGGCAGCCCCCCTTGGGCAATGGGATCCCCAACTGCTCCAGCTGGCACAGCTGCACCGGGACACTATCATGGAGGAACACTTCAGCCAGCCCAGGTAAATCATGGGGCCATGTGCAACCACCAGTGGCAAAGGCACAACCCACAAACACGCATGGACACACACCAGGGATGCATGCCATCAAGGAAAGTGGGCAGGCATGGAACCACACACACCGCCAGGGATGGGCAAGGTCTAACATGGCACGGGGTCAGACACACACACCTCACCAGACATGCACAAAGGGTAGGAGGCACACCAACCCAGAACACCACCCCTAGCCACACACATGTCCACAGACCACCATGCCCATTGCCTGTCATGCGTGTGTCAGACACTGGGCACCATTGCACAGAGGTGTACAGCACAATGCAGGCATCATCATGCACATGCAACTGCGGACAGCAGCTGGGAGGGTGTGCAGATGGACTGTGTGTGTGCGTGCAGGGCCAGGTCCCTACCCATGCATTGCCCGCTGAATAACACAATGCACACAGGGCAGCATCAGACAGTAGCCACACTGGGAAACAGGTCAGTCATGTGCCACAGTGCCACGGCCACCATGAATGCATGGGCGGCCCCGCCGAGACCCACCAGCTGTGACAGGCTGACCACTGGCCTCATGGGGTGGCACCCACGGTCCCCAAGGGGTTCCACTGCAGGAATGCGACCGTGCTCATGCAGGGGTCTGCAGCACACCAAACATGCCTGCGCCAGGCGTGCTCAGGATGCCCACAGCTGAACCCGGTGTTGACAAGGATGGTGTTGCAAGATGCTGGGAATGGGGGGTGGACAGTGCACTGCGTGGTGTCTGTGATATATGGGCACATAACTGTGTGCCCAATGTGGCCATGACAGCAGTGAATGCCTGTGTCTGCCTGTCAATGGCAGTGGTCACATCCTCCCGCAACCGGTCCATCCATGCCAGGAGCAGAGCGGTGTCTCTGCTGTGATGCTCTTCTGCCTGGCGCAGAGCTGCACTCAGTGCATCCACTGCTGTCACAAGCCGCATCTGCTGATTGACTGATGCTTGCAGTATGCAGGTGTGCTCATCCAAGAGGTCATCTGCCTGATCGACATGGTGTCCCTCAGGGTGTTCACAGCCCTGATGCTCATCACCCCTTGAGGGTGGGTGCTGCACACAAAGGCCAGGCCTGGGCATGTCTACAGGTGGTACACTGATGCCGCCCTCTGACACTGTACCCCCATGCCCATTGGCCGACTGTTGATGCTGCCCCTCCGGCTGCCTCTTCCCAGGGCTCAATGGTGCCACCGCAGTGGCCGCAACAATCCCACTGTCCTGTGCACACACCAGCACTGCCACACCGGTGCTGACAGGCACAGGCTGGGACTGTGATGACACACAGGCCTCCACAGCGGCACCACCCACTGCCATGGCCACGATGTAACCTACTATGTGACCATCCTGTGGCACACACATGTCACTGCCATTGACATTAGCAACATCATCATCAGTGATGGATCTGGCACCAGCCTGAGTCTCAGCATGCTGGT
Organism: Neoceratodus forsteri; assembly: GCA_016271365.2. Lineage (NCBI taxonomy): Eukaryota > Metazoa > Chordata > Ceratodontiformes > Ceratodontidae > Neoceratodus > Neoceratodus forsteri. Next base: position 241,397,668 of record CM057451.1, read on the forward strand.
ATCCATGGACGCTGGCACACTGGGACATGGGCAGGGCCTCCTCCACACCTGTTCCACCAACATCAGTCTGGATGTCCAGGTGGGCCCACTGTTGCCCTGAGCCATGTATTCCTGTGGAGGAGGATGGGCCCTCCTCCATCTCCATGTGACTGGCCTCAGTGGAGAAGCCCACCACCATTGACCCATGCAGATGCTCAGGAGCTGTAAGGGAAAACAAAGTCACGTTACTTGCTGTGAACTACCCTGCCCCCCCAATAGACAGACCATGACCTACCATGCAGTGATGGGCTACCACCCGTCTGGAATCCACCACCCAGAATACCCTCAATGGTGCAACACTGCATGCTGCCAGCAACCCGCTCCTCCTGTGGGGTCAGGCATAGCACCTCCGGCTGTCCCCCACCTGTCACAGACCATGCTGCCCTGATGGCAGTCACCTTCTCCTTAATCCTCCACCTGTCTGTGCCCATCTTCTTCATGCACTCCTGCACGGAGCGCTGGTGGCCGCCATGCAAGTTAACAGTACGCACCACCTCCTCCCATGCAGCAGCATGGGCCTGTGGTCTTCCTTGGCATCTGCTGAGAAGCAGCTCCTGGTCTAGGTAGGCCTCAAACAGGGCATCCATCTCAGCCTTAGTGAAATTAGGCCTCCTCTTCCTCCCACGACTCTGTTCCTCTTCCTCCACAACATGCTCAGTCATGATTCAGCCTATGAGAATGACAGGTGTTACCTGTGACTGTGCAGTCCCAAGCGTGTCCCAAAATCCACAGTCCACACTCCCAAACAGCATGCAACTCACTGCAATAGACTGCAGTAACCGACTATCACCAGTGCAGCCCAATGTCGCACTTTTATAGCACAACCCATGCAAATGAGGTGAGGCGCATCTTTAAGTGGATGCAAATGCAGTGACTGCACCATTGAATGGCTGATTAGCTGATTTGGCTGATTAGCTGATTTGCATATGCTGGCTGAATATCGCGCTGTTGCACTTTGTGCAATTGTGTTGAACATGCTGAGCCAAGGGCGCAGTTCTGTGACATGCGCAGTACACACCTAACTGCGCATGCCCTGGTTGATGACTCAGGCACCTGCCACACTGCTGACATGCTGTGCACATTAGCCAATGCAGGGCTCAGCCACCATTGTGCCAGTGGCGCTGCAGCGCTGTTCACCTATATGGTGCTGTGGCACTGGGGCGTCGTAGACGCACTGAGGCAACAGCGCGGTAGGCTGCTACAGGAGGTGGCACACAGGCACCCAATTGCACTACATGCATTGGGTTCCAATCACACTGTGGCTGTCCGTGCGCCAGAGACCCTTGACCTTGCGCTCAACCTTTGCCCCCTAGGTGCCATACATCAGGCATGGGTGCACCACTATCGCGCTGTTCAGTGACAGCAAGATAGGGAATGGCAGCGCTGTACCGTGCAGCATCTGCACGTGGCAGGACCTCACTGCAGAGTGTCATTTTGAGTGAACTGAGCAGCAGAGATGGCGTGGAGGCGTGCTGTGCAGTGTAGCCAGGTGGAGCTGGCAAACCTTGTTGCCATTGTGGAGCCACATGTTGGGCCTTTATTTGGGGAGGCACCCCTGGACAGGACTAGGAGTCAGGTGTGGCAGGAGGTGGCCGACGCCCTGGAGGACGCCACCGGTATGGGGTGGATGGCAGAGCAGTACCGCCACCGATATGGGGACCTGAGATGGAGGGACCTGGATCTGCTTGCCTGCCTGCGGGCACATGCCAGGAGGGGCATGGTGCCATGGCCAGGTAGGTGCAACATCCATACACTTTTATCTTCCATACAGGTATCAAGGTTGCATGTGTCCAGCACATGGGGGGCCATCCGGTGTTGGCCGTGGTGGTATTATCAGGGTGTGGGGTGGGTGGGTCTGGCTGTGTGGGACTGCACACACATGGGGCAGGGGGAAATTGTTACAGGATTGTACTGATTTTCCTCTCTCCATGTTTTGCACCTTAAGGCCCGCAGAATGCCAGCAGGCCATAGACCGGAGGTACCGCCTGGAGAAGCAGCAGTCCAGAAGGGAGAATGGTGGTGAGCAGCGCATGGACCACCCTGATGATGGTGAATGCCTTACATCCATGATTACTATTGCATGCTGTATAATTGGGCAGGCAGCAGGGCATGGCCACCATCCATTGACACCACTGCCATGCACGCAACTTGTTACAGTCAGCACTGTCCAGTGGCACTGCATGTCTGGGAGTGCATTAATGGTGGTCCATGCATGCACTGGGCACATGGCTGTGCCACTGCCTTCACACCGCATAGCCAAGTCACTGTATGGCCACAGTGGTGCTGTGCAGGACATGGGCGGTGGGTGTGTGCAGTGATCCACATGGCTGTGGCTGCCAGGGTAGGCAGGTCTTGTGGACTCAGTCACTGTGGGTGGTCGCACACCATCACAGAGGCATGGCAAATGGCTGTATGCCATGCACAATGGGTGGGCTGCAGGGGGCTGGACAGTCACACTTATTGACTCTGCTCCCTCATCCTAGGTGGATGGTGACTCCATGCACTGGAGTGAGGACTGTAGGAGCTGCTCCAGGTGGTGAGTGCAACCCTGGAGCTCCTGCAGAGAATGGACCACCAAGGGGTGAGGAGGAGGAGACGACATCGGCGCCATGTGGAGGAGGACCGGGGCAGATGATGATCACACCATGACCCTAATTACACCTCCCTCCAAACCCACCCTCACACCTCTTCTTCCCTTTCCCATATGTTCACCCCTGCCTCTTACCCGCCCCCACCTGGTATGTGGCCCTTCCCCCCATTGTATATAGTTGTATATAGTTTTTGTATTTCCAGTTTTAAATACATTTGTTTTGTTATGACAACTGTGGTGGTCTCTGATTTGCAGCGGGCTACAGGTGCTCAGCTGCAGTGGTGTGCATGGCATCAGGGGTGGTGCATTCATGGGCATGTGTGTGTGTGTGTGTGTGTGTGTGTGTGTGTGTGTGTGCGCGCAGAGGTGAACTGCCTATGGTGTGGGCAGGGGGATCAGTCACTGTCTGTAGTTTGTGTGTTGTACTCTGTGCACTGGATGCCTGTGTGCAGTGGTCCATGGGGCCTGCACTGTGTGCATGGCACCCCTGTCAGACCACCCATGGCCTGTGCAGCTGGCACCCTTGCATGTCTGTGATATGCACGGTCTGCTGGTGTGTCAGTGGTGGCTGTTGTGTCCAGTGCTGGGCCGGGATGTGTCCTTGGGAGGGTGTGCAGGGTACTGTACCACTGGAGGTGGGGTCCGGAACATGCCCTGTTGCATGTGGGGTACCTCATGTGCTGACACATGGTCGGTCTCTCAGCTGTACCTCAGGGGGGATGTGCAGGATGGCACTGTGTATGCATCTGTTGCATCACTGTCTGCTGCCACCCACTGCAGGGTGTCCATGGTGGGGCTGCCTTGCATGGCTCCATGGTGCACAGGGTTGCATTATCACAGTGGGGGTGGTGGCATGCATGGGGTGTCCTGCACTGTTGGGTGCTACTCCTGGGCAGGGTGTATGGGGATCATGGTGCAGGGTGTGCTCGCATTTGTGGGATGGTGTGGTATGGGGTTGTTGGCCATCCTTGTGTGCTGGTTACAGCTTGCCAGGGGGTGTGATGGGGCACCATGACCTGGCTGTGGGTTGGTTGCTGGTCTCCATGGACCAGTGGTTATTCCAGCCCTCCCCCAGTTGTGCAGTGCATGGGGTGTGGGGGGACAATGTCTGTTCTGCTGTGTGTTCCTCTGCCTATCTGTAGCATGGGTGGTGGGCCCCTGCATCCCTGGTTGTGCTGTTGCATTGCTGCCCTGCTGCTGGGGACATCCCTGGTTGCGCTATGGCACATCCGGACTACTCAGCCAAACATCCATTGTTGCGCTATGGTGCATCTAATATGCTCAGCTTCACCTCCCTAGTTGCGCTATGGCGCAGGTGGTGTGATATTCAGTCGTCAGCCATAGGCGCATCTTGGCCTGCGCAGTTTTTGAATATCATGCTTCTTGCACATGGGCACAGTGGACTTGCATCTGCTCCTGCTGTTGTGCACTTTTTGGGTGCAGTATGAATATCTGGACCTCTGTATTTTGCTATGTTATTTCCTGTACTATTTTCTTGTTGCCTTATTAAAATATTTGTGTTGTCGGGTTCAGAAGTAAACATCAGGAAGTGTAAAGTCTGGGAAGAGTTGAGATATTCCCCATAAACTCTGACCAAGTCAGCTTAAATGACAATTTCTTCACAAATCAGGAATAACTGGGCAGGGGGACAGAGCTCAGCTAGCACTCACAGTTAAGACAAGAAAGGGAGAAGAAAAAGAAAACAAAGAAAGAACCAATTAGCCAAGAAGAAAAAAGGAAGCCACATTTTTTTAGATTTGACTAGTGCCCTGTTTAGCCCATAAAGTGTAATTTCATTTTTAGATGAGTCTGTTGCCAAATTTAAACATTTTCAAAAACAGGTAACAAATGCATTTTTTCACTGCACGGATGAGTAAATAAACTAGAGACAGTAAACTTTCCATCATGAATCATGGAATAAGTGTCAGCAAAATAAGAATACCTGGGTCAAAAAGAAAAGCCTGTTGAGTTATTTTGGACACACAACTCAGAATATTGTTCCAGTACTGCTTAAGACGAGTGCTGCCTTACCCAGTTACCCAAAAAAATATAACAATAACAATTATAAAGTGTTGAATTTGCTGATTCTTTAAAATCTGACTGCTGCTTTTTCATGGGAATAGCCTCGCAACTTATTTACAATGTGTTATCTACTGCAGGTGAATTTTTTGCATTGTCACCACACAGTTACTTATTTTATCTACAATTTAGCACCTCTGTCCAAATCACTCCAAATAATCACGTATTGCTTTATTCCAGAAATCTAATTTTGATGTACAGTATGCGCTTTGATTTTTTAACGATCGTCAATGTCAATTGACACTCCGGGGGCTTTGTACAGATGGTGGCAGTTTGAAGTTCATTTTTATGAAGGGTTATGTTGATATTTTTATTCAGCATTGTCTAAATTCATTTCAGTAGTACTCTAATTTTTATAATCACAGATAATTTTTTATAGTGTTTCTATTAGATTAAGTTTATTTTCTACATATTAACTATTTAGGTGAATCATTTTTCTTTTGAGCCATACAGTTAAGAATGATAGTCATACCATATTTTTGTAATTTAGCTGTCTCAATATGACATTTTAGTACTGGTTCATAGCCCCCTCCCCATCTGCTTGTGCACTGTCCTTGCCAGTTTGGATCACAACTATGCCCTTTATTTACTGCCATTTTTCTATACTAGTAATGATCCTGCTGAAACCAGTATGTATAATCAACTAGCAATATTACAGTTATGGTTTTGTGTAATAATTAGGGTTGCCACCTTTGGATGAGATGAAAACCGAATACTAAACCACGCCCCCAAACTCCACCCCTAACCCCGCCCCTTTATGACTAATGAGGACATTGCTTGGACTCTGATTCACTTGATTTATTCAGAATTGCTGCTGATATAACATAGTGTACAACTTCTTTAAATGATATTATGATTATTATTTTTGGTTTATTTGATTTAGATTTAAATATTTTAAATTTCAGTGTGTGTTAACATTTGGTGGGGTTAGAGAGGGGAGGGGGGTTACAAGGGTGTAGACAGGCATACTCACTGTACACATTTGTGTACAGTTTTGTTGAGTGCCTGTCACAAACCATAAGCCACTCTGTTAATATTATCATTCTAATCTGTAATATTTGGGTTAGTGTAGGCCACTGAGGAGTGTCCAATACATGTATAACCTCTTTAGAGAGTAGAGGAGTCATCTGACAACAATCAGACTTGTGTGGAAGGGGGTGCCATTTGGAAATGATGCGTGCATTTTTTAATTGGGGGGGGTGTAACCATTGGAGATTGTGTACAAAATGGAAATATCTGGCTACGCTCCTGGGGGGGTACAGGGGACTTTCCATCCTGTGTACACAGCTTAGCTGACAAATAGAGTGACTACAAGGACACCTCTGACAACTGGCTAGTTTGGATCAGGTGGCCTTTTCTGGTAAAACTCTTTCAATAAATAAATAAACAAACACCAGTAATGATGGACGAGCTGTAAATACAAATATCATCTGCCATTTTAAGATGTGCTACTGTCCTTCCCATTGCTCCTACTCTAAAGTTATTTGTAATGTCAGAGAAGCTTTTAAAAGTGGTAGGAACTATTCTATGCTGTTAAATACCCTATTTTGTTTTCCATGTCAGTCATACATAACAGATAGCATGATATGTGATATGTAGTGTGGAGGCAGTATAGCACAGTGGTTTAAAGCTCTGAGATGCAATTCTGGAGACCAGGGTTTGAATCCTACAGCCCGATTTCGCATACTTTGTGACCCTACACAAATCACTTAATTCCCTTGTGCTCTCAGGTTGCACCTGTAAACAAGCTTTAGCTTAGTGTGTCTCTTCTGGTAAAAAAAAATAATAATGTTTTGAAAATGTTTTGATAAATTGCCTAAATTTGCAGTGCCATGAAATCTAGATTGTGTTCATGTCATCTCATCAGCTACTGCTCTCTCTCTTCTTTTTCTCATTTCTGTAGTTTAGCATGACATTAGCCACATTATTCTGTGCTGTTCATCTGAAAGGCCTGGATTGGTCTTCCTGGAATATCCAAGTAGTATGCAAATTGACAACAATAACTACAGAGGAGAGAAAGGCATAGTATTGCTAGAAATGAAATAAAATATTAGATTATTAATTTACCAACAAAAGGGGTAACAAATATTAAAATATAGGACAGACCCTAAAAGAAAAAATGGTGAACATTTAAAGGTATAAAAGTATTCCTTATCACAGCAGTCAAAAACCATACTCACAATGCAGCCTGGAAAGGATTAGTTTGATTTGCTGCTAATGGTCTTAATAGCCCTACTTTACACCTCTCAGACTGACTGGTATACAAACAAAGGTCTGCATGACATCAGAATTGGTTTGTAATCTGACCATGCAAGTAAAATGGTGAAGGATTTAACAATCTGTTTTACAAGCATGTGAGCATTCAAAATGACTGAAAAAGTACTACCTCTGAATAAAACTGGATTAGCAGGTAAAGTTTCTGAAACACATTGTACAGTCCATACTGGGACAGGAAGCTACCCTAATGTGGTGCCTGTCTGGTTTCAGATAAATGAAGGTGTTAATTAAGGTGGTATTGTTTACCCTTCCCATGAATAATCTTCCAATTTGCTGGTGTGAAGTTAGGGGTGACAACTGAGCAGACAGGGACACATTTGGCTCTTTAAGTGTCCTGCTCTTGAAGGCACTTCCTGATTAGCATACACTGCAAGCAAGCAATCACACTAAAATGTCAGACACTTGCTTACAGTCAGATGAGAAGAAAATGAAACAGTTAGTGGTGAATCTAACAGGTGCTGCTTGACCCACCATAAAAACCGAATTTGCAATGGTGAAAACAGGAGGACCGAATCTGGACCTAGAAAACCGAATCATTCGGTCAAAAACCGAGTAGGTGGTAACCTTAGTAATAATGCACTTCTCTATAAAATCTAATTTTGATACAATTTGCTCTGAGTGATTTGTTTTATTTTGTGCTTCACTTTTAAGCGCTTGCATAGCTGACATTGGGGAACATACTCGGGTTTTCCCACATTTGCACTGGTTTCCTTATTACATCCAATGTGGTTGGAGACTTGAATGCCTGAAACTGGGAAACTTTTTGAAATAAATAGAAAATGGCATAACATGGCTCTATGTTTGTTTTAAGTAAATCTGTAGGTTGCTCCCCTCCAGTAGCAGGATATTCCATAGGTGCCTGCAGATGTCCTAGTCAGACTGCAGTTTAGATTTTTTGTAAGAACCCCAGGATGTGTCTCTGGTCTTCATTAAATTGTACTCAGTGTCTAGTCAAAAGGGCCTGGAAAGCAAGTAATTTAATGAAGTCCTGTAATAAAAAAAGTCCAGGGCACAATTAAAATCAGGCATTGCATTTAGAAACATCAGGTATTGCATATAGAAAGGACAAGTCAATATGACAGAAATCAGCTAAAAATGCTTGGGAATCTAAGTCTTTGCAATTGTGGCATGAAACATCTTTGAGGACTAGGTTGTGAGCAGTGCTATTTTGCCAGAGACAGTAAATAGCGGAACTGATCACTGACTGAGTACAACAAGTAGCTAGACAACCGCATTCGATCAGTGTTATTTAAATTAAGGTCTCCCACTATTATTACTTCAGAACAGCAAAGGCTTTGATTTTTTTTAGCAACCGTCAATAATATCAATTGAAACTTCGGGAGCTTTGTACAGATGATGCCCATTTAAAGTTAATTTCTAAATTCATTGCATAGCAATCTCGTATTTTTATAATCACAGATCGATTTGTTTATAGTGCTGATATTCCACTAAGTTCATTTTCTACTTATTGACTATTTAGGTGAATGATCCCGATGAAGTCAGTATTTATAAGCAACTATCCAATATTACAATTATGGTTTTATGCAATAATGCATGTCTCTACAAAAATCTAATTGATACTATTTGCTTTGAGTGATTTGTTTTGTTATTTTGTGTTTCACTTTTAAAGGGTCCTAGACACAGTCTGGAAGACTTTGAGAAATGTAGGTTTAGACACAATTCAATGTATATTTCATATGTTTTCTGTAATTCTTTCCCTTTTTTCCTTTACTACTGAGGATAGCCATACGAAAAAAGGATCAGTGTTGCCTAAACTATTTCTGTCCTGGCAGCTTGACTACATCTAACATTATAATCCCCTGTTTATGACATCATAATTATCTCCACAGCAACAGATTGTGACATCATAAACAGAACTGTGATGTCAGGGGTAGACAAGAAGCCAGGATGTAGTAGAGATCATGTTTTCATGCAAAATGCCTGAATCATATAGAAATAGAGGTAAGAATTACAGAAAAATAAATAATATAAACTGAATTGTGTCTAAATAATTATTTTTTTCAAAGTAGTCCCAACAGAGTCAGGGGCTCTTTAAGCACTTGCACAGCCAACACTGGGGAGCATACTTGGGATTCCCCACATTTGCACTTGTTGCCTTATTACATGCAATGTGGTAAAAGATTTGAATGATTGCAACTGGGAAGCTTTTTGAAATAAACAAAAAATTGTATAACATGGCTTTGTGTTCATCCTAAGTAAATCTGTAGGTTGCTCCTCTTCAGTAGCAGGATCTCTACAGTTTTCTAAATTGCAAAAATGGTCATTAAACAAGTCTGCTACTATTTTCAGATGATGTGCTTAACCCCACTGACTTCAAGAGTCAGAGGGGTCTCAGTGGTTCTGGGATTGATTGATTGATTGGTTAATTAATACATTTCCAAATTTTTTTGGGGGGGTCATTCAGATTAGCTGTCTGCTGATCTTTGAAGTATGTACTTGTAGTTAAATGAAGCTGTAATGTACACTTATTCCATAGGTACCTGAAGACGTCCTAGTCAGACTGCAATTTAGATTTTTTGTAAGCACACAGGCTGTATTTCTGGTCTTAATTAACTTGAACTGTGTGTTAAGTCAAAGGGCCTGGAGTGCAAGTAGTTTCATGAACTCCTGTGATAAAAAAGTTCAGGGCACAATTAACACCAAGCATTGCATATAGAAACATCAGGTATTGCATATAGAAACATCAGGTGTTGCATATAGAAAGTACAAGTCAATATGCCAGAGATCAGTTAAGAATGCTTGGGAATCAAAGCCTTTGCAGTTGTGATATGAAACACCTTTGAGGATTGAGTTACTAACATACTAAAATGCCAGCAGAATAGGCCTAACAGTCTTTCATGTCTGCTCGTTTGGTCAGCCCCCACCCTGGGTGCTGACCTTGATGTCCCCCTCGCCTTCTCTGGCTTCTCCCTTCCCAGTTCCAGATATTCTTGTTGCATTGGATTTTGCTTCCAGAACCCTTCCCCTGTACCTGTCCCAACCCATCTTGAACCCCTCCACTGTCTCTGCCTATACCAGCCCCCTAGGCAGTGCATTCCATGGCTCCACCACCCTCTCAGTGAAGTAGCACCTCCTCCTTTCTCCCCTGAATCTTCCCCCCTCCAGCTTCCACCCATGCCTCTAGTGGCCCCTCCTCCTTCCTTCAAGCACCCTGACTGTTCCTCCCTATTTACCCTCTTCATGTACCTTGAAGACCTCTATCATGTCCCCCGTCCTTCTCTCTTCCAATGTGTACATATTTAGCTCTTCGAGCCTCTCCTCATAGGTCCTGTCCCCAAGCCCCAAATCATTTTGGTTGCCCTCCTCTGGACCCTCTCCAGGAGGTCAATGTCCCTCTTTAAGTGTGGCCTCCAAAACTGCACGCAGTACTCAAGGTGCGGCCTCACCAAGCAGTTATACAGAGGGAGTACCACTTCCTCCTTCTGGAGGTGATCCCCTAGCGATGCATCCCAGCATCCTGTTGGCCTTGGCTGCTGCCCTCCTACAAGTCTCAGAGTTGTTCATCTTGACATCCACCACCACCCCAGGTCCCTCTCAGCCATCGAGGACTTGTAGCATTCCCAGGGTGTACACTTGGCCTGGGTTTCTTGCCCCAGGTGGAATACCTTGCATTTCCTGCTGAACCTCAGCTTCCACTTTCTAGACCATCTTTCAGAGCCTCCAGGTCCCCCTGTAGGGCCACCCTCCCCTCCTCCCCATCCACCACCACCCCCAGTTTCGAGTCATCCACAAAGAGACTCATCTCACTCCGGATTCCTGTCCTTATGTCAGATACATAGGCATTGAACAGAAGGGGCCCAAGGACTGATCCCTGTGGGACCCCACTAATGACCCTCCTTGGGGATGAGACTATCCCACCAACTACGACCCTCTGGGTCCGGTCCTGGAGCCAATTGCCTATCCATCTGATCACCTGGGTCCCCACCCCCATTTCTCCCAGCTTATCCAACAGGCCCACGTGAGGAACAGAGTCGAATGCCTTGCTGAAGTCTAGAAAGAGGACGTCCCTGGTCTACCCAGGTCCAAGGCACTTGTCACCCAGTCATAGAACTCCACCAGGTTTGTCTGACACGATTTCCCCGGGATGAATCCATGCTGTCTATTGTCCAGGCACCCTGACTTATCCAGGTCCCCCTCTAGCCTCTCCTTGACAATGCCCTCCAGCACCTTGCCCACCACCGATGTCAGGCTGACAGGCCTGTAGTTCTCTGCCACCTCCCTTGATCCCCCCTTGTGGATAGGCACTATATGCGCCACCTTCCAGTCTTGGGGCACCCACCCTGTCCTCAGAGAGATGGTGAAAAGCTCCACCAGGGGTTTCGCCAGGACATCCGCAAGTTCCTTCAGCACTCTGGGATGTAATTTATCCGGCCCCAGTGCTTTCTCCGTCTTAAGGGAGCTGAGGGCTCCTCACTCTCTGCTGTGATTTCCACTTCCGGCACTTCTTCTCCTGCTTAGCCTCCCCCACCTGCCAGTGATGCCTCCCTCTCCCCAGACCGCCGATCGGTAAGGGTCCCCCTCCTCAGCATCTCTGTCTCCTCCCATGTATGATGCAGCACCCCCATTTTCCTTGGTGAAAACTGAGGTGAAGTACTCATTTAGTACCTCAGCCTGCTCCCCCGGGTCTTGTGCCCATCTCTCCCCTGATTTAATCCTGCTAATCTGCCCCTTCACCCTTCGTTTTTCCTCAATGTATCTAAAGAACCCCTTGTTCCCTCTCCTAATTTCCCTGGCCAGGTTCTGCTCCTTCCTTGCCTTAGCCGCCCTCACCACTCTAGTGGCCCTTCTAGCCATCAGTTCGTACTCCCCTCGATCCCGTTCACTCCTTGAGCACTTGAATTGCTTATAGGCTGCTTTCTTTCCCCACACCACCTCCTGGACCTCCCTGGTCCACCAGCAGGGTTTTTGAGCCCTACCACATTTTCGTCTTACTCTTGCACAGGTACTGGTAGCATCCTGCACCCTTCTCCTGATGATTTCCCACCTACTATCAGCGCCATGTCTGACCCAATCCCATCCAAATGCTCCTAGGATCCTTCCCATTTTCTTAAAATCCACCCCTGAAGTCGGGTTACTTCCGTCTTTGTGCAGCCTTCTACCCTCCTAGGTCCAGGCAGAACCAGACCGTGGCATGGTCACTCCCGCCAATGGGTCCCTACCTCAGGCTCCAATCTGGTCACTGTCTGCCAGGACCACATCCAGTACCTGTGCCTCCCTGGTCGGTTCCCTCACCTGCTGAGTTAGGAATGCGTCTTGAAAGACATCCAACAACCTCTGTTCCCTGGTCACAGAGGATGTCATAGTCTCCATCTGTTCCTGGCAGGTTTAAGTCCCCAACACCACCACGCTCCTCTGCCCAGTCTGCAGTGCCTCCCAACATCTGCCACCAGACTGTCCTCCAGCTCCTCCGCCAGGGCAGGGGTCTACACCACTCCTATTTTACTCTCTTGCCCCCTTGTTATCAAGGTGACCCAAATTGCCTCCACGGTTCCCTCCGCCTCCCCTACTCCCCTATGCCAATGCAGTTTTGACTATCATTGCTACCTCCCTCCCTTCCTCCCCTGTCCTTCCTGAACATAGTGTAACCCTCCAGGTTCAGGTCCCAGTCATGTTCTGCAGTGGCCCAAGTCTCAGTGACCACTGCCACATCCACTGCTCCCTCAGTTAGCATCGCCTGGAGCTCAGGCATTTTATTGCCCAAGCTCCTGGCATTTAGCAGGACTGCCTTCCACCCTTTCCTTATAGTTCCATTTCTTCTGCTCGTGTTCCCATGGGGATTCTGTTTTCTCCTGGTCTGCACTTTGCCAGTCGGCCTTTTCCTGCAATCCTCCTGGTCCCCAGGGGGGTGGAGACAGAGTCCCTCCTTTATCGGCACCCCCTTGACAGCCTTTTCTCCCATCCCGCCCCCCTTCACAAGTTTAAACCCCACTTTTATACATAGATACATAGATACATAGACAGTGTCGGCAGATAAGGGCCTATGGCTCACCCAGTCTGCCCATTTGAGCTTGTAAGTTCAGTTTGTTTTCCTAGAAGTCTGTTTCCCATTACCCCTGACCTCTAGAATTCCTTTATGTCTATCCCATGTATTCTTAAATCCCGTAATTGTTTCAGCCCCCACCACTTCCTCTGGCAGGGTGTTCCACTTGTCCACCACCCATTCTGTGAAGAAATTCTTTCTCATGTTTCCTCTGAATCGTCCTCCCTCCATCTTCATCCCATGCCCTCTAGTCCTGGAACATCTTTTTCACTTAAAAATAGTGTTTTCCTGCACTCTGTTTCTCCCTGTAAGATACTTGTATGTCTCTATCATATCCCCTCTCTCCCTCCTCTCCTCCAGGGAGTACATGTTCAGTTCCTTCAACCTGTCTTCATAGGACTTGTGATGCAATCCATGCACCATTTTTGTTGCCCTCCTCTGAACCTTCTCTAGCCTGTCTATGTCCTTACGTAGGTATGGTCTCCAGAACTGTACACTGTACTCCAGGTGGGGCCTCACTAGTGTCTTGTATAGCGGAATTATGACCTCCTTTTCCTGCTGGTGATGCCCCTGCCTATACATCCCAGCATCCTATTTGCTTTACCTGATGCCTTGTCACACTGTTTCCCTACCTTGAGGTCATCAGAGATGACAACCCCAAGATCCCTTTCCTGCTTGGTGCATGCTAAATCCTCACCCCCAACTGATATATTGTGCCAGGGTTTTTGTGCCCCATATGCATTATCTTGCACTCTTTGCATTGAATTTCAACTGCCAAACCCTTGACCATTCTTCAAGTTTCTGCAGGTCCCTTCTCATTCTGTCTACACCCTCTGGTGTGTCTACTCTGTTACAGAGCTTTGTGTCATCAGCGAACAGTGAAATTCTGCTTCTAGATCCCGCGCAATGTCACTGATGAAGATGTTGAATAGGACCGGTCCCAGCACTGATCCCTGTGGTACCCCACTGGTCACTCTTCCCTCTGTGGAGTGACAGCCATTTACCACCACCCTCTGTGTCCTGCCACCCAGCCAGTTACCTACCCACCACACTACTGTTCTGCCCACACCCATATTCCCCAGTTTGTGTAATAGTCTTCTATGTGGCACAGTGTCAAAGGCCTTGCTGAAGTCCAGATAGGCCATGTCCACTGCCCTCCCCTGATCCACCTCCCTAGTCACCCAGTCAAAAACTTCAATGAGATTGGTCTGACATGACCTCCCCCTGGTGAAACTGTGCTGCCTTGGGTCCTGTAGTCCATTGACAACCAGATGTTCCACCAATCTCTCCTTCAGAAGTGCTTCCATGATCTTTCCCACTACCAAGGTGAGGCTGACTGGTCTGTAGTTCCCTGCTTCCTCTTTGTTCCCGCTTTTGTATAAGGGGACTACATCTGCTGTCCTCCAGTCTTTGGGTACCTCCCCTGTTTCCAGTGACTGGCTAAACAGGATAGCTAGAGGTTCAGCCACCACCTCTCTTAGTTCTTTAAGGACCCTGGGGTGCACCCCATCTGGCCCCATTGCTTTGTCAACTCTTATTACTTCCAGTTCCTTCAGGACCCTTTCTCTGTAAAGGGACTTGTGTCCATTTCTGCACCATTCTCACCCTTGTACTCCTTCAGACCCATTACCCCTCTTCCTCAGTAAAGACTGAGCAGAAATACCTGTTCAGTATGTCAGCTTTACTGTTGTCATCCTCCACGCGACTCCCATCCTCCCCCTTCAGTCTCACTATCCCTCCCTTTGTCTTTCTTTTTTCACTTATGTACCTGTAAAAGGTTTGTCCCCTTTAACCACTGATTTTGCAATGTGTTCTTCTGTCTGAGCTTTGGCTTCCCTTACTGACTTCCCTGCCTCCCTTTGTTTCTCCTGGTACTTCTCCCTATCCCCTTCTGCCTGTGTCTTTTTGTATTGCCTGAATGCTATCTTTTGGCTTTCACTTTCTTTGCTACCTCTTTGGAAAACCATAATGTCTTTTTCCTTTTCCTCTTGCTAACCTGCTTAATGCATAATTCTGTTGTTCTTATAATCCCCATTTTAAATACTGCCCACTGTTCCTCAACCCCTGATTCCTGTCCCATTCCCCTTAATGCCTCTTTCAAGTATTTCCCCATTTTCCCAAAGTCTGCCCCCCTAAAATCCAGGATATGTGTTTTTGTGTGGTTTGGTTCCGCTCTTTCTGTGATTTCAAACCACAATGACTGGTGGTCACTGTTACCCAGGTGCTCCCCCACTGTTACCCCCATCACACTGTCCTGGTTTGTGAGCAGAAGGTCCAGTATTGCCTTCTGCCGAGTTGGTTCCATGACCAGTTGCTTGAGGAAGGCACCTTGAAGGGAGTCCAGGATAAATCTGCTCCTAGTTGATGCTGCTGCTGGGATGCTCCAGTCCATGTCTGCAATATTGAAGTCTCCAACCAGTACTACCTCACCCTTGTCTGCTATCCTTTGGATGGCTAGCATCAGCTCCCTATCTGTTTCTTCCTCCTGGGATGGTGGTCTATAGACCACACTGATGTGGATGGCTGGCCCCATTTTCCTTTCTAGCTTAACCCACAGTATCTCTCCCCATTTTGTTCCTCCTGGATCTCTGTGGCCCTTATGTCATTTTTCACATACAGTGCACTCCTCCTCCCTTCCTGCCTGCTCTGTCTCTTCTGAATATGTTGTAGCCAGGTATGGCCATCTCCCAGTCATGGTTATCATTACACCAGGTTTCAGTGATGGCCACAATGTCCAGGTCTGACTGTACCATGACAGCCTCCAGATCTTCCATCTTGTTGCTAAGGCTCCTGGCATTTGCACACATGGCTTTCCATGATTTGACCTCCCTAGTCTGCTTCACTGTTCTACTCAGCCCCTTCCTTGGTTGTCATTTATCCCTGGTTCTCCTTGCTGTCTGTCCTTCTGCTGAATTTTGCCCTTTTCTGCTTATCCACCTTTTGGACACTAATCTCCATCTTTTGCACACCGCTTTGCAGAGATAGCCACTCCTCTGGTTCACTGGTTCCACTGCTAGCTGTGGGGGGCAATGGTGGGTACCCTCCTTGCTGGCCCACCCCCTTTGCTAGTTTAAATGCTTGTCAATGTAGCATTTAAACTTATCATTGAGTACTTGGGATTCCTCCAGGATGGATGCAGGCCGTCAGGCTTGAACAAACCTCCATCCTCCAGGTGGGTCCCAGTCACCAATGAATCCAAACCCTCCTCACAGCACCAGTTCTTCAACCATGAGTTAAAGTTCCTGGTGCATGCACTCTATGTTCTCCTTGCCTCTCACAGGTAGTACTTCTGAGAAAGTGACAGAAGTAGCTACTTGCTTGAGACCCCTCCCCAGTTTTCTAAACTCTTCCTGAACTTCCTTTGGCTCCCCATTTGCCAAGTCATTAGTACCTAGGTGGATAATGACATCCAGCTCATCCTCCCGTCTTGCCTTCCCAGTGATCCCCAGTATCTTCCTTCCATCCCTCCATGCCGTGGCACCTGGTAGGCACCTCACCTCCCTGTCCTCTCTCTCCTGTGTTCCTAGCTGGATCCCTCTTATGATGGAGTCCCCCACGAGGTTCACTTCCTCCTCCTCTGGGGTCCACTGCTTTCCCACTGAGGTCACCTCCTTGGCTAACCTCCACATCCTTTCCTTCCACTTCTCTGGGTACCTCTATTTGGTTGTCCTCATTTGCCAGTGTGGCATATGAGTTCTTGAGAGGAATAGGATCTGGGATGTGCCTCTGCCTGACTGCTCTAACCTCCCTGAGCTCACTGTCATCCAAGTGCTCCTCGCTCTCGCATCCTTTGAGGCAGCTGCATTGGACTGGGTGGTCCCTGGATAGGGGTGATGGTACTCCTGACCCAGTTTACTTCCGCTCTGAGTCTGGTTACCTCATCCCACAGTCCAGAGAGATGTATGCAGATAGGGCAGCACCTCAGTGTCCAGAAGGTCTGCCTGAATATGGCTGCACCACAGCCACTGCATTGCACCACTCCCCACATTATACTGCAATTCCACAACTTGTCTGCTACTGAAACTCTCTTAGTTCTCGTTTTATTAATTTACAGTACTAAAAATCCTGTAACTTTCACCAATGAACCCCTCTATTTTCAATTTAAGGATTCCCCTCCCCTCCAAATTGAGATGTAGTCTATCTCTAGCATACAGCTCCTTATCCTCCCAGGTCTCCCCCCAATCCCCCATCAACCCATTGCGAGCAGTGCTATTATGCCAGAGACAGTAAATAGTGGAACTGATCACTGACTGAGCACTACAGGTGGCTAGACAACCGCATTCTATCAGCATTATTTAAATTAAGGTCTCCCACTATTATTACTTCAGTACAGCCAAGGCTTTGCTTTTTTTTTTTCGCAATCATCAATAATATCAATAGACACTTTGGGAACTTTGTACAGATGGTGCCCATTTGAAGATCATTTCTAAATTCATTGCAGTAGCACTCTTATATTTTTAAAATCACAGTTCGATTTTTTTATAGTGCTGCTATTCCACTAAGTTAATTTTGTATTTATTAACTATTTAGGTGAATGATCTCGCTGAAGCCAGTATGTATAAGAAACTAGCCAACATTCCAATTATGGTTTATGTGATAATGCACTTCTCTATAAAAATTTAAGTTTGATACTATTTGCTTTGAGCAATTTGTTTTGTTATTTTGTGCTTCACTGATAAATGCTTCCACAGCCAACATTAGGGAACATACTCTGGTTTTGCAACACTTGCTCTTGTTGCCTTATTACAGCGATGTGAAATATGAAAGGAAAAAATGCTTGAGCTGAAATGTAGTGTGTAGTGGCTAGTTTTTTTTTTCTCAGTAAAGGGCAGTGCAACAAAAAGCCACTTATAGGTACATGAAGAGAAAGAAAACATGATCGTACTCCAGGCAGGCAGCATTATTGAGACGGCTATGAGTAACCCAGGAAATGCATCCAAATAACAATTATAACACACCGCATTAACACCCCTTCTCTTCACCATCACAACCCACCAAGCAGTATGGAGTGGTAACGGGCAGTATACCATAGTACAGGTCAACTTTTTGATAACTACCACTGTATGTTGTCCCAGGACAACGAATTAACTATGCATCAGTTTTTGCTTGATGTTTCCTTACCACAACAGGATTTGTTATCCGCACCCATTAGTGAGGAAGAAGTTAGAGCCGTTATTTCTTCTTTGGTCTTAGACAAAGCTCCAGGTCAGGACAGTTTTCCATCTAACTTTATTAAATTGTTTGTGGATGATTTTGACCCTCTTTTAGCTTGTTTATTCTACTATTTACAGGATCATGGCCTTCAGGATACTCTTTTATTAGAAGCTAGAATCGTGTTGCTCCCCAAACTGGGAAAGGACCCCCTCCCATCCAGACAGCTATAGACCGGCATCTCTTATAATGTGGATATCAAGATTTTGGCAAAAGTGCTAGCCATCAGGATGGGAAGGGTCTAGTCTAGGCTAATTGGCCCGGAACAGATTAGATTCGTGGTGGGGCAGTATGTTAGTGATCATTTCTGAAAGACTTTTCATTTGATTTCTACGTCAGGAGAGACAGGTCCTGATGCAGTCCTTGTCTCTCTGGATGCAGAAAAAGCTTTTGATAGAGTTTCATGGTTATATCTTTTTTCTCTTCTATCTCTTTACAGTATTCCCGCTCCCTATATTCAATGGTTATGTATTCTATATTCTTCTCCTACTGCTAAGATTTTCTGCAATGGGGTTCTTTCGGACCCATTTTCCTTGACTCCCAGTACTTGTCAGGGTTGCCATTGCTCTCCTTTTTTTTTTAATCTTTAAATAGAACTTCTAGCTCATAAACTCATGTCTTCTCCTAACATTTTGGACATTACCCTGGAGGAGTGTCAGGACTGGAAAATATCTATGTTTGCTGATGATATTCTGTTACACCTCTCTGAACCCTTGGTTTCTATCTCCACTGCAATTAGTTTAATTTCATTCAAATTGTTGGCATGTTTTCTGGTTACAAACTAAATTTACATAAAATGGTGGTTTATCCACTTTAACCCCACCTTTCTAAACAGGATTTTTCTCAGTTATTTATGCAGTGGGCTTCTCATTCATTTAAGTACTTGGGTATTCAATCACTAAGGATATCAACCTTTTAAAAGCTTTCAATCTTGACTCTCTCCTACACTGGATTGAACAGAATTGACTATGATGGTGATCTTTGCCCCTGACATTGTGAGTGGGAGCTAATATAAAAATGAATATTTTGCCATGGTTACTTTATCCACTAGGTTTGCTGAAACTTTTTCTCCCTACTTCTTTGTTCCAAAACTTGCATTTTTTTGCTATCAAAATTTTTTATGGTTGGACAAACCTCCCTAGAGAGCTTATTCCAAATTAGTGAGGCCTAGGAATATGGGGGGCTTGTCTCTCCGACACTTCCAAAGATATTGCTCTGCTCTTCATGTGGTTAAATATTTTCATTGGAATAATGTGATAGAGAATCTTGTTGAGGATCACTATATCCCTTCTTGGATGTTAATTGAATGAGCACTTTGTGCCCAGCATCACCTTTCTCCCCTCTTGTTGCTTTTTATTCCTTTTTCTAAACTACCTGGAGATCTTTGAGGTACCCCATAGCCTCGTCCCTTCAGTCTCATGCTCAGTTTTGTAGACTCTTAAGCTGTCCTATATTAAGGATGTTTCCCAACCCTTATTTGCTTTTTGGGACGAATATGAATTTCTGTCTACATTTGTTTTCAAATACTACCAGCTATGCCATTGTGTATTACAATTTTTATATCTCCCCGACGGATGAAGATGGGACACTTTTTAATACTTTGTCAATTCTTGCCCAACAATCCCATCTTATCTCACAGTTACATAAATGTATTAAGCAGCCTGTTTTTGAACTCTAATTCTCCTGCTGCCTTTTATTGACAAAATGTGTTAGCTCTTGATAAGCTGGATTCCTTTTGGTCAAAGATTTGGTCACATGTTTAAAACAAGATAGGCTGCATCTAGTTGTGTTTAATATCTTGCATAATTTCTGTTTCTCACCTATGCATCTTTATAGAATGGGAAAAGCCTATTCAGCTGCCTGTCCTCAGTGTAATTGTGCAGAGGGTGCTTTATTCCATCTTTTTTGGCAATGCCCGAGGATACGTACTTTTGGGTATTCCATTCAGAATATTCTGGACCCTATGCTAGGCTTATCTGATTTTTTTACCTCAGAGATTAGGGGACTAAAGACCATCATTATGGGGACCAAGGAAGGCACACATGGCATTGATATCGGCACTGGCTAAGCTGTTAATTCTTCAACATTGGAAAGATGAATCCCCTTCTACAAGATTGGAATGGGTCCAAGAAATGCTTAGGCTTTGAATGTTGAACGATCAATAGCATGTTTATTCCACACCTTACCTACATTTAAGTAATGCTGGAAGAGTTTACACACTTTACTTCTTACGACTAAGTAATTGGATGAGCTAGTAGTGGTCTGACTATATTTCACTTACTTTTTTGGCTCCTTTGTTCTGTTTCTGGGCTGTTTTCACTCCTACTGATAATATTTTTTGTACCTATTCTTATACTTTGGTAAGGATTGGTGTGCTTTTTTCTTTCTTTTTTTATTCTAGCTACATATGTTATTACTTGGCATGTCCACTTGCTGAGGGGTTTTGGGGGGCACAGTATTTTGGGAATAAGTTCCTTTTTTATATTTTGTTATTCTTAGTGGGGGGTGTTTTGTTTGTGTTTCGTATTGTATTGTTGATGGTTGTTGTTCTTGTATAGTTATTTATATGATGTTTTGTCCCTTTAGGATTTTTATTGTTATGTCTTTGTATTATGTAATTTTCAATAAAGTTTATTAAATTGCAAAAAAAAGGAAATGATGGTAAGTATGATGAAATTTGTAATATTACAGCTGCTGCTTAGTAGGGAAAAAAGATCAAAGGGACCACTACATTTGGGTGGACAGATGCTGCCATATACTGTGGGGGGATCTTTGATGTACAGAACCTGCAGAATGGGATAGACAGGGGCCACAACCATGCAGAGATCACATTAAATGACAGTTACTGTCACTTTCACTGCTTGAGACACATTATGAATCTATTGAGCCCACCTGCAGTAAGTAGCATGTTCAGGCATCCAGATTACGTATATCCATGAAGCTTATATTATGACATGAGGTCCTACATACAGTACATACTTATCTAACATTAACATAAGGTATGCAGAAAGAGACTGTCAGGGTGATTTGTGTTTATTTTCACAGCACGGGGTAGTTTAGTATGACATCAGGATATACTCTAGAGTTCTTTTGCAATACAGACCAATAGTAAAAAGAGCATAATTATAAAATAGCAAACAGGAGAGCTGACTTAACATTGTCATGGGTTCTATGTGCAGCAGTAACTATGGGCCCGATCCTGCATCGCCCACCATTAGAGGTGGCACCATTGTGCCTCCCAACTATATTGCAGTAAACATTCACTTCTTAAATCATTGCAGACTGTTTTACTTTTAACTTTATTACAGTTGTCAGTTTGAATATATCAAATATAGCACAATGATTTATGAGAACAGAATTAAGTTGATGTAAATGAGTTGATGAAGTTCTCTTTTTTTTAATAATGGCAGGGATGGGCTATATTGAGAACATCAGATGCATCACAAAAACACTTTAAATATAGTAGTAATGATGAGTCCTACTTTTAATTGGCAGACAAGCATCACACTTTGAATATCAGATAGTGAACTCAGTGACAAGATATATTACTTGCTGCAGAAGCTAATCAACCTCACAGCAAGCATAGCAATCACTTCACTATTCTTTATTAAACAAATCATTACTATGGTTAGAAACGTGATGCTCCTGATGGTTCATCTTTTTTGGATGATTTGTTTGTCCTGACAAAGAAATCATACAAATGAGCACCAAAATTCACTTTAGCAAAGTCACCTCACAAAAAAACAGACACACAAAAAAAAAGCAATCAAATTATTTTACTGCTCATTATTACTTTTCATTCCTACCTTGGTTATGTCTCTGATTGACTTTCACAGTTATCCACACTATGAGATGCAGTGCTACGTGTTGGGCTGGCCAGGGCAGGCAGGGGAATAAAGTGCTTTATTTATTCTGCTCCAATCTACATTGCCAGGACTTTCTGCTGCTCACGCAATACTTGTCCTTCATCCTCAAGTCATTCTGAGCAGTTAAACCTTAGTCATGTGAGAGGAAGCTTCAAGCAGAGCAGTTGCCTCCAGGGAATGGATACTAGGAAGGAAGCTTGCAGGAATTTACTGTAAAGTGGAAGTGCAAATAGGAAATTAGAACGTACTGAAAAATATATAGTCTACAGCATATCTCTTAACCCTGTGTCCCTGAAGTAAGGGACACAAAAACTCAAAATGAGGGAGCAGGAGGGGCACTGGCCTGTCATAATGAGGGACACATCCCCAAACATTGAGACACAAACTCAGAACACTGTGGGAAGGTTCCATGTGATAAGGGTGAAGAAATAATAGCATCATACACATGAGTGAGTGCACAACGTTGAAAACACAAATGGTGATTGTGCACTATGGTGACCCAAAATAAGTGACCATACCAACACAAGCTAACATACATTTTATGCAGAGGCTATGCCCCCTGCAACCCCCATGTGGGGAGCTGCACCACCCCCCCCCTTAATAGAATCAACTCCAAGGGGGGTCTGGCACTGGGATAAGGAAGCAACACGGGAGGAGGCTATTTGGGTAGAGCAAATATGGGGGAGCGGGACAGAGGGGAGCAGGAAAACAACATAACAGAAATACAACTCTCAATGACTAAAAAAAAAAAACACCAGAGCTCCAACCCAGGTTCAAACCCACGTCCTTTCACAACAGAGGCATACACTGCCTCCACAACACCACACAACCAGCTCGACACTGCCTCACCGAACTACCTGCTATATCCTGGTTCCAGTGAGGTCCCTCCTACCATCGCTGTATCCTGCAGTTGCAGTTTTAGTCCATCTATCCTCTCTATTCTGTCAGTCGCTCTGCTTCCCCATTCGCTCTACTGACAGCCATTCAAATTGAGTCACTCAATTTGAGTCACCCACATCTCTGGATACCCTATGGGAATCATTGTATTTATCTATAAAAAGATTTATTTTGGATTCAACATCTGAGAATATAATGAATTTCTGCTTTAAAGTCTGAATTTAAAGCACATTCTTTGCGTGGGTAGTGTCTTTTCCATAAGGGTCAGATGACAGGCAAAGCCATTTTTATCTGCAAAATTAGAGATATCAATCATAATCAGGGACAGTTGAGAGGTATGGTCTATGGGGTAAATGGGACAGGTCAGTCAGACCATCCTGTAATTAAGGAACAATACTAAAGAGCTGTATCATCCCCTCTAGTTGGAGGTTGAATGAAAATTGTCTTGACCTAACGCTAGGTGATAATTGGGAGGAGGTGCTAAGGGCAGTATCCCGAATGCAACCTGTATGCCTTTTGCAGTTAAACCACAGTCCTGTGAGGGGAAGCTTTAAACAGCCCAATAGCAGCCAATAATGTGGCTGTAGCATTATATTCAAATCCTATAGGACTAGTGACCTAGAGCACAGGGCTTTGGCTTCATTGAGGACTGGGGGTCCACCTGAAGAGATAAAGGTCTATACTGGCATGATGGTATGCATCTGTCCACAAAGGGAACCAAGCTTCTAGGTGACAGGTTTAAATTCTTCCTTGGCAAGCTTTTAAACTAGCCAAGGGGGGAGGTACTGATAAGAGGCAGGAAATTTCAAGCCTCCCCCCTCAAAACATGGCAGGTAGTAAGGTAAACACTAAGGTACAGAGCTCAACACAGGACAGGAGGGGTAAATGGAAAAATAGACAAGGGCAATAAGAGCAGGGATGGGGGAAAAAGGATAAAGCCAACATTAAATGGAGGGCAATGAGTACCAATGCCCATAGTCTGGGAAACAAGCTTCCTGAGCTACTGTAGTAGCCCTGATGGAAGATGAACAATTGGATATTGTGGCAGTCATGGAAACATGGTACACAGAGAACCATGACTGGGATGTCAGCATACTAGGGTACACAATCTACAGAAGGGACAAGGAAGGTAAAAGAGGAGGTGGAGTAGCTCTATGCATAAGGGAAGGGATCAAAGCTACAGAACTAAAAAGTAAAGGGGGAGGACAAGAGGCACTCTGGGTCACCTTGGAGACAGAGAATGGCATCACAATCTGCACAGGGGTTGTATACAGACCCCCATCTCAAGGGGAGGAAATGGACAAGAAAATGATAGAAGACATTCTCAAAATGGCTGAAAAAAGGGAGATACTGTTGATGGGGGACCTGAATATGCCAGATGTTAACTGGGTGACATGTACTGCTGCCACATCCAAGAGCAGGGCCATTCTTGATGCCCTGCAGGGGGCAGGCCTTAGACAGCTAGTGTTGGAACCCACTCGGGAGGAAGCAATACTAGACCTGGTACTCTCAAATGGAGAGAGAATCACAAATTTAGAAGTCAGTAGACATCTGGGAACAAGCGATACTGCACAGTGTGCTTCACAATGAGCACAACCATGGAGATAAGCTCATACAAAACAAGGATACTGACTTTAGAAGGGCTGACTTTGGCAAAATGGGTGAATACCTGAAGAATGCACTAGCAAATGGCCAAAAGGAGGGGTGGAAGAACAATGGAGAAAAATTAAAACTGCTATCATAGAGGCAGCAAGCCTTTGTATGAAACAAATAAAGAAAACAAAGCGGAGTAAAAAACCACGATGGTTCTCAAAAGATGTGGCAGGGAAGGTTAAGCAGAAAAAGGCTGCATTCAAAAAGTATAAGGAATCACAGAAGGAGCATTACAGGGAACTGTATCAATTAAAGCAGAAAGAAGTGGAGAAGGCAGTCAGAATAGCAAAGGCCCAAACCAAGGAAAAAATAGCCAACTCAGTTAAGAAGGGGGATAAAACCTTTTATAGGTACATTAGGGAGCATAGAAAGGTTAAGGGAGTAATAGTGAAGATTAATTTAGGAGAGGGGAGGTGGGCAGAGGGAGACAGTAAAAAGGCAGAGAGACTGAATGAATACTTTTGCTCAGTATTCACAAAAGAAGATGAGGAGGAGTTACCTAAATCAGACAATAGAAACACTCTGTGTAGGGGGGTTGACACCAGTCCATTCACAGAAGAAAGAGTCCTGAAAGAACTCCTAAAACTCAAGGTGGACAAAGCAATGGGCCTGATGGATTCACCCAGAATCCTAAAAGAACTAAGGAGGACCTAGTGACACCACTGACCATGCTTTTTAACAAATCATGGCAGGATGGGGTGGTACCTGAGGACTGGAGGAGGGCAGATGTGATTCCCCTTCACAAAAGTGGGAGCAAGGCAGAAGCAGGAAACTACAGACCTGTAAGTTTGACCTCAGTAGTAGGGAAAATGATGGAATCACTTCTGAAAGAAAGAATTGTTGAGTACCTAGAGGTAGGCGGGGCACAGGACCCAAAGCAGCATGGATTTACAGCAGGAAGATCATGTCAGATGAATCTAATTGATTTCTTTGACTGGGTGACCAAAGTAATAGACCAGGGAGGGGCTGTGGATATGGCCTACCTAGACTTTAGCAAGGCATTTGACACAGTCCCACACAAAAGATTAATAATCAAGTTAGCCAGCCTGGGACTGGGTCCCAGAGTGGTAGCCTGGGTAGCAAACTGGCTGCACAACAGGACACAGAAGGTAATAGTGAATGGAACACATTCCGAAGAAAGGGAGGTTACTAGTGGAGTACCTCAGGGCTTAGTACTGGGTCCAGTCCTCTTTAACATCTTTATAGGTGACATTGCAGAGGGTCTGAAGGGAAAGGTATGCCTCTTTGCAGATGACACAAAGATCTGTAACAGAGTTGATACACACGAGGGGTAGAAAAGATGAGAAGGGACTTGGTAAGGTTGGAGGAATGGTCAGACATATGGCAACTTAGATTCAATGCAAAGAAGTGCAAGTAATGCACCTGGGAAACAAAACCCAGGAGAAGAGTACACAATAGCAGTGGAGGTACTAACAACAACAAAAATGGAAGGCACCTGGGGGTAGTCATATCAGATGACCTAAAGGTGGGTAAGCAATGTGAAAAGTCAATAAGGAGAGCCAGGGGGATACTGAGATGCATAGGAAGGGGCATCACAAGTAGAAAAAGGAAAGTGGTTATTTCTCTATATAGACAGTCGATGAGACCCCATCTGGAGTACTGTGTGCAGTTTTGGAGACCTCATCTATGCAAGGACATAGACAGGATGGAAACAGTCCAGAGGAAGGCAACTAAAATGGTGCAGGGTCTGCAGCAGAAACCATATGAGGAGAGACTGAGAGAGCTTAATATGTATACTCTTGATGAAAGGAGGGACGGGGGGACATGATAGAAACTTTCAAGTACCTCAAGGGAATCAGCAAAGTCCAGGAGGGTAGCATCTTTCAGAAAAAGAGATGTGTAAGACCAAGGGCACAATTTAAAGATAGAGGGGTGACAGTTCAGGGGTAATGTGAGAATTTTTTCACGGAAAGAGTGGTGGATACATGGAACCGCCTTCCTGACGAAGTCGCTGGGTCTAAAACAGTGGGGGAATTCAAACGTGCATGGGAAAGACATAAGACAATTATAGTGGGGGGTTGCAAGAAGTAGGCTGTTGGTTAACTAGAATCTGCAGCTTATCCAGTAGGTAGGGAAATGGGCAGACTGGTTGGGCCAAGTGGTCCTTATCTGCCATCAAAGTCTATGTTTCTATGTTTCTATGACCTCAGAGTGTCTGGGTCCCCAGAGTGTGAGGTCAATGGAGTAGGAAGGTGACATCTGCCGGGACATCCTCAAGTAGGCCACAGTGCCACAAGGACCTCTGCTTAAGATAAAACAGAATCAAATGTAGGACAGAAGGGGTACATGAAAAGGGAGCTGGTGTCATAGCACAAGTGTGAGAAAGCAGTGGGGAGCATAGGGAAGGACTAAAACAGCAGGGAGTCAATTGATCAAGGACATCCCGAGTGTTGGGCATTAGAAGCTAGAGCCCTAAATCTTTATTCATTAGCCCCAAATAAATGATTCCAAATTCCTAAACCTGACCCCTGGTCTATTTGTTTGTTTTTTCACTGGGAGCCCCTTATCTTTTCAGACCCTAGAAATGTCCATGCAATTGAGTAGGCAGGAAACAGAGACGCAGTCAAACAGTAGATGGAGTAGCCTTCTCATCTGACCAGGCTCCAAGATGGCTACATAAGCTGCTAGCTCTTCACCTTAGGCAGATACATTGAAATAAAAAAAAAAATGTTTTCTTCAACTACCTTTTCCATGGGAGCTTTAGTGGATTTCTTTACAATTTGCAGTACTTAAATGAATTCCTGAAGCTCATAACAAAAAACGATAATAAAGCAGTCACATTCAGCAAGTGAACTTTGAGCTGCCGACAGTCTGAGCTGGTGAGTGGGGTGCTTAAACTGACCATGAAGGGTTAATCTTAAAAAATACAACAAATGTTCAGTGAAATTCTCGAGGAGGCAATGGATATGAAGTCCTGCATCACTTCCCTTGAGTAGCAAATGGAGCAAGTGTCCATCAGGATATTCAAGATAGAAACGTCCATGTGGCACCTGGATCAACAAGCTGACTCTTGGGACATACACTGTACATTCCTCTTATAAAGCCAGAAATCTCCCTTTTATGGGAGGAACTTGATGATCTTGAATGCTGGGCTTGGCATATTAATACATGCATTATCAGGGCACTCAAGGGAGCTGAAGGAAAAAATATGATTGACTTTATGCAGCATCTTTAACTAATTTCCTTGGTATCCCTGGGACACAGCTGGACACCCAGCAGCCACACCGCTCATTGGCCTTTCAACTGAAGACTGGTGAGAAGCCCCATCTTATTCTGGCCCTCTGATTGAGACATACTAGCAAGGAGTCACTGCTTATACTTGCAAGATCCTTAACCTGGCATGGGCACCGCATCTCCTTTACTAGGACTAAACTAAATGAGAAGAGGGCAGCCTTTACTGTGATCTAACATTCACTGCAATAACTTGGGCTTCACTGCAAAATGACTTGTCCTGTCACGTTTAAAATTGGGAAGAATGGTGTTCTACATTATTTATGGAGCCAGCAGAGGCTGCAGACTTTATTCACACGTCCTGGGCTATTTGTACAGAGACTTCTGCCAGTTAACATCAACCCAGCCAGCATTGAACCCTGGAGTCTAACCAGCTGATGAAGACCTCTCATGCTGTGATGAACACATCCCCATATGCGTCAGTTCCCTCCACAAGTACTGCTCCCCCTGAACAATGGCAGAAATGGCAGTCAAGAAACTGCAAGCCAACCCAAGGCACCACTGGAAGACAGAAGCACACCAGGCTACAGCATTGCAGCACAAGCAGAGGTTCCCAGGCTTCTCCCCATGGATCCAGCTGCCCTGGTGAATTTCCTCGTGACAACTAGTCACTGCAACATTTCAAAGAGGACTCCTCGACAAATCTCACAATTGAACTGTTGCCATCAAAACTTGGTCTAACAGCAATGGCAACCTTATCATGGGCCAAGGCAGTGCAGAAATCTAACAGGCTGTTAACGGCTCTAACAGTGTTGTCATTCCTCATGGGCCTACTCATCTGCAGCTGGTGCCTCAAAGATGTCCTGCCTGATTGAAATACTGTATAAGTAAACCTCTTGAGTGAACTGCTCATGCTGAACTGTATTTTCTATATGAACTTATTACTGCAAGTTGATGTAAAATTCGGATTATATTACCACTTTAGGTATTTATCCATTATTTCTATGCATATGCCTCACTAAACTGCTGCAGGGGAGACCTTGGATTCCCAATTATACTCCTATTGCTCCTGTAAGGTCTCCCCCCTTTTTTATTATATCCGTCTGGAGAGTATGCAAGCAATGGCTGGTAATTATCTCTCCCTCTTCTACTCCAATGAGACCTGCTACCCTTTATCAGTGTTGGGCCTCGCAGCTGCTAGCTGACCTGAAATGTCATCACCCATTCTGGATTCGGCCTTCTGAAAGCTAATCACCCCCAATATGCCCCTGTTAGCTGGGGCCAATTTCCACTAGCAGCTGATGGTTTAGACTTCCTACTGAGCACCTGGCAGGGTTGAGGTACCAACAAGCAACTTGTCTGCAGCTCCATGCAATCATAATCCTGAAGTAGCACATTAGTAGCTTAATGAGACTGTTCCAGCTGCAGCTCCACAAGAACATCCATGGTGGCAGCTGCTCCTCCACTGAAATTAACTCTCACAAAATTACAGAAATGCCTGCCTAGTTTGCTCACAATAACGTCTTTTCTAATCTCAGAAAGCTGCAGCATATGAGGGGAAATGTTTGGGATGGGTGACAGTTATTGTTGTACAAAAGATTTATGGCAGCCAGTGAAATGTACGAAGTCTTTAATTGTCAAAAACTATACATTTGCCTATTGTGAGGCTCACTAAAGGGGGAACTGTTTTTTTTTTTATTTTTTATTTTTTTACTTTCTCTTTATGCTCCCCAGGCCCACAGCACCCCACTCTCTTTGGAAGTCACCTACAGCCTTCAGTCCATGCTCTCCTACCTGTTCCCAGAGTGGTCCATTCCCCATGGAGCCTTGGTTCTACCCCCCCCAGGTGGGGTTGAGGTGGGGGACCATACACCCCATATTGCTTGGTTTGGTTGGGATGCCAGTTCCGAGGCAAGTAGGAGACATTGGGGATCGAGGTCTAACACTCCATCTACCAGGGCACCATGGGCCATTTTCTCATTTTTTCTGCATGGTGTGCACCCTGATGTCAAGGTGCTGAGCACCGACGTCCACCACACAACTCCCTTACTACTGGCTGGGCTTGCTGTACCTCAGGTTTTCACTTGGGGTCAGTCAAGCGCCAAGCCTTGGTCCCCCTTCCCCCCACAGAAGGTGAGCCATCCCTTGGACACTCAAGCCTCCTCCTCCGGCTGGCCCTCCAGCTTCCCAGACTCGTTCCCGAACCTGGTTCATTGACATCATGAGTGGTAGCACTACTGGTGTGCCGACAGGCCAGTGGTGAACTGGTTTTTAAGGTACAGTTCCCTCATTCTCCTGTGGCCCTTCCACATAGAGCCCCCTCTTCTTTTTTCCTTTTTTTTTTTACTGCTAGGCACTTTGGGTACTGGGTCAATATGTCACTTCAAGAAGAGTGCAGCAAAAACCATGCTCCAGAAATTGCTAAATTATGTACAGCAAGAGGGGTATTAGAGCATCCGGGAATTGCCACTACACCTGTCACTGTATGCTCAGAAGTGAAGGGGCTATAGATGCTGCAGATGTGATTCCTGGCTGATCCACTACCATGGTGGAGTGGCTAAGGCATCAGTACCTGGAGTGAAGGAGACCTGAGGACCAGGGTTTGGTTCTCTTTCTCCCAATTTTGGAATTTTTAATTTTTTTTAAAGAAATGTTCTTCCTCTTGAGTTTCTTCTCATCCCTGTGGTCCATACCCCCTTGGAGCTGAATATAATAAGTCCAGGGGGTGTGGGGGCAAAGCCCAAAAACGGCAACTGTTTTCCTATTTATTGCTATGGGTCATGAGCATTTAGTAACTGTTAGTGTTTATACCAACCCTATTTGCAAGGACGGCATTTTGCTTGCAGTGTTGTTTGCCTGTTGTTTTTGTTTGTGGGTTTTGACTCCATGCTTGACTTTGTCAGGTATCAGCTTGTGACAATAGTTTGCCTACTACCCCTTCTTCCACTCCACATCAAAAGCCATTACCCAGACTCAGTACTCAATGCTGTAGTAGTCAGTACTGCCTAAATCAGCATCCTTGGCAGTTACACTCTTGCCATATCATTTACTCCTGACCATTTGGGTAAACAGCTTTGGGTCTGATCTTAACTGGCAGTGGCTGTATTAAATAGAAACTGCCTCCAGGATCTGTGCTGTCAGATAGCTCCCAGCTTGGAACATTGTCCTGCCCTACTTGCTGTCGATGGGGCATTGAGATCTGTGTTACCCACAGCATTGGCAACATTTCTTTTAATTTAAAATTTGTTAAACAGGTTAGTTCCATGAGCATTAAATGCCCACTTGTATGGATAACCCAGACAGAAAATAAAGTAGTCAAACATTATAATTAGACAAATTTGCATACAAAATCAACAGTTTATGTTTGGTTTATATATGAAGTTTTATATTGTATGAATGTATTGTTATATCTGGTGGTCACCCATGAAAACAGGCATTATTGCTCACGGATTTACCAGAGTTTAAATAAACAAAACTAAACAACATGACAAGCAACTTCTTGTTCAGTGTACCTTACCTGGTGAAACTTTTCAATAAACAAATAAATGATACACTAGCAATAAATACAAGATGAGTTTTCAAGACAGCATTTTTTCACTATGTTTTTAAAAGACAAGTAAGAATTTGCAGGTTGTAAAGCAGTAAGGACCTTTGAGCTGTTGATAACTTGAATAAGGGAAGTCTAAGAATGGAAACAGTATGGGATTTAATGAAATGCATGGAATCTTGAAGTTCAATATAATCTTTAAAAGTAACAAAACTGGACCTTTACAAACATGCCAAAAGGAAATTAATCTAAAATAAATACAGTGTTGTTCAAGTAAAGAAAAAAATCCATGGATGAGTAAAGTTGACAATGATGAGTCAGTCTTGAACAGGACATGAAATTACATGTGTTATTGCATGACGTCCTAACTCTGGTAAGACATGTAAAGGAAGCAGCAAAATATCATCATCTTTTACATCTGGAGTATCTTTGTTGAATTAAGTAATACACCATATTTCTCCAGCCATTCATTCATTCACCAAAAGAAAATCATACTGCAAACCAAAATATAATTTATCAACATTAGAATCACAAGTATATAAAACAATATCATCTGCATGAAGCAAAACTTGAAAAGATAGAACTATGTCACAAATCATTTTAAAACATAATAAATAAAAGAGGATGTAACTAGAGACCAGAGGTACACCATTATTAATACTAGCAAATGGGAGCATAACATCTTGCAATGCAACTCTCTGCCGATGGTTAAACAAATTACTTTCAAACCATGACAAAACACAATTTGAAAAACCTGTGTCCCTGATTATGGAAAGTAGGCAACTGTGGTGTACCAGGACAAAAGCTTTTTATAAATTGAAGAAAATAACCATTGTTGTCTAATCCCTTCCCAAGGCTCCATGGAGAGCAGACAGACGTTCAACCAAAGCAGTAAGGGTACTGTAATCCATCTTAGATCTATGTTGATAAGGAGACACAATACTGAGAGGAGTACTCGCTTCAATGCTTTGAACAGAGGGAAAAGTAGGGAAATGGGCCTGTCATTTTTTACCTGGGATTGATCCACATTTTTGAAGATCGGTACCACAGTTGCCTGCTTCCAGGATCCAGGATCCAGGACCCAGGAACAACACCAAGACTCAATGAAAAATTAAACAATATATTGAAAGGAACAACCATTAAATCGCTATCAAAATAAGACAACTTTAAATCCATACCATCCTCCCCAGTTCTTGATTTTAAATTCATTGTATTGAGATAACCTAACAAATCCTCACTAGTAACTTCTCTAAAATTGAACTATTGTTCCTTTTGTGGGTGTCAGTGTGGCTCAGTTGGTAGCACATCTGCCTCTGGACCAGAAGGTCATGGGTTCTTGTCCCACACTGGGATTGGACTTGCACCTAAAAATCGCTGGCATCCAAGTGCAGTATTGGGGGGTGCTGTACTGCTGGGGTGTACTGTACTTCGGATGAGATGTTAAACCAAGGTCCCTGCTGCCCATCCTGGTGTTGTCCAGGTGGAAGTAAAAGAACCCAGGGTACTCTTTGCAAAGAGCAGGGAGCATTCCTGGTGTCCTGGACAACATTCCCCATCCCATAAACCAGTTCATGCAATTATACAAGCTGTGTGTAGTGATGATGTGCGATATGGCTGCCACCACACATTCAGTCACTTCACTACCAGTCTAGCATTGCTTGTAACACGCTTTGGGATACTGTGTATGAAAAGCGCTATATAAATATTGATTCTTTTTCTTCTTCTTATTTCATTATCAGATAAACATACATTGTTAACATCCTCATTATATAGAGCATATTTGATTGCACTGCAAAAGGTGACATTCAATTCAATGGCAATCTCGAGTGTGAAAACAATTCACCAGTTGAGGATGATACAGAAGTGATAAAATTAGATTTGGATTTTCCCAACAGCTCATTCAATACTTTCCAATCCTCACCAACCCCATGACTTCCATCAAACTGTTTATATAAATAGTAATCTACTTCAGCTTTACAAACAAGTTACTTGCACATATTAATCAACATTTTGTATTCAATTTGCAAAGACAGAGATATCTTAATTTTAAACCATCTCCATACCCTTTCTGACTTCGGAATCAACTTTATTAAATCAGAAGAAATCCAATTTTGGTTCTGTTTTTAATCCACAGTTTTCTTAGGGGAGTTAACCTATCACAAACAACTAATAATTCTGAAGAGATAAAATGTAACATAGAATCCATGTCAGGGACAGACAAAATATATGACCAGTTAATTGTCAAATCTATCCCCTGAATTCATTTACATTAAGATCACACAGTGAACAAGACAGAATACTGAGAGGGGGTGAATGAGATTTCCTAGCTGTCCAGGAACAAAACACTGGACTATGGTCACACAGAGTTGGCAAGGGAACCAGCCTCCGGAATTCTGTCATGTCTAACAGTCAGAGTCCAGTCCAAAAGTGTTTCTGCACCAGTTTTGTAATTACAGTGGTATGTGTGGTTTCTTTTATAAGTTGAATCAAGCCCTGTCCTTCCTCTTGCTTTCCCATTCTTTCTACTACAATCTGTCAGAAAAGCTGTTAGGGATCTGCCACCTGTGCCCCCAACAAATACTGGTAAATAGTGCTGCACATGCTGTAATATGAGCTACCAAATGTCTACTAGCAGCCCTTTACATTGTCTACACTTCCAACTTGCCGCATGCTGAAATGAGGAAGTTCACTAGCTCATCCTTCTTGCACCTACCTATTATGACCTTTTCTCTGCCTTTTGCTCTTCTCTTGTATTCTTTTCCCAGTGCCGCTTCTGGGTCCTGTTCCATATGCAGCCCAGACCATTTCGCTTCTCACTAGGTATTAGCAATGAGCAAATGCCCTCTCAGGTTTTCCACCTTGGCAGCATACAAAGCACATGTTGGTATAAGGGCAGTCGGATGCTACACAGCAGCATCACTCCACCCCCCCCCCCACTGGAATGCAGTATGTGAGAGTTTTTCATAACCATGCTTTGGCCCTCAGGCCTACAAAAATACCATCATACCCATCACCATTGGGCTCATTAAATACTGAATGTTGTAGACGTGGCTGATGTGGAAATATTTGGCAGTCCAGCTGGGAAAAGCACAAGCCTAACTGTAAAAGGGAGACTAGCTCGGTTCCTATACAGGGCACCGAGCTTAGGGCACAGTTTTTTTATGATTGCATCAATGGGGTCAGTGAAGGTAAGGTGATGGTTGAGCCATATCCCTAGATACCGAAAGGAAGCAATGTCCTCCAGAGTTGTCCCATCCTGGGTGTGGAAGAAGGGGAGGGAGGGGAGTCTGGCTAGCCATTGCCTCATGCAGAAAGTCATAGTGACCATTTTTTTAGTGTTGGGGAAGAGATGGTGTGAACTGAACCAGAGTTGAACTTTATTGAAGTCAGACTGGAGATTGGATTCAACTTCTTCTGGGGAGGAGCTGGAGGCAAATAGGATGGTGTCGTCCATGAACATGTGTATAAATGTAGCTGTGCAGATTTGTGGCAGGCCATTAAAGAAAGTGGAGAGCAGAATGGGGCTGAGCATCGACCCTTGGGAGACACCAGTAGTTACAGGGAGGGGGGAGGATGTGGCATTAGCAATTCTTACTGATTGTGTTCTACCCAGGAGGTAGGCACTGAACCAGTTAGTGGCTGAGGTAGTGAGGCCTTCTTCGGAGAGAGTTATTAACAGCAAGGGGTGGGAGACAGTGTCGAAAGCTTTAGCAAGGTTGACAAATAATGCTGAGGAGATCTGCCCTTTGTCCATTCCAGAGAAGATAGCATCAGTGAGTCTAATCAAGGAGGATGCAGTGGAGTGACCCTTCCTGAACCCAGACTGGAATGGCATGAAAAAATTTGAGTCTGAGAGAAAGGAGGTAAGCTGAGTGAGCACCAGGTGTTCTTGTATATTAGCAAGGACTGGGATGAGAGAGACAGGGTGGTAGTTAGAAGTGGTGGACGTGGGACCCCTTTTAGGGAGGGGAATGACAATGGCATGCTTCCAGGTCTGAGGGACAGCTGCAGTGGTGAAGGAGAGGTTTAGGAGATTTGCAAAAGAGGTTGCTATGGCTGAGGCAGAGAGGTGGAGGAGTTTGGTGTCCAAACTATCGGGGAATTTGCCTTTGGATGGATTTAGAACCAGTAAAACCCTGAGGGCTTTGGATTGCATGATGGCTTTGAAGGAGAAGGTGCAAGGCCCTAGTGAGTTCATGGGTCCTGCAGTAGGGTCAGGTGGGGCAGGAGGAGAGGAGAGTTGAGGTACATGAGGTAAAATATGTGTTGAACTCAGCAGCCATCGTCTGTGGATCTGAGAGGAGAGAGTTGTTTACTTTTAGGAGCAGTGTGGGATTTGCAGTCGGGGGGGGAGAAGAGGGGGTGGATGACCTTCCAGAATTTGGATGGGCTATTTAAGTTTGACTGGAGGGAGGAGCTGAAATATTCCACTTTAGAAAATGTTTTTTTTCCTTGCTGGACTCTGATTGGCCAGTACCCCTAAAAAAGGGGTACATTAACTTTCAATAGATGACCAGCAAGGAAAAACTCCCAGTCAGCTGACCAAAACACCACCTCAGATAATCAAAGTGCCGCACCATCAAAAAATTCAATCCTGGTGAGGTGACGAGAAATCGGCTGGCACCTCAAAAATGTCCGACAACTATCCTGTCAATTTTGACTTGCTCAACATCCTAAAAAGAAACAGGGTACTCAACGAGGATGACGAATGTCAACCAGAGCCAAAAATAACTGAACCTGAGAAAAAAAAAGCTAAAGTAAGTGACCGTTTTGTGGCGCTAAGTGACACACAGCTAGACACCATAGAAAGCGAACGGCAAGAGGTTAGCACAATAAAAAATACCAAGTGGGCAATTTCAGTTTTTGAACAGTGGGCTGTACATAATAACATTAAAATTGAGTGGCAAACAATAGGTTTTGAAATCCTGAATGAATACCTCAGGCGCTTCTACGCCGAGGTCCATACGACAAGCGGGTCTGACTACTCGTGGTTCCTACATGTGCTCTGAGAGCAGGCATATACCGCCACTTAGGCACCACGGACATTAGATGGCCCGTAAGCATAATCTCTGACCCAGTGTTTAAATCCTCTAACAATGTCCTGCAAGCTGTGTTGAAACGGCTTCGAAAGCAGCAGAAAGATAAGTCAACCCACTACCCTGCAATCACAGAAGCCGACCTAAACAAGTTACGTGCCAGTCCAGCCCTAGATCCCAAAACCGCGCCTGGGCTAGTGAAAAAAGTGTGGTTTGACGTTCAACTACACATGGCCAGGTGTGGCAGGGAAGGACTGAGAGACTTAACCAGAGAAAGTTTCTTCGTAAAAGAAGACAAAGCAGGCAATCGCTGTATCACCTTAAGCCACAATCAGGAAACCAAAAACCACAAAAATCCTCAGGAAATAAATAAAGAAAATACCAGAGGTTTCATCTTCGAGCAGAGAAACAGCCTACTCTGCCCTGTCATGTCATTCTTAAAATACCTTGAAAAGTGCCCACCTGACGCCACAAGTTTCTACCTCCACCACAAACGTCTACCACAAGAAAAGCTGAACCATCTAACCTACTGGTACAGCAAAGAAGCAATAGGCAAAAATTACCTAGGATCCTTGATGCCCAAATTAAGTGAAGAAGTAAACCTTTCTCAGCGGTATACTAACCATAGTATACGAGCCACAGCAGTGCAGCTCCTCTCACAAGCAGGTCTAACAATGAAGGAAATTGTCGCAGTTACCGGGCACCGATCAGAGCAAAGTCTCGCCACGTACTGGGCACCATCCACATCTGATCAAAAAGCGTGGAGCTCTATATTAAGTGCACCAAACGGAAATCGCAAGCAAGACTCCTCATCTGAAGCAGCAGAACAGGACAAGAATCAGCAACCAAACCAGACCACTTCCAGCAGTCTGCCACCTACAGACGGCTCATCGATAGGAACAAGCAACGTTTTCCATCCCTCCAACTGTACGTTTAACAGCCCAATCCAGTTCATTACCTACCAAAAATAAATGAAACCCTCACCAATTTCTTGTTTTGTCCACACCATTAAGTAAATAGTTTAAAAAATGCGGTTTACCAGCATTTATGTTCATTTGAAGTGTCCCAAAAAGGGACTATTTTTTTTCTTCAACAGTTGTACTCATTAAATTAAAAAAAATAAAAACTATTTATTATTTATACTGCAAACCTTGACTCTGTCTGTTTATTGTGCAAACACCCCCATTTTCTAAGCGCAATAATGCCCTCCAGGGTGGGCAGTATGGGCAATACCGGACCGTGCAGGGGTTATAAGGCCCTCCGCCTGCAGCGTCGGGCCTCATTACACCCCTGGGTGGTCCGGTATTGCCCAATACCGCCCATCCTGTTGGGCATTATTGCTTGCTTAGCGAGGTGAGTTGCTCTGGTGCACTTGTTCCACAGCACATGGTATGTGGTGAGGTCTTGAGGGAGGCGAGAAGATTTATGTGCTCGCCAGGCTTTGTCACAGGCATTCTGGCAGGCTATTAGTTCATGGGTGATCCATGGCAGGTGGTTACCACATACCCTTGAGTGACACAGTGGGGCATGCATATTCCAGACATTGAGGAGGAATGTGTCTTGGAAATGTAGGAGGGCGGCATCTATATAGCAGACAGTAGAGGGTGGGTTCCAGTTTGCAAGGGGTAGGTCCTTCAGCACAGGGGTGAGATTGAGGGATTTCTAGAACCATTGGATTAGGAACTTTGGGGCAGATTTGGGGTGGTGAATTTTTCTGACCAGGTAAATAATATGGTGGTCACTCAGGGAGTCAGGGAGCAGTCCAGCTTGGAAGACCTGGTGGGGTTGGTGGTGAGTGCCTAGTCTATCAGCGAGTGGTTCCCAGATTTGAGGTTTAGGCAGGCAGGCTCGGTGATGGATTTTGACAGATTTAGTGCCAAAATGTCAGTACAGGCTTTGCTGAGAGATTGAGCTAGCCAGTTGTGGTTAAAATCCCCCAAAATATACAATTCCCCAGTTGAGGTTAAGGAGGAGATTTGCAAGATGAGGTCAGTGACAAATGTTGCCGGTGTGCCCGGCCGGCAGTGTACACCGGCGATGAAAATCAGGAGTGAGACGGTAGATCCAGTTGAACCAGCAGAAGCTCATGGGCTTTAGGTTTGGACTTGGCAAAGAACTATAGAGAAATGTAGTTGATCTACACATAAAAACAGAACCATAGAATTTGCTAGCAGATAAGGACCACTAGGCCCCTCCTAATCTGCCCATTTTTCCCAGCCTACAGTACACTTTAGCCATGATGAAGAAGGCAGTGCACATGACTCCTACTATGTTAACTGTGCTAAGGAACAATGGACAGACCACGGTTGCACTACAGACACTCAGTGATCACTCTGCCCTCCAACCTTATGCTACTCTTAATGGTTGACTCTGGCCTATCTACTTCTTCTTCCTCTCCCCCACCTCCAATCAGTCCCTACCTAGCAAATGAGAAGAGGGTGACCCAGGACTGCATAGGGTCAGCTGTGAGTGCATTTCTCCTTGTGGTATAAGTAAATACAACCATGGTGACCTGCTAACTAATGCTCCCCAACTGTTTCGATGGGCCCCTCTCCCCAGTTCTCCATGAGGGGTGGTCAAATTCCACCCACAGTGTTATTGAGGACTTTGGTCAACTCCTGGTTTCCCCTGCTTGAGGGAAGACTGTAGGAGATTAGTTAGGTAAATTTAAATTGTGTTAGGAACTGATGGTTGCTGCTCTGAGATGCATTTTCTTCAAGTAAGAGTCATAACTATCATCTTCCTCCTTCAAGAGTTCTTTTTCACTTGTTCTACCGCATGCTTATCTTCATAGTTGTACAAATATTCTGCTTTACCCATCTGTGCACATTTCCACTGTTTATTGTTTTGCTTTTTAAACTGAGGGATGTCATCTCCGAGGGTCCAGGGAGCTAAGGTTGCGAGGGCACTGCTGGTGAAGTCCCCCCCCCCCGAATCGACGCAAGGTACGGACAACTGTGCACTGAGCTGGTCCCTGCAGTAGAAACTGGATTGGCGCCATTTCGAATTTGAATTCAGGCTAGCTTTTTGTCAACCCAGCTATGCAGATAGTTTTTTTGCCTGACTATTTTCTCTGTTTATAATGTGTTCCAGAATCAATGTACTGTGCACTTTGGTTTGGGAATAGGATTTTATAAAGTTTTCCTGCTTTTTCTGTGTTGCCTTAACTGTGTCCCTTTAGGGCAAGGGACCTTAATTCTTGCAATCTCTCTACCTGCAATGTTGCCTTATTCATCATTGTTTGCCTTTTTAAATTAAGTTAAACGCTCAGCCTTAAACTTTAAAATATAAGAGAAGCTGCTCCTTGCACAGTAACCCTGACCATGTTCTGAGCTAACTAAAATCTAAAATCTGAATTCACCAGCTGCTCTCCCCGGTGG
Source organism: Neoceratodus forsteri (assembly GCA_016271365.2). NCBI lineage: Eukaryota > Metazoa > Chordata > Ceratodontiformes > Ceratodontidae > Neoceratodus > Neoceratodus forsteri. Next base: position 241,437,436 of record CM057451.1, read on the forward strand.
ATACTACGCTCTGGTGAGCTAACTAAAATCTAAAATCTGAATTCACCAGCTGCTCTCCCCGGTGGATACTATGCTCCAGTGGGTTTTAGTTAGGGATGCACAATATTTCAAGGACCCTGCGTGCAAACAGTCAAAGTAATTAAGCATTGTGGCAACATCCTAGTCAGGAAAGCTTTTGGTCTGAGGGTCTTGTGCTTACCTGGTGCTGGGAGCCAGTGTAATTGAGCTGTCATTTTGAGCAGCTAAACATATGTTATTGTCCCTCGGGCCATGATATAAATTCCGACCTTCTCTTTCTTTCTCCGCAGTCCTCCAAGGGTCCAGGGAGCTAACGTCGCGAAGGCACTACTGGTGAAGCCTCCCCGAATTGATGCAAAGTATGCACAACTGTGCACTGAGCTGGTCCCTGCAGTAGCTATCCCACCCGCCCCCAATGCCCTTCCACTCTTTGCTGGGTGTAGATATATATGTGAGTATCTCAATAGCTTTGTGTTTTTTTTTTTTTTTAAGTCCCTAGTTTCCCTTCTGCAGTTTTTATTCTCTGACCACCAGAGGGCGTCCGTTCATTTCTTCTCATGCATTTGCTTGCATTTCTGGTGGCTGTCTTCAATCATCCTTGTGGTTCTACTCCATGCCCTCTCTCTCTCTCTCATTTTTCTTTTGTCCCCCTGTCTCCCTATAATCTCACTGTGGCTAATAGATAAATTCTCACTCTGCTCTCTGTTACACTTTTGCTATGGATCCTTGCTGTCCTCTCTGGCCCTGCTAAGATTTCTTACCCGCCCTCTGAATGTTCATTGGATGATTTCCATTTCTCCAATCTTCTAATGGATTCTGTCCCTAACCCTCTACCTCTGTCCAGGCTAAATGTCAAACAACTGAGGCTATTAATCAGATTTCTCCAATCTAGGTTCACCACCTACTCTGGACATGCTGCCAGGGCTTTCATTATTGCTACTATCCCTGTCTCTGATGAGTGATGTGGAGACTAATCCAGGTCTCCCTCATGCCACTAATCCTTCCCAGTCTCATCCCATGCAGCATTTGCCCCAGTCTTCTGGTCTTTCCTTTGCTCACATTAATACTAGGAGCTTACTGGCCAACTTTCTGGACCTTGTCGCATGGGTCAGTGTGAACAACCCTGATATCCTAACCATTTCTGAAACGTGGCTTAAGCCCTCCGTTACTGATTCCCAGTGTTCCTTCCCTGGCTATGACATGATTAGGGTGGATTGAACCAGTGCTAAAAGAGGTGGAGGTTTGGCACTATACTATAAAGCCCATCTGAACATGACCCTGATGCAGGATCCCCCACTCACTAACTGTGAGGGTCTTCATTCCCTTCTACTATTAGGCAGTGTTAAGAAACTACGTAGTTTCTGTGTATACATACCGCCAAGAAATTCGAGGTTTGGGCTTGGGGAGCTCATGGAATATTGGCTATCTGTGACTGGTAAAAACAATATAATATGTCTTGGGGATTTTGACTGGGCTGGACATAGCCCCCCACTACTATCAACCATGAAAGGCAAATCTAGCTCAGCTTATACAGGAATCCACTATGATCTCCCATCGTGGCTCCTGTGCCACGCTATTAGACTGGATCCTAACAAATAGGAAGGAACTTATTGCCTCAGCTGACAATAATCTCCCTGATACCCTAAGTGATCACTCCTCTATCTACTGTATTTGGGAAACCTCCTCCCCTCCTTACCATCAAAAGTGCTTACCTTCTCCAGTCTCTCCAACCTAAATATGGAGGCCTTCGCTCATAATCTTGATCAAGTAGATTGGTCTCCCCTCTACCATACTGATGACATAAACATAGCTACAGCCCGTTTCAACTCTACCTTACTCACACTGCAAAATAGACACATCCCGGTCATCACAAGGAGGGTAAGAGGGAAGGTTACCAAATGGCTCAAGCGCCCCTTGCTCTAACTTCCGAAGTTCAGGGACAAGCTATGGTATGCGTGGAAAGCTTCCCAACTACACTCCGACTTTGAAGCCTATAGTGCTTTACGGAACACTTGCAAAAAGGAGACTCGCCTGGCAAAAAGTTCTTATTACAGAAATCTACTAATTTCCTCTGCTTCAAACCCCAAACAGTATTGGTCACAAATCAAGGAAATACTTGGGAAAAACAAGCCGCTGACACCCACTGACATGTATATAAATGATGTCAACTGTAACCACCCTCTCACCATTGCTAATGCGTTCAACTCCCTCTTCACCTCACTACCTAATCCTACCCCCTCCTTGTGCCATAAAGTAAGGCCTGTAGCCTCCCCCAGTGCCCTCACCTGCCCTACCCTAGAGCTGGCTCCAGTCACCTACCTTGAAGCCCTAAAGCTATTGAAAACTATTCTGGCTAGTGGTAGCCCAGGCCCTGATGGTATCCATCCAGGAATACTAAAGCTGTTTGCTGCCTGGCTTGCAGTGCCAGTTACCAGACTCTTCAACCTATCTTTAAGCACTGCCTCAGTTCCCTCGGTCTGGAAAATGGCCAGAACTATTCCCATTCTTAAGAAGGGGGACAATAAAATACTGTCCAACTACCATCTCATATCCCTGCTCTCTAAGCTCAGCAAGCTACTTGAGAAACTAGTCTATTGACAGGTCTCTGAGCACCTTCTTAAGTTTAATCTTCAATCCCCTTGTCAACATGGCTTTAGGGCTGGGCACAGTACTACCACTGTACTGACCCAACTTACCAGTGATATAAAAGGTAACAGGGACAAGACCCTACTCACAGGAGCAGTGTTCATCGACCTCTCTAAAACATTTGACATAGTACACCACCCGCTTATGCTGACCAAGCTGCAAGCCCTAGGAGCCTCTGCCTATACCCAATCCTGGTTTGTAGTTACCTCGATAACCACACCCAGGCAGTTGCTTTCCATAAGGCTCTGTCATCCCCCATTCCTATCACCCGTGGTGTCCCACAGGGTTCAATACTTGGTCCTCTACTTTTTTCCCTGTTCCTTAATGGAATTCCCAGTGCTTCTCATCATAGTAACATTCTCATGTACGCTGATGATCTTGTGCTCTATTATTCATCCAAATCTATGTATGACATAAACTGCAAGCTCTCTCATGACATCAGTGAAGTATGGGATCCTGTGTTGAACAAATTCAGTTTAGGTTTCAGTTTATTTTTATACTGAAAAGGCATGTGAGCAAAATTGCCTGTTTTCACCAACTTCCAGTTGTACACAAACACAAAAACATAAAGGTTATATGAGATTGTACAATACAGACTGGGTCAATAAAAAATATCTAGGGTATAAAAAGTGTGATCAAATAAATACACATACATCAACAAACATAGTGGGCAGGCGTAGGTTGGTGTAAGCTGAAGATGCCTAAGGTAGTCAGGGATGGGAGCATATACAGGTTTGGGAACTAGCCTGGAAAACCTTCAGGTTGTACTTGAAAGAGGCCAGTGAGATACATTGGACTGGGGAAGGGGGAGGCTATGGAATAGTTTCTCACCCTTGTAGGAGAGGATGTGCTGACCTTGGATAGTTTGACAAAATGGGAGAGTGAAGTAGTGGGAGGTGGGCCGTCTGGTGGACCTTGTGTAGGCCAACCTTGGGAAAATGGAGACCATGCTGTTTGCTAAGAGTTCCCTGGCGATTTTGTACAAGAAGGCTAGGATTTTGTTGTCCAGCCTGTCCTCTAACAGAGGCCAATTGGAGGATTTGTAAAGGTCACACTGGTGGGTCAATTCTAGGAAGGCCAGTGGCAAACCAGATGATGTCATGTTAGGTATGTCCTGAGCCTACTGAAGTTTCTTTGGGAGAGGGAGACTTAGTAGATCAAGGCACCATAGTTGAAGATGGGGAGCAGGAAGCTGTTGGCAAGCAGGGTCCTGGATTCAGGGATAAGGGATGATTTAACTCTGTATAACATGCCTAGCCTTTGGTGTGCTTTTTTAATGAGCTGATTAATGTGAGGTCTGAAGGTTAAGAGACAGTCAAGGAGGAGGCCAAGGTACTTGAACTCTGTGACTCTTTCAGTTAAGTTCCCATCATTATCCAGGATGCTGAAATTGAAGGCAGCAGTTTTTCTGAACCCCAAGAAAACCATTGACTAGTTTTTTTTTGGAGTTTAGGACTAGTCCCTTGGAGGAGAACCAGGAGTGCAGCCAGTAGAAATTATATTGGTGTTTTTCAAGGTGGATGCATTGGTCCATTTCTTTGCAGAACAGTGCTGCATCATCTGCATAAAGTATGATTTCTGTGTGCTTACAAATGTTGGGGACGGAGCTGACCACAAGTGAGAAAAGGAGGTGTCCCGGAATGCAGCCCTGGAGGATTCCATATTTGATGGGGCAGGTGTCGGAGAGAACACCTTTGCTCACAGTTTTCTGGGATCTGTAGCTGAGGTAGTTAGAAAACTAGTTTACAATATCCCAAGAGAAACTGAGACTGGAGAGAGTGTGGAACAGTACATTGTGGTCAATGAAGTCCAGTGCTTTTGTGAGGTCCATATACATCGAGCTGGTGTAGAGGCCCTCATCGTTGACCTTATTGATGAAGTAGTGAATTAGATGAGTGCTGTCTCCATGTTATGGCCGGCCCTGAAACCATGCTGGGAGTCTGTTTGGAGGGTGTATTTCTCAAGCTATTCATGGGTTTGCCTAAGTATGATTTTCTTGATCATTTTGGAAAGAGGAGCCTGGAGAGATGTAGGCCTGTAGTTGACCACATTGTTTCTGGGACCGGATTTGTGTATGGGTTTTAAGGTGGTGCACTTCCATTTGAGGGGATAGGTGCCTGTACAGAGGGAGCGATTGAAGAAGTTAGTTAGGGAAAAGGAGAAAGGCTCACAGACCAGCTTAAAGAAGTGGTAGTCAATGCTATCAAGGCCTAGGGTTAGTCTGGGATCATTTGTTTTTATGAGTCTGATCACCTCATAGGGTGAGAAGTAGTGGAAGCAAGGGTGGAGGTTTGGGTTGGGGGTGCGTGGGAGACCCGGGGTCGGGAGAGGTGTTGAGTTTATATTTGCCCAGGTCACTCAAGTAGGAGTTGAAGAGGATGGCAATGGCCAGGGGTTCCATAATATGTTGCCTCCTAAAGAGAGGCTGATTTGTTCATTTGCCTCTTCCAGTGAGGTCATTCAGGAACCTCCAGGTTTGTTTCAGGTTACCCTTGGAGCTGAGCTATTTTTCTCTAAGGAAGTTTATTTTAGCGGATTGAACTGCAGATTTACAACTATCATGGAGTGTTTTTTTATTGTTGCAAGAGGTTGGGCAGTTTGAGTTTTCTATAGTTTGATCAAGCCCTGTCTCTCTTTCTCATAAGGCTAAGGAGGTTAGAAGTTACCTATTCGTTTCTGATCCCTTTGACCCTAAGTTTTATAGGGGGGATGAGGGAGTCACAGATCCTTTGGAAGTTCTTGCTGAATGTTTCAAGGGCTAACTCTATGCCCATCATACATTCAGTAAAAGACCAGTCAGTGGCCAGTATGGCTTTGGTGAACTCATCAGTGTTAAGTTTTTTAAGCTGTCTTGAGAAGATATATTTGTTCTGTTTTAACGGTTTTAACAGACCAGCAACAAAAAACTACACAGTGGTCACTCAGGGAGTCAGGGACAATGCCTAAGTCAGAGATGTGTGAGGGGTTGGAGACTAAAATCCAGTCCAGAACTGATTCATCCTCTGTCCAATAGTTTATGCGCGTGTGAGTTGTGAATAGCTGACACAGCCCAAGATTGACTATAGTGTATTTGGTGATGTCAGCCTTGGCTGACTGCCAATTAAGATTGAAATCCCTGAGGATAATCCACCACCTGCCACAGAGTAGGGTGTTTTTAAGTGTGAGAAAAGCACTGAGCTCATCGACAGGTGTGCTGGGGGAAGACATACTACACAGAGAGTGATTGTTTTGTTTTCCCTGTGGAGAACATTTACAGTAAGTGATTCAAGGGTGGGTGTTACTGATTTGATGTCGAGTTCAGAGGCCAAGATGTGATTTGAAATCCAGAAAAGACATCCACCCCCTCTTTTACCTTGTCTGCCCCTTCTGTATAGGGAGTACCTTATACGATTGATTTCACAGGATGGGACCTTATGGGAGAGCCATGTCTCCGTAAAAGCGATAATATCAAAGTTATTTGCTGAGACCCAAGACTCAAGAATTGATTTTTTTGCCATCAGGCTCTGGATGTTTAGACAAAGGATTTTTTTTTTTTATAATCTTTATTTTTCATTTATAACTGTTAAAATAAAATGAGTGTCAAGACATGCATCAAAATATCCACTTTCACAGCACAGTACAATATCGTATCTAGCCATACCATTAAATATAGCAATTGTATTAGGTTACCAACAATTAAAAAAACATAACCATAGTAATATGCCATACTCAATGGTGTCCAACAATAGTATCAGTGAACATGTCATTATAATAATTATCTCTTATGGTCATCAATAGCCCCCCCTTGGTTCTACAATCTAAATCATATTTTAAATCAAAAAGGACTCTCAAATAAACATCCCCCATCTTTCACACCAAGAGCTCCCCGCTTCTCACACTCACTTAAACCCTCCCCAACAAAAATTCCCAGGAGACAACCTCCAGTCCTTCAACTACAGAACAAAAAAATTAATATCCTCAAGATATACAGAGTACCCACCGTTGCAGTTCACGTTCAGATTGTGAATCTTGGTTCTCTAATGTTGCCGTAATCTGCTCCATTTTAAAAATTGTATTAATAATATTGTGACACATTTCTATCGTTGGAGGATCTAATTGGCGCCAAAGGTGCATAATAGCTTTCTTCGCTGCCAGAATATATAAACTGAATAATTGGAGGTCAGATTTAGCAAAATCATGAGAGGGGGGGGGATGGCCAACAAAGCCATCTCCACCATAAGTGGCCAGCATAGTTCAACACCTGAGTTATGCAGGCAGCAACCCGGGACCAAAAGGGCACTATCCAAGGACAGTACCTGAATATATGAGAATGTGTGGCAAGCCAGTCTCCACATTACCACCAGCAAACCCCAAGTGTGGAAATGAAATTCTGGCCAATGTTGCCGGAACATAAAAATACCTGTTGCAGCATTTCCAAGAAAACTCTCACCAATAAGGTGCCCAAGATACCTTGATCAAAGGGCCCGTATATGGCAACCATTGACTGTATGAAACAGACAAATTAAATTCCATCTCCCAAGCCCCTGTAATTGAAGCTGTTATGTGTCCCAGGAACTCCTGTAGCCCTTTGTATATAGTACCTATTAGACAGGTACCTAGCAGGCCCTTTAAAGGATTAAGTATTTACTTCAATAAAGTAAGCAGTGGGTCTGGAAGATGACTCCTATTTTGCCCCTTATGATCCAGAAAGGTTTGGACCTGTAAGTACCTAAAGTGTTCTCTAGTAGTAGGGGCATACTGTGTTTGAAGTTCTGGAATTGAGCAAATTCCATGTATGTCAAGCAATTGAATTATATATAAATCCAAGCTGTTGCCATCTCTGTAAGGTTATATCCATTAGCACAGAGAGAAATTCTGTTTCATCAGCTATTTGCTGAAGACAGAAAAAAATTGTGGCTAAAGTGGGCTGAGTCTTAATTGCATACCAAACCCGCAATGTCTGCGCTGTAAAATGGCTATAATCTTTGAGGTTAGAAAGCGATGTTAACAAGGCAAATAATATTCTCCCTGGGTTATGCAAGTCATTTATAGTAGATTCTATATGTTCCCAACTGGCCTTATAAGTAAGATTCAACCAGTACAGAAGAGTATGCATTGTAACTGCCTTAAAATGTAAGGATAAGTCCGGGGGATATAAGCCCCCCTTGCCCATTAGCTTCCACATGATCCAGGGGTGTCTGCCTCCCCACACAAATCTCGAGAGAATTCCGTTCCAGAATATAAAACCATGAAGGTGTCAGTGGGAGTGTCTGAAATAAATAAAGGAGATAAGGCAAAACATTCATGTGAATGACATCTACTCAGCTGTAAAGAGGCAGTAGAAATTGGTACAAATTCCGTAAATCTTGTTCCATTTTAACCATCAATGGCTCATAGTTCAATAATTCTAAGTTCAATAGGTTCTGTGGCAAGTAAATTCCTAAGTACTTAATTTTAATACTCCACCATTTTAAGGGAAAGGAATATTTTAAGGTTGGAGAGGGAGCATAATTTAATGTCAAAACTTCAGTTTTTGTCTTATTAAGTTGAAAACCAGAGATACTGCCAAACCTAGTTAGCAGTATCCACACTGCTGGAATTGATTGTTCAGGCATTAATAGGGTTAGAAAAACATTGTCTGCATATGAGGATAGTTTTAAAACTCCCCACCCCAGGGGAACACCCTTTATGTCACGAGCCTCACAAATTGCTATGTGGCTCTATAGACAGAGTGAAAAGCAAAGGAGAAAGAGGGCACCCCATCTTGTCCCTGTTTCCAAGGATAATGGGGCAGATAAATTGCCATTAACCTTAATATATGCTTTCAGGGAATCATAAATATTTGGAAGCCAAGCCAGGAACTCCCTCAGGAAACCAAAGGCTCTCAAGACAAACCAGAGAAACCTCCACCTCACCCTATCAAAAGCTTTGTCAGTGTCTAAGCTGACAAAAACTGCTGGGATTGCATGTTGTGCAACATGTTCCATAAGGTGAACCATACATCTAACGTTATCCATAGTTTGTCTATGGCACACAAATCCTGATTGTTCTGGATGTATAATGGTATGGAGTGTCTCATCCAATCTATGTGCCCAAATTGACATATAAAGCTTGCAATCAGTATTTAAAATGGATATAGGGCAATATGATTGTGTCCTTACTGGATCCTGACCCAGCTTTGGAATAGCTGATACTATCCCATAGGACCATGAGGGAAGAGGAGGAGAGTCCGCTAGACCTCCTTAAATGTGGAGTGGAGGTATAGAAGTAAAGAATCTAGAAAGGTTTTATAAAACTCCACATGGCATCTGTCAGAACCCAGACATTTTAGTGTTCTAGCGCTGAGAACAGCCCTGAGGATTTCTTCCAATCGAATGAGGACCAATAAGTATTGTTTCTGTACCTGTGACAGTTGGGTGATGGGAAGGGATGCTAGAAATTTGACAATTTGTGCATCGGGTGGAACATTTTTATCTGAATATAACTGAGTGTAGTAAGCCCAAAAACTATTTAAAATATTTTATTTTATACATTATTCAGAAACAACTTCAGAGCAGAAGCTCTTTTACAAAGGTTCCACATCAGAGAATAAAAACAAATAGTTGAAAATACATAATATACAGCACATGATAATAAACAATCAGTTCACTGAGGTGCAGCAGTAACAATTTACAAAGGGAGATAGTTAAGGAGACAATTGATCCTTGGCAGTGAGGAGAGTAGATGGGTTCAAAGGGGAACCAGAGGCAGGAGAGAGGTACAGTTTAGGGGAAAGGTTAGTAGTCTGGTAGAAAACTTTGTCAAAAAAGAAAGTGGGGGGTGGGATGTGAAACAGTGGGGAAGGTTGGAGAAAGCCTAAGGGTAGGTAGCAACAGAAAGAGGTAGGGGGACAATGGTGATGGGTGATTACAAGAAGTTGGGGGAGGGAGAAGAGGGGTATGAGGTGTGTGGTCTGCAATGAGGAGAGGGGTAGAGGTGAGGGAAAGGTTTGCAGTTTGATAGAAAGACTTTGTCAGAACAGAAATGTGGGGTGGGATGTGGAAACGGTAAGGAAGGATGGAGTAAGCCTGAGGGTAGGTGACAACAGAAAGTGAGGGGCCAAAAGCGATGGGTGATTACAAGAGTTAAGGGGGGAAGGGAGGGGGAGGAGGGGTCTGGAAGGTATGAGGTGTGGTCTGTGAGGACAGGTAAGGAGGTGGGGGACTGTGGGGGTTGTGCAGGACAGAGGTGAGGTTGAGGAGTGGACAACATAGGCTGCTTAGAGTGAAATTTGAGGAGTGGATGATGTAGGCAAGTGCAGAGACATCTTTGAGGAGTGTTCGTGGGGCAAGAGTCATCTTAGGTGTCTCTAGGACAGTCACAAGCGTTCCTGGAGAAGAGTTTGTTTTTTAAGTTCAGACTTAAAGGCTATCAAGCTTGTAGTTCCTTGTGAGACTTCCAGGCACTCATTGAGCCACAGAGGGGCTCTATATGTGAAGGCTCGCTGCCCATGTGCGATTCTGCAGAAAGGGACAGTGAGCACACCCAATGCCTTACTCCTGGTTCCATACTTTGTGTTGGCTTGGTAGAGGAGGTCAGCGATGCGGAGGGGGGGGGTCGAGCCCAGAAGCACCTTCTTCCTGAGTACACAGGTTTGGAATTTTATTCTCTGCTCCAGTGTGACAGCCAATATCCACAGTATTAGTAGCTAACTGACCTTTAATAGGATTCTGCATCTTAATTATTGTCACAGCTCACTTATAACCCTTAAGTGTATGGGCTAAAAGCCACATCCCCCTAGGACCTCCTTCATACCGCGAATGCCTCAGGTACATTACTATTCCCTGTGTTTTGTAATCCAAATATGCCTGAATTTCTGCTTTAATTTTTTTTCTGTCATTTACCCCAGGGGACCTGCATGCCTGTCTCACCTGCAATGCCTATAACACTGTCTGTAAATCTCTAAATTTTTGTTCGCCCTGTTTTTTCTTGTGTGATGCGTTAGAGATTATTTCCCCATGGAGTACCACCTTAAAGGTATCCCATTATATAGAATCTTTTACATCCTTCGATTTATTTTCGTGTAAAATCTACTTAATTTTCTCCATTATTAGTTCTTTAAAATTCTCATCTTTAATAATGATATGTTAAGTCTCCAACAGGTATCTTTTTTTGTTTTCTCAAATCTAATTTTAATGTTAAGGAGGAGTGGTCAGATAAAAAAGAAGGACCTATCACTATGTCTCTCATGACGTCAAAGTGTTCTACACAGCAGAAGAAATAGTCCAACCTGGAATAAGTATGGAAACGTTGGGAATAATATGTATATATTTTTGTGGTTGGAAAAAAATGGTGCCATACATCAACTAGGTCTAGAGCAGGCAGCTGTCCCCTGAGGCACTTCTGTGTGTGGGGAAATTTATGTATTGCTAAATAAGACACATCTAATTCAGGGGATAGGGTGACATTTAAATCACCTCCCACCACCAAAATCCCACTCCTTTTTTTTTTTTTACTTATTATGTTTCCTCCTTACTGCCCCAGTTGATCCACTCTTTCAGATCCCTCACACACATTCCAATCAATGTGGTGTCTGCCCCAGAGTGCAACGCTACTCCGGTACTTTTTTCTAGAGGCCTGGGTAAGCCCCTCGGGTGGGGCGAGGAAGGCTCCCCTTACGTTCCCAACTTTCAGAGGAGCGTGCACCTGCACAGCAAAGTCTGCCCTTGGCCTGATGGATGTATGGCTGGAGAGATTGTCACCTAGACTTGACGAGGATTTTTTCCTCTTTCTTGAGACCTCCCCCTGCTGACACCGGCACTCAAGGAGGGCCAATTGGACAAAAGTGCGCTACGCGGCTCCACCCAGGGCCCTCGGCCAACATCAGCCCCTCCCATTCTCTACAGCTTCCCCAAGTGCACTACCAACAACTGGGTTCACCCAGGAGATGGCAGTAGAGCAGCGGGGAATGTGTGCAACCCTCCCAGACAGGGAGAGCCGCCAATGAGTGCTCAATCCCTCTCTCCCCCCACCGACCCCCGGCAACCTGAGTCTGTCACCGAACCCCAGTCACCAGTGTGGCGCGAGGTGTGGTGTCCAGTGCCTCAACCCTCAGTGCCACTGGGCCAGCACCAAAATCCTCCTCTGATGTCCTAGTAGCTTATAAAAAAATCTTGAATTTACTAGGCGCTGACTGGGGAGGGAAGTACACAGTAGCCACTATGATTGCTTTCCCATATAACAACCCGATAAGATCACATAACATTCTGAAGGGTCTCGCTATTTCAGACTGTACCATAAAAGGGGTCATCCCTGGAATAAAAATAGCTGCTCCTCTCCTTCTTCCACCCTTATAAGAGGAGGCTTATACTCTAAATCTACCTCCAGCTGAGAGCTTATGATGCTCATCAGAGGAGAAATGTTTCTCCTGTAAAAAGGAAAAAAAAACACATCCGCCCTCTGCCTATGGAAAAAACTGAAACAAAGAGACCTCTTAATGGGACTGTCGAGGCCATTGATGTTTAATGAAAGAATGTAACTGGTGTTACCACCATGTTTAGTTATTAAATATGTGTCATATTTATAGTCTATTACATGGCTACTCCTACCTTTCAGCAATTGTTTCCAAAGGGCTACTTATAAAATGGGCAAAGGATTCAAGCAATCTGATTGGTCTTTAGCTGTGCATTAGATGTGTCTAATGCACAGCTAAAACTAGAACCTCCATTTAGAATACACATGCCCATTTTATAAGTACAATAAGACACTCCAGGAATGTGCATTAGAACAGTTCTAATGCTGGCTGAAAGGACTGGATGCACTCGGCCGTGGCCTCGTGCCTCACTACATCCCCCTAGCCATGCATTAGAACTGTCTAATGCACACCCCATCATGTCTTACTGCTTACATATGGTCTGTAATGTTGCCTGTTATTCATATGTGCTGTTTTGAGGAAACTGTGATGTTTTAAGTTGAATGAGACACTCGTCTGTTCCATCAAATAATACCCCCCATTTCTCACCCTAAAATCATTAAACAGAGCCTTTAACAAAACTTTTTGGCCAACAGGGCCTTACCTTTACACATATCCTAACCAAAAATAATTCAAAATAGCACCCAGTGGATGATCAAAATGCGAAATCTTCTTAAACCTCCTCTCACTCAGTGGGGAAATAAAGCAGTAAAACTGATGGTGAACTTCCAAGGTTGTGGAGGAAATAAGTAACCTCCCTATGGCTCCAACTAATGAGAAAAACATATTTTCCACTTTTTTAGCACTGGAGGAGTGTCCAGGGCAAGCTATGTCCTAGGCCTCCTTGGGGTTCACTAGTCCCCAAACTATATTTTGAATAAGTAAAACCAAAAAATTAAGGGAAAGGGTAATTAACTCAGGTACTGGCCACACCTTGTCAAAACCTCAGCCAATCCCTTCACCCTCCCTTTGTAATGTAACCTGAATTTGGAAAATGTGAATTGGCTACTACAGAGAGATGCTATTATTGCGAGAACCCTCCCCCCCAATATATACCAATAATAAAAAATGGTCTCTCCATAACCACATTATGCAAGAGTAATAACATCCTCCAAAAGTAAAATCATTGTTTCAGTCCTCCTACCCTCTCCATAGCTCCATAACTTTCAACAGGATAAAAAAAAAACAACCAGTAAACATTAGTCAACATACTTGGTCATACTCTTCATTGTTACTGCCCCTATTTATAAACTTCTAAATGAATATAATAATTCAACCTGATATGGTTCATACTTACACTGAGATTAACATAATGGTAGCCAGAAACAGAAAGTCTTCCTTAGCAACACAAAAGGGCAGTCTTTTACTGTTTTGGAATATAACAGTCTGTCCCCAGAAGGAAAGTGTTTAACTTTGAAAGTCTAACAGGTTGCTCCGGTTCGTAGAATAAAACACCATAATACTATATATTTTTTGTCCTTTTTTGTTTCCATGATTGTGTCTTTTCCTCTTCATTATGTTAGCTCGTACGTGCATGCCAGCCAACATATTGCAATAGTAGCAGATTTGGGGGTGCGGTCACTGTGGGTGAATGCAGAGCACGCATCAGTAGGTGCGTCCCTCATTCCTCAATAAGGCAGCTGCAGGCGCTGACACCCTCAAAACATAAACTGGCCACCAGATCTAAGGAAAGGTCCACTGCAATGAGAGTCAAGCTCGTCATGCAGCGGGCGTGCCTTTCCTGGTGAAACAGTTCAATGAACATGGCAGCATTGACTGCCGCTGTGCAGAGCACCAACTTCAGGGGTGCCCAATCCCCTAGTTGGCATGCCCCAACACATCATTTGCCAATGGGGGAGCCCACTCCCTGTCAGCATAATGCCCCTTCCCTCCCATTTAAAGTCTCTGCCGAGGGGTGCCCAATCCCCCTCAGCATCATGCGCCCTCCCCACAGTCTTTCTTTGCCGATAGGGGGGCCCAATTCCCATCGACTTTAGTCCCCTTTCCAGTTTAATTTGCCAATGGGAGGCCACTCCCCATTGGCATAATGCCACCCCATTTGTGTTGTGCCAAGGGTGCCCAACCCTCGGCTCTTGCTCCCTTTACAGTGCCGGGCAGGGTGCCCATTCCCGTGGCTACAGCACCCCCAACAAAAAAAACACTCAGGTGGCATGCTGGGAGCCCATCCCAGCGGGCCAAATGCCACTATAAAAAAAATCGTCCCACAATTTGTTTTTGTTTTTTGTAGCCTGTAAATCAGAAAACAGTCCCTCACGGTCTGTCCTGCTCCCTCCCTCAACCTGCACCCACCCTCTGCGTACCCCACCTCCCCTCCCCTCACCCCATACTTACCTCCAGAGCCCAGCACGATGATCTTCGGTGGACCGAAAACATGTCTGCACTCTTCAAAGCCAGCCACGAACTGAAGAAATGCTGTTAAGCTATAGAATGGCATAAATAGGGTTTTTTCAACTTTGGTGCATCTCTTGGCCATTTTGGGGAATTTTGGCACCAAATTTTCAACATGGGGTTATTGGGACCTCTACTCATGAATTCAGTCACTGTCATGGCATTATTCGCCCTGAAAGGTGATTTTGTAGTCACTGCTTGGAATCACCTTTTGGGACACATTAACGAAATGACAGGCTCTCAAAATGCCTATGTTGCAAATTTGGTGAAAAAATCCAAACAATGGCTGTTTTTCAAGCATGCATTGTGCAGTTTCCACGCACGCTCGTAGCTTCGTGAGTTTGTAATATTTTCACTCCAGATTTTCAACACTGCCATTTTCCCACACCTCCTTATGAACAGTACAGCTGTCATTTTACATATCCTGGCCAAAATGTGTTTTTGCATGTCTGGCGCAAAATAGCGCGGTCGCTGTATGAAATCGGTTTTCAGGACAGTTTGACAAAATGACAGAGACACTGTTCATGAACAGAGGTCCTAAAATGCCTATATTGAAAATTTGGTGAGGAAAGTCCATAAAATTACTATATTACAAGCATGCATTCTGCAGTTTCCACACACCCTTGTAACTTTGCAAATTTGCAATAGTTTCATGCCAGATTTTCAACACTGGCATTTTTTCACACCTCCTTATGAACAGTACAGCTGTCATTTTTCACATCCTGCCTGAAATGTGTTTTCGCACCTGTGGCATACAATGGCATGGTCACTGTGGGAAATCAACTTTTGGGACAGATTAACAAAATCACAGTGCCACCATTCCTGAGGGGAGGTTCCAAAATGCCTATGTTGAAAATGTGGTTAAAAATATCCCATAAATAATTGGGTTGTGGACGTGCATTGCATAGTTTCTATGCATGATCATGACTTTACCAATTTTTCATATTTTCAATCCAGATTTTCAACGTTGCCATTTTTTTACACCTCCTCATGAACAATACAGTTGTAATTTTTCACATCCTGCCCAAAATGTGTTTACGTACCTGTGGCGCCAACTGGCGCAGTCGCTGTGCAAAATTACCTTCCGGCTAACAAACTGATAGTGCTGCTCTTCATGAGGTGGGATCACAAAAAGCCCATGTTGATAATTTGGAGTGAAAATACCAACACACGCCTACAGCGTTAGGGTTTCCATCTGTAACAACCCTCTCTGTACAGACTGACAGGCATCAGGAGTGTGACTTGGGATCATCGGCTGTAATGCTCCCGCCATTCCACCCCCACCCACACCCTGCAGCCAGTGACAGGCATCGAGGTGTGCCATGGACTGTTCAGCCCCAAAGTTCACCCCATTCTTCTATACTGCACCGACCTCAGCATATTTCCTTATGGAATGGGGTAAGTATAAGGCCCAAAGACCCCAAAGCACACCACAACACTTGTCAGTGTCTACAGGGTAGGGTGAGGTAAAATGACATGAGCGTTAAAGCTGACAACCCAAAGGCACACCCCAATGCCTGTCAGTCTCTGCAGGGTGGGTATGGGGTTGACGTCAGTTCAATACTTCACTGCCACTCCTATTATGCGTCTCTAACTCCTGCACTACCAATGCCAATGCCAGCAAGACATTTGGCATTGGCAAATGATTGCTTTTAATTTCCTGCTTCATTTAAAGCTTCTTAATACATAATCCATCAGATAAAGCTCTTTAATATTTTGCTAATGACTTAAAAGTGAAACAGGGCCAGTATTCACATTAAATAAAGAATAATGCATATGTAGGTGTTTGATATGAAGTTTTTTTACACACCCTAGATGTGTGATAATATGTAAATCTCAAGAGCGAAGCTCTAGAGGTTTAAATATTATCACACATCGAGGGTGTTTAAAAAAACTCCATATCAACAACCTACATATGTTTTATTTTTTATAATAACTGATGCAAAAAAATTATTTCTCATTTGTACAAAGCAGACATCACTATGTATCAAGCACCTACACGTTTTATTTTTTTGTAATACAAAGCAGACATAACTACATATTTAACATCCAGAGGACCAGACAGACTTCAATTACAATTGAATGGTACCTTCTTATCATATGTTCATGTCAAGGAAAAGTTAAAATCCATCACGGTTGCATCATCTAGATGTCTCGGGGTAATTTCAGTCCGAGGTGAAAGTTCATGACACTTAAACTAAACTTTGTCTGATAAGATCAACAGGAAAGAATTTACTTTCTAATAAATAATTATAGTAATACTTAATTTAAATTTAAATTCACTGAGAGTTATTCATTTTTAGAAATCCTCCAGTGTTGCTGCCTCAGCTCCCAGGTGAAAGGTCATCCAGCCTGGGGAAATAGTAAAGGATGATGGGGGAAGTATGTTTTTAGGGAAACATTTTTGAGGATCGTGAATGCATTTTAACGAAATGGTTCTCCATTGTGCTAACCTTTTTGATTAGGACTCCCCGATTTCTTTGTTTGCTTTTTAGTGATGAGAAAATTGCCTGTGTCAGTTTGCCATTGGAGAACCGTCTCGTGCTGCCAGTGACTGTCTCATTTGGTTGGATTTTTTTCGGCGCGAGGATGTAAAAGTCGTATCAACTCGCAGGTTGATACAAGTTTTTTCCCACATTTGAAAGTGGCGGAAAACGAGTTGCTATTGGGCATCACCAGTTATTATATTAAATTATCAGTACAGTACGTTACTCCAATCCAATGTCTTAAATGTGTTACCTTTGACAGTCTGCCAGATTCAGCTCACATACGAGAGGCTTACTTCAACCTGTTCACCAGATCAGTCAATATAGTAGCATCAATGTGAATTGTTGGCAGAAAAAGAGTTTACAAGTGGCAGAAAGGAGAACAAGCATTTGTCAATGCTGAATGTTGCAGTGGCATTGTGATTTTGTTAATCTGTCCCAAAAATTGATTTCCCACATGACTATGCCATTGTGTGCAGGATGTGAAAAATGACAGCTATACTGTTCATAAGGAGGTGTGAAAAAATGGCAATGTTGAAAAACTGGAATCAAAATATTAAAAATTGTCGAAGTTACAAGCGTGCACGGAAATTGTGCAATGCACACTCATAACACAGTAATTTTTTGGAATTTTTTCACCAGATTTGCAACATAGATTTTTTGGGATCCACCTCATGAACAGTGGCACTGTCGTTTCATTTATCAGTCCCAAAAGATGATTCCACACAATGACCTCAAAATGACCTTTCAGGACTGAACAATGAGATGACAGTACATGTGTTCATGAGGTGTGGTTCCAAGAACCCTATGTTGAAAATTTGGATTAAAAATTCAAAAAAATGGCAGAGATATCCACTTAAGTTGAAATCCCTCCATTGATGCCATTGTACAGCTTACTGGCATGTCTTCATTTTGCAGTTCGGCTTTGAAGAGTTCAGACATGTTCCTGCTCCACTGGAGATCACAGTGCTGGACCTCTGGAGGTAAGTATGGGGTGAGGGGGGTTGTGGGGAGGTGGGGTGTACAGAGGGAGGGTGCAGGTTGGAGGAGGAGGAGCACCATGGAGAACGAGGGACTGTTTTCTGTTTTTCAGGTACAGAAAAAAAAACAGACATTGCGGCTGGTTTTCTTTCTTTACAGATGAAATAAAATAAATGTTGGGTACACTGGGGTGGGATCCCAGTGTGCCACACAATGGGCATGGAGGGGAGGAACATGCCTAAACAGTCGGGTTTGTGTGAGCGGTGGCACACTGAGGTGGGCTCCCAGTGCGCCATTCAATGTGGGGGAGTGGGGAACATGCCAACATGGGATTGCACTCCTGATGTCGGCTTTGTTTGGGGATTGTGTGGTGGTGGCTCTGCCACCGCCATGTTTATTGAAATGTTTAACCAGGAAAGACATGTACAGGAGGCATGACACCTCTGCCGCTGCATGACGAGCTTGTCTCCAATTGCAGCGGCACATTTCTTTCAAGTTGGTGGCATTTTACATAATCCGTGCATCAGCGCTAGCATGCTGGCTAACTGGGGCATGAGGGAAACACCTACTAAAGCGTGCCCTACATTCACCAACACTGACACACCTTTGCATTTCTACTACTACCACAAGATGTTGCTTGTGCATGTGCAAGACAACATAAAAATGAGACCAACAACTCGACGATCCACTGAATTTGATCTACTGGTCTGAAAGCCCATCAAGTGAGAAACCATCTAGGGGGGTGACCTGGACGAGTTTCTGCAAATGTCTGTAAGATTCCCAGTCTTGTGTATGGCACATGTTAGTTCTATATGTATGTCTTCTTTCACCTGGCATTTTTCTGTCCGTAGTTCATTTACATTAGTATATTGTTTGGTTGGTTGGATTGTTATCTCTTTAAAATGTAATAAAGTATGCTAAATTATAAAAAAAAGATTCCCAGTCTCACACTTATGTGGCAGCACCTTCTTCTTCTTTTTTCCTGTGTCCCCTTCCCACCCCCCAACCTCCCGACAGGACCAACAAATTATTTGCTCTTAACACAAAGTATGCGGCACATCAAATGCGGCAATTCAAATCTTCCTTCATAGAATCAAGTAGCTGAAAGAGGTTTCAGTCAATGAAAAGCCGCTAACGTGGATTTCAGGTCCTGTTGATTATGGGACTTCTCCATAGAAGTTGATGTTGTTGGCAGATAAGGACTGCAAGGCCCATCCCGTCTACCCATTTCTTTTTCTACATTATGGATGTGCCATGGGCCTTTGCTCTGTCAATGGCCTATCTATTCATACTCATCTGTATTGCTCCCTTATGCCCATACCATGCCTGTTTTAAGCCCTGCACTGTATTCATATCCACCACTTCCTGAGGTAGGCCTTCCATGCATCCACCACCCTTTCTGTGAAAAAGAACTTCTTCTGATTACCCCTTAATCAGCCTCCCTCTAATCTCATGTTGTGTCCTCTTGTCCTGCTATTTTTCTTATATTGAAACGTTAGACTCTTTCACCTTTTTAGTGCCTTTAAGGTGTTTGAATGTTTCAATCATATCACCTCTCTCCCTCCTTTGCTCTAGGGTATACATATTGAGTTCAGTTAATCTGTCCTCATATGTTTTCTGACACAGTCCCTGCACCATTTTAGTTGCCCTTCTCTGGACTGCCTCAATTTGGTTAATGTCCTTGCGAAGGTGTGGCCTCCAATACTGGATGCAGTACTCCAGATGGGGTCTAACCAGTGTCTTGTAAAGAGAGATCATTACCTCCGTCTTCCTACTTGTGATACCCCTATTAATACACCCCGACATCCCTCTTGCCTTACCTACTGCTTTAGAGGTCTGCTTGGATGATTTCAGGTCATCGGTGATGATGATGCCCAAGTCTCTTTCTTCCCTTGTGACTGCTAGCAACTCCCCTCCCAGCCTATAGGTGGCTTCAGGGTTTCTCTTCCTGTGCATGATCTTGCACTTTTTTGTGTTAAACCCCAGTTGCCACTCCTCTGACCATTTTGCTAGTTTATCCAGATCTCTTCTCATTCTGCCCACACCATCTGGATCACCTACTCTATTGCAGATCTTGGTGTCATCTGAAAACAGACAAACCTTACTCTCCAGTCCATCTGCAATGTCACTGATGAAGATATTGAAGAGGACTGGCCCCAGGTCTGATCCCTGAGGTACCCCACTTGTGACTTGCATCTCTTCAGACTGTATACCATTTACCACCACTCTCTGTTTTCTGCCCGTCAACCAGTTTTCTGCCCAGTTGACCAATGTCTGACCCACCCCAAGCCTACCCAGCTTATTAATCAATTTTCTATGTGGAACAGTAACGAAAGCTTTGCTGAAGTCAAGGTAGGCAACATCAACTGCTCCCCCTTGGTCCACCACTCTAGATACCCAGTCAAAGAAATCTATGAGATTAGTTTGACAGGACCTTCCTTTTGTAAACTCATGCTGTCTTGGAACCTGTGCTCCTATGGATTCCAGGTGTTGCACTATCCTTTCCTTAAGGAGTGTCTCCATAATCTTGCCCACTGCTGAGGTAAGACTGACTGGTCTGTAGTTTCCTGCCTCTTCCCTGCTACCACTCTTGTGGAGCAGGATCACATGAGCCCTTCTCCAGTCTTCTGGGACCTCTCCTGTGCTCAGAGACTCACTAAACAGTTCTGATAATGGCTCTACTAGTTCCACCCTTAGTTCCTTTAGTACCCTGGGAGGTATTTCATCAGGTCCCATTGCCTTGTCTACCCTGAGCTTATCAAGCTCTTGTAGGACCCTTTCTTTTGTGAAGGGACTAGTGCACACCTCCTTCCCCCCTGTGTCCATGGTGCAGAGCTGTGGGCCCTGCCCTACCTTTTCTTCAGTAAATACTGAGCAGAAGTATCTATTTAGGATAGATGCTTTTACATAGTCCTCCTCCACACACACATCCTTATCCCCTTTAATCTTAGCTATACCCCCTCCGGACTTTCTCCTTTCACTAATGTATCTATAGAAAGTCTAGTCACCTTCTTTTACTGTTCATGCTAGTGTTTCCTCAGTTTGGGCCTTTGCCTGCCTTACTGCCTTCCCTGCTTCCCTTAGGGAAGTTTGGTATGCCTCTCTGTCTTCATCCTGCTGCATTCCCTTATATTTCCTGAAGGCCAGCCTTTTGGCTTTGACCTTTTCTGCTACTGTGTTTGAGAACTAAAGTGGTTTCCTTCTTCTTTTGCACTTCCTTTTCTCACTAACACAATGGGATGTTGCTTCAAGTATTGCATCTTTAATGCTGGCCCACTTTGCCTGTACCCCCTCACCTGTATTTCTTTTTACCAGGGCTAGCTTAACTCTGTTGGCCATCTTATCAAAGACAGCTCCTCTGAAGTCCCATATTTTTGCCTTGGAATGGGATGATTTTGTTCTAGTGGCCAAATTGAACCATACCATGTGATGGTCACTGGCCCCCACAACTACTGCTCCCCCTTTGTCTGCCTGGTTTATCACAATATTTTCCATTACCTGTAGTTCTTTTATAGCTTTTTGTTCTTGTCTACCAATATTATATTCTAATTTGTCTGTATGGATGTGCTGACCTCAAAGAGTGGTTACTGTACTGCTTATTGGTTCTAATGAGATTTTGTGATTCTGAAGTATATGTCCACTGGCTCTAAAATTGATATATTTAGCCCTCCAGCTCCCTAAAGATAGTATGGAAGCTGATTTTTTCTTGTGAATAAATTGATCTTATTTCATGGATTTAGGAATCAATTCCATGAGAAGTGAGCTGTAGAGTCCTTTAGAAAATGACTACTAATACCCTGACCATTGAGAGCTTGTCCTTTTTAGAAGAAGCTGGACAGGACATAATATTACCAATAGAGCAAATTCAGACCTTATTATCAGGCACAGGCTTACAGCCCACTACAGATTTAATTGATTTTCACAGTTGGGAATACACATAGAAAAAACAGATTCAGTTTAATTTGCATGCAGCCTCTCTTTCCCAGTATTGGCGTGATAAGAGAATACCACAGGGAATGCGTATTCAAGAGCCGCCTTCATTCAGAATGGATGATCCTGATTATTTACAGGACTGGGAAATGATACTTAAGAAATGCAGTTATGATTTGATGCTATTACCTATAAAAAAGTGAAGAAGAAGGCTAATAAGGCAACAGAGGATTTAGCTGTTTTAGAACCAAAATTGAGAAAAAAAATTCCCTATGGCTGAATATGACACATTATTAACTAGAACAGAAGCCAGCATTAAATAATTCCAAACAGAGCTGATAATGTACAAACAGAAAAAGTATACCAGAGATTAAAATGATTATAAATCTTGTACAGTATATACTTGGCAAGCGGCAAAACTAAAGATAAATAATCAAAGCCAAAGGAACACGGGCTTTCAGAGTGATACTATTGAATTATCTTCAGGACCGGATAGTGACTTCGATGAACCACATAGAGGTCAGCAAGAGAGAAGCCATTTTTTAGGCCATGGGATGGATACCACACCTCTAGACCCCAGAAGTATAGAACAAGGAGGGGTAGAGGAAAGAGAAGAAGGGAGAGGAATGAGAGGTAGAAGAGGAAGGAGGAACTCGAGAGGCAGGCAGAACTGGGGGGTGAGACTCTCCCCTAGACAGACGAGCTGGAGGTTGTCAACCTTTCAGAGGTAAACCTGACACAGATACAGAATAAGGTACTCTGAAAAGGTTTGAATTTCATACCAACTAATCATACAAATAAATTCAAGGTGGAAGTAGATTTGTTTTGCTTCTATAGAAAGTTACATCTAAAAATGTTTTTCTTCATCAAATAGATAACAATATGGTCTCAGTATCTAGAAAAAGAGAAATCACTGAGTTTAGAGCTCCTTCCATATTCTGTCCTGCTCAAACTAATCCCGCTATCAATACTTACTGCTGTATTGTCTCTAAAGAAGTAAAATCTGCTTTAAAGAAAGAAAAATACAGACAATTACAATATAATATTGGTAGACAAGAACAAAAAGCTGTAAAAGAACTACAGGTAATGGAAAATATTGTGATAAACCAGGCAGACAAAGGGGGAGCACTAGTTGTGTGGGGATTACAGGACTATAATATAGAAGCCTATAATCAGTTGAACAACCCTGAATTTTACACAAAACTCCCTAAAGATCCTACGGAAGAAATTCAGATAAAAGCTGACAACTTAATTCAAATGAGAGAGGATAGAGGATGGATAACAAAAAATGAAAGTGATTTTCTAAGAGTCACTTATCCAAAAAAGCCAGTACTATCTATCTTCTCCCTAAAATACACAAGGTGGTACATCAGGTTCCTGGAAGGCCAATAGTTTCAACGAATGACTCTGTCACTGAAATAATGTCACAATTTGTAGATTTTTTCATCAAAAAAACAGTACCTGTTTTAAGATCATATATTAAAGATACAAATGATGCCTTGAAAATATTAGATCAAGTAGTAGTAGACACAAATGATTGGTTAATTAGTATTGATGTGAAGAGTTTGTATTCAAATATCCCTCACGAAGAAGGTTTAAGAGCAATCTCTGCAAGCATGCAAACAAGAGAAAGAATGCTGCCCCCCTACTGAATACATAATAGAATTGGCAAGATTTGTTTTATAACACAACTACTTTTGGTTCGATAGTTGTTTTTATGTACAGAAAAAAGGAACTGCGATGGGGACTACGTTTGCCCCAAATTTGCTAACACATATAATGGGAGTATGGGAAGAGCAATACATCTATAATCAAGATCAGAACCCCTTTTACAGCAGAATAAAATTGTGGAAAAGATACATAGACAATTGTTTTCTGATATGGTCTGGGGAAAAAGAAGAATTTTTTTCCTTTATGATGTATATCAATAACACCAATGAACATTTACGGTTTACATATGAAGCCAGCCAGGAGTGTTTACCTTTTTTAGATGTTCTGATTACAAAACGAGGAAATGTTTTGGAACCTAGCCTACATCGAAAACCTCTATCTAGGAATACTATTCTGCACAGAACCAGCTGTTACCCACAGAAGATGATAACAAATGTACCAAAAGGCCAAAATATATGAACCAAGAGACTATGCTCAGGAGAGAGGGGGTTAAACAAAGCCAATAGAGATTTAACCAGGAAATTTCTCAGTCATGGCTATGAACCAGATTTATTACTTGATACTATGCCCAAGGTTGACGGGCTAAGTAGACATCAATTGTTGGAAAACAGAAAACAGAAAGAAGAGGCAGATATGATCACATATGGCCCCAAAGATAGGAAAAATCATAAAGAAACACTGGGATATCGTACGTTCTGATTCAGCATTAAATCCAATAACTACTGAGGCACCAAGAATTACTTTAAGAGGGGGTGAAGTCTCAAGAACATGTTTGTACACGCTTTTGTAAAACCCAATAGGAACATTAGCAATACATGGATTCCAGTAGCTCCAAAAGGAAATTATAGGTGTGGACACTGTGTCCATTGTTCTAATATGCAGAATTCCACATTTTTTTGCCATCCAAGGTCCAGAAAAATATACAAAATAAACTCGTTCATTAATTGTAGTACTCAAGGGGTCATTTACATGTTGACTTGTCCCTGTGGAATGAGTTACGTTGGACAGACTAAACGAGCACTCAGATTACGCATTGGTGAACGTAAGGGTGCCATAAGAAATTCAGATCTGGAATATGTGATGGCTAGACATTACATAAATGCAAAACATGGATCTGCAGCATCCCTAAGGTTCACAGGACTGGAAAAAGTGGAACTAGGATTAAGAGGTGGTGACTGAAGTACAAGACTTTTGCAATGTGAGGCCTGTTGGATTTCGACACTGGAGTGTCTTACACCTGGAGGATTAAATGAGAAAATACCACTTTATAGTTACTTGAATAAAAGAAACTGCTCAGTTACATATTTGATGTTAGTGTTTTTCATCATGTTCTGTTTTCTAGCTCCCCCAACCCAACCATTATTGAATCTTGGTGCTTATATAAATGAGTGCTGGAGTATGGCTTACCAGCTCTGCTCCAGCAGCAGATATGATCTTCCGACTCTGTCTGCAATAAAATATGTTTTAATAAATAAGATCTGACAGGCATGACTTTGCGGCTCTACCTGTCTGCAGATATGACTTGCTGGCTCTGTCTGCAAATGATTTAAAAGCAAAGCTTATGTAAGAATAATTTTCTTCTATGCTCTGTTGGTGTATAGATGTGCGATATGCAAATTTGTATTTTATATTATACATACACATAATGTTTTTTATGCTCTTGCGCTTTAAATTCTTGCCATAAAAGCACATGGGTGGTAGCACAAAGCACGTGCTGAAGATGACCTAAGACAGTCGATACGTAAGCATGCTTCTGGGTTCTGTAGCCATCCAAGCATTCAGTATGCTGCGTTATGGTGTGTTTTTCGACCTAGTTAATTTCACCTCTTCTAGCAATTTGCTGCTATGTGCATGGCATTTTAGCCAAATCGTAAGCCTTTTTAGCATGGTTTTGCACTTAAATTTGCCTTGATTTGCACAGAGGAGAGATGGGTCTGTCTTTATCAAAGCACCAGCACTGGGATGCTATCAGCCTATTAACATCTTAGCTGAAGGTGGACGGCTTTTGAATTTAAATCGGGTGAGAAAAGCACTTTATGAAAGTTTTATTTTTTTTATGTTGCCATTGTTTCAAATAAATGTCATATAATAGGTTTCAAATGCTGTGTGCTAACCCATTACTTCTGATGTTATGGATGTGCTGACCTCGAAATGTGGTCATTATACTGCTTACTGGTTCTAACCATCCTATTTCCCTTTTAAAATGTCTACGTTAAAATCTTAGCTAAGATTCTGGCATTAAGGTTAGGAAAAATGATGCCACGTGTCATAGAAAAGCACCAAACTGATTTCATCAAAGGGTAAACGACCATGGACAACATTAGAGTGGTGATTTATGCCATGTGAGTAGCCTCTATTAGTCAACACCTGCTCTCCTACTTGGTATTGACAGAGACAGAAAACTTTTGACTGTATAGAGTACAGTACTTGTACCAAGCCCTGCATGCAATGGGATTTGGGAAACCTTCACTGTCTATGTTAAGCTTGTTTACATGAGTCCCACTGTCAATATACTAACCAATGGTATTATATCCCGTAAGATTCAGCTAGAAAGGGGTACATGGAAGAGTTGCCTGTTCTCTCCAATGCTATTCCTTGTAGCCATGGAGACCCTGCTTGGAAAACTGTGACATGCTGCTGATATTGAAGGCCTCCAAATGGCCAATTTAGCCTTAAAAACACTAGCCTATGCAGATTTTATTCATTTATTTATTCAATTTTGGTAACCGGGTAGGCCCACTGAGCCCCAAAGGTCCCTTTTTCAGGGGCGACCCGGAATTAGTTACATAAGGATACAAGTACAATAATGGAACAAGGACACAGTACATAGCAACATAAGGGAGAATTCGAGTACATGGATAAACAGAGCTGACGTCGTGCCAAAATTAGTTACAGGAGAAGACAATTACATGAATAGTCAATGGTAGCAGTGTTGCACTCAGGAGAGAAGGTAATGCTTAATACAGCAGTGCATAACTCAGGCTAGCAAGGACCTGACCTTTAAGTTTGGGTATACCCCCTTATTGACAGGAGCAAACGTTAACTTCTAGTAAGTGAGCACGGAGTCCCTTATGGAATGTTCCAAGGGAGGGGGGCTTCCCGAAGGAGGGGAGAAAGCTTATTCCATAGGGCAGGGGCAGAAATGGAAAAAGATTTGCTGCCAGTAGTGGTTCAAACCCTAGGTTTATCTAGGAGATTACACCCAGAGGTTCGAAGGCTACACGCTGAGCGCTTGGGAACCAGGAAACTGGCCAGGCTATCTGGGGAATTGCAGTGTAGGAGCTTGTAAACATTGTAAAGCAGTGGGTACTGAAGGCGATCGTCTAGGGAGAGCTGTTGTAGGGAAGCAAGGGCTTCGCAGTGGTGCTATCTTTTGTGAGACTGAGACGCAAACCGAGGTACTTTGTTGTAGAGAACTTGTAGCCTGCTCATCTCCTGTTTAGCCAACCCCTGAAGTATAGAGGCAGCAAAGGTCAGTGTAGGAAGGAGGAGACTGTTGGCAATGGTGATTCTGGACTTGGGGATGTGCTGGTCATTCAGGCGGTACAGCAGACCCAGTTTGCAGTGCGCCATTTTGGTTACCTGGTCTAAGTGAGACTTGAGGGTAAACCCCTGATCCAGGGTTAACCCCAAGTATTTGAGGGAACTCACTACCTCAATGCGGCTGCCTGAGGATGATCTCCTCATTAAGATCTCCAACTCTTTGAACTCACTACCATGAATGTTAACTATGCTAAATGACTTTTGCCACCAATCTGGACTCAGGGTCAACTGAGGTAAAACATATGCCTTCCCTCTGAAGTAGCTCTGTAAACTGGAGAAGGTGATGCCCTTCCATCTGAATGGGTTCAATGACCAAATAACATATTTAGTATGAATCTCTCTACTTATCTTAACTGCATGCTGAATATAAATCTTAGCCCCTTGAGTAAGGAACTGGAGATAGATTTTTGTAGGTCAAAGAAGCTGAAACTCACTTTTGGGGAGAAAATTGCCACTTACAAAATGATGGCCTCCTCAAAAATCTTGTTCAGACATATTTTTTTTCCAATTGTTTAACCATGAGTGGCACACTAAGCTGAAAGCTTGTTTACAGGTGCGACCTGGGAGCACAGGGAAGTTAAGTGACTTGCTCAGGGTCACACAGTATGCAAGTGGAGGCTGTGGGATTCAAACCCAGGTCTCCAGATTTGCAGCTCAGAGCCTTAAACCACTGTGCTATACTGCCTCCCACTTTATAATCTTCCTTTTAACATACCACCTACATGACTCCAAAAACTAGAAAAGCTCTTCCTGTCATTCCTATGGGAAAGGAATAGACCCCAGTTCAGGGTGCAGAAACTCAGTGTACCAGGTAGGTAGCGATGACGTGGTCTGTCCTGGCTCTGGGCCTATCAACAAGCCTCTGGGATCAGACAAAATCTCCACTGGTTGATAACTGACCTGATGAATGCCCAGTTTGGGTACACCTGGAAAGAGGCTGTCACCTACATCCTCCTTGGGGTGTAAAATCCCCTATGTCGGGGGGGCACTCTATCACCTGCCTCAGTTTTTATATGGGAGGCATGGACATCACTTGTCAAATGCCATGACTGGAGGGAGGTGCTAGAAAGCCACCAAGATGGCCACTTAATCTGTGAGCTCCATAGATTTATTAGTATTAAACTCTGTAATTTCATGAGGGTCAGTCTTAAAACACTGATAATTAACACAGGAGTAATACAGTAAGGTCACTAGAAGGGGAAGATTAAACTAACCCTGCTGCAAGAAAGAACTGAACCTATTTGTAATCAAAGTTTATCTTGGCCTTCAGGATACCAGAGCTGTCTGAAGAGCACTGTAAAATGGCAGCAAATGGACAACAATCAAAGGCAAATATGAGTCCAGCAGCATCTGAGAACTCGGATATTCTGGAAATAAAATGTATGCTAAAAGCTCTTAATGCAGACATCCCCAGGAACTGACAATCGGTAAAAGAAGTTGAACTGCGAGTGGAAGCTGCAGAGTACAGAACTGCAGATAATGAATTGTTCTCTATACAGGTAGAATCCAAGGCAGCTCAGCAGGAAGAGTAGATCGACGAGATGGAAAACCAAATGGTACAACTATGGGAAAAAGTGGATGACCTTGAAAACAGAGGTCGTCACAACAACTGTAGTTCTAAAGGAAATCTGGGCACTAACAAGTCATGTATAACTGGACTCAGAAGATTTAAACAAATATTACTTCATCATTTTTCAGATTTTGAGAAAGGATAAAAGGCTATCTGAAACTTGTCAAAGCAATACAGATTTTTATCTATTACTTTTTTTGTTTTCTAAATAAATTAAGTAACATTTGTTTAAAACTTTTGAGTCCAGTTATACATGGTTTGTGAGTGACCAGATTTTCTTCAAAACTGCAGTTTCTAGTTACAATCTTGGAGCACCACGTACCTAGTGCGCACTTTTTTGTGTATGGTCGTCACAACATTATCCGTATTGTGGGGATACCGGAGGGAGTGGAGGGTCTGAATATGAATGAATTTGTGCAGACATTGATCCCAAATCTCTTCGACTACTATTGTAATGGCCTGCTGGAGGCTGAGTGCTCGCACAGGACTCTGGTACCAAAACCAGCCCAAGGAGCTCCACCGCACCCAATACTGGCGTACTTCTTGAGGTACAGTGTCAAAGAATTCATCTTAAGGAAAACCAGAGAAAAGGGTCCACTCTACTGGAATGGGCATAGAGTTTACCTATTCCAAGACTTCTTTAGGTGGCGTAAAGCTTTTGCCACAATGAAAAAAAGATCTCACCAGGGCGAATGTACAGTATTCTCTAAGATACCCGGCTGTGCTGAACATACGCTGAGCCCAGAAATGGCACTCATTTCCTTCTCCTTGGGAGGCTGCTGCATTTTACATTCAAACCATCAATGACCAGAAGGAGTGAACTGACAAGAACTGGAGCACTGAGCCTCCACAGAGTGACACCATGCAGGACAGGCTCTGATCCACCACAATACACAGTTCTTTGGTCCCTTCTCGGCAGATCACAAACTTAAGCAAAACTGGGAGATATGACAGCTGGCAATCAGTAAAACCTATGAGACCCCATCTGCATGGAAGACCCAGGGACAAGAACCCCTGGAGCAAGTCAGTGTCTTCTAAGTCAAGGCTGCACAGTAGGAGCCAAAGTTCAAGACTCTCATCCCCAGGTTCGAGCACTCCGTCCAGGGGAAGACGTATACCCTCGAGGAAAGGAGAGAGGGGGGACATGATAGAAATGTTTAAGTACCTCAGTGGAATCAACAAAATCCAAGAGGGAAGCATCTTTCAGAAAAAGAGACATGCAAGAACAAGGGGACACAATTTAAAGATGGGGGGCAGTTCAGGGGCAATATGAGGAAGTATTTTTTCACAGAGAGGGTAGTGGATGCATGGAACAGCCTTCCTGAGGAGGTTGTGGGGTCTAAAACAGTGGGGAATTCAAGAATGCATGGGACAGACATAAGGCAATTCTTGTGGGAGGTAGGAAGAAGTAGGCTGTTGGTTAACTAGGATCTGCGGCTTATCCTGTAGGTAGGGAAATGGGCAGACTAGGTGGGCCAAGCGATCCTTATCTGCCGTCAAAGTCTATGTTTCTATGTTTCTAAGACAACCTCCACTCAAACTGTTTCAAAAATTACAAGTATCATGTCGAGAGAAAGAAACTGGAAGGGTAACCAAAACAAAAGATAATGAGGATATGGATTTTTACTTCCCAGCAGAAGAGGGACTTTCACTGAGACCTAGCTGGGCATCTGTGGTCAAGAGGAACACGGTGACCTCACAGCATAAGAAGAATAGTTTGCTTCCTGTATTACTGGACTGCAGATCCATCCGCTGACCATTGAGGGAATGTGATTTACCTGTGACTTGCAGGATTAGCGGCTGGAATGCTCAACTGACTACTGAATGATGCGAAAGATGCCTACATGACTCACTCTAATGTGATACAATCAGGACTTTGCATCTCTCTGTTACTGCCTATTTTCACTTTGGCTTTATTCACTCATTTTCCCTCTGTGCTTCTGTTTCTGCTCCTTGCTTTATGTCTTTAGTGTCCTTTCCGGCTGCTGAAGTATGGTGTTATTAATAACCTGCATGTTGTTTTTCTTTTTCTTTCACCCACAGGTTTAAAAGGGTCTGGGTTGTGGTGCAAACAAAAGATCCTTGCACTCTTTTCGCAGGGATATTGGGGATGGGTACTAGCCAAGTAAGTGGAACACTTTAATTGCGGAGTGCAACTTGCCTCCAGTTCTTTCCTTGCCCTTAAAGTGAACTGAACTGGGAAGGGTTGGCAAAGATAGGTGAGCAAAGGGAAACTGTAGAACTTATAAATAATGTGGATTTGAATGGCTGGGGGGAGGGGATGTATGCCCAGGATTAACAGATAGGCATGGTTGCCTCGTGAGTGGGACAATGGTTGTTCTCCTCTCAGAGCTATGGATGGGACAGAGGAGATTTAACAGTTGTCTTAGACGTGCTTTTCAGAGTGGTGGTAGGCCGTGGGAAAGAGCAAGGGGAGGTTCAGATCATTACTGGAAATAGGGAAGTAGTCCATAGAGAGAGCAGCTCTAACACGCCATGCAATACATGTTTGGAGTTTGTGGAATAAGTTAGTGGAGGTGACTACTATGGGGGGAGGGAGAGAGAGAGTGGATTATCTAGAATATGATGGTATTCTGAAACAGTACCTTCGGTTGAAATTTTCACCCAGGCCCTGGCTTGATCAAGCTGCTCTGCTCTCTTCTAAACAGAAATGTGCTGTGGAATTTATGGTCAGTTTAGCGTGGATCAGACAGCAGTGATACTGGAGGGGGGAGGGTATGCCGGATAAGTAATGGAACCATGGATGAGTAAGGACGCTCTAAACTCATATAAATAGCAAGTCCTCCTCTCGAGTGGCTGTCATGATAGAGATGCAGTCAGGCAGCAGAGCTAGCTTTGTTCATCACTGGGACTTTTGACCAAGAAATGGTCCAGATGAGGGCCATTCTATATAAATGCAAGGAGAGTCTGGGGTGGAGGAAAATCTGATCACGTCAGTTATGGGGAGGGAATAGTGGTGCCTCCTGAGGAGGAGTATTCAGATAGAAATGAGAGGACTGAATGAGTTTTCATCAGTCATGTGTGTTGCTATTTCAAAAGAGAGAGAAAAAAAGGCAACAACTGTTCTATTACTACATAAACATGGGGGGCTTGTACTATATGCATCAATTACTAAGATCATATCTACCCTCGGAGAGAGCACTGGTCTAATGAAAAGGTATGTGGGTCTGCTAACAAGCTGCACCATAGAGGTGCGAGTTTCAAACTGCATGGACATTCTGGAACACCAATGTTCCATGCTTAGCAATGCATGGGGATATTCACACTCTCTGGGAGTCAGAATTTGAACATAAATGGGGCAAACTTCGGCAGGGGAGGGCAGGGATTACAAATAATGGGCAGAACATACCCATGTGGATGGCTTGTGGAGTTTTTGGAATAAGTGGCAGAGTATTAAATTTCAATGAGTTTTGGGGTAGATAGCACTGCAGGGGAAGGGCAACAGCAGTTGGACGGTATATTTCAGACCCTTTGTGGTAGGTGCTCCTTCCCATCTGCAACATGGTTAGGATGTTTCAGGGTAGAGTTTTCATGTTGTTTGTGTGTATAGTGAAACGCATCAATCTAACTCTTGAAACTGTCCTGCTTGCAATGTGGTCTTCAGGCATGTATTTATGGTCTAGTACCAATCTGTCAGATTATACTTACCTTTATGCAGAGTTCTCTCATTTACTAGTAATATTTTTCTTCCTAGAGGTGAAACCATGTCAGACTACTCTCTGGAGAAGGTGCCACATGGGTCAAACAGGATGGATGTACTTGCAGACTCACCCTATGTATTGGTAAAATCTACCCTTTTTCTTGGACTATGCTTGCATATAAGCAGGAAAGCATGGTTCTCTGATGGCAGAGCTAAAGATGATCTCTTGGAATGTTCATGGAATAAATCATCCTATCAAAAGGAAACAAATACTGTCCTATTTGAATTCTACTAAATGTGCTATAGCTCTGCTGCAAGAGACCCACCTGTTGAGGGCAGAAGCAGCGAAGTTAGCACTGGGACAGGTAGGAAGAGAATTCTCCAGTGTATATACATTCAGAAAAAGGGGGGGGGGGGGGGCTCTATCCTAATTAGGAAAGGGAATGCGCTGCAAATTGATAAAGTAGTCACAGATAAGGAAGGGAGAAGGTTTATAGACTGCAGGAAAGACCTATCCTTATAGTAAATGTGTATGGCCCCAATATGGATGATGCCCAGTTTTTCTGGTCAATGGCCCAGTTCCAACAAGATCTGGGATCATCAAACCCTATGGTTCTGGTAGGCGGGACTTCAGTTTGGTGTTAGATCCCATACTAGATAGTACTTTCAGGCACTCAGGAGATACCTCTCATAATATGGATTGGAAAGCCCTTCTGGCACTCTGTCAAAAATGGGGCCTAGTAGATAGTTGGCATCTACAATACCCCACAGCAAGGGACTACACCTTTCATTCAGCACGTCACTTTGCTTGTAGTCATTTGGACTACTTTTTGGTCAGTTCCAAATATGCTCATGAGATAACTGAGATCGCTATTCAATCCGTGGTTCTCTCTGACCATTCACCAGTGACAATTAACTTGATTTTGGCTGATATCACTTCTAAATCACCAAGATGGAGGCTTAACCCCATCCTACTCCAGAAACCGGAGTTTGTGAAGTGGCTCACAAAAGAAATCCAGTTTTTTTTTAAACCAATGCTACACCGGGAATGGCGAAAGAGATAGTGTGGGATAGCATGGGATGCATTCAAAGCTTTTACTCGTGCCCATGTTATTAGTTATGCCGCATATGAGAACTGCACCAGATGGCAGGAAATTGATCTTCTGGCATCTCAGTTGCGAGACGTGGAAAAAAAGTATTACACGCAGGCCACCAAATCGGAATCAGCATTTCACAATCTGGAGGCTCTTAAATATAAGCTTGATACCCTACCCACACGAAGAGCAGAAAGAGCACTTTTCTTCCTGCTGCTGCAGTATTGGAAGCAGGGAGAAAAAGCTAGTAGATTACTGGCCTATAGATTAAAGAAAAAACAGAGTGAGGCACTGATCCCCCTTATCAGACTCCCAGATGGAACTCACTCCTCTAATCCCACTCAAATTAATTATTTCACAAAATTTTATAAGAAACTCTAAACTTCACAAGGGGTATCTCATGTGACAGCAGTAAACCAGTTCTTGAATACGGTCCACCTCCCCCAAATTACTTCTGAAATGTCCCCTCCGTTAGATAACCCTATAACAGAGCAAGAAGTTAATGTGGCCATAATATCCCTGGCTAAAGGGAAAGCACTGGGCCAGGACTGGCTACCAGCGGACTTTTACCAAGCTTTCTCAAGCAGTCTAGTTACAGTTTTGGCATCTCTTTTTCAAGGAGCCACTCAAAAGGGAGAGTTATCTCTGATCATGAAACAAGCAATGATTACAGTACTTCCAATCCAATTCCAATGTCTGTATAAGGACAAAGCACTATACTCCAGTTATCAACCAATATCACTGCTAAATGCTGATGTTAAAGTCAGTGGCTCAGTAGGTAGCACACTCACCTCTGAGGCCGGGAGATCAGAGGGCTGTGGGTTCAGTTCCCACATCTGGCACTTGGGTTAATATCCCAGTACTGACACTGCAGTGCAGCATGAGAGGGATGCTGCACTTCTGAGGTGCCATCTTTCAGATGAGACGTTAAACCGAGGTCCCATCTCCCTGGATTGGTGGTAGTTCAGGTGGATGTTAAAGATCCCATGGCACTTATCAAAAAGAGTAGGGGAATTTTTTTCTTCAAAACAAAAATATATACAGAAATGTATTACAGCATAAAAAATCATAAAGGAAATCAGGAAAAAACATAAATAAGCAATTAACCATACAGAAAAGTCGAACATAAATAGATCATATTACTAGAACCCCCCTCCCACTAAAAGAGAAGGGGAATACTTTCATGAAAGCAAAACATATGTACAACAGTGTTTGCTGCACACAAATCATAACGCAAAACCAAATGATAAACATAAATAATTATTTCATTTTGCTGATAACACAAAAATCTCTGTCATTAGAGTCCGAAAACTAAGTATCAAATGCAAAGCACCCCCCCCCCCACACTAAAAGAGTAAGGGAACATAATATCCCAAAACTGGAAAGTATAATCTACACATCAACATGCTACAACATACTAGATCATAAAAAGAATAAAAAGGAAACTTATACTATAGGTTCATTAATCAGAAATAGTCATAAAGCACAACATGTAAGAAAACTGAAACATCACAGATGGGACAGGGAAAACAATGAATTTTCATACAGTCTACCAAAAGTAGAGTAGTGCACATGAGATAAAACATCAGAGTCGCCATAATCAACCTATTCTTTATCATACAGAAGGAAAGGAAATACCATATCGATTAAAGATCTAAAGGTTTAAGACACTTCGCTCTGAACAGCCTAGTTCTCTCCAAGCGTCATAACCTAACAGGGAAATGACATCAACCTGTGTCCAACCAAGACATATTTCTCCACCACAATTTGTACAGTTCATGTAGAAACCTACCCTGTTCCTTACCCTGCCACCTCAGCACAGCTTTCTGCAGTAACAGAAATACCTGCTACCCAGACATTTGTTGCTGTCGGAGGGACTGGCCACACCTAGCCAGCCAAAGCTGGTAACTAATGAAACTCATCAAAAGTCTAATTGTAGTAGCATCACATTTAACCCATGCTCCTGGCAGCACTCCCATCAATCCAAATCTGAGGTGGCTGATTTTGAAAAGGGTTCAGAGGCCATTTCTTATGGAAAACCTCCCAAAAGGAAACAGCAAATGGACAATCCAGTAGAAAGTTCGAGAAAGTCTCTACCTTCTTCATACATTCTCTACCTCTGGGACAAGTACGTTCCTTGAGCCCTTTATGTTTTAGATTACCCCATACACCCAATTTCTGGTGTGCACATATCCAGATGAAGTCTCTCATATAGCATGGGAGTCTTTTGCTGGACAAAAAGGAATTTATCGAGGACTGCTGGACAGTGGATAATTCTGAGTACCATGGGAAAGCATAATAAAAGGAATTCAGTATCCAACTATACAGGGATTTTTTTGAAAAAGTATGAAGAGAGGATTTCATAACCTTCCATACTTTCAGTTTGCTTACTACCCCAAAGAAATGAGCTGGCAAGTGTGCTACCTGGGTCTGGCGTGGAAGAGGAGTAGCAGGGTGCCAATCACTTAATAGGGGCCTGATTTCATCCTCTACCCAAGGGGTCCATATTTTCATAGCCTGTTTTAGCAGTGGCAAAAAATTAAAGAAAATAAAAGTTATACAAAAGAAAACCACCGGGTTCAGCATGCCTAAGCCTCCCTCCTATATGGGTAAATAAGTAATACCTCTCTTGACAGAGTTCAGCCTACTGCCCCATAAACATTGAAAGAACACACTAGACACTGAAGTCTCAAAGTTCAACAGGGAGGAAAAACAGCAGCTAGATGCAAAAAATGTGATAACAAAAAGGTCGTAATTAAATAAATACGTTTTGCCTTAGTCATCTGCCATTTGTTCCAGCGGACTACTTTCTCTCTAGCTGACGTCAAGAGCAACTCCCAATTATATCTGTGAGGATCATCACCACCAAAGTATACACCCAGAATTTTCCTATAGGTCACATCAACGGGTATTCCCCAGATTAGGGACACATCACAGGCATCATACAACAAAGGCAAAATACCACTTTTTTGAGTATTTATTCTAGACCTTTAAATAGTAGTGAATTCATGTAAAAGAGAACAAGCAGCAATCGCAGAGGATTTATCCGCAAAAAAAATCTCCAAATCATCTGCAAATGCTAAGGCAACTACCTGCCTATCCTCAGACCCCACTGAAAGTCTGGTTATTGCCTCCGTCCCATGTAATGCATGCAACAATGGATCCAACAATAAAATATATAATAAAGGGTTGAAGGGGCAACCTTGTCTCACCCCTCTACGGACCGAAACTGCCCTACCCACCCAACCATTTATACTTGGTATAAGGCTAATTCCTGTATAACAAGTCTGTAGCCAAGCAATAAAGATAGATGGAAACCCAAAACACTGTAACGTCTCCCACAGATATGCATATTCAACCTGATCGAATGTTTGTTATTGATCTAAACAGACCAAATGCCTAAATAATTCCTGTGATTTTCCTTTATGCAAAATCTCCCGTATCAAACTGAGAGTGTCCTGGACCCTTCTCATTGGGATGCTACTAAACTGAGATGGATGCACAACTAGATCAATGATACTTGCCAACCTTTTGCACAAAACCTTCAGCAATATTTTGTAATCTGTATTAAGGAGTGAGAGTGGCCTCCATTGTTTCAAATCACCCCGACATCCTTCCTTAAAAATCAGGATCAAAAGCCCCTCTAACATACTCTTAGGGAGTTCCTGTTGGGATAAACAGTTATTTAAGCATATACCAAATTCTGGTCCTAGAATGTCCCAAATGTATTTATATATCTCATGCGGAAGGCCATTAGACCCCGACGCAGTACCAGATTTAAGTGACCAGATGTCAGGTTTTAATTCAGCTTGTGAGATGGGGATGGTCAGAAGAGTTCCAACTTCCTGTGGAAGCTGGGGTAAATTAATGCTGGCCAACCATGTCCGCATCTCCTCTACTGGTAAGTCCTGGCTAGCAAAAATGTGGGAAAAATGGGAGGCAATTTCCTCCAGGATACCCTTATTGCTATACACTTGAGCTCCAGAGGAATTATTTAGGTACTCCATAGTGCAGCATTCCTGAAGGAATTGCATGGAATCAAAAGGTAAAGTATCCTGTGCCTTCCCACTGGCACCATATTTTTGTTTATTTTCCAGAGATTTTAGGGCCTCGAGTTGTTTACTCGCCAAGGCGGCTTTAAAATGTTTAATCTTCTGCAGATCTTCCATCCCTATATTGGGTCTGAAAGATGTCCAGAAAGCAATGCTACAGTATCTCTCAAAAAGGAGATCTCATCTCGCCGGAGTCTCCCATTAATATGCCCCATAGTACGGAATTTTTTTTTTATCTCCCTCTTCGTATCCTCCCACCAAACATTGCTATCCTCATATAAGAAAAAAACTGATTTCCGTGCCCGAAGTACAGAGAAGAAACCTTCACTCACAGGGGGAATAGATAATAATGAAACATTTAATTTCCATGTCCCCAGTCCCCGCCGCTCCTCCGGGAGGTCACTAAGGACAAGAGTTAATATCCTTTGATCAGAAGTAGCTATATCTTGTAAATAAACCATCTGAACTTTCAAAAAGACAAGTACAAAAAAATAATCGATTGTAGAGGCTCGAGGGCCACAAAAATATGTGCAATGCTCATTTAGAGGGAGAGAACCAAAGGCATCCATAAACCCTACGTCATGAAGAAGGTGAGCCAGGCACTGAGTGTCACAATCAACCTTTTTGTTTGTAAAAGGAGTAAATTGCTGTGGCAAAGTAACATTAAAGTCCCCACCCAGAATAACGAAATGGGTAGTCTGTAATAATGGGTAAAGAGATTGAAAAAGAAGCACTCTATCATATTTAGTTTGAGAGGCATAAATATTTATTAGTCTGACCAACTGATTATCCCATTTCACATCTAGCAACAAATCTGGCTGCAATTCCAAGTGACGTATAACCTGAATGTTAGAAGAAAAAAAAACAAATCCCCACCCCTGAACATAAATCATCCCTCTGGGACCAAAAACAGTCTCCCCAAAGCCATGCAGATGAGGCTGCAGCCCTCTCTTCCAAGGAATGTAACCGCACATCCTGAAAGAAAACACAATCCAGATTCTTATGCAAAAAATGTGCAAAGGTACTACGACGTTTCACAAGGGATTGAATGCTATTAAATACAGGGATGCCACGCGAAAGGAAAAGGGAGCCATGATTCACGTATGATAGATGCTTCACTTTACTTTGCTGGAGGCTCTTGTTACCCTTCCACTTTTAGTTCCATGGGTCAAATGATCAGTGTGGTCCGAGCAGTCGACCTGGGTATCAGGCAGTGCGGATCCTTCTGCTGGGAGATCCACTGGATCTGAGTCCATAGGAACATCTGCCAGAACAATGAACTTGTTTTGGACCTCTAGAGGGGCCACAGGACCATTTTTCTTAGATTTAGACTTCAGTTTTTCAGGCTTCCCTTTCTTACCCTGAACCAGGGTAAAATCTTCATTTCTGGAAGAAGGTTCCGGAGGGGGCTCCGTTACAGGGTTGATGGCAATGGACATAGAAATAACATCTTTCAGATGGGGAGTAATAGCTGAAGTCTGTGTCTCAAGGTCTTGGCCCTGGACTAAGGGGGTCATCAACGGCCATGACTCAGTAACAGGGATAACTGCCTCAAGAGTTGAGGGTAGT
This sequence comes from Neoceratodus forsteri, assembly GCA_016271365.2. Taxonomy (NCBI): domain Eukaryota; kingdom Metazoa; phylum Chordata; order Ceratodontiformes; family Ceratodontidae; genus Neoceratodus; species Neoceratodus forsteri. Next base: position 241,476,496 of record CM057451.1, read on the forward strand.
CAACTCCCAGAGGGGGTTTGGCCTTGTTTTACAGCCAAATGAATATAGTGGTCCTGGACCCCGAAATCAGCATCCTCTGTATTCCTTGCTGCAGAGGAGCAGTCTTCAAAAGAAGGCCAAGGTCATCACAGAGGTTGCATTTAGGCTGCTGAAAACAGTGAGCACTGGGGTGACCCAGTTCTCCACAATGAGAGCATGTTAAAATGTCACAGGAGGTACTGATATGCTTGAGGAGCCACACTTAAAGCATACCCTAGGCTGACCAGGATAAAAGAGAAATCCCTTATCTCTTCCAATAAAGAAACAGTTAGGTAGGTGGATTAAATCATGTTCATCATGATGCAGTTTAATGCGAAATTTCCACCCTCCATTCCAAAAACCCTTCGCAACCAGAATGGGCATAGGATTTCCTTGAATGTCACAGCGTTTCTCCAACCAGTGCACTATGTCCACAATATTAACCCCTTCGTTCTGAAATAAGATAGTAATTACCCAAAAGGGTTGCTTAGTAAGGGGGAGAACAATAAAGTCTGACCATAGGGGATTCGTTTTCAGGTTGATATACCGACACCAAAGTGTTTCTAGCAAAGCAGGAGTGCGAAAACTAATGTCAAAAGTAAATTCCCCCTGCCCATGTATTAGGGCATAAACTTCTGAGGAAGAAAAACGCATATTTCTCTTGAATAGAACCTTTCCCAAGTAGAACCTGTCTGGAGGATTTTCACGAGGGTCCACATATCATAGGCAGATCACATTTCTCCTTTTAGCCAGTTCCACAGGTTTGTGAAAGTGGCTGGCATAAGTTGGTTTTTCAGGTTCCCCAGGGTTTAAACCTGACGTGGGACCAGAAACAGCAGGGGCATCAGGGACTAAAACAGGACCCCCATATCATCTCTTGCCTGGCCCTCCAAAGGAGCAGAAATAACTTCTGTAGGGGAAACACTAGGGTTTAATTCTCCCACAAGTAAAGTTACAGGTTTTAAACTTATCTGAGCTGGATACCGGCTGAAGTTAGCAGGCAGTACAGGGTTAGGCTTCCAGTGACCGTCAGAGAGTGGAATCCTTCCTGCTGCTAGCAGGGCCTTGTCTGGAGACCAAGATCCCACCTCCTCATCACTCCAGTCTCGCCTATGAGGTGAATCACTGCCTCAAGGGGCACCATGGACCTCTCCTCTGCTGAAAGCAACTTGGAAAATCCTACCAAAACTGTGGCACCTGGAGAAGTATCAGATCTCTTCCTTTTCTGATCCTCCGCTTGTTGAAGACGTTCTGTCATCAGCTGCTCACTGACACGGAGCAGTTCCTCAGCCAAACAATGCTGCTTCTGCTCCAGACTCAACTGCTCACTCAATTGCTCTTATGAGGGACCGCCATCACAGACGATCTGCTGGCTACCCGCAAGGTGCATTCCAGCCGCCTCTATAGCGGATCCCTCGGCTTGTGAACTCATATCACTCATCAGAATCTCCTGGGCTGCCTCAGCCCCATCCATCCATTCACCACCAGGCTCAGCAAGGAAATGAAATGCCTTGCAGTACAACGAGCCTCCTACAGGAGAGTAAAGAAATTTCCCCAGTGTCCTGGACAAATTTCTCTCATTCACTAAAAATACCACCAACAGTTTTATCTGGTTCAAGGTCAGTTGGCATTCATCTGTATCCCCTTCCCCTGGGCCGTGCCTAAAAATAGGCAGGATTTGTCTAGTGCACTTACCCAGTCAACAAAAACTAAATAAATAAATAAAATAAATAAAGTAATGGCAAAGATGCTGGCCTCCAGACTGGAAGGTGCTCTCCTGACTCTTATACATAAATCCCAAGCAGGATTTATGAAAGGCAGACAGGGATCTGACAATCATAGGCTGCTAGTTAATGTCTTACATCAAGCAATACAGAGTCAAGGCTTGGCTGCTTTAATAGCTGTAGATGCAGAAAAAGCCTTTGACTCTGTGGAGTGGAATTTCCCAGTTGAAGAAATGGGCGTAATGGGATTAGGGTCCAACTTTGTATCTTCGGTCAAAACTCTATATGCCTCCCGAAAGCCGTGGTCCTCACTAATGGGCTCCTGTCCCCTATATTCAAGCTGCATAGAGGAATGAGGAAAGGTTGCCCCTCTCCCCTCTTCTGTTCCTGATTGCAATGGAACAACCAGTGGCCTTCATTTGACAATCGAAGAATGTCAAGTGTATACAGATGGGGAATTTGGTCTCCAAAACAATGCTTTATGCAGATGAACGCCTCTTTACAATCTCCTGGGTGCCTGAATCTCTTCCATTAGTGCTGGATGTTTTATCCACTTTTGGCTCTATCACGGGTCTCAGAGTGAATTTGGATAAGTCCACATTTTTACGTATACAATGCTCACAAGATATGGCTAAGGTGGGGGACAAGACCTTAAAATGATCACCTCAAAGCATCACATATTTAGGCATGAAAGTCGCACCATGGTGGCAAGACCTGGTAGTCACTAACCTCAGCCCTCTTCTGTCTGAGCTTTCTCAGGATGTGCACAGATGGAAAAAAGTATATATCACTCTTATAGGTAAGATTGCTGCCTTTAAGGTGATTGCACTTCCAAAGCTGCTTTACTGTTTGAACAATCTTCTCCTCATGGTTCCATCCTCCTTCTGTAGAATGATAGATAAGCTCATTCCCTCCTTTATGTGGGAGGGTACGATGCCTAGATTCAGCAAAAAATATCCTCAGAGCTCCCCCTTGCAGAGGGGCTGGAATCTACCATGGCTATGGGCATACCATACGGCCCAAGGGGTTAAGCAAGCCTTGGGCTGGTTTATGCTGCCATCGAACAGACAATATTATGGGTAGATATAGAACAAGCCTTGAAGTGGCCTTGTCCTATTAGTCTTGTCTTACTGGACCCATCCCCTGCTCAAATGAGAAATAGTCCTACAGTTAAATTTTCACAGAAAGCATGGAAAACCTTAGTAAAGTATATGGGTTGGAACCCATATACTCTAGGCAGATTTGAACCCCTGTGGAATAACCCAAGAATTCACATAGGTGGGAAATTAAGACTCCGGAAGCAGTGGCAGAGTAAAGGGATTCAGACAGTGGGTGACCTGGTTGATAACCAGCATTCAGTTCTAAAGTCTTTCCCACAGCTGAGAGAAGAATTTGATCTCCCGCACACAGATCGCTGGCATTACCTGCAACTTAGGCATGCACTAAAGGGTAGGTTGGGCCCAAATTTCTCCTTACCTTTGTTGGAATTACTCAGTACAATAGAGGGTCTATTGAACACCCTGAAGAAGGGGGGTCGGTACACATAGAAAGCAATACAAGAATGGCATTGTCTATCATGGGAAGCTCAGCGTATTAAATGGAACCAAGACCTCTCAACTCAAATCAATATCTTACAATGGGAAGCATGTTGGAGAAAGGCACAGTTGCTAACTCCTGAGCCCAAACTTCAGTTAATGCAAAAAAAAATCCTGGGACTCTGGCATCGAACCCCTGAAAAGCTAAGGCGTATGGGGCTGCAAGTTTCAAATGTTTGCTGAGATGCCAACAAGCAACGGGGGATATTGCACACATACTATGGTCCTGCCACAGGATTAGCACATTTTGAAATGACATCATTAAATTAACTAGAGAAGTGGCTGATACACAAACTCTAGATACCTCAGATGTGTGGATACTGGGAGTTCCCTATGATGGTGGAGGAAATAAAAATCTTTCTCTAGTCCATCATCTAATTATGGAAGTGAAAAGACAAATACTCATGAGGTGGAGACAAGCGGACCCTCCCTTGCTCCGGGAATGGTATGTGGGAGTGGTAAAGCTGATGTCATATCTTAGGGTTCTGTACAATACCCGAGGACAAGGGTCCAAATTTGAAGAAATATGCAGCCCATAGACTTTAGACATGCTTTTCCCCTTGAATAGACATAATAACTGACAGACATGGGCTTCTTAATCAAAAGGAGATGGAACCATAACATGAAACCTGGTTCTACTGCTATTTTAAAGTCCAGAGGGTAGGGCGGTGGGTATATTGAACCGGTCTCATAGGGTACACAAGAATTCCAAATACCAGGGGTACCAATATGATCAGAATAGTGAGGCAGTCAGATTGGGTAACTGGACAGTTAATAGGGCAGTATTAGGGTATTGGAGGAGCAGTTTTAGGAATGGGTCAAACAAACCTGAATGCATGAAGCATGCTTTTCGACTAAATAGAGATTTTACAAATCATTCATAACAAGAAGTTTAAAGCAGGAGATTCTTATTCAGAAACTGATAGCATATGGATAACAATAAAACGGATCCATGTGATAACGGCGACCAAGTAATAGTGATCACCATTTGAGCGAGTCTACATCACTGAAAATGAATTTTGGCGATGTAGACTTGCAGCAAACAGCAAGATGGCACCGAGATGTAGGTTTTTTTTTATGCAGGGGCTTTCCTCCCCGCACCCCCTACTAAAGGATTCTCAACTCCAGGAGGGTGCATGTCGGGGTGCAAAAGAAAAGAAAAAACAACCCGCATAAAAACAAGCACTCCCAGAACCGAACCCGCATCCTCCTAGCCCTAGTCTGACACCAACCCACCATGCCACATGGCCAGCTCAACAGCCCATGGCGCACTACACCCACAAACCCTCCCTCCCTTACACCCATCGCACAACATGGTCCTCCCTACCCCCACGCCAGATGTATACATGGCGCATATCCTGTCCCTATATGCGCCAGACCCCTATCTGGTCACCTCCTGCCAGGTAGCCCTGTGGAAAAGTGTCGTGATTGAGTCACCCTTTTTGAAAGCGCTCAATCGCGGTCGCCTTATACATGGGATACCCAATAAAACAGATATAGATTAGATTTCATATAGGTGCATATCCTAGATCTAGATATTTTAGTTTTGTTTGTGTTCTTTTATTACTAGCACACTGTAAATAAAATAAGTTAGTTGTTAGTAAAGTCTGGTTAGGGGACCTCCAGGTGTTATAATTGTTGTCCCAGAGCAGATCTGTGGAAACTTTAGAGTATACCTTTAAATATGTGCAACTGTTCTTCTTTTTAAGCTTTCAGCTATACAGGAAGCATTTGCCAAGTATGTTTTAGCAATGTATCTCCATGGGGATATCCCTGACCAGGCTGCACTGTGGACCAATGGGCTTGCAGTGCATACTGTAAGCTGTCATTTGGCAGGCAGCCGTAGAGGTATGTGGGTGGGTATGCCACCCGCCGATGACCGGGTGAGAGCTGGCTGGGCTGGGGGTCCTGTATGGGTGAGGGGGTGAGGGGACCACTAGATTACCAGGGACCAATTTTGGTCATGTTATTCAGAGATCGGGGTTACAGGCAGGAAAGGGGGAGGTACCACTAGACTACCAGGGATCTTACGGCTATTGTATTACGGCAATCAGAGGTATGAGATAGGAAGGGGGGAACCACTGGACCACCAAGGATATTAAAGAAATATTGCTATGGTGATTGGAGGTATGGGATAGGAAGGGGGTATCACTGGACCACCAGGGATCTTCAGGAAGTATTATTCAGCGATCGGTGATACAGGATGGAGAGGGGGTACTACAGCGGTCCCTGGTACAGGGACTGCATGCTGTGCAGAGTGCCAGGTGCATTTCACTGGCCACTTCCAGCCCTGCACAACACATGCAAATGGGGCCATAATGACATGCAAATGGCCCCATTTGTATCTTGCATTCATAATTGCTACATTTGCATATCCAGGTCTGAATATCTGGATATTTTGCCTGGCACAGCTCCAGTTGCACTGGTGCATTCCCATTCCAGGTATGCAGGCCTGTCTGAGGAATGAGGGGGCGCATTGTATTTGTGTCACACGCATTCTTTGATATATTCAGAAGGGATGCACCATGGCACATCTCTTTTGAATATATCCCTTTGTTGCTCTAGCGCAACTCAATTGCACTGCACAACCACTTGCGCCATTGCCAGTCGCACTTCTGAATATCAGGGCCATTATGTAAAACATATATGCCTAGGACTGTTTGGCTGTATTGTCCACTTGTTTGTGTTCAATGTAGAAAAAGCTATACGATTGACCTCTGAGCATGAAAAGCTACAATTAAAGGAAACACCTCTGCTTCTGGATCAGATTAGAGTTTTAGAGAAACAACTCTCTCCAATGTCCCCTAATACAGATTTGGAGCTCCTGGAATCTCTCCAGGCAAAGTATCATGAAGTCCTGGATGAAAAAGCAGAGCATTTACTATTAAAGACCAAAGCTAGATAATTTAACCAGGGAGAGAAGGCGGGTAAGCATTTGGCCTTGGGGTTAAGATCACAAATGGCTGACAGAATGGTTTCCTCCCTGCGTAATGATTCTGGCCAATTGATTACCTCTCCCCAGGGCATTGTGGCTCAGTTTCAAACATTTTACCAGGATTTATACACCCCCAGGTTGAACCCCTCATATCAAATACACTTTGAGACCTTCTTACAGGATCTTGATTTACCCCACCTATCGGATACCCAAGCTGAAATTCTATGAACACCTCTGACATTACAGGAAGTGAATTCTGCTATAGACTCCCTGGCCCCTGATAAATCCCCAGGACCGGATGGGTACACTCCTAATGTTTATAAAAATTCAAAGTTCAATTAGCCTCCATATTACTTAGTATGTTCAATTATATCTTTGAACATAATATCTCTGATTTTGCTCTGACTGAAGCTTTAATAGAGGTCTTGTTAAAACCTGGGAAATATCCCCACAAAATTTCTAACTATAGGCCTATTTCCCTTATTAATGTTGATTTCAAAACACTAGCTAAAGTATTGGTTACCCGGTTAAATCGTGTCTGGGGTTCCTTGATTAGTCGGGAACAAGTGGGATTCGTACCAGGGAAACTATCAATGGATCATTTATGGAACCTTTCCCATCTTATCTCCACATCCGGGGAGTCCTCTACGCCTTCGGTGCTGGTCTCCCTGGATGCAGAGAAAGCATTTGACAGGGTTTCGTGGGACTATTTAACATACTTCCTAAATATCACATCCCCCTGGAGTTTGTTCAGTGGGTCAGAGTGCTCTACACCCACCCCTCAGCCCGAATATTGTGCAATGGGGTCTTAACAGAGTGAATATCTTTACAACAGAGCACTAAGCAGGGTTGCCCTCTCTCCCTCCTTTTATTTAATTTATTCTTAGAGCCTCTAATTAGGAAAATCAACATGGCTCCACAAGTGTCAGGCAACTCCATTGGTCCAACTCAAAACAAGTTATCAGCCTAAGCAGATAATTTATTACTGCATATCACTCACCCTGATACCTCTCTGCCTGCGGCCCTGGACATTATTAAAATATCTTTGAATTTACCTTAGTCTTTCCCCTTCTAAAATGAAACAATATAACTTGGACTCAGTAGCTGAGAAAATTAAAAGTGACCTAGATCACTGGAAACTCCTCCCTCTCTCATTTTGGGGGTGTCTTAATATAATAAAGATGAATGTGCTCCCACAACTTTTTTATCCACTTCTTATGTTAACCCGGGTATTACCAAAGAGCTGGTTTGCCACGGTGCACAGAATAATTTCTACCTTTCTGTGGAAGGACAAATCACCCAGGAGAGCATTAATCAAACTGATGGTCCCTAAGTACAGAGTAGGGTTGTGGGTCTCCAATTTATTCTTGTATTATTTAGTCATACACAGCTCTAGGTACTTTCAATGGTATAGACCAAGACCAGTAGACTTTTCCCCAGAGTATATCCCTCAATGGATAGATACTGAACAATACTAATCTTTCCATTTAGGACTGGATCTCGACGCACTACTATATGTTCCCCAGAAAAAATTTCCCAGAGCTCTTCTAGATATTTCTAGGATCTATGTCATAATGGTGAAAGCCTAAAAGTGATCGCTGTTATGCAGAAGTCAGGAGTGCCGAAAATTTTTTTCAGCACTCTGACACCCCAGTGCACAGCAAAAGGGCGCCAGGGACTTTGTTTTTAATGTTTTCTGTGGGTGTCTGTGCCCCACACACACCCCACTAAGATTCTCAACTCGGGGGTGCATGTTGGGGGTGAAAACATTAAAAACAAAAGGTTTGGGCGGGCGCAGCAAAACGCACCAGCCCAGACCGGGCAGTACCCTGCCGGCCGATGCTGATAACCAACCCACCATCCCACGGGATGAGCATGGCAACCAGCCATGTCACCCCACATCCCTCGCCAGCATGCCACTCCACCCCCCCGCATGACATAATGTGATAGCAAGCAGGTGGATGTCACCATAGTCGCCCCACCCCCCATCCAGCTGCCGTATCCCCTGTGAGCCGTTCCTGCAATGAACTGGGCAGTGGGTCACTGTTATTGTTGATGCCCTTTCCCCAGCGTCCTCATCATGGACACCCATTTGCCTATAGGTATATTGATTCAGGCTCATAAACAGCTGTGTTCTCTCCTTAAAGAGATTCAACTCGAGAAGTCTCCCAACCCCTATTGGGAAATCCCAAACTTAAGTTTGCTGACCAACCTCTTACTAGAAAGTTCTGGCACTATGTTGCAATTTGTAAGGCAGAGCATCTTTTACAGAATGGCAAATTGCTAACATTTTTAGAAGTGCAACAGAAGTATGGAATTCCCACTTCAGGATGTTTCAAGTACCTTCAACTTATTCATTTATTAGCCCACCATTTTAGGACCAGTGCATGGCTTAATGTATATCGGACACAAATTCTTCCTCTGGCTGCAAATGCTGCTGCTCCCCATGCAATATTCTATTATTATAATAAGTACTATGAGATCCTCCCATTGCAGGACCCAGGAATGGTTTATTACTGGGACCACGTGCTCCCTCTTTCTCAGGGGACATATGATTGGCACATGCTATGGTGGCGAACTTATACTGTAAATATGTCAGATGGGACAGGTATCAGTTTATGCAGTTCCAAATCTATCACAATCTTCATTATACCCCAGTTAAACTATATAAAATGGGCAAAATCCCCACTCCCATTTGTTCCAGGTGTGGTAAAGAGACAGGAACATTATTACATATCTTTTGGACCTGTGATAAGGTAGCTTACTTCTGGGAGACTATTCATCAATGGCTGGACCCCTTATTGGGCTTAGAATCTGCCTTTCTTCCGGAGGAGGGAGAGGAGAGGAGGGAGAGGGGGGACATGATAGAAACTTTCAAGTACCTCAAGGGAATCAATAAAGTCCAAGAGGGTAGCGTCTTTCAGAAAAAGAGGTGTGCAAGAACGTGCGGCCAACTCTGAAGTTGAGGGGACTTGGCTCAGAGGTAATGCGAGGAAGTATTTTTTCAAGGAGAGGGTTGTGATGCTTGGAACAGCCTTCCTGAGGAGGTTGTGAAGTCAAAAACAGTGGTGGAATTCAAGAATACATGGGACAGGCATAAGGCAATTCTAGGGGGTAGAGGTAGGAAGAAGTAGGCTGTTAGTTAGCTAGGATCTGCAGCTTATCCATCAGGTAGGGAAATGGGCAGACTGGGTGGGCCAAGCGGTCCTTATCTGCTGTCAAATTCTATGTTTCTATGTTATGTTTCTATTAGGGAATTTTGGAGGTATGTTGATTGGGAACCAACGACCCCATATGACAATCTCTGCCTGTGCCAAGAAAGGTATCTTGAGGCATTGGTGGATTCAATGGTTCCCCAATATCTAGAATGGTATAGGGAAATTCTGTTCACTCTGCAAGTGGAATGAATTAGTGCCAGTTTTGCAGGTTGTTTGGAGGTAGACAACAGGGTCTGGGACCATTATAAATATTATTAACTTCATAAGGTGGTATCCTACTCTTCATTGCACATGTGGGGTAGTCCAGCTGTTGGATGTGGGCCTCTTGATCACTGATTGCAGTCCTTCCATCTGGGGGCTCCTCAACTGGAGGATTGAGCACAGCAAGGTACAGTGTTCTGTTTTGCTTTATTTGATATATTGTTGTGCTTCTTTATGGACAGGTTTATGTATAATTTATAGGTTTCTCTAGGTTATATCCCCTTTTCTCCACTAAATTAAATTTTTTTACTCTCTCTGTAGATTGAGCCCAGAGAATATCTACCTCTCCTCTGGACTGGGTGGGTGGGATTGGGTGGGTGGGGTTGGTGGGGTCAAATAGGGTGTGAATATGGTGTTATGTGTTGTTCTTAATGTAATGTTGAAGGTTCTGGTACTTCAACCTTAATAAAGCAGATTCAATTAAAAAAAAGAAAAAGCTTCATAAAGTACGAATATAAAAATAAATAACATTGCCTATGTATAGATCAATACTCCTTATTATGGGAGGTGTGAGTCAGAGGAAGCTTCAGCTAACAACATAGGTAGTGAGGGGGAAAAGATGCAGGGCATCAGGCAGGGGTTTGAGAAGGTATGGAGAGCCAGGTGTGCTACCAACAGAAGCCTCAGAAAAAAGATTCCAGACTTAAAGGCTTTGATGGTGGAGGTTAACCTGGATCTAGTGACCATAATGGAATCATGGTGCACTGAGCACCACAACTGGGACATGATCATACCAGTCTACTATCTATTTAGGAGAGACAGGGTGGGGAGGAAGGGTACTATTATATGTCAGGGAGGGAATGAAGGCCACTGAGGTTCAGGTACACCAAGGTGAGGAGGTCAGGAGGTGCTGTGGGTCATGCTCTGGGACCGCTATCCATACCAGGGTAGTGCACAGACCTCCAGCATAAGGGAAAGAGATGGACAAGGCACTAGGAGTGGCCTTCATCAGGATGGCAGGAAAGAGGGAGGTATTGCTAACTGGAGTTTCAATCCACCATTCATGGAGTGGAACCTTCTGGCTGCAGCTTTGGCAAGGAGCAGGGCCATCATTGATACCAACAGGGATCTTTTCTCAGGCAGTTACAGTAGTTAAAAAGCCTACTTAGGATGGGGCAGTGTTGGACCTAGCGCTAACAAACAGGGACAGCACTGCAGATGTCACAGTGGGGAGTCTCCTAGGTACCAGTAATCACTGCACAGTGGGGTTCAGTATAAGGAAAGGAGCAGAGGTAAGTCAAATGAGGATGAGGGCCCTGGACTTCAGGAGGGTGGATTTTAATGAAATGGGAGACTGTCTCAGAAAATGCCTCAAAAGGGGTGGGGATTGCCATGGAGGGGTAGAGGCACAGTGGGGAAGAATAACGGATGGTATAATTAAGGCAACAAAGCTCAGTGTGAAAGAGGTAAGAAAAAGTAGAAGGAAAATGAGACCATTATGTTTCTCCAAAGAAGTGGCAAAGTTGATGAAAGAAAAAAGGGTAGCATTCAAGTAGTACAAAGAAACACAGAGGTAGCAGGACAGGGAAGTGAAGTCAGGCAGAAGGAAGCAGGTGAGGTGTGTAGGGGAGCAAAGGCACAAACAGAGGAAAGGACTGCTAGAGGGCTGTTTAAAGGGGATAAGACTTTTTTCAGATACATAAGCGAAAAGGAAAAAGAAAGGGGAGAAATAGCGAGGATAAGAAGGGTGGAAGGCAGAGAATGTGCCAAACAGGACCAAGAAAAAGTTGACAATTTAAACAGGTACTTTGTCTTGGTCTTCAAAATGGAGGGAGGTGGGGACAGGCCATCATGAGGAAGCAAGAATAGGGGAGGGGAGGTGGACATAAGTCCATTTTCAGGTGAAAGAGCCCTGAAAGGACTCACAGCCTTGAAGGTGGATAAGGCTATGAGATAAGATGGGATACACTGCAGGGTACTGAAAGAGATTAGGGAAGTGCTAGCTACCACACTGACTACCTTGTTCAGCAGTTCACTGGAAACAGGAGTGGTTCTTGAGAACTGGAAAAGGGCTGACATGTCCCGCTACATAACAATGGCAGCAGGTCAGAAGCTAGCAATTACAGATCAGTCAGCCTAACTTCAATGGTGGGGAAACTAATTGAAACTGGTTCCATGTCATAATAGCTAATGCAAACCAGTGATCACTATTATGGCGAGTGTACATCACAGAAAATCAGTTTCAGCGATGCACACTCACAGCGTGGACAAAAACGGCGCCCGAGGCCTACAGATCTCATTCTTAATGCGGTGGGGGCTGTGCCCCCTGCACCTCCCTACTTATATATTCTCAACTCCAGGGGGGTGTATGTCAGGTGTGTGTGAAAAACTTAATACATGCTGCCTGCTGGCAAAAAAAAACCTGCACCACACCCGACCAGAACCCTGTACCCTGCACTTCCCAGCCAACCACCCTCCCCACGGTGCCAGTGGTCCAGCTCAGCAGCTGCCTGCCACCTGCCCTCCCACATACCATCCCTCCCCTGCCTCTCCCCCCCCACAGGTGCATGCACACAAATACCCGCTACTTCCTGTCGTGGTTTTCACCCCCACCCCAGTATCCGGTCTCTCTCCTCCTTGGTAGCCGTGAACACAGGTGCCATAATGGAGTCGCCATTTTTGTAGGCACCCAATTTCGGTCACCTTGTTCATGGACTGCCATTGAAACCCTATTGAAAGGGAGGTCGGTTGAGCTGGCCTGGTGGTACTGAGGGTTGAAGTGCTGCACATCACACCATGCACCATGCCAGTGACCCAGGTTCAGTGATGGATTCGGGTCACCGGGGGTCGGCCGAGGGGGAGAAGGATTGAGTGTCTGATGGCTTGCTCTCCTTCTCCATGGAGGGGTGGGTTGCTTGCCCTGCCACTATACCACCACTGCCTGGTCGAACACAGGTGATGCTGGTGCAGACAGGGAAGCATGCAGGCAGGGAGGTGCTGACGTTGGCCAAGGGCCAGAGAGGATGCACATCTCAGTGTGCATCCTTCTCATTGATCCTCCTCATGTGCTGATGTTGGAGGGGTGGACCAGAAAGAAGGAAAAGCCCTGTGACCAATCCAGGCATAGGGCTCCTGCACCAAAGGCACCCATGGAGAAACTGGAAGGAGCTTCGGTTGCACGCTCCTCTGAGGTATCGGAGGAAGTAGGGGGACTCCTCTGCCCTGTCTGGGGGGTCAACCAGTCTCTAGAATGTACAGGAGCAGGGGCACTTATAGGAGCATCCTTCCAGTCCTCATGGCACAGACTAAGGGGTGCATTGGGATGCCTGGAGAGAGGGAGGGATTGGCCGCAGTGACAGAGGGTGCATGAAAAAGAAATAGTAAAAAAAAAAAAAAGGGAGGCTGGTTGACCATCTTGAATCCAACAGGCTGCAGGACCAGAGGTAGCACTGATTCATGGAATGGAAGGTCAGGCCAAATGACTTTGATAGATTTCTTTGATGTGGTGACCAGGAAACAGACCAGGGGAAGGCAGTAGATGTAGCCTATCTGGACTTCAGCAAGGCATTCAGCACTACACCACAAAGAAGGCTGATTAGGAAGTTGACCAGCTTAGGAACGGGGTCCAGATTAGTAAATTGAGTTCAAATCTGGTTACTGGATAGGAGACAGAGGGTAGTGGTTAGTGGCACACCCAGTAAAGATGGGAAAGTGACCAGTGAGGTACCACAGGGGTCGGTATTGGGACCAGTCCTCTTCAGTTTCTTCATAAGACATTGCAGAAGAGCTGGAGGTGAAGGCATGCCTTTTTGCAGATGATGCCAAAATCTGTAATAACATGGACACTCAGGAGAGGTGGAGAAAATGCACAAGGATCTAGGGAAACTTGAGAAGTGGTCAAAGACATGGCAGTTAGGGTTCAATGCCAAAAAGTGCAAAATCATGCACTTATGGCATAGGAACCCCTGTACTGATTATAGAATTGGGGGGGGTACTGGCAGTCAGGAGACAGGAAAGGTGCCTCGTGGTCATTATATCTGGGAACCTCAAGGTGGCAGCACAGTAGGATAAGGTTGTGGGCAGGGCTAGTGGAATGCTGGGGCGACTAGGGAGGGTTTGATGTTCACACCTCCCATGGATCTCAGCTGAGTTGCTGGCTTGTCACCATGTGTGTGACCTTGCCTGGATGACCTACAGATCCTCTGGCTTCACTTCTGATCTTACTAATTACCGGAACCTTCACAATTCCTGTACTAAAGCTACTAAGCTTGCAAAGTCTGAACACTTCGCATCCATGCTTCAGAACAACCTTAATCACCCCTCTAAGTTCTGGAAGGTTATTTATGCACTTTTCTCATCTCTGACCCAGTTCCCTCTCCCTGTTCTCCAGATCTCTGACCCCACTGCAGCCGTCTCATCATTCAATTCCTTTTTCAGCTCCTGTGCCCAGTCACTCCTCTCTTCCTCCTCCTCTTCTCCCTCTCATTCCTCTCACTCTTTTCCTCTACCTGTCCATCTGCTCCCTCTTTCCTTTTTTTTCTTTTTCACTCATTACTCCTAATGCTCTTAAGGTCCAGTTGGGTAGGAGTCCTGTTGGTCTTGACCCTAGACCCTTATTTCTCTTTGCTCATGGTATTGCCCTCCCTATTACCTGCCTCTTCATCCTCTTTTTCTCCTTATTCTGTGTCCCTAACTCTTCAAAGTTTACTACTGCCATTCCCCCTCCTTTAGGGGGGGGGTAACCTCTCTTCCCCTAGTAACTTCCATCCTAACTCTCTCCATTCCACTTTGGCTAAACTCTAGGAACACCTTGTTCTCTTCTAACTCACTCTTTTTCTTGACTCAGCCACCTTCTTCACTTCTTCCCAGTCTGGCTTTAGAACATCTCACTCAACTTCCAACTCTCTCCTCCATCTCACTGATACTGTCTTCTCTGGCATGGGTCAGGGCTTTGTCACCTCCGCCATTTTTGTTGTCTTAGTCAAAGCTTTTGACACTGTAGCCTATCCCATTTTCCTGGACTCTCAGCTTCCTCATGTGAGTGGTTATGCTCCTACCTTGAGAGCAAGTCACAAGCTGTCCATATTAGAGACTCCCTTTCCTCCCCCCTCCCTATCAGCTTAGGCATCCCCAAAGGGTATGTCCTTAGCCCTATTCTTTTCTCCAGTTTTCTAAATGACCTCAATGCCTGCTCCTCTGTGTCCATTCATATGTATGCAGATGATATGGTGTTCTTTTCCTGTTGATCCTCTGCCCCAACCTCATGCATGAACCAGCTCCAACTGGTCTTAACAACATCCAACTCTGGTTCTGAGAAAATCAGGTATCCCTCAGTGCTAAGAAAATCATCTCTATGACTTTTGGCACCAGGTAGAAGCTTGCTGAAGTCTCCTCTCTTCCCTGCTGTCATACCCTAGATTGTGCAACTATTGAAAATGTTTCCCCCTTCAAGTAACTTGGGGTCTGATTGGATTGCCACCTTGATTTTTCTGTTTATGCAGATACAACCCACAAGAAACTCCACTCAAAGCTTGGAGCACTATACAGGAATAAGTACATGTAGAGAAATCTTCACTAAGATGATTTTCCCCATTTTCAACCACAAAGACATAGTTTGAAGCGCTGTACCAACATCCATTTTAGCTAGGCTCGACCCTCTCTTTCACTCCTTCTACTGCTTTGCCTTTGCCAAACCCCTATGTACACACCATTGTACTCTGTACTTTTCCCTCTTCCTCCCCTCTCTTGATGGCACATGCCTTGTGCTTCCTTTATCACCAAATATAGATTTGGCCCTCTCTGCTGGTATCTTGCTTCTCTTCTTTCTTCCTGAGATAGGGTGGAACCCTATATTTATTTATTTATTGAAAACTAGGATTACAATAAACTTTGAATCAGAGGTTCTTTTACAAAGGTTCCACATTAATAAGGAGAGGTACAACAAATAAGGGGTACAAACAAGGTGGTTACAGTTACAATAACACAGGTTACAGTTGCAAAACACAGAGTTACAATGACAGATAAATTGCACATACATTGAGCAGTCAGAGGTATGACCTAGTCAAAATAAGTGCAGGTAGATTGGTTTAAGTGCAGTATGAGGGAGTGGAGAAGAAAAGAGAGAAGGGAGGAAGGGCAGACACAGCAGGGGAGAGGCAGAGTGGGATTCAGGTGAACTTGGAGGTTCGGGAGGCAGATAAGGAGAGTGACACAGAGATAAGGGGATGGGATGGGGACGGGATGGAGGAGAGAACAGAGAGTGATATTATAAGCCATAGTCTGGGAGGATGTGGGCAGGCGATAGTGGAGGAGGGAGGGAGGGACATGGAGGGAAGAGAGAGAGAGAGTAGTAGAGGGAGTAGAAGAGGGATAGGGAAAACAGAGTGAGAGAAGACAGAGGAAGGAGGAGTTGAGGAGGTAGGCAGGATAAGAGGCAGTCCTAGGTAATAATAATAATAATACTAATATTCTTTATTTATATAGTGCAATTCAAATTATCAAAGTGCTGTACAGATAAAAACAGTAAGGCAAACAAATAAAACAATAAAATCGAAGTGCAACCCAGTTTATACACAGGTTCAGTTGAGGTAAAGCAATCACAGCAGCTTTGAGCAAGTGGGTGTTGACAAAGCTTCAGTTCAAAGGCCCCCAGTTTGGGTTCAGCATGAGCGTCTGAGGGGAGACAGTTAAAAAGGGTGGGAGCTCTGTAAGCTAAGGTCCACTGGGCGAGAATGGTCCTGGCAAAGGGGATGAGGTAGGATTGCTTGGTGGAGTTGCATGTGCACTTTGTTTTATGAGCCGGCAAAATAAAGGACTCTGTGAAGGAGGGGAGAGGTGAGGCCAAGACTGACCTTTTTTGCAAGTAGACACATATGGTATGTGACCCTTGCCTTGAGAGGGAGCCAGCACATTCTCTCATACAGTTCACAGGTATGGGCCTATTTATCAGATCCGGACACCAACCTACATGACTTGTTCAGCACTAGTGAAATTCTCTTAAGGGATGTGTCAGAGGCTGCATCATATGTAACTAGACCATAGTCAACAAGTGAAAGGACTGAGCTGGTGACCACAAGTTTCAGAGCTTCAGGGGTTATGTAATGTTGATGTCAATAAAGAATCCCTAACCTAGAGTTAATGACTTTGGCAAGTTGGTTAATATGAAGATTATATGAGAGAGCAGTATCCAGCATGATACCAAGGTATTTAAATGCTTGAACTTGCTTGAAGGGCTGGCTTTGGCTGTTTCAGATGACTAGGCTAGCTGGCTTCTGAGTATTGTGTGAGTTAGCGAAGAGTATGACCTTGGTTTTTTTGTAATTCATGAGCAGTTTGTGCTGCTCAAACCAGGTCTCCACATTTTTGAAGTTGGATTGTAGGTCAGCTGTAAGTGTGTGTGGTTCAGGGCTGCAAGAAAAGAGGATGGGGTCATCTGTATACAATACCATGTCAGTGTTGCTGGCACAGGGGAGATTACTGATGAACAAGCTAAAGAGAAGTGGCCAGAGGATGGATCCCTGTAGGACTCCGGGATGAACTGAAAGACTCTTTGAAAGAGTGTTGCAGATCTTGACTTGCTGGGTGCAACCATACAGGTAGCTTCTGAGCCAGTAGGTGACCTCAGGGAAGAGCCCAAGTGAGGGGAGGGATTGGAGCAGCAGGGAGTAGGTCACTGTATCAAATGCCTTAGTTAGATCAATGTAGATTGATCCAACTAAGTGACCCTCATCCAATGCCTGATGGATGTAATTTGTATAAGACAGAAGGGCAGTGGTGGTGCTGTGTGACTTACAAAAGCTGTGCTGCTGTGGGCATTGCAGATTATATTTGGTAAGGTACTCAGTAAGCTGGCCAGCAACAATGAGTCTGAGGGCTTTGGAGAGAGGCGGGAGGATGGATATAGGATGATAATTATTACTTAGTGTCTTGTCCCTACTTTTGTGGACTGCTGTGACTATAGCAACTTTCCAGAGGCTGGGAAATTGTTTAAGCAAGAGGGATAAGTTAAGGATATTGGTGAGAGGGGCGATGACAGCCTCAAGGGAGAGGCGGAGAAGTATGAGGTCCAAAGTGTCACCACTAAACCTGGACTTTCCAATGACTCTGTATGTATTTTTTAGCCTTGGACTGTGTAACGCATCTGAAGTAGAAGGGTGAGACATTAGGAGTGGGGGAAAAATAGGTAGGTATTTGGGCAGAGCAAGGTGAGTCATAGAACTCAGGTGGGAATATACTGATTAGGTCAGTGAATGCGTTATTAAAAGCATTCGCTATTTGTTTGTGGCCTTGTGTGCTAACACTGTTTACTTGGAGCAGAGAGGGGGAAACTTTATTGGGCTTGCCAGTGAGATCCTTAAGTTTTTCCCAGAATTTGCAGCTGTTGCCCCATGAGTTAGTAAGCTCACCTTTGAAGTATTGTTTTTTTTTTGCCTCTCAGATTTCGTGGGTGCAGCGGTTTTGAGCAGCTCTGTAGAGCTGCATATCACTTACTGGAAGCCTTAGCCCAATGCCACAAATGATCTCTTTGTTTCATTAGGTTAATTAGGGAGGCAGTGATCCAGGAGTTGGATGGACCCTTGATCTTTGTTTTACAGAAAGGGGCAAAGAGATCACAGGCTTTGTTGAATTTTGAGATAAAGTAGGAAAGAGCACCATCCATGTTACCGAAGTTATTGAGGGGAGACCAGTTACGTTGAGCTAGATAGGCTTTAAAGTTGGTGAGATGATCTCTTTTGAGGGCCCTGTGGTGAACAGTTTTTGCTGGAGGTTTGTTGGTCTTATTTGACCAGAAACGTATAACAGGGGAATGGTTACTCAATGAGTCAGGGAGGACCAGAGTACTTGTGATCCTATCCAGGTGTGTGATGAGGATTAGGTCTAGGGGGGTGCTAGATCCGGTCCTGTGGTTATATCTTGTGGGGGTGGTAACCATCTGAGTGACGCCGATAGATGTGATGGCATCTTTAAATGGTGCCACTTCAGGGCTGAGCCAATTTATGCTAAAGTCACCCAGTGTCACAGTCTCAGTTTGAAGAAGAAGGGTTTCAAGGTAATCAGTGACCATTTTGAACCCAGATAACTGTGCCCAAGGAGGTATATAGACTGAGAGTACATTAAGGGATTTCTCTTGTTGCCCCAATAGAATTTTGACTGCAAGTAACTGGGAGTTGTTGCTCTGGGTAAACTGAGGGAGTGTAATACTTTTTAGGTGGTCCTTAATGTATAATATACAGCCACTGCCTCGTTTACTCAGCCTGTCTTGCCTATATATGTTATAGCCAAGCAAGGTGATTACATTGTCTGGGACCCTAGGGGTAAGCCATGTTTCACTG
This sequence comes from Neoceratodus forsteri, assembly GCA_016271365.2. Classification (NCBI taxonomy): domain Eukaryota; kingdom Metazoa; phylum Chordata; order Ceratodontiformes; family Ceratodontidae; genus Neoceratodus; species Neoceratodus forsteri. Next base: position 241,495,519 of record CM057451.1, read on the forward strand.
ATGGAGACAACATCAGGAGTATGCTGATTCATCCAGACTTGAAGTTCAGTAAGTTTGGGTAGTAAACTCCGGATGTTGATAGAGGCAAGCCCTTAACAGCTTGTTCTTGTGGAGGTGTTGTTAAAGGTTGTGTATTGTGCCAGGGTTAGGGTGGACATTGCCCAAGAGGAGGAGGAGAACTAAGGCAATTCTGGCTAAATATTGCCTGAGTAGTTGTACAAGAAGGGACACTTACACGTAAATAACTGGAAGGACTCTTTTCTATCTCTTTATTACTAAAAAAGACTGTTGCAACAGCATTAAACCTTTATCTGAAAATCTATCCTGCTTTTTCTTCTAGCCCCATCAGGTTAGCCACCTGTGGAGCCCCCCCCCATCTCTGTCTTACTAAATCCACTGGGCAGGATTTTCAAAGCTCGGTTGCAAGCTACATCAGGGACACTGTGCCCAATTCTCTATCGGACAGGGATCCGGCGCCTAAGTCCCGTAGCTTGCGGCAACAGTGGTAGTGCGCTGAACAGATAGAGCACCCACGAGGTGTGCCACAACAGCTGTGGGGCAGTGGGGCGGCAGCTGCATCCTTGGAAAGGAGCATGGCTAGTGCCCCCCCAGCACCGCCACCAATCCACCTGTAACCTAAATGGTCATCAAACTGATTAACTTGGTGATCTAGTGTTGCCCCCACCCCGATATGCCATAATGCATATTGTTATAATAAAATAGTCAGTCCCTGGTGACCCCCCTCCAATCCCTGATATGTCCATAATGTGCATTATTAGAAAAAAATATAATTCTCTGGTGACCTAGCCCCCCCCCCCCCACCAGCACTGGTATGCTGGCTATGCACAAAATTACGGCATATCAGTAATTTACTTGTGATCTGGGTCCCCACCCCATGCCCCAAATGCCTGAATATGGACAAGCTGACAACATCCCATCCTGGTGGTCTAGCGCCCCTCACCTCACCAGTTAGTGCCCATCACCTTGCCCCCATCCCGAACCCCGAACAGGCACCCGGCACAACCCTCCTCACACCACCACGGCTGACTGCCCAATGAACTGTCAGAGTGCATACTGTATACATACTGACAGTTCATTTGGCATCTGACCATGGTGGTGTGTGGAGGGTTGTACCAGGCACCCCAATCTAGGTTCGGGATGGTGGGACCAGGGTTGTGGGCACTACCTGGTGGGGTGGGGGGCCACTAGACTACCAGGATGGGATTTTATTAACTTATCCATATTCAGGCATATGGGGTGTGGTGCGGGGACCCAGGTCACAAGTAAATTACTGATAAGTTGTAATTTTGTGAATAACCAGCATACCGGGTGGGGAGGGGACTAGCTCACCAGAGAATTACATTTTTTTCTAATAATGCACATTATGGACATATCGGGGGTTGGAGGGGAGGAGCTTCTAGATCACCAGGGACTGACTGTTTTATTATAACAATATGCATTACAGCATATCGTGGAGCATGGGGGGGGGACACAGTTGCGTCTGGTTGACAACTGTCCCAGAGGATGTCTAAGTACCATTAGACCAGTCCGTGGCTGGTCTAACTGTACATAGACTTTTGTCCTCGGGGACGGATTTGTAAATACAGCATTGGAGGATATGGCAGCCTGCATCTGCTGCAGGCCCCCTAGTGCCATGCTGCAGCCCAAAATGTGGTGCAAGCCCCCTCTGGCACATGCAGCCTGCATTTGCCACAAGCTGCTTTGCAAAACAGGTCCTAACACATCCTTTGATGCAAGGTGCCAGTTGCATCAGACATGATTGTCGTAAGCACCTTGTGACATTCTCAGGGCTTTGAAAATCTGGCCCACTATGTTTTCTTTTTCCATTATTTCAGGTCCTTCCTAGAGAATTCTGATAAAAAACATATGAAATTTGCCAGAGTGGGCTACATTATGTTATAAAGTGCCATGTGCAGAAATAAAATGCAGATATAAAGAGGCAAAACCCAAAGTAAAAGTTAAAAACACAGAGTTCATGTTTTATTATGTTAAAAGGATACTGCAGTCTTTGACTGATGTAGCTTAAGAATAGAATAATGCCAGAGTTATTATTAGGGATGGGTGAACCGGTTCAGCAAAAAGTTGAACCAACCTGAACAAGCTGAAATGTTCGAAAACAAACAGCTTCCAAACATTTTCAGCTGTTTGGATCAGTTCAGCCTAGATCCCCACCCCAATTTTTCTTTTCCCTGGTGTCTAGTGGACCCCCTCCCTATCCTCAATTGATCCACTGTAAGTAAAAAAAAAAATGGTCCCAAAGCTTCCTGTTAAATCTGTTGACTGGGACCCCTTCCCTATCCCAAATCCCTTTTGATTAAATTAAGTAAGTGTCCCCATATTAATTAGTATTCTTCCCTGGTGCCTAGCAGACCCCCCACACTAGCAGGCACTGCTTCCACCCTGCCCCCCAACCCCAACCCTGAGCAGGCAACCAGCACAGTCTCCCCTCTCCACCATGGCCAGCTGCCCACCCGACTGAGCTGACAATGAATGAGTGCGTACTTGTACAAGCATGCGCCCATTCATTGCCAGCTCCCGCTCATTCCCTGAGGTTCTCTTGAGTGTAGCAGAGATGAGCGGAAGGCAGTTTCGGTCACCATGGGGGGGGGTGGGAACAGTGTTGTGGACCCCTGGGAAGCTGGCTGACTGTCAATAAATGAGCACGTGCTTGTACAAATATGCGCTTATTCATTGTCAGCTCAGTCGAGCGGACAGTCAGCCATGGCGGAGAGGGAGGGCTGTGCTGGTTGCCTGCTTTGGTCGGGGTGGGGAGCAGGGGAGCAGTACTTGACAGGGTGGGGGTTGGGGTCCACAAACACCAGGGAAGAATAATAATTAATATGGGGACACTTATTTAATTTAATCAAAAGGGATCGGGATAGGAGGGGTCCTGGTTCACAGATTTAACAGGAAGCTTTGGGACCATTTTTTTACTTACAGGGATCGATTGAGAATAAGGAGAAATCTGATAGACACCAGGAAAAGTCGATACAGAAGTTGCTTATTATTCTAAAAGGTTCGGATAAGGATCGGATAAGCATCAAAACCTTTTTTTCCTTATCCGAGCCTTTAAGAACCTCTAAATCTTTTGAGGTTCACCCATCCCTAGTTATTATGTTATTTATTCTCTACTAGATGTTGTATTGTTTATTTATTTATTTATTGAAAATCTAGGATTACAAATACCTTTGAGCCAAGGCTCTTTTACAAAGGTTCCATGTCAAGAGAGTACAAACATTTTAGGCTAAGCTACATTGGTCTATACATAAGCAAAAGAAAACAACATTAAAAACAGAAATTGGGGCCTAGTATGCAAAAATGGGGCCTTGCTGTTTGCTAAAATGTTAATTTTCTTTTGGTATATTGTTAAAAAGCCCTATATAAAAAGAAAAGGGGTTCATTGCAATAGTAAGATACAGGTAATTCATTAGCCCTATTGCTGTGCTCTGTAACTAATTCAGTTCTTGTATGAAAAAAAACAATAGGAGCCTTTTTTTCTTATCTGTTCCCTCTGAGGCTCCTTAGAGGACTGTTTACCCCAACGACAATGCCTTTATACTAAAGGATAGTACTGACCTCACAAAAAGGGGATGGGCCAGTCTGTTTTGCAAAGTCATGCATCAACTTTTTACAGAGGAGCTAACTTTATTTATTTATTTATTTATTTAATTAAAAGTTTCACCAGGAGAGACATACTGAACTAACAAGAGCTCGTTTCCAGATGTGTCCTGAGGGAAGGGAAAGGGGAGTACACTTGAAAATGCATAGAGTCAAAAACAACGTGTTACAACTGTAAACAGCAGAGAAATAAATATGAAAGCAACTATGTACAGTAAATTGTGTACATGGATTTAACCCATGCAAATGAATAAATAGATTATCAAACAGTGTGAAAACTCATAAACTATGAACCACTGCATTGAAAATTATAGGTACCAAAGCTGAATGTGTGCCAGCACCGGCCAGTAGCAGAACAATACATGTTACAATGGGGGTTGGGGGGAAGGAGAAAGCAAGCTTGAGTGGAACATAGAAACAGAGTTATGGTCAAGGACTAAGAAAGATGAGTTTGGTGTGGGGAGGGAGAGATAGACGAGCTGAAGGATTAGGAGTAAGGAAAGGGTTACGAGAGGAGGTGGAGGAGGAAAGGAGAGGAGAAGGGGTGGAGTAGGAAAAGGTGGGCAGAGAGGAGGGGTAGGATGAGATAGTAGAGGGAATGGGATAGGGGTATGTATAGGGTTGTGAGAGGAGGGGGAGGAGGAACAGGGAAGAGAGCGGGTGGTATAGAGAAAGGAAGGAGGTTAAGAGATGAGGGGAGGAGATAGTAGACTGGCTATAGAGGAGAAATTAGGTGAGGTTACAGGTTACAGTTGCAGGTGTTGGAGGAGAGACTTTGCAGGAGGGAGGACAGAGAATAGGGAGAGGTGGCTGAATGGATTGGGAGAGGAAGGGCATTCCAGAGTCTGGGAAGCAGTGGGAGAAGGCAGACTGGCCAACTGCGGAGAATCGAGGAGGAGTGCAAAACAGCAGGAAGTTACTCTTGTTTAACATTAGTGAAAGTGTTGTATCCTGTTTAGAATGATTATGAGCATTTCAAAAGTGAAAAGACTGTAGAAATAAAGATATTTGATTCTGGAGACTAGGATAGGTCAAGTAATAGGCTGAGGAAGGGTATAAAAGACTAGGCTTCCTGAGGTAATGTAGATCGATGGTCAGAGGGATACTGACCTGCAAGGAAAGAGGACATGTGAGTTTTCAGATCTACCACTGGTCGTCGACAAAATTTTTGTCGAACAACCAGACAGCAAACCATCAAGTTGACCACATTTTGCAGTCAGCTGCTGGTTTCATATTAAAACAAGTGTTTTCTTTCAGGGCTTTTGCCCCCAAAACCCCCCACGCAGGGGGCTGTACCACCTGCACCCCCCCACTTAGGATTGTCAACTCCGAGTCGGTGCTGATTTGGGGGGGTGCAGGACCCACAACAGACAGTGCCAGGTTCCAGCTGGTTCCCTACAGTGATGCGTGCTGTTATCGCTGTAGGGGAACGCACTGTCGAAATGTCACTGACAGTGCAGTTTACCTGAATTTGCATTGCCTTGGATAAAGTGATTGAACTGAGAAAATTCTGAAGAAAGATTGTTTCTGGAAGTACTGCTATGTTTCAGCATTTATATTTGATTTATTTTCTTGTAAGAAAGTTATTTAAATTTTTTTTTTATTTTGAAAGTTATTTTTTAATTTTTTTATGAACTTCTGATAAATAAATATCATGCTCTGTGTGCAAAATTACCTTCCAGACTATTTGTCCATCTGTCATCCTACACCTTCACACCGTCCCCTTCCTCCTCCTCTTACTCTTTTCATAATGCTTACTCTTGCTAGCTTGCTCATCCTAAATTAAATATACTGCTGGCCACGCTGCCTTCTTGTTCCACTTCCCTAAACTGTGGGGTTCTCTTCTCCCTTCCATTTGCTTTTCTCCTTCCTTCCCTGCTCTGTAATCTCTCCTCTGTGAGTTCTCTATTCACTCCTGCAGTTGCTTCTTTTTTGTTGCTTTGTTTTTTTGCTGGACTCCTATACACCTGCAGCACACCCAACACTGACACCAACACTACCCCACTTGTCAAGTATCAGTCATTTCTCTCTGTTCCTTATTTTGTTGTGTTGACTACTGTTAATGTTCTGTTGCCTGTTACACAATTTACTGTATGATAATTTACTGTTTGGCAATTTATTCTTTAAGCATTCTTGAATTTGTATGTTTTGTTATACTTCTTTTAATTCTCTTTTATTTTATACACTGTATTTCATGTCTGTTCCCTTCTTCTCTCTCTCCCCCCTAATCCAGGATGCATCTAGAAACTAGCTGATACCAGCTCATATTTCTTTCCTGGTAAAACTCTTGAAATAAATAAATCACTAGCAGGAGAAGGGAGGTGGAACTGCCACTGTATCACTCTCTGGTACACCCCCACCTGGAATACTGCATCCAGTTCTGGAGTCCCCATCTCAGAAATAACATAGATAGGGGGAGGAGGTCTAGAGGAGGGCAACCAAAATGGTGCAGGGGTTGCAAGGGAAGCCCTATGAAAGAGACTAAGGGATCTTAACATGTACATCCTGGAGCAAAGGAGAGCAAGAGGTGACATAATTGAGACCTTTATGTACCTCACAGGGGTAAACAGGATGCAGGGGGGAGCCTTTTCCAAATGAGGTTGAGCTCCAGGACTAGGAGGCATGCAATGAAGCTGGGTGAGGGAGTTTAGGAGGGATGTGAGGAAATACTTCTTCACTGAAATGGTGGTAGATGCATGGAACAGACTACCAGCCAAGTGGTGGAGGCTAGAATGCTGGAGAGCTTCGAGCATGCATGGGATAAGCACAGGGGTACAGGGAGGGAGAAGAGGCCCCAGAGATCAGATAGGATATGTGGAGGAAGAATATGCAGGGAACACTTGGGCAGACTGGGTGGGCCAAGTGCTCCCATTTTGCTGACAGATTCAGTATTTCTGCATTTCTATCTTTCTGATTTATTCATTAGTATTTTGGAAGATATGTTTCTGGTCAAATGATAAAGTTGCTGTTAAAATAAGTGCATATTGTTCTGTAGCTGTATCTATTTTATTATTTTTTCCATCTGCATGTGCAATTTAAACCTTGTAGCCCATCCCTATTTTTGCTCTAATAAAAAAAAACAGTAGGTAGAGTAGAAGTAAGGATAGCAGAGGTTTTTATACAACCCTAGAAAACTCTTATTTTGGGTACCATAACTTTTTTTAATTTTTTTTATTTATTGGTGATCAGTCAAGGTGGACTGAGACCTAGGTTCCTTCTTCAGCCATGATTTAGGGATAATGAGGGTATACTGTATTACATTGGCTTAACTGATCCAAAATATAAAATTCCAGACAGCTACAGTACAAGGCAGCAGGACAACTCATATAGATAGGTTGAGTAGTAGCAATGTTCAGATTTGTACTTAAAGCAATTATATACCGAGATGGAAATAAGATAGCTTACAACAATGTTTTAAAATTGAGCATGTCTCTCTTTGGGCACTGAGTGACAGCTTGTTCCATAGTCATGGACCCTGGTGTGAAAGTTCATGCACCAGTGTTTGTTTTCATCCAAGGGATAGCAAATACTTTGGTGCCAGTACAGTGAAGGTTGTAGTGGCCATCTTTTGTTTGAAGGAAGCTATGCAGTGCAAAAGGCTCTTTGTTTATTTATTATATTGAAGAGTTTGTTATACCATACAGTGGGTTTGTCCATCTTTCAAATTAAGGCACGATGCCCATTTGAGAGTATGGCTGACAGTGGTGCTAGAGTCTGGGCGCATTTAGCATGAGTCTCAAGATACTGTTGTACAGAGTACTTAATATATTGGAGAGGTCTCTGTAAATGATGGCATTGTGTTCCAGTACAGTGAATACAAGTTATGGACAGTAACATCTTTTTAGCCTTGGTAGTTAGGCAGTTTTTGTTTTTTTATGGCTGCATGGTGATGTCACCATGCTGACGTATTGCAATGAGTAGGAGAGATTTAAGGAACTGTTACAGCATAGCAAGGTTATCTTCTTCCCCACTGTGATTCAGCTGGACATGACTCACAACTCTCCACCATTGTTTCCATTTATGATGGTCATATTTTTACATTTGGTCCCTCCTCCACCTCTGCTTGCACTAGACTGCATTATTTAATTGCTGGACTGTAAGTTTCAGTTAGGTACTTCAACTATCACTTCCATTTAAACCATTTTCACAACCCCTTTAATAATTGTGCTTGTCAAGAGAGTTTTAGGCAGTAATTGCTCTGATTCCTAGTAAAAATATATTCATTCTGAGGGCATGTGAGATAGATAGCTTTGTGAATAGTGCTAACCGCACTGATTTTCAAAATATAAGTATATTTTAAAATTAGGGCTCTTTCATACAGTAATTTGCTCTTGAAAAAGTGAAGCATTAAACAGAGAATGTATATTACAGAGCAATGAGGAAGGATGGCTCTGGGATAGGCAAGCCCCATGAAGCTTTGCAGCAGAAAGAGCGTGGAACAGAGGGGGTGTAGCCTGTTAAACTCTGAATGTTAACATTAAAAATGAGATCAAAGCACTCTAAGTTACTTTAAACTAATGCCTTTGTCTAGCATGCTCTCCTGTCTCTCTCTCTCTCTCTCTCTCACTTTGCGCACTGGTACAATCATGCACACACACACCTCTTCTTTTCTGCTGCATATCTCTCTCTCTCTGTCTCTCTCTCTCGCTCTGGTACACACACACACACACAGAGACACACGCACACATACCCTTCTGTCTCTGCTGCATCTTTTCTCTCTTTCTCTCTCACTCTGGTACATACACACATGCACACACATGCATGCACACACATATTTCTTCTGTTCTCTGCATCTCTCACTTTGTCTCTCTCTCTTGCTCTGATACACACACACACACCTCTTCTGTTCTGCTGCATCTCTTTCTCTCTCTCTCTCTCTCTCTCTCTGGCTTGCTTTCTCTCTCTCTCTCTCTCTCTCTCTGTGGCTTGCTTGCTCCCACACTGACCTGAATCAAATTATAGAGCTGGTTTTCATCATTCACACTTTACTGAGTGAATTTTTAGCCCTTGATTATCCTGGTAGTTTATCTTCGGGCCACTTGTAATGGTATGCTTTTATTTGCTTTTCCTTGTTCAGAAGAGACCTATATTAAAGACATTGTGTTTTTATAGAGTATACCTCACTTGTCTTAATTTATTATAAAATACCCCCCCCCCAACAAGCTCATTAGGTCACTAAGGTCTTCCAGCATTCACTCTATTGTATAGCATCCTACAAAAGAATAACATGGTCTTTGCTTTTATCTTAAATAGCTCTGCCTAGCAACCTATATGGTGCTCTGTATATCTGTGCACTTCTAATTGATTGATCGATTATACTGTACAAAATGTTACTGTGGTCTTGTACTATACTGTACCTGTAACCCTTTTTCATTGTGTTTTTCCTCCGTACTCTGTAAATTGGATTGCTTCTGTTCTGTATGTATACCTTGTACTTGTTTATAATCCTTGTGCCATCTTCATGGCCCGGGGTCATGCCTGAAAATGGTCCAATGGATCACTGCACTCACCCAGTTAACAAATAAATAGATAAATAAATAATGCTGTTCAGTGTGCACCTCCACTTATAATGTTTTAATTTCTATTTGATCAAGCTTCACAGATGGTGGGGCAAGGTAGAAGGAAGCTTCACAGCTGTATCTCTATAGTGCAAAGTACAGCATTTATCTCATTTCATTACCATGTTTTGTGCATCTGCAGCAGCCTGTATATTCAGGACCCAATCCTTAAATGATTCGCTACCCCTCCATGAGTGCAGAGGTCCTGGAAAAGCCATGGAGCATCCCATATGCTCCACATACAGGTACTACAGAGTAGCCACAGTACTGCTGTGTTCCACCTACATACCCTGTGTTGTTTGTAATAATAAAGACACTCAACCCAAAAATGATATCCTTTTGTAACTTTTTACTTGTGCTTAAAAGCTCCAAGATTCAGTGCATTTTATCATAATTCCTTTTCATTTTATGCGCAGATTCAAAATATCCAGTGGTACAGCACTCAAATCCATTTTGCATTTTTTAACATTTCAAGACAATCCTGCCCCTTCATAAGAATTTTATGGTGCTAAAAGAATTAATAGACAAATGTATTATGTTACTAAAGTCAGATAAAATATTCAGTTCATACTATCATAGTATTATACATTTTTTTCATGTATACTTTATAGGTAGGGGGAACAAACCTTGTTTAAAACCATCTATATTTTTAACTGATTTGGCATCCTTTCTGTGGTGCATACCGCTATCTAGTAATTGGCAGCATGAGAAAGATATCAAATATATGTGCTTTTAAGACACTGCATTTTATATAGTGTGTTAATCTAGTTAAACAAATCTTTTACAAATGTTCAAAGTATTCTTTCAGTTACCTATAAAGGTTTCTTACATTTTCAAAACTCAGTAGCTTTGTCTAGAGGTTCCTTTCTTTTCTAGGACAGAATTCAAAAACCCTAATGTAAGTTGCTTTGTATCTTTAAATTTGCAGCTTAGACTAAGTGAGAAAAAATTATTTTCTTGTAAAATGTTTCCCCATTCTTGCACTCATTATGAGTGTGTCTGTCTTTCCCTTCTCTGTGGCTGTGGATACCACATTTATTCCATGCCATTTGTGGGAGATTAAGTGTTAGAAAAATATTTTCAAAGAGCCACCACCATTAGGAAGGACACCAGCTTGCAGATTGTTTCACCTTTCTCCTAAGGTTCAGAATGGGCTGGGCCACAAGTTATCACACTCATAGAGCATGACTACATCACCAGGTGATGTGCTTGGTGGCCCAGTCACTAAGGAGACCACTACTTCACAATTACATACCCTATGCCTGACCAGCGCTCCTGTCTATGCGGGTGGGTGGGATGGTGGGCCATAGCCCAGTACCCACCAAATCCTGAACACAAACTCCTTGAGGCACAGGGCCAGGGGAAGGGGCCATCAGCTATGCCTGTCTAAGGGCAGCAGTAGCAGCTATGTAGTCCTCTCTGCCTGTCCACAAACCACATATCCTACCCTCTTTGGCCCTATCTTCTCTAGCTCCCAGTCCTCAGAGCCTCTGCAGAGTGTCAGAGGTCCTCACTGGGCAGTGTTCAATGAAATTCTGTTTAATTTTCCATAGAGATATGGCAGTCCAGGAGGACTGCGCCCTCCTCAACCCCCCAACCAATGAAATGTTATTTAAACACTATGCAAATAGTAAGCACCCCATTGCTTGTTTCACTTACTAGTTATGCTCCCTCCAATCTCAGGTGCAGCTTTTCTTTGGGCTACCCCAAAGTACCAGACCTCTATCACCTCTGACTGCAATATATCACTTCCATCAAGCTATGGCACTGCACCACAGACAGGGACAGGAGTGAGCATCAGCCTCCCCAAATCTCTAATGTTGCATCAAGCAGCATGGTGAGAGTGGTGCAGAGTCCTCCAGATATACTGGGGGGTCATCTCTGACTGCTACTGGAGCTATTCTTTTCTCTCCCTATCCCTGGGCTATCCACACATGGGGCTCCAAACAGCAGTATGTGCATCTGCATGCCTGCTGTGAGCCCAGCAGATGCCCACCCCCACCATGCCTCTGCTCTGCTTCCACCTGTGTTCACCCAGGTAGCAGCATTGCAGTGGAGACAGAGACCCTCCCACTGTGGAGGAGGGGAACATCCTGTGAGACACTCAGTCCTCCACTCCTTGGCCATCCTCAAGTGACTCTGGCTTATGCCAGAACTCAGGTTGCTGGCCCTATGAATGATAGCTCTGCTACTGTGCCGATGCCAGCCTTTGGCCATTTCCTACCTGCAAAAGAGAGAAGACAGGAGGAACTTCATTTGCTACGTACTGTACTATGTGGGAAAAGAGATCTGTTGTAATAAGGAAATGGGATGAAAAATGTAAAGAGCAAGGCCACCAGTAAGTTTTGGTGGTTGCACTGTGTGGCCTCCAGATATATGGCTTGAAAAACACTGGTTTATTGTAGTATGCCTATGGGTATCATATAAGTGTGCTCAATGGCCTCTGTATGTGTGCTGCACATAGCCCCTTACTACCTGTAACTTGGTGCTTTGTAAAGCACTTGGGGTTACAGTGTGAATGAAAGGCACTATATTATATAGCTAGGGTCTGTTCTGCATGGCTTTCCATCCAAACTGAAAAGCATTTGTACAACAGGACAAAGGTCATAGAATACTGTTGCACTTGTCTGTGGTGTAATAATGTTTTAATAAGAATGGAAAATCAGTGCCACCCATGCTCTGTTCTTTTAACAGTTGTTGTCTCCTTTCACCACACATGCACACACAGACCTAAACACAGAAACATTCTATTTTTTAATTAATTTTAACCAATAAACCCATGCTGCACCCCATAGCTAATGTCCCAACCAGTGCCACTGATAGTGTTTTGCTTTCAAAATCATTTAAAAAGAATCTTACAAAAATGAAAGGAACTGGGAAACAAACATGAGCACAATCTGCACTATAACATATTTGTGTAAATCTGTGTTGATTTAAATGGAAGCACTTAAGTGCAGATCTTGCTCTTGTTTGTCACCCAGGTCTTCCTTTTTTATGAAGTAAGCTTTTTCAAATGATTATAAAAGCAAATAAACTGTCAATAGCATGGCAAGGAGTATTAGCAGTTGGGTGTAGGGTAGCTTTATTAGTTCTAAAATTTCCCAAAATTATGTATCTTTTCTGTATGTTTGTGTGAGGGGCAACAATGTTTTGTTTTTTTAAGATAAAAAATATACTATATAAAACAGTGCATGCCCAGTCACATGCACAACAAGCCTGCATTACCAGCAGGGTTCTGACTACTTTTGAGGTCAATGGCAACACAGGCTTGGTTTGCATTGATGGCCACCCACTATCCTACACGACATTATAAATTATGACATCATTTTTGGCTAATCAGGATTGTTTATTTCTAAACAAGTGCTATTTTTCCCACAAAACATCTCATGCAAATAGTTTTAATGCTACAGTTCTACGTTTAGATAGCTTAGTCCATTTCATCACACAGGGGTTTCTCTTATTTGCAACAACATCTAACAGTTGTATTTTAAATTCAAATTGCATTTCTTAACAGAAATCTTCAACATGATTTATAATACATTTATATGTACAGTTCCCATATGTCTTTCTGGCTACAAGAGTTTCTGTGCAAGTCCTTTGTGTCACAGAACTGCTCAACTTTGCTTTGTAGTTCTGTCACCCGAAGAACTCAAGAATGCACTCTTACAACCATAAGAGACACAGTAACTGTACATGCAAGCATATACCATATTCTATTCTATTATTCTAAACTAAACCTGAAAATGCTTGCAGCATTTCGGAGCCCCACCACCTGAGTGCCTCAGTGTCTTGAAAGCTATTTCACTCTAAGGGTTTTCTTATTGTTAAAGCAGGTAGGAGATCACACTCCAGGAATAACACCAATTTGTAGAGGTTAAAAAAAAACAGATTGGATCAGTACTTTCAATTGTAGGAACATTTTATTATGTTATAGCCTCACACAGAGAGCACTTATAGCCACACAGAGAACATTGCACTTCTCTAGTGCTTCAGACTTAAACTTGGTTCTTCATCAGGGCCCACTGATGAAGAACATAACCGAGTTTATGTCTGAAGTGCTAGGTAAAAATTGGAGGTACTAATCTAGTCTGGATTTGTTTACCTCTACTAATTGGTGTTACTCCTGGACTTCAGTCTGATGCCTGTTGTTCCTCTTGATTTGTTGAAGTGGTGCAGGTACACCGTCTGCTGCAGCAGCACCTTTGAGTAGTTTTCCCTCAGACTCATGGCTCTGAAGCAGCTGTGTTGGCTCTGACAAGAGTTTGTTTACTACAGTATGTATAGGGTCATTTTTTTTTATGTATGGCTTTGGCAGTTCCTTCTATATGATCAATGAAGGACATGGGGAAGATTAGAGGCCTAAGTAGTTGTAGACCTTCACATTTTGTAGGGTGGTCCCATCTAGGCAGCAGATACCCAGTATGCACTTCACTTTGTATAGACAAATTCCCTAAGCCAAAGCGCACTGCTTGTGTTATAGTTTCATTTAGTAATAGCTTCTTCCTAAGCATCCAGTTGCGCAATAAGTTGAAAACTTTTTGTAATTTAAGTGTCACATCCTTAGTGTTCGAGCCACTAGTGTAAATAACAGTGTCATCGGCATACCATTGTATAGAGACATCACTGAAGATACCATACCAGGTCAATCACTGATGAACAATGTGAACAACACTCAGCCTATTACAGATCCCTGAGGGACTCCAGCAAGGACTTTGGCAGGTGAGCATAGGCTGTTGTTTACCATAACTATTTGTTTGTTTGTGTCATAGTTCTGAAACCATTTGTGGCATAGTCTTGAAGCCATTTGTGTGCTGGGAAGCCTATGTCTAGTGAATTTAGTTTCTGCAACAGTAGCTGATGCTCTATTAAGTCAAATGGTTAAGTTAAGTCAACAAAGATAGCACCAGTTCAGGCACCCATTCCAATTTCTGATAAAAGGGTCCCAGATATAGGAAAGGGGGACACTAAGATAATCATGCCTGCCAATTGTAAAGTAGTTTGTTTAATTGCACTAATTGCACTGTGTGTTAGGGACAGAATAAAGTACCCATGCATCATCAAAAAAGGGGTGGCCACCTGTTCCTACAATGACTCATGGTTGTTTTTTTAACTTACGTTTATTGAAAAGATCTAGGATGACATACCGGAAAAAGTTAAATGCAATACAGTCAATACCAAAGAAGGGATAGCTGCCCTGTAAAATGACACATCTCAGTAAAAGGTTAAAAAATAAAACAGCTTCATAACCTAATAACAATACTAGCCTTGTACTTATAGGGCAAGAATAATAAATCAGCCCATAATAAATGCCTACAAACCTGCACCCCCAATTCATTTATAATAGAGATGGTAATAGCGAAATATGACTCAAACCAGTACAAATATGCCAAGGAGTCCCATCCCAAAAAACTGGGTAAGATATATCATGGGGGCAACAAGAACATTTAAAGTGCAATAAGATTCAAGGGAAAAAACATACTGACCTTAAGGCTATAGTCCAAAAAGTATATTCTTCAGGTGGTAGAAGTATACTAGTTGTGCAAAGGTTGCCTAAGTTCCAAACATTTGAGTAGTCTAAGTCTAAAGACTGTGGCAATACAGTCCATGGTTTCTATTTCAGAAACTTTCTGCTTCCATTGAGTAAACGTGGGACATTGGGGTGATAGCCAATGTATCGTCAGGCATTTAAGGGTGGCTATCCGTAAGATTTGGCCTAGCTTGATTTTACCAGTAGGGCCTCGAAGGAGATCTGGAAAGCCCAATATAAAACTGATAAAAGTGAAAGAGAACCGACAGCCTAAAACTGCCTGCATGGCATCATGTATAGCCTACCAGTAGGAGTGTATCACTGGACAATCCCAAAAAATGTGAACATGGGAGCCTTTCCCCCAACAGTGTCTCCAATAGGCATTTGACAAAGTGGCACCAAAATGTTTGGTAATAGTAGGGGTTCAAGAGAACACACCAAAACCTTCCAGTTGAACTCTTGCCATGTTGGGGGAGGCAGTGACTGCCCAACCCCTCTACAACCTATGCTCCCAATGGTCCTGAGGAAATTGTGACCCAGACTCCTCTTCCCACTTAGTTTTAAAGGATTTGGTTGGTGGAGTATGGGATTTGCTGAGCAGGGCATACAAATCAGAGATGGGGCAGGTTTTAACATTCAGTGTTGCCAACCAGTAAAAACTGGTTCTCCAGACTGGATGGCTGTCGTGTTAACTGATGCAAATGCTGATGTTGTATAATAAAGTAACAAACCTGAAGAAATCTGCTATGAACCTACCACCTTAAGTGGAATTTGGCTTGAAGGACCTGAAAGAACAAACAATGTTGTCCTGAGACCAATTGGGCAAACTGGATAAGACCACAAGCCTCCCAATAACGAAAACCCAATTCTGCTAATGGCAAGGAAAAATCATTGCGGTGTCTAATCAGTGCCAGTGGACCCAAGATGTTTAGGATGTCTGTAGACTGTCTCAATTTAAATAGTATTTCAATGGTATGCTTAGTCCAGGGATTATGTGTTTCTCATAAAACTCCGGAGCACCTGCATAGGGATGGTCCAGAGAAGAAAATGAGGGAGGTCAGACAGTTCCATAAGATACCAGCCCACCTCCATATGCTGTTTAACCCACGTATCCAAGTACACCCCTTGGGTGGCAAGATAGTATTTATGAGGATCAGGTAAACCTAACCCACCCTGGTCTTTAGAAAGGTGCAATAATTTTTGAGTGACATGAGGGCGCCTTCCTAGTCATATGAAACCAGATAATTATTTCAATAAATTCATCCAATAGGCCCAGGATATAGGAATAGGGAAGGTTTGAAAAAGGAAGAGGAATTGGGAGAGAATATTCATCTTAAAAAATTGTATGTATCCATAAAGGGTCAAAGGAAGGAATTTCCATCTAGCTACAGTATATCTTGTTTAAGGGAGGTTACTAATTTGTGATAATTGTCCTAAAAAAGCCAGGTTGTGTCTGATGAAATAGTAACCCCCAGATATTGAAAGCTACTGTGGGTGGCCCAAGAAAAGGGGAAAGTTTGCTTGAACCCTGATGGGGGACCCACTAAGGATCATCACCTCTGATTCAGTAAGATTGATTCTATAACATGCCAATAATCCAAAATGAGCCAATACATCTAATAAGGGAGGAAGAGAGGAGGCTGGGTCCCCCAGAAAGAACAGAGTGTCATTGGCATACTGGGCAATTTTTTTGTTCCTGCCCTCCTGCCGTCATGCCTTTAATTTGTGGGTGTGATCTAGCAATCATAGCGAGGGGTTACAAACTAAGAGCAATGGGGAGAGGGGACATCCCTGCCATGTTCCCCTCCCCAATAGAAATTGGTGGGAGAAGTGACCACTGACTCAGACTGAAGCTTCTGGACCCTGGTACAAGGCTGAAATGGCTCCAACAAAATGGTCCCTCAAATTTAATTTAAGGAGTACTTGGAGAAGATAAAGCCAATTGACCCTGTCGATGACCTTCTCAGTGTCCATGCTAATAGCAAGCTGGAAGGCCCTCGTATCCTTTTGAGCTATGATGATGTTAAGGAACTGGCAGACATTATCCTGCAAGAACCTACCTTGTATAAATGCTGTTTGGTTATGGTTGACTAATTTAGGAATATATCTCTTGAGGCTATTAGCTGGGATACCCAAGAAAATGTTTAAGTCAGTGTTTAATAATGGGATTGGGTGGTAAGAGTCACATTCCATGGGGCCTTTGCCTTGCTTTAACAGGAACGATATTTGTACTTGCTACCAAGAACGAGGTATTGCAGATCCATCACAGAAAATCGCGTTTGCCACATTTGCTTGAAGAGGGGCGCATACCTCTGAGAAAACTCAGCCGGGAACCATCTGGACCTGGAGCCATAGCATTCTTTAAATGTTTAATTATTGCCACAATCTCCTAGACAGTAATCAGGGCACCCAAAGCCTCAGCTTCTTCCTCACATAGTTACAGAAAGGGTATGTTTTCTAGATAAGTTTGGACAGCTTGAGTATAGTCAGAACCTCTCTCCACCCGGTATAAGGATTCATAATATTTTGCAAAGAATTGCAAAATATCGTCCAGGTGGATTAATACTTCCCCAGTACCTCTTGTCTTATTTTTAGAACTGTCCTGGAAGCGGCTTCCTTCCACAGTTGTCCCACAAGCAATCTGCTCACCCTATTACCATGCTCATAGAACCTTTCCTTGGAATAACAGAGTGCCCCTTCAGTTTTATCCTTGAGTAGGTGAGACAGTGCTGCTTTTTTAACATCCAGTTAAGATTGGACCTGATCGGTTTGGAAACGAACCCAGGAGTTTGAGGACCAGCCAGGGGGGAGAAGGATTGAGCGTGCTGATGACTATTCTCCTTTTTCAAGGGGGGGAGGCTGAGTGTCCAGTGCCATGTGGACCTCTAGCAGAGGCTGGGGAGTTTCACAGTCACAGGCACCTACCTTGCTAAGGGGAGGAACAGATGCAGGTGCCATTGCACGTTCCTCCTCTCTGGGGCTTGCACTATGTGAAAATAGGCCCCCTCCCTCTATGATGCTCTGCTTAGTGTCCAGTCATTCCCCCAGCCCTGCTGACATCTGGTAGATGTGTTCTGACAGTATGTCCCGGTCCCATGGCCACACTCTGGGGGGCAAGCCAGGAGTTCCTCCGGTACAGATGCCTGCCCGAGCCTAGACTTCAAGTCTGCAGGCTCCGGGGCCAGCTGGTGGCCCCACTGAGTAGGGGGAAAGCCTGGCACCTGGCTCACCATGTGGTAGGTCCCGGGGGCAATCGGAGCTCAGGGTGGGGCTGACCCTTGGGAAGGTGTAGCAAAAAATGCAAAGTAAATTGCAAAAAAAAAAAAAAAAGATTTGATCTGATAATTTAAGGAGATCTTGTGTTGAAATTCAAGGTCAGCTATTTGTTTTTCTAAGGTCAATTGCTGAAGTAACTTTTCATGCTTAACCCGTGAAGCATAGCATATAATTTTCCCTCTCAAGCTAGATTTGAGGGCATCCCAATATAAAGGGGCTGGGGTGTCTCTTAGTGGATTTAGCTGTAAAAAAAAGTTTTATCTCGGACCAAGATCTTAAACTCATCTTTATTTAAATGGCTCACATTAAGAAACATAGAAACATAGAATTTGACGGCAGATAAGGACCACTTGGCCCACCCAGTCTGCCCATTTCCCTACCTGATGGATAAGTTGCAAATCCTAGTTAACCAGCAGCCTAATTCTTCCTACCCCCACCCCCTAGAATTGCCTTATGACTGCCCCGTGCATGCTTGAATTCCACCACTGTTTTTGACTCCACAACCTCCTCCGAAGGCCGCTCCATGCATCCACAACCTCTGTGAAAAATACTCTCTAAATTACCTCTGAGCTGCCCCTTCTATCTTCAAATTGTGCCCCTTGTTCTTGCACACCTCTTTTTGAAAGATGCTACCCTCTTGGACTTTGTTGATTCCTTGAGGTACTTGAAAGTTTCTATCATGTCCCCCTCTCCTCCTTTCTTCGAGGCTATACATATTAAGCTCCTTAGTCTCTCTTCATATGTCTTCCGTGCAGACCCTGCACCATTTTAGTTGCCCTCCTCTGGACAGCTTCCATCCTGTCTATGTCTTTATGGAGATTGGTCTCCAGAACTGCACGCAGTACTCCAGATGTGGTCTCACCAGCTGTCTGTACAGAGGGTTAATAACTTCGTTTTCTACTGGTGATGCCTCTCCCTATGCATCCCAGTATCCCCCCAGCCCTCCTTGATGCCCTCTCACATTGCTTGCCCACCTTTAGGTCATCTGATATGACTACCCCAGGTCCCTTTCCATTTTTGTTGTTGTTAGTATCTCACCCCCATTGTGTACTCTTCCCCAGGTTTTTGTTTCCCAGGTGCATTACCTTGCACTTCTTAGCATTGAATCTAAGCTGCCATACATTTGACCATTCCTCTAACCTTGCCAGGTCCCTTCTCATCCTTTCCACCCCACCTTGTGCATCAACTCTGTTGCAGATCTTTGTGTCATCTGCAAAGAGACATACTTTTCCTTCCAGTCCCTCTGCAATGTCGCTTATAAAGACATTGAAGAGGACCAGTCTAATACTGAACCTCCTGCGTACCCCACTACTAACCCCCTTTTTCAGAGTGGACTCCATTTACTATTACCTCTGTGTCCTATTCTCCAGCCAATTCTTTACCCAGGCTGTCATCTTGGGACCCACTCCCAGGCTGGCTAACTTGTATATTAATCTTGTGTGGGCCTGTGTCAAATGCCTTGCTAAAGTCTAGGTAGACCATATCCACAGCCCTCCCTGATCAACTACTTTGGTCACCCAGTCAAAGAAATCTATCAGATTTGTCTGGCATGACCTTCCCGCTGTGAATCCATGCTGCCTTGGGTCCTGTGCCCTCTGGCCTCTAGATACTCAACAATTCTTTCCTTCAGAGGCGATTCCATCATTTTCCTACCACTGAGGTTAAACTAACAGGTCTGTAGTTTCCTGCTTCTGCCTTGCTCCCACTTTTGTGAAGGGAATCACAACTGCCCTCCTCCAGTCCTCAGGTACCACCCCATCCTCCCATGATTTGTTAAAGAGGGTAGTCAGTGGTGTCACTAGTTCTACCCTTAGTTCTTTTAGAATTCTCTCCATGTGGTGGTTCAAGTGTGGGGATTTACAGAAAGATCAGTATAAAGGGTTTGACAAGCTTAACCCCTGCATTTACAATGTATCTTAGTAAAATATGTGGGGAGACACCTGGTGTGTAACCAAACAAAAGCATAGAGTAAAGATACCAGTCCCCCTCCACACACACACACACACACACACACTCTGCTGCTTTAAAGCCTGCAATTTTTTCAAATAACTCCAAGACCGCACTGGTACGTGAACTATATACTTTTGTTTTACTAAGATGCATTGCAAATGCAGGGGTTGAGCTGGCCAAACCCTTTATAGTGATTTGAACACAGGAGAATTGTGGCCTTCTTCTAATTGGCGAGCTCCCTAGTAAACACCTGTGAGTCTCTTACTGGCCAGAACACACTACATAAGTAATAAAGTCAGACAGTGGTTTCCCCACAAGACAGAAAGAAAGCAGGGGGACCTCAGCTTAATATGGCAAGATAAAATGTGATGCTTTTTCCTGACCGATGGAGGTGGTCACCTTGTTGTGGTGGTCAGGCTTGATTATAATTCGGCTGGATGATGAGACTAAGAACCCCTCCAATAATATATAACAAGTGTAACCCCCCTGCAAATGGGGGTTCCCAAAAGACTTCCAGGAGCTTGCTTGAATGCTCCAAGCCTGAATGGTGTTTGGCATTTAAGCCATTATCAGTGAGTGTTTTTAGAACCTCTGGTACTGTCTCTTTAAGAGCTGTCTGCTTGCAGACATAATTAGTTTGTATGGGGGACTGTGTGCTTCTCTGTTTGAGTACCACTCGAGCTGCTGCCAATTCACTCCATTTTTGCAGTCACTAGGAGTGCAAAGGATGTAACTGTTTGCCAGAAATCATTTATGAGTAATAATGAAATTACAGTTTGTCTAACCTACTTTCTTTGCAGTCAGAACTGTGTCTGCCTAGTTCCCCATTCTGGTTTTGAACTGCTGAACTGGACCAATCAGTGTGGGTAAGCTAGCTCTAAAATGGTGCCTTGGACGAATCAGAACTTGGACTCATAATCTGAGCCAGCCACAAGAGGATTGTATTAGACAGTGACTCTGGGAGATGTAGTTTAGACTTCAGCGCCTTTTTGACCAATAGCAGCTATTGTGAGTGACAGCCAATCCAGTCAAGAACTGGGAGGAACTCAAAGGAAGTGCCCGGTTTGTCGGTTGGAGTTCAGTTGAGCTTTGGCAGTGAAGAAGGAAGGAGCCCTGTACTTTTTCAGTGTGCAGTTTTAGTCAAAAAACGTGTGTAAGGCCCAGAGTTCCGGTCTGCAGCTTGTTAGGACTGAATCCGTCCTGTGAAGAGAATCAAAGGATATCTGAAGAGTAGAAACCATCTCACCCTGTAGAAGACTGGAGGAATTGCTGAAAATTGCACTCGGTCTGTCAGGAACTGAATCTGCTGTGTGTTCTCCCGGGTATTGTGCAGTAATTGCGATCGGGATACGGATGCAGCCTGCCTGGTATAGTGCTTTCTTTTATAAATGTGTGAAGAGGTTTGTGTACCTCAAGTAAGCCCTGCTGACATTGAAGGACCCTATCTTATTTGGAGGTCGTGAGTACTAATTCAGGGTCGCTCCTGTTGAATTGCCACATTAAATCCAAATGGAATTACTGTACTGCTGACTGTTTAATTCTCCTTTTCTCTGTGTGGAAGGGCCCTACCAGCTGCCACGGTTTGGACTAGCCACTAGGGCTTGGGTACCCAGGACAGTAACTGATAGGGATAGGCCTGTGCACAGAGCCATAGGTAGATTATTAGAGTAGATAAGCTAATTAACCTGATTTCCCCTGTCCTTGTTATATCCCCTAAATAAATCAGAGCTGCTTGTTTCAGCAAAGTTATACTGCCTGAGGTATTTGTCTATGTTAAAGTACTGTACTGTGATTGTTGCACTGTATCTCATTTCACAGGAGGTCCCAGTGCCGGAACCAGACCTGGGGTAAGTGTATACTGTGAAGGTAATTCTGATATATTGTGTGGGCCACTAGTGGGAAGAAAGGGGGGTTGCAGTGTCCCAGAGGGCTGTGACCAAGTTAGTTTAACTATTGCAAACCCTGACCTCTGGGTGGAGGCACCCGCCATTGGATCCAGGCCCCTCAACCTGTTAGTGGCAAATCAGGCAGGGGTAGTAGCCCCTGGGATAGCGCCATCTAGGGGTTACATCTTGGAGGCTCACCGCTGGGATTGTGTGTCCTCTAGTGGCCATATTTACGAACCACTGTTAAGAAAAAATGGGTACCCCGACAGAAGTGGCTGTGCACCGGCTGGTGGAGTGGTGTACTGGGGAGGAGATCGACCCCAAAATGCTATGCTTATCCTGGACATCCCCTGGGTATCAATACGGACACTGTGCAGGAGTACTTTCCAAGGTGGAAGGTTTACAAAACCCTGTGGTGGTGGGTCGGCATGCTAATCTGCTCACCCACACTTTCCTGGCCCTAGTAGAGTTTAAGGATCCCATAGATAGCTCCAAAGTGCCACAGACCATTACCCCAGAGGAGCCCTCACTGCTTGGAGAGTGATAACTAAGGACAGTAAAGACCCGGGGAATCAGCCCCACCACTATCTGAAACTTTGAGGAAATTTGCTGAATGGTTGCTGGGAGAGGGAAAACTGTGGAGGACTTGAAGAAACTATTCTTGCCACCTGAGGGTGTTCCTCCCCAACACCCTCTCCTGCTCCAGTGCCCGTAATGGTGGCTGAACCAATGCAGACTCCTATTTCTGCACCTGCCATTAGTCACGACTCTTACCGGTTGAGGATCTTCTCTGGCACCCTCCCCACCCCCCAAGGGGAGGATGACTGGGAGACCTGGATAGACTATGTTGCTCCCCAAGTGCTAGAATGGCAATGCTCGGAAGGCGAAAAGTGAAAGAGGGTTAGTGAGAGCCTCCAAGGTCCTGCCCTGGCTACCATCCGTGCTAAACGGGCCAGTAACCCTGAAGCGACTGCACAGGCATATCTTGAGGCCTTGGAGAATGTGTATGGGAGCCCAGATTCTGATGAGGACCTATGGTGGAGAGTAAGAAATGCACAACAGTACCAAGGGGAGTTGTTGTTCGTGTATGTCTCGGTTGGAAAAATTGTTGCAAGAATGCCTCAGAAAGGGTAGTTTGCCAGTGATTGAACTGGACCGAACCAGACTGGACAGAATCCTTAAGTCTGCCCCTTCTCAGAACTGCTGTTGCTTCAGTTACGCCTGGCAAATCGACTGGAATCCCACCCTCCTATGATGAGTTAATGAGAGAAATTCGAGGAGTTGAGAAAAGGCGACCCGGAGGTACCTGCACCAACAGCTGTGGCTACGACCCGAGTGACTGAGGTGACCCATCAAGTGAAGTTCAGGGCAGAGGTTGACAGTCAATGAGTGCTCTGACAAGGAAAAGATATGCCACAATGGGGCTAACTGTTGAGAGAGATCCGGAATTCAAACAGTCCTTTATGAAGGCCACGCCTGCAAGTACGGGCCCTGACCTATATCCGACTGCATCTGTTATGGGGTGGGGGTACCACCCATGTATCTCCTGCTGATAACAGCCCAAACTCAATTCCTTGACCATGGAAGTGGAGAAACTGACGAGATGTCTCCAAATGCTTATCACCAGACAGAGATGGCACCCAGGTTTCCAGTTAGTAATACCCCGCCCTGGCTCCCAGTGTGGCGCCCGGCCAGCTCAAACCCAGAAAGTATGTTTTGCTATAATTGTGGGAAAGATGGGCACATGAAAAGGGAATGCCAGTCCCCAAAAGACACTGACAAAGTTGCATATAGGCTACAAGGAGAGCTTCGGAGAAGAAATCAGTGGTTAAGAGGTCACGACTTGATCCCAGTGAGGGCACCAAAATGCTAATTCACGTCCTTTGTGGCAAGGTCAGTTGCCCAGGCCCCCACTACCGCCTCTCAGACTGGTCCAGAATAGTGGGTCCCTCCATGGAGACCACTGTAAAGGTGAATGGAGGTCTACAAGAGCTGTATTAGACAGTGGCTCCCCATGACAATTATGTTCCAGGATTGGTATCAGAAGCATTTGTCAGACGCACTTACAACCATTAGAAGGACTGCATGTATGGGGGTTAAGTGAGAAGGCCTACCCTATTCCGGTATATCCGAATTTGGCTGTCTTTCCCACCTCCGTGGCTGGAGTGGCCGAACAAGTAGAGACCCTAGCCTTAGTGTGTCCCCACTGGACTGTATGATGGTGTCCTTTGTTGATTGGAACAAATGCTCATATGTTCGGAAGGCTGGCACAGTTGTGTTATGAAAACAGGGGTCAAAGACTAGTAGAGCTTTAAGAGTTCCGGCTTTAATTAAGAAGGCCATGAGGCACAGAGAGATGCTGAAAAACAGAACCAGAGGAACCGGTCGGAATTGTATGGAAGAAGGATCCTGAGTCTCTGATCCTGGCGCCAAATGCCCAGTGTACCTACAGGGAGAGGTCCTATCAGAAAGGATGTTAAGAATAAAATATTAATGTTGATGCACCAGGCGATGGAAAATTGCCAGAGGGACTGCTGGTCAAGCCTAGTATTTTGCCCACTAGAACCCATGCTTATGCCAGAAGGGTAATGGTCCAAGTTCATAATGTGTCTGAAAGAGACATTCGAGTAAACAGAGGTTGCATCCTGGCTAATGTGCATTGTGCAGACACTGCAGTGCTACCCAGCAGCAAGAGTTCAAGGAAGAATGACAGAGTAACGCCTGACTTGTTTGATTTCGGCGACTCCCCTGCCAGCTGAATGGAAAGTGAGGATCAGTGAGAAGCTTGCCCAGAGAGACCAGGTGTTTTCTTTAAAGGAATGGGATGTAGGATGCATGCAAGGAGCTGAGCACAATATCCGCTGCATGACGAAAGACCATTTCGTGAGAGGTCTCGACGCCTGGCACCTGCTGACATAGATGATGTGAGACGGCATCTGCAAGAGATGTTAGCTGCTGGTGTAATACAAGAATCCAGAAGCCCTTATGCTTCCCCATTGTGGTAGTGAGGAAAAAGAATGGAACAGTAAGGATGTGTGTGATTATCGCACCTTAAACCGCGGACTATCCCTGATCAGTACACAATGCCCCGCATTCAGGATGCTTTGGACTGCCTAAACGGGAGCAAGTGGTTCTCTGTGCTGGATCTCCGCAGTGGGTACTACCAGATCCCGATGGCCCCAGAGGACCGTGAGAAGACGGCCTTTATCTGTCCGGCTGGCTTCTATGAATTCATGAGGATGCCTCAAGGATTTCAGGTGCCCCAGCCACTTTTCAACGATTGATGGAGCGTGCAGTGGGGACATGAACTTACTAGAGTGCCTGGTATACCTAGATGATGTTATTGTGTTTGGCAGCTCACTGGAGGAACATGAGAGCAGATTATTTAAGGTATTGGACCGACTGGAGGACTTTGGCCTTAAACTGTCCATTGATAAGTGTCAGTTCTTTCAAACATCAGTAAAGTATGTGGGACACATAGTATCCACCGAGGAATAGAGACCGACCAAGTAAAGTTGAGGCCTTGACCACCTGGCCACAGCCCAAAATCTAAAAAGAACTGCAAAGATTCCTGGATTCTGTGGTTAATATCGTGCTTCATCAAGGACTATTCAAGGTGATCCCCTTTACTTAACCTTACTCAAGGGTATCCCCAACCCACAAAAATACCAAAAGTCAGCGTCCCTCAAGACTGAAAGAGTGTATTTTCATCCGAGTGAAGTATTTGGGGCCGCTGGACTCCTGATTCTGAGAGTGCTTTTCATGAGATCATATATCAACTTACCCATGCTCCAGTGCTGGCCTATGCCGATCCAAGAAAACCTTACGTCCTGCACACTGATGCTAGCTTGCAAGGGTTGGGGGCTGTGTTGTACCAAGAGCACGAGAATGGCCTGAGACCAGTGGCCTTTGCCAGTAGAAGCCTGACCCCATCCGAAAAGAACTATCTCTACATAAGCTAGAGTTCCTAGCTTTGAAGTGGGCTATTGTTGGCCAATTCCATGAGTACTTGTATGGGGCTAAAATACTAGTAAAACTGACAATAATCCTTGACCTATGTGCAGACCTCAGCTAAGTTGGATGCCACTGGCCATAGGTGGCTTTCTGCATTATCTACATATGACTATGCTCTCGAATACCGAGCAGGTCTGAACCACATAGATGCTGATGCTCTCTCGGAGGCCTGTTCCCCAGAATGATTGGGTCCGATTGGCAGAACCTGACATTCGGCACTCTGCCGGAAGTTTGACAGGAGGAACAAATGTCCACGGACGCAGTGGACTGCATGGTGGATTGCTTGGGAGCCTCTGAGAATTGCATACCTGCTGCTTATTGCCACTTTTCTGCAATAGACATTGGTGCACTGCCTCAGCTGGACAATGACAGTATTCGGCGGGTCAATCCCGCGATCCCATGATCAAAGCAGCTTTAGAAGCCCTCTATGCAGGAAAAGATGTGTCCAAATTACGCTCCACTGATTTGAGAACTGCACTGTTATACAAAGAAGGTCCTAAGTTGAAACTGATCAATAAACTGTTATACAGAGAAACAGCAGACAGAGGGGGACAAGTAGACAAACAACAACTAGTGCTGCCCACTGCCTTTCGAGACTCAGTACTGAGGTCCTTGCACAACCACATGGGGCACCTTGGTATAGACAGAACACTTGACTTGGTGAGATCCAGATTCTATTGGCCTAAGATGGGGCTGATGTGGAGCAACACATTCGAACTTGTAGTCGCTGCTTACAGAGGAAAGCTTGCCCAGAGGGCTGCCCCCTTGTTAACATCACCACCAGTGCACCCATGGAGCTGGTCTGTATTGATTTTCTGAGTTTGAGTCAGATCAAAGAAATATCAGTAATGTGCTGGTGGTCACTGACCATTTCACGAGATATGCCCAAGCTTTCCCCACCAAAGACCAGAAAGCATCCACTGTGGCCAAAGTACTTGTAGAAAACTTTTGTTCACTATGGGGCTCCACAAAGAATCCATTCTGATCAAGGGAGAGACTTTGAGAGTCGCCTGATCAAAGAGATGCTTTCTCTGTGGGAGGCGAAAGTCCAGAACCACTCCTTACCACCCCAGGGGGACCCACAACCTGAACGCTTTAACCGCACTTTGCAAGATATGCTAGGCACCCTGCACCCAAAGGACAAGCCTAGATGGAGCCAACAAATTAGCACCCTGGTACATGCTTATAACTGCACCAAAAGTGATGCCACTGGATTCTCCCCCTACCGCCTGATGTTTGGAAGAGAAGCTCGACTACCAGTAGATGTGTGTTTTGGGGTCTCTCCTGATGGGGTTCAAGCTGACAACTATTTACAGTATGTGCAAAAGTTAAAGGCCCAGCTAACTCATGCGTACTAACTGGCTCAAACCATGGCTGCCAAAAGAAATCTGGCCAACAAAGAAAGGTATGATAAAAAGTAGAAAGCACAGGAACTCCAGGA
Source organism: Neoceratodus forsteri (assembly GCA_016271365.2). Lineage (NCBI taxonomy): Eukaryota > Metazoa > Chordata > Ceratodontiformes > Ceratodontidae > Neoceratodus > Neoceratodus forsteri. Next base: position 241,522,810 of record CM057451.1, read on the forward strand.
GGGAGATCGGTATTGCTAAGAAATCTGGGACTGCATGGCAAGCACAAGATTGTTGACAGATGGCACCATCTCCCTCACATTGTAGTGGACAAACTAGATGATCTGCCAGTGTACAAAGTAAGGCCTGAGAATAATTCAAAAGATGTAAAAACAATGCATAGAAATCATTTACTGCCCATTGGACAAATCTTAATTGAGTCTGAGCCCCTAGAAGATGCCCCCTCTGGACCAGTGACTAGAGCTGCTGCTAAGAAAAGATCAAGAAAGTCTGCACCTACAGAAGCAAAGTTAAAGTGTTCCCCTCCACAAGTCCCAGTTGAGCATGACTGTCAGTCCATATCGGAAGAAAGTGAGAGTGACTTTGAATACTATCCTTCTTATGAACTGAGTCAATTGTTTCGGGGCAATCCCCTAGTCAATACTGGAGATGAAGCTGGGCCTTCTGGACTGTCTAAGCCCCCAGCTTCATCCCTGGAGCCAATGCTCCCAGAAAGTGAAGTGCAAAGCATCAGATCAAATGAAATGGAATCATTGTGCATGATTGAACTGTTTGAGCTTTCAGGGGAGGAAAATGATAGATTGGGGCAGACTGGTGATACACCCGAACAAGAAGAGTATTTTGAGTGCCCTGACAGTCCACTGCCAGTGTCCGAAAGCTCTCCATGCGAGCCAAATGTTGTGGACTCAGAAACTGTAACTCCTGGAGCTGAAAGTGCCCCAAGTTCTAGCTCTCTACCCCATGGAGACTCTGACAAGTGAGGACAATGCTGAAAATGAGGCTCAGAGTGCAGAGACTATAACAGTTCCTTAGAAAGACTGGTCGAGCTGTAAAGCCTGTGGTGCACCTCAGTTATGATTCCCTTGGGAGGCCTGTGGATTTGCCTCTCAATGTTGTCCATAAAGGAGTGTATGTGTCCCCAGCTCATTGCCCAAACTGAGCGTCAGTGCTAACTCAAGTTACTTGTGTTGCCTTCTAAGTATGGTGCCCTTGCCCTGTCCAGCCCCAAGGTAACTGATAGGGAAGGGTCCTCTCTTCAGGTTTCATGTACAAGAGGTAATAATTGAGTTATGGTACAAGTGTGTGTAATACTATGTAAAGAGTGACGCACTGCAATGTTTCAGAAATGTGTTCTTGGTAAAATGATATACTGACTGACGATTACATGTGAGCCTAATGCAAATGTATATGGTTGCAGTTAAAACTTATAGTACTTGCTTGACGCGACGTCAAGCTTTCCTAGGTTAGAAGGGTGTAACCCCTGCAAATGGGGGTTCCCAAAAGACTTCCAGGAGCTTGCTTGAATGCTCCAAGCCTGAATGGTGTTTGCGCTTAAGCCATTATCAGTGAGTGTTTTTAGAACCTCTGGTACTGTCTCTTTAAGAGCTGTCTGCTTGCAGACATAATTAGTTTGTATGGGGACTGTGTGCTTTCTGTTTGAGTACCACTGAGCTGCTGCCAATTCACTCCATTTTTGCAGTCACTAGGAGTGCAAGGAACCTATCTGAAAGATGTAACTGTTTGCCAGAAATCATTTACAGTAATAATGAAATTACAGTTTGTCTAACCTACTTTCTTTGCAGTCAGAACTGTGTCTGCCTAGTTCCCCATTCTGGTTTTGAACTGCTGAACTGGACCAATCAGTGTGGGGTAAGCTAGCTCTAAAATGGTGCCTTGACGAATCAGAACTTGACTCATAATCTGAGCCAGCCACAAGAGGATTGTATTAGACAGTGACTCTGGGAGATGTAGTTTAGACTTCAGCGCCTTTTGGACCAATAGCAGCAGTCTATTGTGAGTGACAGCCAATCCAGTCAAGAACTGGGAGGAACTCAAAGGAAGTGCCCGGTTTTGTCGGTTGGAGTTCAGTTGAGCTTTGGCAGTGAAGAAGGAAGGAGCCCTGTGCTTTTTCAGTGTGCAGTTTTAGTCAAAAACGTGTGTAAGGCCCAGAGTTCGGTCTGCAGCTTGTTAGGACTGAATCCGTCCTGTGAAGAGAATCAAAGGATACCTGAAGAGTAGAACCAGGTTCACCCTGTAGAAGACTGGAGGAATTGCTGAAAATTGCACTCGGTCTGTCAGGAACTGAATCTGCTGTGTGTTCTCCCGGGTATTGTGCAGTAATTGCGATCGGGATACGGATGCAGCCTGCCTGGTATAGTGCTTTCTTTTATATAAATGTGTGAAGAGGTTTGTGTACCTCAAGTAAGCCCTGCTGACATTGAAGGACCCTATCTTATTTGGAGGTCGTGAGTACTAATTCAGGGTCGCTCCCTGTTGAATTGCCACATTAAATCCAAATGGAATTACTGTACTGCTGACTGTTTAATTCTCCTTTTCTCTGTGTGAAAGGGCCCCTACCAGCTGCCACGGTTTGACTAGCCACTAGGGCTTGGGTACCCAGGGACAGTAACTGATAGGGATAGGCCTGTGCACAGAGCCATAGGTAGATTATTAGAGTGATAAGCTAATTAACCTGATTTCCCTGTCCTTGTTATATCCCCTAAATAAATCAGAGCTGCTTGTTTCAGCAAAGTTATACTGCCTGAGGTATTTGTCTATGTTAAAGTACTGTACTGTGATTGTTGCACTGTATCTCTATTTCACAGGAGGTCCCAGTGCCGGAACCAGACCTGGGGTAAGTGTATACTGTGAAGGTAATTCTGATATATTGTGTGGGCCACTAGTGGGAAGAAAGGGGGGTTGCAGTGTCCCAGAGGGCTGTGACCAAGTTAGTTTAACTATTGCAAACCCTGACCTCTGGGTGGAGGCACCCGCCATTGGATCCAGGCCCCTCAACCTGTTAGTGGCAAATCAGGCAGGGATAGTAGCCCCTGGGATAGCACCATCTAGGGGTTACACAAGTAAGAATATTGGAGTTATTTGAAAACAATTACAGGCTTTAATGCAGCGTGGGGAGCACTGGTACCTTAACTATATGCTTTTGTTTGGTCTAACACCAGGTGCCTCCCCACAGATTTTATTAAGATGCATGGTAAATGCAGGGGTTGAGTTTGTCAAACCCTTCATACTGATTTGAATGCAGGAGAATTGTGGCCTCCTTCGAATTGGTGAACCCCCAGTAAACACCTGTGAGCCTCTTATTGGCCAGAGTACACTACATAAGAGATAAAATCAAAGTGTTTTCCCCACAAGACAGAGAGAAAGTGGGGGGACCTCAGCTCAGTATGGCAAGATAAAATGTGATGCTTTTTCCTGACTGATGGAGGCAGTCACCTTGTTGTGGTGATCAAGTTTGATCATAATTCAGCTGGATGATGAGGCTAAGAACCCCTCCAATAATATATAACAAGTAAGAATATTGGAGTTATTTGAAAAAATTGAGGCTTTAAAGTAGTGGGGGGTTAGACAACACTGGTACCTTAAATATATGATATATGGAAAGATCCAATGTAACCAGGGTGTGATCAGATAGTGTGATATGGCCTATGTGGCATCTATATGCAGCATGTGCCCACTGAATGGGGAGAAGGAAATAATCTAACTGGGAGTATTGATTGTGTTGTGGGGAGTAATATGAATAATCTCTGACCCCTGGATGTAAATACCATCAAATCTCTGTGTGCCTATACTCCTCACCCAAACGTGTCAAAGTGTGAGTTGCCCAAGACTACCCCCCCCAAAAAAAAAACAGATTTATCCAAAGTGGGAGAGAGCATGCATTAATGTCCCCACCAATAATAAGACTATCTGGATCTGTAATTGTTTCTATAATACCATTGGTCAAAAAAGGAACCCTCAGGTGTTCTTCATTGGGAACATAAAGGTTTAGAATGATGCACAGGAGGCCCCCAAACTCCCTTGTAACTTTGACAAATTGGCCCTCAGGGTCCATCTGGACTTGGGAGACCTGCAACAGGAAGTTTCTCCTAATCAGTATAGCCACCCCTCATTTGTGGGGTTGGGCCTCACAGTGGGAAGCAAAAACCTCCCTGACTCACACCCTCCTTAATTTACCATGTTTGAGGTCTGTAAGATGCATCTCTTATAAAAATGCAACCCTCGTTCCCATCCTCTGTAGTTCCTGCAGGACCCTCAATCTTTTCATATCGCTATTAAGACCCTTGACATTATATGTTAGTATGCGAAGATCTGCCCTACAGAGAGTAGACATAGAAAAAAAACATCAATAACATTAAGGGCATGATTCAGATCTATGGGCAATGCAAAACAACAGAAGAACCTCTACAACAAGCAGTAGAAACATGCTAACATCAGAGAAGATAACATGAAAGACAAAGTGTGCAAAACATATAAAACTGTCTTATGAAAAGAATGAGCACTGAAAGGTTAACCACCCAGTAAGATCCCCCTCATAACTGTATGGTGTAGGGAGGAGGTGAGAGGCTCTCAACTAAGCAAAAGCCTTGCCTGGCAAGTGTTTAAGTTCTTGGTGACAGGGAGGGGTGCCACGTCAAAAAACAATCTGTGGTCAGTAACAGATAGAAAATACAAATGTATGAGCACAGACTGGAGGCAGCCTAGTATTGGGGAACAGTAAAAGAAAGTGTTCCCTACTAACTGCTAATAGAATAAACCAGCTCAATAACACCAAATGACTGGTATTAAACTATAAAGCCAAGGTGGGGAAATGGGGCCCACCCAAGAGAGAGGGACTCAGATGCAAGGCCACAAAACAGGCCCTAAAACAAGAGTTATAATCCACCAAAACTGAGCATAGCGTCAAAGTACAGGTATGAAGAAATTTGCCACAGACAGTATTAAAAGAAATCTTTTTGTATTTTAAGTAGTGAAGAGGATCCAGTTCAACAGGTGCCAGGCCAGAGAGCCAGTGCCAGGACCTGAGGGCCACAACCTAACCACTGTTGTCATGGACCCTTCAGGTCCAGGGGGTAAGATACATCTTGGTACAAAAGTGAAATACAAAAGTGCTACCCATGGGAGAAGAGAGGTGAATCCCCCCCCTCAACAGTTGCAATCTGTTTGCAGTAGTAGTAAAGCACCACCAAATGGGAATTATATGCAGCTTGCACAGTTTGATATTGTACACCACCCGGTAATGCCACTCACAGAGGGAAAAATGGGCATATGTGGGGAAGAACACATACCATCTGAAACGTATAGCCACCACATGCAGATCAAAGAGCAGTACTCCCAAAATGAGCGATGCTGAGGCCCCCACATCCCAATGAGCTTTCTGTGTCATCTTTCCAAGTAGCACCATGAGAAAGTGAATTGCTGGCATAAAATATAGGAGGCTGTAAGCATTCAGGGATCACCCCGCAGCAGTGTGGCACACTCACGGTTTGCTTGATCTTTATTTTTTGTACTGCCTGCATGCATGTTCCACACCTAAGTGGGTGCTCATTAATCCCCTGCTAGTTCCTTTACTGATGTCCCCGGGACCAGGTCATGAACCTAGATTATCAGCATGCCAGAGTTGTTCCTAGATGCTCAGAACCAGAGAGCTAATCACTTTTTAACATTTGAAAGGCATTGCATAGAGTGAGTCAGGGACATTTTTTCCTTTTTTGAACTTGTTTGGGATTGTACAACATAGGAACATGGGAAATGCTAGAAGGAAAAAAAAAAAAGAAAGTGTCCGTTATAGTCATCTCTTGCCATTCAGGCAGATGCACTAGTTAATGTTATGTAAAACATTTGAAAACCTCTGGAAACCCTTCCATCCCAATTTAATTGAACCCTGTACTCAGCAGTGGTTTTCTGATGCTGTGTACTGCAGTGTAGCTCCCTATTCACAGCTACCAACATGCATACTTTTTAACAATCCTGCTTCCTCTCTCAGCTATAGTTTTTTTGTGTCGTAGTGTATAAATTACTTTTTAAAAACACACTATGAAGTGTGGTGCATTATATACACATTAGCATTTAAGTTTCAAGTTTTACAGCCCCTTGCTTTTAAGGGCAGCAGTAAAATAAGCATTTTGCTTATCTCCAGCTTACTTAGATGATCAGTGTCCATGTGTTTCTTGGAAGGCGTAAGCTTTAAATGACTGAGAGTCTCAAAAAAAACATACCCTAGGAAAAGAAAAATGTTTAATTATGATACATTTTACCTGGAATTACTACCAGTGATTCCTTCCGGGACTGGAATGAATAGACTGGTATTCAGACACCCCTCTGAGAAGCTCAATTCCTATTTCTAATATGGGAAATTTTAATGAGGATAATTTGTGCAAACTGAAAAGGAACTGGGGCAATTTTCTCATATGAATGAACATAAACTAATATTCAAGGAAAAATGCTTGCTTTTTCATCTTGCTAAGTATTTTTTATTATTGACTCCATATTTTAAGTACTATTGGACTACTTTTCATATGACTCATAAAATCAGCTTGAAATTATTGTAAAGTACTGTACTGTTTTACTATCTGGAAAAACACATTTGGAAAGTTATTGCTCTGCTTAGTCTGTACTTCAGGGCATCTTGTAGATTTTATTGCTGAAATGAGACTCAGTACTAAATTATAAAAATAGCTAAAAGGCATTTGTAAAGGGAGAAATGGGGGCAGAGAGAACAAAGTGAAGCCAATCACAATTAAAAAAAAAAACAGAATAAGTTGTTGAGCTTTAGTTTGCTAGCACATGACCACTATGTTTTGAAGGAAAATAAAATACTTCAGGCAGAATGGTCTTACAAGTGAATAATCATGCAAATAAAGTCAATGAACAAAATTAGGAGGTTGGAGCATAATGTAAGAAATGAAGATTTTCTGTCTAGATCCCTGCAAGTAATTTATGGATCTCTGTCCAGAAGAGAAGACCTAGCCTCTAATCTTCAAATGACCAGGGAAAGCCAGACCGAACCAAATGATAAACAAAGGGATAGCACAGCTATAAATATCAGAGATAAAAATTTGTAACTTTAATTAAAAAGTAACAGAAATGAAAATAATGATACATTCTTGGGTGACTATGAAGTCTTCACATCTCCTAATATCAAACACAGCAGTGTTAAAAAAAAAGAGGACTAGATTTTCAAAGGGCCCTTAGACTCACGCATGGTGCGTCAAACAACAACCTTGCATCAAATCCAGGTGTGCCAAATACTGTGCACCATATTCTACAAGAAAAGCATTTGCTGTGGCAAAGTCCCCCAAAATGATATAAGAAGACCACTGTGTCAAAAATATGACACATGGGGTAGGAGAATGACACAAGCTGAGAATGATGCAAGCCGAGTGAAAAATACGATACATGGAATGAGATGGAGAAAATGGTGCAAGCTGAGTCCAACACACAATGCATACATGAGATGGAGCAGAAATGATGCAGGCTGAGTCAAACACACAATGCATACATGAGATGGAGCAGAAATGGCGCAGGCTGAGTCCAACACACAATGCATACATGAGATGGAGCAGAAATGGTGCAGGCTGAGTCAAACACACAATGCATACATGAGACAGAGCAAAAAATGGTGCAGGGTGAGTCAAAAATATGATGCATATATAAGATGGAGCAAAAATGATGCAGGTTGAGTAAAAAAATGGTGCAAGTTGATGCATAGGTGAGATGGAGCAAAATGTCACAAGATAAAGTAAAAGAAAATGCCATTTGAGTCAAAAATATGATGCATATGTGAGATGGAGCACAAATAATGCAAGTTGAGTGAAAAAATGAAGCAAGTTGAGTAAAAAAAATGATGCATCAGAAATGGAGAGAAAAAATATGCAAGCTGGTCTAAAATTGCCATGGCTGAAAGGGCCTCTGGGCTCTATATGTTAGCTGTTATAAACAGCATTATGATGTCTACAATGCAAGACTCTTGCAGCAAAATGCCACACATAGTACCATAGTCAGGTCTGCCCACCTGCTGTGAGCCTCTGTATACTGTATGCTCGAGTGTCAGTTACTAACATACATACTAACATACTAAAATGCCAGCAGAATAGGCCTAACGGTCTCTCGAGTCTGCTCAATTTTCAGCACCCGCACTGAGGGCCGATTTTGGTGTCCCCTCACCCCCTTGGGTTATACTGTCCCCAGTCCCAGATGTTCCACCTGTATTGTGCCTGGTCAGATTTACCCTCCCCCTGTACCTGTCCCATCCCCTCTTAAACTCGTCCACAGTCTCCATCTCTACCAGCTCTCTGGGCAGTGCATTCCATGGCTCTACCACCCTTTCAGTGAAATAACATCTCCTCCTCTTCCCTCTGAGCCTGCCCCCTTCCAGCTTACACCCGTGACCTCTTGTTGCCCCACCCTCCTTCCTTTGGAGCACCCTGACTGGGCCTCCTTTATTGATCCCTTTCATGTACTTAAAAACCTCTATCATGTTCCCCCGTCCCTCCAGGGTGTACATGTCGAGCTCCTTGAGCCTCTCCACATAGGTTCTCTCCCCCAGACCCCAGATCATTTTGGTTGCCCTCCTTTGGACCCTCTCTAGGAGTGTAATGTTCCTCTTTAAATGTGGTCTCCAAAATTGTACACAATACTTGAGGTGTGGCCTAACCAAGCAGTTGTACAGTGGAAGGATCACTTCCACCTTTCTGGAGGTAATCCCCCTGGCGATGCATGCCAGCATCCTATTTGCCCTTGCTGCTGCCCTCCTACAGGTCTCTGAGTTGTTCATTTTGACATCTACCACTACCCCCAGGTCCCTCTCACCCTCTGTGACTTAAATCATGTCTCCTCCCAGGGTATACCCCTGGCCTGGATTTCTGAATCCCAGGTGCAGAACCTTGCACTTTCCCACATTGAATTTTAGTTTCCATTTTCCCGACCACCTTTTCAGAGCCTCCAGGTCCTCCTGCAAGGCCACCTTCCCCTCCTCCCCATCCACCACTGCACCTAGCTTTGAGTCATCTGCAAAGAGACTCATCTCACTCCTGATCCCCCTCCTGATGTCTGAGATATAGGTGTTGAACAGGAGTGGCCCCAGCACTGACCCCTGGTGAACCCCACTAGTAACCCACCTTGGGGATGAGGCTAACCCTCCAACCACTACCTTCTAAGTATGCTCAGAGAGCCAATTTCCTATCCATCCTAGCAACTGTCTCCCTAACCCCATTTCCTTCAGCTTAGCCAGCAAATCCAGAAAGAGGATGTCCACTGGCCAACCCTGGTCCAGGGCCCTCGTCACTCAGTCATAGAACTCAACAAGATTTGTCTGGCACGATCTTCCCGTGACAAAGCCATGCTGCCTATTGTTCAAGCCCCCAGTTTGCTCCAGTAACCCCCCTAGTCTTTCCTTGATAATACCCTCCATTACCTTGCTGACCACCGATGTCAGGCCAATGGGCCTGTAATTTCCTGCCTCCTCTCTTGATCCCCTCTTGTGGATCGGCATGACATGGGCCACCCTCCAGTCTTGGGGCACCCACCCAGTCCTCAGAGAGATGTTGAAAAAGCTCAGCTAGAGGGACTGCCAGGACATCTGCCAGTTCCCTCAGCACCCTGGGATGTATCTCATCTGGCCCAGGTGCTTTCTCCATCCGAAGGGACCTGAGGGCTTCCCTTACTCTCTCTACTGGGATTTCAGCCTCATTCTCCCCCTTTTCACCATGCACTGCTGGGCCCCCACCTGTCTGTGTTGGCCACTCCCTTTCCCCAGACCCATCAGGGCCCTTGGTCTCTACCGGTCTCACCCCTTGCTCCAGTTTGCCCCCACTCCCCTCGCAAGACCTAGCCCCTCCATCCCTCCTGGTATAAACTGAGGCAAAGTACTCATTTAGGACTTCTGCCTGTTCCCCCGCCTCCTGTGCCCAACCATCCCCTACCCTTATCTTGCTGATCTGCCCCTTTACTTTCTTTTTTTCCTCTATGTATCTAAAGAACCCCTTGTCCCCCCTCCGGATCCCAGTGGCCAAGGACTGCTCCTTTTTTGCCTTAGCTGCTCTCACCACCCTGGTGACTCTCTTGGCTGTCAGCTCATATTCCTCCTGATCCCTTTCACTCCTTGACCACTTGAAGCACCTATAGGCTGCCTTCTTTTCCCTCACCACCTCTTGTACCTCCCGGGTCCACCAGAAGGGTTTTCTGGCCTTACCGAACTTATGCCTTTCCCTTGCACAGGATCTGGTAACCTCCTATATTCCCCTTCTAATGATCTGCCACCTGCTGTCAGCATCCATATCCGGCCTTATCCTGTCTAGATGATCTTTAAGGATCCTTCCCATCTCCCTGAAGTCTGCACCCCTAAAGTCGGTTACTACCGTTCTTGTTCAGCTTTTCTCCTCCCCAGGTCCAGGAGGAACCAGACTGTGGCATGATCACTCCCAGCCAACGGGTTCCTCTCCTCTAGGCCACTAATCTGATCACTGTCTGCCAGGACCACGTCCAGTGTCCGGGCCTCCCTAGTTGGCTCACCCACCTGTTGTGTCAGAAATGCATCCTGGAAGACATCAAGCAGCCACTGCTCTCTGGCCACTGGTGATGTCATAGTCCCCCAGTCTGTTCCTGGCATGTTGAGGTCCCCCATTGCTATTACCCTTCCCTTTCCTAATCTACAGTGTCCCTCAAGATTTGCCACCAAACTTTCTTCCAGGACCTCCACCAGTGCTGGTGGTCTGTATACCACTTTGACCTTTATTCTCTTACCCCCCTGCATCAGCAAGGTGACCCAAATAGCCTCCACATTCCCCTCTGCCTCCTCTACCCCTCCAATACCCACGCCATTTCTAACAGTGCTACACCACCACCCCTTCTGTCCCCCCTATCTTTTCTGAACATAGTGTAGCCCTCCAGATTTAGGTCCCACTCGTGCCCTTGAGTGGCCCAGGTCTCAGTGACTGCTGCCACATCTACCTCCCCCTCAACTAGCATTGCCTGGAGCTCAGGCATTGTATTTCCTAAGTTTCTGTCATTTATCAAGACCACTCTCCACCCCTTTTCCCTCCTCTCCTTTCTCCCACTTGAGCTCCTATTTCTCAGCTCCTGCACCCTACCTGGTGACCCAGTTCCATATCTCCCTAGCCCCCCTAGAGGAGTGGAGACCATGTCCCTCATTTATCGTATCTGCTGGCACTGCTCCTTTTTTGATCCCTCCCCCTTCACAAGTTTAAACCCCACCTTTCACTGATGAACCCAGCTAGTTTGAGCTTTAGGATTTCCTTCCCCTCCAAATTAAGGTGGAGCCTGTCCCTAGCATACAGCCCCTTATCCTCCCAGGTCTCCCCCCAGTCCCCCACCAGGCCATACCCCAATTCCCCACACCATTCCCTAAGCCACTGATTTATCTCTCTAATCTTCATCTTGTTTTCCCCAGTAGCCCTTGGCACCGGCAGGATTTCTGAAAAGGAGATCTTACAGCCTATGGAAAGGCATATTCTGGCCAACTCCCGGAACCTTGCCTGAATTTCTAATTCACTATTACTACTTATGTCATTTGTCCCCAAGTGCACTAGAATGTTCGGGGTCCCCCCGCATTCCCTTGCCAGTGAATACAACTCATGCTTGGCCTTGTGCACTGTCAGGCCTGGGTGGCATTTGGTTCTGATCAGACAGCTTTTACCCTACTCCTGCCCCTCCCACTGTATACCTCTGATCATGGAGTCCCCCAATAGCAGTACTCTAACTCTCCCCTTGCCTTCCTCTTCACCCCTCAGGTTCCCCCTCCTTCCATGCCCCTCCTTATCCCTTCGTCCGGATTCTCCCCTCAACTGGCTCCTCGCACCTCCCACAATCTGGGTGTTGAAGGTAGCCCCTTCACTATTGTCCCTGGTCACCTCCTCTACCCATGTCCTGGCCTTCTTTATCTCCCCCCACCCGAGTATCTTTCTCTGTATCTCTTTCCCCACTCCTTACTAATCCATCCGTCCTATCCATTTGCCTATTTGGCTTTCTGCTCACTATCATCCCATTTATGTCCTGCGCCTTCCTGTCTGTTGTGCTACCCTGTTCCATACCATCAGCCTCCTCCTTGTTCCCCTGAGCCTCCTTTTTCTTTTCCCTTCCTACCCCTTTTCTCCCGTCCTGTCTGGGACCCCCTCTATTGTGCCCTTGACACTTGCCCTCTACACTCGTTCTATCTGTCCCTGCCCCAGCTACACCAGTAGCAGCAGCATCCTCCTCCTCCTCTTCCCCCCCACACCCCTCTTCTACCAAATGGCGTAGAGGGTTAAAATGATTTGTGAGCCTTAGCCCATCCCCCAGTGCCTCCTTTGTCCCTACCGCCTCTCTTGGTTTCCTTTGGACACCACCAGACTTTTGCCTACTGCTGTGGAAATTTCCACCTTTTGGGCATCATCTGCCAGGGTCCCTGAGAGCCCTCTGTGTACCCTCCTTTCCTCTTCTGCTAGTATGAGCACCACTCTTCACTCCTCCCCCCCCAGCTTGGGAGGCCCCAGCACCTCGTGCTTCCATGTAGGTGACCGTTTGCCTCCTACTTCTCCAATCCTCCCCACCCAGCTGCCTTCGGATCCCCTTTACCTCCTCCTTAAGCTGTGCCAGCTGGTAGCACACTGGGCATCCCCCAAACTTCCAAGCCCAGTCCAGTATCATGGCTGCACCACACCCTGTGCATCCAACCACCCGCCCAAAGATACCTGCTCTAGTGATATGCGGTCCCTTTCACATCATCACAGCAGTCTTTTCTAGGCCAAATTATCAACTCAGTGGCTCTACAGTTTCTTGAGATACCAGTACCTATACCTAGGCAATCCCCCCCACACAGCATGCAGAGCTTTAAACTTGCAAAGCTTGGGTGGCTGAACCTTTCCCCACCTGACTATTTGCCTTAAGAGTTAGTTTACAGGGGAAGATTACAACTTCCTACGCTCCTCTCTCCCAGCCTTAAAACCCAACCCCCAGTGGCTAGGAACTACATGAGCTACACCTGAAGCCTTTTCCTCCAATTACAGGGCAGGTGTTCCTCATAAATTAGCTGTGCTCTGGGGAGGGAGGGGTGGGAAGGTGATTTGGACCCACACACGACACTCACGAGAGTGTATCAGCCCTATGTCTTCCCCTCACTGCACCTCCAAGCACTGCAACCTCCTCCGGAGGAAGGTCCCACACAAAACAACACTTATTAAACAATCAGCAGTCCTGCTTAAAAGTCTACGACTGATGGGAATTTAAAGCTTATCCAGCTACTAAAATCCCCAGCTGCTCAGCAAAAGCAGGTTCCCACAACCTCTACCAGCCTCAACTGTTTCTGCAGTACTGCTATGTGAGAAGCCCTGGTATTTAAGCCTCTATGAGCTGTAAATTGATCCTGGCTGAGAAACACAGAACCTTCTAGAAGCTGCTCACAATACCAGTTAGACCAGTTCTGGCCGGTCTAATAGCAGCATGCATCTTTGATGCAGTGTCAACAGCTTCCACATTAGAAAATCCCCAAAAAGGGGATGGTGTATCATTTTTTTTGACACAGGCCTTGTTGGGACATGATGCATCCATTTTTATGTTTGCTTGCACGCATGTGCAAGAAACATAGTGCCATCATCGGAGATTTCGGAGGTGTGTCACCTCCTCCTCCAATTCAGTCAGTGTGTTGGCAGGCGCGGCCCCTGTAAGCCAATGCATGCTGGAGCTGTCTATGACAAGCTCCAAAATGCAGTGGCATACAGTTCAAAGGGGGAGCTACGCTTGAGTGGGCAGCAATAAGATATCGCCTGCTCATGCGCAGCTCCCCACCACCACACACACACACACACACACACATGCTCACGCAGGCGCATGTCCCCTGCCCCCACACGCACACACTGAATAGCCGACGGGGTGCCTAATCCTCACGGGCTGTGCTGTGTTCCCCCGCCTCAAAGTTTCTAAATGCCATGCTGGGTGCCCACCCCAGCATGGCAACTAATGATATAGCCGACGGGGTGCCCAATCCCCATCAGCTCCACGGTCCTCACCTCCCCCTAGTAGGGTGCCACGCTGGGAGCCCACCCCAGCGTGGCAATCGATGCTTAGGCCGATGGGGAGCCCAATCCCCCATCGCTGAATGCCTCCCCAACGCTTGTGCCACGCTGGGAGCCCACCCCAGCGTGGCAAACATCCCGCGCCGTCCTCTTTTTCTTTTTTAACTCTAAAGAAAAACGGTCCCACGTAGTCTCGCTTGGCCCCTCCCACAACCCGCACTCACCCACTGCGCACTTGCTCTCACACCCCCACCCCATATTTACCTCCGACCTCGCGGCGACGATCTTCGTGGACCGGGAACACGCCTGCACTCTTCAAAGCCGACCGCTAACTGAGGAAATGCCAGTAAGCTGTATAATGGGCTAGATAGGGGGTTTCAACTTTGTTGCATATTTCAGGCATTTTTGAGTTTTATAATTAACATGAGACTTCGAATGATGTCATTAGACATGGCTATTCAGGCTTCGAAGGGTGATTTCGCAGTCACCGCGTGAAATCACCCTTTTGGCCTGAATAACGCCATGACAGTGACATCATTCATGAGAAGGGGTCCCAAAAACCCCATGTTGAAAATTTGGTGCCAAAGTTCCAAAAAATGAGTGTTTTACGAGCGTATTGCGCAGTTCCTACGCAGGCTTGTAAGTTCACGAATTTTCAATATTTTCACTCCAGATTTTCAACATTGTCATTTTACCACACCTTCTTATGAGTAGTATAGCTGTCATGTTTCACATCACACCCAAAATGTGTTTACGCCCATGTAGCTCACAATGGCGCAGTCGGTGTGTGAAATCAATGTATGGGACAAATTAAGAAAATCACAGTGACACTGTTCATGAGCAGAGGTCTTAAAATGGCAATGTTGAAAATTTGGTGAAAAAATTCCTAAAAATGACTGTGTTACAAGCGTGCGTTGCGCAGTTCCTACGCGCGCTCGTAAGTTTGCGAATTTTCAATATTTTCACTCCAGATTTTCAACATTGCCATTTTACCACACCTTCTTATGAGTAGTACAGCTGCCATTTTTCACATCTCACCCAAAATGTGTTTCCGCCCATGTAGCGCACAATGGCACAGTCGGTGTGTGAGATCAATGTACGGGACAAATTAAGAAAATCACAGTGACACTGTTCATGAGGTGAAGTGTTAAAATGGCTATGTTGAAAATTTGGTGAAAAAATTCCCAAAAATGACTGTTTCTGACGTCGTTGTCACGGTTCCTATGCACGCATTCGTAAGTTCGGAATTTTCAATATTTTCACTCCAGATTTCCAACATTGCCATTTTGCCACACCTTCTTATGAGTAGTATAGCTGTCATTTTTACATTCACCCAAAACGTGTTTCCGCCATGTAGTGCCAATAGCGCAGTCAGTGCTAAATCAATGTACGGGATAAATTAGAAAATCACAGTGACACTGTTCATGAGAAGAGGTCTTAAAATGGCTATGTTGAAAATTTGGTGAAAAATTCAAAAATGACTGTTTTACGGGCGTCGTTGTGCAGTTCCCTCGCCTTTCGTAAGTTCACGAATTTTCAATATTTTCACTCCAGATTTTCAACATTGCCATTTTACCACACCTTCTTATGAGTAGTATAGCTGTCATTTTCACATCTCACCCAAAAGCGATGTTTCAGCTCTATGAAGCGTACAATGGCGCTCGTCGGTGTGCTAAATCAATGTACGGGAGAAATTAAGAAAATCACAGTGACACTGTTCGTGAGCAGAGGTCTTAAAATGGCTATGTTGAAAATTTGGTGAAAAAATTCCTAAAAATGACTGTTTTACGAGCGTGCGTTGCACAGTTCCTATGCATGCTTGTAAGTTTGCAAATTTAATATTTTCACTCCGGATTTTCAACATTGCCATTTTATTACACTTCCTTATGAACTGCAATTTTTCATATGTCGCCCAAAATGTGTTTTCGCACATGTAGCGCACAATGGTGCTGTTGGTGTGCGAAAGCAATGTTTAGGACAGATTAAGAAAATCACAGTTACACTGTTCATGAGCAGAGGTCTTAAAATGGCTATGTTGAAAATTTGGTGACAAAAGTCCATAAAATGACTGTGTTACGAGTGAGCATTGCACAGTTTCCACGCACCCTCGTTAGTTCATGACTTTGTAATATTTTCAGTCCAGATTTTCACCAGTGGCATTTTTCCACACTTCCTTATGAACAGTACAACTGTCATTTTCCACAACATGGCTGAAGTGTGTTTTCACACTTTCAGCGCAGAGATGCGTGGTCGCTGTGGGAAATCATTGTTCAGCACAGATAAAGAAAATCACAGTGACACTGTTCATGATCGGAGGCACCAAAATGCCTGAATTGACAATCTGCTGTAAAAAATCCCCAACCTAATTATATTACAGGTGTGCATTGCACAGTTTCTATGTACGCTCGTGACTTCACCATTTTTTTAAATATTTTTACTACAGATTTGCAACATTGCCATTTTTACACCTCCCCATGAACAGTACAACTGTCATTTTTACATCCTGTTTGAATGTTTTGCACCTGTGGTGCTGAATGCCGAAGTCACTGT
Organism: Neoceratodus forsteri; assembly: GCA_016271365.2. Classification (NCBI taxonomy): domain Eukaryota; kingdom Metazoa; phylum Chordata; order Ceratodontiformes; family Ceratodontidae; genus Neoceratodus; species Neoceratodus forsteri. The sequence goes on from CM057451.1 coordinate 241,539,166, forward strand.
GCATAAGCAGCTTGCTAACAAACTGATATTCCCCTGTTCATGAGGTGGGGTCACAAAAAACATGTTGAAAATTTGGAGTGAAAATACCAACGAATGCCTGAGGTATTAGGGTTTCCAACCATAACGCCCAACCCTGTAGAGAATGACAGGCATCAGGGGTGTGACTTGGGATTCTTGCCTGTGATGCTCATACCATTCCACACCCTGCAGTCAGTGAGAGGCATCGCGGTATGCCTTGGACTTTTCAGCCCCAAACTTCACCCCATTCTCCTATATCGCACCCATCTCACCATATTTCCTAATGAAATGGGTGCGATAAGGGCCAAAGACCCTAAGGAACACCGTGACACTTGTCATGTCTGCAGGGTGGTGTGGTGAATGGCATGGCCGCTTATGCCTGACGACCCAAACGCACACCCCAATGCCTGTCACTCTCTGCAGGGTGGTGGTGGGGTTGGCTTCAGTTCAATACTTCACTGCCATTCCTATTACGCAGCTCTTTAACTTCTACACTACCACTGCCAATGCCAGCAAGCAAACATTCGGCATTGGCAAATGCTTGTTTAAGCTAGCTTGATGCAAGCCACTTTGGCGCAGGCAGTTCTGCTTTTGACACAAGTGGCATTAAGAGAGTATAATGGAATTGGGGGGGAGGGGGCTGCCTAACTGTACTGAGATTATCTTTGCTGGCATGTATACATATAGGGCCTGACATTCAAAATTGCACCTGGCAATGGCGCAAGTGGTTGCGCAGCGCAACTGAGTTGCGCTGGAGCAACAAAGGGATATATTCAAATGAGATGTGCCATATCTCATCTGAATATACCACAAAATGCCCGTGGTGCAAATACAATGCACTGGCACATCCCCCAAGATAGATCTGAATACCAGGAATGGGAAATGTGCCAGCACATCAGAGATATGCTGTGCACAAATTCCTGATATTCAGACACCAATAGGCAAATGGGACCACAATGCATGCAAGGCACAATTGGAGCCATTTGCATGTCATTATGGCTCCATTTGCATGCATTGTGCAAGGCTGGCCAGTGAAATGTGCCTGGCACCCTGCACAGCATGCGGTCCCAGCACTAGGTACCACAGTTCTAGCCCCTCCCCATCCCATGCCATCAATCACCATTGTAATGGAATGTTAAACTCCCTGGTGGTCCAGTGGTTCCCCCTTCCCCATCCAGTAACTCTGATCACTGAGAGATATATATTTACATTCCCCGGTAGTCTAGTGGTACCCCCCTCCCCATCCCATATCCCCAGTCACTGAGAAATGTCGATTTAAATTCCCTGGTAGTCTAGTGGTACCCCCTCACCGCCCGTAACCAACAGTGGATCTCTTACATGGTGGGGCGGGCATTGCCAGCCAAGGAATTGGGCACATATGTGCCATGCACCCCCATGGTGCATCCTACATGGGGGGCACAATGGGTGCGAAGTGGCTACGTGCCCCAGATGCATGGCACTTAGGCACTCCACCCTTTTGTGCATAGGGGTGATTGTGGATAGAATTCAGATGCTTTTTAAATCTTGTTGTAGGACAGTTCAAAGGTCAAAAAAGTTATTGTACTATCATTCTGACGTCACATCAATAGTACAACTTTTGAGCCTTCTCCTGTCACCTGATTATCTCTCTTGATGAAGTCCAAAGGAGAAAAAATATCATAACATGGTGGCCCGATTCTCTTACTCTTGGCGGCAACACAATCTTCCTATTCTTGACAGGAAGAGCCTCCCACAGTTTCAGGTCAAAAAAGAAATTATTTATAGTATTTTAAATGATAGGCTATCACCTGAAGTTATGTGGGGGAAGAGCTCCTCCCCCACATCCTATATAAGCTAGCAGACTACATTCGCTCTGCTTAGAGCGAGTCACACTCGTTGCGCTCACCAGCAAAGGCTGGGACTTGGTTGCTTTTCTCCTTTCGCTTCGCCATCACCACCCACCCCCCGTCATTCCCCCTTGTTTTTTGGTTTATTGCTTGCTCGTTCCTTCCTGTTGTCTCCTGACTGCACCGTTGTTTGTTCCCCTTCCTGCTTTGGGGGGGGGGGTCTGCCTGGCTATGTTCTGTAGTACTACCTCCATTTCCCTGCACCTTTCCCTGGCCGCTTGTTGGCCGCTGCTATTTCTGTTCCCCTCCTCTGCTCCATACTTTCTCCTCACTTCTTCCTTTCCTGCATTAGCTACCGCTGCCCCATGCCGCAACCATGTTCGCCGTTTCCACCATCACATGGACTCATTCCTCGTCATTTTGGTCTGCAGCTACGGTCCTCCTCTCCTTGCACTGCAACCGTCTCCCTAAGCTTTTCCATTGAACCTCTGCTACTGTCACGAACAGCTGAATACTATGCTACTTGCTTCAGTGACTGGATTATTGTAGCTTCTGCGCAGGAATCTCATAGCACCATGAGACTCGTTCGGATTGTTAATGACCTACGGTGTCTTGCACACTGCTTCATGGTAACAGCAGGCTCATTTTGAATATACAGCTACTTCATTTTTTGAATACTGGGGTGCCTGCCTTCCTAATCAACACTGCTGTTTGCTTTGACCTCAGTTCTGGATGCTTCCTACTAGGGTTGTCAGAATCCTCTGAAGTTCTGGGTTCTAGTTCTAGTCTAGAACTTTTGTAAAAGTAATCTTTTTTAGAACTTTTTAGAACTCGAACCCTATTTTTTTATTGTGCTGCCAGTAATGAAGATAGTAATAAAATACATGTAAAGGAAAAACTGTTCAGTATAAGGGAGAGAGAAATTATCATGTGTGACATTGATAGGAATACAACTAGGTTTATCTATGGTTTCTTCTGTTTGCTAAAGCCAGCAACTTAATACGTAACAGGCCCACCCACCCACCCATATGTTAAAAGTTTTCCTGCTGCAGCTGCATCATAGTTCCTTAGTGAAAGAAAGAGGCACATTAGCCATTTATGTACTCAGTTATATATACTCATCATCATGAATTATGAGAAAAAATAACTGATATTACCTAATCTCAGCTATTTGCTGCTTTCTGTTTTAAATGAGTAAATCAAAAGTTGCTATGTTTAAAAGAAAGCTTTTATAACAAAGTCAAGCCAAGGTACACAGCAGCAGCATGTGGAACTGTTGCAAAACATATTGGGCCATATATTCAAAACTTTGCCCAGGGGCTAAATTAGCACTGCCCAACGGGCAAACTTAGCCCGGAGCACAGAGCAAGCTACATTGAAATGGAAATAGCCCGGTGCTAATCCTGCTGAATATAGCAGTCTAAGGAAGCCGGGCAAACTGGTCTGGGAGTGCAGGGCAAAAACAGCCGGGAATAAGACAGCACTGAATAAAGCAACCAGGAAGTGCAACCCACAACAACAACACAGTGCACAGCAACATGAGGGCAGGTACAGACGAACAACATGGCCAATGTGTGTGCCAGCAAATGCATGGACTCAGTACAGCTGCAGGAAGCAGCAGATGTGAAAGAACAGTGATCAAAACTGTATATTATTCCTCGTACTGTTAGCGCCGCGCTAACACATTAGCGCAGCATTAGCGCGGAGCTAAGCAGTTAGCCCAGTGCAAACACACTTGCCCGGAGCTAAAATGTGCCATATTCAAAAGTGCCATGCAAATGAGCCTACTTACGTAGTCTCTGGGCAAACAACCGGATTAGTATCTCATTATACCCTGATTTGCATGCAGTTTGCCCACCGTTACTGCAGGGTTCCACAGAGCCACCTGTAGGTCAGTCTGGAAGTACAGGGGCTCACCAGGTCCAACCGCAGCTCCACCTGTAGGTCAGTCTGGCAGTGCACGATGATAGCTGCAGGCTACATGTAAACAGTACAGCATAGCATAGCATATTGTACCCCAGGGGACAAGACAGCATAGGCACAGGTGGTGGTGCTGCTGCATGCAACTGTCACACTGTAGGGCATGCTACAGTGCACAGCAGACTCTACAGTAGCAAGGGCGGCAGTAGTGTGAGAGACACAGCACTGCCTATGGTGTGTAGGGCAGTGATGATGACTGCACTGTACACAGTGACAGGCCTAACCTGCAGATGTTTACTGACAGTGGACATTACTGTTACACTGTTGTGTGACCCACAGATGCTGCACCTGTGGCATGGGATGCTCACAGTGACATGTACATTTTTGGCTTTGTGTGCTGTGGCAGTTGTACAGCTGTGCGGTATGTGGCCGGGGGGGGCATATATTATCCGAAAGGCACACTAGTGTTGGGGTATTCCCAATACTGGCCCATGTGCACTGCATGATGTGTCCCAGCCTTGTGGCCACACCTGGTCTGTGGCACAGCCTCGCCACCCATACACACTCCCCTCAACATCCTCCATGCCCACAGTGCTGCATGTGTGTGCTGGCATCTGTTCATGTCCACAGATGTGTGGTCCGCAGGTGTGTGTTGTATGGCCACACTGCCATGCTGTCCACTGGTGGCAGGGTCACCACTTACTGCCTGGCATGGCTGGGATTGGTGGCAGATGATGGCATCACTGTGATGCCATCGGTTAGCAGCATGCTTCCTCTCTGTTTGACTTTATCTATGTGTCATATTTATTTGTTAGGGTCGCGCAAAACCAGCGCTAAACCCGCACATACATCGCGTAAAGCCAAAGTGTCACGCAAAGCTGATTGCCCAGGGTTAAGACAAGCTTTTCCTGAGCGTAATTTGCACCGCTGGCTAAGTGTTTCCGCTTAGGTTGCAAGAAACCACTTTAGCGCAGCTTAGTCGCTGAATATAGCATTGCACCTGTATTCATGTCAGTTTGCCCTTGCATACATTATAGTTTTGCCCAGTGCTAATGCAGTTTGCCCGCTATTTGGCCTTTGAATATAGCAGACCCGCACTAATCCCGCGCTAAACCTGCGCAAACGGTTTTTGCCTGGCGCAAAGTTTTGAATATCTGGCCCATTATGTCATAACGTAGTCAGTCAAGACATCTGAATAAAAAAAATATGCCAGTCATTGTTGCTGGCAAAAAATGCATGCAATTTTCTAAGATAATGCATACATATACCAACATTTTTGTTGGCAAATTGAAGTAATACATACAACTTTCTAAGATGATGCATTTATGCAGCTGATACTTCAATAAAATCTGTATTTCAGTCACATAAATAAAAAAAGTGGATTCCTCACCACATACTAACTTAAGGAACATTTAATGTAGCTGCAGCAGTTGGCATGTGATGTTTAAGGGACAGCGCCTGTCAACCCCATTATGTATCAAATTATCACTACTTGTAAAGCAAAAACACTTTATGATAGGTCACATTCTGTGAAAACTGCTGATGCAGATTTTCTTTTATTTCTGATTCCTTTATTCTTTTTTAAAGGGGACAGGACAATTGTGCTAGGTGGCAGCAGTTTACAATGCATTTAATAAGAAAAATATATATATATATATATATATATATATATATATATGTACAGTAGGTTCGGTCTGTCATCATTTTTCCTCATCATCCCAGCTGATCATGAATCTGTAAATGAAAGGACTAAAACAACACCCACCTTTCACCCCATCACCCATTCCACTTTTCTTCCACCACCCTCATCTGTGCAGTAGCACCCATACCACCCTTACAACCATGTTAAAACCAACCCACAACCCTCACCCATGTACTAGCATCCATTTTTGGTTTATGGCTAACATTTCTGTAATTGAAAAAATAATAAACAGCTACCAATTAGAACTCATTGTTTTGTCCTCTTTAAAATTGAAAAATAGACCTCCCCGGTTCCAGCCCATACTGATGCACCACAAAGTCACAGAAGGTAAATCCAAAAATATATGTTTGCACTTTAACTATAAATAATATGATACAGAAAGGATTGACGTGACAGTGTCCCTTTTATGCCAAATTTGGGCCTGTTCCCACTGATGTTAAAATTGCCCTGTATATAAAACTTGTTGACTTTAGTTTAAACCCTAGCTACAAAGCAGTTTGCCATGAAATGGTGAAAGTTTTGGGGGGTATATAGTCCAAGGTAGTAGATCAAGAAAGGAGAGAGACAACCAAAGTCATCACAGTCTGTAGAAGTTTCCTTTTTGGTGCAGAGAGACTCTGTCCCACACAGTATTTACCAGCCACCACCATCTGAGTTGTCATCACCATCAACATCCACAACATCAGTCACTTCAGGATCAGTTTGTATACTCTTGTAGGGATACAAAAATCTTGACTTATTAACTTTAATAAAAGTTAACGTGTGTACATTTTCTGGCAGCAACCTATTTCTGGTGTCTGTCACAATATTGCCAGCTGTACTAAACATGTGTTCTGAAGAGACACTTGTTGCAGGACAACCAAGATATTTACAGGCTTCATCATACAGCTCTGTCCAAATTGACTTTTTGATCTCCAGTATTCAAAAGGGCATGCATCATAGGAATAGGCAGTTCTTGCAGGTAACTGTCTACCATGATGGGAGAGACCGCTAGAAGAGGAATCAGCAGAAGCTGGTATGGCAGCAATTTGGGAAAGGTTTTGCCACAGATTTAGTTTGCTACTAAGGGTTGAAGAAGTGGCAGTTGTGGAACAACTACTGTTAATGTTTGGTGACTTTTCCAGTTCTGTATCCTTTTGAAGATGAACCTGCATGTTGTGGTGATGACAACCTGAGGTACTGTGCGTGTCTGTGTTTGACTCCTGTGAGTGCTGCAGTTCATCTAGCAACAGACATTTGTACTGCTCTATATCATCTGTTTTTGGAAGATGTATAGCCTGAACCTGGGATCTAAGAGAGTTGCAAGGATGTAGTGTTTGATTTCGTCATTGCAACTAATTTGTCATTGGTTTTGAAGCGCTCATTCTCTTTACGAGATTCCCATGATACAGGCGTATCATGTTGTTCGCGCTCAGATCTGTCTTTTTCTATTTGTAGATTTAGAACACTAAGATGATGTGAAATAAGCATTATGAGTGGGATAACTTGACTCACAGATGCGCCTTCAGAAGACATGTCCCTTGTAGCTGTCTCAAAGGAGCTAGGATGCAGTACACTGTCTCCATTAATTTCCACTGCAGCACAGACAGCATAATGCCATCTCCAATAATGTAACTGGAGCAATACTCATGTACAGCTTGCTTTTTGCTCCAAGACGCCGCAGCATATAAGCGCTGAGTTCCAATGAGTGGAAACATTTTGAATCAGCTTTTGCTGGGGCAGCTTGTGTTTTTTGCAGTTCGGACAATGTCCCAGATAGCCTTGGTTGAATGTGAAAAGTGAGTCACAATTTTTTTGCAAACAGCAGTCATACCATCCACTTGTGTTTCATTGCTGAGAAATCCCGTGACAATTAAATGTAAGCAATGTGCAAAGCAAGAAGCATGCAGAAATCTTCCATCCTGTACTGCTTTCAAGATGTTGGCTCCATTGTCACTTACTATGAAACCGCATTTTAGACCATGAGAATAAACCCATTCGTCAAGGAGGTCATTTAGTTCCTGCAAGATGTTTGCAGCAGTATGACATTGCCCAAACTTCCTTATATGCAGCAGCGCCATCTTTTGGGGTGTCTTTGTTTTTGAAGAAGCACAAGAAAACGTGACCCAATGAGCGGTAAAGGACATGTAATCTATGTTTTGAGTGCTGGTCCACATATCTGTTGTGTCATGAATAACCCCACCCTCCGCAGTTTTAAGTGCAAGTATCACTGTCGCTTTTAAAGCCTGATAAATGTTTGGTATTTCAACATAGGAAAAGTACCTTCGATGAGGAACACTGTAACGAGGCTCTGCTAATGTCATGAGCTCCCTAAAATCCTCATGATCTACCAAAGAGTAGGGGAGAAGGGCTCCGGCTAACAGTTCACCAGTTCTGTGATTAAGATGAAGGGTCTTTGGATGATTTCTAGTAAAGGTATTCTTCCTTTCAAATGCCTGAGACAGTGTTAGCTGTTTACAACATGTCCCTGCTGGTTTATTATACACCGTGCTTTGATGGGCAGATGGACGCAGAGGTGGTGGACTAGGACTTATACATTCAGTGCCATCACTGGATGTGCAACTGGTACTAATGGTGCTGGCATTGGTGGTAACAGTGATCCTAGGGCTGGCAGTGGTTCTGCCCGCATCAAGTTCAGACAATTCAGTATCCATTTCAGATTCCTGACCCTTCTCACAAGCGGTCTGGAAGATGGAGGACATGGGTTTTGGATGATCAAGCAAAACTGAATGCTTTTTCAGATGGCGTTTAAGAGCTGTAGTGCCAAGGCATGACACAACTTTACCATGGCTTACACTCTGTTTACACAGGAAACAAATTGCTCTGCATGGATCAGTTTTACTGATAGAAAAATAATTCCACACCTCAGATGTGACAGATTTTGTTCGAGTGCTAGGAAGATAGCTAAAGACTGTTTGTGCCTTTTCACCTGTCCTAACAGAATCTGGGACATGCTCCTTGGTGCTAGAAGAGTGGGCAGAAGACTCTAATGGATTTTCATTGCTGGCCAACACAGAAATGGTGGATTCAACGGATATGTCCTTTTCATTGCCAACAGTGCTGGATGTATTTGCAAGTGCACTACCTGATTCATTGTCAGCAGACTTGCTCATTTCACTTTGTTGAGGAAGTAATGATTCGTCGCGAGACACAACAGTGTCGGACTGAGACAAACAGCTACTGTCTGAGTCAGAGAGGGACTCACTGTCACTTGCATTATTGCTGCTAGTCACAGGGATCTTAACAGCATGAATGGCATACCTTATGGTGCCTCTCCGTGTGACCCCAGCAGCTGTACAGGTTTTCTTAAAAGTCCCCTTTACCACACTTCACTGTTGCTCTTTGCTGTTTCTTGAATTTTATCACATGAAACATTTTGGTTATTTCTACTAGCACCAGGATTACCACTACCACTAACACCTACTCCAACACCATCACCAGATGCTTCATCTATGTTGGTGTCAGCCATAACAGTACTAGTATATTGCGGTGAACACACCCACACCCAAACAATTCCTGTGTAAGAAAGCAATTGATCTGTGATCGCTGGCTACAGCTCCAAAATTTTATTTTGGTTGTGTGACACTGTGATGCAGTAGACTGAAAGTAATTAAAGAATATGATGGTTTGCAACTAAAGGATCCCAGGTTCAAGGCTGCTGGGCATAGGCATACACATAGCAGTCAAGGGGCGCACAGCAGCAGGGTGATGGGCTGACCACAGAAGACGGAGTCTCATACGCAACTCAGGGAATGAGAATTATATTTCTACGCTTCTGTCATGTAAAGTTAATGCCACCACACAACTGGCCACTGGGCTTCTCTCTGTAACACACACTGGGTAGGGTACAGTGCAGTCAAGGGGCACACAGCAGCAGGATGATGGGCTGACCACAGGAGATGGAGTCACATACATAACACACAACTCAGGGAATGAGAATTATATTTCTATGCTTCTGTCATGTAATGTTAATGCCACCACACAACTGGCCACTGGGCTTCTCTCTGTAACACACACTGGGTAGTGTACAGTGCAGTCAAGGGGCACACAGCAGCAGGGTGATGGGCTGACCACAGGAGACGGAGTCACATACACAACCCAGGGAATGATAATTATATTTCTACATTTCTGTCATGTAAGGTTAATACCATCACACAACTGGCCACTGGGCTTCTCTCTGTAACACACACTGGATAGGGTACAGTGCAGTCAAGGGGCACACAGCAGCAGGGTGATGGGCTGACCACAGGAGATGGAGTCACATACACAACCCAGGGAATGAGAATTATATTTCTATGCTTCTGTCATGTAAGGTTAATGCCACCACACAACTGGCCACTGGGCTTCTCTCTGTAACACACACTCGGTAGGGTACAATGCAGTCAAAGGGCACACAGTAGCAGGGTGATGGACTGACCACAGGAGACGGAGTCACGTGCATAACACACAACTCAGGGAATGAGAATTATATTTCTACGCTTCTGTCATGTAAGGTTAATGCCATCACACAACTGGCCACTGGGCTTGTCTCTGTGACACACACTGGGTAGGGTACAGATTTATTTGCCTTTTTTTGGCCCCCCTTGTTATATGCTTGTTGCTGGCAGCTGCTGAGTGTGCACCACTGTACAGTGCTGCAGTTTCAATCACAATCACATTTCACAAGTTGTTCTTCTTTATTTTTATTCTCTCTCCTGAGTTCTGATATTGATCTTGGTCTCGATCCCTATTCCCTTCCCAATTCTTGATTAATCCCTCCACCTGAACCTCCCCCTAGTCCCACACCCGACCATTAATTTATTGAGCCTTTTTTCAGCCTTTCTTTCATTCTCGGTCTCTCAGGCCTGCTTAGCCCTTTTTCACAGGAAAATGGATGATGGAATTTTTTAAATACTTCAATAAGCACTGCAGCAACTAGCAAGTGCTGCAGTCCAATTGCGGCCACACTGACCTGGGCCCTGGCCTAGTAAGTAGTATCAGGCAAGAATGCTGGCTGCGGTAGTAGCAGTACACTACAGTTAAGTAGGCTGCTGCTGCTTCCTGAAATCCTCAGCAAATGGCGCTCTGTCTCGGCTTGCATCTGCCTAAATAAATACCCCCACAGATCCCGCGGCTCGCGCAGCTTACTCGACCCCCACCTGACCACATAGTATTGGTCAGGTGGTGAGGATGACTTCACTTGAGCGTACGTAAGTACATTACGCAAGCACAAACTGTGAGATAACTCGCGGTGGATCTGGCAAGACTGGCAACCCCAACAACACTGCTGCTGCTGCTGCTGCACCCCCCCACCACCACCACATCGGGGCTGCCACTTGCCTGCTGCTGCTGGGACATGCCTCCTTCAGTCCCCACACATACCCCTACACCCCCCCCACATCGGGGCTGCCTGCTGGGACGGGCCTTCGCCCTCCTCTCCACACACACAAGTCATCAGCTGGGACTCAGATTCGAACCCTTTTGCGAACCTTTTAGTGTTCGAGTTCTAAGTTACAACTCGAACACCAGGGTTCGAGGAGGGTTCAAATCTTTGACGAACTAGTTCTGACAACCCTACTTCCTACCATTCTAGCAGTTTCTACCTATTTAGTACCCTTTTAGCAGTACTCATTGCTGTAATATGTATGCCAGTTCTTATAGTGCTGCCATAGGAACTTGACACTGCATATGTACTAACATCGTTGCAGTCGTGGCATCTAGGATACTACTGCTTTGGTACATTCCTCCTGCTTATGATACTCAGTTCTGTTTGTTTTGGATGGCACCGTGTCTTCTGCATCTCCATTTACAGCCGCCAGGTGGCCGTTAGCATCTCACTATCTAATATCTTTGCATTACAAACAACTCTGACATGGCTGCTTCCATGCTCTGCAAGTTAATTACATTCCTGACTTTCTTGTTCCTGCCTCCGTCCACACATGCCTACACCTTCCTCCGTTATCCTGACCTACGTGCAAGTCCAGTTGTTACTACTGCTTGCTGGCCTTCGTGCAGGTCTACTCTTGCTTATGCAAACCATCACTTTATGCCTGCCATCCCTCGGCTTCAGCCTCTGGGATTCTGCTAAACTAGCTAGGTCTCACCACTCTGCTCATTTCGACATCCGGCTTGACCATGGAATTTCTTCTGGATCCTCGAACCTCCGCACTCCAACTACGTATTCTACTTTGCCTATTACTCTCTGACATGCCATTGTTACTACATTCAGCTTATTCCTTCTGCCTTACTCCGGCTGACCTACATGTGGTCCAGCCGTGCTGGCTGTCCTTTCTGGAGTTTAGCTGCTACTATTTACTTACCCTACCAGCTGACCTAGGTGTGGTCCAGCTGCACATGCTAGCTTCGTGGGGCTAGCAGCCACTCTTACTTACCTTACAGCTGACCTACGTGTGGTCCAACAGTGCATGCTAGCTTATGTGGGGCTAGCTGCTACTCTACTTACCTTTTCAGCTGACCTTCGAGGGGTCCGCTGTGCATGCTAGCTTACATGAAGCTAGCTGCTACTCTACTTACCTTACCGACTGACCTACGAGGGGTCCAAATGTGCATGCTAGCTTACATGGGTCTAGCTGCCACCTTGCTCACATTACCAGCTGATTGACTTTCGTGGGGTCCAGCTGCACCATATTTGCATACTTCTATGACCTGCTTCGCCCTTCAGGCCAAGGGTACACTACTTCTACTCCACCCACCTCGCAAGCTTGGGGCCTAAATATTCGCTTATTCTACTATACACCTACCTGCTACCATGGCAGCCAGCCCAGGAGCTCCTTACTATGGATTCACATTTTGATGTTTCGACATTCATCATCTATTCTTTGGACACTTTTGACTGCTTCCCTGCTACTACATCTGCATCATGCAGCTTGCTTACTACTACAACTTATGTACAGGTTCACTTCTTACCTTACTTGCTCATATTACCTGCTTCGCCCTTACAGGGCTTAGGGGTCATCACGACTAACCTGCCATTACAATCTACTGCGCTCCTCATGAGCTGGCATCCAACTAACCTATGTTTACATATTTGCTGCGATATCTACCTACCAGGACATGACCCTCTGCATTGCATGCAGTTTGACATTTCCATTGCATTATCTACCACTGTTCTGCAGCCTGCCTCGCCCCACAGGGCCAGCGGTTATCCATCGCATTTAGCCAGCCCTGTGCCCCTATGGGCCCGGAGGTCCTTTGTTCCTATATATTACTGCACCATAATCGCCTGCTTCTACGACCTGCCTTCGCGCATTGGGCTGGGGGGTTTAACTACTTCTACTCTACACCTGCCTCGCCCAGCTCAGGGCCTGGAGATTCACACATTCTACTACACGCCTACCTGCTGCCGTGTCAGCCAGCCCAGGAGCTCCGTTCCTATGAACTCGCATCTGGATGTTTCTACATTCATCATCTATTCTTGGATGCTTTGCCCTGCTGCTTCAGCCATGTGGAATTTCTACTGCTTCACTCTTTCCAGGACACTTAGTTGAGCTTCTCCTGAAGACCTTCACTATCCTGATTTATGCTGTACCGCGCTTCTCAGACCCTGTGACAATGCTACTTCATTTGACTCAGCCTCTTCAGTTATCGCCATCTAGGACTCCTAAGCTCGACTATTCAGGACTCATCAGGATATTCTTCACAAGTCAGTTCTAGTTAAGGTATCATTCTGGCTTGAAACGTAGAGGTCAACATTGTTACGCAACCATTTGGATCCATGAAGCTCTCTGATTCCCTTGCTTGTACCATTCTTCATGTCCCTCACTTTATAATGTACCTAATCCTGCAATACTACTTCCCTGCTACTACATCTGCTCATGCAGCTTTATGTACTACATCAAATGACCTACGTACAGGTCCACTTATTTACACTACTTGCTCATACTACCTGCTTCGCCCCTTACTGGGCCTAGAGGTCATCCCGACTAACTCGCAATTACAACCTACTGTGCTCCTCGTGAGCTGGAAATACATCTGACCTACTTCTACATGTTCACTACATTCTCTACCTACTTAATGCTTGCTTTCCCTCTCCGGATTGGATGTTCCTACTGCTCCATCCTCCCTATTACGTAGCATACGCCAGTTCTTGTGCTTCATCGCCACGGCCTTCATTTGCTAACCTTGCCATGCAGAACTTGACTCAACAGTTCTCCTTCTTGACATGGATGCTGAGCCTTGATTCCTGGATCTGCTCTGCGAAGTTATCCTCACCTGCTGGAGTGCTTCACCACCTGCGACTCTTCGCTTCACATTCATTTCAACCATGATGCCACTCTGTTTCATTCTGGCCTGCTCATGGATTCTCGAACTTGGGGTTTACTAGATGGATGCTTGCTCTATTCACCTGACATGTCACAATTCAATACGTCTTCAGTTCTCCATTTCTCTGGATTAGGTTCTACAACTTTGGGGTTCGGATTAGCCGATTGGATTATTTAGGATTACTCTTCTTTAGTATGCCCAGAAGGACAGGCAGGTCAGTAACCATGGGTCCTCAGAGGTTTCCCCCCAAGGGAGTTTTTCCTCTCCTGTCACACTCTCTGGAGTTGGAGGAGGTGATCATACTGCTACTCATTCTTAGGGGTGTCATCCTACTTGACTCCTTCAACAGTCAGACTCTGAACAATCGTGGATATCATTACTTTTGGGGGGGTCTCATAATACTGGACTAAGCATTCATTACAGTGGGATACAGAGTAAGGCCAAACCAAAACTAAGTTATAACAACGTTACTCATCAGCTCAAGCATCAAAGCACTTTGCACAAGACTATCCAGCTCACTTGCACTATAAGCACTGACTGTATAACTATGTTCAAAGTACCTAAGCACAGATCAACTCAAACTGCTACATATTGGAAGATCCATGTCCTACTTACCTATCTGGCCTCTGTATCCAAGCACAAACCTTCATTATCCAATTACAGTACAAAGCACAAGCACTGAGCTATGAAACACACATAAATGATAGGCTATCGCCTGAAGTACAATTGACAAATTGCATTTTACTGTGATGTATAAGTTGTGATAAATTTGAATCTGTTGGGATTCTGATTTTCTGTCTGATTACTCCTGGTTGGCTGTCTTAGCTGTGAAAGTTCTTCCCTGTTCTGTTTTTTGTCAAAGGTCACCTCAGCATGGGGCACCATAGATCCCTCTTCTCTCTCATGGCCCACACTCGTACCTCCCCACTCTAGCAACAGCTGTAGCTGTAGACTTTGAGAAAGCATTTGATTCAGTGCACTGGGGGTATCCGCACATAGTCTTGGGGACTATAGGTTTCAGTCCTAACCTTGGGGTTGGATTAGAACACTATACAACCAGCCCACAGATACAGATACTATTTAGTGACTTGTACTGATGAAGTTGCCATAGGAAAATGTATATACAGTATAAGTATTAAGGTTTTTTACGATTCATATTGTTTTCATATTGTTTTGACATTCTAGTCTCATCTCTGAGTTTGTTTGTTCATGCTACTATAGCTACCTAGACTAAAACCTGGGTCATCTACTAAATCCCAACAGTCAGTCTCTAGAACTCCATAAGGCCGAGTTTAGGAGACCGACTGTCAGAAGACTGACACGGTCTTAGTGCAATGAGGGGAGCAAGCACCCCCAATGTTGGGGGGGGCTCTGCCCCCGCACCGTCTGTAACTAAAATAACTAACTCCAAGGGGGAGTGGACCTCAGAGAAGGGTATAAAAATTATGGGGGGGGGTGGAACAAAATGGCGCAGAAATTTTCATGCCAAGAACAGAACCTGGGTCTACAGCACTATGCTGGCCAAGCTGCTAGTGGCTTAGTCCTCCACACCACAGAAGCATCTCAGCCAGCCTCTAAATTTTCCACTTACTTGTAGTGCCTGAATCAGGGTAGGTAGCGGTTCATCACATCAGCTACCTTACCCCTGTCAGTACCAGCTTCCTTCTGTCAGGCGGGTGTATGTTGGGCTGCTGAACTCTGGATCCTGAATGTCGAGATTCTGAGTGTTGGCATTTTAGTAGTGAGACCCTAAAACCTTGCTGCTGCCCTCCTTTCCCCTCACATAGCTTTCTTGCTTCCCTGTTTCCCTCCTCCTTCCACCCCCCCCACACCAGTCTCAAAAGCCACTTCTATTTTCACTTGGCTTCTTCTATACAACCACCCTTTCAGAGATTAGGCAGCATTAAGAATTGTATTGTCTGTATTTGAGAAATATATACTTGTATATATACACCTAATCTATTGTAATTGATACTTATTTCTCCTTTTTCTTGTCTCTTTTCATATTGACATCTGGGGCTCGATTTTCAAGGAGCCCTTAGATCACCATAATTTGAAGCTATCTAGGGCTGTGGCAAACTCCAAGTGCATCAGGGACCCTGTCCCTTATCTTGTAAAAATAGCGGTCCCTACACCAAAGACCTGAGAGTTGCTGCAGCTGCAGGGTTGCACCAAAGATTTGGCATACCTGTGCGGTTTGACGGAGGGATCTGTCAACCCCCAACCTGGTGCAACACTAGCGGGGCCACAAAGGTGGGGGGGGGATATGCCTGCCAGGAGGGGACATGGGACAGAAGGAGCATGGGGGTGACCTTGGGAGTGATGGGGACACTGCAGTAATGTGTGGGTGATGAGGTGGTGCCCTGCACTATTACAGACAGCCTCCCAAATGCCATGAATGATATGGAACAGTACACAAGGATTTTCACCAAAAAGGTTATGCAGCACAAGAACAGATGAAGCAGTAACAAAATTCTTAAAAGAAGGGGAAAGGTACTGAACTCACTTTTGCCTTGATCCCTGAAAAAGAACAAACCACAGGGAGGAGTCCAATCCAAACACCTATGATATGTGCTAAACAGATGGAGTAATAACTCACTCACCTAATTTCTTTCAAGTCGTATCTGTTTTATTAACAAAGATCGGCCCAGGTACAGGGGTTTGGCAAGGAGGAGCTGGGACCCAGTGTCATTGGAAACACAGCAATGGCACCTGCCCCATAGGTGCCAAGGACTCCAACACTATCGGCGGTCAGCAGCCTACTGACGTGCAGGGGGCCAACTACCAGGGGACTGTCACGGTGCCAGGGGACCATTCCCATCCACCACTTGCACCTTGCAACCTGCAACCACTGCTGCCCACTGATGGTGTTGGGGTCACTGGCACCTTTGGGGCAGGTGCAATGGCTGTCTCCCCTGATACTTGGTCCCAGTTCCTTCCTGCCAAACCCCATGTACCCTGGCCATTTGGCTGTCTATAATAGTGCAGGGGACCCATGCAGGGTGCCACCTCATCACCCGCACATTGCTGCTATGCCCCCATCACTCCCAAGACCACCCGCCAAGCTTTTTCTGCCCCCAGTTCCTTCCTTTCAGCCCTCAACCACCACTCTGCCCAGCAGTGGAGCATGGCCCTACCACCTCCTGGTAAAACAAACTCTGTCCAGAGCTGATAGGGCTGCAGGTGAGAAATTTGGGGAAAAATGTTGAAAATTACCAAAGTTACGAGCTGGATAAGAGAATCTGAGGGTGAGGAAGCCAGGAAGGTGCTACATGAGTGACAGGTGTGAGCAGATTACAGCATGTGAGAGAGAACCAGAAACCTCAAGAGCAGTACTGCGGAAGTGACATGAGTCAGGAAAGGACCAACTGAGATTCAATTGGGGGAAGGGTGGACTATGGAGTAGTCCAGAAAGGGTGGTGGAAATGAACTGATTGGTTCTGAGACACAGGCCAGATCTATAAAATCAGCAACACCCCAGGTAGGCGGGAGGTGGGGTAGGTTGGAGGGAAGTACTATGCGGCAATGGAAGGGGCTACCTGCCAAATGCAAAGTAGCTGAGCAGGTCGGTGTACTTGGTGATTCAGGCTGGCTGGCAGCTTCAGCAGTGCAGGGGAGGGCTAATTTGGATGCCTTCATGATCTGAAGTCCTAGACAGCAGGAGACTGGGAAGAGAAAGAAGAAAAAGTAGTAAAAATTAAGACTGCCAGGATATGTGGGGTGGTTGCATACAGAGACTGCCTACACAGGGGGGAGGGGGGCAGACAGGGACTGAGACAGAACATGAAGAGGTAGGGGGTAAGGGAAGGCTAGGCTAGTAACAGAACTGCAGTCAAGCAAAGCAGAATAAACACAGTAAATTAATCAACCAGCACTGGTCTGGGGTGAGAAACCACAGAAAAGACAAAGATCAGCCAGTAGCAGCACTGAAATCCTTGAAACACACACGACTATTTGGTTCCTGGTTCCTTTACAGCTGAGTGGACTAAAACTAAAAGGTTAACCAAAATGCTTAGTGTCACACAGTGAATATCTTTCAAGCCCAGGTACCTTATTTTATTTCAAAATAATATGGCCAAGCCAAAACAATCTTAATTATGGAATATCAAGTTAATTTGTCTGAGCAAACAGAGCATTATTCATGTGCTTTTTCCGACTGCCGTTCTACACTGTGAAAAACAGCCCTCTCCATATCCATCTCTCATCCTCTAGTCACATACTGAAAACACTCCTGCTGTCTCACTGCTTAAAACATGCGTCTACAGCTAGCCACTTTTCTGCATTACTGTAATGCTTGCCCTTACACCCATGCCCCAGTTTCCCAACAACCTCTGCAAATATTTATTGATACACTCAATGTAAATTTCCATATTCACACACTACTGTTTCTTGAAGATGCACCTGGTTGTGTTCACTTACTTTATTGGCTGACACTCCCCTAGCCTCTGCTCTGTTTACCAAAGTACTACTGTATTATAGTGTGTTGTTTGACATTGTTATGTATGGAAATCCATACTCTCAATATCCCTGGAATGTATTGGTGAAATGTTGTGCACGGATTTCCATGCACAACAACATAGAGCAATGTGTATGGTTCTTCATATGCAAGAAGGCTGTGTCTGAATCAAGAGGTTGCTGTGGCAACCAGACGGAGACCTTGAGAGTGCAGCTTGAGAGGTCCCCTGGTTGCAACAGCAACCTTGAGATTAAGACGCAGGTATGTCTATGTATGGAGGACCAGACACAACCTTCTATTCTGTATGGTTCTCAATACACTGAAAATGAACAGGTACCTCCCAGGTGCTTACTTATATGTGCCAAACAGCCGCTATTTTGGGGTATCATACGTCACCACCCAAAACAAATTCTTACTTTGCATTGCCACTCCATGTTCCTGATCTGTAGTGTGCTGACTGCAAATAGAGGACCTGTGGCACAGAGCAAACAAAACAGACTGCCACAGAACCAGTAATTAAAAAAAATGAATGTTCCTTCACAATCACCAACGTGGCTTGAGGGGAAGGCAGCCACATGACAATGGTCTGTGTTATTGTGCTGCAGTAGTGACACCATTAGTGCAGCACAACAGCATCATGAAATAGCTACTGTAGCACAAGAAGGAAGTTCTAAGGCTGGATTTCTACTGGCAATTGTGTTCTACCATACATTATATTGTTGTGTATGAATTTCCTTAAATAACATCATTAACAATCCAAACAACTACGGTACCTTGGGTTGTGCTGCTCCTGCTGCCTGTACTTGCATGTGTAGTACTCAAAGGCTTCTAACAGGATCAAAACAACAACAAAAACAGCTCTTTATTCCCTTTCTATGGTACCTTTAGAGATGGCCAGAAGCAGAGGCAGCCCAGGCAGAAGGCAGGAGAGAGCAGTAAGTAGTGGAACAGGCAACTGCTAAACTAGAGAGATGGGGAAGGGCACAACAGCAGCATGTTCATTACCTTCCCTTTGCTTCCTGTTCTTCAGCAGTGTACGAAGCTAGCAAGTGATAGTTAACAATGCTATGCAATAGCTTAGAATTTTTTGTAAAGTTTTTTGCCAAGAAGCAAATAGTTAACAATAGTACGCTGTGCTAATTTAAGATATATATATATATTTTTTTTTTGCTTTGTTTTTTACATTTTTTGTTTAATGGAAGAAAATGCTACGTTTCATGGGAGGGGGACAATCAGACAATCAAGATAGAGTTGACTGACTAGGTATTTGTTGTCCCTCAGAAACCTGTTTCACTAGCACAGTCTGGTTTTCCAACACTGCTGGCACAGGCAATGCTTCAATGTGTTGAACTACCAGCCACTTTCCTCCTCGAGGTTTATTGCTGCATGATCCTGTTATACCTAGCTACACAGATAATTGTTGTGCTACACAAATGGGTGATGCTTACTGTGGTTGGGGTGTGATTGAAGGCTGTGAAATGTATGTAAGAGGAAGGAAGAGGCAGGGAGTCACAATGGCAGTTAGATGCTGTTAGTACTCTAGTGTGACAGCAGCTGCAGCACCACAGATGGGATGGCAGCTCTCAGACCCCTTCGGAGGGTCTCACTCCTGGCAGCAGTCGGGCGGTGGGCAGAAATGATTCCCAGGACCGATTGTGTCAAGGGCAGAAATGGAGTTTGTATGCAACCTGCTATTCAGTTCGCTATATCTATTCATTCTATTTTTCATAAAAACTGTCATAACAGTGATTTCTGTGTGTTTGTGTGAGTGTGTGGGGGGGGGGAAGGAATCACAGCAAGGCAAGACAATTCAATTCACATTCAAAGATAACAAATTTGTTTCTATTTCTCTATTTATTAATGCCACCATTCCCCTACATTTGTTTGGACAGCCAACTGCTATTTCATTCAATATGCAGCTTTCCCTATTGTCCACCCCCGGTCCAAGACTGCCGTCATGTTATTAGTAAATAATTTTCTGATATTGTGAGGATCCCTAGCCATGTTGCAGTGTCCCACCCCTTGGTTGACATCGCCCAGTGATAGTAATAATTTATTATCTGAAACGCAGAGTCATATTCATGCCCCCAATTGCCCTCCCTCCATCTCACAACTTCCCGTCGACGAGCAGCACAGTCCCCTCTCACCTCCACGACTGCCCGCTGACTGAGTTATGAATGAGTGAATGAACAACTGTATGCTGATACATACAAGTAATTACCGTAGACAAACATGAAACAGGCAACTGTCACATGCTGCAGCTACATAAAATGACTGCAAGAAGACTGAAAAGTTTATATTGGTGCAAAGTACAGTACAGCACAATAGATTCCCAATTATCAGAACTGCTTGAGGGACATCTTAAAGGTTTGGATAATCAGTAGTCCAGTTAAACAGAATTGCCGTATGTTGCCATTGAAACAGCTGTTGAAAGAGATCACATACTTTTGGTTCACTACACACTTCATTCATTTTACATGTTTTGCATCAGACATTGACAAAGATGGATATTTTAAATCTACATCATTAAAGGAACATCACTCATTTTATACTGTCATGTTTCTAAAAATAAGTCAGTGACAGTTTTTGTTTTAGTCCAGCAAATCATCTCATACTTACTCTCATCTGTAAGTTTCTAAGCAGCATCAGATCAATGGAGGTGCATCACATTTGTGACTCCAGGTAATGTAGGCGCTTTTCAAAATGAACTGCACCCTTGCAGTGCTGTGATTAACGGTGTTGTGTCAAATGGGATCCTGTCACAGCAGGCAGCAGTACAGGATGGTATCTTCTTCTTCTGAGTCTGATTTGGTTTTGTGGGTGGGCTGTGTAATGCAGACAAGATTAATAAATCGCATTTGCAATGTCTCTCAAGTAAAGTAAATGTTTTTGTTATTTTAAGACTCGAGAGTACCGCACATGTGTGATGGGGGGAGCATTTGTGACCGAGATACGTGGGGAATGGGCACCTTCAGAGTCTCTATTATGTTTCTGGGGGGGGGGAGATTACTAGGAGCTGGTGATATATTTCAGTGGTCACCGACTGCAGGAAAAAAGAATTATATGAGAGACCGTGGAAAAAGAATTGGAATGCATTGTCTCTGCAGCATGCCAGGCAGTTCACAAGCACAGTGCAGGCACTTTTGATTTGCTTCATACATCTGATAATTTAAATAGTTTTGTCATTTTAATTTTCAATATAATTTTTAGTTATTTTGGTAAATGTTTCTCCATTTAAATATCCAGAACTTTCTGCTACAGATACAGGGAATTACAATTGTAATTATAACTTGAACATAATAAATATATATTAGAATTATATTTCAGTGTTGGGGCGGGGGATGAATGAATGAGTGAGAGAACAGAGTAGTTTTCAGCAAACTAAATATGTCCAGGTTGTCATGTATCCTTACTGCAATTTAAGCTCAGATAATGAAAATTACCATTTGAATTTAAAATAAAAACACCTAAATACACAGAGGGCCGGAAATTCAGACTGCGCCAGGCAATAGCACAAGTGGGGGCACAGCGCAACCGAGCTGCCCCAGGACCAGGACAGGGTGATATTCAAAGGAGATGCACCATGGCGCATCACCATTGAATATCGCACAGCATGCGCATGGTGCAAGTACAATGCACCAGTGCATCTCACGGACAGGAAGGACCAGGAATGCTACAACTCAAATGCAGTTGCACTGTGCACATCACCCACAATATTCAGAAAAGGGCATGCAAATGGAGCCATAATATATGCATGGTGCGAATGGGGCCATTAACATGTCATTATGGCCCCATTTGCATGTGTTGCACAGGGCAGCCTGACGTAATGTGCCTGGCGCCCTTCGGAGCTGCCTGCAGCAGGCACTGTGTCTCTGGTGCACTAGTGTCCCCACCTGCATGCCCAAACGCAGGCTCCTGCAGATGCAATGGACCCCAGTGGTCCAGTGGACCCCCCCCCCATCATGCCTGATTGCAGGCATCTGTATAGAATCATAGCACCCCCTCGGTGTTGCCCGATCCTGGGCAGTAGTATCCCAAAGCCCATACCTGGTGGTCTAGTGTTCCCCCATTCCACCTGATCACAGGCATGAGATATGTACAGTACACCTGATGGCCCAGTGGACCCCCCTCCCATCCCACTCACAGAGGACCCAGCTCCCCCATCATCAGCAGGCAGCAGCACCCCACCCACATACCAACGGCGCCTGCGCATGACAGCGTCCACTATGTGCTGTATGCCTATTGGTCCACAGTGTGGACCAATGAGCATCAGACTCACTACGCACTACACAGGCACATTATGTGAATGAAGCTTTTCACATAACTGTGCTCAGCAGTACAGTATGGTTCAGATTCTATTGGTCCACAGTGTGGACCAATAGGCATACAGCACATACTGTGTCGCTGTCATGCAGCAGGCAGCCGGGTAGTATGCGGGCGAGGTGCTGCCACCCACCGGCGACGGGGAGCTGGGTGGCTGGGTCCTCTGTGGGTGGGATGGGAGGGGAGTCCACTGGGCCACCAGGTGTACTGTACATATCTCATGCCCGTGATTGGGTGGAATGGGAGGGAACACTAGACCACCAGGTGTGGGCTTTGGGATGCTACTGCCCATGATTGGACAACACTGGAGGGGGGGTGCTATAATTCGGTACAGATGCCCGCGATCGGGCATGATGAGGGGGAGATCCACTGGACTACTGGGAGGATGTGGGTGTTTGTGGACTATGTCCCTGCTGGGCAGGTGGCCACCCACGGCTGATGGGTGCTGTGTTGCACCCTGCAATGCAGCAGCCCGCCTGTGGGTGGCCAGGATTTGTTCCTCCTTTTTTATGGGCATAACGTTGCGCCCCCAGAGCCGGCGCACATAAGGGTTGTGCCAGCATATGCACCACACATCCCGGGCTGAATATCAGGATGTGCCGCATATGCATGGGTACACCCCCTGCATTTGCGCCGCATACATTACCAATGCACCATGGTGCATCGGGATTTGCGCAGAGCAACTTGTCCATTTGAATATCATGCCAGGGCACATTGGGGGGGTTGCACATGGTGCAACCCCTTTGAATATCTGGGCCAGTATGTTTACTGCTAAGCTTATGTGTATGTTGCAGTTTAAAGCTGATCTAGTGCTATTCATGATATTTTTCATATTGAAATTAACCCCTTGTTAAAGTACTGTATTTCTCTAATAAAGTGCGTTCTGCATCATGAGTGAAGTTATTGGCTCTGGCTCTGAAAGTTTATGAGCCTGTAATACAGTACTGTGATTTGTTTCAAGTGTGTGTGTAAGTTGGTTGAGTTGGAGTGGGTAATGAACAAATGATTAACAGCAAACAGCTGCATTTGCCTTTATAACTGTAATTACCAGTATGTTCAGTGGTACTGACTGTATGTATGTTCAGAGAAAATGCAAGTTGCATGGAGCATGGGTAACTGGGGGGGTGAACAAAGGAGAAGGAGAGCAAACTGCTGTTTTTTTTTTCTTGAGAAAGTAATACAAGCAACTCTTTTGGATACTTTGATCTTTCTAGACTGCCTGTGCACCTTCACTTGGAAAGACACTCTGCTTTTCTATGTAATCGATCTGGATCCCCATTTGTACTTCTTCTTGTCAACACTAAGCTAGGGAAAGGAAAGGGAAGGGAAAGGGGGAATTATTTAACCAAGAATGGCACACTAAGTTGAAGTTTGTTTCCAGGTGCAATCTGGGAGCACAAGGAAGTTAAGTGACTTAGTATTCTCCTTTGTTCTGCCCCAAATCGCTACCATACTCCCCTCAGAAAGTGTGGCAGCTGACGTCTGGTGGAGCCTGTCTGATGATCACCCAAGCCATCAATGCCATGGTACACACTGGTTTAGGTGCTACAGATGCTGGTGGTGCCCTTCGTTTCCCATCTGAATCAGAATACATTGTTTCTAAAGCATGGGGTAGGGGATGAATGAACATGTGAGAAAACAGACAACTGCTTAGTTTTTAGCAAATTAAATAAGTCCAGGTTGGCATGTATCCTCACCACAATTTCAGCTCAGATATGCCAAGTTTAATTTAAAATAAAAACACCTGAATACACAGTGTGATTAATGCTAAGTTTATGTGTGTTGCCAGTTGAGTGGGGTGGGGTAGGACAGGTATCAAATGTACATTATTGCTGAAATCCTGCTGAACGTTTTCATACTAGAGCTGTCAAAACTCAAATGAGAGGCTGAATATCGATATGCTTTCTTCATCTTTGCATTGACTTTGATCCTTATATCTGTTTGACCAAAATGTGTAATATATTAATTTCAATAATTTGTGAGAACATCTTTCTCTTACAGTTTGCTCACGGCTGATTGAGTTTATCATTATTAAAAATATTAGGGAGGAAGAGTGAAATAACTCTAGCTCCTATTCAGAAGGTAAGGTGGGAGGGGGAGAGAGAGATGGAGGATTGCCCCAGCTTTTGGCAAACGAGTTTTGGGTTTTGTGTGTTGCTTCTGTACAGGTCGGGTCCACAGGTACTGTTTGCAGTTTTTTGTTGCCCTTGTCAGCCGATTGAGTTTACCATTATTAAAACATCCAGAAATAAAGAATTTCAATTGGACAACCTCTGCGCCCGAGCCCAAAGTGCTGCACACCACACCAAACTGCTGCACCCGAACAGAAAATAAATGGTCACTACTTCCCCCCACCACCACCACAACACCACACACACTCCTACACAGTCCTTAGCTTAACAATAAAGCCAGGATCCCCTGCTGCTGAACTTTACTGTTGTGGAAAGGTAAGGGTGCCAGTGTGACTGCTGGCTCCTGCCTTAATCTCATTAAAACTAGCTCACAGTCAAATTGACTCAATTCATTGTTTCAGGTCAAACAGCAGCCAGATCAAGTGTAGGCTATGGCTCTTTGCAGTTGGGACTCAGAACCGAAACCAGCAAGTCAAGCAACCAAGTCCGACTTCAATACACCCTTCCCCCCCATCCTCAATGGCAGACGTTCAGGATGTTTGGGACTCTTATTATTGACATTTAATTTATTACATATTCTGATTAAGAATCTAAGCAAAAAATCATCACATTTTGCTTTTTTAAGTAAATGTCCTTGTGCTTAGATTTTTTTTTTATCAGTGAAGGCAAGCAAGTTAAGTGTAAGAAATCAAATGCTAATACCTGCTGTTGCTGAGCTGCCTTGCCTTTATCAGCCTTCTCTGTCTCTCTCTCTCCCCACCACTTGCACTTTTAGTTTAATTTACATATGAGAACCAATGCTTGGTCGGGTCAGATACCTTTTTATCCTATTTGTTTTGAATTTAAGTGGCGATCTGCTGATCATCACAGCTCATGCCACGCAGTGCTGCGCTGTGCTGCTGATGTTTCTGTTTGTGAGCAACATGAAAAGCTTAAGACAGAGCTGAAACTGCCTGCTTGCTATATAATAATGAAATAAATCCCCAGGTGTGAATAAACTACTTCCATGATCTACAACAACTAAAGTATTGCCTCGGGCTACTGCTTGCAAGGGGGATCGGGGACCGAGTCTCCTGTAACCTGCTGAGCTTGTCATCTGAAATGATGCTTCTGTTGTTTCAACTTGCTTACTTCCATGCATGACACACAGTCAAGAAATGAAATCAAAATATCTAAGATCTTCTAGAGGATGTATGTGAGGCTCTAGGCTTTTAAATTCAAAACAGAAGTAAATTCTTCTTCTTTGAAATCTTTTTGGAGAGCTCCGAGCTTGAAAACAAACTTCACAGGTGGGCATGATTTGGAATAGGAAAAAGTAGTAAGTTAGTCACAGAAGTCACTTATTGCTTTTTCCTATTTCAAATCATGCTGATCTGCAAAGTTTTCAAGCTCGAAGGAGCTCCCCAAAAAGATTTCAAAGACGAATGCACTTCCATTTTGAATTTAAAAAGCATACAGCCTCACAGACAGCCTCTGGAAGATCTTAAATGTTTTTATGTCATTTCTCAACTGTCTGTCATGGAAGCAAGCAAGTTGAAGCAACAGTAGCATCATTTTGTATGACATGTTCATCAGCAGGTTATAGGAGACTCAGACCCCAAATCCCCTTGCAAACAGTAGTCTGAGGCCATACTTCATTTGTTGAGTAGGTGGTAGTTTGTTCATACCTGAAAATGTATTTATTATTATTATTATTATTATATAGTCAGCAAGTGGCTGCAGCTCTGTCTTCACAAACAGAAACATCAGCAGTGCTGCATGACCTGTGATGGATCGGCAGATCAGCAAATCAGTGAGTTTTGGGTTTGTACTTTATTTTACATGTATTGCATCAGACATTTGAAAGGCATACCTGTTTCTTCAGTTTGCGGTTGGGTTTTGAAGAGTGAAGACGTGTCTGTGGTGCTGAAAGAAGCAGAATGCAGGACTGCTTATTCAAAGCAAGAGATCTACAGCCATAAAAAGTAGTGCAGGCAGAGTGGGCCATGCAAAAGTAACTGCAAATGTGTGGTAGTCGTTTGGGGGGGAGTCAACGAATTCATCATCGGTACACTGGGGATCAGCACCACCAGCGTCACTATTGTGTTTCTTTGGGTGATGGAGTGGGGTGGTGAGTGCTGAGGGGTGAGTTTGATGCAGGTTTTGTATGAGCATTCTACAAAAGAAATCAGCAGTCATGGCAGACCACTGAAAATAAAAAACAAAGTGCAGTGTGAAGTGCTTCTGGTTCTCAGGCTCAGAGGACACTATTGACACTTTATCAAGTTGTACGGTCGCAAGGAATGATGTAGTCATTTTCTCAATACAATAGGTCTGCAGGGCTACGCCCACTGCAGCCCTTAAAAGGGGATGTGTAGCCCCCTTGCAACCTGGTGCAGGGGTGCTTCTATTACAAGGGTGGCGCAGGGTGACTTTGGCACAAGGCTTCCCAATTTTGATGCAGCTTGCGTTCAAAAATTGGGACTGCTGCAAACTTTGGCACAAGGTTCCACTTGTGTCTTATCCATTTAGCACAGACACCTTGCATCAAAGACTTGCCTTTGAAAATCAAGCCCCTGGTATAAAGCATCTGTTCGATGGGAGGAGTTTTCAATGTTGCCACAAGCCCGATGGCATTTTGAGCTGAATAATCAAGTAGCAAGTCCAGTTGCAGAAATCAAATGATGAACTGAAGCTGTGACATTCTTCTGAAATATGATGAGACTTACAGCACCATTTTTATTTACTTTGTCTCTTATAACTGTCAAAAAGGCTTGAAAGAAATATGGATGTAGCAGTGTCTATAACAGAAAGGTGGATTCAAACCATATGCACAAGCCTACTAATAGGGATATCACAAACATATAAATTTACCAGCAGAAGCAGGCCATAGTGGTCTATCAAGTCTGCTTGAGTGTGCAGCTCTAATCAATTTCCTGGAGCTGCCCACCCCCCCATACTCCCCTGAGTCACTATCTCCCCAGTACCCTCCCCTTCCCCATCCCAGCAACAGATACCCTAATTTTCTTCTTCACCCTGTCCCACCCCCTTGAAACTTGCCACTGTATTTATCGCAGCCACCTCCTCTGGCAACTCATTCCATCCTGACACCACCCTTTCAGTGAAATAAAGCTTCTTCATTTCCTTCCTAAATCTACCCCCACTAGCTTCAGGCTGTGTCCCCTTGTTGTACCATCCTTCCTCAAGTGAAATAAGCCCTCTGACTCTACCCAGTTAATTTCCTTAAGGTACTTGAAGGTCTCTATCATGCCCTCCCCTCTCTCTCCTACTCTCTAGGGAGTACATGTCTAGCTTACTTAGCCTCTGCTCGTACATTTTGTCCCCCATACCCTGGATCATCCTGGTCACCCTCCGCCCTACATCTTTCATCCCACAGACATAATATTAATTTGGCAACCTTTTTAATCTTTGCATTCATTTTGTATTTTGAATGTCTAGTTAGGCATATTTTGTATTTATGTGGGGGATTTTATATGTTTTTTTTGATATGGTGATATCACTTTAAACAAATACGTCATGTGACCCTATGTGTTGACATAATGATCTGAAATACTATTTAAAGTAACATACTTGGGACAATACTATTATTTCTGTCTCCTAATATGTGTGAGTGTTGATACCCCGGCCCCCTCCATCACCTTCCCCACATCGTAACTGTCATAGCTGGCCTTAGCAGTGGGCAGAGTTTCCTCACCTGCCCTCCACACTAACTGCCCCTGCAGTTAGGTGGGCCTGGCTTGGATCTTTCCTCTACAGGCATGCACTCTGCTCTGATTTAGCACTTACCATCCTACTGGAGGACATGCCTGGTACTAGCTGTCTCCCCCCCCCATAGCCACCCCCCCATAAGTCATTTCAGTCCCCATCACTGTTACCAGGACAAAGCCTGTACTATGGGCTGCTGAGGTCCTTGTCTCTGTGTTCCCCCATAAGCTTATAGTCATACTCTGTTTAAGGTTTTTGGCAGTAGCTTCAGTAGCTGGTTACTTGTTATTCTGTACTTATATTCCACATTATGTCTCTCTGTTTGCATTTACATTGCACTGTTTGTTTAAATGTTCCCTGAGTTGTTCTTATTGTGTACACTCCTTCCCATGAAGTGTGAACTGCAGAGGGGGAAATTCCCCTTCTGTTATACTGTATAGGCCATGTACTTGGCATGGAACCTTTGCAAAAGAGCTTTTGCTCAAAGTTTTTTTTCTGAACAAGGAAATAAATAAATTAAATTTCCCTTGAGAAAGTACTGGGACAGGTATGAAACACATTGGGGACCACTGGAGGCTATGCTGGGGTTGCACCTACAGCTATTGCACTTTTTTGGAAATGTGAGTAAGCAACACATATTTTTACACTGCATTTCTTGGAGTTCAGCAGTCTATTGGATATGTTAGTGTGAGGTTTCCGGTCTTCTAATGACCTTTAACAAAAGCCACCTGGGATGGGTCTACTAGTGTTGGTAAGAATGATCCTAGTCCGTATGACAAAGCTTTGGCCAGGATTTTTGTATTGGCATTTATTGGAGATATTATAGCTAGCTAGTAAGGTAGGATCCCTCCCTTCCTTTGGCAAGATGGTGATCACTGCTTCTCTCATCGAGGAAGGTAGCAGAGGCTGCTTATGGGCTTCCTTGTGTATTTCCTGCATTGCAGGGGAGACCATATTGGGAATAGCCTGGTAAAAAAATCTATTTACAGGTCATCACTCCCAAGAGATTTGTATGGGACAAGTTTGGAGATGGCTAACATGATCTCAGTAACTGACAAAGGAGCCTCTAGGGCTTCTCTTTGTGCAGTGGCGAGTGAAGAGAGGTGGCAGACACCTATGAATGTCTCGGATGTAGCCACATCCAAAGGGGCCCTTAGAGTAGTACAGGTCATCATGAGTCACTGGCAGGTTTGGTACCTTTTATTGGATCAGCATATGTCTTGTACAGATATGGTATAGTACACAAGCTTTCAGGGCCTCACATGTCCCTTCTTCAGGTGAATAGCAAACTGAACAAAATAAGTAGCATTTATATACACTGTGGTACACCGTTAAAAAAATAATCATAACAGAGTTGAGAAGAATTAACAGGAAGGGAGGTGAGCAATGAATGGGAGCAGGTCTATAGCAGTGAGGGGATGATAATCAGTAAGTGTTAAAATATTCATGAAAGAGGCTGAATGGAAGCTTTGAAGTGGTAATTGGAAAGAATCATGGCAGAAACACTGAATAAAAAGACCTTAGATAGACAGGGTGCAAGGGGGAGGGGGTGTCCTAGAAAGAAGAAAAAAAACATTTATAGAAAGTACCATACAGTATTAAAGTGTTCCATAATGTGTCATAAATCCAATGCCCTGATTGAGTCCATTAAAGTTCGAATTAAATTGCTTGAAATATTTCACTTCCCATGTCTTTCTCACCAGTGTGTTTTTGAAGTTGCTTCTTAATATGAGGACAGATAGTTCTGAAAGGGAGTGGCCTGTTTGGGAAAAATATCATCCTATTGGTGTGTTGATAATCTAGTTTATAATTGTGTCAGTGGTGGTTCATCCTGGTTTGTAGTGGTTGCCTTGTTTCCCCTATATCACATCCATACCTCTCAACCTTTTGTCACTGAAATGAGGGACATGGACATTTTTGGACACTCAAAATGAGGGACAATGAGGGACACAGACCCTCAGAATGAGGGACACATCCTCAGACATGGAGATACAAGCTCAGAACACTGTGAAAACCATAGTGTTTACTTGTACAAAGTTTTTTTTTTTTGATTTAGTATTTTAGAATATTAAGAGTTTCTGCATTAAAGTCTGAATTTACAGCACATTCTCTGTGTGGGCAGCACCTTTTCCATGAGGGATGGATGAGGGACAGAGCAATTTTAAGTGGCAAAATGAGGGATGTCCCTCGTAATGAGGACCACTTGAGAGGTATGATCACATCTATGTGTGCACTTTTTGCACTGAATTAAATAAACAGCATTGCTTGACTGACGTATAGGATCTATTTATTTTTATAGTTCTGTTCTGGCCTGTCTTGATAGTGGTCTGAGTCTATATGTGGGTGCAGGTTTTGCATCTTGTATTGTTGCATGGTGTTGTTCCTCTCATTTCATGGTTATTTTGATCTGCTGGGAGTTTCTTACAAATTATTATGTTAGAAAGGTTAAGGGCTGCTTGTAGGCATTGTAGGTGGTTCAGTGAAGATGTCTCCAAGTCTTTTATCTTCATTCAGCATGGGTTGTAGATCTTTAATTATTTGCTGAAGGGATATTAGTATGGGGCTGTACTACTACTAGGGGTGTGCAATCAGTTTGATTTTTTTTTTGCCTGTATTCCAGAAGATTTTCTCATGGTATTTGTATAGCACATTTCATTTCTCTGTCAATTTGTCTTGGGGAGTGGCCCAGCTAGATGAAGGAATTCTGAAATGAGGAGAGCTGTCTGCTTTTTGTTATCTCATCAGAGCAGTTTCAATGGTATCGAATTGCCTGACTGTAGAGCACACATTATTTTGTGTGCCTCGGATGGAAGCTGGAGTTATGCAGGTATTGGTGTCTGTTAGTGGGTTTTCTGTAAACAGCAGTTTTGTATCTGTCCATCATTAAAGATTCTGACTGTGGTATCCAAAAATGTATGCTGGTAGTGAAGTATTCAATAGTAACTTTTACACAGTTATGAAAGTTGTTGAGATAATGATGGAACTTTTAAAGGGAGTCTTCACTTTCTGTCCAAATGAGGAATATGTTACCTATATATCAGAAGTAGACTAATGATTTATAGGGGTGGTGTTTAAAAAAATCATCTTCTAGACAGGCAATGAAAAAACTGGCATAGGGTGGTGCCATTTGTGTGTCCATTGCTGCCCTCTGATCGGTAAAAAGTGTTTACCATTAAATGTGAAGTTGTGCATCAGAATACATTTTATTAGGGTGCTGATTGGTTTCTAGAATGTCTGTTGCAGATGTGTTATCATATAAAAATGTTTGACATGCTGATATGCCATCTTCATGTGGGATATTAGTGTAGAGGGCACTGACATCCATTGTGGTTAGAATAGTGCTGTGTGTTAGTTGTCCAATTTGCTCCAGTTTCCTAAGAAAATTTGTGGTGTCCTGAAAGAAACTGTTGATAGCGCTCACTAGTGGTTTTAAAATAGATTCAATGAGTCCTGAAATGTTCTCAGTCAATGTGCCAATTCCAGAGATGATGGGTCGACCTGGATTTCCAGATCTGTGTATCTTAGGCAGCATGTAGAATATTCCTGGAGTAGGCTTGTTTGGAATTAATCTATTTAAAACTGTTCTTGGATGTGTTCGGTAGAGACTTAATGATTGCTTGAGTTCTTCTGCATATTGTGTAGTGGGGTCCTCTGTGAGATCCCTGTAATAAGCTGCATCAGACAGCTGTCTGTGTGCCTCTTTGAAGTAGTCCTCTGTATTCATCACAACTACAGCTCCACCTTTGTTAGCTTGTTTCATTATGATGTTATGGTTATTTTTCAGTGTTTGTATTGCCCTCTTTTCCAGTGGTGTGATATTATACAAGAGTTTCTGCTGTTTGCTTAGGATCTGGGAACTTATTCTTCTTCAGAAGCAGTCAATGTAGGCACCTAATTTTGCGGTTGTGTCCACTCCGAGGGGTCCATTCTGATTATTTCTTTGTGTTGTCATACTGCATTGTTTGTCTGTTGTTGTTATCAAAAAAGTATTCCTTTAGGCAAAGCCATCTAAAGTATTCTCCATCTCACCACAGAATCTAACTTTATCAAATTCCTGTGCAGGACAGGAAGTTAAGCCCTTAGATAATATAGATGTTTCAGCTGGTGTAAGTTCTTTATTAGATAGATTGATCACTGACAGTTGTTGCAGTGCATCATCCTATTCCACATTGTTGGTGTTGTGGTTTACTTTATCTGGACAAGTCAAGGTGCTGCTGTAACCTCTGTCTTGTAGTTCTGTAGCGGCCCCATTTTCAAAGCCAGCTGGCTATGTACACACACGGTGGCACCATGTGAAAAAAATAAGGCCTGCCAGCTATGGTGCCATATTCAGAAAGATAGCACGATCTGAACTGACTGCGCTATCTGTCTGAATATTGGGCTATGGTAGTGTGGCTCATAGCAGCCAGTCACCATTCTTTGTATTGCGCTACCAGAGTACTGTGCCGAAGACCGCCCATAGGGGTAAAGTGTGGCACACACCGGTTAGCACTGTAACCCCTATAGGCGATATTCAGCCCAAACATGCAGATGAGCCCATTGGGCACGCACAGTGCTAGTGGACCCATTTGCATGCCCATTATGGGTTCATCTGCATGCTGCACATGGGCTGAGTGTGCAGACGGTAGTCTCCTGGCCCCAGTCCCACCTGGTATGTTTATGAAATCCCTGGTGGTCCAGTGGTCCCTCCCTAGCCCTGATCCCCATCCCAGTATTTCTATTAAAATCCATGGTGGTCCACTGTACAGTACATACATGCTCCATGAGAGCTGGTGAGAGGAGGGCCATACCAGTTGCCGGCTCTCGGGGTTTGGATGGGGGGAGTGTGGTGGTCAGACACTACCTGTCAAGATGGGGGGGTCCACTAGACCACCAGGGACATGTATATGTCTCATACAGAGGTTGGGGAGGAACACTAGACCACTGAGAATTTGTTTAGGGGATCGATCTCAGGAGTTACCACTAATGATAAGGGATTATTTCAGAGTGACAGCAGAGGGGATCGAGGGTAGGGAGGGACTGCTGGACCACCAGGGATTTCATAAAACATACTGGGGTGGGGACTGAGGTGACGGAGGGGACTACTAGACCACCAGGGATTTTAAACAAATACCAGGGAGGGGATTGAGGCAAGGGAGAAACCACTAGACTACCAGGGTACCCAGCCCTTAACGGTGTATGGATGGGATGAGGGGCACCCACCCCCTCTGCACATTGTTACAGGCTGGGTTTCAGAAATGTTAAACTGCACCATGCTGGTGGCCATTTAGCGACTCTGAAAACTTTCAACATTGTGCTACACCTCATATGCATGAGAGATCCCTCATTTGCATAGGCGCAGCACAATATTGTGCATCACAGTGCAGTTGGGGTGCACTGCGCATAGGTGGCTTTTGAATATGGCCATGCCCCCAATGACTGGTGCTATTTCAGGTTAGCACAGCTCAAACCCATTTTGTGCCATGCTAACCTTTTGAAAACAGGGCCTTAGTTTTTCCTGTTTCGTGATAGAGCTGCTTTGAGAGCTTTTTGATAATGTGTTTTGAGATCGCAACTGAATCCTGGCAGTACATTGCTGTTTTCTTGAAGGGTGCAGGAGAGTTCAGAAATGTTATTTTTAAGGGAAAATTTCCTGAAGTACACCTGATGAATAAGGTGACTCATGAGTTTTTCAGATGTTCTATGACCCAGTTGTTCTGCATACCTTGAATTGTATGTAGTTTGCAGTGGGTTGTAGATCTGAAGTCTTTTAGGTATAATGTTCTGTCTTTTGCATTCATTTAGGAAGTGGATGTCGCTGTCAAGTTTAGCTTCTCTTTTCTTCTTTTCTTCATGTTGCAGAGTTGCCATTTCAGATGGCAAACTGTGGTATCTTCCATTACTTAGCAAAAAGAGATTTCAGCCATACTCGTCCTTGGAAAACAGGAGTCACTGGCAGGTTTGGTACCCTTTATTGGACCGACACATGTCTTGAACAAAGATGATATAGAACACAAGCTTTCAGGGCCTCACAGGTCCCTTCTTCAGGTGAATAGCAAACTGAGCAAAATAAGCAGCATTTATATACACTGTGGTACAATGTTTAAAAAATAATCATAACAGAATAATTGAGAAGAATTAACAGGAAGGGTGGGAGAGCAATGAATAGAAATAGGTCTATAGCTGGGATCGGATCATTAGCAAGAAGTGCCAAGATATTTATAAGGGAGGCTGAAAGGATGCATTGAAGTGCTAATTTGAAAGGTATCTTGACAGGAACACAGAATAATAAAGACCTGAGATAAACAGGAATGTAAGGTCTATATACACTGTGATACATTGTTCCAAATTAATTAAGATAGGGAAGATAGCCGGCCCGGTGGCGCAGAGAGTTGAGGTGCTGGCACCTTACTTCAACCCACGCCAGTGACCTGGGTTCGGGAATGGACTCGGCGCGCCAGGAGTTGGCAGAGGAGGAGAGGATCGAGCATTTGGAGGACTGCTCTCCTCTCCTGGGGTGGGCTGTGGGAGTGCGTCCCTCTGCAGTGACCTCCAGTGGAGACCGGGGGTAATGCAGAAGCATCGCAAGAAATGGAACATCACCAGAAAAATGGAAACTGGCTCCGCACTCAACTAGATGACAGCCGCCTGGCAGTCTGATGCCGTCAATGTCCCAGGAGCCATCCATCCCTCAGCAGTACCCCAGGGCCAAGTAGTGCGCTTGCCTGCCCCACAGGTGCCTCTTCCCTCTGAGGAGGGGGGCCCGCCCAGCAAAGGGTTATATCCGGGTTACCCTGGGGATGACTGCAAATGTGAGGGATGGGGCACGGGAACAGGATGGATTGGAGGTGCCTTGGCACAGCTTGAAGGAGTGGCTGAGAGTGGTAGCACATAGGGGAAAAAAAGATAACACAAAAATAAAGATAGGGAAGAACTTAACAGGAATGGAGGGTAGGCAATGAATAGGAGAAGGTCTATAGCAGTGAGGGGATGATAATTAGGAAGTGTTAAGCTATTTGTAAGACTAGCTGAATGGAAGCCTTGAAGTGGTAATTGGAAGGTATCCTGGCAGGAACACTGAATGAAAAGACCTTGGATAGACAAGGTGCAAAGGGTGTGTGTGTGTGTGTGTGTGTGTGTGTGTGTGTGTGTGTGTTGGGGGAGTCCCAGAAAGAAGAAAAAACACACATTTGCATAAAGTACCATACAGTATTAATGTTTTCTATAGTGTGTCATACATCCAATGTCCTGATTGAGTTCATTAAAGTTCAAATTAAATTGTTTAGTATATTTCAGCTCCCATGTCCTTCTCGCTGGTATGTTTTTGAAGTTGCTTCTTAGTATTAGGACAGATAGGTCTGAGAGGGAGTGGTCTGTTTGGGAAAAATATTGTCTTACTGGTGTGCTGATAATCTGGTTTATTACTGTGCGTCGGTGGTGGCTCATCCTGGTTTGCCTGGTTTGTAGTGGTTGCCTTGTTTCCCCTATGTAGCATCCATCTGTGCATTTTTTGCACTGCATTAGGTAAACGACATTGCTTGACTGATGTGTAGGATCTATTTATAGTATATGGTTAGGGCTTATTGTGGATAGAATTCAGATGTTTTCTAAATCTTGTTGTAGGACAGTTCAAAGGTCAAAAAAGTTGTTGTACTATCGTTCTGACATCACATCGATAGTATAACTTTTGAGCCTTCTCCTGCTACCTGATTGGCTCTCTCGCTAGGTCCAATGGAGAAATAAATATTGTAAAATGGCGGCCCATTTATCGTACTGTTGGAGGCAATGCAATCTTCCTATTCTTGACAGGAAGAGCTTCTCACAGCTTCAGGTCAAAAACGTTATTTTTTTTAATATCATTTTAAGTAAACCATGCCAGAAAGAGAGATAGAGTGAGCATGAGTGGGGAGAAGCGGCAGTGAAGAGAGAGAGAGAGCAGTAGTTAGGAGAAGCCACAGCAAGTGGGAGCAGGGAAAGGTAGCAGACACTGCGAGCAGGAGCAGCACCAGATGACAAATTTTGTCAGTTTTTTTTTTTATAACTCCTGCAGCAAATGTTTTAAGTGTACAACAACAGCCGACAGTCACTGAAGAAACTTGAGCGGAGCAGGACCACACTGAGCCGATTGAACTGCCAGGACAAAGGGGGACTACAAACACAAGGTATGATACCTTGCGAAAATTAAAAGTTTTGTTTTTTAAATTTGCAGAACCATATACTATATAAACAGTGGATGGTCACCCATTCACAAGGTTGTTCGCTTGTGAGTTGATGACATCAGAAGACCTCTCGAGCTTCGCTTTTGAGGTCTCTATGATGTCATCAACTCCCTCAAGGGAAACACAGCCTTGTTGTGGATGGGCAACCATCCATTATTCTATATATTGTTATAGTTCTGTTCTTGCCTCTCTCAATGTTGGTCTGTGTGTATATGTGGGTGCAGGTCTTAAATAGTGCATTGTTGCATGGTGTTGTTCTTCTCATTTCATGATTAGTTTCATCTGCTGAGAGTCTGTTATGAATTATTATGTTGGAAAGGTTAGGAGGCTGCTTGTAGGTAATGACAGAAGATTCAGGGAAGATTTTTTTCTTTTTTGCCTTGGATAGAAGCTGGAATTATGCGGGCATCAGTGTCTGTCAGTGGGTTTTCTGTAAACAGCAGATATGTCTATCATTGTACAGGTCCTCATAAAAGGATTGCATAGTGCTAATAAAGCAATCTGGCTGGGTCTGAGTATGGCCAGATCCATCTCATAGCCTTTCTATTTTGCGGTCAGTCTGCTGCATGTGAAGTTAATAAGAAAGCAGTTTTTCCACCTTGTCAACCCCATCCCAGTATTTGTGTTTTAGCCTTAACACCGCTAGCTCAGCCTTTCTGGTGGCCAGCACAATTAGTTGCATGTGAAGGCCTCTAATCTCATGGAGCAAGGGGAGTTTGCCTGCTGATCTATACCTTCCTTGTACAGTTTCTCTTTTGCAGCCAACTGGCCTTTGAGACCTTTTTGGTCTGCTCCCTCTTCCACTAGCAGATGGCAGCATAGCCCATTATGCAGCCTCTAATAGTGGCCTTGAATGCCTCCCAGACTGTCTCCTTACCAGTGTCCCCTGCGTCATTCAACTAGCTGTATAGTTTTGCTTCCTCCTGGAGCCAAGTGATAAATGTTTGGTCTTGGAGCAGTAGAAAGTCAAGGCACCATGAGGCCAATTTGGGGAGAGTAGGGCTCCACAACAGGCCTAATTTGACCAAAGCATGGTCTGAAAGATATAGAGGGGAAATCTGGGAAGAGATTGCCATCCTTCTAGCTGCTAATGACATCATTAATCATTGATCAGTATGTCTTGAAGTGGAGTATGCTGAGGATAAGTATGAATAGTCAAGTTTCTGGGGGTGTTGAAGTCACCATATGTCTGATAAGGGCAGTAGGGACATCACGTCATTAACTGTCAAGAGAGATCATACATGAGAGTCCAGTTTGCCAGAATTCCTGTCATGCTTACATCTAGTGTGATCTAAAAGTTGCCTCCTATAAAAAGGGGTGAAGGCACATCTCCCATGTCCATTAAGGTGTGGCTTAGTGTATTAAACATGTTGGGGACAACTTGGTTATGGCCGTACACATTTGCCAGTACCAAAGTTCCTTCAGTGGTATCAAGCTTGGCCACTACCCATCGACCCTACACTGTCCCGTTTGGTGTATGTGATTTTCCAGTGAAGCTGCTTGTGGATCAATATTGATACTCCAGCTTTGGAGGTAGGTGCACACAGCTGCACACCACTATGTCTACCCATTCCTTGCAGACTTTTGAAAGCCTCTTCAGTGGTCAGTTTAGTTTCCAATAATAATGCCACTTTCACATGCAGGACTTTGATCTAT
This sequence comes from Neoceratodus forsteri, assembly GCA_016271365.2. NCBI lineage: Eukaryota > Metazoa > Chordata > Ceratodontiformes > Ceratodontidae > Neoceratodus > Neoceratodus forsteri. Next base: position 241,577,364 of record CM057451.1, read on the forward strand.
TCAGGACTCTCCTCCTCTTAACAGGAGAGTGCAGCCCCCTCACATTCCAGAAGATGAAATATAGGGAGGCCATAAGGGTAGAAAGACTTACAAGATACCCATAGAGGACACTCCTTGTAATGGAAGCTACAGGAGAGAGTTTCACCCCACCTCTCAGATTCCAAACCCTACATTTCCCTATTTTTTTTTCACTTTAACCAACCCTAACTAGTACATTTATAAAGTTTTTTGCAAAGAATGTCCTTACTTTTTGAGATAGTGTATTGGTATCCTTATTTCCTGTGGGAGCACAGGGCCCTCGGGGCCCTGCACTCCAATCCCTCCATAATGAAATCCTTATTTGCCCTTCAGGCCCTGCATGCCCATCCATCTACATGTATCATCCATTCATCATGTTTGACATAATGTAATTGTATGCCCTTATTGGCATGTGGGCCCTGCACGCCCAGCCATCCATAATGTTTGACATAGTGTAATTGTATTCTTATTTGCCAGTGGGAGTGCATGGCCTTCTGGGCCCTGCACTCCCATCATTCCATAATTGTATCCTTATTTGTGTGCGGGAGTGCAGGGCCATCCATACATAAATTTTGAGATAGGCTCTGCACTTCCATGCGTACATAGCTGAGTATGGGGGGAATTGGGAAGGGGGCTACTGACTATGGAAGGGAGGCAGGGAGTTGTGGTCCACTATTGAAGCCAGATTACAATGTTATCCTATGAGAAACAAAGCAAACTTTCAAACCCATACAACTTCACAACAAATTAATATTTTTTTCACCAAACCAGTAAAAGGCACATCTGTGGAGCATGCCCTTTGTACCATGAAAATTTCAAAGCAAATTTGCAAACCATTTCTTCACAGCAGAATGACAAAGAAACAACTGTGTACACCTCACATTACAATGTTATCCTATGGGAAATGAAGCAAAATTAAAACCTGCAGAACTCCAGAGCAAAGTAATATATTTTCACCAAACCAGCAAAAGGCACATCTCTGAGGAAATATCTTTGTACCCTGAAAATTTCAGACCAAAAATTCCAAACTGTTTCTTCACTGCAGAGTGACAAAGAAACACCTGACTTATAATTATTTTTTCATAAATTGCAAAGCAGGATCCTATTTTGTGTTTCCTTTTTCACAATTTGTGGAAAAAGACAAACCCTTGTTCGCATATTGCAAAACAGGATCCTGTTTCATGTTTCTTTTTTCGCAATTTGAGAAAAAGGATTCCAGCATGTCCAAAAACCACATTTCCAGCTAATTTATCAAAAAAGTAACAACAGAATCTGATAGAATGGGTCCTGATTAGATGAACATGTGTTAGTTACTTCTGAAAACATCATTTTTTTTTCAGTTATTTAATTTTGTTTTCCTTGCTAAGAGAAAACAAGATGGCACAGGCATGGAAAAAGAGTCCCCATTTATGACACAGGATGACCTGCTTGCAAAAAAGGATTGCCCATTTGTGACAAAGGAACCTTTTTCAAGCAGGACATCTACAGTAACTGGAGAGTGAAATTCCTATTGAAAATAATGGGAAATTTTAAAATTTAATAATGTTGGAACAGATTAATATTTTTTCTCCAACTCTTCAAAAGGCACATCTGTGACCCAAGATCTTTCTACCCTAAAAATGTCGGACCAAAATTCTAAACTGTTTTTGCACTACAGTGTGACAAAGAAATGAAAAAAATGGTCATTTTTCACATTCTATAGCCCCGCAACCACGTGTTCAGCCAGAATAAAACTTGCCACATTAAGAGAGCATCAGTCCATGATGGTGCATGCAAAATATCATGAATATCGTTTGAACGGTTGCAAAGTTATTAAAGTGCAATATTTTGAGTTTAATATAGAAGTGGCCTTTCAGCCCTAACTATAGGGGTGCTACTGTATAGCATGTATACAAACATGTCAAATCTAACCCCATCTCACATAGTTTTTAAATTGTGGGGATTGAATTGGTAAAGATTGGAAAAGAGGTGGAGATAATAAACAACTCATCGGTCAAAGGGAATGTTTTCAGATCTTTGAATTAGGAGCCAGGAAAAAACAAGGCCGTAATGACAGCATAGATCTATCAGCTTTCTTAAAAAAAATGTGGTGCTGAATAGTAATAAATAATATTTAGGTGCCAAATTATATGTTGGTCCTGCATCCTGAAAATACTTATGGCACTATTTTATGTCATATATATATATATATATATATATATATACATATATATATAATAGATAAACCATTCTGAGGTGTGGTCACGCATACAGTATATACGGCCTTGGTGTGCGTTATGCTTTAAGGCGCAGTGTGTCAACCCGCCTGGCGTGCATATATCAGAGCACCACCACGCACCTCAGAGTGGTTTATCTATCTTATAAAATGTCAAAATTGTTTTTGATGTGGGTAAAGTGCAGTTGCGGTCGCGACTTCTGATATATGCATGGTCATGTGATGTGTTTTATACAACCAGAAGTTTGGATTTGACCACCCTTTATCCATTTTATAAATATATATATATATATATATATATATATATATATATATATATATATATATATATCCTTTCCTTATATGGCCTTATAATTGCACATAACGGAGATTGTTCTAATGTAGGCTTAGTGGGCCAGATATTCAAACTGCGCCCAAAATGTGCGCAATAGCAGGAGCAAGCACAAGTCTATTGTGCACATGCGCAACAGACGCGATATTCAAACGTGGAGCAAGTCAAATTGTGCAACCAGCCAACGTCTGAATATCGCACAACCTGTGCCATAGCGCAATCAGGAAGGGGAAGCTGAGCACATATGTTGCACCATAGCACAACAAGGCCAGCCCAGTTGAGCAGTCTAGAGGCACCATAGCCCAAGCAGGGAGCCCCCCCCAGCAGCAGAGCAATGGAACTGCACAACCAGGGAGGTAGGCAGGGACCCACCACCCATGCCACAGATGGGCAGAGGAACACACTGCAGAACTAACAACACACTCCCACACCAGAAGCACAGCATCACTGGTGGAGGGACGGAATATCCACTGGCCCATGGGGACAAGCCAACAAAGCACAGCTGGGCCATGGTGCCCCAGCACATCCACTGGCAAGCAGAGACTGCCACACAAAGGGGCCGGACAACCCAAGTGTACAACAGCCCCCCCCGTGCACAGCACACCCTGCACTGGAACCCCAAGACACCACCCATGAGCAGTGACTGTGACCGGCACTGCCGGAATCACCATGCCCACCCCCTGCACAATGCAACCGTGTGTACCACAGAACCATACAAGCCAGACCCACCAGGAGCTCACAGCGGTGTGTGGCAGCACACGGCCAGACCGGCTGAAAGCCACCACCACACCAGGGACACCCCCCCATACACACACACGCACAATCCCAGGACAACACCACACCAGATGCCATGCACACCACTGCAACTGAGCACCTATAGCCAGCTGCAAATCAGAGACCACCACGGTATTCATAACAAAATATATATATATTTCTAATCAATAACGCAACAATAACAACAGGAACAACCATAACTATATACAAATATATACAATACAGGGGTGGGGGTACGGGTACAAGGTAGGGGTGGGTGTGGGGCAGGGGTGAAGAACTTGGTGAGGGAAGACAGGGTGTGAGAGAAGGGTAAAGGGGGTAGGTGTGGGGCAGCTACTGCCCCCCAGGCTGCATATCAGCAGGCTGCCTCTGTCCCTGTGGCCTCCTCCGGCATCGGACACCTCTCCGGTTCATCTCCCTCAGAATGTGCAGGGACTCAGTGGACAGCTCCAGCAGGCGGTGGATGGCCTGCTCAATTCTGTGCAGGACCCAGACACCTAGGGCAAGGGAACAGAATCAATGGCTATGACTGTCCACAACCCTGAAGCCCACTCAATATGCATGGCATACAGCCAAGTGCCCCACCCCTGTGATGGACTGCACCCACTCACAGTGACCGTGCACAAGCCAAGCCCAACCAGGCAGCAACAGCCATGTGTGCCACTGCACACACACCCCACCCATGCCCAGCACAGCACAACCAAGGCAGTACAGTGACATGGCGACGTGGTGGGAAGGTAGTGCCACAGCCATGTGCCCAGTGCATGCATGGACCACCAGTGATGCACACACAGACATGCAGTGCCACTGGACAATGCGGACTGTCACACATCACGTGCATGGCAGTGTTGTCCATGGATGGTGGCCATGCCCTTACCCCCCATAGCACGCAATAGCATCCATGATGTAATGACACTCACCCTCATCAAGCCGCTGCTGCTGCTGCGGCAGCTGCTGCTGCTGTGGGCCCACACCACTGCCACATCTGCCAGCCACCTCCGCAGCACCCTCTGTGCCTCATCCCGGGCCCTCCTCCGCTCGTCCATGCCTGTGGGAAACAAACGTTGAGAAACACATTAGTGCGATCCCAAAGCAGACAGCCCCCTGCCCCAATGAGTGTGCCTGCCCACACAGCCAGACCCATACATCACACACCTGCAAACACTGTCACAGCCAACCATGGACCAACCTTCCCCCATGCTCTGGCCACAATACACAGTGTTACCCCTGCGGACAATACAGGTGCATAGACGGCTCACCCACCTGGCCTAGGCACAATGCCCCTCCTGGCACGTGACCTCAGGCACACCAGCAGTGCCCTCTCCCTCCTGCACAGGTCACTGTACCGGTGCCTGCACTGGTCCAGTGTTCTGCGCTGCCCAGTGACCTGCTCTAGCTCAGTGGCCACCTGCTGCCTCACATGGGTGCGGGCCATGCCTAGGGGTTCCTCCCCAAACAGTGGCCCATTGTGAGGCTCCACCATGGCCACTAGGTTGGCCACCTCCAAGCTACTCCACTGGGGAGCTCTCCTGCGTGCCACATCTACAGGTTGACAGTAGGCAATATGGCGCTCCGCAGTGCGGCAACCCCACGTGGAAATGTTGTGCAATACAACTCCGTCTGTCCGTATCGCACTGTTCATACAGCGCCGTCGGTCCCTATCGCGCTGTTACCGAACAGCGCGATAGAGCTGCAGACATGCCATACGTACAGCACCAAGGGGGCAAAGGTCAGGCACAAGGTCATGGGTCTGTGGCACAAGGCCACACACAGCGCCATCGGACGTCTACACGTCGAGCACGATCGGTCACCTGTGTGCCAGTGCCACAGTGGACTATTGTACAGTTGTGCCACAGCGCCATGTGGTGACCAACGTTGTAGCGCCACTGGCACAATGGTGGCCGTGTCCTGAATTGCTGATCGTGCACAGCACGTCATCAGCGCAGCAGACGCCTGCGTAAGCTACCTGGGCATGCGCAGTGCAGTGTACTACGCAGTCACAGAACTGCGCCGTTGGCTCAGCTGGCTCAACCATATTGCGTAAAGCGCAACAGCGTGATATTCAGCCGTCATATGCAAATCACCTGATCAGCCATTCAATGGCGCAGCGGCGAAATTTGCATCTCATTAAAGTTGCTCCACTACTAATTTGCATGCATTGCGCTATAAATGTGCGACAGTGATCTGCAATGGCCATATTCGGTTACTGCAGGTGATAGGTGGGTTGCATGCTGTGTGATGTTCTGGACTATGGTCATGGGATATTGCTGTATACTGCACAGTCACAGGTGTCCACTTCCACCCATACAGACTGTGACAAGGCTGAGCAAGGACTGAGTGAGGAGGATGATGGTGGGTGGAAGAGGAGGCCCAACTTCACTAAAGCTGAAACAGAGGCACTCTTCGAGGCCTACCTGGAGGAAGAGCCATTACTCAGTGGACGGCGGGGCACCCCTCAGGCCCGTGCTGCTGCATGGAGGGGGTAGCTCACACCATAAACCTGCACGGAAGCCACCAGGGCTCCATGCAGGAATGTAAGAAGAAGATGGGGACTGACAGGAGAAGGGTGAAGGAGAAGGTGGCAGCCCTCAGGATGGCACGCGCTGCCACAGGCGGGGGCCAGCCAGAGGTGGTGCAGCTGACCCCGGCGGAGGACCGTCTTGCTGCAGCCATGCAGTGCAGTGCCATCGAAGGCATTCCAGGAGGTGGCTTCCAGACAGGTGGTAGCCCATCACTGCATGGTATGACATGGTCGGGGGGGAAGGTGGATCCCGTGCACTAACATGTTCTCACTTTCTGTTACAGATCCTGTGCATCTGCAGGGGACAGTGGTGGAGGGCCCGTGCACTGTGGACATCCAGCCAGAGTTGGAGGAGGGTCCATCCACCTTTGCTGGTAGCCAGCGTGCATTGCACCAGTGTGCACGCCTGGCTGCCATCTCCGATGTTGGTGAGTCAGGTGTGGGGGGTGCCCTTCCTGTGTCTCAGTGGTCTGGCATGCAAGCATGCCAGCACGCTGTGGCTGTGGCTGTGGCACGAACCTGCACCATTGATGATGCAATGACTGCTATGGGCAGTGACATGTGTGTGTCACATAATGGACACACAGCAGGACAGCTTGCACCCATGGACCTAGCTGGTTCCAACGCGTGTGCCAGCACGTCAGCACAGTCCCAGGCTGTGCCTGTCAGCACCGTTGGGGCAGCACCAGTGGCTGTGCAGGTCTCTGGTACCATTGTGGACACAGCAGTGGAATGACTGGTCCCTTGGGCACAGCAGGCAGAGGGAGCAGCAGTCACCCACCGGGTCTGGGGCTACAGGGTTCAGCGGTGGCGTATGCACACCGCCTGTTGACTTGCCCATACCTGGTCCTGGTGAACAGCGCCCACCCTCAAGGGATGTTGAACATCAGGCCCTTCCATACCCTGAGGAACAGGTTGCAGATGTGGCAGACGACCCGTTTGATGAGCACACCCGCCTGCTGCGGGCATCAGTACAGCAGAAGATGCGGGTTGCAACGTCCATGGAGGCACTGTGTGTGGCTGTGGAGCGGCACAGCAGGGACAACACAATGATCCTTGCAGGGATTGTCCAAATGCGGATGGATGTGACTGCCACCATTGACAGGCAGACCCAGGCATTGGTCGCTGCCGTGGCCACATTGGGCACACAGTCAGGTGCCCCTGTGCCATGCACACCACACAGTACGCTATCCACTCCCCGTTCCCGGGTGTCGTGCAACACCCAGCCTGTCGATGCCGAGTTCTGCTGTGGGCATCCCGAGCACCCCTGGTGCAGGTATGTTCGGCATGCTGCAGACCCCTGTGCGGACAAGGTCACGCTCGCGCAGTGGGACCCCTGGTGGTCCATCAATGCCACCCCATGTGGCCCATGCTCAGCCTGCCAGTGCTGCTGGGTCTCGGTGGGGCTGCCCACACATCCGAGGTGGCCGTGGCACAGTGCCACATGACTGACCTGTCTCCCAGTGCAGTCCCTGTCTGGTGCTGCCCTGTGTGCAATGTGTGTCATGGTGGGCAGTGCACCAGTGGGTGCCCTGCCCAACACGGCGACACACGGACCACCTGCACACCCACCTGACTGCTGTCCATGGGTGCGTGTGCATGATGATGCCTGCATTGCACTGTACACCAAGGTGCAAGGGGTGCCCAGCATCTGACACATGTACATGGACAGTACAGGTGGTGGTGGTTGCCTGTGGATCTGTGTGTTTGACATGTCTGTTCCTGCTCTGCTGTGCACCTGCCCCTGTGCACTTTGTGCCTGGTGTGTGTGTGTGTGTGTGTCTGTCCATGTAGCGTGTAACTATTCACCCCTCCCTGGTTGTGTGTTTGTGTGCCTGTACCCTTCCACTCCCCTCACCATCATGCACCCCTGGTGTGTTACCCTGTGTGTATGTGGGTTGCGCCCTGGACAGTGTTGGTTGCACATGGCCCCATGACTTACCTGTGTTGTGCAAAGTGCTCCTCTGTGATGGTGTCCCGTGCAGCTGGGCCAGCCGGATCAGTCGGGGTCATGCCGTCCAAGGGGGCTGCTCATCCCCATCATCACCGGGCGCCACCAGCATCCCATCGCTGTCCTCTCTCGACCTGTGGGCTATCCAACGTCTTTGGCCATGTTGTGCAGGATACAACAGGCCAGGAATATCCCACAGGCCTTTGAGGGCTGTACTATAGGGCACCGTCGGAGGTGTCTAGGCATCGGAAGCGTGCCTTCAGCATCCCAAACACCCGCTCGATGATGTTGCATGTGGTGGCATGTGCCTCATTGAAGTGTTGCTGTGATGGGGTCGTGGGGCGCCGGTAGGGTGTGAGCAGCCAGGGACAGAGTGGTATCCATGTCACCTGTGTGGAGATAGTGGAGATTAGTGTCATGTTCAGGACCATATTGCCCCTAGCCCTGTGTGCCACTACCATGGCACCTGTGGCTTGCCCACCCGTCCCCCAACTTTGTCGCTCCTACATGCATACTCACCCACTAGATGTCCTGTGGGGATGTCCCCACTCTCGAATCGATGGCACAGGGCAGACTGGTACCATATGAATGAATCATGTGCTCCACCAGGGTGCGTGGCACAGACATTGATGATGCGCCCACTGGCATCACACACCACCTGGCAGTTGACACTGGAGGACCCCTTCCGGTTGTGATTGCGGCTTCGCGGGCCAGGTGGCATCGCGAATAGCCACATGGGTGCAGTCTCTATCACTCTATGCGCCAGGCATACGTGCTACCCTGTGGAACTCCTGTATGTTTGCTGTACGCTCTGCCGTGGTGCTGGGGAAATGGATGTACTCTGCAGCATGTGGCAGCAGTGTGCTGAGGAATTGGGTGAGGATGCGGACGTGGCCAACTGTGTTATGCCTGTGGTGTCCCCTGTTGGCCTCTGGAAGTACCCGTGACAGCAAGCACATGCAGGCTGTTACCTTTGTCTCTACTGACAGAGCATGACTCCGTCGTGAGGGTGCCTGCATCACATCACTGCACAGCTCACAGAGCCGCCTCAGTATTGCCCTGTTCAGGCAGTACCAGCCCACAATCTCGACATCCAATACAGCTCAAAGCTGATGCAGGCACGATTTGCCTGTTGGGGCGCATTTCAGGACCGGTCCCTTCCACGCCACGCCCCCTGCAGCATGCCTTCTCACCCTCTCACTACAGCTTCCATGTGGAAGCTGGCACTGTCCATCTTCCTGGCTTGTGTCCCCCCCCCAGCTGTTGTTGTTCTGTTCCCCTCCGCTGTCCTGACTGCTACCTCCACTGCGTCGGGTACACCTACTGGCCTCCGAACTCTGTGGCTCCACATGCCTTCAGCTGTCACTATTCTGTCCTGCCTACTCCCTGGCCTGCACTGGTTGCTGCTGTGGCCTGCTCTCTGTTGCTGCCTCATGAGCATTCCCTGTCGAGTTCTTGTGCCTCTTCCTTGAGCTTTTTTATTTTGGCTCATTTCGCTGTGGCGCAACTTCCGCTGATCCACTGTTGCGCGTATTGCGAAGTCTTTGAACATTGCATTGCGCACTTTATGCATGGTTCCACCCCCTTCGGCTGCGCATGCCTTCATTTGCATTGCACTGTTGCTCAGCATGTTTTCAGTGGCGCAACTGCCTCCCAATGAATATCACAGAATGGCGCATTTGCGGACTTGCACTGGCGCAACCCTATTGCGCATAGCGCGACCCTTTTGAATATCCCACCCAGTATTCAATAAGTATGTGTTTCTGATAATCAGTATTTACTTCTGGTAAAGGACCAGCATTTTGCAATGTGTTTTATTCACATGTTTCCTTAATTGTACATTTTATTGTATATACATTGGGTACATGATTATTTGTGTTTCAGCAACTGGTTTGTAGTGTTCTCCAAATAACCTAGTAATTGAATGTCTTAAGTATTAATGCCTGGGATTGGCATGTATATATTTGCATTATAGCTATAGTGGCTTATTATAAGTAAGGATGAGTAGGCTACACGCCTATTTAAACTTAGTGCAATTATTTGTATAGATATATATTTAAATATGATATATGGTTCTATTTTATGCTATCTCCCAAGATGTCATTGATTTCATGTGATTCCTACCACATAATGTGCATTAAAAAGTATTTCCACTAAGGTGATTAAAACCAGTGGTGGGTGATTTTATAATTAATTAATTAATTAATTATTCTATTAAGCACAGGATCATTATGTATACAAGCACATGACTAGGGTTCTTTAATTCACTCTGAGGAAGCTCAGCAATTAGCAGGGTGAAATGTAAGTTTTTTCCGCATGGCCACAACTGTTTTGCTCTAGCCTACTGATTTTGTTATATTCCACTATTTATTAAATGGACTGACACTTATATAGTATCTGTGGGTTGATTTTGTCCAGTCAATGGGTGTTTGTGCTTGTACTGTTCCTATAACATATATAATCTTTGTAAAAAAGCTGTGTTAATGCACCAGTTAGGGTTCAACCTAATGCCACAAAAGTAGGGAAATGTGGCATTAGGGATTCCAACCCTAACTTCCTTCCCCCAGGCAGAAAAAGGAAAAAACTGAGATTTGGGGTCTCTGGAATCTTGGTGAATCAGTGTTGGGGTCTTCCTTGGGGTTGTCAACCCTAATGCTCACCTCTTCCCTGAGTGAACAAGGTAAGATGTGATCTCTTTGCTCTACGCAGGGCCCACAGCATTTTGCATCAAGAAAGCTACAGCAGATCCTGTTGCCAACATGTGGCAAGACATACTTCTTTACCTTTGAAGAGTATATCACTATGACAAAATGGCTTGGAGCTGTACCTTATGCTTCAGACAGGAGGCTAAGAGCTGGGGTTGCAGGGTGAGCATTAGGGTTGACAACCCAAAGAGGACCCCGCCACTGATTCGCCAAGACTCCAGAGACCTAAAATCCTATAATTTTTTCCTTTCGTTGCTCAGTTGGTGGTGGGTAGTTAGGTTGGAAACCTTAACACCACATTTCCCTACTTTTGTGGTGCAAAGTTGAACCCTACCTGGTGTATTAATGCAGTTTTTTGCAAAGCATTTCCTTTAATTTTGAGATAATGGAATCATATTCTCATTCATGCAGGTCCTTTCAGGACCTGCATAAACAGATGCAGATGCGCACATCCCTCTGGGCCCTATACCAAGGGAAGACTCCATCCGCCTAAGGAAGTGAAGGGCCCACTGTGCAGCAATGGATGTAAGAATTCATAGGGCTCTCTGGTGGGCTTCAGAAGCACATTACTCTGTGGGCCCTGCACTTCCATTTGGCCACAGATACAGACATGCAGGGCAAAGAATATACCTCTCAGCCAATGCCCAGTGCCCTCTTGCCACCCATGGGTGGAGAGGTACAGGGCCCTATGCCAAGAGAACAGTTGTTTTCACTATGACCAGATCCATACAAGAAATCCTGCACTATTCCTTCACTGGTTGTGGTGATGTTTTTCTCTTTAAGTGGCTAGTTTTCCATTAGCAGGTTATATAGATCTGCCACTAGAGGGATCTTGTTCTTTAATTTAAAAAAGTCTACCCTCTTAAAGTCACAGTTGCTTTACCTGCTCTATACCTTCCTTGTACTGCCTCCCTACTAAATCCTATTTGCCGAAATTTTCACCCAGGATTATTTCAAGCTACTGTACTGATTCAAATTGGGAAATTCTGTTTTGGGGAAATGCTTATATTTTACTGCTTCTAATTTGGAAATTTGGGGATTTTGTCTTGGGGAAATGTCTTACTGTTTAAAGTTGATTGAGCTCCTGTGAAGTTTCCTCCCCCCACCCCCTTCCTACCCTAGTTAAATACGCTCTAGCTCCGCCCCTCTTCCTCACACTCAGCCCTCGATTGCCCGCTGGTCCCTCCTATTGGTCTGCAACACTTGCTTGCCTTTTCTCTTCCTTTCTGTCCTGCCTAGCTCCAGCCTACACTGCTCTCTCTCCCCCCCCAGCTGCTCACATACCCCATCCTCGCCGTTCCTGCTCACTTTCAGTTCTCTTTTCACTACCTCCCCCTGCCTGTTTTTTTTCTTTTCTTTCACCCTGCACCAGCTATGAGTTCCCTCCCCCACCTGCTCCTTCCCCTTCTCTTCCTCCTTGTCCTTCCTCCTTTGTTCTCTCTCTCTCCCAGGCCCCTGCCACCCCCACCCCATACCCACTATCTACTTAATCAATTCCAGCAGCACCTTGGGAACGCTCCACTTCTCGACCAGTCCTCCCCATGGGCCTCCACTTGGAAATATCTGGCTACTTCTTATCACCACTAACATTGGTCTTCATGCCACCCTATCCCTACTGTACCACATTGCATATCATCGGGGCTGTCATATGGACTCTACCTACTGCCCATACACTAAAAGGAAACACAAATTATCACTACTGGACCTGCACCTCTGTTCAATGAAACTCCTCCTACTTCTCCTACTGATCTCAGGCAACGTTCATTCGAACCCTGGCCAGAGCTGTTCAAGCCTTCTGAAAAAGGTAGGGGCCCTCATCATCACAACCATTAACATCAGCAGCCTGTTACCAAAGCTTGATGCACTCCAAGCCTTTATCAGCCAACATAATCCTGACATCCTTGCTGTAGTTGAAACATGGCTGACACCAAATGTTCCTGATCTGGCAATTACCTTACAGGGCTACAATGTTTTCAGACTGGACCGTGTCTCTAAAAGGGGAGGGGGCTGTTCCATCTACATTAAGGATAATCTCCTGGGGCACCTTGTTCCAACCCCAGTCCCTGCCTCCTCGACCCAGCTTCTACCCATTAAAATTCTTCTAGGTCCCAATCAAAAAGCCCTCACCATTGTCTCTGTATATATTCCACCTTGAGATCAAGATTTTGGCATCAAAGAAGTTCTTAACTTCATAGCTCCCAACTTCCTGTCTCTAAACACTTTCTGCTTGGTGATTTCAATATAAACTGGCTCGTCTATGATGTCTACACTCATAAGGATGCCCTTGCAGCTACCAATCTCTCACAATTGGTCACCACACCAACTCAGATAAATTACAAAACTGGCACCAGTACCCTGCTGGACTGGGTTCTCACCAATCACCCTACCAGGATCTCTCGTACCTCTGTTCTCCCAGACTCTCTCAGTGACCACTTCCTGGTTATATGTGAATAGTCTAACAAATTTCTAAAGCCACCCCCCTATAATCATTACCAGCACAGTCCTCCCCCGTGGTCAACTTACCCATCTCAAACAGTACCTATCCTTACAAGACTGGCTGCCCATCTACAAGGCGACGGATGTTGACCTTGCCCTCGGCTACTTCATCACCGCCTTCAATAAGGCCTGTGACCTCTTCACTCCTTCAAAAAATGGAAAACAAAAGCCCTCTGTAACCCTTGGATAACTGCGGAGCTCCTTTCCCTGCTGAAATCTAGGGACCACCTGTGGGCAGTGGCTAAAGCCACAGGCAAACAACCTGACATCCAAAATACAAACATGCCCGTAATGCCTGCACAAAATCCATTCATCTCATGAAAAGCTCATATTATAAGGACATCCTCACCAACACCTGAGAAAATGGTCATGCTTTCTGGGACAATATCAAGGACATTACTGGGAAACAATCAAAGTCCCCTCCGGGCCATGTTAATTGTTGAAGGATCCACTACCCTTGATCCCATGGTCATTGCAAATACCTTTAACATGGCTTTTACTGACCTCATTACTGTTCTACCACCTGATTTCTTCACAGTCAGTCACACCCCCTCTAACACGCCCTGCACTCTGTCAAACCACCCTCATTTTTACTTCAGGGAGATTAAGATGAATAAAGCTCACTGCCACATCGCCTCAGCCATCTCCACTTACAGAATCAGCAGTGACACCCTGGACCTTAAGCTGCTATCACTTACACTTGACAAGGTCCTCAGTCCCCTAACTAAAATTCTTAACCTCTCTCTCTCCACACCAGTACACTCCTTGAAATATGGAAAACTGCCACTGTGACCCCGGTCCACAAAAGTGGGGATAAGACCTGCCACTCTAACTACCGCCCAATTTCCATAGTGCCACCCCTATCCAAGGCCCTAGAGCATATTGTTGTGGATCTGCTCACTGATTATTTGGACAAATATAATATTCTGTGCACACAACACCACAGTTTTAGAAATGGGCATAGTACCACCACTGCCCTGCTTGAATTTACTGGTGCAGTGCATAGTTCCCTTGATAAAGGTCTTCTTACTGGGGCTGTCTTCATCGACCTCTTGAAGGCATTTGATACGGTCCATAATCGGCTGCTGTATGACCAACTACTCCTTGCTGGCCTCGCACCGGACTCAGCCTGCTGGTTCAGAAGCTACCTTGACAACCACTCTCAAAGAGTAAAAATTGCCAGTGCTATCTCGGGCACCTTGCCTGTCCGCTCTGGAGTCCCTCAGGGGTCCCTACTGGGCCCTCTCCTTTTCAGCCTCTTTTTAAACTCCTTACCACAATCCTGCTCGGAACAAATCATCCTGTATGCGGATGATGCTGTTGTCTTTTCTACGCACAAGGACCTTTCACCACTACACCACAGCCTCCAACTCGGATTCAGTGGCATTGAAACATGGTTCTCCAATCATAAACTAGTCCTCAATCACAAGAAAACCAAGTCATTGCCATTCTGCAGTTCACATAACCATTACAAGCAACGCCCCCTTGCCATCTCCACCAAGCAGGTGACTGTCTTCAAACAAGTTTACTCATTCAAATACCTAGGGATTCTGCTTGACCCCAATCTCGCCTATACAGTTCACATTGATAGCGTGGCTTAAGATGCCAACACACACCTTGGATTACTCTACAAACACAGGCAGCACCTCACCCCAGAGACCCTGAAGATTGCTGTCCAGAGCTCTGTGGTGTCAATTATTGAGTATGGCCTCATTATCTATGGCTCTGCCACGACGTCCACCCTCCGACACATAACAACTGCACTTAACAAAGCATGCCAACTCACAACTGGTACCCACCGCCTCACCCACACCTGTGCCCTTTATGAACAATCCGGATGGCTCCAACTCTCCAGCCGTATAAAGTATCTCACATGTGCTATGGCAGGAAAAATCAACCTTGGCCTTACACACCCTGGTGTTACTGCCTTGTTACATCAAAACACCAACCGACAGAACACCAGGAGCTCGAAGTTCCTCTCTCTTGAACTATGCAGGGCCAACGCTCCTTCACCTATAGGGCTCCTCTATGGATGAATAGTCTCAGCCACACCACCTCCTCTACCTCAACACTAGGTCTATACAAAACCAGGCTCCAGGCCCATCTCATTGCTCTAGCTCCTGTGACTGCCTCTCCTAGCTGATGATCTACACAACTTTAATCCTAACTTATATACTGCTTAACCCCAGGCCCCCCCAGTCCCCCTCCCCCCAGTTCCTGAGGCGCCACTTCAAATCTTAGGTCTTCATACCACCTCATTAGTCTCTTCTTGTCCCATTATAGCACTTAATTTCCCCTCACCCTGCCCCCTTTCTCTTCTATCACTCCTTCCCATTTATTTTTCAACAAATGCCTCTGGCTGCACCTTCATCCCCCACCCATCCCTGTTTCTCTGCCACCCCCGGGCGCCTGACCCTACCCATTCTTTGTGGGCACATGCGTTCTAGCTGTGTTCACCATTTTACTATAGCTGCCTCTGTTAACCACCTACACTTCTCCTCCTCCTCCTCCTCTACACCTTACTCTTCCTATAATTGACCCCTTTCAATAGCACTGCTGTACACTGTTGCTTCCTTG
Source organism: Neoceratodus forsteri (assembly GCA_016271365.2). NCBI lineage: Eukaryota > Metazoa > Chordata > Ceratodontiformes > Ceratodontidae > Neoceratodus > Neoceratodus forsteri. The sequence goes on from CM057451.1 coordinate 241,592,952, forward strand.
TTGTTTGTTATTTCTGACATGGAACCTTTGTAAAAGAGCCTTGGCTCAAAGGTATTTGTAATCCTAGAATAAATAAAATAAAAAAAAAATAAAAATGGTGTCACATAACAGTGCCATCCCCCCTGCCTTGCACCATCCAGCTGGGTCACTGAGCTTGCCCCCAAACTCAGCTCACCGCCACAGGATCACAAAGCACTACCAATTGGGGTAAAGGCTAGCACTACACACGTTTCTTAATAATTATCATTTTTTTTTTATTTTGACCCCATATTTGCAGGATAGTCATTTTAAGACTCACCTTATAAACATGACATGTGGCATTTATAGTATATTGTCCGAAATATCAGTTTGCACCACAAGTGCAAAAACATATCTCATCCAGGATTTAAAAAAAAATGACTTCTGTCACATTTTTCAGGTAATGTGGAAAAAATGGCTATGTTAAAAGTTTGGAGTCAAAATATTGAAAATTAATGAAGTTATGAGTGAATGTCGAAATATTTCTATGTTCACTCATAACTTGATAATTGTACCTTATTTTTACACCAAATTTTCAACATAGCCTTCTTATGACCCTTCTTTGTGAGCCCAGTATTTTAAAATGTTCAAATCCTGCTGAAATGTGATTTCACATTGCAACTGCAAAACCACATTTTGGCACATATTTGAAAAATGTCAGCTACCTTGTTCATGAGGTCGGATTACAAAAAGGCACTGTTGAAAGTTTGGGGGAAAAATATGAAAATGAGTGAAGTTATGAGTGAACGTTCAAATATTACATTGTTCACTAATAACTTAATCATTTTACCATATTTTACACCACATTTCCAGCATGGCCTTCCTATGACCACACCTCATGAACCTGGTAGGTAAGGTAGGTAGGTAAAAACTTTATTTTTATACAGGAATACATGTTGTTTGGATTTTGCAGTCCAGTTTGCAAGACAGTCCTGTTTTCAGAACAAAGTTACATAACAAAATATAAATAAGTCTAAGATATACCAATTAATACAAATACATTTATACACAAGACAAACCTAAGGAGCAGCAGGAGCACAAATACAACAGGTCATATGATATTAGTTATAATAATTGCAAGAGTAAAACAATGTACTGTATTCCTAATAGCCTGAGAAAATACTGGGAATTCTGTAATGTCCCGAACAGTAGGAGGGAGTATGTTCCAAACTGCAGCAGCCCTAATGTTTAAGGTCCTATCTCCAAATATATTCCTTCTCTTACCAAGTTGAATTTTATTTAAATGGACTGATCTATTCAATACCCTCCTGTTTATCCCCCCCTTCCGGAAAAAGATGTCTTGAAATTGAATGTTCAGGAAAATAAAACCTTAAGTTGTGCATTAATAGTAACCACATTCTCACATAACCTATTTCTAAGGGTTCCCAGTCCAACCTATTCAATAATAGGCAATGATGGGTATAAATACATATCTGTATTCGCCGGAACAGGCTGTCTACTTCTACCTTCAAGCTAAAAAGAAGCCTAAAAAACTTCTGCCAGACCGCCTTCCTGACAGACCTTAGCAACATCAACTGGCAGAATTTCTATCTGGCCCCCTCTGTTACTGAGGCTTTCAATATTTTCCAAAACCTACTAGTAGGACTGATAAATAAACATGCTCCACTTAGGAGGATCAAAACAAGAAAAAGGTCCTCTGACTGGTTCACCCCTACCTTGAAGAAAGCCCTCCAGGACAGGGATCTACTGTGGAAAAGAGCCAGGAAAACAAAGTTAGAAGCCAACTGGCTTGCCTTTCGGGTGGCTAGGAATGCCTGCACCAAGTTAATAAGGGCAGAAAAATCACGTTATTTCCTGATCACCCTTGAAGAAAATAAAAATTGCTCTGCCAATTTTAGGAACATTCTTAAAGAGGTTGAAGGTCACTCACCAGCCTCCCCCCTGCCCACTAGAATAGTGGCAGGTAACACTCCTTACACAACCAGAGCTGACATTCTTGAACAACTCAACAATCATTTTGCCACAGCAGGCCTTGCTTTCGATGATTCGCCCCTCAGCAAGCTAAATGTTCGCTGCAATGCCACTGATGGCTTATTCTCTGACATTGCCACAAACCCGAGACACTCCTCCTTCTGCTTTCAACCAGTTACATTCATCAGGTGGAGGACCTTCTAATATCTCTGGACACAAAAAAGTGTGGCGGTGCTATAAAACCATTTTTCTTGAAAACAGGCTTTTACCATCTGACTGCCCAAATCCCCCACCTATTTAATAGTTCCCTGACTCAGGGTGAATTACCTCCTCTTTGGAAAACAGTGCACGTCATTCCCCTTTTCAAGTCTGGAGATCCAGCTGACCTGAACCACTACCATCCTATTTCATTGCTTCCTACCCTGTCAAAAATCCTGGAGAAAATTGTCAATTACCAACTTTGGGATTATCTAGAATCCGAGAACCTCCTGAACCCAGCCCAATCAGGTTTTAGGCCCAAGCACAGCACTATAACTGCCCTCACCAAAGTCTCCAATGACTGGCAAAATGCTTTGGACACAAAAAACATGTCTATGCCCTCTTTCTGGACCTTAGTAAGGCCTTTGATACCGTGGATCATAGCCTTCTGCTTAACATCCTGAACAGCTTCGGCCTAGACAATACTGCCCTAAAGCGGTTTGAATGTTATCTCTTCAACAGACTGCAACAGATTAAAGCTCAAGGGGAACTGTCTTTGCTCAAAACCCTTCCTCAGGGTGTGCCACAAGGCTCCATGCTGGGCCCCATCCTATTCATTTTATACATAAACCATATCGACTCTCACATACGCTCAGGCTACATACATCTATTCGCTGATTATACGGTTCTCTACACTATTAACTCAGCCCTGGATATCGCTTATGACGAGCTACAACACAACTTTGTCATACAATTTACTAAAGCCCAAGCTACTGCTTAATGCAAAAAGAACCAAGGCAATGTTCTTATCTCCACTTGCCACTCATACCCAGGGGACACCATCGAACTGCCTGATTTACACCTTATTAAATGAACCTCTGGAAATAGTGGATAAGTTTAAGTACCTGGGTCTCTGGTTGGATAACCGGCTTAATTCTGCAGTACATCGGAATGAGCTATCAAAAAAGCTAAGACGACAAGTATCTTACAGGGAGGAACAGGGTGCAGGAATACACTATTTTTAAGCGAAATAGATGTTCCAGGACTAGAGGGCATGGGATGAAGTTGGAGGGAGGATGATTCAGAGGAAACGTGAGGAAGAATTTCTTCACAGAACGGGTGGTGGACAAGTGGAACACCCTGCCAGAGGAAGTGGTGGGGGCTGAAACAATCATGGGATTTAAGAATGCATGGGATAGACATAAAGGAATTCTGGAGGTCAGGGGTAAGGGGCAACAGACTTCTAGGAAAATATAAACTGAACTTACAAGCTCAAATGGGCAGACTGGGTGGGCCATAGGCCCTTATCTGCCGACACTGTCTATGTATCTATGTATCTATGTAATGTCTAGGTATCTCTTATCACATAAGACACCTCCTCATATTAGAAGCCAGAAAGACACTGATCCTTACAACTTTTATTCCTCTGCTCAATTATGCAGACATTCTTTACAGCCACTGTTCAAATCAGGCATTATGTAAATTAGACACTCTCTATCACCGTGCCTTGCGGTTTATTCTGGATATGCCCAGTCGTACTCATCACTGCTTGCTCTACCAAAAGCTCATCTGGCCATCTCTTACATTCAGGAGGCAAAGAAATGCCCTCCCATGGTTCTACAGGGCCTTAACCGATAAGCTACCAGGTTATATCTCTGCTGTCTTTGTACATGTAACAGGAGCGTATGGCCTAAGAAGCACATCCCTTGTATCCTTCAAGGTGCCAAGAATAAGGTCCCAGTATGGTAAGGTTTCTATCAATTTTTCCTTCCCTTCCCTTCCCTTTGGAAAACATGCAAAATACACTAAGGTTCTCATCCCTGCCGGATCATCATACCTTTAAGCTGTTTATCACATGCATCCTGAAGGTCATATGTACCTGCCACAGGTGATTATCCTACTGGCCTCCCTGCCCTGCTCTCCATTTACTTAGCACTTATTTACAACTCCAGCACTTCTCTGCACATCTCCCTCTGTATACTCTTCTTACCCCCTGGCCTTACTATGTTTGTGTCATCTCTCCCTCTAGTGTTGACATCCTCCTCCTGAAACCCCCCTTCCCCCCATCCTTCCCCTCAAAGGGTCGACCCTCCTGGTCGGTCCGTTCATGCCTTCTTGTTCTATTGTTAATTTAATCTTCTTACCACACCCTGTTACTTCTATTGCTTTGTATAGTATCCACCCCAGATGTTGGTGTACTCTTAATTTAATTTATTAACAATCTGCACACTCTGTATTATCCAATGTTGTTGTTGCTATTTTTTTACTGTATGTACCAGCCTGCACTAAATGTCCAATTGTATTATTCCTTGCTCTGTTCCCTTCTGCCAGGACCATCTTGGAAATGAGCTTACTCAATGATGAATCTGCCTGGTTAAATAAAGTTCTGATTGATTGATTGATTGATTAATTGATATCTAGCTATTCTTTAGTAAGTTTTGTCTACACATTCCAAGAGAGATTTTTTAGCTGTTCTATAGACCAATTAGCCATAATTTAGGGTTGGTAAAATAAGTTATTCCACGATCCTCTTCCTGTCAGACTGTTTCAAACACCTTATTGTTCTTTTTAGGACCCCCAGTTTTTTATTCACTTTCCCTATAGTACTAGTTATGTGCTTTGTAAAGAATAATTCTGTATCACAAATCACCCCATAACTATAATTATCCACCAATTCCAGGATGGTAGAATTCTGAGTTTGAATCATGGGTTTAACACCATTTCGACCTTTTTTAGGTGAAAAATACATTTGTTTGGGGTTTTTTTGTGTGTTCATAAGCAGCCTCGACCTGGTGAACCAACCCTCAATACTCGCAAAGTGTGACTGCAGATTGGACTGTAATTCATTAGCATTTCAGCCTGAAGCAACTAGGTAGGCAAAAATGTTCAAATCCCACTTGAAAGGTGAATTTATGCAGCAACCACAAAATCACCTTTAGGAAGCAATCTGGAAAAATTTCACCATGCTTGTTCATGAGGATGTGTCCCACAAAGACCATTTTAAAAATTTGGTGTAACAATATTAAAAATTTACAAAGTTATGAGTAAAAATTAAAAGCCCATTGAAATACATTAAACTGGACTTGCATTATTTACTCATATCGCAGTTGCCGTTTCCAGTAAGAAGACATGTTTTCGGTTAGAGAGTGGATCTACACCATGGAACAAGTTCAGGTGAGTGAAGGTGTGTGTGGAGGTGTTGGGATACTGTAGGTGGGGGTCTGGGGATCTTGGGGTCAGATCACCAATGGATCATTTTCTATTTTACAGGTTCGGCAAACAATTAAAAAAAAGATCAATGAGGGGTGGTTTTCTTCATTTCAGGGGGACCCTAGTGGACAGTGGGAATTGGGCAGCCCAGTGTTGGAATGATTTTTAGTGGCACTGGGGGTGGGCACCCTAGTGCTGCCAACAGTATATTGTGGAAGGTGGGTGGGCAACCTGGACGGAAGGAGGGCAAGAGGAGAAGCAGTACCATGGTTGAGCACCAAATTTTCTACATTTTCGAACAAGCCTATGGTGTAAACGAGTTGGTCAAATAATGGTGCATTATCATTAGCATCTACAACTTTAACTGTGATGTGAGCAGTTCCTGTTAGTTCTGATACCCAACCATCAATAACTATCAGATCCAAATGATGCTCTGGAGTCTGGTCTCTAAAGGCTGTTCCTGTAAAAGAATGGGCTTTTGCCTGCTTTCACCTCAGGCCTGCATATCTAAAATTAAGTTCTTATTGGATAACAAAGTGTAGGCACACAGTGAATTTATGCCACTATCTAAAGTTTTTGCACCCTCCAAAGGGAACCATGCCCTGACAGCGCAGATTCTGATTTTTCTAAGTAAATCTCACTGTTCTGGAAGCTTGGCCTGTTGTCATTTATGTACATGATCTTTATTTCATCATGATACATACATTTCAAAGGGATTTTTAATTAAGACTTCATGAGGTGGGGTCCAAAAAGGCCATATTAAAAATAAGGTGTAAAAATATTAACAATTGACAAAGTTATGACTAAAAGCTAAAACCCCATTGAAATACATTAAACCAGACTTACCCTATAGTCTCATATTACAGTGGCCAGTTCCAGTAACAAGACATATAGTAGAGGACTTCCGGTGATGTCACCGACCAGGATGCGAGGATAAAATCTAGCTTCACAGATCCTGGGCTAAAAGCAGACTCTTCCACAACTAAAAAGTTAAAATAACTAAAAAAGAACAACAGGGAGAGTCACAGCATTGAATGGCAGGCAAAAATCGGACTGCACGTACCCCCAGAACCAAGGATTCAGCAGGATTCTCTCGCCGTCCAGCAAGCCCTGCAGCGATCCTACCAGACATGGCGGCTTCTAATGGGGCCTCATCTCAGCAACCCAGCAATGCCACTATCCTATCAGAGCTGCAGGAGTTCAGGACTGAGGTTTGCACCTTTTGGACAGAACTAACCACAGAAATCAGCAAACTTTCAGCCCGAGTTACAGAAGTTGAAGCACAGCATACAGAAATCGATGACCAGACCGATAGGCTTGAACGCATGGTTGCACATTTACTAGATGAGCAGCATACCCTAAGGGAGAAATGTGAGGATATGGAAACTAGATTGTGCCGGAATAATCTGAGGATACCTGGGGTCCTACAGGATAAAGATGGGAGAGATTTATTAAAATTTGTGGAGGAGCTCCTCCGTGATTCGCTTCAATTGGACACAGCTTTTAAATTTGACATAGACAGAGTACACAGGGCCCTCTCACCAAAACCAGCCCAGCCAGACAGACAACCCCTCTCCATCATGAAGTTCTTAAACTTTGCCACATAGCAAGCAATCCTTACCAGAGCCTGGAGAATGCAGGACACTAAGTACAAAGAAAAGCGCATTTACTTTGATAATGACTATTCTCCATCTGTCTCAGCTAAAAGCAGGGCCTACGCTCCAATTCTTCACCTCTTAAAACAACAGCAACTCAGATTTACTACCCCATATCCAGCTCGATTAATTATCATGTTTCCAGATGGCCCACAAACTTTTGAGTCACCAGAAGAAGCTGCAAAAGCACTTCAAATCAAGGGACTTGCCCAATCTACTTAGGAGGATTCCTCTCTCAGGAAAACCCAGCAAGGCCTTCACGATGCTGTTTGGGACAATGCCCGAGACTCTAATTCCAGAAAGAGACAGAGCCAAGCAACCATGGAGGATGTGAAAAAACTTCTACAAAGATTCCAATGACTTGCACTGCAGTGATGGGTGAGAGAAACCCTGCAGAGACTTTAAGAAAATAATAATTTGATGCGGAGGTGTCTCTACATATTGGGAGTACACAAAGTTATTTAGGGAAGCCTGTGTGACGTGGGGGTAAATGGGAAATAAAGATTATTTTAATATTCCCAGGTTTATAGATGGTAACAAGGTCTGAAACCTGGAGATATATTCTTAAAGGTTCCCATATATCATCTCTCCCCCCCCCCGAAACTTGTAGATAGTCCTCCCACTGTCACTGTTTTATTAAAAAATAGCCCAGGAAAGGAGGCATGAATTAATGCAAATTCTATAGTGCTACATGCTCACTTGACTACTGCTAGGTCAGTGCTCCATCCCTATGCGGCCAACGTATCCATATGGCTCTACTGGAAATGAGGCATTTGGGGACCATTTCCTGGGGGTCTGTGTTCCTCATTATTATTTCCAGTGTGGCCTACTGCACCACTAGGTTCAAGGGAAACAGTGGTGCTGGGGGCCCTTGGCGTTGCCTTGAAACTCCCCCGCAGGGAGAATTCATCTGCCCCTCTATAGGAGAGGTCCATTTCCTTTCCCTACCTTGGGAGCTGTTTAAATGTTTTGACAAGTTTAGAGATATACTGTATCGGGTACATTTTTCTGGTATAAAACAGTTGATGCTCTGCTGGCATCTGGTTATTTTAGCAGGCCCAGTCATCCTAAGAGATACGAGTAGAGTCAACTTGCAACAGACCTGCAAATGGTTGATTGTTTTTGGCCTAGTCCCGAGTATATTAGATCCCAGTGTAGTTTTAGACACTAGGGCCCAGATATTCAAAAGAGTTGAGCCATGCTCAATAGGGTTGCGCCTGTGCAAGTATGAAAATGCGCCATTCTGTGATATTCAGCAGGAGGCAGTTGGGCCCCCCAAATCACACTGAGCAACAGTGCAATGATAATGAAGGCATGCGCGACTGAAGGGGAAGGAACCATGCATAAATGGCGCAGTGCGATATTCAACAACTTGCACCATGCGCAATAGGGGAGCAAGCGGAAGTTGCGCCATAGCGGAAATGAGCCAAAATAAAAGGGAGCAAGGGAGAGGCACAAGAACGCTACAGGGAAGCCACATGAGAGCAAAACACAGCAGGACACACTGGGCAGCAGGAACACACAGGGCCAGGCAGGAAAGGGCACCTGAAAGCAATAGCCACAGGGGAAGGTGTGGGAGACATTGCAGAAGGGGAGGTACACCACACAGCAGTGAGGCAAGCACAGGCAGGTGTTCCTGGTGCAGGGGAAGTAGCAGTGAGGACAGCGGGGGGAATACAGTAACAGCTGCCGGGGGGTGAACACAATCCAGGGACGTGGCCAGTGCCACCTTCCAAATGGAGGACGTTATGAGGGGGGTGAGAAGGTGGGCAGCAGGGGGGCGTGGCCGTGGAAGGGCCCGTCGGCAGTATGCCCCCAACAGGCAGTACTGAGCCCACACCAGCTTCAAGCTGTACAGTGATACCGAGATTGTGGGCCGGTACTGCCTGAATCGGGCAGTTCTGAGGTAGTTCTGTGAGCTGTGCATGAAGTGATGTAGGCACCCACACAACGGAGCCATTCCCTGTCAGTGGAGACCAAAGTGACAGCTTGCATGTGCTTGCTCACCACGGGTACCTTCCAGAGACCAACTGGGGACACCACAGGCATAACCCAGTTGGCCACGTCATGCCACCTCACCCAGTTCCTCAGTGCATTGCTGCCACATGCTGTGGAGTACATCCATTTCCCCAGCACACCGGCGGAGAGCACAGCAAACATACAGCAGTTCCACAGGGTAGCACGTATGCCTGGCATGCTAGGAGCAATAGACTGCACCCATGTGGCCATCTGCACACCATCTGGCCCTGAGGGAGCCGCATACATCAATCACAAGGGCTATGCCAGCATCAACTGCCAGGTGGTGTGCGATGCCAGGGGGCGCATAATCAATGCCTGTGCCACGCACCCTGGGGGAGCACACGATGTCTTCTTCTGGCACCAGTCAGCACCGTGCCACAGATTTGAGAGTGGGGATATCCTCACTGGCCACCAAGTGGGTGAGTATGCAAACCACATGGACAATCATAGGGCCTGGGGGGGCATGGTCAGAGGTGACATGGGTAGTGGCCTACATGGCCCGAGGCAGGGCGATGCTGATCACCAAACTAACCTCCACCCTCTACACATAGGTGACAGTGGATACCCACTCCGTCCCTGGCTGCTCACACAGTACCGGCGGCACACAACCCCATTGCAGCAACACTACAATGAGGCACACGCCACCACACGTAATGTCATCAAGCGGGTGTTCGGGATGCTGAAGGCACGTTTCTGTTGCCTGGACACCTCCGGCGGTGCCTTACAGTATAGCCCCTCAAAGGCCTGCAGGCTATTCCTGGCCTGTTGCATCCTGCACAACATGGCCAACGAATGTGGGATAGCCATACAGGTCGAAGAGGGGGACAGCGATGGGGACGATGAGGACGCTGGTGATGATGGTGATGGGCAGCCCCCCCTTGGACGACGGGACCCCCGACTGCTCCGGCTGGCACAGCTGCACCGGGACACCATCATGGAGGAGCACTTCAGCCAACCCAGGTAAGTCATGGGGCCATGTGCAGCCAACAGGGGCTAAGGCACAACCCACAAACACTCATGGACACACACCAGGGGTGCATGCTGGCAATGGAAGTGGCAGGGCATGGAACCACACACACACAACCAGGGATGGGTGAGGTCTAACATGCCACGCGGACAGACACACACATGCACACACACACAATGCACCAAACATGCACAAAGGGTAGGAGGCACACCGACCCAGAATGCCACCCCTAGCAACACACATGTCCACAGACCACCACGCCCACTGCCTGTCCATGTGCATGTGTCAGATGCTGAGCACCATTGCACATTGGTGTACAGCACAATGCAGGCATCATCATGCACACACAACTGCGGACAGCAGCCGGGAGGGTGTGCAGATGGATTGTGTGTCCACCTGCAGGGCCGGGTACCCACTCGTGCACTGCCCACTGAAAGACACAATGCACACAGGGCAGCACCAGACAGTAGCCACGTTGGGAGACAGGTCAGTCACGTGACACAGTGCCCCGGCCACCACGGATGCATGGGTGGCCCCGCTGAGACCCGCCAGCACTGACAGGCTGACCACTGGCCTCATGGGGTGGCACCGATGGTCCCCAAGGGGTTCCACTGCACGAACACGACTGTGCTCGTGCAGGGGTCTGCAGCACACTGAACATCCCTGCGCCAGGAGTGCTCGGGACGCCCACATCTGAACCCGGTGTCGACAGGAAGGGTGTCACACACACCGGAATGGGGTGGACGGTGCATCATGTGGGTGTCCATGCATTTATGGGCACATGACTGTGTGCCCATTGCGGCCATGACAGCAGTGAATGCCTGTGCATGCCTGTCAATGGCAGTGGTCACATCCTCTGCAACCGGTCCATCCTTGCTAGGATCAGAGCGGTGTCTCTGCTGCGACGCTCCTCTGCCCACTCCAGAGCCACACGCAGTGCATCCACCAACGTCACAAGCTGCATCTGCTGCTGGACTGATGCTTGCAGTAGGTGGGTGTGCTCGTCCAAGAGGTCATCTGCCTCCTCGGCATCCTGTCCCTCAGGGTGTGTGTGGCCCTGATGCTCAGCACCCCTTGAGGGTGGGCGCTGCGCACCAGGACCAGGTCTGGGCATGTCCACAGGTGGTGCACAGATGCCGCCGCTGGACCCTGTACCTCCAAGCCCTTTGGCCAACTGCTGATGCTGCCTCTCCAGCTGCCACTCCCCAGAGCTCAGTGGTACCACCGCAGTGGCTACAACAGTCCCACTGTCCTGAACAAACACCAGTGCTGCCCCACTGGTGCTGACAGGCACAGGCTGGGACTGTGCTGACACGCAGGCCTTCACAGCAGCACCACCTACAGCCATGGCCGTGATGTTACCTGCTGTGTGGCCATCCCATGGCACACACGTGTCACTGCCCATGCCATTAGCGCCATCATCATCGGTGACGGACTCGGCACCGGCCTGATTCACAGCATGCTGGCATCCATGGATACTGGCACACTGGGACACAGGCAGGGCTTCCTCCGCACCTGTTACAACAACAACATCAGTGTGGACAGCCAGGCGGGCCCACTGTCACACTGAGCCACGTATACCTGTGGAGGTGGATGGGCCCTCCTCCATCTCCAGCTGACTGTCCTCAGTGGACAGGCCCACCACCGCTGACCCATGCAGATGCTCAGGATCTGTAAGGGAAAACAAAGTCGCGTTACTGCATGTGACCTACCCTGCCCCCCCCATAGACAGACCATGACTTACCATGCAGTGATGGGCCACCACCCGTCTGGAAGCCACCATCCAGAACACCCTCAATGGCACAACGCTGCATGCTTCCAGCAATCCTCTCCTCTTGTGGGGTCAGGTGTACCACCTCCGGCTGTCCCCCACCTGTCGCAGCTCGTGCTGCCCTGATGGCAGCCACCTTCTCCTTTATCCTCCTCCTGTCTGTGCCCATCTTCTTCTTGCACTCCTGCACGGAGCGCTGGTGGCTGCCATGCAGGTTCACAGCACGTGCCACCTCCTCCCATGCAGCAGCACGGCTTGAGGTGTTCCCTGCCATCCGCTGAGAAGCAGCTCCTGATCCAGATAGGCCTCAAACAGGGCTTTGGTCTCGGCCTTGGTAAAATTAGGCCTCCTCCTCCCACCACTGTGTTCCTCCTCTTCCACAACTTGCTCAGTCATTTTTTAGCCTGTAAGAATGACAGTTGTTACCTGTGACTCTGCAGTCCCATGCATGTCCCTAAATCCACAGTCCACACTCCCAAACAGCATGCAACTCACCAATAGACTGCAGTAACCGACTATGGCCACTGCAGCCCAATGTCACACTTTTATAGCGCAACCCATGCAAATGAGGAGAGGCGCAACTTTAAGTGGATGCAAATTGCAGTGCTGCGCCATTGCATGGCTGATTAGCTGTTTTGCATATGACGACTGAATATCGCGCTGTTGCGCTTTGCGCAATTGTGTTGAACGTGCTGAGCCAAGGGGGCAGTTCTGTGACATGCGTAGTATACACCTCACTGCGCATGCCCGGGTTGCTGATGCAGGCGTCTGCTGCGCTGCTGACGTGCTGTGCACGAGAAGCAATGCAGGGCACGGCCACCATTGTGCCAGTGGTGCTATAGCGATGTTCACCTACATGGTGCTGTGGCACTGGGCCATCATAGGTGCACTGGGGCAACAGCGCGGTAGGCCGCTACTGGAGGTAGCACACAGGCAGCCAATCGCGCTACACGCATTGGGTTCCAATAGCGCTGTGCATGTCCATGCGCCAGAGACCCTTGAGCCTGTGCCCGACCTTTGCCTCCTAGGCGCCATGCGTCAGGCATGGGTGCACCACTATCGCGCTGTTCAGTGAATGTTCGATAGGGAATGGCAGCACTGTACCATGCAGCATTTGCACTTGGGGAGCCGCACTGCAGAGCACCATATTTGCAAACCGAGCTGTGAGAATGGTGCGCAGGAGGGCTACTCAATGGAGACAGGTGGAACTGGCCAACCTAGTGGCCATAGTGGAGCCACACTATGGACCACTGTTTGGGGAGGCACCCCTGGACAGGTCCAGGAGCCAGGTGTGGGAGGAGGTGGCCACTGCACTGGAGGAGGCCACTAGATGGGGCGGACAGCTGAGCAGTGCCGCCGTAGGTATGAGGACCTGCGGCAGAGGGAGCCGGACCTGCTAGCCCGCCTGCGGGCACATGCCAGGAGGGGCACAGTGTCACGGCCAGGTAGGTGTTATGTCAACATACTTTTATCTTCCATATGGGTGTCACAGTTGTATGTGTCCAGCACATGGGGGAGGGACCGTCCGTGTTGGCTGTGGTGGTGTTATCTGGGGTGTGGGGTGGGTGGGTCTGGCTGGGTGGAGGGCACACACTTGGGGGAAGGGGGGCTTTGCTATGGGATTGTACTGATGTTCCTTTCTCCATGTTTGCACCACAGGGCCGGAGGAGCTGCGCCTGGCATGTGAGCTGTGGTGCAATGAAGAGAAGAGGGAGGCCAGGCAGGGCGAGGGTCCACAGCGCCCAAGGGACCGGCCCGATGATGGTGAGTGCCATACCTCGATCATTACTATTGCATGCTGTGTAACAGGGTGGGCAGCGGGGCATGGCCACCATCCATTGACTCCACTGTCATGCACGCAACTTGTTACAGTCAACACTGTCCAGTGGCAATGCATGTCTGGGAGTGTGTTGATGGTGGTCCATGCGTGCACCAGGTACATGGCTGTGCCACTGCCTTTGCACCACATAGCCATGTCACTAAATGGCCACGGTGGTGCTGTGTGTGACTTGGCTGGTGGGTGTGTGCAGCATTCCGCATGGCTGTATGCGCCTGGGTGGGCAGGTCATGTGGACATGATCAATGTGGGTGGTCACACACCATCACAGAGGTATGTCCCACGGCCGTATGCCATGCACAGTGGGTGGGCTGTATGGGGCTGTGCATTCACACCTATTGACTGTGCTCCTTTGTCCTAGGTGTCCGCCAGCTGAACGACATCCGGGAGGCACTGTGGGAGATCCTGCATGTGGTGAGGGCGTCCCTGGAGATCCTTCGCTGCATAGATGAAATTGGGGTCCACAGGCAGCACAGGCAGCGGAGAAGCTGGAGCAGGGAGTGGGGCTCCCATTGAAAGTCCCTCTGCCCTTGATATCCCCTACCCCCCGGACCCACCCTCACACCCCTCCTTTCCTGTCCCATTTGTCCACCCCTGCCCCTTACCCACCCCCATCTTGTTTGTGGCTCTCCCCCCCACCTTGTATATATTATTGTACATAGTTAACTTTTATATTTTGTTTTAATACAGATATTTTGATATAAATACTGTGGTGGTCTCTGATTTGCAGTGGGCTATGGGTGCTCAGCTGCAGTGGTGTGCATGGCGTCAGGGGTGGTGCAGTCATGGGTGTGTGTGTGTGTCCGTGGGGAGGTGACTATGGTGTGGGGCTAGCTATCAGTCAGTGTCTGTGGTGTGTATGTTGTGCCCTGTGCACTGGATTACTGGGTGCAGTGATCCATGGTGCATGCTCTGTGTCCATGGCACCCCTGTTAGCCCGTCCATGGCCTGTGCAGCTGACACCCATGCATGTCTGTGACCTGCATGGTCTGCTGGCATGTCAGTGGTGACTGTCCATGCAGGGCAGCCACTGTAACCATCACAATGCTGGGTTGCCTCCTGTCACTGGTGTGGTGCATGTCTGCCTCGGGTAACACTGTGGCCTCCACAGTTGTTGACCCACCTCCATGCTGTGGCTTGTGTGTTTTGCAGGGGATGTGCACCACTGTCTGTGACTTGTGCTCCGGGCAAATGCTGGTGGCGTACGGGTTCACAGTGCCTGCGCAGGGTGGCTGGCACTCCTGTGCCATGAAGGAGTGCTGGCCGTGTGTACACAGTTTACATGGGCCCACACTGGGGGCTTGTTTGCCCCGCTACTGCGTCCCTGTGTTGTTGTGCCCTTGGGTATGGGTGGGTGTCTGTCCATGCATAGTGTGGCATCCGGTGTGGTGCATGCTTCCACGCACCACTGTGGGTGTCTGTGCTGGCTGTTGTGGCCAGTGCTGGGTCGGGGTGTGTCATTGTGAGAGTGTGCAGGGTACTGTACCACTGGTGGTGGGGTCCGGGGTATGCCCTGTCCCGTGTGGGGTACCTCATGTGCTGACACATGGTTGGTCTCTCAGCAGTACCTCGGAGGGCTGTGCGTGGTGGCACTGTGTATGCCATTGTTGCATCACTGTGTACTGCCACCCACAGATGGGTGCTCATGGTGGGGCTGCCTTGCATGGTTCTGTGGTGCACAGGGTTGCATTGTCACAGTGGAGGTGATGGCATGCATGGGGTTTCCTGCAGTGGTGGCGCTGCTCCTGGGCAGGGTGTCTAGGGGCCACTGTGCAGGGTGTGCTCTGCATTGGGGGGATGGTGTGGCACGGGGTGGTCAGCCCTCCTTGTGTGCCAGTCACAGCTTGCCGGGGGGGTGTGATGGGGCACCATGGCCCAGCTGTGGGTTGGTTGCTGGTCTCCATGGGCCAGTGGTTATTCCAGTCCTCCCCCAGTTGTGCAGTGCATGGGGTGTGGGGGGACGATGTCTGTTCTGCTGTGTGTTCCTCTGCCCATCTATGGCATGGGTGGTGGGCCCCTACCTCCCTAGTTGTGCAGTTGCATTGCCACCCTGCTGCTGGGGGGGGGTATCCCTGGTTGCGCTATGGCACCTCTGGACTGCTCAGCTGCACATCCCTTGTTGCGCTATGGCGCATCTGATCTGCTCAGCTTCCCCTCCCTAGTTGCGCTATGGCGCAGGTGGTGCGATATTCAGTCGTCAGCTGTAGGCGCAGTTTGGCTGGCTCAGTTTTTGAATATCGTGCCTCTTGCGCATGGGGGCAATGGACTTGTGCTTGCTCCTGCTATTGCGCACTTTTTGGTCGCAGTTTGAATATCTGGGCCAAGGGGCCAGATATTCAAAACTTTGCTCCGGGGTTAAATTAACACTGCCCCATGGGCAAACTTAGCCTGGAGCACAAAGCAAGCTATATTCAAAAGGAATAGCCCAAGGCAAACAGCCTCTGAATATAGCATGGGAATGAGGCCGGACAAACTGGGCTGAGAGTGCAGGGCAAACAGCCCTGGAATAAGACAGCTCTGAATATAGCAACGGAAGTGCAAACCACAACAGCAACACAGTGCACAGCAACATGAAGGTAGGTAGAGGTGAACTATGTGGCCAACATGTGTGCCAGCAAATGTGTTGATCTAGTACAGCTGCAGGCAGCAGTGCATGTGAAAGTACAGTGTTCAAAACTATAATATTCCCCGAACTGTTTGCGCAGTGCTAACACATCTGCGCGGGTTTAGTGCAGGGTTAAACCATTAGCCCGGTGCAAACATGTTTGCCCTGCACTAAACTTTGCCATATTCAAAGGTGACATGCAAATGAGCCTACTTAGGTAGTCTCTGGGCAAATATCCAGATTAGCATCTCATTATGCCCTGATTTGCATGCTGTTTGCCCAGCGTTACTGCAGGGTCCCACACCTCCAACTGTTGGTCAGTCTGGAAGTACAGGGGCTGGCCAGGTCCGACCACAGCTCCACCTGTAGGTCAGTCTGGCAGTGCATGATGATAGCTGTAGGCTACGGCCTGGATATTCAAAAGAGTTGAGCCAAGCGCAATAGGGTTGCACTCGCGCAAGTCCAAAATTGCGCCATTCTGCAATATTCAGCAGGAGGCAGTTGCACCACCGAAAACATGCAGAGCAACAGCGCAATGATAATGAAGGCATGCGCAACCGAAGGGGGAGGAACCATGCATAAAGGACGCAGTGTGATGTTCAAAGACTTGCACAATGCGCAACAGTGGAGCAAGCGGAAGTTGCGCCATAGCGGAAATGAGCCAAAATAAAAAGGAACAAGGAAGAGGCACAAGAACACTACAGGGAAGCCACATGAGGCAGAGGGAGAGAGGGGGACAGGGAAAGTGTCAGAAAGAGGGTGGCCAGGGAAAACTAACAGCAGAAGAGAGGCACAGAGAAGGTGTGTGGAGCCACACATTCCAGAGGCCAGCACAGACAGGTGTACCCGGTGCAGGGGAGGTAGCAGTCAGGACAGTGGGGGGAACAAAGCAACAACTGCTGGGGGAACGCAAGCCAGGGACATGGCCAGTGCCACCTTCCACATGGAGGCTGTAATGAGGGGGGTGAGAAGGCAGGCAGCAGGGGGACATGGCCATGGAAGGGCCCGTCGGCGGTATGCCCCCAACAGGCAGTACCAAGCCCACACCAGCTTTGAGCTGTATACAGATACCGAGATTGTGGGCCCGTACCACCTGAACAGGGCAATACTGAGGCAGCTCTGTGAGCTGTGCAGTGATGTGATGCAGGCAACCACACGATGGAGTCATGCCCTGTCAGTGGAGACAAAGGTAACAGCCTGCATGTGCTTGCTCACCACGGGTACCTTCCAGAGACCAACTGGGGACACTACAGGTATAACCCAGTTGGCCACGTCATGCAACCTCACCCAGTTCCTCAGTGCACTGCTGCCACATGCTGAGGAGTACATCCATTTCCCCAGCACTGCGGTGGAGTGCACAGCAAACATTCAGGAGTTCTACAGGGTAGCACGTATGCCTGGCATGCTAGGGGCAATAGACTGCACCCATGTGGCCATACACACACCACCTGGTGAGGAGGGGACCATATACATGAACCACAAGGGCTATTCCAGCATCAACTGCCAGGTGGTGTGTGATGCCAGTGGGCGCATCAACAATGTCTGTGCCACGCACCCTGGGGGAGCACACGATTCATACATCTGGCACCAGTCATCACTGTGCCACCGATTTGAGAGTGGGGACATCCCCACAGGACACCTAGTGGGTGAGTATGCAGACCAAATGGACATATCGCGGGCCTTGAGGGGCATGGCCAGAGGTGCCATGGGTGTGGCCTATGGGGCTTGGAGCAGGCCGAAGTTGAACACGAAACTAACATCCACCCTATGCACACAGGTGACAGTGGATACCCACTCTGTCCCTGGCTGCTCACACCCTACCAGTGGCCCACAACCCCATTGCAGCAACACTACAATGAGGCACATGCCACCACACGCAATGTCATTGAGTGGGTGTTCAGGATGCTGAAGGCATGTTTCCATTGCCTGGACACCTCTGGCGGTGCCCTACAGTACAGCCCCTCAAAGGCCTGTGGGATATTCCTGGCCTGTTGCATCCTGCACAACATGGCCAAAGAATGTGGGATAGCCATACAGGTCGAAGAGGGGGACAGCGATGGGGATGCCGGTGATGATGGTGATTGGCAGCCCCCCTTGGCCGACGAGACCCCCGACTGATCCGGCTGGCACAGCTGCACCGGGACACCATCACAGAGGAGCACTTCAGACAACCCACGTAAGTCATGGTGCCATGCGAAACCACCAGTGGCTAAGGCACAACCCACAAACACGCATGGAAACACACCAGGGGTGCATGCTGGCAAGGGATGTGGCAGGGCACAGAAGCACACACACACAACCAGGGATGGGTGAACATCAACATGCCACATGGATGGACACACACACACGCACACATACAATGCACAAAACGTGCACAGAGGGCAGGAGGAACACCGAGCCAGAACGCCAACCCTAGCAACACACATGTCCACAGGCCACCACGTCCACTGTCTGTCCACATGCATGTGTCAGATGCTGGGCACCATCGCACTTTGGTGTACAGCGCAATGCAGGCATCATCATGCACACGTACCTGCAGACAGCAGCCGGGAGGGTGTGCAGGTGGACCGCGTGTCCGTGTACACGGCCGGGCACCCACCCGTGCACTGCCCACCAAAACACACAATGCACACAGGGCAGCACCAGACAGTGTCCATGCTGGGAGACAGGTCAGTCTCGCGGTACAGTGCCACGGCCGCCTCAGATGCATGGGCGGCCCCGCCGAGACCCGCCAGCACTGGCAGGCTGACCACAGGCCTCATGGGATGGCACCGATGATCCCCCAGGAGTTCCACTGCGTGAACGTGACCGTGCCCGTGCAGGGGTCTGCAGCACACTGAACATGCCTGCACCAGGAGTGCTTGGGATGCACACAGCTGAACCCGGCGTCGACAGGGGGGGTGTCACATGATGCCGGGAATGGGGAGTGGATAGTGCACTGCATGGTGTGAGCGATGCAGGGGCACCTGACTGTGTCCCCATTGTGGCCCTGACAGCAATGAACACCTGTGCATGCCTGTCAATGGCAGCAGTCACATCCTCCCACAAATGGTCCATCCGTGACAGGATCCTATCGGTGTCCCTGCTGCAACGCTACTCGGCCTGCTCCAGAGCCACACACAGTGCCTCCACGAATGTTGCAAGCCGCATCTGCTGCTGGACCGATGCCCGCAGTAGGCAGGTGTGCTCGTCCAAGAGGTCGTCTGCCTCCTCGGCATCCTGTCCCTCAGTGTGTGCATGGGCCTGATGTTCAGCACCCCTTGAGGGTGGGTGCTGCACACCAGGACCAGGTATGGGCAAGTCCACAGGCGGTGCACAGACGCCGCCGCTGAACCCTGAACCCCCAGTCCCAGTGGGTGACGGCTGCTGCCGCCCCTCTGACTGCTGCGCCCAAGGGCTCAGTAGTGCCACCGCACTGGCCGCAACAGTCCCACTGTCCTGACCAGACACCGGTGTTGCCCCACTGGTGCTGACAGGCACAGCCTGGGACTGTGCTGACACGCTGGCCCACACGGCGACACCAGCCAGAGCCATGGGCGCGAGCTGACCTGCTGTGTGTCCATTCTGTGGCACACACGTGTCACTGCCCATGATGGTCGTGTTTTCATCACTGGTGCAGGTCTCTGCCCCAGCCACAGCCACAGCGTGCTTGCATCCTTGGACGCCAGAACGCTGAGACACAGGAAGGGCTTCCCCCACACCTGTCTCAACGACATCAGTGTGGACAGCCAGGCGGCACCACTGTCATGCCGATCCACAGAAACCTGTGAAGGTGGATGGTCCAAACTCCAACTCTAGCCCACTGTCCTCAGTGGACAGGCCCACCAACGTTGACCCATGCAGACGCTCAGGATCTGTAAGGGAAAGCAAAGTCATGTTACTGCGTGTTACCTACCCGGCCCCCCCCAAGGCAGACCATGGCTTACCATGCAGAGATGGGCTACCACCCATCTGGAAGCCACCGCCCAGAACTCCCTCTATGGCACTGTGGTGCATGCTTGCAGCAAGCCTGTCCTCTGCTGGTGTGAGCTGCACCACCTCCGGCTGTCCCCCGCCTGTTGCAGCACGTGTCGCCCTGATGGCAGCCACCTTCTCCTTCACCCTCCTCCTGTCAGTACCCATCTTCTTCTTACACTCCTGCACGGAGCGCTGGTGGCTGCCATGCAGGTTCACAGCACATGCCACCTCCTCCTCCTCCCATGCAGCAGCATAGGCCGGAGGGGTGCCCCACCGACCACTGAGCAGTGGCTCCTGATCCAGGTAGGCCTCAAAAAGTGCCTCAGTCTTGGCCGTCGTGAAATTGGGCCTCCTCCTCCATCCACCACTGTTGTCCTCCTCACCCAGAACTTGCTCGGTCATTATTTAGCCTGTAAGTATGGCAGTGATTACCTATGACTGTGCAGTCCAAGGCATGTCCCTGAACCCACAGTCCACACTCCCACACAGCATGCAACTCACCAATAAACTGCAGTAACTGACTATGGCCACTGCAGCACTTTGTCGCACTTTTATAGCACAATGCATGCAAATTAGGTGAGGAGCAACTTTAATTAGATGCAAATCGTGGTGCTGTGCCTTTGAATGGCTGATCAGATGATTTGCATATGACGGCTGAATATCGCGCTTTTGCGCTTTGCGCAATTGTGTTGAATGTGCTGAGCCAATGGCGCAGTTCCGTGGCATGTGTAGTACACCTCACTGCGCATGCCCAGGCTGCTGATGCTGGCATCTGCCATGCTGATGACGTGCTGTGCACGATGGTCAATGCAGGGCATGGCCACCATTGTGCCAGTGGCGCTATAGCGAAGGTCACTAAATGGCACCGTGACAATGGGCCTCCATAGGCGCAATGGCACAACTGCCTGATAGTCCACTGTGGCGCTGGCAAACAGGCAACCAATCGCACTATATGCATAGTCATCTGATGGCGCTGTGCGTGGCCTTGCGCCAGAGACCCTTGACCCTGTGCCCGACCTTTGCCCCCTTGGCGCCATGCGTCAGGCATGGGTGTACCTCTATCGCGCTGTTTGGTAACAGCACGATAGGGAATGGCAGTGCTGTACCACGCAGCATTTGCACGTGGGGTACCATGCTGCAGAGTGCCATATTGCCTACTATAGCCGTTAAGATGGCACGCAGAAGAGCCCCACAGTGGACTGCCATAGAGTTGGCCAACCTTGTGGCTATTGTGGAGCCACACCATGGGCCTCTGTTTGGGGAGGAGCCACTGGACAGGGCCAGGACCCAGGTCTGGCAGGAGGTGGCTACTGACCTGGAGGAGGCCACTGGATGGAGGAGGACCACGGAGCAGTGCAGGCACCACTATGGGGACTTCAGGAGGAGGAAGCTGGACCTACTAGCCTGTCTGCGGTCGCGTGCCAGGAGGGGCACGGTGCCACGTCCAGGTGGATGATCCGTCTACGCACTTGCATTGTCCATATGGGTAACAGTGTTGTATGTGTCCAGCACATAGGGGAGGGCTAGTCTAGGGTTGGCTGTGGCGGTGTTTACAGAGTGTGGGGTGGTGGGTCTGGCTGGGTGGGTGGGCACACACATTGGGGCAGGGGGACTTTGCTTCGGGATTGTACTGATGTTCTTCTCTCCTTGTTTCCCCCACAGGCATGGACAAGCATCACTGGATGAGGGAGGAGTGGCGGAGGGAGGAGGACAGAGCATCCAGGCGGGACGGGGACCATCACCGCCGACCTGACCGGCCCGATGAGGGTGAGTGCCATAACTCCATGATTACTATTGCATGCTGTGTAACAGGGTGGGCAGCGGGGCATGGCCACCATCCATGGACACCACTGCCATGCACGTGACTTGTGACAGTCAGCACTGTCCAGTGGCACTGCATGTCTGGGAGTGCGTCAGTGGTGGTCCATGCGTGCACCGGGCACATGGCTGTGGCACTGCCTTCACACCACATAGCCACGCTACTGTACAGCATGGTGGTGCTGTGAAGGACATGGGCGGTGGGTGTATGCAGTGGTCCACATGGCTGTGGCTGCCTGGGTGGGCAGGTCTTGTGGACACGGTCACTTTGGGTGGTCACACACTATCACAGGGGCATGGCACATGGCTGTATGCCATGAACAATGGGTGGGCTGCAGGGGGATGGACAGTCACACCTATTGACTCTGCTCCCTCGTCCTAGGTGACCGGAGGCTCCTGCAAATTCAGCGGTCCATTAATGAGCTCCAGGTGGCCAGGGAGACTCTGCAGCTCCTCCAGGAGATGAACCGCCATGGGGTCAGGAGGAGAAGGAGGAGCACACATCAGCGCCAGGAGGAGGAGAACCAGGGTGGAAGTTAATGTCCCCATGCCCTAACTACCACCTTCCCCCCTTTGACCCACCCTCACACCCCTTCTTCCCTCTCCCATATGTTCACCCCTGCCCCTTACCCACCCCCACCTTGTTTATGTCCCTCCCCCCCCACGTTTGTACATAGTTCTGTATATAGTTATTTTTGATATGTTTCAATACAACTATTTTGATATGAATACTGTGGTGGTCTCTGATTTGCAGTGGGCTATAGGTGCTCAGCTGCAGTGGTGTGCATGGCGTCTGGGGTGGTGCAGTCATGGGTATGTGTGTATGTCCGTGGGGAAGTGACTATGGTGTGGGAGTAGCTATTAGTCGGTGTCTTTGGTGAGTGTGTTGTTCCCTGTGCATTGGATTACTGTGTGCAGTGGTTCATGGTGCATGCTCTGTGTCCATGGTTCCCCTGTCAACCTGTCCATGGCCTGTGCAGCTGACACCCTTGCATGTTTGTGACCTGCAAGGTCTGCTGCCATGTCACTGGTGACTGTCCATGCAGGGCAGCCACTGTACCCGTCACAATGCTGAGTTGCCTCCTGTCACTGGTGTGGTCCATGTTTGCCTCAGGTGACACTGTGTCCTCCGCAGTTGTTGTCTCACCTCCATGCTGTGGCTTGTGTGTGTTGCAGGGGATGTGCACCACTGTCTGTGACTTGTGCTCCGGGCAAATGCTGGTGGCGTACGGGTTCACAGTGCCTGCGCAGGGTGGCTGGCACTCCTGTGCCATGGAGGACTGCAGGCTGTGTGTACACGGTTTCCATGGGCCCACACTGGGGGCTTGGTTGCCACGCTACTGTGTCCCTGTGTTATTGTCCCCTTGGGTATGGGTGGGTGTTTGTCCCTGCACTGTGTTTCATCCAGTGTGGTGCATGCTTCCACGCACCACTGTGGGTGTCTGTGCTGGCTGTTGTGGCCAGTGGTGGGTCGGGGTGTGTCACTGGACTACTGTACAGGGTGCTGTATCACTGGTGGTGGTGTCAGGGGCATGCCCTGTCCCGTGTGGGGTACCTCTTGTGCCGACGCATGGTCGATCTCTAGGCTGTGACTCGGGGGGGGGGGATTGTGCATGTTGGCACTGTGTCTGCCATTGTTGCATTGCTGTGTGCTGCCACCCACTGCTGGGTGTTCATGGTGGGGCTGGCTTGTATAGTTCTGTGGTGCATGAGGTTGCAGTGTCACAGTGGGGGTGGTGGTATGCATGGGGTTTCCTGCAGTGGTGGTCACTGCTCATGGGAGGGTGTCTGGGAGTCACAGTGCAGGGTGTGCTGTGCACTGGGGGGGATGGTGTGGCATGGGGTGGTCCGCCCTCCTTGTGTGGCAGTCTCAGCTTGCCGGTGGGTGTGATGGGGCACCAAGGCCCGGCTGTGGGTTGTTTGCTTGTATCCATGGGCCTGTGGTTTTTCCAGCCTTCCCCCAGTTGTGCTGTGCTTGGGGTGTGGGGGGACAATGTCAGTTCTGCTGTGTGTTCCTGTGCCCATCTGTGGCATGGGTGGTGGGTCCCCACCTCCCTGGTTGTACAGTTACATTGCTCTGCAGCTGGGGGACTCCCTGTTTGCGCTATGGCACCTCTGGACTGCTCAGCTGGACATCCCTTGTTGCGCCATAGCGCATCATATCTGCTCAGCTTCCCCTCCCTAGTTGTGCTATGACGCAGGTTGTGCGCTATTCAGACGTTGGCTGTAGGCGCAATTTGGCTTGCTCCTTTTTTGAATATCGCGTCTGTTGCACATGGGCACAATAGACTTGTGCTTGCTCCTGCTATTGCGCACTTTTTGGGTGCAGTTTGAATATCCAGGCCAACATGTAAACAGTACAGCATAGCATAGAATATTGTACCCCAGGGGACAACACAGCATAGGCACAGATGGTGGTGGTTCTGCATGCAACTGTCACACTGTAGGTCATGCTACAGTACACAGCAGACACTACAGTAGCAAGGGGGCCAGTAGTGTGTGGACACAGCACTGCCTATGGTGCGTAGGGCAGTGCTAATGACTGCACTATACACAGTGATAGGTCCAACATACAGGTGTTTACTGACAGTGGACATTACTGTTACGCTGTTGTGTGACCCACAGATGCTGCACCTCTGGCATGGGATGCTCACAGTGACATATACATGTCCGGCTTTGTGTACTGTGGCAGTTGTACAGCTGTGTGGTATGTGGTCGGGGGGGCATATATTATCAGAAAGGCACACTGGTGTTGGAGTATTCCCAATACTGGCCCATGTGCACTGCATGATGTGTCCTAAGCCTTGTGGCCATGCCTGGTCTGTGGCACAGCCTGGCCACTTGTACGCTCTCCCCTCAACATCCTCCATGCCCACAGTGCTGCATGTGTGTGATGGCATCTGTTGGTGTCCACAAAAGAGTGGTCCACAGACATGTGCTGTATGGCCACACTGCTATGCTGTCCACTGGCAGCAGGGTCACCACTTATTGCCTGGCATGGCTGGGACTGGTGGCAGATGATGGCATCATTGTGGTGCCAACAGTGAGCAGCATGCTTCCTCCATGTCTGGCTTTGTCTATGTGTCATATTTATTTGTTAGGGTCGCGCAAAGCCACGCAAAAGCTGCGCAAAGCCAAAATGTCGCACAAAGCTGATTGTCCAGGATTAAGACTACCTTTTCCTGGACGGTAATGTGCACTGTGCTAAGTGTCGCAGTAAGTCACGCAAAACCACTTTGTGCGGCGCTAGTCACTGAATATAGCATTGTGCCTGTATTCATGTACATACACCCTCAGTTTGCCCCTTACATACATTATGATTTTGCCTGACACTAATGCAGTTTGCGTGCACTATTTGGCCTTTTTGAATATAGCAAACCTGCGCTAATTCCACACTAAACCTGCGCAAATGGTTTTTGCCCGGCGCAAAGTTTTGAATATCTGGTCCTAAGGGCCAGATATTCAAAACTTGGCCCCAGGGCTAAATTAACACTGCCAGGTGGGCAAACTTAGCCCAGAGCACAAAGCAAGCTATATTCAAAAGGAATAGCCCAGGGCAAAACGCTTCTGAATATAGCATGGAAATGAGGCTGGGCAAACTGGGCTGGGAGTGCAGGGCAAACTTAGCCCTGGAATAAGACAACTCTGAATATAGCAACCAGGAAGTGCAAACCACAACAGCAACACAGTGCACAGTGATGTGACGGTAGGTAGAGGCGAACTATGTGGCCAATGTGTGTGCCAGCAAATGTGTGGACCCAGCACAGCTGCAGGCAGCAGTGCATGTGAAAGTACAGTGTTCAAAACTGTATAATATTCCCCAAACTGTTTGCGCAGTGCTAACATGTTTGCGTGGGTTTATTGCAGGGCTAAACCATTAGCCCGGTGCAAACACATTTGCCCGGCGCTAAACTTTGCCATATTCAAAAGTGACATGCAAATGAGCCTACTTAGGTAGTCTCTGTGCAAACATCCAGATGAGCATCTCATTATGCCCTGATCTGCATGCTGTTTGCACCGGGCTAATGGTTTAGCCCTGCACTAAACCCGTGCAAACATGTTAGCGCTGTGCAAACAGTTCAGGGAATATTATACAGTTTTGAACACTGTACTTTCACATGTGCTGCTGCCTGCAGCTGTACTGGGACAACACAGCATAGGCACAGATGGTGGTGGTGCTGCATGCAACTGTCAGACTGTTAGGTCATGCTACAGTACACAGCAGACACTACAGTAGCAAGGGAGCCAGTAGTGTGTGGACACCGTACTGCCTAAGTTTTTTTTTTCTTTAACCAGGAGTAGCACACTAAGCTGAAAGCTTTTTTACTGGCGTGACCTGGGAGCACAGGGAAGTTAAGTGACTTGCTCAGGGTCACACAGTATGCAAGTGGAAGCTGTGGGATTCAAACCCAGGTCTGGTCTGCTGAATGTCACCAAATTTGCAGCTCAGAGCCTTAAACCACTGCGCTATACTGCCTTCAAGTTGTGTAGGGCAGTGCTGATGATGGCACCATACACAGTGACAGGCCCAACATGCAAGCGTTTACTGAGAGTGGACATTACTGTTACACTGTTGTGTGACCCACAGATGCTGCACCTCTGGCATGGGATGCTCACAGTGACATATACACGTCCAGCTTTGTGTGCTGTGGCAGTTGTACAGCTGTGTGGTATGTGGCCGGGGGGCATATATTATCAGAGAGGTACACTGGTATTGGGGTATTCTCAATACTGGCCCATGTGCACTGCATGATGTGTCCCAGCCTTGTGGCCACACCTGGTCTGTGGTACAGCCTGACCACCGGTACACTCTCCCCTCAACATCCTCCATGCCAGTGCTGCATGTGTATGCTGGCATCTGTTGGTGTCCACAGAAAAGTGGTCCACAGGTGTGTGCTGTATAGTCACACTGCCATGCTGTCCACTGGCGGCAGGGTCACCACTTATTGCCTGGCATGGCTGGGACTGGTGGCAGATGATGGCATCATTGTAATGCCATCAGTGAGCAGCATGTTTCCTCTATGCCTGGCTTTGTCTATGTGTCATATTTATTTATTAGGGTCATGCAAAGCCATGCAAAAGCCACGCAAACACAGCGCAAAGCCATAATGTCGCGTAAAGCTGATTGCCCAGGGTTAAGACTACCTTTTCCTGGGTGGTAATGTGCACCGCGCTAAGTGTCGCGCTAAGTCGCGCAAAACCACTTTGCGCAGTGCTAGTCGCTGAATATAGCATTGCGCCTGTATTCATGTACAAACCCACTCAGTTTGCCCCTTGCATACATTATGATTTTGCCCAGCGCTAATGCAGTTTGCATGCACTATTTGCCCTTTTGAATACAGCAAACCCACGCTAATCCCGTGCTAAACCTGCACAAACAGTTTTTGCCTGGCACAAAGTTTTGAATATCTGGCCCACAGACTGGTATATGGTTATTTAGCAAAACAGGCAGCCATTTTAAATTGCTTAAGTTAGAAATTACACACAAGGCAGTTAATAATATAATAAAATTGAATACAGGGGAAACATGGCATGAGCACGGTGGTGAGGGGAAGTACTGCACCATTTATACACAGGAAATTTTCACCCAAGGTTTAACCACTAACAAATATGGTTAGGTCATCTCTGATTTTATCTTTAAATGTAAATGGGATTGGCAACCCAATAAAGCGTTCCCGCCTATTTCAGCTATTTAGAAAAGAAAGACCAGGGATTTTTTTATTACAGGAAACATACATGTCTTCAGATGAACATAAAAAATTTCAGAGGTACAGATATTCTGTAGCAGCTGAATCAGCCTACAGGGTTGGGAAACGGAGAGGGGTGATGATATTGCTCTCCCAGGAAGTGCCTTTTGAAAACCAAAAGGAAATCAGTGACCCAGAGGGGCACTATGCCATAGTGATGGGCATGCTGTACTCAAGACCCGTTACCCTGGCATCAGTCTATTTCCCCCCCTGGGTCAAGAAAGCCGCTGAAAGTAAAATTCTTTGCAGACTTATTGTCCCTGATGGAGGACAGCTGCTACTGGCGTGTGACTTGAATATTACTTTAAATCCCTCTCTGGATGCTGCCACTCCTCTGGCCCACAGAACAAATGCACTCCAAAAATATACAAAACAAACCATTACTTCTCTGGGTCTAGTGGATACCTGGAGGCATTTTTTCCCCAAGACAAGAGAGTATACCCACCAGGCCCACCACATGCAGGGAGTGGGGCTTGACTGGATTATTTTATTACAACGGTGGAGCACCTTGACTCCATCTGTGATGTGTGGCATGGTGCCACCTTCCTCTTGGACCATGCACCTCTCTATCTCAAGATGGACTTGGGGGCACAATATAAACAAACCAATTGACGCCTGAACCTTGCCCACCTTAGGGATCCAGAATTCCTGGAGCTGATTCAGGAAGCTATACCCAGAATTAAATAAGACAACACACAACAGGATGTTGCCCCCGCAATCTTGTGGGATACTTTAAAAGCAGTTTTAAGGAGGGGAGATTATACGATTTTCCACCCAAAAAAAACGACAGAGGGAAAAAAGTACAAAGATTTACAGAAGGAACTATTACACCTACAGCATTTGCCAAACCAGAATGACTGCATAATTTGACAATGCTTAAGAATTGTAAAACAAAAATTGCAAAAAATAATAGATCAGTCCATCAAGAAAAAAAATTGTTCTATTTAAAGTTAAGGTATCATGAAGGAGGGCCGAAGGCCTCAAGAAATCTAACAAGAAAACTGTGAGAGCAGAGATCCGAGTGAACATAACGAGTATGGTAGACCCTAAAACAGGAAAATTAGCAAAAAGACCCCAGGAAATTAGATGAATTTAAAGCAGTTTTACTACGAGTTGTACACCAAAGAAGAGGAAATCTCTCTGGACACCATCAAAACTTATTTACAGAGTTTACCAATACAACAAATCAGCCAACAACAGGCTGAGGCCTTACTGGCACCAATTAGAGAGGAAGAATTACTCCAAGTACTTCAAAAAGCCCAGACCCTTAAGGCACCAGGCCCAGATGGATATCCCTCCAAATTTTATAATAAATTCAAGAAGCTCCTTCTCCCTACACTACTCCCAGCCCTATATGCCATCCAGGAGGGAGAACCCCCGCCCCCACATGGCAATATGCAACCATTTCGGCCATACCTAAACCCCAGAAAGATCTTAAATACCTCTCCTCATACCATCCCATCTCAATGCTAAATTATGATTACAAGATGTTTATGTCAGCTATGGCCTCTAGAATAGATCATTTACTCCCAGCTATTATTGATCCAGATCAGGTGGGCTTCATTAAGGGCAGACAGGCCCATGATGCCATACACATCTTCTAGTAAATTATGCCATGGAAAGACAAAGCCCTTTAGTGCTACTGGGACTAAATGTTGAAAAGGCGTTCAACTGGGTTAGCTGGTCCTTTTTATGGTAGACTTTGGGACACTTTGGATTTCTGGAACAATTCATACAACAATTACAAAATATTTATGCTTCCCCCATAGCAAATGTTAAGGTGGATGGGGCCCTGTCGGAAGTATTCCAGCTTTCTAGGGGCACCCGCCAGGGATGCCCAATGTCCCTAATGTTATTTGCTTTATACCTTGAACCCCTGGCCATTGCCATCAGACCCTCACAGGGAATAGAAGGCCTCCCTTAGGGGGTTGTTGGCAGAAGATATCACTCTTTGCAGATGACATCCTATTAGCACTCATAGACCCCGAACAATCTATTTCAGAGGTCTGGAGACAACTACACAAATTTGGCAATTTAGCAGGGTATAAAATAAACAAAACAAAAACCGAGGTATTAACACAATTATTCCCTGCCCTCCCATTTTAAAAGAGCCTTCCCCTTTAAGTGGCATAGACAAGAGATGAGATATTTGGGAATAAAGCTTACAAGAAATCCCATTTATGCAGAACTTCTAAATTTGGAATCCCTAACCCTAAAACTGTCGGAAGACTTGTCTCTCTGGTCACAGCTCCCTTCAAGTTTTTTAAGCAAGATAGACACAATCAAGCAGAACATGTTCCCCCACACACTGTTTTATCTTCAGACATTGCCCTTTACCCCGACTGAAACATATTTCCAGGCGTGGGACAGAATGATATCTCGCTTTGTTTGGAGTGGAACCCCCCCCCCAAATTAGATACTCTGTTCTGTAGGTGGCTAGAGAAAGTGGAGGGCTTAACCTCCCTGACCTCAGAAAATATTTGATGGCGGCACAGTTAAAGGTAGTTTTAAACTGGATGAACAAACAATATGATGCCCACTGGAAACAGTTAGAATTAACATGGGGAGACCTCTGTAACAGTCAGGAGCTCCTTTTTGAGACTCCCCCCAAGTGTCAGAGAGTAACAAATTACCCGAAATTCGCCAGGGAACCCTTAAAAACATTGCTTAAGGTCAGCAATGATTATATAACCTTCCCAGAAAAAAACTTCCTGGGAACACTGTAGTACAATGCAGACCTTACAGTAGGTCCTTCAGGCCCATATTTAGCCCAGTGGCAGAGTTATGGAATTTCCTTCATTTTTTTAGCTAGCGGGTAGGACAGGACTTCTTACCTTTGTTTTCCTACAGAGGGAATACCATTTACCTCATAAATATTTTATTTCTTATTTACATCTTAAATCATACCTTCAGCCATATGAACGGTCACTTGTAGCATTGATTGAGAACCCTCCCCAAATAATACAGCTCCTACAAGCACATATCAGAGGAACTACCTCAGAGCACTTAATTAGTAAAATATATAGGGCCTTAAATGAGTGACAGAGAGTCAACTAACTCAAATAGACAGATGGGAACAGGAGCTACAAGTCCTGATTCCAGAGCAGGCTTGGAATGATTCGGCACTACCAACCTTAAAAACCTTTTCTTCTCGATACTGAAGGGAATATACGTGGAAACTCTGGACTCGTTTCTTTCGTACTCCAGCAATGTTGGCTAGTATGGGAGAATTGGGGGTGGGAATGTGTTGGAGGGAGTGTGGAGAAGACAAAGCAAACCAGAGACATGTCCTTTGGTCATGCCCAAAGTTATCCAAGTTTTGGATGAAGATCCTTGAGGAGCTAAGGGCAATCTATGATACTGCTGATTTATTCACCCCCACATATGTAATGACCTTTATTAAACCAGAAGGTCTGCAAATTGACAAGAAATCATTAAAACAAATTTCAAAATTTGTAATAGCAGCCCACAAAACTATCATCAGACTGTGGTTCACAAATAAAGTACCCACCAAAGAGACTTAGCTAATTCTTTCCAGAGAGATATATGCCCTTGAGCGACTTTCCACCAAAATTATGGATAAAGTACAGAAATTTGATGTTCAATGGCAAAAATGGATATCCTATCAACTGGATCAATATGTTGACTTTGTTCCTTAAGCTGTTCACTGATCTTGTAATCTCTGGGGTTTTTGTTTTCTTCTGTTTACCCATACGTGCCACCTGGGCCTTGACCAGAGGAGTTTTGCTCCACATTATGACTAAAACATAGGGTGGAGGGGGGGATCCACTGTGCTATGCCAGGGTTTGCTTATATAAACCCAGAGACAGAGTTTCAAAATTAAGCAATAATGATTCCTTGGAAACCGATGTAATAAACTGTTGATTTATTTTCCACCATGTCACCTGCCAAAGACTATATGTAATGTATTGTGATGTAACTAATTGGTATTATTCTGGATGTAATGCTGCCTGTAGAGTTGTTGAATTCATATACTGAATAAAGATTGAATTTAAAACATAAAACAAAAAAAGTACAGTATTTTTGATCAAAGAGTGGATCTACACCATGGGGCATGTTCTGGTGAGTGAGGGTGTGTGGGGTGGGTGGGTGGGTGGTAGGAGTCTGAGGGTCAGATCATGATGGGCCATTTTCTTTTTACAGTTTAAGCAAAAAAAGATTCATGGGGCACAGTTTTCTTCATTTCAGGGGGACCCAAGCCAACACTGGAGATTGGGCACCCCAGTGTCTGAATGATCTTCAGCGGCAAGGGGGTAGGCACCCTAGTGCCACCAGCTATACTGTATATTGGGAAAGATGAGAGGGCAACCTAGAGAGGGGGCAAGAGGAGAAGCAGAAACAAGGGTAGGCACCCCAGTCCACTAATTATTCATCAGTTTTTGTGTATTTTCCAACTGGTCTATGATGTACACAGGTTGGTCAAAGAATGTTGCATTATCATTAGCATCTAGAACTTTCACTGTGATGTGAGAAGTTCCTGTTAGTTCTGGCACCCCACCATCAATAGCTGTGAGAAAAAAATGATGCTCTGGAGTCTGCTGTCTAGCTAAAGGCTCTTCCAGTAAAATAATTGGCTTTTTTCTGCTTTTACCTTGTGTCTGCATATCTAAAATAAAGTTACTTTAATGAATAACAAAGTGTAAGTGTGCAGTAAATTTGTGCTGCTATCTAACTCTTCTGCACCCTCCAAATGGAGCTCTGCTTCTGGCAGTGCATGTTCTTATATTACTAAGCAAATGCCCACTATTCTGGAAGCATGGCCTGTTATCATTTATGTTCAGGATCTCTATATCACTGTGATCAATACATTTCAAAGAGATTTTCAAATAACATCTCAATACCGAAAACACATTTCATGATTTGCCCACAAACATGTTCTCTATCTATCTTTTCCATAACAAACAGAGTAGCAGTTTTTATATTTTCCTCTACATACTGCTAGTAAAGGTGGTAGAAGTGGCGAAATTGCTCTGCTGAATGATTAGTGGAGTAACGTGGAATCCGTGAAGCACTCCGCAACATGAAGCGGAGTACTTTGCATCATAATGAGGAACATGAAGTCCATTGAAACCAATGATTTTGCATTATTCCACCTTCCCATAACCACTTCTCCACCAATTTTAAGGTGAAGTACATTGAAATCAATGTACAGTACTTCACATCACTTCGCCTTGTTATTGAGCTCCAAGGTGAATTTGCAGTGCTTCATGGGATTGCAGGTCACATGTGCTCTAGATTGTTCTGCACAGCCTCAGTTCCATGTAGTGTGTGAGTAGTGAAAGATGGAGACAGTTTCCTCTCGGAGCTCTGTGATTCTAATCCTCTAAAAGCTGTAAAAAAGCCTTTTTGAGCCATTTTTTTTGTTCAAAATTTAGTGCATCGATTGTAGGAAACCCTCCTGCGCTCATATCATCGAGTGTTTATTCTTTGTGTGTGGATTTTGAATGTTAATTTAGAACAGTCAGTCTGTGTACTGTGAAGTGTGCTTTTGGGGAGGGGTGTGTCTCTGGTGTAGGTAGATTAACTGGGAGATAAAGGCAGCCTTTCTGTTTTGGTTATATTTTTCTTGTATAACTCTGTTAATGTACACACAGTAATATTTTCAGTAATTCTTGACACTTTTTGCTGATTGCAGTGGTGCAGCAGTGTATAATTTCAGTCTGTTTAAAACATCTGGTTATATTGCTAAAGGTTTTCAATTTACTGCGCAATACTTGTAGAGTGTGTGTGAGTGTATGTGCACTGCGTACCATTAAATCAGACAACTTTCATTGTGCCAGAGTAATTGCAGCAGTGTGAACCTGCTATCCACCGCACCTGCATGAATTTTTTATACTGCTTTGTAGTATCTTTGCTGGTAGTGGACTGTTACTGAAGTGTACTACCCCCCACCGGCAAAATGTATTTTTTTTCCAGAGTTGGATTTGTGACTTGTGAGCACTGGTTAGGTATTTTTGTGCCTTTGCATCTGACTCTGCATCTTTTGAGTGTGCAGCACAATCTTAATCTGTCTGTGCATTTGCAGTACACCATTAATTCTGAGAGACTTCACATTTCTTGTTACGCTGTCATTTCACTTCATCAGCACTGGGGAATTTTCCAGACACAAGACAGTAGCATTTTGGAGATGCAAATTAAGTCTGGTGACTGTGCGTGGCCACTGCTCGCATGAGTGAGTGCACCATTAATTCAGGGAGACTTTGCATTTTTTGTTACCCTATCATTTCACTTGGCCAGCACTGGGGAATTTTCTGCACACAAGACAGTAGCATTTTGGGGATGCACATTAATTCTGGTGACTGTGTGTGGCCACTGCTCACATGACAGAGTGCACCATTAATTCTGGGAGAATTTGCATTTTTTGTTACCCTCTCATTTCACTTCACCAGGACTGTTGAATTTTTTGGACACAAGACAGTAGCATTTTGGGGATGCAAATTAATTCTGGTGACTGTGTGTGACCACTGAGTGCATGACTGAGTGTGCCATTAATTCTGGGAGACTTTGCATTTTTTGTTACCTTCTCATTTCACTTGGAGACTTCACATTTCTTGTTATGCTCTCTTTTCACTTCGTCAGCACTGGGAAACTTTCTGGACACAAGACAGTACCATTTTGGGGATGCAAATTAATTCTGGTGACTGTGTGTGACCACTGCATGCATGACTGAGTGTGCCATTAATTCTGGGAGACTCTGCATTTTTTGTTACCCTCTCATTTCACTTTGCCAGGACTGGGGAATTTTCTGGACACAAGACAGTAGCATTTTGGGGATGCAGATTAATTTGGGTGACTGTTTGTGACCACTGCCTGCATGACTGAGTGTGCAATTAATTCTGGGAGACTTCCCATTTCTTGTTATGCTCTCATTTCACTTCATCAGCACTGGGGAACTTTCTAGACACAAGAGAATAGCATTTTGGGGATGCAAATTAATTCTGGTGACTGTGTGTGACCACTGCTTGCATGACTGAGTGCACCATTAATTCTGGGAGACTTTGCACTTTTTGTTACCCTCTCTATTCACTTCGCCAGCACTGGGGAATTTTCTGGACACAAGACAGTAGCATTTTGGGTATGCACATTAATTCTGGTGTCTGTGTGTGATGTGACCACAACCTCTGCACACATGACTGAGTGTGACATTAATTCTGGGAGACTTTGTATTTCTTGTTGTGCTCTCATTTCACTTCGTCAGCACTAGGGAGCTTTCAGGACACAAGACAGTAGCATTTTGGGGATGCACATTAATTCTGGTGACTGTGTGTGTGGGGGCACTGAGGGGTTGCCAATACTGTTGCCACTCTGCCTTACTTCATGTTAAGGCAGAATGACAACATGAAGTAATAATTACAAGGTGAAGTGAGCCTTTCCTATTGGCCACTCCTCGTAGTGGAGTGACAGAGCAAAGTGGCCACTTTGCGTTCACTTCACCAGCGGAATTTAATTTTGCTGCATCTCTAACTGCTAGGTAGTTTCAGAAACAGTTTGAAAGTGGTGGGCTGCCAGTTTATTAACATCAAGCCACAGGTCTTCAGTGACATTCCCAACAAATGCATGAGGTTCAGTTCCTCTTGTACTGAATATCGCAACTGTACAGAGATCACACCCACAAATCCTGGCAAATGCACCACTCAAAAGGCTATCAACTTTAGGACAGGCATTCTCTTATGTAAGCAATAATACCCAATAGGGTGGGTGGTATTGGGCTATACTGGACTGCCCAGAGGCATAAGAGGTCGGCCTCACAGGCGGAAGGTCTTTATAGCCCTGGAAAGTCTGGTATAGCCCATATCTCCCACCCTGGAGGGTATTATTGCACTTAGAAAATGGACCACTGAATTATATGTTTGTTAAAAAAACATATTTTTATATTTACATTTTAAAACTCTCAGCCATTTGAATTATTTTGTAATAAAATAGTTTCTCCGCCTACATTAACACACTGTGTTTTTTTTGTTTTGTTTTGTTTTCTCTAGGGACTTCTGTCCCAATGCAGCTTCTGTAGTTCTTACTTTGATGATAGTTGTCATGGTTACCACCTCCCAACTGAAAACACACTCAGGGCTTAAGTTAAAATGTTATACTTCTTTTTCTACTGTTTTGTCCTATCTATTTCATTGCTTGATGATCGGGATCCCTTGTTGCTGTTGGTGGTTTCCATTTGACAGTATGGTAGGGAATGTCTTTGCAGCTCTATCCTGGTCGCTTGTTGATTGCGATTGCTGCTACATGGTGTTCCCTGTTGCTGTCATTGTCCACCTGACAGCATGGCAAGGAATGTTTTCATTGCAACGAGAACAGTGGGAACAGGAGTGGGAGCAGACATGTCATAGCTCACAGTGGGATCTGGCATGAAGGCAGGGAGATGTGAATGCTCTAGCAGCAGTTGATTGCTGTCGGGAGCCACACACACTGACTGCATATTTTATACTGTTTTCTGTGTTACAGTTAGTTTTAGGGAAAGATTTAGTGACTGACAAGGAAAAAGTCGATAGATGCCTGACCGCTACTATTCAGTGTCCCCCAACAAAAAAATAAAAGCCACACCACTTGTATGTTCTATTTAATGATACAAGAAAAAGATTCATGTTAAATATTGTCATAGCATTAAATCAAAAGGAAAAAGAGAAGCTCACTTGATCTGGAACAATTTATTTGGTTCAAATTGCTGAGTTCAGTGAGAGAGAGAGAGAGAAAACCACTAGCTCTGGCAGCAGTACTGTGTTTGAGAAGATCGTTACTTTCTTCATTCTCCGTACCGCAAATGGACATCCCTCTGCGGTATGGAAAATGAAAAAAGTACCACTGCTCTCATACACAGTTGCATTATTGGTGCCAGGGGTATCGCTGTCACTGAACTCACTCTGACATTTTGCAGCCCAGGTTCATTTTCAGCCGCAACTGGGTGTGCTTCTTTTTACTTGGCTGTTACATGCCATGGATGCCCTTAAAAGGGGGATGGGGATATCGGCAGGCAGGTTAGGGCTCCATAAAAGAAGCAACCAGCATGGTGGCAGTAGGACACAGAGGGTAATAGTAAATGGAGTCCACTCTGAAGAAAGGGGGGTTACTAGTGGGGTGCCACAGGGTTCAGTATTAGGACCGGTCCTCTTCAATGTCTTTGTAAGTGACATTGCAGAGGGACTGGAAGGAAAAGTATGTCTCTTTGCAGATGACACAAAGATCTGCAACAGAGATGATGCACAAGGTGGGGTGGAAAGGATGAAAAGGGACTTGGCAAGGTTAGAGGAATGGTCAAATGTATGGCAGCTAAGATTTCATGCTAAGAAGTGCAAGGTAATGCACCTGGGAAACAAAAACCCAGGGGAAGAGTACACAATGGAGGGAGAGATACTAACAACAACAAAAATGGGAAGGGACCTGGGGGTAGTCATATCAGATGACTTAAAGGTGGGCAAGCAATGTGAGAGGGCAGTAAGGAGGGCTGGGGGGATACTGGGATGCACAGGGAGAGGCATCACCAGTAGAAAACAGGAAGTTGTTATCCCTCTGTACAGACAGTTGGTGAGACCCCATCTGGAGTACTGTGTGCAGTTCTGGAGACCCAATCTTTGCAAGGACATAGACAAGATGGAAGCTGTCCAGAGGAGGGCAACTAAAATGGTGCAGGGTCTGCACCAGAAGACATATGAAGAGAGACTAAAGGAGCTTAATATGTATAGCCTCGAGGAAAGGAGGGGGAGACATTATAGAAACTTTCAAGTACCTCAAGGGAATCAACAAAGTCCAAGAGGGTAGCATCTTTCAAAAAAAGAGGTGTGCAAGAACAACAGGGCACAATTTGAAGATAGAGGGGCAGCTCAGAGGTAATTTAAGGAAGTATTTTTTCACAGAGAGGGTTGTGGATGCATGGAACGGCCTTCTGGAGGAGGTTGTGGAGTCAAAAACAGTGGTTGAATTCAAGCATGCATAGGACAGCCATAAGGCAATTCTAGGGGGTGGGGGTAGAAAGAAGTAGGCTACTGGTTAACTAGGATCTGCAACTTATCCATTAGGTAGTGAAATGGGCAGACTGGGTGGGCCAAGCGGTCCTTATATGCCATCAAATTCTATTTTTCTTTATGTTTCTACTTGCCCAATGCTATTTAGAATGATATGAGGCAATGGAGACAGGGACTGGTTATTTCCCCATTTCTGTTGCCTCATACCGGACCGGCTGATTGGCTCTTCCAGCCAATCAACAACTAGAACACACTTTGCCCATTTTCTAAGTAATCTTTGTATCACCTTGAAAGGCTGTATATGGTTTAAATCCTCAGACCAAGCAGCATGTCATTACACTAGAAACATAGCCTACAAACAGATGAAAAGGTGACCACAAAACAAAATTAATTTCTAAATCTCCTGAGTATGAAACTGCTTATCGATTGATGTATAAAGATTTCATCTTGTCTCCTTCTATTTCTCATCAACATGGTTTCTGTTGTAATCAGGGTGTGGATGCTCTTTTGTTTTCCTTGAATAAAAGTAGCTTGGAAAGGTCACTATATAGCGGTGTGCAGATCATTTCCCCTTTGTAGTGGACAGCAACGACATGCTGCATTTCACAATAAAATTGCACCTGCTAATCCTTTCAGTACAAAACACGTTAGATGGATAGATAGATAGATAGATAGATAGATAGATAGATAGATAGATAGATAGACAGACAAACAGAAAGACAGATGGACAGATTGATAGATGAGAGAGAGAGAGAGAGGGAGATCATGATCACCAGCTCACAGCTGCAACTGAAATTGGCAACACAAATCCTGATGCAGCATCACAAGGCAAGAAACTCCCATTGTTCTGATACAATGAACATGGGTGAATGGCTCCTCTCACTAAGCTTGGCACCCTGGATTTTGGAATGCCCAGCAAAGGTATTTCTTGATTTTTTTAAAATAAACATCAGAATCTACCTAAAATGTCCTGTTTAGCTAGGTTCAGCTGTTTGTTTTTATTACTGCAGGACAGCGCTCTGCAGACATCTTGCTATCATAGTAAAAAGGAGCTCACCAGATTCCAAATGAACCACAAAATATTAGAGCTGCATCACAATCACTCCACTAGATGAAGCACTCCACTGTGTTCAACTGTTGCACCGCACTATTTCTTTTCTCACTCAGTGAGCACTTTGTCATCTGTCACTTGTGCAATAGCCAGCCATGCCCAAGATGGCTGCCATGAGTTCTGCACATGCATAACCATCGCGGCCATGATGTGCATGCCCAAAAAAGTCTGCCTTGCCCAAGATGGCCAACACGAGCATCAAGTGCATGTGTGACTACTGCTGCCACAATGTGTGTGCATGAGTAGCACACTCAACTGCAGCAGTCATGGCTGTCCATGACATCATGGCTGTTATGAGTTCTGCGCATGTGCGACTATCACAGCTGTGATGCACATGTGCAGAAAAGTTTGCTGTGCCCAAGGGGCATGCATGATTACCATACCCATGATGTACATGCATGAGTAGCACACTCAACTGCAGCCATCATGGCTTTGACCAGAGTTTGTTTAAAAAGACACCATTTTTTATGTAGTTTCCAATTTTTTTTTACTTTGGGGGAAGAAACAAGATGGTACCTTGCAGGCCACAAAAAATGTTTTGTGTTGTAAGAAGCAAGTGGTTACAAATGAAAAATGGTCTCATGACAGAGAATTCTACATGTTATATCAGAGTGTCATCCAAAACATCCTACTGAACGTGCTCAGAACAGCTCAAAAACCAAACTATAAATCCTTATAACTCTCGAACCATTTAAAATTTTTTCACAAAACCTTTAAAAGGCATGACCTTGGCACAGGCCACTTGTACCCAGAAAGTTTTGGAAAACAATTCTCTTCCATCCATTGCTGTAGGTGAGAGCAAAAAAAAAACACCATGTTAAGTATAGGAAAAAATAGCCCTCTACAGTAAAATGTCATACTGTACACAGATCTCAGAAGCTATACAAGCAGCTTTCACAAAACTTTCCACATATTTAGACTTGCCTCCTAGGCAAAAAAACATCAAGTTTGAGGCAATTGCATTGAACTATGCCAAAGCTATTGGGCTGCAAAGTTTCGGGTTTAACATAGAACTTGTCAGGCAACCCTCATCCACACCAGGATAATATATATATATATATATATATATATATAGAGAGAGAGAGAGAGAGAGAGAGAGAGAGAGATAGATAGACAGATAGACAGACAGACGCATACAGACATAGACACATTACAGATACAGATACTGTATGAATATATTTTTTTGGTACAGTACAATAGTTAGGTTGAGTGAAGTGTTTAATGTTAAACCCCAAGTATTGCACCTAAATAACTTTGGCAGTGTTCAACAAATTAGCCCAAAATGTTGCATGTGCAGTTTGGCTGGCAGCGTCTCAATATGTGAAATGTTTTTTGACAGCATCTTGCACAGTTTCCAAGATACAGAAGATTGATTTTTAACGAAATTTCATTTTTTCCTATATAATGTATATATTTTTTTGCTCTTACATACAGCCTAGATGATACAGAATTTTGCCACTAAACTTTCCAGGTAGATGCAGCCTGTGCTCAGGTAGTGCCTTTTAAACATTTTGTGAACAAATATTAAACGGTTCCAGTTATAAGGATTTAAAGGTTTTTTTCCAAGCATGCTCAATAGGGTTTTGAGTTCATCGCTGATAGGAATGATAAAAAATATCATTTGTGAAGGTTTATCTTCATGATTTATCAACAGTGAGAAAAAATATCAGTTGTAATGACTGCCATCTTTCTTTAATAAAACAGATTGAAAATACTTAAAAATGATGTATTTTGAAAAAACAAACACCTGGGCTTCGGGTGTTCATTTTTTGAAAATATGCCCAGAAATTAGGTTTCTCAGCACCTAAAAATCCTAGGTGCCCAGCCTAGAGAGAGGAGCCATTCATCTATGTTCTTTATATGAGAACAGTGGGACTTTCTTGGTTTCAGTAGCCACAGCTGCTGCTGACTTGGCTGCTGTCTTGAGTAGGAGCAGGGAGCCAGCAATCACCTGATCTCTCTCTCTCTCTCTCTCTCTACCATTCTATTTTTTAATTCCCTCCCCTCCCAGCTCAGCCAGCCCTCCCTCACATTTCCAAATAGTGCATTCTGTACTACTGTATTAAATCAGATTGGAGTGCTCACCCCCCCACCCCGTACTGCTTGCCCAACCCACTCCCCTCCAGGTTTCTGCTGCTCCCAATGACTATGTAGTGACACCTGGGTGCCCACCCCAGTGCAGCTGTATACTGAAACCAATACTGGGTTGCCAAGACCCCAATGTTGGATCCAGTAGAGAACTAATTCAAAACCTGCAAAACAGAAACCAGTCCCTTGATGTCTTTTTTTTATAATAGCCCTGGAAATAACATAATGGTCCATTTCTGGTCTGACCCTTACACCTTAACCCACCCCATCCTGACTCCCCCACTCAGCACCAACCACCACTCACCCTCCCCACACACACACACACACACACACACTCATGCACCCTCACTCAACTAAAACTGCGGCATAGATCCACTCTCCAATCACAAAGACATCTTGCTGCTGGATCCAGTAACTGTGATGTGAGAAAACAAGGTAAATCCATTTAAAGGAGTACTACAGTCAGAATTTGCAAAACAATATGTTGTGCAGAGGGTTTTGATTTTTATGTGTGTAGTCCTAGTGTGTGTCCTTCCCTTTGTCTGCTATTAGGAGTTTGTTTCTAAACAAGTTTGCTAGTGTTACAGTAGTTTGTGGCCCTTGCAGATCTGCATCTTAGCATGGTTTATTGCTCTTTTTGTTCCTACAATGCCTCCTGTCCTGTGTGACAGTGATGTATCTGGGATCATGGATTCAGCAAGCGCTGGTATAAAGTCATTTTACAATAGCAGAACTGTGATACTAAGCAACTTTCCTGATGCAGTAAGCACTAATGGCTACATTCACAGTTTAGCAAATATATGAGGGCTAATTGAGTGGGTTATTCTGCAAGAAAACAGGTAAAGACTTTACTAATTATAGCACTGATGATCTGAGGTGATTTATGTGCTTTTTATGGCTGTGTATATTTTGATGAAATTAAAAGTTTTTAAAGTAAAATATTTACTGTTGCTAGCTAGACCTGGCACGCACATAGAAAAAAATATTGAATTAGATCGATTTAGTGGAGGCCAGGACATCAGGCTCCTGTCTCTAGTGCTTGCTAAATCAGTGGTCCCAGATACCTCACTGTCACATGGCACAAGAGGCATTGTAGGAAAAATGAGAGCAATAAACTTTGCTAAGATGGAAATCCCCAGGGGCCATAAAACTACTATATAACTAGCAGGCTAATTTATAAACAAACTATTTGTAGCAAACAAATGTAAGGACACACCAGGAGTACACACACACACACACACACACACTAATAGAACATGCTGCACAACATATATTTTTGCAGCTTTTGACTGTAGTACTCCTTTAATGTATTTCAACGAGTTTTGAACTTTTACTCACAACTGCCATTTTTCAAAATTTTTACACTAAATTTTCAGCATAGCTTTTTTGGACCCCACTTCATGAGCAAGGTACTATAGGTGAAATTTTTCAAATCCATCCTGTAAGGTGATTTTGCAGTTGCTCCTTGCAATCACCTTTTGACCTGGATTTGAAAATGTTCACCTACTAGGTTCATGAGGCGGGGTCATAAGAAGGCTATGTTGAAAATCTGGTGTCAAAATATGGTAAAATGGCCAAATTATATCAGAATGTTGAAATATTAAAAATTGTCCTAATAATTTTGCTGATTTTTAATATTTTCCACCAAATTTTCAACATGGCCTTTTTGGGGCCCCACATCAGGAAAAATGCTGGTGAAATTCTTCATATCCATGCCAAATGCTGATTTCACAGTCGCTCTGCAAAATCATTTTTTGGGCAGGATTTGAACATTTTCACATGAACTGTTCATGAGGTGGCATCATAAGAAGATATTTAAAATTTAGTGTCAAAATATGGTAAAATGACCACATTAAGAGTGAACATTGAAATAATTTAACATTCATTCATAAGGATGATAAGTGTTTTTGCACTTGTGTGAAATGAAGTTTTGACCAACATTCTATAAATGCCACATGTCATGTTTATAAAAAGCAGTCATAAAACTACTGTCTTGAAAATTCGGAGTCAAACTTTTTTTACTTAGCCTGGTTCTCCCCCATTACCCTTCCTACATTACAGCAACAGGGGAGACATGGTATTTTGTCTTTTCTCCCCTTGTTCCCAGGACCCCGGAACACAGTGGTGCATGCATGTGAAGGCATGCATGTGCTCCATAGCTCCAGTGAGGTTCCCATCCACCCTCTTGGCCTAGTGCCTAGGCTCCCCCCAGCCTGGTGCTGCCACTTAGCCTCCATCAGGAAGGAG
The DNA here is from genome assembly GCA_016271365.2 of Neoceratodus forsteri. Lineage (NCBI taxonomy): Eukaryota > Metazoa > Chordata > Ceratodontiformes > Ceratodontidae > Neoceratodus > Neoceratodus forsteri. The sequence goes on from CM057451.1 coordinate 241,636,118, forward strand.
CCAAGAGTTGGGGAACACTCAAGGCCCTCCCTGGAGAGGAGAACTGCCTGGTGGCTGCTAAGTCCTGGCTTCTTGCCCTCCCCCACAAGCCAACCCCTGGTGGCCCGAGCTTGCTCCTGAACCCAGGTTGCCAGCATGGTGTGAGGTGTAGCATCCAGCACCTTAATACTCAGTGCCACCAGGCCAGCTTTTGAGTCAAAATTAAAAAAAAAAAATAAATAAATAACTATTTAGGAACTTTGTGTGTAGTGCCAACCTTCACACCAGCATGTAGTGCTTTGTGATCCCATGCCAGTGAATTGAGTTCATGGGCAAGCTCAGTGAGCTAGCTAGATAGGCTGAGGGTGGGGGGATGGTATTGTCATACAACACCACCTCTTAGCCTAAGAAGGGAAGGTGCAAAGTGCTCAAATAGGCAAAAGTACCATATAGTGAAGAGAGCTCTTCTCTTTGTATAGGACCCTGAACCTCTCTACCCCTGGCTTCCAGACAATCCTGCGCTTTGGAAGACAGGTGGAATCTTTGACCTGCATGTCTATATCTGTAGCCACAGGAAAGCACAAAGCCCAGAAGGTCCTACACTTCTGCAGTCATGAGGCAGACCCACAAATCCTTGGCATCCATTGCCACACGGAAGTACAAGGTCCAGCAGGGCCCTACTTTTCTGCTGGCAGATGGACTCTTCACTTAATGCAGGTCCCAGAGGGCCCTGTGGGTCTGTGTTTGTTCACACAGGTCCCAAAGGGTCCTGCCTGAATGAGGATACAATTCCACTATCTCAAAAAGAAAGGAATCGCTTTGGGAAAAATTTAGTTAATGCACCAGTTAGAGTTCAATTTACTGGCACAGTAGTAGGGCAATGTGGCATTAGAATTTCCAACCCAACCTCCTCACTACCACCCCTAAGTAGCAAAAGGAAAACAAAATGGTGTTTTGGGTCTCAGAAGTCTTGGTGACTCAGTGGTGGGGTCTTCCTTATGGTTGTCAACACTAATGCCCACCCCTTCCCCTGAGCAAACAAAGTCAGCTTTGATCTTTTGTCTGTGGACCTTGTGTGAAGAAAGCTACAACAGATTGTGTTGCCAACATGTGATGAGACATACTTCTCTACCTTTGAACAGTGTATCACTCTGAAGCACTGCCTTAGAGCTGTAATTTGTGATCTGGGCATGAGGCTATGGGCTGGGGGAAAGGGGTGAGCATTAGGTTTAACAACCCCAAGGAAGGCCCTACCACTGATTTGCCAAGATTCTGGAGACTGAAACCCCTAACTTTTTTTTCTTTTTGCTGCTTTGGGGTGGGGAATTGAGGTTGGAACCCCTAATTCCATATTTCCCTGCTTTTTTGGAGTTATTGGGAACCCTAACTAGTGCATTAATGTAGTTTTTTGCAAAGAATATAATACCACGCTCCTATAGTTAGGGTTGAGTAGGGTGTTTAATGTTAAAGGGGACAGGAATGATTAATGATCATTTGTATTGTCTTCTGATGAGGTTTTGCTGTTAATAAACATGTCTGAAACTCATTTTAATAAGTATGTACTTTATTTTATTATGAAAGCAAAGTTTTGTTATTTTCAGCCCCATTTGTGGATTCTCAACATTCTATATTAGCTTGTGTGTGCTGGACTAGATGAGACATCATTTGATGTCGTCTCCATTTGTGCAGAACTGCTGCACTCTGTATAGTGTGAACCATAGGAATCATTGTTCACTGTGACTGCTGCTTATTCCATGTACCATGTTCATACCACAGATATCATAGCACTATGATTTTGATGGTGTGAACATGGTAGATGGAATGAGCAGCAATCACAGTAAAACTCTGTCTTTATTGTTAACAGAAATGTTGCTGAACATGTATTTATTTAATTTAAAAAACACACACACAATACTGTACTGTCCCTGAAAGCAAATAGGAAAAATATATTTTATTTTCAATTTCAACTCACAGCATTATGCTGTTTAAAACAGATTGGAAACCTGACAGCAAGTGGGACAAATAAGTGCAGTAGATTTTGGTGAGCAGACAGGAGAATTTCTTGCGGCTTTGTGATGGGGAGATTTGTTCAATTACATCCATCAAAAAAGACCGGTGTACAGAGCTTGAGCAAAATGCCCAAGTATGAGTTGCGGTATGGTTTGGGGTGGGGGAGTGCAAGGTGAATGAAACTGAGTCAGCAATGCTTGTCAGTAAAAGTAGAAACTAACTGCTCCACACCAACAGGTCACACTTCAATCAGATGAGGAGGGTGCAGGCAGGTGAGGGTGGCTACCCTCCAATATGAGTACTCCAATTGCCAAACTCTGCCGCACTCCAGAAATGAGATGGTCCAGACTAAAACCTGTTCACCAGAATCTTTATTAAGCATTTCAGAAATAAGTGTCAGAATACAAAAATCGCAGACAGACCATAAATGCCACTCAAAACTTTGGAGACTAAGCCCAGCGATTCACCATTATGGCTTTGTCAGAAAGCCGCATACCGGCAAAGTGCTGGGCTTAGTCTCCAAAGTTTGAGTGGCATTTATGGTCCATGTGAGATTTTGTATTCTGACACTTATTTCTGAAATGCTTAATAAAGATTCTGATGAATAGAGCTCAGTCTGTATCATCTAATTTCAGGGTGCAGCAGAGTTTGGCAAGAGAAAAGAAACCAGATGCATTTCAGTGTTTGGGGGTGAGCAAGAAGATTGCAAACCGAGTCAGCAAAAGGAAAACAGACAACTTTCAGTTTTTTGTTTGTTGTGTGGGAGGGGAGGGTGAACTCAGACAGAGTCAGCTTGTCAGTAAAACTCCAGACCAGTCACCTGTTGGTGTTTTTAGTTGCAGCGCCTCTCCCACCCTCTGTCAGTGTGTAGCATCCAAAGTAAGTTTCTTTTTATTTATATTTTGAAGTGCTACATCGAGTAGGCAGGCAGGTAGCAAAATACTTTACTGTACTGTAAGTGAATCAGGTAGGCAGGTGGGAAGTAAAAATTAGTTTGTACCGATCAGTAAGGGCTCTGGGAGAAGGCTCTACAAGTGATTGTAAGTATGAAAAAAGCATTTTTTATATATCTCCGATAGCTTCTTATTATGGACAAAGTGCTCAGCACTGTACTTCAAGGTAAGGAATGGTTTTCATGTACAGTAGATATATAAAAAATCAGGAAAAGGCAACAAAATTCTTGATTTACCTCAAATATGCTGAATCTTTTGACAGCTACAGGAAAATTGTTTTGTGTTTGGCATGTGAACAACAGATGGTGCCACATGCACAAATGGGAACGTCACTGAAAAACCAGCACACTCCCTTTCTTGATGTAAAAAATTCAAAGTTAAACAAGGCAGATCCAGTAACGGACATACTGTGAAAATGTGAATTGTGACTAATATAAAATAAAGTATCACATACATGATACCATTCAGAATGCAGCAGCACACAGAGATTATTGAAGAACAAGACGAGACACATTCGATAGTTTTATTTTGATTTTTAATTTCATGTCCTCTTTAAACACTTAACTTTGCTCCATAATAACTCTGTCCCATTCAACAAAATTGCATGAAGTTGAGTATCATGGATTTCTATCTGCAGCCACAAGTGATTGTGTATATCATGCAGTGTGCATGCCGCAGATACAAACCCATGAAGATAGCACATCGGTACTACTGCAGTTGTGTCATCTGGAAACAGTTGTATGTTGTTTGTCTTACCTAATGATAAAGGCTCCCTGTGGTTGCTTGTGTGATACTGTGCTTTTTCTTCTTGGGGGGGGTTGGGAGTTAGGGCTGAAAACCCCAATGCCATATTTCCCTACTTCTGTGGGGTTAATTTGAACCCCAATTGGTGATTTAATGCAGTCTTTTGCAATGAATATATATTACACAGAAGTAGTATCACCTGTATGTTAGGGTTCGGTTAGTGTTTGTGTCAAAAATGATATTGTTGACAGCTCATATCACAGCACTCTTAGCCCATAGGACTCTGAAACTTGGCATGCACAGTCTCAGTCCTTGAGGCTAATTGGCAATTAATTTTTTTATAAACTCTGTTGAATCAACTTCATTAGTGGGGATACACCCCTTATCTGACCTGTTGAAACCTTCTAGCCACCTATCCAGCATCCCTAAGCCTTCCTGCACAGAGGTGTGGCCAGTGGCTTGTCCCCCATGGCAGAGCTCCCCAAGGGAAACAAACTATAGAGATCAAGATCAACCTTTGTGCCACTGGCTGGTCATCTTGGATGTAATACAGGAGTTGAGGAGGTTGTTTCCAGCATCATTGTACGTAACCTGAAGGGGATTTTGCACAGCATACTTGTTACATTGTTCCTGCTGGTGTACTGGAATTTTTCTAGTCAATCATGAACAAAAGAAAAAGGGTTTCCCCAACCCATCGTCAGAACACTGCCACAAACACAATGCTTTTTTTTTTTTTTGCATTTAGGATTAACTGTTACAGTCTATCATAAATGACCTCCCCTTCCAGGTTTTGTTGCTGTTCCAACACTGGGTGCACATTTCTGGTGTTGGATACACCCAAACACTTTCTCAATACTGGGTGCCCAATCCTGGTACTGACTGCTGCTTACATCACCCAAAGACCTTCCTGACACCAGGTGCTCAAGCCTGGTGTTGGATGCTGCTTACAACCCAACTGCACAACTAACAAAGAACCCTCCATCTGGCACCCATGCCACCCTCCTTCACCATATGACCACTACACTACATGCAAAATACTAGGACCCCATGGTGGGAGACTGGCCCTCCCTCCACCTCAGCCAGCCATCATCTTCCATGACCACACTAATTGTGAATCTGTAGAAAAATAAATTAAAAAAAAACCTCAATCTCCTTTTAGAACCCATATAACCCAACTCCACCCCACATCCACCCCAGCACATATAAAATATTAGGAACCCATGGAGTGTGACCAGCACAGCTCCCCCCTTCACCTCAAATGGCCACCATCTTCTGTCACCCTGCAAATTATAAATCTGTAGAAAAACAGCACCCATGCTACCCTGCTCCATCCCACGACCACCCCAGTATATACAAAATGTTGGTATCCTCTGGTGAACAACTGGCACAGCCCTCTCTGACCTCAGCTGACTGCTGTCTTTTGCACACACACACACACACACACACACCTTGCTGACTGTGAACCTGTAAAGAAAGAAATAAACACTCAGCCTCCCTCAAGCATCCATGCCACCCTCCTCCTCCTCCCATCCATGTTATTAACAACATCCACCCTACCCAAACTCTAGCACCCAAGTTACACTCCTCCTCTCTATGGCCTCTCCAATACAAATGATAATAAGGATCCTTTGATGGATGATTGTCACCGCTTTCCCTGCACACTGGCCAGTTAACTACTTCTTGTCTGCTGTGCCCTGCCAATTGCCAACCAAAGGAAAAAATGCTGAAAAGAACTCTTTCCTTCCCCCCTACACTGACTTGTCACCTTCTGTTCCACCATTCTCCCACCGATCACCAATTTAAAGAAAAAAAGTCCAAAAAACCCACTAGGCATGTACAGGAACTTAGGTTTTTTGGCCAAAAGGGGTTGAATTTGGTGTCCGAGATAACATATTTTGAAGCAAAATCAAAACACCACACTAATGTGGTCATGCGGGGGTGGTAAGCACCCCACCTCTCAAACTTGGTAATACAAAATTGAAAGATAAAAAAAAGGTATGAGTGATTTAAAAAAACACACCCAAAAAATTCTGGGTGGGATATTCAGACTGCACCAGGCAGGGGTGCAAGCCTGGGCGCAGTGCAACTGAGATGCACCAGAGCATGGTCCGGGCGATATTCAATGGTGCTGCGCCATGGCTCAGCACCATTGAATATGGCACTGAGGGCGCACGCACTGCACACGGCACAGTGGCAGCAGGGGAGCAGGGGGCTGCACCAGTGCAAGTGCAGTTGCGCTAGGCACAGCAACAGCGATATTCAGCCATGAGCATGCAAATGAGGCCATTATGTATGCAAGGCAAAAATGGGGCCATTTGCATGTCATTATGGCCCCATTTGCATGCGGTGCACTGATCCCCAGCGGCTTGCACCTAGTGCCCTGCCAGGCTACAGCCGTCAGGGACCGACACCCCCTGCCCTTGGGCGGGCAACGCTCCCCATAGCCCGATCGCAGGCATATGTTTAAAATATCCCTGGTGGTCCAGTGGACCATGTACCATCGCCTGATCATGGACATATGTTATAAATATCCCTGGTGGTCCTGTGTATCCACTCCCTTGCATGATCTCGGGCATAAGAAATAAATATCCCTGGTGGTCCAGTGGACCCGCTCCCCTGCCCGATCGTAGGCATATGACAAAATTAACCCTGGTGGTCCAGTGGTAACCCCCTCCCCACCCTCCCACTGAGCCCTGCCACCTGCAACCCCACCGTCAGCGGGCAGGGGGGATAGTGTCCACTGGACCACCAGGGATATTTACAACATATGCCCATGATCAGGTGATGGAACACGGTCCACTGGCCCACCAGGAATATTTATAACATATGCCCATGATCAGGCGATGGTACATGGTCCACTGGACCACCAGGGAGATATTTTACTTATGCCCACGATCGGGCTATGGGGTGGGGGGACACAATGCTCCCTGGGCAAGGGGCTTAGGACAGTGTTTTGGGAGGTCGGGTGGCCACCCACAGCAGGCAGCTGCTGTGTCGTGCATTGCAATATGGCAGCCTGCCTGTGGGTGTCCCCAACTTGTTCCCTGTTTAAATGGGCACAACTCTGTGCCACCCTGGGCGGCGCAAACTGGGTTGTGCCTGCATATGCGCCGCATATCCCGGGCTGAATATCGGGATGTGCCGCATATGCATGGGCATGCCCCCCCGCACTTGAGCCACATACATTACTGGTCCACCCCGGCACATTGGGCATTGTGCGGAGCCACCTACCCCTTTGAATATCACGTCACGATCGGGTGGGTTGTGTGCATGGTGTGATACTGTTGTGCCATACACAACCCCTTGAATATCCCACCATCTATGTGCAATAAAAAAACTGCAAATGCTTTTTTTCTGGATTTTTTTCAGTCACACATAACTTTAACATTTTTAACTTTTTGAGTCCAAATTTTATGCATGGGCTGCTAAGCACCCCCATGACATTCACCAAAGCAGCAACTTTCACACCTACCTAACAGGTCTTTTGCTTTACATTGGGTCTGCAGAGCCCTGTGTGACACTTCCTGCACATCTGTCACTGTGCCCTATGGGTCTTCTGCCTTGCCTAGGGTCTGAAGGGCCTTGTACAGATCAAACTGCAGATCCAGGAATGTACCTAATGGGTTAACTGCTTTGCATACCCAATAAGTTTTCTGTTTTGCATAGAGGCCACAGGGCCTGCATGAAGCAAGTTACAGGTCCAGCACTGTACCCGATAGGTCTATTGTTTAACATGGGACCCACCAGAGCCCTGAGCTAAGCAAGCTACAGGTCCAGTGACATGCCCCACAGGTATAACTCATCTGTTGCTTCACATAAGGCCTGAAGAGCCCCTTGAGAGGCACATTATGACTTATCTGCTGTTTTACACAGGACCCCAGGTCATGTATACTATTTCACACTTCACATTGAAGCTGTATGACACAAGTTACAAGTGGAAGGTACATGTCCTACTAGACAATATGTGAAACAATGTACTGCTGTTAAATGGATGCTGTACTACACAAAAGTTTCACACGGTCTTACACCAACAAACATACAACTGTGTGGTAGCTGTGCAGGTTAGCATTGGACCTACAGAGACTCGCATGAACCAGCACAGCTGTGTAGCATGGAGCCAGACTTGTAGCTTGACCCTGGGCCATAAGAGTGGGGGATGGGGAGGAGTGGGGATTAAGGCTGCCATTTACAAATGTTGAATGTGTTGGCTCTACATGAGGTACTAGAACACTGATGCATGGTCCCGTTCCTGTAGCTTGGTCTTTGGTAACGAGAGTAGAGTAGGGGGAGGATTTCTGAGTTAGATTTGACGATGCCAACAGCACATTTCCAAAGTTTATGGACCTTGGATTGAAAACCATAATAGCACATGTTCAAACTTTGTTTTGTTTGAGTTTTGTGCAGTACCAACCCTAAACACTTTTTAATATCTGATTAATCAACACTTTAACAGACATTCCAATGGCTCATCTGATGAATGGACAACCTAAAGGAACCACCAAATTGAAAGCACACTAAGTTACAGAAGAAGTGTAGAGAGTGTTTAATTCAAACTGCGTACTCATTCCAGGTGAAATCCAAGCAAAAAGGCAGTTAGGAGCATACACAAGTGCCGGTGCTTCATGGTTCACCTGTAACTTCATGGGCTTCCAATTTGTTTGTTCCTGTATTCCCTTTCAGAGTGGCACTTGGATTTAATTACATTGCCCATTTGTGTGTGTCAAACAAGTGAGCAAAAGCATTAGGAACAAGCATTTGTCAATGCCGAATGTTTGCTTGCTGGCATTGGCATTGGTGGGGTGTGCCTTTGGGTCATCAGGCATAACGGCCATGCCATTTCTCCACACCCTACCCTGCAGACACCGACAAGTGTTATGGTGTGCCTTGGGGTCTTTGGCCCTTATGCTCACCCCATTCCATCAGTAAATATGGTGAGATGGGTGCAGTATAGGAAAATGGGGTGAACTTTGGGGCCGAAGAGTCCAAGGCACACCTCATTGCCTCTCACAGGCTGCAGGGTGTGGGTGGGGGTGGAATGGTATGAGCATTACAGGTGACAATCCCAAGTCACACCCATGATGCCTGTCAGCCTCTACTGGGTGGGGCTTTATGGTCGGAAACCATAACGCCTCAGGCGTTCGTTCGTATTTTCACCCCAAATTTTCAACATGGGTTTTTTGTGACCCCCACCTTATGAACAGTGGTAATATCAGTTTGTTAGCCGAAAGCTGATTTTGCATAGTGACTACAGCATTTGGCACCACAGGTGCGAAAACACATGTCGAACAGGATGTGAAAAATGACAGCTGTACTGTTCATGGGGAGGTATAAAAAATGGCAATGTTGAAAATCTGCTGTGAAAATAGTAGAAAAACTGGTGAAGTCATGAGCGTGTGTAGAAACTGTGCAACGCACACCCTTAATGTAATTACTTTGGGGATTTTTTACAGCAGATTGTCAACACAGGCATTTTGGGACCTCCGCTCATGAACAGTGTCACTGTCATTTTCTTAATCTGTTCCAAACAGTGATTTCCCACAGCGACCACGCATTTCTGTGCAGAAAGTGTGAAAACACATTTCGGCCATGTTGTGAAAAATGACAGCTGTACTGTTTATAAGGAAGTGGGGAAAAATGCCAGTGGTGAAAATCTGGACTAAAAATATTACAAATTCATGAACTTATGAGGGTGCGGGGAAACAGCGCAATGCTCGCTCATAACACAGTCATTTTATGGACTTTTGTCACCAAATTTTCAACATAGCCATTTTAAGACCTCTGCTCATGAACAGTGTCACTGTGATTTTCTTAATGTATCTCAAACATTGATTTCACACACCAACTATGCCATTGTGCACTACATGCACGGAAACAAATTTTGGGGGAGATGTGAAAAATGACAGCTGTACTGCTCATAAAGAGGTGTGGTAAAATGGCAATGTTGAAAATCTGGAGTGCAAATATTAAAAATTAGCAAACCTACGAGCGTGCGTAGGAACTGAGAAACGCACGCTCATAAAACAGTCATTTTTGGGAATTTTTTTGTCAAATTTTCAACATAGCCATTTTAAGACCTCTGCTCATGAACAGTGTCATTGAGATTTTCTTAATGTGTCCCAAACATTGATTTCACACACCGACTGTGCCATTGTGCGCTACATGCACGGAAACACATTTTGGGCGAGATGTGAAGAATGACAGCTGTACTGCTCATAAGGAAGTGTGGTAAAATGGCAATGTTGAAAATCTGGAGTGCAAATATTAAAAATTTGTGAACTTACGAGGTGCGTAGGAACTGCGCAATGCATGCTCGTAAAATAGTCATTTTGGGAATTTTTTCACCAAATTTTGAACATAGCCATTTTAAGACCTCTGCTCATGAACAGTGTCACTGTGATTTTCTTAATGTGTCCCAAACATTGATTTCGCACACCGACTGTGCCATTGTGCGCTACATGCGCTTGAGAAACACATTTAGGTAGAGATGTGAAGAATGACAGCTGTACTGCTCATAAGGAGATGTGGTAAAATGGAAATGTTGAAAATCTGGAGTGCAAATATTAAAAATTCGTGAACTTACGAGCGTGCGTAGGAACTGCCAACTCACGCTTGTAAAACAGTCATTTTGGGGATTTTTTTCCCCAAATTTTCAACATAGGATTTTTGGGGGCCTACCTCATGAACTGTGACACTGTCATTTCGTACATTGGTCCCGAAAGGTGGTTTCACGCAGTGACCACGAAATCACCTTTTGGGACCGACTGACAGTGCAAGAATTCATTAGGTGGGGTCCTAAAAACCCCATGTTGAAAATTTGGTGAAAAAATTCCCCAAAATGCCTGAGATATGCATCAAAGTTGAAAAAACCCTATTAATTCCATTATACAGCTTTCCGGCATTTTCTTAGTTCACAGTCAGCTTTGAAGAGTGCAGACATGTTCCCAGTCCACCGAAGATTGTCACGCCAGACTCCAGAGGTAAGTATGGGGTGAGTGAGGGGGTGTGGGGAGGCAGGGTACACAGAGAGTGGGAACAGGTGGGGAAGGGGGTCAAGACAGTCAGCGAGGGAACGTTTTTTCTTTCTAGGTTTTTTTTTCTTTTAGGAAGACAACGCAGGATGTTTGGCATGCTGGGGTGGGCTACCAGCGTGACACCTGGAAGTGTGTTGGGGGGCAGCAGACGGACATTTGTCATGCTGGGGTGGGCTCCCAGCATGGCACCTGGAAGGCTGTTTGGGGGGGCAGTGGAGCCGATGGGGAACTGGGCACCCCCGTCAGCCTTACAGATTTTTGCCATGCTGGGGTGGGCTCCCAGGGTGGCACCTAAAACTCTGTCGGGGGGAACGCAGTGTAGCCGACAGGGGATTGGGCACCCCCATCGGCCATACTGTGTGTGGGGGGGAGCGTGTGAGCACACTGGGGTGGGCTCCCAGTGTGTTACTTGTTTGGGGAGGAAAGGAGCTGTCTATGACAGCTCTTTTACTGCAGTGCCGACGTGTAAGCACCTTGCATATTGCTGACACAGTATACAAATTGCCTACACGCTGCAGTGCTTTTCTTTCAACTGTACGCCGCTGCATGTGCAAACGCTGTCATAGACAGCTCTTAAATTCATTGGCGCGGTGGGTCCGCACCTGCAAAAGGCAGCAGGGCATTGGAAGTAGGGAGGCACACCTACGAATTCTCCTATGGTGGCACTATGTTTCTTGCACATGCATGCAAGCAAACATAAAAATAATAATTCAAATTATGTCACTCTAATCAATGGTTCCATTCTCTTTTGTTTTATATGTCTGAGGCAGCAGTTTCAACTGTGTGCATTATTGACTTTGAATAAGGAGTTAGAATAAAGGAGACTATTCTGTTTGTTACAGGGCTGCCTCTCATTGTTTGATCAGTAAACGCATTCCTCAGACCTTTTACAAATCATGTTCCAAAATTCTGGTCCCGCTCAGCTGAGATTGGTCATGCTAAGTAAAACTTCATATAAACCACTTTCTCTCCAGATAAAAAGTGAAGTAGAATGGAAATAAAGTGTTACTGCCACATCTGAACTGAAACAAATACATGGCTTCTCCCCAGGTACTGAATGCCACCCATTGCCACTTAATTAAGGGACTGCAGCCTGAGCAATCAAGCTTAAATATGTCCAAGTCTGGGCTGGAGCTGTAATGAAATTTTAGTTCAGGTGGGTTTTATGTAAGGACATCAAGTTGCAAAGGATATTCATATGCAAATTTCTCACCAAACCAAAGTGTTATCACAGCTTCACTGACAGTTATTAGCTATTAGTACACTTTACACCACATTAATGAGCATACAAGGGTGACAATTGTTCATGTAAACACAGTGTTTCTTACGGGTCAGAGGTGCATTCCATTTTATTATGCCACCCAGTGGGATCGATACCACAAGGGAGATGGACACCCTACACCCCATCAGACACACTGGATGGGGGGGAGCACATAAGGATGGGAGAATTATCTTAAGGTATGGGTAGGGTTACAGAAGTGTTAGGGGGCGAGGAACTGATTTAATTGAATTAAAGTCCAACATCACACACACACACACACATATATACACACACACACACACACACACACACATCCACTTGGTGAAATGTAGATATGTCATATAAATGTTAACATTTTGCAATGTTGAGTGATACATGATGCTGGGTGATGGGAAGGTTTGGAAATGTTGCAGAACTTTAAATAGAGAATAATGTATGGGCAACAGTAAATGATGATTTTTTTTACACACCTGAAATGCGTAATGCCACATAAACTGCGAGACCCCAATGCTCAAGTGGTTTATTTAAATATCAGTCTCCAAGGGTATAGAAACATAGGAAATGAAAGCAGAAGGGGACCTGTGGTTCACTGAATCTGCACAAACATGATTTCTCAGGACCTACTGTCACACCAAGGTCCTGCCCCCCAAGATGTCCAGCCTAGCCTTTACTAATGCTGTGTGATTGTGCCCAAGCCTTATCCCACATGCACTTAAAACTCAGCACTGACTTTGCAGCTACCACTTCAGGTGGCAGTCTATTCCACAGCTCCACCACCCTCTCCGAGAAGTAATACTTTCTGATTTCCCACTTATTAATTTCCACTCATGCCCCTGTGTTGTAGAACTGGTGTTCCTGGTGAAAAGCCCTGTGTGTAGCACTTTGTTTATGCCTCTAAGAAACTTGAAGGTTTCAATTATATCCCCCATTTCCCTCCTAGTTTCCAATGAGTACATGTTCAAAGCCTTTAGCCTCTCCTCATAGGTAACTCCCTGAATGCCATGTATCATCTTTGTTGCCCCTCTCTGGACCACCTCCAACCAATCAATATCCTTTCTAAGTTGAGGCCTCCAAAACTGGACATAGTCCTCCAGGTGAGGCCTCACCAAGGCTGGTAGAGGGGCAGCATCACCTCCCTGTCCCTGCTATCTGTGCCCCTTCCAATACATCCCAGTACCCTGCTAGCCTTACTGTAAGCTTTATTACACTGACTTTGCTGCTTGAGGCCATCCCTAATGATGGCTCCCAGATCTCATTCCTCTGCTGAGGAGCTACATTTGACCCCGTTTAGCCAGTATTCTGTCTTAGGGTTAGCTCTACCCAGATGCATCACCTTGCACTTCTTAGCATTGAATTTTAACTGCCGTATATGTGTCCACCTTTCCAACTTTTTAAGATCCTTCTGAAGCTCTCTGACTCTCTCCATGCTGTCCACTCTGCCGCTGAGTTTTGTGTCATCGGCAAAAAGAGCGATGTTGCCTTGTATACGCTCGCCAATGTCACTAATGAATATATTAAAAAAGACTGGCCCAGGACCGACCCCTGAGGCACCCCACTTGTGACATGTCTTACAGTAGATCTTACCCCATTTACTACTACCCTCTGTTTCCTGTCTTCCAGCCAATATCGCACCCACCCGACTATTTGCTCTGCTGCTCCCAGGTCCTCCAACTTTTTTAAGAGGCACCTGTACGGGACTGTGTCAGATGCCTTACTGAAGTCAAAGTAAAGCAGGGTCCACCGTATGGCCCCTATCCAACCCCCTGGTCATGTGGTTGAAGAAAGTGATAAGGTTCATTTGACATGACCTGCCCGACATGAACCCATGCTGTTTATTGTTTTGGAGGTGATTAACTTTGAAGTATTCTACCAGATCTTGTTTAATGAGGGTCTCCACCAGCTTGCCCACTACTGATGTGAGGCTGACTGACCTATAATTACCTGTCTCCTCCTTATTATCACTCTTATGGAGTGGCACCATGTAAGTCACCCTCCAGTCACTTGGTACAATCCCGGTCTTATGTGACCTACTGAATAGGTGTGCGAGAGGGGCTGCTAGCTCCTATGCCAACTCCCTCAGCACCCTAGGGTGCAAATCGTCAGGGCCTGGGCCTTGTCAGGTCTAATGTCTGGAAGGCCCTTCCTGACCCTGTCAGTAGTGAAATCCTGGATGCACAGTCTCTGGATCCCCCTGGCTGCGGCCCTGATACCACTGTCTGGCAGCGGGCCATGTTCCTCCCTAGTGAATACCAAGCAAAAGTATTCATTGAGGGTTCCTGCTTTCTGCCTGTTGTCCTCAAGCACCTCATCCTTAACCTTTAACCTTACAATCCCCTTCCCCTTTCTTCCTTTTCTTGCTGATATTGTAGAAGAAATTATTTCCCCCTGATTTAATTCCATGTGCAATCTGCAGCTCCTTTGCTGCCTTGGCATCTCTCACTATTCTCTTGGCCTCCCTGCTTTTAATGTAATCCTCCTATTCCCTGCCCCCCTTTTTCTGCCTGAACAATTTATATGCATTCCTTTTGGCCCTGATTGCCTTTCTTATGGAAAGGGAGAACCACATGGGTCTTTTATAACTATCTTTTTTGTTAGAGTCCTGATGCAGAGCCTGGATGCCTCAAGAACGCTTCTCTAATACTTTCCCATATTTCCTGCACCTCTGACTTGTCCCTGATATTCGTTAACCATTACCTCAATAATTGCCTTAATCTGCCAAAATCTGCCCTCCTAAAGCATAGCACCTCTGTCTTTGAGGAGTTTTTGTATCACCTGTGGATATTTCAAACGAGACAGAATTGTGGTCGCTCTTTGACAAGGGTTCTCCTACCCTGACTGATCTAATCACTTCTGAATTTGTGAGGATCACATCCAGGATGGCATCCCCCCAGTCAGATCCTTCAATAGTTGGGGCAGCAGGCAGTCCTGGGTTGCTTCCAGTAGAACCTGACTTCTCGTGCTCTTGGCTACTGAAACCTCCCAGTCCACATCTGGTATGTAAAAAAAGAGTTTGACTGTTGTCCATATTTTATTTTATATGGTTACTGGTTTTGTGTTTCTTCATCAGTGAAGTTCAGATGGCTACTCGCGTGCCCCAAAACAGCTTAGTTGGAGCATGGAGTAATCTTCATTACATTTGTACATTTATAATAAAGGGTGAAATGGAGTTATACACATAGGTTAGGCTGCAATCATACCTAACCAGTAATTTTTATTTTGCAACTTCCATGTTGATAGTTTCCCCTTACGAAAAGTGTTATCAGGCCTGATAGTTCATTGATTTACAGTGAATAAACTAATCAAATTCCAGGATTGCCCCATGGATTGCTAGTCTAATTTATGGATTATAACAGAGGTAGTACTGT
This sequence comes from Neoceratodus forsteri, assembly GCA_016271365.2. Taxonomy (NCBI): domain Eukaryota; kingdom Metazoa; phylum Chordata; order Ceratodontiformes; family Ceratodontidae; genus Neoceratodus; species Neoceratodus forsteri. The sequence goes on from CM057451.1 coordinate 241,651,461, forward strand.
GTAGCTTTTATTATATGCATTATAGAGGCACAGCAGTAATGTCACTATCGTTAGTTTTGTGAAGCTTTTTCAATGTTAAACTGTGATTTTCAGCTGTTTATAACTCAGTCATTTCTTAATAAATTTTCATAACACCTTATAAAGAGTAACCTGTAGCCCAGAATCTCCTCATGTCTCGTGCTTGGTGAAATTTAGTAAAGTTTTTTTTATGTTTTTGCTAGCAAGAAGCAGAAACATTACATTTATCCATTTTTACTTTGATAAGAAAACATAAAATTGATCTGTTTTACTCTGATGAGGATAATTTATGTGCCACTCTAACTGCCTCTTTCACAGTTTGCAGTGAGTCCTTTCACATATGTGCTAAATCCATTTGTGAATATGCATGTGCCAAAATGACATTTTAAGGTGAGCAACAGTAAAACAGGAGGGATTTAAAATTTGACACTTCTGTAGTCATAAGGTGTATAAGTTATAATTAGCGTATTCTCAAAAATAAGAAGTTGGAAAAATGAAAATTAAAAAAGTTACAGATAAAATTAGATTTGCAAAAGTTTTGCAGCTGGACTTAAAAAGGACAGTTTTGCAAATATACTTTTGCAAATGGCTTTAAAGTCCATCTGAAAAACTTACGTAAATCTATTGTTATCTGTAACTTTTGATTTTTAAACTTTTTAACGTCTAATTTTCAAACTGATTGATTATAAACCTGCCTTACCACCACAGAAATGTCAATTTTTAAATCCCTTCCATTTTGCTGTTGCTGACATTAATTGATACTTTCACAGATGCACTTTTGAAAATGGCTTCTAAGTCTGTTTTTGAAAGTAGTGTACATGAAGTGTAGCCTAACTGGTGTTTTGTATACTTGTGACTGATTAATTGGATTGATTGATTAGTTAGTTCAGTTCATGGTACAGTAGTAACAAACACTTCTTACATAGTTTTCTTTAAATTAACTGTACCAGTGTGGACATGTTTAATGACACACAACTGGCAATTCATTACACATAATGGATGCAGATATGATACTGCATCTCTCAATTAAACACTGATTTGTTTGAAATATATTGACAGAATGCAAGCATGAGACAGAGAGCCATTGACATTGTATTTCAACACACTAGACTCTTGAAATCATACCCTTCAATACATTGTCAAGTAGTAGAGGGGCAAGAGAGGGCCCAAGGAGCTCAGTTCTGGTAACCATTGTCTCAAGGTGAGATGAGTATGATTTTCTCCTTTAAGTAGTTCCTTTGTCTTCTGAACATGTAAGTCACTAACCTGACTCTTAGGCACTCCAACAGTTACAAAGTCCAAAAGTCATTCTTCAGTCTCTGGATCGATTCTTTAAACTCAAACCGATTGGTACAGATTCTGGATCCAATGTGATTCTTCTAATAGTTTGCAAATCACTCTGGCAGTTGAGGTCACAGTTCAGGTGGTACGTCAAAGGATCATTAGAAATTACAAGTCTTTTTACAGCTGCTGAATGTGGTTCTTTACTTATATAGGCTTGGATCCACAGTTAAATATCTTGTCTACCACCTGCCCTCAAAGCAGATGGTCAGTTCAGCTTAAATATTGATAGCTCAGAGGCTGGCTTTGCCTTAGGGTTCAGCATCTTTGCACTTAGTTTCCGTGACTACCATAAGCCAGAGGACTTGAAGATGGCTTCTGTTTCCAGGTCTATTGTTGTTGAGTCTACTTAAGCCCCCTTTCTTATTTCTAAGTGTGTATTTTTAAATCCTTCTGGTTGGCTGGCTGGCCGGCTTCCAACAATGGCTAGTGGAACCAAAACCATTGGCCCCCTTCCTCAGGAGTGGTCAGCCTATAGGGAAAACATGATGGCAGGACTGTTCATAGTTAGTAGTTTCAAAACAAGACAGTAGATTATTCACTTGCTAATTCAAGGGATAAAAAACCTGCATTCATGTATGAAACCGGTACTGATCAAACACTCATTTAAATTTCATGTCTGTACCATCCACTTGGTCTTTTCAAGTTTAAAAGGGTTCCATAAAAATTTAAGGCTTTTTTTCTGTGGCCTCTGTTGACCTTGAGAGCTCTGAGTTCCTCATTGTTTTAGTTGTAAGGTTAGAATATTGTATCTTAACCCTTGATGGCTTGGGCTGCCTCTCTCTTATCTGTTCTAACAATGCATGCATATATCAGTAAGACCTGGTTATAAACCATTAGTAGTCTATATGTAACCACCCCTACCCTTCTATCTGCATGCCCACTTGTAAATGGGGCTGCCTAAGGGATATAGGTTGGCATCTGGGTTTGTGGTTAGAATTGGCTTGGCAAGTGGCATGGTGCCTCCACCTATGGGGATCCTTATAGCAGCATACTGCCAGGGTGCTTCCCCACAGGAAATAAAATACAGCCCCCTCCCTTGGTAACAGGTAGAACAATATACACTCCTCTCCCCACTTATCACTGTAAGCATGCAAATATTACACTACACGATAATGCAAATAATTCAGCAATTGCAGTAAAACAAACAAGGGAGTTTATTTTGGGACTGAATAATGAGGTAAGGGACAAGGGAAGCAAAGGGTAATAAAACATTCAACAAAACCTTAGACTAAAATCTGTAAGCAGGCAGAATAATCAAATACCACAGTACATTACAAACCAGTATTCCCTGTTTCAGCCCTTCTCCCCCCACTGGTGCACCAGTTAACTCCACAGTCCCTGTGGGAGCTCCCAGTTACCCTGTGTGCACATTGAGGAGTTGCAGGCCTGTGACTAGTAGACACTGGGTACAGCACTGTTGCAATGGGTAGATGCTGCAGATGCAAAGTACAGACTATACCAGGGGGTGTAGGAACACAGTTTATCCTGGCTGTAGCAATTTCTGTGGGCATAGCTAAGGTAGTGCAGGAAGCCCAGATGGAAAGTTAACTTGCTAGCTAGTTCAACAGTTAGAAAAGTATTTGGTTGGGTAAAACCTAGTACTCATGACCTTTTGGTAAATAGGACATGCAGGAGTTGGGGGACGTCTCCCCTTGCAGGCAATTTGTAAGAACAGGAAGAACTGGCGTGGATGCAGGTGATGATCCTCTTCACTCCACAGAGGGACTTGTCTTCACCCACCTCACCAGGTAGGCAGGACATCATCTTCACCCCACAGAGGGACTTGTCTTCACCCACCTTGGCAGTAGGCAGGCTGTCGTCTTCACCCCACAAAGGTACTTGTCTTCACCCACCTTGCAGGTAGGCCAGCAGCTGAACAGGCAGGCTGGACCGCAGAGCTTAGGTCGCCTGGCAGGAATCACGGTCTCTTGTGTCAGGACAGTGAGGCAGTGGATTTTGTTACCGCACCCAAGCTCAGCTAAACCACTTCTTTCAGCAGTCAATGATATCTGGATTGCCAAATATCACTAGTTCAGGCAGGCTGAGGTAAATTCCCTTCTCTCTGGGATTTAACTGTCAATCAGAAACAAGTTCAGAAGTCCTTAATTTGTTTTGGCACAAACTAAATGTTTTTTGGCTATGACAGCAGCAGAAGCTGTCAAAATCAGCAGTTTCTTCTTCAAAACTCTCACAGAAAAGACCCAGGGTCAAACTATCAACCCCAGAATGTTTAGTTTGAATCTCAACAACTCATTGGTCCACCTTAGTCTCGAGCTCCACGTCCTGACTGGATGTACTCTAGCTACCAATAGGATTCCACGCTGTCCTCAAGCAACATCGGCAAAGATGGTCACCTCCAGACAGTATTGTTGATCAAAGTCCATTATAAATAAAGTAAATAGTCTTGGCAGCATCTGGCTGCATGGCTAGGACCCTCCTGGTCCCATCTGGTGGTCACTAGGTCTAGGAAGCACTTTGAAGGGACAGGAGCTCCATCAGAAGTTCCGTTTTGTGGGCTCCCCAGGAGGAGCTGTGCCTGAAAATTGGCAGTCTGCCACAGTGCATCATGGGACTTGTAGGGCCAGTAGGCACCATGTTGTTCCCTTAGTCCCAACCCACTGAAGGCATGGATTTGGTCAGGAGCCTCTTAAAAAGTTTTTATTTTGTCTATTTTGTTCCCCCCAGCCCCCTTTGCTGTTCGGTGGAGCTGGGGAGATGATTCACACAAGCAGTGCTTCTGCCACTTCCTTGTCAGGTGCTCTGTGGCACCAAAACATTTTGCGGCCTGTCTTGTGCTCCCCACCCCTATGTGCGGCAGTTCAGGGGACGGGGAGCAACACAAGTGTGTGGCTCACTGGCCACTTCTTCCTCGGGCACTTGAGATGCCAAACATGTATGTTGCACTCCCCAGTCCTGGTGGCAGTCCAGGACTGGGCCAGGAGAGCGAGGAGGCTAGCGTCTCATCAGCCGCATGGGACGAGGTGCAGGAGGCACTGCAACAAAGTCAATGTGCTCCCCGGCCCTGTCAGAAGTCCAGGAATGGGCCGGGGGAGCAAGAAGTGAGCAGCTGAAAAGCATCAGGAGGCAGCAGGAGCCAGAGGTAAACTCTTGACTTGGGAGAGGGTTACATATATAACTGAGATTTTTCCAATATACGTTCTGAACTTTACAGTATGTCACAAATGGCATTCAAATCAATATTTGAGGGGCTCTCTCTGTGAAACTGTCAATTTAAGATTAACAAAGAGAAATTAAGAAGGATTTAAAATTTGACAATATGTTGTCCTCTGTGGTGTTATAATTGGTTTGCAGAAAATTAGAAGTTAAAAAGTTTAAAAATAGAAAAGTTAGATAAAAACAGAGTTGCTAAAGTGTTGCAGCTAGACATAGAAAACAAATCAAATACATTTTTGTAACTGTCTTTTAACTCCAAATGAGAAGCATTTGCAAATCCATTTTTATCCATATCTTTTCTATTTTTAAACTTTTTAGCTTCTAATTTTCGAAAATGACCTCATTCTAACACTCCATTACAACCACAAAAATGTCAGTTTTTAAACCCCTCCCATTTAGGTATCCCATCAAAACAGAGCAGGAAGTAAATCATGTTGTAATACATGCTGCTAAAGTAGCATGAGTGAAGACAGCTGCTTGGACATAACAGCGTGGGCATGTTGCAGAGCTGTAAGTGTAGCCAGGCAGGTGTTTTCATTCAATCCAGCCACTTTAACTCCACCAGTGCGTGCTATAAACCCATGCTGGTAGTGTAGTAGTTAGGACTGTGGCAAGATAGGCCTATACCACTTTATTTAATGTTCCTATTTCTTGGGTTGTGAGGCACTCCAGAGTTAAGACACTGTCCCTTTAATAGGTCAAGGAAGAGTTGCACAAATAAAAAGAATTACTGTGAAACCAGTTTGAGCCTGCAATTCATCTAGATAGGGACCACCAGACAGGTTTATTTATCCTAAGGGTCATATCCCTTTAATCGAATGAATGGTTAGGGTCATATCCCTTATATCAAAATGGACACAGCCTTCCAAAAACAGGAAAAGGCCAGTGGGAGGGCAGCCTAAAGTCATGAACTCAAGCCAGTAAAAGGTCATACATAAACCATATGTTAGGGGTGTTAGACATGGAACCACAGTGACACCTACAGGACAAGGTGAATTGTGGCCTGAAAAATGACATCACTCAGACTTTTTAACTTATACACACATTATGAAATCGGGGCATTAGCTTGAAGTTTAAGACCTGAGGAGGAACTGTTCCTTAGAGCTGAGAAAACTTAACAAGCTGTTATATACTTTTTAAAAGTATATGTAGGTCTTGGAAAACCCTTAGAACAAGACCTGTGTTTTGTGGAAAGTGGACTTTTTCACATGCTGAACAGAAATTCTGATCTTTAAGTCCTAATTTGGAAACAAAACACTTTACACCAAGGCAACCCTGAGTTTGGCACCAAAAGGAGACTCAGAGATTGATTTCTGTTAAGCCAACAAATTTTGTTTTCCTAAGGGCTTGCTTCACCTATAGAGAGATAATTTACTCTCAAAAAGGACATTTGAGATTTCTGAACTCTAAGCATCAGAACAAGATATAGTTTTAGAAATAACTGTGTATAGTGTATAGTACAGAGACAGGGAGACTCAAGACTACGTTTCCACCCTCCCACTGAGAAAAAGAAGGTTGGTAATGCTTCCTGAACCCTACAACTGCTCACAAGTTCTATAAAAAAGGGGGGAACATCCCTGCAAACAGGAGATCCTGCCACACCCATGGGGCTCTCCTGGTGACAAGGATCACTGCCTTTGTCTGTACTTGCTACCTCCAGCAGACCTGGGTTCAATACTAGCTGGTTTCTCTTAATGTTGCACCCACTGTGTGCCCACCACCACCCCCATTCTGTCCCGGCCCACAGACTTGTAATATGAGATATTCTCCCCTCCCTACTTTGTCCCCCTCCCTGAGTTCTGTCCTCTCACGGAGTCACTTTAAAAAATAAGCCCCCCTCCAGAGTTTGTGCCCTTTCCTAAGTTTCCTTCCCCCGAGTTAGTTTTATAGATCTGCCCCCTCCTGAGTTTGTTCCCCTCCCCGACCTGTATGCTTCCCAGAGTCAGTGCGGCAGGGTTCCTTAGTGGCAGCATATTGATGTGCCATGCTGGTCTTCCTCACTGTGTTGCTTGTGTGAGGTTTTACATTGCGGTGTTCGCATTAGCTCAGTTCTGGGTAATCCCCCATTTAGTGTCACTAACTTTAAATAACACTTTTCACAGATACACTTTAGCAAGTGAACATGCATTTTGGGAAATGGATTTGCAAAAGGGCATCTGTGAGAGTGTCAGCTTAACCTTTAAGGTTAGTAATGCTAAAATGGGAGGGATTTAACATTTGATGCATCTGTGGTTGTGGGGTGTCTATAATTAAATTATTGTCAAAATACGGAGTTAAAAAGTTTAACAGTTTAACTTAAAAGCTGAGATATGCAAAATATGCATCTGTGATACTTTCACAGCTGTACTTAGTTTTTTCCAGTCTACGAAAGTTCACATGCAAAAGTGGCATTTAAAGGCCTGTTTTATTTATTTATTTAGTATTTGCTTCCTGAGTAAGCACACTGAACTGTATGGCCCATTTACAGGCACAGCCTGGGTACTTATAGCACAAAATGCGATATATAAGCATAATATTCTAGTAAGTTGTTATTTAAACTTAACAACAAATAACATAAGTTTATTATTAAATCAAGCTCATACATAGTTAAAATGCAAATAATTCATCAATCAGGATTTTAAAAACAGTAAAAGAGTCCATTTCTCTCAGGTCGAATGATGATTATTCCATACTTAAGGAGCTGCAGAGACAGTAGGTTTTTGACAAGTATTAGATTTTAACAAGGGAATTGCCAACATTTTTTTTATCACATGACCTTAAACATCTGTTTGAGTCCTATCAAAACTTCCATTCTCAATAAATCTTGTTCCTGTAGCAGAAGCCATTGTAAATGGTTACACAATGGCTCCACAATATACAGTGATATCAAGCTAATATTCTTCAGGTGAAGCTACCTCTGGCTGAAAGCTGCAATACTGAACTTAGGATCTGCAAGAAAGCAAGTCGTGCTCACAGCAGAGGGAAGTGAACCTTACTTTACAATTTACAATTGTTCTTTGGTTTGCAGCAGATTCATCAGAAAAGCTAATATTCTTCAGGTGGAAGCTGCTTCTAACTGAAAGGTGAAATAAGGAACTTAGAATTATCAGGAAAGACAGTCTTGCTCTCCTCCCAGCAGAGGGAGGTGTACCTTACTTTACTTGTTACAATTGTTATTATTGTTTTCAGGGCAGGGACTTGCAATACTGCTTTGCGGATTGGGAGGTTAAACCCACAGGGATTGAAATACTGATTACTGTGTCTTTCTTTGTGCACAGCTGGCTTGTTTTGGGGCTGATTGATTTCAGAGCACAAATCACCAGGCTGTATTGGGGCTGGGGAGGTTTACTTGTGTCTGACTCAGATGTTTGGATTTTTCTCTGTTTGATTTGCAGGGTATTTTCTCTGTCAAATTGTTGTGTAGGGCATTTTGCTGACAGGAAGGTCAACACTCATTCAAGTGGTGGGTCAGAGCTTTTAGCTGATTGTTTTGTGAGGGCACAGTTTAGGCCCATACCCTGCCCACCCCTCACCCCACCCACCCCTGATAACATGTCCTTTATACCTGGTGTTCTGACATCATTTCCTCAAGAGGGTGAAGTGCATATAACTGTCATATCCTTTCTAGTGCACTGCACTAACAATATAAGCCTACACATTGTATAATATATATATTTATATATAACAAAACAATCACACACAAAAAAATTAAACAGGATAAACAAGAAGGTAGACAGACATGTGGGGAGTAGTGCAATGTAATGGATGTAGGGCAGCAATCTTCCAGGAGTCTTTCTGGAGGCTGAGATGCTGCTCTATTTGCAGACAACTCTCTGCCCTGAGGGAGGAGGTTGCCCATCTTCAGGCCACACTGGACAGTAGTAAGGGAACCTCCCCCATCCAGGGAGCACCACAGCCACCACCACTACCTCAGAGGTTGCGAAGAAAGCACAGCAGTTGGACAACAGTGGGCTCAGGGAGGGTGAGGGTGGTGGAACAGAGGCACACCCAGTCAATTGTATCACACCACAGTCCATACACCATTCTGATAGAGCATAGTTCCCCTATGGATGCATCCACAGAGGAGACTAAGGAGGTTGTGGACAACTGTCACAAGGGAGCCCCACAGGAAGGAGGCAGAGGACCACAGGGAAAGGAAGCAGCTCCTGGTGGGGGACTCAATCATTAGGGGGATAGAACTGGGAGAGCAGGGAAAACTGAAGTAAGGTGCCTGCCTGGTGCCATGGCTTGAAGGGACAGGAAGCATATCCTCAGGATCGCGAGAACAGCTGCACAGGAGACTGATCTGGATGTTGTTGTCCACCTAGGGACAAATGACTTGATGCAACATGAGATTAGAGTAGTGCAAGAGGAGTTTGTGGAGCTGGGGAGGGGCCTAAGGCAAGTAGCACACACAGTATCCTTCTCAGAGGTGCTGCCTATCTATGGCAAGGGTGAGGCAAGGGTACTTCACACCATTCAATTCAATGGATGGTTAAAAAAATGGTGCAGAGCACAGGGGTTTGGCTTCATTGGGGACTGGGTTTCCACCTGGAGGGATACCAGCCCATACTGGCAGGATGGTCTGCATCTGTCCAGGAAGGAAACAAGTCTTCTGGGCAATCAGTTTAAATGCTTCATTGGCAAGCTTTTAAACTAGTCAAGGGGGGAGGCACTGATAAGCAGCAGGTAATTCCCAGCCTTCCCCTACAAAACAGGGTACTAAATGAGGAAAAGGCCAGGGTACAAAGGTCAGTAGGGAGAGTAGGGAGCAGGAAAGGGGTGAATGGAGAAAGCAAAGTCAGTGAGGACAGGGATAGTGCTACAAGAGGTAAAGCCATCAAAAAATGGAGAGCAATGAGTACTAATGTTTGTAGTCTGGGTAACAAGCTTCCTGAATTAGTGGCCTTGATGGAGGAGGAACATCTCGATATCATGGCAGTCACAGAAACACGGTACACACAGAACCATGACTGGGATGTAAACATGCCAGGATACACTCTCTACAGGAGGGACAGGGAGGGTAAAAGAGGAGAAGGAGTAGCTCTCCACATAAGGGAAGGAATCAAAGCTACAGAACAAAAGGGTAAACAGGGAGGAGAGGAAGCACTGTGGGTCAATTTGGAGACAGGCAATGGCACCACAATCCGCATAGGGGTTGTATACAGACCCCCATCTCGGGGGAGGAAATGGACAAGGAAATGATAGAAAGTATACTTAGAATGGTAGAAAAAGGGGAGATATTGCTGATGGGGGATCTGAATATGCCAGCTGTTAATTGGAGTACATGTGCAGCAGCCACTTCTAAGAGTGGGGTCATTCTAGATGCCCTACAGAGAGCATGCCTTAGACAACCAGTATTGGAACCCACTCGAGAGGGAGCAATCTTAGACCTGGTACTCTCAAATGCGGATGGTGAGAGGATCACAGATTTAGAAGTGGGTAGCCATCTGGGAACCAGTGACCATCGAACAGTATGGTTTGCAATAAACACAGCAGTAGAGTCAAGCCATACAAAGGCAAAGGTACTGGACTTCAGGAGGGCTGACTTTGACAAAATGGGTGAGTGCCTAAGGAATGCACTAGCAAATGGGCAGGAAGGAGGGGTGAAAGAACAATGGGGAATAATCAAAACTGCCATCACAGAGGCAACAAGCCTTTGTGTGAAGCAAATAAACAAAACAAAACTATGTAAGAAACCACTATGGTTCTCAAAGGAGGTGGCAGGAAAGGTTAGGGAGAAAAAGAAAGCATTCAGAAAGTACAAGGAATCACAGAAGGAGGATGACAGAGAATTGTATCAGTTAAAGCAAAAGGAAGCTGGGAAGGCAGTCAGAACAGCAAAGAGCCAAACCGAGGAAAAGATAGCCAACACAGTTAAGAAGGGAGATAAAACCGTTTATAGGTACATCAGGGAGCGAAGGAAGACCAAAGGAGGGATAGTGAGGCTTAATAAAGGGGAGGGGAGATGGGCAGAGGGTGACTGTGAAAAGGCAGAGATACTAAACAAATATTTTTGCTCAGTATTCACAAATGAAGAGGGGGAGGTACCTAAACCAAACAATAGAAACACTCTGGATACAGAAGTTGTTACCAGCCCATTTACAGAAGAAAGGGTTTTGAAAGAACTCTTAAAACTGAAGGTGGACAAAGCAATGGGACCTGATGGGATTCATCCCAGAATTCTAAAAGATCTAAAGGTAGAACTAGTGACACCACTGACTACCCTCTTTAACAAATCATGGGAGGATGGGGTGGTACCTGAGGACTAGAGGAGGGCAGATGTGATTCCACTTCACAAAAGTGGGAGCAGGGCAGAAGCAGGCAACTACAGACCTGTTAGTTTAACCTCAGTGATAGGGAAAATGATGGAATCACTTCTGAAGGAAAGAATTGTTGAGTATCTAGAGGCCAGAGGGGCACAGGATCCAAGGCAGCATGGATTCACAGTGGGAAGGTCATGTCAGATGAATCTAATTGATTTATTTGACTGGGTGACCAAAGTAGTAGATTGGGGGGGGGGGAGCTGTGGACATGGCCTATCTAGACTTTAGCATGGCATTTGACACAGTCCCACACAAAAGATTAATATACAAGTTAGCCAGCCTGGGAGTGGGTCCCAAGATGGTAGTCTGGGTAAAGAATTGTCTGGAGAACAGGATGCAGAGGGTAATAGTAAATGGAGTCCACTCTGAAGAAAGCGGGGTTACTAATGGGGTGCTGCAGGGTTCAGTACTAGGACTGGTCCTCTTCAATGTCTTTATAAGTGACATTGCAGAGGGACTGGAAGGAAAAGTATGTCTCTTTGCAGACGACACAAAGATCTGCAACAGAGTTGATGCACAAGGTGGGGTGGAAAGGATGAGAAGGGACTTGGCAAGGTTGGAGGAATGGTCAGATGTATGGCAGCTTAGATTCAATGCTAAGAAGTTCAAGGTAATGCACCTGGGAAAGAAAAACCCAGGGGAAGAGTACACAATGGGGGGGGAGATACTAACAACAACAAAAATGGAAAGGGACCTGGGGATAGTCATATCAGATGACCTAAAGGTGGGCAAGCAATGTGAGAGGGCAGTAAGGAGGGCTGGGGGGATACTGGGATGCATAGGGAGAGGCATCACCAGCAGAAAACAGGAAGTTATTATCCCTCTGTACAGACTGCTGGTGAGACCCCATCTGAAGTACTGCATGCAGTACTGGAGACCCAATCTCCTCAGAGACATATACAGGATGGAGGCAGTCCAGAAGAGGGCAAGTAAAATGGTGCAGGGTCTGCACCGGAAGACATATGAAGAGAGACTTAAGGAGTTTAATATGTATAGCCTCGAGGAGGGGGGGGGACATGTAGAAACTTTCAAGTACCTCAAGGGAATCAACAAAGTCCAAGAGGGTAGCATCTTTCAGAAAAAGAGGTGTGCAAGAACAAGGGAACACAATTTGAAGATGGGGGGGCAGCTCAGAGGTAATGTAAAGAAGTATTGTTTTACAGAGAGGGTTGTGGATGCATGGAACGGCCTTCCGGAGGAGGTTGTGGAGTCAAAAATAGTGGTGGAATTCAAGCATGCATGGGACAGTCATAAGACAATTTTAGGGGGTGGGGATAGGAAGAAATAGGCTGTTGGTTAACTAGGATCTGCAGCTTATCCATTAGGTAGGGAAATGGGCAGACTTGGTGGGCCAAGCGGTTCTTATCTGCCATCAAATTCTATGTTTCTATGTTTCTATCCACCCTTACTGTAAACCTACCAAATGTATTATAAATAAACTCTAGTCAGAGTCGATAGGGCTATGAAAAGCTACCAAATGACTAAAGTTACAAATGTGTGTAGACATTGTGCAACGCCCGGATGTAACTTGGCCATTTTTTTTGAGGTATTGCACCAAATTTTCAACATGATCTTTTTGGGACCCCTCCTCATGAAGAGTGCCAGTGTCATTTTGTTCACTTGTCCCAAAAGGTGATTTTTGCAGAGACAACGTGCCACAGGTGTAAAAAAAAAAGTTTTGGATAGGTTGTGGAAAATGAAAGCTGTACTGTTTTGAAGGAGGTGTGCAAACATGGCAATGTTGAAAATGTGGAGTGAAAATATAAAAAATTGGTGAAGTTAGGAGTGTGCATAGAAACTGTGTAAGACACTCTCATAATGTAGTCATTTTTGGAAACTTTTTCACCAAGTTTGCAACATGGACTTTTTGGGACCCCATCTCATGAACAGCGGCACTGTCATTTTATGAATTGATCCCGAAAGGTGGTGGGCAGTTCAAAACTTGACCCAAGAGCAGTGTTCAGATTCTTGTGCTTATTCTCCGAATGAGTCTCTTGCTGCTGGTAAGTATGATTTGCTGTTCATCTCTCCTGCTAAAGCAAGCCTGCCTGGTAGTGTGGTCAGTGAGAAGGAGTTGCAGTGTTCTGCTGAGAGAGAGCAATCACTCAGCAATGAAACTAGTCTCTCTCTCTCTCACTACCACCAAGTCAAAGAATACTATCGCCAGTCCAAACACCACCTGGTAAGTTAATTTTCATATTCTGTGTAAATGTAATGCCAGGGATGTTGCCACACCAGATGGAGGCTGTTTTGTACAACTGAGGCATTTTATGACTTCTTGCTTCCAGTTTCTAGAATTTACAAGCTACAGGGGATGGCCACACAGTCAGTGTGATATATGTGTGTGTGTGTATGCAGCTCTACTAGCCCTGCGAGAAGGAAGTAAGTTTTCTGGCAAAGAGAGGGTTAAGGAAATCCTGGAAGGGAGGAATGCAGCCAGGTTTTACAACATCAGAGGAAGGAAGCACATGGGAACATAAGGTGGTTGTAAACAGAGATGGGTGGCTAGTTTTCAAGGTGGGAGCTTAGCTGAGAAAATGTGCTTCATGGCAGTGCTGTGCATCATCTTGTTGCTAAATATAACTATGATTAGGGCTTCTTTTGTTATCTCTTTCTTATTCTAAGCAAGCCTGTTCTTATTTATTTGTATTACGTTAAAATTGTTCTCCATAAGTGATGCATGAAATTGAGTGATCTTCGCTGCAGCCTTTTTGTTGATTGTCATTGGGGTGATAAAGGTCTCTGGTGTAGTGGTGTACAAACCTATCAACTTATTGTCTTTCAAAACTACTGCATAATTTTGTAAATCAGAGGCTCATCTTACAAAATGTTGGTGCAGGTTGCATTGTTGCACTTATCAAGTTTAGGACTGCTTTGTGTCTTGAGACTGACAAGTTTGACTTTCTGCAGGGTATGTGCAGCTGTTGTGTGTGCAGTGGAGTGTGTGTGTGTGTGTGCGCGCGAGTGTGTGTGTGTGTCTCTCTATTTCTAGTTGCTGAGATGTGTAGTCTAGGGGAGCAGCCAATTTCTTTATTGGCTGTGTGGTTTTGTGTCTGTGTGTTAGTGTTGGTCATAGTGCTCCCTGCTGGTTGAAGGAAAGAAACCAGCAAGTGGATAAATACATCCAGGGAAAGACTGAGTGGCAAGGCAAGGCAGCCTGTAGAGCACAGAAAGTAAGGAGAGACACTGACTGAGCCATCAGGCAATGAGGAGAGAAGTGTCTGAAATGAGAAACCTATTGTGACCGGTTATGTGGGTTAGGGTAACTGAGACACAGGACACAGTCTGAAGCTTTAAAACACACTGGTTTGTGTGATATTTATTTCATAACTCTGAAATAAAAATATAAAAAAACAATTCAAGGACTTGGCTCTCCTTGAGCCCCAGAACTACCCTTCCTTGGTAATTCTGCCACAGAGTAGAAAATATAACAATTCAGCTTCTGCTATCTTCTGTGCTTCCTACTGCCATACAACCTCTCTGTACAGCCTCTCAGATTAATCTAATCTAACTGAGCACAAGGAGTACTTTTATACTGATAAGTAACAGCATCATGAGGTCAGCTAATCCGCCCCTATTCTAATACATTATAATAACTATTCTAATACAAACATTAGGGAGATCAGCATGACACAATACTCCTTTACAGGTATGCACAGCACTGTTAGAACTTGTAATATTTCATTTTATTTATCAGAATAGAAGATTTAAACCATCCATATTAAAAATTGCCTGTAAATGAGGCAAAACTCTTCCTCCTATCCTGCGATTGACAGCATTTGATCCCATAAAGTGAACTCTGTTTGGGGCCGCTGGCTCCTAGGAGCCCATTCTACTGGCACAGAGAAACAGGCAACAGGTAGGGAATGAAATTCTCGTTATATTTCTTTTATAGTAAAAAAATAAAACAAAAATAACCTTTGTTTCTTTTAGGGCTCTTTTTAGCCAGAAAGACTCTAACATGAGACTTTAATTCAGTCTCTTCTAATTTTCCGATTGCTGAAATGTCAAGCCATCAGGAAAACTTTGATTTGGGCTCCTTTTTAACATTTCAGGGCTTTTAGCCCTCTGTTGAACTGTTCTCACGGCTTTTCCAGTTTACACAATAAAGCGGCTCTAAAAGCCATTCCAGGGACACTTATTTTACACTTATTCTGCCCCATTTATAGCGGTAGACAGAAAGCTCAATCCTTTCGGAATCTTGGCTTTCTCCAAGCAGATACCATGACGGGGAGGCTTAATGGACAAAGGGACACTAATTCCCCTTCATGTTTCCAAACCGCTTTATGCAGCAAACCCAGTAGACACAGTGCTGCCCCTTCTTTCTCTCTGAGCATCCACTCGCACTGTACTATCGTAATAGCTACAGAGAAAGATTATTTATTCTATTTTTCCCATAGCTGCACTTCAGCCCTCTACACTTAGCGCTTCCATGAGGTGAGACAATAGACTGGAGCACCTCACAATACCGTGCCCCATTAAACAAACAAAATTAACACTTTTCCACATAAGAGTCCCATTCTACAGAGGAAAAGAAGCTATTTTACATTTTATTTTAACCATTCCATGTGAGTCTTTTCCTTTTTGACACAACGTGTTTCTGCTACCATAAGCACAGGCAAACTGCAGGGAAGAAAAGGAATATTAGAGGGGGCAGGATAGTATAGAGAGATACTGCAGTGGGTGGCCTATCAACTATAGCAGAAAAGGGAAAAGAGATTCAGAATAGTGTATAAGAAGCTACTGCAGTAGACTGTTACACAGGGGAAGAGAATACTGTGCAAATACTGCCTGACCACATATGGGGGAAGGGGTCTTTCTACCACGCCTACCTCTTCCCCAAACTCTAGCTGAGAATAAAGCATTCCCTGCTTCCAGAGTGTGTTTTTTTGTTGTTGTAGTTGTTGTTTGATGTTTGCTCTACTGTATGTATCTCGTTTTGCATCTCCTTGTTGCTCCTGAGTCCCAGGCACCAATAACAATTTGCCTTTGCCCTGGCTGACTTGGGGGAATCATTTAAACTCTACTACCATGCCACTGGTTCAACTTTTTATAGTGTTCTCCTCCCACCACCAACAGACCTGGCCCTAGCTGTTTGCTCCAACAAACCTAATGTCAGCTGCTGACACTTTGCATAGCTTAGCACCCAGACATGTTTGTCATTTGTTGCTTTGCTTGTTTAACCCCACTAGCCAACTATTTTCAAAGAGATCTGCCCAAGATGCATCTGCTGCTATTTTTTTTTTAACCAAGAGAGAGACACATTAAGCTGAAGCTTGTTTACAGGTGCGACCTGGGAGCACAAGGAAGTTAATCACTGTATGCAAGTGGGGGCTGTGGGATTCAAACCCAGGTTTCCAGATTTGCATCTCAGAGCCTTAAACCACTGCGCTAAACTTACTTTAACTTTTCTTAAGGTTAACCTTAACACCTAGCCCAGCTAAGTACTTTGTTTACTGAACCACCCCCAGCAGTGGCTAATTTACCTGCTTTGTTTGTTTGCTACCATGCTGTTTGCTTCCAATGCGCCCCGCGCCCCCCCCCACACACACACACACTTGGGGAAACTGGTCCTTGAAAGAGCCCCCTGGTGACAATTCAGTTAGCCTGGATATTTACTTTTGTTAGTAGTGTGGCTTTCCAAGAAATTGGTTGGGGGTGGGGGTGGGCATTGTTTGCTGCAAACAAAGTATCCGTCAGAGGTAAACAAAAGTAGGAGGTGTACAGATCAAACTGATTTGGTGGCTGGGTGCAGGAGACAAAGGGTAGGGGTTCACCCAGTGCAAGCCTTCCAAATTAATGTTTTTTAAAGAGCTAGTGGAGCCAAAACAGGCAGACAGGAAAATAATGCTAATTTTAAGCAGCAGTCCGTTGTAACTTTTTATTTCTGAAGTATTTTTCATTTTCATTTTGCTCATCAGAAAAGTATTCTATGTGATAATAATGTGCTAGATGTGTGGAACAGCTCTTAGTCTGGCAGCTGACATATCAGCTGTACTGCACTACATTACATCATCTAGTCTGCTGAAAGAACTAGAATGAATCTATTTGAGCTGGACAGACCACAGCTTTCAAAAGTTCAGGATGCACTTGCGAGACACTGGCAAGCCGTGGAGCAGAGATGTTACACAGCAGCGTGCTTGCAGAGTGTGGTCAAGTCTAAGGTAGCAAAGATGTTAAACAGCAGCGTGGTTTCACACACACACATACACACACACACACGCAGCTCTTATTCCCTAGTGACCAATCGAGGCAGAAGATTTCAAGCTCCGCTGGGCATTCCCCCCACACACACACATACACACACACACAAGGCTCTTATTCTCTAGTGGCCAATCGTGGCAGAGGGTTTCAAGCTCCATTGAGCATTTGAAAGGATACTTCCAAATGTCCAATGGAAGGTTCCACGATCGGCCATTTTTAGAGCTACAATCCGATCCCAATAGGGCTGTAGGCTCTGCCCCCAGCCCTAAAAACCCATATCCTTCCCCGCATGACAGTTGAAGTACACCCCTAGACTAGTGAGCTGTAATCCAGCACAGGAAGCATGCTACTGCATGGTATTATTTTCTTAGTTTAATCAGTCAAAAAATCTCTTACTCTCTACAGAGTTCATAGAAACAGAATTTGATGGCAGGTAAGGATTGCTTGGCCCACCCAGTCTGCCCGTTTTTCCCTAACTATATTATTACTGCAGACTCTACTTGATCTGCAGCTCTTTCTCCCTCGCCCCTTCATTTCCATTGTGATTCCCTTGTGTCTACCCCATGCATTCTTCAACCCCACCACTGTTTTCAACACCACCACCTCCACTGAAAGGCTATTCTAGGAATCTACCACTCTTTCTGTGAAGAAGTACTTTCTCACTTCTCTCCTGAATCTACCCCTCTCCAGCTTCATAGCATGTCCCCCTGTTCCTGAGCACCTTTTCTTCTAAAACATACTCCCCTCCTGTACCTTATTCACCCCTGTGAGGTATTTAAAGACCTCTATCATATCTCCTCTCTCCCTCATCTCTTCTATGGTGTATGTATTGAGATCCTTTAGCCTCCCCTCACAGGGCTTTTGATGCAGACCTTGCACCACTTTAGTTGCCCTCCTGTGGACTGCCTCCACTCTATCTTTGTCTTTCAAGAGATGTGGTCTCCAGAACTGGACACAGTACTCTAGGTGGGGTCTTAACAGCAGTCTCTACAGAGGCAACACCACTTACCTCTTTCTGCTCTTGATACCCCTTTCTATGCACCCCAGCATCCTACTAGCACTCCCGACTGCCTTGTTACAGTGCCTGCCCACCTTTAGGTCATTAGGTATGATTAACCCCAGGTCTCTTTCCTGCTTGGTACATGTCAATTCCACTCCACCCATTTTATACTCTGCCTCTGGTTTATGTGCTCTAAGTGCATTATTTTGCACGTTTTTTGCATTAAAACTCAGCTGCCATACTCTTGACCACTCCTTTAGTTTTCTTAGGTCTCTGCTCATTCTTTTCACCCCATCTGGAGTGTCCACACCATTGCAGACTTTGGTATCATCCTCAAAGAGGCAGACCTTCCCCTCCTGCTCCTCTGAAATGTCACTTATAAAGACATTAAAGAGGACCCTGCCAGTCACCCTCCCTTCCTTGGAGCGAACTCCATTCCCCACCACCCTCTGTCACCTATCCCCTAACCAAATTCTTATCCAGTTTACCACCTTTGGACCCATTCCTTAGCTATCCAGCTTGCTTGCTAGTCTCCTATGTGGATCATTGTTGAACGCATTACTGAAATCTAGGTGGGTCATGCCTGTCGCTCCACCCTGATCTAAATCCTTTGTCACCCAGTCAAATAAATCTGTCAGATTCAATTGACATGCCCCCTCCCTCTGTGAACTAATGCTGCTTCAGGTCTTGTAACATATTGGATTCAAGACATTCTACAATTCTTTCCTTCCACAGTGATTCATTTAACTTTCCCACTACCAATAACAGGCTGTCTGGCCTATAATCACCAACCTTTTCCCTGCTGCCACTTTTGTGAAGTAAGACGACATCTGCTTTCCTCCAGTCCTCTGGAATTACTCCTGTTTTCAGTGAGCTGTTAAAGAGGACTGTCAGATGTGTGGCCAGTACCTCCCTGAGCTCCCTCAATACCCCAAAATGCACCCTATCTGGCCCCATTGCTTTGTCCACCTCCTGATTAGCAAGTCCCTTTAGGACTCTCTTCACCAGAAAAGGACTAGTGTTCACTTCCCTCCCTCCAAAGCTTCTGTTACTTTTTTGTGGCCGCTCCCCTTCTTTTTCCTCTGTAAACACTGAACAAAAGCATTTCTTCAGGATGTCTGCCTTTTCCTAGTCCCTCTCTGCACAGCCTCCCTTTCCCTTTTTAACCTTACAATCCCACCCCTGGTCTGCCTTTTTTCACTTACATACCTAAGAATTGTCCTGTTCCCTTTCATTACCTCCTGGGCTATTCTCTTTTTCCCTTGTGCCCTTTACCACTTTCCCTGCTTCATTCTGTTTCCCTGATACACCTCCCTGTCATCCTCCCTCTGCTTCTCCTTGTACATTCTGAATGCTACCCTTTTAGCCTTTACCTTTTCAGCCACCTCTTTTGAGAACCACAGCGATATATTTTTATGTTTGCTTGCACACATGTGCAAGAAGCATAGTGCCACAATACAATTACGTAGGTGTGCCTCCCCTACTTCCAATGCCCTGCTGCCTTTTGCAGGCAAGGCCCAACCGCACTAATGAATGTAAGAGCTGTCTATGACAGCGTTTGCAAATGCAGCGGCATACAGTTGAAAGAAAAGCACTGCAGCATGTGAGCAATTTGCATACTGTGTCGGCAGTATGCAAAGTGCCTACACGTCGGCACTGCAGTGAAAGAGCTGTCTTAGACAGCTCTTCTCCCCCCCCAAACAAGTAACACGCTGGGAGTCCACCCCAGCGTGCTCCATCTCCCACACACACAGTATGGCCAATGGGGATGCCCAATCCTCCGCTGATCGCCAGCGCTCCCCCAACAGAGTCTTAGGTTCCTCACTGGGAGCCCACCCCAGCTGCAGGCAAAATTGTAAGGCCAACGGGGGTGCCCAATACCCCGTCGGCTTCACTGCCCCCCCAAACAGCCTTCCAGGTGCCGCAAATGTCCGTCTGCTGCCCCCCCAACACACTTCCAGGTGCCACGCTGGGAGTCCACCCCAGCATGACAAACCTCTCAGTGGCCAGTGGGAGTGCCCAATCCCCTGTTGGCTCCGCTGCCCCCCAAAAAAACTTCCAACTGCCACGCTGGGAGCCCACCCCAGCATGGCAAAAGTCCCACGGCGTCTTCCTAAAAGAAAAATACCTAGAAAGAAAAAGTTCCTCGCTGACTGTCTTGACTCCCTCCCCACCCACACCCACCCTCTGTGCACCCTGCCTCCCCACATCTCTCCTCACCCCATACTTACCTCCGGAGTCTTGCGCAACGATCTTCAGTGGACTGGGAACACATCTGCACTCTTCAAAGCGATCGCGAACTGAGGAAATGCCGGTTAGCTGTATAATGGAATAAATAGGTTTTTTTCAACTTTGATGCATATCTCAGGCATTTTTGGGAATTTTTTCACCAAATTTTCAACATGGGGTTTTTGGGACCCCACCTCATGAATTCTTGCACTGTCATTTTGTTATTCAGTCCCGAAAGGTGATTTTGTGGTCACTGCACAAGACCATCTTTGGACTGATGTACAATGACAGTGTCACAGTTCATGAGGTAGGCCCCCAAAACCCTATGTTGAAAAATTTCCATAGTTACCCCAAAATGATTCTTTTACTTAGCTGCAGGCTGTACAGTTCACGCACGCTCATAAGTTTGTGAATTTTTAATATTTGCACTCCAGATTTTCAACATTGCCATTTTACCACACCTCCTTATGAGCAGTACAGCTGTCATTCTTCACATCTCGTCCAAAATGTGTTTCCGCGCATGTAGCGCACAATGGCGCAGTCAGTGTGTGAAATCAATGTTTGGGACAGATTAAGAAAATCACAGTGACACTGTTCATGAGCAGAGGTCTTAAAATGGTGATGTTGAAAAGTGGCAAAAATTCCAAAATGTCTGTTTACGAGCTTGCATTGTGCAGTTCACGATGCATTTCGTATGATTAATTTTAATATTTGCACTCAGATTTTCAACATTGCCATTTTACCTCACCTCCTTATGAGCAGTGCAGCTGTCATTTTTCACATCTCCCCCAAAATGTATTTCCGCTCATGTAGCGCACAATGGCGCAGTCGGTGAGCGAAATCAATGTTTGGGACAGATTAAGAAAATCACAGTGACACTGTTCATGAGCAGAGATCTTAAAATGGCTATGTTGAAAATTTGGTGACAAAAGTCCATAAAATGACTGTGTTATGAGCGAGCATTGTGCTGTTTCCATGCACCCTCGTAAGTTCACGAATTTGTAATATTTTCAGTCCAGGTTTTCACCACTGGAATTTTTCACACTTCCTTATGAACAGTACAGCTGTAATTTTTTCACAACATGGTCAAAATGTGTTTTCACACTCTCTGCGCAGAAATGCGTGGTCGCTGTGGGAAATCACTGTTCAGAACAGATTAAGAAAATGACAGTGACACTGTTCATGAGCGGAGGTCCCAAAATGCCTATGTTGGCAATCTGCTGTAAAAAAATCCCCAAAGTAATTACATTAAGGGTGTGCACTGCACAGTTTCTACGCACACTCGTGACTTCACCAGTTTTTTTACTATTTTCACAGCAGATTTTCAACATTGCCATTTTTTACACCTCCCCATGAACAGTACAGCTGTCATTTTTCACATCCTGTTCGAAATGTGTTTTCGCACCTGTGGTGCCAAATGCCGTAGTCACTGTGCAAAATCAGCTTTCGGCTAACAAACTGATATTACCACTGTTCATAAGGTGGAGGTCACAAAAAACCCATGTTGAAAATTTGGGATGAAAATACCAACGAATGCCTGAGGCGTTAGGGTTTCTGACCATAATGCCCCACCCCGTAGAGACTGACAGGCATCATGGGTGTGACTTGGGATTGTCACCTGTAATGCTCATACCATTCCACCCCCATCCACACCCTGCAGCCAGTGAGAGGCACCAAGGTGTGCCTTGGACTCTTCTGCCCCAAAGTTCACCCCATTCTCCTATACTGCACCCATCTCACAGTATTTCCTGATGGGATGGGGTGAGCATAAGGGCCAAAGACCCCAAGGCATGCCGTAACACTTGTCGGTGTCTGCAGGGTAGGGTGTGGTGAAATGGCGTGGCCGTTATGCCTGATGACCCAAAGGCACACCCCACCAATGCCAATGCCAGCAAGCAGACATTCGGCATTGACAAATGCTTGTTTCTAATGCTTTTACTCACTTGTTTGACACAGGGGTTTGTTGTCTTTACTGTGCTCCTTCACCCACTGTTCCTCCACCCCACCCAGGTTATCCTCCCCACCAGGTCATCCCCCCCACCAGATCATCCCAGAGGCATTCACCCTTCTATATAAAATCTGCTCTCCTGAAGTCCAGGACCCTCTCCCTTGTGTGGTTCAATTCTGCAGCCATCCTTATACTGAACTACACTGTACTATGATCACTGGTCCCCAGGTTGCCTCACACTTTAACATCTGCAACACTGTCCTCATTAGTGAGTACCAGGTCTGGTATTGTTCCATCATGAATGGGTTCACCGACTGGTTGCTGGAAGAATGCCCCTTGCAGGGAATCCAGGATATCCCTGCTTCTAGCGGAAGCCAAGGAGGATCCAGTTTGCATCTGGCAGGTTGACATTCCCCATTGCAGCCCCTCACCACCTTATGCCATCTTGCCAGTGGTTTCCACAGTACCTTATCTAATCCCCTCTTGCATTGGAAGTCTGTAGATCACTCCAGTGCAAATAGTGACTCCATTCTCGGTCACCCAGCTGACCCCAGTACCTCTGCCTCCCTTGCATTCATAGTATCTCCATTGTTTTATGCTTTCTATCACATAATGCACCACACCTCCTCCTTTACTTCCCACCTGCTCCTTCCTGAACACAGTACAGCCTGGTTTGGCCATGTCGCAGTTATGGTTTTCAGTTCACCATGACATTGTAATTGCCACAGTGTCAAGGCTGGCCTCTGTCATGGTGGCCTCTAGGTCTGGAATCTTATTTCCTAGAGTTCTAGCGTTAACACACATGGCCTTTCAGATTAGTTTTTCATGAATTTGATTTGGCCAGTTTCCCCTACTTTTATTGTTATTTACGTTTACTACTGTTTCTATATGGATTCATGTAAATTATGCTCATACTCTGTACCGTACTGTACTTATCATGTAAATATTGTGCTTTGTGTGCAAAATTGTTGCTGCTGTAAATTCCTGTTATTTTCGTTATGTTATTGCTCCACTCTGGAACCAATGTATTTTAACAGCGTACCTATTTTTGATATGTGTCCTTCTGTGTCTTCCTACCCTTGTGCATTTCCCCTGGGTCACACCTGGAAATGATCCTCGGCTCAGTGTGCCTTTTCCGGTTATCAACTTTTAAATAAATAAATTGTCACGGACTTGACATCTTTTCCATATGTCAAATTAAAATCTATGGGAATTCCCACATATCTGAAGCTTTCCACTACTTCAGTTACCTATCTGGGTAGGCCTGTGAAGATGGTGGAGGTACTGTTTGGAAGCACCTATATGGGATATGTCTGTGGAGGCAGTGGGGGGGTACTGCTTTCTACTACTCCTTATCTAGAGAAGTATTGAGAAGGATGGGTGTATACTGACTAAATTTAACTATATCGGGTAGATTTGTGGAGGCAGGTGGGGTAGCAATCATACGAATGCTTCAGCAGAAGGCAGGAAGGGGGAGAGTGGTGTGCCGTAGTGTGTGTGGATACAGTGTTCTTGCGAACAATGTGGGAGCAAGGGTGTTGCCAGATGGGTAGAAAGCTAGATTTTTTTAATGGCTGAAATACATCTGCTAGGAGGGGAGTTGATGATACTGATGAGGAGCTGGGCCAGGCCAGGGCATGGAACAAGGAGTCGAGGTGAGGCAGAGGAATTTGGGTTCTGTATGCACTGAGACCTACTACCCCAAAGAGAGAGGAAGCTTAGGGAGGAGGGATGGAGGTTTGTAAGGAGGAGTGAATGGGCTAAGCTGAGGGAAGGAGGTGGGTAAAATCACAGTTGTAATAATAAGGAATCGTTTCCAACCACGGAGCAATCCACTGGGTGGGGTGACATATATGAGACACAGAGGAAAGGAAGTCAGCTGGTCAGTTGAAGAGGTTCTAAAGAGGCTGCAGAAAGACAAGATGGAAAGAGGAGGCAGGGTAAGAGCAAAGGGATCAGAAGGGGTCACCAATGGGGGAAGAGGTAGGAGGTGGAGTAGAGAGACAGGGTAGATATAATTTTACAGAAGCAGGAGAGGCTGAGAGACTAAACAAAGAGGGGGTGGATGAAAAGTAAACAACTGTTGGATGTAAGGAGGGAGGGGAAAACACAGCAGGTGTGGAGGTAGTAGGGCAGCCCAGATTGGAAGGGAAGAGGGTGGGCAGCAGTAGGGTCATAGTAATATGGTATTCCATTGTGAAAGCAATTATATAGAATAAGAGGAAGGGGCAGCAAGGTAGGAGAATGTTGTTTATCACAGGAATTTCATTGGAGCACATAGGCCCAATAAAAGACTCTCTCACACAGGGGATGGGGGAAAGTTGTATGTGGTCATCGACCTAGGTATCAAAGAACTAGCTGCATGTGAGGTAGGGGCAGTGCAGGAGAGGTTTAGAGTGGTGGGGCAGGTCTATAGCAGAGATGCTAGGTCGGTAGCTTTCTCAGAAGTGCTGCTGGTACCTTGAGCCAGCACAACTAGAAAGCATAAGATATAGGAGTTTATGGATGGCTGAGGGAATGGTGTAGGAAAGAAGGATTTGGGTACATAGGAAAATGGGAGAGAGCCTGAGATGATAAAACCCTCTATGCACCTGATAAGTTGCATCTAAGTCAGAGGGGATCAAGACTTCTCAGGGAAAGGATAGGGGATTATATTAGCAGTTACGTGAATTTATCATGAAATTATTTTTGCCACCACCTCCGCAGACCTGGCAGGGGCTACAACCCCCCCTTGAAGGGGGACGTCCTCCGGCCCATCGGGACCATCATGGGTCCTGCCGGGTCCCAGTATTTTTCCCTCCAGTTTTCTCCCACACCTGCACCCGTGCAATAGACACAACAGCTGTCTCCACCTCTGCAGAGGCAGCCAAGCACCCTGGGCATGGGCGGAAGCTCTCTTGTTGTGCTGACGCATGCAGCATAAACCCCCTTCCCCAAGGAAGGAGAGCAGTCCTCCAGATGCTCAATCCTTACCTCCCCGGCCGACCCCCGAATGACTCAAGTCTGTTCCTGAACCCAGGTCACCAGCGTGGTATGAGGTGTGGCATCCAGTGCCTCAACCCTTAGTGCCACCGGGCCGGCAGCAGTTACATGAATTTAAACTGAACAAGTGGGGGGTCAGGAGAGGTTTACACAACCAGGGTTTCCAGGAAGAGGGTGCAGCCAGGACCACCCCATATTGAAAGCACAAAGGGGTTAGTAAGGAGAGTAAGTGGGTGAGTGGAAGTGGGCATTGGACTGAGCTATCTAAAAGAGGGGTGTGGTCAGGTGGAAAGGATGGAGGATCAGGTAGGGAGGTGAGTGGGAGGAATAGAAGAAGGCAAAGGGTAGACAAAAAAAGGTTAGAACAAGGGGATGATAAGGAATGGAGAGGGGAGGGCAGAAAAGCACACAAAAATGGAAAATCTTGTTCAAAGAAGAAGAGGAGGAATCAAAAGTGGTGTAGGGTAGTGTTCCTAAAAGCTAGCAATCTTGGGAATAAAATGGATGACATACAGGCCATGATGGCAGAGGGAAAGGTAGATCTGGTGACAGTCACAGAGACTTGAGCCACACCGAACCATGACTGGGACCTCACCATACTAGGACATACTCTCTACTGATGGGACAGGGAGAAAAGGAAAAGGGGGGGTGGCACTTTACATCGGGGAGAGTATCACGGCCACCAAGGAGGAGCTAGGGGAAGGGAACATAGAGGCACTGTGGATACAAATACAAACAGCAACAGAAAGGAAAGTGAGACTGATGATAGGCATATGCAAATACAGAGAAATAACAAGGAGGGCGAGAGTTGCAGGAGACCAGTTAGAGTCTACTAAGACAGAATAAGCAGGGAAAAATTGGCTAGACAGGGTGGTCCAAGCAGTCCTTTTCTGCTGATAAATTCTTTTTCTATAGGCCACCAAATCAAGATGGGGACAGGGACAGGAAATGTGTACCATTCTAAAGAGAGCAGCTAGAAGGGGTGAGGTAGTGATAATGGGGGCATTTAATCCGTCTAAGGTGAACTGGAGTGTCCCGTCCACCTCCTGAGCAAGGAGCCAATTGATCCTGGATGCAGTACCAGATGGGTTCCTGAGCCAGGGAGTGACCGAACCTACCAGATAGGGAAGCACCCTGCATCTGGTACTGACAAACAATAACCATGTCAGGGACATCAAGGTAGAAGAGCCCTTGGGGAGTAGTAACAACTGCATGGTGTGGTTCCAATTGAATATGGGGAAGGAAACAGTGAGCACTGCAACTGAAGTGCTGAACTATAGCAAGGCTGATTAGAGAAAGATGGGAGAGATACTGAAGGTACCTGTACACCTAGCATGCCTGAGGAATAGCAAGATGGTGGATCAAAAGTGGGAAGTGATTAAGGAGGGGATAGAGGCTGCCACTAAAATCTGTCTTAGACAAAAGAGGAAAAATTCCAAAGCCAGGAAGTCAAGCTGGTTTGAAAGAGGTGAGCCAGCACTGAGGGAAAAGAAAGCCACATACAGAAAGTTTAAGAAATCCCAAAGAGATGAAACTGAGAGAGGGAGTACCTAAAGAAAGCTGGGGAGGCTTGTAGAATAGTTAGGCTGGCCAAGGCAAGGAAGGATTTGCAAATTTCAGAGAGGATCAAGGACAAAGTGAAAACCTTATTCCAGTACATCAGTGAAAGAACGGACACAAAGTAGGGCATTGTAAAGATACAACGGGGAGGGTAGATGGAGGGTAGTAGAGAGAAAGCAGAAGTGTTAAATGGATAATTTTGCTCTGTCTTTACTAAGGAAAAGGATTGACCTCCTGACCTCTGCCACAAAGAAGGATGAGGGGAGGGAAAGGGGAGGAGGGAAAATGGATGATGACATTGTATCTGAAGACAGGGTTAGGAAGGGTTCCTATCTCTAAAAGGAACAAAATCCCCAGGACTAGATGGTCAGAACCAAAAGGTGTCAATGGAGATGACAGTGGTACTAGCAGGTCCTCTAGCAGATCTGTTTAGTAGCTCACTAGATGGGGGTCGTAACTCATACTGCAGGAGTGGAGAAATGCACATGTGCTACCACTGCACAAGAGTGGGCTCAGATACTACCCTGGGAACTACAGGCTGGCCAGTCTGACCTCTGCTGTCTGTAAGCTGATGGAGGCCATTCTGAAAGAAAGGCTGGTAGGATTCTATGAGACAAACATACTTCTGAGCAAGAGACAGCGTGAGTTCATATAAGGGAGAGCCTTCCAAAAAACCTGATCAGCTTCTTTGACTGTGTGACAGAGACAGCAGACAAGGGACAGGTGGTTGAGCAGAGCATTCAACTTTGTACCCCACTAGAGGATGATCATGAAATTGGGGGACCTGGGGCAGGAAACAAATTAAGAAAGTGGGTGGAGAATTGGTTCAGTAATAGGACACAAAGAGTAGTGTTGGGAGTAGAGCTATCAGGTATGAGGAAAGTCACTAATGGAGTCCCTCAGGGATCACCGCTAGGCCCGATGTTATTTAATATATTTATAAATGACATTGGTGAAGGCATTAAAGGCAAAATCTGCCTTTTAGCGAAAGACTTCAAGCTCTGTGGGTGAGTGGATGCAGATGAAGGGGTGCATGACCTAAATGAAGACCTAACAATGCTGGAAAGGTGCAAACAGTAGGCAAACTATGGTCTTTGATCTTTCTGGTCAATATTAAGTCTGGTGCACCCAGGAACAGAGCAACACTATTGAGGAACAGTGGAAACTATGTTTCCCAACATCTGTAGCACTGACCACAGTGCAGCTAGCTCTAAAATCAAAACAGCTTATCTTATAGGTGAAAAAGCTTTATTCAAAAAAGTGCAGGTGTTAAAGTGCTCATTTACATCCATAGTTACTGTAGGGTGCAGAGTGCAAATACAGTGGTGGCAGAACTGGGGCATTCGTAAAATAAACTATGCCCGGCCTGCCCGTCAAGCAGCGGGGTGGGAGCCTCCACAGGACCGGGCGACCCAGGTTCGGGAATGGGACCCGGTTGTCGGAGGGGTTATTGGGGAGAAGGATGGAGCGTCCGGATGGGCAGCTCTCCTTCTCCAGGGGAGGGTGGGGACAACACTGAGCACGGAGGACCCCTGGTGGAGGCCGGGAGACCTTGCGCTGCTGACGTTCAACAAGGGGGGGGAGGAGGCGGGGCAGATGCTGGCGTCATTGCAAGTCCCTGCCTCCTCTGGGGAAGAAACCAGGAGAAAAAAAAGAATGGCGGGCCGACTGACGAGAGAATGAAGCCCTCCTCGAGGCTGATTCACTGCCGCTGCGGGACCCCAACTAGTTTGAGGTTCTGTGGGCCACGAAGGTGGCTAAGGCCCGCCTCTGGGGCAAGCCGGGTGACCGGGTGACTGTGGGTCCCTGGCAGCAATAGGCGGCGGTGGAGGTCTCCAGGGGCCATGACCAGGGCAGATAAAGATCGGTGGCCCAGCCAGGAAAAAGAGGAAAATAAAATTAAAAATAAACTATGCCGGCACTTCCGAGGTGTTAGCGTACTGGCAGAATAGACTGGTAGCCGGATGGATAGTGTGTGTGTGTGTGCACATGACATGCATGCACCAATCCGCTGATGTTTTGGCTCTGTAGTCAGTGCTGCAGGTTTTGGGAAGCATAGTTTCCACTGTTCCTTAATGCTGAAAAGGTGGTCAGGCATATGGCAAATCAGGTTTGATGAGAAGAAGTGCAAGCTTGTGCACATGGGAAGCAAGTACCCAAGGACTGAGCACAGTTTAGGGGCATTAAAGGTCACTGAATCAGAGGAGGAAAAGGACTTGGGGATAACCATCACCAGTGAATTTAAGCAAACAGCGCAGTGTAGGAAGGCAGTAGCCATGGCAAGTAGAATGCTGGGATGTATTGCTAGAGGGTTCATGAGTAGAAGGGAGCAAGTTAAACTGCCACTTTACAGATCCCTGGTACAACCTCACCTGGAGTATGGTGTACAGTACTGGAGCCCCTACCTAAAACAGGATATCAACCAGCTCGAAGCAGTTCAGAGGGAGACAACAGAGATAGTTCAGGGTCAGCAGGGCAAGGCAAATGAAGACAGACTGAAATAACTTAACATGTACTCACTGGAGGAGAGGTGGGAAAGAGAAGGGATATGATTGTGAACTTCAAGTACCTGAAGGTATAAACAAGGTAGCTAGCATGGGTCTTTTTTGTCTCAGTGAAAACAAAATCAGCAGGAGGCCCTGTTATAAACTGGAGGGGGCGTTCAAGAGGTCAGAAGGCATTTCTTGAGAGAGAGAGAGAGAGAGAGAGAGAGAGAGAGAGAGAGGTGTCTGAAGGGAACGAACTTCCAGCTAAGGTTGTCACTCAGAAGACGGTGGGGGGGTCAAGAGAGGGTGGGACAAGGCAAATGGGAGGGTCATTATTGGAGGGGAGGGGGCAGGGCCACTGTAATCTCTGGATTAGGGGCTCCGCAATAAAGTGGACTCCATAGACTATAAGGTCTTCTTCTGCTGGCCACAGTATTTCATATGTTTGTAATTAAAGTACTGTCATTTATTGTAATCAAAGCATCAGCAATGTTCTGTTTATATTTACAGAACACAAAACCATGATTTTCATCTTCTTCCTGAGCCTTCTGACCTGTTTGATAATAACCATGTTTGAAATTATATGAATTCTAAGCCCAGTTTAGAATAAAGTGTCATGCCATCTTTTGCTGAGGTAAGAATCACATTGTTATCAGCGTATAAGATTACTTCAGATTGGCTTTTATTTATTTATTTGAAAATTGCTACCCGGGAAAGGCACACAGAGCTGAGGCTCGTTTCAAGATGTGACTACATACTGTACTTCTGGTAAATTATTGACGAACAGGTTAAAGAACAGGGGACCCAATATGGATATTTGGATTTTAGTAAAGCCTTCAACTCAGTCCCTTATAAAAGGTTATGGTGGAAACTGAGTGACTTGGGGATTAGGGAATAAATAATAGGGTGGGTAAAAAACTGGCTGAACAGGAGAACTTAGAGGGTAGTACTTAACAGAGAGTCATCAGGGATCAGGGAAGCCACAAGCAGGGTGTTCTAGGTGTCTCACTTGGGACTACATTTTTTCAAAATGTCTATTTATGAACTCCCCTCTTGACTCTCCCTCCCTTCGCCTATCCTATCCTCCCCTCATGCATTCTCCCTCCGTTATTAGATTCAACCGACGGCTGATTATACATCACTAAAGCGCCATAACCACCTCCTCAGGCACTGTGCACTTTAATACCTGCACCCTTCTTCTACTTCTACAGGTCCTTGTCATGTCCAACAGTTATTGTTTGCCTGTTTGCTCATCATATGCTCTTGCACTTATAAGTTGATAAGGTATTCGCTACTGATGTGTCATTTAAAATGTTGTTCTTTCTGTTCTCCCTCCCCAAGTCATACCTGGAAATGAGCCTTAGTTCAGTGTACCTTTCACCAGTTACCAGTTTTCAAATACATAAATAATTTGTGGCATGGGGTGGGAGTCCAAATGGAGATATGCCTCTTCACAGATGAAAACAAGATTTGTGGTAAAGTGGCTTCCAAGGAGGTGACTACAGCCATGAAGTGGGATCTGAAGCAACTGAAAGGATGTTCTGCTCCCAGTTAATCTCTCTGTCTCTCTCTGGTGACCCACCCCCTGATTAGCTAAATTGCCCTGTTAACCAGACAGCCCTCGGCTGCTCGACCCCTGTAGCCTTCTTTTGTTTTTGATGCCTTCTTTATCCCTGCCTACCCCTGCCCCCGTGTCCCCCCCGGTAATACTTAATCTTTGCTTTTTTCTCTCTGCAGATCAGAGCCCCTTGACCAGGTGCCCTTCCCTCCTGGGTGGTGTGGCGATCCTGCTCCTTGCCACCCACTCCACCTCCATGAAAAGCCGCCAACACAGGTACAAACTCGGCGCTGACTTGAATTTCGGCATTAACCTACCGCTTCAAGTGATTGGATCTTTTACAGCAACTTCAGCTCCCAATTGGCCAGCTTAACTCTGCAGCCCTGAACTGAAGCTCAGCCTTAAAGACTCTTTGCTTCTGGTGCCTTTCTCCCTTACTTGGATTTTCTCCCACCCACCTCCCCGCCTCAGCACTCTTTAAATGTTCTAACTAAATCTAGTCCCTGCCCACTATGCTTCTTGTCCAATACTTGTATCCTGCACTAGTTGTTAATCCCCCAAGAAACCCCCCCATTCAATCTGTCTCCCAGCACCAGCTCATCCTCCTGTAATCCCGATTACTAGCTATTCTCTTGTTAACCTAATTTATATACTTCATTTGGGTAATATGCTTCTAACATTACAGCCTACCCTTCCTTCTCCTCCTCTTACTCCTTCTCCCTTTCCCTATTTGTACTCCAGCTCCCTCTTCTTCCTCAGAAACCACCTATTGCTTCTCCTTGTACCCCCCTCCTGCCCACTCCATCACTGCATCCTCCTCATATGTCTGTGCTAACTGGACCCATTTCGATATTCGACCTAGTGCATCGCTCCTGTCTATGTCTCCTTTGTTCACCTTGTTCCACCTCCTTCACTTTCATCCTCCTCACTCCTACTCCCATACTCCTTTGGGTCATTTGTCTCACTCATCCCCATAGTATAAAAATGAAAAGATCCACTTCCTGATCATTGTACTTCTGCTACTCTCTTCTGGTGACATCTACCCAACCCTGGGCCTTACCCTATGCTTGCCCCTTGACTAGCACTCTCAATGGCTGTTGCAGCCCCCAATAACCCCACTGCCTTGTCACAGGGCCTAAAAGTTCTTCACCTAAATATCTGTAGCCTGCTCCCCAAACTAGATCTCCTTCAGCCTTTGGCAGTCTCACTTGCCCCTGACATTATCATTCCTTGTGAAACCTGGCTTAAAAAAGGCATTACTGACCCCTCACGGTCTATCCCTGGGAACACGCTAACAAGGCAAGACCATTCTGGTAGAGGAGGTGGTGGTGTAGCTATCTATATCTCTTCATCCATATGGTTTACCACCATCCTCTCCATGTCTGTCCCTACAGCATATGAAGCAATTATCCTAAAACTCACCCTTCTCTTCTCTATACCGATTTACATTGCCAGTGCCTATTGTCGTCCCAATCTCCCCTCCTCAGTAGTCACCGACCTTATTAGTTCCATCGTCTCCCACATCCCTTCAGGCAAAGTATATATTATGGGCATCTTTAACCTTAACTGGTTATCACCCTCTCTAAATAAAGTCTGCACTGATATCTCTGCCCACAACCTAACTCGACTCCTCCTTGAGCTAACCAGGCTGAACCTCAAAACTGGTAACCACTCCCTCATTGACTGGACCCTCAGCTCCCACCATCACAGGGTTATCAAATCTAGTTTATTACCTGATGCCCTGAGTGACCACCACGTGACATTTCTGGTTCGCAAAATACGTACGCCCAAAACACCATTTAAAACCCTTTAATGTCATTCGTACAAATCCTTGGACCTTGCTCCCCTCCACCACAACTTGGCCAACACCAATTGGGATCCTATAGTCTCATCAAGCTCCATAGATGTTACCTTTAACTATTTTCATGATAAACTCCTAGAAACATAGAATAATCATGCCCCCATCCGTTGCTCTAGGGTCAGGGGAAACCACCTCCCTTGGATCACCTCAGAAATCCTGACCTGCCAACGAGTCCAGGACCAAGCCTGGAAAATGCACAAAGCCACTAAACTTCCTAAAGACTATGACACATACCACTCCCTGTGAAACCAGTGTATGAAAGCCACCCACCTAGCTAAAGTCAAATACTTTTGCAACACCTTCCAATCAAATATCAATAACCCCTCCAGATTTTGGAAAGTAATACACTCCTTCTTCTTCCCTCCCTCACCCCCTGCCCCCTCCTTAAAATTAACAACACATTATCACTGACCACTTAACTGTAGCTAGCGAATTTAACTCCTATTTTACCTCCTGCTCTGCCACTCTCCTTGCTTCCCTTCCTCCCACTCTGCCTGCTAGTGCTCCCACTCCCTGCCCATCTCCTGTGCCTAACTCCTTTACCTTCTCTAAAGTTACTCCTGCTGACACCCTAAATACCTTGTATGCCCTCGACCAATCCAAAGGTTGTTTGCCTGATGGTTTGGACCCTAAGCTGTTATATGGAACAGTGCCTGCCATAGCAGCTCCACTCTCTGCCCTTCTTAACCACTCCTTCTCTACCGCCACAATCTCCTCAACTTGGAAGCATGCCATTGTCCTCCCTCTCCCTAAGGGTGGTGATTCATCAGCTCCATCCAATTACTGTCCCATATCTCTCCTGCCCACTCTAGCAAAGCTCCAAGAATATGTGGTTCTTTCCCAACTTTCCTCCTTCCTCACTAATGCTAACTTCTTCACTCCATTCCAATCTGGACTCAGGAAGAAGCACTCCACTGCCACCTCCTTGATCAGGCTCACTGATTCTATCCTCTCTGGGATGGACAGCTGCCTTATCACCTCTGCTATTTTTGTCAACCTAGCTAAGGCTTTTGACACTGTCTCCCACACCCTTTTGTTAAATGCCATCACCCTGGCTGGCCTTTCTGACTCTGCCACCAACTGGTTCCATGCTTACTTGGTAGAAAGGATCCAGTCAGTCAAGATAGCTGACTCTACTTCCCCTCCTCTCCCCATGCACACTGGTGTCCCCCATGGCTCTGTCTTGGGCCATATCTTAGTCTCCATTTCCCTAAATGATCTCCCCACTGCCTGCTCATCCAACTCTATCCACATGTGTGCCAATGACACTGTCATCTTCACCTCAGGCCAGACCACAGCTGATGAAGATACCGGACTTCAGCAGGACTTCAGCAATGTTCAGCACTGGTTTAGCTCCCATCAACTCTCCCTCAATGCCAAAAAGACAGTCTCCATGACCTTTGGCACTAGGCAGCAACTGTCTAGGCTACCCTCCCTGCCCACCTTCCAAACCCTAGATGGGACTGTCCTTGAGGACACCACCACATTTAGGTACCTGGGAGTGTGGCTGGACCAACACCTCACCTTCTCTGGTCATGTGGACAGCATCCTGAAAAAGCTGTGCCCCAAACTAAATGCCCTGTATAGGAACCACAACAGTGTCACGCTACTGGATAGGCACGAACCTGTCCAGAAGATGTTCACACCTATTTTTGACTACTGCAATGTAGTCTACAGTGCTGCTCCCTTCCCAAGTCTTCCCTAAACAGATTGAACAACTTTTTCAACTCATTCTTTTGCTTCATTCTGGATGCCCCTTCTCTTGCTCACCACTGTAACCTCTATCACTCCCAGGCTCTTCCCTGGTTAGAAAACTGGTGCCACCTCCATTGCACCAAATTTGCATCAAAATTTTGGTTTGGCTCACTACCCCCTTACCTTGCTTCCTTACTAACTACCCTCCTGCCTCTTGCTCATTCACTTAGGTCATATGATTTGTGGTTATTAGTTATTCTTTGATGGACTACTGCTATAGGTCAATTGGCCTTCTCGTATCGCTTCCCTAAATTATGGAACGCACTCCCTCCCCAAATTTGTCAATCATCCTCACGTAATTCAATCTCCTATGCCCTTAGCAACTTCCTATCAGCAAACTGCATCTGTGGCTAATCTTCTCCTCTCCTCCCCTCCACCCTAATTCTTATAATCCCCTCTGTCCTTTACCTCTCCTACTGTTTTCCTAATCACCCATCTCCACTGTTTCCCTTGTTTGTGCCACGCTCCTCCCCATTCCCATCACTTGCTTTCCCCTTACTCCATCAGTGGTCTTAATTCCCCCTTTCCCCATCTTACCCCCTCCTCTTCCTTTACCTCCCCACTATTCCCGCCCACTTGCTTTCACCTTATTCCTTCAGTGGTCTTAATTCACCCCTTCTCTCATCTTCCCCCTCCTCTTCTCCCTTGCCTCCCCTCCTTCCCTGTTCATCCCACCTACACCCTGCCCTTTTCCGATCTGCTACCTGCTGAACATTTTCTTGGCTGCCTCTTCCACCCTCCCCTTCCTCTGGTCTTCTTGGGGTATTGGTTGCACTTAAAATGTCTATATCCTTACACTCCTATCATGCTGCCACATAGTGTTTATTCTACTCTATTACTGCAATTAATTGAACTATGGTTACTGGGTTGTTTTTGAGCCATTGGTGACACTACAATGTATATATCATTGTAATCCTTCATGTTCACACAAAATTGTTATTGCTACTCTAGTATTACTTTTAATTGTAATAAGGTTCTGTATTTTTGCTGTGTTTTATTGTACTTGTTCAGTGTTATCTGTATACCCCCATCATGTTCCCCTTCCCCCAGGTCACACCGGGAGATGAGCAACCTGTTTCTCAGTGTGCCTTCCTGGTAAAACATTTCAATAAATACCGAAATAAATAACTAAATAAAAGTTCTAATTTGTGGTAGGTGAAATTTAATGCAAAGAAGTGTAAAGTTATGTATATAGGGACCAAAAACACAAAATTAGAGTACAGGATGGGGTGGTGATAGACACCACAGTGAAGGAAAAAGATCTGGGCGTAGTGATCATGGATACTTAAAGGGACACTGTCAATCACTTTTGCATCATATTATTTCTAGTTACAAACCTACATTTTATGATTGCTTACCTTCTCTAAAATTCACTGATGTTGATGGTTGTGTTATCTGGTTCCTTGCTTTGCAGAACTGAAATGCTTGCTAATGTATAGTTATACCCAACCTTGTTTTGTTTCAGATCCTTGACCTACTCTTATTGCATACTTCCTGACCATTAGAAATATCCCAAACAGTGCAGCCACTCATTATGCAATAGTCTCCTTTTCTCCCACTGCATAATTAGTGGCTAGACTGTGTTGGGGGTGTTCCTAAGTCCAGAAAAGATGCAGTGGGAGTTGCTCAAGGAATGTAAACAAACATGTTTTTTGTGTGGTAGCACCTGTAATGTCAGCAGTCTGTTTTCACTTCTTAAACAAAACAAAGAATCAAACTCAAAACTACCAGATATATCAGCAGTTTCTTACAGAATGTGAACAATCGTAACACTTGTTTTTAAAACTAGAGACATTTTGAGGCCTCAGGGGGTTGACAGTGCCCCTTTAAAGGCAGCTGCACAATTCAATAAAACCATGGGAAAAGCAAATATTATGCTGGGATGCATAAATAAGGGAATCACTAGCGGAAGGAGAGAGGGGGATGAGAATGGCCCTAAACAAGTCACCAGTCTGATGTCACTTGGAGTATTGTGTACAGTTCTTGAATCATCAACTTAAGAAAGCTAAGGACAGACTGGAACTGGTGCACACGAGGGCTAGTAAGATGATCCAGGGGCTGCAAGGGAGGATGTACCAGGAAAGTCTGGAGGATCTGAACACATATACTCTGGATGACAAGAGGAAATATGGGGACATGCTTGAGAAGTTCAAGTTTCTTCACAATATAGAGTGGACATTGGGGACTTGCTCAGTTTAAATAGTAATACTTCCAACAGGGGTCGCTTCATGAAACTGGTGGCTGGGTCAAACAAGATGTCAGAAAGTACTTTTTTACTGAAAGGGTCGTGGCACAATAGGAAAAAGAAACTTCCAGTGGAAATCATGCATGCTGAGACAGGTGGTGGGGGTCAAGATGTTATGGGACAGGAAAATGGGTATGGCACAGTTGAGTAAAGTAGGAAGTGATGAGGTTAAAGGATGGACTGACAAAGGCTCAGTCCGTTAGCTAGTCAGGTGAGGGCAGACTTGAAGGGCTGTTGGGTCTATTTCTGCCAACATTTTTTATGTTTCTATGAAGCAAAAGAGAGGGCAGGGGCTCTTGGAGCTCTGAAAGGATTGACAAATTGTTTGAATGAACAACAGGGCAGAATGAATGAACTTTTAGTCTTTTTCTGACCTATTCTATCTATATATCTCCTGTATGTATAAACTATACTACCCTATGAAACCTCACATGACTATTACATTGCTGCAGCTTGCAGTTGCTTACACTAAGTAAAAATGTTATAGTCATGGGAGACTTTAACTTAAATTGAGGAACAGCAGCTGCGTCAGATCTAGAAACACTGATTTTAAATGCAGGTCTTACCCAGATCATATTTAGCTATACTTGAATGAATACAAATAGTAACACCCACACAATATTAGACTGGATATTAACAAATAACTCAGATAAGACAGTGGGTTGTGGTACATTCCTGGATAGTATTAGTGATCACCTTCCTACCTATTGTGTCTGGAATAATACTAAAAATAAAATTCCTCCTAAACACCTCACATATAGAAAATATACCAATGTTAATGTGGAAAAACTAAATTCTGAACCGTGCTGTATTGATTGGTCTTAGGAAGCAATTCCAAACATAAATTAAGCAGTTGATTTCTTTGTCAACACACTTATTGAAGTCCAAAATAAATATTTTCCCATTTTAACAAAACGAGTAAGGAGAACTGATAATAAATAGATATCATCTGAATTAATTGATCTTATGAGACAGAGGAATAAACTCTGGAAAATGTATAGGATTACAAATGACATTACTGAGTTTAAGAAATATAATCAACTAAGGAATAAATGCAAGCTTTTGATTAGGCAATGTAAATCTGACTATTTCAGGAAAAAAACAAATTGGATCATTGGGTGTCACTAAAAAATTTTGGACGTCAATAAAAACCTTACTCGATCCTTCAAAAACTGTAATTTCTGGGGTTGTTAAAAATGATGGCAGAAACTTAAATAATACTAAAGATATAAGTGATTTATTCATATGGAAATTTACTGTCCTCTCAAAATATAGAGCAGAAACAGAAATGCATGTACCATTTAATAAAGATGTTTTATTTATACCTACAGTAACGCCCGCCAGGATGACGCACAGTGTCACAGGTTTCCTGCATGACAAAAGGGATTAGGTCCCATTGAAATTGCATTGTTTGCTGCAGTAACTCTACTGCAAAATTCTCCAGTGTTGGGCTTCATCCTGGTGGGCTTCACTGTACCTGTAGTGGCACAATTCCACCTTTCTACTTTCATAAAATAAGACCAAAACAAGTTTGTAAGCTACAGTAGTTGTCCATTAATAAAAGTTCTGGTTTGGATGGACTGGAGCCAAGATTTTTGAAATTCATTGCCATGTCCATGTATCAGCCTTTGGTAACTATATTTAATCTTTCACTAATCACAGGAGAATTCCCCCAAATTTGAAAGCAAACTATACTCAAATCCATTCCTTAAACAGGTTCCATACAGCATCTGGACAACTATCATCCAATATCTATATTGTCTCCTTTAAGTAAAATTTTAGAAAACCTAATTAATGAACAGCTTGTTGAATATCTGGGGGCCAATGGCTTCATTCTTAGGAGCAGCATGACTTTCACAAATCCTTTAGTATGGGTACAGCCTTGGCATGCTTAACAGACCACACCTTAAGATCTATGTATCAGGGTAAATTAACCAGAGCAATCTTTGTAGATTTGTCAACAGCCTTTGATTTAGTTGCTTATGCCATGCTGCTCCAGAAACTGAAGGCCATTGGCCTGGCTGAATCACCTAGTGGGTGATTTTAAAGTTATCTTACAGACTGTCCTTTGAAGGTTAATTATGGTGGTTCATACTGCAGCATTCATATTTTAGAGCAAGGAGTTCCTCAGGGATCGATTTTAGGACCCCTACTATTTTCATTATACATCAATCCTATCTCAAGTATTCCCACAAATTCAGAAATGTTGAATGCTGATGATATTATACTCTTTACTAGTGCTTCATCAGTGGAAGCAATTAATTATTCATTGAATACAGACTTCTCAGCGTTGAACAGTTGGCTACAACAGCAAAGACTGTTGTAAATACTAAGAAGACAAAGAGGGACTTATTCAGAGCCAGACAAATGCGCTGCACAAAATGATGCGCAATGAGATGTGTGATAGAAAAACAATGCAATATTCAGCAGAAGTGCATGGAAATGTGATTGCGCAAAAGCAGCTGAATATGGCAGTGAAGCGCTATTTTGCAAATGGAACTGCATGGAGCAACAGGCCAGGACTAAATATGGTGAGTCAGGCACAGATGTGTGCACAAAGAACACTCACACAATGGGTTGGCAGATCATCCCCTGCAAGAATGTGTGACAGCAACACTACCTGCACAGCCTCAGCCGAATGCCCTGGGGGGCGAGAGATAACTCTTCAGGTTTTGGCCCTTGATCGGGCCACACTGCTCGTGGCCTGGCACGGAAGGCTAGCTGGCCGCTCCACCCCTCCAGCCACCACACAGACACCAGGTCTTTGCCCTTGATCGAGCCACACTGCTTGTGGCCCAGCACAGAAGGCTAGCCAGCAGCTCCACCCCTCCAGCCGCCACACGGACACCAGGTATGCCACTTGGACCCAAGAAACTCCCTGCTCCTGTAACTCTAATACAATTGGCTGTTCGGTGCAGGCCTGGCTCCTTATTGGCTGTCTCCACACTCAGCCAGTGTCTGATTGGACTCTCCTCTCAGTGGTCTCAGCGCCAGGTGCCCATTTTGAAATTTACTGATCTAGCTAGCTGGCCTACTTTTCACTAAACTGCCGTTGGATCTGTAGCCTGTAATTGTCGGTGACCTGTATTATTTGTTAATCTTAAAGCTTTACTACATTGTTTCTGCCTGTTAACCTGCTGACTTTCTGCTTGGGCCAATGTTTGTAAACTGTTATATTGTTGAACCTGTCTCTTACTCTGCAACCCCCCATTGCCCCGAGCTCTACTAGTCCCTATCTTGCTGTTCTCTGTCTTTCTCTTAGCCACACCAGACTCCTCTCCCTCTCTAGCTGCAAAATCCCTACTCTTATAATTTTTCCCAAATCCCCCAGGTACCGGAACCCAGGTGCCCACTCCAAGACACCTCCCTTACCCGCTCTAGCCTTCTGTCCCCTTCCAATCCTGCCACTTATTCTCCACCATTTTCTCCCCCACCCCCAAGCCTGCAAACCTGCAATTTTAATTAAGGTCTGTGGTGTCTGTCCCCTGACACCTCCCCCCCATAGTTTCTCTCTGCTAGCCTCCCCCTCTGCCTTCCACTTTTCACATTCACTCTCCAAGTCCTTTGTCTTAGTTTTCTGGCCTGCCCCACGATCAGCCCCTGAATAGCTCCACTCCCTATTTCAGTGACTCCAATTTTTCTCTTCTTTCTCTTCAGGTCTTTGCCCTTGATTGGGCCATGCTGCTAGCGGCCTGGCACGGAAGGCTAGCCGGCTACTCCACCACTCCAGCCACCACACGGACACCAGGTACACCGCTTAGACTCAAGGAACCCCCGGCTCGTTTAGCACTAATATGATTGGCTGTTCATTGCAGGCCTGGTTCCTCATTCACTGTCTCCACACTCAGCCACCGTCTGATTGGACTCTGCTCTCAGTGGTCTCAGTGGCAGGCGCCCATTTTGAAATTTGCTAATCTAGTTAGCTAGCCTAGTTTTCACTAAACTGCCATTGGATCTGTAGCCTGTAATTGTCTGTAATGTGTATTATTTGTCCCACCCACCCACCCTCCCGCGCCCTGACCTGTATTAAATATTCTTTTCCCTCTGGGCTCTGCCTCTCTGCTCATCCCATTCATACCCCTTTCTGACCCCTTAAGTGTCACAGTTGCTCCTGTTTCTCACTATTAAATGAATCTGCTGTAGACAGATTTCTCCTTTAAGGTACTTTGCTGTATAGAGCTCTTACCCTATTTTACCCCAATTCTGGCATAATAGTAAATCAGCAGTGTTCCCATTCTCTGCCAAGACTGCACTGTTAGGCAGCCACCTAAGTGGATCCTACCTTTCGACATGCAACACACATCTCCTTGCCACTATGAAGCCCCTATTTCCTTTGTCTGTAGCGGTCGTTCTGATGGGTACCCTTCTGTTACTCGACTTCTCGGTCCCAATTATCTCTATCGATCAGGCATACTGTACATTCTTCACTTCAAGGAAGATACTCTTCCCATCTTCCCCCTTTCACCGTCTACATAGCCAGCCACTCCTGGCACCCTCACACTTTACTTCCTATCCAACCATGAGCGCTGCTTGCTAGGTTCCTCCCTCTATTCCACCCATTCCCTCCCTTCCCTATCTCCCTCCTGCTATAGCCCTACCACCTTCTGCTTTCCCTGCTCCTATTGGCTGGGGACATTGAATTGAATCCTGGGCCTAACTCCTCAGCTCCTAGCCCTCTTCTTGCCAACAGAATGAGCATCTATCACTTAAATGCTAGAAGTCTTCTGCCCAAATTGGACCACATCAAGGCCTGGCTCCCCCAATGCTCACCCGATATCCTCTATATCTCAAAAACATGGCTATCTGCCAAAGTCCCTGACGTATCTGTTGCCATTCTGGGGTACTCCATACTCTGCCTAGACAGCGGTAAGTGCGGCAGTGGCATTGCTATCTATGTCCAATAATCCATAAGTGCCACCATTGTCTCACAAGAGGTAGCACCAAAATCTCATGAGATCCTACTCTCCAAACTGGTCCTCCCATCCTCCTCTCCCCTCTTTTTCTCTGTCTGCTACTTCTCCCCCAGTGCCTCACCAGCCACCCTGGTTTCTAAACTTGTCACCTTAACTTCTTTGGCTACCTCAGGAGAGCTTCTTATCCTGGGTGACTTCAACTCAAATTGGATCACCCAGCATTCCAAGGCCACCACTCAAGAGATTGAGGCACTCAACCTCTCCCAACTCATCATTGAGCCCACCAGACTTAACACCTGCTTCTCAAAATGCTCATTGCTGGATTGGATCCTAACCACTCACTCTGACAAATTCTCTTCAGCTGGCACACTCCCTGATGCCTTCAGTGACCACTGCATCACTTTCTGTCATAGGAAGCACTGCTCCCCCTTGTCCCACCCAAATATATGTGTTTTAGGACCATAAGGTCCCTAAATCAGCAGGCGCTACTAGCAGACCTATACCTGGTTGACTAGTCCAGTGTCTTCATGGCCCCTGACATCAACTCTGCTCTGGTAGCATTTAACTCCACCTTTCTATGCATATGAAACTCCCACACCCCCTTAAAAAAGCTGCGACTCTGGCACAGGCACCTTAGATACATAGATACATAGACATTGTCGGCAGATAAGGGCCTACGGCCCACCCAGTCTGCCCATTTGAGCTTGTAAGTTCACTTTATGTTTTCCTAGAAGTCTGTTGCCCCTTAACCCTGACCTCCAGAATTCCTTTATGTCTATCCCATGCATTCTTGAATCCCGTGATTGTTTTAGCCCCCACCACTTCCTCTGGCAGTTGTCCACCACCCGTTCTGTGAAGAAATTCTTCCTAATGTTTTCTCTGAATCGTCCTCCCTCCAACTTCATCCCATGCCCTCTAGTCCTGAAACATCTTTTTTGCTTAAAAATAGTGTCTTCTTGCACCCTGTTCCTCCCTGTAAGATACTTGTATGCCTTTATCATATCCCCTCTCTCCCTCCTCTCCTCTCCTCCAGGGAGTACATATTCAATTCCTTCAACCTGTCCTCATAGGACTTGTGATGCAATCCATGTACCATCTTTGTTGCCCTTCTCTGAACCTTCTCTACCCTGTCTATGTCCATACATAAGTAAGGTCTCCAGAACTGTACACTGTACTCCAGGTGGGGCCTCACTAATGTCTTGTATAGTGGAATTATGATCTCCCTTTTCC
Organism: Neoceratodus forsteri; assembly: GCA_016271365.2. NCBI lineage: Eukaryota > Metazoa > Chordata > Ceratodontiformes > Ceratodontidae > Neoceratodus > Neoceratodus forsteri. Next base: position 241,694,273 of record CM057451.1, read on the forward strand.
TGCTGGTGATGCCCCTGCTTATGCATCCCAGCATCCTATTCGCTTTACCTGCTGCCTTGTCACACTGTTTCCCTACCTTGAGGTCATCAGAGATGATAACCCCAAGATCCCTTTCCTGCTTGGTGCATGCTATAGTCTCGTCCCCAACTGATACATTGTGCCAGGGTTTTTGTGCCCCATATGCATTATCTTGCATTTCTTTGCATTGAATTTCAACTGCCAAACCCCTGACCATTCTTCAAGTTTCTGCAGGTTCCTTCTCATTCTGTCTACACCCTCTGGTGTGTCTACTCTGTTACAGAGCTTTGTGTCATCAGCAAACAGGGAAATTCTGCCTTCTAGGTCCTGCACAATGTCAATGATGAAGATGTTGAATAGGACTGGTCCCAGCACTGATCCCTGTGGTACCCCACTGGTCACTCTTCCCTCTGTGGAATGACAGCCATTTACCACCACCCTCTGTGTTCTGACGCCAAGCCAGTTACCTACCCACCACACTACTGTCCTGCCCACACCCATATTCCCCAGTTTGTGTAATAGCCTTCTATGTGGCACCGTGTCAAAGGCCTTGCTGAAGTCCAGATAGGCCATGTACACTGCCCTCCCCTGATCCACCTCTCTAGTCACCCAGATGAAAAATTCAATGAGGTTGGTCTGACATGACGTCCCCCTGGTGAAACCATGCTGCCTTGGGTCCTGTAGTCCATTGACAACCAGATGTTCCACCAATCTCTCCTTCAGTAGTGCTTCCATGATCTTCCTCACTACTGAGGTGAGGCTGACTGGTCTGTAGTTCCCTGCTTCCTCTTTGTTCCCACTTTTGTATAAGGGGACTACATCTGCTGTCCTCCAGTTTTTGGGTACCTCCCCTGTTTCCAGTGATCAGCTAAGCAGGATTGCCAGAGGTTCAGCCACCACTTCTCTTAGTTCTTTAAGGACCCTGGGGTGCACCCCATCTGGCCCCATTGCTTTATCAACTCTTATTACTTCCAGTCATCATAGAGAAACATTGGTTTTGTCAACCCTAAAGGAAAAAAGTAGCTCACTCTCCCCCCCAGCTGCTGGTGGTCTGATGTTGAGCAAGGAAGAAGGAGGCTACTGAAGAAGATAGGAAGTTGCTGTCCCAGAACAGGAAGGGTGAGAGTTGTAAGGAGAGGAGAGAATAAGCATCCAGAGAAACAGTAGAGAGGACACAAAATAAGACATGATAGGAGTGGTGCAGTGCAATGGCTGTGGGGTGGCAGTGTTCTGGGAGACATTCTGGAGACTGCGATGCTGCCCTATTTGCAGGCACCTCTCTGATCTGAGAGAGGAGGTTGCCCGTCTCCAGGCTGACCTGGCTAGGATTTCTGGAACCCTCCTCCCCCACCCAGGGACCACCAGGGCCAATGCCACTACCTCAGAGGTTGCCAAGAAAGAGGAGAGGCTGGACCAGGGTGGGCTCAGGGAGGGAGAGGGTGGTGGAACAGAGTTGCATCCCTCCAGCTGTACCTCTCCACAATTAATTTGCTCTTCTGGTGGATAGTGGTTCCTCTATGGAGGCACCTGCAGTGGAGACCAAGGAGGATGCTGGGAACCTTCACAAAGGAGACCCACAGGAGGGTGGCATGGGACACCACAGGGGAAGGAAACAACTCCTGGTGGGGGACTCAATCATTAGGGGGTAGAAATGGGGGAGGAAGGGAAGAGGGAGGTAAGGTGCCTTCCTGGTGCCATGGCTTGGAGGGACAGGAAGCGAATCCTCAGGATCATGGGAGGAGCTGCACAAGGGAGGGAGCTGGATGTCATTGTCCACCTAGGGACAAATGACCTGGCTAGGAATGAAATCAGAGCAGTGCAAGAGGAGTTTGTAGAGTTGGGAAGGGGCCTTAGACAAGTAGTGCATACGGTAACCTTCTTGGAGGTGCTGCCTGTCTATGGCAAGGGAGATGCTAGGGCACTTCTCACCAGGGAATTCAATGAGTGGTTGAAAAACTGGTGTGGAGCTCAGGGTTTTGGCATCCTTGGGGACTGGGGAGCCACCTGGAGGGATGCAGACCTATACTGGTGCGATGGTCTGCATCTGTCCCGGGGGGAACCAGGATCCTAGGTGAGAGGTTTAAATACCATTGGCAAGCATTTAAACCAGCTGCTGGAGAGGTACTGAAAAGGAGCAGGGAATCTGAGCCTCCCCACAAAAACATGGTGGATTAGTGAGGTAAACACCAAGGTACAGAAGTTATTAGGGAGCAGAACAGATTTAAATATAAAAGGCAAAGGCAGTAAGGACAGAAATGGGGCTTAAAGGGTAAGGCTATCAAAAGTGGAGGGTGCTGAGTACCAATGCCCAGAGTTTGTGTAACAAGCCCCTGAACTAGTGGCCTTGATGGAAGAGGGTTGCCTGGATATTGTGGCAGTCACAGAAACATGGTACACAGAGAACCATGACTGGGATGTCAACATACCAGGATACACAATCTACAGGAGGGACAGGAGGGTAAAGAGGAGGAGGAGTAGCTCTCTATGTAAAGGAAGGGATCAAAGCAACAGAACTAAAGAGTAAACAGGGAGCAGATGAGGCACTTTGGGTCACCCTGGAGACAGGAAATGGCACCACAATCCACATGGGGTTGTATACAGACCCCCATCTCAGGGGAGGAATGGACAAGGAAATGATAGAAGGCTTTCTTAGAATGGCAGAAAAAGGGGAGATATTGTTGATGGGGGACCTGAATATGCCAGATGTTAACTGGAGCACCTTTGCTGCAGGCACATCCAAGAGCAGGGTCATTCTTGATGCCCTACAGGGGGCATGCCTCAGACATCTAGTATTGGAACCCACTCGGGAGGGAGCAATCTTAGACCTGGTACTCTCAAATGGGGATGGAGAAAGAATCTCAGATTTAGAAGTGGGTAGCCATCTGGGAACAAGCGACCACCAAACAGTGTGGTTCACGATAAACACAGCCATACAATCAAGCCATACAAAAGCAAGAGTACTGGACTTTAGGAGGGCTGACTTTGGGAAAATGAGACAGTGCCTCAGAAAAAGCACTAGCAAACAGGCAAGAAGGAGGGGTGGAGGAACAATGGGGAGTGATCAAAACAGCCATCACGAGGCAACAAGACTTTGTGTAAAGCAAATCAATAAAACACAACGAAGGAAAAAAACGCTATGGTTCTCAAAAGAGGTGGCAGGGAAGGTTAAGGAGAAAAGGACAGCATTCAGGAAATATAAGGAAACACAGAAGGAGCAGGACAGAGAACGTTATCAGCTAAAGCAGAAAGAGGCTGGGAAGGCAGTCAGAATAGCAAAGGCCCAAACCGAGGAAAGGATAGCCAATTCTGTTAAGAAGAGGGATAAGACCTTTTTATAGGCACATTAGGGAGTGAAGAAAGACCAAAGGAGGGATACTGAAGCTTAATAAAGGGGAAGGAATGTGGGTAGAGGGTGACAGTGAAAAAGCAGGAATACTGAACGAATATTTCTGCTCAGTATTCACAAAGGAAGAGGAGGGGGAGTTACCTAAACCAAGTAAGAGAAACACTCTGAAGATGGGGGTCGATACCAGTCCATTTACAGAAGAAAGGGTTCTGAAAGAACTAACAAAATTGAAGGTGGACAAAGCAATGGGGCCTGATGGGATTCACCCAAGAATTCTAAAAGAACTAAGGGTAGAACTAGTGACACCGCTGACTACTCTCTTTAACAAATCATGGGAGGATGGGGTGGTACCCGAGGACTGGAGGAAGGCAGATGTGATTCCTCTTCACAAAATTGGGAGCAGGACAGAGGCAGGAAACTACAGACCAGTTAGTTTGACCTCAGTGGTAGGGAAAATGATGGAATCACTTCTGAAGGAAAGAATTGTTGAGTGCCTAGTGGCCAGTGGGGCACAGGACCCAAGGCAGCATGGATTCACAGCAGGGAAGGTCATGTCAGATGAATCTGATAGATTTCTTTGACTGGGTGACCAAAGTAGTAGATCAGGAGGGCTGTGGACATGGCCTACCTAGATTTTAGCAAGGCATTTGATACAGTCCCACACAAAGATTAATACACAAGATAGCCAGCCTTGGGTAGGTCCCAAGGTGGTAGCCTGGATAAAAATTGGCTAGACAACAGGACGAAAGGGTAGTAGTAAATGGAGTACAGTGAAGAAAGGAGGGTTACTAGCGGGTACGCGAGGGTTCAGTATTAGGACCGGTCCTCTTCAATGTCTTTATAGTACATTGCAGAGGACTGGAAGGAAAAGTATGTCTCTTTGCAGATGACACAAAGATCTGCAACAGAGTTGATGCACAGGGTGGGGTGGAAAGGATGAGAAGGGACTTGGCAAGGTTAGAGGAATGGTCAAATGTATGGCAGCTTAGATTCAATGCTAAGAAGTGCAAGGTAATGCACATGGGAAACAAAACCCAGGGAAGCGTACACAATGGGGGTGAGATACTGACAACAGTAAAATTGAAAGGGACCTGGGGTAATTATATCAGATGACCTAAAGGTGGGCAAGCAATGTGAGAAGGCAGTAAGGAAGGCTGGGGGATACTGGGATGCATAGGAAGAGGCATCAATAGTAGAAAACAGGAAGTTGTTATCCCTCTGTACAGACAGTTGGTGAGACCCCATCTGGAGTACTGTGTGCAGTTCTGGAGATCCCATCTCACAAAGACATAGACAGAGTGGAGGCTGTCCAGAGGAGGGCAACCAAAATGGTGCAGGGTCTGCACCAGAAGACATACGAAGAAAGACTAAAGGAGCTTAATATGTATACCCTTGAGGAAAGAAGGGAGAGAGGGGACATGATAGAAACTTTCAAGTACCTCAAGGGAATCAACAAAGTCCAAGAGGGTAGCATCTTCCAGAAAAGAGATGTGCAAGAACAAGGGGGCACAATTTGAAGATAGAGGGGGGAAGGCTCAGAGGTAATGTGAGGAAGTATTTTTTCACTGAGAGGGTTGTGGATGCATGGAACAGCCTCTCTGAACAGTGGGGGGCTTCAAGAATGCATGGGACAGGCATAAGGCAGCCCTAGTGGGGGATAGGAGGAAGTAAGCTGTTGGTTAACTAGGATCTGCAGCTTATCTGTTAGGTAGGAAAATGGGCAGACTAGGTGGGCCAATCGGTCTTTATCTGCCATCAAATTCTATGTTTCTAGTTCCTTCAGGACCCTTTCTCATGTAAAGGGACTTGTGTCCATTTCTGCACCATTCCCACCCCTTGTACTCCCTTCAGACCCATTACCCTCCTCTTCCTCAGTAAAGACTGAGCAGAAATACCTGTTCAATATGTCAGCTTTACTGCTGTCATCTTCCACACGGCCCCCATCCTCCCCCTTCAGTCTCACTACCCCTCCCTTTGCCTTTCTTTTTTCACTTATGTACCTATAAAAGGTTTTGACCCCTCTACCCACTGATTTTGCAACATGTCCTTCTGTCTGAGCTTTGGCTTCCCTTACTGACCTCCCTGCCTCCCTTTGCTTCTCCTGGTACTTCTCCCTATCCCCTTCTGTCTGTGTCTTTTTGACTTCCTTGGATCTCCCCCAACTGGTGCAGCTGTTTAAAGCCAGAGACAAAGCTTGGAACGTATTCAAGGCCTCTTCCAGTGCCTCTGACCTCCAAATTTAGAGAACCCTGCGGAACGCTTGCACTAGGGCTGTGCACTCCACTGAAACAGGCTTTTTCAAATCTCAGCTAGAGGACTGTCACTCTTCCCCCACCACATTCTGGAAAACTCTTTACTCACTGCTTGGCTCCTCCCAGCAAGTCCCTTCCCCTTGCACTGCCCACTCAGACATTGGCCCCAAAGCTGTTGCCACTTCCGTAAACAAATTCTTCACAATTTATGCCTTACCCCATGGGTAACTACCCATCCCTCTCTCCCCCCCATGCAACCACCCAATCACCCTCCCCACACATGGGGCCAGTCAGTTATCCTATTCAACTACCCCCCAACCCTCCTCCCCCTGACTTGACACTCTCCCTGACACCCCCCACCAAAACACGCCTTCCCCCATTACCTCCTTAGAAGTACTCCGCACCCTCAAATCTCTGAACTCCTCCAAACAGAGTCCAGATTGTATTAATCCCATCCTTTTGAAAATCTCCACTCCTGCCATTGTTCCCCCTATTACCCAAATACTCAATCTCTCTCTCTCCACTCATGCTCCCCGCCCAAGGCCTGGAAGTTAGCTAAAGTCATCCCCTTACACACAGGGGGAGACCCATCCATCCCAGGTAACTACAGACCCATCTCCCATCTCCCCACCTCCAATGACATTCTGACCCCATACCAATTGTGTTTCTGCCATCTTCACTCCACTTCATCCTCCCTTCTCCATCTCACCAATCACATCCATTCTGCCATAAATAAGGGTCATTTGACACTGGCTATTTTCATAGACCTAGCTAAGGCCCTCAATGAACTAGCTGCAATTGGACTATCCCCATCCTCAACAGACTGGTTTAAGGCCTACATAACAGCCAGGTTCCAATTTGTCCAGCTTGGGGAGACCAAATCTGATCCCCTCCCCATCCTGGCTGGTGTTCCCCAAGGGTCAATACTGGGACCTACCCTTTTCTCCATTTTTGTGAATAAACTTCCCTCTGCCTGCACTTACTCACAAATTCAAATGTATGCCGATGATACCATCATCTACGCCTCTGGCCCCTCTGTTGCTCAGGTCAAGTCTACCCTTCAAACTAATTTTGCCAATGCCCTAAGATGGCTTGATGCTAGATCTCTAAAACGCAATACCAAAAAAACGGTAGCCATGGCTTTTGGTATGGCCCAGAAATTAGCCAAATGCCTTCCCCATCCTCCTTCTATGCACTCAACGGCTGCAGAATTGAAGCAGTTGACTCATTCAAATACCTGGGGGTATGGATGGACCCCAAACTGGACTTCTCCCTGCACTTGAACTCTATTCATAACAAGCTGCGTCCCAAACTAAGTATGCTCCATAGGCATAGGGATTGTCTCTCTCCACCCATTAGATGTGAAATAATTACCAAGCTTATCCTTCCTTCATTTTATTATGCAGATGTGATCTGGAGCTCGGCACCTCAGTCCTCACTTATCAAACTGGACCCTCTGTACCATGCTTTCTGTCATTTTGCCACTAATCTCCCTTACCACACCCACCACTGCCTCCTCTACCAATCTATCTCCTTGCCCTCTCTCCATGATCAGCACTTTGCTCGCTGCACAACATTTATCTCTAAATTTTGGTTCAGCATCCTTCCCTCTTACCTCTCCTCATTGCTAGCTCAGCACCCAGCACTGAATACTCCCTGCTAGAGATGTTGCAAAGTTTAAATCCATCAGTGAAGTTCCCATAAAGTCACCAAATTCGCCCCGTGAAAAACTTCACAAAAACGACCTCTCTGGCATTAAAACTTTGACGGTTAACTTCGACTTTTTTCAGTAACTTTGAATGTAATTGTCTTAATCTGGTGTCAAAACTTGCTGGTTAACTTCGAAGGCAATTTTGACTTTGTTAGTAACTTTGAAGTTAATGAAAAACATGGTTTGTCACATGATTCACTTACTGCACTTCACATGGGAGACTCCAGTCAGGCAGGAAGTGAATGTTTCACTTTCATTTTGGAAGTTGTAGCTGAAGGAGAGTGGAGACAGTGTGAATGACTCACAGAGCCTAGGAGACAGCATTTTATAGATCTCATTCTCATTTAGAGTTTAGAGAGTTGAAAATGTTGCTCCTTTTTTAGTATTAATCCTTATTTTTCTTTACTGTACGCAGGGACACAACAATCACTCAGCTTAAATAGCGGTCTGGAGAACAGTGATTGTTTTCCTAAATGCAGGTGTGTATGCAGTTACACAACAACTGCTCAGCTTAAATTGCTGTCTGGAGAACAGTGATTTTTTTTTTCATAAATTGTGTATGCAGGAAGGGACACATCAATCACTCAGCTTAAATCGCTGTCTGGAGAACAGTGATTTTTTTCCTAAATACAGGTGAGTACGCAGGGGCACAACAATCACTCGGCCTAAATAGCTGTCTGGAGAACAGTGATTTTTTTCCTAAATACAGTTGTGCATGCAGGGACTCAACAATCACTCGGCTTAAATCGCTGTCTGGAGAACAGTGATTTTTTTTGTCCTAAATACAGTTGTGAACGCAGTCACACAAAAATCACTCAGGTTAAATCATACTCAGGAGGACAGTGATTTTTTTTCTTGTGAAAAGACAGGGCACTTGCCAACCGATTTTGTTCAGAAGAAAACTATGCCTTCTAAACTGCTCCAACCCTCCCCTGACCCATACAAGCCACCAAACCACAACTTCTAACAGAAAACTAAATACTGCAAATAAACAATACAGGATGGAGAAAAGCAACACAAAAAATCACTGTGTGTGCAAAGAGCACTCACAGTAACAGTCTGAAGCAATCTGACAAACAAAATGCTCTTTTATATAATGTTTTTAGATTTGTCTCTAAGCTGCAGCACAAGCTCTGCTCTCTGTCTCTCTCAAACACACTACACCCACAGAACAAGAAAACCTGCTTATCATTGACTGTTCAGCAACATGTGACCTCATATCCCATGGTTCATTGCAAACTTCGACTATTAAGCTGAACTTCACCAGCGAAGTTCAAGCTTCATGGATCTGGGACACCTGTACCATTGACTATAACAGGAATTGAAGTTTTTGACTTCTAAATTTCGTGAATCCACCCACAACACTTCAAAGTGGGACATCACGGGGCGAAAAACTTCGCGGACTACTCGGAATCCGTAAAGTCTTATACGGAGCGAATTTTGACAACTTCACACACCTCTACTCCCTGCGCTCTAGAGACCATTGCTCACTTGCCTTGGCCACACCTCACAGACACACAGGAAAAATATCCTTCTCCCATCAGCTCCCCGCTCTCTAGAACTCCCTTCCCCTCACTGTGAGATGCTCACCTACAGTGCATGCCATTAAAAAGTACTTCAGGCTCCTCCCTGTTCCCCCTTGCCATTGCTTCCAACCTCCATAATCTCCTAGCCATCTCTGGCTATGCATTTCCTAACATCTGCTACCCCTCTACCCTAGCCCTATGTGCCTAACCCTGATAGCACATCACCCAGTACTAATCTCTCTTAGCTCTTATGTGATCCTTGCATTTATATCACTCCAGATGCTAAAGTCTACCTTCATGTACACTGCGTAGGCTTCATTTTTATATAAGATGTAACCCAGGCTTAAGTTGTATAAGAGGTGACCAATGCTTATTTGAAGTATTTCTTCTTATCTCTGCTGTGTTTATAATTAATGCTTATATGTTATGCATTGTTATGCACTGCACCCCTACCCCTTGCCCCCGGTCGCATCTGGAAACGAGCCTTGGCCCAGTGTGCTTTTCCCGGTTATCAACTTTTAAAATAATAAAATAAATAAATAACACAGCCAGGCCATGCACGGCAGCCCACACAGCCAGAGGTCCTGGCGCCCACACACGAGCAAAGTGCATACAGTGACTGGATGATGCTCCGTCCAACACCCGTGTACAGGAACATGTAGGCGACCCTGACACAGCACAGCAATGAATGATCAGGCAGCAGGCAGGAAACATAGTATCAAAAGCCTTTATGTAAAACCAGAAATGAACACAAGAATAACAGTGCAACAAATGGAAATAGTACAACTACAAAAAAAATGTAACAGCAGCAACAGCAAAATAGAGAAAGATATTAAAATAACAGGAACCAGGGTACAACAAACTACAAACCAGGGAACAAAGAACAATGCAGATGGGGAACACAGGAATAAAGGGGCAAGGGGGGTGGGGCAGAAGGGCAGTGTAGAAAGTAAAAAAAACTATTTACAAAGTCCAATATTCAAGGGCATCAGTATGCTACAATGCAAATGGAATGACCTTGTGCAGTTCTACTGGTCTGCCCACTGTGCTCTCATGTGGCATGCCTCTGCCCACCGAACATCCACAGCCCACACAATGGCCACAGCACTACCCTGGTATTAGCCCTCACCACCCACAGGAGGGCCACAAGCTGCATGGCAATAGTTCACAGCAGTGGTGTAGAACATTTTCCCACTGCCAATCCACAGTGCCTGCCTGAAGTCCACCCCAGAGGTGCTGGCGAAGTCTGCTGTGAGCCTCCAAAGCAAAACATATAGCCAAGAGAACAGCACAGGGAGGTGCACAACACCAAGATACAACACCTCCCACAAGCAACTGGAACAGCACACATGGGTGTGCACTGCATGGAACCAGGAATGACACCACTGAGCACCACTGGCAAGATGGTGGGGTGCACAGCGTGCACATGGCGTACACCCACGGCAGCTGCACAACACAGCACAGCATTGTCACAGTGTGCCACTGCCATGCCAGAACACATGATGACAGTGACATGGACACCCACTGAACACTGCTGCATGTGATGCCAGCACAAACCGTCTGTGGCACAGGCACAGGTACAGCAATCCGCTGGTACCAAGTGTGCTCCACCCTGCATGACATGTGTGGCATGCAGGCCAAGATAGGACAGGCATGCATGACACAACAAGGACACAATGACACACAAACCCAATAGCCTGTGGTGTACACAGGCAGTGGGGAATGGCCATAAACACCAGCACAACCAGTGCATGCATACCATCTGTGGAATGCCGCCATGCACATGTGGGTGTGAGGAACCCATGCACCCCGAAATACTGTCCACAGATAGTAACAGCACAATGTGGACACATGAGCTTGCCACATAGGCCATGGCAAGGGCAATGCATCACAACATGCAGATGTAGCAACATGCAACATACTAAGCGATGACACACCCATGGACAATGGCCACCATGCCATGATGTCCACACTCTAGCCTCCATGAAGACATGGCAACCCATGTCTGGCTGCTCATGCAACACAGCATGCCATGCCTCATAGGCCCATACTGCATGCCCCTGACCCCCCACCCATGGCCAGTACAGGCCAACACATGGATATCACCGAACACTGTGTACATGTACAATGCCCAGTGATTCCGTACAGGCCTGCCCGAGCCCATACAAATGGCAAACAACATGCAGGTCGGCAATGCAATAAATAGTATACAATGCAAGCTGGACATAGTGGTAGTAAACAGCACACGGCGGGTACATGCAGCATGAAGGGACATGGGCAAAGGTCCATCGTGGTGGAACAGAACATGCAACAGTGTCCCCCTTGGGGATGGGCATGGTACCCAACCCATCATGGGGCTGTGTGTAAACCTGAGTTTATTGGGACATGACACAGATGACCAGACAGTGTGCGTGTACATGTGGATGGCATAGAAGATGGAGGGAAGCCATTTGTGAGGGACATCCAGCAGTGGTAATGCAATGTGTAACCGCAGGATGGTGGGACCAGCATTGTAGAATGAACACGAGATGCATGTACATGTGCAGTGGGAACAACCATGGCAGCCTCATACAGCACCTCCATGGTTATTATGGAATTCTAGGAACACCTGTGTGGCACTGTGTCCACATCACACACACACACGGCCAGTCCAGGATGGGGGTGTATGTGATGGGGTAACTGCTGTCCAGGGGGATAGCCTGACAGGCACCCACTGGGCTGCATAGCATGTGTACCCCTGTGGGCTGCTGTGGATGCAATGGGATGCCATCGGGGGGGGATATGCCTGGTAGGGGTGTGTGTGCTGTACCATGTGTGTAGCCCATGTGTGTGACAGACAAGTTGCATGCGATACTGACATGCCCCTGATGTGTGTATGTCCACGTTGTGCATGCACACTGCACGACCAGGTGCAATGGCATGGGTACTGTACGACACAGGCATCATGTCTGCCATACCTTTAATGAGATGCTAGTGTTCGTCCATGTGTGTATACCACAGCTGTGGTGGTGTGGTGCTGTGGAAGTGCAGCGTGAGCATACCACTGCGACAGGGCCTGTGCACACGTGTCCCTGCACTGTGTCGTGGATGGCATGGCACAATGTGCAGCATGCAGTTCTCACATGCGAGGCATGGGCACGGCATGCCACAGTGTTGGCCCACATGTACACTGTGCAGGGCATTGTGTAGGGTCCAACCGGCCTGTGTGAGACAGTGCCAAGTGGCCCCATGCCGTGTTCACACAGGGCATATATGCACATGGGGATGTCAGCCCTGTGTATGTGTGTATGCCCACACTGATGTGGTACCCTGTAAACGTTGGCTCAGTGTGTGTGTGTCCTGTCAGGTACAGCATTACAATACATGCATGCATGCTCACTTACGTGTCTCACTGTTGATGGCACCATCAACACCGTTCTAATCATCATGGAGCTGTACCCCCTACCGCCTGGTTCCTTGGCCACTGGTCGCCCAGTCTGCAGGGGAGACAAAGGTAGAAGGGTGCGGTTAGCATCATGTGACACACACAAAGGCCCCCACCATGGGACTGTATGTGTTGCGGCCTAGCCATTATGCTGACCTGTGTGCCACACCGTGCTCAGCAAGTCCAGCGGGGAAATGCCTGCTGTTGTCAGGCATTGTATGGTGCCATGATCCACCATTCGCAGGGATCCATGATAACCACCACATGCATGCCCACCATGCAGATACAGTGGGTGCTGTACAGATATGTAAACACACCACAGCATGTGCCACTGCATCCGTCTGTGGCAGTGCATATTGCAGCAGCACCTGGGACACCCCCCAACAGTGAACACCAGTCCACACAGGTACCAGCATACAGTGTCGCAGGGACACAAGCATCACATGTCCACAATGCCTGTAAGATGCAGCACTATAGAGCCATGCCATTCAATGTTCATATGGTCACGGCTGTGTGCGAGCCCATGCCAGGCCACCTGCATGCTGTGCCTGTGGAAGGCTGCATGTGGATATCTGTTGCTCAGATCACTGTCCATGCCAGCTCGCTACCAGTGTGGGCATGTATGCCCGCACAACAGTACACAGGCAACATGTGTACATGCTGTTCCTACATATAGCACTATGCCTATCCATGCTCTTACACCATGCAGACATCACTATATGCCTAGATGTGGCACTGTGCCATCACGGACCATGTTTCTGTACCAGGACAGGTGCTCTGGGTCCTGTCCGTGAAGCTCACTGAATCTGTGCGGCACTGCTCCCCTCTGCAGTCTAGTCCTGTCCAACAGGATAAGTCATGTGCCACCTGGGCCCACACCTCTGACCTTGGGGTGTCCAGGTCGTCAGTGTCGAACAGCTGGCCCTCCAGAGGCACCACTAGGTCCACCAGGTTTGCTACCTCAATTTCAAACCACCTCTGGTCCCTCCTGGCTCCCGCCACCACTCTCCATGCCCTTGCCATGCTCCCCTGTGTAAACAGCTGTGCTGCAGCACATCTAGGCCCTAGATAGGTTATCTTCCACGTCATTTGTGTGATCCACCGCTACATGCTCAGTGCAGGCCACATGAGTTAGCACCATGCAGTAGCATGATAGGGCATACACAGGCAGCCTGTGTGCATGTGTGATGACATATGCGCGGCCATGACTCATGCTAATGCACATGTGCGAATGGCCATATTGTGTAGGGCTGCTGTAATAGTGTGGTGTACATGAACAGTGCTGTCACGCATGCGCGATATAGCTGTACGCATATGTGTACGTCACAGCAGTGCCAGTACAGCATTGCTCGATTGACTAACATGATACTGCCTGTGTGTGCGGTGTACCGGCAGAATGTGCGATGGGAGCCATGACACAATTGCAGGCGCACAATCACAAACAGTATGCATGGCGCGACAGAATGCTATATTCAGCCTGCATATGCAAAGGGACTGATTACTGTGTACCTGCACAACCATGGAATTATCATCTCATTACAAAGGACAGATCCACCCATTCTCCTGTGAATTAGCATAAGATGGGCATTGCACAACCCTACAGAGTGGTGTGCACAAGGAACTGCACCATGTAAGGTAGGCCTTTCCTCCATATGTTTGTGTGTAGAAACCTATATTCCTAGAGGCTTTTGTTCTACACAAGGGGCACCACTGCCAAGATTAATGCAGTGTTTTGTATTGCTACAGCACCACTGATGCTATCTGGATGCATCGCAGACCAAATTTTACAGCCAATGAGGTGTAGGCCCTGACTGAGGCCTATATCTTGCATGTGGCAGTTCTGTGTAGAAAGGAGGGGACACGCCAGGACTATGATCAGGCCTGGGCTGAGGTTGTAGAGGTGGTGAATTCTCAGAGCCCATACAACCGCACGCCCCAGGAATGTAGGAAGCATGCCAGTGGACTCTGCCTCAAGACTAAGGAGCATCTGGCACAGACATGCAGGGACAGGCTGGCCATGGGGGGGGGGCGCATCGAGTGCACCCGAACTGATGGTGCATGAGGCACTGATGGTCATCACCTTCTGACCAGAGTCCGTGCATGGTGTTCAAGGTGGCGGATGGAAGGTCGGCCTTGCACACATGAGTGTGCTGTTGTACTGTGGGGCCATCACATGCATGTTACACCACCTGTATTGGTGGTGCATGGCCAATTCCCATGTCTGGTGTCCCTGCACACCCCACAAACACACACACAGCCACTGCATGTGTCTTACGCACACCCATGGCCACAACATACCTCCAACACCATATGGTGCACAGAACACATAGGGGGGCCACCAGACCTGCACAGACAGTGACATAACATGTCCAGCATTGTTTATCTGCATGTGGTTGACCATGGTGTGGACGCTCTCACATTGTTATTTCTCTCTTTCCACAGTTGTGGAGATGCCAGGGACAAGCGGCATTTCACCAGGACATCACACTGTTAAACATGCACCCTCAACAGTCCACAGCAGTGTGACACACACCCTGCCATGTACCATTGTACCACAGGTGCAGGTGGGGACATCCAATGCTGCACGCACCTCTGCCGTTGTGGTTCTGCCAGTGGGCAGTGCAGCTGGTGGTGGTGGTGTGGCTGATGATGCCGCCGACGCTAAGGATGATTATGATGATGTTGATGATGATGATGATGACTCTGATGGTTGTGCTGATGATGATGTTGTAGATGGCCCTGCTGCCTTTGAGGATGATGATGCCACCTCATCGCTAATGGGTGTGCCAATACTGGAGTGGGAAGTCCAGGATGACACTGACCCTGGCGAGGTGCTTGCCAGTGATACCATGGATGTAGACGCCTTCATCGGCTCTCTTATGCAGGATACAGTGCCACATGTGCTTCGTGGTGACACCCTGGGCGCCTCCATGTCCCACACCGCATGGCACACACATGACCCTATGCAGGGCACTGTGCACCATGTGTAGTGGTCAACTATGCTGATGCAGAACATAGCGGTGCACCCAGCAATGGCCATGCAGCAGTGCCCCACCAACATCCAACTGACTGCAACTGCTGAGAAGCAGCATGTCCAGCAGCAGTCGTGACCCTTGCATGCATCCAATGCCACTGATGGGCAGCCCCCCATGCAGCCAGTCAACCCTGCCCTGATTCCACTGCCCACCCGGTTCGGGACACCTAAACCACCCCATGTTCACCCAGTGGAGCAAGTCCAGTGACAACTCCCCCAGGACCTAGTACTTGCCACCCATAACATCTTGCTGAGGTCAGCTGTGGACACACAGGTGCATCTGCATGAGAACTTGTTGGCACTGCAGACAACCTTGCACCACCATGATGAGCGTTGCTCTGTGCAGCATGTGGCGCACATGGGGATAATCGCAGCTAATACAGAGGCTCTGCATGATATTTCCACAGCAATACGGGAGCATGCAGCAGCAGGGCCTATGCACAGTGCACAACACACTCCTGTGCATGCCATTGATGGTACATTCTGCACCCCCGTGCTCCCACCGCCAGGCTTTGCCGATACCACACCCTCCCCACTTACCCTAGGAGGCAGCATAGCACAGTGGTTTAAGGCTCTGAGCTGCAAACCTGGAGACCTGGGTTTGAATCCCACAGCCCCCACTTGCATACTGTGTGACCCTGAGCAAGTTACTTTACTTTCCATCTTGTCCAAGTGCTTGGAGAAATGTGTAAATAGGCAGATCTCCGAACACTTGGACAAATATGGATTGTTAACACCCTATCAATCGGGGTTTAGAAAGGGTTACACACACTACAGCATTGCTGGAGTTTAAAGATCTGGTTTGTACTTTTGAACTTGGGTCTGAAACTGCTGTTGTATTTGTGGATTTGTCGAAGGCCTTTGACCTGGTGAGCCACCCCTTTACTGGATAGATTAAAAGATGTAGGTATAGTTGATGGGCCTAGAAACTGGATAAAATCTTACTTAACAGGACGTACCCAGAGGGTGGAGATCTCACAGACATTGTCTACATCTAGAAATGTGGGCAGAGGAGTTCCACAGGGGTCCATTTTAGGCCCTTGTTATTCCTCTTATTTGTTAATGATCTACCCCAGGTGGTGAGACATTCAGCTGTGAGACTTTATGCTTGATGATATTAGATTATCACCACCAGCAGTTCTGTTATGGATCTTCAACAGAAGCTTCAGGGACTTTACGGTGGGGGTGGCTCACTGGGTCAAGGCTTTTGATGAATGTTAAAAACTAAATTGGTGCATTTTTCAAATAAGAAGTCTAAATCACAGATTCATATCGTATCACATACAAATAGATTAATAGAACAGGTGGATAGTTATTGTTATTTGGGGTGACATTTGACTCCATGTTGACTTTCGATGTTCACATAGATAATAACATAAAATAGGTGTCTAAGAAATTAGGAGCCTTGAGACGAACTACCAAATGTTTACAGATTAAGGACAGGAAAAAAGTGGCTGAACAGTTAGTTATGCCAACCTTGACTTATGGGGATATAATTTATAGAACAACGAGTAAACATCAGTTGATTAGATTGGATAGGGTGCAATATAGAATAGCTAGATATGTTCTGCAGTGTCCATATAGAACTCACCATTGTAATATGCTTAGAAAATTGAATTGGCAGCCTTTAGAAATAATTTCTCAAAAAAATTGGATAATACTGATACATAAATATAAAATGTTTTATCCAGAACATTATATTACTCAAACACTTTTCCCTAAAGTTAATAAAGGTAGGCATGAGTTATTGAGATCGGTACATAGATATAGAGTCTATCCTACCAGAATTTATAATAAATACGGTAATGGTTCCATTTTATGTCAGGCAGCTAAAGTATGGAATATTCTACCCCCTCCAATAAGATCTCTAGAAGATCATATGATTTTTAAAAATGAAATTCTAAAATTTTATAGAATAGAATGTTGTTGTACATGAGTATGTTTGGGATATATGTTTATGTTTTGTAATTTCTTTTAGTAGTATTTGTGTTTTAAGGTAATGTTGGATAATTGAAAAGTTGTTTATTATTTATGTTTTGTTTTTATGTGAGTATTGTTATATATTTTATGTTTAGTTGTAACTAAGTGAAATACAAACAGGACTATCTTGAGAACAGGATTGTATAATCCTAATGATTAGAATTTCCTGTATAAAAATAAAGTTTTATCATCATCATCATCATCATCATTACTTATCTTCCTTGTGCTCCCAGGTCGCACAGGTAAACAAGCTTTAGCTTAGTGTGTCTCTCCTGGTTAAAAAACAAAAAATATCCTGCCATTCCAGACTGCAACACCCAGTGGTGGTATTGTGTTCATGGTGACTATGCCAAACCTTGGCCGCCAGCACTCACACAGTGATTCAGCCACAAGGGAACAGATCACAGCACATGGGCCCGGCCACCCACGTGGTGGCACAGGGGAAAGTTGTTATCTATGGTCCAGCACTCATGATTGTACCCCCACCTCACAGACAGCAACACATATGTAGGTATATGTACTAACCTTAGGGCAGAGGCACTTATCATATAAGTATAAGTGTCAGGATCTGAGTTCTACTGTACTTCTCTAATGCATATTATACTTCACTATACTTTTATAATGTATTCTGCCACTGGGAGATGTTATCCATTATATTTTATTGTATAATCATAAGTTAAAGTTGGGCAACAATGCCATCTTTAGTGCTTGTGCACAACTGTAACTGCAAGTGACCTTGGAAGCATCATAGACCTTATTGTTCAGTTCTCTTCTGCAAGCTAAGCAACTTCTTATGTTAGTTAGGATGGTTACACAGGCCACCTGTTTCTGGCCAATTATACACTTTTTATGTATCTTCTTTTTTAGTTACCATAGTGATTATTGGAGTATAAGACCTCTTACAGCATGTAGCTTTACTGAGACTAAAAACTGCACCTACATAGCTAAGGAAGCTGGATACTCTTCCAGTGGTTACACTGTTGGTTGTAAGCCTGTATTATTATTATTTGCCAGTAATAAATTACATTTATTATCTGGACACCACTTGTCTGTCATCTCTTCCTTTTGTGCAGTTCCAACAAGAACCTGAGAAAGGTAATTTAATTACCCAGTTACATTTGGCAACTGTGTGCAGGTTGGAATGTACAAAGTGAAGATTCCATTCAATTAATTTTGAATGTCAAGTAGTGTAGTGCATTTCTCGCCTACTTGGACCTACTCATACTTACTGTGGTTGTTATTGTGATGGACAGACTTCGTCCTGGTCTCGGACATGGCATACCCACACCAGACCCTTTTACACTCCCACTGCGCGTGACAGCGTACTGCCTTGACACCACCGTTTACCCACGGGGGACAGGAAAGCTGTTGGGTGATGGCACCAATGATTTTTATCCAGTCTTCAGACTGCTTCTTCATTTGTTTGTCTACCCCTTTTTTGTCATGCCTGAACTTTGCATTGACTTGAGACTCGATGCCTCGAACTACCTCTCATCCCATGGTGGATGGACAGATTTTGCACTGGACATGAAGTCTGCAGACAATCCATTGTTGCTCTTTTCAGAGCACTATCTAGAGTCCAAACAACCAAAAAGTACAACCTTAAAGGTCTTTTGGTTGTGGCTCTACATACCACTGTTGAGAGTCTCACAGCGAAGTGTGCCTCTCCTGAACTGCAAAATGCATCTCTTAAAAAAAGAGATAGGCTTGCAGACATCGGAGTTACAGAAAAAGGAACATGTTTTCATATCCGTGTGAATGTTTAATTCCCCAGTTTACTTATTTTCCTGTTAGTTCATGTTACATACTGTCTCTTATGTAAGCTTTGTTTGGTTATATTGTGTTATGTGTTATAATCAATAAAGTTTGATAAAAAAAAGGAACAGAAACTAGTGGAGGAGACACAGTCACTCTGCAATGCCAATGACAGGCTGTTGCATTGTACTGCTCAAGACTCTGACCGAGAAATTTGTATGTTGAGAGATGATTGTGAAAGGTTGATATGAGACAAGAAAGAGTTAGCATATTTGAATATTTCGAGTGATATGAATGAGGGTTTGAGAGAAGAGAATGCTGAGTTGAAAGAGGAGAATGAGAGAGTGAATCGTGAGTTAGACAAAGAGCTTAGGGAAAATGTTGAATTGGGTGCCGCTTACAGAGTATTGCAGTGTGAGGTTGAGAAGAGTATTGAGCAGGGCACTGGAAGAGTTTGTCACAAGAAATGTAAGGCAAAGATGGTGAAGATGCGCCATCAATGAGAGGTTCATGCTGGCCATGTTAAAGCTATGAATGGGTTCCAGTATAGGCCCATTGACATTGCGTCATCCAGTGATGACGACTCTGACTTTGATGATGAGGCATGCCGCGTCACATAAGTCCAACCCCCATAAGGCTGTCATCTTCTCCAGCCATCCACAAGCTGGCACCCATGTCAGCTCACCCTCTACATTGCCACATCTACACAAACATGGCAGCCCCCATGACACAGGTGGATGGCCTGTATTCTGTGGTGCGCCTCCGCTTTCACCCTTCTCCAGGGAGGACACGGCGGAGGTCAGTGGCCTAATTCAGTAGGCCGTTACTAATATTGCTGCTCTGGAAGACAGACAGAGTGAACTCCGGGATCAAATTGACAGAATGTTTGAGGATACTGTCAACCAGGATCATGCATTCAAGGCAGTTGTGGATGAGGCAGTGGAAGCTGCCCTTCGTGGTGCCACGGAATGTCTTGACTTGAACATGATTCCTTGTTCTGCCAACCCCTTGCAAGCTGCCTATTCTGTCTAGCAAATTGTCCAAAGTATCAGACAGATGGTCTCGACCGACAATCTCAACTGCCATTTGGAGAAGGTGAGCTCCCTTTGCGAGAAGCTTTCTCTCCAACCCAAGTACCAGGTTCAAGTCTTGTGATAGACTATTGAACCTACCCTCTGGAACAAGCTCCCAGAGACTGCACACAACTGTGATGTAATCACATACAATGATATCGCTGAGGCCCTCATCACTGCCAACTCCCAGGGGTGTTGTTAGAGCTTGCTTGGCCTACAAGGTTAAACAGAATGTAAAGGAAAGTCCTGCGGCCAACCACCAATGGTTATGGCTCACCTATGAAGCTGGTAAAGCCCTTGCAAATAAAGTTGCGGACCACGAACAGATTGAGTACAAAGATTTTTACATCCGGAACATGACTCCGGCCCTATGGGAAAAGGTTGAGCTTAATGTTTACCTGAGTACTGACACCTTTGCGAATATTCTAACCAAAACAGAACGTTCCTGCCAGGTATACCGCCATAATCTTGCTTCCAATAAAACCAACAAGACTGCCACCATCCAAACTCCAACAGCACAGGTAGCTGCAGTACAGCCCACCTTTGATACACCCACCCACTATACCATGGAAGGTAATAACCAGAAGAACAATACTCCTTTTAATGACAAGCAGTCACACGGGGTGGGGACCAGAACTATAAAAACAACTGGAATAGAGACAAGAGCAATTGGAAAAAATCTAAATGCCCAGTTCAATGGCCGGAACCATAATGGTCCTAACTATCAGAGCCTAAGGGATGAGAACGAGACTCTCCACAAACTAGTAGAGGAGATCCATGCTGAGAGAGCAGCTAAGCCCACGCATACTGTAGCAGCCCTCACCCAGGCCATTGGACAGCTATGAGGCCAGGGAAATCCTTTTCTGCCTTTGGCTACTGAACAACCAAGCAGCCGAGGAAAGACTCCTTTTGTAGCACTGGCTACTGGCCAGGACAATGCAATGACTAAGGAAGAGCCAACCGAGCAGGCTGCTGTCATGTCTGTGATGTCACAGGTATATCTATATCCTGTGCAGGACATGCAGGAGGCCCAGGGAGATCCAGCAGGCCTCAGATTTCAGGAACAGGATGATGACAATGATTCTGAAAATGCAGATTAACAGTTACAGGCCCCAGTTTGGATTGTGAGTGACTTGCTTGTTAACACAAATCGATGGCCTTGTGTGAAGGCCACGGTTGGGGCCGCCACCATACCATGCTCCTGGATACAGGAGCTGCCATGTCAGTCCTCCATGATGAGGATCCAGTCTCATCTGACTGGTCTACCAGCTGGAAGACCAGTGCCCAGGGTGTAGATGGTACCCAGCTACACACCTACTGATCTGTCCCTCTGCTTGTGGTGGTAGGCCACCTCAGGATCAATTTTGTCTTTGACCTCCTGGTATTACGACATCATCCCAGCATACTGGGAATCAGCTTTCTAGCACTGCATGGCTATGTAGTGGATCTTGCCAATATACTACTCCTTTAGATCAAAGGAAAATGTCATACTGTCACCATCCCAGACTCACATGTGGTGGCAGCCATTTCCCATAACAACAAGGAGTATGACATCATGACTTTGATCAAAAGTCATGACATGTTTTCTGAACTTGCACTTCTGCTGCAAAAACACCTGAAAGTGTTTGCCACAAACAAACATGACTGTGGTAGAGTGTACACAACCATTGAAATCACAGGACCTAACCCTGTGAGGCTGAAGCAGTACCCATTTCCTGCTGAAGCCTTACCATCACTGAGGGAGACCATCCAATCACTGCTTCAACAAGGAGTGATTAGGACCTGTGTCTCCACTGTCAATTTGCCTATTTGGCCTGTGAAAAAGGCAAATGGAGCTTGGAGACTCACAATTGATTACAGAAAACTTAATCAAGTTACCCCCCAGTTGCGCCCCAACAGTAGCATCAGCACCTGATGTGATCAAGCTGTTGATACCTGACAAAAAGTGGTTCACAGCTCTTGACATCTCTAATGGGTTTTGGTCACTCCCATTAGCACAGGCAAGCCAATACAAATTTGCCTTTACCTTTGATGGACGCCAGTACACCTGGACCTGTCTTCCCCAGGGCTTTCACAACAGTCCTTCCCTCTTCCATCTCCACATGATGGATGCCCTTCAGGGGTTCTCCACATCCCAGTGTCTCCTGCAGTATGTGGATGACTTGCTTCTAGGAACTACCATGAAAGAAAATCATTTGGCCCTTCTAGATGAACTTATGCCTCTCCTAAAGAAAGCAGGCCTCAAGTGCAAGCACAATTGTGTGAAAAAGAGGTAATCTTCCTTGGCCTACAAATCACAGACCAAGGCAGAAGCCCAGCTGTCAAGAAGATCAAGGGCTTGCAAGATCTGCCACTTCCTACTAGCGTGGCAACACTCAGACGCTTCCTAGGAATAGCAAACTACTCCAGGGATTTTATCCCTGACTTTGCCTTGAAGGCTGCTCCCTTGTATGAACTTCTGAAAAAGGACATCCCATGGACATGGGGCTCTACTCACACTGAAGCTGTTACACAGCTTAAGCAGGCCTTGGCATCAGCCCCAGCACTGATCAATCCCAACCCAAACCTTCCATTTGACTTGGAAACTGCTACCTCTGATGTGCCCATGTCTGCAGTGCTGGCACAAAAGTACAATAGGTACCACAGGCCCATTGCCTTAGCATCTCAGATGTGGTCCCCAGTAGAGAGAAAATACAGTCTTTGTGAAAGGACACTTTTGGCAACCTTCTGGGCTGTCAAACATTTTCTGTATATCATTGAGTATGCTCCTATTGTTCTGCATATCTGTCACACCCCAACTAGCTTTTTGCTTTCAGACAAAGTAAAAGATGGTTTAGTCTCCAACATCAGACTTACCCACAGGTCTTTGCTTTTGTAGGACAGGGACATCAAAGTACTGCCTGCTAAAATGCCTTCAATCGTGGCTCATGGCCTACTCTACACAGGTAAGCCCCATGACTGTGCACTCCAACCTCCTGACTTACCTTGAGCTGGGACCATTCTTACCAGCTACATCTGATGCTTTAGAAGATACCACCATGTTTCATGTCTTTACAGATGGCTACACCTCCCATTTAGATGGAGAGCAGGTAGCAGGATTTGGGGTGCTTATTCTAGACAAAGATGGCAATTTCAGATGTATTTCTAGGAAGTGCACTGTTATCTCCTCACAGTATGCCGAATTGGCAGCTGTGGCCTGTGCCTTGGAGGTTATGCCCCATGGTGACAAGGATTCCATCATCTTTGCAGACTGTAATTGAGTCTGCTTTTCCCTTACTGAGTTTTTACCATTCTGAGAGAAAAATAACTTCACATCCTCTGATGGCACACCTGTCAAATACAGGGATTTGTTTGTGTATATACACACCCTGACACAGCAGTTTACTCACAAACTGTATATCCAAAAGATAAAGGCTCACTGCAAATCTGACCCTTACCATGAATTCAATGATTAAGCAGACTTGCTTGCCAAAGCAGGCGCTCAAGGGGGGGGAGACATGGACAATGACTCACCCAATAGCTGTGGCAGCTATTATCTTAGCTGCTAACACTAGGTAGAAACCAGAACCTCCACTGGACCTTTCTGCTGCACAGAAATCTGCTCCAGAATTAAAATATGTGTTCAAATTCCTGGACAAAGGAATTGAATAACCACTATCTGTTGGTAGTCCATACAAGAGACACTCTGACAACATACACTTGTCTAGTGATCAGAAGCTCATCTGGTATCGAAAATAGGATACAGGTGACAAACTGTGGGTTGCAATACCATTTCTGTGAACCAAGTTCATCCATATGGTTCATGATACCCCCACTGGTGGACACCAGGGGCAGACAACACCCTACAGAGACTCAAAATTTTCATCTGGTGGCCTGGCATGGCCAAAGATGTAGAGCACTATGTGGCCAACTGCATAGTGTGAGCCCAGAACAATCCAATTACAGTAAAAAGAAATTCCAAATTGTTGCCACAATGGAAACTGGAATGTGAAATGCGATACAAATCGATTTCATTGGCCCCCTTACCAAGTCCAGTAAGAACAACAAGTATGCACTTGTCACAGATTTGTTCTCTAAGTGGGTAGAAGCATTTCCCACTAAGAGTAACATGGCAGAGACAACCACCAAGATCCTGGTAGATCAACTGTTCTCCAGGTGGGGCCTACCCTTAAAGGTAGACTCAGACCAGAGAACCAGTTTTACAGTTGAGCTGATGAAGCAGACACTCCAAGTACTTGGAGTAGACCAGAAATTCCATATCCCCTACCATTCTCAATCCTCAGGCCAGGTAGAAAGAGCAAACAGAAGAATCAAACAGATGTTATGCAAATTCATCAATGACAATCCCAAGGATTGGGATTCCCTCTTGCCACTACTATTGATGGCAATCAGGGGCGCCCCTGAAGCCACTACTTAGTGCACACCCTATGACGTTATGACTGATAGGGCCATGAGGCTACCTGAGCACCTGTTGATTGATCTCCACACCCCTACTGTAACTAGAGTATCTGTGGACAAGTATGTTGAGAAGCTTCATGATGACATCATGAAGATACACCTGTTCGCTGCCAATCAAATGGGTAAGGCTCACCAACAAGTTAAAGCTCATTTTGATAAACATGTCAAAGAAGTCAGCTGACAAGTTGGAGACCAAGTTATGCTTCTCCAATACAGACAACCAACTCATTCATTTGTCAGCAAATGGGAAAGCCCATACCCCATTGTCAACAAACTCAGTCCTGCTGTTTATCAGGTCCAAGTTCAACAGCAAAAGAAGACCACCACCAAGTGGTTCCATGCTAATCAGCTCAAGTTGTACAAAGGTGACTAAACTTACTTTTCCTAACCCACTTAGGGTGGAATAGTACCCCACACTTAACAATCCTTATCTATTTTCTTACAGGTACACTGGCAAGATGGCTATCTTGCACCTCCTCATCTTGGTGAGACTACTACTACCACTACTTCCACTGACTGAATCCCAGAATAAACCCCCTACTGACTCACAGACAACATGTAGAACATTTTTTTAGCAAACTTGAACATTCAGCCCTGATGGGAGTTCATATTAATGTACCCAATAAAATGATTACTGTTAAGGAAGGTTCAGACGCCTATCTTGATGCTATGGTAGTTGCTCCAGACAAATCCACACTTTCCATTCAATGGGGAAAGTGACATTAATGGCTACACACTCCCTGTAGCTCACCTATCCAAAGGTACATTCCACAGATGGCCCAACACAGACATCTCCAAGAATGGTACTCTTTCTATTCGACAGACTTCCCTCAGACATATTGGTCAATATAACCTTACTGCTCTCATTGATCCTGCTTGGTGTGACTGCCTCACCTCTGAGGAGTCACATGCTTTCTGTTTTCATAACTATGTAGCTACTGAAGCTGTTGTTCTTTCTTTTTTGAAATTGAACACATTTTTTATTGAGATTATATCAATACACAACAATAACATAGTAAGCGACGTAACATACCATGACATAACATGTTTAAACAGAGATAATACATCGGAGAAAATAATGCTTACCAACTACTTAACAATCCTACCTTCCCCCATCCCTCCCCCAAACCACCCTCCATCATCCCACAATGAGGTGCAAGTACTCCATAACTGTAACTACAACCATAATGAATAAAGTAACCACCGGCTAGGTAACTTTCATCAGAAAAGGAGTAGAGGTTTCCGAGAATACTGATGTAAGATGTTCAGAACAGGTAAAGGGCATACAATTTCCCCCACTTTTTAGTAAATGAGGGTTTACGATGACGGACATTCGCAATTAGCTGTTCTGCACAGAGGGCAAATGATATCTCATGTAGCCATTCCGAGTAAGAAATGGGAGCTTGATCCATCCAATGCCTAAGCACTCATTTTTTAACTGCTAAGGAGATGAGAGCCAAATGATATCTTCTCTCTTTTACTAGGATTTTAGAGAAATCTCCCATGACACAGATGGCAGGGGAAAAAAGGCCTTGTAGACCTAGGAGTGGGTCTAGTGTAATTTCGATTTGTTTCCACAGGGGAGATAACTTCTCACAGGCCCAAAGGATTTGCAGAAGGGAACCTTCCTCCTTGCCACATCTGGAGCATATATTCGAGGGGAGGAACCCCATTTTGGCAAGTTTAATTGGAGTGTAATACATATTGTTTAAAATACAATATTGGGTGAGCCTGTACCGGTCTTGAGTGATATAAACACATAGGTCCTTCCATAGTTGCGGCCAATTAATTTCTAAATTGGGGAAAAAGAGCATCCCATATCTTAGAATCCACTGGAGATGGGGGTTGGGGGCTTGCAAGCAGATGCTTGTATAGGAAAGAGATTCCATGTGACCTGCATGCAAGGCCTCTTATCTGCTGCAGAAAGTCACCCAAATAAGAAGGTAGGGGTTGCGGCCCAAACATTTTGACCAGAAGATGTCTGAGCTGGTAAACTTTGAAGATGTATGTCAGCAGTAGCCTAAGTTTAGCCAGAATCTCTGGTGAAGACAAAATGGAGATATGGGAGTAGAATTCTGAGACAATAAATTCTAGGGGTATCAGGAGCCAATTTCTGGAGAGTGGAGTCTTCCTATCTTGATGTTTAAATTAGAAAGAGTTGGTTGGGAGAAATCATGGGCTCAGATCAACTTGAGGTGTCCACACATTTGTGAAAATACTCTTAACGAGACCCTGACTGGGGAGGAATGTAGTGATTTTGGTATATTTTTCATTGGAGCGAAGAAAATTGTAGCAGGGGATAATCTGTGAGAAGAGAATAGATCGGATTCAATTTGTAGCCATATTGGGATATAGTCTTGTTGAAGTAGCAGCTGGGATAAGGATAACCATTTCCCACATTTATAGAGATTGCTAGACCAATAATATAGTAAGAAGTTGGGCAAACGTAACCCTCCAGATTCCTTGGGTTGGCTTAATTTGAGATAGGATCTTCTGGCCGCTTTGTCTAACCAAATAAATGAAGTAATGTCTGAGTGACTGCATTTAAAGAAGGATAAAGGTAACCAGATATTCAGCATGTTAAGGGGATAGAAGAGTCTAGGGAGGACGTTCATCTTGATAATATTGATCCTGCCCCATAACGAGAGTGAAAGATTTTTCCAACGTACTAAGTCTTGTTGAAAATTATTCCACAGGTCTGAGAGGTTAAGCTTACGGGACAATGAAGGGTCAGAGGTAATAAAAATTCCTAAATATTTAATGAATCGGGGGACCACTTCACACCAAATTTAGTGAAAGCATGACTATGTGTTAGATGATTGAGAGGATGAATTTCAGTCTTATTTAAATTGAGCTTATAATTAGAGTACTTTAAAAAAGTATTAATAATGTCCTGTGCTGTTACATAGAAACATAGAAACATAGAATTTGATGGCAGATAAGGACTGCTTGGCCCACCCAGTCTGCCCATTTCCCTACCTACTGGATAAGCTGCAGATCCTAGTTAACCAGCAGCCTACTTCCTCCTACCCCAACCCCCTAGAATAGCCTTATGACTGTCCCATGCATGCCTGAATTACACCACTGTTTTTGACTCCACAACCTCCTCCAGAAGGCCATTCCATGCATCCAAAACCCTCTCTGTGAAAAAATAATTCCTTAAATTACCTCTAAGCCACCCCCTCTATCTTCAAATTGTGCCCCCTTGTTCTTGCACACCTCTTTTTTGAAAGATGCTACCCTCTTGGACTTTGTTGATTCCCTTGAGGTACTTGAAAGTTTCTATCATGTCACCCTCTCCTCCTTTCCTCGAGGCTATACATATTAAGCTCCTTAAGTCTCTCTTCATATGTCTTCCAGTGCAGACCCTGCACCATTTTAGTGCCCTCCTCTGGACAGCTTCCATCCTGTCTATGTCTTTGTGAGATTGGGTCTCCCAGAACTGCATACAGTACTCAGATGGGGTCTCACCAGCTGTCTGTACAGAGGGATAATAACTTCCTGTTTTCTACTGGTGATGCCTCTCCCTATGCATCCCAGTATCCCCCATCCCTCCTTGCTGCCATCTCACATTGCTTGCCCACCTTTAGGTCATCTGATATGACTACCCTCAGGTCCCATTCCATTTTTGTTGTTGTTAGTATCTCACCCTCCATTATGTACTCTTCCCCTGGGTTTTTGTTTCCCAGGTGCATTACCTTGCACTTCTTAGCATTGAATCTAAGCTGCCATACATTTGACCATTCCTCTAACCTTGCCAAGTCCCTTCTCATCCTTTCCACCCCACCTTGTGCATCAACTCTGTTGCAGATCTTTGTGTCATCTGCAAAGAGACATACTTTTCCTTCCAGCCCCTCTGCAATGTTGCTTATAAAGACATGGAAGAGGACCAGTCCTAATACTGAACCCTGCAGTACCCCACTAGTAACCCCCCCTTTCTTCAGAGTGGACTCCATTTACTATTACTTTCTGTGTCCTATTCTCCAGCCAATTCTTTACCCAGGCTGTCATCTTGGGACCCACTCTCAGGCTGGCTAACTTGTATATTAATCTTTTGTGTGGGACTGTGTCAAATGCCTTGCTAAAGTCTAGGTATGCCATGTCCACAGCCCCTCCCTGATCTACTACTTAGATTGATAGAAAAGAAACAGGATTGGAGAGATGTCATCCACATAGACCGAGAGCTGTGGGGCCACGTTACCTACAGGGATGCCGGTGATATTGGGAGAAGATTTTAGACTCCTAATTTGGGGTTCTAGGTATAGGTTAAAGAGGAAGGGAGAAAGCAGGCATCCTTGGCGTGTACCCCATATGAAGGCAGAAAAGGGATGAATGAGCTCCATTACAGTGTATTCTAGCAGAGGAAGAAGAGTATGGAGATTGCATCCAATGAATCAAATCTCAGGGGAAACCCATTAGTTGCAGAGTTGCCCACAGAAAGTCCCAATCCACCCAATCGAAGGCTTTCTCTGCATCTAAAGAAATGAATGCCATCAACAAGGGGGAGGTCTTTGCTGCCTGAATGAGATAAGAGAGTTTATGGAGATGATCCGATGAGGATCTACCAGAAACAAACCCTACTTGTTCTGGATGAAGGAGATGGGACCAGGTCTGTTCAATTCGAGTAGCAAAAATCTTGGAGATAATTTTAATATCACAGTTTAATAGTGAGATTGGTTGATAACTCGATGGGCAGTGAGAGGGTTTGTCTGGTTTAAGAAGAAGAACGATGGAGGCTTCTAATATGGAGGGATCTAGGGTCTCTCCAGATAACATGTAATGATACAACTGTAATAGGATAGGAGCTAGGTCTTTAACAAATAGTTTATAAAAATTCAATGGCAAACCATCAGGGCCCGGAGTCTTGTCCATTGCCAGGGTGTTAATAGCAGTTTCTACTTCTTGTAGAGAGAGAGAGAGGGGCAGAGAGGAGGGTTTGTTATGGGATTGAGAGACATGGCAATGACATGGAGTTTAAATATGTTAGTAAATCCACTTTTGAAGGGGGAGACGGATGCTGACTGTAGAGAGAGGAATAGAACTGTTTGAAAATATTCACAATGTCCCTGGGATAGGTTTTAATGGAGCCATCAGGGACACTGATCACGGGAACATACATCAACGCCTCAAGTTTCCTAAGACGGATGGCTAATAAATGGCCTGCTTTTTCCCCATGTTCTATGTATTTCACTTAAGTCTTTAACATTGCAAATTCTGCTTTATCCTGTAGCAGAGAGGAGTATTTGTTTCTCAATGATAGCAGGGTTTGCAAGGAGTCAACAGGAGAGGTGGTGGAGAGAGATTGTTCCAATGAGTGAATTTGGGTTAGTAAAGATAAGGCTTTGACTTCCCTTCACTGTTAACATGTGGAAGCAAGTCTGATGAATTCTCCTCTTAGAAAGCATTTCAGAGCACACCATTCGTGGTCCACTCTTGGGACAGAGTTGAGGTTAGTGGCTATGAATGTTTGAATAAGAGAAGAAATTCTGGAGGTAACGTATTCTTCCTTTAGGAGCTGTGTATTCAGTCACCAGGCTGTATCCCTTTGAAAGCTGGTATCTAATACCAGTGATGCCCAGGCTACTGCATGATCTGGTAGGATTATAGGCTCTATTCCTGTATTGCAAAGGCCATGCATTAGAGAGCAACTAATTAAGACATAGTCTAATCGAGATGAGGAACAGTGATTGTAGAATAAAAGGAAAAGGTGCGTGGGGATGGGTTCAGTATTCTCCATGAGTCACACAATCTTGTGGAGTCAAGAAAATCATTTAGTGCTCTTTGGGCTGTTGACAGAGGTCTGAGGGGACAGTTAGATTGGTCTAGATCTTGGGTGGGTGGGAGATTCCAGTCCCCTCCTAATATTATTGAAAGTGACATATATGGGTTCAATTTATTGAGTAGTTCTTGGAAAAAGGCAGGGTCACCACCCACCGGACCGTAGACACTCCCCAGTATTAACTCTGTGCGGTCCAGCATACCCTGGACCAGAATGTATCACCCCTGTGGATCTGCTATAGTCGTGTTCGCTTGGAAGGATACCGAGCGATTCACTAGAATGGCTGTTCCCTTGCTAGCTGTCAGTGTTCCAGAGGCAAAGACTTGGCCAATTTCTAGTCTATGAAAACCATTGGTTTTCATGGGGAGTAAATGAGTTTCTTGGAGGAATGAGATATTGGCATGCAAAAGTGAAATGTGTTTGATAATTTGGTATCTTTTAGTGGGTTCATGGGCACCTCTAACATTCCAAGCAATAAATTTAGTTATTACACTAGCCATTGTTGTGGTAAAATAACATAAACATCAGATATTCTATATTGTCAAAATGAACCTCACACCTCTCTCCCTGATCTTTTCCCCATTGTTTCCTGACTCTTTTGCTCCAGACAGGTAACATCCATAATCTTAAACATCTTGAATATGATATTGTTTTGGCTGGATGATCATAAAAAGACAATATGCTAAGCAAGTATAAAGTTTGTAGAGCAGTCATGATTCTGACATTCCAACCCTTCTTCCCTCTTTAAGTTCCCGAATAAACCTATATACAAATACTGCCCTACCATCTGCCAGTTCCCCATGATACAGAATAGCACAAACGGTAATTAGCAAACCCTTTTTGACCCTGGATAGCCCCTTCCCCCTGTTAATACTGAGTTGCAGGTGGTGGATCCCCGTTGTACTATATATTAGGTATTGAGTCTGTATTCGGTCCAACAGAATCCTCCCAACAAGAAAATAACCCCATAATACCCATAGTGTGAGTGTATTCAGAGTAAGACATAATAACATATTCCAGAGGGCAGCCAGGGTACACCCCCCAACAAACCAGTACGTGAGGCTGGTCATCATGTAACTGCTACAACCCCTTTCCCTCCCTCCCCAGCAATCCAATGTACTAACAAGCAAATGAGGCAACTAAATGAGCAGGTTATGACAAGAACCCTGCCATTAAGGCAAGGTGAGTTCCGACCTGTTTTTATAGTGAGGACCTTAGGTGATGTTCAACCAGGATCTTCAGGCTGACATTGAATATAAGGGAATGGAGTCAGAGGGCTGCCTTATTAATCCAAACAGCTCGAAGTGATAAGGGACAAGAAAAATGAGGAGAAAGTGAAACGAGAGCAGTAGTAGGTTAGACCAGGAGAAATAGTAGGAAAAAGTTGAAATAGTAAGAAAAGGGCAGAATCCTGGCTGAGCACACTTCAAATTTGCTCTAGAGACCATTACAATCATATCTGAAAAATATTATACCAGCTATAACCACTAATATTGGTAATGCAGATAATAGAGTCCCCCGATAGTCAGGCGAGTGATGGGTCAGTCCGTTGGGGGAGTAGAAAGCCAGACGGACCGGAGTAACCTGCAAAACAGTCCCTAGGGAATCAACATTTGGGATTCAAACAGGCCCTGTCATTAAAAGACTGGCAGTCTTATAGTTCAATACACTAGGCCTTGCTAGAGCAGTCTGAGTCCAGAATCAGGCCGACATTAGGATCCCCCACCACATTGCTTCCGGCAGGGACACCATCAAAACCATCAAGCACTGGACTTCAGGCCATCAGACAAGGTAGGCATCGAAAACCATTCTAAAAAGGTCAAAACTGTAAATTCTTATCTGTGTTGAGGTCTTCAGGGGGATTTGAAAAGGGAGACCATCCTCTTGCAGAGCTCCACTTGAGCTTGTGGGGCTGAATCAAATGAAATCCATGATCCATCCACCAGAACTTGCAGGTGAGCTGGATAAGCCATACGAAATTTAATACTGGCCCCGATTAACTTGCACACAATGGAATGAAAGGTGTCTCTCTTCTGTCGGGTTTCCAAGGGCAGGTCTTGGGTGATACGCAATTTTTTATCTTCCCATTGTATGGTTTACAGTTCTCTGGTTTTGGTTAAAATATGCTGCTTTTCAAGGTAAACAATTTGATGATCATTGGTCTGGGGGGGTGGAATCTAATGGTCTCGGTCTCAAGGATCTGTGAGCTCTTTCGATTAGATAGGCAGGATTATGCGGAGATGGGCCAGCAATTTTGACCAGTAGCTTTTGAATGAAAGTGATAGCAGAGGAGTCCTCTTCACCTTCTGGTAAGCCGAAAATTAGGATGTTGTTCCTTCGGCTTCGTCCTTCTAGGTCTTCAGTTTTGAGCTGTAGTTTAGCTACTGTATTTGTTGTTTAAGTTTATTTCCAGCTCGGATTTGTCCCTCCAAGTTTCTAGGGAGCAAGTACGTGCTTCAGCATCCGAGGTCCGGATTTTTAGGTCACACAGCTCACTTCATACATTTTTGAGGTAGGAGGCAATATCTAGGGTTTCTTTGAAGGGCATCAATTCCTGAAGAAATCTCTCTTCTGTTAGTGGCACCAGTAGAGACAAGGCACTCGGTTGCTTGGAAGAAGCTTGTTGATGCGGTTTCGCCTTCTTGGTCTGCTTCTCAGGTGAGGCCGGAGGAGTGTCTTGGCAAGGCTGATTTCATCTCTACCTCCATCGCAGCAAAGTTTGCCGATTGCAATGAAAAAAATGTGTAGAATCTTCACAGATAGGCAGAGTAGAGGTGGATCAGCAAAGGATAAAGCACATGACCCCAATAAAAGTCTGATTAGGATGGATTACTGAGGGGGTAGGCAGGAGCCCGAGGGAAGAGCAGCTAGTGAGCCAAGCACATCACGTGATCTGCTCTTTTTCTTTCTGTAGTCCCACCCACCAAAGAAGAAATGACTGACTGCCCTTCCCAGGAGGAAGGTCCTCCTAGTGGTTTGACTGCCACTTCCCTTCCAGGAGCCCTGATTAATAATGTACAATTTATGCATATTCCAGTTATTTTCAATCTTACACATTGGAACATGGCTGAGAGTGGTCTATGTCACACAACCAATACTTCTAAATTTTACAGTGTGATGCTTACAGATATTGTAGCTGCATACCAGACATGCACTAATGATTTGGTTAGTGGTCCCCATACCACTGATCATGTAGGGGTCTTCAGACCCACACTTAATGATAAAGCTAGACCACACACTACGCATGACACTGCAGATGTAACTGGTGCAGCAGGCACTGTTTCTGGCTTTTTTGGCTCAGGCATGTCTATCTGGAATAGAGCACATATAGCCGCTATCAAAGCACAAACTTAATTTTCAGCAAGCTGTTAAGAATGATATCCTACCCCCACTGTTACATGGTGTAGATGGTTTAAGTAAGGAAGAATGCTTTACAGTCTATAACATGCAAGAAATTGCCAAAGGGTTCAATGATACTAAGAATAAGATTAATGAACTGATTTTTCAAAATAATGAGGAGGCAGACAAGCGATATATAGCCTGTGAACTTTTATGCTCTGCTTATGGTTCTTATGTAATTGCCACTGTTAACAATCGCTTCAGGGACTTGGAAACAGGATGCATTCCAGACCTTATCCACGATAGAAGAATGGGTAAGTGGTATTGTCCTCATTGTAAATCCAATGGCTGCATTACTATTTGTTTAGCAAATACTGTTAACATTTCTATGTCCACAGCTAGAAACCTTAGATATGTCTCCAGATATCCAAATCAAACACCTTGTTACTTTATTAAGACTTGTTCCATCCATGATAACATGTTTATCACATTTATTATCTCACTACCCTGCTTTGATTCTGAAACCTCTGTCTTTGAGAAGTTAGCTGCAATCAATTCCATCGGGCATCTTGATGATGATATCTATCGTGAAAGAACTTATCTACCCTCATTACTTGTCTACCATGTTGTGCTCCAAGCATGGGTGGCACCCCACATGAACTGATATGCTGAGAAAGGATATTACTACCTGTAACACTGTGACATTTTCGATATTGCGAAACCATTGTGTGGCTACTCCCCAGAACATTTTGACTGCTCCTACACTTTGAGTGAAGAATTGCCATCCAATCTTACTGATCTTGATGAGGATGATGAATCCGAATCTCCATGAGCTGCATCTTCTGCACCTGATGCCGAAACAGCTAAATCCCAAAGCTACCTGGAAGAAGAACATTGCTTCACTTCATGGCTCACCAGCCAGTCTTTATCCTGTCCTATACGTCTACAGCGATGGAGGGTACCAACTGTAAGAGTGACTTACAATTTCAATGGGCAGTATTGTGTAGTGACAAATCACAAATCCTTTGCTTATGGTCAAAAATCTTGTGTTATTTCAACTCCTAACTTCTGTTTTACTCCACAGCAGAAAACAGTTATTGGTCACACTGTTATCACTCCTGTTCCTCTCCCTGAACCAGATGTTACTGATACCGATCTGCTATACTTGCTTGCCTTGTCTCAATATTTGCCCATGTTTAACGTGCACATTGATCCTTTGAGTCTTTCCTTGAAATCACTTTTAGCTTGAAAGGATTCACATTTGATTTATATTAGCAATAATATTTCTAAGGTTGGTGATGCTCTTAATGATCCTATTCATGATGGTGATTTAAGTACTGCTCTATCCAATACTTTGTTAGAACTCATTTTTAAAGCTTCTGTTATTATCCAAGCATTTTTGATTGTTTTTCTGATACTAACCCTCTGCTGTCTGTGACGTACTCTATGACAATACAGAGAACAACTCAAATTCCTTTACAAGGCTCGTGTGTCGGGCTTGAAAATTACTTTTTTTATCTCCATCCCACTACTTACCTGGGATTGTTGCCCCTTCTGAGGCAATAAGGGAGGAATGTTATCCATGGTCCAGCACCCCTGATTGTACCCCCACCTCGCAGACAGCAACACATATGTAGGTATATGTACTAGCCTT
Organism: Neoceratodus forsteri; assembly: GCA_016271365.2. Classification (NCBI taxonomy): domain Eukaryota; kingdom Metazoa; phylum Chordata; order Ceratodontiformes; family Ceratodontidae; genus Neoceratodus; species Neoceratodus forsteri. The sequence goes on from CM057451.1 coordinate 241,729,622, forward strand.
AGGGCCGAGGCACTTATCGTATAAGCATAAGTGTCAGGATCTGAGTTCTACTGTACTTCACTATACTTTTATAATGTATTCTGCCACTGGGAGATGTTATCCATTATATTTATTGTATAATCATAAGTTAGGCAAAAGTGCCATCTTTAGTGCTTGTGCACAACTGTAACTACAAGTGACCTTGGAAGCATCACAGACCTTATTGTTCAGTTCTCTTCTACAAGCTAAGCAACTTCTCATGTTAGTTAGGATGGTTACTCAGGCCACCTGTTTCTGGTCAATTATACACTTTTCATGTATCTTCTTTTACAGTTACCATAGTGATTATCAGGGTATAAGACCCCTTGCAGCACGTAGCTTTATTGAGACTAGAGACTGTGCCTACATATGTAAGGAAGCTGGATGCTCTCCCAGTGATTACACTGTTGGTTGTAATCCTGTATTATTATTATTTGCCAGTGATAAATTACATTTATTATCAGGATATCACTTGTCTGTCATCTCTTCCTTTTGTGCAGTTCCAACAAGAACCTGAAAAAGGTAGTTTTATTACCCGGTTACAATATGCATCACCACAGTTACAGGTGTCCTCTGCATCTACTGCTCATGGAACAGCCCTGAAGCTTGTCTAGTCCCAGTGTGGTTCCATATGTGTGTGTGGTGGGTGCACTAAGTGGATATGAGGTACCAGTCCACACCACAGTGCATCCGTGCCATGGCCTGTCAGTGTCCAGTGTACACCTGCCCCTTGCCCCCCTGTGCCATTCACTATTGCCCCCCCACTTGTTGCTGTGTCACCAGACATGACTGCCATGTCACTGATGACTGCAGTGTATGGTGCTGTGGCCTGTCATGAGGATGATGGGTGCATTTGGGCACACTGCCAAGTGTGTCAGCTAGTCCAGCTGTACTGACCCATACAACCAACAGTGCCCATCCCATGCCATTCAGTGTGTTGTATATGCCTGTAATGTCCAGTGTGCCAGCCACCCTTCCAATGCTGCATGTGCCGTAGTCGGCACAGATGGGCCCATTTGTCAGATACACATGTCTGTTGGCTGTGTGTGGCATTCATGCCACATGCTTACCTGACTAATGTCACACATTGACAGTCATACTCACCTCCTGGTACCGAAGTGTTCCCTGATGATGGTGTCCCTGTGCCCCCACCTCTCTTTGGCTATCTGCGCTTACCCCTCTCCTGCCATGGCTGCGCTTCCACACCTGATGGCTCCACTACCTCCGCTATGTCATCCTCCTGGTCCTGTAACACTATTCCACAGTCGAGGGCCATGTTGTGGAGCATGTAACAGACCAGGAATATGTCACAGATCTTCTGTGCGCTGTACTGTAGGACACCACCAGATCAGTCCAGGCATCTGAATTGCATCTTTAGGATGCCAAACACTTACTCTATGATGTTCCTTGTCCTGGTATGTGCACCATTGTAATGTTCTTCAGCCTCAGTCATGGGCCACAGGATGGGCATTATCAGCCATGGTCTCAAGGGGTATGCGCTGTCATCTGTGGATGGATGTGAGATGTGTTGTTACTCAGTGCCATGTTGCCCTACCATGCATAGTCCAGCCCTCCCATGACACTTGTCTGCCTGCTCTGCATTTGTCTGCACCCTCTGGGGATACAGCTAGTGCCCACTGCCAGCATTGGCTCCCTATTCCCATTACCCACACATTGCCACTGTTTGCACATGTACTGACCCCCCACATTAGTCCCACAATGTGCAGTCTGTGTGTGTTGCATCAATTTTTGCATCACCCATGCCACCTGCCATTGTGTGCCGCACAGCTGTGTGGTGTGTTTCCATGCTCACTGTCCCCCTTCACCTGTTGCTGCATTGTTGGCTGCATGAGGGGTGCCCTCTGCTGTCTCATGCACTACTGTCCATTCACCACCACACCTGTTGGACTGTGTGCCTGCCCTGCTGCCCAGCTACCTTCTGCGCACTCTGTACAACCTCCATGCCTGTGCAACCTGTGTTCCATGGTGCACTTTGCTGCTGTTGTGCTGCACTCACCCACAAAATGGCCACCGGTCAACTCCCCAGTCTCAAAGCGGTGGCACAGGTCTGACCGGTGCCAGATGTAGGTGTCATGTGCACTGTCAGGGTAGTTGGCATACATATACGTGATGCACCCTGTGGCATTGCACACCACCTGGCAGTTGATTGAATGGTAGCCTTTGTGGTTCCAGTATTGTTCACTGTCAATGCCAGGTTGTGCTCATAGGGCCACATGGGTGCAGTCTGTTGCACCAAGTACACCGAGTAGGTGTGCAACCCTGTAGAAGTCCTGCTTTGCTTCTGTCTGCTCCGCTGCTGTGCTGGGGAATCTTATGAACTCACTAGGGTGTCACAGCAGTGCATTGAGGAACTGCTTAAGGAGCCTGGACGTGGCCAACTGTGTAATGCTGGTGGTGTTCCCACCAGCGTCCGTGGTAAGCAGGCACATGGCTGCTGTGACCTTTGTCTCCACCACCATGGCATGGCTTCTGTGTGTGGGTTTCTGCAGCTCATCATTGACCAGCTCACAGAGCTGTCTCTGCAGTGCCCTGTCTAGTCGGTACCGGTCCAGGATCTCAGTGTCTATCAGCTGTTCAAATGTTATGTGTGGCCAGTACCATTGAAGCTGGGCATACCACCTATGGGCCCTATGTTGGTCATCCTGTTGTTCCCTCAGTCTCCTCACATTAGCCATTACCACAGCCATGCCAAATACTAGGCCTGCCATTCCTCTACTGCCTGCTGTTTTGGTTGATGTGTGTGTCTGTCACACTGTGTTGCTCTCTCTGCCTGTATTTCCTTGTCTCCCTCTCTCACAGTGCAGTTACTGTGTGTGGTACTGGGTGGTCTGCCTTTTGTAGTCCTATCTTTGCGTGACCGTGCACATGTCTTGCGCATTAGCACTCTAGCACAATCCAGTTTAATATATGTTTGCGTGGCATATTCATGTACACGCCCACATTTACTGTGCAGTTCAGCTTCTTTCTGCGCTGGGGTGCAGTCCTGTTTGTGCGGCGCACTGCTATCATCTGAATATGTCTCTTCCATGCATTTCATTGGTTGTGCCACTCATCTCAGTCCTGCACTGCACAAATGCTCTCAATATGGGGGCCAAAGTGTATAATAGTTGGACCTAAACCTAAACTAATTGTCAGAAATTACATATATTCGATTTGGCTGGAAGGATCCTGCAGCAGGTAATTGAATTTAAGTACCTGGGAGTCTTTTTTTTTAAACTCTCTTTATCCTCCTCCTCTCTGACACCCAGACTCTGGTGTGGACACTCAGCACAACCCTATCCCACCCCGTCTAAAGTTCTCAACCTAATCTTCCAGTGGGGGATCCCCGCTTTGCTGCTCTCATCCCCGACCCCTCAAATCTAAGCCCCCTAGGGCGGGACTGCCGACTCCTCTTGGTGACCTTTCTGCCAATCTAGACAGGCAACCAGGTAATGAAGGGAGCACCAGAGGCAGGCTGAAGGACCCAGTATTAGGCGTGGAGGTCGGCCATAGGACCCACCTTCGCCTATGAAGCAACAGGGTATTTTTCTGTGTTTTTCTGTGGTCCCAGGGGTGTGGGCATGCAGTTCACATCCAGCACAGCACAGGCACATTCCAGCACCCACCTGCAGGGCATCCGCCATGGCCCCCATACCTCTGTAACATGCACCGCATCAGCTGCACCCCCTAGTCACCACCAGGAGCCACCAGAGCTGTGTGATGCAACTGACCCTCCCCTGGAAAAGGAGAGCTGCCTGCTGGTAGCACAATCTAAGTCCACGCCCTCCCCCCCAGCTGACCCCTGGTGGCCCGAGCTTGCTTCTGAACCTGGGTTGCCAGCATAGTGCGAGGTGTGGCATCCAGCATCTCAACCCTCAGCACCACCGGGCCAGTAGTACCTGGGAGTCTTACTTGCTTCAAATGTAACATTTTCAGTTCATATTAAGAACACAAGTAAGCCTGTAAATCAGAAATTTGGTGCCTTGTATAGACTGAAAGATTGTCTAACTTGGGTGGCTAGGGCAGTAATCTCCAAAGGTGTACTTTTACCTATATTACATTACAATTCTTTTTTATTTGCAAAGCTGTCAGGCGGTGATTTAAACTTAATTACTTGGACATTTAATGTCTTCTTGTCAGTCTGCTACTCTTAAACTGTATAACACTAATCACTGTTTACTATACAAAGAAACTGATTAGTTACCTCCTAGGCTAAATTTCCTCTATAATCTTGGCTGTTCAGTTGATAACATATTAAGAACTAAACATCTGTCTCCACTATTTAGCCAAATTGAGATCAGAAAGGAAAACAGAGTATTATGATCCTCCTGTAGCTTACATTATTACATTCCAAAGATCTTAGTTGGAAGGCAGGGCCTGTAGTTCAATGAACAAGCAGCCAGCCACTCCCACTTCCTGAGCTATATAAGCAGTTCCTCTCGGCCTCCTTCTGAAGCATTTTTTCTTTGCAGTTGGAGGCTCTGTCAGTCTGGCCTCTGCTGCTGGCTGGGGCCTGCTCCCCCGCCTTCCTTATTTAGCTTCTGCTTGTTTCTGCTGGACTTTTGTTGTCTGTTCTCCTGCATTTGGTTTGTATTTTAACTCCGGCTGTGTGCTTCTTTGTGTTGTTTGTTTCCTGTTCCTCTGTGTTTGTCTGTCTTTCATTTTTCCTTTTTGGGGGGCTTCTGTTTCTAAATCACTTTGTATATTGCTAATTCAGAGCTCATGCTACTTGCTATCATGTACTCACAAAGCAGCTGCAATCATTATCTGTGTGTTTCAAATGAAACCACATAGATGCTCTCCATGTTCTGCACCTTTATTATTTTCACCCGGTTCAGGCTCACACTGAACCCTAGCTATGCAGCTTAATCCTGCTTCCTCAGCTACTACTACATACCTCATTGCTGCAGTTTCACTGCACTGCCTGATGTTAGCTACTTCAACATTGCCTTTCTTCAGTCTATGTTCATCAAATCCTACAACTCATTTACTCCATACAGATGCTGCTCTCTGTGTTTGTACACTGCTATTATACTCTTGAGGTCAGCTAAGCTACCACTGATGCTGTAAACTAGTTTTATATCTGCATGTGGGTCTCAGCCCCTTCCATCACTTTCTTGTTTTTCCTATGGCAGGGACTTGGAGGTGTTGGGGGAGTCATGGCCCCATGTGGCATACTTACTTATGTTATAGTCCTGTTTCCTCCACCTAAAATCCTTAGAGTATTTGTCACTTTTATTGGCTTCCTTGAATGCCTGGCTGGCTTGCCCCACTATTCATATTTGCTGCTCCTCCAACCTCCGTGCAGGTTCAACCATTGCTACTCTGTTTTACAGACCTACATGCAGGTCCAGCTATTGTTTACTGACCTATGTGCAGGTCCGACTATTGCTACTTTGCTTAATGATCTACATGCAGGTCCACTCATTGCTTACGCAATCATTCCTCAATGCTCACTACTACCATTTGACCTGGAGGAAGAATACCCATGCAGTTTGACAGTACAGAAGGTTGATGACTGAGAAAACTTGCTGAATTGGGGTGGTAGGTTATATGATTTCCTTGAAAGGTAAGCTATACTCAGAAAAGTTTCATGACAGGCAGGAGAATACTGGCAGTCCAGAGCAGGGAAACCACTCACTCTCGGGATGGCTCATCTTGTCATGTTCTTCCATTTCATGCAGATATCCCACAGAGGTGGCCCATAGCAGACAATGGATGGATAACTTGAGGAAGAATGCCAGTGAAGAATATAGCTGAAATATGTTGCTTTTGTGGTTCTAACATAGGAGTGGTACAGATGGCTGGCAATTGAAAGAAGGGAGCTAGCATAGGGAAGGTAGCAGGTATTGAACATTGAAAAGCTGTAGTGCAAAAGCAAACTACAATAGGAGAGATGCCTATCATGTCTATGTTATGAATGTCACTGGGTGAATCTGAATCCATGAATTGGCAGAAATCAAGGAAGGAGCAAAGTGAAATGAGCTGGGTAGGTGCAGGATCTCTGGCATGCTGAGAATTGCCAGTCACTACCTAAGTCATGCAGTCTTCTACTGGATATGGAAGTGGGATACTGAGTCATGTGAGTCAGACAGAAAACTCAAGTGATGGCTGGTATGGCATGGAGCATGAAGGTTGTTGTGTCTGAAGATTTCCGTGGGAGACCCTTAGGATCATCTTGATCCAAAGAAGTAGCTCAGAAGGTATAGCAGAGGCTTGATGGAGTACGGTTATGGAGGTTTCTGTAAGGCTGGTGTGTATCAATTGAAGTCTGAGGGGAACCTTAGGGGCTGCTTATGTCTGAACTGAGGAAACCCAGGAATACTGATAGAAACTTGAATGAGAATGGATGTGGAAACATCACTGGAGATTGGTGCATGTAAGAAGAAGTCCAGGGGACCCTCTGAAGACTTTCTTCGAATTGAAAAGATAAGAACGAGTAGGATGGAGATGTCTGAGTGCCAATATGTGGCCATATACTGCACTTCAGAGTGACGAACCCTGGGCTGAGTAAATAGAGTTTGTTATAAACCTTGGAAGATTAGGGGACTATGTATTCTCTGGCAAGTTTGTGAGGAAGCATTTATCGCTGGCAGCAGAGAAGGCAAACAAGCCCCATTCAGCTGCAGGCTGGTTACTGGACACTGTCAGAGATGGAACAGCTCCAGTGAGGCTGCATTCTCTTTAGATTGTAGATTGTGATGGTATGAATGAAGGGAATTGGAGATTCCCATCTGTGATGGACGAAGGACACCTACCTATACTCATAGACCTCCTGAAGTAATGAGTTAGGGAGATGGTACCCTGAGGCTATTGGTGACAGCTGTGAGAAGAAAATAAAGGAAAGCTGCTGCAGCATTACTGAACATGTCTGGTTAGAGTTCAGGCTACTGATGATGTGACGAAAATCTAAGAGTAGAGGGTTAATGACTTGGTTCCCAAATGAGGGCTGACTGGATATTGTCATTGATGGAAGATATGCAGGCTAGAATTCTTTTCCATGGCCTTGATGAGATGTGGGTGATAGTAGTGAAACACATGTTGGACTTGGTGGTGTCATAGCAATACTGGTTCGGCTTCCTCTAGCTAGTAGTTATCATGCTTGTGCAGATGAGATGATCAGCGAATCATGGAATACTATTCATGCCACCTGCTGGAGCTGATGATGAAATAATTAGTGTTGCATTCTACAGGAAAAGCATTGCCAGGAGCCCAAGATAGGAAACTATGGAGGACTATAATTGCCTCTAGGACAATGCTGGAAGAAGCAGATTGAAACTGCATGTAGAATGGTTTACGCAGGGGTTCAGATTTTAACCTTTGATATCTTATGATTGAGTAGGAATGTTGCCACTAGGATAGCAACTGAATGAAAATAGGTAGTGCTATGATTACAATTGTGCATGGGTACTTGGGCACATAGAAACACAGAATTTGATGGCAGATAAGGACCAATAGGCCCATCCAGTCTGCCCCTTATACCTACCTACTAAAAATGCCACAGATCCTACTTTATCTCTGGCCTCACCTCCTTTTTTGAACCACTAGGGTTCCTCTATTTATTTATTTAGGTTTTGTTAACTGGGTTAGGTGAGCTAGCCAAAGCTGACTATTTTCAGTCACGACCCAGGAGAAAACATACATAAAATGAGATGAGATTATACAATACATAGTATATAGTACAGGTACATAGTATATAGTACAGGTAGATTAGAATACAGATCAAGTCAGACAGTACTTGAGATAATACATATAGCTATGCAGAGATGACAAAAGTGACATTAGTACATGCAAATAACAACTGAAACTGGGATAAGTGGCAGCTATAAAGGCATTTTATAGTAAAGCTTGTTTAGAAGTGCAGCAGTGTCTTGGGCAAAACAGGGTGGTTAGCTGTGAGGCATTAAGTGGGATCAACGCATGTGCAGGGGTCCTTGTATAGGTGGTGATATAGTTCTTTTTTTGAAGACTGGGTGGGAGTTAGCCTGCCTCAGGGCAGGAGGGAGGGAGTTCCAGGTGGCCAGGGCGGTGCAGTGAAATGCTCATTTGTCTATCCCATGCAGTTTTGAATTCCCCCACTGACTTTGCCACCACCACCTCTGCTGGGAGGCTGCTCCATGCCTCCATCACCCTTTCCATGAAGAAGTACTTTCTCACGTTGACCATTAGTCTACCCCCTTCCAGTCTCATGCCATGCCCTCTTGTTCCAGAGCATCTTCTCTTCTGAAAGATGTTGCCCTTCTGTGCCTTTTTTTCCCCTTTAGGGACTTGAAGGTCTCTTTCATTTCTTGCTTCTCCTTCCTCTCTTCCAGGGTATACATACTGAGTTCCTCCAATCTCTCCTCGTATGACCTTTGGTATAGGCCCTGCACCATTTCTGTTGCCCTTCTTTGAACTAACTCCACCCTGTCTATGTCCTTTCAGAGATGTGGCTTCCAGAACTGGATGCAGTTCTCCAAATGAGGTCTCACCAATGACCTGTACAGTGGCATCACCACCTCTTTTTTTCTACTGGTGATGCCTCTCCCTATGCACCCCAGCATCCCACTGACTCTTCCCACTGCCTTGGCACATTGTCTGGCCACCTTTAGGTCATGAGATATGATCATCCCCAGATCTCTTTCTTGTTTTGTGGATGTTAATAACTTCCCACTCATCATATACTCCTCCCCTGGGTTCCTGCACCCCAAGTGCATGATTTTGCAGTTCTTCGCAATTAATTTTAGCTGCCACACTCTGAACCATTCCTCCAGTTTAGCTAGGTCCTTTTTCATTCTCTCCACTCCCCCCAGACTGTCTACCCTATTGTAGATCTTAATGTCATCTGCAAAGAGGCATACCTTACCCTCCAGCCCCTCCACAATGTTACTGATGAAGATATTAAACAGTACTGGCCAAAGAACTGATCCCTGTGGCACCTTGCTGGTTACCCTCCCTTCCTTGGATTTAGCTCCATTTGTGACCACGCTCTGTGATCTATCCCTTAACTAATTTCCAACCCAGTTACATAGAAACATAGACTTTGATGGCAGATAAGGACCACTTGGCCCACCCAGTCTGCCCATTTCCCTACCTATTGGATAAGCTGCAGATTCTAGTTAACCAACAGCCTACTTCCTGCAACCCCCCACTATAATTGCATTATGCCTGTCCCAAGCATGTTTGAATTCCCCCACTGTTTTAGACCCCACAACCTCTCCAGGAAGGCGGTTCCATGCATCCACCACTCTCTCCATGAAAAAGAATTTCCTCACATTACCCCTGAGCCATCCCCCCCTCTGACTTTAAATTGTGCCCCCTTGTTCTTACACATCTCTTTTTCTGAAAGATGCTACCTTCCTGGACTTTGTTGATTCCCTTGAGGTACTTAAAAGTTTCTATCATGTTCCTCCTGTCCCTCCTTTCATCAAGGGTATACATATTAAGCTCTCTCAGTCTCTCTTCATATGGTTTCTGATGTAGACCCTGCACCATTTTAGTTGCCCTCATCTGGACTGCTTCCATCCTGTCTATGTCCTTGCGTAGTTCACCACCTTGTGAGCCAATCCTAGGCTGCCCAGCTTGTTCACAAGTCTCCTATGTGGAACGGAGTCGAACGCCTTGCTGAAATTAAGGTAGGCTACATCCATTGCTTCTCCGACCCACTTCCCTGGTCACCCACTCAAAGAAGTCTATCAGATTTGTTTAACATGACTTTTCTGACATGAATCCATGCTGCCTCGGATCTTGTGCTCTGTTTGATTCAAGGTGCTCCACTATCCTTTCTTTTAGCAGTGATTCCATTGTCAAGAAAACAAGCACATTAACAAATATTGGTAGTTTTGCTTATAAGGAATGATATTTTGTCCAGTATTAGCAGACCTCTCAACTGTACCTGATGTTCAAGGATGTCCCTGAGTTTACTTCAAAAGGTTCCTGTGTCCCTCATAACGTTTGTGGTTTGTGCTTGCACAGTAGAGATTAAAGCATAAAATAATGGCAGAATGCACAATTTCAGATCTGTGCATCTTCAGAAAATGCATCTTACATTAATCCCCTGATTCAGAAGCTTTCTGACTAAATATAAACAAGTATGAAGATATGTCCTGGATTTTTGGTCCTTGTCCCTGATGTATGAGGCTATAGGTTGTGATGTCTGGGTATTAGACAGGACTGTAGAACATGAAGATGAAATGCAGCAGTTCTGCCTGATTCCTATGATTCCTAGTAGTCCTGGCAACCTGTTGCTGTGTTTGTGCTCAGGTGTGTAAAACAGACTAAAGGTCACTGCATTGATACAATAAAGTCACAATGTTGTGTTGCCTTACTGTCTCTGTTGAGTGCCAGCCCTTTTGTTCTAAACTGTTTCTGAGCTAGATCATGTCCTCTCCTGTTTGTTTCCATTTTACACCAGCAAACGCAGCAATGATAGCTGCTACAAGCAGACAACAGTGTGTGCAGAATTGGGCAAACTTACAGACATCTCATATTGATGCAGTCATGCCACAGGGCTATTTGATGAGCTAAGCATGGGAATAGCACCATCTTGTCATAGCAAGCTGTACAGATATGACTGATGTTGGACCTCAGCCTGAGCTCGATGAAGCCACTGGAACAGTCAATGCATTTTCCTCCCAGTTGAAGCCTGTACAGAGCAAAGAGTTTAGCAAACCAGGCTAGTCTGCAAAATGTAGCAGCTGAAGCTTTAACCGGGCTAATGCATGCTGCATCGCAAATCCAGAAGCACTAGTAGAGGAATGAAGTGGCAGCTCTGAAAGGAACAAGAAAAAGTAAAAAAAAAAGAACAAAAGAAAAACAGAGATGTAGGAGCAAAAGCACACACAGTCAAAGGTGGAGGGGGGTGATAGCGGAGAGCTGCCAGAAGAGAGGAAGAATCAAGAAAAGAAAACAGGCAGGGAAGGGGGGGAGAGCAAGAAATAATGCAAAGACAATGGAAGAGGGAAAAAGGCACAGAACAAGTGGCAAAAGGACGAGAGAGCAGGTAGGAGACGAGAGGGCACACAAGCGAGGAACCACAGAGCAGCGGCAGATGATAAAGGACACAGGACACAAGAAAAAGCAGGTGAGACAAGCAAAAAAGCAAGGCAGGAAAGAGCAAGGGAAGCAGGAAGAGCACAGCTACACAGATCACGCAGCTGCCCAGGTGCAGAACAAAACACACTGAGCGCGGGTCACTGTGAGAGGCTGACATATTTGGTATGTGGGAGGAGCTACTCCCTCTCATTGAACCTCAGGCTTCAGCTCTCCCATAGTAGCAGCAAAGACAAAAGTAAACTCAAATACAATAAGCTAAGTAGCAAACACATAGCATAAACTGCAGTAAAATAGTGATCAATACAGGTCTGCAAAAAACATGTAAAAACAACACAGGGAAGGACAGGAGTATTGTAACAATTGTATGTTTGTTAATGTAGCAAGTATTAATTCAAATTGGTACTGTAAAATCATAGAGTACAATACAGGACAACACCACTTCTTAGGGACAGATAGGGTGTGTGTAATAAAAAGAGTAATTTATGATGTTTCTTTACATTAAGGTTTTTATTTTTAAGTACCAAGCCTGCTACTCAGGAAGAAAGTACAGCTGTGACTAACACCTGCCTCAATAGCCCAGATCTTTCAATGTGCTGAATCCTCTAAAATGACTAGGAGCTCAATTAAAGGTGTGCTCCATGTACCCTTTAGGCGCACTACCTTTGCCCAGTGTGCTCTATCCATAAGGGAGCCTCAATGGTTCAACGACCTGCCAATCTCCCTGGCTGACTGTGGAAAAATTGGTCCCTTCAAAAAAGAATTACATCTACTGCTGGCACAAGTGAATCCATGTGACTGCCCCCCCCCCCGATCTGTGCTCCCACGTGGATTTCCCTGGCTAGCTCCCCACCCCTTGCTAACCTTAGTATTCCCCCCTTCCTTCTTCTCCACCCCCTTTTTCAACTTATGTCTCCCCTCCACCCCTTGTCTAGCCCTCTCTTATCCTTACCTCTCCTCCCTAGCTAGTCAACTCCCAGACAAGGCCTAGCCGGCTGCTATATAGAAACATGACAGCACTTCTGATATATCTCTGGCAATTTCTTTCCTCAGTACTTGACTTTTACCGTTCCCCTCTCCTGGTTCCTCTCCACTGACATGCTTGCTGCTAACTGACATAATGTTTGCCATGGTTATTCCCTCCTTACACACAGCCCCGGCCCTCTACCTTTCCTTCTTTTTTCTCCTTTTCAAAAATAACTGTTTGTCCCCCACTTCAAACCTTCCTAGTCCTCCATAACTCCTCCCCCCCCCTTTCATTTTTACCTCTAACAATGCCCTGATGAGGCAGCTAATGCTATCTGCAGGTTGAAATTAGAAATAAACTGACACAATCATATGGTCAACAAGCACTTTTCTCATTACTAGATGATGAATCATTTCCAGATTGCACCTCAGTAACTATGTACTTTCTTGGCCACGGTAATTTTTTCCAGTAACTATTGTTTTGTGTTATCTCACCTGTTACACTGTTTCTTGTATTTTGACTTATTTTTTGTACTGAATTGTCTTTGTACCACCTCGACTTGGAGCCTTTGTAAAAGAGCCCCTGTGCTCAAAGGTATTAATCCGATATGTGAAATAAATAAATAAATATAAAATATCATGTTAGTGAATGTTAAAGGGATGAACAAATGAATAACAGACTCTAGGATATGCATTATTAGTGTGATATACACATTCCTCCTGTCTTACAATGCACCCAAAATGTGTATGACCTCAGTTTCCATTGTGTGTTATAACTTACGTATACAAATACTGTTTAAAATGAACATACTGTAGTTTAAATCTCTCTCTCTATATATATATCTATATATAGATATATAGATATATATGCATATATGAACAGCCAACCCTGAGTGTAACATACCAGTGCTTTATTGATAGTTAATTACATTATTTGTCAGTAATAAGACACTCCCTTTGTAATTTCATTTTAAACATATTGCACATGTTTGTAAAAGCCAAAAGACACAACAGGCCCCATCTAGAGGACAGTGTACATTTCTGGCCACCATATTATACAAAGGACACCATGAAAAGTTTCAAAGGACAGCTGCAAAAATAGGTGAAATGAAGGATTTAAACTATTAAGACAAAGTCTGTCCTAGTGTTGTTAATGAAGGAAAGAAGACTAAGAGCAGATATTATATCAGTCTTCAAACTGGTGTTGCTCCATTTGCTCGGATAAAGCTAGTACATATATCAAAAAGTGAGAGATTTAGAGGACATAAGTGGATAATTAAGGGAGGACGTTGAAAGAATATTCTAAAATGCTATTTCATAAATGAGCAATGGATTTGTGGAAAAGACTTCAGAGAATCCTCTTCAGGACGGAAAACTCAGAAATAGAACTAGTCATCTTTAGATTGAACCACTAACTAGAATACTGTAATTCAATAGTTGGAGTCTGACGTTGAGGCAGCAGCCACAGATGCATTCTCACAGGACTGGTCAAGCAAGAAAGGTTATTACAGTAATTAGGGTTGCACAGAGGCAAGGCTGTGTTCTGCTTTGGATAGCTTAGAGAGTGTGAAATGTCCACAGACCCAAAATGTGTAGTTCACTGAAACCATTATCCAAGCTACACAGATTGGATATATATGGATGGCACTCTATTCAAGCCTTTGGATTTGAGGCAGACAAGATACCGCATTTTCTAAACAACCCATTTATTGATTTCTCACCCTTCCCCCTTGTTCTCCTCCATGTGCTTTCATAAAATGATGACTTTCCTGCAAGCTACTCTCTTGGAAAATCACAGTTAATATGCCTCCCATATTTGCAGTAAAAACGAATAAAAATATATTTGTTTATTTTCTTTTAGAAATCCCTCCTTACCCCATATTTTTCTCACACGAGACACAGAATACCACAGTTGATCTGTGTATGACGGTTGCAAACTGTCATAATAACACAGAAATATAGAATTTGTCAACAGAAAAGGATTGCTTGGCCCACCCAGTCTGCCCACATGTTCCCTGCCTAATCTGCCTCTGTAGGCCCTATCTGGTCTCCGGCGACCCTCCCACCTCCCTGCCTCTTTTCTAATATACCTCTATTTCTATCCCATGGATGCTTGAAACCCCACACATACAGTGTTAGCTTCCACCACTTCCACTGGCAGTCTGTTCCAAGTGTCTAACACCCTTTCAGTGAAGAAATATTTCCTCACGTCTCTCCTTGAACTCACCCCTCTCAAGTCTCATCACACGTTCCCTTGTCTTAGTGCTCATTCTCATTTGAAAGAGACTTCCCCCACTGCACCCTGTTCACTGCTGTGAGTTATGTGTAGGTCTTTATCATGTCCCTTCTCTCTCCTCTCTTCCAGGGTGTACATGTTGAGATCTTTCAATCTCTCCTTGTATAACTTCTTGTGCAAACACTGCATCATTTTAGCTGCCTTCCTCTGGACTGCTTCCACACTGTCTGTATCTGAGGTGTGGTCTCCAAAACTGGGCACAGTACTCCAGGTGGGGTCTCACCAGCAAGCAATATAATGGTAACACCATCTCACTCCTCCTGCTAGTGAAACCCCTCCCTTTGCAGCCCAGCATCCCACTAGCCCTACCTGCTGCATTGACAAAGTGTCCTGCCACCTTGAGGTTCTCAGATATGATAATCCAAGGTCCTTTTCCTGTCTATTTCCTGTCAGCACCTCCTCCCATTCTATACTCAGCTCTTGGGTTCTACAGGTGCATGATTTTGCACTTTTTGGCATTGAACTCCAACTGCTATGCTTTTGACCACTCTACAAGCTTCCCAAGACCCCTGTGCATTCTCTCCAACCCCTCCTGAATGTCTACCCTACTGCAGATTTTGGTATCATCTTCAAAAAGGCATAGCTCCCTTCCAGTTCTTCTGCAATATCCCTTATGAAGACATTAATGAGGATTGGTCCCATTACTGAGCCCTGTGGTATCCCACTGGTCATGCTTCCTTTATTAGAGTGAGTCCCATTAACCACCACTCTCTGTTGCCTATTTCTTAACCAACTTCTAACCCAGTTTATCTCTTTAGATCCCAATCCTAGGCTGTTCAACTTCTTGATCAACCTCATGTGCGGCACAGTGTCGAAGGCCTTGCTAAAGTCCACCAGTAAAAAGACACCGGTCTCTCTTCTGATACAATGCTATGGTTTAACAACTATCTCAGCAATTGCTCACAGTGGGTCAAGATTGGGGACATTGTTTTAGATAGCAAACCTGTTCACTCAAGGGTCCCCCAGGGATCAATACTGGGGCCCCTCCTCTTCAGTATCTTCTTAAATAAACTTCCAGACTCTTGCGCCACACACATGCTATTGTATGCTGATGACGCTGTCATTTTCACCTGTAACCCCCAACCCCGAACTACTTCAAAACGACCTCCAACTAGGATTTACTGCTGCTGAAACATGGTTTATGGAGCATCGACTAGTCCTTAACTACAAGAAAACTAAGACTATGATCTACTCTAGCACCCACAGCAAACACAAGACCTTCCCACTATCCATCCTGAACAACAGTGGCGATGTGCTGGGCCTCGTGCAGTACTTTAAGTACCTGGATATCACCCTTGACTCCACCCTGTCCTATGCACTGCATATAGACAACACAGCCAAGGCCATCAATTCCAGAATCGGGATACTCCACCGCCACAAGCACAGCCTTACATATGAAGCACTTAACATGGCCATCACCAGCTCAGTTGTTACCCTCGTTGAGTATGGCCTGACAGTTTATGGTTCTGCACTGGACTCAGCCCTCCATCGCATCTCTCTGACCCTTAATAAGGCCTGCCAACTCCTCACAGGTGCTGCAAGGCTTACACACACCTGTGAGCTCTATTCACAGGCAGGGTGGCTCCAACTGAAGAGCAGAGTTAAGTACCATACCTGTCTACTAGTCAAAAAAAATCACACTAAATCTGATGCCTCCAGGAGTCCAGAATCTGCTCACGCACCACGTAAGTGCCAGGCTGACCAGAAGCACCCACAGTCAAATTTTCAGTGAACCTAGATGCCACACAACAGAGGGTCAATGTGCATTCTACTACCATGCACCCCACTGGACCAATGCCCTTTCTTCAGCCATCTCTGATACCACAACCATCGGCACTTTCAAACTTAAGCTCAGGCAGCACCTTGCCACAGATGACAACTGTGACTGCGTTGGGCATTCATGATGACCAAAGCAAGTTTCCTACATTTGGACCACCATAAAGCAGTAGCACTTAGTGTTCCACCTAATCCTAGGGGCACCTACCTTTAGAGCACTTCATTGTCCCACCCCCTGTCTACCTCCCTCCCATCCCCACTAGCCACCCATTCCCCTCTCTGTCTCCACTCTCATGCCGCCCCGTCTGCTGTTCTCCTAGCCCCACTGTCTCCAACCTTCCTTAAGTCTGTTCTTTACCCCTTATGCAGGCATACACTTCTTTATGTTACATCTGTGCCTGTTCTCCACTCTGTTTCTCCCCCCACAAGAAGACTTAACTCACCGACGCAGGCACTTTTCTCACCAATGTCGTAGCAGTGTCTAAATGTAATACCTTAAGCTAAATGCTATCTCAATCTGGTAATCCACACCAATTTATTGTCTACCTAGCTTGTAATGTATTGAGGTTTTTTTGTACTTTATTTTTATTTCTTAAGACAGGAAAAAATATCCACTTTTAAATAATTACAATCAAAGAAAAAAAAATTGCATTAAGAAAATTATATTCCCCTAACATTATGTCTCATGTAATTAAATAAAGACACACAAAAAATATTTTTTATATTGGGGGGGGGTTAAAGACTATTAATACCTTACAATCATTTGCCAAAAAAAACAGAAAGAAAGAAGAAGAAAGAATTTAAGTCTATTAGTGCACCAAGTTTAAACAGCCTGCAAAATTACTTTATAATTCATACAGTAAGGCATCTATCTTTTACAGTCTGTTAAGTATCAAGCCAACTGTGAGAAAGTCAAAGCAAAGTGAAACAAAGAAAATTTAAGGTGGAAGATATTCGCTCACTTCAGCTGCATTCTTATCTTCGAAATCAGAGCCGATATCTTCAGGAATTTTAATGTTATTTTCAAAAAAAGATCTTGCAGCATCTGGATCCTAGAAAAAATAATTCTTATCCTGAAAGTTTACTCTCTGATGAGCAGGAGCATATATAACCGCAAGCAATCCAGCTTCTTTAAACTCAAAAAGAATAGGCAAGAAGCTCTTTCTTCTTCATTGTGTCTGTACACAAAAATCTGGATACAAATATCTACCAAGATATAGCCTCCCACATTAGACCATGGCATCCTACATCAGGGACGTCTCCTCTATGGTAATGCCCCTCCTCCCACCAGGCCATAACTATAGAACATGTGCAATTCCCAAGGATGGTGTTGGCTCTATCAGTTCTCTATGTTTTATCCCCAGCAAATAGCAATCCTGCCCTTAACACAGCCACCGCTAAACCAATGTACGCTAGAAGGGGTAACAAAAGAATATTTAGCAGGCTAAGACACCACCTTAAAAAACTACTACTGCTTCTCTTACTCTGTTCAGGAAATGTTGAATTAAACCCAGGTCCACCTATTTCTCTGGACGCCCCTGCAGACCTCCCTCAATATAAAGGGATTAGCTTTCTCCATATCAATGTCTGTAGTTTGCTAAAGAAGATTGACTCTATACAGACCTGGGCTCTACATGCATCTCCTGATTTCTTCTTGATAACTGAATCCTGGCTCACACCCTTGACTTTGGACAAATCTATCAACGTACCCGGATATATCATCTACTGCTGTGATAGACCGACTAGAGGGGGAGGGGTTGCAATATATGTCAAAAGCAAATTCACAGTCACAGTCTTTGATTGTACCTCAAAGGCTAAGGAATTTGAATTCCTTGCTTTAAAATTATCACTTTTCAGTGAGAAATCACTCCTTATGGCAGCATGCTACCGACCACCATCTGGTGGCTGGGCACTTCTGCCACACCTTCAAAACCTTCTTGACTCTGCTAATACTGAGTGTATTCTAATGAGGGATTTCAATCTAAATTGGAATGATGACAGCTCTAAGAAATTGAAGGATCTATGCGATGTTAATGGTCTGTTACAAATGGTGACTACTATAACCAGACCTAACAGAAAAAACCCTGAGCGCAGCACTCTCCTGGATCTTATGCTAGTAAACAAACCTCACACTAGCTCGCATACTGGAGTATTCTTCAATGATATAAGCGACCATTGCGCTACTGCCTGCATCAGACATACTCCCCAAATAAAAACGGCCTCCAAATTCAAACTGAAAAGATGTCTGAAAAAGTTCTGCCAGTACACTTTCCTGAAAGATCTAAGCATCATTCATTGGCAGGATTTCTACCTAGCCCCCACCTTTAACGAGGCATTTAACATCTTTCACAGCCTCTTACTGGGGCTAATAGACAAACACGCCCCACTAAGACTGATCAAATCAAAAAATAAAACTCCTGGCTGGTTCTCTCCCATCCTGAAGAAAGCACTTAGGGATAGGGACTACTGGTGGAAAAAAGTGAGAAAATCCCACCTGGAGGCTGATTGGTTAGCATTCCGTACCACTAGGAATGCTTGTACCAAGCTAATTAGGTCAGAAAAATCTAGGTACTTCCAAAAAGAACTAGAAGACAATAAAAACAACTCTGCCAAATTTTGGAACATCCTCAAAGAAGTCGAAGGTCAGTCCACTGCAACACCCCTTCCAGACAAAATTGTGTCTGATGGTACCACCTATATGAACAAAGCTGATATACTAGAAAAGCTCAATGATCACTTTGCCACTGCAGGGCTTGCCTTTGACACCTCACCTATCAGTAAACTTAGCCCGGCAAGAGACTACACTGTTGGCTTCACTGATAATCACAACCATAACCAATCGCATTCCACCCCCTTCAGCTTCCTCACAATTACGTTCAAGCAAGTGGAGGACCTCCTCCTTTCTCTGGATACAAAAAAGAGTGTGGGTGCAGATAATATTGAACCTTACTTCCTAAAACTTGGCCATACCTATCTGACCGCCCCTATTACACACTTATTCAACACCTCTCTGATTCAAGGTGAGCTACCTGTCTTGTGGAAAACTGCCCACATCCTGCCATTATTCAAGACTGGGGATCTGAGTGATCTGAACAATTACTGGCCTATTTCTATACTATCCGTCCTCTCTAAATTACTTGAAAAAATCATCAACTTCCAACTTAGAGAACATTTGGATTCACAAAAGTTGCTAATCCCGGCTCAGTCCGGCTTCAGAGCCAAACACAGTACAGTATCGGCTCTTGCCAAAGTAACTACAGACTGGCAAATGGCCTTGGACTCTAAGAAGCATGTATTTGCCCTCTTCCTTGATCTAAGTAAGGCCTTTGATACTGTGGATCATATCATCATGCTTACTGTACTGAGTAACATCGGACTTGATAGTTCTGCCATTAAATGGTTCACCAGCTACCTAACCAATAGGTTACAACAAGTCAAAGCCATGGGAGATCTATCCCCACAAAAATCCATGTTACGAGGAGTCCCACAAGGCTCCATCCTGGGCTCTATCCTCTTTGCAATATACATCAATAATCTGGACTCGCAGCTGGCCACAGCAAATGTGCACTTATTCGCAAATGATACTGTACTCTATACCACAAATTCATCCTTGGATCTGGCCCATGAGTACTTGCAGAAAGACTTCGTCACCCTCCAATACAACCTTCTCACTCATAAGCTCCTCTTCAATGCCAAAAAGACTAAAGCAATGATTCTCTCACCAAAGTCTACTTCCGGATGTCCACATATCACACAGATCTGAACACACTTAGATGAACCCCTTGAAGTAGTTGATACCTTTAAATACCTAGGGTTCTGGCTGAATAACAAGCTCAACTTTCTGTGCCACTTAAACGAAACATCGAAAAAACTAAGACAGCAATTAGGTTTATTCTATCGCATTAAACACCTACTCTCGTTAGAAGCCAGAATGAGACTAGTACAAACTACATTCCTACCTATACTGGACTATGCTGACTTCCTTTACAGTCATTGCCCATCAACGATGCTAAATAAACTGGACATCCTTTACCACCGGGCTTTAAGATTTATCTTAAATCTACCCTGTAGTACACATCACTGTCGCCTATACTAGGTTTTGGGATGGACCTCACTCTCAACTAGAAGAAAAAGGAATGCTCTCCTCTGGTTTTTTGGAGCATTATCTGATAACCTCCCTGCATACATCTCAAACATCTTCAAACGAGCTAAAGGCTCCTATGGCCTGAGACGCTTCTCCTTAGTCTGCTTCCAGATTCCTAGAGTGAAAATTACCCTTGTCTCAGCAGCAATCAACTTCTCACTTCCATCACTCTGGAACACTATGCAAGACTCATTAAAATTATCCTCACTTCCAAGCATTTTCACATTCAAAGCTCTATTAACGGATTATCTGAAGGAATCGTGCAACTGTTTCAGATGCCGATGACTCTAAGCCCCGGTGCCACTCTCAAATCCTATGCCTAAGTATCTCATCCGCCCCACATTCCTAACAACAGAAACCTAGGACTTACAAGCCTAGTTCCCTTAATCCAAGATGGCCCTGCCTATTCTCTACATTTTACCTATTCTGGCCTCCCTTTTGGCGGCCGACTCTTTCACCCCAATTTCTACCCTATTCCTTAATACCTCCTTATTTTTTATCCTTTAGGTCTGAGCTCTTACATAGCGGAGACTATATGGGATTGTTGTCTCTTCTCATTTCAGTAAAGCTTATCATTATGTACCTTTGCATGTTAATTATGTTGACCGGTATGAATAGGTCCATATTGACCGGCACCTTCACAATGTTTTTTGTTTTTTTTTGCACCGTTGTCCACCGTACTTGTAATCTTATGAAGTGTACTGTATTGTATTAATGCCCAGGACCACCTTGAAAATGAGCTTGCTCAATGGTGTTTATGCCTGGTTAAATAAAGTGACTGATTGATTGATTGATTGAAATGTATCCTATGCCCATCAAAAACCAGCTGCATCTTTTGCCTCGTTAGCTGAAGAATTTTATTCCTCTTTGCAAGGGTTTGAAATGAAAGAATAACATATCGCACCCCAGATTGCCGAGTAGGATCATTGGATTGGTGTGATACAGGACGGAATACAGATTCAAGAACCAAGGGTGACTCCAATGCAAATACGACAGTTAATGCCCTCTGTACCACATCTCTCAGCTCAGCATTTGGGACATTTCCAGAGAACCCAATCAATCTTAAGTTCTTTTTCAGCATATTATTCTCAATATGCTCTAGTCTTGCTATCTGTCCCAATTGCTCATGTAGAGCCACATTCGTAACTCCTTCTACTGTAAGGACATGAGCTGATATTCCCTTTATCTCCTCCTTATTTTTCCCAAGTAGACTCAGAGCCGTAGGAAGGCATTTTGGTGCCCTGGGCAAGAGACTAGGTTTGCGCCCCGTAGAAAATATGCCAGTGGGGTTTACATGCTGTGTGGTGAGTTTGGGGGCTTTTCTTGAAGAAAAAACATACTTTTGATACATGTTCTGTAACCCTGATTTCAGGGAATATTTTGCTCCCATGGAATCTGAAATATGGGAGGCTCTGAAGAAAGGGGGATTACTAGTGGGGTACTGCATGATTCAGTACTGGGACTGGTCCTCTTTAATGACTTTATAAGTGACATTTCAGAGGGACTGGAAGGAAAAGTAAGCCTCTTTGCAGATGATACAAAGGTCTGCAACAGGGTTCATACACAAGAGGGAGTGGAAGGGATGAAACAAGACTTGACAAGGTTGGAGGACTGGTCAAAAGTATGGCAGCTTAGATTCAATGCATAGAAGTGCAAAGTAATGCATCTGGGAAACAAAGACCCAGGGGAAGACCACACAACGGGGGTGTGATACTAACTAAAATGGAAAGGGACCTGGGGGGTAGCCATATCAGATGACCTAAAAATATGCAAGCAATGTGAGAAAGCAGTAATGAGGGCTTGGGGATACTGGGATGCATAGGGAGAGGCATCACTAGAAAACAAGAGGTTGTTATCCCTCTGTACAGACAGTTGGTGAGACCACATCTTGAGTACTGTGTACATTTCTGGAGACCCCATCTCCACAAGGACATAGACAGGATGGAGGCAGTCCAGAGAAGGGCAACTAAAATGGTACGAGGTCTGCACCATAAGCCATACGAGAAGAGACTAAAAGAGCTTAATATATATATATATATATACCCTAGAGAAAAGGAGGGAAAGGGGGAACATGATAGATACCTTCAAGTACCTCAAGGGAATCAACAATGTCCAAGAGGGTAGTATATTTCAGAAAAAGAGATCTGCAAGAACAAGGGGGCACAATTTTAAGATAGAGGGGGGAAGGCTCAGGTGCACACCACACAAGGCGTTGGCACTTGGTAAATCCTAATAACCCACACCCTATTGTGCATTATTGCTCAAATCACTCACAATGGTGAGAGGGACATGAACTCTTCCTGTCAGTATTCCATCCATCGTCTAGCACTGCTGATGCTGAATGACTGGAATGCTATATTCATATTTAGAACCAACATTCTTTAACTGTTAGTGTAACTATTTTATTAAAAAGTCTCCCTCTACATGAGGAAAACATGCAGAAAGTATTATTTAAGTTTTAACGCCCTTTTTTGAAACAATTTTTTTATAAATGATATCAATAAGGCACTATCGGGATTTACATTACATCAGTTAATCACATCCTAGGGGCAACATCATCACTCTGCTGCACCTCGTGCCACATTACACCCTTAGGGTGATTAACATATTGTTAATGTAACCCCTGGTCGTGCCTTACTACTTAATTTGATTATGGATGCTCACAGCTGCAGTGCCCATGTTCTTAGTCTTGTGATTTAATTTGTATGTATTACACATATAAATTAAACCATCACAGATAAGAGAGCACTGATTGTTACATGCTTTGAAAATATTATCCATGCCATACTATACGTTTTATTTATGCTGTTGACTATACCCAGAAGCTGAACTTCTTGGGTAGAATAAACAGAAGAGAAGTTTAATAGTCTGGTGTGGATGGATTCTTCTGGATAGGCCAGAAGGAAGAAGCAAGATGGTTTCAATTAAATTAAAGCATAATAATTACAGTATCTTCAGTTCAATACTGCATGCTGTGCTGAGCATGTGTCATAATCATTTATTTGAACCATCTTGCTTCTAGCCTTTCCAGACTCCACCACATGACAACAGACTACTGTTATATATGCATTATATTATAATTATAAATTGATTGACATAATATAAGCTGGAATCAGGATGGGAAGAGAAAAGTACATTACAGTCATTCATGTACTCTGAATTGCATGAAAAGCAGTTCTAAGAACATATTTTACAATATAATAACATGACTAATATACATACATACAGCCTGGCTGTATGTATGTGTTTAGAGTTATTGTAGTGTAAAATATATTTTCTTATACAGCTTCCCTTAGGGAAAAATTGAGCTTTTTGCTGATGAACAACAAAAATACTAGTAGTCTACTGTTACAGTTCCTGTCTTCCTTCACTGATGCCTGCTAAGATTGCAAAGGGAGAAGCTAATAATTTATTAGTCTAGCTCATACCTAGTGCTTCCCGCTCATAATAGTTGAGTGAGAAGAAAAATGTATTTTTGACTGTATACATAATATTATTATATGTATACAGTCAGAAATACATTTTTCTCATATGCTGCTCATTTTAATTGACCTGGAGTGATTGCAGTCATCGTGCCAGTAGTGCTGCCTGTGTTTTACCCAGTGCCTGGAGGCTGGCTAACCTGAGTCTGGCCTGCTGGCTGCTGCCTGCTGGCAGTGGCCAGCTGTGAGGCTGGCCTTTCCTTTATTAATTATAAGTGGCCTCAGGCCTGCATGATGATTAAGTTAATAGTTATTATCAATCTGTTTATGTTTATCATTAGGGTAGCACCAGCGGTAGGTCGGGTCCCTCCCAATTTTGTTTGGGGAAGGGAGTGAATAACTAACTGGAGTCAGGTTGCTCAGTCGGTGACACTAGACTGAAGACAAGTGAGTATTGGACTGGCTGGCTGGCTCTATGCGACGGAAGGCCTGCTGCCAGGCATCACACTCCCACATTAACTTTAAGAAAGCAGAGCGATTGGCGGCCCGGCCATGAAGCTTGTGTGAGGGAGCCAGAGCAGTCAATCAGAGAGCACAGAAGTGAAGAGCAAAGCAAAGTAACACTGAGCCAAGTCAGGTGGGTCTGGCTGCCAGCAGGAGCAGCAGCTGGCAGTTCGGATTCCAACACAGATATACCAACAGGCAGTCAACAACTAACTTTACTTCAACTCAACTTCCTTTAGCTGCAGCTGCTTCCCCAAGTTCCCCACAGAGAAAACAAACAGTACAGTACTTTTGTTTAAATAATAGAATGTGAGGGTGCTTGCCATCGCATTCTATTATTTATACAACAAGAGCTAGAGATCAGTGAGTTCAAGTCAACCCATGTTTAACCCCCCCCCCAGCAACATCAGTGAAATTAACATGCATGCAAGGTAAACCCACACCACTCATAATCACACACACTTAGATAAATGACTATGCAGTGTGTGGCAGAGAACCCCACACATCATCCAAGATACACACAGAAACAGTACAAGATCCAGGTTTTATAGTCAGGCACACAACACACCCTTCTCAACTCTTAATGTGTCAGGGCTTGCTCTACCACTCCATTAAAGCCCAACAAAACTCTATTATTAAATGTGGGTTTTTAAAACTGGTGTAATTAGTTTTTAAAATTTTTCCAGCGTACCATATGGCACAAATATATTATTTCACAAATATATTATGGCAAGGATATTCATGCAAAAAATATACACATACAAAGCCAGTGCTACCCAGGGCAGTGGTCCTCAAAATTGTGCTTAAGACACCTTTGCAAATCATGGAAATGAGCTCCTTGAAGTTTACAACTGAGTAGTAGTATCACAAATAAAATGTGACTTTTTACTTGAAAGTCATCACATCTCTATGCTGTCAAGTAAGTCTGAGAACCCAGTCTCACTTCATTAAAAGTTCTAAGATTAACAAAGCATTTCAAAGTGAGCCTCGCTATTTTTTAACTTCACTCCTAAAATCCTGAGAATTAAAATGTCTTTTAAAACAAGGACAGTAAAATACTATGATGTTGTTTTTAGGTTCCCCTCTCTCTCACTCTCTCGTTTTGATGAGCACAGCTACTTCTGGGGACCCAAACATCTCATCTCCCATGTGGAGGATACTATTGATTTCTAAGGGGTAGAATAAATGCGGTGGTCACGACACTCACAGTGTGTCACCAGTGAGGTATGCAGTACACACACACTAGTGTGGCAAAATTCCACGAGTGACTCTACTTCCAGCATACCAGTGAGCCCAGCAGAGAAATGCTATACAGTCTAGTTAGTCTGCTCGAGTCAGTGCAGTGTGTACACTGCAGTTCTCAATATATTTACAAAGAGAACGGTGGTACTACTGATTCACGGCCAGGTTACACGCTGGCTGCTGCTTTTCTCCTCCCCCTTCAATAGCACCACATGGTATGATAACAGAGCGAGGGAGACAGAGAGTCTGATCTCATCCAATTACCAGATGGGCAAGACACGGGCTTCTTCCTTACCACTGCTGACTGTATTTGACACATCCATCAGCAGCTGCAGTGCTCAGGGGCCGGGATCATCACGGACTTGTGGTGAGGAGGGAGGCTGGAGCCACGGCGGAGCAGAGCAGCAGGCTGTTGGTCCCGGGAGTCGGGGATGGATGCCGGTGAGGGGATGCTGCCACTAGAGTCACAATAAGCACGTATGGATGGATGGGGCTCCCCCCCAAATGTCACAGCCATACCGAGCTGAACGAACTAAGGACGAGATCACAAAACCAGAGGACATCCATGATCCGGGCACTGGCACACACATGGTACAGTTACTAAAATTAAAAGCAGCCACTCCATCACAGAAATGAAACTGAGTTTCAATCCCCCAGCCCAACTGGATTGTGGATCATTCTCTCAGCTCATGAGCAAGTCATCAATAGTTCAATCAGTCAAGCTACTAGATAAAGGAAGACGGAAGAGTGCTTTGCTTGCAACTTACACAAATAAATAAATGAATCTCTCCTGACTTCTCAGATCACCTCTGACCTCCTCATGTATTCTATCGCCTTTTGCTTTGCTATTTTTCTCTGCCTCTCGCTATCAACTGTGCCTCCTCCGTCTCCAACTGTTCACTAAACCGCCTCACAACAACCACGCCACGCGCTCCACGAGTCTGCTCCGTCTACATGATTTTTTTCCGCTTCAGGCAGCGCGATCATGTAAGGGCCTCGGGATTTACTGGTCCTTCCGTGGATGCACCACCTGCTGACAGCCATTAGTAATGACAGAAAAATGTAAATGCTATGGCACAGCTCAGAATGAATCAAATTAGCCTCTAGAGGTATCATGCCTCGGGCTGGTGCACCACCCGCCCCACCCTTCCTACGGTACTGAGTAGACTCACCGCTTTCTCCATTCGTGTCTCAACAGCAGAACAACGAACAGATAGCTCCAAAAGTGAAGCTTCAATACGGGCAGTCGACTGTCTCACCTCGGCTTGAAACTCCCCCAAAAGAGCCTGAATCGAAGCGAGAGTTGATTTCTGAGATGCCTTAGGATTTGTTTCCATCTCTAAATGGGTTACTGCAGGAGAAGCCCCTGATCTGGCTGCCAACACAGGCCCATGGGCCTGAGTACCTCTTCATGCAACTTTCGGGGAAATAAACTTATCCATATTAATTGACAGAGATGTCATTCAAATAAATAAACAAGAAAGAGAAACTCATCAGAAGGACTGGTTTTAAAGATGTATTTGAATGTTCCGTCTGAAACCACAGAGCTTCCGACATAAGCATGTAGCTCTAATTATGGCTTATTAGCACCCCCCCTTAATGTACTGTTTTGTACCAGTGCAATTTTGTACTTGCTTGTAATGTAATGATATGTACCTGTTCAATTTCTTCTTGTAACTGACGTGGAACCTATATATGAGCATCCACTCACAGGTGTTCTCCAAGATATCATTAAAATAAAATTTAAAAAAAAGTCCAGATAAGTCTTTTCCACTGCTATCCCCAATCTATTTCCCTGGTCACCTAGTCAAAGAAATCTATTAGATAAATTTGGCATCACTTCCCCCCCCCCCAGTGAATCCACATTGCTGTGCTCTTGTAACCCACTGGATTCAAAATACTCTACCAGTCTTTTCTTCAGAAGGGTCTCCATTAATTTCCCCACCACTGATGTAAGACTGACCAGCCTATAGTTGCTAGTCTCTTCCCTGTCACCACTTTTATGTAGAGGGACCACGTTAACGTTTCTTTAGCCCTCTGGAGTTACGCCTGTTTCTAGTAAGCTGTTGAACGATGCTGTCAGTGAGGAAGCTAGCACCTCCCTGAGTTCTTTTAGTACCCTAGGTATATGCTAGCTGGTCACATAACCATGTCCATCTTCAGGGCTGCAAGTCCCTTCAGGACTGTTACATCTGAAAATAGACTTGTTTCCACCTCCTCACTCACCACTGCTTCTCCCCGGTGGTCCCCCTTCCCCCCACTGTAAAGACTGAGCAGAAGTACCTGTTTAGGATATCATCTTTTTATTCATCCTCTTTTGTGCAGTCTCCCCTTCTGCCCTTCTAATCCTAACAATCCTTCCCCTGCTTTCCTCTTTCTGCTTATGTATCTGAAGAAAGTCTTATCCCCTTTAGCAACCCCTTTGGCAGGTTTTTCTTCTGCCTGCACCTTTGCTTCCCTTACCAACCTGACTGACAGAACAATTCTTTGCAACACGAGATTTCTAAGGAATAAAACAGCCATGATAGAGGCCTTCATTATGGATTCTTTGACTGCTCTGGTATGTATCAAAGAGACTTGGTTGGGGGATGACTTGGGCCCTGTGTTCAAGGTGTCCATTCCACCAGTTTATTCTATGGTGCATTGTCCTAGTTGGGTGCACAGGGGAGGCAGGGTAGCCATCTGTTTTAGATCCGCAATTGTACTGATGGCATGCCCCATGAGGGTGACCAGGTCATGTGAAAGGTGGGCTGGGTACAAGTTGCAAGATCATTCTTATATGCCAGTGTCCGGGATATGGGAGTGAATTCTTGCAAGAACTAGACAGTTTCATGGCCTACCTGGTAGTGGAGTTGCCAGGGTTTCTGTTTTGAGTGACTTCAGTGCTGGATCAGTGATGAAAATTCTTTTTTTGGAATGCAGTTCCTCCAAATGATAACATCACTGGACTTTCTACTGGCAGTTGCCTCCAGTGTCCATCAGCATGGCCATGCCTTGGACCTGGTTTTCTTGTTTGATCTTGACATTGGCAATGTCAAGATTGATCCAGTCATTTGGTCAGATCATTATGCTGTACAGGTTCTTTGTGGGGCTCACCATTTTACTGCTTTTGTGGAGATGGCCAGCTACCACCCTATTCATAATGTGGAGCCTCAGAGCATCCTGCTGGCTCTGGACATCTCGAGCATGGACACAGCTTGTGCGATGGGAGCGAAACAACAGTGATGGGTTACAAAGTGGCTGTTACAGCAGCATATGACTCTCTAGCACCTCTCTATGTCTGCCCATTGATTTCCCAATGTAGGTCACCCTGGTTCAATGGTGATCTGCAAAGTTGAAGACAAAGGGACAAAGGTTGGAGCGTAGCTGGAGGAGGTCCTGGCTGGAGGAACACAAATCGGCACTCTGTGCTCATTACAATGAGTATCATTGGGTAATCACCCTGAAAAAGTCAGTGTTCCTATCACAGGTGATTGCTGCCAGAAGGAACTGACCTGCTCAGCTTTTCAGTACTGTGGACAGATTATTAAATCGAGTCAGTCTACAGTCCTTAGAGCCTTTTCAGTGGATAAACATGATAAGTTTAATTGATTCTTTCTGGACAGGGTGTCCTCTATTCATGCTGGGGTATTCTTAAGCGGCCTGTTATTGGCTGATGATGTCCAGTCTTTGATGGGCAGTGGCACTCCATCTATGTGTATGGAGTTTGAGCCAGTGTTGGCAGATGATGTCCTTTGGGTAAGTTATGGTCTGCACCCAACTGTTCATTGGATCCAGGGCTGACTCAGCTTCTTTTAGAGTGTTGGAGTAAGGTCGGTCCAATTTTTAGTGGAAATCATTAGGTGTTTGCTTGGGAAGGGGATTTCTCACACTGTCTTTAAAAAGGCAGTGGTGAGGCCCCTCATTAAGAAACCCTCTTTGGACCCTGATGATCTTGCAAACTACAGACCTTTTAGGGAATTTGATTGAGAAGGTAGTTGCAGTGCAGCTGGAACAACACTTGGAGGATTATGACATCTACAAGCTGTTCAAAGCCAGCTTCAGGCCTTATCATAGTACCGAGACAGTCTTAGTCAAGGTGCACATTAATCTACTCTTGACAAGGGATAGTGGGCATCACTCCATCCTTGTTCTGACAGATCTTTCTTCAGCTTTTGCTAAAATAGACCATGGAGTGCTGTTGACCCATCTGAGGCATTATGTAGGACTCATTGGTACAGGGTTGCAATGGTTTGAGTCCTGCCTATCTGGCAGAATGCAGCAGATGACACTTGGCTCATCCATCTTAAGCAGTGCTGCACTCAACTGTGGTGTGTCTCGGGGTCAGTTTTAGCTCCCATTTTGTCTGCTGTGTGCATGCAACCATTGGGGAAGATCATTAAATGCTCTGGCTTGGCTTTTCATTGCTATGATGATGATACCCAGCTATATGCATCTTGTGTGCCTGATGACGATATTACTGTCCAGGAATTGACAAAGTGCCTTAGGGAAATCCAGGACTGGATGGAGACCAGCTGGCTCAGACTAAATACACTGAAGACAGAAGTGTTACTGGTAGAGCCAGGTTGGCCTAGTTCAGCAATGACAAATGGTGATGCCACCGTTCCCTCTTTGTACGGTGTAACACTCAGAAACGCACATAGGGTGAAGAATCTGCGAGTCCTTATGAACTCCAAGTTGACTTTTGACTATCAGATGTCAGCTGTTATATCCAATGGCTTTTACCATCTCTGGATCATCTCCCAGAAAAAAATCTTTTCTGTAACTGGCTGATCTGGTGACTCTGATACACGCTCTGGTTACGTGTAGACTGAATTACTGCAACGCTGTATACCTTGGGTTATCCTCCAGGCTGCTGTGCCACTTGCAGATGGCCCAGAATACAGAAGCCTGGCTGTCTGCTTGGATCTCCTGGTTCAAGCATATCACTAGTTGCCAATGCGTGCATCAACTTCAAGGTGTGCTTGTTAACAGAGAACTGCCTTGAAGCTGCATGCCTGTGTTTTCTGTGGAAGTTGTGTTTCTAATACTGGTTCACATTCTGTTACTATTCCATCTAGACTAGCTTTTTAGTAAATTCACTGGGTGTTTCTGCTTTACACTGTGGTGGGCAGTACCATTTTAGAACAGTATGATGTATGTTATATCCTTGTTAAAGAACCTGTATTGTTTTCACAATGCATTCTTGTTCTACTTTGGAACTCTGTGGCCCAAAGGGGGACATAAGCTACATCATACAGTTCTAAAAATGGCACTTATCAGCAGTGTGTTAATCAGAAACATCCACTGTGTCTATTAAAAGTCCAGTAAAGATGGAACAATACCAGAAAGGAATCAAACATATGAAAAAAGCACCTACTGGGAAAAATGACTGACAGGTTCTGCACAGTTCTCCTTTAACCTACCAGCCTAGCATGGTCTGGATCTGGGCTACCTGAAAGGTCTCCTGACTCCTTATGCTCCATGTACTTTTGCTATTACTGTTATCTGGTAATATTCACCCAGATCCAGGCCCTGGCCTGTCACGTATGGCAACTCCCATAAAATGACTTGGGATGCTCACTTTGGCATCCCTAAATATCTGCAGCCTCCTACCAAAGCTGGACGCTCTACAGATATTTACTACTCTACACAATCTGGATGTTCTGGCAATTGTTGAAACATGGCTGTCACCAAAAATCCCTGACTCAGCTTATTGCCATACCAGGCTACAACATCTTCAGACAAGATAGGACAATCAAAAGAGGTGGTGGATGTACAATTTATCTCAAAGAGTCACTCATGGGCCACCTCTTGCCTGTTCCTGTGACTGCTACAACCACTCAGTTACTCGCCATCCGAATTCTACTTGGAGACCAAAATAAGGCACTTACTGTGGCATCCATATACATCCCTCCAAAAGAGCAAGGGAGTGGTTTCAACTCGGTACTGGACTTCACACATAACCAGCCACCTGGGTCAGAGTCAATTCTGATGGGAGACTTCAATATAAACTGGCTTGCACCTGAAAATCAGAGCATTAAGGATGCCATCTCTGCCGTAAATGTTTCCCAGTTGGTTGACTTCCCAACCAGATCCATTTACAAAACGGGGACTAAAAGACTTTTGGACTGGGTACTAACCAGTCATCCAGACCAGATTACTAACACTACTGTCCTCCCGGATATGCTCAGTGATCCTTCCCCTGTCTTCTGCACTTGGACAAATAAATCTTGCAAACCACCACCACAGACAATTACCAGCAAAGTCCTTGCCTGGGGTCACCTGGAACCTCATAAATCCCTCCTTAGAGTGCAAGACTGGTCTCCAATCTACAGAGCAAAAGACATTGACACAGCACCCGAACACTTCATCAACACCTATAATTCTGCCTGCAACTCTCATGCACCCCTAAAACCATGCAGAATCAAAGGCCCTTGCAACCCCTGACTCTCTGTAGAACTCCTAGCTAGCATGAAAATAAGGGAACACCTCTGGCACCATGCCCAAGCCACTGGCACACAATCTGACAACCAGAACTACAAAAGAGCACGCAATGACTGCACTAGGTCCATCCATCTAGGAACATTGAAACATTATCTGGAAGTGCTTACTGATACCTGGGGCAAAGAAAAAGCTTTCTGGGATAATATTAAAGAAATCACAGGTAAAACCTCGAAATAGCCACCTACCATACTGGACTTAGATGGGATCACTACCCTTGACCCTGTAACTATTGCCAATACTTTCAAGAACGCATTCACAGACCTCAGCAGTGTTCTCCCATGGGACTTTTTTGATGCAGATGTCACCTTGCCCACCTCTGATAGCACTCCCACACCTACTAGCCACCTCTGATTCTACTTTAAAGTTATCTCACCACAGGAAGCCTGTAAATACATCCTCAAGGCAATTGGTAAATCTAGACACAGCGGGATTCCCTCAATCTTAAACTGTTGTCCCTCACACTAGAGGAAGTGCTAGTGCCTCTTACCTGGATTTTTAATCTCTCACTTAGCCTTGCCCAGTTCCCCAAGAGATGCACAAAAGCAGTGACAGGTCTCTCAGCGTGAACTACCAGCCCATCTCCATACTTCCGCCCCTCTCCAAGGCACTTGAACGCATTGTAGCCGACCAGGTTATAGATTCTCTTGATAAACATAAAATCCAATGTACCCAACAACATGGATTCAGAAAAGGACACAGCACCTCCTCAGCTATCATGGAATTCACTGGTTTCATACACAAATCTCTGGACCATGGACAGATAGTTGGGGCCGCATTTATCGACCTAACAAAAGTGTTGACACAGTCCATAACTCCTTACTACTGGAACAGCTAAGCAATGCTAGAATTTCTGCCGACTCTAATGCCTGGTTTAAAAGCTATCTGGAGAACTGCATTCAAAAGTCAGAATTGCTGATGTCATGTCAGACTCTAAACCAGTTCGCTCAGGTGTCCCACAAGGGTCCATCCTGGGAGCTCTACTATTTAGTCTCTTCATAAACAATCTCCCAAGATCCTGTCCCGAACAAATCCTACTATACGTGGGCAATGCTGTTATCTACACAAGTCACACAGACCCCACGCCTCTTGAAAGCCAGCTGCAACTCGGATTTGCATCAGAAGAGAAATGGTTCAGTGATCACAAACTGGTGCCAAACTATAAAGAAACTAAGCTCATGCTCTTCAGCAGCTCCCACGATAAACACAGGCATCATCCCCTGACTATCCCTAACTGCCTTGGGACCGCTCTTGAACAGGTACAATATTTTAGGTATCTCGGCATCACCATCAACAGCAACTTATCCTATGGGGTGCATATTGACAACATTGCCAAAGCAGTCAATACTCACATCGGCCTCCTCTACAGACACAGGAACTCCCTTACACCAGAAGCCTTAAGGTTGGCCGTACAGAGCTGTGTTACCTCCATTATTGACTAAGGATTGATAATCTGTGTATCTGCCACTGAAACTGCTCTCCGGCGCATTTCCACTGCTCTAAACAAGGCATGTCGCCTCATCTCAGGAGCCCACAGTCTCACCCACTCTTGCAACCTCTATGCCCAAACTGGTTGGCTCCAGCTCAAAGAGCGCATCAAATATCAAACATGCCTGATGGCCAAGAAAATAACCCTAGGCCTTCTACCACCTGGAATTCAAGGTCTTCTCAGCCTCTCTCCTAATACCAGCCATATCCATGGCTCTGAATCCCAGCTCTTTCTGGTCCCTCGCTGCCGTACCTCCCAGGGACAAAGATTGTTCACCTACAGAGCCCTTCTTTGGATAAATGCCCTCAAATGTGACATCTCCTCTGAGTCCAGATTGGGCCCTTTCAAATCCAAACTACAGCGACTACTCTCTGCCACTTGTTCCTGCAACTGTTTCCGCTAAACCCTCTTTGGCAATCTAAAACCCTAGCACTTGATTACTGTTAAATCTGCCTAGCACCATCTCTGACATCCCCTCCCCCGCTACCCTATCCCCTTCATCTCTCCTCCCCTCTATCTAATGCCCCCACCCCCCCGTCTGTTCCGACAAGGCCTGTTGGCTGATTTCAACTTACCTTATGATTTTACCAGTAACTGACAAAGCTTGTTTTGGCTGATTTACAATTTATTGTATGCATTCCTATGCATGAATCTGCTTAGCGTTACTTGATCTTACTTCGAATGGGAGCTCTTGCAGCAGGCAATAACACTTAGGACTATGCCACAGGCACTAGGACCCTCCGGTAAAATCTTCAGCCAGCAGTACACAGCAGGGACAGCCCTCGACATCGGCCCTGGTACAAAAGGGGGCAGAACCAGCTCCACCTCAGTTCTTTTCCCACCGCGTTCCACATGTGAACAGAGAAAAACAGCTTCAGCTTGCTAGGTCAGTAAGAATTCTTCAATCAAAACCTGCTTTTCTACCATTTTTTCGATGGTTTTTCATAGTTACCGATGTCAGGTCATTGTCTGGTTTTTTGCAGTCCCGACGGATGTCTTCTCGGGCGTCGACCTTGCCGGAACATCTCAACAAGTATGAGTGTGGGAGGCAGATCCCGGCCAAGGACGGCCTTCGCTGCTGTGTCTTCTGCCTGGGACTGGAACACGACACCGCAAACTGCTTCGCTTACCAGGCCTTTACCAGCCGGATCTGCATCCGTCATCTCAAGGCCCTGAGAGCCTTTCTTTTGGAGCAGAAGATGGATCTGCACTCCTCCAAGGGGAAATGCATAGGAGAAGAAGGAGCACGGTTAAGATCGGAGTCGGTCCCGGCAACGGTCCCGGTCGCGGTCCCATTCTCACTCGCAGCCCTCTCCAAAGAAGGCCCATCCCTCAGGATCAGGAGAGCGCCCAAAATCGGCTCAGGCCAAGGCCGGTCCTTCGGGGGAGAAGCCAGCTAAGCCTAAGGTAACCTCGCTAAGGGTCACCGCGAAGCCCTTGGAGGTGCATGCTTCAGCCCTAGCTCACAAGGCACCGGCGCCGCCTGCTAAAGGCACACCTCTGGAGCCCAAGGACTCTCCAGTGCCCCCAGTGGCACCCGTCATTAGGTACCAACACCGGCGCGGTTGAAGGAGGCGAGGATTGGCTGTGGAAGAACCGACGTCCCGTCGCCTAAGTCCTCCTCCCCCCGGGCCCCCAGGAGGGCTCTCCTTCGCGGGCCGATGTCCTGGATACTTCCCCTCCAGGCCGGGTGGCAGAAATTTTGATGAAGGATGAGCTACAGGAGCTGTTTTCCTTTTGGTGGGGGCAGGTCCACAAGCAGACCCCCCCCCCCGTGTTACGGTAAGTTCTTATGTAACTGTACTTTCCTATTCTTTAATTCACTGTGAATGTTAACTTTTGTTTCCTTTTCTTATTTACAGTTATTTTACCATACCTTGTTTAGTCTGTAAACCTGTTGACCTCCTTTCTCTATGTATACTGTTTTGCCATACTTTTTGTTCTGTTAACCTGTTGTATTATGCTGCTGATGTAGAACCTTTGTAAAAGAGCTTTGAGCTCAAAGGTATTTGTAATCCAAGATCTAAATAAATGAATAAATATTGTCCCCTCCATTCAGTGGATGCAAATCTCTTGCTGATTCCCAGACCCCATTTGAAGTCCTCAGGTGATAGGGCTTCGGCGTGGCCGCCCCAATCCTGCGGAACACCCTTCACTGGGAAGTGAGAGATTCCCCATCCCTACCCATCTTCAAATCGCATTTGAAGACATATCTATTTTTGTTGTGCTTTGTATCTGGTTCTGCTGTATAAGTTCTATGGTGCCAGACAGGGTACATCCAAGAGTACTGAGGTAGCTCAGGGTGGTACTGGCTGCATTTCTGGCAGCCCTATTTTACAGCTGACTGGAAACTGGCATGGTTTCAGAGGACTGGAGGAGGGTGGATGTAGTCCCACTACACAAAAGTGGTAGCAAGGAGGAGTCTGAAAATTATAGGCACGTCAGCCTGACATCGGTGGTGGAAAACTTAATGGAACCACTGCTGAAGGAAAGGATTGTGGAATATCTTGAATCCAGTAGGTTGCAAGACATGAGGCAGCATGGATTCTCAGAGGAAGGTCATGTCAAGCAAATCTGATACATTTCTTTGACTGGGTGAAGTAGGAATTAGACCAGTTGGAGCAGTAGATGTGGCATACCTAGATTTCGGTAAGTATTTGACACCTTAAGTAAGTAAGCTGGGTAGCTTAGGAGAAGGTCCAAAGGTGGTAAACTGGATAAGAAATTGGTTAGAAGACAGGCAACAGAGGGTGGTGGTAAACAGAGTTCACTCTGAGGAAGGGAGGGTGACCAGCGGGGTGCCTCAGGGATCAATGCTGTGACCAGTCCTCTTTAATGTCTTTAGAAGTGACATTGCAGGGGAGCTGGAAAGAAAGGTCTGCCTCTTTGCATATGACACCAAAATCAGCAATGGTATGAACACTCAGAGAGAGGGGATGGAGGTGGAAAGGATAAGCAGAGACCTGAGAAATCTCAAGGAGCGGTCAAGGACATGGCAGCTGGGTTTCAGTACAAAAAAGTGCAAAATAATGCACTTACACACAGAAACCCCGGGGAGAGTACAAAATGAGTGGGTGGTATTGACAACCACCAATCAGGAAAGAGACCTGGGGGACTAATCATATTTGATGACTTAAAGGTGGCCAGGTTCAATAAGGCAGTCAGGAGGGCTAGTGGGATGCTGGGGTGCATAGAGAGGGTTATCACAAGCAGAAAGAGGGATGTGGAGCAGCCTCTTCATAGATCACTGGTAAGATCTCACCTCAAATACTGTGTCCAGTTCTGGAGACCACATCTCTGGAAGGACATAGACAGTGTGGTGGCAGTCCAAAGGAAGACAACTAAAATGATGCAGGATCTGCATCAAAAGCCCTACAAAGAGAAATTAAAGGACCTCAATATGTACACCCTAGGAGGGAGAAGGGGGGACATGACAGAAACCTTTAAATGCCTCATCGGCGTAAATAAGGTACTGGAGGGAAGTATTTTTCAGAAGAAAAGGTGCTCAAGAACAAGGAAAAATGCTATGAAACTGGGGGGGTAGATTCAGGAGAGATGAGAGGAAGTACTTCCTCACAGAAACAGTGGTGCTGGTGGATTCCTGGAACAGTCTTCCAGCAGAGGTGGTGGGGATGAAAACTGGCTGGGTTCAAGAATGCATGGGTTAGGTACAAGGGAATCATAGTGGAAAGGAATGGGGGTGAGAAAAAGCTGTAAAAAAGTATGGTCTGTGGTAATAATGTAGGTAAAAAAAAATAGGCAGACTGGGTGGAACAAGTGGTCCTTATCTGCCGTCAAACTCTATGGGCTCGATTCTCAAAGGGGGCTTTGATTGGTGCAAGCTGCAGCAAACAGCAGCTCATAGTGAAGCCCGGTGCACCAGAGACCCTGCACCAGATTCTGGTACAAGTGGGGTCCCTGCACCTAAGTTTCCACACTTCTGGCAACCTCTCCCATGTGACAAACACACGGTGCATGGGAGAGGTTTGCCGCAGGCTTGTGGAGCAAAAGTAAGCATTCCCACCACCTCCGATCCCTGGGTCACATAAAGAATATCTTTCCCTGGTGGTTTAGTAGGCCCCCTCCCCGAT
This sequence comes from Neoceratodus forsteri, assembly GCA_016271365.2. Taxonomy (NCBI): domain Eukaryota; kingdom Metazoa; phylum Chordata; order Ceratodontiformes; family Ceratodontidae; genus Neoceratodus; species Neoceratodus forsteri. Next base: position 241,767,084 of record CM057451.1, read on the forward strand.
CCTCAATGTCTGCCGTTTTGTTATGAAATAGTTATTCCACCTCCCCAATTCCCAATTTTTGTACTTTGTTAATAATAAATATTGCCACCTCCGTGATCCCTGATGTTTGCCCCTTTGAAATTACTTAATTACTCCCCAATCCCTAATTTCCCCCGTTGCATTACAAAATAATATTGCCCACATCCCTGGTGGTTGAGTGGCCCCTCACCCCCACCCCAGCAGGTAGTGCCCACCAACCCATTCCCCCATCTCGTAACAGAGCCAGCACTGGCACAGCCCTCCTCTCACCTCTGAGGCTGGTGCCAATGGAACTTTATTGAGTGCTGTACTGTATAGTGTATTGCATGGACTATACAGTACAGCACTCAATAACAGTTCAGTTGGCACTGACGCGGAGGTGAGAGGGAGGGCTGTGTGAGGCCAGATCTGTTACAGGATGGGAGGAGCAGGGTGGTGGTCACTACCTGCTGGGGTGGGTGGGTGGGTGGGTGGAGCCATTTGACTACCAGGGAAGTGGCATTATTATTTTGTAACATAAAGGAGGACATCAGGGATCAGGGAGGGGGACTAATTAATTAATTAAAAAATGGCAGACATTGGGGTTCAGGAATGGGAATACTTAATTAATAACAAAAGGGCAGACATCGGGGATCAGGTTGGGGGACACTAGACCACCAGGACAGGTGGTGATTATTTTACTGTTAATACTGGTGACACTGGGGATCATGGCACATTGCCACACATAGGTAAACTCTCCCAGGGAAGACTTTTCTAAGTACCCTTAGACCAGCCCTGGCTGCTCTAAGGGTAATTAGAATTTCTCCCTCTGGGAGAGTTCTGAGAATCCCATTTACGGGGATGTGGCACCTTGTATCTGCTACATGCTCTCTAGTGCCATGTTGCAGCCCATTTTTGATGCAGGCTGCTTTTGTGAATAGCTCAGGGGGCAGTTTTTGATGCAAGGTGCCACTTGCACCATTTATGTTTGGTGCAGGTGCCTTGCTTTAGTCTCAGGGCTTTGAGAATCAAGCCCTATGTTTCTATGTTTCAGTAATGACTATGACAAATAGTAGACAGACAGTGTATAGAATTCCCTTAAAAGCATTTTGGTGTAAGTTTAGACAGGTGGGTATATAATATATCTGGACATTAGCCTGCCCCGCAAACAAGCACACACCTAGTCCACACTCCTCTGCACCCACCATCCTGCTTTTCAGCTCCCTCATGGCACAAAGGTAGAGCCCCTGTTCCTAACAAACAGAAGCCATCTGTTCCATATATTTAGACATTTATCTAACTGTTGTCTCACAGCGTATGTCATAGTTTCCAGTAGATACGTGCCATTCACTAGGGTAATCCATTCATCCAATGTCGGTACCACCAGGGACTGGGAGAGCCAGTGTTCAGTGATGCACTTTTTTGTCACTGCATGGAGCATACCCAGTAGACATCTGTTAATAGGATCTCTCATTCACTGTGGGTACAGTGTGAAAAAGATCAATTTATCTGACAGTAAAAGATTTGGACTATTTCCTTAAGTGCTCCCTCAAGTGCGTTGAGAAAGGGTGTCAGCTTTGGACATAAACAAAATATATGAAAGTGTTCCACCCTTCCCTCCCCACACTGCCTCCAGCAGTGAATTGGCTGTGCTGTTTTTCTATGTACAGTACCTGTTGGACTGGGGTTAAAACTATTTATTTCCTTTTACTTAATATACCTCCTGGCCCTCCTCCATCTGTGTTTCCTTATATCTCTTGAATGCCACCCTTTTTTCCTTCACTACCTTGCCTCTTCCTTAGAGAACCATAAAGGTCTCTTTTTTTCTGCATTTATTCACTTCCTTCCTGCAGAGGTGAATTGCTTTAATTATGCCCTCCCTTACTGTTCTCCACTGTGCCTATGCCAAATATCAAACACAGTACATTATAAACTCACATCACTGTGCTTCAGTTTGATGGAGTACAGCAGGTTAAGATTGTGTTTCTACATTGTAATGGCCAAAAGTGGGTGTGGATGCAGCCTTCCAAATACTTCCTTTCCTTTATATTAGATAATGACTTCTGAATCTTACCATTATTATCTTTGAACAATATGGAGTACAGTTTTTTTCATTTTGCATGGAGAAATTACTGATGTACTAGCACGTTGCCATGGAATAAAATAATGATAGTAGTTAAAAGCAGAAATCTGTGTAAGCGACCAGGTGCAATTTTAATGTTTATTTCATTTGAAACTACGTTATCGAGCAATTAAAGACTCATAAATGCAGGAAATTAACCCTGTGTTTTCTTAAATCTGGATTAGTAATATAAAATATTACCGTACCTAAACCAGTTATTATGTTACACTACAGATAACACATGGTGGCATATGGATTGATGTGTCTTTGTAAGTGTTCTGAGAAATATTTGAAGAACATAATATTTAGACATGATTCTGCTTATATAGTATATAGTGTCTGCATTTCTCTTCTGTTTATTCCTTTTTGCAGCATTAATTTGCGTGGAAACAGGATCCTTGTAGAGTTCATCTGTTTATGACATTACAGTTTATTGCTATGGGAATTATTGTGAAGTCACAAACAGATGACTGTAACTTAGGGAAAGAATAAAACTGCAGGAATAGATCAACTGTAGTGTACTATGATCATGTTTCCATACAAATAAACCAAGTAATGAAGAATAAAAGGAATCAAAGTACAAAAAAATGTAAAATACTGTATAAGCAGAAATGTGTCCAAATATTCTGTTTCTTGAGGTTTTCCCCAATAGTGATAAACTCATTTTAGTTTTTTTTTAATTTATCATTGCAGTGCCACACAACCTGTGAGTAAAATGATAGTTTTTCATTTTGCCTGCTGCTTTAAACCTACTTACATCAGTCTAAAGTTATATTTTTTGCCACCCTTGCACAACAAGAAATAGAATAAAGCAGTTTTATTCTCTCTCTGTTCTCATTTATGGAGCCTCAGACAGCTAAGTATTAAAATTGCAAATTCAGGCTGGACTGGCACAGAGGCAAGCATATTTGCTGACTGATCTGGGATCCCTGTCAGTCAGCAGGAGGTTAAGCACAGTTTTATAGGATTACAAAGGTATTAAGAGCAAATAGAGACATCAGTCCATCTAGTTCACCCCCATTAGTTAGTGGTTACATCACTGCTCAGTGATCATACCTTGCTCAGCTGCCATACACTTTGCAGAAGCCTTTTTTGGAGTGGGTGCAGTTTGTGCTGGACAGGAAAAATGACAGATGAGATTTAATATCTCTGGCACTTATGTGAATGGAGTTGGCTTCGGAGGCTGTGCCCACCTTCATCCCCAACACAATTGAATATTTTTTGTGGGACAAACCACCCCGAGCCCCCCTTGCCACTCTTCCTACCACTTCTGCACTAATACTGCTACTATAACTACTACTAATGGGCTCTATGCACAAAAAAAAGGATTGCCTATGCACCGTGTATCTGAGGTGCGTAGGCAACCCCAAGTGGGAAGCAGACCCCAGCAGCATTCACAGACAGCGCACCAGCCAGTTGTGCAGTAGATCCCCCAGCCATGTGGGCAGCTAAGTGCCATGAGTGGTTGGAGGGGGTGCCAGGGGCATGCCTGCACTACATGCCATTCACTGAGGTGCATGGTGCCAGGCACAGGGGGGTGCAGCTTATGGCAGCTGGGGCCCTGGCGTAACCCAGTGCATGCCCCCAAGGTTAACACCTGCTGGACTTGGCGGGACCGGGAGATGACTCTCCATGTTGCCCCAGCCCACTAGGCTGATGGAAACAGTGGGGGCAGCCATTCAGGCGAGTGCCTGTAATTTGATATGTAATCAATAACCCACTCCAGGGGATGAGGTAATGAGTTTAATGCATGGCTCGGGTGTGTTGTGAGGCACAAGGCTACAGGCCAGTGCCCTCACAACACCAGAGCCATCATTAAATCCCATGTATCCTGGAGTGGGATGATCGCACTTATAAAATGGGTTAACGTTTTTACTTACAGAATACAAGGAAATTCTGTTTTTAAGGCTAAAACCTACAATTTCTGTGATGTATCCTGCCACCACAGAAAGCAGTTCCCAATTGTAGGCTGCTCAAACATTGCACACACAGGAAGGAAAAACTGCCTGTACAATTTTAGAACACATGCATGCTGCTGCTGTGGGGAAGGGGGGCTGTCTCTCATTCTCTGGGCAGTGCGGTGTGCTACTGGCTCTGTGTCTTTGCAAATCCCTGTCATGCTACAGAGAGAGAGAGAGAGAGACACACACACACACACACACACACACAAATGGGACATTGCAGCCATTCTCACTTACATGTACTGCTCTCTCTCTCTCTCTCTCTCTCTCTCTCTCTGTCACTGTCAGCGTCTCTCTCACTCATGCCCTCTTACAGGAGGTGTAGGTCTCGGTGAGGACTAACAGTTCTACATTCTCTTGCACAGCACCAGATGCTTGGGGGGAATGGCATTTGCTCTGTCACCACTTGGAACACTTGCTGTCTTGCCCATCCCACATTTACAACCCTTGCCACATGGAATACTCACCAGTAAGCTGGCCAGCTTTGTACCACCCTCTCTCTCTCTCTCTCTCTCTCTCTCTCTCTCTGGCCGACCCTCACTGTGAAGCACCATGGCGGACATTTCCTTTGTGTGTGTGTGTGTGTGTGTCTCACTCTAGGATGTGATCTCTTGCCTCTCAAGTCATTCCCAGGTTATGTACTGCGCACTTCAGCAGTGATCACACTATGGTGGATACTGGCTTTCTGTGTGTGTGTTTCACTCTTAGGTGTGTTCTCTTGCCAACTGCAGACTTCAGCAGTGATCAGTTGGTGCCACCAGGACAGCACCTAACATCATTGGAGGGGGTGTTGCTCTGCAAACAGCTGTGGGTATCTGCAAGTCCACATGACATGGCACATAACTGCAGTTGGGAATGCTTTTGTACAGATCTGTCAGTCTGCCACTTAATGTACACTGTGTAGAGGTTTCAAACTGTACATTGAACACATCATGTCCACTGCAGTCTGCCTCTTGCACTGACCCTTTATATGGCTGTCACTTCCTTTTTGGTTTCCCTACAGAGAACAAGACCTGGCAGTGCATCCCCTGACTCACTCTGCAGAACCATGCAATAAAAAGAATATTTAATGCATGGCTACGCAGGGACTGTACACTAATTGAGTTGTGCGTTGTGGAGAATCCATGTTATAAATGAGTGTAAACACTTACTGTTCATAGGCTCCTCCTGTGTGGGGCTAAGAGTGGATGAAGACATATGGGGCTCCATTCTCAAAGCCCCTGGTGCAGTGCAAGGGGTTTGCACCACAAAGAATGGTGCAAAGTGTCCCTTACGCCTAATGATGTGCAGGGAGCGATTTCTCAATGGCAGCCTGCATCAACTGCAGGCTGCTTGCCCGAAACGGGGCTTGCGTCTCACGTGCACCCAAAAATGGGATGTGACCTGGTGCTGGGGGGCATGTGACAGAAACAAACTGCTACATCCCCAAAAATGGGATTCACAGAAATCTCCCAGAGGGAGAAATTCCGTGTGCCCTTAGATCAGCCAGGGCGGGTCTAAGGGTATTTAGAAAATTCTCCCCTGGGAGAGTTGTCTGCTTTCGGCAATGTGCCACAGTCCCCCCCAGCCCCAATGTCCCCGATAGTAATGTAATAAAACAACCTGATGGTCTCATGGCCCCCCTCCCCGATCCCAGATGTTGCCTGATAATAAAGACATATATATATATATAACATCACACATGCCCCCACAATGCAAAGCATCATGGGCTGCATATGCAAATCACCACAGAATGTTACGCTGGTCCAACTTTAAGCAGATATGTATAAACTCACCCATCCCTAGTGGTCTAGTGGTCCCCTCCCTGATCCCTAATGTCCCCAAAAGTAAAGTGAAAAAACAACCTGGTTGTCTAGTGGACCCCCTTCCAGATCCATGATCCCCGATGTCCCTGACAGTAATGTAATAAAAAACTTGGTGGTCTAGTGAACCCCTACCCAGGAGTGCCCTACAACCGCACTCCCCCATCCCGTAACGGAGTCGGGAACTGGCACAGCTCACCGCTTACCACCACGGCCAGCCACTGACTGAGCTCTCAATGAGCATGTACTGTATATAGTATGCGCTCAGTGACCGACAGTTCACTGGGTACATACTATACACAGTATGCACTCAGTGACTGACAGTTCACTGGGTACATACTATACGCAGTATGCGCTCAGTGACTGACAGCTCACTGGGTACATACTATACACAGTATGCGCTCAGTGACTGACAGCTCACTGGGTACATACTATACACAGTATGCGCTCAGTGACTGACAGCTCACTGGGTACATACTATACACAGTATGCGCTCAGTGACTGACAGCTCACCGGGTACATACTATACACAGTGCGGCGCTCAGTGACTGACAGCTCACGGTACATACTGCTATACACAGTACACGCTCAGTGACTGACAGCTCACCGGGTACATACTATACATAGTACGCGCTCAGTGACTGACAGCTCACCGGGTACATACTATACACAGCACGCGCTCAGTGACTGACAGCTCACTGGGTACATACTATACACAGTACGCGCTCAGTGACTGACAGCTCACTGGGTACATACTATACACAGTACGCGCTCAGTGACTGACAGCTCACTGGGTACATACTATACACAGTACGCGCTCATTCAGAGCTCAGTTGGCAGGTGGTCATGGTGGTGAGCAGGGGGCTGTGCTAGTCACCAGCTCCGTTATGGGATGTGGAGCGGGGTGGTAGGGCACTACCAGATGGGGGGTCCACAAGACCACCAGGTTTTTTATTACATTACTGTCAGGGACATCAGGGATTGGGGTCCACTAGACCACTAGGTTGTTTTCTTACATCACTGTCGGGGACATCAGGGAGGGAGGCTATTAGACCACTAGGGACAGATGATTACAGATTTTATATAGATATATATACAGTATACTGTATATATGTATCTACAGTATATATGTATTTATTTGTCCATCTAAATGATTGTCTCCTCTCATGAACTATAATTAACTGTATGTTGTTGAATCTAATGTAAAAGTTATATCCTGTTGTACTATTGTGAAATTAATCCTGGGTCGCCCCTGAAAGAGGGGCTATTACTGGTCTCAGCGGGCCTACCCGGTTACCAAAATTTAAATAAATAAATAAATTAATAAAATGTATTATTATCGAGCGGCATATGGGATGGAGGAGGGGGCCACTAGACAACTTGGGATGTGTGATTAAATATATCTATATTAACTATTATTGGGTGGCATCTGGGATCAGAGAGAGCCACTAAACCACTAGGGACAGGTGATTACACATATATATATATATATATATATATATATATATATATATATATATATATATATATATATATCTAGTCGCTCTCCAGTGACCCCAGTTGGAGATCGGGAGCACTGTTAGAGAGTAGCACCGCAAAAGATGGGTGGAGCAGTGGCAGATGCCAGCACAGCAGTGCACAGGCATCATTGCACATCCATGCTCCAGGAGAAAATCACAAGAAAATCCCCAGAGGATAGGGGAGGTGACAGAGCCTCCAGTGGCTGCAGACTACATCCCTAGGCTGGACCATCCTTCAGCCTGGCTCTCCTGGGCTCTCGACCTGACCCAGCAACTGACTCTCTACTGACAGAAAGGCCGCCAGGTAGGTGAGGCAGGCCTTCCCCCGGGGTGGGTGATCTGGGGGGCTGGAAGGTCATTGGGGTCGGGGAGAGGTGCCCAACAATCGTGCCCCCCCAGTTAGAAGGTGATTTCAAGCAAGGAGTAGAGGCTGCAGTTGAAAGGGCACTCCTGAGAAATGCCCCAATCCCCAGTGCAGAAACAAAAAGTTAAAAAAACAAAACTGCTCTACTTAGGGTGAAAGCCACAAAAGTAGGGAAATGTGGCATTAGGGTTTCCAATCCTAACACTCAACCCCCACCCTGCACACACCAACATATGTCGGGGGTGCACCTTGGAGTTATCAGCCCTAACACTCACCCCATTCCATAAGAATATATGCTGAGTACAGTATAGGAGAATGGGGTGAGCATTAGGGTGATGACCCCAAGGTACACCCCTGGGGCCTGTTGGTGTGTGCAGAGTGGGGGTGGGGTGTTAGGGTTGGAAATCCTAATGCCACATATCCCAGCTTTTGTGGCTTTGACCCTAACTAGAGCATTAATGATGTTTTTTTGTCATTTATTTCCTTACCATTTGAGATAGTATAATAGTATCTTTATTTTTGCTGTGGGGACCCTGCGCTCCCATACTTACACAGATGCGTATATGTATGTAGCTGTGGAAGCACAGGGCTCTCTGGGTCCTGCGCTTCCATTTATAGGACAAAAATGACCAAATTGTCAGCCTAGCCACCTTATTACCCCACCTCATGCACCCAGTACAGAAAAGTTTGAATCCCCACCAAAATTCTGTGCAACTGCAACACTGTTCAATGCCACAGATGCAAAAACACATTTTGGCCAAGATTTGAAAAAATGACAGCTGTGACATGCATGAGGTGGAGTAATAAGAAGGCTATGTTGTAAATCTGGGATAAAAATATTTGACATTCCCAAAGTTAGGAGCAGGCATAGCGAAATTGAAATGAATGCTCATAACTTTGGCATTTTTTTTATATTTTGACCTCAGATTTTCAGCATAATCTTCTTATGACCCCATTCAATGTTAGATATATGCCCCAGAAATGTGTTTTATTTACTGTTAGGAATCCTTTTTAGTGACTGCATAATACGGAAAAATAATCCTTTTTCGTATCATGAGTCACGAAAAAGGACACATTCTCATGAATTCTGTGCTGCCCCCCCATGCTGTAATGTATTTCCCTGGTGTCTAATGACACCCCCCCCTTACCTCCCTGTTGTTTTTAATATTAAATTTATATAATCCAACACTGGGATGCCCACTCCCGGTGTTGGATGCCACCAACTACTGTTTTAATAATTTTTATCGACATCGGGGCCCAATCCCATGTTGGCATTCAAATTCCAACCCCAGTGTCCCAAAATAAATTTATATGTTATTTACCAGCAAATAAAGAAAACCATCCACCAATGTCTTTCTTTTTTTAAGGCTGAAATAAAGGAAATGGTCCCTCATCGTCTCCCCATCCCCCTACCCCTACCCTCCCACTGAGCACCCACCACCCCACATCCCCCCTTACCCTATATATACCAGCAGAGGTTGTAGGATGTCATCTTAAGTGGACCGGGACACATCTGCACTCTTCAAAGCTGAACCACGAAGTGAGAAATTAAGGTAAGTGCCGTATAATGTAGTTCAATGGCATTTTGAACTTATGTTCATAACTTTGCCATTTTTTGGAATTTTTTCAACAAATTTTCTACATAGCCTTTTGGGAGCCCACCTTATGAACAATGTCACTGTCATTTTGTTAATCAGGCCCAGAAGGTGATTTTGCAGTCACTGCGTGAAATCACCTTTCAGAACCGAATAACAAAATTTCACCTCCAATGTTCATGAGGTGGGGCCCCGAAAAGGCCATGTTGAAAATGTGGTGAAAAAATTCCAAACAATGGCTGAATTCCACACATTTATTGAAATATTTCTACACATGCACATTACTTTGGTAATTTTCATTATTTTGACTCCAAATTTTCAACATAGCCATTTTTTCACTCCACCTCATAAACAGTACAGCTGTCATTTTTCACATCCTGTCCGAAATGTATTTTCGCACCTGTGGTGTGGAATGGTGATTTGGCACAGATTTGAAAGTTATAACCTATGGGTTTTATTACGTACAGTCATAAGAAGATCATATTGAAACTTTGAGGTCAAAATATCAAAAAATGCCAAAGTTATGGCCATTTGTTGAAATTTTGCTATGCCAGCTCATAACTTTTCGAATGTTAAATATTTTGACCCCAGCTTTTTAACATAGCCTTCCTACTACCCCAACTCATGTATGTTACAGCTGTCATTTTTCAAATCCTGCCCAAAATTTGTTGTCACACTTATGGCACAGAATAGTACTGCAGTTGCGCAAAATTATGTTTTGACAGGGATTCAAATATTTTCTGTAATGGGTACATGAGGTGGGGTAATAAGATGGTTATGCTGACAATTTGGTTACTGTTGTTCTATAAATGGAAGCGCAGGGCACAGAGAGCCCTGTGCTTCCACAGCTACATACATATACGCATCTATGGAGGGATGGGAGTGCAGGGTCCGAAAGACCCTGCGCTCCCACAGTAAAATAAGTGTACGATTATACTACCTCAAATAGTAAGGAAATGAGCTGCAAAAAATGTCATTAATTCTCCAGTTAGGGTCAAAGTAACAAAAGTTGGAAAATGGGGTGCTAGTGTTTCCCTAACACCCCACCCTCCCAAACCAGGAAGGAGAGCAGGTGTGGAGCGTGCCTTGGACTTCTCAAGCCTAACATTCACTCCATTCAATCTGTAAATAAGGTCAGATGTGTAGACTATGAGAATGGGATGAGCATTAGGCTTGAGAAGCCTACGGCACACCCCACCCCTGCTAAGCTGGGTACCCGGGATTTTGAGTGGCCAGAAAAAGTATTTCTGGCCATAACTGTGCAAAACAAACACCAGAATTTAGCATGATGAGTCCCGTTTAGGAAGGTCTGGTGTCTGATTTGTAAAATAACAAACTTTCTATGTATTTTCCACACTTTTTAGTTAGTGGAAAAACAAAACAAGATGGCAGCTGGCGAAAAATGATTTTTTTCTCTCACGAAAAAGGATTTTTTCTCATGAAAAAAGGATGGATTTTGCAAGAGCAAATCCTTTTTAGTTAGGAAAATCCTTGTCAAACTTTATCCCTCTAATTTGGACAGGAGACTTCCCATTGAAAACAATGGGAACTTACAAATTGAGTAACTTTGCAATAGATTAATATTTTTTCACCAAACAAAGCAAGGCAGTTCTGTTTCCCAGACTGTGTCTACCATACAAAAGTCACACCACAATTCCACACAGTCTGGGCACAACATCATGAGGAAAAAACTGCACAAAATGGTGACTTTTAAGGCTTTAACACTATCCAGATCTCAGAATCCATACATCCGAATGGAAAGAAACTTGCCACATTGAGAGATCTACTGTATCCCTCAGAACAGCGCGTACCAAATTTTGTGCAAATCCATTGATCGGTTGCAAAGTTATTAAAGTGCAAAATTTGAGATTTAACATTAAACAGGCTACTCAACCCTAACTATAGGGGCATGACTGTGCCTATATATATATATATATATTGCAAAAAACATAGTTAATGCATCAGCTAGGGTTCTTACAAAAGTGATAAAAGCAGGTAAATATGGTGTTAGGGTTTCCAACCCTAACACACCACACCCCACCCTGAAGACACTGACAGGCATCAGAGGTGTGCCTTGGGGTAATTGGCCCTAACGCTCACCCCATTCCATAAGTTAATAAGCGGAAATGGGCACAATATGGGAGAATGGGGTAAGCTTGTTGGACTCATGACCCTAAGGCACACCATTGCTGTCAGTGTCTGCAGGAGGTGAAGTGAGTGTTAGGGCAGGAAATCTAACATCACACATTCCGCTTTTGACATGACAGTAGAACCTAACTGATGCATTAACATGTTTTTTGCAACAAATTTCCTTCCTCTGGGCCCTGCGGTCCCATGTAACATAACTGTAGAGACATTGTAATTAACCTTCATCTCCCCTCAGTACTGCATAATGGAGGGCCCTGTCTTCCCATTATTGCATAATGGTATCCATATGTGGGCATGCAAGGCACATATACCCATAAGTATAGAGACACAGCGCAGGCCTAGAGACATTCCAAGTAACCCTTGTGATGCAAATAGTGCAATATCTCAGCAACCATAGGAACACTGGGAAAAATTCCACCACAGCTGTAATCATGGCCTGGTAACCTGCATACCTGCTTAGTACAACAAGCTGCATTCAGTGAAAAATCTGTACCTAGAACCGTTTTCAAGATATAGGCACCAAAAGGTACTGTGGCCACCACAATGTTATCCTATGGGAAATTTCCAAATTTCAGAATGTTATAGGTATGGAACCAATGTACTGTAAATTTTATCACCAAACCAGCAAGCCCTTTCTACCCTGCAAATTTCAGCCCAAAAGTCCTAACCGTTTATTTGCTATGAAGTGGCAAAGAAATAGCATTTTCTTTTGTACTTTCGCAAATTTTGTGAATGTTTTCGTGAAGGCTTTTGCAAATTTTCAAAAATATGTTTGCAACAGTTTTACAATTTGTTAAAGTTTCATAAAAGTGCTTTCACATATTTGTGACACTTGCGATGGAAAAACTAAAAAAACATATTTCTGAGCATTTTTTTTTTTAAACTAATGTCAGGATCGTGTTCCTTGGGCCTCAATTAGGTAAATACAACTGTTGGTGTTTACCCGGGGGGGGGGTATTTTTTGAATTACAGTGTTTTTTCCACATCACTAACTGAAAAAAATGATGGCGGATTTGCGATACTACAAAACCCATTTGCGAAAGTCAAAACTGCTTTCACGAAAGAAAAAGTAATTTCGAGGTGTACATATATTTTTTTCCCATAGGCTATAATGGGAAACTTTTAACTTTAATAACTTTTGAACATATTACATTTTTTTCACCAAACCTTCATAAGGCACATCAGTGACCCAGACCCCATAAACCATGACAATTTCAGGCCACACACACAAAGCATTTCGGACTTAGAGATCAGCAAAGAAATTGACAAAAAAGTGGTATTTTTCAAATTTTTTGGCACTCTGCAGCTCTGCAACTGCACATCCAATCTGGACAAAACTTGCTAGACCCAGAGATCTATGGTACCAGATGGTGCATGCACAATTTCAGGCAAATTAGACAAACGGTTGCAAAGTTATTAAAGTGCAAACATTTGGGTTTAACATAGAAGTGACCATGCAACCCTAACTATAGGGCACTACCATGCCCTATATTATATTATAGGGGTGCGGTCGCACCCCTATAGTTAGGGTTGAGTAGGCACTTAAGTGTTAAACTCAAAATATTGTACTTTAATAACTTTGCAACTGTTCAACAGATTTGCACAAAATTTAGTATGCACTGTCCTGTGGGGTAGATCTCCTGATGTGACAAGTTATGTTCCAGTTGGATGTGCAGTCTCCGAGTTATGGAGAAGTGAAAAATATGAGAAAATATTTTCTGAGCTTGCTCCTTAAGCACTACAATATAGCTGTATGAAACGAAGAAGGAATCCTGCTTCACATGGGAAAATTCTTTCTTCGTATGTCCCTCATCTTGTTTTCAGTTTAGCCTGAAAACTTCAAATTGGGAAACCTCCCAAAATTATATTGTGGGGAGGAACCAACACATGCAGCTTCCTTACTGGGACCCCTTAGGTGCATTCTGCACTTTACTGCTCGAAAAATGCCCTTAAAATGTTTTTTCTTTAACATTTAAATTCTTTGTTCATATCGGTGTCATATGAAGTAAGATCTTGGTTTGTATGACAAGATACAAACTAGGATCCTACTTCATGAGTCAAAACTCCATGGAATATTTATTTTAAAGGAAAAAATGTTTCTGCCAACATCAGGGTGCCCAATCCCCATGTTGGCACTAGATGCCACTGTCCCCAACTGAATAAAACATTCTCCCACATTGCCAACATTGGTATGCCCAATCCCCATGTTAGCAGTAGCCCCCCTCAAGGTGGAACACTGGGGAGCCCACTCTCAGTGTCCCCAGTGGTCATAGCCCCCCAACACCAGCAGCAGCAGCAGCATCGGCAGCCACATCGGGCAGATGAGCAAGCCAAGGACTTGAGTGCCTTGTGTCCTGGAGTGAGTGCCACCCACCAACACTGATCTGGGACAGTAGCAGCAGCAGCAGCAATGGGTGAGCCTACGGCTGAAGTTAGAACCATGCACCTCCGGAGTGAGTGCCACCCACAACCACCAACGATCTGGGACAGCAGCAATAGCGAGCTGAGGGGCAAGCCAGAGCAGGAGTTCAAGCCTTCGATCACTGGAGTGAGTGCTACTCGACACCACCACCACCATCACCACCTATCTGGACAGGACCGGCCCTTCTCCAGCTGGATATTACATGGGATACTTTCTGAGGGCAGAACAGATTTTACTTTGGGGAGAACCAACAGATTTTAAGGGATTATGGTCAAATGGTCATGGAATCAATCCGCACGATCAGCAGCCCACTGTCCCAGGTATGAGCTGATTCCTTCTAAAATCAATATTTAACCATGGTGTAAAGGTTAAGCGCTAGTAAGATTGGCACACTAGATCAAAAATTAATTTGGTTTAAGCAATTTGCCGGGATCCAGAATGTCTCCCATTCCCCTGCGCTTTCCTTGCATTAGGAGCAAAGAAGGTTCCCTTCTTTAAAAAATGGATTGGGTTTATCCCTTTTGGATCCTTTTTCTCTCTCCATTATTAACTTTTTAATGCAACTATGATGACAGCTAGGAGCTGGGTTTTTTTTGTGGGGGGGGTTGAAGAGTCATATCCTAGTACAGAGACTCCTGGGCTTTGCAGGTTTTAAGAAGGTTTTACTAATCAGTGTATGGGGTGAGGGCAAGTGACAGTATTAATATAATTTCACATTTGATTCCTGCCAGTGATATATAGGACTTTGCATTAACATTGTTAATTAATTTGAACTGCTGCATAATCTAACCTGTCCAAAAAGGGTAGGTGGGGGCAGTAAATCAGTCAGGATGGAAACATTTAGAATTTTAGAAATAGCACTGGAGCATCTGCATCTGCAGATGTCACTGACCACCAGCAGAGATGGGCAAAGTTCCCAAACTTTGCTATACAGAGCACTTTGCATACTAGCACTGACTTTGCGTAGTGCTCCACAATGCAAAGCGTATTACTCCACCTTCTAATGTTAATGCAAAGCGCATTGACATCAATGGACTTTGCATTGCTTCACCTTGTTTTACGGCCTTCCCCTTAATTTTAATGCGAAGTGCCATTGATTTGAATGGACTTCGCTTTACTTCGCCTTTTTATTGCTCTTTGAGGTGAATTTTGCAGTGATTCATGGGATGGCAGGTCATATGGGCTCTAGATTGTCTTGCACAGCCTCAGTTCTGCATAGTGTGTGTAGTGGAAAGCTGGAGACAGTTTGTTCACAGAGCTCTGAGAATCAAACCATCGAAAAAGCTTTAATAAATCACTTTTAATCCAATTATTTTGAACAAAATTTAGTACATAGATTGTAGGAAACCCTCCTGTGCTTACATCATCGAGTGTTGATTATTTTTGTGTGCATTTTGAATGTTAATTTAGAACATTCAGTCTGTGTACTGACAGACACTGTTGAAGTGTGCTTTGGGGGAGGGGCGTATCTGTGGTGAAGGGAGATTCATAGTGAGAAAGGCAGTCTTTCTAACTGTTGGATAGCAGTGTGTGTTAGTATTTGTGTGTTCATGTACACACAGTAATACTTAAAATAATTTTTGATAACTTTTTTCTGTTTGTTGTGGTGCAGTGCATATTTCCATTCAATTTAAAAGATTCGGTTATATAGTGTACTGAACTGTTAAATTTTCTGCACATTACCTGTAGTGTGTGAGTGTGTGTGCATGCCATCAAGTCAGACACATTTTATTGTTCCACACAGTAATCACAGCACTCTGAATCTGTTATCCGTCTGCAGTATTTTTTACTGCTTCATTCTATCTAGGTAGTGGACTGGGGGGCATGATAGAAACATTAAAGTACATTAAGGGAATTAACAATGTCCAAGAATGTAGCATCTCTCAGAAAAAGAGATGTGCAAGAACAAGGGCGCAAAACTTGAAGGGGGGGGATGGATCAGTGGCAATGTCAGGAAGTATTTTTTCACAGAGAGGGTGGTGGATGCATGGACAAACAAAAACTAATGTTCCACGTTATGGTGTGAGAGCAGCAGTTGGAGCATGGCCATAATTTGGAGTTGGTGACCCTCCATGCACTCCAACTGCTGTTCCATGTTCGCCACCCTGTTGTTCAGGTGGTCCACCTCACTCCACATCAGGCCTAAATTGGCCTGTGTGGCAAGCATTCTTGCAGGGTTGCCAGTGTCCCCTGCAGGTTCTGGAGCAGCCACTTGCTCCATGGCCCTTCCATGCTTGACACCCCATGCAGGTGGAGGCCATGCTGCCATCTGTTGCCCTGCAGGACCAGCAGGCACATTCCTTCCCTGTTCGGTAACCTTGGCCTCCCATTGTACATGGTGGTGGTTTGCAAGGTGAGTGCGCTGCCCACCTATCCCCAGATGACTTCCCTTGGGCCCATGATGCACAACCACACCACAGAGATTGCACTTGACAACACTGGGGTCATCAACACTAGGCAGTGGACTGAAGAACTCCTACACAACAGAGGCGTGGGAAGGACTGGGCACAGGTGGGGGGGCAGGTGTTGTTGGCTGCTGGTGCACAATTGGGGGGAGACAACCTAAGACTGCTGCAGCTCCTCAATCACTTTCTGCTGCTGAGCCACTGGTGCAGGGGCCATGGCAGGCGGTGGGGGGGAGCACTGGTAGGTGGTGCCACCGGCAGGGGTGCTTCCATGGCACATTACCTCCTGCTTCAGGAAGGGGACCACTAGCATGAAATAAGGCGCTCCTGTTTAGATTATCACTCACTTTGCATTTGACAGTAAACAAAGCGAAGTGAACGCAAAGTCATTATGAGGCGAAGTCGTCATAAGGTGAAGTAGTGCATTTCTATGGGGACTTTGCGTAGTATGTGGCGATGTGGAGTGGGCGACTTCACCCCTACTTCGCTGGTGGAGTAAAACTTCACTAAATCTTTAATCACCATTACTGTCAGACACTGGGGAGCCCACCACCAGTGTCCCAAAATGTTTAATTCTATATACCTGAAAAAAAGAACAGTCCCACAATGTCTTTTTTTTCTGTAAAAATGAAAATGATCCCTCACTGTCTCCCCGTCCCCCCTCCCTATCCCGACCCTCCCATTGAGCAACCCACCACCCCACACTGCCCCCCCCTTGCCCTATGCTTACCACCAGAGATCCTCTTCTGTTATCTTCTGTGGACCGGACACTTCTGCACTCTTCAAAGCTGAACCATGAACTGAAAAATCAAGGTAAGTGCCATAGAATGGCTGTCAATGTCATTCTGAACTTATATTGATATTTTTTTTTCACCAAATTTTTAACATGGGCTTTTTGGGACCCCACCTCATGAACACTAGCACTGTCATTTCATTGCTCAGTCCCAAAAGGTGATTTTGCGGTCACTGCGCAAAATCACCTTTCAAGACCAATTAACGAAATGACAGTGCCAGTGTTCATGAGGTGGGGACCTAAAAAGCCCATAATGAAAATTTGGTCCAAAAATACCAAAAATTGCCCGAGTTACGTGAGGTCATTGGAATTTTGCTATGCACACACGTAACTTTGGCAATTTTTAATATTTTCACTCCAACTTTTCAACATTGCCATTTTTCACACCACCTCATGAACAGTACAGCTGTAATTTTATATACAGTATCCTGCCTGAAATGTGTTTTCACTCCTGTGGCACAGAATGGTGCTTCACTGTGTGAAATCACCTTTTGGGACTGATTAATGACATGGCAGTGCCAGTGTTCATGAGGTGGGGTCCCCAAAAGGCCATGCCGAAAATTTGGTGGAAAGATTCCTAAAAATTCCTGAGTTATTTGTGTCTGTTGAATTTATTCAATGCACACACATAACTTAGGTACTTTTCAATATTTTGTTGCCAGATTTTCAACATAGCCATTCTTTCACATCACCTCATGAGAAGTATAGCTGTCATTTTTCACATCCTGCCCAAAATGTGTTTTCACACTTGTGACACAGAATGGTGTTGCAGTTGCGCATTATTAAGTTTTGCCTTGCATTTCACAATTTCTCTGCACCAGGGTATATGAGGTGGGGTAATAATATGGCTATGCTGGCAATTTGGTCACTGTTGTTTGACACATGGAAGTGCAGGGCCCAGAGGGTCCTGTACTTTCACACCTACATACATGTGCACACCTACGATGGGATTGGAGCGCAGGGTCCAAAGGACCCTGCGCTTCACAGTAAAATAAGGACACTATTATACTATCTCATACAGTAAGGGAATTCATTGCAAAAAACTCTGTCAATGCATCAGTTAGGGTTACTATTACAGAGACAAAAGTATGGAAATTCAGTGTTAGGGTTCCCACTCCTACCACCCCTCCCTTCACTCACACCAACAGGAGTCAAACTCTCACCCCGTTCTCCTATACTGTACCTTCTCAGCTTCCTTACACATGGAATGGGGTGAGAGTTAGGAATGAAGACCCCAAGACACACTCCGATGCCTGTTGTTGTGTGGGGGGGGTGGTAAAGGTGGGAACCCTAACACTGAATTCCCATACTTTTGTTTCTTTAATAGGAACCCTAACTGATGCATTAATGGAGCTTTTTTGCAATATACAGTAGATATATATATATATATTTCACTAAATTCACATTTACTAAAAATACCACCGACAGCTTAATCTGGTTCAAGGTCAGTTGGCATTCATCTGTATCCCCAACCCCCCAGGTTGTGCCTGAAAATAGGCAAGAATGTGTCTAGTACACTTATCTAGCCAACAAAAACTAAATAAAATAAATATTTATTATTGGGCAGCATCTGGGATTGGGGAGGGGCAGCTACTAGGCCACTAGGGATGGGTGATTGAATATATATATATTAATTATTATCGGGCGGTATCTGGGATCGAGAAGGGGGGCCACTACACCATTAAGGATGGGGGATTATACATACAGATGTGTCAGCCACGATGAAGCACAGTAACTTGCAGTAATGACATGTCACAAAATCCTGCATGACAAAAGGGCTTAATTGCCATTGACTTATAATGGCCCCTGCAGTAAATTGTAGTATTCTATGGTATTCTGCAACATTTCTGTGCTTCATCCTGACTTGACACATCTGTATATATTTCTTATTATTGGGGGTAATTGGGGATGGGGGACTGCATGCCTTTGCCACAAGGAGCCTGCAGCAGACCCTTCACATGCACCATGTGCTTGCCGCATAGGAGAGGTTGCCACAAGTGTGGGAACTTAAGCACCTGGACCTCTCCTGGACCAGAATCTGGTGCAGTGTCCCTGGCTTAACAAGCATCAGCACAAGCTGCTGTTTGCTGCAGCTTGCACCAATAAAAACCCATTTTGAGAATTGAGCCCATAGTCTGTACATCTTGAGCATCACAGTCAGTACTATGCAGGCTTGTGGTCCATCTCTGGATGTTCTCATTACTGTTTGGGTGATATACATTTCTGAGACAGCCCCTATACTATTGCCACTGCCCCACCTACATTCAGTCCTGTCTCTCTGCCTATTTTTTGTTTTTCAAAGTGAGCTTTAAGGTTCAGGGTATGTGTTAGTCTTTTTAGTTCAAAACAATAAAGATCAACAGGTTTGGCATCTGTACTTGGATGAAAGTCAGTCCCTTATTCAGAAGTGAATTTTCTGCCTGTGTCAATATCTGACTGGGTAAGTTGATAACATTTACTTCTTCTGTTTCTATCTCCTTCCTTGGTTGTTGTGTGGGCCTCCTGAAGGACCTGCCACCGCCTCCTCCCATCTGATCCATTTCTGTTTGGGAAGGAGACTGTTCTCAGGTTCCTGTGGTGTGTGAGCCGGGTGTTCAGTTGGAGAACACATGATTATCCCCTTCAGTTCATTCTAAAAACCAGTTGGTCACCAGCTTTATTCAGAGACCATTTGATTCTGAAGGTGGCAGAATCTGATACATGTGGGATCCATGCCTTTCCATGTACCTCTGCTCCCAGGGTGCAAGGGATCCACTCTGGGACCCGAGTTGGGCATCCAATTGGATGCCTGCCTGGGTCCACCCCTCCACACCTGGCCACCCCACGCAAACCTGTGCACGGGGGTGGGGCTACAGACAGGTGCCCTGCGGGTGCTTGCAGTCATGCATACTGCACACCCTGTGCCCCTGCACCTGTCCAGGCCATGGAGCTATGTAGGCAGGGTATACGCCTTTGGAGCATACTTTATGCCCCATTAGTGCATCGGCACCTCTAGTTGCAGTACTTAGGAGATCACAGACATCATCAGATAAGAATTCGTTATGATTCTGTAATCTCATCTGAGGATGCCAGAATCTCTTCCATCTTGCAGAAACTGCCCCCAAGCCACCTTTTTTATAAGCAGTAAGTGTGGATCCAAATAACATAAAACTGTTCCAGGTCCCAGATTGCCCCTCCCCGATGCTACAGCAATTATGATGGATGTTATACTCGGCCATTCGTCCCAATTGATACAGTGCTGGCAGGGCAGGCCTAGGAGCAG
Organism: Neoceratodus forsteri; assembly: GCA_016271365.2. NCBI lineage: Eukaryota > Metazoa > Chordata > Ceratodontiformes > Ceratodontidae > Neoceratodus > Neoceratodus forsteri. The sequence goes on from CM057451.1 coordinate 241,787,475, forward strand.
ATCCTGTTTTATTTTCTTCTGGTCCTCCCTTATTATATATTGTATTAAATAAAATGCTTTAGTAAAGTACATGTATTATTTCAGTTCCAAAAGAGCTGGCTTTGCTTGGGTAAGGGCAGCTTAAATGAGTTATATTTTTCATTTGTCTACCCTGAACTTCTGCTTTAATCCTGGCTCCCATGGTTCTGAACCAATGCCCTATACAATTTAATTCAATTCAGCTTTTTTTATAGAGAGCTATTTACACTGATCATAACGCGTATACAGTAAAACACAATAAATATCATACTAAAAGCTTAAAATTAATCCAGCAATCCTGCAACAAAAATCAATAGTCTGGAAAAACAAGGTTGAACAGGTGCATTTTTAGAGTGGTTTTAAAGCTCTCCACAGTCAGGCGCTCACGTATCTGATGAGGTAGAGTTCCACAGGATAGGGGCCACAAATGCAAAAGCCCGGGCCCCAGATGTCTTCAACTGAACCCTGGGAACCTCTAGCAATCCCTCATCGGTGGAGCAGAGTGGTTGGCAGGGGCAGTAGGGATGCAAGAGCTCTTGCAGGTAGCTTGGCCCCTGTCCATGTAGGGCCTTAAAGATCAGCAAGCCAACCTTGAAGGTGAGCCTCCACTGACCTGGCAGCCAGTGCAGTCCATGGAGCATAGGCCAGACATGACCAGACTGAGGTAGCCCCGCAACAGCCTGGCTGCCACATTCTGAACCAGCTGCAAGCGGCGGATATCAACCCCCAGGTAGCCCTAGGTACAGGGAGTTACAGTAGTCAAGGCGGGAGGTCACAAAGGCATGGACCAGAGTAGGTAGGTCACCAGGCAGAACAAGGTGCTTAATCCGGGTAATATTTCTTAGATGGTAAAAAGAGGACTTGACGATGGCCGACACCTGAGAATGCAGTGTCAGCCCATCGTCAAAAATGACACCCAGATTCCACACCTGTTCAGAGGTCAGGATAAAGGAAAAGAACTCTAGGCTCACTCCACTGGACCAAACACAAACACGCCATGAGTTAACGTACTATAAAACTACTTTATTCACATCAAATAGCACTCCCCTTCACAAAAAACGTCAACGTACATTTCACGTCGCACTGACGCTTCATCAAGATAAAGCATCAGTGCGACATGAAACACTCATTAACGTTTTTTGTGAAGAAAGATGCTAATGACAGAACAAGATTGTTTATAGTATGCTAACACCGTGACGTTGTGTCAGTCCGTGAGTGAGCCAAGAGTTCTTTCTTTTATTCTAGTCTCTGCACGTATTTTGGCCCTCCTCATATTGTCCTGAGCCGTGTTTTTCTGTTTTTGCCCATTCAGAGGTCAATAGCTGGCTACCACCAAGCCAGAGCCCAGAGGCAGAGGCAGAGCCAGCCGCCAGCCCCGGCTACCCGATGGCCCGTATCCACCACCAGAACCTTGGTCTTGTCTGGATTCAGCCTCAACCAGTTGGCCTTCATCCAGTCCTGGATCTCAGTGAGGCAGTTGTTAAACACTGAGACTGCATACTGCTCAGGCACAAAGGACAGGTAAAGTTGGGTATCATCTGCATAGCAGTGAGAACCCAATCCACACCACACCACCTTACAATGTTTCCCAATGGCAGCATGTACACCGTAAACAACATGGGTGACAGCACAGAGCCCTGCAGAACCCCACACGGCAGAGAGAATGAGTCAGAGGAATAAATCTCAGACACCACCCCCTGAGATCTGCCCGTGAGAAAAGAATGGAACCATCTGAGGACTGTATCAGACAAGCCACAGATCATCCGCAGGTGCTCCAGCAGCACCATATGGTTCACAGTGTCAAATGCTGCAGAGAGATCAAGAAGAATCAAAATAGAAAGGCTCTTCCAATCCTTCGCTATCAGGAGATCATTGAGCACCCGAACAAGGGCAGTCTTCATGCTATGCCTCTTCCAAAATCTTGAGTGGAGAGGATCATAGATATCATGGATGGCCAGATGATTTTCCAGCTGCAGCACAACTGCCTTCTCAATAACCTTCCCCACAAAGGGAAGGTTAGAGACTGACCTGTAGTTGGCAGGACAATCCAGGTCAACAGAAGGTTTCTTAAGGAGGGATATCACCACCGACTCCTTCAGGGAGTCTGGAAACTCACCTGTCTCCTGCTGCACTCTGCCAACAAATAAGCCTTGCTTTTCATTGAGCCCCTTACCTCTAATTTTTTTTGCTGGACTATTTTGCCAAAAACAAAATGTAAAATCTGTGAGATCAGATGAGGCAATGACATTTATGGTGTCTCTACGCAGAACTACAAAAAAAATCACAGGGCTTTTAAAAAAAACAGCCCTGGAGCGCATATGTGAGTCCAAAGGTTCTATGCTTAACCTTATTCAAAATAGCTATCTAGTGCTGAGTGAGATTACTGCTATGAAACTCTGAAGTAGTTTAACATCAGACTTAAGAAATGACTAAAGGGTCTATTAGTTTAAATCTTTACTTAAACGCACGCTAATAATTGAAGCTCGGTGTAATTGTTTATAACACTGTTCCTAGTTCTGGAGTCTTGTAAAATATGTTAAACTATAATACGTTTAATATTTTATCGTCGTATGATTAATAAACATTGTTTATAATAAATAAGTGAATGTATGTTAGTAAATGTTGAATAATGTTTAGTTTTTTAGTTGAGTGTTATGTTATGTTTTATTGTATTATACATAAGAAAGAACAAAACTCCGGTCCAGTCAAACCTCAGAGAAAATATTAAATAAATAATAATAATAAAATAAAACTTTATTTTTATGGTGCCTTTCCAAAACCAAGGTGCCTCACAATTTTAAAAACACATCAAGTCACGCATGAACTTAATTTAATAAAACAGTAAACATATAAATGTTAAAAATAGGTAAATCAGTCACCAAATGCTTGGTGCCACAGATGGGTTTTTAAGGCTTTTTTAAATCCCTCCACAGTCGCACACTCCTGTAACTGGCAGGGTAGAGAATTCCAAAGGGATGGGGCCGCATGCATAAATGCCCAGGCCCCGGACGATTTTAAACACACTCTTGGAATCACTAGCAACCCCTCGCCAGCTGAGTAAAGTGAATTGATCGCCCAGGGCGGTAGGGAACTAGAAGCTCTTTCAGGTAGTCAGAGCCCTGTCCGTGTAGGGCTTTATAAGTCAGAAGACCGACTTTAAAGGTGATCCGCCATTGTACCGGCAGCCAGTGCAGACCGCGCAGCACCGGGGAAATATGGCAGGACCGAGAGGTTCCCATCAAAAAATGTGCTGCGGCGTTCTGCACTAGCTGCAAACAGTTGATTTCCACCCCAGAAAGCCCTAGGTAAAGGGAGTTGCAGTAATCCAAGCACGAGGACACAAAGGCGTGAACCAACGTAGGAAGATCACCGGAGGGAACAAGGTGCTTAATCCTGGAGATATTCCTCAGATGGTAAAATGAGGTCTTGATGATGGCCGACACCTGCGCATGCAGCCTCAGCCCCTCATCAAAAAATACCCCCAGGTTTCACACCCGTTCAGAGGCCAAGAGACATAGACCCCCAAGAAAAAGCCCCGAGGGTGAACCTACCCCTGACCCCCCTATCCGGTGTCTTGGGTCCATAACCAGCACTGCAACCAGCTCGAATCCATCCACTCCTAGATTTCTGTGAGGCAGTTATTAAACACTGAGAGAGCTCCATCTTGGTTGGGTGTAAAAGAAAGGTAGAGCTGGGTATGATCAGCATAGCAATGAAACCTCAGCCCATACCTCCTTACAATGTCTCCGAGAGGCAGCATGTACACTGCGAACAACATGGGGGACAACATCGATCCCTGAGGAACCCCACATGACAGAGGGATTGGGTCCGAGGAATAAAGCCCTGACATTACCCTCTGTGTTCTTTCAGTGAGGTAAGACGTAAACCATCTGAAGACTGTGCCCGACAGGCCACAGATGAACCTCAGATGATTGAGAAGAGCCCCATGGTCCACAGTGTCAAATGCTGAAGAGAGAGAGATCTAGAAGAACCAAGATAGAATGGTTTTTACGATCTCTCGCCATCAGGAGATCATTGAGCACCCGAACCAGCGCTGTCTCAGTACAATGCCTCTTTCAGAAACCGGACTGGAGAGGTTCATTGATGTCATGGATGGTTAAATGGTTCTCCAGCTGTACGGCTACTACCTTCTCAACCACCTTCCCTAAAAAGGGAAGGTTAGAGATCGGTCTATATTTCACATGGCAGTTCAGGTCGAAGGAAGCTTTCTTCAGGAGGGTTATTACTACCACCTCCTTCAGGGAGCTAGGAAACTCACCTGTTTCCAAGGAGCACCAGACTATCCGCACAAGGACCGGACCGATGGAATCAATACAACCCAAAATAAGGGAGGTTGGTCCTGGATCCAAACTACAGCACATAGGGCACATACTCTGGACAATCCTCATGACATCCATGAACTCCAGGTGGTCGAAAGTACTCCAGGAAAGCTGAAGGCCAGTGACCAAGTGCTGATCAAAAGCAATGCCATAGAGTGTGCTGGATGGAGAGCTGCCCTGATGTCAGCCACCTTAGTCACAAAGAATTGAGCAAGTTCATTGCACTCACAGAACTTGCAGACAGGCTGGGTTGCACAGTCTGTCCACAGTTCAGAAAAGCTGACCTGGTCGATTCTGAGCAGCTGCAATCTCCCCAGACAGGAACTCTGCCTTCTTACGGGTGATTGCAGATTGATAGGCTTGATAATGGTCCATCAATCTAAGGTGGTCGGCATCAAGGGCAGATCATCAGCAACACTCTAACCTTCAAGCTAATCGCCGCATCTCCCTCAAGGTCCCATCAAACCATGGAGACCGAGGACGAAGGGAGAGAGGACGAACACGGACAGGAGCAACGACATCCAGGGCCACCAAAATGGCCATATTATAGGCCACCACGAGATCCTCTGGGTCACTGTTTGCCACCAGAATAATTGATAGGTCAAGTACTTTCAGAGCTAACATCTCATAAAGGGCAATACTTGACCATCTCCACAGGGGTAGGCCTTCGGGGGGGGCACTAAAATTGAACCCCACAGTGTAGTGATCGGACCATCTGACTGGTTCCACCCCCAGATCTGAAGCTTTGATCCCCAGGAGGAAGACTAAGTCAAGTGAGTGACCATGTTTATGGGTAGCAGTGGTAACTATCTGCTTAAGGCCCAGAGATGTCATTAACTGGAAGAAAATATAATATGACATAGAAAGGAGTATATTCAGTAGAAGGAGGCCATTGTCCAATCAAATCTAAAGCAATATGCAAGGACATTGGAAAGAATGGCCCACTCACCAAATATTTAATCAGTATTTCAATGTTTATTATTCATATTTCATCCAGACACATCAAGTCCTACATTATGAAAAATATCCCTTCATTAGGCAGTCTGGTTTAATATCTAAAATATAATTTATACATTTGTTATATCCTTCTCTTTAAATCATTAATTTAAATTAGATCATTTCAATATGGAAAATCGTAGGGCAATTTTCACTTACTTCATTTCACATTTATGGTTTTTTTATCCTATAAATCTAATAACACCAAGTGTGGCTTCCCTAAGTATAACTGATACAAAATAATAATCAGTTTCAAAATGTTATATAGTATACAAAGAAAACAAATCTTCCTTTATATTTTCCTTAATAAAGCTTGTTTCTCTTACCTAAAAGCCTACCTAAAAACCAGCATGGACTTTTTTTTTCTTTTTTGTATCCACATGTATGTTACTGGTGAGAATGTGTTCATGGTAGAGATAAAATATGGGACAATTTAAAAGACAGCTCCTGGGTGATTATAGTTTAGTGAAACACATATGGTATAGCACTGGCGATAATGTGAATATGCAATGTGATGCGTTATTTATTTATTTATTTATTTATTACAGATTCGGCGAGTACCTTTGAGCCACAGACTCATTTACAAAGGTTCCACGTCACATAGGTTATATGCAGACAGACATTACAGCGATTGAACTCAGAGAAAGATACAGATTGTTTATAAGGAATCAGCCAGGCTAACATTCAAAATACTAGGGTTACTTAATAGAGTAATTACACACTACACATAAGATGTAGCTGTATTATAACTTATGAGCGACACTGGTTGGTCTTTAAGAGAAGAGGCAGGCCAGTGGCCATTGTCATAGATTAAGAAGGAGGTAGAGGACAGGGTTCAGTTGTAGTCACAGTTATTTGAAAACAGGAGGTGGGTCCTAAGGAGGGTTTTAAATTGTCCAAGTCTGTTCATTTGCCAGGGTGGAGGGAAGGCTGTTCATCCACACGGGGGCCCTATAGCTGAAAGACCTTTGGAACTGAGAGGTACGGCTGGAGGGACTCGAGAAGAGATGGTGGTCTGAGCTACTGGTATGCTTAACCTTAATGTTTGGGTGGATTAAAGGGGTGAGTCCAGAGGGGGAGAGGTCTAGTGTGATTTTTTTAGCCAGCAGACAGGTGTGGAACCTAATCCTGTTGTCGAGATTAAGCCAGTTGGTAGCACTATAAAGCAAGCAGGTATGTGTAAGACAGTCACATTCTAGCACAAGATGGCAAGTTTTGTTTAGGGAGATACGGAGTCTAGCTAGGGATGAGATGCTTGCCGCCCCATATATCAATAAGACATAGTCTAGCAGAGAGAGGACCAAGGAGGAGACAACGAGCCTGAGGGCATCAGGGGTAAGGCAGTGCTTGAAGCGGTGCAGAAGCCCCAGCCTGACGTTAAGGGCCTTGGATAAGTGGTGAATGTGCTCATGGAAGGTAAGACCCAGGTCCAAGGTGATGCCCAGGTATTTAAAGGAGTCCACCTGCTCCAAAGGTAACCATTAGATAACCATATGCATTAGAATCGCACTGAACTCAGAATGTGAATAGTTAAACGTATATGAAATGAACTATTGCAATAAGCAGTTACAGCACTGAGTGACATGAAAATGTTTAACTTATCTATTTCCAGATAGAATATATATTGTGACATTTACACATGGTCCATGGATACAAAAAAAGAAAAAAGCTCATGCAGGTAGGAGAAACTAGCTTTATTAAGGAGAATATAAAGGGAGATTGGTTTTCTTTATGTACTGTATAAAATACTGAAACTGATTATTATTTTGTATTAGTTGTACTTAGGGAAGCAACACGTGATGTTATTAGATTTATGGGATAAAAAAACAGACAAATGTGAAATGAAGTAAGTGATAATTGCCCTAGTATTTCCCATATTGAAATTATCTAATTTAAATTAACGATTTATAGAGAAGGATATAAAAAATGTATAAATTATATTTTAGATATTAAACCAGACTCCCTGATGAAGGGATATTTCCCAAAACGTAGGACTTGATGTGTCTGGATGAAATATGAATAATAAACACTGAAATATTTGTTAAATATTTGGTGAGTGGGCCATTCTTTCCATTCTCCTTGCATATGTATTACAGTATATATGATTATTGGCTTAAGACGTAAGTATGTTTGTGTACATGTACCTCGGTCAAACCAGTAAAAGGGCAGCGTGGCCCAGTGCTTTTTTACCTGGTTGCAGTTAACAAATTTTTAAATTAAATAAAATAAATGTTATATGTTTCTATCAGGTTCCCTCTCAGGCTTCTTTTCTGGAGTATGAACAGGTTCAGTTCCCCAGTCTACCCTTGTAAGTCACCTGCTTCATGTGTTTCATCATTTTTACTGTAAACATGGCTAAATGATCAAATGAAACTACAGTATTAACAGACAATTCATGACCATTATGGCAGAGAAATTTAGGGACATTATACAGGGGGGATGAGCTCCAAGGACTGTAGGCTTGTGCACTATATTTCATCTCTCCTTAAATACAAGCAGATTATTTAGTATCACAGAGATTTTCATTAGCTGAGATGTAGGAAACAAGTTGTTAGGCTGTACTGTATGACCAGCCAGTGACATAGGGGATACAGGATGGCATTCCTCAGAATGTGCTCTTTATCTCCACTTACAAGGGGGCAAGACCAGAACTCATGAGTGGCGAAGCCACAAGTGAGTTGTGAAAGTCTTGTGCCCTCACAAGTGGACATAAATTGTGCATTTTGAAGCAGGCCATTGTGTGTACGATTTATACAACATCAGTTTAACACAGAGTGATGCACCCTGTCCTATAAATAAGAGGCGTGCTCCCTGCCTGTACATATGGTGGCCGGTCGAAGAGGTGTGAGGATGGCTGTGCCAGTTGCCATATGCACATGTGGCACCACCGATGTGGATACGGTCAGTGGGGGGTGACCAGTGCCCCGGGGGGGAACTACTGGCAGCAAGGCAAGTGGTTGTTTGAATGTCCAGGGTGGCGATGGGGGGGGCACTACCACCAGGGATGTAAACTTTTATGTTGGGGCTGGGATCAGAGGGAATGAAGGCACTACTACAACCAGAGAATTTGTTTCAACATATGTGTCTGTGATTGGAGGAAGGGTGGGCACCACTACCACCAGAGAATTTATTTCAACATATAGGGATGGTGATCAGAGGAGGGACCACTAGCACCAGGGATATATTAATATACCTAATGGGCTGCTGATTGGCGGAGGGGGGACCACTAGCACCAGGGATATGTGCATGTCTGGAACCAGGCAATTGGGGGCAGCACCATGCTAACGTGCCTCACTACCCATGCAAATGAGCAGATAATGGCCTTCAAATGGCCCCTTAGTGCCTTGCATGCCCTATGGGCTCATTTGCATGAGTCCCTTTGAATATTGCGAATACTGTTCCAACACTATCCATTTTGGCAACGTACTTTGAGAGTCCTGTCAAGGCAACGCTATGTGGCTTAGCGCTGGGTCAACATTGCCCTATATTCACTCAAATCGCGCTTGTGCACTATTCAACTGAATATAGCATCTTTGGGAAGGTTCGTTCATTGCTAAACATGTTAACGATGCATTAACAGGGATTAGCGTGATTGGACAGGGAGGGGGACATAGTCAACAGCTCCCAGTGCATGGTGCTAAGTTTATAGTGTTTATGTGTGTAATATACTGCTGTGTCTATGTAAATAAGGGATCTCCCTTGCATACAGGGTGCAGCAGTATATTCAGCAGTTTTGAATGCCATAAGCAGCTGCTGTCACAGCACTGTTTAAGAAATATAACACCCTACTCTTTTCAAAGTACACAGTGGTGCATGATACCCCCCTTTGCCAAGTGCTGGGTAGTGAACTGACAGCGTAGCTGTCAGTCCCTGCAGTGTCTCATCCTTGGCAGTCTAGTGTCCCCCTGCCCCTGATCACCAGTCAGAGGTGTATAAATAACCCAATGCCACGTCCCTGGAAGTCTAGTGTACCAACCAACCTCGATTGTGTGTCTCTAAATAATCCAGTGCCACTTCCATGAAAATCTAGTGCACCCACCGACTGTTGATCCAAGTGGTCTAAAAATGGAGTCCCTATCACCATGATAGTCCAGTTCCCCCCCAGCCCCAGCACAATGTCCATTTCTCACAACCTCCCTATCCCACCCACTCAGCACCCTCAACCTCCACCACCCAACGGCACCTCATTCATCCTGTATGGCAAAACTGAACAGCTGCTGGCATCCTGAGACAGTGGCCAGCACGGCCCCTCAGCTCATTACCTTGGCTGATGGCCAGCTAAGTGACAGGGAGCAAGCACATGCCTACTGTAGAAACAACTTGTGTGCACTCTCTCTCTAGCACTCAAATGGCAGCCAGCCGTGGTGTAAGCAGAGGGGACTGTGTGCTGCACTCCCACATATTGAAGCAAGCAGCACACACTGGTCAGAACATGCTGCCTGTCTGACTATGTCCCCCAGACTGGCTGTGCGCTATCTCAAATTTGCCACTAATGAATGCATGGGCTAACATCTGTCTCTGAAAAGGGGCCAATAGTGTCTACCATGTTATAAAGGAAGGGTAACACATGATCTTGGTCAAGCATTTCTATTGGTGTGAGGCTCCTGCCACGCCAAAAATACAAAGAACACATTTCGGAAATAAAAATTGCAAAAATGAAAATACAGAGGACCATGATCAGCTTACAGTAGTGTGGTTATTCCTGTTAAACATGAGCTGCTCTGTGTAAAAGTAAATAAGACAAATGTAAATATTAAGGAAAGCTCCCTACCTCATATTGATGAGTGTTATAAATGGTAACTAAACTTAGGTTTCTGAAGTCTACCCCCGAGGATATGTAATTGTCAACATCCTGTCCCATAAATATCACAATACATTTAGCAAACCAAAAGAAAATGAGAAACGGCTAAGGCCCAAATCAGATGTTGGTATGCATCCATGGAGTTCGATATGAATGTATTTATATATGTAATGATTATTATGAATAATAATTACTATTTTCGTTCACACCAAAAGATACTGTATTTGCACAACCAGAAAGACTGAAAAGTAGAATCATGACACGGTCCTTCCATATATCTGCTTAACACCCATACATTTATGGTATACACAGGAGTCCAAAACAGCTGAAACCCAATATACAGTATGTAGGCATCTCATTCAATTGGTGGTAAGTACACTACACAACCAAATGATAGTAACCCATCTGATGTCACTGATTGCGTACGCAACATTAGGACACCACAAGGCACACACAGGAAATGGAGTGCATCTGCAGCACAGGGAAGGGTTTGCCACATCTGGGTCCCTTACATGACCACTCAGTTTAGGATCAGTTCCACTTGGGATAGCAATAGCATTTGTAGAAGTCAGTTCTGGATCTGGATTGACTGCTTACTTCTCCAGGCATTTATTAAACCACTGATCATGAAGACTTAATGAAATCTGTGCTGAACATTTATTTGCTGATTACATTCTGATACAGTACCATTAACCAAGCTGTTGAACCATAACCCCAGCTTAGATGAGCTGACCTAATCTGCATCTGCCTTGTTGAGTTGCATTAAGCAGTCAGTCTGAACACAGCAAATTAGTTTGCACCAGTTTTATGCCACTTCTAACGGTAAACACATTGTATTCCAAAATAGCATTAGGTGATGTAGGATGGCCTGCTTCTTCCACCAAAAGAAGGAGCTAAAGGATGATCATTAAATGGTTCTCTTGTTTACAATAATATACTGTAGGCTGATAATCCTCTGTACCATGACAAGACAGTGCAGCTGCACTCACACAAATACAAACAAGACAACTTAGTTTTGGGATTCCTTATTTGAAAATAATATCATAAAGATGACAGGGTGGCCCACTTTTTTAAAACTTAGTGTACTTTATTGATTTTGTCAAGGTAACAACATACATACTGTAATACGTGCACTTTACACGCCCATTCATATTAAATGCTGACGTGTTACAGTAGTCCAAGTACACGATGGGTTTGATTTTCAAAGAGCCCTTAGAGCAACGCAAGTTGCATCACTCCAGGGTTGCGGCAAACTCTGAGTCCACCAGGGGCCATGCATCTGATTTTCACAAAAATCAGGGTCCTGGCACCAAACTCGCCGGGTTTGCTTCAAGCTGACAGCTGAGCCAAACAGTTGGCGCACCTGCGGGAATTGCAGCAGTGATTTGGTCCCTCGGCCCAGCGCAACACAAGAGGGGTCAGGATGGTTGGGTGATGGTGAGTCAGCTGGAAAGGAGGAGAATGGGGGCAGAAGAGGTGCAGTAGGTGGCATGGGGGAGTCAGGGAGAGAACTGGGCATGGGTGGGAGTGATTTTGGACCCCGCAGGATGCTTTTTTTAATTTAGTCAGTATCATCTATTGCTTCATACTATTGTGCTGCAGGGTACAGTGCCACTGCAGTATACTCCAAATTATAACCAGAGCAAGTCCAACACAGCCACAGAGGGGCAAGTGCTATGTCTGAATATCAACTTCAGCATATGTACAGTAATTCAGCAGACCTCAAAACTGTTATGAAATACAGACCTTAACAATCATCAACTATATATCTAGTAATAAGGGTGCCTTTTGCATATCCTCAGAGCCAATGGTATGAGACTGCTGGAGGGGGGGGTTCCCAGGGACAGAATGCCATGTCACTTTCTATTCCTGGCACCCCTTCCCCCAGAGGTCCCAACCCATTGGCTCTGAGGATATGCAAACAGCACCCTCATTACCACAGTAGGTATATAGTTGATGATTGTTAAGGTCTGTATATCATAACAGTTTTGAGATCTGCTGAATTACTGTACATATGCTGAAGTTGATATTCGGACATAGCACTTGCCCCTCTGTGGCTGTGTTGGACTTGCTCTGGTTATAATTTGGAGTATACTGTAGTTGTACTGTACTCTGTAGCACAATAATAAGAGGTGATAGAAAATACTGAATACATAAAAAAATGTACCCCACCGGGTCCAAACTCACTCTCTCCTATGCCCAGCTGTCTCTCCCAACTCTCCCTATGCCACCTCACATGCTCTTCCTGCCCCTAGCAGCCCAGTTTCAGAACCCTTCCCCCTTCACCACAGTGTGTGGCACTGGTGCACTTAGATCACCTCTCGGCTGGTCAAAGTGGAGTCCCTTGCTGCGTCCATGGCGGGGCTCACAAATTCTCAAAAATGGGGATGTTGCAGCCCCCTTGTGACCTGGTGCACCCTGATTAATGGCACAAGGCTAGTGCAGTGCCACTTTGGTACAACAGCTCCCCTTTTTGATGCACATCGCATTCAGAAATTGGGATTGCTGAATCTTCTGATGCAAGGTGCCACTTGCATCATTTATGTTTAACACAGGCATCTTGTGTCATTCCCTGGGCTTTGAAAATCAAGCCCATTGTTTATATGGTAATGTGTGTGTGTGTGTGTGTATATATATATATATATATATAGAGGCAAAATCTCTGTTTAATGCATTAGTTAGGGTTGTTCCACAGCGACAAAAGTGAGGAAATTCACTGTTAGGGTTGAAAACCCTAACTCAGAATTCACCCCCCCAGCACCACACACGCACACAGACACACACACACATATGCAAGTGTGGGGGAGGACCAAGTCAACACAACCAATGACAGACATCCAGCAACAGGTGACAGAAATAACAAACAATTGTCTAAATGTACTATGCGACATCCCCACCCACCTGACCAGGTACTGCTTGCTCAGTGGAGATCAACAGCAAAACTGAGGCCATGTACACCAAACGTACACATCCCTGATTGCAGCTGCACACAACATACCACACTTAGTAGTTGCATGGCCTTACCTACCGATGCCCCACACCACACCACAACTGGTACTGTGCCGTTAGTCAATATAAATGCTAAAGGTGCATGATGACAGTTGTAGAAAGGTTTTAACACTAGTGAGTATACATTAATTAAAGAAATACAAAATTAACTACAAGACACTAGCATGCTTAAGATAAAAGTAGTGTTACATTTAGTATGTGATTTAATAGTAGTACATTTACTGCAACGGTTTACTCAAGATAGAGAGGCTGATGTAAACGTATGGAAAAGCATTGCCTGTTCAACGCTGTGAAATTCCTACTGCCAGTATCAGATACATTCTTACTGATGAAGGTGTACTGCTGATGTACATACATAGACCTTCAGTGTGTTTCAATACTAAAGATGCAGTAAGTATTCTTTGTAAGAAACAGTGTAATTGCATGGATCAGGCCAAGCAACTTCTAAATATCATAGCACTATAGAGCCAACAATGACGTACCTGTATCAGAGATGTATATAGGATAGATTTTCCTGTAGGCACTTACTGAGTATGTTGTACCTGAGAAAGACAATCTCATTGCATCTGTGATGACTAACTTATTCAAATAGTGATACATTTACTATTGTTGCAATGAGTGATCTATGCCACTTATGGACACAGTGTAATTTTTTTAACAGTTGTTTCATACTCAGGCTGTATGCCTAGTGTTTGGGTTTGCCACACTTCTGTCACTGATGCTATCAAAGTGATAACTATGTTAATTGTGGTACAACAGGAATCAAGTAGGTATAGTGTAGATATAAACAGAATGTCTTTTAGTATTGATTTAACTCACAATGGGGTAAGTGTACTAGGACATCAGGGGTCATTCTCTATCACTGACTCTGTCAGTTATAATCACACTAAGGTTTCGATGACTGTAATGACCAAGTTACACTGTTCATCTTCATGAGTTCATATTCACAGCCATTCTCCAGTAACTAGACAGTGTATGGTGTAACTGGGTGGGACACTGTGTTACCAAAAGCTGCTGCAGTGCCTAGCAGAGGAGAGTATCTACTCATAAAGACAATTAAGCAATAAGGCATGACCAAAAGTTATGTTAAATGGTCTGTTAATCACCCTGTAGGGGTTTAATGTTGAATGAGGCATAGCCAAGTGCCACATGTCGCTAGACAATGATAAACTGACCATTAACATAATACCTGGGAGTGGCTTATTGCTATCATAATAAAATTGTTTTTTAAACAACATTAAACCATGTTCATCATATGGTTAGGCTCTACATGTATGTTAATAAAAACTAAACATAAGGCTGTTACAATGTTTACAGTCAATTAGAAAGCTGAATTTCTCAAACCCTTGTTATAATCAGAGATATTACACCTGTACAACTCCTTGGTTTTGCTCAACTCTATTGCTCAGGTGGCCCACCACATGTGGTGTGGTGTAGTGTGGGGCATCGGTAGGTAAGGCCAAGCAACTACTAAGTGTGGTACGTTGTGTGCAGCTGCAATCAGGGATGTGTATGTTTGGTGTACATGGCCTCAGTTTTGCTGTTGATCTCCACTGAGCATGCAGTACCTGGTCAGGTGGGTGGGGATGTCTCGTAGTACATTTAGACAATTGTTTGTTATTTCTGTCACCTGCTGCTGGATGTCTGTCATTGGTTGTGTTGACTTGGTCCTCCCCCATACTTGCATATGTGTGTGTGTGTGTGTGTGTGTGTGTGTGTGTGTGTGTGTGTGTGTGTGTGTGGTGCTGGGGTGAATTCGGAGTTAGGTTTTCAACCCTAACAGTGAATTCCTCACTTTTGTCGCTGTGAACAACCCTAATTAATGCATTAAACTGAGTTTTTGCCTCTAATTTCCTTTCTTTGAGAATGATAATGAGAAATAGTGAATGTAATGCAGTGGCGGGGCTGAGGGGCCTCCTACCCACGTGTCTTGGTAATGAGGCGGGGCCCTTTGGGCCCCTGCTCCCGCCACATGATAGTCTTGTGGCATAGTAACAGGAAGAGCAATGCAAACAGAAGCGCTAACAGTGGCGCACATGGTAGCGCAAGTGCGAATGAGAACAGAAAGGGCAATGCACGGTGGCATAGACAGGAATGGTCTGCCACGTGATGTGTCTGTCACATAGTAACATGGTGCCTGCAAAGCGGAAATGTCAATGGGCATGGTGACGCAAAGTGAAACAGAAAGAGAAACAGTACTGTAGACAGAAATGGCAAAAATAACAGAAGCATGAAGTGCAAATGAAAGCATAAAGGATAGCACATAGGGCCTTGCTCGGCACCCAGTGTCTTCAAGGCACTTGAGGCAAAAGAGCCCCACACTCCCACCACATGATGTCTTGTGGCATAGTAACAGAACAGCAACACAAACAGAAGCACTAACAGTGGCGCACAAAGGTAGCATAGCGCGAATGAGAACAGAAAGGGTAACGCACACGGTGGCGTAGACGGGAATGGTGTGCCACGTGATGTCTTGTCACATAGTAACATGGTGCCTTTAAACGGAATGATGTCTTGTGGCATAGTAACAGGAAGAGCAACGCAAACAGAAGCGCTAACAGTGGCGCACAAGGTAATGCAAGCATGAATGAGAACAGAAAGAGTAACGCACACGGTGGCGTAGACGTTAACGGTAAGTGAAACGAGCACGGAACCACAAGCGGAAAGGGCAATGGTAACAGTAATGTAAGCGCACAGGCTGGTTTTTCCCAAAAGCTGAATAGAGAAAGACAGTGAGTACAAAGAATGTATGCATAGTAATGGGTATCGGAGCAGAAAATGAGGACTTGGAATACTAAATAGGTTATATCTCAGGAACCGTACGACGTAGAAAAAAAATTTAAAAGTCATATGATTTATGACTGTCCTGGCTAGTTTTGTACTTAGCCCTAATTGGGGGGCTAATAATTTTTCTGACGAAAAGTCCGTATCTCGCACCATTTCCGAGATACGGGCCCTGACAGGCGCAGCGAACGCCGTAATGTTATCCTATGGGAAAAAAAGAGAAGTTCAGAGTGCCATAACTTTGCCTCCCTGTAATATTTTTTCACCAAACCACAGAAAGGCACATCTGTGGGCTGTTGGCTGTCTTCTCTCCAAATTTCAGGAAAAAAGACCAAACCGTTATTTTGCAGCAGGGTGCCAAAGGATTCTTGTAATGCGTTGGGCGCCGTAATGTTATCCTATGGGAAAAATCGTCAACTTTGGAGTGCCGTAACTTTGCTGCCATGTAATATTTTTTCAATACAACACTGAAAGGCACATCTGCGAGATGTCGGCTGTATTCCTTCCAAATTTCAGCCCAAAACTCTCAACCGTTCTTTTGCAGTGCAGTGCCAAAGAATTGCTGTCATTTTCCCACAGACTAGAAAATTACTGTCGCAATTTGCGAAAACTTTCGCAAACATTTGCGACACTTTCATGAGCATGAAAGTACTTTGCGAAAGTACTTTTTCCAGAAATCTGAAAAACATATTTCTGGGGTGTTTAACCCCAAAATAAAGACATGGCTAGCATCCTCAGTGTCCAACTAGGTGAATACAAAAATAATTAGGTTGCTAGAGGATCCCAAATTTAAATGCCAAGCATTTTTCTAATCACCAACTGAAAACAAAATGGCCAATTTGCAAAAGTAACAGGCCCATTTGCGAAAGTAAAAATGCATTTGCGAAAGTGTTGAACTTTTTGTTAACTTTTCCCATTGACTTATAATGGGAAACTGTTTTTTGAGTAACTTTTGAACCGTTTAATATTTTTTCACCAAATCTTCAAAAGGCACATCGGGGACCCTGGCCGCACATTTCCTGAAGATTTTGGGCCGGTCGCGCAAACCGTGCGACCTGTACGCGCGACCGTAGAATTCCAGAAAAAGCGTAAATGCGCTCACAAATCATGCTTAATAACTCTGCAGCTGTGTATCCAACTGGTACAAAACTTGGCAGATGCCAAGGTCTATGGTTCTTGATTGTGTATTCCAAATTTCTGCCAAATCCGTCAAACAGTTGCAAAGTTATTAAGGTGCAAAGTTTTAGGGTTTAACATAGAAATGGCTCCTCAACCCTAACTATGGTAGCACTACCGTGCTACCATAATATATATATATATATAATAGAATAACCTACTCTTAGGTGTCGCGGTCACACTCTGATATACGCACACCTTGGTATGCGTTAATACGCGCAGGCTGTAGGCGGGTGCATCAACTCCCAAGGCGTCGATGCTGAAACCGGCCGCCGCACATCCTAGAGTGGGTTATCTATCTTATAAATGGCAAATTGTTTTTGGGGGTAAAAGTGCAGGTGTCGGTCGCCTTCTGATATACGCATGGTCATGTGATGTGTTTTATACAATCAGAACACTGGATTTTCAGAAGGCTGTCCGCCCCATTATATATATATATATATATATATATACATACATATACATATATTGCACACCATGATGCTTTGCATTATGGGAGTATATGTGGTTTTGTTGCCAGTGCCCTCTGTGGGTAACATTTGTCTCGATGCTTTTCTGCTGAGATTCTTAGTGTTTTTAGTTTGCTTTCTTATCTTGGGCCCACCATGATCCAAACCCATAAGACCACATTAGGGCTGGCTCATTTTCACCTGGGGTGAGACACAGACAAGGCACACTGATGGGTCCTCTGTAGGATGAAACATGTGCCTGTGTATTCTGTTGTCACCCTTTGCAAATTTTATGAGAGGCTCTTTGGCACAATGCATTCTTGCTTAAAGCAGGACTATCCTAAATGTTCATGGTAATTTGCATATATATCCCATGATGCTTTGCATTATGGTGTTATGTGTCATTTTGTATTTCTTGGAAACCTGGCTTTGTTGCCAGTGCCATTTTTAGGTAACCCTTGCCTCGGTGTTTTTGTGCTGAGGTTCTTTATGATTTTAGATTGTTTATAGTGCTGCTCCAAAGTCCACTTTAGCTAAACTGAATCCCTCTTTCAACTCCCTGTGTCACTTTGCCCTAGACAAACCCCTGTATACACACCATTGTACTCTGTACTCATGTGTCTCCATGCCCTCTCTTGATGCCAGGCGCCTTACCCACTGTGCTTCCTTTATCTCCAAATATTGGTTTGGCTCTTTCCCCTCGTATCTTGCTTCTCTTCTCTCTCCCCCCCCCCCCCTTCTTTCTCTTACTCTCTTCATAATGCTTGCTCTCGCTATCTTGCTTTCCCTCAAATGAAATCTACTGCTGGCCAAGCTGTCTTCTAATTTAGCTTCCCTAAACTATGGGTCTCCCTTCCCCCTTCCATTTGCTCTGCTCCTTCCTTTCCTGCTTTGAAATCTGTCCTCCATGATATATCTATTCACTCCTGCAGTTGCTTCTAATATTGGGGTGGACTCCTGTTCACCTGCAACACACCCAGCACTGACACCAACACTGTCCTGCTCCACTTGTAGCAGTCATTTCTCCCTGTTCCTTATTTTGTTTTGTTGCATACTGTTTCATGTTCTTTTGCCCATTCCACAATTTACTGTTATGGTAATTTACTGTTTGGCCACGTATTCTTTAAATGTTGTTGAATTTGCATATTTTTTTTATACTTATTTCCATTTTATTGTATTATTTTATACACTGCATCTGTTCTCATCCCCCCACCTCCCTGGACGCATCTGAAAACCTACTGATATCAGCTTAGTGTGGCTTACCTGGTAAAACTTTTGAAAAGGAAGGAAGGAAGGAAGTATTCTGTAACCAGCTGCCTAAGAAATATCCCTTGCAGGGAATCAAGGATGGCCCTGCTTCTGGTTGTAACTGCTCCTGGAACACTCCAGTCTACATCTGGCAGATTAAAGTCCCCTACAATCAATAAGGCCTCATCCAAAATCCCTTCTAACTCCTCCCCCTGTGTTGGTGGTCTGTACAACACCCCCTTGCATATAAACATAGAAAACACAGAAACATAGACTTTGACGGCAGATAAGGACCGCTTGGCCCATCTAGTCTGCCCATTTCCCTACCTACAGGATAGGCCGCAGATCCTAGTTAACCAACTGCCTATTTCTTCCTACCCCCACAAGAATTGCCTTATGTCTGTCCCATGCATTCTTGAATTCTCCCACAGTTTTAGACCCCACAACCTCCTCAGGAAGGCTGTTCCATGCATTCACTACCCTCTCTGTGGAAATACTTCCTCACATTGCCCCTGAACCGCCCTCCTTCTATCTTTAAATTGTGTCCCCTTGTTCTTGCACGTCTCTTTTCTGAAAGATGCTACCCTCTTGGACTTTGTTGATTCCACTGAGGTACTTAAAAATTTCTATCATGTCCCCCCTCTCCCTTCTTTCCTCAAGGGTATACATATTAAGCTCCTTTAGTCTCTCCTCATACGGCTTTGCTTGCATACCCTGCACCATTTTAATTGCCCTCGTCTGGACTGCCTTTATCCTGTCTATGTCTTTGCGGAGATGGGGTCTCCAGAACCAGACGCAGTACTCCAGATGGGGTCTCACCAACTGTTTGTACAGAGGGATAACAACTTCCTGTTTTCTGCTGCTGATGCCTCTCCCTATACATCCCAGTATACCCCCAGCCCTCCCTACTGCCTTCTCACATTGCTTACTAACCTTAAGGTCATCTGATATGATTACCCCAGGTCCCTTTTCCTTTTTGTTGTTGTTACTACCTCCCCACCCATTGTGTATTCTTTCCCTGGGTTCTTGTTTCCCAGGTGCATTATTTTGCATTTCTTTGCATTGAATCCTAGCTGCCATACTTCTGACCTTTCCTCCAACCTTGCCAGGTCCCTTTTCATCCTTTCCACGCCTCCTTGTGTATCAACCCTGTTGCAGATCTTTGTGTCATCTGCAAAAAGGCATACTTTTCCTTCCAGTCCCTCTGCAGTGTCACTGATGAAGACATTAAAAAGGACTGGACCTAATACTGACCCCTGCAGTACCCCACTAGTAACCCCTCTTTCTTCAGAGTGGACTCCATTTACAATTACAGCCCCCCAACCCAGTCTCCAAGCCAACCCAAAGTACCTCCAGCCCTTTCTTATCTCCACTGTATCCTTGTAATTCCATGGCCTTAATACCATCCTGCACATTTAAAATAACCCCTGCCCTATCCTTTCAAAACATGGTGAAACCCAGAATGGCCACATCCCAGCTGTGATTGTTAGTGCACCATCATCTTGTTATGGCTACCAGATCCAGGTATGTCTCCACAATAGTTGCCGCCCTGCCCATATTTTGCCCCCCCTTCCCAAGTCAATCCATCACCCTTCCCTTATTCCTGATGCTGTCTTCCCCTTTCTTAATCTCCCTCTATCCACCCTTCTTAATATTTCTCTCAGCCTTAGAACCACCTCCTAACCCTACAGCCCCCTGTCCCTAGGCCCCTCTACCCCAGGGAAATTTATTTCTCTGTGGCTTCTCCTCTCTAATGCTCAATTTTCTGAGGGGGCAGTCACTGCCTCCATCTTTATTTCTGCCCCCCCTTGCTAGTTTGAATGCCAGTAGAAGTATCATTTAAACCATCCACCCAGGAATGCCATTCACTTCCAGGATGGATGGAGGCTATCTCCCTTGTACAGACCTCCATCTCCCCAGGTAGGACCTCAGTCCCTAATGTAGCCAAACCACTTCTCCCTATACTATGCCTTCCACCAGTCGCTGAAGACCTTGGTGTGATATTCCCTATCCTCCCTCAGCCATACACTAGTAGCACCTCAGTGAAGGCCACCATGTGAGCTATCTGCTTCAGGCCCCTTCCCAGTTCCTTAAAACTATCCTGCACCACCCCTGCTGCATTCATTGCCAGGTCATTAGTCTCTTGATGGACAATGACATCCAGCTCCTTCTCCTGCCCTTCCATCCTAAGAATCAGTTCCCCATCACTCTTTGCCAAGGTGCCAAGTAAACACTTCACCTCCCACTTTCCCTCCTGAAAAATTCCCCTACTCTTCTTCAATAAGTGCCATGGGATCTTTTACTTCCACTTGGACAGTGACCAGATATGGGCAGAAGGGACCTGTTTTAACATCTCATCTGAAGGAGGGCACCTTAGTTGTGCAGCATCCCCCTCATACTGCACTACAGCATCAGTTATGGGTATTACCCCAAGTACCTGATGTGGGGCTAGAACCCTCAGTCATCTGGTTGTCCAGCCCCAGAGATGAGCATCCTACCTACTAAGCCACAGATACTGCTACCATACCTCTGACACCATACCTCAAACAAATGCAAATAAGTGAAAAATAGTGACTACACACAAAGAATGAGTGGCAGATTTGTTCAGCACAAAATTGCCTTTGTAATGATGGTAGGTAAGCAAATATAATCATTATGTTTTTTTCTGTACCTTGGGAAATATCAAAAAATAGATTTTTTTCAACAAAAATCTGCAGCAGAAATAAAATTGTTTTGTAAAATATAAGACATATCTATCCCAATGTGCAAAAGCTTATGTAGTAACATATGCTCTACATGTGCATGTATAGTTTAGTTACATGTATCTTATATTGTACAAAAAATTGCGTTTTCATGACAGATTTTGTTTAAATAATCATTTACTTCAGTATTTCCTAACGTGTAGCAAAAAACAGAAGTGGGTACATGGCTTGCCTACCATCATAAGAAAGGTAATTTTGTGCTGAACAGCTTTGCCATACATGCTTTGTCTGTTGCTAATATGGGGCCCTATGCACTAATGGGCACAAGTTATGCTTCAAAAGTGCATAACCTGCACGTGTAGCTCCGCACATGCACTGGCTGCTATTCACGAATAGCAGCCACCTGTCTGCAGCTCCACCCCCCCCGGTGTGGCACAGGCAGATTCGAGGACCCAGCCAGGCATCCAATGGGATGCCCGGCCTGGGTCCCAGAATGAACCCAATGGTGTGGGTCCGGGTGCGTGAACAGCAAACACAGGCACCTGGACCCATGCAGCATGGTCCCCTTGGCTGTCAGACCCCCTGCCCAAGCCCATGTGGCATCGAGGGTCTCTGCCACACACCCGCACCACCACCAGCAGGACCCCCACCCAGAGGCCCATATGTCAGCCTCCCCACACACATGTGCCCTGACCCGTATTGTAGAGGCAACACCCTTCCCCCAACATATGTGTTCCCATGACACCATGGGGCAATGCAGACCCTCCAGAACATGTGAGCATCAGCCCCATATGGGCATTACAGAACCCACCCCTCAAACACACGGCCATGTCCCTGTAGGGTGTATGCTTACCCAATCCCCCCCCACAGACACACACACACATATGGGAGCCCGTCCCCTATGTGTACGCGCATCCTTGGCCCCCAATGTACTGGTAGCCCCCAGCCTTGGTATGTCATAGGTAACCCCCCCAAACACAGACCCCAGCATACTCATTGGTGTAGTGGCCCCCTCCCTCCTCCATGGCACTGACATCCCCCAAACCCCCATATCTGTCAGTCAGTGCTGTAGGCATATATGGTTAGCTGACCCAGCCCTCCTCGGCTGCCTAGTGGGTTGGGGCAGCATGGAGAGTCACTTCCTGTTCCCATCATGACCGGCGGGTGGAATCCATGGGGGTGCAGAGTGGGTTACAGCAGGGTCCCAGCTGCTGTAACCTTCACCCGTCTCTGTACCCATGTGGTCAGCACTACACGGTTTAGTGCATACCACGTAGTGCTGGCTCACCTCCAGAACTCCCCCAGCATATTGCAGTCTGTGCATCTGGGAGAACGGCCATGTACTTGCCTTGCGCTGTGTTTGTGAATGCCACACGGGGTCCATGGGACACCGCTCCGCAGCATTTGGGTGTATCAATGCTAACACGCCCGGTTTACACGGCATGCTGGTATTGTGCATAGGGCCCATGGTTTGTAAACAATACGTGCAAGACTTCCACAGATGTTTGAAGGGCACAGATGAGCAGATAAACTGCTGGCTACAAATGCTGCAAGATATAAAGGCTGTTTTCTACTGCCGCCTAGATGAATTATTTGGCAGAATCAGCTCATTGGTAGTCCAAAGACCTGATGGCCTATTTGTAATCCAAAAGGGAAATAAATGCATGGACACTGTTAAATCAGTCTCAGTGGCTTAGTAGGTAGAATGCTTGTCTCTGGGGCTTGGAGATCAGAAGGTTATGGGTTCTAACCCCACACAAGATACTTGGAAAAATACCCATAACTGACACTGTAGTGCAATATGGGTGAGGTGCTGCACTGGTGAGATGTAATACCAAGGTCCCTTCTGCTCATCTCAGGTAGCTGACCAGGTGGAAGTAATAGATCCCATGACAATTATTGAAGAAGAACAGCAGAGTTCCCCTGATGTCATGGCCAACATCTCCCCTGTAGAAACAGGTCCTTTCAAACCACCCACATTACGGTTTACCTATGCCAACTCGACAACACCGTTGTTGAGGTTTGGCATAGCAAGATCCCCGATGTCGACAGGAGAAATTTCGCCTGTCAGACATTGTTTTTTTTCCTATGGGTGTCTGTGCCCCCCAGGCCCCCCCCCGAAGGATTGTGAACTCGAGAGTCTAGAGATAAATCGAAGGCGGGGGGGCAAAGGATGAATTCACCCTCAGGTCCTTCACTGACAATTTTAGACTTGTCGAAATTGTCACTGTGGGGGATTTTGCCAGGGGTGCTCTATATTCGTCAGCATACCCCACATTACACACCTGGAAACAAGCTACAATAGCTTTCCTGGTCAAAGATTACAACTAAATAAAAATAAAAAGTCCTAAAGTCTACGGGCAACCCTTGACTACATAACTATAAACCGGCTTCAGTTGCAGGACCAAGGCCCTGATTATGTACTGTTCTCACGGAGCCTCAACCTGGTGGACCTCTAGACACTGGCCCCTTTAGGCTTTGGTCTTGGCTCAGCTCTCCAGCTGAATCTCTTAGCTGCCCATCTGGCAGTCATTTCACTCTCCAGATCAGCACAACTCTGGCCTCTGTCTGTCAATGCAGAAATCTCTAGCAAATGATCACCTCTCTGTACAGTTAGTTGGTCTCTCTCAGCTCTGTCTCTCTGTCTCTCTCTGCCTCTCTCTCTCTCTCTCTCTCTCTCTCTTCACTGGTTGCTCTCGAGTTCCTCTCACAGGTCATTTTGGCTGGATACAGTTTGTGCCCCATGTGCACCCACACACCTGAGCAGTGCAGTGTCTCTACAATTCCTACAGCACTGTTAACCAGTCACCCAGCTGTAGTGGCTGTAGGTGATGGCACTCCGGACACTAAGCTGTAATTCTGGTCTAACAGATCTCTTAAATCAGATTACAGAGCTCGGGGGGGGCTTGTAGGGGTTCTATGCATTTAGCAAACTCCCCTTATTTGGGTTTCTTTCTCAGGATGCTCCCTACAGACTGCAATCACCTCTTTTGGGTTCTAGCTATTTGGTTGTGTAAGTCCAGCTGTTCGCCTCTTGTCTCTCAGCTGTGGGAACCCCAAGCAGGTCTCCAATGTTGAGCAGTGCCAGGCAGCAGCTCTGCCTTCAGGCAGTGTCTCATGTAGACTAACAAGGCTCTGAAACAGCCTCTGTTGTTAACTTGGGATTCCAGCCCTCCCATTGGTCGATCCCAATCATCAGCCATTGGAGAGGGTCTGTCTGTTACTCACCACACTACTGGTCGGCACTCTTCCAGGTGAATTAGAAACAGAGAAACACAGAAATTAACAGGCAGGAAAAGAGCTAGTGTCTATCCAGATTGCCCAGAGACCCTAGGATATCAACCGCCTGGCCCCTGGCCCTGCCTTATTTTTTTTGAAATTGAATATGTCTGTCAGATTATTCTGACATGAACATCTAGGAACTCCACTGTCTTTTCTTTTATAATGGTCTACAGGAGTTTTCTTGCAATGGAGGTTAGACTAACTAGCCTGTAATTTCCATGGTTATCCCCACCCATGATTTTGTGTAGTAGAACCACATCTACCACCCTCCAATCTTCCAGCATGACCGAATTTCTCATGGAGCAGTTGAACAGGTCTGTCATTGGTTCCGACAGGGACAGCCCAGTTTCTGTAAGACCCTGGGGTGCATACCATTAGGGCTGATGATTTCTTTACCATCAAACCCTTGAGGCCCTTAAGTACCCTTTCCACTGCGCTATCCCCAATCTCCAACCTCCACCCCCATGTGCCGTTAAACTGCACCCCACCATCAGGTAGTTTCCTGCATCTCCTTCATGAAGATCAAAATAAAATTATTGTTTAGGATGTTAACCTTCCCTGCATCATCCTCAACACTTAACCACATCATTTTTCATTCTTTCAATGCCCTCCTTAGACTTTCCTTTTCCCCTTATGTAAAGAATGTTTTTTTTTATATTACGTCACCGTTATGCTATTTTCATGTTTTCTTTGTTCGCAATTGTTCTGTTATTCTAAGCCTATCCACATAATCCTCCCTGTTCTCCTCTGTCTGGTTATTCTACTATTTTTAAAAGATCTTTTCCTCTCCCTGACCAATTCTTTTAAATCTCTGCTGAACCAACTTGGCCTTTTGTGTTCCTTGCCCTTGCTAAAACACCTTCTACACTTTTTGCTCACCCCAGAATGTCCACTTGTTGGTTTCCCATTTGCTGTTCACCTCCAGCGCTCCTTCAGCACCATTAGTCATTTCAGGAGAATTTCGCTTATCCTACTAAAGTCTGCTCTCCTAAAATCCAGAACTAGCATGCTCACGGAGGATTGTTGGGTCCACAGAGTGATATCAAAATCAATTGTGTCATGGTCGCTTGTTCCCAGAGGTTCCTACACCCTTCGTTTATTTATTTGCTTGTAGTTTTTGGCCAGGAAAAGCACGCTAACCTATGATAACTTGTTTCCTGGTGCATCCTGGGGGGTGGGTTCCATGAACCTGTTTTTATGACAAGGGGAATATTGGCCATGACACCTGGGAAATTCCTCTACTCTTGGAGGTAAATTGTTTAGACAGATCTCTGTTTTTTTCTTTGTAGAAATTTATTATTCAGATATGAAGAGAATTTTATTTCTGTCTTATGTTCCTTTAAATGAACTATCTAACAGATTTATTGTAGAAGAAGGGGGGATATTTTTGTTTTCATTATGGGATTAGGAATAGAGCAAGTTTTCTTTTTTATAATTTTCTTATTTTTTTTTGTTGTACTGTATTACTCTTTTGGTTTCTTTTTTTCTTTCTGCAGAGATTTATTTCATGTTTACCAAGATTTCTTCCATGTTTATACATGATTATGTATGAGTTGTTTTCTTTCTGATTGTTTTGTTTTCTTTCAATAAAAATTCCCCTGCTCTTGGCAGGGAGCACTGTTGGCCTGACAGCCAAGATGGAAGATCCCAATGTAGAGGAGGTTGGAGCTTTGCTGCAACCTCCCCCCCCCAGCCTGTAAAACCTTGGAGGATGTTTTGTCGACTGCAGTGGGTGTTTCAGAAATTGGAAATGGTGAAGACATGGAGACTGAGGGCCCTGCATTGGTTACTGGTTCAGAAGATATATTGGCAGCCAAAAGGTAATTGGAGGCTGAGATGCAAGAGCCAAAAACCACCTGCTGTAGCTCTTAGCTGAAGATGAAGAGATGCACTCCAAATGGAGAGCTACCTTAACTCCTTCGGTCCCATAGCCGCCATATGGCATCGGAACCATCCATAGCTGAAATCGACCCAAAATGGCCACCGGGAAGAGAATGAGTTAAAGCAGCATTTATCTGTATTTGTGCATACTACACAGTCACCTTGAACCCCCCCCAACTCCCACCTTTCGGTACAAGACACTGTAAAGGACAGCATCAGCCCCAGCTCTGCCTCTGACACTCAGTTGGGCAGCCAAGATCAAAGTGGGCCGCTGACAGATAGATGCCATCTGACAGCAACATTTAACATAAAAGCTAAAACCTCTAGAGAAGAGGACTGGTCAGCTGAAAAGGCCCTTCTAGGGGCTGGATGGACGAAACTTGTAAATGAGCAAGGGATCCCTGACCTGGACTGGAAATTGAAGCATTGGTCTCAGACTGTTACTGGTACCCTGGATAAAAAAACACACCCAGAGAAACAAGTGTGACTGCCATGGACCATCAACACACCAATTAGGAGGCAGTATAGCGCAGTGGTCTAAGGCTCTGAGCTGCAAATCTGGTGACATCCAGCAGACCAGACCTGGGTTTGAATCCCACAGCTTCCACTTGCATACTGTGTGACCCTGAGCAAGTCACTTAACCTCCTTGTGCTCCCAGGTCGCTCCTGTAAAAAAGCTTCCAGCTTAGTGTGCTATACCTGGTTAAACAACTAAATAAAAATAATAAAAAAAAACCACACCTAGATTGCTGACTTACTGAAATCCCATCCTGCTGGATCCATCATAGGTGTCAGCGTGGCTCAGTTGGTAGCACATTCGCCTCTGGACTAGAAGGTCATGGGTTCTCGTCCCACACCGGGATTGGACTTGCACCTAAAAATCACTGGCATCCGAGTGCAGTATTGGGGGGTGCTGTACTGCTGGGGTGTGCCATCCTTCGGATGAGACGTTAAACCGAGGTCCCTTCTACCCATCCTGGTGTTGTCCTGGTGGGTGTCCAGGTGGAAGTAAAAGAACCCAGGGCACTCTTCAAAAGAGTAGGGAACATTCCCGGTGTCCTGGCCAACATTCCCCTTCCCATAAACCGGTTCATGCAATTATCCAGGCTGTGTGTGGGTGATGATGTGCGATATGGCCACCACCACACATTCAGTCACTTCACTACCAGTCTAGCATTGCTTGTAAAGCGCTTTGGATGTATGAAAAAAAGCGCTATATAAATACTGATTCTTCTTCTTCTTCTTCATCAATGCCGGAGAGTCATCTGATGGATATTTCAAGTACAGTTTCTTCTTCATCTCTTTGACCTCGGTTCAGTCCCACTCGGCCTCAGGGGTTCACACTATTGGCACTGAGAAGAATGAAGTGTGAACTAATTCCACTGTGAGTTCCTCAGAAAACGTGACTCACAATAACTCTAGTATCCAATAGCAGGAGAAAAATGTATGCTGCAACTGGACTCAAAACCAGAAATTTTACTCAATGCACAAAGAAGGGAAGGAGAGCTACAGGATGAGCCAACTGCAAAATTCTCTAATCAAGCTGCTAAAAATTGTTTAGCTGTGCCTGATTCCAATACTGCTCCCCAGAATCAAGCTGATGAACTAATTACAGCACAAGTTCTCTAAACTCCGAAGAACTCTGGGGGGATGTAATTTCAAATACAGGGGATGCATCTAATAAGGGGAATACTATTGCTGATAAGAAAGAGGGTGAAACAGCTCTGAATACAGAGTTAATGGCTGGCAATTTGGAGGGAAATGTTGCTTTTTTGGGCAGAAATAGAGGAGTTTGCTTCTACACAAGTCAACCAAAAGCCTGCTACATACATACATATATACAGTACATGTGAGCAGCACATGTGAGCAGCTTTGCTGCTGCCCCTGTAGAGAGTTTGGCCATGTGAGTATGACTTGCTAGAATTAATTCAAATGCAGTCTTTGGGACGAACAGATACACCCTTTCCACTACTGTCCATGGGCTGAACAAAACAGGAGTGATGGATTTAATCGTGAGAACTTTATGAAAAAAACTCAGCATGCCAGATTTGTAGAAACATCTTCAAAACATGCTCCTCAAGAAAGCTTTGCCTCATCTAATTTCAGCCTTCGCCCTACAACATCTCAAGGTCTGACCACAGAACCCCCATCTCTGCCCCTGCCATTCGAGTGTCTGCACCTTCTAATTCTGCCCCTCAGTAGGTCCAGCCAGATGATGTATCCACTTTATCACAAGAAACTGTAGTGCCAGGAATGCAGCATACTCTCTCTACCTCCACCATTACTAAGGCTCTTCAACAGGACCAATCCTCGATCCCTCCCCAGTGAAGACGGCAGTGGTTACCAGACAGAGAACAAGACTGGTAGTACAGTGTTAACAGACAGCTTCAGTTCTTCATGAAAACAAGTTTGAATTTCTGAAAACTCACGAGGAACATTGGGGTTATTGTGATATTAATTATATAGATTCTGATGTTTCAGCATATACATCAATTTCTAAATCTTCACATACTTTCCCCTCTACAGAAACAGAGGATAATTTTTCCAAAAGCTATAGGAAACCCAGGAAAAAGAAGATCAACCCTGGGGGAAATATACTACCATAGTGGATATGAATGTGTTTCTTTTAATCCCTCTTTGCTTTTTCTCTATGGGCCCCCTAAAATTAGTATCCTTAAACAACTGCAGCATTAAAAGTGCCATAAGATGGCGGATGATTTTTACTTTCTGTACCATGTACATTGCAGTATAGTGTTTTTGCAAGAAACTAGATTGACATCACTGTTTGATGTTATGCGGAAAGCCCCCCCCAAGCCCCCCATGCAGGGGGCTCTGCTCTCCCCCGCGCCCCCCATTCTAAATATAATCAACTCCGAGTCGGAGTTGATTCAGGAAGGGGGTGCAGGACCAGGAGACAGTGTGCTTGGGTCTCTGGTGCACCATTACAGCGAACTGTCAATGTTGTCGGCATTGACGTAGTTTGCTGTAACGGTGTCACTGTCGGGGGTATATCAAAAAAGATGTGGGTATAGGAGGCATCTTATTGGTCATTTGGAAAGGATAGGGCTGATGGTATAGGGGTTCTTTCTAGGGGGACCAATTTCTAAGTCCACAAACTGGTGGATATTTGTCCAGGTAGGGCTTTACTCTTGGGCACTGAGTTTAATTTGGAATCCATTAGGTTAATCAATTAGGTGCATTTTTTGACTTAGGTTATCAAGAGGACAGCTTAATTGATGCTTATTGGTCCCTACATGCCTCGGGGGGAGAGAAGTAGTTTCGTAACCAGCTTGCAACCTGATTTGAAAATTTTTTTGTACCCAACTCCGTAAAGGTGCAGAGGAGTATCAGAAAAAGCAGGTATCCTTAACAGACACTTCTGCTCAGTCTTCACAGTGGAGCAAGATGGGGATGGATCACATGGAGGCAGCAGGAACACCGTGGGGAGGGAGGTGGACTCAAGTCCATTCACAGGGGAAAGAGTTCTGAGAGGACTTGTGAATCTAAATGTGGCTGAGGCAATGGGGCCACTCGAGGTACACCTAGGGTGCTGAGGGAGCTCAGGAAGGTACTGGCTGCATCTCTGATAGCCCTATTCAACAACTCACTGGAAACAGGAGAGATTCCAGAGGACTGGAGGAGGGCAGATGTAATCACGCTTCATTTTAGCAGCAGCAAGGAGGAGGCTGGCAACTACAGGCCAGTCAGTCAAACGTCAGTGAAAGCGAATGGAAAAGATGGTGAAGTATCTTGAATCCAGCATCTTACAAGACCTGAGGCAGCATGAATTCATGAGGAGGAGGTCATGTGAGATGAAACTGATCGAGTTCTTCAACTGGGTGACCAGGGTGATCAGAGTGGGGCAGTGGACGTGGCCTACTTAGACTTCAGCAAGGCCTTCAACACCATAACACATAAGAGGCTTATAAGGAAATTGGGCAGTTTCGAGGTGGGACACAAGGTGGTAAACTGGATACGGAACTGGTTGATGGATGGGGACAAAGGGTGGTAGTCACGTCAAGTCAAGTCATGTTTATTTATAAAAAAGCACAATTCGCAAAGACCAAAGTGCTTGTACACAAATAATAAAGAAAACTAAAATGTTTACTTATCTAAAAAATAATTAAAATTAAACAATAAAAGAGCAGCAGACTTTATCTTTAGGAAACGCTATGCTAGACAGATATGTCTTCATCGCAGGTTTAAAGGACTCAGCGGTCAGGCACTCTCTAACCTGATGAGGTAAGAGCATTCCACAGAGTCAGAGCCACAATTGTAAATGATCTGGCCCTCAAGGTCTTCAAATGAACCCTGGGAATGTCTATCAATCCCTCACTGGAGGAGCAGAGCGGATGGAGGGAGCGATAGGGGCCAAGGAGATCTTGCAATACCGCGGTCCCTGTCCATCTAGGGCTTTATAGGTCAGTAAACCAACCTTGAAGGTGATCCTCCACCGCACCAGCAGCCAATGCAGGCCACAGGGCACAGGAGTGACATGGCAAGATCTACGTAAATCAGTCAACAACCTGGCTGATGCATTTTGCACCAGCGGCAGGTGGCGGATGTCCACCCCCAGCAGCCCTAGATACAAGGCATTGTAGTAATCAAGGTGGGAGGTCACAAAGGCATGGACCAACATTGGAAGATCATCAGGCAGGACAAGGTGTTTTATCTGGTCGATATTCCTCAGATGGTAAAATTAGGTCTTGACAATGGCCGACACCTGGGATTTAAGCGTCAGCCCACCATCAAGCATAACGCCCAGATTCCGCACCCTATCAGAGGTGATCAGCTGGCTGCCTCCCAGTCAAAGCCTGGATGACTGACCAGTAGACAACCCTCTACCTGACAACCTGGGTCCACAACCAACGCTTCAATATTATCAGGGTTCAACCTCAACTAGTTGGCACTCATCCAGTCTTGAATCTCAAAGAGGCAATTATTAAAGACAGAGACAGCTTCACCCTGTTCGGGTACAAAGGACATGTATAGCTGAGTATCATCTGCATAGCAGTGAAAACTCAGCCCATACTGCCTTATAATGTCCCCCAACAGAAGCATATACACTGCAAACAACATGGGTGATAAAACAGAGCCCTGCAGAACGCCGCAGGATGGTGGGGGAGAGGGGCCAAGGAAAAAATCTCCAGCACCACTCTCTGAGTCCTGCTCATGAGGAAAGAATGAAACCACCTGAGGACTGTACCTGACAGTCCACAGATCAGCCACAGGCACTCCAATAACACTCCATGATCCACGGTATCAAATGCCACAGAGAGATCAAGGAGAACCAAGATCAAATGGCTCTTCCAATCTCTCGCTATCAGAAGATCTTTAAGTACCTGAACAAGTGCTGTCTCGGTATTGTGCCTCTTCCTAAATCCAGACTGGAGAGGATAACAGACATTGAGGGTGGTAAGATGATCCTCCAGTTGCAAAGCACCACCTTCTCAATAACCTAGCCCACAAAAGGCAGGTTAGAGACTGGTCTGTAGTTAGCAAAACAGGGTTAAGGGAAGATTTCTTCAACAGGGGTGTCACCCTGTCTCCAACAAGCACCAGACTATCTCAGCTAGGACCAGTCCGATGACCTCCACACATCCCACAAGGAGATGGGTCGGACCCGGGCCCGGGCCCAAACTATAGTAGGTCGGTCGCATACCCTGGATAATCTTCACAATGTCTGTGATCACCAGCCGATCAAAGTCAGACCAGACAAACTGGGCACTTGCAACTGACAACTGACCACCACAACACTTATTAGGGCACACTGCACTGATCTCCGGCCTGATGGTATCAACTTTATCTGTGAAAAATTGAGCAAACTCATCACACTTATTCTGTGAAAACGCTCCCCAATTCTGATGACAGGTTGGATTACGCAACCTGTTGTCAGCTCGGAAGAGCTGATCCGGTCGATTTTGCACTGCAGCAATCTCCCTGGACAGGAACTCTGCCTTCTTATGGGAGACAGCAGATTGATAGTCCTTACTATGGGCCATCAATCTAAGTCTATCATCAACCAAGCCAGATTTCTGCCAGCGTTGCTCCAACCTTCACCCCACTCACCTCAACTCCTTCAAGGTCCCATCAAACCAAGAGGACCAAGGACAAAGAGTGAGTGGGTGAACATGGACAGGAGCTATGGAATCCAGGGCTACTGTCACTGCCTTATTATAGGCCAGTAGCAGATCACCTGGTTCCAAGCTTACACTTGGTCTACCCGATAGGTCCAGCACTGCCATAAGATGATCGGGGTCAAACCCCTTAAAGGGCGGTACTGGACTATCTCCATAGGGGCAGGTCTGTTGGAGGGAGCATCGAAACTGAACCCTGTAATGTGATGGTCAGACCAACCCACCAGCACCACCACCAAGTCAGAGATCTCCAGCCCCAGTTGGAATACCAGATCCAATGAGTGACCCTGATTGTGGGTCGCAGAGGTGTAAAGCCCAATGAGATCATCAGGTGGAGGAAATCTTGACTATATTACGAGAGTTTGTCATCAACCCAGGCATTGAAATCCCCCAGAACCAACCATCTGGGGGACACCAACACCACGTCAATGCGAAGTCTTTGACTTCCTGCAGGAATTCCTTCTCACCCCCACGTGGACAGTAGATGAGAAGTATCCTGCAGCCTACACCTGCACCCACGATACACTCAAAGGATCTAGTGACCCACACTAGCACATCTATGAGGCCCAGTTACAACTTAAAACAAATGGCTACACCCTACCCCTACGATCCGGCCTCAGGTGGTGTCTCACTGAGTACCCAGCCGGAACTGCTGACTCCAATACGGGACCAGCATTCTCGTCCAGCCAGCTCTCGGTGATGCACAGCAGGTCCGATGTTCCAACAAGATCAGCAATCGCTGCTGCCTTGTTCTTAGTAGACCTGGTAGTAAGCAGCTCTCACTCAAATGAGGCGAGAGTGACCAGGGGCATACCTCAGGGCTCAGTACTGTGACCAGTCATCTTCAATGTCTTCATAACCAAAACTGCAGAAGAACTGGAAGGGAAGGTATGCATCTTTGCAGATGACACTAAAATCTGCAATATGTTAGATATTCCAGAAGGGGTGGAGAGTATGAGAAGATACCTGAG
Source organism: Neoceratodus forsteri (assembly GCA_016271365.2). Classification (NCBI taxonomy): domain Eukaryota; kingdom Metazoa; phylum Chordata; order Ceratodontiformes; family Ceratodontidae; genus Neoceratodus; species Neoceratodus forsteri. The sequence continues at coordinate 241,821,269 of CM057451.1, forward strand.
AAAACTCTAAGACTGGTTGAGGGTATGGCTGCTGGGCATCAATGCAAAAAAGTACAAAATCATGCACCTAGTGCACAGACCAGGATGGCATATAAAATAGGGGGAGAGGTCTTGATGGTTATTAAACAGGAAGGGGACTTTGGGGTTATCATATCTTATGACCTCAAGGTGGAGGGGCAGTGCAACAAGACAGTAGGCAGGGCCAGCAGAATGCTGGTTGCATAGGGAGGGGACTCACCAGTAGAAGGAGAGAAGTGGTATTACTGCTATATCAACTGTTGGTGAGACCCCACCTGGAGTACTACTTCCAGTTCTGGAGACCACATCTTAGGAAGGAAATAGACAGGGTGGAGGCTGATCAGAGGAGAGAAAAAAATGGTGCATGTGCTGCATCATAAGCCCAATGAGGAGAGGCTGAAGGATCTCAGTACGTACACCCTAGAAGAGAGGAGGGAGAGTGATGACATGATAGAGACCTATAAGTACCTCATAGGGGTACAGGAGGGGAGTATTTTTCAGATAAGAAGGTGCACAAGAACAAGGTGGCATGCAGTGAAGCTGGAGGAGGGAAATTTATGAGGGACATGAGGAAGAGGTTCTTCAGTAAAAGAGTGGTGGGCACCTGGAACAGACTTCGTGCAGAGGTGGTGGGGGTACTAACAGTGGAGGACTTCGAGCATGCATGGGATTGGCACAAAGGAATCTCAGTATGGTAGGAATGTGGGTGAAGTAGCCAGAGATCAGGTAGGGTCTGTGGTGATAGAATAGGCAGGGATAAAATGGGCAGACTGGGTGGCCAAAGAGGTTCTTATTTGCCGACAAATTCTATATTTCTGTGTTTATGTTCCTAAAGGTGGCAGAATGTATTTTATATCCCATTGTATTTTCACACCATTGTAATTAAAGTGCTAGATTTCTTTTTCAGATCATTTTCTACCCCTATCCAGAGATGAAGGCTAAATAACTCTTCTGGAACCTGCCCAAGTATAAATTGCTGTTAGGCAAATATTATCAGCCAGACAAATGGTACTTTATACTGTATATATGACGGCCCAGTATCTAATGAACACAGCGACAGCAATCGAGCGCTTTCAAAAAGGGCAACTCAGTCACAGCGACTGTGTTCAGGGCTACCTGGCAGGGTAGCGACCGGATAACTGGGTGGGTGAAGTAGGGAGACGGGAAGCACATGCGCATGTACACTCGCACACACGCATGGGAGGGAGAGGAAGGGGAGGTATGTGGAAGGGGGTGTGGTGGGCTGCTGTCAAGCTGGTCTACTAGCGTGGTGGGGAGGGTGGTTGGTTGGGGTGTGCAGAGTGCAGGGTTCAGGTCCAACGCGGCACTTTTTTTTTGTACCAGTAGGCGGCGTGTTTTTTTCAAGATTTTACCCCCACCTCCCGACATGCACCCCTGGAGTTGAGAATCCTTAGTGGGATGCGGGCACAGCCCCACATAAAAAGTAGAATCCGTTGCCGTCTTTTAGTTCGCCGTGAGTGTACATTGCCGTAATTCATTTTCAGCTATGTACACTCACCCAAACGCTGATCACTATTCTGTGATTTCCGTTATCACATAGAACCTGATGGCCCAATGCAATGGTGGGATGATACCAAAAAGGATCTTAAAGGTTTGTTTCTGGGTTGGTAAACTGAAAGCAAATTTTGATTCTCTCAGATATGTTTCCCTCTATGACCAATTATACAAAATCCTGACTAAAGCTGCACTGGGAACTGGAGATTATAGGTAATAAATTGATTTATTAAAAAGCAAAATGTCTACATGTCATTTGATAGGGCAGCTTCTTTGACATCACAACTAAACAGAAATTTGACACCCATCACATACATACTCCCCAAGATCCACAAAAATCTGGTGGATCCCCCAGGTAGACCCATTGTGTCTAGTGAGGAATCTTTTACCCAGAATCTGTCAAAATGTGTTGACTTCTTCTTATAGCCTTATGTTCTGGGTCTTAGATCCCACATCAGGGACACAATGGACCTTCTTAGCAATTTGGATAACTTTGTCTCGGATCATGAATTTATCTAGGTGACCATCAACGTCCCTAGCTTATACACAGTCATCTAACACCCTTCATGATGGTTTGGAAGCTGTTGAGTTCTTCCTCAAAAAAAACCAGAAGTGTGCCATAGTACCTGCAACGTTCATTTTACAATCCCTAGAGTACATGCTAAATAGAAATTAGTTCATGTTCAATGGAGAATGCTTTAGACAGCAGTGTGGCACAGCGATATGGGCCTCTATGGCCCCTCATATGCCAACTTCTTTATGGGGCATTGGGAAGATAGATTTATTTATGATGTGACCCATAATGCATCTGCAGGGGAATACTCAGGCCTGGTATCAGTTTATAGATGATATAGTCTGTATCTGGCAGGGCACGGAGGAGGAGGAGATACATCAGTTCATGAGTGACTTTAATTCAGGTAGCACTAGTATTAGTTTACATGCAGACTTAACAGAACTAAAATATATTCCTCGGATGTTCTGTTTGAGGCCTCACCAGATCAGACTGTGTCATCATCGGGATACAGGAAGCCCTCAGCTGCTAATTCAGTCCTTCAAGCAGACAGCTTACTTCCGAAAAAATTAATTGATTCAATTTCATTTGGCCACTTAATTAGTCTGCAGAAACTGCATACAAGACTCAGTCTTTGAACAGCAGGCACATGAAATAGTGCAGAAATTTAAAAAAAGGAGCTACAGTATAGTGAGGAGAACATAAAGGAATCACTTGAAAAAGTGAGAAAAATAGATTGACACTCTTCCCTTTTTTATGGTAACACAAATATTCAATATACATTGGGAGACTGGATTCATGTGTTTATTTTAAATATATTAAACCGATAAGAGTATTTGTAAAATTACATAGACTATATAATATTTGATATTATTGTTAAATTAAAATGTATTGTTTGATGTTGTTGAGTTTGACCTTACATTGCCTTGCAGGGATAACCACAGGGGACCTACAAGAGAGAAAACTGGGAGTCTATTGGCCGGCACCCTCTTTTCAAACCCAACAGTTGCATGAAATTACAAGAAGAAGAAATATTTTCACAAATAAATGGAAACAGTGGAACCAGCAGGGCATAGTAATAGTTCTAAACTCGTATAATTTTAAAAATGGATTATGGAGGAAACAAATTTCTGTTGTTGCTGTTCTCACTTTGCTAATATTAGGAGGGGCTGTTTACTTGAACCCAGGGCCTGAAGTTTAAAAAAAAATAAGAGTTTTACATGATAATGCTAGAAGTATAAGAAACAAAATGGACACTCTGAGAGTAACAGTTGGGAAACAATTACTAGATATAATAGGATTAACAGAAACTTAGCTGACAAAAGAAATAGATAATGATGAACTTGGCATACTAGATTAAATACTATATTGACAGAACATATTAAAAAAGGGTGGGGGTGTTTTGTACATAAAAAATAGTTTAGGCCATACCAAAATATTACATAAAGGAAGTTTATATAATATAGAAACTATAACAGTAAAAGTTAGTAAATTGGATTTGGTTATTTCTGTGGTTTACTCCCTACCAAAAACAATAATGGAACAGCTAGAGGAAATAATTAACACAATACAGGGGATCGTAGGGAATAAGCCCTTATGGGTGATTTCAATTGTAATTGGGAAGAAGGGAGGGGTAGGTCCTTTAAAGAAATAGTGCCACCTTTAGTAGTAGTTCAGTATATACAAGAACCTACAAGATATACAAACACGACTAGAAAAGGAACAATACTGGATTTGTTATTTGTATCTTATTCACTGACAGTTGAGGACACAGGAGTTCTATCACCTTGTCTTGGAGATCATAATCCAATATGGGGAGATATAAAGATAGGGCAAAAATGGAAAACTTTAGAATCTAACAATACATGAGTGAGAAATATGAAGCTTTTTTCAGAAAATAGTTTCCTATTAAGTGTTGAGAGGGAAAAATGGGAGAGGTACAAAATTATATCAGATTTAGATTCAACTGTGACGTACTTTACGGAGACCTTTACTAAACTGTGTGATGTGCACACCCCAAGAATAAAGAAACAGAACAAATGCCCAGTTAAACTCCACGGATAAATGATAAGATTTTAAAAAGTATTAGAGGAAAAAACAAGTACTGGAAAAAAGCAAGAAAAACAAAACAGGTGAATGATTGGGTTTTGTTTAAACAAAAGAGAAATAAATGTAAACAACAAATAAAGAAGGCAAACATTCTTTATTATAAAGATAAACTGACTATGAAATCTGATCCTAGAAAATTCTGGAAGATCATTAACTCCATGTCCAGACCAGGGCAGGGAGTTAAGAATTTTTGTCTTGAAATTAATGGGTCCTTGATTGAAGATACCCATGAATTAGCAAATTCTTTAAACAATTTTTTTGTAGATTTACCCGGTGTTGCCCAATCAGAGGGTAGCCTGGGTTTTCAAAATCCACAAGGTGTAGATGATTTTCAAGGTCCCCAACCATCTTTTTGATTTAAGATCCTAAAGGTGTCTGATGTCCAGAAGGGATTAACTAAAATAAATATTCATAAAGCAAAGGCCCAGACTGTCTGGAAGGGAGATTTCTGAGAATAGCAGCTAAGTACATAGCACCTATAGTGATCAATATATTTCATAGAAGCTTGCAGAAAAGTTATTTTCCACAACAATGGAGGGTGAGTAAAGTCACCCCTCGTATATAAAGGGGGTAAACAAACAGAGTTAAATAACTATAGGCCTATTGCCTTATTGTCTATTTTGGCAAAATGTTTGGAGAGGCATGTTCATACTCAAATGATGGGTTACATAGAGAGGAATAGACTGATTACACCATACCAAGCAGGGTTTCGAAAAGGTTTTTCTACAACATCTGCTCTGATTGAGTTTAATAATCTTATTAGTACCTCCTTACATGAGGGATTAAATACAGCAGTTGTCTTCGTGGATCTATCCAAGGCCTTTGACATGGTGGACCACTCCCTCCTGCTGCAAACCGCAGAACGGATGGGAATTACAGAAGGTCCCAGGAAATGGTTAAGATCATACCTGGAGGATCATATACAATTTGTGTCAATAAATGGGGATTACTCTACCAGAAGGTTAGTGTAACCCCTTGGTGGCGCTATCCCAAGGGCTACTACTCCTGCCTGCTTGGCTAGTAGCAGGTTAAGGGGCCTGAGTTCTGAAACCGGTGCCTCCACCCGGAGGTCAGGGTTGGTAGTGGTCAAGCTAACCTGGTCACAGCCCTCCGGGACACTGTAATCCCTGTTTCCCCTCTAGTGATCTGAACACTGTACAATAATCACTTTCACAATACCCTTGGTACACCACACAAGTACACACACTGTTTGCACTTACCAATAGGGCTGGTTACTCTGGCTCGACCCTGGGGACCCCCTGTAAAATAAGATCATGCACAGCAAATAGCAACAGTACAGTACTTTGAGCACAAACTGGAACCACAGTCAGATTACATGCAGAAAAAAGTTAGATCTGGTTTATTCAGGGGACTTGAACAAGGGAGGGGCAAAATCAGGTTAATTAGCTTAAAGGTTATATCAATCAAGCAAGTATGCATGCGCTTTGAGTCCCCCCACATAGTCACACCTCTGGGTACCCAGGTGGAGAAGAGATGGGCTAGCCAGGAACATTGCCTGGGGATGGCTGGTGTCACAGCTGGTTGGGGCCTGTGATGGAAAACACAACATGCACAGTACTCAATATTTGTAATATGGAGCCAGAGGGCTCAGTTCATAAAGGAAACGAAACAACAAGACAATCAGATGACACACTCAGATTAAGCTGTTGTTGCAGGGAGCTACCCTGGTATTTACTCACGATACCCAAAACTGGACACAGGCTGGATGAAAATCGAGACTGCAGGTGGTTGACCTGGAATGCCAGGAGAAGCAGGGCCCACACGAGTCGCAGATGCATCATTCCTGTTCAAGCGTGGAGCAGGGGACTGATCCCCAGGTAGGTCTCTCGTCGATGGCTTCTCTGTGCAGCAGGTAGTCTGGCTGGGCCAGTCTGGCAAGGCCCAGACCGCATGAAGACAAATTCGGATGCAGTCTGTTTTGGGCTGGATACAGCTTCCAGCAAGCAGAACACAGTTCACACAGTGGGGAACTAACTCACGACCCACCAGCAGCAAATAACACATTTACATATAAGGGAATTCTACTGCACCAGGCAAAGTGCTCCCCGGTCACAATCGCAAAGTCTCTGCACACACCGGGAGCTTAGGGGTAGCTGGAACTCCTAACAGGCCGATTGCATTCAGCAAAATCTTCAGTCTTCTTCAGGTTGAGCCTGGCCCACTTCAGTAGCTTACTTTAGTCACACAACTCAGATTCAGTCCGAAAACAGTTCTCTTTCCCTTCTCAGGGCAGCAGGCAGACATGCAAGCCACAATTTCAGGCCTTTCCCCAAAGACTGTCTTAAGCATCTTGCTTCTTCAGCTCCCAACTTAGATCTGCCCTAAACAGCAGGCAGCTTGGGGAATTCCCTCAGATCCAAAAGGTTTGGTTGGCTGATTTGGCTGTCAGTCAAAGCAAGAGCTCCCCCTTTAGTTGCAAAAAAGGCGCAAAAAAAACAAAACTACAATTCCTACAGATTTTGACTTCAGACAGCTCCTGTAGTCCGGCTGCATTTTAGGTCCCACCAGAAATGATTAGTCCATTTCACAGTCCCAGGCCAAATGGTGGGGATAAACAAGACAGTCCTTGCTGCAAAGAAGGCAGGTTAGACAAACTACATTATCATTAACACTCTAAATGATTTTCAGCAAATAGTTACATCTTTCAACAGTGCTCCCTCTCAGGTTACTCATAACTGCAAGTAGGCAGCTCTTAAAGAGACAGTACACAGAGACTATACAGACTCTGGTAATCACATTTAAACTGCTAAAACCAGGACACCAGCCTGGCAGTGAGCATTTAGGCAAGCTCAAGGAAGACTTTTTGGGAACCCCCATTTGTAGGGGGGTTACTTTAGTAAATAAGGGAGTGCCACAGGGGTCTATATTAGGACCCCTGTTGTTTTTGATATTCAACAATAGCCTCCCATAAGTTATACAACACTCACAGATACGGCTGTATGCTGATGACACTGCAATGGTGACTGTGGGATGTAATAGTAGGGATTTACAAGAAAAAATGCAAGTAGATTTTGAAAGCATGGGGGGCTGGTTCACCAGGTCGGGTCTTGTGATGAACACAAAGAAAACAAAAATACTATACTTAGGATCTACACAGAAGAAAATAAACAACTAACTATTAAAGTGAATAATGATACATATCTGGAACAGGTGTCATCCTATACATATTTGGGAATTACTTTTGGTGAGGAAATGACCTTCAGAGAACATATTGAATCATTAGTTGATAGAGTGAGTAAAAGAGTGGGGGTGTTGCGGAGAACAACCACATGTTTAAATAAAAGTAGTAGGAAAAGGGTAGCAGAACAACTAATACTCCCAGTATCGAACTGCTAATAAATCATTTTTGAAAAAATTGGAAATAGTCTACAACAGAATCATCAGATATGTGCTGCAATGTGAGCCAAGAACACACCATTGTGTGATGTTGACTACACTACAGTGGCAAACACTTGAGAATAGATGTGCCATGACATGGCAAAAATTAATTTACAAATATCATGTAGATTATCCAGAGCATTATATTAATGAGTGCCTGTTTGGAGGGTGTGACCAAGTAAATTTAAGACCAAAAAGGAATTGCCAAATAAATAAGATTAATATTTTTGTTAACAAAAATAGATATGGTGAAAAGACCCTACTAAATAGATATGGTGAAAAGACCCTACGTCACCAAGCTGCTAAATATTGGAATAACTTACCTTATTTTGTATGTTCATTTCCAGTGTACAGTCAGTTTTTACGGGAATTGATAGCATTAAGTTATATTAGTTGTTCATGTTTCTAGGTAAATTTGAATGAAGGAAGAGTTACTGAGAGGTAGTAAAGGGAACACAGTGACTGATTATTTGAGTATTGTCATGTATGTGAAAATATACTGTTTTCTACTTCTATAGCTGTATATGTTATGTATAGTTAGACTTTATTGGAAATTAATAGTATTAAGTTATGATAGTTGCTTAATATTTGAAGTAAATTGGAATGAATGAAATGTTAGGATGTTTGAGGGGTAGTAAAGGAGAAATGTAATGACTGACTGTTTAAGTATTGTCATGTTTGTGAAAATATATTGTTTTCTTATGTTTCTACTTTTCTATTTTTATAGCTCTGTATTTTATGTATAGGTAACATGTTACAAACAGGACTTTCTTGTAAACTGGGCATTTGGCTTAAAGATTTGTTTCCTGTATAAAAATAAATTTTATTACTTTACTACATAAAACAAAGATGGAACAATAGCCCATTACATTCTCAGCAGAATGTAACATAGAAACATAGAAACATAGAATTTGATGGTAGATAAGGACCGCTTGACCCATCTAGTCTGCCCATTTCCCTACCTAACGGATAAGCTACAGATCCTAGATAACCAACAGCCTACTTCCTCCTACCCCCCACTAGAATTGTTTTATGTCTGTCCCATGCATTCCTGAATTCTCCCGCTGTTTTTGACTCTATGACCTCCTCAAAAAGGCTGTTCCATGCATCTACAACCCTCTCTGTGAAGAAATACTTCCTCACATTACCTCTGAGCCGTCCCCCCTCTATCTTCAAATTGTGCCCCCATGTTTTGCACATCTCTTTTTTTGAAAGATGCTACCCTCATGGACTTTGTTGATTCCCTTGAGGTATTTGAAAGTTTCTATCATGTCCCCCTTCTCCCTCCTTTCCTCGAGGCTATACATCTTAAGCTCCTTTAGTCTTTCTCCATATGTCTTCTGGTGCAGACCCTGCACCATTTTGGTTGCCCTCCTCTGGACAACCTCCACCCTGTCTATGTCTTTGCAGAGATGGGGTCTCCAGAACTGTACACAGTACTGCAGATGTGGTCTTACCAACTGTCTGTACAGAGGGCCAACATCTTCCTGTTTTCTACTGGTGATGCCTCTCCCTATGCATCCCAGTGTCCCCCTATTCCTCCTTACTGCCTTCTCACATTGCTGGCCCACCTTTAGGTCATCTGATATGACTACCCCCAGGTCCCTTTCCATTTTTGTTGTTGTCAGTATCTCACCCCTCATTGTGTATCTTCCCCTGGGTTTTTGTTTCCCAGATGCATTACTCTGCACTTCTTTGCGTTGAATCTAAGCTGCCATACTTTTGACCATTCCTCCAACCTTGCCAAGTCCCTTTTCATCCTTTCCACCCCACCTTGCATATCAACCCTGTTGCAGATCTTTGCGTCATCTGCAAAGAGACATACTTTTCCTTCCAATCCCTCTGCAATGTCACTTATAAAGACATTAAAAAGGAACAGCCCCAGTACTGAATCCTGTGGTACCCCACTAGTAACCCCCCTTTCTTCACTGTGGACTCCATTTACTATTACCCTCTGTGTCCTGTTGTCCAGCCAGTGTTTTACCCTGGCTACCACCCTGGGACCCACTCCCAGGCTGGCTAATTTGTTTATTAATCTCTTGTGCAGGACTGTGTCAAATGCCTTGCTAAAGTCTAGGTAGGCCATGTCCACAGCCACTCCCTGGTCTACTACTTTGGTCACCCAGTCAAAGAAAGCAATTAGATTTGTCTGACATGACCTTCCTGCTGTGAATGCTGCCTTGGGTCCTGTACCCACTGGCCTCTAGGTATTCAACAATTCTTTCCTTCAGAAATGATTCCATCATTTTCCCTATCACTGAGGTCAAACTGACAGGTCTGTAGTTTCCTGCCTCTGTCTTGCTCCCACTTTTGTGAAGGCACATCTGCCCTCCTCCAGTCCTCAGGTACCACACCATCCTCCCATGATTTATTAAAAAGGGTAGTCAGTGGTGTTACTAGTTCTTCCTTAGTTCTTTTAGAATTCTGGGGTGAATCCCATCAGGCCCCATTATTAATCCACCTTCAGTTTTAAGAGTTCTTTCAGAACCCTTTCTTCTGTGAAAGGACTAATAACAACTGCCCCCCCCCCCATCCAGAGTGCTTCTATTGACTGGATTAGGTATCTCCCAGTGCTTTTCCATTGTGAATACTGAGCAGAAGTATTTGTTCAGTATCCCTTCTTTTTCACTGTTGCTGTCTGCCCAACTACCTTCCTCTTTATTCAGCCTCAGTATCCCTGCCTTAGTCTTTCCTTGCTCCCTAATGTACCTAGCAGGTAGAGTGGGGAGCCTAATGAACAAATATTACCTGATCCTGCAAAGGAATAGAATACTGGGAAAGAGATGGGGAAACGACAGAATTACACTTAGGAAAGCAAACAATTTGGGGGACATGCTTACATCCAGCCATTGAGTGGCCACAAAAACGAATATCCTTATAGAAATTGGCTTCTCACCAAACCACAGGGATTTTACCATTGGGATAATTGTAATTTTTGCAGGTACACCAATGAAGGCAAAGAATGCATTCACCGTAATGGAAGTAGGACAGTGGAGGTAAGGCAGTTTATAGCCTGCATCATATCATTTATTCTATACATGCAGTAATTTGGTGTCTGTGTCTTAAGTATTATGTGAGATGCATCATACGTCCCTTGAAAGTGCACATCCAGGCATACATATGGACAAAAGCTAATAAGAATGAACCCAGTGCCCTGAGTACATACTTCCAAGCTGCCCATAACTCAGACCCAACTCTGATTTCATTAATTGGTCTCCAATGAAAGGGGGAGGCAACAGATTGAACAAGCTTCTCCAGAGAGACAAGATGAATGATTTCATTGAATACTATCCGGCTACAGGGTCTCATTGAAGAGGTCCGTTTTGTACCATAGTGCCAGATGGAGTGGGAGAACTCACTTTAAATGTGTGTCTCAGCAGGGCCAGCCTTAGCATCATGCCAGTCGTGCCCCAGCATGTTGGGGGCTCACCTTGACCGCTGCCGTGGAAAGTAAGCTGCTGCACTGTGCACAACATTGTTTATTTTTATTTGTTTAAGAATAATGCTGTGCATCGCTTGCTGCCTGGCAACATATTTCCACTGTTTTTGCTCCCCAGTTCCCGACCCACTTCCAGCAAATACCCCCCCATGAATCTTATGCTAAGTAATAGCTCCATGGGCATGGCTCCATTCACTAATCATTCTTGAGAGGAGTCCTAGTCAATTCATTTACTGTTTGCTTTGAAATATTATGCTGTCTGACCTGGCTGCCCGGCTCCCTGATGATGTCAGATGACGATGGCTCCAGCCTCCAGAACTGGTTACCCGCACCGATTAAAGGCTTAGCTTTATAGTTTGAAGAATTGTTAGTGATTAAGAACACAGACCAAGACACAGCACTTGCCCTAGCTATGCCGGGGCCCTGTGCAAACCTCCTTGCTGGGGCCCCATATCAGAAGTTGTGAAGCTCCAAGGAACATCCTCATCCCTATCATGGCCTCCTTGTAGCTTTATTTTTAGCTAGCTTTGTGCAGTTTTTGCACTTTACTTAAATTGGTACATACAGGACCAGGAAGAAGGAGGCCAACTGGACAGCTGAGTTTTTTTGGGGGGTCCCTCTGCTCTTGGGGCCTTGTGCGAATGCACAGTTCACAACCCCCCCTAAGGCCAGCTCTGCAGTCATGCCCCCCACCTTTCCTCCATAGAGTACATGTTCAGGGATTCCAGCATCTCCCTGTATGTTCTGCCCTGCTGACTTTTAAACATCTTTGTCACCCTCCTCTGGACCACATCCAGCAGGTTAATATCCATCTTCAGGAAGGGACACCAGTTCTGCACACTATGCTTCAGATCCAGTCATGCCAGCTACCTATATAATGGCAGGATGACTTCCTTCTGCCTGTTGCTGATCCCCCTGGCAATGCAGCCCAACAAGTTGTTGGCTTTTGCCACTGCCTTCCTGCTTTGTGAGGAATGCTTCAGGTCACTAGTGACTAACACCCCTAGGTCTTTCTCTTCCTCAGATTTGTTTACCAGAACCCCTTCCAGGCTGTACTCCATCTTTGTATTCTTGGCTCCACTGTGCATGACCTTACACTTCATATTAAAGCCAAGTTGCTGGAACTTCCAGTGATATCACAGATTGGCTAGCAGCTTGAGTGAGGAGCTCCCATCTCCCTGATCATTAAACTCTCATGAACAACAAGAAATTATTTTTCTTGGCTTCCTACATGACGGGACGGTAAGGGAGACGGTAGTCGAACAAGAGCCCAAAGTAGACAGCTCCAAATGTCACTACACTCAGTGAGATCTGCTTTTTCTGATGTCGACTACTGCTGCAGATTTTCTCCAGCCAGCTCTAAGAGCCATGAAGATGACACAGATCAGGAATCAGAGCGCTTACAAGGAGCAGATTTGAGATGCTCCTCTGAGAAATTAAAGCCTACTATAAAGAAAACCACCAAGAATTTAAAAAATTCAACAAGCAATTTACAGGAGTGGAGACACATGTTTAGAGGATACAGATCAACAGGTTGGCATCACGGAGGATGGTGTACTCCAGCTCAGGGTTGCTGTGGAGGCCTTGATATATCACGCGGACACCCTGCAAACTAAATGCATTGATCTAGAGGCACATTCTCGGAGGAACAATTTGCATCTCTCAGGACTCCCAGAAGGTGCAGAAATGGGAAATGTGTGACTTTATCTCAGATTTATTAAGAGATGTTGTGGCATTGAGAGTGACTATGGATATCAAACTAGAACATGCACACAGGGCCCTACTCCCATTCCCTTCTGATCCCAAAGTCTGGCTTCACCAAATTATTAGGAAATTTGCCAGCTATAGGGTGAAGGAGGAAGTGCTTAGGCACACTTGGCAGAAAAAGGAATGTTCTTATACTGGCTCACGGCTTATCCTTGACCAGGATTATCCCATGAACATACAGAAACAGCCCCTGCAATATGTGCACTTGATTAAAGCATTGAGACTGAAACAGATTAAGGTACAGACTCCTTACCCTGCCAAATTAAGAATTTTCTGGGATGACAGCGTTCAAATATACCATACACCAGAGGAGGCCTCAAGAGCCTTGAAGGAAAGGGGAATCCCAGTGCAACCCAGGAAACCAACACCCTGCCAAAGCCACAGCGGAGTGAATGGTCCATAGAACCCAGCCTTGAGTAAATGGATGATCTGCAGCTACTCAGACAATGACGAAGATCAAGGCCTCTCTTCAGACCCTACCTGGCTAGAAAATTCTATCAGATAGCCCACAGCCGGCCACCTGAAAAGTGTTCTGTATGTACTTTTGCTTGTGGGCCTTTATATACACTTTATGATTAGTCATCTGGTTTCTGGAGGGAAGTCTATTGGCTAGAAGTCCCAAGATGAGTTAACTACAGTGGGGACAAAGCCTTGACTAACTTACTAGGAACTTTTCTCTTGTACAGTACTTTGTTTACTCTCAGATGTTGTTCTGTGCCATTATTATATACAGTAGGTCCCCACCCTGCCTACTTTTTAGGGTTCTGTTTATATAGCAGGCACGGAGTCTTGGGGGCGAATGGGGACGGTGTTCCTGTCCTCACACGTTACTGCTTGGGACTATATCTTGCTCTGACACACGTGAGTATGCTAAGTATCCGATATTGTCTCTCAACCCATATTAAGTTTTTTGCTGGGCGGGGGGGGTGATGTAATTTAACTGTGAGCCTACCCTGTTTAATCTCACAGGTTTTGGTTGCCTTGCAGGCACAGAATTTTAAGGGCTGATGAGGGAGGTGATGTTTTCCTCACATGCTGCTGCTTGGGGCTATAACTGTCTAAGCACCTTCTGTTTATGTTGGATGTATGATAGTATATCCTAGAACATATCAAATGTTTACTGTAAATGGGGGGGGTGACGCAAAATGTATTGTGGCTACCCTTGGCCATGTGTGTAGGAATTTTCCCCAACCTTGTATTTTTTATTGATGAAGGTAAGGGTTGGACTCCCCCCACTCCCTAATTTTTTTTATAGTGACTCATTACATCTATTTCAGAATATAGGGCATTCATTATTACTGTTTTTTTATATTATGGTCAGGGGAACAGGCAAGTGGGCACTTTTTGGTCTTATGCTCCTGACGCCGCATATTCATCTTTTTTTTTTTAGCTCTTTCCTGTTTTGTCTTATATAGTCTTATATAGTGGTCTCCTGTTGAAGGGCGAGCTCAATCACTGCCAGCTCAGTTGCAGGGGTCTGGATCCTGCACGCTGTTTCCCCAACGAGCCTGGAGAATGTATATTTATATTCGCCTCCTTTGGAAGTTGCATACTGTTTTTACTGTTTTGGCCCAGTTGGCCATTATTTTCATGTTGGTGTTTTGAACTCTGATTGGAATGGAAGCAAATGTTTGTGTATTGTTCTTTCATCAGTGGGGGTGCTACAGTTTAACCCAGGGGTCTCCTCTAGGGGTGATGTATTGAGTGAGCCGCCATGAATACTGCTCCTACTACTTTTTTGACATACAGTGTTATTGGCCTCTCTCATCCAGTTAAAAGGGGTAAAGTTATTGCATATCTACAAAAATCTGCAGCAGATTTTATATTACTGCAAGAAACACACCTATTGGATGTGGAACATCAGAAGTTGGATACATTTGGGTATAGCCAGAGCCATTACTCCTCCTATAAAGCTAGGCAGAGGAGAGGAGTGGACATTCTGGTTCCAAACAAAGTTCCATTTACCATTAAATCAGTGCACACTGATAAGGGGAGTAGCTGTCTTATTTTGTTGAGTAACTATAAGGGGCAACCCCTGATGTTAGCCTCCATTTATGCTCCACCTGGAGTCAATTATGGTTTCTATAAACGGCTCCTGTCCCTCACAGTTGAAAAAGGGGAAGGCCCCATTGTGTGTGGAGGGGATCTCAATCTTACTATGACACCTCAGATAGACAATACCTCTCAGATCCTGAGAAGGGATCATCTTGTGGCCAAAAAAGTAAAAACTCTGCTTGCCGAGTCGGGTATGGTTGATGCCTGGAGGTGCATTCACAGACCATTAAAGGGTTATACATTCTGTTCGACAGCCCACAAGATGTATTCCAGACTGGATCTTTCTTTAACATATATATATATATATAGGGAGTATTCAGATAGACTACATGCTTGTACGATAGGCCCTATGGGCATCTCTGATCATGTCCAAGTACAATTCTGTTTACAGATCCATAAAAATCTTAACTCCTGGAGACTTAATGTCTCCCTCTCACATGATAAGGAGATACAGAACCAGGTGAAGACTTTTATTGAAAAAGTTGTTCAAGACAATCAAATATCTAATGTTTCCCCTGGTATCCTATGGGACATGGTTAAAGCTATGGTTTGGGGTTAATTACTTGCCACAGCAACAGGTCGAAAGAAAGAACATCAACAAAAACAACAGTTTAGAATCTGAAATGCAAATGCTTGAATTTTTACAGCAGGCTAAATTGGATAAGAAAAGGGCTATAGAACTGACACACTTCAAATTTTGGTCTACAAGGTAGAACAAAATAGAAAATATCTAAGACAGAGATACTACAAGGGGGGGACCTCACAGTCTCTGATTATTGGCCTGTTGTATCCGGGCACACAGAAGTAGAGCACATTTAAGTAAGATTCTTCACTCAGGACTGGGTCAGAGGGTTGTGAAGACCCTTGATACAGCCGCAGCATTTCAACATTATTAGAAACCCCTATACTCAGCTCCCCCCCAATCGGATGACACTCTGGAATGTTTTCTACAATTCCTCGACCTTCCCCAGGTCACACAGACACAGAATGAAGCCTTACCCTGATCCATAGTGCAGAGATACTGTATGAAATCAGGAGAAGCAAACCTGGTAAGTGTCCAAGATTCGATGAATTCCCAGCTGAATTTTATAAGAAATTCCCTGAGGTGACTATCCCCTTCCCCCCAGAATGCTTATACTGCTGCTATGTCGGAACAGGGTCAACTTGCACCCTCATGGAATTATGTGATAATCTCAGTGATTCCCAGGTTCAGTAAGGACCCCACATTATGCCAGTTTTATAGACCTATTTCCATCCTGAGTGTGGATTATACATTTTTTTACTGCTGTACTTACTAGGAGACTGGAAAGCATTCATCCAGGCTTAGTGGGACTGGACCAGACAGGTTTTTTCTCTGGTTGACAAGCTCAGGATAGCGTTCAGAGAACTCCACACATCACTGATCATCTTAATGATAATGAAATTCCAGCTGTCCTTATGAGTATGGACACGGAGAAAGTGTTCAATCAGGTGGATTGGCCTTGTTTGTATAGGGTCCTTGCCAGGTATGGTTTTTCACCAGTCTTTCAGAAATATAAACAAGCCTTATATTAAGCCCAGATGGCAAATGTTAGGGCAAATGGACATCTTTCAGAGGGCTTTCAACTTGGGCGAGGTACTCGACAAGGATGTCCCCTATCCCCGGTTCTATTTGCCTTATATATTGAACCATTTGTTCAGATGATATGCAATGATCCAGGGATTAAGGGGGTCCAACTAGCATATGTAGAACATAAACTTGGACTGTATGCCGATGATGTGTTGGTGTACCTCACAGAGCTGACTTCGCCCTTCCCATGGCTGATGGAATTAGTTAAATAATTCTCCATATTGTCTGGTTATACTTTAAATACTAAGAAAATAGAAATTTTAACTTCATCATTTACGCCCTCCCAATACAAAGACAATTCCTCATGAAATGGGGTCTCTCTAGACTTAAATATCTAGGCATTTATTTAGGGGCAAATACTGCCTATCTTTGCAAAGATAATTTTGCCCCATTATTGCAGTCTACCCAAACTGACCTCCAGAGATGGTCCCTTCTCCTGTTCCTACTTCATAACCAAATACAAATTGCCAAGATGAACATACTCCCTAGATATTTGTACCTTTTCAGTGTGACTTTAACTAGGGCCTGGTTTCGCCAAACACAAAGACAACTTTTTAAATTTGTTTGGGCAGATGCAAAACCTCAAGTAAGGGGGGATACCCTTGGCCAGAAAATCCTGGAAGGGAGGGCTTCACCGGACATGGAGGCATATTGGATTACAGCACAGGTGAAAAATGCACTCTTATGGTTGCATTCTAATTGTCAGGCCCATTGGAAGACCCTTGAATTGGATACGGTAGGAAAGATTCTCTTGTCAGCCTTATTGTTTGATGTACAGCTGAGTAAAAACCTCACCCACATCCCGTATTGTGCAATGCATGTCCCATGGGAAGCACAGGGACAGTTTTGTAAAAATTCCTGGATCTCCCAACACCTTTGGAGATTCCGATGGCTGGTGTGGAATTCCTCATTCCCTCCAGCCGTGTTGGATCCCTGGTATAAATGACTGGCTCTTAGAGACCTTCAATCTCTGGACCAAATTTTGACAGGCTCCATACTTCATAACTGAGAACTGTTGAAAAGCCTTTGGGTGGACTGTGACATCCCAGTTTAGATTTGTTCAGATCAGAAATTATATTATGACAGGCCTCTGCCTGAAGGGGGAGCCAGAGCAGGAAGGATCTCAGGATGGACCATCTCTCTCTTCCCTCCTCCATTCCTTCCAGCTGAAAGGGCCTATATCAGTCCTCTACCAGACCCTACTTCAGATTAAGAAACCACAGGTCTGGTATATCACAGTCAAGTGGCACACTAAGGCCTGCATCCATTTTACTCCCAAAGAATGGGTCAAAATTTGAGTGCGAACTAGTAGAACAGCATTTTCCCCGCAATGGTGGGAATTTGCTTAGAAGATCCACACCAGATATTTCATTACACCTATGCTGCAGTCCAAATCGGATGACCATATTCTGGCAAACTGTTGGAGACAATGAGGGAAGTCTAAAGCTATACTCACTATCATAAATTTTGGGATTGTCGGTTTTGCACCCCTTTTGGGCTAAGGTGATAGGACGACTTCAATAAGTGTACTCAATTCCAGAACCACTTTTGTTTCAACATTTAATTCTGGGTCTTTCCCCACAGAGTTTGTGAGGAAGGGAGGCACTTTATCTTTGGGGCATTTATGTGGTTGCAGCTTTTAAAGCTTTAACTAGAAAATAGATACAGCAGATGCCTCCAATGGGACGGGAGTGGGTGGAGGTTGTCAGCCATATTTTGGAGATGGATCGTCTTACCTTCCAGGTCCAGGATAGAATGCAGGCCTTTCTATCATGGTGGACTTGATGAGAACTGACAGAACACTGGGGATTAATGGGGGAGAAAGAGTAGCCATCCTTTGGGGGGACAGAAATGGCAATTATGTTTTATATGTTAAGGTTATGTTCTTCTGCCTTCTATTCCTAAGAGGCACATTATATGAGAAGCATTTCCCCAGGTTGTTCAGTTATATTGTCATAAATAGCATTCTAACATTAGACTGGATAGTTATACTGCTTTGGCTGGGTGGGGCTACTATTGCCTGTAGGCTACCTGGGGGAGTGGTGCCACTCCCTCCCTCCATGGATAGCAGCTTTGTTATCATATGAGTAGTATTTAAGTTTGTTTTCCATTCCATCAATTTTGTATTTGTATTTTCTTATTGTTTTTTCCAAAAAAATAATAATGCACAGTATGAATAACTGTATGTTATTGTCACAATGTGCTTATAACATGGTCTGTGTCAATAAAGAAAGTATAAAAAAAAGCCAACTTGCCATATTCCAGACTACTTCTCGAACTTGGCCAAATTTTCCTTTAGGTCCCGTATCCCTTCCACTGAATCCACCCTCCCACAGTGCTTGATGTCATCCATGAACAAGGAAACCTTGCCCTTTATGCCTTCTCCAGTGTCACCGATGAAGACATTAAACTGCACTGGCCCAAGCACCGAGCCCTATGGGACTCCATTGGTGACATCCGTATAACCTAAGAGCTCCCCACCACACCACCCCCTGGGTCCTGTCTTTCAGTCGGTTAGCTACCCATACATTGAGTTTTTCTTCTACCCCAGGTCCTTCAGTTTTCTGATCATTCTCTTATTGGGCACAGAGTCAAAGGTCTTGATGAAGTCAAAGTAGAGAATATCAACCACTTGGCCCTTGTCTACTGTTAGTTACCCAGTCAAAGAAATAGATCAGATTTGTTTGGCAAGATCTCCCAGGTCAGGAATACATGTTGTCACTCATCCTGGAGGTTGTTTTCTTCTCAGTAAGCTACCAGTCTTTCATTAAATAGGGCTTCTATGAGCTTATACATGATTGAGGTCATGCTGACTGATCTGTAGTTGCCCAAGTCTTCCCTGAGTCCACTGTTATTGAGCAGCACAAAATGTACCATTCACCAGTCCAGCAATACAACCCCGATTCAAGTGAACTATTGAACAATTCAGCCAGGGGGCCTACAAGTTTGTCTGCTAGTTCCTTTAGCATTTTTGGATGGGTGCCATCTAGGCCTGGTAATTTGTCTACCCTCAAAGCCAACAAACCTTTCCATACTCTGTTCTCACCTATCTTTCCATCTGTACCACCACCTCCCCTCTTCTCCACCTGCAGTACCAGGACATCCCTTCCTTTTGTGAAGATTGAACAGAAGTACTCGTTCAACACCTCTGCCTTTTCCCTATTTTCTTCCACCCACCCCTCCCCTCTCTTAAGTCATACTATGCCATCCTTCTCATCTTTCTTTAACTAATGTACTTAAAAAATACCTTTTCTTCTTTTTAATCCCTTCTGTTAGCTGTAGTTCTTTCTGGGCTTTAGCATAGTGTACTACATGTCCTGCTTCCCTGGCTTTCCTCTGGTAGTCCTCCCTGTCCTCCTCCCTATGGGTCCTCCTAAACTTCCTGTAGGTGGTCATCTTGTCTCTCACTGCCTGAGCTGCCTCACAGCTAAACCAACTGGGTGCTTTAGCCCTTAAGTTTTTCCCCTTTAGCTTAACACACTCCTTTGTGGCTGCCACTATTTCCTCCTTAATGGTGGACCACTTCTGTCCCACTTCCATCTCTAAGCTGATGCTGCCCAGGTGACCCTTTAACAGCTCTCCCATCTTTCTGAAGTCCACCCTTCTGAAGTCTCGGACCTTGGTCTTTGTGAGTACACTCTCCTTCCTCA
Source organism: Neoceratodus forsteri (assembly GCA_016271365.2). Taxonomy (NCBI): domain Eukaryota; kingdom Metazoa; phylum Chordata; order Ceratodontiformes; family Ceratodontidae; genus Neoceratodus; species Neoceratodus forsteri. The sequence goes on from CM057451.1 coordinate 241,841,341, forward strand.
TGTCCAACCTAAACCACACTAGGCTGTCGTCACTCCCACCCAAGGGCGTCTAAAGCTGGATGTCCTGGACATAACACCAATATATCTACTAGAGCTCACGTTTATAAACTAATCAGAGAAAGAAATATAAACAAAGAATTGAGTCCATTTTTCACACAATGAATAATAACAATCTGGAACACTTTGCCACGACATATAGTAGAGAGTAACAACATAACAATTTTCCAAAAAAGGCTAGACCAGTATATGGGAGACAAAAAATACAATTTTCACCTGTGATTAACATAGGCGACGGGTTCATCAAAAGACTTAACTGCCTACTGAATTTGTACTTTACTGTGAAACTATGGTCCCCATTTGTCAATATCAGAACAAGGATTGCTCCCTTCTTACTGGGTACCTTGACACCTGGGTGAGCAATCCACTCTGCACCACATCCAGGATTACCTGACTCCTGGCACAAGTTTTGGCAGGAATCTTCCAGTACACCTGAGGCAGGTTAAAGTCCCCCACAATTACCACCTCCACCTTCCCAGAGACTACCTTTATTACAGATCCCAATTCCCTGTCCCTTTGCTCCTCCTAGTTAGGCATTCTGTAAACCATTCCAGTCTTACCTGCTTTTCCCTAGTGGATTGCAACTCCATCCCCAGCACCTCTGCCTTCCCCTCTCCCGACTCCTTCCTGGTATACATTATTCCTTCTCCAGCATATACCATGACCCCAACCCCTTCCCCTTTTCCCTTCTCCCATGCTCCTTCTGTACAGCTTATACCCAGAGATGGAGAGGCCCCAGTTGTGACATGGAGCACAGTAGTCCAAGTTTCTGTGACCGCCACAATGTCGACCCTACTCTCTGCCAGCAATGCCTGCAGGTCATCCACCTTGTTACCAAGGTTTCGTGCATTCAGGGACACTACCCAGAATCTGAGCCTCTCCCCACCATGGCCCAGCTGTCCTTCCTCTTGCTTTTTTTGTCTATTCCCTTCTCCTGCTCATTTCCCCTCTTTTTCTCCCTTAATATCCCTGATCGCTTTTCCTCTGTAAGCTTCCAAATCTGGCAACCTATCTCCCTCCACCTGTAACCCCCCCCACTCCACTCCCTACCAGTTGGTCCCCTAAAACTGTACTCCCAAATCAACCTGATTTGATTGGGGGGAGGCCTTTTGGCCTCCTCCTTCTCCTCCTGGAGACTCTGGGCTGATGACTCATTCTGCCTCCCCTATCAGTTTAAATTAAGGCCCCCTCTTATGTAGTCTCCCAGTCTGTCCCTCAAGACTCTGGAACTCCCTCTGCTGAGGTGCAGCCTGTCTGGTGCACATAGGGTTTTCTCACTCCAGGTCTCCTCCCAGCCTCCACTGCAACCATAACCTTCCTCTTTGCACCGTCCTTGTAGCTAGACATTAAAATTCTCTATCCTCCTCTTCTGAACTGTGCTGGTTCTAGGTACCAGTAGCACCTCAAAGAAGGCTTCCGATCTGGCCACCTCCCTACAGATCTTCCCCATTCCCCTAACCCTCTTCTACACTACCTCTACTTTCTCTCCAGCTAGGTCATTAGTTCCTAGATGAATAATCACATGGGGGTTCCCCCAACCCCCTGCACAAGCTGAGCAATCACTGGGCACACCAGCTCCACCATCATCCCTGGTATACACACCACTTTCCTACCAGTGTGTGCATCCCCTTTCTCTCCCTAGCATATACCCTTTACTATCCAGTCCCCCAAAATTACAACTTCAAATGGTCCCCCTGTGCTCTCCACAGCCACCCATCTTACCTTCCCTTCCTTTCTCTGCTCTGCCCTGTCCTCTTGTACACCCCATTTTCCCTGCATAGATCCTCACCCATCTTTCCTCCTATTCCTCCCTTTCCCTGCACCCATTTTTCCCCTCTCTAGTTGATTGTCCTCTTCCTCCACTACTGCCATATATGCCTCTCTTCCCCCTCCACTTGGCTCACCCTCTGGTCCCTCTGACCAAAACCAGGTCCCTCTCCCTACCTCTGTTACCCCCTTCCTGACCCAAGTCAGCAGGAGGAATCTATTCCACAATGGCATCTCGCTAGGTGCTCACACTCCAGTCCCCCCCTCATGACCTCTCACCTACCTCCCACCAGTCTCCACCCCCAAATCTCCTCACGCTATGAGGTAGGGGTGCCCATGGCATCTGGATCCTCCCCTTCTCAACCCTCCCCTTTCTGCCTGCCTCTCTCTTATTGGTCATCCCCACCACCCTACTACCTGCCCCTTCCCCCTCTCCCCCCCCATAAGCCTTTCTAACTCCTATCTAAGCTGCCTCACTTCTGCCAACAAGTGATTCAGCCTCCTGCACACTGGACAACCAACCACCTCCTACACTGTACCCAGGAATACCGCCACCTCACACCCCATACAGTACATCACCCTCATCCTATCGTCCTGCTGACTGTATGTGTTCCCACCCCACCACATGCTACCTATTTGAGTCCTGTTCTCATCACTATACAAATATGGTAATCTTTCCCCTCACTACCTAACAATCCCCTCCTACTTCCCTGCGTAGACCTACCCCAGATAGAGTGTAGTTGCAATCAATCTGATTCCTTTATCAGCTGACCATAGAAACATAGAAACATAGACTTTGACGGCAGATAAGGACCGCTAGGCCCATCTAGTCTGCCCATTTCCCTACTTACAGGATAGGCCGCAGATCCTAGTAAACCAACAGCCTATTTCTTCCTACCCCCCACAAGAATTGCCTTATGTCTGTCCCATGCATTCTTGAATTCTCCCACAGTTTTAGACCCCACAACCTCCTCAAGAAGGCTGTTCCATGCATCCACTACCCTCTCTGTGAAATAATACTTCCTCACATTGCCCCTGAACCGCCCCTTCTATCTTTAAATTGTGTCCCCTTGTTCTTGCACGTCTCTTTTTCTGAAAGATGCTACCCTCTTGGACTTTGTTGATTCCACTGAGGTACTTAAAAGTTTCTATCGTCCCCCTCTCCCTTCTTTCCTCAGGGTATACATATTAAGCTCCTTTAATCTCTCCTCATATGGCTTTGCAGACCCTGCACCATTTTAGTTGCCCTCCTCTGGACTGCCGCTATCCTGTCTATGTCCTTGCGGAGATGGGGTCTCAGAACTGGACACAGTACTCCAGATGGGGTCTCACCAACTGTCTGTACAGAGGATAACAACTTCCTGTTTTCTGCTGATGATGCCTCTCCCTATACATCCCAGTATACCCCAGCCCTCCCTACTGCCTTCTCACATTGCTTGCTAACCTTAAGGTCATCTGATATGATTACCCCAGGTCCCTTTCCTTTTTGTTGTTGTTTACTTCCCCACCCATTGTGTATTCTTCCCCTGGGTTCTTGTTTCCCAGGCGCATTATTTTGCACTTCTTTGCATTGAATCCTAGCTGCCATACTTCTGACCATTCCTCCAACCTTGCCTAATCCCTTTTCATCCTTTCCACGCCTCCTTGTGTATCAACCCTGTTGCAGATCTTTGTGTCATCTGCAAAAAGGCATACTTTTCCTTCCAGTCCCTCTGCAATGTCACTGATGAAGACATTAAAAAGGACTGGACCCAATACTGAACCCTGCGGTACCCCAGTAGTAACCCCCCCTTTCTTCAGAGTGGACTCCATTTACAAGTACCTTCTGTGTCCTGTTGTCCAGCCAATGTTTTACCCAGGCTACCACCCTGGGACCCACTCCCAGGCTAGTTAATTTGACTATTAATCTTTTTGTGGGACTGTGTCAAATGCCTTGCTAAAGTCTAGGTAGGCCATGTCCACAGCCCTCCCTGGTCTACTACTTTGGTCACTCAGTCAAAGAAATCTATTAGATTTGTCTGACATGACCTTCCCACTGTGAACCCATGCTGCCTTGGGTCCTGTGCTCCACTGGCCTCTAGGTACTCAACTATTCTTTCCTTCAGAAGTGACTCCATCACTTTCCCTAAAACAGAGGTCAGACTGACAGGTCTGTAGTTTCCTGGCTCTGTCTTGGTCCCACTTTGTGAAGGGAATCACATCCACCTTCCTCCAGTCCTCGGGTACCACACCATCCTCCCATGATTTATTAAAAGAGTAGCCAGTGGTTTCACTAGTTCCTCCTTAATTCTTTTAGAATTCTGGGGCTAATTCCATCAGGACCCATTGCTTTGTCCACCTTTAGTTTTAGGAGTTCTTGCAGAACCCTTTCTTCTGTGAAAGTACTGGGATCGACCTCCCTATCAAGAGTGCTTGTGTTAATTGGATTAGGCACTTCCCCCTCCTCTTTTGTGAATACTGAGCAGAAATATTCATTCAGTATTCCTGCTTTTTCACTGTCCCCCTCTGCCCACTCACTGTTCATTCTATTCAGCCTCACTATCCCTCCATTTAACTGCAATCCCTCTGTTCCCCTGTTCTGTGATCCTACTCTAGATAAGGAGTACCATAGATTCCTGCACTCCCTCTTTAGGCCTTTTCTAGATAGGATGTAGTATTACCTCCTTGTGAACTTAACTGCAGAGGTGTACCCCAGATACAGAGTGCCATCTACTCTACTATCCTCTATCTCTATAGCACCCCAAAGAACTACCATCTACAACTCCCCTCGCTATACCTTTCTTACGCTCTGCTGAGCAGTGTGGCCTATGGCCTGCAGTCCTCCATGTGGGCACCCTACCAAAGCCCCCAGATGCCGTTTAGTCATATGCCATACTCCTGCTTCATGGCAATTACACTTCATGGTCGCTCACACGATGGGTTGCTTGACCCTCTGGGTATTTTATAAGGACTACAGCCACCCTATTAGTTGACTGCAGCCATGTGATCTGCTGGGACCTCCTGTATCACTGGCTGGTCTGGTTCAGTACCCAGCCTCGACTCTCCCTCTGCTAGTGTCCTCCCTCCTCCCAAAACTCCAGCTGCAGCAACAGCTGAGATTCACAGTACCATGGAAGGTAAACAAACACTTTTCCCAATTTTGTATTTAGTGCAGAAACCCCCAAACACCAATCCCACCCTCAGCTTTTCCTTTGCCAGTGACCTCCTTCCTCCAAAAACATCTGCCCCAGCACCTAAATGTAACCACAGCATCAATAAGAAAACAATGAGCAAACTCTTATTACAGTCACTTTAGTTGAAGTTTATGACTTTTTGGTTTTTTATTTGTTGTCCTCCTAACTCCCCAAAATGCTAGATGTCAGAACCCGCCCTTAGCCCTCCCTCTGCAGGCCTCCCTCAGTCTTCCAGAAACCCTACCCTCCAACAATGGAGTTCACAGTCACATTTCAGCACAGACAGCTCTCCCGTAGTAAACAAAAAAAAACAGAAGGTAACTGACAGTCCCTGTCCTCTCCTTCTCCTCCCAATATCTGTGATTGGCAGCTTCTCACCATTTCCAGTGTGGGGATCTCCATTTTCTCATTGTTTCTGCTGCTCTCTCTGATCCTGTTGATCAAGATGTGCCACCAAATTTTGTGAGATTATGACATAAGCTTGCCGTAGTTTGAACAAGGCAGATTGTGGGGAAATGCTCAGCAGGACAGGCGAATCAAAAACACCTTGGCATGAGCGGAATCTGGCAGGGGAAAGATTTAGGAGGGGTGTGAGAAAATTTTATTTTACAGCAAGGGATTGAGCCGTGAACAGCCCGCCAGCAGAGGGGGTGGATGCAAGAACTATTAATGGTTTAAAACAGTGCTGTGACTGTGTAGAGGGATTAATAGTTACACTCAGGGAAAGCAGTAAGTCAGGGGGCAGGGTTGGGGAGCATGATGTCCCCAACTAGACATTAGGTCCTAGGGTAGAATAGAGTAAAACAGGGAAGACTGTATGGACCAATGGTCCTTTTCTGCTGACATTGTCTTGCTTAAACAGTTGTGCAGTGTAACATTACAGTAGGCTGACTAAATAGTAAAGTTTATCATTTGTTACCTACTTCAGTGAATTACCAGTGTGCCTACTTACAGTACTGAATGTGGATTTTTGGCCATTTTCTACAATTTTATTTACATACATACGAACATATGAAATTGCCGGCAGAAAAAGACCCACAGGTGGTCTATCAAGTCTGCCCAATACATTTGATATATTTTATTCTTGATGTTTGGGGTGGTATTGTCTGTTATGCTTGTCTGCATTACAAAGCCTGTTTCATTAAACTACTTGTGGGGCCACTACTGTCACACTCTTTGGAAAAACACAATGGCAACAATAACAAGAACATATTCTGCTCTACCACTGTTAAGAGGTTATGAAACTAACTGAAGGCAACCAGGGTATTTCACACCTCTGCTGCTGCCTGCTTTATTAGTCTAAATTAGCAGACATGCTGTTATGTAAGCAATAGCACACAACAAGGTATAGGTTATGCAGTGCTCTGACAAATGCACAACTAGGGGTGCAGTGATGCATAAGGGTGCAGGCAGAGTGCCTTACTGTTCCTAGAAGTGCATTTATCAAAGCATAACCCACACCCTAGAGTATGTTATTCCTAGTATAAAATGGGTACAGGTTGGGAAATAAAGTAACTGTTTCAAAAATTATAAAATACTGTAAAAATTTATCTTTTTTGTGCAAAAAGTCCCTCCACTTTATCTTGTCACTAGAGGCACTGTGCTCTATGGTGAGCAACAGGGAGAGTGCTGGTGTGGGAGGGAGTGGAACTGCTAGAAAGTGTAGACTGAGTGTTAAGAAACTGTAGACTGAGAGTGTTTTTTTTCTCCTTTTTTCCTTTCCATTATTTCATTGTGCCATGTGAAGTGGGAGGGAGTGAGAGTGGACATGACTACAGTGGGTCGCTGGGCCACTGGCAAAATCGAGATTTTTATATGATCATACTGGCAGCACACTGCCATCTGTGGTACCATGTTTTACAAAAGTTTCAATAGTCTCAGTTTAGGTCTCATCCACTAAACTGTGGGTCAGAAGGGAGAGCGAGTGATTTAGCGTGATTACAATATCTTCCTTATCACCGAATATAGTCAGGGAGAGAAAAAAGGGATCCAGACAGTTGATTTCTGTCTAATGTTTACATTTCTGGTGCTCTTAAGGGATTGTGGGAGGTTTAAAATGAACAACTCACTAACAAAAGAAAATGGTGACCAACTCAATTCTGCCAGGGTGCTAGCCTGGTGCAGGTATATTTTATATTAGGTAGTCATTTGCTGCGCGCACGTGTTATATTTTGTGCTATACCAGGAAGAAAAAGTATGGCCAGAAAGCTCTCTCAGCCAATCAGAGAGCTTAATTTTCTCTACCAATTTTATAATCTAAATTAGTAGACATGCTGTAAAGACTTTCAAGAAAACAGTTTTTCAGCATTCACCTCCTGCTCAGAGAATGACTAAGCCACTGGGTGCATCTGTTTAAGGAGAAAGAAAACATTTTAGTTCAGGTTTTACCCAGCCACATGGGCCAAGATATTGACACCAGCACACTGGCCCTGGAATTATCATACAGCAGTGCTGTTTTTATTCCATCAGGATTTACGAAGCAAAATTACAAAGCAACCTTATCACCATTCGTACTTCTCATTATCATTTCATATCCCTATGGGATTTGTAGCAAGCTCCAGATGCAATCTGATGCACCAGCATCACGTGACTAACATTTTGGATGTAGTCTATGGTGCCACTCCCAAATCCTCCCTAATCAGATTGGACACTCTCTTTAACTCCTTCTGTCATGTTGCCCTTGATGCTCCATCATGCACTCATCACTGTGACCGCTACCATGCCCTGTCCCTTCCTCTGCCTGCCAACAGGCGGCTCACTCATTGTGCCAAACTCACTTCTAAATTTTGGTTAAGAGAACTTCCCTCCTACCTCTCATGCTCACTCTTTTCCCCTGCTTCCCCCTCCAACTCCCTCAGATCCTCTGACACTCGCACTTTGTTGGTCCCCCGTCGAACCACTCTCATCGGTCAGTCATCCTTCACCAATCGTTTCCCGCAAATCTGGAACTCCCCCCTCCAAATACGGCATTCCTCCTCCTCCTACTCCTACTGCCTTGCCTCTGCCTTACATAACTTTCTCTCATCTAACTGCTCCTGACTTAACCCTCCTTAGCCATCCTCCTATACCTCGGCTCCTCTCCATGACTCATATCCCCTATTAAATCTTCCTCCTCCCCGGGGGTCACGTGACCGCGAGATGGAGTGAGGACGTGCCTTTTTCGCGCTCCCTCCGTCGGGCTTAATTATTGTAGAAAAACCGCCTAATAATTGCAACCGACACCCGATTAACATTACCCGAGCATATCGGAAGGCAGAATGGACAAATTTGTGGTCACCACAGCAGCGAAAACTCAAAAAACACCGGCCAAAGGCAGTAGAAAGGCCGCGACGGGGCCTGCAATGAGCTATGCAGGCCCGATCTCCCTCTCGGCAGCAGAGATGTCGGCTCTGGGGCACGAGCTGAAAGATCAGCTCATGGCAGCACTCGCGCCCAAGTTAGAGAGCCTCAAGAACAAAATCGAGGGGAGGCTCACACTGATGGAATTGCAGGCGGAGAGGTAGAACGAGAGGGTCGAGGAGCTGGAGGGCCGAATCGCGACAGCAGAGGATGAACTGAACCCTCTGGGCAGATGGATCACCGAGCTGGAGAAACAAGTGGCCGAAATGAGGGAGGCGCTGGATTACCAGGAGAACTATCTAAGGAGAGATAATCTGAGACTGAGGGGATTACCAGAAGGAAAGGAAGGCCCCGATATCCTGGGCTTCTGTGCCAAAACCCTGCCCAAGCTCCTGGGAATGCAACCAAAAGGAGGAAGGTTGAAGCTAGAGCGAGCACATCGGGCGGTCCTGCCCAAACCACAGAATGGTCAGCCACCTAGACAAGTGATCATATGCTTCCATAATTATCAGGACAGGCAGGAAATGTGGCATGCTTATAAATCTCTCCCTGAGCTTCAGTATGAGGGGGTATGTTTATTTCTTTCTCAAGATTATTCACCTCGAATTGGTAGAAAGAGAAGAGAATTTAATGATGTGATTGCGACCTGCCAGAGGCTGGGTGTGGACTGGTTCATAGTGTTCCCAGCCATACTGAAAATCAAGCATGAAGGGGCCACCTATAGCTTCTAGGAAGTGGAAAAGGCGAAGAGTTTTGTTGCGGAGCTCCAAAATAAAATGGGGTAGCCAGGGATGTGTCCAGTGTTCATCTCTTTCCATCTTATAAACCTACGGAGAGCGTGGTGGCTAGCAGTGTTTTACTAGAGGTCGGGTGATTGACTTTCTTATGCTTGAGATTTACTCGGGTCTGATATCCTACAAGTTATATGACTATGACTGGATCCTACCCCATCATATGGAACTGTTTATGAAACTGTGGACGTGGACATGACTTTTGGAGGAAAAGCACGGAGGGTCTCCGGGGGGGCCTGCGCGTGGATATATGGGTGCGAGGCCTAACTTGGGGACCCTCATGGTGCGATCCTGTCGTGGAGGCACTCTGGAGGAGCTTGGTGCTTAAAAAGGGACAAGGAACTACTATGGACTATTGAGGGGATCTGTGAAACTGCGGGGCTCTTAATCTTTTTAGTCCCAGGGGACCCTAAAGAACCGCGCCAGATTTCCTCTTAATTAAAAGGTTGTTCCACAGCTCTAGGGGTTGGGGGGGGAGACATATATGTGTTTGTGCATGGGATGTGGATTTACATGGTGGAAAGAAGTCTTTCAGTTGCCTGGGGGAGGGAAGGTTGAACGTAGAGAATTTTCATTTTTTCTATGGTTCAAGCCCTGCTTTGCTTCTGGGGGAACATACTGGCGAGCAAGTCTACACGCCTTGTATGGGCTCAATTTGGGGTATATTGTAAATAAGTTGTGGGGGTTATATGTTGGTTGGGGGGGTTGTTGTGTTAAATATTGTTGTATTCGATCCACATGTCAAAACGAAAAAAGTTACCAGGTTACTAGACAGGGAGGGCTGAGAGTAAAGTGGAGAAGGGGAAGGAAAGGAGTAAAAAGAAGTTTACAAGGGTGATGGCTCTCAAACCTAAAGTAAAAGTAGTGTCATGGAACGTTCGGGGTGTATCGTCCCCTATCAAGAGGACCCTTCTTCTTACTGCTTTAAGGAGGGCTGGAGCGCAGGTAGGCCTTTTGCAAGAAACTCATTTGACTCCATCGGAGCATAGAAAGTTAGTCAGGAATTGGGTAGGGGAAGTGTATGCAGCTTCCTTCTCCTCATGTAAGAGGGGGGTTGCAGTTCTTATACACAAGGATCTCCCCTTTCAGGTAACCAGAACAGTGTCTGACAGGAGGGAAGGCAGATATGTGTTTGTGGAGGGGGTGCTGGGAGCAACTCCGACTATGTTTGGTAGTGTATATGCCCCTGTAGTCACTGAGCCCCAGTTTTACAGGCATATGTTAGAAGTAATGGCGAAAGAACAATTTAAGGGGTTAATTCTGGGGGGAGACTTCAATTGCACCCCTGACACGGTGATGGACCACTCGAAGGGTAGGGGCAAAGGGGGCAAATTTTTAAAGGAATGGAGAGAGGGTCTGTTGGATCTTGACTTAATAGACGTGTGGAGGACGGCGAACCCAAAAATAAGAGAATATACCTTTTTTTCTAATCCCCATAAGACCTGGGTCGAGGATAGATCATATCTACATTGAAGGGGGGTGGTATCAAAAGGTTGTTGAGGTGCAACATGAACCTATCCATATATCTGATCATGCCATGGTCACTCTGACGATAGAAATGGAAGGTTCAAGGGAGAGGTTAAATATGTGGCGCTTCCCCTCATACTTGATGGGGAATGAGAAATTTAGGGAGTTTTTGGCTGCACAGATGAAGAGATATGTAGACCTGAATAAGGAAACGGCTCCCTCTCCACAGATTCTATGGGACACGGGGAAGGCCTACCTGAGAGGGGCTATTATTGGCTTTGTGTCGGGGTACAAAAAAGAAAGAAACAGAAAATGTGAGACCTTACTCCAAAGGGTTAAGGAACTGGAGGGACAGGTACTCAAAGGGGTCGTAGCCAGTGAACCGGAGCTGGCGGCAGCTAGAGGAGAGCTGAATAATATGCTTGAGGAGCAGGCAAGGGGACGACTATGGCTAGTGAAGCAGAGATTCTATGAATGGGGGAACAAACCTGGCCCCCTTCTTGTTAATTTGATTAAAGGCAGAAGGGGGAAAGCCAGGGTACTGGAAATAAAGAACAGGCATGGGAATGTAATGAGGGACCTTCAGGTCATTAGGGAAAGATTTCGGGAATTTTATAGTAAGCTATATCAAAAAGAGGCGGAAGGGACTAGGGGCAAGATGGAACAGTTCCTGGACGGGATTAGGTTAAGGCAGCTGTCTGAACAGCAAAGAGAAGCCCTTGAGGCTAATATCACTAAGGAGGAAATAGGGAAGGCCATCAAGGGTATCAGGTCGGGCAAAGCAGCTGGCCCAGATGGGCTCCCATTGAATTTTATAAGACAGTGGGCCATCAGGTAGTGGATCTGCTCTGGGAAGTATATAGAGGCACTAGGGAGGGGGCGTCCCTGCCACCATCTATGGATATGGCGACTATATGTGTGATCCCTAAGCAGGGTAAAGATCCCAGGGAGTGTGCCGCCTACCGCCCTATTTCATTACTGAATGTGGACGCCAAGATATATGCGAAGGTTCTGGCAGGCAGACTCGAGATACTGATGCCTAGCCTGGTGGACCCAGATCAAACTGGATTCGTAAAAGGGAGGCACTCATATCATAATGTCCGGAGACTGCTGAATGTGTTGCATGTTTCCTCTCAGCGTCCAGGGCCCACTCTAGTTCTGGCCCTGGACACTGAGAAGGTGTTTGACCGGATCGAGTGGGAATATATGATGGAGGCCTTAGAGCTCTATGGGCTTGGTCAGGGGTTTCTTAACATGGTGAGGGCCTTGTACCGGTCACCAAAAGCGGCGGTGATGGTGAATGGTGGCCTTTCACAAGTCTTTGAACTCTTCAGGGGGACGCGGCAGGGATGCCCTCTCTCTCCTCTGCTGTTTGACCTCGCCTTGGAGCCTTTGGCTGCAGCCATCAGACAATGCGAGAGGGTGAAGGGAGTTCTGGGTGCTGGGGGGCGGCAGCATAAATTATCCCTATATGCTGACGATATGGTTTTGTATCTGAGTCAGATAGAAGAATCCCTACCTGCTGTGCTAGATTTAATTGAGAGCTTCTCACTGTTCTCTGGTTATAAAATAAACTTGACAAAATCTGAGGCAATGTGCTTGGGTGGAGGACAGCCAGTAGACCTACAAAAATGGGGGCTGCAGGAGGTGAAAGGGGCCTTGAAATACCTGGGGGTTAGTATTGGAAGATCATTAGTTGATTTATATCGATTGAATTATACACCCATGATCAAGGAAGTGCTAAGGGACATGAAAAGGTGGAGGGCATACCCGGTGTCATGGTTAGGCCGGATGAACATCATAAAAATGAATATCCTGCCCAGGATTTTATATTACTTACAGATGCTTCCCCTGGGTGTCACCAAAAAGGATATGAAGAGACTGGACAGAGGTTTCTCCGGGTATCTCTGGCAAGGGAAGAAGCCCAGAATCAGCCTACAGAGACTGAAATTAGAGACGAGAAGAGGGGGGCTAGGCTTCCCAGATGTTAAAAGCTATTTTTTAGCCTCACAGGCAAGGATAATTAAAGATTGGGTGGCATGCCCGGAGGCAGCAAGCTGGCTAGACCTGGAAGGGGAGGGGGTGAAAGGCCGGCTGTCAGCCTTTCTGAGGAAGGAGGTAGAAGGGCATACTCACACAACCAAGCCCCAGCCCGATGGTTGCATGGGCCCTGGAGGGTGGGAACAGATAAGGGCAAGGGTTGGGATGACAAGGTGGGACATTACTCCTTCCCTGAGTGGCAATCCCCTCTTTTTGCCTGGACTGGAGGACCAGGGCTTCCGGGTATGGGAGGAAAGAGGTATCCAGTGTGTGAGGGACCTGTACAAGGGCCCGCATGTCTCCTCTTTAGAGGAGCTAAGGACAAGATGGGGGATCCTGGGCAGTCATACATTCAGATTTCTGCAGGCGAGAGATTTTGCTCATAAGCTGGGGGAATCAGGCTCTCAGCCCTTGCGGCAGATGAACTTGGAAGGGGCAATTTGTAAGGCCCGGAGCAACCCTAAAGGAACAATAGGTGCCGTGAGGCGGATCCTGAGGGAAGATCTGATAGAGGATAGCTCGAGCAGGAAATGCAGTGGAGAGGGACCTTGGGGTCGAGATTTCAGAGCCGAATTAGGAGCTAATAGTGGAAATGCATATGGGCCTACTGCTATCAAACAAATACAAGGAGTCAGCCTACAAGTTTGTCCACAGGCTCTTCTACCTTCGGTCATGGTCCAAAAAACCACTTCGGAGGTCTCAAGTAACCCGATGTAATAAGGGTGGGCCATATTTTCACTGTTTCTGGAGGTGACCCGACTACAGAGCCTTTGGAAGGAAGTGGTGGAGTTTTTAAACGAGAAAGCGGGGGCCGGGATATCCATGCACCCGATAGATATCTTATTTGGAATTGAATGGGTGGAGGGGGGCGATGGGGGTATGCACAGGAAGTGGTTAAGGGTGGCCTTAGCAATTGCCAGGCAGTGTATCTTAAACACTTGGATTTCTGCAAAAGATCCCTCTCTCACTCAATGGAAAGCCTTGGCAGCATCAGCTCTGTCTATGGAGAGGAGGGCTTATCAGATCCAAGAAAGAGCAGAGATCTTTGGAGTTATATGGAACCCGCTCCTCTCAGCTCTTTTCCAGCAGGACTGGAGGGTATAGAGAAGGGAAGGGGTGAAAATTGTAGATAAATGGATGGAGTCCTGTGAAGTGGTATCTGACCCCAGGTAGTTTCCCTTATAACACATTTGCTCCGTACCCGTGGGTTAACATCCTCGATGTCTTAGTAACCTAATGAGGATTCTTATTAACTGCTCTGCAGTATTTATGAGATGTTGAATGTGGGTCATTGTAAATAGTTAATGATATGGTTTTGGGTTGGGAGGGAAAAAAAAGGGATTTTTTTTTTTTTTAGAAATGGAAACGGTATGCGCCACTGGATGCTGAGTTTTTTATATATTTAAAATGGCTAAATGTATACTAAATACTGTGATGAAGTAGAAAAGTTGTTAGCCTTCTATGGCTCCTTGCCTGTGTCGAAGTGAGACTTATATTTGTTTACTTGTTTTGTTGTAAGTGTTTGGAAATGCAAATAAAAATGTTACACAAAAAAAAAAATCTTCCTCCCCCGAGCCTGCTTCTCGGCACACTCTCCTTTCCCTTCACTGCTGACCCCCTCACTCCTACTCCTAGCCTTCTTCCATTACCAACTTGCCCTGGCTTGTCACCTCTGGCAGGGTTCTCAGCATCCTAGGGGGGTCTAGCACTGCGTAAGCCTCCCCTTTCCCCTTTCCCCTCCCGCTCCCGCTCTCTCCTTTCTACCCAACTTGTCCTCACCTAAATCTGCCCTCTGTCAGGATTCTTAGCACCCTGGTGATGTCTACTCTCAGGTAAGTTTCTTCCCTATCTTCTTTTTTTTTTTCCCTTTCTTTTTCTATCCCCCCATTCCCTCTGCCCAACTTGTCCTCACCAAATTCTATCCCCTGGCAGTGTTATCTGCATCCTGGAGGGGCCCAGCATCGAGCAATTACTCTTCCTTCCTTCCCCTTCCCCCCTCTATCCTTTCTATCCAAATAGTCCTCGCCTGATTCTGCACTCTGGCAGGGTTCTCAGCATCCTGGAGTGGCCTAGTCTTAGCCAAGCTTCTTCTTTCCCTCCTCTTCCCTCCTTTCCCTTCATCCTTTCTTTTCTCTCTTCCCAACTTTTCCTCACCTAGTTCTGCCCCCTTTCAGGGTTCTCAGCATCCTGGAGGGGTCCAGCACTGGGAAATTACTCTTCCTTCCCTCCCCTTTCCCCTCCATCCTGTCTACCTAACTCATCCTCACCTGACTCTACTCTCTGACAGGGTTTTCAGCATCCTGAAGAGGCCTAGCCTTAGGCAAGTTTCTCCCACCCCTCCTCCCCTTCCCTTTACCATCCCCTCTAGTATCTCTAACCAACTTGTCCTTACCTACTCCTGTCCCTTATTCTAAGTCCTACCTCATTCCACCACTAGCAGCGATCTCTGCACTCTGAAGGGGCCAGTGCCAGGTATGATTAATCTTTCCCTACCCTCTGTTGTCTCTGCTGGTGCTGTTTTTTCCCTGATGTTGCTTGCATTCAGATGCCCTGAGTGAAGAGTGAAGAGTGAAGAGTGAAGAGTGATTCCCCTACTAGCAATTTGGAGGTGCAGTGTGAGAGATTGTATTATTCCCTAATTACATCTACTTGTAGGAGGCTTGGGGCTGATTGCTGTCAGCTGAAGAGGTGGGGACTGTGGGGTTATGACCTGAGAGTCTGAGGCGGGATAGTATTCCTTTAAGTGCCGCTGCTGCATAATGGCAGTATAGTGGCATGAGCACCACTCGGAACTGAAAATTTTGTTAGTAATAAATGGAGGAAAAAGGGTAGGCCTTTTCTTTATCCTCTAAGTAGTGTTAAAGTTTATTAGTTCATATCTTATTATTTAAAAATTATTATTAAAGAAGGGAATATCCTAGCCAGAGAGCATTAATGTGAAGCAGTTGTGGTTTGTTTTAAATGTTAATTAATAGTAGAAGTTTTGTTATTTAAGTGAGCTAGGCAGATATTTTAGATATAAATTGTGTTTGATTAGTCTGATAGCTAAGTACTGTATTAGTTGCTTGGGATGTGTAGGGGCTATATGGGAGGATTTAAGGTGGCCAGGATTATTTATGGGAGCTCACTGTTGCACGACTTGTGCCCTTTTATCCCCCTCCCAGTGTCAGACACTATTGTCAGATGCTGTTGGGAAGTGGAGATTGGAAGGGATTGTGCTGGTCATGGACAGTGGGGAGACCTATGTATGGGTGGTGGTAGGATTGGGGTTGTTAGGTCCAGAAGGCACCCTGGGTTACGATGAGCATCTGGAAGAGGCCAGACGTGGTTGGTGCCCATCCCCAGGGAGTCCACCAGACTGAGTGGCCTGGTAACCCGAGGGGCTGCACAACCCTCCAATCCCCTGACGGCAGTGCTTTGCAACACCAGATCAATCAGAAATAAGAAGGCAATTATTGCTGCCTTGATTTCTTCGGTCAATCTGGCTTGCATCACGGAGACCTGAGTGGGAGATGATGCGGGCCCGATTTTTGAGGCCGCAGTCCCTCCTGGATATACCGTGGTGCACTGCCCCAGAGTGGAAAGCAGGGGTGGCAGTGTAGCTATTTGTTTTAGATCCAGCCTGACCTTCACAGTGCACCCAGTGAGAACTCCAGGTTCCTTTGAATGTGTGGCAGTTCGTGGAGGACCTGATGCGGGCTGCAGGATCTTCCTCATCTAGCGCCCTTCTGGGTCGATGGGGAATTTCCTGTAGGAGATCACAGAATTCGTCACCGATAGAACGTTGGGATCACCCAGATGTGTTTTTCTGGTGGATTTCAATGTTTGGGTTGACAATGAGAATCATAGATGTAGCTGTGATTTTCTGCAGACTATGTCCTCTTTAGGATTGACACAGGCTGTTACTGCGTCAACTCATCAGGATAGCCACATGTTGGACCTGGTGTTCTCACTGAGGCTTGAGATCAGTGATCTCAGGATTGATCGAGTACATTGGTCAGATCACTGCACAGTGCAGTTCATGCTTGGGGCTCCCTCCATAAGCCCTTCCCCTGCTGAGATGATTAGCTTTCGCCCTTTGCGGGTTTTGACTCCTGAGGGTTTTTTGGCGGCAGCTAAATTGTCTAGTGTGGGTGCTGCATGCATCGGAGGTGTTGATGTCGGGGTTGATACCTATAATAGGGTGCTATCTGACACCATCAACTCACTCGCACCTGTCCGTGTACTACCCAGAACTTCATAACTGAGGTCCCCATGGTTTGGCTGGGAGCTCAGGGAGATGAAGAAGATGGGTCGGAGATTAGAGCACTGCTGGAGAAGATCCTGCCTGGAGGCAGACAAACTGGTCCTGCGTGCGCATTATAGTGCGTACCAGGAGGCAATCAACCTTAAGAAGGCAGTGTTCCTGTCTAGGGAGATTGCTGCCGGGAAAAACCAACCAGCTTTACTCTTCCATACTGTGGACAGGCTTCTTCATCCTGCCTGTCTGCAGCCTGGGAGGGTTTTTTCTAATTTAGATTGTGAGGAGTTTGCTCGTTTTTTTTGGACAGGGTGTCCTTGATCCAGTGGGTGGCTTCTTCAGCTAGTAATATTATAGCTGACAGTGGTCGCCTGATGTGTTCTGAGAGCACTCCGCCTAGTTGGGGAGAGTTTAGACCAGTGGAGGCTAGTGAGGTTATTGAGGTGGCAGCCAACATGAAGCATACCTTTTGTGAACTGGACCCGGTGCCAACATGTTTTTTAATGAGATGCGTTGACTCTGTTGACCCGGTGTTTGCCTTGATTGTACGGTGCTCCCTTTCTGAGGGGGTCTTTCCAGATGCCTTGAAGGATGCTCTGGTGAGACCCCTCTTAAAGAAATCATCTATGGACTCGGAGATCAAGGCGAATTACCGTCCTATATCCAACCTTCCATTTTTGGGGAAGGTGGTGGAAAAGGTGGCAGCGCTTCAGTTGGAAGAGCATCTCATGTCTCACGAGTTGTATGAACCTTTCCAGTCGGCATTTCGGGCTAGACATAGTACAGAAACTGCACTTGTTCGGGTGCAGAATGATCTCCTCAGGGCAAGAGATTGGGGGGACAGGACAATTGTTGTTCTCCTTGATCTCTCTTCTGCATTTGACACTGTGGACCATTGTGTGTTGCTTGTCCGTCTTAGGGAACTATGTGGACTCACCGGTACTGTCATCAACTGGTTTGAGTCCTGTCTTACCAACAGAAAGCAATGGGTTATGATGGGGAATTCTTCATCTATACCCAGTCTTCTATTTTGTGGAGTCCCTCAAGGATTGGTACTGGCCCCAATGTTGTTCGCAGTGTACATGCTGCCCCTGGAGGGATCATTAGGAAGTATGGTTTGAGTTTTCATTATTATGCCGATGACACTCAGCTATATTTTTGCTTTGCCCCAGGAACATCTAATGCAGTAGATGTGCTTAA
Source organism: Neoceratodus forsteri (assembly GCA_016271365.2). NCBI lineage: Eukaryota > Metazoa > Chordata > Ceratodontiformes > Ceratodontidae > Neoceratodus > Neoceratodus forsteri. The sequence goes on from CM057451.1 coordinate 241,859,415, forward strand.
CGTCTGTCTGGCTGAGATTAACGACTGGATGGCCTCCAGTTGGTTGCGACTGAACCCTGACAAGACGGAGGTATTGGTAGTGGAGTCAAACAGAGTTCGTGATAGGATGGCCTCTGACTTAGAAACGGAGAAACTGGGCTTGTCCTTGGAGATGTGTCATTGAAGGCCTCCTCTTGGGTGCAAAATCTGGGAGTGATTCTGGACAGGAACATAACCACGGAGGCTCAAATATCCTCCATGGTTTGTACCTGTTTTTTCCATCTCAGAAACATTGTCAGAATTAAGCCCCTTGTTCCACCTCTGGACCTCCCTACCTTGATACATGCCTTAGTCACATCTAGGCTTGACTACTGTAACGCGCTCTATCTTGGGGTCACAGGAGGATCTCTCTGCAGACTGCAGCTGGTGCAAAACGCAGCTGCCCGGTTGTTGACTGGGCAGCAAAAGTTTTGTCATATTATACCAGTTTTATGCGAATTGCACTGACTGCCAGTCAGGTGGAGAGTCCTCTTTAAGGTGGGTCTTCTTACCTATAAGACCTTAGACGGGCAGGGCCTTGGTTACCTGTCTGACCTTCTGTCACCTACCCTCCCCACCTGCCCTCTTCGATCTTCTAGTGGTGGCTTCCTGACCATTCCCAGAATGAGGCTAAAATCAGCTGGTGATAGAGCCTTTAGTGTTGCGGTTCCTGTTCTGTGGAATTCTTTGCCAGCTTCGGTCAGGGAAGCCCCCACAGTGGATATTTTTAAGGCCCGCCTGAAGACTTTTCTTTTTTCCCAAGCTTTTGATATTTAGATTAGAATATACAGTAAAGACTGTGATTGTATTAGATTTATTTATTCAATCTGTATAAAATTTTGTGTTTTAAATTTTGTGCTTTTAAAATTCTGTTTAAAATTTGTACGGCACCCAGAGCCTCTGGGATTGGGCGTCTTTTAAATAAATTTTGCCTTGTCTTGCCCTATCCCTTACCGCCACCTCTCTCCTGCCCCCTTCTTTACCCCGCTGCACTTAAACAAAGGAATTAGTTCACTTGAGCTAGTAACTTGTACTATTTGTTCTGTCTGAGGTGCTCCCAGATTGCACTAGCCCTGTGTCACTTGCCCCTCAAAACTGATTTTATGCTCATTTTGCTCTGGTAATGTTCCCCCCATCTTTATCCTCTCCTTCTCCCAGCTGGTTTCCTCTGTCTACCCCTCCACCCTCCTTGATGTCCCCTCACTGCATCTCATTCACTCAATAATTGCTAAATAGTCTGCCTCTTAACTGTGATCCATTCCTGTAAGGAGTTGGCTCCAAGGCTACTTTAAATTTCTGTACTATGTTCCTCAGATATGCCACTTGTAATTAAATGCATATTCCACAGGTATAATATATTTAACTGTATGTTATGTCACAAATGTGATTGTATGATTATTTATGATATTTTTAACTGTATGTCTTGTTATAAATGTTATTGAATGTTTAATTTCTCGGATATGTTAAATGTTAAACTGTATGAGACTGGCACTAGGGGCTCTAAACAGGATGGCAGCTTAGATCACAGCTCTACAACCCAGAGGGATATATATCCGTTATAATCCTTTCTTTTCTGACCAAGTTCTACCTCTTCAAACTACAGAAGTTACGGGAGTACTGTACAAGGAATCTGAAAATTGCTTTATTATTGCAGAAAGCTTTAATCATAGTGGAAAAAAATCTCTTCCAGTGGAAGCGGCCTATCTTGAAGGGCAGGCCTACAGCATGGCTGAACTGCACGTACCACAATCCTGGGAACAGCCCTCGGTGGAAATGATGTTTGGCCACCTCTTGGCACAGATGTCGCAGGTCACCTTGGCGACAAACCACAATACCCAGGTAGTCCAAAACCTAGAGGCTAGGATGCTACATACTGATCAGAGGGTTTCAGCAATAGAAAGGCAGATACAAGACCTGTCAGCAACACTAAGGGAGCAACAGCACACTATACAAATGATGTGCAGCAAGACAGATGACCTCAAAAACTGAGGTCAGCACAATAACCTTAGATTCTTGGGATTCCCGGAGCTTGTGGAGGGGAAGGACACCAAAGGGTTTCTGCAATTAGCAATATCAGAAATGTTGCAGCTAGATCCATTGAGACCCTTTCAGGTGGAACGCGCACACCGCGCGCTGGCCCCCAAGCCCAAGACCCAGGCCATGGCCTATTATCGCTAGATTTATAGATTACAGAGAAAAAGTGATGGCCCTGGCCAGAGCCCAGGAAAAGCAGCAGGTAATGCGGAGATCAAACAAAATCCTTATTTTTCAGGAATTTTCTAAAGAGCTGTCTGATAGATGCAGAGCCTGCACGGAGGCAAGGTACACAATGCACAAACATGGGCTGCTGTTCTCCTTGCGATACCCGGACACAATGTGGGTAGTCCACAATGGGGTTCCATTTTTTTTTTTTTTCCTGACTCCCTCATGAAATTTCTATGCCGCAACTGGCCGAGGGAATCCGAAGTAAATACCCGGAAGCTCCCGCCAGCAAAAGTTAGCACAGAAGGGCTGGACTGTCACTCTGCTCCTCAGGTTAACCAGTCAGGGGTCTGGCAGAATATTAGGGACCAGGCTTAGGAGCTCTCCCCAAGGGCAAACTGAAAGAGGCACTCTTCTAAAAGCATGGATGCAGAGAACACCCCTCAGACCAAGAGCAGGCAGACACATCAGAGCCAAACACATGGACACAACAAATCCTGACTCCCTACAGGGTTTCCACACCACCAACAGGTATGAATCCCTGCAACCTAGATCTCTGGATCCACGGCCAGTCACCGTCGACGCACCCGTGGTTGGCAGGCCTTCTCCTCTGCTGAAATCAAGTCACCGGACCCCCCCAACTTCCCCTCACCAGTTGCAGGATGGAGCCATGACTAACGGAGCACAGCACCCACCAAAGTTGTCCGGGAGACCTCTCCCATTGTCAGTGATCCAGCCTCCTTCCTGGACCGACCGAAGCAGATTCAAACTCCCAGACCAAAGAACAGCGAGACCTCAGCAGCGTGGTCAGATAAGTGGTGCTTTTGTTTAATTCTTGGTTTCTTTGCTAAACCTTGGGGAAAATCAGGTCCTGGGTAAGGCAGGAGTAGCTTTCTTAGTGACCGCAGAGAGAGACTCCAGCCACTATTCATTTGCCATATCCACGTTGCTCAAGTTTGGGGACTGCCGGGACTCCCCCACCCCGGGCCTGGCCCTAGATCTGTGCCACTACCTTGCAGCTGAAATGCCCGGTTGCCATACCAGGAAGGATCCGCAGGGGCCAACAAACATGCTCTGACTCGCAAGTGCTAGTAGGAAGCCCTCATTTAACTTGATGGCAAGGAGGAGTATCACTCAACTCCATCAGCTCTGGTGGATATTCTGAAGGGCTTAGTCCCTCTTACTGGTGGGGAGGGGTGAGGGAGGAGAGTATCCTGGTGTAGGGTTATTTCAAACATGCTGTTCCAGTTGGTGTTATTGTTCAGTTTGTTGGGTATTAATGTTTAGGCCTAATAAGTTCACTATTGGCCCGGCTGTGTTTTTACATGGAAGACTCAGGCCCCTCCAGGGTGGGCAGCTGGGTTCCCGACCTGGCTTTTGCTTGGGGGCTGGTCGAGCCGTGACCTATATTCCTGAGTCAGGGCCGAGGTACCCCATCTCTGATGCAGAGGGCCCCCCCCAGAGGGACCAGATCACACATGTTCCCCAGTATAGTGGACTAACCCCCCCCCACTTACTCTTTTCATAATAGTCCCCTGTAATGAGAGCACTGCTGGTCCCCCTCAGAGGCCATTTCACACCCAGTTAAACTAGAGGAGGCTGCTACCTCGACCTCTCTCCCCTCATCCTTCCACTCCATCGTCAACGATGCATAGCCCCACCATTAGCACCCCAATACTCATGCAAAAATGATTTGTGCAGTGCCAACACCCCTCTGCAGCTACAAGGAGCTCACCGGATCAATACTGTAATCATGTTGATGACGGTACCCTGCTGGGTTGTCTTCCTCCCCCGAACTTTCCCCTAACACACACGGGGGTTCAATACTGCAGGATAGCACCCTGGGAAAAGAGGCCGGCCTACAGCAGGGCTCTGTGGCCGATGGGAAGCCAATATTTCCCCAATACGCATGGAAGATTGTGCACCCTGTGTATAGTTGGTTTATATGTATATGTTATTGTTTGTTTTCAATGCAAGAGACACACACAGAATTACTGCTAGGTGTTAGATTGAGGTCAGTTGCTACTGTCAGGGAATGCCTGGCTTATTCACTCTCTCTATACCTGGCGCTGAATTACAGGGACTTGTCTCTCCTGGGTGGACCGACCTTGCTCCCAGCCTGCTGGTTTACTATGATACATTTCCTGGAAAGATACTTGCTCCCTCTCACCAATAGGTGATATAACATGTTTGATGTGGAACGTCGGGGGCTTAATACCCCCAACAAAAGAAACAGGTTTTGCAGCACCTTACAAGGCTGGGAGCAACGGTTGCGTTGCTACAGGAGACCAGACTCACAGGAGGGGATCATGATAGACTAAAACAGGATTGGGTTGGTCAAGTTATACATGCCTCAGCCCCTTCCAGAAAGAGAGGGGTAGCTATACTGCTTCACAAGCAGCTTCATTGGACACTGGTGCATAAGGTGAGTGATCCTGGAGGCAAAAGGGTGGCTGTACTCATGAACAGAGGGAAGGGACCTTTACTGCTGGGTAACGTGTATGCCCCGAATGATGACTCGCCCTCCTTCTTCCAAGCGCTGGGTCCTTGACCCCCAGTGATACCCCTGCAATATTAGGGGGGACTTTAATCTCACACTGGACCCACTACTTGATACATCCCCCTCTAACACAGAGCAGCCCTCCAGGGTATCACTGGCATTGAGCCAGCTACAACAAGATATGGGACTTACAGATATCTGGAGGGTATTTCACCCCTCCCAATGAGACTACACCTTCCATTCCCCAGTGCACAGTTCCCTTAGTTGGACAGATCTCTGGCTCACCTCTCCAGCAGTCACCAGAAACACCATTGACACCTTTATTCATCTATTGGTCATCTCGGACCATGCCCCTGTGCATCTCTCCTTCAGCTGAGGCCCCCCCTCCCCCTACCTCTCCATCCTGGAGGCTGGATCCATTGCTGCTTTGCAATCCAGACTTTCCCCCTGGCTTCAAAGGGAAACCTCTGAATTTTTTCAGAATAACCACATAGCAGATACTTCAGCAAGCAATACCTGGGAAGTATTTAAAGTTACCCTGAGGGGGGTGATAATGGGATTTGCAAGCAGGCACCACAGGAGGAGGGAACAGCACCTTAAGGGGTTTGAAAAACAGCTCCAAGAAGTGGAAGCTACCTTTAAGGCCCTCTGCATCCCTTCCCTCAGGTCGGAGGCAGGTCACCGAGTGGCATCCCTGAAGATGCAAGTGAACGAACTTTTATCTAGGAAAGCAGAGATTTCTATTATTAGGCTAAAGCACAAATATTGGGAAGGTGGAGAGAAGGGGGTAAAATCCTTGCCTACCACTTCAAAAAGCAGCAAGCTGAAAGGCACATCACTGCCTTAGTGGATGCAGGGGGTAAGACCCACACTTCATAGAAACATAGAAACATAGAATTTGACGGCAGATAAGGACCGCTTGGCCCACCCAGTCTGCCCATTTCCCTACCTACTGGATAAGCTTCAGATCCTAGTTAACCAGCAGGTTACTTCTTCTAACCCCCACCCCCCAGAATTGCCTTATGACTGTCCCATGCATGCTTGAATTCCACCACTGATTTTGACTCCGCAACCTCCTCCGGAAGGCCGTTCCATGCATCCACAACCCTCTCTGTGAAAAAATACTTCCTTAAATTACCTCTGAGCCCCCCCTCTATCTTCAAATTGTGCCCTCTGTTCTTGCACACCTCTTTTTGAAAGATGCTACCCTCTTGGACTTTGTTGATTCCCTTGAGGTACTTGAAAGTTTCTATCATGTCCTCCTCTCCTCCTTTTCCTCAAGGCTATACATATTAAGCTCCTCAAGTCTCTCTCTTCATGTCTTCCTGCAGACCCTGCACCATTTTAGTTGCCCTCCTCTGGACAGCTTCCATCCTGTCTATGTCTTTGCGGAGATTGGGTCTCCAGAACTGCACACAGTACTCCAGATGGGGTCTCACCAGCTGTCTGTACAGAGGGATAATAACTTCCTGTTTTCTACTGGTGATGCCTCTCCCTATGCATCCCAGTATCCCCCAGCCCTCCTTGCTGCCCTCTCACATTGCTTGTCCACCTTTAGGTCATCTGATATGACTACCCCCAGGTCCCTTTCCATTTCTGTTGTTGTTAGTATCTCACCTCCCATTGTGTACTCTTCCCTTGGGTTTTTGTTTCCCAGGTGCATTACCTTGCACTTCTTAGCATTGAATCTAAGCTGCCATACATTTGACCATTCCTCTAACCTTGCCAAGTCCCTTCTCATCCTTTCCACCCCACCCTGTGCATCAACTCTGTTGCAGATCTTAGTGTCATCTGCAAAGAGACATACTTTTCCTTCCAGTCCTTCCGCAGAATGTCGCTTATAAAGACATTGAAGAGGACCGGTCCTAATACTGAACTCTGCGTACCCCACTAGTAACCCTCCTTTCTTCTGAGTGACTCCATTTACTATTACTCTGTGTCCTATTCTCCAGACAATTCTTTACCCAGGCTGTCATCTTGGGACCTACTCCCAGGCTGGCTAACTTGTATATTAATCTTTTGTGGACTGTGTCAAATGCCTTAAAAGTCTAGGTAGGCCATGTCCACAGCCTCCCTGATCTACTACTTTGGTCACCCAGTCAAAGAAATCTATCAGATTTGTCTGGCATGACCTTCCTGCTATGAATCCATGCTGCCTAGGGTCCTGTGCCCTTGGCCTCTAGATACTGGACAATTTTTCCTTCAGAAGTGATTCCATCATTTTCCTATCACTGAGGTTAAACTAACAGGTCTGTAGTTTCCTGCTTCTGCCTTGCTCCCACTTTTGTGAAGGGGAATCACATCTGCCCTCCTCCAGTCCTGGGTACCACCCCATCCTCCCATGATTTGTTAAAATGGTAGTCAGTGGTGTCACTAGTTCTACCTTAGCTCTTTAGAATTCTGGGATGAATCCCATCAGGCCCCATTGCTTTGTCCACCTTTCAGTTTTAAGAGTTCTTTCAGAACCCTTTCTTCTGTAAATGGGCTGGTATCAACTTCTGTATCCAGAGTGTTACTACTACTGTTTGTTTTATGTACCTCTTCATTTGTAAATACTGAGCAAAAATATTTGTTTAGTATCTCTGCCTTTCACAGTCTCCTCTGCCCACCCTCCTCCCCTTTATTAAGCCTCACTATCCCTCCCTTGGTCTTCCTTTGCTCCCTGATGTACCTATAAAATGTTTTATCCCCCTTCTTAACTGAGTTGGCTATCTTTTCTTCGGTTTGGGCCTTTGCTGTTCTGACTGCCTTCCCAGCCTCCTTTTGCTTTTAACTGATGCAGTTCTCTGTCCTGCTCCTTCTGTGATTCCTTGTACTTCCTGAATGCTTTCTTTTCTCTTGAACCTTCACTGCCACTTCCTTTGAGAACCATAGTGGTTTCTTACATCGTCTTGTTTTGTTTATTTGCTTCACACAAAGGCTCGTTACCTCTGTGATGGCAGTTTTATTATTCCCCATTGTTCTTCCACCCTCCTTCCTGCCCATTTGCTAGTGCATTCCTTAGCACTGTCGCCCATTTGGCAAAGTCAGCCTCCTAAAGTCCAGTACTTTTGTCTTTGTATGGCTTGACTCTATTACTGTGTTTATTGTGAACCATACTGTTCGATGGTCGCTAGTTCCCAGATGGCTACCCACTTCTACATCTGTGATCCTCTCTCCATCTCCATTTGAGAGAATCAAGTTCATATTGCTCCCTCTCGAGTGGGCTCCAGTACTAGTTGTTCAAGGCATGCCCCTGTAGGGCATCTAGAATAACTGCACTCTTCAAGTGGCAGCTGCAACTGCGCTCCAGTTAACATCTGGCATATTCAGATTACCCATCAGCAATATCTCCCTTTTTCTGCCATTCTAAGTATACTTTCTATCATTTCCTGTCCATTTCCTCCTGAGAAGGGGGTTCATACAACCCCCAGCGTATTGTGGTGCCATTGCCTGTCTCCAAATCTCACCCACAGTGCTTCTTCTCCTCCCTGTTTACCCTTTGTTCTGTTGCTTTTATTCCTTCCCTTATGTAAAGAACTACTCTTCCTCCTCTTTACCCTCCCTGTCCCTCCTGTAGACAGTGTATCCTGGTATGTTTAAGTCCCAGTCATGGTTTTGTGTGTACCATGTTTCTGTGACTGCCACGATATCCAGATGTTCCTCCTCCATCAAGGCCACTAATTCAGGAAGCTTGTTACCCAGACTACGGGCATTGGTACTCGACAGAAGGGATCAATCGCGTAATGATGGACTTCTATTCCATGCTATATAAATCATCCACAGCACCTGATCCCAAGGGTGTCCTCCCATTTCTAGAATCAGTACACCTTCCTAAAATCTCAGAGGATCAGGCCTTGGCCTTAGATGCCCTGATCTCACCTCAGGAGGTGGCAGAGACTATATTATCTCTTAAAAAGGGAAAGGCTTCTGGAGGGGATGGGTTCCCCATCGAAATATGGCAGCTTTTGCAGACCACAATCTCTCCAATACTACAACAAGTGTTGACCGAAGCACTTCAAGAAGGTGCTCTCCCTTAGGAAGGCGCCATCACTATCCTGCCTAAGAAGGGTAAAGACCCTCCAAAAGCATCCAGCTACAGGCCCATATTCCTTTTGAATGCAGCCAGTAAGGTGCTAGCCAAATTGTTAGCTAACAGACTAAACCCACTCCTCCTCAGTTTGATCCACCCATCCCAGGTAGGCTTTATTAAGGGACGATTTAGTGCGGACCATATTAGATCGCTCGTAAACTTGATCCATAAGACTAAAACATTGCCATCCCCTCCTGCAGCAATAGCAATAAATTTTGAAAAGGCCTTTGACTCCCTGGAGTGGGACTATGTCCAACAAGTGCTCGGCACCATGGGGTTGGGGGGCGGTCTTCCGGGCCTGGATAGGGGCTATATACTCATCTCCCGCAGCTAGGGTACTCACCAACTTGATGCTGTCTCCCTCTTTATACTGGGTAGGGGAACACATCAGGGATGCACTCTCTCTCCTCTACTCTTTGTCCTGGCAGTAGAACCCCTGGCTGCAGCTATTAGACAGAATCCATTAATCTCCGGGATACGAGTGGGAGAAAGGGAATACCCTACTCTCATGTATGCTGATGGTCTGTTGCTTCCTTTAGCAGATATTGCCACCTCCCTCCCTCCATTATTGAGCACCCTGTCAGAATTTAATACATTCTCAGGGCTCAAGATTAATCAGTTCAAGACGGAAGTCCTCCCTTTGAACTCTAATTGTACCTCCCACATGGTTACCCAACATGGTCTCCGTTGGGCTCTCGATGGATTCACATACTTGGGCATCAATATCACTCCTAATCTGAATAAACTCTGGGAACTGAATATGAAGCCACTTTTGGCATCCATTTGTACAGAGCTGGATAGATGGAGGCCTCTCCGACTCACACTCGTAGGTAAAATTTTGGCAATTAAAATGGTCACAGCACCTAAAATTATGTACCTCCTCTCTCACATTCCTTTGAAAATCCCTCAGTACTGGTTTACTAAGCTGGACTCCCTGCTGGGTTCCTTCATATGGGAGGGAAAGAAGCCTAGGTACAGCAAAAATAAGCTGAGAGCGCATTGGATAGATGGAGGCTGGGGCCTTCCATGGCTTGAGGAGTATTAATGGGCTTTTCAGATGGCTCAGACGCTAAAATGGTTCACATCCCACGGCAAAACTCCCCTCAGTGGCTAGGTATGGAGAGACAGGTCTGTGAGTGAGCACATTTATCTCTGTTGTTGTTTAATCGTCACCCAAGGGTATTCACTCTCACCCTATGATAGGCCCCTCTCTGGAGTACGGGGTCAAGGTGCATAAGAAGTTGGGTACCCTCCCTTCTCCCCCGAGACTCACTCCACTATGGGGCAATAGTGAGATCACTATCAATAAGCAATCAACTTCCTGGTCCTCGTGGGAACTAAGTGGGCTCTCAAAGCTCCAGGATATGTATATCAATGGCACAGATACCCTCAATTCATTTGAAGGGCTGAGGAGAACATATGGAATCCCCTCCAGAGATTTCTGGCACTTCCTCCAAATAAGGAGCGCGATCTCTGAATACACTCACAAGCAACATCACAGGCAGCGAGTCTCTCAGGCAGAATCTTGGCAGGCCCTAGAAAGAGGCCAGTCTAGCCGACTATATGCTGCCCTTCTGGACACCATTCCATCCCAAGCAGAGGAGTCTCAGCATAAATGGGAGCGGGCACTGCAGTCCCACATTACAGATCTGGACTGGAAGACATGTCTCATTCTTGCACATGGAGCATACCCTGATACTAGAAGCCAGCTAATACAGAATAAGATTCTTCATTCATGGTACAGGACCCCTGTGGTACTTGCCAAGGCTAAACTGGTCCAATCTGACCTCTGCTGAAGATGTCAGGAGCTCCCTGGTGACCTAATCCGTATATTATGGCACTGTAGGAGGATCCAGCCCTCATGGCAGGCAGCTGGTGAGATGGGGTCCAGTATTCTTCAGAAACCCATTCCTATGTCCCCCCAGCTGCTGATACTAGGAATCCAGTCCTCAGTCCCCCTCCTAAGCCTCTCAGAGATAAAATTGCTCCTGACCCTAAGCCTGCAGGTAAAAAGACTCCTCTTGTGGAAATGGCGGACACAGGTAATCCCATCAGTGGGGGAGGTACTTAGCTCCTTGGTTCAGGTGGCCAACTGGTCCAGGATGTCACACACTGTAGCTGATATCCTCCTTAAATATATCAACATGTGGAAACCCTTTATAATGTACTTGAAACCTAGGGAGGGAATCGGCTGAAAATGCTCCACTTCACTTTTGTAAACCCTTCTCTCATGCTTGAGTCTGGGGCTGGGGTGGAAGAAACACTTTTTGTGGTTCCAGGGCCCCCTGTGCTAATAGCAACTTGGAATACTATGAGTAATTGCTAATTTATTCACTGATGATCTCTAGGTTAAAAGAGCCTGAGTGCGGCCGGATTGCCAGTACTGTGTGCTTGACTGCCCACTGCCTATAATTTTAACTATAGACCATTACTGCGCATATTGTGTGTGTCTAAAACTCATTGTGGAGCCCTACCAGTAATCGGAAGCAGGAGGAGGAGGAGTGTGTAGTTTATGTCAGCAAGGCTGAGAACTACAAACTCGAGGAAAAGCTGAAAATTTAAATTTAAATCCAGTATATGCCTTTCTAAGTGCAACGACTAGTAAGGGACCTTGTAAATTGTTGCATTTATCACTTTTAAGCACTTTTATTTTAGTCGGGGGACTGTCAGCTGTTCAGCACTTCCAGGTAACCGTAGCTGTATTTATAGCACTCTGTGGTGAGCAGCAGTTGTTAAAAGAGCCTGAGTGCTGCTGGATTGCCATTACTGTGCGCTTGACTGCCCACTGCCTATAATTTTAACTGTAGACCATTGCTGCACATATTGTGTGTATGTAAAACCTATTGTGGAGCCCTGCCAGTAATCGGAAGCAGGAGGAGGAGTTTGTAGCTCATGTCAGCAAGGCTGAGAACTACAAACTCCAGGAAAATCTGAAAATGTAAATTTAAATCCAGTGTATGCCCTTCTAAGTGCAACGACTGGTAAGGGACCTTGTAAACTGTTGCATTTAGCACTTGTAAGCGTTTTTATTTTAGTTGGGAACTGTCAGCTGTTCAGCACTTCCAGGTAACTGGAGCTGTATTTATATCATTCTGCAGAGAGCAGGGCAAGCCCAAGCAGGGCGAGCGTGCGGTGTCGCACGCGAAGATGCACGCAAAGACACATGCATCTAGCACGTGTTTTGGCAGTTGTCGGCTGGTGCTGTGATCGTGGTAACAAGTCTATATAACTCCACGTAACCATTTTCTGGTAGTGTATGTTGCTCCTCATTATAACCTTGCAACAACTGTGTTCTCAACAACTGCTTTTACTTATTTATCAAGTGTTTCTTAACATGGAGCCACAATTCTCTGCTCTATCTAAACCCGGCAGTAAAAACCCGGTGTCTGTCTCCTCTACTATTATGACCTTGGATGGGGATTTAGGCATCAAATGCCACACATGTTGTATATATCAATTGGTTCAATCAACACTGAACTCAAGCAATGGCTTTATTTGTACAAAATGCACTGATAATAAACAATTACATGAAGCAATTGCACTGTTCTCAGTTAGACTTCAGCAATTGGAAGAGAGCCAAACTAATAAGTGTGAGTGTTTCCAAGCACTACGCAGTCCTCTCCCCCCAACTGAGCTTACTAGTAATATGACATCTTTCTTCTCACCCTTTTGTCCTCCCTCGCATCCTCCCCTAATAAAGAAGTATATCACTCCAACCCTACTACAAATAATCTAGCAGTCAATAACACTGCTAGTGAGGAAACCAACATTAACAATCGTGTGCTGAAAAAGAAGGGTAGAGAGGAGATTCAGAAGGTACTGATCTAAATGATGATTGGTCACTGGTAACTTGTGCTAGGGTATGTAAAAAGGGGTGTAGACCTGAGCATTTTAGTCTCCCAATTCAAAATTCTTATTCAGCACTCTCCAATCTACCTGGGACAGGTACTGGGGAAGGGTTCTGGAAGCAAAATCCAATGCAGCAAGAATATCCGGAACTGGGAAGGAAGAAGCCAGAGAAGGCGAGGGTGGCAGCAAGGTCAGCACCCAGGGTGGGGGCTGACCAAACGAGCAGACACGAAAGACTGGTAGGCCTATTCTGCTGGCATTTTAGTATGTTAGTAATCTGCTTGATAGTGATTACACAAATAATACCCTGGTAGAGTCATTAAAGTGTCAACCATCATTCAGTGTCACTGAGCCTCTCACTACTGCCCTCACAGATTTGGGTCTCCAGTTATCTCATAGTGAACCTATCGGTTCATCTAGGAATTATAATTGTAGGTCCAGTTCCTACCCCTCTGAACCTGGGAATGCAGCTACAGTAATGGACACCTCTGGCCCTTATCCCCGGAGTCATTCTCGCTAAGACTTTGTTCTTGGTGATTCTATTATTAAACATCTGGATAGAGTAAGCTGCAGTCCAGACAAATCATCAAGAACATGTTCCAGTTTTAGGGGAGCCAAAGTTTCTGAAATTTCTAGAATGGTCAATGATATTCTCGTCAATGCAGGTCACAATCCACTTGTTATCATACATGCAGGTACTAATGATCTAAATCGAACTAGGCCCTTACAGATAAGAAAAGATTTTTGTGGCCCTAAATAATTTACTCACAGAGAAAGGCTGTACTGTATGTTTTTCCGAAATCCTTCCAATACCTACAGCAACACACAGTATGACTTGTCTGTCAGCTTAATCTGGTTCAAAGTCAGTAAGCATTCATCTATATCCCCCTCCTCCGGGTTGTTCCTAAAAATAGGCAGGATTTGTCTAGTGCACTTACCCGGTCAACAAATACTAAATAAATAAATAAATAATTAGGGAAACAAATGAATGGCTAATGAAAATGGTGCATTCAACAGGATATTTGCTGCATCCCACACTGGGAGAACTTCAATGGCAGGGATTCTCTCTTCAGCTGGGATGGTTTGCACCTGAGCAGGAGAGGAAGCGCCCTGTTGGGCAGAACAATTGTTTCTGTCATTAAGAAACATTTAAACTAAATGGCTTGGGGGAGAATAGGACTATTTCTTACTCTCTTAACTGGAAAGAGAAAACCAGTACTGGGAAAACCTGCAGTTTATTGTCTTTCAATGCAAGATCCCTGAACTCTCTTAAAATGGCTGAACTTACAGCAAAATGTACCTTACTTGATCGCAATATCATTGCCGTCACCGAGACTTGGTGGGACTGTTCTTCAGCTTGGTCCAGACATATCCCCAACTATAAACTCTATCATAAAGATGGATTCAATAGGAAAGACAGAGGGTGTCTTTATGTCAGAGAGGATATTGCTTCCCATGAAATTTCAATCCAAACTCAAACTAAATCACTTTGGATGTCTATCCAATTGAAGGACCACCCAAAATTCACAATAGGGGTTTGCTATCGACCACCTTTAGCTGACATTCAATATATCACTCATTTATTAAATATAATCATAGTTATACCTCATAACGATGATATTCTCATTTTAGGGGACTTTAATATGCCCGATATTAATTGGAATCTTTGCACAGGCAATAATAATCATGATAATTTATTTCTGAATTCAATTATTGATCTGGGACTGGATTAATTAGTCAGTCAACCTGCTCGAGGTAATAACACATTGGACCTAGTAATATCAAATGAGGGTTTTAAAGTCTGTGATATAAACATTATGGCCCCTATTGGCAACAGTGGCCATAACTCCTTACTCTTTAACATTCCTTTACACATTCCTAAGATTACCAATAACATCAAATATAAGGATTATAACAAAGCTAATTTCATACAGATTAATACAGAATTAAACAAAATTAACTGGACAGAAATGTTTAGGGGCAAAAACGTCAATAAAGCATACGAATGTCTGATTAATATTGTACACCATCTAGAAGACACCTATGTTCCCTTAAAATTAAAATAAAATAACAAAGGTAAAGTTCCTGTTTGGTACAACAAAACCATTGATAAACAAATAAAAACTAAGGTGCACTTATTTAAGAAACTAAATAAAGATCCTAGTTCATCCCTGAGACTTAAATACAAAACTGCCGTGTCTACATTAAAAAAGCTAATTAAAACTGCTAAGCTTAGATTTGAGTTCAACCTAGCTCACTCTAAATCTAATCAGAAATCTTTGTATTTTTATATCAACAGTAACAAGGGGAGTATTAGACAAATAGGTCCACTTTGTGACAACAGGATTACTATAACATCTAATCAGGAGATGACTGACCACTTTAACAGATACTTTTGTTCTGTCTTTCATCAACCCATAACTCCCACTATTCCAATTACTAGAAATGATTCCCCCATTCCCTTATTTGATCTTTCTGAAATTAAGAACGCTCTATTATGTGTTAAAAGATCTACTAGTTCAGGTCCTGATAATATCAATGCTATATTTCTCTTAGAAACGTTAGATTCAATTGCAATCCCTCTTCAATTGCTATTTAATAAATCTCTACTTGATAATGAAATACCTGATGTTTGGCGTAAAGCTATAGTAACACCCATTTTCAAAAAAGGGAACAAGTCCAATGTTTAGAACTATCAACCGATTAGTCTGACCTCCATTTTAGGAAAAGTAAAGGAACGTCTAATTAAATCTAGATTGGAGAATATAATTGAACAACTCAATATTTCTGACAACTCACAACATGGTTTTAAGTCTGGCCTTTCATGTACAACTAATCTTATATCTGTCTATCACAAGATAAGTAAGTTACTGGATAACAATATACCAAACTGTATTATTGTTCGATTTCAGAAAGGCTTTTGATCATGTGTAACATTCTCTGTTGATTAATAAACTTCACAATTTGAGAATTCCTTCACTTTTGGTTAATTGTATATCTCAATGGTTTTTCAGTCCTACTCAGTTTGTTAGAATAAATGGAGCATATTCTTTATCTGATAGGGTTACAAGAGGAGTCCTGCAGGGCTCCGTGCTGGGGTCTGGCATCTTTAATCTTTGTATTCTTGATATGGATATTATTTCTAATAACTACCTTTCTAAATTTGCAGACGATACAAAACTTGGAGGTAGAGTTGATTCTTCAGCTAATATTCAACTCCTTGAGCAAAATCTATTCTCTATCGAGCAATGGGCCAACAAAAACTCAGTGTTCTTTAACATCGATAAATGCAAGGTTTTACATTTTGGTAGGAACAATATATCTCATAAATACTATTTAAATAACCGAGAACTTAAATAATCTATTTGTGAAAGAGATCTCAGTATTATGATTAACACTAAACTGTCATCTAGTGACCACTGCAGTAAAGTAGTTAGAACAACTAATATAATTTTGAGACAGATTAATAAAACCTTTATCAGTAAATCTGAGCACCATTTAGTGCCATTGTACAGAGCCTATTTCAGACCCCATTTGCACTACAGTTCTCCCTTCTGGAGTCCTTATCTTAAAGCTGATATAAATCATCTAGAGCAAGTTCAAAGGAGGCTCACTAAATCCATCCCCAGATTAAGCAATAAATGTTATGATACCAGACTCAGGGAAACAAAGCTCTATCCATTATTTTTGAGAAGGCAAAAGGGCAATCTGCTACTTATGCACAAGCTAGTACATAACCTCAGGCTGCTCAAAATATGTGAACTAACATTAGCCAACAAGAGAATTGAGGGAAGACTTCATGCTAAGCAATTAAATATCGACTGGGCTAATACCAAAAAATATGATAATTTTTTTCAACATAAGAGCAGCAAAATGTTGGACCTCCTTGCCACAGACAGTTGTAGATGCAGCTAGCATTGATTCCTTTAAATCTAGTCTTGATTCTTGGCTATTTGCACAATAATTTGTATAATATCCCACTGTTGTGGGAGGACAATCTCTATGGGCCTTGTGCCTTCTTTTGTTCTATACTATCCAGTAAATCTAGTAGATAGGTTTGCTTTGTGTGTGTTCTCTTGTATTTTGTAGTTCCTGACTGGAGGGAAGCAGCCCTGGACCATCTTAGAATGTTACGGTTGTGTTAGCAATGCAGGTATAATCGAGAATAGTCTAGATAATGCCAATTTATATGGTATTAATAGAGCATGAGCACCAGCGGGTATTTCTCCCATAGTTTACTTCCCGACTGGACAGATGTTCGTCCATCCAGGGAATAATAGTTATTTTGTTGCCCACTTGTTTAGGTTCTCCTCCTCAAGTTATTGTAAGCCTGTCCCTCTAACTGTATTCATACAGACGTATGTAACAGGTCTGCAATATTATTGTTATGTATCAGACAGCTTTATTCCATGTAATGCTTTTTAAAGTCAAATCAATAAAAAACGTATTAACCTTAAAAAAAAAAAATGTTAAACTGTATGTCTAATTCTTCATCCAATTGTATACCCCCCGCAATAGAAGACCAACTTGTCGTTCAGTGTGCCTTCCTGGTGAAACATTTCAGTAAATAAAATAAAAAAAAACATTTTGGTCATATGACATTCATCACAGCATTAAGAATGGTGAAAAACCTGCTTTGTAATGCTACTCTGTAAATCCTGATGGAATAAAAACAGCACTGCCACACACGTATGTTTGCTGTACGATAATTCCTAGGTCAGTGTGCTGCTTTTAACATTGCAGCCCATGTGACTGGGTAAAAGTTGTAATGAAAATACTAGAAAGACTAATGGGTAAAGTGACATCATCTTCTCATATGCTAATGTAGCTGCCAAAAACAAATGAGATTTCTTTTATCAGAAAATGGGGGCATCCAGGTATAGTTACAGGGGGCTACATTTGACAGCAAAAACAAACCACTCAAATGTTTCAAACCACTAACAGTGACAGAAATGTAGCTGACTGGTGACAAATCAACTTATAAAATTTACAATATGTGTGGGTGTAGGTCTCCTTAAACCCCGTAGCATGACTGCACTAATGAATGACTCACAAATGCTCATGTGTCCTTATATACTTCCTAGTGCCACACAACCTGGAAGTACTCTACCTAACAGCATCCCTCTGAGCATCTAGATAAGACCCCTCCTATTGGAAAGGGAGGAGAGGTGGTTCTGTATGTGGCTGAGGGAGTAAAAGCCACTTGGATGCAAGTGCAACAAGGTGAGGAGGATCTGTATATGCTGTGGGTCATCCTGGAGACAGGCTCTGAGACCACTATCAGAGTGAGGGTAGTGTACAGACCATACACAGTGTTATCTAGACTGCTACAGGAAATGGAAATGTGTTTATCACGGTTTCTGATTCCAAGCTGCCCAGAGTGCTTCACAGGCATCAAAAAATGGTGGTGGGGGGATGCATCTCATAAAAGTAACTTCCACAAAAATCTTCCATTTTTTCATGAAGCTCCTCTATTTATTCACTATTAGCCCTAACGTTTTGCCATATCAAATATATGGCTTCTTCTGGAGACACAACTTACATTAACCCTTCATTAAAATTAAAATAAATATTTACATAAATAATTGTTTATGAAAAGTCATAAACTATGATATTTACAAAATACATTTGTTAATTCAAAGACAGGTAGTGTACTTCAGTATTGGACCCTTCGTTATAGGAAATTGTGTATTACATTATTTGTTCTCTCAGTTTTCCAGATGTTTTGCATGTGAAACATTATTCATCATTTAGTTCTTGCATTTCATTTTATGTCAGTAAAGCATCCTTTACCATCACCCTGTGTTCTTTGTGCCATGGCAAACTCTCGTGCCTTTACAACTTGTAGCTGACATTGCACAATTGGGTGCCTTTCAGCACCACTTAGACCTTCTATTATGTTTTCCTTTATTCTTGTTATATTTTCTTTTACTTCTGTTTTTTTGTTTGTTTGTTTGTTTTTTTTTGTCTGACGAAGCATGCCTTATTGAGAAAGGGTTTAAACACTGTGTCAGTTTCTTCTTTAGTTTCCTTTCTACTTAATGGCTTTTGCCAAATTCAAACTTTACTCTCCATGCTTTATGCTAGTACTTCCACCAATGCTGACAAGGAACGAGTGGCTGCTTCTCTGCCCCCTTACATCCAGAAGTCACCAGATGTCTGATGCCCTCATGAAGTTACTAAACATGCATAGGTGTGTACACACACTAGGTTGCTAAGCAACCCACCATACAGGCATGAAATGCATCTGCCAGCTTAGCTCCTGGGCTATGCTGCACAGATGGGTATATCTTACCTCTGTAATCACCAGACACAGCAATTCTCTATTTTTACATTAATCAGATACAGTGTGTTCACTTTCTGCTAAAGACTACTATTATTTCATCACTCTCACCACTTGAATCTCCTCCATTTGAGTTTAATCTGTATTACCACTTACCTGTAAGTAGTTTTTACATTTCAAAGATTATTCAGACTTCAATTATAACTATATTAGCCAGTACTTAGCTGTTTACAGAGCTTGTTCTTAACCAACAATCATTTACACTATTTAATAATATATCCCCTGCTGGTGCCTGAACAG
This sequence comes from Neoceratodus forsteri, assembly GCA_016271365.2. Taxonomy (NCBI): domain Eukaryota; kingdom Metazoa; phylum Chordata; order Ceratodontiformes; family Ceratodontidae; genus Neoceratodus; species Neoceratodus forsteri. Next base: position 241,878,639 of record CM057451.1, read on the forward strand.
GAAACACTCTCACTTATTCCTTTCCTCCTTTATTTCTGCCTTATTCCAAACATTTAATGCTATACACACACACTTTCTCAGTGTCTTGATTTCAGCACATAACATACTAGGACTCATAGCAATCCATGTGAGGGGCATTCAGCACACATGTTCTCACATCTCTCACTATTGTAGAGAGAATTGTTTGTAGCTGAATTGGTCCTTGTACAAAAAGATGAATAAAGTGGGTGATTTGATACCTTTTATTGAAATATACCCAAATCCTGCACAGGCACCAGCTGGGAACATATTATTCAATAATATAAATGGTTACTGATTAAAAACCAAGCTCTGTAAACAACTAAGTACTGGCTAATATAGTTATAATTGAAGTCTGAATAATCTTTGTTTGTAATGTAAAAAGTACTGTTCAGGTAAGTGGTGACTCAGATTAAACTCAAATGGAGAAGATTCGGGTGGTAAGAGTGCTAAAATAATAATGATCTCTAGCAGATAAACCATTATCTGATTAATGTAAAAACAGAAAAATGCTTTATCTGGTAGTTAGAGAAGGCATTATATATTTGTCAGTGCAGCAGATTCCAGGAGCTAAGCTGGCAGATTCATTTCATATTTGTATAGTGGGTTGCTTAGCAACCCAGCATGTGTACGCATACACACTCATCTCGGGATGTCATGAGGATGTCAGACGTCAGGCCGCTCCTGGACTCAAGGGGGCAGAGGAGCAACCACTCATTCTTTCTCAGCCTTGGAAGAAGGACCGTCATAAAACATGGATAGTAGTTTGAATTTGGCAAAAGCAATTAAGTAGAAAGGAAACTAAAGCAGGAACTGACACGGTGTTTAAACCCTTTCTCAATATGGTATGCTTCAGCAGACAAAAAATCCCAAACAGAAGTAAAAGAAAAGATAACAGGAATAAAGAAAACCATAATAGGAGAACTAAATGGTGTTGACAGGCACCCCAGTGTGCAACGTCAGCTACAAGGTTGTGAAGGCACACGAGTTTGCCATGGCACAAAGAACACAGGGTGATGGTAAAGGGATGTTTTATTGATATAAAATGAAATGCAAGAACTAAATGATGAACATTGTTTCACATGCAAAATATTTGGAAAACTGAGAGAACAAATAAATGTAAAGTAAAATTACCTAGAACGAAGGGTCAGGCACTAAAGTAAACTACCTGTCTTTGGAGTAACAAATTTAGTTTGTAAATATAATAGTTTATGATTTTTCATTATCAATGATTAATGTAAATATTTATTCATTTTTTTTTGTGAAGGATTAATGTAAGCTGTGGCTCCTGAAGAAGCCATATATTTTAAATGGTGAAACGTTGCTACTAATAACAGAAGAAATTAACTTAATACTTACCGTCATTTCCTTTGCTGTTAGCTCCAACATTGTTAATGGTAACCATAAAAACTGGATATAGTGCACCTCTACCAGAGGAATGGCGCAGCCTAAGGTTTACAATGTTAGGCACATGAAAAGTCCATGCAGCAGCAACTCCCCGGTCACTATTTACCTTGCAGTGCCATAATAGCTACACATTTTCATACATTAGAATCAATTGTCTCTATAAAACACACCTTAACCTTTAAATAAAAAACTGTCCTACCTTCCAAGAAGACGTTCGAGGAGGGAAATGCTCTCCATTGGACACAAGGTTTTGACAATTCGATCCTCCCTGCAGGAAGAACCATCTGGGAACAAGGCAGGTTCCACACCATTCACACATCTGGAAAAACTGTGGCTGACCACCCACCAAGGCCTAATTTCCAGGCCACAGCTGGATGCAGTGAGGCTGCCTGTAACAAGGAAAACACCTCAAGAGTTCATCAGTAAAGTTGTTATCCTGTGGTCACAGACTGATCAAGAAATAATCCTTCTTTTACATTTTTTTAAATATATACAGTATATATATATATATATATATATCTTATTTATGAGTACATTACAGCAAGAAAGAAGGATGTCTGATAAAGCAGTAGGGGTTTTTAATGAACAAGACATCCCTTCTAGCATATAGGATAAGATTCTCCCACAGGAGCCAGACTCCTGGGAGGTCCCCATTGATAATGTTGGAGCTAACAGAAAAGGAAATTATGGTAAGTATGAAGTTCATTTCTTCTTTCTTGTATCATAACAACTGGGTTCTATGAAGCAGTACCTGGAAAAAATGGGAGGAGGAGGAAGAAGATTACCCCATATGTCAGAGGCAAGCACTGAGAATTACTTACAAAATGCTGTCTGTAGCACTCTCCGACCAAAACGGGTTCAGCCAAACTCTTAATATGTGGACAGGAGACCATGTAAGTGCCTTGCATAACTCCAAAACCAATGATTCACCTGTCTTACCCAGGGCATCGCCCCAGCCCTGGAGTGGTGAGCCTTGAGGAGGGCCGGGAGACTCCTCTTACTACAATGCTGGCCTGAACAACACAGGCCCACATACTTTTAGGGAGGATGACCTAAAAGGCCTCTTGACCCTGCTTGTCTGTTCCACAAGAACAAAAAAGACTATCTGACTTACAGAATGCAGCCGTCAGTTTAGGAAGATCCTAACGGTGCATGATAAATCCAACTTGCACAGTCCCTTCCCTTAGAATGAGGAGGTTATGAACAGGAGAACACAAGCTTGTGTCCTGGAACTCCTGGAAGACAATGAGCACTTTAGGAACAAAACCCCGTTCTGAGTACCACCTGTCCTCATGCCTAATACGGTATGGCTCCTTAAGAGGAAGCCTGTAAAATAACACATCCAGTAGTATGGATGGAAGCGGTTCAAAAAACTCCTTGCAAAGAGCATTCCAAACCCAATTCAGATCCCACAGAGAACTAAAGATCAGGACACCAGACGTGTCCTACTAAATACATACCTACTAGTTCCTAGGCAAAAAATCCCAGGATGCTGTGAGAGCAGAACCTGGCTTCTCAGCGGACGCAATGTCAACCTCTTCGCAATGTCTTCCTGTAGAAAACCCATAAAACTGCAGAATAGAGGTCGATGAAGATATAACCTTCTCTGCTGGCCAAGGTAAAAAGAGACGTGGCCCCTACTGGAGCATAGGCTACTGAGATAGAGGATTTTTTGGGCAGCCTTCAAGGTGTTAAGTAGTTCCTCAGGGAAACCTATAAATTATTTTTATTATATATATATATATATATATATATATATATGTGGAACCAACCTATTCTTCTCAGGAGCCAGGGTGTAAGGCTGTATCACTCCTGGATTTTTTTGGTGATGAAAGAGAGACTCTTCTATCAGGTTTCTACACATCAGAAGGTGAATGGGTGCTTGCTGAGCAAGACTCGCCAAGTCTGAGAACCACATTCTTCTTGACCACTCTGCAGCTAATAAGAGGCAGCTCCCTCTAGAGTGTCTTTTATATTTATTTCTTGTTTTTTTTTTAAACTTTGGAAGGAGAGTCAGTAGAGGAAGCATACGTTCTGCTGAAGGTCCATTCTTGAGGCAGAGTGATCACTGCCCCTGTCTGTGAACACTGAAAAAGACTGAGAACCTTCTCAGATCTGAGCATTGCTGCTGGAGCAAACAGATTGATCTGAGGTCAACCAAATCAGTTTCACAGGAGTTCAAAAACCTCTGGGTTCAGCCTCCACGCCATAGGATGAACATTTTATGACTTAGCTAGTCCACCTGAAGGTTCAGCTCTCCTGCTAGGTGAACTGTCGATAGGTTGGCGATCTCTTGAAACATCTCCCATGCCATAATGGTTATGTGCAAATGTACGCCATGCTTAGCAGCATGGTTGAAACCTAAGGGAATCTAGATGGACCTTCTCCATCTCACAAACATTGATGTGAAGATGCTGTTCCTAGACTGACCAAGTTCCCTGAGTGGGAAGCTGGCTCCAGCCTTCTTCCCATCTATGTAAGCTGACATCTGTTGTGAGAATTAACTCTGAGAGTTCTAGAGGAACTCTGCTCAGATCCTGCACATCCATTCACCAGCTCAGGGAGTGACGAAGCTGAGGGGAGGATGGAAGACTGGTTGATAATCCTCAGATGAGGGATCCCAAGCAGACAGTAAACCCATTTGAATAGGTCACATCTGGAGGTGAGCCCACAGGATTAAAATTAATACTGTCTATCCTGAGGCCCAAACTGCAGCAGACTGAGGGCAGATGCCGAAGACGCATTCAGAGCCAGTGGACCTCTGACAAAAAAAGTCACCTTCCAAGAAGATGAAAAAACCTTCCCTGGTTTTGCGCTGAAAAATTGGCACCAGGCATTCCAAGGTCTGAGACAGCTTGGGAGAGCTATTTTCCCAGTTCACCCTTAGCCATGTGACTCTAGCATATTTAGAGTGCATGAATAAGCAGGTTGTTCAATCAGTATAGACATTAGGCCACCAGGACTATCAATCCCTTCAAGGAACTCAGTGGGGCTGATGCTCAGGCAAAGAGAAAGCCCTGAGTTGGAAGGACGGTCCAGTATCAAAAACCTGAAATACTCTGAGTAGGACTGATGGAGAGAATGTGGAGGCAGGCATCCATCAGATGTATTGGGGCTTAAAGGAGTAGTACATGCAGAGTTTACAAAAAAACATATGTTGTGCAGCAGGTTTTGATTTGTGTGTAAAGTCCTAGTGTGTCCTTCCCTCTGTCTGCTATTAGGAATTTTCCCTAAATTAGCCTGCTAGCTTTATGGTAGTTTTACAACCTCTGGGGATCTCCATCTGAGACAGATTTATTGTTTATTTTTGTTTCTACAATGCATTCTGTCTCATGTGACAGTGTTGTAGCAGAGACCATAGATTCAGCAGCAAGCACTGCTTTACAATCTGTTCACAACAGCAGAGCTGTGTAACATTTCTTATCCAGTGAGCCCAAATGGCTTCATGTTCAGTTTAGCAGATACTTGAGAGCTAACCGAGTAGGTTTTCTGTAAGAAAACAGCTGCTAAATAGCTCTAATTCAGTATTTTTGTTTTCTATGTATGCCAGGTCTAGCTAGCAGGAGTAAGTGTTTGAATTTAAACTTGCATGGCAATCTAAATAACACACACACACTTATCTTTAATAAGAAACAAATAAATACTTTATTAAAAAATACTTCACATTTATAAAATAAAAATTAAAAACTGAAAATCATGTCATAGAGCAAAATCAGCACTAACTGCCAGTTCTACCTAATAGAATGCTGGTACCTATATTTACAGTTTAGCAAATACTTGAGAGCTAAATGAGTGTGGTTTTCTATTAGAAAATAGCTAGAGTATTTACTAATTATAGCATTAATGATCTGGGGTGATTTCTGTGCTTTTTATGGTTGTGTGTAGTTTGATGAAATTAAAAGTTTTAAAATCAAAACACTCCTGCTAGCTAGACCTAACAAACATAGAAAACAAAAATATTGAATTAGAGTTATATAGTAGCTGTTTTCTTACAGAAACCCCACTCACCTCTCAAATATTTGTTAAACTGTACATGTAGCCATTTGTGCACACTGGATAAGAAAAGTTACACAGCTCTGCTGTTGTGAACTAATTCTAAAGCAGTGCTTGCAGCTGAATCTATGGTCTTAGCTACATCACTGTCACATGAGACTGGATGCATTGTAGGAACAAGAAAAGCAATAAATCTGGCTGAGATGGAGATCCCCAAGGATCATAAAACTACCATAATGCTAGCAGGCTAATTTAGGAAAAGCTCCTAATAGCAGACAGAGGGAAGGACACACTAGGATGTCACACACAAATCAAAATGTTCTGCACAACATATTTTTTTGCAAATTCTGGGTGTACTACTCCTTTAAGAAAACCCCTTGACTTACCAGCCTGGTGATTGACCTCTGGTGCTCCCTCCTGAAAAGATTTGTGGAGCACAAACTTGTTCAAGCGCTTGAATTTAGAATGGGCACGACAACCCCCCGGCTTCCTGGGGACTATAAAATAAAACCAGTCGGCCCCCTGACTTTGATTAAGGGGACCTGTACTATGACCCCAAAATAATGAGGGGGTCAGGAGCTCTGACATCATCTGGCCTTTTCGTTGTCCTTGAAACTGGGGTGGAGAAGCATCCCCTAATAAGGCATCTGACATTGTTCTGGCCTATCTTGAGGAAAACTCCTGTAATCTACCACCAAGAAAAGGTGTCAGGAATGGGCCCACCTAACTTCTTGTGAGGCACCAGGCTTGTGGTACTGGGCCTCCTGCATGGTGCCTAGCCAGGCTCCTCTGATACTGTAACCTTATTACCTGATTAGGCTCCTCCATTCTCTGGAGCAAATTTCCAAAGGAATGGAAACCTCCTCAGAACTGTCTGTGCTGGCCATTACCTTGACCGCTTAAGGTTACGGTAGTCTTGCACTGTTGTTTGACACTGGAGATAGCCCTTTTCACTGCCTATCTTTTTTTTTTTTAATAGTATCCAGGGTGGAATCAAACCATAGGCCTCCCTCAAGGGGAGGTTAAACAGCTTAGCTTGTGAAGCTTGACCAGACCCAATGACAAAGCCACATGGCCCTCATGGCCAAAAACAATGAAGTAGGCCAAGCAGTCTGACATGAAAACTCCAATGAAAAACCACCTGGAAGGTGCAACCATAGGCATGAATAGCAAAGGGGCTCGCACCTTCAAAAAGGTGGAGTGAAACTGGCCAGGGTAGTGACCCATATATTGAAGGATCTGATCAATAAAAGAAGCATAAGACGTACAACTGTTGTGTGCTGATAGTGCACGTGGTGTCCACCCACTTGACATGAAAGACTGTTAGGGCCAGAACCTTCAATAGGCAGGGTGGTGTCTTTTCAGAAATACAAACAGCCTTGTCTTCCAGTAGAGGAGCTTCCCACCACAAGACCTTCTCCTTAAAAAGAAGATCTGTGACATGGTTGGGAAGACACTTTTTCTAATCCACACCTGCCCAATGTTGCACAATATTTTGGTCATATAGTAGCTGAAAAAGATGCAGACAGAGTCAGATTGACATCCGCCATCTCCACGGACTGTACCTCCTGAGCTGTAAGGGACTACGTGCCTCGGCTATCCAAAAAGACAAGGGCTTATTATGAAACAGGGGAGAAAAAACATCCCTGATTTGGACTCCATCCACTCACTTCCACTTCCTTCTCCAAAGAGTGAATTGAACATCTTTTTTTTTTTAATTAAGGTCAGGAACTTCCCCAGATCCCCGTAATCATCATGCTCGTCTTTAAAAAGGAAGGGTTGGGGTCTGCCTGCACATCTCTTGTCATAGCCTAAGCTTGCTGCACCGCACCTGGTCATGCCTGGATTGGCCCCCCTGACCTGAGGGGCCCGATTGGGGTCAGGTGTGTCTGAGGGGATGTCCTGTGGGACTTCGGAGCTCAAGCTCACTCAGAAGCCACAAAAGGTATTTTCTTTGCAATTCTGCTGCTACTGCCAATAAAAGAATCAGGTGTCCCCCTTCCCCAGGCCAGAGAACCAGCCTGGGGGGGTGCTGAGCAACACAAGGAGGGCAAAAGGAATCTATGGGGGAAGGCCTCATTGCCCTTTTGCAGGTCTTACATTATTTCATGATTAATGGTCTCCAATAAGTCATGGTGCCAAAGAGAAATATAATTGTGCCAAATAACAACTGTGAGGTAAAATATAATAATTAGCCCCAATATCTTTTCTGGGCTACAATTCTCCACTTGAATACTTACCTCAAGGTAAGTAGGCAGTGTGATAAGGTGGCAGGCAAAGCAAATAGGATGCTGGCTGCATGGGCAGGGAGATCATCAGCAGGAAAGGGGAGGTCATAATACCGCTATACAGGACATTAGTGAGGCCACACCTTGCGTACAGTGTCCAGTTCTGGCGACCTTACCTATGCAAGGATATCATATAGATAAGGTGGAGGCAGTTCAGAGGAGGGCAATCAAGATGGTGCAGGGATTACATCACAAATCCTACAAGAATAGGCTGATGGGCTTGAATATGTACTCCCTAGAGGACAGGAGTGAAGGGGGAATATGACTGAGATGTTTAAGTACCTCACAGAGAGGAATAAAGTGTAGGAAAATACAATTTTTCAAAGAAAACAAGCATTTGTCAATGCCAAATGTTTGCTTGCTGGCATTGGCATTGGTAGTGTAGGAGCTAGAGAGCTGCATAATAGGAACAGCAGTGATGTATTGAACTGAAGCCAACCCCACCACCACCCTGCAGAGAGTGACAGGCATTGGGGTATGCCTTTGGGTCGTCAGGCTTAATGGCCATGCCATTTCACCACACCCTACTCTGCAGACACCGAGAAGTGTCACGGTGTGCCTTGGAGTCTTTAGCCCTTATACTCACCCCATTCCATCAAGAAATATGGTGCAGTATAGGAGAATGTGGTGAACTTTGGGGCCGAAGAGTCCAAGGCACACCTCAATGCCTCTCACTGGCTGCAGGGTGTGGATGGGGGTGGAATGGTATGAGCGTTACAGGCGACAATCTCAAGTCACACCCCTGATGCCTGTCAGTCTCTACAGGGTGGAGCGTTATGGTTGCAAACCCTAACGCCTCAGGCGTTTGTTGGTATTTTCACTCCAAATTTTCAACATGTCTTTTTTGTGACCCCCATGTTATGAACAGTGGCAATATAAGTTTGTTAGCTGAAAGCTGATTTTGCAGAACGACTACGGCATTTGGCACCACAGGTGCGAAAACACATTTCAACAGGATGTGAAAAATGACAGCTGTACTGTTCATGGGGAGGTGTAACAAATGGCAATGTTGAAAATCTGCAGTGAAAATAGTAAAAAAAACTGGTGAAGTCACGAGCGTGTGTAGAAAGTGTGAAACACACACCCGTAATGTAATTAGTTTGGGAATTTTTTACAGTAGATTGTCAAAACAGGCATTTTGGGACCTCCGCTCATGAACAGTATCACTGTAATTTTCTTAATCTGTCCCAAACAATGATTTCCCACAGCAACCACGCATTTCTGCACAGAAAGTGTGAAAACCGATTTCCGCCATGTTGTGAAAAATGACAGCTGTACTGTTCATAATGAAGTGTGGAAAAATGCCAGTGGTGAAAATCTGGACTGAAAATATTACAATTTCATGAACTTACGAGGGTGCATGGAAACTGCACAATGCTCGCTCGTAACAGTAATTTTATGGACTTTTGTCACCAAATTGCCAACATAGCCATTTTAAGATCTCTGTTCATGAACAGTGTCACTGTGATTTTCTTAATCTGTCCCAAACATTGATTTTGAACACCGACTGCGCCGTTGTGCGCTACATGCATGGAAACACATTTTGGGTGAGTTGTGAAAAATGTCAGCTGTACTGCTCATAAGGAGGTGTGGTAAAATGGCAATGTTGAAAATCTGGAGTGCAAATACTAAAAATTCACGAACTTAAGAGCGTGCGTAGGAACTGTGCAATGCACGCTCATAAAACAGTCATTTTTAGGAATTTTTTCACCGAATTTTCAACATAGCCATTTTAAGACCTCTGCTCATAAATGGTGTCACTGTGATTTTCTTAATTTGTCCCAAACATTGATTTCGCACACCGACTTCGCCATTGTGCGCTATATGTGCGGAAACACATTTTGGGCAAAATGTGAAAAATGACAGCTGTACTGCTTATAAGGAGGTATGGTAAAATGGCAATGATGAAAATCTGGAGTGCAAATATTAAAAATTCACGAACTTACGCGCGTGCATAGGAACTGCGCAACGCACGCTCGTAAAACAGTCATTTTTAGGAATTTTCTCACCAAATTTGCAACATAGGCTTTTTGTGAGCCCACCTTATGAACACTGACACTGTCATTTTATTAATCAGTCCCAAAAGGGGATTTCATGCAGTGACCGCGAAATCACCCTTCAGGCCCGATTAACGCCATGACAGTTCCAGAATTCATGAGGAGGGGTCCCAAAAACCCTATGTTGAAAATTTGGTGCCAAAATTCCAAAAAATGTCTGAGATATGCATCAAAGTTGAAAAAAAACTATTTATTGCATTATACAGCTTTCCGGTATTTCCTCAGTTCACGGTCAGCTTTGAAGACTGCAGACGTGTTCCCGGTCCACCGAAGATCATCGCACCAGACTCCGGAGGTAAGCATGGGGTGAGGGGTGGGGAGGCAGGGTGCACAGAGGGTGGGTGCGGGTTGTGGGTGGGGGCCAGGAAGACCACCAAGGGACCATTGTTTTGTTTACAGGTTGTTTTATTTTTTCTGGAAGATTACACGGGACATTTGCCACATTGGGGTGGTCTCCCAGCGTGGCAGCAGGAAGGCTGTTGGGGGGGCCATGGGGCCGATGGGGGATTGGGCACCCCCATTGGCCATAAAATTTTTGCCACACTGGGGTGGCTCCCAGCGTGGCAGCTGGAAGGCTGTTGGGGGGGGTAGGGAGAGAGTGCTTCAGTTATCTGATCGTGCTCACTGAAGCATCTCTCTCCCTTTCAACTGTACGGCACTGCATTTTCAACTGCTGTCATAGACAGCTGCAGCATTCATTGGCGAACTGTGGCCGCACCTGCAAACACAGTGAGGGAATTGGAAGACAGGGTGCCACACCTCCAGAAACTCGGACAATGGCACAATGTTTCTTGCACATGCGTGCAAGCAAACATAATGATGCTCAAGAACAAGGGGACATGGGATGAAACTGAAGGGAGGGAGGTTCAGCGGGAATGTGAGGAAGTACTTCTTCACAGAGAGGGTGGAGGACAAATGGAACAGCCTGCCAGAGGAAGTGTTGGGGACTGAAACGATCACAGAATTTAAGAACGCATGGGACAGGCATGGGGATACGGATAGTCGGGGAGAGGTACAACCTTGTTCCAGTAAAGTTTGAAGGAGCACAGTTAAGTAAATTAAGGACAGATTAGGTGGGTCAAAGGTTCTTGTCTGCTAACAACATCTATGTATCTATAATTTCTCTTCAATCACTTGCTCAAAGTCAAATATCATGTAAGTGGAGATCATGGGAGGCAAGCCCAGGACTGCTGAATATATCAAGCTCTTACTTGAAGCTTTAAGCTATACTGCCAACCGCTGCAGTAATTAATGTGCCAAACAGTGGTAAAACCTTGTTCCAGTAAAGTTTGCAGGAGCATAGTTAAGTAAACTAAGGGGAAGACTAGGTGGGCCAAAGGCCCTTATCTGCTGACAACATCTATGTTCTCATGTGTCTATGAGTGCAATAGTGCAATACGTTTAATATGCTATTACCTTGTGCTAATGCTCTGTGCACTGCGCAAGCACATGCAGCATGGGCAAGCGAGAAAACATAGATACATATAACCAGAGGGAGTGGACAGAATGATGAGAGATCTGCATAAGCCAGAGGACTACTAGATGCTACTACTACATGGACAAAACTGAAGGTGGACAAAGCATTGGGGCCTGATGGAATGCACCCCAGAATCCTAAAAGAATTAAGGGGAGAACTAGTGAAACCACTGACTACCCTTTTTAACAAATCATGGGAGGATGGTGTGGTACCTGAGGACTGGAGGAAGGCAGATGTGATTCCCCTTCACAAAAGTGGGACCAAGACAAAGGCAGGAAACTACAGACCTGTCAGTTTGACCCCTGTGGTAGGGAAAGTGATGGAATCATTTCTGAAGGAAAGAATTGTTGAGTATCTAGAGGCCAGTGGGGCACAGGACCCAAGGCAGCATGGCTTCACAGCAGGAAGGTCATGTCAGACGAATCTAATTGATTTCTTTGACTGGGTGACCAAAGTAGTAGACCAGGGAGGGGCTGTGGACATGGCCTACCTAGACTTTAGCAAGGCATTTGGCACAGTCCCACACAAAAGATTAATAGTCAAATTAATCAGCCTGGGAGTGGGTCCCAGGGTGGTAGCCTGGGTAAAACATTGGCTGGACAACTGGACACAGAAGGTAATTGTACATGTAGTCCACTCTGAAGAAAGAGGGGGTACTAGTGGGGTACCGCAGGGTTCAGTACTGGGTTCAGTCCTTTTTAATGTCTTTATAAGTGACATTGCAGAGGGACTGGAAGGAAAAGTATGCCTCTTTGCAGATGACACAAAGATTTGCAACAGGGTTGATACACAAGGAGGGATGGAAAGGATGAGAAGGGACTTGACGAGGTTGGAGGAATGGTCAGAAGTATGGCAGCTTGGATTCCATGCAAAGAAGTGCAAAATAATGCACCTGGTAAACAAAAACCCAGGGGATGATTACACAATGGGAGGGGAGAGGTAGTAACAACAACAAAAATGGAAAGAGACCTGGGGGTAATCATATCAGATGACCTAAAGGTGAGCAAGCAATGTGAGAAGGCAGTAGGGAGGGCTGGGGGTATACTGGGATGCATAGGGAGAGGCATCACCAGCAGAAAACAGGAAGTTGTTATCCCTCTGCACAGACAGTTGGTGAGACTCCATCTGGAGTACTGCATCCAGTTCTGGAGACCCCATTTCCGCAAGGACATAGACAGGATAGAGGCAGTCCAGAGGAGGGCAACTAAAATGGTGCAGGGTCTGCAAGAGAAGCCATACAAGGAGAGACTAAAGGAGCTTAATATGTATACCCTTGAGGAAATGAGGAGAGGGGGACATGATAGAAACTTTAAGTACCTTAGTGGAATCAACAAAGTCCAAGAGGGTAGCATCTTTCAGAAAAAGAGATGTGCATGAACAGGGGACACAGTTTGAAGATGGGGAGCAGTTCAGGGCAATGTGAGGAAGTATTTTTTCACAGAGAGGGTGCTGGATGCATGGAACAGCCTTCCTGAGGAGGTTGTGGGGTCTAAAACTGTGGGAGAATTCAAGAATGCTTGGGACAGACATAAGGCAATTTTTGAGGGGGGTAGAAAGAAATAGGCTGTTGGTTAACTAGGATCTGCAGCTTATCCTGTAGGTAGGGAAATGGGCAGACTAGGTGGGCCAAGCGGTCCTTATCTGCCATCAAAGTCTATGTTTCTATGTTACTAATAATAGCACAAAGGACTGACCTGTGGGAAAGCCCAAACCTGTGGGACAGGCTCCAGTTCTGTTGCAATTTCCACGCTTGCACTGTATTATATTTTAACACTGTAGGCTTGCACTACCTAGGGGGTAGGCTTAGTCACTTTTCTGTAAGGTAATAACTGGGAAGAGTAGTCCTTGTAAGGACTACATTACTGAATGAGACTGCAGATAAACTGAATTGTATTTGGGTGCAGCAGCCTTGTTTGCTTGTGACAGTACCCTAGTTGAGAGGACACCTGTAGTGCTTTAAAACCTTAAGGAAACTTATTTTAACTGCATAATTTTTGTAGTCAGGATGCCCAGTACTGGTCACGTGACTATTCATGACTTTCAGCTCTCGACTATAAAACACTCACGCAGCGAGCGGTACAAACTCTGTAGATACTAATAATAGCACAAAGGACTGACCTGTGGGACAGGTTCTATTTGTGTTGCAATTTCCACGCTTGCATTGTATTATATTTTAGCACTGTAGGCTCGCACTACCTAGGGGTAGGCTTAGTCATGTTTCTTTTTTTTGTAGACTATGTTAATGCTCCCCTTGGGCCGGACATCCTTCCGGGGTGCACATGCGGTGAAGACTGCTACTCTTTGCCTGAACCCTGCAGTCCAAATGGAATTCCCCCGACAACCCGGCAGCCCTACCACACCAGATCACCCCCCCCCCCAAGCCAGGCTCACTCACCCTCAGTGGCCTAACTGAAATCAGAGAGGGCTTACCATAGTTGCTGGGTTGGCCAGGAGTCCACCAGAGATGGGGCCGGTGGTGAGATGTACGTCCTGTCTCTGGTGCTCCCATCATCTCCATGGTCCCAGGTGTTTTTTTTTTCATAGTTACCCCCTCAGGAGTGCGACATGCAATGACATCTGTGAACAGCTCACCTGCTGACATCTGCCGCACTCCCACCCCCTATTCTGGCTGGTGTATCTGTGCTGTCCCCGCTTTCCATCGGGGGTTGCTAGAATGCCGAGCAGCCCAGAAACCCTCCCCAGAGGGAGGAGAGCAGTCCTCCGGACACTCAATCCTCTCCCTCCCCTGCCAACCCCTGACAGCCCGGGCTCGTTCCCAAACCTTATTCACTGACATGGTGCGAGGTGTGGCATCCAGCACCTCAACCCTCAGTGCCACCAGGCCGGCCTTAGTCACTTTTCTGTATGGTGGTAACTGGGAAGAGTCGTCCTTTCAAGGACTACATTACTGAATGAGACTGCAGATAAACTGAATTGTATTTGGGTGCAGCAGCCTTGTTTGCTTGTGACAGTACCCTAGTTGAGAAGACACCTGTAGCACTTTAAAACCTTAAGGAAACTTATTTTAACTGCATAATTTTTGTAGTCAGGACACCTGGTCTTGGTCAAGTGACTGTTCGTGACTTCCAGGTCCCGACTATAAAACGCTCACATGGGGAGCAGTACAAACTTTGTAGATACTAATAATAGCACAAAGGACTAACCTGTGGGAAAGCCAAGAGCTGTGGGACAGACCCCAGTTCTGTTGTGATTTCCACGCTTGCATTGTATTATATTTTAACACTGTAGACTCACACTACCTAGGGGTAGGCTTAGTCACTTTTCTGTAAGGTAATAACTGGGAAGTGTAGTCCATGTAAGGACTACATTACTGAATAAGACTGCAGATAAACTGAATTGTATTTGGGTGCAGCAGCCTTGTTTGCCTGTGACAGTACCCTAGTTGAGAGGACACCTGTAGTGCTTTAAAACCTTAAGGAAACTTCTTTTAACTGCATAATTTTTGTAATCGAGATGCCTGGTGTTGGTCACATGACTGTTCGTGACTTCCGTGTCCCATCTGTAAAATGCTTGCACGGCGAGCTACGCGAGCGTTGGGTGGGTGAGCATTAGGAGACGCACAGAGAGACACGCGCATCTCTGTGTGCATGTCTAGCATGTCCAGCAAGTTCAGCAGTACATTTTCCTCTTCCACACATATTCAAGTAAACAGGAGAATTTGTTTTAAGCTTGAGTAAGTTCCTAGTTAAAATCGCCCCCAAGGTGGGTAGCACAGTTGCTAATGTGTTCTCCCTGTCCCTTACTAATGGCCATGTCCTTACGATCTGTTATTCATGTACTCATATCTTATGTAATGTACCTTCCATAAAAGATGCACCTACAGTTCATAATTGTCAATATTGTACAGAAATATTGGCTCTTAGAAAGGAGATTACTAATCTCACTAAAGAGTTACAAGTAGCTAAAGAACTCAGGAAGTTAGAAACTTTGTGAATAATATGGTAAGAAGTCTTCCTACCACTCCCAACCTCCAAACATAGACCTCAAATGGCAGCCTATTGCAGGACAGCTTTTTACAAACTAGGCCTATAAACTCTTTACTGTCTGATAGTGTGAATTCAACTCCTCTAGAGAATCAATGTATGATAGATCAAGATAGTTTAAAGTTAACCAACAAGACTCAATTAACAACAGAATCGCATGCATCCTCTCTTCTCTGCACTCATGCTTCTAATAAAAGAAGCAGGGATTCCATCAATGACTCAGGGACTGATGATGGTTGGGAATCTCTTCCTAAATGGAAATTCAAAAAGGGAAGAAGGGCAGACCTTATACGTTCTCCAACGCTTGAACACTCTGCCTCTAACTATCCACATAGTCAGACCATTTGTTCTAAGAATAGATTTGAACCATTAGTGACTACACAGAGTGAAGCTGGCCAATTGAACTGTGAACAATCTGTTGCCTTGTCCACTATTATTATTGGGGATTAAATTGTTAAATATATAGACTCTTGGCTCTGTAATGAAAATTATAGTTGTACCTCAGTTAATTGCTTTCCTGGGGCTAAAATTGAGGACATCAAGTCTAGAATTGACACTTTAGTGTCTCAACCCTCAAATGTAATTATCCACATTGGTACAAACAACGTGGGATATTCCCATGAAAAAGATATCTGTTGTGACATCATTGAGCTGGGGAAAACCCTAAAATCAAAGTGTAAAGATTTTGTTTCCGGTATTCTACCAATACCTCGTGCGAAACAGGAAAAGAACAACACCATTGCACAGATCAATGCAAGATTACAAAATTGGTGCACTAATGAAAGCTTTATCTTTATTAATCACTGGGCAACATTCAAGAAAGATCATAATTTGTTTGCAAGGGATGGACTCCATCTCATCAAATATGGTGTAAAATAAATTTGCCAATACTTTCAAAGACATGTTCCTTCTCTTAATTTAAACTGGTAGAGTTGGGGGAAAATATTTCTGGTTCAAGTCCCTCATCAGGCGCTCACATTTTGAAACATAATTACAAAAAGAGTAAGTTAAAATGTCTACTTTTAAATGCTCTTAGTCTAGGAAATAAATTTGACAAATTAGTAATTAGGGTTAAAACTGATCAACCAGATATTATTGGTATTACTGAGACCTGGTGGCCAAACGACACTGCTTGGGACAAATTTATTCCAGGCTACACTTTGTTTCTTTTGAGTAGAGTAAACAGAAAGGGCAGGAGAATTGCAATGTTCATGAATTCTTCTCTAAATGCAAGTGATGTTTCCTACAAAATTAAAAAAGCAACACATTCTGTTGAGTCATTTTGGCTTAGTTTCAAAAATAAAAAAAAAAACTAAATTTTATACTAGGGCTTTGCTATAGACACCATGACTCACATAAGTCAATACTAAATGAGATTCTAACAGAAATGACATCTGCTGCAGATATAGGTAACATTATATTTATGTGCAATTTAAATCTTAGTGATATTAATTGGTCAAATAAATCTGCTAAAACACAGGCTTCAAAGGACTTTTTACATGTCTGTGAAGAACTAAGTCAAACACAATGTGGCCCAGATGTTCAAAACTTAGCGCAGCGCGTTAACCAATAGCGCAGCATTAGCACAGGAATAGCGCGGAGTCACGATATTCAAAGAAACAGTTAGCGTGTGCACACCACAGTAGCGTGGGGCAAACCGATAATGTATGCAAGGGGCAATGTGAGGGGGTGGAAACCTGCATACATGCACTAACAGATATTCAGAGCCAGAGCACCATGCTAGGACACATAGCGCAACACATAGTGCGGCGCTAGCTACCACCTATAAAAGGCTGGTCTTATCCCAGGGCAATACACAGAGGGGGAGGGACGACACCAGGAAGTGAAAATGGCAGCAGTGCCGAATGCTGTGTTGCTGTAACTGATGGCAGCAGTAGTAGAGGAGGAGGAGGAGAGGGAGCAGGGCCAACATGGGCCGCAATGCAGGCCAAGGAGACGGTATGCTGCACATAGGTGGTACCAGCCCAGAGTCTCCTTCAAGACCCTGCCAGATGAGCACATCACCGCCGGTACAGGATGAACAGGGGTATATTGAGACAGCTATGTGAACTCCTGCATGAGCAGCTGCAGTCCAATACCAGATGTAGCCATGCCATGACAGTCAAGGAGAAGGTGACAGCGGCGATGTGCTTCCTAGCCACAGGGATGATCCAACGACCAACAGAGGACACCATAGGGGTATCGCAGTCTGCCACCTCATGCCTCCTGACCCAGTTCCTCGATGCTTTCCTGCCACATGCTGATGAGTTCATAGTATTCCCCAGCATGGCAGCAGAGCACAGAGAAACCACACAGCAGTTCCATCGAGTTGCGCACCTACCAGCAGTACTTGATGCCATTGACTGCACCCATGTCCACATCTGTACACCACCTGGCAATGGCAGTGAGGTATATGTGAACAGGAAGAGGTACCACTCCAATAATTGCCAGGTGGTGTGCGATGCGGCTGGGTGCATCAGCAATGTCTTTGCACAGTACCCCGGCAGTACCCGCGATGCCTTCATCTGGCACCAGTCCCAGCTGTGTCAGGCCTTTGAGGAGGGCAGGATACCCAGTGGGCACCTAGTTGGTGAGTATCAGCATGCAAGGCACACACAGACCACAGCAGGGGAGGAGATAGGCAAGGGGAAGGCAAGAAAGGGGCTTGGGATAGCATCACAGGTGGTGCACCACAGCAAGCGGCAGACAGCTGAACAATAACACTAACAGGTGCACATCTCTCAACAGGGAACAGTGCCTATCCCCTGTGACCCTGGCTGCTGACACTGGTATCCTGGCTGGCCACAATGGTCGATGGGATGTACAACGAGGCATAAGCCACCACTAGGAACATCATAGACAGGGTGTTTGGCATACTTATGATGCACTTCCGATGCCTAGACACATCAAGCGGTGCCCTACAGTATAGGCTTCAGACGTATGCCGTATCATCCTAGCCTGTTGTAAGCTGCACAACATGGCAATGAACCATGGGATACAGGCACCTGAACCTGAGGGACAGGCTGGCAGTGACTCAGAGCCAGTGGTCAGGGGGATAGTGGAGCAACTCGAGAGGAGGGATCCTCGCATGGCCCGCAGGGCCCTAGAGCACAGGGCCACCATCATCAGGACACTGTCACAGGCCAGAAGGTGAGTAAACACAGCACAGCAACAAGAAACAGTACAGTGGATATGAATTTAATATGTAAAGACAACCACAAGAGTGCTGACAACAAAAAGCATGTGAACAACACAGTGGGAGTAAATGCACGCGTGATGTCAGTGTGAACTGTGGGCTGTGCAGGACATGCAAGTGACTAGATTATACAGCCATGGCACAGTGAAGCGGGTGATGCCTGATGTGTGGTGGCAGGGTGGGAAGGCTGTGCATGTGTGAACATGCCAGTGACAGTGCGTGTGTGTGTGTGTGTGTGTGTGTGTGTGTGTGTGTGTGTGTGGCTGTGTGAATGCATATGTGTGTGTGGGTGTGCGTGCATGTGCATACATGTGGGTGCTAACAGTGAACATGTGCATGGCAGCCATGTCTATCACTGGCGGCTACCACCACACACATGATGCACATCACATGCATGGGACACAGAGCCAGGGGTGCTCTGAGCCAAGGACATATTCAAGGAGGACTGCGGTGAGGCTGGGAGGGTGGTCCACCTGCGCCCACGCCAACCAGCACAGCCAGACAGGGTGGGCTGGTGCCCACAGTGCTACTGGGTGCCGGCTGATGCACCTGATGCAGTGGTGCTGGTGCCAGTGCCCATCCTGTGGCTGTGTCTGGGCTGTCTGTGGGCCTGTGTGCCATGAGCACGCTGTCCCCCATGTACAGCCTGCTGCCTTCCATGCACCCCATGCAGCACTGTGGTGAGATCGACCACCGCAGCTGTGAGGTCCACAAAGCCACGATCAAGTGTGGCTGCCATGCGTCCCAACCTGTCCTTGGCCTGCTGTTCCACCCATGCAAAGCCCAGGGACACTGTCACATCTGCGACAGCTCATGCCTCAGCTTACACTGCAGGCCATGCAGGTCCATCTGGGCCTTCTGCTGGGATTTGAGGGCAGCCTGGAGCAGAGGGTGGGCCCCCAGGGCATCTGGCTCCACACCAGCAGCATTGCCATTGCCAGCCGGTGGTTGTGCCTGCTGCTCGACGGGCTGGGGACGCTGTGGTAGCAGTTGAATGTCCTGCTGCTGCAGGGCACCTGTGGTTTGCTGTGTCCCCTGCTGGCTCTACATCCCACCCCGTGGATGGCAACGCATGTCCAGTGGTGCACACATGGCCCCCTCATGGCCCACCACAAGCCAGACTGATCCACTGAGGCTGGCATGGTTGCCCCCCCCATAGCACCCATGACGTGGACCGCAGCATGCCCCACCCCTATGCCACCGACCACAGGCCCCTCCACAGGCAGGAGATAACCATCTTCCTACACATCTGACCCAATGCTGCTGGTGACCGTCAGGAGGATTACCTGGCCCCCACTGAGATCCTCCACCTGGGCATCCTCCAGGGCTGCACTGTAGTCCAGGTCCCTACCAGCAATGGAGCCCCAGCAGGTGTACCCCATGTCCATCAGTGTGCCACACATGTTTCACAGCAGAGGGTCCACAACTGGCACCCAGTCCAGAGGTCGACCGCAGGTTGTCCTCCTCCTCTGCCTCTTGCTCCATGGCAGCCATCTCCGCCAGGTCCTGGTGCACTGCAGGCTCTGTACACACTGCTGTGGAACAAGAAGGGACAGAGTCACTGACCGGTACGTGCATAGAGTGCCACAACCACCACCAATACATTCACACCCTAGGAAACGTGCCACACGCCATGGACAAGCACACCACACAGAGCAGTCCCACAGACATAGCCCATAGCCACAAGCACACACCCACACCACAGTCCACATGCCTTGAGGTGTCAGCTGTGGTGACAGTCCTGCTGTGGCAGTGGATGCATGAAGTCCCACCCCATGTGTACAGTATGCACAGCGGAGTCCACACATTGTGCACCCCAGGCACAACAGCAATACCAGTACCCAGCAACAGTGCACTGCTGCCACGCAGGGTGCACGCACATGGATACTGACCTGTCCTAGGTAGTGTGAGTGGCATCTCACACCCACCACCAAATATGCCAGCAACAGACACTAGATGAAGGGTAGATGCCACCACAGACATCGGTGGGTCCTCCTGCCACTGTCGTGTGGATTGCGGGCCACCTCCAGTCCGCATAAGTTCCCTAAGCCACTGTGCCTCCTCCTCCTTGGCCCAGTACAGCAGGTCATTTAACCGCTTGCGCACTGCATCCGTGGTATGGCCACATCTGCCAATGCTGTTCACCGCTGCCATCACCTCATCCCACATCTGGCGCACTACCATGTCAGTGGCCTTGTGGCACTGTAGCACCTGCTCCCTCTCCTTGACCCCATGAACCAGCATCTTCAGCTCAACCTGGGAAAAGCGGTGTGCTCTGATGCATTCCTGCTGTGCTGCGGTAGCTATGGGAGACATGTAGAGGGATACATGTCAGTCGCTGTGGAGTGCCTGCAATGCATGGTGCATGCGGAATACTATGTGCATGCCACCTCCAATGCCCACACAGACCAACCAGTTGTGGCATGGCGAAGGCCCAGGCCAGCATGTGCATGTACAGTGCACATAGCCACTGTGCAATGCAGCCACCCCTGAGTGCACAGTGCAAGTGCACGCCTGACGGCGTACACCGCGGACACACTGCATGCACTGGCCCCCACATGGGCACCATACAGACCATGTCGCCAGCAACCATTACACTCATGCATTCCCCGGGATGAGGGGCATCCCTACCATCACACCCAGGCAGTGCATCCTTCCCCTGCCACCCCCCAGGGGACCAGTGCCCTGCACACAATGCATGTGTGGCACATCCAGACAGTACGGCTGATACGCATACCAGTGCATGATACCAGGCCCAGACCCCAGGGTGCTGTCATTGGTACAATGGAAAGTGCACGGGTCTAGGCCTGCATCCCCTGGGCTATGGCTGTGCACCACCATCAGAGGGTCTGCGACCCCCAACGTTCCTCGGCCTGGGATGCAAACGTGGGTCCATGACCCTCATGTCAGTGTAACACAGTTGCAGGGCATGCCTGCAGCCCACAGTTGCCCCCCCGGCCCGGTGACTGGGCACGACGGTGTGCAGGCAGCCCACTCACATCAGTGACCGCCGTAGGTGCATGGGTGTGTCACGTGGCCCAGTTGGCTGGCTGGCTGGACCACTGGCCATGTGCACCATTGTGCAGCACCATGCTGGCCTGTGTGCCTGTTTGTGGCTGCCCTATCCCCTTCCTGTACTGTGGCAGACTGCAGGTGCGCAGTGTGTACGCCCCGGCCTGGTGATGCCCCACTGCCTTACCACTAGGCTTCAGACTGCTTTACAGACCTGCCTCTTGTTGCTTTGCCTCCTGTGACATGGCTCCCTCTGAAGTGCCTGACTCTCTGTTGCATCGGATGAGTGCTGCACTTCCACAACACAACACAACACAACACCGGTGGAGCACTGCTTGCCCTTATATAGCCCAGCTGGGCAATCCAGCCTGTTAGGCATGCAAATGAGCGGTTAATGACATGCTAATCACACTGTTTGCACCTTGCATACACAAGTGCCCTCATTTGCATAGGCCCATTGAATATGGGCCTGACAAGCACTGGGCTATCAGCTTAGTGCCATGCAAACGTTTGTGTGGGGCTATTCATGGCCCAGTTCCGCACTGCCCCAGTAGTGCGGCACTATGCAACATAGTGTGACCTCCACGCATGCACCTGAGGCCCCTGTGCCGCACTAGCTCCCCTGAGTAGCGTGCCTCAGTGCAGTGCTATGCCTCTTAGCGTGGAGGTACACGCATGCATGTCATGGCTGCTCCAGGGTCATGGTGGGGTCACGTATATGCATCATGTTAACTTCTGGGTAGTGCAGCGTTATGACATGTGACTGCACGGCACTACACCACATTTAGCTGGTGAGCTCTGGGAGTGGTACAGGCTGCGACAACACATTTGTGGTAGGGTAGCAGTCAGCAGATACCATGGCAGGGAGGCTTAGACTGCGTGCTGTGGTACACAGGGACAAGGCACTGGGGGGAGGTTGAGACAGCCAACCTTGTACAGCTGGTGCAGCAAAGGCACCAACTCCTCTTTGGGGAGGTCAGGGAGGGTGACCTCCCACGTCAGCAGGTGTAGGCCTCCATTGACCGGAGGCTCACTGAACACACGGGCATTACCTGTGATACTGAAAAGTGTCGGCATAGGTACACCGACATGTGCCAGCGGCAGAGGCAGCAGCTGGAGTGCTACAAGTGCATGGTGCATGAGGGTACTGTGCAAGTACCAGGTAAGTGGTGTTGCACATTGCACACCTCTGTTCCATGTCTCTCGGTCTGCCAGTGTATGTGTGCATGTGCCCGTGTGTGTGTGTGTGTGCACAGATGTGTAAGCATGCAAGGTGCTGGAGCGCATGTGGCACTGGTTGGGGGCACACATCTTGGCCACCTTGGGGGGTACTATGGTACAGGGTGTGGGGGTGCATGGTTGCCACTGTTGCCAGGTGGCACACATGGTGGTAGCAGTTCCTGTGTGGTGCATGCTGTGACCCTGGGGGTGACACTGCAGTCATGCCTTGTGTGGCTATGACATGTGGCCATGGTGTGGGTGGTGGGTTGGGACATTGCAGATGGTGGAACCTACTACAGGGCCATCCTGTGGCCTATACCACTGTAGTGTGGGGGTGCAGTCACTTGGGCCTCTGACAACCTACACAACTGTGTGAGCAACCAGTCATAGTGCACCTGCATCTGGCACTGTAGTTCCACTGTGCCTCCATTCCTACATGCCCTGTGTGCCTGGCACATGCTCTGTGGGCCATGGTGCCCTCTGTGTGGGTGTATCCTGTGTTCAGCCACTGTTCCTGAGCTGCCCTGTGTGTACAGTGTTGTGGGGTGGGGGGTGCATCGTGCTGTGGTGCTCGCAGTAAATGCTGTGTGTTGTGCTAATGCTGCTGTTACCTCTGTCCACTGTAGAGCGGATCGTGCAGCCCAGCACCGGGAGAGGGGGCCAGGAGTTGCCCCAGGATGCAGCAAGAGGTAGCCCAAGGGTGCCAACCATGCCCCAGTGGGTGCAGGAGAGTAGCCCCGGGTCCAGAGGCCTGTTGCATGAGTACATTTCCTCCTTCATATGTGCTGTGCCTCTGCATTGTGTGTTTCTTTCTCTGGGCTGCCCGTTGACTGTGCCTGCATCTCCTATGGGTCGGTTTGGCCCTGGCATGGGTTGGACATTGGCAAACCACTGTGCCTGCACTGTGCTGCTCCAGCACTTGTTTTGGGTGCAGCTGCACTCTGCTCTATGTTACATTGCTATCTGTCTATGGACAGCCTATCCTGACATTTGGTCCCCCATGTGTATGTTGGTGTGTGGCCCACCCCTACCTCCATTTAGGTGACCACCTGTGTGTCAGCACTGTCTCACTGTGTGCAGTGCTGGGGTGGATGGTGTTGTCCATGCCATGGTGTTGTTGAGGTCTGTTTCTCCATGTGTGTTGGGTTGTTGCCTGTGTCTGCCAGGCCTTCCCCATGGGCATCAGTCAGTTGTGCTCACCATTGTGTCCCTCAGCACCACATGGACATGGCTGTCAGGACATGCTGTCCATCCCTGTGTGGCCACCTGTGGCTGCAGTATGCCTCCTGGCTTTTTTCCCATTCTCACATGTTCCCCCTTCCTCTTGTAGGTCTACTCTAATCCTCATTGTGGGCTACTCGGCCAGAGTAGACTGAAGGCACTGAGGACCTCCTGTGGTGGATCATGCTTCAGCAACAAACACTGATAGAGCAGCAGGCGGTGCTCATCTCTGAGACCCGGAGGGTGGCCAGTGTACTGGAGGTACGTCTGCCAGATCCCGTGCACTCCCAGCCATGATCACCTGCAGCGCACCTTTGGTTACCTTGCCCTCCCTCCCTTACTGGACTGCTGTTACTGATTCCTCCTTTTTCCCTCATTGTTTGTTTTCACATCCCCATCCCCACCTGTGACATTGCTTTTAAGTATTTTCTCCACCTCAGTACATATGTTATTGTTTGTATATACTTGTTGTTGTTTAGTCACCATTGTAGTGTAGTGTGTAGTGGTAGCAGTTAGTTGTAGATATGGTAGTGCTAGTTGTAGTTTTAGTCATAGTAGTAGTTGTAGTAGTAGTGGTAGTTCCTGTTCAGGGGCGTGTGTAGTGGTTGTCTTTGTAGTAGTGTTTTGTGTAGGTTTCCTTTAGTATTTTTGTGTATTACATTACATTGCTGTTTATTTTTATTTCTGTTGTTCACCTGTTGTTTGCTTGTATCTGTTCCTTTGCGTTTCTCTCAATATATATGTACCTCTTTCATATATGTACTGTGTCCTTTGTCATTATTGGGTGCCTGCCTTTTGCTACAGGGTTGTTCTGTGCTTTGGTTCTGCTCATGGGTACTGGTGCCCTCTGGCCTTTCCCCTGGCTGGGTGTGTATTGGTGTCTGGGTTCTGCACCACTGTCTGTTCTTGGGGTGCCTTTCCAGCCTGTGCTTCATTGCCTGTGTTTCAGGGTCTGGCGGCTCCATCTGCTGTGTGTTCCTGTGGGTGTTTGCACTGCCTGCCTTGGGTACTATATTCAGTGCTGTCTTATTTCTGGGCTGATTCTGCCCTGCACTCCTAGCCCTGTTTGCCCGGCTTCCTTTGCATACTGTATTCAGTTGGTTTTGCACTGGGTATTCCTTTGGAATATGGCTTGCTTTTTGCTCCGGGCTAGGTTTGCCCACCAGGCAGAGCTATTCCAGCCCAGGGGCAAAGTTTTGAATATCTGGGCTTTTGTTTCTTCCCCAAAGCATGATACTAACATACTTGACATTGTCTTAGGTAGCGAACCTCTGAGAATAAGCAACTGCAAAATCATTGCACCTATAGGGAACAGTGATTCAGTGATTGAGAACAGTGATACAGTGAACATTGCACTGTAACTTTCAGTTTATGTACTTCATCTGAGCATTTAGTAAATGTGACGGAAGTCTTTGCCTATCAAAAATCAGATAAAATTGCCTTAAATAACTATTTAGCCAACATCAACTGGGTTCAACATTTAAAAAGCTCAGATATTGATGGAATGTGGGACTCCTTCAAATCTATCATTCTGGATGCAGCTAATAAATTTATTCCTAAAGTAAAGAAAAGAAAACTCAGTTTAAACCCTAGATGGCTATCTGGTAATTTGATCAAAATTATTAAAAAGAAAAATGGAATGTTCAAAAGATACGTCACCAAGTGTGCAAGAACCATGTCAGCATTTAAAAGAACCCAAAAGAAATGCAAAAAAGAAATTAGAAAAGCAAAACTAGAAACGGAAAAAGCCCAAAAAGGAATAGTAAAATTTTCTTTAGTTATATACTGTAAATTCTATTAAGAAGCAAGAATGCAAAGTTGAACCTTTTATGATCAATAACACTGACATATCTGATCCTAAAGAAATGGCACTACTTAACTCTCATTTCTGAAAAAGCTTTTAATAAAGTTTCAAGTAAGAAAAATGTTGAAATAGGCTCTATGTCTAGGAGCATGACTATTCCCTTAGACACCATTATGGACAAACTGAACAATATTAAGCAAGGTTCCTCTCCCGGTCCAGATGGCATATCAGGGCACATCATCCTTCTAATGAAAGATCACTTGTGCTTGCCCTTAAAGATCATCTGCGAGACAAGCCCTAACACAGATCTTGTACCATCTGACTGGAAGAATGTGAATGTAATACCTCTATTTAAACAAGCATTTGTTAATGCTGAATGTTGTCGCGCTAGCATTGACAGTGCTGGAGCTAGAGACTCATTATAGGAATGGCAGTGAAGTATTGAAGTAACGCCAACCCTACCACCACCGTGTAGAGAGCGACAGGCATTGGGGAGTGTGCTTTTGGGTCTTCAGCTATAACGCTCATGCCATTACACCTCACCCTACCCTGTAGACACTGACAAGTGTCAGGGTGTGCTTTGGGGTCTTTGGGCATTATACTTACCCCATTCCATAAGGAAATACGCTGACATGTGTGCAGTATAGGAGCGTGGGGTGAACTTTGTGGCCGAACAGTGCAAGGCACAGCACGATGCCTGTCAGTGGCTGCAGGGTGGGGGTGGGGGGTGGAATGGCATGAGTATTACATCCAATGATCCCAAGTCACACCCCCGATGCCTGTCAGTCTGTACCGGATGGGGTGCTACAGTTGGAAACCCTAACACCGTAGGCATGTAGTGGTAGTTTCACTCCACATTTTCAACATTGGTTGCTTGTCAGGCCACCTCATGAAAAGCAGCACAATCACTTTGTTTGCTGAAAGGTGGTTTTGCACAGTGACTGTGCCATTTGGCGACAGAGGGGCGAAAACACATTTTTGGGCAGGATGTGGAGAATGACAACTCTATTGTTCACGAGGAGGCGTAAAAAAATGGCAACGTTGAATATCTGGAGTGACAATATGAAATATTGGTGAAGCAATGAGCATGCATACAAACTGCGCAACACACGTCCATAACCCAATTATTTTTGGGAGTTTGGTAGCCACATTTGTAACATAGGCATTTTGGGACTTCCCCTTATGAACAGCAGCGGTGCGATTTTGTTAATCTGTCCCAAAAGTTGATTTCTCACAGCGACCATGCCATTGTGTGCCACAGGTGCGGAAACACATTTTGGACAGTATGTGAAAAATGACAGCTGTACTGTTCATAAGGAGGTGTGAAAAAATGCCAGTGTTGAAAATCTGGCATGGAAATACTGCAAATTTGCGAAGTTACAAGGGTGCGTGGAAACTGCGCAACGCACGCTTGCAACACAATCATTTTATTGACTTTCGGCAACAAATTTTCAACATAGGCATTTTAGAACCTCTACTCATGAACAGTGTTACTATCATTTCCTTAAACTGTCCCAAAAAGTGGTCTTGCACAGCGACCACGCTATTCTGCATCGGTCGTGCGAAAACACATTTCAGGCAGGATATGTAAAATGACAGCTGCTTTTCATCAGGAACTGTGGAAAAATGCCAAGTTTGAAAAGCTGGAGTGAAAATATTACAAATTCATGACGTTACGAGCGTGCGTAGAAACAGCGCAACACACGCTCGTAAAACAGCCATTTTTGGGAGTTTTGTCACCAAATTTGCAACATAGGCTTTTTGAGAGCTCCCCTCATGAACAGTGGCACTGTCATTTCATTACTCGGTTCCAAAAGGTGATTCCACGCAATAACTGCAAAATCACCTTTTGGGACCGAGTAATGCCATGACAGTGCCAGAATTCATGAGAAGGGGTCCCAAAACCCCCATGTTGAATATTTGGTACCAAAATTCCAAAAAATGCCTAAGATATGCATCAAAGTTGAAAAAAACTATTTATTCCATTATACAGCTTACCGGCATTTCCTCAGTTCGCGGTCGGCTTTGAAGAGTGCAGACGTGTTCCCGGTTCACCAAAGATCGTTGCGCCAGACTCCGCAGGTAAGTGTGGGGTGAAGGGGGTGTGGGGAGGCAGGGTGCGCAGTGGGTGGGTGCGGGTTGTGGGAGGGGGGCATGGAGACTGCCGAGGGTCCGCTCCCTTTTTCCACAGGTACAAAAAAAAAAACATTGCAGGACTGTTTTTCTGTTTATAGGGGCAAGTGGCACACTGGGGTGGGCTCCCAGCATGCCAACTGAGCCTTGTTTTATTGGGGGGGCACTGTAGCCGACGTGGGATTGGGCACCCCCGTCGGCACACAACAAAAGGGAGGGGTTACTTTATGCCAGCAGGGATTGGGCACCCCCATTGGCACACAAGGAAAGCAGGGGGGGCAAGAGCTGAGGGGGATTGGGCACCCCCCTCAGAATATAACAAATGGGGGAGTTCTTTATGCCAACGGGGAGTGGGCTTCCCGTCGGCACATACATTGGGGGCAGGGTAAGCCAACAGAGGGATTGGGCATCCCCGAAGTCGGCAGTTTGGCTGGCAGTGTGCCACCGTGTTTGTGTTTCTGGTTAAGCATGTCAGGAGGTCCGCTGCATGTGACGCGCTTTGCTTGCATTGCAGCGTACCTTTCCTTAGATGTGCTCACCCGGGAGGTGTGGTGCCAGCATGCAGGCTGATTGGGGAATGAGGGACGCACCTACTGATGTGTGTCCTGCATTCGCCTAACAGTGATCGCGCCTCCAGATCTGTACTACTGCAAGATCTTGGCTGCACAAGCTTGCAAACATAAAAAAGGGATAGAGATATCCCTGGCAATTATCACCCCATCAGTCTTACTCCAATTTTCTGTAAAATATTAGAAAGAATAATTAAGGATATGTTGCCTCCAACTCTAGCAGTCATTGATACTAACCAACAGGGGTTTGTTAAAGGTCATTCCTATTCAACCAATTTATTAAGTTTTTATGGTTTGTTAAAGGTCATTCCTGTTCAACCAATTTATTAAGTTTTTATGATTATATTAGTGACAGTTTTGACAACAAAATCCCTTGTGACATGATATATTTTTTTTAGTTGTTTAAACGGGGTAGCACACTAAGCTGAAAGCTTTTTTACAGGAGCGACCTGGGAGCACAGGGACATTAAGTGACTTGCTCAGGGTTACACAGTGTGTAAGTGGAAGCTGTGAGATTCAAACCCAGGTCTGCTCTGCTGGATGTCACCAGATTTGTAGTTCAGAGTCTTAACCCACTGCGCTATACTGCCTCCCGTATTGCTTGACTTCAAAAAGACGTTTGATTCTGTGCCACACTGGGCATTAATGCAAAAACTGCAGAAACATGGTATCAGTCCCCTGATTATACAGTGGATCTCCAACTGGCTAAAAGATAGAATACAGACAGTTATTATTGATGGCCATGAATCAACTTGGCAACCAGTAGAAAGCAGTGTCCCTCAAGGATCTGTACTAATCCCAGCTATATTCCAAGTTTTCATCACAGACCTATTGCATAATCTATACTGCAAAATCACCAAATATGCTGATGACTGCAACATTTCCAGTGCTTGCAGTACTTCTGAGGAATCTGAGGCTCTCCAGAAGGATATTAATGCCCTAGGGGCATGGTCCATCAAATGGGGCCTGCGGTTTAACATCTCCAAATGTAGTGTCCTACACTTCGGAAAACATAATCCCAGAAACTCATATTACTTATATAATGAAGTTTTATCTAGTAAGAATAATGAGAAAGATCTTGGAATCACCATCGATTCATATCTAAATTTCAATCTGCATATAACAAGTATTATTAGAAAAGCTAACAAAATTTAGTGGGCAATCAAGCATAAAAGAACATTTAAAGATCCAAACATTCTGCTTCCCCTATACCGTGCATATGTTAGACCTCATTTTGATTATGTTTCTCAATTATGGAGCCCCTATTTGCAGAAAGACATATTTAAACTAGCAAGACTTCAAAGAAGAGTTATGAAATCGGTCTGCCCAGAAAAAAAATCTGTCTTATGGCAAAAGACTTTCAAAATATACCTTAATGTCGCTGGAACAATGACAACTTAGAGGAGACCTCCTACTTACATGGGACATTATAAATGATCTAACAATAGAGTGTGGACTTGATTTTAAACAAGTTGCTATCACCCCCAGAGGACATCCGCTTCAACTGAAGAGAAACAAATTCAGGTGAAAAAAAAAACAGCTTTTTTTTTCCCTCAAAGAATTGCAGGCCCCTGGAACAGTTTGTCAACATCAGTTATTGTCAGTCAAAACAAAAATATGTTTAAAAACAGATTAGATAGATTCTTGCTTTCACATAAAAACTTAACCTACTATTTGTAGTCTAAGGAGCTTCTATGGGATACTTTGCCTTTTGCTCCTAATCAGTCCTTAGTGTGATCCTTAGTATGACTGGTCAAGGGATTTGCAGTTGGGATTTAATGCTAAAAAGTGCAAGATAATGAACATGGGGAGCAAAAACCTGGGAACAACGTATCAGCTGGAGGGGGAGATACAATGCTCCAATCAGGAAAGGGATCTAGCTAGGGGTTATCATCTCTGATGACCTCAAGGTAAGTAGGCAGTGTGATAAGGCAGCAGGCAAAGCAAATAGGATGCTGGGCGGCATAGGCAGGGGGATCACCAGCAGGAAAAGGGAGGTCATAATACCACTACACAGGACATTAGTGAGGTCCCACCTTGCGTACAGTGTCCAGTTCAGGCGGCCTTACCTACACAAGGATATAGATAGGGTGGAGGCAGTTCACAGGAGGGCATCCAAGGTGATGCAGTGATTACATCACAGATCCTACAAGGATAGGCTGAAGGATTTGAATATGTACTCCCTAGAGGACAGAAGGGACAGGGTGATATGACTGAGACATTTAAGTACCTCAGGGGGAGGAATAAAGTTCAGAAAAATACAATTTTTTGAAGAAAATGATGCTCAAGAACAAGGGGGGGGAGAGAGGGAGGATCAGAGGGATTGACAGGAAGTACTTCTTCACAGAGAGGGTGGTGGGCAAATGGAATAGCCTGCCAGAGGAAGTGGTGGGAGCAGAAATACTCACAGGATTTAGGAACACATGGGCTAGGTATGGGGGATACTGGTAGTCGGGGGAGGAGTACAACCTTGTTCCAGTAAAGTTTGAAGGAGCACAGTTAAGTAAACTAAGGGCAGGCTAGGTGGGCCAAAGGTCCTTATCTGCTGACAACATCTATGTATCTATGTATCTATGAGTTGTCTTAAATGACTTGCTCAAAGTCAAATAACATGTAAGTGAAGATCATGGGAGGCAAACCCAGGACTGCTGAATAGATCAAGCTCTTACTTGAAGCTTTAAGCTATACTGCCAGCCACTGCAGTAATTAGTGTGCCAAACAGCGATAAAAGGCATGCATGCTTACTAGTGGGCATGCACAAGATGTTAGCACGATTACGCGGCGTGTGCGCGCACTAGAAGGTGTGCAAGCGTAATAGCACGATACATTTAATATGCTATTGCACTGCGCTAATGCCCCATGCACTGCGCAAGTGTGTACAACATGGGTGGGTGTGAAAACATAGATTCATAGATATATAGATACATAGAACCAGAGGGAGTGGACAGAATGATGAGAGATCTGAGGAAGCCAGAGGACTGATCAAGGGAATTGCAGTTGGGATTTATGCTTAAAAGTGCAAGATAATGAACATGGGGAGCAAAAACCCGGGAACAACATATCAGCTCGGGGGACAATGTTCCAATCAGGAAAGGGACCTAGGGGTTATCATCTCTGATGACTTCAAGGTAAGTAGGCAGTGTGACAAGGCGGCAGGCAAAGCAAATAGGATACTGGGTGGCATAGGCAGGGGGATCACCAGCAGGACAAGGGATGTAATAATACCACTACACAGGACATTAATGAGGCCACACCTTGCATACAGTGTCCAGTTCTGGCGGCCTTACCTATGCAAGGATATAGATAGAGTGGAGGCAGTTCAGAGGAGGGCAACCAAGATGGTGCAAGGATTACATCACAGATTCTACAAGGATAGGCTGAAGGACTTGAATATGTACTGCCTAGAGATCAGGAGGGACATGGGGGATACGATTGAGATGTTTAAGTACCTCACGAGGAAGAATAAAGTGCAGGAAAACACAATTTTTTAAAGAAAATGATACTCGAGAACAAGGGGACATGGGATGATACTGGAGGGAGGGAGGTTCAGAGGGAACATGAGGAAGTACTTCTTTACAGAGAGGGTGGTGGACAAATGGAACAGCCTGCCAAAGGAAGTGGTGGGAGCAGAAATGATCAAGGATTTAAGAACGGATGGGATAGGCATAGGGGGAATACTGGTAGTTGGGAGAGGGGTACAACCGTGTTCCAGTAAATTTTGAAGTAGCACTTTTTTTTCTTTTTTGTTATCTCAGCGCATGGGTGCTTCAGTTATCATAATTTCTCATGAAGACTTAGACACATCATCATAGCCAACTTCCAAAGCCGAATTATAATTTTTAGGTCTGATTATTCAAAGAAGGAGCACAGTTAAGTAAATTAAGAGGCAGACTAGGTGGGCCAAAGGCCCTTATCTGACGACAACATCTATGTAGTTATGTATTTATGTATCTATGAGTAGTCTTAAATGACTTGCTCAAAGTCACATATCACGTAAGTGGAGGTCGTGAAAGGCAAACCAATGGCTGCTGAATATATCAAGCTCCTACTTGAAGCTTTAAGCTGTACTGCCAGTCGCTGCAGTAATTAGTGCACCAAACAGCGGTAAAAAGTGTACACACTCACTAGCAGGTGCACATAGGATGTTAGCGCACTCGCATGGGCATGCACGGACTAGCAGGTGTGCAAGCCCAATAGCACAATATGTTTAATATGTTATTGCACTGCACTAATACTTCATGCACAAGTGCATGTAGCATGGGCGCATGCAAAAACAAAGGCAGGAAAATAGCCTAAAGGAGGAGTGCATGCCAAGCCGTTAATGGCAGCCACGCAAATGGGAAAATAGACATCTGTGGAGAAAAAAACACATACCTCTAAGAAACACTAAAAACTCAATTAGCTGAGGAAACAATCAGTAATAGAAAAAACCTGAAGCTTGGGGGGGGGTCCAAAGCCAAAGATGAAGGACCCCCACAGAAACCTTACATTCCCAGAAATAATGAAATTTTTCCTACCCATGGCATCTTTTTTTTTTCTTTAAAACTGAGACCATTAAAAACACCCTAACAAGGCACAAAAGGGCTCCCAATCCACACAGGAAAATGGGAATGACAGGTTATTCAATTTGAAAGCCGCAGCTTAACAGGCACAATTTTAATTTAGGGGTGCTCCCTGAAAAACAAGTAGCCCCAACCTGCTGTGCAGAACTGCAGCCCCAAACAAGTCTTGAAATCTTGAATCTTGAAAATCTTGAGAGAAGCTAAAAGTAGCTCTGTCACCTTGAATGGCACAACTTAACTGCGGAGCTGCTGCTGCTGCATGGAATCCTCATGTGCCCAACATTCTAAAGCTTGGGCAGTGCCATTCCTCTAGTAGGGGTGCACTAAATCCAGTTGTTATGATTACCCATTGACAATGTGGAGTGCTACAGAAGAATAAATAAAAGACCTTCATGAAAAAACTGAAGATTCTTGTGGAAGTTATTTTTATGAGAAGTGCCACCCCCACCCCCCTTTTGTGGTGTACTGACCACCAGCACAAGGAAGAGAGATGGATAGAGCACTAGGGAATGCCATTATTAAGATGGCAGGAAAGGGAGAGGTGCTGCTAGTTAATGATTTCAGTCTGCCAGATGTAGAGTGGAGCCTTCCAGCTGTAGTTTCGGCAAGGAGCAGGGCCATCCTTGAATTCCTACAAGGAGCTTTCATCAGACAGCTAGTAAAAGAACTTACTAGGAACACAGCAGTGTTGTACCTAGTGCTAGCAAACAGGGACAGAACTGCAGACATCACAATGAGGGGTCCCCTAAGTACCAGTTATCACCAGACAGTGTGGTACAACAGAAAGAAAGGAGCTGAGGTGAGCCACACGATGATGAAGGTCCTGGACTTCAGGAGGCTGGATTTTAAAGAAATGGGAGACTGCCTCAGAAAATGCCTCAAAGTGGGGGATTGCCACTGAGGGATAGAGGCACAGTGGGGAAGAAAGAGGGAGGATATAATTAGGGCAACAGACCTCTGCGTGAAAGAGGTAAGCAAAGGCTGGAGGAAAAGGAGATTGTAACTGCTCAGCTTGCGATGCTTGAACCTGCTTACTGTAATCATGTATATTCTCTGACTCCTAGCACTTAATCCTTCCCCTACTCCCCCACTTCCCCTCTGGCCTAGTTTGCTTCTAACCCCTCTGTTCCCCTCATCCAGCACTAGTACTAAGCACTTGTATATCATCCACCCCCCCCGTATCTCACCTCGATGCTTCTTAAGTTTTCTGCATTCTTCATCCCTGCCCTTCCTCCACACCTGTTCTCCTCTCCCCTCCTGTTATATTTCTGTAACCCGTATTACTTTTTCTGCCTTTGACCATCCTCTAGTGCTATAAAATCCCTCGACCTTGCACTCTATGTCCTCTTCTATTGTTCCAATTTACTTTTTTGCATCTATCATTTTTCATAATTGTTGTACTCAACTAGCTTTACCTGTATAGGCACCTGTATTAGACTTAAAAACATTTTGCTATTCAGTATTGTACCTAGTTAACTTTCTTTTGTCTGCTTTTCTTTTATATGGTATCTCAGCTGTATTTGTATTGTACCACTGTAACTGTTCTGTATTTTGTATTGTTCTTATGTCCCCTCAGGACCTCCACGCAAATGGGTTGCCTTAATGGTGTTATCTTGGTAAAATAAACTTTAAATTGAATTGAATTATGGTTCTCCGAAGAGATGGCAAGGGTAGTGAAAGAAAAAAGGGTGGCATTCAAGAGGTAGAAAGAAATGTAAAGGGAGGAGGAGGAGGACAGGGAGGTGTACCAAGCCAAGCAGAAGTAAGGTGGTTAGGAAAGCAAAGGCACAGAAGACAGGATGCTGGGGGGGGGGGGACTTAGGAGGATGAGACTTTTGTCAGATATGTTAGTGATAAGAGAAAAGCAAGAGCAGGGATTGTGAGGATTAGAAAGGTGGAAGCAGTGTTGGGTAAGTTACTTTTTCTATTATTTTCTATTTCTTTTATAAACTTGATCCAGGAAGCCCTGTGCAGTCACTAGCAAGGATGGAGAAGTACTAGAAAAAGTAATACACCTTACAGTTACAGTTACTTATTTCTTTTTATACAAAAACAATATAAAAATAATAAAAAACTGTAACAGATGACATTTATTTGAAAGTAATAGGTTAGTTACTTTCAAATAAATGTAATCAGTTACAGTTACATATTACTTTTGTATAAAAAGACATAAGTAATTGGTAACTTTAAGGTGTATTACTTTTTCCAGTACTTCTCCATCCCTGCTAGTGACTGCACAGAGCTTTCTGGAACAAGTTTCCAAAAGTAATAGAAAGTACTAGAAAAAGTAACTTACCCAACACTGGGTGGAAGAGGGAGACTGTGCAGCAGGGGACCAAGAAAAAGCTAACCTTTTAATCAAGTATGTCTGCTTGGTCTTCACAGTGGAGGAAGGAGGGGATAGACCACCAGGGAGAATCAAGGATGGGGAAGGGGGTGGACATAAGACCTTTTTCAGAGGAAAGAGTTCTGAAAGGACTTAGAGGACTGAAGGTAGATAAGGCAATAGGACTGGGTCGGGTACACCCCAGGGTGCTGAAAGAGCACAGGAAAGTCCTAGCTACTCTGCTGACAGATTTGTTCAACAGTTCACTGGAAATAAGAGTGATTCCAGAGGACTGGAAAACAGCTGATATGGTTCCTCTACATACGAGCAGCAGAAGGGAGGAGGCTAGCAACTACAAGCCAGTCAGCTTAACTTCAGTGGTGGGGAATCTAATGGAAACCCTACTGAAGGAGAGGCTGATTGTGAAGCTAGATTCTAATGGTCTGCAGGACCACAGACAGCATGGTTTCATGGGGGGACTGTCATGGCAAACAAATCAGCTAGATTCCTTTGACTGGGTAACCATGGACATAAACCAGAGAAGGATGGTGGATGTAACCTGTCTGGAAGTTGGCCAACTTAGAAGTGTGGTCCAAATTTGTAAATTGGGTTCAAAACTGGTTAGTGAATGGGAACAGAGAATAGTAGGTAACAACGCACACTCTAAGGATTGGGGGGTGACTAGCAGGATACCACAGAGTTTGTTACTGGGACCAGTCCTCTTTAATATCTTCATATGTGACATTGCAGAGGAACTGGAGTAGAAGGTCTGCCTTTTTGCAGATGTAGTCCCGACGCCATATGCCAATGGGCTATCCCCCCTTGCCAACTGTCTCTGATACCAGGCAAGGGGCCTGGGTCCTGCTACGGTGACAACTGGGGGTTCATTCCCAGAAATATTGAAAATAGTGCAGTGCCTCCACTCAGAGTAACGTATCAGTGGGCCAGATATCTGCTTGGCACAGCCCCCTGGGATACTATGCTTACCCACCTCCCCAACCAAACACTCTGCGCACTGTGTCCTCCAATACCTTGTTTCACCATAAACCATATGTCTCAGTCATGAGCACATGCAATGAATTTCACTAACACAGCAGTTTCAAACAACAAATTCACAGCTTTATTCACGGGGTAAGGAGTAGGGAAGGGGATACCAGGACATAAGGTAGCTGTGAAGGCAGAAGAAAGGTTAGTGAATTAAGCAATTTCAACATCTGGGTCTGCAGGTCAAGCCCTCCCCCACTGGTACCAGTGTCCCTATACTGTCCCTAGGGATACTCACTAGGCGCAGGCCTGATCAGTGCCGCACGTTGGCCAGCTGTTGGGGCCCTGTAATATTTTCAGATAACTTGTAGAATGAATAACAATTCCCCTCTTCTCTACCAGGAGCCATGTCTTGGGTACTCATGGTTAGTCAATCTCAACACCAGAGACAATGGAATTCCTTGAATTAGTGCAGCAAAGCAGAATGTAGGTTGGCCAGTATCCCTCCATCTGGATGGAACCTGCTCAAGAATCTTGCAGCTGGTCACCTTGATGGTAGTTCTGACCGCTTGTCACCTTCAGTTGCTTCTGGTCCATTACAGAGCACTGTGGCAGGACAACACCAGCCCAGAAGGCCCAAACCCGGGAGTGGCTCTGCAGCGTGGCTCTCATGATGGGTCGCAGATGCCCTATCACCCCAGCAAGCACCAGTGACTGACCTCCTGAGACAGTGAGTCCCACTTGGAAGGGGTTAACAAGCTCCCTCCCTGGCTCTGAGTGAAGACTCCCAAATGGTGGGGGTCCTCCTGTAGTCTCTGCACTGAGTTCTCAGAAAATAAAATTTCTTAGGCAGTTTCTCCACTAAAGGCCAGTGCCACTTAGTAGGGGTGCTAGCCTCAGATTCACTAAGTGCAAGTGCAATTTAACAGGGGAGACTCAGGAGTAACAACCCCCTGCACACCAGTCCATGCTTTTCCAGTTTAACAGTGTCCACCTTTTCTTCGGCTGCAGCTGGGACTCAGTTGTCAGCCAGTTTAACCAGTTCACACAGGACACACACAGCTTCTGCTAGCATCCCGATGACCAAAGATGCTCTGCCCCTTCAGAATTCAAACTGCAATCTCAAACACAGGCAAAATGGCTTATCAGTCCTGGCTGTGACACTCTGCCAATCCACACAGCCCTTTCAGCAATTTCAGCTTTTCAGTGCAGGGTTTCTGCAGCATTCAGTCTCTCTCATTAACCACAAGCAACTTCTCTATACCTGGGGAATCACAGTCCAGTCTCTTTCTCTCTTTCCTCTTCTTGATCAGTCCAGCACCAAGTACCTGGGGAACCAGAACCTCAGCACAATCTTTCTTCCTGCTGTCCCTTTCCAATCCACTTCTGCTAACAAACAGCTCTCCAAATGGGGGCCTGAGGAAGACCTTGAAGTGCAATGTCCACTCTATTAGCACAGTCCTGACTCATACAGAGTCCAACCACAGACTGAAGAAATCCCAGAAAGTCCACACTGTATCAGTCGAAAACCTAGCACTCTGATTGGCTGTTGAAGCCTTTCAATAATCAATAACCATAGTGATCAATATTTTCTGCTCATTTATTGGGGCATGCTCTAGGTGCCAGAATTAGTCCCCTCCTTTTCCAGGAGTCTCTCTGTGTCCAGTTTGGGCACCTAGATCTCTGACTGGCGGCAAGTCTGGGGTTAAATGTCAACAACATGTCTGCTCCCATTTGTTTACCTGAAGTCCCATACAGTTTTATGCAGTCTCTCCCCTTTTCAGCTTTAATACAGCCCAACACAGTGCTTTATTTGCACCAATGCCCCCACCAGAATGTAGCCCCAGCTGCTCACTGATAAATGAGCCCACTCTCATTACATTGGTCCCAACCATTTTGCTATCACTGCCACCACAACCCTGTCCCTCCAGGTGGCAGGGAGCACTTATTACTATTCATGGGGCTGTTCATTAATGTTCATAAGCCCCCAAACAGCCGAGTTGTGTAAACTCCCCTTGTGCTGCATCAACAGGCTTCTGCCTGACCCTCTTCAGGTCTCCGGTCCCCAAGAACACCGGGAGGGGCACCGGGACCATAAACAAACTCCACATTTTGTGACCACAATGTGGTCGGCAACATCAAAGTGCTGCTAGGTGCTGATGCGAGTGCCAGCCAAAACACCATGCCAGCAGCTCGCAATCAAAGGATTGTGCCCTGAAGGGACAGAACATGGTATGCTGGTGAGAAAAGGAACGGTGGGAGAGACCAGGAGCACCAGCAATGCGGGGACAAATGGGGCACTTTCAGGTAAGCCCCCAAAGGGGAGTTGCACAGATGACACCAAAATCTGTAATTGGGTGGACACCCAGGAGGGGGTGGAAAAAATGTGCAGGGATCTAGGAAAACTTGAGGAGTGGTCAGAGGCATGGCAGATGGGGTTCAATGCAAAAAAGTGCAAAATTATACCTCGGGCACATGAACCCAGGTGCTGAGTATAGGATAAGGGAAATTATTGACAGTCACTATCAGGAAAGGGATCTTGGTGTTATTATATCAGAGGACCTTAAGGTAGCAGCGCAGTGTGACATGATGGTTGGCAGGGCTAGTTGGATGCTGAGGTGCATAGGGAGGGGCATCACAAGCAGGAGAAGGGAAGTGGTGCTGCCACTGTATTATTTATGTTATGCCCACACCTGGAATACTGTATCCAGTTCTGGAGACTGCACCTGAAAAAGAACATAGAAACAATGCAGGCAGTCCAGTGGAGGGCTACAAAAATGTAGTAGGGATTGCAAGAGAAGCCCTACAAGGGGAATGATCTCAACCTGTACACTAAGGAGAGAAGAGGAGAGGAGAGGAGAGGAGAGGAGAGGTGAGGTGAGGTGAGGTGACACGGTCAAGGCCTTCAAGTACCTCATGGAGTGAATGGGGTGCAGGAGGGGAGCCTTTTCCAAATAAGGATGAGCTCCAGGACTAGTGGTCATGCAATGAAGCTGGAGTTGGGTAAGTTCAGGGAGAACGTAGGGAAATATTTCTTCACTGAAAGGGTGATAGACACATGGAACTGACTGCCAGCCAAAGTGGGGGAAGCTAGAATGGTGGAAGGCTTGCACGGAGTAGACACGGGCATATGAGAACAGAAATAGGGAGGGGGGAGGGCTGCCTGATACCAGTTAGGGTCTGAGAAGATAGCATATACAGGAAACACCTGAGAAGACTGGGTGGGCAATGTGGTCCTTTTTGTGTCTTAAAGGGATACTATTAGGTTTGCAAGCAATTTTATGACCCCCTCTGTTTTCTGGGTCTATAAATAGTACCCTGGAAGCAGTTCATTACCTGACATTCCAGCTGTACTTGTTGTAGATGAAAGCATTAATTTTTACAAAAAAATTAATTTCGGTCATTCCAACCCATTCTGTGCCGCGTGCGCATCCTCGCGTGTCCCCAACAGTGATACAGGTTGAAAACTGCTGAACTCGTGCATGAATGAGTTCGGCAATTTTTGTGGCAATTGAAACAAGGTCTGGCAGAGTTACTACGGCTGTAAATGCATTAACTAGATAAGGGTGTTTCATGGGCTTAAAATATAAACATGA
Source organism: Neoceratodus forsteri (assembly GCA_016271365.2). Lineage (NCBI taxonomy): Eukaryota > Metazoa > Chordata > Ceratodontiformes > Ceratodontidae > Neoceratodus > Neoceratodus forsteri. Next base: position 241,918,507 of record CM057451.1, read on the forward strand.
ATTGCCGTTGCATACATGAACTGAATCAAAGTACGGTACATTGAGAAAGGGCAGATTTAAAAATAATGTCACCGTCTGTATTACAGTTACCTATATGTTTCATATTTTATTCTATGCGCTGTTACAGCAATCAGCTCAACAGAACCAGGCCATACATGAAGGTACTGTAACTTTATTGCAAACACTGCTGAGACAACTATATGTTGTGACAAGGTGGAAAATAAACACAATGTTGAGACATACATAAGAAGACATTTGATGTGCTTAATTGATTTTTTTAGAGATTGCTATACAGTACACACACATAATTAGTATAATATAAAAGTGCATATACCCAAATGTCAATGTAAATCTTACACATTTCATTACAAGTTGTTCTCTTGAAGGAAGATCTTACTGTATAAGGCCTAAAAATGGGCTTTAGGTAAACGTAAACTGGGGTAGGTGTGTTACTGAGGGTATTGCATAGTTTATCTTTTATTGCTGCTCCATGCCAGGCACACAGAATATGAAAATCAACAACCCCTTGATATGAAGCAACAGGAATTGGTTAGTACAAGGACAGAAACAAGTAGGAGACTGAGTAAGTGAGTAGACAAGCATGAGTATGGTAAGTCAAATAACATTTCAAAAAGTCTCACTATTATAATTCATTTTTTACAAATGCATCTGCACAGTTGACAGTTTTTGTAAAAACAATAATAACAATTGGAGTTATTCCACATATGTCCACAGGTGCCATGCATGCAGGTGGAGGGATTTGAGGTCTGGATGCACCAGTCTGCCCTGCTCCTGAGTCAGAAGATCATGGCAGAGAGGCAGAGATACTGAGGGTTCCATCGATAGCTGTTGAAGGAGAGGGAACCAAATCTGATGAGACCAAAGAGGGGGTATTAGAATCATGTGAGCCCCTTCTGCCTGTAGCATCAGGAGAACCCTCTGAAGCACTGGGAAGAGAGGAAAGGCATACAAGAACCTCCCTGTCCAGCAAAAAGACAGTGCATCTCACCAGAAAACATCATGCCCAGGAACGAGTGAGCAACAATTTGGTAGTTTTGCACAGGATGGGGAGATGAAGAGGTCTATTCCGGCTGACCCCACAGGTCGAATAAGCTTTCGACCACCTCTTGATTTAGCTCCCACTCATGAGCCCTGATAGTGGTGTGGCCAAGATTGTCTGCCAGAACATTGCTGATGCCCAGCACATGGACAGCAGTCAGGCGGAGGTCGTGCTGGACTGCCCAGTACCACACTTGCATCGCCTCCCAGCACAGAAGGTACGAGAGAGTGCCTCCCTGTTTGTTCAGGTACCAGACCACAGACATATTGTTGGTCTGAACCAGGAGTGTCCCTGGACATAGAAGGGGCTGGAAGGTCTGGAGGGCATACAGCACTGCCCTCATTTGTAACATATTGATGTGTAGAGATGCTTCCAGCTGAGACCATGTTCCCTGGGTCTGATTGTCTCCTAGGTGGGCATCCCAGCATTGACATGAAGCATCCATTGTAAGGGTCATGGTAGGAGCAGGGGGGTGAAAGGGGAAACCCCGTGGAGAGATTGGACAACTCCTGCCACCAAAGAAGGTCCTTCTTCATGTACCCGGACACTAGGATCCTGTGGTCCAGGTTGTTCAGCCGCTGATCCCATCGGACATGAAGAGTCCATTGGGTCACACTCATATGCAGTCTGGCTGGAGGAACTGTAGGGATTGCAGCTGCCATCAGCCCAAGAAGACAATGGATCAACCGGCCTATGATCCAGCGAGAGTTGGCCACTAATCTGGCCTGTTCCTGCAGGATCTTCGTTCTGTCCAATGGGAGGAAGGCCCTGCCCTGGACCGTATCCAGCACCATCCCAAATGAATTGTAGGCACTGGAAGGGGAGAGGTGGTGCTTGGGATATCTGACTGTTATTCCAAGTCTGGAAAAGAGGTCCAGGGTGAAGGAGAAGGAGAAGGAATCCCTCAAACTGCTCTGTAATAGGGCTGACAGAAGCCAGTCATCCAGATACAAGCACAATTAGATCCCTCTGCCACACAGGGCCACAGCCACCAGTGCTAGGCACTTGGTAGGAACCCGAGGTGCTGAGGATAGACCAAAAGGGAGAAACTTGAACTGGTAATATTCCCCCTGGAAGGCAAATTGAAGAAAGCGGAGGTGGGCCTGAAAGATAGGGATGTGCAGGTAAGCATCCTGCATGTTCAGCGCACAAAGCCAATGGCCTCTGTGAAGCAGGGGTAGAAGTCCCTGGATGGTGAGCATGCAGAACCTCTTGTACTTGACACACAGGTTGAGCATGCTGAGGTCCAAGATGGGTCTTAGGTCACCCATCTTTTTGGGCACTAGGAAGAAATGGAAGTAGTACCCTCTTCCTGTCTGTGCCAGAGTCACAGGCTCTATGGCTGACTTTTGCAGAAGAGCCTGGCTCTCATCCCCTATCAGAGATAGGTGCTTTGGAGGATAATGGGAGGGGTCTGGGTGGCTGTCTGGAGGCCTGTCTAAGAACTTTATGGTGTGACCTCTTGCTATTAACTGAAGGACCCAAGAGTCTGTAGTTATGTCCTGTGACCTCGGAAGGTGGCAGGCAAATTCCACCCCCCACTGGTTCCCCTAGAGGATCTGGAGGAGGCAAGGGGGATCCCCCGTGAGTCAGAAGGCCAAGGGGAGGGAACCAGCAGCTCCTCCAGGGGGCTTCTGGGACTTGGCAGGGGGAGTAGGGGTTCCTGATGTTGGATACCAGCATTTGGCCTGACATTTGGCAGGGGCCTCTTTGGTCTGGCATCTCTATTGCCGATTAAAAGGCTGCTTGCCTTTGTAACCTCCTTGGTACATGAAGCAAACATCGCAGATGGAGTTACTGTGGTCCTGCAATTCAGTGACAATATCCTTGGTGTCACCTCCGAATAACACGGATCCCCTGAAAGGGGCATCCAGGATGGAGGTCTGGACGTCTTGTGCCAGGCCAGCAATCCTGAGCTATGAATGGCACCTAATGCAGACAGCAGTGGCTGTGGTGTGAGCAACTGAGTCTACTGTGTCATAAGTGACCTGGAGTACATGATGACAGGAGAGTTTAGCCATTCTCACTGTCTTGGCAATCTTGGCCTTAAGCTCCTGGTCCTGGATAGTTTCCATCTTGGACTCCAGTGAGGCTATGGAAGATTTCTGGTAGGAAATCATATGAGCCACATAATTAAGGGACCTGAGGGTGAAAGTGGAGGAGGAATGGACAGAAATTGTCCAGCTGCTTAGACTCCTTATCAGGAGACATGCTCAAATGTTTAGGTTTAGAGAACCAGTCATGGGCAGCCGTGATAACAACCGAGTCTGCATTAGGATGGCCTGTAAGGTGTGACCCCATCTGGAGGATGGTACATCCTGTCTGCCTTTTTTGAAACAGCCAGAATGGAGGAAGACTGTTGCCAGATAGTGGACATCAGACCTTCATGAGTCCCAGTCCAAGGCAGTATGGGCATAGGAGCTGTATCAGTCATGTCTAGATGCTCTGCAAGCCTTTTCTGCTTTGGATCCAGTTTCTGGATAGCCCAGCCACAGGCATTTTGTATAGTTATGAGGAGTTCTGCAAAGGAAGGGTCCTCCAGAGGGGACTTTGTGTACTCCTTAGGCAGAGGCTCTACAGGTGTATGCATACCAGAACTGGAGGATGAGTCAGAGTCAGAGTCAGAATCTGAAGAGTGCCTGCTGAGGGTCAGAACCCTTTTTAGAGGAGTGTCATGGGTTTTATCCCTGACCTGGTGTCTAGAGGAGCCTTCTCCAGAAATTTGGGAATCTACATGACAGGCTGATCTAGGGGTCAGAAAGGAGGCAGGAGTAGAGACTGCCACTGGTTTCCGATGGTCAAGCTCTGAGGCTAATTGAGTCCTGGCCTCCTGAATCAGGGTCTGAAACACTGCCTGGATAGCAGCCCAAGGCTGCTGTGGAGGCTGAGGCTGAGAAGGAGGAGGTGGTGGAAGAGGAGGCTGGTATAATGGATAGCCCAGTGTCTGATATTGAGGGTATCCATGAGCCAGACAGGAGTAGAGAAAGCCAGAAGGAGCATACCCTTGATTAGACATAGCCTGGTGTCTGGTACCCTGGTACATAATGGAGTTGATGACCAGGCATTGGATACCCCAGCGAAGGGTACATTGGATATTGTGGGGGAAGATAGCCTAGAACATTGCCCATAGGTCCAGCTGGAGGTGGAGCTGAAGGCCTGGCAGGAGGTGGGGCTGAAGGCCCAGCAGGAGGTCCAGAAGGACCAGGCATCAGCCCGGTAGGGACATTCAAAGGTGCTGGCACTGGATCAGGCACAGCAATGTCCAGAACCAGAAGATTTGATGCCTGGGGGCCTGACAGAAGGCTGTCCAGCATTTGAGGAATGACTGGAGTACCAGACATACCATGACCCAGCAGAGAGTCATCTGGTGATGGGTCACTTGGTGTCAGGGTATGAGTAGAACCCGACAGAAGACTTGCCGTCGTCTGGAGAGCCAGAGTCCAAGATGGTGGAACCTGGTTGTCCAAGGAGGCTTGGGTTGAGGAGGTCCCAATGGAAGGTTCCCAGAGGGATTAACAATAGGCCTAGTGGGTGAACCAGGAAGAGACTGACCCGGTGAAGGGGGGGGACCTCCAGATTAGTGCCCACCTCCGGCTGTTGATCTTCAGGCAAACCCAAAGGGTCTGGTTGGGTCAGTGGGAGCGAGAAACCCTCTAAAGACTGTTGAGTGTCCAGCAGCTGGCTCAACTCGATGTCATGAGTATTCTGCAACCCCAATGGGAGAGCCTCAGCTGTGCAGTCCCCAGAGGAACCGGGGAGCTACTTATCAGCCACAGTCATGCAGACATCAGAAGAGCTAAAGTCCAATTTATCAGCCTGAGCCATGCAGACAACAGCAGAGTTGGAGTCCAACTTACCGGTTGTGACCATGCACTCCTCGGTGGGGCCAGGGAGTGACTTATCGACCTGGCTGCTGGTGATAGATCCTGAAGAAGATATGGGCCTAAGGAGCACAATAGGGGTTCCGTCATCCAAGAAAAGCCCCGACTGCACCATGAGTAAAGCAGGCAGGGAGGCCATGGTCTGATCTGCCAGAGCGGTAGGAGACCTGGCAGTAGGGGTACTTACTAAAGTGGAGGCCCCTCTGGTGTCAGTGGTGCCCGACGGTTGCCGCCAAGTAGATGGAGACCTATCCCAGTCTCGGTGCCTCTCCTTGTCCTTTTTCTTCTTTTTGGGTTCTGGCATTGGAAAAGAAGATTTTTCCCACAGATTCTGCAACTCCTTTTCCATCAAAGCTAGACACTTCTCCAACAATTGTGCTTCGAGCTTTTTCTGGTGCCTAATCCATGTGGCCTGGTTGAAGGATTGGCAGGGTGCACAGTCCTTGACCCGGTGTTTGGGGTCTAAGCAGATCACACAGTGGGAATACTCATCTGCATGCAGGATCTGGGTGCCTCAGGAATTGCACTTCTTTTTGACACATCACCTGTTTATGTTCCTGAATTGTACCTCCAATTATATCCCACGCTGTAAATGTGTCACTGTTATTTATTTGCTTCCCCTTTCTTCTGTATATCCCTCAAGATCTCTGTATTAGACCTGTTTATATTGTGTTTAACTATGTCATTGTTTGACCTGGTGTTCTGTTCTCTTTTTATGCTTAACTGGACATTTGTATAAACAGGCATTTTTGCTCACATTCCTTTCAGTATAAAATAAAGATTGATTGATTGATTTAAAATTGGACTGACAGACCTGAACCACAGCAGTTCTGTAAAAATCCAAACTGGCCATACTGGGTGCAGCTTGCACAAATACTGCTGGTCCAGTCACTCTGGCTGCACTGTTCAATCCGACTTTTACATATCTGGTCTGCTCCTGGAAGTCTGTTTTTCAACCCTTCTTTGGCATAGTTGAAAATGGAGCTGTCAGGACCAGACCAGATAGGTAAAAGCCAGACCAGATCATCTGGAGTGAGTGGATCAGCAATATTTGCACAAGCTGTGCCCAGTCCAGAGTTTACAGCTCTGGTCCGGGTCTGGTGATCTGGTTTTTACCCATACCCCACTGCATGTGGCTTAGTGACATACTGTAGAGATGGATGCAAAGTCTAATCCATTAAAGGTTGAAGTTTCAGAAAATCATTATGCTAAAGGTACCAAGACTCACTCAATTCCCCCACCCCCAAGTCACACTTAGTCCTTTACCAAAGTCATGCTCAAATATTGGTGCCTCTACATCCACACCATTAAGGTCTTAATGCCATCATGTCTCTTCTGCTGCCATGAGCTCCCCCATCTATGAAGTCCCATTCTGCTTGTGGCAGCCCCCCCCCCAAACCAGGTTACTTTCCAGGGAGCAGCTCTTTACACCACATCAACTAAATTACTGCTAAACTCCTTATTTTTATTTATTTATTTATTTGTACAATCAGATTTACAACCTTTGAGCCAGAGACTCGTTTACAAAGGCACCGCACTGCAGAGAGAACAAAACAGTGATACAGGTTACAGAATGTGGACAGACAGATTTATATATATTTTTGTACAATCTATATACATAGTTACATTTGAATCAGCATAGGAAACCCCAAATATACAGATGCCTAGCAGGGGGAGAGATGGAGGAGAAAATTTTTGTTTTAGTATAGCCACGGTCAGAAAAAAATGAATTTGTAAAAGAAACCAAAGTTCCCATTTATCAGTTCATTTAATCAGAATAGAGCATGCTATGAACTGATCAGATTCTATGTGTAACCTAAGTCAAACAAACATTAGATACACACATGCCTACCTATTTGCAAGTGAAGCAAATATGGTTACTATCATTCAGTTGTGAACACCTATAGTCACAAATTGCAGGTTAAGAACACTCAGTAGGACCAGCCCGGTGGTGCTGAGGGTTAAGGCATGGGACACCACACCTCACGCCACGCCGGTGACCCAGGTTTGGGAGCGAGCTTGGGTCGCCGGGGGTTGGCAGGGGAGGGACAGGATTGAGTGTCCTTAGGATGGCTCTCCTGACCTGGGAGGAAGGGGGTATTTAGTTCCAGGCTCTGGGGACTCCAAGTGAAGGCTAGGGGCACAGCAAGCCTGAGATCTGGTGCCATCAGGGATTGGCTGTGGCAGCAACCCTGTATGCAGGCACAGGAGCATGCATGCCCACACTGGGATGCATTGCACATCCAAGCCAATAAGGGAAGGGGACTAAATCAGAAACACCCCAGCATGCCGAGGAGGTGATGAGGGCCTCAGGGACCTCCCTCACATCCCCAACATGGGACACCCACACCAATGACCCATGGCTGACCTCCAGAGAGAGATGGACCTTCTAATCTCAGAAAGATGCCACCAAGGTAGGAGTGGCAGGCCCTGCCTGGGGGGGTGATCTGGGGCACTGGGAAGTCTCTCAATGGGGGGGAAGTTGGTGTTGGTGTATCACGGTGGGGAGTAGAATGGGCCGAGAGTCGAGTGGGCACCTCCGAGAGATGCCTCGGTGTGTCGGTGCAGAAAAGAGAGTCTGAAAAAAAAATAGTAGCCCAGAACTGCCTGCCTGAGAAAATGAAGTTGGTGTACTATTTGGAAACAGGCATCACTGGGACTCTTTGCTATGTAATGTCCTGCAAAGTAGCAGAATGACTGCTCTTACGATGGTGGTGTCAAATGGCTTAATGAAGGCACAGCAGAGCTTATTTGTTATGCAGAAAGCTCCAAGAAGTGCTTAACCCATTCTACTTCCAATATCTTTCTATGATGTCTGTACTATCCATTGGTAATCTGACACAGAATGAATGTGTAACCTTAGTCAAACAAAAACTAAACACACACATGCCTACCTATTTGCAAGTGAAGCAAATGTGGTTACTATCATTCAGTTGTGAACACCTATAGTCACAAATTGCAGGTTAAGAACATTCAGTAGAATATAAACAATAGCCCAGAACTGCCTGCCTGAGAAAATTAAGTTGGTATATTATTTGGAAACAGGCATCGCTGGGACTCTTTGCTATGTAATGTCCTGCAAAGTAGCAGAATGACTGCTCTTAGGATGGCGGTGTCAAATGGCTTAATGAGGGCACACCAGAGCTTATTTTTATGCGGAATGCTCTAGAAAGTGTTTAATAGATTCTACTTCTAATAGCTTGCTATGATGCCTGCACTATTCATTGGTAATCTGACACAGAATGACTGCCAGAAGATAATGAGTTAACTTTCTGTGTGCTCAATTAACTCATCAAGCCAGAGGACAAATAATGCTCTACAGCTTCCTATACACACACAGGCAGCGTAGTAATGAGGCTTCAGTGGAGGAATCTCTTTTTAACACTCTGTCATGTTGTTTGGTAGCAAAAATGACAGCAGCCCTTTTCTGAATGCAAAACGTCTGCTGGGCTACGCCCACAGCCATAACAAGTAGCTGGTAGTATTACTAGACATGAGCTGATTTCTGCAATATCTGTTATTTTGCAAACTGAGGGTTAAAAAAATAGCAGTTTGAAAAGTAAAAGCGGGACTCTGCACATGCACACCGGCGCTGGTGTCAGTGCGCATGTGTGGAGTCCCGCTCTTACTTTTTAAGCTGCTATTTTCATTATGAAATGCCCCTCGGTTTGCAAAATAACAGATATTGCAGAAATCAGCTCACATCTAGTGATACTACCAGCTATTTTTTTCAATTGCCACAAAAACTGCCAAACTCATTCATGCATGAGTTCGGCAGCTTTCAACCTGTATTACTGTTGGGGCACGCGAGGAGCATGCAGCACAGAATGGGTCCGATCGACCAAAATTCATTTTTTGTATAAATTAATCCTTTTCTCTACAACAAGTACAGCTGGAAGCTCAGGTAAGAAATTGCTTCCAGAGTACTATTTATAAACCCAGCAAACAGAGGGGTCAGAAAATTGCTTACAGACCTGACAGTGTCCCTTTAAGGCAGATTCTGTCTGCATTTACCACAGGAGGGACAAAAAAGGTTTGTATTTTTTGAAGGCAACATAGGTAGCGTAAATTATGGTGAAACTTGTTTGAATTAATTTGTTTATTATTGAGTGCAGGGTAAATTTGAGACCAGCCAGAATAGCCCACATTTAGGGGCCATATTATAAGAAATGTGTATAGCCCTGTAATTTGGGGAGGGGTGCTAATCGTCTGGCCTGGGGCCTCAGCTACTTGGTAACTGACCTCCCACAGCTGAGTCAATAGCTTGCCACCAGGAAGGGAGCAGGTTCTGCATAAAAGCAGCCACTGCTAACGTGTGCCACATGTCATGTCCAGCAAGTGAGTGGAACAGGTGACTGGCATCACAGGCACCGGCAGAAGGAATCATAGAAGCAGGGGACTCTGCCAGTCAACTAAGGCAAAGCACCTGTTCAACAACATGTAACAGTCACTGCTGGGAAGGGTGGAAAGTCAAAGGTAGACCAAAACTAGGAATAGGAGCAATACCAGTCTAGGGTAGGAGTATAAAAACATTTAAACAAGACACAGTGGAGCAGAAATAGAAGCAAACAAAAAAGGGGAAAACTAGAAACACCCTGTATTTTCAGGTAACACGGGAAGAATACAGGTTGAGAATGCTGGGAATGGTGCAGTGCAGTGACTGTGGGGTGGCAGTTTTCAGAGATCTTCTGGAGACTGTGGTGCTGCCCCATCCGCACACACCTCTCTGGGTTGAGGGAGGAGGTTGCCAGACTCTAGGCTGAGATGGCTAGGATTCAATGGATCTCTTCACACACCTACAGGCCACCAAGTCTGCCACCATTATCTCAGAGATTGTCAAGGGGGAGAAATGGCTGGACTATGGTGGGCTCTGGAAGGGTGGGGATGTTGGGACAGAGGCACATTCCTCAACAGGTACCATTTCTCCAAGCCCACCGGGGCTTCGAGCCTGCTCCTTCCCAGACCCAGGGACCCACCACCACACCCCAAGAAGCCTCAGGGATCATCGCTTGCCCGGCGGTCCACAAAGAAAAAAAGCCGTGCTCCTCCAGGAGTTCCTGTGGACAGGGGCCACCCGCTGCACACTTGCCTGGGAAGGGAACCAGGAGCCCGGCTGCTTACTGGCACCACGTACTGCTAAAGGCACAAAAGCCATAAGGAACTTCTCCAAGCCCACCAGAGCTTTGGATCTGCTCCTCACCAGACCCAAGGACCCTCCACTGCACCCCAAGAAGCCTCAGGGATCACTGCTTGCCCAGCGGTTCCCAAAGAAAAAAGCTGCGCTCCTTCAGGAGTTCCTGTGGACAGGGGCCACCCGCCACATGCTTGCCCGGGAAGGGAACCAGGAGCCCGGCCGCTCACTGGCACCCCGTACCGCTAAAGGAGCAAAAGCTGTAAGATACATTTTAAAACACTTTCTCCCACCGGCTCTCTTCAGTAAGGGCTGGTGGCACTAGCTGGACCTACCATTCACCGAAAGCGGCTGTTTTCACTTTGCTACTGGACTGCCTAAACATGCTTGGGGGCTGTGAGCAAGCCACTCTCCCCACCTGAGGTGAGCCATTTTTGGCTAGTGTTACAGCTCCTCTGTGGACATTTTTGGGTTTCTGCCTGTTTGTGCTTTAACTGTGAACACTGTCATTCCTGCCTAAATTTAATTTATGAAGTTATTTCCTAACCTGGCTACACTGACTATGTAATTTTAGACTAATTTCTATCTCTGCCTCTAGCTGTTCTACTCCCTCCCTCTTCTACCTAAAATTTACTGAATTTTACTAGAACTGCTGTTAACCTTAAATCTAGCTGTAAGCTGCCTAGACTGTGTGTTTCTCACTCCTTGTACTCAAGAGTGCTTCACTCTGTCCCCTTCCCGCCTTCTCTCAATTTTCAAATCCCAACTGCCTCTCTGCACCTTTGTTAATCCCAAATCCCTGCTACAAGTACAGTTGAGACCTTAAATGTAAATTCTAGCTGACTTGACTGTGCAATTTCCACTAATTGTACTTAAAACTGCTGCTCTCTGTCCCCTTCCTGCCTTTTCTGAAATTTCAAATCCCAACTGCTTCTCTGCACCTTGGTAATTCAATACCTCAGCAATCTAAGCTGCCTGTAACCTGAACCTGCTCTCCTGTCACTAATCCCCACCCTCTTCTCACCTTCAGCCCCTTTCTTTTGTCTGCCTCTGCAGGCCTGCCTACTTAACTGCCTCTCCCTGCTACTCTCCTCAGGAACTTCTCCAAGCCCACCAGGGCTTCGGATCTGCTCCTCCCCGGACCCAATGACCCTCCACCGCACCCCAAGAAGCCTCAGGGATCACCGTTTGCCCGGCGGTCCCCAAAGAAAAAAAGCCACGCTCCTCCAGTAGCTCCTATGGACAGGGGCCACCCGCCGCACGCTTGCCCGGGAAGGGAACCAGGATCCCGGCCGCTCACTGGCACCCCATACCGCTAAAGGCACAAAAGCCATAAGGTACATTTTAAAACACTTTCTCCCACCGGCTCTCTTCAGTAAGGGCTGGTGGCACTAGCTGGACCCACCGTTCACCGAAAGCGGCTGTTTTCACTTTGCTACTGGACTGCCTAAATGTGCTTGGGGGCTGTGAGCAAGCCACTCTCCCCACCTGAGGTGAGCCATTTTTGGCTAGTGTTACAGCTCCTCTGTGGATACTGGTCCCACCAGCACTTCGCGCAGCTCCCCACCCGCCCCCCACCTCACCCACCCTGGTCGACCCTTTAGCTTTATAGGCTTTTGGTGGTCATATGCCTAAGTGTCCACTTTTCCATTGGCTCCTTATACTCTATAACCACTGGGGGCGTTAATCATACTCACTGACTGAAAGACCTTGCCAACAGCCCTCCTGAGAGCAGCCCTGCCTTTTCACGTTTTTTTCCACTTTCGAACCCGATTTCTCTCTCCACTCTCTCCACCTTTCTCATTCTCCTCCACTTCGCTGAATCCTTACTTCACCCTCTAAACTAACTCCCTTTTTTCCCTGCTCTGCCTGCTACTCTTTGTTTCCTTACCCAAAAAAATATAAACAAAAATACGCTAACATGTCTCTCCTACATGAGTGCACACCGCCACTGTGTGGTAAACTACAAGCACTAACCCCCATTATTTGTCTTCTCCTGGTTTGCCTAAACTCCTAGCTATCTCTACCTCTGGTCATACATCACAACACCCCCTCACTCTGTGATTTCTCCTTCTCTAACCTACTCTTACCAAACAATATGTCAAACCCTCCCTATACTACCTCTTTCTAAAGAATGGGTGCACGTATCTCTCCCTCACAACCTACCATCAAACAAGGAAGAAACAGTCATCTATCGAATCTATATGTAAGCTGCAGCTTAAATTCCTAGCCTCTCTTCGCCTACTACTGGCGGGTGACGTGGAACTGAATCCTGGACCCCCTTAATAGCAACTCCCCTGGCAAACCTAAAAAAGGTCTACTGTTTGCGCATATGTACATTAGAAGTCTCCTGGGCCATATGGCCGAGCTTGAGGCGTGGACCAAAGTAGCTGGACCTGACATCCTTGCCTCATGGAAACATGGCTCAAACCTCGCATACAGGATGCCCAATGTCACCACCCGGATACTCTATCCTCTAGACAGGACAGGCCAGGCTCAAAAGGGTGGGGTAGCATATACTATAAAACCACCTCACCATTAAGCCTGTTCCTGTTCATAACCCTCAACGGATCTACGAATCATTACATGCTATCCTGTCCCTAGGTGCAAAAAACCTGCACATTATCTGTCTCTATAATCCACCCACTGGAGGGGTGGATGGCCTCCACGAACTGCTCCTGCTAACCTCACAAACCATAAACTCGAACGAAGCCATCTTCCTGGGGGATGTCAACCTAAACTGTCTGGGGCCTGCCCACAGCTCCCTTGCAGCCCTAATCCAAGGTTTCCACCTCCACCAGCTCATCACTGAAAATACCAGGATGATAAATCCCCAGTCAGGCACGCTTATTGACTGGATCTTCACAAACAGACCTGACCGCATTACTAAGGTATGCACCCTGGCTGATGCTATAACTGACCATTCACCCACTATCTGTCACTGGCATGCGAGTCCCTCTCCATCCCCCCAGTCCTGCCTGGTCACTTTCACCAACTTCGCACATCTGGATCTAAGTGCCTTTCTCCTGGACATATCCTGCATTGACTGGACAGATATCTACCAATCTACAAAAGTTGAGGATGCCCTTAACGTGTTCCTCACCAAGTTCACAGAAGCACAGACTAAACATGTCCAGAAAGTACAAAGAAGGGTCAGGGGACAACAGACAAGGTGGCTCCACAAAGACCTACTCAGCCAACTCAGAACCAGCGATAAACTGTGGAGAAAGTATAAAAGCACTGGCCAACCCAGGGATCACACCATCTATAAGCAACATAGAAACTCTTGCAAAAAGCAAATAAGGCTAGCAAAAATCAAATACTGCCAGAACCTACTTGCCAGCTCAGCCAGAGATCCACGCAAGTTCTGGGGCCACATAAAAACCTTTCTGGGTACACCTCAATCCATAACCCCCTCAGAAATGATTCTAGATGGTGTCTGTTGTAATGACTCCCTTACCATTGCAAATGCTTTTAATAAGATGTTCTCTGATCTGTCCCAGTATATTTCCACACTTCAACCTCCAACTGTGGTTTCCCAGCCCTCATCAACCAGTGCACCAGCAGATCCCTCTCTCAAGAAACATGTGCTGGATATTTACAAGCCCTTCTATTTCAAAGCTGTGTCTGCATCACAAGTCTTCAAACTGTTAAACTCAATATCGGACACCACCAGCCCCGGGTCCGACTCATTGAAACCTCGCCTACTAAAGGCGGCCACCCATCTCATCTCCTATCCTCTAGCCAAGGTATTCACCCCCTCCCTCTCCAACAGTACCTTCCCTGACATCTGGAAATCCACAAGAATCAACCCCATCTTCAAAAAGGGCAACAAAAGTGAGATCTCAAACTACAGACCCATAGCTATTCTGTCAGTCCTCAGCAAAATACTTTAAAAACTAGTAGCCACTCAGACCACTGATTTCCTTGAAACATCAAATCTGCTATGTGCAGATTTGATTTGCAGAAAAACCACAGCACCACAACGGCGCTAGCCAAATTCACCACTGATACTCTCACAAGCATGGACAAAGGTCAGCTTACTGGTGCTATCTTTATCGACCTCACCAAGGCTTTCGACCTCATGGACCACCCCCTACTCCTGTACACCCTTCATAAATTTGGCTTTTCACCCCCTGTCATAAGCTGGTTCAGGAGTTACTTAACCAACAGGACCCAAGCAGTCAAACTTAACTCATCAATCTCCGACTGTGCTACCATCAACATTGGAGTGCCACAAGGATCAATACTGGGTCCCCTCCTATTTTCATTATTCATAAATAACCTGCCATACAGCATTGCGTCCTGTGACTCTATACTCTATGCAGATGACCTGGTTATCTATGCTAGCTGTAATAACGTAGACCAACTTAACGTGGCACTGACATCAGCTTTCCACGCTGTCCAACTCTGGCTAAACACCCACCACCTTATACTGAACTCCAGCAAAACCAAACTGATGCTTCTGGGCACTGCCCACAAGATAAGGTCCTGTCACTCTCCTTTAAAAGTCCTTGACCTGGATGGGACCCCCCTTGAGGTGGTTACCGCCTTCCGTTATCTGGGCATCCTGCTAGACCAATCTCTGGACCTAAACCTGCACATCCAAGAAACATGCAAGTCTGTGAACTGCAAACTGGGTGCTGCTCACAGATCCAGCTACATGCTCACACCTGCAGCCAAACCAGCCATCGCCAGGGTCTCTCCTACCAGCCTGACCTACTGTGCCCCTCCTACCCATGGCGCATAAATCCACACTACAAAAATGGGATGTCACTTTCAACAATATATGCAGGTATGCCTCAAAACCCCAGACTTAAACATCACTGCCAACTGTATAAAGACCTCGGCTGGCTCTCCCCCTCTGCCACCAGACTATACTACCTGGCCTGCCTTTGCGACTCCATCATTAGACTCAACAGACCAGCATCCCTAACTGAACTGCTTCAGCCAGCCCTCCCTCCACGTGAGCTGAGATCCTCGGACAAATCCCTACTAAAAATCCCCTGCTGCCGCACCTCCAAAGGGTCTGGAGTGTTCGGCTACACAGCCCCTCAAGTGTAGAACCTCCTGCCACTCGACCTTAGACTGACATCTTCCCACAGTCTCTTTAAGCGCAAGCTACATGAACACCTGCTTTCCACGGACCAGTGTGCCTATTATGACCCTACCTGAGCTTGTCCTGCCAACCTCTCTCTCTTGCCCCACCACTCCCTTCTTCCTACTCATTACCCTATTTTACTTACAACATTAACACTGTGATATATGTCTCTGCCCATACGCACTTCATTTCGAGTTCAAAACTCTGACCTCAAAGCCTACTTGCACTTGTCTAAAGTATGTAATTTTGTTGTAAGTTACTGCACCTTGACTATTGCATTGTTTACCTGTTATTGCTGTTTGCACTATTGTACCTGTTACTGCTGCTTACTGAAATGTTTGTACTGACGATCTATGGGTACCAGGTACTGGTGTAGCCAATGCCTAAGCACCCCCCAATGGACCCGTTTCAGGGTACTTCTCTCTACTTGCACTTGTCTAGAGTGCGTAATTTTGTTGTAAGTTACTTTGCCTTGACTACTGCATTGTTAACCTGTTATTGCTGTCTGCACTGCTTTACGTGTTACTGCTGCTTACTGGAATGTTTGTACTGATGATCTAGGGGTACCAGGTACTGGCGCAGCCAATGCCTAAGCACCCCCCAACGGACCTGTTCCTCTACTCCTATTGCCCCTGGACCTCCACAGCCCCATCACCCCGCCTGAACACTGTTTCCCCTGCCTGGATACAGTTCCACAACCCCGGACATTAGCCGCATCATCAGCCGCTGAAACCGCTCACCCGCCGTACAGTACCCCGAACCCCTGCTATCTTTAGCCTCCCCCGCTGGCCTATGGCTCCACAATCCTGGGCTCCTCTAGTAGGCTTCTGCTGCTAAAACCGCTCACCCGCCACTTTCACCCCCATATTCTCACACTCATCGATCTGTCCAGCCTGCATACGGTTTCCATGGACACGGTCTCATCCCTCAGCCCCCTGCTGCCATTCCCGCCATAGCCCCCTAACACTGACTTTTCGCTTCTACACCCCCCAGTTAGACCCATTTGCTCTTAATCTCCTCAGCCCCCCTGACTATCCCAACTGAGCACCGACTCCCCTGCCCGGGAACAGTACCACAACCCCGGGTACTTGCCGCACCTTCCAGCTGCTGATGGCTCTCCCCCGCCATACCTCACCCCGAACTCCGCCATCCTAACTCTCCCCTGCCGACTTTGGTTCCATGAACCCGGGCTCCTCTTGAGTGGTTCTGCCACTAAAGCCACCCTGTGGCCATCTTCACCTCCGATCCCTCCTTCAGCTCTCTCTAGCCGCCGCACAGTTCCATGGACTCGGTCTCTTCCCGTAGCCTTCTACCGCTTATGCCACCATATCCCCCTCACCCAGACATATTCCGTAAGCCCCATGCCCCGTCCAAATGTTCCCCTGCTTCACTCCTCCTCTGGCCACCGATGCCTATCATGTCCTTTCCTGCCCTGTTTTCATGCCGCCTTTTACCCCTCTATACCCCCACTGCAAGTGGTGTCTCCCCTACCTCCAGCTCTGCCTGACCTACTCTCTCCCCCCACCTTGACCATGTACCGCCACCATCCATTCACCGCCCCACACCCAGACCCCCCCGGTCCTGCCTCCTTCATCCCTGCTGCCACCTTAACCACTTAGCAGCAAGGTTGCCTTCCCACATCCCCCCTTTTACCTGCTCACCCAGTTCCCCCTCCCGTTCTCTCCCCCTCCCCTGACCCACCTGTCCTTTGGATCTGCCCTGTATACCTTTACCCGCTCACTAAATGCTACCTGTACACTGTAAATCTGCTGTTTTTCTCTTGACCTGTTGATTGTCTCTGAAGCTGTACTCCTTTATTGCCTTTTATTGAAAACTGTTCTCTGTATTGTTACTGCTTCCCTGTATTATGTAAATGAACGCTGTATTGTTACTGTACCTCCCGGGTCGTGCCTGAAAATAGTCACCTGTTTGGCTAGCGCACCTACCCGGTAAACAAAAATTAAATAAATAAAAATAATTTCCATGCTGCTCTGATGGGGCGGGACTACTGGGAGAAAGCACCCGGGGTAGTAACCAGGGAGGATGTGGGGGCCCTCTATAGTGGAGACCCCAAGGAGGGTAATAGAGGACCTCAGAGGAGGAGGAGGAAGCAACTTCTGGTGGGGGACTCGATAGTGAGGGGGATAAATCTGGGAATAGTAACGGGAGGGAAAGGCAGGTTAGGTGCCCAACTGGCACAATAACCTGGATGGATGAGAAATGGATCCTAAAGATCACTAGGGCAGCAGGACAAGATGGAGAGCTGGATATCATTATCCATCTGGGGACTTAATGACCTGGCTAGGGATAGAGCAGGGGGAGTTAGGGAGCAGGGAAGGGGTCATAGACAGGTAGCACACTCAGTGACTTTCACTGAGGTGCTGCCTATGATAGGGTATATGAGAGGAATCTCCACACCAGGAGCATCATCTCATGGTTGAAGGAATGGTGTAGAGAAGAAGGGTTTGGCTACATGGGGGACTGGAGACCCACCTGGGAGGATAAGGGCCTATACTGGGGTGATGCCCTGCATCCATCCGGGAGGAGAACCAGAATCCTCAGTGAATGGTTTAAATAACTGTTACTTCAATGATCATTTAAGCTAGTCAAGGGGGATTGTGGAAGGAATCAGGGAGTCAGAAACTGCACCTCCCCCCACAGGCTGACGTAGACAGTAAGGAGAACCCAAAGCAGGGTGGTAGAGATATAGGGGGAAAGGAATGGGAGCATTAAAACAAGAGGTGGGAAGGAGGGAGGGCAAAATGGAAAAAAGGGGGCAACAAGCAGAGTGGAAACAAAATCTGGACTGTCATGAGTGCGAATGTTGGAAGTCTAGGAAATAAGATTCTGGACCTAGAAGCTATCATGTCAGAGGCCGACTGGAATGTTGTGGTCATTACTGAGTTATGGTGCACTGAAAACCATGACTGGGACATGGCCGTACCAAGCTATACTCTGTTCAGGAAGGACAGGGTGGGATGGAAAGGAGGGGGTGTGGTGCTTTATGTAAGGGAAAGCATTAAAGCAACAGAGATACAGGGAATACGGGGGAGGCAAAGGTACTGTAGGTCACTCTGGAAATGAGGAATGGAGCCACTGTTCACGCTGGAGTGATCCACAGACCTCCAGCACAGGAGGAGGAATTAGATAAGGCACTGGTGGAAGCCACTGGCAAGATGACAGATAAGGGAGAGGTGCTGCTGGTGGGGGACTTAAACCTTCCAGACATAGATTGGAGCCTCCCAGTAGTGGCTTCAGCTGGAAGCAGGGACCTCCTGGAGTCTCTGCAGGGGGCATTCCTCAGGCAACTAATCAGTGAACCCACTCAGGATGGGGCAATACTGGACCTGGTATTCATTAACAGGGGCAGTGTTGCAGACATCAAAGTGGGAGACCACTTGAGGACCAGTGATCACAGTACGGTGTAGTTCAGTATAAGGATGGCTGCAGAATTGAACCACACAAGGGCAAGAGTCCTGGACTTCAGGAAGGCAGATTTGAAAAAGATGGGTGAATGCCTCAAGGATGACCTGGCAGCGGGGGATGGCTCGGGTGGGGTGGAGGAACAGTGGGCAAAAATAAAAGGGAACAGAGTAAAGGCAACAAACCTCTGCATCAAACAAGTGAGCAAAAAGGAAAAAAGAGACCACTATGGTTCTCAAAACAGGTGGCTGAAATGGTAAAGGCTAAAAGAATAGCATTCAGAAGGTATACGGAGGCATAGAGGGAGAAGGATAGGGAGGTGTACTGGAGAAAACTAGTGAAATAGGAAAAGCAGCAAGAAGCACAAAGGAACAAACTGAAGAGAGGATAGTCCAGGAAGTAATGAAAGGGGACAAGACACTTTTAGATGTGTAAGTGAAAAGGGGAAGACCAGGGGTGGGATTGTAAGATTAAAACAGGAAGGGGGGGCCTATGGAAGGGGGAGCTAGGAGAAGGCAGATATTCTGAACAAATATTTTTGTTCCATGTTCACAGAGGAAGGAGAAGGGGATGGGCCACAGAAAAGTAACAAAAGCTTTGGAGGGAGGAGGTGGACACTAATCCTTTTTTTGGAGGCAAGAGTCCTGAAGGGACTTTCTAATTGGAAGGTGGATAAAGTAATGGGTTTAGAAAGGGGGCATCCAAGGGTATTGAGGGAGCTCTGGGAAATACTGGCTGCACCTTTGAGAGTTCTATTTAACAGTTCACTGGAAACAAGAGTGGTTCTGGAGGACTGGAGGAGGGTGAATATAGTCCCACTACAAAAGTGGTAGCAATCATAGGCCAGTCAGCCTGACATTGGTAGTGAGAAATTTAATGGAATCACTGCTGAAGGAAAAGATTGTAGAATATTTTGAATCCAGTGGATTACAAGACCCAAGGCAGCATGGGTTCACAGGGGGGAGGTCATGTCCAATAAATATGATAGATTTCTGTGACAGGGTGACAAAGGATTTAGATCAGGGTGGAGCCGTGGACATGGCCTACCTAGATTTCATAAGGCTCTCAAAACCATTCCACATAGGAGACTAGTAAGCAAGCTGGATAGCTAAAGAATGGATCCAAAGGTGGTAAACTGGATAAGAAATTGGTTAGGGGATAGGTGACAGAGGGTGGTAGTAAACGGAGTTCACTCCGAGGAAGGGAGGGTGACCAGTGGGTTGCCTCAAGGATTAGTGCTGGGACTGGTCCTCTAATGTTTTTATATGTGACAGTGCAGAGAAGCTAGAAGGGAAGGTCTGCCTTCTTGTGGATGACATCAAAATCTGCAATAGTGTGGACACTCCGGGCATATGGAAAGGATGAGCAGAGACCTGAAAAAACTATGGAAGAGGTCAAGGGTATGGCAGCTGGGTTTCAATGCAAAAAAAGTGCAAAATAATGCACTTAGGGCACAGAAAACCAGGGGTGGAGTGCAAAATTGGTGGAGTGGTATTGATGGCCACCAAGAAGGAAAGGGACCTGGGGGTAATCGTATTAGATGAGCTAAAGGTGACCAGGCAGTGCAACAAGACAGTAGGGAGGGCTAGAGGAATGCTGGGGTACATAGGGAGTGGTATCACCCACAGAAAGAGGGAGATGGTGTTGCCTCTGTGTAGATTGCTGGTAAGATCCAACCACAGAGTGGAGACAGTCCAGAGTAAGTAAGTAACATTTTATTTATACAAGGCGCCCTTCCATAGCTCAGGACACTGGGCACCCTTACACCAAACTTACAGACAATACAAATACAAACTCATTAAAATTATACAGCTGCATTCCACTTAAAAATCAGCACATAATATCTTAACATCTTAAGTTCTTTCAAAGGCTTTTTGAAAAAATATGTTTTAAGGGAGTTTTTAAACCCTCCTACAGTCAGGCTCTCTCGTATCTGATGAGGTAGAGAGTTCCACAGGGTAGGAGCCATAAAGGCAAAAGATCTTCCCCAAAACATTTTCAAACGTACCCTGAAAATCTCTAGCAATCCCTCATCAGAGGATCGGAGTGAGTGGGAGGGACAGTAGAGAGATAGGAGGTCTTGCAGGTATTGGAATCCCTGATCATGGAGGGCAACCAAAATGGTGCAGGGTCTGTATCAAAAGCCCTACAAGAAGAGATGAAATTACCTCAATAGGTTTACCCTGGAACAGAGAAGGGAGAGGGGGGAATATGATATAAACCTTTAAATACCTCACGGGGTAAATATGGTACAGGAGGGATGTATTTTTCAGAAGAAAAGGTACTCTTGAACAAGGGGACAAGCTATGATGCTGGGGGGTAGGTTCAGGAGAGATGTGAGGAAGTACTTCTTCACAGAAAGAGTGGTGGATTCCTGGAACAGCCTGCCAGAGGAGGTGGTGGGGGTGAAAACAGTGTTGGGGTTCAAGAATACACGGGATAAGCACAAGGGGGTATACCGCCCCAATAGCGACATGTCGATATCGACCGACACTACAGCAACAACAGCATCAGGCTGCAGTAGTTTCGGCGCTGGACCCTGGCACTGTTATCTAGGGGTCTTGCACCCCTTCCCCTAGTCAGCTCCAACTCAGAGTTGATTATATTAAGTGGAGGGGGTGCAAGGGGCACAGACCCCCACTTGGGGGCTGGGGAGGCGACCTCCCTGAAGAAAACACGGTAGGCAGTGACTATCTTTATGCTGACTGCTGTACTATCAGTTGAGAAAATTCTTGTCGAAGAACGATCATAGATCCACACAAGGGAACCATAGTGGAAAGGAAGAGAGGAAGGGAGAAAAAGCTTCAAGTAAAGTCAATTTTATTGTTCAGCCATTTATGCCATTACAATTTTAACAAAAAAACATCTGCAGTGTATCCGAGTGGCAGCAATGCATCCGCTGAATTGTCAGCGCATTGCTGCGCTCTTATGTCATACGACATAATCACCCCATGCCCTTTAATCATCACCCATTATTTAGTTTATAGCTAGTGATTCATATGATTACTAAAGGAAGGAAAACTCTGCACATTCTCTTTATCTAGTTAAATGTTCTCTTCACTTAGGTCCCAAATACTCTACCAGAAAAAAATGTCCAATGAGGTAACAGTCTACTTGTGTACTTTTGGTATCTGAAGAGGACACCCACTGACTTTTTGTCTTTCTTGTCAGCACTGTGCACACTTGTACTTTTCAGGTGTCATCTTGGGACATACCATGCAGTCCAATAGCATTATGCCTGACAAGTATTCCACCATATTGGGCTATACATGAAACATCAGCTTAGGGGCTATCTATGGAAGCCTCTCATCCACTACTAGGGCTACTTCGCCAAACAGACCAGTGTACTAATGTAACCCCCACACCCTGCATTTTGCAATGACAGGCAGTAAGCTGTTTGAATCTGACAGCAATACCGGGTGGGCTGGGTTCAGGGAGGAATAGATCACTTGGCACAAGGGCTAGGTTTGGCTTCTCTGCACAGGGGCACCCAAGTAACTCTGAACACAGGAAGCAATAACTGTAATGTCCAATACCAGAAATGGGATTCTAAAGTGTGGCTTTATTCACATCCAAACAGAACAAACAAAGCATAGATTGACCCCCATGGGGCTACACTCATGGTAATGCAGATTAAAAGAACCAAGAACACTTCCTCAACACTTTTAGCCCTCAGGCTCTGAACCCACCGGGCACACAATCCGGACTTGCATGCTGCTTTGAGTACACAGCCCAAACTTGTACACTGTTCTGGGTTTTCCCTGGCTCGGCTCCCTTGCCGGCCACTATGACACCTTCCATATGTCATGGAAACATTTGCTGGTGGATCCCTAAACCACCTAAGAGCACCTCAGCTCTATCAGGGAAACTTCCTTTTAATCCCATGTCTGGGTACTTTCCTCAGGCACTGGCCAAGTACCTGAGAGAAAGTAAAGTTGCCACAGAGCAAATCTGTACAGGTGAATTTGGTTACTACTGATGGGGGGTCTCCCACCTCTCGCTCCCACAATTCATACCTGGCCATTTCTCTGGACAGTAAACACCTCATACTGTAAAGCTTGGCAATGTAGATTATGGCTAAATGTATGTCACATTTCCTCTACTTGTCTTGCTTTCCCTTTGCTGGACTTGAATATACTTTTAATTGGCATAGCCCATTGTTCTAGGCCCCCCCACTGATTAAGCAGCCCAATCCCCACTTTACTTCACTCTTTGTGTTGGACTTGAACCTACTTGAGTTAACCGGCAATGTCTATTACACTAGACCTCCCACAGATTAAGTAGTCCAATCCCCATGTTCCAACAGTTCAGATGAAAAACATTGTCCCTCTGTCAGAGTGAACTCACCCTTTGGTTGCAGGTGCCCCACAGGCGATTCCTCCTCAGGAATTTCTCTCTTAGAGCTTCTGGTGCTGCAGCACAACTTGAAATAGGCAGCTTCTTCCCTTAGCCGAAACCAGGAGGTTTTCCCCTGGAAAACAGGCAAGCCTTTCCAACCCATCCCTTCAGGGATGGGGCACTTGGACCAGTAACAGCGGTCTCCACCACTTCACAATCAGTTTCTGTGTTCCTCGTACAGTGGAAACACACACCTTCCTAACAGTAGCTCTAAAACAGAGCTTAAAGCTCTGAGAGCCTGCACACAGACTGCTGTACTACTGTCTCTCCCCAAGACTGCACACAGACTCTGTTCAAACTCCCCAACATTCTATCCTAACTTCCAACTGCAGCATTCCAGTGTGGCTTATGCAGCTGTGAGAGTTCTATGGTGATGTCATCCCTCAGTCTCAGCTGAGACTGAGAACAGAGTAAGACAGTGTGAAATCCATTTAACTGGAGTTTCACAAGCTGTCTTCCCTACCTACCACTAGGTCTTACTGGGATTCTTGTAACCCCGGGTAACAGGGGGGTTACAGCCACCCTGGGCCAAGAAAAAGACTGTCCGCAGTCATTATTTTCCCGGCTTAGGCCATCTCACCCTATGTGCTACCTGCGGAGGGGGGTGATCAGGCCCCCTCCTACCATGTGTTAGCACAGGCAGGCAACACTAAGGGCCTAGAGGCCTTTGGCTGACATATCAGCCTCTACTCTACCCACTAACTATGGGTACCTAGTGGCTCTGGTAGAACTGTCCAGAGCATAGCCCTAATAGATCAGCACTGCAGTCCCTACGGCCGTTCAGGACCACAGCCTGTCTATCCCCCCAGCCCTCTAGGAAAAATCTGTCTGCCTCTAACTCAAATCCCAAAACAAAACAAACAGGGGACCTCCCCGACCTTGGGCACCATGCAACCACACACCAGGAGCTAATACCATACCATTGTATTACTCCCTACTCCCCCACAACCATACCTGTGGAAGAAAAAGGTTACACACGGTAACAACAACAACAACAACAGTACTTTAAATACTACACACTAAAATACTAGTGAGGAACTCCGATGAGTCCCTCCTCCTCTTCTTGTCTTCTCTTCTATCTTCTTCAGGAACACTTGCAAGAAAAAAGAAAGACAACACACATTCCTAATCTGCATACACAGTCTATCTAAACCCCTGCCATCAAAACACTGGAGAATCCCAAAAAGATTTTTTTTTTTTAGAAAAGTAGAAAAATAGTATAAACATTAGAAAACAGTAGAAAAACAATGACATTATTTATAATACACATTTTGGGTATGGAGAGCCCTAAAAGTCCCATCTAGTGACCACAGTGCCCGAAGGCTAGTCCATTAAAGAGTCTCTCCTGGGCCGGAGCCCGGTGAAGCACAGTTCTAGCAGGCCAAAGTCCCGAAGGGGAGAGCCTTTGAGGACAGTTCAAACATCTGGAGTCTGCTAGTGTAGGGTGTGTACTGCAATGTCATAAGAATAGAAAAGTTTGGACTTGCCAGTCCCTTGTAGAACGAACAAAACACCGACCTGGTCCTCAGCCGAAGACTCTCCCTGGCAGCATTCTTCTGATACAGCTGGGCAGACATCTTCTGGGAATGACAGGAAGGCACATCTGGAAACTGCTGGGCTGATGTTATCTCTGGAGATGGAACCTTGGAACAGGAACAAAAGGAAAACAGCTGGTCTAACGTCATCCGGATACCAGGAGATGAATCAGGATACAGCTGGGCTGGTGTCCTCTCTGGATCTGAAGTCATCTTGTGGGCCAGTTGATGGATTCTGGAAAGTCAGTACACTGTAGAACTGATGAATGTGGGGCACCTGAGTCCTGGATGTCCATACTGGCGGAACAACAAAGGCACTGCAATGGCTGGAGTGGCAGCACTGGCTACCACTGCTCTGCTTTCCAATTGGTAGGCATGGGCACATTTGCAGGGAGGTCTTTGCATTGTGGCCAATAGCACAATGGGTCAGGAGCTTGAATTATTACCCCATCTGGGTGCACATAATTCACACTGTGAAAGGTTTCACATCCCTCTCCATCCACTATTCGAACAGTGTCCATTAACAGTGTCCTGCCTCTTTTCCACTGGCTGTATTTTTCAGGAAACATTCTGTTCCTGACATGCTTGTTTGCACCAGGATGCACACATTTCATTGCTTTGGCCCAAATCCAGGATTTCCTGTTGTTCTCAATATCCTCCCAGACTCTCCGAGGAAAGGTAGGAAAGGACATCACATAGATTTCATTCGCCTTCCTACGAACCAGTCTCTCCTCTTTACTAGCTTTGGTCAACCTGAGACCTCTGGCCTAGCTTGGGGGCAGCCAGTCCTGGTTCTGCCAGCTACGCATTCTCAAAGAGACAAAAAATGGATCCCTGACTTCTTCTTCTTGCACAGCCAGGGTAGTGGAATCACCACTCTCTTCCATGCATTCCTCTGAGGCAAGAGCTTGAGGCTGTGTATCAGTTCCTTTTTCACAAGGCCACATTGGTTCCCCCTCTTCTTCTTCTTCCTCACTGAGAATCTGTGCCCAGGAGTGAGCAGTTGTCCTCACTTCTGAGACTATCCACTCTTCGCTGGGCACTGAGGTCGAAACCTCCCATTCAAAGGCCTCCCTCATCTCGTCTTCTCCTATGAGACTTGGGCTAGACCCCCCTCTCCAAGGATCTACTGATGCTCTGCCTGAATTGTCTCTCTGTGATCCAGAATCCAAAACATCAGCACATTGTTCTGTCTGTAAATATGCACCCTCTAGCTTTGTGCTACACTCCACCAAGGGGCCTTCTCCAACAGGCTCCACCTGGTGCTGTGTGCTGCCAATTGCAGACTCTTGAACTTTTGTTCATGTGGGAGCCAAATGAATCTTGGGTGCTTTAAGCAAGCCGTTATTTCTCTAAGCACCCCGAACAGTGAGGTACCATGAAGACGTCCCTTCCAGCATTTAAACATATTAAGCACACTTGCACGGGGTATCCAGGAATCGCCACGTGAGAAGGCAGTTGTCCTCCATAGTAACATCTCTCAATGTCCCTTAACTTGTTTACTTCTGCTGCTACCACAGCCCGGGCGTGATCCAGGTAGCGGGCTGGTCCTGAGGCCATGACTACAGAGAAAAACAAACGCTCACTGTTATTGAAAGTCCCACATCACTGGACACTTTCTTTCACTTTCAAAATGGCTCCTTTGCTGCTGTGTTTACATTACTACCCCACCCTGTAATGGTGGCAGCAGCACTCCTGTGCATCAACATTCTGAAATTGGGTCAAGCCACTGCGCATCCGATTTACACACTCTACTGATAACTTTGCTCAAAACTGCACAAACTTGCACTGTGCTTTTTCCTAGCACATTTATATGATTTACCACAAACTTTTCACTTGCTGAAAACATTGCTGTAGCTCACAGTCCCTTAAAGCCTCAGTATTTCAAGCACAGGATTGCCTGTAACTCTTGTTGCATAACTTGATACAACTCACAGTCTCTCTCATGGCTTTGAAACTTTACTCTGACGCTGAACCCATAACTATGCTCACAGTCGATGGCTTAATAGGCTTGCTTTTGCTGGTAAAAACTTAACACAGTCTTTGTTTGCAAAGCGACTTCGCTGCTGCACACAGATTCAGCCGGCTTTTGGCAAAAATCACTGGTCTGAGCAATTATTTCTGCTGGTACTCACTGTTATCAGTAGCAGTTTGCTGTGATGAAAAACGGCCTGCAGCCAGTCTTGGAGGCCTCTGGACAGAAGCGGGTTGGCAGTCCTGTCGATCGTCCCTCCGAACACTACACTCATAATCCAGTAGATCGAGATGCAGGTTGAGCCCGAATTTAGACGGAAAAGTCAGTTTTTTAAACTTTTACAACCCTTTCAGTCACTGCGACACTCCTCCAGTAAGCCAGTACACACACTCCACTCACAATCCCTCTCAAACACTGGGCAGTCGCTGTAGAGCTGGCTTGGGGGCGGGACTGATTGCAGTCTCACCAATCACAGGACGCCATGCAAATGAGCCTCTTTCCCTCGCAAGTGCTCTTCTCCTCACGGCGATCATTGAACAGGCAAATTTAAACTGCAAAACCACTTTTTTTTTTTCCGAACTGACTCCACGGCGGGAGCCCATTTCAACCATTTGTCAAGGCCATTAACACAGCAAGTCTCTCCATTCACTAGAAAGCATTTCCAACGTCCAGGGCACAATTTTCCTTTTGCTACCCCTAGTCTTCCACACTTTTCTTTGTCACAACAGTTTTTTAAAAGCTGGCAAAATGCTGTAAATTTTTGATGCAGGACAAGGGCATACTCTCTCAAGCTTTACTGCTCCTTGGTAAACAGTTGGCATTTTAACAGCAGCATATGGACAACAGCACACAGTGACACACTAGTTAACATTGCTTCAGCTTTTTGGGGCTACCCACTACCAGATAACCAAAATGCTAGCCCTTTGCCCAAGCACCTTTCCTCCCTAAATTTCAAATCCAAGACGGTGCCTCCATTTTGTAACCCCCACACCCTGCATTTTGCAATGACAGGTGGTAAGCTGTTTGAATCTGACAGCAATACCAGGTGGGCTGGGTTCAGGGAGGAATAGGTCACTCGGCACAAGGGCTAGGTTTGGCTACTCTGCACAGGGGCACCCAAGTAACTCTGAACACAGGAAGCAATAACTGTAATGTCCAATACCAGAAATGGGATTCTAAAGTGTGGCTTTATTCACATCCAAACAGAACAAACAAAGCATAGATGGACCCCCATGGGGCTACACTCCTGGTAATGCAGATTAAAAGAACCAAGAACACTTCCTCAACACTTTAGCCCTCAGGCTCTGAACCCACCGGGCACATAGCCCGGACTTGCACGCTGCTTTGGGTACATAGCCCGAACTTGTACACTGTTCTGGGCTTTCCCTGGCTCGGCTCTCTTGCCGGCCACTATGACACCTTCCATATGTCATGGAAACATTTGCTGGTGGCTCCCTAAACCACCTAAGAGCACCTCAGCTCTATCAGGGAAGCTTCCTTTTAATCTCATGTCTGGGTACTTTCCTCAGGCACTAGCCAAGTACCTGAGAGAAAGTAAAGTTGCCACAGAGCAAATCCGTACAGGTGAATTTGGTTACTACTGATGAGGGGGGGGTCTCCCACCTCTCGCTCCCACAATTCATACCTGGCCATTTCTCTGGACAGTAAACACCTCATACTGTAAAGCTTGGCAATGTAGATTATGGCTAAATGTATGTCACATTTCCTCTACTTGTCTTGCTTTCCCTTTGCTGGACTTGAACATACTTTTAATTGGCATAGCCCATTGCTCTATGCCCCCCACTGATTAAGCAGTCCAATTCCCACTTTACTTCACTCTTTGTGCTGGACTTGAACCTACTTGAGTTAACCGGCAATGTCTATTACACTAGGCCTCCTACAAATTAAGTAGTCCAATCCTCACGTTCCAACAGTTCAGGTGAAAAACATTGGCCCTCTGTCAGAGCGAACTCACCCTTTGGTTGCAGGTGCCCCACAGGCGATTCCTCCTCAGGAATTTCTCTCTTAGAGCTTCCGGTGCCGCAGCACAACTTGAAATAGGCAGCTTCTTCCCTTAGCTGGAACCAGGAGGTTTGCCACTGGAAAACAGGCAAGCCTTTCCCCCCATCCCTTCTGGGTTGGGGCACTTGGACCAGTAACATCAGTCTCCACCACTTCAACAATCAGTTTCTGTGTTCCTCTTACAGTGAAAACACACACCTTCTTAACAGTAGCTCTAAAACAGAGCTTACAGCTCTGAGAGCCTGCACACAGACTGCTGTACTACTGTCTCTCCCCAAGACTGCACACAGACTCTGTTCAAACTCCCCAAAATTCTATCCTAACTTCCTACTGCAGCATTCCAGTATGGCTCATGCAGCTGTGAGAGTTCTATGGTGATGTCATCCCTCAGTTTCAGCTGAGACTGAGAACAGAGTAAGACAGTGTGAAATCCATTTAACTGGAGTTTCACAAGCTGCCTTCCCTGCCTACCACTAGGTCTTACTGGTATTCTAGTAACCCTGGGTAACAGGGGAGTTACACTAATTTGGCCCAGTTTTAATAAAACCCAGGGCCAATCTTCCATGAGTCCAGATATGGTTACTGAAAGCCAGAGTGGATAGAGACACCCCCAATAGTCCCACCTGCCAACTAACCACAATTAAAACTCATGGTCCTATACCAGTCTTCACTAGGCAGGATGGAATGCTTCGTAACTTGCCCTGACAGCACCATAGTAAGATTCTGGTGCTGATTTCACTACAACCATTCACTGAATAGACCCAACCCATAACCTTCCATGCACATCAGACAGAGTTCCATGTATAGATTTAACCTGGAGAAAAGAGACTATTTGTGATCAGCATAAAATAACTTTCCCTCCCGAATCCAAAAACTGCCTTTATATGATCTAGTTATAATGAACTCAGTCCTTCAATGGGATTGTGTAATACAAACATAAGAAGAAGCCAGCAGAAGAAAGCCAGTTGGTCTATCAAGTCTGCTCATATTGCAGGGTCCACAGCTTGAGCTAATGTCCCTGCCCTCCCTCCCCACTCCTCTCATCCTCCCTACCCATGATCCTTTCCTTCCTCCAATGCCTATCCCAGCCTCTCTTAGAGCTGCCACTGTCTTCAATGAAATTACCTCTTCCGGCAGCACATTCCAAGTGTCCACCACCCTCTCTGTGAAGAAGTGCTTCCTGACCAACCCTCCTGAACCTCCCACCCTCCAGCTTAAGACTGTGTCCCCTCGTGTGATGGTTGCCATTCAGCTTAAAGAGATTCTTCTTATCAACCTTATTTATCCCTTTCAAGTACTTTAAAGTCCCAATCATGTCCCTTCCCTCACTCTCTCCTGTCTTCAAGGGAGTACATGTTCAGTGCTCTCAATCTCTCCTCATATGCCTTACCCTGCTGACCCACTATCATCTTTGTAGCCCTCCTCTGGACCTTTTCCAGCAGGTTAATGTCTTTTTTGAGGTGTGGGCACCAGTACTGAACTCCATACTCTAGATGCGGCCTTACCAGTGACCTGTACAAGGAAAGTATAACCTCCTCTCTTCTACTACTGATCCCCCTAGATATGCATCCCAGCATCTTGTTTGCTTTTGGGCTGCTTTCTTGCACTGTGTGGAGTGCTTCAGGTCACGAGTGATAATCACTCCCAGGTCCTTCTCCTCCTCTGATGCAGATACTCGAACTCCACCCAGGTAGTACTCTATCCTGGAATTCATGGCTCCAATATGCATAACTTTGCATTTCTTGGTATTGAAGCCAAGCTGTCAGATCCTGGACCACCTCCCCAGCTTTTCCAGATCTTTCTATAAGTCCAGTATCTCTTCAGAGGTGTCCACTCTCCCAAAGAGCTGTAAACTTTCCAACATCCTATCACCTGGTTTGATCATAGAATATTTCACCAACGGTGCATTACTGAAGCAGCCCATTGATTATTACGAATTTAACTGAAGGCTTGGAAAAAAATGGACTTAGCAGGAGTTCAAGCTCTGTCAGGAAAAAACAGCATCTCTTAATAGGAATAGACCCCCTAATCAGTTTCACAGTTCACTGGCACAGTATCTGTAGAAATTGTAATTGAAAGGTTCAGTTAAAAAGGCATAGAATTGGTTATTATATATTTGCCAGCAGTTTGAGCTCCCTGGTAATAGTTCTGTCTCTATAGCGTTGGTCATCATAACCATGCCAAAGCACCCCGACCCAGGTATAATTTTTCCATTAGTTAGTCTGGGTGTTTTCTGGAAAAAAACAGATAATCTATGAATCTGTATCTGCAATAGAAAGATACCCCAGAACCAACTTACACTATCAATAACACAGTGTCTCTACAAGAGCCATTTAAAAATAACCACCTTCAATAGAATGCAGACAAACTTATCTCCCCTCTCTCAAGTCATGGTCAGGAGTCCCACTCTGTCACGGGGGCTCAAACAACTTTGTGGTTTACACAATTCAAGCACAGCATCCATTGCACATTTTCCCAGTTATCTTTCACTCTCCTCATTCCAGTTTTCCTTTATCCAAGCCACAAGTCTACATGTGCCTGTATAAAGTTTTAAACACACATAATAGCACTCCAAGAGCAAAACACTCCTGTACAAGTGCAAGTTTGCCCACACTTGTTGCAATGCACCTTACACTTTCACTCCATTTCACTTAATTGTCAGTCTACTCTATAGTGTTTATATTAACTAGCATCTAATGGGAGTAGAAATGTCGGGTCAAGGACTCAGAGTTATAATTATGGCCCCAAAAGGTCCCACAAGATAATAATGAATAAAATAGAGTTCAGCTCCAATTGTCTCAGACCCAACATCATTCAGAGTTTTCACAAAAGCACAGCAGCAAATTGCAGGTCAAACCAAAATCAGGAAGCTCTACTGAAAACCACAAGAGTCTAACTTGTTTTCTGTATGAGTATAGTTATCCACACGGCTCTGTTTTAAACACAGGAGTCCTAGAGCTTCAGTGCAACTGATCAAAAGGTTTCAAGAATGATGGTTTTAATAGTTTTTCTGCACATGATTTAGAAAAACCGTAATATTTTTTCTTTTTATAGAACAGAACTGGAGCAATATTTTTAAAGTTTCTGGGGTAATCTGTTACTTCATTAATTAAGCCATGAATTAAATCAACATCCATAAAAAGAGAAATTTAAATGAGTACCTTCGGGGGAGGGGGGGCAGAATTTTACTCTCCATACAGCTTTCACAAATGACCAAAACAGCATTTTTGTGAAGTTAATAAAATAAGAACTGCCAGAATTAGCTCCTTTGCTCTTTCTCTCATTCTTGGAGTTTGCAATATCTGCAGAGTTTTTCTATAGACTCCACTGGCATTCTAGAAACTCATAGGTGGTAATAGCCCCCCGAAAGTCTCCAAGAACTGCCTCCATCAAATTTCATGGGCCTGACACACTCCTGGGCAATCACCAGCATCTTAGGCTCTCCATCTTCGATTTTCTATATATTGAGCTGTAAAAATAAAAACACAAAAAGACGATCCTCTGAGTGTAGTATTATTTCACACTTTAGCATACGGACCCCCAGTTCCATGGCAACGTTATCATACCTGATTTTATAATTACATTTGCATTAAAGCACTAAAGTGCTACCAAGCCCCTAAAAGGAAACAAAACCAGTGGGGTGCAGAACTTGAATGTCTGGCGTTCTCACCATCCCTAAGAGAAAGAGCTATAGAGCAGACATGGTCTGTGGTAATAATGTAGGTAGGAAGAAATGGGGGCACTGAATAGGCCAAGCAGTCCTTATCTGCCACTCATATTCCATGTTTTAATGTTTCTATGTTTGGAGGTAGAAAGATGAATCCCCACATGCAAGCCAACAAAATTAAACTCAGAGCATTAGTGTGTCGAGATAACTCTGCTTCATCACAACTAGAAAGTCAAACAGCTTGTATCTGAACTATAAAGAAACAATTTTATGTCTGCCTATCCAACTGTTCCTGTAAACTTTTTATATGCAAATGATCTCTAATTCTATTCGACAGGAATGAACAGCGGTGTCTTTGTCTGCAGTGACAGCTACAGTACTAGTTCCTGCCTGTTACTCAGCAGGCAGTCCATCCATTTGGAATTCAGCCACTGTTCTGCTGGGAAATTAGAAGTCACGGTATATCAGCTGGAGAAAATTCACAGTTTAACAAAGTACATCATTGCCACATGGTATCCCTGAACTGCATGCTCTTTAAAGTGGCTTTAAAAACATCCAGCAGTTGCAGCTATCCCCGTTTGCTACTTTATTTTTCCTACTTTTGTATTCTGAGTGTTCAGGAGGACTGTCCTTCCTTCTGGGCACAGGACTGCTGCAGTCAGAACCCTTCCCCAACAGGGAACGTGGACCAGACACAGCCCTGCTGCTGGAGATAATGTGGCTTTTACTATATTATTAATTAACTTACTGTATTTATGTATTTGCACTGAACAGTTTGCACTTGACATCATTTGTATCTCTTAAAGAGCTAGTGTACTACCTAAAACTAATACTAGTTTCTAAAAGTAGCCAGCCGTTGCCTTTTATATCTGAGGTCCTCTTTTTCCCTTGGTTTAATCAGAATACTGCTTACATGATGTTAGCAGGTGTCATGTGTGGAACAGCACTCAGCCTGGCAGCTGACATATCTAGCTCTATTGTCCTCCACTACATCATCAGCATTGTGACCTCACTGACTGTGACATCACTGCTGCTTAGGAATAGCCACTCAGTGGCTGCCAGGTCAGTTACCTGTGACGTTACTGTCAGTGAGATCCCAAAGCTGATGATGTGGTGGGGGGGGGTGACAGAGACAGATATGTCAGCTGTCAGGATAAGAGCTGTTCCACACACCCAGCACTATATTATCACACAGAAGGCTTTCTAATGAGCAAAAGGAAAAAGAAAAATACTTCAGAAATATAAAGTTACCGCTGACTACTTCTTAAAATTTGCATTATTTTCCTGTCTGCCTGTTTTGACTCCACTAGCTCTTTAAAGGAAACTAGTTTTGTATGCAAAGATTTAAATAACATGACGGAAGAGTTCCTGAAAGTTGCAAAGTGACTCTTGTGAATCCACTACACAAGGTGGAGTCCAAGGAAGCCCGTAATGAACTACCACCTTATATCCTTATGGAGTTCCCTGTCCAAATTTCATGAAAGGCTAGTTTAGAAACAGTTACAGGAGTATTTGGTACTAAACAGAGTGTAAAAAGAAAAGCTTAAAGAGGCAGGGAATGTAATAAGAAGTGCAAAGGCCAAAAACAAAGGTAAGAATACCTCAGGGAATGAAGAAGAGTGACAAAACCTTCTACAGGTACATACGGGGAAAAAAGGAAGACCAGGGTGGAATAGTCTGAATTACAAAGAAGGATGGGCAGCACATGGAGGAAGACAGAGAGAAGACAGAGGCACTCAATAAGTACTTCTGCTCAGTCTTCACACACGCAGCAGACAAGGATGGACTGACACTATGTGGAAAGGATCCTCTAGTTGTAGGAATAGTCAAGAGTCCCTTCATGGAGGAAAGGGACCTGGAGGAACTCAATAAGTTAAAGGTGGAGAAGGCAATGGGGCCTGATGGGATACACCCAAGGATACTGAAAGAACTTAGGAGAGAACTAGCAGCCCCCCCCCCCAGCGATGCTTTTCAACAAATTGTTGATAAGCGGGGAGGTTCCTG
Organism: Neoceratodus forsteri; assembly: GCA_016271365.2. Classification (NCBI taxonomy): domain Eukaryota; kingdom Metazoa; phylum Chordata; order Ceratodontiformes; family Ceratodontidae; genus Neoceratodus; species Neoceratodus forsteri. The sequence goes on from CM057451.1 coordinate 241,952,704, forward strand.
AGGAGTGGAAATAAGCGATGGTGGTGCCATTCCACAAGAGCGGGAGCAAGGAGGAACTGGGAAACTACCAACCAGTTAGTCTCACCTCAGTTGTGGGAAAACTGATGGAGTCCCTAATGAAGGAAAAGATAGCAGCTTTTTTAGAAGAGAGTGCTCAGCTCATCACAAAACAGCACGGTTTCACAGCAGGGAGGTTGTTCCAGACAAACATGGTAGATTTCTTTGATTGGGTCACCACAGCAGTAGATCAGGGGGGAGGGTGTGGATGGGTTATACCTGGACTTCAGTGAGGCCTTTGACTCTGTTCTGCAGAGGAGATTGCTCAACAAGCAGGAGAACATGGGAGCTGGGCATAAAGTAACATGCTGGGTTAGAAACTGCTTAGATGGGAGAACGCAGAGGGTATCAGTAAATGGCACACTGTCAGAAGAGGGTAAGGTAACTAGTGGGGTGCCACAGGACTCAGTTCTGGGGCTGATCCTCTTCAACGTATTCATCAGCAACATCACTGATGGACTGGAAGGGAAAGTGTGCCTGTTTGCCGATGACACTAAAATTGGCAACAGAGTTGAAACACCAGAGGGGCACCAGAGCATGAAATCTGATCTCTGAAAGCTGAAGGAGTGGTCAGGGAACTGGCAACTGAGCTTCAATGCAAAAAAAATGCAAGGTCACGCACCTAGAAAAACGTAACTCAGGGAAAGGGTACTCACTGGGCGGAGAGCAGCTGGTGGATACTAGATACGAGCGCGACCTGGAGGTTATCATCTTGGATGACCTGATGGTCAGCAAGCAATGCAAGAAGATAGCACTAAAGGCTAGTGGCATCCTGGAATGCATAGTAAGGGGCATCACGAGCAAGAGGCAAGAAGTGATCATGCCTTCGTATCAGTCACTGGTGAGGCCTCACATGGAATATTACATCCAGTTCTGGAGGCTGTATACCTTTGCTACAGCGACAATAAGACAGCAAAGACCAGTACAGTGACAGAATCAGCTGTTTGTTGTACTGGTCCACTGTCTTACCAATGCTGCTGTCTCCAGGGAGTTCGCCCCTCCCCAAAACAACTCCGACTTGGAGTTGTTAATCTTTAATGTGTGGGGTGCGGGGGGGAAACACTTGTGTTCCTGGATGGCACAGTGCCATCGCTGTAATGGCATTTGACAGGATTCCCATCGATGCGGCATGGTGGAACCTCTGGAGGCCACACCTCAAGAGAGACATAGTTAGACTAGGGACAGTACAGAGAAGGACAAGAAAAATGGTGCACAGCTTGCATCAGAAACCATACCAGGCAAGACTGTGTGAACTCAACTTATACTCCCTAGAGCAGCATAGGAATCAGGAAGCTATGATAGAGACATTCAAATACCTGAAGGGTAACAACAAGGTGCAGGTGCAGAACCTCTTTCAGGTGAAAGACTACAACAGGACAAGAGGGCACTGTGAATGGGGCTGGGATAACAGGATAACAAACCAGACAGACTAACAGACTTTGTGCATAAAAAGCACAGTGTGCAAGACACTTGTCATTTTATTTTCTTCGTAAAAATGATCTTTCACAGAAATAAAAAGGTTTTGTATTAGTTCATACACTTCAATATAAACAAATGAAATGAGCTCAGAAAGGGCCAATGCTCTGCCCAGCAATGACACTAGACTATCTCTGAGCCATCTTCACACAGTTGTCTGCGCTCCAGAGGTCTTTCATCTCTCGCAGTCAGTTCCAACTGACTCCCTCTCTAAACTAAGCCCCTAGTGGCAATCTTTTATACTATTGTCCTAGTGACATCACAAACAAGAGATCCACCCATATTAGGCCACTTAACTAAACTATTACCCTTCAGTGGCTCATAGCCTGTCCCATACAAAAAGGAAAAAGGGCTATTTCTAAGCCAAACAATAAGGGTTCACACTATAACAAAAGAAATCCTTCATATTCATACCAAAACAGATTTATGCCCCTTAGGAGCTTAATTGCCACTAGCTCCTCCCCTGAGTAGTGACCTCACTGCTACACATCCCATTATAAGCAGTTCATTTGTGGGCTGCCAGCCCTATAGAAATATTTCCACTATAGCACACTCTAAACAGGAAATGCAACAGGGTTTTACACAGGTACTGTTTCTATAGTTGTTACTATTATCAGCCCAAAAGTTGCTCAACAATACTTGAGCTGGCCAGGGGAATGAGAGAATGAGGGTACACTCCTCTTCTGTCACCTCCTGCCAGTTCAGGAATCCTTTGAAAAACAAAACTTTTTATTTTTCAACCTGTTTTCATTTCCCACTGGTGGTATTTATTTAATACAGCCTCCAGTTTTGGTGTCTTCATTTCTCAGAGCAACAGGGGTCCCTAATAATAGTATTGAGCCCTTCTTCTGGGCCCTGGATAAACAATAATTTTTGTTTCCTTTTCTCCGATGGCTGAGATTTCAGCCCGAAAGTAAACATTTCGGTTTGGCCCTGTTATTAATTACTATCACCGAGGGCTATCCATTGCCCTCCTTTATACCTTTCTATCCCATGTATTTATTTTCCAAACCCTCTGTCCAGGGTATTCTCAGTGCTTAGAACAATGAGGGAGTCTTTCTGAGACTTAATATACCCAATGGTGATTTGGCTGTAGCCCTCAAGGCATCTGGTGAGCCGTGCGCCACTTCATGCATCCTTGCACACACTTCTTTCGCTCCTCAGAGCCCCCTTTGTATTTCAAAGCAGGCGGTCACACCATGCATCAAAGTCGGAGCCTATTCTGCTCCAGCTGATGCTGGTGGAACTCAGTATAGCTATTTTATCTTTGCCGCAAGCTGTGAATGGAGGTTCTCCTTACTACAGGAGCGAATGGGGTATGGAAGCAGCTACGGGTGTGTTTTTTCAACTTTACCAACCTGCATACCCTGTAGCATCCAAAAGCTTCCTTAATTTGTTTATTGTAGTCCCTCAATTTTAGGAATGCAGTGTCTTTCTATCCAATGCGTAGTTATAGTGTATAGTAAGGGTTGTTGTGCTTAGAAATCGGAGCATTTAAAAATGTTGTTGTACCACAGTTCAAAAGGTCATGGAACGTGATTATACCGCAGTGTAGTACAACAACATTTTGAAACGCTCTAGTGAGCTAACTATATTGTTGAACTGCACCTGCTGCATGGTACCAACTGAGTAAACCACAAAGCAATAAACAGTATAGCAGCGGTGGTCTTTTCAAACATTAACGACAATGAGCGTAAAGAAACACTGCACCCAAGGTCTCTGGCTTCAAATGTATTTTCTGCAGTTCAGAGGTAAGGTATTTTAATGTAAACAAAATGTTTAAGTGCTGCGTGTAATACTAGTAACACTTGTCTCGCTTAGCGAGACATCCAGCCGCCATGTTTTTTTCCCTGAAACCCCGCCCATATCCTGATTGCAGCCAATAGCAGCCCATCATTAGACGTCCGCTTCCCTAACAACCATGCTAAGGCTCTGGTAACCATACATTTTAAACGAGCTGACCAGTTTTGGTTTTTCTCCTCGAAAATAAAAGCTTTTTTTATAGTGATACTATACACTATAAAAAATACTGGATGGGCAACTCTATGTCCAACCAGTGTGTTGCGCCACCTCGGATTTCTGATTCCATGGGATCTCTCGGGCTTCGCACTCAGGGTCACCTGGAATCAGAACCCTTCAGTGACACAGCACACGGGTTGTGCATAGTTTCTCATCCAGTATTCTCTATCACTTATTATGTGAACCGAGCAAATTAACACCAAGCACTCCTTTTCTCCTTGGGTGGGCAGCTGAAATTTATAAACGCTGCCTCGCATTAAAATATACAGCAGCAGTCTTTCCCTTCTAATGCTCGGTTTACTTGCAGCGTGAACCGAGCAGACCACAAAATAACCACTTTACTTTTTACTTCTCGAGTGGGCTGGATGAAATATTTCACTGGCTTCCTGCCAGCCGCCCACTCCTATTCACCGTGACAGTGACCCAAGAGAGGGAGCAAGGAGCAGTTTGGCTCCTTTTTATTTTAAAAACGGTCTCCCTCTCAGTCTCTAAATGCTCCAGGGGAAAGGGATACATCAAAATTTCTTTTGGAAGAGGTGCGGTTTGTTTTCCTGTTTAACCAACAACTTTAACCTAAAAAGGCATCCCAAGTGTATGAAAGCAGCGACTTTTACATAAAAGCCTTTACCACTAGCTCTCTGTATTTTCATTTATTATTTTAATTTGTACTTCTGTACATTTTAGCACTACATGGGGGGGGAAGTGACCCTCTTATTTCTACTGGGGTACCCCTCCTTGACAGAGGCACACTGTCACAAGCATGACCTTCGCCTTAAGGGAGGGAGGTTCAGGAACAACATGAGGAAGTTCTTCTTCGTGAAGCGGGTGGTCGAACCATGGAATAGCCTGCCAGAGGGGATGGTGAGAGCAAAGATGGTGGTGGAATTCAAACGAGCATGGGATAGACATTGAGGGACAAGTAGGCACCTAGCTAAGTACGGGGATGTAGGTAACCACAGGCAGATTAGATGGATCATGTGGTCCCCATCTGCCATCAATTTTCTATGTTTCTTTGCCAGCTGCTGATAGAAAGGTAGCATGGTTTCAGGAAAAAATCACAGTTCAGCCGCTGCTTTGGTCCAGCTGTCAACTGATATACTGGAGGCCATGGACAAAGGCCTTTTGACAGGTGCTATATTTATAGACCTCACTAAAGCCTTTTATTTAGTGAATCATAATCTCCTGTTAGCTAAATTAAAGCTGCTTGGACTTGATAAGCACTCCTGTCATTGTTTCTCCCACTACTTGTCAAACAGATATCAACAAGTGACGTGGAAAGGTGTTCAGAGATGGCAGCCAAGTGCCACTCCTTATCATTGCCAACCGACAGGAGTCTGACTTAAAAATCATCACCGGTGGAGGCCATCCAATCACTGATCTCTTGCAAACATTGACACAGCACAGGGCCAGCATTGACCCTGTCAGGTGTATATGACAGGGTATAATTGGGTATCATCTGCATGCAGTGAAACCTTGAGTCATACCTTCTAATGATCTCACCCAGTGTCAACGTGCTCACAGTGAACAACATGGGGCCAGGACCATGCTCTGAGGCACACCACAGTTGAGTCTAGTCATCTCAAAGGTGGAATTACCTAAGACTAACTGCTGCATTCTTCTAGACAGGTAGGACCTTGAACCAGCACAAAACATTACCAGTGAGCACCATGTAGGAAAAAGGCTGGATACCAAGTCAACAACTAGAAAATCATAGCATTTATATACAGAAATGGATATTCCTGAAGCTGAAAATCATCAAGAAAACATTCAGTGCAACTCTTCCAATGAGGGGGACTAACAGATTCTGGATATTGATGTTTCTCATTGTTGTACACCTTCTGAAATGCTACAAAATGAATTTGTTCTCACTTAATAACTGTATTAACATACTGTTGGAAAATTAATTGGCATCTTATCTGCTGGATGAAATTTTTTTTTATGGCAAACCAAACTGCAAGAGTGCTGTGATGATGCTTATTTCATTTATTCCGGGCATTTATTTCTCATAAGGCAAAAAATTAGTCCATCATACTGAAGGGAGAGAAATAAGGTTTCTTATCATACAGAGGCAGCATGCTTCCATAAAGACTGTGTATGGACATTCTATGAACACATGTTCCTGGATTTCTGACACATTATCACATTCCTGCCTGGGACAATATCTTTCACGTGTCTCTTTATGTTTTCTCAGGGCCGGCTTTAGGGTTTTGGGGGCCCCCAGCAAAGTTACTGAAGTCATGGGGCCCCTCTACTTGACCCACCTTTAGCCCATGTGTTTTACTATAGCCCATAAGTGCAACATTTTATTTGTGGTGATACTATAGGTAGGCAAAAATGGGCAGACTAAGTGGGTCAAGCAGTCATTATCTGACAGCAAATTTTATATTTCTATGGTTCTATGTATAGCTTTAGTATAACCAGTAGTATTTAAAAAAAAAACTGTTTAGGAGGACACAGCAGTGTTGGAACTTGGGGCTGTTCTTCCCATCCCAGCCACTGCTGCATGGCCACCTCATATTGACTGGGTCATAGCTTGTTGAGGTATTTCATGACATAATCAGAAGGATTTGCACAGCCCTTTACGGATGTTTTAAAAATATATTAAGATAAAAAATGTGCAAAAAGGAATAAGGTAAACTTCAATGGTCAGGGGCCCCCAGCAACCGCAGGGTTTGCTGGTGCCTAAAACCGGCTATGTGTTTTCTAATGTTACAGATGCCCCGTCTCCTGTGACATCTGAGCCACACAACATCCCACATCCTAGGGAGAATCCTCTGTTCTGTGAGTATCCTCAGGATTTATTTATTTATTTAAGGTCTAGGATTAACACCTTTTGAGAACAAGCTCATTACGTAGGTTCCACGTCAGAGTTATACAAAAGAGAGACAATGTATTGAAAAAGATCATCTACAATACATAGTTGCATGCATACAATACATGCAAGTAAGGCAAGGATATAGCTGTGTAGGCAGATAATATACAACCCAACTTAGCAAAAACACAGTATTGACAGGACAATGGAGGTTGGGGGTAAGAGAAGGCAGACATTCACTACTGGGGGGGATACAACAGCCCAATAGGATTTGTCATTGTGGAAAGGGAATAAGGCAGGAAAGCAGGGGGTTAAGGAGTAGGTAGGGGAAGGGGTAGGCTCCAGCTGAAAGGCCTTAGAGTGGGGAGGACAAGGTATTTAGGAAGGATTAGTGGAGGATCAAGAGGAGGGGTGTGAGGAAGGGGAGCAGATGAGAGCAGTGTGCAACATATGTCAAAAGGGGTAAGGTGTGGGCAGAAGTGAGGAAAGAGCCCAAAACTGTGACGTATAATATTACAGAAAGCAGTCACAGCTAGCACTAGCAACTAGCTGATGCCTCAGTTTTCTTTTAAAAGTGCCTAGAGAGGTAACTGAGGAAATGTCGGGGTGAAGAGAGTTCAACCAACACGTGGCACAGTACACAAAGGATCTTTGACCCATGGAGATCCGACAGTGGGGAATTTTAAGGTTAGACTTTCTGGACTATGGGTGTAGTGACGGTAATCACAAGGGAAGAGGAGATTTTGTACCCCAATAGGCAGCAAGCCAAGACTAACTGTTTCACCAAAAGAGAGGATTGGAACATGAGTCTGCCTGAGAACTGCAGCCAATTAGTCTGTGAATACAGATCGCAAGTGTGCATCAGCTGAGCGGATCCTGTAACAAGCCGTCAGGCTTTGTTCAGAACTACTTTTATATGACATAGTGCGCTATAAGAGGCTGATCCATATATTATCAACCCATAGTGTCAGTGGCTCAGTAGGTAGCACACTCGCCTCTGAGGCCGGGAGATCAGAGGGTTGTGGGTTCAGTTCCCACATCTGGTACTTGGGTTAATATCTCAGTACTGACACTGTAGTGCAGCATGAGAGGGGTGCTGCACTTCTGAGGTGCCGTCTTTTGGATGAGGTGTTAAACCGAGGTCCCATCTGCCTGGATTAGTGGTAATTCAGGTGGATGGTAAAGATCCTATGGCACTTATCAAAAAAAGAGTAGGAGAATTTCCCCGGTGTCCTGGCCAAATTTCCCTCATTCACTAACAATACCACCAACAGCTTAATCTGGTTCAAGGTCAGCTGGCATTCATCTGTATCCCCTTCCCCTGGGTCGTGCCTGAAAATAGGCAGGATTTGTCTAGTGCACTTACTCGGGCAACAGAAACTAAATAAATAAAAAAATAAATAAATAGTCAATAAGTGACACCAGGGAACTGTGGACAGCTAGTTTAGGCACCTCTGGGGTCATATCATGCTTGTGCCTGTGCAGCAGCCCAATTTGAGTGTTGACTGCCCTAGCAACATTGTCAATGTGTTGGGCAAACAACATTGTGCTGTCAACCGTAATCCCCAAGTATTTCAAGTGTTGCACGAGTTCCAGGGTGGAGCCCACATCATAAGTTATGCTAAGGGGGTGGGTTTTGTGTCCATTTTTGGCAGTAGAAAGCAACATTGTTTTCTCCTTTTTATAATTCATCACTAATTTGTGCTCTTTAAACCAGCTTTCGACAGCTGTGAAATTACTCTGCAGATCGCATTGCAAAGCAATGGGGTCAGGGTCATTGGGATGCTTTGCGACATGAGTCTCAGACCAGTCACAAACCCAGGCTCTGCCAAGAAGGTTATGCTAATGATTAACTGATACAGGCTTTCCCAACTGACTATAGCTATCCCTGAGTATGTTAAGGACCATTGTCACAATTTAGTAGTTGTGATTAAGAGCCACTGATGCCTCAAGAAGAACTTTTTTTTTTTTTAATTGTAATTTTATCTCTCTCCTCTCTACACCGGAGCCCCACTCTGCCAGGAGTCACTAAGGGTATCACCCCACTGCTGTCTTACCTGGAACCCCGGTAGACCCCGATGGAGCCGTGGCTATGTCCCCCAGGCGGGTACGAGGTGGGGCCCATACACCCCAATCAATCAACTTTCATCGGGTCCCCTCCGGCGGTCAGGCAGGCAGCAGTCATCAGGGCCTATACCCAGCGCTCCTTCCCCTAGGCGCTCTGGTGTCTTTTTCCCTTGTTCTAAAGGAGTGGCTACGGCCAGACGTCAAGGCGTCCCAGCCGACGTCCTCACTCTCAACCCTCTCTGTGTGCTCGTGTGCTTGTTGTGCCTCCGACTTCCGCCAGAGGCCAGACAAGTGCCAAGTCAGAACCCCCCACCCTCCCAGGAGAGGAGAGCTGTCCTCCGGACGCTCAATCCTCACCTTCCTCTGCCGACCCCCGACGGCCTGGGCTTGTTCCCAAACCTGGGTCGCCAGCGTGGTGCAGGGTGTGGCATCCAGCGCCTCAACCCCTTAGCGCCACTGGGCCGGCCCTCAAGAAGAACTTTAAAGAACATAATATTTGGACACAAAGCAGCTTATATTTCTCATTAGCTCTGTATTTCTTATCTCCATTATTTATTACTGAGGTCAGATGCATGAAAACATAAGAGTTGTTCCCTGAGGGTTCATCAGCTCCTATTGCTTCTTCCCAACCTGATGTCATAATAGTGTGCTTGTGATGTCACAGTTATTCCCATAGCAACAGACTGTGGTGTCACAACAGAGCATTATTATGTCAAGTAGGGAGTAGGTTATAGAGTCAGATGACCTCTAAGTGATAAAGATCCTGTTTTTGCAGGAATTTCTTTAGTAACAAATAATGATGAGGAGAAATCTATACACAATACGTTAAATACAAGCTGAATTGTGTCCAACTATTGTTTTCCAAGGTTTTTTCAAAGGCGTCAGCTGCTTTTTAAGATACGGTGGATATTGTAAAGTATGAGAAATCATGTCCTCTAAGGTGGCCAAGGAGCAGAGGCTGCTGGATGGCTTCCAGGATGTGTTCTTAACACAGCATGTGATGGAGCCCACAAGGGAGGGGCATGTCCTGGATGTGGTTCTGGCAGATGGGGACCTGGTAAGGGACATGGTTGTACAGGACCCCTGACTGGGAGTGACCACAATACTGTCTGGTTTCAAATAAGCATTGGGGGAGTGGGGTGAGATCTAGAACACTGGCAGTGGACTTCAGGGGCAGACTTTATGGGCATGGGAAATATTCTCAAGGATCACTTGAAGGGATTACCTCAACGACAAGTGTGGAAAGGAGATGGGAGGTCATAAAGCAGGGACTTCATGAGGCAGTCAGGATCTGCGCCAGTTGAAACGTAAGGGAGCAAGGTCACATAAACCATGCTGGTGGTCCAGTGAGGTCCAGGTAGCAGTCAGAAGAAAGAAGGCGGCTTACAAAAATATAAAACAACAAGAGGGATAGGGATAAGGAAATGTACCAGCTTGCATCTAGAAAAGTCACCCATATGGTGAGGGAGCAAAGTCCAGTAAAGAGCAACGGCTGGCACAGGGGATACATGGAGGGAAAAAGGGGTTCTTCCAGTACATTGGGGAGCGGAGAAAAACTAAGGGCCATCTCAGCAGATTGAGATCAGAAGGAGGGTGGGTGGAAGAGGCGAGGGACCAGGCAGAGGTATTTATCAGTACTTTGCCTCTGTGTTCACTAGGGAGGGGGATGGGATATCTACAAAGCAAGGCACAAAGGGGATAGAAGCGGCAGGGAGTGGGATCAGGGGAGCAACAGAAATGGAGCAAAAGGGAGGGAAAGGTACCCCAGGGGTGTCACATCTGGAGAAGGATAAAAAGACCAGTAAGGTGGAGGGGACGGATGATGCCATCCCCACCAAAAGGGTGTGGTTTGCCCTCAAGGCCCTAAAGAAAGACAAATCTCCTGGGCCGGATGGCATTCATCCGAGAGTACTATGGGAATTGGTGGACATACTGGCTGCACCCCTGGCGGAGCTTTTCAACAGGTCACTTGAGACAGGGAGGTACCTAGGGATTGGCGAGAGGCACATGTGGTACCAATCCATAAAGGGGGTCCGAAGGAAGTACCAGGAAACTATAGACCCATCAGTTTAACCTCGGTGGTGGGAAAATTAATGGAGAGTATACTAAAGGAACGATTGGGGGTTTACTTGGGGGAGGTGGGAGGTCTGGATAGTCGGCAGCATGGGTTTGTGCCAGGTAGATCATGTCAAACCAACCTTGTGGAGTTCTATGAATGGGTAACATCAGAACTGGACAGGGGTAAGCCTGTGGATGTATTATTCTTGGACTTCAGCAAGGCGTTTGACTCTGTCCCCACAATGGTCTGGTGGAGAAACTGATGGGGTTAGAGTAGGCCCTTTGATGGTCAGATGGATTGAAAACTGGATAGCTGGACGCACTCAGAGTAGTGGTCTGTGGGGAGCTCTTGAACCCTACAGAGGTTGGTAGTGGGGTACCACAGGGCTCGGTCCTGGGTCCAATCCTGTTTAATGCATACATATCGGACATCAGGGATGGTATAGGGTGTGAAATGAGTCTTTCCGGATGACTCCAAGATGGGAGCAGTAGTTGAGGGAGAAGGGGAGGGTGGCCCTGCAAGGGACCTGGACACCCTGGAAAGCTGGGCTCACACATGGAAATTAAATTTCAATATCACCAAGTGCAAGGTGTTGCATCTTGGTCGGAAACCCTAAACACAGGTACACCTGGGAGGGAGGTGCTGGAAGCCTCAACAGGGAAAAGACCTAGGGGTCATGGTGGATACATGTATGAATAACTCTGAGCAGTGCAGGAGGCAGCTAGCAAGGCAAACAGGATGTTGGGATGCATCGCAAGGGGATCACCTCTAGGAGCAAGGAAGTGATTCTGCGCTGTACAATGGACTGGTTAGACCACACCTTGAGTACTGTGTACAGTACTGGAGACCACACTTGAAGAGGGACATACAGCTCCTGGAGAGGGTACAGAGGAGGGCAACAAAGATGATACGAGGGCTGGGATTTGACTTACGAGGACAGACTTGAGGAGCTCTGCCTGTTTTCATTGGAGGAGAGGAGAGACAGGGGACATGATTGAGGTCTTCAAGTACCTCAAGGGAATAAATAGGGTAAACATGGAGGGATCTTTAGACTAAAGCAGGGAGGCATCACCAGAGGGCATGGTTTGAAGTTGGAAGGTGGAAGGGTGAGGGGAAAAGAGGAGGAGGTTTTTCACTGAGAGGGTGGTGGACCCTTGGAATGCTCTGCCTGGTGAGCTGGTTCAGAGATCCACAGTGGAGGGCTTTAAGAGAGGGTGGGACAGACACAGAAAGTGGATGTATCAGATGATGGCCTGTCCCGGGGGGGTGGGGATGGATGATAGGGGTTTCTGGAGCACAAGGGATGGGAGGGTCTCGGCACCCAACTAAGGATCTAGGTTCGAGCAGACTTGATAGACCATAAGGCCTAATCTGCTGGAAAATAGTATGTTAGTAGCCGTTTACTGTTCAAACTCCTTTATTAAAACTGCAGGAGCATTTCCCACTCATGCTGAAACATACAACTCTCACATGCAGGAACATGTGGGTCACTACATTGCTTTCTATATTTTATTTTATTTAGCTTTTGTTGACCGGGTAAGTGCACTAGACAAATCCTGCCTATTTTCAGGCATGACCCGGGGAAGGGGGATACAGATGAATGCCAACTGACCTTGAACCAGATTAAGTTGTTGATGGTATTTTTTAGTGAATGAGGGAAATTTGGCCAGGACACCGGGGAAATTCCCCTACACTTTTCGACAAGTGCCATGGGATCTTTAACATCCACCTGAACTACCACCAATCCAGGCAGATGGGACCTCAGTTTAACGTCTCATCCGAAAGACGGCACCTCAGAAGTGCAGCACCCCTCTCATGCTGCACTGCAGTGTCAGTACTGGGATATTAATCCAAGTGCCAGATGTGGGAACTGAACCCACAGCCCTCTGATCTCCCGGCCTCAGAGGCGAGTGTGCTACCTACTGAGCCACTGACACTATTCTGTTGGTGCCACCTACTGTTACATGATTATACTATGTCTACCTTTTTATTATTTTTTTTTCAATACAGTTCAGTTCTTTTATCAAAATCAACAGGTAGCAAAAGAAAACAACTGTTGTTTATGACCACAATTAGGACCAGAGGTTACTAGCACGTAGCCCTGTTGGGATCTAGTCTTTATCACCAGTCCATGCTACATCCTCTTGTTCTTGGCCTACATATAATCTTGGTAATTTCTCGGAGCTTTGTTATCTCTGCCAGATCTTGTTGTTCAGGGTATCTTTTCTGGTGTCTGCACCGGCTGTGTATTTTCCTTGCACCTGTCGGGTAGCTTAGCAGGTGCTGCCACATTATTTATTTATTTTATTTATTTATTTGAATTTTGATGACTGGGTGGGCCCACTGAGATAGTCAAGTCCCTTTTTCAGGGACGACCCAGGGAATAGAGGCATTCCATACAATACATTGTAATATAGTATTTAACCGATGATTGTGCAGTATAAAAGTGAGACAGCAATAGTAATGATCCGATGTGAGTATGGAAATAAAATCAAGATATCATCAGGTCCAAAGCAAGCAATATTATGGTGCACATAAATATCTTACAAAGTAACACATGACAGTATATGCATTTTACTTACATAGTTTTTACAATGTAATACATAGGTATTGACAGAGGAGTGGAGAAAAGGTGCAGCCAGGGAAGGGGGGGAGTGAGGATCGAGTATTAGGTAGGTGAGTATAGGCAGAGAAGCGAAAAGAAGGTGAAGAAGGTGAAGATGGGGGAGGGTGGAGGAGTGAGGTAATAGTATCAGGTAGGGAAGGGCACGTAGAGAGGGAGTGGGGTGGATACTGGAGGAAGCTCCACACTCTCTGAATGTTTCTTTGGTATTGTAGAACTTGACTCCTCAAAGGAATCAGAGATCACAGCAGGGAAGTTTTCCTTCTGTATCTTCATTAGATGTTTCCTGTTTCTTCAGTACATTCTGCCATCAGGTGTATGAACTATATGCAATCTAGGGGAATTGTGCTTGGCGACCATAACTGCAGGTTGCCACTTCTCTGCATGTCATATTCGTCTTTGGTCTCCCTTTAGAATAACTGGCAATTCCTGTGCATGATGATTATGGTAGTATTTCTTGGTAACTTGTCTTGATTTCAGCTTGTCTCCCACCTCAATCTTCCAAGGAAAAATGCAATGTTGATGCTGGCAACTTAGATTTTAACCTGCATCCCATAAGTAACTGAAGGAGAAAATCCAGTTTCTTCCATTGCTGTGTTCCTGTATTCCAACAGTGCAAGACAGGGGTCTGTATCACTTTCTTGTGCCTTTTTCAGTAAGTTTTTTTACTGTTTGTGCAGTCCTTTCTGCTTGTCAGTTGGACTGTGGGAATCCCAGACTAGGTGTGGAGTGTTTAAATTCCCAGCTATCCGCAAACATTCTAAACTCTGAGATAGAAAACTGTGGACCATTATTTGACATTACAGTGTAGTGTGGAGGATGACAACCACAAAGCAGATATACTGAACAGATACTTCTGCTCAGTCTTTGCAGAGGAGGGGACAGGAAATGGTCTGGAAAGGAGTAGAAAGGTTAGAAAGGTCACAGAAATGGACACAAGTCATTTTTCAAGAGAAAGGGTCCTAAGGGAACTGGCGAGAATAAGAGTTTTTAAGGCTATGGGACCAGATGGGGTACACCCCAGGGTGCTGGTGAAGCTAAGAGAGGTGGTGGTGGAAAAACTGGCAACCCTGTTCAGCCTGTCACTGAAAACAGGGAAGGTACCCAAAGACTAGAGGAGAGCTGATGTAGTCTCCCTTTACAAAAACAGAAACAAAGAGGAAGTGGAAAACTACAAACCAGTCAGCCTTACCTCAGTAGTGGGGAAGAACATGTCAGCCATATGGTGCGGAGGATCCACCAAAAGCTAGGAGCCATGTACCACCACAAGCATTACCTATCCACTGAAGCGCACCTGGCCATTGTACATGGCAACCTACTTCCTCTCCCTGACTACTGCTCCCCCATTTATTCGCACCTATCCACCACCCTGCACATGCAGCTAAACTCAACATATAACTCTATCTGTTGATTTGTCCTTCAAGCCCCTTACCACTCCCACCACTGCTCACTCTACCAGTCACTCAGGTGGCTCACCCTACAAGGTCGCTTTGACTATGGGAGAGAGGGGTGCAGCACCCCATACATCAAATGGGAAGAACACCCCTCCCCCCTCAGCTAGTGGTCAAACAGGGATTCAGTATGTTTGCAGTTCATTTGCATCACCAGGTAGGAAAAAAGGTCCGTCTCCCCATACAACACACGGGGGAAATGCCAGACCTCACCCAACAACTAACACACCAAAATCTGGCCAATGGAAAATCATGTACACAAATGCTCACAGCCTGGGAAATAAGATCCCAGACCTGCAGGCAATAATGTCAGAGGCTAAACTGGACATAGTAGCAATTAGTGAGACGTGGTTCACCAATAATCACACTTGGGAGACTGCAGTACCTGGCTATGTAATGTTCAGAAGAGACCGAGGTGCAAAAAGGGGGGGTGGAGTAGCCCCGTATGTCAATGAAAATATCAAAGCTACAGAAATTCAGAATACATATAAGGAGCCAGAAGAACTGTGGGTCACCCTGGAAACAGGAAATGGGACAGCCATAAGAACTGGGGTTGTCTACTGGCCCCCAGACCAGGGGGAGGACATAGACACATTACTGTTAGAAGATATACAAAACATAACAGCAAAAGGGGAGGTTCTGATAATGGGAGACTTCAACATGCCGGATACAGATTGGTCAATACCAGCAGGGACATCTGCCAGAACTAGACATATGGTGGATTCCCTGCAGGGGGAGGGCCTCAAACAACTGGTACAACATCTCACAAGAGACAGGACTATCCTAGATCTAGTACTGACTAACAGGGAAGGGATCACAGATCTCCAGGTAGAAGGTCACCTGGGGGGGCCAGTGACCATCACATGGTATGGTTTAATTTGGCCACTACAACTAAATCATCCCATACCAAGGCAAAAAATATGGCACTCCAGAGGAGCTGACTTTGATAAGATGGCCAACAGAGTTAAGCTAGCCCTGGCAAAAAGAAACACAGGTGTGGGGGTACAGGCAAAGTTGGCAAGCATTAAGGATGCAATACTTGAAGAACATCCCATTGTGTTAGACAGAAAAGGAAGTGCAAAAGAAGAAGGAAACCACTTTGGTTCTCAAATACAGTAGCAGAAAAGGTCAGAGCCAAAAGGCTGGCCTTCAGGAAATATAAGGTAACACAGTGGGATGAAGATAGGGAGGCATACCAAACTGCCCTAAGGGAAGCAGGGAAGGCAGTAAGGCAGGCAAAGTCCCAAACTGAGGAAACACTAGCACAAGCAGTAAAAGAAGGTGACAAGACTTTCTGTAGATACATTAGCGAAAGGAGAAAGTCCAGAGGGGATATTGCTAAGCTCAAAGGAGAAAAGGGTGTGTGTGAGGAGGAGGACCCTTTAAAAGCATATATCCTAAATAGATACTTTTGCTCAGTATTTACTGAAGAGAAGGTAGGGCAGGGCCCACAGCTCAGCACCATGGACACAGGGGGGAGGGAGGTGAGCACTACTCCCTTCACAAAAGAAAGGGTCCTACAAGAGCTCACTAAGCTCAGGGTGGACAAGGCAATGGGACCTGATGACATACATCCCAGGGTACTAAAGGAGCTAAGGGTGGAACTAGCAGAGCCATTAGCAGAACTGTTTAGTGAGTCTTTGAGCACAGGAGAGGTCCCAGCAGACTGGAGAAGGACTTATGTGATCCTGCTCCACAAGAGTGGTAGCAGGGAGGAGGCAGGGAACTACAGACCAGTCAGTCGTACCTCAGTAGTGGGCAAGATTTTGGAGGCACTCCTTAAGGAAAGGATAGTGCAACACCTGGAATCCATAGGGGCACAGGATCCAAGACAGCATGGGTTTACAAAAGGAAGGTCCTGTCAAACTAATCTCATAGATTTCTTTGACTGGGTAACCAGAGTGGTGGACCAAGGGGGAGCAGTTGATGTCGTCTACCTTGACTTCAGCAAAGCTTTCGACACTGTTCCACAGAGAAGATTGATAAATAAGCTGGGTAGGCTCAGGGTGGGTCAGAAGTTGGTAAACTGAGTGGCAAACTGGTTGACGGGCAGAAAACAGAGAGTGGTGGTAAATGGTATACAGTCAGAAGAGATGCAAGTCATGAGTGGGGTACCTCAGGGATCAGTCCTGGGGCCAGTTCTCTTCAATATCTTCATTAGTGACGCTGCAGATGGACTAGAGGGCAAGGCTTGTAAGTTTACAGATGACACCAAGATCTGCAACAGAGTAGATGATCCAGATGGGGTGGGCAGAATGAGAAGAGATCTGGATAAACTAGCAAAATGGTCGGAAGAGTGGCAACTGGAATTTAATGCAAAGAAGTGCAAGATCATGCACATAGGGAAGAGAAACCCTGAAGCCACCTATAGGCCTGGAGGGGAGTTGCTGACAGTCACAAAGGAAGAAAGAGACTTAGGCATCATCATCACCGATGACCTGAAATTATCCAAGCAGATCTCTAAAGCAGTAGGTAAGGCTAGGGGGATGTTAGGGTGTATTAGTAGGGGTATCACAAGTCGTAAGAGGGAGGTAATAATCCCTCTTTACAAGACACTGGTTAGGTCCCATCTGGAGTACTGCATGCAGTACTGGAGGCCACACCTTCACAAGGACATTAACCAAATTGAGACAGTCCAGAGAAGGACAACCAAAATGGTGCAGGGACTGCATCAGAAGACATATGAGAACAGATTAACACAGCTCAATATGTATACCCTAGAATAAAGGAGGGAGAGCGGTGATATGATCAAAACATTCAAACACCTTAAGGGCAATAACAAGGTGAAAGAGTCTAACATGTTTCAATATAAGAAAAATAGCAGGACAAGAGGGCACAGCATGAGATTAGAGGGAGGCCGATTAAGGGGTAATGTGAGGAAGTTCTTTTTCACAGAAAGGGAGGTGGATGCATGGAATGGCCTACCTTAGGAAGTGGTGAATATGACTACAGTGCAGGGCTTCAGACAGGCATAAGGGAGCAATACAGATGAGTATGAATAGATAGGCCACTGACAGAGCAAAGGCCGATGGCACATTTATAAGGTAGAAAAAGAAATGGGCAGACTGGATGGGTCTTGCAGTCCTTATCTGATGTCAGCTTCTATGTTTCTATGTCTCTATGCGATGGGCTGTCTGGTGGGCAACTCCCTCAGGAACCAACATATGTCCCGTTACTCACCCCTCTTGACAGGTAGAGTGGTCCGTAGGAATCTCACGGCATCCTCAGTCCCCCCGCTAGAAGTACCACATGCCTCCACCACCACAGGAACCTGAGCTTTCTCAGTCACAGCACCCTCCCTATGGAACATGCTCCCCCCTGTTAGCGTGTCCCCCTCCCACCTAGCTTTTAAACATAGCCTGAAGATCTGGCTCCTCACTACTGCAAAATGTCACTGTTCCGTACAGCAACGCTAAGGTCTACAGCTCGATTATGCTCTATTAGCACTCAGAGTTTCACCCGATGCCCTATTGCACTTATACCCCCCTCCTGCCCCCACTAGCCTGTCCCTTTTCCCACCTCTCTCATTCCTGCCCCCACCCCTAAGCCTACCCCTGCTTTCCCCTTTCCTCCTGTCTTGCCCCTTTAATGCTATGAACTGTGATTGTTTTCCTGTTTGAATTTTTATTACAGCAACTGTTTTTTCTCACTTGTACTTGAATTGGACCATGTACCTGTATACCATTACTGCTTGTAACCTGCACCATCTGTATTTCGGCTATACTTATGTACATACTGATACAGCATTACCTGTCTACCCTGTCTGCACATTGTCATTGCATTACCACTGTTCTCTCTCTCTCTCTCTCTCCACCCTCGCCACCAGTTGTTGGACATGCACGTATTGTATCTTGTAATTGACTGTTTGTACCTGTACCTATTTTTTGCCACCTTGTGGCCCAGGTCATGGCTGAAAACAGTCCTCTGGATCAGTGCACCTACCCGATCACCAAAGACATAAATTAATTAATTAATAAAATAAGATCTTGGAAACACCACTGAAGGAAAGAATAGTGGAACATCTGGTTACCCAAGGCAACACGGTTTTACTGGATGGAGGTTGTGCCAGACTAACCTGTTTGAGTTCTTCTACTGGGTGACAAGGGAGGTGGATTGGGGGGGGGGCAGTGGATGTAGCCTACCTGGACTTCAGCAAGGCCTTTGATACTGTGCCACATAGAAGGCTGTTAAACAAGCTGGGGAACATGGGAGTGGTTAAGATAGTGGTAAAGTGGGTACAGAATTGGCTGGATAGCAAGACACAGAGGGTGATGCTAAATGGCTGTCACTCTCCAGACAGGAAGGTATTCAGTGGGGTTTCACTGGGATCAATGTTGGGTCTGGTCCTCTACAATATCTTTATCAGTGATATAACAGAGGATCTAGAAGGGAAAATGTGCCTGTTCGCTGATGACACCAAGCTTTGCAACAGGGTGGACACGCCAGAGGGTATGGAGAGAATGAGGAGAGATCTGCAGAGGCTTGAGGACTGGTCAAGGGATTAGCAGTTGAGATTTAATGCAAAAAAATGTAAGATAATGCACATGTGGTACAAAATCCACGTACAACATATCAGCTGGGGGGAGGATTTAGAATGCTCCAAGCAGGAAAGAGACCTAGATGTTATCATCTCTGAGGACCTCAAGGTAGGGAGTCAGTGTGGCAAGACAGCAGGAAAAGCAAACAGGATGCTGGGATGCATAGGCAGGGGAATCACCAGCAGGAAAAGGGAGGTCATAATTCCACTATACAGGACACTAGTGAGGCCACACCTTGAGTATAGTGTCCAGTTCTGGAGATCTTACCTACGTAAGGATGTAGACAGGGTGGAGGTGGTCCAGAGGAGGGCAACCAAGATGGTGCAAGGATCACATCAGAAACCCTATGAGGACAGGCAGAAAGACTTAAATATGTACTCCCTGGAAGGGAGGAGGGAGAGGGGGGATATGATTAAAACTTCCTCACAGCTGGCCCGCCGGTGCAGCGTTTGGATTTCCGCTTGCAAAGCCAGCGACCCAGGTTCGGGAATGGACTCGGGTGTTGGGAGGCCGGCCAGGGAGAGTAGGCTTGAGCGTCAGCTGATGGCTTGCCCTCTCTCGGGGGGAGGGCGGGGACATGACCTGGTGCTTGCTGACCCCTAGTGGAGGCTTGGGGCACAGCAGTGCGCGGGGTCCCATTCACTAAGAAAGCGTGGTGAACGTTGGTGTCAGCCTTACATTGCGGCACACCATGCCCCCGGGGAGCAAACAGAAAAAGAGCCCTATAGCTGACCAGATGACGGTCGCCAGCTCCCGTAGCCATGAGACCGAGGACAGTGCATGCACCATTCCTAGCAGCACCCCAGAACAGGTTTGGCGCTGGTTGCCCCCACTGGTGCCATCCCCCTCAGAGGGGCTACCCATCTGGTGAAGAGTTACATCCAGGGATCCCTGAGGGGGGCTGCTATATGGTGATGAAGAGGTGGCTGCTCCGAGGCAGTGTGGCTCGGAGGCTGTAGGTGACCTGAAGGAGAGGCTGGCCCGGAGCTGGAAGGGAGCAAAAAAAAAAAAAACTTCCTCATGGGGAGGAACATGGTGCAGGAAAACACAATTCTTCATAGAAAAAGGTGCTCCAGAACTAGGGGACATGGGATGAAACTGGAAGGAGAGAGGTTCGGACGGAACATGAGGAAGTACTTCTTCACAGAGAGGGTGGTGGACAAATGGAACAGTGTGCCAGAACAGGCGGTGGGGCAGAAATTATTAAAAGATTTAAGAATGCATGGGATAGGCATAAGGGGATCCTGGTAGTCAGGGGAAGGGGACAACCTAGATCCAGGGAAGCTTGAAGAGCACAGTTAATTGTGTTACTGGGCAGATTGGGTGGGCTGAAGCCCCTTATCTGCTGACAACATCTACGTATCTATGTATTACCACGTCTGGTATGCCATGTCTGGCAAACAGTGACTTCTTGGCTGTGATAACTGTCTTGCTTGTAGACTCACTGAGTTTTGTTATTTCTGGGTATTTGAAGTAATAGTCCACACAGAGAAGATATTTGGTTCCATTGAACTGAAACAGGTCAGCTCCTATTTTAGCCCAAGATCTGTCTGGTATGTCATGAGACAACAGAATTTTTTTAGGATTATTGGGGATATGCAAGAATGGGGCGGAAGCTACACACCAAAGGCACATACCCCACCCACGTAGCTCCACAGCCCACGACAGGCACAGGGTGCATGGTATTCACTACCGCATGCATCCACAGGATACCTTTCCATGACCCTGCCCCCAGCACGCAGAACTGCTCAGGGCAGGGGTTGAGTAGAGGACCCATGTGGGCATCCTGAGTCCAATAGTGAATCATCTGCACATGAAGGCATGGGTCCAGGTGCGTAAATAGCCAACACAGGCATCAGGACCCGTGTGATCATGCCCTGTTGGCTGGAGGACCCCCTGCCCCAGCCCCTGGTGCACTACGGCTACCTGCCAAACTGCCGAACCATCCCCCAACACACGTCTGTCTTGTCCCCCTTGTAGCAAAGCATACCCCAACACATGACTGCCCCATCCCCATAGTTTCAATGACCTCCCAACACACGACTGCCCCATCCCTGTAGTTTCAATAAACCCCTCCCATTACAATCTGCCCCATCCCCAATTTAGCAATGCATCCCCCAACACGTCTGCCCCATCCCTGATTTAGCAATGCATCCCCCCCAATACATGTCTGCCCTGTTCCAGAAGAAGAATATGACATCCCCCCCAACACATACTGAAGTGACCCAGTCCACACAACCCCGACCCCTGAACTCAGTGCCCCAGCAACATCACTGGTGGTCAGTGGACTCCCCATCCACCCGTAGCACACAACCCCCTCCCCAAGCTCATAGCTGAAAGATGGTGCTGCGGGTATAGACGGCCAGAGGCACATCTCTCTGCCCGCCTCCTCGGCCACTGGCCATCCAACTGATGCTGGGAACATGCTGCCTATATGGCAGTGTGCCACCAGCATCAGTTAGTGGCTGGCGACCAACCGCGCTAAGGAGGTGTTCGAGGGATGTGCCGCCACCGTGATATGCCTCTAGCACCATCTTTCAGGTATCAGCTTGGGGGAGTGGGGTTGTTAATGCTGCGAATGGGTGGGGGGTCCACTGACAACCAATGATGCTGCTAGGGCACCGGGTTCGGGGTTGTGTGGACTGGGGCACTTCAGTATGTGCAGGGGGGTAGGGATGTCATACTCTTCACCAGGAATGAGGTAGCCATGTGTTTGTGGGGAAACATTGCTAAATCGGGGACAAGGCAGACGTGTTGAGGGGGATGCATTGACACTACAGGGACGGGGCAGATGTGTGCGGGGGGCTGGCATACAGGCCTGGGGTGGGAGTCTGGTTATGTTGGAGATGTTGGACAGTTACTGCCGGGAACTGTGTGGGTGTTCCGTCATGTGGGGGGGGGCTGCCATACTGCTGCTGGGGCCAGGCAGAGGTCCTGTGTGCACAAGGCTGGGCACATACTGTGGTTATACGATACAGTCCCCCCTGATGTAACCTGCACTCTCCTATACCCACTGTACACAGGACATTTTCATTTTTCATATTTGTAACCACAGCTGCCACATTTGACTTCCTCTTTTGTGTTTTCTTTTGTTTTTCTTGAGCTGCTCTTTTAAATTTATTGTAGTCTTGTGTTGCCTTAATGAATGGCGCGTGGTGTAGGTACACCCCCGCAACGCCCACCGACCACCCCAGCACATTGCTGCCTATGTGACCAGGGGATCCAGTGTGTAACTGCCTTGCATGTCATTCATGAATGCTACCAGAGGTCAGCAGGACTACCGCTGCGCGGCATTCACACTTAGCTATGCCTACACACCCGGTTTCTGCAGCGTGTAAGCATGGTACATAGGGCCCATTGTTTATATTTGCATTGCAAATAGCACATTGTAAAACTATTTCTCCACTCTGTTTGGACATACCAGGCCAGTACAGTATGTCTCGTGCTCTCTGTTTACACTTTACAATACCGAGGTGAGCTTTGTGTATTTTCTGGAGCATCTGTTTTCTCATTTGTTGTGGAACTACAGTATCAGTTTTGCTCCTTTGAACAGTAGCTTGTCAAAGTATGTGATTTCCTCTCAAAAAGTCCAATAGTTTCTGATTTCTAGCCACACTTTGTCCCTTTCTGCAGGCCATCCATTTAGCACAACTGCTTTGAGCTGCTGTAGTGTCATGTCTTTATCTGTGGCTGACTGGAACTCTTGTAGTTTCTCTGCTGAGATAAGTAGCTGAGTAGTAAGCAGATTTACTTCCAGATTTGCACCTAGTAAGTCTTCAGTCTCCTCTCTAAGATAAGCACTGCTCAAGGCATCTGTAATGTGCGTGTCTTTCCCAGGCTTGTAATGAACTTGTAGACTGCCCTACCAGGTCAAAATGTCACACGTTCTACAGCGCACGTCATGACCACGAGGTAGGAACAGCGGAGAAGGTAAAAGTGAGAGGGTGCAAAACCACAAAAGGAAGTAAGCATGGTAGTGCGCCCTTTCACACTTCCCAGTGCAGGATAAGAATCCTGCTGGGGCAGGTCCACCAAGCAGTTGCCATGGCTCGATGGGATGAGTCACCAGCAGCAAGGGAGGCAGGCAGTGCGTCTGGGACTGGGTTTTGATTCCCAGTCCCAGACGCATGGAATTTTATTTTTTGGGGGGGACGGAGACCCCTGCAAAAACAAGAATTATGCCATTTGCAATATATCGCACTGTATTGGCAGTGCAGTATATTGCTACGGCATAATGTCTTGCAACATTATGACTCCATGCTGTAGACTGCACCTTTGCAACTTCATAAACATGTTTTGTAGCCTCGGCAGTGCTTGAGTTAAAGGTTTCCTGAATGTTGCCTGTAATGGACGATGATCTGACTCCATCTGCACCTGTTTCCCATACAAATATTGGTGGAATTTCTCACATTCATGGACAATCATTAGGAGTTCTTTTTCAATGTGGGCATACCTTTTCTGGCACTCACTAAGCTCTGGAGCCATAGACTACTGGCTTTCCCTCTTGCATTATCACTGCTCCCAAGCCTTCCAAGCTGGCATCCACAGACAGTGTACAGTAACTGGTTTGTTTACATCACTGTACTTAAGAACAGGTGCATTAGTTACCAAATTCTTGAGCTCTTGAAAGCTGTTTCTGTGCTGTTGTTCCCAGTGTCACTGGATCTTGCTCTCCAGCAGTTTCTTTAGTGGTGCGCTTACTTCAGACAGATTGGGAATGAATTTCGCTAAATACTGGATCGTACCCATGAACATCATCAAAGCTGGTTTATCCTCAGGATCTGGCATCTGCTGAATAGCTTTCACTTTCTCAGGGTCTGGTTTTAATCCTTCACTGCTCCGAACATGATCTACGTAGCTTTTTTCAGTCATTCTGATTTTGCACTTTTTGTTGTTCAGCTTCAGATTTATACTACTGGCTCTCTCCAGTAATTGAATCAATTGATCATGTTGCTTCACATTTGCTCCCCAGATGAGTATATCATCAATAATGTTCACTACTCCTTTTAGGCCTTCCAGCATCTGTGCTATGACTTTCTGAAACACCTCAGGTGCAGATAAGATTCTGAATGGGAATCTCTTAAATCGTATACCTTCCAAATAGCGTATTAAACGTACACAATCTGGAGATCTCTTCATCAAGCTGTATTTGCCAAAATCTTTGCTTTGCATCCAGTACTGAGCATACTTTAGCACTTGGCATCCCAGCTATTACTTCTTCCACTGTTCGCAGGGGTAGTGCTCTTTCTTTATTGCACAGTTTAAGTCTTTTGGATAAATAGATTCTGAGCTTATCAGGCTTTCCTACTGTTCATATGCTGTTAACCCAGTTAGCAGGCTCAGTTTGTTTTGCAATGATGTCTAATTTTTCCATTCTTTCAAGTTCTGCTTTGATTCTATCCTTCAGTGCTACTGGCACTTTCCTGGGTGGGTGCACAACAGGTTTAACAGTGGGGTCTATCTGGATATGGTGCTGTCCTAGTATGCATCCTATACCTGTAAACAAATCTTCATAGTTATCAAGTATGTCTCTTTCTCTGGGGTCTACATTAAAAATCCTTTTCAGCATGTCTGACTGCAATCATGTTACACGACCCAGTATTGCTGGTGCATCTTGATCAATTACATGGAACTGGATGTCATATTTCTGGCCTTTATACTCACATATGAGCTCTTTTTGCCCTTTAGGTATCTTCTGATGTCCTGAGTAAGTAACTAGCTTGTACCTGGACTTGCTCAGCTTAGCTCCATTTCTTCCTTTTTCTTTCTATAGTTTTTTCTGCACTTCTGCTACCATGTAAAGTATGAGAACCAGTAAAGGCTGTTTACTGTTCAAACTCTTTCATTAAAATTGCACAAGCATTTCCTGCTCATGCTGAAACATGTGCAACACTCACATGCCGGAACGTGTGCTTCACTACATTGGTTTCTATATTCTATTGGCGTCACCTACTGTTAAATCATTATACTATAGATACCTAGCTAGATCTGGCCATCTATAGATGCTAAATTGCTGCAGGGAGAAAAAGGTCCTATCCATTCTAATAACCAGGGTTTTTTTGTCTACGTGTTTCCTGTTAGTGTGCATGAAAATACTGTGAAAAATGTTATTGGGTCTATCATGCCTAAATCACCCCCTGTAATGGTACAACATGCAATGCTTCTTTTTGTGGGATTCAGTCTACACCTCCAATCATCTGGAAAAAGATATTGTAAGTACTTGTCTCTGTGGATATTGGGGCAGGGGGGATACAAGTTAAAAATAGAAAATGGGAAAGATAAAACTCTTTATCATGTACAGTAAACCCATTTTTTCTTAGACATTTGCCAATCCTTCATCTGCCAACCTTCTTTTTCCTTTCCTTTCCTCTATTTTGAAGTCCCAATTGCATTTAGCATAATCCTGACTACTAAAATGAATACCCAGAATTTTCATGAGGATTGATGAGAGAGGGGTGTCCACAATTGCCATAGGAAGTCTGGGGATAGCTTCATTATGTAGCATGTGGCACATGCATTTAGATTTGTTGATTCAGGATTCAAACAGACCAGGAAATTGTTGTAATATGGAACAAGCAGCATGACACAACCATCCATGTAGCTAAATAAACTGTCAACTGACCAACCACAAAGCCCAGCCCTTATACCTGATCCACTGTCATCCTCCTCCAGCTCTGCCAATCACTCTCAAACACCACCTTTCCATTTTAAAGCCCTCTCCACACATGACACAGTTAAGGTCCTCAAAATGTATCTAACCATGGCTTCCCTGGAGCTGACGGCCTATCTCCAGTCTTCCTCAAGCTGATCTCTCCGGCTATCGCCAAGCCACTCACCTTCATCTTTAACCTTGCCCTTTCCACCTCCTCCATGCCTGACCCAAGGAAGATAGCTAAGGTAATCCCCATTCTCAAATCTGGTGACCCCAAATCCACCGATAATTATCGTCCATTCTCCATCCTCCCACATCTGAGTAAACTACTCGAGAGAGCGGTACACAATCAACTCGCTGAGTACATAGGCAAATATAGCCTCCTATGCAACCAACAGCACAGTTTTCGCAAAAATCATTCCATAGCCACTGACTTTGCTCTTCTCACCAACCACATCCTCTCTAACATGGATAATGGTAAAGCCACTGGGTCTGTTTTCATTGACCTCTCTAAGGCTTTTGACATGGTAACCATGATCTCCTTACCTCCAAGCTTAGCCTCCTTGGCTGTTCTCAGAAAGTTACAAACTGGTTCACCAACTACCTTACTGGCTGCTCACAGTTCATGTGTATTGGCCAAACCTGCTCACCCACACTGCCTGTCTCTGTGAGGGTCCCTCAAGGTTCAATCCTGGGTCCCCTCTTTTTCTCCTTACTCGTCAACTCGCTTTCCTCTGACTGCTTCAACTGTCACTCTCTCCTGTATGCCAACGACCTTGTCCTCTTCCACAGTGACAAATCCATGGCCACAATCTCTTCAGTTCTCTCACACAACTATGCTGTGGC
Source organism: Neoceratodus forsteri (assembly GCA_016271365.2). Classification (NCBI taxonomy): domain Eukaryota; kingdom Metazoa; phylum Chordata; order Ceratodontiformes; family Ceratodontidae; genus Neoceratodus; species Neoceratodus forsteri. The sequence continues at coordinate 241,979,304 of CM057451.1, forward strand.
CCACATCTGGTTTTCAAAAAACCTCCTCTTAGTTAAGGCTAACAAAACTAAATCCATGCTGTTCGGATCAAAGCCCTTCCTTACCAATTCTAAAAACCATGCCCCCTTAAGCATTCTCTCCCTAGATGGCCCAGCCCTAGAGGACGTCAACACCTACAAATACTTAGGAGTTCTGCTAGACCCCTCCCTCACCTTCACTAAGCATGCAAATTCTCTAGTCAGAAGGTTCCATCAGAAGTTAGGTGCCACCTATAGATTCAGGCAATACCTTACTCCTGAAGCCAGACTAGCCATTGTCCAGGGTAATCTTCTCCCTATTCTAGACTACTGTTCTCCTATATATGCCAGGACCTCTGCTACCATCATGGCCAAACTCTCCATTGCCTACAACAGTGTCTGTCACTTTGCTTTATTTGCCCCATTCTCCACCCACCACTGCACCCTCTATAATACCCTTGGATGGCTACTGCTACAAGGTCACTTTGACCTAACCCTCTGCTGCATGGTGGACAACGTCATCTGCATGGGTCTAGAATTCCCCTAACTGCCCTCCTGAAAACCCGTACTCTCCACCGCAGCCTCCGCTTTAATGGTACTCCCCCCTAGCTGTTTCTAGGGTATCCACCAACATGGGTAGCAGAGCTTGGTCTGCAGCTGCTCCCTCACAATGGAACAAACTGCCAGCTGAACTCCACTCCATCAACACTCACTCAAGCTTCAAGTCCCACCTCAAAATCTGGCTCCTGATAAATTCCTCCTGCCGCTACTCCCAGGGGTTACCCACCTACCCACACTAGAAAACTCCCTAGCCTACAACTGTGACCTCCTTGCCTTGTATATATTGTATACTTACTGCATATTCTCTGTACTACATGCCCACTGGACTTATGTATCATACCTTATACATTGTGCTTATGATTGTTGTTTTGTATCAAATCTTTTTCATGTGATATATTTGTAACCTTGTATTCACTGTTACCCACTGGACATATGTATCATACCTGTACATTGTGCTTACTATTGTTGCTCTGTATATAATCTTCTCCATGTGTAACATTGTTACCTTGTATTCACTGTCACTCTGTGCCATGTGTTATGGCCCCGGGTCATGCCTGAAAACAGTCCCTGGGATCAATGTATCACCCAGTTATCAAAGTCATAAATAAATAAAAAAACACATCCTGCACTAATTAACATAGATCATCTGCACAGGTCAAAACCCTGGGGGATCTGTAGGCCCCCTAGGGTCTCAATTCCTCTAAAGTGACTATTCTGATTTAACTTCCTTACGGGGGGGGGGGGTCTATGTCTAATATGTAGAAGAAGAGAATGAGGGAGAATTCTTGTCTTACTCCTCTCAATACTGGGATATTATCACCCCTCCACCCATTAACATTAGGGAATACTATTGCACCTGAATAACATGTGAGAATCCATTTACTAAATGTGGTGGGGGAATTCATATTTCTCTAAAACTGTAAATAAATATTTGTGTGTGACAGCCTGTTGTATGCTTTTTGTTGGTCTAAAGATACAACATACACTGAGAGGTTGCTCTTTTTATGTTAAGAGGTTTCCCTCAGTAACATATGATGGTTCTGCATTGTCCTCCCAGGAACAGCACAAGCTTGTGAGGAATCTATAATGAGGTCTATTATCAGGTTAAGTTTTTACTTAAACTTTTCATTAAGATTTTAAAATCCATGTTTAAAAGATTAATCTACCTCCAGTTTTTTAAATCTTGTCTGTCACCTATTTTAAAATGAGACTTGTGGCAGCCTCCTGCATACTTCTTGGCATTTTACTGCTGTTTAAGCAGCAGTTGAAAATCTCAGGTCTGCACATATCTGTTCTTTCATTACTTTATACCAATTTGTAGTGAGGCCATCAGGGCCTGAGGCACTGCCTGAGTTCTAAGACTTACCAGAAGACTGAACTTCTCCACTTGGATAGGTTTCCTAAATCCATACCAAAATTTGGAACATTATATTCCCTACTAGAAACTAGAATCTAAAGGGTTTATGGTGTCATTGGATTCTAAACCCTCTCTGACCTGTCTGTTAACTTCCAACAGGATAACCATTTTGTTTTGATATATGACTCCTTCTGGAACTTACTGGAAGAAATCATATGCTGCTGCACCCACTGGCTACAACTTTCAAAAGGTGTGTTTGATGGCTGTTTTCCCTGTGTGCCATACCATTGTTCAACTAAGAGGTATGTAACCCGATCATATTGGAAACATTTAATTCATTTCATTTTATTTGAATTTTGGTAACCAGGTAAACCCACTGAGACAATGGAGTTCTTGTTTCAGTGGTGACCCGGTTGAGTTACATAGCATAGAAAACTCACAGTGACAATGCAGTGCAAATTACATGGTAGGTAAGGACAAAGAACAAGAGCCAATTATGATACCAACCACAATAGTAATTAGTTACAGACATTGACGTATATCAAGGCTATGATTGTACCTAAGTATTTTCATTTCAGGTGTGCATTGTCACTATTTAGGAGAGGGACTAAAGCAATCAGATCAGCTGGCTAGTGACTAGATAAATTCAGGGACGAAGGTAACATTGACATTCCTTGGTTTTGGTTATTTCTTGGAAGAAATTAACATTATCTTTACAAGCAAAACAAATAAGCTTCATTTTAAAGTTATTAGCCATTTTGTAACCCTGATTTCACTACCTGTTCAAAGAAAGCCTGTTCCAGTGAAGAGCTGCTGATGATGTCATCTAGGGACCTTGCAGTCTAGTTTTTTCCTGTCAGCAAGCTTATAGGATCTGTTTCTCTAAAGCTGTAAAGATCATGTGCAATGGTTTTTATGTTTGCTTGCACGCATGTGCAAGAAACATAGTGCCATCATCTGAGTTTTTCAGAGGTGTGTCAACATCTTCCAATTCAGTCAGTGTGTTTGTAGGTGTGGTCACAGTTCTCCAATCACTGCTGAAGCTGTCTATGACAGCAGTTGAAAATGCAGTGGCATACAGTTGAAAGAGGGAGCTACGCTGCAGTGAGCAGCTCCTCCCCCCCTCACACACACACAGATCAACTGTGTCAGTTGCCTGATAGAATGGTGTAGTCTTGTCTAGCTTAGAGAGACAAGCCACACATCATTACTTTAATAAACTGTTCCCTGCCAAAGCAGGACCACCAAAATGTGTGGGTGCCTAACAGTCCTTACACACGCCAGCTCTCCAAAGCACACCTTCATGGACTCCATGGGTTCTAATCCTCCAGAAAAAAAATACCTCAGCATTTGATGTGAAAACTCAGACTTCTTTTTATGTGTAATTCCAAGCAATTTCTCTTACTAGACTCTGTCAATGTGAACTCCTCGCTGCTAAAACCTATGCAAATGAACTTGAGCGTCCTGTACTACCTGCAGCTGAAGCAAAGAACAGCCAGAATGCACAAAGAATACTGCTATGCATTTCAGCAGCAGCCAGTGGGAGAGGTTTTCATGACTGAAGCACTTTAATGCACCTTTTAGTGTTGTCATATACACACCCCTGTGTGGTAATTCACTAAACTGCACACTTAGTCTGGTAATGCAGCTTCAAAATATTTTTTTTTCTGAATTGCCGTGAGCTGTCATTTAGATAGAATCACACAGCTCTTTCTCAAATCAGATGCTCAATGAAGTCACATCACCTTGTGACCCTAAACATCTTATGGTTGGACATGTGCCCTAACAAAATAGCGAAAACTAGGTATAGAAAAAGAAAACACAAATTCAACCGTAGCTCACAATCAAATCCACCCTTTTCTCCAGTGAATCTGAAGCCGCCTAACAGCCCACCCCTGGGTGCTCATGCACTCCCTCCACCCGCACAACAGCACCGCCAACGGGGGTGCTGTTGCATTTTATTTCATAATTTCTTGATCCTGTTGCTGCCACCATACTGATACAGTAATACTTTTTATGGCTCGAAAACTGCTTGACATTAGTTAATTACAAATGGCATCCCTGTTTGACGCTGTGGTGTGGAATATGGTGGTGCTCAAATTTTAAGCCAAGTATTACATGCAGATATGTTGTTATTGACTCATGTCACTTACTATTTTATACATCTATTGATTTTTTCAATTCACTTTTGCTGACAAATGTTGATCGCAGGGATTCTGGTGTCACAATTCAGTTCAGCGACGTGTAACATCTTAGTGCAGATGCTAAGTAACTGTTTTAAATTGCTGAAAAAGTTAACAGCGATGAAAGTACATGGACTTCTTTCTTCCGTGTCTGGAGTTGTAGTGGTGTTATTGGCAAGTGCATGTCCCTTTGCTCTAGATCTATCAGTGAGATGTCTATTCTGTGCAATGGACACTGGCTGAATGTTATCAGCTGACAGTTTTCATTTCATTATCAACAGATAAATATTCAGGGCTTTGCAAATGCAACTTTGCTGGTAGCACAGTTTCATGCCCCCAAGTGTCTCATCAGTTAGTGGTTATATCTTAACCGATGATCACAAAAAGTATGAAAAGATTTGCCGCTGAGTAATGTAAATGCCAATCCACCTAAGCACCTTTAGGCTGCAAACATAATTTAAACGTATAGGATTCTGGATCGGTGTATCACTCCTTGGCACAGCAACGGTTAATAAGTTTAAGCACATTCTCAGGACACTGTTCACTTGCCCCTCTCCCACCATACGATCCTGGTCACCTGAAATAAACCTGACATTTTAGTATCTGTTTTACATCTTGGCTCAGTTAGGCAATCAATGCTGTAAGAACATAAACGGACATATAAATGGGGACTATAAGAACATGGTCACCTGAAATAAACCTGACATTTTAGTGTCTGTTTTACATCTTGGCTCAGTTAGGCAATCAGCGCTGTAAGAACATAAATGGACATATAAATGGGGACTATAAGAACATGGTCACCTGAAACAAACCTGACATTTTAGTGTCTGTTTTACATCTTGGCTCAGTTAGGCAATCAGCGCTGTAGGAACATAAATGGACATATACATGGGGACTATAAGAACATGCCATGGGTGCTCCTGCCTTAGTCCAGCTGTGCAACATCAGCCTGAAGCTCAGGTAGAGCTTACTGTCTACCACTTTGTTCACCCCCTATGTACCTGTACCATTTCACATCCTCCCTTGCCTTAGTCCAGCTGTGCTACATCAGCCTGAAGCTCTGGTAGGGCTTACTGTCTACCACTTTGTTCACCCCCCATGTATCGCTGTGCTACATCAGCCTGAAGCTCTGGTAGGGCTTACTGTCTACCACTTTGTACATCATCCCATGTACCTGCACCATTTCACATCCTCCCTTGATCTACAGTGAATGGATCCCTCATTCATACATCACATGTGCACGCACAAAAAGGAAAAAAACGGTCTTCAAAAATTAAGATACATTTATTATGTTTGTTATGTTTGCTTGCACACATGTGCAAGAAACATAGTGCCATCATCCGAGATTTCGGAGGTGTGTCACCCGCTCTTCCAATTCAAGTCAGTGTGTTGGCAGGCGCGGCCCCTGTAAGCCAATGCATGATGGAGCTGCCTATGACAAGCTCCAAAATGCAGTGGCATACAGTTCAAAGGGGGAGCTACGCTTCAGTGAGCAGCGATAAGATATCGCTTGCTCATGCGCAGCCCCCCCACACACACGCACACGCAGGCGTGTGCACCCCCCTCGCTTGCACGCACACACAGTATAGCCGACGGGGGTGCCCAATCCCCCATCAGCTGTGCTGCGCTCACCCCACCCCCCAAAGCCTTCCAAATGCCATGCTGGGTGGCCACCCCAGCATGGCAACTCATGATATAGCCGGGGGGGTGCCCAATCCCCCGTTGGCTCCACTGTCCTCACCCTCCCCGAGTACTGGGTGCCACGCTGGGAGCCCACCCCAGCATGGCAATCGATGCTTTGGGCGACGGGAGTGCCCAATCCCCCATCAGCTGAATGCCCCCCAACCATCCTTGTGCCATGCTGGGAGCCCACCCCAGCGTGGCAAATGCCCTGCATCATCATTGGAAACAAAAAGAACACCTGTAAAGAAAAAACGGTCCCACGTAGTCTCCCTGACCCCCCTCCCACAACCCGCACCCACCCACTGCACACCCTGCCTCCCCACACCCCCCTCACCCCATACTTACCTCTGGACCTTGGCGCAACGATCTTCGGTGTACCGGGAACACGTCTGCACTCTTCAAAGCTGACCGCGAACTGAGGAAATGACGGTAAGCTGTATAATGGGCTAGATAGGGTTTTCAACTTTGTTGCATATCTCAGGCATTTTTGGAATTTTTGCACCAAATTTTCAACATGGGGTTTTGGGACCCCTTCTCATGAATGATGTCACTGTCATGGTGTTATTAGGGCCGAAGGATGACAGCAGTCACTGCGGCGAAATCACCTTCGGGACTGATTAATGAAATAACACTGCCAGTGTTCATAAAGGTGGGCTCTCAAAAGCCTATTTTAATTGGTGAACAAAGCTAAAATGACTTTCTTTCTGAATGTCTTGTGCGGAGTTCTATACTGCAGCTCGTAAGTTCAAGAATTTTCAATATTTTCACTCCAGATTTTCAACATTGACATTTTACCACACCTTCTTATAAGTAGTACAGCTGTCATTTTTCACATCTCACCCAAAACATGTTTACACCCATGTAGCACACAATGGCGCAGTCGGTGTGCTAAATCAATGTACGGGACAAATTAAGAAAATCACAGTGACACTGTTCATGAGCAGAGGTCTTAAAATGCCTATGTTGAAAATTTGGTGAAAAAATTCCAAAAAATGACTGTTTTACGAGCGTGCATACAGTAGTTCCTACGCATCAGAAGTTCTGTAACTTTCAATATTTACATTCTCCAGATTTTCAACATTGCCATTTTACCACACCTCCTTATGAGCAGTACAGCTGTCATTTTTCACATCTTGCCCAAAATGTGTTTCCGCCCATGTAGCGCACAATGGCGCAGTCGATGTGCGAAATCAATGTATGGGACACATTAAGAAAATCACAGTGACACTGTTCATGAGCAGAGGTCTTAAAATGGCTATGTTGAAATTGATAACAATTCTAAAAATGACTGTTTTACAAGCGTGCGTTGCGCAGTTCCTATGCATGCTCATAAGTTTGCAAATTTAATATTTTCACTCCAGATTTTCAACATTGCCATTTTATTACACTTCCTTATGAACAGTACAGCTGCCATTTTTCATATGCTGCCCAAAATGTGTTTTCGCACATGTAGCGCACAATGGTGCTGTTGGTGTGCGAAAGCAATGTTTGGGACAGATTAAGAAAATCACAGTTACACTGTTCATGAGCAGAGGTCTTAAAATGGCTATGTTGAAAATTTGGTGACAAAGTCCATAAAATGACTGTGTTCTGAGTGATATTTTAAGCCCAGATTTTCACCAGTGGCATTTTCACACTGCCTTATTTACAGTACAGCTGTCATTTTTCACAACATGGCGAAGTGTGTTTTCACACTTTCAGCGCAAGATTGTGGCTCGCAGGGAAATCATTGTTCGGACAGATAAAGAAAATCACAGTGACACTGTTCATGATCGGAGGCACCAAAATGCCTGAGTTGACAATCTTCTGTAAAAAAATCCCCAACCTAATTATATTAGTTGTGCATTGCACACGGTTTCTATGTCACGCTCATGACTTTACCATTTTTTAAATATTTTTACTGCAGATTTACAAGCGTTGCCATTTTACACCTCCCATGAACAGTACAGCTGTCATTTTTTACATCCTGTTAGGAATGTTTTGCACCTGTGGTGCTAAATGCACGTGGTAAGCTGTGCATAAGCAGCTTTCGACTGAAACTGATATTCCCCTGTTCATGAGGTGGGGTCACAAAATCCATGTTGAACATTTGGAGTGAAAATACCAACGAATGCCTGAGGTATTAGGGTTTCCAACCATAACACCCAACCCCAGAGAATGACAGGCATCAGGGGTGTGACTTGGGATTCTTGCCTGTAATGCTCATACCATTCCATACCCTGCAGCCAGTGAGAAGCATTGAGGTATGCCTTGGACTCTTCGCACCAAAGTTCACGCCATTCTCTATATCACACCATCCACTGTATTTCCTAATGGAATGGGGTCCACATAAGTACCAAAGACCCCAAGGAACACCATGACACTTGCCAGTGTCTGCAGGGTGGGGTGTACTGAAATGGCGTGGCCGTTATGGCTGACGACCCAAAGGCACACCCCAATGCCTGTCACTCTCTGCAGGGTGGTGGTGGGGTTGGCTTCAGTTCAATACTTCACTGCCATTACTATTACGCAGTTCTCTAACTTCTACACTACCACTGCCAATGCCAGCAAGCAAACATTCGGCATTGACAAATGCTTGTTATAAGTAAAACAGGCAGTATGAGTTAGTAAACATTGCTTTAAAAACTGTTTCAGGCTTTGTAACAAAACTGACAATATTTTGTCTGGGTGCCTTTTTATTGGGGTCATTTTGCTGAATGCTGGATCATATCACGCTGTGAGGTTTGCGGACTAAGTTTCTGATGAAAGGCTGCGCTCATTCACACCTATCAGTCAACTGAGGCAACTTCTAAGAATAGCAATTTAAAACAATGATCCCACCTCCTTGTTAATGGGAGTGAGGCAGAGTCATCTATGTTCTACTCTAAATTACAATGATCATTTTACCAGAGCTAACGCTTCCACCCCAGTAGGAATTAATACATATAAGGCCCCTATTAAAACATATTGTAAAGCAGACAATGACAAATAGCAGTAAAATTAGTAGCACTCTAAATAGCTTCAGCAGTCTGGAGGCATGCTGGCTTAGTACCCAGCAATCCTGGTGAAATGGACCACACAAAAACAGCATAAAATTAAACTGCAATTGCCACCTCTCTAGCTGACCTCCAAAACCTCTCATTTTCCACTGCTCAAATTCCAGCCCCTTGGAAGCAGGTGGCTGTCATACCGCTACCGAAGGGTGGTGATCCAGCTGCACCCAGAAATTATCATCCCATTTCCCTTCTCCCAATTCTGGCCAAACTTCAGGAACACCTAGCTCTTACCCAACTCACTCAATTTCTAGAGTCTACCTCCTTCTTCACCCCTTATCAGTCAGGGTTTCGGAAATCTCACTCCACCGTCACTGTACTCTTGAGACTCTCAAATGACATCTCCTCAGAGATGGACAAGGGGCATATCAGCTCAGTCATTTTCATAGATCTGGCCAAGGCCTTCGACACCGTCTCCCACCCAAAGCTACTCGCAAAACTAAATGACGCAGGTCTCTCCAGCCTAGCTGCTAGCTGGTTCCAGGCGTACCTGACTGGCAGACAACAGTCTGTAAAAATTGGTACACAAGTATCCCCCCCACTCCCAATCACTATGGAAGTCTCCCAAGGCTCTGTCCTGGGCCCCTTACTTTTTTCCATATTCTTAAATGACCTCCCACTGACCTGCTCTACCTCAGCCATACAAATGTATGCAGACACCGTACTGTGTGCCTCCGGCCCCTCCACTAGGGATGTGTATGCAGCCCTCTAACAGGATTTTGATGCCATCCAACAATGGCTTAGATCCAATCAACTAGTACTAAACTCGAAGAAAATCATCTCCCTAGCCTCCGGCACACAACCTCGACTCTCCTGCCTAGCTGCTTCCCCCACCTTCCATACCCTGGATGGGTCACCTTTGGAGACCTGCACCTCCTTTAGATACCTGGGAGTATGGCTTGATCAATACCTTGATTTCTGTCCACATTGACTCACTACACAAAAAAACTGCACTCCAAACAGGGCGCACTTCATCGTAATAAAGGGTGCCTGCCCACCACGTTCCGGAGAGAAATAGTGCATAAAATTATTCTTCTTATCTTTGACTACGGTGATGTGGTCTATGGATCAGCACCCCCATCCACCTTAGCCAGCCTGGACACCCTCTTTCACTCCTACTGTCGCTTCATCCTGGAATGCCCCACCACCACCCATCACTGTGACCTATACAGCTCCTTAACACTAACCTCACTCGAGTCTCGACGTCGGATGCATGGCACAAATGTCATAGCTAAATTCTGGACAAATTCCGTCCCCCTCCCCACCTCAGCTCCGCTTTGTTGGCACAACCCTCCCCAGCCTACTCTCTCAGATGCTCCGACTCCTGGCTACTCAAAATCCCTTTCATGCACACTTCAAAGGGCCAATCTGCCTTCAAATACTGCCTGCCCAAAGTCTGGAATGATCTTCCTGCTCACATCAGGCTCACCCCGGCCCCTACTCTCCTTAAACCACTCCTCCATGACCAGCAACCCAGACCCACAACCAAGGGGCATCTAGATGTACCTTGACAGCTTTAATATGTCTCAGCAAAATTACTGTATACCTGCATGATTTCTGCCTGTATATACTCTGCAGTCTTAGGACTAACCTTGTAGTAGTAGATTATATCAAATGCATGTCTAGCTCTGTTACTATTGCTGGACCTGTTGTTGTTACCCCTGTATTGTACATGTCCTGTTGTATTTTCTATGTAACCCCCAGGATGCATCTGGAAACAAGCGGTCTCCGCTCAGTATGCCTGCCTGGTTAATCTCTTAAATAAATAAATAAAATAAATAATATAATTTTATCAACTTTGATACAAAACCTGGAACATATATAGTATTTATAGCAATGTTTTCTAACTGGAGCTGTCTGTTTTACTTGTGAAAACCATTGCACATGATCTTTACAACTTTGGAGAAATGGGTCTTATACGCTTGCTGACAGTCATTATTAGACTTTGAGATCCCTACATGACATCATCAGCAGCTCTTTACTGACACCTGCTTTTATTGCACAGGTAGTGCAATCAAAGTTACAAAATGGCTAATAACTTTAAAACAAAGTAACATAGAAATCTAGTTTTTGGTATGAGATTTACTGGGAGCATGCTTATTTGGATTCTGCAATGTAGCACTTTTGGCGTCAGTGGCTCTTTAAATGCTGTTGTAATAATAGGTATTTATGTCACCCTTCCTTTGCTTGTTCCCTTCCAGTTTTTTATAAAAACACTTTTATTTCATTTTTTATGTTCGTGGACACAAGCACAGATGAACATGTTGATATGAGAGTTGTTAGAGAGGGGTGTGAGGGGTGCCAGCCCAATGGAGAGCGGTGCTGTAGGGCCTGGTCTGAAGCAAGTGAATCAGCAGGCAGTGTCCTGATGACACTGGTTTTGTGAGGGGGCTGGTCTCGACAAATTTTTCAAAAGACAGAGCCAATGCAGTAGCATCACAGCGCTGTCCTTTGAATTAAAGCCAGACTGATCAGTCTGGCAAACGGACAATCCTCCCACTCCCGCCCACTGCATGCTGTCCTCCCTGCTCCTGTACCAGGCCCCGGCAACAAATAAAACCCTCTCCTCACTCCCACTGTGTGCTGTCCAGCCCACACCCTCCAGTACCCATTCCCGTGCCCCAATATCAGGGTGCCCAATCCCCCGTGTCGGCATGTCCCCACCACCACCACCACTACCATTGTGGCACACTGGGAGCCCACTCCAGTGTGCCAAAACCCACTGCAAACCTGTCTATTTCCTTTGCCAACATTGGGATGCCCAATCCTCATGTCGGCATGCCCCCACCACCACCACCACTATTGTGGTACACTGGGAGCCCACCCAAGTGTGCCTAAATGAATTTAAATATTTTTCCCCCCTACAATAAAGAAAACCATACTCTGCCGTGTTTTTTTAGACTTATAAAAAAGAAAACGGTCCTTCATCGTCTTCTAGTCCCACCTCCCCCATCCTGACCCTCCTTCTGTGCACCCACCTCCCCTTACCCCATATTTACCTCCAGAGTTCAGCACTGTCATCTTGTCCAGACCAGGACACACGTCTGCACTCTTCAAAGCTGACCGGCAAACTGAAGACTCAAAGGTAAGCTGTATAATGGGAGTCAATGTGGGGCTTTCAACTTAGGCTGATACCTTGGCCAGTTTTAGGAATTTTGGCACCAAATTTTCAACATGGGGTTCTTGGGACCCCACTTCCTGAACACTGACACTGTCATTTCGTTTCTCAATCCCGAAAGGTGATTTTGTGGTCATTGCATGGAATCACCTTTCAGGACCAATTAATGAAATGACAGTGCCACTGTTCATGAGGTGCGGTCCCAAAAAGCCCATGTTGCAAATTTGGTGAAACAATTTCAAAAAATGACCTTGTTAGGAGCATGCATTGTGCAGTTTCTATGCATGCTCATAACTTTGCCAATTTTTTATATTTTTACTCCACATTTTCAACATTGCCATTTTCTCACACCTCCTTATGAAAAGTACAGCTGTCATTTTCACATCCTGCCCAAAATGTGTTTTCGCACCTGTGTCACAGAATGGCGCGGTCGCTGTGCAAAATCAACTTTTAGGACAGATTAACAAAATCACAGTGCCACTGTTCATGAGGGGAGGTCCCAAAATTCCCATGTTGAAAATTGTCAGTGAGATCATAATGCTGATGATGCAGTGTGAGGCAGTAGAGTTAGATATGTCAGCTTCCAGGCCAAGAGCTGTTCCACACATCCAGCACAATATTATCACTGTGGCGTTTCAGTATTTGATTTGCCATGGGACCCCTTTCCTTTTCCAATATTCTGCTTTCCCATCTGGTGCTTCTGCAATAGTCGACTGCTGATACCAAACAAACTGAGTCAGATGCATAAAATAATAACAATAATAGGTTTATTCAGGAACACAAACAGGGACATCTCATCAGCATGAGGTACAGACTTAGACTGACTGAGGAAACAGGAAATTGGTGTTTTCTGTCCCTACAGGCAATAATTAGCATAACATGTGACCATAGCATTAGCTGAAACATTCTGCTCTTAGATTAAAGGGGTGGCAGCTATTCTTAAGCCCCTTGCTTAACCCTGTACTCTACATCACCCAGGGGACAGTAAATGTGAGTACCACTTGAACAAGAAAAAGGCATTACTATGGCATTGAACAATATAAAAAACAGAATAAAGCTGTAATCATAAATGTAAATATGTCAGTAACATTAGTAAAAAAAAACACATCAATGAGATTGAGCAATGATGTAGCAATAATCAGCAATATTGTAGAAACTTTTAGATTGATGAATTGTTTCATAATTCATTTACACACCCTACTCCACTGTAGGGGAGGGGAGAAAAGAATCTGGACTACACTGGTGGCCAGTCAGCGTAGTGCCAGGGGAGGGGGGTCACTATAGCACTTGAGGCTTGGCCATGCCACAAGCGCTAAAGTGTGGGGAAGGGAAAGGGAAGAGAGGGAAGGGGGGCAGCAGGAATTACCCATTGCAATTGAATTATATGACAGTATTGCAAACCACAATTATGTCTAAACCTAGGAGAAAAAAAAGCAGTTAGTGCAAAGGCAGTAAATTCTATAAACATTAGATACAACAGTTGAGTGAATTATGAAAATGCAAGAATAAATATGCGTACAGAGTTATAAGGCAGACAAGAATTGACCACTGAGTCCAAATTTAAAGTTCACAGTTTTTTGCAACTTTTGCAGTCAGTTGGAATGGACTTGTGTGTGGATTGGACCAGTTCCTGACAGGATGGGGTCAAGTCAGGAAAGGAGACCCAAGAGTTCCTCGAGCTGTCATAACCACACCATTTTACCCGATAAGTCCAAGATCCGTTGGCATATTTTTTGCACAATATCTTCTCAATCCGATATACAGGAGAGTTCTGAGAAAAAGATGCATCAGCAGAGGATTGAGAGATTCCCAGTAGTCCATCAGGCTGAGTTGGCAAAACAGGATCCGGTTGATTGTCAGGACCATGGGGTAGTGAAGGAACTGGTCTAAAATTGTCTGCAGGAAGTTCAGTTTACAAAAGTATAGCAGGTTCTAGTGCAGCTTCATTACTTGGGGAACTGGGATCACCAGGGAGGGTATCATTCAGGTACCCATGTTTCAGTCTGTTGATGTGGATTTTATTGTGTACCAGCTTTCCATCAGACGTGCGGAGCAAGCAAACATGAACAGGAGGAAGCTTTTTCACAATATAGAAGGGACCAGTCCAAGGGTGAAGCAGTTTTTGGTTGTGCCCAGAACTAGGACAGGTCAGTACAAGTATACAATGTCCCCAACAGAAAATGAAGGTTCATGTGACTTGGCTACTGACATTTTCTGCATTGCAGATTTTCTCTGGCTCAGTGTGTCAACTGCAATACATCTGGCAAGTTCAAGCTGTTCCAGCACTGGAATGAGGAAGGATGAAGCTGGCTTTAGAACCTCTAGCAGTGAGAGAGCCCTATCCAGAGCTGCTCTTGGGTGATGTTCATGGACTAGAAAAAATGGTGTGTACTCTGTACTGTCGACACAAGGGCTGGTGTTGTAAGCAAATTGAATGAAGGGAACAAAACTATCCCAAATGTCGTGAGTCTCATTCAGGTACTTGGAGAGTGTATTAAGAATGGTAGACATCATTCTCTCACTTTGTCCATTGTATTGTAGATGATAACTGGTTGTGTGAGTCTTTTTGATGTCGAGAAGTTTGTGTGTCTCTCGCACAATAGTTGAAAGGTAGTTAGTGCCTCTGTCCAAATGCAGGTACTCAGGGGTACCATGACGACAAATGATTCTGTTGAGGAAGGCACTTGCCACTGTGGCAGCTTTAATGTCTTTTAGTTGGATTAATTCCAAATACTTTGTAAGGTAGTCCACAAAAACAAGACTGTATTTATTGCCAGAGTCAGGACATGTAGACAAGCGGCCGAGAATGTCCATGCTGACTCTTTAGAATGGTTCAGGGCTACAGGTATTGGAATGATGTGTGCCTTTGTCGGTTTGGCAGGAGGCTTTCTTTGGGAACAGGGCTGGCAGAATTTGACAAATCGGACAATGTCTTTGTTCATGTGAGGCCAGAAGAAGTGAAGCCTTGTCTTTTCGAGAGTTCTGTATATTCCCATATGACCTCCAGAAAATGGATACGCATGAGTGGAGAGAAGAACTTGAGGGATGAGAGAGGCTGGCACAACCAGCTGTACATGAGTTCTATCCATGCGATGGCTCTTGCCTTCCTTGGTCCAAATGTAAAAAAGTACTCCGTCATTGAGAAGTACTGTGATGCAAAGAACAGAACATCCTGGCGGTGTTTCTTTTGTTGTGGTAAAGTTCCAGTCTCTAGATATGTGATGATGTCTGTAAATTGAGGATCAGTTCTTTGTTGCAGTTTACTTGTCGACAGGGAAATATTAGTATTAGAGATTGTAAGAAGCTCTTCAGCTGCTTGCAATAAGTGAGGATTGGTGCTTTTCTCTGTAGAAGCAGTTGGTAGCAGCAAAGCAACTTGAGGTGCTATAGGAGTGTCCACAGGAAGCTCATATGTGGAGTGGAAAGGAAGAGCTTGTAGGCAAGCTTCTTCAACTGGTGAGGCTGATGCGGAGGGATACCATCTCTGGCTTACAGCATCGGCATTAGAGTGAACTCGACCTGGTAAGTATTGTATCTCAGAATTGTAGCATTGCAGTATGGCAATCCATTGGGTGAACTTTCCTACTGGCTCCTTCATTTCGAACAACCATCTGAGGACAGAGTGATCCACGATAGCTGTGAAGGAGGAGAAGCAAAGGTAACAGTCAAACTTCTTTACAGCAAAGAACACAGCTAGGCATTCTTTTTCTGTGATGCCATAGTTTTGCTCCGCTGATGAAAAAGAGAGCCTGGCATAGGAAACAACTCATTCTGTTCCATCTTGGATTTGACACAGTACAGCACCCACAGCAAAGGAACTAGTGTCTGTGTAGAGCTTGAATGGTTGGTCGAACCTTGGGCAGGTCAGTACTGGGGAAGAAATAAGTTCTCTTTCAAGGTTTCAAAGGCCTCTTTGCATTCAGAAGTCCATATGTAGTCACATCCCTTTTTGGTAAGAGCGGACAGTGGAGTTGCAGTCTAGACATAGTTGCAAATTAATTTTTTGTAGTAGCCAGACAAGCCCAGAAAAGCGCTAAGGTCTTTGAAGTTTGTAGGTTCTGGAGAGTCTTTTACTGCACAGAACTTATCTGGATCTGGCGAGATGCCTTCCGAACTGACCACACATCCCAGGTAATGGATCTGATGCTGTGCAAAGCAACACTTCTCTGGGCGAAGTTTGAGGTTGGGTTGCCTGAGACATTTGAACACCTCTTTGAGATGGTGGAGGTGCTCTGGGAAAGTTCTGCTGAACACGATAACATCATCGAGGTAAACTAGGCAAGATTTCCAAGACAGTCCATGTAATACAGCTTCCATGATGTGTTGAAATGTAGCTGGACTATTCCGAAGTCCCATAGGCAGACACTTGAACTGAAAAATTCCCAAGTGGCAGAGCCAGACTGTGTATGGGCATGAAGCTGGATCAATAGTAACGTGGAAGAATCCACTCTCAAGGTCTAAAGTGCATGGAGCAGTGGTTTAAGGACCCTAGACTGGTCTTGAATTATACAAAGACCAAGACCATGATGTTCTCCATTCCACAAAGCACACACAGAGCCTTTCCACTTGCAATTATGAACGTTGGGGGTTCCACTCTCGAACTTGTTCGGCACTTCAAATACCTAGGCATCACTATCAATTCCACCCTATCATATGTCGAGCACATCGACATTACTGCAGGGGTCATCAATATCAGAATTGGGATCCTGTATCAGTACAAGCACTGTCTTACTCATGAAGCCCTGAACACTGCCATCAATAGATCAATCATCTCACTCATTGATTATGGAATGGTGATCCACGGATCTGCAACAGACATAGCCCTCCACCGCATCTCAGTCACAATGAATAAAGCCTGCCATCTCCTCAGAGGTGCTGTAGACTCAGGCACACCTGTGATCTCTATACCATGGCTGACTGGCTACAGCTCAGTGGAAGAATCAGGTACCAAACCTGCCTCCTTGCCAAAAAAGCTTCCTTAAACCTTCTACCACCAGGAGTATGGAACCTACTGATCCCTTTCCAGAGCACAAAGCAAACCAGAAGTGCTGCCTCTCAAGTATTACATGTGCCAAGGTGCCACACTACCTTGGCTCAGTGGGGTTTCTCATACTTGGCCCCCCTCTGGACAAATGCACTGCCTCAGGACTTCTGTGATGCAGCAACAATTGTCTCCTTTTTTTTTTAACTTTATTTATGCACCATACTCATGGGGAACTCTCTCAGGCATCCACCTAACCTTGCCGCTCTACCTCTGAGCCTGAAACTATCCAATCCCTGGCACCAGCCTGGAAATCCCCTTGGCTCTGAGCCCCCCGAGGTAGGGCTGCCATTTCCTCTTAGGGTGCTCTATCTACAACTTGGCAGGCCGGGCTGGGCTCGGCCCAGGGGTGGATGGAGTTCGGCTGATGGTGTGTGGTGGGTGGTGGTGCCATTGCCTATCCCCATGGATGAGGATTTTTTAGCTTCTGTTACCCCTGGGGAGGTGACGTGCAATGACGTCTGTGCATGGCTACCCTGCTGACGTCTGCCACACTCCCCGTCCCTTACAACTCTAGCTGTTGATCCTGTAG
The DNA here is from genome assembly GCA_016271365.2 of Neoceratodus forsteri. Classification (NCBI taxonomy): domain Eukaryota; kingdom Metazoa; phylum Chordata; order Ceratodontiformes; family Ceratodontidae; genus Neoceratodus; species Neoceratodus forsteri. Next base: position 241,996,808 of record CM057451.1, read on the forward strand.
TACCACGATCTCCATCGGGGGTCACAAGGACACCAAACGGCCCCTGGAACCCTCCCCAGGGAGAGGAGAGCAGTCCTTCAGATGCTTGATCCTCTCCCTCTCCCTCTTCTGCCGACCCCTGGCTCCCCGAGCTCATTCCCGAACCCGGGTCACCAGCACGGCATGAGTTGTGATGAATGGCTCTTTTAAACACAAACTGCACCAATACCTTCTCACCATGGGTACCTGTGCCTGCCCCCACTAAATCCCACCTCAAGACAGTAACCCCATGGCCGTAGTCTGCACTTACCCTCTAGCACTTCTTAACCCTGTCACTGTTCCACTGGGTTGCTCTGACTTTGCACTTCACTGACCCACCATCCTCTCCCATGGCACTGCCATGCCCCCCCACCTCCCTTCCCTACCCTCCACCTCCTACCCCCACCACCCCTTCCTCTTACCATTACCTCTCCATCTCCTCCCCCCTCCTCCCTCTCTCTACTCTACTGATTTTGTCTCTCCTTGACATGGGCATACATTGTGCAATGCTTCAGTATAATGTAACCATGAACTTTATCTGTATTGTTGTACCGTAACATGTGTTTGTATATTTGCTATCAAACCACTTTGTATTTGAATGTTTATGTATCATTCTGTAGTTGTTAACTGACATGGAACCAATTAACGAGCGTCCACTCACTGGTGCTATCCAAGATATCAAAATAAAATAAAATGTGACCATAGCATTAGCTGAAACATTCTGTTCTTAGATTAAAGGGGCGGTAGCTATTCTTAAGCCCTGTGCTTAACCCTGTACTCTACATCACATAGAAGACTTTCTGTTGAGCAAAGAGAAAAAGAAAAATACCTCAGAAATAAAAAGTTACAACTGACTGCTTCTTAAAATTTGTATTATTTTCCAGTCTGCCTGTTTTGGCTCCACTAGCTGTTTAATTAATCAGATGGGGAATCCACCTATATATATATGTGTATATATATATATATATATATATATATATATATATATATATATATATATATATATATATATATATATATACATACTGTATATATATACACCTAAGATTAGTAGTCTTCCAGGAATTACATAAATTACTTCAGTGGCTGACGTTTCTATATTTTTACAACATATCCCAGCTCCACAATATGACTAATCTCCCAGAGACCAAAAAGATACCCCCAACAAAATTTTGAGAGCACTGTGTATCTTGAAGGGTTCTCAGTTGAGTATCCTGCAGAAAGAAAAAAAACTGGAATGATTCTATAAAGGCAAATGTTGTGATGTCTTTTCAGATTGTTGATACTGTTTGTATTCAAAGAAGCACACGGCAGTACCAAATCAGACATTAGTGTGAAAAGTAGGATCAGTATCAAGAATCAAAACCCTCCCATTATAATTGTTTTTTGCTGGATCTGGTCCTTCTCCTAAAGCCTGATGATCCTCTCTTATTTGATGTTGTTGGCTCAGGGCAGGTATCCTCATTTTCAGACAACAAAGTCTTCTGAGAAGAGGAACTGGATGTGTCATCTGAATCCTCTTCTTTCATTTCAGAGTCACTCCAATTATTTTTCTGCATGAGTGGTTCATGCTAGTTTCTTAATTCCACAGAGTCTCTTCTTAACAGTTCAGGCTTTGGTTGCCGGCTGTTGTGTTTGTGCTTCCTTTGTACAAGTGTCATCCTTTTTTTCTGGAGTATGTGGTGGTGGTGGGGTGATAATGATGGCTCAGGTACAAACTGATCATGCTTTCCTCTGTGCCATAGCAGAAGAAAGTTTTGGCCCCTTTCCTTTTTCTATTGTTTTCAGCTTGCCTTCTGCTTTCACTTTTCTTGCCACTCTGTTGCCCTCCCTTGACTTCTCCACCCAGTCCCCTATTTCCCATTTGCTTGTCCCCTTCATACTTCCTGAAAGCTGTCTTCTATATCCTTATTGCTTCTACCATTTACTTTGTGAACCAAAGTTTTTTTTTGTTGTTTCTTTTTTTTTTCTTTTCTTCCTGCCTCAGACAGGAGTTAGTTGCTTCCACAATTCCCTGCTTTATAATTTCCCACCTTGCCTCAACCCCTCCACTTTCCTTGACTGTCACAAGTTTCTTTTTAATTAACTTCCCCCACTTTTCTGAAATTTAACCTTTTGAGATACAGGGCTATTGTCCTTGAATTTGAGCATTGGGTTTCCAGCATGATGCTAAACCACACTGAGTTGTGATCCTTGATCCTCAGGGGCTCCTCTACTCAGACCTCTCCTATGCTTCCACTACTGGAGAGTACTAAGTCTACCATAGCCACTTCCCTGGTAGGCTCCCTAACCCACTGGGTTAGTAAGCACTCTTGTCTGTTCACTTTTAGCTAATGAGATTTCTCAGTCCATATCTGGTAGGTTGACGTCCCACATTAGTTCAACCTGCCCCTATGGACTGCCCTCCTCATTTTCTCACCCTGTGTTCTGCCTGTATCATCTTACTGGTTTGGTGGCCTGTACACCACCCCCACCATAAAGACTCTTCCCTTCACTGTTGCCAACTGTACCCATATCAATTCTACCCCGCTCTCCCCCTTTAGGGTGTTGTCTTCTGTGGCCTCTATGTTGTCTTTCATGTAAGCAGCCACCTCCCTGTCCCTAATTCCTCTCTCCTGTAAAGAGGCTACCCAGAAACCTAGGAATAGCAAGCATCCAGTCAGGGTATTGTGTTGCCCATGTTTCTGTTATTGTCAATAAATCTATTTTTGCCTCTGCATCTACCACCTGGAGCTCCCCCATTTTATTTCCCAGGTTCCTTGTATTCATATGGGATGCCTTGTAAATTCCTACTTTCTGCCCTCTTCTGCCTTCCTCCAGTCTGGTCCCTTGTCCCTCTTGGTAAACTCACCAGCCTACTACATTTTCCCTTGATACCTCTGTACTGGACCCTTTCTGTAGTCCCCATACTATTCCTATGCTCTGGGGCCCTCTCCTTTTCACTTCTTATCCACAGGATCCAGTACCAGCCTCCTCTCATGAGCTGTTGCTTTCACCCTGCCCTGTCCCCCTCATTTACTACGTAGTGGAGGAGAGCCCTAAAGGCTTCCCATATGTGTGAGTGCCATGTAATCTAGCAGAGCCCTGCCCCTTCCAAGTTTAAATTCTTGCTAAATCCAACATCTAACTTCTGCTCCAGGGCATTAGTGCCATCCCTGCTCAAGGGCCAGACATCCCTGGCAAACAACCACAGCTACACACAACATGCTCCTCCATTCCTTAAAAAGAAAAAAAAAAGACACATTCCCATACCAGCCCTTTAGCCATGTGTTGAGGTCCCTTTTCTTTTCCTGTCCATCCTTACCCTCACATGGCACTGGTAGAACCTCGGAGAAGGTTACTATCTCTGCAGCTACCTTCAGCTTCCTGCTTAGTTCTCTAAAGCTGTCCTTGAGTCTGTCTACACTGCACCACACCAGATCATTGCCTCTTAGATGAGTCACCGCAGCTGGCTTCCACTACCTTGCTTTGATAAACTTCTCCTGACAAAACAGGACTCTGTTCACTGTTGCATTCAGCATATAGCATATAGATCTCTCCTCACCTTTCATCAACCTCCTCAGCCCTCTTGCTATGGAGTTGCCCAGTACTTTCATCCTCTTCTTTCTCCCACCGTGCACCACCTACATTGGTTTACTGTTACCAGGTGTAGCCAACTCATCCTAGGTTCGCAGTGCCTCTTTCCCCTTGGGATCAGCAGGCTAAATCAGTTCTGCCAAAGGTGCAAACCTGTTTCTGGTTTCCACCCTGGGAGTTGCCTGCCCCCACACTGCAACTTCTGCCCTTCCCCTCACCCCTCCCCACAGTCCATCAACCGTTGCTTACGCTCTAGTGTCTCTGTAGTAGTGGAGCTACAGACTCCGTAGCTCACTGCCCTGAGTTGCTTCTCAAGTTCCTTATTTCATCCCTGAGGGTAGCTACCTCATTGTCAAGGGCCCCAAGCCTTATATACACTGGGCACCCTCCATGCATCCAGAGCCATTTCTGAAGCTTTTTGGCTGTCTTTTCCCATTGGTTTTAACCATGCCCCTTGGCCGTTCTACCCTTCACTTTGTAAACTGTCTGCACTGCTCTGTTTTTGTGTAACCTTTCATTATTTTGAATATTTTGCTCATATGTCCTCTTACTTTCAGTGCTGTGACTGAAATAGCATCTCCCATGAATTGTTGTGGCTCTGAAAACAAGGAAGAGCTGGCTATGACAAAAAAGACAATAAAAAATGTGCATTTCCACAGAATCTTTATTTATTAAAGAGTATTGTAGCAGAAATGGACAATACTTGGAAAAATAAAATACACTTATGTTGTCGATCATCTTTAATGGTAAAAAAAAACAAAAAAACAATTGTAGGACTTTTGGGTTCTAACTGCAGTACTCTAACTGGTTGCTTCAGCAACTATTCATTTCTAGTACACAGCCAGTAAAGTATGTACAATGAAAGACCCTGCCTCCATTAGTTATCATGCCTTTGTGCTAAGGTATTGCTGCCATGCATTTCAATGAGAAGAGTAGCTGCATGCAGGCAGTGACTAGAGATGGAGACTTAAATTACTCTGACAAATACACAAACTATTAGCATAGTAAGCAGTGCACCTTTGTGTGAGCATGTTCATCCCTATCTGTGGCTGATAAGGAACTTTGATGTATGTGACTGAATCTGCCTTCCGTTTTATGCGCCAGTATTTCAATGATTAATACAGTACAGAAGCATGCAGCTCAAGCTCTCACTTTGCGAAATCCAGTTTTAGTAAATAAAGCTGCAGCAATTGTAATAAAGTAAATCAACACTGCAATACAGCATTTATTACCGATACATAAGTTATATGTCCCACACACATATACAAACATAACAAGTTATGCTCAAAAGGGACCATACACTATATCTGAATAATACGTTCTCAAGATTAAAGTTGCAGGCATGTTTCATACAGCATATTGTCCATATGTTACATATAGTGTATGCAGTATATTTGTTGTAAGCCTTGCACAGAAGGGTTGGCTAAGCCCTGGCACACAACCACACCAAGCAGCTTAGAGGGTCTGTTGTTTGGGCAGATGGCCCTAGACTTTTAGAAACATAGACAATGACAGCAGAAAAAGACTGATGGTCCATCCAGTCTGCCCATGGTTCCCTATCTAACTCCATGAACTATTGTCCATACAGGGTTCTAGCCCTCCCTATCCACTCCCCCATTCCCTTCTGTGTTACTGTTGCCATGAGTAACCACTATACCCTTCACCCTGACCCAACCGTGCTTGAAACCATTAATGTTTTTCATGCCCACTACCTCGACTGGTAGACGGATCCACAGTTGCCCCGCCCTTTATATAAAATATTACTTTCTCATATCCCTCTTGAACCTCTCTCCCTGTCAGTTTCCACTTGTGCCCTCATAATCTTGAACCATTGCTCATACTAAATAATTCCTCACAGTTCACATTGTTTATTCCTTTCAGAATTATGAAGGTCTCTCTCATATCACCCCTCACCCATCTGGTCTCCAGCGAGCACATGTTCAGTGCCTTGAGGTGGTCCTCTTAAGACCTGCCCTGCTGGCCCTGAATCGTCTTTGTCACCCTTCACTGCACCCTCTCTGGCATGTCTTTATCTTTCCTGAGGTGAAGAATCCAGAACTGGACACAGCATTCCAGCTGTGGCCTCACCAACTCACCAAGAAATATAAAGAGGTAGTATTACCTCTTTATTCTACTGTCAGTGCCCCTCCCCATACATCCCAGCATCCTATTTGCCTTACTATAGCCCTTTTTGCACTGGCTTGATTGTTTGAGGGAATCACTAATGATAACTCCTCAGCCATAGAGCTAAATCTTACCTCACCCATGTAGTACTCTGTCCTGGGGTTCTTTTTCCCTAGATGCATCACCTTGCACTTTTAGGCATTGAATTTCAACTGCCAAACCTTAGACCACCTCTCTAGTCTTTGCAGGTCACTCTACATTTGCCTGATTCCCTCATTACTATCCACCCTCCAACAGAGCTTAGTGTCATCTGCGAAGGGGCATAACCTACCCAAGATTCCTTCTCCAATGTTGCTGATGAACATATTTAAGAGGACCAGGCCCAGGACAGGTCTCTGCAGTACCCCACTCATGACCTCCCTCTCTTCTGAGCTGACACCATTAACCACAACCCCTCTGCTGCCCCCCCTTTAGCCAGTTACCTACCCATCTTACTAAGTCCCTAGCCACACCCAAATCCTCCATCTTCTTCAGCAATCATATGTGAGATAACAAGTTGAATACCTTGCTGAAGTCAAAGCAGAATAAATCCACAGTGTGGCCCCTATCCAATGCCCTCATCACCCAATCAAAGAAAACTATCAAGTTAGTTTGACAAGACCTCCCTGCCATGAACCCATGCTATTTATAATCCTGGAAACCATTGCTCTCCAGATAGTCCATGGTGTCCTGTTTGACCAGTGACTCTATCAGCTTCCCTGCTACAGAGGTAAGACTGACAGCTCTCTAGTTCCTCGCTTGTTCTTTTTTTCCTCCCATGGAGTAGAACTACATCAGCCACCCTCCAGTTCTTCAAACTACCCCGTCTGTAATGAGCTACTGAATAGTCCTACTGGGGGTCCAGCTAGTTCTGCTGCCTGTTACCTGAGCACCCTTGGATGCATCCCATCCAGTCCAGCAGCCTTATCTATCTTTAGTACTGCTAGCCCTTTCTGGACCCATTCACATGTAAATGCTGGCTGCTTCATCTCTAGGACCCCTTTGTGGCCGCTTTGCAGCCACTCTCTGGCAAGGGCCCATTGTTTTCCCTTGTGAAGACAGAGCAATACTAATCATTAAGGATGGCAACCTTTTGCACATCCTCCTGTATCACCCTACTGCTCTCAGATAGTCCAATAATTCCCCCTCCTTTCTTCTTTTTTCCCCAATATAGTGGAAAAAAAATGTTCTCTGCTCTTGACACCATCAGCAATACACAGCTCAGTGTCTGCTTTTGCATCTCTAATTGCTCTCTTTGCCCCCTTATTTCTAAAATATGTAATTCTCCCCATTCTTCTGCCTCTTGCTTTTCTTTGACCAGGTGAAGACCTTTTTCTGGGGGGGGGGGAGCCTCACTGCTTTCCTGACCATTAGCAAGAACCATAATGGTCTCTTTTACTTGTTACTTTTGGGTACTGTTTTCGTGCGGAACTTAGATGCCTTGAGAATGGTCCCCTTTATTGTTCCCCATCACTCTTCCATACCTCCTGTGCTGTCTACCCCTAACTAACTTGTCCAAGATCAACTCCCTCAATCAGTTGAAGTCTGCCCTTCTAAAATCAAGGATCTCACCTCTTGATTGGGATTTTCCAGTCCCAAGGGCTAATTAGAACCAAATGTAGTTGTGGTCCTGGTTCCCTAGTGGCTCCCCTGCTGTCAGTCTGCTTTTGGCAAAATCTTGTTTCTGAGCTGATGTGGGATACATGTCTTCCCATTTACCCTGAGTGCAGGTCTCTCTTGTCCGGTATGGTGAAATAAATGGTATAAATAAGAATAAGCCAGGTCCTGGGCTGACATTGCTCAATACAGTAAAGAAAATATCACCACACCCACTAGGTCTGGTAAGGGCACCCTGTCCAAAATGCACACTCCACAACAAATTGGTCCAGTGCCAAAAGCAAAAACTGGAAAATGAACTGCCTGCGTAATTGTCTCTCCATCAGTGTGCAAAGAAACTAACAGGATTACCCCGCTTGTTGGCACTGGTGGCAGAACAGTCTGAAAAGTGGTAGGGCCAAGTATGTAAGGGGTAAATTCTCCCCTAGTAACACATTAACATGACTGCAAAAACTGACAGGACCACTTATGATAGTGGTAGTGTCATGGCTATAGTGCCCCCGTTCTGGCACCAGTGCTTGTTGGTAATGTATGCCTGATACAGTTTTGACTGATATTTTCTGCAATAACTTGTTAACCTTTGTGACCACTCAATCTTTGACTTCTGAGGCGATTCTACTTTAGTAGACCTGCTATTATAATGTGACTGACTAGGCAGGATTGCTGTTAGCTCCCCCCCCCAGGGCTCAATGGTTTCACTGGTGAATGCCCATTGCATATGCCTAGGGACCTCCCCTCATATTTTGCAGCTGTATATGTATACCACCCCCTCTTAGAACCCCAATACTTTCCTATCAGATTCAGCTGTAGCTTCAGGGCACTCAACATATCAGTGCAGAGTGTTTGGTAGTGGGAATGATGCCACCAGTAAACATCCCGGTGTGGCTCTAACAATGTGAATGTTCTCTTCCCATCGCCATCGTTGAAACCACAGCTATCAGCACTGGAGATGCCCGTCTCTCACACATCTCTCCTTTTTCCCATTTAAGCTGGCCACTTGGCAAATCTTGAAGCCTATTCTCTAGCTTCCCTCATCCCTCCTCCCACAGCTGTAACTTCTACTGGTAGCTTCCAGGACCCCCCATTTTGTCGCTTCAGGGCACACTAAGGAATTACAGAAACCCTCTCATAATATCCCCTCCTCTTCCCCCTACACTGATGGTGGCTATTCAGATAACCCAGTGACTTTAGGTCTACAGGAATTATTGAGCTGAGGCAGATTTCATCCAATTTGTGAGGGGTAGCAAGTCTCTCTGCCCCTCCAGCTTTCCCCTCCCTCCCCTCATAGGGTGATAATAAATGCCCTGCGAGTAGCGATTGGTGGGAAGAAATGAACACTGATGTGTTGTAAACTGTCAGTCACTCTTCTCTTTTCTTTTTTCCTCAGCTGCCACTGAACCTGCTTTGCTGGAGTCAGCCAACGTATAATGTCTGCCCTCATCTTCTCTTAATGTTCGAATAGCTGTGTGTGTGCATGTGGGGGGGGGGGGAGTCCAGAGTGTTGGGCTGATTGTCCAAACTGCAGAAGGCCATTTCACAGTATTCTTCACCTACAAAATGTGGAGAGACATGTTGCAGCCCACACGAGGTACCAACTGACAGGATGCGGTAGGGACCTGGTTTGGTGGTGTGCACAGCTGCTGCGCTTCCTACTACATCCTGGAGCTGAACACAATGATTAATATCCCTATGCCAGATTACTACCCAAGGGAGGCTGGTGTAGGTGTCCACACCTTTCAATCAGATCTTTTAATGTCAGCTGCAGAGAATTTTCCTCTGATGCACCCCTTTGTGAATTCGGAGAATCCTCAATGTGTTATGACTTACACTGGTATGTGTCATGATCAGCGACACCAACACAGCAACCTACAGCCCTGTTGACAAAATCGACAGTTCGCCAACAGGTCACTGTGTTGGTGTGCATGACACAGGGGCACACTGTCTCCCGGACCTGCACTCCTTCCCCGAATCAACCTCGACTTGAAGTTGATAATCTAAAGTATGGGGGATGTAGGGGCAGAGCACCCTGCATGAGGGTTCGGGGGCGAAGCCCTCCAATGAAAAAATGGACCGGAAGACAATCGGAATTTATGTCAACTGCAACTTGTGGTCGACATAAATCCTGTTGCTGTGATGCCGGTCGACGAAAGTGTTGTCGAACTGGCATTGTACAGCCACTCACACTGTATCAGATAAGTATTCAGTGGGCAAATTCTACAACACCCTTGCCTGCACCTTGCTTCACTGGCATGTCATAAGCACTCAAATATAGCCTGCACTTCTACTTAGTCACCTCTTTTCCTCCCAGGACCAACTCTAATTCTAGTCTACACTGATGAAACCCTCTGGGTGGCTCCTTTTCCTAACCTCTTGCTGTTCAAACACCTTACTATCTATGGAACCCTACATCCTTCTATGCTACGCTCCCCTCCTCCAGGGCCGAGAAAGTTTCCCAAGTGTCTATCTGCACTACTCTGCATAATCTTGTACCTATGCAACAAAGTACCATTGTAATATTTGTCATTGTTGTCTGTTTGTGCTCGATGATACATTGTAATCACAGTCTTCCAGATGTATGGCTAAGTACCTTGCTCATTGTTGTTAACTGTTTGTACTCCTATAACATGGAACCTTTGTAAATGAGCTGTGTCAGCTCAAAGGTGTAAATCCGAGATATCAATAAATAAATAAATAAAAAGAGTATTCAGACAGCTGCATCTGCTTTATCTGCCAAGGTAAAATACACCACTCATGGAATGCTAAGTCATGGGCTTCCGGGGAGTATAAGAATGGCTATGGACAGACTCATACATGCTTCAACTTCAATGGAGTTCCCCCCTCCCTGCAGCACTTAGGTGTATCACTTGGCTGACTCTTGGAATTACTCTGGGAAACTGCCTGATTCTCTGGTGTGTGAAGACCTGTGTTGGCTGCCCTGACAATTTTGGATGAGCTTGGGACTTGTACTATGCCAAAAGCCTGAAGCCACACCTGCTTGGAACCAGAACTGGGGTTGAGTCATTGCCACCACCAGGGGGTGCTAAACCAGCTTGAAAGCCTGCACAATGCTGCAATAAAGTCTGACTGCTTAAACTGACTGTTACAGGAATGACTCTCTTCCCAATACTGGATGAAGCAAGGCCAATGTTTTGCATACTGAGAATTTGGACTAAAGTAATGTTTTAGAATTTCTGTTAAAAGCCTGAACAAGATATTGACTTTGGAATGTACCAGTCAGCAAGCCTGCAGTGCTGTTGAACAGCAGTGAGTCCAGAGTTGCAGGTTCAAGAGCAGAAATGAACGGAAACAGGCAAGAGTCAGAGTCCAGTTACCAAAACAACATTGCTATTCACAGGGAGAGCTCTTTCTACAGACTGTGCTGAACTGCTAAAATCTTGTTGTCTGATTTTTCCTACTAAATCCTGAAGTGACCTTTGGTGATTTGTGATGTCAAGCAAGAAGGATCCAGCCTGCATTGCTTCATTGATGTCAGAAGACTCTACAGTTCCAGGTTCAAGGGAAAAAGACAGAAAACTAAAGCCAAGTCCACCACCAAGAACTTTTGTCATCCAAAATCAGAAGTTCTCACCAAAACTTTGAAAGTTAAAAAGTGGAAGACTGCACCTACAGATAACTAAAACAGTATTCCTTTATCCTACTTTTAGTACTTATTTGGCTATGTGGAGTGCTAACTTAGTGCATTTTAGCTCCAAACCTTGGGTATATAGTTAAGCTAGAATTTAGATGTAAAAAAAAAGTACCTTCTTGCATGCTATGAAGCTTTAAAACAATTCTTATGCAAAGATATAACCTGAGACACTAATGTAACGAGTTGCAAGTTCTCATTGAACAAAGGTCATGATATTTATAAATATGTTGAAGAAATAGTACAAATAATGTCATTTATTATGCTGAATATTGCTTATTCATTCATATTGCTTATTTGTTGAAATATGTTTTGTTCTGTTTTATTTGATTTATTTGATTTTCTAGAACCTGTTGTTTTGTTTACATTGCAGTTTATGTTTACATAATTTTTATTATGCTTGATATTTATGCTAATTATAAATATTTAGGACTTGTACATATGTGATTAAAATATATATTTATCTCTTACATAATCCAAGGTGTGGCAACAGTGTTTTTCATTGCCATTTTTGAATCTGGAGAGCATAAGATAATATATTTGAATATTATTATTTTTGGTAATTTATTAAATCATTTTTGGGTAAGGCCCGAGGTGAATCTAAGTGCATTATTAGTATTATTATAAAAAGTGATATTATAAGCCTTTGTTCCAACACCTTTATCTGGGAAACACAGGCACTCCACTGAGGGCATTCTCTTCCCTCCTCTCCCCTCCAATTACCTTGCTGATGCCCTCTTATACACAGGGGGGAGGGAGCTGTGCTGCATATATGCACCCTGGCTCTAAAACTGGTGGAGTGCAACCCACACCAGAGTCCTTGTATGTGCTATCAGCCACTGCTCTGGTAACATGACTTTGTTGTCCTTCGCTCTTCTGCATGTCCCCCCCCCTGCAGACTCATATGTATTGCAGTGAATCATAAGGTGGAACACATGATTAAAAGTCACACCTTAATGACCTCTGTGGTTGGAAACCCTATATATTCCCTTAGCTTGAGGGGAGCTCCTTTACGTAATTAGTCTTTTTTTTCTTTGTCTGATGAGCTTAGAGTCTAGAAGCCATCATTGTAGAAGGGCTCTCCTATTCCATGCGGTTGCAACTTGCTGCTAATCTCTTCCTTCTGAGGTTGTGGATGTTGTCATATCTTTGCAAAACAGTTTTTTTTGTTTATTATTTATAAACTCACCCTCTAATTACCATGCAGTGATATCCAGTATCTCTGTTGTCTCTAGTTGTTAATTTGGTGGTGACAGCCCAGTTGGCTGTCATACTTATAGTAGTCTGTACATTACTAAACTATTATGTAGCTCCTGACTTTGCTGTGACATCTGAAACTGATTTATGCATCACCGCCTGTGCTCTCTGAAAACCTGGGGCTCTCTGTCCCAAGAGCATACTCCACATCACTCTCCTTGAAAAGGGACAAAAAAGAGTTTTTACACATATGGGTATAATATCAGGGTCACTGCCTTCCCCACATAACCAATGGTGGTAATTCCTCTGAACTCTCTCCCGCTATATGCAAATATGGGTTCAGACTATAAGATTTAACATTTTATCTCCTGGAATGTGCAGGGCTTAAACTCCCCCATAAAAAGAATAATGCACTATCCCATCTCAAAAAGCAATGAGCAGACATCACTATCCTGCAGGAGACACGTCTGTTCCCTGCTGAGATGCAAAAACTCACAAGAGAGCAGGTGGGCCAAATTGTGGGTAGTTCATACTCCATGGAGGCCAGAAGGGGTTGGAACACTATGTAAGAAATGCCTTCAGGCACTCATCCTATCAATGGATCACTCTAAAGAAGGCACATGGGTGCTGACCAGAGTACTCTTCAACTCACAGACAATAGTACTGGGGAATGTCTATGGTCCTAATTCAGATGAAGACAGTTTCTTTCCAGAGGCAGCACAGAGCCTGCCTAGCATGCTCCAGCCTGGGTACTGACTAGTCATAGGAGACTTTAATGAAGTGTGGGGTCCAGTGTTGGACAAGCTAAGGAACCATAACCAGGCCCCACTAAGTACAGAGAAGCACGTCATGCTCTGGCAGAGGAATTTCACCTGGTGGACCCCTGGCAGACTCTCCACCCTACAAGGAGGGATTTCTCCTTTCATTTTGCCATGGGTCAAACTAGCAGCAGAATTGATTTTTTTCTTGTGCCCTCGAAACAAATGCATGATGTTCAGGCTGCCTCAACAGGACCTATAGTTTTCATTGATCATGCATGCATATATCTTATCTTGCTTATTGGCCCAGTCACCCCAGCGCTACCCAATGGTGCATGGATTCTTTCCTGTTGTCCCTCCCAGATGTTCAACTATGGCTATCCAATGCAATATCCACTTTCCTTGATATCAGTGATACCCTAGACATTTCCAAGGCAGTTTCCAAGATGTCATCAGTGTCAGTGGTTTAGCAGGTTGCACACCCATCTCAGAGGCCAGAAGATCATAAGGTTATGGGTTCTATCCCCAAACCAGAAACTTGGTGTAAAACCCAATACTGACACTGTAGCATGAGGGGGTGCTATACTCCTGAGGCCCTGTCTTTTGGGCGAGACATTAAACCAAGGTCCAGTCTGCCTGTTCTAGTGGCTGTTCAGGTGGACATTAAAGATCCCATGGCACTTCTCAAAAAGAGAAGGGGTGTTAATTAAAGAAAAAGGAGACTATACAATAAGACATTCATAATTATAGGGGCACGGTTAGGGTTCAGTAACCTGTTTAATGTTAAACCTCAAATTTTGCACTTTAATAACTTTGCAAATGATCAATGGATTTGCACAAAATTTAGTATGTACAGTCCTGTGGGGTAGATCTCTTGATGTGGCAAATTTCATTCCGGTCAGATGTACAGATTCTGAGATACGGACAGTGAAAAAAAGTAAAAAGTCACCATTTGTTTGCAGTGTTTTCCTCATCACCTTGCACCCAGACGGTGTGGAATTTTGGCATGATTTTTTTATGGTAGAAAGAACACAGGTAACAGAATAGCCAGTATACATTTGTTGTAAAAATATTAATCTGTTGCAAAGGTATTCAGTTTTTAAGTCACCATTATTTCCTATGGGGACTTCATTTTTCAGGATAGAGGTAATTTGAGAAAGGAATTGATCTCGCGAAAAAAGATTCAATCTCATGAGAATCGTTCCTTTTTCCATGAGAATACAATCCTTTTTCATGAAAGAAAATTCATTTTTTGCCAGCTGCAATCTTGTTTTCCTTTTAAAAAAAATTTTTTTTTTGAAAACCCATGAAAATGAGGTGCTGTAGGAACACCAAGAAATGGATATTGTTCATTGGAACTCCCTTAGTTGGGTTCTGCAGTTGTCTGGTAGCAAAATTATCCTGGAATTTTTTTTCTCTGTTTTAAATCCTTTTTTGTCACTCGCTAAGATCCTTTTATGTGAATCACTTTTCATTCAAACCAAAAAGGATCATGAGTGACGAAAAAGGATTTTTGTCTCAAAGAAAAAAGCCTTTTCACAATCTTTCCCTGTAATGTTTTATTTTTACAGTGTAGTGGTCCCACCCCAGTCACAGATTACATTTTGTTCCAGTGTACTGGTCCCTCCTCTCCACCCTCCCATCGCCATTCCCCTGGTGTCTAGTGGCACCCCCACCCACCAATTCATTTACTGTATATAGATCCATCAATGCCTCACGGTATCCAGCCAGCAGGGCGGGTCTCCTGCAGTTAATTAAAAGGGGTGCTAAAGACAGAAAATAAGCAAAATGTGTCTAAAAAGTACAGTATGTTTGTTGAGTTCTCCTTGGACATTGGGGGCTCTTTGAACTTGCAGGTCAGGTTAAGTGGGGTGGGAGGAGGGAAGGTATGAACAAAAGTCCCACTCGGAACTGCCTTTGTTGGTGGGAGTATAATAACAAGCCAGTATGTTCTCAGTCAGCTCCAGCTGCACATATTTAGTCATCCTTCTCAAAACAAACCTGAAAAGAACTCTGCAAGCAGCACACAAAAAGAGGAGGTGGGGGGGTTACTCGGTGTGTGCCCCAGATCTGTCACTTTGGCAATGCTGCAGATGAAAAGCACCCTCCCCAAATGGCCCTGGGCCAGCGGCATCCATGAACCAGAGAGATTATAGCCTCAGCAGCAGCCAAGATGAGGTCCTCCCTCCCTCGTAGAAGAAGCTGTTAGTGCTCTCCCCTGTGCTATGAGTGTGGCTTTGTGAGCGAGTTTGTTCTGTGTGTGTGGAGTGCATCCTGCTGACACCAGGACTCGCTGCTTGCTCGGGTGGGCAATCACACTCAACTATGCAGCCCTTGTGTTGCCGGAGATCGGTGGGGCCCCGCCACCATGCTGGGGGGTCAGTGTCCCTGTGACAGATGGAAGGAGAGAGCAATACTAATTCCGGCATCATGACCAGCCCATGGAAGTATTCGGAGATGGTGGGAGGCTGCTTTGTGTGCTCTGAGGAGAGAGGATGGGCAGATAACCCACTCATGTACTGTGAAGGGCACAGCTGCAGTGTGGCAGTGCATCAAAGTAAGAGGCTGGGAAGGGGGCAGCATCAGCACCAACTGGGGCAACTGGTAGTTAGTGGTATCCCCACTACCTTCCATTTTGTGTTTTTTTTTCTGTGCCTGAAAATAAGAAAACCATCCCTCGCTGTCTTAACATTTTTTTAAACCAGTAAAAATAGTCCATCGTCGATTGCTCCCACACACCCCCACCCGACCACCCACTGTGCACCCACCTCCACACACACCCTTACCCTATACTTACCTTTGGAGGTCATTTTCTGTGGACTGAGACATGTCTGCACTCTTCAAAGCTGAACCGTAAACTGAAGAATCAAGATAAGTGCCGTATAATGTATTTCAATAGCGTTTTGAACTTATGTTGATATCTTTGGCATTGTTAGGCATTTTTTCACAAAAATTTTCAACAAGGCCTTTTTGAGACCCCACCTCATGAATACTGTGACTGTCATTTCATTAATCAGGCCCAGAAGGTGATTTTACGGTCACTGTATGAGGAGTCAGTATAGCACAGTGGTTTAAGGTGCAAACCTGGAGACCTGGGTTTGAACCCCATAGACTCCACTTGTGTGCTGTGTGACCCTGAGCAAGTCACTTAACTTCCTTGTGCTCCCAGGTCACACCTGTAAACAAGCTTCAGCTTAGTGTGCCTCTCCTGGTTAAAACAAAAATCATCATTCTGGACATGAAGTGGGGCCACAAAAAGCCCATGTTGAAAATTTGGTGAAAAAATTCCTAAAAATGGCCACGCTACTTGCCTTCATTGAAATGTTCCTACGCATGCGCAGAACTTTGATCATTTTCAATATTTTGACTCCAAATTTTCAACAGAACCATTTTTTCACACCATCTTTGGACCCTGCACTCCCATCCCTCCATAGATGTGTATACAGTATGTTAGCATTAGGGTTCATAGCCCCAAGACAGCTCCCCCACCTGTGGATCTGTGCAGGGAATGGGTTATAAACATTAGTGCCACATTTCACTTTGCCACTTTAACCCTAACTGATGCATTAACAAAGTTTTTGCTATATATATATATATATATATATATATATATGTGTTATGATATATTATGGTATGCACAGTAGTGCTACCATAGTTAGGAGTTGAGAGCCATTTACATGTTAAACCCAAAATTTTGCACCTTAATAACTTTGCAACCGTTTGATGGATTTGCCTGAAATTGTGGAATACGCGATCAAGAACCATACGCCTTGGGATCTGCCAAGTTTCGTTCTGGTCAGATACACAGCTGCGGAGTTATTAAACGTGATCTGCGCGTGCGTTTATGCTTTTTCTGGAATTCTACGGTCACACCTACAGGTCACACGGTTTGCGCGACCAGCCCGAAATCTTCAGGGAACATGCGGCCGGGGTCCCCGATGTGCTGTTCGAAGATTTCATGAAAAAATATTAAACGGTTCAAAAGTTATTCAAAAAACAATTTCCCATTATAAGTCAATGGGAAAAGTTAACAAAAAGTTCGACAGTGTCGCAAATGCATTTTTACTTTCGCAAATGGCCCTCTTACTTTTGCAAATCCACCATCTTGTTTTCAGTTAGTGATCAGAAAAATGCTTGCCATTTAAATTTGGAACCCTCTAGCAACCTAATTCTTTTTGTATTCACCTAGTCGGACCCTGAGGATGCTAGCCATGTCTTTATTTTGGGGTAAAACAACCCAGAAATATGTTTTTCAAATTTTTGGAAAAAGTACTTTCACAAAGTACTTTCGTGCTAACGAAAGTGTCGCAAATTTTTGTGACAGCTTTCATAAATGTGACAAGTACTTTTCTAGGCTGTGGGAAATGACAGCAATTCTTTGGCACCCACTGCAAAGAAGCGGTTGTGAGTTTTGGGCTGAAATTTGGAGGGAACGCAGCCGACATCTCACAGATGTGCCTTTCAGTATTGTGTTGAAAAAATATTACAAGGCGGCAAAGTTACGGCACTCCAAAGTTGACATTTTATCCCATAGGATAACATTACGGTGCCCAACGCATTACAGGAATCCTTTGGCACCCTGCTGCAAAATAACGGTTTGGTCTTTTTTCCTGAAATTTGGAAGGAAGACAGCCAACAGCCCGCAGATGTGCCTTTCAGTGGTTTGGTGAAAAAATATTACAGGGAGGCAAAGTTATGGCACTCCGAACTTCTCTTTTTTTCCCATAGGATAACATTACGGCGTTCGCCGTGCCTTTCAGGGCCCGTATCTCGGAAACGGTGCGAGATACAGACTTTTCATCAGAAAAATAAGGGGGCTAAGTACAAAACTAGCCAGGACAGATGTAAATCATATGACTTTTAAAATTTTTTTCTACGTCGTACGGTTCCTGAGATATAACCTATTTAGTATTCCAAGTCCTCATTTTCTGCTCCGATACCCATTATTATGCATACATTCTTTGTACTCACTGTCTTTCTCTATGCAGCTTTTGGGGAAAACCAGCCTGTGCGCTTACATTACTGTTACCGTTGCTCTTTCCGCTTGTGGTTCCGTACCCATTTCACTTACCGTTGATGTCTACGCCACCATGTGCGTTATCCTTTGCGTTTTCATTTGCGCTTGCGTTTCTGTTATTTTTTGCCATTTGTGTCTACAGTACTGTGTCTCTTTCTGTTTCACTTTGCGTCACCATGCCCATTGACATTTCCATTTGCAGGCACCATGTTACTATGTGACAACACATCACGTGGCAGACTGTTCCCGTCTACGCCACCGTGTGCGTTACCCTTTCTGTTCTCATTTGTGCTTGCATTACCATGTGCACCACTGTTAGTGCTTCTGTTTGCGTTGCTGTTCCTGTTACTATGCCACAAGACATCACGTGGCGGGAGCGCACTGCATTACATTCACTATTTCTGGTTATCATTCTCAAAAAGAAGGGAAATTAGAGGCAAAAAACTCCATTTAATGCATTAGTTAGGGTTGTTCCACAGTGACAAAAGTGAGGAAATTCGGTGTTGGGTTGAAACCCCCTTGGACCCCCACCCCCCAACTGGCATTGGGGTGCGCATTAGGGTCATCGGTCCTAACTCTCACCCCATTCTCCTATACTTCTGCTGCTTTACACATGTGATGGGGTGAGAGTTAGGGCCGATGACCAATGCGCATTCTCAATGCCGTTGGGGGTGGGGTCCAAGGGGTTTTCAACCCTAACACCAAATTTCTCACTTTTGTCACTGTGGAACAACCCTAACTAATGCATTAAATGGATTTTTTTGCCTCTAATATATATATGTGTGTGTATATATATATATATATATATATATATATATTGCGTCCCCAGGATGAAACCCACTTTTAAAGCACTCTGCAGTATGTTGCAACACACTGGATATAGTGTTCTATGGCCACCTTCTATTTCAGGCAGATTAGCTCCTAATTAGTGTCAGTTCACACTTTGACATGCAGTTTGCGGAGTTTGCCAAAGTGTGAACTGACACTAATTAACAGCTAATCTGCCCAAAATAGAAAGGGCATAGAATACTACACCAGCAGGGCTCTGCACTCCTTTCACCCAGTTTCAGTTAAAATCAGAGATGGAACCCACTTTGGCACCGAGGGGCAGGGGGCGTCGGTCCCCGATGGCTGCAGCCTGGCAGCGGGCCAGGTGCAAGTCACTGGAGATCAGTGCACCTGCATGCAAATGGGGCCATAATGACATGCAAATGGCCCCATTTGCACCTTGCATGCATAATGGCCTCATTTGCATGCCCAGCACTGAATATCTGAATAAAGTAATGTTCAGTAAAGCAATTAGTCCCTTTTGTCATGCAAGAAACTGTAGCATTCATTTCATCCTGGCAGTGTCACATTTTCCTGAATGACACAATAGACTAATTGCCATTGAAATTACATTGCTTTATTCAGTAGGTCTGCTGCAGCATTCTGCAGAGTGCTGCAAAATGCTGCAGAATTAGGTTTCATCGAGGGGATGCCACTGTGTATATATACAGTCCCCATCACTTATAATGGGCACATCTGTGCAAGCACATTCCACCTGTTATATGGGCTAGTCGCTGTAATCAAAGGGAATATTTTGTAGGTGCTGAATACTGGTACAGCCCTCAGGGTTCCTCTTTAGGTAACTGCAGTATCAGGAGGACTGATGTAATATGAAATAAACATTTACAAATTTTTATTTCATATTACAGTACACTATTAAAATAAAGAAAAATGTGATTGTTACAGTATGTTACCTGTTTAGAGATCTAAAGCAATGTGAGGGAGGCAGGAACATTGTAAGATGTTCCCTGCGGCAAGCACAATTCTTCTGCCCACTGCTGA
This sequence comes from Neoceratodus forsteri, assembly GCA_016271365.2. NCBI lineage: Eukaryota > Metazoa > Chordata > Ceratodontiformes > Ceratodontidae > Neoceratodus > Neoceratodus forsteri. Next base: position 242,016,630 of record CM057451.1, read on the forward strand.
AACCTTATTTCCCCTGTCACCCCCCATGTTCAAGTCCTAAGCAAGCAAGATTTCAAGCAAGGCTCCCTGCAGATCGGAAGGTAGGGGAGAGTCTCAGAATAAGGCTGTGTGGTTTGTGGGACTGATAAGTCAATGATCGAGTGCGGAGCTCCTTTGTCCTTCATACAAATTTAAATTGCTCCTTGTTCCTGTGTGCCATGATGTCAGTGATCAGAAGGGAGGGCAGAGTCTCAGAATAAGGCATTGTGAGTTGTGGATCTCTCAGGCCAGACACGCGATTGTTTTTTTTTTCCCCATCTCTGATTCTAACTGAAACTGGGTGAAAGGAGTGCAGAGCCCTGCTGGTGTAGCATTCTATGCCCTTTCTATTTTGGGCAGATTAGCTGTTAATTAGTGACAGTTCACACTTTGGCAGGCTCCTCAAACTGCATGTCAAAGTGTGAACTGACACTAATTGGGAGCTAATCTGCCCAAAATAGAAGGCAGGCATAGAACACTATATCCAGCATTTTTAAAATTGGAGCCTGTGGAACTGGTAAATGGTTATTGAAATTTGCCTGGACAAACTGATTGCCCATTTAAACCGTGAGCGCTAGAAGTGGAGTGGAATATATATATATATGTACAGTAAAGTCACAATTATAATACAAAGAAAAATCATGGGGTGGGATATTCAAAGGGGTTGCGCATGGCGCAACAGTGTTACGCCATGCACAACCCACTGATGCACCCCGGTGCAACATTCAAAGGGGGATGTTGCACTACGCAATTCCTGATGCACCAGGGTGCACCAGTAATGTATGCGGCACAAGTGTGGGGGGCATGCCCATGCATATATGGCACATCCCGATATTCAGCCTGGGATGTGCGGTGCATATGCAGGTGCAAAACTGCCTCACGCCACACAGGGGGATGCAAAGATGTACCCGTATAAAAAGGAACAAATCAGGAGACACCCACAGGCTAGGCGCAACACGGCAGCCACCTGCTGTGGGTGGCTAACCACCTCCCAAGACACAGTACGGGTGTCATGCCCCCACCTCGCCTGATCGCGGACATAATATAATTATATCCCTGGTAGTCCAGTGGACCCCACCTCATTGCCCAATCATGAGCTTTAGTTATACACACATTCCCTGGTGGTCCAGTGGACCTGCTCCCCTGCCCGATCATGGGCATATTAGGAATTTAAATTCCCTGGTGGTCCAGTGGACCCACTCCTCTGAACGATCACGGGCAAATGAATAAACAAATTTCCTGGTGGTCCAGTGGACCCGATCCCCAGCCCGACTGTGGGCCTTCGGTGTAATTATATTCCCTGGTGGTCCAGTGGTACCCCCCCCTCCTCACCCGCCCACTCAGACCCGCCCCCGCTCCCCAGTCAGCTGCAAGCAGCAACTCCCCACCACAAGCCACCTGGCAGCCGGATTGACAGCGTGCAATCGCGGCTGTATGCCTATTGATCCACTGCATGGGCCAATGGGCGTGCGAGACCGCTCTGTATTACACAGTCGATATGTGAATGGTTCATTCACATTTTGGGACTGTGTAGTACAGTATGGTCGTACACCACCGATTGGCCCATGCAGTGGACCAATAGACGACAGCCGTACTTGTACGCCTGTCAGTCCGCGGGCGGTTTGGCGGGTAGAGCTGCCGCCCACCGCTGACCTGGGGAGCAAGCGTGGTGGGTCTGAGTGGGCGGTGGGGGAGGGAGGTACTGCTGGACCACCAGGGAATATAATTACACTGAAGGCCCGCGATCAGGCTGGAGATCGGGTCCACTGGACCACCAGGGAATTTAATTTCATAATATGCCAGCGATGGGGCAGGGGAGCAGGTCCACTGGACCACCAGGGTTTTAATTATGTTATTCCAGCGATCGGGCACTGGGGTAGGGTCCACTGGACCCCCAGGGATTTATTTATTATATGCCCACAATCGGGTGCTTGGGCGCGTTGCCCACAGAGGGGCAGGGGGCGTCGGTCCCCGATAGCTGCAGCCTGGCAGGGTGCCAGGCGCAAGTCGTTGGAGATCGGTGCACCTACATGCAAATGGGGACATAATGACATTCAAATGGCCCCATTTGCACCTTGCATGCATAATGACCTCATTTGCATGCCCAGCACTGAATATCGTGGTTCATGCACCTAACGCACCCACACTTGCGCTGGCGCATCCCCCTGCTCCTCACTTGCCACTTGCTCTGGTGCAGTGACACTGCACCGTGCACAGTGCGGGCGGCCCCAGTGCCATATTCAATGGTGCTGAGCTATGGCGCAGCACTGTTGAATATCGCCCGGTCCCTGCCCTGGTGCATCCCAGTTGCACTGCGCCCAGGCTTGCGCCCGTGCCTGGCGCAGTCTGAATATCCAGCCCACAGAGAATTGGACTAATTATAAGTTACAAACTATGATGCATAGTGAGTGAGTATAGAATTTTACAGATACAATCAAATAATAGGTTGATCTGAGTCTGTGATCCAGGGTATATTTCTCCTTTGCTTGTCCAGGAAGGTTTTAATAGCATGCTTTGCTTCTTCATGATAAATCAATCAAAAATCATGGGTGAGTTTAGATAAGAGTTCAATTAATGAAATATGCTTTTGCTGTAATATAAAAAGACATCTGTTATTCCAGATATACAATTTAAAAACTGTAAACAGTAATTTTAGCATAATCTTTTCCCATTTCTGCCAGATTCCAGTGAAATTTCCGTACACCAATATTTCACACTTAACTAACAAAAAAGTTTATTCAGACCATTTTTCTGCTACTAAATCCAGAAATTAGAGAGGAAAGGACAGGTGAAAAAAAGGTGCTTCGTCCTCTCTAGCTGTTGAAAACAGGCATCTCTAATACACATTCTTTCATCTGATTGTTTGTGCTTTTGATTCGTCTTGACATTCAACTTTTCATGGCAGCAGAGCCAATGAATGTCCCACATTTTGGGTGGGACCTAGATTCTGCGATCTGTTGCAGTAAAGATAAAAGTAAACAGGGGGGACAATGTTCAAATACCACAGGAACCTGAACATTTGAATCCAAGATCCATGAATATGCAGCTTTCCTATTCATAGTCAAAATCTAGTGGTTAGCAACATGCCATATTTTTAGTTTTGAAAAGGATATCATTTTAATATAAGAAGCTGCTAGAGCTGATGCCTTTAAATTACCTATATCCCACTTTTTTATGCAAGTCTGGCAATTGAAATAAAGCCATGGTTCCCAACCCTTATTTTTGTTAAATAATAATGGTCTCAAATTCATAAGAAAAAGGATACAATAAAAATATTGGTATACCATGTACAAGGCGACCGTGATTGAGCACTTACAAAAATGGCAACTCAGTCACAGCGCCTGTGTACAGGGCTACCTGGCAGGGTAGTGAGTGGATACCTGGGTGGACGAGGTAGGGTGAAGTGAAGTACATGCATCTACATGTGCGGGGGGGGAGGAAGGGGAGGAAAGGTATTTGGGAGGGGCTGTGGTGGCAGCTGCCAAGCTGGACCGCTAGCGTGGTGGGGTGGCTGGTCGCTTGGGAGGTGCAGGGTTCGGGTCTGGCATGGTGAGGTGCATTTTTTTTTTGCCAGCAACGGCTTTTATTTTAAAAGTATTTCACACACACACACCCGACATGCACTCCCCTAGAGTTGAGAATCTTTAGTAGGAATGCGGGTATTTGTATCTTAGATTGCCTTCTTCCAGTGCATTGAGTGTGCATCGTAGAAATTCATTTTCGGCAATATACACTCACCCTAACGACAATCGCTATTCCACAATCGCTGTTATGACATAGAACCAAAAATACTATAAGGTTTACCATATTTAAACATCCTTGTTTAAGGAGAAGATAAATAATACTTCTTTTACTGGGTTTAATCTACTTCCCCATAATGCTTGAAAGATTATATTTAAAAAAGATGTTTCTAATGTTTTTGGTGGGGGCAGACATAACTGATATACAGAAACAATGGAATGGGATAGGTTTTAATTAAATATATCAATTTCTTTCTGCCCATCTACAATTTATTCCATTGAGCAACCTTTGTTTTACCTTGTGTAAGTCTGAATTCCCAACTTAAAATGTGTAGGTTCTCCATCCCAAATTTAATACCTAACATTTGTATTGGTTCAATTTGAATCTTTATTCCTGCAACCATTTGTGTTGGTGTTACTCTACTGCCTAATTGTTTACAAATACATTTTTAAATATTTAAGGAGGCCCCTGAAAAATATCCAAATTTAGTGCAGATGTTCAGTGCTTCTTATACTGAGTTCTCATCTTTTTTAAAATTAAATTTCATTGCTTTTATGATAAAAATAATAGCATACAACTATCTCATGCAAGATATCCCATATTATACAAGTGAATACCTCAAATATAATAGTAAATGTAAGTCTATGCAATCTGGATTATTACAAATGTGGGGCTATTCCATGTGTATCAAGTCCACATATTGTCCAAGATATGCTGCACCCTTCAAGACTTTGGGGCGGTCAGTCAAAATAAAATATAAAGTCCAGACATTTTAACACAACCACCAGTGCTGATGTGACCACTTTAGCAAACATTTTAGTTCCATAACATAGGTAGGTCTTGAGGAGAATAAACTCTGACACCCTTTGAGGATATAGCTTATAAAGAAAGTAACGACAGTAATAGTATTAACTTCATTATGTGTTTGCTTGACTGCGTAGATTCCTACCATGTGGCATCCACCATTACCCTAGCACAAGCATTTATGTTATTTTAATGCTACTGTCGTATAATACGAATGTCAACTCTATCTCTAGCCATATATCCTTCTTCTGAGCGTTTGTAAAATAAACATCGTTCCATTAGCGCAACAGTTAATCAAACTCTATTAATTCTGAACCAGCAATCAGCATTTCTAAGCTAGTGAAACAGTTACTAGCTAAACAGTTAGCATATGGCTGCTATTTTTGAACTTTTAAACCTCTTTAATAGGCAAGCAATCAAGTCCAGTCAGATAATAGCTCTCTTCAGGTAGTCTTGTCAGAGTCAGAAGACACGTGTTGTCTGGAGCATTCAAATTCATTGAAGACAGCATCCACTTTCTTACCCACTTCATCCAGGTCGGTGAATTGGAAAGTGTGACTACCATAATGGATCATCAGCCGAGCTGGCATAAGTGAGTGAGCAACTCCAACACTTCTAAGTTTTGCTCAGACTTCATCAAATGTCTTCCTCCTAGATCAGATGACAAATGAGAGGTCTGGGAAAAGGTGGACAGTTTTTCCCTGAAAATTTAGTGAACCCAATCCTCTGGCATCCTGCAAGATGAGGTCCCAAATTTATTTATTTATTTAGCTTTTGTTTACCAGGTAAGCACACTAGACAGTCAAGTGCCTATTTTCAGGAGCGACCCAGGAGAATTACAAAGGGAAAAACAACATGTCAGAGACAAGGTAACAATTAGTCAATACTGTACAGTCCAGTGCTGGCAGAGAGTCCAGGCAAATAACACAGTGTGGAACATGATAGCAACAGTTCAGCGAGGTGCAGACAGGAATAGGCAGCAGACTGCAGTCAGGTGCAGGCAGATAGAAAATACATAGCAAGTGCAGCAAAAAGGCATGGCAGCCACAGGAGATGGCCAGGGGGCCAGGCAGATGTAGCAGAGCCCTTTACGAAGAGGGCAATCTATACTGTTGCTCACAAGCTGTCGAGGGGACCTCGGGGCACAATGGAGGGAAGGACAGCTAGGAACAGAGGCAGGCCGAGGCTTGTATTAGGTGTTCCCAGAGGGAGGTCCTGAAACTCCTGTGGGAGGGGGTGGGCCGTACATAAGCAGGGAGTTGATTCCAAGCTCTAGGGACATGGGCTCGGAAGGCACGGTCCCCTGTGATGGAGTGAGTTTTGGGGACCATGAGAGTCTGGGAGTCAGTAGACCTCAGTGTATAACCAGAGGGGACAGGTTTAAGCAGAGCGGCGGGTGCAGGAGGGGTGGATGAACAGAGGATGTTGTCAGTAAAATTGCCCAGGATAAAGGATCGATGGTTACTAGGGGAGAGCCACCCCAGCCTAGAGTAAAGTTGACAGTGAGATGGGGGGCTGACAGAGCAAAGCGACAAACATTGTTGTACGCTGTATCCCATTTCGTGAGCCAGGTTTTGGGGGCGTTCACGAAGGAGGTGAGCCCATAGCACAGCATGGGGAGAAGCACCCCTTTAGCAATGGCAAGCCGAGCCGCAGGGGTAAGGCAGCTCTTTGCCCTATACGCCAGGCCCAGTTTGCAGTTTGTGGTCTTGCAGCAGTTTCACATGTGCAGGGAGAAGTCCAGCTGAGGGTCAAGGGTGACCCCCAGGTACTTTAAGGAGTCTACCACCTTAACAGGGGCACCATCCCATCTAACAACTTGTAGGGGTTCCAGGAATGCTCTCTCCTTGTCAAGAGACCCGAATAGCATGGCCTGTGTCTTCTCGAGGTTGACAACAAGTTTGTTGGTCATGAACCAAGATTGAATTCAGGTGAAATCAGAGCTAAGTCTGGTGTTTATGTCCCTGGTATCATGGGAACTGGCCAGAAGCACCTGGTCTTCGGCATAAAGCGTAACATGCCTGAAGGCAGGTACCATGGGCAATTTGTTAACAAAGATAGAGAACAGTAGAGGGCCAAGGACAGACCCCTGAAGCACCCCATGAATTGCTGGGACAAGCTCAGAGAGGGTTTGCTGGAACCTCATGCATTGTTGCCTGCCCGAGAGGTAGTTTGCAAACCAGGCTAGGACAGGGGAGGAGAGACCAAGGGACCTGAGGGCAGCCTCCAGCAGAGAGTGATCCACCAAATCAAAGGCCTCAGTCAGGTCGATGAAAATGGCACCCGTGAGTTTACCTTGGTCTGTCGCAGTTCTGATTGTAGAGGTGACCTGGGCGAGGGCAGCGGAGGTGTTGTGCCCTTTTCAGAACCCATGCTGCACAGGGGAGAGAAGGTCATGGGTCTGGAGGAAGTGAGAGAGCTGGGAGGACACTACCTTTTCCAGGAGTTTGTTCCCTGCAGATAGTATTGCTATTGGTCGATAGTTATCAATGGTTTTGGGATCACCACGCTTGAGGACAGGGGTTACCCAGGCCACCTTCCATATAGCTGGGATAGACCCAGATACAGTATAAGGGAGGAGTTGAGGATGTGTGAGATGGGCCATGCCAGGTAGGGGGTCCCCAGTCCAAGCAATTTGGGCTTGAGATTGTCATGCCCAGATCCAGAGTGAGGGGATAGACCAGTCAGGAGTTCCCATGTCTCCTTGCAGGAGACAGTTTTAAAGTAAAAGGGAGGGGGCAGAGGGAAGGGCGTTGGGCTGACAGTAGGGCCCAGGTCATTGCCTGCTGGAGGTGTGTGGGTGTAAGCAGGCTGATCAGTGAACAGGTCTTTGAAAATGTTGGCTATAGTCGGGGCATTAATGCAGCTGACTCCTTTGATTTGCATGTTGGAGACCTGGGGGCAGGCAAGCCCGCTGACGGTGTGCTTTATGGTATGCCAGAAGCACCTGGGGTCCTTTGCCGATGCTACGAGTGAGGATTTACAGAACTCACTCTTAGCTGAACGGATCACCCGCTTACACCAGTTTCCTAGCTGTCTATAGTCCTCATAGTCTTTTCTGTCCCCGGAGGCCTTAAATTTACACCAGATTTTATCCCTGAGCTTCATTTGGGCAAACAGGTCCCCATGCAGCCACTTTGTGACAGTGCCCCTCACTCTTCTTTTGATGAATGGGGCATGACCATCTTGTAGGGGAGGTGAAGAGGGATAGAAAGCAGTCAAGAGCAGCAGAGGGGTCCCTGCTAGCATAGACCAGGGACCAGTCAGTCTGGCAGAGGTCAGTAAGGAAGTTGTTATGGTTAAATTTTGAGTAGTCCCACATCTGAATTACTTTAGGGGGCACCTTCCAGATACAGTAAGTAGGGGAGTGGTCTGAGATCGAGTCAGAGAGGAGGCCAGAAGCAGTGATGCAGTCAGGCCTGTTGCTCAGCATCCAATCGAGAAGCGTGCCTTTTCCCCCCTGAGGGGGGGACCTGGTGGGCTCTGTGATAAGTTGGCCTAGGGCAAGACCGAACAGGAGGGGTTCATATGATTTTGCATTTACACCCAGCCAGTTAAGGTTGAAATCTCTGAATAATAGGAGTTTCATGTGTGCGTACCTTGGGACTGAGGCAGTCTAGGAGATAGGAGAGGCCACATGTTCCACATTTAGGTGGGTTACACACACAGGCCAGGTGGAGCTTTTTGGCATTGCCCAATACAAGAAGAGCAAGCAGGAATTCACATGAGGGTGGGGGGGTGAGGTATGACTGACACCTTGAGGTGAGGTTTAAAGTAGAGCAGCAGGCCACCTCCCCGTTTATTACCCACTCTATCCTGTCTTAACATAAGATAGCCTGAGAGGGCACAGACAGAGTCAGGATGGGCAGGTTTAAGCCAGGTTTCGGAGATCCCCACAATGTCTGGGTTGTAGAGGGCGACCCAGGCCGTTAGATCCGAGAGGTTAGCGAGTAGACTTTAGATGTTTAAGTGGGCAATCTTTAGGCCCTTAGCGTGCTGCCATTGGGGGGGTAGCATGCTGAGGGGAAGGGGGGGAAGGGTAAGCTATCAGCAGCATGATGCCAATCACAGTTGGATATGTCGGTTGAGATACAGTGAGCAGGACTCCACTCTGACCGGTGGATTGATCAGCCGAGATGCAGTGAGATGGATAGGTGTGTCAGAGTTTAACAATTGGTCTATAACTTTTAGGCAGTGCCGCTACTGCCAAATTCAGATCAGGTAGGTAGGTTCACAATAGAGAGTGCAGGAATCAGTAAACAATTACGGATTTCGGACTGTAAACAGTTTTCCTTAATTGACATGCATTAACAGCTCTATCAGCAGTGAGTAAAGCAGCAGGTGAGTAGAATGCACAAAAGAGAATGCAGAATTCTGTAATCAGCTAAGTGACTAAGGAGCTGTGACAGCTAACACTGACAGTTCAAGTAGCAGGGGGTACAAAATAGCAGGAAGGTAGATAGATAATTCATTAAGTTGACATTTCTAACAGCAGCGAGTAATTAGGGAGAGACCAAACCAGGGGTTAATGGGTGCAGCATAACCTATCAAGCAGGCAGCATGAACGAAATGAGGGATGGGGGCTAAGATAGCCACACCCCCCAGGCAGCTGGATACTGACCTTGATAGGCTCGTCCAGTGGAAGGGAGGGGCTATAGCAAATTTAACGGGAGGAGGGAACGGGGAGGGTAGGCGGGAGAACAGTTTAGCCACCACAGTCTAAATAACTTCGATTTCTAGTCAGGGAGCACCCGACTGGCACGATCTTTGGCCCGCAGAGAAAGTTTAGCCCCCATGGAGCTCAGTGCAGCGGTCTGAAGCACAATAAATTAAATTGTGCTCGGGCTTGTGTCCTGGAGCTCCAATGAGCTCAGCCAGCAGCTGCAGAAGAAACGGCCCCCTTTTAAAGCATGGGCAGGGCAGTCGAGTCGGGAGGGATTTTTACGCCTTTTTTATTCAAAATTCAGCATCCACCATAGTCTAAATAACTTCGGATTCTAGTTAGGGAGCACCCGACTGGCACGATCTTTGGCCCGCAGAGAAAGTTTAGCCCCCATGGAGCTCAGTGCAGTGGTCTGAAGCACAATAAATTAAATTGTGCTCGGGCTTGTGTCCTGGAGCTCCGATGAGCTCAGCCAAGATGTTACTAGTAGTACTGTCTGAGGTAAGTCACTTTGATTTGCAGTGGCAGTAGGGGAGATTCGGTAGGCCTTAAAAAAATTGTTTGCTGAAAGGGCAGATTCCACCTTCAAAGTCTCTGGCAGCCAGCTTTGTAAGAATTCCAAGAGGCCCTGACCCTCACAGTTCTCTGAGAGGCCCACGATGCAAACATTTGGGGCCCTCTGTGCATTTTCGATTGCCTCCATGCAATATCTCAACTGTGTTGATTCTTGTGTCATTTTACTGTACTGGCGAGGGCCTTTGTAGCCATTGATTCAGCTGGTATGGCTGTTTCAGTAGCGTTGTCGATCTTGGCATCCTGCTCCATCAGCCTCATTACTATAGATTCAATTTTGCACAAATGATTAATATGTATTTGTATGTGTTTTCTTGTTCTTGACACAGCACAAATTGTTGTGTTATCTATGTAACCTTTTTTGTACTGCTCCTAATTGACGTGGAATCTTTGTAAAAGAGCCTCTGGCTCAAAGATAGTAATTCCTAGAACAATAAACAAATAAACAAACAAACAATTTTAGTATCAATAGCCTGCATGGATTTTTGTAAGGCCCTCCATGGGGGTTCTGTCCCTGGTAAGAGTTGTGAGCCAGACACAGATTTTGGTTGTGCTGGTGGCTGGTTCTTCAGGCCACTTCCAGGGGCATTATTTGTTCATCCCATCGTGAAAAAATATATGCTCTGGTTCAGCTCAACAAGTTGATTTCACTGCCACTCTGCAAATTTTGATTTTCAGGAGAAAAATATAGATTTTTATGCTTTAAATCCATGTTTGGTGCAGAGCTCTCTTTTGGCATGTCTTCTCAGTAGGCGTGCTCCACAGCACCCCCTGAGATTTCATCTTGCACTAATAGACACATATCATTTGCATAAGCAATGGTTTTATAAAGGATAGCCCCTTCTTCATTTTGTAGGGGAAGAAGTAGAGGAGAAAAATGTAGTGCTCTTAATAAAGGATCTAGGCAAAATGAGAACAAGAAGGGGCTCAACGGGCAGCCCTTTCTTACTCCTTTCTTTATAGTGACTACACACCCATACCAACCATTAACACCAGGAGAAACTGCAGCAGTTTTATATAAACATGTTAGCCTTTGAATAAAAACTCCAGGTAATCTGTATTTCTTTAACACGTACCATAAATATTTGTGGTTCACAGAATCAAATGCTCTTCATTGATCTAATGACATAAGAAATCCTTTAAGCCTATCATTATTACCCCTTTCCACAATTTCCTGTAGTAGTATTCAATGGTCAGTGATATGTCTGTTGGGTACTGAACATGTTTGTGTGGATGTGATAAGATGCTTAGCTGCCTGAAGTAGTCTTTTATTCAGGAGTTTAGCCAGGATTTTAAAATCTGTGTTCAGTAGGCTAATTAGTCTCCAATTTTGGTTGTTCTTTTTATCTCCTTTTTTATACAAATATATCACCATTCCTTCACTCATGCTTGGTAATAAGCAGGGCCACTGGAAAATTGCACCCTCAATTTTTTTGCGGAATCCACAATTTTCACTATTCTCCGCAAAAACTGACATGTTCCGCAGTTTCTTGCAATTTTTGAGTTTTTACATTGAACTGCGTAAAACATATTAACATTTTTAAAAATACTCTCAAATATATTGACAATTTTTCATGCAGACTGGGTTTGGCCGAAACAACGCAGTGCAAGGTAGGGCAAGGGTTTTACGTGACACTGATTTCTTTTGAATCCTTGTCTTGTTTGGTTTCAAAATTCACTGGCCAAGCATAAGTACACTTAAACACTTCAATCAATCAATCAATCAAGTCTTTATTCAACCAGGCGTTCATCGTTGATGAACATTTGTTTTGTGTTGAAGCAGTCTATCAGAAAACTTTTTGTTGCCACAGAGACTGAAACAAAAGATGGGAGAAAAGGTGCACATTATCCCATTCACCTAAATGGGGTGCCAACTACATTATGAAGCTTTTTTGCAAGTGGTAGGACAGGTTTTTCCTTGTGAGCATACTTTCATTCTGACTAGTTTTGATTCAAACAGCTGAGGATGTTTGGATGGCCCTGCTGATTTTAAACTTGAATAAGCTAGATGCTAACAGTGATCTCGCTCTTAGCAATCTACCACCTGGATGCTTACATGCAAAGACTAATAAAAACCTGACTAAAGTGTAAATACAAGCTTATAAAACACATAAAATGTATCTGAATATTTATATTTTACAAAACAAAATCATTGCAGCCAGAGTAAAACAAAGGTAAATTACAGGGTACTCTGACTACTGTATGATGCAGTAAAAATATATTGGCATTTTTTTTATATTTTTTGGTAACCAGGTATGGCCCACTAGGCACACGTGCCTGTTTTCAGGGGAAACCCAGGAGCACTAAGGAGGTTTAGTGACTTGCTCAGAGTCACACAGTATGCAAGCAGAAGTTGTGGGAATCAATCCCAGGTCTGTCAGATGTCCCCAGCTCATTCACAGTTTGTTACTCTAACCTCTAGTCTATACTGCCAGCCCCAATGACCCCCAGATTTAATGTTTAAATATCTGATTTCAAAAATAGCATACAGTACCTACAGTGCAAATTATGAACATTAAACACTTAAATAACATTTTATGAAAACTCAATTATTCACCACTCTATCTGCTTATTTTTTCTTCCACCAAAGTGGGTGAATAGCTGGCAGAGCACTGTAAACAGCTGTTCATTAGGCTTCATTAGTCTACATCCAGAAACAGAAAAATGTATTTCTTCTGGATTTATCTAATATTGATTTGATGTGGCTCACTTTATAGAATCTATTTAGCACTGTATGAGGCAGATGTTCTTAAATTTTGGAAGCTAGGCAATGCTTATGATAGCTTATCAGTTTAGTATTCATTTTAGGAACATAAACTTTTCTTTATGTTTTAAACATATTCACGTGGCAGTGTATTCATTTAACAGTTTATACTGACTAATACATGCTGCAGAAACCAGTAAAAGATTTATAGTTAAGTACTCATGGTCTATAGTAGAACTCCTGCAATTTCTCCTCAATTTTTGCAAAAAGCTCTGCAATTTGGGGGGCTCTACCATGCCAGTTCAACATTCTTTGTGTTGACCGGCATTTCGCTGACAGGAATCATATCAACTGCAAGTTGCAGTCTACATGATTCCTGTGTGTCTCCTGGTCCTGTTTTTTTTATCAGGGGGCTTCACTCTATAAACCCCCCATGCAGGGGGCTCTGCCCCAACCCCCTCATCTTTTGGATTCTCAACTCCAGTTGAAGTTGATTCGGGGCGAGGGTGCAGGACCAGGAGACAGCATGCCCCTGTTTCAGGCACACCAACACAGCAACCTGTCGGCAAAGTGCTGATTTTGCCAACAGGTATGTATTTCGCTGTGTTGGTGTCGCCGTAAGGCTGGCATACTAATTTTGGGTAACTTTTTCCACAATTTTCCAGTGGCCCTGGTAAAAAGGAATGAGATACAAGTATATGATTAAAAACTACTGCTAGTTCTTCTAGTTTTGGTCCAATTAGTTTGTATAATTCACTTGTTAGATAGACTTTGCCAGTGGATGTGCCTAAATTAAGTGAAGAAATAGCATTTGTTATTTCAAAACTTTGTATATCTTGACTTAAGCAGTTCATAGCGACAGCCACACCAGGAACAACTTCGGTGCTGATTAACTAGTCAAAGTTATTCAAACTGAAATAATATCATCCAAACTAAGGACTTCCGATATAAAAAACCTTTTATTCATGATAAAGTGCTCTAGTGCTAAAGATAAATCACCTGGCTGTACAGACACTTATTGTGATAAGTAACATTAAAAACTTCTTATATTTCACATGGACAACTGCCACGCTTAATTAGAGATCATCGTGCATCTTTAGCACTGGAGCACTTTTGTCATGAATAAAACGTTTTTTTATATCGGAAGTCCTTGGTTTGGGTGCGCTTATTTTGTTTTGGATATCTTAAGTTAACAATGCCTTAATATCTTCTGGAAAGGGCAGGATATAAAAGGCATCAAAGAATTGTTCCATACCAGTTAAAGAGATTTCTGGCATTTGAAATAATTCTAAAGTATATCGAGTGACTATATTTAAAATTTCTGTATTGTCTGTTTGGTATTTATTTTGTGAATCAAATAGTTACTCCATTTTTTTTCTTTTGTAGTTTGGTATGACAGCTTTCATAAGGGCATATAGTTCCAGATTTCCTTTGAGTACTGAAAGTTTGCTGTTTTCTGAGGTTATCAGCTTGCTGCATGTGAAATTTGACCATTTCCTGTTTAATTTTACTTATTTGTTTAGTATAATTCTGTCCAGTTTAATATGACAAAATTAACATTTTGTGTAAATGTTGTCTCTTACTGAGATATTGAACATATTTATTTTTACCATGTGTTTTGCTTAGTGATTTACATAATTTTCTTAGCTCTAATTTAGTTTCTTCCCACCAAATAGATGGATCATAAAAAATGAAGACTGATTTCTTGCCTTCATGAAATGTAGTATTGTCTGAGGGACCATAGTTTATGGTAATAAAGCAAAGTTAAATTTCCACATACCAGGACCATGTGAAGAAATTGTTTTATTGTCTGTTTAACTGTAGCATATCATGATCTGAAAATTCTGCTATTTTAACTGCTGCAGAGAGTATCTGTAGACCTGCAGTTGTAAAGAAAAAAATCAATTCTTGTGGCTAGCAGGCCTTTCTGAAATGTGGGATCATGTTTATCTGTAACTGTATCGTACACATCAACTAAACTTGTTGTTCTTATTAAGTTTGATAAAAAGTGCATGTCACAGAAAATCTTTTTTTGTTTTGGCTTGTTGCCCTCTATCGTGAGCTGATAGCCCACAATTAAAATCACCTCCAAATCTAATGTATTGTGAGGAAATCAAATAAGGTTTTACAATTTTAGTGAATCAATATTGTGTGCCTTTACTTGAGGCACATATTTATTTATAAATTTATAAGGTTTACTATGAATTTTCATGACTAATATCAAAATCCTTCCCAGGAATAAATCAATAAGTTTAATAACATTAACTTCCATATTTTTTAATAGAATACTTACCTGCTCCTGAACATTCACCAGTTCCTATAGACCAAGAAGAAGGATCAACATACCAGACGTTTTTTGAAAGTATTATTTCAGGGAGAGTATGTAATCTTGTGTCTTGTAGAAAATAGACTCCTGAGCTTGGTGTTAGTAGCTGAGTGTTCTTAATACTATTTGCATTGATAGTGTCAATTTGAAAAGTTTCTGTCATGTTTTATTGTGGGGAAATAGGATATCCACATGTCTAGTGTCCTGTAGATTGAATTGTTTTCTTCACCACTCTAACAGTCTTACCTTTCATTTTAGTTTTTGCCTTTGTTTTCCTTTTATTTTTACCAGAGTCCTTTATTTTTGTTTCTTCTGTTTCAGACATTTATTTATTTATTTATTTAGATTTTGGTAACCGGGTAAACCCACTGAGACCAGAGGTCCCTTTTTCAGGGGCGACATAGGGTCAGGTTGTGAGGACCAGAGAGAGGAGGTGTCCGAGTCATTTCCTGATTCCTCTGAAAGGTTCTATAATGCCTCAAATCAATTTGTAACTATTACCATGTCTGTTTTTTGTACTTTTGGATTTGGTTGGCTCCAATTTTGCCTACATCTGGTTACCATTCATCTTTTGCTAGGTTCAGAATTAGGGGGGTGGTCATGTTTCCAGTGTCAATAGGCATAATTGTATCAAACTAAGGAGTGTCATTCTGTGTACTATTGTTGTATTTTTTTCTTGGCTGATCCAGTTGGCATTTGTACCGGAGCAGTCGTGTGTGTTGTGCCTGTGGTATTGTTTGAGCGGGAGGATGGGTCCCTGTACTTTCAGTGGCTCTAGTGTCTTGTCTCCTAAGCTGATTTAGATGCTGATTTGGATCTTAGAGCTCGAGTAATATATAACTTTTGTTCTGCATTGTCTGCTTGATCAGACTGGTTATGAGCAGCCCATGGGCAACTCTGGAAAGAATTGCCTATTTCCTCACAAAGATTACATTGTCTTTCATTGACAATGTGCACACCAGTATGCCCCAATTCATTACACATATTATATGAATGAATGAATGAATGAATACTTTATTTTTAAGAAGCGCCTTTCCAAAACCAAGGCACTTTTACAACAGGTCAATACATAAAACTTAAATTCCTAAAATCAATCCATAAATATATTTTAAAAATCTAGATATGCTAAATTAAACAAATAAGTCTTTAGGGCTGACTTAAAGCTTTGGACAGTCAGGCATTCTCTCACCCGATGAGATAGAGAATTCCACAGGATTGGGGCCATAAAACTAAATGATCTTGCCCCTGATGTCTTTAAATGAACCCTGGGAATTTCTAGCAATCCCTCATCGGTGGATCGGAGCCAACGGGAAGGACAGTAGGGACAAAGAAGATCTTGCAGATGACTAGGTCCCTGATCGTGTAGGGCCTTATAGGTCAGCAAACCGACCTTGAAGGTGATTCGCCATTGAATTGGCAGCCAGTGCAGTCCACGGAGGACAGGCGTTATATGACTAGTCCTTGATGTACCAGTCAAAATCCTGGCTGCCGCGTTCTGCACTAGCTGCAAACAGCGAATATCCACCCCCGGTAGCCCTAGTAGTAGTAGTCCAAGCGGGAGGTAACGAAGGCGTGGACCAATGTTGGAAGGTCATCAACGGGAACCAGATGCTTCACTCGGGCTATATTCCTCAGATGGTAAAAGGAGGTCTTTACAACAGCTGACACCTGATGTTTAAGGGTCAGACAATCATCAAATATAACACCCAAGTTCTGCACCCAGTCTGAGGTCGTCAACTGGGTCCCCCCGAGCCAAAGACCTGAGGATGACCCAGTCAACGAACCTACCCCTCGATGACCTGGGTATATCTTACTTTGTCACATATTCCACTTAGATGTGCAGCAGACCCACATTTATAACAAGCTTTAGGTTGTCTTGCATAGAACAGAACCCCTCAGTCTCACCCCCCACCCAAAAAAACTATTTGGTAAATGTTGAAACCCAGTTAGTTTCTGTGGACTTCAACATTAAATTAGTTTTCCACCACCCAGTCCAGATATTTTTGAAGCCAGTGATTGCTTCTTGGTCTCCGAGGACTGTACATTTTTATTTCAACCAGTATATCATGTCCATAAAACTCATTCCTTCATTTCTAGATAATATTGTATTTTTCTTTTGTGGGGTTTTAGTTAAAAGAATTGCAACAAAAGGGGGCCATGGTGGTGAATTCTTTAGAGTATGGTATTTCACCCAAAAATGTTCTAATGCACTCTTTGTTTTAAAACTTTTGTCTAAGGTTGCCTCACCAGAGACATGGATCAAGGCATACATTTCATTTGCAAAGAATTTCATGGAGTCTTTTAGAAGACTTTTATTTTCAAACTACCAAACAGCATTGTACAAGCAAAAATAAAGACACACAAATGTTCCACCTTATGGTATTAATACAGGACTGCACAGTCTACAGCATTAAAAAGAAATATTTCAGTCTACTGTAACCCCCCTACAAATGGGGTTCCCTGAAAAGCCTTCCTTGGCTGTGCCTAAATGCCCTCTGCCAGGCTGGTGTCCTGTGTTTCAGCTGCTTAAAAATAAATTGCATGAGAGTGCCTAATCGCCTCTGCGCCACGGCTTGTCTCTTTAAGAGCTGCCTATTTTGCAGTGTGTAATTGTTCTGGGTAGTGGCCTAGTGTATCTAGGCTTGAGTCCCGCCAAGGCTTCAGTGTTGTCACTCCATTCTGCCATCACTAATTGCGCAGAGGGAGCTTTATTGGAATCTGAAACTGTTTACTGTTTATCTGCTTTAATGGCAAATATTATAGTCTGTTTAACCTGCCTTCTTTGCAGCCTGGACTTTGTGTATTGCACCACCATTTTGGTTTTGGACTGCCAGTCAGCACCAATTGGTACTTTTGGGGACTCTAAAATGGAGCCTGTTCCCAGGGGTCTTGTGGGAGCAAAATTCTGTAGGAATTATAGTTTTTGCATTTTGGTGCCAAAACAGACCTGGAGGGGGAGCCTTTGCTTTGACAGATGGATGGATCAACCAATTGAACCTTGTGGATCAAAGGGAAATTCACAAGCTGCCTGCAGCAGGAAGGCAGAAATGAGTTGGAGCTGGGAGAGTGAGCAGCTCCAGCTCGAGGAGCTGCTGCCCCACAGGGTAGTGTGGGGACTTGAAGGGAAGGCTGAGTATGGCCTGCCTGCCTTCAGCTCTCCCGCATGGAAAGATAACAGAAGCTTTGTTTCAGACCACGTCTCCAAACCATTTTGGTGTGCCCCAATTAATGGGCATGGCGAGCAGAAGATTCAGTCTGAGTTGGGAAGTGAAAGGGTGAGTTTTGGCCTGCTTGTCTGCCTGCTGTCCCTGAAAGGGAAATTAGAGTTTATACGGACTGAATCTGACTTTGAAGAGCAAGATAAGCCACTGAACTGTGACCAGGCTGTCGACCTGAAGAAGACCAAAGATTTGCTGAATGCGATTGGCCTGTCAGGGCCTCCAGCCTCCTCTGAACTCCCGGTTTGTGCAGAGACTCTGTAATTGCGACCGGATAGCAATCTGCCTGGTACAGTAGAATTTCCTTACATGTGAATGTTCTGTGTGCTGTTAGTGGGTCATGATTTGGTTCCCCACTGTGTGCTGAACTGTGTTCTGCTTGCTGGTGGCTGCATCCAGCTCCAACGGATGGAATCCGTATTCATCTCCATTTGGCCTGGACCTTGCCACACTGGCTCAGCCAGACTACCCGCTACACAGAGAAAGCCGTCGACGAGAGACCTGCCTGGGGATCAGCCCCCTGCTCAATGCCTTGATCAGGAATGACACCTCAGTGATTCGTGTGGGCCCTGCTCTCCTGGCACTCCAGCTCAACAACCTGCAGTCTCAATTTTGTCCTGCCTGTGTCCTGTATTGGGTATAGTGAATAAACATCAGGGTAGCTCCCTGCAACAACAGCTAAATCTAAAGTGTTATCATCTGATTGCCTTGTTGTCTTTTCTTTCACTAACTGAGCCCTCTGGCTCCGGATTACAAATAGTGTGTGTTGTACATGTTGCTTTCTTCCATCACAGGGCCCCAGCCAGCTGCAACACCGGCCTACCCCAGGCAACATTCCTGGCCATTCCACCTTTTCCCTACCTAGGTACTCAGAGTGTGTGACTGTGTAGGGACTCTGAAGTGCATGCATAACTGTCTGATTGATTTAGCCTTTAAGCCAATCAACTCGATTACGCCCCTTCCTTGTTCAAGTCCCCTGAATAAATCAGATCTTACTCTTTTTGCATTTAGCCTGACTGTGGTTCCAGTTTGTATTGAAAGCACTGTACTGTTGTTGTTTGCTGGGCCTGACCTTGTTTTACAGGGGGTCTACAGGGTTGAACTGGTGGAACCGGCCCTGGTGGTAAGTGCAAACAGTGTGGGTGCTTGCATGGTGAATAAGGGGCATTGCAAAAAGTGATTACTGTATACTGTTCCAGCCACTAGAAGGGACAGAGGGGGGTTCCAATGTCCTGGAGGGCTGTGCCCAGGTTAGCTTGACCACTAACAACCCTAACCTCAGGGTAGATGCACCCGTTTCAGTACCCAGGCCCCTTAATCTGCTACTAGCCAAGCAGGCAGGGGTAGTAGCCCTTGGGATAGCGCCACCTAGGGGTTACACTACAGCATGGAGCAATGCAAGCAAGTAATAACTCATGAATACAGTGCTCTGCTTTTTTGGTGAATACTGAAGAGGATAGTAGGATATCACACAGCATAGCACAGCACTTTTTACAATGATTTTGCAATGTACAGTAAATATAAATGTTTTTAAGGCAGTAATAATAATAACAATGAGAATCAACATTTATATAGGGCTTTTCATAGACTCATAGAATCATAGAAATGTGTCAGCAGAAAAGGACCTCACTGGCCCATCAAGTATGCTCCTTACCCTCCTCCTACTCATCTCCTTTGTCTAGGGACCTCCCCTTCCCCCCACTGGTTAACCTCTTATGTTTGTCCCATGCTCTCTTGAATCCCTCCACCATTTCAACCCCCACTGCACCATCGGGTAGTTTGTTCCAGGACTCCACCACCCTCTCCATGAAGTAATACCCCCTCACATTGCCCATAAATGTTGCTCCTTCTAATCTCAGTCTCTAACCTCGTTTTAGTCCCCACTTTCCTGGTAAATAAGCTCCCTCCCACTTTATTAATCCCCTTCACATACTTAAATATTTCTATCATGTCCCCCCTCTCCCTTCTAGTCTTCAATGGATACAGATCCAGTTCCCTCCACCTCTCCTCATTGGGTTTCCTATGCATACCATGCACCATCTTGGTTGCCCTTCTCTGAACCCTTTTAATCCCATCTATGTCTTTTCACTGTTGAGGTCTCCAGAACTGGACCACGTACTCTTTTTTCAGCATGAGACTTTTATTCCCTCCTCGGCTGGAGGGTGTTGCCTTTGATTCCCCCTATCTGACTGGTCCCACGGCCCCGCACCACACCCAGTGCTTGTGTTTAACCCCCTCCACCATTCCACTCACAGGCTGCTTCACGGCGGGTACTTACCCCACCACCATGGAAGCCCAGGGTCCGGATCTGGGAGTAGCAGTCCTGTGTGAGATCAGTGCAGCGCTGTCGGGACCAGCCATCATCTTGCATGCCAGAGAATTTTTGTTGTACTGGTCCCCCCCCCCCCACAGCATGGGAGTGCAGTGGCATCAATGACGCTGCCATGCACACTTCCATGCACTGCACATCTAATGGCAGCCCGCACTGACCGCACAACTCACCGCCATATGCACTGACCCCCAGCCAGCACCAGGAGCCAGAGCAGTTGCAGTTGTCCTCCTCACCTCCCCGGAGGAGGAGAGCAGTCCCTGGGATGCTCAATCCTCCTCCCCCAACCGACCCTCTGATATCTGAGATCGCTCCTGACCCCATGTCATCAGCATGGTGTGAGGTGTGGTGTCCAGCACCTCAACCCTCAGCACCACCGGGCCAGCTTGGACCCTGTACTCCAGGTGAGGTCTCGCCATGGTTTTATAAAGAATCATCAGCACCCCCCTTCTTCTGCTGGTTATGCCCCTCCCTATGCACACCAGCATTCTATTTGCTTTGCCCACTGCCTTGCTGTATTGGGTACCCACCTTAAGGTTGCTTGATATTATAATCCCCAGATCCCTCTCCTGCTCCACTGGCTTAATTACTTCCCCCTAGTGTGTAAGCGGCGCGTGGGTTTTTATGCCCCATGTGCATTACAGTACATTTTTTGCCATGGAATTTCAACTGCCAAGCTTCCAACCAGTGTTCCAGAATCTTCAGGTTCTCCCTCATGACCTCCATCCTCCCCGGGATGTTCACCCTATTGCAGATCTTTGTATCATCTGCAAAAAGGCACACCCTCCCCTGCAGCCCCCCCCCAGCTGAGAATGGCACAGAGTGTTTTGAAGGGCCCCCTCTCATCAGTGGAATTGCTGGCATGCTGATTCATTAAGTATTCAGATGGGACTGTAACAGAGTGTTTCCAAGGGCCCACTCTCCTCAGCTGGGAATATGGCAGAGTGTTTCCAAGGGCACCATTTCCTCAGCTGGGAATACAAAAGTGTATTTCCAAGGGCCCCTTCTCCTCAGCTGGGAATGTGACAGTGTGTCTCCAAGATCCCCTTCTCCTCCTCTGGCAATGGCACAGAGTGTTTCCAAGGGCATCCTCTCCACAGCTGGGAATGGCACAGAGTGTTTCCAGAGGTACCCTCTCCACAGCTGGGAATGGCACAGAGTGTTTCCAGAGGTACCCTCTCCACAGCTGGGAATGGCACAGAGTGTTTCCAGAGGTACCCTCTCCACAGCTGGGAATGGCACAGAGTGTTTCCAGAGGTACCCTCTCCACAGCTGGGAATGGCACAGAGTGTTTCCAGAGGTACCCTCTCCTCAGCTGGGAATGTGACAGTGTGTCTCCGAGATCCCCTTCTCCTCCTCTGGCAATGGCACAGAGTGTTTCCAAGGGCATCCTCTCTCCAGCTGGGAATGTGACAGAGTGCTTTAAAGAGCCCCCACTCCTCAGTGAGATGAAGAAGCGTCCCTTATTATATAGGTCGATTGCCATCATTTTACCTCATTTTGAGTGACTGTGTCCTTCATATCAGTGACAAAAGATTGAGAGGTATGCACCTCTCCTCAGTCAAAGCTGTAGCCCTTGGCTTGCTGAATCATTAGTATTCAGGTGGGAATGGCACGGAGCATTTGCAAAGGACCCCAATCCATCCCCCCGGGTATTCCATTGGGAATGGAACAGAGTATTTCAAGTGGCCCACTCTCCTCATACATCAATGCACTATTACAAAGTTTATATTAGAGTGTTTATTGACCTAGATCATATATTATTTGGTGCACCTTTACACTGCTGTCTCCAGATCATGCGCAAGGGTGAAGCACATGCAGTATAAACAAGGAATAGCAATGTCTGCAGGCTACTGCAGGAACGTCTGTGTCTGAAAAGTTCAGATATTGCAACAAAATGAAAAAAATGACACCACAAGTATGATACACTACCTGGTGGTATGTCACAAAATCTTTGAAAATGGCAATGTCTAGCACTGTACTTCTTAAATGGAGATCGGATACCTTCCCATTACTTACAGAATGTCTCTCTGCTCTCTCCAAGTTGTCCGAATATGAATGCTTGGCCCACCTATCTATGCATAACTTAGGTGGATTTCACAGCATTTGAGAACTCTTTCTCAGTCCTCTGCAAGTATAAGCCTATTATACAACCATATCTCTCAATTGTCCCAATATGAAGGACATCCCTCATTTTGGGCCCTATGCGCGATGCCAACACGCAGCAGAAACCAGGCACGCTGGCATTGATATGTGTGAATCCCACAGAGCAGAGTCCAGCGGACCCCATGCAGCATTCACAAACCAGGCACAAGACAGGTGCATGCCCAATCCCCCGACCGCACAGAGAGCAACACGTCAGGGGCGGGTGGGGGTGAGATGGGAGTGGGCCTGCACTACACACCATTCATTAAGGCAGGTAGTGTTGTCTGCGGGGGGCAGAGGATGGAGCAGGTTACAGCTGCCAGAACCCTACTATAACCCACTGTGTGCCCCCACAGACCTCACCTGCAAGTCGCAGCAGGACCAGGAAATGACCCCCCTGCTGCCCCAGCCCACTAGGCTGATGGAGAAGGCAGTGGCAGCCAGCTGGGTGAGTGCCTGAGACAACCTCGGTGCATCCCAAACTACCAGCCAGACACCACCCCCCACCACCATATGACAGCCCCATCCCAGACTGCCTGTATACAACCGCGCTCCACACATAGCTGCCCAACCCCATTGTAGTGGAACACACCCACCCCCCCCCAACAAATCACAACACTATGTCTTGCAGCACGCTCCCAGCATTAGTGAGACAGCCGGCAACTGAGGAGATGTGGGGAGGGCTGTGCCACTGGCCTTCTCTGCACACAGCACCACCTGGAAGGTATGTGGGTGGGGGGGCAGTGCCGTAGGTGAATGGGGGGACCGTTGGCAACTGGCATATGATGGTGCAGCAGGGTACCAGGTTTGGGAACATGGGTGGTCACTGCTGGGCACCTGTGTGTGTGTGGATGTGGGTGTGGGGGTTCATGGGCAACAAAAAGGTCAGGGCTGTGCTGTGTGGGGGAGTTACCGTGGTGGGGCACAGCTGTGTGGTGACTGGGGGCTCCTAGGGGTCTACAGCACACGGGGGCATGGCTGCGTGGGTCCGGGTGCCTGCAGGTGCTATTCACGCACCTGGAGCCATGCTGCCCTGTGCATGGGATCCACTCCTGGACCTCATATGGGCATCCGATTGGATGCCCGCTTGGGTCCTCAACTCCACCCCATCCACCCTGCATGGTCCTGCACACCGGGGGGAGCGGGGCCATGGATGGGAGGGCTGTCGGTTGTGAATACCGGCATGTGTGCACCTGTCCACGGTTGTGGTTGTATGCGGGCGGAGTACCTTCCGCCTCATTCATGCATAGAGCCTATTACTTCTAAAAACTGCTATGCCCCTCATCCATCCCAAATTGAAAAGGTGCCTCCCACACAGAGAATTCAGACTTTAAAGTAGAAATTCATACTATTCTAAAATGGTAAATCAAAAATAAACATAGTACAAGTAAGCGCAATTGTTTGCACAGGGTTCTGATCTTCAATCCCCATGTTTGAGGATGTGTCCCTTATTCTGTGGGTCAGTATCCCTCATTGTCTCTCATTTGGAGTGTCTGTATCCCTCATTTCAATTGCAAAAGATTGAGAAGTATGTGTACACCTGGTGAACTATTGCACCGTTAGTTGTGATTGTGTCTGTATAGTCCCACAGCTTGATCTGCTTGCTGTGTGATGAACAGATTCACCATTTGATACCTTTCATTTTCAACTGAAAATGAGAAAAACGAGAATGTAAAACATGTTATCTGTTGTTAAAGTTGTACCAATTTCTACATGTTGTTAAGTACATACTGTGTTTGTTGTACTCTACATGTTCTCAGTAAAAACGTTTAAAAAAAGTTTTAAATAAGTACTTTTAAAATCCCTAAAGTAAAAGAGATTGGTTTGCTACTACCCACTCTAAAAATCTAAGTTGGAGCAATTACTGTATATTAAATCACAATAGTATCTGTAGAAGTATTTTATGAGAATGATGTTTCAGAATTCACACTTCCTCAAGTCTCATATTTCAAAGAGAGACTGTCATGCTCGAAATATACATACAAATAAAACCCTGCAATCTTCCTATAAAAACAAAACTGTATATATCAACAGTGTTTACAGTAAAGTGCATAGAACTGTTTCAAAAAACAAGTTTCACAAGCTTATATATCTTACATGCAATCTAGTACATACTTACTCCTCCATGTTATAAAGTACTTTTCAAGTATTTTCAAGTGACAAAATCTGGAATTTCAGAGTATTTGGGGAAGAAGGCGTCATTTGCAAAAGCCATCTCTAGAAGGGTGTTCACTAGTATTTAGCTTAATTTGGCGTGCTAAAAGCTACTTAACTTGACTCGTATTATATCAAAACAAGATTACATTCTGCTGCCAGCAAGGAGCAGTGGGAGTATTATAAATGTTAAATGAGTCAAAACTTTTGTCTAGGCCTCTGTTAGACGACTTACACTCCGGATACGCTATTTCTCCCATGCAAGCTTGCATCCTCCTCTGGGTTTTCCAAAGCAAGCTGGGAAGTAGTGCAGGTGAAACTTTTAATTTATCTCTCAGTATCTCGTGACTGCCACACCTGTAGAAGCCTTGCAAAAAACATAGCCCTTTTAAAACGTAAATCTAATTGTTATTTAAAACAGTTATTATTGCCAGCAATAAATTACTATAATTACTATAAGTAATACAACTCAGCATTTATTAAAATTAAAAATTAGCATCTGGTTTGAGTATTCAAGTCAGGGAATATGGGGCCATACAATAAGAGCAGCTCTGCAAAAATTCCTGGCTAGATTCTTGGTAAAATCACCAGTGTTTGGGATATTAGTTAGAGTATTTTTCTACCTTGTGAGTCAGTTAAAGCCCCTAGTTGCCTTTAGTAAAATCAACTGTCTCGTGAGATTTTACACTCCCCACATATAGAAACCCAAAAGTCGACCTTGACAACCTGTGCCATTTCAGAAAACCAGCCTAGTACAACAGCCTTCCACAAGGTGTTAATTCTTCTTTTTTTACATCTGAGTATGGATGGAAGCTGGATGATTGCTGAAATAGTTCCACACACTCCCTAGACCAAATTCAAGTTCCACACTTACTACTGTATTCCTCTTTTGCTTTTCACTTTCCCTCTCATTCTCTTCTTCTATTTAAGCTCTGTACCCTCCGTTCTCTCTGGTGAGCTCTGCCCTCTCCAGCAGTTCCTCCTTTCCCTTTCTCTGCCATGGATCTCTGCTCTTCAATCCAACTCTGCTCCTGTACCCCCAAGAGGTGGGCTCCAGCATTTCTTCCATGGCGGACCACTGCTGGAAAGGACAGAGAACAAAAAAAAAGGCATTCACTTCAAGGTAGCTCAAATATATGTTTGCTCTCAAGACAGAAAATCCTTCGGAAAAGTGCTGACATAGATGGCTTACTGTGAGTAAATTGTATAACTGGCTAGAACTGCCCCAGCACTGCCTACAATTGCCAGTGCTGGGGAGCCCAAGTCTTCCACACTCACAAATGCTCCACTCCTTTCTCTCTTTCAGACTAGCCCTGAACGGGCTTGCGGCTCCGGTTCATATGAACATACGAACATGCCAGTAGAAGCAGGCCTTGCTGTCTATCGAGTCTGCTCAATTGTGTAGCTAGCCCCTCATCTCACAGCTGCCCCCCCCCCTCATCATAACCCCTACCCTATCCCATCCTTCTTAAAGCTACCCACAGAACAACAGGCCACCACCTTCTCAGGCAGAGTATTTCACCTATCCACCACCCGTTCCATGAAATAATATCTCCTGATTTCCCTCCTGAATCTTCCCCCCTCCAGTCTTAGCTGGTGCCCTCTGATATCCCTCCCCCTTCTGATCTGGAAAATTCCTTCTTTGTTAACCTTGTTTATTCCCTTGAGGTATTTAAAGGTTTCAGTCATATCCCCTCTGTCCCTCCTCTCCTCCAGGGAGTACATGTTCAGCTCTCCCAATCTCTCCTCATAGGACTTCCCCTCCAATCCCTGTATCATTTTTACTGTTCTCCGTTACACCCCCTCTAACAATTTTATATCCTTCTTCAGGAATTGGCACCAGTACTGTATGCAGTATTCCAGGTGTGGCCTGACCAGGGACCTGTATAGAGGAAGGATCACCTCCCTATTTCTGGAGGAGATTCCTCTCTCTATACACCCCAGCATCCTGTTAGCTTTCACTGCCGCCTTCCTACACTGGGCTGAGTTGTTCATGTTGCCTGTTATGAGCATCCCCAGATCCTTTTCCTCCTCGATGCTTTCACGCTGCACCCCTCCCAGTTGATAGCTCCTCCCCGGTTCCCAGCTCCACAGTGCAGTACCTTGCATTTTTTGGCATTGAACTGAAACTGCCATGTTTCTGACAGTTCCTGTAGTTTTCCCAGGTCCTCCTGTAACCCCTTCCACCCTTCAGCATCATCCACCACAGCTCCCATCTTCATGTCATCCATGAAAAGACTTATCCTACTCCATATCCCATATGAGATATCCACTATAAATATCCCAAACAGCACTGGTCCCAGTACCGATCCCTGTGGCACCCTACTTGTCACCTCCCTCGGTTTGAGAGTTCCACCACCACCACCACCCTCTGCTGCCTACCATCAAACCAGCTGACAATCCATTTGATCATCTTTGTTCCAACCCCTATGTACTCCAGCTTCCACCCCTCAGCCTCACATGTGGCATGGAATCAAATGCTTTGCTGAAGTTTAAATACAGGAGATTCACCACATGCCCCCCATACAGCTCCCTGGTCACCCAGTCGTAGTACTCAATTAGATTCGTCTGGCAGGATCTGCCTAAGACAAACCCATGTTGATGTCCAACCAGGAGACCATTATCCTCCAGAAAGGCTGCTAGCCTTTCCTTTAGTATTGTCTCCATGAGCTTCCCCACAATTGAAGTGAGTCTCACTGGTCTGTAGCTACCTGGTTCATCCTTCAGAACACTTTTGTGAATGGGCACGACATGGGCCATTCTCCAGTCTTGTGGTATGCATACTGTGTCCAGGGAGGTGTTGAGCAGGTCAGCCAGTGGTCCTGCCAGGATCTCTGCTAATTCCCTGAGTACTCTAGGGTGAATGCCTTCCGGTCCCGGTGCCTTAAGTCCTTCCAGAACCCTGTCCTCTGTAATCCTTACATCAGTCACCCCCTCCCCCCATCCCTCTTCCATCTCTCCCTTGAGGTATCTGCCCCTCTTTCTCCCTCGTGAACACAGAGCAGAAGTACTCATTTAATGCCTCTGCCTGATCCACCCCCTTTTCCGCCCACCCTTCTTCCTTCTTAATCCTTACAATCTGGTCTTTGTTCTTCCTTCTTTCTTCAATGTATCTGAAGAAGTCTTTTTCACCTTCCCTGGTACCCTGTGCCAGTCTCAATTCTCTTGAAGCCTTGGCTGCTCTAACTAACCCGGTGACTTCCCTGGACTTCTTTGCATACTCATTCTTGTCGTTCCCCCTCCCGACTCCTTGAGTTTCCAGAATGCCCTTTTTTTGTCCCTCACTGCCTTTCTAACCTCACAAGTCAACCAGCTGGACTTCTTTGCTTTCCCCTTCTTGCTCCTTGACCTTGTACACATCCCAGTGGCATCCGTCAGCCCTTTTTTAATACACTCTCATTTCTGACAGCATCCATGTCTGGTTGAATTCCTGCCAGATACCTACCCAATATTTCCCCCATCCTTTTAAAGTCTGCCCCATTAAATTCAATCACCCTGGTTCCCATACCCCCTGTTTCCCTACCCATATTGAGTGTGACCCATACTGAGTGGTGGTCACTCCCAGTCAGGGGGTCCTCCACCTCCAGATCCCTTACCGCCTCCCCATTTGAAAGTACCAGGTCCAGCGTCCTCTCTAACCTAGTTGGTTCATATACCAACTGCACCAGGAAACTGTTCTGAAATGCATCTAGTAGTACCTGTTTCCTTGCACTCGTGGTGGTCAGAATGGTCCAATCCACCCCAGGCAGGTTGAAGTCAATCACCACCATAGTGTTCTCCTTCCTACAGACCCTTCTGACTTGCTCAGCATGCTCTCTATCCAGGTCTGCCCCTTGCGCTCGTGGTCTGTATACTACCTCCATCCTTAGCGTTGCACTCCTCCAGTCCTGGAACTGCATCCATAGGGCCTCTGTTCTGCCTTCCTCACCCTCCTCCCTTATACAACTTATCCCTTCCCATACATACATTGCCACGAACCCCCTTTCCCCTTAGCCCTATTCTTCCTAAATATTCTATACCCTGGTATCATCATATCCCAGTCCTGGTACTCAGTGGTCCACGTTTCCGTGATGGCCGCTATGCGCTATGTCAATCCCCCCTCCCCACTGCAAGGAGAGCCTGCAACTCAGCTGTCTTATTACCTAGACTCCTCTCATTTAGTGTGACCTCCCTCCACCCAGTCTCCTCCCTTGCCCTTCCCTGGTCTTCCCCCTCGTGCCCCTAAACCGACCTCCTCCCTATTAACTTGGGGGGTAAGCTTGTCTGGTACCCCTCTCCGGGAATCCTGCCTACCAGTAGTCCCACTTGTTACCCCCCACCCCTAGTTTAAACCCACCTTTGTTGCTATGTACCTCTTGATCCCCTTCTTTAATACTGCCTTCCCCTCCCCGCTCAAGTGTAGCCTGTCCCCTGCGTATAGGTCATTATTGTCCCAGCTGTCCCCTCAGCCCCCCACTACCCCATACCCCTTGGATCAACACCATTCCCCCAGCCATGTGTTGAACTCTCTAATCCTCCCCTTCCTTGCCTTACTTGCGCATGACACTGGGAGTACCTCCGAGAAGGCCACCAATTCCCCCAGCTCCTCACACACCCTTCTCAGTTCCTCGAACCTCTCCCTCACAGCTTCCACCATTTCCCCTGCCAGGTCATTCATACCCACGTGCATCACAAGATGTGGCTTCCTCCTACCCCTCCTTGCACACTTCAGAATAGACTGCCCCGCCCTGCCCACCGTCAGCCCAGGTAAGGATTCTACCCATATATGACTATATCTTTTCCCCCTTACTGCCC
Source organism: Neoceratodus forsteri (assembly GCA_016271365.2). Taxonomy (NCBI): domain Eukaryota; kingdom Metazoa; phylum Chordata; order Ceratodontiformes; family Ceratodontidae; genus Neoceratodus; species Neoceratodus forsteri. The sequence goes on from CM057451.1 coordinate 242,046,099, forward strand.
CATCTTATCCCTTTAAGTATGAAATCCTCCAGCACTAGTGTTCCCCCCCTCATCCTTCCTTGCCCTTCCCCGGCCCCTTACTGAGGTATCTCACCCTAGAGTCTGCCCTATTTGTAGCTATGCCCCCACCCTCTATTGCTCCCCTCCCTGTCCTATCCCCTCACCCTCCCTGTTACTATGAACCTCCACAGCCCTCCCAACCCCCAGCTCCCTCCTCCTTCCTGTCCTCCCTACCTGCACAGTTCCTCCCTCCCCTTTTACCTCCGACCTCCGACCCCCTCCTCCAGCAGCCTGCTGCCTCTTGTGCTTTCCCGCCTATTCCCCTCCTCCCTCCTGGAGATCCTCCCCCAACTTCCTCCACCAAAGTCGCCAGTGCTTCAAACCCATTATCCACCACCACTGAGTTGACATGTGCATTGGCTCCTCCCTCCTGAATTTGGCCTTCCCTCCAGTGTTAGGACCTATGTTTGGCTTGCTCCCACCCCCATCCATTCCCTGAACCGAAGATCTTCCGATATGGCTCCCTCATATTATCCAATGTGGGCGGCTCTCCTGCCCCAGCAACCCCCCCCCATCCTCTCCAACTCTCTGCAAGCAACCACACTTTTTCCTCGAGCCTTCTTAATCTGTGACATATTGGACACCCACCAAGCTCCCACAGGATATTCATCCAAAACGCCGCCCCTCATCCATTACAGCCCTCTATTCTGCCCATGTTCAAACAGTATGATTAACAGAAGGCTCCCAACAAGCAGAGTTCAGCCCTCCTATAGTTTTATCAGCTATTAAATTTTTTTCAGCTAGTCTTGTCCCATACAGTACTAATTTTTTCTATCTTTTTTACGCAGTTATGTTCCCACTTACAATGCTCTACCCGTTACACAGTTTCACCCCCCACAGAACACACAGGGTTCAACAATGCAAGCCAGTGTAACCTACCCGACTGACTAGTCAATCTGCATACAATATTACTTCCTAGTTTGGAAAAACGTTGAATTCACAAAGTTACAGTGTTCTGTGTACAATATTACCTTCTAGATTGCAAAAACCTCGATTTCACAATGTACAGTGTTCTACACTAGCCTATACTTAATGCTATAATCCTGCCCTTTTCAGCCAAAAGGTCTGAACACACACAAAAAGAATAAAAAAAAAAAAACAACATGAAAAACTCACCATCCGCACTCAGCCTGGGTCTGAGAAGTCAGGGTAGTGATCAGCTCCTTCCTGGTTCTCTCCTTTGTTTGTGCCACCCCTTAGAGGGTGTCATCTTCCTCTGCTCAGTTCTCACCCCGTGCTACTCGCTGAAGCTGGCTCCTCCCACCATGACCATGTAACAGAGGTCAGAGCCGGGGTGGGAGGGAGGGAAGAAAAACCCCTCTGCTCCTCACACTGTCTCCAGTGGCTCCCCTGCCCGAGACTGCAGCAGCACGTCCCCTGCGCCCTCTTGCCAGATGCTCGTCCCTGCGCCCACTCGCTCCCCCAAACACTCACTATACTGGCTTAGTGGCTGGGCCCAGTCCTTTAAAGCCCAGCCACTTGCTTGAATCAGGTGCGGCTCTGCCCTATTGGCTCCTGAGCCCGTGACCTGATTGGTTCCCCAAGCACTGTCTGATTGGCTCTTCTGTCACTGGGAACCGCTCTCGTTTTCTGCTCTGTCCAAGCTGCTCCTTCTGCTCCCTTCCAGCCACCGATGCAGCAAGAAAATCCCTCTGCTCCTCATGCTGTTTCCAGCGGCTCCCCCACCCGAGACTCCAGCAGCACGTCTCCTGCTCCCTCCTGCTGGATGCTCATCCATGTGCCCACTCGCTCCCCCCAAACACTCACTATATCTGGATCCCTACCAGCTGCCCTGCTGCTTCTACCTGCCCACCTCGCTGCATCAGACTAGCCCTGAATGGGCTTGCGGCTCTGGTTCGGATCCCTACCAGCCACCCTGCTGCTTCTACCCATCTGCCTCGCTGCATCAGGCATGCTACTTTCCCCGGGGAACTGTGGTTTAAAAGCCGCCACTCTGATTGGCTCCTCGTGTTTCAAGCCTCTTCCTCATTGGCTCCCTCTAGCCCTGTGTGCTACAGCTGGAGTTTTGGGCTTTTCTGGCTGCCAAATTTGAACAAATCAAGCACCTAATCACTGCGCTCTCCCTCAGTTCAGTTTTAAACTACTATTTTCTCCCACCCACACCACCCTGGCCCTGATCACCACACCACCCCAGCCCCAACCTCTATTAAATAGACCTAAGCCCCTCCTCAATTCGTTCCTATTATTTGATTGGTCTATCTTCTCAGGCAGTTCTTACAACCAATTGGTTCCTGCTAATTCTGTGCCTTTGCTTCCCTGTGCTTACATTTACTGAGGAGTAATTCCATTCCAATCAGTTAGTTGTATTTAGTCCCTTTCAGTTAGCCTGCATATACAAGTTTCTCAACCTCTCTCAATCTGCTACTTGAACATAAGCTGTTCAAGGAAGCTCCCTCTAACCCAATGCTATCCTGACTTCTTCAAACTAAACTACTCTTCCTGGCCATTATAAACACCGGCCAGCTTTTCCCCTATCATATTCCATTTTTCTTTCTTATTGCAACCCTATTACCTACGTCATTTTCACTAAGCTGTTGTACCTGGCGAGTATAAATTATTTATTTTGTATCCCATTAAAACTCTACTGACACTAAGCTCATAATCATGCTGCTACTCTTCCTTGACTAGTTCCCCCTACTCTTCTCTCCTACATCCCTTCCTCCCTCCTCTCAACCCATTCTCCCATTCCCAACTCCAACCTGCCCTACGTCGTTCACTCCTACTCTTGCCTCAGCCTGTCTGTCCACTGCCCCCCACTCACCCTGGCACCCTGGTGCCGGTTTCCTCTTCAGATCAGGGCTCCACTTGGCTACCTTATGTACCATTACCATGCACTACTATTGGAAAACTGACCCCACCCCAGTCACCAGCCATACATGTCCCCGGACAAAGTACTGGTCAGTAATACTTGCTCATTCACTAATATTAATCCTACTTTTTACATCTGGTGATGTCAAACTCAACCCTGGTCCCACCCCTATCTCTATAACGAATTTTCCCAAGAGGTTAAGCATAGCCCACTTAAATATTAGAAGTCTCCTCTCCAAAATTGACCTCCTGCAGCCACTCGTTTTGCAACAAAAACCCTTTATCCTCATTATATCTGAGTCGTGGCTCAGCACTGAAATCCCAGACACAGACATCTCCATCCCAAGGTACTCAATCATCCACCAAGATCGCAAGTCCAGGGCTGGAGATGTTGTTATGCATATTGCCCCCTCCATCAAATATTCTATCTGCCTTTCTACTTCCTCCCCTCTGCCTATGAGGTACTACTTATAAAAATATACCTCCCCTCCTCCCTCCCCATCTGTGTTTAAGGTGTCTATTGCTGTCCCAACCTTTCTGTTTTCGTGCTGTCCTCTATCTCCGAATTCCTCTCCATCATCACATCCCTAGCCACCCCTGGGGAACTGTACCTCCTTGGGGATTTCAACATAAACTGGCTTGCCAGCAAGCAATCCAAAGTCTGCACCCATGCAGCCTCTCTAAACTTAAAGCAATTAATAGTTGACCCCACATGTCTAAATCACAAAACAGGTAAACATACCTTACTCGACTGGGTCCTATCTTCTCATCCCCATGGTGCCATTAAGTCTGGGACACTCCCCGATGCACTAGTGACCATCACATGATCTACTGTGTGCTCAAGATCCACTGTACAAAGTCCCCTCCACCATTCTTAAAATCCGCTCCTTCCACTCCCTTGACATCTCCTCTATTCACAGTGAACTGTCCAGTATCAACTGGTTGCCCATATCCACTGCCCCTTCGGTTGATTCAGCCTTATTCTACTTTTCCACACAATTCCTAGCTGTCTGGGACCGCCATGCCCCAATAAGAAATGCAAGGGTCCGAGGTAGCCACCTGACCTGGGTCTCTGCTGAAATTATTACTTGTCAACAAGTGCATGATCAAGCATGGGCTACATACAAGTCCTCATGCACCCCCAATAATCTCAAGTGCTATCGCACACTCCGGAATGCCTGTACCCATGCCTTCCACCTCGCAAAAATGGAATATTTCCAACACCTCCTTTCATGATAACATAAACAACCCCTCCAAATTCTGGAAGGTTATCCATGCCTTGTTTACCCCACCCTCCCAACCCCCTCGCCAGTCCTAAAAATTGGCTCCCAATTAATTGAGGACCCTCACTCCATAGCTATGGAATTCAATAACTTCTTTATGACCTGTGCATCCTCCTTCTTGCATCCCTTCCCCTATAACTCACTCACCCTCCAATGTGCCCCCATACCGGCAATCCACAACCACTTCACAATTCACCATTAAACTGGTCCTCTCTGATGACGCCCTGTGAGTCTTACTTGCCCAGAATCCAAACAAAGGTAAGAGCCCAGATGGTCTTGACCCAAAACTTCTTCACCTTTCCACCTACGCTATTGCTCTGCCCCTGATCTATCTCCTGAACCTCTCCTTCATGCATGCATCTGTATCTAAGATTTGGAAGTCTGCTACCATGGTCCCTCTTCCCAAAGGGGGTGACTCCTCCAATCCTAACAATTTCTGCCCTATTTCTCTGCTGCCTATCCTGGCTAAGGTTCGAGAACATCTCGTGCTTGAGTAACTCTCCAACTTCCTTGACTCCTCCTCCTCCTCCTCCTTCTTCACCCATTACCAGTCTGGCTTCCATAAAAACCACTCCACTACCACATCCCTCCTCCAGCTCACTGACTACATCTTCACAGGGATGGACCATGGATGCATCACCTCAGCCATCTTTGCTGACCTGGCCAAAGCCTTTGATACTGTCGCCCACACCCTTCTCCTCCACAAGCTGACAGCATCCAGCCTCTCCGACGCAGTCACCGACTGGTTCTGGTCATACCTCACTGGCCGGTCCCAATCTATCAGAGTCGGCAATTCCACCTCCCCCTTCACAATCAACACAGGTGTACCCCCAAGGCTCAGTACTTGGCCTTATTCTATTTTCCATATTCCTGAATAATCTCCCTGACATCTGCTCATCTGCAAGCATTCACATATATGCAGATGACACCGTGTTATTCTCATCTCAGAGCTCCCCTGCCGAAATGACTACCAATCTGCAGCTGGACTTTAACAATGTCCAGCACTGGTTTAGTGCTAACCAACTCTCCCTGAATGTCAAAAAAATGGTCTCTATGACCTTTGGCACCAGACAAAAGTTGTCCAGAAATGACTCCACCCCTAACTTTCACACACTGAAAGGTACTAAACTGGATGATGTCTCCTCATTTAAGTACCTTGAGCTATGGCTAGACAGAAATCTAGACTACAGTGTACACGTAGATGCCAGTCACAAAAAAAATCCTTCCTAACCTTGGTGCTCTGTACAGACATCGTAGCTGCATGCCCATGCAAGCCAGGTGTGAAATTGTTCAAAAGATTATTCTCCCTGTATTTGACTCTGGGGACATTGTCTACAACTCTACACCTAAGACCACCCTAGCCAAACTGGACACTCACTTCAATTCTTTCTGCCGCTTTGTCCTTGGCTATCCCTCTCTCACCCACCACTGCTATCTCTGCACCTCACACTCCTTCCCATCCCTCACTGCCAGGTGCCTGTCCCATACTGCCAACTTAGTAGGTAGGTTCTGGCTTGGTACTCTGCCATCTTACCTGTCCTCCCTCTTGTCAATCCCCCCCACCCTCCAGCTACGCACTTTGATCCTCAACTCACAGAATGCTCAACCTCCCACCTCGACATACCTCATCTGATCACAACGCCTTCTCATATTTATTCCCCAGCTCCTGGAACTCTCTCCTCCTCGAACTTCGCTCTGCCCATTCTCACCAATCCCTCATATTCCTCCTTCGGAAACACTCAGTACACTGCTGCAACTGCAACTAACCCCCAGCAAACCTTCCCCTATATAATTCATACTCTACAACTGCAGCACATCCCCCCACATACTCTTCCCGATATCATTCCTACCCCCTTGCCACTCTAACTTCCCACCACCCCACCTCAAATTACACTAACCCCTTACTCTCCTTCCCTTCCCCCTTTCTCCTCTCTCTCTCTCTCTCCCCTCCTAGCCCAACTCCAGTTTCCTCTGCCAGCTCCTCATCTCTTTTCCTCTGCCAGCCCCTCATCCCCTTGCACGGTTCTCTGCATCCTGAAGGGGAGAAGGCACTGCCTTTCCATTCCCTCAATCTTCCCTCAGTTCCTTCTTGACTTGACACCGCTCCCACCCTACCCCCTTCCTCCTATCCCTCACCCCTTAGACCATCTCTACTTTCTTCTGCAGCTCCCCATCCCCTTGTAGGGTTTCCTGCATCCTGAAGGAGTGAAGGCACTGGCTTCCCTATCCCGCTCCTCTTGATCAATTCTACTTTCCTCTGCCAGACCCCCGCCCTCTTGCTTGGTTCTCTGCATCCTGAAGGGGTGAAGGCACTGGCTTCCTTTTCCCCAATCTACCGTAATTCTTCCTTAACTTGCCCCCCACCCACCCACCCCATACTATCACAAGTAACCCTGCCCATAATCCCTGCCCCTCTATCTTTCTATGCCTTCTCCTCTATTTTTCTACTGCTGGCTCCCTTGTACCTTTGCAGGAGTCTCAGCACCCTGGGGGAGGAGAAGGCCCTGACTTTCCACCTCCCTCACTCCCCCCACTACACCCCCACCAGCTTTTTACATTATAGGTCAAACAGCAAGCACTTGGCTACTATCTTCCCAATCTACAGCACTTACAGTAGCAAGGGCTACTTTCAGTTTCTCTCCATTGTACTAAAAATGGTTTATCACCTGGTATGTCAAATGTTTTATCCAAAAACAATTGCTGCTCTGCTCACCTTAAGTCTGTGATTTAACTTATGTCCATGCTTTTATCACCTGGTCTGTAACTGAAATGTATATGATTTTGAACACTGCACTTGTTCTTAATTACCTACTACCTGTTTTTTACTTGTATTGTGTATGATTCTGTACTTTGTTTCTCTTATATGTTGTCTTTCGCGCCTCTTATGTAACCCCTCACCCAGGACGCTTCTGGAAACAAGCTGTTTACAGTTCATGTTGCTTTCCTGGTGAATCGCTCTAAATAAATAAATAATAAATAAACTCCTCTTCTCTCCACAGAGCATACGATCCACCATCTCACCTTCCTATGTGATACGGCACGGGGTGATCTTGTCATAAACAAAAACAGCGCAGTACTATGCCGTGCTGTCAAAACAGTGACCAGAAAAAAAACAGTAAAGCGCTTGTTTTCTTGGGGGGCTCTGCCCCCTGACCCCCCCCCATTAAAATAACCTCCACTAAAATAACCTCCTCCGGGGGGGAAGCAACTCAGTGACAGGGTGAAACTCGGGTGGGGGGAAGAAAAAAAATACACAAACCTAACTGGGACCAGGAATAGAACCCCAGTCCAGAGCTGCTCCATTGTCCTCTAGCTCCGATGGCTCTACTACCTGAGCCACAGCGGCTCCTCAGAGGACCCCCTTCCAGCAGAGCTCTTACCTTGTGCAGTAGAGCATAATTTTAGTTTGTTTAAAATATGTGGTTATATTACTGAAGTTTTCAATTTGCTACGCATTACTTAGTGTGTGTGTGAGTGTGTGTGTGTGATGCGTGTCATCAAATCAGACACCTTTTATTGTGCCACATAATAATTTTAGCAATGCGAACCTGCTATCCACTGCAGCTGTGTGATTTTTGTACTTCTTTATGGTATCTTTACTGGTACTAGTACTAGTGACTGTTACTGCAGCAGTGCAGTACACTGCCCCCCCCCCAACCAGCAAAGGTATTCTTTTCCAGATTTGAATTTCTGATGGTGAGCATTGGTTAGGTGTTGTGCCTTTGTGTCTGCATCTCTTCAGTGTGCAGCACAATCTTAATCTGTCTGTGCATTTGCATCTCTTTAAGGCCCAATCTCCATCTGTAACTTAAGTCACAGTTGTTTCTTTGACTTCCCTTCAGAGTACTGGACAGGTGTGGTGCATAATTCTGCATGAACATTGTACTCATTAAAATGTGTTTTTAAGTCAGGACCATCATCACGAGTCACTCGTGATACAAATCACGTTCTTCATCATCATGGTCACAAATGCAGTCACAAATCACTGTTCACGATCACGTCACGAATCACATTAATTTTTTTACTAGTTACTTGGATGAATTGTAAGCCTGTTTTGTAGTATCTCTCCAGGCTTCACCACTCCACCATTGTACTCATTAGTATGTGTTTTTAAGTCAGGGAGTTTTGTGCTACAACTCATCGGGGAAGTACAGCCAAATGGCATTCACGTTCCTTCCCGTACAGCATGTGAGTTACAGTACTGTAAGTAGTGGTGGGCGAAGTGGCCCCAATTTGCTCTGTGAAGTGATTCACTGAGTAATGTGGAATCCACGGAGAACTCCACAATGTGAAGCGGAGTACTTCGCTTCATAATGAGGAACGCTAAGTCCATTGAAACCAATGACTTTGCATTATTCCGCCTTCCCTAAACTACTTCATCAATTTTAAGGCGAAGTACACTGAAATCAATGTAATTCACCTCACGTTGCCCTGTAATTGAGCTCCAAATGAAATTCTGCAGTTATTCATGTGATTGCAGATCACATGGGCTCTACATTGTTCAGCACAGCCTCAGTTCTGGTCTGAGCAGTGTGTGTGCAGTGGTAGCTGGACACAGTTTGCTCTCGGAGCTCTGTGATTCAAAACCTCTAAAAGCTGTTTAAAATGCCTTTTTGAGTAATATTTTTTGCTCAAAATTTAGTACATCGATTGTAGGAAACCATTCTGTGCTCATATCATCGAGTGTTTATTGTTGTGTGTGGATTTTGAATGTTTAGAACAGTCAGTCTGTGTACTGTGAAGTGTGCTTTGGGGGAGGGGCATATTTGTGGTGTGGGTAGATTGGGAGAAAAAGGCAATCTTTCTGTTTTGGTTATATTTTTCTTGTATAACTGTGTTAATGTACATAGAGTAATATTTTCAGTAATTCTTGAAATTTTTTTGCTGATTGTTGTGGTGCAGCAGTGCATAATTTCAGTTTGTTTAAAACATTTGGTTATATTACTAAAGGTTTTCAATTTGCTACGCGTTACTTGTAGTATGTGTGTGTGTGTGTGTGTGTGTGTGTTTGTGTGTGTGTGTGTGTTGTGCAATGCGTGCCATTAAATCAGACACCTTTTATTGTGTTACAGAGTAACTGCAGCAGTGCGAACCTGTTATCCACCACACCCGCATGATTTTTTTATACTGCTTTGTGGTATCTTTACTGGTAGTGGACTGTTACCGCCATGCACTACCCCCACCAACCGCCAAAAGGTATTCTTTTCCAGATGTGGATTTGTGACTGGTGAGCACTGGTTACATGTTGTTGTGCCTTTTCGTATGCATCCCTTGAGTGTGCAGCGCAATCTTAATCTGTCTGTGCATTTACATAGCACCATTTATTCTGGGAGACTGCATTTCTTGTTGTGCTCTCATTTCACTTCATCAGCATTGGGGAATTTTCTGGACACAAGACAGTAGCATTTTGGGGATGCACATTAATTCTGGTGACTGTATGGGTGGGATGCTACCAATATTGTTGTCACTCCACCTTACTTCGTGATTAAAGTGGAATGACAATGCAAAGTAATAATAACAAGGCAAAGTGAGCCTTTTCTATGGGGCACTCCACGTAGCGAAGTGCCAATGCGAAGTGGCCACCGCATTCACTTCGCCAGCGGATTTTAAATTCGCTGCATTTCTAACCACAGATCCCCTTCTGCCATCCTCTTGTATGTTTCTGTTTCTATGTTACATGCCTAATATTTGGTGCATCTCGGCAGCACACATTACTTGCCTTTTTAAAGGCAAAGTCCCCACAGCCTTTTATTCTGTTTCCCTGTGTAGTTTGTAGGCGTGCACAATGACTGTCTCTATGTACCCTCTTAATTTCATCAGGATTTAAAAGTAAATGAAAATACTTAAGTTTGGTGTGAAAAACTGCTTGCCATTGCAAAGGTCATGACCTGACTCATTTAAGGCGTCCTGGAATTTTATGATGTTTTGGTGCTAAGGCCTGCAGAAGTTACACTGTATTAATGCTGTTATTGTCCTCTGCAATCCCTATATTCTTGTCTTATGCTGGCCATAACACTTTTCAAGGCATAGTAAGTGCCCCGCTGTTTTCTGTAGTTTAAAGTGTATCTGAGTTAGAAAGAAATGCTTTTACAGAATACAGGGACTTCACAAGACATGTAACAGAACTGAATAAGAGTATAACTTATGCTGGCTTATGCACATATGCATCATCTACTCTCATGATGACTTGCATGAGTGAGGTCATGACCTTTGGAATGGTGACAGACAGGTTTTCACACCAGGGCAAAACAGAGTGAAGCAACCTCATTTATATTTAAATTAGGATGACATTAGAGGGATGCAAGAGAGGAAATCACTGTTCATGCTTACAAACTATGCAGATATACAGAAACTAGGCTGAGGGGACTTTCACTTTAAATCTTTAATACATGTTCCAAACACCGCAGCACTCCAGGGAAATAACAGTGAGTCCACTGACGTTCAGCTTGAAATCTTTATTACTAGCAAAATATGTAAAGTCAATTGTGGACAAGCATGCTGCAGTCAAGCACTGGCAGTATATCCCAGCACTTTGCCATTATGGCTTCATCAGGGGGCAGAGATTGCCTGTCAATCATACATATAAATACCATGCTACACATGATGTCAAAATTTAAAAACACCAATGGTGAAATACCCATTTAGGTGCTATACAAAAAGCACCATTGTGTGTAAAAAAACAAATCTTGTTAAATACATTGCAAGCTATTATGCAAAAAACAAACAAACAAGAATAACATATTTAATTACTGAATTTATTTATTTACATTATTTTATCTGTCTTATCACTATTTTAAATATGTATTTGTATGTTTTTTTTGTTTTTCCCTTGCTTGTCTTATGTGAGACGCCCAGAGCCTCCGGGAATGGGTGCCATACAAATAAACTTTGCCTTGCCTTGCCGTTTACACTCAAGACAAATTCCCACTATAAGAGTCTTGTGGAATGTTAGATCAACTGTGATCGACCAAAATTTATTTAAGGGAAAATTCCCATCTCGGTCAGTGATACACAGGATTAAAACATGGCCAAGAATCCAAATCTTTTTCTCTGAGTACATCCCTAAAATTAAAGACTCAACAAGAACAAGAGTTAGCACTTATTGAATAACTTTCAAAAGTACTTATAATGTTATTTCATTTAATTTACCGGTCAGATTTTTTCCTGGACAATGGAGAATTGAGGGCGCTCACACTCCCATTCCCATACTAGATCTAGCAGTAGGGAATGGTCAAGAGTAAGATTTAGCATCACCACGGATGCCCAAAAAGAAACTGAGAGACAGATACATGCTGTAGCTGAGACACATATTGCATCATCTAGCAATAACCCTGCAAACCTAATAACAAATGCTCAATAAAAAATTTAACTGCAAAAAATAACCCTGCAAACCAACCTAATGGAAGTCATTTTTTTAGACAAAGGCAAAAAGAACACACAAGTTAAACAAAAAAATGGAGAACAAGAAGTGGAAGGAGAGGGGGTAACAAACAAGGGAGGTACAATCAGGAAATTGAGGGAAAAACAAGTGATAACCTTCAAATAATTAACATCTCTGACACAGCTCTCTCAGAAAATGAATCATCCCTATTGAAACAAACTCTTGCCAGAGCCAAAGCAGCTGCAGCTGCACTCACTAAGCTCCCGGTGAAACAGTCCGACATGCCCATGATGGCCACTGTGCAGCTGCAGATGTGCAACTACTTGCACATGTACACTAAACACGGTGGCCATCTGGAGCATGACGGGTGACCGGCAACTGAAGTAGTGCCCCATGGAGGGGGCGGAGAGTGAGCAGGCTGTTTTGGAGTTGTGGAATGATCATACTGCAACTCCAAAACAGTTTTTTGGTGTCCATCCAGTGACATGTTTTTAGAGCTAATGCAAGATGGCTGCAGGCTCCGCCCACTGCAGCCATAAAAAGGACTTAATTTCATACCTGTTCCTAAAATCAATGAATCCAACATTAACGTGGACTTGTGCAAACTTTTTAGAAAGAGTAAATTACGATACTACTTTGGAAAGGAGGCTCAATATCAAGCAAGTGAAGACAATATGGGAAGAGACATGGAGATCATTGTACAGGAGGATCTGAATTTACTACTACAGCTTGAGAACCCCCTAGAGAATGAGATCATGGGGAGCGAGCCATTTGATACTGTGGCTAATGATAGCCTGGACAACTTAAACATGTCAATTTTGGAAGGACTTACATTTGAAAAGGAGTCTGAAACTTTTGATCAGGCAACAGCAATAGAGTTTGATAAAGTTAGAAAACAATAGTTTAAACAGCAATTGGACTTCTGTCCCACAGTCGTAAATGTTGTAATACAAATATTTGAAAAAATTGTTACCAAACAAGTTAATGAGTTAATTATGAAACACAGGAATGATGCTAGACATCAGTCTAGCTTAAAACCACAGGACAAATTAGCATTAGACACCCTTTCAAAAAATACAGATGTTGTTAGCAAACAGGCAGATAAAAGGGGTAACACTGTCGTCATGAATAAAAAAACTATGAGACAATGGTTATGAAATTACTTGATAATGGGACTAGTTATATGAAACTGTCGCATACCCCCTTTTTTTCTTTTTAGATGGAGATGTGGACATTATTGCTGGATGGTGTACAGTGTGGTCAGATAACAGAACAAGAGCTTAAATATTTATTGTGTGAGTCTCCAGTTGTCCCCACTTTTTATGCCACACTGAAAGTCCATAAAAATGTAGACGATCCACCCAACAGACCTATAGTGTCTGAAGTGGAGTGCCTAGTAGACCATTTATGCAATTTTTGAACTTTTCTTAAAACTAATTAGAAAATGGCAATGTAAATCCTGGCATTCTGATTGGCTAGGACACTTAGATTAGTGGTCGGGTACTTTTGGATAGAGCCCTGCTAAAAACTAGTGCCAACTGAATGCCCCAAAGTCAAAAAAGGTATCCTTGTGCCACAACTAGCCATCATGTTTTTACCATTCACTAACGATAAACGACCCAGGTAGCCCCATCTTCCCCAAGCAAGAAAAGTCAACTCCCCATACTCCATACACCCAAATGTGAATTTTGAAGAGAAAATCAGGCCCTTAAAATAAAAGAAAACATTTGAAGCCACTGCACACTTGTAAAAACGGACAAGTACTTGAGGCCCCTGCTCCCTGAAAAGCCAACTCTTGTAGTTGTTCCTGCAAACTGGCAGGGAGCCTGCATGTCTGGGGAGTGGAAGTTAAGAATGTCTGCCCATACACCTCATTCTGATTGTCCTGAGCCCATAAATATTACAATATGCTCCCTGATAACCCTCACCCTGTGGGAAACATTTTCTTACCTCCTGCATCCTCTCTTTAGACTTAAAGTGTTCCTCTTTAGTTCTTTTTTGTTTTCAGCTCAGTTTTAAAAACTGGGCCTGACTCAGCTGTTCCAAAATGCCGAATTCAGTGACCATTGGCAGAGGAACCGCTACAGCCTTGGCAAGTCCCCTCAACTACAATCCTCAGTGTTAGTCCCTACTACAGCCTTATTTCCACAACCCATCTACTATATTGGACTACATATCCCATGAAACCGTAAGCCACCTAAACAGCACAATAAAATAAGATCTCCTAAACAGCAGCACCCTCTACTGGAAATTATACAACACTAGAGGGACTATTTTACAGTAAATATGTATTTTTATTATTTTTTAACAATAATTAGATGACTTCTTGATATTTTATCTTATGAAAAATGTTACTCATGGGCCATTTTCTAAGTGTGGGCGGTATTGGGAAATACGGGACCTTCCAGGGGCTGTAAGACCCTCCACCTTTGGCATCGGGCCACATTACACCCTAGGCAGTCCAGTATTTCCCAATACTGCCCGCCCTGTTGGGGATTATTGTTTACTTGTTTTGACCCTGCCTTCATAGTTGAAAGATACTGGGGACACTATCTTAAAATTGAGAGGAATAGACTGGCAACCACACATGCTATGGATAAACTTAGACATCGAATCATTGTACAGTACACCTTGATCTGACATGAAGATGGGATTAGTGCATGTATACATGTTTTGGAAAAAAGCCCCCTGAAGGATAATATGCCCAAGGATTTTATCCAAAAATCTTTAGAATTTGTACTATGCCACAAATTTTTTTTCAAATTCAGTGATGAATTCTAATTAAAAACCTATGAAACAGCAATGACAGTGGCTAAAGCCCCTGCATATGCAAATCTCCTGATGGGTTATTGGGAGGAAAAAGTCATCTATAACCAACACATGAATTCTTATGTATTCAAGTTGAAACATTGGTTCAGATGCATAGATGACTGCCTTTGTATATGGGAGGGCACTGTAGAACAGGCATATGCATTGGTTGAATGTTTAAATCAAAATGACATGAATTTGAAATTCACAGTTCATAGCAATGCCTCTAGTGTTAATTTTTTGGACCTGGTGTTGGAGGATGATGTATCTAGGGGACAGATTGTTATTAGGTGGTACAGGAAATGAACCTCAATGAACAGCCTACTCAGGTATGACAGTTCCCACCCCATGCCCTTAAGAACTCCCATATGGACAATTCCTCAGGGTGAGAAGGAATCACACTGATTTAGATGAATATGACAAACAATCAAAAGCATCTATTAGAAGATTTTTGGATGGGGATAAAGTGAGGAGCTGTTAAAGAGAGCATACACTGAAGTGAGAAATAAGAAAAGGGGTGACCTGTTCAGGAGTAGAGGGACACAGAGTAACATTCTAGTAAATCAGGGTCCTGTCACATTTTCAGTGAAATACAACTAATTGGTTGGACACACTGGAAATGTAATTTGGAGGAAGTGGAATATTTTACAAAGTGATGCAACGGGAGATGTTTATTCGGTGACACACCGAGAGTGACATTTAGGAAAGCATCTAGCATAAAAGATAGGTTGGTACACAGCCAGTTTTACATCCCACAGAATGACAATATAATGTGGCTTCAACAGGCAAAAGGGTTTTCCTTTTCAAAAGATGCAATGTATGCCAGTATGGGGTACAAGAGAAACAGTTTAAGTGCATATAATTACCTTGGGAGTTCAAAATCAATGAATTTATTTCATGTTCCTATAAGTTTGCGATTTATGTACTGTGGTGTACATGCAACTTGTACTATGTTGGCAGAATAGTAAAAACCTTAAAAGAAAAGGTCCAAGAACACGTAATAACCACAGTGAATGAAAACATTGATTATCCAGTAGGTAGGCACTTTGCAGAAAAACATCAGTGCAATCCCCTCTGGGGTTTGAGCAAGTGAAAGCACCCAGGAGAGGTGGTGATTGGCTGAACATTTTGTGAAGAAGAGAGAGCTACTGGATTTTTAAATTTAAAACCATTAATCCTGGGAGATTAAATGACTATTGGGACTTGAAACCCTTCTTAAAGGGTAGATAAAAGAATATGTGTAGAACACGGTTATTTAAAATCTTTTCCCAACTCCACTCTCCCTCCTCCCAACCCCTAACTACTCTCCAGTCCCCCACCACTATACCTCCAACCCTTCTGCATACCCCCTTCTCTTCACTCTGGTTTTTAAATTAAATTAAATAACATTATAAGTACTTTTGTTTGTTATTCAATAAGTGCTAACTCTTGCGCTTTTTGAATCTTTGACTTTAGGGATGTACTCACAGAACAAGATTTGGATTCTTGTCCATGTTTTAACTCTGTGGATCACAGAACAAGATAGGAATTTACCCTTAAATAAATTTTGATTAATTGCAGTTGCTCTAACATGCTATAAGACTCTTATAGTGTGAATTTGTATCTAGTGTAAATATGTTATTCCTGAGGGGTTTTTTTGCATAATAGCCTGCAATGGATTTAACGAAAGTTGTTTTTTTACTCGTAATGGTGCTTTTTGTATAGTACTTAAATGGGTATCTCACCAATGATGTTTTTAAATTTTGATGTCATGTGTAACATAGCATTTATGTGTGTGATTGACAGGCAGTGTCCACCCACTGATGAAGCCATAACTGCAAAGCGCTGGGGTATACTCTGCGTTTGAGTGCAGCATGCTTGTCCACAATTGATTTTACATGTTTTGATATTTATTAATAAAGACTTCAAGCTGAATGTGACTGGACTCGTTGTTATTTCCCTGGATTGTAGTGGTGTTTGGGCTGTGTATTGGAATATTGGGGTAGCCACCCCTTTCTGACTGCACCTCAATAACTCTTCTGAGTGCAACCAGTGAAGTCTGGAGGCCCTTTAAATCAGTTTTATGTGATAACAGTGAGTTTTATACAGCACCGACCACATACAACAAAGAAAATACCGCCTGACATCAAAAGAGTGACCAGAATAACAGCGACCACCGCAATAGCGACGGTCACTGTAATTCTCAACTCCAACAATAAAAAATAAACATAGCAAGCCCCCGCACCCATAATCTAAAAATAAGTAGCTCCAGGGAGAGCAGACATAAGGGAAAGAACAAACACTATATATTTAAAAAAAGATTTCTCCCATAGCCGGGCCCAAACCCAGGTCCACCAGCTCTAGTAGCGGTGACTCAAGCCACTACACCAAACAGCCAACTCAGCAGTGCTTGGCCAAACACAGCCCCATAGCCTATTATAGCCGGTGTAGCTCACTGTTATACTCACTACACTCTACTCGTCGTTACATATTCCACCTCGCTATACCTACAGGCAGTCAAACTGAGTCGCTCAAATTGAGCTCGCCCATATCTCTGCACAACCTTTAAATCTTTGCACTGGCTCTAATTTTATCTCAGGGTGTAATTTAAAATCCTTCTTTTAGCTTTGTTTGGCTCTCTGTACTCAACAGCCATCTCATCTTGCTTCCTGTCTTCAGTGGTATGTACCCTCCAAGCCACTTTGTTCTTCTGATACAAGTTTGTTACAGGTCCCAAAATCAAATTTTTGTTGTCTTCAGCAGTGTGTTTTCTCTTTCACAGTGCTTTTAAAACATAATAATTTGGTATTAATTTGTATTATTTTTATTCTCATGTTGTCCTTTTTATGTTTGCTTGCACGCATGTGCAAGAAACATAGTGCCACCATACGAGAATTCGTAGCTGTGCCTACCTACTTCCAATGCCCAGCTGCCTTTTGCAGGTGTGGCCCCACCGCACCAATGAATGTAAGAGCTGTCTATGACAGCATTTGCAAATACAGCGGCGTACAGCTGAATGAGCAAGCCACAGCGTGTAGGCAATTGCATACTGCAGCAATCGACAGTATGCAAAGTGCTTCACGTCAGGCACTGTCCCCAACAAGTAGCACACTGGGAGCCCACCCAGCATGCTCAGTGCTCCCCCACACACACAGTATGGCAGACGGGTGCCCAATCCCCGTCGGCTCAGTGCCCCCAACAGCCTTCCAGGTGCCACGCTGGGAGCCCACCCCAGAGTAGCAAAGTTCTCTATGGCTGACAGGGCTGCCCAATCCCCCATCGGCTCCACTGGCCCCCCCCAAAATAGTCCAACTGCCATGCTGGGAGCCCACCCCAGCATGGCAAACGTGCCGCGTCGTCTTCCTGCAAGTAAAAATAAACCTAGAAAGAAAGAACAGCCCCACACTGACTGTCTTAACCCTCCTCTCCCACCTGCACCCACCCTCTGCACACCCTGCCTCCCCACAGCCCCCACCTCACCCCATACTTACCTCCGGAGGCCGGCGCGACGATCTTTGGTGGACCGGGAACAAGTCTGCACTCTTCAAAGCCGACCGCGAACTGAGGAAATGCCGGTAAGCTGTACAATGGAATAAATAGGTTTTTTTCAACTTTGATGCATATCGCAGGCATTTTTTCACCAAATTTTCAACATGGGGTTTTTGGGACCCCACCTCATGAATTCTGTCCCTGTCATTTTGTTAATCGGGCCCGAAAGGTGATTTCTCGGTCACTGCGCAGAACCATCTTTCAGGACTGATTTATGAAATGATAGTGTCACATTTCATGAGGTAGGCCCCCAAAAACCCTATGTTGAAAATGTGGTGAAAAAATTCCCAAAAATGACTGTTTTACGAGCGTGCGTTGTGCAGTTCCTACGCATGCTCGTTAGTTCACAGATTTTCAATATTTTCACTCCAGATTTTCAACATTGCCATTTTACCATACCTCCTTATGAGCAGTACAGCTGTCATTTTTTCCCCCTTGCCCAAAATGTGTTTCAGCGCAGGTAGCGCACAATGGCTCAATCGGTGTGCAAAATCAATGTTTGGGACAGATTAAGAAAATCACAGTGACACTGTTCATGAGCAGAGGTCTTAAAATGGCTATGTTGAAAATTTGGTGAAAAAAATTCCCAAAAATGATTGTTTCTGACATCGTTGCGCTGTTCCCTCCTTGCCTTCATTAAGGTCAAATTTCAATATTTTCAGTCCAGATTTTCAACATTGTCATTTTACCACATCTCTGTATGAGCAGTACAGCTGTCATTTTTCGCATCTCACCCAAAACATGTTTCCGCACATGTAGCGCACAATGGCGCAGTCAGTGTGCGAAATCAATGTTCAGGACAGATTAAGGAAATCACAGTGACACTGTTCATGAGCAGAGGCATAAAATGGCTATGTTAAAAATTTGGTGAAAAGTTCCATGAAATGACTGTGTTACGAATTTAAGCACAAGCAGTTTTACCACACCCCTTGTAAGTTCCTGAATTTCTAATATTTTCAGTCCAGATTTTCACCACTGGCATTTTCCACACTTCCTTATGAACAGTACAGCTGTCATTTTTCATAACATGGCCGAAATGTGTTTTCACACTTTCTGGCAGAAATGCGTGGTCGCTGTGGGAAATCACTGTTCGGGACAGATTAAGAAAATCACAGTGACACTGTTCATGAGTGGAGGTCCCAAAATGCCTGTGTTGACAATCTGCTGTAAAAAATCCCCAAACTAATTACATTAAGGTGTGTGTTGCACAGTTTCTATGCACGCTCATGACTTCACCAGTTTTTTTACTATTTTCACTGCAGATTTTCAAAATTGCCATTTTTACACCTCCCCATGAACAGTATAACTGTCATTTTTCACATCCTGTTCAAAATGTGTTTCGCACTGTGGTTCCAAATGCCGTAGTCACTGTGCAAAATCAGCTTTCGGCTAACAAACTGATATTGCCACTGTTCATAAGGTGGGGGTCACAAAAAACCCATGTTGAAAATCTGGAGGGAAAATACCAACGAACGCCTGAGGCATTAGGGTTTCCAACCATAACGCCCCACTCTGTAGAGACTGACAGGCATCAGGGGTGTGACTTGGGATTGTCACCTGTAATACTCACACCATTCCACCCCCACCCACACCCTGCAGCCAGTGAGAGGCATCGAGGTGTGCCTTGGGCTCTTTGGCCCCAAAGTTCACCCCATTCTCCTATACTGCACCCATCTCACCGTATTTCCTGATGGAATGGGGTGAGCATAAGGGCCAAACACCCAAGGGACACCGTGACACTTGTCGGTGTCTGCAGGATAGGGTGTTGTGAAATGGCATGGCCGTTATGCCTGATGACCCAAAGGCACACCCCACCAATGCCAATGCCAGCAAGCAAACATTTGGCATTGACAAATGCTTGTTTTATTTATATTGACAATTTTGTATTTGTGATGTACAGCATGTTTATACTTTTGTGAACCATGCTTAATAACAGAGAGACTTCCTGGTCCCATGCTTAATAACTATAGAATAATATTAATACAAGGGGTGGTGTGTGCAATGAGAACTGTATATACACCTGAGGAATGTGATGCTACATAGACCCTAAGAGCAAAACTGAAGGGGTACATTCAAGCATCACACCCCAAGGGTATGTACAACATTCAAGTCACAATACCACTTCATGTCTTATTTAATATAACTTCCGGCAATAATTTATTTCTTCACTCCTTCAGTCAGTATTCCACCCCCCTCCCTCACACATACACACTGAGTGAGATCAGTGTCTTTGAAACTGCCTTGAAACTGTTGGGAATTTTTACACACACAAAAAACATGCAATATTGTAAAAAATGCAAAGTACGAATATACGAAAATTGGCAGCAGAAAAAGGCCTTAGTGGTCTATCAAGTCTGCTCGATTGTGCAGCTCAGTCTATTTTACTGGAGCTGCCCCACCCTCCTCTTGCCTCCAAGAGCGATTCTCCCCTCTTCCCCATCCCCTCCTGTTGCCACCGTTATTTTTACCTGTCCCACCCCCTTAAACTTCCCACTGTTTCCAAAGATACCGCCTTCTCAGGCAGTTCATTTCACTTTGACACCACCCTTTCTGTGAAAAAGTGCCTCCTCATTTCTTTTTTAAATCTACCCCCTCAAGTTTCAGACTGTGGCCCCTAGTGGTCCCCTCCTTTTTTAAAATTGAAAATGCCCTCCACTCCAACCCTGTTTATACCCTTTAGTTACTTGAAGGCTTCTATCATATCCCTCCTTTCCCTCCTGTCCTCCGAGGAATACATATTAATCTCCTTAAACCTTTCATCACATGGCATGTCTCCCATGCCCTGGATCATCTTGGTCGCCCTATGCTAGACCCTCTCAAGTAGCTTTATGTCCTTCTTCAAATAAAGCCACCAGAACTGCACACAGTACTCCAAGTGTGGTCTAGCCAATGACGTATACAAGGGCAGAATGTCTTCCTCTCTCCTGGAAGTGATTCCCCTGGTGATGCATCATAGCATTTTATTTGCTTTGGCTGCCGCTTTACAGCACTGAGCAGAGTGTTTCATGTCACCCCTGAGTATCACCTCTAGATCCTTTACCTCCTTTGAGCTGGACACCTGACCCCCCCCCCCAGCCAGTAGCTGGCCCCTAGTTCCAAGGTGCATGACCTTGCACTTCTTGGCTTTAAACCCCAACTGCCAGATTCCAGACAATTTCTCAAGTCTGGCCAGATCTTCCCTGAGTTCCTGTCTCCCCTCCTGTCTGTCCACCCTCTCACAGACACTCACCTCATTTAACTGTTTTACTTACAATTGAACAGGTGATTGAAATATCACAAACAGTGCTAGTGACAGGCAGAGGAGAGAGTGTTGAGAACAGAGGGAAAAGTTGATTTTGCAATCAGACAGAGCCCAGAGTACAAATGGTATTTCTAAATGTAAATGAGCCTGGTTTTGGAGAATATGAAGCTGTAAATGTCAAGTTACAGCAGGGACAACTGCTTTGACCAAAACTGGAAGCAGTACTCCAGGTGTGGTTGAGCCAAGGTTTTTTTTTTTACAGAGGAAGGCTCACTTCTCTTGATCTGCTCCTTAACACCCATCTAAAGCTTCCCAGGATAGGGTTTCTTGACCACAGCAGCACACTGCCTGTTTGGCTTCAGCTCATTGTCCACAGCTGCTCCTAGATCCCCTTTCCTTAGTTGTTCCGTCCAGTGTTGCACTACAGGGTGTATGAGTTACCCAGGTTCTTTGCCTCTAGCCATAGTACCTTGCACTTCCCCACATTAAATTTAACCCATTTGTCAGCCTAGTTAGGCCCTACTGTGTGCAGGCCCCACTGCAGTATAGACCTTTCCTCTTCGGTGTCCATTCTTTTTGACAATTAAATGTTATTGGCAAACTTCATCAGCCTGTTGTTGACCTCCTCCTTCAAGTCATTAATAAAATATAATAGCTGGCTCTTGTTTTTTCCCATAGGGAAACTGGGTTATAATTTCGTTGTAACCAGCTGGTTATAATGATGAACACGCACCCAGTTTCCCTAGTCCGGTGCATGCTAGCTAACCACAGTCTTTTTCTTCTATGCCATTCCCCTGCCATCCCGCTCCAGTTCCCAACACAAGCAGTCGGCGGTAAGTTCTTTTTTTTTTTTTAACAAAAAGATCACTGAGCACAGAATCTACACTGGAAGTGGGAAATAATAAAAAGAAGCAACTAAACACTACGAGTCGCCACGGATCACGCTGAAATCCCAGTGGTCCATGGCTTGAAACAAACTAATTTATTTTGTATAACTGCTGTGGTGAAAAAATGATCCCCAGCAATTATACAAAATAAAAGATGGGTAGGTGGTCAAAATTCGGCTTTTACACACCCCCTAGGGGTGGGATGTCTTAATAGACTCCTCAAGCTTCACTCTCGGGGGTTATGTGGCATCCCACCCCTCGGGGGTGTAAAATCCTCATTATAACCACCTACCCTTCCATTATTCTCTACATAATCAAGAGCAATAGGCTCATCACCGACCCCTGGGGTATTCTACTGAGCACATCCCTCCACTCAGTGGAGATCGTCCACTACCATTCTGTTTCCTACCTGTAAGCCAGTTTGATATCCAACTTCTGTACACTTTGTGGATTCTATATTGTGCTACTTTTACCATGTGTTTTCCATGTAGTACAGTGCTTAAGACCTTACTGAAGTCCAGGTAGACTACATCCACTGCTCAGACCCTATCCATCTCCC
This sequence comes from Neoceratodus forsteri, assembly GCA_016271365.2. NCBI lineage: Eukaryota > Metazoa > Chordata > Ceratodontiformes > Ceratodontidae > Neoceratodus > Neoceratodus forsteri. The sequence continues at coordinate 242,068,675 of CM057451.1, forward strand.
TTGTTGCTTCCTCGAGGAAGGCAATCAGGTTGTTTTGGCAGGATTTACTGTTTGTGAAATCATAGGTATTGGACAGAACAGCACATTTTCTTCCATTTCTGAATCACCATGTCTTTTGATTGACTTAAATACTTTGCCAAGTAGTGAGGTGCAGCACAAAGATCTGCAGTAATTTGATCTCTTCTTGAATAGGGGAATGCCATTGGATGTTTTCCACTCCTCTGGCACTATATTTGTCTATGGAATCCTGAAAGAAATCAGCAAATGGCCCAGCCAAAACCCCTTTTAGATCCATGGTTACCCATGGATGGATATCATTAGGACCATGGGAGTTTCCCAAATTTACAGTCTCCAATTACCAACTAATTCTGGCATCATCAGCACTTTCTCCTGTTTGGCCTGCACTTCTCCCATAACTACAGTAAAGCCCACCAGGATGAAGTGCAGCACTGCAGAATTCTGCAGTAGAGTTACTGCAGTAAACAATGCAGTGTCAATGGGAATTAATCCCTTTTGTCATGCAGTTAACCTATGACACTGTGCTTCATCCTAACGGGCCTCACTGTACATTCACATCCAAGCTGGCGATGCCCTCAGACTTCCTGGCTGAACACTGACGCAAAGTAATTTTTTTAGCCTCTGCCATTCCCCCACCTCACTTAATGGTTCCTGCCTCTTTACAATGATTGGCAGACTCACCTTATCCCTGACCCTCTTTTTGTGCCCTATGTACTGGAAAAAGGACTTATTTTGGGCCTTGATCTGCTGTGTAATGCTGTCCTGGCCTTGGCAATTCTAGATCTGCATTTTTTTTGTAATACCCTATACTCTATTTTCTTTTATCTGTCTTAAGAATCCTTCCAATTATCCTAGACTGCCTTCATCATAATTGTGCAAATAAACAAGCACTGTAGAATTTTTGGATTTGAATTTAATGGAATAATTGTGATGTTAATATACAGTACAATTTATATTTCTTATCTAGTTGACTAACATGCTAGTAAATAAAGAACTATTGACACTAGGCAATAAAGTATATTTCTGTAACAATGTGTTTCAGCAAAGGTTCATTGCTTTGTAAATTGTATCGGTACTTAGCCTGCTGTGAGTCATTTGCTCTTGATTGTAGGGGTATTATGTAACCCTCGAACTAGATGTGCTAGTCATAATGCAATTAATTTATAAGATTAGATTGCATCTGTCTACTGCCTTGAAAGAGCTCACATTATTTCTTAAATAAACAATGTTGTTATAAGGCTTTAAACAAAGACAGTACAAATCAGAGTCTTTTTTCTAGTTCACACGGAAAGCAATCTTCTTCCCCAGTGCAATAGAAATACATTTTCAAAAATTGCAGGAAACGATTTTTCAACACAAACCTTAACTGAATAAGTTGAATAGGTAAAGCACTGTGCAGGAAATGAAGGAACATTTTATTAATCCACATAATAGTTTCTATTCCTAGACCACCTCATGATAGTCTTAAACATTAATGTTAGCTATTGTGTTTGACAAAGGAAAGAGATAGAACAAAGCAGAAGCAGGAACAATGAGTCTTAAATTAATTTGTAAACAGATTCCACATAGGAACTCTCAAAAGCGCCTGTCCTATTTCTTACCTTTACTATAAAATCATTTGTGAATAGGTTCCCATTATGGTTACTCCAAATGTGCAAAGTGCCCCATGCACACACAATGGAGCTGCAAAACTAAACCTACTATGTATGTATTAATGCCAAAAGCAGTAACACTTCAATAAACAAAAATAGAAAAAAGGCAAAACACAACGTAGGTGCAGGCTATGGCTGCTGACCACTCTCGCCTTGATGCTTTAAGTCCACCAACTCTTCCTCAGGGGGCGTGGCCTAAAGGGACAGCATCATAGTTTAAGTACCTGTTCCTACATATTAATTTATGCAAATAGTGTCCAAATTTAAGTGCATTTAAAAATGAGTATGAAAAGGTAATAAACATTTAAAAACCAGTGCGCGTAGTCTAAGAATACAACGAAATCAATCTCACATACTAGAGCATAATATTGCTGCAGAGAAATTGTATAAAGCGCTTCCATGCACAAGTTACTGATCTGCTATTGTCAATTTAGGGTGTCAGAGTCATTTAAAGCACTATTCGTATCTCCCAAAGGTACTGCGAAAAGCAGAAAACCTAGTAATAAATGGCACAGGCAGAACTTGATGTTTGCAGGATCCATGTGATTGCCCATGCTCAATGACTGTTTAGAAAGTGAAATAACCAATAAGGGCAAAGCCCTAAACTTCTAAATGGAAAAGGCAGGACCTAGGGCTAGGGGGTTGGTAAGGGGGGGTAGGTTGGGATATGGGGGGTGGAATGTGGAGGGATTAGAAACAAAAGGAAGATAGCAACAAACAAACTGAAGGGAACTAAGACATATCTAAAACTACACAAGGCAGGGAATTGGAAGTGGGGAAGGGAACTGGATCTAGGACAGTGGGAGAAGGTAGGTGTGGGAGGGTTTAGGAAAGGGTGATCGGCACTGGGACTGTCTCCAGCAAATAGGCATAGGAACAGATAGAGTGGGCCTGAAAAAAAGTGAGACAAAAAGTCAAGTTAGAATAGTGCTCAGAAAATGACTGTCAAGTAAACAAAGACATTAAGGCTAGTTACTAAGTTCTATCAATAACCTATGACTGGGCGTAACTAAATCTACAGTAAACAGAGGAAAATACAACATCAATTACACATTACATCAGTACAGAGTTTTAAGTCCCACTGATCACTGTGTCCATGGGATTTTACACTTTTCATTCTACAAATCCATAAGTTTTCCTTCCTTCAAAGCTTCAGTCTGCCTGGTCCAACAGCGCAGTGGTAGCGCTGGCACTTGCAACTCCGATGACCTGGGCTTGGGAACATGCCTGGGGAGATGGAGGGTCAGCCAGTGGGAGGAGGATAGAGCATCTGAGGACCACTCGCCTTCTCCAGGAAGGCAGGAGGGATGAGGCCCAGTGCTTGACTGGCCTCTGGTGGAGGCTGGAGGCACAGCAAGCACCAAGCCACTCTGAGGGGTAGGGGTGTGACGGACGTCGGCGAGTGTGCATTGACATCTGGGCACATGTCACGCCCAACACAAGAACAGTGGGGAAAAGTTCCCTGAGCATGGGTGAGATGGAGCACCCAGCACAGACTCCCACAACTCTCTCTGCCTGTCCCACTTGGCGCGGCCTGACAAAACAAGAAGCTCAGGGTGTAGGGGCCCCACCTCACCCCCGCTGGGGGGATATAACCTAGGCCCACCCATGGGCTCCAGGTAAGGAGGACAGGGGGCAGATGCCATAGGCGGCTCTCGATGGTGCAGGGCTCAGGGAACAGGGGGAGTATAAAGAGAAAGTTAAAAAAACAAACAAAACAACTTCAGTCTGTCACCACCAATCTTCAGTTGTGGTACATGCTTAAAGCTAATATTGCAGTGCACTAGATTTTGTTCATATTCCATTAATGTACCAAATGATTAGTGCTGCCATGATGTTGTCGGCAGAATAATGCTGCTTGCTGCTTGTGCGACTTTGATTTTATGGCGTCGGGCAATGTTGCTGATCTGCGGATTGCCCTTCTTGCCACCAGGGTGTGACCCAGAGTTTGTTATTTAAATAGGTGAAGGGTGTGAGGGGGCAAAGCCCCCCACAATTCAGGTCATTCCTATGCCAGATGGCAGATAGTCAGAGCACGGTGCCAGGTGTCGGTGAAGTGCTGGTGCTGTATTTTACACCAGCAAATTTGTTGTTGCTGTGGCTTAGGTGAACTGATTATTTTGTTTCCAATAATGGCCACACATTAGTAGCACCCATACAAAACAATGGCATTTATAAGAAATATGATTGAACCTAAGTTAATCAGTCAGGATTAAACTTCCTATGTTCGTAATTGCCAAATGATCAAAAGTAGTGTGGCCCTCATCTGTGTAGCAGGAGGGAAAAGAGGAGCGGGGGGGGGAGGGAAACACAGACATAGTGATAGAGGAGGAGGATAGAGTGAGGGAGGGTCTGCTGGCATTGAAAGTGGACAAATCACCAGGCCCAGACAAAGTACATCCAAGGGTACTAAAGAAACTGGCTGGGGAGCTGGCAGGGCCACTAGCAGACCTATTTAATAGCTCACTAGAGTCAGGAGTGGTATCACAGGACTGGAGAACAGCATATGTAGTGCCTCTTCACAAAAGTGGTCCCAAGGATGATCCAGGGAATTACAGACCAGTCAGTCTGACCTCCATTGTGGGAAAGCTCATGGAGACCATACTAAAGGAAAGGTTAGTGGCATATCTAGAGGAGCATGGTTTCCAGGATGAGAGGCAGCATGGGTTCATGTGGGGGAGAGTGTGTCAAACTAATCTGATTGACTTCTTTGAGTGTCACTAAGACAGTAGACAGGGGCCAAGTAGTAGACATCCTCTATCTTGATTTCAGTAAGGCCTTTGACTCTGTGCCCCACAAAAGGTTGACCAGGAAGTTGGTGGATCTTGGAGTTGGGGAGAAGATGGCCAGATGGGTGGAAAACTGGCTGAGGGACAGAACCCAGAGGGTGGGGGTAGGGGGAGAGTTATCTGGCACCAGAGATTAAACCAGTGGGGTCCCACAGGGCTCCATGCTGGGGCCAGTGTTGTTCAATGTCTTCATCAATGACATTGGGGATGGCATTAAAGGCAAAATGTGCCTATTTGCAGATGACACCAAGCTCTGTGGGAGAGTGGACACAGCTGAAGGGATACGGGACCTATAGGAAGATCTGGAAAAGCTGGGGAGGTGGTCCAGGATCTGGCAGCTTGACTTTAATGCCAAGAAATGCAAAGTTATGCATATTGGAGCCAAGAATCCCAGGACAGGGTATTACCTGCATGGAGTCTGAGTAGCTGCATCAGAGGAAGGGAAGGACCTGGGAGTGATGATCACTAGTGACCTGAAGCCCTCCATGCAGCACAAGAAAGCAGCATCAAAGGCAAACAAGATGCTGGGATGCATTGCTAGGGGGATCAGTAGTAGGAGAGAGGAGGTTATACTGCCCTTGTACAGGTCACTGGTAAGGCAGCATCTGGAGTATGGAGTTCCGTACTGGTGCCCACACCTCAAAAAGGACATTAACCTGCTGGAGAAGATACAGAGGAGGGCTACAAAGATGACAGCTGGTCAGCAGGGCAAGGCATACGAGGAGAGGTTGAGGGCTCTGAACATGTACTCCCTGGAAGACAGGCGAGAGAGAGAGAGAGAGAGAGGTGGGGGGACATGATTGGGACATTCAAATACTTGAAAGGGATAAATAATGTTGATAAGGAAAGTCTCTTTAAGCTGAGTGGCAACCATATCATGAGGCGGCACAGTCTTAAGCTGGAGGGTGGGAGGTTTAGGAGGGATGTCAGGAAGCACTTCTTCACAGAAAGGGTGGTGGACACTTGGAATGCGCTGCCAGAAGAGGTCATCTCATTAAAGACAGTGAGCAGCTTTAAGAGAGGCTGGGATAGGCATGGGGAGAGATAAGAATCATGGGTAGGGAGGATGGGAGGAGTGGGAAGGAAGGGCAGGGACATTAGCTCAAGCTGTGGACCCTGCAATACGAGTAGACTTGATAGACCAAATGGCCTTCTTCTGCTGGCTTGTTCATATGTTCGTATGTTCCCCACTGACCATCTGTGAATTGTTAAGGACCATCACTCTTTAGGAAAGTGAATACTAGAAGCTAAGAGACTTGCCTTCACAGAAAGATAAACTGTGAAATCACAGTTCATGTTAGCATGTTAAAATAAAACAGAAGCATTTGTCAATGCTGAATGTCTGCTTGCATGTATGTGCTGCGCAGGTTTTTGGTACTGATAGTGCACGGATTTAGATGCCCTGCACCAAAGGAAGACTCTGTCCAAAGACCCTGCACTTTGGTGCAGAGATGGATGTGAAGAATTCATGGAGCTGTCTGGTAGGCTGTGGAAGTGCAGGGCCCTGTGGTCCCTGTGATTTCATGTAGCCACAGATACAGATGAACAGGGCAAAGAGTGCATCTGTCATTCAATGCACAAGGCAGGCTGCCACCCACAGGTGGAGACATGCAGGACCCTATGCCAAGAGAACAGTTGCCTTCACTATAAGGTACCTAGACCTATGCAGACATCCCTGCACCATTTATTCCCTGGCTGGGGTAGTGTCACATAACAGCACCATTCCCCCACCCTCACCCCATCCAGCTGGATCACTGAGCTCACCCCTGAACTCAGCTCAGTGGGATGGGATCACAAAGCATGGCCACTGGGTGAAGACTGGCACTACACACAAAAGTTGTTAAACAATTATAATTTTTTTTTTATTTTGACCCCAAATTTTCAAGATACTTGTTTTATGAGTCACCTTATAAACATGACATGTACCATTTATAGTATATTGGCTGAAATGTCATTTTGCACCACAGGTACAAAAACACGTCTCGTCCAGTAATTAAAAACTGACACATCATGTTTATGAGGTGGTGTGGAAAAATGGTTATGTTGAAAGTTTGGAGTCAAAATATTGAAAATTAGTGATGTTATGAGCGAACATTGAGGTAGTGTAATGTTAAGTCATACCCTGGGAATTTTACTGTATTTGCACACCAAATTTTCACCATAGCCTTTTTGTTACCCCACCTCATGAACCTGGTAGGTGAAAATTTTCCAATTTCTGCCAAAATATTATGTGCTACCGAAACGTCATTCCATGCCATGGCTGCTAAAATACATTTTGGCAAGGATTTTTAAAATGACAGCTATCACATACCTGAGGTGGTGTGAAAAAATGCATATGTTGAAAATTTGGGGTCAAAATATTTAAATTTACCAAAGTTATGAGCGAGCATAGACAAATGTCAACATATGTGCACAACTTTGCAATTTTTACATATTTTGACCCCACATTTTCAACATAACCTTCTTATGACACCTCCTTATGAATAGAGTGGTGAAAATGTTCAAATCCCACCAAAAAGTTGACTTTTGTAATGGGACTGTGAAATCACATTTTGGGCCTGCTTTGCATAATGTATCCCCCTCCCCTGGGTCGTGCCTGAAAATAGGCAGGATTTGTCTAGTGCACTTACCCGGTCAACAAAAGCTAAATAAAATAATTTCACCACCATTGGTCATGAGGGGGTCCCAAAAAGGCAATGTTGAAAATCTGGGGTCAAAATATGCAAAAATGACAAAGTTATGCATCAGAGTTCAAAACCCCATTGAAATACATTGAACCGCACTTACCTTAGTTTCTCATATTGTAGTCAGCGGTTCCAGCAGCAAGACATGTCTTTGATTGGAGAGTGGATATATGCCCTGTGATCTGTTCAGATGAGTGATGATGTGTGATGGGTGTGGGGTGGTGGGTGCTGAGTGGGAGGTTGGGGTGGAGTGGGAGGGCAGGTGTGGGTCAGATCACTGAGGAACGGTTTTCTGTTTTACAGGTAAAAAAATTGAGGGATGGTTTTCTTTATTTCAGGGATATTCACTGAGTTAGGCACTCAGTGTCAGTCTTGTGTTTGGGGAGGAAGGGCGGGCAACCTGGGGGGGGGGTCAAGAGAATTGGTAGTGGGGATAGGCACCCGGATCTGCTTATGTTTTTAAAATATTGATAAAGATTGGGAAGGATGAGTGGGTGAGTGACCTGAAGGGGGCAGGGAGAAAGAAGTGGTACAGGGGGTGGACACCCTAGTCCGTAGATAGACAAACAGACAGATAGACAGACAGACGGTCAGACAGATGACAGATACTGTAGATAGATAGATAGATAGATAGATAGATAGATAGATAGATAGATAGATAGATATCATGGTACAGCAAGCTGTTGTGGAGCTGAGGAGAAGACTGAAACCCAAGATGGGGCATCAGCAACACTGAAAATGCTGAAACTGAAATGCTTGCTGACCAGCTTCATGCAAATGAAAGGAACTAAACCTCTTCTGATAGAGGCAACTTCGATTCTTTTAACTACACAAAGTTTCCACCCAGCAAGCAGCGAGTGGTGTCACAACCACAGTACATGGTCATTGGTCTGGACTGCTGAGCCCCTTCCAGTTTGAACTGCAATGGGCTCAGCAGTGACCCACCCCTGAAATGCAATTTATTGTAACAAAACATTTCTTGCGCATGTGCAAGTAAACATAACAAACTCTAGCCAGAGCCAATAGGGCTGTGAAAAGCTACCAAATGACCAAAGTTACACATGTGCATAGGAAGTACTCAATGCCCGAGTGTAATCTGGCCATTTTTTGGAGGTGTTGCACCAGATTTTCAATATGGTCTTTTTGAGACCCCCTCCTCATGAAGAGTGCTTGTGTCATTTTGTTCACTTGTCCCAAAAGGTCATTTCACAGAGCAAACACGCTATTCTATGCCACAGGTGCAAAAACACATTCTGGGCAGGTTGTGGAAAATGACAGCTGTACTGTTTTGAAGGAGGTGTGCTGAAGTGGCAATGCTGAAAATGTGGAGTGAGAATATTAAAAATTGGTGAAGTTACGAGCGTGCATAAAAACTGTTCAACACACACTCGTAATGCAGTCATTTTTTGGAACTTTTTCACCAAATTTTCAAGATGCCCTTTTTGGGACCCCTCCTGATGAAGAGTGCCAGTGTAATTTTGTTCACTTGTCCAGAAAGGTGATTTCACAGAGCAAATACACTATTCTGCACCAAAGGTGCGAAAACACAATTTGGGCAGGTTGTGGAAACTGGCAGCTGTACTGTTTTGAGGGAGATATGCAAAAATGGCAATGTTGAAAATATGGAGCGAAAATATTAAAAATTGACAAAGTTAGGAGCATGCATAGAAACTGCACAATACATGCTTGTAATGCAGTCAGTTTTTGGAACTTTTTCACCAAATTTGCAACATGGGCTTTTTGGGACCCCATCTCATGAACAGTGGCACTGTCATTTCATGAATCAGTCCCAAAAGATTATTCCACACACAACCACAAAATCACCTTTTGGGACCAAGTAACAAAATGACCGTGACAGTTTTCATGAGGTGTGGTCCCAAGAAACCCATGTTGAAAATCTGGGGCAAAAATTCCAGAAAATGGCTGATTTATCAGCATAAGTTGAAAACCCCATTGTATGGCATTATAGCATGCTTACCTTTGAGACTTCAGTTCGTGGTTCGACTTTGAAGAGTGTTGATGTGTCCAGATCCAGAGAAGATGACAGCGCCGATCTCTGGAGGTAAGTATGGGGTAAGGGGTGTGTGTGAGAAGGTGGGTGCTCAGTGGGAGGTGGGGATGGGGAGGGACTTGGCGATGATGAGGAGCCATTTTCTTTTACAGGAAAAAAAATTACTGAAGTGATGACGAGGGACCGTTTCTTTTTACAGGAACAAAAAAAACAAAAACCATTTGGGCACACTGGGGTGGGCTCCCAGTGTGCCATATGACTGGGGGGGTTGACATGAGGCTGACATGAGGATTGAACACCCCGATGTTGGCAGGGGAAGGAAACAACTGTTAGGTACACTAGGGTGGGCTCCCAGTGTGCTGCAAGAGTGTGGGGGGGTCACATAATGCCAACACAGGGATTGGGCACCCTGATATTGGAAGGCACAAGAAACAGTCTTTGGGCACACTGGGGTGGGCTCCCAGTGTGCCAAATGAGTTGGAGCTACAGAATGCCTCGGAGCTGCTGAGGTAACTGCACATGTGCGGCACTCACGCATGCACAGTTGCGGTGACTGGCATGCCATTCACAACATGACAGCACCAGCAGAACTGTGCATGCGTGTGAGTCACGCATGTGCAGTTCATGTCACAGAATGCAGAAGTAATGGCCGAAATATTGCAACTGTTATTCCTTAGCAGCCGATCATGGCAGAGTGTTTTAATCTCCGTCAGACTTCTGGAAGGATACTTCCAAAAGTCCAACAGAAAGTTCCATGATCTGCCATTTTTAGAGCCACTGAGTGATCACAATAGGACTATAGGCTCCGCCCACAGTCCTAACAAAATCTAGCCAGAGCCAATAGGGCTGTGAAGAGCTACCAAGTGACCTAAGTTACACATGTGCATAGGAATTATTCAAATCCCGGGTGTAACTTGGCCATTTTTCAGAGGTGGTGCACCAAATTTTCAAGATGACCTTATTGGGACCCCTCCTCATGAAGAGTGCCAGTGTAATTTTGTTCACGTATCCCGAATGGTGATTTCACAGAGTGAACATGCTATTTTGCATCACAGGTATGAAAACACATTTTGGGCAGGTTGTGGAAAACGGCAGCTGCACTGTTGTGAAGGGGGTGTGCAAAAATGGCAATGCTGAAAATGTGGAGTGAAAATATTAAAAATTCGTGAAGTTAGGAGCATGCGTAGAAACTGCACAATGCACATTCGTAACACAGTCACTTTTTGGAACTTTTTCACCAAATTTACAACATGGGCTTTTTGGGCCCCACCTCATGAACAATGGCACTGTCATTTTGTGAATCGGTCCTGAAAGGTGATTCCATGCAGCGACCGCAAAATCACCTTTCGCGACCGAGTAACAAAATTAGGTACCTAATCTATGACGGGTTTATGTTGTTGTTGGTGGTGGCCAGGTGTATTCACATCACTACATCACTGTTGATTTATGAAACAAAAAAAAAACACTTTTAAAATCATGGAATGAAGAAAGGATGCAAGTAAGGAAGTAGAAAAAATTTAACTGATCGGCAGCCTCTATTGAGCAACTTTGAGGGGAAGGTGTGCACTGGAATTTGTTTGCAGTTGTTAAACAAGTTTCTTACCGTCACATGTAGTATTACTTTTTAAGTATCATGGGCTGCATATGCAAATCACCACAGAATATTATGCTGGTTCAACTTTAAGCAGAAATGCATGGTGCCGAAAGGCCTCTTGCACAATTTGCAAAGGGTGCCAACAGAAGACACAGACCACGTGTTTCGCCCTACCAGGACTCATCAGTGTGCCTCGTCTGCTTGACACATCAGTGGAATGAACCAGCTACCCTAAGATGGTCTATCTGGGTTATGTTGTGGTGAACCCAATTAAAACAAAAAAGTTAAAAGACAAAGAATCTCAGCATGCAAACACTGAGGAAATGGTTACCCCAAAGGACATTGGCCAGGAAGCCAAGTTTCAAAAAATACAAAATCACACATGCCTCCATAATGCAAAGCATCATGGGCTGCATATGCAGATCACCACAGAATATTATGCTGGTTCAACTTTAAGCAAAAATGCATGGTGCCAAAAGGCCTCTCACACAATTTGCAAAGGGTGCCAACAGAAGACACAGGCACGTGTTTCATCCTACCAGGACTCATCAGCATGCCTCATCTGCTTTACACCCCCGTGGAGTGAACCAGCTATCCTAACATGGTCTATCTGGGTTATGTTGTGGTGAATCCAATTAAAACAAAAAAAAAAGTTAAAAGACAAAGAACCTCAGCGCGCAAGCACTTTCACCTTGTTTTTTGTTTTAATTGGGTTCACCACAACATAACCCAGATAGACCATTGGCAGGGAGGGTGATGGGTGAAAACTGGAGGAAAATTGAGCCTGGAAGGCTCAATGATGGCCCGCCACTCCCGGGAGTGGCCCCGGAATCTGGATTGCGTTTCTGAGAGGAGGGAGAAGACGACAACGTCCTCCCAGCCCCGCCATGGGGGACAATTTTCAGGGTATACTCTGGGGCCACCTAGCACAGGAGCGGTGGGGACCGAAGAGAGAGTCCCTCCATCAGGAGGGCTATGCCACCTGCCAGGGCTCTAGGGGTGGAAAAAATGTAAAGAAAAAAATCAAACATCATGCTGCCATTGAATTTTTAGGGATGTGGGCAGAGCCTACAGCTGTTTTGTGAGAGCTCTGTAGCTCTGAAAATGGCCGATCTCAGAACTCCTTCCACTGGACTTTTGGAAGTATCCTTCCAAAAGCCCAACAGAGCTGAAACCCCCTCCATCACAATCGGCATGTGGAATAACAGCCACACTATTTCAGCTGTTACTTCCACATTCCAATGCATGCACTGCGCATGTGCATGAGTCGCGCGCATGCGCATGCAGAGTGCTGCAGTGCCAGCATGTTGCGAATGGCACAATGCCATTCACTATTTTGTGCCACCCTCCCCAAGTCATCCCCGATATGTTATAGCACAACACTGGGAGCCCACCCCAGTGTGCAAAATTAGTTTTTCTCTGTAAATCAGAAAACGGTCCCTCGTCGTGTTTCTTTTTTCCTGGTGCCCCCTGTTCACGCCATGCCCAACATCAAGGTGCCCAATCCCCATGTTGGCATTCATGTGACACACTGGGAACCCACCTCAGCATGTCTAAATGTTTGTTTTGCTGTAAATTAGAACAGTCCCTCGTCAGTTTGTTTTCCGGCAAAACTGAAGCAGTCCTAAGTCATCACTGCAGTCCCCTCCCCTCCCACCCTCCCACTGAGCACCCACCTCTCACACACCCTTACCCCATACTTACCTCAGAGGTTGGCACTGTCATCTTCTCTGGACCGGGACACGTCTGCACTCTCCAAAGCCGAACCGCAAATTGAAGAATTAAAGGTAAGCATGCTACATCACCATTCAATGGGATTTTCAACTTATGCTCATATCTCAGGGATTTGGGGGAGTTTTTGCCCCAAAGTTTTAACATAGAGTTCTTGGGACCCCACCTCATGAAAACTGTCACTGTCATTTTGTTACTTGGTCCCAAAAGGTGATTTCGCGGTCACTGTGCGGAATCACCATTTGGAACCAAGTCTAAATGACCATCCCTGTTCATGGATGCAGGGTCTACTTTATCTTGCAAATCTGGTGAAAAAATTCCAAAAATTACTGCATTCTGGCGATGCATTGCTCAGTTTCACGCACGCTCTTAACGTTGCTAATTTTTAATATTTTCACTCCACATTTTTAACATTGCCATTTTTGCACACCTCCTTCACAAGAGTACAGTTGCCATTTTCTACAACCTGCCCAAAATGTGTTTTCACACCTGTGGTGCAGAATAGCACATTTGCGCTGCTCAATCACCTTTCGGGACAACTGAACAAAATGACACTGGCACTGTTTATGAGGAGGGTTCCAAGTTGAAAATTTGTTGAAAAAATTAAAAAAATCACTGCATTACGAGTGTACATTGCGCACTTTCTTCACACGCTCCCAACGTCGCTAATTTTTAATATTTTCACTTCACATTTTTAACATTGCCATTTTTGTACACCTCCTTCACAACAGTACAGCTGCTATTTTTCACAACCTGCCCAAATTGTGTTTTCACACCCGTGGTGAAGAACAGCACGTTTGGTCTGCACAATCACCTGGGCGTCGGATAATTTCTACGCACATGTGTAACTTTCGTCACTTGGTAGTGCTTCACAGCCCTATTGGCTCTGACTGAAGCTTGTTGATGCTAGAGAGCACTGAACCAAAGGAAATTTATGAACCTATGTTGAAAGTGTATTGGTACAATGCATCATCATATGCAACAGTTAAAAGGTAGGCTGCAGAATTTCATCATGGCAGACAGACTCGGGTCAGGATGGCCCACGACTGCGGTGAATGACTGCTGGACAATATGACATCATTGCTCACAGACAGGAACAGAAACATCTTCAGTTTTCAGTGACTGCAGAGCACAATAACAGATGCTGATTTAAAGAAAGCCACAAAACCGAACAGCATGATATTTTCAGGAAACACGAATCATGACGCAGGGACATGAATTCAAGTAAATTCAAGCTTTTTATGAAATATGTGTGCATTTGATCTTAAAGACAACCAGTCCCAGTACTGATCCTTATGACACCCCATTAATCACCCTCCCTTCCTTGGAGTGAACTCCGTTTACCATCCACCCTCTGTTGCCTGTCCCTCAACCAATTTCTTACCCAGTTTACCATCTTTGGACCTACTCCTAGGCTGTCCAGCCAGTTAATGAGTCTCTTATGTGGAATGGTATCAAAAGCCTTACTGAAGTCTAGGTAGGTTACATCCACTGCTCTACCCTGATCTGATTCTCTCATCACCCAGTCAAAGAAATCTATCAGATTTGTTTGACATGACCTCCCCCAGTGAATCCATGCTGCCTCAGATCTTGCAAGTCACTGGATTCAAGATATTCCATAATCCCTTCCTTCAGTAGTGATTCCATCAATTTCCTCACCACCGAAGTCAGGCTGACTGGCTTGTAATTGCCAGCCTCCTCCCTGCTACCATGTTTGAGAGGCGGGACTACATCTAGCCTCCTGCAGTCCTCTGGGACTACTCCTGTCTCCAGACATTGGTTTAGCAGGACTTTCAGAGGTGCAGCCAGCACCTCTCTGAGCTCCAGACTGAGCTTTCAGATTTGCAAGTGTCATCATGACTTCCTTCTTTGTAAATGGACTAGTGTCCACCTCCCTTTCTTTGATGCCTCTGCCATTAATCTGTGATCCCTCTCCTTCCCTTTCCTCCGTGAACACTGAAAAAAAGTATTTGGTCAGGACCCCTGCTTTCTCCTTGTCCCCTTCCACACACTCACCATCTTCTCTCCTTAGCCATACAATCCCTCCCCTGGTCTTTCTCCTTTTGCTTACCTACCTGAACAATGTCTTGTCTCCTTTCTTTACTGCCTGAGCTATTTTCTCCTCCGTTTTCACCTTTGCACTCCTGATTATTTTCCCTGCCTCCCTCTGCTTCTCCTGATACACCTCCCTATCCTCCTCCCTCTGTGTCTCTTCATACCTCCTGAATGTAAATTTTTTTCCCTTACCTTACCACCCACCTCTTTTGAGAACCATAGCAGTCTCTTTTTCCTCATGCTTTTGCTTATTTGCCTGACAAAGAAGTTTGTTGCCTTCACGATCCCCCCTTTTAGTTTCACCCACCGTTCCTCCACCCTATCCAAGTCCTCTCCCCCTGCCAGGGCATCCCCGAGGCATTCCCCCATCTTTGTAAAACTGGCCCTCCTGAAGTCCAGGACCCTCACCTTTGAGTGGTTTGCTTCTGCTACAGTTCTTATACTGAACCACACCATACGGTAATCACTGGTCCCCAGGTGGCTGCCCACTTTGACGTCTGCAACACTGTCACTGTTGGTGAGTACCAGGTCCAATATTGTTCCCTCATGAGTGGGCTTCTCTACTAGTTGCCTGAGGAATGCTCCCAGCAGGGACACTATGATGTCCCTGCTTCTAACTGAAGCTGCAGCTAGGATGCTCCAATCTACAGTATATCCAGCAGATTGAAGTCCCCCACCAGCAGCACCTCCCACTTATTTGTCATCTTTTGGATAGCTGCCACCAGAACCTTATCTATCCCCCCTCCCAGTGTCGGAGGTCTGAAGATCATGTCAGTGTAAATAGCAGCTCCATTCCCTGTCTCTAGGGTGACCCACAGTACCTCTGCCCCCCTGTATTCCCTGTACATCTGTTGCTTTTATGCTATCCCTCATGTAAAGAGCCACTCCTCACACTTTCTTACCCACCCTATCCTTCCTGAACAAAGTATAGCTTGACATGGCTATGTCCCAGTCAAAGTTTTAACTGCACCATGACTCGGTAATGGCAACAATGTCTAGATCAGCCTCTGCCATGATGGCCACTAAGTCTGTGATTTTATTTCCCAGACTTCAAGCATTTGCACACATGGCCTTCCACATTCTGCTACCACCCTGCTTGACTACCCCCCTTTTGCCTTTTCTCCTTACCTCCTCTGCCCTCATTTCCATTCCTTTTCATTTCAACCAATTTGTTTTTCTTGTTATCAGGTACCCGTAGGGAACTGTCACCCTTAGGGTTCTCCTTACTAACTACTTCAGCTTGCTGGGGGGAGCAGTTTATGTCTCCCTGCTTTCCTCCTCCATCCCCCTCAGCTAGTTTAAATGCTCACCAATGCAACATTTAAACTGTTCACTGAGAACATGAGTTCCCCTCCCAGATGCCGGGATGCAGGCCATCTCCCCTGTAAAGGCTTCTATCCCTCCAGGTGGGACCCCCATCCTCAAAGTAGCCTAATCCTTCCCCTCTGCACTACCCCTTCATCCACTGGTTGAAGCTCCTGGTACGGAATACCCTATCCTCCCTCCTGTTGTAGACAGGCAGTACCTCAGAAAAGGTCACTGTGCATGCTACCTGCCTAAGACTCCTCCTCAACTCCCTGAACTCATCCTGCACTATCCTACTCTCATCCCTAGCCAGGCCATAAGTCTCTACGTAGACAATGACATCCAGCTCTCCCTCCTGTCCTGCTGCCCTAGCAATCCTCAGGGTCCACTTCCCATCCCTCTGAGTCATGGTGCCAGGTAGGCACCTAACCTCCTTCTCAACCCCCTTCCTACCCCCAAATCTATCCCCCTTACAATGGAGTTCCCCATCAGGAGTTGCTTCCTCCTCCTCTGGGGTCCTCTGCCACCTTTCCTGGGGACTCCCCTTCTGAGATCCCTCACATCCTCCTTGTTTTTTGTTCATTTAATGTTTAATTATGTTTTTGTCAGTAAGCTGGTACATTAATTGTAAGGCATTAGGACCAGAGGGAAACTACTGGGAGGAGAAATGGAGGCTCAGGCACTCGATTCTGCCAACACCATGATCCATCACTTCTTTCAGGATGGTTCCCAAGTGCACAGACCTCCAGCTGTGTTTGGTTTCATAACCAAAAGCATCAGGAGAGACACAAAATGTGAACAGCCAAGCACTTGATTTTAAATTTTTGCCCAACGATCAACATACGGCCCAAGACTTGTCCTCATAAACTACAACTCTGGGATCTTTTTAATTCCTTCAAGCATTTTTTTTTTACTTTTTTTGCATAAAGAATATTTGACATGAAAGTACGCATTACTTTTCAAATTCCATATCATCATTCCAGTACATATGGACATACGAACATGCAAGTAACTAAAGGCCGTATGGTCTATCCAGTGTGCTCGATTTTGCAGCTCCCAAAGTATTTAAAAAGGGAACTACCCTCTCCCCATTTCCCTTTGATCTCCCTCAACGTCCCCTTCTCCACCCAATCGCCCCTTCTACCCATCACTTTTCCCCTCACACAGCTCCACCCACTCTTAAAGCTGTACACCTTTTTTAATTTATGTTATTTTCAGTAGTTTGAGAAAACAATACACAATTTTACGCAAAGCACTAGACGTTTGACAGCTGATGCATCCAATGGCTATCATCTAAGAAATTATTAAAGCATGGTATAAGCTGGTTTCATAATCTTGCGCAATAGGAATGGGGGTGCCTATAAGTGGAGGCCTCTAAAATGAATATATCGAAAATGCTAGCTAATTCAAAGGCTTGATAATAGTCTGATAGGGTGAATATTAAGAAAATAGTAAAATGCTAACAGGAGTTTGCTGTTAACCAGTTGTACATACAATAACGTACTGATCATCATCCTCCTCTCCTGAGCCCAGCACATCCCCCACAATCTCGTTAGATATATTAGGCATAAAGAACAGTATAACTTCATATAAACATTGACAAGTAAGAACTAACACCCTGTCAAAAAATAAAAAGACAGAGCGTACTACGGCACTTTGTAATTTTTCTAGACGTACTCCCCACCACCTAAACAGCTTGGTGTGGCAAATGCCACATGTAGAAAGGCGGCCTACACATAAAACACTTCTAAAAATCAAGGAACCCCCCCCCCAAACATATTCAGACTGGAAGGCAATATCACAAGAGTCTATAATTATTCTGATACAAAACTTAGAAATGAAAAAGTCACTGCAGTGTCCAAAACATCAGATCGCCGTTCAAACTTGAAGGTCAATTCACTTCTTTGGCTTCTTCCTTCCGAGGGTCCGATCAGGCCCTTGCCACAAATTCTGCTTCAGTCTTCTCCATCTGTCAGCCTGCATCACTGGAGTCTGCAAATTGCCAACTTTCCTCCCATATGTAATGTGGAACTGAGCTGGAAGCAGGAATGAATGGGTAATACCCAGGGACCTGAGGCGTTGCTTGACACCATCAAATTTCTTGCAGCGAGCCCTTAACTGAAAATAAAAATATGGACATTTTTTATATATCAGAAGCATTAATTGAAAAGGGATACACTGCTCTTGCTGCCACGAGCACCACGTCATGGACCTCTGAACCTAAGGTACATACCAGGGTCATTTGGGGCTTTGAAGTGTTCTGTGGCCAAACTCGGGAAGTCACCGATAAGCGTGTTTCAAAAAAGTCCCATTGAAAATCAGCAAGAACTATGACAGAGTTCTTGAACCAGTTCTTAATGAAAAGAAGCAAGTTGGTGCTATCCATTCCTTTCTGTACATTGGTTTTAGGGATACCCCCTCCTCTGGCAGCTCATTCTACTTGGCCACTGCACTCTTGGTGAAAAAGTGCCTCATCTCCCTCCTGAACTTTCCTCCCACCAGCTCTAGGTTATGCCCCCTAGTGGCTTTGCTCCCACTAAAACTGAAGAGGTCCTCAGTGCTCCCCCTGTTAATACCCTTAAGGTACTGAAGGTCTCAATCATGTCTCCCTTCTTTCCTCAAGAGAGCACATGTTGAGCTGCCTGAGCCTCTCCCCATAGGTGTTGCACTGCTGGCCCTGGATCATCTTGGTTGCCCTTCTCTGGACCGTCTCCAGCAAGCTGATGTCCTTCTTAAGATACAGGTATCAAAACTGCACACTGTACTCCAGGTGTGGTCTTACCAGTGACATGTACAGTGGCAGAATGACCTCTGCCTTCCTGGTGGTAAGTCCCCTTGCTATGCAGCCCAGCATCTGATTTACTTTGGCTGCAGATCTCTTGCAGTGTGCAGAGTGTTTCAGGTCACTTGTGACTATTACTCCCAGGTCCTTTTCTTCCTCTGACCTGGTTACCTGCATGCCACCCAACCAGTATATGGTCTCCAGATTCTTCATCCCAAGTGCATAACTTTACACTTTTCAGCACCAAACTCCAACTTCCAAATGCCAGACCACTTTTCTAACCTAGCCAGATCCTCCCTGAGTTCTTGTCTTCTCTCCTCCATGTCCACCCTACCACAGAGCTTGGTGTTTTCCACGAACAGGCAGATTTTACCCTTGATCCCATCGGTATGGTTACTTATAAAGATGTTAAACAACATTGGACTGAGCACCAAGCCTTGTGGGACTCCACATGTCACAGTCCTTGCTTCTGAGAATTCTCTCCTGGCTACCACCCTTTGGCTTCTATCCTGCAACCAGTTTCTGACCCTTCCCGCAAATGTAGCCCCCACTGCCAGGTCCTCCAGCTTCCTGACCAACCTGATATGAGGCATCGAGTTGAAGGTCTTGCTCAAGTCCAGATACAGGACATCAACCACCTAACCCTTGTCTATCATCCTAGTAACCCAACAGATTAAGTCAATCAAGTTAGTTTGGCAGGACTTCTCCAACACAAACCCACGGTGCCACTTGTCCTAGAGCCCATTTTCCTCCAGAAAGCTGATTAGTCTCTCTTTCAGGATGGTCTCCATCAGCTTACCTACTACTGAGGTCAGGCCAACTGGTCTGTAGTTCTCTGGTTCTTTTCTTGGCCCACTTTTATGGAGGAGCACCACAAGTACTGTTGTCTAGTCCTGGGGCACATTTCCAGACTGCAGAGAGGTGTTAAACAGGTCTGCCAGGGGACCCACCAAAACATCCTCCAGTTCTCTAAGGACCCTCAGGTGCATGCCATCTGAGGTGATTTGTCCATCTTTGGGCCCTTAGGCCCTTGAGTACCTTGTTGGCACAAACTGTGCCATCTGTGACTTCCCCTTCCCAGTACCCACCCTCCCGCTCCCTTGTGGTACTGGTCTGTCCTTCTCCCACGTGAAGATTAAACAGAAATACCCATTAAGCACCTCTGCTTTTTCTTCACTACCCTCTGCTCGTCTCATCTTTTATGTTTCTTTTCTCCCTACCAGATAAAGGCCTTCCTACCCACTTTTACCCCCCTGAGCTAGCTGTATATCTCTCGTAGCCTTTGCTTCCCTTTCCGCCCAGCTCATCTCTCTTGACTTAGTGGCATAGTCCACCTTATCCTACCCCTTCTGAGTACACTTGTACTTTCTAAAGGCTGCTGTCTTGTCCCCCACCACTTTTGCCACCTCCTTGCCAAACCAGCTGGGCTTTTTGGCCTTAGCTTTATTACTTTTGGTTTTGGCACACTCACTAGTGTCCTCCATCACTCCCTTCTTTATTATGGCCATTTCTGTTCCACATAATCCCTACTCTGATCCCAGCAAGGTATCCTTTCAGAAATTCTCCCATCCTACCAAAGTCAGCCCTCCAAAAGTCCAAGAACCTTGTCTTGGTCCTGACCATCCATCTGCTCATGTCCAGTTGGAACCACATCATCTGGTGGTCACCTCCTGCAATCGCTGCAGCTGCCTTCACATCCTGAGCATGTGCACAGTTGGACAGGACAAGATCCAGGATGGCCCTTTCCCTAGTGGGTTCCATGACACCTTGAGTCAGGAAAGCACTCTGGAAAACACCCAGCAGTACTTGTTCCCTAGTGAAGGAGGTAGCAGGTGTTTTCCAGTTCATCTCAGGTAGATTGAAATCCCCCATTGTACTATCCCCACCCCGCCCCCCACTGGACATTCTGCCCTGTTCAATTCCTCCTCCTGGAAAGGCAGTCTGTAGATCACCCCTTCCTTAGTTTCTTCCCTTTAATGGATTGAACCTGCACCCACTGAGCTTCAGACTTGTCTTCTGCCTCTTCCACCCTGGTGCAAATTATCCCCTTCTTCACATACAGCGCTACTCCCCCCTTCCCATCCTCCTATCCTTTCTGTACATTTTATACCCAGTAACTTATAGGTCCCAGTCATAGTTTTGTATGGTCCAAGTCTCTGTGATGGCCGCTATGTCCACCTCTCCTTCAACCAACAATGACTGCAATTCTGCCATTTTGTTGCCTAGACTTCTGATGATTAGAGACACCACCCATCACTGTGACTCTGAACCCCCTTTCTCCTGACCTCCTCCCTTCCACCTCCTCTTCCCTTGGTGCCACCCTTCTTCCCCCACCCCTTCCATCCCTCCCCTCCTCCTGCTGTCCTGGTAGTGAAGGAGGCCCATCCCACCTCCACCTCAGGTTACTAGGGTGCTGTGCATCCCTGCTCTCCCCTTTCTACTTAGTGGGTATATGGTATTTGGTGCATACAGGTCATTGTTATCCCATGTCCCCACCAATCTCCAACACACCCATACTCTTTTGCTTCACAGCACCCTTTAAGCCATATGTTAAATTTGGCGATCCTTACCTTCCTTGTTATACTAGCTCTTGGGACCAAAAGCACCTCCAACAAGACTACCAACTTCCCTTCCACCCTGCATATTCTTCCCACCTCCTTGAACCTCTTTTGCATTACCCCCACCTCACATCCTGCAAAGTCATTTGTACCTAGGTGCACTATAATGTGAGGTTGCCCTCCTCCCTGTCCCATGAACTGTACTACTAGAGGTCCCACCCTCTCTGCCGTCATCCCAGGCATGCATTTTACCTTCTTATGGTTTGGCCCTTCCCTCCCAACCATCACTTCTCAAATGAATCCCACAAGATTACTACCCTCCGCCATCATCCTGTACATCTGTACGCTAGGCTTTTCAGAGTTTCATTCATCATTACCATGGGAGAAATGCGAGTGATGGGACATGGTGTGAGTGGTGGCAAAGGGAGGGCAGAATTCTGGGTGAAAGAAAATGACTTTTAATAAATATCAATCTGATAGAATGATTGTTGCTATTCAGAATAAGGACGCAAGGAAAATGTTGGGCCCTAGTGGCGAATGGTTGTAATGGCCTTGTCAAGGAAAATGAAAATTATATTGAAGTATATACTTGGGTTCAATACCAAATATAATAAAAAGAAATGTCTTTGCTATAAAGACAGAGGAAATTTTAGTATCTATACAAAATTTAAGAACAAATAAGACACCCGATCCCGACGGGATACCTGGTGAGGTACATAAATGTATGGGTATACAATGGGCTTAGTTCTTGGCAAATTTCTTTAACAAATGTGGGACAAAATATTACATACTTAATTCATGGAGAGGATCTGTGATTGTACCCATTTTTAAAAAAGGGGGACAAAAGAATGGCAAAGAACTATAAGCCCATAAGCCTTATGGACATTATGGGAAAAGTGTTTTCTAAAATCATACTGAGTAGACTTGTATCATAAATAAAAACTGTGGGGGATTTTTTATTACTCCAAGCAGGTTTTAGATCAAAATTTTTGACATTAGATAAGTGTTTCATACTACATCTCTATGAGAAATATGTGAAGATTAGAAGACAGAAAATCTATGCTGCCTTCATAGACTACTCTTTGGCTTTTGATACAATAGATCGAGATAAATTATGGTCTTGTATGATGAACTGGGGTATATGCCCAATCATTATTAATATAATCAGAATGTTATATGCAGAAACATGGGCTCAAATCAGAGCTAGCTTTTCTAAAAAAAACTCTGAACAATTTACAACAAATGTTGAGGTTAGACAGGGGTACATATTGGCTCCCACGCTATTCTCGATACATATATATATGAATCAGTTATTGTTAAAATTGAAAGAGAGTAATACAGACTCACCACAAATTGGCCCTACAAAATGTCCCGCATTAGCCTACGCGGATAACATAGTAATGTTCTCCTTGACACCTTCTGGCCTACAGAAAAAACTCAATATTCCTGAAAAATTCTCAAAGGATATGTCATTAAAATTAAATATGGACAAAACTAAAATATTGGTTTTCAGTTGCAGGAAAACCAAATTCAAATGGTTTATTGATGCTACATTAGTTGAAGTAAAAAAACTATCAATATCTGGGTCTGTTATTTTCTCAAAACCTTTCACAGAAGTTACATTTTGATACTCTGTTGAAAAAAACTAACAGTATAATCAATGGTTTAAGAAGATTTAATGCAATGTATGGTGGTGTTTCTATTGTTCCCCTTTAAGGTCTATTGAGGCAAAGAATAATGCTCAGCTTTTGTATGGTGCAGAAGTTTTTGACCTTAAGTACATGGAAAAAAAGGGAAAAATCGGCCTTATAGATCAATAGATCTGCACTGAATTTTCCATGTTCCATCCCTGCATGCCTTGTTTATGCAGAGGTGGTACTAGCTAATTTTTTTTTGTGTGTGTTATCTTTTTACCGCACCGACACTCCGGAGTCCGCCTCTCCTTCGGGTCTCCTAGTCTCCACCAACCTCCAGCAATGCTCTTCAGGAGTACTCCCTCCACATATTGCAGCCAACCCCCGAGTTCTGTCCCGGTATATCCCACTGCCAGGCGGGTCCCCCTCCTTCGAGGGGGAAGGCACCGGGGAGGAGGGAACCCAGCACACTATTATTTTTACTTTCCCCAGGGGTGCTGCTGTGGGGGACGAGACTCCCAGAGGTACCGGTGGTGAGGAGGATGGAAGCCATCATCCAGCGTACTTTGAAGCTGTTTTCCATTTTCTACTTGAGTCCCTCCTGTGCCACTATTTGTAGTGCCCCTGGTCTCCACCAGGAGCCGCTACATAGCGGGGCTGTCCCTAACCCACCCCAGGAGAGGAGAGCAGTCCTCTGGATGCTAAATCCTCTCCTTCCCCTGCTAGCCCACGGTGCCCGAGTCCATTCCTGAACCTGGGTCACTAGCGTGGCTCGAGGTGTGGTGTCCAGCACCTCAACCCTCTGCACCACCAGGCCGACCTAGCTAATTTAAAAGCTTTGGCAGAAGCCCATAGGATTAACTACTGGTTGAAGGTCAGCAAACAGTAAAGGTGTGGGAACCAGGATTTCCAGGTTCAAATCCCACACAATCATTTGCATGCGGTGTGACCCTGAGCAAGTCATTTAACCTCCCTATACTTCCTCCCATCTGGCTGTAAAAATGAATAAAAGTAGACCTCCACTAAGAATGAGATACCTGTATCACAGCTGTGCTCTCTCTAGTAAATATGTACAGTAAGTCCTCCAGCAATTGCTATATTTTAATCATATGGTTTCAGTAAAAAAAAAAGAAAGATTTGAACTTGAGATATAATAAGGATTTTGAGTCCATCCTGTTTTCTCTTCTCTAGTTGCCATGATTTAGGGGACTGTCAACATGTGGGTCCATAAATGTTACAAATCACCATACATTTTGAAACAAAAAAGCTGTCTGGATTTCAATGAAACAGAACTTTCCAAGAAGTTTTACTTTCACCAACATGAGAAAGCCCCATCCAAAACCCTCATTTAAAAAAAAAAATCCCAACATAGTAACTAACGGTATAGGCAACCCGATCTGTTTTAACTCCAAGAGTTTTTAACTTTCACTTCACCCAAAAATACATGTGCATCCGTCTTCTTTCCACACAGCACAATGGAAACTAATGTTTTAAAAAAAAGTAGAGGAAATAAAAGCACGAACCTCACTCACTCCACCAAATCATAGCCTCAGGCTGTTGT
This sequence comes from Neoceratodus forsteri, assembly GCA_016271365.2. Lineage (NCBI taxonomy): Eukaryota > Metazoa > Chordata > Ceratodontiformes > Ceratodontidae > Neoceratodus > Neoceratodus forsteri. Next base: position 242,093,049 of record CM057451.1, read on the forward strand.
ACATAAATACCATCAGACTTGACGGGTGTCTCGAGTACAGCTCCATGCACAAGAGCTAGCATTAAAAAAAATTTCATAAGAATAAATGAATTGACGCAATCTGATTTTTTCTTTGTTGCAGTTGAATGTGGGAGGGGGGGGCTGCTCGATGCAAAACCCAAAATTTCTTCATCAGAAAGGAGGACACAAAGGCATGTACATGTCCTTTGAAATCGACCCTCCAAGGACAGTGAGAGCCTAGTATGAAGTGTGAAAACTAACTGAAGCAGTTGCATACATCTTTAACAGCTACATGAAAAGAGTCGTCTGTTGACATGGCAGCACATGACATTTAGAAGATATGAGGGTGCAGTTTTCCTTTAAAGTCCTTTCAATGGCGAAGTTAGCATTTCTAATTTTCGTTATTCATTCACTTTGTCTTAGTACTATTAACATAAATAGTATTAAAGGTACAAGGAAACGATCAGGGGTTATTTATTTTTTTGTTGGTAATTTTTCTCACCTTGGCCCTCTGGTCTGCAATCCACGTCCAGGCATCCCCTTCCTCAAGCCGCCGTCCAGATCACTCCGGATCCCACAGTGGGTCTCACTGTATACTCCTGCAGTTTTTCCCCTGCAGCAGGGTGGCAGAGAGACCCCTCTATCTCGCCGACACAGGATCCAGTTTCCAGTGAGCCCTCGGATCCGAGCGTCCCTCTGAACGGCCATCAAACCGTCGCGACCAGTGCCATTTTTCCTCCTTTCCCAGTTCCCCTGGAGTTGGGGGGCATGCAAAGACAACAGCGACTGTGGGCGTGCACACGTCTGCATGCATCCACGTCCAGACATTTCAACTCCTCCCAGTATGTGGTGTGCATCCCCAGCCCCCAGCCTCTGCCAGGGTTCAATCGGATGCCAACCAAAGTAGACCCCCCTTCCCAGAGAGGAAGAGCAGTCCTTCAGATGCTTGATTTCTCTCCTCCCCTGCCAACCCACAGCAACCCATGCTCATTCCCGAACCCGGGTCGCTGGCGTGGCGCGAGGTGTGGTGTCCAGCACCTCAGCCCTCAGCACCACTGTGCAGGCAAAATGATCAGGGGTTATGCCTTTCTTGCAGAGCATTAAAAGTGATATAATCTGCTTGCAAGATACGCAATTTAAAACACTTGCTGAACTACAGCTAGCCTCAAGGGAATGGATCTCAGGTCCCTCATTTTGGTCTATAGGTCTGGACACCTGTGATGGACTTGGTATTTTATTTTCTAATCCCAGCATTAAGGTGTCCAGATTGGTTGACATACATCCAGGGAGAGACCTTGTATTAGACATCACTTCCAACTCTGCTCGGTTTCGCATTATTAATGTGTATGCCCCACAAACCAAAGCACTAACAGTTGCTTTGTTTAAAGAAGTACAGCCCTTTTTACACACCTCTCATCTTATACTTTGGGCAGGAGACTTTAATTGTGGTCTATCTAGTTCAGATAGGGCATTACAAACTATTAAGTTATTTAGTGACACCATGTCACTGAAAGATATTTTGAGCACTTCTGGCTTGGTAGATGCATATAGGTCAGTTCACCCTACAGGGGGCTATACTTTTTTAAGGGGCCCCTTCAGACATGAATAGACTACATTTTTATGTCTCCCTCCTTAGAAGTCAGAGAAGTTCATATCCGTCCATGTGAATTCTCTGATCACCTGCTTCTTAACCTTAGATGTTCCTTGGGGCCTGTTTCCCAGTGTAACAAAAAACGATGGAGGTTGAATGAATCAGTTCTTTCGCAGGTCTCTGCTCACCTCTCGGTGGTAGAATGCTATACTAGCATCTTGGATTGGTGGGAAGACATTAAATTGTCCTGGCGCCTTTTTTTCAAAATAGAGCACACTTACAAAGCACTGCAAAATATCTTAAATATTTGCAACTCTGCAATCAGTTACGTTTAATCTCCCAATCTGAACTATCAAAGTATAATTATGGACACCAGATTGGTATAATTAAACAACAGATGGTAGCTCTGCAATATGATAGAGCAAAGACTCTACAACCGGAACTCAGATTCGGAACTCAAGCTAAAAAGGGTTCTTTAGACCCTTACAAATAAATAAACAGAGAACTCAGAATAGGGTCATTACTGAATTGTCCACAAATTCTGGACAACTAGTACCATCCCCACAGGAGCTTCTAGAGGTGGTGGAAGCACACATTACAGGGCTTTTTGGTACCTCTCACATAGAACCCGATGCGTAGAAAGTTTTAACTTCCTTGGATTTGCCCCAGGTTTCAGAAGAAGATACTAAATTTCTTATTGCAGAAGTTTCTTTAGCTGAAGTCGAAGCTGCTATAATGCAGCTTTCTAGTAATACTGCCCCTGGGTCAGATGGTATTAGCTCAGGCCTCTAGAAGACCTTTATCTCTAAGCTAGCTCCTACATTGGTGGTTTTGTTTAACCATATCCTAAGTTCCTCTCGATACTCTGAATCCATGTTGGAAGCAGTTTTGGTTTTTATTCATAAAAAAAGGAGATAGATGCAATATTAATAACTGGTGCCCCTTAAGTTTGATGAATACAGACATGAAAATCTTAAGTAAGATTTTATTTGGTAGATTAGGGAAAGTAGCTACCTATTTTATCAGTCCTTTTCAAACATGTTCAATAGTAGGGCGTAGATACCATGATCACTTAATTTTATTACAGGAATTATTTTTTCAGGGTGATTATGATAGGTTAGAAGGGTATGTTCTAGGCTTAGACCAGGAGAAAGCCTTTGATCGGCTGTCTCACAAATTTTTATTTTCAGTATTAACAGCCTTTGGCATCCCAGAGGTCTTTGTTAAATGGATTCAACGAATGTACAGTAATTCCTATTTATGGCCAAATGTTAATGGGTGGTTTGGTAGGAAAATCCGGACACTTAGGGGTGTAAAACAGGGGTGCCCACTGAGTCCATTACTCTATGCGTTTGGCATCAATATCCTGCTTAGGCTGATAATGGCAAATGAACAGTTGATAGGAATAACAATTCACCCAGATATGCCTCCTGTCAACATTTTGGCATATGCGGATGATTTAATTCTGACTCTGTCGCTCAACACTATAGAAGCGGCGGTAACTGCAACATTAGTACAGTATTCCTGTTTGTCTGGTTCTAAAATTAATCTGGTTAAAAGTAAGGGAGTTACCCATGGATCTACCACCTCACCGCCTGGTAGGTCAATAGCAGAAATTACAGTAACAGCTCATCCCATCTCTATTTTAGGAATTAAGTTTGGCCTTGGGGGAACTTCTGAGGTTAATTGGGAAGATAAAATGACACAAGCAGATACAATGGTTGCAAGGTGGAAAGGACAGCACATTTCAAAGAAGGAAAGGGTAGTGCTACTTAAAACATTATTTGTGCCCATATTCTTATATTTAAGTTACATCCCCCCCACAGGTAATTATTACACAACATTTTTGTTTGTTTTTTGTCATTTTGGGGCTCCCAATTGAACCCAATAAAGAGAGACTGTACTTATCTTCTCATTCAGGAAAGTGGTGTTTGTATGGTGCACCCTGTGGCATTTTATTTTAGTTTATTTATATCCTTCAACATTTGTTCCACGTTGCAAATGGGGGAAAGGAACTGGAAACCATTAGTTAATGCATGCTTATCTTCTTCTTTACCCTCCTTGGACAATAGGTCAGTTAGATCTGTTTCATACATATCTGGTATTCCACAATCTGGCAAAGACTTTATCAAGAACATAATTAAATGGGGAATTTCCCCTACTCAAATTCCCACAATGAGTAGAAAACAGATTTACCAAGCTATCTTGGTTTCAGAGCAAAGGTCAGCCCCAGACTTCCCTGGTTGTCCCAGGGAAAGATATCCCTACATACTTAAACAATTACTGTAGGTAATCAAAGAATTCCCCAGTTTGCAAGGGATTGCACATGGCTGAGCGTTTATGGGTGTCTTGGTGTTAAGGCAAATAACAAGCACAAACAGGCTACAGAAAAATATTGCCCTAGGGAAACCTGTATACAAATTCCTGAAACCCAGCAGCATTTGTTCCCAGATTGTCCTTATGCTCAGGCCTTTTGGGCTTATCTGGCACATAACTGGTCAGCACCTAATTTCACTGTGCTCACCTATCCAGAATTATTGTACGGTCCTGTAGCCTCTCTTTTTAGTAAGTATCATAAAGATACCTTTTTTATTTTTCTGCTCACCATTAGATATTTCCTTTGGCAAGAAAGATGTATGTTTGTTATGCAGCAAAGGCAGATTACACATCTTGAAATATTGCATAACATTGAGAATTCAATGCAACGAACAAGACAGATGGACTTTCAAAGATTTTTTAATGAGAAAGCCCAGCATCTATGGGTACATTGTAATGATTGGTGTACTTTGGATTGAGCTTGATCTTCTATGTTAATTAGTTATGTTTTTTATATTTTGTTTTCCCTTAATATTGATATTTTTGTATAATACATATTGATTGGTGTTTATGTATGAATTGTAATGAAGCCCATCCTTTTCAATAAAATTCCCCTACTCTTTTCGAGAAGCACCATGGGATCTTTAATATCCACCTGAACTACCACCAGGACAGGTAGATGGGACCTCGGTTTAACGTCTCATCCAAAAGACAGCACTTCAGGAGTACAGCACCCCCCTCATGCTGCACTGCAGTGTCAGTATTAGGATATTAACCCAAGTGCCGGGTGTGGGGCTAGAACCCACAGCCTTCTGATCTCCTGGCCTCAGAGGTGAGTGTGCTACCTGCTGAGCCACTGACACTGCTTTTAATTTTTTTAGCAGGAAGGAGACCTGGCGAGAACTGAACTGCGATCCCAGGCCGTTTGGATCTTAAGCTCCCATGGCTACTCGGAATCATTCTTCTTCAGTTCACCGCTGCTCCTCAGCTCTTGGTACTGTCTGTCCTGGCATCACTGCTTGAACTTCTTGGTTGGTGGCTGTGCTCCCTCTCTGGCTCCAGTCCAATACTCAGATTCACTCGCAACAGCAGTCAAACTACTCACATGGCAGAAGCGAACATGAACAAAGTGGAACTGGAAGTCTGTTTCAGGGGCTTTTAAACATGCTGCCCCACATGCCACCCGGCTCCTGCTACCCCTAGCTGATCTGCTGCATGCCGTGGTGTGCCAGGTGTATCAGTGGCTATGCCCTGCAATGATGGGGCACTCCCTGATTGCGGCAGTGAATTTCTTTCAAGTTGGTGGCACGCTTCAAAACTGTTGACAAAGACAGCATGCTCATACATTGGTGCCAAACAGACAAGTCCACAAAAGCAGTGGCAGCATTAGCCACAAGAGTGCCACACCTCTGAAACATACTACTACCACAAGATGCCACAAAATGTTTCTTGCACATATGCGCAAGCAAACATAAAAAAGGCTTATTGAAAAATATAAATACCAAGACCTGAAAAAGATATCTAATGCAAAATTTGTGATTTGATATACAAATAATGACTGTGTGCACTTATATAAATACTATTTAGATTTCTTGGAGAGCCCACTGCAGGTGCATGCTGCAGGATTCTCCTCATTTACCGCCTGCCTGAGCTGGGGAGAGAATTCCTGCAGGAGGTTGCGGACTTCATCATCAACCAGGTGTTGGAGTCCCCCAGGTGTTTAATCCTGGGGGGCTTCAATGCCTGGGTCAGCGATGAATCCTCGCATTTCAGTTATGACCTCCTCCAGTTGATGTCATCACTGGGCCTGACACAAGTGGTTGCTTCTGTGACCCATCAGCATGATCACACACTCAGTCTGGTGTTCCAGCTGGGTCTTGGGGTTGATAACCTCAGGACTGATCTGGTTTCTTGGTCTGATCACCGCACTGTGGAGTTCATGTTTGGGGACCCCTGATAGTCCTATCCCTGTGGAGATGTTAGCTATCACCCTTTAATGGGGCTAGACTATGAATGACTTTTAGTGGTAGCTGACCTATCTAGAGTCAAGGCGGCTTGTGCAATTGGCTTTTCGGAGGCAGTGGTCACCTATAATAAAGTGGTGTCTGAAGCCCTGAATGCCATTGCACCAGTTCATAAATGACCCAGATCTTCTCACTTGAGATCCCCATGGTTTGATGAGGATCTCAAGGTGATGAAGATCAAGGGGTGAAAGTTGGAGCATTGCTGGTGGAAGTCCCGGCTAGATGCTGACAAACTGGTTCTGCACACCCGCTATTGTACGTAGCAGGAGGCAATCTACAGTAAGAAGGCAGAGTTCCTGTCCAGGGAGATTGCGGCAGGAAGGAACAGACCTACTCAGCTTTTTCAGACTATGGACAGGTTCCTTTATCCAGCCCGTCCTCAGCCAAGAAAAGCCTTTTCATCCACCTTGTGTGAGGAGTTTGCTCTGTTCTTCTCTGACAGGGTGTCAGCTATCCGGTCAGGGATTCCGTCAGGTAGGCTTTTGCTTCATAATAGCCAGTCTGTTGGAAGCAGAGGAACTCTGCCTGCCTGGGAAGAGTTTAGGCCAGTGGAGGTGTCTGAGGTGACTCGGCTGATCTTAGAGCTGAAGCATACAGCTTGTGAACTGGACCCAGCCCCGACGCATTTCTTGATGGGATGCGCTGAGGCTGTTGGCACAGTGTTCACTGGGATAGCCAGGTGCTCGATGGCAGAGGGGGTGTTCCCAGCTCCTTTGAAAGAGGAACTGGTGAGATCCCTCCTAAAGAAACCTTCCCTCGACCCAGACATCCTGGTGAACTACCACCCTATCTCCAACCTGCCTTTTTTGAGCAAGGTTGTTGAGAAATTAGTAGCACAGCAGCTCGAGGATCGGCTTGTGTCCTTCGACATCTATGAGCCATTTCAGTCTGGTTTTTGAGCTAGACACAGCACAGAACCTGCACTAGTCAGGCTGCATAATGACTTACTCAGAGCTGCAGATAGAGGAGACAGGTCACTTCTTGTGCTCCTTGATCTCTCTTAAGTTTTTGACACTGTAGATCTCAGTGTGCTTCTCGATCGACTCTGTAAATTTTGTGGACTCGCCGGTGTTGCCATCAGATAGTTTGAGTCCTATCTCTCAGACAGGGTGCAGCAGGTAGTGATGAGGAATTTATCCTCCTCTCCAATGCCTCTGTCTTGTGGAGTTCCACAGAGTTCAATCTTGTTGCTTATGCTGTTCATGGTGTATATGCTGCTCCTGGGTGAGATCATTCAACAGTACAGCGTGGAGTTTCACTGCTGTGCAGATGACACCCAGCTGTATTTGTCATTTTCCCCCAGGACATCCGGTGCAGTTGATGTGCTAACACCTGTCTGGCTAAAATCAATGACTGGATGGCTTCTAGCTGGCTGCGACTCAACCCGGACAAGACAGAGGTGCTGGTGGTCGAGACAGGTCACGGGCGTGATGGGTTGCTACCTGGAGAAGACACTGGTCTTTTCCTAGGGTCTACCGCATTGGTTACTTCTCTGAGGGTGCAAAATCTAGGTGTGATCCTGGACAACAGACTAACCTTTGAAGAGCAGGTGTCATCTGCTGTGAAGAGTGTTTTTTACCACTTACGGAACATCACCAGGAACAGGTCCCCTTGTTCCACTCGAAGATCTGCTGACCCTAGTACATGCCTTTGTGACCTCTAGACTCAGCTACTGTAATGCTCTTTACTTCAGGGTCATGGAAGGGACCTTCCATCGGCTGCAGCTGGTGCAGAATGAGGTGGCCTGGTTATTGGCGGAACTATCTCGGTCATACCATGTGACCCCGGTCCTGCGTGTTCTGCACTGGCTGCCGGTCAGGTGAGGGGCCTTTTCAAGGTGGGCTTGCTCATCTATAAGGCCCTATATGGGCTGGGTCCTGGCTACCTGTCTGAGCTCCTGTTGCCTGCAACCTCTGCCCGCTCCCTCCTCTCCACTTCGAGGGGCCTCCTGGATGTTCTCAGGGTCTGGCTCAAAATCTCTGGTGACCAAGCATTTAGTGTCTCTGGGCTAACCCTGTGGAACACATTTCCAGCTACAGTCCAGGAGGCCCTCTCGATTGAGGTCTTTAAGCAGAGGCTTAATGCCCATCTCTTCTGTCAGGCTTTTGGGGATTAAGCCATCTCACCCCAACCCTATCCTCAGCTATCGCATATTTTATATTTATGCTTTTAAGAATGTTGTTTTTAAGATTTTGTTACTGTACAAATGTTATTTCTGTATTTTGTATCTTGTTTGTATTGTGTACATTGCCCAGCACCTCCGGGATTGGGCGCCTTAGAAATAAAGTTGCCTTGCCTTGCCATTACAACATAAATTATATGCTAGATACAGAATAGGATTCTTCTGATCCAACAATCTAACAGCCAGATTCAACAGATCTACAGATCCCACAATGGTGGAGTGTTTTTGTGGAAGAAGAGAATATAGAAGACTTACGACATGTAATTCTTAGATGTTCTTGGTACAAAAAGGCTAGAAGAAAATGGTCAGGCCCTTTCTTATCAACAGTTTTTAGCAGTGATGAAACTGAAATATTGCTGATGCTTTTTGCAGTACAGGATGACTTTATAATCAGGAGGACTGCAAATTATTTGATATCAGTACAAAAAAATGAGGAGAAGGATTGTAAAAACAACTGTAACATAATAGAGTCCAATATTTATACACCTAAGGGGAAAGCTAGAGTAATTTATTGAATGTCACTCATAACTTTGTACTGTTTTGTATCTATTTGTAATTTATGTGTTTTGATAACTGTCTTTATATTTGTAATGTAGGGCAAAGATCTTTTTTTAGGACTGAATAAAGACTACTACTACTATATTGAGGGGTGAAAGGTAGCAACACAGGATTGAGTGAAAGCAATGCCATAGTGACTGGAGTCAGAGCTGCACTGGAGTAGTAGTGAGGCAACACGGAAGTGACTGGAAGCCGGGCAACAAGGGGTGTGATGGGAGTTACTAGTGAAACCAGGCAGCACACGGATCTTTTTCTCAGGATCAGAATAGAGGTGCAGCCATGGGGGGGGGGGCGTCTGTGCATTTTATATCACATGGGCATTTAGACCAAATAAATCTCAGGCAAATAAAAAAGGTAGTTCCTTATCAAGCAGGAATGTGTGCATGTGACTTCCCAAGATGTCCTTTTGAATCATGAGAACAATCTCTCTTGATGATATCATAAAAGACAGCTGCATTTTAATTGTTCTTTTGGTGCTATGTGACAAGGGTGACTGCAGGACGGCGACCCACGGAAGGGTGCAAAACCACCAGGGTGACTGAAAAACAGTTTGTTGTTTAATGTGGGGAGCTTTGCCCACTGCACCCCCACACCCTCCTTACTTAGTATTCCTACTCCGGGGGGGTGCAACTCGGGGAAAGAGGGGAATCCCAGGTCACTCACATTGTCGGTGCTGTTGTGCCATTGCCCTTACAACCAGTCATCGGCACACAGTCGCCCACATTACAGGCTACAGTTCTTTTCACTACTGTAGTAAAAGCAATAGTGGAAAAAATGCTTGATGTGTAGCTCTCATTTTAAATATCAGGAGGCATTTTTCTCATGATTTACATGTCATCTGGGCCACTCACATGAACAGCCTGAATCCATTCTGACGACAAATTAAGTCTCTCAGTGTATTTTCACATAGTGCCTGATTTCAATCCATTATTACAATGGCATATACTTAATCTTTTTAAGAAATAACCTGCAGACTCAATGCATGACAGCTCAGTCTTTCCTGTGAACTGCATTTGCTCCTTACCTCAGGACCGCTATGGGGAAAAATGGCACATCTGAGATTTGTGCGCTTATATAGCCTAACCCAGTGGCATGAAATTGACCAGAGGCAATGCAGCGTGTTGCGGAAGGTCTCCGCTTTCCAATGATATTAAACATGTGTTGGTTCTCTGTTTTAAAGACCTTCTAAAGCCAACCAGAGCATGGCAGGGTGGATAAGAGCTGTGTGGATTTCCTGTGTTGCAGACATAACAGTGTGAGCCGCACCTACACTGTAATGTGTCTGGATTCCTCAATCTTTTTTTTTTAACCACAAAATAGAAAATAAAGACAAGACAACATTCCAAGGATAAAAATATGTTATTTCAATAAAAACTACATCAATGCTTTTAAGGGGAACATATAAGAGATAAACAAGATTTAAAAAGACATCCAGCTATTATTATTCAGATGGAGCACTCAGTTCAACCAACAGAGTGCGCACTGTGGCATACCTGTGCTGCTTGTATGTGGCTGGCGATGTTCTCTTGCCATTAACGTAATTCATTTCATTTCATGCACCTTGCCTACTATACCCCCACAAAAAATACACAGGCTGAATGCCACCACAGACCAAAATTACCCCAAATGTAAAACACACATCCTGTATGTACTTTCTACCATATGGTTTTCAGATGCCAGTTAAAGAGCTAGTGAAACCAAAACAAACAGACAGGAAAATACTACAAATTTTAGGAAGTAGTCAGCTGTAACTTTCCATATCTGGAGTTTTTTTTTTTTTTTTGCTCATTAAAAAGTTTTTTATGTGTTAATGTTGTGTTGGATATGTGGAACAGCTCTCAGCCGGGCAGCTGACATATAAATCTCTGGTCCGACCACTACATCATCAACATTGTGCTCCCACTGATAGTGACATCATAGGTGACTGATCTGGCAGCTGCTGAGTGGCTATTTCTAAGCGGCAGTGATGTCACAGTCAGTGAGATAGCAATGCTGACAATGTAGTGGGGGGAATAGAGATATATAGGTCAGCTGCCAGGCAGAGTGCTGTCCCACACATCACACTTACTAACATCAGAAAAACAATCTTCTAGTTACCCAAAGATTTAAACGGTAGTGGTTGACTGCTTTAAAAAAAACTAATATTAGTTTTAGGCAGTACACTAGCTTTGTAATACAAAGATTCTGAAATGAGGTCCACAAAACAATGGAACAGACCTTAAAGGTTAGGTTGCTCTTCTCACCCTTGGAATTGGTGTTGGGGTCATACATGAAGGGAGTGGGACAAAATAAGAGTCAACTCTGGCAACTCAATCTCATAAATGCCAGGAAAACCATCACTCAGTACTGGATTAGTGACCACCCCCTCCCCCATATGCCATTGGCTTGATAACATACTAGAGTGTTTGAATTTGGGGAGAGCACAATATATGGCTAATGGAAAAGATCATGCATTTTTTCAAATATGGACCACTTTGGCATAGTGGTGCCCTAAGACCTATTCCTTCCACCCAAGGAGTGGCTAGAACCTGCGTTACTATGTCTGTATTGCTTGGTCGATTAAAGTGGTATTATAGGTGTATGTAAATAAATGTAAATGCTGGATCAATGGCGGACTAGGACTATGAACACGTACAAATGAAATGAGTATCCATGAAAGAATAACAAGTATTTAGAAAACCTCTGGATCCTTTCCATTGTAACTGAGTGTTGTTAGTTAGTAAAGTGCTATGAACTGTACCTTGAATGCGTACCTGCAAAACTTCAAATAAAGTTTACAAAAAAAAAACTTAGTTATTGATATAAACTCTTTCCTTACAAGAAACAACACATATTTTTTTCATTAACATGTCATAAAAATGAGCCTTAGATGCTGTGTTACCTACAGTAATTTCTAACTGAGGACTGGTTATTCAAAATTAACTAAATATGAACTAAACATAAAGCATATTTAATTAGTATAATAATAATTACTATTATGAGCTTATTATTATCTGATTATACGACCCATCCAGTTTAAAGAAAAGGGGTGAAAATATTCTATTCTTATGTAGGTTATGCTGTTTTTCTTTTTTTTTTTTGCTATTTATTACACTTTTTGTCCCGCAAGCCAGCGTCGGGACTTCAACCTGGTCACGGACCTCGCCACCCCTCACTCCCAAATCAGCTGCACTCCCTAGTTGCCCCCTTGCCTTACTCCCCAGGGTGGGGCCATGGCACTGGCCAAGGTGTCTCGGACATAGGTCAGGCCAGAGGAGCCAGCCTGGGAGTGATGGAGGAGCAGCAGGCATCATGGAGGCACTGTCTGCAGGTGTTTTGACCCCTATTGTTCAGGAGGGTAGGGATGTGCAATGATGTTCAGCATTCACCACACCCCCAAAGACATCCAGATGCCGTCTTGCTGCAGTACCCCCGGCCTCTGTCAAGGGGTCCATCAAGCACCAGATGTATGCTCCAACTTCCCCCCGGAGAAGGAGAGCAGTCCATGGGATGCTCCATCCTTCTCCCCCGGCCGTCCCTCCGATGACCTGGGTCCGTTCCCAAACCCAGGTCACCAGTGTCGCAAGCGGAAGTCCAACCGCTGTGCTGATGGGCCAGCTGGATATGCTGTTTTTCAAACACAGTGTAATTTAAGTCCTAGGCTTGAAGCTTTTAAGCTTAAAAGACTCTGTCTCATACACTCACGTAACACATTTGAGACAGCTATAAAAAAAAACATAGAAAGAGAAAAAAAATTAGTTTGTACCTCACGTCACTGCTTGTGCATCTGGAGAACGGTGTTTTCAGCAGAATCATTTCTCTGTCACTCCTTTCACTCATCCATTAGCAGTGCACTTTAACAAATACCTCAGTGCTGAAATATTCACCCACCTAAAACGATGCACAAGGTAAAAGAAAAAAAAGGAGAGACTCATAAGATTAGGGCAAACAACTTGTAATAGTGAGGTACGAAAAAACACAAACAGGATTTATCCCTGTAGCAGATTCCTGGTTTTCATGCCTCTGTGAAAACAACATGCTAAACTGTATGATACAGTGTGACCTGACAGCCGCTTCTACACACTAAACCAATTCTGACACTACCAGTGGCAGCGAGCTATCAGTTTCAGACAACAACTGACACTCGGAAGTCCAAAAAAAAAGATGAAGGGAACTGAAAAATTGTGGAAAGATCTATTCAGAATACAGATAAAAATATACTGCAGTTACATTACTTGTATTGTCCCAGAATGCGTGACTTGTCCCATACAAATTTCAATTGAATGGACACTGAATGGGGCTGCCTATAAATACATTCTAGGATAACCCAAAAAGGAAACATTTAAAAATGGAAATCTATACTTCCTTTAAATAGAGCTGTATGCAACTTATCAATAATTAGCTGTAAGATGCAGGGATGCATTGCCAATCCACATTTATATATAGTAGCACAGTGGATCTTGCGCTGTCATACCCCCCCCCCCATAGAGCACCATTCTTAGCACCTCAACTACCTGACTTAGTAATGCCAGTAATGTGTAATGTGTGAAATCAAACTATAATGAATTAGAACTAATGAATACATTAAAATAAAAGCTGGCTTAAAGCCCTTATTTTGTCACGTGTTTAGATGTATTTATACAAGGCAATTTATTTTCAGTATAATGGTAAGTGATGATCAGAGATTCATGACTGACTGAAAACCCATGTTAAGTAATGCTACTCATATTGCAGTTTGATCAAGTTATCATTAATCTCAAAGCACTGAGTCATTCAGATGTCTTCATTTCATCGTTTTGAAAGGGGATTCTTGGCCATGTCATTCAGCCAAACCATAATCAGCCTGCTCACCGACAGCAAGGTAACCCTTCATAGGTCTGGTCCTTATGCTTTTAGATTTAACATGCCAGTATGAGCTGAGGTCCCACTGCTTTCTCTGTTTGTCTTGTGTGGAAACCGCTGTCAGGTTGCCTTTTTGTATGAACTGAATGTTCACTCATAAGAGGCTCCCAGGTGACAAGTAGGGAGCATACTAAAGAGAAGAAGGCCACACCTCTCCTGTTCAATGAATCATTAACAGCATAGCAAGCTCAACTCTGGCTAATTCACTAACGTTAATCACTTTTCTTATGCACTTTTTTTTTAATTTTATAGGAGTGCTGCTGGTGTGTGGTCAACATCAGACTTAAACAGTTACAGTACCAGTGCTCCTGCCCCCCGTGCCACTCGAAAGAACCTGCAAATCATTTAAAGTTATTCCTTTTTGTTACTGATTTTCTGTCTTCATTCAATCATTTTATTAAAGGGGGTTCTTGGTCTCATCGTTCATCTAAACCATGATTAGCATGACCACTGAAGCCAAGGTGACCCCCCCCAGGTTCCTACTTTTTCAATTTTAACATATCAATATGAGTGGAGGTCCCAGTGCTTTCTCTGTCTTGGATGGAAACCACTCTCAGGCTGTGTTGTTTTTAAACTGAGTGCTGTCTCATATGAGGTTTGCAGGTGGCCAGTGGGGAGCATGCTAAATAGGAGAAGGCCACACCTCTCCCATTGACTAAATCATTTAGGGCAGGGGAAGCTCAACCTGGCTAATTCACTAAGATTTAATCACATTTCTTAATATTTTTCTAACATTTTTAGGGCTGCAGTGGATGGAGCTATGTAGACCTCATGTGATGAAAAAAACAACTCTGCATTCCTTGCATTATTTGTGACCAAACAACCTGATAGAGCTGCACCACAGTCACCTCCGAGGAGCACTGCACTATTCTTTATTAAAACAAAACAATTGGTGGCACCCTGATGACGACACTGAGGGACTGGGCATTCCCAGTGTCACTCTCATGTTTGTGGGGGGGTGGTGGTGGGTGCTGAGAAGAAGGGTCAGGTGGGGGGATATCTGTAATCTTAAAGAAAAAACAAACAGCGGTAATGTCCACCAAACCGTATTGTGCATCCGCAGTAGTGCTCAGCGGCCATCTTGGTCATGGCGAAGTGTGCCATGACTGCTGAAAAAATAGTTATAAATTATTGATATCCCCTCACCCGACCCTCCCAGTCAGCACCCACCACCCCACCCACACCCACAGAAACATACGAGTGGCACTGGGTGTGCCCAGTCCCCAATGTCAAGAAATACCAGTGACAATAGGGGTGCCCAGTCCCCCAGTGTCAGGATCTTTTTTTTATTAAAGATATCCCCCATCTGACCCTCTCTCTTAGCATCCCCTGAAACATAATAATTGCACTGGGTGGTGCCCAATCACCCAGTGCAGGAATCCATTTTTTTTTTAAACCTGTAAAAAGAAATTCAGCTATCAATGTCTATTGTGGCTAGAAGACTTCCCCCCTACCCCCACCCCCACTCTGCACCCACCCCTAAGCCCTTACTTATCCATTGGGAGTCAGTGCTGTAATCCTCTCTGGACCGTAGACACGTCTTCACTTTTCAAAGCCGGATTGCGAACTGAAGTAACAGGTATGCAATGCAATGTATTTCAATGGGGTTTTGAACTTAGTGGCATAACTTGGACATTTTTGCATATTTTTGGCTCAAATTTTCAACATGCCTTTTTTTGGGACACCACCTTATGAACAACTGAATTGACATTAGGCAAATCTGTCCCAAAAGGTGATTTTTGCAGTCCCTGTGTGAAATCACCTTTTGGGCAGGAGCTGAAACTTTTATCTGCCCTTGTTCATGAGGTGGGATCATAAGAAGGCTATGTTGCAAATTTGGTGTAAAAATATTAAGAAACAAAAAAGTTATTAACCTATGTTGAATTTTGTGAATGCAGGCTCATAACTTTGGTAATTTTCAATATTTTTACCCCAAATTTACAACATAGCCATATTAGCACCTCATGAATGTGATAGCTGTCATTTTTCAGATCCTGGCCAAAGTGGGTTTTTTTTACATCCGGAAAGGTGATTTTGCAGTCCTTGTGCAAAATCACCTTTCGGGCAGCAGATGAAAATTTTATCTGCTATTGTTTATGCATTAGGATCATAAGAAGGCTATGTTGAACATTTGATGAAAAAATATTAAAAAACAATAATGTTATGAGCCTACACTGAATTTTGCGAATACAGGCTCTTAACTTCAGTAATTTTCAATATTTTACCCCAAATTTACAACATAGCCTTATCTTTTCAGCACCTCATGAATGTGACAGCTGTCAGTTTTCAAATCTTGGCCAAACTGGGTTTTTTTTTACATCCTGAAAGGTGATTTCACGGTCCCTGCATGAAATCATCTTTCAGGCAGGAGTTGAACACTGTCTCTGCCCTTGCTCATGAGGTGGGGTCATAAGAAGGCTATGATGAAAATGTGGTGTACAAATATTAAGAAACAAGAAAGTTATGAGCCTACATTCAATTTTGCGAGAGCAGACTTGTAACATTGGTAATTTTCAATATTTGTACACCAAATTTGCAACATAGTCATATCTTTACAGCACCTCATGAATGTGACAGCTGTCATTTTTCAAATCCTGGCCAAAATGTGTTTTTTACACCTCGAAAAGTGATTTTGTGGTCCCTGCACGAAATTACCTTTCGGACAGGAGCTGAAAATTTTCTCTGACCTTATTCATGAAGTAGGGTTATAAGAAGGCTATGTTTTAAATCTGGTGTACAAATATTAAAAAAAAACAAAGTTATGAGGCTATGTTGATGTTTTGCAAATCCAGGCTCATAACTTTGGTAATATTCAATATTTTTATCCCAAATTTTCAGTATAGCCATTTCTTTACAGCACCTCATGAATGTGACAGCTGCCATTTTTCAGCTCCTACCCCGAAAGTTGATTTTGCAGTCCCTACGTGAAATCACCTTTAGGCCAGGAGTTTAACATTTGCTCTACCCTTTTTCATGAGGCAGGGTCATAACAAGGCTATGTTGACAATTTGGTGTTCTGATATTACCAAACAGCAAATTTAGGAGCCTACATTACATTTTGCTAACAAAGGCTCATAACTTTGGTAATTTTCAATATTTTTTATACCACATTCCTTGCCTGCAGCCTTGTCAGCTCTGGACAGAGTTTGTTTAAGAATGCTGGATTTAAACAAAATATAATGCACCTCCGTCCCCCAAAATGCTGCTCAATGGGGCCTGCAAATCATTTAAAGTTATTCCACTTTCTTACTGTTTCTTTCTTTATTCTGGTGGTACTGTAACTGTTTAATTCTGATGCTGGCTACACATCAGCAGCATTCTCATGGAATAATAAACAAAATAAGAACAGTACCTCCCTTGAATGTAATAAAGGAGGAAGGGCTAGTTTGGAGAGTTATGTAAAACAATAAACATTAAAATGGTTGTCATTTAAAAACATAAATATCAGTATTCTGCAACACTCTTTATAGTTTTCAGACAGTGCAAAGTCATTTCAATTGTGTTTTACAACAGGCAGCTGTGGGGAGCAACAGTGGGGTTGCAAAGCTGGAACTAGAAATGAAGCATCAGCTGGGGAAGGATTAGTGTGGGGGATGCAGTCTGTTGGACTGCATAAAAGAGAAATTCAGGCTGGAAGGTACCACTGGATGCCAGTGGTATGTGGTAATTGGTGAGTGGGTGAAAGATTACTGGACTACCAGCAAGGTGCTTTGAGTGCCGACAAAATTCACAGTCAATCAACCCCAAAGCCAGTAATAAAGTAAGGGGGTGGGTGATTAGAGGACACTTTCAGGTGGTATTGCCCACACTCACAACAGCTAAGCATGACATATAGTAGAACCATGCAACTGATACTACGCCATGCTAAGAAGCTGTGGAAATCACACATGAGCAGGTTAGATGGAGCAAACTCCATTTTCATTCATTACCATGTGTATAGCACATTTGCACTGTGACTTTGTTGCAAAGGGGGTACCCCCCCATGACTAAGTAAGCCCTTTGAGCATAGTGTAAATGAGTTCCAGTGCAATGAGGCAATATTCTGCCCCCCCACACATTGAATCACCACCCATTTAACCGGTGTATTTGCCCCATATCGTCTTTGCACAATTTGAAAACTATGTACAACATGTTTATAAAATATATGAATAACAAAACACAGACACTTGCTCTCAAGGATTTCAATTAGTAGATGTAATTTTTGTTGTAAAGGACTACAAATACTCAAGCAGCACTTCCTTCCCGCAATTATTTTAACCCTATTCCTACTGTATGCATAAAATGGGCAATTTTAAAACTGTATCCAATATTGGGAGAGGGGCATCAAGAGAAATAACAAATCCTTCTTCAATGTATATTATATGGAACAAAATGAGAGCTGGGGATAAAGTGAGGCTGCTAATTATTGGGGATGTGAGGAACCACTGAATCAGGCCTAGGGTACAGCAAAACCACTGAACAAAAACTTTTTGCTCAGTCAGGAAGCCAGGGAGCATGGCCAACTGGGGTGAAAGTTATAGGAGAGGGAAACACCAGAATTAGTTGCTAAGTATCTGGAAAGTGTGAAACCAAGAAAAAAACAGTCACAATGGTGGCCACACAAGGGTAATGGTGGAGTTAAAAGAGGTTCTTGCTGGGCCTCTTACTGATATCTTTCAGGACTCCTTACAGACAGGGATAGTACCAGAGGACTGTAGAAAAGCAAATGCTAGCCTCCTGTTCAAAAGAGGGCAAAATCAGCCCCAGGTAACTACAGATCTTTTATGATAGTATTCTAGGTCTTCAATAACCTTCGTTCTCAGTGTTCTGAGGTTTGGGAATTGTACCCTGCCCTGAGACAGAGTCAGCAGGTCATGTGTCATGGGGAGAGATGCAGTTCTGGTCTAACAGGGACAGTAGGAAAGAGAGAACCATGGCTGTTTCAGCTAGTATGGTTCCACCAGAATCATTATTGCTGACTCTTTCTTCAAATTCTAGAGCACTCTGTTAATTAGATGGAATGGGGAAGGGGAATGCACAGAGGAACCTTCCCTCTCAACTGAGAGTCACAGCATCCTTGAGTAGCGTCCCCCTGTGGGTGACCTGCAGCAAAAAAGCATTAACTTGTGATTGTCCCATGAGGCAAAGAAGTCCCCTTCAGGTATGCTCCATCTCCTAAATAAGGTTTGAACCACCTGCAGGACTAGTGACCACTCGCAGTTTCCCTGACATATCCTGCTTGGTGCAAGTGTGAAGTTTTCCATGTAGCTGCTTTGCAGATATCTGCCAGAGGGATACCTCTTGAGGCTGCCACTGAGGCTACAGTGCCCTGTGTGGAATGTGCTCTAAGCCCTAAAGGCGGCTGTGTTCATGCTTTTTCATAGCAAAGTTGTATACCAGAGTGCAGGGTTCAATCTCAACACTATTTTACTTGCCCAGGGTATAGTGAATATTGCCTTGGGCCAGTACAACCTACCCATGACTTTAGTGGTCTGGGCAGTTCAGTTTTCTGGTGTCCAGGGATCAAAAGTGAACACCATGACTGGATGTCTGAGGAATTCTGGTCCAGCACCATTTATTCCCACTGAAGGAACACAGTCTGTAAGTGTATATAAAGGCAGGTGGACATAAATGAGGCAGGCGGGTCATCAAACTACTGGATAAAGGCTCAGACTATCACTGGCTGAGACAACATGTCACATGGTTCTCCTGTTTCATTCTGTGAACCATGGAGAGAGAAAGGTGAGTTACAGAAAGAGCAGCTTCTCTGTGGTGCCGGACTCCAACAATAGAACATGACAATAACCCTGTGATGACAACCTGCTGTAATCTTAAAAAGTTTGTGCTTAATGTACTAAATCAGACAGCCTCTGTTCATTAAACAGTAAGGGCCCCATATTCAGAGCCAGCTGGTTGTGCGTGCACACAGGTGCTCCACACAAAAGAATAGGGCTGACTGGCTGTAGCGCAATATTCAAACAGCTAGAGTGATCTGAACTGACCACGCTATCTGTCTGAATATTGGGCCATGGTAGCATGGCACACAGAAGGCAGTCACCATGCTCTGTGCTGTGCTATCAGAGCACTGGGCCAAAGACCGCCCATAAGGGTACAGTGCAGCACACACTGGTTAGCACCATGGTTCCTATGGACGATGTTGAGCCCAAACATGCAGATGAGCCCACTGGACATGCACGGCGCTAATGGGCCATTTGCATGCAAATTTAGGTCTTATCTCCATGCCCCGCATCGGCTGAGTGCACTGGGCCAGGTTACCCCTCCCCAACCCAATCCCCTCTTATCATAAATAAACTAACATTTTGGTGGTTTAGCGGTCCCTCCATTGCCCCAATCCTCTTTTAGAATAAATAAAGTAAATGCCTGGTGGCCTAGCAGTCCCTTCTTAGCCCCAATCCCCTCTTAGAATAAATAAACTGAATTCCTGGTGGTCTTGTGATCCCTCCCTAACCGCAATCCCCTCCTAGAATATCTGAAATGTATCCCTGGTGGTCTAGCGGCCCTCTCTCACTAATCCTGACCTTCCCGTATTGTACATATCTCTGTCCCTGGTAGTAGACCCCCCCACACCCCAGCAGTTACTGTCTCACCACCCCGCTCTGCCCCATCCCAATCTCCAGAGCTGACAACTGGCACAACCCTCTGCTCACCACCATGGCTGGCCATGACTGAGCTCTCATGGAGTGTGTAGCATAACAGCTGATTGTACAGTACCTGTTCCATGAGAGCTCAGTCTGGGGCCAGCCATTGTGGTGAACAGAGGGCTGTGCCGGTTGCTGGCTCTCAGGGTTGGGATGGGGGGGCGGGGTGGTGGGACAGTACCTGCCAGCATGGGGGGAAGTCTGTTAGACCATGAAGGACAGAGATATGTATGATATGGGAAGGTCGCAGTTAGGGAGGAGAGACCGCTAGACCACCAGAGATACATTTTGGGTATTCAAGGAGGGGATCAGGGATAGGGAGGGACCTCTAGACCACCAGAAATTCCATTTATTTATTCTAAGATGGGATTGGGGCTAGGGAGGGACTGCTAGACCACCAAGGATACATTTAAGGTATTCTATGAGGGGACTGGAGCTAGGGAAGGACTGCTAGACCACCAGGGAACCCAGCCCTTGATAGTGCATGGACAGGGTGTGGGGCACCCACCCCTTCTGTGCGCCATTAAGGCTGTGTTTTAGAAATGTTAAACTGCACTACACTACCGTCCATTTAGTGCTTTTGCAAACATTCAGTATCGTGCTGCGCCTCATATGCATGAGGGTTCCCTCATTTACATGTGCACAGCACAATATTATGCGCAACAGTGCTATTGGTGGGTGTACAGCACATGGGGGTCTTCAAATGTGGGCACGCCCCAGACAGCCGGCGTTATTCCAGGTTAGTGTGACGCAAACCCAGTTTGTGCCACGCTAACCTTTTGAATATGGGCAGGGACACTGGTTTTCGGCATGCGCAGAAAAACAGAGCTGAACACAGAGTCCTGATTGGTCTGCGGTATTTCGGCGCCAAAACGGAACTAGCGTTTGTTCATGGAGCCTCCATGAACTGCCGACTTTCTAAGCTAAGCAGAGCACAGTGCGCATTTGTTTTCTCATTCCTGCTTGCTGCTATTCTGAGAGCCTCCTCAACTCTGTTTGCTGCCATAAAGAAAAAAGATTTATCATCGGAGTCATCAGTCCTCTCATTTGAGTAAGCCGGATAATTCAAATGTTATATTTTTATATATTTGAACTGATATTTAATTATGTCAACTGTGGGGCTCTTTGGAAAGCATGCGTGTACACCCTCTCTCTGATTCTCCCCGCTGTCCATAGCTAACATTGTTTTTTGGAGTTTTTTATTTATTTATCAAGGTTTTTTTTTTTTCTTGTTCTTATTGTTCTCTGAGTGCTTAGAGTGATCTCTGTTTGGCTCTTTATTTGCGGTGGTAGTGGCACCGTCGGAGCAAGGGCAGCTTGCATTATTTTCGGCAGTTGCTTTTAATATATTTATTGTTTGCTGAGTTGCCGATCCAGTCCATTTTGTGTGCCACTGTTCACAGTCGCTGCTTGTTCGTTAAATGTTCTGCTGAAACCGATCCATTTTGGGTACTGTTGCTGAGGGATCGCTCACTGTAAAGTAAGTTAATTTCTTAAATTGAGGGAGGAAATTATTTTTCTGTGGGTTTTGAGATGCTGGGGGCGGCACTGGACTAACTCCTTGCGACAAAACGACTCCTTGCTGTCCTTGCTTCTGTTGGGGGTTTACCGAGTGAGTGAGACGCAACCGCAAAATTGCTTGTTTTTGATTTTCATTTTTTATCCCGTTTACAGAGGTGGCAGAGGACAGTGTTACAAAATTAGCTAGTTACCCTTCTGTATCTAAAATCATGTTTAAGCTCCCAAATATACTACAAATGTACTGTTGTTGGCTATAACAAATATGTTGCTGGCCATGTGTTTTAGGGGATGCTGGCCCTGTGTTCGGGTTGGGGGGTTGCTTGCCATGTATCTCTTGGGAAGGTTTTTTCTGGCTGGGTGTCTGGGTAGGGATTTATGCTGGCTGGGTGTCTGGGTGGGGGTTTTATGCTGTCTGGGTGGGGGTTTGATGCTGGCTGGGTGTCGGAAGGGGGATGTGCAGGCTGTTCTTGGGGGTGCTAGCTGGGCATCTCTGGTGGGGAGATTTGCTGGATGTGTCTGGGGGTTGTTCCTTGTGTTTGCTATGGTAGGACTGTTCCATCGGGGGGATTGGTGGTGCAGATCTGTCGGGGTGGGGTGGAGTGGCTGTTCAGGTCCATAGGGGTGGGGAGAGTGGTCCTGCAGGCCCATCGGGTTGGGCACAGTGGCCATGCAGGTCCGTAGGGATGGGGAAAGTGGCGGGGTTGGTAGGTTAGGATAGGATGAGTGGCTGGGATGGTGCATTGGGGTGGGGAGAGTAGCTCTGCAAGTCTGTCGGGGTGGGGAGAGTGGCTGGGTTGGTAGGTTGGGATGGGATGAGTGGCCTGGTTGGTCCGTCGGGTTGGGGAGAGTGGCCGGGTTGGTCCATC
Organism: Neoceratodus forsteri; assembly: GCA_016271365.2. NCBI lineage: Eukaryota > Metazoa > Chordata > Ceratodontiformes > Ceratodontidae > Neoceratodus > Neoceratodus forsteri. The sequence goes on from CM057451.1 coordinate 242,115,626, forward strand.
GGGGTGGGGAGAGTGGCCCTGCAGGTCCATCGGGGTGGGGACAGTGGCAGTGCAGGTCCATAAGGGCAGGGAAAGTGGCAGAGTTGGTAGGTTGGGATGGGATGAGTGGCCTGTTTGGTCCGTCAGGGTGGGGAGAGTGGCCCTGCAGGTCCATTGGGGTGGGAGCAGTGGCAGTACAGGTCCACAAGGGTGGGGAAAGTGGCCGGGTTGGTAGGTTGGGATGGGATGAGTGGCCTGTGTATGGGATGAGTGGACTGGTTGGTCTGTCGGGTTGGGGAGAGTGGTCGGGTTGGTACGGGGTGGGGACCGTGTCCGGGTTGGTCCATCGGGGTGGGCTGCTCACCTGCCCTACTAGCAGCCTTGTGCTCCTGACCTGCAGTTTCTGCTGTCTTGTGCTGTACCTGACCTGTCTTGCCACCATCTGCTGCCATAGTACTAATGCCTTTCTAAGTGCCTTCAGTAGTCTGGTACATTTTTATTTTTTGGATAGTCCTGCTGCTTTTATTTGAATGGGGAAAGCAAGGAAGGGAAGATGTTGGGTGGAGGGGGGCATGATGAGCTGGCATGCTTTATTATGTACGCTCTAGTGGTTGGTCTTTGATGGTCGGCAGAGGGACAGGCTGGGTGGACTGGCAGAGCGGCATAGAACCATTTTTCCCAACATGCATGCCAGTCTTCCGGGTCCGTGCTATGCTCCATTGGTTTGTTGGTTGATGATCGGCAGATGGGCAGGCTGGGCGGACTGGTTCATATGCCGGGGAAAATGGTTCTGGCTTCGGAGGGAGGGGTGGACTGGCAGAGTGGCACAGAACCATTTTTCCCAACATGCATGCCAGTCTGCTGGGTCCATGCCATGCTCCAGTGGTTTGTTGGTTGATGGTCAGCAGATGGGCAGGATGGACAGACTGGTTCACATGCTGGGAAAAATGTTTCTGGCCTCGGAGGGAGGGGCGGACTGGCAGAGCAGCACAGAACCATTTTTCCCAACATGCATGCCAGTCTGCTGGGTCCGTGCCACACTCTGGGGATTTGTTAATGGTCAGCAGAGGGATGAGCTGGGTGGACTGGTTCACATAATTGGAAAAAATGGTTTTGGCCTCGGAGGGAGGGGTAGGTGGGCAGAGTGGCACAGAACCATTTTTTACAGCATGTATGCCAGTCTGTTGGGTCTGTGCCACACTCCATTGGTTTGTTGGTTGATGGTCAGCAGATGGGCAGGCTGGGCGGACTGGTTCACATGCTGGAAAAAATGGTTCTGGCCTCGGAGGAAGGGGTAGACTGTCAGAGAGGCACAGAACCATTTTTCCCAACATGCATGCCAGTCTACCGGGTCCGTGCCATGCTCCATTGGTTTTTTGGTTGATGGTCAGCAGATGGCAGGCTGGGCAGACTAGTTCACATGCTGGGAAAAATGGTTCTGGCCTTGGAGGGAGGGCAGACTGGCAGAGCGGCACAGAACCATTTTTCCCAACATGAGTGCCAGTCTGCCAGGTCCATGCCATGCTCCATTGGTTTGTTGGTTGATGGTCAGCAGATGGGCAGGCTGGGAGGACTGGTTCACATGCTGGGAAAAATGGTTCTGACCTTGGAAGGGGGGCAGACTGGCAAAGCGGCACAGAACCATTTTTCCCAACATGTATGCCAGTCTGCCGGGTCCGTGCCACGCTCCATTGGTTTGTTGGTTGATGGTCGGCAGATGGGCAGGTTGGGTGGACTGGTTCTAATGCTGGGAAAAAATGGTTCTGGCCTCAGAGGGAGGGTTGGATGGGCAGAGTGGCACAGAACCATTTTTCCCAGCATGTATGCCAGTCTATTAGGTCCGTGCCACGCTCCATTGGTTTGTTGGTTGTGTCTTGGCGCACATGTGTGAGAGATGCGTACAGGTGTGTGTGTGTGTGTGTGTGCGTGCGCGTGTGTGTGTATCTGCGTGTGCATGTAGAATAAATAATAGAGACACAGTCAAACAAAATAACTTTATTAAGCCACATCAAACTGAATAAACCATGTGTAATCTGTGCCCTTCAAAACTGTCGAAACTGCGGATTGTCCTCGTTGGTTTCCTTGATTAATTGTGGAAGATGTCGGCATAAAATTACCTAGGGGGTAAACAAAGACAAGTTGATTAAACTGCCTAACTGCATGTCAATAATAATCTTACCACCTTTAAGTTGGACTTTTGCAGGAATGTCTAATGGAATATTGTTGGAAGTGTTGGAAAACTAGAGAATTGATAAGTTCTTAAAGGTGAATTACCGGCAGAGGTGAAGCCCTGACCACTGTACGGATTGGGGCTTCACCCCTCTCTTCCTCCCAGCAGGTACTATATTAAAAAATAATCTTTGCACCTGAGTGATCACTCAAACTGGTGACTAAGCGCAAAGATCGATTTATTTCTGTTGACTGCAGGGGAAATAAGAGAGGTGAAGCCAAGAGTTGCACAGTGGTTATGGCTTTGCTTGACATCTGCTGGTAGAACACCTTTCATGAGTTTGAGCTCCGACATGAAAACTAAGAGGCTCCATTTTCATGAAGACCAAGTTAGAAAGTGCCCAATTTACCGTGGGTGCAATTCCTGATTGTTTTTTTCTTAGGTACAGATTGTTGATTTCTCCATTAGCGTCCTCAATCCTCATTAATCAGCTGTGGATTTTTGTTTTAATTGGATGCACTTTGTTTACATATAAACCAATCCAGGCAGCTAGATGTTAGGGACTGACCCGACGGAGTCCACCTTGGCATCTGGTGGTTTGGCTTGATTCACGTCTGAGCTCTGTCAAGCTTTGGTACTTGGCATTGGATGAGTACTGTCATTCTACCTCTGCTGCCATCACTCCTGAGGGGTGGGGTCTGCAGTGCTGCACATGCTGCCATCACGCCTGAGGGATGGGGGCTGCAGGGCTGCATGTGCTGCCGCCACGCCTGAGGGGTGGGGGCTGCACCTGCTGCCATCACACCTGAGGGATGGGGACTGCACCTGATGCCGTCACACCTGAGGGGTGGGGGTTGCAGTGCTGCATGTGCTGCCATCACACCTGAGGGGCGGGGGCTGCTGCTGCTGTCACACCTGAGGGGTGGGGGCTGCAGTGCTGCACGTGCTGCCATCATGCCTGAGGGGTGGGGGATGCACTTGCTGCCATCGCGCCTGAGGGGTGGGGGCTGTAGTGTGCTGCACTTACTGTCATCACACCTGAGGGCCGGGGGCTGCTGCTGCCACCACACCTGAGGGGTGGGGGCTGCAGTGATGCACCTGCTGCTGCCACACCTGGGGGGGCTGCAGTGCTACACCTGCTACTACTCCTGTGGGTTGGGGGCACAGTGCTGCAACTGTCACCATTGCACATGATTGGCACTGCAGTGCTGCTGTTGTCTGACTTGGCTGCTGTCTAACTTAGAGGATTGAGGAAAGACCACTCTTGCCATTTTGCCTGGAGTTGGAAGTTTAAGTCACTGCTCAGCGCTTTCAAGGATGTGCGCTACAATGGATCTTTGTTGCAGTTCAGCTGCCACACAGCCCTGGCTGTTGACTGATGCCTGAACCTCAGACAGACTAACTGCTTCATGTCCTGTGATTTTGCTACTGCTCCACTCAAAGTAAGTTGGTGGGTGTCTGCTTCATTTTCTTGGTCAGGGTTGTCTGGTTTGGTTTATTGGTCTGGTTGGAGGGAAACAATACTTATTCGAGGTAGTATTTGGTGACTGGAGTGTTACTGGCACATAAGGCTGCCGAGACAAGGCTCCACCATCAACGAAGATTACAATGATACAGCAAGGTACTTGAAGGGATAAAGACTCCAACCCTGGCTCGACACTTGGTCCGTAGTGCCCTTGTATCAATCACTGAGAATTCTGTATCATCCACAATGGCAGTGGGTTGTGTTGCTATAGCCAGTTATGTTTACCCAGAGCCCTTCATGACAAATATATGGGAGTCTGCCACTGTGAACATTTATACTAGCCATGGTTTGGCACAAAGGTATGTTTTCAGGTGGATGGTAATGAGAAGGGTGCAGGGGAGTGTGGGTGGCAAGCTGGGCCACTACAATAGGGCCCTATACCTCCATGGAACTCTGCCTGAAAGTGCTTGATGTTTAAGGAAGTTGGATCCAAATATGGTTATCGATACCGCCTTAGCCCTGGTGGCCTCCAGCAGAAGTTCAGGTTCTGGCTCCGGGGGTATGAGGCAGATAAGCTTAAATATCTTACTAGGTGGCATTTATTCATGCTTGTGTTGACTGATGTGTCTTTCAAGAGGTGATGTTGTATTAATTTTAAAATTATGTGTTTAGGTCTTTTTCAAATGTCACGCTGCTATAAACAAATAAGTATTGTACAGTACTCTACCCTCTGTGTCATTACACTGAATGTATGTATCCTACCCTTGGCTGCAATTTTTTATCCCAAATTTTTTCTCCTAAAATGTTAATGAACAAGCCTTTGCTCATTTCTGTACTGTCTAAGCATTTCCAATTTATGTATGTGGGTCTTGGTCCCCAGGTTGCATCTGGAATTGAGCATGTTGCTCAGTATATTTTCCTGGTAAAACTCATAAATAAATAAATAAATAAATAAAAAGTGGTGCTGAATGAGATCTGCTGCTGCAAGTCCTTCTCATTTTTCTAAGGTACAGTACACTGCGGTAATGCTTTGTGGCTTATATAAATCCTGTGTGTGTGTGTCTGTGTCTGTCTGTGTGATCTATGTTTCCTTTGGATAATTATTTATATTCTCTTCTGGGTCTTCGAATTGCTGCTGCCTGTGAGCTGCTGCTACTGCAAGGCGCCATCATCATCCACATCCTCCTGTCAGAAAGATAGTCTATCTGCCAGTGACTTGCTACCAGAAGTCACTTTCAGAAAGGTACAGTCTATATTTGGAAAAGTCAGCATTGTAGAAATTGGGCACTCACCTGCATGCAGAATAGAGTCTTTACATAAACACTAACATAGAAGTTGTTGGCAGATTAGGACTGCTAGGCACATCTAGTCTGCCTGTTAGCCCCACACTTGTTTGTGGCCTCTGACATGATCTGGTCAGTGGCTTTTATCTCCTCTTTGCACCTTTAAGGTTCCCTTATGCATGACCCAGGCATGTTTAAAGGACTCATAAACAAGATGTAATCTAAAGCACTCCAAAAACACAGCCTTGTGTGTCAGGGGCTTACCTGCTGAATGCAGTGGTCCATTTTGCTCTGAACTGGTGGTAGTCCATAGACACTAATGCTGAAATCTGTAGCGGACATATAAACAAACCCTGGCTCCTCTTTAAACCCAAACCCCCCCCCCCGCAGTAGCACCCTAAGATGGCGGCAACGTCAGTACGTGATTTCATCATCTAAGCGACAGAGTTCTGGCATGACAATGCAGGCTGAATGGGGTCTTAAGGATAAAGAATGTATGACATTACCGTATCAAAGCCCTTCCCCTTCAAATCCTTTACCTGTGCAGGTGTGAAATCAGTGGTCACACATACACAGGTAAGAGTTGGAGGGTAAGCGCTTTGATAAAGTAGTGTCATACTTTATCCTTAAGTCCCCATTCAGCCCGCATTGTCTGCCGGAGCTCTATCACTAAGATGATGTAATCACGTACTGACATTGCCGCCATCTTAGGGTGCTACTGCGCCGGGGGGTTTAAAGAGGAGCCAGGGGTTTGTTTATATGTCGGCCCACACATTTCAGCATTAGTGGCTATGGATTACCACCAGTTCAGAGCAAAACAGACCACTGGATTCTGTAGGTAAGCCCCTGACACACAAAGCTGTGTTCTTGGAGTGCTTTAGATTTGCATTTGTCTATGGTATGCAATATTTGTAACTGTCCCGGGCCAGCTTCTGTAGCTGATCCTCTTGATTGTCTTATTCATGGAGGTCACAGGTGATGTACTGTCTGTTTGGAACTGTCCTGGGCCAGCTTCTGTAGCTGATCCCTTTGATTCTCTTATCCATGGAGGCGGCCGGTGAGTGAGCTTCATTTTGTGACCTTCTAGGGCCAGCAGCTGTAGCTGCCTCTCTGGACTCTCATCCATGGTGGCCTGTAATTAAATGATATTGGTGTCTTATGAATTTCTGTTGACAGCTTGTTCTGTAGCTGCTCCACTTGATTCATTCATCTACGGACCCACAATTACACAACTTGTGTCTTATCTGTAGGTACTGATGTAGAAATTGGTTGTGCATCTGATCTCTGATTACAAGTTTCTCAGTCTTTACTTGTACCTTCTAATCAGTCTAGATGTGCAATTTGAAATATCTTGGAGTTACTTTAAAACCTGTACAACATCTTAGTCTTACGCTGCACCTTTGTGCAGCTTTGCTTAGTTTTTTTAAACTGTGCTTCACTTGCAGTTCTTTGGAGATAACTGTACTACGTGGAAAAATGGCATCCCAACCACCACAGAAAATGGCCAAGATCAGTAGTGTCACTGCAAAGGAACCATGCAGTACAATTCAAAGCTTACGGCATGTATGAAGAAGGAGGAAAGATGTTCTGTCCCTTCTACGACCACACGGTTGACTACATTCGGAAGGATACTGTGGTGGATCATTGCAAAAGCAAAAAGCATGCAAAAAATTCATGACTAAAGAACAACACAAATGCCAGACAGACAACTCTGCATACTAGTTTTGGTGCTACGACTTGTGCAGCAGCTGCTCATGAGGAAATTGTAATGGACACTTTAAAAGCTTGGTGTGGTGCCAACATTCCAGCTGCAAAGTTGGATCAGCCCTGTCTGCGAGATTACATGGCAAAGTACGTAAAAGGAATCGGAGCACTTCCAAAGGCAGACGCACTGCATCAAAACTACTTGCCAAGACTGAAAAAGCAAATGGAAGAGTCCCTTACTGAGATTGTAAGAGGGAAGACTCTTACAGTCATGTGCGATGAATCAACTGACGCAGACTCTTGCTACATGCTGAACATTATTTTCATGATGGAGGGTGGCAGGTCTTTTATTGCCAACATGATGGAGCTGACTGCAGTAAACCACTCGACAGCTGCGCAAGCTGTTATGAAGACACTGCAGAAGTATGAAATAGGAATGGAGCAAGTGATTGCATTTGTGAGTGATAATGCATGCTATATGATCAAATGCTTTAATGATGCTATTAAAGGCATAATTGGAGACCACATTATTCATGTTGCTTGTTGGGCACATGTGTTATCCCTAGTAGGTGACACATGAATCATTCCTTTTGAACTGGTGAACAAGCTGGTTGCCCAAATAAAGTACTGTATGCTTTCCAGCAGTCCCCAAAACAAAAGATGGAATATATTGCATTTCTGGGGGACAGGGAGTAGAGAAACAAACATTGCCACCAGTTCCTGTCCTTACTCACTGGAACACTTGGTTTGAGACTATCAAATACCACTCAGTCCACCTACAGCATCTTAGAGAATTCTTTCAAGATGATTCGAGTGATGCAAACTCCATAAAATCATTGCAAAAATTATTTGAGGAGTGGTTTGCAGAGCTACAGCTGCACACAACATTCATTGCGGAAAACTGCACAGACTTCGTGAAGACCATAGAATTGCTGCAGTCGAAGGAAAAGCCCTTGGCTGTCTCAATATATGACACACTACAGAAAATCCGTACACGCTTTGAGACAGGAATGTACAAAACTAGCCAAACTGGTAAAAGAACCAATGAGATTCTCAGCAATTTAAGGCTACGGGGCAAGTAGGAACAAGTGACATTTTTTCAAAAAGCATTTTCCTTTGCACTGGCAAAACTGGTAAAGCACTTGGATTCCAATCCTTCAGTTCTGATCTTTAAAAGTTGTCAGATTTTGGACCCACATAATCCTGTTAAACTGAACAGGGATTTCAAACAGTACACTGAGGAAATGCCCCTTTTCAGCCTGCACAACAGGACTGCTATTCAGAAGGATTGGGAACTGTACGTTAACCAGGACTTAAAAGAGCTGCCAGAAAGGTCAAACTTTGATGTCAGGCAGTACTGGATTGCAATGGAAAATCTTACACCTGTACTAGCCAAAGCAGCACAACAAGCAATCTGGATACCTGTCTCCCGTGTGGATGTGGAACGCTCATTCTCTGTGTATGGGCAAATCCACACAGATCAACGAAGCAACTTGCTGGTGGGCAGTTTGGAGACATTATCTATGCTGATGTATAATAAGTGAGAATGTTTTCTGGGCATTGACATGGTTTTGTGCTTATTGTCCTAGGTGTACAAGTTTAAGTTGTTTTATTTCATTTCCGTGCTGTTTACTATTCTGGATCCTGTTGCTGTCTAGATAATCTGAGGTCCTAGGTAGTCTAAGGTCCTCTTTGATCAGTAATCTGCTTCCCTACTATTGAGGTTAAGACAACTATAGTGAGGCCTGTGTTGAGTCAACTCCCTCTACACCATTCTACCTATTCTATCTAAATCTCAGTTTGCTAACGCTTTAAGCAGGCTACGCCTCTGTTGCAACACACTTCTTTATTTTATTTCCACTTCTTGCTTATTTATACAAATTTATACAGACTTTAATTGTATTTATGATTTTTGGTGCAGTGTTTTGTATTCTCCACTACTTTTGTATATGTGAGTGTATATTTACATAGGTTGTGACAGCAGCTCATGTGTATTATTAGGTAGTTTCCAGCAGTCTGCATACAATACATTTGCACACTTATTTTATTTATAGGTTTTAGTTTAGCTGGTGAATTGCAATGTTTGTATCTGAATAGTTTCTATTTCATTAAGCTGAAGATTACGGTTTTGTTGTACCGTTTCAAACATCTTAATTGTTTGCACATTTATAAACGCTACACATTTGCACATCTTAATTTATAGGTTTTAGTTTAGCTGGCGAATTGCACTGTTTCTGAACACTATTTTAATGTATTTACAGTTTTTTGTTTAGCTGAAGATCACTGATTTGATGCACAGTTTTGCACATGTTAATCTTTTTGCACATTTATATTAAAACACTACTTTTTCTTACAGTTTTGAAGTCCGTCATTTCAGTGTATTCAGTATATATATTCTTTAATCAATGAATCAGATGGTGACTGGTAAAGGGCATGGCCTGCACATTGAGAGAAGGATGGATTCAACATGATCTGGGTGGAAGGGGGCACTACAGAATTCAAAGAGGGCAAACTGACATGTACACATATGATATACATGCACAAAATGTATATGTGAATTATTGGGGTGGACAGGGATGGATAACAGTGGAAGGACTGTATACAGTACATATAGGAAACAAAGCAAATGGAGGTAAATATTGAGTTCATCCGTATGCCATATTACAAGTACTTTAATGGGTACAAGGGCTGATCTACAAAAGTAGTTGTCAAAATAGCTAAAATGCATGCTAGTGGAGTACAAAAGTGGTAAAATATGTGTCACAACACAGAACTCCAGTAAAAAACGATTTTGGCATTGCTGACACCGGTGTCAGTAACAGTTTTTAAAGTCTGTGAAACAGAATTTGCCTTTTCTCAATCACGGTAAACCAGTGTCCCTGATATGGGGTCCTTAGTGCTGTATGAGTATATCATCTTTAATTTATTTTTTGAAACAGCTGTGATTTTGATTGTTGTCCAGTGCATGTTCAAGCAGCTACATGAGGAGGCTCTGACTAGCATGGGAAAAAACACACAGTATTAAATTTTAATCTGCTCAATCTGAATTGGTAGCATTGTGGGGTTTAGGTAGGAAGAGTTGGGTAGGGAAGAACAAGCAGACGCCATATAATACAATAAGACAGATCAGTCTGGAGCAGCCAATGTAGGGGCTATTACTTCTGGTCCAGAGTTGTTATTTTTACAGATACCAACTAAATGTATTTAATATCTTACAGTTATAATTACCCAAGATGCAATTCTTCAAACAGGTTTTCTCTCTCTCTCTCTCTCTCTCTCTCTCTCTCCCTCCACTTTATATCACCCCAACCCCCACCCACCACTGGGAAATAGTATTCATTTGTGATGTGCTTAGTTGCAATGATCTCACTTTTAGCCTCGGGTCAGAGAAATCTTCATGGCTGCCGGTGCAAATTGGGTACCACATTCCCAGCTGGACCAGTGGGGAAAAAAGGTTATGCCTAAACCCTGTCAGTGCTTGGCAAGATGTTCAAATTAATCATAAAATATGTGGTGATTCAACACATGTATGCAAACAGGCTGTTTTATTTATTTATCTTTTTGGAGAAATACCTTTGAGCTAGAAGCTCATTTACAAAGGTTCCATGTCAATACAAGCACATTTACAGTTATATGTGGTTCATAGCTCAGTGCACGTGCTGAGTACCGTAAGTGGATAATGTAGGTTTGTGCTTGGATACAAAGGCCAGACCAGTAATTAGAATGATGCTTCCATGGTATTAATTGTATGAAATAGTTAGTGCTTAGATACTCCAGCATGGACATGAACAAGTCAGTGCTTATAGTACTTATGAATTGGATAGTATACACAAGGTGCTTAGATGCTTGAAATGATGAGCAGCTTGTTATGACTTGATTGTTTTGGCCTTTCTCTGTATTCCACCGTAGGAAGGATGCTTAGACACATAGGATGAAACCCACCAAAAGAATAATGATATTGTACGATTATTTATTTATTTTATCTATTTAGTTTTTGTTTACTGGGTAAGCACCATAGCCAAGACATGACTATTTTCAGGCACGACCGGGAGATTGCAGTGGGTAGGAAATCTTAGAGAAAACATACATTTGCAATACATACATTTTGCCAAATCAGAGATAACTACATAGATACAGCACAAGATCAGATACACAATTTGCAGACGTAGATTGATAATAAGTAGGGGTAAACAAGGAAGAATACATACATTTTGACTTTAGTGAGTTCATCAAAGACACAAAGATTTCACAGGTTGCTGGCATGCGTGGCCAAAAAGGCATAACAGTAGCATGCCTTTTGTGACTATAACTCATTCCTTCTATCAAAACACTGGGGCCGGGATATTCAAAGGGGTTGTGCCAAGTGCAACCCACTGGTGCGCCCTGGCGTGATATTCAAAAGGGGATGTTGCACTGCGCAAATCCCAATGCACCAGAGTGAACCAGTAATGTATGCGGCGCAAGTGTAGGGGGCGTGCCCATGCATATTTGGCACATCCTGATATTCAGCGCGGGATGTGCGGTGCATATGCAGGCACACACCCGCCTTGCATCACACTGGGGTGCACAAAGATCCACTGAAAAAAAAGTAGCAAGGCCTGGCCACCCACAGGTGAACTGCCATATTGCAGGGCACAACACGGCAGCCACCAGCTGTGGATGGCCACCCGACCTCCAGAGCCACTGTCTGTTGTTGTCGCGCCCCCCCGCCCTCTCTTGGGCTTTGTAACCCCTAAAGAAACCCTGGTGGTCCAGTGGACCTTCTCCCCTGCCTGATCGCGGGTGTAGTAACAATAATTTTAACCCTGTTGATCCAGTGGACCTGCTCCCCAGCCCAATCACGGGTGTAGTAAAAATGATGTTAACCCTGGTGGTCCAGTGGACCGAATCCAGTCCAATCGTGGGCTTTGTAACTGAAGAAATCCCTGGTGGTCCAAGCGGTACCCCCTCCCACCCGCCCAAGCAGACCCGACACCCTCTCCCCCATTCAACAGTGGGTGGCAGCTCCCACCCGCAAAGCCAGCCGACCACCTGCCAACTGACAGTGTACAGTACAGTTGAGCAGCCCATTGGTCCTGGCGTGGGCCAATGGGCAATCAGGCTCATACCGTGCTACACAATCTGATATGTGAATGAATTCCATTCACACATCAAGACTATGTGTTATACAATCTTGATCTGCCGCTCCCATTGGCCGCTATGGATCAATGGGCATGCAGCCGTACTGTACATTGTCAGTCAGCGGCCAGGCGACCAGGCAACTTACGGGTGGTAAGCCGCTGCATGCTGTTGACTGGGGGTGGGTCATGGGCGGTGGGGAAAGAGTGCAGACCCTCGAGATTTCTTCAGTTACAAAGCCATGATCGGGCTGGATTCGGTCCTCTGGACCACCAGGGATACATTTTCTTTTACAAAGCCCGGGATCAGGCTGAATTCAGTCCACTGGACCACCAGGGATACAATTTGTTTTACAAAGCCCATGATCAGGCTGGGATATGGTCCACTGGACCACCAGGGTTACAATTATTGTTACTATGCCTGCGATCGGGCTGGGGAGCAGGTCCACTGGACCACCAGGATTAACATAATTTTTACTACACCCACGATCAGGCTGGGGAGCAGGTCCACTGGACCACCAGGGAGTTTACATTTGTACAAAGCCTGCGATCAGGCATTGGGGCACGTTACCATCGAGGGGCAGGGGGCGTCGGTCCCTGATGGCTGCAGCCTGGCAGGGCACCAGGCACGTGTCCCCAGGGATCAGTGCACCTGCATGCAAATAAGGCCATAATGACATGCAAATGGACCCATTTGCACCTTGCATGCATAATGGCTCCATTTACATACACACCACTGAATATCGTGGTTCCTGCACCTAGTGCAACTGCACTTGCGCTGGCAAATCTCCCTGCTCCTCCCTTGCCACTTGCTCTGGCACAGTGCCACTGCGCCATGCGCAATGCAGGCGGCCATGGTGCCATATTCATCGGTGCTGAGCCATGGCGCAGCACTGTTGAATATCACCCTGTCCATGCCCTGGTGCATCCCAGTTTCACTGCACTCAGACTTGCGCCCCTGCCTGGCGCAGTCTGAATATCCGGCCCTGGGTTGAGAGCAGTTAGACACAACAACAAAGCATACAACATAAGTGCTTATAGTCTGAGCTAGAACATAGAAACATAGAATTTGATGGCAGATAAGGACCGCTTGGCCCACCTAGCCTGCCCATTTCCCTACTTAATGGATAAGCTGCAGATCCTAGTTAACCAATAGCCTACTTCCTCCTACCCCCTACTAGAATTGCCTTATGTCTGTCCCATGTATTCTTGAATTCCCCCACTGTTTTTGACTCTATGACCTCCTCAGGAAGGCTGTTCCATGCATCTACAACCCTCTCTGTTAAGAAATACTTCCTCACATTACCTCTGAGCCGTCCCCCCTCTATCTTCAAATTGTGCCCCCTTGTTCTTGCACATCTCTTTTTTTTGAAAGATGCTACCCTCTTGGACTTTGTTGATTCCCTTGAGGTATTTGAAAGTTACTATCATGTCCCCCCTCTCCCTCCTTTCCTCAATGCTATACATCCTAAGTTCCTTTAGTCTTTCTTCATATGTCTTCTGGTGCAGACCCTGCACCATTTTGGTTGCCCTCCTCTGGACAGCCTCCACCCTGTCTATGTCTTTGCAGAGATGGGGTCTCCAGAACTGTACACAGTACTACAGATGTGGTCTTACCAACTGTCTGTACAGAGGGACAACAACTTCCTGTTTTCTACTGGTGATGCCTCTCCCTATCCATCCAAGTATCCTCCCAGCCCTCCTTACTGCCTTCTCACATTGCTGGCCCACCTTTAGGCTATCTGATATGACTACCCCCAGATCCCTTTCCATTTCTGTTGTTGTCAGTATCTCACCCCCCATTGTGTACGCTTGCCCTGGGTTTTTGTTTCTCAGGTGCATTACTTTGCACTTCTTTGTGTTGAATCTAAGCTGCCATACATTTGACCATTCCTCCAACCTTGCCAAGTCCCTTTTCATCCTTTCTACCCCACCCTGCGTATCAACTCTGTTGCAGATCTTTGTGTCATCTGCAAAGAGACATACCTTCCCCTCCAGTCCCTCTGCAATGTCACTTATAAAGACATTAAGAAGGACTGGCCCCAGTACTGAACCCTGTGGTACCCCACTAGTAACCCTCCTTTCTTCATTGTGGACTCCATTTAATATTACCCACTGTGTCCTGTTGTCCAGCCAGTGTTTTACCCAGGCTTCCACCCTGGGACCCACTCCCAGGCTGGCTAATTTGTTTATTAATCTTTTGTGCGGGACTGTGACAAATGCCTTGCTAAAGTCTAGATAGGTTGTCCACAGCCCCTCCCTGGTCTACTACTTTGGTCACCCAGTCAAAGAAATCAATTAGATTTGCTTGACATGACCTTCCTGCTGTGAATCTATGCTGCCTTGGGTCCTGTGTCCCACTGGCCTCTAGGTACTCAGCAATTCTTTTCTTCAGAAGTGATTCCATCATTTTCCCTACCACTGAGGTCAATCTGACAGGTCTATAGTTTTCTGCCTCTGTCTTGCTCCCACTTTTGTGAAGGGGAATCACATCCGCCCTTCTCCAGTCCTCAGGTACCACACCATCCTCCCATGATTTATTAAAAAGGGTAGTCAGTGGTGTTACTAGTTCTTTTCTTTTAGAATTCTGGGGTGAATCCCATCAGGCCCCATTGCTTTATTGCTAGAAGAGCTAGACAGAGAATAGTATGTAGCAGTTGAGGATATGAGGGAGAGGGAGACAGATGAAAGGTTCAAGGGGGTTTGAAGCAGGTACAGGAGACCTGGCTAAAGAGGAAGGAGTGAAAATGACTTTTAATCAGGGCATGTGTAGGGGCTTGGTGAACCTCAAGAGGCAGGGAGTTCCAGAGTTTGGCCACCTAGTAAGAAAAGGCAAGGGTGCCTTTATTTGATTTACATCTTGGTATTTTCAACAACGCTTTATTAGCTGAGTGGAGACCATGGGGGGGGCAGTGGAGTTAATAGGGAGGCCAGCGAATCTGGGATGTTGGTTCTGATGACATTATTGGTCAGTGATCCAAGAGCAAGTGTACGAGCATCAGAAGGGGGAAGCCAGTTCAGCTCCGCATAAAGCAGAGAATGGTGTTTCGACCAGGAAGAGGCCGATGCATACCTACATATCCTGTTATAAGTGGTATCCCATTTCCTTAGGAGAGTTGTGGATGCATTGAGATAAGTGACTACCCCATAAGATAAAGATGGGAGTAAGATCTCATAGGCTATGGCTAATTTAGCAGGCTGCATTAGGATGTAACTGGTTTTATAGGCTACACCAATGTTAGTATTAACTGATTTACAAGTAGTCATTATTTGTTTTTCAAAGTTAAGGTTCTCATCAAGGAGTACTCCTACATATTTAAAAGAGCGGACCAGACCCAGAATCATCCCATCCTGTCCTGTGACTTTAAAGAGGTCCCAGTTGTTATTTAATTTCGATGCAGAGCCAAACAGCATTGTAAGCATTTTTTCAGCATTAAGGATTAGTTTGTGTTGGAAGAGCCATGATTGAATAGATTTGAAAGCAGTCATGAGGGTCAAGTTGATATGGTGTATATTTTTATCACTACAGTATAAGACCAGGTCGTTCACGTAGAGGATAGCTGAGCATTGGGGGATATCTAACGAGATATTATTAATAGAAATAGAGAAGAGAAGGGGACCTAGTATTGATCCCTGGGGGACACCTAGGTTAATGGTCATCGGGCTGGACACTGCAGAGTTGAATCTAACAGACTGAGTTCTATCACATAGATAGCTATTGAACTAGGCCACTGAGGTTTGAGAGAAACCAAGGGATAAGAGACTATCTAGAAGAAGAGAATGATCAACAAGGTCAAACGCCTTTGTGAGGTCAATAAAAACTGCCCCCATGAGGTGGCCATTATCAATAGCTGTTAGAGTATCATTTACAAGGTGGAGCAACACTGTGGTGGTACTATGACCTTTGTGAAATCCATATTGGATAGGCGAGAGAAGGTTATACTTCATCATAAATTCGGTAACCTGGATTGATACTAGCTTTTCCATTATTTTGCACAGAACTGATAGTATTGCTATCTGTCGATAGTTAGTTATTTCCCTAATTTATCACCTTTCTTATTGACCGGTGTGATTCTGGCCATCTTCCAGATATCAAGGACAACTCCACTGCAGAGAGAGAGAGAGGGTGAAAATCCTAGCTAATGGCTGTGCAATAAATGACGCAGCCAGTTTAAGACGTTTGGGTTCGATACCTTCCGAGCCAACGCTAGAGTTGTCAGAAATGGTATTTAGCAGACCCAGAACATCTGTTTTGGATATCATCTTAAAGTAGAAAGGGGGTGAAGTAGAGTAGGGTGTGGTGGAGTGGGTGGACAAAGAGACTGACCCTGGAGAAAGACAGATGTAAAGCTGGAAAGGTCAGAGAAATCCAAACAAATGATAGTGCGCCAATGAAACCTTCCCACCAATGGTTCACTTTTCACAGTTCACTTTTCATCAAATGGAAGAAAGACACAGTCCACCGAAAATAATTCAAGTCCAGCTGCCAGGACTGCTATTTATTCTTACAAAACTTCCATAGAAAAGAGGTTAAAATACAAAAGGTGGGCACAGCAGGACCTTCTGCAAACAAAGGAAACCCCTAGTGCCTCAACTCTCACGAGTCTTCAAAGGGGGTGTAGCATACAAACACTCTAACCAATTTAAATCACTGGCTCATTAGTAATAATGAGGTAATCGAACCAACATTTAACGTGCAATATCAATCATTTCTTTACCAAAACAGTGTAAAGTGCAACAGCAGTTCCCTACTAACCATGTAGATAGAGAAACAAAATATATACTTCAATAATATCACAAAAAAAGTATATACTTAATGAACTGGAGCCTGATTATAACCTTCTTATTATTCAAGCACATTTCATGCACATTTATATGTTTCAAAGTTAGAGAATCACTGCAGAATCTGTGTTCATTCAATATCCTATTTAGGGAGAGAAAAGAAAAAAAAAAACAATTTATAGTGTGAACACAATAATATTATTTTTTGTGTGTGTGAAAGGGCTAAATAGCACTATTCTCAATAAAGGTTCTACACAAATAAGCCTGGTTTAACTACAAAAGGAAACTTGTTTGTTATAGACATTACATAGCTTTGCAACTGTGTTATTTATGTATAAAAGGGATCCTGGATAGAGAAAAGCTTACACAAGCAAATATCTATAAAAAAATAATTATTTTATAAGAAACGGCTTTATGTCCCATTTTTCACTCAATCCATTAGGTTTAACGCTGTTCATTTTAAAAATCTGCATGCTCTCCTGTCAGAGTAAAAGATTTGACTTATCACCTCCCACAGGTAAAGGAGCAGCATGCTCTATGCCCATGAATTTCAAATCTGGAAAAGCATAAAGTGGGTACCTACTGGTGTATCCTGTCGACTGCTAATTATAGACCTAACGTGTTCTTGAATTCTTTGTTTCAAAGGTCTCATGGTCTTACCAATGTATAGCAAACCGCAGGTACACCAGAGGGCACAGACCACATATGGGGTGTCACAAGTTATAAGTTCTCTGACCTCTATTTTTTATTTAACTCATTAGGATGAGAGAAAAAATCATGAGTGATAGTCCCATACTTACGGATATTACACCTCTTGCATGTGAAGAAATCCTTTGCTCTTTTTGGTAGCCAGGTGCTTCTTTCAACAGTTTCAGTTTTATTCTGTCTGCTGTGAACCACCTTGTCTTTAATACTTTGGGTGGTTTGGCACCCATTACATTCTCCACTTGTTCATCACCCAATAAAATGGGCCAATTGCGAAATATAATGTTGCCTATATGCCCTGCCACATGATTATACTTTGTAACAAATGTGCAATAGGATTCACTTTTCTCATTACCTTCTTTTCACTTCAAAATGTGAGCTCTATCAATCTTTTTTACTTCTTCATATGTATTTTTCAGCATCTGTATATCATATCTCCTATTTCGAAAACTTTCTAAAAGCTCTTCTGATTGTGTTTCAAAATCAATAGCAGAACTATAGTTCCTTCTGATACGTAAAAGTTGGCTATAAGGAATAGATTTCTTTAAGTTAGGGGGGTGGGCGCTCTCTGCATGTAGCACTGCATTTGTTGCTGTTTCTTTTCTGAAGGTTTTTGTTTTTATACAGGATTGGTTTTCTGTGTAGGTGTTAATATCCAAATTAAGATCTAAAAAATTAAGAGACTTCTGATCAAACTTAAATGTAAATGTCAAGTTCAGATCATTTCTGTGCAGAAATGCAATAAATGCATTAGCCTCACTCTCTTCCCCTTTCCAAACGCAAATGATATTGTCAATAAAATGGTACCATTTGACAATGTTTTTAAAGAAGGGATTGGTCTCTTTATTAAGCATTGTAGTCTCCTCCCAACTTCCAGGAAGAGGTTGGCATAACTGCGTGCCATAGAGGCACCCATGGCTGTACCACATCTTTGCTCAAAAAATGTTCCCTCAAACTCAAAATAGTTATGCATAAGAATGAAATTAAGTGCTTCTAAGATAAAGCTAATTGGTATTTCGTTTTCTTCCTAATAAAAATCTAAATATTTTTTAGTAGCCTTTAGTCCATCTGTATGACGTATGCTAGTATATAGGGATTCCACATCTATCCCCAGTCAGCTGTATCTTTGTTCCCACTTAAACTCATTCAATTTTCTCAAAAGGTCAGAAGTAGAAACATAGAAGTTGACGGCAGATAAGGACCGCAAGGCCCATCCAGTCTGCCCATTTCTTTTTCTACCTTATAAATGTGCCATCGGTCTTTGCTCTGTCAGTGGCCTATCTATTCATAGTCATTTGTATTGCTCCCTTATGCATATCCCATGCCTGTTTGAAGCCCTGCACTGTATTCATAGCCACCACTTCTTGTGGTAAGCCATTCCATGCATCCACCACCCTTTCTGTGAAAAGAATTTCCTCATTCCCCTTAATCGGCCTCCTCTAATCTCATGTTGTGTCCTCTTGTCCTGCTATTTTTCTTATATTTAAACATGTTAGACTCTTTCACCTTGTTTATGCCCTTAAGGTGTTTGAATGCCTCGATCATATCACCTCTCTCCCTCCTTTGCTCAAGGGTATACATATTGAGCTCCATTAATCTGTCCTCATATGTCTTCTAATGCAGTCCCTGCACCATTTTGGTGCCCTTCTCTGGACTGCCTCAATTTGGTTAATGTCCTTGTGAAGGTGTGGCCTCAATACTGCACGGTACTCCAGATGGGGCCTAACCAGTGTCTTGTACAGAGGGATTATTACCTCCTCTCACGACTTGTGATACCCTACTAATACACCCTAACACCCCCTAGCCTTACCTACTGCTTTAGAGGTCTGCTTGATGATTTTAGGTCATCAGTGATGATGATGCCCAAGTCTCTTTCTTTCTTTGTGACTGCTAGCAACTCCTCCCAGCCTATAGGTGGCTTCAGGGTTTCTCTTCCTATATGCATGATTTTGCACTTCTTTGCATTAAATCCCAGTTGCCACTCTTCTGACCATTCTGCTAGTTTATCCAGATCTCTTCTCATTCTGCCCACCCCATCTGGATCATCTACTCTGTTGCAGATCTTGGTGTCATCTGCAAACAGACAAGCCTTACCCTCTAGTCCATCTGCAAGGTCACTAATGAAGATGTTGAAGAGGACTGGCCCCAGGACTGATCCCTGAGGTACCCCACTTGTGACTTGCATCTCTTCTGACTGTATACCATTTACCACCACTCTCTGTTTTCTGCCCGTCAACCAGTTTGCCACCCAGTTGACCAACTTCTGACCCACCCCGAGCCTACCCAGCTTATTTATCAATCTTCTATGTGGAACAGTGTCAAAAGCTTTGCTGAAGTCAAGGTAGGCGACATCAAGTGTCTTGAATGTATGAGGAAAGATTATTAACAAGTGGTTGCAAGAAAAAAAAATCTATAAATTTGCCCAGATTTTGGGTTAAAGAACCCGCTCACCCACAAAACTATAGACCGCCCTGGTGGATGTTCTATGTTTTTATGCACTTTCGGTAATGCATAAAAATTAGGTACTCTGGGAAATTCTTTCCACAAAAAAACAAATTCTGCTTCAGTTATTTGGGATTCATTGACTGCCCTTTTAAGAAGTAGACTTAACTCTTTCCTGTATTGGGCGGTAGGATTTGAGGGGAGTTTTTTATAGTTTGTCTCATCTTGTAGTAAATTCCAAGCCATCCCTTTGTATAACTCTTTACCCATTATCACAACATTACTGCCTTTGTCAGCTGGCTTTATTACTATTGTAGTATGTTTGCTGAGTCTTTTAAGGACTTATCTTCCCTTTATACTAAGATTTTGTTTTTTCAAAGTAATCCCATCATTCAAAAGATTCAAAACCTGTTTTACTACTGCTTTTTCATAAACATTCAAAGTGTTGTTATATATTTTTGGACAAAACTCAGATACTGGATGAAATAAACTTTTTCTTTGATTTTTAAAGTCAATTCCCACATTAAACATTTTGCTACCTCTTGTACTCTCGGGGCTAATCATACCTGAAGGCACGTCTTGTTCCATTAAAAGTTCTTCAAGTATATATAAATCAGACTCAAAACCACTAGGTTCTGTAGTGGGATTCAAACCTGAAAACACTCCAATACTAGTCCCAGATTGTATTCTGGATTCAAAATCACTTTGTTCTGTGGTGGGATTCAAACCTGAGAACGTTCCGATGTTAGTCTCAAATTGTGTTCTAGGTTCCAGGTTTGTAAAAGTGTTATCCAGCATTTCACTAGTGCCAAAACCTGCTGCAGGTCCATAAAGATCACAGTCTGATTCTATTCGATTTATTTCTGTCAAAAGTATATATCAAGGTCTAAATCATCAGGAGTGGTCACAACTTCATCATAATCATACCCCATGTCGGCATCTGTTTGAGTCTCCAACTGAGGGGAAACTATTAGATTTTGTTTTCAAAAAATGAAGTTTTAGATGTAATTTCCTAAATAATTTTTGTAGATCCTCAAAAATCTGAAATTAATTTATTTGTGGGGTAGGAATGAAGCTTAACCCTCATTGTAACACTGATTCTTCATGTGTACTAAGTTCTCTTCCTGATAAGTTCAATATCTGTAAGTTATGTTTATTTTCCTCTCCCTCAAAATCCGTTCTGTTCCTGTATTTTAACCTCTTTTCTATAAAAGTTTTGTAAGAATAAATAGCAGTCCTGGCAACTGCACTCGAATTATTTTCGGTGAACTCCGTCTTTCTTCCATTTGATGAAAAGTGAACTGTTGGTGGGAATGTTTCATTGCACACTACTATTTGTTTGGATTTACAACTGCTAGGGTTAGCCACCCTGTCTGTGTTGTGCTGCATGGCTGGTTTCACTCTGTTTGATTTTCGTGGTATTCTTTATTGGATTCGTAGGTCAGAGACATGCTTATTGAACGCTTCCGCGATGGTCCCATCTCCTCCAACTCCGGAGAGTGCGACCAGTAGCATGCAGGAAAGGAAACCGCTCCTTGGGGGGAAACCTCTGAGGTCCCATGGCTACTGATCTGCCTGTCCTTCTGGGCATACTAAAGGAGAGTAATCCTAAGTAACAATTTTTTTAATTTAATCGGCTAATCCGAAATCCAAAGTTGTAGATCCTGATGCAGTGAACCAGAAAACTGAAGAAAGCACTGAATTTTGAAGTGTTGGGTGAACATAGCAGCATCCTTCTAGTAAACTAGAATCCATGTCCAAGGCAGAATGATAGTAGATTGGAATCCATGGTCAATAATAATTTGAAGCACTGAAGTTGCACTGGTGAAGCGCTCTAGCAGGTGAGAATGTCCTCTCCAAGGAGAACCAGTAACCGAAAGGCTAAGTGTCCATGTCCAGAGTAGGAGGACAGTTGGTTCGTGTTTCACTTGGCAAGCTTTGCAAATAAAAGCCTTGGTGACGAAGCAGAGAAACTAGCGAATGCTGCGTGATCTGGAGAGGGCAGAGCAGTAGGACCCTCCGATCCAGAGTAGGGAAGCAGGTAAGTGAATTAGGTATAAATCTTAGTGCAAATAAGTAGACATAAGTTAGCTGTACCTCCAGATCCTGAGGGGTGAAATAGGTTGTAGAATAGTGAGTCAGTCTTGATGAACTTCTGGACCCTGTAAGGGCGAAGCAGGTAATATGAGTGAGTAGTGTAAATAAGTGGACCTGTATGCAGGTCAGTAGTAGTTGTAATTAAAACTGCATAATGCAGACGTAGTAGCAGAGGAATAGTATAGCATAGATTATGTATGGTATACAGCAAGGAGCATGAGGAAATGGTAATAGTACAGGAATCGAAGCTTTGTCTGGTGATCCGAATAGTTGCATAGCAATGTATATATCCACATTTTGAAAGCCAGAATGGTACAGTAGCTAGAAATGACTTGGTAGGAATAGTCTGATGAGTCCTGAATAGTCGAGCTTATGAGTCATAAATAATGATAACTGAAGAGGCTGAGTCGAATGAAGTAGCGTTGTCACGAGTTCCAAGAATCCTCAGAGCACAAATCATAAGATTGAAAGTCTTCTGGATAAGCTCAAATAAGTGTTCTGGTAGGAGTGTTGTAGTAGTAATTCATATGACTGAAGCGGCAAGGCAGAAGCATCCAAAGAATAGATAACGAATGGCTAAACAAATTCAGATGCGAGTCCATAGTAAAAAATAGCTCCTAAGGCTGGCAGACATGGCAACAAGTAGGCGTATAGTAGAATATGCGAACCTCCAGGCCCCGAGCTGGGCGAGGCAGGTGTAGAAACATCGAAGTTGATGGCAGATAAGGACCGCAAGGCCCATCCAGTCTGCCCATTTCTTTTTCTACCATATAAATGTGCAATCGGCCTTTGCTCTGTCAATGGCCTATCTAGTCATACTCATCTGTATTGCTCCCTTATGCCTATCCCATGCCTGCTTGAAGTCCTGCACTGTAGTCATATTCACCACTTTCTGAGGTAGACCGTTCCATGCATCCACCACCCTTTCTGTGGAAAAGAACTTCCTCACATTACCCCTTCATCGGCCTCCCTCTAATCTCATGCTGTGTCCTCTTGTCCTGCTATTTTTCTTATATTGAAACATGTTAGACTCTTTCACCTTGTTAATGCCCTTAAGGTGTTTGAATGTTTCGATCATATCACCTCTCTCCCTCCTTTGCTCTAGGGTATACATATTGAGTTCCATTAATCTGTCCTCATATGTTTTCTGATGCAGTCCCGTAGGGGCACAGGTCTGTCGAAGTGCGATGCGGTGAACCTCCAGCCCTGCAGGATGAGGCAGGTTGTAGAGCAGTGGTAGAAAGAGTAATAGCAATGTCTAACTGCATGCAATACAGAAATAGTAGCAATGTAGTAAGGAATTGATTGTAAATGGTAGCATAATCCTGAGCCTATTCCATGCAGCGTAGAAATATAGTCTGAGGCAACTTACGAGAACAGTAGCAAGGTGCTGTAGGCTGTCGGGTCCTGATGATCGAAGATTCAATGAAAAGACCTGGTTGGATAAGTTGGCAACTCGACCAGAGGCAATAAGCATCCAAAAAACTACAGTAGATCCATGTCTTAAGCTTTAGCAATGATAAGGAAGGCATTATGAAGCAGTAGTAGTAACTCTGAAGGAGTTGAAGTAGTATAGCAAGAAGCAACTAGGGAATTGAAGTGAATATCCGATATTATCCAGAATTAAATCCAATGGAAGAAGAAGCAATATCCTTGACAATGGAAGTAAGTGGGAGCAGCAAGGTGAAGGCTGCAAGGTCCAGGATCTGAGTAGTACGACTAAAGACGAGGAATAACCGGCAGTGCAGCTGAATTAAGTGAATGGAGAGTGGTAGCTAAGCCCCACGAAGGTTAGCAAGCACAGCTGGACCCCTCGTAGCTCAGCTGGTAAGTTAAGTAGAGGGGCAGCTAGCCCCACGTTAGCTAACATGCGCAGCTGGACCCCACATAGGTCAGCTGGTAAAGCAAGGTAGGAGCAGTAATGAAACTGCAGTGAATCAGAATGGTAAGCATCCAGGGATTTTGATATAGCCCCAAGACATGGTCTGGTAGGCAATCCACACAGAAGCACAGATGGTTCTGGACAGATGGAGAGGAGGGAACAAGCCAAGTAAGCCATGGCATCCAGAGTTCACTGGCAAGGTGTTGAAGCAATGATGCGGCACAAGCTGAAGTGCATGGCAAGGGTCTGCCAACAGAAGAAGTAGAGCACGGTGGCTAGCAGCCCTAAGGCTAGCAGGACCACCAACCCACACATAGGTCAGAAAGAGCAGTATATGATGACAGGTTAGGCCCCTCAGTCAGTGCGAATGACTGAACCCCACATAGGCCAGTCTGTAGAGAGTGAGAATTAATTAGGCCCCACGTAGACTAGACAAGACTAAATGTACTGCCAAGAGGGCTGCCAGAGTGCAGTGGTGCCCTGGGCCAGTGTGCAGAGCAATGAGACTTGGATACAAGCAAACTTGAAGTAAACAATAGTCTATTTGAACCCTAGGTAGCTCAGGGATGCTTGCAATAGAAGTATTAGGAGCATTACATGATATAAAGGCATTCAGCAGATAAGTATAATCAGTCCATCATACTGAAGCTAGAGTAAGAGAACAAGTAGGAATCCAGTCCAGGTGCAGCTGCTTAGGGTTAGAATTGCTTTAAATAAATAAATAGCAAGCGTCTCATTCTCCCAGAGGAGAAACCAGGTTAGAAGTCACATACACAGTTCCTAAAATGCACTGCCCTGAAGGAGTATGAATGCTGCAGAACAAGGTGCATGGCCGAGAAAGGTCGAGTAGGTCAGTAAGTGGAATGAGAGGCAGGAGCACCCGTGGCAAAGTGAAAGCAGAATAATATACGTTGCATGGCCTTAGGAATGTATAGTCCAAGCCATCGGATGAATGAGTAATTGCAACAGCAGACAAAGTAGCAGACAGTGTAGGCAGGCATGTTGGCACGAAGCAATGCCGGTAGTCACAGCAGCAGCGGGATGTCAGGAACCCAGTAGGTGGTGGGGGAGCGGAAAAAAAGCCCCAAGCCATAGGCAGGAGTAGAAATGGAGCGGCAACGAACTAGGCAATGAGCGGGCTGCTCTAGGGGAAGGAGGAGTCAGGAAGCAAGTGTAAGCAAAAGAGTGTAGGCAGTAATGGCCAAGCAGGAGGGAGGCAGCATCTGGAAAATTAGCAACAACCACCCCCCAAAAGAAAGGTACAGGATGAAGGAAACAAGCAAACAGAAAGGAAGCCAGAACCCACAACGCAAAACAACGGCAGGCAGAGTGAGGTGAGCAACAGTGGAAAAAACACAAGCATGGGCACAAAAGCAGGCAGGCAGGATGGGGAGGGAGCACCAGGAGAGAGCAGCCACAGACCAGCGATGGCACGGCAGTGAGTGCGACTTGCTCTAAGCAGAGCAGATGTAGCCTGCTTGATTAAATAGGATGTGGGGGAGGAGCTCTTCCCCCACATAACTACAGGTGATAGCCTTTCCAGTAGTAACCAACAATTTGAAATACATCATAGTAAAAAAAATAAATTAAACATCCAGGTATTCAGCATGCACTCAGGAAGCAGCTGGAGGTTGACTTTGTCACTAGGGAGACAGAGGTGGTGATACCCCACCTCTCTGTGGATACCACACATATATTTTTTGTGCTTTGCATACCCCTGTCTGTAATCTGTCTTTGTCCAGGACCAGCTTGAAAATGAGCTTACTCAATGGTGTCTACGCATGGTTAAATAAAGTTTGACTGATTGATTAATTGATTGACAGAGGTAAGGAGGATTTGGAAGTGGTGTGGGGGATAGAAGTAAGTACTGTAGGATTTGGAAGTGTTGTGGGGGGATAGTATGGGGCAGTTGAGGCAGGATGTGTGGTGAAATTAGGGTTGACAGTCACAATTACTTAGCAAGGCAAGGTATTAAAGGAGTTTTTCTTAAATGGTCCAAGTTTAGACTCATTTGTTATAACAGGAGGGAGATCACTGAGCCAACAGTGTGCTCTGTAGGCACAGAATCGTTGCCCTTGTGACGTGTGGCAAAAGGGGACTTGTAGAGAGTTTCCATCCATTCCTCTAATCCTGTGAGGGTTGGTTGATGGGTTAAGGAGATTTTGGATGGCAGCAGGGGTTAAACCAAGGTGGGTTTTTTTTTTCCCTAGGAGGCAGACCTGGTATTTCATCCTGTCCTGGAGGTTTAGCCACTTGGTCTGGGCATATAGGTCGCATGTGTGTAAGTATGTGCATGCCTGTGACTAGCATACAGGATTTATTTAATGCTGTACTGACACTTTCAAGGATTGTGTCAGTAGCTGCGTCATACACCACGAGTCCATAATCAATAATATAAAGGACAGAGTTTTTTACAGTGAGCAACAGTGCATCAGAGGTCATATTATGATGGTGTCTATATAAATGGCCAGTTCTAGTATTGACGACCATAACAACATTGTCACTGTGATGGGTGAAGAATAGTGAGCAGCACTGGAAGCGATGGGAGCCTGGAAAGTGCCGCTGCAGCTGTGAATGAGGGAAGAGAGTGAGACTGCGTTTTGGGAGTTTGTATGTGCAGTAGACAAAAGTTAAGGTACATTTTTTTTTCCAGGTTTTGTCATCAGGATGGGGGGCAGAAATGGTGTGGTTTGAAGAGGCAGGGCACTGTACTCACGTGTGGCAGCTTCCGTTTCCCAAGGACATCTGTAACTGTTTCTATGTAGTTGGGGTTTGGACAGTGGCTATAGTTGGAGTGAGCAGCTGTGAATGAGGGAAGAGTGACACTGCAGTTCAGCAGTTTAAATTGAAAAAAAAAAAAAAAAAAAATAATGTTAAATGTATTTTTTGTATGTTTTGACACCAGGATGGGGCAGGAATGGTGTGTTTTCCAGAGTGTCAAGAGGCTGCTGTTGCTGTGAGGTCTGAGCATTGTGAGAGAAGTAATGCTGGGGGGAGGGGGGTTAGCTGACTGGGTCATGAGGACAGTACTGTATGAATAAATCCGTGATGATGAAGAGTACTATATGAATAAATTGGTGATGATGACAGTACTATACCAATACATTTGTGGTCACTGATTTATCCATATATTTGGTCTGATAAATGTGTTCATCAGCAGCTATCTGAGTCTACACACACATATATAATATGATATATATATATATATATTTTTTTTTTTTTACATATTATATACACACACACACACACACACACACACACACACACACACACACACACACACACACACACGTATATGTATGTATCTATCTATATATCATGAGCAGCCAATTCGTCCCCAGATGAATTGTCTCGGTCAATAAGACACGGACATATCGTCGCAGGGACAAATAGCAGCCATACATTTTACCGATTTCCTATTTGTCAACATTTCAAGAAGTTGCAATTTAACAATGTTGCCAGACAAATTGCTGACCTTACTTGGCACCTGCCGTAGCACCTCTTGCTCACCACCTTGTTCTTCATTGTTCCATCACTCCCTGTGGTGTAGCCAATGTATAATTCCCACACAACCACCACCACCCCATAACAGAATTAGTCAAGTGTTTTGAATAAATCATTTTTATTTGATACCAAATCTTAGAATAATCAGCACCACAACTATCACAAAACCAGTGCTCATGTTCCTTTAGCACTGTCAAATCAGTGTCACTCACAAAAAATCAATATATCGCTTTCGTTAACACACAGAAATGTTTCCCACTAACAGTAAATGAGTACTGCAATACATCCACATTGTTGGTCCCTCCCTGCTGCCAATGGCGGCGGACATCATGCCTGAGTGTCTCTTGTGGCAGCAGCAGGTGAGCATGGCTCACAGACACCTGCTGTAGACCTTGATGGACGACATTTCTTGTTGCCTCCTCTGATTCACAAGCTCTGTGTTTCATAGTAGCCTGTACCGCAATGACCTCCACACGACCGTGCACAGGGGCATGACTATGCTCTGAGGAGTGTGTGGAGGGGTTGTGGAATAACAGATGGACCAGATACAGAACTTCCAAGTTCAACACACAATCTCTGTGTGATGTTTATTCAAAATACAAAGGATAACCTTAAGCAATGGCATATCCCTTCTTCAGTACATCAGTTTGCAGCAACAGACTATGTATGTCCTTTGACTGCACTTAGCCAGCACCTATTGACACTGATCTCTGATCTAACTTAGCAGTTGAAATTCAGCCTCCACCCCTATACGGGCATTGTTTGCTTGGGTAGCAGGGACTAAAAAAAAAAATAAATAAATAATAATAATAAAAAAAAAAAAACAACAAGCTAAAAACAAAGAACCTCAGTGCAGAAGCACTGAAACAAGAGTCACTCCAAAGGGCATTGACAATAAGCCACGTTTCAAAGAAGCACAACATCACACATACTTCCCTAATGTAAAGCATCATGGGATATATGTAAATCACCATGACATTTCAGACTTGTTCAACTTACAGCAATTTACATGCATTTTAAATCGCATAACTAACTTAATTTCAATAATAGTCACCTAGTACTCTTTATCATTAACAAAAACACCTAGTGACATGGTATTTTCAGCATTTATAGGTTTCATAAACATAAGGTATATACATCAAGGTTTTTTATGACATAGTTCTATTACATACTAAATCCAACAATGATAAACACAACCTGTTTTACATACGCTTGGAGGTCACCACAATAACCTCCCTGTACGAGGACCTGAGAGGGAAAAGAAAAATTAAAGAGGATACTGTAGCATAGTCAAGAAAGGGAAAGGGTGCTCATAGGTGGCCATCCTTATGGACTAGAAATTGTAAAGGATAGATCAGGCTAAGAAATAGAAGCACTGTTGCAACAGATTTAAGAAAAGGTCGGTCCTCAAGAGTGGCACGAGCTCCCTGTCACAGGGGGCATGGTGATGGTATCACTCACAGTGTGCAGATGAGCACAGCAGGTACGCAATTCACATTTCCAAAATACCTTGCCCTGTGCTCCATCTTTCTCCTTTGTATAAAAATAATTATCCAAAACTAGCTTTTGCTTGCCTTTCTGAGATGTCACGTTCTCCATGGCTAAATTTAGGTGAAAGAATGTCTAAGTGCTTCTTCATCTTAAATACAGCCATGTTAGTACTACCAAATACCACCAGATACAGGATTTCAATTTGTGCAGTGCCACTTTAAATTTATTAATAAATGTATGGTGGTGTGGGGGTGGATTGGCAGATGCACACACAACAGTGGAGGAAGTAATTACTTTAACATCAATGCAAAGCTGTGAGGACAGATGCTAAACATGTAACATTAAAGTTTAACAATAAAAATAGCAGTAGCAATAGTTTATTCTGCTTCCACATGTGGACATAATGCCTGTTACTTTGCACTGAACCTGCCTAACAGCACATATCATTGCCTGCATCTCCCCTAAACGTCGCACTACACGTCGGTTTTGTCGTCACCAGTGATTTGGTTGAGTAACTGACATTTTGCCCACAACTGCTACACTGGTGATGGCATGTCTTTTCTACAAATTGGCAGCTACACTGTGTCCCTGACCTGTAAAATGGCAACGTTATGTCCGTATGCCATATATGTATATATATATATATATTCTGTTTCTACAGCCGTTTGCCATTCTGGTACATTATGTTCACTGTGGCTATGTGCTAGTGAAAATATTGTTATAATGCTGGGTTTTGAAAGGTGTGTCACTGTGGTCCAATGCAAGGCAGTCTGAAAGGGGCTGGTCAGTGAAGCACCAATCATGACCCAGGCTGATCATGACACTGTTCTGGCTTGCTGGGCAGAAACTTTGTGTAGCTCAAACAAGACACCCAGCCCAATCATAGGGCAGCTCTTTCTTTCGATCTACATAATGCCCACCAGCAAGCGCAGCTGATCGCCTCGTGATCAGCTTGCTGTGGCCGTTGGCAGGCTTACTCTCAGTATGACAAAACATACTGTGCAAAAGAAGAAAAGAAGTGCAACAAAGCAAGCAATAAAGATATCTTGCATTAAATGTTAATACAGTGGAATACGATTAAATGCACGCCCATTTTACATGGAAACTATGTGCATTTAAGCGGAATGTGCATTTACCTGAAGCTGCTATTCTGAGCCTTAATTAAGTAGCCGCGAGTACCCTTTTGTGTAAAAAATATTTATTGTCTTAAGTTATACAACATAGTCACATTCTGGCCACATTAATCAAACTTTAAAACTGTTACAGTGTGGTATTCTTGCCCGTACTCCCACCCGCATGTACAGATCCAAAAAAAGAGGTTATTTTAGTTTGTTTTGTACTCTGCATTGCAAGTTGTGTAATCAAGTCCCTCTTCTCTCTAGTGCGCACAAATGCACTTAACCTCTCCAAACATTGTAGAGCTTCATACATGTGTACCTCTGGCTCCATGGTTTGATTGTCGAGCGCAATTGGGTCATCTTCCTCGTTAGTTCGACCGGTGATTTCCTCGTAAATTTCAGCATCTGAAACCATACCAGTTGTGGTGAGGGTCTCGTCAATGTCCCGGTATGTGATAAAATCTGCCTGATTCATGTTCAGAAGGAGTGTAGGTGCAGGTTCCTCCTCAGCTACCTCATCTACAACTGATGCGGAACGATCAGTAAAGCCGGCTTTTTTAAAGCAGTTCCCGATTGTTTCAGGCTTTACTTGTTGTCAAGCACGATCGAGCATTTTGATTGCTTCCAGGATTGTAACTCTTTTAGGTAGCTCGGTTACTGTATTTAGTATCCCCCCATCCATACACAGGATAATCTTTTCTAACATCCGAAAAAAAAAAAAACCCACAAAAGATGGTAAGTTACTGCGAGACATGCACAAATGGGGGCAGCTCACCTGGCTTCTGTAATGATGTTTAACATTCCATATGATTTCCATGTCAAGGGGTTGAATAAAGGAAGTTGTGTTCGGTGGTAAAAAAAAAAAATAGTCTAATATGGGTTAGAGGGATGTCTAGACGAGCAAAACAATTGTCTACAAGCATGGCAATTCGTTTTCTTTGGTGGCACATCACAACATTTATTTTCTTCAACTACCAACTGAATATAGCAGCCGTCATCCAGGCATTGTTGCTGCTTTCGTAATCTACTGGCAAAGCTTACATTGACAGTCCTGCGAAGCACCCAAGTTTTTTGACTTTCCCACAACTAACGGTCTAAACTTTTCTGTCCCAGATAGGTTACAGCATAACAGGACAGATATACATTCCCTTGCCTTTTTGCCTCCGCAAGCGGAATCCGATTTAAATGACAGGGTCCCCTCAGGTGTAGCTCTAAAATAAAGGCCTGTCTCATCACAGTTAAATATGCAATCCGGTGCAAATTCTTTTAAAATTTGGGGTAGCACCATGGTGAGCCAGCTGTCCGCTGATTCTCCATCTGCGTCTTTTTTTCTCCCCATGACACCGCTTGAAAATGACCCCATTCCGCTCCTTCCAGCGGCTCAACCAGCCACTGGTTGATATAAAGTTAAGCCCCATGGTTGTAGCCAAGTCCTCTGCCTTCTTACTATCACATCCACACCAAATTCTGCTGCCACTTCAGTTCGTCTGACATTCGGTTGCTCCAAGCGCTGTAGCACAGAGATTTTCTGACCTCAGGTCAGAGTCGCTTTTTTCTTTCCATGCTGCTTTCTGCCGTCTGCCAGTGGAATGGAGAGAAGTGCGAATAGCTGTAAATGAAGGTGTTAAATGTTGCCGCAACACCCAATTAAGACCCATCAGAAACCGATTAAAACCATGTGCACTAATCCGGCAGTAATTACACTAGACATGATGTGTCACTGAAATGGCAGTCTGTGTATTTAACCGAAAAGTGCACTTATCCAGCGTGTACTTAGGTAGAATTTTTAACACCACAAACAGAAAAAAAATCAGGGGAAAAAAAGGTGTGCATTTAAGTGGAATCCACTGTACACCTACTTATTTTATTTGTGTTGTGTGACTTACTACTGTGCTACATGACTCGGCTAATGGACGACTGACTACAACCAAGAAGGAGGGCAGCACACAAAGAAGCATGCAGCTGCGATTTTATTTTTGTTCTCAAAAAGTTTTACAGTACTTAGACAGTGGGAGGGAGGCATGTTTATGTGCTGGCATTCTAGAGCTTTGCCCAGTCCCACTTGCTGATTGGCTGTCACCAGTACACTTGCCACATTGCCCTGAGGGCTCCCTGAATCACTGCTTCATTGGCTAAGGGCATAAGAAAAATAGCCAGCAAAAGGAGACCTCTTAGTCTATCGTGTCTACTCAAAATAATTTGGTTTGTTCAGCCTTAAGTTTACCTCTGTGACCCCCTCCCCGAAATGTTCTTCTCTTTTCCTGATGAGGACACCTGACATTCCTTCATGTTTGTCCCAGGCTCTTTTGAAGGCTCCTACTGACTTGGTCTCCACCACCTCCTGCGGCAGCTCGTCCCATGCCATCATCACTTTTTCTGTAAAGAGGTGCTTCCTTATGTCCCTCTTGAACTTTCCCACCATCAGTTTTAGGCTGTGCCCTCTGGTGGTGGTGTTACCCCTTTTATTGAATAGGCCCTTGCATTCCACTCTATTTATTCTTTTCAAGTACTTGAATGTCTCAATCATACCCCCTCTCTGTCTCCTCTCCTCCAGAGTGTAGATCCCCAGGTTCCCCAACATTTCTACATCTGATTTATCCTGCTGCCCCTCTATCATTTTAGTTGCTCTCCTCTGGACCCTTTCCAGCATGTCTATGTCCTTCTTCAGGTGTGGATGCCAGTATCTTACTGTGTATTCCAAATGTGGCCTCACCAATGATCTGTAGAGTGACAGTATAACCTCACTCTTCCTAGTGCTAAATCCACTTGCGATACATCCCAGCATCCTATTTGCCTTCACCACTGCCTTTTTGCATTGAGTCAAGTGTTTCAGGTCACTAGGTATTATCACCCCCCCAGATCCTTTTCTTCCTCCAATGGTGTAACCTGAACCTTTCCAATGTAGTACTCTGTTCTTGGGTTCTTTGCCCCTATGTGCATCACCTTGCACTTTTTGGCATTGAACCCAAGCTGCCATATCCTCGAACATCTCTCTAGCCTGGCTAGGTCCTCCCTTAACTCCTTTATCCCCCTCCTGGGTGTCCACCCTCCCACAGAGCTTGGTGTCATCTGCGAACATGCACATTTTTCCCTGAATGCCTTCCCCTATGTTGTTAATAAAGATGTTAAACAACACTGGTCCTAATACTGATACCTGTGGAACCCTGCTGGTAACCTCCCTGGTACTGGAGAACTACTCTCCCCCATAACCACCCTTTGTGTCCTGCCGCTCTGCCATTTATCAACCCATCTAACCAACCTTTCCCCACTCCTGGGTCCTTCAGTTTCATTATCAACCTTTTCTGTGGCACAGACTCAAAGGCCTTGCTAAAGTCCCAATATATGATATCCACTGCCTGGCCTTTGTCTACTGTCTTAGTGACCCAGTCAAAGAACTCAATCAAGTTCATTTGACACAATCTGCCTGCCACGAACCCACGCTGTTTATAGTCCTGCAGGCCATTTTCCTCTAAGAACTTGACCAGGCCCTCCTTCAATATTGTCTCTATTAGTTCACATACAATCGAGGTCAGGCTGACCGGCCTGTAGTTTCCAGGGTCCTCCTTGGGGCCACTCTTGTGGAGTGTCATGACATGTGCTGTTCCCCATTCCCTTGGCACCAACCCCCCATATCAAGAGACCTATTGAATAGTATTGTCAGTGGGCCTGCCAGATCTTCTGCTATCTCTTTCAGTATCCTGGGGTGTATTCCAACAGGCCCTGGGGATTTTCCACCTTCAATTTCATGAGCCCTTCCCTCACCCACTCAATCCCTATGGTCCCTACTGGGTCCTCACCAGCCCCCTCCCTACCCTTCCCACTGTGCGGTATTGGACATCCTTTTTCTTTGGTAAGATAGAGCAGAAGTATTCATTTAATACCTCCGCTTTTGTCCCATCTTCCACCACTATGTTTTTCCCCTTTCTTTAGCCTGACTATGTCATCCTTCTTGTCCCTCTTTTCTTCAATGCAGCGAAAGAAGGCCTTATAGCCCTCTTTTATCCCTTCCACTATCTGGAGTTGCTTTTTTGCTTTTGCCTTTATGACCTCCCTTCTTGCTAGTTTAGCCAGCCTTTGGTACTACTCCTCGTCCTCTAACTTAGCTGTTCTACATTTTCTGAATGCAGCCCTCTTCGCCTTCACTACCTGAGCCACCTCCCTTTTAAACCAGCTTGGCTGTCTAGTTCCTGCCTTCTTTCCCCTCATTTTTATGCACCTATTTTTTGCATTCTATATGGCCCCCTCTGATTGTGTCCAAATTTCCTCAACACCCAAGCTTTCCTCTAGGTTCCCTAGGTCCTCTCTAATCATTTCCCTCATTCTCTGAAAGTTTGCTCTTCTGAAGTCTAGCGCTCTTGTCTTAGTGGGGATGTCTTCCCTACCCGTGTCCAGGTTGAACCGCTTTGTGTTGTGATTACTTCCACCCAAGGGACCCCCAATGTCTATGTCCTGCACATGCTCGCCATTAGAGAGCACCAGGTCCAGAACTGCCTCCCCCCCCGGTGGGACTGATCACATACTGCACCATAAATCCATCGTGGATCACATCCAAGATTGCCTGACTTCTGGCACAAAATGTGGCAGGACTGACCCAATCCATTTTGGGCAGGTTGAAGTCACCCATCACTACTATCCCCCCCCCTCCGCTGCATTAGTTAACTGTGCGCATAACTCCCTGTGCTTTTCCTCACCCTGATTTGGTGGTCTGTATACAACCCCCATCCTCATCTTCCTTCCTTTGTTGATCTGGAGCTGGAGCCATAGTGCATCCATGCTCCCTTTTTCAAACTCTTCCTCCCTTGCACAAACAATACCTTCCCTTATGTATGCTGCCACCCCCCTCCCTTGCCTGTCTCCCTGTCCTTTCTATATAGCCTGTAACCTGGAATCGATAGGTCCCAGTTGTAGTGTGCTGTTGCCCAGGTCTCTGTAATGTCTGCCATGTCTACTCTGCTTTCTGCCAAGAGCACCTGTAGTTCTGTCATCTTATTCCCATGACTGCGTGCATCCAGCACTACCACCATCCACTTTGTCTCTGCCGTGCCCATGCTCTTATTCTGACTTAGTCTTACTTGACTCACTTCCCACCCTACTTCTGCATCAATATCCATCCTTGCTCCCCTTTCCTTGTTTCTGCTAATGTGGGGTGGGGTGCTCCGGCCTCCCCTTTTATGCCTCCCCCTTAGCAGTTTAAACCCAGTTCCCTTGCCATGTATTCCCCCATTTTGGCTTTGATTTTCTTTCTCCCTTCCTAGATCAGGTGTAGTCTGTCCTTGCTGTAGAGTCTCTTGTCCAACCATGTGTCTCCCCATCTGCCTATAAGATCATATCCCTCCTCCTTGCTCCACCGGCCTAACCATTCATTAAATTCCTCTATCCTTTCCTTTCTAGCTGTGCTTGCCCTTGGTACAGGAATTATCTCAGAGAAGGTCAGTGTTTTCACAGACTGCCTACATGCCGCAGCTAAGTTCATAAATCTATGTTGCACCACCCCAGTCTCCTTTCCGGCTAAATCATTGGTCCCAATGTGCAGTATCAAGTCCAGTTTTTCCCCTGCCACCCTTATCAGCTCACTTATCTTTTGTGTTGCTTTACCTGCCTCCATCCCAGATACGCGCACCACTGTTGTCCTCATGTGCGGGTCCTCACCTCTTCCCCATTGTATTCCTTTTATTATTGAGTCCCCATAGACTGTTTTATTTTTACCAGTGTGTCCATTCTCCCTACCGTTCTTCCCTCCTGTGTAGTGATTACCCATTATTTTTGGCTGCTCGATTTCCTGGACCATGGTCTTCCTGTCTTCTCATCTCCCTCTTCTGCCTGATTCCTGTTTGGACCTTTCCCCTCATGGTTCCTGTCTCCTGTAGTGTCCGCCATCATTTTACTTTTTTCCCTCTTCGCTTTAATGTTCCCCTCCTTTCTTGTCTCTTTTGCATCTTTGTCTTCCCTATCCCTTTCCATCAAGACGTAAGGTTCCTGACCCTCTTGAGTTACCTTCTGACTTTCTTCTCCCACTACCTCTCTGGTATCCTGCTGCAGCCCTGTTTCCACTGCACCTTTGTCCCCTTCAGTCACCTCTGCCAGTATTACATATTTATTGTATGTAGGCTCCCCTGAGATGGAGATTTCCTGAGTCCTCCTGCTCCTGCCCTGAATTCCATGTTTATGTCCCCCTTTCCTTGTCATCTTCCACCTCTCCCCTCTGTCACTTTCATATTGGTATTGCTTTTCCTGCTTTTGACTTGCCCCTTGCCCTCACCTGTTTCCTTCCTGTCTCTCCCCATTGCTGATATTCTTCAGCCTCTGTACTTGGAAGCTGCTCCAGCACTCAAGTGGACTAAATCCAAACTGTTTGCTCTGGTCTGGGCCCTACCATCTTGGCCTAGACTGCTGCTCCCACCACAGAGACTTGTCCGACGAAAGACCCGGTCGGGGATTCGGCTCCCTGCTCAACACCATCGAACAGGCATTGACCACCATGGTGCATCATGTGGGCCCTGCTTCCCCTGGCAAGCCAGAACAACATCCAGAGGTCTTCATCTCGTCATTCTTACCTCCTGGTCCAGGTAGCATGAGTACTAAACAGGGTAGCTCCCTGCAAAAAATCTGCAATCTTTGTGTGTCATCTGATTTAATTGTTTGGGTTTATCACAATGAACTGAGCCATCCAGCTCCGAAATACAAATTCTGGGTTGAAGTGCATGTTAATTGTTTTCTTTCCTAAGGGCCCCAACAACAACTGCAATTCCAGCCTACCCCGGGCAATAATTCAGGTTAGCCTGTATAACAACTGAGTACCCAAAGGTGTGACTGTGACAGAGGAACTATGAGTGCATGCATGCATGATCAGCCCGAATAAATCAGATCTAAAATCACCTGCTAGATTGCTGCCCCATCCCTGTTCAATCCCCCTGAATAAATCAGATTTTGTTCTTCCTGCACTGAACCTGGCTAATGTGTACCTTTGTGGAGGGGATATTATATTGTTCTTGAACTGTTATATTACAGGTCTTAATTTGTAGGGGGTCTCCAGGGCCTTCGCAGCTGATCCAGCCCTGGTGGTAAGTGTACTGAGTGAGGGTTCAATACTGATGTTATATGGTATATGTGATTGTTTATCTGCTTATCTGTTTAGGCCACTAGAAGGGTTGGTGGAGGGTTATAGTAGTCCAGAGGACTATACCCATAGCAGTTACGCTACCACAAAACCATTCCTCCAGGTGGAGGCACCCATACACCAAGCTCAGGCCCCTCAACCTGTGCCTAGTCACACATGCAGGGGTAGTATCCTTTGGGATAGTGCCACCTATGGGTTACATCTTGGAGGCACCACTGGGATTAGCGCTCTCTAGTAGTCAGGTGTGGGAACTACAACCCCAAGATACGAAATCTGCCAGAAATGGAGGTGCTTACTACACCCTAGCTTAAAATTGCCCCCCATAAGCTGCTTGTGCATTGCATGAAGGGTGGAGTGAGGCTGAAGGGGTAGATCCCTTTAGGGACCTCTAATGATACCATTGTAGAAACTGTAGAAAAAGTTAAGTGTTTGGGGAAGGTTGAAGTGAGGGGGCGGGACTCAAACCTGTTTGACCAAACCTTGGTGGCCCTCCTCTCATGCAGTCTCCCGATAGGCCCTGAAAGAGTACTTCCCATTATCCTGCCTGAAGGGTCCCAGAAGGGGTGGCAAGTTATCCATTTACACAGTGACACATCTTCTCCTGGAGGATCCCCAAATGTAGAAGGGTTTAATGACAAACTATTAAGGTTGTTAGCTACTAAAGGTCGAACAGCTAAGGAACTTTCAAAAATGTTGGACATTTCAGAGGAGACTACTCACTTACAGTCTGTCCCAGCTTCTCCAGCTACCGCTAGAGCTTCCCCTATTGTAACATCCCCCATTGTGGTACCATCTGTACACTAGACTCTTATCGCAGGCTCAGATTATTTCCTGGTGCAGTACCTATGCCCATGGGGGAGGATGACTTGGAAACCTGGTTGGATTATGCTACTCCATTATTCCAAGAATGGCAATGTTTGGAGGGAGAAAGGAGAAAGAGACTTATGGAAAGATTAAGGGGCCCTGCACAACAGGCCATCCATTTTCTTTGATCCACTAGCCCAGAAGCCACTGCAGCTGAGTACCCTCTCTGCCCTGGAAGGGGTGTTTGGCAGCACGGAATCTGTGGAAGACTTGATGTGGAAGTTTAAGTCCACCAAACAATGGAAGAATGAGGAATTGTCTGCTTTTGTCACCTGGATTGAGCTGGCCTTGCAGGGGGCCCATAGAAAAGGAGGGGTGCCTGCCAGTGAACTGAATCGAGTCAGAATGGACCATATCCTCAAATCTGCCAGATATTCCAGTATGCTTATGCTGAAATTGAAATTCCAGGATCAAAAAGCCAATCCTCCTGAATATTGCTGGCTCATGAAGGAAATTTGAGAGGCCGAAAATGATGAGGAGGGATGGGAGCCCTATACCAGAGTTGCCCATACCAGCCAAGTTGCAGACCAGCCTGAAGAGCAAGATAACAATTCTGAACTTCAACAAGTGAGAGAGCTGCTTAAGGAGGTGAAGGAGATACGGGCCAATCAACAGGCTTCAGCTGAAGTGGCTAGAACCTTGCTTCCTTGCCAGATGCCAATTGAAACCAAAAGTGAGGCTTCACCTGGGGGAGTGGGATTTCACGCCATTGCCCCTGAGCCCCGGGTTGAAACTCAATTAATGGAGGAAGTGAGAGAGCTGAGAGCCCTGGTGGGAGATCTTTTTGTTTTTCACTCTTAATCTTTATTTTATTATGTAGAAACAGTGAACATCTCCATTTAACCAAACAAACAAATAAATAACAAACAATATATACACATATAATGCGCTGGACAATTCATGCTTAAGGTGGCATTATACAATATAGAATCATGATGGCCTAAGATGGGGCCTGATGTTGAACAACACATTCAAACTTGTAGTCGCTGTTTACAGAGGAAAGCCTTGCCCCAGAGGGCTGCCCCCCTTGTTAACATCACCACCAGTGCACCCATGGAGCTGGTCTGTATTGATTTCCTCAGTCTGGAGTCAGATCAAAGAAATAGTAGTAATGTGCTGGTGGTCACTGACCATTTTATGAGATATGGCCAAGCTTTCCCCACCAAGGACCAGAAGGCATCCACTGTGGCAAAAGTACTTTTAGAAAACTTTTTTGTTCACTATGGGGCTCCACAAAGAATCCATTCTGATCAAGGGAGAGACTTTGAGAGTCATCTGATCAAAGAGATGCTTTCTCTGTGGAGAGTGTGAAAGTCCAGAACCACCCCTTACCACCTCAAGGGGGACCCACAGCCTGAATGTTTTAACCGCACTCTGTTGGATATGCTGGGCACCCTACACCCGAAAGACAAGCCAAGATGGAGCCAACCAATCAGTACCTTGGTACATGCCTACAACTGCACCAAAAGAGATGCCACTGGGTTCTCCCCCTGCCGCCTGATGTTTGGAAGAGAAGCCCGACTACCGGTAGATGTATGTTTTGGAGTTTCTCCAGATGGGGTTAGAGCTGATGACTATTTACAGTACGTGCAAAAGTTAAAGGCCCAGCTAAATCATGCGTACCAACTGGCTCAAACCATGGCTGCCAAAAGAAATCTGGCCAACAAAGAAAGGTATGATAAAAAGATGAAAGCACAGGAACTCCAGGAGGAGATTGGGTATTGCTAAGAAATCTGGAACTGCATGGCAAACACAAGATTGCTGACAGGTGGCACCATCTCCCTCACATTGTAGTGGGCAAACTAGATGATCTGCCTGTGTACAAGGTAAGGCCTGAGAATAATTCAAAAGATGTTAAAACAATGCATAGAAATCATCTACTGCCCATTGGACAAATCTTGATTGAGTCTGAGCCCCCAGAAAGTGCTCCCTCTGGACCAGTGACCCGAACTGCTGCTAAGCGAAAGCAAAGAAAGTCTGCACCTACAGATGCTGAGTTAAAGTGTCCCCCACAACAAGTTCCAGTTGAACATGACTGTCAGTCCATGTCAGAGGAAAGTGAGTGCAACTTTGGGTACTACCCCTCTTATGAACTGAGCCAATTGTTTCAAGGCAACCCTCTAGTCAACTATGGAAATGAAGCTGGGCCTTCGGGACTGTCTAAGTCCTCAGCTTTGTCCCTGGAGCCAATGCTCTCAGTAAGAGAAGTGCAGAGTATTAAGTCAGATGACATGGAATAACGGTGTATGGTTGAACTGTATGAGCTTTCAGAGGAGGAAAATTATGAACTGGGACAGACTGGTGATATACCAGAACAAGAAGAGTATGTTGAATGCCCTGCTGGTTCACTGCCAGTGTCAGAAAATTCCCCATGTGAGACAAGTGTTGTGGACTCAGAGATTGAAACTCCTGGGGCTGAAAGTGCCCCCAGTTTTAGTCTCTCTACCCCAGTGAAAACTCCCATGGCCAGTAAAGACAGTGATGAAAGTGAGCCTAAAAGTGCAGAGACTGTTACAGTTCCCCTAGAAAGACTGGTCAAGCTGTGAAGCCAGTGGTGCGTTTAAGCTATGATTCTCCTGTAAGATCTGTGGACTTGCCTCTTAATGTGGTCCATAAGGGAGTGTATGTGTCCCCAAGCTCATCGCCCAAACTGAGCATAAGTGCTAACTCCAAGTTATTGGTCTTGCCCTCTAAGTGTGGTGCCCCTGCCCCATCAAGCCCCAAGGTAGCTGATAGGGAAGGGTCCCCTCTCTT
Source organism: Neoceratodus forsteri (assembly GCA_016271365.2). NCBI lineage: Eukaryota > Metazoa > Chordata > Ceratodontiformes > Ceratodontidae > Neoceratodus > Neoceratodus forsteri. The sequence continues at coordinate 242,156,100 of CM057451.1, forward strand.
CAGGCCCCTCTCTTCAGGTTTCATATACAGGAAGTAATGACTTGATTTCAGAATGTTTGTATGTACAGTGTTGTGTAACCAGTAGTAAACTGTGAATTACTGAATAAATATAGCTATATCAATGATTTAATATGTTGACTGTTTAAAAAGATGCAGACCTGAACTGTTGGTGATATGATCAAATGTGATAATCTGTTTTTAAAATGTTATAAGGGTACCTACTTGATGCGGACGCCAAGTTTTTCCAGGCCAGTAAGGGTGTAACCCCCCCTGCAAATGGGGGTTCCCAGAAGTCTTCCAGGAGCTTGCAGGAATGCTCCAAGCCTGGAGGTGTTCAGCATCTAAGCTGTTTAAATGTGGTTCCAAGTGAGTGCTATTTGAGCCTCCACATACTGTCTCTTTAAGAGCTGTCTGCTTTGCAGACATAATTAATTTAGAAGGGGGATTGTGTGTTTCAATGCTCGAGTCCCTCCCGGGCTGCTTTCAACTCGCTCTGTTTCTGCCGCTGCTAAATGCACAGGGAGGTCTTTTAAAAGGTGTAACAATCTGCCAGAAATTGTTTAGAGTAATAAGGAAAATACAGTTTGTCTAACCTGCTTTTCTTTGCAGTCTGAACTGTTTTGCCTAGCCTCCATTCTGGTTTTGAACTGCTGAACTGGACCAATCAGTGTGGGGGGACCTTTAAAATGGAGCCTGCTGCTGGCAAATCAGAACTTAGACTCTCATTGTGGAGCCAGCCACCTATGTATTGTATGGGCAGTGACTCTGGGAAATGTAGTTTTGACCTTGACACCTTTTTGCACCAACAGAGGGAGCTCTGCAGTGATTGACAGCTGAATCCACCAACAGAACTGGTGTGGAGCCAAAGAAAATGCCCTGAACTCTTGCTGGCAAGATCAGATCAGTAGTGACAGTGATGAGAGAAGGAGCCCTGCTTCTGTTGCTGCATGCAGTTCATGCGGGAAGCTCGTGGGAGGCCCTGAAGCCAGCCAGCAGCCGTTTGTAAGTGCTAGTTTGGACTGAATCCGAGTTTGTGAAGAGAAGGAAGCAGTGTGTAGAACCAGGCTTGCCCATAGAAGACCGAAGATTTGCTGATGTGCGATCGGCCTGTCGGGGACTGCTGATGCTGTGTGTGCTCCCAGGTAATTTGCAAGTGTTTGCAATCGGGATCGAGAAGCAGCAGCCTGGTATAGTACTTTCTTTTTACATATAAATGTGCATAGTACTTGTGGGGATCGCAATGTTATTTCCCCTTTTTCTGTGAGCTGTGTGCTGAAGCTGGAAGCAGATCCCAGCTTGAGTCGGACTAAATCCGCTTGCTATCAACTGCAGTTGGGTCCAGCCACAAGGACCCTGTCTCCATACCTTGTTGTTTCTGGCAATCCAGCTAGAACATCTGTGACAGAAATGGGAAGGAAAGAGTTAATTGTTGGGATTCTGTAGGTGCCTTATTTTTTTAGCAGTTTGGAAAAAAATACAGTCAGGCTGAAATCCTCTGTCCAGCAGCATCCAGCTTGTGGAATTCCTAGCTGCTAGATAACAACTGGGTCATAAATCTCAAGTGGACATCTCCATACCCACACAGACCTGCAGACCTGTACACAGGGCAGTTTGAATGGATTGGATCACTCAAATATAAACTTAAGGTGTAAAGGGAATATAATTGGTCACTGACAGGTGTTCACTCTGATTGGGACAATTAAATACATACATGTTAGTTGGTTGGTGCATTCAAGGGAAGAAGAGGAATGACCTATTCTCCACAGAGAATATAACCTTCTAAAAGACAGAGAAGGCTCTCTCTTGCTTTGGGGAAGCTGGAAGGGAAAACATAAGTTTGGAGCCTACCCTGTAGCTATGTCCGTGGGAGTTGGCAGTTAGAACAGGGTCCAGTGTCTCTTGTAAGGACAGGGAAGGGTAAGTTTAGTGATAGCATATGTCAGCAATAGCCTTCTTCTTTTGCCATCTGTTGTTTAAAACATTTGTTTATTTTCCTGTATGAGTGTTATTCTCTTGTGTTGTAAATATATATCCTATAAATGCTCAGTGCACTTTCTGTTAAGTAAAGCTATTTATTTGCTCAACAGTTGTGACTGTGATGTCATTTTTCTAAGGTAATATTTGGTTTCCACTGGCTGAGGTAAACTATGTGTAGCATCCACCACCCGAGAGAGACACACTACCAGGCTTTAACTTGTGGAATTGCACATTTAATTATTCAAGTTTGTACACTTGAAAGAGGTGCTGGAAGGAAAGTCCGGCTGGTGGCAGCAAATACCCGAGGACAGACACCTCTCTAAGAGCTGTATCAGCCCAGAGGGAGAGGTGGGTTGTCACATATTGGTTGGCAGTGGTGGGGTGATGATAGCAGACTGCATAGCACACTGAGATACAAAGTTTACCAGTGGAACAGTTACCTTAGCATTGCAAAACAGGATATATAAGAGGATACATTTGTACAACAGTTTTATTTGTTTCTAGTTAGCACAGTACAGTGTAGCAGTAGTGAATGAGCTCCACGGAGTATGACTCACTTACTGTGCCACAGCTTTTTGAAAGGTGCCAGGAAAAGGGGATTCAGCCTGAAGGTCTAAAGCAGAAGAAAAAGGCAGACCTCATAGCTACTCTCTTGGCACATGATCTGAAGCAGACAGTCGCTGGGGGGTGAGTCAGGAACTGATGCAGCAGACCCCCCCAAACCAGCTTGAGGCACTGTGACTGCAACTGTTGCTGCAAGAAAGGGCATTGGAGGTGAAAAGACTGGATGCTGAAGCAGAAGCAAGAATGTTGGCTGCAGAGACCACAAGACAGGAAGCAGATGAAAAACTTGAAGAAAAGAGACTGGCAGACAGAGAGAAAGAACGCCAAGACCAAGAGAAGGAACGTGAAGAAAGAGAGAAGGAATGACAGCATGAGAAGGACTTGATTACCCTGCGCAGCCAGCAAACCATGAGTAACGGTGGAGTGAGTTTGCCTCATGAAGCCAACATTAATTCTATATTGTTCCCTCAGCTTAGAGAGGGAGATGACCTTGATTTATTTTTAAGGTCATTTGAGAGAGTATGCGACCAATTAAAATTGACTAAGGCTTCCTGGTCAACTTATCTCACATCCTTACTAACGGGGAGAGTGTTGCATGCATTTGCTAAAATGAGTAATGAAGACTATGCTGATTATGATAAAGTGAAAACAGTGTTGCTGAAACATTTTGAATTAATTCCTGAGGCTTATAGAAGGAAATTTAGGGAGTTAAAGAAAAGCCCAGAAGACAGTTAGGCAGAACTGCAGGTTCAACTGTGTACTTACCTTGATAGGTGGATGGAGGGGGCTAAAGCAACCACTGTGGAACTGATAAAAGATGTATTGGTGAGAGAACAATTCCTTAAAATTGTACCTGAGGACATGCGTGTATGGCTCATAGACAGGGCATGTGCCTCTTCCACAGAGGTGGCAGAAAGCGCTGACGAGTATCTGTCTAGCTGGCCATACACACAGCATAAGTCTTATGGTGGGGGGGCAGCACATGGTTATAAGGGATCCCATGAGGGACAGCCCAAAGGAAACCAGCCTGCACCTGAGCCCAAAGTACAGCCCTCTGGTTCTAAGGGGACTCAAGAAATAGGACCCACGAAATGTCATATTTGCAATCAAGTGGGACACTTGAGATATAACTGCCCTCAGAAACTGGCTAAGGGGCCGAGGTATGGGGAAGGCGGTGATCAAAAGAGCACTGGTGTGTTTGTAGGGTGTGTCCAGTCTGAAGAACCACTCTCCTCTGATGAGAATCTGTGTCCCATTACAATTAATGTAATAGTAACACAGGGACTATGGGACACAGGTGCTGAGATCTTTCTGGTAAGGCAGGATCTCATTCGGGCAGAGCAGATGGTGCCTGGGAAATACTGCAAGGTCCGGGCATTCACAGGGCCACCAGTCCCATTACCAATAGCTAGAGTCTTCCTGAGCTGGGAAGGGGGCCATGGAGAAAAGGAGGTGGGAGTTGTAGAGGACCTACCTGTAAATATGATTGTGGGGAAGGATTTGGACCCCAGTAAAAAACTGGTGTGTGTTGTAACTTGCAGTCAGGCACAAGGGCAAGCTTCTGAGGGTGAAGAGAGGGTGACTCTGGGTGGTCCAGCCACACCCTCAGCAGCTGAGGAAGTGTCTAGCACAGGGGAGGGGCTGGCTAGAAGCAACAGTCCAGAACCCCAGTCACAAATAAAGGAGCCCACAGGGCTTTCTTCAGAAGGGGCACTGGAAAGGGTCAGACAAGGGCAGCTGAGTGCTGCACAGCGAACTGACCCTACCCTGGAAAAACTGAGGGAAATAGCTCATAGGGCTGAGCGTTCTCGGGGGGTAAAGAGTCTATTTACTGGGACAATGGGCTGTTGTACAGAGAATGTACAACAGAGGAAGGGCTAGATGGTGAGGTACTCCAGCAGCTGGTAGCCCCTAAGGTTCACCGTCAGTAGCTTTTGGCCCTTGGCCATGATATCCCTTTTTCAGGGCACTTGGGGGTGAGGTGCACGAAAAAGCATCTAACCAACAATTTCTTCTGGTCTGGTATTGGCAAGGATGTGGCAAATTATTGCAGGACTTGTCCACAGTGCCAGTCGGTGGGGAAAATAGGGGACAAGGCCAAGGCAGCTTTGGTGCCCCTGCCCATTATTGATGAACCCTTCATGAGGGTAGCGGTGGACATAGTGGGGCCATTGAGTACCCCAAGTCACACTGGCAAGTGGTATATCCTGGTAGTTGTAGACTATGCCACTGGATACCCAGAGGCAGTGGCCCTAACATCCTCTGAAGCAGAACCAGTGGCAGATGCCCTGTTGGGAATATTTAGCCGGGTGGGCTTTCCCGAGGAGATACTGTCAGACCGGGATGCCAATTTTATGTCAGGGTTAATGAGTAGTTTGTGGGAGAAGTGTGGGGTGAAGCAGCTCAAAACATTCCCATACCATCCCCAAGCTAATGGTCTAGTGGAGCAATTTAATTCAACCCTTAAGACCATGCTAAGGACTTTTGCTGACCAGCATAAGAGGGACTGGGACAAATATTTGCCTCATCTCCTATTTGCATACAGGGAAGTCCCACAAGAGTCCACAGGGTTCTCACCTTTCGAGCTCCTGTTTGGTCATAGGCTGCTGGGTCCCCTAGATTTGATTCAGGATGAATGGGAGGGTGACCGTGCCTCCCAAGGGGAGTCTGTTGTGGAGTATGTCCTGAACTTCAGGACCCGCCTTAGGGAACTCATGGGGTTTACTCAGGAGCACCGGACTACTGCACAACAGCGGCAGAAAGTCTGGTACGACCCAAGCCAGAGAATATGAGGTGGGACAGCAAGTGATGGCACTCATCCCTGTCTGACAGAATAAATTACAGGCAGCATGGGAGGGGCCATTCTCCATTGTCCAAAAGGTTAGTGATGTCAATTACATGATAGAGCTACCAGACAGGAGATGCAAACGAAAGGTGTATCATGTCAACATGCTGAAGCCCTACCATGACAGGGAGGAATTGGTCCTTGCTGTATGCAGTGCCCCAGAGGAGGAAACTGAGGTAGATCCACTTGTGGACCTACTTGGGGAGGCCAGGGTTGCATCCTCTGTGGACAACCTTACCCTCTCGGAACAGCTGACACCAGCCCAGGTGCAAGAAATTAGGGGTGTGCTGAGAGAATTTAAGGACATGTTCAAAGGGAAACTGGGGTACACCATGATGGCAGAGCACCATGTGGATACAGGGACCCAGGTTCCCCTGAAACAGTCCCCCTACAGGGTACCTGAGCATGTTAAGCAGATTGTGAAAGAGGAGCTCAAAGAGATGCTGGAACTGGGGGTAATCCAGGAATCCAGTAGCCCCTGGACCTCACCCGTGGTACTGATCCCCAAAAGGGAAGGCACCACACGATTCTGCATGGACTACTGGAAGCTTAATAGCTGCATGGAGTCTGATGCCTATCCCATGCCCAGAACAGATGAGACCCTGGAGCGACTGGGGGGAGCCAAGTATTTTACCACAATAGACCTAACAAAGGGCTATTGGTGGGTACCTCTAACCCCTGCGGCCAGGGAAAGATCAGCTTTTGTTACTCCATTTGGTTTATACGAATTTAAGATAATGCTATTTGGAATGAAGAATGCACCTGCAACCTTCAACGGCTTGTAGATCGATTCTATCTGGGTTAGTGAGTTTGCATTTGCTTATATGGATGATATAGCCATATACAGCCAGACTCTGGGATGAGCACATCAAGAATGTGGGAGTTGTTCCACAGGTTAAAGAAGGCAGGTCTGACAGTCAAGGCAGAGAAGCCAGATAGGTATGGCAGAAGTCACCTACCTTGGGCACCGGCTGGGTAGCGGACACATCCACCCGGAGCCTGCCAAGGTTGATGCCATCCTGGCCTAGCCTACTCCTACCACAAAGAAACAGGTCAGGGCATTTCTAGGGACAGCAGGGTACTATCGAAGGTTTTTTCCCCGATATAGCGATCTGGCTAAGCCCCTGACAGACTTAACCAAGAAGGGAAAGCCAGATACAGTGAAGTGGTCAGAAGGCTGTGAGGTCACTTTTCTGGAGCTAAAAAAGGCCTTAAGCGGCCCAGCTGTATTGGCTAGCCCCAATTATAGTTTAAAGTTTATGGTCCATGTGGATGCCTCAGATCATGGGCTGGGGGCTGTGCTGAGCCAAGTTATCCAGCAGGGGGAGGAGCACCCTGTTGTGTACCTCAGCTGGAGACTTTTGCCCAGAGAGGAGGCATACGCTACAACTGAGAAGAAATGCTTGGGGATAGTGTGAGCCCTTCAGAAGCTGCAGCCTTACCTATATGGGAGAGAATTTACTGTGGTCACAGATCATAATCCCCTGATTTGGCTTCATAGATCCAGTGGGCAAGATGGTAAACTACTACGTTGGAGTTTGGTACTGCAGGCATACAACATGACCATCCAGCATCTCAGTGGCGAACAAAATGCAAATGTGGATGGGCTATCTAGACAGGGCTAATGGCCTGGCTGGATACTTTTGGGCACTTTCCAGTAATTGCATGAATGGCTGTGTCAGTTGGAGTGGCTCAAGGGACACGCCTTCACTATCTGGGGGGGGGGAGATGTGATAGAAATGGGAAGAAAAGAGTTAATGGTTGGGATTCTGTAGGTGCCTTATTTGTTTAGCAGTTTGGAAAAAAATACAGTCAGGCTGAAATCCTCTATCCAGCAGCATCCAGCTTGTGGAATTACTAGCTGCTAGATAAGAGCTGGGTCATAAATCTCGAGTGGACATCTCCATACCCACACAGACCTGCAGACGTGTACACAGGGCAGTTTGAAAGGATTGGATCATTCAAATATAAACTTAAGGTGTAAAGGGAATATAATTGGTCACTGATAGGTGTTCACTCTGATTGGGACAATTAAATACATACATGTTAGTTGGTTGGTGCATTCAAGGGGAGAATAGGAATGACCTATTCTCCACAGAGAATATAACCTTCTGAAAGACAGAGAAGGCTCTCTCTTGCTTTGGGGAAGCTGGAAGGGGAAACATAAGTTTGGAGTCTACCCTGTAGCTATGTCCATGGGAGCTGGCAGTTAGAACAGGGTCCAGTGTCTCTTGTAAGGACAGGGAAGGGTAAGTTTAGTGATAGCATATGTCAGCAATAGCCTTCTTCTTTTGCCATCTGTTATTTAAAAACATTTGTTTACTTTTCCTGTATGAGTGTTATTCTCTTGTGTTGTAAATATATATCCTGTAAATGCTCAGTGCACTTTCTGTTAAGTAAAAGCTATTTATTTGCTCAACAGTTGTGACTGTGATGTTATTTTTCTAAGGTAATATTTGGTTTCCACTGGCTGAGGTAAACTCTGTGTAGCATCCGCCACCCGAGAGAGACACACTACCAGGCTTTAACTTGTGCAATTGCACATTTAATTATTCAAGTGTGTACACTTGAAAGAGGTGCCAGAAGGAAAGTCTGGCTGGTGGCAGTGAATACCCGAGGACAGACATCTCTCTAAAAGCTGTTTCAGCCCAGAGGAAGAGATGGGTTGTCACAACACCCTTCATCCAGCTTTCAGCTTTGGTATTGTGAGTACAAATCAGGTTATCTCTCTGCAGCCTTTTATCAATTACAAGTGTGTCATCTGATTATTGCTGTTACATTTCTTCATGAACTGAGCCCCAGGGCTCCGGATTACAATTTGTGTGTGCATGTGTTTTCCATCAAAGGGCCCCAACCAGCTGCACCAACCCTGGCTAGCCCCCCACCATCCTGGGTACCCAGAGAGTGCCATTTTGGACCCTATATGCATGCACAGTACTGTGATCTGATTATTTCCAAATCAAATCAACCTGATTACCCCCTCCTTGTTACTGCCCCCTCTAATAAATCAGATTTGTTGTTATTGAACTATATGCCATCTGTGGTGTCAGTACATGTAGAAAAAGCATTGCATTGTGTGTGTGTGTGTGTGTGTGTGTGTGTGTATGTTGCCTAACCTTGTTTTACAGGGGGTCCTCAGAGACGTGCTGCAAGACATCAGTCCTGAGGGTAAGTGTAACTGTATGTGTAAGAAGTGTGCATTTGTGGGGTATTGGGAAGGTAACTCCCGTGTATTGTGTGGGCCACTAGTGGGAACAAAGGGGGGTCACAGTGTCCCACAGGCTGTACCCAAGCTAGTTTAATCACTATCAACCCTGACCTCTGGGTGGAGGCACCCGTCATAGAACCTAGGCCACTCAACTTGTCAATAGCTAGGCAGGCAGGGGTAGTAGCCCTTGGGATAGCGCCACCTAGGGGTTACATCTTGGAGGTTCACCACTGGGATTAACGTCCCTTTGTGGCCACAATTATGAATCACTGTTAAAAATAAATGGATACCCCTACAGAAGTGGCTGTACACCAGTTGGTGGGGTGGTGTACTGGGCAGGAGATCGACCCCCAAAATGCTATGCTTATCCTGGACATCCCCCTGGGTACCAATAAGGACACTGTAGAGGGAGTACTTTCCAAGGTGAAAGGTTTACAAAACCCTGTGGTGGTGGGTCAACATGCTAATCTGCTTGCCCACACTTTCATGGCCCCAGTAGAGTATAAGGACCCCATAGATAGCTCCAAAGTGCCACCATGGGGTGAACTGCTGAGGGAGTTCAGGGAAATAAAAAACAGTCTCTTTATGAAGGCCACTCCTGCATGTAGAGGCCCCGAGCCTCATCTGACCGCATCTGCTATGGGGGTGGGGGTACCCACCCAGGCATCGCCTGCTGACAACAGCTCAAAACTCGATGTCTTGACCATGGAAGTTGGGGAATTAATGAGATGTCTCCAAATGCTTATCACGCCACAGACAGAGATGGCACCAAGGTTTCCAGTTAGTAGTACCCCTGCCCTGGCTCCCAGTGTGACACCTCGGCCAGCTGAAACTCCAGAAAGTATGTTTTGCTATAATTGTGGGAAGGATGGGCACATAAAGAGAGAATGCCGGTCCCCAAAAGACACAGAAAAAATTGCATATCGGCTACAAGGAGAGCTTCAGAGAACAAATCAGTGGTTAAGAGGTACACGAAATTATCCCAGTGAGAGTCCCAAAAATGTTAACTCATCTCCCTTTGTGGCAAGGTCAGTTGCCCAGGCCCTTGCTACCGCCTCTCCAGACTGGTCCAGAATAGCGGGTCCCTCCATGGAGACCACTGTAAAGGTAAAAGGAGTGTCTACAAGAGCTATATTGGACAGTGGCTCCCAAGTGGCAATTATGTTTCAGGACTGGTATCAGAAGCACCTGTCTGCTGTACCCATACAACTGTTGGAAGGACTGCATGTCTGGGGGTTAACTGAGAAGGCTTACCCCTATTCTGTGTATATCCGAATTTGGCTGTCTTTTCCCAAGTCCGTGGCTGGAGTGGCCGAGCAAGTAGAGACCCTGGCATTAGTGTGTCCCTCCCTACCGGACTGTATGATGGGATTCCTCTACTAATTGGGACAAATGCGCATATGTTTGGATGGTTGGCACAGTTGTGTTATGAGAAACAAGGGTCAAGGACTGGTAGACCTTTGAGAATTCCGGCCTTGATCAAGAAAGCCTATGAGGCACAGAGATATGCTGAAAAAGTGGACCCAGAGGAACCGGTTGGAATTGTCTGGAAGAAGGATCCTGAGTCTCTGATTTTGGCGCCAAATGCCCAGTGTACCTTACAGGGGAAGTCCGTATCAGAAATGCTGTCAAGAATAAAATAATCATGCTGGATGCACCAGGGGATGGGAAATTTCTGGAAGGACTGCTGGTCAAGCCAAGTATTTTGCCTGCCAGAGCCCATGCTTATGCCAGACGGGTAATGGTCCAAGTTCATAATGTGTCTGATAAAGAGATTCGAGTAACTAGAGGTTGCACCCTGGCTAATGTACATTGTGCAGATACTGCAGTGCTACCCAGTAACAAGTGTTCGAGGGGAAAATGACAAAGTTACGCCTGACCTGTTTGATTTTGGGGACTCCCCGTTGCCAGCCAAATGGAAGATGAGAATCAGTAGAAAGCTTGCCCAGAGAGACCAGGTGTTTTCTTTAAAGGAATGGGATGTAGGATGTGTGCAAGGAGCTGAGTACCACATCCGGCTGCATGATGAAAAGCCATTTCATGAGAGGTCTCAACACCTGGCCCCTGCCGACATAAATGATGTGAGATGGCATCTGCAAGAGATGCTTGCTGCTGGTGTAATACAAGAATCCAGAAGCCCGTATGCTTCACCTATTGTCGTAGTGAGAAAAAAGAATGGGACAGTAAGGATGTGCGTGGATTATCACACCTTTAACTGGCGGACTATCCCTGATCAGTATACAATGCCCCGCATCCAGGATGCTTTAGACTGCCTGAATGGTAGCAAGTGGTTCTCCGTGCTGGATCTTCACAGTGGGTACTACCAGATCCCGATGGCCCCAGAAGACTGTGAGAAGACAGCCTTTATCTGCCCACTTGGTTTCTATGAGTTTATGAGGATGTCTCAAGGGATTTCAGGTGCCCCACCCACCTTTCAATGACTGATGGAACGTGCAGTGGGGGACATGAACTTATTAGAGTGCCTGGTATACCTAGATGATGTTATTGTGTTTGGCAGCTCACTGGAAGAACATGAGAGCAGGTTGTTCAAGGTGTTGGACCAATTGGAAGACTTTGGCCTTAAACTATCCATCGATAAATGTCAGTTCTTCCAAACTTCTGTAAAGTATGTGGGACATATCGTATCCACCAAGGGAATAGAAACAGACTCGAGTAAAGTTGAGGCCTTGACCACCTGGCCACAGCCCCACAATCTAAAAGAACTGCAAAGATTCCTGGGATTCTGTGGTTACTATCACTGGTTCATCAAGGACTATTCAAGAGTAATTCGTCCTCTGCTTAATCTTACTCAAGGTTACCCTCCTACTAACAAAAAATATAAGAGGTCGGCTTCTCCTGAGACTGAGAGAGTGTATTTCCCTCCCAATTAAGTTTTTGGGGCAAAATGGATGCCTGATTGTGAAGCTGCTTTTCATGAGATTATATATCAACTCATTCACGCTCCTATCCTTGCATATGCAGATCCAGCAAAACCCTATGTCCTACACACTGATGCTAGCCTGTAAGGTTTGGGGGCTGTGTTGTACCAGGAGTACGAGAATGGCCTGAGACCAGTGGTGTTTACCAGCAGAAGCCTGACCCCATCCGAAAAGAACTATCCTGTACATAAGTTAGAGTTCCTAGCTTTGAAGTGGGCCATGGTACTTGTATGGGGCTAAGATACTAGTAAAAACTGACAATAATCCTTTGACCTATGTGTAGACTACAGCTAAGTTGGATGCCACTGGCCATAGGTGACTCTCTGCATTAACTACATACGACTATGCTGTTGAATACAGAGCAGGCCTGAACCACATAGATGCTGATGCTCTCTCCTGGAGGCCTGTTTCCCGAAATGACTGGGTCAGACTGTTAGAACTTGATATTCGAGCACTCTGCCAGAAATTTGACAGAGAGGAACAAATGTCCACGGACGAAGTGGACTGTATGGTGGATTGTTTGGAGCCCTATGAGAATTGCATACCTGCTGCTTATTGCCATTTTTCTGCATTAGACATTGGTGCATTGCCTCAGCTAGGCCATGACAGTCTTCAGCGGGCTCAATCCCAAGATCCTATGATCAAACCAGCTTTAGAAGCCCTCTACGCAGGGAAAGATGTGTCCAAGTTACGCTCCACTGATTTGAGAACTGCATTGTTACACAAAGAAGGTCCTAAGTTGAAACTGATTAACAGACTGTTATACAGAGAAACAGTAGACAGAGAGGGACAGATAGGCAAACAACAACTAGTTTTGCCCACTGCCTTTCAAGACTTGGTGCTGAAGTCCCTACATAACCACATGGGGCACCTTGGTATAGACAGAACACTTGACTTGGTGAGATCCAGATTTTGTTGGCCTAAGATGGGGGCTGATGTTGAGCAACACATTTGAACTTGTAGTCGCTGTTTACAGAGGAAAGCCTTGCCCCAGAGGGCTGCCCCCCTTGTTAACATCACCACCAGTGCACCCATGGAGTTGGTCTGTATTGATTTCCTGAGTCTGGAGTCAGATCAAAGAAATAGTAGTAATGTGCTGGTGGTCACTGACCATTTTACGAGATATGGCCAAGCTTTCCCCACCACGGACCAGAAAGCATCCACTGTGGCAAAAGTACTTGTAGAAAACTTTTTTATTCACTATGGGGCTCCACAAAGAATCCATTCTGATCAAGGGAGAGACTTTGAGAGTCGTCTGATCAAAGAGATGCTTTCACTGTGGGGAGTGCGAAATTCCAGAACCACCCCTTACCACCCCAAGGGGGACCCACATCCTGAATGTTTTAACCACACTCTGTTGGATATGCTGGGCACCCTACACACAAAAGACAAGCCAAGATGGAGCCAACAAATCAGCACCTTGGTACATGCCTACAACTGCACCAAAAGTGATGCCACTGGGTTCTCCCCCCTACTGCCTGATGTTTGGGAGAGAAGCCCGACTACAGGTAGATGTATGTTTTGGAGTTTCTCCGGATGGGGTTAGAGCTGACAACTATTTACAGTATGTGCAAAAGTTAAAGGCCCAGCTAAATCATGCGTACAAACTGGCTCAAACCATGGCTGCCAAAAGATATCTGGCCAACAAAGAAAGTTATGATAAAAAGGTGAAAGAACAGGAACTCAAGGAGGGAGATCGGGTATTGCTAAGAAATCTGGGACTGCATGGCAAACACAAGATTGCTGACAGGTGGCACCATCTCCCTCACATTGTAGAGGGCAAACTAGATGATCTGTCTGTGTACAAAGTGAGGCCTGAGAATAATTCAAAAGATGTTAAAACAATGCATAGAAATCAACTACTGCCCATTGGACAAATCTTGATTGAGTCTGAGCCCCCAGAAAGTGCTCCCTCTGGACCAGTGACCCGAGCTGCTGCTAAGCAAAAGCAAAGAAAGTCTGCACCTACAGATGCTGAGTTAAAGTGTCCTCCACAACAAGTCCCAGTTGAACAGGACTGTCAGTCCATGTCAGGGGAAAGTGAGTGCAACTTTGGGTACTACCCTTCTTATGAACTGAGTCAATTGTTTTAAGGTAACCCTCTAGTCAACTATGGAGATGAAGCTGGGCCTTTGGGACTGTCTAAGCCCCAGCTTTGTCCCTGAAGCCAATGCTCTCAGAAAGTGAAGTGCAGAGTATTAAGTCGGATGACATGGAATCACTGTGTATGTTTGAACTGTATGAGCATTCAGAGGAGGAAAATGATGAACTGGGACAGACTGGTGATATACCAGAACAAGAAGAGTATGTTGAGTGCCCTGATTGTTCACTGCCAGTGTCAGAAAACTCCCCATGTGAGGCAAATGTTGTGGACTCAGAGATTGCAACTCCTGGAGCTGAAAGTGCCCCCAGTTCTAGTCTCTCTACCCCAATGGAAACTCCCCTGGCCAGAAAAGACAGTGATGAAAGTGAGCCTAAAAGTGCAGAGACTGTAACAGTTCCCCCTAGAAAGACTGGTGGAGCTGTGAAGCCTGTGGTGCGCTTAAGCTATGATTCTCCTGTAAGATCTGTGGATGTGCCTCTTAATGTGGTCCATAAGGGAGTGTATGTGTCCCCAAGCTCATTGCCCAAACTAAGCATAAATGCTAACTCCAAGTTATTGGTCTTGCCCTCTAAGTATGGTGCCCCTGCCCCATCCAGCCCCAAGGTAGCTGATAGGGAAGGGCCCCCTCTCTTCAGGTTTCATATACAGGAAGTAATGACCTGGTTTCAGAATGTTTGTATGTACAAAGTTGTGTAACCAGTAGTAAACTGTGAATTACTGAATAAGTATAGCTATAGCAATGATTTAATATGTTGACTGTTGTTTAAAAAGATGCAGACCTGAACTGTTGGTGATATGAACAAATGTGATAATCTGTTTTTAAAATGTTATAAGGTTACCTGCTTGACGTGGATGCCAAGTTTTTCCAGGCCAGGAAGGGTGTAACCCCCCCTGCAAATGGGGGTTCCCAGAAGTCTTCCAGGAGCTTGCAGGAATGTTCCAAGCCTGGAGGTGTTTGGCATCTAAGCTGTTTAAATGTGGTTCCAAGTGAGTGCTATTTGAGCCTCCACATACTGTCTCTTTAAGAGCTGCCTGCTTTGCAGACATAATTAATTTAGAAGGGGGATTGTGTGTTTCAATGCCTGAGTCCCACCTGGGCTGCTTTCAACTCGCTCCGTTTCTGCCGCTGCTAAATGCACAGAGGGAGGTCTTTCAAAAGGTGTAACAATCTGCCAGAAATTTTTAAGAGTAATAAGGAAAATACAGTTTGTCTAACCTGCTTTTCTTTTATGACACATTAAAAACTGAAATATCTTGTTTACTTAAGTATTCACCCCCCGAGTCAATACTTTGTAGAAGCGCCTTTGGCAGCAATTACAGCTTTGAGTCCTCTTGGGTATGTCTGTATCAGCTTTGCACATCTGGATTTGGGGATTTTCGCCCATTCTTCCTTGCAGATTTGCTCAAGCTCTGTCAAGTTGGATGGGGAGCGTCCGGTGAACCGCAATCTTTAAGTCTTTCCACAGATTCTCAATGGGATTCAAGTCTGGGCTTTGGCTGGGCCACTCAAGGACATTCACCTTCTTGTTCTGAAGCTGCTCCAGTGTTGCTTTGGCTGTATGCTTGGGGTCGTTGTCCTATAGGAATGCAAATCTTCACCCCAGCCCAAGGTCTATTGCAGACTGATGCAGGTTCTCCTCAAGGATGTGCCTGTATTTGGCTCCATTTATTGTTCCCTCGATCCTGACAAGTGCCCCAGTCCCTGCCGCTGAAAAGCATCCCCATAACATGATGCTGCCACCACCATGCTTCTTGGTAGGGATGGTGTTACACGGATGATGAGCTGTGTTCAGTTAGCACCAGGCATAGCACTTTGCATTCAAGCCAAAGAGTTCAATTTTTGTTTCATCAGACCAGAGAATCTTTTGCCACATGGTCTCAGAGTCTGCCACGTGCCTTCTTGCAAACTCCAGGCGTGCTATTATGTGGCCTTTTCTCAGGAGTGGCTTCCATCTAGCCACTCTCCCATAGAGGCTACATCTGTGAAGTGCTGCAAAGATTGTTGTCCTCTGAACATGTTCTCCCATCTCAGCCTTGGAACTTTGTAGTTCTGTCAGGATGGTCATTGGGTTCTTGGTCACTTCCCCTGACCAAGGTTCTTCTTGCCCGGTTGCTCAGTTTGGGAGGACGGCCTGCTCTAGGAAGAGTCTGGGTGGTTCCGTAATCTTTCCATTTCCTAATGATGGACTTGACTGTGCTCCTGGGAACTTTCAACACCCTAGAAATGTTTTTATACCCCCTCCCCAGATCTATGCCTCCTCACAATTCTATCACGGAGTTCTACGGACAGCTCCTTGGTCTTCATGGTAGAGTTTCTGCTCTGACATGCGCTGTCAACAGTGGGACCTTATATAGACAGGTGTATTTCCTCTTAAATCATGTCAACCATTTGAACTGACCACAGGTGGACTCCATTCAAGTTTTAGAGTGATCTCACAAGGAAATTGGATGCACCTGAGCTCAATTTGGAGTGTCATAGCAAAGGGGGGGGAATACTTATCAAATCAAGACATTTCAGGTTTTTATTTTAAATTACATATACAAAAAATTCCAGAAGTTTCATTCCACTTTGACATTATAGAGCAATTTGTGTAGATACGTGACAAAAAAATCCCATATAAATGTATTATAATTTGAGTTTGCAACATCACAAAATATGACAAAATCCAAGCGGGTGAATACTTTCTGAAGGTACTGTAACACCCACCTCCTTCAAAAAAATTTCAAATTGATCCTGTCTCATGTTCTGCATGGCAGTGATCCTTTCCATTTTGTAAATATTTATCATAATGTCCTGCCACTGTATCAGAGTAGGAGGGTTGGTGGTCAGCCATAGCCTCGTTATAGTTTTCTTTGCCGCTAGGGTTGCAATTGTCAGGAATTTTCTACTCATGGAGTTCCTGCACTCTGGGGGACAATCAGCAAAAAAGAACAGTAAAGGGTCTAATGTTATAGAGGGGGATAATATCTGCCTTAATGCTCCATGTAAATTTGATATGAAGGGGAGGAGTCTCTGGGAGCTCCAAAACACATGAGCGTGTGAGGCCGGAGAGTAGCCACACTGACTCCAGCATTCCGCTCCCCTATTAGCTAGAAATTTCTGTTGCATTGCCAGTGGCCTAAAGTATCTAATAGACACTTTCCATGAGAACTCCTTCCATATTTTGTAGTTTAGGCCCCACTGAATAGTTTTAACATGTCTCTCCCATATCTTTACTGAGATAGGCAGCCCCAAGTCCTTTTCCCATGCCTGGTGAACTGAGTCCAGAGAATCCTCTCCCAATACCCTAACAGCTGTATGCAAAGTGGAAATTAAGTGAGGGAGCAGAGGTTTTCCACCCATGGCCCCTATCAACATACTCAGCATTTGAGGAGCCGGGGTGTCCCCCCTCATCCCGTCCAGTATGGACTTAAGGAAATCTCTAACCTGGAAGTATCTAAACCTCTCTCTAGGGGAAACACCATATTGCTGCACTAGATCTGTCAGAGTTAAAACTGTTCCCTGGGGCGCGAATTGGCATTCTAGGTGCAAGCCTAATCTTTCCCACCTATGATAGCCCATGTCTAATCTAGCTAGTATGAATTGAGCTAGGTGGGGTAGTGAGAACAGCAGGGGCCTTCATCTGGAGAAGCCTCTGATTGTTAATGTTCTTTGTTAGCTCAGTAAACTGGTACGTGTTTGTTTGGGTTGGTTATTTCCTCCATATTTGTGTCCGGCGGGTAAGTCAGCAGCACCCTATGCATATCCCATAGGTCCTCCTCTTATCTCTCCAAGGATTTCCACCTAGCCTCATAGTCCTTACTGAGCCAGTATAGAACAGTTCTAAGCTGAGCTGCTAGATGATATAACCTCAAGTTCAGGAGAGCCAGTCCACCCTGCCCTCTGGGTAATTGTAAGATAGAAAACCATACTCTCGGTTTCTGTGAGGCCCATATGAATTTAGAAATCTTTCTATTTATTGTTCTATACCATTCCTCTGGTACCTGTACCAGGACAGTCTGGACAAGGTAAATGAACCTTGGCAGGACAACCATTCATATCGCCTGAATCCTCTGGATCAAAGACAGGGGAAGAGTCCTCCATCTCTCCAGATTGGATGTTTTCTTGTTTATTAAGGGTGAAGAGTTCAAATCAGACAGGTCTGAGTGTGAGACTCCTATCTGAATCCCCAGGGACTTTATATGCTTTAGGGTCCAGCAAAATGGGAACTTCGCTTAGATCTGGGGTGAAGGCTCATAATTCACCTTGAGTACTTCTGTTTTCATCTGGTTTACCCTATAACCTGCAATTTTACCAAAATTATCTAAGAGGTTCAACAGGGAAAGCAGGGACAGCTCTGGGTCTCTCATATAAATCAGCAAATCACTGGCATATAGAGCCAGTTTATGATTTTCTCCCCCTACCTCTACGCCCTTTATCTGGTCATCCTGTCTCAGAGCCTGTGCCAGATGCTCTAAGTACAAGGTGAACAGCAGATGGGATGGGACATCCCTGTCTGGCACCTGTCTGTAGGGATATTGGGGTCGAAATCGAGCCATTCACCTTAATATATGTCCTTGGGTCCAAGTAGATAAAGGAAATTATGCCAACAAAGTCCTGTGACAGACCCATCTTATCTAGCATGGCCCACAAGAATGGCCATGCTGCCCGGTTGAACGCCTTCTCTGCACCCAAGCTCAGTAGAAGAAAAGGGGCGTCCGACCAGGCAACACGGTGCATTACATGCGGTGTTCTTTTAATGTTGTCCTGGGTCTGTCTGCCAGAGATGAACCCCATTTGATCCAGATTTATTAATTTGGGTAACAGAGCCTCCACTCTCCTGGCCAGGACTGAAGCAAACAACTTATAATCGATATTAAGGACCGAGATGGGTCGGTACGAGGAGCATGATGTACTGTCCTTCCCTGGTTTTAAAATGCTCGAGATATAGGCATAACACCAAGTATCTGGGGCTCCATCCCCTTCCTGAATTCCCCTACATGTACTCAACAGTATGGGAACCAACTGTTGCCTAAACAATTTGTAAAACTCCCGTGTACCCATCAGGGCCCGGGCTTTTAAAGGATTTCAGATTAATGATTGCTGTGTTCAGCTCCCCTTCTGTAACTGGAAGGTCTAATGCCTGCTGTTGGTCTGCAGTAAGCCTGGGCAGGTTAATTCCTGCCAAAAAAGTCTCCACTGCAGTCATATTCGCCTCATGATTCAGAGTATATAGGTTTTTATAAAAATTCTGAAATGCCTACGCAATCTGTAGTGGTTGCTTAACTAGTTTACCATGTACTGTGTCCTTGATCTGAGATATGTTGGATTACACCCTCTGTTGTCGTAATCTGTGGACTAGTATGCGTGTTGACCTCAGCCACCCATCATAATATTTTTGACACAGGTATTGTAAGGTCTGCTCTGTACGCACATCTATAAGTTGCTGTACCTGCTCCCTCGTGGCTTGTAATAGGTGTAGAACTCCCCCATTCCCTGCAGCATGTTGGGCGTCTAATTCTTTAAGTTACTGATTTAGTCTAGCTAGTCGGAGCTGTAGCTGCTTCTTATAATGGGAAGCATACTTAATTATATCTCCCCCTCAAAACCATTTAGAGGGTCACCCATAGGGTGCTTTCTGATATATCAGGGGTACAGTTTTCCTGGAGAATCTGTGTGATTCTCTGTGTGATCATTTCTTGGAAGTCCTTTAGGTTCAACAAAAAGTTGTTAAACCTCCACAAAGTCTCTCTTTTTTCCCCCTCCCAGTCCATCCGAAGGGTCAGCAAAGAGTGATCTGATAGTACAGATGGAGATTGTGTACATTTTTTTATTCTATACATATGCTCTCTAGTAATATGCAGGTAATCTATTTGGGTATATACTTTATGAATGGTCGAATGGTGTGTGAATTCACGTTTTACCCAGATTCATGGATCTCCATACATCCACCCATTGTGCATCCAAAAAGTAAGATTGTGCTACCCTTTGTGCAGCTGTTCTCCTGTGGGGCCTGTGGTTTGAGGTGTCAAGGTGGGAAGAGATCTGGTTATGGTCCCCCCCCCCCATTACCAGGATTCCCCTATGGACTTCAGTAACTTTCCGAAACAGGGTTCTGACTATATCTTCCCCTGAACCTGGGGAGATATATATGTAGACACAAGAGTGATCTCCTGTCCCTCCAGTTGCCCCATCACAATGGCCAGTCAGGCCTCCGGGTTAACATTGAAGTTGTTAGCTTAAATGGGGTAGTTATAGGCACTAGAATGGCAGTCCCCACCTCCTACGCCCTTTGAATGTAGAAGCAACTAAATTTGGTCAACTTTAAATGCTCTGCCTTATTTAAATGGGTTTCCTGGAGGAGTACAAATGTAGGTTTAAGTTTTTTAATTGAGGCAAGAACCTTGTATCGTTTAATCAGATAATTTAGGTTATTATTTATTTATTTAAGCGTTTTACCAGGAAAGGCATACTGAGCGGGTTACCGCTCAATTCCAGATGCGTCCTGGGGGAAAGGGACAAGTGGAGCATATAACATAACACAAGTAGGGTGTACATGAATGTGATTACATATGCAGAACAGTAGAGGAGGATCGTACATGATTACAGTTACACTATACAGAGTGTTAACGTTGTGGGAGCAGATAACTACTGGGGGTTATGACTCATGGTTAATAAATCTGTTGCATATAGCTGAGATAGGGCTAAGCTGAACGTTGTCAAGGTTCCCTGTCTTGTGGCTCTCACCATCACCCCCACCCTCTTAATCTACCTGCCCAAACCGGGCCTTCTCAGTCTGATTGGGACACGCTTGGGAGCTGTCCCCTCGGTTTTGACTCCCTCCAGCAGTAATCAGGCAGCAATTGCTTAAGTCAAGCACATCAAAAACATGTAAACAAATGGCAATAACAAGTAAACATACCCAATCAGTCCAATTTAACAGTAACCATAACTTATTTACAGGGTTACTTCCACAAAAGAAGGGCTGAAGCATTTGCCCTCTACAGAGTGGGGGCTGAGCCCTACAATGAAGCTCAGCCTCCTGGAGAGGATTAGTGGCCGCAAGATCCGCCAGGCCTCCCAGATTCCAACAAATATTGGGATCAGATGTGTTTTTCACCTGTAGGTGCGTCATCCACCTGGAGAGGGGAGAAGACAATAAGATCACTCTCTCTCCGGTGCAATAAGATAGAGTACTAAAGAATAACTCTCTTCCAATTCCCATCCCAAACTCCCTTCTTCCTTCTTTATAAATTTGGGAGGCAAACAGGATGAGAACCAAAACTCTTTAGTGCCTCCTTTGTGCTATCATCATCTCAAAAGGCCCAACAAAGGCATATTGTATGAACAATCCCCAGTATCTAAAATAGACAATTATATATATATACATATATAATCCAGTATTTCAGCCTCTATTAATATGTAAATGTTCTCTCAGAGTTCTTATTTTAGGTCCCATACTAATCACAGCAGGTTTGATACATGAGAGGGTGAGCTGATAATACTAAAAGATGTCCAGCTTTTACACAGTGGCAGGTTTGTGAACACAGAAAAAACTTCCCCTTCAGTGTGCATCATAAAGGCTGCACAAGTGGCATGCCCTTCTGAGGGGGGAGGCTACTGACATTCCATTGTCCCATCTTTCCTCCCTCAGTTCAATCAGAAAAAAAACCAACCCACCAGAGTCAAGAAATACTGTTCGGTTTATGTGCCGATGTTGCTGCCGCCCTGGAATTGTTCCCGAGTTTCTTCAGGGTGTCTTTTACTTCTTGAAGTGAGTGAAAGCCTCCTGACTGGGTTCCTCCTCTCCCGTGATGCCTCGTGCTCCTCTGCCACTGCGATCCCTGGGGCCGGAAGTTCTGAGCTGCTGGACGGTCCGATTGGAAATCCCAATCCCGATTCTTCAGTTCCTGTTGGGCCTCCTCTGGATTACTATAGGTTTTTATTTATTTGAATCTCATATAACACCTTTGAGCTAAAAGCTCGTTTACAAAGGTTCCATGTCGTAAGGCAGTAGACAAAGTACGCAGACATTACAAAATAGATAGGGGTATATACAGCAGGCAAGTACATTATGGTACATACAGATACAGATTCAAGCAAGTACAGTTAAAATACATCAGGTAGGAGAGGTCAACTTTATTGCAACAGTGCTAAGAGCATACCTAAGATGGACAAGCAATTTATAGTGGTAGCTGAGCTTTACAGCGTGCAAGTAGAGTTATGGAGGGTCAGAAGTGGTGGTGACCAAAGGAGGAGGAGGACAGAATAGATGAGAGCAGGGGGAGGGTGGGGACAGAGACAAAGGGGGTGACAGAATAAGGGGGTTGAGTAGTCAGAGGGGTGGGACTGGATAAGAATCTACCCAGGGTTCTGTAAGTAGGTGATAGAGCAGGGCTGGGTGATGTGGGGGGAGAGAGGGATAAGGAAAGGGTTTTAAAGTAGGCGAGTGAGGTGAGGGGAAACCAGAGGGAGGGTGAAAATTGGGGATTAATATTTTGAGAGAAAGCAGGAAGGCGGGGGATAAAGAGGGGATGTGGGGGTAAGTGCTCAGTGGGGTCACACCAGGCAGGGAAGGAAGTGGGGGGGAGATGGGTGCTATGCAGGACAGACAAACTATCAGTGACAGTAGGATTATGACAGGTGACACAGTCACAGTTATTAAGAGTGGCCAGGTACTGTAGCAGCTTGGCCTTAAATGGGCGTAGTTTCATTTCCTCAATCAGCTCAGAGTTAAGGGAATTTAGCCAGCAGGGGACCCTGTATTCGAAGGACCGTTGCCCTAGTGAGGTCCAGCGGAATGGGATAATGAGGGCAGCTTTACTTGACCCCCTAGTTAGTCTGGAGGAAATGGAGTTTCTTAGCAGTTGCCTCACTCCAAGAGAAGCAAGACCTAGGGTGGATTTTTTCACTAACAGACAGACTTGCCACTGAATTCTGCTATTCAGGTTTAACCAACCAGTGCTTGAGTATAGTTCACAAGTGTGAGTTAAACAGTCCACACCCAGGACTAGTCTGCAAGCTTTGTTTAAGACAATCTTGATTCGCCTAAGTGCTGTATCGGTACCAGCTCTGTAGACTACCAGTCCATAATCTATGATAGAGAGCACAGAGCTGTTAACTGTAAGCTTGATGCCACTTTCAGTGAGGCACTGCCAATGCCAGTAGAGCTGACCTAGTCTGGCACTAGCTGCCTTGGCAACATGGTCTATGTGCTGGCTGTAGGAGAGAGAGCTGTCAAGGTAGACACCAAGGTACTTAAAGGTGGTGACCATTTCGAATGTATCAGACTTGTTATTGTAGATATTGATGTGATGGGACTTATGATGGGTTTGATGAGAGGCAAACAAAATTGTTTTAGTCTTAGTGTAGTTGAGCAAGAGCTTAGACTGAAGGAACCATTTTTCCACAGCAGTAAAGTAATCTTGCATGCCTTTTTCCAGCTCTTCTAGAGTATAGTGACATGTCTAGAGAAGAGCATCATCTGCATATAGAAGGATCTTATTCTGGCAGACTTTGGGGAGTTCATTTAGAAACAGGCTGAACAACAGGGGGCCCAAAATGGAACCTTGGGGCAGCCCTGTGTTGACATGCTGATGGTCAGATAGAACGTCAAGAATCTTGACCTGCTGGGTCCTGTTAGAGAGGTAACTCTGGAAGCAGCCTAGAGAGACAGAGGATATGCCAGTGTTAGAGAGTTGTGTGAGAAGCAAGTCGTGGTTGACCGTGTCGAAGGCCTTGGTGAGGTCGATGAAAGTGGCCCCCACCAAGAGCCCTTGGTCAAGTGCTTCTTGGATATGACTGGTAAACTCAACCAATGCCATTGAAGTACTATGTGCCTTCCAAAAGCCATGCTGTTCCTGGCATTGAAGGTTCTACTTATCAAGGTACGTACCTAACTGATCATATACTATCCTCTCTAGTGCCTTGGAGAGGGGGGGCAGAATTGAGATTGGCCTATAGTTGGCCGCCAGGCAGGTTCTGTCCCCGCTTTTAAAGACCGGGGTGACCACCACAGCTTTCCAGCATTGAGGGAAAATGCCAGTGGTTAGTGAGAGATTTAGGATCCAGGTTAGAGGGGAAAGTAACACATCCAGGGTGATGGCCACAATCTTTAGGTCAAGCGAGTCCCCACTGGATCAAGTGATCCCGAGAACTTTTTCAAACTATTATTTTGCCTCAGTTGTAAAGATTACCTTCAGGTAGAAGGGAGGTGCTGTGTGTGTTGGAGGGATGTCGGTACAACTAATGGCAGAGCTAGGCACAGGTCGGAGATGGTCTGGAGGAAGGACCCCACTAAGGTCTGTGAAGGCCTTGTTGAAACCATCTGCGATAGTTTTGGGATCCTGGGTAATCACACCCTCAATGTTTATTTGCAATGGTGGTGATTTACTTGCTCTGCCTGTCAGGGTTTTTATATTGTCCAAGAATCTGCAGCTGTCATGCCAAGAGTTGTCAAGTTCACTTTTAAAGTGAGATCTTTTTGCAAGGTGGATGGCTTGAGTGCACTTATTACATACTGCTTTGTATTTCTGTGTGTCAGAGTGGGACCCAGTGCTCTTAGCCCTATGCCACAGGTTATCCCTGACCCCCATGAGCTCAAGGAGATGTGGTGTGATCCATGATTTGCTGTTTCCTTTGATTTTCCTCATTTTAGAGGGGCAAAGATGTTGCAGGCTGAGTTAAACTTCTCAGTAAAGCACTCAAGAGCAGCAGTCATGTCAGCGGAAGCATGACATGCAGTTTAATGAATGGTTGCAAAACTGGTGCAGAGCACAGGGCTTTGGCTTCATTGGGGACTGGGGGTCCACCTGGAGAGATGAAGGTCTATACTGGCATGATGGTCTGCATCTGTCCAGGAAGGGAAACATGCTCCTAGGTGACAGGTTTAAAGGCTTCCTTGGCAAGCTTTTAAACTAGCCAAGGGGGGAGGTGCTGATAGGAAACAGGAAAGTTCAAGCCTCCCCCCACAAAACATGGCAGGTAGTAGGGTAAACACTGAGGTACAGAGCTTGACAGAGGGCAGGACAGGGGTAAATGGAAAAATGGACAAGGGCAGTAAGAGCAGGGATGGGGTAAAAAAGGATAAAGCCAACATTAAATGGAGGGCAATGAGTATCAATGCCCGTAGTCTGGGAAACAAGCTTCCAGAGCTAGTAGCCCTGATGGAAGAGGAACACTTGGATATAGTGGCAGTCACAGAAACATGGTACACGGAGAACCATGACTGGGATGTCAACATACCAGGGTACACAATCTACAGAAGGGACAGGGAGGGTAAAAGAGGAGGTGGAGTAGCTCTCTACATAAGGGAAGGGATCAAAGCTACAGAACTAAAAAGTAAAGGGGGAGGACAAGAGGAACTCTGGGTCACCTTGGAGACAGGGAATGGCATCACAATCCACACAGGGGTTGTATACAGACCCCCATCTCAAGGGGAGGAAATGGACAAGAAAATGATAAAGGGCATTCTCAAAATGGCTGAAAAAGGGGAGATCCTGTTGATGGGGGACCTGAATATGCCAGATGTTAACTGGGTGACATGGACTGCAGCCACATCCAAGAGCAGGGTCATTCTCGATGCCCTACAGGGAGCATGCCTTAGACAGCTAATGGTGGAACCACTCCGGAGGGAGCAATATTAGACCTGGTACTCTCAAATGGAGAGAGAGGATCACAAACTTAGAAGTCAGTAGACATCTGGGAACAAGTGACCACTGCACAGTGTGCTTCACAATAAACACAACCATGGAGACAAGCCATACAAAGACAAGGATACTGGACTTTAGAAGGACTGACTTTGGCACAGTGGGTGAATACCTGAGGAATGCATTAGCAAATGGCCAGAATGGAGGGTGGAAGAACAATGGAGAAAAATCAAAACTGCCATCATGGAGGCAACAAGCCATTGTGTGAAACAAATAAAGAAAACAAACCGGAATTAAAAAACACTATGGCTCTCAAAAGAGGTGTCAGGGAAGGTTAAGGAGAAAAAGGCTGCATTTAAAAAGTATAAGGAATCACAGACGGAGCACGACAGGGAACTGTATCAATTAAAGCAGAAAGAAGTGGGGAAGGTAGTCAGAAAAGCAAAGGCCCAAACCGAGGAAAAGACAGTCAATTCAGTTAAGAAGGGGGATAAAACCTTTTATAGGTACATTAGGCAGCATAGAAAGGTTAAGAGAGGGATAGTGAAGATTAATAAAGGAGAGGGGAAGTGGGTAGAGGGAGACAGTGAAAAGGCAGAGATACTGAATGAATACTTTTGCTCAGTATTCACAAAAGAAGAAGAGGAGGAGTTACCTAAACCAAACAGTAGAAGCACTCTGGATAGTGGGGTTGATACCAGTCCATTTACAGAAGAAAGAGTACTGAAAGAACTCCTAAAACTCAAGGTAGACAAAGCAATGGGGCCTGACGGGATTCACCCTAGAATCCTAAAAGAGCTAAGGGAGGACCTAGTGACACTACTAACCACACTTTTTAACAAATCATGGGAAGATGGGGTGGTACCTGAGGACTGGAGGAGGGCAGATGTGATTTCTCTTCACAAAAGTGGGAGCAAGGCAGAAGCAGGAAACTACAGACCTATTAGTTTGACCTCAGTGGTGGGGAAAATGATGGAATCACTTCTGAAAGAAAGAATTGTTGAGTACCTAGAGGCCAGCGGGGCACAGGACCCAAAGCAGCATGGATTCACAGCAGGAAGGTCATGTCAGACAAATCTAATCAATTTCTTTGACTGGGTGACCAAAGTAATAGACCAGGAAGGGCTGTGAATATGGCCTACCTAGACTTTAGCAAGGCATTTGACACAGTCCCACACAAAAGATTAATAATCAAGTTAGCCAGCCTGGGAGTGGGTCCCAGGGTGGTAGCCTGGGTAGCAAACTGGCTGCACAACAGAACACAGAAGGTAATAGTGAATGGAACACATTCTGAAGAAAGGGGGTTACTAGTGGAGTACCTCAGGGCTCAGTATTGGGTCCAGTCCCTTTAATGTCTTTATAGGTGACATTGCAGAGGGTCTGAAGGAAAGGTATGCCTCTTATGGATGACACAAAGATCTGTAACAGAGTTGATACACAGGGGGTAGAAAGGGTGAGAAGGACTTGGCAAGGTTGGAGGAATGGTCAGACATATGGCAACTTAGATTCAATGCAAAGAAGTGCAAAGTAATGCACCTGGGAAATAAAATCCAGGAGAAGAGTACACAATAGCAGGGGAGGTACTAACAACAGCAATAATGGAGCAGGATCTGGGTGCAGTCATATCAGATGACCTAAAGGTGGGTAAGCAATGTGAGAAGTCAGTAGGAAAGCCAGGGGATACTGGGATGCATAGGGAGGGGCATCACAAGTAGAAAAAGGAAGTGGTTATCCCTCTATACAGACAGTTGGTGAGACCCCATCTGGAGTACTGTGTGCAGTTTTGGAGACCTCATCTACACAAGGACATAGACAGGATGGAAGCAGTCCAGAGGAGGGCAACTAAAATGGTGCAGGGTCTACATCAGAAACCATATGAAGAGAGACTGAGAGAGCTTAATATGTATACCCTTGATGAAAGGAGGGACAGGGGGGACATGATTGAAACTTTTAAGTACCTCAAGAGAATCAACAAAGTCCAGGAGGGTAGCATCTTTCAGAAAAAGAGATGTGTAAGAACAAGGGGGCACAATTTAAAGTTAGAGGGGTGACGGCTCTGGGGTAATGTGAGGAAATTATTTTTCACAGAGAGAGTGGTGGGCACATGGAACCGTCTTCCTGGAGAGGTTGTGGGGTCTAAAACAGTGGAGGAATTCAAACATGCATAGGACAGACATAAGGCAATTATAGTGGGGGGTTGCAGGAAATAGGCTGTTGGTTAACTAGAATCTGCAGCTTATCCAATAGGTAGGAAAATGGGCAGACTGGGTGGGCCAAGTGGTCCTTATCTGCCATCAAAGTCTATGTTTCTATTGTGGTGCATGAGTCCCAAAAAAATATGGAGCATCGCCGGGTAAGGATTTTGGAAGCAGATCCCATGCTCCCGCAGAACTTTAAAGATTGGTGAGTAAGCAGCTGTTTTCCTCACGATTTCAGTAGGATAATCGTGGTCAAACAACAGTCTGTCTACATTATATTTAACAATTTGTTTTGTCCATGCTGTGCGTAGGATGAACTCTTTATCCCTATAGCTGGCCAGCTTAAGGATGACGGATCGGGGTCTCGCCGATGGGTCACTAGGCTTCTGCATTAGGGCCCGATGTGCTCTTTCTATTCGGAAATTGAAGGTGGGGGGGGGCAGCTCTAGGACATCCTGCAGCGAATCTTCAATAAAGTCTTCCATTTTTCCTGTCTCTCACCCCTCAGGGAGCCCATAGATGTGAAGGTTATCCCTCCTAGTGTGTGCCTCCAGGTCTAATAACTTGTCTTGCAGGGTATCTTGGTAGTCGATGAGGAAATCGACTGCTTGATATAATTGCTGGGTCTCCTCTCCAATCTCCCCTACTTGAGTTTCAGATAATTCCAACTTTTCCTCCACAGTTTGCAGTATGGACTGTAGTGTTTAAAATTATTTTTTGTTCTCAGCCTTGAACGCTCTGATCTCTGTTAGTAACATCTCAAATCGAGAGCAAGATAAATTTTCGCTTTCCTGGTCAGTGTCTGGGTCCCAAGCCATGCTGCTTGCTGGGGATGCGCTCTGGCTGGTCAGATCTCTATCTTGTAATCCCTTGCCATCCATCCTTTTTCCGCACCTCCTTTAACGAGATTTGGTATTACCTTCCCCCCAGATGTTTCTGATGCCATTTGTATGTTTTTTGTTGTAAATATAAGCTGTTCTGGAGGGTTTTGGAGTATAGGAGTACAGAAGCTCTAAGTTTAGGCAGCCATCGGGTGGATGATGTCACCGGAAGTCCCTGGTGGGAGATCTTATCCATGCCACTCATACTACTGGCCACTGGGGAGACCATGAAGATAGAGAGACCAAACTCAAGCCAAAAGAGGACCCTTGAGCCCCTTCTAATCAGTCCAAAGTGAGGGATGAACCTCCTCATTCCTGAGATCTCAAGGAACAAGTGTTGTGCTATCACTGTGGGGAGGGTGGACACACCCGGCCATGCTGCACCCTCCCAGAGAACTTGCGAAAGATCACCTCCCGGCTGTTAAACCTGGTTCATCGGAGTACTATAAAGCCTCAGATGGGCCCACTGAAGAAGACTTATTCCTCAAAAACTGCTGTGGGACAGACCGCCAAACCAACTTCCCTGGACTGGTCCGAAGTGGTGGGCCCTTCTATGGAAACTACTGTGACAGTGAATGGTGTCTCCACTCATGCTGTGTTAGATAGTGGGTCGCAAGTGACTATTGTATTTCAAGACTGGTATAACCGACACTTATCCGACATCCCACTGCAGCCCCTTGAAGGCCTACATGTGTGGGGGCTAAGTGAAACATCCTACCCTTATCTGGGATATGTCCGGCTCTGGTTATCCTTCCCTACAGCTGTAGCAGGTGTGGATGAGCAGGTGGAGACCTTGGCTCTGGTGTGCCCACCCACAGGGCTGTATGACAGTGTCCTTTACTAACTGGTACCAATGCCCATATGTTCGGGCGGTTGGTTCAATTGTGTCAAGAGAAGCAAGCCAAGCTAACCGGATGGGCCTTGCACATTCCAGCTTTGGTAAAGCGAGCATATGATTTGAGACTGCAGAAAAAGGAGATGGAGAAAGATGAACCCATGGGAGTAGTGTGGAAGAAAGACCCTGATTCCTTGGTGCCACCCCAAATGCTCAGTACACTATCCGTGGTGAAGTATGCCTCAAGACAGATGTGAAGAACAAAATCCTCATGCTTGATGCCCCAGAAGAAGGAAAGCTGCCTGAGGGGTTGTTGGTCAAGCCCAGCATTTTACCAGCCTGAGACCATTCCTATGCCTGATGGGTGGTGGTACAGGTTCAGAATGTGTCTGACTGAGAAATTACAGTGAATCGGGCGTGTACTCTAGCCACTGTGTACTGTGCGGACACTGTTGTGCTGCCCAGCAAGAAGTGCCCTGTCGAGAATGATGAGGTGACTCCTGACCTGTTTGATTTCAGGGGGGTCACCCCTACCTGTAGAATGGAAAACCAGATCAGCCAAAAGCTGTCCCAGAGAAGCCAAGTATTTTCTTTGAAGGAATGGGACGTGGGTTGTGTCACCGGGGCTGAACATCACATTCGACTCCATCATGAGAGGCCATTCAGAGAGAGATCCCATCACCTTGCCCCGGCTGACATAGATGACGTACGGAGTCACTGTCAAGAGATGTTGGCTGCAGGGATCATCCAAGAGTAGAGTAGTCCCTATGCTTCCCCAATTGTGGTAGTCCACAAGAAAAACAGATGTGTATGGATTACCAGACTTTGAACCGAAGGGAAGTACCAGATCAGTACACCATGCTCCATATCCAGGATGCTTTTGACTGCCTTAATGGGAGCCAATGGTTTTCAGTGCTTGATCTACAGAGTGGGTACTTTCATCCCGATGGCCTCGGAGGACCATGAGAAAACATCATTCATATGCCCACTAAGTTTCTATGAGTTCCTATGTATGCCTCAATTTATTTTGTGTGCACCCGCCATTTTCCAGCAGCTGATGGAATAAGCTGTGGGGGACATGAACTTGTTGGAGTGCCTCGTGTACCTGGATAATGTCATTGTGTTTGGGTGAACCCTAGAAGAACACGAGGCTCATCTGTTCAAGGTCCTTGATCAATTGGAGGATTTCGGATTGAAGTTATCTATAGATAAATGTCAATTCTTTCAAATGTCTGTGAAATATGTTGGCCACATAGTATTAGCTGATGGGATTCAGACAGACCGCAGCAAAGTGGAGTCTCTGACCACCTGGCCTGAGCTGAATAATTTAAAAGAGTTGCAACAATTTTTGGGGTTCTGCGGCTATTATCGCTGGTTCATAAAAGACTGTTCTGAGGTCATCTGCCCTTTGCTCAGTCTCACTCAGGGCTATCCTCCCACCAATAGAAAGTATAAGAAAAGCTCCATCAGGGAGAAAGACAAGGTATACTTCAGGACACATTAAGTTTTTGGAGCCCAGTGGACCTTTGAGTGTAAGACTACTTTCAACGAAATTATTCATCAACTCACCACACCCTGGTGCTTGCATATGCTGACCCTACTAAACCCTATGTACTGAACATGGATGCCAGCCTAAAGGGACTGGGAGCTGTTCTGTATCAAGAGTATGAAGAAGGCCTGCACCCAGTGGCCTTTGCTAGTAGAAGTTTAACACACTCTGAACGAAATTACCCAGTCCACAGACTTGAATTTTTTGCCCTCAAGTTGGCTGTGGTGGACCAATTTCAAGAATATCTTTATGAGGCCAAGATCTTAGTCAAGACTGACAACAGCCTGCTTACCTATGTTCAAGCCTCAGCTAAGCTAGACGCCACCGGGCATCGGTGGTTATCTGCCTTTTCCACACACGACTATGTGGTGGAGTATTGGCCCGGCCTAAACCACATCGATGCAGATGCCCTCTTGAGAAGGCCGAACTCCAATGAGAACTGGGTGAACCTGTCTGAATAGTCTATCAAAGCCTTGTGTCAAGAGGTCAATAAAGATGAACACCCTTCTTCTGAAACTGTTGATTATCTAGTGGACTGCTTGGGGCCTCCAGAAACCTGCATCCCTGCAGCCTACTACCACTTTGCAGCTTTAGACCTCCGTGTATTACCCCAGCTTGACAATGAAAATATACAGTGGGCTCAACCCCAAGGTCCCATGATTAGACCTGTGCTTGACGCTCTGCATGCTGGTAAGGACGTGTCTAAACTTCGTTCCTCTGACCCATGGACTGCACTATTATTTAGGGAAGGTCCGAGGCTTAAGTTACCTAATCAGCTTCTGTATCAAGAGACAGTAAATCGTCAAGTCCAACTGGATAAACAGCAGCTGGTATTGCCCACAGCCTTCAAACATTTAGTACTTCGGGCCCTCCATAATCAAATGGGACATTTAGGTTGTGATCAGATCCTTGACTTAGCTCGTTCCCAATTCTACTGGCCAAAAATGGGAGCTGATGTCGAGGCCCATATTCGAACATGCAGTCACTGCCTTCAGATGAAAGCTCTACCCCAAAGGGCTGCTCCACTAGTCAATATTTCTACTAGTGCACCCATGGAGCTGGTGTGTATTGACTTCCTGTGTCTTGATCCTGAGCAAAAGAATATTGGGAATGTACTGGTTGTGACCGATCATTTCACAAGGTATGCCCAAGCTTACCCCACTAAGGACCAGAAAGCATCCACCATGGCCAAGGTTCTGGTAGAGAAGTTCTTCGTTCATTATGGTGCCCCTCAGAGAATTCATTCTGATCAGGGGAGAGACTTTGAAAGCTGGCTGATAAAGGAGATGCTGTCTTTGTGGGGAATGAGGAAATCCAGAACTACTCCTTACCACCCTCAAGGGGATCCACAATCTGAATGATTCAACATGACACTCCTTGACATGTTAGGTACACTTCACCCTAAAGACAAGCCGAAGTGGAGCCAACAGATCAGCACCCTGGTCCATGCCTATAATTGCACCAAGATTGATGCTACTGTGTTTTCCCCTTACCATCTAATGTTTGGCCGGGAAGCCCGGTTGCCTGTAGACATCTGCTTCAGGGTGTCCCCAGATGGAGTTTGAGCTGAAAATTACTTGCAATATGTTCATAAATTAAAGACCCAGCTAAATCATGCCTACCAACTGGCACAAACTATGGCAGCCAAAAGAAATCTGGCAAACAAAGAAAGAAAGGCGTGACAAATGTGTAAAAGCTCGGGAGTTGTTACCTGGAGAGCATGTGCTGTTGCAAAATTTGGGAATACATGGAAAGCGTAAAATTGCCGATTGATGGCATCATCTTCCATGCATCATAGTTAGTAAGCTCGACGACCTGCCAGTATATAAAGTGCACCCCAAGAATGACCCTCGAGCCACCAAGACCATGCACAGAAATCACTTGCTGCCTATTGGTCAAGTAATTATTGATTCTGAACCTTCAGCTACTGCCCTTCCCGGGCCTGTGACTACAGCTGCTGCCAAAAAAGAGACAGAGTCATCCTTCACCAGCTGACAAGGACTCAAGGCCTTTCCCCGGGCAGGCCCAAAATGACAGTGTTTGCCAGTCTGAGTCTGATAGCAGTGACTGTGAAGCTTCTTATTACCCATCTTACGAACTGAGTCAATTGTTTCAAGGTAACCCTATGTACAATTGTGAGGATGAAGCTGGGCCTTCAGGACTGCCCAACTCACCAGCCTTCTCCTCAAAACCTGTGCCCCCTAAAAGTGAGGTGCAAAGTGTGACTTCTGAAGTAACTGATTCTTTGTGTCTGGTTGAATTGTTTGAATTGCCAGAAAGAGTGCCTACTACTGTAAGCATTCCTGGTGACATACCAGAAGCTAATGAACCGTACAAACATAGTGATTCCAATCCTGCTGTGATAAATGGCAATAGTGAAATCCATGATGTTGACAGTGTCAGTCAAGTGTTGCAAGATCTAAATGTTACAGAGTTTTCCCTGGATGATAAATCTGGGCCTTCTACAGTATCTAATAATGAAACAATCTTGTGGAGCCAGAGTCAACAGAGCCAGGAGCAGACAGTGTTTCCAATCTGGAACCCTCAACCAGTGCAGAGGTACCCCTCCCTACAGGGGCAGACTCTAATGCAAGTGTTGAACTCCAGGAGCCTGTGCCTGTTCCTCCTCAAAAGTCTGGAAAAGTTACTAAACCAGTGATACTTCTCAGTTATGACTCCCCAGGGAGTCCTGTGGACCTCCCTTTACATGTTGTCCACAAGGGAGTCTATATTTCTGAAAGCTGTCTTCCCAAATTGAGCTTGTCTGCTACTTCTAAGTTGATTGCCCACCCTTCAAAACCTGGTGCCCCTGCCCCATCTAGCCCCAGTCTAGCTGATAGGGATGGACCCCATCTATGTTGTTTAGAATACAGGAAACAGTACAGACCAGAATGATTAGAGTAATGTGGTAAATGGTTTGAATCATAGTGAAATTTATTATGTGTATGACAAATGCATAAATATTGTTATTACAGAGGATCAATATATATATAGGGGATACATGATGGGCACGAGTGGAATATGGAAAATATTTTCACTCCTGCAGAGTGAGCCTGGATATTTCATGAGTGCCGAAGGCACGAGTAGAGATGCAGCGAATTTTTAATCTGCCAGCGAAGTGGACGCGAAGTGGCGACTTCGCGTCCGCGGAGCACAATACAAAGTGGGCACTGCAAGGTGCTCACTTTGCGTCATTATTATTACAACTTGGCGTTGCCATTACGCCTTAACGCAAAGTAAGGTGAAGTGAGAAGAGAACAGGCAGCCCTCCCACACATCACAAGGCTTACAGTACTGCAAGTCACATGCTTTAGCCAGGCAGGAAGGAAGTGAGTCAGAGAAGCAGTTTCACTTTCTCCTTTGCATTCACAGAAGGAGAGGGATTGTGAGAGAGCAGTGTAGGAGTCAGTGACAAAGTGCTTATTGCCTTTGTAAAACAACAGCCTTTTTAAAAGCTATCTTTATTTAGTTTTTGTATAGTGTTTGTGATTGTTTTTTTGGTAGTTAATTTTTTTTTATAAGTGTTGTTTTGTTTTGTGTGTATGTGAGTCACTGTGTGTGATTGTGTGTGTGTGTGTGTGTGTGTGTGAGTGTGTATGTGTGTGCCAGGGACTTGAGTGGGAGTGATGTATGTGGATCCTGGAGAAGAAGAATTGCTGGCCCGTGGGGGCGGTCGGAGGGGAGTGCAGACCCGTGGGAGGCAGGGTGGTCATGTCATGCTGGACCGCTCCCGACTCCTGGGTGTTGCTTCCCACCATGTTCAAACAAGAGCAGCAGTAGCACCAGTGCCACTGGTGGCTGCTGTGCATCCATCTTCTCCACCACTACCACCACCACCGGTAGCAGAAGCTGTAGGGGCTCCAGCAGCACCCCCTCCACCACCTCCACAGCCACAGGAGGTGGCCCTGGAAAACACTGGTGGGACTCGTGCAAGGACTGTGTCTGGTCCCCCCTGCAGCTCCCCAGTGTGGGAGTTTTTTAACTCTGTGGGGGGAGACAGCACAGTGGTGATGTGCCGTCTGTGTGGAGTGGTGGTTCGCCGTGGCCCCCGTGGGACACATATGGGGAACAGTGGCCAGCGCACCCACATGCTGAGCCACCACATGGCAGAGTGGCAGACTACCATGGAAGGGGCCAGGGGTCCACCTGCTGGCCCTTCCGTGGCAGTGGACGAGGGTGCTGCTGGGGTGGGAGTTGTGCCTCATCACCGCCACAGCAGAAGGAGGGCTAGTACAGCAGCTGCTCCAGCACCACCACTGCCACAAGCACCACCCTCACCACCACCACCACCACCATTACCTGGATTCCCTACTGCAGTGAACCCCGGCACAGTCCCTGCAACACAGTCTGACATTGCCCTGGTGTGGGCAGCTCTAGAAGAAAATGATGAGCAGTTCAGTGCTTTGCAGCAGCAGGTGAACAGAATAGAACAATGGCAGCAGCAAATAGTTGCAATGCTGCACCTGCTGCTGGACCACCACAACATCCCACAGCCACAGTAAGTTAGGGGATTGTTTTCTGCCCCCCCCATCCCACTACTGTGTTGTACTGTTTTTGTGTGTTTTTTCTTTGTTGTTGTTTAATCATACACATTTTCCCTTCCAGGGGAATCTTTCTTGCACCACATAGTGCAATACATTTGTGTGAAAACCGCACATAATTTCATTACAGTGTGTCACGTGACGGAGGAATTCCCATTCTGAAAACCTGCCCAGATTCTGCCTCCCTTCTCAGCAATGTTAGGACGTAATGGCAGGGAGAGCTCGTGTGTGTGCTCCTTACAGTGAATATCCGATTGTCCGGCAGCTTTCCGAATGTTTCTTTATGTTATAATGGTCAGTTTGTGGTGAAACGTGTGGGCAGGTTTCCAGTAAGAAGAGCCTTGTTAGTGGAAACATTCCTACATTTCACCACAAAGTCAACCTTATAACATAAGGAAACACTGGGATAGCTGC
This sequence comes from Neoceratodus forsteri, assembly GCA_016271365.2. Lineage (NCBI taxonomy): Eukaryota > Metazoa > Chordata > Ceratodontiformes > Ceratodontidae > Neoceratodus > Neoceratodus forsteri. The sequence continues at coordinate 242,191,783 of CM057451.1, forward strand.
CGGACATTCACAATAGTGGAGCATGCACCTGCGCTCCCCCTGGCATCACGTCCTAACGTTACTGAGAAAGGGGGCCAGAATGTGGGTGGCTTTTCTGATCGGTAATTCCTCCATCACATGACACACTGTAATGAAATTATGGGCGGTTTTCACAGAAATATATTGCACTCTGTGGAGCAAGAAATATTCCAGTTGGAGTAATGCCCCCACATATTAGTTTATGTGCATCACCATAACTATGTAATGTGGTGACTCTCTGTAAAGCAGCAGCGCAACAATCTGTTGAGAACTTCGATCTATATTTTTTAATACTATGTTACAACTTCCTTTACTTACATCCTGACTGACTGGAACGATACATGAATTTGCAGTACTTGAGTCTGCTGTGCTACCTTTTTTCATGTATGAAATAATGAAAGGAGCATTTCTTTTAAATTGGTGCTGACCAGGTCTTTGTCATTGTCATTGTTTTCCTCTGCTTTTCTCCATCACATCAATTAGTTGTTATATATCACTTCTGTTGTTGATTAACAGTTATGCAGCAGGCAGTGTTTTATGACACCACAGAACAATAGTTATTGAAAAGCAGCTGCAAATAAATACAAACCTGGTCCAAACAATATTGGAAGGCATGCTCATTTTTTTTTCATACATGAAAAAAGTAGTCAAGTAAGTAAAGCTGACATAAATTGTGAAAGAAGCGTATCATTCAAGTCACGACTCGGAGGTACTAGTGGTGGCTATGGCAATGTAAAGTAGCATAAAAAAGTACACCTCAAAACTGTCAGGAGACTCAGGACATTCTTGCAATGCTGCTTTACTTGTAAAAATGTCAGTATGACATCACGAGCTCACAGCAAGAATCACAGAACACACAAAAAGTGGCACAGAGTCCCAGATTTTTTCTGCCAGCCCAAAATGCATCCTGCTTGTGTGCAGAAAATTGATAAGTGGTAACACAGTGGAATGAGAGTGTTTCAGCACATACAAAGTCCTCCAGAATTAATGGCGCACTCAGTCATGCGCACAAAAGTGACACAGAGTCCCCAGATTATTTTCTGCCAGCCCAAAATGCATCCTGCTTGTGTGCAGAAAATTGACAAGTGGTAACACAGTGGAATGAGAGTGTTTCAGCACATACAAAGTCCCCCAGAATTAATGGTACACTCAGTCATGCGTGCAGTGGTGGGACAGAGTCCCAGATTTTTTCTGCTGGCCCAAAATGCATCATGCTTGTGTGCAGAAAATTGACAAGTGGTAACAATGTGGAATGAGAGTATTTCAGCACATGCAAAGTCCCCCAGAATTAATGGCGCACTCAGTCATGCGCACAAAAGTGGCACAGAGTCCCCAGATGTTTTCTGCAGATCCAAAATTTGATTTATTTATTTATTATACATATCCGAATTATAACCCTTTGAGTCAAGGACTCGTTTCCAAAGGCTCCATGTCAGTTCCAGTGGATTAAACGCATAGACTGCAACACAAATGCAGTATGATAGACAGGAGGTTACAGAAGTTTTTTCTTACATACCAAACAGCGAATAGCAAACAGTATTCATATATTTGCAGGTGTCAGAACAAACAACATAGAATCCCAAGCCATCCAGTGCCCAGATAAGTTACAGTTTACAATAGCAGTACAGAGATCTATACAGTGCGAAAACTAGGCTCCAAGGACAAATCCTCCTTGTGTGCAGAAAATTGACAAGTGGTAACACAGTGAAATGAGAGTGTTTCAGCACATACAAAATCCCTCAAAATTAATGGCGCACTCAGTCATACGCACAAAAGTGGCACAGAGTCCCCAGATTTTTTCTGCCGGCCCAAAATGCATCCTGCTTGTGTGCAGAAAATTGACAAGTGGTAAAACAGTGAACTGAGAGTGTTTCAGCACATACAAAGTCCCCCAGATTGATGGCGCACTCAGTCATGCGCGCAGTGGTGGCACAGAGTCCCCAGATTTTTTCTGCAGGCCCAAAATGCATCCTGCTTGTGTGCAGAAATTGACAAGTGGTAACACAGTGAAATGAGAGTGTTTCAGCCCATACAAAGTCCTCCAGAATTAATGGCGCACTCAGTCATGCGCACAAAAGTGGCACAGAGTCCCAGATTTTTTCTGCCAGCCCAAAATGCATCCTGCTTGTGTGCAGAAAATTGATAAGTGGTAACACAGTGGAATGAGAGTGTTTCAGCACATACAAAGTCCTCCAAAATTAATGGCGCACTCAGTCATGCACACAAAAGTGACACAGAGTCCCCAGATTATTTTGTGCCGGCCCAAAATAGATCCTGCTTACGTGCAGAAAATTGACAAGTAGTAACACAGTGGAATGAGAGTGTTTCAGCACATACAAAGTCCCCCAGAATTAATGGCGCACTCAGTCATGTGTGCAGTGGTGGGACAGAGTCCCAGATTTTTTCTGCCGGCCCAAAATGCATCCTGCTTGTGTGCAGAAAATTGACAAGTGGTAAAACAGTGAACTGAGAGTGTTTCAGCACATACAAAGTCCCCCAGAATTAAAGGTGCACTCAGTCATGCGCGCAGTGGTGGCACAGAGTTCCCAGATTTTTTCTGCAGGCCCAAAATGCATCCTGCTTGTGTGCAGAAAATTGACAAGTGGTAACACAGTGAAATGACAGTGTTTCAGCACACACAAAGTCCCCCAGAATTAATGGCGCACTCAGTCATGCGTGCAGTGGTGGGACAGAGTCCCAGATTTTTTCTGCCGGCCCAAAATGCATCCTGCTTGTGTGCAGAAAATTGACAAGTGGTAACAATGTGGAATGAGAGTATTTCAGCACATACAAAGTCCCCAGAATTAATGGCGACCAGTCATGCGACAAAGTGGCACAGAGTCCCAGATGTTTTCTGCAGACCCAAAATTTTATTTATTTATTTATTATACATATCCAATTATAACCCTTTGAGTCAAGGACTCTGTTCAAAGGCTCCATGTCAGTTCCAGTGGATTAAACGATAGACTGCAACACAAATGCAATATGATAGACAGGAGGTTAGAAGTTTTTTCTTACATACCAAACAGCTAATAGCAAACAGTATTCATATATTTGCAGGTGTCAGAACAAACAACATAGAATCCCAAGCCATCCAGTGCCCAGATAAGTTACAGTTTACAATAGCAGTACAGAGATCTATACAGTGCGAAAACTAAGCTCCAAGGACAAATCCTCCTTGTGTGCAGAAAATTGACAAGTGGTAACACAGTGAAATGAGAGTGTTTCAGCACATACAAAGTCCTCCAGAATTAATGGCGCACTCAGTCATGCGCACAAAAGTGGCACAGAGTCCCCAGATTTTTTCTGCAGGCCCAAAATGCATCCTCTTTGTGTGCAGAAAATTGACAAGTGGTAACACAGTGAAATTAGAGAGTTTCAGCACATACAGAGTCCCCCAGAATTAATGGCACACTCAATCATGCGCGCGGTGGTGGCACAGAGTCCCAGATTTTTTCTGCCAGCCCAAAATGCATCCTGCTTGTGTGCAGAAAATTGATAAGTGGTAACACAGAGGAATGAGAGTGTTTCAGCACATACAAAGTCCTCCAGAATTAATGGCGCACTCAGTCATGCACACAAAAGTGACACAGAGTCCCCAGATTATTTTCTGCTGGCCCAAAATGCATCCTGCTTGTGTGCAGAAAATTGACAAGTGGTAACAATGTGGAATGAGAGTGTTTCAGCACATGCAAAGTTCCCCAGAATTAATGGCGCACTCAGTCATGCGCACAAAAGTGGCACAGAGTCCTCAGATTTTTTCTGCCGGCCCAAAATGCATCCTCCTTGTGTGCAGAAAATTGACAAGTGTTAACATAGTGAAATGAGAGTGTTTCAGCACATAACCCAGTATAAAATGATGACTGTGAGCGTCGTGTTGCTGGTCCAATGTGTTCTGCGAGACGACTCAAGCAAATGTAATGTGATCATCTCAAATGGATTGAAAGGTGCTCTTTGGCTGTACACTAATAGTAGCCTTGAATATATAGATATATGGTTGTGTATTTTGTAGGTGAGGAGGGGGGTTGACATGGACATGTACTCATGGTATTGTTCTGTATCACAGGTCACACAGAAACTGTTGGTGTGCACATTCCAGTGCTCAATGAGAATTTTTTGTGCTGAAATTGGAAACGGATGACTCTCAAGCACATGAAGGTAAGTATTTTTTTTTGGGGGGGGGTGGGAGGAATCATATTTGTAGGTTTGTCTATAATGGTTTCTTATTTTGTTACTTCTTCACAGATTTCATCAGCATCCTTCTGAAGTCCAGTTGTTAGGATGATCATGGTCATCTAATGAAACGACTTCTGCATGTTGCATGTGTGCCCAAGCTCAGGGAAGGGGGGTGCCTGATGTTGAAGAACTTTTTTGGATAAGGCCACTTTGACAGAACAACAAAGCATCTGGAAGTTTCCTAAAAAAAGAAATGAACGACTTCCTACAACTTAATTGTTATGTGTCCCTCCCTGGTTTGCAAATCTCAATCTAAAGTCAAGTTACATTTCAAACCCACATCTTGTCAACTAACACACCCTGTGTGCAATATTTGCTGCAGTCTTTCCAAAACAATGAAACGGATGAAATAAAATCTTCATACTTACCAGAATGGATTTCACATGGATATTACATCACTTCCTCTCTGTATGGTACAGCTACAGTACCATTCCCAACGAGTTTTAGCGATGGAGCCTTTTTTTGTTACACTGTAAAAGAAATAAAAGAAGTGTACCGTATGTGTTTTACCACTGCAGCTCTGAAAAGCTACAGAAAACAAAACATACAACTAAAGGAAGTGAAACAGCATAACAAACATGAATACACACACTCACTTTATGGTTAAATATTAAAAAGCTTTGTGTCTGTGGCTGGTGGATGTGGTGGTCCGGACAGACTCAGGCTGAGTGGTGGCAGTGGCTAACATCATTCCCGGTGGTGGTGGTCCGGGGGGCAGACAGACTCAGGCTCAGTGGTGGCAGTGGCTAACATCATTACAGGTGGTGGTGGTCCAGGGGGCGGACTGACTCAGGCTCAGTGGTGGCAGTGGCTAGCATCATTCCTGGTGGTGGTGGTCCGGGGGGTGGACAGACTCAGGCTCAGTGGTGGCAGTGGCTAACATCAGTTCCGGTCATGGTGGTCCGGGGGGGGCACACCGCCTTTGAAAAACTTCAGTTAAAACCTGCCAACATTAACCACATCATCATCCTCATAAAGAAAGCTGCCCTCACAGTCATCGATGTTGGAAGTCTGACCACTAGGAAATTCTTTCTTCATTGTGTCATCATCTACGTCAGTGGTGGGCCATTTCAGGCAGCTACTGACAGTGCCACTAGGATGCTCCATTTCCATATCAACAAGACCACCATGACTAGGCCGGGGTACGAATACCGAGGTTGCAGTCTGTGCTGGTATGTGCCTTTCATTCATTTTAATGAATGTTAGGAAACTAACATTTGCAGGAGACAGGTTTGTCCAACGATCCCTGACTATTGCACCTGCTGAACTGAATACCCTCTCAACACTTACACTGGAGGGTGGGCATATGAGGTACTTCAGTGCCACTGCAGTCAGCTCTGGCCATTCACTGACCTTTCCACTACAGTACAAAAGAGGATCTTCGCTTATTGTCAGATGCCTGTTTTCAGACAAATATGACTAAACCATTCTCTGTGCCGCACTAAGTCCAGTTGTTGATGCATCATCCTGTTCTCCCGAATCATTTATTTCACAGATACCCACTTGGGACAAAGCCTCCCAAAGTGGGTTGACGCCAGCCACTTTGGATGACAGACCACCTGGAACTGCAGTCCCCTTCCCCTTGCAGGATATGCTTGATGGTCCTCCAGGTACACCTTCAGCCAGATTATTCTGCTGAGGTTTGCTGACCTTGGCACGTGACTTCTGTGCCCCATGAACCAAGCGCACCAGTTGACCACTGATATTTTTTACCTGTTCAGGCCCTCCCTCCAGTACTGATGCAATTCCACGTTTTTATTGTGGGTCCAGCATTGTTGCTATGGCAAAGTTGTCACTACGCTGAATGCTCAGATTCTGGTCGAATATTGTTAGCATGTGTTGCAGCAACATACTGCTACTACCATCTCTGGCAACATCAAGGCTATGCTGTACATTCACCAATGTCTGCCTCAGCACCTGCAGCAGTGGAATTGATTAGCTAATGGAGGCAGACTCGCCACTCACTGCCTGTGTGGCATGTTCAAAAGGCCTCAAAATTGTTACTACAGAGTCCATGAGGCACCACTGTTCAGTCGTCATAGACATGGAGGCCCCGGAACTGTCACGGCTAGTGTGCATGACAAGATATTCTGAGATGGCTTTGTATTGTTCATACAACCTCTCTGCCATGTATAAAGTGGAGTTCCATCGGGTGACAACTTCCAGCTTCAAGCGGTGCTGAGGCAGGCTGTTTTGTATCTGCAACTGCCACAGTTGGTCATGAGCCTTTCCAGATCTTGAAAAGTGGGAGCAGATACGTCGTGCAATAGTCAGCATTTCCTTTATATCAGGGTACTGCAGAAACTCCTGAACCACAAGATTTAAACAGTGGGCCATGCATGGAACATGAACAAAAGCTCCATTCGTGATGCATTTCACCACATTTGACCCATTGTCACTTGTTATGAACCCAGCTCTCAGAGACAGAAGGTTTAGCCATCTGTCAGTTTCAGTCAGTACCACATCCAACATGTTCTCACCAGTGTGTGAAGAGGTCACATTGCACATAGCAATCGTTGCATGCTGTCGAATTCCTGGAAGATTGCTACTGCGACAATCCACCTAACTGCACTGATTATTCACCCTACCAACATCAAACAACCCCCGGCATCTGCGCTCAGTGTGCAGTTATACACAAATATGAACTCCCTGCTGTTTTGCCACTTGTCCACATATCCATACTTAAATGGATGAATGGAGAGGAGGAATGTTGAAGGGCATGTCTTACTGAGTCGGACACAGTGTGGAACAACTCGGGGACAGCACGGGTAGAAAAGTATGTCCTGGATGGGACTTTCCATTTTGGACAGGCACGTGCAGCAAACCGCCGAACCCAGAATTCTCCACAAAGGAGAAGGGCAAAAGATCAATTGCCAGCATTTCCGCCACAGCAGCATTGAGTTCACATGACACTGTATGATCTGGGGTACTTCAGCTTATCAAAACACTCTGTAACGTGTGCTGACTTAAACGTTTACATGGGGTGTGTTGATCACAAATGGTTGTGCTCTGTGATGAATGGCATTGGCAGGGGGTGGAGTGTGGACATTTGATGAAGACGGTTGCACGGGTGATGATGACAAACCCAGAAATGCTGTTATTTTGCCAGATTTGCCAACTGGGGTTGATGTACCACTTGCACTACTGCATACTGCATTCACCGCCACGACCACCACCACCACAAAAACTGCTACTCTCACCAGCACTGGACAACATTTCAAAGTCATTATGGTCCTCCACCTCATCATGCCTGTAGTAATCCTCTGCTCTTATTACAGCACTACTGCACACATTTAATTTCCTACTGGGCTTAACAGTCATGGAAGGGGATAACATGCTGGCTATGGTTGCCGGTGACGAGGGTGAACGTCCCACTGTGGTATTAGCTGCCAGCTTGTGCTGGGTCCACCGTGCCAAGTGCCTATTCTTAAGATGAGTATGCTGTCCTCCTGTGCCCAGATGGCTCCCCTTTTTACCTCGACTCACACGCACATGGGAAACCTGGCAGATTGCAACTGAATCATCATTTGCATCTTGAACAAAAAAATCCTAAACAAGGGATTGTGATGCTCTGCTTTTAACCTGTCCATAATGTGGCTTATTTAAGTCCGTTATTGTAAGCACTGAAGTGGGGGGGGGCACGTGATGTTTCGGGCACTGCACACCTGGACTGCTACTGACCACCACGACTACCTAACATATTGATTACTGGGTCATCATCATTATCAACTAAAACCAGTAGATCACACGTTTTTACAGGGGGGAGTCCTGCAAACAGACTCAGACACAGCCACTTTGAATTTCTTTTTCTCCAGTTCCCAACTGAGGTCAATTACATCATCATCATATTCATCAACGTCACACACATCGGAGTCGACATCTTCTGCTTGGATGCTAGCATGTGGACTGCATGTTGCCACAACAGCAACATCATCATCATCATCATCACATTCATCATCAGCATCTACACCACCATCACCTGATACTTTTTCACCACACTGTGAATCACTGCATGGAAAATGCATGACGTTAAGTGCCATGGTGGATGGAATATCACATTGTATGCTATCGTTGACGTGATTATCAGAATCCTCAGGTTCAATTACTGGGATGTTACTGGGAAGTATGACATCATCTACACTGCCACTCACGTGCACTGCTTCACACTCAATATTTTTTGATACGGTACACTGGTCGGAATTAGAACTTGATGCAACAATACTAATACTACCTCCACCACCACTAACACCAGTAACACTAACACCACTGGCTGGGAAAACATCATCTCCTCCAACTATGAGTGAAGCTACTGATTAGGCTGTAAAAAACATTGCAGGAGAAATACCTTTCCTCATATCAGCACTGCACTTCTGTGTCTGCGTACTACTACCACGCCCACAGACCATCTTACTGCCAACATTGCCATGGTGAGAAACAGCTTTGCTTGCACATCTCTTTGCAGGCATTTTGGGGGTCAACCACAATATTATAACCAAATTCAGATTTTGATACGTTCACTCTCTGATTGGAGGGTTGCTGGATGTGAAGCCAACTAAACAACTGTGGCTTCAGCAACAGATAAGAGACTACTGGGGAGAAGACACTGGGGCACATGATAAAAACACGGTCTTGAGTGGCTCCAAAAATGAGAACCTGGATGGGGGGTGGCGACAGGCACAAGGAAAGAGGAGGGCGGTGTACTGGTGTTAGGGGATTCCTTACTCAAGGGGATCAGATGGGGTGGCAAGGGGAGAGGCACAGTCGGATATGGGTGGAGTCCATACTAGGATTAAAGGCAGACATGGCAGGGCAGGCAATCCTAAGGTGCGTAAAGAGGGGTAGAAGGAAACCACACATTGTGGTACATGTGGGGACAAATGACCTAGCAGGGGGAAATGGTGGAGGTAACAAGGGAGAGGATTGAGGAAGTGGGAAGGTTCTGTGAGGAGAATGGGGAGTCTGTGGCCTTCTCTGAAGTGCTCCCAGTACCCTGCGCAAGCACAGTGAGAAAGGAGAGGATTAGAGAGTTGAACACATGGTTGGTAGAATGGTGTCGAACTAAGGGGTATGGGGTTGTGGGCAGCTGGGGAAGTACCTGGGACAATAACAATCTGTTTGCAAGGGATAGGCTGCACTTGAGTGGGGAGGGGAAGGAGGTATTAAAGCAAAGACTGGATAAGTATATTGCGACAAGTTGTGGAGGTGGTGAGGGCAAGACGAGTGGCTCACCAGAGGTTTAGGCGGATGGGAATGAAGTGTACAGGGAGGAATGTGCAAGATGGTCCAGGGAGGTGTCCAGAAAAGTGAGAGAAGCCAAGGCCCAGAGGGAGCTGAGATTAGCACAGGGAATTAATGGGGGGGAGAAAGACTTCTTCAGATACATCAGGGAGAAAAGAAAGTGCAAGGAGACAATAGTGAGAGATAAAAAAGGGTAGGGAGTAGACGGAAAAGGGGAGGAGCAGGCAGAAGCACTGAATAAAAACTTTTGTTCTGTGTTCACAGAAGAAAAGGGGGGACCGCTACCAGCATGGGCTGGGAGGGTGGGGAAAGGAGGAGAGGAAGTGACAGATGGAAGAACTGAGGCAAGTAGAGTCCTAGAGGGACTGAGGACACTGAAGGTAGACAAGGCACCAGGGCCGGATGGTATCCACCCCAGGGTGCTGAGGGAGATGGCAGAGATGTTGGCGGAGCCACTGGCAGATCTTTACAGCACCTCCCTGGAGTCGGGATATGTGCCAATGAACTGGAGGATGGCACATGTAGTGCCATTACACAAGAGCGGGCCAAGGGATGAACCAGGTAATTATTGTCTGGTAAGTCTCACATCAATAGTGTGCAAATTCATGGAAACGATACTAAAGGAAAGACTGGTGTTGTACCTGGAAGACAGTGGCCTCCAGGATGTGAGGCAGCACAGGTTTGTTTCAGGGAAGTCTTGTCAAACCAACCTGATATGATATTATGACTGGGTGACAGGTGAACTGGATAAGGGTCGTGCGGCGGATGTTCTTTACTTGGACTTCAGCAAGGCCTTTGATTCTGTGCCTCATGGGTGGCTTGGGGGGATGCTAACTGGTGTAGGAGTAGGGCCAAAAATGATAAACTGGATTACAAGCTGGCTGGGTGGGAGGCTGCAGTGGGTGGTGGTGAGAGGGGAGCTCTTAACTCCAAGGCCAGTGACAAGTAGGGTGCCACAGGGCTCTGTGTTGGGGACAGTATTGTTTGGACTCTTCATATCAGACATTGGACATGGGGTGGTGAGCAAGGTAAGTCTGTTTGCTGATGACACCAAAATCGGAGCAGTGGTGGATGGAGAGGAGGGGTGGAAGCAGCTGCAGGGGGACCTAAGTAAGCTAGAGGAGTGCTCAGAGAGGTGGCAGCTGGGGTTCAATGCAAAGCAGTATAAGATTATGCACTTTGGGGTGAAGAACCCAAGGAAAGAATACTGGCTGGCGGGGTTAAGCTGGGGATCACAGAGGAGGAGAAGGACCTTGGGGTAATGATAACGGGGACCATGAACAACACTGCCCAGTGTAGGAGAGCAGCTGCAAAAGTGAACAAATGCTGGGGTGCATAGCAAGGGGTTTTTCATCCAGGCAAAGTGTGGTGATCTTGCCCCTCTACAGATCACTGGTAAGGCCGCACTTAGAGTATTGTGTGCAGTTTTGGAGGCCATACCTAAAGCGTGATATCAGGCTGCTGGAGGGGGTGCAGAGGAGGACAACAAAGATGATATGTGGAATGGAGGGGAGAGACTATGACAACAGGCTGGGAGACCTCAATATGTACACCCTAGAGGATAGAAGAGACAGGGGGGACAAGATAGAGACATTCAAGTATCTGAGGGGAATCAATAAGGATGGGGCAGATGGGGTCTTTAAGTTAAGGAGGGGAGGGTCATCAGGGGCATGGGTTAAGAATAGAGGGGAATATTTAGGAAGGAAATGAGGAGACACTATTTCACAGAGAGTGTGGTAGCAAAATGGAATGCCCTACCAGAATGGTGGTATCAAGTAAATCTGTGAACAGCTTCAAAAGGGCATGGGACAGGGAACAGGGGAGAGTGAGGTTGGGGGGTGCAGCGGGATGGCAAAAGGGAGGGGGGTTGGGGCAACTGCAAACTAGGGGTGTTGGCTGCACACTTGAGCAGACTTAGATAGACCGGGTGGTCTGTTTCTGCTGGCACATTCATATGTTTGTACTCTGAGACTGTCATGAACTTAAAACAACTTCAGTAACCAGTGGTGCTGATGAGGTCACAAAAACAATCCAATCTGGTAAAAAATATCTTTCAAACATGGGGTTGGGGGGCAGCACTGAATGCAGACGTTGCAGATTTTTACGGCACTACAAGCAGCAAAACTAAGACCAGATACCATGATCGCAGTACAAAATCAAGCAGCTGCAGTGGACAGCAGGTTCACACTTCTGCGCCTGCAATTACGCTAGTCTGTGGTACAATAAAAGGTATATTATTTGATGCACGCAACACTGCCAATACACAGACACGCAGAACAGTTTGTGTACAATGCTGAACGAGGAATGCGTAGCAAAAGCAAAAGTTCAATGCTATGCCACGTTACATATTGTAAATTTGTAATGTAAACAACCTGAACTTATGAACTGCTGCACCACAGCCACACAACAAACAGCAAGAAAATTTCTACTATTTCTGACAATATTACTGTGTGTACATTAACACAGTCAGTCATATAACAAAAATATAACCAAAAAACAAAGAAATCACTATTTCTCCAACTTAAATCTACCTACACCACAGATACGCCCCTCCCCCAAAGCACACTTTCACTGTCTTTCACCACACACACTCAATGTTGTAAATTAACATTAAAAATCCACACAAAAACAAAAATGCTCGATGATATCAGCACAGAAGGATTTCCTACAATCGATGAACTAAAGTTGGATCCCAAAAAAAAATGCAAAAATGCTTTTTGAACAGCTTTTACAAGGTTGCTATCACAGACAGCTATCAGAGCACACTGTCTCCTACTCCTTCCTACACATACTACCTCGAACTGAGGCTGTGCAGATCAATATAGAGCCCATGTGACCTGAAATCCCATGAATCACTGCAAATTCGCCTTTGGAGCTCAAAAACAAGGGGAAGTGAGGCGGAGTGCACTGCCTGCAATGCACTTCACCTTAAATTTGGCAGAGTAGTGGTCTGGGGAGGAGGAGTAACATGAAGTCATTGTTTCTAATGGACTTCGCGTTCCTCATTATAACCCGAAGTACTCCACTTCACATTGCAGAGCACTCCGCGAATCTGCCTTTGCTCCACAAATCGCTTCACGGAGCGGATTGAGCCCACTTCGCCCACCACTAGGCATGAGTGGAATATACAGTGCTCACGAGGCAGGAGTGAAAATATTTTTCATATTCCACAATGTGCCCATCATGTGTCCTATTTATACAATGGGGCCTCACTGTTGCAAAATGTACAATTTGCGAAGCTTGCGGTGGGTTAGCGCGGGTTTAGCGTGGCTTTGAGCGGGTTTAGCGTGATTGCACAGGTTTAGCACGATTGCGCAGTTTTGCACAGGTTTAGCATGGGTTTCGGGGGTGTAATAAATGGTATTTTATTTTAACTCTGCTGACGTCATCAGGATTTATTTCACTGCAGTGAAAAATAACATGGTTTATTTCATTGAAATATGTCTAACCCCATTGTGTATATGTGTGTAAATATATATATATATATATATATATATATATATATACACATATATATATGTAATAGATAACCCACTCTGAGGTGTGCGGTCACGCTCTGATATACGCATGCCTTGGTGTGCGTCAACCACCCAAGGCGTGCATATATCAGAGTGGGACCGCACACTGTCGAGAGGGCTATCTATCTTATAAAATGGCAAAATTGTTTTTAAGGGGGGTAAAAGTGCAGGTGTGTGGTCACGCTCTGATATACGCACGGTCATGTGATGTGATCCAACAAATCAGCAGACAAAATTTTTCCTACCCATTTTATAAATATATATATATCATGAATAAATATAGTAATATTATAGTGTTTACATTTTCTGATGCATCAGCTTTATTTTTGTATGGTATACCAATGAAACACAGATGTCTCGTGTAGTGTGATGTCTTTTATATAATGTTATAAGAATAGATTTGATGCGGATGCCAAGTTCTTTCCAGGCAGGGAAGGGTGTAACCCCCTATAAATGGAGGTTCCTAAAATGTCTTCTTGGGCTTGCCTAATGCCCACTGCCAAGATGGTGTTCTGTGTCTCCAGTAATTAAAATGTGTCTGCATGAGAGTGCCCTGTTAGTCTCCGTGCTAGCCTCTTTAAGAGCTATTTTGTATGGGATAATTAGTCTGGGTTGGGACCGAGCAGCTTAAGGCTCGTGGTCCGCTCTGGGAATGGTCTTTCTGCTCCATTCTGCTATCGCTATAAATGCAGAGAGAACCCTTTTAGGATCTGTGATTGTTTGCTGTTTATCTGTTTAAATAATTATAATATGGAAGTTTGTCTAACCTACCTTCCTTTGCAGCATGGACTTTCTGTTTAGAGCCACCATTTTGGTTCTGGACTGCCAGAGTTGGACAAATTGGAACTTTGGGGGACCCTAAAATGGAGACCGTCCCCAGAGGTCCTGTGGGATTGAATTTCTGGAAGCACCACTGTATGGTGACGGCGCTAATGCCAATAGCCCCCACAGTGACACCCGCATACTGCCGCAGCCGAAACCGACACACTCCACACCAACCACCATGATCCTGACACAGCAGCCACACCAGACACACCATCAGACTGCAAGGCACACAGCAGACAGGATGCACCGGCACAGACAACCCATGAAACCGGCGCTATAGCACTGGACTGGTCAGAGCGCCCCCCCTCCCAAACCACATCAGACCCGATGGACAGTGGCGAGACACTGCAGGTCATGGGTGGGGGCACCGGTAGGCACCACAAGGGCAGCAGGTTTGTGACATGGCAGCAATGACAGAACTGGGGAAACCTGAGGGCAGCAGACACAGGGCACCCATGCAGTTCCTACAGAGCAACATGGTTGGACAGGGGCCAGGTGCATGGTGCACAGTGGCCACAGTGGTGCTGCCGCTGTGGGGGGCATGTCGGCTGCTGTGGTGGGTTGCTCTTGTGGCGGTCAGGGTTCCGGCTGTCACTGTGTGGGTGTCGGGATTGTGGTGTTGCCACGACACCATCCTTCTGAATTTCTGTAGGAAGTATAGTTTTTGATATTTAGTGCCTAAATGGACCTGGAGGCGATGTCTTCTCTGTGACAGACAGATGCATCAACCAACCGACCCTTTTGGATCACTGGGAAATCCCAGAGCTGCTTGCAGCAGTGCGTCAGTTGAGAGTTGGCATTTGGAGAGTGAACAGTTTGAGCCATTCGAGCAGCTGCTCCTGCATGGTAGTGCAGGGATTCAGCGGGAGGGCTGTGTCTGGCCTGCCTGCTACCATCTTCCAGTGTGACAAAATTGTGCAAATAAATTGTACTGCATCCGAATATCTTATTGAGATGTGAATCTTGAATTGTTAGAGAGTGAATTTCGCCTGAGTGTGGACCAAAGACTTGCTCCAGAAGCAATCGGCCTGTCAGGTACCAGAGAGAGTTTCAGAATGGGAGGTGTGCGCAGAACCCCTGTTAAATTGCAAACGGACTTCATCCGATCTGTGGCTCATATCCTTATTACTTATAAGTGTGCTGAATGTGTTGTGTGGGTCGCGATTTGGTTCTCCACTATCAAACGGGTTACGCTAGCTGGAAGCTGCTCCAGCGCTCAAATGGACTAAATCTGAACTGTCTGCTGTAGTCTGGGCCCTACCATCTTGGCCTAGACCCACTCGGGGATTCGGCTCCCTGCTCAACACCATCAAACAGGCATCGACCACCTTGGTGCGTCATGTGGGCCCTGCTTCCCCTGGCAAGCCAGAACAACATCCAGAGGTCTTCATCTCGTCAGTCCTGCCTCCTGGTCTGGGTAGCGTGAGTACTAAATAGGGTAGCCCCTGCAACAAAGCTGCAATTATTGTGTGTCATCTGATTTAATTGTTTGAGTTTATCACAAAGAAATGAGTCATCCGGCTCTGGAATACAAATTCTGGGTTGAACTGTATGTTAATTGTTTCCTTTCCTAAGGGCCCCAACAATAGCTGCAACATCAGCCTACCCCGGGCAGTGCTTCAGGCTAACCTGTATAACAACTGGGTACCCAGAGGTGTGACTGTGACAGAGGGACTCTTAATGCATGCATGCTCAATCTGAATAAATCAGATCTAGAATCACCTTCTAGATTGCTGCCCCACCCCTGTTCAATCCCCCTGAATAAATCAGATTTTGATCTTTCTGCATTGAAGCTGGCTAATGTGTACCTTTGTGGAGGGGATATTGTCTTGTTGTTGAACTGTTATAATACAGGTCTTAATTTGCAGGAGGTCTCCAGGACTTTTGCAGCTTATCCAACCCTGGTGGTAAGTGTACTGAGTGAGGGTTCAATAATGATGTTACATGGTATATGTGATTGTTTATCTGCTTATCTGTTTAGGCCACTAGAAGGGTTGGTATGGGGGGTTATAGTGGCCTGGAGGACTATACCCACAGCACTTACACTACCCCAAAACCATTCCTCCAGGTGGAAGCACCCATTCTCCAAGCTCAGGCCCCTCAACCTGTGCCTAGTCACACATGCAGGGGTAGTATCCCTTGGGGTAGCCCCACTTAGAGGTTACAAAAAAAAAAAAAGATCCCTCTACTTGACATCCTCTGATGACTCCCACCTACAAGCCAGGGACAGATTTACAGTTGTGAGTTGTGAATCGTGATTGCAGTAATACACAGTACACCGCAGTCCACCACCACTTCCTTCCAAGCTTAGCTGACTCCGACTACAGTTACTGTTCAGTGACCTACTGAACAGTGTGTCTCAGAATTTAAATTGGTGATGCAGACATCAGGCGCATGGCCGCACACACAGTCCCTCACGACTTGGTTAATGCTTATACATAATGATAAACAAA
This sequence comes from Neoceratodus forsteri, assembly GCA_016271365.2. Taxonomy (NCBI): domain Eukaryota; kingdom Metazoa; phylum Chordata; order Ceratodontiformes; family Ceratodontidae; genus Neoceratodus; species Neoceratodus forsteri. The sequence continues at coordinate 242,208,071 of CM057451.1, forward strand.
GAAGGATAAGGAGGAGGAATAATGGATGAAATGAGTGATGATGACTGATGATGATGACACTTGTGTGTGTACTTTTATTACTTGTGTTGTAGTGCACACAGGCTAGTACAGGTCACAAATTCAGAATATCCCCTGGGCCCCCCACAGACAGCAGCACACTAGCACAGGTGTAGTAAGATGTATGTTTGTCAGAAAAGTATTTTTTTTTATTTGTAATATATGAAATCATGAATGAACGTTAATGAGTGATCGTGATTGGGTGGCACAAGACAAAGATTTATTTTGTCAGTCTGCCCTTGCCCTGTACACACAGCCACATTTTATTTATTTTTATTTAATTTTTGTTGACCGGGTAAGTGCACTAGAGAAAGTCTGCCTATTTTCAGGCACTACCCGGGGGAGGGGGCTACAGATGAATGCCAACTGACCTTGAATCAGATTAAGCTATTGGTGGTATTTTAGTGAATGCTGAGGCCAAGAAAAGAAATAAAACTTTTATTTGGGATTTCTGGGACTGTAAAATTTCTCGTGACCCTTCCCCCCCACCATAGTCTCTCTTTCCTCTGGATCTGGAATGGATGGCACAAGTCAAAGATTTATTTTGTCAGCCTGCCCTTGCCCTGTACACACAGCCACAATGAGGCCAGGAAAAAAAAAATTATTTGGGGTTTCTGGGACTGTAACATTTCTTGTGCCCCCCAGTAGTCTCTCTCCTCTGGATCTGGATGACACAAGTCAACGATTTATTTTGTCAGCCTGCCCTTGCCCTACACACAGCCATATTGAGGAGGCCAGGAAAAGAAAAGAAAACTTTTATTTGGGATTTCTGGGACTGTAAAATTTCTTGTGCCGGGACTTTTGGTGACGTCATGCTCGAGTCGGCGGCCTGAACTAGGAGCTCCGTCACAATCCACGAGTTTAACCTCCTAATTTCTCCTATTAGAATATCAAAATGTTAGAAAGGGACAGCGGGAGGTACACTATGCCAAAGAAAAACAATCGAGTGAAAAATAGAGCGATAGATCCGCCAGATGCTGAGAGATTGCAGGGAGATGAATCCGAAAGCGAAGGCTCACAGGCCTCGAGCGGCTCTTCCCGGGATGTTGCTGAAAGTGGCCAGATATCACTGAATATCGTACAGCGACAAATATCTCTTGTTTTGAATGAGTTGAGGAATTTTCGCAAAGAAATTAGGTCCACCACAGCAGCTCTGCGTACCGATATAAATAAGCTCGAGAAACGGCAAGATGAATCTGAGTCCCAGGCGCAAGAAACAGAATCCCGAATGACTAAAACCGAGAGGGCCATAGTACAACTATACAGTTCGGTTAAGCTTCTTAGAGACAGAGCCGAAGATGCGGAAAGCAGAAACCGCAGAAACAATATTAGAATTTCTGGGATTCCTGAAGGGGCTGAGGGAGGTGAAATGCTGGAATTTATGCACAAAACTTTAAAAGAGCTGCTCTCACTTCCCCCGACAGTGACCCTGAAGATTGAAAGAGCACATCGTACCTTAGGGCCGAGACCACAGCCGGGAGCTCGCCCCAGAACAATCGTAGTGCGATTTCTCAGGTTCCAGGACAAAGAAGCAGTGTTGCATGCAGCGTGGAAGGCGGGAGTCGTGTCACTGGCTATCAACAGGCTTTATTTCGAGAACGATTACACACCAGAGATCATGGCCAGACGTAGGGCCTACATCCCTCTGATGCGGGCCTTGAAGCTGAAAGGGATAAGATTTAGAACCCCCTACCCAGCGAAGCTCACCGTACTGTTCGGAGATGGCCCGCTGACGTTTGACAATGCTGCATCAGCCACACAGGAGCTGTGGAAACGAGGGATCGATGTGCAGGTGCAACGGACAAACCCTGAACCCTCAACAGCCTCCAAATTGGCCCTTAAAGTGTGGAACAACGGTCAGAGAGAAGCGAGACGGCGGCAGGGAGCTGAAGCAATCCAGAACATTGTGGCAACGTTGAGCAAGCAAACCCCTGTAGGCTCTGGAGGATCGGGACATCTGGGAGCTGAAGGATGAGAGCCATAAGTACATTTTTGGGCTGAGTAGCTACTCGCAGGGGAACTGCTCTTGGGCAAAAAGAATTTGGAACTGCTTTTGGACATGTTTGAACTCTGCTCCTTGAACGTGAAGAGAGGGATGGGATACTCTCATCCACACAAAACCTTCGCACAGCATGGATAGACTGGTACTGGGGGGGGGGCGAGGGTAGTTCGGGAGGGGCAGGTGGAGTGCTACTTGTAGGTTTTACAATGAGCAGGGTTCAGTGATGGAAGGTAAGTCGTTGAGGCTGATCTCTCAGATCGAGCAGTACGGCTGGGTGACTGGGGTGTGCCCATAGGTTAGACTCAGGTCGCTTTCACCCCTGGGGGGGGTCAAGATCTGCCGCTTGAAGGCCTTGGGGAGGGGAAGGGCGGGGCCTTCGTCCCTGACATCCAAAGTTGTGTGGATCCGCCTCCACCTATGGTCGGCGGAATGCTGGAACCTAAATCTGCGGCTGTGCGATAAAAGGGGGGGAGAAGGGGGGGTAGCGAAATGCAGCCGCTCTTTTCACTCGGTTGCACCAAATTGAATATGGAGCCTTATAGACTAAGTTGGGGACGTGGTTAAAATAAATCAGAGGCTGAGAGCAGTTAAGAGAGCCAGTTGTGCAAGACGCAGCCAGTGGGGAGATGCGCTGAGGCATTGTACAGCGACTTCCCTCTAAGGTCTCACCTTTTCCGCCGGATTGGAGGAACGCTGGGGGGGCGGGGGATGTTAATGGTTGGGGGTTGGGGGGTGGAGAAGAGTCCGGGGCTATCCGGAGGTCCAGGAGAGCAGATGCAACCGGTCCCGCAGGTGTTGCTCTGGGTCCTCTGTTCCCCTCCAGTCGGCGGGTCTGTGGCCTATTTGAGGAGTGGGCTATGGCTTACTGGGGGGGTGCTCGGGCTGTCTTGCTGTCCATTGAATGGCTCGGCCTCACAGCCAAAGCGTGGGCGAGTCGGCCGGAGGGCGGTTTGGACAGGGAATCGGGGGCAGGTTGGGGAATGTTTTCCTTAATGCTAGCAACTCCAGGGGTGAGCGGGGGGAGGAACGTCTGGCAGAGAGAGCGGGCTTACTGTTCAGGGCCACACGTCAAGAGGGAGATTATTTGAATATGTGCAAGACTTCTGCAGTACTTCTTTCCCTCAGGCAGCGACTTAGCACTTTTCAAAGGGAACTTTTCCCAACCTCGCTAATTAGGGGGTAGGCTGGGGTAGATGAAGGTCTGCTACATAGCGATAGGGGTTACTCCTTAGGTGGAGGATGCCCGGAGGGGCAGAACGAGTGGGCCTGCTTGGGGGGACCTTGATTTCATAGATGTCCGCGGGTGTGATAGGTCCCTTCCAATACAGCCAAAGCCCTAATGGGCTGGGGTGAAATCAGGATGGTTGGAATGGATGGAGGGAAATATTCACACTACTATGGATTGTGCCGAGACCTGGGATTATCTTTGCGGGGTAGTATCACCCATATTTAGGGATAGGTGCAGGCTGCTGTAATTGACAATATTGGGGGGGGGGGCAAGAGGAGGGTGTCCATGGTATGGCTCCAGATCCCTTTAAGTAATGAGGTTGGCTCAGGATTTGCTGCAGCACTGAAGCTATCAAGGTGATGCTGGTAAGAGTCCTCACTCCGAAGGGGCCGATCTGAGAAAGTAACTGCGCCCAGCTACACCTTGGATATTGAATTGGGGGGGATAAGATAGACAATGAACCTCAGATAGCCGGGCTACTGTACTCAAGAGGTAAGCGGAGGCGGAGTAGATGGTGGGTGATCACAGTGGAGCCCGGTGGGGGTGGGACAAAGATGCTTGTAGGTGAACCTGGAAGTCCCCTTAGAAAGTAAGGGCAGGCGCCTGTCTATAAAGCATGGTGGGGGCCTGTTCAAGTGACGGACGGGGCAGGTAAGTACCGATTGGGTAACCCGAGTACATAACAAGGTGGGCCTGCCGCTTTGGGATGGAAGGTGCTGAGTGAGACAACCCATAAACGGAGCTTCACTGTGGAATACCCGCTCAGGACACTGGGGAATCGGGAAACAGACTTACTGGAGTGGGGGGGAGGGTTTCAGGGAGGCTTAAAGCGCATGCAGCCCCTTAGGGTGAGTGCAAATTTGGATAGACCCTCAATCTAACCTGCTGAGTCAAAACGCCCTCTTATAAACTGCCGGGAGGGACATTTGGGGGGCAGGCGGATATTGGGGTTAAAATAATTCGTATACCACTCATTGTTACAGTACACAAGATAAAATAGTTGTATTCGACTCTTCAAAATCCGGTGTCACCACCCCTTTCTTTATTCCACTCTCAGAATAGGCACTTTAGGTGTCAGGGGGGCATCACGCTTAGTGATGAAGCCTCAATGCGTGGGCAGTTCCATGCCAGGGAATCTGTTCCAGTTTCCCACTGTTGGAAGTACCAGGTTTTTTTATTTCATGTTAATAGTTTGTTTGTTTGTGTGTTCCAATTCCACATGTTGGTGTGACTGTATTCAGTTAGGTATGACAGGTATTGAGCTGATAGATACTGATGGGATACAGAATGAAGAAAAGGGGAGGATCTTTCAGACCAGCGGGACCACCTCTAGGTTACAATGACCAACGCACGGGTTAAGTTATTGTCCCTGAACATTAATGGGATTACCTCTCCAATAAAAAGGTCACGAGTCCTGACATTTCTCCGTAGGAGTCAGGCAGGACTGATATACCTCCAGGAAACCCATCTGAGTTCTGGGAACATCTCAAGCTCGCCAGGCTCAGTAGGGGAACACTATATAGCTCCTCAAGTAGATCAGGCAGGCGAAGGGGGGTTGCAATAATCATTCCAGCAGGTACTCCATTTCAACACCAACGCACCATAAGAGATACAGAGGGACGGTTGATAATAGTCCAATGATCCCTGAACGGGACGCTGGTTACCCTGGCTAACGCTTATTTCCCTCCTGGGACCCCCGTCCCGCAATTGAAAATGCTGATGGATAAAATCCTGCAAAATACAAAGGGCATGCTCTTGCTAGCGGGAGATTTTAACTTGACACAGAATGCTTCACTAGATTCCTCCAATCCTAAGGTATCTAAGCAAACGCCAGGGCAAAAGTTCTTTAGGAGATATGTTAGAGAGGTAGGATGGACCGACGTCTGGAGGCATTTACATCCTCGAACCAGGGATTACACACATTATTCAGCAGTACATAGGACTTACTCACGAATAGACCAAACATACACACAGGCTGAATTTTTGGACAGGGTGGGCGAGGCTCAAATAGGGGATGTCTCTCTCAGACCATGCTCCCGTGTGGACAACCTGGGAGATGGGACTGCAGCCAAAGAACTCCAGATGGAGACTCAACCCTATTACCTACGCCTGAAAAGTTTAGGAGTTTTAGTGGATAAATTAGCTGAGATACTGGAGCTCAATCCTCCGTGGACTCGGCACCTCAATGCATTGGGACACTATCAAAGCTGTCCTAAGAGGCCATATCATATAACACACTGCAGAACTAAACCCGACGGAGAAAGGCCAGAGGCCACCCTAGAGGAGAACTACACTTTCTCCAATATGCACATAAGTGTGGGGACACCTCCGTGCTGCCCGGCTTCAGGAGGTTAAGGCTGAACTGGATCGTCTGGCCTCCAACAGACTGAGCTAGCACTGACTTCGTGAGGCAGAGATACTCATGAGGTGGGACCTCGTGCCACTAGGCTGCTAGCGTATCAGGCCCGGAGGCAAAGGAAAGCCTCAACAATCACTTCCCTTAAACACCCGGTGGGGGGCCAGTACCTAACTAAGATAAATGATATGGCAGCAGCATTTGCAAAGTATTATTCGGATCTTTATACCCCAGAACAGTCTCCCACTGTGTCACAAATTACGAGTACCTTGGGAAAATAACCTTGCCTCGACTCGACCAAGTCCAAGCAGAATCCCTTACCTCAATCATAACGGAGCAAGAGATAGCTGAAGCAATCTCCTCAGTGAAAACTTTAAAATCTCCAGGTCCCGATGGCTACGGGAGTGAGTTCTATGGGACTTTGAGGCAACAAGTATCCACTCAACTCCTTACTCTGTTTAATTCCATACTCGCGGGGGAGCTTCCTCCCCCATCATGGGCTCTCGCAACGATCTCTGTAATTCCGAAGCCGGGGAAGAACCCACAGCATTGCAGCTCATACAGGCCTATCTCGGTCTTAAACTCAGATTATAAGATGTTCATGCATATATTAGCACGTCGGCTAGACAGGATTATGCCCATGTTAATAGATCAGGATCAGACAGGCTTTGTTAGAATGCGTTCAACAACAGATAACATCAAGCGTACGATGCATATTGTGCATAGTATGCAATCAGGAAATGTCCCAGCAGTCCTCATTAGTCTCGACGCTGAAAAAGCGTTCGACAGAGTGGCGTGGCCCTTTCTATATAAAGTTCTGGAGAAACTTGGCCTTCCCAGCAGTATTGTGGGGGTTTTGCAAAACATTTACACAGGCCCTCAGGCCTGCGTTAAGGTGGGGGGGGCATCACTCGGAGTACTTCCCACTCAGAAGGGGAACCAGACAAGGATGTCCATTATTGCCCCTTTTATTTGCAGCCTTTATAGAACCCCTAGCCCAGGACATTAAAGAAGCGCCAGATGTCACCGGTGTGAATATGGGAGGCGCAGAGCATCGAATAGCGTTATACGCGGACGATGTCTTGTTGTACCTCACAAACCCAGAACAATCCCTACCAACTATATGACACTCCTGGACCAGTATAGTCAAGTTTCGGTTATAAGATGAACTTGTCAAAACAGAAATCCTGTCATTCCACTACCTTCCTCGCCGCAGGTAAGCTCCATTTTCCCATGTAACTGGAATTTAACAAAATTAAAATATTTGGGGTAACTATTACTAAAAATTTCGCTGAATGCTTTCAAAATAACTATGGCCCTTTACAGCTCAGCTCAGGGCGGACCTGGGGCCTGGGCCGCTGCCCTCACATTGTCGAGAATAGACCTAATAAGGATGGTAGCATTGCCTAGGGCCCTGTACCTGTTCCAGAATGTCCCACTTTGCATAGAAAAAACATTTGTGGAGTGGAGCCACCTTATCTGTAAGTTTATCTGGGGGCAGGAAGCCTTGTGTCCTAATGAGGATACTTAGCCTTCCTCGGGGGAGGAGGCTTGCATTACCAGATCTGCAGCTGTATTATGGGGTTGCTATGATGACCCATGTTATGGCTAGACAGAACGAGGTGGGGAACCACATTGGTTACAAATTGAACAGTCCCTTATGCCAGATAAAGATTACTATCAGAACTTATATGCTTCTAGCCCCAGGCTTGATCCTCGGCTCCTTCTGATCCGGTGGCTCAGAGAGCAAAGTAAGGCATGGCAACGAATTAAAAAGGTCAATCCTGTCTCCTTTCCTGGCTCTGATCTGCCCAATTTCAAGGCTGGGGATTTCCTCCCAACCGACTTGACCATGGATTCCAGATGTGGAGAGGTATGGCTAAGATATCTTACACAGATAATGTCCCAGGAGAAATATGGCCCTTTAATAGAGTACAAAGTAAGTTTAATATTCCAATCGGATTTTACAGATTTCTACAGTTAAGACACTATTGCCGAGGGCTCCCCAGGATTGCTCATAGCCCGGAGAGTTACCCTGCCTTGGTAGTAGTCCAGTCTCTGTTAAATACAGGGGCAGATAGGCTTCACTTAATCGCCCGTTACTACAGGGCCCTCAATACTCAGGGAGTGATACACACAGGGACCATACGAGCTCAATGGCAGGAAGAACTTGGTTCTCCTCTCACACAAGAGGACTGGCGAGAGCAACAATACTCTTCTAGGGTCGCAAGCTCCCATCAATGGCAGGAATTTGCATGGAAGAATCTAATTAGATACTTCAGAACGCCAGTAATGACTAGTCACTACTCGCAGTCAGCTTCGGCAGGGTGCTGGAGACAATGCGGAGAGAGCAGAGCCACACACACCCACATTATGTGGTCCTGCCCGAAACTCAAGCCCTTCATGGATCAATTGCAGAGACACTTGAGAGAGATATTTGACCCTCAGCTACAACTCACAGGGAGGGTATATCTTTTTCTTGATACTCCAAGGGGGTACAAAAACCAATATTAGATACCTCCTACATCTGCTGCTTACAGCCAAAAAGTAGTTACTAAGCTTTACTAACAGACAACCGCCCACGATCCAGCAATGGTGGAGGTCACTAGGCAGATTTATCAGATGGAGCAGATCACCCATGGGCTAAATCAATTAAAAGAGAAGTTCACTGATAGGTGGTCCCACTGGTTAATATACTATATGAGGTATGATGACACCTTTATACCTTGAGGTAGTTGAGTAGGCCTGGAAAGCGATATCGCATTCATGGTAGAAGTGGCCACTGCTCTTGGAGTGAGAGTGGGCAATAAATGGACTATCTGAAATTAATACCTGTCCGGGTACAGTCCTGCGGGCTGTCGACACTGGAGAGAGTGGGGATTGCTGATTGATTTGAGAGGCCTCACCAGGGCGTTATGCCCACGGGTTTATTTGATCTCGGAGAGGGATAACTCGGAGGATGTTAAGGTAATAAGGATTCGATATCCCCTTATGAATTAATTAATGAACATTAGCGTTATCAGATATCTATGTATTAGTCTCAAATCAATTTATTGTAAATCAATAATCCTGTCACTGTTTTCGTGTATGTATGTTTGTCGCAATATGAAAATCTAAATAAAATGAGATTTAAAAAAAATTTCTTGTGCCCCCACACTGTAGTCTCTCTCTCTCTCTCTCTCTCTCTCTCTCTCTCTCTCTCTCTCTCTCTCCCTCTCTCTCTCTCTCCTCTGGATCTGGATTGCACAAGTCAAAGATTTAGTTTGTCAGCCTGCCTTTGTCCACACACACTCACATAGCCACACTGAGGCCAGGAAAAGAAACAAATATTTTATTTGATTTCTGGGACTGTAACATTTCTCATGCCTCCTCGCCCCGCGTAGTCTCTCTCCTCTGGATCTGGATGGCACAAGTTAAAGATTTATTTTGTCAGCCTGCCCTTGCCCTACACACATCACACAGCCACATTGAAGAGGCCAGGAAAAGAAAAGAAAACTTTTATTTGGGATTTCTGATGTGACTGTAAAGTTTCTCGTGCCCACCCCCCATAGTCTCTCTCTCTCTCTCTCTCTCTGGATCTGGATGGCACAAGTCAGAGATTTATTTTGTCAGTCTGCCCTTGTCCTACACACACTCAGACAACCACACTGAGGCCAGGAAAATAAAATAAAATACAACTTTTATTTGGGATTTCTTCTGGAACTGTAAAGTTTCTCATGCCCCCCCCCCCCATAGTCTCTCTCTCTCTCTCTCTCTCTGGATCTGGAATGCATTGCACAAGTAAAAGATTTATCAGCCTGCCCTTGCCCTGTACACACAGTCACACTGAGGACAGGAAAAGAAAAAACAACTTTTATTTTGAATTTCTGGGACTGTAAAACTTTAACCTCACCCTCTCCTCCTCCTCCTCCATGCCTGACCCCTGGAAGACTGCGAAGGTGATTCCCATTTTTAAGGCTAGGGACCCTCTATCTATGGACGACTATTGTCTGATCTCCATCCTCCCCCACCTAAGTAAACTACTCGAGAAAGCTGTCCACCATCAACTTGCTAACTACATTGGTAAACACAACCTCCTGTGCAGCCAACAGCATGGCTTTCGAAAAAACCACTCCACCGCCTCTGCCCTCGCACTCCTGATCAACCACATCCTCATCAAAATGGACCATGGTAATGCTACCGGAGCAGTCTTTGTTGACCTCTCCAATGCTTTCAACATGGTAAACCTTGCCCTTCTCCTCTCCAAACTATGTAGCCTTGGCTGTTCTCAAGAGGTTACTACCTGGTTCAAGAGCTACCTCACTGCCCGCTCCCAATTTGTGTGTATTGGCCCAGCTCGCTCCCACACCCTGCCCATCTCTACAGGTGTCCCCCAGGGCTCCATACTGGGCCCCCTGCTATTCTCTTTATTTATAAACTCCCTCTCCTCGGACTGTCTCAATTGTCACTCTCTCCTCTATGCTGATGACCTTGTGCTCTTCTACAGCGATAAATCCTCCGACAATATTTCTTCACTTCTCTCCCGAAACTATGCTGTGGCCCATAACTGGTTCACAACTAACCTCCTTCTGGTTAATGCTAAAAAAACAAAATCCATGCTGTTCAGATCAAAGCCCTTCCTTGCTAAATAAAAAACTCACCCACCTCTCAACATCGTGACCCCTGATGGCCAAGTCCTTGAAGATGTGTGTACTTTCAAATACCTAGGAGTTCTACTCGACCCCTCTGTCTCCTTTTCCGAACACACCTATTCATTAGTTTGAAGGTTTCACCAAAAATTAGGTGCCGCCTACAGATTCCGGCAATACTTTTCTCCGGAAGACTGACTTACCACTGTATAGGGAAATCTATTCCCCATCCTGGACTACTGCTCCCCTATCTATGCCAGGACATCTGCCACCCTCATGGCCAAGCTCTCCTCTGCCTGTAACGGTGCCTGTCATTTTGACTTGCTGGCCCCTTTCACCACACACTACTGTGTTCTCTACAGCTTGGTAGGATGGCTCCCACTGCAAGGCCGTTTCGACCTAACCCTGTGCTGCATGGTGGATTCTGCCATTCGTATTGGCCGGGTATCTCCCCTTGCACCCTTCCTTGCTGTCTGAACCTGAAGCCTCCCCTCAAACAGCACCCCCACCGAATATCCCCAGGGTGTCCACCAACATGGGTGGCAGAGCCTTGTCAGTGACAGCCCCTGCACTGTGGAATAAACTACCTGCCGAGCTCATCTCCCTCAACACCCACTGCCAGTTCAAATCCCACCTCAAGGACTGGCTGCTGACTTCCTGCTGTCACTGCTTCCTTGGGGGTATGCTCCCAGGATGGTGACTATTACAGTGAAATGTCGATGCCAAAAACAATGACATTTTCACGGTAATAGTCCCCCTGCTTCCTTGGGGGTATGCCCCCAGGATGGTGGCACTATTACAGTGAAATGTCGATGTCAAAAACAACGACATTTTCGCTGTAATAGTCCCCCCCCCCCCCGAGACACCAACACTCTCTCTCCTGGCCCTGCACCCTCTCCCTGATCCAGCTATGACTCAGAGTTAGAATCCTTTAGATGGGGGGGGTGTGGAGGGCAGAGCCCCCCACATGGGGGGTTCAGGAGGTAAAGCACCCTGATGAAAAAACAGTTGGCGTCTCCAGTCGGATTTATGACAACCACAAGTTGCAGTCGACATAAATCTGTCTCTGTGATGGCAGTCAACAACTTAGTTGTCATACAGGCATCGTAGAGCTTCCCTGGGTAGTTCACTCACTTTCCCAACTGCACCCTACCAGGGAATGTGTATATATATATATTAGATTAATTAAGCTGGCCTGCTTGTGCACTTGAGCTTTAGTACCCATGTTTGTTAATCCTGCCACCCACCCCTCCGCCTCCTTGACTCTATACTTTGCTACGCCTTATCCCTCTTTCTACATACACTTAAAAATCCCTTGTTTGTCAGTGTCTCCTATTGTAACTACTGCTGATAGAACTGTATGTTTATGTATACCCTTACTTATTGTAATGCCTAACTCATGTATGGTTTATGGAATCCTCTATTTTTTGTTGCTCTTCTATTTGCCATTCCCATGCACTGTTGTAACCGTTATCTTTTTTTTTTTTGTCAACTGTTCCATTCTTTGTTGTTTGTTACATTAGTTCCTGTGCCACAGTATGTGGCTCGGGTCGTGCCTGAAAACGATCCTTGGGATCAGCGCATCTACCCGGTTACCAAAGTCATAAATAAATAAAATAAAAAATAAATAAAATGTTTCACCCCCCCGACCGTCTCTCTCTTATTTTCTGGATATGAGATGGCACAAGCCAATATTTATTTTCCAGCCTGCCCTTGCCCTGTACACACAGCCACATTGAGGCCAGAAAAGGAAAAAAAAATTATTTGGGATTTCTGGGACTGTAAAATTTCTCTTGGGCCCCCAGTAGTCTTTCTCCCCTCTGGATGGCACAAGTCAAAGATTTATTTTGCCAGCTTGCCCTTGCACTACACACAGCCACATTGAGGTCAAGAAAAGAAAAAAAACTTTTATAGATTTCTGGCACTGTAAAATTTCTCTCGGGCCCCCAGTAGTCTCTCCCTCTCTACTCTGGATCTGGAATGGCACAAGTTAAAGATTTTGCCAGCGTATCCTTTCTCAGTGTACACCGTCTGAGGCCAAAAAAAGAAAACAAACTTGTATTTGGGATTGTTTGGCACTGTAAAATTCTCTTGGGCTCCCAGTAGTCTCTCACTCTCTCTTGTTTGGAGGATCTTCTGGATTCAATTTCTGGATGGCACAAGTCAAACATTTCTTTTGCCAGCCTGCCCTTGCCCTATAGTACACTGCCTGCCACACTGACTTTTTTGCCTTGCTTAACTCCCCTGGCAGTCACCCACTATCTCTTTCCTGCCTTGGATTCCTCTCTACCTCGATGATGACTTTCTCTCCCCCCCCCCCCATCCAGTAAGGCCTCTTCTCCCCTTTGTTTAACAAATAGACTTTTTAAAATTTATATTTAGTTTCTCTTTGCGGTGCGCAACTATAGTGTCTTGCTCTGCAGCAGTAAGCTCCTCCAACCATCCACCAAATCGTCTGTGCTCATGTTGCACACTCACCACGGTTATATATCGTGAGTGCATCCCGTGACTTACTATCCTGCTCTGTTGCCTGATTGGATGCCACCGGCCGCCTGTACATGGAACAAGCATGCAGACAGGTTCCCCATGGCAACACTACATTGAATGGCACTCGGTCTCCACGGACCCAGACTTCTGCAGCGAAGACCGTATTTATACAGGTCTGGTCTGGGGATTTGGATCTTGGGTGGAAACTTCGGCCCAGCCCTAGTTGGAACTTTGGGGTCAAAATGTGGGATCCTACTGAAAATTAGATATTGCCTCTCAGCTGCCTGTCCTGGGTAATTACAATCTCACAATTCCTAACAGCAAGACAGCACTGAAAACATAGGTGGTTTGACTTTGACATTTGAGGGGACAGGATTTTTGTATCATCAATTTAAAATTACTGAACGAAATGTGTCAGTCAGGACAAATTTGAGGGCCACGCACCCTCCCAATCTAGGCCTATGACAAATGACATATTGCAGGTCTTGTGGTCTTTCCTGTGGAAACATGTAGTAAAAATGGATACAAGCAAGACCAGGTACGACGACAATCCGATTGACAATGGAAGTGGCGAGCATTCGGCATTGCCAAATGCTTGTTTTAGCTGATCCCGACCTGAATGGGTAATGCAAACGTTCACTAAGGAGCATACGCTGCAACCGCCTCAATCTGTATTCTTGCATAAGTTGCAATCATCCAGGACCCGAATCAAACACACTTTTAGACAGTGATGAAAGTGAACAGGAACGCACAGGAACTCAGTTCCTGTACCTTTTTTGCAGCAGGAACGGAGTTTCTGTATTTTTTCCCACTGACACTGGAACTGAAATTCTTAAAGCAGCAACAAAATGACAGTTTTTGGCCTTGTGACCTGAAATCAGGGTTTCCATAACAACATGTGACTTGTACAACAGTACTATTTTGGTAGAAATACTTCAATATCTAACTGAATCTACTAGTGTCTAACCAGCTAGACGTGCCTTCACACAGCTATCCTTCAAATTGAAGATCTTCATTCTGCATTTCATATTTGCCAGTGCCTGAGTTCTTGTACTTCTCGTCTACCACTTGCACCACTGCTTTTAGATATTAAACTATATATATATATATATATATATATAAACAAAAAAACGAATAATAATGACTACCCCGTCCCCTTTGTTTAAGTTGTCTGACAGGCGCAACCAGTTTCACCAGCTGCAGAGCAGCCTCGCGCGCCAGTCAACCCGCGCCTGCTCTTCCTGTCACCTGCGCGGCTGGTGCTGTTGCCATTAGTTACCAAGTGAAGCCGTGAGGTTTGCTGGAAGTGCCGGACAGCATGGAAACAAAATAACAAACTGAGATAAGTTGTATATAGAAAAAAGTAGAGGCAAGCTACAGTGCATATATTTTGATACATACTGTTTGAGGGGGACAGTATAAACTTGTTGAGCCGAAATTTGAAGAGCGTAAGTTTGGCGTGGAGGATGGCTGTGTCAATTTAGGTTGAACGCTTGAGTCGATAGGTGTAGGTGTCTAAATTCAGGAAAGTGGAAAAGTATTACCTGAAGCCAGGGGCCGACGTTTACTTTGGAGAATGGTAAGCATAAACAGAACAGCATCTAACTACATAAATACATATCACGTATTGTGTTTACAAATGCATTAGGTTTGAGAGCTGAGAGGCTAAAGATAATGATCAGGAATTTTTCGTGCCTGATATATTTTTAAACTGGCTTTACTGCAGACTGGTTGATATGTGCAAGTGTTTTGTTTATGTATGTGATGTATTTGAAGAAGGTTCTCGGTCAGTATCAAACGCTAGAGCACTGTTCTTTGCCTCGGAGAGCGTGATTTTAATTTTGGAACCGTTTTGAGGCCCATGATTTATGAACAGTCCCGCTAGAGTGGGGCAGTATTGTATTTCTGTTTCTACACTTTAGCAGGCGTTTTACTCCGAAGCCCCACCACCTCCAAACAACAACAAAACTGGAACAGCCGATTTCATAAGAAAAACTGGAGCAGTGCAGCCTAGCAGGTAGAACCATGAACCAGTAGATCCAGGCTGAAATCACTGCAAAGCTATTATTCACTCTGCGATTTAAAAAAAAAACAAAAAACTGTAAAGTATTTTATGATAAAATTAAGAAATAATATATAGCATTTTATGATATATTTAAATAAATAATATATCTGTCTAGATTCGTTACACCTTTCTCATAGCCATTATACAGTTAGATACGAACATAAGAAAATGCCAGCAGATACAAGTCTTATGATCTATCAAGTCTGCTCGAGTGCACAGCTCCCAGTCTAATCTACTGGAGCTGCCTCCATTCCTTGCCCACCCCTCTGATTTATTACCCCTTCTACCGACTCCCTCTCCCCAGCTTCCCCAGTTTTGACCTTACCTCTGACCATGTCCCACCCCCTGTTAAAACTGCCCACAGATTTCAGTATCATCACCTCCTCTGGCTGTGCGTTTCACCTCGCTACCATCCTTTCCGTGAAGTAGTGCCTCCTCATTTCCCTCCCGAAACGTCCACTCTCCAGTTTGACTATGTCCCCTTGTGTCCCTCCCCCACCTTTAATCTAAACATGCCCTCAGTATTAACCAAATTCATGCCCTTTAAGTATTTGAAGACCTCAGTCATGTCCCCTCTCTCTCCCTTCTATAATTCAGGGAATACATGTTGAGCTCCCCCAGTCTTTCCTCATATGGTTTACCCCCCGCCCAAGGATCATCTTTGTCACCCTGTGCTGGACCCCCTCAAGTAGTTTGACGTCCTTCTCTAAATAGGGGCACCAGAACTGCACACAGAACTCCAAGTGAGGTCTCACCAGCGACCTGTACAGCGGCAGAATGACTTCCTCTCTCCTAGAGGTGATTTCCCCTGGCAATGCACCCCAGCATCTTGTTAGCCTTTGCCACCACCTTCCTACACAACACTGAGTGATTCATGTCTCCTGTGACTAGTACCCCCAGATCATTCTCCTCCAATGAATTGGGTGACTGTACTTCCCCCAGCCAGTAGCAATTCCCAGGGTTTCTGGCTCCCAAGTGCATGACTTTGCCCTTCTTAGCATTGAACCCCAGCTGCCATGTGTCTGACCAGTGCTCAAGCCTTGCCAAATCCTCTTGGAGCACCTTCCCCCCCCCCCCACACACACACTGTCCACCTCCGCTCCGATCTTTGTGCCATCTGCAAAAAGGCAGATCTTACTTCTAATCCCATCCAATATGTCATCAATGAAAATGTTAAATAGCACTGGTCCTAGTACTGAGCCTTGTGGGACCCCACTAGTTACATCTCTGGGAGTCGAGAGTTCTCTCCCTACAACAACCCTCTGCTGTCTGTCCTACAGCCAGCTCCTAACTCATCCAACCAGTTACTCCCCATGCTCCCAGGTTTCTCAGCTTACTAGTCAACCTTCCCATGTGGCACCGAGTCGAAGGCTGTGCAGAAGTCCAGATATAGGACATCCACCCCATGGCCCCTATTGAGTGCCCTTGGCACCCAGTCAAAAAACTCAACCAGGTTTGTCTGGTAGCATCTGCCCAAGGCAGACCCATGTTGCCTATCGTCCTGGAGACCATTCTCCTCCTGAAAGATCACCAACCTCTCTTTAAGGATAGCCTCCATTAGTTTCCCCATGATGGAGGTAAGGCTGGCCGGTCTGTGGTTACCTGGTTTGTCCTTGGGCCTACTGTTATGGAAGGGCACCAGATGTGCCATCCTCGATCCTGGGGCACACACCCAGTCCCCAGGGAGGTGTTGAACAAGTCTGCCAGAGGTCCTGCTAGGACCTCCGCCAACTCCTTCAGGACCCTTGGATGCACGCTGTCTGGCCCTGGTGCCTTCTCCACCCACAGGGACCTAAGGCCCTCCAGCACCCTGCTTACTGGGATCCCCCCCTCCGTGTCCACCCTGCCTTTCCCCTGGGGCATAGGCCCATCCCTCTCCCTGGTAAACACTGAACAGAAGTACTCATTGAGTGCTTCTGCCTGCTCTGCCCCCTTTTCTGCCCACCATCCATCATCCTTGATCCTGACAATCTGATCTTTACAGCTTCTTTTCTCCCTTATGTACCCGAAGAACTTCTTTTCCTCTTCTTTGATCCCCTGTGTCAGCCTTAACTCCCTTAAAGCCTTGGATGCTCTGACTACGCTACTCTACTCTACTCACCTCTCTGGATTTTCTCACATACTCCTCCCTGTACTCCTGACTTTTGGTTCTCTTATAGCTTCTGAAGGCAGCTCTTTTTCTCCCTCACCCTCTCTACTACCTCCCTGCTCAGCCAGCTCAGTTTTTTTGGACCTGGCCTTCTTACTTTGGATCTTTGTACATGAGTTAGTGTCCTCTGTCAGACCCATCTAGATGATGGCCCATTTCTGGTCAGCATCCATGTCTGGGCAGATGTTGGTGCCCATCCTGCCAAAGTCTGCTCTTTTGAAGTCCACTACCTTTGTCTTGGTTCTGGCTGCCTCCTTACCTAGACTGAGGATTAACCACACTGTGCGGTGGTCGCTTCTCACCAGGGGATCTTCCACCCCCGTGT
This sequence comes from Neoceratodus forsteri, assembly GCA_016271365.2. Classification (NCBI taxonomy): domain Eukaryota; kingdom Metazoa; phylum Chordata; order Ceratodontiformes; family Ceratodontidae; genus Neoceratodus; species Neoceratodus forsteri. The sequence continues at coordinate 242,225,368 of CM057451.1, forward strand.
CCTAAACATGCTCCCCATCCATCAACACAAGGTTATATACTATAACAGAAAAAATGAATTTTAATGGTGTAGGGGAAGTCCAATTAATTGTGGAGATTCCCTAAGACATATCATTATAATGAAAAATCAGCTGTTAATTAATTTTATTTATTTATTTATCATATCAGAACTGCAAACATTTGAGTCAGAGACTTTTTTACAAAGTCCACATGTCAATAGAACATACAGGCATTAGACAGATGAACAACAGCATATACAAAACAGATTACAGTTTCATAAGGAACAAGGTAGCAACCAGCAGGTTGCATGGTCATAAAAGAACATCAAAGTTGTACACAGAAAACAATAAGACCATTCACAATAGGGGGTTTAGCAGGACAAGTGTCCTTAGGGGACCCTTGAACCTTGTTAGAGGAAATTGTAGTTGTGAGGGCTGTAGTGGAGGGGTGGGGAATATGCCAGAGCCTAACTACTGGGTAGGCTGAGGAAAAAAGAGGGGAGTGGGAGATATGTGAGGGGAGAAGGGCAGGGTGGTAAACCATGAACTGAGAGAGAGATTAGGGTTTGGCTAGAAGCAGTCACAGGCACCATCATTACGGATATGTTCCCTGAGAAGATGTTTGAAATGGCCAGTTTTAGCTTCAGCAAAGATGGTATTGGGGAGTGCGTTCATCCAGAGAGGAGCCCTGTAATGAAAAGTTCATTGGCCCAAAGCTGATCTGCAGAGGGGAACCAGAAAGAGGGATTTATTGGAGCTACGGGTGCATTTTAGTGCAGGAGTGGACTGCAGTAGGGGGTGAGAGGCCGGGGGGGGGCAAGACCATTAGCGATTTTCTTGGCAAAGAGGCAGGTCTGGTATTTAAGCCTCCCCTCAAAATCAAGCTAGTTTGTAATACTAGAGAGAGAACAGGTATGGGTCAGACACTCACAGCTAGTGGCAAGGCGACAAGCCTTATTTAGTGATCTCCCGATTCTATTGAGGGTGGTGGTGTCAGCAGCCCCATAGACTAGTATCCCATAATCAATGAGGGACAGGATAGAAGGTGAGATAGCAAGTTGTAGAGCTTCAGGTGGGAGACAGTGTTTATGGCAGTGAAGTAGGCCAATGCAGGTGTTTACTGCGGAGCTAAGGAGGCAGATGTGCTCATGATAGTTAAGAGCAGAGTCAAGGGTGACCCCAAGGTATTTGAAGGAGTTTATTGAGGATGTGCAGGGGGTGGCCACTATGTTTGTTCTGGGAGTTAGCAAACAACATACTGTAATTTTTTTTTTTTTTATAGTTGAGGATCAAACAATGCTTGGCAAACCAAGACTCAGCCTCTTTGAATGATTGTTGGAGGGACTGTTGTAAGATGATTGGATCAGGGTGGGTCGAGAAGAGTACTGCATTGTCCGCGTATAAGAGCATTTTTCCAGAGCATGCCGGGGGGGGGGGAGTTGAGAAAAATACTGAAGAGGAGGAGGCCCAGGATGGATCCCTGGGGAACCCCAGAGGTGACTGGGAGGTTGGATGAGAGAATGTTATTTATCTTGTCCTGCTGAGATCTTCCAGATAGGTAGTTGGAGAGCCAGCCAACGGCATCTCCAGAGAACCCCAATTGGGAGAGGGTAGCTAGTAACAGGGAGTGATGTACGGTGTCAAAAGCTTTTGACAGATCTACAAATACCGACCCGGCCAGGTACCCACTGTCAAGGGATGAGTGAGTGGCAGTGGTAAATTCTAACTGTGCCGAGGCGGTGCTGTGACCTTTGCGAAAGCCATGCTGTTCATGACAGAGAAGGTTGTATTTGGTGAGGTGGTCAGTGAGCTGGACAAATATGACTTTTTCTAGAGCCTTGGAAAGTGGGGGAAGTATGGTGATGGGGTGGTAGTTCCCTGGTGAGGTATGGTAACCACTTTTGTGAATGGGAGTGATGAGAGCGGTTTTCCATTTGATTGAGAACTTTCCTAGGCAGAGGGCGCGATTTAGCATGCTGGTTAGGAGGTGGAGGACTTCATCAAGGGTTAGATGCAGTCATTTTAGATCCATTGAATCACTGCTGAAGCGGGATTTGCTTAAGGCTTTTAGCAGGTAGGGCCTTGCCTCCTGCTGGGAGATCATTCTGAAATGAAAAGGGGGAGCTGAGGGTAGGGGAAGGGGGTTGGGCAATGGGATCAAAGAAGTTAGGAGGGAGCACACTGCTAAGGTCGGAGAAGGAGGAATTGAGGGCATTAGCAATGAGCTTGGGGTCAGTAGTGTTGCAGCTATTGATGCAGAGCTGTGGGGGGGGGCAGATACAGATTTTCCATTGAGGTCCTTCATATGTCCCAGAACTTACGTCTTGAGCCCCAGGAGGAGGTGAGGGAAGCCTGGTAGTGGTCAGCCTTGGCTTTTCGGATGTCCCATGTGCATTTGTTCCTGGCCGCCTGATGGTGCTGCCTATCAGAAGGCTTGCCAGATTCAAAGGCAGTGTGCCAGAGGATATCTCTATGGCACATCTGGCTGATGAGGGCCTGAGAGATCCAGGGGGTATCTGGGCATTTGATAGCATGTTTGGCGAGAGGGGCAAATATGTCACTGGCTGAACTGAAGGAGTGAATGAGGTAGTCCAAGGCCGAGTCTATATCCAGGGCATTATCAATGGGAGACTAATCCCAGCTGGCTAGGTGGCGTTTCAGTTGCCTCAGCTTACCAGGTTTGAAGCGGCGCTGGGACACTATTATTGGTTCAAGTTTAGTTACCTTACAGGTCCAGTGACATAGCACAGATGAGTGGTCGTTCAGTGCATTAGGTAGCACGGTGACCTTAGTAATTTTATTGGGACAGTTTGTGAGTACTAGATTGAGCAGGGTGGAGGTGCAGTTTTGGGATTAATATGGGTAGAGGTTGGGACTATTTGTGTAAGGTTGATCACAGCTGTGACATCCCTAAGGGGGCAGCTGAGTCGGAGTGCCAGTTAGTATTGAAATCACCTAGCGCAATGATTTCTGCCTTGGGTGGCAGGAGGGAGAGGTGATTAAGGACAGACTGGAAAGCAGCTTTTTGGTTCAGAGTCTCATTCTGAGACTTGGATACAGTTCACAACACGTAAGAAAAACAGAAATCATTATTTACAGTGTATTTATGCATTTATTTCTTTTTTGTTAACCTGGTATGTACACCAGATAATTAAATGCCCATTTATGGGTAAGTACAAATGCAGGTATGAGACAGTGAACAGTACCAAATACAATAAGAAAAACATGAATGCAGAATCACAGCAAAAACAAAAGATAGCATTTGGGCAATGGTTAGGGCTTGTTCTGTTGTACATAAAAATTGGCTGGTTCAGAAACCTTGTTGTGCACATTCTAAGCTGTTGTGTGCATTCTAAACTGTTATAGTGTATAGTGAATGCTTGTTCTGTGTGGATTTCTGTCCTTAGCAGAATGCTGTTGTACCATAGTGTAAAGGTCACACAATGCGGTTGTACCCTTTTGGGGTGCAACAATGTTCCATTAGTTTTCAGCGCCCATAAGCCCACCTGTTTCCAAATCGATGAGATGGCCTTGGTGGTGTTTTCAAAAGACTATATAGGATCCTTTTTCTCTAACATTGTCTTTAGCTTAAAATCAGTTTTCCTTTAAAACAAATCAATTTCTATGTCAATGTATCACAGTTTTACTTGAAGTAGGAGGGAGCGGAAAAACGTCTATGAACAGAATGGCATTTTGAATGTTTACATGTAAAAGTTGTGAATTTGAACAGTAAGCAGAAATCTTTATTTCACAATAATTATGGCTCTTTACAGTATTAAAAAAAAATACTGTTTGGGCAGAACCATGTCAAACCAGCCTGCACTGCCACCTTGTGATTCAGATTCCTACTGACCTCTTGAGCTTCATTCTTGAGGTTAGTTGAAATCTGAACCTCTCGGTGGCAGCATAGGCTGTCTGACACCTTACTTCCTTCAACCCTCTCTTCCCATGTTTAACAATGCCCCCTTTCATGGTCCTTTTATCTCTTATATAGCTGAAGAAAGCCTTGTTCCCTTCCCTGATTCCCCTCTGCAATCTGCAGTTCCTTCCCTGCCTTTGCCTGCCTGACTTTCTTCCCAGCCTCCCTTGCCATCACCACATGTATTGTAGGTTATCCTATCCTCCTCCTTCTGGGTCCTTTACTTCCTATACAATGCCCTTTTTTCCTTAACAGCCCTGTCCACCTCCCTGTTGCACCAAAGAGGTTTTCAGAATTTCCCTTTCTTACCCCTCTGCTTAAGGAATGTTTCAGTGGCTGCTGTGATCCCATTATTTATCATGGTCCATTTCTGTGCCATGTTCAGATCCTCTCTGAGGTTATCTAGTCAATTTTGCATTCACTTGCGCTTGCGCAAGGAATGTCTTGGGATAATATGGAATTTGAGAGGTGTGTCACTGCCAAGCCAATTAGAGCTGAAACTGCAATGGGCTTGGCAGTGTACACCAATGACCAGCCACTCTGGTCATAACACCAGTTCAGCTTTGCTTACGTGGCACGTCCTGGATTTGAAAGAAATGAACCGCTGCAATGGGAGCGCTTCATTTCTTTCTGTAGCTGTATCTCCGACCATGCGAATTACAGCTGACACTAATGCACATGGCCAGAGTTACGCTCTCTGTCCCTGGTCCTCGCTGTTTGCTCTCCCCCCCCCCGCCAAAGCTTCCGAATGAGTCACAGTGCTGCTTTTCTTATTGGCAGCTCCTACCACCCACCGCTGCACTCTGCCCTGAGTACTTGCTCCTCTAACCTCCCCCAGGCTTCTGCATGAGCCGTGGTGCAGCTTTCCTTATTGGCGGCTCCTGTCACCCGCTGCCATGCACTCTCCCTGGTACTCGCTCCTCTAACCCCCTTCTACAAAGGTTGTGGTGCGGCAAGTGAACCAAATGCTAATCAGGGCCATCGGAACCGTAGCACTTTTCCTGGAAAAAAAAGCTTTCTTGTGACCTGACCCGAACAGTATGTAAATAAGTCACATTGTCAGTCTGTCACTCTGCCGCACACTGCTGTAGTACAGAAGCTGTATGGGGCCATGAGGCAGAGTGGCAGCAGAGAGCTACACTGTCTGTGGTCTGGGGGTGGGGTGTGGACTCTCTGTGGAGCTGCTGCAAACAGGCATTGAGCTGGGCAGACTGGGATCCTTTGCAGATCAGAGTATCTGACACCAGATACACCTGATTGGTGATTGGAGGTCCACAGTGTCTGTAGCCATCTGAGCGAGGTGTGGGCAGTCAGCAAGGAGGCGAGGGGCAAGCAGTTGTTTGGGAGCCAGGGACCACTTGCCTTGCTGCTTCTTGCATTTGTGGCTGCTTTTCACACTTCGGTTGGGAGCGGGAGCCAGTGTCTGGGATTGCTTGTATTTGCGGCTGTTTTGGTGTGACACCGATTACCTCACTTACATTTTCTTAGTTCTCTGTTACTGCTGTGTGTGGCTGTCAGGCTGCTGTGTGCAGCAACAACAAAAAAAAAACTAAATGTAGCTGAGTGACAACATCTGCTGACTTTTGTCTTATAGTGTTTGTCATGGCAGCGTGGTACATGGAACAAGGGGGCTGGAGCAAGCCAAGAACAGGGTCACACAGTATGCAAGTGAGGGCTCTGGGGTTCAAACCTAGGTCTACTGCAAAGCTGGAGACCTGGTTGAATCCCACAGCCCCCACTTGCATACTGTGTGACCCTGAGCAAGTCACTTAACTTTCTTGTGCTCCCAGGTCGCACCTAGAAACAAACTTCGGCTTAGTGCCATGTTAGCAGTGTAGTAGTTAGTAGTTAGTTAGCAGTGCCAGTGGCTTAGCAGGTTGCATGCTCTCCTCTGAGGCTGGAAGATCAGAAGGCTGTGGGTTCTATCCCCACTCCAGGCATTTGGGTTAAATCCTAATACAGACACTGTAGTGCAGCATGAGGGGGGTGCTGAACTCCTGAGGTGCCGTCTTTCAGATGAGACGTAAAAACCGAGGTCCCATCTGCCTGTTCTGGTGGTAGGTTAGGTGGATGTTTTATAATCAAAGCAAAAAAGGTAAAATACGCAATCAGAAGGGCAAAGCAAGAATTAGAGAGTAACTTAATTAGTACACATCATGATAACAAGAAAAAGTTTTTCAACTATATTGGCTCCCTAAAAACTTCTCCTACCTTAGTTGGACCATTAAAAATGAACAACGTTGACATTAATGATGAACAAATTATGGCAAACAAATTTAATGTTTATTTTGCTAGTATATTTTTAAAAAAAGAGCGAGTTTATGTGTTTAAAACCTTCTAATCTGGACCCTGTAATTCAATTTACTGTGGCTGAAACTTTTAACATCGTGGATTCTTTAAAATCTTCTACATCAGTTGGTCCTGACGGTATTCCAGCTATTTTCTTGAAAAATCTTTCGTATGAACTGGCGGGCGTACTTACCTACTTATTTAATGAAACATTACAGAAGGGAATAGTAATTCAAAACTGGTGTGATGCTGAGGTCATTCCTATACACAAATCTGGCTCTAAAAAGGAATTAAATAACTATAGACCTATACGCCTAACCTCTACCATATGTAAAATTATGGAAAGATTAATTTTAGGTAAAATCAGCACACATATTTTGGAAAAAGGTCTGACTGATATATTCCAACATGGTTTTCAACCCGGAAGATCTTGTCAGACCAACTTGATAGATTTTTTCGAACCAGTGAGTGAAGCTCTGGACCTTGGTCTGCCAGTGGATGTCATCTATCTGGACTTTGAAAAGGCGTTTGATTCTGTCTCTTATGATATACTATTTAATTGTTTAGTAAAATTAGACCTTAACAAGTATTTGATCAAATGGATAATGCAATGGTTATCCAATAGAAGACAGCGGGTCTCTTTGAGGGGTTTTTACTCCCCATGGACCATGGTTACTAGTGGAGTCCCTCAGGGATCTGTCCTGGGTCCGATGTTGTTTAATATTCTTATAGCTGGTATGAATATAAAAAATGGTAACTGGATTATTAAATATGCTGATGATGCCAAACTGGGAGGGATTGTTAATAACTCAGAATCTATATCCATATTACAAGATAATTTAAATCATATATCCAAATGGGTTAGCAATCACAAACTGAAATTTAACGCCAATAATTGTAAGGTTATGCATTTTGGAAGTAATAACATATGTGCTAACTATTATATTGAGAACCACACCTTAAATGTTATTACAACTGAGAGAGACCTGGGTGTTATTGTCAACAACAAATTAAAATTTACTGAACACTTAAATTTTACAGTTAATAAAAGTTCCAGATTAAGTAACTTTTTATTTAGAAACATTAAAAGCAGAGAACCATCAATAATTATCCCCTTATAGACTAGTATCATAAGAGCAAATTTTGACTATTGTTCTTCATTTTGTGCACCTACACGGAGGGGAGATAAAGTATCTAGGGAGAAGGTCCAAAAAAGGTTTGTCAGGAACATAACTGGAATGGGCCACCTGACATACGAGGAAAGACTTAAACAGCTCAATTTGTATAGTATGGAATATAGATCAATACGTGGGGATCTCTGCTGACTCTATAAAGCATCTAGAGATGAATATTTGTTTGATACATTACATTTGAAATGGAACACTTCTACAGTCCCAACTCGCTCGCATAATTTAAAATTATCTTTATCTATCAATCGAACTACGAAAAGAACACAATTCTATACTCAACGAATAGTTCCAATTTGGAATTCATTCCCTCATGATGTAGTAAATTGCTCAAATTTGACGCAATTTAAAAATCAATTAGATATATATATGAAGGATTCTAAATTTGCAACCCACTTAGCCTAAGTGGCATGATCTTAATGGGCTTGTCCCTTGATCGTGTAAAGCACCTATGAACACCTATGAACCTATGTTAAAGATCCCATGGTGCTTCTCAAAAAGAGTAGGGGAGTTTTTATGTAAGGATACAATACCATATACAGAAAACAAATAATTATGTAATCAAAACACAAAAAATATATATAGGAAATGAAAACTGAAAGAGTAAATTTAAGCTGTGTGAAATAAGAAAAACGTTACTGTACCGTAAATGATAACTATACATTCATTAATAATTACTATAGGACCTTAGTGTTCCTTTTTTGTCTTTTCTTTTGTTTTCAAAGGCAAGAAATTCATTTGAATTTTATAAAAAAGAGGCCTCTCCACCATGATTTGGTTACCTGCAGGCCGTATTGTTTTTCCTCCTTATCCAAAATAGTCTGTAATGCAGTCTCACATAATACCCTAAAAACTGTAAAGGGCGTATGTTGTTGGCGGAGCACCCATTGAACTTGGGCGTTCCATAAATAAAACTTTAATACTGCAAAGAACACAGATAGGGTACTAGCACTGTACTTAAGCAATCTATTGGTATAATCTCTCAAAATGAATGCCTCATAAATAAGGTTTTGGAGCCAAGGTAAGTTCCACACTGTGGCCAAAAATAGCCAAAGGTTATGAGAATATAGTGTAAGGCAGAACGTTCCATTGAGTCCTCAGAGGCTCCACACCCCGTGTAGGGACATGACTGTTCTTCCACTGATTTATGTTTTTTTCCCTGAACATAGTCTCCCATATGTGCTTAACCAAATTAATTCCCACATATGTTCAGGAATTCATTTTTCATTTAAGAGTTAATACTTTATCTTGTTTTTGATGCTAGCAATTTTTAAATTCTGGCTTTAAAGGACCAACCATATCAAGTTATATGTTGGTACAGTTGTGTCCTAGAAGAAGCCAAAAAGGGATTTAGAAATATTCCACTTATGTAAATTCTGAGCTGAAGATTCCATTGACTCAGGAAACTATAGAATCATTACCCTCTTCAAAAGACACCACCCCATTCTCACAAAGGAGATCCTCCAGAAGATTGATTCGTCTTGAAAATGAATTTTGCCCAATGATGATCGCCTGGTTAAATAAAGATTTGATTGATTGATTATGGTATAACATATTTATTTTGTTAATAAAAAACAAAGGGATACCATAGGCTTCTATGTGTAAAAGAAAAAGTTGTGATTAACTTTATTGAACACCTTCATCTGGTCGAGGGATATACCCATCCTGTAAGTTGTCTTTTCTAGTACAATTCCCATATTTCTCATAAAATCATGATGAATGGATCTTTTGGGTAATCCACAATATTGAAGTGGATGTATTATTTTTTCTGCTAATTTTCTTAATCTAAGATGTAGGATTTGTGAGAATATTTTAAAATCCCCAGTTAATAAACTAATCGGTCTCCAATTTTGGAGCAATGACCTATCTCCGGTTTTAAATAAAAATAGTCACGCTTTTTCAGAAGTATTTGGGGACTGAATTCTGTGAGAAGAAAAAGTTAAATATTCTTTCTAAACAAAGTGCTAACTCAGAAGCGAAGGTTTTACAGAACTCAAAAGATAATCTATTCAAACCTGGGGATGCCCCCAGTGTTTGAGTTCAAATGACCTCTGTTATTTCCTGGGGAGTTATGTCCTGTGTGAGGGGGGGCTAGACTCCTGGGAAGAGAGTGGGTACTGCGTAATACAAGAGAGGTGGTTCACCGTATTTAGAGAAAGGGTTTCTTCCACTACAGTGAAGCCCCTCAGGATGAAGCACAGTGTGATAGGTTTACTGCATGACAACAGGGATTAACTCCCATTGAAATTGCATTGTTTATTGCAGAATTCTGCAGCATTACGCTTCATCCTGGTGGGCTTCACTGTATGTCTGTATCTGTGACTACCTCAAAGAGGTCTTGAACTGAGGTAACCAAAGTACCATATTTACTCCTTAAACTAGAGTTTGTGGCTGCATGTCATCTTGCTTTACAGGCATCACAAGGGTCCAATACTGGGGATTTCTGGGTCCTATAGGACAAGTTTGTCCTGATGGAGCTGGCCCTGTAATATTGCAATGCCTGCATTTAAGTTTTTAGTTTATTAATCTGGGAGGTGAGGTTGTTACCTACCGAAGGCGTCAGTGACAAATACTGGAATTGTTTCCTTAGTGTTAAATACACAAAATATTGTGATCTAGATTTTTTCTTCCCATGTTGTTGCAAGTATTGGCATATATCTCATTTAGTCTGCAGCCACCATTCACCCAAGTCCTCATATAATTAGATGACTGAAGCTCGTGTTGCTAACAATTGTTTAATAGCTAGCTGTATGCTAGGATCTGTAAGAGTTCGGATGTTCAATTTCTGAGTTTTTGTGATGGAATTATTTGAATCTAAGTCCAGAGAAGAAATAATCATCTGATGGTCCAAGAACTCAGTCAGGCATAGAGTAGTTGATTTAACCAGTAAGTGTTTGGAAATTAAGAGATAGTCAATAATTGTGGTATATTGGGCCCTTTTGTAAGTAAAGTATTTGTGAGTCGAGATATGGTTGTTAGAATTTAGTAAATCAGATGCTGAAATGCATTGTTTTGAAAGCTAGGGAATCATAATACACCTTGGTTAAAGGATGTGGTCCTTTAGGGAAAGTCAAACTGCAGTCAAAGTCACTGCAGAGGATGACAATTTTTGCCGTGGATAGATAGGGCTGAATTTGAGAAAAGAGACTTGTTCTATCTGCCTTAGATTGGGGGCCATATATATTAATCAATTGACCAGGTCCTCCGTCCCAATAACCATCAAAAATTAAAACCCTCCCTGGGATAAGATCCAAAATTTGAAATAAAGAAAACTGGCTACCTGTAAAGAGAAAACCCACCCCATCTGCCCTATCTGCCCCGAATGACCAATAGGATGGAACCCATGGCCATTTTGACTTGATGGTCAGGAGCTGAGTCACTGATGCCATCCAAGTTACATACATACACAGATACATAGACAGTGTCGGCAGATGAGGGCCTGTGGCCCACCCAGTCTGCCCATTTAAGTCTGTAAGTTCAGTTTATGTTTTCCAAGAAGTCTGTTGCCCCTTATCCCTGACCTCCAGAATTCCTTTATGTCTATCCATGCATTCTTAAATCCGTGATTGTTTCAGCCCCACCACTTCCTCTGGCAGGGTGTTCACTTGTCCACCACCCGTTCTGTGAAGAAATTCTTCCTCACGTTTCCTCTGAATCGTCCTCCTCCAAGTTCATCCCTGCCCTCTAGTCCTGGAACATCTTTTCGCTTAAAAATAGTGCATTCCTGCACCCTGTTCCTCCCTGTAAGATACTTGTATGTCTCTATCATATCCCCTCTCTCCCTCCTCTCCTCCAGGGAGTACATGTTCAGTGCCTTCAACCTGTCCTCATAGGACTTGTGATGCAATCCATGCACCATCTTTGTTGCCCTCCTCTGAACCTTCTCTACCCTGTCTATGTCCTTACGTAGGTAAGGTCTCCAGAACTGCACAGTGTACTCCAGGCACGGCCTCACTAGTGTCTTGTATAGTGGAATTATGACCTCCCTTTTCCTACTGGTGATGCCCCTGCCTTTGCAACCCAGCATCCTATTTGCTTTACCTGCTGCCTTGTCACACTGTTTCCCTGCCTTGAGGTCATCAGAGATGATAACCCCAAGATCCCTTTCCTGCTTGGTGCTTGCTATATTCTCACCCCCCAACTGATATATTGTGCCAGGGTTTTTGTGCCCCATATGCATTATCTTGCACTTCTTGCATTGAATTTCAACTGCCAAACCCCTGACCATTCTTCAAGTTTCTGCAGGTCCCTTCTCATTCTGTCTACACCCTCTGGTGTGTCTACTCTGTTTCCCGAAGTTTCCCAAAGGAAAATAATATCAAGTTCTAAATCAAAAATTAACTGAAATACAGTCTGACGTTTTTTGACATTAAGGAGGCTGTGGCAATTAAGCATTGCCACTACTGTGTTACCAGTGTTCATCAGTTAAGTAAATAGGTTAACATTTTCTTCTTTTTCCTCTTTTTCCCAGTATAAAGTTTCTCCGTGGGTTGAGGAAGAGTATTAACCTCTTCCATCGTGTCCTTAGAATCATCATTCTGCTCTGAGTCCCCCCCATGCAGAATTTTGTAAGGGTTCCTGGATTCCACCTGCTGAATTGGATCCTCCTTAGTCAATCTTCTGAGGATCCCCTTTGTGAGAATGGGGTGGGGTCTTTTGAAGAGGGTAATGGTTCTATAGTTTCCTCTGTGGATTTCTGTTCTAGAGGATCAGTGTAGCAGACTGGTTGCAGTCAAGGTGTAATTACTGTTTCCTCTGTCTGTTTGGATATTGCCTTCTTTCCCTAACACTGTTTCTGTGCCTCTGTGCTACTGGATGTCGACTCCTTGTTAGATGGTAAATCCTCGCTATGAGGTGTGGACTGCGAGGGGGGGGCAGGATCAGAATTAACATCTGCTTGAGCTTTGTTGATCAGATTTTCTGGATCTAGGGACTGTGACTTATTGGCTGCAGCCCATGGGCAGTCTTTCTATAACTGGCCCTTTTCTTCACAGAGGTAGCAGCGGGAATGGTTTGTGCAGTGAGAGCTGATGTGACCTACTTTGTTGCAGAGACTACGTTGAAGTTTATCACATAAGTGTGTCCATGATCCAAAATGGTAACAAGCCCTGGGTTGTCCAGGCTAAAAACAGATCCCTCGGTCACGTCCCAGGAAAAGACATTTGGGGATGTGAATTATTACTTCATCCATCTGATGTAATTTTACTTGTAATTTCCAACCTCCCATTCAGAATTGTTCATTATCCAGTATAGCTTCTGTGGTACTTAACACTTGACACTTTTGCTGAAGTCAATGATAAATATCCCTCACCAGGACTTTTTTATTACAGAACATAATCGTAACTCATTTAGTCAATGATTTTGTCAACGGAATAGCCATAAAATGTATCCATAAGGGGGAGGTTTTTAACTGGTTGTATCTTGACCAAAAGGGTTCCAGGAGTGTACCTGAGTGAAAACTGATATCAAATATATCCTCCCCGGAGATAGAATAAGAGTGAAAACATCTGCTGGGTAGAACCACAAAGAGTCTTTGATTAATGTTTTCCCCACATAATGGTGGTCCGGGTGGGAGTCCAATCCGCCTTTGTATTTAAGCTGCACAGCATGTCTTTTGGGTAGTGATTCTGCTTTATTTAATTTAAATAATTCTGAAAGCAACAGTCTTTGTGGTTGCTCCGGCTGGGGATCACACATAGGTGGAGGCTGTCATCGAGATTCTGTATCCTCTGGTATCAAAGGGACTGGTACAGTTGTTTGAGATGGAGTGTGCTCATTCTCCTCAGGTCAAATGACTGCTGTGTATGCTAAGGTTGTATACTTGATGTAACCATAAGTTTATCTGGCCTTGAGGTTTCTATAAGTTGTTCCACAGAATGTGGCAGTACTCTGGGACCCCCTTGTGATTGCTATGGTAGGAGTCTTTGTAAAAGGGATATTGCTGTGGCTCGGGGCAGAGTCTGATCCATTTCCATCCAATAAGGATTGGCATTCGAAATTTGTGGAAGATTGTGAAAAGGAGGTAATGTCCCATTTTGGATCGGGTACCCATTTGCCTATGTCGGCCTGCACCCAACCGGCTTCCTTGAGAGCAGAGTCCGTCCAGGGTTTCTCTCCTCCAGTATCTATTGCTAACCCAAATGCTTGTTTGATAGCTGTTACTGTGGATATAGGTTGAGAAAATTCAAATGGTCCCTGATCCTGCTGATTGCTGACAGGTCTTGGTACAGGACCTGATGTCGCAATGTTTCTATGCTGTAAGACCACACTGTCTCTTTTCTTCTTTAACTCGTCCATTTTATGCTTCTGTCCATTTTCTTCATCTGCCAAAATTTTTAGCAGGGTAGTTTTTTTTTTTTTCCTCAGACAGTTCATGTTCCAAGACTGTTGAGCCACCATCCGCTGATTGTGGGGTAGATGGTACTTGACTTCTGTTGGAGTTGCTGACATTGTGGTAAGTCTTAGGACAGGGGAAGAACTCCCTGTGTGTGCCATTCCTGACTTCTTGCCCACTTGGTTTCCATGTTCAGTATCCAGACCCTGGGGTTGTGTTATGTTGGTATGCTTGTTCAGGGTACCCACAGTGGAATTGTTTACTGAGGCGTTTTGAGGCCCTGCCAGGTAGCTATCCTGTACCACCTGTTTATGCATCACAAAGTCTGAAGAAGAAGCAGCACTAGGTATGGGTTCTGACAAGTCTTGTGGAACTGTTCCCACTGCCCACGGTTTGACCGTAAAAGAAACACTAGGTAGATTATTAAGTGACGCTCTTTACCAGCGGCAACCGTATTACATTGCTTTGCACTTGAAAAAAAGTAAGTACAGTAGCATTGTCTTGTTTCCTTGATGTAGTTTGGTAAATGATTGGAAAAGAGTTTACTTGTGTTGTCGGTGGGAACTGTTGTCATAGTGTCAGCGCTATGTCTTGCAGCGTTGTTCAGAGTGCCTGCAGATGGGTGTGGCACCAAAGCTTCATCCTTGAATTTTGCCAATGCTTGCTGCAGTTTAAGCTGTCTCTCCTGGTACAGTACGGTAGGGGAATTTCCCTAGTGTCCTGGCCAAATTTTCCTCATTCATTAAAAATACCACTAACAGCTTAAAACCTGATTTCATTTCAGTTGGCATCCATCTGTATCCCCCTCTCCCCTGGGTCCAAGACTGAAAATAGGCAAAACACTGTCTGCTCCTCCTTCCTGGTCAAAAAACCCTAAATAAATAAATAAAATAGTGTGCCTCTCCTGGTTAAACAATTTCCCCTTCCCCTTCCCTTTCCACCCTAACAGCAGGAAACAAAAAAGCACAGGAGAGGGGTTACTGTATCAAACAAAGTGGAAAAAAGAAACAAAAATGATCCCAGGGGATGAGGGAATCATCACAGCCCAGAGTGGACAGTGGCAGCATCAAGCAAACCCAAACCCCTCTAAATAAGAGACTGCATTTGCTGTGTTTATATGTAGTGGGGATCAATTACTTTGTAATCAATTCTTTTCATTCAGATTGTAATCCTTTTTGGTTTACATGGTGTTGGACTGATGAGGATGAACAACCAGATTCAAAATCCTCAGTTGCTGTGTGTTTACATGGAATGGGAATCTGCCATATTGTAATCAGTTCAAACTGAGTTGATTACAAGATGACTGATTCCCATTGCATGTAAACACACAGCAATTGAGGATTTTGAATCTGGCTACATTTCCTTTTGCAGCAGTTTCAACAGTACATATAGCAGAATCAATTCGGGAATCAGGTTTACATGTACAAAGTAACCGGGTTTAACATAATCAGTGCTTCTGAACCACTGCAGTATGAACCTGGTTCCATCTGAATGAGGAACCCAACTCAGAATGACTTTACATGAGCTTCCTATTGAGGAATGCAGCGTTGATTCCACTGAAATTGGAGGTTGAACCTGGTTCAAGTGTGCATGTAAACAAGGCAATTTTGGAGAGAGCTGGGGGCCAGAAAGAAAGGAAAGCAGCAAAGGGAAAACACTGGTGGACTGAAAAAAAAATGATCTCAGGGGTGGGGGATCCTGGCTCAGTCAGCCCCAAATGCCCCAAAACTCAGTAATGCTCATCTGGATGGCCTTACAGTCTGCAATGGGGGGAGGGGGGTACACCTGGCTGAACAACAGTGCCATCTCATAGGATGGGTGATTGGTAGATGCTTGCCATCCACCAGCCACCCACCACATTAGAGATCTTATTCTGAGGCGAATTACTGCAATGCCGTGTAAAAGAAAAGATATTTATATAGGCTGTGTGGGGTCTGAGTCTGGGGACTGTAACTCCCTTTGAAGCTCTTGGGTTCTAGATGCTCTATGGTGAGTTTTGGGGCTTTTAAAGTAGATTACACACACTCTTTCTTACCCCTGACTTCTGGGGAAAAACATTTTTCCCCTTGAATTAGGGGTGTGAGAGACTCTGGCTGGCCTCAGCCTGCAGCAGCTACAATTGGTGGGGGGGCTGGCTGCTGGCCAGCACACTCTGTGGTGAATTTTGGGTGGGGTGTATTGAAGATTAAGCACACTTTTGGTACATCTTTCCTATCTCTGATTCCTTCTGGAAAACATTTCTTCCCTGGAGTCAGGGGTGTGGGAGACTGCCTGCCAGAGTCTCCCACACCCTTGGGGATCAAATAATTTTTCCCCAGGAGTCAGGGGAAGGAAAGATGGAACAAAAGTGTTTAATCTTTAATAAAAGTCCCAAAACTCACCACAGAGCATCTAGACCCTTGGAGTTTCTGCGGGCATAGCAGCCCCCAGACCCCCAACCTTTATATAAAAAATGTTTTTTCACAGGACAATCTAATAATAAAAATCATGGGATAAGAGGGTGGTTGAGAGAGTCTCCCACACCCCTAACTCCAGGGAAATAATTTTTTTTTTCCAGGAGACAGAGGTAGGAAAGACACAACAAAAGTATGTTGTATGTTCAATAAAAGCCCCAAAACTCACCACAGAGTATCTAGACCCTCAGACCCCTGGCCTTAACGTCTTGGATTTCCAGGTTGGGGCCTTACCACTTTCAAAATGCTTTCTTAGGGCCTGAAATGCTTGTATGTACTAGTGTCAACAGGAGCTTCCCAACCTTGGTAAGGTAAGAGGCAGTGGTTCCATTCTTAGGATTTTTCCTGCAGCTTTCCCTCCTCTGCTACTCCTTCCCTATGCTTGCAACGATGTGTCATCCTATCCTTCCGATATGAGGAGAGCGACTTGAAAAGAGGATTCACTGTAACAGCAGAATGTGTAACCATCACAGCACCTCGTTTCTTTGTGTAGCAGCTTAGGTGTGGTCTTTAAGAGGCAGCCTGGATTAAAAAGACCAGCGAGCAAACCACCTGTGTGCATTTCGGTTACCTCACCTTGGTGTTTCTATACAGTGCCATTGCGCTTGGGCAACTTTTTGGCTGGCGGCTCTTGTAGAATGAGCCAAAACGTAGGGAAAGGTCAACTAAAGAAGCCATAGACATAGTTGTGGTCCATTCATGTGGGTGTACACAGGGGGTATGCCAAGAAACCACTGACCTTGTTTGCACCACAACCAGATAGCTGCCCACTGTGCCTCTACTGCTGGTTTCGGGATGACTGAAGGGCATCTTGATCATATGTCGATACTAACCTAAATCCCAATAACTGTGATAACTGTGTAGTCATTCATCTTGTGCCAAATACATAAATAGCACAGGACCGTTCAGCACTCAAACCCGGCCGAAGTATAAGAGGTTGATGGTGCAGAAAGCTGTGGTGACCTGTCCTGTACCCTAATCACCAGACATGCATGTTCATTTAATTTAATATTGGTGGTTCACCTCTAAATGTTACTCCACATGGGAGCCATGCAGTGCACTTCAGCTGTATGCCTTAATAGCTGGTGTCAGGCTCGAGCCAGGAATTGTGTATACAGTAGTGTTGAAACCTGGCGTGTTGGCTGGAAACAGACACTGGGTGTAGATATTATACACCCATATGAAGAATATGCGTGCGAATGTAACTAAAAGGAAACGCCACACAGACACACACTGAAGTCAAATGTAGCAGGACAAAAAACAGACTCACCGTTTAAAGACTTCCCTGGTATTTCAGCAACCCCATCTCAAATTCAATACTTTTTTGTCCAGTACATCATGGTCATCTAAACATTTAAAATAACCCCCCAGAAAAAAAAATATAGGTTGCCAGGCTTGAGTTTAAGTTATAGCGCTCATAAACCACAGGAAGACGGCAATTCCAATACAACCAACTGTTGTGCTTTTATTCCACCAAATGTGAGAACCCCTAGCGCCTCGGCAGAGTGCCTTCAAGGGGGTATTCCTGTGGTTTATGAGCGCTACATTTTGGAGAGATATTGGAGTTTTTAAGGGTTATCCTTAGTAGCAAACTCCTCTTAAGCGTGAGCGCAGGAATTTTGTCCTTTGGAACTTTGAGTTTAAGTTACACAGTGAGACTTCATCCCTCTGTGCAAAGTATTTGTATGGTGTTAGAGTTTAATGTTTTAGGTGCCAACATGAGTGTAAAGAAATTGTGAAACAGTGACAGATTTGACAAGATTTTTTGCTTAATGTTTTCACAAATGTAAAATTAAAGAATAAATTACTAGTACTATGACAGTCTCTTAAACATAGAATCTGTATGCAGAAAAGGCCCTCCTAGTCTGCCCTAAAGTCCCTACCTATAGTACTGTGCCACCGTAGACCCTAAGTGATCTACAGCCTTGCCTCCACCCCAAACCCTGGTACTAAGGTCCCCTGTGCCTATCCCATGTATGTTTGAAACCCGGTTCTGTGTTGGTACCTACCAACTCTGCTGGGAGTCTGTTGCAGGCATCCACTACCCTTTCTGTAAAGAAGTATTTCATTACATCCCCTCTAAGTCTTCTTCCTTACAGCTTTATATCATGCCCCCCTTGTTCAAACAACATGAAGTCTTGCTGTATTCTGACTATATGCAGTTAGACCGACCGGTTCAACTGACCCGGAGAACTAAGAGTTAAACTCTATGCAAATGCATAGAACGTTGAGCTCGAGCTCGGTTTTCAAACCACTGTACTCGGTACGTTCTAGTAACTGATCAGATTCTTTACTCCGCTCACCAGTGAAGATGCCTCGGAGATTTCTCCTCACTTTCTTCGGTCTAAAGCAGAGTTTCGTCAGTTTATTCATACCGCTTTGTTTTTTTTATTTTAGTACGTTCTCAAACTGCTGTCTTCGGTATAGTGTACGTTCCTAGGTTGGGTAAGGGTTCAGTTTCCGATCGGTTCCGTGACCATGAGGGGACCAAACTTCTAAATTTCCTTTTTTCTTGTAAACTTCCACTTGTAAAGTCCTGACCAGAACTGAGGGCTCTCGGTTCATTTTTGGGCTAGCACTAAACCGTTGGCCGGCTCGGACTTTGTATTCTCTTGTACCCGGACTAACTAAGCGTTCAGGGCTAAATTTCTCATTTCTTTAATTCTTTATCCTGGCCTAACTAAACCACTTCGGATAAAGCAGATATTCGGGTTTTTGCTTAACTGGCCTTACTAAGCCACTGGGTTAAGCCCCAAATTTTAGGGTTATGTCACAGAAACCCAAGAGAAAAAATGGTCCCACTGGGTTTCAGCGTTGTACCGAGTGTGGGGAGCAGTTTGCAAAAGCTGATACACATTTGGTGTGTCTGTACTGTTTGGGTTTTAACCACATACAAAGAGACTGTGAAATTTGTAAGAATTTTCCCCAGTCTACCATAGACAGGCATCTCAGTAAACTGAAGGAAAGAATGGACAAGACTGCTGAGTCTGGTTCCGGTTCAACCGAACCTTCGGATCCGACAACCGACCTTTCAAGCCAGGGTGAACCGTCGTCGGCTAAATGACGTTCGGAGTCGGCTTCTGAACCCACACTGTCGAAGAAAGCCAAACGTCTGGTTCGGACTCGCGCAAGCAGTCGGTCTCAGTTCCAACCGCAGATGAAATTGCAAAGGCCATCCAAATAGTGCAGTCTTTGCAGTCTGGGTTTGGCGAACCATCGCAGGTACTGTCTGGGCAGCCAACGGTTCCAGTTGCCAGTTCATCTCCTTCAGGACTTATTGATCCTGAGGAGTTTTATTTTTCTGAGTATGAGGAGGACGATGAGGAACAGGATGAAGGTGGAACACGTTGAACCTGAAGTCTCCCCTGACCATTCCCAGTACGAATCCCCTCCTAGGCCTGTCTCTGAGGCTACCTCCCATTTTGCCTTTATGAGGCAGGTAGCTGAGACCCTGCAGCTCTCTGTACAAGAGGCCAGGCAGGAGGATGATGAGGAAGAGAACTACAGGGAGATGATGGATCTTCCTGTATCCCAGGGCCTTTCGATTCCCATTCATAAGTCCCTTAAGAAGCAGACTTTGAAAATCCTCCAGACCCCTAGTTCTGTCCCTCCTGTAGATAAGAAGATGGACAGGAAGTCCAACAAAGCCAGCAATTTCCAACTCTGTGTCCTCTGTAGCACCAAGTTTCCACTCGAGCAAGTCTACTCGTATAAGTACCTTGGGATCTACTTTGACCCTGCTCTCTCTTACTATGATCACATCTCTGCCCTAGCCTCAGCTTCCAATATTCGGCTGAGCATCCTATACCGGTACAAAAATTGTCTTCCCCCTGAGGCCCTCCGCCTCGCGGTCACATCTTCTGTACTGTCCCTTGTGGATTATGGGCTGCCAGTTTATGGTGCTGCAGATCAGACCGCCCTCAACAAAATTCGCATTACACTAAACAAAGCCTGTAGGCTAATTACAGGGGTCCCTAGGTTAACACACACTTGCCAACTATATGCAAAGGCCATGCTGCTTGACCTAGATGAACGTCTCAGATATCAAACCTGTATCATAACAAAAAAAAACTATCCTTGGTCTATCCCCACCAGGTTTGACAGCCTCCATCCACCATACAAAATCCCTAGTACAAACTCAAACCTCCTGCAAAACCACTCTGTCAATCCCCAGGGCTAAGACTTCGGACGGTCAAAGGGCCTATTCCTACAGAGCCCCATCCTGGTTCAACACGCTTCCCCCCTCTATCTCTGATGCCCCCACGATCTCCAGTTTCAAAACCTCCTTTCGAAATCACCTACTTAATACACAAAGCTGTGACTGTTACTAAGTTGGTCTTGCTCAAATGCTATGACAAAGCTCCCTGAGTGGCTGCACCCAACCTATTACCAACCACCACCTGTTGCGTCTTCAATCATCGCCTCCACTTTTCTGAACCCCTCTGCATATAAACTCATACCATTGTTTTGCCTATCAAGTATTAAACATCTGTACCTATCTTTCTCTACTGAACCTGAAACCTAAAATTTCTATAACTAATAGAAGACAGCTTGATTTTACTAATTTGTTGTAAACCACATTGTTGTAACATACTGGTTGTACTGTATTTGTCATCTTTGTGATGAGGTACCTTTGAAAATGAGCCCATGGCTCAAAGGTTTGTAAACTGATGTACAAATAAATAAAATATACAAGTATTTCCTGGCAGGCAATGGTACTGACGTTTTAACTAGCCATTGTAGCCACGTTGGGGTAGTTCAAACTGCAGCCTATGAGAAGGCTGGCATCCCTCTGACCTCTCACCCCCCCCCGACAAGGATTCCAGAAAGGTGGATTCTCTTGCTAAAAAAGGGTACCTGGCATCTTCTTTGGGTATCAGGCAAGCCTCCTATATGGCTTATACCTCCAGGTATCAAAAATCCCTTTGGGAAGCTGTCGAACAACTGGCTAAAAAGGCCCCTCCTGAGCTTTCTGCTGACCTTCAGGAGCTGGTCAACAAGGGGGTACAAGCATCTAAGTCCCAATTCCACATGGCTGTGGACTCCAATGATGCAGCTTCCAGGGCTATGGCTTCTGCTGTATCCCTCAGGCATTTTTCCTGGCTCAGGTGTACTAAATTGTCCCAGGATATGTAGAATAATGCCATGGGCTTTCCCCTTGTCCAGAACTCTCTGTTTGGGGAACAGACTGAAGCATATATGAAGAAAAATGAATGAGTACAGAGTGGCATACAGGAGTGCTTCAGCAAAAGAGAAAGCTGCCACTCCTCAGAAGCAGCAGGCCAGGGGCAGGGGCAGACCTTACCCCAGGCCTTTCCACCAGGCCCAAGCTTTTCCCTCTTACCAGCAACCCAGGGGGTTCTTTAGAGGGAGGGGCAGGAGGGGTGCTGGCAGGGCTGCCTCCACCCCCCAGTCTGCTACCCCAGCTGAACAGACACCCTGAAAGCTCTGTTCGGACCACCTCCCCTTATCCTGTTGGGGGCAGGCTGACCTATTATCTCCAGGCTTGGCATTCCATCACTTCAGACAAATGGGTCCTGGAGATAGTAGGTCAGGGACTTGCTCTCACTTTCAAGGTGCCCCCAAAACTGTCAGCAAGGATTTTCAGACCTTCCAGCACTAGCACTACAGAAACAGCTCAGCTGGAGGCATAGGTTTCCACACTTCTTCAGTCAAGAGCAGTGGAACCTGTGCCACATCAGCACAGGGGAAAAGGACTGTACTCAAGGTACTTCCTGGCACCAAAGAAAAATGGGGAGTGGCGGCCCATTCTGGACCTCAGATTCCTAAACAGACATCTTACAAACCCAAAATTCAGAATGACAACCCTGGCTACCATTTTACCTACTCTCAGGCAGGGGGACTGGCTGGCATTCCTAGACCTAAAGGATGCTTCCACATCCCCATCAGACAGTCTCACAGAAAATACCTCAGATTTTGACTGCCTTCAGGCCATTACCAGTTCAGGGCTATGCCTTTTGGCCTGACATCTGCACCAAGAGTATTTACAAAATGTCTGGCAGTAGTGGTAGCATTCCTCAAGAAGGCAAGGGGTTTCAGTTTACCCCTATCTGGATGACTGGCTGTTGGTGGGTCAGTACTCCCAGCAGGTCACACAAGCCCTAAAACTCACCCAAGATACTCTCTGCTCTCTGGGGTTCTTGGTAAATTTTCAAAGTCTATCCTAACTCCAGTTCAAGTACTAGACTTCATAGGGGAAGAGCTGAATACCATTCAAGCAAGAGCTTTCTTGCCTTCTGCAAGGGCACAGACCCTCATAGAATTGGCAAAATCCTTCCAGGTTCGAGTTCCCTGTCCAGCGATGTACTTCTTACAGCTCCTAGGACACATGGCCTCGACCATAGCTGTGGTCCTGGGAGCCAGGTTCCAAATGAGGGACATTCCATTTCACCAGAGATCTTTCTGGTCTCAGAAAAAGGATTCCCTGTCCAAACTGATTCCAGTGTCTCCCACCCTTCTGTTAGCTCTTCAGTGGTGGATGGAGATGGACAGCCTCAGAGCAGGGGTCCCCTTTCTCCCTCAGGTACCCTCTCTGGTGCTGACAATGGATGCTTCCCTCCTGTGCTGGGGTGCCCATTTGGGGGAACACACAGCACACGGTATGTGGCTTCCTCAGGAGTCACTCTTACACATTAGTCTTCTGGAGCACAGGGCAGTGTTCCTGGCTATTCAGGAGTTTGACATTCTCTTACAGGGCAAAGTGGTGCAGATCAGGACAGACAACACCACCACCATGTACTACATCAACAAGCAAGGGGGAACAAGATCTTCTCTGCTGTGCACAGAATCCATGAAGATTTGGAAACTGGCATATTCCCTCAACATGTCACTGTTAGCAGTTCACTTGCCAGGCAAGGACAATGTACTGGCAGATGCTCTCAGTAGAATCAGCCAGGGCCTTGAACAAGCAGATCCTTCTCTCAATATTCAGGAGGTGGGGGTTCCAGAGATAGATCTCTTTGCAGCCCCAGACAATCACCAGTTATCCCTGTACTGTTGCAGGCCTCCACTCCAGGGCTCAGTGCCACTGGATGCTCTCCTTCTGGACTGGTTGAACAGGTTCCTTTATGCTTTTCCTCCTTTTCCTCTGATCACCAGAGTCCTGGTCAAGCTGAGGTCTCAGCCTGCCACAATACTTCTCATAGCCCCAGACTGGGTCAGACAGCCGTGGTACTTGATGCTCCTGTCACTGCCAGTGACCAAACCAGTATCTCTACCCAGGAGGTACAACCTGCTAACATCCTCTCAGGGCAGGTTAATGTACCCTAATCTTCAGTCCCTTCACTTCAAGGCTTGGCTCTTGAAGACCTAGAGTATGCAGATCTACAACTGTCTCAATCTGTCCTGGATATTCTGAAAGGTACCAGAAAGCCTGCTACTAGAAAAACCTATTCCTCTAAATGGAAAAGATTTTCCATCTGGTGTGCACAGAAGGATTTGGATCCACATCAAGCTGCAGTACCGCAAATTTTGGACTATCTGGTTCACCTTCAGTCTCTGCATTTACAGCCATCTACCCTGAAGGTACACCTTTCTGCCATCTCTGCTTATCTTTCGGCAGGGAAGGCATCTTCTCTGGCTACATACCCAGGTTTTAAGAAGTTTTTCAAGGGTTTGTTGCATCTTCATCCCCCACATAGGAAACCTACCCCTGCATGGGACCTGAACACATATATAGGTCAGCTTATGCAGCCTCCTTTCGAACCTATGTTTTCCTCAGAGCTCAAGTTTCTCACTAGAAAAACTGAGACTGTGGCAGGCTGAGACCTCAGCTTGACCAGGACTCTGGTGATCAGAGGAAAAGGAGGAAAAGCATAAAGGAACCGGTTCAACCAGTCCAGAAGGAGAGCATCCAGTGGCACTGAGCCCTGGAGTGGAGGCCTGCAACAGTACAGGGATAACTGGTGATTGTCTGGGGCTGCAAAGAGATCTATCTCTGGAACCCCCACCTCCTGAATATCGAGAGAAGGATCTATTTTTCTAGTGGCTATCACTTCTGCTAGAAGAATCAGTGAGCTTCAGGCTTTGTCTGTGGAGCCCAACTAATATTTCACCTCACAGGGATAAAATTGTGCTCTGAACTAACAGGAAATTCCTTCTTAAAGTGGTTTTGGATTTTCTTCTGAACCAATCCATTACTTGGCCTGTATTTTTCTCGGATCACTCTAGCTCAGGTGAATGCAGGCTACACAGCCTGGACGTAAAAGGAGCTATTAGCTATTATATGGACAGGACAAAAGAGCTAAGGAAGGATTCCTCCTAGCTTTTTCTTACCTGTGGTGAAGTGGGTCAGGGCAGGCCAGCTGCCAAAAGGCCTATAGCCAGATGGATTGTGGCCTGTATCCAATTCTGCTACAGTAAGCTGGGTAAGGACCCACTAGCAGGTCTTAGGGCTCACTCTATCAGAGGCACTGCTGCCTCCCTGGCAGCTGCCAGGGAAGTTCCCCTGCTTGAGATATGTAAGGCTGCCACCTGGAAATCTGTCCATACATTCACTAAGCATTACAGCCTGGATATCCAGGCAAGGAGTGATGCCAGGTTTGGCACAGCAGTACTGCAGAGCCTATTCCCCAAATAGGTTCGGTGCCCACCTCCTGGGGGCACTGCTTTACAGTCTGCATATGGTCAGAATACAGCAAGACTTCATGTTGTTTGAAGAAAAATTACTTACCATAGTAATGTTGTTTCTTCTAATGGAGTCTTGCTGTATTCTCCTCCTACTCCCTTCAGAACCTGGGGATGGGTGGCTTTTCTGCAGCAACTTATGATTTAAACCATTAGTGAGTAATGTTTTTTCTGTGGGCATCTGTGACTTGAGTCTTTTATATGCCCTCTGAGTTTTTCCTTAGGTGGCCCCTTTGGGTCCTGTTTAGGCTTAGTTGTGGCCATTTCTTATATATTTATATAGTTCGCTTCATAGAATCTGATCAGTTACTAGAACGTACCGAGGACAGTGGTTTGAAAACTGAGCTTGAGCTCAACATTTTATGCATTTGCATAGGGTTTAACTCTTAGTTCTCTGGGGCAGTTGAACCGGTTGGTCTAACTACATATAGTCAGAATACAGCAAGACTCCATTAGAAGAAACAACATTACTATGGTAAGTAATTTTTTCTTCCTGAGCACCTCTTTCTGTGCAGTATGCCACTGTCCTGTACCTTATTGATACCCGTGAGGTATTTGAATGTTTCTATAATATCGCCCCTTTCTTTCCTTTACTCCAGCAAGTACATATATAATTCCCTGAGTCTTTCCTCATACAGCTTCCAATGCAGCCTGTGCACCATCTTGGTTGCTTTTCTCTGCACTGCCTCCACCGTTCTATGTCCTTCTTGAGATGTGGCCTCCAAAACTGGACACAGTACTCCATGTGGGGTCTCAACATAGATCTGTACAGGGGGTAAAACTATCTTCCTTTTTCTGCTGCTGATACCCCTCCCTATGCATGCCAGCATCCTATTAGCCTTTCCCACTGTCCTGTCACGCTGCTCTGCTAACTTCGGGTCATTGACCCCCCCACCTGATTCCTTTCCTGATTTGTTGTTGTTAACACCCCCCACCCCCGCTTATGTAATACTCTTGGATTTCAGTGCTCAGTCTGCATAATTTTAAATTTCTTGGCCTGGAATCCCAGTTGCCAAACCCTTGGCCAGTCTTCCAGCCTTTTTAAATCTTTCTTCATTCTTTCCAATCCCCCAGGAGTGTCCCCTCTTTTGCAGATGTTTGTGTCATCCGCGAACAGGCATCCCTTTCCTTCCAGCCCCTCTGCGATATCACTACTAAATACTTTAAAGAGGATTGATCCCAGTACCCACACCTGTGGCACTCCACTGGTTACTTTACCTCCTTTGAGTGAATACCATTCACCACCACCCTTTGAGTTTTGTTACTTAGCCAGTTTCATAACCATTTTACTATCTTTGGATCCACTCCCAGGCTGTCCAGCTTGTTTACAAGTCTTCTGTATGGAACAGTGTTGAATGCCTTACTGAAATCCAAAAATGCCACATCCACCACTCCTTCCTGGTAACCCAGTCAAAAAACTTGTATCAGGTTAGTTTGGCAAGATCTCCCCCCTTTGATCCCATGCTGCCTCAGATCCTACAAACCACTGGTACGGAGGTATTCCCCAATCCTTTTATTTTTTTTTGTACATTTCTATTTCCCACTGATCGTGGCCTGAGGGGCCTGTCTCAGGCATCCTGCCTGTTCCTGCACTGCCTAAGATCCTCTTGGCCTAAGCCTCCTCTCTCTTCCCCCCCTCCCCCACAGCCAGTACCCCCAGCTTAACCCCTCCAGGGTGGGGCCACCCCACCTCTTGGGTGCACTTACTAGTCAGACCCTGGAATGTGGATGAGGGGCCTAGGTGGAGAAACTGGAAGGCTGGGCGAGACTGATTCGGCAGTGGGCATGGGGGGTCAGGTGCCAGTGCCTACCCCACAAGGTCAGGCTTTTCCATTTTCTGGTGGTGTACTCCCCCCCCCCGTGTGTGGGCACCCCTGACGCAAGGCGCATGGCAACTCTGCCTGCATCAGCCACGCTGCTAGACGTGCTGTCCTGTGAACTGCAATGCCCTCTATCTCCACGGGGTGCCGCTGGTATGCCGAACAAACCCCGACACCCCACCCCCCCCGGGGAGAGGCAGCCCTGCGGTGCTCAATCCTCGCCCACCCTTGCTGACCTCCGGCACCCAAGCTTGCTTCTGAACTCTGGTTGCCGGCGTGGCGTGAGGTGTGATTTGTGATGTCCTGCACCTCAACCCTCAGCGACACTGGGTCAGCCCCCAATCCTTTCTTTAAGCAGTGTTTCCATAACTTTGCCCACCACCGGGGTCAGGCTTACTGGTCGGTAGTTTCCTGCTTCCTCTGTGTTCCCACTTTTGTGTAGTGGGAACACATCCACAGTCCTGCGGTTCCCTGGAACCCCCCCGTATGACAGATTGAACAGGGTCATTAGAGGTGAACTAACATTCCCTCAGATGGGGGAAATATTTGTATGCTTTTATGCATAAAACCATTTCTGTTCCATGTCACTTTCATAAAACTTTTTTGATAGATGTGGGATATGGCTGTGAATATAGCGAAAAAAATATAGGGGTTGCCATGCTTCTTTTGGCTGTATCTGCTTCCAGAGTTGCAGTTTCCAAGGAGGTCAGCTCAGGATACAATTAATCAAAAAAATATCAATTAAAAAAAACAACTTGAGATACGGCTATTTGAACAATGCAAAAATACATGCAGAATGACAAGGACTAAGAAACATAGTAATGAAAGGATGACAGATAATGTATGTAGATAAAATGCCTCAAATAATGCCTACAGCTGCAATTGTGGGAGCTAATTTCCTCACTGCCATCCTGTATATATTTTTAGCTGGGCATGACATAATAGAGCATAATCGTTATTCTAATAATTCTTCCATATAATTAAGAATGTGCTTGTGCCAGTAAACAGTCATGAACACTTCTGGTGCATCAGAAAATCGGAGTTTGAAACACCAGGGAACATCCCTAATGAAGACCAGCAGAGAGGCACATCACTGATAGCCCTCTAATAGCTGCTTGATCATTTGGAGAAAATCGGATGGGGTTGTGAAACTCAGTGTACAGGAGGTTCTGTTGTTTAATTTTTGTATCAGTTTGGCCATCAGACAGGTCCTATTTAAGATTTATTTATTCATCGTAATTTAGTTAATCCAAGTAAGGCAAAACAGTGTAGAAACTTGTTTCTAGTTGCTATGTGGGGAAGAGGGTCTTGGGGGAAACAAAAGCATGTACTGTACTTTTACATGGCAATACACAGCAAGCTTGTGTTTCTATTGAGGGGTCGTGATAACATCATATGGACCTTGAGAGCGAAGCGCAAGAGGTCAGTACTGATATTTCAACCTCAAGATGGAAACACAAGGCAAGCTGTTGATGCCCAAACATTTCATTTTTTTAGTACATGGTTCTGCAGAGGGAACTAGCAAGTGGTGCTGAGTGCCAGTATGGAGAGCGAGAGCTGAGGAGCTGCTCTGTGGCATAAGTCCTTTTAAAAAAAAAAAAAAAAAAGTAAAATCCAGTACAGAGAGAACCAATGACTGCTGGTACAGAGAGAGTGAGCGGGTCGAGGAGCAGCTCTGCTTGGAAAGTGCTACTGCATTCTTAGGGGAATCCCCCCACACATCTGATGGCTGGCATCGCAAACCACTAGCACAGTTCCAAAGGCAGGCTGTGGCCTGCACAAGTTGTGCTGAGTGAAAATGAAAGCAGGTGCCTGGCGGGAATCAGCATGAGCAGGTACACAGGTGCACTGATGAATAGAATGTACACAACTTTTAAGCAGCCACTGATTTCCATACACAATAAGCCCTAACTGTATACTACTGTAGCATTATTTATTTAGTGTTTGCTTGCCTGGTAGCTGTGTTAGAAAATGAAATGCCTGTTTACAGGTACCACCCTGAAGAGTACAAAAGAACTGCACTTACAATGGAAACTAGAACATCGGTAACCGAACAGAAGTAAGATACAGGTAGTAAAATACAAGTAAGGTACCATACTATACAAATAACAGGAGCAATATTATTCAAAACAGTTACCATATAAATGATCAATATAAACACATATACGATTGAACATTCAGGAAAAACCTTCTGCATAGCACGTGTCACGTTACTGTTGAGCTACAAAACAAAAATAGTGAGTTCACTTATATGGACCAAATTAAATCAGAATTTTGTCTGCAGAAGGTAGGGTTTTAAAAAAACAAATTGGCGGGTTGCATGAGCACTGGCACTGACAGGTGTGAGCAGAAATTGCAAGGGAGTACTGGACAGGATAGACATAACGCAAGTTGGAGTTTGGAGGGGGAATAAACACTCTTGGATCCATATGCTGTAGTAGAAAAGTTAATAAACAAGGGACTATTTATTATTTGGCTAAATGTTATCTTGAGGTTCTATGGACATGTTGAAACATCTTGAGCTTTGCTCTTGAGGTTTTTAAATCGCCAACACCTCGCCATGGCACAGTGCTAGTTTCCATCAATGCCTAAACTACCAAACTGTTTCATGTCACTTTACTCTGTGAACCAGTAATTATAAAAAAATGAACTATGGGCAGCAGCAAAACTTGTGTTTTACACATCCTTGGGTTGTAATGCCAGCAGAGACCACATGAGCTTTGTGCTTCTGGTTTATGTGGTTATCACACACCTTGGCTAGGGAAACAATATTACATGCAGCTGCTGTTACATTATTCTCTTATATATCAAATATACAGTGCATACAGGAAAGCTTGGTGACTTCTAGAGAGTAAAACATAGAGTTTGTGGTCAGGTCATTCAGGGCAGGAGCACAAATGATTAGAGTGGCTGCAACTTCTCTTTTATTCCATGACGGCTACAGATGACAATTTAATCTGAAGATGTAGACCTTAAAGGGGAACAGTCTGTACTAAGGGCTCCACACTCAATTGGGGGCTGGTCCCATTGTGCACTTTCTGTGCAGAAACATTTTAGTTTACTTACAATTTATTATACTACGGTCAACAGTATCAGACTAATTTTACTTACTTCTAGGCTGACATATTCTGTAATTACAAATTCCAGCATCCCTTGTGGCTGCCATCAGAGCAGTACTGTCCCCAGGACACATCTGGAAATGAGCTATTTCAGCTTAGTATGTCTTTCCTGCTAAATCTTTTGAAATAAATAATAAATTAAATACTGCAGCAGTGGGAAATTCAAAACTCTACAGTGCATGCAGCTTTCATCTTTTATTTTATGGTGCTGTTGTCCTCCTCCCTGGGCTCAGTACGGTCAGTGAGGACTACTTAGCTACTGGAGAAAAGCAAAAACAGAAAAGGAAGGTATAAAAGCTCTAACGTTCACAGCAGGCTGTTGAATCGTAGCTACATATAATTTGTCCACAGATAAGGACTGCTTGGCCTACCCATTCTGCCCATTTTTTCCCCACCTATAATGTCACCACAGACCCTACCTGTTCTCTGGCTACTACCTCCGCCCCCCGCTTTCCTACCAAGATTCCTTTGTGCTTCTCCCATGCATGTTTGAAGACCACCACTGTTTTCACTCCCACCACCTCTGCTGGAAGTCTCTTCCTGGCATCCACCAGTCTTTCACTCAAGAAGTACTTTCTCACGTCCCTCCTGTATTCCACTCTCCAGCTTTGTTGCATGTTCTTGTGAACCCTCTTTTCTGAAAAATACTACCCTCCTGTACCATATTTACCTCTGTGAGGTATTTGGTCTCTAACATATCCCCACATCTCTCCTCTCTTTCAGGGTATACATATTGAGATTCCCTCAGTCTTTCCTCATAGGGCTTATGATTAGCCCCTGTACCATTTTACTTGCCATCCTCTGGACAGCGTCCACCCTGTCTGTGTCCTTCATGAGATGTGGTCTCCAGAACTGGCCACAGGGTCTCGCCAACAGTCGATACAGTGGTAACACCACCTCTCTCCTTCTACAGGTGCTTCCCTTCCCTATGCACCCCAGCATTCCCACTGGCCCTGCCTAATGCTTTGTTGCAATGCCCTGCCACCTTGAGGTCATCAGATATGATAACCCTAAGGTCCCATTCCTGTTTCAGTGACCATCAGTACCACTTCTCCCATTTTACACACAGCCCCTGGTTTTCTGCGCCCTAGGTACACGATTCTGCACTTTTTTGCATTGAAACCCAGCTGCAGTGTAAGTTATTACAGGTAATCCACACTCTGACCACTGAGGAAGAGCAGGCACTCGAAGCACTCAGGGTGTTTGGTGTGCCAGTGGTTTATTTTATTTCTGTTTAGGTTTTAGTGTTAATTTGTAGTCTTTCCTAACTAGAATTGTAAGTGGTATGCATGTGTGTGGGACAAGTGATAATAAATACTTATAAAATGGGTAAGGAAAATGGAGAGCTAAAGGCTGGCATGTAAGAACAGCAGGAGGTCTGTGGCTTGTGATGCTGGTTAAACAGGTTCAGGAACAAGGTTGGTGGGGAGGGGGATGCTTGAGGATTGAGCATTTCTGTTTGCCTTGTTGTAATTTATGTTATTTTGTAATTTGTATACTTGTGAGTTTGATTATTTCATTGTTATTTTCCTGTGTCACTCCTGAAAATAGGCATTTTTTTGTCAAGTGTACATAACCGGTGAACAAAATGGTACATACATAAATAAAATTGCGGGAAGATGCTCTCCTATGGGGAGGGTGGACGATAGATGCTGGTGTGTGAGCGCTGCTTGGATGAACATATATGGAGCTGCAGGCAGCACTGCAGGGGAGGGCGGATGTAGGCTGTTGCCTCAAATTAGTATGCATGTGCACCCTCACCTCAAATATCCTATACCACAAAATCCCAAAAGTATCCTGACTGATGCAGGATGATGGTCTCTCACAGACCCTGCACCATGGACCTTTGCACCCCCCACCTGAATTTGGTTCCTGCAAGGGTTTGTGTCCCCTGATATCCTCACCATGGAGGACAAACCATGGAAGACAGAGGTAGGGTAAGTCCTGGGACAAGGTTGGTGATGGCACTGGGGACACCATCTCAAGGGCGGCATAAAAAATTAACCAAAAAACAAACAAACAGGAAAATGGTGAGCTATGATTGTTCAAAAACACGTGACTGAACAGAAATATTACTTGATACAGGATTATCTATTTTTTTCTTTAATAAACATTTTGTTACAAACTAATTTTATACGTGCCTGGGCATGGCGGGGCAGCGCACGGGTGGGGCTAACCTCCCTCCAGGGAGGGGGGGGTGTACTACAAAAATGAAAATAAATAAAGTACATCAGCATACCGTAGGGTGCACATGAAGCTACATCACCACACTTTACTGTTACTTGAAGGCATTCAATCACTTCATAATACACACAGGCCGTGGCATGCAATGATATAGCTTCATGCCTGCCCTCTTGTGAATGCTTTCTTACTAAATGCTTACGTAGTAGTGAAAAATAAGCTGATTCAGTTAAGGTTGTTCTTTTTCATTGCTGCACCTTTTATCACATTGACCCACAACATCCGGATGTTATTAGTTTAGTCACCAGTATATCATTTTTCCTTTTACTGTGGTATTCACTTGACCCATTTTTGCATTCGCTTGCTCAAGGAACATGTCGGGGCTATATGGCATTTGACAAGTGTGTCACTGCCAGAGCCAATTACAGCTGAAACTGCAGTGGGCTTGGCAGTGTACACCAATGACCAGGCACTCTGGTCATGTCACTAGTTCAGCTTTGCTGATGTGGCAAATTCTCTATTTAAAAGAAATGAACTGTTCCAATGAGAGCACTTCATTTCTTTCTGTAGCCATAACTCTGGTCATGTGCATGGCCGTAACTAGCCACCTGCCCCACACCCCGGAACACAAGAGTGACACTGAGGGTGCCCAATCCCCCAGTGTCACGACTGGGAATCTTTGTTTTTTTTTCCTTTTCTGTAACACCTGAAAATAAGAAAACCATCCATCTCTGTCTGTTGCATCAGTAACCCCAACCCTTCCCCTCCCCCAAGCCCTTACTTACTGTTACCAACTGGCAGGTCCAGCGCCATAATCTTCTGTGGACCACAGACTCATCTTCACTCTGCAAAGCCAGATTGCTAACTGAGGAAATGGGTATGTGGGACAATGTATTTCTACTACTGCTGAACACCACTGCAGATACCTGCAAGTGAATGTTCGGCATTGACAAATGCTTGTCTTAGTATTCTGCCCATCCTACTGAAGTTAACCTTCCTAAAATCTAGTGCTGTACACGCGTTTTTATGTTTAGGATTTCCTTCCCCAAATATATGCAGAACCACACTGTGTGGTGGTCACTGCTTTCCAATGGATCCCTTACTGTAATCTCCCTGACATGATCCCCATTCATTAGTACCAGGTCTAGAATGGCTCCTTCCCTAGAGGGTTTGATAACTCCCTGGATCAGGAACCCATCCTGGACTGTATCCAGGAAAAATTGTCTCCTTTTGCAGGTGGAAGTTGGGACATCCCACTTAATCTTGAGCATGTTGAAACCTCTTCTATCCTTGCTGTCTGCCAGATCATGTCACCCATCTTTTTATCCTTTCCTTCATCCTGCTGTGACAGTTGGTAGACCACTCCAAGCTTCCAATTTCTACCTACTTCCATGTGCAATTGGACTCACAATACCTCCGGTCCTCTCCCCCACATCATCCCTTCTATTATATCTGTTCTAATGTAAAGTGCCCACCTTCCCTTTCTTCCTGTCTTTTTTCTGTAGAGGGTGTACCCTGGAACAGAGGGATCACAGTCATAGTGTGGGGTGGGCCAGGTCTCAGTGATCACTGCCAAATCAAACCTTCCTTCAGCTAACGAGGCCTGCAGGTCATCCATTTTGTTTCCAAGACGTTTGGCATTGAAGGACACAACTCTCCACCCTTCCCATTTTAGCCTCTCCTTCCCAGGACCCGAGTTTCCCTCCTTTCCTTCATAGCTCCCCTATCCCCCTCCCCTCTCACCCAACTTCCAAATTTACCCTTTCATTACCCCTCCTCTTCCTCCTGCTGCCCTCTCCATCCCACTCTGCAGCTGTCCCTATGCTGTTTGCCTGGGGGAGCCTAACAGCTCCCTCCTCTGGAATGACTTGGATGCTGCTCCCCATGGTGCCCCTCCCTACTTTTAGTCTAAATTCAGACTACTGTTGAAATAGTCCACAGTTCAGTCACTGAGTAGCCTTGCTCCCTTCCTACTTAAGTAATCTGTCCCTATTCTCCCAGTCCCACATCAGTTCCCAGTCATCCCAACATCTTCTTCCCTGTACAATCCCACAGCCAGGAATTGAATTCCTCTATCTTATCCTATTGCTGAGGGCACTAAAAACCAGTAGCACTTCCGAGAAGGCTACCAATCTGGTTGCTCCATGGTAAATCTGCCCTACCTCTCTAAAATCTTTCTTTCCTACACCACTCCCACTTTGCATTCAGCCAGGTTGTTAATTCCTGTGTTGCTGACCACATGTGGCTTTCTTACCACCCCTGCATGAGCAAGTATACTTGTTAAAAAAAAAAAAAATAATAATAATTATACCATGGACCTCGCAGAACAACCAATCACTACAGCAGGCTAGCACCTTAGCACCGTTGTAAAATCTAGCATTACCAATGGAAAAGGTGCCAGCCAGCCATATATTTAAAAAAAAAAAAATCTGACCTCGAAATCACGGAACTGCAACCGCCATCTTTTTTCCCCACCAAGCGGAGACCATAAAACAACAGCTCGGTGCATTGCAAAAATGCAAAAGAAACAATCTGTAAGCCTGAAAAACTAACCATAAACAGACTGATTTAACTCTCCCCCCACAACCACTTGCACTCGGCTCACCTCTAAATAATTTTCTGTCTCAACTCATCTCGGCTTCGTTCTGTTGCCTGTACAGTCCCACTCGCACCTGGAAGTTCTATGACAGCAACACAAAAGGGGAACAATTTTTTTTCGCGGTGTAAGAAATACAGTAAAATGAAATGTAAATTAAAAAGAAAACATAACACACCACCTTTTTATTTTCTATATAAAAAAAAACAAAACAAAGTATAATCATAATAAGCCACTTTCAGTGTGTGGGTTATAGAGTTACCATGGCTGGTGAAATTGTACACTTGGCTCGCCTGCGTGGGCAAACCACACCAGCCATGGTAAATCCTCCATAACCCACACACCCTCTCGTGGCTTATTGCTTGAATAGCACTTCAACTTTACACAGCACAGAATTTTAAAAAATGACTATATGAGTGCACCTCTAGCACTTACTTAGCCCAGCAATTCAGCGTCTGCTCCTTGACTTAAGTTCTCCAAGTGGGCTGCTTTTCGGCCTGTACAATGACTTGTAGTTCTAACCCTTACAAAGGACTACAGCTGCCTTATTGGCTGCTTTCAGTCCCATGGTTGTGTCTAACCACCAATGGAGACACTTTTGACTACCAGCTTTCACGTTCCTTAACCCACCCTACTGTATATCCCCTTCCTCCCTCTTCCTCCTCCTTTTTTACAAATTATATATTGGGGTAAACATTTCCTGAACCATGGTGACTGTGAGGTGTAATGCTGTGTTACAAGGATTTGAAAAGTTGCTCAAAGCAGCATTGGCGTTATCCTATTTTCGTTGGCCTCTCTGAAAGCATAACAACAAGATTTTGTTGATGTATGAGCACATTTCCTTACCGTAAATGACAGTTCTGAAAGATGAGAAAGGCCAGTGATGCTTGGAGCTATTGTTGAAACCCTTGGAACACCACACCACACACTCACTGAGATCGAGAATGTTTAACATTGCATTTTCCTTCTTTTCAAATGTTATTGTGTTTAACGTGTTAAGCACAGTGGGAATGAACCACATTTACACAGGTTACCCGGACAGTACTCTGCATCACAGAATCAATTAAGACTGTACAAGAACATCAGTGGGTATAACCACTGAAAAGTGGGGAACAATCTAGATAGACATACTGTATGTCGTTCTTTGTCCTACAAACCCCAGTATTGCTCCCAGTGCAATATACAGGCATAAAAATAGGGGAAAGAAAAAAATAATGATTTAAAGTAGCCAATTTCAGTAAATAGGAAGAAGAGTTACAGAAGCAGTTTATGTTGAGTAACATTTATGATTACCGAGTAGGTAGTAGGCCTTGACCTGAGATTTTAAAGCATCTTTGCATGCTTTTGTGGCTTTGTGCTGTGGCTCCAACTGGTGCCTACATTTTTTTGCAGTTAAAATCTTATAGAACTGTTGATTGAAACTTAGCCTTCTGATTTGGTTTCCCTGTGTGATTATCACATAGTAATTGCACGGGTTGCGCATTCTGCGTTTGATGGAAACACCAGTGCCTTTTTCAGGTATATTTGTAAATTTTTGCTTGCATAATTTAAGTATGCCTCCTCAGAGAATGTCACTCTTCTTCATCTTGTGCTATTTGTCTTGGGGGTGATATTGATAGTAACCCACCCTTATCTCATGTTACCTGTGAAGTAATTTAGTAATGTCTTTTTTTTTTTTAACTCTGCTTTATTAGGATATAGAAAAGCATTACAAATCAGTACATTAATATGAAGCTATAGTGACAGTGGATTGCATATCATCCATACTATTTTTAAATCAATACCAATAACATACTGTTGTCTACATCTTTGGACCATGAATGTGCCAAGACTTGTAAATAGGGATTAGATGTTTTTCTTCACTGAGTACTGACTTCCCTCAAAGCATTATAATAAGATAACTAATTGAGAAAGAAAACAATGTAAAAAAAAAAAAAAAAATTGAACCAGACTGAACTATGCCAACTGTGGCTTTACACACTGGACTCTATTGACATGGCATCTGGAATAGTTACCTTATCTGATGGCTATATGATCACTCGAGAGGTAGCTAGTGTACTGGTCTTATGCAGGGCCTACAGAGATCACGACTTGGTTCCTTCCCCCAGACCATTTAAGTCACTTGAACGTGGTTGGTCCCCACCCAGCCTAGAGTTTCAACCAGTCCACTGTTCTGTGTGCTTTGCAAAGGCTAGCCTGAGCTTGGCTGTTATTTCCTCCATTTTCTATAATTTCTATTACTCTGCTCACCCAGAACTCAAAAGAAGGAGGTGTCTCCTTCAACCAGTTTACAGTAATTTCTTTCTGGGCAGCTGTACAGAATAGTCTGAGAAAACATTGCAGTTTGTGGTTCCCCAGGTTGTGAACTTCATGTTGTTTGAAGTCTTGCTGTATTCTGACAATTGCAGTTAGCCCCAGCACTTGAACTGCCCCGGAGATGAAAGAGTTAACTGTATGCTGAGAGCATAGAATGTTGGGCTCGAGCTCGGTTCAAACCACTGTCTGCTGCACTTGAAGTGTAACCATTAGATTCTTTACTCCGCCTAACTGAACACTCGCTCTGGAGTTTGCTCCTCGCTTTCGGTTCGGTAAAGTTTTTCGTCGGTTATTCCGCAGAATTTCTTCATTTTCTCTCTGTTCAGATCCCTGTCTGTGGTACAGTAAGTGATATTAGGTAGTGGGCTTAGAGTTAAAATTGTGAGGAAATTGTAAATTGCGATTGGTTCGGCTGAACCGATCAGTTGTTGTTTAAAAAAACTTCTTGTGGTGATTCCGGCGCCTGTCGGTTCTAAGCATTTCATTTTTTTTTTCCAGCACCCGTGACACAGTGTGGAACTGATAGGTTTTGTCTTACCTGGCCTGAAGCCGTGTAAAGGGTAAGTTAATTTTGTGGTTGGCCATGTCTGAAAAACCCAGGGAAAAAAATGGGCCCACTGGGTTTCAGCACTGTAGTGTGTGTGTGTGGGGAGGCCTTTGCTAAGGCTGATCTCCACACCATCTGTGTATACTGTCTGGGGTTTGACCACCTCGATTCAGACTGCCAAATTTGCAAGAATTTCCCAAAGACCACCCAGGAAAAACGTTTGGGCAGGCTTAGGGATAAGGAGGCCGAGAAGTCCGCTGACCCGGATGGCCAGCCCTGTTCGGTTCCGACCGAACCTGAGGGAGTGCCCTCTGACCAGGGCCAGACTTCCTTGAGCAAAATGAAAGCTGACTCTGAAGGGTCGGTTTCTTCGAAAAAGAAAAGAAAAGATAAATCGACCAGTTCGGATCCTAAATCTCTCCATCCGATGGCTGATGAAATTGCCTGGGCGATTAGCATTGTTGAATTGCTCCGTCCGGTTCCGACTGAACCGGCCCCTGTTGGTCGGCGCTCAGTTCAGTTGGCTCCTCCGGTTGCAGATTACTGTTTGGAGGAATATTATGATCCGGAATGGGAGGGGGAAGGTACAGAGAATGAAGAAGACGACTATGGTGGTGGAGAGGGTCTGGATGAGTCTATTGAACTGGACATCTCCCCAGACAGACTTTCTGGAGCTTCCCCTCCTAGGCTTTCTGAGTCCCGGTCCCACTTTATGTTCTACAAGAAAGTGGCTGAAACCCTCCAGCTCCCTGTGGATGAAGCTGTTGAGGAGGAAGAAGAGCCTGATTTTGTTGCGATGATGGACATCCCAGAGTCCAAGAGGCTGTCTATTCCCTTGCATAAATCTTCTGGGAAACAGACACATAAACTTTTAAAAACACCAAGTTCTCTGCCTCCAGTGGACAAGCGTATGGACATGAGGTATATGCTGTCAGGCTCAAGTTTGGAGTTCCTATACCAGCATTGCAGCCATGTTGGGGTAGTACAGGCTGCAGCCTGTGATAAGGCTGGCATTCCCTTGGCTTCATACCCGCTGGATAAGGACTCCAGGAAGATAGATGCCATGGCCAAGAAGCAGTATTTGGCATCTTCCTTGGGACTCAGGCTACTTACATGGCCTATGCTGCCAGGTTCCAGAAGTCCAGGTGGGAGTCTGTCTTGGAACTGGCTAAGCAGGCCTCCCCACAGCTGGCCAAGGAGCTGGAGGAGGTCACTGCTGATGGGACTGAGGCATCAAAAATCCAGTTTCATGCTGCTGTTGACTCCAATAATGTGTCATCTAGAGTCATGGCTACACCTGTTGCTCTGCGGAGAATGGCTTGGCTCAGATGTACTAGCCTATCACAGGATACTCAGGCTAAGGCCATGGATTTCCCTGTTGTAGGTAATTCTCTGTTTGGGGAGCAGACAGAGAATTACATGAAAAAGATGGATGAATACAGGACCACCTATAGGAGTGCTCAAGCCAAGGAAAGGCAAACCACTCCTCAGAGGCAGCAGTCTAGGGGCAGGCCTTTTCAAATGCCTTTCTTCCAAGCTCAGGCCTCCCTTCCTTTTGCTCAGAGGGGGTTCTTTGGAGGGAGAGGTAGAAGGGGGATGAGCAGAGCTGCATCCTCCTCTCAGCCTAGAGCCCCTGCCAAGCAGACACCCTGATGTGTCGGTCCGGGTCAACTCGCCCATCCCTGTAGGAGGCAGGTTGGCTTACTGTTTCCAGGACTTGCAGTGTGTTACCTCAGACAAGTGGGTCCTGAAGGTAGTAAGCCTGGGACTGGCTCTCAGCTTCAAAAAGTTTCCGAAACTGAGAGACAGATCTTTTCCACCTGCAAGCATCTCCGAAACCCTTGCCCTAGTGGCAGAGGTTTCATCTCTCCTGGCCTTAAGAGCCATAGAGAGAGTTCCTACAGCCCACAGGGGCAAAGGTCTGTACTCCAGGTACTTTCTTACTCCCAAAAAATCAGGGGAGTGGCAGCCCATTCTAGACTTAAGATACCTGAACAAACATCTTTTAAAACCAAAGTTCAAGATTGTGACTCTGGGAATAATTCTTCCCTCTCTAAGGCCAGGGGACTGGCTAGCCTCCCTGGACCTAAAGGATGCCTACTTTCACATACCCATCAGGTGCTCCCACAGAAAGTACCTCAGGTTCAAACTGCCTTCAGGCCATTACCAATTCAGAGCAATGCCTTTTGGCCTGTCATCAGCTCTAAGGGTGTTCACCAAGTGCCTGGCAGTCGTGTTGGCTTTTCTAAGGAGGAAAAATATCTTCATATTCCCTTACCTGGACAACTGGCTCATAGTGGGCCAGTTTTCAGACCAAGTCAAGTCAGATCTAAAAGTGACCCAGCAGGTGCTCACGTCTCTAGGTTTCTTTCTCAGTCTTCCCAAGTCAGTCCTCGAGCCAGTTCAACTCTTGACTTTCATAGGGGTGGAATTGGATATTGTCAGAGCAAGAGCATTTCTCCCCTTGGAAAGGGCAAGGGTCATTATAGAGCTGGCTTCCTCTTTTCATCTTCTGGTGTCTCGACCAGCAAGGCGTTTCCTTCAGCTTCTGAGCCACATGGCAGCTTCCACTGCAGTGGTCAAGGGGGCCAGATTTCAGATGAGAGACATTCAATTTCATCTGAGGGCTTTTTTGTCTCAGAAAAAAAATCCACTGACCAAGCTGATTCCGTGACTCGGACTCTGATCCAGGCCCTTCAATGGTGGCAGGATCAGGACAATCTCAGCCAAGGAGTCCCATTCATTTCATGGCCCCATTCTGTGGTCCTAACCACAGACGCTTCTCTCCTGGGTTGGGGGGCCCATTTAGAGGCTCTCACAGCTCAGAGAGTGTGGTCCCCTCAAGAGTCTCTTCTTCATATCAATCTTATGGAGCTCAGGGCAGTGTACCTGGCTCTGCAGGCTTTCTCACAATCAGTAAGGAACAAGGTGGCTCAGGTCAGGACAGACAACACCACCACCATGTGGTACACCAACAAGCAGGGAGGCACTTGGTCCATGGCCTTGTGCACGGAAGCAATAAAAATATGGACACTAGCTTACTCCCTTCAGGCTTCTCTGGTAGCATTTCATCTCTCAGGCAAATACAATGTGCTAGCAGATGCATTGAGCAGGATTTCCCAGGGCCATCATGAATGGTCCCTGGATCCCCTAGTGTTGAAAGTAATCTTTTCAAGATGGGGCACCCCAGAGCTAGACCTCTTTGCAGCCCCAGACAATCACCAACTCCCTTTGTTTTGTTGCTGGCCCCCAGTCTTGGGCTCAGTCCCTCTGGATGCTCTGCTTCTGAATTGGGAAGGGAAAATTCTGTATGCCTTCCCTCCTTTTCCTCTGATTTTCAAGGTCCTGGTGAAGATAAGGTCAGAATCTTGCAAAGTGATCCTGATTGCTCCAGACTGGGCCAGGCAGCCTTGGTACCCTCTCCTCT
Source organism: Neoceratodus forsteri (assembly GCA_016271365.2). NCBI lineage: Eukaryota > Metazoa > Chordata > Ceratodontiformes > Ceratodontidae > Neoceratodus > Neoceratodus forsteri. Next base: position 242,266,200 of record CM057451.1, read on the forward strand.
TGTCCTTAGCAGTGCATCTTCCCCTGTGTCTTCCCAGGAGTCACGATCTGTTAGCCTCCTCTCAGGGGAGGATTTGGTATCCCAACCTTCGGTCTCTCAACCTCAAGGCATGGCTCTTGAAGAGTTAGAGTATGCAGGGTTGCACCTGTCTCAGGGGGTTCTGGACATTCTCAAAGCCTCTCAAAAACCTGTAACCAGGAAGACTTACAATTCTAAGTGGAAGAGATTTAGTATTTGGTGTGCCAAGAAGCATATACTCCCTGATATGGCTGAATTGTCTACAGTTCTGGACTATATGGTTCATCTCAATGGCCTAGGCTTCAGACCAGCTACCGTCAAGGTACATTTGTCAGCTGTTTCTACTTTCTTGTCAGTAGGTAAACCCTCTTCACTGGCATCTCATCCTGTTTTCTGTAAATTTTTCAAGGGATTGCTTCATACCAATCTCCCCTTTAGGGACCCTCCCCCTGCTTGGGATCTTAATGTTTGCATTGCCCAGCTTATGCAACCTCCTTTTGAGCCTTTGTCTTCAGCAGATCTCAAGTACTTGACTTGGAAGACTGTGTTTCTGGTGGCTATTACCTCTGTCAAATGTATCAGTGAGTTGCAAGCTCTGTCAGTGGAGCCTGATTTTATCTTTTTTCATGGAGATGAGGTGGTCCTGAGAACCAATAGGAGGGTCTTACCTAAAGTGGTTTCAGATTTTCATTTGAACAAGTCCATGTCTCTTCCTGTATTCTTCACTGATCACTCTTCTTCTGGAGAAAGATTACACAGTCTGGATGTTAAGAGGGCACTTAGTTACTACGTAGATCGTACTAAGACCCACAGGTTTGACTCCCTTCAGTTGTTCCTCACTTATGGAGAAGTGGGGAAGGGCAAACCTGCCACTAAGAGAACTATTGCCAGGTGGATTGTCTCTTGTATACAGTTATGCTAAGAAAAGCTAGGCAAGATTCCACCTTCAGGCCTGAGGGCTCATTTGACTAGAGGTACAGCTGCTTCCCTGGCTGCTGCAAGGAATATTCCTTTGTTAGAGATATGCAAAGCAGCCACCTGGAAAACTGTTCATACATTCACCAAGCATTATTCCTGGGATATTCAGGCTAGGCGTGATGCTAGGTTTGGTGCAGCGGTGCTACAGAGCCTATTCCCAAAATAGGTTTGATTACCTCCCCCATGGAGGTACTGCTTGGTAGTCTGCAATTGTACAGCAAGACTTCATGTTGTTTGAAGAAAAAATTACTCACCTTAGTAACTGTGTTTCTTCTAATGGAGTCTTGCCATATTCTGACCTCCCTCCCTGCCTCCCCTCTCAGAACCTGTTTTTTGGGAAGTGGGTTGGCAGGTACAGTGCTGCACCCCAGGGGTGCACTGCGTCTGCCTCTTGGTTTAATTTTTTAGTCTATTTAGTTCATGACCTGGTTTTTGTCTTTGGGTTTCTCAACTTGAGTCTTATGGATCCAAAAAAAAAAAATTGGGGGTTGCCTTTTGGCTATGAGTTTTTTACAATTTCCTCTTTAGAGTGTAGCTAGTTAGTAGTGCTCGTAAGAATCTGACGGTTACACTTCAAGTGCAGCAGACAGTGGTTTGAACCAAGCTCGAGCCCAACGTTCTATGCTCTCAGCATAGAGTTAACTCTTTCATCTCCGGGGCAGTTCAAGTGCTGGGGCTAACTGCAATTGTCAGTATACAGCAAGACTCCATTAGAAGAAACACAATTACTAAGGTGAGTAATTTTTTCTTTCACCCTAAAATTAGCACGTTGAATGAATGGGAGTATTCCATAACCTGCCTAGCAGCTCTGAGTATATGTTTGTCCAGTAAAGGGAAATCTTGGGGCAGGCCCGACATATACGATGGTATGTTCTTAATTGATCACAATCCCTCCAGCATATGTTGGTGTTCCCTGCTTTGAAGTGTGATGTTACTTGAGGGAGTGTGGAAGAATGTTGTCATACATTTCCACCTGTATTTTCTTCACCCTGGGGAGGCTGACTGTTACATTCCCGCCTCTTTCCTACATCTCCTTCCACTCTTTCTCAGTTATGCTGATCCCTGGCTAAATCAACAAACAGTCATGGGATCTCTTTTGGCCAATCATATTTATTTATTTATTTATTTATTTATTTATTTATTTATTTATTTATTTATTTCAGAAGTGTTACCAGGAAAGACATACTGAGCTATTAACACCTCATTTCAAGATGCATCTGTGGCGGGGGAGCAGATGATAAATGAAAATTACGTACCTACCGTAATTCTTGATCTTCTTGGACGAGTCTCCACCACTCATTCACACTAATGGGATCTGCGCCGGAGGCACCAGGACCCATCGGGAGCAAACTTTTTGCTGGAGGGTCGACACGAGAGATGGCGCCACGAGGCATGGCGCTTTGCATGCTAGCTCAAGCTGCAATGACTGTCTCGCAGGCCACCCTCCAACCGCCTCAGTACCTTTTTTTACCAAGGAGGTGCAAAGCAACTAACGTAAAGAGTAATTTAACCTAAAACCGGACATAAGATAGTCCGGATGACCCGTGTAAGAAGGGTCAACAAAAAGAAGTCTTCACGGCCTAAAGATTTGAGGGTAGAGACCAACTTACAGCAGTGAGCTCGGAGGATGGAGGTGGGCGTGTGAATGAGTGGTGGAGACTAGTCCAAGAAGATCAAGAATTACAGTGATGCGTAATTTTCATATCTTCCTGGACATAAGTCTCCACTCATTCCACTAATGGGAGAGTACCGAGCTAATAATCCCCCAAGAGGGCGGCAGGAGACCAAGAGCTCACGTATTTAGGACAGAAGTCCATTTAGGATAGTTCTGCCGAAGGTGGAATGTCGCCTAGCATGAACATCCAGTGCACAATGTGAAGGTATGCACTGAGCTCCAGGTGGCGGCATTGCAGATATCTGTAATCGGAACATTCCGAATTTCCGCTAGGGATGCCGCGACCGCCCTAGTAGAGTGAGCGTAAACTCTACCTTCTAACCTAACCTGTGCCATGGAATAGCAATGTCGAACATGCTACCAGCCACGATGAGATGCATCTGATAGCGACAGGTTGACAACCGGGTCTCGCTGAAGGAAACAAACAGTTGCTGGGCTTTCGAAATTCTTGGTTCTATCTAAATAGAGCCAAGGCTCTCTTAACATCCAAGGAATGAAGAGACGTTCCCCTTCATTTTGGAAGTCCACAAAGTAAGAGGAAGGACCAAGGTTGGTTTAGATGGAATTCTGACACAACCTTGGGAAGAAATTAAATATGAGTCGAAGAACTACTTTGTCCTTATGGAACACAGTATCTGGAGGGTCCGTAACCAGGGCATGTATCTCAGAGACCCTGCGGGCTGAGGTAATGGCCACTAGGAAGAGCTGTTTTCCAGGTAAGAAATTTTAGCTCACAGGTAGCCAGGGGTTCGAAAGATTTCTGAGTGAGCATGTCTAGCACAAGTTAATGTCCCAGGCTGCCACCGGACGCCTTATAGGGGGTCTGGTATGCAGAATTCCTTTAAGAAATCTCTTAACCATAGGTAACTGAGCCAGAGACAAGGAAGAAACCGGCTCATGATACGCTGAAATGGCACTAAGGTGAACTTTGACTGTAGAGTACTGGAGGCCTGAATTTGAGAGGTCCAAAAGGTACTCCAAAACCTTGTCTGGAGGACAGGAAAAGGGATTCCAAGAGGACTTTGCACACCAGGCGGCAAACTTCCACTTAGATGTGTAAGTTTTCCAGGTAGCGACTTCGAGCAGCCAGAAGGATGTCTGAGACTCTTAGAGACAGTGAACCGTTCACTTCTACCTCTTCAGGAGCCAAGCATGAAGGTGAAGCGATCTCAGGTTGGGATGGACCAACGAACCCTGAGTCAGAAGGTTCATTTGCAGGGAAGTGGTCTCAAGAGGTTGCCAACATACTGTTGAGTAGAGGAAACCATAGTTGTCAAGGCCAGGAGGGGGCAATGAGAATCATCTTGGTCCCTGGGACTCAATTTGAGAAGTACTCTCTGAATTAGAGGAAGAGGTGGAAAGGCGTAAAAAGCGTCTTGTCCACCGCAGCCTGAACGCATCCTGACAGAAAATGCCAGGTCCTGGATTTCTGGAGCAGAAGAGAGGCAGTTTTGCGTTGAGTGGGGATGCAAAAAGGTCCAGGTCTGGAGTCCCCCACTCTTGGAAAAGTGACAGAACTACGGCTGGATCGAGAGACCACTCATGAGGGACTGCCTCTGTTCTGCTGAGACGGTCTGCCAAGTCGTTTTGTACACCTGGCAGGTAGACCGCTTGAATTAGTGATTTGTGTTCCAAGCACCACTCCCACACTCTCATCGCTTCCCTGCATTGGGGTAAGAATGAGCACCGCCCTGCTTGTTGATGTAGTACATCACAGCTTTGTTGTCTGTTTGAAGGAGAATGTTCTTGTGACAAAGAATATCCTTCAGGGCTCGGATCGCATAGAGGACGGCTCTCATCTCCAGGACATTTATGTGAAGCTGAGCCTCGAGCTGAGTCCATACACCCTGAGTGTGGAGAGAGCGACAATGGGCTCCCCATCCCGTCAGCGATGCGTCTGTGGTGATGGAGGTTTGATGATCCAGAGGAGCAAAGGGAAATCCTTCCAGAAGATTGCTCTCTTGAGACCACCAGGTGAGAGACCTCCGTAAGGGCTCTGTCACCTTGATGGGATAAGACTGGGGGTGAGAGGTCGGTGACCACTGAGCGGAGAGTATCCATTGGGCGGTTCTCATGTGTAGCCGAGCTAGGGGTACAGTGAACACTGAGGACGCCATGAGACCCAACATACATTGCATCGAGAGAGCTGTAACTGATCTGTTCTCCCCGATGTAACGGGGCCATCTGAAGGATGTCGAACCTTCTGTCCTCTGGAAGGAAAGCCTTCGCGGAAGATGTGTCCAGAAGAGTCCCTATGAAAAGGAGCCTCTGGGAGGGCTGCAGCTGTGACTTCTTTAGATTCAGCAGAACTCCCATGGACGTAAGAAGGTGAGAGGCCATCTGAACGGCTTCCAGGGTCCCTTGACTGGAAGGGCTTGCTAGGAGCCAATCGTCCAGGTAGGGAAACACTCGGAGTCCGAGCTTCCTGAGATGCACTGCGAGAACTGCACAACACTTTGTAAAGACTCGCGGCGCCGAGGACAGCCCAAAGGGCAGGACTCTGAACTGATAGTGTTGACCCAGAGCCACAAACCTTAGGAATTTGCGATGCCTCGGGTGAATGGGAATATGCTGGTAAGCGTCCTGCATGTCCAGGGAGGCTAGCCAGTCGTGTTGATGAAGCAAAGGTAACAGGGTTCCTAGAGAAATCATTTTGAATTTCTCCCTGGGGAGGAATTTGTTCAGCTTTCTGAGGTCTAGAATGGGGCGCATCCCCCCAGACTTCTTTGGAACCAGAAAGTAGTGGGAGTAGAACCCTGTGTTTCGCTGATGCAGAGGCACCAGTTCTACTGCCCTGTTGTTCAGAAGGCCCTGAATCTCGGCAGCGAGGAGGTCTGACTGAAGGGTCGACAACCTGAGTTGCCGTTTGGGAGGACGATCCGGGGGGGTCTCCAGAAAATTGAGAGAATAACCCTTGCGAATTATCCGAAGGACCCATTTGTCTGAGGTTATGGACTTCCACTGGTTGTAGAAGCACATCAGATGACCTCCCACCGGGAGAAGAAAAGTCCACCTCGGGCAGTGGAGATCGAACTTGGGCCGGCAACTCATAAGGTAGCACTGGGCGCTTTAGGCCCTTGCGCTTTCTGTTGCGTCTTCTTTTGAGGTTGGGCAGGTTGGTTCTTATGGAAATTTCCTCTGCCCCTGCCTCGAAAGGACTGACGACTATGAAACTGACGTTTACCTACATGCCCTCGAGAGGGTGAGGGAGGTCGAGCCAGCTTAATGGCCGACCTAGTCTTCTGAGTAGCCTCTAGAGCTTGCTCTACCTGAGGATGGAAAAGATATGAGCCATCAAAGGGCAACGCCATTACCTGCTGCTGTGCATCATTCGTAAAGCCCGAAGTACGCAGCCAGGAGTGACGGCGAGTACAAATACCAGCGGCTGCTGAACGAGAAGCAGTGTCGAAAGTGTCCATGGCGGCTTTGACCTGTTGGTTATTAGATTCAATACCTCTGGTAACGGTCAGAAGAAGCTCTGACTTAGAGTCGGAGTCTGGAAGAGCTTCAACCATCCGTTTAATAGAGTGCTACAGGATATACTCATACTGAGAAAAATAGCCCTGATAACTGGCAATACGCATACTTAGAGTGGAGGCAGCAAAGACTCTCTTACCTAATGTATCAATCTTACGAGACTCTTTGTTAATAGGTCGAGCTGTAGTAGCTTGAGGAAGAACGACCTTATCATTCTCTGCCAAGACTACAGTAGGATCCGCAAAGGCTTGAGATGCCAAAATGGGACAATCCTTGGGGCTGAATATTTCTATCAATGGATTTAGCCACCGAGGGAGTAAGAGCAGGATTATTCCATACCATTTGAGACAGCGTCTGAAGGAAGGTTGAATCAGAGGAGTCAAATCCATAGGGATCTCCAGAGCATGAAGATATTGGAGTCTTAACCTTTTCCCAGGATCGATGTCTGTAGTCTGGAGAAAGAGTGGAACTCAGGTTTTTCAACAGAGACTTAAAGGACAGGTCCTCGACCACAGGCTCTGTAGCAGCAAAAGATCCGCTTGCGTCCACTTCATCACCCAACGCAAGGTCTGGGTCAGCTCAACATCATCTCCTGATAGTCCAGGAAGGACTGTTTGGACAGGAAAGGTGAAATATAGGAGAGGAGGAAAGAATTGACAGAAAAGGCGAGTCTCGAGGGCCCCGGCGCCAAGAGGCGAATGGAGCCAGGCGGCGCCTGGAGCTGCAGTGCGCGGCAGCAAGACACCGTGGATGGCGCCGCGTGCCCCAGCGCCGTGGACCGGCGCGAGAAGGGCACATGGCACCGCGAGACCCCGCGGCACCGAGGACGGCGCCGAGAAGCCCCGCGACGCCGAAAACGGCGCCGACAAGCGTTGCGACCCCGCGGACGGCGCCGAAGGCACTCCAGGACCCTGAAAAACATGAGAAGAAGGGAAAAGAGCAGGAGATAAGGGCATCGGTGAGGCCCCCTGCGCCGCAGCCATGTGAGGGGGGGAAACACCTAAGCACGGAGTCGTCGGCACCAAGAGAGGCGCCGCGCGACCAGGAAAGTCCAACTGCCCTACCTGATCGCCCGACAAGCCCGAAGGCTCCCGGGCAACCGAGCCAGGCAGAAGAACCAACCTCCGAGCCCATCGCTCCATAAGAGTGGCCCACTGATGAAACTGCTCATCTGGAGACCTACCTGTAGGCGGGGTAGGACTCCAATGTCGAAGACGGCGGCTACCGGAAGTTGGCGACTCCGAAGGAGGAGACCAGCAACTAGCCACGATAACGGACCGTTGACGCGCAGACATATCAGAGGGCGACCTCGAGTGATGCCTTCTCTTTTTAGACCTGTGGGCCGAAGAAGAGCTCGAGGCGAACGGTGCCGAGAATGCGACCGCTTGTTTTTATGCCGGCGGGGGGACCGCCCATCCCCCCGGGCATTGGACTGACCATTGTAGGAACCCCGCTCAGGAGAAGGGGGCTGACCAGACCCAGCCCGACTGACTGAACAGCTTTCATACGAAGTCTCCCTACCGTCACCTGACCTGCTCATGGTCGACTCCGTCAAGTAGGCCGAGACTTCTTTATTATATGCTAAAAATAAAAATAGAATAAATTTAAACGATACTACATCGAGATAATATTACAAAAAAATAAACTGAAAACTATGCGCTAGTTTGAAGTTTGACTCGCGACAGGCGAGCGACGTCGTTACTGAAGCGCACTCGACGGCGGGAAAAAAGGAACTGAGGCGGTTGGAGGGTCGACGCCGAGATAGTCATTGCCGCGCGAGCTAGCGCTTGCGGCGCCATCTCTCGTGTCGACCCTCCAGCAAAAAGTTTGCTCCCGATGGGTCCTGGTGCCTCCGGCACAGATCCCATTAGTGTGAATGAGTGGTGGAGACTTATGTCCAGGAAGATAATATGGTGCAATAAGTACAGTAAACTAACAGTTGTGCAAACAAATATCCATTACAGAGTAATATAGGAAACTAGGTACCCAAGGTAAAGTAAATTTGTAAATGATCAAAAGCAGTGAAGAATACCTACATTGGGGAGGGAAGGCAAGGGAGGAATCACTGCACAAAAGCAGGTGCTAGGAGAGCCATGGCTGGAGAGGTGGACAGCAGCATAAGAACTGGGGTCAGGAACATTATACAGGAGTGAGTTGTGAAGTCACAAAGTAGATACCTAAAGGAGTAGGGAGATGAGGCAGGTGGTTAAAAAATTGTTTGCGTTGGAGGTACATCCTGCCCATATTACATGGGTATGTACCATTTTACAGCATAGGGGACAGAAGGTCAAGTTGGCAAGAGAAAGATCTTAGTGGCTTTAAGTGCATGTTGGGGTTCTGCAGAGTACTAAGTTGGGCCCACTATTAATTTTTAGTGATGATCAATGATTTACAGACAGTTGGACAATGTGGTTTCTGTGAATGATACCACCTTATACAGCAGTCAAGAAAAAGGTACTATGGGGATCTTTAACAGGATCTTGAGTACATGGAGAAATGGGCAGAAGGTAATATGATGAGGATCAACAGTGAATTTTAGCAGCGAAATGGAGAAATCAAAATTCGGATATACTATGGTATCCCTAAACTCAGTAACCTGAGTCTCGGGATACCGACCCCACTGGCCCGAAATGCAGCCTACCGAATCAATCGGATGCCCAGAAATTTGATTTCAGTCATCTGATTGTAAAATCATTTGGCATATTGGGGGCTCCACCCCCACCCCCCCCGTAACTACAATATCTAACTCTGAGGGGGAGCAGACCTCAGAGTTAGAAATGAAACAGTTACGGGGGTAGGAGCAGTAAAAAGACATCCTGCCAGCAGCATGGATCGAACCCATGCCCACACAGCATGCCAGCCAAGCTGCTGTGGTGTGGTCCACAACACCAGTGGGGCAGCTCAGCCAGCCCTCCAATTCTCCATCTCCTTGAATCCCAGGGACAGGGGTAAGGTGGCAAACCGTCACATCTGCTACCTAACCCCGTTAACGTCCCTTGGGATTCCTTATGCCAGGATGCTCACTGTCCGGATACTGAACCTGTCGGGCGATATTGCCCGGGCAGGTCAGTGTCGGGATAGTGAGCCTCAGCATAGTATAAGGGTACCCAATTTCTATATGAAATTTAGTATAAACAATAAAGAGTTGGACATAGTGTCTAGTGCCAAACTCTTGAGTGTAATTATATCACTTAATTTGAAATGGGCACTTCATGTAGAAGATATTTGCAATAAAACTAGCAAAGACATGTATTTTCTGTCAGTACTGAAATGGGCAGAGCTTACACAACACGAGCTTCTACTAGTGTACCAAACCTTCATTCTGCCAAGCATGGAATATGCACTCCCTGTGTGCCATTAGGGGTAACGAAAAAATAAAGGGAAATGATGGAGTCATGACAAAGAAGAGCATCTAGGATAACAGTGAAAGAAGATTCTTACACTGTGAGGATAAGGATCTTGGGGCTGAAGACACTTGAAGATATTAAAAAAGTGTTATGTAAACAGTTTTTCAGATCTTTGTGTAGACCAGATAGTAAGCTACTGGGCCTGTTTTGGATAAATGAAAAATTCAATTATAGAACTAGGAACTCCAAAAAAGGGGAATTAGAGACAAAAAAAAAAGGGAAAACAAAAATGTATTTGACCAGCTTTATCTCCTAAGCAGTGGATAAATTCAGGTGAGATTGCCCCCTGCCCGAGAGGGTGAAGTGCCATACTGCTCATTGATCTCTGTCATAACATCCCCCTTGACAATACAGTACATGTAGGTGCATATAATGACCAACAAATATGCTGAAAATCAGTTCATACAGTAAAGTTGCATAGATGCAGTCGGCAGATAAGTACTGCTAGGACTATCCAGTCTGCCCATTTAAGTTGCCTAATGAAGCATCCAGTGACCCTATCTGGTCATTGGCTTTAGTTTTTTCTTCATATCTCTATTATTCCTTTGTTTCTGTCCCATGCATGTTTGAAGCTTGCCACTGTACGGACTGCCACCACCTCCTGGGGCAGGTTATTCCATGCATCCACCGCCCTTTCAATAAAAAAGAACTTCCTGACATTTCTCCTTATGCGGCCACCCTCAGTCTCATGTTGTGTCCTTGTGTCTTCTTGTCCTGGCACTACTATTAATCTGGAATACGTTGTCCCTTTCCACCTTGTTAATGCCCTTGAGGTACTTGAATGTTTCTATCATGTCACCTCTCTCTCTCTCTCTCCTTTGTTCCAATGTGTACAAATTGAGGTCCCTCACGCTCTCTCCTCGTAAGGCTTGTGATGTAATCCCTTCACCGTTTTGCACCGTCTCTATTTTTTTTTTTTTTTTTGAAATTTCTTTTTATCCCCTCCTGAACGCCCTTGTCGCTCCACTCCTTCGGGCTTGCTCAATGCCCACCAGTCCCCAATTGAGTCTGCCCCTAGAGTGCATCTCAGGTGTCTCCTACCTACCTCCTTACTCCCTCGGAGCACCTTGCACAGCGGGGTCTGCCCATGTTTTTGCGGACTGGGTGGCTGGAGCGGCCATCATCCGGAGCGACGAGGGTTGTTTTTCGGTTTTCTGTCCTCCCTCCAACCCGCTGAGGGCGCTTGGCTCGGGCGGAGCGTGCTTATGCATGCCTGCCAAGTGCCAATCGCGTCCTCCCTCCCGACTCCCAACCCAAGGGAGCCGCTGCTGCTCCCGAGAGTCAGGCCCACCGGCCTCCCGGCGCCGGGTGTATTAACACCCCTGGTGCCCCTCCCCGAAGGAGGAGGAGAGCATCCGCTGGGACGCCGATCCTCCTTCCCACTGCCGACCCCTCGACTGACCCGAGTCCGCTCCTAAACCCGGGTCGCCGGCGTGGCGCGAGGTGTGGCGTCCTGTGCCTCAACCCTCAGCACCACCGGGCCGATCTCTATTTTTTGTCAAAGCATTTATATTGCTGTATTGTGAAGCTGTTGTAACATGAACCCACTAGCTGAGTGTGTATAGTATAGTATACAGTATGCGATATGTGCAATACCAAGATATAGAGTGGTAGGGCTTTATTGTTCTACTACTTGTAGTTCAGTTTTTTCCTTTAGCAATTTGTAATTGTAGATATCCAGGTTTCATTAGCATTGAGCATTTACCAATTAAGGACATTCCCTGATGTTTCAGCAACCCCATGTCAAATTCATGTTTTTGCCCAGAACATGACTATCATCTGAACAGTTAAAATCCACAACAAAAACATGGGTTGCCATGCTAGTTTTTAAGTTACATAGTGAGACTTAATCCCTCTTTATGGACAAAATCTGTAAGGGGTCAGACTGTTTTATGTAGTTATAATAACCGGATCTCATTTTTTCCCATAGGGAAACTAGGTTGTAATTTTAACATTCTAACCAGCTGGCTATAACGACAAACACGCGCCCGGTTTCCCTAGCTCAGCGCATGCGCTAGCTGCGATCTTCCTCTGCTCTGCTCATCCCCTGCCGTCCCATTCCTCAATGCTCTGCACTTTGCAGACAGTAGGAGTCGGCAGTAAGTTCTTCTTATTTTTTTAAACAAATATATGACTCGGCACAGAAAATGTTTGTTTTTTTTAAGTTGGAAATAAAAAAAAAAAAATTTAAACAGTGTTTTATGCCAGGAACTGAGTTGCAACGGAATGTGCTGAAACCTCAGCGGTCTACAGCTTGGCTCCATAGAGATATACATTTATTTTGTATAATTGCTGTAGCGAAAAAACAATCCCCAGCAATTATACAACATAAAGGATGGGTAATTGTGTAAAACTCATATTTTACACACACCTTCGGGGTGGGATGCCTTAATAAATCCCTCGAGCTTCGCTCTTGGGGTTTATATGGAATCCCTCCCCTAGAGGAAGTGTAAAATCCTCATTATAACCACCTACCCGTCCATTATTCTCTATACAACATCAATGTTTTAGGTGCCAACATGAGTGTGAAAGAAAAAGTGAAACATTTATAATGTATGGGGAGCCCTTATAGTACATTGCCTGGTATCTTTTAATTTCCTTGTAATCTCATCGTTCTGACGTAAGAGCTGTAAACCTTGCTTGCCTACGTCAGATCGGTGAGATTATAAGATGGAATCAGTGGCACCCGACAGCATTCCAACCCTAGAACGTGTCATGCGAGCGATTTGAACTGAGCTTCGGTAGTGGCAATTTAAACATGGTCGCAGAACACACAAACAGAAACCTAAGTTTGCCATTTGTAAAAAAAATGTACTCTTGTCTCTTACCTCCCCACCCTTAACTACAGGCAGCCTCCGGTAATCCTGAAGACTTATTTTGCTACTTCAGCTGGGAAAAACCACATACACTATAAAAGACAATCGCTGGGTTTACGCTGTTTACCAGGTTGAAATCACCTCTCGCGGTTGCCATGCCGACAGTAAACCTCTCGAGCTATGCTCTTGAAGTTTACAAACACGGCATGGCAACCGCTCGAGATGATTACAACCCGGTAAACAGCGTAAACCCAGCCATTATCCTCTATGTCATGTTTACTTCATTTTTTTCCACAAATGCAAAAATAGAGTAAATCACCAATACTACTACACTCATTTGAACAAACATTCCAAAAAAATGGAGGAAATATTTTCATATTTTTATGCGTAAAACAATTTCAGTCCCATGTTGTTTTCATAAAACTCTTTTGATAAATGTAGAATATGGTTGTGAATATGGCACAAGAAAGGAATATTGGGGTTCCACACTTGTTTTGGTTATATCTGCTTTCAAGTTGCAGTTTCAGAGGTGGTCGGCTCAGGACAAAAATAATTGAAAAATCCCAATAAAAAATAAAACTTGCTGGAAAGTTATTTAAACAATTCAGAAGTATATGCATGATGACAAGGATTTTAATATTAAAGAAACTGATTAACCAAAGACAGAGAAACAAGCACATGAAGTTCCTTGAATGATGAAAATGGCTACAATTGTAGGAGCTAATTTCTTCACTGCCATCCTGTATATATTCTTGGCTGGACACAACATAATAGGATAAATCATTATTCTAATGTAACACTTCTGTCGGGGGGAGCCCCCAAGGTTGCTTCCATTTGGTACCCCATTTTCCCTCATGGTTCCAAGGTCCTGACTCTTTCCCCTGGTTGGCCTGTGGTGTCCTGATCCTTCCTCCAGACCCCACATTTGTTTTTGTATGTTTACGCCCTTGGGTGCTTTGCTGGAGCTCCGCGTATGTCCGGGGGGGGGGGCGCCTTTTTGATTGGCTGTTCAGCGGGCAGTTGGGTTGTCTCTCCAGTGGTCCCGGGCTCTTTGTGCAGTGAAGGAGGTACCAGGATCATTAACTAGACCAGAGATGAGAGAAGCAGCAGAAGAGTTTTTTGGAGCACCAGTTGTGCTTGAGGATTCAGGAGCCTCATTAATATTCATGAGGCAGCTCTGAATATTAACGTAGCAAGAGCCTGTCTAGTGTTGGGGAAAAGGGTTTTGGCGCTTGTGACAGGCAGAGAAATAGATAATATGTTAATGGTTCCAGGGTATAAAACTGATAAGGGGCTGAAAAAGAACTGTGGGACATTAAATAAATAACTAACTAAACAAATATGTTATGTGTGGCTGCAGGAATGGGTAGATGTTGGGACAAGGGGTGGCAGTGTGATTAAGAACTGGGCTGCTTGGGGGCCATCTATAATGGCAGCAGCGACAGCAAAAGGACTGAGGGGAAATTTTAGGAGGGGCAGTCTTTTAATAGGGCACGGGGTTTTTATGAGTCTGTGGTGAAATTGCAAAATAAATATTAACCCCCCTGTCCCGGGAGCCTATCTAAATCCCTCCTTTGCAGCTCCCATTCCCTGGGGTTTTGTTCCACCCCCATTCTTTTCTTGTCTGGTCCTGGTGTTTCCCCCTGTAGTCCACGGACCCTCCCTCGGTGTCTCGCATTGTTTTGCTAAGAAAGCGGGACCATGGGAGCTAGAGATGCAGAGCTGCCACCCGTTTGGATGGCACTCCGGTGTCAGGCAAGCTCCATGCATGCGCAAAGGCGCGTATTCATTTGGCCATTTTGTCGGCCATTCTGGCTCTCTCCCTGGTGGTCCCGGTTCCAGGGTTGAGGAAAAGAGGGACCAGGGCCATTAGCTGGACCAGGGAGACAGCAGCAGGCCAAGAAGGACTGTTTTGGTGTGCGCCAATCGCGCAGCAGAAATCTGGAGCCACATCATGAATATTAATGCAGCGGCACACCTGTTGAAGTATTGGGAGTTCTGTCCAGTGCCTAGGGGCACAGGTTATTGGCACTAGAGACAGAGAAAAGGGAAAATGAATTAAATAAACAAAGTAATGGTGTGCAAGGAAAAAAAGGGAAAGCTGTCAGCCCATGGGGAAATTTGTTAAAGAAAAGTGTAAATGCTGGCAGCAAGGTTAGTGATTGAATGGGGCTCTGTTTAAACTGGGTTGGGATTATATGTGCAGCTGCCTAGGGGCAATGTAAACTGGCAGCAGCGATAGCAAAAGGACTGAAGGAAATTCTTGAAAGGTGCAGCCACTTTGCAAGGCACAGGGGTGGCTACCAAATGGTGTGTCAAATACCGAATAAAAGTGAAGAGTTTGAATGTATAAGGATTAAAACTTGGGACACTTTTATAAACTTCAGTGGGGCTGTTTACTCCAGCCACCATGTTTAGCAGCCATGTTACACCAGTCAACCAACCAGAAGGCCAGGATTCTTCCCAAGGACTCTGGGACTGTGTGAACAGACTTTTGGGGGAAAATACCGGGGAAAATCTAAGTGTCAATTTTCTGCACCAATGAGGCATCGAGGGAGCCTCATTCATATTAAGTTTTTCTGAAACAGGGCACACGTTAAGACACTAGTGATGTTCTCCCAGCTAAAAACTGACATTTCTGATGCAATATTCTGGCTGTAGTGCATCTGAGTTGACAGAGCGTTCTTCTGCTGCTCCAACTCCAGGGTTAGTTTTTGGCCATGTATGCTTAAAGAAATGTTTCTGCGCTTCTACATGCTGCTGCATGGAGCGCACTTTAAGGCTGCATTTCGGGTTTCTCTGCCAGACGCACGAGTCTGGCTGGACAATGGGGATCATGTGTTGCAACCAGGGGAGTGGCGAAGGACTCGGTGGGGGGACAGGGATTTGCTGCAAGAGGAAGTGGAGTGTAGAGTAGGAATGGAGCAGGGCATGTTTGACGGAGGATGTGAGTGGCAGGCACTACGGGGCTGGGGCTTAGCGTGAGGCGGGAGGGATTACGATGCAGTGCCCACCTTTTTTAGTAGCCTTCTATTATTTTGCAGCTAGTCAGTGAACTAAGTCCATACTAATACACAAGCACAAGCAGTTGTTTGTCTAACACTAATGCTGCACATATGGAAGTAAGTGCAAATGAGCCCAGTGTCATCCAGGAAAGATGTTAATGCATCTCTTTAGCATAAAATATGCAAAAAAAAAAAAACACTACTGTATATGGATGCTGCTGTGTCACATCACAAGTCCTTTTCTCTACTGATGCTTCCATAAAGATTTGAATGGTTTTCTGTTCATTAACCATACTAACATTGTTAAAAATGAGAGCAGTGTCTAAACACCCTTTCTCCACCTATACAGGCTTTTAGTCAGATTTGAGTAATTTGTCTATAAATCACTTGAATTTCACACCAGTTGCTACTCTCTTAAGTATTTGTATGCTTACTGCCACTGTTTACATCATGGTAAATGGCTGTGCAGATAATGTGGGCACATTTTGGATAGTGGCAAAAACACATGAATGCTGGCCCGTCGGCACAGCGGTTGGATTTCCAGTTGCGACGCTGGTGACCCAGGTTCGGGATCAGACTTGGGGTCATCAGAGGGCCGACTGGGGGGGGGGAGAAGGATGGAGCATCCTAAGGACTGCTCTCCTTCTCCAGGGGAGAGGGTGGGGAGAACGTCCAGTGCTTGATGGACCCCTGGCGGAGGCCGAGGGTACCGCAGCAACCGGTGTCGGAGGACTTCAGGGGGTGGGGCGGATGCAGGACATCATTGTATGTCCCCACCCCCAGGAAAAACTCAAGAAAGTACTTCACTGCCAGCCACCCTTGATAAAGCCCGCCTTGACTTAGATTAGCCTCCAGGCCGGCCCTTCGACCTAGTCCTGTCATTGCGGCACTGTTGAGGAGTCAGTGCTGCAACCCAACCCTGAGGAGTAAGCGAGGGGGTATCGGAGGGTTGCGGCTGAATGTGAATGTGGAAGCTGAGGTCCGTGACTGGGCTGAGGTTCCGGCGGCTGGAAGTAGGGGCCAAAAAGTATAATAAATAAAAAAACAACAAAAAAAAAAACACATGAATGTTGCGTGCTCATTCCGCCTGCCTACAGCTTTGCTCAGTGACACCCAACTTTTGGCATCTCACCGCCTACTTTTAAAACAGGGGATCAGACAAGCCCCCTGGTTTGTGACTCTAACTCAAGCCCTATGAAGGGACAGTGGATCCAGCCAATGGGGAGCTTCCAAAAAGCTCCCAAAAGCAGAGAACGTTTGGATTTTCAGTCAGTCTAGGGAGAGCCCCTCCACAAGGAGGGGGGCGTTGTTGTCCCTGTGAGGAAAATGGGTCTGCAAGGCTGGGAATGGGCCTGCCTGGGGGCTGCCAGCAGTCTGTCCCCCAGGGCAGGTAGTGCCTGCCCCATCAAAAGAAGCAAAGAACAAAAAGTTTGTTTAAGAAGCAGCTTTGCTGAGAGAGAGAGAAACTGTAGGTTATTGGGATCTGCATTGTTCCAAAAAAAAAAAAAGCACCACATCGGTGAGATGGAAGCAGCTTTGAAGAGAAAGGAAAAAGCTGCAGGTTACAGGAATCTGTGATTTGAAGATGCACCATAGCGGTGAGATGGAAGAAGTTGTGTCCTGAGCCTGAAAAAGGGCAAAGGTTGTGTCTTGATCCTGGAAAAAAGACAAAGATTGTGTCCTGAGCGTGGTAAAAGGACAAAGGTTGTGTCTAAACCTGGAAAAAGATGGGATCGCGAGGAATGAGAATAGATGTGCTGAGACAAGAAAAAAACGAGTAAGCCTCTTCAACTAGGAGAATTTCTATGCACCCGTACGATGAGAAAAGAGACTTTGAAAGTTGTTGAAACAGAGTGCAGGAATTATGTGTGAGCCAGAGCGAGAATTGGGTGTGTTGAAGTTGAGAGACTGTGAAAGCAGAAGGATGGACAGGTGTCTATTGGGGCAGGGTGCCTGTTGTCTGCTCCTGAGATACAGCAAGAAATAGACTGTTGTGGTAACCCTGGGTTTTCAGATTCTCCAACCCCTGGAGTCTGGGAGACAGGAAATGACGGAAACTGCTTTGGCTACACAATGCAGCTAGTAACTGGAAGAAAAAGAAAAGGAGAGTAAAAATGTGCTGAATGTTCACTCTGACACTGGGGCCAGGTGGGGAACTCACTAACTCCCATCAAGTGGGGTCTGCCACTGCAGGGGATCACGGGTCTTGTACCCAAGCAACCGGGTGCTCTGATCTGAGGGAGTCTGGCCATGGGGCCACTTCCAGATCTGAGTCTCTTGTGGTTGGCAGGCTTTGCATACATGCCCTGCAACAGGCCTGTAATAGGCTGAAGGAAACAAGCTGAAGATGCAAGCTGCAGCCTCTGTTCCCCCTGTTTCAAGCATCATGCCCAGTTCTGCGCCTTCTGAGTCATCTCCCCCAAGGACTTCAGCCATCTGTGCCACCCAAGGGCTGATCCAGCAGAACTGTGAATAAAAGCAGGGATTGCCCTGCAAAACCTAGGGACTGTACATAGTTTCATGTAGCCCCATCCGGGCTGGAGCTAGAGTCAAGGCTTAAAGTAATCTAGAGAAAGAAATGTAATAAGTTATTTAATTAAGGAAAGCGCTCCAACGCCGGCCAACCAGCTGTACCTCAGGCCTGCAACTGTAAAATCTGGGTACCCAAGGACAGAATTAGGGGCGTCATTCTGGACTGGTACCAACTGGGGGTTCTGGGCATGGTAACACCTGCAGCAGTTAGCTAGCTAGATAGATCTGGTGGCTGCATAGATTGAAATGTGGGGTTTGAATCACAAGGGAAATGTGATTGTGGGGAACTGCAATCTTTAAAATTAAAAAGAAAATGTTTTGCATAAACTCTGTTCCATCTTCCCCTATCCTAACCCTCCCCTTGTAAATAAATGATGATGTTATGTTTTGCAGAAGAACTGACTCCAGAGCCTAATTTTAGTGAGCAGGTTATTTGAAATGTGAAGTGCCAATTGTTTGCCTGTGGGGAGATTTGAATCCATCCTGGTAAGTCCATGTCTGGGGTAACTGTTTGGGGTGGTGGGTTGATACGACATCCCAGGAAGCTATACTGCAAGTAATCTGACCCACTAAATATGTGCTCTGGTTGGAGGCACCACTATTTTAATTGTATCTTTGGGAATGGACCCCACGTTAATAGCAAATGGGAACCCAGGCCCTTTAACCTGGCTAGTGGCCATCCAGGCAGGGGTTGTGGCCCTCTTTAGGATGGCGCCAGAGAGGGGCTGCATAAAAAATAAACTGTTTGGCTGCAAAAGCGTTTAAACCTTGGGACACTGTATAAACTGTGGAAGAACTATTTATCCAGCAGCCATGATTCCAACCATGTAACGACAGCCAACCAAACACAAAGTCGGGATTTTCCAGGAGGATTATGGGGCTTATGAAAGGACTCTTGGCAGGGAAAAATACCGGAGAATATTCTGGTGCTGTATGAGCAGCCAATGAGGCATCGAGGGAGCCTCATGCATATTAATTTTCTGAAAGGACAGTGGCTCCAGCCAATAGGGAGCTGCCAGAAAGCTTCTAAAAGGACAGAACTTTTGATTCTCTCTTCTAAACTGGTGTCTGGGCTTCATTACACCTGAGCTGTACCTTCTGATGCTGAGTATAGGCAGGACTAAAGCTGTGCAGCAGGGGGATAAGAAGCTCTCCACATCTGGTCGTCTCCAGTTTACTTCCTGCTTTCAGTGAAGCAGGTACTCTGCAGCAGAGCCCTGTCACACGTGGCAGTGCTGAAGAGACTGTAAGTTTTCTTTGGATTTTACTTATTTGAATAGTTTGCTCTGAGGAAATATTTTCACCCAGCCTTGGTGGGATACAGTCTCAGCCTTGCAAGCTGCACAGACTGGCCCCACCTTGCAGCAGCGCCTCTCGCAGCCTTTTTCCACATGCCCTAGGTCTCAGCTAACGGTCGCTAGGATGAAAGTGACACAGGAGGGGGCATAACAATTCTATTTAAGGCATTATTCCGTAGGGGCAAACTGGAGGTTTTCTCAAGCCCTGCAGTGCCTTTGTGGCCGACCAACGAGTGGAACTGTGTAAATCTTTTCAGCCGCTCATCATAGCATGTCTCGTTGGTGCAATTCTAGCACTAGGTGCCTATCGAGGGACAGACCTCTCGTCGATGAGCATTGAAGGGGCCTCACAGCCGTACTGCATTCCACGTGCCAGGCTGCTCGTCGACGACCGCTATCACACCGAGTGGGGCTAGGCAGTATCGCTTCAGCGCTGGGCAGGAACGGGACCTTCTCCCCCCCAACCAATGTAATCAGCAACAAGGGGGCCAGGATTTTGGTACTTTGCCAGAGAAGCAGTGCTTCAGGAATCAACATTTGTGCTTAAAGAGACATCACCAACATTTGTGTCTCCACAAGGGGGAAGGGGGATTGCATTGTCTTCGGACTCAAGGGGCAAGAAAAATGGCCTCGGAAAAATCTAGTAGGGGCAAAGAATGCCAACACTGCAAGTCCCCACTCCTGATCACCTTTGCTGGCTTACTCTGCCTCACATACGAAAAGGCAGCGGCAGCTAATGGGGAGGGCTCAGCGGATGCAACTTCTCTCTCGTCACAGACAAATGTCCAAGAAAGGTCTGAATGACTAGCTACTTCCAGGTTGGAGCGAGCAAAGACAAATGTCCAAGAAAGGCCTGAATGACCGGCTACTTTCAGGGTGGAGCATGCAGCAACATCCAGGGATACCCAACCGTTGATGCCCTCTGTAGACCCCGAACTTATAGACAGGTTAAATAGGGCTTTTGCTATGGACCCTTCTTCCTTTGAGTGGCAGCCTCTAGGGTCCTCTGATAGGAGACTCCACAAAAAGGCTAAAGGAAAAAGGACCCCTTCCCCATCCCCATCTGATGGGGGGGGCTATCCTCGCATCGCTCCTACAAGAAGAAGAAGTCCAGAGACAGGGGCAGATCTTCCGAGGAGGATGGTTACCATTCCTCTCGCAACAGGAGGAAGAAAAGGGCAAACATCACAGGGAATATTCCCCAGACTCCTCAGGCACCAGTTCTTCCATCGAGGAGGGGGAGACAGTAGACTCATCATCAGACTCTGACTCCCCATCCAGAAATTGTCATCTGGAGGACCTAGACTTTTTTATCAAAAAGGTCATATCCGAGATGCACCTTGGCTCGCCTCCACCTGTCACCTCCCAACCGAAACAGATTTTTCGCTTGGCATCTGCCTCCAAACCGGCTACAGCCTTCCCTGTACCCCTCCCCTCGCCATTGAGGACCTGCTAAAAGAAGAATGGCAAGGTCCAGAATGGGCATATCCGTTCCCCCGACAGATCTCTTAAACTTCTGAAGTTTGACAAGAAGCAATCCGAAAAGTGGTTAGACTGCCACAGAATCGACCCCTTGATTTCTAACCTAACTAAGAAAATGGTCATCCCAGCTGAAGGAGGTGCTTCTCTAAGGGACCCAGTATCAGAAAGGTGGACTCCTCGCTCAAAAAAGCTTTTCAAGCTTCAGCAACTTCTCTCAAGGCAGCTACCACAAACCTGTTCTCCGCCAGAGCCGCCCTATCCTGGGCATCGGATTTAGCTTTTCAATTTGGGGAGGATCCAGAAAAGAACTCCTCCATTATTCATCAGCTGCAGTTAATGGGGTTGACATCAGCATATGGAGCAGATGTGTCGAAAGAAGCGGTCAGGTGTGCTGCATGGACCATGTTCTACCAAACCTCGGCTTGCCACAACCTGTGGTTCCGGGCATGGCAAGCAGATGCATCCTTAAAGAGCCATTTGGTGAATGCACCATACGAATACAACTTCCTGTTCAGATCGGCGGTGAAGGAATCCAGTGAAACAGCAAAGGTGCACATGCCTCAGTCCAGGGGCCGGGGCAAAGCATAGTCTTCAGGTGCAAGGTGCAATTTTTGTGACAGAGGTTACAACAAGGGGCAAAACTCAAACTTTTTGTGGAAAAGAACATGGTTTTCCTGAAATCAGCAGAATTTCAGAGGGGGCAGATCCAGCGGAGGTGGAAGCACCGGAGACACGGGAAATAGTAACAGAAAATCACAATGAGGCCATGCGGGCCCATCCATGAGTAGGGGGCAGACTTTCAGAATTCCTCGAGGAATGGGCCCGAACCACGTCAGACAGATGGGTTCTAGACATTATCAGCAAGGGTTACCTGATAGAGTTTGAGTCCAAGCCCCCGTTACCTTATGTGGTGCCCTCCCCCATCTCAAACAACTTATTCAAAAGTAAGTGATATTGCAGGCTATCACAGATCTTCTACAAACGGGGGCTATCGAACAGGTCCCCCCCCCAAGAGGTCAATCAGGGGGTCTACTCCCTATTTTTCATTGTGCCCAAATGCACAGGAGGTCACAGACCAGTCCTAGACCTCAAATTCCTGAATCGCTTTGTACGCAGCAGACCGTTCAAAATGGAAACTCTGTACTCAATTGTCAAGGAAGTGCAGCAAGGAGATTTTCTGGCATCCATCGACTTGCAAGATGCCTACCTCCATATTCCTATTCACAGCCTGCACAGACAATATCTCAGATTCAAGGTAGGGAAGCAACACTTCCAATTCAAAACTCTCCCTTTCGGCCTTTGATCAGCCCCAAGAACCTTCTCGAAGGTGCTGGTAGCAGTGGTAGCTCACCTTTGGAGCTGAGGGATCCAGCTGTTGCCTTACCTGGATGGTATCCTCATCAAGGCTCCGAGGCTCAACCAGGTGATACAGGCAGTGGCGGAAGTAGTCCAGTGCCTCACGGCACAAGGTTTTGTCATCAACCGGAAGAAGAGTTCCCTAATCCCGAGCCAGAACCTGAACCACCTGGGGGCAGAATTCAGGACGCAGGCCAACAAGGTGTCCCCCCCCCCCAGCAGGAGACAAAATTCAGGGACCTGCTGAAGCTCATCAACAAATTTCAAGTGACCATTCAGCTGCTGGCCCAGTCCTTTATGCAACTAATCGGGACTCTAGTGTCACTGGCAAATTCGGTCCCATGGGCTCTAGTGCACATGCGACCCATTCAAACACATTTGCTCAAACTGTGGTCTCAGTCCAGGCACAGTCAGCACCAGCTCATCCCAATTTCTCAGCAGATAAAAACCTCCCTCACATGGTGGTCTCTGAGGGCAAATGTTATGAGGGGTTGAAAGCTAGGCCATCCACACCAAACAAGAATCGCAACAGATGCAAGCCTCAGGGGTTGGGGGGCTCACCTGGACCAAATGTCGGCCCAAGGCAAGTGGTCACTGACAGAATCAAGGTACAGCATAAACATCCTAGAGATGAGGACAGTTCAACTAGCCCTGATACACTTCCATCAGCAAGTGCACAACCAGGATGTGTTGATTCTGATGGACAATCGAACAGCCATGGCCTACGTCAACAATCAGGGTGGCACAAAAAGCTATAAAATGCTCCGGGAATCTCTTCTCCTCTTCCAATGGGCAGAAAAACACCTGGCAAGTATAAGAGCCATGTACATACCAGGCCAGGAAAATGTCACAGCAGACTGGTTAAGCCGCCAAGGCGTCCTCCCGGGAGAATGGGAGCTGAAGGACGGCGCCTTCCAACTCCTAATAGAGTGGTGGGGCAATCCCCAGGTGGATCTGTTTGCATGCCAACAAAACTCGAAGGCTCAGCAGTTCTGCTCCCTGGCCAGAGACAAACTAGTACTAGCTCAGGACGCCTTTTCCCTTCACTGGGGTCACTTCGGCCTCCTGTATGCTTTCCCCCCAATTATGCTGCTATCCAGAGTCCTGCACAAGGTGGCTCGGACAGGGCAGAGATGATTCTAGTCTGCCCCAGGTGGCCTTGCCGCCCCTGGTTCCCACTTCTCATTCAGCTGTCCAAGGGACCACCTTTTACTTTCAGTTCTGCTCAGACCTTCTTCATCAGGTCCCAGTTCTACACCACAATCTGAGCAATCTGTTCCTCTTGGCTTGGAGAATGAGCGGGAAACATTCAAAGAGGTAGGCTACACAGCTCCGGTTATTGAAATGATGGTAAACTCTTGGCGCCCCCTCCTTCTTAAAGGTGTATTATAGAATCTGGAGAAAATTCTTGTTCGGGTTCCACTCTAAAGATATACAGGATCATCCAATATCCCTCCCGGTGCTTTTACAATTTCTTCATGAGGGATTTGTCAAAGAACTGCAGCCAGCCACCTTACGGGTTCATGTTGCCGCACTGGGGGCGCTCTTGTTGGTAGACTCGGGGGACTTGCTGGGCTCTCACCCTCATGTCAGGAGGTTTCTAAGAGCAGCAACATTAAAACGCCCCCCAGTTAAGCCAACCATACCACCTTGGAGACTTTATCTCATTCTCAAGGCCCTAACAAAAGCACCTTTTGAGCCTCTGAAGGAGGCTTCAATCATGCATCTTACAATGAAGGTGGTTTTTCTGGTAGCTATTACATCAGCCAAGAGAATCAGCAAAATGGGGGTGCTGTCAATCAAAGAGCTGTACACTATTTTTCATCAGGACTCTGTGGTGCTCCGGACAGATCCAGGGTTTTTACCCAAGGTTATGTCTTTTTTCCATTGTAACCAAGAGCTAATCTTTCCTTCCTTCTGTCCTCACCGGAAAAACAAAAAGGAAAGAGAGTTTCACACTCTAGATCCGAGAAGAGCAATCAAAATATATATTAAGAGAACAGAGGCTATTCGCAAAACATCAAGCTTGTTCATTTTAACTGTAGGCCAAAATATGGGTAAAAAGGCTTCAAAAGACTCTATAGCCAGATGGATTAGATCAGTAATCACTACGGCATATGATCAGGCTGGAGTAGCTCTACCTGGTCCAGTGAGAGCCCATTCCACCAGAGCTATGGCCACTTCGTGGGCAAACTTCAGAGAAGCATCCCCAGCAGATGTATGCAGAGCAGCCACTTGGTTATCCATTCATATGTTTATGAAATTTTACAAACTGGATGTGATGTCCTCGGCAAAAGCATCATTTGACCGCCAAGTGCTTCAGGTGGTGGTGGAACCCTAAGAACACTTGACATTCTTCTCACCCGGGACATCTAGGGATGCACTGCTTTTGGATATGCCAGGCGTAATGAAGCCTGGAGACCAGCTTAGGAGAGAGAAATCGAAATTTAAATACCTGTAAATTTTCTTTCTCGGATGGCTGGTCTCCGGGCTTTGGATTCCCTCCCAGAATGTATATAGTGGGCTGGCCTCGGAGCCAATTATGCCGTAACTTTTTTGTGTTTCTGTTTCCAAGTTCCTGTAGTATTGCCTCAGGGGGACTGCGTTAGGAATGACTGGAGATGACCGGTTGTGGAGGGCTTCTTATCCCCCTGCTGCATAACTTTAGTCCTGCCTACACTCAGCATCAGGAGGTACAGCCCAGGCGTAATGAAGCCCAGAAACCAGCCGTCGGAGAAAGAAAATTTACAGGTATTTAAATTTCGATTTCTGAGTTCAGTTCAGCAGGAGCCCCTATGCAGAGATTGGGGCTGCAAGGCTGGGAGAGGACCTGCCTGGGGGGGCTGCCAGCAATCTGTCCCCCAGGGCTGGGTGTTTGCCTTCCCCATCTGAAGAGAGTTGGAGGAGAATGTACTGGCAGCTTTGCGGAGAAGGAGAGCTGCAGGATTCTGATGCTGTGGTAGGAAGCTACACCACAGCGGTGAAGGTATTAGGAAAATGGACTGATTCTGAGGAGGAGAGCCTCCAGGTCTTTGTCTGCACCTGCACAGTGAGACATGAGTGATCTGAGAAGTGAATGAAAAGTTACAATGAACTGTCTGACCCTGGCATAGACAACGCATCTAAGGAGATGAGGGGAAGACACAGGTCTGAGGATTGGTTGTAGCATGGAGGAAGGGCTACTGGAAATTGGATTGGAATCCAGATTCTGAGAAGCTGAAGAGAGAGCCTCTTCTGGTATTGTTAAGCACCTGCATGAGGAGGAAAGAGACTTTCTTGATGTTTTGTTGAGAAAAAGTTCTGGAACTGTGTGCGAGCCAGAGCAGGAGTGATCGCTGTGTTAAGGTGGAGAGATTGTGAAAGCAGAAAGATAAGCAGGTGCTGTCTGGGTGGGTACCTGCTGTCTGGTCCTGAAATATGGCTGAAAAAAGAGACTGTTGTGATGCACTTGTAGTTCAGGCGCTGCAACCAACCCCGCGAGTCTGGGAGGCAGGGAAGAAACAGAGACTGTTTGGCTACACACCGTAGATGATTATTCTGCAGAAGAGAGATGACCTAAAAGTTCTATCAAAACCCAGAGCCAGGTGGGGAACTCGCTAAACCCCCATCACGTGGGGCATGCCAGTAGAGATGCAGTGAATTTAATTCCCGCTGGCGAAGTGAGGGCAGTGGGAATTTGCGTTGTCATTTCGCTTATGGAGTGGCCAGCATGAAATGCCCACTCACCTTGTTATTATTACTGCTGTCATGCGCTGCCTTAACGTGAAGTAAGGCAGAGTGACAACAATATTGGCAGCCCCCCACACACACAGTCACTAGAATTAATGCGCATCCCCAAAATGCTACTGTCGTCTTGTCTCCAGAAAATTCTCCAGTGCTGATGAAGTGAAATGAGAGCGTAACAAGAAATGCAGTCTCCCAGAATTAATGGCACACTCAGTCATCTGGGCAGTGGTCAGACAAAGTCACCACAATTAATGTTCATCACCAAAATGCTACTGTCTTGTGTCCATAAAATTCCCCAGTGCTGATGAAGTGAAATGAGAGTGTAACAAGACATGCAAAGTCTCCCATCTTAGAGATACAGCGAATTTAAATTCCACCAGTGAAGTGCCCGCAAAGTGGGCACTTTGCATTGTCACTCCACTACGTAGAATGG
This sequence comes from Neoceratodus forsteri, assembly GCA_016271365.2. NCBI lineage: Eukaryota > Metazoa > Chordata > Ceratodontiformes > Ceratodontidae > Neoceratodus > Neoceratodus forsteri. The sequence continues at coordinate 242,292,403 of CM057451.1, forward strand.
CCAGCATGAAATTCCCACTTTGCCTTGTTATTGTGATTGTGACTTCTCGTTGTCATTCCACCTTAACCTGAAGTAAGGAGGAGTGACAACAATATTGCCAGCCCCAGGGCCCCCACACATCACATGGCTTGCAGCACTGTAACTCACATGCTCTGCAGGAACGCGAACGCTTACAGTTCCCCGATAACAATGACCAGTATTACAAAATTCCCCAATTTGAAAACTCGTATCAATGAGTACAGTGGTGAAGTCTGGAGAGATACTACAAAACAGGCTTACGTGATGCAAGTAACTAGTAAAAAAAAAAAAAAAAAATTTATTTTGTGATTCGTGATGTGATCGTGAATTATGACTGTATTCATGACCGTAAAACGTGAATTTATTTTTCTTGGAGCTGGAGCTGACGAGTGTTTTGGGAACGCGAATGCCTACAGCTGTTCTTCCCTGATGACCTGGCTGTTCACAAAACTCACCAGCCTGAAAACTCATTATCAATCGGTACAGTGGTGAAGCCTGGAGAGATACTACAAAACATTAATTTTGTGATTTGTGATGTTATTGTGAATCGTGTGCACCACACCAGTACTCTGAAGGGAAGCCAAAGAAACAACTGTGACTTAAGTAACAGATGGAGATTGGGCCCTAAGGAGATGCAAATGCACAGATTAAGAATGCACTGTGCACTAAAGAGATGCAGACGCAAAAGCACAACAACACCTAACCAGTGCTCAACATCACAAATCCAAATTTGGAAAAGAATACCTTTTGCCAGTTTGGGGGTTAGTGCACTTCAGTAACAGTCCACTACTACCAGTAAAGATACCACAAGCAGTACAAAAAATTCATGCAGGTGCAGTGAATAGCAGGTTCACACTGCTGAAATTACTCTGTGGCACAATAAATGGTATCTGATTTAATGGCACGCGCGCATCGCACACACACTACAAGTAATGCGTAGCAAATTGAAAACCTTTAGTGATATAACCAAATGTTTTAAACAAACTGAAATTATACACTGCTGCGTCACAATCAGCAAAAAAATGCCAAGAATTACTGAAAATATTACTGTGAGTACAGTACATTAACACAGTTATACAAGAAAAATATAACCAAAACAGAAAGACTGCCTTTTTCTCCCAGTTAATCTACCTACACCACAGATACGCCCCTCCCCCAAAGCATACTTCACAGTACACAGACTGACTGTTCTAAACTAACATTCAAAATCCACACACATACAATAAACACTTGATGATATGTACACAGGAGGGTTTCCTACAATCGATGTACTAAATTTTGAGCAAAATAAATGGCTCAAAAAGGCTTTTTTAACAGCTTTTAGAGGATTTGAATGGCAGAGCTGTGAGAGGAAACTGTCTCCATCTTCCACTACACAGAACTGAGGCTGTGCAGAACAATCTAGAGCCCATGTGACCTGCAATCCCATGAAGCACTGCAAATTCGCTCTGGAACTCAATAACAAGACGAAGTGATGCGAAGTACATTGATTTCAATGTTTCTTCACCTTAAAATTGGTGGAGAAGTGGTTTAGGGAAGGCGGAGTAATGCAAAGTCATTGTTTTCAATGGACTGCGTTCCCCGATATAACACAAAGTACTCCGGCTTCACATTGCGGGCACACATCAGATTCCCCCTCCATGAATCGCCGTGGGCGAATACTATCCTTACGCCACCACTACTTGCCGACTGTGTAGATTATGGGTTTATACCGAGAGCTAGGGCACTATGACCTGTAAAAAGGAGCCAGGCCATGGGACCACTCCTAGGTCTTGAGTCCCTTGTGGCTGACAGGCCTTGCCATGTGCTCTACAACGGGCCTCAAAAGGCCGAAGGGGACAAGCTGCAAAATCTCCAATCAAGCTGAAGATCCAAGTTGCAGTTTTCTTGCCCTTTCAGTTCAGCATTAGGCCCGGTTCTGCATTTGCTGTCTTCACCAACCCCAGGATTTCAGTCATCTGTGCCACCTAAGGACTGATTATGCAGAACCGTGAGTAACAGCAGGGATTGCTCTGCCCCTGGAGAAATGTATATACTGTAGTTCAGCATGCCCATTGGGGCTGGAGGCAAAGCAAGGTGAATGTTTAAAGTTAATCAAAGGAAAGCATGTAAAAAGTTAATATTCATCAAGCACACCAACGCTGGCTGACCAGCTGTACCTCAGGCCTGCAACTTAAACATCTGGGTACCCAGGGACAGAATTTGGGGCATCATTCTGGACTGGGACCTATGGGTCTGGGAGCTGAGGAAAATCTGCAGCAGTTAGGTAGTCAGGTAGTTTGGTGGCTGCATCAATAAATGTGGGATTTTGAAAATATAAGGGAAAATGATTATTGGGAAATGCAAATCTTAAAAATGCAAATTATTAAATGTTTTGCTTAAACTCTATTCCTTTTACCTCATCCTAACCCTCCCCGTCTAAATAAATAATGATGTTATTGTTTCAGGAAGAGCTGACTCAAGAGCTTGATTTTAGTGAGCATGTTAATAGCTGAGTTTGAAAATGTTAACTGTTTGAAATGTGGGGATGTTCGAGTCTGGTAAGTCCATGTCTGGGGTAACTGTTTGGGGAGGTGGGTTGGTACAATATCCCACTCGGTTGTACTGGCAGAGAACAGACCCACTAATGTGCTCTAGGTGGAGGCACCGCCGTTTTATTTTATCTTTGGGAAATGACCCCCAGTAATATCCACTAAGGAACCTAGGCCCCTTAACCTAGTTAGTGGTCACCCAGGCAGGGGTAGTGTCCCACTCAAGGATGGCGCCAGAAAGGGTCTACACTAATAATGGTTTCATATATTTAAGAATGTACTTATGCAATTAAACAGCCATGAAAGCATTTTCTGGTGTCTCAGAAAAATGGGAATTTGAAACACCAGGGAACGTCCTTAAATGTAATGATGCTGGTTGTTTGACTGCCTAGACTAGGTTTGCACTGCAGGACTTTGCCTAAGAACTGTTCGGATACTCCTTAGTTTCTGTTTTTTGTTCCCCTTTAATTTTTTAGTGTGGTGTATGTTTGGAAGAGGTGTGGGGAGTGGTAGGGTTTTTGGGGTTGGGGGTGTTTTGTAAGTGGAGTTGTTATGGGTTGGGGGGATGCTGAGGGTTGGGTGGAAGATTTTAGATGATTTTCTAGAGACAGTAGATGTGCTGTTTGCATAAGCCCTTAAAGTTGTATTACCCCTCAAACTAAAGCTGCCAGGATGGCATTATTTCAAGCAATTTGTCTTTGTCTATACAGTATATAAATAAAATGGTGATTGTGGATTGTCACTGGAGGATACAGCAGGAAAAACAACAAAACTGTTTTTTTTTACCTATTTTTCTCCCCTCCGGTCATGGTCTACGGAGCCTTTCTCAGGCATCCTGCCTGTTCCTGCCCTGCCTGAAGTCTTACTACCTGAGTCTCCTCTCTCCTCCCTCTCAACCCACACAGCTGGCACCCCCAGCTTAACCCCACCAGGGTGGGGTCGCCCCTCCTCTTGGGCACTCTGTACAGTCAGTCTCCGGCTTGTGGGTGAGAGCCCGGGTGGAGGACACTGGCAGGTTAGACCCGGCAGTGGGCATGAGGGCAGGTGCCGTCGCCTACCCTACAGACCGGTGTTTTCCCTGTTCTGGTGTGTGCTCCCTCCTCCCATGCGTGTTGCATGTTCCTGATGCTACGGCGCATGGCAACTCTGCCAAACGTCAGCCACAGTATGTGCGTGCTGCCCAGCATGCTGCAGCACCCCTGGTCTCCACCGGGAGACGCTGGCACACTGGGCAATGTCCCGTTCCCCAGGGAGGAGAGCAGCTCGGCAGTTGCTCAGTCCTCACCCGCCCCTGCCGACTTCCGGCACTCCAAGCTTGCACCAAACTGGTCGCCGCTTAGGGCACGAGGTGTGGCGCTCCAGCACCTCAACCCTCAGCACCACTGAGCCAGCCTACAAAACTGTATAATGATTCAGTTATTCTTAAAAACATGATTCGTACAGCAGGTCTGCAGGATGGTTTTGCCAGTAGTACTGGTAAACAGGCTACCATGTTTATGACTGCAGCACTGAGGCATCTATTATCCCTAGTAGTTCACCCTGGAGGATAAATACTGCACTACCATATTAGAACAGGAGAAGGTACAGGACTTATGGGTAGAATTATTTACAGCAGAATGTTCAGTCTTAGTTGCATATGATAGCATTTTAGAGTGGTGGGAGGATTCAAAGAAAGATTTTATTTCCCTGTTTAAAAACATTAGCATTCAACGTACAAATGAGAGATGTATGCACTATTAGAAGCTGAGATCTCAGATCCATAGATTAATTTCCCACATGCATGTGGATGATGAAGATGTTTCAGCGCAAATTGATGTCATTAAAGAAGAAATGCATAAATTTCAATATGATAGAGCGATATCTTTGGAAAAAGAATTGAAATTTAGTACACAAGGAAAGTCCTAACATATGGACAGGTTTACCAGGTGTCTGGATCGAGTACAGTATATATCTAGTCTGTATAGAGTAGAGGATGGGCTGACAGTGCACTCCTTGGATAGCATTATGGAGGTACTTCATAAATACATTGTAACCCCTAGATGGCGCTATCCCAGGGGCTACTACCCCTGCCTGATTTGCCACTAACAGGTTGAGGGGCCTGGATCCAATGGCGGGTGCCTCCACCCAGAGGTCAGGGTTTGCAATAGTTAAACTAACTTGGTCACAGCCCTCTGGGACACTGCAACCCCCCTTTCTTCCCACTAGTGGCCCACACAATATATCAGAATTACCTTCACAGTATACACTTACCCCCAGGACTGGTTCCGCACTGGGACCTCCTGTGAAATGAGATACAGTGCAACAATCACAGTACAGTACTTTAACATGGACAAATACCTCAGGCAGTATAACTTTGCTGAAACAAGCAGCTCTGATTTATTTAGGGGATATAACAAGGACAGGGAAATCAGGTTAATTAGCTTATCACTCTAATAATCTACCTATGGCTCTGTGCACAGGCCTATCCCTATCAGTTACTGTCCCTGGGTACCCAAGCCCTAGTGGCTAGTCCAAACCAGGCAGCTGGTAGGGGCCCTTTCACACAGAGAAAGGAGAATTAAACAGTCAGCAGTACAGTAATTCCATTTGGTTTAATGTGGCAATTCAACAGGGGCGACCCTGAATTAGTACTCACGACCTCCAAATAAGATAGGGTCCTTCAATGTCAGCAGGGCTCACTTGAGGTACACAAACCTCTTCACACATCCATATAAAAGCACTATACCAGGCAGGCTGCATCTGTATCCGATCGCAATTACTGCACAATACCGGGAGAACACACAGCAGATTCAGTTCCTGACAGACCGAGTGCAATTTTCAGCAATTCTTCCAGTCTTCTGAGGGTGAGCCTGGTTTCTACTCTTCAGAGATCCTTTGATTCTTTTCACAGGACGGATTCAGTCCTAACAAGCTGCAGACCGGAACTCTGGGCCTTACACACGTTTTTGACTAAACTGCACACTGAAAAAGCACAGGGCTCCTTCCTTCTTCACTGCCAAAGCTCAACTGAAACTCCAACCGACAAACCGGGCACTTCCTTTGAGTTCCTCCCAGTTCTTGACTGGATTGGCTGTCACTCACAATAGACTGCTGCTGTTGGTCCAAAAAGGCACTGAAGTCTAAACTACATCTCCCAGAGTCACTGCCCATACAATCCTCTTGTGGCTGGCTCAGATTATGAGTCAAGTTCTGATTCGTCCAAGGCACCATTTTAGAGCTAGCTTACCCCACACTGATTGGTCCAGTTCAGCAGTTCAAAACTAGAATGGGGAACTAGCAGACACAGTTCTGACTGCAAAGAAAGCAGGTTAGACAAACTGTAATTTCATTATTACTCTAAATAATTTCTGGCAAACAGTTACATCTTTCAGATAGGTTCCTTTGCACTCCTAGTGACTGCAAAATGAAGTGAATTGGCAGCAGCTTGAGTGGTACTCAATCAAAGAAACACACAGTCCCCCATACAAACTAATTATGTCTGCAAGCAGACAGCTCTTAAAGAGACAGTACCAGAGGTTCTAAAACACTCACTGATAAATGGCTTAAATGCCAAACACCATTCAGGCTTGGAGCATTCAAGCAAGCTCCTGGAAGTCTTTTGGGAACCCCCATTTGCAGGGGGGTTACAACATTACAGACAATATTGGTACAGAAATAGATGTAGAAGGAGATTCAGACATTCTAGGAAATTTTAGATTTTCCAGAACTGCCGGAAAACATTAGACATAATCTTATAAAACCCATACAAATAGAAGTTCAGAGCAATGCCCTTCGGCCTTACCTCTGCTCCAAGGGTATTCACAAAGTGTCTAGCAGTGGCAGTGGCCCACTTAAGGAGGCAGAGGATTGCTGTTTTTTCCTATCTAGACGACTGGCTCATTGTAGGCCAGTCCCCAGAACAGGTAAAATCTCACCTGCAGGTCACCCAGCAGCTTCTCACCTCCCTGGGTTTTCTGCTAAACCTACCAAAGTCAGTTCTGGAACCAGTCCAGGTACTCACCTTTATAGGGGCAGAATTGAACACAAAGCTAGCCAGAGCCTTTCTTCCCCCAGAAAGGGTAAGGAATTTAGTGGCTGTGGCCTCCTCCTTCACTCTGCAGGTCTCTCGACCAGCTCCTGGGGCACATGGCTGCATCCACAGCTGTTGTGCAGGGAGCCAGATTTCAGATGAGAGACATTCAGTTTCACTTGAGAACCTTTTGGTCTCAGAGAAGAGACCCCCTTTCCAAGTTGGTCCCAGTGACTCGAACCTTGATCCTAGCTCTCCAGTGGTGGCAGGATCAGAGCAATTTAAGAGCGGGGTCCCTTCATTTCCCTTCTCACGACTTGACTCTCACTACAGATGCTTCCCTTCTGGGTTGGGGAGCTCACATGGGCGACCTTTCCACTCAGGGAGTTTGGTCCCCCAGGAATCTCTGCTCCACATCAATTTGCGGAACTCAGAGCTGTCTTTTTAGCTCTTCAAGCTTTTCTGCATCTGTCCACGACAAGGTGATACAAGTCAGAACAGACAACACCACAACAATGTGGTACATCAACAAACAGGGGAGCACTCGGTCTTCGGCCTTGTGCACCGAGGCAATGAAGTTGTGTCTCTGGCCTATTCCCTGAACACTTCCCTCATAGCAGTTCATCTTCCAGGAAGGACAATGTCCTAGCGGATGCCCTCAGCAGGATTTCCCAGGGCCATCACGAATGGTCCCTGGATGTCAAGTGCTGGGGATAGTTTTTGCCAGGTGGGGCATCCCTCAGATAGATCTTTTGCAGCCCCAGACAATCACAGACTTCCTCTGTTCTGTTGCAGGCCTCCAGTGCTGGGCTCAGTTCCCTGGATGCCGTTCTTCTGGATTGGGAGGGAAGTTCCTGCTTCCCCCTTTCCTCTCCTATTCAAAGTACTAGTCAAATCAGATCTCAGCCTTGCAGGGTGATTCTGATTGCCCCGGATTGGGCCAGGCAGCCCTGGTACCCACTCCTTCTGTCTCTGACAGTCCATCTTCCCTGTGCCTCCCCAGGAATCACAATCTGTTGACTTGTGCCCAGGGAAGGGTTTGGTATCGGACCTCAAATCCCTCAACCTCAAGGCCTGGCTCTTGAGGAGTTAGAGTTGCTGATTTACACCTCTCTCAGGGTGTTCTTGAGATCCTAAAGGCTTCCAGAAAGCCTTCCACTAGGCTACTTATAGTTCTAAATGGAAAAGGTTTTCTCATTTGGTGTGCTGGGAAAAATATTTCCCCAGAATCTGCTGAATTGCCCATTTTGTTAGATTACATAGTACATCTTAATTCCTTGGTCTCAGACCAGCTACCCTGAGAGTTCATTTGGCAGCTGTGTCTGCTTTTGTGTCAGCAGGAAAGTCATCCCTCTTTCCTCTCATCCTGTGTTTTCCAAGTTTTTTAAGGATTACTCCATATTAATCCTCCCTTTGAGAACCGGCCCTGCTTGGGACCTTAATGTTTGCATTGCCCAGTTAATGCAACCCCTTTTGAACCTCTGTCTTCTGCAGAGCTTAAGTACCTAACTTGGAAAACTGTTTTTCTAGTGGCTATCACTTCTGCCAGACAGTAAGTGAATTGCAAGCCTTGTCAGTGGAGACTGACTTTATTTCTTTCCACAGGGATAAGGTAGTCCTTAGGACTAATAGGAAGTTTTTGCCTAAGGTGGTTTCAGATTTCCATCTTAATCAATCTATCTCCCTTCCAGTATTTTTCACTGATCACTCCTCTTGGGTGAGAGGAGGTTGCACAACCTGGATGTTAAGAGAGCTCTTAGTTATTATATAGGCGTACCAAGGTCACAGGTTCGAATCCTCCAACTTTTCCTTACCTATGGTGAAGTTGGGAAGGCAAACCTGCCACTAAGAGATCAATAGCCAGGTGGATTGTCTCTTGTATCAATTTGTTATCAGAAAGTGGGCAGGCCCCCCAGTTTGAGGGCTCATTCTACCAGGGTACAGCTGCGTCTCTAGCTGCTGCTAGAGATATCCTTTATTAGAGATTTGCCAGGCTGCTACTTGGAAAACGGTACACACTTTACCAAGCATTACTCCTGGATGTCCAGGCCAGGAGAGATGCTCGGTTTGGCACAGCTGTTCTTCAGAGCCTATTCCTAAGTAGGTTCTGCCCTCCTCCATGGAGGTACTGCTGTGTATTCTGCTAATGTCTATAATATAGCAAGACTTCATGTTGTTTGAAGAAAAAATTACTCACCTTAGTAATGTTGTTTCTTCTAATGGAGTCTTGCTATATTATAGACCTCCCAACCTGCCCCTCTCAGAACCTCTACTTGGTGGGGTGCGGGCAACTTAGTGTGGGCACTACTTATGTCCTGTTAGCATTTTGTCCCCTTTGGGACTTTGGGGGTGTGTATGTGTACGCGTGTGTGTGTTTTAATATACTTATGTTCAATTTTCATATTATTAGAATGGTGTTAGTATTTCTGGTCCCCTGACTTGAGTCTTGGGTGTTGGGACCATCAATGGTTGTTATTATTTAGGTAGCCATTTGGCTAGTGTAGGTTACAGCTTCCACACAGACCTTAGTGAGTTTGGCTCGTAAAGATCTGACAGTTCAAGTTTGAAATGACACAGATAGAGCTGCTCTCGTGCCAAAATTCTATTTTGGAATGGTCTTAACCATTTCACTCCGGGGCAGTTCTAGAGCTGGATCAAACTGCTAATGTCTATAATATAGCAAGACTCCATTAGAAGAAACAACATTACTAAGGTGAGTAATTTTTTCTTCTCGCTCCCAGTTTTCTCCCAATACCCAGCTCACCACAGCAAGAAATTTGTCTCTCACTCCTTGCTTGCCATCAGTCTCCATGGTCGGTCTCCTTTGTAAAGCCTGACACATAAATTAAAGAGAGTTGGAAACAGAAAAAGTACAGTTAGCTGCAGGGTACAAGGGCTCACATAAGAACATAAGGGGGAGCTGGCCCGGTGGTGCTGAGGGTTGAGGTGCTGGATGCCACACCTCGTGCCATGCCTGTGACCCGGGTTTGGGGATGGACTCTGGTTGTTCGAGGGTTAGCCAGGGAGGTAAGGATTGAGCGTCCGGAGGATTGCTCTCCTTCCTCGGAGTGGGGGGTTTGTGCTGCGTGCATCAGCACAGCAAGAGGGGTTCGGTCTGCACCCAGGATGCTTGGCTGCCTCCACGGAGGTGGAGACAGCTGCTATGCCCATTGCATGGGTGCAGACTCAGGGGAGAAAACAGAGGAAATATACCGTGACCCGGCAGGGCCCATGATGGCACCAGTGGGCCGGAGGATGTACCCCTCCCGGGGGGGTCATAGTCCCTGCCAGGTCTGCGGAAGTGGTGCAAACAATGTCGTGATTAAAAAAAAAAAAAAAGAACATCGTGTGAGTGGACTCCAGAGTGGACAGGCAATGTGGACAGAAGAGAAAGGAATATGGATAACCTACTGTGGATGTGGTTACAGGTGAATAACCTACTGTGCTGTCGTCACAGTTGAAAAACATACTGTGAACATGGTTAACCTGTGGATAACCTACTGTGGGCATGTAGGTAAGTAATTTATGGGATAATAACTGCCAGTTTTCCTGTGTTCTGATTGGCTAACTCTAGATACCTGTGGTATAATATAAAATATGACACAAGTAAAGTGAAAGAGAAATCAAGAATTATAATAGGTATATATAGAGTGGGGTTATTATAAGTTAGTGCACTATACACAAATTATATTTCTTTATGTTTCGTATGTTGTTTGAATATTACATCTTTTTTTTTGTATTTTTTAATACTATATTTGAATTATTCAGATGTATTTAGTAGTATTATTTGTGTGGTCCACAACTTTGTATGTTTATTTTCTTAATGTATATTGTATGATTTTCTGTTTAATGAAAATACCCGTGCTCTTACCCGAATATATTATATACTGTATACAGAACTGTTTTAGAAAAATAAAGATATGGATGTTAACTGCGAATAATGTATAGGATAATACTGGAAAATTATTCTCTAAACTGATCATGGGAGAGCAGTTGCTTGCCACCCCAGTGTTTGATCCAAAATTTTACATAAAGAAGATCATAATAAAACAATTACCAGACTGTAGGATACCTAAGAAAATGTGGGATGCAGTATGGCTATATGCTCATGGCCAGCTAAATGTAAAAGAGAATGATAAACACAAAAGCATAGAAGAAAGGGATTGTGTTAGGCCGGAGTGTCAACAAGAGTTGGAAACTTTGGATCATTTATTTTACGTGTTCCTATATTGCTCCCTTTTGGTTGTATTTAGTAAACATGTGGCACATGCCTCAAATTCTGGATTTAGAAAATAAACAGCTGACTTTGGGAGACATTGACAACACTTGGAAGAAATGGTGTTCTAGTATATTATTAGTCCTTTATGTTTGCATGAAATGGTGTATATGACAATCACATTGTCAATATGTAATATAGACAAAATAAATTGTATTTGCATATTATTGCTAATGGTTATGAATGAGATGCAGTTTATCAGAGACAAGGAATATTCAGTATTGTCAAAAGACTTATTTAGGAAACCTTATAAAGGGGTCACTTGGTTATATTAATTCTGGGGTGCCAGAGGTTTTAGGGTTTTCTTTTTCTTTTTGGTGGAGGGCTTTACTTGTTTTTCATTTTGGGAATAAAGTGACTCATGTTTGTAATGAAGAATGATGTAAGCTGCGAAGATGGAATGCATGTTTTGGTTTACATGTATTGTTTTCTTTGCTGAAGTTTAATTTTTTAAAAAAAGCACACCTACTTTTGCGAAAAGTGCCTTGGGTTCTTATACTTCCACCTGGACACCCACCAGGACAGCACCAGAGATGGGTGGAAGGGACCTCTGTTTAACATCTCATGCAAAAGACTGCACACCACAACAGTACAGCAGCACCCCCCCCCCACAGTACTGTACAATTTTGCTATGTTTTTTAAGGTATGATCCCAGTCTTGATGTGGGACTATAATCCATGACCCTTTGCCCCAGACATGGACGTGCTACCAACTGAACAATGCTGACACCTTTTTAGACACCACATTTTATATTTAATGTTCATTGTTTCTGTATTGCAGTATTCTTTTACTATATTGTACTGCAGCACTACATTTATGGTTCTGTACCATTTGCTTTTCAATAAAAAAGAATGAATGGAAGGAAGGAAGGAAGCGAGGAAGGAATGAAGAAAGGGGCACAGTGGGTGAGGTGCTTGGCATCGTAGGTTGGAGGAGGAAGAAGAAGAACAGGGAGCAGTGGTGGGTATGAGGGAGACATTCCCAGACAAAATGGCAGAAGGAGTGAAAGAGGGGTTCAGATTGCCAGGGGCAGACTTGAGCCCAGTGCTGTAAATGACGTCTCCATAGTTGAAGATGGGGAGGATCATCTTCAAGATGATCTCTCTCTGGGCAGCAAGCAGGATACTTTCTTTTATTCCTGTAGAGTGCACCAAGTTTGAGGTGGAGGTTATGGTGGATGGTATCCATATGTGTAGAGAAATCAAGCTGATGGTCCAGTCAGACTCTGAGGCACTTAAAGGAGGAGACATCCTCAATCACTGTACTATGAAGGATATAGATGGAGGGGAGAGGGATGAGTCTTGTGAGCCTCTGTCTGGAGCTAAAGTTCATGGAGACCATTTTCATGGCATTGGGAGAAATCTGGTTATCCCAGGACCAGTGCTGGATAGTTTTTTTCCCCTCCGGGGGAGGCTCTGCTTCTAATCCTACCGCCCCCAACCCTGTCACCTGGCTTCCTGTGGGCTTACTGTCATACCCTGTTCTGCACCCACAGCTTACTCCCAGTGGTGGAGTCGGCAGGCACCCCCACCCATTGTACCCACAGGATCTGATTCTCGGGGACAGGCCATGTCACCAGTGTGGGGCCTGCGAAGGGTCGGTCCTTCATTTGAGCACCATCATTTTCTTCATTTTTCTCCCATGGATACCAGTGTAGCACACACAAGCTCAGGCATGCTGAGCATGCTGAGTTCAACCCCATCAGTGTCATCCCTCTCTTTGAGCTGCTCCGGGGCACTACCATCTGTGCCCACCCAGGTGGCAGTAGAACACCAGGGCTGGCAGCTCTCTCTCTCCCAGGAGGAGAAGTGCATCCTCTAGGATGCTCAATCCTCCTCCCTCGTACTGGCCATCCAAAGACCCATGTTCAGGACAAGAACCAGGTGTGACAACCCACCTCTCCCTCTGGGGTGAAACAGCTTTTAGAGAGGTGTCTGTCCTGGGGTATTCACTGCCACCAGCCAGACTGTCTTCTGGCACCTCCTTCAAGCTTACAAACTTGAATAATTAAACGTGCAATTGCACAAGTTAAAGTCTGGTAGTGTGTCTCTCTCTCAGGTGGCGGATGCTACACAGAGTTTACCTCAGCCAGTGGAAACCAAATATTACCTTAGAAAAATGACATCACAGTCACAACTGTTGAGCAAATTAATAGCTTTTTACTTAACAGAAAGTGCACTAAGCATTTACAGGATATATATTTACAACACAAGAGAATAACACTCATACAGGAAAAGTAAACAAATGTTTTAAATAACAGATGGCAAAAGAAGAAGGCTATTACTGAAATATGCTAGTACTAAACTTACATCTTCCCTGTCCTTTCAAGAGACCACTGTGCCCTATGCTAACTGCCAGCTCCCACGGACCTAGCTAGATGAGTAGGCTCTAATCTTAGATTCTTCCTCCAGCTTCAAAGTAAGAAGAACAACACTCTTCATTGTCTTTCAGCCTCTTATATATTCTCCTGGGAATAGGTAATGCCTATTCACCCTTTGAATACACCAACCATCTAACATGTATGTATTTAATTGTCCCAATCAGACTGAACACCTATCAGTGACCAATTATATTCCCTTTTAATCTTAAGTTTATATTTGAATGAACCAATCCATTCAAACTGGCCTGTGTGTGTGGACAGCTCTGTGCGTGTGGAGATGTCCACTCAAGTTTTATCACCCAACTCTCATCTAGCAGCTAGGGAGGACTGAGAATTCCAGCTTCTCAGCTTGCCTGAGTGTTTTTTTTTTTCTAGAGTGCTAAAAAAATGTCTTTGGAAAATCCAAACATTAACTCCTTTACCATTTCTGTCACATCTCCCCGATGATGAAGGCGTGTTCCTTGGGCCACCCCAAGTGACACAGTCGTTCATGCAACTACTGGGAAGTGCCCAAAGTATCCAGACATGCCATTAGCCCTGTCTAGAGAGCCCATCTGCATTTGCATTTTGTTTGCCACTGCGATGCTGGATGGTCATGTTGTATGTCTGCAGTACCAAACTCCAACCTAGTAGTTTTCCATTTTGCCAACTTGACCTATGAAGCCAGGTCAGAGGATTATGATCTGTGACCACAGTAAATTCTCTCCCATATAGGTAAGGCTGCAGCTTCTGAAGGGCCCACACTATTCCCAAGCATTCCTTCTCGATTGTGGCGTATGCCTCCTCTCTGGGCAAAAGCCTCCGGCTGAGGTACACAACCGGGTGCTCCTCCCCCTGCTGGGTAACTTGGCTCAGCACAGCCCCCAGCCCATGATCTGAGGCATCCACATGGACCATAAACTTTAAACTATAATTGGGGCTAGCCAATACAGCTGGGCCACTTAAGGCCTTCTTTAGCTCCTGAAAAGCAGCCTTCTGACCACTTCACTGTATCTGACTTTCCCTTCTTGGTTAAGTCTGTCAGGGGCTTGGCCAGATCGCTATAGTGGGGAATAAACCTTTGGTAGTACCTTGCTGTCCCTAGAAATGCCCCAACCTGTTTCTTTGTGGTAGAAGTAGGCCAGGCCAGGATGGCATCAACCTTGGCAGTCTCCGGGCGGATGTGTCCACTACCCACCCGATGCCCAAGGTAGGATACTTCTGCCATACCTATCTGGCACTTTTCCACCTTGACTGTCAGACCTGCATTCTTTAACCTCTGGAACACATCCCATACATTCTTGATGTGCTCATCCCAGGTCTGGCTGTATATGGCTATGTAATCCATATAAGCCAGTGCAAACTTACTTACCCCAGACAGAATGTGATCCACAAGCCATTGAAAGGTTGCTGGTGCATTCTTCATTCCAAACGGCATTACCTTGAATTCGTATAAACCAAATGGAGTAACAAAAGCTGATCTCTCCCTGGCTGCAGGGGTCAGAGGTACCTGCCAGTAGCCCTTTGTTAGGTCTGTTGTGGTCAAATACCTGGCTCCCCCCAGTCGCTCCAGGGTCTCATCTGTTCTGTCCATGGGATAGGTGTCGGACTCCATGCAGCTATTCAGCCTCCAGTAGTCGACTTGGAATCGTGTGGTGCCATCCCTTTTGGGGATCAATACTACGGGTGATGCCCAGGGGCTACTAGATTCCTGGATTACTCCAAGTTCCAGCATCTCCTTGAGCTCCTCTTTCACAGTCTGCTTAATGTGCTCAGGTACCCTGTAGGGGGACTGTTTCAGGAGAACCTGGGTCCCTGTATCCACGTGGTGCTCTGCCATACTGGTGTTACCCCGGTTTCCCTGTGAACGTGTCCTCAGATTCTCTCAGCACACCCCTAATTTCTTGCACCTGGGCTGGCGTCAGCTTTTCCGAGAGGGTAAGGTTGTCCACAGAGGATGCAACCCTGGCCTCCCCAAGCAAGTCCACCAGTGGGTCCATCTTAGTTTCCTCCTCTACGGCACTGCATACAGCAAGGACCAATTCCTCCCTGTCATGGTAGGGCTTCAGCATTTTAACATGATAGACCTTTCACCTGCATCTCCTGTCTGGTAGTTCTATCATGTAATTGACATCACTAACCTTTTGAACAATGGAGAATGGCCCCTCCCATGCTGCCTGTAATTTATTCTGTTGGACAGGGATGAGTGCCTTCACTCGCTGTCCCACCTCATATTCTCTGGCTCTGTCCCCACAGTCATACCAGACTTTCTGCCGCTGTTGTGCAGTGGCCAAGTGCTCCTGAGCAAGCCCCTTGAGCTCCTTAAGGTGGGTCCTGAAGTTCAGGACATACTCCACAACAGACTCCCCTTGGGAGGCACGGTTCCCCTCCCATTCATCCCGAATCAAATCTAGGGGCCCTCGCACCCAAGACCAAATAGGAGCTCGAAAGGTGAGAACCCTGTGGACTCCTGTGGGACTTCCCTGTATGCAACTAGGAGATGAGGCAAATATTTGTCCCAGTCCCTCTTATGCTGGTCAGCAAAAGTCCTTAGCATGGTCTTAAGGGTTGAATTAAATTGCTCCACCAGACCATTAGCTTGGGGATGGTATGGGGAGGTTTTGAGCTGCTTTACCCCACACCTCTCCCACAAACTACTCATCAACCCTGACATAAAATTGGCACCCCGGTCTGACAGTATCTCCTGGGGAAAGCCCACCCGGTTAAATATTCCCAACAGTGCATCTGCCACTGGTTCTGCCTCAGAGGATGTTAGGGCCACTGCCTCTGGGTATCTGGTGGCATAGTCAACAACTACCAGGATATACCGCTTGCCAGTGTGACTTGGGATGCTCAATGGCCCCACTATGTCCACAGCTACCCTCTTGAAGGGTTCATCTGTAATGGGCAGGGGTACGAAAGCTGCCTTGGCCTTGTCCCCCATTTTCCCCACCCGCTGGCACTGTGGACAAGTCCTGCAATAATTTTCCACATCCTCGCCAATACCAGGCCAGAAGAAATTGCTGGTTAGATGCTTTTTTGTGCGCCTCACCCCCAAGTGCCCTGAAAAAGTGATATCATGGGCAAGGGCCACAAGCTGCTGATGGTGAACCTTAGGGACAACTAGCTGCTGGAGTACGTCACTGTCTAGCCCTTCCTCTGTTGTACATTCTCTGTACAACAGCCCATTGTCCCAGTAAATGGACTCTTTACCCCCCTGAGGACGCTCAGCCCTATGAGCCATTTTCCTCAGTTTTTGCAAGGCAGGGTCAGTTCACTGTGCAGCACTCAGCTGCCCTCGTCTAACCCATCCCAATGCCCCTTCACAAGGAAGTCCTGTGGGCCCCTCTATTTGTGACTGGGGTTTTGGACTACTGCTTCTAGCCAGCCCTTCCCCTGTGCTAGACACTTCCTCAGCTGCTGAGGGTGTGGTTGGACCACCCAGAGTCACCCCCTCTTCACCTTCAGAAGCTTGCCCTTGTGCCTGACTATGAGTTACAACACACACCAGTTTTTTCCTGGGGTCCAAATCCTTCCCCACAATTATATTTACAGGTAGGTCCTCTACAACTCCCACCTCCTTTTCTCCATGGCCCTCTTCCCAGCTCAGGAGGACTCTAGCCATTGGTGGTGGACTGGCAGCCATTGAATGCCCCAGACCCTGGGTGATTCCCAGCACCATCTGCTCTGCTAAGATGAGATCCTGCCTTACCAGGGAGATGCCAGCACCTATGTCCTCCGTGTTACTATTCCATTAACTGGAACGGAGACGAGATTCTCATCAGAGGAGAGTGGTTCTTCAGACTGGACACACCCTACAAACACACCACTGCTTTTTGATCACCTCCTCCCATACCTCTGCCTTAACCAGTTTCTGAAGGTAGTTATATCTCAAGTGTCCCACTTGATTGCAAATATGAAATTTCTTGGGTCCTATCTTTTGAGTCCCCTTAGAACCAGAGGGTTCTACTTTGGGCTCAGGTGCAGGCTGGTTTCCTTTGGGCTGCCCCCCATGGGATCCCTTATAACCATGTGCTGCCCCCCCACCATAAGACTTATGCTGTGTGTATGGCCAGCTAGACAGATACATGTCAGCGCTTGCTGCCACCTCTGTTGAGGAGGCGCATGCCCGGTCTAGGAGACATATGCGCATGTCCTCAGGTACAATTTTAAGGAATTGTTCTCTCACCAATACATCTTTGATTAGTTCTACAGTGGTTGCTTTAGCCCCTCCACCCACCTATCAAGGTAAGTACGCAGTTGAACCTGCTGTTCTGCATAACTGTCTTCTGGGCTTTTCTTTAACTCCCCAAATTTCCTTCTATAAGCCTCAGGAGTTAATTCAAAATGTTTCAACAACACTGTTTTAACTTTATCATAATCAGCATAGTCTTCATTACTCATTTTAGAGAATGCATGCAAAGCCCTCCCTGTAAGTAAGGGTGTGAGATAAGTTGACCAGGAAGCCTTAGTCAATTGGAATTGGTTACATACTTTCTCAAATGGCCTTAAAAATAAATGAAGGTCATCTCCTTCTTTAAACTGAGGGAACAATTTAGAATTAATTTTGGCTTCATGAGGCAAACTCACTCCACCATTACTCATGGTTTGCTGGCTGCGCAGGGTCATCATCTCCTTTTCGTGCTGTTGTCTCTGGAGTTCATGCTGTTGTTCTCTTTCTCTTTCTTCACGTTCCTTCTCTCTGTCTGCCAGCCTTCTTGCTTCTGCTTCAGCATCATCTTTTCACCTTTAGCACCTTGTCTTGCAGCAACAGCTGCAGTCGCAGTGCCTCAAGTTGGTTTGGGGGGTCTGCTACATCAGTTCCTGACTCACCCCCATAGACTGTCTGCTTCAGATCATGTGCCAAGAGGGCAGCTATGAGGTCTGCATTTTTCTTGTGTTTTAGACCTTCATGCTGAATCCCCTTTTCCTGGCACCTTTCACAAAGCTGTGGCACAGTAAGTGGGTCATACTCTGTGGAGCTCATTCCCTACTGCTACGCTATACTGTGCTAACTAGAAACAAATAAAACTGTTGTACAAATATATTCTCTTATATATCCTGTTTTGCAACACTAAGGTAACTGTTCTACTGGCAAACTCTGTATCCCAGTGTGCTACACAGTCCACTATCATCACCCCACCACTGCCAACCAATATGTGACAACCCACTTCACCCTCTGGGCTGAAACAGCTTTTAGAGAGGTGTCTGTCCTCGGGTATTCGCTGCCACCAGCCGGACTGTCTTCTGGCACCTCCTTCAAGCTTTCAAACTTGAATAATTAAACATGCAATTGCACAAGTTAAAGTCTGATAGTGTGTCTCTCTCGGGTGGCGGATGCTGCACAAGTTTACCTCAGCCAGTGGAAACCAAATATTACCTTAGAAAAATAACATCACAGTCACAACTGTTGAGCAAATAAATAGCTTTTTACCTAACAGAAAGTGCACTGATCATTTATAGGATATATATTTACAACACAAGAGAATAGCACTCATACAGGAAAAGTAAACAAATGTTTTAAATAACAGATGGCAAAAGAAGAAGGCTATTACTGAAATGTGCTAGTACTAAACTTACCCTTCCCTGTCCTTTCAAGAGACCACTGTGCCCTATGCTAACTGCCAGCTCCCACGGACCTAGCTAGAAGGGTAGGCTCTAATCTTAGATTCTTCCTCCAGCTTCAAAGTAAGAAGAACAACACTCTTCATTGTCTTTCAGCCTCTTATATATTCTCCTGGGAATAGGTAATGACTATTCCCCCTTTATGCACCAACTATCTAACATGTATGTATTTAATTGTCCCAATCAGACTGCACGCCTATCAGTGAGCAATTATATTCCCTTTTAATTTTAAGATTATATTTGAATGAACCAATCCATTCAAACTGGCCTGTGTGTGTGCACAGGTCTGTGTGTGTGGAGATGTCCACTCAAGATTTATGATCCAGCTCTTATCTAGTAGCTATGGAGGACTGAGAATTCCAGCTTCTCAGCTTGCCTTAGTGTTTTTTTTCCAAACTGCTAAAAAAATGTGTTTGGAAAATCCAAACATTAACTCCTTCTTTACCATTTCTGTCACACTGTTGCCAGCATCGAGAGTTGTAGGTCTGCCACTGTACTGACTGGTAGGTGGACACCAGTGCTGAATGCTGGTAAAGTCCAGTTGAAGCTGGGAAATAGGTCAGGGGCAGAGGAGTTTGAAGCAAACAGCAACGTATCATCTGTTTATATGTGGATAGATGCAGAGGAATGGGCAGTAGGGAGGTCACTCAAGAAGATGGAGAAAAGAATAGGGCCAAGGGTGGACACTTGGGGCACATGTGAACAGATTGGGAGTTGGTGGAGAATATGATGACACTGATCAGGACAGCATGAGACCTGACCGCAAGGTAGGAGTGGAACCAACTGACTGAGGTGGTAGAGATCCCCATTGCCTTAAGCTTGTCCAGGAGCAGGGGGTGGGCACCACTTTCAAAGACTATGGCGAAGTTGACAACATTTATAGGGAAGATCAGGCCTGTGTCCATGAAAGGGAGGTGGATATGAGGTGGGACTTTCTGAAGCCAAACTTGAAAGGAATAAAGAGGAGGAGGAGTCAAGGAATGGGGACAGCTGAGAGAGTACAAGGTGTTTTTGGTCTGGGCCCGGTGGCGCTGAGGGTTGAGATGCCGGACACCATACCTCGTGCTGTGCCAGCAACCTGGGTTCGGGAACAAGCCCAGGTTGTCTGAAGTTAGCTTGGGGGGGGGCAAGGAGTGAGATTGAGCCGCTGCAAGGCATCTCTCTCCTCTTGGGAGGGATTGGCGGCTGCTCGGTCACTGGCTGCCACCTGGTGGAGGACGGATGGCAGTGCTGACCTAGGGAGCTGTGGCGTTAGCCATGGGGAGGGGCAGAAGGGGCTGAGCCGGCGCCATGGGGCGTGCGTGTGCCTCCAAGCATGTACATTGCCCATGTGCTGGGGCCCCGAGACTAGGGGAGAAAACTGGTAAAAACCTAATAAAAATAAAAAAAATAAATAAAGGTGTTCTTGGAGCTTAGGGTGAGGAGAAGGGAGATTGAATGTAGATCTTCTTTGAGGCTATCTCCATCATCAGGTAACACCGTAGGAACCTTTGCCATCAATGAATAGGAATCCACATGGAAGGTTTTCAGCAGTACAACTGGGGCCGCCTATGCCGGACCTGCTCTCTCCACAGTTCTTTCCTGCTGTTGACTTGCAAGCACAGTCTCCACGGAAGCTTTGTCACAGTGTTCGTGCCTTTTTTGTCCTATGGACATTTTGTCCTCTAACCCTTACAAAAATCTCTTTTAAGAGATTTTTTCTTTCTGTTTATGTCAAGAGTTAATCCTTCTTCTCTTTTCCGTCGCTGCAGAAAGAAGATTGCCTCTACAGATGAACACTCTGTTTGTGTCTGCTGTCTTGGGCCTGCCCACGATGTCTCTGATGGTGAGCTCTGCCAGAAGTTTAATCAAACAACCTTCAGGCAACGCAAGAAGGCTCTGAAAAAATTCATGGAACAAACAGGTAGCCAGCTTCGGGTAGGGGTCTTCTGGGACCCGAGCCATCCAGTCGCCCTCTGGATATTCGAGTTTCCAGGCCTCCAAAGCCCGAGACAGGTCCTTGGGGAAAAGTCATAAAAAAGACCGGGATTGCGACCGCTCCCTCCAGCAGTGATCCCATTCCCCATCGGCCGCTCCTTCTTCGGGGGGCTCTTCATAGACGGTGGCTGCTTCGACGAAGAGATCGGCTGTCCAAGTCTCTATTCCTACCAGATCCATACCGACAGCTCCTCCACCTGACTCTCTGGGCGCTTGGCCATCGACCTCCGGGTCATCTGCCCCTCCACCATTGATGATGGGCACATCATTGATGGCTCCGAAGAGGCCTGACCCTTCTTCTCCCACGGCTACAGGCTCGTTGGGCTCCCAGGATGGTGGGTCATTGGCTCCTGTGCCATCGAACCCTCCTCCATCAATATCCACTATGGACCTGAGCGAAGTACTAGTTAAATTCACAAATGTAGTTATTCAGCAGCTGGGTGCCTTCAATAGGCCCTCTTCGCTGGCTATGTCGAAGACAGCTTCATCGTCGACCCCTGGAGTCTCCCTGTGGACCAGCAGTGCATCTGATGCCAGACCCAGACAAAGAGGTCAAAGTTGAGGAGGAGTATCCTGATCTTATCCTCCCTGATGACTTAGAAGATGAAGAGGAAGAGAAATAAATCCTCATCTCAGATAAGTCCACTGCCTCCTCGGTCAGTGAGGACTCTGTTAAGCATACTCCAGTGTCTCCTCCAGAGGATGCCACCTTTTTTAATGTCATCAAGCAATTGTCTGCCACAATGGACTTCCAGACTGAGGAGGAGGAGGAGGAGGAGGAGGAGGATGTCACCAGGAAAGACCTGGTGGACATTCCGGAGGTTCCCGAATCTCCCCCAAGTTCATTCCTCCTATGCTTCCAGCACTTAACAATGTCACTACGGCAGCCTGGCACAGACCAGACATGGTGCCAGCTATGCCATGTAGGGCAGACAAACTTTATAATGCCTCTCAGGGCCTTCCTTATTTTACTGCCCAAGCCGAAACTGACTCTGTGGTCATCAAGGCAGCCCATGACAGATCTAAGGCACCTAAGCACCTTAGTTCCCTTCCCCAGACAAGGAATCCCACAGGATTAACCTCTGGGGAAAAAGAGTGTATGCCTTCTCCACTTTGAGCCTGAGGATTCTAAACTCTCTGTCACACATGGTTAAATTCCAGAATGCCAACTGGAGAAAAGGCAAAGCTGCCGCTCAAGCCCTTCCTGATGGCTCCCAGAAGCAGGAATTGCTTCAGTGCTTGCAAACTTCAGAGGATGTTAGTAAACATCTCCTCGGGGCCATGTATGATATGGCTGATACAGTGGTCAGGGCAGCTGCCACTGGCATATGCCTTTGTAGGCACTTGTGGCTTAGGGTCTCTGGATTTGCAGCCAGTGTGCAAAACAAGGTGCTTAATGCACCTTTCAGTGGAACCAAGCCCTTCGGCCCTGATATCTAGGACCTCATAAATGATCTGCAGGCCTCTGGCACAGCCATTGTTTGTCCATTCTCTGTACTACACTTAGCCATGAGGTAGAGGGCGGTCTACTTTTCATAAATGAGTCAATAGGCCAGGCTCATCCCCCCCATACCCAGGGTAAGCGCAGAGCCCAGGCTTCCTTGCCTGCCCCCTCAAATGCTGGAGCAGCAGCCAAGCATCCCAGAAATGATGGACCAGTCTCTGCAGCTGGTCCCACCTCAGCTTGACTCCTTGCCAGAACCCCTCCTTTGGTCCACACCCAGGAGGTGGCGGTCGGAGGCCGGTTCTCCATCCATCTGAATCAATGGAGAACTGTAAGTTCAGATGTATGGATCCTGCAGATCATAGAGACGGGTCACACCCTGGAGCTCATCCAGCAGCCTCCGGATATTCCTCCCCCCACCCTCCAACTATTCCCTGGCTCACTTGCTTGTTCTTCAAGAGGAAGTACAGTGTCTTGTGTGCAAGCAGGCAGTTGAATTGGTACAAACGCAACAGAGAAATCGTGGGTTTTATTCCAGGTTTTTCCTGGTCCCCAGAAAGACCAGAGATCTGAGACCCTTTTTGGATCTAAAGGACCTCAATCTCTTTGTTCAGTACAACAAGTTCCAGATGATAACTTTGCCAGACCTTATGCCCCTCCTCAAGACCGGGGGTTGGCTGTGTTCACTGGACATGCAGGATGCTTACCTGCACATCTTGGTCTTTCCTCCTCACAGGAGGTTTCTTCATTTTGCCTTTCAGGGTGAACCTTACCAGTTCAATGAGCTGTCCTTTGGCTTGTTCTGTGTGCTACGTGTCTTTACCAAGTGCTTAGCCACAGTAGCAGCAGCTCTTAGAAGAGGGACTGTAAGTCTTCCTTTACCTGGATGATTTGCTTCTCAAGGCCCCATCCAGGGCACAGCTTTTACTGACTCTGGAGCGCACTCTCCAGCTCTTCCAGTCTCTGGGTATTACCGTCAACCTGCCCAAGTCAGTTCTAGTACCATCCCAAAGACTGCAGTACATAGGGGTGGCTTCGGATTCTGAGCAGGGGAAGGCTTTCCTACCCCAAAACAGGGTGAAGTGCCTTTTGGCCTAGGCTCAGGTAGTCTCTCAGAGTCGGTACATTCCTGCCAGGCTGTACCTCAGGTTGTTGGGTCTAATGGCAGAAGCCATTCCCAAATTTTCACTGGCCAGGCTTCATATGCGTACCCTGCAGTGAACCCTCAGAGTGAAGTAGGACCAGTGCATGGGCGAGTTGGAACGACAAGTCCTGGTCTCCTCCCCATTTTGCAAGGTACTGCAATGGTGGATGGACCCCTTGAATCTTTGTCAAGGGGTTCTCTTCCAGATTTCTTCCCCACATCGGATTCTAACCACGAATGCTTCGGGTCTGGGTTGGGGAGCACACCTGTGTCCCTTTCAAACCCAGGACTCCTGGTTCCCATGGGAAGTCGCCCTGCATATCAATGTCTTGGAGATGACATTCAGGCATTTCAGGAGCACCTTGCTCTAGGACAGCTGCTGGTGCAGTCGGACAATCTGAGTGTCGTCTACTACACAAAAAGCAGGGCAGGACTCACTTGTACCTCCTTTGCAGGGAGGCCCTGAGAATGTGTTCTTGGGCACTGGAGCAAGTCTGACTTTCTCTGCGGTCCACGTGCCAGACGTCCTAAACACCCTGGCAGACAGTCTCAGCAGGACTCAGTCCAGTGTGCACGAATGGGAGCTTCTCTCATCCATAGCAGAAGATCTGTTTGACAGATGGAGTCATCCGGAGTTGGACCTTTTTGCGTCCCCACTCAACGCAAAACTGCCCAAATTCTGCTAATTTGATCTAGGGCCTGGAGTTTGCTGGTCAGATGCGCTGTTCCTCTCTTGGAGCAAGAAATTTCTGTATGCATTCCCTCTAATTCAGAGGGTGCTAATCAAGCTGAAAATGGAGGGGACCAGCATGATTCTGGTAGCCGCATTCTGGCCTTGCCAGATATGGCTCCCTCTGCTTCAGCAGCTGGTGGAGGAACCTCCAGTCCTGCTGCCCCTTTGCAGGAATCTGCTGACTCAGGATTGAGGGACCCTGGTCCATCCCAATCTCAGGACCCTCCATCTGCATGCCTGGCTCCTGAAATAGCCATTGCCAGGTTTGGGGTCTCTAGCAGGGTGGTGGGTGTCCTGGTGGCTGCCCGCAAGCCTTCCACCAGTGCCACTTATGCCGTGAAGTGGGAGCGGTTGCTATCTGGGCTGCCATATATTCCTAGATCCTTTCACCTGTCCGGTGAATCATATCCTGGACTACCTGATTTCTTTGTCTGACTCGGGCCTCCAGTATTCCTCCCTCAAGGTCCACCTTTTGGCTATTTCTGCCTTTCATGACCCCATGGGTGACCGCACGATTGCTCAGCTGGATGTCTCCCGTACATTTCTTAGGGGCATCCTGCATCTGAAACCCCCGACCTCTTTCTCTGTCCCGCCTTGGGACTTGAATTTTATTTTGGAAAAGTTGACCTTGTGTCCTTTTGAACCAATCACGACTTGCGATTTGTGCTTTCTTTCTTGGAAAGCATTGTTTTTGGTTGCACTTAATTTTGCTCATAGAATTTCAGAGCTGCAGGCCCTCTATTGCGAGGAGCCTTATTTGATTTTTCACAAAGACAGGGTATCTTTGCACACAAATCCTAAGTTTTTGCCCAAGGTGGTTTCTGAGTTCGCACTAAATCAATCTATCCACCTTCCTGTTTATTTTCCCAGGTGTGCCAATCCAGGGGAAGCACTGCTTCATATGTTAGATGTGCGAAGAACTTTGAAGTATTATCTGCTCCAGACTAAAGAGTCCAGAAAGTCGAAGCAGTTGTTTGTTTCTTATGCCCCATGTAGAGAGGACACTTCAGTTTCTAAACAATATTTATCCAAAGGGTTGGCAAATTGTATTGTGTTCTGCTACAATACATATGGCAAAGAACTGCCTGGTGCTGTCAAAGC
Organism: Neoceratodus forsteri; assembly: GCA_016271365.2. NCBI lineage: Eukaryota > Metazoa > Chordata > Ceratodontiformes > Ceratodontidae > Neoceratodus > Neoceratodus forsteri. The sequence goes on from CM057451.1 coordinate 242,317,620, forward strand.
TCATTCCACCAGAGGCATAGCTACCTCGGTGACCTGTTTCAAAGGGGAGCTCAGCCGCTGATATTTGTGCCGCTGACACCTGGAGTAGAGTCCACACTTTCACCAAGCATTACAGTCTGGACATTGCCTCAAGAGCCCGTGCAGGTTTTGGCAGGGCTGTGTTACAAGGACTCTTGTCTTAAGTTTATGGAGCTCCATCCTCCCAGACTGTCTGTTTTCACTTGTCACTACTTGGTACTCATTCCTATGATGTTACCTGATGACTGAGATACCCCCGAAGATAGAACAGTCATGTAAGAACTTACCATAACAGTAGATCTTTGGGGGATCTCAGTCATCTGGTATGATTTCCCTCCCACCATCCCCCTTCTTGGGGCTCCTGTCTAGGACCTGGCTATCTGTTGTATCCTATCTTTTATTTAGGGTTGTGTCCCTCTCCTCAGTTCCCCAGGGCTTGAGCCTTGCTCCCTTTGTCTCCAGAGGGAAAGAACTGAGGAGGGAGCGGGGCTGCCCATGCCTATATAGGGTTGCTGATGTTGGCAAACGTTGATGGCGTTAGCGGCCCCAGTTGTACTGCTGAAAAATTTTCCATGTGGATTCCCCTTCACCGATGGCGGAGGTTCCTATGGTGGTACCTGATAACTGAGACCCCCTCAAAGATCTACTGTTACAGTAAGTTCTTACATAACTGTTCTTTACCAGGCACAGAGAGAGATCGCCCACTTTAAGGAGGGGGATGACAGTTTCCTGTTTCACATCAGGGACAGTAACTAATGAGAAGGGGAGGTTGGGGACCTGGGTAATAGGAATGACAATGGCAGGAGCAGAGAGATGAAGCATGGGATCAAGACTGTCAGGGTTCACATCCTTGTAGGGGTTAAAAGCTAGGAGGGTCATGAGGGAGGTAGATGGAGTGGGAGAAAGGAAGAGTGCATCATTCTCCATACCCATTTTGTAAACCCTTATATTCCTGGAGCTTTATGGTGTGTGCGTTTTTAAAAGTAACGTTAATGAAACTGGAACCTAGGATGTAAAATATCAGTAATACTGCTAAAACTATCTGCAACCATCTAATCATCCTGCTGAGGCTAGTGTTTGTGCAGTGTCAGAGTTTTAAAAACAAAGTTTAATTTTAATCCCTAAAAATACAGGTCTTGGAGAGACAGGTACTGTACATGACAACTGTAAGATCTAATAATTCTAATTTTGTCATGGTTCAGTGACTTATGTTCATATAACATATTTTCTCACCATCAGGATGTGAAACACCTGACTCAGATTGGTAAGAAGGGGCAAGAGCAAAAAGCAGATCTTGTTTCCCGTCTCCACTTCGGACCAGAGAATTCAGAGGTGCTCCAGATGGTCAGAGCAAGAAATGTGATGGATGAACAGGCAGTCAGCATTAATGTTCTTAGCAGTCCTCTGGTGAGATGATTTTTTTGTTTTGTTTTGCCTTTTTTTTTTTAAGTTAACAGGTTAGCTTTTTTTAAAAAAACCTCTGTAATTATGCATGTATAAAAAAAAAAAATAAGAAAAAATGAACAATATGTCAATTTTGTTTATGTGAGTCCTATTTTTGCAAGTTATGTATGTGGTATTTAGCTGCTTAGGAGTATTTTGTCTTGCAGAAAACAGGCTGTTTCAGAATCTCCAGGTAGGAGGTGCAGGGTGGGAGGCCCTGGACCTGGGGGGGTGGGAGGAACGGAGTGGCGGTATTGGGGTAGTGGGGTCCAGGAGATGCCCTGGGGCAAAATGAGTCTCAGAACGTGGTCCGCCATGCCTGATACCCATACCCAAGGGCTCCACGTTTAGTGGGCCAGTGGCTCGGCTGGCCTCAGTGTCCCATCCAACTCAAGTGGTGTTATGCAATGCAAGGTCCTTTAAAACAAGGCGGCTAATATTTGCTGATCTTGTTGGGTCAGTGGACCTGGCTTGTATCACCGAGACCTGTCTGGATGGAAATTCTGGTCCCATCACAGGGATTTATTTAACTCTAAAAATTGATTAGCGTTTTGCTCATAAAAGTGCTAAATCTTTGTGAAAATGCATAGCTCTTGCCTCACTGTGTTTAACAAACAAAGTACTTCTAGAAAATCTATATAAATACTTTCTGTACAGTTAGTATAGTGCCAAGAAAAAAACTGCTAATGAATTATTTAAAACCCTGCATCATGGAGTCAGCTATTCCAGCCAGATTCTCGGTGATGCACTGCCCGAGGTTGGATCGCAGGGGAGTGGGTGTAGCAGTCTGTTTTAGAATGGAATTGGGTCTTGTAGTTGTGCCAGTTGGGGAGACCTGATCCTTTGAGTGTACTGCTGTCACAGGTTTGGGGTGCAGGATTCTTCTCATCTGCTGTTCACCCGGAGGTGAGATGCAATTTCTGCAGGAAGTTGCAGACTTCGTTGTTGACATGGTGTTGGAGTCCCCCAGATTGATGGTTCTGGGTGACTTCAATGCCTGGGTCGATGACAAACTCTTGCAATTTGGGCAGGACTTCCTCCGACTTAAGAATTAGTTGGGCCTGACACAGGTGATTACCTCTGTGACACACAACTGTGATCACTCATTGGACCTGGTCTTTCTACTGGGTATGGAGATCTCCGATTTGGTAGTGGAACCAGTCGGGTGGTCTAACCATCACACTGTATGATTCAATTTCTGAGCTCCCCCTAATAGACCTGCCTCTGTGGAGATGGTCCGGTACCGTCCTTTGAGGAGTTTGACCCCAGATGGTCTGATGTTGGTGCTGGATCTATCAGGATTACTGAATGCAAGCGTGAGTCCAGACAATCTGCTGCTAGCCTATAATAGGGCTGTGACGGAGACACTGGACTCCATTGCTCCTGTCTGTGTTCATCCCCTCACCCTTCGTCCTCAGTCCCCTTGGTTTGATGGGACTTTGAGGGAGCTGCGATAAGTGGGATGAAGGCTGGAGCATTGCTGGTGAAAATCGGGCCTTAATGCTGACAAACTTAGATTAATGAACCATTATCAGGAATACCAATCTGCTATCTATTGTAAGAAGGCAGAGTTCCTGTCCAGGGAGATAGCCACAGCACAGAATCGACCAGCCCAGCTCTTCCAAACTGTGGACAGACTGTGCAATCCAGCCTGTCTGCAGTCTCGGAGAGTGTTTTCACAGGAAAAGTGTGATGAGTTCGCTCAATTCTTTGCTGATAAGGTGGCAGACATCAGGTTCAAGATTCAGCTGGTTAGCTTCAGTGGGGGTGGCGGCGGTCGGTGGGAGGTTACAGTTCCTCGGTTTGAATGGTCTGACTTCAACTGGTTGGAGATTCTAGATGTCATGCAGATTGACCAGAGTATGCGGCTGACCTACTGTGGTTTGGACCCGGGCCCAACCCATCTCCTTGTGGGGTGTGTTGAAGTCATTGGCCCGGTCCTAGCAGAGATTATCTAGTGTTCATTTGTGACAGGTGAGTTTCTGGACTCCCTGAAGGAGGTGGTGGTGACCCCTCTCCATAAGAAATCTTCTCTTGACCCGGATTGTCCTGCCAACTACAGGCTGGTCTCTAATTTATCCTTTGCAGGGAAGGTTACTGAGAAGGCAGCGGCACTGCAGCTGGAGAATCATCTTACCATCCATGATATCTATGATCCTCTCCAGTCAGGATTTTGGAAGAGGCATAGCATGGAGACTGTCCTTGTTCAGGTGCTCAATGATCTGATAGTGAGGGATCAGCAGAGCCATTCCATCTTGGTTCTTCTTGATCTCTCTGCAGCATTCGACACCATAGACCATGTGATGCTGCTGGAGTGCCTGCAGATAATTTGTGGCCTGTCTGGTACAGTTCTCAGATGGTTCCGTTATTTTCTCACTGGCAGATCTCAGAGGGTGGTGTCTGGGATTTATTCATCTGACTCATTCTCTCTGCTGTGTGAGGTCCCGCATGGCTCTGTGCTGTTGCTCATATCGTTCACAGTGTACATGCTGCCGTTGGGAGACATTGTAAGGCAGTATGGGTTGGGTTTTCATTGCTATGCAGATGATACCCAACTGTACCTGTCCTTTGTGCCTGAGCAGGATAGTGCAGTCTCTGTGTTTAACAGCTGCCTCGCCGAGATCCAGGACTGGATGAATGCCGACTGGCTGAGGTTGAATCCGGACAAGACCGAGGTTCTAGTGGTGGAACCAGGTCATCGGGTAGAGGGGCTGGTGGCTGGTTCTGCCTCTGGGCTTTGGCTTGGTGGTAGCCAGCTGTTGACCTCCAAATAGGTGTGGAATCTGGGCGTCATTCTTGACGATGGTCTGATGCTTTGTTCTCAGGTGTCGGCCATAGTCAAGTCCTCTTTTTACCATCTGAGGAATATCACCCAGATTAAGCACCTTGTTCTGCCTGGCGATCTTCCCACTCTGGTCCACGCTTTTGTGATATCCCACCTTGACTATTGTAACTCCCTGTACCTAGGGTTACCTGGGGTTGAGGTTCAGAACGCGGCAGCCAGGCTGTTGATAGGGCTACCTTGATCAGATCACATCATGCCTGTGCTCCGTGATCTGCACTGACTGCCAATTCAGTGATGGATCACCTTTAAGGTCGGTTTGTTGACCTTTAAGGCCCTATATGGACAGGGGCTGAGTTACCTACAAGAGCTCCTGCGTCCCTACTACCCCCGCCAACCACTCAATTCCACTGACAAGGGATTGCTAGAGGTTCCCAGGGTTCAGTTGAAGATATCTGTGGCCCAAGCTTTTTCATTTGTGGCCCCTGCCCTGTAGAACACTTTACCTCATCGGATACATGAGTGCCTGACTGTGGAGAGCTTTAACATTACTCTAAAAATGCACTTATTTGACCTGACTTTTCCAGACTATTGATTTTCGCTGTAAGATGGCTGGATGAACTGTATGTTTTAATATGATATTTATTGAGTTTTTATTGTCAAGCACTGATCAATATGAATAGCGCTCTATAAAAAAAGTTGAATTGAATTGAATAGACACAGCACCAGAATGTATAACTATTATAAATTCTGGTGATGTCCCTGGAAATTATCAATGGATGTTTCTCTGAAAAATAGTGTTTGAAAATGGGTATGAGCAACGCCATTGTTCATGTTAATCTTAATAATATAGGGTCTATAGGGCAGCTGTATTGAAGTCTGACTTCTCTTAGAGAGACCGTCCTCATGTTGTATTCCGGTGAAACTTTTTGGGGGGGAGTATAGAAATTCAACAGGAGGCAAAGATGTGGGGCCAGCTTTTTAAAGGCTTTGGAAAGTTCTGCAAGTTATGGCAAGTAGGTTGCAGGCTGTGGGAGTTTTACATCCACATTTTTCTGCAGTGTGCAAAGTACTGATGTAGACCTTAAGAACTAGTGTACCATTTTACATAGTTACATTTGGTTGTAGCTACAGTAGCTAGCAAACCTTTGTATCTGAGGTTGTTAGAAAGAAAAGTAAACAAGCTTAAGATGAGGACATTTTATTAATGATAATTAATATATTCATTTTTTTAAATGTGTAGACTGAACATGGATGAATATTATTGATTCTAACACCAGGAATCCATCACTGATGCTTAATTAAGGAATAATCACAGATCGGGTGTGGGTTGGGGCAGTATTTACCCATGGCTGGAGTGGTTCGGTCAGGAGGGGCACAGCCTGAGAGACCAACCATGCCAGCTGTGGGTAAATACCAGCCCAAACCACACCTGATAGGTGATTATTCTGATTATACAATGGATAAAAAGAAGGGTTGGGGGGAGTTAAACAGTTAAGTCTTTTATTAATGTTTTGAAGCTTTAAGTACAAAAAAGTCAGTGCGCTTCATTAAATAGTTCCGATTGAAATAACATCGGGATAGAAACTGTAAAGAAACAAGAAACTAAACTGAGGGAATATGTACCTGTAAATATATGAAGGAACAGATTTTGTATAATAGATGGATGATTGTAGTTCCTGGCTGTCAGCCAGACCGAAACTGCAGCTTATTTCAGATATGTTTTTAGAAAGTTACACTCTCGCTGACTGAATTTTTTTCCCACGTGTCAGGTTTAACAGCTCAGTGGACGGATTTTGGCACGTTCTGTGATGTGTGTTCAGCTGGCACTTTATGCAGTGGTTATTCAAAAATTACCCCATGGCATAAAGTGTCATCCAACCAATCAGAAATCTTATATTTTAGACCCCATTGTATAACGAGCATAATCCTCCACAGAGTGTGATGCCCCGGAGGTACAACCTTATGCTAATTATGGAACTTAGAACTAAGGTTCAAACTCAGCACTGTGGTTAGCTCTAATGTCAGATTTGTTTCTCTGCCTGAAGAGAGCAGTCACCCTGAAGTCAGCTCCAGTATTATGGTCTCCAGAGCATGTTATCATTTTATTCTTTTAAGTTTTTTACTGTTTCAGTTAGTTTCAAGAGACAGAGAAAAAGACAAAGTTGCTCAGCTAACTGATAAGCATGGTAAAGATGGCAAAGATACCAGGGTGTCAGAAAGGGGGAATCCTGAGTCCAGTGACGGCAAAAATACAAATAAAAACGGGAGAGCAGGCACTGGAAGCAGTGTTTGCCAAGAAAAAAACAAAAAGAAAGTAATGTCCTTGTCTTTTCCTCCTGCAAAGGAAAAGGAACAGGCAGTGAACCTATGACAGATACCCTCAGCAGAGGACATGGCAAATGTATAGCAATTTCTTGAGGCCTTACAGACTATGGAAAACTTTTTGAATCTGCCTGTCTGCCCAGCTCAGGCTCCAAACCACTTGCCTGTGGAGGCGGAGGATATGCACTATGAAGTGGAGGAGGAAGGTGAACTTATTGAACCAGATGGTTCACCTGAAAAAGAATTTGGCTCCCCTTCAAAAGTTAGAGGATTATATCTCATACTCATTTTTCATTAGGCAAATGATGAGCACCCTCAGCATCCCCTCTCAGGAAACAGAGGAGATGAAAAGGAAGCAGAATTTATGGATGATGGGGCTAGCTGCTACAAGAAGGCTGCTAGTCCCCATACACAAAACACTCCAAAAAGCCATGTCAGAAATCCTGCCTGCACCTACAGTACTTCAGCAGCAGGCATAGATTAAAAAGATTTAAAAGAAGTATCAGATGGACAGTCAGGGGTAGAATACCTGTGCACCCATCCTGATCATGAAGGCGTAGTCCAAGCAGCTGCTTGTGAGAGGGATAATAATAATAATACTAATAACTTTATTTCGTTGGCGCCTTTCAAAAAACCAAGGCACCTTACAGAATTTAAAAACATGTCAAACAATTCAGATCTTAGAATATATAAAACAGCTATTACATTTAGGGAAATAAAATCAGTCACAAAAGGCTTGTATCCATAAATGTGTTTTCAGGGTCTTTTTAAAACCCTCCACGGTCACGCATTCCCATAACTGATGGGGTAGAGAATTCCAGAGGGTAGGGGCCGCATGCATAAATGTACGGGCCCCAGAAGATTTCAGACATACCCTTGGAATCTCTAGCAACTCCTCATCAGCTGAGCAGAGCGATCGCCCAGAGCAGTAAGGAACCAGGAGCTTTTCCATTTAGTCCGGGGCCAAGTTCATGCAGGGATTTAATAGTCAGAAGACTGACTTTAAAGGTGATCCACCACTGCACTTGCAACCAGTGCAGTCTGCGCAGTACCGGCGAAATATGACTGGACCAAGAGGTACCAGTCAAAAGTTGGGCCGCTGCGTTCTGCACCAGCTGCAGGTGGCAGATTTCGACCCCAGGAAGCCGTAGGTAAAGGGAATTGCAGTAGTCCAAGCGTGAGGACACAAAGGTGTGGACCAGCATAGGAAGATCGCCGGGACGGAACAAGGTGCCTAATCCTGGAGATATTCCTCAGATGGTAGAATGAGGACTTGACGACGGCCGACACCTGTGAATGCAGAGTCAGTCTTTCATCAAAAATTACCCCCAAGTTACGTACCTGTTCGAAGGTCAGGAGTGGAACACCCCAAAGAAAGAGCCCACACGGTGAACCAACTCCCGGCCCCCCATCCAATGCGCCGGATCCACAACCAGTACCTCTGCCTTTTCCAAGTTCAGCTTCAGCCAACTCGAGTCCATCCACTCCTGGATTTCTTTGAGGCAGTTATTAAAGACCAAGAGAGCTCCATCCTGGTTGGGTGAAAAAGAAAGTTAGAGCTGGGTATCCTCAGCATAGCAGTGAAACCTCAGCCCATACCTTCTTACAATGTCTCTGAGGGGCAGCATGTACACTGCAAACAACATGGGGGACAACACTGAGCCCTGAGGAACCCCACAAAACAGGGAAACTGGGTCCGAGGAATAAACCCTGGAAACCACTCCCTGTGTTCTCCGGTGAGGTAAAATGTAAACCACCTGAGGACTACACTTGAAAGTCCACAGATGAACCTCAGGCGCTCGAGTAGAACCTCATGTTCCACAGTGGCAGAAGCTGATGAGAGATCTAGAAGAACCAAGATGGAATGATTCTTCCGGTCCCTAGCCATCAAGAGATCATTGAGCACCCGAGCCAGCGCTGTCTCAGTACTATGCCTCTTTTGAAAACCGGACTGGAGGGGCTCATAGATATCATGGATGGTCTAATGGTTCTCCAGCTGTACGGCCACAATCTTCTCAATCACCTTCCCTAAAAAGGGGAGGTTAGAGATTGGTCTGTAGTTTGAATGGCAGTCGGGGTACAAAGAAGCTTTCTTCAAGAGGGGTGTTACCACCGCCTCCTTCAGGGAGCTAGGAAACTCACCTGTTTCCAAGGAGCACTAGACTATCCGTGCTAGGACCGGACCGATGGAATCAATACAACCCAAAATCAGGGAAGTAGGTCCAGGATACAAACTACAGCATGTAGGGCGTGCACCCCGGACAATCTGCATGATATCCATGAACTCCAGTCGGTTGAAGGTACTCCAGGAAAGCTGAGGTGCAGCGGCCACATGCTGATCCAGAGCAACATACTTAGAGTGTGCTGTTTGGAGTGCCGCCCTAGTGTCGGCCACCTTAGTTGCAAAGAATCAAGCAAATTCATTTCACTCTATTTGCGAAAAGGCCTTTCAAAAATGTAGGCAGGCTGGGTTGCACTGTCTGCCTACAGTGCAAAAGAGCTGAGCTGGTTGATTCTGAGCAGCCGCAATCTCCCCGGACAGGAACTCTGCCTTCTTACGGGTGATTGCAGATTGATAGGCTTGATAATGCTCCATCAATTTAAGGTGGTCGGCATCAAGGGAGGATCTCTGTCAGCAATGCTCTAACCTTCGTCCTAGTTGTCGCATCTCCGTCAAGGTCCCACCAAACCATGGGGACCAAGGGCAAAGGGAGAGAGGGCGAACACAGACAGGAGTAACGACATCCAGGGCCACCGAGATAGCCATATTATAGGCTACCACGAGGGCTTCTGGGTCTGGGATAAGGTCCCCATCTCCCTGCAGCCCCCTGAAAAGGACTACAGAAAGTCGGAATGTGTGACTGAAAAAGTGTACACAACAGCTTTCCTGCTCATTAGGCAGGCAGCTTATCTGGCATATAGCCCAGTTCCAGAAAGCACTGTAGAATAGAGTGCTGTCACTAACTGATAAGGTGGAATGTGAGGTGGCACATGACCTGACTGCAACAGCAATATCAGCCCTGGATGCCACTAAATATCTGTGCCACATGGCTGTGGACACTAATGACAGTGCTTCTAGGGTCTGAGCCCATGCAATGTAATTGAAGAGATTCTCCTGGTTAATGGCAATTATCCTTTCCCAGAACACTTAGACCAAGGCGAAGGATTTCCACTTTGAATGAAATTCACTTTTTGTTGACAGAACAGAGGCATATATGAAAACAATGGACAAGTACAAGACCACTTATAAAAACAATACTGATAATGTAAAGGCCTCCACTTCCTACACGCCTTATGATAGGGAAGGCAGAGGTGGGGCTGTTATTCTGGACCCTACACTCCCTATGAATACCAACCCCAAAGAGATTACTACAGAGGCAGGAGTGGCTCCAGGCATGCTGCTACAGCACCAGCCCCAAGCCACAGCCAAAACAAAACCCCTGACAGTTCTGCCCAGGTTGCCCAACCCTTGCCAGTGGGGGAAAAGGCTGTCGCTCTGCTTCCAGGAATGAGTAGTCATCACCACCGACAAGTAGGTCCTGGATGAGGTGGGCCAGGGATTGTCCCTGCAGTTCAAAAAGCTCCCAAAACTGCATAAACACAAAACCTTCCCAGCCCTTCCACCTACAGAAAGCATTCTGATGGAATTGGAAGTAAAAAAACCAGCTGCAGGCAAAAGCAGTAGAAAAGGTTTCTGTCTCACAACAAACATACCAAAAAGGAAAGATTCAAGATGGTTACACTGGGCACAGCAGTGCCATACTAACAAACACTACGGTCCCTAGATCTGAAATATGCCTATTTTCACATTCCAGACAGACCTGCCCACAGCAAATGCCTCCAGTTCAGGCTAGGAAACTGTCAGTAACAGTTTGTAGCCCTAACGTTTGGCCTCAACTCAGCAGCAAGGGTCTTCACGAAGTGCTTAACCATGGTGGCAACACACCTGAGAAGGCAAGGTGTTGTGGGTTTTCCCTGTCTGGATGACTAACTAGTCTCAGGGAAAACAGAACAAGAGGCAAGGTGCTCTTTCCAGAAGATGAAAAGCACCTTGGAAATCCTGGTGTTCCTGATAAACCATGAGAAGCTCCAAACAGAACCTGTTCAGGTGCTGGACTTCATAGATGCAAAACTGGATATCCCATAGGGGAAAGTCCCCCCCCTCCCCAGAGGGAAGGGTATCAAATTTGATTGCCACTACAAAATCTTTCACTTTGGGTCCGCCAAGGCCTGTAAGGGATTCCCTGCAGCTACTGGGTCATATGGCTGCATCCACAGCAGTGGTCCCATGGCCAGGTTTCAAATGAATGACATTCAGTACCACTAAGACACCACTGGTCTCAAATATGGGACCCACTCTCCAAGCTAGTGCCAGTGACAAAGACACTGATACAGGCACTGGAGTGGTGGATTGATGAAGGCAACCCCAGAGAAGGCATTCCCTTCCTTCAGCAATCCCCAACAAGTATCTTCACCACAGATGCCTCACTCCTAAGTCGGGGTGCCCTCCTGAAGGACCTCATGATGAGTGGCATCTGGAGCCCACAGGAGACTCAGGAGCACATTAGTCTCCTGGAACTCTGAGCAGTATTGCTGGCAGTGAAGTCCCTCTCCTCCTAATCTATTCAGATACATTGTTATAGTGTTGTCTGTTTGTATTACATAAACAGTCATGGAGAAAAGAGATCCTCAAGACTGTGCACAGAGGCCATGAGGATCTGGGACCTGACTTATTTCCTAGATGCATAGATCTCTGCAGTTCATTTGCCAGGCAAAGACGATGTCCTGGCAGACTACCTAACCAGAATCACTTGGGGAAACCACAAATGGACCCTGAACCAGCAAGTTATGCCCTCAGTTTTTAGAAGATGGGGCATTTCAGAAATATACCTGTTTGCTCCTTTGAGAGAACATTTAGCTCCCACAGTTTTGCTGTACCAGCAAAGGGCACAGTCCCAGAGTATACTCTAGTTCTGGATTGGACAGGAAGGTTTCTGTATGCCTTCCCATCATTCCAACTCGCACAGAGAGTGCTCATAAAGCTTAGGAGAGAGTCAGCTACAGTGATCTTGATAATCCCGGACTGAGACAGGCAGGCTTGGTAGTCAGTGCTCCTGACCATGCCCGGCAGGATTCCAGTCAACCTGCCACTGAGATACAACCTATTTTACTCTGTCTCAGGGCAAAATAACATTCCCAGACCTCAGGACATAACTGTTGAGAGAATGGTTCTTGAATAGCTAGTCTTCTGGTTTAAATCTGTCAAAGGAGGTCTGGAGGGTGCTTAAGGCTTCCAGGAAACCAGCAATCTGGAAAGCATATTCCTCTAAGTGGAAGAGATTGTTATACTGATGTGCTCCCAGGAAGATGATCTTAATGCAGGCAGGGCTGCCTAAAGTTCTGGACTAGTTGGTACACTTGCAATCCTTAGGTCTGCGCCCATCGACCGTAAAGATACATCCAGCATCAGAGTCAACCTATAGATCAGCAGGCAAGGTCAGGTCCATGGCCTCACAACCTGTTTTTAAAAGATTCTTTAAAGCTCTCAGTCACCTGTACTTCCCTGTAAGGGACGCAGTCCCTCCATGGGACTTGAATGTCTGCCTTGCCCAGCTGAGGGAACATATGAATTTGCCAGCAGATAAAGGCTTTATGGTCTATCGAGTCTGCTCGAGTGTGCAGCTAGCAACCCTTATACTGCAGCTGCCCCTTCCTCCCCTGACCCTCCCTCTTACCCTATCCCATCCCCTTTTGAAGCAGTCCACTGTTCTACAGGATACCACTTCCGCAGGCAACATGTTCCACCCAGACACCACTCTCTCAGTAAAAAAGTGTCTTCTCATTTCCCTCCTGAACCTTCTCTCCTCCAAGCTGAGATCGTGACCTCGTGTGTCCCTACCCCCACTTAATTTGAATAGTCCCTCCGTGCCTGTCTTGTTTATTCCCTTCATGTACTTGAAGGTTTCAATCATATCCCCCCATCTCTCCTCTTCTCTAGTGAATACATGTTCAACTCCCTCAGCCTACTCACATAGGGTATCTCCCCTAGTCCCTGGATCATCTTTGTTGCCCTGCGCTGCACCCCCTCCAGTAACTTAATGTCCCTCTTCAGGTATGGGCACCAGTACTGCACGCAGTACTACAGATGTGGCCTAACCAGTGACCTATACAACGGCAGGATCACCTTCCCTTTCCTTGAAGATATTCCTCTGGCAATACAACCCAGCATTTTGTTGGCCTTTGTAGCTGCCTTCCTGCATTGTGCTGAGTTGTTCATTGAGCCCGTTATAATCGCCCCCAGATCCTTCTCCTTCTCTGTCATGGCTAGCTGAACCCCCTCCCCCAGCTGGTAGCTCCTTCTTGTTTTTTGTGCCCCGAAATGTAGCACCTTGCACTTTTTGGCATTGAACCCCAACTGCCAGGTATCCGACCAGGTCTCCAATTTTGACAGATCTTCCTGCAACCCATGCCACCCTCCTAGGTCATCCACTACTGCTCCCATCTTGGTGTAATCTGCAAACAAACTGATCTTGCTCTTGATGGCCATTGAGATGTCTGATATGAACAACCCAAACAACACCAGTCCCAGCACTAAGCCCTGCGGTACTCCGCTTGTCACTGCCCTCTGAGACGAGAGCTCCCCTCCCACCACCCTCTGCTGCCTTCCCTGTAACCTGTTTACTACCCATCCCACCATTTTCACCTCTGTACCTGTACTTGCCAGCTTACTACCCACTCTCCCATGCGGCACCGAGTCAAATGCCTTACTAAAGTCCAGAAACAGGACATCCACTGCATGGCCCTTGTCCAACTATCTAGTTACCCAGTCACAGTAATCCACCAGGTTGGTTTGACTGGATCTGCCCATGACAAACCCATGCTGCCTAACGTCCTGCAGCCCATTGGTCTCCAGAAGGGGCACCAGCCTCTCCTTCAGGATTGTCTTCATCAGTTTTCCCACGATGGATGTGAGGCTTACCAGCCTGTAGTTTCCCGGTTCATCTTTGGAACAGCTCTTATGTAGGGGTACCACATGAGCCATCCTCCAGTCCTGAGGTACACTTCCTGAGACCAGGGAGGTATTGAACAGGTCTGCCAAGGGCCCCGCTAGGATTTCTGCCAGCCCTCTCAGTACTCTAGGGTGAATGCCATCCAGCCCTGGTGCCTTGTCCACCCTCAGTGCCATCAAGCCCTCCAGTACCCTGCCTTCTGTGATTCCCCCATCTGTCACCTCCTACCCCCTGAGCCTGACCTCCTACCCACCTTGGTAGCGCCCCTCCTTTCTCCTTAATAAACACTGAGCAGAAGTATTCATTAAACGCTTCTGTCTGCTCTGCCGTTGTTTCCACCCACCCCCATCCCTCTTAATCCTTACTGTTTGTCCATACAACTCCTTTTCTCCCTGATGTACCTGAAGAATTCCTTCTCCCCTTCTTGATGCCTTGCGCCAGCCTGAGCTCCTTAGACACCTTGGCTACCCTTACTACCTTTGTCACCTCCTTCAATTCCTTCAGGTAATCCTCTCTGTCCTCCCCTCTCCCTGTTTTTTGAACCTCCTAATGGTGGCTCTTTTATTTCTTACTTTCTCCATGACCCCCTTGCTCAACCAGCTGGGTTTCTTGGCCCTAGCTCTCTACTCTGGACCCTGATGCAGGTTTTGGTGGCCTCCTCAATCCCCAGTTTTATGGCCTCCCACCTCTGGTTAGTGTCCATATTAGTTTGTATTCTGGCTAGATACCCTTTAACTACCTCCCCTATCCTCCTGAAGTTGGCTGTCCTGAAGTCCAACACTCTTGTACCTGTTTCTGCTCCCTCGTTACCCATTTTCAACGTGAACCACACTGAGTGGTGGTTGCCCCCTGCCATCGGTTCTTCCAACCTCAGCTCCCTCACAAACTCCGCATTTGCCAGCATGAGGTCTAGGGTGTTCCCTAACCTGGTTGGCTCGCTGACCATTTGCATTAGGAAGCTATCCTGGAACGCGTCCAGAAGTATCTGCTCCCTTCCATTCGTGGTCGACTAGGGCTGGGGCTCCCTTAGAGCCTATTGTTACTGCTGATTTAAAATGTCACAAGGAAAACTATTTCCTGATTGCCATGACATCTGCCAAGAGGGGTAAGGGAACTGCATGCCCTGCGTACAGACCCAAACTATATAATCTTCTACATACGAAAAGTAGCTCTTAGGACAAATAGGAAGTTCCCACATACAGTAAGGTGGTATCAGAATTTCATCTTACCCAGCTACCCTTAATGTGTTCTGCTTTGAGCATTCAAGTACAGGTGACAGAAACTGCACTGTCTGGATATAAAAAGGGCACTTGGACACTACCTGGACCATACAAGGGATGTCAGGTGTCAGTGTACAAATTTTTTTGTTACCTGTGGTGAGGTGGGCAAAGGTAAACCAGCAACTAAGATGCCTTATTTACCGCTGGATAGTCTCTGCATACAGTTCTGCTATGAAAAAGCTGGAAAAGTTCCTGCCAGAGGCCTATGGCACATTCCAAAAGCAGTACCTCTGCCTCTGTAGCATCCACAAAAATCATTCCACTACTAAACATTTGTAAAGCAGCTGCCTGCAAAACTGTGTATGCCTTCACAAAGCACTACAGCCTGGACATACAATCCAGGAAGAATGCCAGTTTTGGAACTGCTGTCTTGCAGAAAGAGCCTTTTTCCTTAGTAGGTCTGCACCCAGTCTCCCAAGGTACTGCTACAGAGTCTGCTTTTGTTGTAAAGCATCAGTGAGGGATTTTTGGTGTTAGAAGAAAACAACAATCACTCTCTGGTAATGTTGTTTCTTGTCAGGGATCCCTCACTGTGATTTATAGTCCCCAACCCTTCTTTCCCCTCCAGAACCTGAAATAGGTTCACACAAAAATCACTTCTTTTCATTAAGTTTGCTTGAGCATTCCTTACTGCAGTTCTTTAGCTTCTGTAAAATGTGGTCAGTTAAATATTATTCTACATGTTGACTATCTTTAAACTAATTGGTGTTTTTCACAAATTATAAAGCAGAAATTTATGGTAGCCTGTTAGCTAGTTATAGGAGTTATAGCCCCCCCCCCCCCCCCAGCTTAGAAACAAATTTGACATTAGGGTTAGAAGGGGAGTGTGACCACTTTGCAGAGTTTGAACCTTAGTTCTAAGTTCCATAATTAGCATAAGGGTCTATCACTGGGGCATCACACTGTGTGTGGAGGATGATGGTTGTTGTAAATAACAGTGATGGATCCCTGAGAAGAAACAGCATTACTACAGTGAGTAATTTTTTTCTTATGTTACATATAAATGAATGCTTTTGCCCTCAACTACCCACTGAAAATGAGATGTGGCATTCCTAATGGCTTTAATGATTAAATACATAAATAAAAATGTAATAGATTTAAAATAAATGATAGCAACTGTGGTGTTCAAGGAAATATACCATCAAAGGAGCTCATAAGTTAATTAGCCATGAGCCCAAAGGACAGGTGGTAGAAACTACCCCATGAACAACTCTCCGTGGTAAATTTCACAAGTGTACTACAGTTCTCTGTTGTTTGTTATATAATACGTTTTGGCGGTTCCTGTTAATTATTAATCATAATTGTGTATACATGTTTGGGTATAAAGTGATATAACAGCCATTAGGAGAAAGTCCCATCCATGCATTATAGTATATGGATAATCAAGTTTTTTCCATAGGGAAAGTAACATCATGATCCATATCTTGTAGCATTGGTCTCATGTCAGATGGGTTGTATTACTAGATAGGCTTTTAGAAAGAGTGCAACACCAACACTGCCTTAGGCCAACTCCCTAGCGATGACAATGTTGCTATGGACAAAGGCACTTTCATTGGTACAGTTTTCATTGACCTTTCCAAAGCCTTAGACTTAGTGGAGCATGCCTTCCTTCAGCTGAAACTAACAGAAATTGACACCTCTTCCTGTACCTCTGTCTGATTCACTACTTGCTTGCTCGACAGGTGTCCATTTGTAAAATTTGGTGAGGCCTCCTCCAATATTGTCCCTATTGACAAAGGGGTCCCCCAGGGCTCAATTCTTTGGGCCACTTCTCTTTTCCATTTTTTTAATAGTCTCCCCTCGCCTCCTCAGTGTGCTTAAAAATCATGTATGCAGACAATATTGCCCTATAGTGTAGCTCCCTCCATCTACTCCTGCTAAATCCCCAGCTCAGCCAAGACTTCTCCCAAGTACAGAACTAGTTGGTCAACAACAAGTTAGCCCTTAATGCCTCTATGACCCAAAATATGATTTCCAGTCTAGTGCTCACAGGTTCTCTTGCACCAATCCCCTATCCATCAGTTGCTCTGATAACTCTCTTCTTTCTATCATAGATTAATTCAGTTATCTCAGAATCAACTTCTGGTGACATCAGCACCTTAATGGTTGCTTGATCCCGGAGCTCTGTCTATAACAGGGAACAAACGGCCTCCTTCAAGGTTCAAGGTTTATTTATTTGTTCAACAAAGTCATTACAAATTTTAAAAGATTAAAACATACACATACAAAATATCACTCTCTGAATACATTCCAGTGACATTACAATTTAACTTGTTATACTTTCATAAAAAGTTTTTAGACAATCGCAACAATCATTGCACAAGATATGTACAAATAAGTAGACTGTAAAAAAACAACTACTTCAAACAACATGAAGTCTTGCTATATTATGACTATTGCAGTTTGTCCCACCATTAGAACTGCTCCGGAGGTAAAAGAGTTAACTTCCATGCAGGGCATGGAACTTAGAGCGCGAGCTTGGTTAGAAAAGCTCTGTCTGGAATATTTCAAACTGAAACTGTCAGATTCTTTACTCCGCCTCACTGAACAGTCGCTCCAGAGATTCCTCCTACTGCTCGGTTCATTTCTCGGTTTAAAGAGTTTTTTCTCAGTTAAATTCAACCGCGATTATTATTATTTTAACCGCAAACCGATCGGTTCAAGCTCTGTCTGTGGTATTGTAATAGACAGGTTTATTTCTGTGTAGAACTTGTAAATGTTCATCGGTTCGGTATGAACTGATCAGGTTGTTTTGAAACTTTATTCTGAAGCATTTAAAAGCTTTTTAGAGTGCGGTTCCCGGTTCTTATCGGTTCTAAAAAAAACGGATTTCATTACGGTTTTTTCCACGACCTGTGACACGGTTGGGAACCGATAAGGGTGTCTTGCCTGGCACTGCCGAAAAAAGGGCAAGTTTTTGGTTAGGCTGGCATTATGTCTGAGAAACCCAAAAGAAAAACCGGGCCCACTGGGTTTCAACACTGTAGTGTCTGTGGGGAAGCCTTTGCCAAGGCTGACCCACACACCACATGTGTTTATTGTCTGGGATTTGACCACCTCAGTGCAGACTGCCAGATTTGCAAGAATTTCCCTGCAGCTACCCTAGATAAGAGAGTTGGTTGGCTCAGGGAACGAGAGGCCAAAAAGTCCGCTGACCCGGATGGCCAGCACCGAACCGGAGGGAGTGCCCTCTGACCAGGGTCAGACTTCCTCAGGCAAACGTAAAGCTGACTCTGAGGAGCCAGTTCCAGCAAAGAGAACTAGAAAATCAGCAGGTGTGGAGTCAAAAATTCCTTCTCCAACTGCTGCAGAGATAGCAAGGGCAATCCAAATTGTCCAGTCACTTTCCCGGTTCCGTCCGAACCGCCACTATCTGGCAAAAGGTCGGTTCGGCCGTTTCCACCGGTTCAAGAATATGATATAGAGGAGCTTTATGAACCAGAGGAGGGGGAGGATGATTATGAACAGTGTGAATGTGACTTTGAAAGTCTGGATGTGCCCATTGAACCGGACATCTCCCCAGACAGACCTCTAGGAGAATCTCTCCCTAGGCTTTCTGAGTCCCCTTCTTATTTTCTGTTTTATAAAAAAGTTGCTGAAACCCTCCAGCTTCCTTTGGAGGAAGCTGTGGATGAGCAAGAGGAGCCTGACTTTGTAGAGATGATGGATATCCCAGAGTCCAGGAGATTGTCTATTCCTTTACATAAATCCTTTAGGAAACAAACAATAAAAATTTTAAAAGCTCCTAATTCTGTGCCTCCTGTGGATAAAAAGATGGACAGGAGGTACACTTTGTCAGGTCCTGATACAGAATTTCTTTCACAGCAATGCAGCCATGTTGGGGTAGTTCAGGCTGCAGCCTGTGATAAGGCTAATATTCCCCTGGCTTCACATTCTCCTGACAAGGACTCCAGGAAGATTGATGCCATGGCTAAAAAACAATACATGGCAGCGTCCTTGGGACTCAGACAAGCAAATTATATGGCTTATGTTGCAAGATACCAAAAATCTAGATGGGATACTGTCATGGCTTTAGCCAAACAGGCCCCTGGCCAGCTTGCCAAGGAGCTGGAGCAGGTGGCTGCTGATGGTATTGAGGCATCTAAGGTGCAATTCCATGCTGCAGTGGATTCTAATGATGTATCCTCTAGAGTCATGGCTACATCTGTGGCTTTTCGTGAGATTGGCTTGGCTCAGGTGTACTAGTTTGTCACAGGATACCCAGGCTAAGGCTATGGATTTTCCTGTGGTGGGAAATTCTCTGTTTGGGGAGCAGACAGAGAATTATATGAAGAAAATGGATGAATATAGAACCACTTATAGGAGTGCACAAGCCAAGGAACGGCAAGCCACTCCTCAGAGGCAGCCCCCCAGGGGTAGAGGCAGGCCTTTTCACCAAACCCAGGCCTCCTCTTCAGCTTATGTTCAGAGGGGGTTCTTCAGAGGGAGAGGCAGACGGGGTACAAGCAGGCCTGCTCCCACCCCTCAGCCTAAAGCCCCTGCCAAACAGGCACCCTGATGGGATGCCCAGGGCCGGTTCTCCATTACCTGTAGGGGGCAGGCTGGCTTACTTCGTCCAGGACTGGGAGTCTTTAACATCAGACAAGTGGGTCCTGGAAGTAGTAAGCCAGGGTCTGGTTCTCAGCTTCAAAAAATTTCCAAAGATGAGAATCAGATCTTTTCCACCTGCAAACCTTCTAGAGACTCTTGCTTTGGAAACAGAAGTCTCAACCCTCCTGGCTCTCAGAGCTGTAGAAAGGGTTTCTCCCCTACACCAGGGCAAGGGTCTGTACTCCAGGTACTTCCTTACCCCAAAAAAGACAGGAGAGTGGCGGCCCATCCTGGACCTAAGATATCTGAACAAGCACCTTTTAAAACCAAAATTCAAAATGGTGACTCTGGGAATGATTTTACCCTCCCTAAGGCCAGGGGACTGGCTAGCTTCCCTGGACCTCAAGGATGCCTGCTTCCATGTTCTTATCAGAAGCTCCCACCGAAAGTACCTCAGATTCGAACTGCCCTCAGGCCATTATCAGTTCAGAGCAATGCCCTTCGGCCTTACCTCTGCCCCAAGGGTATTCACAAAATGGCTGGCAGTAGCAGTTGCTCATTTAAGAAGGCAAAAGATTGCCATCTTTCCCTACCTAGACGACTGGCTCATTGTGAGTCAGTCTCCAGACCAGGTGAAATCACACCTGCAAGTTACCCAGCAGCTGCTTACCTCTCTGGGCTTTCTTCTCAATCTTCCAAAGTCAGTTCTGGAACCTGTCCAGGTACTCACCTTTATAGGTGCAGAACTGGACACAAAGCAGGCCAGAGCCTTCCTTCCCCTAGAAAGGGTAAGGACCCTGGTGGCCCTGGCCTCGTCCTTCACTCTGCAGGTCTCTCGACCAGCAAGGCATTTCCTACAGCTCCTAGGACACATGGCTGCTTCCATAGCTGTAATACAAGGAGCAAGATTTCAGATGAGGGACATTCAGTTCCATTTGAGAGCCTTTTGGTCTCGAAGAGATTCCCTATCCAAGTTGATTCCAGTGACTCGAACCCTGATCCAGGCCCTTCAGTGGTGGCAGGATCAGAGCAATCTGAGACAAGGGGTGCCCTTCATCCCTCTATCTCACTCCTTGACTCTTACTACAGATGCGTCCCTCTTGGGATGGGGAGCTCACATGGGCGACCTCTCCACCCAGGGATTGTGGTCACCTCAGGAATCTCTGCTCCACATCAATCTGTTGGAACTCAGAGCTGTTTTTCTAGCACTTCAGGTTTTTTCTGCATCTGTTCAGAACAAAGTGGTACAGGTCAGAACAGACAACACCACTACAATGTGGTACATCAACAAACAAGGGGGCACTCGGTCTTTGGCCTTGTGCACCGAGGCGATGAAGTTGTGGTCTCTGGCTTATTCCCGAACACTTCTCATAGCAGTTCACCTCCCAGGCAAGGACAATGTCCTGGAAGATGCTCTCAGCAGGATTTCCCAGGGCCATCACGAATGGTCAATGGATCCCCGAGTACTCGGGATAGTTTTTGCCAGATGGGGCACCCCTCAGATAGATCTTTTTGCAGCCCCAGACAATCATCAACTTCCACTTTTTTGTTGCAGGCCCCCAGTGTTGGGCTCAGTCCCCCTGGACGCCTTTCTCCTCGATTGGGAAGGGAAGTTTCTCTATGCCTTCCCGCTCCTCTCCTGTTCAAGGTGCTAGTCAAAATCAGATCTCAGCCCTGCAAGATGATCCTGATTGCTCCAGACTGGGCCAGGCAGCCCTGGTACCCACTCCTTCTGTCCTTAGCAGTCCATCTTCCCCTGTGTCTCCCCAGGAACCACAATCTGTTAACCTGTGCCCAGGGGAGAGTCTGGTATCCGAATCTCAAATCCCTCAACCTCAAGGCCTGGCTCGTGAGGAGTTAGAGTTTGCTGATCTACAACTTTCTCAAGGTGTTCTCGAAAGCTTCTAGGAAGCCTTCCAATAGGGCTACTTATAACTCCAAATGGAAAAGGTTTTCCATATGGTGTTCTGGGAAGCATATTTCCCCGGAATCTGCTGATTTGCCCACTGTTTTGGACTGTATGGTCCATCTTAATTCTTTGGGACTGAGACCAGCTACCCTGAAAGTGCATTTGGCAGCTGTCTCTGCTTTTATTTCAGCAGGGAAGCCCTCTTCTCTTTCTGCTCACCCTGTATTTTTCAAGTTTTTTAGGGGATTGCTTCATACCAATCCACCATTCAGGGACCCTGCCCTGCCTGGGATCTTAATGTTTGCATTGCTCAGCTGATGCAGCCCCCCTTTGAACCTCTGTCTTTGGCAGAGCTTAAGTACTTGACTTGGAAAACTGTATTTCTAGTAGCCATCACTTCTGCCAGGCGCATAAGTGAGTTACAAGCTTTGTCAGTGGAGACTGACTTTATTTCCTTTCACAGGGATAAGGTAGTCCTCAGGACTAACAGGAAGTTTTTGCCTAAGGTGGTTTCAGATTTCCACCTTAATCAATCTATTTCACTTCCAGTGTTCTTCACTGACCATTCCTCCTCTGGTGAGAGGAGGTTGCACAGCTTAGATGTTAAGAGGGCCCTAAGTTACTACATAGAGCGTACCAAGGGTCACAGGTTTGACTCCCTCTAACTATTTCTCACTTATGGTGAGGTTGGGAAAGGGAAACCTGCCACTAAGAGATCCATTGCCAGGTGGATTGTCTCTTGTATCCAATTTTGCTATCAAAAACTGGGTAAGGTTCCCCCTTCAGGCCTGAGGGCTCACTCTACCAGAGGTACAGCTGTCCTCTAGCTGCTGCCAGAAGACATCCCTATCTTAGAGATATGTCAAGCAGCTACTTGGAAAACAGTACACTTTCTGCAAGCATTACTCCCTGGATATCCAGGCCAGGAGGATGCTCGGTTTAGCACAGCCGTGCTTCAGAGCCTATTCCCTAATTAGGTTCTGTCCCTCCTCCATGGAGGTACTGCTGTATAGTCTGCAATAGTCATAATATAGCAAGACTTCATGTTGTTTGAAGAAAAAATTACTCATCTTAGTAATGTTGTTTCTTCTAATGGAGTCTTGCTATATTATGACCTCCCACCAGCCTGCCCCTCTCAGAACTTCTACTTTGGGTATGGGGTGGGCAGTCCACTGTTGGCACTTATTGATGCCCCTTTTTATGTTTTCCACTTCTTCTTTTGGGGTGTTTGGGTGTTGTGTTTTATTTTATCTTATATTCTTATCTTATCTTTTTCTGGTCCCCTGACTTGAGTCTTGGTGTTGGGACCAGGAAAATGTGTTAATATTTAAGTAGCCAGTTGGCTAGTGTAGGTTACAGCTTCCACACAGAACCTTAGTGAGTTTTGCTCGTAAAGATCTGACAGTTTCAGTTTGAAATATTCCAGACAGAGCTTTTCTAACCAAGCTCACGCTCTAAGTTCCATGCCCTGCATGGAAGTTAACTCTTTCACCTCCGGAGCAGTTCTAATGGTGGGACAAACTGCAGTAGTCATAATATAGCAAGACTCCATTAGAAGAAACAGCATTACTAAGGTGAGTAATTTTTTCTTTCTGTAGTATAAGTACATTTTTATTATTCATTAGATATTCCACTATTTTATCAGGGGGGAGGTCAAGGTTCACCATGATGTCACAAAGCCATTTTAAACATAGCCCTTTATATAATCGGCATAAAAGCAATACATGCTTTAAGTCATCTTCGGGAAACTTGTCACATTTACAAAATAGGGTCAGAATATTTTCCCATTTTTGTTTGTGAAGTACATAATTAGCATTGTAAATTTCAAGCCTAAATTTAGTTATGATTCTCCTCTCCTTAGGATTAGTTAATTTAACTAGATAGGGCTCCAAGCCATATGTTGTTTTAATTTGTTTGTACCATCTATATAGCTTAAACAGTTTCAATTTTACCTGTGCCACAGTTTTCTCCTGGTCCCTTAAGCTGTTCTTCACCTTTTCGACTATCATTTGCCATGGATATATAAACATACTCCATAAAACATCTCCAAGCCCATTTAGAAAAAGGAAACATCTGAAAGTTTCCAGGGTTGGAAAAATCTTCCCCATCAAGGAATATTTGATTTCTTCTCCAGACATTGCCTGGGTAACCTGTCTTTTTCTAAATAAAATAACTTTAGTGAAGATGGAATCAATCTTTTCTTCACTAATGTTGAGGTTGAATATTGACCCAATTCTAAATTTGCCATACCTGCTGGTACTGATTGTGGCACCATTAGAATGTACCTTTTCATTTTGTTGCACAGTACTTCCAAATTATTTAGGTCTGCTGTGCCCCAAATTTCTACAGCATAGAGTATGCTCGAATTTACTTTAGCCTCCAAAACCCTCAGCACTCCCTTGACCGATGTTCGGCCCATCTTAGCATTAAATACTTTAAATGCATTGAATGCCTTCCTGACTTTCTCTGCGATCTGCTCTATATGGTCTTTCCATTTTAAGGTCTGACTAAATCTGACACCTAAATAGTCAAAATATTTAACTCTTTCTACTTTCTCTGTATTTATCCATAATGATTTAAGATGTTTTTTAGTGTTCCCAAATATCAGTATCTTAGTTTTAGACATATTTATCCTTTATTTATGAGTATCACATAATTTTGAGAAATAATTGAGTTTCCTTTGTAATCCCAAAGCCGATGTTGAGATTAATACTAAATCGTTGGCATACGCCAGGCAATGTACTCTAGTATCTCCTATTTTTGGTGCATGAAATATTGGATTTTCTAATTCCTTCAAAACATCATTAATATACACATTAAACAAAAAAGGAGCCAGTAAGCAACCTTGACTGACCCCACATGTCATTTGAAATGACCTAGAGGTGTTCCCATATTGGACTACTCCCCATGTGTCTAAATGCAATCTTATTAAGATATTAAGTCATGCCAGATACAGCCCTAATTTCTTTAGTTTATTCCATAATATTACTCTACTAATACTATCAAATGCAGATGTAAAGTCCACGAAACAACAAAAAAAGCTTGGTCTTTTTAATTTTTATATATTTCCAGACCAAGGCCCGGATATTCAGACTGCGCCAGGCTGTGGCGCAAGCCTGGGCGCAGAGCAACTTGGCTGCGCAGGGGCGTTGACAGGGTAATATTCAACAGAGCTGCGCCATGGCACAGCAGCATGGCACTGCGCCAGCGCAAGTGGCCAGAGTGGAGCAGTGGGATGCGCTAGCGCAAGTTACATTGCGCTAGGCTAAACAACCACAATATTCAAAAGTGCACATGCAAATGGGGCCATAATGCATGCAAGGTGCAAATGGGGCCATTTGCATGTCATTATGGCCCCATTTGCATGCAGGTGCACCAATCCCTGGCGACTTGCACCTGGTGCCCTGCCAGGCTGCAGCCGTCGGGGTCCGACGCCCCCTGCACAGCGGGTAATGCACCCCACTGCCCGATCGCGGGCATACGTTGAAAATTACATTCGTCCTATATCCCTGGTGGTCCAGTGGACCGCTTGCAGCCCGATCGCAGGCATCAGTTGAAAATTACATTCGTCCTGTATCCCTGGTGGTCCAGTGGACCACTTGCAGCCTGATCGTGGGCATCAGTTGAAAAATAATAATAATAATATTTTTATTTATTTTGCGCCTTTCAAATATCAAGGTGCATTCCAATAAAATAAAAATACAGAAATACAAAAATGCAGAAATACAGAAATCAATATTATAAAAACAGACAAAAACAAATCAATGAACAGTAAAACCATAAGCCTTTTCCCACAGGAAGGATTTCAAAGCCTGTTTAAAACTCCCCACAGTCGTGCACTCCCTGGTCTGACAGGGTAGAGAATTCGAAAGGGAAGGGGCCGCAAACGTAAAAGCACGGGCCCCAGCAGATTTTGACATCACCCTTGGAATCTCTAGCAACCCCTCGTTGTCTGAGCGGAGCGATCTCACAGGTCGATAAGGAATCAGGAGTTCTTTCAGGTAATCAGGGCCCAGATCGTGCAGGGATTTAAAAGTCAGTAATCCGACTTTGAAGGTGATCCGCCACTGAACTGGTAGCCAGTGCAGTTCCCGCAGCACCAGTGTAATATGGGAAGATCTAGGGGTACCCATCAACACCCAAGCTGTGGAATTCTGCACCAGCTGCAAGCAGTGGATATCAACTCCCGGAAGCCTAAAGTACAGCATAGCAATACGGCAGCTCTCCTGTGGGTGGCTAGAACTTGCTCCTTTTTTTTTGGCTCACCTGTGTGCAGCACAAGTAGGGGTTGTGCATGCATGGGCTCAGCACATCCCAGGCTGGATATTGGGATGTCGCGAATTATCGCAATGGAGCGCCCCCACTGCGCCGTATACATTACGGATGCGCTCCGGTGCATCGGGATTTGTGCCAGGCTCAATCCCCGTTTGAATATCACGCCGGGGCGCATCAGTGGGTTGCGCATGGTGCAACAGTGTTGCGCCAAGTGCAACCCTTCTGAATATCTGGGCCCCGATGTTTAAGTGTATAAAAATGTTGACTTGGAGATCTATTTCTCCGGAATCCATTTTGTGTTTCACGTAAGATGTTATTGTGATCTGCCCATTCTTCTAGTCTCTCTAGTATAATTCTAGTAAATATTTTTTGTGAGATATCTATTAGGCTTATTGGAAGATACATTTTGGGGTCATTTGGGTAATCTTTCTTAAAAATCGGGTATATAATGCTCCCCTTCCAACTGGTAGGATATTGCTGTCCTTGTACTAAGATGTTATATAGTTTCTCCATTACTGGGGCCCACCAGTCTGCATAATATTTATACATATCTCCTAATATTTTATCCAATCCTGGAGCCTTATTGGATTTTAGCCACATAATTGCTGCTTTTATTTCCTCTAAGGTTATTATCATAGGTATTGGATATATGATTTTTTGATCTTTTAAACTTCTATTTCTCTTAATAATAATTTGTCTTGTTCAGAGTAGTAAAGTTCTGTGAGAAAAAGAACACATGTATTTGGATGAATGTATGCTTCTACTGTCCTGGCATTTTTATTGTAGCCTTGACTAGCCATTATCCAAAATTTTCTACCATCTTTTTCTTTCACTGTCTTCCTTAATTTTTCCAAAAGAATTTTAGTGTGTTTGTATTTTTCTGCCTCTAGTGTTTGTTTTTATTTTTTCCTTTCCTTACTAATGTCTATACTATCTTTATTTTTTATTTGTTTAATCTTTTTATATTTTCTAATAACTTTACTCAAGTCTTTTTTTGCTCTTCTACATTTCCCATTGAACCATGCCTAATCTTTATTTGCCTTCCAGTCTTATTACTTATACAGTAAGGTCTAACCAGGCTATTTAGGTTGGCCCAATGTTTTAATACTGTATTATAATTTGTATTTTCAACAATCATAGTTTGTATATCTTTTATTGGTCCTTTAAGTAAATTGTCAAATTGTTTTATAGTATTCAAATTCCACATAATCCTTTTTTTGGTTAATTATTTCCAAAGCTCCAGCAATTCTTTATCTGTTTTTACCTCTCTATTTGTATTTTGTTTAATCTCAATAGTTAGCCCTATTGGATTATGTGTAGATTCCATTCTGTCCATAACATTCATATCTTTGATTATTTTAATTCCCTCTGAATTATTCCAGACATGATCAATAATTGAAGAACCTCTAGCTTCAATATATGTCAATTCTCCATCTTTGTCCCCCAATGTTCTCCCATTTATTACAAGCATATTTTTACCAATTAAGTATGAGTTTATGAGTGTCCCTCTCACATTATTCCTGTTATCTTTTGAGGCTCTATTCCATGTTACTTTTGGGTTCAACTCAGTTATTATGTCCAAATATCCTGGACCTTCTGAATCTCTTCCAATCCTTGCATTAAAATCCCCTATTATATAGATTGAAATATTAAGCTCCTCATCCATTAATTGGTCAAATATTGGTTTAACTCTAGTTAGTATTTTATCCATATATTTAACCATTGGAGTTAGATATATGTTTACAATTATAATTTTAGTTTTTCCATTACCTTTTCCATCTCCATCTTCTATTTTCACCATCAACATGTCTTCCGGGGTGAGGTATTGCCTAGTAATTTTATAATTATTTTTGGTTGTTAGATATATTGCAACTCCCCCCCCCTTTTGTCGCCCATAGTTTTTCCCTTTAATTGTAGATTTTGAGATATTTACATAACCCGGAATTTTAGGGGGCATGTCTGCCTTACACCCGGTTTTCTTGAAGACATATCAAGTCAAAGCTTGCAATGAACCGTTCAGCTTCAGGATCTGCAATTTTTAAATATGTGCCTTCTATATTCCATGGCAATATTTTTATTTTTATACAGTTATTGTGTTCTCTCTCATAACTAGTCTCTTTAATTTCCTGTTAATCCTCTTTTTCTTTTACTTTTTCCATAGCCTCGTATCTGTTGTAACCCATGTACTGATTCCAACTGTCTTCCACCTCTCTAGGCTCTTTTCTTATTTCTGTCTTATCATTTCCAGTCTCATTAATATTTTCTACTTTAGTCTAGTCATTACTTGAAATCAGGTACAGTCCTGTTTTTTCAAGTAGGTGATCTTTCTTAGGAATTGTTGAACTATCTCTGTCTTCTTGAATGTAACATCTGTCTGATATGTTAATTTCTTTCCTTTGTGTATCATAATATAGTCTATAAGATTTTTAGATATATTCAGTTAGTAATTCTTGAGAAAAAATATGCCATACCTTATTTAATTTGCCCTATAGTGTCATTTTTAGTTGTTTCTCATCCAAATACTGTCAGTGTCTTATTTTCCCATTTCTCCTCTTGTTTTCGTTCAAATTCTTTAATTATCTTAAGAACTCCATCATGATTTCCCCTATTTGTTTCTCTGTTCTGTTTTATTTCTTCATTTCCTTCTACTGATGTTTCTTTAACTTTCCCTGTTCCTTTTCTTATTTCTATGTTATCTTTAAACTCACATATGGTACAATTCATGTTGGCATAATATATAGTCCCAAAAGTGTTAGGGTCTTATCTTGTTTTCAGATATCTTCTAATAGGTATCCTTTATTAGTATAGAATAGCACACAGTCTTGGTATAGAGTGTTAGGTGGCCTCATCACGTATTTCATCCCTGTCAAAGATGTCAAGGTGAAAAACTTGAATGATCCATTCTTTCAGTTTTCCTTCATTTTCATTACTCAGCCTAGCAACTTCATAGATGTCCAGTAAATATTCCATGTTTGTTCCCTCTAAATCTGTAAATCTGCTTTTTTTAAGGGATTTTACTTCTTTCCTTGGTGACATCATGGCAACCTTGACCCCACCCCCCATATTCGTTGTTTTCCCCTCTTTCTTGTTAATATTTCTATCAATCATGTCCTTCCCTCTATATTAGGGGTGTCTCTAGTCAAATCCTGTTTTGTTCCAACTTTACCTCCTTATATTGGAGGTTTTCCTTTTTTCTCTCCTTCCACATTTAACAAATCATGCAAGTATTTCTCCAAAATGTTTTTATTCTTTTGGTTAGCAATAATTTCCCCTTTTGTGGGCTCTGGCTGCTTGGTTCTTATTTTTTTACCCTTATCTTTCTTTATTACCTCCTGTATAATTGATTCAAACTGACAAGTACATGGCTGGCTCTTATCAAAAGGTGGTAGTAAATTAACCTGTACAGCTTTATTTTCTCCTTTCCTAGTTCTCCCTTGGCTTTGCCTTTCCCCTTGAATTTTATCTATAGTCAATAGGTGTTTGATCTCTTTGCACCTCCATCCTAAATCTGATGACTTCATTCTGGATTATTACCAAATGCTCCAGTATGGCTGAGAGCAATGAGTTATTCATTAGCCCCTGGATTTGCTTATAACTTGTGCTACAGGTTGCTAAGTTTTCCCTTCTGTCACAAAACTCCTTTGTATCTCTGCCTACTGGCCCATCCTTTCCTAGTAAATCTCTAGGAAATTGTGAGATTGCAATTTTATCATATAATTCACCTTTAGTTTTATCCAGGTGTTTTAAGCCATCAATAATAACACTTAAGTTTTCTTTGTTGCTTTGTATTTCGGTCTAATTTCTTTTGCTATCACCTTTATTATAAGGCCCTGATTTTCCCATGCCACTTTGTTTTCATTCATTTTATGCTGAGAACCATCCATGTCATGCCCAAACGCTTTTTATAGGCTCACTGGGGAAAAACTTCCCCCTACATAGTCATCTCTGCTGTCACTACTGTATGACTCATAAGACTCCATACTGTGCTTATGAGCAGTCTCTTGATCCAAGCTCATTTCTAAAGAGGGAGAAACAAGTGGTGCAGATGTGTTCCACTCATATTTATCCATTGAAATCCCATCGTACTGTCCTATGGGTGTTGAGGTATTTACCCCCTTTAAAAGATTTTCCCTGTATTTTCCCCATATGATTTTTAACTCTGATATTTTGTGTATTGCTCATTTTCCCATTTAGCCCCTCTGTCCAGTTTAATTGATCAGAATTTAAATCTCTCCATTTACTGATACCACCCATAACATCAGGCCACATTTCTGTGATCTTAATTTGTAAGGGGTCCTCTCCTGGGGCTTCCATTTGCCCATCATTAACCTTTTCTTCCTTCTCTTTTACTAAGTCTATTTGTTTGGCCACCTTTGTACCCCTTTTTCCCCTCTTAATCAGATGTCCTCTATTTTCTTTATCCATTGCTAAACAGGTTTTACCACTTCTTGTTATAACCATTTAGCCGTAAGAAGTTCAATCTATTCAAAACAATGAGCAATAGACTATAATATCTCAATAATGAGTGTCTTCACCGCTATGCATAGATTTTGTTCAAGATAATTTAAATAAGGATAAAGGCAAGAGATGAAATATAATTAACAATTTGCCCAAATAGTTGGAGTTCTTGAGCTTTTTAAGCAGGAAGTAATAAGGATAGTGCAGCTAAAAAAAGCACTCATCACTTACTGACTATGCAAAAAGTATTAAAAATGAGCTTATTTAATGTATCAAACAATGCAAAAATAACACTAAATACCCTCCAGTCCTTTAAATTAATCTTACAGGCTGGTTTTAATGTTAGAAATACTAGAAAAGTTGAAACCTAGAAAGTGCTAAGTGCTAGGCAACAGTGAATAATAATAAAACAGTACTTTAAATATCCACCCATTTATAAAAGTTTATCTGTGCAGGCTTAATTAAAGCAAACAGTTTCAGTCTTTTAGTCTTTCAGCTTACTTCCGTAATGTCACTCTTATAGAGACTATTCCAAGTTTTCCTCCATGTAACTTCTGTTATAAGCCTCCGCATAGCTTCAGTCATAAGCCTCTTTTGCAGTAACCTAATATCTTTCCCCAGTTCTCTGATTTCTATCTTAAAAGTGAGTAAAACTCAGCCTTCACACAGTACAGAGGAAATGCAAGTTCCAGATACCAAGTACCAGATTCTGCAGGGTAGCCAAAAAATACCAGGGAGCAGTTCCAATAAGACCCGCTGGGTACTTTAGTTTCTTTAGGTTCTTCTCTTGCTGATGTTGTGGCACTGAATCTCCAGATAATTGTGCTTTCTCCCCCTTTTTGCCAAGTAATACAGGTCACTGTAATAAAAGAAAGTAAAACACAAAATAAAATCTAGGAGCACGAGGGGTTTCAAACAACATGAAGTCTTGCTATATTATGACAGATGCAGTTTGTCCCACCATTAGAACTGCTCCGGAGGTGAAAGAGTTAACTTCCATGCAGAGCATGGAACTTAGAGCGCGAGCTCGGTTAAAGAAGCTCTGTTAGGGTGGTTTCAAACTGAAACCGTCAGATTCTTAACTCCGCCTCACTGAACAGTCGCTCTGGAGATTCCTCCTGCTGCTCGGTTCATTTCCTCGGTTTAAAACGTCTTTTCTCGGTTGAATTTAAACGTGATATTATTTATTTTAACCGCAAACCGATCGATTCAAGCTCTGTCTATGGTATTGTAAGTAATAGATAGGTTTTCTGTGTGGAACTTGTAAATGTTTATCGGTTCTGTTTGAACCGATCGAATTGTATTTAAACTTGGTTTTAAAGCCTTTAAGGCTTGTTAGAGTTTGTTCTGGTTCTTATCGGTTCTAAAAAACGGATTTCATTACGTTTCCACTAATTCGTGACACGTGTTGGGAACCGATAAGGGTGTTTGCCTGGCACTGCCATCAAAAGGCAAGTTTTTGGTTAGGCTGGCATTATGTCTGAGAAACACAAAAGAAAACTGGGCCACTGGGTTTCAACACTGTAGTGTCTGGGGAAGCCTTTGCCAAGGCTGACCCACACACCACATGTGTTTATTGTCTGGGGTTTGACCACCTCAATGCAGACTGCCAGATTTGAAGAATTTCCTGCAGCCACCCTAGATAAGAGAGTTGGTAGGCTCAGGGAACGAGAGGCCAAAAAGTCCGCTGACCCGGATGGCCAGCCCAGTTCGGTGCCAGCCGAACCAGAGGGAGTGCCCTCTGACCAGGGCCAGACTTCCTCGGCCAAACGTAAAGCTGACTCTGAGGAGCCAGTTCCAGCAAGAGATCTAGAAAGTCAGCAGGTGTGGAGTCCAAAATTCCTTCTCCAACTGCTGTAGAGATAGCCAGGGCAATACAGATTGTCCAGTCACTGTCCCCGGTTCCCTCCGAACCGTCACTATCTGGCAAAAGGTCAGTTCGGTCGGTTCCACCGGTTCAAGAATATGATATAGAAGATTGTTATGAACCAGAGGAGGGGGAGGATGATTATGATCAGTGTGAATGTGACTCTGAAAGTCTGAATGTGCCCACTGAGCCAGACATCTCCCCAGACAGACCTTCAGGTGACTCTCCCCCTAGGCTTTCTGAGTCCCCTTCTCATTTTTTGTTTTATAAAAAAGTTGCTGAGACCCTCCAGCTTCCCTTAGAGGAGGCTTTGGATGAGCAAGAGGAGCCTGACTATGTAGAGATGATGGATATCCCAGAGTCCAGGAGATTGTCCATCCCTTTACATAAATCTTTTAGGAAACAAACAATAAAAATTTTAAAAGCTCCTAATTCTGTGCCTTCTGTAGATAAAAGATGGACAGGAGGTGCACTTTGTCAGGTCCTGATACAGATTTTCTTTCACAGCAATGCAGTCATGTTGGGGTAGTTCAGGCTGCAGCCTGTGATAAAGCTAATATTCCCCTGGCTTCACATCCTCCTGACAAGGACTCCGGGAAGATTGATGCAATGGCCAAAAAACAATACATGGCAGCATCTTTGGGACTCAGACAAGCAAACTATATGGCTTATATTGCGAGATACCAGAAATCTAGATGGGATACTGTCATGGCCTTAGCCAAACAGGTCCCTGGCCAGCTTGCAAAGGAGCTGGAGCAGGTGGCTCTTGATGGTATTGAGGCATCTAAGGTGAAATTCCATGCTGCAGTGGATTCTAATGATGTATCCTCTAGAGTCTTGGCTACATCTGTGGCTTTTTGTAGATTGGCCTGGCTCAGGTGTACTACTTTGTCACAGGATACCCAGTCTAAGGCAATGGATTTTCCTGTGGTGGGAAATTCTCTGTTTGGGGAGCAGACAGAGAATTATATGAAGAAAATGGATGAATATAGAACCACTTATAGGAGTGGACAAGCCAAGGAACGGCAAGCCACTCCTCAGAGGCAGCCCCCCAGGGGTAGGGGCAGGCCTTTCTACCAGACCCAGGCCTCCCTCTTCAGCCTATGCTCAGAGGGGGTTCTTCAGAGGGAGAGGCAGACGGGGTACGAGCAGGCCTGCTCCCACCCCTCAGCCTAAAGCCCCTGCCAAACAGGCACCCTGATGGGATGCCCAGGGTCGGCTCTCCATTACCTGTAGGGGGCAGGCTGGCTTACTTTGTCCAGGACTGGGAGTCTTTAACATCAGACAGGTGGGTCCTGGAAGTAGTGAGCCAGGGTCTGGTTCTCAGCTTCAAAAAATTTCCAAAGATGAGAGCCAGATCTTTTCCACCTGCAAACCCTTTAGAGACTCTTGCTTTGGAAACAGAAGTCTCAATCCTCCTGGCTCTCAGAACTGTAGAAAGGGTTTCTCCCCCACACCAGGGCAAGGGTCTGTACTCCAGGTACTTCCTTACCCCAAAAAAGACAGGAGAGTGGCGGCCTATCCTGGATCTAAGATATCTAAACAAGCACCTTTTAAAACCAAAATTCAAAATGGTGACTCTGGGAA
Source organism: Neoceratodus forsteri (assembly GCA_016271365.2). Lineage (NCBI taxonomy): Eukaryota > Metazoa > Chordata > Ceratodontiformes > Ceratodontidae > Neoceratodus > Neoceratodus forsteri. Next base: position 242,351,125 of record CM057451.1, read on the forward strand.
TGATTTTACCCTCCCTAAGGCCAGGGGACTGGCTAGCTTCCCTGGACCTCAAGGATGCCTACTTCCATGTTCTTATCAGAAGCTCCCATCGAAAGTACCTCAGATTCGAACTGCCCTCAGGCCATTATCAGTTCAGAGCAATGCCCTTCGGCCTCACCTCTGCCCCAAGGGTGTTCACAAAATGTCTGGCAGTAGCAGTTGCTCATCTAAGAAGGCAAAAGATTGCCATTTTTCCCTACCTGGACGACTGGCTCATTGTGGGTCAGTCTCCAGACCAGGTCAAATCACACCTGCTAGTTACCCAGCAGCTGCTTACCTCTCTGGGCTTTCTTCTCAATCTTCCAAAGTCAGTTCTGGAACCTGTCCAGGTACTCACCTTTATAGGCGCAGAACTGACACAAAGAAGCCAGAGCCTTCCTTCCCTGAAAGGGTAAGGACCTTGGTGGCCCTGGCCTCGTTCTTCACTCTGCAGGTCTCTGACCAGCAAGGCATTTCCTGCAGCTCCTAGGACACATGGCTGCTTCCACAGCTGTAGTGCAAGGAGCAAGATTTCAGATGAGGGACATTCAGTTCCATTTGAGAGCTTTCTGGTCTCAAAGAAGCGATCCCCTATCCAAGTTAATCCCAGTGACTCTAACCCTGATCCAGGCCCTTCAGTGGTGGCAGGATCAGAGCAATCTGAGACAAGGGGTGCCTTTCATCCCTCTGTCCCACTCCTTGACCCTTACTACAGATGCATCCCTCTTGGGATGGGGAGCTCACATGGGCGACCTCTCCACCCAGGGGTTATGGTCCCTCAGGAATCTCTGCTCCACATCAATCTGTTGGAACTCAGAGCTGTTTTCTAGCACTTGCTTTTTTCTGCATCTGTTCAGAACAAGGTGGTGCAGGTCAGAACAGACAACACCACTACAATGTGGTACATCAACAAACAAGGGGCACTCGGTCTTCGGCCTTGTGCACCGAGGCGGTGAAGTTGTGGTCTCTGGCTTATTCCCTGAACACTTCCCTCATAGCAGTTCACCTCCCAGGCAAGGACAATGTCCTGGCAGATGCTCTCAGCAGGATTTCCCAGGGCCATCATGAATGGTCACTGGATCCCCTAGTACTGTGGATAGTTTTTGCCAGATGGGGCACTCCTCAGATAGATCTTTTTGCAGCCCCAGACAATCATCAACTTCCACTTTTTGTTGCAGGCCCCCAGTGTTGGGCTCAGTCCCCCTGGATGCCTTTCTCCTCGATTGGGAAGGAAGTTCCTTATGCCTTCCCCTTCCTCTCCTGTTCAAAGTACTAGTCAAAATCAGGTCTCAGCCCTGCAAGATGATCCTGATTGCTCCAGACTGGGCCAGGTAGCCTTGGTACCCACTCCTTCTGTCCTTAGCAGCCCATCTTCCCCTGTGTCTCCCCAGGAACCACAATCTGTTAACCTGTGCTCAGGGGAGAGTTTGGTATCCGAATCTCAAATCCCTCAACCTCAAGGCTTGGCTCTTGAGCAGTTAGAGTTTGCTGATCTACAACTTTCTCAAAGTGTTCTCGAAATCCTGAAAGCTGCTAGGAAGCCTTCCATCAGGGCTACCTATAACTCCAAGTGGAAAAGGTTTTCCATATGGTGTTCTGGGAAGCATATTTCCCCGGAATCTGCTGATTTACCCACTGTATTGGATTATATGGTCCATCTTAATTCTTTGGGACTGAGACCAGCTACCCTGAAAGTGCACTTGGCAGCTGTCTCTGCCTTCATTTCAGCAGGGAAGCCCTCTTCTCTTTCTGCTCACCCTGTATTTTCCAAGTTTTTTAAGGGATTGCTTCATACCAATCCTCCATTCAGGGACCCTGCCCCTGCTTGGGATCTTAACGTTTGCATTGCTCAGCTGATGCAACCCCCCTCTGAGCCTCTGTCTTCGGCAGAGCTTAAGTAGTTGACTTGAAAACTGTATTTTAGTAGCCATCACTTCTGCCAGGTGCATAAGTGAGTTACAGGCTTTATCAGTGGAGACTGACTTTATTTTTTCACAGGGATAAGGTAGTCCTCAGGACTAACAGGAAGTTTTTGCCTAAGGTGGTTTCGATTTCACCTTAACCAATCTATTTCACTTCCAGTGTTCTTCACTGACCATTCCTCCTCTGGTGAGAGGAGGCTGCACAGCTAGATGTTAAGAGGGCCCTAAGTTACTACATAGAGCGTACTCAAGGGTCACAGGTTTGACTCCCTCCAACTATTTCTCACTTATGGTGAGGCTGGGAAAGGAGACCTGCCACTAAGAGATCCATTGCCAGGTGAATCGCCCTTGTATCCAATTTTGCTTATCAAAAGCTGGGTAAGGTTCCCCTCAGGCCTGGGGGCTCACTCACCAGAGGTACAGCTGCATCTCTAGCTGCTGCTAGAGACATCCCTATCTTGGAGATATGTCAAGCAGCTACTTGGAAAACAGCACACACTTTTCACCAAGCATTACTCCCTGGATATCCAGGCCAGGAGGGATGCTCAGGTTTAGCACAACCGTGCTTCAGAGCCTATTCCCTAAGTAGGTTCTGTCCTCCTCCATGGAGGTACTGCTGTGTAGTCTGCATCTGTCATAATATAGCAAGACTTCATGTTGTTTGAAGAAAAATTACTCACCTTAGTAATGTTGTTTCTTCTAATGGAGTCTTGCTATATTATGACCTCCCCCCCAGCCTGCCCCTCTCAGAACTTCTACTTGGTGTAGGGTGGGCAGTCCACTGTTGGCATTTATTGATGCCTCTTTATGTTTGGGTGTTGTGTTTTATTTAGTTATTTTATCTTTTTTTCTGGTCCCCTGACTTGAGTCTGGTGTTGGGACCAGGAAAATTGTGAATATTTTAGTAGCCAGTTGGCTAGTGTAGGTTACAGCTTCCACACAGAGCCTTAGTGAGTTTTGCTCGTAAAGATCTGACGGTTTTGGTTTGAAACCACCCTAACAGAGCTTCTTTAACCGAGCTCGCGCTCTAAGTTCCATGCTCTGCATGGAAGTTAACTCTTTCACCTCCGGAGCAGTTCTAATGGTGGGACAAACTGCATCTGTCATAATATAGCAAGACTCCATTAGAAGAAACAACATTACTAAGGTGAGTAATTTTTTCTTCCTACCCACTATTTAAAAATATAGCACTTAGGTTTACTTAGCACAGCTATAAATATAGCACTGCAGTGACCCGACCCACCTAATAGAACTGCACTACCATATTACTTTTAATTTGAATTTTCTCAACTTACTTGCCAAATTCTGAGTTCAGATGTTCTGATGAAAGCAGTCCTTTTGCTGCGGGAAAAGCCAATAAAGCAAACAGAGTGAACAGGGTAAAATACAGCTTGTTCTAGAAGATTTGCTGACAGCTCCTTATACAAATGGAAAAATGCTGTCCAAATAAAGAACCCCTGCTACTGTTCCTTCTCCTGCAGCTCTGTGACTACTACAATGCTCAGTTATTTGAGTTCTGAGTTACTTAGCAGAAATCAGCATATATATTAAGTGGTGGTTTTCTTGTGCTAAATCTGCTCCACCTAAGTGTGCTCCCAATTAGCAGAGCTAACAGCACTAATGCCTGTGCTTCAGCAGTTGAGCAATTAATCGATTGAGCACCTATCCAGTTAGGTAAATCAGTGCCTGCAAACTCTACTGCTATAATGTCCCCAGAATTAAAATTTGCTGTTATTAGCTCCTTATTTAATATATACAAACCCCTCGTGTTCCACGTGTTCCTCCCTGTTGCAATGCGCTTAGTAATTTAGGTTTAATAGTTTACAGATATCTGTACGTGACATAGAGGATAATGGCTGGGGATCGGGTGATAACCACACTGTAATCACCTCGAGTGGTTGCTAGGGCAACATGGTAAACTTCGAGAGCGCAGCTTGAGAGGTTTACTGTAGCCCTAGCAACCACGAGAGGTGATTTCAGCGTGGTTGTCACCTGATCCCCAGCCATATTCTTTTATAGTGTATGGTCAAAAAACACTGTTTGCATTCTGTGTGTGAGAATTATGGAACTCTGGTGCATTCTTTTTTCTTATGCCACTGTTTGGAAGTTCCGAAGTGTGGTTAGCAACTTTAAAAATTCTAAATACTGCATAACAAAGCTGTGTGACTGCTGATTATGGTGGTTAATAGGCACTTATAATGTATGTTAGGTGTTAACCACTACAATCAGCAACACACGCTTAGTTATGATTGTTTAGAATTTAGTAGCAGTTAACTACACTGGGAACTCCGCAAACAGTGGCATAAGGTAAGATGTACCAGAGTCTCCATATTCACAGAATGCAAACAGTGTTTTTCGACCATACACTATAAAGATGATGGCTGTGATCAGGTGACAACCATCGCTGAACACCTCCCGTGGCTGTTAGACTGAGAACCTCCCCGAGCCGCGCCTCCCGAGGTTTACCATGTTGCCCTAGTAACCACCGAGGTGATTACACTGTGGTTATCACCCGATCCCCAACCATTATCCTCTATACCATACATTATATAGAGGATATCGAGTTAGATCGGTGATAACGACGCTTGAAATACTCCTCGAGTGGTTACTGGAACACGGGTAAACCCCGAGAGCGCAGCCTCGAGAGGTTTACTGTAGTCCTAGCATCCACGTAGAGGTGATTTCAGCTTTTGTCACCCGATCCCTAGCCATCATCTTTTATAGTGTATGGTCAAAAAAACACTGTTTGCATTCTATGTGTGAGAATTATGGAACTCTGGTGCATTTTTTTTTGTTATGCCACTGTTTGGAAGTTCCAAAGTGTGGTTAACAACTTTTAAAATTCTAAACAGTGCATAACAAAGCTGTGAGACTGCTGATTATGGTGGTTAATAGGCACTTACCATACATTATATAGCTATTTTGGGTAAAATCTAAGATCTTAGAATAAGAATAACTAGCAATATCTGTACTTTAGGCATTAGGCAAAGCACACAAAAATCGGAAATAGGTCAAAACCAAGTGTAGCCAAAAATGACCAAACAGTTGCCACTGAGATCAGTCCCTCTGACCAAAAGTCGGCAAAAAGGAAAAAACTCAATTCCTAGTTCTAGGCTCTGTGAGGACTGTAAGGTGCAGTTTAATACCACGTGTATATCGAGGTTTAGCACACAAATCTTTTTTCTAGGGGGGTTTCTTCACGGTCGTCCCGAATGACCATTTTTTGTCCCTGTCAGTTCTCAAACTTCAGCTCTAAGCAAGGGTGAAACCCCTGTGCCAGCAGTCGCTCTGCTCCCTTAGCCGATGTTCGCCGTTATCCGCTGTCGGCTTCTCGTATCTTGGGGCTCTGGCGCTGACACTGGCTCCAGCTAATTCCTGTAGGAGACAAAAAATAGAAAGTCTGGGAGAAGACCCTGGGGTGGAGCATATAAGCTGGTCTGGTAAGAGAGCAAACTTTTATGGCAACGGTGGCATACCTTGTATAAAATAAAAATTGGCAAAAGCTCTCCTGCTCCTCTGTCTTTCTCCACAAGACCAAACAGCCTCCTAAAAACTCTGTTCACGGCCAAACCCCAAAAAAATATTTGACAGGAGTGCTGCACAAAGTGACGATAAAGGAAGACAAACAAAAGCAGCCACTAGTGAGGTTGGGTAATATGCAATGGAGGGGCGATCCAGAGGACTCTGACAGCTCACAGGCCTCGAGGCCTTTGCCTGCCTGGAATCAGAGTGGCCCTCCCCAACAAAATAGAACAAAAAGGGCAAAATACTTAACATCATCCTTCAGGAACTAAGACACTTTCATTCCGAAATCACCACAAAACTGGATGACATGGGATCCAAACTGAGTACCTTACAATGCCGAGCAGATGACAAAGAGGCCCAGCTCACTGCTACAGACCGCTGGTAAACTGCCTCGAGGAAGCGGTCCTGCAACTATTAGAAACATAGCATCAGATCCAGGAGCAACAGGAAGATGCAGAGTAGGATGAAAAGGAAAAATATTCACCTTTATGTCTTACTGGAGAATATTGGAGGGCAAGACATTAACAATTTCCTTGCTTATTTCTTCGGGGTTCAATTCTAAACTGAAAGGATATTCTGTGATGTAAATGGGTTAAATAACCTGGTTAAAAGAGCAAAAGTTTTTTTTCTATCATAAGGAAAGAGAAGCCAGCTGTCATATGCATGCAAGAGACATACCTCACATAGCAAGAGTGTATGAAGCCTGTTAAGTTTGGATATTCTGCAGCATACTCATCCATGTATAAAAAAGGAAGAAGATGCAGGGTAATAATTCTCATGGCAAAGAGTACAGCATTTCAGCAAGCCAAGATTGTCCAGGACAAGGGAGGATGCTGTGTGATAGTACAGTGGAAACAGAGTGCACCCCAATCATGTTAGCCATATGGTATCTACCCCCTCCTGGCCCACACACCCATTTCCTGAAACAGATGGTTAACTTTGTGCTGGATATTCAAAGAGGGATTCTCCTGGTGCTGGGTGTCTGTAATCCCCTCCTTGATTTCACAGGGGACACCATCATACCTCACACTGCCAGGGCCTCGGTTGCATGGTGTCGCAGGTTAGTCCCCCGATTGATTAGGCAGACGTGTGAAGGGAGTTACTCCCTCATGAAAATGGCTTCACCCACTTTTGTCACCCTCCCCAAACGTAGAGTCATGTAGACTATGTCTTTATACATAAAGCTGAGCTGCATAGAATTTCCACTTGCCAGTTAGGCACAATCTCCTTTTCCGACTATGTGGCCATTGTCATGGAAGTAGACTTGGGGTTATTCCACAGGACCACAAACTGGTGTCTAGACTACTTTTATTTAAAGAACAAAATACTTGTGGAGCTAGTTCGCCAACAGATTAAAGAAATTATCTTTCACATTGACTTCCCTCCGATCAGCCCAGCAACTGTATGGGGCACAGTAAAGGTGGTTTTAAGAGGTCATCTTATAAGTTACACTGTGTGAAAAGAAAAGGAATGTAAAGCACATAGGGCAGGTATCTTGGGTAACCTGACATTCTTGCAGCAGCAGCAGGGTACACTTTATTTATTTTATTTTATTTATTTAGTTTTTGTTAACCGGGTAAGTGCGCTAGTCAGCAAGTGACTGTTTTCAGGCACGACCCGGGAGGTACAATTACAATACACAAAGAGTACAGCCAGATTATTAAGACAACGAGTACAAAAAATGCAGAGAGAAATACATATGGCAATGTAACATACATTAGTAAACAAAAATATACTTTAGCACTTGATCATGGAACATACTCAAAAATGTGAATAGTAGAAGGCAGAAAATAAGAGAGGATAGGCATCAGTAGAAAAGACACAAGGAAGGGAAAACTGGCAAAAGGATGGAGGGAGAGATTAAGTGGAAAGGAGGTGCTGTCAGAATCGGCAACAGCGGGTGAGGTACCAACCTGCGGCCGGGCCTATGGAGCCGAAAGACGGCAGGCGAAGAGAGGGTGGTGGGGGGAGCGGCAGTAGACGGCAACAGCGGTAGGAGGTAGGAAAATACAGCCGGTCTGGTGGAACCGATAGACGGCAGGGCGAGAGTGAGGATGCCGGTGAGAGGGGGATAGAGGCGGAGGAGTTACGGCAATAGCGGCAAAAGTGTCAAAGTCAAGCCGAGCCAGTGGAACCAAGAGACGGCAGGAAGGGGGGTCGGTAGACGGTGGGAGTAGGCGGTAGTAGGTGGAGAGAGGTGACTAAGCACAGCCAGGAGGGTGGGGACTAAGGAGGGGCATGGATGAGGTAGGAACAGGTAAAGGTGAGTTTGGTGGGGAGTGGCAAAAAGGGGGGAAGAGGATATAACAGAAGAAGGGGGGGAAGAGAGCAGCAGTGGGGTTAAGTGAGGAGAGGCTGTGAAGTGAAGATAAGAATGTCATGGAGTAGAATAGCGACTTACAATTGTCAACAGCTAACATTAGGCTTATAAAGAAACAGGTTAAGGCAACATTAATTACAAGGCACAAAATAAAACATTAATTACAAGGCACAGTATAGAACACCCATTTGGACAGGCAAAAGTGCTAGCAATGAGGAAACAGTACAAATGCAGCGGATCAGGTAGGGTCAAAGCAAACACATTTGTCCATAGTAGTGAGGAAAGTCCTGAGTTTGCTCTTAAAAGTCATATGAGTGGAGACATCTCTTAGATCCTGAGGTAGTAGGTTCCATAGGTGGGGGGCAGCATGATGGAAGGAGCCTGACTCCACGGTACTTCTGAAGGTTAAAAAACAACTGGGTGACCTGGCCTTGCAACAAACTGAAAAAGCACTGAGGTATCTCAGGCAAACATTTGTGATGGTGGACGCAGAGCAACACGGCTTCTAGCCCACAGAGTAAGGGGATATAGACAGAGAGGCACAAACACTAAAGTTAAACACCCTGACAGCAACCGGGTAAACAGAGATATAGACTCCATAGTGGAGGCTTTCTTGACCTATTATAGAAAGTTGTACTCCTCAGATGCAGATCCAGATCAAACAAACCTCCATGCTTTGCTAGATGAGGTGCACCTCCCCTATCTCCAAGATTATGCTAAGGCAGCCCTGGAGGCCCCCAAGAACTGCAGGAAGCAATTGGGTGTCTGAAGTCGGTGAAATGTCTGGGCCCAGATGGATATCCAGCAGAATTTCTTAGAAAGTTCTTCCAGGACCTTTCTCCTCTCTCTTTCTCAGAATAGATAATGATCTGCTGACCAGTGCAGCCCCTCCCACATCCTGGAGCTATGCTGTGATTTCCATAATTCGTAAGGCAGGAAAAATCCCAGACTGCTGCGACTCCTATAGACCAATGTTGGTGTTAAACACCGGCTGTAAGCTTTTTATGTCTGTACTGGCAAAATGTCTGGAGCCCCACCTACCCTACCTAATTCACCTGGACCAGATGACATTCGTTCAATCACAGCAGATCGTGCACAGTGTAAAGAGATCCATTTCTATCCTCTATCATGCAGTCTCCTCTGGAACACCTCTCCTTGCTCTCAGTCTTTATGTAGAGAAAACATTTGAGTGAGTGTCCTGGACCTTTCTCTGCACCACACTGAAATGCTTTGCTTCCCCCCTTTTTTCATAGACTTGCTCCTCCATATTTATAGCTCCCCTCCAGCACAGGTGCATGTGAATGGCCACCTTTCTTCCTGCTTTGAATAGCACCATGTGATAAAGTCACAGGAAAAAATGACGATGTCACAAATGCCGATGTAATTCTACCGAACGCACATATGCCGCAGAGAAATTTCACTGCAAGTCAAAATGTCGAAAATGACTAAAACCCAGAAAACAGGAACGGAACACCTGAGACAGATTTGAGAGTTTGCACAGCGCAATATAACTAAGTCCAGTCTGCACAGCACTGGAGAAACAAGAATGTTGCAAGGCAGCCATATGTTCCATACGACATTGGCATGCAACATTTTTCCATCGGTATTTTTCCCATGCTGTTGTTGAAAAGACATATTGATCGGCGCCTCTTTGAATTACAGAGGGGGACCCAGCACTGGTGCCCCCTCTCTCTCTCTTTGTCATTTATATTGAGCCTTTAGCATAGGCCATACTGATATCTGAAGATATCCAGCTCCTGATGGGGGGGAGACAATGAACTGCACTTTATGTGGAGATTGTCATGCTCTGTCTTTCTGCCCCAGATACTGACCTCCCAGCCAACTGGTCTCTTTTGTGAACTTTTGGTACCTCTTCTGGCTATAAGTTGAATTAGAAAAAAAAAACGGAGTCCCTGACAGTTAATTTTACACACTTTGCCTTTCTAATATCCCAGTTTACTTTTTGGTGGGGACTCTCGTGAATTAAATATTTGGGAGTCATTCTCACAGATTCTGCCACACAGCTGTTCCAGGCCAATATTTTCCCCTGCACATGCAGCTCCAGATGAACCTGGACAAATGGACTGTGCTGTTTCTGTCCTTGGAGAGGTGGGTAGCGACAATCAAAATGATGGTGCTCCCAAAATTCTTATACCCGTTCTAATCCTTGGCTATCCCAATAAGTGTGGGAAACTGGAATAGATGGCACAAGATGTCTAGATTCCTGTGGCAGTGATGCCTCCCCCCCAAACTGGGTGTGCTACCCTCTGTATGTTGAACGATCAAAGCATACGCTTTCTCCAAACATAGAACATAGAAACATAGACTTTGATGGCAGATAAGGACCACTTGGCCCACCCAGTCTGCCCATTTCCCTTCCTATTGGATAAGCTGCAGATTCTAGTTAACCAACAGCCTACTTCCTGCAAACCCCCACTACAATTACCTTATGTCTGTCCCATGCATGTTTGAATTTCCCCCCACTGTTGTAGACCCAACAACCTCCCCAGGAAGGCAGTTCCATGCATCCACAACTCTCTCCCTGAAAAAAAATTTCCTCACATTACCCAAGACCTTCATAACTACTATGAGGTGGCACAGCTTCAACCAGTTCTGCACTGACTTAGAAATATGCCAACGCACCAATGGGAACAACTGGAAAGAGTGACCTTACCCACGTCCCTTCCACAAAGAGGCACATGGACTAGTAACAGATCCACACATTAGTGGACTGCAGCTTGCTCTTCATCTCCGCCTCACTCATAATATGGAGACAGTGGACAGCATGGGTGGGACTGAGGGAGCAGATGCTATGGTTACTCCCTCTTCACCTCCACAAGGACTTCATACCAGCTAGGCTGGGTACCATATATAAAGCTTGGTACTAGTCAAGGGCTCAAATACCCCTTTCAGCTTCTGCAAAGTAAACACATGAATACATTCCAAAAGGTCAAAAACATTCTAGATATACCGCAGACTAATATGTTTTGCTGTTTCCAAGCTTAGGCCTACCTTACCAACTGTATTCGCCATGGACCTATATAAGACCATAGAAATCCACTAGTTGTTGTTGACAATATCCATGTTGTTGGGTGGTCCCGTGCCCCACCTCATATCACAACTCTATGCCACACTCCTCCAGCTCAAATCACTCTCCCACAATAGGTATTGGATAGGTAGAATTAGGTGATCAGACAGCCCCTTATCCAGAAACAATGGCAGGTAGCTTGCACCAGTTCCCACAAAATTTACTCATCATTGTCCTGAAGGGAGTTCAGCTGGAAATGTCTAGTTTGATATTTTCTAACCCCAGACCAGCAGGTACACAGAAAGACAGCATCAAATAGCCCTTGGGAGGCAGTGTGGAGAGGAGCAGGCAGAACATTATCACATCTTTTGGGCCTGCCCATGTCTGGCCCCTTTATTTCCTCAATTGAGGACATACTAAAGTGATCTTTCCACAAATTAATCTCACTGAACACCTGTTCCTCTTTATGCTGTGCCCTCAGGGTGTGAGGGATCCAACTACTAGACATCTTCTGAGGATTCTTACTACAGTAGAGGGTTGTGGATGCATGGAACGGCCTTCCAGAGGAGGTTGTGGAGTCAAAAACAGTGGTGGAATTCAAGCATGCATGGGACAGTCATAAGGCAATTCTAGGGGTTGGGGGTAGGAAGAAGTAGGCTGCTGGTTAACTAGGATCTACAGCTTATCCATTAGGTAGGGAAATGGGCAGACTGGGTGGGCCAAGCGATCCTTATCTGCCATCAAAATCTATGTTTCTACAGTGGTCAAAAAGTGCATTACAAAATGGTGGCTCACAGTAGGGGCCCTAACCATTAAGGACTGGATCACACTCGTGAATGCCACATGTGCTATAGAAACCCTAACATATGCAGTGAGACAGCAGGAGGAGAAAGGACATAACCCAGATGGAATTGATGGCTCCTGTTTGCAGTGAGTAAGGACTCATATTTTGTACCCTGAGAGGGAGACTTAGTTTAGCGTAAGTTAAAGGGTGGGGTTGGTATCTTTTCACACCAAGGGGTCTGCACTGTGGAAGGTAGAATCCTGTGTCTTTATGTCTAAGAAATCCGTTGAACTTCAAAAGATAATATTAAGTGTACTCATTACCTGTCATGGGTTGTTGTCTTTCTATGTTGTGCTCTTATCATGTACTGTTGTGTCATAGTGTACATCAGAAAATGTAATAAAATTTGATTATTTAAAAAAATCTCGTAATCACCATAGATTTGGCCCTTACTTCACCCATATCACAGTCCCTTGCAAAGCTATTAACTCCAGGCTAAGCATGGCTTATCAGGCCCGCAGCTTCCTTCCTCCCAAAGCAAGGATAGCTGTATCCCAAGGTATTCTCCTCCCCTGCCTGCAATACAGCTGTCTTATTTGCTCAACTGCCCCCAAACAATTCCAAGGTATTCTTCTCCCCTGCCTGCATTAAAGCTGTCTTGTTTACTCAACTATCCACAAAACTATCCTTCACAGATGAGATGTGGCCTATAACAATATCTGTTGATTTTCCTCTTCCTTCCCATGTCAGACCCATCATTGCTTGCTATATACAACCCTGTGTTTGATCTCCGTTTCTCCTGCGTGTTCCTGCTCATTAGCGTATTTTGTCTATAATCTACTAAGGTTCACCATTCCTGATACCCTGATCTCTCTGTTACAAATTGCCCACTCATCCTACTCTTTCAGAACTGTGAACTCGTCAACCCTCACCATTCCCAAATGCACCACCAAAATGGGTTATGATGCCTTTTCATCTTTTGCCCCTAGGCTTTGGAACTCCCTTCCCACCTTCATACATAATTCTCCCACTAAATTCTCCTTCAAAGGGGCTCTGTGGAACCCCGTACTTTTACATTCTGTCTGTCATTGCATATGGAGTAGTAATGAATAGTAGTAAAGACATTTACTTTTGTACAGGATATAACTGGTAGGGCTAGAAATCCTGTTTACAAATTTGTGCTGCTACAGTGTCGTTGTTGCCTAAATCTTATAAGAGGTAGAGTTAGAATTTACATAACTCTAAGCAAGATATAGATAGTACATTAAGGTAGAATGATACAAATCGGGTAGTATACATTCATTTGAAAGTACATAACTGCATGCTGTATGGGAAAAGTGGCTGTGCCTTACTAGGGCTGCAGTGGGTGGAGCCCTGCAGACCTCTTGCGAGGAGAAAATAACTCAGTGCATTCCCTCTGATTGAACAAGCTGTTGGAGGGCCACCACAATCGCCTCCATGTCTGTGAAGCACTCTGCTCATTGTCTCAGTTGGAAGTAGTGCTGCACTATTTATAGAAACATAGACTTTGACGGCAGATAAGGACTGCTTGGCTCACCTAGTCTGCCCATTTCCCTACTTAGAGGATAAGCTGCAGATCCTATTTAACCAATAGCCTATTTCTTCCTACCCCCCACAAAAATTGCCTTATGTCTGTCCCATGCATTCTTGAATTCTCCCACAGTTTTAGACCCCACAACATATTCAGGAAGGCTGTTCCATGCGTCCACCACCCTCTCTGTGAAAAAATACTTCCTCACATTGCCCCTGAGCCGTCCCCCCTCTATCTTCAAATTGTGTCCCCTTGATCTTCCCTTGTCAATCTTCACCATTCATTACTTCCTGGGTGTAAGCCGGAGGCACGCACTCGTCACGGGAGCTTTTTTTTAAAGTTTGCACTAACGGCACCGCCCTCGAGAGTGACGTCATGCGCGAGGGGCGGCCATTAGTGGCGACCACTCCTCCTCCAACTCAGTTCTGTTTCTCCTCCGCCGAGGCAGCACCTGTTTTGTGGAGTGAAGTTTTCTACCCGCGAAGTACCGATCCTGTTTTCCTTCGTGACTCGACGCCATTCCGGTAAGACTGTTCTTTTTCTATCATACGCGCCGGTGTGTGTTCCTACTGTGTTTTATCCTTATTAGTTTCGCGTGATGTCCGGTTCCGGAGCTAAGCGCTTTTCGAAGATGGGCCGTGCCCCTATGCGTTGTGCTCCTGTGGCGGCATTTCTCCGTCTCCGGACCGGCATGACGGTTTGCCTTCGTTGCCTGGGACCCAACCATGACATGGATTACGTCGGCGCCTGTTTCGATGGACGCCGTGTCTCCGAAGTCCAGCAGCATTCAAGCTCAAGCAAAGCCCCGCCCGACCTTCGGGGACGCGCCAAGGGATTCTCAGGTAAGGTCTCTAGGCTCCTTCCCCGGTCCCTCCCGGCCTATACGGTCCGAGGAGGAGGAGGGGTCTCCTCGCCTTTCTTGCCGAGGAGGAGGCCCCTTCTGCGGTGTCGGGGGAGCGTGTTAGTCCCTCCCGGGGCCGCGACGCCGACACCGCCTCGGCAGTCACCTCCTCGGAGGTGCAGGCTCCCCCCGTGTCGAGGCCCTCGGCTCTTGGGCCTGGCACAGGTGGACCCTCGACGCCGCCTTCCGGTGCTGTTTCGGATCCCGGCACCGTTTGCGGTGCCGGTGATCGAAGCGGCGCCGTTCCCGGTGCCGTTTTGGATCCCGGGCGCCTGTTCATGCGCCGGTGATCAAGGTGGCACCGCTGGCGGCACCGCTTGGTCCCGGGCGCCATTTGCGAGCGCGCTGTGATCATGGCGGCGCCATTGGCGGTGCCGCTATGCCTCTGCACCGCTTCCTGTGCCGATGGTCATGGCGGCGCCGTCAGCGGTGCCGCCTCGCCTCCTGGCGCCGCTGGCGGCGCCGTGGGCCTAATCTTGCCTCCTCGCGGCGCCGGGTCGGTTTCCGGCACTGGGAGCGGTGCCGTTTGTCCTACCGGCGCCGTAGGGGGTTGGGAGTCGGGCCTGGCTGCTGCCAGCGTTGGGGGGGGGCGAGCAGCCGCCACTGGCCTCGCTGCTCACAAGCGCCAGGCCTCTGGGACCCTGGGTGGCCAGTATTGGAGGTCCAGCTGGTCTCATCTTTCCTCGGAGGACGATGACTCAGACATGGACTCCATCCTGGCACCCCCACTCTTCGGGGTCTGGGTCCCTGTGGCTAGAGGTACCAGGCGGCGCAGCGGGTCCCTCCCTCTGTCCCCTTCCGCTTGCCTCTCTGAGGGTCCCTGGCTGGGGTGGCCGGGGTCTCAGGGGCAGGCATGGGGGTGACGGAGGGGGAGGCTCCCCTCTCTGGAGGGCCAGTGACAGCTACCCCCCAGGGTGCTGTTGCCCCCTCTGGGGACAGGGGAATGCTGCTGTCGAGGAGGAGGGCCCTCTCGGAGTCCGAGGGGTTGAGGGGCAGAGGGTCTGGCTCTCGGTCTTCTGTGGCCACCTCGGGGGGGGGTGGCCAGGAGCCGTAGTGCAGAACCCCGCCCTTCCCTCCGGGGCTCTAGGGCGCCCTCTGGCGGCGTTCTTGCGGACTGCCCTTCTGGATCCATGCAGTCCCGGCGTCGTCACAGGGGAGGTTCTCCCCCTGGGCTCTTCCAGGCTCCGCTTCCCAGAGTTCCGTTCTCATGCCTGGTCTGTTGTCCGGGATCCTCCAGCTAGGGCCCGCCCTCGGATTCCAGAGCCCTGGCAGAGAGCTGCTGCCTCCTCGGAGATGCCCCTCCTATCTCTCTCTCTCACCACCCCGCCTCCCAGGCCATGTCGGTCCTACGGTCCGCTATCCTGGGAGCAGTTCAGGGTCTCTGCTGTGCCTTCCCCTCATGTTAGATACATGCATGAGCGGGTCTTTCGACTCTCCCCACCGCCGCAAGAGTCTCTCTGACATTCCAGCTCCCCATCATCCTCGCCTCTCCTCTGAGGAGAGGAACTCTGCTCATCTTTCTCTGATGCTGATTTCACGGAATATCATGCTTCTTTCGGAGGATGGTGAGGATCTTCGGATTTTCTATGTTCTGAGAGACAATACCAACGGGAGACGCGAGAATTCCTTGGTGAATTCAGTGCCCAGCATTTGGTGGTACCTTCCTGGCCTATCCTCCAGGAGGCGTCCTATCCGATCCTGGCAGTCCCCAGCCGCTTTCTTCTCCAGCCCGGCTGACTGTCAGTGTAGGTATTGTGCACCCTCAGAGTCTCTAGGTACCCTTCCCAACCCCCCCTCTGGTTTGGTCTACCTAGACACTCCTTCCGGGCGCCGCTGCCTGGCGCACGACCGCCCACCGGATCCGGACTCTCTCCAGTTCGACCGCTAGGGGCAGATGTTCTCTTCTTCTGTGCGGTTGCCTATATTGCATCTCATCAGGCTCACCACGCTGCCTACAACCGCATTTGTGTTCGATGATGTTCCAGCTGTTGGCATCAATGCCTGACACGGAGCAAACCAGACAAGCTGCTGCTCCTCCGCTGTAGGCCTGGAGCTGGCAAGACATCAAGCAAGGGCATCTCACGACGCCATGAGGTGGGCTTCCAGGCTTATGGGACAGCGATCTGCATCAGGCTGGACGGCATGGCTTTGTCTCTCTAAGTTGTCACCCTTGGCCCGGGCGGGTGATTCGCTTCCGCCTTCCGGGGACCCTCCTTTTCTCCTCTAGAGCTAGGAGACTCTTTGCAGGGCTCCCTCCGCCTCCCTCGCCCTCAGGAGGCACCTCCTAGCTTCTTCTCCCACTTAGGCTTTGAATAAGCCAGGTCTTCTCCTTCTGTTTCTCACCAACAGGAGGCTGGGGGTCTTGTTCCCTCAGGTATTTTACCTCCTCCGGGGAAGAGGATGTACGACCCAGTAGTAATAGAATGGTGAAGATTGACAAGGGAAGATATGAAAATTACGTACTCTCCGAATTCATGATCTCTCTTGTATCTTCACCATTCATTACTTACACCCGCCCACCATCCCCTCAGTGGCCTCCTCCTGTGGCTTCTCCACCTCCCGCTCCTTCCTCTCTGCAAAAAATAATAACAATATAAAAAAAAAAAAAAGGAGGGCAAATTACTCCAGTTTCCCAAAAAAAAAAAAAAAAAATGTTATATCTATATCTCAAAGGGGGATCCTTATTTCTCCAGAAAATTATTTACTCTAAGATTCTTGGGCCTTTTCCTGGAATTCATATATGGTGATCAGGCTGCACAACTATCTCTTGCCATACCTTCTGGCAGATATTTCTGGGTTTTAGCCTGACTCTGGCTATACAGTTTTGATCCTGCAATTCCCTGCTACCAGCTGTTAAGCCCTAGAATCTCAAACCCCCTTTATTCTTGCCTCTGCAGAGCAGAGGAATGGTACGACTATTTTTCTTTAAAAAAAAAAAAAAAGAAAACTGAGGGAACTCCTCCGACTGCTATAAGGCAATCTCTAATTTAAGGTCATGCTCCTAAGCCGGCAGTCTATGCTCTGTAAAAAAAAAAAAAAAAAGGGAAAACAAGGGCGAAGAAAATCCTTCTTGTAATATTTTGATGATTGGTTTTTCCTTCTAGTGTCCTCCTGACAGTTTTACAGAGAAGCAGTGCTGACCATGACCAATCTTCAGCAGCTTGCTAGTTCTGGCCTGCCTTGGCAAGTCCGCTGAGTTCCATTTCTATACCTATAAACCGCCTGAAAGGCCTAGATTTTCCATTTCTAACCCCTTGAGCAGCTCTCACAAGCTGCCTGGGATTTATCCTTCTCCTCGGGTGTCCTCCAGTTAAAGGCCTTTCTCTGCCAGGAGCCCAAAGTGGGATCAAGGACCATGGTATGTGAAGATGAGGACTATGCCCTCCTGAGTCTGTCTAGCTGGTTCGGTGAACCTTCTTCAGCTCTATCACCGGGTCTTGCTTCCCTGTTAATCGAGCCTTAACTATCGTAACTATGCTCGTTGGGCATTCTGGTCCCTTCAACATCCCATCTTTCTCTCTCTTCTTCTTCTTTTCTTCCTTATTACCTTCCTTCTCTCTCCTCAGAGTCGCCCAGGTAAGGAGGCCCTGCGGTCCCTAGGTTAGGATACTCTTATCTCCTCTGTCCTTCCTCCATCGGCTTATTCTTTTCAGTTCATTCTTCCTTACTTTGCTATCCCTTGGCTATCTTGCCTCGCTATCTCTATCTCTATGCTTCACTTTTGCCTCCGGCTCACAGAACTGAGTTGGAGGAGGAGTCGGTCGCCACTAACGGCGCCAAGATGACGCATGACGCCACTCCTCGAGGGCGGTGCCGTTAGCATACTTTAAAAAAAAAGCTCCTGATGAGTGCGCCTTCGGCTTACACCCAGGAAGTAATGAATGGTGAAGATACAAGAGAAGATCAAGAATTACGGTAGGTACGTAATTTTCATTTCTTGCACATCTCTTTTTCTGAAAGATCCTACCCTCTTGGACTTTATTGATTCCACTGATGTACTTAAACGTTTCTATCATGTCCTCCCTCTCCCTCCTTTCCTCAAGGGTATACATATTAAGCTCCTTTAGCCTCTCCTCGTATTGCTTCTCTTGCAGACCTTGCACCATTTTAGTTGCCCTCCTCTGAACTGCCTCCATCCTGTCTATGTCCTTGCAGAGATGGGGTCTCCAGAACTGGATGCAGTATTCCAGATGGGGTCTCACCAACTGTCTGTACAGGGGGATAACAACTTCCTGTTTTCTGCTGGTGATGCCTCTCCCTATACATCCCAGTATTCCCCAGCCCTCCCTACCCTTTCTCACATTGCTTGCCAAACCTTAAGGTCATCTGATATGATTACCCCCAGGTCCCTTTCATTTTTGTTGTTGTTACCCCCCCATTGTGTGTAATCTCTGGGTTTTTGTTTCCAGGTGCACTTTGCACTTCTTGCATTAAATCCAAGCTGCCATTTGACCATTCTCCAACTCTTGCCAAGTCCCTTCATCCTTTCCACACCTCTATGTATCAAACCTGCTGCAGATCTTTTGTGTCATCTGCAAAGAGGCATACTTTTCCTTCCAGTCCTCTGCAGTGTCACTTATAAAGACATTAAAAGGACTGGACCCAGTACTGAACCCTGCACGCCACTAGTAACTCCTCTTCTTCAGAGTGGACTCATTTACAATTACCTTCTGTGTCCTGTTGTTCAACCAGTGTTTTACCCAGGCTACCGCCTCTGGGACCTACCTCCAAGGCAGGTTAATTTGACTACTAATCTTTGTGTGGGACTGTGTCAAATGCCTTGCTAAAGTCTAGATAGGCTATGTCCACAGCCCTCCCTTGTCTACTACTTTGGACACCCAGTCAAAGAAATCAATTAGATCTGCCTGACATGACCTTCCGCTGTGAACCCATGCTGCCTTGGGTCTGTGCCCCACTGGCCTCTAGGTACTCAACAATTCTTTCCTTCAGAAGTGATTCCATCACTTTCCCTACCACAGAGGTCAAACTGACAGGTCTGTAGTTTCCTGCCTCTGTCTTGCTCCCGCTTTTGTGAAGGAGAATCGCATCAACCTTCTTCCAGTCCTCAGGTACCACACCATCCTCCCATGATTTGTTAAAAAGGGTAGTCAGTGGTGTCACTAGTTCTCTGCTTAATTCTTTTAGAATTCTGGGGTGAATTCCATCTGGCCCCATTGCTTTGTCCACCTCCAGTTTTAGGAGTTCTTTCAGAACCCTTTCTTCTGTGAAAGGACTGGGATCGACCCCCCCTCTACAGAGTGCTTCTGTTAACTGGATTAGGCAAGTCCCCCATTTCTCGTTTGTGAATACTGAACAGAAGTATTCATTCAGTATCCCTGCTTTTTCACTGTCACTCTCGGCCCACCCACCATCCATTCTATTCAGCCTCACTATCCCTCCCTTTGTCTTTCTACACTCCCTGATATACCTATAAGAGGTTTTATCCCCCTTCTTAACCGAGTTGGCTATCTTTTCCTCAGTTTGTGCCTTTGCTATTCTGATTACCCTCCCTGCTTCCTTCTGCCTTAACTGGTACAGTTCTCTGTCCTGCTCCTTCTGTGTTTCCTTATACTTCCTAAATGCTATCTTTTTCTCCCTAACCTTCACCGCCACTTCTTTTGAGAACCATAGTGGCTTTTTCTTTGGTTTTGATTTGTTTATTTGCTTCACACAGAGGCTTGTTGCCTCTGTGATGGCAGTTTTGATATTTCCCCATTGTTGCTCCACCCCTCCTTCTAGCCTGTTTGCTAGTGCCTTTCTAAGGCAGTCTCCCATCTTGCCAAAGCCAGCCCTCCTGAAGTCCAGAACCCTCACTTTTGTATGGCTTGACTCTGTAGCTGAGTTTATTGTGAACCACACTGTTTGGTGGTCACTTGTTCCCAAATGGCTACCCACTTCTAGATATGAGATCCTCTCACTGTCCCCATTTGAGAGTACGAGGTCTAAGATTGCTTTCTCACGAGTAAGTTCCAAAACTAGCTGTCTGAGGCATGCCAGCTGAAGGGCATCAAGAATGGCCCTGCTTTTGGATATGGCTGCAGCAAAGGTGCTCCAGTTAACATCTGGCATATTAAGGTCCCCCATCAACAGTATCTCCCCTTTCAAACAATATGAAGTCTTGCTGTATTCTGACTATGTGCCGTGATCTCCAACCTTTGAACTGCCCCGGAGAGGAAAGAGTTAACTTTCCATGCAAGGCATGGAACGCTGAGCTCGAGCTCGGTTGAGCCTCTGTCTGCTGTTGTTTGATCCCCAACTGCCAGATTCTTTACTCCGCCTCACTGAACAGTCGCTCTGGAGATTTCTCCTTTGCTCGGTTCAAAAAAGTCTGTTAAAGTGTCGATTTTTCTCTCTGCGAATTCCTACATTCTAACCTGTCGGTTAAGTCTCTGTTTGTGGTACCATGAGTACTAGATAGGTTTCTATATTAGTTTTCTGTGTGGAACTTGTAAACATTGGATCGGTTTGGTTTGAACCGATCAGGTTTGTGAAAAGTTTTTCTGATTTATTAGAGTGTGTAGTAATATATGTATCGGTTCTATAAAACGGATTTCATTACATGCTTTTTTCCAAGACCTGTAACACGGTCAGGAACCTATAGGGGTGTCTTTGCCTGGCGGATTGCCGAAAAAGGGTAAGTTTGGTTAGGACTGGCCATGTCTGAGAAAACCCAAGAAAAAACGGGCCCACTGGGTTTCAACACTGTAGTGTGTGGGGAAACCTTTGCTAAGGCTGATCCCGACACCACCTGTGTTTATTGTCTGGGTCTTGACCACCGATTCAGACTGCCAGATTTGCAAAAGTTTTCCCAAAGCTACCCTGGATAAGAGAGTAGGTAGATCGAGGGAAAGGAGGTCGAAGTTCCGCTGACCCGATGGCTGTCCCGGTTCGGTTCCGACCGAACCAGAAGGAGTGCCCTCTGACCAGGGCGAAGACTTCTTCGGGCAAAAGGAGAACCGACTCTGAGGAGTCGGTTCCGGTTAAAAGAAAAAGAAGGGATAAGTCAGCCAGTTCGGATCCGCAAGTTCTTTCTCCGACCGCTGATGAAATAGCCAAAGCGATAAGGATTGTTCAATTGCTAACTTCGGTTCCGACTGAACCGGCACCGTCGGGTAGGGGCTTGGTTCGGTCGGTTCCCCCGGTTCTGGATTATAATTTAGAAGAATTTTATGAACCAGAGGAGGAGGAGGGAGAGTATGAAGATAGTGATGGTGATTATAAAAGTCTGAATGTGCCCATTGACCCGGACATCTCTCCAGACAGACCTTCAGGTGTTTCTCCTCCTAGGCTTTCTGAGTCCCCTTCCCACTTTATGTTTTACAAAAAAGTGGCTGAAACCCTCCAACTTCCTATGGAAGAAGCAGTAGAGGATCAAGAGGAGCCTGATTACGTTAAGATGATGGACATCCCAGAGTCCAGGAGACTGTCTATTCCCCTCCATAAGTCTTTTGGGAAACAGACATTTAAAATTTTAAAAACTCCTAATTCCATACCTCCTGTGGACAGAAGAATGGACAAGAGGTATCTTCAGGCTCAGATATGGAGTCTTTCCCAGCAATGCAGCCATGTTAGTAGTGCAGGCTGCTGCCTGTGATAAGACAAATATACCCTTGGCTTCACACCCCCCAGATAAGGACTCCAGGAGGATTGATGCCATGGCAAAGAAACAGTACATGGCAGCATCTTTGGGACCCGGGCAGGCTAATTATATGGCCTACACAGCTAGATACCAGAAGTCCAGGTGGGACACTGTGATGGCTCTAGCTAAACAGGTCCCTGACCAGCTTGCTAAGGAGCTGGAGTGGGTGGCTGCAGATGGGATTGAAGCATCCAAGGTGCAGTTTCATGCTGCTGTGGACTCCAATGATGTTTCATCTAGATTCATGGCTACATCTGTGGCCCTTCTAAGGATGGCTTGGCTCAGATGTACTTAGCCTGTCACAGGATACCCAGACTAAGGCCATGGATTTTCTGTCATTGCAATTCCTCTGTTTGGGAGCAGACAGAGAACTACATGAAGAAAATGGATGAGTACAGGACCACCTACAGGAGTGCTCAGGCCAAAGAAAGCAAGCCACCCCAGAGGCAGCATTCCAGGCAGGCTTTTCATAGCCTTTTACTAAGCCCAGGCCTCCTTCTGCCTTGCTCAGGGGGTTCTTTAGAGGGAGAGGCAGACGGGTATGAGCAGGCCTGCTTCCACCCCTCAGCCTAAAGTCCCTGCCAAGCAGGCACCCTGATGGATCTGCGCGGCCGATTCTCCACTACCTGTAGGGGGAGCTGGCTTACTTTGTCCAGGACTGCAAGTCTTTAACATCAGACAAGTGGGTCCTGGAAGTAGTAGTCCAGGGACTGGTCTCAGCTTCAAAAAATTCCCCAAGATGAGAACCAGATCCTTTCCACCTGCAAATCCTTCAGTGGCCCTTGCCCTAGAGGCAGAGGTCTCTTCCCTCTTGGCCCTCAGAGCCATTGAAAGGGTTCCACCCTTAAACAGGGTAAAAGGATTGTACTCCAGGTACTTCCTAACCCCCAAAAAGACAGGAGAATGGCGGCACATCCTGGATCTAAGATATTTAAACAAGCACCTTTTAAAGCCAAAATTCAAAATGGTGACTCTGGGAATAATTTACTTTCTAAGGCCAGGGACTGGCTAGTCTCCTGGACCTCAAGGATGCCTATTTTCACATTCCCACTCAGGTGCTCCACAGAGAGTACTCAGGTCCGAGTTGCCTCAGGCCACTATCAATTCAGAGCAATGCCCTTTGGCCTAACATCAGCCCCAAGGATGTTCACAAAATGCCTGGTAGTAGTGGTTGCTTTCCTAAGGAGAAAAAAGATCTCCATCTTTCCATACCTGGACGACTGGCTCATAGTGGGACAGGCTGCAGACCAAGTCAAGTCACAACTCCAGATAACTCAGCAATTGCTCACTTCCTTAGGATTCCTCCTAAATCTTTCAAAGTCAGTTCTGGAGCCAGTACAGCTCCTCACCTTTATAGAGGCAGAACTGGGTAATAAGGGCGAGCCTTCCTTCTCCTGGACAGGGCAAGAACCTTTATGAAACTGGCCTCCGCATTCACCCTTCAGGTGTCTCGACCAGCAAGGCACTTTCTGCAGCTCCTGGGCCACATGGCAGCCTCTACGGCAGTGGTCCAGGGAGCAAGGTTTCAGATGAGGGACATTCAGTTCCACTTAAGAGCCTTCTGGTCCCAGAGAAAAGATTCTCTGACCAAACTAGTTCCTGTGACTCAAACCCTGATCCAGGCTTTGCAATGGTGGCAGGATCAGGACAATCTAAGGCAAAGAGTTCCTTTTGTTACTCAATCTCATTCTCTAATCCTTACCACAGTTGCCTCCCTCTTGGGCTGGGGAGCCCACTTGGAGGATCTGACCACCCAAGGGCTGTGGTCACCTCAAGAATCTCTGCTTCACATCAATCTCTTGGAACTCAGAGCAGTGTTTCTGGCACTGCAAGCTTTTTCCAAGTCTGTTCAGAACAAAGTAGTCCAGATCAGAACAGACGGTACCACCACAATGTGGTACATCAACAAACAAGGGGCACTCGGTCTACGGCCTTGTGCACAGAAGCAATGAAGTTGTGGTCTCTGGCCTATTCCCTGCACCTGCAAACCTCTCTGATAGCAGTGCACCTCCCAGGGAAGGACAATGTCCTGGCAGATGCTCTCAGCAGGATATCTCAAGGCCATCACGAATGGTCCCTAGATCCCCTAGTTTTGAAGGTGATGTTCTCCAGATGGGGTACTACACAGATAGATCTTTTTGCAGCCCCAGACAATCACCAACTCCCCCTTTTTTGCTGCAGACCCCCAGTATTGGGCTCAGTCCCCCTGGATGCTCTAGTTCTCAATTGAGAAGGGAAGGTTTCTGTATGCTCCCCCCCCCCTTCCCTCTCCTGTTCAAGGTACTACTGGATGCCTTCCAGGACAGCTTCCTGCTGCAAATGGTCAGTGAACCAACCAGGTTAGGGATCACTCTGACCTTGTGCTGGCAAATGGGGACTTGTGAGAGAACTTATGGTGGAGGAACCGCTGTCAGGGGAGTGACCACCACTCAGTATGGCTCACATTGGATATGGGCAAGGAAGGAGTGGAATCTGGCACAATAGTGCTGGACTTCAGGAGGACGACTTTGGGAGGATGGGGAAGTGGTAAAAGGGTACCTGGCCAGAATTCAGTCTAGTATGGACACTAACCAGAGGTGGGAGCTCATAAAGCTGGGGATAGTGGAGGCAACCAAAACCTGCTGCAAAGCCCAGAGCAAGAAGGCTAGGGCTAAGAAACCGATCTGGTTGAGCAAGGAGGTCATGTAAAAGGTAAGGAGGAAAAGAGCTGCCTTTAGGAAGTACAAGAAAACAGGGAGAGGGAGGACAGGGAGGAGTACTTGACAGAATTGAAGGAGGTGACAAGGGCAGTAGGGGGAGCCAAAGCATCTACGGAACTCAGGCTGGCACAAGGCATTAAGAAGGGGGAGAAGGACTTCTTTAAGTACATCAGGGAGAAAAGGAGCTGTAAGGACCACATAGTAAGGATTAGGAAGGAGGGGTTGGGTGGAAGCAAGGGTGCGATAAGGCGGAAGCACTAAATGATGCTTCTGCTCAGTATTTACTAAGAGAAGGGGGTGACACCCAAGGTGGGAGAAATGGCAGAAGCAGGGGTGGGAAGTGGTGACAGATGGGAAACCATGGAGAGCAGAGTTCGAGAGGTTTGAAGCACTGAGGGTGGACAAGGCGCCAGGCCCAGATGGCATCCACCTCAGGGTACTGAAGAAGTTGGCAGAGGTCCTTGCAGGACCTTGGCAGACCTATTTAATGCCTTCGCCATTCGGGTGTGTACCTCAGGACTGGAGGATGGTCATGTGGTGCCCCTCCACAAGAGTGGCCCCAAGGATGAACCGGAAACTACAGACCAGTGAGCCTCACATCCATCGTGGGTAAGCTAATGGAGACTATCCTGAAGGAGAGGCTGGTGGCCCTTCTAGAGGCCAAAGGACTACAGGACAGCAGACAGCATGGTTTCATATGTGCAGATCCTGCCAAACCAACCTGGTCGAGTTCTATGACTGGGTAACTAGGCAAGTGGACAGGGGCCATGCAGTGGATGTCCTGTATCTGACTTCAGTAAGGCATTCGACTCAGGCACCACATGGAAGGCTGGGAAGGAAGTTAGTAGGCACAGGGGCGGTGCAAAGCAGGTGAGATGGGTAGGAAACTGGCTGCAGGGAAGGCAACAGAGGGTGGTGGGTGGGGAGCTCTCACACCCAAGGGCAGTGACTGAGTGGTGTTCCACAGGGCTCGTGTTGGGACCAGTGTTGTTTGGGATATTCATTGCAGACATATCATGGGACATCAAGAGCAAGATCAGTCTGTTTGCTGATGATACCAAGGTAGGCGCGGTGGTGGATGACCTAGGGGGATGGCAGGGGTTGCAGGATGATCTTGCAAAACTTGAAACCTGGTCAGGCACCTGGCAACTGGGCTTTAATGCCAAAAAGTGCAAGGTGATGCATTTTGGGATGAAGAACCCAAGGAGGAGTTACCAGCTAGGGGGAGTGCAGCTAGCCCAGACAGAGGAGGAGAAGGATCTGGGTGTGCTCATTACAGGGTCAATGAACAACTCGGCACAATGTAGGAAGGCAGCTGCAAAGGCCAACAAAATGCTGGGTTGTATTGCAAGGGGTATATCCTCGAGGAGGGAGGAGGTGATTCTGCCACTGTATAGGTCATTAGTTAGACCACACCTGAGTACTGCGGCAGTACTGGCGCCCTTATCTGAAGAGGGACATTGGTTACTGAGGGGTGCAGCAGAGAGCGCAAAAGATGATCAAGGGGCTGGGGACTTATCATACGAGAGGAGGTTGAAGGAGTTGAACATGTACTCACTGGAGGAGAGGAGAGACAGGGGTGACATGATTGAAACCTTTAAATACATGAAAGGAGTAAACAAGACAAGTACAGAGGGGCTGTTCAAAGTAAGGGAGGGGAGGGACACCAGGGGCCATGATATGAGACTGGAGCGAGGAAGGTTCAGGAGGGAAATGAGGAGACACTTTTTTACAGAGAGGGTGGTGGCTGGGTGGAATGCGTTACCTCCTGACGTGGTATGCAGTAGAACAGTGGACTGCTTCAAACGAGGATGGGACAGGACACGGGGGAGGGTTAATGAAGAGGAAGGGTGGAAGGGAGGGACAGCTGCAGAATAAGGGGTGCTAGCTGCACATTCGAGCAGACTTGATAGACCTCTAGGCCTTTATCTGCTGGCAAATTTCGTATGTTCGTACTAGTCAAAATCAGGTCTCAACCCTGCAAAGTGATTCTGATTGCTCCAGACTGTGACAGACAGCCCTGGTACCCACTGTTGATGTCCTTAGCAGTCCACCTTCCCCTGTCTCTTCCCAGGAATTACAACCTGTTGACATCCTCTCAGGGGAGAGTTTGGTATCCGAATCTCAAATCTCTCTATTTCAAGGCCTGGCTCTTGAAGAGTTAGAGTTTGCTGATCTGCATCTCTCTCAAGGTGTTCTGGATATTCTAAAGGCTTCTCAAAAGCCTTCCACCAGGAAGACTTACAATTCCAAATGGAAAAGGTTCACTATTTGGTGCTCTGGTAGGCATATTTCTCCAGAGTCTGCTGGGTTGCCTACAGTTCTGGACTATATGGTTTATCTCAATAGCTTGAGGCTCAGACCAGCTACACTCAAAGTACATTTAGCAGCTGTTTCTGCCTTTTTATCAATAGGTAAGCCCTCTTCTCTTTCAGCTCATCCTGTATTTTGTAAATTCAAGGGATTGTTGCACACCAATCCTCCCTTCAGGGACCCTGCTTCTGCTTGGGATCTAAATGTTTGCATTGCTCAGCTTATGCAACCCCCTTTTGAGCCTTTGTCCACAGCAGAGCTTAAGTACTTACTTGGAAAACTGTGTTCTTGGTAGCCATTACTTCTGCCAGACGCGTCAGTGGAGCCTGATTTTATCTCTTTTCACAGAGATAAGGTGGTCCTAAGAACTAATAGGAAGTTTTTGCCTAAGGTGGTCTCAGATTTCCACCTTAACCAGTGTATGTCTCTTCCTGTTTTCTTCACTGACCATTCCTCCTCTGGAGAGAGGAGGCTGCACAGCCTGGACGTGAAAAGGGCCCTTAGCTACTATATAGAGTGCACCAAGGGTCACAGGTTTGACTCCCTCCAATTGTTCCTCACTTATGGTGAGGTCGGTAAGGGAAAACCTGCCAGTAAAAGATCTATTGCCAGGTGGATTGTCTCTTATATACAATTCTGCTATGAAAAATTGGGTAGGACTCCACCGTCAGGCCTGAGGGCTCACTCTACTAGAGGCACAGCTGCTTCTCTGGCTGCTGCCAGGGATATTCCTATCTTAGAGATATGTCAAGCAGCCACCTGGAAAACAGTCCATACTTTTACCAAGCATTACTCTCTGATATCCAGGCTAGGAGTGATGCCTGGTTTAGGCACAGCAGTACTTCAGAGCCTATTCCCAAAGTAGGTTCTGTCCCTCCTCCATGGAGGTACTGCTTGGTAGTTCATATAGTCAGAATACAGCAAGACTTCATGTTGTTTGAAGAAAAATTACTCACCTTAGTAATGTTGTTTCTTCTAATGGAGTCTTGCTAGAGTCTGACCTGCCCCCGCCTCCTCTGGTTTTTGGGATGTGGGTGGGCAGGAGCAGTGTTGGCACCCTAGAGGTGCCTCTTTTTCTCACCCTCTTTAATTTTTGGTTGGGTGTTGCGTTTTTTTTTTGGGTTTCCTGACTTGAGTCTTTACTTTGAAACCAAAAAAAACCTTTTTTGATTAAATTTAGTTGCCAGTTGGCTAGTGTGGGTTTACAGTTTCCACACAGGACGCCCAATGAGTATAGCTCGTAAAGAACTGGCGGTTGGGGTTCAAACAACAGCAGACAGAGGGTCAACCGAGCTCGAGCTCAGCGTTCCATGCCTTGCATGGAAAGTTAACACTTTCCTCTCCGGGGCAGTTCAAAGGTTGGAGATCACTGCACATAGTCAGAATACAGCAAGACTCCATTAGAAGAAACAACATTACTAAGGTGAGTAATTTTTTCTTCTCTGCCATCCTAAGTATGCCTTCTATCATATCCTTGTCCATTCCCTCCCCCTGGCATGGGGGTCTGTATACAACCCCTGTGCGGATTGTGGTGCCATTTCCAGTCTCTAAGGTGACCCACAGTGCCTCCTCTCCTCCCTATTTACTCTTTTGTTCAGTTGCTTTTATCCCTTCCCTTACATAGAGAGCTATCCCCCCTCTTCTGCCCTCCCTGTCTCTCCCGTAGGTTGTGTACCCTAGTATGTTAACATCCCAGTCATGGTTCTCTGTGTACCATGTTTCTGTGACTGCTACGATATCCAGGCATCCCTCTTCCATCGAGGCCACCAGTTCAGGGAGCTTGCTGCGCAGACTACGGGCATTGGTACTCATTACCCTCCATTTCTTGATGGCCTTACCCCTTTTTGCCCCATCCCTGTCCTTACTGCGTTTGTCACTTTCTCCATTTACCCCTGCGCTTTTCCCTATTGACATCTCTATGTTGGTGTCTACTTCACTTAGTACCCTGATTTTTTTTTTGGGGGGGGGGGTAGGATTTCCTGCTCCTTTCCAGTACCTCCCTTGATTAGTTTAAATGCTTGCCAATGAAGTATTTAAACCTATCACCTAGGATCCTGGTCCCCCTCCTGGACAGATGCAGACCATCACGCCAGTATAGGCCTGCATCCTTCCAGGTGGACCCCCAGTCCCCAATGAAGCCAAATCCCTGAGCTCTGCACCAGTTTTTCAACCACTGATTGAATCCCATGGTGTGGAGCACCCTAGCTTCATCCGTGCCATAGACAGGCAGCACCTCCGAGAAGGTTATCGTGTGTGCTATTTGTCTAAGGCCCCTCCCCATCTCCACAAACGCTTCTTGCACTGCTCTGATCTCTTTCTTAGCCAGATCATTTGTCCCTAGGTGGACAATGACATCCAGCTCCCTTCCCTGTGCAGCTGCTCCTGTGATCCTGAGGATTCGCTCCCTGTCCCTCCAAGCCATGGCACCAGGCAGGCACCTTACCTCCCTCTCCCTTTCCTCCCCCAGTTCTACCATCCTAACAATGGAGTCCCCCACCAGGAGTTGTTTTCTTCCCCTGTGGGGTCCCATGCCACCGTCCTGTGTGTCTCCTTTGTGGAAGTTCCCAGCATCCTCCTTGGTCTCCACTGTGGGTGCCTCCATAGAGGAACCACACTTTTCCAGAACGGCATAGAAATTGTAGAGAGGTACAACTGAAGGGCTGCGCCGCTCTTCCACCACCCTAACCCCCCCTGAGCCCACTGTGGTCCAACTGCTCCTCTTTCTTGGCAACCTCTGAGGCAACGGCAGTGACCCTGGTGGTCCCTGGGTGGGAGAGGAGGTCCCACAAATCCTGGCCAACTCAGCCTGGAGATGAGCAACCTCCTCCCTCAACCCAGAGAGGTGCCTGCAGATGAGACAAGGCTGCATCCTCCAGAATGTCTCCTGGAAGACTGCTGCTCCACAGCCACTGCACTGCACCACTCCCATCATGTCTTTTTTCTGGCCTCCTAACTGTTGTTTGGAATACTTACTTTTTCCTCTGTTTGTTTCTTTTCTTTTTTTTTCTTCCCCTACTTACTTACTGCCTACCTCTATGCCCTTTTAGCTCCTGATCTTGCTGTTCTGAGACAAGAAGTTTCTATATTTCTCAGTAGTCTCCTTACTTGCTCAGAGTCGGACCTCCAGCAGCTGGGGGAGGGGGGGGGCGGAGAGCTACTCTTGCCCTTCTAGGATGGTGAGTCTTTGGTGGCTCTGTGATCACTCACTTCCTGCTCCCCAACAGGAAGTTCCTGTTGTCAGTTAAATCCTGTGCCTATAAAAGTAGAACTGGTTTAGGGTGGCGGGGAGGGAAGGAGGGTAATATAGTCCCAGTAGAGACGTTTTAGTTATACCAGTAGCTCCTTCCTCCTGGTGTTCTGTCTGTTCTCTGGCACAAGCTATCTAGGGCAGTGCTTAAATCTGGTTTTAACCTGGCTCCTTCTAGCTAAGCCACTCCCCCTACTTTGCAAATCTTTCTACACTTAGTTAATTTCACAGATAACAGTTCCCTTCTGACACCTGTGACATGCACCTAGATAAGTACACAGATAACACAGATAACAGATAATAGTTTACTTCAACTACCTCTGACAAACACACTAACTCTATTTTTTTTTTTTACCCTAAATTGAAGGTCCCAGTACAAGAGTTCTAGTTCTTACTCCCAGTAGACAAGTTTTAGTTATACCAGTAGCTCCTTCCTCCTGGTGTTCTGTCTGTTCTCTGGCTATCTAGGGCAGAGCTTAAATCTGGTTTTTATAGTGTGTTTGCAGTCACGGCGGAACATGGTACACTCTGCCGTGCCCAAGATGGCCACCAAACCACATTGCACATGCGCAACCACTAGTGCATGCACAGTACGGTGTGGCCATCTTGGTGACAGTGGAGTGTTCCACCATGACTGTCAATTTCTTTCTTCTTTTTCTTTTTTTTTTTTTTTAAATTAAAGAGCAGGTTGGTAGTTAAATGAGGTGTTTGACAATTTTTTTTTTTTAGTAGTGGATAATAAAACACTAGCCCCTACCTTGTGTTCGGAGTGTCTTTTTTATGTGCTGCTGAGTATTGGGGAGCTGTTGTCACAGCAGATCTCTTGAGTGGGTGGGGAGAGGTGAAAAAAAAATAGACCAGGAGAAGCACTGTGAAGCTCGAGTCTCAATGACATCAGTTACAGTAATCTGACTTGGGCTTCACACGCTGGGCAGTGGTGTGGCTGCGCTGATTTAGAGTCTTTCTGACACTGTGCATGTCCCCATTTTGTCCATGGATCAGCTGTTCCCTGGTATGGAGTTAGAATGTCAACCATGAGAGAAAGCCAGTGCACGAACAGCTGATCCCTGACAGACTGCTGGCAGTTGTCAAAACAGAATCTGACTGGGGTGGTGGGGGATACAAATAAATTCAACTGCAGGCATGGTAATATATGAGAAAACAAAAGATCCATACTATGTTATTCTGAATTCCCCCCACCCACCCACACACACACTTATTCAGTTCTTGTTAGTATTTGGCAGGGAATGATACCCTGAACATTCAGGTGCCGTTACTGGTTCGAGCATGGTTTTCCATACACTATCTTGTCATGAGTTACTGTTATTACCAAGTTTTTGCCTATCTGTGGTTCATGGACATGTTTAAATGTGAAACTGTTTTTTTTGTTTGTTTTTTTCAGCTTTGTGTAAGACATATTTTTTTTTTGCTTCGGCAAGAGGGTGGGAGATCAGTGGAAGGTAGTGTGGCCATGGGACTAATTCTTGCCACCAAGAGAGTGGTAATACTTTTTTAAAGATTTTTAACCTGTTTGGTCCAAATAATGAATAATGGATAATGCTTGCCCAAATCTGCCCCCTCCCCCCCAAAAAAAATTTCAGACCTGCCCTGCAATGACACTTGCCTTATGTGATAATTATTTGTTAGGTTCACTGACAGGATCATCTGCGATGCTCCCTTACCCACCGTCTACTTGCAAGCATCGCAGAAAGTGCCGTCAGTGCAGCACTCCATGAGACTCGTCTTGACCACCCCACTGGAGCTGATGATGATGGTGACCTGTACCTTGTGGTCGGCGGGCCACGTCAGCGGTTTCTTCTGTGGGAATGAGGTCGTGTCAGCCACAGGGAGCCGTTCTGTGAGACACCCAAACCAAGAGGAGCAACACCTCCGCCTCCTCCCCTCTCTGTCAGATGGATACCGGGCTTTAAATCCATCAACACATCGGTAGTGCTTGAATTCCTGGGGAGAACTGCCAGTCCTCAGTCAGCCAGCTAAAGCACATGGGACAGCACTTTTAACTGCTATTCAAGCAGTTACTGATCTCCGTTATGTCCCGATGTCCCACAATCTAGGTCTGTTTTTTTTTTCACCGCTTCCCACCCGTGCAAAAGATCAGCTGTGACAATAGCTCCCCAATACTCAGTAGCGCATAAAAAAGGCACTCAGAACACAAGGTAGGGGCTAGTGTTTTATTAATTCACTACTAAAAAATGAAACTGTAATTTAACTACCAACCTGCTCTTCAAACGTATCCCCCACCCAACCCTCCTCTCTCAGCACCCCCACCCAGGTAAGAGTGACACTGGGGTGCCCACTTCCAGTGTCACGCTCAGGACTCCTTGCTGTTTTGTTTGTGTTTTTTTTTTCATATTCTCCCTCCCTCACCTGACCCTCCCTCTCAGCATCCACCACCTTATCCTTTTATCTGAGTTATTAGATAGGGAAGTTGGCATTCATTCTTCCTATGGGAAAGTGGTACAACAAACAAAACAAGCATTTGTCAATGCCGAATGTTTGCTTGCTGGCACTGGCATTGGTAGTGTAGAAGTTACAGAGCTGCATAATAGGAATGGCAGCGAAGTATTGAACTGAAGCCAACCCCACCACCACCCTGCAGAGAGTGACAGGCATTGGGGTGTGCCTTTGGGTCGTCAGGCATAACGACCACACCATTTCACCACACCCTACCCTACAGACACTGACAAGTGTCATGGTGTGCCTTGGGGTCTTTGGCCCTTATGCGCACTCCCATTCCATCAGGAATACGTGAGATGGGTGTGGTATA
Organism: Neoceratodus forsteri; assembly: GCA_016271365.2. NCBI lineage: Eukaryota > Metazoa > Chordata > Ceratodontiformes > Ceratodontidae > Neoceratodus > Neoceratodus forsteri. The sequence continues at coordinate 242,383,861 of CM057451.1, forward strand.
GGAGAATGGGGTGAAGTTTGTGGCTCAAGAGTCCGAGGCACACCTTGATGTCTCTCACTGGCTGCAGGGTGGGTGGGTGGAATGGATGAGCATGACAGGCAAGAATCCCAAGTCACACCCCTGATGCCTGTCATACTCTATAGGGTGGGGCGTATGGTTGGAAACCCTAACGCCTCAGGCATTTGTTGTGGTATTCACCCAAATTTTCAACATGGTTTTTTGTGACCCCACTCATGAACAGTGGCAATATCAGTTTGTTAGCCTAAACTGCTTTTGCACAGCGACTATGGCATTTGGCACCACAGGTGCAAAACACATTCAACAGGATGTGAAAATGACAGCGGTACTGTTCATGGGGAGGTGTAAAATGGCAATGGTGAAAATCTTAAAAACTTGTGAAGTCATGAGCTGCAGGTGAGAAACTGTGCAATGCACAATTCGCATTAAACTAGTTTGGGATTTTTTTGGCAGATTGTTAACACAGGCATTTTGGGGACCTCCGATCATGAACAGTGTCAGTGTGATTTTCTTTATCTGTCCCGAACAATGATTTCCCCAGCGACCACGCGATCTCTGCACTGAAAGTGTGGAAACACATTTCGCCATGTTGTGGAAAATGACAGCAGTACTGTTCATAAGGAGGTGGAAAATGCCACTGGTGAAAATCTGACTGAAAATATTACAAATTCATGAACCCACGAGGTGCGTGGAAACTGGCAATGCTCACTGTAATACAGTCATTTTATGGAATTTTGTCACCAAATTTTCAACATAGCCATTTTAAGACCTCTGCTCATGACCAGTGTCACTGTGATTTTTCTTAATCTGTCCCAAACATTGTTTTCGCACCGAAGCTGTACCATTGTGCGCTACATGTGCGGAAACACATTTTGGGCTAGATGTGAAAATAGTAGCTGCACTGCTCATAAGGAAGTGCGGTAAATGGCACTGTTGAAAATCTGTGTGCAAATATTACAAATTTGCAAACTTGCCAGCGTATGGAGAGCTGCTAGAACGCATGCCCTAAACAGTCATTTTTAGAATTTCACTCAAATTAACATACCCATTTTAACACCTCTGCTCATGACCAGTGTCAATGTGATTTTCTTAATGTGTCCCGTGACATTGATTTCGCGACACACGACCGCGCCATTGTGCGCCACATGGCGGAAACACATTTTGGGTGAGATGTGAAAATGACAACTGTACTGCTCATAAGAAGGTGGTAAAATGGCAATGTTGAAAATCTGGAGGAAAATATTGAAAATTCGAACTTCACGAAAGCATGAGGAACTACGCAACGCACGCTAGAAATGTCATTTTAGGATTGCCCACCACCTCAGCTTTTTGAGAGCCCACCTTATGAACACTGCGGTGTCGCTTTGCTAATCATTCTCGAAAGGTGATTTCGCCGCAGTGGCTGCGAAATCACCCTTCGGCCTGAGTAACGCCATGACAGTGACAGCATTCATGAGAAGGGGTCCCAAAACCCCATGTTGAAAATTTGTGCAAAAAGTCCAAAAATGCCTGAAATATGCAATAAAGTTGAAAAGCCCTGTCTATTCCATTATACAGCTTACCGCATTTCTCAGTTCACGGTCGGCTTTGAAGAGTGCAGACGTGCTCCCGGTCTGTCAAGATCATCGCGCCAAGCTCCGGAGGGAAGTATGGGGTGGGGGGTGGGGAGGCAGGCTGCAATGGGTGGGTGCGGGTTGTGGGAGGGGGCAGGGAGAAGTGCAGAGGGACAGTTTTTTTCATTTACAGGTGTTTTTTATTTAGAGACGACGGGACGCTGCTACGCTGGAAGGCTGTTCGGGGGCTGGAGCTGACGGGATTGGGCACCCCTGGCCAGCTATAATTATTTTGCCACGCTGGGTGGGCTCCAGCGTGGCACCTGGATGCTTGGGGAGAACAGTGAGCCGACGGGGATTGGGCACCCCTGCGGCCATAATTCATTTTGCCATGCTGGGGTGGGCTCCTCAGCATGGCACCTGGATGCTTTTTGGGGCGTGGAGCCAATGTGGGATTGGGCACCGCCGGCCGCGGCAGTGTGGGGGAGGGGAAGGCATGAGCATGCAGTGTGCATGCAGGTGTGTGTGTGGAGGGGAGAGCTCTGCTCACTCAAACGGAGCTCTCCATTTCAACTGTATGCCACTGCATTTTCAGCTGTCATAGACAGCTGGAGCAGTGGTTAGCGCTCTGCGACCGCGCCTGCAAACACACTGACTGAATTGGAAGAGGCTGACACACCTCTGGAAAACTCGTATGATGGCACTATGTTTCTTGCACATGCGTGCAAGCAAACATAAAAATGCATAGTTATGAATCTTACTTGGACTTGCTTAAACATCTGCTATTGAGGAAAGTTTTCACCAAATTTAGGTTCTGCTTGTTTGTCTCAAACATTTTAAAGGCCCGGTTTGTGGGCAAATCTAAGAATTATGAACCCTCATTATGTGGGTGTGGGCTAGGTATATCAGAGCATATAAATCATGTAGCACATTTTTGACTTTGGTACAGTATTATACGGAAGAAATGGTTGAGACCCTTTTTCGCCAGTTCCATGGATCCCCCATTTAAGTGGCTAAATTACTTACTGTCTGGTGTAGATTCTTTTTTAACAATGAAGTGTGCACAATTTTTAAAGTCTGTAATTAACCAAAAGATAACTGTAGATAAATAATTTGTATGCATTGTAAGATGTTGAATGTTTGTCTTGTATTGCAATTTATAACTTTTTAACTGGTCTTTTGAAATGGTATTCTGCCAATCAGTAAAATAATTACTACTGCTACTAGTACTTCCTCCAGGGTACCTACAGTAGCACCTGGTTAAAAAAAAACAAATGGCAGATGACATAGACCAAACATGGGACTAAATGGTTCTGCTTACTTTATTCAACTGTTCTGTGACATCTGCTTTGCTTATTGTCCTTTCTGCATTATTATATTATATTATACTGTATTTTGACTTCAGGAGTTTAAGTTGTTACCTCAGTCTGGCTGTATTGCAACTATTTATACTTTAGTTGTATTACTGGGTTTTTACAGACAAAAGAAGGCAATTAGCCCATCGAGATTATCTCCATGCAAATCATGGGTGAATTAGACCATAACATGTGTTGAATATAAATATTTGTCAAGTCCAATTTTAACTTCATTGAGTGTAGTTAGTTTGACGAGCTCTTTTGATAACGTGTTTCATAATTTGGCTGCCTGAATAGTAAAATAACCCATTTTTTTTGTTAGTATTTGCCCTGAAAATCACAAGCTGTCTATCATGTAATCACAAGTTGACCATTCGATTACAGTATCTGAGTCCATATTGTGACATTAAGTTAGGTTAAATTAAAATTTTGAATAGGAATAAGTCCCTTCTTTGTCTTCTTCCTTTTAATTCAAACAGACCAGTTTCCATTAATCTATCCTTGTATTCGGTATTTTAATGTTGATTACGTGCATGCGCAAGAAACATATTGCGGCAGCTTGTTCCAGAAGCAGGTTGTATAGGCACGGCACTGTTGTGGCCAGTGCCCCCACAGCCTTTGGAGGCTTGGCCCGCTTTCCCCAATGGGGTGGCACACTGCTACTGATACTAGTTCAGCCAGCATGCCACAACATTGTAAGGTTTCAGCCGCTGCAATCAGGGGCCTCCTCGTCATTGCAGCGTAAGCCATTCCGCTGCAATGAGGAAGTGACTTGTCATTGCTGGGCAGAACCTTGCTAGTGTGATATTGTTTGTGAACATGGCAGTGGCTTGCCGCCATGTTCACAAACAATATGAAGCAGCCCCACTGTTGAGGGGGTGCCCAATCCCCCTCAGCAGCATGTGCCCCCCCACCGTGTTTGTTTGCCGACGGGGGCCCCAATCCCCATCGGCTTCAGTGGCCTAACGTTGATGTTGCTGACGGGGGAGACCACTCCCCGTCAGTATTATGTCCCTCCTCCCCAGTGTCATTTGCCGATGGGGCGCCCACTCCCTGTCAGCATAATTTCCCACCCCAAACACGCACTACAGTTGTGCCGAGGGGGTGCCCAATCCCCCTCGGCTCTTAGGGCCCCTTTATGCCGACGGCGGTGCCTAATCCCCCGCCAGCTACAGCTGCCCCCCAAACAAACACTTTGTTGACACGCTGCAAGCCCACCCCAGCATGCCAAATGGCCCTAAAAAAAAAAAAAAAAAGTCCTGATGTATGTTTTTGTACGTTCAAAAGAAAACGGTCCCTCGGGTCTCCCTGCCCCTCCCACAACCCACACCCCCACCCTCTGCGCACCCTGCCTCTCCACACCCCCCTCACCCCATACTTACCTTCGGAGTCCGGCACGACGATCTTCGGTGGACTGGGAACATGTCTGCACTCTTCAAAGCCGACCGCGAACTGAGGAAATGCCGGTAAGCTGTATAATGGCATAGATAGGGTTTTTCAACTTTGGTGCATGTCTCGGACATTTTTGGGAATTTTGGCACCAAATTTTCAGCATGAGGTTTTTGGGACCCCTCCTCATGAATTCTGCCACTGTCATGGCATTATTCAGCCCTGAAAGGTGATTTTGCAGTCACTGCGCGGAATCACCTTTCGGGACCGATTAACGAAACAACAGTGTCAGTGTTCATGAGGTGGGCTCTCAAAAAGCCTATGTTGCAAATTTGGTGGAAAAAATCCAAAAAATTACTGTTTTGCGAGCGTAAGTTGCAAGGTTGCTATGCACACTCGTAAGTTCGCGAATTTGCAATATTGTTATGCCAGATTTTCAACACTGGCATTTTTTCACACCTCCTTGTGAACAGTACAGCTGTCATTTTTCACATTCTGGCCGAAATGTGTCTTCACACTTCTGACGCAGAATAGCACGGTTGCGGTGGGAAATCAGTGTTTGGGACAGATTAAGAAAATGACAGTGACACTGTTCATGAGCAGAGGTCCTAAAATGCCTATTTTGAAAATTTTGGTGACGATACTCCATAGATTGAGGTTACGAGTGTGCGTTATGTGCTTCTGTACACACACACCGTAACTTTGGAAATTTTAATATTTTCACTCCAGATTTTACATTGCCATTTTCCCACACCTATTTATGAACAATACAGCTGTCATTTTTCCCATCCTGGCCGAAATGCCTTTTTGCACTTCCGGCGCAGAATAGCACGGTCGCTGTGGGAAATCAGTGTTCGGGACAGATTACGAAAATTACAGTGATACTTTTCATGAGCAGAGGTCCTAAAAAACCTATGTTGAAAATTTGGTGATGATAGCCCATCAAATGACTGTTACAAGTATGCGTTTCGCAGTTTCCATGCACCCTTGTAATTTCGCAGATTTGTGCTATTGTCACGCCACATTTTCAACACTGGCATTTTTTCACACCTCCTTATGAACAGCACAGCTGTCATTTTTCACATCCTGGCCATAATATGTTTTTGCACTCCTGCCACAGAATAGCACAGTCGCTGTGGGAAATCAGTGTTTGGGACAGATTAAGATCGAGCGAGTGAGAGGGGGGAGTGACCGAGCTCAAGTGAGCTCTGCCAGGACTGCTGCAGATTTCTTTGTGGGCTGAAAAAGGCCCCAACGCAGGTGCCCAGTACAAAAGGGCAGCCTGCAGCAGTGGGAGAAACAGTGCGAGCGAGTGAGAGAGGGGGACTGAGTGACCTCAACGGAGCTCTATCAGGACTGCTGCGGATTTCTGTGTGGGCAGAAAAAGGCGCTAATGCAGGCAGGAGCCCAGTACCAAAGGGCAGCCTGCAGTGCCAGGAGAAACTGAAGGAGCGGGTGAGAGAGGGGGAGTGAGCAACCTCAACGGAGCTCTGTCGGGACAGCTGTGAACTGCTTTGTGGGCAGAAAAAGGTGCCAACACAGGCAGGAGCCCAGTGCAAAAGGGCAGCCTGCAGTGCAGGGAGACACAGAACGAGCGAGTGAGACAGGGGGAGTGAGTGATCTCAACGGAGCTGTGTCGGGACTGCTGCAGGTTTCTTTGTGGGCAGAAAAAGGCACCAACACAAGCAGGAGCCCAATACAAAAGGGCAGCCAACAGAATGAGTGAGTGAGAGAGGGGAAGTGAGTGAGCTGTGCCAAAACTTTAGAGTTGCCCCACCCTCCCGCCAGGGTCCTCCGTGGTCCTGTGTTACAGCAGGGTCTATGGAGTGGAGACAAAGCAATGAGTAGATACGCCCACACCTCCTAATGAACAGTACAACTGTCATTTTTCACATCCTGGCCGAAATGCGTGTTCGCACTTTCAGCGCAGAATAGTGCGGTCGCTGTGGGAAATCAATGTTCGGGACACATTAAGAAAATCACAGTGACAATTTTCATGAGCGGAGGTCCTAAAATGCCTGTGTTGAAAATTTTGTGATGAAAGTCCATAAAATGACTGTGTTACGAGCGTGCATTGTGCAGTTTCCATGCACCCTTGTAACGTCGCAAATCAGTAATATTTTCACGCCACATTTTCAACACTGGCATTTTTTCACACCTCCTTATGAACAGTACAGCTGTCATTTTTTACATCCTCACCAAAATGTGTTTTCGCACTTGCAGCGCAGAATATCACGGTTGCTGTGGGAAATCAGTGTTCGGGACAGATTATGAAAATGACAGTGACACTGCTCATGCCCAGTGGTCCTAAAATCCCTATGTTGAAAATTTGGTGACGAAAGTCCATAAAATGACTGTGTTACAAGTGCGCGTTAAACTGTTTCCATGCATCCTTGTAACTTTGCAAATTTGTAATATTTTCACGCCACATTTTCAACACTGCCATTTTTTCACACCTCCTTATGAACAGTGCAGCTGTCATTTTTCACATCCTGGCCTAAATATGTTTTTGCACTCCTGCTGCAGAATAGCATGGTCACTGTGGGAAATCAGTGTTTGGGACAGATTAAGATTGAGCGAGTGAGAGGGAGGAAGGAGTGACCGAGCTCAACTGACCTCTGTCGGGACTGCTGCAGATTTCTTTGTGGGCAGAAGAGGCCCCAACGCAGGAGCCCAGTACAAAAGGGCAGCCTGCAGCGCTTGGGAGAAACCGACCGAGCCAGTTGGGAGGATTGACCTCAACGGAGCTCTGTTGGGACTGCTGTGGATTTCTTTGTGGTAGAAAAAGGCAGCAATGCAGACAGGGGCCCAGTACAAAAGGGCAGCCTGCAGCACCAGCAGAAACGGAATGAGTGAGTGAGAGAGGGGGAGTGAGCGAGCTCAAAGGAGCTCTGTTGGGACTGCTGCAGATTTCTTTGTGGGCAGACAAAGACGCCAACAGAAGCAGGAGCCCAGTACAAATGGGCAGCTGGCAGCGCCAAGAGAAACAGAATTAGTGTGTGAGAGAGGGAGACTGAGCGACCTCAACGGAGCTCTGTTGGGACAGCTGCGGATTTCTTTGTGGTCAAACAAAGTTGCCAACACAGGCAGGAGCCCAGTGCAAAAGGACAGCCTGCAGTGCGGGGAGACACAGAACGAGCGAGTGAGACAGGGGGAGTGGGTGATCTCAACGGAGCTGTGTCGGGACTGCTGCAGATTTCTTTGTGGGCAGAAAAAGGCACCAACACAAGCAGGAGCCCAGTACAAAAGGGCAGCCTGCAGCGTTGGGAGAAACAGAATGAGTGAGTGAGAGAGGGGAAGTGAGCGAGCTCAATGGAGCTGTGCCGGAACTTTAGAGATGCCCACCCTCCCGCCAGGGTCCTCCGTGGTCCTATGTTACAGCAGGATCTATGGAGTGGAGACAAAGCAATGAGTAGATACACCCACACCTCCTTATGAATAGTACAACTGTCATTTTTCACATCCTGGCCGAAATGCGTTTTCGCACTTTCAGTGCAGAATAGTGCGGTCGCTGTGGGAAATCAATGTTCGGGACACATTAAGAAAACCACAGTGACAATTTTCATGAGCAGAGGTCCTAAAATGCCTATGTTGAAAATTTTGTGATGAAAGTCCATAAACTGACTGTGTTACGAGCGTGCGTTGTACAGTTTCCACGCACCCTTGTAACGTCGCAAATCAGTAATATTTTCACGCCACATTTTCAACACTGGCATTTTTTTCACACCTCCTTATGAACAGTACAGCTGTCATTTTTTACATCCTCACCAAAATGTGTTTTTGCACTTGCAGCGCAGAATATCACGGCTGCTGTGGGAAATCAGTGTTCGGGACAGATTATGAAAATGACAGTGACACTGTTCATGCCCAGCGGTCCTAAAATCCCTATGTTGAAAATTTGGTGACGAAAGTCCATAAAATGACTGTGTTACAAGTGCGCGTTAAACTGTTTCCATGCATCCTTGTAACTTTGCAAATTTGTAATATTTTCACGCCACATTTTCAACACTGCCATTTTTTTCACACCTCCTTATGAACAGTGCAGCTGTCATTTTTCACATCCTGGCCTAAATATGTTTTTGCACTCCTGCTGCAGAATAGCATGGTCACTGTGGGAAATCAGTGTTTGGGACAGATTAAGATTGAGCGAGTGAGAGGGAGGAAGGGAGTGACCGAGCTCAACTGACCTCTGTCGGGACTGCTGCAGATTTCTTTGTGGCAGAAAAGGCCCCAACGCAGGAGCCCAGTACAAAAGGGCAGCCTGCAGCACTGGGAGAAACAGAACGAGCCAGTGGGGAGAGTGAGTGACCTCAATGGAGCTCTGTTGGGACTGCTGTGGATTTCTTTGTGGGTAGAAAAAGGCAGCAATGCAGGCAGGGGCCCAGTACAAAAGGGCAGCCTGCAGCGACGGGAGAAACAGAATGAGCAACTGACAGAGGGGGAGTGTGCGAGCTCAACTGAGCTGTAGCGTGACTGCTGCGGTTTTCTTTGTGGGCAGAAAAAGGCAGCAATGCAGGCAGGAGCCCAGTACAAAAGGGCAGCCTGCAGCACCAGCAGAAACGGAATGAGTGAGTGAGAGAGGGGGAGTGAGCGAGCTCAAAGGAGCTCTGTTGGGACTGCTGCAGATTTCTTTGTGGGCAGACAAAGACGCCAACAGAAGCAGGAGCCCAGTACAATGGGCAGCTGGCAGCGCCAAGAGAAACAGAATTAGTGTGTGAGAGAGGGAGACTGAGCGACCTCAACGGCTCTGCTGTGGGACAGCTGCGATTTTTTGTGGTCAAACAAAGTTGCCAACACAGGCAGGAGCCCAGTGCAAAAGGACAGCCTGCAGTGCGGGGAGACACAGAATGAGCGAGTGAGACAGGGGAAGTGGGTGATCTCAACGGAGCTGTGTCGGGACTGCTGCAGATTTCTTTGTGGGCAGAAAAAGGCCCCAACGCAGGAGCCCAGTACAAAAGGGCAGTCTGCAGCGCCGGGAGAAACAGAACGAGCCAGTGGTGGGGGGGGGAAGTGAGTGACCTCAACGGAGCTCTGTTGGGACTGTGGGCAGAAAAAGGCAGCAATGCAGGCAGGGGCCCAGAGAGAAACAGAACGAGCAATTGACAGAGGGGGAGTGAGCGAGCTCAACTGAGCTCTAGCGTGACTGCTGTGGATTTCTTTGTGGGCAGAAAAAGGCAGCAACGCAGGCAGGAGCCCAGTACAAAAGGGCAGCCTGCAGCACCGGCAGAAACGGAATGAGTGAGTGAGAGAGGGGGAGTGAACGAGCTCAAAGGAGCTCTGTTGGGACTGCTGCAGATTTCTTTGTGGGCAGACAAAGACGCCAACAGAAGCAGGAGCCCAGTACACATGGGCAGCTGGCAGCGCCAGGAGAAACAGAATTAGCGTATGTGAGAGAGGGAGACTGAGCGACCTCAACAGAGGTCTGTTGGGACAGCTGCGGATTTCTTTGTGGGCAGACAAAGTTGCCAACACAGACAGGAACCCAGTACAAAAGCGCAGCTTGCAGCGCCAACAGAAACGGAATGAGTGACTGACAGAGGGGGAGTGAGCGAGCTCAATACAACAAAGCAATTAACATTCGGCACTGACAAATGCTTGTTTAAATGTGGCACCATCTTAGTTGCTTTTCTCTGGACCCTCTCTAGCAGGTCAATATTCCCTTTTAAATATAGACTCCAAAAAAGGGAACCGTAGTCCAGATATGGTCTGACATAAGTTTTGCATAACGGAATTATACAGTGCTCTGTTCTTGTAATTAGTGTACGTTGTATTGTTTTTAACATTATATAGATAATGTGTAGTCTGCAATAAATAACAGGCATATATATTCATCTAGAGGTTGCCGTGGCAACAGTGCGAACCTCGAGAACGAAGCTCAAGAGGTTCGTTGCCATGGGAACCTCGAGATCTTTACATACGCTTGTTATTGATTGTAGACCATACATTGTCTTTTATAGTGCATGGTCTATAATTTGGAGTTCAAAGAAAAAGGTTTTACTTCTTACTTTTATGTTTTTTTTATTCAGAGCTACTCTCCACCACTGTCTGTCTCGCCGCCGTGGTCACTTCCTGAATGGTGGTGGTGGTAGGGTGAGGTGCAATGCACAAGCGCGTTTCATGTTGTCATGCTGTAGTAGCTACTTAGCTAGTGCAGCATAACAGCTATGATAATGTAGCTACAGCAGCATAACAAGCTGATTCTGCTAAACGCTTTCTATCGGTAAGTACGTTCTACCATATGTTATATTAGCTGGTTTTGCTACCTTTTTGCAATGATCTGATGCTGCTAATTTGTTATTAATAATTACACTCTGATCCCTTTCCTTGTCTACAGGTTTTATAGTTTTTTTATTCAGGTAATCTGGGTATCCTGGGTTATTTTTACCAAAATGTAAAATGTAGCTTTTGTCATGATTTTTTTTTTTAATTCTCTTTATGCACCCACCTATCCATGCTCTGCTCCTCTGTTCCACCGTCCGTCTGAACCGCACTCCCGTCGGTCAGGACCCCGGGCTCTTCCGGCCCCAAGGAGAGGCCTGCAAATCCCCAAGGGGAGAGTTGGAAGTTGCGGCTGACATTGGGCATGTGGGCAGGGCAACAGATGGACCCGTCGCCTCACCCGGCGGTAGGATTTTTTCCATTTTCCCCCTTATCGGCTGGGAAGCGCAATGAACTCCAGCACATTGCATGCTCGCTCCCGAGCACACCCACAGGAGCACCTACTAGCCAATCCCCACTCTTCTTACCACCCAACTTCTGTGAGCACCCGGCACCACCAGAGGCCACTAGACTGCGGGAGTGTGAAACCCCCCACCCCAGGGAGGGAGAGCTGTCCTCTGGATGCTCAATCTCTACCCTCCCCTGCCGACCCCAGCGTCCTGGGCTCGTTCCCGAACCCGGGTCACTGGTGTGGCGCAAGGTGTGGCGTCTAGCGCCTCAACCCTCAGCGCCACCGGGACGGGGCTTTTGTCATGATTGAATAATATCTTGTTATTTGTGGCCCATTGTTCAACAGTTATAAGATCAAGATGTAGAGCTAGGTGCTTCAAGACTGAGTCAGCCTCACCTGCTAACTTAGTATCATCAGCAAATTTACAAATATGATTACATGAATTGATCTTAAGGTTGCAGATGAATATACTAAACAAATAGGGCACCAGAACAGAGCCCTGTGGAACCCCACTATTGGCACTCACAACATCAGATAGCTGACCACTTATCCTGACTTGCTGAGTTCTTTCCAAGAGCTAGCTTTCAACCCATCTAAACAAATCTTTACTAAACCCCATGGGTAATAATTTTTCTATCAAGATGTTATGGGGGACTTTATCAAAAGCATTCCTAAAGTCAAGCATTATAATGTCCACTGGTGTTCCCCGATCAACACTAAGACTGACATTGTCATAAAATGACACTAGGTTTGTAGTGTTTGAGTAGCCTTGTCTAAAACCATGTTGGAAAGGATCAGATAGTCCTATTGTGATTTGTTCAGCTTCCAGGTGTTGTGTAATACATTTGTCAATGATTTTGCTGCAAACAGAGGTAAGGCTAATCGGCCTATAGTTTTCAACACTGCCTCTATTCCCTTTTTTTACAGCTGTTGGCAGAGCCTACAGCCATCTTGCTTTAGCTTTAAAAATGGGTTACCGAAGCACAACTTTTTGGAGTTTTCAGTGTATCCTTCCACAACTACAAATCACTATGCCAGTTGAATGAAATACTCTCTTCTCTCTGTTGAGCAGACCAGTTGCAATACTATTTTTTTTCAGCTTGTTTGTCTCTCTCTTGTCTCTCTCCTCATGCCTGCTTTAAGTGACCTGACAGCTAGTGCATATCTGATTATATGGGATTTTTGTTGATTTGTACTTTATTTATATTTAGATCATCCCTTCACAGCTTTTCTAGGCTGAGGACTTTGTGTTTAAGAGTCACATTTACGCTGTGCTGTGCTATGCTATGTTACTAGTCAGTGCACCTCTCCCTCATTACTGACATTCCAAAGTTGAAGTCAATGAAGCACAAAGCAGAGAAGGGACTATAGTCAAAGACCTAATAAAACAATTAGTTCAATGAGATTTATTTTTCAGTTCCTTTACTTTGCCTTGTGATGTGAAGCTAAATAGTTTCTTGTGTGAATGGTCACTTCTGTTGTGGGTGGTAAGGGGTGACCCCTGTGTTATAAACATGTAGAGAGAAAAGGGGGAAGAGAGACAGCTAGCATTTTGCAGTTGATAAGGTTAACCCATTGTTAACCAAACAAAATGGAGCACATGCCAGGTTTCAAGTGATTTCCCAAAAATGTATACTGTGGTACAAAAAAAAAGTCATTGATAACCAGGTAAGCCCACTTAGACAAGACAGTCCCTTTTTCAGTGGCAACCCAGGGAACCTAAGCATTCCACAAACTGAATATTCATAAAAAAAATTGTGTCAATCGTGGTAACACATAAATAATAAAATAAGTAGGCAGAGGTAGAAGACTTGGTTTGCTGGCCAAGGCACCTAGCTTCACCTGAGCTCTTTCCTTCTAAGACTGCTTGAAAGGCAGAGTAGAGAAACTTACCAGAGCAAGGGAGAAGGATTAAGACTTAGTTTGGCTAAGCAGATTTACTGTGTGGTGGTGTTTTTATTTTTTACTCACAGGGATTGCTACTGTTTGTTGCTAACATTTCATTGCTTTATTTTTTCTCTGATTCAAATTGTTGTTGCTGGTATACCTTCTTCTGCATTATTACAAGGTGTGCCTACAGGTGTGTGCTAACAGATTACTGCTGTAATCTTCTGATTCAAATTGTCTTTGCAAGGTATATCTTCTGTTACTGCTTTATTTTCTCTGGAGCAAAGTGTTTCTTACAGGTATATCTTCTCTGAAATTATTACAGGTGGTGCTTTACAGGTTTTACAGTTTTATCTAACATTAGATAAGCTTTCAGGGTTACTGCATTTGTTGTTGACTGATTGTTTCTGCTCTTACCTCCTTGTTCTTTCGTCCGTGGTTCTTCTTTTAGGCAGGAAGGGCCCAGCCAACCACCCCACGCTACACTCCTTTATAGGGTACCACAGTTGTGACATTTCCTGTGGCAGAGCAGGAAGGGCGGATCAGTGGGCTCTACAAGGTGATCTCATTTATAGGGCACTAGTAATTTAACTTGTTATAACAAGTTAAACAAAGCACAATTAAACCATTACTTGCATTTTTTTTCTTCTAATTACTCTGACTAGGTTACAAACCCAGCAACTTATTTGGAATGGATTTCATTAACTGCAGGTACTGTGGAACAATTTTCAGAAGGACAGTCTTACAGGATTTAGGACACTGTCCTACATGCTGGGCCTTTGGAGATCTTAGGTCTCAGCTCCAGGCAGCATGGGCAGAGATTGCACGCCTCAAATTTCATATTGAAGAGGAATACATAATAAGAACCACCCGCCATTTCCCCAGCATCCAACAGAAAAACTCGATCAAGAGAGGTAGTTGGTCCAGGAGGTTGGCAGGTGGTTAGGAGGAGCAATCAGGTGCCCCATCACTCTCTGCTCTCCAACACATTACCTCCAAAACCATATAAACACTATAACAGGTATCTGCCTCTATCTCTGAAATCAAATAAAGAGGCAGAAGACACTGCAGAGCAGGACACTGCAGCACAGAAGCTAGCACAACAATACTCACCCAAATCAGAACCAAAACTAACAAGCACAAAGGAAACCAAAAACTTCTGATCATAGGAGACTCCCATGATTCGGGAGTTGATACCCATCTCCAGCAGGGTGATGGTCAGATGTCTCCCAGGTACATCAGCATGGAGAGACACTGACCGCATTGCTAAAATTGTTCACAAAGCAGGAGAAAACATTGATGTCCTAGTACACATAGGGACTAATGATCTCGCCAGCCGGTCAGTTGTGGAGACCAAGGAACACCTGACTAGGCTGGGTGACAAACTATCATCTATTTCTGTCCTGCATCTCCTTCTCTGAGATCCTGCCAGTCTGGGAGAAGGGAGCAGATGGACGGAAGGTCAGAGAAGGGAGATAGGGAGCTAAAACACGTGGCTCAAGGACTGGTGCCAGGAAAAAGGACACAGATTTGTAGGAACTGGCAACAGTTCTGGGAGCGAAAGTTCTTTAAATTTGATGGACTGCATCTGACTAAAGAGGGAGTCAGTGCATTGGGGCAGAAGTTTGACGCCTTTGCAGAATATTTAAACTAGCAATGGGGAGAGGGGTGCAGCACCCATACGCCGAATGGGAAGAACACCCTCCCCTCAGCTAGTGGTCAAACAGGAATTCAGTGTGTTTGCGCTCATTTGCATCACCAGGAAAGAAAAGGTTTGTCTCCCATACGATGCACAGGGTAATGCCAAACTTCACCCAACAACCAACACACCAAAATCTGGCCAATGGAAAATCATGTACACAAATGCTCACAGCCTGGGAAATAAGATCCCAGACCTGCAGGCAAAATGTCAGAGGCTAAACTGGACATAGTAGCAATTAGTGAGACGTGGTTTACCAGTAACCACACTTGGGAGACTTCAGTACCTGGCTATGTATTGTTCCAGAAGAGACCGAGGTGCAAAAAGGGGGAGGGGTGGTCTCTGTATGTTAATGAAAATATCAAAGCTACAGAAATTCAGAATACACATAAGGAGCCAGAAGAACTGTGGGTCACCCTGGAAACAGGAAATGGGACAGCTATAAGAACTGGGGTTGTCTACAGGCCCCAGACCAGAGGGAGGACATAGACACATTACTGTTAGAAGATATACAAAACATGACAGCTAAAGGGAGGTTCTGATAATGGGAGACTTCAACATGCCAGATACAGATTGGTCAATACCAGCAGGAACATCTGCCAGAACTAGACTCATAGTGGATTCCTGCAGGGAGGGCCTCAAACAACTGGTACAGCAACCCACAAGAGACAGGGCTATCCTAGATCTAGTACTGACTAACAAAGAAGGGATCACAGATCTCCAGGTAGAAGGTCACCTAGGGGCCAGTGACCATCACATGGTATGGTTCAATTTGGCTACTACATCTAAATCATCCCATTCCAAAGCAAAAATATGGGACTTCAGAGGAGCTGACTTGATAAGATGGCCAACAGAGTTAAGCTAGCCCTGGCAAAAAGAAACACAGGTGAGGAGGTACAGGCAAAGTGGGCAAGCATTAAGGATACAATACTTGAAGCAACATCCCATTGTGTTAGACAGAAAAGGAAGTGCAAAGAAGAAGGAAACCACTTTGGTTCTCAAATACAGTAGCAGAAAAGGTCAGAGCCAAAAGGCTGGCCTCTCAGAAAATATAAGGGAACACAGCGGATGAAGATAGGGAGGCATACCAAACTGCCCTAAGGGAAGCAGGTAAGGCAGTAAGGCAGGCAAAGTCCCAAACTGAGGAAACACTAGCACGAACAGTAAAAGAAGGTGACAAGACTTTCTATAGATACATTAGTGAAAGGAGAAAGTCCAGAGGGGTATTGCTGCTTAATGGAGAAAAGGGAGCATGTGAGGAGGAGGACCCTGTAAAGGCATCTATCCTAAATAGATACTTTGCTCAGTATTTACTGAAGAGAAGGTAGGGCAGGGCCCACAGCTCAGCATCATGGACACAGGGGGAGGAGGTGAGCACTACTCCTTCACAAAAGAAAGGGTCCTACAAGAGCTTCTAAGCTCAGGTGGATAAGGCAATGGGACCTGATGGCATACATCCCAGGGTACTTAAGGAGCTAAAGGAGGAACTAGCAGAGCCGTTAGCAGAATTGTTTAGTGAGTCTCTGAGCACAGGAGAGGTCCCAGAAGACTGGAGAAGGGCTCATGTGATCCCACTCCACAAGAGTGGTAGCAGGGAGGAGGCGGGGAACTACAGACCAGTCAGTCTTACCTCAGTAGTGGGCAAGATTATGGAGGCACTCCTTAAGGAAAGGATAGTGCAACACCTGGAATCCATAGGGCACAGGATCCAAGACAGCATGGGTTTACAAAAGAAGGTCCTGTCAAACTAATCTCATAGATTTCTTTGACTGGGTAACCAGAGTGGTGGACCAAGGGGAGCAGTTGATGTCGCCTACCTTGACTTCAGCAAAGCTTTTGACACTGTTCCACATAGAAGATTGATAAATAAGCTAGGTAGGCTCGGGGTGGGTCAGTTGGTCAACTGGGTGGCAAACTGGTTGACTGGCAGAAAACAGAGAGTGGTGGTAAATGGTATACAGTCAGAAGAGATGCAAGTCACAAGTGGGTACCTCAGGGATCAGTCCTGGGGCCAGTCCTATT
Organism: Neoceratodus forsteri; assembly: GCA_016271365.2. Lineage (NCBI taxonomy): Eukaryota > Metazoa > Chordata > Ceratodontiformes > Ceratodontidae > Neoceratodus > Neoceratodus forsteri. The sequence continues at coordinate 242,400,454 of CM057451.1, forward strand.
CAACATCTTCATTAGTGACCTCGCAGATGGACTAGAGGGTAAGGCTTGTCTGTTTGCAGATGACACCAAGATCTGCAACAGAGTATGATCCAGATGGGGTGGGCAGAATGAGAAGAGATCTGGATAAACTAGCAGAATGGTCAGAAGAGTGGCAACTGGGATTTAATGCAAAGAAGTGCAAAATCATGCACATAGGGAAGAGAAACCCTGAAGCCACTTATAGGCTGGGAGGGAGTTGCTAGCAGTCACAAAGGAAGAAAGAGACTTGGGCATCATCATCACTGATGACCTAAAATCATCCAAGCAGACCCCAAAGCAGTAGGTAAGGCTAAGGGGTGTTAGGTGTATTAGTAGGGGTATCACAAGTCGTAAGAGGAGGTAATAATCCCTCTGTACAAGACATTGGTTAGGCCCATCTGGAGTACTGCGTGCAGTATTGGAGGCCACACCTTCACAAGGACATTAACCAAATTGAGGCAGTCCAGAGAAGGGCAACCAAAATGGTGCAGGGACTGCATCAGAAGACATATGAGGACAGATTAACGGAGCTCAATATGTATACCCTTGAGCAAAGGAGGGAGAGAGGTGATATGATCGAGACATTTAAACACCTTAAGGGCATAAACAAGGTGAAAGAGTCTAACATGTTTAAATATAAGAAAAATAGAGGACAAAGAGGACACAGCATGAGATTAGAGGAGGCCGATTAAGGGGAATGTGGAGAAATTCTTTTCACAGAAAGGGTGGTAGATGCATGGAATGGCTTACCACAAGAAGTGGTATTATGAATACAGTGCAGGGCTTCAAACAGGCATGGGATAGGCATAAGGGAGCAATACAAATGACTATGAATAGATAGGTCACTGACAGAGCAAAGGCCGATGGCACATTTATAAGGTAGAAAAAGAAATGGGCAGACTGGATGGGCCTTGCGGTCCTTATCTGCCGTCAACTTCTATGTTTCTATGTTTCTATGTTTCTATGTTACACAGTAACATAGAAGTTGATGGCAGATAAGGACTGCAAGGCCCATTCAGTCTGCCCATTTCTTTTTCTACCTTATAAATGTGCCATCGGCCTTTGCTCTGTCAATGGCCTATCTATTCATACTCCTCTGTATTGCTCCCTTATGCCTATCCCATGCCTGTTTGAAGCCCTGCACTGTATTCATATCCACCACTTCCTGAGGTAGACGTTCCATGCATCCACCACCCTTTCTGTGAAAAAGAACTTCTTCACATTACCCCTTAATCGGCCTCCCTCTAATCTCATGCTGTGTCCTCTTGTCCTGCTATTTTTCTTATATTGAAACATGTTAGACTCTTTCACCTTGCTGGTAGAACTCACTCACCCGAATGGTCAAAAAATAAGAGAAATGAGAAAATCTTTGTAAAGCAAATGTCCAAAATTTTTATTCAAATATCTTCCAGGTAGAAATTCAACGTTTCGGGATATACCCTTCATCAGGACACTGGTCAAGTTTCTAAAGCATAAATATACAAAAAATATATACATCAATAATTAGTTTTCCAAAAAAGTTCATATTACCGTATAAACACCTTGTATAATTCAAACATCAAAAAACGTCCTTACATGTCACATTTTGAGTATCTTATTTCCTCTTATACTCTAACACCAGGTACTATGTTTAACTCCCCCTTACAGCCACTGCTGGACGCCAACCTAACAGACAACAAGAAAATAATGAATAAATAACCAAATATAATAAATCTTCTCTATTAATAATATTGCAATGGATAAACATTCACTTTATGTCTAGTATATATATATCTACTATTTCTGGTGTTGCCCTTCTAAATCTTTTACATCTTTTATATCTTTCACAAAACGTGTTCATAAATAGTATAAATAAATAGTTTAAACTTTTAACAAGTAACCAATAGGGCGCTACTGTTTTCTTTACTATATTTTCCTACTGCTCACAAGATCTCAGTACTAAATTTAAATCCAAATAGAATGAAACGCTGACCTGCTTTCATGTAACTTTATCTTCTAAATCTGTTAAGCCGTCACCTTGCTCGCATCATATTGCTTGTTAAAAAAGAACAAAGGACACTGTGTAAAAACGCTACTGAAGAATTAACTTTCCATTGCCTTCTAAACTCTAAAGAGCAACATTATTCAAGAATGTATCTATAGATAGAAGTAGGCAAACTTACTTTTCCGATTGTTTGAAAGGTAAAACTGGCGTCTGATCTGCGGGTGTAAGAACGCGAGGGAATGCATAACTCGCCTTTAAAAGGTGGAGAAGCAACGCCTCTGAATCCAGCAACCAACAATTTGTTAATTGGCGTCAGCCTTCCACTGGATTTAGACCTACCCCGAGTTGAAAAAGAAAAAATTCCTTTCTAAAAACTGTTTGAGGACTTCGGGCTGAACTGGATAATCTTTGTAACTCTTTCACCTTGTTAATGCCCTTAACGTGTTTGAATGTTTCGATCATATCACCTCTCTCCCTCCTTTGCTCTAGGGTATACATATTGAACTCCGTTAATCTGTCCTCATATGTTTTCTGATGCAGTCCCGGCACCATTTTGGTTGCCCTTCTCTGGACTGCCTCAATTTGGTTAATGCCCTTGTGAAGGTGTGGCCTCCAGTACTGCACGCAGTACTCCAGACGGGGCCTAACCGGTGTCATGTAAAGAGGGATTATGACCTCCCTCTTCCAACTTGTGATACCCCTACTAATATACCCTAACATCCTCTTAGCCTTACCTACTGCTTTAGTGGTCTGCTTGGAAGATTTCAGGTCATCGGTGATGATGATGCCCAAGTCTCTTTCTTCTCTTGTAACTGCCAGCAACTCCCCTCCCAGCCTGTAGGTGGCTTCAGGGTTTCTCTTCCCTATATGCAAGATCTTGCACTTCTTTGCATTAAACCCCAGTTGGCACTCTTCTGACCATTTTGCTAGTTTATTCAGATCTCTTCTCATTCTGCCCACCCCATCTGGATCATCTACTCTGTTGCAGATCTTGGTGTCATCTGCAAACAGATGAACCTTACCTCCAGTCCATCTGCAATGTCACTGATGAAGATATTGAAGAGGACTGGCCCCAGGACTGATCCCTGAGGTACCCACTTGTGACTTGCATCTCTTCTGACTGTATACCGCTTATCACCACTCTCGTTTTCTGCCCGCCAACCAGTTTACCCACCCAGTTGACCAACTTGACCCACCCAAGCCTACCCAGCTTATTAATCAATCTTCTATGTGGAATAGTATCGAAAGCTTTGCTGAAGACAAGGTAGGCGACATCAACTGCTCCCCTTGGTCCACCACTTGGTTACCCAGTCAAAGAAATCTATGAGATTAGTTTGACAGGACCTTCCTTTTGTAAACCCATGCTGTCTTGGATCCTATGCTCTACGGATTCCAGGTGTTGCACTATCCTTTCCTTAAGGAGTGCCTCCATAATCTTGCCCACTACTGAGGTAAGACTGACTGGTCTGTAGTTCCCGCCTCCTCCCTGCTACCACCTCTTGTGGAGAGGGATCACATGAGCCCTTCTCCAGTCTTCTGGGACTCTCCTGCGCTCAGAGACTCACTAAACAGTTCTGATAATGGCTCTGCTAGTTCCACTCTTAGCTCCTTTAGTACCCTGGGATGTTGCCATCAGGTCCCATTGCCTTGTCCACCCTGGAGCTTATCGAGCTCTTGTAGGACCCTTTCTTTTGTGAAGGGCTAGTGCTCACCTCCCTCCCCCCTGTGTCCATGGTGCTGAACTGTGGGCGTGCCATACCTTCTCTTCAGTAAATACTGAGCAGAAGTATCTATTTAGGATAGATGCTTTTACATGGTCCTCCTCCTCACACGCCCCCTCATCTCCTTTGATCTTAGCAATACCCCCTTTGGACTTTCTTCTTTCACTAATGTATCTATAGAAAGGCTTGTCGCCTTCTTTTACTGTTTGTGCTAGTATTTCCTCGGTTTGGGCCTTTGCCTGCCTTACTGCCTTCCCTGCTTCCCTTAGGGAAGTTTGGTTTGCCTCCCTATCTTCATCTAGCTGTGTTCCCTTATATTTCCTTAAGGCCAGCCTTTTGTCTCTGACCTTTTCTGCTACTGTTTTTGAGAAGCAAAGTGGTTTCCTTCTTCTTTTGCACTTCCTTTTCTCTCTAACACAGTAGGATGTTGCTTCAAGTATTGCATCCCTAATGCTTGCCCACTTTGCCTGTACCCCCTCACCTGTATTTCTTTTTGCCAGGGCTAGCTTAACTCTGTTGGCCATCTTATCAAAGTCGGCTACTCTGAAGTCCCATATCTTTGCCTTGGAATGGGATGATTTTGTTGTAGTGGCCAAATTGAACCATACCATGTGATGGTCACTGGCTCCCAGGTGACCTTCTACCTGGAGATCTGTGATCCTTTCCCTGTTAGTCAGTACTAGATCTAGGATAGCCCTGTCTCTTGTGGGTTGTTGTACCAGTTGTTTGAGGCCTTCCCCCTGCAGAGAATCCACCGTGTGTCTAGTTCTGGCAGATGTTCCTGCTGGTATTGCCCAATCTGTATCTGGCATGTTGAAGTCTCCCATTATGAAAACCTCCCCTTTAGCTGTCATGTTTTGTATATCTTCTAATAGTAATGTGTCTGTGTCCTCCCCCCTGGACTGGGGGCCTGTAGACACCCCCAGTTCTTGTGGCTGTCCCATTTCCTGTTTCCAGGGTGACACGCAGTTCTTCTGGCTCCTTATGTGTATTCTGAATTTCTGTAGCTTTGATATTTTCATTCACATACAGGGCCACTCCACCCCCCCTTTTTGCACCTCGGTCTCTTCTGAAAAGTACATAGCCAGGTACTGAAGTCTTCCAAGTGTGGTTACTGGTAAACCACGTCTCACTAATTGCTACAATGTCCAGTTTAGCCTCTGTCATTATTGCCTGCAGGCCTGGGATCTTGTTTCCCAGACTGTGAGCGTTTGTGTACATGATTTTCCATTGGCCAGATTTTGGTGTGTTAGTTGTTGGGTGAGGTCTGGTGTTTCCCTGCGCGTTGTATGGGGAGCTGGACCTTTTTCCTTACCTGGTGATGCAAATGAACTGCAAACATGCTGAACTCCTATTTGACCACTAGCTGAGGGGGGGTGTTCTTTCCATTCAACGTATAGGGTGCTGCACCCTCTCCCATTGCTAGTTTAAATATTCTGCAAAGACGCCAAACTTCTGCCCAATGCACTGACTCCTCCCTCCTTAGTCAGATGCAGTCCATCAAATTGAAAGAACTTTTGCTCCCAAAACTATTGCCAGTTCCCTACAAATTTGTGTCCTTTTTCCTGGTACCAGCCCTTGAGCCACATGTTTAGCTCTCCTTTCGCTCCTTCTCTAACCTTCCGTTCATCTGCCCCCCCTCTCCCAGACTGGCAGGATCTCAGAGAAGGAGATGCCAGATGAAATAGATGATAGTTTGTCACCCAGCCTGGCAGGTGTTCCTTGGTCTCCACAACTCACCGGCTGGCGAGATCATTAGTCCCTATGTGTACCAGGATGTCAATGTTTTCTCCTGCTTCCTGAACAATTTTAGCAATTCAGTCAGTGTTTCTCCACGCTGATGTACCTGGGAGACATCTGACCATTACCCCTGGCTGGAGATGAGTATCAACTCCCCGAATCATGGAGTCTCCTATGATCAGAAGTTTTTTGGATTTCCTTTTTGCTTTTTTTGTTTTGGTTCCTGTTTTGAGCGAGTTTTGTTGTGCTAGCTCTTGTGCTGCAGTGTCCTGCTCTGCAGTGTCCTCTGCTCCTTTGTTTGATTTCAGAGATGGAGGCCGATACCTGTTTGTAGTTTTTATATGGTTTGTGGAGGTAATATGTTGGAGAGCACCGAGTGATGGGGCACCCGATTTGCCCCTCCTAACCACCTGCCAACCTCCCAGACCAACTACCCTCTGTGGTCGAGGTGCTTCTGTTGGATGTTGGGGAAATGGTGGATGGTTCTTATAATAAATTTCCTCTTGAATATGAAATTTGAGGTGCTCAATCTCTGCCCATGCTGCCTGGAGCTGAGCCCGAAGATCTCCAGTGGCCCGGCATGTAGGACAGTGTCCTAAATCCTGTAAAACTGCCCTTCTGAAAAGTGTTCCACAGTACCTGCAGTTAATGATAGTATAATAGCAAGATAAGTAGGCATGTACAATAGTTAGGGGGAAGACGTGCATTCCATAGGGATTAAACACATCAAGTGTCACTATGTATGGATTATTCAAAATAAATAAAATCCAATAATGTAGATAACTCAGCATTGGTATACAGCTGCATACCATCATAATGCAGTAACTTCATACAATATATACCTACCATAGATTACTGCTCACAGTTTTGGGGAGCTTTAAGTATTGCTATTACTTATAGGAAGACAATTGTATTTATTCAGAGGAAGGCAACAAGAAATGGTTTGGAACATAAGACATATAAGGAATGTTTGAAACTCCTCAGACTACATTATTTATTTTTTTGAAAGTTTCACCAGGAAAGGCAGACTGAGCTACAATAGCTTGTTTCCAGATGCATCCTGGGGGAAAGGGGAAAAAGGAATACAATTTTGAATACAAAATCCAAATAAAAAAATGTACATAGTGCTAAGTCCGTACATACTACTGAATAAATTTAAAGCTATACCAAACATTTCTGTGGGATAGGCAGGCAGCACTTGTCATCCAGAATATAATCTATATACATATACGCATTATACATATACACACATACTGTATATGTTTTTAAGCATATACACATGCACTTATTTTTATACTCCTATACATATCATATACATACGCACAAAGCATTTCAACACAAATATATTTTGCTTTTTTATCACTTGGAGTAATAAGTAGCAGTGTCAGTGGCTCAGCACACTCGCCTCTGAGGCTGGAAGATCATCAGAAGGCTGTGGGTTCTGTCCCCATACCAGGCACTTGGGTTAAATCCCAAGACTGACACTGAGTATTTTACAGGGATTTGGAGACATCAACAGGGAAATTCTTCCCATAGACTTGCATTGATTATACAAGAAAATGGAGCAATTCTGCTTTCATAGGAAATAATGTAGAATGCAGGAAAACACAGGAAAATTGCCTTGTAGTTACAGGGAAAATGCTAAATCAATTTGGGAGCACTACACTGTAGTGCAGCATGAGGGGGGTGCTGCACTCCTGAAATACCGTCTTTTGGATGAGATGTTAAACTGAGGTCCTGCCTGACTGTTCTGGTGGTTGTTCAGGTGGCGTTAAAGATCTCATGGCACTTCTCGAAAAGAGTAGGGGAATTTTTTATTGATACACATAAAACAAAAAGGTATTACAGCATACATCACAAAACACAAAAAGAAAAGAATCAACAAAAATCAAAAGAAAGTATTACATCAATACAATCACCTCAAACATCACCGACTTCACTAAAAGAGTAGGGAATTTTTATTTTCACAACAACAAATCAAAAGGAATACAAACAGTGATAAGTCACACAAAATAATAAACAAATCATAAAGGAAACAAACTCAAAGAAGTATAACAATCATACATCATCCTAGGAATGGGAAAGGAAACAGGAATAAACATACCTCCCCCCCCACTAAAAGAGTTGGGGAATTTTTTATTCACAGCACCACATTTCAACAAGACAAAATGGCATTACCACACAAAAAAGCAAAGTACAAATCATAATAAAAGGCAAAGAAGCAATCAAGCTATACAGAAGCAAAATTAAAAAATCCAAGACTGTCTATGTAGAGATATCATAGGACATATATTTATACAGAAAAACAGTGAAGGCATACCAGGTTCTGCAGAGAAGGGCTTCCTCACAGCACAAGGGAAACCATCATAACCCAATACAGGGCTTGGGCAGACACAAGGTCCTCACCCTGTATCTAACCAGGTCATCTTCCTCCACCATAATTTGAACAATTCAAGATGCACCTTTCCTGCTCCTGCCTCTCCAAGTAAACACAGCTGTGCGTATGTTGTGAACTATCTGAGATTCAGAAAGTAACTTCTGTCGAAGAGTAAGAGAGCATCTAGCTTGCCATAACTGAAAACTGATATGGCCCATCACAAGACGCAATGTAATTGCATCATACACAATCCAGGAGCTCGGTAGAACCCCGTCCACCCACACGCCAGGTGAGAGAACCCGAAAGGGATTCAAAGGTCATGTATCGTGAAAATAAGACCAAAATGAAACAGTAAAAGGACACTCTACAAAAAAATGCTCCATCGTTTCAACAACTCCCAAACAGGTCTCCTCCCTAGGGCAATATCGTTCAGACAGTTCTTTATGTTTCTTGTTTCCTTTCACTCCTAATTTCCTATGTAAACAGAGCCATAGAAAATCCCACATATGGCTAGGCACCCTCTTACTCACTAAGAACTGTAATTTAGCACGTTGTTCAGCAGGAGACCTAACATGAAACCAGGGGTCAGAGAAAAAGAAATCATGTAATACGGAAAATTAAAATTGTTGACGTGTCTGAGAAAGAAGCAAGCGGCGAACAACACGCCACGTCTTCAATTTCTGAAACATCACGCAAAAATGACTGGACAAGGCACCCACCCTAACCTGACGAAAGCAAGAAAGGAGTCCATTCCCCACTGTGACAAGATAAAGTCAACACCATCTGCCACCCATGGAGACTAATCATAGTCTGCCCTTTAAGGAAGGGTACTAAGTTGTAAAAAGAAAATACCTGAAAACACTACGGGATTAACCATCCCTAAACCTCCTTCACTAAGAGGTAAATACGTAATACCCTTTTAGGGATTTAGCCTACTACCCCATAAACACAGAAAAAACTCCATAAAGAGAAGCCTCCATAGAGATGGGAGGGGAAAACCATGCAATAAATAAAAAGTATGGCAACAAAAAGACTTAATCAAATAAATCACGCTTAGCTTTGGACATACAGCCCTTATTCCATAGCCAACCCTACTACGAGCTGCTAACAATTGTTGATCCCAGTTATACCTGTGGTCATCTAGACCTCCAAAGTAAATGCCCAGAATTTTCCTATAGCCAGATACAATAGGCAAACCCCAAACCAAGGACACATCAGCCGCATCATACCCCAAGGGTAGAATCCCACTTTTGAGCCAATTAATTGAGGACCCAGTCACATCAGAAAAGACACTCAACAACTCCCTTGCCACCATAGCAGAAGCCTTATCCGCTAAAACTAAAATCAGATCATCAGCATACGCTAAAGTAACTATCTCAGGATCACTACAGCCAATCGATAATCCAACAATGTCATCGGTACTGTGTGAGGCATGTAAGAGGGGATCTAAAGAAAGCACATAAAGCAAGGGACTCAATGGACACCCCTGCCGAACCCCCCTATGGACCTCAATTTCCCTACCCACCCAGCCATTCACACAGGGGATCAAAGTAATGTCCCTATAGCACGTTTGTAGCCATCCTATGAATTGGGTAGGGAACTGCACTTTGACAGACATTCCCAGAGATAAATATATTCTACCTGATCAAAAGCTTTGGACTGATCCAGGCAAACCAAATGTCCAAATAATTCTCCAGCCTTACCTTTAGAGACCAATTCTCTAAGTAAGATCAGTGCATCCTGAACCCTTCTGAGAGGAGCCCCACTAAACTGCATCGGATGCAAAAGGGTACCCATAACCTTCCGTAACCTCAGACATAAAATCTTCATCAGAATCTTATAATCTGAGTTCAGTAATGACAAAGGTCTCCAATTACCCAAATCCCCACGATCATCCTTTTCTTTATACAGAAGGAGTAGCACACCTTGCATCATGCTATGAGGGAGTACCCCAGACTGCAGCCCAGTATTCAGGACCGAACAGAAAGCAACTCCCAAAACCTCCCATAAGAGTTTATAAACCTCATGAGGCAACCCATCATACCCAGGTGTAACTCCCAATCATAAAGACCAAATTGCTGACCTCTGTTCCTCCACTGTGATAGGTTGCACCAATTCAAGCCGGTCAGCTAAGGACAAGGCCGGAACCGATCTACCAGCGAACCAATCACAGATAGCGGCTTTGGAAGCATCCTGCTCTGAAATGACGAGAAACATAGGCATGAATTTCCTCCAAAATATCATCATTGGTAGAAATTCGCCCACCCCTGGGGTGTTCAGATACGCCTACTTCTTAAATGTCTGAGTGATGTCAAGTACTCAAAAGGCAAAGTATCTTTTTCCTGCCACAAAGTCTAAATTTGTGTTTCATTTCCATATCACGTAAAACCTGAGACTGAGCCTTAGCCAATTCCAGTTTCAAACTTGCAATCTGTTGCTGACAGTTGAGGCCAAGAATCCATCTATTAGTGGATAAAAAATGAAGCCGTTCCCTAAGATACCGTAACTCAGTATGTGATAATTGTCCATTTAAACGACCCACAGCCTTAAAATAAACCCGAACTTCCCATTTAGTGTCCTCCCACCAAACATTTAAATCATCATACAAAAAGGAAACCGACTTCCTGGCCAGCAAAAGAGAGCTTAACCCACCCATTACACAAGGGATATGCAACAATTCAGAATTCAATTTCCAGATACCCGGCCCTCTCCGAGCTGCAGGAACATCAGCTAAGGTCAGTCTCAGTAATCTGTGATCAGAGGAAGCAACATCCTGCAAAGATCTAGATTGAACAGTAACCACAGAAGTGAGAAAAAGAAATAAATCCTGAAGCCCTTGGTCCACAGAACAGGTCCCCAGACCTCCAGCAGAGGGTCCAAAAGCATCTACCAAACCAGCGTCTGAGATGAGTTTCAACAAACTAGTCTCATCACAATACACCTTTTTCATTGTCCCTGAAGCCACTTGTAAAGGCAAGGAACAGTTAAAATCCACCCCCAAAATAATGTAATAAGGAGAGCATAAAAAGGGATAAAGTGAATTAAACAAAGCAACCCGGTCAAACTTAGATTGTGGAGCATACACAGAAATTAACCTCAGGTATAAGGAACCCCATTTAACATCGAGAACCAAGGCCCTGCCAGCCAGAACTTCTATCTGATGTAGCACAGCGACATGATAATGAAAAAAAACATATTCCAACCCCACTACATAAGTCAGCACCCAAAGACCAAAAACAGTCCCCCCAAATCCAACCTGCAGAGGCAGCCTCCACCTCTTCAAGGGAATGCAAGCGAACATCCTGCAGAAAAACGCAATCTAGATTTTCAGACAGAAAATGTGAATAAGTCTAATGCCATTTTTCTGGAGTCTTAATACTGTTCACATTTAAGGATGCCACCCAAGGTGGAAGGGAACAAGGAGCCCAGCAAGGGAACATTCACTTCACCTTACTAGATGCCCTTGTGATCCTACCAATCTTACCATCAGGTGGTCTAGGGCCCACCTGGTCAACCACAGGTTCAGTAGATTCTAACCGAGGTAAAGGTAGAGGAGGCCCAGACCCGCTAGGATCATCCACTGGACACTCTTCCAAAACAGAAAACATATTCAGGTCAGCCATAGAAACAACAGGAGCAGGTGCAGCTAGTTTCTTCCCTAGTTTCCCCCTCCCTTTGGCAGAGTTCCCCTTTTTCTTGCTAACCACCACAAACCCAGCATCTGGAGTCTCTAAATCTGGCAACACAGGGACGATGCTCCCACCTTCCCCCTGATCCACCCTAAAGCCCACTACAGCTCCCACATCAGGAGGAACCATGGTAGTCAACTGGGAATCAGCTGATTCTAACAAACCAGAGTCAGCCAAGGGGAGAACAACCCCGTCACTATCAGGGCCCTTCCCTCCCTTAGTAGGAATACCAGGTCTAACTGCCTCCCGGATGTAATGATCTTGTACCCCATCATCAGCATCAGCAGTATTTTTGGCAGCTAAGGGACAGGTTTCAAATGTGTGACCCACCTCATTGCAAAGATTGCATTTTGAGGTTTGAAAACAATGGGCACTTGGATGACCCATCTCCCCACAGTAAGAACATTTAAGGACGGTGCAGGAGGTACTAATGTGGGTTCGAGACCCACACTTAAAGCAAACCCTAGGCTGCCCAGGATAAAAAAGAAACCCCTTATCTCTCCCCAGAAAGAAGCAATTAGGCAGATGAATTAAGCCAGAATCTGTGGAATGAAGTTTTACCCTAAATTTCCAACCCCATTCCAAAACCCTCTTCATCCAGAATAGGGACTGGATTCCCCTGCATATCACAAGATTTAGACAGCCATTTAACAATATCAACAATATTCACCCCTTCATTCCGAAACATGATTGTGATGATCCTATAGGCCTGCTGAGACAAAGGTAATACAATAAAGTCAGACCATAGTGGGTTAGTCTTCAAATTCAGATATCGACTCCAAAACAACTCCATCAAGGCAGGGGTGTGAAAGCTGACGTCAAAGGTGAATTCCCCCGGAACATGTATTAATGCATATACCTCTGAGGGAAAAAACCCATGCTGCGTTTCAATAATGTCTTCCCAACAAAAAACCTATCTGGGGGAGTATCCCTAGGACCCACATAATGTAATCTAACAGCATTACGTCGCTTTGCCAATTCCAGTGGCTGTCTGAAATGGCTAGCATAAGAAGGTTTAGAGATAGGATGAACAACTGACTCAGGAAGGCTAGGGGAAGCATTCACATCTCCAGCCCCCGAGATCCCATAGTTAAATCAGCAGCAATATCTGTAGACAGGGGTAGGGGAAACAATAGCCTCAGTACTCAAGACAGCCCCTACAGAGTCAGATATATCACAAGGACTTATCTGTTCATTCACTGCATGAGCAGGAACAGCTTGTTCGTCTCCATGTGCCTCCAGAAATTGAATCCATCCAGCCTCGCAACGTCCGGCCCGGCGACCAGGACTCCTCCACCAAAGTTCCCCAATCCCTGAAGGCTTGTCCAATTCTCGATAGGTCTCTCCACCGTGGAAGAAGCTTTGCTTGGCCCCTCAGACTCAGCAGCACTCGCTAAGTAGCCGATCATTTCCATTTCCTGGTCCTCCTCTGAAATCAAGGGTCCGCTGCTCCTCTGCAACAAGTCACTAACGCGGCAAAGTTCCTCCCTCGAGGCAACGTTGTTTCTCCACAAGACTCAAACAGGACATTTCCAAAATGCAAAGGCCCACTTGAATCGGCGTTTTGCTGGCCACCCCGCGGGTGCACCCCAGCCACCGACACCACTGGTTCTTCAAAAGCAGGTACAGTAACTATTGACATACTCTGGGCTACCTCAACCCCAACCAGACCTCCTTCCTCCTCCATCGCAAAGACAGCGGCAGCCATCTTGATCCCACCAGAAAATGGGTCCCCCCCTGCTCACAGGAAGCAGGAAGTAGGGGAATTTCCCCAGTGTCCTGGCCGAATTTTCCCCACTCACTAAAGATACCACCAAGAGCTTAATCTGGTTCAATTTCAGCTGGTTACCATATGTATCCCCCCTCCCCCAAGCCGGTCGCCCCTGAAAAAGGGACTTCTGGTCTCCGTGGGCCTATCCGGTCAACAAAATTCAGTAAATAAATTGTGAGAAACCGTGTCAGAACAGAAGGGCTGGGGGAGTGGGAGATGGTTGGTGATTAGGTGAGCCTTCACCCCTCCAGAATGCAGACCCCAGAAGGAGATTGTCAGGGGATAAGGAAGGAGCGGTGAGGGATAAAATGGGGAACAGAATACTGGCACAGTGGAGGTGGGTGTGGCTAACTTGAGGAAAGGGTAGGTGGAGGATTGGGAATGAAAGGGGGATGGGAGGAGGTGGTATGCAGTTGTAAAAGGGAAGAATTAAAGAGGCATGAAGAGGAAGGGGGTGGAGGCAAACTTTACCCCCGGGAGTGGAACACCAAGGGTATGAACATTAGTTGATGTAAACCCAGCTAGTGCTATAGGCTATTGGCATGCCTAGAGAGGGGTAGAAGGGGGTAGAGTAGTGGAAATAGAACAGAAGAAAGTACAGGATGGGGTAATGAAGGAGAGATGGGTCAGGTGCAGTTGCAGGATGGGGGAAATAAAGTGTCAAAGAACATAGTGCAACGAATGAGTAGATGGAGCAGAATGGATATCTAAGGGAAGGGAGTTCCAAATGTTTGGAAAGTGATAGGTGAAGGCAACTCTCCTGAAGTGGAAATATGGGCAGGGAGGGTGAGGGTCCTATAGAGGGAGTTGCGGAGGGGGTAGGTGGGGGTAAGTACTTTGCACAACAGGCGTATTGGGGGGAATGTGTTGATGATGTACAAATCATTAACAAGGAGGATCTAATGGAAGAATTACTTTTTGTTCCATTCTAAAATTTTTAATTTCAGGGGACATGAACAACAAATTAGTCCAAACAATTTTAAAACAAGCAAGCGTAAGATTTATTACACACAAAGGACATTAGACATTTGTAATAATCTGCCTTCTGAAGTGATAAATAGAAGTCAGATTTTTTTGGCTGCATGGGGCAAGCTCCACAGATGTTATGCCATCATCAGATTTGTATAAAAGCACTGTGGAAGCTCATGACCAGACCGCTGTCTGGTGTGTTGCCACAGTGTTCTGGCATAGTTTCCAGTGATTCTGTTTATGCAGCCCTTCACCTCCACGGGCTGCATAAATACCCCCTTTCCGGCGCACTACTTTTCCTTACTGCAGTAGCAGAAGTGACGTCCACCATGCGTAACATGTTGGTGCAGACTTAAACTGCGCATGCGTGAGTATCGTGCATACGTAGTAATGTCGGCACTGCCATGTTGTGCACGGCTGACTCCGGGGCAAACTATGCATGCACGAGTATCACGCATGTGCAATACTATAATCGCTACAGTATTATTTATTTATTTATTTAAACATCAGTTTAACAACCTTTGAGCCAGAGGCTCATTTACAAAGGTACCTCGTCACATAAAGGACACAGACAGTGGCACAGGAGACAACAGATAATACAGGTTCAAGGTAAGTGTCATTCAAGGTTACAGTTGGTTCCAAAATATATGAAGAATAAGTAGACTAAATTAGACTAAATTAAATTAGGGTTAGTGGGGAGAGAGGTAAGGAAGATTGGGGGGTAAGAGGGAAGTGGGGCTGGGAAGCAGAAGGAAGGGGAAGGGCCAGGGAGGAAGAGTTGGTAGGGAGGGGTGAGTAGGAAAGGGGAGAGGCGGCTCGGTGAGCGTTGTCGGAGGGGAGGGTTTTTTTTTTTTTGTTACTTAGTTATGGCTGACTCCAGTGCGGCGAGAGCACTGCATATTCTTTTCAACACTCCTAAAAGCTCACCACAGCAGTATTGGCTCTGATTAGACTTTGTTGTATATTGGAATCACTATAGATCTACTCCAGTCAGTCAGAACCATTCCCTACCGCAAGGATTTATTAAATAGTGTTGTAAGAGGGTGTGCTAGGAGGGAGATCAGTTCTTTTTTTTTTGTTTGTTTTCAATAAAAGTTTTTAGTGTAGTTTTCAGGTTTCGTAGAATACATTCACAACATTTGATTTATTCAAACAACATTAATGATTAATGAGGTGACTGGCAATCATTCTATTGATTTGTAATACACATATTGTATCATATACTTCTAGTACTGTCATTGTATGAGAAATAGATATGTATACATAAAGAGGTTATGATGGAGAGCAAGTAAAAATGAGATAAGGAGTGCCACCCTCCCCACTCCTCCACCCCATCCTCATGCCGGTGTTAACCAGAGGCTGAATGTAGTGCTCTTTGCCTCCAGGGTGAGGACCAAGTAAGTTATAGTTGTACTAGAATTATAGTATTGAGATAAGTAAAATATCTTGGATTGACAGTGAAAGGACATAGTCCAACAAGGTATAGAAATATATCTATAATGACTTTATCCATAACAGTAGTGACTGTTCGATATGGTTAGTATCAGGACCCAGTTAGATACAGTATCCTCTAACGGACTCAAATCCAGCAGCCCTGTGTAGGGGAGTTGCCTCAGATCTAGGTGATTGACATTAGTGAGGATCACTGAGGAGGAAGGTGGTTGCTGCATGTACTAGTTTCCTGTTGCAGAAGTAGGTTCATGCCAATTGGTCGAGCTCTAGGTTGTGAGTCAGACCCCGTCAAGGTAGGGAACCTTCCAGTGATCTGTTTGAGTGAAAATAAAAAAAAAGAGTGGGTTGCAGGAAAGTTACTGCTGATAGTTTTCAGTAGGTTGTTGACATGGTTAGTGGGATAACCTCCAGCGTCCAGGAGGGGTTGGCTGTTGCTCCCCTATCTGGGGGCGGGGGGGTGCTGCATTCCTATTCGCCAGGTAGGGACTACAGACCTGTTCATAAGCGACAGCCTTACCTGCAGCTGCATGTGCCGTGCATTCATATCTGGTGGTCTGGGCTAGGAGAGTCTCCCACTCTTTGTATGTGGGGGGACAGGGGTCCCTCCAGTGCCTGAGTATGACTCACTTGACCACTGCTAGGGCTCTCTTGAGCCAGAGTAGATGTGACTTGGTGATAGGGTGATGGTGCTGGAGCAAGGAGAGCCCCAGGATTCCCAACACTGGGTCTCTTACAGGGGGAATCTGTATCACTTTGGAGCAATACACCCATATTTGGTCCCAGTAGCTGTCGAGAACCGGGCAATTCCAGAGTGCATGGGGGAGTGACGCCTGGGGCGAGAAGCACCTGCAACAATCACTGTGCCGCAGCAGGCCTCTTCTGTATAGGGCCAGGGTTTTTGGTATGCTTTATGTAGTAATTTATATTGCAGGGTTTTAGCCTGCAGTTCCCTATTAAAGTTGTACATGCCTGCCCAAACCTTCTCCCAGTCTACCCGTGGAATACACACACCCAGTTCATTTTCCAGTTTTTCTTTCAGCTGCTGGTGGATCTGGACTGGCCTTGTGTCTCCCACAGTCTCATTAGCTTACAAGTCAAGTGTTGTAGAGAAGATTAACTTCCTATCCGTATGTCCAGGGGCAGTCTAGGCAGGACATGGGTAGATGTGAGAACTGGACGGAAAAGGTCTCTGATCTGGAGGTATTGCCAAAATTGAAGTCTCTCTCAGTGGTCCTGGGTTTACCTCTCTGTTGCAAGGTTTCAGATGTTACTAGGGACCCTGCAACAGGGTCATATAGATCCCCCAGTGTCCGGATACGCAGTTTCCTCCAGGATGCCCAATGCACTGATTTATTATCTATCTGGAAGGTAGGGTTATCCCATATTGGGCGGTGATGAGAGAATTTGGTGAACCATTCCATAGCACTGAGAAATTTCTTCCATTCCTGCCTAGAGTGCCTCGTATAGGGTGAGGCCTGTTTGGGAATAGGCCAGTCCGGGAACACCAGAGCACCAGGGCCGGGACCCTTGGTTTGATGTAGCTCTAGGTTAACCCACAGTGGAGAGACCAGATTTGAGCTGCAACACATAATATTCAGACGGAGAACCACACATATATGAAAGAGGCGTAGGTCTGGAAGGCCAAATTCCCCATTTTTCCAGTGCTTCTGTAGTTTGGTAAGACTAATTTTAGGTTTGGTATCTGCCCAGTGGAGCTTAGAGATTTTTGAGTTAAAGGCCTGGAAGAGAGACCGGCAGGTTGGACAGAATATACTGAATTCTTACAAATGTGACCCTTTTTAATATATTGACCCTTTCCACAAAGAAAGGATGTGTTCAGTCCACTTTTGTATATCTTCGTCCAGTTTGTCCAGCATGAGTTGGACATTGGCTCCTATCATCTTCTTTATTGTGGGGAGGATTCGTATTCCCAGACAGACCACCCCTTCTGGGGACCACTGGTATGGATATGCCTGTATCAAGTGTCATTCAGTGGGAGAATATAAGATTCAAACAACATGAAGTCTTGCTATATTATGACAGTAGCAGTTTGTCCCACCACTAGAACTGCTCCGGAGGTGAAATGGTTAATACCATTCCAAAATAGAAATTTGAGCACGAGCTCTAAGAAGCAGCTCTATCTGTGTAATTTCAAACCTGAACTGTCAGATTCTTTACTCCGCCTCAGTGAACAGTCGCTCCGGAGATTTCTCCTACTGCTCGGTTCATTTCTCGGTTTAAATAGTGTTTTCTCGTTCGATTCAACCGAGAATAGTTTTATTTTAACCGAAAACCGTTCGTTCAAGCTCTGTCTGTGGTAATCGTAGGTAAATTAAAGGTTTTGTCTGTGTGGAACTTGTAAGTTTATCGGTTCGGTTTTGAACCGATCAGCTGGGTTTAAAACTTATTAACTTTAAAGTTTAACATTTTAGAGTGCGGTTCGGTTCTTATCGGTTCTAAAAACCCGGATTTTTATTACGGTTTTCAATACCCGTGTTTGGTTAGGAACCGATAAGGTGTCTTACCTACTTCTGCCGCTTTAAAGGGCAAAGTTTTTCTGGTTAGGCTGGCATTTATGTCTGAGAACCCAAAAGAAAAACCGGCCCACTGGGTTTCAACACTGTGATGTCTGTGGGGAAGTCTTTGCCAAGGCTGACCCACACCACGCTTCTATTGTCTGGGGTTTGACCACCTCCAGTCAGACTGCCAGATATGTAAGAATTTCCCTGCAGCCACCCTGGAAAAGAGATTGGGCAGGCTCAGGGAACGAGAGGCCAAAAAGTCCGCTGACCCGGATGGCCAGCCCAGTTCGGTGCCAACCGAACCGGAGGGAGTGCCCTCTGACCATGGCGAGACTTCCTCGGCCAAAAGAAAAGCTGGTTCTGAGGAACCAATTCCAGTAAAGAAAACAAGAAAGTCAGCAGGTTTGGAGTCCAAAACCCCTTCTCCAACTGCTGCAGAGATAGCAAAAGCCATACAAATTGTCCAGTCACTGTCTCAGGGTCCGTCCGAACCGCCACTATCTGGCAAAAGGTCGGTTCGTCTGGTTCCAGTGGTTCAGGAATATGATGTTGAGGAATTTTATGAACCAGAGGAGGGGGAGGATGATTATGAACAGTGTGAATGTGGCTGGGAAGGTCTGGGTGTGCCCATTGAACCTGACATTTCCCCAGACAGACCTCTAGAATCTCCCCCTATGCTATCTGAGTCCCCATCTCATTTTATGTTTTACAAAAAAGTTGCTGAAACCCTCCAGCTTCCCTTGGAAGAAGCTGTGGATGAGCAAGAGGAGCCTGATTTTGTAGAAATGATGGATATTCCAGAGTCTAGGAGATTGTCTATACCTTTGCATAAGTCTTTTAGGAAGCAAACAATAAAAATTTTAAAAGCTCCTAATTCTGTGCCTCCTGTAGATAAAAAGATGGACAGAAGGTACACATTGGCAGGTCCTGATACAGAATTCCTTTCTCAGCAATGCAGTCATGTTAGTAGTTCAGGCTGCAGCCTGTGATAAGCTAATATCCCCTGGCTTCACATCCTCCTGACAAGGATTCCAGGAAGATTGATGCCATGGCAAAACAGTATATGGCAGCCTCTCTGGGACTCAGGCAAGCAAATTATATGGCTTATGTAGCTAGGTATCAGAAATCTAGATGGGATACTGTTATGGAATTAGCTAAGCAAGCCCATGGCCAGCTGGCTAGCGAACTAGAACAGGTGGCTGCTGATGGCATTGAGGCTTCTAAGGTAGTTTCATGCTGCTGTGGATGTTAATGATGTTTCCTCTAGGGTCATGGCCACATCTGTAGCTTTTCGTAGGTTGGCCTGGCTCAGGTGTACTAGTCAGTCACAGGATACCCAGACTAAGGCTATGGATTTTCCTGTGGTGGGAAATTCTTTGTTTGGGGAGCAGACAGAGAATTACATGAAAAGATGGATGAATATAGACTACTTACAAAGTGCCTAAGCTAAGGAGCGGCAAGCCACTCCTCAGAGGCATACCTCAGGGGTGGGGGGTAGGCCTTTCACAGGCCTTTACCAGACTCAGGCCTCCTCTGCCTATGCTCAGAGGGGCTTCTTCAGAGGCAGAGGCAGACGAGGGTGGGCAGGCCTGCTCCCACCCCTCAGCCTAAAGCTCCTGCTAAGCAGGCACCTGATGGGGTGCCCAGGCCGATCTCCTTTACCGGTAGGGGGCAGGCTGGCTTACTTCAGTCAGAACTGGGCTTCTTTAACCTCAGACAAGTGGGTTCTGGAAGTAGTAAGCCAGGGTCTGGTCTCAGCTTCAAAAGTTTCCCAGTTGAGAACCAGACTTTTTCTACCTGCAAGTGCTTCAGAGACCCTTGCTCTGGAAGCAGAGGTCTCAACCCTGTTGGCTCTCAGAGCAGTGGAAAGGGTTCCTCCCTGCACCAGGGCGGGGTCTGTATTCCAGATACTCTTACCCCAAAAGACAGGAGAATGGCGGCCCATATTAGACCTCAGATATCTGAACAAGAATCTTTGAAACCAAAGTTCAAAATGGTAACTCTGGCAATGATTTTACCTCCCTAAGGCCAGGGATCAGCCTCCCTGGACCTCAAGGATGCCTATTTCCACGTCCTGATCAGAAGTTCCCATCGAAAGTACCTCAGATTCAAACTACCCTCAGGTCATTACCAGTTCAGAGCAATGCCCTTCGGCCCACCTCTGCCCCAAGGGTATTCACAAGTGTCGAGCAGTGGCAGTGGCTCACTTAAGGAGGCAAAGGATTGCTGTTTTTCCTCATCTAGACGATTGGCTCATTGTAGGCCAGTCCCCAGAACAGGTAAAATCTCACCTGCAAGTTACCCAGCAGCTTCTTACCTCCCGGGCTTTCTGCCAATCTACTAAAGTCGGTTCTGGAACCAGTCCAGGTGCTCACCTTTATAGGGGCAAGTTGGACAAAAGCTAGCCAGAGCTTTTCTTCCCTTAGAAAGGGTGACGAATTTAGTGACTCTGGCCTCCTCCTTCACCCTGCAGGTCTCTGACCAGCAAGACACTTTCTGCAGCTCCTGGGACACATGGCTGCATCCACAGCTGTTGTGCAGGGAGCAAGATTTCAGATGAGAGACATTCAGTTTCACTTGAGAACCTATTGGTCTCAGAGAAGAGACCCCCTTTCCAAGTTGGTCCCAGTGACTCGAACCTTGATCCAGGCCCTCCAGTGGTGGCAGGATCAGAGCAATTTAAGATTGGGGGTCCCCTTCATTCCCCCTGCTCACAATTTGACTCTCACTACAGATGCTTCCCTTCTGGGTTGGGGAGCCCACATGGGCGACCTTTCCACTCAGGGAGTGTGGTCCCCCCGGAAATCTCTGCTCCACATCAATTTGCTGGAACTCAGAGCTGTCTTTTTAGCTCTTCAAGCATTTTCTGCATCTGTCCACAACAAGGTGATACAAGTCAGAATAGACAACACCACAACAATGTGGTACATCAACAAACAGGGGCACTCAGTCTTGCCTTGTGCACGAGGCAATGAAGTTGTGGTCTCTGGCCTATTCCTGAACACTTCCCTCATAGCAGTTCATCTTCCAGGGAAGGACAATGTCCTAGCGGATGCTCAGCAGGATTTCCCAGGGCCATCACGAATGGTCCCTGGATCCTCAAGTGCTGGGGATAGTCTTTGCCAGATGGGGCACCCCTCAGATAGATCTTTTTGCAGCCCCAGACAATCACAAACTTCCTCTGTTCTGTTGCAGGCCTCCAGTGTTGGGCTCAGTCCCCCTGGATGCCCTTCTCCTGGATTGGGAGGGGAAGTTTCTTTATGCTTTCCCTCCCTTCCCTCTCCTATTCAAAGTATTAGTCAAAATCAGATCTCAGCCTTGCAGGGTGATTCTGATTGCCCCGGATTGGGCCAGGCAGCCCTGGTACCCACTCCTTCTGTCACTGACAATCCATCTTCCCCTTTGCCTCCCCAGGATTCACAACCTGTTAACTTGTGCCCAGGGAAGGGTTTGGTATCCGGACCTCAAATCCCTCAACCTCAAGGCCTGGCTCTTGAGGAGTTAGAGTTTGCTGATTTACACCTCTCTCAAGGTGTTCTTGAAATCCTAAAGGCTTCCAGAAAGCCTTCCACTAGGGCTACTTATAGTTCTAAATGGAAAAGGTTTTCCATTTGGTGTGCTGGGAAAATATTTCCCCAGAATCTGCTGATTTGCCCATTGTATTAGATTACATGGTCCATCTTAATTCCTTGGGTCTCAGACCAGCTACCCTGAGAGTCCATTTGGCAGCTGTATCTGCTTTTGTGTCAGCAGGAAAGTCATCCCTCTTTCCACTCACCCTGTGTTTTCAAAGTTTTTAAGGGATTACTCCATACTAATCACCCTTTCGGAACCGCCCTGCCTGGGACCTAATGTTTGTATTACCCAGTTAATGCAACCCCTTTGAACCTCTGTTTTCTGCAGAGCTTAAGTATCTAACTTGGAAAACTGTTTTCTGGTGGCTATCACTTCTGCTAGACGCATAAGTGAGTTGCAAGCCTTGTCAGTGGAAACTGACTTATTTCTTTCCACAGGGATAAGGTAGTCCTTAGGACTAATAGGAAGTTTTTACCTAAGGTGGTTTCAGATTTCCATCTTAACCAATCTATCTCCCTTCCAGTATTTTTCACTGATCACTCCTCTTCTGGTGAGAGGAGGTTGCACAGCCTGGATGTTAAGAGAGCTCTTAGTTACTATATAGAGCGTACCAAAGGTCACAGGTTCGAATCCCTCCAACTTTTCCTTACCTATGGTGAAGTTGGGAAAGGCAAACCTGCCACTAAGAGATCAATAGCCAGGTGGATTGTCTCTTGTATCCAATTTTGTTATCAGAAACTGGGCAGAGATCCCCCCTCTGGCTTGAGGGCTCATTCTACCAGGGGTACAGCTGTGTCCCTAGCTGCTGCCAGAGACATCCCTATATTAGAGATATGCCAGGCTGCTACTTGGAAAACGGTACACACTTTACCAAGCATTACTCCCTGGATGTCCAGGCCAGGAGAGATGCTCGTTTGGCACAGCTGTTCTTCAGAGCCTATTCCTAAGTAGGTTCTGCCCTCCTCCATGGAGGTACTGCTGTGTAGTCTGCTACTGTCATAATATAGCAAGACTTCATGTTGTTTGAAGAAAAAATTACTCACCTTAGTAATGTTGTTTCTTCTAATGGAGTCTTGCTATATATGACCTCCCCCAGCCTGCCCTCTCAGAACTTCTACTTGGGTGGGGTGCGGCAACTTAGTGTGGGCACTATTTTATGCCCTTTAGCGCTTCTCCCTTTTGGGAGTTTGGGGTGTGTGTGTTTTATTATACTGTTGTTTTATTCTCATTTTGTTAGAATTGTGTTAGTAGTTCTGGTCCCCTGACTTGAGTCTTGGGTGTTTGACCAGCAATGGTTGTTAATATTTAGGTAGCCATTTGGCTAGTGTAGGTTACAGCTTCCACACAGACCTTAGTGAGTTTTTGCTCGTAAAGATCTGACAGTTCAGGTTTGAAATTACACAGATAGAGCTGCTTCTTAGAGCTCGTGCTCAAAGTTCTATTTTGGAATGGTATTAACCATTTCACCTCCGGAGCAGTTCTAGTGGTGGGACAAACTGCTGCTGTCATAATATAGCAAGACTCCATTAGAAGAAACAACATTACTAAGGTGAGTAATTTTTTCTTTTGTGGCGTTCAGCTTTACCCTGCTATGTCTGTGTATTCTCCTATCGGGTCTTGCAGAGAGCCCAAAGCCCCCAGGATATCTGTGAGGAACAGGGTAATGTTGTCTGCAAATAGTGCCAACTTATGTCTTGTCCCTCCCGCTGAGAAGTCGGGGGTGACCCTGATTCTCTCTGCCTGTGGCTCCACTATTAGCAGGAATAGGAAGGGGGAAAGGGGGCATCCCTGATGGGTACCCCGGAAGAGTGGGAAGGGAGTGGAGATGATGGAGTTTGTCAAAATTCTTGCCATGGGAGCCTGATATAACAGGCGGATCATACTGATAAATTGGCTGGGGAAACCGAATCTGCTCATAGCATCGAACAGGTATATCCATTCCACCCTGTCAAATGCCTTTTCAGCATCTAAGGACAGGGTGGCCGTGGGATCTGGTATCTGTCTTGCTTCCCATAACAGGTCCAGGATATGTCTGGTACTGTCAGACCCCAGTCTCCCGGGGACAAAGCCCACCTGGTCTGGGTGGATGATTTTTGCCATGATTGGCCCCATTCTGGTCACTAATAGCTTGGAAAACAGCTTCATATCTGTACTGAGGCGAGAGATAGGGTGGAACTGAGAGCATTGCTTGCTGTCCTTCCCTTTTTTGGGGAGTAGGGTAATCAGCACCTCGTGGAAGGAGTGGGGGAGATGTTGCAGCTGGACTGTCTCATTGAAGACCAAGGTGAGGCGTGGTGCCAACAACTCCTGAAAGGCAAAATAGAAGTCTGAGGGAAAGCCATCTGGGCCTGGGGACTTGCCCCTAGACATTGAGGTGATGGCTTCCAGGACTTCCTGGTTTGAAAAGGGTGCAGTGAGGGTGTCTAGGAACTCGGGTGGTACCTGTGGGAGGGCAGTAGGTTCATAGAAGGTATCTAGTTGCTCTTGGCTTGGCTGTGTCTCTGAGGAGTAAAGAGCTTGGTAATATGTTAGGAATGCTGCAATACTGTTGCTCAGGGAGGTGTCTGTCTCCATGCCAGAGACTTGAATGAGGGGGATGTACCGGGAGGCATCTAAGGTTTGGACCCGGAGGGCAAGCAATTTCCCTGGTTGTTCCCCTGCCTCCCAGTAGGCTTGATGTAGTCTGTACAAGTTGCATTCCACCTTGTGGTGCAGAGCATCTTCAGTTTCCCTCCTCAGCCATTGATCTCTAACCTCAACTCAGCATCCCTACCTGGGTTATTTGTCGCCTCTTGTTCCAAGGTTTTGAGGGACCCCTCCGATTCCCGCATAGCTCTGTCTTTCTCTCTCCATCTCCCAGAGGCATATGCTATCAGCTTGCCTCTTAAGACAGCTTTTAGGGCATCCCATTGGACCCCACTGGACACATCCAGGCTATCATTATGAATGCAGTAATCCTTAATTTCCCTTTCTATCCATGCGAGGAAGTCCTCTCCCTGCAGGAAGGATGTATTGAATCTCCATTTGTTCCTCAGGCCAGGAGATTGTCCCCAGGATATGGATACTATAACTGGGGCATGATCTGAAATGAATATATTGCCCAAGGTTGCTCTCCAGGCCTGTTCTACCAGTTTTTGGGACAGCATAAGCATGTCTGTTCTGCTGTATGAGGAGTGAGGGGCTCAGTAGTGCGTAAAGTCCTGTTCACCTGGGTGCATAATCTGCCAAATATATAGACCTGCCTCCCGGAAGGCGTGTGCCACCTGGGCTGCCACCAAGGTCTCTGCCCTGGTCCCAGGTCCCATATGGTCTAATGTAGCGGAGAGTACCGGGTTGAGGTGTCCACCCAAGATCACATGTGATTGGTCCTGGGCTATCTGGGACAAGAATGTGGCAAAAAAGGCAGTGTCCGGTGAGTTTGGGGCATACACACATCCCACCTGTAGGGGTTTGCCTAGATACGTGCCTTGCACTAGCACATACCTTCCTTCTTTATCTGAGGTGATATTTTGGGCCCCAAACAGCAGCCCCTTACGTACCAAGGTTGCCACTCCCTTTGCTGTTGTATTGGCAGAGCTGTGAAACATCTCCCCCACCCATTGACTTTTAAGCTTATAGACTTTGTTGGGGAGAAGGTGTGTCTCCTGGAGGAGGGCCACGTCACACCTCATGGTCTTTAGTTTAGTTAATACCTTACGCCTTTTAATAGGGTTGAACATCCCGTTGACATTCCATGAGACCAGCTTCAACATGTCCATTTGGGCCATTGTCCCAGAGTTCTGCCCCCAGCTCAGCATTCTGGACACCAGTACTTCCCTGCCCTTCCCTCCCCTCCACCACTCCAATCCCCCACCCAACCCACAGAGAACAATTCACCCACGGCCAATAATACTTTAAACCAAGGCAATATTGAAATTATCAACACTTGCATACTTTGTGTGTCCACTTTAAGTCATGTTAACCAAAGAAAGAAGAACTGTTGCTGTAGAGTACACCTTGGACCACGGTGAGACTAAGGACACAGGAAAGAAATAAAAAATAAAAGTTTTCTTTTGAGTATTCCCAACTGACTGAGGCATGTCAGTTAAGTGCTCTAGCAGCAACTTAAGGGTAGTCAGTTAGACTGTATACTTGCACGGTTACCAAGACTGGACTAGCAAAGCCCCATCGCTTCCCTTTGCATCATCCCCCTAGAGGCAGTTTGGTGCAGACTGCCACACGCATCAGCTCTTACATAGGGTTATCCAGTTAGGGATGTTTGGCAGTGGCCTCATTCCAACAGCGAGTGGGCCAAGTATGGGGGGGGAGCCCCTAACATCCCACATTCCCATTATTCCCTGTATATGTGGCCTGACTGCCTCAAGATCTAGATGGTAGTTATCGTCCGGTTATGTGGCTCGATACCAGCGCTCCCCTCTTGAAGGGGGGGCGGCGAGGATCTTTATCAGTACTGTTCACTGGCTTATTCCCTACTTGATTATACAATCAATACATTTTTTTTCTCCTGCCTGAAAACCAGCAGGGTTGGCCTTGCTTCTATGTCCCCCATAATTTGTGTTGTACTCAGGGAAAAAAGAAGGGGGGGGGGGGTAGTCCCGGCTAAGGCAGCAAAGTCACAGACAGAAAGTGACATTCTCGTGGCATAAGCCATGAGGCATTTTCCCAGCTCAATCTTAGGGGTGCAGGATTAATCCAGAACAGTGCAGTACCAATACTGAATGACTCAGTGTTTGTCAATGAATTAAAGTTCCAACTGGGCTTAGAACCTCCCAGATATGGAGGGAGCCCCCTCTGTGAAATCAAAAATGGCCCAACAACATTTCAGTGGGCAACATTGCTACCAAACAGCGTAACAGAGTAGGCAAAGCTTTAGTAACCTGGAAAATGCCCCAACAGCTTGGAGGCCTCAAATCAATCAGAAAGCATCTGGTGGTTAGCTCCCCACGATCTGAGGGCGATCTGGGAGACATGTGCTACAGTACTTCCAGCCATGGGTACTCGAGTCCCGGGCATGTCGTGGGTCCTCGCAGTGCTAGCTGCAGCCGGTGTCTTAGGGGAGGTTGGTGCTTTGACTGGACCCAGTGCCCATTGAAGAAAATCATTTGCCTCTTCAGGAGTCGCAAAGGTTGCTGTTTACCTTTGATTTTAAGTGTCAGGGTGGCTGGGTATAGCAATGCATGTGTCAGCCCCTGATTTCTCAAGCCAGCCTTGATTTTTATCAAACATTTGCCTCTTCTCCAGCACAGAGCAAGGGTAGTCCAGGTAGAAGAACACTCTGTTCCCCCCAACTGTGATGCCCTGTTTTTCCCTTACGCTGCACAAAATCAGCTCCTTGACTTGAAACCCCAGGAGCTTAAATATTGGGGGCTGGGGCTTGTCATTCCCTTAGGGCGTCGGGCCACTCTGACTCTGTGGGCCCGATAGATCTCTAAATCAAACCCGGTGGGTTTGAGACCCAGCCACGCCAGAAGAAGGTCTCTAAGATATAGGACCGGGTCTGGTCCTTCTTCCCCCTCTTTAAGCCCGATTAGCCTTAAAATCTTTCTCCTACCTCTGCCTTCCAGATCTTCTATTTTATTGGTAAGCCACTCCACTTGTGCCTTAGTAGCCTGCAGCTGCGTTGTTGTTTCCCGCTCCTGGCCATCCAACTCGCTGATCTTGTTTTCTCTTGTAGCGACCCACCCAGTAAGTTCTGCAATGGATGCTTGAGTTTCCGTAACCATGTGGTGGATAATTTCAGTGCTGCTGGCCATCCGCTCCAGCAGAGTTGTAGACGGGCTGGCCACTTCATGTGGCTCCCACGAGGCATCGGATGCGGGGACTGCAGCCATTTTGGCTTGCAGGAGTGTCAGGCCTGTCGGAGATACTTCCATGTCTTTCTTCCACTTGCTGGCATTCTCTGGAGTCCCAAGTTCTTTAATTTGTGCTGCTGGAGTGTTTTGTTAGACATTTATTTACTTTGGTTTGGAGGTCCGCAATGTAAAAATCACTTTAGAGGAATGACACTCGGCGAGGCAACAAGGAGCTCGGTGCTTAGGTGGCCATCTTAAGTCCTCATGTGACCTCTCGAGAGATCAGTTCTTTAAGCAATTTTGGGTGAATGCCATCTGGACCTGGGCTTGTTGTACATTTTATGTCCCTAAGGGCCTTCAGTACTACATTCTCAGTTACAATATAGGAAGTTGCACCTGGTGTAGTAAGACCCTCATTAGACTTCCCTGTTTCAGAGAAAACGGAACTGAAAAAAAGAGTTAAATATATTAGCAGTAACTACAGTCCTTTTATCCACCAATGGTCCAACTGATCTACGATCATTTTTATTATTTATATAGGCAAACTGAGATTTCCTGTCGTCTTTGGTATTGGCAGTCCTGAATTCATTTTCAATTTTTGTTCATCTGATTAGCGTCTTTTACAGCTTTTGCTCCTTTCTGTGTTTTAAAGTGTTAAAATTGGTTGGGTTATTTCTAAATCTTCTACAGTATATGCCTTTTTCTTTTTGTTGATTTGCCTCCTTTTGCTAGAATTTAGCCAAATTGGTATTTTGCCTTTAGAGTTGTATTTCTTTTTAGTGGGTACATATTTGAGTTCTAGTTGTAGCAAATGACTTTTTATTAACTCCCAAAATTGTTCTGATGATAGATCTGCCATTGTAGTGCCCCAATCAATGCTCACTAATACCTCTCATCTTTATATAATTTGCGCTGTCATCCATTAGAACTCTTTGTCCCACGAACCTTTGATTATTTACCATCAGGTTACATGTGATCATATTGTGATCACTGTTTCCTATATGTTCTGTCACCTTAACGTCGGTAATACTTGAGTCAGTATTACTTAGGATTAAATCGAGAGCATTTTTTCCTCTTGTTGGTTCATTGACTGATTGTTCTAAACCATAACTGAAAAGAGAATCAACAAACTCTTTCTCTAATTTGCTACTTCCTGTTAGTGTATCCCAGTTAATGCCCGGTAGATTAAAATCTCCCAGGATTATAGTGTCGCCCATAGATGATGCACTCGTCATTTCTCGAATCAAGTTATTATTATATGTTTTGCTGGACAACAGCTGTCTATAATATATGTACTGATCATTAATCCAACTGTCTTTGATCTTGCTGTCTGGTCTGGTATGATGGCTTGTAACTTTTCTTACTAATTGTACACTGGCTTCTAATGTACTCTCCCAGGCCGTACCTGAAAATGGGCATTAATTTGCTCTGTGTAGCTACTTGGGTAAAAAAAAAATGAATGAATTAAATAAATAGATGCTCATCTGTCAACAGAATTGTCATTTTCAAGTCCTGAGTAACCCCTTTTCTTGACAGTATTTTAAAAAAAGAAATTCCTTGGTCCCTTGGGATATCCCTTGGTACTTATGTTTTTTTTCATGTGCCTCTCCAGTCCATCTTTAAAGTATTACACATGTCTACCTCCACCACACCCCTGAGACAGGTTGTTCCATAGTTTCACCAACCTCTAGGTTAAGTAATATTTATTTATTTTATTTATTTATTTGAACAAGTCGGATTTACAACCTTTGAGTCAGGGACTCATTTACAAAGGCACCTAGTCACAGGGAGGGCAAGACAATAAAACATTGTGCAGATACAACATTGGACAACATTACAGGTGCAGTCATTGAACACAGAATACACTTAGTTACATGTTGGTATAAAATACAGATTTACAATTAAAGATGTACAATTTCTCTGGAGTTGCAGTGGAATACATCCTTGTATAAACTTAAGGGGTAGGTAAAAAGGGGTAGGGGGGGGGAAGATGGATTGGCAGTCCAGGGGACCTTGTCAGACTTAGGGGGACCAGGCAGGGAAAGGTCCTGCAGTAGGATTGTTGGGGCAGGGTTAGTTGCACCTACAGCAGCAGACATTAAAGAGATGGTTCCTGAGAGCGGTTTTGAAGGGACCAAGTTTGGCAGTGTTGGTGATGCAGGTAGGGAGGGAGTTGAACCAGGCAGGGGCTCGATAAAAGAAGAACCTCTGGGCGAGGGAGGTCTTGGTTCTGGGCACTTTGAAGATGGCTTTAACAGAGCTGCGGGTGGAAACGGATGAGGATGACCATGGTAGGGAGGCAGACACTCTGGGGGGGGGGTGAGAGTCTGAGCAGGGATTTCTTAGCAAGAAGGTAGGTCTCATACTGCAGATGTTCCTTGAAGTTGAGCAGCATGGCAGAGGAATAGAGCAGGCAGGTGTGGGTGCGGCTGGAGGATCTGGTCAGGAGCCTACAGGCCTTACTGATGGAGAGCTGGATTTTAGAGAGGGCAGTGTAATTAGCTGCAGCATACTGTAGATGGGCAAGCCATAGTCCACTAGGGACAGGACGGAGGAGGTGATGGCCAGCCAGAGTGCAGTGAGGGGCAGGCAATCCCTATGGCAGTAAAGTAGGCCAATCCGAGAGTTTATGGCGGAGGAAAGAGTGTTGATGTTGATGTGGGTGTGGAAGGTGAGGGCAGTATCGAAAGTGATACCTAGGTATTTGTATGTGAGCACTTGCTCTAAAGAGAGCTGAGAGTTGGGGGTAATCAGGAGGGGGCACTTCTAGCTTTATTTTGGTGGTGAGAGAAGAGTATTGATTTGGTTTTCTTAAGGTTTATGACTTGTCTGTAATCAAGAAACCACCTTTCTGTTTGGTTGTAGGCAAGTTGAAGGGATGATTGGAAAGTGGAGGGATCTGGGTGTGAGGCAAAGAGAACTGCATCGTCTGCATAGAGAAGCGTCTTGCTATTGCAGGAGCCGGGGAGAGTGTTGAGGTAGAAACTGAAGAGAATGGGACCCAGGATTGAGCCCTGTGGGACCCCGGAGCTAACGGGTTGAATGTTGGAGAGGGAGCCGTTGATTTTTACACACTGGGATTTAGCAGAGAGGTAGCTGGAAAACCAGGCAAGGGGACCAGCAGAGAAACCAAGTTGGTGGAGAGAGTCGAGTAGGAGGGGGGTGACAGACAGAGTCAAAGGCCTTGGATAGGTCAATGAACAATGCACCGGCCAGGTTGCCGGAGTTGAGAGCAGAGTTTTTCCTCATCTCTGTTCTAAACGTGGCTCCCATGATTCTGAACTGGTGCTCTCACTGGGCCCTTACCTCTGCTAACTTGATAGTCTCTATCAGATCCTCTCTTTTGAGTTTGAACTGCTTCAGTTCCCTCAGGCTGCCCTTGTATGTCATCTGTTAGATGCCGTTTATCAGTTTTGTTACTCTTGTTTGGTCCAGCTCTGTCATTTTTGTAATGTGGTACTCGGAAGCAATCACTGTATTCAAGGAGTGGTGTACCTGAGCTTTTCACTTGTCACCTCTCTGACCATTCATGCTATGCCTTTTCATTTGCATCCACGTAGTATGTAAAGAATAAGGCATACCGGGGTAATGCTGTGTTACTGTACAGACTGGAGGGTTTCGGGCAAGATTGATCCCAGCTAACAAATCTAGAATATTTTTCTCAACAGGAGGTACATTAACCAGCATTAATACCACCGATGGACTAGCCTTATTCCATTTATACAGTGTTTAGCAGTCTAGCAGTGTTGTAGTTTGGTGCTGTATCTTTAAATGAGTTATTATGGGGCATTAGCATAAAATATATATGCAGCAAAGATTAGGTTGCAGATGGACTGTCTCACTAGTTGGTTGCCATTGCACTGCAGAGAGTGGTTTGTGGTTACAAGGTTATAGTTTGTCCTGTTGCATTAAATAGGTACAGTATTCCTGGGTTTTAACATCCTGTACCTCACATGTGATGCTGATCTGGAAGCCTGGCTGGAATTTGCTTTGTGTACTTTCCATGTAATCTGAGTTTGACCTGGAACCTGGTTTGTTGATTAGATGCTATGTTATGTAGCCCAGGGACACTGCAGTGTATTTATTAAGTGTATTTACGCATCAGTATCTGCACTGTTGCAAGCAGTGCAGGTGAGTTGCACTGATGCAGATCCTGGAGTGAAACACGTGCTGGAGCATTGTAAATCGCCCCGTTGTGGCTTACATCTGTTCCTGTCTTGCTGGGGTTGCATACTAGTGCAGGTGTTTTATGACAGTGTGTAAACATGCTGCTCCATCTGCACTGGTATAGCCTCTTGATACCCTGCACTAGGTCAACAGTCATCCAACCTGACAGCTCACTGCCTAAGTGCAGCAAAAAATAAATTACTTTAAATCAGCTCCCTCCTCGCAGTCATACCTACGCAAAACTGTTGCATGTTTCCAGAAGATATGGTGCCCATGGTGGGAGCAGAGCCAGCAACTGGAAGGAGCAGGTGGTGCTGGAGAGGGAAACGGAGCAAAGAACGGTGGCAGGAAGAAGGGCAGTGCAAACACCACCACCATGATCTCATTAACAAACACTCAGAGTAAGAGACAGGCATCTTCAGGTTTCCCAAAGAACAGAACTGGCAGGGAGGGAGGGAGTTAGGGTGCGGGGAGAGGCATGGTCTGAAAAGTCGTAGGTTGTCATGTTTCTCATTTTGAGTTAGAACGGCATTTACTGAAACCCCCCCCAATTCTCCAGAGCTCTTCTAAACCTCATTGCCTCATGCCCCTTGACAGCCCCCTCCTCCACCCTACCTCTCCCTAACCAGTTTCTCCCCCTCTCCAAGGGAGCACATCATTGTAAGCTGTCAGATACTGGGCAGCTGTCCTCAGTGTAACGCCAGCTATGGATGCAAGAAGGGCATATAGCTTTCCCCAGGGAAGGGACCACTGGACCAGCTGGCAAGCATCTTTCCCATCTCAGGTTCTAGATTCTGTGAGAGCAACCACTTAAATCCATCCTACCCACTTACTAGAAGGGACTACTAGAATACCTCAGCTAGTGGGAATCGCTTAATTTTGCATTATTATTTCTGTTATTCCATATCCGTATCCCCTTTCCCAACTCTCATTTTCCATTGTTGGATGTGCTAACCTGTATAAACTACAACAGAGAGCAGATCCATTGCACGTCTTTCCACTTTACACATGTAATTAGGACATATACGGTATGAAACTCAGGAAGGTAGAACAACATCTGTAATAGATTTTGTAAAAGACCACTAGATGTTTGCTAGTTCCGAGACTATGCTCCACCCTAAGTTTAACTGCCTATGCCCCACCTGCCTCTGACAATAGCAAGGGATACTTACACCCATGGAGCTCGGTTAGCGACTGATAGAGTATGCTTGTAGGGATTTCCTCAGCTGACACAGTGGTCTTCCTTGGGGATGGGGACTGAGACAATTGGTCCATGGCTGCGGAAGGCCCCAGGTGCTGGTGGAAGTATTCTTCTGTGTCTTCCCCAAATAGGTGGCTGTGAACACGGCAGGATGGAGGAGAGAGAACTGAATACCCCTGTTGCACAGTCTCTGCTTTATTTTGTCAAATGCTTGTCTTTTCTCCAGCATTAATCTTGGATAGTCTGAATAAAAGGAAAGTTTCTGCCCTGCCTCTTCAGTGTTTCTAAATTCCCCTGCAGACCTCGGGATCAATTCCTTGTCTTGGAAACTGAGAAGTTTCAAAAAAATCAGTGGTCTGGGTTGGGTATAAAAAGCAACTGCTCTTGACCTTCCAATTCTGTGCGACCTTTCAGTTTTAAAATCATATTCTTCTGGGTTATGGTTGAGCCAGAGTGAGAAATTGTGAGTATTATGACCTGGTTTTAGTTAACCAAACCCAAGCTTGGAAGCCAAATGTGTGGGAGGCAACCTGATTTAGTTTATACTACTCTGAGAACACATCTTAATCCTAGTGCAGTGGACTTCACACAAATCCCACAATGGTGTGAGTTTCACAGGACAAGCAAATAACAAGAAACCTGTACTATACCATTCCATATATTTTATTTCAAGCAACACAGACTTGAAAAGGAAAGATGGCATATAACAATTAGCAAGTAATTAAGCAAGTCTCTTTCAAATACATTTGTACAAGTGCACTCCATTTGAAGAACATGACAATGCTGACTGTCTGTTCCTTCCCTCATGTGGAGGGGTAGGTACAGTATGTTCTTTGAACAGTTCCATTTTTAGCTGATACCATCAGTACAACAGTCCCAGTTTCAGCTTTGCATGCAACCAGTCCAGACGATGACAGTTTAAACAGCTCTTTGCAAAACATGCACACACATTAGTGACTCAAGCACACAGCCCTCAGGTAAAATCTCACTCCCAGTCCTTTTATTCTTTTACCAAAAATGAGATGTTAAACAGGGAGTTCTGTTTGTCAAGGGCTAGCAGTCTTTTACAAACTTTTTTTTTTTTTACCCTGTCCTTGGGGGTGGTGTTGTTTGCTGGCTTTCTGTCCCTTGATAGTCCGATCAAATGTAGATGTTTGGAGCTGCTGGGAGTCTTGTTACTAAATGACTTGTTGCATCATGGTTTTGAGGCATGGTAGATGGCACAGGATTCTGCATATTGTTGTCTCTCTCTCCTTAGGTCCTGTAACTTCGAGTTATTGCAGAAAGACTTCTTGCTTACAGATGACATGATGATGGTATCAGATGTTGAAATGTAGAAACATAAAATGTGGGACTTCCGGTGATGTCACGGGTTCCATGACTGCTCACTAAATTGGCTCCTCACCACCCGCCTTTCAAAACCCCATTAAGCCAGTTTATTTTATATACAAAACATCTTTGCAGTATCAGAGGTGGGTGCTCTTGGAATGGGGAGACAAAAAAAAACAAAACATACCCTGCCATGAGAAGATATCATCAGATCTGGCACAGACCTCTCTGACTCTGAGATGTTGCAAGCCTCTAGCATGGTGCCAGCCTGTAAGGAGACTCCACCTAAACAGAAATGACCCTCCCCACAAAAAAAATCTAATGGGAGGCCGTTCACTGGGAGATTCAAGCATTTTGAGCTGATCTTAAGTAGGGATTAAGCCACTCAAAAGGATGGGTCTACTGTGGAATTAATCCATGGTTGGGGGGTTGGGGCACGAGGCCAAAGGCCGAGTGCGTCCAACCACGCAACCATGGATTAATTCCACAGTAAACCCATCCTTTCGAGTGACTTAATCCGCTTTTAACATGGCTAGCTGTTTAGGAGGTTAGTTTTTATTATTATTACACAACAATATTATCAATACCAAAGTGCAGTGAAAATATTACTTTCCTGTGTCTCACTAGTGTGTATCTAACTTTGTATACAGTTGCAAACATGCACGTGCATGTTGGAGAGTTCCACTCTATTAATATACTGATGTGCTTTTTCTCGCTATACATGAAGTGGGTATAATATGCAGCACTCGGATACAGACTGCTGACTACGCGATTTCTTTTCTCTGCCTATTTCTGCCTACATTTCAGGTCCGTTGTACAATACTTCTGCTGTTGTTTGCTGTTGAATTCTGGGTATTTGTCCTAGTTTCCATAGTGCCATAAAGACGCGCTACAGCTACAGGTGACGGGCACTTTTATTGCGCATCATACTTTCTGTCCTATTCCAGCTCTATCGTGCTATGGCTCCTTACATTGCTGCACTGATTCCGTGGTGTTCTCCCGCATGTTCTACTCAGCGCTATTCCTCTGTTTCCCGTCGCCCCTGGTGAGATTTGTTTTTTAACCAACCCTGCTCTGCTACTATTTTAGACTTTCTGTTATGATTGCTATGTCCTACACTAGCTGTCCCAGTCACTGAGCTCTGTGACGTCACTTCATGTGTTGCGAGTCAGACGCTACTCAGCTTATCACGTTCTCTGTTGCACTGTGTACAGACTGCTCTCTGCTGACACATGCTGTGCTGCACCAGTAACATCCCAACCGTTGTCTTATTATTTTTGCATGCCCCCGGTCGCTACCATGATCTACTATGGTATTAGACCATGGTTTGTGATGTACCACATGATCTCATTCCTCCAATCTCTTTTCTTTATTCCCCACTGCTTTTTTTTGCCATGTTACAAGGATGCTTTGATGGATTGCAGGAAGGACGTATCAACTCTGGAGCAGAGGGCAGACTTCACGGAATGTCCAAATTACAGTGATTGATGACTGTGTGATTCCCTGGAATGAGTAGTTAAGGAAATGTTAAATGTTAAAATACAGATAATTGCCCGGCAAGAGGATTCTGAGAACTGTGCAAAGTGCAGAAACATCCACTTGTATGGTCTCTCAGAGAATTCAGAAGGCACAGACCTCCTGGAGTTACTAGATAGTTTTCTGTACACTACTCTTGATTTGGGGCCTGACTTTCCTATCGATACTGAGTGCATCCATCGGGCTCTCGGCCCTAAACTCACTTCTCTTGATACCAGACCTTAATCCATTATAATTCGTTTTTTGAACTATTCTGATAGAGCAGATATTGAAAAGGGCATGGCAACAGGACGAGGTGTACTATGGGCAAACACAAGTGTTTTTTGAAAATGATTATGCTCCACAGACCCTTAAACATCATAGGAAATACATTTCTCTACTACAGATCGTAAGGGCTAAGAAGCTTAAATTTGCTGTCCTCACCTGGCCAAATTGGAAATGTAGTATCTAGATTGTCAGCGGGCATGCACTTCAGCTACAGAGGCATGAGCCGACTTGGCTGCAAGAGGTTACACAGTCCCTGACAAGAACCTCAAATTAACAGCCTCATTCTCCCAACCTTCCCACTGGCAGTTTGCTCCACCCCCCAAACAATGCCATCAGCAGTCTGAAGCTACAGTGTTGGAGATTCTTTCTCAGCTGCAGGCTTTCCGAAACCCTGAAGCCCCATGAAGTTCTGCAGTGACTAGTACTATTACTTTTCACTAATTGGGGGGGAGGGGCGAGGGATGTGGAGCTCTGTTTCTGAAGTCTTTTTTCTTGTGATGGTGCTGGACAGTGGGTCCGGGGGCAGGCTCACCTTCTTGGAATGCAATAGGGAGGGACCAACCCGGAGATGTGAATTAGCACAAAGCCTCTTGGTTGTTGCCTTGGTGTGGGACCTGGGGGGGGGAGATGCCCGATACTCTGATCATCGGCCTATTCCAGTGGCATTAAATTGATGGTCTGGGTTTGGGTCCCCTCCCTCCTTATATAGCTGATCTGAGGTACACCCTCATATCTGGATGGTGAGTGGGGAACTCCGGGTACCCTGGTGTTCTTGAATGAAAACACTGTAATTCAGGCTTTCTGATTGATTTATTGAATATTGCAATCCTGAGTTGGGGTACTACTGCTCCCCCACCCCACACCTTTACCCCCAGCCCTATTTTTGTCCCCCCTTCCCTCTCTCTCCGTTTCAGCAGACAAGTGGAGATGAGAGGCTTGGTGTAAAGTAAAACTGCTGAGATGCATGCCCAGGGCTCCCAGATCTACAGGAATTCCTGTATTTTACAGGGACTTGGAGTCACCTACAGGGAAATTCTTGTCATAGACTTTCATTGGTTATACAGGAAAACAAAGCAATTTGGCTTCCGTAGGAAATAATGTAATCTACAGGAAAACACAGGAAAATCACCCGGAGTTGCAGGGAAAATGCCAAATTAATCTGGGAGCACTGCACACCTGGCTGCCCTGTGTTCCTGGAGTGGTTTTCTATTCTCTCATTGGATAGACCTGTCAGCAACAGCAGGCTGACTGCTTGCTACACCTCTGTTGTGGGCAGCTGTCCTCTTTAAACTGATGGTGTGGACTGTCACTTTGAGGAACTACATACATACAGGTTTTTTGACTGCCTCAAATTGCTCCCTCTTGCCTTTTGGAAGAGAAGAAGGGAACATTATTTTCTTTAAGGAGTTTCTGAATAATACTTCATACTGATGAAGATTTTTTTTTTTTTATTACAAGTTTTGAGCATTGTGAAGGACTACCCCATATTTTGAAGTACAGTACTTGGTTAGCAATTTAGTTTCCTGTTGCTGATCTGTAGAAATATTGAGAGACTATGCCAAATGCCTCGTGATTTGAGGCTTTTCTATTTAGATGGCCTTGTTAAATTACAATGGGGACTTAATGTTCTACGTACGCATTTTAAGGCAGGTAAGGAGACCACTGGTGAGTACTGATGTCCATGTATATTTGACCTTCCCCCTCCTTTTTCTCTGTCCCCAACTGATTTGTCCTAATTTTGTCCTTAATAAATCCTCCCCTCCTTCCATTCCCTTGAGACACTATTATCCTCTGAAGGGCCTAGGTGTTATGCTTGGATTTCCCTTTTGCTTGGATCCCCAATACCATCGATAGATGCATACTGATGCATATAGGGCAGGTAATTAACCCTGTTCCTCCCTTGGAAGTACTACTGTATATAATTTTGCTGTTTTCATTCCCCGGACCCACAGAGAGCTCCTCTAGCTCCACTTTGCTCCCAGGTTTCACCCAATGGGAAATTTTGCTGGTTCCCAGGGGTAAGTGGTTAAGGTTCCTAGCTGTGTTATTATTCGTTGTCCACAGATAGCTGACATGTTGTTAAAGGGTATTTTGGTGTCATGGGGAGGGGTCTATCAGGTCTATAGAACAGTATGGTTCATGATAAACACAACAGTAGAGTCAAGTCATACAAAGGCAAAGGTACTGGATTTTAGGAGGGCTGACTTTGCCAAAATGGGTGAGTGCCTAAGGAATGCACTAGCAAATGGGCAGGAAAGAGGGGTGGAAGAACAATGGAGAATAATCAGAACTGCCATCACAGAGGCAACAAGCCTTTGTGTGAAGCAAATAAGCAAAACAAAATGATGTAAGAAACCACTATGCTT
The DNA here is from genome assembly GCA_016271365.2 of Neoceratodus forsteri. Lineage (NCBI taxonomy): Eukaryota > Metazoa > Chordata > Ceratodontiformes > Ceratodontidae > Neoceratodus > Neoceratodus forsteri. The sequence continues at coordinate 242,438,931 of CM057451.1, forward strand.
CACTAAGAAGGTGGCAAGGAACGTTAGGGAGAAAAAGAAAGCATTCAGGAAGTACAAGGAATCACAGAAGGAGCAGGGCAGAGAACTGTATCAGTTAAAGCAAAAGGAAGCAGGGAAGGCAGTCAGAACAGCAAAGGCCCAAACCGAGGAAAAGATAGCCAACTCAGTTAAGAAGGGGGATAAAACCTTTTACAGGTACATCAGGGAGCGAAGGAAGACCAAGGGAGGGATAGTGAGGCTTAATAAAGGGAAGGGGGAGTCAAAGGGTGACTGTGAAAAGGCAGATATACTAAACAAATATTTTTGCTCAGTATATACAAATGAAGAGGGGGAGGTACCTAAACCAAACAGTAGAAACACTCTGAATATGGGGGTTGATACCAGCCCATTCACAAAAGAAAGAGTTCTGAAAGAATTGAATCACTTCTGAAGGAAAGAATTGTTGAGTACCTAGAAGCCAGAGGGGCACAGGACCCAAGGCAGCGTGGATTCACAGTGGGAAGGTCATGTTAGATGAATCTAATAGATTTCTTTGACTGAGTGTCCAAAGTAGTAGATCGGGGAGGGGCTGTGGACATGGCCCACCTAGACTTTAGCAAGGCATTTGACACAGTCCCACACAAAAGATTAATATAAAAGTTAGCCAGCCTTGGAGTGGGTCCCAAGATGGTAGCCTGGGTAAAGAATTGGCTGGAGAACAGGACACAGAGGGTAATAGTAAACTGAGTCCACTCTGAAGAAAGGGGGGTTACTAGTGGGGTATTGCAGTGTTCAGTACTAGGACCGGTCCTCTTCAATGTCTTTATTAGTGACATTGCAGAGTTACTGGAAGGAAAATTATGTCTCTTTGCAGATGACACAAAGATCTGCAACAGAGTTGATACACAAGGTGGGGTGGAAAGGATGAGAAGGAACTTGGCAAGGTTGGAGGAATGGTCAAATATATGGCAGCTTAGATTCAGTGCTAAGAAGGGCAAAGTAATGCACCTGGGAAACAGAAACCCAGGGGAAGAGTACACAGTGGTGGGTGAGATACTAACAACAACAAACATGGAAAGGGACCTGGGGGTAGTCATATCGGATGACTGTACAGATAGCTGGTGAGACACCATCTGGAGTACTGCATGCAGTTCTGGAGACCCAGTCTCCGCAGAGACATAGGCAGGATGGAGTTAGTCCAGAGAAGGGCAACTAAATTGGTGCAGGGTCTGCACCAGAAGACATAAGAAGAGAGACTTAAGGAGCTTAATATGTATAGCCTCGAGGAAAGGAGAGAGAGGATGGACATGATAGAAACTTTCAAGTACCTCAAGGGAATCAACAAAGTCCAAGAGGGTAGCATCTTTCAGAAAAAGAGGTTTGCAAGAACAAGGGGGCACAATTTGAAGTTGGGGGATCGGCTCAGGGATAATGTGAGGAAGTATTTTTTCATGGAGAGGGTTGTGGATGCATGGAATGGCCTTCCTGAGGAGGTTGTGGAGTCAAAAACAGTGGTGGAATTCAAGAATGCATGGGACAGGCATAAGGCAATTCTAGGGGTTGGGGGTAGGAGGAAGTAGGCTGTTGGTTAACTAGGATCTGCAACTTATCCATTAGGTAGGGAAATGGGAAGACTGGGTGGGCCAAGCGGTCTTTATCTCTCATCAAAAATTCTATGGTGCGCCCGGGTGGGGTTCCTGGCTGGGGACATGGCCCTGGGAGGGGGTGTATCCAGACACCCTGCTGCTTTGGCCCCTTAGGATGGATGTCTCGGTGGGCTGGCCCCTCCCCGGGTTGGTTCTGGCCTGGGACAGGCCCAGAGGTATTCCTTATATCCTTTTGTCCATCTGCTGTCTATACAGTTTTAAATTTATTCCCATGGCGATCTCACCAGTAGTTGTGTACTCACATAATGTTTTTTTTTTTTTTTGCACCTTACTTGCCCTCTGGCCTGCCTCTCCTTCTGGCTGCTCATGACTCCCCGACCCTCGCCCCTGACCACCTTCATCTCACCTCAGATCGCAGCCGACCCAGGGGGGGCCCGGCATATCCCTTCGCCGGGTGGGTCCCTCTCCTCCGAGGGGGAAGGCGCCAGGAGGGGGGAGCCAGCGCACTAGGCAATCAGTCCCTGGGCGCTGCTGAGGTGGATTCCGGGGCGTCAGGGCATCTTGAGTCGGCAGGAGCTTGGCAGCCATCATCCGGCAGACCAGAAGGCCAGGATTTCCGCTTTTCTTCCCGGGGGCGTGGTGTGCCACGAACGTCTGGGCCAAGCCGATGTTCACCATGCCCCTAGTGCAGTGGGGCTCGCCTAAGCTGCTGTCTCAGCCTCCACCAGGAGGCAGCAGGCAGCGAGCCTCATCCCTCCCTCCCCGGAGGAAGGCGAGGCAGTCGCAGGGCGCTCAAGCCTACTCCCAGCGGCTCTCCAGCGGCCTGAGTCATTCCCGAACCTGGAGTCGCCCGGTGCTGCAAGTGGAAATCCAACCACTGTGCCGACGAGCCTGCTCTCACATAATATTAATTGCCTAAGTGGACCAAATTTTTTCCACACATCCGAGCTAACCCGTCCGATGCCTGTTTTAAACAGGAAGCACATATTTCAACTCTGAAACATTCCAAGCTGGCCTACTGGGGCAGATACTGAGTCTTTGCCTCATTCTACTCAAAGGGAAAGAGACACGGAGCAGTCGCTCTGCTCCCAGCCACTACACCATTTGCATTAAAACGAGAATATACCGACTCACATTGGCGATGAATGATTTTTCAGGGCACGCTGTACAATGCAGAGGTTAACCTGGTGTGCATCTACCTTCCTCTGGGATCTACGGTTCCTGGTATGTGTGGGTTTTTAAATCATCTGACTGATCTTTTAAAGGGTCAGCTAATCATGGGAGAGGACTTAAATCTTACTCTCTCAATTGACCTTGACACCTCAAAGCGCTAGATTTTGTGCATCCTTGGCTCAAAAATATCTCCATTCTAATCTCTCTCACCTTGGATTGGTCATTGCCTGAAAAAATTGTTTCCTAACCAGTTGGGCCTACACACACTTTTCCCCCATTATTGTAGCTATTCTTGTATCGATTATTGCTTCACTACCTGTGAGCACTTTACTACTGTCCAAGATATTTTTGTTGGCCAACAACGGATTTCAGATCATAATTACCTTTCCCTTCATCTCGACCTGGGTAAGAAACTTAATTACTCCTTCTGGCAGTTTAATACTGCAAAACAGTCAGTGTGGACCCACTATTCTCTTTACATATGTGACCCACTAATATACTGACATATATAAATATCAGATCTTCACTTTATATTTCTCATCCTTACAACATATCGTTACAACATATTAGCTGGATACTGATATTTATTTATTGAGTCTACTGACCTGATTGTGACCTGTTTATTGCTTTATGTTGTTTATGTCTTTGTTTTTTCTTGTAAAGTGCCCAGAGCTTCCTAGATTGGGTGCTTAAGAAATAAACACTTACTTATAGTATCTTTCCTAGGTAGCTTTTAGACATGAAGTGGCTATATAAAGGGGTCACTGTAGTGACCTAGTTGTACCCCTGGCCCTCCGTTTGCCAACCCCTGTATAAAAGAATAACTCCCTGACATCTAGAGGCACCCCCCCACCATGGGCACTGATCACCCATGCAGCCAGCCCCCCCTTTTCTTTAAGTATCGTTGCTGCAGGGGCCCATATGGCGACGGCTGGCCCCCACTCACCACCTCAGCTGGTTGCGGTATCTTCCTGGGCGCCCTGCACTCTAAAGGGAGCCCACGTACCCTCTACTATAGACAGTACATGTGCTCCCTTTACAGTACAGGGGGCCCTCACTCCCTGTCATCACATATGGCAGCTGGCTGTGGTGGTGAGAGAAGGGCTGTGCCAATTGCTGTATGAGCACACGCTGCATCAGCTCTTAAGGTAAGGGGGGGTTGGCTGAGTGGGTCATCGGTGCCCATGATGCTGGGGGGATGCCACTAGACACCAGGGAGTTATTCTTTTATACAGGGTTCAGAGGTTGGGGTGGACCACTGGACACCAGGGGGTTCATTTATTATACCGGGCTGGTGAGGGAAGGGCAGTGGGTACCACTTGGCACCAGGGAGTTATTTTTCCTATACTGGGGCTGGTGAATGGAGGGCGGTGAATGCCTCTAGGCACCAGGGAGTTATTTTTTTCTGTACTAGGGCTAGTGATCAAAGGGGGTGGACCACTAGGCACCTTTCATATACCGTGGTTGGCAATTGGGGGTGGGTGGGGCAGGGACAACTAGGCACTAGGGAATTACTTTTAATATAACTGGGCTGGCTAGGCAGTCGGAGGGTGGGGGGGACCACTAGGCACCAGAGATTATTTTTATTGTACTGGGGCTGGTGATCAGAGGGTGGGGGGACCACTAGACACCAGTGAATAGTTGATTTTTTCGGAGTTGGGTAATCGCTTTGGGGATGGAGCCTGTTGCAGGAGTGCAAACTTGCCACCACTTCCCATGCAAATGTGCCCATACTGGGTATGCAAATGGCCCCTTAGTGCCCTGCATGCCCAATGGGCTCATTTGCATGGGGCCGTCTGACTTTCATGCCGGGAGCTACCGGTGCTGTCAGGTCTGGGGGCAGTGTTTGCTGCACTTGGCTTAGTGTTGCATCTTCATGCCCCTATATTCAGTTTGATAGCATTGGTGTGCTGTTCAACTGACTATAGCATCCTCAGGGTTATGGGCAAGCACAGTGCAAATCTTCGGGACCCTGCATCTTAATGCATTAAAGTGTGCTACCGGTGAGGTAGGATCAACTGTTCTTATTGAACTTTTGTGTTCACCCACTCTGATTTTTAGTTGTCTGGCTATTTTACATAGAAGCATAGACAATGCTGGCAGAAAAAGACCAGAGGTCCATCCAGTCTGCCTAAGTTCCCTATCATCCCTGGAACCTACTGTTCCTCCAGGGTACTAACCCTCCCTGTCCTCTTCCCCATTCTCTTCCCTGGTCCTGTCGCCCCGAGCAACTGCAGTTACCTTCATTCTGTCCCAGCCCTACTTGAATCCCCTGTTTTCGCATCCACCACCTCGGCCGACAGACTTTTCCAGTACTCCACCATTTAGCTACACCCATGTCTTCCATCTTCTTGAGCAGTCGCTTGAGAGATACTGAATCAAAAGTATTGTTGAAGTCAAAATACAGTAGATCCACAGTGTGGCCCTTGTCTAATTCTTTTGTCACCCAATCAAAGAAAAATATCAGTTTAATCAGACCAGACCTTCCTGCCATGGAACTGTGCTGTTTACTATCCTGGAGCCCATTGCTGTTCAGATAGTCTGTGAGGTCCTCTCTGATCAGTGACTCCATCAGCTTCCCTATAATAGAGGTTAGACTGACAGCTCTGTAGTTCCCTGGTTGCTTCTTATCTCCCCTGGTGAAGCAGTACAGTGTCCTCCACCTTCTAATCCCTTGTAACTTCCCCAGTCCTGAATGAGTTGTTGAACAGACCTACCAGTGGTTCAGCCAGCTCCGCTGCTTATTCCCTGATTATCCTCAGATGCAACCCACCTGGTCCTAGGATCTTGTCTGTCTTAAGGGCTACCAGCCTTTCAGGACCCTTTCACTAGTCAGCAATGGCTGTCTCATTTGCGGGACTCCCTTAGTGGTCGCCTTGATGCCACTCTCTGGAATAGATCCGTCATTCGCCTAAGTGAATACTGAGCAAAAGTAGTAATTCAGGACAGCGACCTTTTGCCCATCCTCCTCTGTCACACTACCTTTCTCAACTAGCCAAATGATTCTTCCACCTTTTTTCCCCTTTTTTTTTACTAATATAGCTGAAAAACTGTTTTTCTGCATTCTTGACCCCCTCCACGATACGCAACTCTGTGCCCACTTTCACCTCCCTAATGGCCCTCTTTGCCTCTCTGTTTTTCTGTAGACACTCCTCCCATTCTGTATCTCCCCCTGCTTAACTTTGTATTTATAGAAGGTCTTCTTTTTGGCCCTTTCTGCTTCCTTGACCTTTGTTGAGAACCATAGTGGTTTCTGAAACAATTTTTTTTTTTTTTGTTAGTAATCATATACATACCTTAGATGCCTCGAGGATGGCTCCCTTAATTGCCCCCATCTATCCTCCACTCCATCTATGTCCTCCAACCCTACTAACTTATCCCTGTCCAGTTCCCTCAACCTATTGAAGTCTGCACTTCTAAAATCAGGGACTTCAGTTCTCGATTGTAGCTTGCCAGCCCCGAGGGCCAGTTTAAACCAAACAAAGTTATGGTTGCTGTTCTCCAGTGGCTCCCATGCTCCCACAGCTCCCACCATCTCTGAGTTGGTAAGCACCACATCTAGGATTGTGGTTTGCCTGGTGTGTTCCTTAATTAGCTGCACCAGTAGGCAATCTTGGAAGGTGTCCAGTAATGCCTGACTCCTGGTGCTCTTGGCCACTGGAACATCCCAATCAGTGTCTAGCAGGTTCAGTTCCTCTACCACCACTACTCCCTCCTTTACTACCCCTCCTTCAAGTTCCTCCCTGAGTTCTCTGTCCCTTTTGTCCCCTTGCCCTGGAGGCCTATAGATCACCTCCAAGTGTACTTTCCTGCCTGAGGCTGCCGTGAGTTGCACCCATACTGACTGAGCCTCCCCATTGCTGCCTCTAATGCACACATCTTCTACCACCTCAATGCCCTCCATGATAAAAAGGGCAACTCCTACCCCTCTACCAGTTCTTCTATCTCTTATGAACAGTGAATACCCAGGGGCCATCATCTCCCAGTCATTATTATCTATGGCCCATGTTTCCGTGATGGCCACAAGGTCCACTTCATTGTCTGCCATCAGTGCCTGGAGCTCGCTGAGGTTGTTACCTAGGCTGCAGGTGTTAAGGCATACCCCTTTCCATCTGACCCCTGCTCTGACTTTGCTACGGTCCTTCTGTTTTCTGTGTTTTCTCCCCCCTTGTTGGTGCTTTTGCCTTTTGTTTTCCCCCTCACCACTGTTCATGCCCGTTGTCCTGTAAACACTACTGTGCTGCCTGTAGCCCCTTTGCTGCTACAGTCCCCTGGTTGTGGGAGAGTACTGTCTAGGATTCCCTTCTGCTCACCATCCAGCATGGTTCCCCTAGACCCAGACTCTCCCACAGTCAGTTTAAACATCTGATATAATGTCAAACTTCTGTCCCAGTGTGCTGACCCCTCTTATCAGGTGAAGTCTGTCACCCATCAAGAGTCTCCTGTCCCAGAAATCCCACCAGTCCCCTAAAAGTGGTATCCTATATCTCGACACCAACCTTTAACTCAACTGTTAAACTCCTCTATTTCTGCACTCCTTATCCTGTCCTGCCTCCCTTCCCTGCCCCACACAAAGAGGACTTCAGAAAAAGCCAGGGAGGCTGAATGTGCTATCAATCTGTCCCCCAGTCAACAGAAGTTTTACTTCACTGTCTCCACTGACTGGTTTTGCCAGATTGTTGGTAGCCAGGTGTACCCAGCACCCCCAGCTACCCCACTCCCTCGCCACCATCCTCCCTATTCTGTGTAAATACCGGATGGCTGATGCTTCAGGCAGGCATTTGACCATCGCCCTCCCATCTGACCCCTCCCCTATCACACTATCTACCCCCCCAATCATTGATTCCCCAAACTCTAGAACCTTTCTGGTAGCTTCCCCCCATGGGTGACAATGTGTTGTCCCATCCTTTCCCTTCGACTGACCCGGAGTCCCCCCCTTAGTGGAGTTAGGAGCCTGAACCTTCTCCAGGTGTGCTAAGCAATTCACTGTCTCGATGGCACTGGGCTGGACAACCTCATTATGGCTACCCCTCCACCCCTTTGGTGCTCTAATACTCTTCAGGCCCCTGGACCATTGGGTCTCTGGGGATTGGGGGTGTGGTGGGGGGTGAGCTCCTGCTGAGTGTGCAGCTGAGATATTTCTATCCTCATCGCTACCAGCTGAGCATGGAGCTCTGTAATGGTCCTGCAGAAGAGGCAGTGCCTCCTCCTCCAAAGCACATCCCTGAAGAAGAGTGCCCCATGTGGCAGGGTGATATCCCTTCCCCACTGAAGAAAGACAAGGGACCCTAAAATAAATTATTGCAACAACAACCCCCCTTTCCAATTTCTTCTTTATGTCCCTTTCCTATATTTCTATCTTCCTTGCAGACTGGCCACCTGCAACTCTTTCTTGCTGCTTCTCTCTCTCCCTTTGATCCTCTAGAAAATGGGGTGCACAAAAGGTGCAGTGTGAATCCATGTGTACTTATATGTAAATTGTAGATGATAGATACTATAGAATTGTACTGACAGTACAGGAATGGGGTATGAAAGTCAAGTATCCCCCTGTCAGGAGAAGTAAATGTTTCAGTATATATAAAAGTTGCCAAAAAGGTTAAAGCCTGCAGGGTTCTAAACTCTCTGTATGGACACCGGCTGTATTACCGGGAGTCCAAGGTCTTTTGGGCCCATTTGTATTTGAGATGCCCGGTATTTTGGAGATCCGGGACAGTGTTTATTTGCTGTTTCTATTTTAGGTAGCATTCCTAGCACCCCAATGGTTGATTAAACCCCTGGGCAGGAGGATTATTACTTTTACTTTGGCTGACGACAGTCTACTTACCTTAAATGTATTTTCAGCCCGCAAGCCCCGCAATATGAAACGGGAGCCGCCGCCCTATTGGGCGACTTGTCATTAATGTTTCAGTTCCCCTTGCTTATTTTTGAGAGTTAATCCTCTTCTTGTGGATTCTGGAAGAGGAGGAGAAGAATAAACACATTTAAGCTATAGTGTAGATGCGGTGGAACGGAGTGCCAAGGGAGGTGAGTGAGAAATGTGCACTCTCGCTTCCCTTCCCTTCGGCGTCTCAGTCCACACTCTTACACCGCTTACTCACTCCATATTATCTTATATCTTGCTCCAAAAGCCTATTTGGTAAACAGACACAGTGGTGTCCTTTTCCCCCATGAGAAACTAGAAATACATGTGCTAACATACTTGCCAACTGGCTCCATGGTGGACACAAAACACCTATAGAAGTCAGCCGGCCATAAAACCTGTCAATTTATCCTGTACTGGCGGAGCACTGATACATATTCATGAGATCTTTCTCTTTTTGTGTGAAACACATGCCAAAAGGTGTTATCTGCAAAACTAATGAAATGCTGGTTCAAAAGGGATAATCTTGCCTGGGAAGTAAAATAAAAACAACTAATATAAGATGAAATAAAAGTTTCTTTTTTGTTCTAATGAGGTGGACTCAGGGTCACATGAGCCTATGACCAGGTATATGAGAGCCTAGATTGATGTACTCTACAGATAGCTGGGTCAGAGGTATCCTGACCAGAGTGGAGTGAGGACATGCCTACATACACGTCCTACGGCAGCTGTATACTTGAAAGCTGCTGTATAGCCATTTGCTATTGGAGCTGTTGCTGTTGAAGTTCTTTTTATGTGAAGCTCTTCTTTTGTTTATTTTTCATACTCAATTCACTGTTTTATTTTGCCTGGTTGGAAAAATAAGTCCAACTACATCTGTTGGTGTAGTGAAAGAAAACTATGTGTGTTGTGTTCACCTGATTTCCCACACCACCTCCACACCCCACAGTCCCCACAACTGAGTGCTTCCCCTCTGAACCTCATCCTACAAAGAACTATATTGGTGAGAGAGAAAATTAACTTAATATTGATTTGCTTTGGATCATAGTGCAATCTCAGATGGAGTGTATCTGCTATCGACCACCTTATGCATTGAACACAGGCGTGTAAGTTACCGTGTAAGCTACGGTGACAGTGTACGATTCAAGTAAACATAAATATGACCCTGGAACTATCAGACACTCTGGATATACCACAGATACAGGTATGAGAGACCCAACTTTGGGAAGTATGAGAAAAACAACTGAAGAAATTAACTCTTCACCACAATTCAACCCCCCAAACATTGAAAGTATTACTCTCTACCACAAGGCAACCCTCAAACTATTGCCTATATATACCAAATCACACAGACATTTCAATAAATAAGTAACATGATTTGTTTGGCAAGTTATTAAATCTTGTAAAACAATGTCTTCATCCTCCAATACCACATTCCGTATGGTTTTCAATTTATATATACTGTACTTGAGCAATGAACACAATTTCCGCAGGGGTAGTTCCCCTGCACTTTCAAAGATGTCAAAAAAAGTCTCAAGTCCTTTGTGTGGAATGCTGCGTTCACTTAGACAGTTTGGTTTTTAGAGTTGGAGATCTTTTTGCTAGTATTAAAGGTTTTTCTCCAAACCCTGTTCTCTAACTGGATGTAGTTCTCCTTTTGACTTTTGAAAATGAACACAGCAGCAGCACGGTTGGGCTGCAGACCAGTGGAGCTAGTCGGGCTCATTTACGAACTGGGACTGTCTGAGCTGAGCTGAGCAGTTTGACTATCGACAGCTCTTAGAAACTGTGTTTGGGACTTCTGATTCAAAACTCGGTCCTCTGAACCTGCCAGCCAATTGGAAGGGATCTACTGTGTTTGGGGGTGGAATACAGCATTCCACAATCAGTTAAAGAACTAAGCTGTAGCATTCCAAACTTTTGAAAATTAACACAGCAGCAGGGTTGGGCTGCAGACAAGCAGAGCCAGTCAGTCTCATTTACGAACTGGGACTGCCTGAGCTGAGCTGTCCAAGCATCAACAGCTCTTGGAAAATGTATTTGGGGCTTCCTGATTCAAAACTCCACTCCTCTGAGCCTGCAAGCCAATCAGAAGGAATCTACTGTGTTTGGTGGCAGAAAAAAGAACTCCATGCTTGGCTAAACAACTAAGATGTAGCATTATGAACTTTTGAAAATGAATGCAGCAGCAGCGTTGGGCTGCAGGCAAGCGGAGGCAGTCGGGCTCATTTTTGAACTGCGACTGCCTGAGCTGAGCTGTCCGAACATCAATAGCTCTTAAGTGCTGTGTTTGGGGCTTCCTCATCCCACCTGAATGTCTAAGCTAACAGGAAGGGAAACTGATTGGGGGCAGGTCTACTAGGAAGGATAAAAAAGAGCATACCTAATGTGTATCACATGTTCGTGTCCCAGTGAGTGAGTGGAATAGTGGAGGAATGGAACAGGTGAAAGGTTGGCATCTTAGGCATTGGCTGGTGTCAGCAGGTGGAAGTGGGGAAGCGAGGAACTCTGCTGGTGACTAAGGTAAGGTACCCGTTTGCTCTTATTGTTCCATTCACTACTGGACAGGAGTAAGGTTAAGGGTAGGCCAACACAGAGAAAAAGTGCAACACTTATATAGGGTGCATGCTAAAGTGGTGTAACAAATGAAACAAGATAAATAACAAGAAAAACTCTATCAGAATTATGGCATACAAGGATATGGTATATAGTAAAGGGAAAGGCCTAAACAGGCTATAGTAACCAACACCCTATCTTGTGTAGGTGTAGATGTAGACAACAAAAAATAAAAAGGAAATAAATAATACCTTATCAGGAAAGGGTAAATAAATATTGCCTGAAATAATACAAGGAAGGTTAGAAATCAAAAAATGATAGGGGTGGTGCAGTGTAGTGGTTGTGGGATAGCAGTATTCAGAGTCACTTTCTGGAGACTGTGATGTTGCCCAAACTGCAATCTGGGTTGAGGGAGGAGGTTGCAACACTCAAATCCCAGTTGACTGAGGCACAAATAACCTCTTTTCCCATTCAGAGGCCACCAAGTCTGACACTGCTACCTCACAGGGAACCTAAAAAGAGGACAAGTTGGACTGTGGTGGGCTTGGGAAGGTAGGAAAACTGGGTCAGGGACACCACCACAACTGGTACCACAACATAATTCCTTTGCCAACTTGGCAGGTTGGGACAGCCAGAATGAGTCACCCAGGGGTGAGTCAGATGAGGAAGTGGCGATTCTCTAAAAACAGAGACCCTAAGGAGAGTGGTAGAGGATGCCAAAGAAAGAGGAAACAACTTTTGATGAGGGTCTCGATTGTGAGAGGAACAGATCTGGGAATAGGTAAGGGGGGGAGAGAGAGAGAGAGAGAGGGAGAGGTTAAGCGCCTATCAGGAGCCATGGCCAGGAAGGATAGAAAAAGAATAGCAAGAATCGCTAGAGGAGCAGGAAGGGAGACTAATCTGGATGTCATTGTCCACCAGGGGGCTAATGACCTAGCTAGAGATGGGTCTGAGATAGTTCAAGGGGAGTTCAAGGAGTTGGGGAGTTGTTTTAAGCAGGTAGCATGTTTAGTGGCTTTTGCAGAGGTGCTACCTTTTTTTCTTTTTTGAATCAATAAAATGTTATTGCATTTTGTCAGATAACATCAAACCAGTAAAACATTCATTATATCAGATATACATCCTTATACCTTAAACATAGTTCGGGTAGTCAGTCCAGGACACAGTACTACGACTGCCTTGGTGGGATTCACAAGCACGGTTCATGTGGCAATTGATAAAGGGCTTTATTCTAGGGTCGTGTTTGTGGACCTCACCAAGGTTTTGATCTGGTCAATCATGGTCTTTTACTTTCTACATTTACAAATGTAGGAATATCCATGGAGGTTAAAGACTGGTTTAGGAGTTATATAAGTAACCGTACACAAGAATTAAGGGTCAGTGGACAACTCTCTTCTCCTACAGCTGTTACACTGGGTGTTCCACAAGGTTCTGTTTTGGGTCCCCTTTTGTTTAGCCTTTTTCTTAACACACTTCCTCTTGTGAGCACAAAATCGCAAATCTTTTTATATATGCTAATGATGCAGTGGTCCTCATGAGTGGGTTCCATTTTGAAGAGGTTCAGAATAACTTGGTTGATGACTTTTTAGAAGTCCAGAATTGGTTTAAAAGACACGGGTTGGTTCTTAATGGGGAAAAAAAAAAAAAAGTCAATGGTGTTTGCAAATTCAAGAAAGAGATTGAATTCATACTATTACAGGAGCAAACATTGAACAGGTTAAACAATTTAAATATTTAGGCCTATTTATTGATGAGGGTTTACCTATGAGCAACATATTCTAATCTCAATATGACAAAGGTAATACATCAGAGACTCTGGGCATTGTATTGAGTATCACCTCTTTTGACTGTCTCTACTCGACATTTATTGGCTCAAAGTCTTCTATTGCCTTTAATTGATTATGGGTTGCTGTTTTATTTTTCCGCAGGGGAGGGTATGCTATCTAAGGTTAAAGTACTCCTTAATTCAGTTGCTAGGTTTGCTACTCAGTCGTCTCATAGGACACATCATTGTAACCTACTTGAACAAGCAGGCTGGCTTTCTTTGGAAGGAAGATACAAATTTCATTTAGGTTTATTAGCTAAAAAGGTGACACTTAATAAGTTGCCTGACTATTATCAATATTTCAGAAGCAGAATATATCTGCTATGACTCGATCATCAGTTACATATTCTTTTCACATTCCAAGAATGCATACTTCAGTGCGTCAGACAACAATTTTATTCTCTTCCATTATTTTTTAATACACTGCAACTAGCCTTTGACTGTATCAGTGTTTCTCTTTCCTCCTTTAGACACAAATTGAAAGAATATCTTTTGCTAAACGTAAATGTTTTGTATAATTGGCTTGTTAAGGATCGTGTACGTTTATAATGTACTTTTATACTTTTGTATATTTGTCTATATGTTATATTATACTGTTATTTATGCACTGATCACCCATGAAAATGGGTCATTTAGCTCATGGTCTCATCAGTATAAATAAATAAAACAAACATAGTTCAAATCATTACATAACTATTCATATGCTTTTTGTAAAGTTACAAAAACAAAACTGTACCTTCACATATATATTAATAAACAGAATTACCTGGCAAAACAATTGAAATATTCTAAACTACTTAATAGAAATAAAGCATGATGTGTTGTACTTGCCAAGTGACTGAAACAAAGAACTACATTTTACTCTAAATCAGTAATAGAAGCTCAGTATATATAGCATATGCACAAAAGAGGGAAGGGAAAGTATATAAAAAAATAGTTTATCAGGAAGAAGGAAAAATAAACAGTGCTGCTCTGTGTAGTCCACCTACAAACAGAAACTTGCCAAGAGAACCGAGGCTGCAGCGTAGAAGCAATGTTAGATTGAACTAACCCAGTTGTTATCATGTCTTCCATTACTGACACCATAAGTGAGCTGCTATAAAATGATCTGTAATGTTTTAACCAGAAAGTTGGATCTAGGGATTATCCAAGGGTGGGGGTGGGGTGGGGAGGGTCAGGTCTGTTTCCAACTAAGAAACCACACAGTAAGCCATATAAATTACCATATCTACTGTCCAATGTATGTCCCATCCCATTCATGTACAGTGCAAGTCTTTCGGAACATACAATTTCAAGAAAATGAGATTTACACTCAACAAAGGATGGGGCCCTCTACTCTTGCCAATACATAAGTAAAATATTTTGGAGTGAAGTGCCAATATAAGTAATGAATGTTTTTGTTTCTGAGACCAGTATCTATCCTCCTCAAAGTGCCCCACAATACAAGTCTCCGGGTTGAACCAATCATAAAGCATAGGTATATCATGGAACAGTTCTCTAACCTCACTCCAGTGCACTTGTATCTTGGAGCACTCCCAGAACATATACAGCAATGACCCTCTCCCTGTTTTACATTTTAAACAATTTGCATCCCCTCTGATTCCCATTTTATGCATATGTAATAGTGTAAAATATAGGTTGTGCAATGTTTTATAGTGTACCAACTTCAAGTTACATGTTCTGTATGCTTTTATAGAGTACTCCCAAATATTACTTCAATCCCATTCCTCAGTACTTACTCCCAATTCTCTGCTCCACCATCTCATAGGTTCTTCAAGAAGAGGCCTGGAATCCAACAATTGAAAATTATAAACTGAGGAAATGGAAGGAGAGAGATACCGGGTCCCCACAAATTGTTTAGTAACTTCACTACATTCAGTTTCTAATGTTCAGAAGAAATAACCGCTTCTTTAACTGCGTTGTATAATTCCTCCTCTAATTCCGGAAGCTGATGATATTTTCCCTTTAGTGTATTGAAACTCATCATGACCGATTCCACCTCTAGGATGTCCTCAATTCTAATGATCCCTTTAAAAACCCAGTCCATATTTTTAATGTTTCCCCATTGATGATTAGCTTACTGTTGGATCACAGAGGCTATAATCTAGACTTTGTGATAGTAAGCTTTAATATCCATTTAATGTGACCCAAAACTTTAAAGGAATTAGAGATGATCTTAGAATTGTGTATTTTACTTTTTTTTTTTTTTTTTTTTGCAAAGAGAAGAGTAGGCAGATCAACACCCTGGGAACCACAGATGCTCAACTTGATCGCTTTCCATTCTGGCCTATAGTTTGAATTCACACCACCTGAGAGCCAACCTGCTAATTACACAATATAAAAACATATCTGGGACTTTGAGCCCACCTTTATCTTTGTATCTGTTTTCATTTATTCATTACAAATCGAGTTTACAACCTTTGAGTCAGAGACTCATTTACAAAGACACCTCATCGGGGGGGGCAGACAACAAGACAGTTATTACAGTGCAGATTAAAACAGAGGATAACATTACAAATGCAGTAAAAGGAACTTTTAACATAGATATGCTTAGGTTACATAATGTAATAGTTTGTATGTTACTTAGGTTACATAATGTTACAAAATTGTGAGTTACACTCATTGATATAGTAGGTCCTCAGAGAAGACAGTGGGTTACATCCCTGTTTGGACCTAGTAGGGAAGGGGTAGGTCTGGGGAGGGAGAGGCTGTCCAGTGGACATTGTCGAGCCAGGGGGCAAGGCGGCCGGGAACCATAGGTTACAACAGGGGGTTAGTTGCCATAAACCATAAACTACCTAGTTTATGGTTGCAAGCCTGACTTTCTTATGCCCAGAGATGAATTTTGAAGTATCTGTGCTTAGATCTTCCACCCATTTTTTGTTGATGTGAGCCAGTGTCATAATAAAATAATTTAGTATTCTTGGCAGAATGTTCATTTTAATTGCGTCTAATCTGGCCCAAGCACCAATAGGAAGCTTGTTCCACTTACTTAATGAGCCTAGTATGTCCATTTTAAGGATGCTTAAAGGGATTTACCAACCTTTGCCTTAACAAATGGGAATAGTAACCTGTAGGTGTTGTGAATCAGTCACTTACTGTTTAGAGTGCCAAACAGTGTGGTTTTCTATGAAAGAAACCCTTTTATTTTGGTGCTCTGCTTCATTTGCATAACCTGACCTTTTTTTTCTCAGTGCTGCAACACCCAATTGTGACATCATACCAAGGAAACAAAGTTATTAAAGGGACAGTGTCACTTTTTAGTTTTAGATGGACAAATCTGCTATGTACTGTACCTACAATGCCTCACTATGTACATTAGTATACAAACTATAATATTTCTTTGCTCACTGCAGAAACAGGAGACTACATCTCTCAGTATAGAAGTCTTGCAGCTAGATATGGTGTGCACAAAACATTGTTGTGAAAATAAATATACAAAAGCTTATTTTGTTTGACACCACTACAGAAATATGAGACAGCATTTCACAGTAAGGACATTGGAAAACAGGTTCTTATTTTACCCACAATGCCTTGCTATTTATATTTACATATACGTGCTCACCACTGTCAACGTATGGGACTGTACTTCTGAGTAAGGCACATGTAAATTAATGTTATAAATTACCCAGAATTCCTTTTTGCTGTATGTAAAACATTGACAGCTCCCTGGTATGACATCATTCTGGGGGTGTGGCCACACACAGAAAACTGGAGGACAACACGCTGATAAAACATCAAAAAAAATTACTATGACAGATTTTTTTAACAAAAATTGCAGCTGCAACATCTGAAGCATGGCTGGCAATGGCATACTATGTAAAAAAGGCATTTGAGGATTCTTACTATATCCCTTTAAATTCTTTGAGACAGTCAACAAGATAGATTTATAAATCTTTGTACTGAGATAATCTATATGTTCCTGTGCCCAGGTTAGACCATAACTGGTATTACGAACCGGCGATCGTAATTCGAGCAACCTGATTGGCCGAGAGGGTTTCGAGGCCGTGATGATATCGGGCTACATCATCACGGCTTCGGAAAACCTCCGGCCACCAGCCTGCTCACTCCCAACGCAATCTTCTCCACTTCCCCTCACGCGAAGCAAGTCAGACCTCCACTACAACTAACAGGCCAAAAAAAAAAACACATCCTCACAGTTGCCTCCCCCCCCATACAGGTCGCCGAAACCAGACACGCTACAAACACAACAAAAATCCCCTTTTATTAGAAACTGCTTCATTCGTGAGCACCAACTACCGCCGCCTCACTGTCTCGCGCCAAACGGCAAAAGCTACAACCCGCCTCAGGCTTGACCTTACCTTCTCCATTTCAGAAGTAGGCACCACTCATCTTCACTTCCTCAACAAAAAACAATATTAACGTACTCAGTAAACTAAACTTCCGGGGGGGATCAATGCCACAACAATTAAGCCTGTAACAAAATCCTCCTGCAACAGCACCACCTACTGGCCAAAACATGAAATTCATGAACTTTTTTTAAATGTCTACCTACACATATAAAAACAATAATAAAATATTAAAAACTTTACTTTTTGTATTAAAGGCATAAATATCAATTAATCCAGTTCATAATAACAATAATGCACTCCAGGGTGTGTAGTATATCGTAGGATATCGTCACTTCTCGGAACGAGAGCGACTCGGCTCAGGGCCTCGTGCTCCTAACCAACCGAGGCGTGACGATATCCCACGATATACCACACCCTGTCGTGCATTATTGCTTAATTATACAATGGGGTATGAATTTCCTGTAACCTCATTGGTCAGAACACATCACATGACTGTGGTATATCCTGCAATAACCCACGGCTGAGAATGGCATTTATAAAAAACATACTTAAACACATTTTAAATGTATTTTACTCATGGGTCCATTGTATAATCGCAATAAGGCACTCCAGGGTGTGGGTTATTGGTGGATTTACCCACTTCTTGTGTGGTTAAGTCACTTGGCTGTGTCTCGTGATACACCACACAAGGCGTGGGTAAATCCCCCAATAACCCACACCCTGTCATGCTTTATTGCTTAAATAGTCTCTTTGTCACAGTGCCTATTAAGGGATAAGAAATGTTTTTTTTTTCATATTTAACTTAAACCCTGACAACTGATGAAAATTCTTAATAATCTCTAATAAATGTGGCAGAGTTTTTGAGGTCTAGTAAGAGCTATCAATAGATCGCATAGGCCGAGACTCGTACCTCCACTCCTCTGGTTATAATACCTTCAACCACAGAATCAGTATTGAGTTTTCTTACTAAAGGGTCTATGGTTAGATTGAACAGCAATGGGGAGAGGAGGCATTCTTGTCTAGTGCCTCAGGAAACCTGATAAAATGGAGATAATATTCCATTAGTGATGATTGCAGAAGATGGGTTTTTATATAGTAACGGGATCCAACCTACAAATATGTGGGGAACTTGTATAAGTGTAGTACATTAAATACATATTACCACTAGATCCTGTTGAATGCTTTCTCTGCATCCAACGATAGCAGCCCACACAATAGTTTGGATTTATTTGTGGCTTCTAGGACCAAAAAGTTTCCTAGTATTGTCCGCTGATATACGTCCTTTCATAAATCATGTTCGTTGGTTCGCCACTAGTTAGGGTAAGAAGACTTCTAGTCTATT
Source organism: Neoceratodus forsteri (assembly GCA_016271365.2). Classification (NCBI taxonomy): domain Eukaryota; kingdom Metazoa; phylum Chordata; order Ceratodontiformes; family Ceratodontidae; genus Neoceratodus; species Neoceratodus forsteri. Next base: position 242,457,586 of record CM057451.1, read on the forward strand.
GGCCACTAGTTTTGCTAGTATTTTAACATCCAAATTAATTAAGGGTATTGGTCTGTACTTATAGCAGTCCAGGGGGTCTTTTCTGGATTTGTGTATTAAGGTGATTAGCCCTCTTGTCTGATCAGTTGATAGCTGCCCAGTTTCTAAACTTCCATGAACATTTCCCTCAACAAGGGGGCAACCTCATGAGCAAAGGTCTGATAAAAATGTATTGAATTTCCATCTGGACCAGGTGCTTTATTTTTGTTTAGGCAGGTAATTGCACTAATAATCTCAGCTTCAGATATTTCAGAATCTAATTTATTAGCTGCAGTTTCGCCAATACTACGTATGTCCATACTGTTAAGGAACTGGGATAGTATAAAATCTGGGTTGGTGTCTTCTGCCTCATAAATACCTTTGCAAAAATTAAAAAACTCTTTATTTATGCTCTGTAAGGATTTTGTCCTTGTGTCGAGTCTTAATGGCTGAAATCATAGTAGAACCAGTGTTTTGTTTTAATCTAATAGGACTTTAGCAGCTTTAGAGCCCATATCCACATAGTTTAGTTTTGCTTTTCTTATTGCAAATTCCGCCTCACCCCGAATTAGTTCATTGTATTTCATTTTAAGTTTTCAGCCGGGAGTCCCACTTCTCTAATGTATCTTGAGTCAATGAATTTTGCTTCTATATCTTCTATCTTCCCTAAAATTTTAGGCTGCTTCTTAAGCCTCTCCCTCTTGAGCCTAGAGCCAGTGCTAATAAATTATTCCTCTTAGCCAGCATTTCAGAGCGGCCCAAAGATTACCCCATGTTGTCCCTTCCTGAATGTTAATCTTTAACATTCTTGTTTATGTGCGTGAACCTCCAACACTATAGTGTGGTTATTCAAGATTGAATTATTCAGTTTCCATCTTTTAGTTCTTTGGCAATTCTGATCCTTAACAAAATACACCACCACTGGGGAGTAATCAGAAATCACATTCTATTTTATTTCAGCTGTGGTGATCCTACTAAAAAGCTCCCTGTTAGCCAAGATGTAGTCTAGCCTGGACCCAGATTGATGGCACTTGGACCAAAATGTATATTCTTTACCATGTGGGTGAAGAACTCTCCAAACAACACACAAACTTAAGCTGGAAACCAGGTCTCAAAGATTTTTGTCAGATTTTGTTCGGGAATTTCTAAAGCGTGATCGGTCCAATGTAGGGTCTAGAATTGCGTTAACGTCACCTGCTATAATAACAGTGGCTTTGGGAAAGGTAATCCTATCATAAACTTTGTTTAAATAAATCATGAATGTGTGCCGTGGGGCCGTACAAGTTAACAAAAGTAAACAGCTTCTCTCCTATTTTCCCATGTAAGATTAGGTAGTGACCATTGATGTCCACATATTCGATTATTATCTGAAATTGACTTGACTCTGCTAAATAAAATTAAAACTCCTGCACATTTTGAGTAATTCCCTGCACTGAAAACCTGCCCTACCTATTCTCTTCTCATTAAATTGTAATGTTCAATTTTCAGGTGAGTCACTTGAAGAAAAGCAGTTGTGGCTCCCAATTTATTTGTATGTCTTAACACTGAATATCTTTTAATTTTGTGGTTTATCCCCCTTACATTCTATGTTACTAATACCATGTCATTAATTCCAGACATCACATAGCATAATTAATAGTAAGTGTACATCAGTCTCAATTGAAGTCCTTAAAGACATGTTTATCTGGGATCTAATTTGGAAACCTATGTCTGTACCCTTAGATTGTGCCCTGGTAAACCAGCTGCCTGTGAATGTAGAAGTGCCTTCACCTCCAAGTCTGTGTATATGTAACACAATAAAGAGCATCTAAGAGGAGAGAAAAAAGAAAAGTACTGAGCATGTACTAGCGTAGTACATCCAATATAAATATGACAAGTACCAACAGTTACAAATTCTCAAATCTGTTATATTTTTAAATGAATGCATCTGGTACTCTTATGTTCTACCAAGACTCACTATTCTGACACTGACCTGCCTGTGCAGTATTGCCCGATAGGTTCAGTATCCAGATAGTGGGAATCCTGGCAGGAGGAAACCCGACGGACGTTAACAGGGCTAAGGTAGCGGATGTGACGGCTTGCTTCCTTACCCCTGTTGATGGGCTTGAAATCCTGGAGGAATCGGGAGGCTGGCTGAGCTACCCCAGTGGTGTTGAGGGCTAAACAACGGACAGCTCAGCCAGCGTGCTCTCGGAGGCCCGGGTTCTATTCCGCGCTGTGTCCAGTTATATTTTATACCCCCATAACCTAATTTTTTTTAACTCTGAGATCCGCTCCCCCTTGAAGTTAGTTATTTTAGTTATGGGGGTGTGGGGTGTGCCCCCCACATGGTAGTTTCCAGGGCGAAAGCCCCAATTGCCTTTGTATTTTTTCATTCAGATCCCAACATTGTATTGTTGGGCATCTGATTGATACGGAGCATGTATTTCGGGCCTGTGAGGTCGGTATCGCAAGACTCATGACATTGAGTTTAGGATACCATAGTATATCCATCCATTCTACTTAACCTCAAACCCATGTTTATTCTTGAATGTTAGAAATTTACCAGCAAGATGCCAAGAACACCCTCCCATCTTTTATATTGATAGATTAGTGAACCAAAAAAGGGGGGGGGGGGCGAAGGAAGGGGAGTACAGGTCCAATCATAAAGCACACCCATCTCTGATGCTAAACATTATTGTATACCCTCTCTGAAGTGGTTGCAGAAGCAGAAATTAAATATATTGAGTCCCCAGTAGTTTGACATATCTATGTGGGACCAACCTTAAAGAGCATACCACTAATAATAGGACCAAGTAGGGAGCATAAATACTATTATCAAGTAGAGATAAATCTGGTCCAACACCCCAGACCCAGAGCATGTGCACCTCTCTCTAATACCAGGTTGACCATACTGCCTATCGGTTCCTGCGTCTTTCTGAATGGTGCCACCTAATGCTGGTAAGCCACTGTTTTGTGAATCGCTAACAGGATGTAACTACCAAGGATGCATTTACCAAAATAATCTTTCCCCTGGATGCCTAAGTGATATGCTCCTCCAGGCTTTATGTAGTCCAGTTACATCTTCCATGTCTGCTCAATTTATGTGATAACAGAGGACCCCACACCAGCCTTAATACCCTGCAAATCAAATAAAAGGAAGCAGGTCAGAGAAGAGGTGGATTGTCATAGGAGTTGACTAGCTTCCTCAAGAAAAGCTAAACTAATGTGGAAGAAGTCAGATGCAAAACTAAACTATAGATAAAAGCAAGGGGGAGGGCTGAGCAAATCTGCAAACAACATTTGTTACAATTCACAAAAATAAAAATACATTTTAACCTAACTACTCATGACTTTTCTTTGGTACCACAGCCTGCGTTTAAACATGTTATTAGGTCAAAGCCCAAAGTCTGAGATACCAGTACTTGTATTAACCAGAAATGAGCATCCACCATGACCCACTCGATGTGGGCATATACCTGAATAATTAGATTACTTTAATCTACTGCTTCAGAAACCGCTGACGGTTTGAGTAACCAGTCTGTTGAAAAGGATCCAAAGTATTTACAAGTCGAGATCCCGACCAGCTATTCTGTGTTTGCTGCTTGCCTTTTCATACTGTGGTGTTCTCTGCCATGTTCGTGGTGTGTTTGTATCCCAGAAGTCTGCGCGACACCACAGCACATACATCTTACGAGGTCTTGTAGAGTCAAGGCATTTGAAGGAGCTTGAGGAGCCGAATCCTGCACAATGGACAAGTTCAGAACTTTGAAAATCAGATTGGTAAGTGGCTAACAACGTGACTGAAAATGAAATTTTAAGTGAACATCTCTATAAAGCACTGCCTCTAGACATAACCCAATGGTTCATCAGAGCAACATAGGACAAGATCCTATGCTTTTCCCAGTAGATGAAACACTCAAATCCAGTGAACCTCCAAGTATTTATCTCAATAAGTATTTAAGTTACACTTTTCTCGAGTTGATTCATACTTATAAAATTAACCACTTTGCTGGTCCCCCCCATCACAACATCCACTGCCACAGCATGAAATAAAAGGTGCACAAGATTAACTGCGTGAAACATAAGGCAGAGGGAGAGGCCCAAAGTTGCTGCATATAGCTGACCCTTGAATGCCAAACTTAGTGTGAGAACACAGAATGGGCACAGTCAGCTAAAAATAATGTGTTTAACTGCACAGTGGCACCCCGGTGAAACCCAACCAGCAGGCTTTGCATCCCCACATTTTCTCAAATTTTGGGTCAGAAAACACGTTCCTGTGTTTGGGCATTCTCTCCCCACTGCCAGAATTAGATTTTTATACCACCTTCATGTGCCACAAAGACTGTGTGAGGGGACTGCAAAGGGAAAGAATTATTAAAGCAATTACATTTAAATATTGGGGTCATACAGAAGCACTGGATCTGTCCATTTCATCAAAGGGGGAGCTGGGACCTGAACCCACAATCGACCTCTGTGTACTACCACAACTGAAATTAGAGGACAGTACAGACATATATTTGTATGTTTTCTTTCTGCTATTAACAGCTGGTAACCTTTGATCAGAGTTTCTCTATAACATTTTAAATAGACTGACACCAGATATAAGTTTGTGGTAATTTGACAAAAGGTGCTTTAGGTTAGGAGCCATTAAAGTTAAAGTTGGTAAACAACTGAGGAACGTCTTTGGGAAGACCATGCATTGCTGCTTCAAGGCCATTATACTCTTTTGTACTAGAAGGAGCCCATATCTTCAGTTTGGTCAGAAAGAGCAAACTGTACTTGAGACAAGCTTCCTTGACCTTTTTTTTTTTGATGGGGAAGAAAGTGTCCCTTTTTTTTTTTTATGGTCTCCGGGGGGGGGGGTTTAGATCATTAAATACTTTAATAGAGCAGCCCTCAAAGTTTAGCACAGTGGTATCTCACAGAGCACGTTGAGTGAAAACTTTTTGCTGGAAATCCAGGAACCTCAGGACAAAAGATCTGGGTCTTTCATTTTTAGAGGGTTTTGGTTTCAAAGAATGGTGTTCCCGTTCAGTGAAGTATCTTGAGGCACTAGGGGGTGGGCCAGCAATGCTAATAAACAAACAAATTGCAAATTTTGTGGGATCTGATCCTTCCAGCCATTCCTTTAAACTGAAAATTCTCAGGCTATTCCTTCTACTTCTGTTCTCTAAGCCTTCTACTTTGGATAGAAGTGCAGCAATTTTTCTTGTATTGGCAATGCGTTCATTTTGTTCTTTGGAGCACAAGTCCTCAGCACTGCTGATTCTAGTTTTAACATCCCCCAACCTTCTGTTATGAACTGCCAACTCCTCTTTAACTGTTTTAATGTCTTCAGCTATATCACTTAAAGTAATTTTCATGCCAGCTGTTTCATGCATTAGTATGTCGAAGTGAGCAACAGTTAGAGGTGCTTCTGTAGTTGGCTTTTTAGGAGCAGAGCCTTCCTCTGAACTGCTGATAGTGAACTCTAGTGGTCTTTTTTAAAATTTGTTTCATGGTCGTCTGACGTAGTAATTAGATTCTCAGTGTGAGTGTCTGTTACCATTCTAACTTGCAGAGTATCCAGACGTGACTGCAGTTGTGCAGTGTTTGAATTAATTTTATGTGACCTGGAGTATATACGGTGCTAAACTTCACAGTTGTATTGTGTGTCAGCTGTCAGATTCAGACCCCTGAGAGGCACTAGCGCGCAAAGATAGCAATAGTATTTACTCACGGTTCCGGCTCTTTTTTATTTTATGACTGGAAGATGTACTGTAGAGCTGATTGTCGCACTAGTAAGGCAGTGGGAACGTTACTGACTAGGAGATAAGAAGAAAGGAAAAGGTAGATAGCACGGTCAGGTTCATTTTAATTCTAAACTGTCACACGGAGGTAGGCCGTGACAGAGCTTACCAGTGCACATCCGACCACTCATCCGCATTTGAGCGAAGAAAGGGATCTGTGCACTAATACCTTCAACTGTTGGCTGAGGGAATGGTGTAGAGAAGAAGGGTTTGGCTAAATTGGTGACTGGGATAATACCTGGAAGGCTAAAGGTCTGTGTAAGAATGATGGCCTACATCATAGATTCATAGAAGTCTGACGGCAGAAAAGGACCGACCAGGCCAACCGAGTCTGCCCATTTGTCCAGCTATTTGCTTGGGCCTGCGCTCCATCCTGGAGGGGAACTGCAGTCCTAAGTGGAAAGTTTTTAAAAGATACCTTGATGAACATTTAAACTAGCTGAGGGGGGTGGAGGAAGACAGGAAGGGAAAAATATTCACCCCCCAAAGGCTAAGAATTGTAGCATCAGAAACACAGTTGGCAAAGTTGGTGGCAAAAAGAGATAAAAAAAAAAAAAAATGATCAGAATGGTAATGAAATCTATAAGGCCATGTGTGCAGATGCTAGAAGTCTGGGAAATAAAATTGCAGATCTGGAGGAACTCATGGCGGAGGCTGACCTAGATATAGTGGCCATTACTGAGACATGGGGCAATAAAAATCACATCTGGGACTTAGCCATAACAGGTTATAGTCTGTTTAGGAAGGACAGGGAGGATGCATGTTGGGCTATGTAAAGGAAAGCATTAAGACGATAGAGATAAAGGGAATACAGGAAGGGGCAGAGATACTGTGGGTCACCATGGAGAAAGGAAATGGCTCTACCATTTGCATTGGTGTGATATACAAAGCTCCATCACAGGGGGGAGGAATTAGATAGGGTACTTTAACAAAATGGCAGAAAAGGGGGAAATACTGCTTGTGGGAAACTTCATTTTGCTAGATATGGATTGCAGTCTCACTTCTGCAGCTACAACTAGAAGTATGGATATACTGGACTCCTTACTGGGGGCATTCCTTAGATAACTAGTCGATGAACCCACTCATGACAATGCTATACTGTATCTGATACTTATGAATGGAGACAGTGTGGCAGATGTCGATGTGGGAAGTCACCTAGGTACAAGTGATCACCATAGAGTGTGGTTCAATGTAAGAACAAAGACTGAGTCAAACCACACTAGGGTGAGAGTCCTGAACTTCAGAAGGGCAGATTTTATAAAGATGAGTGAAGGTTTAAAGGCTGAACTGGCAGGGAGTGGAGGAACAGTGGGTGAAATTAAAGAGGACAATTTTAAAGGCTACAGATGTCTGTGTCAGGCAAGTAAGTAAAACGAAGAACAGACCATTGTGGTTACGAACATGTGAAAAATGCCAGCAGATACAGGCCTAGTGGTCTATCAAATCTGCTTGCATGTGCAGCTGTCAGTATATCATAAAGCAGCTGCCTCCCGCCCCCTGCCAGTACAACTGGTTCCTCACCCCAGTTTGCTGACACCCCCCTCCAGTATCCTCACCATTGTGACCTTCCCCCTGACTTTGTCTCAACCCCCTCTTAAAGATGCCCACCTTTTTCAAGGCCACCACCTCATCTGGCAGCGTGTTCTATTTTGCCACCACCCTCTCCATGAAATAGTACCTTCTCATCTTCCTCTTGAATCTTCCACCCTCCAATTTCAGACTGTGTCCTCTAGTATCCCTTCCTCCTTGCAATCTAAATATTCCCTCTGTACCAACCTTATAATGCCCTATACGTACTTGAACATTTCAATCATATCACTTCTTTCCCTCCTGTCCCCCAGTGAGTACATGTTGAGTTCAGTAAATCTCTCCTCGTATGATTTGTCCTGCATTCCAAGGATCATGCTGTTTGCTATGCGCTGGGCCCTCTCCAAAAGTTTGATATCACCTTCCTCACCAGTGCTCTGTACAGCGGCAGGATGACTTCCTTCCTCCTGGAGGTGACACCTCTTGCAATACAACCCAGCATCTTGTTCGCTTTAGCTGCTGCCTTCCTGCACTGTGCTGAATGGTTCATTTGACCTGTGATTAGCACCTCAAGAACCTTCTCTTCCTCAGTAGTGGATAACTGCCCCCCCCCCCCAAGCTGATGACAGTATCTTGGGTTCTTGGCTCCCAAGTGCATTACTTTGCACTTCTTTGCATTGAACCCCAGCTGCCATGTGTCTGACCAGTGTGCAAGTTCAGCCAGATCCTCCTATAAGCCCAGCCAACCCTCTTTGTCTTTCACCACTGCACCAATCTTAGTGTCATTACAAATAGGCTGATCTTATTCTTAATCTCATCTGAAATATCAGCAATAAAGATGCTAAACACTGGGCCTAATAGCAAGCCTTGTGGTACTCCACTAGTTAGAGCTCTGGGAGTCGAGGGATCTCTCCCTACCACTACCCTCTGCTGTCTGTCAAGCAGCTAGTTCTTGACCTATGCCACCAGCTTCACCCCTACTCCCAGACAACCCAATTTGCTAATCAGCCTTCCACGTGGCACTGAATTGAAGGCCTTACTGAAATCCAGATACAGAACATCCATCGCTTGGCCTCGGTCCAGTGCCCTAGTTACCCAATCATAAAAGACTACCAGGTTGGTTTGGCAGGATTTGCCTGAGGCAAACCTATGTTGCCTTTCATCCTGGAGATCATTTTCCTCCAGAAAGGCTACTTGTCACTCCTTAAGGATGGTCTCCATCAACTTCCCCACAATGGAGGTAAAGCTGACTGGTCTATAGTTACCAGGTTCATCCTTGGGTCCCCTTTTATGGTGGGGCACCAAGTGCGCCATCCTCCAGTTATGAGGCATGCAACCTGTCCTCAGGGAAGTGTTAAACAAATCTGCCAATGGTTCGGCAGGACCTCTGCCAGCACTTTTAGAACTTTGGGGTGTTTGCTGCCTGGGCCTGTTGCCTTATCTACCTGCAGGGCCTTGAGGCCTTCCAGCACCCTGCTCACTGTAATTTTCACATCTGTGAGCTCTGCCCCCATGCCCACCCCTCCTGTTCCATGTGGCATTGGCCCCTGCTTCTCTCTGGTAAACACAGGGCAAAAGTAGTCAGTGAGCGCTTCTGCCTGCTCCACCCCCTTTTTCCACCCACCTTCCCTCCTTTTTGATTTTAACAATTTGGTCCTTACAACCCTTTCTTTCCCGTATGTACTTGAAGAAATCATTGTCCCCTTTCTTGATCCCCTGTTCTAGCCTGAGGTCCCTTGATGCCTTAGCTGCCCTGACTGTCCTGCTCACCTCTCTTGACTTCATCCTGCACTCCTCTCTATCCCTGTCCTGTTTGGATTTCATATATTTTCTGAAGGCAGCTCTTTTTTCCTTCGCCCTTACTACCACTTCCTTGCTCAACCAGCTTGGATTTTGCACCTGTTCTTTTTAGTTTGCATCTTAGTACAGGATCTAGTGACCTCTGCCAGTCGCAGCTTGATACTTTCCTACTTTTGGTTAGCATTCATATGCAGGCCAATGCCGTTGAGGTGCCCCTGCAGTACGTCCTTCATCCTGGCAAAATCTGCTTGCCTAAAGTCCATCACCTTTGTCCTGGTCCTGACTGCCTCTCTATCCAAATTAAGTGAGAACCACACTATGTGGTGGTCACTCCCTGCTAGGGGATCCTCCACCCCAAGATCTTGCACATGCTTCCTGTTTGGCAGAACAAGATCCAGTACGTTTCCTTCTCTGGTTGGCTCCCACACTATTGGCACCAGGAGTCCTGGATAGCCTCCAGAAGGACCTGTTCTCTTACAATTGAGATAGCTGGGGTGTTCCAGTCTACCCCAGGCATACTGAAGTCCCTTACCACTACAGTGTTACCCTTCACACTTACCCTCCTTATTTGCTCTGTCCTATACACCACCCCCAACCTAAACCTTTTACCTTTTGAATCCTGGAGCTGTACCCATATGGTCTCAGCTCTGCCCTCCTCCCCTTCCTCCTTACTGCATATTTTCCCTTCCCTTACATCAATAGACACCCCTCTCCCCTTCCCTCTTTCCATGTCCCTATGATACAGCTTGTACCATAGGACTACCAGGTTCCAGTCTTGATATTGGGTGGCCCATGTTTCAGTGATGGCAGCTATGTCCACCTCTCCTTCTGCCATCGCAGCCTGCAAGTCAGCTTTCTCATTACCTAGGCTCCTTGCATTTAAGGAGACCACTCTCCAGTGTGACCCCAACCCTAATCTGCCTGTTCTTACTCCTTTATTGCCTCACCTAGTTGGACCCCCCCCCCACATTCCTCTTCATACTAGCTAGGAAGGAGACTCATTGGGCTTGAAGACTGATTTTTGCCACCCAACCTTTCGCCTCCCCCCTTCCTTAGTTTAAATTAATTTTGGACCCCATATTCTCCTCCAGCCTTTGCTTTAGGACCCCTTGGGCTTTACCCTACTCAAATGTAACATGTCTGGGGCATACAGAGTCTTGTTTTCCCATGTTTCACCCAAGCTCCCCACTAGCCCGTACCCCATGGACTGGCACCATGCCCCCAGTCATGTGTTAAAGTCCACTATTCTTTATTTCCCAACTGCACTTGCCCTAGGTACTGGGAGCACCTCTGAAAATGCAACTGAGCACCCTGCTTCCTCGCATAGCTGCCCCACTATCCTGAACCTCTCCTGCACCTCCTCAACCCTGCTCCCCTCTAGGTCATTTGTGCCCAGGAGCACCACAATGTGAGGTTTTTCCCTGTACACTTAGGAATAAACTGAACCACCCTTCCTGCTGTCGTGCCTGCCACCCATATGCGTCTGTTCCTGGTGCTCCTGCCACCCCATCTTATTCTTTTCAGTACTGCATCACCCAGAACAAGGACTCTGCCTCCTGTATCTTGCACATCTCCTATATCATCCCAAGTATTTCTTGTCAGAGTCCTGCTCCCTGACTATAGTGCCCATATTACTGATTTCTCTCCCCTCATTAGCTCCCTGCTCTGCCTCTTCCCTGCCCCGATTCCCACCTCCTTACTACTCTCATCAGCTCCCTGCTTTGCCCTTTCCCTGCATGTATACTGTCGCTAATGTCTATTTGTGCAACATATGTAACTACTGTAAAAAAAAAAAAACACTGCTTCTAAATGGCTTTTCTGTAACTAATTCAAACAACATGAAGTCTTGCTATGTTATGACAATTGCAGTTTGTCCCACCATTAGAACTGCTCCGGAGGTGAAAGAGTTAACTCCCATTCAAAGAATGAAACTTGGAGCACGAGCTCGGTCAGAGAAGCTCTGTCTGGGTTATTTCAAACCTAAACTGTCAGATTCTTTACTCCGCCTCACTGAACAGTCGCTCCGGAGATTTCTCCTACTGCTCGGTTCATTTCTCGGTTTAAACAGTGTTTTCTTGGTTCAAATCAACCGAGAATATTATTATTTTAACCACAAAACCGTTTGGTTCAAGCTCTGTCTGTGGTATCGTAAGTAATTTAAGTTTATTTTCTGTGTGGAACTTGTAAATGTTATCGGTTCGGTTTTGAACCGATCAGCTTGTTTTAAAACTTGAATTGAAGGTTTTAGAGTCTGGTTCCTGGTTCTTATCGGTTCTAAAAAGCAGTTTCATTCGGTTTTCCAGACCCGTACACGGTTAGAACCGATAAGGGTGTCTTCCTGGCACTGCCGTTTAAAAGGGCAAGTTTTTGGTTAGGCTACAGCATTATGTCAAAAAACCCAAAACCCGGGCCACTGGGTTTCAACACTGTGATGCCTGTGGGGAAGTCTTTGCCAAGGCTGACCCACACACCACATGTGTATATTGTCTGGGGTTTGACCACCTCAATTCAGACTGCCAGATTTGTAAAATTTCCCTGCAGCCACCCTGGATAAGAGAGTTGGCAGGCTCCAGGGATTGAGAGGCCAAAAGTCCACTGACCGGATGGCCAGCCGGTTCGTTACCACCGAACCGAGTGTCCTCTGACCAGGCAGGACTTCCTTGGGCAAACGTAAAGCTGGCTCGAGGAGCCAGTTCCAGTAAAGAAAACAAAAAATCAGCAGGTGTGGGCCCAAAATTCCTTCTCCAACTGCTGCAGAGATAGCAAGAGCTATTCAGATTGTCCAGTCACTTTCTCGGTTCCATCCGAACCGCCACTGTCTGATAAAGGTCGGTTCGGTTGGTTCCACGGTTCAGGAATATGTTGTTGAAGAATTTTATGAACAGAGGAGGGGAGATGATTATGAACAGTATGAATGTGACTTTGAGGGTCTGGGTGTGCCCATTGAACGGACATCTCCCAGACAGACCATTAGAATCTCCTTTGCTTTCTGTGCCCCTCTCACTTTATGTTTTACAAAAAGTTGCTGAAACCCTCCAGCTTCCATTGGAGGAAGCTGTGATGAACAAGAGGAACCTGATTTTGTAGAAATGATGGATATTCAGAGTCTAGGAGATTGTCTATTCCTTGCATAAATCATTTGGAAACAGACAATAAAGATTTTAAAACTCCTAATTCTGTGCCTCCTGTGGACAAAAGATGGACAGGAGGTACACTCTATCAGGTCCTGATACAGAATTCCTTTCACAGCAGTGCAGCCACGTTGGTGTGGTTCAGGCTGCAGCCTGTGATAAGCTAATATTCCTTTGGCTTCATATCCTCGACAAAGATTCCAGGAAGATTGATGCCATGGCTAAAAAATACATGGCAGCGTCCTTGGGACTCAGGCAAGCAAATTACATGGCTTATGTAGCAAGGTATCAGAAATCTAGATGGGACACTGTCATGGCCTTGGCCAAACAGGCCTCTGGCCAGCTTGCTAGTGAGCTGGAACAGGTGGCTGCTGATGGCAGTTGAGGCATCTAAGGTGCAGTTTCATGCTGCTGTAGATTTTAATGATGTATCCTCTAGAAGTCATAGCTCGTCTGTAGCTTTTCGCGAGGTTGGCCTGGCTCGGTGTACTAGCTTGTCACAGGATACCCAGACTAAGGCTATGGATTTTCCTGTGGTTGGAAATTCTCTGTTTGGGGAGTAGACGAGAGAATTATATGAAGAAATGGATGAATATAGGACTACCTATAAGAGTGCTCAGGCTAAGGGCGGCAAGCCACTCCTCAGAGGCAGGCCCCCAGGGGGTGAGAGGGTAGCCTTTCAGGCCTTTTACCAAACCCAGGCCTCCTCTGCTTATGCTCAGAGGGGTTCTTCAGAGGAGAGGCAGACGGGTGGGGGCAGGCTCTCCCACCCCTCAGCCTAAAGCACCTGCCAAACAGACACCCTGATGGGGTGCCCAGGGCCGATTCTCCTTACCTGTAGGGGCAGGTTGGCTTACTTAGTTCAGAACTGGGTGTCTCTAACTCAGACAAGTGGGTCCTGGAAGTAGTAAGCCAGGGTCTGGTTCTCAGCTTCAAAAGTTCCCAAAGATGAGAATCAGGTCTTTCCCACCTGCAAACTCCTTAGAGACCTTTACTTTAGAAACAGAGGTCTCAACCCTCCTGGCTCTCAGAGCTGTAGAAAGGGTTTCTGCCCTACACACCAGGGCAAAGGTCTGTACTCAAGATATTTCCTTACCCCAAAAGACAGGAGAATGGCGGCTCATTTTAGAGCCGGAGATATCTGAACAAACACCTTTTGAGAACAAAGTTCAAAATGGTAACTCTGGCAATGATTTTACCCTCTCTAAGGCCAGGACTGGCTAGCCTCCCTGGACCTCAAGGATGCCTATTTTCACGTCCTAATCAGAGCTCCCACGAGAGTACCTTAGAATTCAGACCTGCCCTCAGGCCACTACCAGTTCAGAGCAATGCCCTTGACCTCACCTCTGCCCCAAGGGTATTCACAAAATGTCTGGCAGTAGCAGTGGCTCATTTAAGAAAGGCAAAGGATTGCTGTCTTTCCCTATCTGGATGACTGGCTCATTGTAGGCCAGTCCCCAGAACAGTGAAGATCTCACCTGCAAGTTACCCAGCAGCTGCTCTCCTCCCTGGGCTTCTTGCTCAATCTTCCAAAATCAGTTTTGGAACCAGTTCAGGTGCTCACCTTCATAGGTGCAGAATTGGACACAAAGCAGGCCAGAGCCTTCTTACCCTTAGAGAGAGTAAGGAACTTGGTGGCTCTGGCCTCCTCCTTCACTCTGCAGGTCTCTCAACCAGCAAGACACTTTTTGCAGCTCCTGGGACACATGGCTGCGTCCACAGCCGTAGTGCAAGGAGCAAGATTTCAAATGAGGGACATTCAGTTTCACTTGAGAGCCTTTTGGTCTCAGAGAAGAGACCCCTTTCAAGTTGGTCCCAGTGACCCAAACCTGATCCAGGCCCTCCAGTGGTGGCAGGATCAGATCAATTCAAGACTGAGGGTCCCTTCATTCCTCTGTCTCACTCCTTGACCCCTCACTACGGATGCTTCCCTCCTGGGGTGAGGCCCACATGAGTGAACCTCTCCACTCAGGGAGTGTGGTCCCCTCAGGAATCTCTGCTCCACATCAATTTGTTGGAACTCAGAGCTGTCTTTTAGCACTTCAAGTGTTTTCTGTGTCTGTTCAGAACAAAGTGGTGCAAGTCAGAACAGACAACACCACAACAATGTGGTACATCAACAACAGGGGGCACTCGGTCTTCAGCCTTGTGCACCGAGGCAATGAAGTTGTGGTCTCTGGCCTATTCCTGAACACTTCCCTCATAGCAGTTCACCTTCCAGGAAAGGACAATGTCTTAGCAGATGCTCTCAGCAGGATTTCCCAGGGCCATCACGAATGGTCTCTGGATCCTCAGAAATACTGGGGATAGTTTTTGCCAGATGGGGCACCCCTCAGATAGATCTTTTTTCAGCCCCAGACAATCACCAACTTCCACTGTTCTGTTGCAGACCCCCAGTGTTGGGCTCAATTCCCCTGGATGCCTTTCTCCTAGATTGGGAAGGGAAGTTTCTTTATGCCTTCCCCCCTTCCCTCTCCTATTCAAGGTGCTAGTCAAAATCAGATCCCAGTCTTGCAGGATGATTCTGATTGCCCCAGATTGGGCCAGGCAGCCCTGGTACCCACTCCTTCTGTCACTAGCAGTCCATCTTCCCCTGTGCCTCCCCAGGAATCACAACCTGTTAACCTGTGCACGGGGAGAGTTTGTATCGAACCTCAAATCCCTCAACCTCAAGGCCTGGCTCTTGAGGAGTTAAAATTGCTGACCTGCACCTTCTCAGGGTGTTCTTGAAATCCTAAAGGCTTCTAGGAAGCCTTCCACTAAGCTACTTACAATTCTAATGGAAAAGGTTTTCCATTTGGTGTTCTGAAACATATTTCCGGAATCTGCTGATTTGCCCATTGTTTTGGACTATATGGTCCACCTTAATTCCTTGGGACTGAGACCAGCTACCCTGAAAGTACATTTGGCAGCTGTCTCTGCTTTTGTTTCAACAGGAAACCCTCCTCCTCTTTCCGCTCACCCTGTATTTTCAAGTTTTTAAAGGATTACTTCATTCTAATCCACCTTTTAGGGATCCGGCCCTGCCTGGACCTTAATGTTTGCATTGCCCAGTTAATGCAACCTCCTTTTGAACCTCTGTCTTCTGCAGAGCTTAAGTATTAACGAAAACTGTTTTCCTAGTGGCTATCACTTCTGCCAGGTGCATAAGTGAGTTGAAGAACTGCCTGTCAGAAACTGACTTTATTTCTTTCCACAGGGATAAGAGTCCTCAGGATTAACAGGAAGTTTTGCCTAAGGTGGTTTCAGATTTCCATCTTAATCAATCTATCTCCTTCCAGTGTTTTTCACTGACCATTCTTCCTCTGGTGAGAGGAGATTGCACAGTTTAGATGTTAAGAGGGCCCTAGTTACTATATATAGGCGTACCAAGAGTGGGTTCGAATCCCTCAACTTTTCTCACTTATGGTGAGGTCGGAAAAGGGAAATCTGCCACTAAGAGATCCATTGCCAGGTGGATTGTCTCTTGTATCAATTTTGTTATCAAAAACTGGGAAAGTTCCCCTTCAAGCCTGAGGGCTCATTCTACCAGAGGGTACAGCTGCGTCTCTAGCTGCTGCCAGAGACATCCTATCTTAGAGATATGTCAAGCAGCTACCTGGAAAGCGGTACATACTTTCACAAGCATTACTCCCTGGATGTCCAGGCCAGAAGGGATGCTCGGTTTGGCACAGCTGTGCTTCAGAGCCTATTCCTAAGTAGGTTCTGTCCCTCCTCCATGGAGGTACTGCTGTGTATTCTGCAATTGTCATAATATAGCAAGACTTCATGTTGTCTGAAGAAAAATTACTCACCTTAGTAATGTTGTTTCTTCTAATGGAGTCTTGCTATATTATGACTTCCCCCCAGCCTGCCCCTCTCAGAACTTCTACTTGGGTATGGGGTGGGCAGCCTAGTGTGGGCACTAGTTATGCCCATTATATGTTTTCCACCCCTTCTTGGGGTTTTGGGGTGTGATGTTTTTATTTTATGTCATATTATTACTTATATTATATTTTTACTTCTGGTCCCCTGACTTGAGTCTTTGTGTTGGGACCAGGAGTATGTCTTACTAGTCAGGTAGCCAGTTGGCTAGTGTAGGTTACAGCTTCCACACAGACCTTAGTGAGTTTTGCTCGTAAAGATCTGACATTTTAGGTTTGAAATAACCCAGACAGAGCTTCTCTAACCGAGCTCGTGCTCCAAGTTCCATTCTTTGAATGGGAGTTAACTTTTTCACCTCCTGAGCAGTTCTAATGGTGGGACAAACTGCAATTGTCATAATATAGCAAGACTCCATTAGAAGAAACAACATTACTAAGGTGAGTAATTTTTTCTTCTGGGTCGCCCCTGAAAAAGGGACCTCTGGTCTTAGTGGGCTTACCCGGTTATCAAAATCTAAATAAATAAATAAATAAATTTGACTCCCGCCTCCCTACTTCTACTCCCTGGACCAACAACTTCACTCTCCATACCAACACCCCTCCCGTCCCCCTCTCCCATTTTCATATGGGACTCTCTCCCAGCCTCTTTAATTTCTCCTTTTCTACAGTCAGGTGCCAATATCCTGACTCTGCTTGCTATCTGACTGCCTGCCCCGTGCTGCACTTGTTACCCGGTTCTCTTTACCCCTCTGCTAGTTCCCTCCCCCCCCCGATCCTCCAGGCTAACTAGCACTGAGAACCTATTTCTTGGCTCCCTTCCCCCTCCTTGAGCTACTCCCAGTTCCCTGTGTCGGGGCATCCATACATGCTCCATCTTAAGTCTTGTCCTCTTCCCATTTCTGAATAATATCCACTCACCTGCCTCTGCTCCCAGTTGTCCTTGAGAAGATGATGGTTTTGGTCCATGTATCCCCCCATCTTCTCCTCATTGTGTCTGTTCTCTATGCCGTCCGGGGGTACTCCTCCTTGGACACTTGGCCCCATATGGTCCCACCATCCTCTTCTTTCCTGAGCTACTCAAGCTGTCTACACACCATGCAGCCCCCATCTTTGAAGCAATCCCTAGGAAGATTGCTGCTCCACAGCTATTGCAACCTACTACCCTTCCAACCTCTCTTATTGCACTGCTGCTATGTAACCTCCCCTTGCATTCTGCCTGCCCTATCCCCTGGTGCCTTCCATTCTTCCCAATTATGTAGCGAAGTCTTGTCCGTTTCTCCCCATCCCTCCCTAATGCTAACCTCCAAAGAATTTATTGTTACTTTTTTTCTTTAAAGTATTATTTTATCTCCATGTATCTGTCGTATGTTATGCTATTTATCCTAACATGGAGATGTAGAAGACGTTCCACCCTAATCCTGTTGCAGAACAGGAATCTGCTCTCTTTCTATAAATCCGGATGAACCAGAGGTGGGAAGGATTGGGGAGGGGAAGGCGAGTGCCTCCTGCAGTAACCAAAAACAATCAGGAGCAGGCACCCCAGAAATCACCTACATTAGCCTGAATTCCCCTACCCAGAGTTAAAAACAAACAGTCAAGCCCAGCAAAGATTAAAATGTACTGAATTCCCTTACCCCTGCATTAAAATCAAACAGTCAAGCCCAGACATAAGGCAATTGTAGTGGGGGGTGGCAGGAAGTAGGCTGTTGGTTAACTAGAATCTGCAGCTTATCCAGTAGGTAGGGAAATGGGCAGACTGGGTGGGCCAAGTGGTCCTTATCTGCCATCAAAGTCTATGTTTCTATGTAAAGAATGAAATACACTCCCCTGTGTGGCATCCCAGTCACGGAGCTCCACTTCAGCCGGGACTGCATCTGCCCTGTAGTTTTTTTATAATTGCAGCACAATCCCGGTCCCGGTAAAGCCCACGGAGGAAATTAAAACCAACTAATTACAAAGACCCCTCTAATACACCCTTACAATACCATGAAATACTATAGAGCCCCTTTGTTAGCCCCATTAACAGAAAATCAAGATATATGCAAGAATGCAGAAACTCAATTTAAATACAGTGCACACAAACCCCCAAATGTCAGCTAAAGTGCACTAAATCAATCCCAACCCCTGTGGTATGTGTGCAGCTTACCCCCACACCTGTTCTTTGCATTGTGGTGACTGAGTGGGCCACTGATACGGCAAGTTGTATGTAGACTCAGTAGTTGTTTGTTTAGTTGGTTCTCAAGGGAGGTGGCTGGAACAGTAAAGGCTAAAAGGGTAGCATTCAGAAGATATAAGCAGACACAAAGGGGGGAGGAGGATAGGGACATTTATGAGCAGAAAATGAAAGAAGCAGGGAAAGTGGTAAGAAGGGCGAAGGCAAAAACTGAAGTGAGGATAGCCCAAGAAGTAATGAAAGGGGACAAGGCATTTTTTTAGGTATGTAAGTGAAAAGAGGAGGACCGGGGAGAAATTGTAAGATTAAAAAGGGATGTGGGCGATTGCACAGAGGATGACCAGGACAAAGCAGACATACTAAACAAATACTTTTGCTGGGAACTTGAAAGAAGATATATGTGTTCCGTAAGGTGGGAAATGGATACCAGTCCTTTCTCAGAGGAGAGGGTGCTGGAAGGACTTGCTAGTTTGAAAGTAAACAAAGCAGTGGCACCAGACGGGATACATCCTAAAGTATTGAAAGAACTCTGGGAAGTACTGACTGCACCCTTTGACAGTCCTTTTCAACAGTTCACTAGAAACAGGTGAAGTTCTGGAGTACTGGAGAAGAGCAGATGTTGTCCCTCATAAAATTGTTAGCAGGAATGAGGCTGGAAATTACAGACCAGTCAGTCTGACCTTGGTGGTGGGAAAGTTAATGGAATCATTGTTGCAGGAGAGGAAGTACATTATTTTGAGGCAAATGGGTCACAGGATCAGAGTTCACATGGGTTTAGAGGAGGGTGTCATGTCAAATGAATCTGATAGAGTTCTTTGGGTGACAAACAAAGTAGATCAGGGTGGTGCATTGGATGTGGCACACAGAGATTTCAGTAAGGCATTCAACACCGTTCGGCATAGGAGATTATTAAACAAACTGGGTAGCCTAGGAGTGGGTCCAAGGTGTTAAACTGGGTACAAAATTGGTTAAGGGATAGGAGGCAGAGGATGGTGGCAAATGGAGTACGCTCAGAGGAGGGGATGGTGACTAGTGGGGTGCCACGGGGATCAGTGCTGGGGCCGATCCACTTCAGTGTATTTATTAGTGATGTTGAAGATGATCTGGAGGGGAAGGACTGCCTCTTTGCAGATAATACCATGATCTGTAACAGGGAGGACATTCGGGGTGGGGGTGGAAAGGATGGACAGAGACATGAGAGAACTTGATGAGTGGTCTAGAGTATGGCAACTAGGGTTCACTGGGAAAAAGTGCAAAATAATGCACTTGGGGAACAGAAATCCAGAGGCTGAGCACAAAATGTATTAATTTTTCATCTTATTTAAATTTTGTTGACTAACTGGACCTCTGGAGGCCTTTTTTCAGGAGCGACCCAGGATTAATTACAGGGATAAGTCACAGACTAGAGTATAACAATAAGCAGAGGATAGAGATATCAATCATACATTGCATAAATTAGTTACAAATATTTCAATATAGTACAATTACATTCGATACAAGATCTTTGATAAATCCAAGCCTATAAGGCAGGATTGACATTTATTGCCAAGATCCCTGGGATCTAAGCTTTTTTCAGTGGCCTGATTGCATCTCAAGCCTGCTCAGGTTTTTCTTGTCTGCATGGAGGCGGTATAACGGGGGAATTCCTTCGTGCAACCTGAACTGGTCCTTTCACCGGTAGCAGTTGCAGGAATTGTGTTCCAGTAGGTGCACCTTTAGGCCAGTTGGCTCCATGGTGTAATGGTTAGCACTCTGGGCTCTGAATCCAGCGATCCGAGTTCAAATATCAGTGGGACCTTAATTCAGAATGATTTATTGTTCTGGCAAAATTCAGACATTTAGGGTAAGGGTTAGTGGGGCAGTGGAAAACCAAGTGGGAACAAGAGGGGTGGGGCAGCTGCAACCTAGGGAGCTAGCTGCACAATCGAGCAGATGCTGATAGACCAGGAGGTCTGTTTCTTCTGGCACATTAGTATGTTTGTATGTTCGTAGTAGTGCAGGGTTCTAGTTGATGGCTTTCTCAGAGGTACTGCCTGTGCCAAGGGCAAGCGCGTTAAGAAAGTAGAAGATTGAAGAATTTAATCAATGGCTGGGGGGGTGCAGACAGATGGGGTTTGGGTTAGTGGGGGACTGGGGAGCAATGTGGGAGGATGAGAGCCTATTTACCCTGGACAGGCTACACCTGAGCAGGGAGGGACAAGCAGTGCTAAAGACAAAGTTAGGGGACTTTATTGAAAGAAAGAATAATTTAAACTGATTTTGGGGGGGGTCAAGGAAGGGGCCACTCAAATTGGCAATAGTAATGGGAGGCTATCAGGCCCCCTCCGGATAGAGATAAAATAGTGGTAGAAAGCAAGAACAAGCAAAGGTTAGTAGGGGAGAGCAGTGGGGGGAGGGGGTCCTGGTGGAAGGGATTATCAGCCAATGCTGGGAGTTTAGGGAACAAAATGGTGGACGTGGAGGCTATCATGGTGGACAAAGGACTGGACATAGTAGCAGTAAGTGAGGCATTGTGGACAGTACATCATGCCTGGGTGACCATTATCCCTGGCTACAGACTGTTTAGGAAAGACAGGGATGGTAAGGGGGTGGGGTAGGGAGGCTTTATATGTCAAAGACAATACTAGGGCAATGGAAGGGCGGGAGGAAGTAGGAAAGACAGAGCTCATGTGGGTCATGCTTAAAAAATGGACTGGGGAATCACTGAGAATAGGGGTGATTTACAGACCTCCAGTGCAGGGGGAGGAAGGAGATAGACAGTTGATACAGGCAGCTACAAAGATGGCTCTCAAGGGGGACCTAAACCTCCCTGATGTGGACTGGGGGATCCTGCCTGTGGTATCAGCTAGGAGCAGGGGGATCCTAGAGGTGCTACAAGGGATATTAATGCAACAGCTGGTCAGGGAGCCCACTAGGGGAGAAAACCTGGATATGGTCCTCACAAATGGGGATAATCTGGAAGAGGTGGTGGTGGGTGACGGACTAGGTACTAGTGATCACAGGACTGTGTGGTTCAGGGTAAAAATGGGGAGGGAGAGAAATCAGACTAGAACGAGGGTGACGGACTTCAGAAAGATGGACGTCAACAAAATGAGGAGGATATTTGAGGAAGAAATAGGGAAGGGGAATATAGGGGATGTTGAGGAGCTGTGGGGAGCTATCAAAAGAGGGGTATTGAAGGCCACTGAAATTTGCATTAAGAAAGTGAGGAAGAACAAAAAGGAGGTAGCAGGGTAGGTCAGGGAAAGGAAAAGAGCATTCAGGGAATATAAGAAGATGCAAAGGGGGAAGAACAGGGAGGCTTATAGAGAAAAGAGGAGGGTGGCAAGGCAGAAGATGAGGAGGGCTAAAGGGGATACTGAGGAGAAAATAGCAAAGCGGGCCAAAAGGGGGAATAAAACTTTTTTTTAGATATGTGGGAGAAAGAAGGAAAGCGAGGCAGGGGATAGTAAGGTTGCAGGGGAGGGAGGAATACAGCTGAAAGGGGACTTAGAGAAAGCAACTACTTCTGCTCGGTCTTTACGGAGGAGGGGGAGGGTAGGGGACCAGAGCTGGGTGGGGGGGGAGTGGCAGGGAAGGCAAAAAGGTGGATCCTAGTATGTTCAACATAGACAGGATAAAGGAGGAACTGGGCAGGTCAAAGGTGGACAAGGCAATGGAGCCACAGCTTGCACCCGAGGGTACTCCGGGAGCTGAGGGAGGAGCTGGCAGCCCCACTGATGAGACTGTTTAACTTGTCCATGGATACAGGGTGTATGCCAAGGGACTGGAGGATGGCAGATATGGTGCCACTGCACAAGGGGGGCAGTAAGGAGGCGGCAGAAAATTATCGCCCGGTCAGCCTCACCTCGGTGATGGGGAAGGTGATGAAGGCACTAATAAAGGAAAGGGCGGTGGACAGCTGACCACAGGGATGAAAGGCAGCATGAATTCATGAATGGGAGGTCCTACCAGACGAACCTGATAGAGTTCTTCAATTGGGTGCAGCAGGTGGTTGACTGGGGGGGGGGGAGGCGGTGGACGTGGCTTATCTGGACTTCAGTAAGGCTTTCGACACCATCGCTCACAGAAGGTTAGTAAATAAGCTAGAAAGCTTAGGAGTGGGACAGAAAATAACTAGATGGATGGCAGAAGTCAGAGAGTGGTGGTAAATGGGGGTGTATATATAACCAAAACTAAACAAGCACAAAGGAAATCCAAAAAACTTCTGATCATAGGAGACTCCATGATTCGGGGAGTTGATACCCATCTCCAGCCAGGGGTGATGGTCAGATGTCTCCCAGGTACATCAGCATGGAGAGACACTGACCGCATTGCTAAAATTGTTCACAAAGCAGGAGAAAACATTGATGTCCTAGTACACATAGGGACTAATGATCTCGCCAGCCGGTCAGTTGTGGAGACCAAGGAACACCTGACTAGGCTGGGTGACAAATTATCATCTATTTCGTCCGGCATCTCCTTCAAACGCCATGAAGTCTTGCTATATTATAACATTAGCAGTCAGCCACTGCAGCTGAACTGCCCCGGAGAGGAAGGAGTTAACTCCAGAGGATCTGGAGTTCTACAGCGCGAGGGCGCTGTGCCCAAAGTTTCATCTGGCAGTTTCAAATGAAACTGTCAGATTTTTACTCCGCTCAGCTTCACTGAACAGTCGCCCGGAGATCAGCCTTCAGCTCGGTTCATTCTCGGTTCGCTTGTATTTTCGGTTCATTTGAACCGGCAAAAGTCATTATTTTTACCGCATTTCGTTTTAAAGCTCTATCTGGTAACCGTAAGTACTAAATTTTAAGTCTGTGTGGAAAATGAATTATCGGTTCGGTTTTGAACCGATCGGGTTTGTTATTTCTACATTTTAAAATGTACAGTGGGTTTTGAGAGCGGTTCCGGTTCTTATCAGTTCTAAAAAAACAGAATTATAACGGTTTTTCAAATACCCGTGACACGGTTAGGAACCGATAAGGGTGTCTTTGCCTGGCACTGCCATCAAAGGGCAAGTTTTGGTTAGGCTGGCATTATGTCTGAGAAACCCAAAAGAAAACCGGCCCACTTGGTTTCAACACTGTGATGTCTGTGGGGAGGCCTTTGCCAAGGCTGACCCACACACCACTTGTGTTTATTGTCTGGGGTCTGACCACCTCCTGTCAGACTGCCAGGTGTGTAAAAATTTCCCTGCAGCCACCCTGGAAAAGAGATTGGGCCGGCTCAGGGAACGAGAGGCCAAAAAGTCCGCTGACCCGGATGGCCAGCCCGGTCCAGTACCCACTGGACCAGAGGGAGTGCCCTCTGACCAGGGCGAGACTTCCTCGGGCAAAAGGAAGGCTGGTTCAGAGGAACCAGTCCTGAGTAAAAAGACAAGGAAATCAGTAGGTTTGGGGTCCAAAATTGTGTCTCCAACTGCTGCAGAGATAGCTAAAGCCATTCAGATTGTCCAGTCACTGTCTCAGGGATCTGTAGAACCACCAACAGTTGGTAAAAGGTTGGTCTGTTCAGTCCCAGTGGTTCAGGATTTTGAAGTTGAGGATTTTATGAACCACAGGAGGGGAGGAGGAATTTGATCAATATATGTGTAGCTGGGGGGTCTGGACGTGCCCATTGAACCGACATTTCTCCAGACAGACCTTAGAATCTCCTCCTATTCTGTCTGAGTCCCCTTCTTTCTTTATTTTTACAAAAGGTTGCAGAAACCTCCAGCTTCCTTTAGAGGAGGCTGTGGATGAGCAAGAGGAGCCTGATTATGTGGAAATGATGGATATTCCAGAGTCTAGGAGGTTGTCATTCCTTTGCATAAGTCATTTAGGAAGCAAACAACAAAGATTTTAAAATCCTCATTCTGTCCCTCCTGTAGATAAAAAAATGGACAGAAGGTATACTTTGTCAGGCTCGATACAGACTTCCTTACTGAACAGTGTAGTCATGTAGGTGTGGTACAGCTGCAGCCTGTGACAAGGCTAATATTCCTCTGGCCTCACATCCTCCTGATAAGGATTCCAGGAAGATTGATGCCATGGCGTAAGAAACAGTATATGGCAGCTTCTTTGGGACTCAGGCAGGCAAATTATATGGCTTATGTGGCTAGATATCAGAAATCTAGGTGGGACACAGACAGAAGTTAGCCAAGCAGGCCCATGGCCAGCTGGCTAGTGAGTTGGAACAGGTGGCTGCTGATGGCATTGAAGCCCTAAAGTTCAATTTCATACTGCTGTTGATGTTAATGATGTTTCCTGTAGGGTCATGGCCACTTCTGTAGCTTTCTGTAGGTTGGCATGGCTCAGATGCACTAATCTGTCCCAAGATACCCAGTCAAAGGCTATGGATTTTCCTGTAGTGGGAAATTCTCTGTTTGGGGAGCAAACAGAAAACTATATGAAAAAGATGGATGAATACAGAACTACCTACAAAAGTGCCCAGGCTAAGGAGAAGCATGCCATGCCACAAAGGCATGCTCCCAGAGGCAGGGGCAGGCCTTTTCCAGGCCTTTTACCAACTTTCAAGCCTCCTCTGCTGTCTCGCAGAGGGGTTTCTTCAGAGGCAGGGTAGACGAGGCACAAGTAGACTGCCCCTCCTCAGCCTAAGGTTGCTGGTACAGCAGGCACTCTGATGGGGTGCCCAGGGCCGATTCTCCTGTACAGCTAGTGGGTAGGTTGGCCTATTTCAGCCGGAACTGGCTGTCCCTAACTACGGACAGATGGGTTCTGAGGTAATAGGCCTGGGTCTGGTTCTCAGCTTCAAACACTTTCCAAAGATGAGAGCCAGACATTTTCCACCTGCAAATCCTTCAGAAGCCCTTGCTTTGGAAGCAGAGGTTTCTTCTTCTGGACTGCAAAGCAGTGGAAGGGTTCCTCCTGCCATCAGGCAAGGGCTTTATTCAAGATACTTTCTTACCCAAAAGACAGGAGAATGGAGGCCCATTCTAGATTTAAGGTACCTGAACAAGCATCTTTGAAACCAAAGTTCAAAATGTTGACTCTGGCAATGATATTGTTTCTTCCTAAGGCCAGGGACTGGCTAGCTTCCTGGACCTCAAGGATGCCTATTTTCATGTTCTGATCAGGCCTTCTCACCGAAAGTACCTCAGGTTCGAACTGCCCTCAGGCCACTACCAGTTCAGGGCAATGCCCTTCGGCCTGACCTCTGCGCCAGGGTATTCACAAAATGTCTCTTGTAGTAGTGGCTCACTTAAGAAGGCAAGGTTGTGTTTCCTACCTGGACGACTGGCTCATTGTGGGTCAGTCTCCAGGTCAGGTGAAACCCATTTGCAAGTCACCCAGCAGCTTCTCACTTCCTGGGATTCCTGCTAAACTTACCAAAGTCTGTTCTGGAACCGGTTCAGGTCCTAATCTTTCATAGGCGCAGAATTGAAAACAAGGTTAGCCAGGGCTTTTCTTCCCTCGGAAAGGGTGGACAGACTCATCGCCCTGGCATCCTCCTTTACCTCTGTGGGTCTCTCGACCAGCAAGGCATTTTCTGCAACTCCTTGGGCACATGGCTGCTTCCACAGCTGTTGTGCAGGGGAGCAAGATTCCAGATGAGGGACATTCAGTTCCATTTGAGGGCCTATTGGTCTCAAAGGAAGGACCCCCTTACCAAGCTGGTTCCAGTTACTCAAACTCTGATCCTAGCCCTCCACTGGTGGCAGGTCCAGAGCAATTTAAGACAGGGGGTTCCCTTCATTCCCATTTCTCACTCCCTCACCCTCACCACGGATGCCTCCCTGTTAGGTGGGGGGCTCACCCATGCATCTATACCCAGGGGTGTGGTCTCCTCAGGAATCTCTGCTCCACATCAATCTGTTGGAACTCAGAGCTGTCTTTTTAGCTCTTCGGGTGTTTTCAGATTCTGTCCAGAACAAAGTGGTTCAAGTCAGGACAGACAATACCACCACAATGTGGTACATCAACAAGCAAGGGGGCACTCGGTCTTCAGCCTTGTGCACTGAAGCAATGAAGTTGTGGTCTCTGGCCTACTCCCTGAACACCTCCCTGATAGCGGTTCACCTCCCAGGGAAGGACAATGTCCTGGCGGACGCCCTCAGCAGAATTTCTCAGGGCCATCACGAATGGGCTCTGAATCCACAAGTGCTGGGGTCCGTCTTTGCCAGATGGGGCACTCCTCAGATAGATCTTTTCGCAGCCCCAGACAACCATCAACTTCCTCTTTTCTGTTGCAGGCCTCCAGTACTGGGCTCAGTCCCTCTGGACGCCTTTCTGTTGGACTGGAAAGGGAAGTTCCTGTATGCCTTTCCTCTTCTTTTCAGGGTACTAGTAAAAATCAGATCTCAACCTTGCAGAGTGATTCTGATTGCCCCAGATTGGGCCAGACAGCCCTGGTACCCTCTGCTTCTGTCCTTGCAGTCCACCCTGCCCTGAGCCTACCCAGAGTCCACGACTTACTGGCCTGTGCACAGGGGAGAGTGGTATCCGGACCTCAAATCCCTCCACCTCAAGGCCTGCTCTTGAGGAGCTAGAATTTGCTGACTTACACCTTTCTCAAGGTGTCATGGATATTTTAAAGGCTTCTAGGAAGCCTTCCACTAGGGCCACTTATAATTCTAAGTGGAAGAGGTTTTCCATCTGGTGCTCTGAGAGGCAGATTATCCCAGAATCTGCTGATCTTCCCATTCTTCTGGAATATTTGGTCCATCTGAATTCCTAGGCCTTAGACCAGCTACCCTTGAAGGTTCATCTGGCAGCTGTCTCTGCTTTTGTGTCAGCAGGGAAGCCTGCCTCCTTTCTTCTCACCCTGTGTCTCAAGTTTTTAAAGGGTTACTTCATACTAACTCCTCCTTTCGGAACCAGTCTCCTTGGGACTTGAATATTTGCATTGCTCAGTTAATGTAACCCCTGCTTGAGCCTCTGTCTTCAGCAGAGCTCAAGTATTTAACTTGGAAAACCCTTTTCCTAGTAGCTATCACCTCTGCCAGACGATAAGTGAGTTACAGGCCCTGTCAGTGGAAGAAGATTTTATCTCTTTCCACGAGATAAGGTAGTCCTTAGGACTAATAGAAAGTTTTGCCTAAGGTGGTTTCT
The DNA here is from genome assembly GCA_016271365.2 of Neoceratodus forsteri. Classification (NCBI taxonomy): domain Eukaryota; kingdom Metazoa; phylum Chordata; order Ceratodontiformes; family Ceratodontidae; genus Neoceratodus; species Neoceratodus forsteri. Next base: position 242,484,898 of record CM057451.1, read on the forward strand.
GATTTCCACCTGAATCAATCTATCTCTCTCCCAGTATTTTCACTGAGCATTCTTCCTCAGGTGAGAGGAGACTGCACAGCTTGGATGTCAAAAGAGCCTTAAGCTACTATTTAGAGCGCATCAGAGGTCATAGGTTCAATCCTCCAACTGTTTCTTACCTATGGCGAGGTTGGCAAAGGAAAACCTGCCACTAAGAGAACAATTGCAAGGTGGATTGTTTCTTGTATCCAATTCTGTTATCAGAAACTAGGTAGAGTACCCCTCAGGATTGAGGGCCCACTCCACCCAGGGGTACAGCTGTGCCTCTAGCGGCTGCTAGGACATTCCCATTCTGAGATTTGTCAAGCTGCTACCTGGAAGACAGTTCACACCTTTACCAAGCATTATTCCTGGATGTCCAGTCCAGGAGAGATGCTCGTTTGGCACAGCTGTGCTTCAGAGCCTATTTCTAGGTAGGTTCTGACCTCCTCCATGGAGGTACTGCTGTGTATCTGTTATGAAGAATATAGCAAGACTTCATGGTGTTTGAAGTAAAAATTACTCACCTTAGTAATTGCTTTTCTTCTCATGGAGTCTTGCTATATTATAACCACTTCCCTCCTGCCCCTCTCAGAACTCTCTACTTGGGTAGGGGCGTAATTGGTGCAAGCACTGTGTCATGCCATTGTGGTTATCCCTTTACCTCTTTCCTTTTGGGTTAGGGATCTGGTTGCTTCATTTAGGTTATTATATTGCCCCTTCCTGGACTTGAGTCTTGGGGAAGGGGGTTCTATAATGTGCTTGTTGGAGGGTGGTAAAACGAATCATAATACCACTAATTTTGTTATTATGGTTCTGGGTGTTTCTTTGTTGTTATATTGTTGTTACTACTACTAGTAGGTAGCCATGGGCTAGTGTAGTTTTTCCACACAGACTTTCTGTTCTTTGATGTTAGCTTAGAAGATCTGACAGTTTCATTTGAAACTGCCAGATAGAGTTTTGGGCACAGCTCGTGGTAGAACTCAGATCCTCTGAGTTAACTCCTTCCTTCCGGGCAGTTCAGCTGCAGTGGCTGACTGCTAATGTTATAATATAGCAAGACTCATGAGAAGAAAAGCAATTACTAAGGTGAGTAATTTTTCTTCTCTGAGATCCTGCCAGTCTGGGAGAGGGGAGCAGATGGACGGAAGGTCAGAGAAGGGAGATAGGGAGCTAAACACGTGGCTTAAGGACTGGTGCCAGGAAAAAGGACACAGATTTGTAGGGAACTGGCAACAGTTCTGGGAGCGAAAGTTCTTTAAATTTGATGGACTGCATCTGACTAAAGAGGGAGTCAGTGCATTGGGGCAGAAGTTTGATGTCTTTGCAGAATATTTAAACTAGCAAATGGGGAGAGGGGTGCAGCACTCCATATGTCCGAATGGGAAGAACACCCCTCCCCTCAGCTAGTGGTCAAACAGGAATTCAGCATGTTTGCCGTCTCATTTGCATCACCAGGTAAGAAAAAGGTTTGTCTCCCCATACGACGCATTAGGAGTAATGCCAAACTTCACCCAACAACTAACACACCAAAATCTGGCCAATGGAAAATCATGTACACAAATGCTCACAGCCTGGGAAATAAGATCCCAGACCTGCAGGCAATAATGTCAGAGGCTAAACTGGACATAGTAGCAATTAGTGAGACGTGGTTTACCAGTAACCACACTTGGGAGACTTCAGTACCTGGCTATGTATTGTTCAGAAGAGACCGAGGTGCAAAAAGGGGAGGAGTGGCCCTGTATGTTAATGAAAATATCAAAGCTACAGAAATTTAGAATACATAAGGAGCCAGAAGAACTGTGGGTCACCCTGAAACAGGAAATGGGACAGCATAAGAACTGGGGTTGTCTACAGGCCCCCAGACCAGAGGGAGGACATAGACACATTACTGTTAGAAGATATACAAAACATGACAGCTAAAGGGAGGTTCTGATAATGGGAGACTTCAACATGCCAGATACAGATTAGTCAATACCAGCAGGAACATCTGCCAGAACTAGACTCATAGTGGATTCCCTGCAGGGGAAGGCCTCAAACAACTGGCACTAGCAACCCACAAGAGACAGGGCTATCCTAGATCTAGTACTGACTAACAAAGAAGGGATCACAGATCTCCAGGTAGAAGGTCACCTGGGGGCCAGTGACCATCACATGGTATGGTTCAATTTGGCTACTACATCTAAATCATCCCATTCCAAGGCAAAAATATGGGACTTCAGAGGAGCTGACTTTGATAAGATGGCCAACAGAGTAAAGCTAGCCCTGGCAAAAAGAAACACAGGTGAGGGGGTACAGGCAAAGTGGGCAAGCATTAAGGATGCAATACTTGAAGCAACATCCCATTGTGTTAGACAGAAAAGGAAGTGCAAAAGAAGAAGGAAACCACTTTGTTCTCAAATACAGTAGCAGAAAAGGTCAGAGCCAAAAGGCTGGCCTTCAGGAAATATAAGGGAACACAGCGGATGAAGATAGGAGGCATACCAAACTGCCCTAAGGGAAGCAGGTAAGGCAGTAAGGCAGGCAAAGTCCCAAACTGAGGAAATACTAGCACGAACAGAAAAGAAGGTGACAAGACTTTCTATAGATACATTAGTGAAAGGAGAAAATCCAGAGGGGTATGCTAAGCTTAATGGAGAAAAGGGAGCATGTGAGGAGGAGGACCCTGTAAAGGCATCTATCCTAAATAGATACTTTTGCTCAGTATTTACTGAAGAGAAGGTAGGGCAGGGCCCACAGCTCCAGCATCATGGACACAGGGGAGGGAGGTGAGCACTACCCTTCACAAAAGAAAGGGTCCTACAAGAGCTTGCTAAGCTCAGGGTGGATAAGGCAATGGGACCTGATGGCATACATCCCAGGGTACTTAAGGAGCTAAAGGAGGAACCAGAGCCATTAGCAGAATTGTTTAGTGAGTCTCTGAGCACAGGAGAGGTCCCAGAAGACTGGAGAAGGGCTCATGTGATCCTGCTCCACAAGAGTGGTAGCAGGGAGGAGGCGGGGAACTACAGACCAGTCAGTCTTACCTCAGTAGTGGGCAAGATTATGGAGGCATTCCTTAAGGAAAGGATAGTGCAACACCTGGAATCCATAGGGGCACAGGATCCAAGACAGCATGGGTTTACAAAAGGAAGGTCCTGTCAAACTAATCTCATAGATTTCTTTGACTGGGTAACCAGAGTGGTGGACCAAGGGGGAGCAGTTGATGTCGCCTACCTTGACTTCAACAAAGCTTTTGACACTGTTCCACATAGAAGATTGATAAATAAGCTGGGTAGGCTCAGGGTGGGTCAGAAGTTGGTCAACTGGGTGGCAAACTGGTTGATGGGCAGAAAACAGAGAGTGGTGGTAAATGGTATACAGTCAGAAGAGATGCAAGTCACAAGTGGGGTACCTCAGGATCAGTCCTGGGGCCAGTCCTCTTCAACATCTTCATTAGTGACCTTGCAGATGGACTAGAGGGTAAGGCTTTGTCTGTTTGCAGATGACACCAAGATCTGCAACAGAGTAGATGATCCAGATGGGGTGGGCAGAATGAGAAGAGATCTGATAAACTAGCAGAATGGTCAGAAGAGTGGCAACTGGGATTTAATGCAAAGAAGTGCAAAATCATGCATATAGGGAAGAGAACCCTGAAGCCACCTATAGGCTGGGAGGGGAGTTGCTAGCAGTCACAAAGGAAGAAAGAGACTTGGGCATCATCATCACTGATGACCTAAAATCACCCAAGCAGACCTCTAAAGCAGTAGGTAAGGCTAGGGGGGTGTTAGGTGTATTAGTAGGGGTATCACAAATCGTAAGAGGGAGGTACAATCCTCTGTACAAGACACTGGTTAGGCCCCATCTGGAGTACTCGGCGTATTGGAGGCCACACCTTCACAAGGACATTAACCAAATTGAGGCAGTCCAGAGAAGGGCAACCAAAATGGTGCAGGGACTGCATCAGAAGACATATGAGGACAGATTAACGGAGCTCAATATGTATACCCTTGAGCAAAGGAGGGAGAGAGGTGATATGATCGAGGCATTCAAACACCTTAAGGGCATAAACAAGGTGAAAGAGTCTAACATGTTTAAATATAAGAAAAATAGCAGGACAAGAGGACACAACATGAGATTAGAGGGAGGCCGATTAAGGGGAATGTGAGAATTCTTTTTCACAGAAAGGGTGGTGGATGCATGAATGGCTTACACAAGAAGTGGTGGCTATGAATACAGTGCAGGGCTTCAAACAGGCATGGGATAGGCATAAGGGAGCAATACAAATGACTATGAATAGATAGGCCACTGACAGAGCAAAGGCCGATGGCACATTTATAAGGTAGAAAAAGAAATGGGCAGACTGGATGGGCCTTGCGGTCCTTATCTGCCATCAACTTCTATGTTTCTATGTTTCATCAGTGATATAGCAGAAGGTCTGGAGGGAAGAGTGTGCCTATTCACGGATGATAATGAAAATCTGCTATAGGGTGGACACCCAAGGGAGGGCAGAGGCCATGAAGGCACGACTTGACTCTGGAGGGGTGGTCGGAAACTTGGCAGCTGAAATTCAGTGCCAAAAAGTGTGCTGTGATGCATCTGGGGCCGCAAAAACCTGAGAGCAGCTTACACTCTAAGAGGAGAGGAAATCAAAAAAACAGAGCAGGAGAGGGATCTGGGGATTATAGTATTAAGCAACCTTAAGGTGGGTAGCCAGTGTAGCAAGGCGGTGGGGAAGGCAAATGGAATGTTGTCATGCATTGGGAGAGGCATACTAGCAGAAGGAGGGAGGTGCTGATACCTCTTTACAAGGCCATGGTGAGACCACACCTGGAGTACGTGGTCCAGTTCTGGAGACCGCACCTATGTAAGGACATTGCTGGGATGGAAAGGGTTCAGAGAAGAACAAGCAAGATGGTACACAGTATGCAGGGGAAACCATACAAACAGAGGTGTAGGGAATTGGATCTGTACCCATTGGAGACCAGAAGGGAGAGGGGGGACTTGACTGACACTTTCAAATATGTGAAGGGGATCAGTAATGTGAAGGAGGGGAGCTTGTTCAGAAGGAAGGAGGGGGCTAAAACTAGAGGACATAGCCTAAGATTGGAAGGTGGAAGATATAGAGGCAATGTGAGGGGGCGATTCTTCACAGACAGAGTAGTGTGGAGGCCTGGAATAAACTACCAGAAAAGGTGGTGGAGGCCGAAATGGTGGAGGGATTTAAGAGAGTATGGGACAGACATATGGGATTGGGAAGTGAGGGGAAGGGGAGTGGAGATGAGTGGGGGGGGGGATAGGGCAGACTCGATGGGCCAGCGAGGTCCTTTTCTGCAGTCAGATTTCTGTGATGCTGCGAAGTGGTGAGGGGTCTTCAACAAAAGACTTATGAGGAGAGAGGAGAGAATCAGTTTTATAAATTTGTGTTAGATTGTTGAGAAAATAGGAAAAGCAGATAGATAGCTTATTTTGCATACAGCCACATCATGTCTTCACATAAAAGTGTACTGAAACTTGAACTGCATGTCAGTTTCATAGTTAGACAGTTCTATATTCTTATCTTTTTTTTTTTAGTTTGGATTGGATTTCTATAATACCGTAGTTATCTTTTCACATGAAGGAGTGCATCTGCCAAAGAAAGTGGCGATGCATATTTAGAATAATAAATATTTCTGAATTTCTTGTGTGAAGACATCAGTGTCTTTGCTTTCTTTTTTTTTTGTTACCCCAGCTGAAGGTAGTGTAGGTTGTACATAATAAAAATCTGTTTACTAACACTTTTCAACTTAGTCAATTGAAAGTTTAACTAAAATTAGTCACCATAAGATTGTTTTTGGCCCCCCCCGACCACAAATAAACAAGTAAGAACGCATATTCATGAATGTATTTGGGAACATAAGCTGTTTGCAAAGGATAGTGCTGCACTACCGCTTTGGAATATCATGTTATACATATTGTTATATTATTGCAACTGTTAATGGAGCATATGTATATTATTTAACTAATATCATATACAGTGTAGCATTGTTAACGGGGCTACTCCTGGGGTGGCTAGCTAACGAGGCGAAGCCGAGTGCTTCCACCACCCCAGGAGTGACGTTATTACACAAGATAACACACACCTTGGAGTGCCTTATTGCAATTATACAATGGCTCGATGCTATACAAAACAAAAATAAAAATAAAAATGTTTTTAGTAGATTTTTAGTGAGGCAGTATATCTTTGTTTCTGAAAAAAAAAAAAGGCTCAGGCTCCATAAAATCGACACAGTGATGTTATTGTGTAATATCATCACTGCCTCAGGCACACACTGACCAATCAGAGTCCAGGAAATTTTCTTGCCATTGTATAATTGCAAATACAGTATATGTTAGTGCACATACTATATGGTATCTAATTTTTAAAACATAATCCATGTTCATACAAACTGCATCCCTGTTATTATATGAGTGAAAGCACTACCAGCAACCTGCTGTTCAGTGACAAGACTGATAAGATTTCACACAGAAATGTCTATAAATATCAAGCAATCACAGTCTTTACTTCTCTTGGCAACTGCTGGCTCGTTAATAAACAAAGCAGATACACAAGTTTCATATGGATTTGAGCAGGCTAGGAAAAATTATTTTTGAGAATAACGTCCCCATGGACAACCTGGACCTGGAATTTAGTTGTCCAGCACAAATTTTTAGTTGTCCTTGAAGTATTAAAGGAAATTATGCCAGAGTTTTAATGAGGTTCACATTGTCATGTTTACATTCTTCTCTTCTGTTTTGTTTCATTCCCATCCCTTCAGCTTTTGTTTAAACAGTTTCATTAATGCAGAATGCAATTCAGTGAAGTCACAAAGTGTTACACCCTTTCCTCAATCTCCCTTATGTGCCACAATGATACCTTTTCTCAATCTTCCTTCTGCGCCACAATGTGATACCTTTGCTCTAAGCCTGCTCTTTCTCTACATCTTTTTGTAAATGCCCCCACACACTTTTTCCTGATCAGGGCTGTTAAATATTTGCAGAAAATGAGCTCTGAAAGGAGCTACAGACTGAGTCCAGCATATCCTCTGTTTCCTTGCTCTCCTGTGTCCCTTGATTTGTGACATAGAAACGTAGAATTTGATGGCGGATAAGGACCACTTGGCCCACCTAGTCTGCCCATTTCCCTACCTAATGGATAAGCTGCAGATCCTAGTTAACCAACACCCTACTTCCTCCTACCCCCCATTAGAATTGCCTTGTGTCTGTCCCATGCATTCTTGAATTCCCCCACTGTTTTTGACTCCACAACCTCCTCAGGAAGGCTGTTCTATGCATCGACAACCCTCTCCATGAAAAAACACTTCAAATTGTGCCCCCTCGTTCTGCACATTTCTTTTTCTGAAAGATGCTACCCTCTTGGACTTTGTTGATTCCCTTGAGGTACTTGAAAGTTTCTATCATGTCCCCCCTCCCTCCTTTCCTCGAGGGTATACATATTAAGCTCCTTTAGTCTCTATTCGTATGTCCTCTGGTGCAGACCCTGGACCATTTTGGTTGCCCTCCTCTGGGCAGCCTCCACCCTGTCTATGTCTCTGCGGAGATGGGGTCTCTAGGACTGCTCGCAGTACACCAGATGAGGTCTCACCAACTCTCTGTACAGAGGGATAACAACTTCCTGTTTTCTACTGGCGATGCCTCTCCTTATGCCTCCCAGGATCCACCCAGCCCTCCTTACTGCCTTTTCACATTGCTTACCCACCTTTAGGTCATCTGATATAACTATCTGATATAACTATTCCAGGTCCCTTTCCATTTTTGTTGTCAGTATCTCACCGCCCATTGTGTACTCTTCCCCTGGGTTTACCCCCAGGTGCATTACTTTGCGTTGAATCTAAGCTGCCATATATTTGACCATTCCATTGGGGGGGAGGTAGAAACAACAACAAAAAAGGAAAGGGACCTGGGGGTAGTCATATCAGATGACCTTAAGGTTAGCAAGCAATGTGAGAAGGCAGTAGGAGGGCTGGGGTATACTGGGATGCATAGGGAGCGCATCAGCAGCAGAAAACAGGAAGTTGTTATCCTCTGTACAGACAGTTGGTAAGACCCATCTGAGTACTGGCGTCCAGTTCTGGAGACCCCATCTCCGCAAGGACATAGACAGGACAGAGGCAGTCCAGAGGAGGGCAACTAAAATGGTGCAGGGTCTGCAAGAGAAGCCGATAGGAGAGACTAACGAGCTTAATATGTATACCCTTGAAGAAAGAAGGGAGAGGGGGGACATGATAGAAACTTTTAAGTACCTCAGTGGAATCAACAAAGTCCAAGTGGGTAGCATCTTTCAGAAAAAGAGACGTGTAGAACAAGGGGACACAATTTAAAGAGGGGGCAGTTCAGGGGCAATGTGAGGAAGTATTATTTCACAGAGAGGGTAGTGGATGCATGGAACAGCCTTCCTGAGGAGGTTGTGGGGTCTAAAACTGTGGGAGAATTCAAGAATGCATGGGACAGACATAAGGCAATTCTTGTGGGGGGTAGGAAGAAATAGACTGTTGGTTAACTAGGATCTGCAGCCTATCCTGTAGGTAGGGAAATGGGCAGACTAGATGGGCCAAGCGGTCCTTATCTGCCATCAAAGTCTATATTTCTATGTTTCCTCCAACCTTGCCAAGTCCCTTCTCATCCTTTCCACCCCACCTTGTGTATCAACACTGCTGCAGATTTTTGTGTCGTCTGCAAAGAGACATACTTTTCCTTCCAGTCCCTCTGCAAAGCAACTTATAAAGACATTAAAAAGGACCGGTTCTAGTACTGAACCCTGCAGCACCCCACTAGTAACTCCCCTTTCTTCATTGTGGACTCTGTTTACTATTACCCTCTGCATCCTGTTTTCTAGCCAATGTTTTACCCAGGCTACCACCCTGGGACCCATTCCCAGGCTGGCTAATTTGTTTACTAATCTTTTGTGCGGGTCTATGTCAAATGCTTGCTAAAGTCTAGGTAGGCCATGTCCACAGCTCCTCCCTGGTCTACTACTTTGGTCACCCAGTCAAATAAATATGTTCGACTCGTCTGACATGACCTTCCCGCTGTGAATCCATGCTGCCTTGGGTCCTGTGCCCCACTGGCCTCTAGGTACTCAGCAGTTCTTTCCTTCAGAAGTGATTCCATCATTTTCCCTACCACTGAGGTGAAACTGACAGGTCTGTAGTTTCCTGCCTCTGTCTTGCTCCTACTTTTGTGAAGGGGAATCACATCTGCCCTCTTCTAGTCCTCAGGTACCGCACTATCCTCCCATGATTTGTTAAAAGGGTAGTCAGTGGTGTTACTAGTTCTCCCCTTAGTTCTTTTAGAATTCTGGGGTGAATCCCATCAGGCCCCATTGCTTTGTCCACCTTCAGTTTTAGGAGTTCTTTCAGAACCCTTTCTTCTGTGAAAGGACTGATATCAACCCCTATCCAGAGTGCTTCTATTGACTGGATTAGGTAGCTCCCCCTCCTCTTCCTTTGTGAATACTGAGCAGAAGTATTCATTCAGTATCCTGCTTTTTCACTGTCCCTCTCTGCCCACCCTCCCTCCTCTTTATTCAGCCTCATTATCCCTCCCTTTGTCTTTCTTCGCTCCCTAATGTACCTATAAAAGGTTTTATCCCCCTTCTTAACAGAGTTGGCTATCTTTTGCTTGTTTTGGTCCTTTGCTATTCTGACTGCCATTCCCGCTTCCTTCTGCTTTAACCGGTACAGTTATCTGTCCTGCTCCTTCTGTATTTCCTTATACTTCCTGAATGCTATATTTTTCTCCCTAACCTTCCCCGCCACCTCTTTTGAGAACCATAGTGTTTTTTTCTTTCGTTTTGATTTATTTGCTTCACAAAAAGGCCTGTTGCCTCTGTGATGGCAGTTTTGATGTTTCTCCATTGTTGCTCCATCCCTCCTTTTTGCCTGTTTCCTAGTGCATTTCTGAGGCACTCTCCCATTTTGACAAAATCAGCCCTCTAGAAGTCCAGTACCTTCACTTTTGTATGGCTTGACTCTACAGCTGAGTTAATCATGAACCACACTTTTTAGTGGTCACTAGTTCCCAGATGGCTACCCACTTCTAGATCTGAGATCCTATCTCTGTCCCCATTTGAGAGTACCAAGTCTAAGACTGCTCCCTCACAAGTTGGTTCCAACACTAGCTGTCTGAAGCGTGCCCCCTGTAGGGCATCAAGAATGGCCCTACTCTTGGATGTGGCTGCAGCAAAGGTGTTCCAGTTAATATCTGGCATATTCAGGTCCCCCATTAGCAATATCTTCCCTTTCTCTGCCATCCTAAGGATGCCTTCTATCATTTCCTTGTCCATTTACTTCCCCTGAGACGGGGGTCTGTTTACAACCACTGTGCAGATTGTGGTGCCATTTCCAGTCTCCAGGGTGACCCACAGTGCCTCCTCTCTTCCCTGTTTACCCTTTAGTTCTGTTGCTTTGATCCCTTCCCTTACATAGAGAGCTACTCCTCCTCTTCTACCCTCACTGTCCCTCCTGACAATTCTCTCTTTCTCCTTACCCTTTTTCCTAATTATAGGCTACCTGTTTCATGAAAATTGAGCTGTTAAAACAGCTACAGAAGACTCCTCTCCTCTCCTCACAAGTCACTCAGTCTGCCACACCTTTTCCCTCTATCGTAACCCTAGCCTAGCTGTTTACTTCCTGTTATTAAAGGGACAGGAAGTGTGTAGTGATTCATAACAGTTAGTAATGTTCCTGGTAACACAAAAAAGATTGACCTCTAAATGAACCATAGGTGGACTGTACCTGAAAAAACACTGATGGTAAGAACTGTTTTGTCAATTGTTTTCTTTTTATGGGCACCATTCTACATAGTTCTCTTCATGGAATCAGTAATTTATAGTTTTTACTCTGTCATGGGTTGTGTACAGAATACTAAGCTAAGCATGGGCTATTGTCCTATCAGAACCATGCTCAAAGTTCTGTGCACAAACTATGACATGGTTTAAACTCCAGATCACTGGTTCCATGAAGAGAACTGTAACAGAATGCTGACCATTAAAGCAAAACAATGCAAAATATAATTTTTTGCATCACTTTCGATTCAGGTGCATTTACATATGGATAATTCAGGCTTATGGATATCATTTCTGTAAATGGGAACATTATAAACAGCTGCCAATTAGAAATAATTTCCTGTCCTCTTTAAAATAATAGGAGTGTGGATGCTTTATTGTTTTTGGCTGAAAATGAGATCCTAAAAGAGCTTTTATTTAAAGAATATGCTCTGCTTCTCCTTGCTGTCAGCACCTCCACAACCTGTTGCAATGATGATCACATAAGTGTGGCACACTGAGGGCCGACCCAGTGGTGCAGATGGCTGAGGCACTTAGCACCGCACCTCTCCAATACTGGTGACCCGTGTTTGGAAACGAGCACGGGATTGCCGTGGGATGGCTTGGGGGAGGGAGGGCTGGTAGAAGGATTGAGCAGACGACAGGCAGCTCTCCTCTTCCGTGTTGGGGAGGTTGGACTTCCCGGTGCTTGACTGCCACCGAGTGGAGGCTCGGTGGTAGTGCCATGCAGATGGGGGACCAGGCACTAAGCCAGGGTGGGTGGAGCAGGGACTGCTCGATCTGGTGTGCATGTGCGATTGTGCTGCCATGGCTCCCGGTGAGTTAAAGGGGAGAAATCTGTAGGAAAAAGGATGGGCACGACAAGGGAGTATGACGCCCACTGACCACATCTGCACCTGCCACGTCACCAGGAAGACTGGAGCGAGGAACTGGATAATGTATTTTGGGTGGGGGGGGGTCGGTCCTCCCTCTCCTGACCCTGCCACGGAGAGGGTTGGGACCGTGGGGTGCCCTCACTACTGGTGACTGGGGAAACTTAGGAGGTGGAAGGAAGTGGCTGCAGCCAGCAGAAGGGAGCCTCCTTTGCCATGGCCCCCAGGCACACAGAGTATGGAAAAAAGTGTGGCACACTGTAGAGACTGTATCAGATACCGTGAGGGAGGGGCTCGGAGGAAAACCAAAATGACACTCACCATTGGTGTCTGCTATGTGGCAACCTGTCTCCTGCCCCCTTCTGGTATTCTGGCTGGCAAATTGATCTGTCCATAAGGAGAGTCAGCTGCTGTCTCTAGATACTAGCACACAGTGAGACATGATCCGCACCGCATACAAAATGTAAAGAAATCCAGCCCCTTCTCCTGATGGCCATGGCCATGGCCCCTCCCAACTCCTTGTAAAGTCACACCCTTATCTGACTCTCTGAGTAAGGATAGACTTTTCTGCAGTTGCACATGCATGGTACTTTGGCAGGCTGGCCGAAATCAGCCTATACTCAGCCTGTTTCCTCAAGTGACTGGAAATCTGTATTTGTCCTGCGGGCAGCCAGAAAGAAATGTTAATTGCCCTAACAGCTGTTTCAGTTATTCTGGGCTGCTGGCAATAGGATTCTTCCTAGCCCGTACTCAAGACAGGTTCATTAGTTAAACTTTATTTATAAAGTGCCCCTTCCTGGTGGCTCAGAGTGCTGTATAATACGTTAAATCTAAAACATATAAAAACATACATCCTAACATATACAAAAACCACGTTACAGAGCTTAACCAAGAATCTAATTCTAATCTCAATAATCATAAGTAAACTGAATAAATAAGTAAATAAGTGACAATCAGCAAAATTTCATATTATAACAAATTAAACGCTTTTTCAAAAATAAATGTCTTGAACTCCCTCTTAAAGGTTTCCATTGAGGGGCCTTTCTAAGATACCCTGTGAGAGAGTGTCATAGGGCAGACACAGCCACAGAAAAAGCACAGTGTACCACTCCAATATAGTTGCCTCTGACATGAATTTCACACCTGCAGCCTGGAAAGAGTATGTTGAACTATCTGTGGTTTTCAACCCCCCCATTCCTACCACACCCAGAATCTAAATATGAGATTGTACATAACATTATAATTAAATCATCATGTACAAGCAGCAAGCTAACTCAGTAAATGTTGACTTACACAGCACAACACATAAACGGAGAAGCTGCATTTTTGCAAATCAACATTTAGTGAGTTAGCTTGCTGCTTGTACAAAATGATTTAATTATAATGTTATGTACAGTCTCCGTGTTCAGATTCTGGTTGTGGGAGGAATCGGGGTGGCTGAAAACTGCAGCTAGCGCAACACGATCTTTGCAGGCTTCATAGTCTAACTTATCACATTTAGTTAAAGGTAGAATTAATGAACCGGCTTGCTGATCACCAAACATAGATGTAGTACAGTGTCTGTGCGGTGAAAGTGTTGCCTTGTAACTTTACTTTCTCTGACAGGCATTAGTGACATAATTAGCTCAATCTCAAACAGATAAACCACATTCCTACATAGCAGCATTTAATTAAATAGCTTGCTGCTTAATCAGAATGATTTAATTTTACTGTTATGTTCAGTCTGAGGCTTTAGATCCTGATGTTTTTTTGGGGGAGGAGGGGTTAAAATTGCATATAGCTGAAGATGGTCTTTGTAGGCTGCAGCATTATACCGGTCATTTACAGGAGTTAGTGACACATTTAATTACAGGTAAACTGAGAGGCTGCATTTTTAAATGGTTAAAATTAATGAAAAGTCTTGCAGCTTGTTCATTAAACTTAGCTCGAAGCTGCAGTGTCTGCATATGTGAAAGTGTCTCCCTGTTATAACTACAACACACAAACTCTGGTCAGAGCCAACATGGCTGCAAAATAACGGCACTGATGCAGGCGTAAAAAGTGAGAGGCTGCTTCAGACCTGAGGAAAGCTGAAGATGTCATCGATGTGTGAACAGAAGCAGATGTGCAAGACCCTTTGGGAAGCCTCCATCTGCCTACAGAAGTGCAGGGCCTGGCACATTCACTCTTTACACATTCACTCTTCAAACATTCAGTACACATTCACTCTTCACATGTTCTCTCTTCACACATTCAGTACACATTCACTCTTCACAAATTCCCTCTTCATACATTCCTTCTTGACACATTGGTTTTTTTTATTTTGACCCCAAATTTTCAAGATAGTCATTTTATGACTGCTCTTATAAACATGACATGAAGCATTTATAGTATATTGGCCAGAATGTCATTTTGCACCACAAGTGTGAAAAGATGTCTCATACAGGATTTAAAAAAATGACACCTGCCATGTTTCTGAAGTGGTATGGAAAAAGGTCTATGTTGAAAGTTTAGAGTCAAAATATTAAAAATTAGCAAAGTTAAGAGTGAACATTGAAAATGACTGGTTATGAGCGAGCATAGAAAAATGTCAGTGTACGCTTGTAACTGTAATTTTTACATATTTGGACCCCATATTTTCGATATAGCCTTCTTATGACCCCTTTCAAATCCCACCCAAGAGGTGATATTACCAAGTGACTGCAAAATTGTCTTTTGGACCTGATTTGTGTAAGTCCACCACTACTGGTTGTGAGGTGTGGTCCCAAAAAGGCCATGTTGAAAACTGGGGTGAAAATATACAAAAATGACAAAGTTATGCCTCAGAGTTAAAAACCCAATTGAAATACACAGACCTGCACTTACCTTAGTTTCTCATATTGCACTTGCCGGCTGCAGCAGCAATACATGTCTTCAGTTGGAGAGTGGATATTCACCCTGGGACATGTTCAGGTGAGTGAGGGTGTGGGGGGGGGTGACTGCTGAGTGGTAGGTTGGGGTGGCAGGGGTCAGATCTGCAAGGCACCATTTCCTTTTTTACAGGTTTAAAGAAGAAAAACAATCATTGAGGGACGGTTTTCTTTATTTCAGCTCACATTTTTAAACTTAATATGGGAATGGTGATCGAGGGTGGGGTGCCACTAGACACCAAGGAAATATTATATATATATATATATATATATATATATATGGACAACAATCAGAGGGTGGGGTGCCACTAGACTGCAGAGAAACAAAAAGAAATAGGGGGACAGCGATCAGGGGTGCCACTAGACACCAGGAAACATTAAAGAAATATGGACAGCATTCAAAAGCACTAGACACCAGGGAAAAGATACAGAAATTACAAGGACGGTGATTGGAGTCTGGGGGGGTGCCACTAGACACTAAGGAAACATTGCACATATAATTGGGATAGCAATTGAAGGGTAGCGCTGGCACCTAGTTCCTAACCCATAAATGAACTAGAAGTGAGAGTGGAAATCCACATTCATTGAAATATCTTGCTGCTTGCTCAGATTGATTTTATTTAAAAACCAATGTACTGTCTCAGAATTTAGATCTTGTGGTGGGATGTTTAAAATGGCATATAACAAAAGTACCCACTGTGAAGGCTGCATCATCTTCATTTTCCCTGGCAGGAGTAAGTGACACATTTCCTACATGAACACTGCAGTTTAAAACAAAATCTGGTCATAGCCAAAATGACTGCTAATCAATCAATACTTTATAAAAAGGCACCTTTCCAAAAACCAAGGCGCCTGTACACCACATAATTAAACAATATTAATAAAACAATAAATTGACCACACAATAAGATATTAAAAATCATTATATGCTTGTTTAAAAAGATATGTTTTAAGTGCTCCCTTAAAAGTTTCGACGGTCGGGCAATCTCGTACCTGACGAGGTAGAGAATTCCACAGAGTTGGGGCCACAAAACTAAAAGATCTGGCCCCAGAAGTCTTCAAACGAACCCTGGGAATCTCTAGCAATCCCTCGTCAGTGGATCGGAGAGAGCGGGGGGGACAGTAGGGATGAAGGAGATCTTTCATTCAATTCAATCTTTTTCATTCAATGCAATTCAAGGCATATAGAAGGCAGGGGACCCCAAGGGAAGAACCAGGAAGTGGGAGAGGTACTTGACAGTGGGAGTGAGTTTTATGCACAGTCAGCCTTCCTTCCCCCTCTCGGTCCTCAACACTTTCCAAACAGTAGTAACGTGAGATACAATGGAGCTGGCTACCCCTTCATTTTTGAAGAGTATTGTTGCTGTCTTAATGTCATGCTCTGTGAGTGGAATGACAAACGTGTGCCCATAATGGGGTACCTTTTACCTGGTGGTATTTGACCAAAAAAATGTTCAAGGCTTTCAACCCTTGTAATGGTCACATCAAATGTTGTGGTATGGATAAGTGCATAAAGTTCTGTGGCAAAGAAATGCTTGCAGTCTTTAAGTAAGGTTCTTGCCATGTAGATACGGTCTGAATGGTCTGGTAAACCTTCTTTATATTTAATGTGAACCACGTTCCTACTTTTGGCTGGTTCTTCCATATTTTTGTGGAAAAAGCCTGAGTATTTTTCTGGGGAGAGGGGGTCCAGGCTCTGTCTCTGGTCTGTTAGTCTGTTCTTGGACACCAGTGGAGGAGGAAGGGTATGAATATTCTAGGCTGTCAAAGTTATTAGGTTTGTCTTCCATATTCGGGGCCACCCCAATGCACAAGCCTGTATCATCTGGATCGTGATTTATAATAATGTCATCATTCAGTAGATTTTCCATATCAGAAAGATGAATTGGGTTTGAAGGCACTTCCGTTAAAGAGGGACTAGGGTCACAAATTACTGGCATCAGTAAATTCAGAATATAGATCAACATAGCCCCAGTCACCCTCATGCCAAAACTGAGATCCCCAAGTTATTTTGTTTAAAAGTTACAAATCATTTTACAATCCTAAATTCTCTGCCTGTTCAAAAAAAGCCAGTTTCAGTGAAGAGGTGCTGATGATGTCATCTCTTGAACTCACAGTCTAGCCCACCCTGTCAGCAAGCTTATAGGACCTGCTTCTTCAAAGTTTAAAAACTGTGTGCAAATGTTTTTCTCCAGTAAAACAGGCAGCACCATTCAATAAACATTGCTTTAAAACATGTGTGTGTTTCAGGTTTTGTAACAAAGTTGACAAATCCATATTTTTGTTTTTGGTGCTTTTTTGTTGTAGTCCTTTTCTCCTGGGTTGCTGGATACTAAGTCACAGCACACTAATGTGAGAGTTGCAGACTGGATATCTCTGATGTGGTGAAAGACTGTGATCATTCACACCTATCATTCAGTTGAGGTGATTTCTCAGGATGGCACTTTAAATCAATTATTCCATCACCCTGTACATTGGGGTGGGAGAGGTAGTGCTGCTTTGAAACCCTACTAAGAGTTTCTATGCAATAACCAGCTCAATGCTTAATCACTCAATCAATCATTATTTTATTCATCATCAAAGCATGAATGAATGAGATACTCAGTTGAGCAGAGCTCATTTTCTGTTTCCTCATTGACAGGCTGTTACTTGAGCTATATTGAGGCTCATCTGTGTTGTACTCCACATTACAATGATTGTTTTACCATGGCTAACACTTCCACCCCAAGTAGGAATTAACACATATAAGGCCCCTATTAAAACCTATTTTAAAGCAGACACCGACAAACAGCAATGCAGTTACCAACATTGCAACACTTGTAGCATTACACAGGGTTCCCCACTCTCTGAAAATATAGGGTAGTGGCAATGGTGATCGGGTCAAATGGTGTGTTATTTTTCGGGACCTCCTATATGCACTGTACATGTGCATAAGTAGCTTTTAAGTAACGCATAGTGTGCTGGTATTAAATGGGTAGTATTGCAATAAAGGATGTCAATAGAAGACAATGTTGGAGGATTTTATAAAAAAAATGGATAAAAATGTAGGGTGGGGCAAAAAAATATAGGGTGGTGGTAAAAAATATAGAGCGATGGTAAAAAATATAGGGTGGTGGCCCACCGCCCTAAAACAATGAATGGGGAACACTGATTACAGTTTCCAAACAGGCATTGTAGAGTAACACTTCACATGGTATCAGCAGCCTAGAGGCATGCTGACTCAGCATCCTGCAAGTCTGGAGAAATGAACCACACCAAAAAGACATTGAAATACAAATTTGCCAACTTTATTACAAAACCTGAAACACACAGATTCTATAGCACTGTTTTTAGAATAGTGCTGCCTGTTTTACTTAACTCTGGAGAAACAGGTCCTATAAGTTTGCTGACAGGGAGGGCTAGACTGTGAGTTCAGGAGATGACATTATCAGCACCTCTTCACTGAAACTGGCTTTTTTGAACAGGTAGTGAAATCAGGGTTACAAAACAGCCCATAACTTTAAAATGAAGTAACACAGAAACCTAATGTTTGGTATGAGATTTATTGGGGGTATGCTTATTCTAATTCTGCAATGTAGCACTTTTGACCAGAGTCCCTCTTTAAGTCTTTCCCCTCACCATCCAACATTGAGGGCTGGGTCTTTCCAACAGATGCTTTGTCAACAAAGGCAACCTGACTTGTAAGGGGTTGGTCTAGGTTATCCTGCAGGGGGTCCTCCAACACCGAAGCAGTACCAGTAGACTTTTTTAAAAAGCTGGGTGTCAGTTATTTTTGCTAATTCAAAACTTGCTGGAATATCATAGTCAAAAAGTATTGCAGAAACATGCCTTACTTCAGATACCATCTCCTGTTCCCCTGCCACAGGCACTGTAATCTGTACCCCCTTATTTCCCCCTAGTGCCTGTCCTGAGGCGGTGTGAAGTACTAAATTATGAAGAAGATGACGGACCTGTTTTTTGTTTTTGAGATAGTGCCATTATCTCTGTTGTGCTGACTGGCTTAGGTGAAACCCATCCTTTCCCATCAGCAGATTGAACCCATCCAGTGTTTTCCAGTGCTGTATCAGTTTCTTGAGTGCTTGACCCCAACAGATCTATCAATCTGCATTTAGCAGGTTTCTCTACACTACTGATTAGTGTCTTTACTTGATCTGCACCCAAAGGCTGTGTCGCAGACTGTGCTGTGATTGAGGTGGATATGCTGAAATGACCAGAAAGGACCCCTTGATCCTTTTGATGTTGCCACTGTACACGAGCCGATGGCTCTTGCGTCCTTAGGTCAAAGATTGATTTTCCTGCAGCTTGCTGGAAATGCTGTCCGGGAGGCAGTGACTGCAGTTCCATACTGACTCCAACTTTAGAAAGTATTGCTTGTGGAAAAGCCTCAGTTTGGGTTGTTAGATTATTCACGGTTGTAATTTGTGCATTCACGCTACCTGCTGCAATTGTTTCACAAGTTAGAGTCTCAGCAATGGATCAGGGCAGCAGTAAAGCCGTGGGATCCTTGGTCGATGAAATTGACATGCTGTCAGGCACTGTAGCGGATGAAATTAACAAACTGTCAGTGGGTCCCCTTTGATCTGTGCTGATGCACTTATCAGGGAAAACAGGCATTTGTTAAAGGAAAACAGTTGTGTGCTGATTTTTCCTTGGGACAGGCTGCTGACTGTTGGTCTCCGTTTCTCACCCCAGGAATTCTTTAGCATCTATTGTGGATGATATCTGGGCATTGTTTTGTACAGCCTGTATTAGTACCGAGTCCAGAGCAGGTATTAGCGGTATTCTGTACTCCGATCTCTCCTGCGGTTCACTTACGGGCTTTACCACTGTAGACCCATTACAAGATGCTAGCTTTTTTTTGAGGCATTCAACTCGGAGTCACTTGCTACAGCCCCCTGTCTAATTTGAGATGGGATCAGCAGAGAATAGTATTAAAACTCAGTAAAATGTAGTTTGTCAGTACACACTCAAAAAAAAAAAAAACACCAGACATTGTCAAAGCATTTAAACATTTGGATTTTATTACAGGACATCACACAAATCATAACACTGTGACCAAACCAATAACAGATTTGCCATGATCTTTAGGAGTAGTTGCTTTGTGTATAAAACATCTAAATCATGTCAGTTTACTTTGTAAATTAAACTATAATCTCATGCAGTGCTCAATACACAATGTTCGGTGCCTTTCAGTACCTGTAGAACAAAGCAGAGACTGCCCAGGGAAATGGATGTTCACTGACGGTAATAGTACTTCATGAGAAAACCAAAAGTCAGACGCTTGCCACCCGTCGCTTCTGCAATAACCATGCTACTGGAAGTTTCTTGTGACAGTGCTCAGTTTTATTAAGGTGTCATGCATGACCACATGAAGCATTTCAGATTATATAAACAATCCTTTGGTATTTTGGTTTCAGGCTGCAAAAGCCGTAATAGTGGAAAAGATTTAATCCCCCCCCCCCTTCCTGTTGCATTTCGACTCTGGACAGCAGCTTGCCAGTTGAAGACAGATGTGTGCATGTGGAGGGGGTTAACAGATCTTCTCTGGAACTAGCACGATGTAATGGACAAATTAGTCCTAGGTTCAACCCAAAATATGGCTAGAAGTGCTTACCTCCTTATCACAGAGTCTCATATTGAAAGTCGGGACTACATTGGAATTGTCAGTAGCATGTCAAACATGTTGTTACTATAAAACACGTACAAGAAGTGGATATAAACTGCAAAACAAAACTTTTCCATAATAGCAGTTTCTGAATAAAGTCAATGTCACTTTAACAGTTAACGTCTCTAGCTCTCTAACTGAGATAACTTTGTTTTCAAAACATTCACCATTCTTGAAGGCCATATCTTTGGCAGCTTTGCAGTTGTTGCTCTCAGAGAGGAAGAAAAAATAATTCAAACCCAATGAGTCCCTCACTAGCTGTTTAACAACAGCATCTTCAATCCTGTGGATGGAACTTGCCCCAGAGCTTTAGAATTTTATGGAAATGAAGGAATGTAGAATGAAATTCGAAACTCTGCTGTGTGATCACGCTCACCTATGCCCTGTAATAGTAGATTTGTTTCTCCACCCGAGAAGAAGCATCGCCCCAAAGTGCTTCCACTTCAGAGATACTTTAACTGGGTTTTTCTTTTATTTTCTGTTTTTCCAGTCAGTTTTTCATTTAACTCTGTGTTACCTAGGGTTTTAGCTGGCTTTATTTATTTGATTTGAGCGTGTCTCTCTGGTTCCCTTTCTTGTACAGTTCCAGGGAATCGGAGATGGCAGTTGAAGAGTGTTTTCCCTTTCTGGGTTCCACTTTGCAATCTAAAAAGGACAGAAAGTAAGGAAAACTAAAATGCTTTCGGGGTTTCTTTACGGTTGGTGTGGTTCCGGTTCCATTTTGGCTTGGGGACCGGGACATTTTTTCTGTTCGGGCTTATAATTATCTTATTAACCTGTCTTCAATTGGATCAGTTCCATTATTATAGGAGCCAAACCACAATTGGTTTCTTTCTTTGGGAACTGCGTCTTAGGCAATGCCTAAGAATCTTGGGACCCACATACAGTACCAAAAAAAAAAGTTTATTTTGGGTGAGGACAGATCACAGTGATTTGTGTTCAGGTGCCTGGGTCCTGACCACTGTTTATAGTCATACTGTGCTTCAAGGTTTGCCCTAATTTTCAGCTCCAAGGGGTTTAAAAACATAAAGGAATAATGGCCTCATTTTATGACTCCTCATCACAGCAAGGCTCAGGTGAGGGTCCAGCCCCTCGGTAAGGTCACAGAAATTAGGGCATCTGAAAGGGGGAGCCCTGATACCACAAAAGTTAAAAGAGCCACAGAGCAGGCATGAGAGATGGTGCCTGCTAAGAAAACACATAAAGAAAAGCTTGTCACTGTCCCTCCTGTTGAAAGGGCAAAGGGGACACCAGTGGACAGTAGGCAGGCATTTGAAATGATGCCTGCTAGGAAAATGCATAAAGAAAAGCATACCACTGCCCCTCCTGCTGAAAAGGCAAAGGAGATGCCAGTAGATAGTAGGCAGGCATCGGATACAGTGCCTGTTAAGAAAACTCATAAGGAAAAGCATGTCACTGCCCCGCCTGCTGAAAAGGCACTTCCTGTTTTCTGGTATAAAAGGAGAGCCTCTCGCGAGCATCCAGAGAGTGAGAGGGGACTGAGGAGGAGAATAGTCCATGCAACCAGGTGATTTTAACAGTATTTATGTGCTTTTAAGTCATTTCAGATCGATTGTGTTTTAACTAAGCTAGCCTGTCTTGGTACCAAACACCTTGTTGCCTTGCCTGGTGTACCCTGGGAGTGTGATGGTGCAGACCAAATCCCTTCCTGAGGTTCTAGCACTCTGCTGCCTTGCCTAGTGCACCCTGGGATTGTGGAGGACCAGCCAGTACCTGCACAACAAAAATGACAAAATTAGCTCAGTGGACTATTGAAAAAGGTTGTGATGAGCTTATAAAGCTGCCGCGAGGGCTCAAAATCCATCCTGGACACAGAGACCTCCATGCTTGCCCCCTAATCCTGCCACTTTGGAAGAATACACCACACACCAGCTGTTTGGGTTCAAAGGCCACAGCACAGCTTTACTCAAAACTTAACTTTAAAATACAGGCACATTATCAGACTTGTTCATATTTGCATCATTTCCATTTCCATTATTTCCATTACATGTGCAACCAACCCCCGGCCCCAGTGTTATGAATTGGGGGGGGAGGGGGCGCACAGCACAGACCAGAATCACTCCCTGGACATCTCTTAGGCAAGGTGTAAAATGAGATGGCCTACCTGAAGCCATCTTATGTTTTCTTAGAAAGCCTCCCTCTCCCACATAACTCACTTCTGGCACAGCTGGCATTAGGACTGGCAGCAGACATCTTTCAAACAGGTGACTATTTTCCACTTCCTTCTCACGGGGGCCCCGAGACAAGAATGAGTACTGTAGCAATTAAGTAAAATTCATTATACCGTATTTCATTAAGCAAATGATCAGTCACCACAACCATCTTCTCCAAACATGTAAAACTTTATTCTTGGATGTGGAAATGATTTCGTCCAAGAAAATATTCAGATATTAAACTAGGAGCAGCTCTGTGGGGCTGAGAGATGAGCACACAAACAATCGGCAGCTCTTCCATGCACACACGCAGCACAGAAACAAGATTTCATTCCTAGGTCAGGCACTTGGACCAATCTCGCTCCACGTAAAACATTTGGTTTCCCTTGGGCAGAGATCTCAAGATAACCAGAAAAAACAGCCTTTTTCTTCATGAAGCTTCCCATTTTTCTCCTTCAACCTCCAGAGGGGGAGTGCCTTACTCCTTTCAGTGCCAGCCAAACTGATACGGCCCTCAGGGCTGGTTTCAGCCTAAGCCTCCCATGGTTGCTCCCAGTTAGGCACCCAAACAGTATTCTGAACCATAACACGGTGCCCACAGATTCCTTTTGTTCTCCCAATTCCTTACAGGCTGCCCAAGCATAGCGGCTGCTCCCATCCTTACCAAGTCCTGTTCCCTCAAGCAGAGCCAAGGCCATTAGCGAGTCTGATGGACCTACCCCAGACACTGGCATGGTAGGGTCCAGGGCCTGCCGCAGACATGGGCATGGCAGGCCCCATGGCGAATCGCAGGCTGTACTCCTCTTGGCCTTCAAAACTTTTCCCCTGACAGCGTGCCACATGGGAACGGTACCCTAGAGCTGCCACCTCTGGAGACCCTGCTATAGCCCTGCCACCACTACAGCAACCCCACTACCAAGGTACCCCTTACCTTAAACAGGGTACCGGGTACCCCAGTGCCACAGAGGGATTCCAGCGCCATCCAGTCCTTTTACTTTCTTTCCGTTGCCTCACATCCTCCTGCAGCAGATGGGCAAATATCTCCCCAGCCCCACGTGACAACAAGGCTCCTGTAGCCCTCCCTTGAAGACCAACCAACCCCTGCGTCGCACCAATGCTGTATCTGATGACTCCTGGCCGAAGGGGGAGCTCCCCCCCCCTTTAGAACACTGTGCCTACTTCTGCCGCTGACTTCTCATCTCCATCTCGCCATGGGAGACTAGGGCTTAAATACCGGCCAAACACACTGCCCCCTGGTGGCAGGGTGATAGGGATGGCCTAAAAACCCTTCTCAAAATAGGGGCACTACAAGAAGAGGAAGATACAACCAGAGGCTAGTATACCCACCCTGCGAGGGTGAGGCTTACACTCTCCTCTTCGTTTAAAACCATTTCCTCCTGGAAATGGAGCAGAACTGGCACCTCCAGTGGCTCTAAATGACTAAGTGGGTATGCACACTCCCCACCCAGCCAGAAAGTTCCACTGGGCACAACTACCCCCCCCCCCACCTGGGCACCTACCTAACTGCTCAGTGGAGCAAGTGTGGTCCAATTAAAGAAAGTATAAATAAAACAGTTCTTTAAAATGAAGTAAGCTGTTATTCTAGCTGGGCTGTCTATTAACTACAGTACTAACAAGCAACTAGTTAACTTCTTGGACAGATTAAATCTGCAAAAGTATTCATGCAGTTTACTTACCCAGTCACACTCCACACACTCTCATTCACTCTCCATTTACTCTGAGGTAGACATGTATCCTAAGACATTTAATTATTTGTAAATTTAAACAAACATTTATTTTTTTTGCTCTTTTTCTCCCCTGGGTCCTGATGGCGACCTCTGATATCCCCCGCCCGTCATCCCCGAGGATCTGATCCCTTCCCCTATTGCCCCCACAACTTACCCTTCATGGCAGGGGGTGGGTAGCGACTCTCAACCCACCAGCACGGATCCAGCTCGGGAGGTGTCCTCTCGGGGCAGCTCGCTGGGGGAGGGACTATCGTAATTGTGCACAGCCGGACCACTTTACTTGATGCGGCGGAGAGCGTGCAGTGCCACTAGTAATGCACTGCATGCACGTCCACTTGCCATTCACCAGGTGGCTGCTCCACCTCCGCCCCCACATTGTGGGACTTGGTCTGCCAGCCCCCAGCTACTGCTAGGGGTCAGGCAAGTGCCAGTTCATGTCCCCTCCCTCCCTCGGGAGAGGAGAGCAGTCCTCCGGATGCTCGATCCTCTTCCTCCCCATTGGTCCCCGGCGACCTGCTTGTACTGCGAACATGGGTTGCCGGCATGGCAGGAGGTAAAGCAGTAATGCCTCCGCTCTCCATGCCACTGGGCTGCAACAAAAAAAATTTAAAAACGTATGTTTCCTCTTTTTTTTTTTTTTTCCAAAAACAAGACAGATTAGCTTATTAAGTCTCGGTGGGCAATTTAAGCAATCAAGGTCAGATGTTCAGTCATTGGAAGGCTTCTCCTGGGCACAATTCTTGCAAAACTTTCTTTGAAGGGAAAACAGCAAGCAGTCCCAACAGAACAGTTCCAGTTCTAGAGGTGCAACTCAAACAAGAGACAGCTGGGGCAATCACTTATCACTCCAATCAGTCCGTTTCAGATAGGGGGCCCACCACCCCGGGGGAAGTAATATTCCGGATCAGGCTTCGTTGTCTTATCCCCAAACAAGTCTTTTGAAATCACATAGTATTTAACTCTGCATCTAGCCAAATCTTGCACTAACGCAAATGCTTGAACAGGGTCAGGCCAGCCCAGGGACTGGAGAAACACATCGCCCTGGCCTTTTGGATAATCTACTGAGTGGTATGCCCTGTCCCTCCAGGCCTCGACTGCAGCTTGGTAACCATTGCACTGATCACCCAATCATTCCTTTTCTCTTCGATTATATCTCAAAGGTGCTCAGAAATATAGGGATATTCCATGGTGGGGTACTCTGTACGCATTCTCCTTCTTATCCACCTCTCAGCCTGGGATCACTCAGGCAGATCCCTTACACTGGTATGCCAGGAGGCCCCCCGGCTCTAACCACACCTGAGTCTAGTATATCACATTGGCAGGATCACTTCTAAGGAGGCCATCCATTCTTTCATGGAGCATTTTCCACTACACCGCCAGGCACAGGATAGTGTAGGGGAGAGTTATGGAAGGCTGGAGGAAAGGCAGAGGGATCATCTGTTGGATTTCATGATTTGCAAACTGGAATGAGCCTCCAGGGGATAATGCGGCAGCCTCCTCCAGATTTTCTCTTCTCTGGGTTCTGCCTTCACCACAGGCCATACAGAATACAGTGGAGGGGCCTCACTTTGAGCTGATGCATCGGGAATGCTGTCGCCGGGCAGGGATCCCACCAGAGTCCCCCTGGGCCCTGGGGGATCCCCTGCTGACATTTGCAGACCCCTGCCCCTCCCTCTACCATGTGGATAGTCAACAGCCAATGGGGTGGAGCAAGGCAAATGACTGTGCTCCCCCTCGCTGCCCTCAGCTGCTTCCTCCAAGGCCTCAGTCTTCACCTCAGGAGACTCTACTTTTACTTCTGCTATCACTTCGCTACTCTCTTGCACCTCTAACTTGGCTTCAGCTCCCAAGTCCAAGCTTCCTTGAGAAAGTAGCGAAGCCGTTCCCACAGATGCGCTAGTAGAATAATGCAGGGATAACCAAATGGTATCCCTTCAAAAAGTCCCCCTGGCATAGCATGGGAGTAATCAGAACAAAATGGCAGCTTAACCACTCCCTCTCCATAATAGTCACGTCTCACACATTTCTCCTTAGCCTTTCCACTTCCTGCAGAGTTCCAAAGCCAAGTAAGCAGGGAGGCAGGAACCATTGCCTGGGCCTCCTCAGATGAAAACCCTTCTGCCATAATTGTCTGATGACTCGGTCTTGTATGCTCACAAACAGCCACTCTCTGAAAATCACACCTTTTCTCTCTCTTTCCCTCCTCTCTCGCTAGGCTGGCAAAATGGTGCCTCCTCACAACTCTTTTCCAGACACTTCCACAGAGACAACCAATCAGCATCATCCTTTCCCATCATCTGACATGAGTCCAGATGTGGAGGTGCCGAGAGAGAGGGAGCCACATACGTGAGGGGCCTTCCAGCTGCCTGCAGCCTATCACAACTATGCCAACCAAGCTACCAGGCCCCGCGCCAAGCTAGGCCCCTTTAACTCCCCCAAGACAGCGGTGCTGCCAGTCCTTTGGGTGTAGAAAATATAACCCGGATGAGCCCCCACATCTGCAACCCACCCGATCCTCAAAATTATGTCTATGAGTCCCGATGTTCTGAATTGAGGGGGGGCGGGGCACAGACCAGAAACACTCCCTGGACATCTCTCAAGGCAAAATGGAAAATGAGGTGGCCTACCTGAAGACGTCTTCTGTTTTCTTGGAAGGCCTCCCTCTCCCACACAACTCACTTCGGGCACAGCTGGCATTAGAACTGGCAGCAGACATCTTTCAAACAGTTGACTCTTTTCTGCTGCTTTCTCACTGGGGGGGGGGTCATACTACTCTAAGCAAGAATGAGTACTGTAGCGATTAAGTAAAATTCATTATGCCTTAATTCATTAAAAAAATGATCAGTCACCACAACCATCTTTTCAAAACATATATATTCTTGGACATGGAAATGATTTCGTCCAAGGAAATATTCAGTTATTAAACTAGGAGCAGCTCCATGGGGCTGAGAGATGAGCACAGAAACAATTGGCAGCTCTTCCAGGCACACACGCAGCACAGAAACAAGATTTCATTCCTAGGCCTAGCACTTAGATCTATCTGGCTCCATGTAAAACATTTGGTTTCCCTTGGGCAGAGATCCTGAATAACCAGAAAAAGCAGCCTTTTCCTTCATGAAGCTTCCCATTTCTCTCACTTCAACCTGCAGAAGGGGAGTGCCTTACTCCTCCAAGTGCCAGCTGAGCCAAAACAGGCCTTGGGGTGGATTACAGCCTAAGCCTCCCATGGCTGCTCCCAGTTAGCCAGTCAAATGGCATTCTGAGTCATAGCACGGTGCCTACAGATGCCTTTTGCTCTCCGATTCCTTACAGGCTTCCCAAGTATAGTGGCGGCTCCCATACTTACGAAGTCCTGTTCCTTCAAGCAGAGTAATGGCCCTTAGCGAGTCTGATGGACCTAGCCCAGACAAGAATACGGTAGGTCCCAGGGCCTGCCCCAGACATGGACACAGCAGGCCCCTTGGTGAATCCCAGGCCGCACTCTCCTTGGTCTTCAAAACTTTGCCCTTGACAGCATGCTTCACAGGAACTGTACCCCAGAGCTGTCACCTCCGGAGACCCTGCTGTACCCCTGCCACTGCTACAGCAGCTCTACTGCCAGGCAGCACCAGGAACCCTGCGTCACAGAGGGATTCCAGCACCATCCAGTCCTTTTACTTTCTTCCAGTTGGCTCACATCTTCCTGCAGCTGATGACCAAATATTTCCCCGGCCTCATATGACCACAAGACTCCTACAGCCCTCCCTTGGAGACCAACCAGCCCCCGCTTTGCACTGACGCTGCATCTGCTGACTCCTGGCTGAAGGGCGCCCCCCCAATCAGAACACTGTGCCTACTTCTGACGCCAACTCCTCATCGCCTTCCCACACTGGGGACCAGGGCTTAAATACTGGTCAGACACACTGTCCCCTGGTGGCAGGGTGATAGGAATAGCCTAAAAACCCTTCTCAACAAGGGGACACTACAGGAATGGGAATATACAACCAACGGCTAGTTAGCCCATCCCATGAGGGGGACTTACACATTTACATTACATTTACACTTTTCAGCATTTCATTGGAAACCGTAATCCATCCTTCACCTTTACCTGGACACTGGGGGCCTTGGATCCCGGCCCCAGATGCCATTTCCTCCCACACCCAGGGGGGTGTCCTGGCCTCCCAAAGTGCCCTTTCCACCTCAGCCACATGCGCAGAGGCATACAAACTTTTTCTAATCACCCCACCCGACAGGCTGGAGATCCCCCCCACTTGCCCCTGCGGTCCTCCTCTGTACAGCTTCGGACCAGCAGGGAATGGGGGTACTGCACTCAGGCCTCCCTGATGCATCCCTACCTTCCATAGGGGGAGCAAGGCAAAACCTTGCCTGTGCCTCCCCTACCACCATACAACTGCTCTGCCTTTAAGCACAGTGGTGTTTTTCTGGATAAATTATGGTTTCCAACATATTTTGAATAGATGAGTTAAACAAATCTGACCCCACATCTGATAAGTGGACCCCATCAGCGTGGAACAGACCATGACAGGATGTCTCTATCTCCTCATGGGAAATTGTCAGGTTGCCTCTCCAACCAACAAACTTGCCCACTTCCTTATTCAGTTTTGCCCTTGCCCGGTCAGTTGCCTTGGGCTCAAGGGCATGGCGCAAAACCAGGCATGGCAGCATATCTGACCACACCAGCTGGCACCCAGGCAACACTGCCCCTAGGGTAACCTAGTCCCATTTGATCCACAGGATGAGGTCCACCATGGCCTGCGTCCCTGAGTTATTATCTCACAAATGCATGACTAATATTATCAGGTACACCAAATTTCCTTATGTTTGGGGGGATGCAAGGCATGAGTTGTTCCCATCTCATGCAGCGCACCCTGAACCACTGGACAGTGGCCTCCTCCTTGGGTATCCCTAGATTTTTCCATATGGCCTTGCTTCCACCCTTTTCTCAATCAATCAATCAATCAATCATTATTTAGCCAGGTGACACATCATTGAGAAGAACTCATTTTCAAGATGGACCTGGTTGTAGTTACAGTGTTAACAGTAGAACACAGGGGAAGAGTAAGGTATACAATGTAATAAGATAAAAAATTTTCAAGCATAAAATATCATCACATTTGTCAAAGTATACAGGTCAGTTCATACGGCATAAAACAGTTAAACATTTGGAATAGTATACAGGTTTGTTCATACAGCGGTAGGTACATTAAAGAACAAAACATAATCAGGCAACATGGTATGGCAAGTCATCTGCCAGGATAGCAGGTAGGCCATACGAACAAAACATAATCAGACAACATGGTATGGCAAGGCATCTGCTAGGATAGCAGGTAGGCCATACTGTAACAGATAATAATCAGATGATAACAGTATACACCTAGGGCAAGGGTTAAACAGAAGAAGCTCTAACATAGGAAGAGGTGATAGTGAATGGGGGGGGGGGCAGATGTAAGGGGAAAAGGAATGGCAATATAATTTTAGGTTACACAGTTGCAAATTTCTGTGGCAGCCCTAGCAACCAGTGTTTTGAAGGTAACCAGTTTTAAGTGGAATAGATATTTGGAGAGTTTTTTGTAACTTGTTCCACAAGGAGGGAAGGGAATAGCTTATGGTTGATTTGTCGAACCAAGTTCTAACTTTTTGAATAACTAGGGAAATGTAGGAGGAGCTTCTTAGCGCATAGGTGCCAGGAGAGCAAATAGGAAGGCAGTCAGAGATAGATGGGGCAGTGTCTTAATAATAGCATGGTATTTCCACTTTGCTGCATTTTTGTAGCGTCTAAGGTTGAGGGAGGTCCAGCCAACTAGGGCATATAAGGAACAGTGATGAGCAGAGTAGGGTGCTCCCATATTGAATCTTAGGGCACGATGACATAGTATGTCAAGCTTTTTTAAGGCTGTGTTAGTCCCTTGTCCATAAATAATATCCCCGTAGTCAAGTAGGGGGAGGAAGGTTGACTGTACGATTCTAGTTCTCACTTCCAATGTTAGCAAGTGCTTAATGTGGAAAAATATGGCAAGCCTCTGTTCGAGCTTTTTGGCTAGTTCTTCTATGTGGTCAGTAAAGGTCAATTCTGGGCCCAAAACACATAGGAGGATCCCATTATCGACACCCACACCCACATCCGGTGCCTTGATCCTAATAGCATATGGGGGAAGAAAGAGAACAGAGGTTAGAGTTGCACCTGTAGTGGCCTGACATAACCCTGAAACCTGCTTGACCGCCATCTCCCAATTCTGTTACTATCTCCCTTAGCCAGGCCCAGGCTGGCGAAAGTGCTGGCAACGCCATTCCTGAATGAGTGTGTCCCGAACTGCCATGGATTAAGGTCACAAATGCCAAGCCCTGTTGTCAGCACCGGGCCGAACTGGTACCACGACAACAGCAATCCATCAGTGTGAATCAGTAGCTGACCATCCCTAGGCAGCTGGATGGCGAGGAATTCTACCACAGCCCAGATGGGGCAGATGTCGGCGTAGGCCACTGTTTGAAGGATGACTTGCGTCCCCCTGCCCTGTTGATCTGTCTTCGACCTCCGGAGCTATATGTAAATGTAGTAGTAGTAAATCATTTTTTATTCAAATACGAATAATTGGATACATTCAGTTGAGCAAAGCTCATTTTCAATGAAGTTCCAAGTTACATTAAAAGGTTCCACATCAATTAACGTAACACCAAACACTAATACAACACATATAATTGAAACAATTAACAATACAATAATAAATAAAATTTAAAATAAAACAATCAATCACATAACAAAAACATACTTTAAAGTACTAACAATTATTGCATATTGTGATATTGTTCAATACAGACGTACACCATTTCCTTAATTCACTTATGTTGTGCCTGGTTCTATTACTTCTCAAGACTGAGGGGGATTTATTCCCTAAGCTTACAACCGGGGGAGACCCCTCTCCCCCAGTTGTAAGCTCTCCATATACCAGGAACCACCTGCCTCGATATTACCTGACAGACCCCACCCATGGTCATCCTTCTCTCCTGAAATTCCAAATCCTCCCTCCTGAGCCCCCCCTAGCTGGTCCAACTTGCTGGTGGCTACTAATTTGCTGATTCTGAAGGCCCCAAAGAAAGCCAAGCAGAAGGTGGCCTGGAAAAGCTTACACTCATATCCATTGTTGGTACAGCTATCTAAGGTGTGCACCAAAGCCCTCTGCCCCTGGCGTGAAATGGGTCTCTGCGCATCACCCACTGGTGAGGCCTGATGTTTCCAGCCTTCCATAAATTTCTTCACAGCAAAATGCTGGGACATATCACCACACCCCAGCAGTTTTCTGAAGAATGTGATCTCTGCCAGCATCTTCCCCACAGTTGACCTTGACACCCTGTCCTCCATTAGTTTTCATAAAAAAAAAAACAGGATGTTACCTGCTGACCTCAACCAGAGGTCCTATTTCCCTCGGGCATTGCAGAAATCTAAAAATTGGGACCCCCCCCCCCCCGGTTGTAAGCTCTCCATGTACCAGGGACCACTTGCCTCGATATTACCTGACAGACCCCACCCAGCTGTTCTCCCACAGCCAAGCGGGGAGGGTCAAAGGGTCTTCCTTGGACTCGGGTGCTAGCATCCAGAATAGGCTCCACTGAAAATGAGAAAGTGCATGAGCAATTTGGTTATCCACCCCCGGAACATGCTTGGCCCTAAAAGTAGTATTGAGCTTCACACAATGCAGTGCGAACCTCCACAACAAGCTGCAAACCTTTTCGCAGCTTGCAGACTACTTATTTATAACCTGTACTACCCCATGTTGTCGGACCAGAAAATAAGCAAGTTATTCTGTAGTCTAATGCCCCCTACTTCCATGGCAACCATGATGGGAAAAAATTCCAAGAAGGTCAGGTTCTTTGTCAGGCCCGTGTTGTGTCATGCTTGTAGCCAGGTGGCAGTGCACTATTTGCCCTGGCAATAAACTGTCAGTGTCAGTGGCTCAGTAGGTAGCACACTTGCCTCTGAGGCTGGGAGATCAGAGGGCTGTGGGTTCAGTTCCCACATCTGGCACTTGGGTTAATATCCCAGTACTGACACTGTAGTGCAGCATGAGAGGGGTGCTGCACTTCTGAGGTGCCGTCTTTCGGATGAGACGTTAAACCAAGGTCCCATCTGCCTGGATTGGTGGTAGTTCAGGTGGATGTTAAAGATCCCATGGCACTTATCGAAAAAAAGAGTAGGGGAATTTCCCCGGTGTCCTGGCCAAATTTCCCTCATTCACTAAAAAATACTACCAACAGCTTAATCTGGTTCAAGGTCAGTTGGCATTCATCTGTATCCCCCTCCCCCGGGTCGTGCCTGAAAATAGGCAGGATTTGTCTAGTGCACTTACCCGGTCAACAAAAGCTAAATAAATAAATAAAATACAAAACTGCAGGTCACCCGATGCATCTGTAAAGAACCTTAACTCTTGGTTGGTGGTGGCTTGTGCCTGCCACAGTGCCACCCCACTGAAATTCGTTAAAAACTCCACCTAGATTCCTAAGTCGGCTCTCATGCCCTTGTGAACCCGGATGAAGTGGTGCGGCACGTGGATCCCATCCACAGCCTCGGCCAGCTGCCTGCAGAAGGGATGCCCCATGGGGATGACCTTGCAAGTGAAATTCAGGTGCCTGTGCAGCTCCTGTAGCCACTACAACATGACCTGCTTGGCCCTCGCAACTTCAGTTGCCAGCTGCACAAGCTTCTGCACCTTGTCCACCAGCAACCTAGAAACCCCAGCTACGGAGTCCAGTTCACTGCCTAGGAATGTGATTCTGTTGCATGGGCCCTCTATTTTATACATGGTAAGTGGCACACTGAATTTCTGGGTGATGTTCAACAAATAATGCTGTACATGTCCTCACTTCCTGGCCCAATGAAAAGGCAGTCATCCTGGTAGTGGATGATGGACACCATCCCCACCTCGGTGCATACCACCCAATTTAGGAATGTGCTGAATTCTCCAAAATGGAACATTACATAGAACAGCCCATTGACGTACACCTGTCTATGAAATATTGATCCTGTACTTTCATGCCCAGCAGGCAGAAATCTTCAGGATGTAGGGGAATGAGATGGAACAGCAATTTGTCCATCTTCGCCATTAGTGCCCCCTTCCCACATTCTGCACCCACTGTACTACTACATTGAAAGATGTGTATGCTACTGTGGTGAGCTCGGGGTCTGTCTGGTTATTGATCAAATCTCCCTGAGGGAAGGGGAGGTGGTGAATGAGGCGGAATTCACCTGGGGCTTTTTATTTGGTACTAACCCCAAGGGGAAGACCCACAGGTTATTGAGAGGAGGCGTTGGTAATGGACCCACTATCTGTCCCAGGCTCCTCTCCTTCCGAATTTTATCACCCAAAATCTTGGCCTGTCCATGTCCAATTTCAGGTGGTTTGCTTCCCAAGCAACCCAGGGCTGGTATAGGGGATAAGAAAACCATAACTAAAACCTTCAGACAGTTCTAGTGCCATGGCTTTATCTGGGTATCTGTTTAACCAGGGAAGGAGGATCAAGACCTTAACTGGTGTGGCAGCCCTTTCCAGCCACATGTGACGCTGTGTCACTTCTAGTGATGCTGCTCTCACATTTCTTCCCACACTTGGAGCAAAGGTGGGGACTTCTACACATGTAACAAGTACATCTGTACTTGCAGCTGCCTTAAATAGGGGAGGATCCCTTGTTAAATCTCCAGCAACTCCCTTCCCCTTTTGAAGTCTCCCCTCCTTTCCTCCCCCAAGTGGTGGTTCCCATAACTGGCAGCACGCTGTTAGTATGCAGCGTGAGAAAGGGGTGCATTGGGCATATATGCTCTAAGTAGAGAAAGGTCTGCATCCTATCCTAGTTAATTGAAGGGTCAAAAGTCATCTTTTCCCTGAATTTATCATCATAGATATGCCACGCATCACCCCCAAATGAACAGTGTGCTTTCAGAATGTGATCCTGGTATTTGATTAGACCTAATGCGTCCTCCGATTCCTTTTCCAGCACAATCATTGAGAGTATATTAAATGACGTGATCCACATCAGCATATCCCTTTCACCTTATTTGCCTTTCTGTCCCCTTTTCCTTTCTTCCCTTCATTCTCTTTGTCTGCCTCTTTGCGCCCTTCCCCCAATCTAACAAGAAGATGTCTATATTCCTTTTGCCAGATTGTTTCCTTTAGGAACTGGGGCATGTGGGCCACCAGCAACCCTGGGTCACATGATGATGTTCCTGCACTCTGTTCCATTACTCCCATCATAAGGAGCTTCACCATGGCTGCCAAGTCCTCGTTCGGCTCTCCGGTCGCCAAGGCAGCCCGCTTGGCCCTAATGGATGGCGAGGCCATATTTGAGATCCCTGGGACCTGGGCCATTGAGGTCCCGCCACCATGAGTGGGCAAGTCCTGCCACTGGCTGGTCCCTTGCACTCCTGACTTCTTTAGTTGTGACCTCCAAGTCTGCCAGAGTGGGAAGGGGACCCAGCTGAAGCTGCCCCTGCCCCTGCAATCTCACTTTTTTCTCCAACCCAAACCTCCACACTCGGAGGCATTCTGCCAGGTTGCTTAGCACACAGGCTGGATACTGCCCTGAGTATGTCGGTAAACATGCCCTGGAATATTCCATATTTTTTGTTACCGTAATCACCCATCCTACCAGCTCCTTACCCCACTGCAGAGTTTCTGCGAGCGATCAGTCCTCCTCCACCCTGACCTCTTCTAGACCAGGATCACCCCCACTGACACCCTCCTGACTGACCTGTCCTGGCTGAGGACAGACTGGTGTCTAACCTCCTCCTAACCCCCAAATGACAACTCAGCAAGAGAATAGACAGAATACTCACCAACCAGCTCTGCTGTGTCAAGCTCTTTCACAAATTGCTTGGGGACCCCTCCAAGGCTTCTGCACTTCTCTTCTCGGATGCTATGTTGAGCTGGACCCAGCGGGTGGAGGAAGGTTCCAGGCAGGGTAAGGGCCGGGGTACTGCAGGCCCTAGGAGAACCTGCAGGTCTGCAAGCAGGGGGAGCTGAGGACGCTGTACAGACTGCCCGTCCAGCTCCCTCGGGAACTGCGAGAGAACCTGGAGTGGAGGTGCCAGCAGGAGCCATTCAAGAACCCACCCCCGCTACACGAGCAGCTGGCTGATAGATAGGCATGCTCAGCTCACACTTGTATGAAGAATGAGGGAGGCAAATGCCTCTGCTTAGACTTGGCCTGGCTGCCCTTACATTGATCCCACCAGGATCAAGTGCAGTGTCACAGGTTTTCTACATGACAAAAGGGATTAACTCCCATTGAAATTGCATTGTTTGTCGCAGTAACTCTACTGCAGAATTCTGCAGAGTTGGACTTGCTACTGGTGGGCTTCACTGTACCTCGAGACCAGTAGTCAGTGCCAGGCCCACTAGCTCCAGCCCCCACAGAGCCCCATTGGACTGGCTCACAGCTATGCCAGAGGCCTCCCACAGAGTGTCTGCTCCAGCCATACAACACCATTAACCTCGGCTAGAGCCCTGGCTCATTGCAGGAGCTCTGGCAGGCCCATGGCAGATGCAGCAACCATGCTGAGCTGGGAAGGGAACTAAACCAGAGGAGAACAATTCAGGAAAGCAGTCAAACATGGTGGAGCAGAGCCTCCACTGTAGCCAAGACAGGTAGCTTCCAGGGACGTGAACCAGCCACCATGTGGTGGGGGTGGGGATAAACTCCACAGGTAGAAGCAGGATGCTGAAACAAAGGGAAATGCCTAATGAACAGAGTGCTCACAAAAGGTAGAACAGGCAGGAAAAATTTTGTCACCAAACTAAGTCTCTGCAGTATACTCCCATACACAGCAGGAAGCTGACTGTGAGAAGCTGCATGGTCAGCATGGCGACCGTAGTGGATCTCCAAAAAAAGCAGCAAGTTGCAGGCCAGTCCAGTCAAGGAGCGCAGCTGCCAGTGCCGGGCCAGGTGGTGACCTTTTAACCCCTTAGAACCCACCCCACTCCTGCCTACTCTGATAGTCCCCTTCTTAGACTGCCCTCCCCAAATCCAATCGATGAAGCCACTGGCTCCAACCCCTCCTTCCCGAGCCACATCAGCCGCCAGCCTGGTGCTGGCCATTTCATGCCCTTGGGGGGGAGAGCTTCCCGCAGGGGTTGTGGTGGGAGGGGACCCCGTGCCAATTCCTCCTACCCTTTTAGCTGGGGGAGGTCCCCTGTTGCTGGTAACAGGGCTTTTTTAACTTACTCTCCTGTGTTTACGAGTACCAGACAGGAAGTACCATTCCATTGCACTTCCTGTTTTCTGGTATAAAAGGAGAGCCTCCAGCTAGCGTCCTGAGAGTCAGAGGGGACTGAGGAGGAGAAAAGTCTGTGCAAACAGGTGTTTAACAGTATTTATGTGCTTTTATGTGCTTTGTCATTTCAGATTGATTGTATTTTAATCAAGCTAGCCTGTTCTGGTACCTAACACCTTGTTGCCTTGCCTGTTGTACCCCGGAATTGTGGTGGTGCAGACCAAATCCCTTCCTTAGAATGAAGCACTCTGCAGCGCGAATTTGACCTGCTACAAC
The DNA here is from genome assembly GCA_016271365.2 of Neoceratodus forsteri. Lineage (NCBI taxonomy): Eukaryota > Metazoa > Chordata > Ceratodontiformes > Ceratodontidae > Neoceratodus > Neoceratodus forsteri. The sequence continues at coordinate 242,521,602 of CM057451.1, forward strand.
ATAATTTGCTGTGCCTAAAATTGCTTCTTAATGCAAAAAAAAAAAACAATGCTCCTTTCTCCCAACACTAGAGATGCATCTATCAACCCATCAGATGCAAATTACCACATTAAGACTCTCTTGGAGCGAGATACTTGAGCCAGTTGAGAGATTTAAATACCTTGGATTTTGGCTTGATAGCAAGCTGTCCTTTGTCACGCACATAGAAGAAACCACCAAAAAATTACGCCAAAGGCTTGGTCTCTTTTACCGCATAAAACACTTACCTTTGATGCCAAGCTAAGATTGGTCCAAACTACCTTCCTCCTGTTTATCGATTATGCAGATTTTTTATACAGTGTTATCCATGGTCCAGCACCCCTGATGGTGCCCCCACCTCACAGGTAGCAACTTATGTACAGTAGGTATATGTACTAACCTTAGGGCGAAGACACTTATCATATAAACATGAGTGTCAGGATCTGTGTTCTGTTATGCTTTATTATGTTTTACTGATATATATTAGACATGAGAAATGCTTTTTCTCTGTTGTTATTGTATTTTCATAAGTAAGACAACAGTGTCATCTTTAGTAATTGTATGCCACTACAACTGACCTTGGATTATAGAGGTCCATTGTTTATCTTCTGCAAGCTATGCAACTTTTCATACTAGTTAGGATGGCTACTCAGACCACCTGTTTTTGTCCAATTATATACATTTTATATATCTTCTTTAGCCATTGTATTGTTATTATCAGGGTATAAGACCCTTTGTAACACATAACTTCTCTGAGAATAGACGAGAGACTGCATTGCCTAGGTAAGGAAAACTGGTGTTCTCCCAGTGATTCACACTGTAATGGTAGTAAGCCTTTATTACTGATCTGTAATAAATTCCATTTATTACGTGAGTACCACTTGTCTGGTGTCTCTTCCTTTTGTGCCGTTCCACCAAGAACCTGAGAAGTTTGATTTATTACCCAGTTACTTTATTGGCGACCACGTGCTGGTGGAATGTACAAAGGAAGATTCAAATTCAGTTTATTTTGAATGTCGAGTAGTGTAGTGCATTTTTCACCTACTTGGACTTACTCGTGCTTACAGTGGTAACGGTGGTGGCAGACCCACATCGTCTTGGTCTCGGGTGTGGCAGACCCACACCATACCCCTTTACACTCCCTCTGCAAGTGACAGCATACCCCCTTGGCATCACTGTTCACCCACCGGGGACTGGAAAGCGGTTGGTGATGGCGCCAAAGCATTTTTACCAGTTTTCCAACTGCTTATTTGTTTGTCTACCCCTTATTTGTCTTGTCTGATCTGTGCACAGAACTGAGACTCAGTGTCTCAAACTACCTTATATCCCATGGCAGATGGACAGATTTCATGCTGGATGCAAAATCTGCAGAAAAAACATTGCTGCTACTATTTGACCATTACTTAGAGTCCAAACAGGCAACCAAGAAACACAACCTCAAAGGTCTTTCGGTTGCAGCTCTACATACTGCTGTTGAGAGCCTCACAGCGAGGTGTGCCTCCCTTGAACTGCAAAATGCGCTCTAAAAAAAGAGATGGGCTTCCAGGCATTGGAGTTACAGAAGAAGGAATAGAAACTAACGGAGGAGAGACAGTCACTCTGTAATGCTAATGCCAGACTGATGCACTGTACTGCTCAAGACACTGAGCAAGAGATGTGTTTGTTAAGAAATGATTGTGAAAGGTTGAAATGTGATAAGAAACACCACATTTGAATGGCATTTTGAGTGATACTTGAGTGAATAGGGAAACTTTGAGAGATGAAAATGCTGAATTGAAAGAAGATTACAAGTGTATGAGTTGGATAAAGAGCTTAGGGAAAATGTCGAATTTGGTGCTGCATATAGAGTGTTGCAGAGAGAGGTATTGAGCAGGGCACTGCAAAAGTCTGTCACAAGAAGTGAAGACAAAAGATGGCAAAGTTGCGCCATCAACAGGAGGTTCTTGCCAGCCATGTTAAGGCCATGAACGGGTTTCAGTATACGCCCATTGAGATTACGTCATCCAGTGATGACTACTCTGACTTGGATGACAAGGCATGACATGACACACACAAGTCCAACCCCCGTGGTGTAGCAACTTCGGTTGGCCATCCACAAGATGGCACCGATGTCGGCACGCACACTGCATCGCCACATCCATGCAAACATGGCGGACGCCACCTACAACGCCAAGATGGAAGTCCCCATGATGCAGGCAGAGGGCCTGTATTCCGTGATGCACCTCTGCTCACTCCTCTCACTAGGGGAGATGAGTCAGAAATTCATAGCATGATTAGTAATGCAATCAGTAGGATCACTGTCCCGGAGGATCAAAAGAGGGCCATCCAGGACCAAATTGACAAAATGCTAAAACATTCTGTTACTCAGGATCACATGTGCAGAGCAATTGCTGATGCGACACCAGAGGCTACACTTCACGGAGCCATGCTGCATACTGAATTGGGTACAACTACGCATACTTCCAACACCCTACAAGTCGCTCACTCGGTCCAGCAAATTGCACTGAGCTTCAGACAGATGGGTCCAACTGACAATCTCAGTTGTCACTTGGAGAAAGTGAGCTCCCCTTGTGAGAAGTTCTCTCTCCAACCAGAGTACCAGGTTCAAGTCTTGCGACAGACAATCGAACCGACACTCTGGACCAAGTTGCCAGAGGCCACACAGAACGCTGGTACTGCTACCTTTGACGAGATCGCCACTGCACTCATCTGCAAATTCTCTGGTAATCATGGGATCATATTTGGCCTACAAGGTCAAGCAAGGTGTAAAAGGAAGCCCAACCGCCTACTGTCAGTGGTTGTTGCTAGCATACAAAACTGGGAAGTCCCTTGTATATGAGGACTACGATAGGAACCAAATCGAGTACAAGGATTTTACATCTGGAACATGACTCCAGCTTTGCAAGAAAAGGTTGAGCTTAATGCCTACCCAGCCACTGGCAAGTTTGATGTTATTCTTGCCGAGACAGAACAGGCCTATCAGGTCTACCTCCGTACCCTTTTTTCCAGCAAATCCAACAAGATAGCTGCAGTACAGCCTACCCCTGATGCCCCTACCCACTATACCGTGGAGGGAAACAACCAGAAAAATGACGCCCCTTCTGATGACAAACAGTCACATAAGGGAGGGGGAGAGCGGAACTACAGAAACAACTGGAACAATAGGGATAACAGAGGCAATTGGAAAAATCCAGTTGCTCAACAAAATAGCCAGAACTGATACTGAAATGATCTGAGCTATCACCAAATCAGAGAATAGAATGAAACCCTCCACAAGCTGTTGGAGGAAATTCATGCCGAGAGGGGAGCTACAGCTACAAGGACTATAACTGCCCTAGCCCCGGCTGTCGACTCATCGAGCAGATGAGAGGTTGCATCAGTTACTTGCCAGGCCAATGCGACATCCAAAGCAGAACCACCCGTGCAGGCCGTCACTGCGCCTTTGACGTCCCAAGTACACCTGTACCTATTGTAAGACATACAGAAGGCCTTGGAGGATCTGCAGGCCTTTGATTTCAGGAATAGAAAGACTATGCTGATTCTGAATGCACAGATTGACAATCACAGGCCCCGGTCTGGATTGTGAGTAACCTGATTGTTGACACAAACGGACGGCCTTGTGTAGAGGCCACGGTCAGGGGCCACCAACTTACCATGCTTCTGGACATTGGAGCAGCCATGTCAGTCCTCCATGATGAGGACCCAGCCACATCTGACTGGTCTACTGGCTAGAAGACCAGTGCACAGGGTGTAGATGGTACCTAGCTACACACCTACCGATCTATTCCTCTACCTGTGGTGGTAGGCCACCTCAGGACTAATTTTGCTTTTGACCTTATGGTTCTACGTCATCACCCCAGCATTCTGGGAATTGATTTCTTAGTATTACACGGCTATGTAGTGGATATAGCCAACAGAGGCTACTCATTTAGATCAAAAGACAATGTTATGCTGTCACCATCCCAGACTCGCACGTGGTGGCAGCCATCTCCCATAACAACAAGGAGTAGGACGTCATGGCTTTGTTCAGAAGTCATGACCTGTTTTCAGAGCTTGCACCTTTACTGAAAAAATGCTTTGACATGTTTGCCACCAACAAACACGACTATTGTAGGATGCGCACTACCATTGAAATCACAAGGCCTAACCCTGTGAGGCAAAAACAGTATCCATCTCCTGTTGAAACCTTTCCGTAATTGATAGAAACCATCCAATCACTGCTTCAACAAGGAGTGATTAGAACTTGTGTCTCCACTGTTAACTCACCTATTTGGCCTGTTAAGAAACTGAATGGGGCCTGGAGACTCACAATTGACTACAGAAAACTTAATCAGGTTACTCCTAGCTGTGCCCCAACCGTAGCATCAGCACCTGATGTACTCAAGCTGTTGACACCTGACAAAAAGTGGTTCACAGCCCTTGACATTTCTAATGGGTTTTGGTCACTCCCATTAGCACAGGAAAGCCAATACAAATTTGCTTTCACCTTTGATGGACATCAGTATGCCAGGACTGGTCTTCCTCAGGGCTTTCACAACAGCCCCTACCTCTTCCATCTCCACATGATGGATGCTCTGCAGGACTTCTCCACACCCCAGTGTCTCCTGCAGTAAGTGGATGACTTGCTCCTAGCAATCACTACCAAAGAAGAAAATTTGACACTTCTAGACATACTTCTGTCTCTCATCAAGAGAGCAGGCCTCAAGTGCAGTCCCTCCAAGGCACAACTGTGTGAGAAGGAGGTCATCTTCCTTGGCCTGCGTATTACCGACCAAGGCAGAAGCCCAGCTGTCAAGAAGATCCAGGGCTTGCAAGATCTGCCACTTCCTACTAGCGTGGCAACACTCAAGATGCTTTTAAGGAATGGTAAACTACTCCAGAGATTTTATCCCTGACTTTGCCTTGAAGGCCGCTCCCTTGTATGAACTTCTGAAAAAGGATGTCCCATGGACATGGGGCCCCACTCATACTGATGCTGTGACACAGCTCAAACAGGTTTTAGCCTCAGCCCCAGCACTGATCAATCCTAATGCAGATCTTCCATTCCATTTGGAAACTGCCACTTCTGATGTGGCCATGTCTGCAGTGCTGGCACAAAAGTACAGTGGGTACTTCAGGCCCATTGTCTATGCTTCTCAGATGCTGTCCACAGTAGAGAGAAAGTATAGTCTCTGTGAAAGAACACTCTTGACAACCTACTGGGCTGTCAAACATTTCATATACATCATCCTTCTTCCTAAGCTGGTCTCCGGGCTTCCTTATGCCTGGGCTGTACCTCCTGATGCTGATCCACAGGCAGGAATCAGATCTCTGCTGCAGTGGACATCCACCCCTCTACTTCCTGTTCTCCTCAGTTTACTTCCTGCCTGCCGTGAGGCAGATTCTCTGCAGGGGCTCTGCCCTGAAGACATCAAACTGTAAGTGCAGTTATTTTTCTCAATAGAAGAGGATTTTGCAAGGGAGAAACTTCATAGGAGCAGGAGTTCCAGCATTGCCTCACAATTATCTAGGGGACCCAGTCTCAGCCATGCATGCTGCACAGACTGGACCTCTACTTGCCTGTTTTTCCCCGCTTGGAGGCACGATTCTCCCGGCCCCACACAGTCATTTCTTGGCAGGCCCTCACGCTACCAGGGGAAGCCGCAGAACACCGGCAGCAGGAGCTTTACAGGGAGGCACTAGAACACCTGCAGCAGGAGTTTCAGAGCACAGTTCTTTTTTGTCTCCTAGGCGGCCGCTGCCCAGGCCATGGGTACTGCGCTCCATCAGTGAGCCCCTTGACCTGCAGGCTTGTTGACTCAGGGGAAGCCGCTGCAATGCTACGTGGCAATAGGAGCTTCATTTTTGGCTTGGCATGAGTCGCGCTGCAGTGACCTGGTCCTTCTTTTCAGCTGGAGGACACCAACAGGAGCGGTGCGCTTCATTTCAGCTCAGGAGGAGCCGTGCTACAGGTGGCGCTTCATTTTGGCTCAGGAGGAGCCGCGCCACAGTTCAACAGCCACATCTCCTCGAGCACAAGTAGAAGCGGGCAAGCTGAAGCATGTTCCCTTGGACAGTGGCCCTTTTTTTGGCTCAGGAAGAGCCGCGCTACAGATTCTGATCGCCAGGAGTGCTCTACACTTGCAGGGGCTTCGTTTTAGCTAGAGCACGAGCAGAGGGGTTTTCCCATAGACGGCTCCATTTTGGCTCAGGAAGAGCCACGCTACTCTGCCTCTCCGTCGATCAGATGAATGGTCTTGCAGAGGTAGCGCTTCACAACAGCAGAGCACTCCACAGCAACAGTGGGCTTCATTTTGGCCCAGGCTGAGCGGCGCTACACCCCTCTTCGAACCAGAGGCAACTCGTCAATGGCTGGCAATCTGTTTACCTTAGCCGCTCGTCGATGAGAGACCTGCAACTCGGCTTAGTGGTTTGTCCTAGTTCAGGGAATTCCAGGGACGAGCACTATAGTGTGGGAAGAGAGCTATTCCAGCAGCCTTGCTCAGCGTTCTGTCCCCCCCCCAATCTGTCACGAAGGGATGGATGCCCAGAGGGTTATCTACATAGGCTCCCCAGAGGCTAGATCCTAGATGCCTGTTTAGGCTACTAGGAGTAAAATAAAAGTCTGGAATTTGGACTGGCACAATCCTTAAAGGGCCAGCACGTTAATCTCTGCTTCAGTTTTGCGGTGTTATCCTCACACAAGCCTTACAGGGGCAGAAAAGATCAGCGCTGCTAGTCCCCTACTGCTAATTCCCTTTGGCTGGATTGCTGCACCTAAAATGTACGTCAGCATCTGGGAATGGGGACGATATTATGGAAGCAGACCCTTCTCGGCTCTTTCTGATAGCCCACAGGTCAAAATAAATGGTGGCCACCTATGGGACCCAGCAGTCCGCAGCTCCCTCTGTAACCAGACCTCATAAAAACGGTGAAATAGGGACTTGTTTGGATCCAGTATTCATTGACTGACATCCTGGGATCCCCACATGTGAATCGCAGGAAGATAACTCATAGAAGGAAAGCTGAAGCATTGCAGGGTGCGCTTCTTGGACTCCTAAGCTCCAGTTTATCCTCTTACAGAGGGGGAGTGAGACCTTGTCCAAGGTGTCACAGTCGAAATCCCCTTGGATCTCACCTGGCAGCTCCCATCCAACAGAAGCAGGTTTCTTGCCAGGAATATACTCCTACACTGGCAACAGCTTTTCCTTCTCCTCCTATCATAAGAGAAATGGCTGAAGGAGCAGCGACAGCTCTCTAGGCTTCTGCCCTATCTAGTGCCCCAGCAGATCTTAAGCTTTTCAGGCTTAGTGCCCCAGCAGATCTTAAGCTTTTCAGGCTTAGACTAATGCAACCAGAAGAATGGTTAAACTGTCATAAAGGCTACCCTCTGAGATGGTCATCGGACGGGAATGGAGAGGCCCTCCCTCAAAGAGATGCTTTTAGTCTTCCACACCTCCCTTAAAGCAGCTGCGAACAACCTGTTCTCAACACCACTGACATGGCATTCCAGTGTGCTGATGAGCCACATATAAGCAAGCCCAGCCATCTGGTTTTCTTGCAGGAGCCGCAATACCTTGGACCACTATCCTGGTATTCCAGCGTGCTGATGAGCCAGATGTAGATAAGCCCACCCCGCAACAGCCTCAGAGCGGGACTGTTCTAGGCATTTTCAGCAGATATATCAAAGGAGGCTGCCAGTCATCTCAATGGAAGCTGCCAGTGGCACAACAAGGGCCATGCTTTAACTCACCTTGCCTCGACATACTTAAGGCTGCAGGCATGACAGGCGGACAGTTCGTCAAAGCTCACTTGGCGTATGCCTCCGACAAGGGAGAGCTCCCGTATGGATAGTCTTTAAAGGAGCTGGTAAAAGATTCCAGGGAGGAGCCAAAAACTTAGCTACCACAATTTAGGAGCACGACAGACCCTGGACATAGAGATCCAGTCAGAGTATTCAAGCCCATGCAAACTCGGAAGACAAACTAAATCTGCCTTGGCAGTTTTGTTCGCAGCAGACCCTTTAAGGTGGAAACCTTGTCATGAGTAATCAGGGAGTCTCAAAAAGGAGATTTTCTGACACCCATAAATCTGCAAAAGGCATATTGGCATATTCCCATGCAGTAATGGTGCATGCATTATCCCAGATTCAGAGTGGGAGAGCAGTACTTCCAATTCAACTCCACCATTGCGCAGTACTTCCAATTCAAGCTCTACCATTGTGGTGTTCTCACAGCTCAACCAGGCATTACAGGCTGTGGCAGAGGTAGTCAGGTCCCCTATGGTACTTGTTTTTCCCATCAGCTGGAGAAAGAGCGTCCTAATTCCAAACCAGATCTTGATACTCCGGGGGGTACTCACATCATGACACAAGATTTCTCCCCGAATCCTAGCCTTTGGGATATGTAATTGCTCATCAAGGAGTTTTGCAAGCTCCTCAGCTTTCTGCTTATTTTTTCACACAGCTCATTAAGATGGATTAAGCCTTTCCTCCGGGGACGGTCCCAGAGGTCAGAGGTCATGACGGGCCACGAGTTAGGCCATCTGCACTAAGTCGGAATCGCGACCAATGCAAGTCTCAGGAGCTGGGAAGGAATCACTTGCATCAGCTGTTGGCACCGGGAAGGGGAACGCTGTTGGACACAAGGTACAGTATAAGCGTTTCTGAGAGGGGAACAGTAGGCCATGCCCAGAGACACGCTGAACAGCAATTCCTCAATCCGGCTAGCCTGATTCCAACTGATAGTCTTGCAACGCTTACATACACCGACCATCAGGGCGAAACGAGAAGCTCAAAGATGCTAAAGGAATCTCTTCTTTTCCAAGTGGGTTGAGCTCCACTGAGCGATGTTTATATCGGGACAGGAAAATGTCATAGCAGAATGATTCAGTCGCATAGTGGGTCGATCAAGGGATTGCAGCTGAAGGACAGTGCCTCCCACGTTCAGACAGAATAGTGGGGCAATACTCAAACAGACTTTTCGCATGCAGGCAGAACTCCAGAGTAAAGCAATTCTGTTCCCTGGCCAAGGATGAACCAGCGGTGGCTCAGGACACCTTTTCCCCATAAACTGGGATTTGTTCGGTCTCTTGTATGCCTTCCTGCAATACTGCCTCTATCAAGAGTCCTCCACAAAGTGGCATTGGACAGGACAGTCATGATTCTAGTCTGTCCCTTATGGTTTTTCCACGCTTAGTTGTTTCAAACAACATGAAGTCTTGCTGTATTCTGACATATGCAGTGATCACCAACCTTTGAACTGCCCCGGAGAACAGAGAGTTAACTTTCCATGCAGGGTATAGAACGCTGAGCTCGAGCTCGGTTGAAGCCTCTGTCTGCTGTTGTTTAAACCCCAACCGTCAGATTCTTTACTCCGCCTCACTGAACAGTCGCTCCGGAGATTTCTCCTTCGTTCGGTTCAAAAAAGTCGGTTAAAGTGTCGTTTTTTTCGGTTTCAATCGAATTTCTGCTTCTAACCTGTCGGTTTAAGTCTCTGTCTGTGGTACCGTGAGTATTAGATAGGTTTTTCTATATTAGTTTCTGTGTGGAACTTGTAAACATTGGATCGGTTCGGTTTGAACCGATCAGGTTTGTGCAAAAAACTTCTGTCTTTATTAGAGTGTGGTAACCGGTCCGTATCGATTCTAAAAACGGATTTCATTACGTTTTCCAAGACCTGATCACGGTCAGGAACCATAGGGTGTCTTGCCCATGGATTGCCTAAAAAGGGTAAGTTTTGGTTAGGATTGGCCATGTCTGAGAAACCCAAGAAAAACCGGGCCCACTGGGTTTCAACACTGTAGCGTGTGTGGGGAAGCCTTTGCTAAGGCTGATCCCCACACCACCTGTGTTTATTGTCTGGGGTTTGACCACCTCAATTCAGACTGCCAAATCTGTAAAAGTTTTCCCAAAGCTACCCTGGATAAGAAGTAGGTAGACTGAGGAAAGGAGGCGGAGTCCGCTGACCCGATGGCCAGCCCGGTTCAGTTCTGACTGAACCAGAAGAGTGCCCTCTGACCAGGGCGAAACTTCTCGATAAAAGGAGAACCGATTCTGAGGAGTCTGTTCCGTTAAAAGAAAAGAAGGGATAAATCATCCGTTCGGATCCACAAGTTCTTTCTCCAAATAATTTTATGAACCGTGGAGGAGGAGGGAGAGTATGAAGATAATGATGATGATGGTGGATTATGAAAGTCTGATGCTTATTGACCCGACATCTCCCCAGACAGACCTTCAGGTGTTTCTCCTCCTAGGCCTTGAGTCCCCTTCCCACTTTATGTTTTACAAAAAAGTGTCTGAAACCCTCCAACTTCCTATGGAAGAAGCAGTAGAGGATCAGGAGGAGCCTGATTTTGTTGAGATGATGGACATCCCAGAGTCCAGGAGATTGTCTGTTCCCCTCCATAAGTCTTTTGGGAAACAGGCATTTAAAATTCTAAAAACTCCTAATTCCATACCTCCTGTGGACAGAAAAATGGACAAGAGGTATACTCTTTCAGGCTCAGACACGGAGTTCCTTTCCCAGCAATGCAGCCATGTTGGGGTAGTGCAGGCTGCTGCCTGTGATAAGGCAAATATTCCTTTGGCTTCACACCCCCCAGATAAGGACTCCAGGAGGATTGATGCCATGGCAAAGAAACAGTACATGGCAGCATCTTTGGGACTCAGGCAGGCTAACCATATGGCCTACACAGCTAGATACCAGAAGTCCAGGTGGGACACTGTGATGGCTCTAGCAAAATAGGCCCCTGACCAGCTTGCCAAGGAGCTGGAGCGGGTGGCTGTGGATGGGATTGAGGCATCTAAGGTGCAATTTCATGCTGCTGTGGACTCCAATGATGTTTCCTCTAGAGTCATGGCTACATCTGTGGCCCTTCAGAGGATGGCTTGGCTCAGATGTTCTAGCACATCACAGGATACCCAGGCTAAGGCCATGGATTTTCCTGTCATTGGTAATTCCCTGTTTGGGGAGCAGACAGAGAACTACATGAAGAAGATGGATGAGTACAGAACCACCTACAGGAGTGCTCAGGCCAAAGAAAGGCAAGCCACTCCTCAGAGGCAGCATTCCAGGGGCAGGGACAGGCCTTTTTACCAAGCCCAGGCCTCCTCTTCTGCTTTTGCTCAGAGGAAGTTCTTTAGAGGGAGAGGCAGACGGGCTATGAGCAGGCCTGCTTCCACCCCTCAGCCTAAAGCCCCTGCCAAGCAGACACCCTGATGGGTCTGCCCGGGCCGATTCTCCACTACCTGTAGGGGGCAGGCTGGCTTACTTTGTCCAGGACTGGAAGTCTTTAACATGAGACAAGTAGGTCCTGGAAGTAATAAGTCAGGGACTGGTTCTCAGCTTCAAAAAATTTCCCCAGATGAGAACCAGATCCTTTCCACCTGCAAATCCTTCAGAGGCCCTTGCCCTAGAGGCAGAGGTTTCTTCCCTCTTGGAGCCATAGAAAGGGTTCCTACCCTACACGGGGCAAAGGATTGTACTCCAGGTACTTCCTAACCCCCAAAAAGACAGGAGAATGGCGGCCCATCCTGGATCTGAGATATCTAAGCAAGCACCTTTTAAAGCCAAAATTCAAAATGGTGACTCTAGGAATAATTTGGCCCTCTCTAAGGCCAGGGGGCTGGCTAGCCTCCCTGGACCTCAGAGATGCCTATTTTCACATTCCCATCAGGTGCTCCCACAGAAAGTACCTCAGGTTCGAGTTGCCCTCAGGCCACTATCAATTCAGAGCAATGCCCTTTGGTCTAACATCAGCTCTAAGGGTGTTCACAAAGTGCCTGGCAGTAATGGTTGCTTTCCTAAGGAGAAAAAAGATCTCCATCTTTCCATACCTGGATGACTGGCTCATAGTGGGTCAGTCTCCAGACCAAGTCAAGTCACATCTTCAGATAACTCGGCAACTGCTCACTTCCTTAGGATTCCTCCTAAACCTTCCAAAGTCAGTTCTAGAGCCAGTGCAGCTCCTCACCTTTATAGGGGCGGAGCTGGATACAGTAAGAGCGAAGGCCTTATTCCCCTGGACAGGGCAAGGACACTAATAGAACTGGCCTCTTCTTTCACCCTTCAGGTGTCTCAGCCAGCAAGGCACTTCTTGCAGCTCTTGGGCCACATGGCAGCCTCTACAGCAGTGGTCCAGGGGGCAAGATTTCAGATGAGGGACATTCAGTTCCACTTGAGAGCCTTCTGGTCCCAGAGAAAGGATTCCCTTACCAAACTAGTCCCAGTGACTCGAACCCTTATCCAGGCTTTGCAGTGGTGGCAGGATCAGGACAGTTTAAGGCAGGGAGTTCCTTTTGTCACTCAGTCTCATTCTCTAATCCTCACCACAGACACCTCCCTCTTGGGCTGGGGAGCCCACTTGGGGGATCTTACCACCCAAGGGCTGTGGTCACCTCAAGAATCTCTGCTTCACATCAATCTCTTGGAACTCAGAGCAGTGTTTCTGCCACTACAAGCTTTTTCCAAGTCTGTTCAGAACAAAGTAGTCCAGATCAGAACAGACAATACCACCACAATGTGGTACATCAACAAACAAGGGGGCACTCGGTCTACGGCCTTGTGCACAAAAGCAATGAAGTAGTGGTCTCTGACCTTTTCCCTGCAAACTTCTCTGACAGCAGTTCACCTCCCAGGGAAGGACAATGTCCTAGCAGATTCTCTCAGCAGGATATCTCAGGGCCACCACAAATGGTTCCTAGAGCCCCTAATTTTGAAGGTGATTTTCTCCAGATGGGGCACTCCACAGATAGATCTTTTTGCAGCCCCAGACAATCACCAACTTCCTCTCTTTTGCTGCAGACCCCCAGTATTGGGCTCAGTGCCCCTGGATGCTCTGGTTCTCAATTGGGAAGGAAAGTTCCTGTATGCTTCCCCCCCTTCCCTCCCCTGTTCATGGTGCTAGTCAAGATCAGATCTCAACCCTGCAAAGTGATTCTGATCGCTCCAGACTGGGCCAGACAGCCCTGGTACCCACTGTTGCAGTCCACAGCAGTCCACCCTCCCCTGTCTCTTCCCAGGAATTACAAGCTGTTGACATCCTCTCAGGGAAGAGTTTGGTATCCGAATCTCAAATCTCTCAATCTCAAGGCCTGGCTCTTGAAGAGTTAGAGTTTGCTGATCTGCACCTCTCTCAAGGTGTTCTGGATATTCTAAAGGCTTCTCGAAAGCCTTCCACCAGAAAGATTTACAACTCCAAATGGAAAAGGTTCACTATTTGGTGCTCTGGTAAGCATATTTCTTCAGAATCTGCTGGGTTGCCTACAATCCTGGACTATATGGTTCATCTCAACGGCTTGGGACTCAGACCAGCTACACTCAAAGTACATTTAGCAGCTGTTTCTGCTTTTTTGTCAGTAGGCAAGCCCTCTTCTCTTTCAGCCCATCCTGTATTTTGCAAATTCTTCAAGGGATTGTTGCACACCAATCCTCCCTTCAGGGACCCTACTCCTGCTTGGGACCTTAATGTTTGCATTGCTCAGCTTATGCAACCCCCCTTTGAGCCTTTGTCCTTTGCAGAGCTTAAGTATTTGACTTGGAAAACTGTTTTTGGTAGCCATTACCTCTGCCAGGCGCATCAGTGAATTGCAAGCCCTGTCAGTGGAGCCTGATTTAATCTTTTTCCATAGAGATAAAGTGGTCCTACGGACTAACAGGAAGTTTTTGCCTAAGGTGGTTTCAGATTTCCACCTTAATCAGTCTGTGTCTCTCCCTGTTTTCTTCACTGACCATTCCTCCTCTGGAGAGAGGAGGTTGCACAGCCTGGACGTAAAAAGAGCCCTTAGCTACTACATAGAGCGCACCAAGGGTCACAGGTTTGAGTCCCTCCAGTTGTTCCTTACTTATGGAGAGGTCGGTAAGGGCAAACCTGCCACTAAAAGATCTATTGCCAGGTGGATTGTCTCTTGTATACAATTTTGCTACGAAAAATTGGGTAGAATACCACCCTCAGGCCTGAGGGCTCACTCTACTAGAGGTACAGCTGCTTCCCTGGCTGCTACCAGGAATATTCCTAGCTTAGAAATCTGTCAAGCAACCACCTGGAAAACAGTCCATAAATTCACCAAGCTTTACTCTCTGGATATCCAGGCTAGGAGTGATGCTCGGTTTGGCACAGCAGTGGTTCAGAACCTATTCCCAAAGTAGGTTCTGTCCCTCCTCCTTGGAGGTACTGCTTGGTAGTCTGCATATGTCAGAATACAGCAAGACTTCATGTTGTTTGAAGAAAAAATTACTCACCTTAGTAATGTTGTTTCTTCTAATGGAGTCTTGCCATATTCTGACCTCCCCCCGCCTCCCCTCTCAGAACCTGGTGTTTGGGATGTGGGTGGGCAGGAGCAGTGTTGGCACCTAGAGGTGCCCCCTTTTTCTCACCCTCCTGTATTTTGGGTGTGTGTTGTATTTTGTTTTTTGAGTTTCCTGACTTGAGTCTTTGCTTTGAAACCGAAAAAACCCTTTTTATCAAATTTAGTTGCCAGTTGGCTAGTGTGAGTTTACAGTTTCCACACAGAACGCGCAGTGAGTATAGCTCGTAAAGATCTGACGGTTGGGGTTTAAACAACAGCAGACAGAGGCTTCAACCGAGCTCAAGCTCAGCGTTCCATGCCCTACATGGAAAGTTAACTCTTTGTTCTCCGGGGCAGTTCAAAGATTGGTGATCACTGCATATGTCAGAATACAGCAAGACTCCATTAGAAGAAACAACATTACTAAGGTGAGTAATTTTTTCTTCTCATTCATTGGTCAGGGCAACCACCTCGAGCATTCAGGTTCAGCCATGGGAATTCTCCATCAAGGTCCAGTTCTGCACTCCATTTTAACAACTGATCTCTCTCTAGACCTGGAAAGTGAGTGGAAAATCTTTCATGCGGTACAGCTCCTGTTATTGACATGAAGGGAACTCATGTTTCTCTTCTTCCTCTAAAGTACATTATAGAATCTGGAGGAAATCTTGGTTCTGACATCAGTCCAGACACATACAGAACGACACATTATAATTGCCTGTACTACTGCAGTTCCTTTAAGACAGATGGATAAAGGACTGCATCCAGCCACCTTACAAATTAAGAGTTTCAGCACTGGGGGCACTCTTGACGGACCCTGGGGAATTGTTGGGTTCATATCCCCATGTCTGGTACTCCTTCAGGCACCAGCATTAAAACATCTTCAGTCCACCAAAGCTATCGCCTTAGAGTCTTAATATGGTTCTCAAGGCTGTGACCAAGGCCCCCTTAGAGCCTCTCAAGCCATCCATCATTCTTCTCAATATAAAGGCTGCCCCTTTTTTTCTCAAAGCTATTGCTCCCGCTAGGAGTTTCCGCAAACTAACAGCATTGCTGGTCCAAGAGCTGTACACTCGTTCATCAGGCTGGAACAGTTCCAATTTTTGTTTGGCAAAGTTATGTCTCCCCTTTATTACAATCAAGGGTTCATGCTTCCTTCCTTCTACCCATTCTCTAAAAGCAACAAGGATGGAAAATGTCATACACTAGACCTGGGAAGAGGGAGAAAAATGGACATTAAGAGAGAGGAAGCTATTCGCAAAACTTCAATTGTGTTCATACCAGCTTAATAATACATTTGGGGCAGCAAGGATTCATTAGGCTCTATAGCCAAATGGATTTTATCCGTCACCTCTATGGCATATGCTCAGGCCAGAGTAACCTACCTGGCCCAGTGAGAGTCCATGGCCCCTTGAGAGTCCATGGCCCCCTTCGTGGGCATAATTCAGAGAAGCATCGACAGCACACTCACACTGAGTGGCCTTTTGATCTCCATTCGCACTCTCTTAAAAAAAAAAAAAAAAAAAAAAAGAGGGTTCTAACTGGAGGTGATGTCCTCGGCAGAGGCATACTTTGGCCACGGAGTGTTTCAGCGGTGGTGAACCCTTAAGGGCTCTTGACATTCTTCCCACCCGGGACATCTGGGGACGTACTGCTTTTGTATTTCCCAAGCGTAAGGAAGCCCGGAGACCAGCCGTCGGAGAAAGAAAATTTACAGGCATTTAAATTTCGATTTGGGTATGCACCTATTGTTTTGCATACCTGTCACACCCCAACCAACTTCTTACTTTCAGACAAAGTAAAAGATGGTTCAGTTTCTAATACCAGACTCACCCACTGGTCTTTGCTTTTGCAGGACAGGGACATCAAAGTACTACCTGCAAAAATGCCATTCATGTTGGCCCATGGCCCACTATACACAGGTAAGCCCCACGATTGTGCACTTAAACCTCCAGTATTATTTACAACTCAAGGTAGTGTCAATGTGATGTATAGTGTTGCCAGTGTCTAATTACTCTGTATCTTATTGTTTGTATGTCTGTATTCTGTGTCATGACATGGAACCTTTGTAAAAGTGCCTTGGCTCAAAGGTTATTTCTGAAGTCTAAATAAATAAATACCTCAACTGGGACCATTCTTACCGGCTACACCAGATGTTTTACAAGATACCAGCATGTATCGCATCTTCACAGATGGCTCCGCCTCCTATGTGGAGGGGGAACAGGTTTCAGGATACGGTGTGTTGATAGTCTATCCAGATGGCGATTTTAAGCACATTGCTCGGAAATGTACTGTCATTTCCTCACTGTGTGCCAGATTGGCAGCTGTGGCCTGTGCTTTAGAGGTTATGCCCCTTGGTGCTAAGGACACTATCATCTTTGCAGGCTCCAGTTGGGTCTGTTCCTCCCTTACTCAATTTCTGACATTCTGGGAGAGAAACAATTTCACATCATCTGATGGCACACCTGTCAAATACAGGGATTTATTTGTGTACATACACCCACTGACTCAGTTTACTCATAAACCGTACATTCACAAGGTAAAGGCTCACTGCAAAAATGAACCTTACCATGAATTTAACTGTTGAGCGGGCTCGCTTGCCAAAGCAGGCACTCGGGGGGAGACATGGTCAGTGACTCACCCAGTAGCTGTGGCAGCCATTTTCTTAGCTATGCCAACACCAAGCAGAAACCACAACGAGAACCTCCACTGGACCTTTCTTTTTCCTTTTTCAAAACTTTCTTTTTGCACCGACACACCGAGGCATCTCTCAGAGGTGCCCACTCGACTCTCTGCCCCTTCTACTCCCCACCATGACACACCAGCACCGACCCCCCCCCCTCCGGTTGAGAGACTTCCCAGCACCCCGGATCACCCCCCCCCCGGGACAGGACCCACCACTCCTACCTTGGTGGCATCTTTCTGGGATTAGAGGGTCCCTCTCCCTCCGGAGGTCGGCCATGGGTCATCAGTGTGGGCATCCAGTGTTGGGGATGTGAGGGAGGTCCCTGAGGCTCTCATTGCCTCCTTGGCATGCGGGGGTGTTTCTGCTTGTTTTGTCCCCAGATGTAGGACATGCAATGCTGCCCTGTCCATGACTTGGATGCTCCCACCCATGTCCGGAAGACAGCTGCCTGATGTCTTCCCTTGCGTGCTAGCCCTAGGCATTGCAGTGCCTCCGGTCTCCAAAAGGGGCTGCTGCGATGCTGGGCTGACCCTGGATCCCTCCCCAAGAGAGGAGAGCAGTCCTCCAGATGCTCAATCCTCTCTCTCCCCTGCCGACGGTCCGTGCTCGTTACCGAACCCGGGTCGCTGGTGTGGCTTGAGGTGTGGCGTCCAGCACCTCAACCCTCAGCACCACCAAGCCGGCTCACCACTGGATCTTTCTGCTGCACAGAAACCCAGAACTAAAAGATGTGTTCAAATACCTAGACAAAGGAACTGAACAGGAACTACCTCCTGGTAGTCCATACAAAAGGCATTTTGACAACATACACCTATCTCATGATCAGAAATTGATCTGGTATAGGAAGGATGATACAGGACACAAACTGTGGGTTGTACCACAATCCTTACAAACCGAATTCATCCATATGGTTCATGACACCCCCACTGGAAGACACCAGGGGGCTGATAATACCATCCAGAGACTTAAAACCATCATTTGGTGGCCTGGTATGTCCAAGGACATGGAGCACTATGTGGACAACTGCATAGTGTGTGCCCAGAACAATCCAATTTCGGTGAAGAGAAATGCCAGACTAGTGCCACAAAGGCAATCTGGACCATGGAATGTGATAGAAATCGATTTCATTGGCCCCTTAACTAACTCTAGTAAGAACACCCCTTAACTAACTCTCGTAAGAACAACAAGTATGCACTTGTTGTAACAGATTTGTTTTCCAAGTGGGTTGAGGCATTTCCTACTAAAAAAACCTGGCAAAGACAAATGCCAAGATCCTGGTGGATCAGTTGTTCTCCAGGTGGGGCCTACCCCTTAAGGTAGACTCGGACCAGGGAACTAGAGTTACAGCTGAGCTGATGAAAGAGACACTCCAAATGTTTGGAGTAGATCAGAATTTTCATATTCCATACCATCCTCAATCCTCAGGTCAGGTAGAAAGAGCAAACGGAACAATCAAACAGATGTTATGCAAATTCATCAATGATAGTCCCAAGGATTGGGATTCCCTCTTGCCACTACTGCTGATGGCAGTCAGAGGCACTCCTGCAGCAACTACTCAGTGCGCACCATATGAGGTTATGACTGGTAGAGCCATGAGATTACCTGAGCACCTGTTGATTGACTTCCACACCCCTACCGCAGATAGGGTATCTGTGGACCAATACGTTGAAAAACTTTGTGATGACATCATGAAGACATATTTGTTCGCTGCAGATCATATGGGCAAAAGATCATTTTGATAAGCATGCCAAAGAAGTCGACTGGCAAGTTGGAGATCAAGTCATGCTTCTCCAATACAGACCACCAGCTCACTCATTTACCAGCAAATGGGAAGGCCCATATCCCACTGTCAACAAACTCAGTCCTGTTGTTTATCAGGTCAGAATTCAGCATCAGAAACAGACCACTGACAAGTGGTTCCATGCTAATCAGCTCAAGTTGTATAAAGGTGACTAATTATTTTTCCCAACCCTCTTAGGGCAGAACAGTACCCCTCACTTAATCCTTTTCTGTTTCTTTCAGATAAACTGGCAAGATGACTATTTGTGCAGTGTCAGTGGCTCAGTAGGTAGCACACTTGCCTCTGAGGCTGGGAGATCAGAGGGCTTTGGGTTCGGTTCCCACATCTGGCACTTGGGTTAATATCCCAGTACTGACACTGTAGTGCAGCATGAGAGGGGTGCTGCACTTCTGAGGTGCTGTCTTTCGGATGAGATGTTAAACCGAGGTCCCATCTGCCTGGATTGGTGATAGTTCAGGTGGATGTTAAAGATCCCATGGCACTTATCGAAAAGAGTAGGGGAATTTTATTGAGAAGTGGGCTTCATTACAACATACATACAAAAAAAATTCACAAATATAATGCAAAGGCAGAAAACAGAAAAGAACAAAAAAACAGTACAATAAATGGTTACCCAGTCAAAGAAATCTATGAGATTAGTTTGACAGGACCTTTCTTTTGTAAACCCATGCTGTCTTGGATCCTGTGCCCCTATGGATTCCAGGTGTTGCACTATCCTTTCCTTAAGGAGTGCCTCCATTATCTTGCCCACTACTGAGGTAAGACTGACTGGTCTGTAGTTCCCTGCCTCCTCCCTGCTACCACTCTTGTGGAGCGGGATCACATGAGCCCTTCTCCGGTCTTCTGGGACCTCTCCTGTGCTCAGCGACTCACTAAATAGTTCTGCTAATGGCTCTGCTAGTTCCACCCTTAGCTCCTTAAGTACCCTGGGATGTATGCCATCAGGTCCCATTGTCTTGTCCATCCTGAGCTTAGCGAGCTCTTGTAGGACCCTTTCTTTTGTGAAGGGAGTAGTGCTCACCTCCCTCCCCCCTGTGTCCATGGTGCTGAGCTGTGGGCCCTGCCCTACCTTCTCTTCAGTAAATACTGAGCAAAAGTATCTATTTGGGATAGATGCCTTTACAGGGTCCTCCTCCTCACATGCCCCCTTTTCTCCTTTGAGCTTAGCAATACCCCCTCTGGACTTTCTCCTTTCACAAATGTATCTATAGAAAGTCTTGTCACCTTCTTTTACTGTTCATGCTAGTGTTTCCTCAGTTTGGGACTTTGCCTGCCTTACTGCCTTCCCTTCCTCCCTTAGGGCAGTTTGGTATGCCTCCCTATCTTCATCCCGCTGTGTTCCTTTATATTTCCTGAAGGCCAGCCTTTTGGCTCTGACCTTTTCTGCTACTGTATTTGAGAACCAAAGTGGTTTCCTTCTTCTTCTGCACTTCCTTTTCTGTCTAACACAATGGGATGTTGCTTCAAGTATTGCATCCTTAATGCTTGCCCACTTTGCCTGTACCCCCTCACCTGTATTTCTTTTTGCCAGGGCTAGCTTAACTCTGTTGGCCATCTTATCAAAGTCAGCTCCTCTGAAGTCCCATATTGTTGCCTTGGAATGCGATGATTTAGATGTAGTGGCCAAATTGAACCATACCATGTGATGGTCACTGGCCCCCAGGT
The DNA here is from genome assembly GCA_016271365.2 of Neoceratodus forsteri. Classification (NCBI taxonomy): domain Eukaryota; kingdom Metazoa; phylum Chordata; order Ceratodontiformes; family Ceratodontidae; genus Neoceratodus; species Neoceratodus forsteri. Next base: position 242,542,035 of record CM057451.1, read on the forward strand.
GACCTTCTACCTGGAGATCTGTGATCCCTTCCCTGTTAGTCAGTACTAGATCTAGGATAGCCCTGTCTCTTGTGGGTTGTTGTACCGGTTGTTTGAGGCCTTCCCCCTGCAGGGAATCCACCATGTGTCTAGTTCTGGCAGATGTTCCTGCTGGTATTGACCAATCTGTATCCGGCATGTTGAAGTCTCCCATTATCAGAACCTCCCCTTTAGCTGTCATGTTTTGTATATCTTCTAACAGGAATGTGTCTGTGTCCTCCCCCTGGTCTGGGGGCCTGTAGACAACCCCAATTCTTATGGCTGTCCCATTTCCTGTTTCCAGGGTGACCCACAGTTCTTCTGGCTTTATGTGTATTCTGAGTTTCTGTAGCTTTGATATTTTCATTGACATACAGGACCACTCCACCCCCCACTTTTTGCACCTCGGTCTCTTCTGAACAGTACATAGCCAGGTACTGAAGTCTCCCAAGTGTGGTTACTGGTAAACCACGTCTCACTAATTGCTACTATGTCCAGTTTAGCCTCTGACATTATTGCCTGCAGGTCTGGGATCTTATTTCCCAGGCTATGAGCATTTGTGTACATGATTTTCCATTGGCCAGATTTCGGTGTGTTAGTTGTTGGATGAGGTTTGGCATTTCCCCTGTGCGTCATGTGGGGAGACAGACCTGTTTCTGTTTTACAATACTCAAAACTTATCAAAGTATGCACTAATGATACAGAGCTTTTGGACTCGAAATACTGAACTTGGGTGTGTTATTTACTTTAGTACATAATTTTAATGCCCTTATTTTAGTGCTCAGACATCAGGGAAATGCTGCAGCAACTAACGAAAGTATTGCTAAGCTAAGAGTATATATCTCCTATTTTACCGATAAAATCGGTTTCTTAAATAATATAACTGTTGCAAAATGTTGTAAAATTGTGTGTGTGTGTTGCACCATTGCCACTTGCAGGAGAAGGACAGTGTACCGGGTCCACAGGCTGCATCCTCCAACTAACTTTTCCTTGGTGGTGCCTTTGCTGTGTGTTGGCTCTCACAAGACCATAGCTCCAGCTGGCATGCACTCTGCACAACCAGGACAGCCCTCAGCAGCCTAGACAGAAATTAAATTATAGAACCTAGATCTATTGTATTTCTCTCCTGCTGCCGGCAATTGTTCTATTAAGCTGGACATATACTTTGTTAAAACAACTACACACTTTAAAATGCCAATTAAGAGAGGTTGGGCAATACCTTTTTACACTATACTGCATGTCGCACATGGTACAGATTTTCCATAATTGTTTTTTTTTGGGGGGGGGGCAGAGTACACAGTTTCACGAATCTTGGTTCTTTAAAAAAAAAAAATAGGTTGATTCGAACTGTTATAGAACTTTATTGTTTGCAGTCTTTTCCAATGGAACAGTAAGGTTCAAACTGGAAAAAGGTACAAATGGTTATTTTCCTATCGAACCTAGATAAGTTTCGAAGTTCAAGCTGTCGGTGAAAATGCGTAGCTCTGCACACTCAGTAAAGTGTTGCAAAACTCCAGCAGAAAAAAAATCTTATGAGGCCTTACATAATTTTTTTGTTAATTGTATTTTAGTCAGGATCTGAAAGTATATATACTATATACTATTTTTATTAAATAGCACTGTATCTAGACACACACACACCTTGTACGTGTGTAAAATATGCACACCCAAACCTTTAAATGCATCTGTATGTAAAAGTGTGACTGTTAGAAGATCTTTTTAGAAGACCACCAAACACAAAATGTTGATAATATAGTTATAATGATGATGATAATAATCACAACAGTCTGGTATAATGCTCAGCTCTAGCTGAAAGTTTTCAGTGTAAGCAGTGTGAAAGTAAATGTTTACTAGAAGAAATATATTGGGTGTGATTTACTATCTGTTTTTGAGCATGTACTCTGATTCATAATTCCAAATTTTAAACGTATGTAGTAATACCTATTTTTTTAAAATGTAGTATTTTTGTCAATTAAGCCCTCAGCTACTTAAAAAGAAACTAGATATCCTTTGTACATTTGTTGAACAATGACGCCTAATATTTCCATCCTGAAAAGAAATATTTTGAAAATACGGTCCGTTTTTTTTGCAGAACAATTTAAGATGCATGCTTTCTGTGTGCAAAGAGAACAGACCAAAAAATAGACCCATTTCTATGTGGCCCGGTGTGCAACAGTATGTTATTATAGGCAAAACACATTTTGTGAATAGGACTCCAATTCAAATGTATATTAAAATGCATGTTACGCCAAACTTTTTTTCAAAGTTAAGTTGCACAGATGCAGCAAGAGGCAACTATCGGTACAGGGGAGATAAATACACATATTAAAGAAAAATGTGTGAGCATTAATGCAGGGCTATAATGAAACATATGTAGGGATTATTATATGTGCAGACACTGATGAGGTATCTGCAGGTATTCATGAGATATGGACTGTAATTAGTGTGCAGACATATCTGTGGTGTGGTGAGGATTACGGCGCTGGACTCCAGATTGGAAAGTAAGGGCTTAGGGAGAGGTGGTGGTGCTTAGTGGGAGGGTCTGGTGGGAGCAGCTACGGCCACAAAAGACATCGATGGACCATTTTTATTTTTTTTCAGGGTTTTGCACGGAGGATTTATTTATGTAAAAAAAAAACACATAGGGTTCCAGTGTCCAGAGGCGTGCATGTGCAGTAGTGTATGTGTGGTGGTGGTGGTGGTGGGGGGAATGGGATGAGAATTTCTGCACGGGGGATGGGGCACCCCCAGTGCCACTGTTACTTTTCTGGGGGGGTGCAAGAGGGAGGTCTGGTGGGGGTTATGCTGACTATGGAAACAGTTCCCCAGGCAGTTTGGATCAGCAAGGTTGTACTATTGGTCCACTGCGTTGACCAGTGGGCGCGCAGACCATACTGCACTACACAGTCCTGATATGTGAATGAACGCGTTCATTCACATATCAGGACTGTTAGTCGTATGGTCTGCACTCCATTGGTCAATGCGGTGACCAACAGGCATACAGACCGTATTGTACGCTGTCAGTCGGCGGGCTGCCGGGAGGCATGTGGGCAGGGTGCTGCCGCCTGCCGCTGACTGGGGAGGGTACTGGGTGGTGGAGGACCTCCAGTGGGTGGGTGGGAGGGGGTCCACTGGACCACCAGGGCTTCATTGCTATGTCCACCCACGATCGGGTGATTGGGGGGCGTTTCCACTGGACCACCAGGGAATATGTCAACCTATGCCCACGATTGGGCACTGGAGGGCATTCCCCTTGACCACCAGGGTTAATTTCACATATGCCAGTGATGGGGGACCTTCCACTGGACCACCAGGGAGTATGTCAACCTATGCCCACGATCAGGCACTGGAGGGCATTCACCTGGACCACCAGGGTTTATTATGACATATGCCCGTGATTGGGGGGGGTTCCACTGGACCACCAGGTTTATTGCTATACCTCTGCAAGGGATCGGGCATACGGGAGCAGGAGAACTGCAGTGCGACCGCAGGGCGTCGGTCCCAGATGGCTGCTGCCTGGCAGGGCACCAGGTGCAAATCGCTGAGGATCAGTGCACCACATGCAAATGGGGCCATAATGACATACAAATGGCCCCATTTGCACCCTGCATGCATAATGGCCTCATTTGCATGCCCAATGCTGAATTTTGTGGTTGATGCACCTAGTGCAACTGCACTTGCGCTGGCACATCCCCCTGTTCCCATTCTGCCACTTGCGCTGGCGCAGTGCCACTGCACCATGCGCAGTGCTTGCGCCATCAGTGCCATATTCAACGGTGCTGTGCCATGGCGCAACACCATTGAATATTGCCTGGTCCATGCCCCGGCGCAGCCCAGTTGTGCTGCGCCTGGGCATGTGCCCCTGCCCGGCGCAGTTTGAATATCCAGCCCTGTGTGTCTGCTAGGTTTAATATTTGAATCTTTCATTTAGGTATGTTGGCCAAAACATTTTTACTTTCCAGTCTGTACAGTAACCCTAACAAAATTGCATTTTTTACTTTTTTTTTTTTTTGTGAAGCCAATCACTAACAACACCGTGTGTTATCCTGTGCCTGCTACTATTACTGTATACAATACTAAATCCCTCACAAACAGCTTCTGCTCCTGTAACTCCATGTCAGTCTGCTATAGACATGAATCGCAGTGTCAGGGAATAAAAAAATATTATAAAATGGTTGGGGAATTCACTGTATCCTGACTGATGGTACACAGTGCGACTGACACCAGGATGCCTTTTTAAACTGAGTAGTGATTGGATGTAAAACAAAAATCAGATCAGCTGATTTCCCCAATACTCTGAACTATAAATAAATGCATTTAAATGTATTATAACACTGTTATTTCTAAATATGAGAATGCACTAGAGAAATCTCATAGATCAAAAGGAGATGCCTGATACTCTTAACTTTTCTGTAAACTCTTGAGCCAGTCACGAGCACAGACAGTTGACGTTACTTCTGCTTTGATGTTATAAACAGTCTAACATGCAGCTGACTCAGGGTGGGGAGGAGTCACAGCTGCGGTTTAAAACAAGACAGACATTTGGATTATAAAATAAGTATTTTACTGCAGAAAACACACAGGAGACGTATTTGTATCAAACATTCCTTCTTTATTAGAATTTGTCCTAAAATAGTACTGTGTATTAAAATTTATATTCTATACTTGCCATTAATCTTTAAGTGTGGAACTGTTCTGGTCAGCTATTAAGAATAAGATGCTCGAACTGGAGAAAGTATATATATATATATATATACATACACACACATACACACACACACACATACACACACACCTGAGAAACCCCTATACCACAACAGGGGTAAAATACCACAGTTGTGTGCCCACAGGATCAGAAAACAGCTGAATAAAAAACAATCTGGAATACGGTGTTCAGTTCTGGAGGCCGCATCTTTGCAAAGACATAGACAGGGTTGAGGCGGTCCAGAGAAGGGCAACCAAGATGGTGCAAGGCTTACATCAAAAAGCATATGAAGACAGGTTAAAAGACCTCAATGTGTATACACTAGGAGAGAGGAAGGAATGGGGTGATATGATAGAGACTTTTAGGCATCTTAAAGGCTTGAACAAAGTGCAGGAGGGTGACATCTTTCAGTATAAGAGTTGTATAAGGATGAGGGGACACGATATCAGATTGGAGGGGAAATGTGAGGAAGTTTTTCTTCACTGAGAGGATGGTGGATGCTTGGAATAACCTACACCAGGAAGTGGTGGGATTCAAACATGCATGTGATAGATATGCCATCACACCTCTGGAGGTATACAGTGCACTCCATGCCCTTAACCCATCCAAAATCCAGCCTGGATGGAATCCACCCCAAAATGCTCCACATCTCTGCTGCAGCCATTGTTGCCCCCCCCCCCCCGACTTACATTCTAAATATGTCCCCAACCACAGCTACTGTCCCTAAAGCCTGGAAATCGGCCAAAGTCATCCCTTTTCACAAAGTTGACGACCCCTCCCTACTGGGAAACTATAGGCCTATCTCGCTCCTCCCCTCCTTTGTCAAAGTTCAGGAATCCCTCATTCTGTCCAGACTATCGAACTTTCTCTCTTCCAACAACTAACTTTCACCAGTTCAGTCTGGCTTTCGAAAACACCACTCCACCACCACCACCCTAGTAAGCGTAACCGATTCCATCCTCACAGCCATGGACCATAGCCTAGTTACAGTTGCCATATTCATAGACCTGGCTAAAGCGTTTGACTTGTCTCCCACCCACTACTACTCAGCAAACTTAGCTCTTCAGCATTGCCCAACCTGCCATCTCCTGGTTCCACTCATACCTCCACAACAGGCAACAATCAGTTCAAGTAGGTGACACTCTCTGCTCTCCTCTTCACATCGTATCTGGCATCCCCCAAGGCTCTATTCTTGGCCCCCTCTTCTTCTCTCTCTTCATAAACGACCTTCCCTCTTCCTGTCTAGCCTCAAATGTGCACCTTTACACAGATGACATTGTCATCTTTACCTCGGGCCCCACCTATGACAGCGTCCTCCCCGCTTTACAAAACGATTTTGAAAGAGTCCAGTCCTGGCTCCAAGAAAACCTGCTCACACTAAATGCAAAAAAAAATGGTCACAATGGTCTTTGGTTCCAGACAGAACTTGGCCACCCTTCCAGCCCCCCTGCCATCACCACGAAGGATGACTATCCTCTGGAGCTAGTCTCAGCTTTCAAATACCTGGGAGTTTGCCTGGACAGCCACCTTAGTTTCTCCACTCACATCGAGGTGCTCTGCACCAAACTCCGGCCTAAACTCGCCATCCTCTAGCGCCACAAATCGAGCCTACCAATCCCCACCTGGTGTGAGCTTGTACGTAGAACTATCTTACCTGTAATAGACTATGCCAACATAGTCTATGGTACGGACCCATGCTCCTCTATCTCCAGACTTGACATCCTTCTCAACTCCTTCTGCCGCTTCGCCACCACCTCTCCCCCACTCACTCACCACTGCCTGCTCTATGCTCCTCTCTCCCTGGCTCCGCTCTGCCACAGGCAAACCATCCACGGTGTCTCTTTCTTAGCTAAATTCTGGTATGAGTCCCATCTCCCCACCTCACCTCCTGCCTCACCCCAACCACCTCCTTAAGCTACCCTCTCCACCACAGGGACCCCCGCACTTTCCACCTCCCTTGCCCTCGCACTCTTATAGGCCAAGCTGCTTTCTCGTACTGCCTCCCCCATCTCTGGAATAACCTCCCCCCTAATCTTCACATGGCCCCTTCTCATTCTGCCTTTACTGAGCTCCTTAGGCTCCAACCCACTCCGCACTGCCCTAAATGCTCAAATGGTCCCAGCACGCAGCCGATGCACCACAGAGTCCCCACTCACCTACCCCACATGCTTAGTCCTAGCTGACCTCTTCTCCCTTCTCAAACTCCACATGAAATTTTTTTAGCTGTCTCACTGCAGAACAATGTATTGTAACTGCTTTGTGAAATTTCTAGCTGTCTCACTGCCGAACAATGTATTGTAACTGCCTTGTAAAATGTTGTACCAACTGTCTGTAAGTCTCTGTTCAAACTGTACCCGGGTCACACCTGGAAACGAGCCTTGGCTCAGTGTGCCTTTCCTGGTCATCAAATTTTAAATAAATAAAATAGAGGAACCCTTGATTGGGGGGGGAGGCCATAGCCAATGACCAAGTAGGGTCAGCAGCCACTGATGCAGGCAGGGAATACGGGCAGACTTGGTGGGCCTAGCAGTCCTTATCTGCTATCAACTGCTATGTTACTATATAAGTGTATAAAATTACTAAAGACCAAGACCTAATGAATAATCTTGATATAAAATTTAACATACGGGACATCAATCTAAGGTGCCACAATAAACAGCTCAAAATTGAACTAACAAGGAAAAATGACAGGAGGGGATTCTTTACTCAAAGTGCAGCGAGATTATGGAATACCTTACCAAACTAATATCTGCAGATACAGTTGATACCTTTAAAAGAAAACTAGATGAATGTCTCTTGGATTTCAATTCCACAAAGTGGCCCCGCTAAGGTGGGAGACAGACTTGATTGGTAATAGCCTTCTTCTATCTTATTACCTATAGTGCCAAGTATAAAAAGCAAAGGAGATGCCATGAGCAAAAATAACTTTCCATCATTTTAAAATATGACTGAAGCATGACAGTTTTTTTAGGCTTTCCAAGATCTTCCCTTGTCAATCTTCACCATTCATTACTGCTTGGGTGTCAGCCGGAGGCGCGCACCCACCACGGGAGATTTTTTTTTTGAGTCGGCTCTATCGGCGCTTCCCATGACAGCGACGTGCTGCATCATGCGCGAGGGGTGGCCATTAGGTGCCGTAGACTCCTCCTCCATCTCAGTTCTGTTTCTCCCGCTGTCGAGGCTACACTTGCTGTGCGGTCAGATACAGTTTAGGCCTTCTGCGTCATTGAATTTCCAGACTCCTTCTCCTGTTTTTAATCGACGCCATCTCCGGTAAGACCGTTCTTTTTCTAACTTTCTTCGACAGCGCCGAGAGCTTTTGTGGTTTTAGTCTCAATATTTTCGCATCATGTCAGATTCGGGGGCAAAACGTAAGTCGAAGGTGGGCCGCACCCCTATGCGTCACTGCTGCTATGGCCGGCATTTTTCCATCACGGACTGGCATGATGTTTGTCTTCGTTGCCTGGGACCCAACCACAGTATGGATGCATGCGACGCCTGTTTCTCGATGGACCATCGTGTCCTGGAAGCCCGCGCGTTTAAGATCGGCAAGACCCCGCCAACTTTCGGGGGACGGCGCCGCTCCAGGGATTCCCAGGTAAGATCTCTAGGCCCTTCCTCTGGGTCCCTTCTCAGGCCTATATAGTCTGTAGAGGAGGAGGCTTCCTCATCTTCTCTTGCCGAAGAGGAAGCTTCTTTTGTGATGTCGGAGGAACACCAGGGTCCCCTCCGGGGCCGTGGCGGGGACACTGCCTCGGCAGTCACCTCCTCGGAGGGCTGGCTCCCCGTGTCGAGGCCCAGGTCTGCTGGGCTGGCATCAGTGGACCCAACGCCGCTCCGCGCTGCTGATCCCGGCACCATTCGCAGCACCAGTGATCGAGACGGCACCGTTTGCGGCACCCATGGGTCCGGTCGGCTCTTCTGGCGGTGCCGAGTCGGGTCCTGGTGCTGAGAGCAGTGCTGTGGGTTTGGCCAGCGCCGTTAGGGAGTCGGGGCCGGGTCTGGGTGTTGCGGGGGTCCAGGGTCGTCCGGCGCCGTCCATGGTGCCGTTTCACTGGAGACCCCTGGGGTTGCCAGTATTGTGGTCCAGCTGGTCTCTTCCTTCTCGGAGGAGGATGATTCAGGCGTGGACCCGTCCTGGCACCCTGACTCTTCGGAGTCAGGGTCTCCGGTGGCATGAGGTGCTAGGTGGCCCAGCGTGCCTATTCCTCTGTCTCCGCTGCCGTCCTCCCCTGAGGCCTCCCAGGCTGGGGGTGGTCTGGGGTCCCCAGGGGGGGATGGAGAGGAGGTGGAGGGAGGGGCTTTCCCTCCTGAGGGGTTCGGCGGCTGCCGACCCTGGTGCTGCTGCACCCCTCGGGGGTGGGGTGGGGTCGCTGGGGTCGAGGAGGGGCGTTCTCGAGTCCGATGGGTGGGGACAGGGTCCAGGCATCTCGGTCTTTACCTGCCACCCCTCGGGGTGTGGGTAGGAGCCGTAGCGCTGGGCCCTGTCTTTCCCTCTCGGGCCCAAGGGACCCCTCTGGTGGCGTTGCTGTGGGCTGCCCTTCTGGATCCATGCAGCACCAGGTTCGTCACAGGGGAGGATCCCCTTCTAGGCTCTTTCAGGCTTTGCATCCCCAGGGTTCCGTTTTGCAACCTGGTCTGTAGTCCGGGATCCTGCCAGCTCGGGCTCCGTTCCCCAGATTCCAGAGCCTCAGCAGAGGACAGTTGCCTCACCGTAGGTGCCCCTCTCCCATTCCTCTGCAGCCACCTCCTGCTCTCCCAAGCCATGTCGGTCCCACGGGCCCGTTATCCTGGGAGACGTTCAGAGGTTCTGCGGCGGCCTTCCCCTCATATGTTAGGTACCTGCATGAGCGGGTTTTTCGCCTATCCTCACCGCCACAGGAGTCCTCTGGACACTCAAGCTCTCCATCATCCTCGTCTCCCTCCTCTGAGGGAGAGGAACCCACTGCTCATCTCTCCTCCGATGCGGATTTCACTGAATATCAGCGATTCCTTTCGAGGATGGTGAGGGATCTTCAGATCTTCTATATTAGGAGAGACAATACTAAACGGGAGATGCGTGAATTCCTCGGCGAATTCAGTGCCCAGCATTTGGTGGTACTGTCCTGGCCTATTCCCTTCCAGGAGGCGTCTATCCATTCCTGGCAGTTGCCAGCCACCCTTTCTCCAGCCCCGGCAGACTGCCAACGTAGGTACTGTGCCCCATCGGAATCTCTAGGTACTCTCCCCAACCCACCCTCGGGATTGGCATACCTAGAGACTCCCTCCAGGCGCTGCCGCCTGGTGCACGACCATCCATCGGACTCAGATTCTCTACAGTTTGACTGGTGGGGGCGAAGAGTGTTTTCTTCCTCTCGTGCGATGTCATGCATTGCATCACATCAGGCTCACCATGCTGCCTACAGTAGGCATTTCTGGTAAATGCTTTCCCAAATCTTAGCATCAATGCCTGACATGGAGCAAACCAGACAAGCTATTGCCCTCTCTGCTATAGGCCTGGAGCTGGCAAGACACCAAGCAAGGGCAACTTATGACGCCAATGAGGTGGCTTCCAGGCTTGCAGGGACAGCGATCTGTATTAGATGGACGGCTTGGCTTCATCTATCAAGGTTGTCACCCCTGGCCCGGTGTAGGGTGATTCGCTCCGCTTTCCAGGGGACCTGTCTTTTTTCCTCCAGAGCTAGGAGACTTGTGCAGGGGCTTCCTCCATCTCGCCGTCCGCGGGGGACACCTCCTAGCTCTCCTCCTCCATAGGCTTCTCACTTGATTAGCCCAGGGTCTTCCCCTTCTGTTTCTCACCAACAGGAGGCTGGGGGTCTTGCTCCCTCAGGGTTTCTTATCCCCCCCCTTGGGGGGGGGAGCTTGGTACTCACCCAAGCAGTAATGAATGGTGAAGATTGACAAGGGAAGATATGAAAACTACGTACCTACCGTAATTCTTGATCTTCTCTTGTATCTTCACCATTCATTACTGATACCCACCCACCTTCCCCTCAGTGGCCTCCTACTGTGTCGTCTCCCCCCGTCTCATTCTTCTCCCTTTCTTTGGCCTTTATGCCAAAAAAAAAATCATTCTGTTTTCCGTTCTTCTGGAATGGATCTTCTTTCCTCAAGGTAAAGAGGAACGAGTGGGGTTTTTCACCTTTTCTGAGGGAACTCTTTCTGACTGTCCCTAGGGGTGACCTCTGGGCTCCTTAATTACAACGCTCAGCTCACAGCTCAAGAGACCGTCCCTTTGGCTCAGCCTCAAAAATTTAGGTTCCCCCTGGCAGGTATTATTAATTGTCAGCTCATTCTAGTTGGTGCTTCTGCACTTCTTAACCTAGAGCTGCTGCCCTGGCCTTGCCTTCTGGCAGCCCGATCGAGTTCCCGCTCTATCCTTCATACAAAGCTGCCTCTTGTAGGGCCTAATCCCTACTCACACATTTCGGTGTTAGCACTTAATAAGGTGTTAAGGGGCTTACCCCCCTCCTCATAGTTGGGCGCTCTTTTTCCAGAACAGTTCTCTGTCCGGGCAGTCTGTAAGCTCTCAGCTAGAGTGTAGGGGGTTAGGATGATGAGATATTAGAGAACCTGCCCTTTGTGTCCAATTTTACAAGTGGTTCAGTTGAACCTTCCTCAATCCTATTAGAAGGGATTCTTGCTCCCTTGGTTTTGGTTCCGAGCTTATAACCCTCTCAACCAATATACCTATGGGCAGTGTTCTCCCCTCTCAACATCCCTTCTCTCTTCTCTTTCTTCTGCTTACTCTTCCTTTTCTCTTTATCTGTTCCTCCCTTAGAGCCGCCCCAGATGGGAGGCCCTGTGGTCCCCTAGGGTAGGTATTCTCCCTCTTCCATCTGTCCTCTACTGGCTTATTCCTTTTTCAGTTTATATCCTTTCCTTTTCTATCCTCGGCTCTCTTGCCTCACTCTCCCTTTTTTCCTTTAAACTTTTCTGGCCTCTCCAGCTGCAGAACTGAGATGGAGGAGGTCTCTTGGCCTAACGGCCTCCCCACACACATGGCGTGCGGCCGCTCTTGTGTGGCTGAAACTGACTCAAAAAAATCTCCGTGACGGGTGCGCGCCTGGCTGACACCCAAGCAGTAATGAATGGTGAAGACACAAGAGAAGATCAAGAATTACGGTAGGTACGTAATTTTCATTTATGGGTACCTGCATTACCATGCCAGCCCCCCCGCCCCTGGCCCTGATACCTGTGGTGATGCCTGTGGAGGAGAAGACAGAAGTGTATTATGATGAGGAGGTGGAAGAGGAAGACGGGATCCTATAGTGCCAGATGGCTCCCATGAGCAGGAGTTTCTTGGTCTTCAGAGGACTGTACCTCTCATTTCACATTTGTGAGGCAGGTGGCAAAAATCCTCAATCTTTCACCTCAGGAGAAGGCAGAGGATATAATGACATGGTTGAATTTTTAGACGTGATGGGTCTAGCCCCAATAAAAAGACTGTGTTTGCCTATCTACAAATCTCTAAAGAAAGCCACCTTCAAGTTCTTGTCAGCCCCCACTTCAGCTGCTGGCATTGACAAAAAACAAAACTGAGAAAAAGTACCAGGTGGACAAACAAGATGCTGAGTACTTATACAGCCACCCTGACCATGAAAGAGTAGTTCAAACTGCTGCCTGTGACAAGGATAAGGTACCCCATTCATCCCAGCCTCCAGAAAGAGATTCTAGAAAACTGGACAGTATGGGCAAAACCGTGTACTCATCAGCTTCTTAGTTACTAAGACAGGCAACTTATATGACCTACTCAGCTCAGTGTCTAAAGGTACTTTGGAGTTCTGCAGTGGCCACAAGCAAGAAAGCACCTGGGGATTTGGCTCAGGACCTGACAGACACAGCAAAAGCTGCCATGGATGCCACCAAGTACCAGTTTCTTATGGCCATGGATACTAATAACACTGCTTCCAGAGTGTGTCCCGTAATGTTAGTGAGTGCAAAACGGTGAATCGCAAAAACAGTGAGGACAAAACAGCAATTATGGTTTTGGCAACTTTACCATTTCCCCTCCTCAACATGCACCCCCCCCCTTGGAGTTGGTTAGAGTAGAGGGGGGCGGGGGGCATAGCCCTCTGTAAAAAACGTAGTCGCTGTTTCTGTTGTCGCTATTTTGTGTTCGCCATTTGTGAGTTGCCGTTTTGTGCTCGCTATTATCACATAGAACCCTCCAGGGTCATGGCGCATGCAGTGTCTGTCAGAAGGTTTGCTTGGCTTAGAACTACAAACCATTTCCAAGACACTTAGACAAAAACCCATGGATTTTCCATGCAAAGGGAAACTCCTTGTTTGGTGACAAAACAGAGACGTACATGAAAAAAGTGAATGAATACAAAACCTCTTAAAGCAATACTGAGAAGGAAAAGGCCTTCACTCCCCAGAGATATTACGGAAGGGGAGGTAGGAGCAGGGATTACTACCCCATGCTTATGTGACATATTAGAGGGGCTTCTTTAGAGGTAGGGGCAGAAGGAGCCTCAAATGTGGAGGTGCCACCCCAGCTCCCACGGCCCAGCCAAAACAAAACCCATGACATGTGCCCAGGAGTACTGGGTGAATACAGCGCCGTTGAAACAGCGCATGAAAAACCATGCTGCAGAAAGCGCTAAGCTTTGTACAGCAACAGGGTTATTTATTTATTGTATTCTTTTTTCTGCCTATTCCCAGCCTGCCACCCCAGACCCATCGGGGAGACATTAAACATCCCACTGCCTGCAACCCAAGCCGAACGGACCCCCTAGTCCCCTGGAACCGTGGTTTTACCCCCTGAGCAGGGACAAGGTGGGGGCACAGATGCCCGGTTACTTACATTTCGGTCTAGGGTCCATTGGGTGGGTGCAGGCAAATCGTGGGCACGTCTCAGTTCCCCATCTCCCCGGCCGGGAGAGGCTGTTTTCCATTTTTCTACCCTCCCCGTACAGTGTGCGACTCCCCCCGAGGTCATGGCACAAGGTGCTGACGTCCACCCTGTACAGCGGCCGCCATCCCCTTCTAGTGGGGCTTGTAGTGCTCCGAGCCACCGCTCGGAGTCATGCAAGTATCGGGCTTTGGTCTGTTCCCTCCCCGGAGAAGGCGAGCTGTCATGGGATGCTCAAGCCTATCTTCTCCCGGCTGACCCACCAGTGACCCGAGTCCGCTCCTGAACCCGGGTCGACGGCGCGGTGCGAGGTGTGGTGTCCAGCGCCTCAACCCTCAGCCCCACCGGGCCGGCTGACAGAGGTTTTTTAGTGCACGGGAAAAAATGCTACCCCTGTTGCTGTATGCTGTAATGGCGAAATGTGAAGGAAGATTCCGGTGCAGTGCCTGGTCGAGTCACTCCCGTGGTGGAGTGGCTAGGGCACCAGTACCCGGCTGTTTCTGTTCAAGTCTGTGTTTTTTCCCCAACGTTATTTCGGTGCACACCATTTTGTCTGAAGCATTTTCCTTTGCGCTGTTTCAGCCGCAACATTATGACCCCGTGTCATGCCCTGGTCACCCTGCCATTACTAGTGGGAGAAAGGTTAACCCACTGTTTACAGGCTTGGGAAAATATTACCACAGACAGGTGGGTTCTGGAAATAGTGAGTCAGGGTCTGTCTTTGCAGTTTAAAATGTTTCCTAAGCTGCAGACTTGCAGAGCCTTTCCTCCTCATGCCCCAGTGGAAAAATATCTGCTAGAGTTGGAGGTGAAAAAGATGCTACTAGCAAATGCAGTGGAAACAGTCCCCCCCCCCCACCAAATCAGGAAGGGACTATACTCCAGATATTTCCTCACCCACAGTAAAAATGGGGAGTGGCAACCCATTCTAGATCTCGGATATCTGAACATTTGAAGAAGGAAAAGTCCCAGATGGTAACACTAAGAATAGTAATTCCATCCTTGCAACAAGGTCACTGGTTGGGCTCACTGAATCTGAAGGATGCCTACTTCCACATTCCAGTAAGACCTCACATAAAATACCTCAGGTTCAGAATGGGGAACAGCCATTACCAGTTCATGGCCCTTCCCTTTGGCTTTTTATCGGCTCCCAGAGTTTTAACGTAGTGCGTTGCAGCAGTAGCTGCACATTTGAGGAGGCAAGGTGTTGTGGTCTTCCCCTGCCTAGAAACTCTGTTGGTTTCAGGACAGTCCTACCAGGAGGCCAAGGCCGTTCTCTCTCTTACCCAACACACCCTGGAGGAGTTGGGTTCTTGGTGAACCTCCAAAAGTCTCAAATGGATCCCATATAGGTGTTGGACTTTGCAGAAGCAGAACTGGATACTGTTCAGGGAAAGGCATTTCTCCCTTGGGAGAAGGTGGCCAATCTGATAGAATTGACAATGTCCATCAAAATAGAGCAGCCAAGACCTGCCAGGGACTTCCTGCAGTTGCTAGGACACATGGTCTCCTGCACAGCAGTGGTGTCAGGTGCCAGATTCCCAATGAGAGCTGTCCAGTACCACTTAGGTGCCCACTGGAAGTGCCTGTTAAGGGCACCGGAATGGCGGAAGGAGAAGGAAAACCTTCAGGAAGGAGTTCCCTTCCTTCAGCAGTCACCAACAGTTGTAGTCACCATAGATGCCTCGCTCCTGGGGTGGGAAGACGATCTTGAGAATCTCACTATAAGTGGGGTATGGACCTCACTGGAGTCTCAGGAGCATATGCACCTCCTAGAACTCAGGGCTGTGTATCTGGCAATGAAAGCTTTTCCCTTTCACATCAGGTCAGTCCAGATTGGAACAGACAATGCCACCACTGTGTACTGCATCAACAAACATGGAGGAATAAGATATTTCAAACTGTGCACAGAAGCAATGAATATCGAGTCCGGCTTATGCTCTGCAAGTATGATTATCTGCAGTCTATCTGCCAAGCAAGGACAATGTCCTGACAGACTCTGTAAACAGAATCAGTCAAAGAAATCATGAATGGGCTCCGAACAAGCAGGTGCTCTCCACAGTGTTCAGAAGGTGGGGAACACCAGAGGTGGATCTGTTTGCATCCTGGGAAAACTACCAGCTCCCCAACTTCTGTTGCAGGCCTCCCTCAGTGGAAACAGTCCCAGAAAATGCATTAGTCCTCTTGTGGACAGGGACATTTCTTTATGTATTTCTTCCTTTCCCACTTTTGCTAAGAGTACTACTGAAACTCAGGAGGGAGCAGCAATGATGATTCTGATTGCACCAGACTGAACCAGAAAGATGTGGTCTTGCCTGCTCCTGTCCTTCTCCTCCAGACCCACCAATCTTCCTTTCCAAGAGTCAGTCTGCTGACTCTGTCTCAGGGCAGGATAACATTCCCAGAACCAAGAACCCTATGCCACAAAGCATATTACTTGAAGAGGTAGAGATCTCTGGACTAGACCTCTTAAGAGGTCTTACAGATGCTCAGGGTTTCCAGGAAGCCAGCAACTAGGAAAACCTATGCTTTCAAGTGGAAAAGATTTTTCCTGTGGTGTTCATCCAGGCAGCTTGGCCCTCTTCAGGTGAGCTTGTCTACTGTTTTGAACTATTTGATCCACATGCAGTCCCTGAGCCTCCAGCCTTCAACCCTGAAGATTCATTTGGCAACAGTGGCAGCATATGTTTTGGCTGGTAAGGGTAGATCCCTAGCCTCACAGGCTATTTTTAAGAGGTTCTTTAAAGGTCTAATTCACCTGAACCCTCTTTTTAGGGATCCTCTCCCTCCTTGGGACCTGAATTTGTGTAGTGCACTGCTGATGGAGGCTCCATTCGAACCTATGGCATCTGCTGCTCTGATATGTCACCTGAAAAACAGTTTTCCTGGTGGCAGTTACCTTGGCTAGGAGGGTGAATGAACTCCAAGCCCTTTGTACAGATTCCAACTACATCATATTTCACAGGGACAAGGTAGACTTAAGGACTAATAGAAAATTCTTCCCCAAGGTGATGTCTGAATTTCTCCTAAATCAGTCAATCACTCTTCCAGTGTTTTTTTACAGAGCATCTCACTCCAGGAGAGCATAAGCTCCACAGTCTGGATGTTAAAAGAGCTCTGGAGTACTACTTGGACCACACAGAGGATGTCAGGTTCACAAATTCTCTGTTGTTTGTTACCTATAATGAGGTAGGACAAGGTACAGTGAAGCTCGCTAGGATCAAGCCCAACTCTGCAGAATGCTGTAGTAGAGTTACTGCAGGGAACAATGCAATTTCAACGGGAGTTAGTCCCATTTGCCATACAGGGAAACTGTGACACTGTGCTTGATCCTAGCAGGCTTCACTGTTAACTGGCATGCAGGAGAACCATTTCTCTCTGGGTAGTAGCCTGTATTAATATCTGCTCTGGCAAAGCTGGCAAGTTTATTATACCATTAGAATGACGACTGAATTTTGTCACCACTATTAGGGCACCACAATAAGGGTGGCGATGACAGGGGCAATCTTGATTTTAGATCACCCCTCAGTCATGCAGCCCTTTGCGCCCACGCAATTTCTACCCCCTCCAGGGCATGCCCACCCCAGAGGAGGTTATATTTAGTTGTGGGGGACGAAGTCCCCAGCAAAACATGACTATTTCCTGGGACGGGGCTTTGGCATCTCCGTCCTGGGAGCCACAATGCCTGGTGCAGAAATGCCAGGTGGCATATTGCCGGCACCCCTAACCGGTGTGTGGACAAAATGACTGCCACACCGATATGGGTGAACCAGCAAGCTTCTACCAGAAGGGCTGAGGGCCCAGTCTATGAGGGGCACCTCCACCTCTGTGGCAGCATCCAGAGGGGTCCTCATTCAGGAGATGGGTAAAGCAGCTACCTGGAATATAGTACACACCTTTACAAAGCACTACTGTTTGGAAGTTCAGTCTAGAAGAGAGGCTAGCTTTAGTACTTCTGTCTTGCAGAACATTTTCCCTAAACAGGTTCTGTACCCAGCCTCCCAAGGTACTGCTATGGAGTCTGCTATTGTTAAACAGCTACTGAAAGATTCCTGGGGTTTGAAGAAAATAAAAATACTCACCTATAGTAATGTTGTTTCTTCAAGGGATCCCTCATTAGGTTTAAAAAGATATGCCGTTTGAACAGCGACAATTCACGATCGAACGACATTACAGCGACAATTCGCTGTTGCCACTGTAATGTCATCGCAGGACCCGGCACTGCTGTCTGAGGGTCTTGCACACTTTCCAAATCAACTCCGACCGGAGTTGATTATCTTTATTACGGGGGGGTGCAGTGGGCAGAGCCCCCCCCACATTGGTGTTTCGGGGAGGGGGGGCAAAGCCCCCCTAAAGAAAGGTAACTTTCTCTGGACGGGTTTATGCCGACTGCAGTTGCGATTGACATAGATCTGTTGCTGTAACGTCAGTCGACAACTTTGTTGTCAAACCGGCGTCATGGAGCCATTTAAAAATCCCATCCGTTCCTCCCCTTCCAGAACCTGGAAAAAGGTTCATATAAGAATCAATTTCTTTTGATTGCTTGAGCATTACTTATCACGTTGTTTTACAACTGATATTCTGTGGCTTTGACAGTTTATTATTTTTCTACCATAGTGAAAGTTTTTTTTTTTTTAAATGTATTTAGTTTTTGTTAACTGGATAGGGTGTGCTAGGCAGACACTTGCCTATTTTCAGGCATGGCCCAGGTTACATCAGCAAGGTAACACAGGTTAATACAAGGTTATCAAAAGACATGGCAAGTTTGTAAAAGAAGTTGTTAAGAGTAGCGGCAAACGCCAAGCAAGATAAGAGTGTGCAGTGATACATATAAACAACAATGTATAAGAGAATTACAGTTTTAGTTTTACAGAGATTCAGTGAGGGTTCCAGAACTTTTATCTCAAATGGGCACTTCTAATTGGTCATTTAGTTAGCTTTAGTGGTCACTGCTCACCTTAGCTTGAGAAATAAATCTGCCATTACAGGGCAGAGGTGAACATGATCACACAGCAGAGTTTTGAATTTCATTCTGCGTTCTTTATTTGCATAAAATTCTAAAGCTCTGTCAGAGGGCAAGCACCATCCACAGGACTGAAGATGCTGTTGTTAAGTCTAATGTGGGATCCCTTGGAAGAAACAGCATTACTACAGGTGAGTAATTTTTTCATCTCAGTTTAAGTTCACTTTACATTTTTTTGGTATGGCACAGTTCAGATCATATAATATCATATCATATCTTGAGATCAGATCTTATTATTTATTTAGTTTTTGTTGACCGGGTAGGTGCACTAGACAAAACAAATTGTCTATTTTCAGGCACGACCCGGGAGGGTTACGGACAAAGTAAAACTCAAACATTTCATGCAAACTATTAACCAGAATATAGTGGGTAGGAGACATCAAAACAAGTGAATTAAGGAACTAAAACAAGATGTAACATAAAAACAGTACAGGGGTGTAAGAGAGCAACCCAAAATAAGTGCACATGTAAGCATAAGAAATATAAAATATCACAGTTCAAGACACAGGGAATGGGGTGCATGAACATTTATCACTGGCTAGAAGGAGTTTTTTGAAGGTCATTCTTGAAGACCTAATGAGACTTATCACTTCTAATTGCCATTGGAATGGAGTTCCAGAGCTTTGGTGCAAACACTGAGAAAGCATGTATCTAAATTGGCCTGCTTTAGGACGTCATTTATGTGAAAGCTCCCTTGCCTCCATTGGGCAGCACTAATGTGAATTTTATGGCAGTCCCACCATAGTGCAGTGACTGAAAAAGAAAATGCAGTCGGTTTGCAAATGTAGAGCATAAGGTGACATAGCATACAATTGGCAACAGGGCAAAAGTCTTTTGCAAATGTGTTGGTAGATGCTGTACTCTTAATAGATGACAAATACTTTAGCATTAGTCTTTTTTTGTTGTCTTCCCCTTGAGAGGGGGAGGACTGCAAAATGCATTTTCTTCAGATTAATGTATAGCCAGTCTAGATGATGACAGTTTATACAGTTCTTGGCAAAACATGTATACTCATTAGCCAGTCAAACCTGAAGCCCTCCAGTAAAATCTCACTCCCAGCCCTTTTATCCTCTTAGGTGCTGTTTGCTGGCTTTCTCTCCCTTGATAGTCCAATCAAGTGTAGATGTTTGGAGCTGCTGGGAGTCTTGTTACTGAACGACTTGTAGCATCATGGTTTTGAGGCATGGTAGATGGCACAGGATTCTACATGTTGTCTCTCTCCTGTGGTCCTGTAACTTTGAGTTATTGCAGAAAGACTTGTTGCTCACAGATGATATGATGATGGTATCAGATGTTGAGAATACTCTCTTGGTGGTGCTGGATGTTCAAAACCCCATAGTTGATGGCATTAGTTATTTGTACCATGACTACAGTTACCTATGGAAATGGGCATTTATTGTCTGTAGGCTCTCATTTTAAATGAAAAGGAAATGAAATTAGATGTTAAGCAATACCATCTTGATGGCATTGTTGTTCAGACACACCATCCTTTTTGTTTGTGTGTGTGTCTCTCTCAAAATGGTTGTATTTTTATGCAGTACATGTTACAAAGCAAACATTTTTCATCTCACATCATTAGACATTAAGGGCCAGATATTCATAACTTTGCCCCAGGGCTAAATTAACATGGCCTGGCGGGCAAACTTAGCCCGGAGCACAAAGCAAGCTATATTCAAAAGGAATAGCCCAGGGCAAACAGCTTCTGAATATAGCATGGGAATGAGGTCGGGCAAACTGGGCTGGGAGTGCAGGGCAAACTTTGCCCTGGAAGAAGACCGCTCTGAATATAGCAACAAGGAAGTGCAAACCGCAACAGCAACACAGTGCACAGCAACGTGAAGGTAGGTAGAGGTGAACTATGTCGTCAATGTGTGTACCAGCAAATGTGTGGACCCAGTACAGCTGCAGGCAGCAGTGCATGTGAAAGTACAGTGTTCAGAACTGTATAATATTCCCCGAACTGTTTGCGCAGCGCTAACAAGTTTGCGCGGGTTTAGCGCGGAGCTAAACCGTTTGTCCAGTGCAAACACGTTTGCCTGGCACTAAACTTTGCCATATTCAAAAGTGACATGCAAATGAGCCTACTTAGGTAGTTTGTGGGCAAACATCCAGATTAGCATCTCATTATGTCCTGATTTGCATGCAGTTTGTCCAGCGTTACTGCAGGGTCTCACTTGCTCCATCTGTAGGTCAGTCTGGAAGTACAGGGGCTGGCCAGGTCCGATAGCAGCTCCACCTGTAGGTCAGTCTGGCAGTGCATGATGATAGCTGTAGGCTACATGTAAACAGTACAGCATAGCATAGAATATTGTACCCCAGGGGACAACACAGCATAGGCACAGATGGTGGTGGTGCTGTATGCAACTGTCACACTGTAGGTCATGCTACAGTGCACAGCAGACACTACAGTAGCAAGGGGGCTAGTAGTGTGGACACAGCACTGCCTATGGTGTGTAGGGCAGTGATGATGATTGCACTATACACAGTGACAGGCCCAACATGCAGGTGTTTACTGACAGTGGACATTACTGTTACGCTGTTGTGTGCCCCACAGATGCTGCACCTCTGGCATGGGATCCTTACAGTGACATATACATGTCCAGCTTTGTGTGCTGTGGCAGTTGTACAGCTGTGCGGTATGTGGCCGGGGCATATATTATCAGAAAGGCACACTGGTGTTTGGGTATTCCCAGTACTGGCCCATGTGCACTGTGTGATATGTCCCAGCCTTGTGGCCACACCTGGTCTGTGGCACAGCCTGGCCACCCGTACACTCTCCTCTCAACATCCTCCATGCCCACAGTGCTGCATTTGTGTGCTGGCATCTGTTGGTGTCCACAGAAGAATGGTTTGCAGGTGTGTGCTGTATGGCGACACTGCCATGCTGTCCACTGGCGGCAGGTTCCCCACTTACTGCCTAGCATGGCCGGGACTGGTGGCAGATGATGGCATCATTGTGATGCCATCAGTGAGCAGCATGTTTCCTTTATGTCTGGCAGTGTCTGTGTGTCATATTTATTTGTTAGGGTCGCACAAAGCTGCGCAAACACCATGCAAAGCCAAAATGTCACGCAAAGCTAATTGCCCAGGGTTAAGACTACCTTTTCCTGGGTGGAAATGTGCACCACGCTAAGTGTCATGCTAAGTCGCGCAAAACCACTTTGTGCGGTGCTATTCGCTGAATATAGCATTGCACCTATATTCATGTACATGCCCCCTCAGTTTGCCCCTTGCATACATTATGATTTTGCCCGGTGCTAATGCAGTTTGCGTGTGCTATTTGGCTGTTTGAGTACAGCAAACCCTTGCTAATCCCGCACTAAACCTGTGCAAATGGTTTGCGCTCAGCGCAAAGATTTGAATATCTGACCTTCAGACAGCTAAACTGAATTTTGCTTACATTTTAACTAGGAACATTTGATAAGCATATTTTTGCCTAAGTTAACAAAAGAACGTTGTCCTAGTTCATCTGAACCCATACTTTTAATTAGGCAAGTTATGATATACATATAACAAAAGCTTCAAACTAATAGTATTGAACAGTAACTTCAGAAAAGTCACACAGCTGTGACAATAACAGCTTAGGTATTTAACAATAATGAGAACTAATAAGACTATACATTATATAAGAGTAATGTCATAAACTTTTTATCCCACATTGGTTTCATAACAACCAGTAGAGGGTACTGGGGTCAGATTCACAAAACCTTGCCCAGGACAAACTGTTTTTTGCCTGGAGTTGGTATTCACAAAGCCCAGTTTGCCCTTGGAAACTCTGTTTGCACCCGGGCAAAGTTAGGAGGGGGCCTGCAGTGCAAATGATGGGGAGGAGACCTACATATCCCTCAGCCCTCCCAGCTCTTAGCCTGATCTAATATTGCCTGCTTTTCTTCTTTTTCTGTGTGTTTTTTTCTTTTTTTTTCTGAAACCCCTGACCTTCCGCAGTCTATGCTACTGTCTGTCTGTTACTGTCTCTCCTTCATTTTCATGAATCCTTGTTTATTGTTGTTCACCTTTATCTTTGCTCACTTGCCAAATTAATTATCTCAGGTCCTACTGTATATGCTCTCCCCAGCCCACAGATGTTGCTGTACCCCCAGCACCACTGTTCTTATTCTAATATTTGCATTTAAGCTTCTTGCTCTTAACTAGTTTCAAACACCACGAAGTCTTGCTGCTATTAGGACTTAATGCAGTCAGCCTCAGCCTCTGAACTGCCCCGGAGAGGATAGGGTTAACTCCAGAGCAGTCTGGAGTTCCACAGCGCGAGGGCGCTGTTCAAAGCTCTATCTGGCAAGTTTCAAATGAAACTGCCAGGTTCTTTACTCCATTTTCACTGAACAGTCGCTCCGGAGATCAGCTCCTTCAGCTCGGTTCATTTCGCGGTTCAAGCGAGTTTACTCGGTTCATTTGAACCGGCAAGCGTTAAAAATTACCGCGTTTTCGGTCAGAAGCTCTATCTGGTAAACCGTAAGTACTAAAAAAAATAAAGTCTGTGTGGAAATACATTATCGGTTCAGTCTGAACCGATCAGTGGCTTATTTTACGATTTTTTGGGCTTTAGAAGTGCGGTACCCGGTTCTTATCGGTTCTAAAAAAACTTAATTTTTGGGTTTTTCCAATACCCGTGACACGGTTAGGAACCGATAAGGGTGTCTTGCCTGGCACTGCAGTTTAAAGGGCAAGTTGGTTGGTTAGGCTGGCATTATGTCTGAGAAACCCAAAAGAAAAACCGGGCTCACTGGGTTTCAACACTGTGATGTCTGTGGGGAAGCCTTTGCCAAGGCTGACCCACACACCACTTGTGTCTATTGTCTGGGGGCTGACCACCTCCTGTCAGACTGCCAGGTGTGTAAAAATTTCCATGCAGCCACCCTGGAAAGAGATTGGGCGGCTCAGGGGAGCGAGGAGGCCAAAAAGTCCGCGACCGGATGGCCAGCCCGGTCCAGTAACCACTGGACCAGAGGAGTGCCTCTGACCAGGCGAGACTCTCTGGCAAAAGAAAAGCTGGTTCAGAGGAACCAGCTCCAGCAAAAAGACAAAGAAATCAGCAGGTCTGGAGTCCAAAATTGTCTCTCAACTGCTGCAGAAATAGCAAAGCCATTCAGATTGTTCAATCTTTGTCTCAGGGGACTTGTCGCGCCTACAATTGGGAAAAGGGTGGCTTGCTCAGGTCCGGTGGTTCAGGATTATGATGTTGAGGAGTTTTATGAACCACAGGAGAGGGAGGAGGAATTTGATCAGTGTATTTGTGACTGGGAAGGTCTGGACGTGCCCATTGAACCGGGCAATTCTCCAGATAGACCCTTAGAATCTCCCCCTTTACTGTCCGAGTCCCCTTCTCATTTTATGTTTTATAAAAAGGTGGCAGAAACCCTCCAGCTCCCTTTAGAGGAGGCTGTGGATGAGCAAGAGGAGCCTGATTATGTAAAAATGATGGATATTCCAGAGTCTAGAAGGTTGTCTATTCCTTTGCATAAGTCATTTAGGAAGCAAACAACAAAGATTTTAAAAATCCTCATTCTGTTCCTCCTGTAGATAAGAAAATGGACAGAAGGTATACTTTATCAGGCCCTGATACAGACTTCCTCTCCGAGCAGTGTAGTCATGTAGGTGTTGTTCAAGCTGCAGCCTGTGACAGGTAATATTCCCTGGCATCACATCCTCCTGATAAGGATTCCAGGAAGATTGATGCCATGGCGAAAAAGCAATATATGGCAGCTTCATTGGGACTCAGGCAGGCTAATTATATGGCTTATGTGGCTAGATATCAGAAATCTAGATGGGACACTATATTGCAGTTAGCCAAGCAGGCCCAGGGCCAGCTGGCTAGTGAGTTGGAACAAGTGGCTGCTGATGGCATTGAAGCTTCTAAAGTTCAATTTCATACTGCCGTTGATGTTAATGATGTTCCTCTAGGGTCATGGCCACTTCTGTAGCTCTCCGTGGTTGGCATGGCTTAGATGCACTAATCTGTCCCAAGATACTCAGGCAAAGGCTATAGATTTTCCTGTAGAAACTCTCTGTTTGGAGATCAAACAGAAAATTACATGAAGAAAATGGATGAATACAGAACTACCTACAAAAGCGCCCAAGCTAAGGAGAGGCATGCCACTCCACAAAGGCATGCCCCCAGGGGTAGGGGCAGGCCTTACCACAGGCCCTTTTATCAAGTTCAGGCCTCTTCAGCCTTTGCACAGAGGGTTTTTTTCAGAGGCAGGGGTAGACGGGGCACAGGCAGACCATCTCCCTCTCCTCAGAATAAAGCTGCTGCCAAGCAGGCACCCTGATGGGGTGCCCAGGGCCGATTCTCCTGTACCGGTGGGGGGCAGGTTGGCTTATTTCAGCCAGAACTGGTTGTCCCTAACTTCGGACAAATGGGTTCTGGAGGTGGTAAGCCAAGGTCTGGTTCTCAGTTTCAAACAGTTCCCAAAGATGAGAGCCAGACATTTTCACCTGCAAATCCTTCAGAAGCCCTTGCTTTGGAAGCAGAGGTTTCTTCTCTGCTGGGCTGCAAAGCAGTGGAAAGAGTCCCTCCTTGCCATCAGGGCAGAGGTCTGTACTCGAGGTATTTCTTACCCCAAAAAGACAGGAGAGTGGTGGCCCATCTTAGATTTAAGGTTCCTGAACAAGCACCTTTGAAACCAAAGTTCAAAATGTTAACTCTGGCAATGATTCTGCCTTCCCTAAGGCCAGGGACTGGCTAGCTTCCCTGGACCTCAGGACGCCTATTTTCATATTTTGATCAGGCCTTCTCACCGAAAGTACCTCAGGTTCGAACTACCTCTGGCCACTACCAGTTCAGAGCAATGCCCTTCGGCCTACCTCTGCTCCAAGGGTTTTCACAAAATGTTTAGCTGTAGTAGGGCTCATTTAAGAAGGCAAGGTTGGTGTTTCCCTACCTGGACGACTGGCTCATAGTGGGTCAGTCTCCAGATCAGGTAAAATCCACTTGCAAGTCTCCCAGCAACTTCTCACTTCTCTGGGATTCCTGTTGAATTTTCCAAAGTCAGTTCTGGAACCAGTTCAGGTACTAACTTTCATAGGTGCAGAATTGAACACAAAGTCAGCCAGGGCATTCCTTCCCTCCGAAAGAGTGGACAGACTCATTGCCCTGGCATCCTCCTTTACCCTGCGGGTCTCTCGACCAGCAAAGCACTTTTTGCAGCTCCTAGGGCACATGGCTGCTTCCACAGCTGTCATGCAGGGAGCAAGATTTCAGATGAGACATCCAGTTCCACTTGAGGTCCTACTGGTCTCAAAGGAAGGACCCCTATCCAAGTTAATCCCAGTGACCAAAACCTGATCCTAGCCCTTCAGTGGTGGCAGGATCGAAGCAGTTTAACTCAGGGGTCCCCTTCTTACCCATTCTTCATTCCCTCACCCTCACCACGGATGCCTCCCTGTTAGGGTGGGGGGCACATTTGGGCGACCTTTCCACTCAGGGAGTGTGGTCCCCTCAGGAATCTCTGCTCCACATCAACCTTTTGGAACTCAGAGCTGTTCTCTTAGCGCTTCAGGTTTTTTCGACTACTGTCCAGAACAAGGTAGTCCAAGTCAGGACAGACAACACCACAACAATGTGGTACATCAACAAGCAAGGGGCACTCGGTCATCAGCCTTGTGCACCGAGCAATGAAGTTGTGGTCTCTGGCTTACTCCTGAACACCTCCTGATAGCAGTTCACCTTCCAGGGAAGGACAATGTCCTCATGGATGCCCTCAGCAGGATTTCTCAGGGCCATCACGAATGGGCTCTGAATTCTCTGGTGCTGGGGTCAGTCTTTGCCAGATGGGGCACCCTCAGATAGATCTTTTCGCAGCCCCAGACAACCACCAACTTCCCTGTTTTGTTGCAGGCCTCCAGTTCTGGGATCAGTCCCACTGGACACCTTTCAGTTGGATTGGAAAGGAAGTTCTTGTGCTTTTCCCCTTCCTCTCCTCTTCAGGGTACTAGTAAAATCAGAACTCAGCCCTGCAGAGTGATTCTGATTGCTCCAGACTGGGCCAGACAGCCCTGGTACCCTCTCCTCCTGTCCTGACATTCCACTCTCCCTCAGCTTGCCCAGGACCCACGACCTGTTGACCTGTGCACAGGGAGAGTGTGGTATCCAACCTCAATTCCCTCCACCTCAAGGCCTGGTTCTTGAGGAGCTAGAATTGCTGATTTACACCTTTCTCAAGGTGTCCTGGATATTTTAAAGGCTTCTAGGAAACCTTCCACTAGAGCCACTTACAATTCTAAGTGGAAGAGGTTTTCCATTTGGTGTTCTGGTAATCAGATTATCCCAGAATCTGCTAATCTGCCCATTTTACTGGACTATTTGGTCCATTTAAATTCCTTAGGCCAGCTACCTTAAAGGTTCATCTGGCAGCTGTCTCTGCTTTTGTGTCAGCGGGGAAGCTTGCTTTCCTTTCTTCTCACCCTGTATTTGCCAAGTTTTTTAAGGGGTTACTTCACACTAACCCCCCCCTTTCGGAACCAGCTCCTGCATGGGACCTGAATGTTTGCATTGCTCAGCTAATGCAACCCCCCTTTGAGCCTCTGTCCTCGGCAGACCTCAAGTTTTTGACTTGGAAGACTGTTTTTCTAGTGGCTATCACTTCTGCTAGACGTATAAGTGAATTACAGGCCTTGTCAGTAGAAGAAGATTTTATTTCTTTTCACAGAGATAAGGTAGTCCTTAGGACTAACAGAAAGTTTTTACCTAAAGTGGTTTCAGATTTTCATCTCAACCAATCCATCTCTCTCCCAGTATTTTTCACTGAGCATTCCTCCTCAGGGGAGAGGAGATTGCACAGTCTGGACGTCAAAAGAGCCCTAAACTACTATTTGGAGCGCACCAAGGGTCACAGGTTCGAATCCCTCCAACTCTTCCTTACCTATGGAGAGGTTGGCAAAGGGAGACCTGCCACTAAGAGGACAATTGCGAGGTGGATTGTCTCTTGTATCCAGTTCTGTTACCAAAAACTAGGTAGAGAACCTCCCTCAGGACTGAGGGCTCATTCCACCAGGGGTACAGCTGCATCTCTAGTGGCTGCTAGAGATATTCCCATTTTGGAAATTTGCCAAGCTGCTACCTGGAAAACAGTCCACACCTTTACCAAGCATTATTCCCTGGATGTCCAGTCCAGGAGAGATGCTCGGTTTGGCACAGCTGTGCTTCAGAGCCTATTCCCCAAGTAGGTTCTGACCCTTCTCCATGGAGGTACTGCTGTATAATCTGCATTAAGTCCTAATAGCAGCAAGATTTCATGGTGTTTGAAGAAAAATTACTCACCTTAGTAATTGCTTTTCTTCTCATGGAGTCTTGCTGTATTAGGACAACCCTCCCTCCTACCCCTCAGAACTCCTACTTGAGTATGGGGTTGTCAAATGTGCAAGCACTGTCATGCCATTTCAATTTCTCTCTAGCTCCCCCCCTCCTTTTGTTCATTTGGGTTAGGAACTAGGTGATTCTGTTTTTTGTTAAGTGATAGGTGGCTCCCTCTCTGGACTTGAGTCTTTGGGGAGAGGGGGCCTATTAGTGCTTGTCATGGGTGATTCTAACAATAACAGGTTATTTTGTTATTGTTCTATGATTGTTGTTGTGTTTTTGTTGTTCTACTACTGGTAACTAGCCAATGGCTAGTGTAGAGCTTTTCCACACAGACTTGCTATATTACTTTAGCTTCGTAAAGAACCTGGCAGTTTCATTTGAAACTTGCCAGATAGAGCTTTGAACAACGCCCTCGCGCTGTGGAACTCCAGACTGCTCTGGAGTTAACCCTATCCTCTCCGGGGCAGTTCAGAGGCTGAGGCTGACTGCATTAAGTCCTAATACAGCAAGACTCCATGAGAAGAAAAGCAATTACTAAGGTGAGTAATTTTTTCTTATGATCTTATATTGTTGTACTGTGATATTTATTGTTAATTATATTCATTGTAAGTTGTGCTTGTGTAATTTGTTCATTGCTTTGTGTTGCTGTACTTTGGTTCACATCAGGACCTCCTTGTAAATGAGCACGCTCAATGGTGCTTTCCTGCAAATAAACTTAAAAAAAAATATATCTCTGCAGTGCAATTCACAAAGGTTGTGTTCCATGCTAGGGCCTTTTACAAAGGCCCTTGCGTGTAAAAATTACCGCTGACAAAAACCTGGCAGTAATCCGCGCAACCCTGGTGGTTGGCGGAGGTACTGTGGCCCCCCTCCCATTCTCTGATTGCCGTCCCCATATGCTTTAATACCTTTCCATAGTGTAGTGGTCCCTCCCTGGTCCCTGATTGCCGACCCTATGTGTTGTAAGAATTTTCCATAGTGTAGTGGTCCCTCCCCAGTCCCTGATCACCGACCCTATATGTTGTATGAATTTTCCATAGTGTAGTGCTCCCTCTCCTGCCTCAATCGCCCACCAGATATGTCATAATATTTTCCATAGTGTAGTTGTGCCCTCCCCCGCCCCAACCACTGATCGACATCCACAAATGGAAAAAACGCATTCCGTGGTAGTCTAGTGGTCCCTCCCAGTCCCTGATATTCATCCACTGAAAACACCCTGCAACCCCTGGTGGTCTAGTGGCTCCCCAACCCCTCCACCATCTCAGGTAATCACCTACCACCCAGCTACCCCTCCATCATGACTCCCATTCGGCGAGCAGCACAGCCCTCCTCTCACCTCCACAGCTGCCAGCTTACTGAACTATGAATGAGCGTGTACTATAGGTATGGGCTCATTTCTATCTCAGTCCAGCTGGCAGCCGTAAAGCGAGGAAGAAGGGCGATACTGCTGTGAAGAGTCATGATAGCGAAATGAGGTGGTGGGTGTTAACTGAGAGGGGTGAGGGATATGAGGGGTCGCTGAACCACCAGGGATTACTGAGGTATTTTCAGTGACAGAATCAGAGACTGGGAGGACACTAGACTACCAGGATTTGTTCATAAGGGATGGTGATTGGACATCGGGGAAGGGGGAGGACACTAGACTACCAGACAATGTGTTATTTTTCCATTTAGGGATGACGATCGGTGACCGGGAGATGGGGGGACACTAGACTTCCAGGGATTTTTTTTTCCCCATTTGTGGACAGCGATCGGGCAGGGGAGGGCATCACTGCACTATGGAAAAATATTATGACATATTGGATGGGCAGTCGGGGGGGGGGGGACAGATCACTACACTATGGAAACCGATTTTTCCCCTATGGGGTCAATGATCAGGGAGGGGGAGGGCACCATTAGACTACCAGGGATTGCAGCTGTGTGGGGCAAAAGCTGGTGGTGGGGGGAGCCGCACTAAGCCACCCAAAGGCCATGCAAATGGGCTTGCTAATGGCCAGTAGCACCTTGCATGTCCAATGGGCTCATTTGCTTGGCTACTTTTGTGACTAGGGACTTAGCACATGTGCGCTGTTGTTGACAGCCCATTCTCCCTCTGGCTGTGGGGGCAGCACTACTGGGGTTCCTGGTGCTTTTCCTGGGTTAGCGCTGCCCCAATCTACAGTCGAATAGTGCAGCATGCTATCTGACTGTGAATAGCAAGATCGCCCCCAAGCACAAACTCGGGGTGCAGCACAAACTTTTGTGCGGCACTTTGCCTTTTTTAGTGAAGCCTGCCCCTTGTGTCAAAACCTCCACTGAGAAAAATTGATAATGCCTACGATGTACTTGTTTATGCATTTCAGTGCCACTTACCTGATCTGTTTCTAAACAAAGTTAGAGATGACACTGAATCTTACACTATACTTAGTGAAAAAATACACAGCCATTTCAACCTACAGAAATGACAGGCTTGCTTTTAGCAGAAATAGAACTAACTAAAAGCATTATTTCCATTATTAGGGAATCGGGCATATTAAGTTCAAACTTGACCTGAGAATATATGACTCTGTATTGCCCACAAGGTTCGTCTGTAGGTACTGCACTGCATCTTTATGTTCTAGACCCTCCTGCAAATGTAAGATGCAGGGGTTTTTGCACCTGCTGCTGCCTTCCAGATTCTCAAGCTTGTTTGTCAGTCATTTGTGGTGTTTTGTGGTCGTGAGTCTCTGTTCTTGGGTCTCGTTTGTTTCGGTGATATTTTCTAGCCGAGTCTCTGATACCTAGAAGCATAGGAAGTGTTGGCAGAAAAGGACCAGCCCTATTTTCACTGCCTAACACTACAATCTGGACCCTACTTGGTCACAGGTGTTCCTCTCTCCTCCGTTACCTCCGTTTATAATACCCATGTGCCTATCCCACTCATGCTTGAAGCTCCCGACTGTCTTTGTCCCCTACCACCTCTTCTGGCAGGCTGTTCCAGGCATCTAGTACCCTTTCTGGGAAGAAGTATTTCCTGATATCCCTCATAAACTCCCCCCTCAAGTTGCATAGCATGTCCCCGTGTACTGGTGTTCAACCTCTATTGAAAGAGGCTCCTCACCTGCACTTTGTTCACACCTATAAGATACCTATAGGTCTCAGTCATGTCTCCTCTCGCTCTCCTCCCTTTCAGTGTGTACATGCCCAGCTCTCACAGTCTCTCCTCGCATGACTTCTTGTGCAAATCCCACACCATTTTAGTAGCCGTCCTCTGGACCGCTCACACCCTTTCAATGTCCTTGCAGAAGTGTGGCCTTCAGAACAGGACACAGTACTCATTAGAGGTGGAGCAGCCAATATAAATGAACTTGTGCTGCATACGGTGTGAATGCAAGTGGCGCAAGTGCCACTCAGTGAAGAAAATGCAATTTATTAGATTAAATGTGTATGGCGTGGAGGTTATGTAAATTTGTTTAGCTTTTAGAGGTTTTTTAAATAATAGTTACTCAAGTTTATCAGTAACTTAATGCTTTTAGGGGAGGCATACTGGTATTGTATAAAGGGGAAGTTGACATACAGATTCGTAAACTGCATTAACAATCATTCATGATAAAGTGTCCTGTGACTTACAGTGTAAATTTATCTAATAGTAGGTTGGATTATTAATAGTCATTGAAATAATGAGGTTAAATTGGATAATATTCAGGGCTCGAATTAGTTGACAGGCACAGTTATAGTAAAAAAACCAAAAAACACAAATTATATGTTTAAAATCTACGTAAACTGACATCTCCGAAGGTATGCACAATTAAGACAAATAGTTTTAGCAATTGTGTCTTTAATAAAAGTTTGGTTGAAAGCAGTTTAAAGGCTACTAATTTGTCTTATTGATAACCAGTAGAATAGGTATAACTGCTGTACTGGTGTTTTTACAATTGTGCCTTCCAGCTATAAGATGCAAGACAATTATTGCGGATTTTTGACTTGTATTAATTGAAAATGACCAATAGGGGTTTTTTAGTAGTAGTTTTTTATATTTTTGTATTCTGCTCATCTGATTTGTTAGCTAATAATGTTACCTGGGTTGAAAAAAATGGAACATATGAAAACAGAACAAATCAATATTTGATTCAAGGTGTAGGAGAACACAACCTAGGTCTGATTGATTTGGGACTGCTAAAACAATGGGAAACAAAGTGATTGGTTGAATATATTGAAACTAGAAAGTTAGATTTCAGCTTTTTGGGACTACAAAAATTGCTGCGGTCTGGTGGTGTTGAGGAGAATCCAGGCCCAGCGGACCATATGGATATAACAGATTGGCTGAAACGGCAGGGACTTCAATTAGTGCATATGAATGTCTGCAGTTTGCTCCTGAAAAAACATGAATTAGGGGCTTGGATCTCCTCATGTGACCCAGACATAGTAATGATTATGGAGTCCTGGTTAAAACCGAAAATTGATGATAATTTAGTCCATATACTGTAGAAGGATATCATTTTATTAGAAGGGATAGAACAGAACAAGCATTTGTCAATGCTGAATGTTGTCTCGTTGGCATTGGCCTTGGTAGTGCAGGAGTTAGAGATGCATAATAGGAATGGCAGTGAAGTATTGAACTGACGCCAACCCCACCCCCACCCTGCAGAGACTGAGAGGCATTGGGATGTGACTTTGGGGTGTCAGCTATAACGCTCATGCCATTTTACCTCATCCTACCCTGTAGACACTGAGAAATGTGGTGTGCTTTGGGCCTTATACTTACCCCATTCCATAAACAAATATGCTGAGACGGGTGCAGTATAGGAGAATGGGGTGAACTTTAGGGCCGAACACTCCAAGGCACACCTCGATGCCTGTCACTGGCTGCAGGGTGGGGGTGGAGGTGGAATGGCGTGAGCATTACAGCTAATGATATCAAGTCACACCCCTGACACCTGGCAGTCTCTACAGGGTGGGGTGTCATAGTTGGAAACCCTAATGTCATAGGCATTTGTTGGTATTGTCACTCCAAATTTTTGACATGGGCTTTTTGTGACCCCAGCTGATGAAGAGTGGCACAGTCAGTTTGTTAGCTGAAAGGTGGTGTTGCACAGCGACTATGCCATTTGGTGACACAGGGACGAAAACACATTTTGGGTTGGATGTGAAAAATGACAACTGTATTGTTCATGTGGAGGTGTTAAAAAAATGGCAACGTTGAAAATCGAGGGAAAATATGAAAAATTGGTGAAGCCATGAACATGTATAGAAACTGAGCAGCACACGTCCGTAACCCAATTATTTTTGGGATTTTTTTAGCCACATTTTCAACATAGGCATTTTGGGACCTCTCCTCATGAACAGTGTTGCTGTGATTTTGTTAATCTGTCCCAAAAGTTGATTTCCCACGGCGACCATGCCATTGCGCGCCACAGGTGCAGAAACACATTTTGGGCAGGCTGTGAAAAATGACAGCTGTACTGTTCATAAGGAGGTGTGAAAAATTGCCAGTGTTGAAAATCTGGCATGAAAATATTGCAGATTTGCGAAGTTACAAGGGTGCGTTGAAACTGCGCAACACACACTTGTAACACAGTCATTTTATGAACGTTCGTCACCAAATTTTCAACATAGGCATTTTAGGACCTCTGTTCATGAACGGTGTCACCGTCATTTTCTCAAATGGTCCCGAAAACTGATTTTGCACAGTGACTGCGCTATTCAGCACCGGACGTGTGAAAACATATTCTGGCCAGGATATGTAAAATGACAGCTGTACTGTTTATAAGGAGGTGTGGAAAAATGCCAATTTTGAAAATCTGGAGTGAAAATATTACAACTTCACGAAGTTACGATCGTGCAGGGAAACTGCGCAACACATGCTTGTAAAACAGCCATTTTTTGGATTTTTTTTTTTACAAAATTTGCAACATAGGCTTTTTGAGAGCCCTCCTCATGAACGGTGGCACTATCATTTCGTTACTCGGTCCCGAAGGTGATTCCGGCGCAGTGACATGGAAATCACCTTTCGGGACTGAATAACACCATGACAGTGACTGAATTCATGAGGAGGGGTCCCAAGAACCTCATGTTGAAAATTTGGTGCCAAATTTCCCAAGATATGCACCAAGGTTGAAAAAAACACCCTATTTATGCCATTATACAGCTTACTGGCATTTCTTCTGTTCGCAGTCAGCTTTGAAGAGTGCAGATGTGTTCCCGGTCCACCAAAGATAGTCACGCCATGCTTGGAGGTAAGTATAGGATGGGGGGTGTGGGAGGCAGGGTGCACAGCGGTGGCAGCGGGTTGGGGAGGGCCACTGGAGTCGACGAGGGACCGTTTTCTACTTTACAGTTTGAAAAAAAAAAAACATTGTGGGACAGTTTCTCTTACAGGGGCATTTGTCACGCTGGGGTTGTCTCCCAGTGTGCCACCTGAGTGTTGTTTTTGGGGAGGAGTTCTGTAGCCGACGGGGGATTGGGCACCCCCATTGACACACAACAAATTTTGGGAGGTACATTATGCTGACGGGAAGTGGGCTCCCCTGTTGGCAAATGAAACTGGGAAGGGGGGACATGATGCCAAGGGGGATTGGGCGCCCCTCGGCACACACTTTAAATGGGAGGGGGGTTGCATTATACCGACGGGGAGTGGGCGTCTCCGTCAGCAAATGACATGTGTTGGGGTATGCCGAGAGGGGGATTGGGCACCACTGAAGTCGGTTCTCCATGCGGCGACAGTCAGTGCCGCCATGTTAATGGAAGGGCTTCACCAGGAAAGGCACGTAGGGAGGGTGTGTTTTGGTGCCGCTGCATGACGAGCTTGGCTGTCATTGCAACGGGCCTTTTCTTAGATGTGCTTGCCACATTATGTATTCCTGGTGTGGCACCAGCATGCTGGCTTATTGGGGAATGAGGGACGCACCTACTGATGCGTGCCCCGCATTCACCCAAGAATGACTGTGCCTTCAAATCTGCTACTAATGCAATATGTTGGCTGCTCAAGCGTGAGCCAACATAAAAATGGGGGGAGGAATAATAATTTATATTAGGGGGTTACTCATTTTTAGGACGATAGAAACAAAAGAATTAGTTTCTGGATGTGAACATTTGTTCCTTGAAATAATACTGGAAAATACAAAGAAACTGATGGTTGGATGTATTTATAACCCCTCTAAATCAAATATTCATGGGCTTGAGGAACTAGTAGAATTTCTGGATAATTATAGGAGTAGGGAAACCGGCTGGGTAATGATGTAAAAAAGTATATAAAACTGCTTCAAAAAGTAAATGTAACTCAATTGACAAATGATGAGCCAAGAATGAATAATAAAACAAAAACAGTGACTTTATTGGATTGGTTAATGGTTAATAAGGAATAATAGAGCAGTATGTGTATTATCAAATGCAGTTAGTGATCATTTGCCTGTTTGTTATATATGGAGCAATAAAAGACAAAAGGGACAAAATAGGATAGTAGAAACCAGGGCAGTAAGCAACAATAAATTAACATGTATAAAAAAAAAGGTCTAGCAGAAATAAATTGCAACAGATGTAACAGGGGATGTAAACAGTGTAAATACTGCAGTAGATTTACTATTGGTAATATAAAATGTAATAATTGATAAAAGAGCCCCCATGAAGAAGAAACGGGTAAGAGGCATAAACAATATGTGGTTAGAAAATGGGCATGAAAAATAATGCATCCTGATTGGCTGAAAGCCATTGTCAGGCATGCATTTATTTTTCAGTAGATGCCCGGTGAAAAACAAATCCCACTTTGGGGTGTCCCATTACTTCGGGTATCCAGGAGCACCCTGAAGTTTCAAAGTGGCCAGTCGCCATTTTTTCTCTCACTTAGCGAGCGAGTTGGCAGCCGGCCAAGCCCCCCCGTCTCTCTCTTATTATCCCCGTCTCATCTTATTTCTCTTACTTACAGCAGCACATTTAAAAAAAAAATAAACAAGGGAAGCAAAGAAAAAGGAAGCTGTTGATCCAGTCGGCTTCATGGTGGGAGAAGCAAGTTTCAAAACGGCAACTTGCGATTACCTCACAGCAGCTACGAAAACCACAAATGCAGTGCCATTTGGGCAGAAACCACTAACTGTTTTTATTTTTTATACTTCACTGTACTGTGCTCCTCTAAATGGCTTTCCAATATAAGACTGATCGGTTGCTATGGTACCACTACCATGCACGAGAGGAG
Source organism: Neoceratodus forsteri (assembly GCA_016271365.2). Classification (NCBI taxonomy): domain Eukaryota; kingdom Metazoa; phylum Chordata; order Ceratodontiformes; family Ceratodontidae; genus Neoceratodus; species Neoceratodus forsteri. The sequence continues at coordinate 242,578,103 of CM057451.1, forward strand.
CAGCATTTTGTTCTTTTTCCATACCACAGACAGACGTCCATTTGCGGCATGGAAAACCAACAAAAATGCCACTCTTCTCATCCTCTGTCCTCTGTCTCTCTCCTGAACAGCACAGAATACTTAGCAGTAGTTTCTAAATATTCAAACCAGGAAAGGTAAAACTCACTTTCATCCTGAAATGAAGACCTGTCCTGATCACACTCACTCTCCGAAACCACGGCTTTCTTTCCCGATTGCAACTGCTCTTGGCCCAAGTACTTTAAAAAATAAAACAACAAAAGGCAGTCTTGAAAACAAAAATGAAGCAGAAATAAAATACAGTGGGGAACAAAAATGTGCCATGACGACTGGGGGGGGGAGGGCACTGAACAAACACAAACTCTGCTGTTGGGGCACCAGTGGCATTTAACCGCCTTTTTTTTTTTAAACTGCAGTGTCTCCATTAGGACAAAAGTCCTCTATTTCAATATAGGTGGAGGGATTATTTAATTACAAAACTTAATATAAATTAATGTTTTATTAGCAATTTTTCTCATCCTTTTTTATTTTTATTTTTTTTTTACTGTGCCCATTTTTCTAAGCACAACACACCCAGGGTGGTGGTATTGTGATGATACCTGACCTTCCAGGGCCATAAGGCCTCCAGCTGCAGTATTGGGTCCTCATTACACCCCTGCTGTCCAGTATTTCCCAATACTACCCACCCTGTCGGGTATTATTGCTTACCTCAATGACACAATATTTAAATCTATTAAGGCTAGGGAATCTGCTTAGGTATGCTACAAAAAGACACATTTAGAGAATGATTGGAGCTTATTTAGACAGTTAAATAAATGTAAAAAAGAGATTAAGAGGGCAAAAGTTGAATTTTATAATAATGAACAGAAATCGAGTTTAAGATAAAAGAAAATATGGAATAGTGTAAATAATCCTCTTGAACCAAGAAAAACGAGTACTATAACTAGTTTATTAAAAGGGGAAAAGGAAATAATAGACAATAAAGAGATGTCAAATCTTTTGAATGAAAACTTTACTGATTTATCTAAATACTTAAGTGAATTTAAAAGTGATATGCAACAGAAATATAATAAGGAAATCCAAAATTTTACATTCAACATATTACAAAACTAGAAGTGTTAAAATGTTTACAAGGACTTAACGAACAAAAAGGCTCATGTTCTGATCATGTGGAGGCTAGAGTACTGAAATACACAGCTGAAGAACTCTCTGACCGCTTACAAATAATATATAATAAATCATTGATAACTCAAACTGTACCTGATATATGTAAAAGAGCATATGTGGCTTCAATTTTTAAGGGTGGACAAACTAACATCACAAGTAATTATAGGTCCATATCATTACTGTTTCAGGTGGGTAAGATACAGGAAAGGCTGTTGCGTCATCAAATGATGAAATATTTGGAGAAGTATAACATACTTACATCTTCACAGCATGGTTTCAGGGGTGGATGTGGCCTGACGACGGCCTTGGTCAGGTTCATGAATGATCTCCAGGAATTCATGGAGGAAGGTTTATATACGGGGGCAGCGTTTATGGACCTGACCAATGCCTTCGATCTCGTGTACCACCAGCTACTAGACATAAAGTTGTTGGAGATGGGTTTTGGGGATCCTGTAGTGAACTGGCTGCATAATTATTTGATGGGAAGGAAACAACAGGTTCAGGGGAATGGTGTGCCTTCAGAAGTAGTGGATGTTTGCTGTGGGGTCCCACAAGGATCTATTTTGGTTCCCATGCTGTTTTCACTTTACATTAATGAATTACTAACTATATGTACCAGTTCTCAAATGATGTTATATGCTGATGACACAGTTATTTATACTGTTGATAGAAATTTGGTAAACTTGAAACAAGCTCAGTAGTGCGAGTTTGAAAAGATGATACATTGATTTCACTTGAAGTGATTGGTTTTGAATAAAGCTAAAACGAAAGGAATGTTATTTTGCACAAATTATAAGCAGAAAGCAATAGAAGAACCTTTTCAGATTCACACTGCAGAAGGTACAAGTTTGGAAATAGAAACATGGAAACATAGACTTTGACGGCTGATAAGGACTGCTTGGCCCACCTAGTCTGCCCATTTCCCTACCTACAAGATAAGATGCAGATCCTTGTTAACCAACAGCCTATTTCTTCCTACCCCGCACCAGAAATTGCCTTATGTCTGTCCTATGCATTTTTGAATTCTCTCACAGTTTTAGACCCCACAACCTCCTCAGCAAGGCTGTTCCATACGTCAACCACCCCCTCCATGAAAAAAATACTTCCTCATATTGCCCCAAACCACCACCCATCTTCAAATTGTGTCCCCTTGCACATCTCTTTTTCTGAAAGATGCTACCTTCTTGGACTTTGTTGATTCCACTGAGGTACTTAAAAGTTTCTATCATGTCCCCCCTCTCCCTCCTTTCCTCTAGGGAATACATATTAAGCTCCTTGAGTCTCTCCTCATATGGCTTCTCTTGCAGGCCCTGCACCATTTTAGTTGCCCTCCTCTGGACTGCCTCCATCCCGTCTATGTCCTTGCGGAGATGGGGTCTCCAGAACTGGACACAGTACTCCAGATGGGGTCTCACCAACTGTCTGTACAGAGGGATAACGACTTCCAGTTTTCTGCTGGTGATGCCTCTCCCTATACATCCCAGTATCCCCCCAGCCCTCCCTACTGCCTTCTCACATTGCTTGCTAACTACTTAAGGTCATCTGATATGATTACCCCCAGCTCCCTTTCCATTTTTGTTGTTGTTACTACCCCCCCCCATTGTGTAATCTTCCCCAGGGTTTTTGTTTCCCAGGTGCATTATTTTGCACTTCTTTGCATTGAATCCAAGCTGCCATACTTCTGACCATTCCACAAACCTTGCCAAGTCCTTTCTCATCCTTTCCACGCCCCCTTGTGTATCAACTATGTTGCACATCTTTGTGTCATCTGCAAAGAGACATACCTTTCCTTCCAGTCCCTCTGCAATGTCACTTATAAAAACATTAAAAAGGACTGGACCCAGTACTGAACCCTGTGGTACCCCACTAGTAACCCCTCTTTCTTCAGAGTGGACTCCATTTACAATTACCTTCTGTGTCCTGTTGTCCAGCCAATGTTTTACCTAGGCTACCACTCTGGGACCCACTCCCAGGCTGGTTAATTTGACTATTAATCTTTTGTGTGGGACTGTGTCAAATGCCTTGCTAAAGTCTAGGTAGGCCATGTCCACAGCCCCTCCCTGGTCTACTACTTTGGTCACTCAAATAAATCAATTAGATTCATCTGACATGACTTTCTCGCTGTGAACCCATGCTGCCTTGGGTCATGTGCCCCATTGGCCTCTAGGTACTCAGCAGTTCTTTCCTTCAGAAGTGATTCCATCACTTTCCCTACCTAACAGGTCTGTAGTTTTCTTGCCTCTGTCTTGGTCCCACTTTTGTGAAGGGGAATCACATCTGCCTTCCTCTAGTCCTCAGGTACCACACCATCCTCCCATGATTTGTTAAAAAAGGTAGTCAGTGGTTTCACTAGTTCTCCCCTTAATTCTTTTAGAATTCTGGGGTGAATTCCTTCAGGCCCCATTGCTTTGTCCACCTTCACTTTTAAGAGTTTTTTCAGACCCCTTTCTTCTATGAAAGGACTGGGATCGACCCCCCTATCCAGAGTGCTTCTGTTAACTGGATTAGGCACCTCCCCCTCCTCCTCTTTTGTGAATACTGAGCAGAAGTATTCATTCAGTATCCCTGCTTTTTCACTGTCCCTCTCTTCCCACCCACCATCCATTCTATTCAGCCTCACTATCCCTCCCTTTGTCTTTCTACGCTCCCTGATGTACCTATAAAAGGTTTTATCCCCCTTCTTAACCGAGTTGGCTATCTTTTCCTCAGTTTGGGCCTTTGCTATTTTGACTTCCCTCCCTGCTTCCTTCTGTCTTAACTGGTACAGCTCTCTGTCCTGCTCCTTCTGTGTTTCCTTATACTTCCTGAATGCTGCATTTTTCTCCCTGACCTTCCCCGCCACCTCTTGAGAACCATAGTGGCTTTTTCTTTCATTTTGATTTGTTTATTTGTTTAACACAAAGGCTTGTTGCCTCTGTGATGGCAGTTTTGATGTTTCCCCATTGTTGCTCCACCCCTCTTTCTAGCCTGTTTGCTAGTGCTTTTCTAAGGCACTCTCCCATCTTGCCAAAGTCAGCCCTCCTGAAGTCCAGTACCTTCACTTTTGTATGGTTTGACTCTGTAGCTGAGTTTATCGTGAACCACACTGTTTGGTGGTCACTTGTTCCCAGATGGCTACCCAGTTCTAGATCTGAGATCCTCTCACTGTCCCCATTTAAGAGTACGAGGCCTAAGAATGCTCCCTCACGAATGGGTTCCAAAACTAACTGTCTGAGGCATGCCACCTGTAGGGCATCGAGAATGGCTCTACAGAGTTTAGATAGCTAGGAATAGTATGGGATAGTCAACTAGGTTTTGAAATACATATGGAGCAAGTGACAAAACAATTACATCAAAAACTTGGTGCTTTGTATGTTGTTAGGATTTTTTAACAAATGAGACTAGATAAACCATAGCTCAGATATGTCTTGTTCCAGTATTAGAATATGGGAATTTACTAAGGGGGGGGGGGGCAGAAAAAATTAAAAAGCAAAGGGTTTGTCTGTACAATGCAATCTGTAGATTTGCCATTAGAGTAAACCGAAGATAACACCATTGTAATATGTGTAGAAAACTTGATTGGTTGACAACCGAACAGAGAGACATGCTTCAAATATCATGTTTCGCATTCAATACATTTCTCTGTGCATTGGTAGTCCAATGAAGGATTTTTTTTTTTGAGCAGAAGACAACAACAAGAGCATTAAGATCACAAGACACCATAACTTTAAAGATCCAACAATGTTGGACAGTAAAGAAACTGAGAGCCTTTAAGCAAGTAGCTATAAAAACCTGGAATGCCCTTCCCGATAGTATAAGGAACCTAAAAGATAGGTACAGTTTCAAGACATCCTTGAAATGGTTTGTCACACTCTTGAGTCCAAAATAACTCCACAAGGTCTGTTAAGACTCTGGAATAATTCTTATCTATATTGTCCTTTGGATAATTTGAAACTCATTCAGTTCAAAATCTTACATAACCCTTATTTGTCTCCTCAAAAGTTACATCAATTTGGTTTGTTAAACTCTAATATTTGTATTAAATGTGGCCTAGAAGAGGGTATGATTAGCCATATTTTATGGACCTACTCTAAAGTGTGCTCTATTTGGGAAAGTGAGAGATCAAATTGGCAAGGAATTATCTCTACACAATGCCTTCAGTTTTGACTCATGTATTTTGGGTAACCTGGATATAGTTAAGGATCCCTCGGAAAAATCAGTTATAACTTTAATAGCCATGTCAACCAAACAATTAATCATTAGACATTGGGTGGACAAAGAAAACCTAACACTTAAGGAATGGACTACCAATATTATATTCAGTTTGCAAATCACTAGATTAATTTGTATATTTAACAACAAACCAGATGTATTCTATCAAAGATTGGGTAAGTAGCCGGCCCGCCGGCACAGCTTTTGGATTTCCGCTTGCGACACCAGCGACCCAGGTTCAGGAACAAGCTCAGGATGCTGGAGGGCTGGCCAGGGGGAGACAGCTTGAGCGTCCCACGACTGCTCGCTGTCTTCAGGGAGGGAGGGAGAACTACGACCCGGTGTTGGGTGACCGCTGGTGGAGACCAGGGGTAGGGCAACACGTCGGGTCATTGCTGGGAGGTGCATGGCAGATGTCTGCTCTTGCCTTAACGTCCGGACGTCAAGTACAAGGAAATCAGGAAAAAAAAATCGCTCGCTGGCCGCCGGATGATGGCCGTCTGTTCCCTGAGTGCCTCCAGGGCCTCCTGTTCCTCAGCAGCATCCCGGGCCCTAGAAGTATGTGCTGGGGTCCTTCCCCCTCCCCGGTGCCTTCCCCTTGAAGGAGGGGACTCACCAGTGAATGGATATGCCAGGATATCCCGGATCGGCCATGATACAAGGTCCAGAGGAGGGCTAGTAAGGACAGTGGGGAGGGGGGACATGTAGGAGCCTGAAGGAGTGGGGGCCAGCGAGCACGGGGGGGGAAAAAAAAAACATGGGGTAAGTTATATAGCCTAATACTATGAACTATTTCATAAATGGTTCTCTCTTCCAAGTCAGCATATGGCTGTCGACTCTGGAAAGATAAGACAAAAATACATTCTATTATGGGTATTAATTTATCTGGTCAAAACAATCCACTGTCTTTATAGGCCTATGACAGAGCTGCTTCATTATAGAAACTCCTGTTATTGATAGGGAATAAGTTTTTTTTGGGGGGTAACTATATAATGTTATTTTTTTTGTTTTTGTTATGACTTATTTATCGTTGCCTTGTTTAACGTATTGTTAAATTCTTTTGATAAAGAGAATAAAGTTAAAAAAAATAGTTTGTTAAAGGCAATGCACAGTGCAAATGTAACTTATAAATTAGGAGTTATATGTACAAGATGTTTCCTATTACTGACTGAACTAGTTATAGATGATATTTATAAGGTTATGTTAACCTCGTACTGTCAAAATGTTCTATAAATAACAGTATGCAATTTGTTACTGTATATACAAGTGTGTTTATGAATTTCCTGTATGCCTCCTGGATTGTGAATGTGTAAATGGTATATGAGTAATTGTAAAGTTACATTGTTTATTGTACAGTGAATTTTATTGAATGTATTTTTTTTAAATTCCGGGCTGAGCCTGTAAAAGGGCCATGTGGCCCAGTGCTGTTTACCTGGTTAACAAAAATAAAATGAAATGAAATAAGTCACATCCACTGCCCTCCCCTGTTTCTCTACATATACCTCACTGTCCACCTCCGTTTGGGTCTGTACTTCCTGAAAACTGTTTTTCAAAACGAAAGAAAAAGCCACTATGGTTCTCAAGAGAGGTGGCTGTGAAAGTCAGGAAGAAAAAGATAGCATTCCAGAAGTATGAGGAAACACAGAAGGAGCAGGACAGAGAGCTGTACCAGTTAAGGCAGAAAGAAGCAGGGAGGGAAGTCAGAATAGCAAAGGCCCAAACTGAGGAAAAGATAGCCAACTCAGTTAAGAAGGGGGATAAAACCTTTATAGGTACATCAGCGCGAGAAAGACAAAGGGAGGGATAGTGAGGCTGAATAGAATCACGGTGGGTGGGCAGAGGGGACAGTGAAAAGCAGGAATACTGAACGAATATTTCTGCTCAGTATTCACAAAAGAGAGGGGAAGTGCCTAATCCAATTAACAGAGCACTAATTTGATAGGGGGGTCGATCCCAGTCATTTCACAGAAGAAAGGGTTCTGCAGAACTCCTAAAACTGAAGTTGGACAAAGCAATGGGTCCTGATGGATTCACCCAGAATTCTAAAAAAATTAAGGAAGGAACTAGTGAAACCACTGGCTAGTCTTTTTAATAAATCATGGGAGGATGGTGTGGTACCCGAGGACTGGAGGAAGGCGGATGTGATTCCCTTCACAAAAGTGGGACCAAGACAGGGCAGGAAACTACGACCTGTCAGTCTGACCTCTGTGGTGGGAAAGTGATGGAGTCACTTCTGAAGGAAAGAATAGTTGAGTACCTAGAGGTCAGTGGAGCACAGGATCCAAGGCAGCATGGGTTCACAGCCGGAAGGTCATGCCAGATGAATCTAATAGATTTCTTTGACTGGGTGACCAAAGTAGTAGACCAGGGAGGGGCTGTGGACATGGCCTACCTAGACTTTAGCAAGGCATTTGACACAGTCCCACACAAAGATTATTAGTCAAATTAACCAGCCTGGGAGTGGGTCCCAGGTGGTAGCCTAAAAACATTGGCTGGACAACAGGACACAGAAGGTAATTGTAAATGGAGTCCACTCTGAAGAAAAGGCGGTTACTAGTGGGTACCGCAGAGTTCAGTATTGGGTCCAGTCCTTTGTAATGTCTTCATCAGTGGCATTGCAGAGGGACTGGAAGGAAAAGTATGCCTTTGCAGATGACACAAAGATCTGCAACAGGTTGATACACAGGGGCGTGGAAAGGATGAAAGGGACTTGGCAAGGTTGGAGGAATGGTCAGACACTTGGCAGCTAGGATTCAATGCAAAAGTGCAAAATAATGCCTCGGAAACAAGAACCCAGGGAAGAATACACAATGGGTGGGAGGTAGTAACAACAAAACAGGAAAGGACGGGGTAATCATATCAGATGACCTTAAGGTTAGCAAGCAATGTGAGAAGGCAGTAGGGAGGGCCGGGGGTATACGGGATGTATAGGAGAGGCATCAGCAGCAGAAAACAGGAAGTTGTTATCCTCTGTACAGACAGTTGGTGAGACCCCATCTGGAATACTGTGTCCAGTTCTGGAGACCCCATCTCCGCAGGACATAGGATGGAGGCGGTCAGAGGGGCAACTAAAATGGTGCATTGTCTGCAAGAGAAGCCATAGGAGGAGACTAAAAGGAGCTTAATATGTATACCCTTGAGGAAAGAAGGAGAGAGGACATGATAGAAACTTTCAAGTACCTCAAGAGGAATCAACAAAGTCCAAGAGGTAGCATCTTTCAGAAAAAGAGACTTGCAAGAAACGAGAGACACAATTTAAAGATAGGAGGGCGGTTCAGGGCAATGTGAGGAAGTATTATTTCACAGAGAGGGTAGTGGATGCATGGAACAGCCTTCCTGAGGGAGGTGGGGTCTAAAACTGTGGGAAGAATTCAAGAATGCATGGGACATAAAGGCAATTCTTGTGGGGCAGAAGAATATGATGTTGGTTAAACAGGATCTGCGGCCTATCCTGTAGGTAGGGAAATGGACAGACTAGATGGGCCTAGCGGTCCTTATCTGCCGTCAAAGTCTATGTTTCTATGTTTCTCTCCTTTACCACCTTAGCCAACAACTTTGAGAACCACTGTGGCCTCTTTATCCTTTTACCCTTGCTTATTACCTTTAAATAGCTTGCCGTTACATAAGTTATTCCCATCCTTATTCTACTCCATTGTGACCCCTCCTCCATGGCTGCCTCTCCACTGCTCTCCTGAAGTCCAGGGCCATTGTCAGAGTGTTTTTGGTTTTTTTTTCTCCTGCCCAGTCCATATACTAAACAACACTGTACGGTAATCGCTTGAACCCAGGGAACAACCCATTGTGATGTATGCTATGTTGTCCCTGTTTGTAAGTACCATAGAAACATAGACTTTGACGGCAGATAAGGACCGCTTGGCCCATCTAGTCTGCCCATTTCCCCACCTACAGGATAGGCCGTAGATCCTAGTTAACCAACAGCCTATTTCTTCCTACTCCCCACAAGAATTGCCTTATGTCTGTCCCATGCATTCTTGAATTCTCCCACAGTTTTAGACCCCACAACCTCCTCAGGAAGGCTGTTCCATGCATCCACTACCTCTCTGTGAAATAATACTTCCTCACATTGCCCCTGAACCGCCCTCCTATCTTTAAATTGTGTCCCCTTGTTCTTGCAAGTCTCTTTTTCTGAAAGATGCTACCCTCTTGGACTTTGTTGATTCCACTGAGGTACTTAAAAGTTTCTATCATGTCCCCCCTCTCCCTTCTTTCCTCAAGGGTATACATATTAAGCTCCTTTAGTCTCTCCTCATACGGCTTCTCTTGCAGACCCTGCACCATTTTAGCTGCCCTCCTCTGGACTACCTCTATCCTGTCTATGTCCTTGTGGAGATGGGGTCTCCAGAACTGGACACAGTACTCCAGATGGGGTCTCACCAACTGTCTGTACAGAGGGATAACAACTTCCTGTTTTCTGCTGCTGATGCCTCTCCCTATACATCCCAGTATACCCCCAGCCCTCCCTACTGCCTTCTCACATTGCTTACTAACCTTAAGGTCATCTGATATGATTACCCCCAGGTCCCTTTCCTTTTGTTGTTGTTACCACCTCCACCCATTGTGTATCTTCCCTGGGTTCTTGTTTCCCAGGTGCATTATTTGACTTCTTTGCATTGAATCCTAGCTGCCATACTTGACCATTCCTCCAACCTTGCCAAGTCCCTTTTCATCCTTTCCACGCCTCCTTGTGTATCAACCCTGTTGCAGATCTTTGTGTCATCTGCAAAAAGGCATACTTTTCCTTCCAGTCCCTCTGCAATGTCACTGATGAAGACATTAAAAAGGACTGGACCCAATACTGAACCCTGCGGTACCCCACTAGTAACCTCTCTTTCTTCAGAGTGGACTCCATTTACAATTACCTTCTGTGTCCTGTTGTGCAGCCAGTGTTTTATCCAGGCTACCACCCTGGGACCCACTCCCAGGCTGGTTAATTTGACTATTAATCTTTTGTGTGGGACTGTGTCAAATGCCTTGCTAAAGTCTAGGTAGGCCATGTCCACAGCCCTTCCCTGGTCTACTACTTTGGTCACCCAGTCAAAGAAATCTATTAGATTCGTCTGACATGACCTTCCCACTGTGAACCCATGCTGCCTTGGGTCCTGTGCTCCACTGGCCTCTAGGTACTCAACTATTCTTTCCTTCAGAAGTGATTCCATCACTTTCCCTACCACAGAGGTCAGACTGACAAGTCTGTAGTTTCCTGCCTCTGTCTTGGTCCCACTTTTGTGAAGGGGAATCACATCCGCCTTCCTCCAGTCCTCGGATACCACACCATCCTCCCATGATTTATTAAAAAGAGTAGCCAGTGGTTTCACTAGTTCCTCCTTAATTCTTATAGAATTCTGGGGTGAATTCCATCAGGACCCATTGCTTTGTCCACCTTCAGTTTTAGGAGTTCTTGCAGAACCCTTTCTTCTGTGAAAGGACTGATCGACCCCTATCAAGAGTGCTTCTGTTAATTGATTAGGCACTTCCTCTTTGTGAATACTGAGCAGAAATATTCGCTCAGTATCCCTGCTTGTTCACTGTCCCCTCTGCCCACCCACCGCTCATTCTATTCAGCCTCACTATCCCTCCTTTATCTTTCTACAGCTGATGTACCTATAAAAGGTTTTATCCCCCTTCTTAACTGAGTTGGCTATCTTTTCCTCAGTTTGGGCCTTTGCTATTCTGACTTCCCTCCCTGCTTCCTACTGCCTTAACTGGTACAGCTGTCTGTCCTACTCCTTCTGTGTTTCCTTATACTTCCGGAATGCTATCTTTTTCTTCCTGACTTTCACAGCCACCTCTTTTGAGAACCATAGTGGCTTTTTCTTTCGTTTTGATTTGTTTATTTGCTTCACACAAAGGTTGTTGCCTCTGTGATGGCAGTTTTGATGATTCCCCATTGTTGCTCCACACTCCTTCTAGCCTGTTTGCTAGTGCTTTTCTGAGGCACTCTCCCATCTTGCCAAAGTCAGCTCTCCTAAAGTCCAGTACTCTCACTTTTGTATGGCTTGACTTCAGCTGAGTTTAACGTGAACCACACTGTTTGATGGTCACTTGTCCCCAGATGGCAACCCACTTCTAGATCTGAGATCCTCTCACTGCCCCCGTTGAGTTACGAGGTCTAAGATTGTTCCTCACAGTGGGTTCTGAAACTATCTGTCTAATGCCTGCCACCTGTAGGGCATCAAGAATGGCCCTGCTCTTGGATGTGGCTGCAGCAAATGTGCTCCAGTTAACATCTGGCATATTCAGGTCTCCCATCAATAGTATCTCCCCTTTCTCTGCCTTTCTGAGAATGCCTTCTATCATATCCTTGTCCATTCCCTCCCCCTGACATGGGGGTCTGTACACAACCCCTGTGCGGATTGTGGTGCCCTTTCCAGTCTCCAAGGTGACCCACAGTGCCTCCTCTCCTTCCTGTTTACTCTTTTGTTCAGTTGCTTTTATCCTTCCTTACAGAGCCACTCCTCCCTGCCTGTCTCTCTGTAGGTTATGTACCCTGGTATGTTAACATCCCAGTCATGGTTCTCTGTGTACCATGTTTCTGTGACTGCTACAATATCCAGGCATCCCTCTTCCATCAAGGCCACCAGCTCAGGAGCTTGTTGCCCAGACTACGAGCATTGGTACTCATTCCCTCCATTTCCTGATGGCCTTACTCCCTTATCCCCCATCCCTGTCCTTCTTGCCTTTGTCACTTTCTCCATTTACCCCTGCCCTTCTCCCTATCGACACCTCTATGTTGGTGTTTGCCGCACTTACTACCATGATTATTTGGGGGGGGCTAGGATTTCCCTGCTCCTTTCCAGTGCCTCCCCCCTTGGCTAGTTTAAAAGCTTGCCAATGAAGCATTTAAACCTATCACCTAGGATCCTGGTTCCCCTTCCAGGTCCAGCACTGCCTCATCACTAGTGGGATCTATCACCATCTGCCTGAGAAATGCCCCTTTCTGGGAGTCTAGGCTGACCCTGCTCCTAGTCCTGGGTGCGGCCAGGATGTTCTGATCCACATCCAGCAAGAATAAAGTCACCCATGTTTACTACTTCCCCTTTGCTTGCCGTTTTGCCTATGGCCTCCACCAAAACTCTTTTCAGTTGCTGCCCCTGTGTTGGTGGCCTGTACACCAACCTCCACGTGTATAAAGGCTCTGGCCCCATTTCTAAGCTAACCCAAACAACTTCCCACCCTTCCCTTTCCCTGCTGTTTTCTTTTACTTCTGTGGCCTTTATACTTTCCCTTACATATAAAATCCCCCCCCCCCGCTCTATCCTTATGAAATTTGTTGTAACCCAGTATGGCCACCTCCCAGCTGTGGTTGTCTGAACACCATGATTCTGTTATGGCCACCAGGTACAGGTTCGCCTCCGCAGTGGTGGCCTCATGGTCAGAAGTGTTGTCATCTAGGCTTCTTGTGTTGGGACTCATAGTTCCCCACTCATTTAATCCTTCACTGCCCCTGCTTTGCCCTCCCTTCCTGAGTTCATCATTCACCCTACCCTTTTCACGGTACAGTCCTTCTCATTTACATCCTCTCTCTGCCTACCCTCCTTAGTATTTTCCTGGCATAAGTTCCATCTCTCAACCATGCCATACCCCCCTCCCTGCACATATTTCCCACTAACCCTGGGGAATTTATTTCCCTTGAGCTTTTCTTCACTGCTGCTCCATTATCTGGTTTGGGAGGGACATTCACTGCCTCCCTCTTTACTTCTGCCTTCCCCCTTGGCTAGTTTACATGGTCATCAAAGTAAGATTTAAACTTTCCACCCAGGACTGCCGTTCCTGTCCTGGATGGATGGAGGCCATCTCATTTGCACAGGCCTTTATCCCTCCAGGTACAACCATAGTCCCCGATGAATCCATACCCTTCCTCCCTGCACCATGCCTTCTACCAGTTGTTGAAGACCATGGTGAGGTGTCTCCATACCTCCCCCCAGCCTTGCACAGGTAGTACCTCAGTGAAGGCCACTGAGCATGCTACCTGCTTCAGGCCCTTCCCCAGCTCCATAAATCTATCCTGTATCTCAATGGGTGTGTCCCCTGCCAGGTCATTTGTCCCCACATGGACAACAACATCCAGTTCCCCCTCCTACCCCGCTGCCCTAGCGATCCTAAGAATCCGTTCCCCATCCCTTCCATGCAGAGGTGCTGGGTAGGCACCTCACTTCCCTCCTTCCTTTCTGTGGTGTTCCCAAAACTGCTCCCCTGATAATTGAGTCCCCAACCAGAAGTTGTTTCCTCTTCTGCTGGGTTCCTCTTTGTCCCACCTTAGGGCCTCCATTCTGAAGGAGCCCCACACTGGCAGAGAAGATGGCGGCCATGCTGGGCTAGCCACTGTGTCGTGCTCATTTGTTCGCAGTTCTCTGAACATCTCCTAACACTTCTTTTTATGTTATTTGTTGTCTAACTTAGTTTTAGTTTTACTTAAACTTAATTTTAATCGCTGGTTGATTGCCGTGTTTTTATCGCTTTATTGCTCTCACCGTTCCTGGAGACTGAAGTGGTGTGGCAACTTTGCGTGTCTGTTTTGCATGGAGGTGTTGTCCTGGGTGGGATGAGCGATACGGCTGCTGTTTTGGGGATGAGCATCTGCTGGTGGAGCTGGATTGAGTTTTCTGATCGAATTGTAACCCTGTGAGCTACGGACGAAGAGGTGGAATTTTTGGATTACCAGTGGAAGGAGTGGAGGACTGTAGACTTTGATCGGACTGAGAGTCGTAGTTAAATGTATATGAGGCCGGTGGAGTTCTGGGGAGAAGAACCTGAATCTGCTGACTTTGGTGCGGTGAGATTGTGAGAAGATTGAGAGAGGAGCCTGCATTTGTGGGCTCCCGCTGTGATCGGAGTTTTGGCTGTCTAAGAAAGTGTGTTGTGGGGGAGCTGCCTGGGGTGGTTGCTGTTGGCTGGGCTCAGGGTGGGCGGCGCCCGGCCGAGGCCTGCTGGAGGCGGTGTGGTGCGGTGTCTCTAGACTTATCGGAGGGCTCTACTGGTGGTGGATACTGTTCCGGGGTCGTTGCTGTGGACCCGGCCTGGGTCAGTAACCTAGTTTAGGGTAGTTATTCTCCCTCACACTATTATTGCTGTGTTATCAGTGCTTTTGGACAGGAACTGCTCTTTAATTTCTGCTTGCCTGCACATTGGTTATAAGGCAGTGTGATTGCCTGTTTCTTCTTTGATCTCCCGGGTTGTGAGAGAGCCTGGGGTTCTGAAGATTTGAAGACACCGGCTGCCTTAAGATCTTTTTATGCTCTGACTCCTGAATGTGCCTTATTTCTCTGGGTAGTGAGAGTGTCTGAGGATTTAAAGACTTCAGCTGCTTTGCATTTACTCTCACACTTTAGTGAGAATTTCTGCTTGGAAACAATATTTGCACCTATTGGTTTTATTTACAGTTTTGAGACTTATTATCCACCTCTCCGTGATTTATATTATGTAGACTCATTCTGACTCGGACTCTGATGCTGGGTTTAATAATTTAAATTTCAGCGTTTTTAGTTTCATTTAATTTTTATATATTGGGGGTGGGGGTAGAGGTAGAGAGTGTATGAAGTTATAGTATGTTACCCTGTTTATGGGGTATGAGCTCCTGAGGGGATTTTGTTGTCTTTATAGTGGTTGGTTGTTTATTATTTATTTGTTTGTGTGAGGGTGGGTTGGGATTGAAGGTGAGATAGTTAATTTGATTAGTTTAATTGTTTGGTTATTTATTGATTGTTTTAAGATGTGTTGGGAGGGTCTTATGACGGTCAGGCGCTATTCTCCCGCTCTGCTCCGGAGCCTCCGTCCTTTTCACTGTCCCTGTTTATCTGCCGATGTCTTCAGTAAGTGTCGTGCAGCGGGGATAGTGAGAAGGCATTCGAGGGATGGATGGGCTGGACAGAGTGGGAGATTGGAAAGGAGTGAGCAGATAGGGGTAGTTGGAACTAGGAGATGCCCTGGGGCGAAATGGGATCAGGAAAGGGGTCCTCTCTGCCCGATTCCCATACCCAAGGGCTCCGCAGATTGTGGGCAGGTACTGCGCTCCTCCCTGAAAACCCATCCAACCCGGGCAGTGTTATGTAATGCCAGGTCCATTAGGAACAAGACTGCAATTATTGCAGATCTTGTTGCCACATCTGACCTGGCATGTATCACCGAGACCTGGCTTGATGAGAATGCAGGTCCTATACTAGCATCTGCTGCTCCGGTTGGGTTCTCGGTGATACACCGCCCGAGATTGGATTGTAGGGGTGAGGGAGTAGCCATCTTTTTTAGAACGGACCTGAGTCTTGTGGATGTGCCAGTGGGTGACACCCGATCCTTTGAGTGTATCCTGGGAGCAGGTGCAGAGTTCAGGATTTTCCTCATCTACTGTCCACCCGGTGATGGTGGAGAATTCCTGAAGGAGTTTGCAGACTTCATTGTCGACATGGCATTGGAGTCGCCCAGATGGTTAATACTGGGCGACTTCAATGACTGGGTCGACGATGAACTCTAGCATTTTGGAAAGAATCTCCTCCAACTTATGACTATGTTGGGCCTTTCACAGGTAGTTACCTCTGCTACCCATATAGGGGGTCACTCATTGGATCTAGTGTTTCTACAGGATTTGGAGGTTACACATTTGGGGGTGGAACCGAATGCGTGGACAGATCATCACACCATAAGATTTAGCTTCGGCGCACCCCCTAATAGGCCTGCCTCTACGGAGATGGTCCAGTATTGCCCTTTAAGGGGAGTTACCCCAGAGGGCTTATTAGTGGTACTGGACCTATCTGGTATGTCAGGTGAGTGCATGGGTCCAGAGGACCTCGTTCTGGCCTATAATAAGGCGGTGGGTGAGGCCCAGGACTTAGTTGCTCCTGTCCGTGCTCGCCCACTCACTCAGCGCCCAATGACTCCATGGTTTGATGAGTTTTTGAAGGAACTGAGGAGAGTAGCGCGAAGGCTAGAGAGGGCTTGGCGGAAATCCGGCCTGGATGCTGACAGACTTAGGTTGATGGACCATTATGGTATCTATCAATCAGCAATCACCCATAAGAAGGCAGAATTCCTGTCCAGAGAGATTGCTGCTGCGTGGAACCGACCAGCTCAACTCTTTCGGACTGTCGACAGACTGTGCAATCCACTCTGTCTACAGTCTGGAAGAGATTTTTCACAAATAAAGTGTGATGAGCTTCCTCGGTTCTTCACAGATAAGATTGCCAGCATTAGGTCGGGCATCGGCCAAGCTCTCTCTTTAAGGGTTTGCGATGATCAGCGAGAGGAAACAAACACCTATGTTACCTGGTCTGACTTTGGTGGCGAATTCATGGATATTGTGAGGATTGTCCAGACTGTATGACCAACCAGCTGTAGTTTGGATCCGGGCCATACGTCACTATTATTAGGTTGCGTAGATACTATCTGTCCGATCCTTGCTGAAATTATCTGGAAATCTTTGGAGCAGGGGGTCTTTCCTGATCCCCTAAAGGAGGCGGTCGTTTGACCACTCCTTAAAAAGCCTTCATTGAATCCAGACTGTTTAGCTAACTACAGACCTGTCTCTAACCTGCCCTTTGTGGATAAGGTTATTGAAAAGGTGGTTGTGCTACAACTGGCTGACCATCTTATAAATCACAATGTCTGTGATACTATTCAATCAGGGTTTGGGAAAAGACATAGCACTGAGACCGCCCTTGTCTGGGTTCTAAATGATCTCCTGATTGCGAGAGATCGAAAGGCTCGTACTATTCTAGTCCTTCTTGAGCTCTCCGCAGCATTTAATACTGTGGACCATGGTGTGCTTTTGGAGTGCCTGCGGTTTTATTGTGGACTGTCTGGTACAGTTCTGCATTGGTTTCGATCCTTCCTCACGGGTCGGAGACAGAGGGTTGTCACTGGAATTTATTCCTCTGACGCCATCTCCCTGTCCTGTGGGGTGCCATAGGGCTCCATTTTAGCACTCATGTTGTTTGCTGTTTATATGCTGCCATTGGGAGACATTATTAGGCGATACAGTTTGGGTTTTCACTGCTATGCAGATGATACCCAGCTGTATCTGTCCTTTAGTCCCGGACAGGAAGATGCAATCTCTATGCTTAATAGCTGTCTATCCGAAATCAAAGATTGGATGAGTGCCAGCTGGCTGAGGATAAAGCCGGATAAGACTGAACTGTTGGCTGTGGACCCAGGTCGCCTTGAGGTGGGTTGTAGGGCTGGGGCTCCATCGGGCATATGGCTTGATGGTGTCCAGCTCCCAACCTCAGACCAGGTACATAATCTGGGCATTATTATAGACGACGGCCTGACCCTAAAATCACAGGTGTCGGCCGTTGTCAAATCTTCCTTTTACCATCTTAGGAATATCGCCCGGGTGAAACACCTGGTTCCTCTGGCTGATCTTCCTATCTTGGTCCTTGTCTTTGTGACCACTCGCCTTGATTACTGCCATGCCCTGTACCTAGGGCTACCAGGGGTTGATATCCGCCGCTTGCAGCTGGTGCAGAACGCAGCAGTCAGGCTTTTGACTGGGACATCTAGAAGTAGTCATATTACGCCTGTGCTGCGTGGACTGCACTGGCTGCCGGTTCAGTGGCGGATCACCTTCAAAGTCGGGTTACTGGCCTACAAAGCCCTACACGAACAGGGACCGCAGTATCTACAAGATCTCCTTACTCCCTACTGTCCCTCTTGCTCACTCCAGTCCACCTACGAGAGATTGCTAGAATTCCCAGGGTTCGTTTAAAGACATCTGGGGCCGTGCATTTACTATTATACTGCCCCCCAGTGCAGAATTCTCTACCTTGTCGGATCTGAGGCTGCCTGACCGTTGAGAGTTTTAAATTAGAGCTAAAAACTTTCTGTTTGTGAAAGCATTTGGAGAATGATTTTATTGTTGTTATTGTTAATAATATGTTTGTAATTTAAATGTTGCTCATTTGTACAGCGCTTTGGATTTCTGAAAAGAGCTTAAAAAATAAAATTTTACTTACTTACTTACACATCCTCCCTTTCCACTTCCACGGGTGCCTCATCTTGGCAGTCCTGTGCCACCAGGCAGCAAAAGAGTACTTTAGTGGCACTGGCTGAGTAATATGTTCCCTTATCCCCACACCCACCCTCCCAGAGCCCACTGCTGAAACATAGAAATTGGCATCAAATAAGGGCTGCTTAGTCCATCCAGTCTGCCTTTTTTCATTGTGATTGCTTTCGCTGCAGACCCTTGTAGATCTACAGCACTTTCTCTTCTACCCCTTTCCTATCCTCTATGATACCCCTGTGCTTATCCCAAGCTTTCTGGAATCCCATCACTGTTTTTACCCCCACTGCCTCCACTGGAAGGTTGTTCCAGGCATCCTCCACTCTTTCTGTGAAGAAGTATTTCCTCACATCTCTCCTGAACCTACCCCCCTCCAGCTTCATATCGTGACCCCTTGTTCTAGAGCACCCTTTCCTCTGAAAAATATCTCACACATGTACTGTACCTTATTCACCCCTTTGAGGTATTTAAAGGTCTCAATCATATCCCCCCTCTCCCTCGTCTCTTCCAGGGAGTATATGTTTAGTTCCTTTATCCTCTCCTCACATGGCTTTTGATGCAGACCCTGTACCATCTTGATAGCCCTCCTCTGGACCACCTCTTCTCTGTCTATGTCTTTTCTGAGATGTGGTTTCCAGAACTGGACACAGTACTTAAGGTGGGGTCTTACCAATGTCCTATATAGGGGCAGCACCACTTCCCTCTTCTTGCTGATGATACCCCTACCTGTACACCCCAGCATACCACTTGCTCTACTGATTGCTTTGTTGCATTGTCTGGCCACCTTTCAGATCATTTGATATGATTACTCCCAGATCCCTTTCTGGCTTGATCATTGCAAGTACCTCTCCCCCCATTTTGTACTCCACCCCTGGGTTTCTGTGACCCAAGTGCATTATTTTGGACTTTTCTGCATTAAACCTTAGCTGCCAAAGTTTTGACCACTCCTCCAGCCATTTTAAATCTCTTTCCATCCTTTGCACCCCCCTCCCCCCGGAGGGTCCACTCTGTTGCAGATCTTGGTGTCATCTGCAGAGAGGCAGATCTTCCCTTCCAGATCCTCTGCTATGTTGCTAATGAAGACATTAAAGAGGACTGGCCCAAGTATGATCCCTGAGGTACCCCACTGGTCACTCTCCCCTCTTCGGAGCAAACTCCATTTACCACCACCCTCTTCCTCCTATCTCCTAACCAGTTTTTTACCCAGGTTATCACCTTATTGTCCAACCCCCTGCTACCCAACTCGCTTACCAGCCTCTTTCTACAGTTGGCACCCTCTGAGGCAGTGGTGATAGACTTGGTGGCCTCTGGGTGGGAGAAGAGGCCACCTGAATCCTAGCCAACTCAGTCTGGAGTCTAGAAGCCTCCCCTCTCAGCCCAGAGAGAGATGCACGCAGCTGGGGCAGAATCTCAGCCTCCAGAAGGTCCTTCTGAAGGCTGCTGCCCCACAGCCACTGCACTGCACTGCACCACTCCCATCATTCCCAAATCAACTCCTCCTTATTACTTGAAATTCAGTTTATACCCTTACCCCAGATAGGGTGTAACTTGATTTCCCTGTTTTGTCCAACTACCCAGTTACTGTACCCTAGTTAGAGGCTAATTTGCTTCCCATGTTAAGCTTTTAAGTAGACTCTACTTGCTTTTCCCTTTTATATCCTAGCCCTAGATAGGGTGTTGTTATATTTCCTCTGTTCTTCTTTAATCCCCTGTATTTCTTTAAAGAGCAGCTGACATCTTCTGGGTGGGCAACTCAGACCAAGGAGCTGCCTGCCCGGTGAGCTGATTTAGCCAAGTATGACATTTTTTGATGAAGTAATTAATCAAGAACTTGCATTTTGTTGCCTGACTTGTGTTCGGAATTTATGAGCTGGGCCGTAAAATGTACATACTTTGGACAGAATGGGATTTTCTAACGTAACAATACCATAATTCTATTGGATTATTTTTACTAACAGTTTGAAATGTAAAGGTGATAATGCACTAGTTTCAATGCACATACAAAACAATTATTATAAATGTAGAAAGTGTCGTAGTAACACCTTAGAACGCTTAATAAAGCAGACAACTTCCTATTTAACCTATTGGATTACCTGCAGTCAAAGCAGGGCCAAGTCTGCAGTGACATCATTGCATGTCAGAAGCCTACAACACATGGCTGCCCCAGCCCTTAATTACAGGCTGAATTACATATGAATAACTCTGGACTGCTAAGACTTGCAGATAAGCAAAATAGCTCACTCAGATTGTTTTTTTATGAGCTTTCGGACATTAAGAAATCATGAAGATGAGTTCCCCTTTATATAACTGTGCATCCTTGATGACTCTAAAGCACGGCTTTCCCTTTAAATGAAATAAAGGAGCTGTCAGATATTTGGGGGCCAAAATTACCAAAAACCTTGACCATGTAGAACTTCTAAATTACAAACCCCTAACCCAGCAAGTGACAGCTGATTTTTTTAAATGGACCCACTTACACTTAGGCTTTTTTCATTGCATAGAAGTCATACAACAAAATATACTTCCTCAGATTCTCTATTTTCTCCAAACCCTCCCCATAATGCTGACCCAATTCCACTTTATTTCTTGGAATAGTATCCTATCCCATTTCATATGACAAGGCACGCTGCCTCACAGGGCCGGACTGGCCCACCTAGATACCTGGAAATTTCCAGGTGGGCCCCCCCTCAGTTGGGTAAGTGGTTACCTTCTGAACTCTGAAAATTTTTGCATTTCTCTTCTTTTTTCTAATTAAATGGGATATCTGGGACACTGTTGATAAATGTAAGATGCAAACACAGAGCTAGTGTATCAGACTGAAGTGGAATATTGATATGAGTGTGTCAATCTGGGCCCTCCTCTATTGATTTTCCAGGTGGGCCCTTGTATCTTCTTTCCAGATGGGCCCTCTGTACCCCAGTCCGACCCTGCTGCCTCATATGCACTTGTCCTCCATGCAACTCCCAAGGGACAAGGGAGGGATGAACCTCCCAAACCTGAGACAGTACACCCAGGCTGTTCACTTAAGGGCCTTATGTGCTTGGCTTTCGGATGCCCAACAGCCCTACTGGAAACAAACTGAATTCACACTGAATGACACAGCCAGCTTAGATTATTACATGTTTGGGCACCCTTGGTGAAGTAAACTGCTTACTAAGTTTATGTGCTTTATGGCAGAAATCTTTCGACAATGTTTGGGCATAGCAACCAAGCACATACCCCCAAAGTGTTTGTTTTATCTTCGGGCCACTGCTTAACACTCCAGCTGCCTTCCTAATAAAACAGACCTCACTATGAAATGATGGAATTAGGGAAGGGCAAAGCCGGGGGGCATTTGGATTTGGTTTGGGATTTGTCAAATCTTGGCTGAGTTTGGATTTGCATTTGTGTAACCCCTAGATGGCGCTATCCCAGGGGCTACTACCCCTGCCTGATTTGCCACTAACAGGTTGAGGGGCCTGGATCCAATGGCGGGTGCCTCCACCCAGAGGTCAGGGTTTGCAATAGTTAAACTAACTTGGTCACAACCCTCTGGGACACTGCAACCCCCCTTTCTTCCCACTAGTGGCCCACACAATATATCAGAATTACCTTCACAGTATACACTTACCCCAGGACTGGTTCCGGCACTGGGACCTCCTGTGAAATGAGATACAGTGCAACAATCACAGTACAGTACTTTAACATGAACAAATACCTCAGGCAGTAGAACTTTGCTGAAACAAGCAGCTCTGATTTATTTAGGGGATATAACAAGGACAGGGAAATCAGGTTAATTAGCTTATCACTCTAATAATCTACCTATGGCTCTGTGCACAGGCCTATCCGTTCAGTTACTGTCCCTGGGTACCCAAGCCCTAGTGGCTAGTCCAAACCGTGGCAGCTGGTAGGGGCCCTTTCACACAGAAAAAGGAAAATTAAACAGTCAGCAGTACAGTAATTCCATTTGGATTTAATGTGGCAATTCAACAGGAGCGACCCTGAATTAGTACTCACAACCTCCAAATAAGATAGGGTCCTTCAATGTCAGCAGGGCTCACTTGAGGTACACAAACCTCTTCACACATTTATATAAAGAAAGCACTATACCAGGCAGGCTGCATCTGTATCCCGATCGCAATTACTGCACAATACCGGGAGAACACACAGCAGATTCAGTTCCTGACAGACCGAGTGCAATTTTCAGCAATTCCTCCAGTCTTCTACAGGGTGAGCCTGGTTTCTACTCTTCAGAGATCCTTTGATTCTTTCACAGGACAGATTCAGTCCTAACAAGCAGTTACATAAGCTGCGGGCCGGAACTCTGGGCCTTACACACGTTTTTGACTAAAACTGCACACTGAAAAACACAGGCTCCTTCCTTCTTCACTGCCAAAGCTCAACTGAAACTCCAACCGACAAAACCGGGCACTTCCTTTGAGTTCCTCCCAGTTCTTGACTGGATTGGCTGTCCTCACAATAGACTGCTGCTGTTGGTCCAAAGGTGCTGAAGTCTAAACTACATCTCCCAAGTACTGCTCGTACAATCCTCTTGTGACTGGCTCAGATTATGAGTCCAAGTTCTGATTCGTCCAAGGGACCATTTTAGAGCTAGCTACACCACACTGATTGGTCCAGTTCAGCAGTTCAAAACCAGAATGGGGAACTAGCAAACACAGTTCTGACTGCAAAGAAAGCAGGTTAGACAAACTGTAATTTCATTATTACTCTAAATAATTTCTGGCAAACAGTTACATCTTTCAGATAGGTTCCTTTGCACTCCTAGTGACTGCAAAATGAAGTGAATTGTCAGCAGCTCGAGTGGTACTCAGAGAAGCACACAGTCCCCCCATATAACTAATTATGTCTGCAAGCAGACAGCTCTTAAAGAGACAGTACCAGAGGTTCTAAAACACTCACTGATAAATGGCTTAACGCCTAAACACCATTCAGGCTTGGAGCATTCAAGCAAGCTCCTGGAAGTCTTTTGGGAACCCCCATTTGCAGGGGGGTTACACCCTTCCTGGCCTGGGAAAGCTTGACATCAGCGTCAATCAAGTACCCCCATAAGTTTCAACTGCAACCATATACATTTGCATTAGGCTGCATGCGTGTAATCATCAGTCAATATATCATTTACCAAGAACACATTTCTGAAATATTGCAGTCGTCCTCTTTACACAGTATTACATACACATTGTACCATAACTCAAGTTATTACCTCTTGTACATGAAACTTGAAGAGGGCCCTTCCTATCAGTTACCTTGGGGCTGGATGGGGCAAGGGCACCATATAGAAGGGCAACAAAAGTAACTTGGAGTTAGCACTGGCGCTCAGTTTGGGCAATGAGCTCAGGGACACATACACTCCTTTATGGACAACATTGAGAGGCAAATCCACAGGCCTCCCAAGGGAATCATAACTGAGGTGCACCACAGGCTTTACAGCTCGACCAGTCTTTCTGGGGAACTGTTACAGTCTCTGCCTCTGAGCCTCATTTTCAGCATTGTCCTCACTTGTCAGGGGAGTCTCCATGGGGGTAGAGGCTAGGGCACTGGGGCACTTTCAGCTCCAGGAGTTACAGTTTCTGAGTCCACAACATTTGGCTCGCATGGAGAGCCCTCGGACACCGGCAGTGGACCATGGGGCACTCAAAACACTCCTCTTGTTGGTGTATCACCAGTCTGCCCCAATCTATCATTTTCCTCCTAAGCTCAAACAGTTCAACCATGCACAATGATTCCATTTCATCTGATCTGATGCTTTGCACTTCACTTTCTGGGAGCATTGGCTCCAGGGATGAAGCTGGAAGCTTAGACAGTCCAGAAGGCCCAGCTTTGTCTCCAGTATTGACTAGGGATTGCCCAGAAACAATTGACTCAGTTCGTAAGAAGGATAGTATTCAAAGTCACTCTCACTTTCTTCCGATATGGACTGACAGTCATGCTCAACTGGGACTTGTGGAGGGAACACTTTAACTTTGCTTCTGTAGGTGCAGACTTTCTTGATCTTTTCTTAGCAGCAGCTCTAGTCACTGGTCCAGAGGGGCATCTTCTAGGGGCTCAGACTCAATTAAGATTTGTCCAATGGGCAGTAAATGATTTCTATGCATTGTTTTACATCTTTTGAATTGTTCTCAGGCCTTACTTTGTACACTGGCAGATCATCTAGTTTGCCCACTACAATGTGAGGGAGATGGTGCCATCTGTCAGCAATCTTGTGCTTGCCATGCAGTCCCAGATTTCTTAGCAATACCGATCTCCTCCTGGAGTTCCTGTGCTTTCACCTTTTATCATACCTTTCTTTGTTGGCCAGATTTCTTTTGGCAGCCATGGTTTGAGCCAGTTAGTACGCATGAGTTAGCTGGGCCTTTAACTTTTGCACATACTGTAAATAGTTGTCAGCTTGAACCCCATCAGGAGAACCCCAAAACACACATCTACTGGTAGTCGAGCTTCTCTTCCAAACATCAGGCGGTGAGGGGAGAATCCAGTGGCATCACTTTTGGTGCAGTTATAAGCATGTACCAGGGTGCTAATTTGTTGGCTCCATCTAGGCTTGTCCTTTGGGTGCAGGGTGCCTAGCATATCTAGCAAAGTCTTGGTTGAAGCGTTCAGGCTGTGGGTCCCCTGGGGTGGTGAGGTGGTTCTGGACTTCGCACTCCCCACAGAAAAGCATCTCTTTGATCAGACGACTCTCAAAGTCTCTCCCTTGATCAGAATGGATTCTTTGTGGAGCCCATAGTGAACAAAAGTTTATACAAGTACTTTGGCCAGTGGATGCTTTCTGGTCTTTGGTGGGAAAGCTTGGGCATATCTCGTGAAATGGTCAGTGACCACCAGCACATTACTGATATTTCTTTGATCTGACTCCAAACTCAGAAAATCAATACAGACCAGCTCCATGGGTGCACTGGTGGTGATGTTAACAAGGGGCAGCCCTCTGGGGCAAAGCTTTCCTCTGTAAGCAGCGACTACAAGTTCGAATGTGTTGCTCCACATCAGCCCCTATCTTAGGCCAATAGAATCTGGATCTCACCAAGTCAAGTGTTCTGTCTATACCAAGGTGCCCCATGTGGTTGTGCAAGGACCTCAGTACTGAGTCTCGAAGGCATGGGCAGCACTAGTTGTTGTTTGTCTACTTGTCCCCTCTGTCTACTGTTTCTCTGTATAACAGTTTATTGATCAGTTTCAACTTAGGACCTTCTTTGTATAACAGTGCAGTTCTCAAATCAGTGGAGTGTAATTTGGACATCTTTTCCTGCATGAGGGCTTCTAAAGTTGCTTTGATCATGGGATCGCGGATTGACCCGCCCGAATACTGTCATTGTCCAGCTGAGGCAGTGCACCAATGTCTATTGCAGAAAAGTGGCAATAAGCAGCAGGTATGCAATTCTCAGAGGTCCCAAGCAATCCACCATGCAGTCCACTGCATCCGTGGACATTGTTCCTCCCTGTCAAACTTCGGCAGAGTGCCCGAATGTCAGGTTCTGCCAATCGGACCCAATCATTCTGGGGAACAGGCCTCCGGAGAGAGCATCAGCATCTATGTGGTTCAGACCTGCTCGGTATTCGAGAGCATAGTCATATGTAGATAATGCAGAAAGCCACCTATGGCCAGTGGCATCCAACTAGCTGAGGTCTGCACATAGGTCAAAGGATTATTGTCAGTTTTACTAGTATTTTAGCCCCATAAAGTACTCATGGAATTGGTCAACAATAGCCCACTTCAAAGCTAGGAACTCTAACTTATGTACAGGATAGTTCTTTTCGGATGGGTCAGGCTTCTACTGGCAAAGGCCACTGGTCTCAGGCCATTCTCGTGCTCTTGGTACAACACAGGCCCCAACCCTTGCAAGCTAGCATCAGTGTGCAGGGCGTAAGGTTTTCTTGGATCGGCATAGGCCAGCACTGGAGCATGGGTAAGTTGATATATGATCTCATGAAAAGCAGTCTCACAATCAGGAGTCAGCGGGCCCCAAATACTTCACTCGGATGAAAATACACTCTTTCAGTCTTGAGGGAGCTGACTTTTGGTATTTTTGTGGGTTGGGGATACCCTTGAGTAAGGTTAAGTAAAGGCGGATCACTCTTGAATAGTCCTTGATGAAGCGCCGATAATAACACAGAATCCAAGGAATCTTTGCAGTTCTTTTAGATTTTGGGCTGTGGCCAGGTGGTCAAGGCCTCAACTTTACTTGGGTCGGTCTCTATTCCTCGGTGGATACTATGTGTCCACATACTTTACTGATGTTTGAAAGAATTGACACTTATCAATGGACAGTTTAAGGCCAAAGTCCTCCAGTCGGTCCAATACCTTAAATAATCTGCTCTCATGTTCCTCCAGTGAGCTGCCAAACACAATAACATCATCTAGGTATACCAGGCACTCTAGTAAGTTCATGTCCCCCACTACGCTCCATCAATGGTTGAAAAGTGGCTGGGGCACCTGAAATCCCTTGAGGCATCCTCATGAATTCATAGAAACAGCGGACAGATAAAGGCCGTCTTCTCACGGTCCTCTGGGGCCATCGGGATCTGGTAGTACCCACTGCAGAGATCCAGCACAGAGAACCACTTGCTCCGTTTAGGCAGTCAAAGCATCCTGAATGCGGGCATTGTGTACTGATCAGGATAGTCCGCCCGGTTTAGGTGCGATAATCCACACACATCCTTACTGTTCCATTCTTTTCCTCACTACCACAATGGGGGAAGCATAGGGCTTCTGGATTCTTGTATTACCAGCAGTAACATCTCTTGCAGATGCCGTCTCACATCATCTATGTCAGCAGGTGCCAGGCGTCGAGACCTCTCACGAAATGGTCTTCGTCATGCAGCCGGATATTGTGCTCAGCTCTTTGCATGCATCCTACATCCCATTCCTTTAAAGAAAACACCTGGTCTCTCTGGGCAAGCTTCTCACTGATCCTCACTTTCCATTCAGCTGGCAGCGGGGAGTCGCCGAAATCAAACAAGTCAGGCGTTACTCTGTCATTCTTCCTTGAACTCTTGCTGCTGGGTAGCACTGCAGTGTCTGCACAATGCACATTAGCCAGGATGCAACCTCTGTTTACTCGAATGTCTCTTTCAGACACATTATGAACTTGGACCATTACCCTTCTGGCATAAGCATGGGCTCTAGCGGGCAAAATACTAGGCTTGACCAGCAGTCCCTCTGGCAATTTTCCATCACCTGGTGCATCCAACATTAATATTTTATTCTTAACATCCTTTCTGATATGGACTCTCCTGTAAGGTACACTGGGCATTTGGTGCCAGGATCAGAGACTCAGGATCCTTCTTCCATACAATTCCGACCGGTTCCTCTGGTTCTGTTTTTCCAGCATCTCTGTGCCTCATAGGCCTTCTTAATTAAAGCAGAACTCTTAAAGCTCTACTAGTCTTTGACCCCTGTTTTCATAACACAACTGTGCCAGCCTTCGAACATATGAGCATTTGTTCCAATCAACAAAGGGACACCATCATACAGTCAGTGGGGGACACACTAAGGCTAGGAGTCTCTCTTGTTCAGCCACTCAGCCGCGGAGGTGGGGAAAGACAGCCAAATTGGATATACCGGAATAGGGGTAGGCCTTCTCACTTAACCCCCATACATGCAGTCCTTGAATGGTTGTAAAGTCGTCTGACAAATGCTTCTGATACCAATCCTGGAACATAATTGTCACTTGGGAGCCACTGTCTAATACAGCTCTTGTAGACCTCCATTCCACCTTTACAGTGGTCTCCATGGAGGGACCCACTATTCTGGACCAGTCTGGAGAGGCGTAGTGGGGCCTGGGCAACTGACCTTGCCACAAAAGGGCGTGAATTAGCATTTTGGTGCCCTCACGCAGGATCATATCGTTGCACCTCTTAACCACTGATTTGTTCTCCAAAGCTCTCCCTGTAGCCTATATGCAACTTTGTCAGTGTCTTTTGGGGACTGGCATTCCCTTTTCATGTGCCCATCTTTCCCACAATTATAGCAAAACATACTTTCTGGAGTTTGAGCTGGCGGCGGCGCACACTGGGAGCCAGGGCGGGGTATTACTAACTGGAAACCTGGGTGCCATCTCTGTCTGCGGTGATAAGCATTTGGAGACATCTCGTCAGTTTCTCCACTTCCATGGTCAAGGAATTGAGTTTGGAGCTGTTATCAGCAGGAGATACATGGGTGAGTACCCCCACCCCATAGCAGATGCAGTCGGATATAGGTCAGGAGCCCGTACTTGCAGGCGTGGCCTTCATAAAGGGACTGTTTTTGAATTCGGATCTCTCTCAACAGTTCGCTCCATTGTGGCATATCTTTTCCTTGTCAGAGCACTCATTGACTGTCAACCTTTGCCCTGAACTTCACTTGATGGGTCACCCTCAGTCACCTGGTCGAGCCACAGCTGTTGGTGCAGGTCCCTCCCGAGGTCACCTTTCTCAACTCCTCAATTTCTCTCATTAACTCATCATAGGAGGTGGGGATTCCAGTCGATTTGCCAGGCGTAACTGAAGCAACAGCAGTTCTGAGAGGGGCAGACTTAAGGATTCTGTCCAGTCTGGTTCGGTCCAGTTCAATCGCTGGCAAACTACCCTTTCTGAGGCATTCTTGCAACAATTTTTCCAGCCGAGAGACATACACAGACAACAACTCCCTTGGTACTGTTGTGCATTTCTTACTCTCACCATAGGTCCCTCATCAGAATCTGGGCTCCCATACACATTCTCCAAGGCCTCCAAGATAGGCCTGTGCAGTCGCTTCAGGGCTACTGGCCTGTTTTGCTGGATGGTAGCCAAGGCAGGACCTCAGGACTCTCACTAACCCTCTTTAGCCTTTCACCTTCCGAGCATTGCCATTCTAGCACTTGGGGGCAACATAGTCTATCAGGTCTCCCAGTTATCCTCCCTTGGGGGTGGGGAGGTGCCAGAAGATCCTAAACCTTGGTGAGAGTCGTGACTAATGGCAGGTGCAGAAATAGGAGTCTGCATTGGTTCAGCCACCATTACGGGTACTAGGCGGGAGAGGGTGTTGGGGAGGAACACCCCAGGTGGCAGAATAGTTTCTTCAAGTCCTCCACAGTTTTCCCTTCCCCCAGCAACCATTTAGCAAATTTCTCCTCAAAAGTTTCAGATAGTGGTGTGGGCTCATTCCCCAGGTCTTTACTGTCCTTAGTTATCACTCTCCAAGCAGTGAGGGCTCCCTCTGGGGTAATGGTCTGTGGCACTTTGGAGCTATCTATGGGATCCTTAAACTCTACTAGGGCCAGGAAAGTGTGGGTGAGCAGATTAGCATGCCGACCCACCACCACAGGGTTTGTAAACCTTCCACCTTGGAAAGTACTCCCTGCACAGTGTCCGTATTGATACAGGGGATGTCCAGGATAAGCATAGCATTTTGAGGTCGATCTCCTCCCAGTACACCACTCCACCAGCGGTGCACAGCCACTTCTGTCGGGTACCCATTTTTTCTTAACAGTGGTTCATAAATATGGCCAATAGAGGACACACAATCCCAGCGGTGAGCCTCCAAGATGTAACCCCTAGATGGCGCTATCCCAGGGCTACTACCCCTGCCTGATTTGCCACTAACAGGTTGAGGGCCTGGATCAATGTGGGTGCCTCCACCCAGAGGTCAGGTTTGCAATAGTTAAACTAACTTGGTCACAGCCCTCTGGGACACTGCAACCCCCTTTCTTCCACTAGTGGCCCACACAATATATCAGAATTACCTTCACAGTATACACTTACCCCAGGACTGGTTCCGGCACTGGGACCTCCTGTGAAATGAGATACAGTGCAACAATCACAGTACAGTACTTTAACATAGACAAATACCTCAGGCAGTAGAACTTTGCTGAAACAAGCAGCTCTGATTTATTTAGGGGGATATAACAAGGACAGGGGGAAATCAGGTTAATTAGCTTATCACTCTAATAATCTACCTATGGCTCTGTGCACAGGCCTATCCCTATCAGTTACTGTCCCTGGGTACCCAAGCCCTAGTGGCTAGTCAAACCGTGGCAGCTGGTAGGGCCCTTTCACACAGAGAAAAGGAAAATTAAACAGTCAGCAGTACAGTAATTCCATTTGGATTTAATGTGGCAATTCAACAGGAGCGACCCTGAATTAGTACTCACGACCTCCAAATAAGATAGGGTCCTTCAATGTCAGCAGGGCTCACTTGAGGTACACAAACCTCTTCACACATTTATATAAAAGAAAGCACTATACCAGGCAGGCTGCATCTGTATCCGATAGCAATTACTGCACAATACCCGGAGAACACACAGCAGATTCAGTTCCTGACAGACCGAGTGCAATTTTCAGCAATTCCTCCAGTCTTCTACAGGGTGAGCCTGGTTTCTACTCTTCAGAGATCCTTTGATTCTTTTCTCAGGACTGATTCAGTCCTAACAAGCAGTTACATAAACTGCAGACCGAACTCTGGGCCTTATACACGCTTTTTGACTAAACTGCACACTGAAAAAGCACAGGGCTCTTCCTTCTTCACTGCCAAAGCTCAACTGAAACTCCAACCGACAAAACGGGCACTTCCTTTGAGTTCCTCCCAGTTCTTGACTGGATTGGCTGTCACTCACAATAGACTGCTGCTGTTGGTCCAAAAAGGTGCTGAAGTCTA
Source organism: Neoceratodus forsteri (assembly GCA_016271365.2). NCBI lineage: Eukaryota > Metazoa > Chordata > Ceratodontiformes > Ceratodontidae > Neoceratodus > Neoceratodus forsteri. The sequence continues at coordinate 242,609,095 of CM057451.1, forward strand.
AACTACATCTCTCAGAGTCACTGCTCATACAATCCTCTTGTGACTGGCTCAGATTATGAGTCAAGTTCTGATTCGTCCAAGGGACCATTTTAGAGCTAGCTTACCCCACACTGATTGGTCCAGTTCAGCAGTTCAAAACCAGAATGGGGAACTAGCAGACACAGTTCTGACTGCAAGAAAGCAGGTTAGACAAACTGTAATTTCATTATTACTCTAAATAATTTCTGGCAAACAGTTACATCTTTCAGATAGGTTCCCTTTGCACTCCTAGTGACTGCAAAAATGAAGTGAATTGGCAGCAGCTCTAGTGGTACTCAGAGAAGCACACAGTCCCCCCATATAAACTAATTATGTCTGCAAGCAGACAGCTCTTAAAGAGACAGTACCAGAGGTTCTAAAAACACTCACTGATAAATGGCTTAAACGCCAAACACCATTCAGGCTTGGAACATTCAAGCAAGCTCCTGGAAGTCTTTTGGGAACCCCCATTTGCAGGGGGGTTACATTTGCAAAGGATTCGGATTTGTCAGATTCAGCCTATATGTATAATTGAAAAAAAAAAAGGGGGCTATTAAGAGAAAAGCACCAGAAAATGTCAATAAAGTAACAGTAATATTAAAGGGGTTCCACTGCCTGATATATATTGCATCTTGCTGTTTAAAGTGTTAATTTCTGACCAATCTACATGTTTTGACCCCAAACATGATTTTTTTGGGTGGTGGTGTTCAGTGACACCTGTCTAGTTCATAAGGTGAGGTAAAAAATGCATATGTTGAAAATGTGGTGTCAAAATCTTTAAAAAACAGAATGTTATGAGTGTAAGTTAAAATGAAACAGGAAAAAAAACCTAAGTGCGAAAATCATTTTAGACTTAGTTTTTTTTTTCTCAGTTTGGGGCTAGACATGGTTCGGAGAGGCCACATGCTGCAATAAGAGAGGAGTACCACAAGGGACCTTGTAGAGGTAAGTGGGTGACCTGAGAGGGTGGGTGGTGGAGGGGTGTTGGGGGGGTGGGAGCTGTGTCAACGGACCATTTTCTTTTAAAAGGTTAGTGGAGGGAGGGGCGAATGAGGACAGCATTAAACTGTTTTCTTTTTTACAGAATTTAACTTGGATCGGGGTGGTGGTGGGTGGCATGGGTGCTAAGAGGGTTGGAGAGGGTGAGGGTGTCTGTTTTATTGGCCACTGGGCTTGGACAATCCACTGGCCAAAAAAAGGGGAGGCATCTGTATGGCAGCTGGGCTTGGGCAACCTGGCGGCTGAAAATTAGTTTGTTTTTTTAAATTCCTTTAGTAAGCAGGTAAGGCCCACTGGGCACAAGTGCCTGTTTTCAGGGGTGACCTGGGAGCACCATACCTCTCAACTGTCCCTGATTACGAAGGACATCCCTCATTTTACCCCTCAAACTTGCTGTGTCCATCATCCATCCTTCATGGAAAAGGTGCTCCCACAGAGAAAATGTGCAGTAAATTCGGACTTTAAAGCAAAAATCCATAACATTCTAAGATGCTAAATTGAAAATGAACTTGGTACAAGTAAAAACAATGGTTTCTACTATATTCTGAGCTTGTATCTCTGTTTTGAGGATGTGTCCCTCATTGTCCCACATTCTGAGTGTCCCTGTCCCTCATTTCTGTGTCAAAAGATTGAGAGGTGAGGGGAGCACTGGGGAGGTTAAGTAACTTTCTCATGCTCAGAGTCGCACAGTATGTAAGTGGAGGTTGTGGGAATCAAACCCAGTTCTGCTGGATGTACCAAGCTGATTCATAGCTTGTTACTCTACTCTCTAGGCAATATTACCATACCCAAGCTGAGATGGTGGGGCCGGGGGTGTGGCAGGGCATCTTCTGTGTGGCCATAGGGCGTGGGCAACGTGCCCCCCCCCCCAAAAGAGGTTTCATCTTGGTGCCTTCACGGCCACCAAGAGACCTGATCCCTCCCTCCCTCACCCCAACTTCCTTAGCAGAATGGCATGCTGTGCAGCCATGCTGTGTGCTATATACTGAGTTTGTGCACATGTAAATAACTGAGGCACGCCCTGCCTGGACACCCTCTGACCTCTTCCCCAGCCTCCTAAGCCTGTTACATGACAGGGAGTAAGCCTGCCATATGACAGGGAGGCTGGGGAGTATGAGATCTGAGCTGAGCCGGATGTGTTCAGTCTCACAGAAAATGAGCCACTAGTTTAGATTCATATGTCGCATATAGAGGGAAGTAGTTGGTCACATCTTATTGCCCAACTTGTTGTGGTCTTACAGACTATACATCCAGATTCCACAACTCAAATCTTGCAGCCATGGAACGCAGAGCTCCACAAACATTTGCTGCAACTCTGGCATAAATACACTCCTCTGGCGTATAATCTCACTGCTGCCATGAAGTGAAGGGAATTCTCATGGAAATGTCAATATAGATTTTTTTCAGATGCCAGATACCATAGCAAAACATGCAGGTGACCATGCTGCCTGTTGGAGGGGATATTGAATGACCACAGCAAGCCACACACACATTTTGGGAGAATTGTTCCTCTCTCACACTATACTGGCAGGCTGTGATTCAAGAATTAGAAACTATATTTATTGGCCCAGGAGACATCACACCATCCCTCATTCTACTGGTAATTCCTCTGTGCAGAAGTCTTTTTAGGGATCAGACACTTAAGTTACTATTAAATCTAATTCTGGGCCAACGGTCACCGCATCTCGCATGCATAGTGACTTGTTCAGAACGAAACACAGGTACCAGGGTTGGCAGGGAGAGAAGGATTGAGTGTCAAGTACCGCTCTCCTTCCCTGGGGAGGGGGGTCCATGGCAGTCAGTGCGCGGTTGCCTCCTGGCGGAGGCTGGGGGACTGCACGCTCCGCTGCATATAGGGGTGGAGCTGGGGGCAGACATCTGGAGGAAGCATGGTTGGACGCGTGTGCACTCCCCTCCGGCGACATCATTGCATGTCCTCGACTCCAGGGTAAAAAATGGAGGAGGGCATCTGAGTTGAGTGGCTTGATGGCTGTCCGTAAGCTTCACCCGGTTGTTGGGCACTCAAGCTTGATACGAGTTCTGTGGGGAGTCGGAGGTTCCTTGCAGCCTTGCTGCAGAGGGTACAACCGCAGGGGTAATGGTGCCAAACAGACCAGGGTAGAGGCGGACGGTGGCTGGAATCTCCAGAAGGATGCGAGGTCAACAGGGGAGCAGACCAGGCGGCCAGGAACAAGTAGGCAAAAAGAGATAGGAAAAAAAAATATATGTATTCTGGCAGCAAAGAAGGCAATAACTCAAGTCTGGCTTACTCCCACCATCCCACCCCTAGAAGGTTGGTGGAAAGTAGTTAACGAGATTTACATTTTAGAATGATTAACCTACTCCATTCACAAGACTGTCTAAATTTTAAGATAGATGGCAATGTTGTGTAATGCATCAAATACTGATCTGCCCTGACTCTGTGCCGCAGGGTGACCCTCCCCTCCTTTTCCTCTTCTTCCCACCACATTTCACTTTCTTTTCTTGAACTTTCTTTTCTTGAACTTTCTTAGCCACTACTGTAGCTATGAGATTCTAACTTAATTATCCTTCTGCCAGTTTCTTATTTTAAGAATAATTAGACCGGGAGCCAAGGCTTCCATATGAACCGAATTGTACATCTGTTTATTGATCATCAGACACTGTACTTGATTATATTTACATGTAACAGTTGCACGTTCATCAACAATAGTCTGCATGCAGCCAGACTAAATGCTGCAGGACATTGCCTTGAAATCAGTTAGTGCAACATTGGCTTACTTGTTTTTGTATGCAGTGCATTCGTTACAGTCCTTCATGTCTTGAATATATTATGGCAAACTTCTGTACCATAATTGCTGCAATGTATTATTTTTTTTGTCTGTATTAAAATCAATAACAACTTAAATAAAAAAAAGTTGCAATGCAAATTACTAACCCAGCAACATAAAATAGAAATCATGAACATTTAAAAAAAACACATGACCTCCTCCCCTCCAAAAAAGAAAAAAACACACAGCAACACTGCTCAGTAATCACAAACTGTAATGGAAACTAATCCAGAAATTTAAAAAACATGCAGTACTTCCTGTTCAGAAATCCTAACCCAAAAAGCCTCAATGCTGCTCACATCAGACAAATGTTAAACACATAATAAAAACACAGAATATCAAAACTATGATTCTACACAACAACAAAAACATGTATACATACTGTACATCACTAAACCATCAGCAAAACTTCTACTAATGTGGCTCTAAAAGCTAATGAAATATCCACTTACCTATCTGGCATGCAGAAAGAAACACAGGACAGCTCATACTCTGTGCTTGAACTTAATCAACTAAAATGCAGTGCACCTGAGTGAGGTCACATGACATTCAATCAACAGCCTAGACTTCAGGGTGTGATTCAGATCACGTGGAAAGTACAGGGTGCACAGTTTAGGCTTCCAGCTTAGACGCAACAGCTCACATGGGAAGTTCAGGTAGTTAAAAGTCAGGAATACCTATTTCTAGGGACATGGATATGTTGTTCATCCACACTTATTGGCAGGTTCCTTGCCACTTTAAATCTTGCTGGAAGGTCTTCAAGCTGGCTCCTCCCACCCATCCGGGATGGTAAAACTCTCGGCTCTGCCCCATGATGCCAGATCTTCCTTACCGCTTGGAAGCTCAGGTTCCCTCCTTAGCGCTCTGCGTTTTCGACTGGTTCCTGGAATTTTCGGTCTTCGAAATCAATTGGAAGTTTTTCTGGAACTTCGATCTTTTCTTCTTCGCTGCGGCGATGGCTCATTTTCTTTCCGGCCCCGGGAGGCGCTCGGTTATTTCCTTCAGGAGAGACCCGCACTCCACGTGCGTTTACTGCCTTGACCTGGATCACGATCCTCAGCTTGCGAGTTTTGTTGTGCTCTTTCAGCCAGCTTTCTGGAGGACCGCACGGCCCGTTCAGGGCTCAGGCGCCCGGTAAATTTTCCCACTCCGGAAGATTCCTCGGATCATCGGGCAGCGTCCGCATTGGCTGTTTCTGAGCAGCTCGATCTTCTTCCCTCCGGGAAGGGGGTGGCTTCCCCTCCCTCGGTCATGGCACTTATCCGGCTCTCCTTGGAATCTCCTCTTGCAGCTTCATTCAAGAAGCTTCGCCAGTCCCTTTCCTCGAAGGGAGAGGGACCTTTGGGACCTGCCTCTCGGCCCAAGTCCAAGGAGCCGCAGGCTAAGTCCCTTCGTCGGCTCTGGAGGGAGTGGGAGAGTTCCCCTTCCCCTGCCGGCCGACGCTCAACCTCGGTCGAGGATGCGGCTTCGGCCGCTGGCCTCACGGTGTCCCTGTCAGGTCAGCCGGCCAGGACTCCCGTCGACGTGGCCGAGCCTCTCGGCCCGTCATCTGGGCAGTCTTCTGCTAGTGCCGCCATCCCTTCGCCGGTTCTCCTGGTGGAGGCTGAGGTTCTGCCCGTACCTTTGGGTCAGCAGTCCTCGGCCATTTCTTCCGAGCCGAAGGAGGAGCGGGCATGCCCCACTCCTTCCCAGGCCAACCCTTGGTTCCCCCGAGGATTCAGGTCTCAGTCTCGGTCCTCCTCTCGGTCTAGCCGCTCATGCCGACCTCGGCGTTCTTGGTCGGGGCACCAAGTCAAGTGGCATTGCCGTTCTTCCTCATCCCCCTCCTTGGATGAGGAGTGGCTTCAATGCCGTTGGCGTCGACGTTACGAGGAGTTTATGTGGCAGCAGCTGCTGTTGTCCGGGAATCGATCGACCCTGATTCATTCTCCGGCTAGTAAGCAGCCGCCGCCCGGTCGGCCGACACAGCCGCTCGAGGCGGTCGAGGTGCCCTCTCCGGGGCCGGTTGCTCGTCCGACCTCTGCTGCCCACCGTCCTCGGTGGGACACAGCAGGGCCATGACCTGTCCCACAGGTTGTTGTTCCCCTCACTCCTGCCCACCCTCGGCGGACCCGAAGAGTCACTCAGGCCTCGCGGCAGCACCTTGAACCCTCGGGCGAAATCGACTCCGCTGTGTTTCCCTAGCAGGGAGGACCCATGGTCTTCCCTGGAACATTCTATGGACGATAGCCCATCGTCCTTTATGGGTCTGCTCCGGCTCATCTCGGAATTCACCAGGTTGCAGCTCGAGCCCGTTTCCAAACGGGCCCATTACCCCCTTACGGAGATCCTAGACTGAGGGGGTTCACCCTCGGAGGCCTTCCCGGTGGCTGAGGCAATCGTGGGCCCAGCCTTGGAGCTCTGGCGGCAGCCTACTTCCTGCCCTGCGCCTTCGGCCAGGGTGGCCAGGAAGTACCCTGTCCCTGTCGGTTCTCTGCCCGGTTTCTCGGAACGCCCCTTGGCTGAAGGGGTAGTCACCGACAATGTTTTCCAAGGTTTTGGAAACGCTAGGGATGTGGATAGGCCCCCTGACAAGGAGTCCAAAAGGATGGACTATGTCGGGCGCAAGGTTTATGCTGCGTCCTCCCTACGCCTCCGTCAGGCCAGCTCGGCAGCACTGATGGCACACTTCTCCCATGCCCTTTTGGGCTCCCTGGACGAGGTCCTCCCTCATCTCCCGGCCGACCTGCGGACCACGGTCCGGCGGGTGCGGGACAGCAGCTCCAGATGGCTCTGGATCTGGGTGACTCCTGTGCCAGATCAGTGGCGGCCGTGGTGGCCATGCACCGCAGGGCGTGGCTGAGGTTATCCTCCTTCTCTTTGGAAACCCAGCACGAGCTGGCGGACACTCCCTTCTTGGGGACTGACCTTTTCGGCCCTGGAGTGGAGGGACACCTCCAGGGGCCTGAGAAATCGATGCCACTCGGACTCGGTCACTCCCACCCGGAGGAACAAGAGACAGCCCGACCGCCGTTCATGCGCCCTTGCCCCCGGTCCCTGCGGCTCGACCGGCCCAGCAGAGGCCAGCAGGCATGCGCTGGGCAGCCTGTCGCCAGACCAGCGTCTTTCTCAAAAAGGAAGCAGGAAGGTAGGGATCCGAGGGCCCCCTTGGCCTCTTCCTCCACCAAGCCTGCTCAGTGACGGGATAAGGGGCGCTGTCCCTGGCCCCGTCGTCCCTGCTCGGGTTTCCCCGTGGGGGGACGGCTCCGCACCTCTCCCTCTTGGGTGGTGCTAAGGGTAGGTCCTGTCACGGGTTGCGAGCAGGTTTCCCCTTTTGAGCCGTTGCCCCACGGGGACTTGGGTCCACAGCCTCTTGTCGGCCCGCTGAGCCGACCTGCCTGGCCCTCTAATTAGAGGTGATCAGGAAGGCGGTGGATCCCCCCTTCTGACCCTGGGTTCGTGTCCAGGTATTCCTGGTCTCAAACGGACGGGGGGCTTGCGCCCCATCCTTCTGCACGCCTGGATGGTCTCTCTGCCAGATATCCTATCCTTAGAATGAGGCGTGCGGCTTCTTCCTGGGCTTCCAGGACGTACTTACTCCTCGTTCCGTCCGTTTCTTGGGAGGCTCCTCCCTCTCCTAAGTGGGAGATCTCCTTATGAGTTCCTGGCCAGGCCCTTCATTCTCTGCTTAGCAGTTTCTGCGGCATTGAGGGGCCCGGGTGTAACCCCACCCGGATGGCGGCCTGATTACAACCCTTCCAGGCTCAGACTGGTCTCCCTTTACCGGAGCCAGGTGGGAACTCGTGTCTTAGCGGGTGATGCTTCTTCGGGACTAGGCTCGACTCTTGAGTCCAAGCTCGGCTCCTGGTGGACAGGGCTGAGGTTCTTCTCCCTTACCTAGTCCGGTCTGACTGGGCAATTGCGCCCTGCTGGGACCTCCTGCATCTCCTGGGCCTCAGGGCGGCCGGCTCCAGCGTGGTCTATTCGACCCACTGGTTCATGCGTCCCCCTAGTGGGGATGGGCCAGCCAGCGGTCACAGTGCTGCGTTCCTCAGATCAGTTTGTGACTACAGCCCAGGAGTTAGGGGAACGCTCCCCCTCGGACCGTTCCAGCTCCTGCTGGAGAACATCCTGTTCGTCCACCCTGAGTCGATGGTCTTCTCTGACCAATGCTTCTCGGATGGGTGGGGGTGTCCATCTAGGGGAATTCAGAGTGCTTCGCCTCTGGTCCTCTCGGGAGTCCCGATGTCCTTCCTACCCGCTGGAGCTCCAAGCGGTCCACTTAGCTTGCACCTCTCGCTCCGTTTGCGCGGGCTGTAGTGGTTTAAGTCCAAGTGGACAACACCATGACCAAATGCTACCTACCCCGCCAGGTTCGGTCGAGCCCCTTACCTCAGCGTAAGGAGGTTCTCCGCATTGGGTTTTTCATGCAGCCGGAGGCGGTTTCCCAGCCATTTGATGGCAGGAGCCTCCAGCACCCTGGCTGATGCCCTAAGCCGGGCATAGGCTGCACCTCACGAGTGGTCTCCCCTGCCGGAGGTAGCACAGGATCTTCCCCTCCTTCCCTCCAGGGAGAATACAAGGTTTGCTGTAGGGGATGCCTTTGAGGCCATGGACCCCGGGCCTCTTTAACGCCTCTTCCCCATTTCCCTTGACCCTCAGGCAAGGCGAGGAGGGACTAGGCGCAGGTGATTCTGGTAGCCCCAGACTGGTTTTGCCAGCTCTGGTATCCAGCTCTCCTCAGTCTCAGCCCCAGGCTCCCAAGGCGGCTTCAGTCCGCCCGGTCCTGATCTCTGTTTTCAGGATAGGTTTTCCATCCGGACCTTCAATCCCTGCACCTAAAGGCCTGGTCCCTGTGTGGCTAGGGGCCAGGCCTTGGTTCCTTTGGCAAGGTCCGCTGCGTTTTCGAGGCATCCTGCTAGAAGTCGGCCAAACATGCTCGCCTTCAATTGGAAGAGTTCTCCTCTTGATGATGGGATAGGGCCTGGCCCCTCTCCCGTCCCTGAGCGAGCACGCCGGACCATCTGCGGTCCGTTCTCTGATCTAGGGCTTCGGCCGATGACCCTCTAGGTGCTTCTGTTGGTCACTCCTGTCTTCCGGGCGTGGGCCGGAAGGCAGTCGGCGGCGCAGAAAAGGTGGTCTGGCACTTTTCTAGGCCTCGATCACACCTCCCCTTTGGGGGAGAGTATCCCCATTTCTGTGGGATTTTCGCTGGTATGGGCTTAGCTCACAGGCAAGCCGTTCAAACCTTTGCACAGGTGCGGGTTCCCCACCTGTTGTGGAAGAACACCTTCTTGGGGCTACTCTGCCATCCAGAAGGAGGGAGAGTTCAAGCTCCTTTGAATCTCCTATCTGGTCTTCCAAGGACAAGGTTGTCCTCGCCCCACCCAAGTTCCTTCAAAGGTGGTGGCGGAGTCTTCCTAACGGGTATTGTCTCTGCGGGTTTATCCCATTCCACCTCGAGGCCATATATAGGTTCCATGGGACCCTATTTATCGCTCACCTACCCAGGAGCATAGGGCTGAAGTTTGGGAGAGGTTCGCCAGCTGTTTGTCATCTACGCTGAAGCCGCACCTGGCAGACCTGCAGCCAAGCGGACGACGAGCGGGTGGGTCACCTCCTGCATAGGTCTCCGCTATAGGTGGGCGGGCATGGAGCCTCCCAGAGGGATAAGTGCTCATTGTTACCCACCCTTCCACTGCATCGGTGGCTGCGTCCGAGGATACTCCAGTCCAGGATATCCGCAGGGCTTCTACCCGGAAGCAGGCTTTACCGTTTCCCCTTCCACATCGACCTTGGGTCACGCCAGGATGCTGGTCGGGGCCTCGGTTCTCCAGTCTTTCTACCTAAGTTGGGGGTGTGCGCCTTGCCTCCCTCCTCCCGGAGAACTGCTAGGAGTCTCCCAATAAGTGTGGATGAACAACATATCCATGTCCCTAGAAATACAGGTTACTCACCTATAACAGGAGTTCTAGGAATGGTATATGTGTTCATCCTAACTCTCAACCTCCTGGCCTCGGCCTGGCCTGGCTTCCAGCGGGCTAGATCTGGCATCATGGGGTGGAGCGAGAGTTTTACCACCCGGGTGGGTGGGAGGAGCCAGCTTGAAGACCTTCCGGCAAAATTTAAAGCGGCAAGGAACCTGCCAATAAGTGTGGATGAACAACATATACCATTCCTAGAACTCTTGTTACAGGTGAGTAACCTGTATTTAGAGTACTCAGCTATAACCATGAAACCAAAACCCCTTCCTTACAGTATAACCACACCCAACTAGTGCAGTTTACCAACTGCAGCCTAATCTTACTGCATATCTAATGTATGCTAATGCACTAAAACCAACCATTTAAAATACTTCACCAAACTACAACACTGCTACAAAACTAATATTACTAATTATTTTGTAAGTAGAATAAGGTAATTCCACTGGGGGAATTATGTCAGTGTACCCCCTTCTGGCCCGGGTCTCCAATTTACCACTCGGTACATTAACATTGCATAATCTCCCCTCAATCATGCCTTGTTCATTATATAGTGTATGGTGGAGCGTTGTTTCCGCTAAGAATCGCACAATACTGAAACGCTGTTCATCCACAGGGTAGAAAATTAATGGAACGCTGTACTGACCGTACGTGCAGAACAGCGTTCCATTCATTTGGAATGACACACTCGAGCAGCTAGCGTTAGTCACATGGAACAAGGAACCGCCGCAAACCACATCATTTTAAAAATATAAACGTGGTCTGTGTGCTGTCCTCTTCATCCTTAGACACCGTCTGAGTAAGTAACACAACCAGATTTTCTGTGTTAAACAAGTGTTCTTACATATTTCGGCATCCCGGGGCTCATATTTTTCTCGCTAAGTGAGATGTCCGGTCGCCATGTTATTTTTTTTAGCAAATCCCGCCCACAGAAGAATGGCAGCCAGTGGGAGTGTGCACTGCTAATGTAGGGACGCCCAGTCCCTAGCAACCACACAGCTCACCACAGGAACAAGCTGTAACTGCCGAAGGACGAAATGGGAGACGGCAGTTTATTTTAACATGGAAAAAAGATTAGAAGGGCACCATACACTATAAAAAATACCTGCTGGGTAACCCCATGCAGAACCAGTGTGTTCTGCCACCTCAGGGTCTGATTCCCAAGGACCTCTCGAGCTTCACTCTCGAGGTCTAAGGGAATCAGACCCCTCTGTGGCAGAACACACTGGTTCTGCATGGTTACCCAGCCGGTATTCTCTATGTAACCATAGTTCTATTAGTGGTATTCAGTTTACTCCACACTCTGGCAGTTCTGCTGGATATAGCCACTGGACGTCTTCAAGCTCTGCTTCGCTGACTGCCGATGGTGTATGTCCTATAGCTCAACCCCCTCGATGTCAGATCTTTGCACCCTGGAAGCAGGAATCCAAGCATTTCCTGTCAGGGGAGGTTGGGTGGCTTGTGTGGATGTGAACTGAATACCACTAACAGAACTATGGTTACAGGTGAGTAACCCATATAGAAACGCAGACAGTGCTGGCAGAAAACGCCCAATAGTTCATCCACTCTACCCGTGCTTCCCTATCTATTCCCAGGACCCTCGCTATCCTCCCCCAGTTTTTATCCCTGCTGCTACTGCCCTGCTTAGCCACTATAGCCTCTACCCATACTTCCCTATCTATTCCCAGGACCTAAACGTCATCCAGGGTATTAGCCCTCACTATCCTCCCTCAATTCTTATCCCTGCTGCTACTACCCTGCTTAGCCACTATAGCCTTCACTCTGTCCCATCTGTGCTTGAAACCATTTATGGTTTTGATTCTGACCATCACAGCTAGCAGACTGTTCTAAGGTTCCATCACCCTCTCTATAAAATAATACTTCCTCATATCCCTCCTGAACCTTCCTTCTGTCAGTTTCTATCTGTGCTCCCAAGACTTCAAATCTGTGGTTATGCTAAATAACTCCTCACAGTTCACCTTATTTATTTCTATCAGAAATTTGAAGGTCTGTATCATATCACCTCTCTCCCATCTTGCCTGAAGTGAGTACATGTTTAGTGCCTTGAGCTGTTCCTTGTAAGATTTGCCCTTCTGGCTCTGTATCATCCTGGTCACCCTTCATTGCACTGCCTCTAGTCTGTCCTTATCTTTCCTGAGGTGAAGACTCCAGAACTAGGCACAGTACTCCAGGTTTGGCCTTACCATTGATTTATAAAGAGATAATATTACTGCTTTTCTTCTACTGTCAGTACCCCTCCTGAAACATCTTGACATCCTATTTGCCTTACTAAAAGGCCTTATTGCATTGGCTTGATTGATTTAGGGTGTTGCAAATGATGACTCCCAGGTCCCTTTCCTCAGTCGTAGTACTCTACTTAACCTCACCCATCCACTACTCAGTCCTGGGGTTCTTGCCAACTAGTTGCATCACCTTGCACTTTTTGGCATTGAACTTCAACTGCCGGACCTTTGACCACCTTTCCAGTCTATGCAGGTCACTCTGTATGTACCCAGTTCCCTCCCCACTGTCTACCCTCCCACAGAACTTTGTGTCATCTGCAGAGAGACACAACCTGCCTTGGATTCTTTCTCCATTGTCAATGATGAGCATACTGAAGAGGACTGGCCCCAGGACAGATCCCTGTGGCACCCCACTTGTAACCTCCTTCTCTTCCTATTTGACTCCTGTTATCATGACTCTCTGCTGACCCCCCTCGGCCAATTTCATACCCATCTTACTATGTCTCTTGCTGCCCCCAGATTCTCCATCATTTTCAGAAATTGCCTGTGAGGCACTGAGTTGAAGGCCTTGCTGAAACTGAAATACAGTAAATCCATTGCATGGCCCCCATCCAATATCCTTATCACCCAGTCAAAGAAAAACTATCAGCTTAGTCTGACAAGACCTCCCTGCCACAGACCTATGCTACTTGCTATCTTGGAAGCCACTGCTCTCCAGGTAGTCCACTAGGTCCTCCTTGACTAGTGACTTGATCAGTTTCCCTAAAACTGAGGTAAGACTGACAGGTCTGTACTGTAGTTCCCCACATGTTCCTTGCCCCTTCCCCTTGTGGGGTGGAACCACATCTGCCACCCTCCAGTCTTTCAGAGCTACCCCTGCATTTCTATCATTGTGGTTTCAGTTCACCATCCACATTCTGGTAGACACCTAGTAATCCTACAGGAAGAGAGGGTAAAGCATGACCCCTAGTTGGCAAACAGAGACTGGAGGACTGAGGCCCCAAAAGCAGCATTGTGACAACTAAGCATGTCAATGCTGTAGTGGGAAATAAATGTTCGCGCTTTACCCCAGATTGCAGCCCAGCATATCTCCTGTATGGGGATGTACAGGTACCCGGATACAGCCATGGAGGCAGCAGTTTCTCTGGTGGAATGAGCCTTAAGCCCTTTGGGCAGCATCCTACCAGTCAATCTATAACAAAGGTCGATGCAAGATGTGATCCACCTGGCAGTCTTCTGCTTAGCTGCCAGTCTGCCAGGCATGGCTTCAGCATATGTGACAAACAGCTGGCGAGCCTTGCCCTGAATTTCTGCCATGCGCTCATTGTAATAGGAGAGCTCCCTCCGCAGGTCCAGGGTGTGAAACTTGCGCTAATCATCTGAGGTAGAGTTTGTGAAATAAACCAGGTTAATCACCTGTTAATGGTGGAACTCTGACAGAAGCTTCAGGAGGAACTTCTCATAGAGGCAAAGGACAACCTTATCCTTTTTGGAAGACCAGATAAGGAGACTTTACCAAGAGCACCTGGAACTCGCTCATCTTTCTGGTTGACATGATGGCCACCAACACAGCAGTCTTCCATGCAAGGGTGAAAGATCACACTTGTACACCAGCATGAACAGCTTGACCATAAGCATAGCCAGTATTAGCAGTTAGTCACACAGAGGCAGTGGTCCACCCACTGGAGGAGCAAGTGATCCAGGCCAACCACCTTTGCCTGTACCACCGTCAGCATTCCAGTCTGCACACAATATGCAAAAATGGGTGCCAGGTGCACCTTTAGGGTCGTAGCTCACAGTACTAACTGAGACAATGTCCAAAGGTAGTTGAGGATTGTGGCCAGTGGGCAAGTGAGAGGATCAAGATCTTTCCCTTGGCACCAGAGCGAGATTCTCTTCCATTTGAACATGTACTTTCTGTGAGTTTACTCAGTTCAGGGTGTCTCCACCACATACATGACTTCTTCTGAAAGATTTAAATTATTTATTTATTATTATTTATTTGAATTTTGATAACCGGGTAGGCCCACTGAGACAGACGTGTCCCTTTTTTCAGGGGCGACCCGAAGAATAAAACAGTTCCATAATTAGACACATTATACATTGGGATAACAGATGGTAAAAACATGACATAGGAGAAACATAGGAGAAGTCTGGAACTCCAGCTGCTCAGGAACCAGGCCAAGAAGTGCAAGGACTGAAGATCCGGGTACAGGACTGGCTCCTGTTGTCTGTCTATTCAGCAGGTTTGGACAGAGAAGCAACCTCCACTGGGTCCAGCTGCTGAGGAGATCCTGGTAGCAGAACTGTCTGGGAAACCAAACAGAATGGCATGCACTCACCTTAGGCAGATTCTCCACAACAGATCACTGCTTCCAGTCGAATTAAGGCAGTCCACACAAAGGATTAGCTGGAGGTGCAGGTTTTAATAATATTACCCGTACAGTACAAATTTAAACCCAGTACATTAGGTGCAGTCCTCAAAGTGCAAAATGTGGAAAACAAGTGTGAGTAGAAACTCGTTACAGGATCATTTATAATAAGTTGCTAATCACAGTTGTTTTCCAAATTTTGCGCTTTGAAGACTGCACCTAATGTACTGGATTTAAATTTGTACGCACTGGTCATATTATTAGTACCTGCACCTGGAGCTAATCCATTGTATGGACTACCTCATTTCAAATGGAAGCAGTGCCCTATTGTGGAAAATCTTCCTTAGATGAGTGCATGACACTTTATTTGGTTTTCCAGTTTGACTGGGCTGGATGCTAGGTCTTCTAGCAAACTCCACTCCAGGGCACAGGGCTTCCTTTGTTTGCTTGTACCAGAACAGTCTGGGCCACTCTGGAGCAATCATGATAACCATACTTTGTACCTCTGTACTTAATCACCACCATGTGGATCAAGGGGAAGGGAGAAAGGCCTATAGATGGCCCAAGGGTCCAGGGCAGAAAGAAGGCATTCCCCTGCTGTGTCCCGATCTGAAGGGGTGGACACAGAACTGCCTGTTTTCTGTTCTCCAAAGAAGCCAACAGGTCCACCAGAGGGGTGCCCCACCAGAAGAACAGCTGGTCCACAATTTCCTGATGCAGGGACCACTCATGCAACATCTCTCTGACCCAGATGAGAGCATCTGCAAGCAGGCTGCTCTCTCCTGCGACATGAGCCACCAGGAGACTGGCCAGCAAGCTGTGCACCAGTGACAATGTACGGAGAGCCTCCTGACACAATGGAAAGGAACGCATCCCACCTTGTTTTTTCAGGTAGAACATGGTGGTTGTGTTGTCTGTCTGAAGTTGAATGACCCAACCCTGAATCAACTTGAGAGATTTCCGTCAGAACCAGATGAACTGCATGGAGTTCCAGAAAGTTGGTGTGGCATCAGGACCCCAAAGAGGACAAGAACCCATGGGTCCTGTGGTCTCTCAGGTGAACTCCCCACCGCACTAGAGATATGTCCACTGTAAGGGTGATACAGCTCTGGGTGGACAAAGGGAATTCCCTCCTCTAAGTTTCTGGGACATAGCCATCATTTAATAGCATCCCATCTGATGGCACTGTATGAACCTAGCACATACCTCTGTTCCTGTGACATGATAGGAGTACATTACTTAAGAGCACAACCTGTTGGGGTCTTAAGGTCAGTATGCTGGGAGGTCACTTGGGCACCTACCTAAGACAGCCACTTTAGCTCTTGGCTCCTGGATGTCCAGGTGGAATCCACTTCCATCCATAGATTTTGCAGCAGCCATACCCACCAAATAGCCTAGGGTTCAAGAAAAGAAAGTGATGTAGAGGGAACAAACTAATATGAGCAGCCTTCCATGGCACCAAAACAGAAAAAAAAAGACATCTTAACCTTGCTCACAGTACTGCACCTCCCAGTCTCTAAGATGGTGACGTTGGTCCTCTAAGGCACAGCTCCAGTGCCAGATCCCCAGGCCTCCCCCCTAGGACACACTGAAGCATTAGTAGAAACCATACAAGCTACAGTGATAGATGCCCAGGCAAGCATCAACATCCTGATGGGCCAGGTAACAGCAACAGGATTCTAGAATTCTGGTGATAGCAGAGTGGCTGTGTTTGTGAGGAGCTCCCAGAGCCAAGTGCTGTTTGGAGTATTTCAAATTTAAAATATTTTTCTTTCATGTCAATTTGGGTGATAGTGAAAGAGGACGTTATGGTCTCCAGGAAGATATAATATTTGTGTCATAGATGCTGGTTTGGAGTTGGGATGGTCATCATATTTTTTTTGTGATTTGTCAATAATGTAGCTTACTTTTATTACTCTATTTTAAACAATATCTGTGTGTACCTCTTGTGATGTCTGATCCTGAGGACCTAGGTGTCATTGCTGGGCATTTTGGCTGCCTTGATGATGTGTGTTTTTGTTTGTCTGTTGATGTATGCCTAATACATTATAGTGCATCATATAGTTTGGCAGTTTATTTATGCCTTTTGTGGGGTTGTCTTTGTCACCAAGATCTGCTTGCTTGTTGCTATGTGGTGGCCTGTTAATTATGGGGTACTGTGAATTTGTCACTGTTCGGTGCGCTTTCTGGGCTGCTGTTTTCTTGTTGTATTAACAAACGCAGTTTAGTAAAAGCATTTTTAGCCAAAATCATCAGGCTGTTGCTAAGAAACTGCTTTCCTGGCACTGTATTCCAATTCTGTTAGAACATCTGAAGTGACAGCACGCTGAGTTCTAAAGTATTGAGATTTGCTGTTACAGTTTACTTATTTAAAATTTTGGTGACCGGGGTAGGCACACTGAGCTGAGGCTTGTTTCCAGGTGCCACCAGGGGGAAGGATTGCATAATAGTAAAGAGACAGGGAGGATTACAGAAGGACAGCAGTGCTAGAATTTGTGTTGCATCGACAGTTACAACGTACAGTTACTGGAAGAAGACCAGTTACGTAATGTAGTATCAGGTGATGGGTTACAGTTGCATGACAGCTGGGATGTGCTCTTTTGTATTTGTTTAAAAGAGAGGAGGGAGGGGGAGAGCCAGAGGAAAGAGGGAAGCTGGTTCCAGAGAGCAGGGACTTGGTAAGAAAAAGCAGCTTGACCAGAGCAGGAGTGCGGGAGAGGGATGGAAAGGGTTCAGGAGTCTCTGGAATATGAAGTATAGGCAGAAGCAGCTAGAGGGGAGAGGAGAGAGGAAAGGTAAGTTGGTAGAGATCCAAACCAGTATTTGGCAATAAATATGGAGCAGTGAGCCTGGCGACGTAGGGGTAGGGGAAGCAGAAATAGAGAGGAGTATAGTGAGCAATGGTGTGTGCATGGGGGGCGTGTTTGATGCAAAGTGGCACAAAGCATTGCAGAGGGTATCTAGTCTGGCAAGTGAGGAGGGAGGGGTGGAGCTGTAAACCACGTAAGCGTAGTCGAATATGGGGAGGATTAATTTGGAGATTAGCTCTTGCCGGATGGGAAGGGAGAAGCACTCTTTGTTTCAGTAAAGAGCTCTAAGTTTGGGGAAGAGCATGGAGTGCAGTGTGTTTATATGTGGTGTAAAATCCAAATTACTGTCCAGTTGGATGATACAAGTGAAACAGATTTGTATTTTCTTGTATTTTTATATTTATTTATCCAGTGCTTGTGAGGATATTTTCTGGCACTTAGTGATATTTTTGTGACCTCTGGACCTAAAGTGAGAGTATCGAAATATTTCTACTGTATGTCTGATATTCTCACTCTAGGTCCCCATGCCAAAAAATTTCCTCATTGTAGGTCAGGATTGGCTGGAGCCGGCAGCACGAGTAGCACAATTTAACTTATACATTCCTCAGCTGACTCACGAGCTGGCTCAGTCTCAAGCTTTCCATTTCAAACTACCAATCTCAATAAACTTCTCAGCATCTCCGATTAAAAAAACAAAACAAAAAAACTTATGAAACCACACTATTTTCCTCACAGCAGTTCATAACATTACTTCTTCTTTTTCCATTTTGTTACACTTCTCTCCCTTCCTCCAGATGCCCGACCATCACCCACCCTACATCCAACTGGAACTTCCTTCTCACCAATGCTGCTAACAGGCTCCTTCTCCTCTGGGCACCTCAACACAAAACACAGCTGTCTCTCTGGCTTTCATTCAAGCAGCGCCCGCTCGCACTTCACCTCAAACCATCCGCTCTCTACTTGCATTCCACATAATTAACTCTCCCACTGAAAGAACCAGCCAGTCACAAACCATGCATACACGCAAGCACCAGTCACAACATACTTCCCAGAGTACAGTAACCAGTCCCAATCCCCCTATGTTATTCAATGGAAACACACTCTCACACTGCCACAAACAGACACTGATTTGTAATGAGAGTAACATACCTTACTGAAGTAAAAACAGACACAGATTTGTAATGAGAACTCCAAAACAATCATTGGATAAACCAAATATGCTGTGGGGGTCTCAGAAATATGACATTTTTTTCTTTGTGTAGGTTGACCTTATGACATCACTCGTGGCATCACCATGTGTGATGTTATAAGGTCAACCTGCACTGAAAAAATTTCAGAGATATTTCTGACCCCTCATGGCATATCCCTTATGCAGGACTCGCGTTAAGACACTAATGACGTCCTCCCAGCTAAAAACCTGACCTTTTTGATGCAGTGTTCTGGCTGTAGTGCATCTAGATTGACACAGCGTTCCTCTGTTGGTCTGACTCCAGGGTTAGTTTTTGGCAGTGTGTGTTTAAAGAAATGTTTCTGCACTTCTACATGCTGCTGCATGAGGTGCACTTTCAGGCCACACTTCGGGTTTCTCCACCAGACACAGGAGTCTGGCTGGGGAATGGGGATCTTGTGTTGCTACCAGGGGAGTGGTGAAGGACTTGGGGGAGGGGGATTTACTGCAAAGGAAGTGGAGGGTAGAGTATGAGTGGAGCAGGGCATGATTGACAGAGGATGCGAGTGGCAGGCACTACGAGGCTGGGGCTTAGCGTGAGGCGGGAAGGGTTATGATGTAGTGCCCACCTTTTTTAGTAGCCTTCTATTATTTTGCAGCTTGTCAGTGAACTAAGTCCATAATAATACACAAGCACAAGCAGTTGTTTCTCTTACACTAATGCTGCACATATGGAAGTAAGTGCAAATGAGTCCAGTGTCATCCAGGAAAGATGTTAATGCATCTCTCTAGTATAAAATATGCAAAAAGACACTATATGGTTACTGTTGTGACACATCCCAAGACCTTTTCTCCATCGAAGCTTCCATAAAGATTTGAATGGTTTTCTGTTCATTAACCATACTAACATCGTTAAAAATGAGAGCAGTGTCCAAACATCCTTTCTCCACCTATACAGGCTTTTAGTCCGATTTGAGTAATTTGTGTATAAATCACTTGAATTTCATACCAGTTGCTACTTTCTTAAGTATTTTTATGCTTACTGCCACTGTTTACATCATAGTAAATGTCTGTACAGATAATATGGGCACAGTCTGGATAGTGACAAAAACACATGAATATTGTGTGCTCATTCCACCTGCCTACAACTCTGCTCAGTGACCCCCAACTTTTGGCATCTGACACCCTACTTTTAAAACAGGGGATCAGACTGACCCTTTGATTTGTGACTCTAATGCAAGCCCTGCTTATGTATATTATGCAAATGCAAATATATAATTGTAAATAAGCAAGGGTTAAAGGATTAAACAAGGGAGGTGAAGAAAGTACTCCAAATATAACTACTGTAGGTATCTGATTTCTGGGACTCCTTTAAGCTTAAATTTTGTATTTTTGATTGATTAACCTGCAATTTAGGAGTCAGTAGGCAGCCTGGGGCCAGAGCAGTTAGTTTAAGCTGGAATCCCTGTCGATGACATCACTGGAAGTCCCGCATTGTGACCTTTTTGACCCTGAGGATATGTAATTAGCATGTTGACCTTTTTGACCCCAGCTGGTTGCACTTTCTTGTAATGCACCCCATCATGTCTTCTGAGCAGGGGTATATTTGCTCTTGATTAATGCACCTCATGTCTTCTGAGCAGGGATATATGCTAGGTTAATGCTGTACTATGTGACAGGGTCCTGACCAATGAGGAGTCAGATTTGACCAGACCCCATGTTACAAAGAAGAGTAACCTGTATTTTGCCACAGTGGTTTCGAGCTGAAATTACTATGACAAATGAAGAAAACACCTAGGGCAAGGGGGACTCAAAGTGGACTTTTTTAAATTTGCTCTCATTGACGGCACAATTTTCATTTCACTGCATGGCTTTTAAAAATGGTCAGTTTAGATATATTTTGGGTTATGAGGGTGCTGGAATGTGCAGGTACCACAACACAATTTTCAAAAGTGCTTGGCAGAGAGGCACTTCTAGCAGGAAAATGGCTAGCTTTCAAAGGTTTAAAAACATTTTTAAATTTTTTTTTAATGTTTTGATTTTTGGTTTTCATTCAACATAAACAAATGATTCAGTTTTTCAGTGGTGTGCATACACCTTTCTTAAGTAATGTAATTGCCTCACAAAAAAATTAATTTCCCCTGAACTCACTTCATTATCTTCCAATACTTTCACAGGTGTTGCCTGTGAAAGCATCACAAGAGAAAGATAATATGAATCACAAATTTGGAAAAGCTCGGCATTAGTCGCCATCATCACTGTGTCACTGTGCATGAATTCAAGCAATCAATGCATGTTTTTTTGCAGAATTTCATTCCCAGACCTCCTTCAGGACAAATGAATAAAAATGGAGCATTCATCATCCGTACAGTACTTTACAAAAGAGATGTGGAAAAGATGCCAAAATTGAAAGGAAAGGAAGGAAAGATGGTGCCAAGTTTGCATGGGTACGTGTATGACTTATATTACTTTCTATAAACTGTTGTTATTTCTACTTGTGTGTAATTCCATAGTTGCTTACCACTTCCGGTTCATACCATAAACCAGCTGGATTTAATATTTGTTTCCAAAAAGAAGTATGTGTGAACTAAAATTGTTAAAAATTCAAACTGATGTGTTCAGCGTTATGTTTTAAGTTTTGTAATTATTTGTATTACTATGTTATGGCTGTCATTTATTGTAGGGAAAGAAAGGACTGCAATTTTAAATAGCATCTTTCAAACCCACCGTGGACTGGATTTTCAGCCAGTTGTTGCATGATTCGACTGCACAGAAAATGTGATCCATCTTCTTGTAGCAAGTGCCACGAGTTATGGACCAAAAATGATGTGTGTGTCATTTTTCGGGCTGTAAATTGTGAAACGTGTTGTAAATGTATCAGAATATTTGAAAACTGTATGCATACATTCTGGTGCATTTACATGGGTTCAACTCTGGCAGTACAGCTACTGCAAGTACTGCAACCAGACCTTTGAAAGTTCAGGCCTGTATGTCAAACCAGTTTACAAGCTATGTTGCATCAGCCGTTAGACAAGCACAGGGATATTACACTATGTGAGATTTCAGGTGGGTTAAGAAAAGTTCAGGAAAGTTAACCACTGACAAATTAAGTGGGAGAGAGGTTGAAACACAGAAGCATAGCATTTGTCAGCAGAAAAGGACTGCTTGGCCTACCGAGTCTGCCCAGATGTTCCCTGCCTAATCTATCTCCAGAGACCCTAACTGGTCTCCAGCGACCTACCCCCCCATGCCTTTTTACTAATATTCCCCTATGTATATCCCACACATGCTTGAAGCCCGCCACAGTTTTCTCCTTCATCACATCTGCTGCCAGTCTCTTCCAGGCATCTGCTACCATTTCAGTAAAGCAGAACTTCCTCAAGTCCCTTGTAAACTTCCCCACACTCCAGCTTCATCGCATGCCCCCTGGGCCTGATGCTCTTTCTCATTTGAAAGAGACTCCCCTCTTGCTGGGAGTGGTGCAGTGCAGTGACTGTGGGGTGGCAGTTTTCAGAGAGACCTTCTGGAGACTGTGGTGCTGCCCCATCTGCACACACCACTCTGGGTTGAGGGAGGAGGTCTCTAGACTCCAAGCCAAGTTGGCTTGGATTCAGGGGATTTCTTTCCCCACCCAGAGGCCACCAAGTCTGCCACCGTTGTCTCAGTGGATGCCAGTGAGGAGGAACAGCTGGACTGTGGTGGGCTCGGAAGGGTGGGGGTGGTGGGACAGAGGCACATTCCTCAACCGGTATGACTACAAAACTTCTATGCCATTCTGGTTCAGCAGTACTGCCAGGAGGAAGCACCCATGGTAGTGACCAAGGGGAATTTGGGGGCCCTCTGTAGTGGAGACCTCAAGGGGGGCGGTAGAGGACCCCAGAGAAGGAGGCAGCAACTTCTGATGGGACTCAGTTTTGAGGGAGATAGATTTGGAAACAGGAAAGGGGGGGGGCAGGTTAGGTGCATACCTGGTGCCATGGCCCAGAGGGATGGGAAGCAAGTCCTGTGGATCACTAGCACAGCAGGACAGGAGGGAGAGCTGGATGTCATTGTCTACCTGGGAACTAATGATATGGCTTGGGAGGGAGCTGGGATAGTGCAGAGGGAGTTTAGGGAGCTGGGGAGGGGTCTTAGACAGGTAGTTCACTCAGTGGCTTTCACTAAGGTGCTGCTTGTCTACGATAGTGGACAGGAGAGGGAACACTTCACCTAGAGCTTCAACTCTTGGCTGAAGGAATGGTGCAGAGAGGAAAGGTTGGCTACATTATGGAGTGGGGACCCATCTGGGAGGATAAGGGCCTATACAGGGGTGATGGCCTGCATCCATCCGGAAGGGGAACTGTAGTGCTCAGTGGACGGTTTAAATGTAATTTCAATGAACATTTAAACTAGCCAAGGGGGGGCTGCAGAAGGAATCAGGGAGTCAGAAACTGCCTCCCCCCACAGGCTGAAGTAGAGTAAGGAGAACCCGAGGGGAGAGGAAGCTCCCAGGGTACAAAAATAATAAAGAGAGCAGGATGGTAGAGATGAAGGGGAAAGGAACAGGACCATTAAAAAGGGACGTAGGAAGAAGGGAGGGCAAAAAGGAAGAAAATGAGGGCAACAAGCAGAGTGTAATCAAAATCTGGAAAGCCACGTGTGCGAATGCTAGAAGCCTAGGACATAAGACTTTGGACGTGGAGGCCATCATGGCAGAGGCTGACCTGGATATTGTGGCCATTACCAAGTCATGGTGCACTGAAAACCATGACTGGGACATGTCTATACTGTGTTCAGGAAGTACCGGGTGGGAAGGAAAGGAGGAGGTGTGGTGTTTTCTGTGAGGGAAAGCATAAAAACCACAGAAATGCAGGGAATAGAGGGGGAGGCAGAGGTACTGTGGGTCTCCCTGGAGACAGGGAATGCAGCCACTATTCGCACTAGAGTGATCCACAGACCTCCAGCACAGAGAGAGGAATTAGATATGGTACTGGTGGAAGCCATTGGTAAGGTGGCAGAAAAGGGGGAGGTGCTGCTGATAGGTGGCTTCAACCTGACAGATATGGATTGAAGCCTCCTAATAGCGGCTTCAGCTAGAAGGCGAACATCCTGGACTCTCTTCAGGGGGCATTCCTCAGGCAGCTAGTCAGTGAATCCCCTCATGATGGAGCAATACTGGACCTGGTATTCACTAACAGGGATAGTGTTGCAGACGTCAAGGTGGGAGGCCACTTGGGGACCAGTGATCACTGTATGGTGTGGTTCAATATAAGGAGAGCTGCAGAATTAAACCACACAAGAGGGAGGGTCCTGGACTTCAGGAGGGCAGATCTTAAAAAGATGGGTGAATGCCTTAGGGATGATCTAGCAGGGGTGGGTGACCTGGGTGGTGTGGAGGAACAGTGGGTGAAGATAAAAGGGAGCATAGTAAAGGCAGCAAACGTCTGCGACAAACAAGTGAGGTAATTCCGATCTCTGACAAATAAATAAATAAATAAAAAGAGACCACTAGGGTTCTTGAAAGAAGTAGCTGAAAAGGTAAAAGCTAAAAGGGTAGCATTCAGAAGGTAAAAGGAGACTCAGAGGGAGGAGGATAGGGAGGTGTATCAGAGGAAATACAGGGAAGCAGGGAAAGCAGTAAGGAGTGCAAAGGCACAAACTGAAGAGAGAATAGCCCAGGAGGTAACGAAAGGGGACAAGACAATTTTTAAATATGTAAGTGAAAAGAGGAAGACTGGGATGGGACTGCAGGTTAAAAAGGGAAGGGGGAGTGTGCAGAGGGGGGCCAGGAAAAGTAGACATCTTGAACAAGTACTTTTGTTCAGTGTTCACAAAGGAAGGAAAAAGGGAGGGGGTAACAAAAGCTTTGGAAGGAAGGAGGTAGACACTAGTCCTTTTTTGGGGGAAGAGAGTCCTGAAGGGACTTGCTAATCTGAAGGTGGACAAAGCAATGGGGCCAGGTGGGGTGATCCAAGGGTATTGAGGGAGCTCAAGAAAATACTGGCTGCACCTCTGACAGTTCTACTTAACAGCTCACTGGAAACAGGAGTGGTTCCAGAGGACTGGAGGATGGCAGATGTAGTTCCACTACACAAAAGTGGTAGCAGGGAGGAGGCTGGCAATTATAGGCCAGTCAGCCTGACATTGGTGGTGGGAAAAGTTAATGGAATCACTGCCAAAGGGAAGGATTGTGGAATATCTTGAATCCAGTGGGTTACAAGATCAAAGGCAGCATGACTTCACAAGGGGGAGGTCACATCAAACAAATCTGATAGATTTCTTTGACTGGGTGACCAAGGAACTAGATCAGGGTGGAGCATTGGACATGGCCTACCTAGATTTCAGTAAGGTGTTTGACATTTCACATAGGAGACTAGTAAGCAAGCTGGGTGCCTTAGGGGGTCCAAAGAGGGTAAACTGGATAAGAAATTGGTTAGGGGATAGGTAACAGAGGATGGTAGTAAACCGAGTCCAAGGAAGGGAGGGTGACCAGTGGGGTGCCTCAGGGATCAATGCTGAGTCTGGTTCTCTTTAATGTCTTTATAAGTGACATTGCAGAGGAGCTGTAAGGAATAATGATACCAATATCTGCAATAGAGGGCGGACACTCCGGGGGTGGAAAGGATGAGCAGAAACCTGAGAAAGCTAGAGGAGTGGTCAAGGGTATGGCAGCTGTGTTTAATTGTGAAAAAGTGCAGAATAATGTTCCTAGGGCACAGAAACCCAGGGGTGGAGTTGTATTGATGACCACCGAGCAGGAACGAGACCTGGGAGTGATCATATCAGATGACCTAAAGGTAGCCAGGCAGTGTGACAAGGCAGTAGGGATGGCAAGTGGTATGAAGGGGTGCATAGGGAGGAGTATCACCAGCAGAAAGAGGGAGGTGGTGTTGCCTCTGTATAGATCACTGGTAAGACCATACGTAGAGTATTGTGTCCAGTTCTGGAGACCACATCTCCGGAAGGCCGTAGACAGAGCAGAGGCAGTCCAGAGGAGGGCAACTGAAATGGTGCAGGGTCTGCATCAAAAGCCCTATGAGGAGAGGCTAAAGGACCTCAATATGTACTCCCTGGAACAGACTAGGGAGAGGGGGATATGATAGAGACCTTTAACTTCCTCATGCGGTAAATAAGGTACAGGAGGGTAGTATTTTGCAGAAGAAAAGGTGCTCAAGAACAAGGGGACATGCTGTGAAGATGGAGGGGGATAGATTCAGGAAAGATGTGAGGAAGTACTTCTTCATAGAAAGAGTGGTGGATTCCTGAAACAGTCTTCCGGCGGGAGGGGGAGGCAAAAACAATGGTAGGGTTCAAGAATGCAAAGCAAAGGAATCATAGTGGAAAGGAAGGTGGGGAGGGAGAAAGAGCTGTAGATCTGGCACAGTCTGATATAATAGTGTAGGTAGGGAGAAATGGGCAGACTGGATGGGCCAAGTGGTCCTTATCTGCCGTCAAATTCTGTTTCTATGTTTCTTGCACCCTGTGTACCCTTGTGAGGCACTTGTAGGTCTCTATCATGTTCCCTCTTACTCTCCTGTCTTCTGGGGTGCCCTTGTTTAGATCCTTCAGTCTCTTTTCTTGTAGAGCTTTTCATACAACCCCTGTATCATTTTAGTTGCTCTTCTCTGTGTTGCCTCCACCTTGTCTATGTGCTTTCTGTAGTGCGGCCACCACAAATGGACACAATACTCCAGATGGGTTCTCACCAGTGAGCAATACAGTGGCAACACCACTTCCCTCCTCCTGCTGGAGATACCCCTCCTTATGCACCGCAACATCCCATTAGCCCTACCCACTGCTTTGTCACCTGTCCTGCCACTTTCATGTCATCAGTTATGATCAAGGCCCCCTGTTTTCTGTGGTTCTGTGGCACATGGCGATTGCCGCAGAAATTATGACCTGCCGCAGAATTTGGGTCCGGACGAAGAATTTGAGGTTGGCATCAGAAATTTTACAGAAATTGCTCCAGTAAAATAGACAGAGATTGACACCACTCCTTTATAGCAATTCCTTTGCCTGCTTGTAGCTTTATAAGAACTAAAATTCACCCCAACTTCTCAAACCATCCCACTTAGCCCTGACAGCCCCCGAGTCACCCTATTTTTTATATTGGCACCCCATTTTTGGTCCAAGACTCCATGATAATCCTTTTCCTTTTCCTTTTCCTATCTCAGCTAGTGGGCCAGAATGCGTTTTCTTATCCCAGAAGTGCTTTGTAGGGCCCACAAAAAGTTATACTGGGGAATGAATCCAGCATTTGGGTCCAGCAGTAATAGGAAGAGGCAGATGATTGTCCTACACTGTTGGACCAAAAAACAGTGTGACTCAGTGAGGCTCTGGTGGAATGACTCTTGGGACTTAGATTTGCAGGGTTAGTATTTCTTGTTTTATGAGGGGGCATACTAATCTCTAAGAGGAGACTTTACAATTCTTTTGATGCAGGAAGAGGCAGAGGATCACTGTACAGTGTTGGGCTGGATAATGACATACATTAAAATCTACAAGACCACTGAATGGCATTCTCAAGGCTTGTTAGAAAAGTGGTGAGGTTGAAATGGGCAGTGGTGGGTTTTACCTGTTCTAAAACCATGAGAAGGTGAAGTGCTCGTGGGGGTGGGGGGGCTGGCAATTTGCTATCCTTATGGGGTTTAGAGCATAGGTGGTTGCTGTGGATGGGGCTGTGAGGTTGCCAACTTGATGGGTCAACTCTGGTGCCTAGGGAAGAAAAATGTACTATAAATTATAAAAATGTAAGCAAAGGGACAGCTAAGTAAATAAAAAAAATGTTAGGGCAGGAAAATAATGAGAGAATGCTGGATAGACTGAAGAAATTAAAAAGATGAAACCAAGGTAAGAAAAGTGAAAAGCTAAAGATTATTTATGTAAAATGTGGAAACTAAATAAGGGAAGAGAAAAACAAATTGAGAAAATAGAGGAAGTCATAATGACATTGCTGACGAAACATTTGTTAATTTTTTAACATTCATATATGTTGCTCCAGGACAATATGCAAGGGTGGGCAGGACAGATTTCAAGCTTACTGCACAATAATTAAAAATACCACTGAGGGGCAAGAAGATTTACTCAGAGCATCAATGCAGCTTCTAAGTTTTTTAAAGCACAAATAGCTTGACCATTCAATACAGTAGTCAGGTTTTTTTTTCTGTTCTTTGGTAACCAGGTAAGGTTACAAAAGAAGAAATCCAGAGTAGCCCACCCCCAATTTGAATAAATCAAACTGTGGCTCTGTTTAACTGGCAGCCCTATCTCTTCTAGTTCCCTAGTTTGACAGCCAGCCCAGTGTGTTAAAATTCTGTGATAGAATTTTTTGGAAAGCATTGCAAATACCATCCTTTTCCTTCCTGGGTGGGTAGTGGTGCTGAGATGAGTGGAGGTGGGCTACAGTGGATTTTAAAAACGGGAATCAGGCAAGACTTTTGGGGGTAGGATCATGTTAGGGAGAGAATAAAATATCTTGCTGCCATTAGGTCTAGGGTGGGGGGAGGTTGCAAAGAGCATTGCTACCATTATGGGGAAGGGGGAGGAAAGAGAGCATTGCTGCGATTAGGTCTGGGGAAGAGAGGAGAAGACAGATTATTGCTGCCATTGTGTAGATGGGGGAGGAGATAGCATTACTGCCATTAGGTAGGTGGGAGGTGGGGGGAGGAGAAAGTTTTTCTTTTACAAGGTTTTGGAGAGGGAAGAAGAGAGCAGAGGGCATTGCAGCATTTAGGTCATCAAGTCTGGACTAGCGGTGGGAGCACTGCTGCCATTATTTCCTCTGGGGAAAGAAAACTTTGCCTGATTTAGAAACACAGACAATGAGACTTAGTTAGTAAGTAAGTAAAGTTATTGTTGTTCAGTTATTTAGAACCATTACAACATTCAAAAAACATTAAACATTCTATCGTTCACATATCCCAAGCATTAAAGTACACTAGAGTTCATACATTCAAAAATAAAAGGAAGACTAAATTTCCCTCCTCTTGCGTAAAACCAAGTTTCACAGGTAACTATAACATATGTTAATCATAGTAATCAGAAATTTTCCTCGAAGGACTTAACGATCCATTAATATCAAAAGGCAGCTGCAGTTTCACATAGAGAGTGGCCTGCTCAGGCTATCCCTAATAGATACTTGCCTCTACTGGCTGTACATTCCTCATTCAAAGGTCCCTCCCTGCTTCAGCTGGGGTTAAATTCATGTCAATCACTCCACCCCATTTCAAGAACTATTGTCGGGCACTGAGGCTACTTTGACCCCTGCATAACCTAAGGGATACTCCCACAAGAATAAGGCCCACCTGTACTGCTAGCTCCAGGCTCAGTCTGGGTCCCAAAGGGAATACCCCGCAGTGCATGCTGCCCCGTATCCATCTTATAAGGCACCCAAATCAGGCATCCTGCCAGTTTATACTGTGTGCCATTTATCATGTCTAGGTGTGAACCCATAGTTATGCATTAAAGTCAGTTCGTCTCATACAACGAACCAAGCATTTAGAACTAGGACTGTGCATCTTGGCTCAAATATTACCATCCTGCTAAACTGCATGGCGACCTCTTACTATAGGAACTTAATAGCCTTCTTTAGCCAAGCCTCTATGGGTCTACCTGATTGGCCTACCCTAATTCCACTGCAAAACATCGCCTCCAATAACTAACTATTGTCCTCATTACTTCCATTAACACATTTCAGAAGCAATTTTTTTTTTTTTAAATGATAAGTCTTACCCTTAATTTGTTAAAATAGACTTAAACAGCTATTAAGGAACACTTAAAATAGTGTATTCTATTACAATGACTGTTTCTCAATCACGTTATAAAATTCTCAGAATACAAAGCAAGTGGTTATAGACATTTACACGAAAATTATCAGAAATATAACAAAGCACAGTAACACGAACCCAGGTTACAGAACATACATCCTAAAAAAAAAAAAAAAAAAATTTTAGGTTGTTTAAAACAGTTTTAAATAACACTTTAAAATGACACCTGCCTCACTGCAGAGGGCTCATCACATCACTTCCAGCATTCATATCTTAAATCACTTGCTAAATACTAATATAATTTAAACTACTACTCTGTCTGGCCACTCTCAAAAATCTAAGCCAGAAATAATAAACCTCTGTAAAGAGACCTTTCCAGAAGTAGTTCAGCTAAAGGAATTCAATAACCTCTTAATTCCAACACGTAGTAAAAGTCAGCAGTAGCACAGTGTTATAAGCATAGCAGCAAATTTATACTCCAAACCTTTCCATGTGCCGACTAGGAGTGGCCCTACAGTCGAGAGTCCTAATGCTTATCCACCTTTGGGACATAAAGAGGGATCAGTCTCGAAAACTGCTGGCAGTAGGTTCCAAATCAGGGGTCCTGGCCATAGTCATATACTTATATTTCCACTAGTAAGTTTAAAATTGACATCTAATCAAAGCAAACAATAACTCCATGGACTCAAAATAGCCACAGGCTCCAATCAAGGATTCCAGTCGAGGAGTTCTTAAAATGTCTCTAGCTGCCACTCATTTCAATTCCAATTCCCTCGATATAAAATAACAAAACAAACAAAAAAAAAGAAGTCAGAATTATAAACACACTATGGTTCCAAGCTCTCGACCAGAGAGTCCTTGTGTTTAAAGAAAGCAGTTGTTTAAATGAATGTTAATCACCACATTGGAATCCTGCAAGGGTAAATGAAAGTACCTCTTAGAGGGTCTTACCCCCCCCTACCGTTCTCCACTGGCCATAACCAAAGCATTCAGTGGTGCTGCAAAAACAAATAATTTTCCAAGGGAACAGGACTCTGACCCCCATTTCTGGAATCCATGCCATCGAAATGTCTGTATAAGCCACCAACTACTCCTCTCGTATTCCTGTCTACTTTCTTTCATTTCTTTCACTCTTATGTGGTAGAAAACCTGTTGAGAACAAGTCAAAAAGCTCCTCTAAGTGCAGTAAGTTTAATTTAGCAGACAGGCACTATGACCCAAACCCCAGGGCAACGCTAGCATACCTTTTAATAGGCCAAAACTAGCCTGTCGGCACAAATGCCATTTTGTTTCCAAGCAGGCAACCTCCAAACTCCAATTCAGAGAATCCAGGCTGTCTCTACAAGGGCCGTGCAGACTCTGCTCCAGGCGTTCACTCCAATCAGCTGTCTCTGCCGGGAAACCTCTCTAAAATTGTCTGAACATCGGAAAACACCCCTCTACTCCAGAGCGCAAGCCACAGGCAGGAAAAATTAAAAAGATGCTCTCTCAACTACCATCCACCAAAATAACAAACTCGCTATGCTTTAAGCACAAAACAAGCCGTCTCTGTGGCAACAGAACTGACTCAACACAGAACAAATCGGTGTCTGACAGTAGGAAACTGGTAGTTTGCAGCTAAGCTCAAATAAACAATGCTAAAACATTGAAAGTTTCATTCATCAATTTTCTTATGAGTCAAATTGAAATAAAATTAAAACTCAGGACGCTGGAGCTGCGAGGAGCAGAGCAGCATTGTGGCCATCTTGCTGCTCCGCCCCCTCCCCGAGCAAGTCACTTAACCACCAGAGTTAGGGTCTCTGACTGCCACCAATGAGACTACAGAGGCAGAAGAAAAAAAGGGAAAATACAAAAAGCTAGCTGAGCCACTCTACTAGGCTAGTAGTAGTGCATTGAGGTTCCATGAGGGCAACCCATGATTAGGTGCAATCCTGAGATTACCTGCTCTAGGACAGCCCATGGTCAGAGGGCCTTGCAGATGCCAGGGCTTTCAGGCTTGGGGAGTGAGGTGCACATGAATGAAAAAAAAAATGAAGCCAATGTAAGAAAGATGACAACAAACCTAAATATTATTAATTCAAAATGTGGCAACAAAGCAAGGAAAGCATGAAACAAACCAAAAAAAAGATAGAAATAATTATGCTGACACTGCTGATGTTTAATATTTAATATTTTTATTATACAATGGCAAGAGAAAATCCTGCTCCTTGATTGGTCAGAATGGAACTGGACCTGGGATATTATCCCAGCATAACATCTGGAGTCTAGTCCCAGCACAGTAATGACCATATAGAGGATAATGGCTGGGGATCAGGTGATAACCATGCTGTAATCACCTCGAGTGGTTGCTAGGGCAACATGGTAAACCTCGAGAGCGCAGCTCAAGAGGTTTACTGTAGCCTTAGCAACCACGAGAGGTGATTTCAGCGTGGTTGTCACCCGATCACCAGCCATCATCTTTTATAGTGTATGGTCAATAAAACACTGTTTGCATTCTGTGTGTGAGAATTATGGAACTCTGGTGCATTCTTTTTTGTTTTGCCACTGTTTGAAAGTTCCAAAGTGTGGTTAACAACTTTTAAAATTCTAAACAGTGCATAACAAAGCTGTGTAACTGCTGATTATGGTGGTTAATAGGCACTTACCATACATTATATGAAATCTTTAAAAAAAAAAAAAAATCACTCCACACCCCTCCCTATGGTCATCTTCAACACTGCTCGCTCTGCTAAGAATCAGCAGTGCCACCCCACTCAGAACCACTGCTGCATGCCCAGGTTGCGAGGGTCACATACTGAAGCAAGTGTTCTGCTAACTTTGAATCTCCTGGTACAACACACAGAACAAGTGTACCGGGAGAAGCATAAAAGAACTGTCAAACGGGAGCGGAGCGCTGAGAGACGAACACGTGACCGTGTGACATCGCAGTGGAAAAGAGCCGCAAACAAGCGAGGCAAACAGCTGGCCCTGAGCCTTTCCAACACAAAAAAAACAAGAGTTACTCACTTTTTTTCTCATCATGGTCTCATTCTTCTTCTGCCAAAAACTTATCCCAGGAAGAATGATTGGGGGGGTGGGGTTCGTTGTGTTATTTCCAGGTTTCATGGACAAATATACAGCACAACAAAGTCCCCCTTACCAAATAAAAATACAGAACAGATTATCTCCCTTTTATTCTACCAACTGTACAGAAGAACAGGGTGGGGGTGAATAGCACAGCCACAGACTCGCTCCACCTATTGGCTGAAACAAATAGGCACTATTTTTTCACTAAGTATTCCTACCCCTTCAAAAAATGACACAAAAATCTACCTTTAATAAACATTTTAATAATTTTCCTTTTTTCTTTCAATTTGAGCCACTGTATAATAGGAATAATGCCCTCCAGGGTGGGTGTTATGCTGGGATAACATCCCTTCTTGGGTGTTGGATGCCTTTGGCCGCTGGCCTCAGGCCCAACCACCGGGTGAGATGTTATCAGCCTTCTTCGACATTAATATATTTAATGTATGGCAGTACAAAGAAGTCTCTGTATGCACCAATAGCCTGGGCACCCCAACTACGACTTGTATGGGGCCCCCCGATAGGTGTTCACAGAGATGGGGAGTCTTGGGTGCTCCACGGCTTGTCTACTACAGGTTGTCCATTGGAGAACTATTCAGCTATTTGCTTTGTTGCCAGTACATTGAGATGGTGCATGCCAGTAGCTATTAATGTTGCATGACAAGCACTAAGCCCTAAATAAATTTAGATAAATATGGAAAGCCAGGACAGCTTCTGAAAAGCAAAAGAATAAAACTGAAGGTTTAAGGGAAATTATGTAGCTTACATTTATGTGGTGGAAGTCGGAGATCCTCCTTACAGGCCATCCTTGCTGGGGTCCCCCAAAAACTATAAAGCTGGCCCTGTATTATTTGTATATAAATGTGCTGCAGAACTTTAAACCTTAAACCTTGTCGCAGAATTTGACCTTAAAGTGCCTCAGAAGTTCAGAGCCCCTGCCGCGAATTTACATCAGTTTGCCACAGAGAACAGGGGGCCTTGGTTATGATAACCCCAAGGTCACTTTCCTGCTTAGTGACTGTCAGTACCCCCATCCTATACTCGGCTCCTGCATTCCTATGCTCTAGATGCATGATTTTGCATTTTTTTGGCATTGAACCCCAACTGCCATGCTCTTGACCACTCTTCATGTTTCCCAAGATCCCTGCCCATTCTATCTATCCCCCATGAGTGTCCACTCCATTACAGATTTTGGTATCATCTGCAAAAAGGCATATCTTTCCTTCTAGTTCTGCAGTGTTGCTTATAGAAACATTGAAGAGGACCAGTCCCAGTACTGAGCTCTGCGGCATCCCGCTGGTAACTATCCCAACCCACCTTTTAATAGCTTGTGTTGATGTAATCGGCCCCGTCCTTGCGGAGATAGTCTGATGTTCACTGGAGTTGGGTGAGTTTCTGAGCTCCCTGAAGGAAGTGGTGGTTACTCCCCTTCTTAAGAAATCTTTGCTTGACCCAGACTGCCCCGCTAACTACAGACCGGTCTTTACCTTTCCCTTTGTGGGAAAGATTATTGAGAAAGTCATAGCGCTGCAGCTGGAGAGCCATCTTACCATCCATGATATCTACGATCCTCTCCAGTCCGGATTTCGTAAGAGGCATAGCACAGAGACTGCTCTGGTTCAGGTACTCAAAGATCTCCTGATCACAAGAGATCAGAAGTGCCATTCCATCTTGGTATTCCTAGATCTCGCTTCAGCTTTTGACACTGTGGGCCGTGGAGGCTGCTGGAATGTCTGCGAGTCATCTGTGGCCTGTCAGGTACTGTTCTCAGATGGTTCCATTCTTTCCTCACGAGCAGATCTCAGAGAGTGGTTCTGGGGACTTGTTCCTCTGAGTCATTCCCTTTGCCATGTGGGGTGCCGCAGGGTTCTGTGCTGTCCCCCATGTTGTTCACGGTGTACATGCTGCCATTAGGAGACATTGTGAGGCAATATGGGCTGAGTTTTCACTGCTATGCAGATGATACCCAGCTTTACCTGTCTTTTGTGCCTGACCAGGATAGTGCACTCTCAGTGTTTAACTGCCTCGCAGAAATCCAGGACTGGATCAATACCAGCTGGTTGAAACTGAATTCCGGCAAGACTGAGGTGCTTGTTGTGGATCCTGGCTGCCGGATACAGGGGCCAATGGCAGGATGTCCCTCAGGGCTTTTGCTGGGGGTGCCCAGTTGCTGACCTCTGAATGGGTGCAGAATCTGGGGGTAATACTTGATGCTGGGCTGATACTTCGTTCCCAGGTATTGGCCATGGTCAAGTCCTCTTTTTCCAGACCAACGCGCTTAACAAACGCCAAACCGAATGCACAGACCGAAAACACTTTTGTAGATTGAAGTATGAATGGCACAGCTTACCATATCTTCAAATTTTATTCACAGTTCATTTTCACACAGCAACATACAAGGTGCAGCGACTAATACCGAGTAGAGATAAAAAATATAAAACTTAATGTCACAAACGAGGCATATTGATTACATTGACCGGAGCAGCCGAGCAGACCAGCCCACGTGCGTGATGACGCACGGGAATCAGCTGACGTTTCGGCACAAACCTTCCTCAGAGCTGATTGGTCAAAGAATCATTCTTATTAAATAGTGCAAAGGCATGCATATTAAATACCCATCACCCAATAAAAAAAAGAACAAGCTCATGAATATTCATAAATGCCCCCCGTTCATAAACAACAATGTAATAGCAACTCTTCATTTAAACCTTTCGGTTGTAAAGTGTCCAACTTGTAAATCCAAAAGCACTCACGTTGATTTAACTTTTAGCTAAATCCCCACCACGACTCCCAAATTTTATTTTCTCAATACCAATGAATTTTAAGTTAGCTGGCGATCCATGGCCAGCAGATGTAAAATGTCGTGCCATTGCATTTGTGGAGACATTGTTTCTAATTGCTGATTTGTGTTCACTAATCCTTTCCCTAAGCTGACGTTTTGTTTGTCCAACATAATTTAAACCACATGGGCACATCAGCATATATACTACTCCAGTACTTCTGCAATTAATAAATTCATTGATTTCAAACTTCTGGTTCGTGTGAGGATGTATAAAATACTTACTGTTGTATGTATTGTTACATTGTGCTAATTACCACATTTATAATTCCCTTGAGAATTCGGAATCAAGTACTTTTAACCTTTCTGGTTTTGGACACTATGCACTAACAAATCTTTCAAATTACTACCTCTCCTATATGTAATTCTCGGACTTTTATACATCTCCCTTCTAAAAACTGGATCTCCTTGTAAGACTTTCCAATGCTTTCTAATCACACTAGAAATCTCCTCTGCCTGATTAGAAAATTCTGTGACAAAATAAATATGGCCTTGAGTATCCTTGATTTCATCCTTTGGTTTTAACAACTCATGCCTACTCATTTTAGCAGCTTTCTCAATTCCTTTGTAAATACATTCAGTGCCATACCCTCGTGCCTTAAAACGTCTAGCAGTCTCTTGAACATTATTTAAAAAAAAAAAACTCTCATTACTACAAATACGTTTCAAACGTAGCATCTGGCCACCTGGTATATTTTCTTTTAAACTCCTCGGGTGACTGCTATCAAAATGTAATAATGTGTCCTTACTCATGGGCTTCCTATATAGAGTAGTACCCAGTTTGTGTCCATCTTTATATATCACGAAATCCAAAAATGACAGCTCTACCGAATTTACCTGCATAGTAAAACATAAGTTCGTATCAAAAGTGTTGATCAAAATTATAAACTCATGCAGGCTCATTAAATCAGATGTCCAGATAAAAAAACAATCATCAATGTAACGTCTCCAAAAACGTACATATTTGTTAAAATTTTCACATTTATAAAGATGCAACATTTCCCATTGACCCACATACAAACAAGCAATACTGGGGGCAAAAGTAGTGCCCATTGCTGTCCCCTTCTGTTGTTTGTAAAACTGATCTTTATAGACAAAATAGTTCGATGTTAAAACCATGCTGGCCATCTCAATAATAAGATCTAAATCAGGGATAGCATCAGGTTGTATTTCAGAAAAAAACTTTATAGCCTGTATCCCCCCCTTCATGTGGCACATTGGAATATAAACTCTCTACATCCAAATTTACCAACCATTCATCAGGGTTGGTAACCATATTTTCAATTTGTCTGATCATGTCACCACTGTCCAGAATAAATGATGGTAAACATTTCACTAAAGGCTTCAAAAAACAGTCAACCATTTGTGAAAAAGGTTCCACAGATGACCCAATGCTGGACACAATCGGACGTCCCGGAGGTTTCTGAGCATTCTTATGTATCTTAGGTAGTAAATAAATTGCTGGTTTAACTGGTGCCCGCTACCTTCAAAAATTCAACTTCTTGTTTATTCAAACGTCCATTTGATTCATTCAGGCTAATAAATACATCAGCCTTCAATTTGATTTCATTTGTTGGATCCTGAACCAATTTTGTATAATATGCTGTGTTGTTTAACTGTCGAGACATCTCTTTTTCATATTCAACCACATCTCATAATACAATCGCTCCACCCTTGTCAGCTGGTTTTATAATGATCTTATTATCATCCTTCAAGTTTTTCAAAGCCAAATGCTCCTGATAAGTCAAATTATATTTAACTTCCTTCTTTCTCTTGAATATTGCTTCAACATCATGATCAACCAATGCAGAAAATGTATTAACAGCATGATGATTCAATGTAGGGGGGCAGAAAGTACTTTTCTTTTTGAGATGTTTTGTCAATTCATCTTTAACCATTTTACCATCCAATTGAGTCACACCAACATGTTCACTATTCAATACTGACTCTTGATTTTCAAAAAAACTTTTTAAATGGAGTTGTCTATAGAGTCTATAGGTCAATTTTAGTTTGAAAGGGATTCACATTTTTACTGGGTACAAATGATAACCCTTTCTGTAATACTATTTCCTCATGGACTGTTAGATGTTTTTCAGTGAGATTTACGATTGCCATTTGTTCTGTCTGTTCGACCGCCTGGGGGGGCCCGAATACTGCCATCTCCCTCTGTTTCTCCCACGACCTCCTCGCCCTCTTTCCACGTCCCCTTCTGATCTTGTGCTTTCTCTGTACAGGGGCATATGGGGTCCCGGAGTATCCCCTGGAAAAATAGAGGGCTGAAAATCCTGCCTCTGCTGGGCCACATTGGTTCTACCACTTTCACTCACTTTCTGGTGAGGATACAAAACCATCCACTCCAAAATGAGTGAAATTCTTTTTATACAGAAAAGGTTCCCGACGAATTTTACTTTGCCAGTTATAGACTTGCCCACGTGTATAGTCTCTATCATCCCTTTCATGTTTTTGTAACTTGTATTCCTTCCTTGTATTCCTTCAACTCGGCTTGATATTTTAAAATATTGGCATAGATTTTTTCAAATAATGCCTGAGTTTCTATCTGCGGGAACCCAACTTTAAACTCAGTCCTCTTTTTACCATCTGAGGAATATCGCATGGATTAAGCACCTTGTTCCATCTAGCGACCTTCCAACATTGATCCATGCCTTTGTGACCTCATGCCTTGACTACCGTAACTCCCTTTACCTAGGGCTTCCGGGGGTTGATATCCGCCACTTGTAGCTAGTGCAGAACACGGCAGCCAGGTTGTTGTCTGGATTATCTTGATCCAGTCATATTACACCTATGCTGCCTGAACTGCACTGGCTGCAAGTTCAGTGGCGGATCATCTTCAGGGTTGGCTTGCTGACCTACAGAGCCCTACACAGACTGGGTCTGATCTACCTGCAGGATCTCCTGCACCCTTACCGCCCCCTCCGTCCACTCTGCTCAGCCGAGATGAGAGATTGCTGGAGATTCCCAGGGTATGAATAAAAACCTCTGAATCTCAGGCATTTTTGTTCATAGCCCCAACCCTGTGGAATTCTCTGCCTCATCGGATGTGAGAGTGTCTGACAGTGGAGAGCTTCAAAACTGCACTAAAAACCTATTTATTTGGGCTTGCCTTTGGAGGCACAATTTAATTCATGTTGGACTCTGCTATTTGAATTTTAATTATAGTGATTGGACGAATGATTTTAGAATTTTATTGTTTTAATTTGATATTGTATGGTTTGTACAGTGTTTTTGTACAGTGCTTTGGTACAGTGTGAACAGTGCTTCATAAATAAAGATTATTATTATTATTATCATCATTAGAGTGAGTGCCATTAACCATTAGGCAGCCGACAGAATTAGAATGTATAGGAATTCTGGACTGATATATTAGTCCGTGGCCCTGCAAGGGTTAAGCACCACTCTCTGTCTCCTAGCCGTTAACCAGTTTGTAGTGTAACTCATAAATGTGGATCACACCCCCAGGCTGTGCAATTTCTTTATCCATCTCCTGTGTGGCACAGTATCGAACGTCTTTCTAAAGTCTAGATAGGCCATGTCCAGTGCCCACTCCTGATATAATTTTCTGGTCACCCAGTCAAAGAAGTACTTCGGATTTGTCTGACATGCCCCCCCACCATGAATCCATGCTGCCTGTGTATCCCATTCTATTCAAGATACTCTACTAGTTTTTCCTTAAGCAGGGTTTCCATTAATTTCCCCACCACTGAAATGAGACTGCCGGCCTATAATTGCTAGCCTCCTCCTTGCTTTAGCTCTTGTGTAGAAGCACCATGTCTGCTCTTCTCTAGCCCCATGCCTGTTTCCAGTGAACTGTTGAATAATGGTTTCGACAAAATCCAAGTGCCACTGCTACCTTCACAAATAATCATGCACAAAGATTATTTCTGTGCTAACTGCTTTTATTCAGAAAAACGATAGCAGTTCACAGCAAGCAGAGCAAATTCGCTTTCGGATAACAACAGGAAATACGCCAGTCATTGCGCTTCGACTTCTAGCCTTCCTTAGGGAGCGTATTTCCTGTTGTTATCGGAATAAAAGTAGTTAGCACGGAAACAATCTGTTGAAACCAGTGTTTGAGTCAGTAGGGCTACAAGCGCACCCCGTCCGTTCCCTGAGTGCAGATAAGTTTTGAACTTGCTTGGAACTGTTGAATGAGGCTGTCAGTGGGGTACCTAGCACCTCCCTGAGTTCCTTTAGTACCTTTGGGTGTATCCTGTCTGGTCCCATAGCCATGTCCACCTTTAGAGCTGCAGGTCCCTTGAGTACTGAAAGGGTAAAAAATGGAGAACTCACCACCTTGAAGAAATTCATGAACTCACGGATTGTGTGCTTGGTCCTTTATTAAGTGTAACAATATACAGATAAAAACAGCTTCACTGTATTAGAGACTTGCCTGATGGATTTCACATTTAAAATGCTTTCTCAAAGGCATAGCGCCTTAGTGATGATGACATAAATTTGCTCCCCCTTAAATGGATAGGTTGTTAAAAGCAGTGTTCAGTCAGTTATCTAGAAAGCTGCATCAGTGACTGTGCAAAATGCACAACAATAGTGCATAATGTTAATGGTAAAGTGCAAAAAACTGTGTGAGTGTTCAAAATTATAATTAATACTTGCAGATATTTAAAATATAATACATTACCATTAAAAACCGTGAACATTCTAGATACCCTTTATTTATTATTCAACAATGTAGTGCCATCACTACAATTAATTCATAAACAAACTCAGGTCTGAGCCCGGTGCTTCCAGGTCACACCTGTAAACAAGCTTTTAGCCGAGTGCGTCTCTCCTGATAAAATAAATAAATAAAGAGCCAGTATGGCTGCAGCTGAGATTGCAGGTGGAACATGGCACTGTCCACTGTGTCCATGATGGCAGCCAGAGTTTTCTGTGCATGTGCGATGACTCACGTATGCACACTGAACTCTGGCAGCATGGCGGCACAGTCTGCTATGTCCAAGATGGCTGCTGGAGCCCAGTGCGCATGTGTGAGTCGCCGCACATGTGCAGAGATCTCTGGTGACCATCTTGGAAATGGCAGAATGTGCTGCCGTGCCGCAGGAGTTCAGTGCTCATGCATGAGTCATCACGCTTGGACAGAGAACTCTAGCCCCATCTTGGACACGGTGGACAGTGCTGTGTTGCGCCATGCCCGATTGACAAAATATTGCTGTGAATGCGCAGTGATTGCTGTTCACCTCCACTATTTAACAATTCTGTTCGGTATCCAGAAAGCTGCCTTTTCTCTACTGTGCTCGCAAGATGTCTGCAGGACTACGTCCCCTGCTGCCGTAAAAAAGAAGGTGTTAGTAGCTCAAAGGCAGTCAGAATGAAAGAGAATTCACACTGCTGTGATAGTGTAATTGGGATTCACCATGTGTCCAGAAGATGTCCGTTTTCAGATTTACACAACTGAACCTCGCCCAATTGAAGTCATACTGTAGGGATACTAAGGAGAGAGGAAAAAAAACAAAACAGAAAAGCAGCTCATATCATTAAGTCACAGTCAAGTACATTTTGATCAGTCCTTTAAGAAAGGTACCAGATCGAATCCTGAATTCAGACCTGGCCATTCACTTGCTCCCAATTGAAAGATCCAGAATGCCTCTCTCTCTCTGGAGGACTTTGTGCTTAAAATCACCCCCCTTCCTTAAGGTTTGGATACACCATTTCTATGCCCTTAGAGACAGATTTGTGTGGTGGTGTGTTACCTGCAGTGTGTTTATGCTGGACGGTGGCATATGTTAAATTTTTCTGTTGGATTACACTGCAGGGCTTACCCATCCTCACACACAATTTTTTTACAGCCTTATGTAGTAGGCACCGCAGTCACACATTGCTAAGTAGATGACTCCGCTGGTGTCACACGTTGTCAAATCACTGATTTCTAGAACTTTTCCATTTTAGGGTTGACAAAATCTGTACCTTGGGAGACAGCATGACAGTATGAACACCTTTTGCAGGGGAAGCATCCTTTACTGCGTTGGTGTTTCCATGTGTGAGTTCCCCCTTCCTTTGTTTGCATACTATGCACCAATTTGTCTTTTTTTTTTTTTGTGTATCTGTTTTTCCCCCTACATGCTCAGGGCACAACCACTCCATCAGGCTTCTAAGGACTCCCACACCACTCTGATTCCCCCCGAGCCTCCTTACCTCACATAGCAGCCATCTAGGGTAACCCAGAGTATCCCTTTGCTGGACGGGTCCCTCTCTTCCGAGGGGGAAGGCACCGGGGAGGGTGGCCGGTACACTCACAGTTGGCCCTGTGCTGCTGAGGCAGACATGACTCGCGGGAGGTCTGGAGGAAGTGCTGGCAGTCTGGCAGCCATCATCCGGCTGAGCCCAGAGCAATTTTTCCAGTTTTTTGGTCCCACAGTTATTGACGTCCTCTTGCAGTGCTCCCGGTCTCCACCGGGGGCCGCTGCAGAGCAACGCACGCCCAGTACCCACTCAAGGAGAGGAGAGGAGGGCAGTCCTATGGACGCTTAGTCCTCATCCTCCCCTGCCGACCCACAGCAACCTGAGTCCGTTCCCGAACTCAGGTTGCCGGCGTGGCATGAGGTGTGGCGTCCAGCATCTCAACCCTCTACGCCACCGGGTCAGCTACCAATTTGTCTTTAACAGTCTCTGCCCTCCTGTATGCCATTCGAGATGGGAGAGACACATACTGTTCAAGGACTTTTTCACCACTCAGAACTCCCCTGTGTTTTTTTAATAATCTCTTCCACATATTTAGAGTGTGAGGAGTATGTTGTGAGAAGATTGCATCTTTTTTGGGTCTGAATGTGGTTTCTTTCCTTGAAAAGCAGGTTTTCCCTCGGCTGGGTTCTGGCATGGATTTCAAGAGTCAGTGACTGCTTTGAAGTAACCTCATTCCTCAAACCTCTCATTATTTTAGCACCTTCTTTAAAGGTCTCTTGTGAGTTAGAAATTCTGCATAATTGCAGATATTGATACATGGGGATATTGGGGACCATGTGACGTGGATGGCAACTGGAGGAGTGAAGTAGGGTCAGTGGTTTTGTGGAAGATATATTAGTGTCTACTCCACTCTCTTTACCTAAGGGAAAGTTCCAAATCCAAAATTAATTTTATTCTTACCCCAGGAGTCCTTTAGCATCAGTAACTTTTTTGCACTTAGCTGGCTAGGTGCAACTGCACCGGAGGTGTGCCTTTAAGAGATATTTATATGAGCTTAGGACCAAGTCAGTCAAAAGACAGGAAGGGGGGTGAGCTGAGAGAGCTGTTGAAGGCTTCAGAATGTTTTCTCTGCTGGACTGAGCATCATTGCCCCTGAGGTGTCTCTCAATTTCCTTGTTGACAGCCTCCTAGTGCATATCTGGGTAAAGTTCACTTCGTATTTTATTTCCAATAGTGTACTGAGTGAAAGTTTTACTTTTTCATTAGCACCATGCTAATTTTTTATTTTAGTGCGACCATGCTATTTTGACTTTATTTTTACCGTGACTATTCATTGTAAACCCTAGTTTTATCGTGAGTCCGTATTTTCAACAGTTCCCTTCATTTTTGAGCAAATTCTTGTGGAAACTGTCTAATTAGGGACAGCTGCCTTGTTTTTTACCTCAGACCTTGCAGGGTTTACCGTGAGGCACCTGCAGTGGATTTCAAATTTAAACAGTGCTTGGGGGTTTTCTCTCTAGATTGGCAATTACGAGGAAACCGTTTTGTTATATTACTGGACCTTGGTATCATCTGTGTTGGGACTGTCCATAAGGGTCCAGCAGCCACCTGTGCGCAGCTGACCAGTATTACTGGGTTTCTATTAAGATTGGCACTGGTATAGATCCCAGTTCTGCAACCAAAAAAAAAAAAGGCACTAGTAATAGACATAATTTATTAACTGGGGCAGGACTGGCCAGTGGCATTTTCACAGAAACCTGCACTCAGTTCGTAGGTCTAGGACTGGTTTGCTTTACTTATATTGGCAAACATAGCAGGCAAACCTTTGATTATTATGGCTGAGGATAAATCAAAGGCTTCTGACGAGGGACCATCCAGAAGTACTAATACTAAAAGCAGAGGTGCTGAGGAACCCTCCAGATCCCAGCCAAAAAATAAAGCTTCCAAAGATGAAGTTCCTCACAAATTCAAAAATAATAAAAGTGATGAAAAAGGAAGCTTGATCAAGCCTCTGATGAAGTGGCTAAAAAGAAACTGTCAAGACAAAAATGCTCCCATTGCTCCTGGAAAAGCCAATAGTGAGACAACAAGCAGCTTAAAGCATACAGAAAAAACAAAACACTTACAAACCAAGTCTGTGCAGGTTCTTCCGTCAGTGCAAGATATGGAAGAAGCATGGCAACTGTTTCAGACCCTTCAAAAGATGGGTCCTCTGTTTACTGGTACTGGTAAGCACTTTTTCACAGTTCTCTCTTCTGTAGACTGTGAGGATGACACAGATGATGATCAATTTTATCATGCCCCTGACATGGATTTTGAAGGCCTTGAGCCCCAGGAGTCCCTGGACCCTCATCTTGGAGATTCACCAGGTGATCTTGAGGATTCTTTCTCTATGTTTACATTTATACAAAATATGCTGGACACCCTGGACTCCAACTCCCATTCACAGGAGCCCAACCAGAATGTCGATGAAGACAAAGACTATAGGGAGACGAGAGGTCTTTCATCCCCAAAGACCCTGGTCGTCCCTATCTATAATGCATTTAGAAATAATACTGTGAAGCACACATTAAGCATGGGGCTTAATGTTTAACTGCCGCCCCTTTAAGAGCACTTAGAACTGCATGCATCTAATTGTTGCA
The DNA here is from genome assembly GCA_016271365.2 of Neoceratodus forsteri. Taxonomy (NCBI): domain Eukaryota; kingdom Metazoa; phylum Chordata; order Ceratodontiformes; family Ceratodontidae; genus Neoceratodus; species Neoceratodus forsteri. The sequence continues at coordinate 242,652,923 of CM057451.1, forward strand.
CTGCCTGGCAGTGCCATGTTGGTCTGTCAGTCAGAGTTTTAGTCAGTGTGGGGCTTGTCCTCATGAAGAGAACACCTACTGAACTGGATAAACCTGCCTTATTCTTTATTTTATGCGTCCGACTAGTTATTCGCATGGTCCAGATGAAGTCCTCACCAGCAGCAACTGAAGGGGCTGGCAGACCACAGAGAAGGTAAGGGGTCTTTTAGTGGTGGACCATACAAAAAAAAATGCCACACATGGTGGAGAATGCGACCCTTCTGTCCAGATCCCCATCTCGCATTGCCTGCGTTGCTGGGTACCCCAAAGTCATCACCCCAGTATGCCTGAACTGTTTGAATGCTACTTTAAATGCAGCACAGAAGAGAAGAAAAAATTAACTGTCTCCTGAACTGTGTACAGCAGCCTGCAGCCCTCCCCTACTATCGTGACTGTGAGAAAAAAAACAAATAAGTAAATAAAATGTTGTTCAGCATTGCTAGCTAGCTAAACAAATGGACTTTGAGCAAGTAAATTTTTTTCCCAGCCTGAGCACCACGGAGCTGCAAACTGTAACCCCCCCCCCACACACACACCTCATGGCAGGGCCTCTGAAAAAGCTCCCTCGACTACTACAGTCTGCTCCAGTCTCAAAGCAAGCTGCTCTAGGTACAAAAAACAAAACAAAAACAAACCAAAAATCTTTAATTTAATTGCCACTCCTATACCAGCGCATATCCTGGGGCCTTCTCCTCACTCAAGCCACACCAGAGAGTCTGACTGGCCTGCTACCATCCCTAACGGCTGCAGCACATTCCTGAAACCCCTCACGGAACAATTAAAACAGCTTCCCAGCCCTCATTCTATCTGCTGCTCCGATCACCTGACCTACTGTACCAGCTGCTCCCCTAGGCGGCTGTGGCCCAGCCCTTCTCTGCAGGCACACGGACAAACCGCAGCCTTCAATACGCCAGCCACAACACGGAGCTCTGCCCCTCCCGAATTGCCAGCTCATGGAGCACCAGCCATTGCCTACCGCCAGCATAAAACCTTGGCTCTGCTTCTCCTGCAGCTGAAAACAGAGCAAACAGCTCCCCAGCTCCCCTCAGAGCACACAGCACCAGGACACTCACCCAGCCAAAGCCACAAAGACTGCAGCTTCTGTCCCTTGGCCCTCCTGCAGTAGCTCCACTCCTCACCAACTGCTGTATCACACACAAGCGCACGGAGCTCTGCTCCCTCCCGCATCGGCAGAAGGCCCGCTCCTCGGCTCTCCAGCTCGTTCCCCAGCCAACCAGTTCCATTTGCAGCCGCTCCACAAGCAAACGCGGCTCCACCAGTTACATTATTCTCTACAGCGGCTCGCTCCTGAAGCTAAAACGGAGCGCTTCTCTTGCTAAGCTGCTCAGCTGTTCCCTCCCATCCTCAGTAGCCTCTTCCTCCCGCTTGGAGCCTCTACTGCCACTCGGCCACATAAACAGAGGCAAGAAAAAAAATAAATTGGGGCTGCACCGGAGCCTCCGCTCCTCACTCACAGCATAAAGCTGCCACTTGCCATGCTACTAAAATGGCTTCTCACATAAATAAGACAGAATGCAGGAGCCCAAGGGGAGTATATAAAGAAATGGGAGCTAGGGAAAACAAGAACATGGAAGGCTATTAAGCAGCATAAGCAAACACAGGGACACAGCATAAATCAATAAAGGACAAGAATTCCTGTACAAACCTAAGGAAAATAAATATAAAAGCACAAGCTCACTTAAAAATGGAAAGCACACGAGCACTCATATACAGAATTTTCACCAGTTATGCCACTCACCATAAAACTCCCGCCAATTTGTTCCTCTCAGTGGGGAAGAAGCACCTCAAGGCGGCAAGCGCCATTTTGACCATTGTAGAGTAGCCAGGCAGCCTCGTGGAATAAATCCTCCATGTTGTGCAGAGTAAAACAACAAGAAAGGAAATGAACCTTGACCCCCCTGCTGGTGGCCATCTTGCTACAGTCAGGCAGTCAAATGCCACAGAAACTGCATGTCACAGTTCGGCGGCCATCTTGTGAAGGGCACAAATTGACCTCACTCCATTGAAAATAATGGGAGTCCTATTGAAATGAATGGACCCTGTTACAAAAAGCTGATTTTTACAACAAAACCTTTATTTAAATTACAAACAAACACAGAATTGAGTGGGAAATCCTTTATTAAGACGTCATTGATGAACTTTGCTACAAAAATTTGTACTTTTGTCTGCAAAGATAATTTTTGCCTGGCAGTTCATCTACAACACAACGTCCTGTCTCTTACATGACGGCACCTCCTTCTCACCCGTATGACCTTGACTCAGTGAACCGAAGCTCATCTCCAACCACAGTGTCTGACGCCGACACAGTTATGGGCACCGGTGCGTCCGGAGTCTTACCTTCACCCACCTCTAGGGCATGGGGCTACAAAATCGAAACAATCCTCCGTGACATCCAGTCTTCTATTTCCGCTCAAGGAGCACTAGTTATGCAAGCTATTCAAGATGACTTGGCCTACATTAAAGTCATTTCACCACAGTCCACGGTCCATACCAGCCTACAACCAGTACCCTTCTCAGCCTTGTCTCATGAAGACGCTGTCGACTGGCTGGAACAATTCCAAGCCTGGATTTCCTTGCGTGGTTGGACTGATCCTGTGCGTATTTCCAATGCCTTGTGCTTGCTTGTGAGAGGGACTGCCATTTCCTGGTTCAATGCACTTCCAGACCAAGTCAAAGGAGATACTGCCACACTGTACACAACCTTCAAAGCCCATTTTCTCCAAGTACACCCATTCTGGTTATTGGAGCAACAGCTGTGGGAACGTACAATGCAACCCACCGAATCTCTTGAAGTCTTCATAGTGGACATTGAGTCTCGCTGCAAATGCTTGCAGAAACCTGAGAAAGAACAAATCACAATATTTGTTTGGGGACTGCTTTCTCAACTCCGTCTTTATGTCATCTAGCGAAACTAGCAACCTGGATGGACACAATCCAAGCGGCACGACTTGCATAACAATCCATAGCAATGTCCCAGGCTACCAGTATACAAGCACCTCAGTCATCACAGTTAGCCACGCTCGCAACATGTGTCCAGCAGCAGTAATCAGTGATAGAGACGCTCACTACAAGTATCAATACTGTGCACGGCAGCTCAGCTTCTTCTTCTACTACCTCTGTCAATGTCCTTCGCCCAATTCGACAGCGACCTCCTCCACCTCCTCCTTCACGAGAACCAGTGACCTGCCAGTGGTGTGGATTCAGGGGGCATACTGCCGCTGTCTGCCGAAAGCTAAAGTACAACAGAAATCAAGAGAACTACAGGCGCCCACAGCTGCACAATCAGCAAGATAACTACAACTACTCCCAGCACCAGGGGAACACAGCAACTGACCACCCCTCTGACTCTCGCAATTCGAACAAAACTCTTCCTCCAACTGTGAACTTTGGCACACTCTCACTTCTTGGAGCAAGGGTACCTGTCATCCACTCACCTCTTCTAGCGAACTATGTACCGGTAACTATCGGAGATTGGTCTACTCACGTCTTGGTTGACACTGAAGCAGAAATTTCAGTTATCAACAGCAGTATTTTAAACAATCAAGCTGTTCATCACATACCTAATGTCTCTCCAGCCGACATAAAGTACATTATCACAGCCAGTACAGATACAGTACCTATCACAGGCATGGTCCATCTCAAGCTCCACTTTGGCTCACAGCAGGCTATTGTCAAGTTTTATATCGTGCCTGATCTTCAACCTGCAATAATTCTAGGCCTGGACTTTCTCAAAGCTCACAAAGCCATCCTAGACTTTGCCTCTAGCAAACTGTCGCTAGATCCTCAGAGGCAACTCGCAGCTATAGACTCAGTCACTGTGCCTTCTCAGTCAGAAATGGTTTTGATTGCCAAGATTCGAGGTGAACCACTTCCATAAGGTGTTGTTGGCATTGTCACAGGATTAGTGGTGGGCGAAGTGACCCCAATTCGCTCCGTGAAGTGATCCGCGGAGTGAAGGCGAATTTGCAGAGTGCTCCGCAACGTGAAGTGGAGTACTTCGCGTTGCAGATGGGTAACACGAAGTCCATTGAAAACAATGACTTTGCGTTACTTCGCCTTCCCAAACCACTACTCCACCAATTCTTAAGGCGAAGTACATTGAAAACAATGTACTTCGTCTTACTTCACCTTGTTTTTAAGCTCCAAAGGCGAATTTTGCAGTGTTTCATGGGATTTCAGGTCACATGGGCTCTAGATTGTTCTGCACAGCCTCAGTTTGTGGTAGTGTGTGTAGGAAGCTGTAGGAGACGATCTGCTCTGAGAGCTCTCTGCAATTCAAACCTTCAAAAAGCTGTTAAAAAAGTCTTTTTGAGTAGTTTTATTTTGCTGAAACTTTAGTTCATCGATTATAGGAAACCCTCCTGTGCTCACATCATCGAGCGTTTATTGTTTGTGTATGGATTTTGAATGTTAATGTACAACATTCAATCTATGTACTGAGAGACAGTGGAAGTGTGCTTTGGGGGAGGGGTGTATCTGTGGTGTAGGTAGATTAACTTGGAGAAAAAGACAGTGCTTTCTGTTTTGGTGATATTTTTTCTTGTTTAACTGTGTTAATGTACACACAGTAATATTTTCAATATTTATTGCCATTTTTTTTGCTGATGTGGTGCAGCACTGCATAATTTTAGTTTGTTTAAAATATGTGGTTATATTACTGAAGTTTTCAATTTGCTATGCATTACTGTGTGTGTGAGTATGTGTGTGATATGTGTCATCAAATCAGACACCTTTTTATTGTGCCACATAATTTCAGCAATGTGAAGCTGCTATCCACTGCAGCTGTGTGATTGTTGTACTTCTTTGAGGTATCTTTACTGGTACTGGTACTAGTACTAGTGACTGTTACTGCAGCAGTACATTACACTGCCACCCCGCGCGGCCCGCCCCAACCGGTAAAGGTATTCTTTTCCAGATTTGAATTTCTGATGGTGAGCACTGGTTAGGTGTTGTGCCTTTGTGTCTGCATCTCTTCAGTGCACAGCGCAATCTTAATCTGTCTGTGCATTTGCATCTCTTTAGGACCCAATCTCCATCTGTAACTTAAATCACAGTTGTTTCTTTGGCTTCCCTTCAGAGTACTGGACAGGTGTGGTGCTTAATTCTGCATGAATATTTTACTCATTAATATGCGTTTTTAAGTCAGGACCATCATCACGAGTCACTCGTAATACAAATCACGTTCTTCATCATCACAGTCACAATTCACGATTCACGATCATTCACGTTACGAATCACATTAATTTTCTTTTCTAGTTACTTGGATGTATTGTAAGCCTGTTTTGTAGTATCTCTCCAGGCTTCACCACCCCACCATTGTACTCATTGATACGTGTTTTTAAGTCTGGGAGTTTTAAGCTATAGCTCATCAGGGCCCGGTGAAGTACAGCCATAGGCATTCACGTTTCTTCATCATCATGGTCACAAATGGAGTCACAAATCATGATTTTCGATCACATTATGAATCACAACATACATTTTTTTTAATAGTTACTTGGATGTATTGTAAGCCTGCTGGTCACGGTGCTGAACAGGGATGGGATCCACACCTGGGCCCGGGGGAACAGGCACATCCTGCTCCAGAGGACCCGGTGCTGGACTTGGTGATGGTGGTTCAACTGCCTCAGAGTCAGGACAGGAGGCGGTGCTGGTCCTGCTTCGGGGGGGGGGGCACTCACAAGTTTTGAGCGGTCCAACAGGAATGGGCACCCATGCCCTCAACACATGCACACGGTACGATGCTTACCACTACCACGCTCTCCCAAAGCTGCCCCGTCCCAGACATTCCCTCACCCTGGTCCATCTCTCCTACTGAGCTCCCTCAGTCCGAGCAATCAGTACTCACACTGTCACACAGCACACATACACACAGAGTCACACAGACACAAACAACTAACTACTTATAAAGGTAAGAAAAATAAAATTTACAGAAAGAACAAATTAAGTAAAAAAAGAGTACAGAAAAGACAAATGAATGTAGCTTTTAAAAAAGCTGTTGGGTCTAAATCAAAGTTGAAATCTCCTCCTCCTTGCTCTGATCTTAAAGTATCAACAGTCACAAAACACACTACTCTCTCTCCGTCTGCACAGGAGAAAGTAAAAGTGTCTGCTTGTATGACTCACTTTCTTCCTGCCTAGCTAAAGAGCATGTGACTTACAGTACTGCAAGCCATGTGATGTGTGGGCTGCCAAATCTGAGCAACAAGTGGATCACTTAGACTCTAATGAGGCGAAGTCCATTAAAAACAATGACTTCGCCTTACTTCGTGCTGCCATTCTGCCTTAATGGGAAGTGGTAATGACAAGGCGAAGTGAGCACTTTGCATTGCCCACTCCGTGTAGCGGAGTAGCAATGCGAAGTGCCCACTTCGCATTCACTTCGCCAGCGAATTTTAAATTCACTGCATCTCTACACAGGATCCACTGCGCTGCATTCGTCAGGTCTCCTTCCAGGAAATACCTTATCAGCGGTGCATGATGGCGCAGTCTTCCAAAAATGCTGCAACTTCACAGATGAGCCAGTGGTCATTTCAAAGTGTGCCAATGTCGGAAAGTTTGTCTGCTTGCCTTCAGGGGACCAGCATCATCTCACGCAAGAACCTCAGCCTGGTTCCACCAACACTACTCCTGTCAATACTATCACAACCACTTCAACTTCAACAGAGTTACCCCTGAGTCAGCGTCTATCCTCTTCCAAACCTCAGCATCTCCAACAGAAAAACAACAACTTTTGGAATTCCTGGAAAATTACCCGGATGTCTTTGTTGGTTCAGATAACAAGCTCGGATGTTGTGATATCCTGCAACACACCATTGAAGTATAGCCCAACCAGAAACCAATCCGTCAGTGAGACTACAAAGTAGGACATAAACAGAAACAAGTCCTTGAGGACATAATCAAAGACGTGCTTGACCAAGACATAGTCGAAGAGTCTACAAGTCTCTGGGGTGCACCTTGCTTGCCGGTGGTAAAGAAGGACAAAGGGTATTGTTTTGTGGTAGACTACAGAAAACTCAATGCCTACACGGTGCAGGATGCTCATCCCTTGCCTACAACCGAAGATGCTTTAGAGAGTCTTGGTGTGGCCAGTCCTGCTTGCTTCACCACTCTAGACCTTCAGAGTGGGTTCTACCAAGTTTCAGTTGATCCAGCTTCTCGTCCATACACAGCATGGCGCTGCCACTTGGGACTTTTCCAGTTCAAACATCTGCCTATGGGTCTTCGGAACAGTCCAGCCACATTTCAACGTGTTATGGAAGCCGTACTGTGTGGGTTGTCTTGGAAATCTTGCCTAGTCTACCTGGATGGCTTGATGGTCTTCAGCAGAACTTTGCCAGAGCACCTCCAACATCTTCAAGAAGTGTTCAAATGTCTCAGACAAGCCAACCTCAAGCTTCGCCCAGAAAAGTGTTGTTTTGTGCAGCATCAAATTCATTACCTGGGACATGTGGTTAGTTCTTCAGGCATCTCTCCAGATCCAGACAAGCTCTCAGCAGTCAAAGACTATCCAGAGCCTGATAATCTCAAAGACCTTTGAGCTTTCCTGGGCTTGTCTGGCTACTACCGAAAGTTCATTTGCAACTACGCCAAGATTGCAGCTCCACTGTACGCCCTCACCAAGAAGGGATGTGAGTATATTTGGACTTCTGAATGTAAAGAGGCCTTTGAAAGTTTAAAACAGAACCTAATCTCTTCTCCAGTATTGGCCTACCCAAGGTTTGACCAACCATTCAAGCTCTACTCAGATGCTAGTTCCTTTGCAGTGGGCGCTGTGCTCTGTCAAATTCAAGATGGAACAAAATGAGTTTTCTCCTATGCTGGACGCTCTCTTTCCTCAGCTGAGCAGAACTATGGCATCACAGAGAAAGAATGTCTAGCCATGGTATTTGCTGTGAAGAAATTTGACTGCTGCCTTCGCTACTCCTCCTTTACAGCTATCGTTGATCACTCTGCCCTCCGATGGTTATTTGAAATGAAGGAGCCAGTAGGCAAGTTTGCCTGATGGATCGCCATGCTGCAATCCTACACCTTCAAAATCCAATACAGACCAGGTCGAGTTCACTCAAATGCTGATGGTGTAAGCCGGAGATGATATCCCTCTGCATCCTTCTCAACAGATGAAGAATCCTGCTTACAAGCTCTTCCCTTTCATGTCATGGATGTGCTTCCTGTGGACACTCCTTCAACACCTCAAGCTGCTTTGCTGCTACCAACTACCTGCACAGAGAGACACACAAATCCTCAGTTACTACAAGCAGATGAAGAGCTTCTCATCTGCTCTGCATCTGATCTGTCCCTGGCAACTGTTAAAATGCAACAAAGAACTGACATTCAATTTACAGACATCACCACCTACTTAGAGTCTGGAACATTACAGCAACAAAAGAAACATCACCAAGATGTACTTTTCCTTGCTTCGCAGTACTTCCTCAATGACGGTGTGCTCTTTCACATTTGGACCAAGGAAGGCAAGGATCATTGCACGGATAGAACTCATGTACAGCTAGTTGTGCCAGCCTCTCTCATTCCTCAAGTTCTTCTCTCCACTCATGCCTCTCCGCTCTCTGGAGGTCATATGGGAATACACAGAACTCTGGAAAAGACAAGGCTTCACTTCTTCTGGCCACACATGAACAGAGACATTGTCCAGTTTGTAAAATCCTGCCAGCCCTGCTCCCAGAGAAAGCCTCCGGCCAAACCAACAAAGGCACACATCATCCCAATGCCTGTAGCCACTGAACCGTTCCAGAGAGTCAGCACTGACATTCTTGGCCTCTTGCCAACATGCTCTGACTCGGGTAACAAATACATCCTTGTCTTTGTGGACTACTTGACAAAGTATTTGGAACTCATCCCTCTGAGAGACATTAAAGCCACCACTGTGGCCAGTGCATTTCTCAATACAGTCATTTGTCATCACGGTACCCCATCGTGGCTACATTCAGACAGAGGCACTAACTACCTGTCCACCATTGTCTGAGAAACTTGCAACCTTCTCGACATAAAAAAGACACATACCACAAGTTACCATCCACAATGCAGTGGACAGAGTGAAAGAATGATGTCCACCATTCTCGGCACACTCTCCAAGTATCTGGATGAAACTCACGACACCTGGGACCGGTTTGTTCCCTTTGTGCAGTTTGCATACAATACCAGCCCTTGTGTCGACAGCACAGAATACACCCCCTTTTTCTTAGTTCATGGACGTCACCCAAGAACTCTACTGGACGGGGATCTGTCACTGCTAGAGGTGCCTAAGTCAGCTTCTTCTTTTATTATCCCTCTTCTGGAACAGCTGGAACTTCCCCGATGAGTTGCAGTCACCACGTTGGGCCAGAGAAAATTGGCAATGAAGAAAATGTCTGCAGCCAAGGTGCATGAGCCTTCATTCCTGTTGGGGACATTGTCTATTTGTACCGTCCTGTTCTTGTTCTGGCACCACCAAGAAACTGCTTCACCCCTGGACTGGTCCTTCTACATTGTAGAAAAGCTACCTCTGGTCCACGTTCATCTGCGATGCAAGTCGGATGGCAAGCTGGTACACAACAAAGTCCATATAAACTGACTAAAACATGGGTACCTCAATAACAACCTTCCAGATGACCGCAGTCCTCCCACAAATGAAGCTGCCCTTGAGCCTGCCATCCTCTCTGAAGCTGAGATTCCCCCAGATAACTTGCAGCCAGTTCCTACAGATCTTCCCACTCCTGACACTCTCCAGCCGGATTCCAGTTTACCAGATGATTTGCCTGGGACTTCCTCTTCTTCTCAATCTTCTTCTTCTTCTCAGAACTCTCTTCCACATACCCCAGTGTACCAGATTGAGAAGATCCTAAGAAAGAAGTTTGTCAATGTATCCTGGACTTGCAGAGTAAAGTGGTGTGGATTCGATAGTGGGCAGAACTCCTGGGTCACTTTTAACAATCTGACCCCTCTTGTCAGGAACTGGTGCGGTCCATTCATGCTTCCATTCCCACTGACGGGAAAAGTCGACGGTGGTCTTGAACTTTTGTTACGGGACTCAGTGTGTTTTGGGACTAAATCTTTTTTTCTTTGGTGATAGTATCTGTGTAATTATTTTGCAGTAAATGTTCTTGTACCCATTTTATGCAACTGTTTCTATGGTACTATTTCCTGCACTAACATTTTTCCCCTTAGGAATGTCTTTTTACATGGACAATCCACCTGTTGATTATGCAACTGTTATTAAAGTGTGAGCCTGCATTCTGGGTACCCTCCTGCTGCTACCCTTCCCTATCTTCCCTTTTCCTTCCCCCACACTTTAGCACTTGTGGCATGACCAAGTCTCAAGTACTATTGTGTTTCCCTCCTCTCTGGTGCTACTCTGACTGGTCCCCAGGGTAGTCCAGGTTATATCCTCCCACAGTGGAGTAATGTTCTGTTTTGTGAAATCTAATGCCTTGTAATGCATGAAAATGTTGTTTTTTTTTGCCTTGTTATTTACTTAAAAATTCTTAGAAACATATAGATTATTGCTAGTTCGAGTGGTGCTCAAGTTCACTGTTCCGGCGGTGATGTGAAGCACACAGTAAGCATGGGGCTTAATGTTTAGCTGCTGCCTTTTTAAGAGCACTTAGAACTGCATGTATCTAATTGTTGCACTGCCTGGCAGTGCCATGTTGGTCTGTCAGTCAGAGTTTTAGTCAGTGTGGGGCTTGTCCTCATGAAGAAAACACCTACTGAACTGAATAAACCTGCCTTATTCTTTATTTTATGCGTCCGACTAGTTATTCGCACGGTCCAGATGGGATCCTCACCAGCAACACCAGCAGCAACCGAAGGGGCTGGCAGACCACAAAGAAGGTAAGGGGTCTTTTAGTGGTGGACCATACAAAAAAAAACGCCTCAGTACCATAAAGGTGCTTCAACACCCCACTTCAGTATCAGGAGTCGATAAGCGGCTTGGGAGAAAATATAAATGATCTAAAAATGGTACCAAGTTCCTGTCTGCACACCCTAGCCACGAGAGTATAGTGCAGCAGGCAGCTTATGAGAAAGCTGAAGTCTCCTTGTCCCCCTCTTCCCCCTGACAAGGATTCCAAGAGAATTGACTTCATAGCAAAGAAAATGTGTGCCACAGCTTCCCTGCTTCTCAGACTTTCTTCTTACATGGTGTTCACAGCCAAATATCAGAAAGCCCTTTGGAAAGCTGTCCTGGCTGTCGCCCGCAATGGATCAGATACTATGGTGCAGGAGCTGGTGGATATATCAAAAACTGCCCTGGAAGCTACTATGTACCAATTCCACATGGCAGATGACAACAGTGATGCAGCCTCTAGGGTGATGGCCCATGCCATCTCTCTGAGACACTTCGCCTGGCTTAGAACAATCAGTCTGACCACAGACACTCAGAACAAAGCCATGGATTTTCCCTGTGATCAAAATATGTTGTTTGACTACAGAACCAATGACTACATGAAAAAGTCGATGAGTACAACTTCAACTTTATTGGATAACAAATTGAGATAACATTATCTTATTTTCAGTTGCATCCAACATTTAAAAACAATACATATGAAACACATCAATAGCTCAACAAGACAAACATTACAAGAAAACTTATAATATTTTGCAAGTACCACAGATAGTTTTTAAATTATCCATAACATTTACAATGTTTGTTATAAAGCCCAGCTAAATACTTCTTAAAATGAACCAAAGAGATCAATTCACATATCTTTAATTTCTTAGCTGTACAATTCCATGTCTTAGAAACCGACGATGTCCATGTACAAGGCCTCCTGGCAGAGCCACTCGTCCAAACCTAAGCCCGCTACTCCTCAGAGATCCTGTCCCAGGGGTGGTAGGGGCAGAAGTTTTGTTCCCAGGCCTTACAATCCCTATCCCCAATCTGATTTCAGCCACTACAGGGTGTCTTTCAGAGGCAGGGGTAGAAGGGGCCAAAGAAGAGCCACCTCTACCCAGCCATCTGCCTCTCAGTCTATGTCCTGATGAGAGTGTCCAGGTCACCTCCCCGCTTCTGGTGGGAGGCCGACTCTCCCACCATCTTCAGCACTGGTCCCTCATCACATCAGACATGTGGGTGCTGGAGATAGTGGAGAAGGGTCTGCCACTACAATTCAAGCAGATGCCAGACCTCAAGCATACCCAGGTGTCAAGACCTCTGTCCCCAACACAGATACCGCTGTTGGAATTGGGGGTACAAAACCTTCTGGCTTTACGAGTAGTAGAGAGGGTCCCTGCCCACGAGAAGGGCAAGGGCCTCTACTCCAGGTATTTTCTGACACAAAAGAAAACTGGGGAGTGGTGACCTATCTTAGATCTCAGATATTTAAACAAACATCTGAAAAAAAAACAAATTCAAAATGGTCACTCTGTCACTGGTCATACAGTCCTTACAGCAGGGAGACTGACTAGCCTCCCGATACTTAAAGGATGCCTACTTCCACATACCCATAAGCAGATCTCACAGGAAGTTTCTCAGGTTCAAACTTCCTTCGGGTCACTATCAGTTCACCGCAATGCCCTTCCGGTCTGTCCTCGGCCCCAAGAGTCTTTACCAAGTGTCTTGCAGTGGTAACAGCACATCTCAGGAGACTGGGTGTTGCTCTCTATCCCTATCTGGATGACTGGCTCATTGTAGCAAAGTCTCCTTGCCAGGTCAAGGAATCTCTTTCCCTCACAGAAGGCACTCTAGAGTCTCTGGGTTTCCTGAGAAATCTCACCCGGAACCCACCCAGCTGCTCACCTTCATAGGGGCCCAGCTGGACACTCAGAAGGGATATGCTTTCCACCCGCAGGAAAGAATTCAGAGTTTCCTTTTCAGTGGCAGATTCTTTCATCTGGGGACAGCCAAGACCAGCCAGACATTTCCTCAAACTTCTGGGACATATGGCCTCTATGACTGCAGTAGTCCCAGAGGTCAGGTACAGGATGTAACTCCTGCAAGCCTACCTCAGAGCTTGTTGGTCTCAGAGAAGCAACAAATTTTCAAAGCTGATACCTGTGTTGGAGCAGTTCCTCCAAAGCCTGCTGTGGTGGAAGAACCCTGCAAATTAGCAGGCAGGGTTCCCTTTCAAGCTCCTCTTCCCACAAAGGTGATCTCCACAGATGCCTCCCTTTTGGGCTGGGGAGCTCATTTGGACAGTGCCTCAATAAGCAGCAACTGGACTCCCGAAGAGTCACAGTTGCACATAAATCTTTTGGAACTCAGAGCAGTCTTCCTAGCTCTCAAAGCTTTCGCTCCCAGCATAGATGGGCAGGCGGTTCAAATTCGAATGGACAACACCACTGCAATGTTCTACATAAACAAGCAGGGTGGTACCAGATCAGGAATACTCTGTTCAGAAGCTCTGAAGCTCTGGTCTGTAGCATTCTCCCTGGAGCCAGCCTCTCAGCTATTACCTCCCAGGCAAACTCAATACTCTGGCGGATGCTCTAAGTTTCATCAGTCAAGGCCAGAGCGAATGGACACTGAACAAGCAAGTGATAGCCACAGTGTTCAGGTGGTGGGGCACACCAGACATGGATCTGTTTGCCTCTTCCCACAATTTTCAGCTTCTTCAGTACTGTTGCAGGCCCCCAGTTCCAAGAACACTTCCTTTGGATGTCCTGATCATGGACTGGTCAGGGAGGTTCCTATATGTATTTCCTCCTTTTCCCCTGATATATTCAGGGTTTTGCTAAAACTCAGACAGCAGCCTGCGTCGATGATCCCAGTGGCTCCAGACTGGCCCAGGCAAGCCTGATACCCTCTCCTTCTCTCAGTGTCCTGCAGCAGGCCCATTTGCCTGCCTCCAACTCACTCCCTGCTGACCCTTCTTCAGACATGAGTGCAGTACCCAGACATACACTCTTTTCACCTCAAGGCCTGGTTCTTGACGAGTTAATAGTTTCCATCCTCACAGTACTCTGAACAGGTACTTAAGATACTGAGGATGGTTAAAAAAACGAATACTAAGAAGACTTATGCAGCCAACTGGAAAAGGTTTTCCCTCTGGTGCAAGAGCGAAAAGGTCAAACCCCTATCAGCTTCAGACCCTCAGCTGCTAGACTACCTGGTACTCTTATAGGCGTCAGGCTTGAAACCATCTCCCCTCAAGCTACACCTAGCAGCAGTTTTGGCCTACCTTTCGATGGGAAAGAAAAAAACAGTTTTTTCCCACACCATTTTTAAACAGTTTTCCAAAGGCCTCTTACATCTCCAGCCTCCAACTAGGGAGCCCGTTCCTCCTTGGAGCCTGAACCTTTGCATAGACGGCTCATGAATCCACCCTTCAAGCTTGTGTCCGCGGCCCACATCAAGTTTGTAACTTGGAAGATAGTCTTCCTGGTAGCCATTACATCTGCCAGGAGGATTTCAGAGCTACAGGCCCTGTGTACTGAGCTGAATTACATCATCCCTCACAACGGTAAAGCTGAGCTCAGGACAAATAGGAAATTTCTGCCAAAGTGGTTTCACAGTTTCACTTAAACCAGTCCATTACTCTGCCTATCTTCTTTACTGAGCAATCCACTCCTGGCGAGCAAAAGCTCCACAGCTTGGATGTCAAAAGAGCCATCTTTCACTGCCTAGAGCAAAGCAGACAGTCCAGAGGCTCTTCCACTCAGTTGTAGACAGAGTGGAAGCTGTTCAGAGGAGGCCAACCAAAATGGTGCAGGGTCTGCACCAGAAGACATACGAGGAGAGACTAAAGCAGCTTAATATATATATATATCCTTGAGGAAAGGAGGGAGAGGGGGACATGATAGAAACTTTCAAGTATCTCAAGGGAATTAACAAAGTACAAGAGGGTATCATCTTTCAGAAAAAGAGACGTGCAAGAACAAGGCGGCACAATTTGAAGATAGAGGGGGGACAGTTCAGAGGTAATGTTAGAAAGTATTTTTTCACAAAGAGGGTTGTAGATGCATGGAACAGCCTTCCTGAGGAGGTTGTGGAGTCAGGAACAGTGGGAGAATTCAAGAATGCATGGAACAGACATAAGGCAATTCTAGTGGGGGGTAATAGGAAGTAAGCTGTTGATTAACTAGAATCTGCAGCTTATCCATTAGGTAGGGAAATGGGCAGACTAGGTGGGCCAAGCGGTCCTTATCTGCCATCAAATTGTATGTTTCTATGTTCCTCACCTACAGGGATGTAGGTAGAGGAAGACCAGCTACCAAGAGAACTGTTTCTTGTTGGTTGGTCTCTTGTATTAGATTCTGCTATGAGAAAGCTGGTCGCCAACCTCCAGTGGCTCAGGGCACACTCCACCAGGGGCACTGCAGCCTCTGTTGCAGCAGCAAGGGACATTCCCCTACTGGATGTCTGCAAAGCAGCTACCTGGAAATCTGTGCACACCTTTGTGAAACACTACAGTTTGGACATGCAGACCAGATCTGATGCCAGATTTGGCGGCGGTTCTGCAGAGCCTCTTTCTTAAGTAGGTTCCCTGCCCACCTCCCACTTAGTACTGCTCGGTAGTCTGCAAAAAAGTTACTGATGCTAAAGGACTCCTGGGGTAAGAAGAAAAAATTGCTCACCGCAGTACTGTTCTTTCTTCCAAGGGGTCCTTTAGCATCAGTAAGCTCCCACCCATCCTCTCCAGTTCACCTGTTGGAGAAGGGCTCTTTATGTCACCTTTTATCAAATTTTGATTTTCTTATTGATGAGTTTTTAGCTCGTGTTGCTTTTGTTTCTATTTCCACTTTTTGTGGACATTGCATGTTTTTTGAATCCTGTTAATTCTTTTTCGGGGCAATTGCCCTTGTTTTTCCTCGAAAAAATTCTGAAGCCTTCAGCAGTTCTCACTCAGCTCACCCCCCCTTCCTGTCTTCTGATTGGCTTGGCCCTAAGCTCATTTAAATATCTCTTAAAGGCACACCTCTGGGGCAGTTGCACCTGGCGAGCTAAGTGCAAAAGAGTTACTGATGCTAAAGGACCCCTTGGAAGAAGGAAGATTACTGCAGTGAGTAATTTTTTCTTGTGGTCAAACATGCAAGTAAATTTTAAATTTGGGTTAGACGCATTGATATACCTCATAAAGTCCTGCAGTTTCTCTTCTGTTCTGTGCCTTACGGCCACCATGTCATCAATAAAGTGTTTCAACAAACATATATTTTATCAAAAAATGTATATTTTATAGTGTCATAAATGTGCTTTGACTTCCATAGGTCATATATATAGGTTGGCAACAATAAGGCGAATGTTGCCCCCATTGCAGTGCCCTTAACCTGTAAGTAACCTATACCTAGGAAGCTAAAAACATCAAATTGTAAGCACAAATTCTGAGAGTTGGTATAAAAATTATGTGGGTGGAGTTTCTGAATTGCCCCTTTTATTTAAAAAGTGGGCAATATTATCCAACGCCCCCTCACAGGGAATGTTGGCATATAACACTTTGATGTCTAGTATTACTAGCAAAGTACAATCTGAGGACACTTTCTTCTGAAACTGGGTTTGTGTCCACACCACCCCCCTTTGTTCCTGCTACTTCTTGATTGTCCATTCCACCACCTCCACTCTGAAGACTGAACAGAAGTGCCTGTTCAGGATGGCAGATTTTTCTTGGTCCTCTTCTGCATAGTCTTGCCCTGCTACCCTCCTAATCCTTACTTCCCTCTCGTTGCTTTCCTCTTCTCACTTACGTATCTGAAAATAGTCTTATCCTCTTTAGCTATCCCCTTTGGCTATCCTTTTCTCAATCTGCTCATTTACTCCCCCACAACCTTACCAGCTTCCTTCTGTTTTACTTGATATAATACCTTGTCCTTCTCCCTCTGCATTTCCTCATACCTCCTGAATGCCACCCTTTTTTCCTTTACCATGTTCGCCACTTCCCTGGAGAACCATAATGATCTCTTTTTCCTTCTGCTTTTCAAGTTCAAGTTCAAGTTTATTGCAGGAAAACTCCATTGAGCAAGCTCATTCACAAGGAGGTCCTGTGACATAAACACTTAAAGTACAAACACAGATAGGTAATAACAGTATATACATGAAATACACGTTACATGATGCAGGCTGGATATACATACAAGGGTACCACATAGGGTGACCGCAGGTGGTAAACATTGATATGAGACAGGGGAAGCGACTTATAGGTTGCATACTGATAAATGAAACATGATGACTGGTGTGATTTGATTTAATCAAATCAAATCAAATCAAATATACAGTATTTTGGCAGCTAGGACAAACAACAGTCTACAACTGATATGGGAGGGAGGAGAGATTTGATAGAGTAGCAGTGGAGCGTAAGCAAAGATAAAACCAGGAGTAGAAGGGGAAGGGAAAGCAGTTAATATGACAAATCAATTATACCTTACCAGTGGATAAATATGGCACACATGGGGAAGGAAGAGACTTAATGACAGTTACAGGTGTTTTTTATTTTGGCTGAACTTAGCGATTTGTAGAAGTTTATTGAAACTGTGCTAGTTAGTTTCAGTACGGTTTGTAATTGGTTCCAAATGGAGGGAAGGGCATATGCAATAGCACGTTTACCAAAGGAAGTCCGCGTCCTTGGTATGTCAAGCATAATAAAGTCAGATTTTCTTAACAGTATGCACTGTGTGAGATACTAATATGGAAGAGAGATAGCTTGGCAATTTCTGCAGGAGCAGTTTAAGAGTCCATAGCCCAGCATGGAGCAGGCGTCTAGTAGTAAGGGATGTCCAACCAACAGCTGCATACAAGTCACAGTGGTGCAAACGGTAAGGGGAGTTGGTAATGAACCGTAACACACGGTGATAAAGGATGTCCAGTTTACTTAGATTTGCAAGAGTGGTGGAGGAATAGATTACATCGCCATAGTCGAGTAGGGGGAGAAAAGTGGCCTGTACAAGCTTGTTTCGAGTTTCAAGGGGGAAAAGGGGCCTATTTCTGTAGAAGAAACCTAACCTTGCTTTTAACCTTCTAGAGACATCTTCGATGTGGTCACTGAAAGATAATTTATTGTCGATCCAGATACCTAGATATTTAAATTTGGTTACAACTTCCAGAGGCTCGTTTAGCGTGGTGACAATGAAGTCTTGGGCAAGAGTACTGGGGGGGCCTGAGACAGCACTGCAGGAGAATATCATCGCTTTAGTCTTCTTGGCATTGAGCAGAAGCTTTGCCTTTATTAAATTATGCTCAAGTTGTGCGAAGTCCGCTTGAAGCACTCCCTTGACTTCAGATAACGATGAGCCAGAAGTATACAACACAGTATCATCTGCAAAAAAGTGCAGATTGGACGTAGATATGTTAGCATCTAAGTCATTGATGTACGGAGAAAACAAGATAGGGCCTAAGATGGATCCTTGGGGGACTCCTCTTGCAACTGGCAAGGCAGCAGAAAAAAAGCCTTCCGCCTTTACTTTTTGGAATCTTCCAGTTAGGTAGCTAGAGAACCACTGGGTGGTATGGTATGTGGCACCCAACTTTGCAAGGCAATTGACTAATAGTTTGTGATCAACAGTATCAAAAGCTTTGCTGAGGTCCAAAAGACTGCACCAGTTACCTTCTTAGCATCTATAGCGAGATCCAATCATTGGTTACTTTTGCTAGTGCAGTGATTGTGCTATGATTAGCCGGAAGCCAGATTGAGCTGGGTTAATGAAGAGAAGGTTTCAAGTGAGATTTTAACTGAATATGGATCAGTTTTCGAGAACTTTAGAAAGGACAGGCAATATGGAGATAGGCCTATAGTTGTTTACATCGCATGGGTCACCAGATTTAAATAGAGGAGGATATGTGCTGATTTCCAGCAGGACGGCACAGCAGCAGATGTAATGGAAAGATTGAAGATGTGGAGAATTGGGGCAGTGAGATGGGCATAGCCTGACCTTAGGAAAAAGGGTTCCAAGCCATCATCCCCTGCACTTTTTTTGGTGTCTAAGTTAAGAAGAGAATCTTCTACTTCTTTATAAGTTATCTCGCGCAGTTGGAAGGGACTGGGTCCAGGACTAGATGTGGCGGGAGGGGTATGCTGGCTCACTGCAGCACCAGCATAAGGTGACGAGTCAAAAGCTAATCCAGCTGTGGCAAAGTGGGAGTTAAGTTCCTCCAGGATTAGGGACTTGTTTTCCACAATCTTGCCACTGCGACTATCTTTGTTGGGACAGAGAGGCCATGGGCCGTCCTTCTATAGCTTTGATAGTCTTCCATATTTTATGAGGGTTACCTTTAGCTTGTTCGGTAGTAGAAATATAATAGTTAGCTTTAGGCAGAAGTTTTTCACACAGTTATTCCTGGCTGTTCTAAAGGCCTGCCAATCCGAAGATTCTTTGGAATGTCTAGCTTTAGCCCAGAGCTTATCTCGAGCTATAAGGGCTGCCTTGAGATCCGAGGTGAACCAGGGATTGAATTGTTCCGTACCCTTACTTTGATGAAAGGGACATGCTGATTTATTATTGTAGTGAGTTTGTCATTAAGGATGCAAGCTGCCTTGTTGACATCTTTGGCTAGGTAAAGATCTTGCCATCTGATCATGCTCAGGTCAGATAGGAAGTTTACTGCACTGAATTTGCGAAGGATCTTTTGTTATAAAGATGGGTTGCGGCGGGCCTTAATTTGAGATCTTATGCAAGCAACAATTCCATGAAGCTCATGTGTTGTGAAACACTGCCAAATGAGATATTTTGTGTGGATGGGTGGTTTGTACCACATCTAGAATGGAACTGTTGGCAGTATTTAGAGTGTTGTTCCTAGTAGGTTCTCTGACTAATTGCCCAAGACCTAGCTCGTCACAAAGGGATTTGAGACCATGTGGTTTAGGTGACAGCCAGTCCATATTTAGATCTCCTAGAAATATTGTTTCAGTTTTTGCATCTGCGAACATGGATTTCAAAAGATTAAGGACTTCATCACCACCAGACGGGGGTCTGTAGCCACCTAGGATAGTGATACATTCCGAGGAGGGGAGATGAAGGCTCAGCGAAACTAACTCAAATTCCTTGGCTAGAGATTTGCAACTAATATTGGTGACCAAGTACTTAGATTTGGCATAGATAACCACACCCCCGCCTCTAGACTCTCTATCTGCTCTAAATAAATTGTAGCCCTGCAGTGATATTTGTTGATCAGTGTTCGTCTTTTTTAACCACGACTCAGTAATTATGATAAGGTCTGGGTTAACGTGTGCAGCCCAGGCTTGCAGCTGTACAAGTTTTTTAGGCAGGCTTAAAATGTTGACCATCATCATTTTGAGACCTGTGGCCTCAGCAAAATCGACAGGCGAGGTAAGTTGTAGGGGGGCCAGGGTTGAGCTCCACATTTCCTGAGCAGAGAAGAAGCAGAAGTATAACTTTCTTTAAGGAGCTTATAAGAATGGAACTGCTTTTTATTTCTTCTTGACAACCCATATCGTGCTTTCTTGAAAGCGGCGCCACTAACAATAACAGTTCATTGTGATCAATGTAAGTGCTTGGGTAGACATAGGTGAGGACAGTAGCAAAGGGGTGTAGGATAACCGGGGGGAATAGGCTAAAAGGGGAGAGGAGAATGACAGAGTGTCTGCACGGTAGACTGTTATAACATTAGGTATTGATAAGGTACATTGGAGAACTGAATTGCATTGAGGTACTTCGAATTGCACTGTATTGCTGAAAACTCTGCACCTTAGGAGCAATAAAAACACAATAAGGAGAGCCATGGTCCCAGATTGAGTGGTCTCGTGATTTGTATTAGTGCAATATTTTCTAGGCAAGAAATTTGCCCACCAAGGTACCCATTTAAAACATAAATGAGAAAATACAGCAGAAAGGGGAACAAGGAGATCAGGAGCAGCTTAGTTAGTGGCCATCCACCCTTCAGACTCAAGTCCCCTTGTAGCAGAACCGGGAAAGAAGTAGAATGATAATGCAGGCCATGTTGCCCACAAAAGAATACGGTGATTTATGTAGAAGACCAAGAATCCCTCTAGTGGCAGGTCTGTATAACCTGCTAATGGAAAACTAGCCACTTGCAAAAAAAAAAAAGGTAGTTAGACTTATCGGAGCCAAGGCAGAGTGCTTGGATGGGGGCGCTGCAGGAATAGCAGTCAGACAGAAGAGGTGTAAGCAATTTAAAACAGTAGTAGAAATTACAATCCAGCTAATACAGTAGAAAAACTCCTAATAACACAGTAGAAATGTGCTTAGTTCGATGGAAAGTCTAACAAAGTGCCAGGTGTCTATAGCAGGGGAAAACTCCTGCCAGTCAGAGTGGGTTTGCTGGAAGCACCCGTGTTCTGATTGGCTGCGCTGTCCCGTACCTTCCAAGGAGCTGCAGGCAGGTGTCCTGGTCTTGGTCGGTGGCTGGCTGGGTGCCGGCCGACCGTGGGTGAGCTGGAACTGCCCTGTTCAGGGACAAGCAGCTAGGGAGTTCCTTCATACAGAAACTGGTTGCCTTAATTATGCTGTCCCTTATTGTTCCCCACTGTGCCTGTATGCCTCCCTGGCAATCCACCCATGAGCCAGTTTCTGAGGCAGTCTCCCATTTCTTTAAAATCCACCCTACTAAAGTTCAGGACCCTCATCCTTGTGTGGTTTGTCTCTGTTCCTGTTTTTCAAACCCCCAGGAATCCCTCAATATGGTTAAACTAATGCAGTCAGCCTCCTGTGCTGAACTGCCCTGGAAAGAATGGAATGGAATGTATTTAAATGATGGAACTCTCATTGGCTCATACCAGTTTCAAACTGCTGCGTTCTGATAATGCTCAAATTCATTTCTTTGCCTGCTAGTTTGGATGCCTTGGAGAGCTCTCAACTTTCTTCTAACGGTTATTGTTTGTTGTGAAGTTACGTTGTTATTACTTTATTTTTCATTTGCTGCCACTATTCAGGTTAGTTAGCTTAGTTTTAGTGGTTTTTTTTTTTTGTATATTTTGCAGTTCTTCAGTGGTTCTGGGGAATGGAGGGGAACCATCATTCCCAGTAGTATTTTACCACAGAAAATATTTTATGTACTTGCTGGTGTTCCGGTTCCTTTCTGGGAATTGTAGCACTATTTTTATTTTAAATTTTTGGGTTTGTTAGCAGTTCCTTTCCTGTCAGGGACCAAGCACTTTTTTCAGTTCCCTGCATATTAATTTGTCTTGGCGAACCGATCGCTTTTTGGCGTTTACTGCATTGGGTTGTATTCGGTTGAGGAACCAACTGTTTTTTCTCTGGTATATTTTTCTATTGTGCCTGACACTCATGTCAGAGCACCTAGAAACAGAAATTGATGGCAGATAAGGACCACCAGGCCCATCTAGTCTGCCCCTTTACCCTACCTTAAATTAGCTGGCGCCAACCCTACTTGGTCGTCAAGCTGTAGTCTCTCCTTCCCCCCCTCTAGGGTTTTGATGCATGCTTAAATCCCCCGCTGTGCTTGCTCCCACCACTTCCTGGGGCAGGCCATTCCAAACACCCACCATCCTTTCCGTGAAAAAATACTTTCTCGCGCTGCCCCTTAGTCTGCCGCCTTCCAGTCTCATGTCATGCCCTCTTGTTGTTTTAGAGCATTTTCACTTCTGAAAAATGCTACCCTCCTGTACCTTATTGATTCCCTTGAGATACTTAAAGGTCTCCATCATGTCTTCCCTCTCTCCTCTCCTCCAGGATATACATATTGAGTTCCTCCAATCTCTCCTTGTATGACCTTTGGTGCCTGCCTTGCACCATTTTAATTGCCCTTCTTTGAACTGCCTCCACCTTGTCTATGTCCTTCCAGAGATGTGGCGTCCAGAACTGAATGCAGTATTCCAAATGAGGTCTCATCAATTACCTGTACAGTGGCATTATGACCTCTTTTCATCTGCTGGTAATACCTCTCCCTGTGCACCCCAGCATCCCACTGGCTCTCCCCACTGCTTTGGCACATTGTTTGGCCATGTTTAGGTCATCAGATATGATGACCCCAAGATCTCTTTCCTGTTTTGTGGCTGCTAATATCTCCCCACTCATCATGTAATCCTCCCTTGGGTACCTATGCACAAAGTGCATGATTTTGCACTTCTTTGCATTGAATCCTAGCTGCCACCCTCTGGATCATTCTTCCATTTCAGCTAGGTCTCTCCTCATTTTTTCCACCCCTCCCAGACTGTTTACCCTACTGCAGATCTTTGTGTCATCTGCAGAGAAGCACACCTTCCCCTGCAGCCCCTCTGCAGTGTCACTGATGTAGATATTAAACAGCACTGGACCAAGAACTGAATTCTGTAGGACCCCGCTGTTCACTTTCCCTACTTTGGATTTAGCCCGGTTTACCACCACCCTCTGTGTTCTATCTTTCAACCAATTTCCTACCCAGTTCACCACCTTGTGTCCTAATCCCAGGCTGCCCAGCTTGTTCACAAGTCTCCTATGCAGATTGGTGTTGAACGCTTTGCTGAAGTCAAGGTAGGCCACATCCACGGTTCCCTCCAGTCCACTTCCCTAATGACCCAGTCAAAAAAATCAGTAAACATAGAAGCATAGAGACATATACTTTGACAGCAGATAAGGACCACTTGGCCCACCTAGTCTGCCCATTTCCCTACCTATTGGGTAAGCTGCAGATCCTAGTTAACCAATAGCCTACTTCTTCCTACCCCCCCACCAGAATTGCCTTATGTCTGTCCCATGCATTCTTGAATTCCCCTCACTGTTTTTGACCCCACGACCTCATCAGGAAGGCTGTTCCATGCATCCAGCACCCTCTCTGTGAAAAAATATTTACTCACATTGCCCCTGAGCCGTCCCCCCTATATCTTCAGATTGTGTCCCCTTGTTCTTGCACATCTCTTTTTCTGAAAGATGCTACCCTCTTGGACTTTGTAGATTCCGTTGAGGTACTTGAAAGTTTCCATCATGTCCCCACTCTCTCTCCTCTCCTTGAGGGTATACATATTAAGCTCCTTTAGTCTGTCTTCGTATGTCTTCTTTTGCAGACCCTGCACCATTTTAGTGGCCCTCCTCTGCACTGTCTCCATTCTGTCTATGTCCTTGCGGAGATGGGGTCTCCAGAACTGGATGCAGTGCTCCAGGTGGGGTCTCACCAACTGTCTGTACAGAGGGATAACATTGATGAAAGGAGGAACAGGGGGGACATGATAGAAACTTTTAAGTACCTCAAGGGAATCAACAAAGTCCAGGAGGGTAGCATCTTTCAGAAAAAGAGATGTGTAAGAACAAGGGGGCACAATTTAAAGTTAGAGGGGGGACGGCTCAGGGGTAATGTGAGGAAATTATTTTTCACGGAGAGAGTGGTGGACGCACGGAACCGCCTTCCTGGAGAAGTTGTGGGGTCTAAAACAGTGGGGAATTCAAACATGCATGGGACAGACATAAGGCAATTATATTGGGGGGTTGCAGGAAGTAGACTGTTGGTTAACTAGAATCTGCAGCTTATCTAATAGGTAGGGAAATGGGCAGACTGGGTGGACCAAGTGGTCCTTATCTGCCATCAAAGTCTATGTTTCTATGTTTCCTACTTTCTACTGGTGATGCCTCTCCCTGTACATCCCAGTATTCCCCCAGCCCTCCTAACTGCCTTCTCACATTGCTAGCTTACCTATAGGTCATCTGATATGACTACCCCCAGGTCCGTTTCCATTTTTGTTGTTGTTAATAACCCCCTCCCCCAATTATGTACTCTTCCCCTGGGTTTTTGTTTCCCAGGTGCATTACTTTGCATTTCTTTGCATTGAATCTAAGCTGCCATACATTTGAGCATTCCCCCAACCTTGCCAAGTACCTTCTCATCCTTTCCACCTCCCCTTTTGTATCAACCCTGTTGCAGATCTTTGTGTTGTCTGCAAAGAGGCATACTTTTCCTTC
The DNA here is from genome assembly GCA_016271365.2 of Neoceratodus forsteri. Taxonomy (NCBI): domain Eukaryota; kingdom Metazoa; phylum Chordata; order Ceratodontiformes; family Ceratodontidae; genus Neoceratodus; species Neoceratodus forsteri. Next base: position 242,677,712 of record CM057451.1, read on the forward strand.
CAGTCTCTCTACAATGTCACTTGTAAAGACATTAAAAAGGACCAGACCCAGTACTGAACCCTGTGGTACCCCGCTAGTAACCCTCCTTTCTTCAGAGTGGACTCTGTTTACTATTACCCTCTGTGTCCTGTTGTCCAGCCAGTTTTTTACTCTGGCTACCACCCTGGGACCCACTCCCAGGCTGGCTAATTTGTTTATTAATCTTTTGTGTGGGACTGTGTCAAATGCCTTGCTAAAGTCTAGATAGGCCATGTCCACTGCCCCTCCCTGGTCTACTACTTTGGTCACCCAGTGAAAGAAATCTATTAGATTCATCTGACATGACCTTCCCGCTGTGAATCCATGCTGCCTTGGGTCCTGTGCCCGCTGGCCTCTAGGTACTCAACAATTCTTTCTTTCAGAAGTGATTCCATCATTTTCTCTACCACTGAGATCAAGCTAACAGGTCTGTAGTTTCCTGCCTCTGCTTTGCTTCCACTTTTGTGAAGGGGAATCACATCCGTTCTCCTCCATTCCTTAGGTACCCGCACCATCCTCCCATGATTTGTTAATAAGGGTAGTCAGTGGTGTCACTGGTTCTCCCCTTAGTTCTTTAAGGATTCTGGGATGAATCCTGTCAGGCCCCATTGCTTTGTCCACCTTCAGTTTTAGGAGTTCTTCCAGAACCCTTTCTTCTGTGAAAGGACTGGTATCGACCCCCCTATCTAGAATGCTTCTATTGATTGAATTAGGTACCCCCCTCTTCTTTTATGAATACTGAGCAGAAGTATTCATTCAGTGTCCCTGCTTTTTCACTGTCACTTTCTGCCCACCCACCCTCCCTTTTATTAAGACTCACTATCCTCTCTTTGTCTCTTTGCTCCCTAATATACCTGTAAAGGTTTTATTCCCTTATTAACCGAGTTGGCTATCTTTTCCTCAGTTTGGGCCTTTGCTATTCTGATTGCCTTCCCGTTCCTTCTGCTTTAACTGGTACAGTTCTCTGTCCTGCTCCTTCTGTGTTTCCTTATACTTCCTGAATGCTATCTTTTTCTCCCTAACCTTCCCTGCCACCTCTTTTGAGAACCATAGTGTTTTTTTCTTTCATTTTGATTTGTTTATTTGCTTCACACAAAGGCTTGTTGCCTCTGTTATGGCAGTTTTGATGTTTCTCCATTGTTCCTCTACCCCACCCAATTCTTGCCTGTTTGAGGCACTCTCTCATCTTGCCAAAGTCAGCCCTCCTACTGTAAGTCCAATACCCTCACTTTTGTATGGCTTGACTCTGCGGCTGTGCTTATCATGAACCACACTGTTTGGTGGTCACTTGTTCTCAGATGGCTACCCACTTCTAGATCTGAGACCCTCTCTCTGTTTCCGTTTGAGAGTACCAGGTCTAAGATTGCTCCCTCCCGAGAGGGTTCCAACACTAGCTGTCTGAGGCATGCATCGAGCATCGAGAATGATAAGATTTGTTTGACATGACTTTCCTGCTGTGAATCCATGCTGCTTCAGATCTTGTGCTCTGCTTGATTCAAGGTGCTCTATAATCCTTTCCTTTAGCAGAGATTCCATAATTTTACCCACCACCAAGGTCAGACTGACAGGTCTGTAGTTTCCAGCCTCCTCCCTGCTCCCACTTTTGTGGCGAGGGACCACATCAGCCCTTCTCCAGTCCTCTGGAACCACTCCTGTCTCCACTGACTCATTGAATAGGGCTGCCAGTACCTCCCCCAGTTCCTTTAATATTCTAGGGTGTATCCCGTCTGGTCCCATTGCCTTATCCACCTTTAGAGAGGGCTCTTGCAGTAGGTATTAATCATCAGGACTGTGCCCCCTGGTGTCAGGACCACACGGAAAACTTTAGCTAGCAGTGCCTGACAGGAGACCGCCCACCAATGTCACGTGACCAACATCAGCGTGACCCTATATAGTGAGTGGTGCCCAGCCCGCCCTCCAGTTCTTTTCCGCCGTCGACCTGTACATGTCAGACCTTGCGTAGAGCGCTGCTACAGTTCAACCACCATTTTAAATGAGTATAGGTTTCTTAAAAATGTATCTATTTTTTTCACTGTTACTCTTAGATAACTTTCATGTATGTCTTCTCCGACGCCTTCCGAGTTGCATAAGAACAAGTACAATTTCTGTGACACGCAACTCCCACATAAGGATGACCATTTCCTCTGCCTCTTCTGCCTGGGCCCGGAACACAAGACTGAGGCCTGCCTGAATTTCAGTCAGGCCAAACGGAAACGCAGGCAGAAAGCCCTCAAGGCCCATCTTTTAAAATTAAAAATGGTATAGATTGAGAAGGAGTTGCAGAAGTTGTGGAGTGCCTCTTCCTCCCTGTCATCGGACTCACACTGGCACAAGAAAAAGAAGGACAGGGAGAAGCACCGGCTCCAGGATTGGTCCCCTTCTCCTCTGGGAAAAGTGCTTTAGTGGACAAGCTTGCTTCCACCTCCCAGGAGCAGCCCTTGATCCCCCCCACCACCAATGGTCATGGTAGCAGTGGTTGCCTCGGCCGAGTGTGAGGCTCCAGCCACTCTCAGGCCCCTGAAGACGAAAAGGTCTAAGTTGGCTGGTGGCACTAAGTCGCTCATTGGGGTCCCTGATGAGTGCCCAGCTCAGGCTGATAAGTCGGCTGCCGGGAATTCTGGTGACCTTCCAGCCAAGTCTGAAAATCTGGACGTCGCGTCTTCTGATTCCCACTCAGCCCAGGCACTTCTGTCGGGCCCTGATGGGGGGTCTGATACTGATCTTCAGTGCTTGCTGCCACTTCACCTGCAGCCCACCTCAGAGGGTTCGCTCCACCAGGGTAATTTTCTCCCCCTCCGGCCTCCCAGATCACCAGGAACCGGGGTTAGGGGATGTCTGCCTGACGATACACTTTCTAGGTCACAGCCGGACTTCTTCAAGAATCTCCCTGCTGACCCTCAGGACCCTTTGCCACTGGTTCATGCAGTAGGGCCATTCGCCTCCACCAGAGGGTCCCCCTGGGCTGATGCAGGTCCTTTTGGCAGGTTCTTATACTCTGCCTTTTAGGCCCCATCAGGATGCTCCATCGGGCCCTACAGCTCCTTTGTCGGGGCCTTCGACGGATCCCCTGGTGCACAGCTAACATACACTGCACTACCACACCCCTGGACACCTTCCATCGGGGTACCAAGCACTGGGCCTCCCTTCGCTGGGGTATCTGCCGCTGGCCTATGTACCTCATCAGGCTTTTTCTCTGGCTTTCAGCCAGTATACCAGCCTCCACCACCCCTCCTCCGCCTCCACAACCTTAGGCGGACTTTAGAGCTATCCTCCAGTCCTGGTGGAAAGAGACTAAGTCTCAGCTAGTCTTCGAACTGGACTGCTGTCATCTGGTAGTGGCCTCTACTCCTGCGCACCCGGCCCTGATGCATAGGTCCCCATCACCAGTGGAACCCTATCCTTCTGCGTCAGGTCTGTCAAAGGGCTTGGCTTCCACCGACAAGGGCAGCTCCTCAATTCCTGTTCAGGAGGTTCCTCGCTCAAGATTCATGTCTCCAGTTCTAACCTATTTGTCATACTCTGACTCAGAGTCTGACTCCTCTTCCTCAGTCTCTTGTTTCGAGACATCTCCACCAGACAAGCCCAAGACTAAAGAGTCTCCAAAGTCTCCTCCAGAGGGCCCCTTCTTCATGGACTTCCTCAAAAAGATTGCGGAGGCCTATGAATGGAAATTTGATCAAGACCCCAAACGCAAGAGGCTGACTGAGCATTTGGATATGCCTAACCTGTCTTCAGTCCTCACGCCTCCTTGGTTGGAGCCTCATGAGGACTTAGCTTCCACTATTTGGTCAATGCCCTCATCCATTCCAGCTGTGGCCAAGAAGGCAGACAGGATTTACTGCACACCAGAGGGCAAAGACCACCTTAGCATCCACCTTAAAGCAGACTCTGTGGTCATTAGTGTGGTGCATGATAGATCTACTAAACGCAAACATATGAGCATCTCCCCTCCTGATAAGGAGTCTAGGCAGATCGATCAATTTGGGTGAAAATTCTATTCGTCATCCACCCTAGCAATGCGCGCCCTAAAGTACATGGCGCACAGGTTGGTGTACCAAACATTCTTCTTTCGCAAACTAGAACCGGTCATTGAGGCTATGCCAGACTCTGAGGAAAAAGAAACCATCTCTGATACCCTTAGGTCAGCTAAGGTCACCTGTCACCACTCTCTGAGAGTGAATTGCAATGCCATTGACTCCTCAGCTAGGAGCACGGCCACTGGTGTCTGTCTCAGGAGATATTCTTGGTTGAGAGTTTCTGGGTTGGCGCCTGATGTCCTGGCTGCCATCCAAGATGCACCTTTCAGGGGTTCTGTCCTCTCAGAGGAGATGCTCAAGAAATTATCACCAATCTCCAGAGTAGGGGGCAGGCGCTGCGTTCAGTGCAAACTATGTTCCGTGCTGGCTTTAAACCACGGCAACCCTTCTATTGCCAGAGAAGGCAGATGGAGCAGCAACAACAGGCCAGACGTCAACCCAAACATCGGGCCCCCCTCAGCCGCAGCCCACTCTCCCAGTCAAGAATCAAAGGGCTTCGGGGCGGGCCTCCCCAACGCTCCCTCTGCCTCTTGACTAGCAGTCCACCTCCCTTCCTCCTCTTCTTCAGTCAGAGGAACCAGTGGACAGAAGATTTGCCAGTCATCTGGCAAGGTGGGAGGTGATTACCATGGATTTATGGATCCTTCAACTGATTTTGCAGGGTCACACACTGGAATTTCTGGAGAGACACCCAGACAACCCTCCTGGTCCATCCTCTTATCCAAGGGCGCACATCCTCATCATCAAAGAAGAAATAGAGGCTCTGCTGCAGAAGGCAGCCATAGAACCCATTCCTCTAAACCAGGTAGGAAGAGGGTACTACTCTCACTTCTTCCTGGTACCCAAAAAGACGGGAGACCTGCGCTCGATACTGGAGCTCAGCACCCTATATCTGTACATAGAGTACAGAAGATTTTGAATGCTGACCCTTCCAGGTCTGCTGCCCATGCTACACAAGGAACAGTGGCTCTGCGCCCTGTACATGCATTGCCGCTACCTCAGGTTCTCCTTTCAGGGGGAACACTACCAGTTCAAGGCCCTTCCCTTTGGCCTATTCTCGGCACCCAGGGGTGCTTGGTGATAGTGGCAGCGGCCTTGAGGTGCCAGGGCCACTATATCTTCCCGTACCTCAACAATTGGCTGATTTCAGCTCCGTCAAGGGAACAGTTGGAACTTTCTCTTTTGGCCACCCCAGACCTGTTTGGCCAAGTGGGGGTCACGGTGAACTACCCTATGTCTCACCTTATCCCCTCCCAGCACCTGCAGTTCACTGGGGTGGTGCTGGATACTGACCAGGGGCAGGCTTTCCTTCCTTTGGACAGGGCGGAAACCTTACAACAACTGGTATGGCTGGTGGCTACCAGCCATTGGATTTTGGCCAGGTCAGTGCCGCGCTTTTTTGGCTTTATGGCAGTGGCCATTCTGACTGTCTCACTGGCCAAGCTCTACATGCTAATTTAGCAATGGAAGTTAAGAGTTCAGTGGGACCAGAGATCGAACAACCTCGACCACAAGGTCTTGGTCTCTGCATCGATGCGTAGGGATCTCCTGTGGTGGCAGGATCTCAGCAGTCCCCGCAAGTTCCTTTTCAGTCCCTTCCCCCCATCCAAACCCTGACCACAGATGCTTCATTGCTGGGTTGGGGGGGCTCATCTAGAGACCCAAAGGACTCAAGGGATGGGATCTCAGTCAGAACTGTCTCTACACATCAATGTGTTGGAGATGCGGGCAGTGTTGTACGCTCTACAGGCCTTCCAGCACCTCTTCAGTCCAGGCCCACTGCTGGTCCAAATGGACAATATGTGTGTGTGGTCTGGTATCTGAACAAACAAGTGGACACTCACTCCTACCCTCTCTGTAGGGAAGTGATGCGGGTCTGGAACTGGGTGATTCTTCATCAGATATCCCTTGCTGTAGTCCATGTCCCGGGCGTCCAGAATGCCCTTTGGCCTATCCCCAGCCCCCAGGGCAGTCACAAAGTACCTAGCTGTAGTGGTAGCTCACTTGAGAAGGCAAGGGGTCACAGTATTCCTTTACCTAGATGACTGGCTAGTCATAGGACAGTCCCCTCAGCACACCAGAGACTCTCTAGCTGTAGCTCAGAGCACTTCAAAATCTCTGGGATTCCTGATAAATGCCCAGACGTCTCAGGTAGAACCTGCTCAGGTCATGGACTTCATAGGGGCAGAGCTCAACACCCTGCAAGGATGGGCATTCCTTCCCCAAGATAGGGTAAACAGTATCCTGGAGCTGGCAGGATCCTTCAAGCTAAACAGACCCAGGCCAGCAAGGCACTTCCTGCAACTATTGGGCCACGTGGCAGCAGCCACTGCCATGGTGCCAGGCTTAAGGTTCCAAATGAGAGACATCTAGTTCCATTTAAGAGCTCACTGGTCTCAAAGGAGAGATCATCTGGCCAAGCTGGTGCCTGGCACAAAAACCCTATTACAGGCTCTGCAATGGTGATTAGACAGAACCTCAGGAAGGGAACTCCCTTTCAGATTGAAAATCCATCAGTGGTACTTACCACAGATGAGTGTCTCTTAGGATGGGGGCACACATGCTCAGTCTCACTGCTGGCTGTACATACCCCCGGATGACTTCTGCACATCATCCTGTTAGACCTCGGGCAGTTTACCTGGCTCTTTAGTCATTTGCACCTCAGGTCATGGACAAGATAGTGCAGGTCAGAACAGAAAACACTACCACCATGTACTACATCAACAAACAAAGAGGCACCAGGTCAACCTTACTGTGCACAGAGGCCATGAAGGTATGGAACCTGGCCTACTGCCTGCAGGAGTCTCTGTTTGCCATCCACCTACCAGGAAAGGACAACATCCTGGCAGACTCTCTCAGCAGAATTAGTCAGAACCACCACGAGTGGTCCATAAATTCACAGGTGCTTCAGTCAGAGTTCAGAAGGTGAGGCACACCAGAGATGGACCTCTGTCTCCACAGACAACCACCAGTTGCCAAAGTTGTGTTGCAGACCTCTGGCCAGAGGAAGTGTGCCAGTGGATGCCCTAACACTGGACTGGTCAGGCAGATTCCTTTATGTCTTTCCTCCTTTTCCTCTGTTGCTCAGAGTTCTGATAAAACTCGGGTCACAATCAGCAACAATGATTCTAGTGGCACCAGATTGGACAAAATAGCCCTAGCAGTGTCACAGCCAATTCACCTTCCTCAGAGGCACAATCTCCTGACATCCTCACATGGCAGGATTCTGTACCCCCATCTCAAGTCTCTCCGCCTGAGGGCTTGGCTCTTGAAGACTTAGAATTTGCCAGCCTTCACCTCTCTGAAGAGGTCCTGGATGTCCTTGGGGGTTCTCAGAAACCATCAACAAGGAAAATTTATGCTTCCAAATGGAAGCGGTTTTCAATCTGGTGCAGAAACAGTACTTTCAATCCCACTAGTGCTGGATGATCTGTCCTCTTGGACTACCTGACCCATTTGTATTCTCTGGTCCTTAGGCCCTCTACCCTGAAGGTGCACCTAGCTGCAGTCTCAGCATACATTTCAGCTGGTGAGGACAGGTCTATGGCATCTCATTCTGTTTTCAGGAAGTGTCTTAAAGGTCTCCTTCACCCCCCCCTTAGGGAGCCAGTTCCTGCTTGGGACCTAAACATTTGTATTGCCAGGCTCATGGAACCTCCCTTTGAGCCTATGGCAATTGCAGACAAGTATATTACTTGTAAGACTGTTTTCCTGGCAGCCATTACTTCGGCTAGGTGAGTAAGTGAGCTACAGGCCCTGTGCACAGACCTAAACTACAGTTCCTTCCACAGGGATAAGGCTGTGCTCAGGACAAATAGGAAATTCCTTCGTAAGGTGGTTTCAGATTTTCATCTGAATCAGTCCATCACACTGCCTGTCATTTTCACTGCCAACTCCAGTTCAGGTGAGCAGAAATTGCATAGCTTAGATGTCAAGAGGGCACTCGGCCACTACCTTGACAGGACCAAAGCCTCCAGGCCAGAGTATACCCAGTTGTTCCTTACTTATGGGGACGTGGGTAAGGGTAAACCAACTTCCAGGAGAACTGTTGCATGCTAGATAGTGGCCTACATACAGTTTTGTTACAGTAAAGTTGGTAAGCAGCCCCACCGGGCCTCAGGGCGCATTCTACCAGGGGTACGGCTGTGTCAGTAGCTGCAGCAAAGGATATCCCTCTATTGGAAATTTGCAAAGCAGCTACATGGAAAACTTCACACTTTCACCAAGCACTACGGCTTGGACATCCGGTCCAGAAGTGATGCCAGATTTGGCACAGCAATTATGCAGAACCTTTTCCCAAAATAGGTTCTGTACCCAGCCTCCAAATGGTTTGGGGAATTTTTTAAGGTGGGATTAATGTTAAATAGTATAGCTAGTTAGAGGGTCTTCACCCTATTAGGCTTCGTAATGAATCTGAGCGTTATCAAAACGCAGCAGTTACTAGCGGCAGCAGTTTGAAATTAGCACGAGCCAATGACTGGAGTTCCGTCATTTACATACATTCCATTCTTTTGGGGGCAGTTCAACACAGAAGGCTGACTGCATTAGTTTAAACATACCGAGAGATCCCCTGGAAGAAACAAGATTACTATGGTAAGTAATGTTTTCTTATGTAAACCCAGTCTATACGGTGATCCCTAAACCTACAGGACTGCCCACTGTGACATCTGCAATACTGTCCCTTTTTGTAAGCACCAGGTCCAGCACTGCCATATCCCTACTGGGTTCTTTAACAAGCTGCCTGAGAAATATCCCTTGTAGAGTCAAGGATGGCTCTATCCTTTGCCAAACCCACCATTGGAATGCTTCACTTCATGTCTAGCAGGTTGAAGTCACCAACTAGTAGCATCTCCCACTTACTTGCCATTCTGCTGATGGTTTCCCTCAGTGCCTTATCCAACTCCTCTCCCTGTGCTGGAAGTCTGTACACTACCCGGTACTGATAGTGACCCCAGAACCTGTCTTTTGGATGCCCCACAGCACCTACAGGCTATAGTCCTTCCTTTTCCTCTGGGTACCCCTGTACCTCCATGGCCTTGATTCCCCCCGGCATATAGTGCAACCCTTCTTCCTTTCTCCCTGTCCTGTTTCCCCTGAACAGAGAGTAGCCATGTATGGCTTTGTTCCAGTCGTGGTGCTCTGTGTCCCATGACTTACTTATGGCCACCTAATCCAGGCTAGCCTCCACCATGATGGCCTCTAGTCCAGAATTTTATTTCTAACCCCAGTAATGCTCAGTATATTCTTAACTTTATGCAGTGAGCCTGTAGGGTTGGACTGCCCAGAGAGATGGAACACATGCAAATGATGGAACACTTTGCACCTGAGCATCTTTCAAACACTGCCTCTACTAACTGCCTGTGTTCTAACCTCTTCAGATTTTTCTCTCCGCCTGAAAAGTCTGGTTGCTTGGAGTCCCGTTCATTCACTTTCTCCTGTGTGAAGAAAACATCAGGTACTGTATAAGTATACCTTTCTTGTTATCATTTACTGCCTCTACTATTTGTCTAGATAATCTTATTTACGTTAAATTGTTGTTTTTCTCGGTTCCTCTCGGTTCGGTGTAACCGTGTAGGAACCGGGTTAGTTCTATATTAAAATCGGGGTTCTCTGACTAAAGAACCACCTAAATTTTCTTTAATTTTACTAAATTGTAGAAAATCTTGAACTGATAAATCTCAGTTATTGAACCGCTATCTCGGTTCCGTTTTAAATAAATGGTTCGGTTCCTCTTCGGTTCCTGAACTGATAAAAAAAAATTGGGTTTTTCTTCTTAGCGGTTGCTAAATTTTGAATATGTTGGAAAACCCAAGAAGAAAACCAGTGAGCCCGGTTTCAAAAACTGTACCCAATGTGGAGAGGTCTTTGCAAAGGCAGACAAACACACACTTTGTGTGGTTTGTCTGGGTTTTGACCATTTAAATGAGAATGTGAAGTATGTAAGACATTCCCTGAGAAAACTGTTGAGAAATGCCTTAAAAAGCTAAGGAAGAAATTTCGTAGGGGTCCCTCTGGCTCTGACCAGCCAATACCCCCAGACATTGTGGCTGAACCCACACTTTCTTCAGTTCCTGCCCCTGAGACGGGCACAAAGGGAACTAAAAGAGCAGTTGAACTGGCTGACTCCCCGGTTCTTGCAAAAAAAGGAAAGAAATTAAAACACACAGTACCCTCGCCTGTCAAACTTCTGTGACTACTCTGCCTGTACCTACAGCACAAGAGATTGCTCAGGCTTTTAAAATCATTCAGTTATTACAGGCAATAGTCCCTCCTCAACAGCCTCCTGCCCCCCCCCCCACCAAGGGTCCTCAGGTTGGCAGCAATGTGCATCCTCTTCCCCCAGAAAGTGGGGAAACATATGATGATGATTATGATGAAGAGGAGGGACCAATAGAACCAGAAGAGTCTCCTGAACAGGACTTTGGTTTTCCCCCAAGGGTGTCTGAGGATTTTTCTTCTCATTCACCTTTGTAAGAAGGATGGCAGATGCCCCTGAAATCTCCACCACTGAGCAAATTGAAGAGGAGTAGGAGGTGGAGTACTTAGAAATGATGGGGTTAACACTCACAAAGGCTCTCCTCCTCCCTGTCTATAAATCCTTTAAAAAGGATGCACTAAAGATTTTACAGGCACCAAATTCCACCCCTCCTATAGAAAGGATGATGGATAAGAAGTACCAGCTGGAAAGGGAGGGAGCTGATTTTCTCTTCTCCCACCCCGACCACCAGGGGGTCATACAGCAGGCTGCCTGTGACAAGGCTAGGGTCCCTCTTTCCTCACACCCTCCAGACAAAGACTCTAGAAAGATTGAAAGTGTGGCCAAGAAAGGGTACCTGTCAGCCTCTTTGGCTATGCGTCAGGCTACTTTCCAGGCATATGCTGCCCGGTATCAAAAATCCCTGTGGCGGTCAGTCCTGGCCATGTCCCAGAAAGCTCCTTCACCCTTGTCAGACGACATTGGCTGAAACTGCCAGGTTTGGGTTGGAGGCAGCTAAGTACCAGTTCCAAACGGCTGCTGACACTAATGACACTGCAGCCAGATGGATGGAAAACACAGTGGCACAGAGGAGGTTTGTTTGGCTTAGGGCCACAAACCTTACTCAGGATACACAAGTAAAGGCCTTGGATTTTTCCCTAGAAGGAAATTCTCTCTTTGGGGAGTCAACCGTAACATATATGAAGAAGGTGGATCAGTATAAAGCCACTTACAGAAGCAACTCTGCTAAAGAGAGAGCTTCTACATCCACCAGGCCTATGGAAGGGGAGGCTGGGGCAGGTCCTTTTACACCAGGCCCTTCTTCCAACCTGTGGCATTACCCCAGTACCAGCAGTACCCACAGCAGGGTTACTCTAGGGGCAGGGACTCGAGGCGAGGTTCTCATACCCAGCCTCAGCCACAAACTAAACAGACCCCCTGAACCGCAGGACGCTTTCTTCCCACCTGTCGGGGGCAGACTCTCCCACTTTCTCCAAAATTGGCTGAAAATCACCACAGACAAGTGGGTGTTGGAGGTGGTAGGACAGGGTCTGTCTCTGGGATTCAAGTCGTTTCCCTTTCAAAAATCCAGAGTATTCAGCTCTCCCTCCCTAGCAGAAAAAGTGCTCTTGGAGGCAGAGGTTCAAAACTTACTGCAGTTAAAAGCAGTGGAACCAGTCCCAAAGTCTCAAAGGGGAAATGGCTTCTATTTCAGATACTTCCTGACCACAAAGAAAAGTGGGGAGTGGCAGCCTATACTGGATTTAAGAGCTTTAAACAAGTTCTTAAGAAAACCAAAATTCAAGATGGTAACTTTGGCTCTGATCCTGCCAGCACTTCAGAAAGCACTGGTTGGCATCACTGGACTTGAAAGATGCCTATTTTCATATCCCCATAAAAGAGTCTTACAGAAAACACCTCAGATTCAGACTCCCTTCAGGTCACTACCAGTTTTCAACCCTGCCTTTTGGCCTTTCTTTGGCCCAAAGGGTATTCACAAAGTGCCTGGCAGCTGTAGTGGCACATCTTTGCAGATAGAGAATAGCTGTTTTCCCTTACCTGGACGATTGGTTGGTAGTGGGAAAAATCTCCTCTGCAGGGGCAGCAAGACCTGAAGGTCACTCAGGACCTCCTGGAGGCCATCAGATTTCTAATCAATCACAAAAAGTCTTTCTTCACTCCTACACAAGTGCTGCACTTCATATTAGCAGAAATCAATACCCTACAGGCCAGGGCATACCTGCCCCTGGAAAGGGTAAAAAAACATTCAGATAATAGCAAACTCTTTCAAGCTCCACAATTCAAAAACTGCAAGACAGTTTCTTAAGCTATTAGGCCATATGGCAGCATCCACAGGCACAGTCCTAGGTGCAAGGTTTCACATGAGGGATACTCAGTTCCATCTCAGGTCCCACTGGTGCCAAAGAAAAGATTCTTTCTCAAAGCTCATCCCAGTAACAATGTCACTGCTACAGGCTCTCGTGTGGTGGAAGGAGGAATCCAACTTAAGGCAAGGAGTTCCCTTTCAAAAAGAGAATCTTTCAGTGATCCTCACAACAGATGCATCCCTCTTGGGCTGGGGCGCCCATATAGGGGATTACACAACTCAGGGCACTTGGTCAGCCTCAGAGTCTCTTCAGCACATAATTCTCCTGGAACTCAGAGCAGTGCTGCTGGCTCTAAAAACCTATGCTCACCTAGTTAAGGGCAAGGTGGTGCGGGTCAGAACAGACAATACCACCACAATGTATTGCATAAACAAGCATGAAGGCACAAGGTCAGGCCCCCTCTGCTTGGAGGCCATAAGGATTTGGACTCTGGCCTATTCATTAGAAGTGTCTCTGCAAGCAATTCACTTGCCAGGGAAGGACAATACCCTGGCAGATGCCTTGAGTCGAATAAACCAGGCCCATCACGAGTGGACCCTAAACAGGCAGGTGGTACAAGTTATTTTCAGAAGGTGGGGTACTCCAGAGGTGGACTTGTTTGCATCCCACCAGAACCACCACCTGCCACAGTATTGTTGCAGATCTCCAGATCAGGAAACTTTTCCTCTAGATGCCCTCAGTCTGGACTGGTCAGGAAGGTTCCTCTATGCTTTCCCTCCTTTCCCTCTCATTTACAGAGTACAGGTCAAGCTCAGATCCCATACAGCATCTCTGATCTTGATAGCTCCAGACTGGCCGAGGCAGCCATGGTACTCTCTTTTGCTCTCAATGTCTGTTGCAAATCCAATACATCTTTCTCGGAGGCATAACCTATTGACCTCCAATCAGGGAACCTTATTGTACCCGAACCTCAAGTCTCTCAATCTCAAGGCTTGGCTCTTGAAGACTTAGAATACTCTGATTTAAAACTTTCTGAACCTGTCTTAAGTATTCTAAGAGGTTACAGAAAACCCTCAACTGCAAAGAATTATTCTTCCAAATGGAAGAGATTTTCTATCTGGTGTTCGGGCAAGACTCTGGTTCCAGCCAAAGCTGGCTTATTAGAGGTATTGGAGTATCTCACTCACTTACACTCCCTGGGTCTACAGTCCAGTTCTTTGAGGATCCACTTTGCAGCAGTGTCTGCTTACCTTTCTGCTGGGAAAAAGGTGACATTGGCTTCTAACATTATTTTCAAAAGGTTCTTTAAGGGCCTGGATCATCTGCATCCTCCTCACAGGCCACCAGTGCCAGTTTGGGATCTGAATGTGTGTATAGCTAAGCTGATGGCTGCCCCCTTCAAGCCCATGGCCACAGCTCACCTTAAATATGTCACTTGGAAAACAATTTTCCTAGTGGCAATGACTTCTGCAAGAAGAATCAGTGAGCTTCAAGCTCTCTGTATTGATCAGGACTATATCTCCTTTCATAGGGATAAAGTAGTCCTCAGAACAAAGTTTCTCCCCAAGGTAGTTTCTGATTTTCATTTAAATCAATCTATCATCATACCTGTCTTTTCACTGAGCACTCCACTTCTGGTGAAAGGAGACTGCACAGTTTAGGTGTGAAGAGGGCCCTTAGTTATTACATGACAGCCACTAAGGACCTTAGACAGGATAGAAAGTAATTGTTTCTGACCTATGGGGATGTGGGAAAAGGAAAATCCAGCCTCAAAAAGATCTATTTCTCATTGGATAGTCCTGTGTATCCAATTCTGTTACACTAGTGCTGGCAGAGAGCCCCCACCAGGATTAAGGGCTCATTCTACAAGAGGGACAACTACTCTAGCAGCAGCCAGGGACATCCCATTAGTGGATATATGTAAAGCAGCTACCTGGAAAACAGTACACACCTTTGCAAAGCACTACAATCTGGATATTTTATCCAGAAGTGATGCTAGGTTTAGCACAGCAGTCCTGCAAGTCTGTTTCCAAAATAAAGCTCTGTGCCCACCTCCAGGGATACAGCTTGGTAGTCTGCATAAAGTTAAAAATATACTGAGCATTACTGGGGTTAGAAGAAAAAATTACTTACCGTAGTAATTGTGTTTCTTCCCAGTGATGCTCAGATATTCTTAACTTCCCTCCCTACCTCCCCTTTCAGAACTTCAGCCTCTGCACTCCGCATGCTGGTGCCACTTATCACTTTACACCCTTGGGGGAACATTATCCTCTGCACCTGTACAAGTAGGTGAACAGAGCTCATTGTGTTTATTTTTGGTAAATTTTTCTGGCATGTTTTTCTAACTTATTTAAACTTTTTTCCTCCAGTTGGAGGATTATTTTTAGTAAAATCCAGACTATTGGGTAACCCCAATTTTAATGATAAGAATTTCTTAGTATTATTACATTATCTTGAGCCATCTTTTCAGGCTCCTTTTTTAAAATCTGAAGAGGTTAGAACACAGGCAGTTAGTAGATGCAGTGTTTGAAAGATGCTCACGTTCGAAGTGTTCCATCATTTGCATGTGTTCCATCTATCTGGGCAGTCCAACCCTACAGGCTCACTGCATAAAGTTAAGAATATCTGAGCATCACTGGGAAGAAACACAATTACTATGGTAAGTATTTTTTTCTTCCCAGACTCCTTGCATTGGCGCAGATGGCTCTCCGTACCTTACTCCCTCCCTTCCTGCTTTCCTGCTCTCCTCACCTATCTGTGCTCTTCCCTGAAGCTCCGCCTGACCCACCTCTTCTCTTTTCACCTTGTCTGTTCCATCTCCTTTATTCCTTTATTCTTACTTACCTGATTTATACCCCCCTTTTTCCTCTGCCTTTGCCCCACCCATGTCTTTTTACTGCCTTCCCTCCCCAGTGCTCCATCATGGGGGGGGGGGGTAGTTGTTGCCTTCCTTACTTTTACACCTCCCCTGGTAAAGATGAGGTTAAGCACGGGTCGGGGTGGGGCTGGTGTTTGGCCCCATGATATTCAGTCTGCTCATGTGTGCCCCTAGTAGCAGTTAGGAGTGAATGAGTTTGCTGTACATTGTGACTGTCAAAGGTCAGCATCCTTTTGTGTGTGACATGAACTACAACCCATAAGACAATCTTGTACAGAATACCATGATTCTGCAGGCAGCAACAAAGGGGGCTGAATCTCAATGCAATCCCAATCGACCCTCAGTTTGTTGCACTGCTGCTTTATGGGACTTGCTCCACAGTGAGCATCAGTAGTGGAATTTACACCTGGGTTCCCAGGATAATTGCTATGTGCAGTAATTTCTAAGCTATGCTGCTTTCAGATCTGCCACTTTAAATAACCTTGGACCAGATGCTAAGCTGTAAGGGAGTGTCAACAGTTTTGCACCTCTTTCTTGCAGCCCCACCCCCTGGCTATGCTCAACTGGGGTTGCAGCTCTTCTGTTTTTTATGACTGTTTTCTCCACTACATCTGCCCGGGGAAGGGGGCCTGGGTCCCCAAGCAAATGGCATGCAGTGCTGTTCACAAAACATGTTGAATCTTGCTCATACATGGCATCTAGAACAACTAGACCAGCCTACTCTACCTCCCACTCCTATCTATTTCTCGTCCTCACTCTGCTGACACACTTCTGAAAACTACGTACCTACCTGCAGCTAGCCATTTCCAGGCACACCGTCCTGTGTTACTTCTGCTTCTTACTAATGTAACCCTATTACCTCACATCCTTTATAAATTGTAATTTTTTTATAATTCTATAAATTTGCATTCATTGCTTGCCCGATTACTGCTGTTGTACATGCACCTTGCATTTTATACTTTTTGTTGCTGTATTTCCCCCCTTATAACCCTTCTCCCAGGTAACACCTGGAAATGAAATCCAGCTCAGTGCTCCTTTTCTGGTCAACAAATTTAAATAAATAAATTATTCCTCCCCTGCCTGTGGAATTTTTACAGGCATGCATGTAGTAGGGTGTCACTTAAAGAGGTAGTATACTGCCTGGATTTAATAGTAATTTTCAGATGCAGTCAGCTATTACTTCTTATATCAAGTGTTTTTTTCTTTTCTGTTTGTTAATTAAAAGATTTTCCACTTGGTAGTACTGGACTGATGTGTGGAGCATCACTCTGAAGGTTAAAAAAAGTCAGTTCTCTTCCTCCCATCATATCATTAGAAATATGTCCAAACACATTGAGGTGCCAAAACCCTTGCATCCTGAGCAGTCACTTTCACAAGTTACCAATTTTAAATGCAGGAAATTGTGACATCACTAGTAACCATGACGAGCCAGTCCCTGCTGCTTCAGGTGAAAGAGAGTAATCTGGCAGTGAGAAATGGTTCTCCTTGGTTACTAGTGTAACCCCCCTGCAAATGGGGGTTCCCAAAAGACTTCCAGGAGCTTGCTTGAATGCTCCAAGCCTGAATGGTGTTTGGCGTTTAAGCCATTTATCAGTGAGTGTTTTTAGAGCCTCTGGTACTGTCTCTTTAAGAGCCGTCTGCTTGCAGACATAATTAGTTTGTATGGGGGGACTGTGTGTTTCTCTGTTTGAGTACCACTCGAACTGCTGCCAATTCACTCCATTTTTGCAGTCACTAGGAGTACAAAGGGAACCTATCTGAAAGATGTAACTGTTTGCCAGAAATAATTTAGAGTAATAATGAAAATACAGTTTGTCTAACCTGCTTTCTTTGCAGTCAGAACTGTGTCTGACTAGTTCCCCATTCTAGTTTTGAACTGCTGAACTGGACCAATCAGTGTGGGGTAAGCTAGCTCTAAAATGGTGCCTTGGACGAATCAGAACTTGGACTCATAATCTGAGCCAGCCACAAGAGGATTGTATGGGCAGTGACTCTGGGAGATGTAGTTTAGGCTTCGGCCTTTTTGACCAACAGCAGCAGTCTATTGTGGTGACAGCCAATCCAGTCAAGAACTGGGAGGAACTCAAAGGAAGTGCCAGTTTTGTCTGTTGGAGTTTCAGTTTAGCTCTGGCAGTGAAGGGAAAGGAACCCTGTGCTCCTTCAGTGCACAGTTTGAATCAAAAAACATGTGTAAGGTCCAGAGTTCCGGTCTGCAGCTTGTGTAACTGCTTGTTAGGACTGAATCCGTCCTGTGAAGAGAATCAAAGGATCTCTGAAGAGTAGAAACCAGGCTCACCTGTAGAAGACTGGAGAAATTGTTGAACTGCACTGGTCTGTCAGGAACTGAATCTGCTGTGTGTTCTCCCGGGTATTGTGCAGTAATTGCGATCGGGATAGAGAAGCAGCCTGCCTGGTATAGTACTTTCTTTTTACCATATAAATGTGTGAGGAGGCTTGTGCAGCTCAAGTGAATCCTGCTGCCATTAAAGGACTTTTGCCTGTGACTGTTTACCATATAAATGTGTGAAGAGTCTCGTGGAGCTCAAGAGTAGCCCTGCTGACGTTGAAGGACCCTATCTTGTTTGGAGGTCGTGAGTACTAATTCAGGGTCGCTCCCTGTTGAATTGCCACATTAAATCCAAATGGAATCACTGTACTGCTGACTGTTTAAACTAATTTTTCTTTTCACTGTGTGAAAGGGCCCCTACCAGCTGCCACGGTTTGGACTAGCCACTAGGGCTTGGGTACCCAGGGACAGTAACTGGTAGGGATAGGCCTATGCACAGAGCCATAGGTAGATAGTAAAGTGATAAGCTAATTAACCTGATTTCCCCCTGTCCTTGTTATATCCCCCTAAATAAATCAGAGCTGCTTGTTTCAGCAAAGTTATACTGCCTGAGGTATTTGTCTATGTTAAAGTACTGTACTGTGATTGTTGCACTGTATCTTATTTCACAGGAGGTCCCAGTGCCGGAACTAGTCCTGGGGGTAAGTGTATACTGTGAAGGTAATTCTGATATATTGTGTGGGCCACTTGTGGGAAGAAAGGGGGGTTGCAGTGTTCCAGAGGGCTGTGACCAAGTAAGTTTAACTATTGCAAACCCTGACCTCTGGGTGGAGGCACCCGCCATTGGATCCAGGCCCCTCAACCTGTTAGTGGCAAATCAGGCAGGGGTAGTAGCCCCTGGGATAGCGCCATCTAGGGGTTACATTAGTGATATCACAGTCAGTGTGGTCTCAATGTTCATGATGTTGTGGGAGGAACAGATCTGACTTTTTTTTTAGCCTCCAGACAGCGTGCTGCTCCACACATCACCCCAGTACTGCCAGGTGGCAAATCTTCTAATTAGCAAACAGAAAAGAAAAATTACTTTAGATATAAGAAGTGATAGCTGACTACATCTAGAAACATAGAGTTTGACAGCAGAGAAGGACTGCTTGGCCCACCCAGTTTGTCCATTTTTCCTACCTACTGTAATACCATAGACCCTACTTGATCTCCGGCTTAACTCTCCCTTTCTGATGACTAAGGTTCCCTTATGCCTGTCCCATGCATTCTTGAATCCTGCCACAGGTTTTACCCCCACCTCTTCCGCTGGAAGGCTGTTCCAGGCATCCGCTACTCTCTCTGTGAAGATGTACTTCCTTGTGTTTATCCCTGCATCTATCCCCCCTCCAGCTTCATAGCATGTCCCTTTGTTCTTGAGCACTATTTTCTGAAAAATGCTTCCCTTTTGTACTTTATTTACACCCGTGAGGTATTTGAAAGTTTTTATTATAGCCCCCCTTTCCCTTCTTTCCTCCGGGGTGTACGTACTGAGGTCCTTTAGTCACTCCTCATATGGTCTCTGGTGCAGACCCCGCACCATTTTTGTTGCCCTCTTCTGGACCGTGTCTACTCCGTCTGTGGTCTCCAGACCTGGACACAGTATTCCAGGTGAGGTCTCACCAATGATTTATACAGTGGTGTCATTACCTCCCTCTTTCTGCTGGTGATACCCCCTCCCTATGCACCCTAGCATCCCACTGGCTGTTCCCACAGCCTTCTCACACTGTTTGGCCACCTTTAGGTCATCAGATATGATTACTTCTGATCTTTTTCCTGTTTGGTGGTCATCAGTACCACTCCCCCCATCTTGTACTCTGCCCCTGGGTTTCTATGCCCTAAGTGCATGATTTTGCACTTCTTCACATTGGAACTCAGTTGCCACATTCTTGACCACTCCTCAAGCTTTCTTAGATTCCTGTTAATTTTTTCCACA
The DNA here is from genome assembly GCA_016271365.2 of Neoceratodus forsteri. Classification (NCBI taxonomy): domain Eukaryota; kingdom Metazoa; phylum Chordata; order Ceratodontiformes; family Ceratodontidae; genus Neoceratodus; species Neoceratodus forsteri. The sequence continues at coordinate 242,697,211 of CM057451.1, forward strand.
CACCCCAGATGTCTACCCTATTGCAGATTTTAGTGTCATCTACAAAAAGGCACACATTCCCTTCTAGTCTGTCTGCAATGCCCCTAATAAGTAGCAACTATCCATGGACTTCTTTATGTGATACAGCATCAGGCACTGATGTCCATGAGTGTTAAACTGCTGGTATTAGTGCTCACAAACCCTAGTTGGGCTTACTTAGGTCTGAAATGCTTAATTTCCAGTTCTACTTCATCCCTGAAGGAACGTTGATCCCTGGTGATTAAGTCAGTCCTTTGTGTGTAGCTGCTAGGTATGTGGTCACAATAGGGTGACGGTTTGCCCTCCATTTTGTGGTTCCACATATAACAACTGAGAATCATGACTTTACCTCATGTTTTAAAACAAAACAGGACTTAGTAAAGGTCATAATAGGGCACTGCCAGTGGACACCACCAAGCTTGGCTGTAAAGTCTACATTTGGTTAAATTGGAGTCTGTTGGTGCTTTTATTACAGAAGTAAATTTACAGAATTTTTTTTATTTTAGTTACCTAACAAAACTGAAGGAGGAAAATCATGCACAGTTATTTGACCAGATCGATAAAAGGCAATATCATCATGCACACCATGAAAGTAAGGGAGGACTGGATAAAACAAAGAAACTCCACTCTGTCTGTACACTACAAAAAAAGCTGAAGCCTGAAGAGGATCATTCAATGGGTGAAACACAAGACCAAACAATCTGGTATAATTCTGAAGTTAAGGCATTCCCCTTCCATGCCCTGGAGATGAAGGAAAAGGCTGATATTTCTGACACAGATGGTAAAAAAAACTTTAATAATAAAGATCATTGACATTATAAATCAATTTATTTTTGTTTTTTCACTTTAGGGGTGTTTTTTTTTTTTACAAAATGAATCTCACAGTTACTCCTTTATGCCTGTGCAGTTTTCTTTTAGTTGTTGGGTGATGTGGTGGGGACAGCTACCCTTAAAGGGCACATAAACAATATTGTTTGCATTTTTTACTATAATTGCACACTTGGGCACGTGTGAAGTCTGTCTAATCACCCCAATGTATTGTTTCGTGTTTTGGTTATGAAATAGTCCTATTTTTTTCTTATTTAGGCACCCATATTTGTGCAGTCTTTTTCCTGCCCAATATTCATTTTTTTAGGCTACAGTGGGCGTAGCCCTGCAGACCTCTTGCTATGAGAAAAGGACTCCTGCATTCTTTGTGACCCAACAATATGTTGGAGTGTCAACATAGGCACCTCTGTGCCTGTGAACACTCCACTTACTGTCTCTATAGGCAATTGCACAACACTATTTGAAATACTCTTACTGACCTCACCCCCTCATCCACTACCACACATGCATGGTTAGTTGGGCCTTTTTTTAAATATATTTATTGTTTCCTCCCCCCACCCGAGACTCCCTCTCAGCACCCACCACCCCTCTTCCCCCCCCAGAAATGTAACAGTGGCACTGGGGGTGCCCAATCCCCCAGTGCCAGAATCCTCATAGTGTCCGGATCTGCTGTGACTCCCCCAATCCACTATTACGCATGCATGGTTATTTTTGCCTTTTTTTTGGTATCTTGGTGTATAAGACAAAAGAAGGCCGAAGCCCATTGAGATTGTCTTCCACCATTAGGTGGGTTATTGTGTTTGCCTGGTCTGAATAATAAATTTATCAAGTTCCCTTTTGAAGCTGTCCAATGATTGGAGGCTAACTAAATGAGCCTGCAAAGAATTCCATGCACAGACTAATCTTATGGTAAAAAAGTGAAACCTTTTATTTGTTTTAGCCATCTGTACCAAAAGTTGCAAACTGTGGGACCTCAAATTAGTGTTTCTTACATTGAATTTGATGCCAATTTCCTTCATAAGTCCCTCGTTCTTTAGAATGTTGTAGAGGAATAGAAGATCTCATCTTAGTCTCCTCTCCTGTAGACTAAACACCCCCAGTTTAACTAGCCTGTCACCATACTCCAGATTTCAATATCCCTTAATCATTTTTGTAATTCTTCATTGTGGTCTTTGTAGAAGTTTTATGTCCCCTTTTAGGTGAGGGAACCAAAAGGGGGAGCCATAGTCAAGATGAGGGCTAACAAATGTTTTATATGTCTGTATTATACAATGTGACTCTCTAGTCACAAAGGAATGTTTGATTGCCTGGGTTAGATCATTTGCTTTTCTGGCAGTTCATGTGGTATGGATTGGTGGGAGAGTGGGGTAGCACTCGGGAGAACACAGATCTATATGCAGGGGATAGGCTACATCTCAGTAAGGAAGGTTCTTGGGTGTTAAAGTAGAGACTGAGGGAATTTATCAGCGAAAGGTATAATTTAAACATGCTGGTGGGGGAGTTATGGTGGTAGATTGAAACAGGAGAAGAGGTCCAGAGGACCTCCCCCAACAGCAATGATAGGGTCAAATTTGACTAGGATGGGGGTGGATGGGAGGGTAAGGAAACAGAAATAATAGAAACATAGAATTTGACAGCAGATAAGGACTGCTTGGCCCACCTAGTCTGCCCATTTCCCTACCTGATTGATAAGCTGCAGATTCTAGTTAATCAACAGCTTACTTCCTCCTACCCCTCACTAGAATTGCCTTATGCCTGTCCCATGCATTCTTGAATTCTCCCACTGGTCCTGACTCCACAACCTCCTCAGGAAGGCTGTTCCATGCATTCACAACCCTCTCTGTGAAAAAATACTTTCTAACATACCTCTGAGCCACCCCCCCGTCTTCAAATTGTGCCCCCTTGTTCTTGCACATCTCTTCCTCTGAAAGATGCTACCCTCTTGTACTTTGTTAATTGCCTTGAGATACTTGAAGGTTTCTATCATGTCCCCCTCTCCCTCCTTTCCTCAAGGGTATACATATTAAGCTGCTTTAGTCTCTCCTCGTATGTTTTCTGGTGCAGACCCTGCACCATTTTGGTTGCCCTCCTCTGAACAGCCTCCACTCTGTCTGTGTCTTTGCAGAGATGGGGTATCCTGAATTGCACACAATACTTCAGATGGGGTCTCTCTAACTGTCTGTACAGAGGGATAACAACTTCCTATTTTCTACTGTTGATACCTCTCCCTATGCATCCCAGTATCCAACAGCCCTCCTTACTGCCTTCTTACATTGCTTGCTCACCTTTAGGTCATCTGATATAATTACTCCTAGGTCTCTTTCGATTTTTGTTGTTGTTATTAACTCACCTCCCATTGTGTACTCTTTTTCTGGGTTTTTGTTTCCCAGATGCATTACCTTGCACTTCTTTGCATTGAATCTGAGCTGCCACATATTTGACCATTCCTCCAACCTTGCCAAGTCCCTTTTTATCCTTTCCACCCACCTTGTGTATCGACCCTATTGCAGATCTTTGTACCATCTGCAAAGAAACATACCTTTCCTTCCAGGTGCTCTCCAATGTCACTTATAAAGACATTAAAGAGGACCGGTCCCAGTACCAAACCCCGCGGTACCCTGCTAGTTACCCTCCTTTCTTCACTGTGGACTCCGTTTACTATTACCCTTTGTGTCCTGTTGTTCAGACAGTTTTTTATCCAGGCTACCACCTTGGGACACACTCCAAGGCTGGCTAACTTGTATATTAATCTTTTGTGTGAGACTGTGTCAAATGCCTTGCTAAAATCTAGGTAGGCCATATCCACAACCCCTCCCTGGTCTACTACTTTGGTCACCCAGTCAAAGAAATCTATTAGGTTCGTCTGACATGACCTTCCTGCTGTGAAACAATGCTGCCTTGGGTCCTGTGCCCCACTGGCCTCTAGGTACTCAATGGTTCTTTCCTTCAGAAGTGATTCCATCATTTTCCCTACCACGGAAGTCAGACTGACTGGTCTGTAGTTTCCTGCCTCTGCCCTGCTCCCACTTTTGTGAAGTGGAATCACATTTACCCTCCTCCAGTCCTCAGGTACCACCCCATCCTCCCATGATTTGTTAAAGAGAGTAGTCAGTGGTGTTACTAGTTCTACCCTTAGTTCTTTTAGAATTCTTGGGTGAATCCCATCAGGCCCCATTGCTTTGTCTACCCTCAGTTTCAAGAGTTCTTTCAAAACCCTTTCTTCTGTGAATGGACTGGTATTGACCCCCCATTCAGAGTTTCTCTCTTGTTTGGTTTAGGTACCTCCCCCTCCTCTTCCTTTGTGAATATTGAGCAGAAATATTTGTTCAGTATTCCTGCTTTTTCACTGTCACCCTCTGCCCACATTTCCTCCCCTTTATTAAGTCTCTGTATCCCTCCCTTGCTCTTTCTTCGCTCCCTAATGTACATATGAAAGGTTTTATCCCCCTTCTTAACAGAATTGGCTATCTTTTCCTCAGTTTGTGCCTTTGCTATTATGACTGCCTTCCCTGCCTCCTTCTGCTTTAACTGATAAAGTTCTCTGCCCTGCTCCTTCTGTGTTTCTTTATATTTCCTGAATGCTACCCTTTTCTCCTTAACCGTCTCTGCCACCTCTTTTGAGAACCATAGCGGTTTTTTCCTTCATTTTGTTTTGTTGATTTGCTTCACACAAAGGCTTGTTGCCTCTGCGATGGCTGTTTTGATTATTCCCCATTGTTCCTCCACCCCTCCTTCTTACCTGTTTGCTAGTGCTTTTCTGAGGCACGCTCTCATTTTCTTAAAGTCCAATACTCTTGTTTTTGTATGGCTTGACTCTATGACTGTGTTTATTGTGAACCACACTGTTTGGTGGTCCCTTGTTCCCAGATGGCTACCCACTTCTAAATCCAAGATCCTTTCTCCTTCCCCATTAGAGAGTACCAGGTCTAAGATTGCTCCTTCCCGAGTGGGTTCCAACACTAGCTGTCTGAGGCATGCCCCCTGTAGGGCATCAAGAATGACCCTGCTCTTGGATGTGCCTGCAGCAAAGGTACTTCAGTTAACATCTGGCATATTCAGGTCCCCCATCAACAATATCTCCCCCTTTTCTGCCATTTTAAGGATGCAGCAGGGAGAAGTTTAGGGTGGAGGGTGGTATCACTAAATGCTAGGAGCCTGGGGAACAAGATGGCTGAGTTGCAGGCATTGATGGCAGAAGGGGAGGTAGACATAGCTGCCATTACTGAGACGTGAGCAACCCAAAGCCATGTCTGGGACTTGGCCATCCCAGGATTTAAATTAATCAGGAGGGACAGAGAAAAAGGTAAGGGGGAGTAGTCATTTATGTAAGGGAAGGGACTGGATGTATTAGGGAGGAGGGCAAGTCAGAAGACATTTGGATGCAACTTCACACCCCAAAGGGGGCTAGGCTCCGATTGGGAGTTGTTTATAGGCCCCCAACCCAGAAAGAGGACATGGATAGAGAACTGGGGGAGCAGCTAAGGAGACTCTGTGGCAAAAGTAGCACTCTGGTGGTGGGGGACTTCAATCTACCAGGGTTGGATTGGAGCATCAGAGACACAATACATATACTGTCCAGCACATCTAGAGGTGTAATGGATCCAAAATGCACAAATTGAGACACAGGAGATAGTTCAAATTCCGAAACAGGTTCCAGCTTTTATTGCTCACAGAATTTCAGGTACTGGGAACCATTAACCAGCAGCCTCGGTGCTTTGCTCCAGTGAGCTTCATCAGGAGCAGATCCTCCTAGAAGCATTCCAGGATGGCTTCCTGACCCAAAGGGTAACAGTGCTAACAAGGAAGGAGAATATCCTTGACCTGGTGCTGGAGGATGGGGAACATGTCACGGATATTCGGGTGGAGGAACCACTGGCGGGTAGTGATCACCGCACAGAGTGGTTCTCAATCAATGTGAGTACAGAAATCACCACTACAAAAAATAAGGTCCTGGACTTCAGAAGGGAAGACTTTGGCAGGATGGGGCACTTACTGAGAAAACACATAGCTAGCATCCACCCTGACATGGACGCAGAACAGAAATGGGTGATCATCAAGCTAGGGCTGACTGAATCCACTAAAGCTTGTGCCAAGAGCCAGCATAAGAAATCCAGGACCAAGCAACCAAGCTGGATGACTAGGGAGGTAGCGGAGAAGGTGAGGGATAAGAGAAGGGCTTTCCAAACCTACAAGAGAACCAACAGGGCAGAGGACAGAGAGGATAATGTGAGGAAATCCAGGGAAGTGAGCAGAGCGGTAAGGGCTGCGAAGGTGGCTAGGGAAAGGAGATTAGCACAGGGGATTACAGAAGAAGAAAAGGATTTCTTCGGGTGTATCAGGGAAAAGAGGAAGAGCAAGGATCAAATCGTTGGGATCAGGAAAGGTAGTGGGTGGATAGATAAGGGAGAGGAATGGGCCCATACCTGAAGGAAAAGGTGAAGCGGGAAGGAGGGGTGAGACAACCACGGATGGGGTTATCATAGTGGAAAGGGTGCTGGAGGGCCTTAGGTCCTTGAAGGTAGACGAGGCACCTGGGCCAGATGGAATTCATCCCAGGGTGCTGAGGGAGCTGGCAGATGTCCTGGCAGGGCCATTGGCAGACCTGTTCAACACCTTGCTAAATACAGGGTGTATGCCCAGGGATTGGAGGAAGGCGTACGTGATACCTCTCCATAAGAGTGGGCACAAGGATGAGCCGGGAAACTACAGACCAGTGAGCCTTAGGAAAACTGATGGAGTCTATCTTCAAAGAAAGGCTGGTGCAATTTCTTGAGGCTAATGATCTACAGGACGACAGACAGCATGGGTTTATCACTGGCAGATCCTGCCAGACAAACTTGGTTGACTTTTTTGACTGGGTCACGAGGGCACTGGACAGGGGCTGTGCGGTGGATGTACTCTACCTGGATTTCAGCAAGGCCTTCGATTCAATGCCACACGGTAGGTTAACCTGCAAGTTGAAGAGTCTGGGAGTAGGGAGGAAACTAGTCAGATGGGTTGAAAACTGGCTGGGGGAGAGACAGCAGACGGTAGTGGTAGGGGGTGAGGCATCAGAGCCCAGGGCGGTGACAAGTGGTGTCCCACAGGGCTCAGTACTGGGACCGGTCCTGTTTAACATTTTCATCGCAGGCAGTAGGAATCAAGAATAAGATCAGTCTCTTCGCTGATGACACCAAGATCTGTGCTGAGGTGGATTGGGGTGGGGGGGCAAATTACTTCAGGAGGATTTGGCAAAGCTGGAGGAATGGTTGTACACCTGACAGCGTGGGTTCAATGCCAGGAAGTGCAAGGTGATGCATTTCGGAGCCAGGAACCCAGGATACAGTTACTGGTTGGACGATGTCCAATTATCCACATCCAAGGAGGAGAAGGATTTGGGTTGCTGGTGACTGGGGAAATGAACCACTCGGCACAGCACAGGAAGGCAGCAGCAAAGGCAAACAGGATGCTAAGGTGCGTAGCAAGGGGGATTACATCTAGAAGTAGTGAAGTCATATTGCCCCTATACAGGTCCCTTGTGAAGCTGCACTTGGAGTATTCCGTGCAGTTCTGGCACCCTTACTTAAAAATGGACATCAGACTGCTATAGGTGGTGCAATGCAAAGCAACAAAGATGATCCTGGGATTAGGGGATAGATCTTATGAGGAAAAACTAAGAGAGCTCAATATGTATACCGTGGAGGAGAGAAGAGAGAGGGGGGACATGATCGAGACCTTCAAGTACCTGAAGGGATGAACAGAGTGGGCACCAGGGGTGGGTTCACTCTCAAGAGCAAAAGAGAAACCAGAGGGCACTCCCTGAAGTTGGAGGGGGGGCAGATTCAGGAGGGAAATGAGGAGGCACTATTTCACGGAAAGGGTGGTAGCAGGGTGGAATGCACTGCCTGAAGAAGTAGTATCTTTGCAGTCAGTGGGGAGCTTTAGAGGGGTGGGACAGATTCAAGGGAAAGTACAAACCAGGAGGGCAGGGTGGGGAGGGAGGCGATGGAGGGTGGGGGCAGCTGCAATCTAATGGACTGATGTGCTGCACACTCGAGCAGACTAGATAGACCATAAGGTCTGTATCTGCTGGCAATTTCGTATGTTCATATGTACAGTGATCAGAGTGAGATAGGGTATTGTTTACAGTGATTCCTAGGTCCTTTTCCTTATTCACTGATTTTAACAGTGTCCCATTCATATAATAAGTGAATCTAGGATTATTCCTGCCGAAGTGCAGTACTGTGCATTAATTTGGGTTAAAGGTCATATTGTTGTATTTGCCCAGTGTTGGACCTTAGTGAGATCACTCTGCAACACAGAATGTTTCTCAAAACTATCCACAGCTTTCCTCCCCCCACCCGACCCTGCCTCTCAGCATCCATCACCCCACCCCCACCCCAGAAAATGTAACAGTGCCACTGGGGTGCCCAATCCCCAGTGTTGGAATTCTCATACAGTCCCAAACTACTGACATACTGTAGTACATAGACATATACATAGTATAGAGTACATTAAGGACAAAATGTGCCTATTTACGGTTAACACCAAGCTCTGTGGGAGAGTGGACACAGCTGAGGGGATACAGGACCTACTGGAAGATCTGGAAAAGCCAGGGAAGTGGTCCAGGATCTGGCAGCTTGGCTTCAATGCCAAGAAATGCAAAGTTATTCATATTGGAGCCAGGAATCCCAGAACAGAGTGCTACCTGGGTGGAGTCCGAGTATCTGCGAGGAGAAGGACCTGGGGGTGATGATCACTAGTGACCTGAAGCACTCCACACAGTGCAAGAAAGCAGCAGCAAAGGCAAACAAGATGCTGGGATGCATATCTAGGGGGATCAGTAGTAGGAGAGAGGAAGTTATACTGCCTTTATACAGGTCACTGGTAAGGCCGCATGTAGAGTATGGAGTTCAATACTGGTGCTCACACCTCAAAAAGGACATTAACCTGCTGGAGAAGGTCCAGAGGAGGGCTACAAAGATAATAGCCAGTCAGCAGAGTAAGGCATATGAGGAGAGGTTGAGGGCACTGAACAGGTACTCCCTGGAAGACAGGAGAGAGAGAGGGGACATGATTGGGACGTTCAGATACTTGAAAGAGATAAATAAGGTTGATAAGAAGAGTCTCTTTAAGCTGAGTGGCAACTATAACATGAGGGGGCACAGTCTTAAGCTGGAGGGTGGAAGGTTTAGGAGGGAGGTCAGGAAGCACTCCTTCACAGAGAGGGTGATGGAATGTGCTGCCGGAAGAGGTCATCTCATTGAAGTCAGTGGGCAGCTTGAAGAGAGGATGGGATATTAAGGATCATGGGTAGGGAGGATGGGAGGAGTGGGAAGGGAGGGAAGGGATATTAGCTCAAGCTGTGGACCCTGCAATACAGGCAGACTTGATAGACCAAATGGCCTTCTTCTGCTGGCTTCTTCGTATGTTCGTACGTACTGACCCCCATCCACTACCATGCATGCGTTTTTATTTTGCCTTTTTTCCTAAATATATATATATTGTGTCCTGCCCCTCCTGACCCCGGCCCCTCTCAGCACCCACCCACCCGAAACCTAACAGTGACACTGGGGGTGCCCAATCCCCAATGTGCAGGAAACCGATTTGTTTTGTTTTTAAACCTGTAAAAACAAAACTGTCCATCGATGACTTTTGCAACGTTGTACTCCCACCCACCCAAACCCTCCCATTCAGCACCCTCCCTCCCAAGCCGTTACTTAGCCATCGGGGGTCCAATGCCGTAATCATGTCTGGACCACTGAGACGTCTTCACTCTTCATGTGCCAGACTGTGAACTGAGGAAATCAGGTATGCCTTTCAGTGTATTTCAGTGGGGTTTTGAACTTAGCAGCATAACTTGGCCATTTTTCAATATTTTTGCCCCAAATTTTCAACATACCTTTTTTGGGACACCACCTCATGAACAATGCAAGTGACATTAGGTAAATCTGTCCTGAAAGGTGATTTCAGAGTTGAAAATTTTCTCTGCCCTTCTTTATGAAGTGGGGTCATAAGAAGGCTATGTTGAAAATTTGGTGTAAGAATGTTAAAAAACAAAGTTATGAGCCTACGTTGAATTTTACGAACACAGGCTTGTAATTTTGGTCATTTTCAATATTTTTTCCCCAAATTTGCAACATAGCCATATCTTTACAGCACCTCATGAATGTCAAAGCTATCATTTTTCATATCTTGGCCAAAATGTTTTTTCACATCCCTAAAGGTGATTCTGTGGTCCTGTGTGAAATCGCCTTTCAGATAAGAGTTGAAAATGTTCTCTGCCCTTGTTCATGAGGTGGGGTCATAAGAAGGCTATGCTGAAAATTTGATGTAAAAATATTAACAAACAACAAAATTATGAGCCTGCATTGAATTTTGTGAATGCAGGCTTGTAACTTTAATTTTCAATTTTTTTACCCTAAATTTACAACATAGCCTTCTTATGACCCCACCTCATGAATAAGGGCAGAGAAAATGAATGTCACCTCATGAATGTCACAGCTGCCATTTTTCAACTCCACCCCAAAATGTGTTTTTGTGTCCTGAAAGTTGATTTTGCAGTCCCTATGCAAAATCACCTTTTGGGCAGGAGTTGAACATTTACTCTGCCCATCTTTATGAGGCAGGGTCATAACAAGGCTATGTTGAAAATTTGGTGTACAAATATCACAAAACAATAAATTTATGAGCCTACATTACGTTTTGCTAACGCAGGCTCATAACTTTGATATTTTTCAATATTTTTACCCCAAATTCCATTTATGCAGTTCTATCTGCTCTGGCCAGAGTCTGTTTAATTAGTTAGCAGTTCAAGAACCCAGTGACATCAATTTACTTGAAGATAGCAATGAAGTGGAACACTATGTGATCAGCTGAGTTGATGCCACTGTGTTCTGCTTCACTATAGACTTTGACCACCCTTAAATTGTGCTACCAACAACTGTGACTTTATATTCCAGTAGGGCTACAGATGAAGGTTTGGATGTCATTGGAGGCATTTTTAACTTCAGATGCTACACAGGGTCACCCTATAGAATTCTCCTGGTGCCTCATAAAGCCCATAGTTGGCCTCAAATGTATGCAGCAGATTCCCCTTGGAGAGACGAGCGAGCTCCCTGCCCCATCTCAAGGGATTCCTGTTATGGTGGGCCACCACACCCTCTCTTTCTCTCTCTCTCTCTCTCTCTGGCTGAGACCAGTTTCCAAGATGTGGTGGGAGTGGGAGGAGAGAACCAGTCAATAAAGGAGCCGGGTTAGATAAGGAGGGGTTAAGGCGTGTTGAATCAGGGATATGCAGTATGTTGCATGAGGTGAAGAAGTTGGATTTGTACTATGTTCGCAGTGGACAGGTCCATTTGATGTAAAAATCACCTAAAACTGTACCTCCTGATGACCCAGCAGAAGCACTTTGTGCATCCATTCTGTTGGCTGCTTCTGTACCTGGGTTCTGGAGTGGACTCAGCATCAGGTCAAGTGGCCGGGGGGCTGGAGTGGGGCTACTGCATGGCAGTGCTTCCAACCTGGGAGAGTAGGCACTATGGTTTTACAGCCACAGAGACCCTTGCGGTGTCTTGCATACAGGACTGCTGCCCAGCATCAGGTGAGGAGGAAGGGAGGAAAAAAATATGACTCCCTACCGCCATTAGTAACAGTTACTGATATGCTCAGGCCCCACACCATAGATCTCCAGTGGCCTCACCAGTGGGGGGAGTGGCAGATGGGGCTGGAATGTTGCTGTGACTGGGGCCTGAAGTCAGGAGCAGGCAAGAGCAGGGGACAAAAAGCTGGATCAGAACAAAGACACCCAAGACAAAAAGTTCACCGTTGGAGGTAAGGATATAAAAGAAGAGTATGACACAGAGAAACAGTTGTATTTATTTGCAGTGAAATATGTACTGTACAGGACTCTTTGGTATGTCTATGCAAAAGATAATGGCGCTTACTGTAAGTACAGTGTAATAAATGACATTTATCCCTCCCTTTAAATTTAGATGCACCAAAATGTGCCCTTCCCCTGGCCAGGGCCTCCTTTTTACATTGGCTGCACTTGCACACCCAGTGTTTTGTGGCAAGGATAGTGTTTGGGGGACACTGCCGAGCTCATTGCATTTCACAAAAGTAGGGGCTCGGCAGTCTACACCAATGACCACACGCTGTGGTCCTGACATCACTCTATGCTTGGCGGGCTGAAACTTCATGTATTTCAATGGACTGAAGCTGCTCCAATCAGGGAGGGCTTCGGTCCTTTGATTTTCATGAAGTCGGTCAGCAAACATTTAAGTGGCTTTCAACCTCAGCAGCCTGTCAGTCTGTAAAAAAGAAAATCGTCCATCGATGTCTGCTGCTGGCCCCCTGTAACTCCCACCCAACCCTCCCTCTCAGCACCCACTGGCCCATGCACACTCAAACGTAACACTGACACTGGGGGTGCCCGATCCCCCAGTGTAGCCACCTCATAGTTTTTATTTTTATTTTGTATGTATCTTTGCCTATAATGCAGAAACTCATCCATTGATGTCTGTAGCTGGTGCCCCTGTAACTGTTTCCCCCCACCCGACTCTCACTCTGAGCTCCCACCACCCCATCCCAGCAAACATAACGCTGACACTAGGGGTGCCCAATTCCCACAGTGCTGTCCCTCGTAGTTTTTTTTTTTTTTTCTTGTTATATGTATAGATTGGCTGAAACAAAGAAAAGTGTCCATCAATGTCTGTTGCAGGCACCCTGTAACTGGTCCCCCAGCTGACCCTCCCTGTAAGCACCCACCACCCCACCCATAAATGTAACACTGACACTGGGGGTGCCCAATCCCGCAGTGTTATCACCTGAAATATTGAAAACGTTCTCTCGTTGTTTTGGTTTTTTTTTAACCCTGTAAAACAGAAAACCATCCATCGTTGTCTGTTGTACTATTGTTCCCCCCCACCTGACCCTCCCACTCAGCATCCACCACTCCCCACCCCACCCCAAAGCACTTACTTACCCACCAGGAGCCCAATGCCATAATCTTCCCTGGACCGTAGAGTTGTCTTCACTCTTCAAAGCGGACCGCAAACTGAGAAATCAGATATTCAGTGTATTTCAATGGGGTTTTGAACTTGGTGGCATAACTTGGCCATTTTTGAATATTGTTTCCCCAAATTTTCAACATACCTTTTTTTGGACCTCACCTTATGAGTGATGCAAGTGACATTAGATAAATCTGTCCCAAAAGGTGATTTCATGGTTGCTGCGTGAAATCACCTTTCGGGCAGGAGTTGAATAATTTCTCTGCCCTTGTTCATGAGGTGGGGTCATTAGAAGACTATGTTGAAAATTTGGCGTAAAAAATATTAAAAAACAACAAAGTTGTGAGCCTATGTTGAAATTTGCAAACACAGGCTCGTAACTCTGGTAATGTTCAATATATTGACCCCAGATTTCCAACATAGCCATTTCTTTACAGCATCTCATGAATGTGACAGCTGTCATTTTTCAAATCCTGGCCAGAATGTGTTTTCGGGTCCCAAAAGGTGATGTGAAATCACCATTTGGGCATGAGTTGAAAATTTCCTCCGCACTTATTCATGAGGCGGGGTCATGAGAAAGCTATGTTGAAAATGTGGGGCAAAAATATTAAAAAAAAAAACAAAGTTATGAGCCTATGTTGAAATTTATCAATGCAGCCTTGCAACTTTGGTAATTTTCAATATTTTGACCCCAGATTTTCAACATAGCCATTTCTTCACAGCACCTCATGAATGTGACAGCTGTCATTTTTAAAATCCTGGCCAAATTGTGTTTTCATACCTTTACCACAGAGTCATGTTTTGCTGGGGAGTTGAACACTTTCACCTACCGCATTGATTAGGTGGGGTAATAAGAAGGCTATGCTGAAAATGTGGCGTACAAATATGGCAAAATGCCCAGGTTATGACTGAACGTTCAGTTATTTCAACATTTACTTATAACTTCACTAATTTTCAATATTTTGACTCCAGCCTTGCAACATAGCCATTTTTCCACAACACCATATACGAACATATGAAAATGCCAGCAGGAACAGGCCTCACGGTCTATCGAGTCTGTTCGAGTGTGCAGCTAGCACCTTAAAATGCTGCTGCCCCTCCCTTAACCCCCATCCTATTACCCCTTACCCTATCCCAGCCCCTCTTGAAGCTGTCTACCGTCTTGTAAGCCACTACCTCACCCGGCAAGGAGTTCCACTTGTCCACCACTTTTTCCATGAAAAAATGTCTCATCTGTCTCCTGAATCTACCACCCCCCCAAATCTCAGTTGGTGTCCTTTCATGTCCCTCCCCTTTCTCCTCTGGAAAATCTTCTCTGTATTATTCTGGTTTATTCCCTTTGGGTACTTAAAGGTCTCAATCATATCTCCCCTGTCCCTCCTCTCTTCCAGTGAGTACATATTCAACTCCCCCAGCCTTTCCTCATATGGCTTGCCCTCCAATCCCTGTCATCTTTGTAGCTCTATACTGTACCCCCTCCAACAATCTGATGTCCTTCTTCAGGAACAGGCACCAGTATTGCATGCAGTACTCCAGGTGGGGCCCGACCAGCAACCTATACAGGGGCAGGATAACCTCCCTACTTCTGGAGGAGATCCCTCTAGCTATACACCCCAGCATTTTGTTGGCTTTTGCCAACGCCCTTCTGCATTTAACAGAGTTGTTCATGCTCCCTGTTATAATCACCCCTAGGTCCTTCTCTTCTGTTGAGCAACCCAACTGAACCCCATTTAAGTGATAATCCCTCCCCTGGTTCCAGGCTCTAAAGTGCAGAACCTTACACTTATTGGCGTTGAACCCCAGCTGCCATTTATCTGCCCACTCCTGCAGCTTATTCAAGTCCTCCTGCAACCCCTTCCCTCTCCCTCTATGTTATCTACCACAGCTCCCATCTTGGTATCGTCTGTGAACAGACTGATTTTGCTCTAGATCCCATTCAAGATATCTGCAATGAAAATCCCGAAAAGTGCTAGTCCCAGCATGGATCCCTGTGGTAACCCCACTTGCCACCACTCTCGGTAATGAGAGTTCCCCCTACCATCACCATTTGCTGTCTCCCCTCAGCCAGTTCCTGATCCAGGTCACCATTTTTGGTCCTGCCCCCACATACTCCAGCTTCCCCCCCAATCTCCCATGCGGCACTGAATCAAGTCAAAGTACAGGATGTCCACAGCATAGCCCTTGTCCAGTTACCATGTCAGCCAGTCATAGAACTCTACCAGGCTTGTCTGGCATGATCTGCCCACGACAAACCTGTGTTGCTGGTCGTCCTGGATACGGTTTGCCTCCAAGAAGCTCACAAGCCTCTCCTTTAGGATGGTCTCCATAAGTTGGCCCATGATCAATTTTATTTATTTATTTATTTCGTTTTTGTTGACCGGGTAAGTGCACTAGACAAATCCTGCCTATTTTCAGGCACGACCCGGGGGAGGGGGATACAGATGTATGCCAACTGAGCTTGAACCAGATTAAGCTGTTGGTGGTATTTTTAGTGAATGAGGGAAATTTGGCCAGGACACCGGGGAAATTCCCCTACTCTTTTCGATAAGTGCCATGGGATCTTTAACATCCACCTGAACTACCACCAGTCCAGGCAGATGGGACCTCGTTTTAACGTCTCATCCGAAAGACGGCACCTCAGAAGTGCAGCACCCCTCTCATGCTGTACTACAGTGTCAGTACTGGGATATTAACCCAAATGCCAGATGTGGGAACTGAACCCACAGCCCTCTGATCTCCCGGCCTCAGAGGCGAGTGTGCTACCTACTGAGCCACTGACACTGCTGCAATGTGAGGCTCACTGGCCTGTAGTTCCCTGGTTCGTCCTTTGGCCCACTTTTATGGATGGGCACCACGTGGCCCATCCTGCAGTCCTGTGTCCAGGGAGGTATTGAGCAGGTCTGCCAGCAGCCCCGCAAGGACCTCTGCCAGCTCCCTCAGTATTCTAGGTTGAATGCCATCTGGCCCAGTCGCTTTGCCCACTCCTAATGCCCTTAACCCCTCCAGCACCCTGCCCTCTGTAATCCCTACATCTGTTGTCCTCCCCCCCTTGCCCACCCCCACCACTTGCCTGAGGTATTTGCTCCCCTTCTCCTGCATGAACACAGAGCAGAAGTACTCGTTCAGTGCCTCTGCCTGCTTGGCCCCCTTTTCCTCTCATCCCCCATCTTTCTTGATCCTCACAAGCTGGTCTTTGCTTCTCCATTTCTTGCCTATGTAATGGAAGAAGTCTTTTTCTCCTCTTTTGATCCCCTGCACCAGTCTCAGCTCTCTAGACACATTGGCCCCCCTGACCAGTCTGGTGACCTCCCCAGACTTTTCCCTGTATACATCTTTATCTTCTCCCTTCTCCATTTTCCTATTCTTCCAAAATGCCGCCCTCTTGGCTCTCACCCCTTCCCTGACCACCGGTGACAGCCAACTGGGCTTCTTTGCCTTGCCCTTAATGTTTTTTTTTTTCTGGTACTGGGCTCTGTAGCCTTTACTAGCCCTCTCCTTATTATATTCCATTTCTGATCTGCATCCATGTGTTGTTGAATGTCTGCCAGGTGCTTGCTCAGAATTTCCCCATCATCTTAAAGTCCGCCCCCCTAAACTCAACCACCCTTGTACCCGTGCCCCTCCCCATGTTTAGCATGAACCACACCGAGTAGTGGTCACTCCCAGCAAGCGGCTCCCCCACTTCTAGGTTCCTTACAGCTTCCCCATTATCCAGTACAAGGTCCAAAGTCCTTTCTAGCCGTGTCGACCCCTGTAACAACTGTGTCAAGAAGCTGTCCTGAAAAGCTTCCAACAGGACCCTCTCTCTTGCACTCATGGTGGCAGGTATGCTCCAATCCAACCCCGGTGGTTGAAATCCCCCACCACCACCGTGCTTCCCTTCCTGCTTATCCTTCAGATTTGATCTGCCAGTTCCCGGTCCAGGTTGCAACCCTGTGATGGTGGCTTGGACACTACCCCCACTATCTTCAGTGTCCTGTTCCTCGCATCCTGTAACTGCATGTAACCTCACATAGATCGACTCCCCCCCCCCATTCTCCTTGGCCCTATCATTTCTGAATATCCTGTACCCTGGGATCATCGTATCCCAGTCCTGGTACTGGGTGGCCCACGTTTCCATGATGGCTGCTATATCCACCAGTTCCACAGCCAAGAGAGCCTGTAACTCCGCAGTTCTGTACCTTAGGAGTCTTGCGTTCAGTGAGACCACCTTCCAGCCTGCTGCCTCCCCAACCTTACCATTCCTCTTCCCCCCTTTGGTCCTTTCTGTGCCCCCTCCTCGCTGCCTTCACCTCTAACTCGGGGGTTGAGCATCCTGTGCTCCCCTTTCCGGACATTGTTTCTAACAATGGTCCCCTCGCCAACCCCCTTCCTAGTTTACATCCACCCTTGTTGAAATGTACCCCTTCATTCCCTGTTTGAGTAAGCTCTTCCCCTCCGTGCTCAAATGTAACCTGTCCCCTGCGTGTAGGGCGCTGTTGTCCCAGGTCCTGCCCCAGTTTGACACCAGTCCGTATTTCCTGGTTTGGCACCAATCTCTCAGCCACCCATTGAACTCCTCAATCCTTTTTTTCTCTCCCTGTACTTGCACATGATACTGGTAGCACCTCAGAGAATGCCACCGACACCCCCACCTCCTCACACTGCCTACCCAGTTCCTCGAACATCCCCTTTACCACCTCCACTGTTTCCCTGGCCAAGTCGTTGTGACATGTCATTTTTAAAATCCTGGACGAGAAGTGTTTTCACACCTCTGGTGCAAAATGACATTTTGGCCAATATTTTATTTATTTATTAGGTCTAGGATTTATATACTATATAAATGGCACATGTCATGTCTATAAGTCGAATCCTAAAACAAGTATCTTCAAAATTTGGGGTCAGAACTGCAAAAAAAAAAAATTGTTTAATGAGCAGCCAACATTCAGCATTGACAAATGCTGGTTTTTCCTGCTTTCAAATACAGCAAGCACCTTCATTTGAGCTCCTTCTGGAAACTGAGAATGGGGTTGGACTCTGGGTCCCTTGGGTGGTTACAGGGTATGAGGTGGATATAGAAACGGCAGCTGTCATCCATGGGGCAAGTTATTTATTCCTGTGCTTAAGCACTCCACATTCCATAATTGGAGGCTACACACGATATCAGTTCCTCTGGGTGGAGCGACAGCCAGTATTGCGTGGTAACTCATGATGTTAATGCAGTTCCAGCTGTAGGAGGCAGTACCAGAGTGGGTGCACTTTCCCCCTTTCTCTGGAATCTGAGTGTGCTGCTTCTATTGCATGCCTCAGATTCCTCTGGCAAGGGGCATGGGAGTCAGACTTGGAACTTGAAGGTCTCAAAAATTGTAGCATAACTGGGCTTGGCAAGTTTTCTCATCTTTTAATACCAGCACATCATTACTGCATTCAGGACAACATTCCGAGTGCTGTGATGGTTTACAATAAGCATCAGTCTGCAGATGTGTGCTGCCCTGGAGATGAAACTTATTTTAAAGAGAGAATAATGGATGGGGAAGGGTTTGATATGGGAATTTAATGCACACCCGAGTTGTGGGATGCTACATATTTATCAAAGCATCCCACAACGAGGGTGTGCATTAAATTCTCATATGCAACACCCTCCCCATCTTTTATTTTTTATAATAACAGACCAGCAATTTTTCTCCAGCAGTTTGTGAGACTGTTTGGCCCCACCCACATACCGAATGTTGGCCAGTGAGGCAGCAGCATAGTTTGACTGGCATGGCTCATGAATGTCATAACAACCAGCTGGTTGTTATGGAAAATATCAACCTGGTCAGTACATTGAGAGAAATTGCTGACCAGTTATTATTTATAGAATTGCAGTAAAGTTCAAACTTTGCACTGTGGTCATGGTTCCCCTACTGTTCTTACATCAGATATGTTTCCTTGCCAGAAGAGAGCAGTTGCCCCAAAGTACAGTTTTAGCCTTCTGGTCAATAAGTCTAAATTTAACTATTGTTCGTTATCATTATGCAGCTGTAGTTAATTTCTTGTTACACTGCATCAGGGTGTTTATTTTTAATTTGAGTAAATTATTGCAGTTTCTCCGGTTCCAAATCAATTCCAGGAACTGGAGAAGGCTGCATTTGGAATGTGGTTCTCGCCATGAGGGAACCGATGGTAAACAGAGTAAAAACATTTTTAAAACTGCAAAAACATACTATTAAGCTTTTTTAAAGCTTGGTTCCTATTTTTAAGGGAACTGAACCCATCCTTTTGTTTGGATTTTAAACCACTGTGTACACAGCAGTTCCTCACTACTTGTGAAGGGGAAAACATTTTTAAAATATATTTTAAATACATTTTTCAATTAACGCTGACTATTAGGAACTAAATAATTACTTTCTTTTTTTTTTATTTACATTTTTATTCTCCTGCTCATCCCCGGCAGCCTTCCTCTGACTGACCCCCCCAGCCCTATCATCCTGGTTCCTCCGGACCTTACCCTCACCCTCACTCGTGCCCTCTCTCACAGGGCTGTGGGTATCATCCAGCCACCAGGTATAGGGCCTGTAAGGGGTCAGTCACTATGTCGCTGCCACAGGGGGGTTTCCACCGTTTTCCCCCTGGGCCCATGAACGTGCAGTGGGCAGAGTGTCTGAGCTCTGCTTCTGCAGAGATGGCCTGATGCCCTGGACATGGAGTCCCTTCCCAACTTTGGGTGGCGTGCATGTGCTGGCATCCAGCTGCCGCTAAGTGTCAGTCAAACAGCGCACCACACCATCCCCCCTGCCCGAGGAAGGAGAGCTATCTGTGGAAACTTGATCCTTCCTCTCCTCGCCAGTCCCCCGAGCAACCCAAGTCTGATCCCGATCCTGGGTCCCCGTCATGGTTGTGGGGAGGCATGAATGCTTCAACCCGCCATGTCACTGGGGTGGCCCTAAATAATTACTTTTAGAAAAGGTCTACAGCATTTGGCATGACTGATGGACCTAAAAAACTAACAGGACCAACAGGTTTTACAATTTGTACAGACTGTTTTCAGCTCCTGGCAAAGGCAGACTACCACAAGGTTTGTTTGAAGTGCCTGGGACCAGATAATGATTTTGTCAGTTGTGAGCGCTGTAAAAAGTTTTGCCCGAAAACCCAAAAGAAAAGCTTTAGAAAAAGAGAAGATTTTATGGCTTTTCAGTCTGCCTCTACTGTATGTCACCAAAACACCAAAACACAATGAAGGGTCTGAAGGATTTTCTAATGTTGATGGAAAGAATGTGTCCAAGAGTTTGTCTCCTCATAAACACCAGTCGTCTCTGTCAGAAGGGACAGATTAAAAAGATAAAGCTGCTCAGCCATCAGACAGGCATGGTAAAGATGGTGCAGAAACCAGGGTGTCTGAAAAGGGGGACCCTGAGTCGAGTGATGGCAAAAGTGCAAATAAAAGATTCTCAGAGCAAGTACTGGAACCAGTGCCTGCCAAGAAAAACAAAACAAAAAGAAAAGCATGTCCTTGCCACTCCTGCATAAGAAAAGAAACAAGCAGTGGACCAAAGACAAATGCCCTCAGCAGAGGACATGGCTGAAGCATGGAAGTTTCTCCAAGCCTTCCAGGCTATGGAAAGCTTCCTCAGTATGCCTGTCCCACCTCCTCAGGCCCAGGCTCCAGACCAATTGCCTGTGTAGGAGGAGGAGGACATGTATTATGAGGAAAGGAGGAAGGTGAGCCTGGAGAACCTGATGGTTCACCTGAACAAGAGTGCGACTCCCCTCCAAGGCCTACAGAGGCTTATACCTCTCATTCCTTGTTCACCGAACAGATGGTGAACACCCTCAACATCCCTTCTTATGAAACAGAGAAGAGTGAGGAGGAAGCAGACTTAATGGTTATAATGAGGCTAGTCCCCATCCACAAATCATTCCAAAAACCTACTTCAGAAATCATTTCAGCACCTAATTCAGCCACTGGCATTGATAAAAAAAAAAAGTTTCAAAAAGTATCAGGAGGATAGACAGGGTGGAATACCTGTATGCTCACCCTGATCAAGAAGGAGTGATCCAAGCTGCTGCTTGTGAGAAGGCCAAGATGCCCTTCTCGGTACATCCCCTGAGAAGGATTCCAGGAAACTGTATGCTGTGGCCAGAATGGTGTATACCACAGCTTCCCTGCTCCTGATGCAGGCAGCATATTTGGCTTACAGCCCAGTACCAGAAAGCAATGTAGAATGCAGTGCTGGCACTCACTGATAGGGTTGATGGTGACGTGACACAGGAATGGGCTTCCACAGCAAACTCAGCTGAGGAGATTTGCCTGGCTAAGGGTTACCATCCTTTTCTAAGACACCCAGACTAAAGCCATGGAGTTCTCCTTTGAGGGAAATTTCTTATTTGGTGGCAAAACAGAAGCATACATGAAAAAAGTGGATGAGTACAAGACCACTTACAAAACCAACACTAAAAGGGGAAGGCATCCACTTCCTTCAGGCCCTATGGAAGGGGATGCAGGGGTAGGGGGTACTATCCAAGACCCTAGTCCCCCTATGAGTACCAACCCCAAAGAGGTTACTACAGAGGCAGAGACAGAGGGTGCTCCAGACATGCTGATGCAGCACCAGCCCCCAAGCCACAGCCAAAAAAACAAACTGACAATTCTGCCCAGGTTGCCCAACCATTGCAAATGGGGGCAAGGTTGACCCACTATTTCTAGGAATGGGTAAAATTTACCACAGACAAGTGGGTCCTGGAAGTAGTGTGTGTCAAGGTTGTCCCCGCAATTTATGAGGTTTTCAAAACTGCGGAAACCCAAAAGCTTTCCAGCTCATTCACCAACAGACATAATTCTACTGGAACTGGAACCAAAGAAACTGCTGCAGGCAAAAGTGGTAGAAAAGGTTCCTATCTCATAGTGTGGGAAGGGCCTGCTTTTGATACTTCCTGACCACGAGAAAAATGTGGAGTGGAGACCCATTTTAAGATCAAAGATATCTCAAGAAAGATATCAAAAAGGAAAGATTCAAGATGGTCACACTGGGCACAATGATGCCATCCTTACAATCAGATTAGCTGGGGTCACTGGATCTGAAAGATTCCTACTTCCACATTCAAGTCCGATCCACCCACAGTAAATACCTCTGGTTCAGGCTGGGAAACTGCCAGTACCAGTTTTTATCCCCTCTTTGGCCTAACTTCAGCACCAAGGGTCTTAAAGGGTCTAGTCATGGTGGCAGCACAACTGAGAAGACAAGATGTGGTTTTTCCCTACCTAGATGACTGGCTAGTCTCAGGGAGAACAGAGCAAGAGGCAAGGTGCTCTATTCAAAGGGTACAGAGCACCCTAGAGAACCTGGGATTCCTGATAAATCTGCAGACATCCCAAACAGAACTGGTTAAGGTGTTGGACTTCATAGGTGCAGAGCTGGATGCCCTGCAGGTGAAGGCTTTCCTTCCTCAAGAAAGGGTATCAAATCCAGTTGCTACTGCAGAATCCTTCACACTGGGCCAATCATGGCATGCACTGGATTTCGTGCTGTTACTGGGCCACATGGCCTCATCCACAGCAGTGGTGCCATAGGCTAGATTTCAGATGTGGGACATTCAGTATCACCTAAGGGACCACTGGTCTCAAAGGTGGGATCCACTGTCCAAGCTTGTGTCAGTCACAAAGTCCTTTGTGTGGGCACTAGAGTGCTGGAAGGAGGAAAGCAACCTCAGAGAGGGCCTTCCTGTCCTCCTGCAATCCCCAACAAGTGTTCTCACAACAGATGCCTCACTTCTAGGGTGGGGCACCCACCTAGGGGATCTCACAGTAAGTGGCATCTGGAGTCCAAAGGAGGCTGAGGAGCACATCTGTCTCCTGGAGATCAGGGCAGTATTGCAGGCAATACAGTTCTTCTCCTCCCAGTTACTGTATAAAGCCAGTCTGTTCAGATTCAAACCAATAATACCGCAACAATGTATTACACAAACAAGCAGGGAGGAACAAGATCCTCAAAACTGTGTACAGAAACCATGAGGAGGTGGGATATATTCTGCTACCTGGATGCAAAGATTTCTTCTGTACAGTATATCTGCCAGGTGATGACAATGTCATAGCAGATGTCCTAAGCAGAATCAGCCAAGGAAACCACAAGTGGGCCCTAAACCAGTAAGTGCTGGCCTTAGTCTTCAGAAGATAGCAACATAGAAACACAGAATTTGTTGGTCCGCTGGCCCACCCATTCTGCCCTTTTTTCCTTATCTATAGTATCACCGCAGACCCTACTTAATCTCCATCTCTTTTTCCCTCTTGATCTCTGGCTCTTTCTCCCTTAAAAACATCTTGTCCCCTTTCATTACAGCTTGAGCTATTCTCTCTTCAGTGTGTACCTTCGTGCTCTTTACTGCTTTCCTTGCCTCTGTTTCCCCTGATACACCTCCCTATCCTCTTCGCTCTACATCTCCTTATATCATGCTGCTGCCTTGGAATCTCTATATTTTGAAGTTAGGATCTTGTGACTTCCATCTTATCTCCTGATTTTACATCAGAGAGAGAGAGTGCACAAGGCAGGTACCTGCAAAAGTCAAACGATTGAAGGGACCAAGACTGGATGTCTTACCTCAGTTTGGAAATACTAGAGAGGAGACCAAACTTGCTTTTGGACTTAACTTGGACAGTATTTAACAGAAAACCTGTAATGATGATTGCCCATATACCCCTCTTGATTAAGACTGGACTGTAACTTAGATAGTGGTAGTAGTAATCCATTTTAATTTTGCACCTTTTGGATGTAGTATTTTTTGTTATTCACCTATCACTCATAGCACAGCACCCAATGTGTTGACTTCCATTGAACTTAAGGAACATGATAGTATGACACCTCATTTGCTTGAAAAGTCACCTTTTTTTCAATAGGTCCAATGCACGTACAGTGTCATTTGTAGGAGGAGCACCTGAGTACAAAACGGGCCCCACTTAGAGCAAAACCACACACCCTGACAAAGTCATTGAGTGAAGCGACAGGGTAGGGCATAGCGCTGGTTGCCATGGGAGACTGAAGGCACACAGTGCCATATCCCTTTATGGGATTACTTTTGCACTTTACTGATTCATTGTTTTTTGCAGTGTGATATTTACACTCCTTATGTCAAGCACTAGCACCTTCATTGTTATGTGAGTAGCCCAGCAGGGCATGTTTGCATTTCAACAGTTTAAAAGTTGTTGGGTGAAATGCTGTGTAATAAATTCACTTTAAGATGAAATTGAACTGAATCTAGTTTGAGTCATTTGAACAAGCAGTACTTCAACCTAAAGTGCCTGTTGAATGAGCACAAGCCTTAGTCTCCATGTGCTCGCCCATCTCCAATGTATTGATGCTGAGTGATTCCCCTCACAACAACTTATACATCATATACACTCTACAAGCAAATAGGTAGCTTAGGGTTTTGCACTTGGGGTGCAGCTTCTCCTGTTAACTGCCACCCCATGCTGTCATCCCAAGTGTGTCACCCTTAAGCTTGGCCCTTTTGCTTGAGGAGCACAGCAAAGGGTCGCTAGGCTGAAGCCTAAAAAAATTATACAGTAGCCCCACACACTAGACACAGTCCTTTCACGATTTGAGAAGGAGGAGAAAGTCACTGCAGGAGCCTGCTGCTGCTGATATCAAAGCAGGCACAAGTTGTAATTCTAGTCAGGCCTGCACAGCACTTACATCCCCTGGTCGAGCCAGTTTGGCTCTGACTGCTGGAACAGCTGGTCACCAGTGTTCCAGGGGCTTTTAAACTCTGCTTGTATTCTGAAGCAGCTCTGCCCAATAGACAAAATCCACTCCCATTTCAAGCACTGCAGAAAGGGTGAGGGATGATTATGGAGATGGGGCACTCTGAAAATAGATGTGTTTGATTCTTGGGAAAATGATCGGTTCTAACAGTTTTGTTGCAGGCCATCAGCAAGGGGCACAGTCCCAGAGACACCCTAGTACTGGACCGGACAGGGAAGTTTCTGTATGCCTTCCCACCATTCCTACTCAATTGTTTAGTTGCCGTATTGGACCTTGTAAGAACAGATCCAGAAGCAAATGGTTTGATACATTTTATTGGACCAACAAAGATGTTACAAAAAGAACAAAGTACTTTAGCTTTCGGACCAACTAAGTCTTTCCTCAGAAGTTTATGACAGTCACCCAGAAAATTACATACTATTAACACCCAGATAATGCATAAAAAACAGAAATAATTCTCATTGGTTTAAAATATTCATTTAAACCATAACTGAAATTTACATCAGAGAAACTGGATAGCACCAGTTTGCCTTAAGCTGAGGAGTCTTTCAATATCAAATGTTACCAGAAGACTTGCTATGTATGCTGAACAACTTTGTCGTAGGACCTCTGAGAAATTAAGAAATCACAGGATCCATATGTCATATGCCAAGAAAGCATTTTTGAAGAAACAGTTTGATGGACTTGTTACCACACTGGAGAGGATATCTGGTAAGCATATTCCAGACATCCTGCATGAGATACAAATGAACTATCAAAGAACCTTAAGAAAAGCCATGCTCATTGTAATAAGAGACTGGACAATTACATTCATTGCTTTCGCCAGAGAGTTACTGGTCAAATCCTTAATAGGCAAAAACAGGCCCATTACAACCTCTCTCCATTGGAACGGAGGGCTATACTAACACTGAAATTGAACCACAACATTTCATAAAAAAAAGCTAATAAAGGCTCTGAAGTGGTGATATTAAACAGAGAGGACTGTATTAATGAAGCCAACAGACAGCTAACTGACCATACTTACTGCAGGGAACTGGAAAGTGACCCCACTACAGAATATAAAAGAGAAGTACAGGACTTAATTAGATCATTTCCAAACCATGTCCAAGATGAACTAATTGCCCTCATCCCTGTTGAACCCAAGCCAGAGACATTCTACATGCTGCCCAAAATACATAAACCTGGTAATCCGGGAAGACCCATAGTCTCTGGTAATGGTACCCTGACAGAGGGGATCTCAGGGTTTGTAGAAGCCATTTTAAAACCAGTGGTTATAGAAAGGGATAGTTTCATCCAGAACACTACACACTTCCTGCATAAACTTTCTGGTTAAAAGGACTTACCCCCAATACCATTTTAGCTATGATGGATGCATTATCCCTCTCTACACTAATATTCCGCACCCATGGTATTTCAGCCTGCCTTAAATACCTGCATGAGAAAGGATTGGACCAAAACATCGACCCTGAAGTAGTGGGGAAACTTACTGAATTCATTCTGACACATAACAACTTCAGCTTCAATGTTAAACATTATGTTCAGTCTATGGGAACAGCAATGGGCACCAGGATGGCTCCACAGTATGCTAATCTTTTTAAGGTGAATTTGGAGGAGGACTTTTTAAGGCACTGTACACACAAACCAGTCACCTATTTCTGTTACATTGAATATTTGTTTATAATTTGGACAGCGCGCACTGACACGCTTAATTAAGGATTAACATCAGGAACTTAATAACCTCCGCCCAACTATAAAGCTCTCCCTAGAATAATTCTGCCACTAGTGTTAATTTTCTGGACTCCACCGTCACCATCAAGGATGGAACCCTACATACATGTATTTACAGGAAGCCAACAGACAGACAGAGATACTTACACAGGAAAAGTAATCACCCAAGCCACACAAAAAATCAGTCATGTATAGGCAAGCACTTCGGTATCACTGTGTCTGTTCTAATGAGGCAGACAGAGATACACATTTGGCTATGTTGAAAAACACCTTTATTGAGCAAGGACACTCTTTCAGAGAAATTGACAGAGCAGTGGAATGTGCAACACAGGTACCAAGTGAACAACTACTTCAATATAAGGAAAGGACCACTGCTAACAGAATACCCTTAGTAGTCACATATCATCCTGACCTTGAACTTCTATGTAAGATTATTAAGGACCTCCACCCAATATGTTGTGAGGATGAGACCCTAAATTGTATTTTTCAAGAACTACCACTATTATCTTTTAAACAACCACCTAATTTATCCAACCTTGTTATTAGGAGTAAACTTGAACCAGAACAGAATACCATGACAACATATGGTGCACAACCCTGTAATTAACTCAGATGTAAGACTTATAAGCTCATTTCTACTTCAGATTGTGTGATTACATCACAAAACAGACAATTCAGGATACAGGGGAATTACACATGTACATCAAGTGAAGTGTTAGGGTAATTATTGGGTCTGTTTTTTTTTGCCCCAACTTTTAAGGGTTGTTTTGTGTTCTGGGAATAATTTCTTGGAACCGGCAGGAACAACCACCCTATTCAGAAATTTTATTAAAATAGGGTGAAGTTTAACCGGGTGTGCTGATGACATGCACGTAGCTACGTGTCCAATTAAGTTATTACTTTATATCTACCCTACCTCAGTCATGGTCTAATCTATTTGTCTGATTAAAATTACCTTATCCTTAACCTTTATAGTTATTTTTTAATATTTTTGTATAATTTATATACCAGTAGTCATATTTAAGTTTTACTTCTGTATTGTATGTAAGTCAACAACTTTATAAGTAAAAATATTTAATCAAAAAAATATACCAGGAAATGTCATATTGTCTTAATTGTTTACTTAAAACTTGAATACAGAATTAACATCATTTTAATTAGCAGTGCAAGCAAACAATATATCTTTAACTGGAGAGGAAGTCTCCTACTTTTAGATACAGTAATACAAAAAATATAAATAAAATAAAATGCAAGGATTATCTTTTTTTGCTTCTAATGTCAGAGATAAAAGCAGTTTTTACTGCACAGGGTCATACCTTGACATCTAAAGAGAAGTCTTTGGCAGAAGGACGTACTTTTACAGCTCCTTCCTCTCTTTTGCTTATCTAAGCTCAAATGGGGTTTAAATTTATATGTTTTGGGTGGAAGGCACCTGATAGACCTCGTGTTTAAAAACCCCATACTTATAATTATACTTTTTGTACTTTTTTTAAAAGTATGGTAAGTGGCTTTTATATTTATCCTGCTGTGTTGTCATTTTAGAATATGATGTTGTAATATAGCATGTGGTAATTGTTATAGAAATTTAAGTTATGTATTTAGTTGTTTTTTTTTTTTTTTTAAGTAAAATGAATGGGTTAAGGACTGATATATGGTTATAGTGACATAAGATCATAATATTAATTTGTACATCAGGAGTCACCATCTGAAATGTCAGGGTAATTATTGGGTCCAGTTCCCTGACCTGACTTTTAAGGGTTGTTCCGTGTTCTGGGAATAATCTCTCAGAACCGGCGGGAACAACCACCCTATTCAGAAATTTAATTAGAATAGGGTGAAGTCTGATTGGGTGTGCTGATGACAAGCACATGGCTGCATGTCCAATTAAGTTATTACTTTATAACCACCCTACCTCAGTCATGGTCTAATCTGTTTGCCTGATTAAAATTACCTTATCTTAAACCTTTATTGTTATTTTTTTAATATTCTTTTATAACTTATATACCAATAGTCATATTTCAGTTTTACTCCTGTATTGTAAGTCAACAACTTCATAAATAAAAATATTTAATTGAAAAGAAATACCAGAAAATGGTCATATTGTCTTAATTCTTTACTTAGAACTTGTATACAGAATTAACATCATCTTGATCAGTAGTGCAAACAAACAATATATTTTTAACTGGAGAGGAAGTCTTTCCTACTTTTAGATACAGTTATACAAAAAATAAAAATAAAATAAAATGCAAGGACCATCCTTCTCTGCTCCTAATGTCAGCGATAAAATCAATTCTCACCGCACAGAGTCATACCTTGACATCTCAAGTGAGGTCCTACAGTAGGCAGAAGGACGTGCTGTCACAGCTCTTTCCTTTCTTCTGCTTATCTAAGCTCAAATGGGGTTTAAATTTATATGTTTTGGGTGGAAGGTACCTGATAGACCTCGTATTTAAAAAAAAAAATACTTGTGTAATAATTACACTTTTTGTACTTTTCTAAAAGTGTAATATTTGGTTTTTATATTATCCTGCTATGTTGTTATTTCAGATTGTGCAATTAATGCATTAGTTATACTTTCAGACACCTGATAAAAACTTAATTTGCAATAGGTGGCAGAAAATGTCTTATTTTAGAAGTGAAATGTCATGTCAGAGTCTTACTTCATAACAGAGTTGTTTGTAACATTTTAAACCTCTGTAGATGGCTCTAAAGCTCTTGTTGCTATAGAGAAAGTACCTTGTGGTTAGGCCTGCATTCTGTTCAACAGGAAACCTTCTGACTCAGTAAAATGTGTTCTTTTTGACTTCCTCAGATAAAATTTCCCCATTCTACACAGGTTCCAAACAACATATTTTTTAATCTTTGAAATGTTAATGATACAACTTAATATTGCAAAGAAGCTATAATCATTCTTGTTTTGAGTTTATCTTTAAACTATTTCAAAGTAAGGCACACTCAGTTTATTATTGGCTAAACAGCAACTTAAGTCTAAATTATGCTTGCAACTTTAAAATGTTAACGATACAACTTAATATTGTAAAGATGCTATAATCATTCTTCTTTTAAATTTATCTTTAAACTATTTGAAAGTAAGGCATGCTCAATTTATTATTGGCTAAACAGCAACTTAAGTCTAAATTATGCTTGGCAATAAGGTTTTATTTAATTTTATTCAGAAAAAGCAGAAGCAAAATATTTTTCAATAGTCATTGTTTAATTCAGAGAAGAGATAATAATCTCTGGGAAATAGTCAGAGGGTTCTTGCCCCATCATGTCCTCTATTTCTAGGAAAAGCTGCTTCTCTGGAATATTTGGATCAGGTAGTCAAATATGGACTCGGGGGATTGCAGATTCTGCACAAAGTAATGTTGTGCATTTCATTCAGTGCAAGATGTCCTCACACAAGGTATGTGGGGGAGACAAAGCAACAACTTCACACTAGAATAAACTCGCACAGACGTACTAGTAATACGAAGATTACTGACAAACCAGTGGCACAACACTTCTCTCAAGCTGACCACTCAATCTCAGATGTGTCAGTAATGGTCTTGAAAGGACATTTCAAAAGTACACAACAGAGACAGGCTTCTGAGATCAGGCTTATTTTACATCTCAATATGGTGGAAGGTGGCATGAACATTGATATGGGTTTTATTTCGCATTATTCTACTTAAACTTACACAGACCTCTACTTCATAGGATGGACATATACTAGGACTTCAGCAAGTCTTTTTTTTAATATTTATAGAATCCCTTTTAACTGGTTATCAACATGCTGGTTTCTCACCCCAATATTATGTGTGTGTGTGGGGGGGGGGGCTGGAGGCAGAGGGTAGCACAGTGTGTTTTTTATGTGGTTGTGTGGGGGGGTGTTATGTGGGTATGGTGGATGTGAGTGTGGGAGTTGTAGTTATGTTGAGGTAGGCTTGTATTCTAATACATGTCATAATGGTGTTACAGTGGCTAGGGCTCATAGTCCACTTACATAGTGAGTATTTACTTCCTGCTAACTAGTTTTATTTATTTCAGTTTTGTTAACGGGGTGGATCCACTGAGCCTGGACGGTCCCTTTTTCAGGGGTGACCTGAAGTTAGTTACATAAAGGAAAAACATTTGCAGATACAGTAGATAAGAGAACAAGCCACTAGTTGTTTACAGATATGACAATACACCATTAGGGAAATCGTACAGTAATCAATAGACACGTCAATATACAATCACAAAAAAGGGGGATAGGGGTTAATTCCATTTGGTTTTTATTCAGATTCCTTAGATTGTTACTGTACTGATAGTTTTATTATATACTGTCACATTTTTGAACTCTGTACATATTAGAATGGAGAATCTTATTTACTTGGGGGTCCTTGACCGGTTTAATTTAATTGGGTAAATATTGCAGTTATTGGTGTAAATGATGTTGTATTAGGACTCTTGACTCACTAATATAATGAATATATACTTCCTTCTAACTAGTTATCTCCCCCCGGGGGGTGTTAATTCCATTGAGTTTTTATTCAGATTCCTTAGACTGTTTCTGTACAGATAGTAGTTTTATTATATACACTGACACATTATTGAACTCTGAACATATCAGGTTGAATGGTCTTGTTTACTTGGGGGTCTTTGACAAAGTTGTTTTTTATTTGGTTCTTATACTGACAATTGCTATTATCGTGTATAAATTCCTGTTACAGCACTGAAGGCCTTAATGTTTATGTATTTAAGTTAGTATTTAATATTTAGATTTTGATTTTCATTAGACTGGATTCTCAAAACACACTGGAACATTCAAAATTTATATTAGTGGAGCTTTCTGCTCGAAGTGTTCTTATCTTTTCTGGAATATTTGACCTTGAAAGGCTCCTCAGCTAAATATGTATTTAAATGAGTGTTGAATCCAAAGGTTTTGCTTTTCATGAGCCTGGACTCTCATACATACTGGGACATTCATAATTTATGTTAATGAAGCTTTCTGCTCAAAGTGTTCTTATCTTCTTCTGGTAACATTTGATATTGAAAGAATCCTCAGCTTAAAGCAAACTGGTGCTATCCAGTTTTTCTGATGCAAACTTCAGTTCTGGTTTAAATGAGTTTTTTAAACTAAAGGGAATTATTTCTGTTTTTTATGCATTATGTGGGTGTTAATAATATGTGATTTTCTGGATGACTGTCATAAACTTCTGAGGAAGGACTTGTTTGGTCCAAAAGCTAAAGTACTTTGTTCTTTTTGTAACATCTTTGTTGGTCCAATAAAAAATATTAAACCATTTGCTTCGGAATCTAGTTTAAATTTGGCAGAGGAGGTGCTGAGACTGCTGAAGAATTCCAGAAAACAAGCAGCAAGAAAAACATACTCCTCTAAGTGGAAGAGATTATCATACTGGTGTGCCTCCAGAAAGATACAGTAGAACCCCAATTATCCGAACTGCTTGGGCGACATATGTTTAGTTCGGATAATCTGGAGTTCATTATTGAGGGAGTTTGATTTTTCTGGTTGGCATTCTTTTTTTTTTGTGCTTTGTTTAGTGCTTTGTTTGTTGCTTGTACAGGTACAGTGCATTATTTTTTTTTATATGCTTGTGTGCTTGTGCTTATTGTGGCTTACTGTGCTCAGTGACAGAGACTATAGGAGCAATACTGTATTCACTTAAAATACTCTGTGATGGGCTTTTATTTCTGAGCACACAACCGTGCTCTCGTGGCTTTTGCTCGAAGACTGCATAGTAGCAGTAGGTTCATTGGGTCACATTCCTCCAGGTTCTCTAGCCACAGTAAACATTTATTGAAGCATTCCTCTGCTTCACTGTAGCTAGGAACCTTAGTCTGGTTGTCTGGTTCATTCTCCTCATTCCCCTCGCCACCATCATCTTCACCCTAGCCCTCATCCTCTCCTTGCCCCATTTTCTGACCTGTGACTGCTGCGATGATCATGTCATCATCCAAATGTCCGTGACCATCTTCGTCTAGATCACAACTCACCCACTCATTTATCTCTTCCTCTGAGATGCTCAGCGTGTGTTTGCTCACAATCTTGGTTAGGTCCTCAATGTCTGTTCATCTCTCCATGGCAACAGCATTGTCAGATTGGCAGCTTGCACCAGTTGATGAGACCTCGACCTGTGACGTGCCCTCTCCAGTGAGATCTTGCGGTAGGTGTCATTTCTCAAAAAGCCCTGACTTAGCCCAAGCCTTTGCTATTGTCTATGGCCACACATTATCCCACACCTCACCAGCCATGTAAACTGCGTCATCAAGCGTAAGTGACTTGATAATGTCTTGTAATGGTACCTCATGATTGCGGTCATCAAGAACTGTTTGCAGCAATCTCCTACGATAATTTATTTTAAAGATCTCCAATATGCCCTGGTCACAGGGCTGAAGTTTACAGGTGGTGTTCAGGGGCAGAAACAATCAGGATATGGTCCCATCTCTTGTTTTTGTCACAGGCATTTCAGGGTGGGCAGGGGAACTGTCTAGAAGCAGAATTGCTTGTACTGGGATGTTTTTAGAATGCAGGAATTGCTTCACACTAGGCACAAATGAATTCTTGTACCAGTTCACATAAATCCCACAGTCCATCCAAGCATTTCTTTGGGACTCATATTGGACTGGGCAGTTGTTCATGTTTACATGTCTAAAGCACCTCAGTTTCTTTTTACTTGCCAGTGAGTAGG
Source organism: Neoceratodus forsteri (assembly GCA_016271365.2). NCBI lineage: Eukaryota > Metazoa > Chordata > Ceratodontiformes > Ceratodontidae > Neoceratodus > Neoceratodus forsteri. The sequence goes on from CM057451.1 coordinate 242,730,163, forward strand.
AGGGTTAGCTTGGGACTGCCAGTAACATTTGTACAGCCCAGGATAGTCACTCTCTCCTGCTTCTTAAAACCTGGGGCATCTTTCTCTGATCCACCCACCAATGTTTTGTCTGGCAGGCATCTCCAAAACAATCCTGTCTCATCAGCATTATAAAGCTGATCGAGACCAATGGATTGTTTGCGCATGGTTTCAAGCAGCTGTTCGATGAACGGCTCGATACTGTCCACAGCAGCACTTAGTTTCTCACCACAAAGCCACAACTGTCTTATGCTATGCCTCCTTTTAAAACAATCTAGCCAGCCATTGCTGGCTACAAAGAAGGACTGGCAACCAAGTTTGTTATGAAAAATTAGAGCCTTTTCTTTGAGAACCGTCCCAGAGATTGGGGTGCTCTTCTCCCTCTCCTGCTGGAACCATAGATAGATTGCAGCATCCCGGTTATCCTCTGCACACTGCAGCATGTTCTTATGGCTCTCTGTGCCATAGGAGCCTTCCATAGTCATTGCGAAGGACCGAAGCTTTTCCTTTGCACCCTTTATATCTGTGACAGTGGACTTTCCAATCCCATATTCTGCTGCTAGCGCAACAGGTATTTTGCCATTTTCTAAGCACTCCAAGATCCTCAGCCTCTGTGCTAAAGTAAGCACAGTGCACTTCTGTTTCCTCGACATGGTGCCTGTTCCTATCTACATGTCAACCAATTCTAGACTCTTATATAGGTGTGTCTACAACTCTAAACAGCTGTGGTGTGCTACACAAGGGATGGACAAGGGTTAGAGCTGGATTACTTAACAGGTGGAATCTCTACCACACAACACTGCCATTGAAAAACAATGGAGAACTCGGGCAACACAGCCCGAGTTCGTTAGATAGGGATTTTCGGTTTACCGAGGTTCGGATTATCTTGGTTCTACTGTAATCCCAATGCAGGCAGGGCTGCTTACAGTTCTGGACTGCCTAGTACACATATAGTCCTATGGGCTGAGAACATCAGATCTTAAGAAACATCTGGCAGCACTGTCAGCCTACACATCAGCAGGCAAAGATATGGCCTTGGCCTCTCAACTTGTTTTTAAGAGGTTCTTTAAAGGCATCAATCACCTGTAACCCCTGTAAGAGATCCAGTCTCTCCATGGGACCTTGTTTTGTGCACAGCTGATGGAGGCTCCCTTTGAGCATATGGTTACTTCTGATTTGAAATACGTCACATGGAACACAATTTTCCTGATTGCCATGGCAGTTGCTAGGAGGGTGAGTGAGCTGGAAGCCCTCTGCACAAATCCAAACTACATAATCTTCTACATGGACAAAGTAGTCCTTCGGACCAGTAGGAAGTTCTCTTGTAAGGTGGTATTGGAACGCCATCTGAACCAGTCCGTTGCCCTTCCTGAGCTCTACCCTAAACATCCCATTATGAACGAACACAAACTGCAGTGTCTGGATTTAAAAAGAGCACTAGGTCACTACATGGACCAGACAAAGATGTCACATCCCAGGGTACACAGCTTTTTGTTACCTATGGAGAGGTGAGGAAAGGTAAACCAGCAGCTAGGGGGACTGTTTCTCATTGGATAGTCTCCTGCATACAGTTCTGTCAGGAAAAAGCTGGTAAAATGCCTCCCAGAGGCCTAAGGGCACATTCCACAAGGGGAACGTCTGCCTCTGGCAGCTACAAGGAGCATCCCCCTTCTACATGTAACCCCCCCTTGGGAAGTGTATGATATCTTGTGCACTGTAGGGCTTTCGGAGTTAATGGTTAATCCGTTTGCCACATGGCGGGATCTGCTGTGGGTCGGGAGGTCACTGCTCGTGCACGGGGTTTTTTTTTTGCAACTTAGTAAACTTTAGTAAGATTATCATAACATACAGCAATACAGACATAACAATGAAATGACCATAACAACAATATAGGAAACAACGAAACCTGCTTACAAACAAAACTATCACTAATAAACAAAAGTAAAACACAATACCCTTACCTAACCCAACATAACTCCCCCCACCTTCCTCCCCCCTCCCACCACACCCAACCCGATTAGGCAGTATATCCAATAAATCATACATAGATTGAGAGACTTGTGGTATCAGGGGCAGAGTTCATAACCTAGAAATCCTCTAAAGTCCAATACTAAAATACCCCTGTGACCTTAGGGGGATGGAGAGAGAAATCAATTTCCAGACATAAATGAGATGAAGGGGTCCCAACAAGCTTTGGAATTTATGAATTAAATGGTTAGCAAAGGCAATGGCCTGCATGTTTCCGCATTTAAAGAAGAATGGGTTTCCTGACTCCATTCCACCCTAGAAGGCACCTGGTTGCCTTTCCAATGTCTTAATAATAGTAGTTTAGTCACGCCCGAAATCAAGGCCATATATAATTTTTTCCTTTTTTGATGGAATCAGGTCATAAATTCCCAAGATACATATTTCAACAGTAAAGTACTGGGTGTGACCAAATAAAGGAGTAACTAAATTCTGAATAGTATGCCAATAAGCTGTGATCTTAGGGCATGACCAAATCATGTGTAATAAGATGCCCTCTCCCTGTGAGCATCTAGGACACATAGGATCCAGAAGCCTACCCATTCTATATAACCTGTATGGGGTGAAATATAAATTATGTAAACTATTAAATTGAATCAGGCATAATCTGTCCTACTTCATATAAAGTTATATATTCCTCCAGATAGCTGTCCATGTGGTAACAGAATAATGTAGGCCCAATGCCTGGTCCCAGTAAAAGGCTGTAGGGGTATATCTACTCCAAGCCTGTGTGCCCAGTTCTTTATAAATATGTGAAACTGTTTTTTTTTTTCCTGAATAGCCAAAAAAGACATTTTAGCAAACAAAGTTCCTGCTTCTTGGTGCCAGGGTGGATTACCAAGAAACTGTACTAAACCATGCTTAATTTGAGCATATTGCAAAAAATTGTGAACTGGGAGATTGAATTTGGCTCTAAAGTCGGCAAAAGATATACTGTAATATTATCATTTTTAATTAACTCATTTAAGGAGTTAACCTCACTACCTGGCCAGCTTCATGGCATAATGATTTTCTTACCAATTGATAAATTTTGATTATTAAATAATGGCTGAGTAACATTTTTCTGATAAGGTAGACACAGAAAATGACAGAACTGTGAGTGGGCCCTTATGGACCACCCTATAAGGGTATCCTTGAGTCCTGAGGGAACCTTAGAAAAGGGAATGTATAACAGGGCGACTAGTGAAAGATAATGCTGTTCCACTAAAATGTTCTCTGTCTGCAACCAGTCAGGAACATATGAATGATCCACCATGGACTGGCCCCATTGAAAGTATTTAGAGCCATGTAATGAAAAGTAGTAGTGCAATAAATGAGGAAGTTGGAACCCTCCCAAATCTCTTGGTCTGAATAATTTACTAACCGCTCTGCAGGAAGTTTTCCCCAGCCATAAAAATTTTGACCAAATAGAAAAGTTTTAATTAAACCAGCTTCTAGGGAGCACAGAATTTAACATACAGTACCTAATGAGTATAGCAACCAAGGTAAAATCACCATTTTAAGAATGTTAACGTGACCCCACAATGACAGCGGTGAATGCTGCCATCTCAAGAGGTCTTGCTCCATTTGTTTAATCACAAGATCCAGATTTAACGCTTTTAATAGGTGAGTATCCTGGGACAGTTTAATTCCCAGATATGACAGTGACTGGGACTCCCATTTTAGGCCCAGAGCCAACACCTCAGTCTTATGACACCCAGAAGATAGGGGAAACACAGCAGTCTTATGTAAATTAAGTGTATACCCAGACAACTGCCCGAACTGAGAGAGTAAATGTAATACTGCCGGGAGGGATGAGCGCCATTCTGAGATATGCAACAATGTGTCATCAGTGAGCATTGACAATTTAAATTCCCTAGAACCAACCCTTATACCTTTAATTTTAGGGGACAAGATAATTTTCCGGGCCAGGGATTCAATATTAAATAAATTAAATAACATCAGAGAAAGTGGACAACCATGACATGTAACCCAGGTTTACCCGAAAGGTTCCGAGAGCACACTATTGTAGAGAATTCTAGCAGAAGGAGTAGCATATAGCATATACACCCACCATATAAATTCGGGAGGGATACCAAACTTGGGAAGAAGCATAAATAGACAGGGCCAGGCCACCTGGTCAAATGCTTTCTCTGCGTCCAGGGAGACCAATACTGCATCATTGTCAGTCTGCCTGGACTCAGAGAAAAGAAGAAATATTTTCCTGAAGTGGTCACTGGAGTGGTGGCCAGAGACAAACCAATTTTGCTCCGGGCCTATTAGGCTGGACCAAACCTTTTTTAGTGTAGAGGCCAGGATTGTGGCAAGAAATTTAATATCCATATTTAAAAGTGCACAGGTGTATTTAACCGTGTGTTTTGGTGGGAGTGGGGAGTCCCCAGGAAGGAGAAAGGGAGAGATGCTGGGAGTAGACTGAAAGGGCTGGGTGGGGGCAATTGCCCACTCCAGCCCATGGCTGGCAGCTTGAGGGATACAGAAAGAGAGATGGGAGTGCTGAAGGAGCTCAAGGACAGAAGAGGATGGTTGCAAGGCAATTCCGATGGTGGATGGAGACACCAGAGAGAGAAGGGGAGCTGAGAGAGGAGATCTGCTGGCAAATAAGGAGACAGTGAAGTCCCTTTTGAAAAGCACCCCTGTCTCAAAGAGAGTGGCATGGTGTCAGAGCCCTGTGACTCCATGGGATGTGTCACCCACTGTTTTTGGGGACAGTCACCACTGGAGCCAAAGGAGTTTCATCAGCAGGTTGAGAGGGAGCAGGTACCCCAAACTGCGAGGTCTGCTGGTTCCCATGGGATATCTGTGGGAGAGCCATTAGGAGCACAAGTTAAAGGGCAGAGCAGAAGTGCCAGTGTTGTTCTGAGGATGCCTGAATCACATCCCAAGCTTCCAGAGAGTGAGAGAGAGATATGTGGGAATGGTAATCTGTGTTGCCTAAAGATTGTGAGACCATAATGATCCATGGAAAGCTACCTAAGCTGCAAGACCATATCGGTCAGAGATGTGCTGCTAACCCTGGTCCACTCCATCAGTGATCACTCCCCCACGTACATTATCTAGGCCACCAAGACCAAATACCCCCTGCCCCAAAACACATCTCCTTGTGAAATTTTAATTGCTCTGATACCTCCCTCCTTGAGGACATAAGGGCAGTAAACTGGGCAGCTCTTTACTCCCTTTCGGATGTAACAGTGGCAGTGGGCTTTTTCACTATAGTTCTCCCACTCACTAACCAAAGAGTGAGGAGTGGCTATACTCGTTGGGTCTCAAAAGAACTCCTGACCACGATGAAGGATAGGGACAAAAAATGGGCTGCCTACAAAAACGAACCATCCTCTGCTGTCTGGAATGAATACAGGTGCCTTAGAAACCAGTGCAAGCAAAACCAGTTACAGAAGCGCAACTTCCTGTGCACACAGCAAAGGGATAGCCTTGGGGATCCACATAGTTTCTGGGTCGCTATTGGTTCCTACTAAACCCTTGCACCCGTAACTCTACAGTCCATCTCAGTGCACCCTCTGGTACTCTAACCGATCCCGTTGAAGTCACCCTAGCTTTCAGCATAAAGTTTACAGATCTAACTGCTCACCTCAGCAAACTACCTACCCTGCCACCTACATGTACTTCTTCTGGTCCCACCAACCAGTTCTCCTCCCACTCCCCCTTTTCTATTTTAGGGTCATCTCTACCAAGCACACTGCCAAACTTCTCAAGAGTTTCCCCAACCGAGGCAGCCCTGGCAGTGATGGTCTCTTCCCATCAATGCTTAAGTTGATCTCCCCTGCCATCTCCAAACCCCTCACCTTTATTTTTAATCTGGCTTTGAGCACCTCAACCATGCCAGCCTCCTGGAAACTTGCCAAGGTGATACCAATTTTCAAAGCAGATGACCCCCTATCCTCAGATAATTATAGGCCAATCTCCATGCTCCCCCACCTGAGCAAGCTCCTGGAGAAGATCGTTCACCGACAACTGTCTGACCACATTGGAAAATATAACCTGCTGTGTAGCCACCAACATGGTTTCTGCAAGTTCCACGGCACCACATCTGCACTGGCCCAGTTTACAAACCACGTCTATAGAAACGTGGACAGGGTCAAAGCCATGGGTGCTGTATTTGTGGACCTGACCAAGGCCTTTGACCTGGTTAACCACCTCCTACTGCATTCCACTCTTCTCCAACTTGGCTGCTCTGCAGAAACCTCACAATGATTTACGAACTATCTATCTGGCTGATCCCAGGCTGTGTGCATCAGCACTGCCACCTCCCCTGACCTGCCTGTTTCCACAGGTGTCCCACAGGGCTCCATCCTTGGCCCTTTGCTGTTCTTCATCTTTATTAACTCCCTCCCCACTGACTATCTCACTTATGAAGCCCTACTATATGCAGATGATCTCGTCCTCTTTTGCAGTGACAGGTCCCTGACAAATATGTCTTCTATCCTGTCTCAGAATTACAGCTCAGCCTACAACTGGTTCCTATTACACAAGCTCCTGGTTAATGCAAAAAAAACTAAAGCAATGCTTCTCAGGTCCAAACCATACCTGGCCAGCATTGCTAAGTCGGGCTTCTCCCTCTCGGTGCTCACACCTGACGGATCCATGCTCGAAAATGTCCCACATTTTAAATACTTGGGCATAACACTCGACCCCTCCCTCTCTTTTATGGAGCACATCAATTCCATTGCATGAAGGGTGACCCAAAAGCTCGGGCCTCATATCAGCTAAAACAGTTCCTGACCAGCGAGGCCCGCTTAGCAATTGCCCAAAATAACCTTCTCCCTATCATCGATTATTGCTTCCCTATTTATTCTCACGTTCCCTCTGCGCTGCGCTCACGTCTTACCTCCATCTTTAACAATGTATGTTGATTCGCACTACTGGCACCCTACTCCACTCATCACTGCAAACTTTATCAAGCTCTTGGTTGGCTCCCACTCCACAGCCGTTATGAATATGCTCTAGGCTGTATCATTGATAACACCATTAGGGGTGGCAATACATCACCGTATGCATCCCTCCTAAAACCCAGAGCTGCTACCACATGCCTACATGTGTCCTTGGTCTCCCCAATGGACATACCCAAAATCTCCACTGTCATGGGTGGCAAAGCAATGTCAGTTACTGCTGCCTCTCTCTCTGGAACAGTCTCCCTGCTTTGGTACGGTCCACTGACACCCACTGCAATTTCAAACACCAACTCAAAGCATAGTTACTGAATGAGGCCAAATGCCTGTGCTCCCCTGGGTAATCTACTTCAAATTGCTATCTCATCCATGACTACCCTAGCCACCAGTGCTTCGCTCTTATAGCTGTCCTACCACATATAGCACTCTGTTCTCACTCCCTAAACTGTCACTTGTTTCCTTCTGCAATTGCTTACTATCATTTAGGCTTTTGAATTAGTATTTGCCATGCCGACTGTTCTTGCTCTGTCTATCCCTGCTATTGTGTTGTCCCCCTCCCTGTTTCATACATTGTGTAGTACAAGCGTGGGATTCAAACGTAGACACCAGTTGAAATATGAAATCAAACAGCTTTAATTCAGCAATTACCAACAAATAAAAAGGCTTTAAGTGTACTGTATGACTAAAGAAAATAAACTGGATTCATGCATCCAAGTAAACATTGCAAACCGAACTTCACAGGCACCATATGCATGAAAAGAAACAACTGGAAAGAACCAGTGAGATAGAGGACACAGCCCCTTGCTGAGCCCAAAACGAACTAACTAGCCCTAGAATGTGTCATTCCTTTATAGTGCTAGAATACCATGTGATACAGGATTCTCCTCCCCATTTGCATAATCATCCTAGAAACTCTTTATTTATTATATTTTATTGCCATGTTCTAATATTAAACAGTTTCAAACAACATAACAGTATTAAAGCACCCAGTATCTATTATTTACTTGGCTAACATAAATTTAGTGAAAAACAACACACTGTCAATCATAGTCAAACCCCTCTCCTTTAAGCCTGCCTATATAATTGGGAAACAGTCGGCCGGCCAGCTCTATAGAGCAGCAGTGCAATCCAGTGTGAGCCACAGCATTAAGCCCTGTGATGCAGCTGAAAAAAGGTACAGCTGTGCAATACACTCTGCTTTCTCTGTCTCAAAGGCAATATTTTAGCAGTTTACAAAAGTTACTAGGGCTGGGCTGCAACGCTAACATGCAGGGAGCTAACTGCTAATGCTAGAAAGTAAAATGCGTTTTGTGGCAGGTTGTTAGTGCTTTGCAGGACTTTACAGGTTCTACGTGGAAAAAGAAATATATTTGAAACCATATTTCTACAGGCGATAATATCTCTGAGAATGGGACTGGTAAAAGGCTCGCTTGGTTCCCGAAGCCTGGGGCCTTTTAGCAGCAGATATTAATTTCCATCTGTGCCAGAGAAAGGCATTGAGGACAGCAATGAAGAGAGGGACATTAAGCTTTATTCAGTAATACATTGAAACTCAGCCCATTCACTTCACAGCATCTAAAGAAAGGGGTACAGCTTCGACTTGGGTTTCACATCTCTTTGGGGAGGGGGTACCAAATACCAGGCAAATTACAACAGAACTTAATGTTTTACTTTCGGACTCGCTACAGCCTTCATTCGCTCATTCGTGGAGGCGATGTGCGCACATTCGTGAGGACGATCGTGCGCACGATCGAGGAGTGCATGTAGCGTGATATACAGTTATGCAGGGACAGAGACCACCAAGAAGGGACAGTAAGAACATTAGGCAGGTGTCCTATCTGCCTAAGGGGAACACAAAAGAAGAGAAAAAAGGACAGAAACAGTAGTGCTGTTGCAACAGACTTTGAGAAAATGAAAAGGGTCTCTAACTGTTGCTGCAACCCTGCTACATACTCCTCCCCACCTAAGAACTTAGGCAGTATAGCGCAGTGGTCTAAGGCTCTGAGCTGCAAATCTGGTGACATCCAGCAGACCAGACCTGGGTTTGAATCCCACAGCTTCCACTTGCATACTGTGTGACTCTGAGCAAGTCACTTAACCTCCTTGTGCTCCCAGGTCGCTCCTGTAAAAAAGCTTTCAGCTTAGTGTGCTATACCTGGTTAAAAAAAAAAAAAAAATAAGAGAAAACCCGAATTAAGGGTTTTTTGGTTGTATTTAAAGCAGGAGCTATATTAAACAGAACTCTCCAATGAGAGATGGAGCTTCAGCCCACCCACTCTCCGAAGCTCCACCTCAGGGTCCCTAATCAGAATCAACAAATAACAAAATTAAATGTGGCACCAAGAGTTATCCTCTGATGCTGGATTAATCATTACCCTGAGGTCTGTTTCACATGATCCTGCTCCAAATTGAGACATAAAATCCGTGTTCTTATTAGCAGATCCAGATCTATGCTTAATGGTAAATTTATAGGGCTGTAAAGCCAGGTACCATCGCATGATACGAGGATTCTTTTCTTTCATGGCATGAAGTCAGCACAGAGGATTATGGTCTGTCCAAACCTCGAACTCTACTCCCCATAGATAAAATTTTAACGCGTCAATAGCCCATTTAAGGGCTAAACATTCTTTCTCAATAGTAGAATATTTAGTTTCTCTACTATGTAATTTTCTACTGATATATATTACGGGATGTTCTTCTCCCTCAATTATTTGAGTCAGTACTGCTCCTATACCAGTGTTAGAAGCATCGGTTTGTAAAATGAATGGAAGAGTGAAATCGGGACTTTTCAATACGGGTGTTGCACATAAGTAACCTTTTAGGGTACAGAATGCCTTTTCACATTCTGGTGTCCACTTCACTATAGAAGGGTGATTTTTCTTAGTCAAATCAGTTAGGGGACTTGCTATGGTTGAAAAATTTGGTACGAATCTTCTATAATAGCCAGCAAGCCCTAAAAAGGATCTCACATGGCGTTTTGTAAGTGGGCGGGGACTGTTTGCTACTGCGTCTACTTTCCCAGCGTCAGGTTTTATTTGCCCCTTTCCAATTCGAAAACCCAAATATTTCGCCTCCCACATGGCTAAGGTACATTTATTGGGATTTATGGTCAATCCAGCTTGGGTGACAACTGTCAGAATGTTCTATAAATGCTGCAGATGATCCTCCCAAGTCTGACTGAACACCACAACATCATCCAAATAAGCGGCACTATAGTTTGTATGTGTTCTAAGCAGATTGTCCATAAATCTCTGAAAAGTAGTGGGGGCTCTGTGCAACCCAAAAGGCATGGTGGTGAAATGAAAATGACCTATAGGAGTTCTGAAAGCGTTTTTTTCTTTAGCCTCAGTATTTAGGGGAATTTGCCAGTACCCCTTGGTCAAATCAAGAGTACTGATAAAGTTAGCCTTCCCAAGGTGATCTACAGTGTCATCAATTCGAGGCATAGGATATGCATTGAATTTTGATATTGAATTCAGGCGGCAGAAATCTAGACAAATTCGAATGCCGCTTTCCTTTTTACCAACAATCACCATCGGGGAACCCCATTCACTAGTAGAGGTTCTATAACCCCTAAAGCCTGCATCTTTTCTATTTCCTTTATAACTTCTTGTTTCACCTTTTCAGGTATTCGGTAAGGTTTTTGTCTTATGACTAACTGTTGGTTTAGATGTATCCGATGTTCCACCCCCTTAGCTTTTCCTGGCTGACAGGAGAATGTTTTCTGAAAGACTTTTAATAATCTATCTAATTCCACTCTTTGGCCCTCCTCCAGGTCAGGATTTATAGTGATCAATTCAGCACCACCTGCTCCTTCTAGTCTCTGGTAGGCTTGGTCCATTTCACTGTTAGACTGCTCGGGGAATACAAATAGGGTAGGGGTGGTCTTTGAAGTATCTCTATCATGCCATCTTTTGAGGAGGTTTGCATGACATATTTGTAATCTTTTACGCCTCCCAGGAATATCTATTTCATAATTGACAGGGCCAGTTTGTCTCTATATAACATAAGGCCCCTGCCATTTCATTGTCAGTTTGCTCCCTGAAGATAGTAATAGTAATAATACTTTATCTCCTGGTTGAAACTGTTTTTCACCCACTCCTTGATCATAATATTCCTTCTGATCTTTCTGTTTTATGAGGTTATTTTGATGGGCCAGGGTTATGTACTTAGCTAACCTCTGTCGTAGTCGGGTTATGTATTTTAGAGTTGGGGTTCTTTCTTGTGCCTTTTTGCTCTCCCGTCTTTCCTTATTATATCTAAAAGCCCTCTTGGATTTCTTCCATAGAGTAGTTCGAATGGAGAAAACCCTGTGGATGCCTGGGGTACCTCCCTATATGCAAACATCAAGTAGAGTAGATTAAGGTCCCATACTTTCCCTTCGTCCTGTACGAACTTCATAAGCGTCTTTTTTAGGGTTTTGTTAAACCTTTCCACCAACCCATCAGTTTGGGGGTGGTATGGAGAGGTGTACAAAGCCCCAACATCCAATGATTGATAGAGGCGCGCTAACAATGCAGAACAAAAATTACTGCCTCTATCTGTGAGGATCTCCCTGGGTACCCCTACCCGACTAAATATTTATAGCAGTTCTTCAGCAATTCTGGGAGCTGTGACTGTCCGCAGGGGGATGGCTTCAGGGTAGCGGGTGGCATAATCACATACTACAAGAATAAAACAATTGCCTTTATTACTCTTTGGGAGAGGCCCCACAATATCCATGGCTATGTGGTCAAAAGGAGTATCTACTAAGGGAAGGGGTTGCAGGGGTACTTTTTCTACCTTAGAAATAGTAGCCACTTTTTGACATTCTGGACAGGTTTGACAATAAGTGGCTACCTGTTCGTGAATTCCTGGCCAGAAGTACCGGTATAACAACCGGCTTAGGGTTTTATCTCTCCCTAAATGCTCTGCCATTGGGATGTCATGAGCCAAAGATATTAGTTGCTGTCGGTATCGAGTAGGTACTACTAATTGCTCTATAATATACCCAGTTTTTGAGTTCTTGCATTCCCTATACAGGAGTTGGTCATGTATAACATACCTAGGATAGTCTACCTGACTTCTGGCATCTACAACCTGTGAAAAGCAAGGACTTAAATCACAATCATTAGTTTGCTCATCTTTAAAGTCCATTTTTACATCAACAGTGTCCCTATTAGCAGGTATGTCATTGTTACAGTTCCACAATGCTTTTGCCCTTCTTCGGCTTGACTTTGGTTTTCTGTCCTTTCCAGGAATATTGTAAATGTCCTCTTCAAAAGGGAACATCTGGGGAAAGGTTACTGTTTGCTTACTCTGTGCTCTGGTGGTTATGGCAGACAACTGAGAGTCCTTACACAGTAGGGCATCAAATGCAGGGTAATCCTGTCCAATAACTACTGGCACAGGCAGGTTGGGTACTAGGCCAACGTCCATTAGATGTTCTTGCCCTTGAACCCTCAGGGTAACTTGTTGTACATGATAGGCATGTATGTCCCCATGAATGCATGTGACCTTGGTGGTGTATGTACTATGTCTCTCAGGCAACAAAGCTGCTTGGATCAGGGTCTGTTTACTCCCAGAGTCTATTAGGGCAGGAACCTCATTCCCATTAGCTGTACAGTAGTAAGATATTGACCCCAGTTAGCCAGAGCAAGATAAGCCTGCTCCTTCTTTCTACGTGGACAATATCTTGCAATGTGGCCTTTCCCTTGGCAATCATGGCAAATGATATCAGGATTAAGTCCTTTACTCATTTTAGTGGTTACCAGGGTCCCTTCACTGCTTCCCTTAACTATAGGTGATGCCCCAACACGAGTGGTATTAGAAATAGGAACAGGTCTTACTGTGGGCGAGGGTCCATGAGTCCCTAAGTGTCTCATCCGTGGTGGTCTGGCTGTTATGTAGTCCTCTGCAAGGTCAATAGCCTTCTGTGCAGTCTCAGGACGATGCTTCCTCACCCACATTTGCACATCTGGAGGAAGTATTTTAATAAACTGTTCTAAGGTAATGGCTTCCATTACCTGCTCCATAGTTCTTGAGTTGGGTTGCAACCATTTATTACTGAGGTCCCTCAACTGGGTGTATGCTTCCTGGGGGGCATGCGGTTGAATGATACTTAAAGGTTCTGAATCTTTGTCGATAGGTCTCGACATTTATGTCATATCTTTTCAGGATGACTTGGCGTACATAATCGTAGTCATTGATATGGGCACTGTCCACATGACTATAGACCAATTGCGCCTTTCTTGATAGGTAGGGCGCAAGTCGTACCATCCACTGTTCTTTTGGCCACCGACAGTCTTCTGCCACTCTTTCAAAAGTGGTGATGTAAGCTTCGAAATCATCGGTGTCAGTCAATTTAGAAATTTTAATGTCCTTTGGTCCTTCTTGTTCCCTTGGTACAGGCGGCCTAGCCGTTCCTAGTGTTTGGATGGCTCTGATAGTGTCAGCCCATCGGGCTTCATTTTGCAGACTGTCCACCTCTCGCTGTCTCTCTAATTCCAACTGCCACACACACAGCCACCTTAATTAATTAGGTACCTCTTCGGGAGGTCTTTCTTCAGGTTCCTTTGTCTCTGGAGCAGTGGCACCTCCTTCCGTCTCCATTCCTTCTTTCTTTGTCTCTCGTCGACGTACATCTGGTAATCCAGTCAGTAGCGGTATTTGGGATAGTTCGGTCATTCCGCGGGTCTGGATGCCTCCTGGACTAGGTTGGCTGGTAACTGGAAGGCTGACAGCTGATGGCTTCAACATAGTGCAATATGGATACCAGGTCCGGTACTCCTCCCTCAAGACCGCGTCTCAAGGGTATCCCACTTCTCACACCAGTGTAGTAGAAGTGTGGGATTCAAACGTAGACACCAGTTGAAGTATGAAATCAAACAGCTTTTATTCAGCAATTACCAACAAATAAAAAGGCTTTAAGCGTACTGTACGACTAAAGAAAATAAACTGGATTCATGCATCCAAATAAACATTGCAAACCGAACTTCACAGGCACCATATGTATGAAAAGAAACAACTGGGAAGAACCAGTGAGATAGAGGACACAGCCCCCTTGCTGAGCCCAAAATGAACTAACTAGCCCTAGAATTTGTCATTCCTTTATAGTGCTAGAATACCATGTGACACAGGATTCTCCTCCCCCATTTGCATAATCATCCTAGAAACTCTTTATTTATTATATTTTATTGCCATGTTCGAATATTAAACAGTTTCAAACAACATAACAACAGTATTAAAGCACACAGTATCTATTATTTACGTGGCTAACATAAATTTAGTGAAAAACAACACACTGTCGATCATAGTCAAACCCCTCCCCTTTAAGCATGCCTATATAATTGGGAAACAGTCGGCCGGCCAGCTCTATAGAGCAGCAGTGCAATCCAGTGTGAGCCACGGCATTAGCGCCACGCGGTAAAACTGAAAAAGGGTACAGCTGTGCAATACACTCTGCTTTCTCTGTCTCAAAGGCAATATTTTAGCAGTTTACAAAAGTTACTAGGGCTGGGCTGCAACGCTAACATGCAGGGAGCTAACTGCTAATGCTAGAAAGTAAAATGCGTTTTGTGGCAGGTTGTTAGTGCTTTGCAGGGCTTTACAGGTTCTACGAGGAAAAAGAAATATATTTGAAACCATATTTCTACAGGCGATAATATCTCTGAGAATGGGACTGGTAAAAGGCTTGCTTGGTTCCCGAAGCCTGGGGGCTTTTAGCAGCGGATATTAATTTCCATCTGTGCCAGAGAAAGGTGTTGAGGACAGCAATGAAGAGAGGGACATTAAGCTTTATTCAGTAATGCATTGAAACTCAGCCCATTCACTTCACAGCATCTAAAGAAAGGGGTACAGCTTCGACTTGGGTTTCACATCTCTTTGGGGAGGGGGTACCAAATACCAGGCAAATTACAACAGAACTTAATGTTTTACTTTTGGACTCGCTACAGCCTTCATTCGCTCATTCGTGGAGGCGATGTGCGCACATTCGTGAGGACGATCGTATGACGAACAGGAGTGCATGTAGCGTGATATACAGTTATGCAGGGACAGAGACCACCAAGAAGGGACTCAAAGAACATTAGGCAGGTGGCCTGCCTGCCTAAGGGGAACACAAAGGAAGAGAAAAAAGGACAGAAACAGTAGTGCTGTTGCAACAGACTTTTTGAGAAAATGAAAAGGGTCTCTAACTGTTACTGCAACCCTGCTACACATTGTAAGTGTAATATATGCATTGATCGCCTCCAACACAGCTGTAAACTGTAATGTATACTTTGAATTCATCCTACTCATTTGTAAATAGTACTGTATTTCAATCTGTTTTGACTGTATATTCGTTTGCACTTGTATGTATTTCTTTTGTGCCACTTTGGTGGCACGACCGATCAGTGCATCTAACTTGTAATCAAAGACTTAAATAAAATAAATAAACCCCCACCTCCCCATGGACTGCATTCCATCTCATACCCCTAGACACGGGTGGGGGGTGTGGAGGGGCTACATAAACATATTTAAAGCAGCTACCTGGAAAACAGTGCACACCTTCACAAAGCACTACTGCCTAGACATACAGTCCAGGAGGGATGCCAGTTTTGGAACTGCTATCTTGCACAACCTTTTTTCCTAAACAGGTTCTGGATCCATCCTCCTAAGGTACTGCTAGAGAGTCTGCTTATTGTAAAGCATCATTGATGGATTCTTGTTGTTTGAAGAAATAATTACTCACTGTTGCAATGTTGTTTATTTCCAGGAATCCATCAGTGTGATTTACAATCACTGACCCTGCCTCCAATAGGTTCACACAAAAATCAGTATTTTCTTAAGGTTGCTTGAGAATTCCTTATTGCAGTTCCTTAGCAATTGTTAGAATGTGATCAGTTAAATGTTTTTCATATTATCTGCTTTAGATTTGTTTGGTACTTTAAAAATGTTAATGAACATTTAATAAAAATGGTGGCTATTTAGCTAGTTTTAGTTGTCACAGCCCCTCCTAACTATAGAAACAAGTCTGACATTAGAACACTAGGGAGAGACTGACTTCTGTTTGGCCGTGACCAAGATGGCTGCTTAAAGAAAAGGCTCCTCACCTCGGGTCTTTGTTATTTTTTACAAGTATTTGCAAAAACCCTCAAACTTTATTTTTATAGAATTTGTTTCAGTTCATTCTGCTGAAACAAATGTTCCTGTGCTGTGATCAACGTTTTCTGCCAGAATAATTTTTTTTAAATTCCTGCTGAGTCACGACTGATGCGATGGCTACCGCAGCTCACCTGGTGTCTCCTTAGGGACAAGCAGCTGACCCGACAGTATGACTAATGCTGGAGAAGATACTAGCAGAAGTGTCTGGAGTTACACATTCTGTTAGCAGCCTGGAAAGCAAAACAGATAACCTCAGTCTACTAGTTGGAGACACAGAATGTGCTCTGAAGGAAATGGACATTCCAGGGGACCAAAGAGACGCTGAAATCTACAGGCTGCAGTTGGAGCTAGGACTTATTTGGGAAAAGATAGATTACTTAGAGTGCTGTGGATGCAGTAACAATATAAAGATTCCTGGAGTGCCAGAAGGGGATGAGGGAAAAATGTAGAAGTTTTTGTACAGTATCTCCTTTCAGACTTGTTTCAACTCAAAAATAGCCCTCTAGAAGTGCAGAGAGCCCACTGTACCTTAACACCCAAGCTGAGAGCAGAGGAGAAACTTCGACCAACACTGGCTCTCTTTCTTCACTTCTCCTATGAAGAATGCCTGTTAAAGCTGGCCAGAGAGAAAGAAGCCCTTATCTGGCATGGGCATCACATCTCCTTCTATCAGGATTATGCAGCTTACCTAACAAAGAAGAGAGCAGCTTTCACAAATCTACATAGATACAGTACATAGAAATTGTTGGTAGATAAGGATTGCTAGGCCCATCTCAGTCTGCCTGTAAACAGTCATTTCCTAGTCATGTGGTGGCTGTGGAATTCAAACCCATGACTATGGGGTCATCAGCTACATAGCCCAGTGCTCCAACCTCTACACTATATAGCAGGCCTTCCCTTCAAAAACATGGTATCTGCTGTAGAGTGGTCTATCCAGCCACCTTTAAAATTTAGAAAATGGTGTTTTTCATAATTGTATGGATGCAGGAGAAGCAACTACTTTTGCCCAGTGGGCTTGGGCTACAGACAGGGTTCCTCCAGCACAAAATGTCAAGAACCTCCCAGTCAACCATGCAACTGTTGAACCACAACAGACAGACACTGCTGATTACTTGCCGGCTCCCTCCATTAGCCATGCACCCCCAGAATTGTGGCAGAGAAAATTGGACAGGAACAAAAAAATTCTAATACCCACACAAATGCCACTACAGCAATGAACCAACCTTATCGCAGGACAAGCCATGGTTCCCAGGCCTTTAACAGTGACTCTTCAGCAACGGATTCACCACTGGAGAGGTCAACACTTACAAAAGTAATGTCAGACACTGTCAGTCAGCCCTTGGAACCTGCAGATGGACAGCTCCACTACCAAAACCCATGCTAAGGGTTGACACAATCTTCTTTGACCTCATGGCCAGATATAGCCTAGGGCCCCTGGAATCAGGCATCCCTGCCTCCATGGCACAAACAGTTGCATCACTCTGAAATGAAGGCTGCTACCGGACTGTATATTCATGGCAGTAAACGGTGCTGATATGTTATTGGATTTGGGGTAAGAAGCTTAGGGGAGTGTGTATCAAATCTAAGGTGGAAAGACCTCAGTTCTATTACGTATTATCAGTATGGTTCTTTATATAGAGGATGAACTTATTTTCCCTTAAGGGGGCCCCCCTCACTGATGGCACAATTCCACCCTCCTCCTCCTCCTCTATCACTGCTTCACAGTCTCCTGCCAGAAACACTGTTGGCTCAGGACTTACAGTCCCATGCTTCTGTCTCCATTTAACTGCAGTTTTTCTTGACTGGGTCTCCCAGTAACTCTGCCAAGTGTAGACATCCTATAGAGGTCCTTCAAACAACATGAAGTCTTGCTGTATTCTGACAATAGCAGTGAGTCCCAACCTTCGAACTGCCCCGGAGATGAAAGAGTTAACTTTCCATGCCAGGCATGGAACGCTGAGCTCGAGCTCGGTTGAGACTCTGTCTGTTGTTCTTCAAACTCAAACCGTCAGATTCTTTACTCCGCCTCACTGAACAGTCGCTCCGGAGATTTCTCCTTCTGCTCGGTTCAATTTGTCAGTTAAAGTACCACTTTTCTCAGTTTTCGACCGAATTTAAACTGTAACCTGTCGGTTCAGTCTCTGTCTGTGGTGTTCGTGAGTACTAGATAGGTTTTATTTTATTCTATTCTGTGTGGAACTTGTAAACGGTTTATCGGTTCGCTTTGAACCAATCAAGTTGTTTAAAAAAATCTTAAATTCTGTTTTTAGAGTGTGGTTACCGGTTCTTATCGGTTTTAAAAAAAACAGATTTTATTACGGTTTTTTCCACGACCCATGACACGGTTGGGAACCGATAAGAGGGTCTTGCCTGGCAGATTGCCATAAAAGGGTAAGTTTGGTTAGGACTGGCACTATGTCTGAGAAACCCAAAAGAAAAACCGGACCCATTGGGTTTCAACACTGCAGTGTGTGTGGGGAAGTCTTTGCCAAGGCTGACCCCCACACCACCTGTGTTTATTGTCTGGGGTTTGACCACCTCAATGCAGACTGCCAGATTTGCAAAAATTTCCCTGTAGCTACCCAAGAAAAGATAGCTGGTAGGCTCAGGGATAGGGAGGCCAAAAACTGGATGGCCAGCCCGGTTCGGTTCAAACCGAACCAGAAGGAGTGCCCTCTGACCAGGGCGAGACTTCTTCGGGCAAAAGGAGAGCCGATTCTGAGAAGTCGGTTCTGGCTAAAAGAACTAGAAAATAAAAATCAGCTGGTGTGGAGCCAAAACTTTCCTCTCCAACCGCTGAAGAAATAGCCAAAGCGATCAAAATTGTTCAGTCGCTTTCTTTGAGCTCCGACCGAACTAGCACCATCAGGCGCTGCTTCCACCAAGTTCAAGAGTATGATTTAGGAATTTTATGAACCGAGGAGGAGGAAGAGGGTATGAGGAAAGTGAATGTGGATTTGAAAGTCTGGATGTGCCCATTGACCTGGACATCTCCCCAGACAGACCTTCAGGAGTGTCTCCTCCTAGGCTTTCTGAGTCCCCCTCCCATTTCATGTTTTATAAAAAAGTGGCTGAAACCCTCCAGCTTACTATGGAAGAAGCTGTGGATGACCAGGAGGAGCCTGACTATGTGGAAATGATGGATATCCCAGAGTCTAGGAGGCTGTCTATTCCCTTGCACAAATCTTTTGGGAAACAGACATTTAAGATTTTAAAGACTCCTAACACTATACCTCCTGTAGATAAGAGAATGGACAAGAGGTATACATTGTCAGGCTCTGACACGGAGTTCCTTACACAACAATGCAGCCATGTTGGGGTAGTGCAGGCTGCAGCCTGTGATAAGGCAAACATTCCCTTGGCTTCACACCCCCCCGGACAAGGACTCCAGGAGGATTGATGCCATGGCAAAGAAACAGTACATGGCAGCATCCTTTGGACTCAGACAGGCCAATTATGTAGCCTATACTGCTAGGTATCAAAAATCCAGATGGGACACTGTTATGGCCCTAGCAAAACAGGTCCCTGGCCAGCTTGCCAAGGAGCTGGAGCAGGTGGCTGCTGATGGTATTGAGGCATCCAAGGTGCAATTCCATGCTGCAGTAGACTCCAATGATGTGTCATCTAGAGTCATGGCTACATCTGTGGCACTTCACAGAATGGCTTGGCTCAGATGTACTAGCCTGTCACAGGATGCCCAGACTAAGGCCATGGATTTTCCTGTTGTGGGTAATTCTCTGTTTGGGGAGAAAACAGAGAATTATATGAAGAAAATGGATGAGTATAGGACCACCTATAGGAGTGCACAGGCCAAGGAAAGGCAGGCCACTCCTCAAAGGCAGCTTCCCAGGGGCAGGGGAAGGCCTTTTCATAGGCCTTTTTACCAAGCCCAGGCCTCCTCTTCTGCTTATGCCCAGAGGGGGT
The DNA here is from genome assembly GCA_016271365.2 of Neoceratodus forsteri. NCBI lineage: Eukaryota > Metazoa > Chordata > Ceratodontiformes > Ceratodontidae > Neoceratodus > Neoceratodus forsteri. The sequence continues at coordinate 242,750,157 of CM057451.1, forward strand.
TCTTTAGAGGGAGAGGCAGACGGGGTACAAGCAGGCCTGCTTCCACCCCTCAGCCCAAAGCCCCTGCCAAACAGGCACCCTGATGGGGTTGCCAGGGCCGATTCTCAGCTACCTGTAGGGGGCAGGCTGGCTTACTTTGTCCAGGACTGGGAGTCTCTAACATCAGACAAATGGGTCCTGGAAGTAGTAAGCCAGGGACTGGTTCTCAGCTTCAAAAAGTTTCCAAAGATGAGAACCAGATCCTTTCCACCTGCAAGTCCAGAAGAGGCACTTGCCTTAGAGGCAGAGGTCTCTTCCCTCCTAGCTCTCAGAGCTGTGAAAGGTTTCACCCTACACCAGGGCAAAGGGTTGTACTCCAGGTACTTCCTTACCCCAAAAAAGACAGGAGAATGGCGGCCCATCCTGGATCTCAGATACTTAAACAAGCACCTTTTAAAACCAAAATTCAAAATGGTGACTCTGGGAATTATTCTACCCTCTCTAAGGCCAGGGGACTGGCTAGTGTCCCTGGACCTGAAGGATGCCTACTTCCATATTCTCGTCAGAAGCTCCCATCGAAAGTACCTCAGGTTCGAGCTGCCCTCAGGCCATTACCAGTTCAGAGCAATGCCCTTTGGCCTCACCTCTGCTCCAAGGGTATTCAAAAATGCCTGGCAGTGGTAGTTGCTTCTCTAAGAAGGCAGAAGATTGCCATCTTCCCTTACCTGGACGACTGGCTCATAGTAGGCCAGTCCCCAGACCAAGTCAAGTTACACTTACAGATAACTCAGCAACTTCTCACTTCCTTGGGTTTCCTTCTAAATCTTCCAAAGTCAGTTCTAGAGCCTGTCCAGCTCCTCACCTTCATAGGTGCAGAGCTAGACACAGAGAAGGCCAGAGCCTTCCTTCCCCTGGACAGGACAAGGACCCTGGTCTCTCTGGCCTCCTCATTCACCCTGCAGGTGTCTCGACCCGGCAAGGCATTTTCTACAGCTCCTGGGGCACATGCTTCTACAGCAGTAGTGCAGGGAGCAAGATTTCAGATGAGGGACATTCAGTTCCATTTGAGAGCCTTTTGGTCTCAAGGAAGGACCCTCTGACCAAATTGATCCCAGTAACTCGAACCCTGATCCAGGCCCTACAGTGGTGGCAGGATCAGAACAATCTGAGACAAGGGTTCCTTTGTCACTCAGTCTCACTCTTTAATCCTTACTACAGATGCCTCCCTCTTGGGGTGGGGGCTCACATGGGCGATCTCGCCACCCAGGAGTTGTGGTCCCCTCAGGAATCTCTACTCCACATCAATCTGTTGGAGCTCAGAGCAGTATTTCTAGCACTTCAAGTTTTTTCCAAATCTGTTCAGAACAAAGCTGTACAGGTCAGAACAGACAACACCACCACAATGTGGTACATGAACAAGCCAGGAGGCACTCGGTCTACGGCCTTGTACACCGAAGCAATGAAGTTGTGGTCTCTGGCTTACTCCCTGAGCACCTCCCTCACGGCAGTTCACCTCCCAGGCAAGTACAATGTCCTGGCAGATGCTCTCAGCAGGATTTCTCAGGGCCATCACGAATGGTCACTGGACCCCCTGGTCTTGGAGGTGATATTTTCCAGATGGGGCACTCCCCCAGATAGATCTTTTTGCAGTCCCAGACAATCACCAACTTCCCCTTTTTTGCTGCAGGCCCCCAGTGTTGGGCTCAGTCCCCTGGATGCCTTAGTTCTCAATTGGGAAGGGAAGTTTCTCTATGCTTTCCCCTTCCCTCTCCTGTTCAAAGTGCTAGTCAAAATCAGATCTCAATCCTGCAAGATGATCCTGATTGCTCCAGACTGGGCCAGACAGCCCTGGTATCCACTCCTACTGTCCTTAGCAGTCCATCTTCCCCTGTGTCTTCCCAGGAATTACAACCTGTTAACCTGTGCTCAGGGGAGGGTTTGGTACCCGAACCTCAAATCTCTCAATCTCAAGGCCTGGCTCTTGAAGAGTTAGAATTTGCTGATTTACACCTCACCCAAGGTGTAATGGATATCCTGAAGGCTTCTAGAAAACCTTCCACCAGGGCTACTTATAATTCCAAATGGAAAAGGTTTTCCATATGGTGCTCTGGGAAGCATATTTCCCCAGACTCTGCTGATTTGCCCACAGTCCTTGATTATATGGTCCACTTAAATAGCTTGGGGCTGAGACCAGCTACACTGAATGTGCATCTGGCAGCTGTGTCTGCCTTTATTTCAGCAGGTAAGCCCTCTTCTCTTTCAGCTCACCCTGTATTCTCTAAGTTTTTCAAGGGATTGCTTCACACCAACCCTCCATTCAGGGACCCTGCCCCTGCCTGGGACCTTAATGTTTGCATTGCTCAGCTTTTGCAACCCCCTTTTGAGCCTTTGTCCTCAGCAGAGCTTAAGTACTTGACTTGGAAAACTGTGTTTCTGGTAGCCATCACTTCTGCCAGATGCATAAGTGAATTACAGCTTTGTCAGTGGAGCCTGATTTTATCTCCTTTCATAGAGATAAAGTGGTCCTCAGGACTAACAGGAAGTTCTTGCCTAAGGTGGTTTCAGATCTCCACCTTAAATCAGTCTATGTCTCTTCCAGTGTACTTCACTGACCATTCCTCCTCTGGCGAGAGGAGGCTGCACAGTTTAGATGTGAAAAGAGCCCTTAGCTACTACATAGAGCGTATCAAGGGTCACAGGTTTGAATCCCTCCAACTCTTCCTCACTTATGGCGAGGTTGGTAAAGGGAAACCTGCCACTAAAATATCCATTGCCAGGTGGATTGTCTCTTGTATCCAATTTTGTTATGAAAAACTGGGTAAGATTCCACCCTCAGGCCTGAGGGCTCACTCTACCAGAGGTACAGCTGCTTCCCTGGCTGCTGCCAGGGACATCCCTATTCTAGAGATATGTCAAGCAGCTACCTGGAAAACAGTTCACACTTTTACCAAGCATTACTCCCTGGATATCCAGGCTAGGAGTGATGCTCGGTTTGGCACAGCTGTGCTTCAGAGCCTATTCTAAGTGGGTTCTGTCCTCCTCCATGAAGGTACTGCTTTGTAGTCTGCTGTGTCAGAATACAGCAAGACTTCATGTTGTTTAGCAAATTACTCACCTTAGTAATGTTGTTTCTTCTAATGGAGTCTTGCTGTATTCTGACCTCCCCCTGCCTGCCCCTCTCAGAACCTCTGTTTTTGAGATGTGGGTGGGCAGTGCAGTGTTGGCACTCAGTAGGTGCCCACCCTGTTATTTTCACCCCCTTTTTTCTTGGGGTGAGTGGGTGTTGTGTTTTTCATTTTTTGGGTCACCTGACTTGAGTCTTTGTTTTGGGACCAAAAAATGTGTTTTTATGTTTAGTAGCCAGTTGGCTAGTGTAGGTTTACAGCTTCCACACAGGGCCTTAGTGAGTTTAGCTCGTAAAGATCTGATGGTTTGAGTTTGAAGAACAACAGACAGAGTCTCAACCGAGCTCGAGCTCAGCGTTCCATGCCTGGCATGGAAAGTTAACTCTTTCATCTCCGGGGCAGTTCGAAGGTTGGGACTCACTGCTATTGTCAGAATACAGCAAAACTCCATTAGAAGAAACAACATTACTAAGGTGAGTAATTTTTTCTTTTCTTCCTCCTTAGCTTTGCACCTATCCCCCATCCCCCTCAGACCAGTCACTGCCGTGGTCCTCTTACAGGAATGATTACCCCCCAACTGCTTGAGCTCAGAAAATAGCGCTCACCTATGCTGCAGCACATGGTTTAGCAGTGCACCACACACTCCCAGAGAATGGATGTCCCTGATGATTACCAGTGGTGTTACAGGTGGCCTGGTTGCTCCCAACATGTGGTCGGTCCTTCACTCTCTCCATTGCAATGATCCAGTTTGTTGGGACTTCCAAGGCGCTGGGGTTCACCTCCTTAAAATGCCTGTTCCTTAAGGACAGTCTTGTGGAGTTGACTCGAAACGGGTGGGGCAGCATGAGAGGTACAAGGAGACATACGTTAACTAAGCCTGAAACTAACGAGGGGTCCCACATGGTCCAGATGTGAGCTGGGAGGAGTGCAGTCCTGTAAGTATAGGGGAAGTGTGAGGAGGAGGAACTTGCTCCTAGTGGCACTGGAGTGCACAGCCTTTACACCATGCTTTCCACCTGTGCCACTGTTTCAGATCCCTAAAGAGGGAGACTGGCAGGGATGCAGGGTGCTGTGATTTACACTGATGGTCAAACACCACAGAGCCTAGTCTTAGGCCTGTCAGACAGAATCCTTCAGGGCCTATCTTCGAGGAGCACTCCTACAATGGCAAAGAGTAATGGACACAGTAGAGGGTAAGTTGCCTTTTTTGAGACCCCTGCCTAATTGCCACTGGGCCCCTAACTGAGGGGACATTGTAACCCCAGTCAGGAAGTGCTTGAATGGGTCTCCTATCACTCACATGCTCTGCAGTTAAACCTTTGGTGGCTGAAGTCTGGACCATGTGACCCCTGCTTCACCACTACAATTTCTGAAGAAGGGTTTATACTGAAAACTTCGTCCCCCATATATACCAGCTATCAACCTCCACAGTTGTAAAACATGTTGCACACCTTCTAAGTGGGTGACTATGATCATTGGTGTACCATTATGATGACTGGAAGTCCGAAATAGAGCAGATGGGAGAGGGGTTGGGCTGGAAGGTACTCAAGGGCAGGACCTCCTGTCATCTCCTGAAGATGACTACCACCTCACAGAAGCAGGGGACTGCTGTGGTGGAGTAGGGGAGAGGAGCTGCAAGCAGACTTGCAGTCCCATCACAATCTGACACATGCAGCAGCTCTCTTCTATGTGTTAAAGCTATGGTCTTCCCTGGCATAGGGCATGGGCTGCTTAAGTTTCCCTCTGTAGCCAGTGGCAGCTCTCAAGGGGGCCTTCTTTAGCCTACACATATATACTGATTTTGTAGTATTCTCCCCCCTTGGGTTAGACATCACAGCCTTCTCAGGGCAAATGTGGAATTAACACTACTGGTACAGGAGTCAGTAGATCAGGAATTGGAGTTTGCAGGGTTCTTTCTTCTGTCCTATATAAGCATCTGTTCTATCATGAAATCCTGGAAGCAAGATATGTGGAAAGTGCATGGCTTCTGTTCTAGTCTCCGCTGCAGCTCCAGGTGGAGGGATATACTATGGACCCAAGGGCAGTTGTCAACACTACCCCTGGCTGCACTCCTAGGCTGCAACACACTTTACACTGCTCATGAACTGAGAGGGTTAAGAGGGTACTGTTGTACCTTCCATTTACCAGATAATCTTTGAGCCCCCTGCCCCCCATCCGTTATGTGCTTTCTTAGCCACTCGGTGCAGTGGGCAATGGCACCCCTCCTCTTTTAGTCTTATTTCTCCCTCTGTCCTCATATCATAGCTGCTAGGTCAGTCACAGCATCCTTTTACTGACAGCTTGTTCCCAGAACCTGGTTCAAGCATTACGAGTCACACTTAAAAGCAAACACCTCCTTTCATTTCCTGAGGGGGAACGAGTACAGCTAGCTGGAAGTTTTAGGTTACTAAACTCAGAGTCTGACCGGTGTAGGGAATTGGTTATACCCTTTTCCACTGTTTGTCTGTTGGCCTTTACCAAGAAGGTAGTTAACCCTAGTGGTTAGTGCTTCACCTAATGTGTACAGGAATGTTCTATAGCAAGTTGTTTATTATTGTTAGTCTTGTTTGTTTTACTCTGTATTTTTGCTTGCATGTGCTATGGATTATTAGTCATGCATGGAAACAGAAGTACCAACATGCTGCCAACAGTGTGTCCCGAGTACAGTTACTCCTTCCAGTATCTTTTCTGTGCATGCTGTGGGGCATATGTTCATGTTATGGTCCCTGTCTAAGCCGTGTTAAAAAGTCTTCAGTACTTGGCTTGCAAGATGGCTCTCTATTCCCTGCAGACGGTGCAAAGGTTTGGCTGGCACTAGTGCAGCTAAAGTTTGAAGGCTGGGTCTCCCAGTCATATAAATCAGCAGCAAAATGTAACTCCATGCTAAATGCTCTCACACAAGAAAGTCCCCCATAAACGCTAAGTTACGGCAGCAGATTCCATTACTCTTAATTTAATTCAAATAATGTTCAGGGAATAAACTCCCCAATCAAAAGTAAACAGATACTCGCACACCTAAGGAAAGAATGTTGTGACATAGCCTTCCTTCAGGAGACTCATCTGTTTGTAGCAGAAACCAAAAACTGACATGGCAGTGGGTGGGCCAGGTCATAGACAGCTCATTCTCCAAAAAAGAGAGGGGAGTTGCAATCCTCCTTCATAAAATCAGTCATGTTCCTCAGAGTACTGCTGGGTTCTGTAAGAATTTGCATTGACTTGTGAACCTTTCTTCTAGTCAATGTCTATGGACCTAACCAGGACTTGTCCTCCTTTTTCCCAGAGTTAGCCAATGCAGTAGCCAAACTCCAGGAGGATGGGGACTGCCTAGTGATAGGAGGTGATTTTAATGAGGTATAGGACCCTCTTTTTTACCACCTCAAAGGGCACTCAGTACTTTCTACAAAAGCCAGGAATGCACTGCATTTGCTGGAAGAGGAATTCAAACTAGTGGACCCCTGGAGAAGTCTCCACCCAACTGGTAGAGACTTCTCATTTCACTCAGCGCCACACAACACGAGTAGTTGCCTTGACTTCTTTCTTGAAAACAGTCAGGTCTTACAAGATGTGCAATAGGCCTCTGTAGCACCGATTGTTATATCTGATCATACCTGCACAGACATTACCTCATCAATAGGGCAGGCATCCCCTGAGACTCCCCACTGGTGGATGGACAACTTTTTACTCTTATGCAAAGACTTCTTGCTTTGGCTTTCCAAAGAAATAAATCTTTTTTTCACCTGCAGTGACTTTCTGGAGGACACAAGGGAATTATTGTGGGGCCCCTTTAAGGCCTACATTAGGGGGAGAATTAAGCAATGATGCATGATAGGGTGTGAGTTATGCTGGGATAACCATACACCTGGGGTGATTGGGCATGAGGCCAGAGGCTGAGTGCATCCAACACCCCCAGAAGTGAGGTTATCCCAGCACAACCCACACCCTGGTGTGCATTATTGCTGTTACACAGTGGCTCTTATTTATTAATACTGTGGGGACCAAAATGAGCAGATTGGGTAGAGAACAAGTGTTGGAACATCCCTTTTATGTGTAGGGACATCTGTTTTATAGTATCAGTTGTACAGTTTTATTTTTCCATTTTTTTTGAGGAAACACTCCCCATGTGAAAGAAACTGTATCCAGACCAGGACCCGATGAATTACATCCCAGGCTACTCAAGGAATTAGCATAGTTATGCAATCCCATCCGTATTATATATATAAAATCCCTAAATGAGGGATTCATACCTGACCCAAGTCAAAATTTGAAGTGGTTGAGTAATCTTGGACCACTGATACAGTACCTGTATGATTGACCCTAGAACAAGGCATGGGCTCAGACCTTCCCTGGGCTCAACTGAAAAACCAAGGAACTCCGGCTTCTCCAAGTGCACAGTTTTCCAGGCAGACCTAGAGAACCCTCATTAAAAATTATAATTCCACTCTCCATCAACTAGATCCATGGGAAACCCCTATGGCACAACCCCATATCATGACCGATGACCAGTTCCTGTATGAGGAACAATGTGCTGTTAAGGGAATATATGCAGTGGCCCTCCTGCTAGACCAGCAAACAGGAGCAATGGACTCCTTTGCTAACCTCTCTACAAAGTTCTTCCTTCCCAGAGCAGATTTCTGGAGGTATCTCCAACTCGGAATGGCAGTGGAGGGCAGGCAGGCCCAAGCCCCAGTGGATGAAATGGTTGCCTACCTACACTATTGACCAGATTGCTACAGAACCTCCAGAGGATTAGAGGCAAGATACAGAATGTCATCTTCAGTCCCTGCATTCCCACATTACATAACAGTAAGCTAAAATGGGAGTCTGAGCTACAAATCTCTATTCCTACAGACACCTGGGAAGCCTTAATCAAAACAGTACATACCAGCCTCCAGGACATGTGATATCAATTAAGTCACAAAAAAAAAAAATCCTCCATAGGTGGTACAGCACTGCAGAACAACTTAAAATATATCCTATGTCCACAGACACTTGCTGTCGATGACACCAACAGGATGGCACTCTAACTCACGATTCACATGATAGTTTTCTAAACAGCTTGGGGGCACTGCTAGGGGGGCTGTGTTCATTATCTCTATTGGGTAGGATGTGCTGAAACTCTATCCTGACTGGATAGCACAGGAACCAGGAATTATAGCTGATAATCTGAAGGGATGATGCTACCTTGTGTGTGATCAACGCAGCTGGGGTCACTACTTGAGGGGGCTGTGTTCTCAAGCTCTATTATCAATGTGTAGTGTACTGTGTGATTGAATAATATCTTGCTTGGGGCACTACTTGAGGGGGCTGTGTCTTAATCTTTGTTATTAATGTGTAGGGTACTGTGTGCTTGAACTATATCCTGTGTAGCTCAAAACCAGGGAATTTAATTGTAGTAAAGTACACTGAATGTGTAGTGTACTGTGTGATTGAACCATATCCCGCTTGGGGCACTACTTGAGGGGGCTGTGTCTTAATCTCTGTCATTAATGTGTAGGGTACTGTGTGCTTGAACTATATCCTGTATAGCTCAAAACCAGGGAATTTAATTGTAGTAAAGTACACTGAATGTGTAGTGTACTGTGTGATTGAACCATATCCCGCATGGGGCACTACTTGAGGGGGGCTGCGTCTTAATCTCTGTCATTAATGTGTAGGGTACTGTGTGCTTGAACTATATCCTGACTGTGTAGCTCAAATCCAGGGAATTCAATTGGGGTAAAGTATGCTGGAGGCCCCGGGTAACGGCAGATCGTGGGAATGCCTAGGCAGGTCAGGGAACAGAGCGGAACATTGGGCAAGGAAGGGGGAAAAGCTGGGGCGCAATAGTACCGGGTGAAGTTAAAAGTTTGCATTAGTCTTGAGAAGGCTTGGGTAAGGATAAGTGTGGGGAGGATTGTGGGCTGTAATGGATGTAGAGCAGCAGTATGGATGGGCCTCTTGTGGAGACTGGGGGGTTGTCCAATATGTCACAGACTGGGGGTGCTGGACGCTGAGGTGAGGAGGCTTAGAGAGGAAATGGAGAGGAGGGGGTGGAGGAGGTGGGGGCCAGGGACAAGTGAGCAACCACACACAAGTAGAATAGGGCCTATGCAAGGGGGGAACCCTGGATCAGAGCGGGGGTGGGCTCTCTGGATGGGAGGAATGGTATGGAAGGATGGACTAGAGTCGGGCCAGATAGAAAGGGGAGGGCCCAGGATAAGAGGGAAGAGGCAGCAATGATCAGACTGATGGGAGTGAAAAACAGGTTTGAAGCGCTGACAACTCTGGTAGAGAGGAGAGAGGAGACACAGGAGGAGGTGGAGGAAGGGGGAAAACAGAGGGAGTGCAGCTGATGGTCATGGGGTAAGGGAGGACATGAGAAACAAAGGAGGGGAGGTGAGTGCTGAGATAAAGGGGATGGAACAAGGGGAGCATAGGGGAGGGAGGAGGGTAGGAAGCAGGAGACAAATGCTGGAGGCAAACAGATCCTGCAGCAGGAAGAACTCTAGGAAAGAGTATGCGAATGGATGGAGGGGGTAAGAGGGAGGAGGGGGGCGTTATGGTATTGGGGGATTCCATACTTAAAGGCATAAGATGGGGTAGCAGAGGAGAAAGGCATAGTCGTTATTTGGGTGGAAGCCATACCAGGGCTCAGGGCAGAAGGTGCAGGGCAGGCAGTTCGGAGATGTGGGATCAAGGGAAGTAGGAGACCGCACATAGTGGTGCACGTGGGAACAAATGACCTGGCAGGAGAGACGGTGGAGGTTGTGAAGGAGAGGTTCAATAGAATGAGTAAGCTGTGCGAGGAAGTAGGGGAGTCAGTAGCCTTCTCAGAAGTGCTTCTGGTACCCTGCGCTAGTACGACAAGGAAAGTGAGGATTGGTGAGTTCAATACATGGCTGGGAGAGTGGTGCAGGTCCAAGGGGTATGGGGTAGTGGGTGAATGGGGCAGTATCTGGGACAAGGGCCTGTATGCAAAAGACAGGCTACTCTTGAGTGGGGAAGGGGAAAGTGGTCCTAAAAAGGAAATTGGAAGAATATATTGAGACCAAGGTGACTTTAAACTAAGTAGAGGGGGAGGTGAGTGGAAAGATGGTAGGCAGGGAACCCGTAGGGCAGGGAGAGATGAACCTACCCCTCCCAGGCTGGCGAGGATATGTTCAAGGAAGGGACGCAAAAGGGACAACAGGAGAAGGAGCTGCAGGACCAGGAGGGAAAAGAGGCAGGATGGAGGGTGGTGTCATTAAACGCGAGGAGCTTGGGCAACAAAGGAGCAGAGCTACAGGCGCTTTTGGCAGTCGAAAGGGCTGACATTGCGGCCATTACGGAAACATGGGCCACCGGGACTGGGTCCTGATGATCCCAGGTTACAAGTTGTACAGAAAGGATCGAGGGGGTGGCAGTATATGTGACAGATGGCATCAAATGTGCGAGGGAAGATGGAGAGGAAAGGGAGACAGCGGCAACATGAATGAGGCTCCTGGACTCCAGGGGGAGGAAGCTGTGGTTCGCGGTGGTGTACAGGCCGCCATCCCAAACAGTGGGAGTGAACAGGGAGCTTGCTGATCAAATCCGGAGGATGTGCAGGAAGGGGAACATTGTCATAGTGGGGGACTTGAATCTGCCAGGGGTGAACTGGAGCATTTCAGTCACCTCCAGTGCCAGAGAGCAGGTGCTGCTGGACACAATCCAGGAGGGGTTTCTGACTCAGTTGGTTGCGGGCCCCCACTAGGCTAGGGAACACACTGGACCTGGTACTGTCCAATAGCAAGGCAGTGAGGGGGATAAGGGTGGAGGACTCATTAACGGACAGCGATCACCAAACAGTGTGGTTCAGTGTCACAATGAGCAGGGAACCAGGTGGATCAACAACTAAAGTAGTGGATTTCAGGAGGGCAGATTTTGGGAGGATGAAGGATGTGCTGAAAGGGAAACTAGTGACATTAGACCCAGGAATGGAAGCAGAACAGAAATAGGAGACTATCAAAAGAGGAATTATAAAAGCAACAGAAATGTGCACCAGGCTACAGAGCAAGAAAGGCAAGGCTAAAAAAACATGTTGGCTAACAGGAGAGGTGATAGAGGAGTGAGAACAAAGAGAGCAACGTACCTGAAGTTTAGAAGGATAGGGATGGAGGAGGATAGGGAAGAGTATGCAAGATGGTCTAAGGAGGTACTGTAGCTAAGAGAGTGAGAAATGTGAAAGCTGCAAGGGAACTTAGATTAGCACAGGGAATCAAGGGAGGAGAGAAAGGCTTTTTTAGATATGTTAGGGAGAAAAGGAAGTGCAAGGACAGCATAGTGAGGATCAAGAGTGGGGGGGGGTGGGTAGGTGGAAAACGGAGTGGAACAGGCGGAGACACTGAATGAATACTTTGCTCAGTGTTCACACAGGAAAAGGGAGACCATTACCGCAGTGGGGGAGGGGAGGGAGGGAGGGGGGGATGATGGATGGCAAGATTGAGGCTAGTAGAGTACTGGAGGGGCTGAGGTCGCTTAAGATTTCAAGGCTCCTGGACCGGATGGTATCCACCCCAGGGTGCTGTGGGAGATGGCAGAGGTCATTATGATGACTGGGTAACCAGAGGGCTGGACGGGGGCCATGTGGAGGATGTCCTCTATTTGGACTTCAGCAAGGCCTTCGATTCAGTGCCTCATGGGCGACTGGGGGGAAATTAGATGGGGTAGGAGTGGGTATGAAGATGGCATGCTGGATAGCAAACTGCCTAAGCGGAAGGCTACAAAGGGTGGTAGTGAGAGGGGAACTCTCAGGGCCTAGACCAGTAACAAGTGGGGTGCTGCAGGGCTCAGTGCATTTTGGGCTTTCATCTCAGATATCATGGACGGGGTGGAGAGCAAGGTAAGCCTTTTCGTGGATGACACCAAGATGGGTGCAGTGGTGGATGAGGAGGAAGGGTGGAGACAGTTGCAGAGAGACCTAACCAAGCTGGAAGAGTGGTCAGAGAGGTGGCAGCTGGGGTTCAATGAAAGAGTGCAAAGTCATGCACTTGGGGCAAAGAAACCGAGAAGGAGTACTGGCTGGGGGGTAAAACTGGGGTCACTGAAGAGGAAAAGACCTGAGGGTACTGGTAACAGGGAGTATGAACAACATGGTCCAATGCAGGAAGGCAGCTGCGACGGCAAACAAGATGCTGGGGTGCATTATGAGGGGGTTCACATCAAGGAACAGGGAGGTCATCTTGCCCCCCTACAGGGCACTGATCAGGCTGCACTTGGAGTACTGTGTATAGCTCTGGAGGCCATACCTGAGGTGGGATGTCAAACTGCTGGAGGGGGTACAGAGAAGGGTGACTAGGATGATACAGGGGATGGAGGGAAGGGCTATGAGAACAGGCTGGGAGAACTGAATATGTATACCTTAGAGGAGAGGAGAGATGGAAGGGACATAATCGAGACCTTCAAGTACATGAAGGGGATCAACAAGGGAGGTGCGGATGGGGTGTTTAACCTAAGGAGTGGAAGAGACACCAGGGGCCATGGGCTGAGAATAGAGGGAGGAAGATTTAAGAGAGAGATGAGGAGGCATTACTTCATGGAGAGTGTGACAAGGTGGAACACCCTTCCGGAGGGAGAGTGATAGCAAGCAGGAATGTGGATCGCTTCAAGAGGGCATGGGATAGAGAGCAGGGAGGGGAGGGAGGGTGGGGGCAGAAGGTAACCAAGGGATGTCATGGAGGGAGGGGGGAGGGGCAACTGCAAACTAGGGAGCAAGCTGCACAACCGAGCAGACATTGATAGGCCAGATGGTCTGTCTCTGCTGGCACCTTCGTATGGTTGTACATACTTTGGACATGCCCAAAACTCACAAACTGCTGGAACCAGTTTATACAGTTCTGTGAGCAAATGACAGGAGGGTCTTAACTGCCCGACTCACTCCACTGGGTCCTGGGAAGCTGTCTGGCCATCCTTGGGATACCGAGAAACCAGAGGATATGGCAATTACCAGCATCTCTGGAAGCAAAATGACAAATACAAAGGCTGAACACATTACGAATACAGTAGTTCTCCCAGACTGCATAAGCAACCACTCACCAGTACTACTCTCATGGTCCAACAAAATTCATTAAGACCCCCCCCCTAAAATCATCAACAGTAGAAAACTACTACCTGGCCACCTGTGGCCGCTAAAAACATGCCTACGAGATCACGACTGGTCACCTATAGATGCAGTACCAGATGTGGACACTGCACTTGACTACTTTATCCAAAGCTTCAACACAGCCTGTGATGCACATGCACCCTTCATGAAGCACAAGATTAAAGGTGTTAACAACCCTTGGATCAACCTTGGTCTCCTTGAGCAAATGAAGGCCCGGGATCACCTCTGGCAACGTGCTAAGCTGACCAGAAACAGGGCAGACACTTAAGCCTTCAAAGCTGCAAGAAATGCCTGCACCCATGTGATTCGAAATGAAAAGGCCAACTACTACAAAGCAGTGCTAACAAACTCTTGGAAAGATGGAAATAAGTTTTGGGCCAACCTAACGGAACTAACTGGAAAAAAAAAGTCCCACCCGCTATGGTCCACCTAAATGGCCACAGCATCACAGATCATGTCACCGTGGCAAATGCCTTTAATGCAGCATTTACCAACCTTAGCCATGTTTTACTGCCAACTTTCTTTGATCCCCGTCAAGATACCATTAACTCAGTCAAAGTCAGAAATTTGGAGGGAAATACGCCATTCTACTGCAAAGCCGTTTCCAAGGACAGCACAAAAAAGTACATCCTTAGAGTACTTGGAAAGTCTAGATCAAGCAGCGACTCCCTCGACCTGAATCTCCTTGCTCTTACCCTCGATGAAGTCCTGACCCCCCTCACCAAAATCCTTAACAAATCTCTCATGCTCTCGCAGTTCCCCCAAAAAGGAAATCGGCGATGGTGACACCTATCCACAAAAGTGGTGATAAATCTGTTACAAGCAACTATAGACCAATCTCCATTCTCCCCCTCTCTCAAAAGCGCTGGAGAGAATAGCTGCTGACCAACTGAAAGAATACCTTACTAAGTATAACCTGCTATGTCAAGAACAACACGGATTTCGCAAGGGCCATAGCATGACCCGACACTCCTAGAGCTTACCTCCTACATCCACAATGCCCTGGACCAAGGGGATCTCGTTGGCACCACCTTCCTCAACCTAAGGCATTTAACACCATCAACCATTCACTACTGCTTCAACAACTATCTCTAATAGGCCTAACTCCGGACATAACTCTTTGGTTTCAAAGCTACCTCAGTGACCAAACACAGCAGGTAAAAATTGGCTAATCCCTCTCAACTCCCATCTTGGTCCGATCAGGAGTCCCACAAGGATCCATCCTGGGTCCTATGCTTGTCAGCATTTTCCTAAACAGCCTCCCTTCATCTTGCTCAGAAAAATCCTACTCTATACCGACGATGCTGTCATCTTCACCTCCCACTCTGACCCCTCCTTTCTTCAATTGCTACTACAAGAAAGTTTCACTGATGTAGAGGCATGGTTTAAATCCCACAAGCTTATTCTTAATTACAGCAAAACCAAATTAATGCTGTTCCTTGGTACCCACAGCAAACATAAAAACAGAGACCTCTCTATCTCAAACAGCAAAGGGGCCACCCTTGAACAAGTACATATATTTAAATATCTTGGGGTGATTCTTGACCCAACACTTGGATACTCTGAACGTAACTACGTAGCAAAAACTGTGAATACCTGCATAGGCCTGCTGTATAGACACAAGAATGCAGACTGGTCCCCTTAGATGGCTGCCACGATGCCAATAAAGCTCTAAACTATTTCATAACTGTATTCAGCAATGCATGCGACCTATTTGCCCCGGTCAGAACTGTTAAAATAAAAGGGTCCATTAACCTCTGGCTCACAGGACCACTAATTGCCCAGATGAAACAACGTGACAATCTCTGGCATATTGCCAGAGAGACAGGCAGGCAAACTGACATCACAGCTTATAAAATGGCTAGGAATAATTGCACCAGGATAGTGAGACAGGCCAAAGCTTCCTATTACTAAGAACAGCTGGAAAAAACACGGGGAAATGGCAGTGAGTTTTGGAAAAACATTAGGTCCCTCTCTGGTATAGAATCCAGAGCCCCACCGGATCTAATAGTCACAGCATCTGGCACTTTACAGCAACCTCTAGACCTGGCTAATGCCTTTAACAAGGCCTTCACGGACCTCAGCTCTGTACTCCCCCCTGAATTTCTCCAGTCCACGCCAGCCATGGATCCCATAGACACAAACCCTCCATTATCACGTAGAAATGGATACCACCTTTCTATTTCAGGCAAATCACAAGGCAACAGACTGTGAAATATATTAAAAGGACTCTAAACAAAACCAAGATTGGCAGTGACTCACTAGATATGAAACTGCTCACGCTCACCCTGGAAGAACTTGCCTCCCCACTAACCAAACTATTCAACACCTCCTTGCGAATTGGGATCTTCCTAGACAGGTAGAAGAATGCCCTGGTCACCCCTGTGTTTAAGAGCGGTGACAGAACTGATATGGGGAACTATCGCCCTATCTCGATACTACCACCTCTCTCAAAAGCATTGGAAAGAGTCATCTTTGATCAGCTCACTGACTGTCTAAACAAGTACAATCTGCTTTGCCCTCAGCAACATGGTTTTCGACAAAAGCACAGCACCATCACTGCCCTCATTGACTTCACCTTCCATGCATACGAAGCCCTTGATTCAGGAAAAACGGTGGGGTCCATATTTATCGACCTCACAAAAGCCTTCAACACTGTTAACCACCAAATCCTGCTAAGACACCTATGGACCCTGGGACTGTCAATTGATACCATCTCCTGGTTCAACAGCTACCTATCACACAGGATGCAGAGTGTTAGGATAGGGGGTGTTGCCTCTGATCCCAGAAAGGTAACACTAGGGGTCCCACAGGGCTCGATCCTAGGGCCACTTCTCTTCAGTCTCTTCATAAATTCCCTTCCCAAAGCCTGTCCTGCTAAAATGCTGCTGTATGCAGATGATGCAGTGATCTCAGTCCCAGGCAGCAATGCTTGTGAAATCTCTAAAACCTACAGAGTAGCTTTGCCATGCTAGAGGCGTGGTTCTCCCAAAACCATCTCCTACCGAACTATAAAAAAACTAAAACTGTGCACCTAACCATGACACATTTCAAAAGGAATGTTGAACCCTTGACTATCTATATCCAAAAAGGGGATAGCATCAAGCAAGTCTTCACCTTCAAATACCTTGGAGTACATATTGATGATACTCTCTCCTTAGTGCACCATATTGACCACGTAGTCAAAACTGGCAATATTAAGCTAGGCGTCCTATATAGGCATAGGCAAGCCATGACACACGAGGCTCTTAAACTAGTTACTCAAAGCTCTATCCTATCTATCATCAACTACGCACTAGTCATTTATGGTGCTGCCACTGACTCTGCCTTAAACAGAGTTGAACTGCTAGCCAGCAGGGCCTGTCGCCTGGTCCTTGGTGCCAACCAGCGTACCCATACTTGCACCCTTTACTCCTCTACAGGGTGGCTCCAGCTCCACCTCAGGACAAAGTATCAGGTGTGCATTATGGGGAAAAAGCCCTACTAGGTCTCACGCCTGACTCTACTGCCACACTGTTCCAGCAACACCCCTCTTCAAAGGTCACTAGAGGAACGGCTAAGGGAGTGCTCCATGTCCCATTTAAAAGAACATGCTTTGCTCAGCGGTCACTCTCCTACCGTGGCCCCACATGGTTTAACGAACTCCCTACTACCACATTGGAGCACACAAAAATTGGCCCTTTTAAAAGAGACTTACTAACCATTTTGGCAGAAAATAACCAGTGTGGCTGCAACCACTAGTTGCAGGCGGCCATGATGATATTTCCCCCTTTCCACCCACCCTTCTCCCGCACTCCTGCACCTCCTTGACAAAGCCTGTGGGTGGCTGTCCCCCTCTCCTGCTCCAGCCCTCACCCCTTTTCCAACATATGATGAAGCCCCCTCAGGCTACTTCTCCCAAGCTTCCACTGGCTTACTGTGTGACCCTGAGCAAGTCACTTAACCTCCTTGTGCTCCCAGGTCGCTGCTGTAAAAAAGCTTTCAGCTTAGTGTGCTATACCTGGTTAAACAACTAAATAAAAAAAAAAAACTGCGGGCTAGACTCCTTGAGGTCTTTTTTTAAGACCTAACAATATAAGTTGAACTGCATGCCAAATGCACTTCTAGTACCTGTACAACTTAGGAAATGCAATAGACTACTTGCCTGCATGTACTGCCTGCCAGCATACTGTCATCCTGCAATGCCCATCAAACTACCACTGTATTCTTGTCTCTTCTCCTAATGAAATGTAACCGTGTAATTTGTTCTGTCTGTTTGTTCTACCTGACATGGAACCTTTGTAGAAGAGCCTGTTGGCTCAAAGGTGTTAATCTGCAAATGAAATAAATAAATAAGAACTGCCTCACGGATGAAGCCCTAAGCACTGCCATTCACAGTTCAGTAATCTCTATAATAGACTATGGGCTTGTGATCTATGGGTCTGCCACTGACACAGCTCTCCGATGCATTGCCATAGCACTAAACAAGGCATGTCATCTCCCAACATCTACAAACCGCCTTACACACACCTGCAAGATCTACAAACATGCAAACTGGCTCCAACTATTTGGCAAAATTAAATATCAAACCTGCATCCTAGCAAAAAAGCAAACATTGCACCTACTACCCCCTGGATCACAGGCACTGCTGAGACCATATAGCGGTTCATGACAAACCAGGAATTCAAACAACCTCTCCTTCACTGTTCCCCTTTGCAGGACTACCCAAGGCCAATGATCCTTCTTTTTCAGAGCATCCTCCTGGTTCAACACCCTGCCAGCAGAAGTTACCAGGAAAGCAACCCTGGGTGCCTTTAGCTCAAATCCAGTGATACTAGGCGCCGTGCCCCAGCATGGCATAACTTAACCCAACTTAGCATATATAAACTTTCCTCTGCCGAGTTGGCTGTATTTACTTCAAGTTCCATGTGAGGAGAGGGTCCTCCTAGTTTCAGACTGGAGTTCCAATTTGAATAAGCTAAATCACCAACGTCAAGGTGAGATCCTTCGATTTAGTCCCTAACTTTCCAGTGCCTCAATGGCTACTAACTGACTCCTTTTATACTGTGCTCCCAGCAAGGATTTTACACAGGTGTTTAACTTTCCAGTGCCTCAGTGGCTGCTAATTGACTCACTTTATACTGTGCTCCCAACAAGGATTTTACACAGGTGTTTTAAAGGGAGCATACTAAGAAGGAGCACCACAAACTCCCCAAACTCAAACAAATCCAAAATAGCATGCTGAAACCTTTTATGTTACTGCACATTGGAATTCACATTTCTTCCAGGGGTGCTGCTAGGTTGTAGCAAACAACATACAATTCAAAGATACTAGCCCCATAACACAGCATAACATATTTAAACTTTCCTCTGCCAAAGTTGGCTATATTTACTTCAAGATCCATGTAAATATAGCCAACTATGGTGGAGGAAAGTTTAAATATGTTATGCTATGTTATGTGGGGGTGGGAGGGCACTAGTATCTTTGGATTGTATGTTGTTTGCCACAACCTAGCAGCACCCCTGAAGAAATGTGAACTTCCAGTGTGAGTGAATATAAAAGGTTTGAGCATGCTATTTTGGATTTGTTTGAGTTCGGGGAGTTTGTGGTGCTCCTTCTTAGCATGCTCCCTTTAAAACACCTGTGTGATATCCTTTTTGGGAGCACAGTATAAAGTGAGTCAATTAGTAGCCACTGAGGCACTGGAAAGTTAAACACCTGTGTAAAAATACAGTATTGTTGAAATGGAGAACTGAATATTCCCCTAATTTAACAGACTGGCTGGGTTCTCTCCTTAAACTGGCTGAATATGAAAAGTTGACCCATCTGGCAAACTAAAAGATGGGTAGATTTCAAGCAGTTCCTTCCTGTGACTCGCACAAGTACCAGATTAGTTGAATCAACCTGTCCTATTATTCTAGGTATGATTTTGAAACTAAACAACTATATAGTTCCACTGGTGTTACTGTGTGAATTACTGGCATACATTATTGCTGAAATATAGTGCTTTGATCCCAATTTGGATATTATTCTTCCTGTCTCTTAAGTAAGCAGTAACCCACGACAGGGTGTGTGGTTATTGGGGATTAACGAACACCCTGGGTGCGTTGTGAGGCACAAGTCTGCAGGCCGAGTGTCCTCACAGCACCCGGGATGTTCATTAATCCCCAATAACCGCACACCCTGGAGTGGGTTGTTGCGCTTATAACTTGGGGTTACCCCTGTGTTAATAAACCAAAGGAAACGCATGAAATATTTTTTTAAAAATGTGGATTTTGGGAAGTATCCTTCCCCCACACAAAGTAGTTCCTGCACAGTAGTAAAGGAACAGCAGGTTAACTGTTTTTGTACAGAAAGGAAGGGAGAGCCCACATGCAGGAAGAGTTTGCGACACAGTAACTGAATGGAGAGACACACACAGGGCACTACAGCAACTTTAATTTCATGTTGTGTGTGTGCCTCTCCATCTGTCTCCCTGCTGCTTGCTCTCTCTCTCTCTCTCTGTCTCTCTCCACCGCACAGCTACAAATAGCGACACCATTGCGTTCAGGTGCTCTCTATCCCCACACACTCTCTCTCCCTACAAATCAGCACAGCACCAGGGAAATACCAAAGACAGTACAAGACTGCACAATTAAGAGAGAGAAAAAAAATATATATCACTGAGAGACAGTGACAGCACCATGTTCAGCTGCTCTCTCTCCCCACACACTCTCTCTTCCCTACAAATCCGCATGGCCGCGGGGGAACACAAATCACAAGAGAAACAGAGAAAGATAGTGTGCTGCAATTGTACAGTACCTCACATGATCTAGCTGTCGCACCAAAGCTCCCTGCTTGGTGTCGGTGTCGGAAGGGGGCGTCCTTGCACCCTCACTCTGTGTGTCTCTATCACGTGTGTGGAATGTGTGATGCCCTGCTTGGCAATCCTGTGGTGCTCACCTGGAATGGGGGTGGGATGGGGGATGTGAATATTGTCACTGCAGCTGGTGAGGGGAGACACAAAATCAAATTATGGTGCTCCGCAGATAACACACTGGCAGCATGTTTAGAGTGGTGCTCACTCTTGCTTCCCGTCTCTCTGTCACTGCAGTGAGCTGCTTCTGTCTCGCTCCAGCAGACTGTCTCTCTCTCTGTCTTTACCCCACACCAAAACAGAAGCGCAGATTGCTCCTTCCTGTTCTACCTGCCACGACTTTCCTTCATTGCCACTGAAATAGACAACAACCACGTCTTGCCACATAAGTCGGGGTCAGAAGAGTCGGGGGAAGGGCGGGGGGACAGAAACTGAAACCACAGCAAACCAGAAAGAGAAGGTGAGACATGCAGGAGCAGAGACACAAGAGCTGAGGAACAACTTCCCTACTGTGACAGTACACTGTAGTGCGGTACTCGGTGATCCATCGAAGGGTGGGTGGGAAACCAAAAACAAATATAGCCACAGTGACAGGGCATGGGAACACAGATCTGGACTCACTGGGAGATTGCAGTTGCTGGTCAGGGGCATGGACATCCGCGAGGTGGGTGGGTATACATGATACTTGCTGGGGGGACAAAACTGGGCCACAATGCAGCTGGGTTCCTCACGCTTAGCGGGTATTTCAGTGGCTGCCACAGTCTGAATCTTTGCCTGCAGAGTGAAGAAGTCCTGCAGCTGCAGACAGATTGTGCCGCTTGGACTTCTCACACTGACTGTTTGTTAACAGATTAACAAACAGTCACATGGTAGGATTCAGCCAATAGTCTTGGTCTAGTTCCTAACCCATGTTATAAGGTTAGTTAGGAAACCCATGTGCTGTATTAGAAAGTGTAGTACACAGCATTTAATAAGGGTAAAAAGAGAAATGTCATTGTTCAAAGGACTGTGGTCCATGTGTTTGCTGTTCTCCTTTGTTCATATGACTTTTCTCAATAAAACCCTTTAAAAACAAACACTAGGGGGAGCATGACCACAGTTCAGAGTTTGAACTTCATCCTAATTTTAAAATTAGCATAAATTTGTTCTCCACTGCAGCACATTCCTGCAGACTGATGCTTATTTACATCACATGGATGGATTCCTGAGAAGAAACAACATTCTACCGTGAGAAGTTTTTTTCTTCTGTGTTAAAGCATGAATCATATGCCTGATTTACATAAAAGGAAGCAACCACAATTCGGTTAGGGATGAAAGGGAATGACAGTACTCCTTTAGCATTTTATTCTGCTAAAACTACAGCTTTTATTTTACTTTGTTTTTTCCTCCCCTTCTCTTTTGGAGTTGGGGTTTTAATTTGCCCCTGCACAAACTCAGATTCTGTCACCACTGAAGCATCAAAATGAGTTTCCATGTACCCCTAATCCAACTCTTTACTTTACTTCTTGGATTTACACCACTGAGTAAGGCCAGCTAGCAGGGAAGTAACCAGCTGAAACGGTGCAGTTCAGTGGATGGGGGGGGAGAGGGGGTGGAGACCCAGAGGTCTGTACTTAACTAGGTGAGAGAGAGAGCATACAGAGAATACTGGATAGGCAACCATGCACAACCAGCCTGTGCTGCCACAGAGGGGTTCTGATTACATCAGACCTCAATAGTGCAGCTTGAGGGGGCCAGTGTAATCTGTACCTCGGAGTGGCAGCTCAGGCTGGTTGTGATAAGACTGTACATGTGCTATTTTGTATAGTGATTAGTACAAAATATTCATATGTTTTCAGCAGAAAGTAAAAAAGGCCTGGTAGTCAAAGATGAGTGCTAGCTCAGTGCAAATATTTGCGCTGTACTTATGCAAGCATCCAATGCAGCAGCTGTTGTATTCAGTTGGATAGCAGGTCAGCACTGTACAACTAAATAGTGAACCGTATCAATGCAGCATTGCCGATAACTGCACTGCCCAACACAGACCTGGGCTGTATAGAGAACACAGAGAATAGTACTGCCTAAAATGGATAGTGCCAAGACCCCTGTGGGCTCTATTCCACCACAACATGCAAATTAGTCCATTGGGCATGCAAGACACTAAGGGGCCTTTTGCATGCCCATTATGGGCTCATTTGTATGCACACAGCAGCTCATTAGCACCCATCCTGCAGTGTATCTTATAAATTCTCTGCTGTCTAATGGAACCCCCCACCACCACCACCACCTGAGCACCCTTTCCATAGTTTGAATAGATATCCTTGGTATGCAGTGGCACCTCCCACCCCCAAATACTCATTCCTTATTGTACAGAGAGATCCTGATGTACAGTGGCACCCCCAAACACTCAGTCCATAGTTTGAATGGATATCCCTGGTGTCCAGTGGCACCCCCCACCTAATGAGCAATAGTTCTGTATTGTGCAGAGGTGTCTCTGGTGTCCAGTGGCACCCCCTGAACACCTGCTCAGTAGGTTGAATGGCTATCCCTAGTGTCCAGTGGCACTCCCATCCCCCGGTTGCCCATTGCCCATTTACAGTGTGTAGGTATGCCCTAGTGTCCGGTTGTTCCCTTCTCCCCCCGCCCCGATCACCCTTTGTCAAAAGTAGAAGTAGTCATCGGTGGTCCAGTTTCCCCAGCTGCCCTGCCCTTCACATACCACCACCCATCACACTCCCCTTACCCTGGTGTCCAGCACAGCTCTTCTCTGTATCAGGCATTGCTGGATGTTTCAGGACACTCGGGGGTGATGGGTGGTGGTATGTTAGTGAATAGGATGGGTGGAGTGACACTGGATCACCAGTGGTTACTTCTACTTTTGGCAGCAGTCAATTGAGGGGGAACCAATGGACACCAGGCATACTTACATATTGTAAATGGGTGACTGGGGTGTGGGGGGATGACATTGGACAACAGGGATATTAATTCAAAGTACAGAATGAGTGTTTGAGGGGTGGTAGGGTGCCACTAGACACCAGAGATACCTCTGTGCAATATGGAACAGATGTTCTGGGGTTGGGCAGGGGTGCCACTGGACACCAGGGATATCCATTCATACTACAAAATGGGTGTTTGGGGGTGTTACTGGACACCAGGGAGACCTCTATACAATAAAGAACAGGTGTTGGGAGGTGGGGGTGCCACTGGACACTAGGGATATCCATTTAAACTATGGAATGGGGGATCGGGGAAAGGTAGCTGCACTACAGTCACCTTGACTTTGGGAGGGTAGGGGCACCCCATTAAGAGGTGTTTTTTTGGTGATGGTAAGTAGTGCCGCTTTGGAGGCTGTTTACCACTGCAGCAAACCTCTGAAGATACTGCTGTGCAGATATGCAGGGTGGACCCCCTAATTTTCATAGGCACAGTGGAATTATAGCTCTTAGGCCCTTTGGGATTGCGTTGGCACTCAGGAGACTTTTGAATATGGGCTGCCCTGAAGTGCCAGCACAAATCTGGATTAGCGCACCCACAAATCATATTTGTGGGTGCACTAATCTTTGAATATCAGGCCCGATGTGTTTTTTAATCATACCCCCCTGCCCTCCCTGATCACGTTATTTATAAATGTATTTTGTTCTTTGCATTAGACTTAAAAAAAAAAATCTTTGACCCATCCCACCATTGCTTACCCACTGCTTGCAGCTTCATTTTTTCTCTATGAAGTGTGTCTTTTGTTTCTGTGAATATAGATATATAGATATAAAAGAGGGTCCTAAGATGGCATTTAAAGCAGCAGTAGCAGCAACAAATGCTAAATAAATTATGTATCTTAGGCCCTGTCCACACTACACCACTCGGGCTCGGTAACCAAGCGGTGCAGTGCGTACACACTGTGGCGGTGTCTGTTACGGGACCGGCACCACCAGTCCACACGTCGGGAGCCAGGCGACTGTTATGGCGGCGTCCGATCCCACAATGCAGCTTGCGCTGCGCTTCCTGTCCTGCAGGGAACCGTTACCACCTGTCCACACTACCGCCGGTAACGTTACCAGGGCGGGACCAGTTTCATAACCGTTGTTGAAACCACCTCATATGTGGTTTCAACAGCGACAAAATGCCTCCTGTAACGTTACAGGTGTAAACGCACACTGTTGCGGTAACGGTTTGGGCACTCTGTAACGTTACAGAGGCGTAGTGTGGACAGGGCCTTACATATGTACAATGGGTTACACAGGTACAGTAGTTAGGTTTCCTTTGATATGAACATATAATTTATGCGTTATTTAGAGAGGAACTAAAACATAATAAAAAATAATAAGAAGGTATAATTTATACATTATATAAAATGGGATATCTCTCACATGGCTTTGACTATTTAAAGAGTTTCAAGTAAATGTTTGGAATTGTATTTTAAGATGAACTTTGGCCTCCAGGCAGTTGGATTTCCTATACCTTGTATTAAACAAATTAAAGCCAGTGTACTTGTTTCCTTAGTTACAGATGATGTAGTAAAAGAAACTGCACCAACAGTCATTTTGGAGTCAACTACCTCTGAAAAGGTTCCTCAGCTAAATAAGCAACTGCCCCAAGCTGAGGGGAGTTGTCTTGTCAACAGTGCCAAGCTTCAGAGATGGAACACCAAGGCTACCCATTATGATGTAATAGGTACTGTATTAATACCTCCTTAGCAGCAGTCAGGAGTAATTATGGCTGTTATGCAGAAAACCACTGACTGTACAAGTATTCCATCAGTTTACGTTTTTTATGAAATCCTTGTGAAAGTTGAGTAAAGCATGTTTTTGCCAGATATGGGATGCATACTTTTCTTCCATAGTAAATTCCCAAATAACAACTCTTATTGTGGATCCAATATATACTGTACATAGAAGTTACTTGTATGTAACACAGACAAAAATTCCTGCAATACCTGCCATCATCACATACAACACTGGTCAGTGGGTGCTATTCTCAGTCACATTTGCATATATTAAGTGATTGCTGTCACAGCTGTGCTGTGCACAGTGGGGAGGCAACATTTCCCTACTCTTCACTAAACAAACAGTTTGCCTTGCACTGCCTGTTGCAGCCTCCTATAGAACGGGGGTCACAATGGTGTGATAGAAGCTGCCTGTGGGAAACAATGGGGCTTTCGGTTACTGTATGTCAGTCAAACCACCATTGAGAGATACTGGTGTTAGGGAGGGGAGTTTCCACTACAGGCCAGGTAGAACAAAGGATGTGGGGGTGGGGGCAGGGTCACTGGGCTACTAGGGACATGACCAGGGGCCACACACAACAAAAAAAATATGGACTAGCTCAATATAGGGTCAAAAGGGGTGTGTTGGGGGACCAGGTAGGGGGAATGTCCAGTTGGCAGCACCCATGCATATGATTCAAGAAACCAGAATCTCCTAGTAATATTAGACAATATTGCAGTCAGTGTAAAGCTGCTGACTGCCCCCGGAACTTTCAGTTTGGAATGTATGCAAATTAGCAGAATTTGGAATGCTACATTCAAAAACTGATGCCTTTTTCTTCCTGTCAGATTTGATTTTTCCATGTAGCCAGCATGACTTGCCCCCCAAGACTGCACAGCAACCTGCTGTAAGACTGTTTATTTTGTTGAAAAAAGTGATATCTTTTAGGTATTTTATTTGTACTTAGTTTAAATATTACAGTTAGTCATTTAAAACTGTTTAGTTTGAATCGTGATCGGTTCTCATTAGCTTCTAGGAACCAATAACGTTTTTGGAACGTATACACATTGATTACTTATTCTGTGGGTAGTGATCGGTTCCCTTTTCAGTCTAGGAACCTATCGCTTATTGAATAATCACAAATAAGTGTGTTTAAATCGCGGTTCTTTTTAAATATAAGGAACCAACCACAATTGCTCTAAATTTAATTCTATGACATTTTTTAACAGTCTGCTCACCATTTGGCATGTCAGACAAACCAAAAAAGAGGATGGGACCCACAGGTTTTAAAAATTCTATAAAGTGCTTCCAAATCTTTGCTAAGGCTGATAGCCACTATTTATGCATAGAGTGCTTGGGTCCCAGACATATTTTTTCTAATTGTGAAGTTTGTAGTACTTTTTGTACAAAAACTCTTAAAAAGAAAGGCAAAAGATTGGAACAGATGGCTTCTGCTCCCAACTCAGTGTCACCAAAGCATAGTGATGGGGGTCCTTCTTCCTCCAACTCAGAGACAAAGGAGAGACCCTATAAAGACACCTCAGTTCCCAGAATTACTGAAAAGGGATCTGAGCATACAAAACACAAAAGAACAAGTGAG
Organism: Neoceratodus forsteri; assembly: GCA_016271365.2. Lineage (NCBI taxonomy): Eukaryota > Metazoa > Chordata > Ceratodontiformes > Ceratodontidae > Neoceratodus > Neoceratodus forsteri. The sequence continues at coordinate 242,776,475 of CM057451.1, forward strand.
CAGACACCTGAGACTGTGCCTACTAAAAAGAAATATAAAGAAAAAATGTTGTGCCTCCTGCTGAAAAAGCAAAGGAGCACCCAGCAGACAAGGAAAAAATTCCCTCTGCGGAGGAAATTGCTAAAGCCTTGCAAGTCATTCAGGCCCTACAGACTGCAGGTACCATCCTGAGTTCACCAGTTCAAATCCCACCACCGTTTCCCAGTGATCAAGGTCTTGAAGTGTACATTGAGGAGGAGGAGAAAGAGGAACTGGATCTTGGGGAACCCACTGAACCAGAGGCATCCCCAGATCAGGAGTTCAGTTCCCCTCCACGTGGGCATGATGATTTTTCATCCCACTTCTCTTTTGTCAGGCAATGGTAGAAACCCTGGGCCTCACCTCACAAGAATCCGTGGATGATGAGGAAGAGGTGAATTTTTTTGATATGATGAGTCTCACTCCCACAAGAAAGGTGGTCCTTCCTAACCATAACTCCCTAAAGAAGGCTACTTTTAAAATACTACAGACACCTTTCTCTGTCCCCGGAGTGGACAAGAAGGTGGAAAAGAAATACCACGTGGACAGGGTTGCTGCTGATTATCTGTATACTCATCCAGATCATGAGGGTGTTATATAGGCTGCAGCCTATGCTAAAGCAAAATTTCCTCTAGCATCTCACCCACCGGACAAAGATTTCGGAAAAATTTACACAATGGGGAAGAAAAGTTAATTGGGATCTTCCCTCCTCCACAGACAAGCAGCCTACATGGCTTATGCTGCACAATACCAGAAAGCCCTATAGAGTTCCATCATGGCCTTAATTGATAATGTTTCAGAAGACGTGGCGCACGGCATGGCAGATATTGCCAGGATGGCTTTGGATGCCACACAGTACCAATCTCACATGACAGTGGATGCGAATGATACTGCATCCAGAATGTTGGCCTTGTCAGTTTTGTTAAGAAGGTTTGCCTGGCTCAGAGCAACTGATCTTACACCAGACACCCAGCTAAAGGCTATGGATTTCCCATGTGAAAATAATTCCCTTTTTGGTGACAAAGCTGAGGCATACATGAAAAAGGTGGAGGAGTACAGAACTACCTACAGGAGTAACTCCCTGAGAGAGAGAGAGAGACTCCACTTCTTGTAGATCCACAGGAAGGGGAGGTAGGGGTAGGGGTTACTGCCCCAGATCTGACGTTCCATATCCTATGCCTGTAGAATACACACAGGTTAGGGGTATTGCAGGGGTAGGGGCAGGAGGTCTGCTAGGCATGCCAGCCCAGCCCCAGCTCCTAAACCACAATCTGGACAGAATCCCTGACTGCACAGATCAAGTTGCCCCCCCCCAGTAGGGGGCAGGTTGTCTCACTATTTTAAACACTGGGAAAACATTACCACAGACAACTGGGTACTGGAGGTAGTGAGTCAGGGTCTGAGCCTGCAGTTCAAACAATTTCCAAAACTCCCTGGCCGCAGGGTTTTCCAGCCTTCAACTCCATCAGAGACCATTCTGCTGGAGTTGTAAGTAAAAAAGCTCCTGAAAGCCACGGCAATAGAATCAGTGCCCCTCACACAAAGGGCAAGGGGACTGTACTCGAGATACTTTCTGAACAAAAAGAAAAACAGGGACTGGCGTCCAACCTTGGATCTCAGATACCTAAACAGACACCTGGCAACAGTAATTCCTTCTTTAAGGGAAGGAAAGTGGCTGGCATCTCTGGATCTGAAAGATGCTTACTTTCACATTCCAGTTAGTCCTTGGCACAGAAAGTACTTAAGGTTCACTCTTCCCTCAGGTCATTACCAGTTCTCAGCACTTCCCTTCGGGCTCACCTTTGCCCCATGGGTATTCACAAAGTGTCTGTCAGTGGTGGCAGTTTACCTCAGAAGGCAGGGAATCAGTGTATTTCCTTACCTGAACAACTGGCTAGTCATATGGAATTCATACCAGCAGGTAAAAGACTACATCATGGTGACCCAAAGTACCCTGGAGTCACTGGGTTTCCTAATCAAGGCACAAAAGTCTCATATGGAGCCAGTTCAGTCACTGGAGTTAATTGGTGCAGAACTCGACACTGTTCAGGGATGAGCTTTTCTTCTGCAGGAGAGGGTGTCAAACTTACTGACCCTGGCAAACTCCTTTGATTTAGGTCAGCCCAGAACTGCAAGATAGTTTCTAGAATTGCTAGGACCCATGCCCTCAACAGCAATAGTGTCAGCCTTCAGGTTTCAAATGAGGGATATGCGGTATCACCTTGGATCATACGGGTCCCAAAGAGGGGATCCCATCTCAAGGTTGGTACCAGTTACAAGGACTCTTACTGGCTCTGCAAAGGTGGAAAGAAAGGGAGAACCTTTGACAGGGTGTTCCTTTTCAGTAACACCACGTGGTGGTCTTAACAACAGATGCCTCTCTCCTAGGGTGGGGGCACACAGGCGACCTAAAAATTAGCGGGATTTGGTCACCTCAGGAGTCCAAACTGCGCATCAACCTTTTGGAGTTGAGAGCAGTCTTCCTTTCTCTAAAGTCCTTTGTCACTCAACTGAGGGGTCAGTCAGTCCAAGTCAGGACAGATAACACAGGCACCATGTGGTACATCAACAAGCAGGGGGGTACCAGATCTTCAAGACTGCACAGAGGCCATGAAGATTTGGAGGTGCATCTATTTGCCATTCACTTTCCAGGGAAGGAGAATACACTGGCAGATTCACTCAGTAGAATCATCCAGCACCATCATGAATGGGCTCTGAACAGACAAGTGCTGGATACAATTTTCAGGTGGTGGGGAACCCCAGAATTAAATCTGTTTGCCTCAAAAGACATTCATCAGTTTCCACTGTATTGCTGCAGGCCACCATCCTTGGGCACAGTGCCCATGGATGCTGTAGTTCTGGATTGGATGGGGAAATTTCTCAATGCTTTTCCTCCAATTCCACTGGTGTCAAGAGTTCTCAGACTGAGGAGTCAGCCTGCAACTATGATACCAATTGCACCAGACTGGGCCAGGCAGCCTTGGTACCCTTTGTTGCTCAGTCTGTCCACCAAGCAACCTATTCATCTGCCCCACAGATTCAATCTTCTAACAGCTGTCCAGGGTCAGATGTTTTTTCTGAACCTCAAGAGCCTTCACCTGAAGGATTGGTTCTTCAGGAGTCAGAATTGTTGGAGGTTCTTAAAGTGCTGAAAGTATCTCAGAAAACCTCTACAAGGAAAACATATGCTTAAAATGGAAAATATTTACCATCTGGTGCAAGTCTAAGAAAATCAACCCCCTCAGGGCAGGTTTGCCCACAGTACTGGATTACTGGTGCACTTGCAGTCTCTAGGTCTCAGGCCTGCAACCCTTAAGGTTCACTTAGCAGCGGTATCTGTTTATTTGTCTGCAGGTGCTCAGAGAACAAGAACTTCACACCCTAGTTTTAAAAAGTTTTTCAAAGGGTTGGCACATTTGTTCCCCCCGTTAGGGAACCAGTCCCGCCTTGATACCTGAATTTGTGCATAGCCAAACTCATGGAACATTCTTTTGAGCCAATAGCTACAGCTGACCTTAAATATGTTGCATGTAAAACTGTTTTTCTAGTGGCAATTACTTCAGCAAAAAGAGTGTGTGAGCTCCAAGCTCTTTGCACTGATCCCAATTATATTATCTTCCACAGGGACAAGGTAGTCCTTAGAACTAACAGGAAATTCCTTCCAAAGGTGGTACTTTTAGTTCCACTTAAACCAGTCCATCACACTGCCAGTATTTTTCATAGCCATATCCAGTTCAGGTGAACAAAAGCTTCATAGCTGGGACATAAAAAGGTTCCTCAGCTATTACATTACACATACTATCCTTACTACCTGCACTACCCACTCGCCGTTGCTTGGCCTAGGCCCCTGGCAGGGTTCTCTGCATCCTGGAGGGGTCCAGAACCTAGGCAAGCTCCTTCCTCGCCTCCTAATCCCACCCCATTCTTTCCTGAAAGGGCTGGGTCTCAGCCCCTCTTCTCTCCCTCCTCCCTCTTAGTCCTTCTGAAGCCTACTCTCCATTGCTGCCTACTTCCCTCCTGCCATGCTCTACCTCTGCCTTGTGCAGGTAGGGTCCACAGCACACTGGAGGGGCCAGGCCCTGGCAGACCCTTCTCTTCTCCCCTCGTCCTTCCTGACGTGCTCTAACTCCCACTGCCTTCAACCTGCTTCCCTCCTGTTCATGCTTGACCTCCGCCTGGTGCAGGCAGGGTTCCCAACATTCTGGAGGGGTCAGGCCCTGGCAGACCTTTCTCCTCCACCCCTTGCCTTCCCCTCCTCCAAATACCCCCTTTTCACCCTCCTGCTCTCTGCCTATATGCCCCCCCACCTTCCCCCCCACTTCCTAGCCATAGTTATTGGCTAACCCCTAATCTCTAATGCACTTATAGTCAACCTTGCACTTTTGTTACACCTTGCAAATTTTGTTCTGTGTCTCTCCTCACAACCTTGCCCTATTTCAATCTCCTTGTATTCTATCCAGCAATTTTCTAACTACAAAGCTTTCGTCCCACCAAGTGTTTGCCAAAGATATTTGTGCTATCGTATCTATCTACTTCAAGACTGTTAGCATTGTATTCCATCTAGTTCATACCTGTTAGCATTCCTCCTTTTCAGTACTTCTGTATAGTCTGCTGACTTTATTGAATGTAGTCAAATTGTATATCTATATTGTGTACCAAATCTCTGTGTACTATCCTCATGTTCCCCTACCCCAGGTCGCACTGTGAGACAAGCAACTTGTTGCTCAGCATGCCTTCCTGGTGAAACATTTCAATAAATAAATAAAAAAAAAAACTAGGGACCCCAGGGATTCCCACTCACAACTGTTTATTATGTACGGTGTAGTGTGAAAGGGCAGACCTGCCTCAAAGAGGTCAGTTGCACATTGGATAGTATCCTGCATCCAATTCTGGTACAATAAGGCTGACAAACAGCCATCACAGGGCCTAAGGGCACATTCCACTTGTGGAACTGCCACCTTTGTGGCAGCTGCAAGGGACATACTCTTGCTAGAAATCTGTAAAGCAGCTACCTGGAGTCCACACCTTCACAAAGCACTACTTCCTGGATGTCCAGTGCAGAACTGATGCAAGGTTTGGCACTGCAGTATTGCAAAGCCTTTTTCCTAAATATATTCTGTGCCCTCTTCCCAAAGCACTGGTTGGTAGTCTGCAATATTGTCTAATACTACTAGGAGATTCCTGTTTCTTGAAGAAGAAAATATTTACCATAGTAATATTGTTTCTTACAAGGGATTTCCTAGTAGGATTAGACCTCCCATCCCTCCTGTTCCTCCCTTTACATAACCTGAATAGGTTCAGCAATACTTTTCATGGTAGTTTTTTCTAATGTTGCCATTAATCATTGGCTTAACTTTTTATAGTAGTTAATAAACATGAGAATAGGTAGGATCACTAGCTCTCATTTTTGTGCTTTATTGGCCTGTTTGGATTCTGTACTCTACCAAGGGTAGGACTTTAGTGTTAATGGGGTTCTTCATTTTTAATTAGTGATTAGCCTACCATTTCACCTACAAAATCAAATCTGGCAGCTAAGGAGAAAGGGGCAGCAGTTTTTGAATGTAGCATTCCAAATTCGACTAATTTGTGTACATTCCAATCTGACAGTTCCGGGGGCAGTCAGTGGCTCTACACTGACTGCAATATTGTTTAATCCTACTAGGTGATCCCTTGTAAGAAACAATATTACTATGGTAAGTAATTTTTTCTTCTCAGCAAGTTAGTGGGTGCAAACTCTGTTCTAACAACGTGAACCTGAATTGGTGATTCCAACTGTGGCATCATTCCTGTGCTTGCATGATGCTTTGGGACCTTGGTGGGTATTAAAGGATGCTGTCTGCATGGTGCTGATCATGAGCCTCCCAGCATTCCAACTGCATTTTTTTTTGAAATTCTCTTTTTATTAATTTTCAACTGTACATACAACGGTTTAAACAGTAACATCTGAGCGCAGTACATACATTCCATACATTCCAAAATTGGATATACTGTATTACTGGACAAAGAAAGCATATAGAGTAAAGGTACCAAAAGGAATCAGAAAAATAGTAACTGGATAACCCAAATCAACTGTCCCCCAATGAGGCGTCACCACTGAGGGGAGATATAATGAACTATCTCTAGTGGCTAGGTGTCCTCAGGATTCTCAATCTAAAACAGCCCGGAACCTAGTAGCATCAAAATCCCAGGGTGAGAGGTTGTGAGATTACCACAGAGGGAAAGCTAGGAGGGCTGGAGAAGTCCAGATCTTGAAGACTGTGATCCCTCACTCGGATTCATTATATGTCGAGGAATCCCGATCAGTGAAGATATAGAGCATATAGTTTGCCCCATTTCTTCTGAAAGGCCATTGGAGAGGATCTGAAATTAGCAATCAGTTTCTCAACTTTGAAACACTGGGACATTTCTTCCACCCAGTCCAGATATGAAATTTCAAGACTGTCTGTCCAGTGTCGGAGGACCAGTCTCTTAACCGCCATAGCAATGAGTGCTATATGGTACTTCCTTTCTTTGATCCTGATACCCGTGTAGTCTCCTATGATACAGGTCTCTAGTGTGAGAAGGTTTCCTAGACCTAATATGGGATCTAATTTATCACTAGTTGTCTTCAGAGAGGAGCCACTTTAGGACAGCGCCAGAAAATATGAGGAAGGTCTCCCTGCTCTTCTCCATCTGAAACATTTTAAGGGAGCAGAGGGGCCAAATTTTGATTTCCGAATTGGTGTGAAATACATGTTGTTAATTATGAAATACTGAATCATCCTATTCCTATCTAGAGTGTTGTAGATATACAGATCTTTCCAGATCTGTCCCCATGGATACGGGGAGCCTGAGGAGGATAATGCCCAGGCTTTGGAACCAGTTAGAGGAGTAGGGTGGGCAAGTTTCAGGAAATAGGTGTACAGCCTAGACACCCGTGAGGTTTAACCACAGCCCTTAACCTCCTCTAGTAGTGGTTTGATAACTGAGGGGATACTGTTATTCCGAACTCTTTGTTTACTAGGTGCTTTAATTGATATAATTTAAACAGGGCATTAGTGGGAATATTCAAGGCAAGTAGTAGGTCGTTATTGGGCCCTGTTTGCCTTGAACATAAAATCTTCCACTGAGAGCTCCTGAATTGGGGTAGCCATTTAGGAACTAACATGTTGTCCCGATCTTGATATTAGGGTTACCCATCAGTGGTTGCAGGGTCCTTAGTATAATGGATTCTGGTGGAGGAGAAAAGTTGGTTAAGCACCTTAACTGTGACACCCACTGGGGAGTCTTGGATCCTCGGGAGAGATGAAGCCACCATAGAAAAGGCTGGAGGATTTATATTATGGAGTGATAAGATCCAGATCCAGATCTAGCCATGTAGGGAGGTAAGCATCTTTCAAATCCCCTAGCCATTTCCCTGCTTTGATAAGGTGACTAGACCAGTAGTAGAGTTCGAAATTCGGCAATCTGAGACCCCCCATTTCTTTGGGGAGACACAGTTTGACGAAGGCCCGCCTCGGAGACTTATGATTCCAAATAAAATCAGTTAAGGTCGAATGAATTTTTTTGAAAAAGGACCTGGGTAGCCAGATGTCTAGGAGATTCAGGGGATAAAAGAGCCGGGGAAGAATGTTCATTTTGATGATGCTGATCCGGGCCCCCACTGGTAATGGCAGTTTCCCCCATCTTTGCAAGTCCGACTTAATTCTTTCTAATAAGTCTTCTAGGTTTAGCTTCCTGATTAGGGAAGGGTCTCGTGCCAGGTAAACACCAAGATATTTCAAATGAGATGGGGTCCACTTCATGCCCAGATGGGATACGGAAGTCCGGGTGAGGTGTACATTAAGTGGGAAAATCTCAGTCTTTGCCAGATTAAGTTTATAGTTGGATAACTCTCCAAATTGTAATTATCTTCATTACCACTCAGAGGATTCAGCGGGTTAGCTAACTGTAGCAGAATATCATCCGCATACACTGAAATCTTAGAGGTTTGCCTGAGGACAGGGCATCCTTGAATCCCTGGGGCCATTTTGAGACTGACCAGTAGCGGTTCCAAATAGAGGTTAAATAGGAACGGGGATAGGGGGCAACCTTGTCGGGTTCCAGAGTGGAGCTGTATGGGGGGTGAGAGGATCCCATTGCAATAAACTTTTGCCGTGGGGGCCCTATATAGAGCTCTGATCCACCCTATGAACTCCCTCGGAAAGCCGAACCTAGACATGGTATACCATAGGAATTCCCAATTAACTCGGTCAAACGCTTTCTCCAGCGTCCAGGGCCACCAATGCCATAGGAACCTGGGAGTTTGAGCTGCCCTAAGCACATGAGAGAGGCGACCTAATATGATCCATCACTGACCTCCCTTGCAAATCCTACTTGCTCAGTACTCAATAATGGGGTCCACACTTGTTTGATATGGGAGGCTAGAATCTTGGACAGGATTTTAATATCACAGTTAAGGAGTGAGATTGGTCTGTAATTGGCGGGTTCCGGGAGGGTTCAACCGTCTTAGGAATCAGTATAATATGGCCTCCAGTAGGGAAGGATCCAGGGTATCTGCTGACAGCAAGTAGTTGTATGGTCCAGAAGCAGGGAGCCAAATCCTGGCTGAAGGCCTTGTAGAAATTGGCTGGGAACCCATCCGGCCAGGAGCTTTATCTGACAGTAGACTTTGAATAGCATGTTCCACCTCCTCTTGGGAAAGAGGTGGGAAAGGCCACCTGATCCTCCAAGAGACGAGGGAGTGTCAGTGACTGAAAAAAACCCTCTAGTCCTGAGTGGAGGGAAGGAGGTGCTTTCGGGCTGTATAGGTTTTGGTAATAATCTTTAAAGATTGTTGCTATATCTCTGGGCTCTGTTTTAATGGCTCCTTCTTGGTCTTCTAGAGCGGGAATCAGCCTAGAATTCTCCACTTCTTTCAGTTTCAGTGCTAGGAGTCTACTCGGCTTTTCTCCCTGATCCAGATATCTAGCCTTAGTTCTCAATAAAGCAAACTCCGTTTTCTCTCGGATCAAACCTTCATATTCATTTTTAAGTTTGTGGAGGTGTTCTAAGCTATTCAACGAGCTAGAAGTGACCAATATATTCTCTGCTGTCTTAATTTGGTTTAAGAGGCGGATAAGATTCTGAGACCTGATTTTCTTTCTCCTGGAGGAAATCTTGATAAGTTCCCCTCTCAAAAAGCATTTTAAAGAGCACCAGAGAATATCCATCCTGGTCACTGAGCCTCGATTAGTTTCAGATAGTTTTAATAAAGGATCTAATCTGGTGAGAGAGTGTTCTTCTTTTAATAGTTGGGTATTGAGTTTCCAGACCGTATCACGGGAAGTTGTGGACTGGGGAGAGAATTTAATCCAGACTAGCGCATGGTCCGAAATTACTATGGGTTCGATACCTGCCATGAAGACCTTAGTCATGAGGGAGGTGGATATTAGGAAGTAGTCTAGTCGCGACCAGGAATTATGGAGGGGAGAGAAAAAGGTATAGCTTTTTTTGAGAGGGTAGAGAGTTCTCCAGGGGTCCACCAGACCTAGCATGTTACCCATATCTTTCATCACCAATTGCGGCGGAAGCAATGGTCTCAGTGGCCTAAAAGTTTTATCCAGCTGGAGCTACGTTCCAATCCCCTCCTAGGATCAAAGGGGTGGGTAGAAGGGAGCTAAGCTTGTCAACTAGCTGCATAATAAAGGTCACATTCCCTCCAACTGGGCCATAAACCGAGCCTAAGACAATAGGGGAATTATAGAGGGATCCAGACACCAATATATATCTACCTTCTGAATCCCTGATAACCTTCGTTGGATTGAAAGGTATACTTTTCTTTATCATAACAGCTACTCCTCTGGCTTCCGACGAGTCTCCAGCCACAAAAATTTGGGAGAAGCCTCTGACTCATAACATATTACTTTCAGCTACTGTAATGTGGGTTTCCTGCAGACATAATATGTCAGCACCCAGTATCGAGCAATTAATCAAAATACGGGCCCTTTTCTTGGCATCTCTCATCCCTCTCACATTCCAGCTAATCATTTTGACAGTGCTACCAGCCATATTTTAAGACAAAGTGCAATACGACACTCATTGATCCTGGCAATCTCTTCTCGCACCTTACAGTGGTGACACCCTCAAGCCCACCCCCTAAAACACCAACATTTCTCTTCTAATTAAAATAAAAGCCGGAACTGATAGCATTGATAGGCTGCCCAACTCTAATATTAAACTTCAGGTCAAAACAATCCACAGAATTAAGTGGCAGCACCCCAAACAATTATTATCATTTCTATAATCAGTATCCCCTCCCCGCCTCCATAACCTTGTCCAGTGAACAGTGTAGCGCCAGTCCAAATATGAACTCTCCAAACATCAGCAGTAACATGAACATTATCCCTCCCCCGCCCCCTTATAGAACATACATTATTTACACAGTCCCACAGATCTATTGCCTTAGCGTCAGACACAGTTCTGGTTACTCCCATATCCCCTCCCTCCCTAGGGTACCCCATTTTGACCCTTATAATAAATGGAACACCCACAACCACGAAAACCAGAGACAGTAAGCCACCACATCAGAAGTCCGAACAGTAAAAATATAATTCACAGCCGTGAGGCAACTTACGGTACCCAATAGCTCCCTATTTGGTCGCAAGGCATGGCACAGCTACAACCTGCCCATAAGCCCCGCCCCCTCCGTTGTAAAGGCACTGCCTCTATGGGCCAAATAAATGAGATCGCCCCTATCACCAGAAGGGAAAAAATAAGGCAGTAAACAGCCTTACCTGGGAGCGGCTCCAGTGTCCTAGTCCTCTCGGTCTAATCCCTATAGGCACCTGGAAATGAAGGGGGAAATCGCACGGGGACCGAAAATGCCGACGGATCAAAATGGTCCGACTGCAAATAGGTCCTCCGGAAACCGCACCTCCCCATTTGGTTCCTGCTGATACACCGAGAGGCTAGGACACAAGGGAAGCAAGAGGCAGGCTGACTAGGCCTCGCGGCCTACTACCACCAACTCCAGTACCACGCGGGTCCCCGGAGAAGTCCCCACTGAAAGCAGAGGCGATCGACCCCAGGACTACCTGCGCCCCAGCAGAGCTTAGCGACTCCATAGTAAGTACTAAAAATGGGCAAATCTAGCCCAGAACTTGCAAAAGGAACAGAAAGTTAACTGTAAAAGTCATAGTTTCAGCTGGTAGTCTATTTCTGCTGTATTCCCAGTTCAGATTGGGTCAGTCATTTAATTGGGAGTCCCTTGAACAGATCAGGCAGCAGCTTGGATAGGTCAGCTAGGGCTTCTTCTGGGGTATCATAGGAATGCCAGGTGTTTTCAATTTGTACAGACAACTTTGCAGGGTAGATCATGCTGGAAAGGCTTTCCAGCAGCTATCAGTTTGGTTACTACTGGGTGGAAGGCAGCCGTTTCAGGCGAACCTCTCTGGGCAAATCCTGGGTAATCCTCAGCGGCTCCGTTCCATGGGACTGCTTCCAACTGTTTGACTTTATCTAGAGCGTGTTGTCTGTCCAGGTAGCTTAAGAATTTGATAATCAGGGTCTGGGGCGGTGGAGAGGTCTGGGTGAAGAGAGACCTGTGAGCACGTTCCACATGGTAGGTATTGTTGATGGACGGGAGAAGGACCAGACCTTGTTTAGAATTGCGGACAAACTTAATAGTGTCTCCCCTTCTTCCAGTTCTGGAAGACCCAAAATCAGGACGTTGTTTCTTCTGCTGCGCCCTCAGGTCTTCAGATTTTAGTTGTAATTTTTGTATTTGCTGGCGAAGTCTGACTATCTCAGGGTCTATTTTCTGTTGCCATCTTTCCACTGACCCTATTCTGGATTCTGAATCCCCATTCTTCTTGAAAGGTCGGTGTAATCTTGCCTCATAGATTTGATTTCATTGGAGATCTCTTGCAGGGTATCTTTAAACGGTGATAACTCCTCCAAAAAGCGCTCCTCCGTCAAGGTAGTACCTCCTGCAACATTAAGACCTCCAGTAGATGAAGTTTTGTTGGTTAAGGAAGGGTTGCAGCCAGAGTTTTTAGCTTTCTTTGAGGCTTTTTCTGGCGTTGTAGGTGGGGTGTGCCTGACTCCTGAGGCCTTCATTTCTGCATCTAACATCGCGATGTTCCAGCAGGCAATATATACCTCCAATTTATTCCAATGTCGATTCCAGGAGTAGCAATGGTGTTTAGACAGCGTTTGGTGGTGGTTTGGTGGTTTTGGCTTGTCAAAAGATAAAGTTTTAAGAGGGGAGAAACGGGAGCTCCAAAGCAGGCAGCCACTCAGCACCACTGCATCACGTGACCTCCCATTCCAACTGCATATGGTAGTTTACTTGCCTGGTAAAGGTGATTGCACGAGCATCACCTTACAGCATCCCCAACCATTACCAACTGGGTTGACGCCCATCCGATAGGCTATCAATGCACATGTGACCAGGTGTTTCAAAACCTGATCCACCTAGTCCTACCTCTGAGCTACTGGATTCCAGTTAGAATCTTCCAAAGCTGTATATGATCTGGAAAGGAACTGTGGTACAGGTTATGGCATTGCACACATTGAACAACACTATTGTATTGGCCACATAGAGATCCTGAATACCATGGTACATATCTCAGACTTATTTTATTACTCTATTAGCTACACTCTAGATGGCATGCTGGTATCAAGACACAGAAAACAAACATACATTGGCCTGCCATATCCATAGATGATCCGTCATCTGAGCTATGGCACTTAGGGTGGGCTAGGGGATGCTGTAGGGTGATGCTCATGCAGTCACCTTTACCAGGTGAGTAAACTACCATTGCATGTTGCGTCACCTTACATCATCCCCAGCCATTACCAACTGGGTTCTAAGAAGCAGTGTTGTGCTAGTCCAGGGGGATTTCGGATGACGAATGATCTTTGGGGGGGGGGGGCTGTTCTTTTCTGGCAAATGCTGCCTTATTGACATTTTCAACATCCAGTCTATAGCATCTAGTGAATGTATGTATCATTGACCAAGTTGCAGCGGCACATATCTCTTGAACTGTGGCATCATTATGTTCTGCCCATGAGGTACCCACCGCCCTTGTCGAGTATTCTTTGATCCCTTGTGGTGGTAAGAGTCCTTGTGTTTTATAGGCCTCATTAATGGTCCTTTTAATCCAACTTGCTAATTTTGATTTTGGTGCAACGTGGCCTCTTCTGGGTCCGCTAGGTACTATAGTCTCTCCGAAAGTCTAAAACTTTTGGTTCATTCCAGATACATCATGATCATTCTCTTCATGTCCCATTACTCTGAACTCTATTCCCGACCATGAGCGGCATGACTATGAAGAGCTGGTAGTTCTACGGTCTGCGCCATGTGGAACGGGCTTGCTATCTTCCTGGTTGAAGGATGTTACACAGCATAGAGATACTGCATCATTATGGATTGTAAGGAATGGGAGCTTGCAAAACAGCGCACTCAACTCACTGATACGGTGTGCGGAACATATTGCGACTAGAAAGACTGTTTTAAATGTAACCCACTGTATGTCCACTGACACCATAGGCTCGAACATTAGGATTCTGACAGCCTTTAGAATTGTGTTGAGGTCCCAGGACGCTACTGTACGTCTGGGTCTTGAGCATATAGTAATCACTGCTTTCAGAAATCGGATGACATCTGGATGCCCCTCTGAGGGATAATTTGTCTGCTCCTGTTGCCGAAGCTTGAACCCTGAGCGATGATGCCAGTAGGCTTTTGTCGACTCCCTGTTGCAAAAATGACAATATGTGTGAGAAAATTAAGGACTGCAGGGAAAGCTAAAGCTTCTTCAGGAGTATCTCAGTCATCAGGTAGCACCGTAGGAACGTCACCATTGATGAAGGGGAATCCACATGGAAAATGTTCAGTAGTACAACTAGGGAGGGCCAACCCGCCCGTGCGATGTCCATGGCGTCATCAACCCTATAAAGGCTTGACGTACACTCCCTCCTCAGTTCTTTCCGCCATTGACTCACTCGAATGGGTCTCCACGGATGCTCTGTCGCAGTCTTCAGGCCTTTTTTCACCTATGGCTTTTCTAACTTGAATTTTTCAGAATCTCTTTTAGTAAAGAGATTCCTACGACTTATTTATGTTGAGAGTTAATCCTTCAACTTCTATCTTCCTTCTCTGCAGAAAGAAGATTGCCTCCACAGACAAACATTCTCTCTGTGTCTGCTGTCTTGGGCCTGATCGTGAAGTTTCTGACTGAGTTCTGCCAGAAGTTTAACCAAACAACCCTCAGGTGACACAGAAAGGCTCTCAAAAATTTCTTGATGGATTAACATATAGTATTCACTGCTTTCAGCAATCGGGTCCCAGCCTCTGAGTCGCCTGTTGGGTCTTCGAACTCCCAAGTCTCCAAGGCCTGAGACAAGTCCTCGGGGGAAAGTCACAAAAAAGACCGAGATCATGACTGCTGCCATCAGCGTCGCTCTCATTCCCTGTCAGCCTCTCCTTCTTCTGGGGGATCTTCATCGACTGCAGCTGCACTGATGAAGAAATCTGCTGTCCATGTCTCTGTGCCCACCACACCCATACCGACAGCATCCATGCCCAATTCTAAAGGCGGCCAGCCGTCAACCACCGGGTTGTCCACCCCTCCTTCGTCCACAATGGGCCCGTTGTTGATTACTCTCCCATCGAGGCCTGCCTCTTCTCCTGCTCAGGCTACAAGCTCCTCAGGTTCTCAGGGCCCTGCTGGTGGGTCATCGACACCCGTGCAGTCGACTCCCTCCATCGACTAACACCGTCGACCTAAATGACATTCTGGTCAAATTTACCAATGTCATTGTGCAGCAGTTGGGTACCCTTTGGCCATTCTCGCCAATGCCATCAACAGCAGCTTCATCATCAACACTTACTTATAGGCCACAAGAAATCCCCATAGGTCATTGTTGGTGCAACTGTCGCCAGACCCCGACCTAGAGGAGATCGACATCGAGGAGGAGTACCATCCAGACCTAATTTTTCATGAGGATGAGGAGGAAAAAGAGGAGGAAATCCTTGCCTCTGACAGGTCCATTGCTTCCTCTATCAGCGAGGATTCAGTGAAGCACATACCTAGATCTCCTCCTGAGGACCCCACATTTTTAATGTGATGAAGCAGCTGTCCTCAGCTATGGGCTTCCACACTGAGGAAGAGGATGCCACCAGGAAAGAATTGGACTTCCTGGAGATTCCAGAATCTCCCCCAAAGATCATCCCCCGAATCTTACCAGCTTTGAGGAATGCAGCCACGGTATCCTAGCACAGACCAGACATGGTGCAAGCTATGCCTGGCTGGGTGGACAAACTTTATCATGCCCCTCAGGGTTTCTCCTGTTATGCTGCCCAGCCCGAAACAGACTCACTGGTCATCAAGGCAGCTCATGACAGGTCTAAGATGCCTAAGCACCCTCGTTCCCTTCCGCTGGACAAAGAGTCTTGCAGAATCAACCTATGAGGTAAAAGAGTATATGCCTCCTCTACTCTAGGCTTGAGGATTGAAAACTACCTGTCACACATGGTAAAGTACCAGAATGCCAACTAGAAGAAGGACAAGGCTGCTGCCCAGGCCCTTTCAGAAGGCACTCAAAAGCAGGAACTGTTTCAGGGCCTTCAAGCTGCTGAGGATGTTAGTAAGCATTTCCTCCGTGCTCTGTATAACATGGCTGACACTGTTGCCAGGGTAGCTGCCACGGGCATATGCCTACACAGGCACTCCTGGCTCAGAGTTTCCAGCTTTACGGCTGATGTGCAGCAAAAAGTGCTTAATACCCCTTTTAATGGCACCAAGTTGTTTGGCCCCGATGTCCATGGCATCATTAATGATCTGCAAGCCTCGGGCAGAGCCCTCAAGTCTATTCACTCCCTCTGCCACACCCAACCAAGGGGTAGAGGGCGCCCTCCTTTTTGCAAAAAATGAACAGTAGGCCCAGGTCAACTCCCTGGCCCCGAGGAAAGTGCAGAGCCCAGGCTGCATTGCCGGCCCCGTCCATTGCTGGACTGGCGGCCAAGTGCCCCAGAAGTGAGGGACCAGCCCCTGTGGTTGACTCCACATCTGCTTGACTCCTTACCAGACCTCCCTCTTCTGGTCCCAGACTAGGACATGGTGGTTGGAGGTTGGTTCTCCCTCCATCTGAATCAATGGAGAACCATAACTTCGGATGCATGGATTCTGCAGATCATAGAAAGGGGACATACCATGGAGCTCATCGAGCAGCCTCCAGAAACCCCACCCTCCTGTTATTCCCCGGGTCACCTGTCTGTTCTCTGGGAGGAAGTACGGTCCCTTATGCATGAGCAGGCCATCGAGCCAGTAGAAATAAGGGATTTTACTCCAGATTTTTCCTGGCCCCCAAACAGACTGGTGATCTGAGGCCTATTCTGGATCTAAAGGACCTCATTCAGTATGTCCAGTACAAAAAGGTATGAATGGTAACTTTGCCAGGCCTGATGCCCCTTCTCAAAACAGGGGACTGGCTCTGCTCACTGGACATGCAGGACACCTACCTGTACGTGTTGGTCTTCTTCCTCACAGGAAATTTCTCTGTTTGCCTTCCAGGGAGAGCATTATCAGTTCAAAGTGCTGCTCTTTGGGTTTTCCTCTGTGCCGTGAGTCTTTACCAAGTGCTTAGCAGTGATCGCAACAGTTCTCAGAGGAGAGGGACTGCATGTTTCCCCTTATCTGGATGAGTGGCTCCTAAAGGCCCCTTCCAAGGAACAGCTTTTTCTGTCTCTGCAGTGAACTCTCCAGCTTTTCCACGCCCTGGACATCACTGTCAGTCTGCCCAAGTCAGTTCTGGTACCATCCCAAAAGTTGCAGTATATTGGATCAGTTCTGGACTCGGCACAGGGGAAGGCCTTTCTGCCCCAAAACAGGGAGAGTGCCTCATAGCTCAAGCTCAAGAAATTGCCCAACGTCACTACAATCCTGCCAGAGTATACCTCAGGTTGCTGGGCCTGATGGCAGCTGCCATACCCACTGTTCCACTGGCCAGACTTCACATGCGCATCCTCCAGTGGACCCTCGGGGTACAGTGGGACCAGCGCAAGGACGAGTTAATCAACCAGTCCTGGTCTCCTCCCCAGTACTCAAGGTGCTGCAGTGGTGGATGGATCCCTTGAATATGCTTCAAGGAGTTCCATTCCAGATCTCCTCCCAGCAACATATCCTAACCATGCATGCCTCAGGTCTGGGCTGGGGAGAGCACCTTGGTCCTTTCCAAACCCAGGGCTCTTGGTCCTAGTGGGAAGTCTCCCTGCATATAAGTGTCCTAGAGGTGAGGGTGGTGCTCTATGCCATGCAAGCCTTTCAGGCGCACCTTTCTCTGGGTCAGCTGCTGGTGCGGTCAGACAATCTGAGCATAGTATACTACATCGAGAAGCAAGGGGGGACTTGTTCATATCCCCTTTGCAGGGAGGCCATGGGAGTGTGGTACTGGGTGCTGGATCATGGTCCGACACTCTCTGCGGTCCGCATGCCAGGTGTGCTAAACACTTTGGTGGACAGTTTCAACAGGACTCAGTTCAGTATGCATGAATGTCTGTCACAGAAGACTTGTTTGGCGGTGGTTTTTTTTTTTTTGTTTCCCAATTGTTTAACCAGGAGTAGCACACTAAGCTGAAAACTTGTTTACAGGTGCAACCTGGGAGCACAGAGAAGTTAAGTGACTTTCTCAGGGTCACACGGTATCTTTGAGAAGTTACATGCTTCTTGTCCCCCCGTGGTTCACAGCATATGCCACAGAGGCCCAGTTGTCCAACCTAATGATTACTCTCTTGTGTCTTATTAGTTTCTGGGAGTGGTGTAGGACATAGAATACTGCCCCTGTTTCTAGAATGTTTATGGACATCTTTGATTCTGCCTTCGTCCATTTGCCCTGAGGAGGTATGTGTTTCAAAGTTGCGCCCCATCCCATCAGGCTTGCGTCCATTTCTATTATTACATCCTAGCCCACTTGGATTGGGACTCCCTTGAGAATGTTGTCTTGAGAAGTCCATCATAATGACTTTCTTACAGAGGGCCCCAATGATACTGTCTTCTAAGGGTCGTGGTTGAGCAGGTCTCCATCCTGAATTGCTAGTGTCTGCAGGAACCACATGTTCCAGAGTGCCCATGGGACTAGATCTATGCATGATGCAATGGAGCCCAACACTGGGACTCTCAGCCCAGTACACTGAGTGTCTGTCAGGGCCGCTGGATGCCCTGTTTGCTGGCTGGGTTGGAGACTGGTCTTCAGATTCAGCACCCATCCACCTGCCTGCATGGTCTCCATCACCATCTCTGTATGTTGGTGAGCCACTTGTGGTGTCCTGGCCCTGATTAGCCAGTCATTTAGGTAGGATAATATGTAAATGCCCTGTTCTCTTAAGAATGGCGCCACTGTAATAGAGACTTAGGTGAATACTATGGGAGTTGATGCAAGACCAAACTGCAGGATTTGGTATTGACAGTGGTGACTCAGTATCTTGAAACGGAGGAACTTGTAATGGGCCAGTCTGATGGGAATGTGTAGGTAGGCATCTTTCATGTTGATGGATGTCAAATAATCTCCCATCTTTATGGACTTTACGGTTGACCTTAGTGTTTTCATTTTCAGCTTCTTGTTTCTGAAAAACTGGTTGATGTATTTGAGGTCTAAAACTGGTCTCGTGTCTCCCAAATTTATTTTTTTTAACTAGGAAGAAAATCAGATATACTCCTTGGTTGATTTGTTCCAGTGGTACTGGTGCTATAGCTTTGTTGAGCAATAACTTGCTGACTGTGTGTTAAACTACTCAAATTTTGGTTGGTTGCTGTGATACTGGGGATACTACCAGTCTGTTTCAAATAGGCTTCCATTCAAATTCTATGGAGAATCCTAATGAGATGATTTCTGTGACCTATTTGTCCTTTGCCTCCATATTTGTGCAAACTATTGTAATCTGGCACCCACTGGTGGATTGCTCTGGTGATCTGATCTGAGGAGGCTGTGTGGTATCAGTGTTTTGTAGTCGGATGGCTTTTGACTTACCTTTTGAAGGAGCGCTGCTGTATCTGCCTCTTTGTCCTCTGCTTTTGGGCCTGTTTCTGTTGCTGTTGGAGAAATAGGCTGGTCTGAAGTAGGCAGGCATGCAGATGGGGTACGGTGTGATAGGGGGATGGGGGGGGACTTGGGAGGATGAGAGCCTCTATGCCCAGGACCGGTGCAGACTGGGGGAGTTCTTTGAGAAAGAGTATAATTTAAACTGAAGGGGGGGGCTGAAGGTGGAGCCTAGCAGCTCCACGGATGAGTCGGGGGAACTTTGGTCCCCCCGGGACAGAAGTGAAGACGAGGGGTCTAGCAGGCCAATGGGGGAATCTATAGAGGGGGGGCAATGGTGGAGGGGCATAGTAGTCAATGCCAGAAGCCTGGCAAACAAGATGGAGGAGCTAATAGCCACCATTGCACATAATAGGCTGGACATAATAGCAGTTACGGAGACCTGGTGGATGGAGCTCCACACATGGGAGGCAGAGGTTCCAGGGTTCAAACTGATCAGGAGGGGGGAGGGTGGCCTTGTGAATAAGGAAAGATGTGAAGGTATTGGACGAGAGGGAGGGTGACAGGGAGACTGAATTACTATGGGCAACGTTAGGCAGAAGGTCAGGGGAGTCATTGAGGCTTTGAAGCTTGGAGTGGTGTACAGACCACCCACCCAAGGGGGAGGAGCAGGATAGGAAGATGACGCAGGACATAGCAAGGGTAGCTCTAAAAGGGGAAATGTTACTGGTGGGGGACCTGAACCTCCCAGAGATTGACTGGTCCATCCCAGACGCAGCTTCAACTAGAAGCAGGGAAATTCTGGAAGTGTTACAGGGGGCTTTCCTTCAGCAGTTAGTCAGGCAACCAACAAGGGGATGCAACCTATTGGATGTGGTCCTAACAAATGGGGAGAACGTAAAGGAGGTGGTGGTAGGTTTAAGGCGAGGGCGGGCAGGGTGGTGCCCTGGACCGCACAACAGTACTGGACTTCAGGGGTGCAGACTTTATTGAGGTGAGAAGGATAGTGGGGGAAGCAATGGGTGAAGTAGGGGATATAGGGGAAGTGGAGGGCCTATGAGGGGCTATTAGAGACCAGGTCAAGGAGGCCACACACCAGTGTATAAGGAGGGTAAGGAAGGGAGCAAAAAGGAGGCCTCTGTGGTTCAGCAGGAGTGTAGCGAAGGTGGTAGGGGGCAGGCGAAGGGCATTTAGGAAATACAAGGAAACGCAGAGGGAGGAGGACAGGGAAACCTACAGAGAATTGAGGAGGATAGCGAAGAAAGAGATTAGGAAGGCAAAAGCTACCACGGAGGAACAGATTGCGAGACAGGCGGGGGGGGGCAAAAGACATTTTTTAGATATGTGAGGGAAAGGAGGACAACTAGTCAAGGGATCACAAGGCTCTGGTGGGAGGTGGGAGAGCCACTGGAGGATGACTACATGAAAGCAGAAGAGTTGAACAGGTACTTCTGCTCCAATTTTATGAAGAAGGGGGGGCTGCAGTTGAGGAAGAGGGGATAGGGAGTGGAGATGGGTCCACGTAGTATAGAGAGAGTCAGGGAAGCATTAGGAAGGGCGAAAGTGGATAAGGTCATGGGACTGGATGGTCTGCATCCAAGGGTGATCTGGGAGCTAAGGGAGGAGTTAGCCGCCCTGCTGGCAAGCCTATTCAATCTGTTCTTGGACTCTGGGAAAGTGCTGAAGGATTGGAGAAGAGTCACAGTTGTGCCAGTACACAATGGGGGGGGGGAGAGGCAAAGGAGAACTATCGTCCAGTCAGCCTTACCACAGTGGTAGGGAAAATCATGGAGGCACTCATCAAGGAGAGGGTGGCATAGTACTTAGAGAGGAATGGATTGCTGAACAACAATCAGCATGGGTTCACTAGGGGGAGGTCATGCTAGTCAAATCTTATTGAATTCTTCAACTGGGTGACGCAGGAGCTAGACCATGGGGGGGGGGCAGTGGACATGGTCTACCTGGACTTCAGTAAGGCCTTGGACACCATCCCCCACAGAAGATTGGTCAGTAAATTGGAAAGTATGGGGGTGGGGGACAAAATAACTAGATGGGTGCAAAGCTGGCTAGCGGACAGGACCCAGAGGATGGTAGTGAAAAGGGAGCACTCTAGCGAGGGGCAAATGACGAGCGGGTTACCCCAGGGGTCAGTGTTGGGTCTGCTCTTCTTCAGTATATGTGTGTGTGTGTGTGTGTGTGTGTGTGTGTGTGTATGTGTATATATATATGTATGCAACATAACGGACAGACTGTAAGGACGGGTGGACTTTATGCGGATGACATGAAAATCTGCAATAGGGTGGACACTGAGGGTGGGGGTGGAGGACATGCGGCAGGACCTAAGGGCACTAGAAGGGTGGGCAGAGACCTGGCAACTAAAATTTAACATCAGGAAGTGTGCGATTATGCACCTAGGGCATGGTAACCTGAGGACAGAGTACAAAATGGGAGGAGAGGGAATCAGGGCAACAGAGGAAAAGGATCTGGGTATAGTAGTCTCTAGTGACCTTAAGGTGGGGAAACAGTGTTCTAAAGTGGTGGGAAAGACCTATGGGATGCTAGCTAGTATTGGAAGGGGACTCACCAGCAGGAGGTGAGAAGTCCTAGTGCCCCTGTACCAGGCTATGGAGAGACTGCACCTGGAGTATGGAGTCCAGTTCTGGAGGCCTCACTTGAGAAAGGACATAGACCTGATTGAAAGGGTTCAGCGAAGAGTGATCAGGATGGTGCTAGGGATGAAAGCAAACCACATGAGCAGAGATGTTGTGAGCTGGGGCTGTGTACACCCTGGAGACCAGAAGGGAGAGAGGGGACATGATTGAGACCTTCAAATACATCAAGGGGTTAAACAAAGGGGGCCTAGGGGGCTTATTCAACATGAAGGACACTGCTCCTAGAGGGAATAGCCTGAGACTACAAGGGGGCACTACAGGGGGAACACGAGGGGTCAGTTCTTTACAGAGAGGGTGGTGGATGCCTGGAACATGCTTCTGGAGGAGGTTGTGGGGGTGGAGACAGTGCTGGGATTCAAGATGGCTTGGGACAGACATAAAGGGCTAAGGGGGGAGGAGTGGGTTCCCAGGGAGGGAGGCAGTAGTCTGGGGGATAAGGGCAGACTGGATGGATCATGGGGTTTTTTTGTGCCATCAGGTTCTATGATTCAGTGAAGTTGTATGACCTGTGTTGGGAACAGTACAGTAACTCTACTTGTATGACCTGTGTTGGGAATAGTAGCTCTACTTAATGTATCCAGGGCCTGTTGTTGTAGATAGATGGTGTACTACCAGTCCCTCTCTGCCCATCTCCTATTATGTGTGAGTGTTGATACTCCAGCCCCCTCCCTAACCTGCCCCACATTGTAACTGTCGTAGCTGGCCTTAGCAGTGGACAGAGGTTCCTCACCTGCCCTCCACACTAACTGCCCCTGCAATTAGGCGGGCCTGACTTGGATCTCTCTTCTACAGACTTGTACTCTGCTCTGTTTTAGCACTTACTGTCCTACTGGAGGACATTCCTGGTACTAGCTGACTCCCCCCCCCCCATAGCCACCCCCCCAAGTCGGCTATTTTCAGTCCCCATCCCTGTTACCAGGGCAAAGCCTCTATTATGGGCTGTTGAGGTCCTTGTCTCAGTGTGCACCCATAAGCTCATAGTCGTACTTTGTTTAAGGTTTTTGGCAGTAGCTTCAGTAGCTGGTTACTTGTTATTTTGTACTTATATTCTGCATTATGTCTGTCTGTCTGCATTACCATTGCACTGTTTGTTTAAATGTTCCTGAGTTGTTTTTATTGTGTACACTCCTTCCCACGAAGTGTGAACCGCAGAAGGGGCAAGTCCCCTTCAGTTGTACTGTATATGCCATGTACTTGACATGGAACCTTTGCAAAAGAGCTTTTGCGCAAAGATTTTTTTCTGAACAATGAAATAAATAAAAATACTGCCTTCTATCTTGCCTGCCCCATGGGAGTGAAACCTATTGTGAAAGAATGGTAGATATGAATTCCAAACTGATTTTTCGTTGTCGAGGTCTTTTCTATCTTCCTTGTTTTTGACTTACTTCTCTAGTCCTTCCTTGAGTTTCCTTTGAAAGGAAGTTTTTCAGCCTGGTTTCCTACTCTGAATCTGCATTCAATATCTTCAGCCATATCAGTCTTCTGGTTCTGTTGGAGACTGCAGCCTGTCTTGCTGCCATTCTTAGCACATCAGCTGATGTGTCTGCTACATACTTGGCCATTTGGATGGCATATTTAGCCAGGTCTGCCTGCTTAGATTCCGGGTCTAGCGAGGCAGCTTGCTCCTCTAGCCTTGTTAGTAAGGCTCTGGAAGTGTAAGTGGCTGCCGTCATGGGTTTACAAGCCAGATCAGCTATCTCAAAACTGTTCTTCATAAATTCTGCCATTTTCTTATCCATTGGGTCCCTCAAGGGGTTCGGACTTTCCGACAATGAAACTGTCTTCTTATAAGGCCATGACGTGATGGTTGACTGCCGGTGGGGTGCACCAGATTTTGCTGACATTTTCTTGTACTGGGTAGAACCTGTAGAACGTGTGCCTTTCTGTGATCCTAGTGTGGTTTGTAGCCTCCCATTCCTTGGCAACGACCTCTGCAATAGTCACATATGGGGAAAAGACTTGTCTTTCTTCTGTTTAGAGTGAATGAGAGGGTTTAATTTTGACTGCTCCAGTGGGTCTGGCACTTAGAAACCCATTGACTCTAACTGCCCTCATCAGCTCTGGGAGGGCATCTACAGCCTTGGGTTTCTTCATGAGCATCAGTTGGTCTTCCTTATTGGCCTGATCATCTTCATCCCCTGACTCCTCATATTTTTTGAGTCTGTGTTATCATCCTACAGTGCATTTTTCTTGGTCTTGTCATATTTCTGTTTGTCTGGGTGCTCATCTGTGCTTTTGTTGAGTGGTTCTCTGTTATCTGTTGTTGTTTTGTTTATCCCATATGGTTCTCCTGTGTCTTCTGTGTTGGTTTTGGTGATGGCTTTAGCCAACTCTTCCATGAGCTCCTGCATTTGAAGCATGATGGCCTGCTGTGTCTTAATGAATGATGCAGTGCTGGTATTGAGATTATCCAACACGGAGTTCTGTGTCTCCAAGTCTTGATCCTTCACTATATCTACCTTGCTAATGATGTCCATCTAGTCCTGCTGCTTAGCATATGTTGGGCATGACCTCTCTGCCTGTGAGCTGAGCTGTGTGATGTGGCATATCTTGCATTTCCTTGCCTTTGTCATCGTTTGTACCTATGGGTGACACAAAAGAAACAAATAGAGTGCCACTGATAGCAGTCTTTGTCCCTTTAAGTGCACATGAATACACACATGCCCCCTATCGTCCATGTTGTTGTGTGCTTAGGCACATCCAGTTCATCGCCCCCTATTACTAGTACTAGTACTGCAGTGGGTAACTCGGAGCATTTTCATCCAGTTGACGTTGCAATGCTGGGTCGCTGAGGGCGTCGCCCCCTGTGTGACAGTAGGCCAGTGGGGTATGCTGCTGACTTGATCAATGTAGGACTGCCACCATATTTTATGTAGATATAGATATAATATGGTGGTCCCTGAAAAAGAGACCCTCAGTCTCAGTGGGCCCACCTGTTACCAAAATTCAATAAATAAATATATGTACACATATAATTTTTTGGTTTTTTATTATATACTTGTAGGGTTGCAGAATTAGCAGAATCAGCGTGTATTGCTGGCACACTGTGTTCTCAGAAAAAAATGTTACCCAGTTAGCTAAATATCTGCTATTGCCATGCACAAGATGGTGGTGATAGCCGTCCCGCGCCAAAGTCAAGCGCACGAGAGCCACTACCCCTTACAAACATGGCTGCTCATTGTGTGAAGCCATGTGGCTTCAATAGTGTATGAAAGTACCCATGATCGGGGAGGCAACGGGATGGTGGAGGGGCAAGGTGAAACACTTAAGGGCCCTTCTGACAGTGAGCACAGCCGGATGGTGAAGGAGTGGGGCTCAATTTCCTAAAATGACTGCGGTGGACCTCCTTGGGCTTCTAGTCCACAGGTTAGTGCTCTGTGCTGTGGGCCGAGGGATCGAGTTAGGAGGAGCATGGGGGGGGTTATGCAGGTACTTGGTAGAAGGACCCACTCACAAGGGGAACTGACTTGCATCTGGTGTCTCAGAATTGCTCGCATGGGGTTCTGAGGCGTACAGTCCCTCTTATAGCTCTGGTATACACTGGGCAGGATTGAAATCTGTAGCCACTTGGAAGGGGCTTCAGCTTCTTCTGCCCTGCCATATCTGACCTATGGGAGCCGCAGCGAGAGCTGGCTGGGAGGTGTCGTGAGGGAAGGGGGCTTGACTCTTTACACTGTGGCGCTAGTCTTAAAACTCCCATGGCACTGCTTAAACTGTGAGAGCAATTATGAACTATGTGGTATTGAGAGGCGCTAATTTAGATTCCACAAGCATTAGCCACTGAATATAAAAATAGGGGCCGAACCTTTTTCTCTCTCTCTCTCTCTGACTTTACTGGAAAAATATCCAGTGAAACCGACCTGAGACCAGCAAGAACTTCTTTTCCAAGAAAAAACAAAGACTTGCACTAAGTAGCTCTGCTAGAAATTCTGCCTTAATGCTAATGCTAGGTTCCCAAATTGAAAAACAGCTACCTAGCACAAACTCCACACAATTCCACCAAGATGCCGCAGCACTAAGTTAAGGCCCTGAGGCATAAGGGGTTCTCTTGGCAACCACTCAGACTAAAAAAAAAGGCTGCTATCAATAATTCAAGTGAACAACAGGTATTTGAGGAAAAACAGGCTTTGATGCAACCATAGTGTGTTAAGCCTGTCCACTAAAGAGATAAAATATATCAGTTTTTACCTCTCTGGAGGGAAAAACTGGGAGCCAGGCTTGAGTGCTTGTAGCCTCTGTGATGCACATAAAGGAGCTGGAGTCCAGTAGCCGAGAGGTGGGACTAGGTGGATCAGGTTTCAAAACACCTGGTCATATGTGCATTGATAGCCTATCAGATGGACGTAAACCCAGTTGGTAATGATTGGGGATGCGGTGATGCAATATGCAATCTTTAGTTTCTTCTGACGAGAGTTGTTGCCCTGGATCACTGCTCCTCATTTATTCAGCTAAGTTATTAAAGTTTTATTATTTTAAGTTAAAATGATTATTAAAGTTTAGTTTGGTGCTCTCGATTCCTGCACTGTGTTTTTACAGCTGCAGTGAGCGGAGCACTGCAGACATGTTGCTAGTAGTAGAAAAAGGGAGCTCTCCAGATTCCCAATAGACTAGATAAAATTGGAGGTTTTGTGGAATTACTGCGCTAATTGAAGCAGTCAGTTGTGTTCATTGAGCTAAGCAGTGTTACACACACTATTTTGTGTGATAATGTGGTTATTAGCTTCAATGTGGGTAGAATTCTCTTTCAAGAAAGTTTCATAGCTCATAAATGTCAGCTTAGTCAGCCTTTCAACTGTAATTGAGATTGATATCTCCCTCTCTTCCTAACTATCTATTGACATTAATTGGATGTTCACGTCTATAGTTTTACTCTTGCCTGTGTTGCACTGAAATAAAATAGGTGATTTCATAGCAGGCCTTCTCAAAAAAAAAAGACAATTTCATTCTACACATGAATGCCAAAGTTTTAGAGAAATAATTAGCTGGGGAGCACAGCACTTCAGATAAGTTGTGCCACAAAAGGAATGCTATGCAGATATACAAGGTGATAAAACGTCCAATGTTGAAATCTTACTAAAGACTATAGAAACTGAAGACGTGTGTGTATTGGAATTATAGACACACTGCAATTGCATTTTCAGTGCTGGCACTGTGTGAACATGTCTGTCTGTAACTATGTGTTCATTTGTAAATATTATTTGTGAATATTTTCATTTCGTTTTAATTTTTTATACTTGATAACTTGATGAACATGACTGCCCATTTTCACAAGTGGCAAGTAATAGAAAAACAGTTACAAACATTAAATGAAGACAATATACACAGTACAAAACAATTACTTGAATAGAAGCACTCTAAAATATTAATTCCTTGAAGTACTGCTGGAACAACAAGAGGTTGTGCTTTCTAACTATGTTTTTAATCTAGATTTGAATAAGGTAAGTGAGAGAGATGCATTGGTAGATGTAGGAATGGAATTAAAGAATATGACTGCTCCGAATGAAAATTGTTTCTTACCATGTTTTTTTTTAACCCTTGGAATCACAAACTACTATATATATTTATCTTGGGACCTGGTTCCCAGAGGGTTAATGGCTCTGGGAAACATGGAGGATAAGTAGATAGGAAGCTCTCTAGTGACTGAATAACAGAGCACCTAGTTTAATCTTTATTCTGTTTTCAAGAGAAGGGAGTTTAGCCCTTTGTAGTAGATCACAACTGTGGGTCCTAAAAGGGAGTCCTGTAACAAATCTAAGAATATTATTATAAGTAGCGTTTAGTTTGGAAATATATTTTTCATTAGTGGAAGAGTAAATAAGTATGCGGTAGTCAAGAACCACAAGGAAAAATCCATGAGTAAGTTGTAGCCTAGAGGATGGAGTAAGGAACTCCAGTTGGTGAATTATCTTCTTCGGTTGTCCTTTGTCATTGTATGTTTTGGACAGTATCTCCAGCATTATGCATCTGACTGTTATCACTGCTGTATTGTAATTATTATACCCTTGTCGTATTGTACTATTGTACTCTCCCGGGTCATGCCTGAAAATAGGCAGGATTTTTTGCCTAGTGCACTTACTCGGTTACCAAAAGCTAATAAATAAAAAATAAATTCTATACAGACCCCCAGTCTTTGGTGGATAGTTTTTATTGTTGTAAGAATGTGTGTTTCAAAGGTTAATCCAGTATCAAGAATAACCCCAAGGTATTTAAAATGATCAACTTTCTCTAAACAATCTCCATTAATATCTGTCATGGGTGGAAAGACCATGTACTTGGATTTTTTTAACATTAAGTATCATTTGCTTAGAGACTTACCATTCTTGAAATAACAAGAAATCATTTTGAACAACATTAATTGCTACTGATGGATCACTATTAGAATGAAATATAACAGCATCATCAGCAAATAGAATCATTTGGGACTTTTGACAGGTCAGAGGGGTAGAATTCATATAAAGAGAAAAGATAATGGTACCAAGTATGCAGCCCTCTGGGACTCCACACTTGGTTTCTCTGGGATGAGATAAAGCCCCATTAATAACTGTTCTGTAGCCCTGAAAGTGAGATAATTAAAAAAACAGTCTGCAACCTTGGGGGAGAAATTAACCTCATGAAGAGTGGAATGAACCTGTTCATGACTAACAAGGTCGAAGGCCTCGGTGAGGTCCCAAAAACAGCTGCCATGGAGACCCCTCAGTTAAGGGAACCCTGTAGGCAGCTAGTGAACACCACCACGGCCATCTCAGTACTGTGATGGGGCTTGAACCCATGCTGAAAGTTGGAGAGTAAATCATGTTTACCCAGACTTGACTGATTAAGAACTATTCTTTCTAGTATTTTTTGATAGTGGTGGTAACAAAGAAATGGGTCTCTAGTTAGATAAACAATCCCTCGCACCACCCTTGTGAACTGGTTTAATAATGGCCATTTTCCAGGCCTTGGGAAATTCACCTGTGCAAAGTGATAAATTGAACAGATCTGAAATTGAAGGGGGGGGGACAGAACGTTGATATCCAATTTCAGAAATCTGAAATCAAGGTCATCACAACCAAATTTGGGTTTGGGATTATTGTTGAACACATAATCCCTAACAATTGCAGAAATAAGTGCTTTAAAATAAAATGTTGGGTCATCATTAGGTGTAAGGGCATCTATTGAGGGGGCAATATAACTATTACTACCCCGTTATATCTTTGAAGATTACCAAAAAAAGTCATTAAATAATTCAGCTCAGAGAACACATTTCTTAATTACATTAACTCCATCCTTAATAGTAAACTCAGTTTCTTTATGTCCCTTACCCATAAGGTCATTGAGAAGTTGCCAGGTCTTTTTTGGGTTATCATGATTTTTTGCTTGTTCAGAGAGAAAATAGCTTTTTTTTTATTTACAAACTTCAGATTTACAAAGGTTCCTTAATTACTTTAATTTTATTAAATTAGGATGATCCCTATTGTTTTTATAGTCTTTCTAGGCTCTATCGCAAAGTCTCATCAAGTTTAGGAGTTCCTAATTAACCCACTTATTTTTGTTAGCCCTAATACGCATGCGTTTTTTGGTAGCTAACCTATCCAAATGGAATTGGTTTATTGGGAAAATGTATCAATATAGTCATCTATATTTTTGATAGTTTTTAAAACAGACCAGCCAATTTTCCTACATTCGTCATTAACTAAGGATGACGTGAGGTTTTTAAAATTCCTAGTCTCAATAAAGATTGGGGGATGTTTTTGTACCTTAGTAGACCAATTACATTGCACAGGGCAGTGATCACTAATTGCATCTGACAAAACATGTGATGAAATAATGTTGTCAGGATGCGAAATATTCAAGCTTGCACTATGTAAACATGTTCTGTTTATAACTTTGTGTTGCACTGAAAGCTTAATACCTGATTTGTATGGTTTTATCTCTCCCATTATTACCATCTAACTGCAACTCTGCTATATATTTCTTTCATATTTCCATCAAGACACAGTGTACACAAAACTTATTTTATTATCACACCTACCCTAATACTGCACTTCTTTGCATTGAATCCAAGCTGCCATTCTTTAGACTATTTCTCCAGTTTTTTAATGTCTTCCCTCATTCTTTCAACACCCCCTGGCGTGTCCACCCTATTGCATACCTTTCTATCATCTGTGAAGAGGCATACCTTCCCTTCCAGTCCCACTGCAATGTCCCTAGTAAAGACATTGAAGAGGACAGGTCCCAACACTGACCCCTGCGGCACCCTGCTTGTCACCGTCTCCCTCTCCAGAGTACTCCCTGTTTACCACAACCCTCTGACATTCAGCCAGTTCTCCACCCACAGAGTTATTTTAGGATCCACCCCTAGGCTGCGCAGTTTGTTAATCAACTTTCTATGGGGGATGGTGTCGAAGGCCTTTCTTAAGTCCAGATAGGCCACATCAACTGCACCTCCCTGGTCCTCTACCTTAGTTACCCAGTCATGCCATAAATTAGTACAATGAGTTAATGCAAAACACAGTGCTTGTCCTAAATACAGTAAAAGTTAGGGTGAGATGTAGAAGTAAATATATGCCATATAAGGCGTTACGTGTGTGTGTGTGTGTGTGTGTGTGTGTGTGTGTGTGGCAATGCTCTGTGTATAGACTGTGTACTGCTTTGTTATACTGGAATATATATATATATATATAAGTATATATGTGTGTATGTATTAGTGTGTGTGTATCAAAGCAATTAGAAAGTGCAGTTACTGTAGGTGGCTCAGTGGTTAGTGCATAAATTGCTATTCTGCATTCCCCTGCTATCTAGATCAATTTCAGCCTTATGCATGTCATTGCTGATTTAAATGAAATGTGTAGTGACAACCCCACACCCTCCGATGTCCCTCCCTCGATATATTTTTTTTTAATCTGTAAAATGTGTGTAGACAGTGCACTGCTATGTTATACTGGAATATATATATATATATATATATGTATGTGTATATAACTGCGACTGATCAGTGGGTGGTCAAAAAGACCTGCTACATGTAATGTTGAAATATACATTTTATACAAAGGAAAGACTATTTTGGCTAAAACCATTTTTGTCTTCTGTATGTCAAATGGATCTGGAAACACTAACTTCCATATTGTTACATACTGTGGAAATATGGACCATAGATAGAATTGCTAAATTCTTTAGAGCAATTGGGAAGGCCAAGGCTAGGCCGATGCAATAAGTATTATGGATTCACTTGCTAGATCATTATAGATATTTTAATATGTTAAATTGTTATTCATGGAAGATATCAGTGATTGTATGTTTACTTATTACTTGTTTTTAAGATTTTGTGATTTGTAATAGCTTTTTAGCTAAACAATAACATATTACTACTATATGTGTATATGTTTTAGTCAGTGTGTGTGTAACACAAAAATTAGAAAGTGCAGTTAGGTGGCACAGTGGTTAGTGCAAAAATTGCTAGTCTCCATTCCCCCACTATCTAGATAAGTTTCAGCCTCATGCATGTCATTGCTGATTTAAATGAGGTGTCTAGTGGCAACCCCACATCCTCTGATGTTCTTTGGAGCCTGAAAAGAAGAATACATTCCCTTGATGTCGTTTTTTAATCTGTAAAAAAAAAAAGGTTAATCGATGCAACCCCGTACCCCCATCCTGACCTCCCACTTAGCACCCACCACTACACCTCTCAGACTCTTCCACATACCCTCACTTGTGTGTATATCACAACAATTAGAAAGTGCAGTTAAGTGGGTCAGTAGTTAGTGCAAAAATTGCTAGTTTACAAATTTCTCACTCCCCACAACACCATTATTTTTGCAGCTATATTGGTTCTAGCTAGAGTTTGTTTGATAAAGTTACGTATTTGTGCATGTTTTCACTATTCTAGAATAGTTTTGGGAACCATTGCCTAAACTACATTTTGCAGTGTGCTCACAGTGACTGGTGGAGTTAAGGTTTAACGCTTTACAGCGTGGCAGTTTTAGATACTGGTACCAATTAAATTTGTTACTAAAAAGTGCTTCTGCCAAATATTTTATAGCACTACAAGCTGCAAATTTCAGCTCACAACTGTGGTTGAATACTAATTTAAAATAGCTGCCTTGCAACAACTGTGTTCGATGATTCAATCAGTTCTCATGGCCTTAGGTTGATATTTACTGTGGTGCTTATTTGGGCTTCATTTCAGTGTCCAAACAACTAACAAAACTAACAAATGAAACTGGTCCCATAGTTTTCAAAAAGTGCCAAATGTTTGGCCACTGTATGTCTACGTCACATAGGCATTCAAATTGCTATTGCTGTTTGGTCCTAAATCATGATTTGGCTACCTACAGTATGATTTCTGCCGTTTTTATGTAAAAAAAAAAAAAGTAGTAGAGAGAAGAAAAGAAAGTCATAATCTGCTCCAACATACTAATCTAATTTGGCACAGTGTTTCCCTGTGAAACAGGTTGATAGTATCTTTGTAAAAAGTGGCAGAAAAAGCTCCCCTAAAGACTTCCACAAACCTGAGATGTCTAAGAAATCCAGTAAAGAGCGTTTCAAACCCCATGCTTACTAGTGCATTCAGCCTGCAGGTCTGAGCTGCACCGGAGCTTAGAATTTTATGCTATGTAGAGAATATGGTTCTTGCGACGGTACTGTCATTTACTGAATATTTTGTATAGTTGTATTGTGACTGTTCTTGCCTGTTCCTGTACTGTACCATGTTCACTTGACTATTATTTGTATATACTGATCTTGTCTGTATCAGTCTTCACCATTCATCACTGCTGGGTAGTAAGCTGGATCATCAGGACCCTGTGGGAGCTTTTTATTTTTTTTTTACGATGGGAGGCGTCAACGTCGGGACGGCGCTGCCCTCGAGGCCGACGTATTATGTGGCGCTCACAGGTTGGCTAGTAACCGGCCGTCGACTTTCTCAGCCCTCATTCTGCTTCTCCCGCCACTAAGTGAACACGACCTCACGTGTGAGTGCCATTGTTTTGCGGCCTAGTCCCTCGGTGAAGAAAAGTCCTAGTTCTGCTGCTCCATTCCTTGGTGTCGACCGATAAGATCTTTCCTTTTAATTTCTCCATCGACGCAGAGTGCTGATTTGGGGTTTTATTTTTCCGTATGGTCATGTCTGGTTCAGGGGACAAGAAAAAAATCTTCTGGGGCAGGTCGGCCTCCAATGCGTCGGTTTTCCTGCGGCTGATTGTACTCTGTCATAGATTAGCATGACCATTGCCCTACCTGCTTGGGACCGAACCACGACATGGATAGATGCGACGCCTGTTTCTCCATGGATCACTGTGTGTTCGAGTTGCGCACGTTGAAGGTTGGATGTGTGCCGCTGACTTTTGGGGACAGACCTGTACCCAGGTCGCCAAAAGTAGGTTTCTTGACACTTCCTCCAGGTCCCCTCCTGGACCTATATGGTCCGTGGAGGAGGGGGTTTCTGTCAGTTCTAACTTTGCTGTGGTGGGAACCCCTTCCATGGCGCAGCAGGCCTGGCCTGGCCCCCTTCAGGGTCAGGCAGGAGGCACCATTCAGGAAATCGCCTCTTTGGAGGTGAGGGGTCCCCCGGCATCACAGTCTGAGGCCTCCAGGCCGGTGCTGCCTCTGATTCTGGCATCGCTTGCGGCACCAGGAATCGGGGCAGCACCACGGGTGACATGGGACCGGCCTCCGGTGCCGTCTCTGACTCCGGCACCATCCGCGGTGCTGGGGATGGGGGCTGCACCATGGGCAGTGCGAGGCCACTTCGCAGTGCCGCTCATGGTACCACGGCTGAGAGTGATTGGGGAGTGGTCTGGCTTCGAGCCTCCTCTCTGGAGGATGATTCTGAGGCTGACCCAGACTGGCTCCCAGGTTTTCCGGAATCCACTGATTCTTCTTCCTCCAGTGCAGCGACTCCAGTTCAGCCCCTTCCAAGGAGCAGATGGCTTCAACCGATTCCGGGGTCGGTGGCACCAACCAGTCCTCTGGTGCCCTGGGGAGCACCACAGGGCATCCTGGAGTTGGTGATCCATCTGTCACCTTGGGAGGCGTGCCTTTCCGGTGGTAGTTCTTGCTAGCCCTACTTCTGAGCCAGCTGGAGCGCCTCAGGTAAGGGAGGGCACTCCACCTCCAGCTGTCTGTCAGAAGTCAGCTGTGGGGTGTCAGTTGCCTCAGCTGATAGTGAGGAAGAGGGCTCTCTTGGAGTCCAAAGGGTTATGGGGGTTAGATTCAGAGCGACGCCCTTTCCTGGGAACCCGCATATGGTTCAGGGAGGAGTCGCAGTGCTGGTCCGACCTTTTCCCCCGAGGTCTTCTCGGGAGGGACCTAATCTACAGAGGTTAGGGGCTGCCCTTCAAGCAACATGAAGTCTTGCTGTATTCTGATTATATGCATTTAGCTCCAGCATGTAAACTGCTCTGGAGAGGAAAGGGTTAAATCTATGCCAGAGCGTACAACGTTGAGCTCGAGCTCGGTTTTCAAACCTCTGTCTCTTGTACATCTCAGTGTAACCATCAGATTCTTTACTCTGCCTAACTGTGAAGACGCTCCAGGGAATTCTCCTTCACTGCTTCGGTGCAGTTAAAGTAAAATCGGTTGGTTTCATCCGTCTTTTCATTTATTTTTCGGTATCAGATCTCTGTCTATGGTACAGGTAGTGTTATAGATAGATAGTAAGGTGTTTCTGTTATGAAATTGTTTTTCCTTCGGTTTCTTTCCGGTCGGTCTGGTTGAGAACCAAAACTATTCTTGTTTCTGTTTTATTGTGATATTTGGTGTGGTGTTCCGGTACCTATCGATTCCTAAAAAAAATTTTTTTTTTCCGGGTTTTTTAACCGACCCGTGACACAGTTGGAACCGGTGGGCTGGTGTTACCTAGCTTGAAGGCTAAAATGGGTAACTTTAAAATTTTAGGCATGTCTGAGAAACCCAAAAAGAAAACCGGTCCCACTGGGTTTCAGCACTGTACCGAGTGTGGGGATACGTTTACCAAGGCTGATCCCCACCTCGTCTGTGTATATTGTTTGGGGTTTGACCACCTCAAAGAAGACTGCCAAATCTGTAAAAAATTTTCCAAAGCCACTTTGGAAAAACGTTTAAGTAGGCTAAAAGAAAGACAGGCCGAGAAGTCCGCTGATCTGGATGGCCAGCCCGGTTAGGTTCCGACCGAACCTGAGGAGGTGCCCACTGACCCGGGCGATATCTCCTCAGGCAGAAGGAGAGCCAATTCTGTAGAATCGGTTCCTAGTAAAACAAAGCGAAAGTCAGCCGGTACGGATCCCGGTTCCCATGTTCCAGCCGCTGAGGAGATTGCTAAGGGGATCACTATCGTCCAGTCGCTTTGCCCGGTTCCGACCGAACCGGCTGCGACACATAGATGGTCGGTTCGGTTGAAGTCTACTCTCTCGGATTACAATCTGGAGGCATTTTATGAGGGCAAATGGGAAGGAGAAGAAGAATATCCCGATGATGATGAAGATGATGATGATGACGATTATGAAGGCCTAGATAAGCCAGTAGAGCCTGACATCTCCCCAGACAGGCCTTCTACTGTTTGTCCTCCCAGACTTTCTGAGTCTCCTTCCCACTTCTTGTTTTACAAGAAGGTAGCTGAGTCTCTCCAGCTTCCTGTGGAAGAAGCTGGGCAGGATCAGGAGGAGTCTGACTACAGGAAAATGATGGATGTCCCAGAGTCCAAAAGAGTGTCTGTGCCTCTGCACAAGTCCCTGGGGAAACAGACACAAAAACTGTTATAATTTCCCACATCTATACCTCCTGTAGACAGGAAAATGGACAGGAGGTATACTTTGTCAGGCTCTGTTACGGAATTCTTAATCACTCATTGCAGCCATGTTTGGGTAGTGCAAGCTGCAGCCTGTGACAAGGCTAATATTCCTTTGGCATCTCACCCCCAAGATAAGGATTTCAGAAGAGTGGATGCTATGGCCAAAAAACAATACTTGTCATCCTCTTTGGGACTCAGGCAGGCTACCAATTCGGCATACACAGACAGGTACCAGAAATCTAGGTGGGCTACGGTTCTGGAACTGGCTAAGAATGCCCTTCCCCAG
Organism: Neoceratodus forsteri; assembly: GCA_016271365.2. NCBI lineage: Eukaryota > Metazoa > Chordata > Ceratodontiformes > Ceratodontidae > Neoceratodus > Neoceratodus forsteri. Next base: position 242,812,191 of record CM057451.1, read on the forward strand.
CTAGTCAGGGAGTTGGAGCAGGTGGCTGCAGATGGTATTGAGGCATCCAATGTTCAATTTCATGCTGCTGTGGATTCAAATGATGTGCATTCCAGAGTTAAGGCTGTATCTGTCTCCATGCGGAGATTTGCTTGGCTCAGATGTACCAGTTTGTCTCAGGATACCCAGGCTAAACCATGAATTTTCCTGTTATGGAGCAGGTTCCTGTTATCCCCCTGGTGGGGGACTCAGTTGTTAGGGGGGTAGCACTGGGGGAGGGAGGGGAAAGGGAGGTGAGGTGCCTGCCCGGCTCCAAGGCTTGGAGGGACAGGAAACGAATCCTCAGGATCGTGGGAGCAGCAGCAAGGGGGAGGGAGCTGGATATCATTATCCACCTAGGGACGAATGACCTGGCTGAGAATGGGATCAGAGCAGTGCAACAGGAGTTTATGGAGTTGGGGAGGGGCCTTAGACAAGTAGCACACACAGTAACTTTCTTGGAAGTGCTACCTGTCTATGGCATGGATGAGGCTAGGGTACTCCGCAACATGGGATTCAATGACTGGTTGAAAAGCTGGTGCAGAGCTCAGGGATTTGGCTTCATTGGGGACTGGGGCTCCACCTGGAGGGATGCAGGCCTATACAGGCACGATGGTCTGCATCTATCCTGGAGGGGAAACAGGATCCTAGGAGATAGGTTTAAATGCTTCAATGGCAAGCATTTAAACTAGCCGAGGGAGGAGGCACTGAAGAGGAGAAGGGAAATCCTAGTCCCCAAAAAAAAAAATCAGGGTAATTAGTGAGGTAAACACCAAGATAGAGCAGTCAATAGGGAGAAGGGCAGGGGTAAATGGAGAAAAAGACAAAGGCACTAGGGACAGGGATGGGGCAAAAAGAAATAAAGCCATAAAAAAATGGAGGTTAATGAGTACCAATGCCCATAGTCTAGGTAAAAAGCTCCCTGAAATGGTGGCATTGATGGAAGAGGGATGCCTGGATATGGTGGCAGTCACAGAAACATGGTACACAGAGAATCATGACTGGGATGTCAACATACCAGGGTACACAATCTACAGGAGGGACAGGGAGGGAAGAAGAGGAGTAGGAGTAGCTCTCTATGTAAGGGAAGGGATCAAAGCAACAGAACTAAAGTGTAAACAGGGAGGAAAGGAGGCACTGTGGGTCACCCGAGACTGAAATGGATCCACAATCTGCACCGGGGTTGTATACAGACCCCGTCTCAGGGAGGAAATGGACAAGGAAATGATAGAAGGCATCCTTGGGATGGCAGAGAAAGGGGAGATATTGCTGATGGGGGACCTGAATATGCCAGATGTTGACTGGAGCAGCTTTGCTGCAGCCACATCCAAGAGCAGGTCCATTCTCGATGCCCTACAGGGCATGCCTCAGACAGCTAGTTTTGGAACCTACTGGGAGAGAGCAATCTTAGACCTGGTATTCTCAAATGGAGATGGAGAGAGATCTCTGATCTTGAAGTGGGTAGCCATCTGGGAACAAGCGACCACCAAACAGTGTGGTTCATGATAAACTTAGCTGTAGAGTCAAGCCACACAAAAGTGAAGGTACTGGACTTCAGGAGGCTGATTTTGTCAAATTGGGAGAGTGCCTCAGAAAAGCACTAGCAAACAGGCAAGAAGGTGGGGTGGAGCAACAATGGGGAAACATCAAAACCGCCATCCCAGAGGCAGAAAGCCTTTGTGTGAAGCAAATAAACAAATCAAAACGAAAGAAAAAAACACTATGGTTCTCAAAAGAAGTGGCAGGGAAGGTAAGGGAGAGAAAGATAGCATTCAGGAAGTATAAGGAAACACAGAAGGAGCAGGACAGAGAACTGTACCAGTTAAAGCAGAAGGAAGCAGGTAAAGCAGTCAGAATAGCAAAGGCCCAAACCGAGGAAAAGATAGCCAATTCGGTTAAGAAGGGGGATAAAACCTTTTATTGGTACATTAGGGAGCAAAGAAAGACTAAGGCAGGGATACTGAGACTGAACAAAGAGGAAGGTGGTTGGGCAGAGAGCGACAGTGAAAAGGCAGGGATACTGAACGAATACTTCTGCTCAGTATTCAAATGGAAAAGCAGGGGAAATACCTAATCCGGTCAATAGAAGCACTCTGATAGGGGTTGATATTAGTCCTTTCACAGAAGAAAGGGTTCTGAAAGAACTCTAAACTGAAGGTGGATAAAGCAATGGGGCCTGATGGGATTCACCCCAGAATTCTAAAAGAACTAAGGGAAGAACTAGTAACACCACTGACTACCCTTTTTAATAAACCATGGGAGGATGGTGTGGTACCTGAGGACTGGAGGAGGGTGGATGTGATTCTCCATCACAAAAGTGGGAGCAAGACAGAGGCAGGAAACTACAGACCTGTCAGTTTGACCTCAGTGGTAGGAAAATGATGGAATCACTTCTGAAGGAAAGAATTGTTGAGTACCTAGAGGCCAGTGGGGCACAGGACCCAAGGCAGCATGGATTCACAGCAGGAAGGTCATGTTAGACAAATCTAATTGATTTCTTTGACTGGGTGACCAAAGCAGTAGACCAGGGAGGGGCTGTGGACATGGCCTACCTAGACTTTAGTAAGGCATTTGACACAGTCCCGCACAAAAGATTAATAAACAAATTAGCCAGCCTGGGAGTGGGTCCCAGAGTGGTGGCCTGGGCAAAAACACTGGTTGGACAACAGGACACAGCGGGTAATAGTAAATGGAGTCCACAGTGAAGAAAGGAGGGTTACTAGTGGGGTACCGCAGGGTTCAGTACGGGGGTCGGTCCTTTTTAATGTCTTTATAAGTGACACTGCAGAGGACTGAAGGAAAGTATGTCTCTGCAGATGACACAAAGATCTGCAACAGGGTTGATACACAAGGTGGGGTGGAAAGGATGAAAAGGGACTTGGCAAGGTTGGAGGAATGGTCAAATGTATGGCAGCTTAGATTCAATGCAAAGAAGTGCAAAGTAATGCACCTGGGAAACAAAAACCCAGGGGAAGAATATACAATGGGGGTGAGATACTGACAACAACAAAAATGGAAAGGGGCCTGGGGGTAGTCATATCAGACGACCTAATTCAAACAACATGAAGTCTTGCTATATTATGACATATGCGGTGAGTCCCAACCTTCGAACTGCTCCGGAGGTGAAAGAGTTAACTTTCCATGCCAGGCATGGAACGCTGAGCTCGAGCTCGGTTGAAGCTCTGTCTGTTGTTCTTCAAACTCAAACCATCAGATTCTTTACTCCGCCTCACTGAACAGTCGCTCCGGAGATTTCTCCTTCTGCTCGGTTCATTTTGTCGGTTAAAGTATTGTTTTTCTCGGTTTTCGACCGAATTTAAACCGCAAGGCTCTGTCTGTGGTATTTGTGAGTACTAGATAGGTTTTACATTAATTCTCTTCTGTGTGGAACTTGTAAACGGTTTATCAGTTCGGTTTGAACCAATCAGGTTGTTTAAAATATCTTAATCTGTGATTTAGAGTGTGGATACCGGTTCTTATCGGTTCTAAAAAAAATGGATTTTATTACGTTTTTTTCCATGACCCGTGACACGGTTGGGAACCGATAAGAGGGTCTTACCTGGCGGATTGCCATAAACGGGTAAGTTTGGTTAGGACTGGCACTATGTCTGAGAAACCCAAAAGAAAAACTGGGCCCACTGGGTTTCAACACTGCAGTGTGTGTGGGGAAGTCTTTGCCAAGGCTGACCCCCACACCACCTGTGTTTATTGTCTGGGGTTTGACCACCTCAATGCAGACTGCCAGATTTGTAAAATCTTTCCTGCAGCTACCCTGGAAAAGAGAGTTGGTAGGCTCAGGGAAAGGGAGGCCAAAAAGTCCGCTGAACCAGATGGCCAGCCCGGTTCGGTTCCTACTGAACCAGAGGGAGTGCCCTCTGACCAGGGCGAGACTTCTTCGGGCAGAAGGAGAGCCGACTCTGAGGAGTCAGTTCCAGCAAAAAGGACTAGGAAATCAGCTGGTGTGGAGCCAAAACTTTCCTCTCTAACCGCTGAAGAAATAGCCAAAGCAATTAAAATTGTCCAGTCACTTTCCCCGGTTCCGACCGAACCGGCACCATCAGGTAGGCGCCCGGTTTGGCCGGTACCACCGGTTCACGAGTATGATTTAGAGGAATATTATGAACCGGAGGAGGGGGAAGAGGAGTATGAGGAGAGTGAATGTGGATTTGAAAGTCTGGATGTGCCCATTGACCTGGACATCTCCCCAGACAGACCTTCAGGAGTGTCTCCTCCTAGCCTTTCTGAGTCCCCTTCTCATTTTATGTTTTATAAAAAAGTGGCTGAAACCCTCCATCTCCCTATGGAGGAAGCTGTGGATGATCAAGAGGAGCCTGACTATGTGGAAATGATGGATACCCAGAGTCTAGAAGACTGTCTGTTCCCTTGCATAAATCTTTTGGGAAACAGACATTTAAAATTCTAAAAACTCCTCACACTATACCTCCTGTGGATAAGAGAATGGACAAGAGGTACACATTGTCAGGCTCTGATACGGAGTTCCTTACACAACAATGCAGCCATGTTGGGGTAGTGCAGGCTGCAGCCTGTGACAAGGCAAATATTCCCTTGGCTTCACACCCCCCGGACAAGGACTCCAGGAGGATTGATACCATGGCAAAGAAACAGTACATGGCAGCATCCTTGGGACTCAGGTGAATTATATGGCTTATGTTGCTAGATATCAGAAATCCAGATGGGATACTGTTATGGCTCTAGCAAAACAGGTCCCTGGCCAGCTTGCCAAGGAGCTGGAGCAGGTGGCTGCTGATGGTATTGAGGCATCCAAGGTGCAATTCCATGCTGCAGTGGACTCAAATGATGTGTCATCAAGAATCATGGCTACATCTGTGGCACTCCGCAGAATGGCTTGGCTCAGATGTACTAGCCTGTCACAGGATACCCACACTAAGGCCATGGATTTTCCTGTTGTGGGTAATTCTCTGTTTGGGGAACAGACAGAGAATTACATGAAGAAAATGGATGAGTATAGGACCACCTGTAGGAGTGCACAGGCCAAGGAAAGGCAGGCCACTCCTCAAAGGCAGCTTCCTGGGGCAGGGGCAGGCCTTTTCATAGGCCTTTTTACCAAGCCCAGGCCTCCTCTTCTGCTTATGCCCAGAGGGGGTTCTTTAGAGGGAGAGGCAGACGGGTACAAGCAGGCCTGCTTCCACCCCTCAGCCCAAAGCCCCTGCCAAGCAGGCACCCTGATGGGGTTGCCAGGGCCAATTCTCAGCTACCTGTAGGGGGCAGGCTGGCTTACTTTGTCCAGGACTGGGAGTCTCTGACATCAGACAAGTGGGTCCTGGAAGTAGTAAGCCAGGGACTGGTTCTCAGCTTCAAAAATTTCCAAAGATGAGAACCAGATCCTTTCCACCTGCAAATCCACCAGAGGCACTTGCCCTAGAGGCAGAGGTCTCTTCCCTCCTAGCTCTCAGAGCTGTAGAAAGGTTCCACCCCTACACTAGGGCAAGGTTGTACTCCAGGTACTTCCTTACCCCAAAAAGACAGGAGAATGGCGGCCATCCTGGATCTCAAATACTTAAACAAGCACCTTTTAAAACCAAAATTCAAATGGTGACTCTGGGAATTATTCTACCTCTCTAAGGCCAGGGACTGCCTAGCGTCCCTGGACCTCAAGGATGCCTACTTCCATATTCTCATCAGAAGCTCCCATCGAAAGTACCTCAGGTTTGAGCTGCCCTCAGGCCATTACCAGTTCAGAGCAATGTCCTTTGGCCTCGCCTCTGCTCCAAGGGTATTCACAAAATGCCTGGCAGTAGCAGTTGCTTCCCTAAGAAGGCAAAAAATTGCCATCTTTCCTTACCTGGATGACTGGCTCATAGTAGGCCAGTCCCCAGACCAAGTCAAGTTACACCTACAGATAACTCAGCAACTGCTCACCTCTCTAGGTTTCCTTCTGAATCTTTCAAAGTCAGTTCTAGAGCCTGTCCAGCTCCTCACCTTCATAGGCGAGAGCTGCACACAGAGAAAGCCAGAGCCTTCCTTCCTTTGGACAGGGCAAGGACCCTGGTCTCTCTGGCCTCCTCATTCACCCTGCAGGTCTCTCGACCAGCAAGGCATTTTCACAGCTCCTGGGGCACATGGCTGCTTCTACAGCAGTAGTGCAGGAGCAAGATTTCAGATGAGGGACATCCAGTTCCATTTGAGAGCCTTTTGTCTCAAAGGAAAGACCCTCTAACCAAATTGATCCCAGTGACTCGAACCCTGATCCAGGCCCTACAGTGGTGGCAGGATCAGAGCAATCTGAGACAAGGGGATCCTTTGTCACTCAGTCTCACTCCTTAATCCTTACTACAGATGCATCCCTCTTGGGGTGGGGAGCTCACATGGGCGACCTCACTACCCAGGGGTTGTGGTCCCCTCAGGAATCTCTGCTCCACATCAATCTGTTGGAACTCAGAGCAGTTTTTCTAGCACTTCAAGCTTTTTCCAGATCTGTTCAGAACAAAGTTGTACAGGTCAGAACAGACAACACCACCACAATGTGGTACATCAACAAGCAAGGGGGCACTCGGTCTACGGCCTTGTGCACCGAAGCAATGAAGTTGTGGTCTCTGGCTTACTCCCTGAACACCTCCCTTACAGCAGTTCACCTCCAGGCAAGGACAATGTCCTGCAGATGCTCTCAGCAGGATTTCCAGGGCCATCACGAATGGTCACTGGACCCCCTGGTCTTGAGGGTGATATTTGCCAGATGGGGCACCCGCAGATAGATCTTTTTGCAGCCCCAGACAATCACCAACTTCCCCTTTTTTGCTGCAGGCCCCCAGTGTTGGGCTCAGTCCCTCTGGATGCCTTAGTTCTCAATTGGGAAGAGAAGTTTCTCTATGCTTTTCCCCTTCCTCTCCTGTTCAAAGTGCTAGTCAAAATCAGATCTCAACCCTGCAAGATGATCCTGATTGCTCCAGATTGGGCCAGACAACCCTGGTATCCACTCCTACTGTCCTTAGCAGTCCATCTTCCCCTGTGTCTTCCCAGGAATCACAACCTGTTAACCTGTGCTCAGGGGAGGGTTTGGTACCAACCTCAAATCTCTCAATCTCAAGGCCTGGCTCTTGAAGAGTTAGAGTTTGCTGATCTACACCTCTCCCAAGGTGTAATGGATATCCTGAAGGCTTCTAGGAAACCTTCCACCAGGGCTACTTATAATTCCAAATAGAAGGGTTTCCATCTGGTGCTCTGGAAAGCATATTTCCCAGAATCTGCTGATTTACCCACAGTCCTGGATTATATGGTCCACTTAAATACCTTGGGGCTGAGACCAGCTACCCTAAAAGTGCATCTGGCAGCTGTGTCTGCTTTTATTTCAGCAGGTAAGCCCTCTTCTCTTTCAGCTCATCCTGTATTCTCCAAGTTTTCAAGGGATTGCTTCACACAACCCTCCATTCAGGGACCCTGCCCTGCCTGGGATCTTAATGTTTGCATTGCTCAGCTTATGCAACCCCCCCTTGAGCTTTGTCTTCAGCAGAGCTTAAGTACTTGACTTGGAAGACTGTGTTTCTGGTAGCCATCACTTCTGCCAGACGCATAAGTGAATTACAAGCTTTGTCAGTGGAGCCTGATTTTATCTCCTTTCATAGAGATAAGGTGGTCCTCAGGACTAACAGGAAGTTCTTGCCTAAGGTGGTTTCAGATTTCCACCTTAATCAATCTGTATCTCTTCCAGTGTTCTTCACTGACCATTCCTCCTCTGGCGAGAGGAGGCTGCACAGCTTAGATGTTAAAAGAGCCCTTAGTTACTACATAGAGCGTACCAAGGGTCACAGGTTTGAATCCCTCCAACTGTTCCTCACTTATGGTGAGGTTGGTAAAGGGAAACCTGCCACTAAAAGATCCATTGCCAGGTGGATTGTCTCTTGTATCCAATTTTGCTATGAAAAACTGGGTAAGGTTCCTCCCTCAGGCCTGAGGGCTCACTCTACCAGAGGTACAGCTGCTTCCCTGGCTGCTTCCAGGGACATCCCTATTCTAGAGATATGTCAAGCAGCTACCTGGAAAACAGTTCACACTTTTACCAAGCATTGCTCCCTGGACATCCAGGCTAGGAGTGATGCTCGGTTTGGCACAGCTGTGCTTCAGAGCCTATTTCCTAAGTAGGTTCTGTCCCTCCTCCATGGAGGTACTGCTTTGTAGTCTGCATATGTCATAATATAGCAAGACTTCATGTTGTTTGAAGAAAAAATTACTCACCTTAGTAATGTTGTTTCTTCTAATGGAGTCTTGCTATATTCTGACCTCCCCGCCTGCCCCTCTCAGAACCTCTGTTTTTGGGATGTGAGTGGGCAGTGCAGTGTTGGCACTTAGTAGGTGCCCACCTTGTTGTTTTCACCTCTCCTTTCTTGAGGTGACTTGGTGTTGTGTTTTCATTTTTTGGGTCTCCTGACTTGAGTCTTTGTTTTGGGACCAAAAAATGTGTTCTTATGTTTAGTAGCCAGTTGGCTAGTGTAGGTTTACAGCTCCCACACAGGACCTCAGTGAGTTTAGCTCGTAAAGATCTGACGGTTTGAGTTTGAAGAACAACAGACAGAGTTTCAAGCGAGCTCGAGCTCAGCGTTCCATGCCTGGCATGGAAAGTTAACTCTTTCACCTCCGGAACAGTTCGAAGGTTGGGACTCACTGCATATGTCATAATATAGCAAGACTCCATTAGAAGAAACAACATTACTAAGGTGAGTAATTTTTTCATGTGGGCCAGCAATGTGAGAAGTCAGTAAGGAGGGCTGGGGGGGATATTGGGATGCATAGGGAGAGGCATCACCAGTAGAAAACAGGAAGTTGTTGGCCCTCTGTACAGACAGTTGGTAAGACCACATCTGGAGTACTGTGTACTGTTCTGGAGACCCCATCTCCGCAAAGACATAGACAGGGTGGAGGCTGTCCAGAGGAGGACTACCAAAATGATGCAGGGTCTGCATCAGAAGACATATGAAGAAAGACTAAAGGAACTGAAGATGTATAGCCTCGAGGAAAGGAGGGAAAGGGGGGACATGATAGAAAGTTTCAAATACCTCAAGGGAATTAAAGTCCAAGAGGGTAGCATCTTTCAGAAAAAGAGATGTGCAAAAACAAGGGGGCACAATTTGAATATAGAGGGGGGATGGTTTAGAGGTAGTGTGAGGAAGTATTTCTTCACAGAGAGGGTTGTGGATACATGGAACAGCCTTCCTGAGGAGGTTGTAGAGTCAAAAACAGTGGGTGAATTCAAGAATACATGGGACAGACATAAGGCAATTCTAATGCGGGGTAGGTGGAAGTAGGCTGCTGGTTAACTAAGATCTGCAGCTTATCCGTTAGGTAGGGAAATGGGCAGACTAGGTGGGCCAAGCGGTCCTTATCTGCCGTCAAATTCTGTGTTTCTGTGTTTCTTTTTTCTGTTTGCAGAACAAACAGAGGCTTTCGTTAGAAAGATGGAAGAGTATAGGACCACCTACTAGAGTGCTGCAGCTAAAGAGAAGCAGACCACTCCTCAAAAGCACATCTAGGGCTGGCAGGGGCAGGTCTTTTCACAGGCCTTTCTACTAAGCTTATGCCTCCTCTTCTTTTCAGCAGAGGGGTTCTTTAAGGGAAGAGGTAGAAGGGGGTTGAGCAGAGCTGCATCCTCCTCTCAATCCAAGCCCCCTGCCAAGCAGACACCCTGATGTGTCGGCCTGGGTCACCTCCTCAGTCCCAGTGGGTGGTAGGCTGGCTTACTACTTCCAGGCCTGGAAGTCTATCACTTTAGACAAATAGGTCCTGGAAGTGGTGAGCCAGGGACTTGCTCTCAGTTTCAAAAGGTTCCCCAAAATGAGAGAAAAGTCTTTCAGTCCTCCTACTCCCTTGGAAACAGAGGCCTTAGAGGCAGAAGTCTCCTCTCTACTGCTTCTGCAGGCAGTGGAGAGGGTACCTCATCAGCACAGGGCAAAAGGGCCGTATTCCAGGTACTTACTTACCCCAAAAAAGACAGGGGAGTGGCGATACATCCTAAATCTATGATACCTGAACAGACATATCACAAAAACAAGGTTCAAAATGGTGACTCGGGGAATAATTCTTCCCTCTCTGAGTCCAGGAGACTGGCTAGCCTCTCTGTATCTCAAGGATCACTATTTTCACATACCTGTCAGAGATTCCCACAGAAAGTACCTCAGGTTCGAGTTGCCCTCAGGCCATTATCAGTTCAGAGCAGTGCCTTATGGCCTAACATCTTCCCCAAGGGTGTTCACAAATTGCCTGTCGGTAGTAGTGGTCTTTCTCAGGAGACGAGGCATTTTGGTGTTCCTTTATCTGGATGACTGGCTCACAGTAGGTCAGTCCTCAGACCAAGACAAGTCAGCTCTAGGAACCACTCAGAAGCTTCTGGAGTCTCTAGGGTTCATCCTAAACCTAGCAAAGTCCATTCTTGAACCAGTCCAGCTTCTCACTTTCATAGGGGCAGAGCTGGACACCATTCAGGCAAAGCCTTTCTTCCCCTCTTAAGGGTAAAGGCCCTCACAGCTCTGGCTTCTTCTTTTCGACCACTGGTGTCTCGGCCAGCCAGGCACTTCCTACAACTATTAGGCCACATGGCAGCTTCCACTGCAGTGATGCAAGGGGCAGGGTTCTAGATGAGGGACATTCAGTTCCATTTAAGGTTCTTTTGTTCCCAAAGAAAGGACCCTTTTACTAAGTTAGTTCCAGTGATTCAGACACTCGTCCAGGCTCTCCACTGGTGGCTGGAAGAGGACAACCTGAGGCAGGGTGTTCCTTTCCTCAGTCAGACCCCTTCAGTGATTCTCAAGACAGATGCTTCCCTACTGGGATGGGGAGCTCATCTGGATCACCTCTCTACTCAGGGGACATGGTCTCACCAGGAGTCCCTTTTGCACATAAATCTTCTGGAACTCAGAGCTGTCTTTTTAGCTCTTCAGGCATTCTCACAATCAATTCAAGGGAAAGTGGTGCGGATCAGGACAGACAACACCACAACCATGTGGTACATAAACAGGCAAGGGGGCATGCGGTCCACGGCCTTGTGCACAGAAGTCATGAAAATATGGTTGTTGGCTTACTCTCTTCAAGCTTCCCTGATCGCAGTGCATCTTCCAGGGAAGGACAATGTGTTGGCAGATGCACTCAGCAGAATTTCTCAGGGTCACCACGAGTGGTCCCTGAATCCCCAAATTCTTCAGGCCATTTTCAAGAGATGGGGCACCCCAGAGATAGATCTCTTTGCAACCCCAGACAGTCACCAACTTCCCCTGTTCTGTGGCAGGCCCCCTCTTTTGTGGTATGTTCCTCAGTATGCTCTCCTGTTGGACTGGACAAGGTTTCTGTATGCATTTCCTCCCTTTCCTCTGATTCTCAGAGTGCTAATAAAGCTCAGGCCTCAGCCCTGCAAAGTGATTCTAGTGGCTCCAGACTGGACCAGGCAACCATGGTAGCCTCTCCTATTGTCATTATCAGTTACAATTCCTCTTTGTCTCCCCAGGAGGTAAAATCTACTGATATCCTCTCAGGGGAGGATACTGTACCCCAACCTGCAGTCTCTCAGGCTCAAAGCCTGGCTCTTGAGGAGCTAGAATATGCAGGCCTGCATCTCTCTCAGTCAGTTCTGGATATCCTTATGGTTAGTAGAAAACCTTCTGCTAAGAAACTTTACAATTCCAAATGGAGGAGATTTGGTATTTGGTGTTCTCAGAGGCACATTCAGCCAGATTCAGCTGATGTCGCCACTGCCTTGTATTATCTGGTTCATCTTAACAGCTTAGGTCTTAGACCTACTACTCTTAAGGTTCATCTGGCTCTGTGTCTGCATTCATTTCTGCTGGGACGGACTCTTCCTTAGCTTCTCATCCAGCATTTAAGAAATTCTTCAAAGGTCTGGCTCATATCAACCCTTCCTTTAGGGAGCCTACTCCTGTTTGGGACCTGAATATCTGTATTACACAGCTTATGTAGCCCCCCCTTCAAACCACTATCTTCAGCTGAGCTTAAGTACTTGACTTGAAAGACTGTGTTCTTGGTAGCCATTACTTCTGCCGGGAGAATCAGTGAAATGCGGGCATTGTCGGTGGAACCTGATTTTGTCTCATTCCACAGGGATAAGGTGGTCCTTTGGACAAATAGAAAGTTCCTTCCCAAGGTGGTATCAGACTTTCATTTAAATCAATCTGTGTCATTGCCTGTCTTTTTCACAGACCATTCTTCTTCTGGGGAATGAAGATTACACAGTCTAGATGTAAAAAATGGCCCTCAGTTACTACATAGAGCACACTAAGGCCCATAGAAATGACTGTTTGCAATTGTTTCTCACTTATGGAGAAGTGGGAAAAGGTTAACCTGCCACCAAAAGAACCATTGCCAGGTGGATTGTCTCCTGTATCCAATTTTGCTATTCAAAGTTGGGGAAAGAGCCACCTTCAGGCCTGAGGGCACACTCCATCAGAGGTACAGCTGCTTCGCTAGCAGCAGCTAGAGTCATTCCTTTACTGGAAATTTGTAAAGCAGCCACCTGGAAAACTGTTCATATATTTACCAGGCATTACTCTCTCGACATCCAGTCCAGAAGTGATGCTAGGTTTGGTACAGCAGTACTGCAGAGTTTGTTCCCAAAATAGGTTCTGTAGCCCCTCCTCCTGGGGGGACTGCTTGGTAGTCTGCATATAGTCAGACTACAGCAAGACTTCATGTTGTTTGATGAAAAAAATACTCACCGAAGTAATGTTGTTTCTCCTAATAGAGTCTTGCTGTATTCTGACCTCCCTCCCTGCCTTCCCTCTCAGAACCTAGTCTTGTTTTGGGATGTGGGTTGGTAGGACAGTGCTGCACCCCAGAGGTGTACCTTTGCACTCTTCGTTTCTTGGAGGGGTTTTTGTTCTTGCTTTATGCTTTTTGTTATTTATCACTATCTACATAGATTCTTTTGGGGGTTCTCGACTTGACTCTTATGGGATCCAAGCTGTTATTGCCTTTTGGCTTAAAATTTCAAAACAGTTTCTATAATTAGTAGTTAGTTAGTATGGTGCTCATAACAATCTGGCGGTTACACTGAGATGTACCAGAGACAGAGGTTTGAAAACTGAGCTCGAGCTCAACGTTGTATGCTCTCATATAGAGTTAACCCTTTCCTCTCTGGAGCAGTTCAAGTGCTGGGGCTAACTCCGTATAGCAAGACTCCATTAGAAGAAACAACATTACTTCGGTGAGTAATTTTTTCTTCTGGGCTCATGTGGCCCCAGTCACCTCATGGGTGGAATTCTCTTGTCGGGCTCAGCTCTGGCTGCTTCAGCTCAGTTGAAAGGCCGGAACCACCAGATCTCCTCCTCCTTTGATGTCTCCCGTCGGGTCCCCTAGCCTGGGCAGAGGCCGTGCCCTTCCTTGTAGGTGCCTGTCCCCTTTGCCTACCAATCCCTCCCCCTCCCTCTCTCCCAGGTTACTCCAGTCCTACGGGGCCCCTCACCTGGGAGCAGTTCAGGTCCACAGCTGCACTGTTCCCTGCTTACTACCAATCCATGGACCAGGAGGTGTTTCACCATTCCCTGGTGCAGCCAGAACCTGACTCTCCAGGCTCGTTGGCTCCCTTGTCTTCCTCCTCTGAGGGAGAGGACTCTTCTGTCCACCTTTCCTCAGCTGCTGATCTTTCCAGCTATCAACGCTTCCTGTCGGGGTTGCTCGACAAGCTCCATATTTGCTCCCTTGGCGAACACAATCCTGACTGTTCGGCATGCACCTTTTTAGGTGAGTTCAGTGCAGCTAACCTGATGGTTCCCATCTGGCCTAATCCCTTTTGGGAGGTGTTGTACCGGGCCTGGCAATGTCCCTCAACCCAAGCACCAGCCCCGAGGGACCTCTACCAGAGGTATTTTGCACCTCTTGGGTCTCCAGGAGTCTTGCCTCACCCCCCTTCGGGCATGTCTCTCCTGGACACACCCACCGGGCATAGAAGTCGAAGGCGTGACTGACCCTCAGAATCCGACTCAGCAGAGTTTGATTTTTGGGGGAGGAGAGCCTTCTCATCAGCATGCCTCCTTTTGTGTATTTCAGCTCATCAGGCCCACCATGCTGCCTACAGCAGGCACTTGTGGTCTCAGCTAGGTCAGATCCTAGCTTCCTTGCCTGATTCAGAGGCAACCAGACAGGCCATTGCCCTCTCCGCATGAGGCCTGGAGCTAGCGAGGCACCAAGCATAGGGCATCTTTTGCCAGCGAGGTGGCTTCCAGGTTGGCGGGGACAATGATCTGCATCAGGCAAACAGCGTGGCTTTGTCTCTCCCAGTTGTGACCCCTGGATCGGTGTAGGGTGACTGCCCTCTCTTTCCGGGGAACCCATCTCTTTTCCCATAGGGTGAGGTGAGAGCTTCAGGGCTGCCTTCCCTCTTCTCCTAGGAGAACCTCGCCTCACCCAAACCAGCCTCAGGCCTAGCCAGGCCTGTTAGGGTTCCCTCCTCTGGTGTCTCCCCCACTGGAGGCTGAGGGACTTTGCCCCTTAGAGAGGTTCTGTGCTCCCTTCGGGGAGCTTGGTAATCACCCAACAGTGATGAAAGGTGAAGATAGACACAGACAAGATATGAAAAATACATCCCTACAGTAATTCCTGATCTTTCTGTGTATCTTCACCATTCATCTCTGAATCCCACCCCCCTTCCCCTCTCCGGCCTCAGTCTCTGGGCGATTCTCCTCCTCTCTGTTTGTCTCCCATCTGGACCTTAATCCATTTCCAGCACCACCTGCCCCCTACCCTCTTGGGGTCAGTTTTTTTTTCTCCGGGTGGACAGACAGGGAGGGTCCCCACTGTTGGGAGTCTCCAGAGCTCCCTGTTAGCCCAGGTAGTCCTGGGGTTTTTCCTGCTTCCTCTAGTGCCTCTTGAGGGAGTCTGGTGGGGAGGGGGCTCTGGTGATTCCCTCAGTTGTCCCCCCCATTATGGTTATTTTCCTCTCCTTGTTCAAGGAGAATATATTATTATACCTCTTCAGTTCCTCCTGTGGAGGTGACTCCCCTCGACAACTAAATCTCAGTCCCTTGGGGATGTTCTCCAGGGATGTTTAGTGTAGTTTTTCCACTTCAGTCCCACTGGCAGGAAGGGGAGCCACTAACCCATCCTTAGCCCTCTGGATGCTCTTCTGCTCCAAAGCCTTGAATCCATCCTCTGAGTTATCTGGTTCGACCTGGGGCATAACTCCTCAGGAGCAGTCCAGGACAGTACTTCGGGGGCACTGTCTCCTCTTCCTCCCTCCTTCTATCCTTTCTCTCTCTCCTCCGGTCCCTCCCTCTTCCAACCCTCCCTTCTTGCCCAGAGATTTGGGCCCTCCTGTCCCAATCCCTTAGGCTTCTTCCTTTTCAGTCCTCTCTTCAGCTTATTCCTCCTTTTAGTTTTACATACTTTCCTTTTGCTGTCCCTCGGGCTCCCTTGCCCACCCTCCCAACCTTCCTTATTTCTCTGTCTCTGTCTCTCTCCGTCGTGCAGAACTGGGGCTGAGGAGGGGTCGATGACAGTTACTGGCCAACCCACGAGTGCCACGTAATACGTTGACCTTGAGGGCAGAGCCTTCCCGAAGTCGACTCCTCCCATTGAAAAAAAAAAAAGCTCCTACGGGGTCCTGATCCTCTGCCTCACTACCCAACAGTGATGAATGGTGACGATACACAGAAAGATCAGGAATTACAGTAGGCACGTAATTTTCATATTTCATATGTTTTAAACCCCTTATAGATATATGGGGTTTTCTTCTTATGCAATTTTACTTTAATTTATGCTTCCCTGGTTCGTCAGTGTTCTGCATGACTGACAGCCCCCACCCCCCCAAAAAAAAAATGGATCGATAGGCTTTAAATTTGTGAAGTTTCTTTCCAACTCCTGTCAAAGGCAGACTATCAAAAGTTATGCTTAAATTGGCTGGGTCCAGATTACATTTTAGTTTGTATGAAGTTTGTCCCAAAAGGGCTACAGAAAATTACTAAAAGTCATTTTGGCTTCAGAGTCTGTCTCCACATCACAAAATATGCAGAAGGATAAGGCTGCTAAAAATGGTTCAGAAGTCAGGGTTTCTGAATGGAGGAGCCCTTAACCAAGTAAACCAAAAAAAAAAAAACATGTTGTTGCCCCTCCTCCTGAAGAAGGAAAGGAGCCGCCAGTGGACAAAAATAAAATGCCCCCAGTAGAGGACATGACTAAGACCTCAGTGCAGGCATTGGAGATGGTGCATGCTCAACCAAAAAAAAAAAAAAAAGAAGGTAGCAGCATTCCTGGCTATGGGGAATTTCAGGGATGTGCCTGCCCTCCACCAGGTTCTAGTTCCATTCCCAATGCCTGTGGAGAAGGAGGTAAAATGTTTTATGAAGAAGAGGGAGAACCTAAGCAAGAATTTGACTCACTTCCAAGACCCTCAGATGACTATGCCTCTCACTATACATTTGTGAGACATATGGTCAATACCCTCAGTTTTTCCTCACAAGAAACTGATGAGGATGAGGAAGGGTTTGAATTCACCTATATGATGGGTTTATCTCCCACAAGGAGTTGATGCTTTCCATCTATAAATCCCTCAGCAAGGTCACTTTTACATTCATGTCTGCACCCACCCAGCTGCTGGCATAGTTTAAAAATTAGTTAAATAAGTACATATCAGTTGGCAAACAGAGTTCTGGGTACCTGTATTCCCACCCTGATCATGAGGGAGTGGTCCAGACTACCGCCTGGGACAGGGCCAAAGTGCCCCTTTCCTCCCAGCCTCCTGGAAAAAGATACCAGGAAGGGAAACAAAAAAAACATGTATATTTCATCTTCCCTGTTTTTAAGGCAAGCAGCTTGTCTGGCCTACACGACTCATATCAGGGAGCCGTATGGAACTCAATTCTGGCACTGAGGTAAAAAGTTACTGGAGACTTGTCACAGCATATGGCTGGCACAGCAAGATCAGCCAATCAGCCATACATGCCACATAATTCCCATTTCATATGGCAGTGTATACGAAGGACACTGCAGACAGGGTTAGGGCCTATGCTGTGTCCCTAGGAAGTGTTGCCTGGCTTAGAACTACAAGTCTATCCCAGGACTGTCAGACAAAAGCTACAGTTTTTCCCCCTCTGGGGAAGTGCCCTGTTTGATGGCAAGACAGAGGCTTTCAAGAAAAAGGTGGATGAGTATAAAACCACCTAGAAGAAGGTAGAGGATACTACCCTCCTGTTTGTGCCCTTATGTATAACCTCCACAAAGGGCCTGGTCTCCTTTGGGGATATCTCTGTCATCAGGTCACATTTATAGAACTTAGCTGTCAGGCATTATGATCACATGGAAGCTTTTCTGCAGCAGTCTAGTAGGTGCTGCCTACACCAACATCAGGCTCCGATGTCACAGCCCAGTATAAGCATGGGTGGTCCTGCTGCCTCCTCAGTTCTTTCCCGCTGTCGACCATTCACACACGGACTTCGCAGAAGTTTCGTCACTCAGTTTGACCACCAAATTTCTACTTACCTTTTCTTTTGTTATAGCCTTTGAGTTCTCCCAACCTTCTTAAGGCTGCAGAGGGGCTGTCAGCCTCTGGGTCATTGGCCCCAGCCCTGCCATCGAGACCTCTTGAATCGTGAGGTACACAGGTGGTGGGCCCCACTGACTCTACTATAGCTAGTGGCAGTTCATCAGAGCTGGGCTGTTCAGCCTCTCCTTTGATACCTGTGTTAACGATGCTTCCATATCCTGCAGTCAACCTTAATGCTGCCCTTACTTCTATAACCTCAGCTCTCATACAACAGTTTGCTCCACGGCTTAGGCCTTCATCACCCTCGCCGTCGGGTGTTTCCTCAGAGTCAAGGCCAGTTGGACCAATCTACCCCACGCCCTCTAGAGAGCCATCAGTTCACTGGCCATTGGTCCTGGCAGCAAAAAATGCTGATGTAGAGACGGACTATCACCCTGATCTTATCCTCCCTGAGGAAGAAGATGAGGAGGAAGATGTTGAAGTTGACTCCTCTGACAGGTCTACTGTCTCCTCCAGGAGTGAGGACTCGGTCACACAAAACCCCAAGGTCCCCTCTCATCACCCCTGAGGACCCCTTCTTCTTTAAACATAGAAACATAGAATCTGTTGGCAGATAAGGACCATACAGCCCACCTAGTCTGCCTATTTCCCTACTTGGTTTGGCAATCCCTACTCTTATCTGGACTGCCTTTCCCCTGCTCTGCTGTACAGCAGGGTGCCTTTTTGCTTCTCCCAATCACTTTTGAATCTCTGTACTGCTTTTGCTTCCACCACCTCTGCTAGTAGGCTGTTCCACGGATCCACCACCCTCTCTGTGAAAAAATACTCCTAGCATTCCCCCTAAGCCTCTCTCCCTCCAGCCTCATGTTATGTCCCCTTGTCCTTGTGCACTTTCTTTTCTGAAGTATGCTTCCCTCCTGTACCCTGATTATTCCTCTATTTGAAAGTCTCTATCATATTCCCTCTTTCTCTTCCCATGAATAGATGTTAAGTTCCTTAAGTCTTTCCTCATAAGGCTTGTGGCCCAGTGCATGTATCATTTTTGTTGCTCTTCTCTGGACTGCTTCCATTCTGTCTATGTCCTTCCTGAGATGCGTACTCCAGAATTGGACACATAATTCCAGATGGGGCCTCACCAGTGATCTACACAGTGACATCACCACTTCTCTCCTCCTACTGGTTATGCCCCTACCTATGCACCCCAGCATTCTGTTTGTTTTCCCCGCTGCTTTTTCGCATTGTTTGGACGACTTCACATCATTGGATGACTTGTGGTGGCTAGAACCTGCCCCCCATCTTGGGTTTCTGTGTCCCAGGTGCATTATCTTGCACTTATTAGCATTGAAACCCAACTACCAAACCCTTGACTTAATTATGAAACAGCTCTCTTCCAGTATGGGTTCCAGACGGAGGAAGAGGATGTCACAAGGAGGAACCTGGTGGATTTCTTGGAGATCCCAGACTCTCCACCCAAAGTTATTCCTCCTCTACTTCCAGCATTGCATGATGCTGCCAGTGCTGCCTGGCTTAGGCCCAGCCTGGTACCTGCTATGCCTAGAAAGGCTGGTAATATTTACCTGGAGCCTTTGGGGCTGCCTTTTTTATGCAGCCAAGCTGGAAACTGACTCAGTGGTAATCAAGGTCACTTATGACAGGTATAAGGTGCCCAAGCACCTTAGTTCCTGTGCCCTGACCGGGAATCTCAGAGGACTGACCCCTGGGGCAAGAGGACCTTTGCCTCAGCCAGTGTGGACCTTAGAATTGCCAACTACTTGGCCCATATGATTAAGTACCAGAATACCCTCTGGAAGAAGGGCAAGGCTGCTGCTCAGGCTCTTCCTGATGGTTCCAGAGACAGGAGCTTCTCAAAATTCTCCAAGCCTCGGAAGATGTTAGTAAGCATCTCCTCAGAGCCATCTATGATATAGCTGATACTACAGGCAGAGCGGCTGCCACTGGCATTTGCCTTAGAAGGCACTCCTGGCTTAGAGTCTCTGACTTCGCAGCTGATGTCCAGCAAAAGGTGTTGAATGCTCCTTTTGGGGGGGGTCAACAACCTTTTGGTCCTGATTTGCAGGATATTATTAATGACCTGCAGGCATCTGACAGGGCTGTTGGGTCTGTCCACTCCCTTTATCACACCCAGCCCAGGAACAGACTGAGGCCCTACTTTCGTAAGGTCTCTCACAAGTCTGGCTCAGGAACCAGGCTGCAGGGCAAAGGCAGGGCCAGCTCTGTCAGCTCTGCCTTGCCTGCCCCCTCCTCCACCACTGGTCACTCTACTAAGCACTCCAGGGGAGGAGGAGGAGGAGTGGCCCCAGCCAATGGTTCTGCATCAGCCTCTGACTCCTTGCCAGACCCCCTCCTTTTGTTCCAAGCCAGGAGGTGGTGGTCAGAGGTTGGTTCTCCCTCCATCTGTCTCAGTGGTGAACCATTACCACAGATGCTTGGATCCTGCAGATAATCAAACAAGGCCATGCTCTAGAACTTCTGGAACAGCCTCCAGAGGTTCCACCTGTTCCCGCCTTTTATCCTCCGGACCATACAGCTGTGCTCCGGAAGGGGGTGTTCACCTTGATCCGCAGAAGGGCCATTGAGCCAGTGCCCAGGCAGAAAAGGAACAAAAGGTTCTACTCCCAGTTCTTCCTGGTTCCCAAAAGAACTGGGGACTTGAGGCCCATTCTAGACCTCAAGAAGCTGGATCTTTTCATCCAGTACAGAAAGTTCCAGATGATAACCCTACACAGCCTCCTTCGTCTGCTCAAGCAGGGCAACTGGCTATGCTCCCTTAATGTGCAAAATGTATTTTATTTATTTGAAAGTTTCACCAGGAAAGGCATACTGAGCTGAAATGGCTTGTTTCCAGATGCGTCCTGGGGGAAGGGGGAAATGGGTAAAAACAGTTTATTAAACATAATAATACATAATAAGGATACAATAAAATAAGCTTCATACAGTGATATAAAATAACAGTAAACAGATATATACAGTGAAATCATGTACAGTATTTCAGACAAACGTATGTGAAATAAATAATGATATTCCATAACTGGGCATGGAAGGCAATTCCCTTAGAGCAGGGGCAGAAAGGGGAAAGAAGAGGAGAGTAGAGAACTAGTGCAGCAGGGTAAAGGAAGGGGAGAATGGGGAATAGATAAAGAAGGAGAGGCGAACCTTTGTCCCTCTGGGATGCAAACTCCACAAGGGCCAGGCATGGCAGGGTGTACGCCCAGTCCATGTGCTGGATTCCAGGCCTGCAGGGAGAGAGATAGCATAGTAAGGAAGAGGCAGCCTTGTTCCTCTGGGCTGCAAACCCCACAAGGGCCAGACATGGCTGGATGCACACCCAGTTCGTGTTCTGGACTGCAGGCCTGCCATGAGAAAGTGAGGAGAGGGGTTGGTGGAGGAGTAGTAAGAAAAAGTTAGAAGGGAGAAAGTGGGGGGGGAGGGGAAGGGCTATGGTTAAGGGCATTTATGGGGGTGCAGTAGGTGAGTAGTAGAAACATAAGTAGGGAGCTAGGGAAGAGGGAGAAGGGCTGGGGGAGGTCTGGGGGAGAAAGACGGAGGGGGAAGAATTGAATTTGTGCCAGAAAGTTTTTTGTCAAGGGCAGTTGCAGGAAGGAGAAATGAAATTGAGAAGGAGAGGATAGTGATCGAAGGAACGGAGCAGAGCGGATAGCTAGGGAAAGGGAGTTCCAGAGTTTAGGGAAGCAGTAAGAGAAAGCAGACTGGCCTGAAGTGAATGACCTACCAGGGAGAGCACGGGTCCGGTAGTCAGAGTTACAGAGGGAGTGGGTGGGAGGAGGCGGGGTAGAGAGTATAGTGGAGAGGTAAGAGAGGAAGGAGCCAAGCCAGAACTTCCTGACAAAGGAACAACAGTGGGTGAGGCATCTGGCACCAAGGATAGGGAAGGAAAGAGAGATATAAAGGTCACAATGATGAGTATAGGGTGGACAGTCAAGAGCAAACCAGTATAAGGAGTTGAAGAGGGTGTCCAGTCTGGTTAGGGTGGACTTAGGGGCTGCACTGTAGACTGCGTTACCGTAGTCAAATATTAAGAGAATTTATTTTCTAGACTGTTTCATGGCAGGCTGGTAGGGGGGATGCAACCACGGTGTCTGATCAGAGCACCTAGTTTGGGGTGCAGTTTTTTGTGGATGGCATCCACATGTCCAGAAAAGTCTAGGTAACAGTCAAGCCAGAGCCCTGGGTATTTGAAGGAGGTGACATCCTCAATCCTGTTCCTATCGAGGGTGTGGAAGGATGTTGTGTCAGTAAACCTAGAGAGCCTTTGCCTAGTGCCAAAGGTCATGGAGACCGTCTTCTTCACATTGAGAGAAAACTGATTGGTGAAAACCCAGAACTGGACTTTGTTGAAATCCAGCTGGAGACTGGTTGCCACATCAGAGGGGGAGGCACCAGTGGCATACAGAACAGTGTCATCCGCGTACATGTGAATGGATGTGGGGGAGCAGGCAGCAGGGAGGTCATTTAGGAAGACTGAGACAAGTAGCGGGCCTATCTGCATATCATAGTTTGCCTCCCTCACAGGCAGTACTTTGGGTTTCTCACCCAAGGGGAGCATTACCAGTTCAGCTGCCCTTTGGCTTTTCCTCTACACCATGGGTATTTACCAAGTGCTTAGCAGCAGTAGTAGCAGCCCTCCGGTGCGAAGGCCTTTATGTGTTCCCATATTTGGACAATTAACTACTGAAGGCCCAGTTCAGGGAACTACTGTTGCTAACTCTAGAATGCACCATGCAGTTGTTCCAGTCCTTGGGCATCACTGTCAATTTGCCCAAGTCTGTGCTGACCCCGTCCCAGTGGTTGCAGTACATAGGAGCAGTTCTGGACTCTACTCAGGGCAAGGCCTTCCTACCACAAGACAGGGCAGACTGCTTCATAGCTCAGGCCCAGGCATTGGCTCAGTGCCGTTATGTCCCAGCCAGGGAGTTCTTGAGGATTCTAGGCTCAATGGCTGTGGCCATTGTGATGGTCCCTTTGGCCAAGTTGTACATGAGGATCCTGCAGTGGACCCTCAGGGTCCAGTGGGATCAACTTTCAGATGATCTGGATCAGCTGGTCCTTGTCTCCTCCCCAGTATGCAAGGTGCTTCAGTGGTGGATGGAACCAGCCAATCTCTTAAAAGGGGTCCCCTTTCTTATCCCCGCCCCTCACCAAATCCTCACTATTGATGCTTTAGGTCTGGGTTGGGGAGTGCACCTAGGCCTTTATTAGACACAGGGGACCTGGTCCCAGTAGGAGACCTGCCTCCTCATAAACATTCTAGAGATGCGAGCAGTTCTGTATACCTTCTAGAACCATCTCTCTCCAGGCCTACTGTTGGTGCAGTCAGACTATCTCAATGTGGTCTATTACACCAACAAGCAAGGAGGGACCCATTACTACCCTCTGTGCAAGGAGGCAATGAGGGTCTAGTACTGGGCTGTAGATCATGGTCTAGAACTGTCAGCCGTCCACGTGCCAAAAATGCCTTGTCGGACAGCCTCAGTCAGTCACAGTCCAGAATGCATGAGTGGGAACTGACGACCTCAGTTGTAGAAGACCTGTTCGGCAGGTAGGGTCATCCAGAGTTGGACTTTTTTTGCATCCACACTCAATGCAAAACTGCTGCGTTTCTGCTCACTAGATCCAGGGCCTGGAGTTTTCTGGCAAGACGCGTTGTCCCTCTCCTGGAAAGGGAGGTTTCTTTATGCCTTCCCACCCTTTTCTTCGATTCAGAGGGTGCTCATCAAGCTACAGATGGAGAATGCCACCCTAATTCTGGTGGCTCTCACTCCTTAGTTCTTTCCCCGTCATCGACTCTGTTTGCATGGGTCTCCGTGGAAGCTCCAATGCACTTGTGTGCCATTTTGCCAATGATTTTTCTACTATCCTTAGTGTTTTGAATTTCTTAAAAAAGAGATTCACTTATCCTGTTTATGTCGAGAGTGACTCCTTCCACTTCTCTTTTCTGTCGCTGCCACTGCAGAAAGAAGATTGCCTCTTCAGACGACCATAACCTCTGTATCTGCTATCTTGGACCTGACCAAGACACCTCCGACTATGAGCTCTGCCAGAAGTTCAACCAAACAACTCTTAGGTGATTCAAAAAGGCTCTGAAAAAATTCCTCGTGGAGCTACAGGCAGTTCTGGGCAGGGGTCCTCCGCAGTCCCTCCTTCCCATTCACAGGTGGGTTCATCAAGCTCCCAGGCCTTGAAGTCCTCGGGGAAAAGTCACAAAAAAGACTGCAAACAGGACCACTCCCTAACGGTTTCCTCTTCTTCTTCTGCGGGTACCCTTTTGGTTGTGGCCACACAGATATCCTCTGCTACCCAGGCCTCTGTCCAGAACAATCCTATTATGGTGGCACCTCCTCCTGCTACTTCAGGAGTCTGGCTGGCGGCCCTTGGGTCATTGGCCCCCAGTTTTTCGACCCTGGGGTCATTGTAGACAGCCCCTCCATTGAGACCTGATGCTTCCCCAGGTCCATGGCCGTTGGGCTCCTCGGGCTCTGAAGCCCAACCGATGGTTCGTCACACCCAGTCCCGACGACCCCTCCTCAGCCGACACAACCTTCTTTTGCCGTCGACCTTAATGATATTTTGGCTAAGATTACCACAGCCCTTGTTCATCAGTTGGGCTCATATAGACCTGGGTCCCTGGCACCATCGATGGCCCCGTTGTTGTCCGTGCCCATTACACCTCCTCTCTGCATCCCATAGGGTGCTGTTGGTGCCAAGCTCATCGGACTTCGAGTTAGAGCAGGTCAACGTTGAGCAGGAATATCAACCAGACCTGATTTTACATTAGGAAGAGGAAGAGTTTCTTTCCTAAGACAGGTCCACTTCCTCCTCCATAAGTGAGAACTCTGTTAGACATATTCCCAGGTCTCCTCATGAGGATCCTACTTTCTTCAATGTGATGATGAAACTGTCTTCAGCCATGGACTTCCACTCAGAGGAGGAAGATGCCACCAGACAAGACCTGGTGGACTTCTTGGAGATCCCAGAATCTCCCCCTAACATCATTCCTCTCATTCTTCCTGCCTTGAGGAATGCCACTACTATGGCCTGGCATAGGCCAGACATGGTGCCTGCCATGCCTCGCCAGGCAAAGAAATGTTATCATGCCCCCCAGGGCCTTCCTTACTATGCTGCCCAACCAGAAACTGATTCCATGGTCATTTAGGCTGCCTATGACAGGTCCAAAGTGCCTAAGCATCCTAGTTGCCTATCCCTGACAGGGAATCCAGGAGGATTGACCTTTGGGGTAAGGGGGTCTATGCCTCTTCCACTATGGGGCTTCAGATTGCTAATTATCTTTCTCACATGGTCAGGTACCAGAATTCCATCTGAATGAAGGGCAAGGTGGCTATCCAAGCCCTTTCCGACTCTTCTCAGAAACAGGAGGTTGTCTGATGCTTACAGACTGCAGAAGACATTAGTAAGCATCTTCTTAGGGCATTATATGACATTTCAGACACTGGTGCCAGGGCAGCTGCTACAGGCATTTGACTTCGTAGGTACTGCTGGCTTAGAGTTTCGGCGTTCTCAGCAGATATACAGCAGAAGGTGCTGAATGTCCCCTATAATGGCTCCAAATTGTTGGACCAAATGTCCAGGACATCATCAGTAACTTGCAGACATCTTGCAGTGCTAGCAAGTCTGTCCATTTGCTCTATCATGTGCAGCCTAGGAGCAGATAGCGCCCACCTTTTCACAAGGTGTCGCATAAGTCCAAAGCAGGCTCCCGCCCTCAGGGGAGGAGAAAGGTCTCCCCTGCCCTGCCTGCCCCTTCCACCACCAAGACAGGCCACAGCATCCCAGAGGGGACAGACTGGCCCTGGCAGCCGGATCCACCTCTGCTTGATTCCTTGCTAGACTCTCCTCTTCTGGTCCCTGACCAAGAGGTGGTGATCTGAGGTCAGATCTCCCTCCATCTCAATCTGTGGAGAACCATCACTTCAGATGCCTGTATTCTTCAAATCGTAGAGAGGGGTCACACTCTGGAACTCATAGAGATGCCCCCAGAGACTCCTCCAGTACCCATCCACCTACCACCTTGCCCATCTAGTGGTCCTACGAGAAAAGGTACAGACCCTTCTGCAGAAAAGGGCCATAGAGCCTGTGCTATGGTGTCAAAGGAACATGGGATTTTATTCCAGGTTTTTCCTGGTCCTAAAAAGAACCAGACACCTGAGGCTTATTTCAGATCTCAAATATTTTTTTTTTTTTTTTTTTTTAGTCCTTGGTAACTGGGAAAGGCCCACTAGGCACAAGTGCCTGTTTTCAGGGGCAACCTGGAAGCACTGGGTGGTTAAGTGACTTGCTCAGAGTCACACAGTATGCAAGTGGAGGTTGTGAGAATCAAACCCAGGTCTTGTCTGTTGGATGTACCAAGCTCATTCGCAGCTTGTTACTCTAACCTCTAGGTTATACTGCCAGCCCATACCTGTTTTTACATTCAGTATAAAAAATTCTGCATGGTCACCCTGCCAGGCTGCTGCCCCTTCTCAAGCAGGGTGACTGGATGTGCTCCCTGGATATGCAAGATGCTTACCTGCATATCTCGGTGTTTTCTTCCCACAGGAGATTTCTCTGGTTCCTTTTTCAGGGTGAGCATTACCAATTCAAGGTATTGCCCTTTGGCTTGTCCTCTGTGCCACAGATCTTTACAGAATGCTTAGCAGCAGTGGCTGCAGCCTTCTGGAGGGAAGGTCTGTACATTTTTCTCTACCTGAATGACTGGCTTCTCAAAGCTTCGTCCAGGGAGCAGCTCGTCCAGACTCTGGGGAGGATTCTTCAGCTGTTCCTCTCCTTGAGCATTGCCGTCAACCTGCCCAAGTTTATCTTGACTTCATGCCAGAGACTGCAGTATATAGGGGCGGTCTTGGACTTGGTACAGGCAAAGCCTTCCTGCCCCTCGACAGAGCCGAGTGCCTTATCGCCCAAGCTCAGGAGGTCACTCAGAACTGTTATGTTCTCGCGAGGGTGTACCTGAGGATATTGGGCCTTATGGCTGCAGCCATCGCCACAATCTCCTTGGCCAGGCTGCACATGCGGGTGCTCCAGTGGATGCTCAGAGTGCAATGGGACCAGCGCATAGACATCCTAGAACAGTTGGTGCTGGTCTCCTCCCTTGTCCGCAAGGTGCTCCAGTGGTGGAAGGAACCCCAGAATCTGTTACAAGGGGTTTCATTCCAGATTTCTTCCCCACAGCAGATCCTCACCACGGATGTCTCTGGCTGGGGCTGGGGGTGTACCTTGGTCCCTTTCAGACTCAAGGGACATGGTCCCAGACTGAGGTATCCCTGCACATAAATGTTCTGGAGATGCAGGCAGTTCTGTATGCCATGCAGGCCTTCCAGAACCATCTCCTTCCAGATCATCTGTTGATCCAGTCAGACAATCTTGAGTGTTGTCTACTATATCAACAAACAAGGGGGAACACTCTTATACCCCCTGTACAGGGAGGCCATGAGAGTGTGGTACTGGGCACTTGAACACGGTCTGATTCTCTCAGCTGCCCATGTCCCAGGCATGCAAAACATGCTGGCAGACAGCTTCAGCTGGACTCAGTCCAGCATGCACAAATGGGAGCTCTTTGCATCTGTCGCAGAAGATCTGTTTGCCACATGGGGTTGTCCAGAGTTGGACCTTTTAGCATCCCGACTCAGCGCAGAACTGGACAGTTTCTGCTCACTAGATCCAGGGCCTGGAGTTTTCTGGCAAGCCTCGTTGTCCCTCGTCTGGAGCAAGAAGTTCCTTTATGCCTTCTCTCCTTTTCCTGTGTTACAGAGTGTTACTCAAGCTGCAGATGGATGGGACAGCATAATTCTGGTCGCACCCAACTGGCCATGGCAGATATGGTTTCTGCTACTGCAACAGCTAGTGAGGGAGCCTTCAGTGCCCCTGCCCCTTTGCAGAGATCTATTGACACAGGCTCAGGGGACCCTGGTCTATCTGAATCTCAGGTCTCTTGTGAGGACATAGCTATAGCTCAATTTAGAGTATTTCAGCAGGCAGTGGGTGTCCTCATGGCAGCTCAAAAGCCCTTCACTAGGGCCACGTATGCCATGAAGTGGAAGAGGTTGCCATCTGGGCTACCAAACATCATTTGGCCCCTTTCACCTGTCCGGTGAGCCAGATTCTGGACTACCTGACTTCCCTGTTGAATTCTGGCCTCCAGTACGCCTCTCTTAAAGTGCACCTTTCAGGTATTTCGGCCTTTCCCGAGCCAGTTGACGGCCATAGTGTGGCCCAGTTGGAAGTGTCCTATACCTTTCTCAGGGGCATCTTGCATCTGAAACCTCCAATCCGTTCCTCCATCCCGGCTTGGGATTTAAATTTTGTTTTGGAGAAGTTGACCCTGTCTCTGTTTGAGCCGGTCACGACTTGCGAGCTTTGCTGTCTTTCCTGTTTTTGTAGTTGCTATGACTTCTGCTCTGAGGATTTACGAGCTTCAGGCCCCCTGGTGTGACCCTTATTTGATTTTCCACAAAGACTGGGTGTCTTTGGGCATGAATCCTAAGTTTTTCCCTGAGGTAGTATCTGAGTTTACCCTGAACCAATCTATCCACTTTTCAGTTCATTTCCTGGAGCGTGCCAATCCAGGGGAACACTGCTCTGTACTTTAGATGTGTGCAGAATTTTGAACTATTATGTGCTGCGAACTAAGGCCTGCAGAAAGTCAAAGTAGCTTTTTGTTTCTTTCGCCCAGGGAAGAGAGGGTGCCAAAGTTTTGAAACAATGTTTTTCAAAGTAGCTGGCTCCATGCATGAAAAGGGGTTACCATTGGATCCTAAACTTTGTAATGCAGTACATATGCAGGATTTTGAGTATAATACAGTCATTGGTATAGACTTTTTAAGTAGCCTATGTGGAGAGACACATAAGATAACATTAATGGAATCAGATATTTCTATATTAAAAAAATGCACTTTAATCATTCCAAATGCATGCACATTTGTGCACTAATTTGTGACATGGCTACCCATGTGTGTGAAATAGTCTCTCAGTGTCATTGAACTAGACTTTTCTGGCAATAAAAATAATTTTGTAACTAATTCTATGTCCTACTTTCATTTATTACACTTCCTTATTGTGCTGCCTTGATTCCTACCCACCCACCCTCAGGAGGCCCGAAAGATGTGGTCTCATGTGTAACCATTTATGTCCCCTTGTGTTACCTCTGATCTTTTGTAATAATCTGCACTTTGGTGCTATTTGTGTTCCCAGGTTACTTGCTGCGTTTGTTTAGGGTACTACAGTGCATTGCCCTGTTTCTTTAAGTACACTGCACAATCACAAGCTGACCCCTTTGCTCCCCTGATCCTTTTATGTCCCACACCACCAGATGTTCACGCATGACTGCAGGGGTCCAGGGGAGCTGCTTGTGAAACCATTTGGTCACTTACATCAGCACGAGATTGGAGCAGGCCATGGGGGGGATTTAAAAGATGATTCCCTGCAATTTCTAGCCTTTTCCAGGCATCGACTGTCTTGTCCTGAAGAGCTGTTGTCCTCCCATATCAATCAATCAAACTTTATTTAACCAGGCAGTTATATCATTGAGCAAGCTCATTTTCAAGATGGTACTGGACACATAGGACATGTTCATTTATGATAATACAACAACACACGGTACACCAGACATTAATACAGCATGTAACAGAATACAAAGTCCGTAGGTGTTGGAGCAAACTTAGGATGGCAAATATATACAAACATACCTGCATAGACATTTCAGT
Source organism: Neoceratodus forsteri (assembly GCA_016271365.2). NCBI lineage: Eukaryota > Metazoa > Chordata > Ceratodontiformes > Ceratodontidae > Neoceratodus > Neoceratodus forsteri. Next base: position 242,841,414 of record CM057451.1, read on the forward strand.
GTATACTGGTAGTGGTCTGAAGGGTACGTAGGGAGGAGAGGATGGAAGACACAATGGAGGGCAGGGGAACAGGGGATGACAAGGCACAAAGGAAGAGGGAAGAGGGAGCCTACGGTGTGGGAGGCCCCCAAAGGAATTGGTTCGGGTTGAATGGAGGAAGCTCAGGGAGGGAGGGGCATAGTTACTCTGATGGGAGGCCAGCAGACAGGGGGAATAAGAAGGCCAGGGAGATCAGGAGCTAGGGGTCTGTGTTTAGTCCAGGAGAGTAGTGCTTACCTGAAGCAGTCACATGCCGTTTTCAAGTAACGATAGAGCAGCTGTCTGCATATGTAGGGGCTAGGCAGAAGGGAGAGTTTAAGTGCTTTTTGCATGTTATTCCAGAGCATTGAAAGATAGGAGCTAATGGCAGGTTAGCCAAGACATGTCCTGGTTCGTGGTGGCTTAAGGAGGACAAGGGAGGAGTTCCTTAGGCCGTTAGCACCTTTTGAGCATTCAGACAGATCGCACATATAGGTTGGTAGTTTGTTGGACATGACCCAGAAGAGCCACATGAGGGCATTTATTTGCCTCCTCATGGGGAGGGATGGCCAGTCTAGTGCTTGGTACAACAAGCAGTGGTGAGTCTGCAATGCCAGGCCAAGAACAAATCTCAAAGCGCGATGATAGTGTATTGAGCCTTTGGAGCATATGCTGGGGGGGAGTGACTATACAGAAAGTCGGCATAGTCAAGCAATGGAAGAAAGGTTGTTTGAACCAGTCTCTTTGTAGCTTCCAGAGTGAGTAGGTGTCTTATGCGGTAGAATATACCGAGGTGCTGTCTTAGCTTTTTTGTTAACTCACTTAGATGTGCACTGAAATTGAGTTTATTATCCAACCAGACTCCCAGATATTTTAGTTTGTCCACTATTTCTAACGGTTCACCAAGGAGGGTGATCTGGGGGGTACCAGGTGTCCCCATGTTGTGGGAGGAGGATGGGGAGGATCATGGCTTTTGTTTTTTTGGCATTTAGCAAGAGCTTCAGATTCAGCAGGTTATGTTGGAGGATGATAAAGTCCTGCTATAGCTCCTTGTATGCAAGATCCAGAGAGGGGCTGGTTGTGTAGAGTACTGTGTCATCTGCAAAGAGATACACGTTTCCTGCAAGTAGTCCAGAGTCAGTGCGGTTGATATAAAGTGCAAAGAGGATAGGCCCCAAGATTGAGCCTTGTGGGATGCCTCAGGGCAGTATTTTTAGTGGGGAGAGTTCACCTTGGGCTTTAATTTGCTGTCTGTGATTTGTGAGGTAGCATTGGAACCACTTTACTGCAGTGGGCGTTAGACCGATGCTACTCAGAGAATCAAGTAGTATTGAGTGATCAACCGTGTCAAAAGCTTTGCTGAGGTCAAGGAAGAGTCCGTAGATGTGCTGTTTACTGTCCAGGGCTTTAAGCCAGTCATTAGACACTTTGGCTAAAGCCGACACAGTGCTATGTTTAGGTCTAAATCCTGAGTGGAATAGGTTAAGGATATTTTCACAGTCCAGGTACTACCTTAGTTGTGAGTTGTCAATTTTTTCAAGTAGCTTGGATAAAACGGGAAGCAGCGAGATTGGCCTATAATTATTCAAATCTGTGGGGTCACCTGATTTGAACAAAGGGATGATATGCACGATTTTCCAGCTAGGCGGCAGATCCCCTTGGATTAGAAAGCTATTAAATAGGTGGGCGATTGGTGCTGTCAGATGGTAATAACCAGCTTTTATGAAAAAGGGTTCTAAGGAGTCCGCACCAGCACTCTTTGTGGTATCTAACAAAAGGAGAAGGTCCTCCACCTAGTAAAAGGATACTGGCTGGAACTTGAAGAGAGGGCAGTCGGTACAGGGAGCAGATGTTGGGCTACTTGCTATGCCGGCGTTACGTGTGGTACTCAGTTTACTAACAGGCGACACATCGAACGCGAGGCCTTCCTTCACAAAGTGGTTATTGAGCTGATCAAGGATCTCAGACCTGTCTGTAAAGGAGGTGTTCTTTGCCACAATTTTGGCTGGGAGTGAAGTGGCAGGAGAGTATCCTTCGACCTCTCTCAAGATCTGCCAAAATTTGGCTGAGCAGTTTTTGTTTACCTCTAGGGCGGACTGGAAGAAACGTAATTTTTCCAGCCTGACCAGTTTGGTGCAGGCATTCCTGCCTACCCAAAAAGCGAGCCGGGTCTGAGTCAGACTGCAATTTCCTTGCCCTTTTCCATAGAATGCCTCTGTTCTGCAGGGCCCTCTTTAGTGTTGGACTGAACCAATCAGGTGCACGTTTCCTAGATTTGATTTTTCTTAAGGGTACGTGTTTGTTAATAACTCTTAATAGCAGCTCCTGGAAGCTACAGAATGCTTCAGACACAGTAGGTGTGAGGTAGAAGTTCTGCTACTTAATATTCCCAAGATCGTCCAGAAAGGCAGGGAGCGAGAAGTATTTCAGGCTGTGCTTTATCATGAAGGTGGAGGTGGAAGGGAGGTGTGGGGAGCACCTGACAGGCGACTGCGCAGTGGTCACTCAGATCATTGTGGAAGACCCCTGCATGGGAAATATTATGTGGTTTGCTGACCAGCATAAGGTCCAGTAGGGAGCTTCAGCCAGGGTTCTTTTTATTGGGTCATATGACCCTCATTACATCATTATCCTCACTGCATCAGGTAAATACCAGTTATGCCTGCAACCAAAAATACTGGGGTTTTTTTTGGTTTGTTTTTTACTAGTTTTGGTAATGTAAGCGAGCCACTGGAGGTTTCATTAATAGTACAGATGAACCCACACCATGGATTTCCCTTTCTGCCTTCTGGATTTCATGTAATGACCACAATTTGAATTAAAATGTGAATTTGGGACCTTAAACTTCTTCATGTCTCTGTTCACCACGAGGTGGTCTTAAAGAAGTTGGTAGAGGGGGTTGCATAGATCAATTTTCCAGGTTACTATATTTTATTTTTTTCTATTTTTTTTTAACTCTATTTTTGCTCCTCATGATGGCAGGGCTCATTTTAGCCCTAACTCAGCCTATGCATGAGTGCGCATTCTTACCAGCCAGCCTCTGCCATGGATGCAGAGTCAGGGAGGACCTTGGCTTGCTCCCCATGGAGGCCCCCTGGCAGGGAAAGGATCGGGGGACAGCCCGCATACCCTTGGCCCCCACACCCTGGCTTTTACTGGGTTTTGTTTGGCTGGGGGGAGGTTACCCATCATAGGTGTCATCCTTGCACATCATGAGGGGTTTTCTGCTTAAAGACCCCCAGGGTGCAGATGTGCAATGGCTTCCAGTGTGCTATGAGCATGATAACATGCTCACCCGCAGGATGCTCGCCGCTGCCCAATCCCCTCTTGTGAGAGCCCCCCAGCTGCTGCTCCCCCAGTCTCCACTGGGGTCACTGGAGTGGCGGGCACATACTCCAACCCTTCCCAGGAGAGGAGAGCAGTCCTCTGGACGCTCAATCCTCTCCTCCCCTGCTGACCCCCTAAAGCCCGAGTCCATTCCCAAACCTGGGTCACCAGCATGGAGCGAGGTGTGGAGTCCCGTGTCTCAACTCTCAGCGCCACCGGGCCAGCCTATACTTTATTTTAAATGTGCTTTTTATGTTGGGACCGTATTTTACATGCTGCTGTTACAGTACATTCTTTTTGTGGGGAGTGAAGATTGAGTGGAGTGTCTTGGATTAGCACACTGCATTATTTAGTCATTAGGGAGGGTTTGGTACCTGTATTTAATCCTTGGGATATTTATTTTGGTTTGGGGTTCCAATGCTTTATTTTAAATATGATTCTCATATCTTAGGATGGTATTTTACATACTGCTGTTACAATTATTGTTTTTCTTGGGGGGGGTTAAAAAGATTGAGTGGAGTGTCTGGTATTTATTGTGGTTTTTGCTGTTATTTTTTTTTTTTAAAGCATATTTCCTGTATATACCTGGGTACTGCCGGTACAACCCACCAACACTCCCGAATGCGTGCTTCTCCCTACTAAAGAGTTGTATGAGCACTGTACCTCTGTACATCCCCTAAATGTGAAACACTGCCCCTTAGAATGTGGAACACTTCCTCAACTCTATTACTCAGAAGCTCAGACCACTGTTGAAATGCATGCCTTTGAGTTCACAAAGTTTGCCATTAAATAAATAATACATTTTTTATATGAACTGCTATGCATTTTTGCTTTATAGTAATGTTGTTGAAAGTGGGACAAACCCTCTCAATGTACAACAAGGGGCTTTTGTGAAATAAAATGGGGAACTGTTCCTCGTGATGCGGTGCATTTGAGAGATATGGCATGATCAGATGTGCATGTTTGTTTGGTGTGCCCAAATTAGGCAACCACAAATTTAGGAGGCGTGGTAGGTTTGCTTGGCATGATCTTGACGTTGGTTGTGGTAGGCTATTGCACTGTGTAATATATTTGTTATTGGCTTCTTTATTAGTAGGGTGCACCACTTCTCTTTTGTCTTGATGCATCGCAGGACACCCACAGGATTTGTTGTTAATCTGTGTACCAAACCATGTGGTCACTGATAATTTTTGTGTGGGGGTTGGTGTACTATTTGGTCTGTGTGTATCAGGTCTGATGACGGTTTTTGACTGACTCCCTGTGATATGTTTTGTGGTGTGCCTCAATTTTTGGTCAGCAGACGGCTGGATATGTGCCTTCATTTTATTTGCAGGTGGCTAGATGCATGCCTCCATTGTGCTTGCAGATGAGTGGATGCATCCCTCCATTTTGTTTGTAGACAGGTGGATGCGTGCCTTCATTTTGTTTGCAGATTTGTGTATGATTGCCTCCATTTTGATTTGTAGAGGGGTGGATGCATGCCTCCATTTTGTTTGCAGGTTTGTGTATGATTGCCTTCATGTTGATTTGCAGATTGGTGGATGCATGCCTCCAGTTTGTTTGTAGACGAGTGGCTGCGTCCCTTCATTTTGTTTGCAGCTGTGTGGATGCATGGCTCTCTTTTGTTACCAGATAGGTGTATGCTTGCTGCCATTTTGTTGACAGACCTGTGGATGCCTGGCTTCAGTTTTTTTTTTTGGTTTTGTTTTCTTTTTGGCAGATGGGATGATGAGTGGCTCGTATTGTAATTATTACTTTTTTCTCCTTTTTTGTCTTCACTTATGGAGTGATTTAATAATTTGAACAGCTTTGTTAGTGGGTTCTTGATTGTTTGATGATGGGTTAGGAGTTTGGTATTTGAAAACAAAAATATGAACAAAATGAATTTATTTTGTTTTTTTTAACTTGGACACCACTGTGGCAACCCTACCTGCTATTTTGCTTTAAATTTCAAAATCACCAAACAACCCCAGATGTGCAATTAATTTATTCAAACAGATTGCTTGTACTGGGCTGGTGATCTTGGCAAAACCCATTTTGTGCATGACTATGTCCATACCCCCAAAAAAAAAAACAAAAAAAAAACAGTTATGCATATTGCACATATGTGTTTGTTACATCGGTACACCAGTTACCTATTTATGCACAGTTGAGTTGTATGCCTAAGTAGGCAACAACTAATGTTGGTGGGGTTGCTCATTTGTGTGCTGTGAATCAGATGGTCGTTGGGTGATGCTGCTGCATTAGCTAACTTGCTTGGCACTGCCCACATTATTCTATTTTTTGCACATTTAAAGTGTTTATTATTATGCCTTTGTGGATTTTCTGGTTGCATCACAGTGCAACCACAACATATTGTTAATCATAGCAGAAAACCACATGGTCACTGTTTTTGAAGGGGTGGAGCTTAATGTTAAAAAGCACTCTCCCCGCGTTGCTTGTTGTAGTGCCCTAATTAGGGCACATTATTCTCTGGACCATATTGGTCAGCCATATCTTACATGTGTGTGGTGGGTTTACAGAACTTTGCCTAACAAAAAAAAATTACTGTGAAAACCAACTATACTGTTTTCTGTGGATGTTGTCTGTGTTCACTTTACATGGACAGTCCACTATTTAGGTGATATGGACTGATGATGCCCTGATTAAAATGCATGCTTTAATGATGAACTTCTTTTAAATATTCCATCAGGTATTTAGTTGCATGCCTCCATGTTGTCTGCAGATGGGTGGTGGCATGCCTCCATGTTGTCTACAGATGTGTGGTGGCGTGCCACCATGTTGTCTACAGATGTGTGGTGACATGCCTCCATGTCGTCTACAGATGTGTGGTGACATGCCTCCATGTTGTGTGCAGATGGGTAGTGGTGTGTCTGTGGTACTTTACTGTCCTCTGTTACACATGCAGCCCTGCTTTTATGTCCCCGGTTACACTTGCAACTCTGCTTTTATGTCCCCTGTTACACGTGCAACTTTGTGGAGGCTTCTTCTCAGGCCCTGAAATGGGAATTATCCTACACCATACTCCATTTTTATAAGGTGAGTCATAGCATTAAAAAATGCTTATAATAATCGCTATATTATAGATTTTAAAAACTGACACTAATGTCACACTTTGGTAGTCCTTTTTCATACATAGACCAGCTGGCCAATTGCATTTTGTTCTGTTGCAACAAGTATGGCAAAGAGTTGCCAGGGACAGTGAAAGTCCATTCCACAAGAAACATGGCTGCTTCTGTGGCCTGTTTCAAAGGGGTCTCGGCCACTGACATTTGCGCTGCTGCCACCTGGAGTACCATCCATACTTTCACCAAGCACTACAGTCTGGAAATTGCCTCTAGAGCCCAAGCAGGCTTTGGCTGTGCTGTCTTGCTGGGCCTCCTGTCCTAGGCTTTGATTGGCCTTCATCCCAGACAAGTTTACTGCAGCTGTCACTGCTTGGGACTTGCTCCTGTGTTGTGACCTGATGACTGAGTTACCCCCCCCGAAGAAGATAGTACAGCTATGTAAGAACTTAGCATAACAGTAGATCTTTGAGGGGATCTCGGTCATCAGGTCTGCTTTCCCTCCCACCATTCCTTTTAGGGGTCCTCTGCTCAGGCTGGTTAACTGGTGTATCCAACCTTTTATTTTGGCTGGGGCACCTCTATATCTCCTCAGTCCCCCATAGCAGGGGTTGGCTTCCTTATTCTCCGGTGGGGGGGGAGAAGTGAGGAGGGAGTGGGGCAACTCACGCCTTTATAGGGTTGGTGTCGTCGTTGGGTGAGGTCGGTGTGGGCAGCCCCATTGGTAGTGCTGAAAAGCTTCCATGTGGCTCCTGCTTCAATGATGGTGAAGTTCCTATGGTGTGACCTGATGACTGAGATCCCCTCGAAGATCTACTGATCTTACTTTGAGAGGGTTCCTGCAGTAGATCACTACATGTAGGACTGCGCTCCCTGGCTTCAGGACCACACAGCAAACTTCTAGCTAGCAATCCATAGCAGGGGACCACCCCCAGCGTCACATGATGGGATGTCAGTGTGACACTATAAAGGGGGCGGTCCCCATGCCCGCCCTCCAGTTCTTTCCTGCTGTTGACCTGTATCAGTCGTACCTCATGGTGAAGTCTGCTACCAGTTGACCGCCATTTTTTGCATAAGTATTTTCTTATTTCTTATTTTCTCTGTTGTACTTGTTTTATTGCATGTCTTCTTTGTCGTGTCATCCAAAGAAGAAGTGCGACAAGTGCTGCGCCCAGAACCTGTACAGGGATAAACACTCCCACTGTGTCCTTTGCCTAGGCCCCAAGCATCGGGTCCAAGACTGTGGGGTCTGCCAATCCTTCAACAGGGCCACATGAGTCAGAGGCCAGACACCAGACAGCCCTCGAAGCCCACCTACTTAAAAAGTGCTTGACTTTGATGGAAAAAGAACTGCAGGATCTGTGGGAACATTCTTCTTCCTCCCCCACCACCGAGCGCAAGAGGAAGGAGAAGCGCCGAGACCGGTCTCCTTTTGTCCAGCATCGCCAGACTGATGAGGTGGCCTCTGGTTGGGCTTCTGCTTCGGTAAGTACCCCCTACTGCCCTGTCTCCATCCGCTCTGGCAGATCGGTTGCCAGCTCCCCCTCCCGTCGTGATCAGAGGGCGGAAGGGGCACTCCTCACAGGAGGGTTCTTCCTCCAGGCTTGTAGTCAGCTCTCTGGCCAGTAAGTGGCTCTCTGGTTCCTCCGAAGAGCGATCTGATCCCGGTTGATAAGCCAGACTCCAGCTCATCTGCCATCCGCCCGACCCTGATCAATAAGTTGGATATTGGTCCTTCCGACACCCGCTCGGTCACGGCCGATCAGTCGGTCACCGGCTCACCCGACGACTGCTTAGCTGAGGCTGTCCCATTGGACTCTTTAGAATTTCCCAATGGTGGGGAGAGCCAACTGCCAGACACACTTTCTTCCCTTGAGGGTTTTCCCTCCTGGGACTCATCGCTTCCTCTGACCCAATCCAACCCCTTGCTCTCCCTTGATTCTCGCCAGGAAGGCGAGTGCTGTTACTTTGGGGGTATCTTCCCTGACGTTGGGTCTGTTTACTGCTGGGTCCACCGCTGTTCCAGCGGACCTGTCGACAGAGGCCATTTCTCCTAGACCCCCCTCGCACACTTTGGGCCAGGCATCAGGTTCCTTGGTGCCTCTGATGCCCACCTCCTAGTGTCAGATCCCACACCGAGGAGCTTCTCACTGGTCGATGTCCTTCCCAACCCGGTGATGGCTGGTGTACCGGTTGCCCTGCCCACTGTCTGACGGCTCTTTGGGCACCCTGCCTACCCCTCACACTCCGATGCCTGAGCCTCTGCCAGGCCCTTCCCAGGTCCCAGCCGGGATCCTGGATCGCCACAGCCCGCCAACGGACCCATCTGCACTGAGTGGTCCCTCAGCCCTGCCTCCTTCAGGACTGTCTGCCCCTCTACCTGCTGGTCTTCCGGGCACAGTCCTCAGCTGCCCTTTGCCACAGTACCCTTATTACCTGGCGCCAGGGTATCCGTCAACGTGTTACCTGACGCCCGCTTATGCGCCCAGGTACCTGTTGCAGGATCACTTGTATCAGGGGTACAACCCACAAGACTACTCCTGTGGCTGCCAGCCCCCTGGCTGCCCCATATATCCTCTCTCATGGTATACAGGTTTCCAGCCTCCGCTTCCACCACCGCCTGCCTGTCTGCAACCTCAGGCTCCAGATGTGTCGCAGCTGACGCCAAGGAACCATTCCTTCGTGGTGGAAGGATGCTAAGTCACAACTCCTCGAAGAGCTTGGTCACCCACAGTTGGTTACAGTCCCGACGCTGGCCCCTAGGGCGGTCCCTAGGAACCTCTCCCCAGCCAACCCCCCGGTCGTCTGACTGGGATTCTGCCAGGCGCCCACCCCCCCAGGGGCCCTACCTGTCAACAAGGCCATGTAGGACGTTTTTGATAAGGCATCTTCCCCCAGCAAGCCTGTATCCTCAGATTCAGGGGCATATTCTGACTCTTCTGCCAGCTCAGGTTCCCATTCCCCTAACAAGCCCCAGCCAAAAGAGTCCCCCAAATCTCCGGAGGACCCCTTATTTGCTGAGCATCTCTGGTCTATCCAGTCAGCTTGTGGCTGGGCTACCCAAGAGCTGGATCCTAAAAGAAAGGCTCGCGGAGCATTTGGACATATCAGATGCAGACCCCCTGCCCATCCCTCCATGGACGGGGCCGTATGAGGACTTGACGTCCACCATTTGGCAGCAACCATCTTCCATTCCTGCTGTCTCCAAGAAGGCCGATCGGACCTATCATTCCCCGGAAGGTGTTTCTCATCTCACTATGCAGCCTAAAACTGACTCCATAGTGATTACAGTGGCCCATGACAGATCGGCCAAGTCAAAATGTCTAAATACCTCTCCTCCAGACAAAGAGTCCAAGCAGATGGACCAATACAGCCGCAAGGTTTATGCCTCTTCCACTTGCACTTTAAGGTCACTAAATTATGTGGTCCACATGATTTCTTACCAGAAATCATCCCTGGCAGATCTTGAGTCAGAGCTCCAGTCGATTCCAGACCAAGACCTCAGGGACAGACTTCTTTGCAAGGTGAGGCTCACCAAGTCTTCCTGTTGCCACACCCTATGAGCCACCTATGACTCGGCAGACTCAGTGGCCCGCTGCTCTGCCTCAGGCGTTTGCCTAAGAAGACCTGCATGGCTCCATATAGCAGGACTGGTGCCTGATGTCCTATCCACCTCTTGGACGCCCCTTTCTGGGGGCCTGTCCTGTTTGGGGGCAATGTAAAGGACATTATCACCGAGCTACAAGATAGCAGCAGGTCCCTTCAGGACGTCCGCTCCCTGTACTGCTCTAGTTTCAAACCCAACCAGCCTTTTCATTGCCCGAAGCGGAACAAGCAGCCCCCAGCCAGACATAAGGGTAAGCATCATGCCATGGGCTCTGGGGCACCAACCCACCCAGCCAAATCCCAGAGAGCCATGGGAGGTCATCAAGCAGCCCTCCCCTCTGCCTCCTGACTTGTGGGTGACCCCTCCACCTCCTCCAGATCTTCCGGTGGAACCGGTGGGGGAAACGTTCACCCTCCACCTAAGAGGGTGGGAGGAGATCACCACAGATGCTTGGGTATTACAGATAATTGCAAGAGGACACTCAATAGATTTCCTGGACAGACCTCTCTACAATCCTCTGGGCATGTCCCACTACCCCGTCAAGTCATCTTCCTCTAGTAAGAGAGGAAATCCAGGCTGTTCTGTCGAAGTCAGTCATAGAGCCGGTTCCTCCCACACAGGAAGGAAGGGGGTATTACTTCCACTTCTTCTTGGTGACCAAAAAGACAGGAGATCTAAGACCCATCTTGGATCTCAGCCTGCTGAACCTCTTTGTCAAATACAAGAGGTTCCACATGTTGACTCTTCAGGGAATCTTACCCCCTGCTCCTCAAGGATCAGTGGCTTTGTTCGCTGGACATGCAGGATGCCTACTTGCACATCCCTATCCTCTCAGCCCACTGCCACTATCTCAGGTTCACTTTCCAGGGGAACCATCTCCAATTCAAGGCTCTTCCCTTTGGCCTTTCCTCGGCACCTCAGGTTTTCACCAAGTGCCTAGCGGTGGTGTCGGCAGCGGCCTTATACCATAGGGGAATTTATGTGTTCCCGTACTTGGACAACTGACTTTTGTCAGCCCTGTCTCAGGGCAGTCTGCAGGAGTCTCTCTCCTACACCCTGGACCTCTTTTCCCATCGTGGCATCACGGTGAATTACCTCAAGTCCAACCTTTTGCCCTCCCAGTGCCTCCAATTCATTGGAGCAGTGCTGGACATGGTCCAGGGCAGGGTCTTCCTTCCTCTGGACAGAGCAGATACCCCGAAGCAGCAAGCCTTCACTGTAACCAACTCTCGTTGGACCACAGCTCACTCTGTTCTTCGGCTGCAGGGTCTAATGGCAGCTGCCATTCCCACCGTACCGATGTCCAGACTGCATATGAGGGTATCCCAGTGGACACTCAGGGGCCAGTGGGATCAGCGCTTGGATGACCTGGACCACAGAATCATGGTCTCCAATTGCATGAAGAGGGATCTTCTCTGGTGGCAGGAGTTATCCAACCTCTCCTCAGGGGCCCCCTTTCACCACTCTTCTCCCTCCATGATCCTCACGATGGACACCTTGGGTCAGGGTTGGGGAGCCCACCTGGGAGACCACTGATCCCAGGGGAAGTGGTCACCACAGGAACTGCATCTGCACATCAACGTCCTGGAGATGAGAGCTGTGCTGTATGCTGTCCAGGCGTTTCAGACCCTCTTATGCCTGGGAACTCTCCTTGTCCAGACTGACAGTACGGCCACAGTTTGGTACATAAACAAACAGGGAGGGGCAATCTCGATCGCACTTCCCCTTTGCAGGAGGCACTGCGGATGTGGTACTGGACAATCCAGCACAATCAGTACTTGACAGCAGTCCATGTCCTGGGCTTTCACAATATCCTGGTGGACAGTCTCAGCTGCACCACCATGCAGGCTCACGAGTAAGAACTGAAACAAGAGTTGGCAGAAAGCCTGTTCGATTAGTGGGGTCAACCAGAGCTGGACCTCTTTGCCTCCCCATCCAACACAAAACTACCTAGTTTTTGCTCGCTGATTCCTGGGCGTGCTGTTTTTATGGCGGGACGCACTGTCACTTTTTTGGACAGGGAGGTTTCTGTATGTCTTCCCTCCCTTTCCAATTCTGCAGATGGTCCTGCTGAAGCTTCAAGAGGAGGGAGCACACATGATCCTCATTTCTTCTCTCTGGCCTCAGCAATCTGGTTCCCTCTGCTGCAGCACCTAGCACTGGAACCTCCAGTACCTCTACCTCTCCTCCATGACCTTCTCACACAGGAGCAGGGCAGCCTGGTGCACCCGAGCCTTAAATCTCTCCACTCGCATGCATGGCAACTCCTGACTCCCAAGTAGCCCAAGTTTGGTGGAAGCCAGAAAGCCTTCCACCAGAACAACTTATGCTGTGAAGTGGAAGAGGTTTACTATTTGGGTGACTGCCAGGGGCTTGGACCCCTTTTCTTGCCTGGTATCCCAGGGCCTAGAGCACCTTTTGCATTTATCTGATTTGGGCCTCAGTTATTCCTTGCTGAAGGTTTATCTTTCAGTGATCTCTACCTATCACCTTCTGGTGGATGGCAAGAATCTTGCCCAGTTGGAGGTCTCCAAAACCTTCCTTAAGGGGATCCTCCACTTGAAACATCCGGTCCATAGGCCGGATCCCCCCCTGGGATTTGAATTTTGTTTTAGAGAAGCTTACTTTGCCCCCTTTTGAGCCAGCAGCAAGCTGCGATATGCGCTACTTGTCTTGGAAAGTGCTATTTTTAGTTGCAATTACCTCAGCTCAAAAGATTTCTGAGCTTCAGGCCCTTGTTTGTAAGGAGCCTTATTTAATTTTCCACAAAGTAGTTCTGCGAACTAACCTTTCTACCAAAAGTAGTGTCAGAGTTTACGTTAAACCAGGATATTCAATTGACTGTTTACAACCCTGAATACTCCAGCAGGGGGGAACACCTTTTGCACACTTTTGATGTGCACAGGATTTTGCGTTATTATATTTCACGGACCAAGGAGGTAACATAGAAACATAGACTTTGACGGCAGATAAGGACCACTTGACCCACCCAGTCTGCCCATTTCCCTACCTACTGGATAAGCTGCAGATTCTAGTTAACCAACAGCCTACTTCCTGCCACCCCCACTACAATTGCCTTGTGTCTGTCCCATGCATGCTTGAATTCCCCCACTGTTTCAGCCCCAACAACCTCCCCAGGAAGGCAGTTTCACGCATCCACCACTCTCTCCATGAAAAAAGATTTCCTCACATTACCCCTAAGCCGTCCCCCCTCTATCTTTAAATTGTGTCCCCTTGTTCTTACACATCTCTTTTTCTGAAAGATGCTACCCTCCTGGACTTTTCTATCATGTCCCCCTCGTCCCTCCTTTCATCAAGGGTATACATGTTAAGCTCTCTCAGTCTCTCTTCATATGATTTCTGATGCAGACCCTGCACCATTTTAGTTGCACTCCTCTGGACTGCTTCCATCCTGTCTATGTCCTTGCGTAGATGAGGTCTCCAAAACTGCAAACAGTACTCCACATGGGGTCTCACCAACTGTCTGTACAGAGGGATAACCACTTCCCTTTTTCTACTTGTGATGCCCCTTCCTATGCATGCCAGTATCCCCCTGGCTGTCCTCACTGACTTCTCACATTGCTTACCCACCTTTAGATCATCTGATATGACTACCCCCAAGTCCTGTTCCATTTTTGTTGTTATTAGTACCTCCCCTGCTATTGTGTACTCTTCTCCTGGGTTTTTGTTTCCCAGGTGCATTACTTTGCACTTGTTTGCATTGAATCTAAGTTGCCATATGTCTGACCATTCCTCCAACCTTGCCAAGTCCCTTCTCATCCTTTCTACCCCCCCTTGTGTATCAACTCTGTTACAGATCTTTGTATCATCTGCAAAGAGGCATACCTTTCCCTCCAGACCCTCTGCAATGTCACCTATAATTACCTATAAAGGTAATGCAAGTCCGATCAGTTTTGCGTTTTCTTTGCGCCCAAACATCAGGGCATAGCTGTTTCCAAGAAATGCCACTCTAAGTGGTTGACTAACTGCATCACTTTCATTTACCAAAAATATACAAAACCACTTACGGGGGAAGTGAAGGGGCACTCAACCCATGGCATGGCTGCTTCTACTGCCTTTTTAAGGAATGTGTCCGCCTCTGACATTTGTGCTGTGGCCACCTGGAGTACCATCCATACTTTCACCAAGCATTACAGTCCAGACATCTCCTCTAGGTGCAGGTCTGGCTTTGGACTAGCCATCCTTCAGGGCTTATTGTCCTAACTGGGGTCTTGATCTGCAGGCTGTTCTGCCTCCCAGACCTCAGTTTCCAACTGTTTCTTCTTGACTGCTTGGAATTCAGTCCCGTGTCTAATGACATACTGCAGGATCCCTCTTTTTTGCATGATTTATTTATGCACCCTTAACTTTGGGGCATCTCTCAGGGTCTCTTCCACCAATTGCCGAACACAACCGCCCACCTGAACCGACTACTCCGGGCTACATCAGGTAAGCGGGGTCTGGGCACTCTCCCAGCCCAAGGAGCGGCCCCAGACTCCAAGGAGAACCGGAGAGATGGCCGGTATTGGGCGTGCGGATCGGACGTACTGCTTTCCTATTGCCGTCACCTCACCCAAAGGAAGGGGGTATTTCCGTGGTTTTCTGCCTGGAGCACGGACGTGCAATGACTTCCCGCCCAGCGAGCACACGCTCCCGCACGCCCCTGGAAGATATCCACTGTGCTGCAATCCCCAAGCATCTGCTGCCATGCACTGCAGTGCCTCAGCCTCCACCAGGGGGTGCCAGTGTATCAGGAGATCCCAACTCTCCCCAGGACTAGGAGAGCTGTCTATGGATGCTTGATCTCAGTCCTCCCTGCCGACCCCCGGCTCCCCGAGCCGGTCCCGAACTTGGGTCACTGGCATGGCGTGATGTGTGGCATCCAGCGCCTCAACCCTCAGTGCCACCGGGCCGGCCTGCAGGAACCCTCTTGAAGTAAGATATAACAGTTACGTAAGAGCTTACCATAGCAATAGGTCTTCAAGAGACATTCCTGTAGTAGGTCATATCTTTCTCTTCCACCTTCCCCCAGTGTCTGCTTATTCTTTTCCTTTCTCAGGGTGCTTTTTCAGCAGCTCCGGGTTTTAGGAGTATTCTCCTTTCTCCCATATCCCTTTTGGGGCTCTTCCAGTGGGAGAACTGGAAGGCGGGCATGTGGGACGCCCCCTTTATAGTGTCACGCTGATGTCCCATCATGTGACGATGGGGACAATCCCCCACTATGGATTGCTAGCTAGAAGTTTGCTGTGTTGTCCTGACACCAGGGGGCACAGTCCTACATGTAATGACCTACTGCAGGAACCTCTCTCGAAGATCTGCTGTTACAATAAGTTCTTACATAACTGTTATTTATGGTAAGTCTTATGTAACTGTGCTTTCCCCTACCCCTTTGCAGGGACCTGCTGACACATGCTCAGGGGACCCTGGTCCATCCAGGACTCAAGTCCCTCCATCTGCATGCATGGCTCCTGAGGACATAGCCACTGCACACTTTGGGGTGTCTAATAAGGTGGCTGATGTCCTGGTGGCTGCCAGGAAACCTTCAACCAGGACCACTTTCTCGATGAAGTGGAAGCACTGTGCTATATAGGCCGCTTCCTATCATTTGGACCCTTTCACTTACCTGGTGAACCAGGTTCTGGAGTATCTCCTGACCTTGTCTGGTACAAGCCTCCAGTACTCCTCTCTTAAGGTGTACCTGTCTGCTATATCAGCTTTCCAAGTGCACACTGATGACCGTACTGTGGCACAGTTGCATGTTGCCTATACTTTCTTGTGAGGCATTCTCCATTTCAAGCCTCCTATCCATAATCTGGTTCCGGCTTGGGACCTAAATTTCATTCTAGAGAAACTGACCCTTCCTCCTTTTCAGCCAGCCATATCTTGCGAGCTACGCTTTCTGTCATGGAAAGCATTTTCTTTAGTTGCTATTACTTCTGTTCGAAGAATTTCAGAGTTACAGTCTCTCATGTGTGAGCAGCCTTATTTGGTTTTCCACAAAGACAGGGTCTCTTTACGTACTAATCCTAAGTTTTTTCCTAAGGTGGTGTCTGAGTTTACTCTGAATCAATCTATTCACCTGCCTATTTATTTTCCAGAGCATGCCAATCCAGGGGAAGCATTGCTCCATACTTTGGATGTGCATAGAATTCTCGAGTACAAAGGACTGCAGAAAGTCCTCTCAGTTGTTTGTTTCTTTCGCCCCCGGCAAAGAGGGCATTCCAGTATCTAAACAGTGCTTGTCCAAATGGTTGGCCAACTGTATTACTTTTTGTTATAAGAAGTACAGTAAGGAGCTTCCTGGTGTGGTTCACGGCCATTCCACCAGCGGCATAGCCACTTCTGTTGCCCGTTTCAGGAATGCGTCGGCTGCAGAAATTTGTGATGCTGCCACTTGAAGTTTTGTTTACACATTCACCAAGCACTACAGTCTGGACATTGCCCCCAGAAGAAGGGCAGGCTTTGTCCTAACTGTGCTTCAGGGCCTTTTTTCTTAGGCCTCTGGCCTCCTGCCCCCCAGACTGTCTTGCAGTTAGCACTGCTGAGACTTGTTCCATAGGTGAGACCTGATGACAGAGATATCTCTGAAGAAGACAGAACAGTAACGTAAGAACTTACTGTAACAGTAGATCTTTGAGGGAATCTCTGTCCTCCGATTATGCTGTCCCTCCCTCCTCCCTCCCCCTTTCTCTCTCTCTCTCTCTCTCTCTCTCTCTCTCTGTCTCTCTCTCTCCAGCTCGGCTGTCCTGTTGCTCCAGCCTTTTTGTTTGCGGGGCACCTTCTTCTCTCTCTCTCTCTCTCTCTCTCTCCTTGGTTCCCTGGTGGGACTCCTGTCTCCTATGGCTTCCAGCTAGGAAAAGAACTGAGGAAGGAGCGGGGCTGCCCACATTTGTATAGGGCTGTGACGTCAGAGCCTGATGTCGGTGCAGGTGGCCCCCTACAAGACTGCCGCAGAAAAGCTTCTGTGTGATCCTGGTGCCTGACAGCTAAGTTCCATAGGTGTGACCTGATGACAGAGATTCCCTCAGAGATCTACTGTTATGGTAAGTTCTTACATAACTGTTCTTTATAGTTAAAGGGGCAGAGGCCAATGGGGAATTAGGCGTTCTGCTGCAGCACCAGTACCCAAACCTCAGGGAAACGGAACCCCTGACAAGCCTGACCAAATTGCCCAACCACTGGCAGCAGGAGGAACTGGTTTACTTTTTCCATCCTAGAAGTAGTGAGCTAGGGTTTGATTTTGCAGTTCAGAGGATTTTCAATACTACTGGACCCAAAAGTTTTTTCAGTCTCACACTCCAGCAAAAAGGAAAAAAAAAATCTGCTGGAGCTGGGGGTGAAGAAATCACTGCATACACATGCAGTGGGACAAGTACCTGCTGCAACAGGACAAGGGACATTACTCCAGATGCTTCCTAGCCCTAAAGAAAAGTGCATAAAATGCCTGAGGAGAATACTTCCAATTCAGGTTAAGGGGCTACCGCTGGTAAGTTACAGCACTTCCTTTCAGCCTCACCTCAGATGGGTATTCACAAAGTGCCTAGTTGTGGTGGCAACACGTTTGAGAAGAGAGGGGTGGTGTATCTTCCTGGACATAAAGTCTTCACCACTCATTCACACTGATAAGATCTACACCAGAGGCGCTAGGACCCAGCAGGAGCAAACTTTTTGCAAGAGGGCCGGCGCTAGAGATGGAGCTGCGAGGAGTGGCGCCGCGAGACTCAGCTCGTACGGCAGTGACTTTCTCGGCGTCGACCCTCCAACCACCTCAGTTCCTTTTTCCCGCCGTTGAGTGCGCTTCAGTGATGATGTCGCTGGCCCCTCGGGAGTCAAACTTCAAACTAGCAGCATAGTTTTCAGTTTATTGTTTTGTAATTTATTTACGAACAAGTACCGCTTACTTGTAAATTTTACTTATTTAGAAAAAGAAGTCTTCAGCCCTCCATTGACGGAGTTGACCATGAGCAGGTCAGGTGACGGTAGGGAGACTTCGTATGAAAGCTGTTCAGTCAGTTGGGCTGGGTCCAGTCCGCCGCCCTCTCCAGAGGGAGGGTCCGACAACGGACGGTCTGATGCCCAGGGGGATGGACGGTCCCCTGGAAGCATAAAAGAAACGGGTCGCCTCGCACCATTCGGCCTCGAGCTTTCTTCGCCCACAGGTCAAGAAAGAGAAGGCATCACTGAGGTTGGCTTGCTGTGTGTCTGCACGCTGACGGTGGTCGTTGGGGTCAGGTGCCGGTCTCCTCCTCTGGAGTCGCCGGTTTCTGTCTCCAGTGACTGACCTCTTAGACATCAGAGCCCTTTCCCGCCTCTTGAAAGGGCTTCCGATGAGCAGTTTCATCTGTGGGCCACTCTTATGGAGCAGTGGGCTCAGAGGTTGGTCCAGCTGCCTGGCCCAGTCACTCCAAGGCCTTTGGGCCCTTCGGGAGAGGGGGTAGGGCGGTTGGGCCTTCCTAGTTGCGTGGCACCATCTTCGGTGCCATCGACTCCACGCTCAGGTGTTTTCTCCCCTCACATGGCTGCAGCACAGGGGGCCACACCGATGCCTTTATCTCCTGGTATTCTTCCTCCTTTCTTCAAATCGAGCCTTCGGGCCCTGAATTACTTTTGCACCGTCGGGGCTCTCTTGGCATCGTGGGTCTCTCGGCGCCAGTGCTCTTGGTCGGCGCTTGTCAGCCTGGGCTTTGGTCGGCACCATGTGCTGGGTTGTTTCTGACGCGCCGTCTCCCTTGCCTTCGGCACCGTGTTCTTCTTCGGTGCCGAGGCTTGGTGCAGCACTGTCCAGCCTTCAGGGGTTCTCGATTCCGAATCCTTTCTCTTCTTCGTTTCCTACTGATTTTCATTCCTTTCCTGTCCATGCAGTCCCTCCTGAGCTGTCAAAGGATGATATTGAGCCTGACCCAGATCTTTGACTGGGTGATGATGTGGAAAGAGTAGGGATCAGTTCTGCTGTAGAGCCCGTGGTTGAAAGCCTGTCATTTAAGTCTCTGCTGAAAAATTTAAATTCTACTTTTTCGCTCTACAGATATCGATCCTGAAAAGCTTTTGATACTCCAGTACCTACATGTCCCGGAGATCCCTATGGATTTAATTCCTCCAGTACAACCATCCTTTGAGACGCTCTCGCAGATGGTATGGAATAATCCCGCTCTCATTCCTTCTGTGGCTAAGTCCATAGACAGGAAGTATGCTGCTCCCAAAGATCGACCCATTTTGGCCTCCCAGGTCTTTGCAGACCCTATTGTAGTCTTGGCAGAGAATGATAAGGCCATTCTTCCTCAGGCATCTGCAGCCCAGCCTATAAACAAAGAATCTCATAAGATAGACACCTTAGGTAAGAGAGATTTTGCTGCCTTCACCCTGGTTAAGCGTATAGCCAGCTACCAGGGCTATTTCTCTCAATATGAGTATGTTCTTTGGCATTCGCTCAAACAGATGGTGAAAGCTCTGCCTGAGTCAGACACTAGTTCAGAGCTACTTCAGACCATAACCATGGGCATCGAGTCCAACAACCAGCAGGTTAAAGCAGCTATGGACACTTTCGATACTGCTTCCTGAGCGGCAGCGGCGGTAGGCATTTGTACCCGTCGTCACTCCTGACTACGCACTTCGGGCTTCACGATTGATGCCCAACAAAAGGTCATGGTGTTACCCTTTGACAGTATGTATCTGTTCGGACCTCAAGTAGAGCAAGCACTGGAGGCCACACAGAAGACTAGGTCGGCCATTAAAATGGCTCAACCTGCTCCCACCCCTTCTCGGGGGGTGTTAACAAGCGTCAATTTCACAACCGTCAGTCCTTTTGGAGCAAGGGCAGGGGAGGTTTTAACAAAAACCAAGCCCCACAGCCTCAAAAGAAAATGCAACAGAAGGCACAAGGGCCCAAAGTGCCCAGTGCCACCTTCTGAGTTTCTGGCCCAGGTCCCACCTCAACTGCCGAAGGGGGACTCTTCCTCAGCGGTGGGAGGACGTCTGACTCCATTCTACAACCAGTGGAAGTCTATAACGTCAGACAAATGGGTCCTCCGGATAATCCGCGTGGGGTACTCCCTCAACATTTCAGAAGCCCCTCCAGATCGTCCCCCCAAACAAAAGCCCAGGCTGTCCACAATACAGTCAGACCTTCTTGCCTCAGAGATACAAGGCCTTCTGAACAACAGGGCAGTAGAAATAGCTCTGCTGGATCAATGAAACGATGGTTTCTACTCCCATTACTTCCTGGTCCTGAAAAAGACCGGTGGCATGCGCCCCATTCTGGACTTCAGAAAGTTAAACAAGTTTCTTTTCAAGGAAAAGTTCAAGATGATATTGCTCAGGACCCTGTTACCTTTCTTCACCAACATGATTGGATAGCTTCCCTCGACATGCAGGACACTTACCAACATATTCCTATACACCCAAAGCAATACAAATACCTACAGTTTGTAGCACTGGGCCAGCATTGTCAGTTCAGAGTCCTACCCTTTGGGCTATCCTCGGAGCCACGGGTTTTTACAAAATGTTGTGCAATTCTTGCAGCGCATCTCAGAAAGATCGGAATTCAAGTGTTCCCATATGTGGACGACTGGCTTCTAGCAAGCCCTTTCAGGCAAGGAACTCTTGACGCCGTAGCCATGGCCTCAGACTTTCTCACGTCCATGGGAGTCCTGTTAAATCTCAAGAAATTGCAGTTGCAGCCCTCCCAGAAGCTCCTTTTTATAGGAACTCTTCTGGACACCTCCTGTGCGAAAGCTTTTCTACCAGAGGACAGAAGGAGCAATATCCTACAGATGGCCTGATACATCAGAGAGCACAGCTTGGTTCGAGCTATCGCGATGCAATGGATGCTGGGTCTCATGGCATCCTCGGTGTTCACTGTACCCCTGCATGCCTCCACATGAGAACCTCTCAATGGATGCTTAGTACTCCGTGGTCCCCAACTACTCACCCTCAGTCCTTTCTCATCAAGGTGACAGAACCTCTGAAGAGGTCACTCACCTGGTGGTCGCAAGAGGACAACCTTCTGGAAGGGTATTCCTTTGCTCCTCTGGATCATCAGATTTCCATTACCATGGAAGCGTCCCTGATGGGGTGGGGAGCTCACTGCCAGAATCTTCACACCCAAGGTACATGGACTCAAGATGAGTCCCAGCTTCACATAAATGTCCTAGAAATGAGGGCCGTCCTTTATGCAGTCTGGGCTTTGAAGGACATTCTCTGTCACAAGAACATTCTCCTTCAAACAGACAACAAAGCAGTGATGTATTACATCAACAAGCAGGGCGGTGCACATTCTTACCCTTTATGCAGGGAAGCGATGAGAGTGTGGGAATGGTGCCTAGAGCACAAGGCTCTAATTCAGGCAGTCTACCTGCCGGGAGTGCAGAACAAACTGGCAGACCATCTCAGCAGAACAGAGACAGAGCCTCACGAGTGGTCTCTCGACTCAACCGTAGTTCAGTCACTATTCGCAGAGTGGGGAACTCCAGACCTGGACCTTTTTGCATCCCCACTCAACACAAAACTGCCTCTTTTCTGCTCCAGAAATCCAGGGCCTGACATTTTCTGTCAGGATGCGTTCAGGCTGCAGTGGACAAAACGTTTTCTATACACCTTTCCTCCTCTTCCACTAATTCAGAGGGTGGTTCTCAAATTCAAATCCCAGGGGGACAAAATGATCCTCATTGCTCCCTTCTGGCCTTAACAGATATGGTTTCCATTACTCAACAGTATGTCAGAAACCCCTCCTAAAGCACTTCCCCTTCAGATGAGCCTTCTGACCCAGGGGCCTGTGGTCCATCCCAATCTGAGGTCGCTTCACCTTCACGCTTGGCTCCTGAAGAGATAAAAGTGAACAGGTTCAATGTCTCTCGGAGAGTTTCAGATATTCTTTTGGCTGGGTGCAAGCCAGCCACTAGAAAAACTTACACAGCCAAATGGAAGCGTTTTTCTCTCTGGTGTGCAAAATCCTCTTTGAATCCTTTTTCCTGCCCACCAAATAAAGTTCTAGAGTACCTTTTAGACCTCTCAAATTCAGGTCTACAATAATCTACAGTTAAAGTTCACCTTTGTGCTATTTCAGCTTATCATGAGCCAGTACTTTCCTTATCACTGGCTCAGTTACCAGTAGTTAAGAGGTTTCTTAAGGGTATTCTGCGTACCAGGCCTCCTATCAGACGTCCAGTCACAGCCTGGGACATTAATCTTGTGCTAGACATGCTCACTCGAAAGCCTTTTGAGCCTCTAGCTACCTGTGAGCTGAAATTTCTCACTTGGAAAACGGCCTTCCTGGTGGCCATTACCTTGGCCCGCAGGGTCTCTGAAATACATGCCTTGGTCACAGACCCTCCATATACTGTGTTTCATAAGGACAAAGTAGTTCTTAGTACCCATCCTAAGTTTCTCCCTAAGGTTGTTTCAGAATTCCATCTAAACCAACCTTTAGTCCTACCTAGTTACTTTGCGAACTTCCAAAATGAAGGAGCGTGTACCCTTCATTCTTTAGATGTCAAAAGAGCTCTGCATTTCTATTTGGCTAGAACAAAATAAATTTGCAAAGCTCAACAACTGTTTGTTTCCTTCAGCGAGACCCGGCTGGGTCAACCTGTCACTATCAGATGCATTTCAACATGGCTGGTGGCATGCCTTCGCCACTGTTATTCCATAGCACAGGTTAAGCTGAAGGGCAGAGTGTAGGCTCACTCTACTAGAGCAGTCGCGGCATCCCTGGTGGAAATCTGCAACGTGCCCATTGCAGACATTTGCAATGCGGCTATCTGGAGCTCAGTGCATACTTTTGTCAAGCACTATGCCCTGGATGGCCATGCCAGGTGACATCTTTCGTTTGGCAGGACTATCCTTAATGGACTTTTGTCCTAAATTTGTGAGCTCTTGGTCTCTCCTGCCACTCACTCGGGGGGTTATTAGCTCGGCATCTCCATCAGTGAATGAGTGGTGACATGAGATATGAAGACAGATTAATATAATTCTTAATCTTCTGGACCTAAGTCTTCACCACTCATTCACACGCCCACCCACCATCCCCTGAGCTCACCTCTGTTGTTGGTCTTCACTCCCTCAGTCTTAGGCTGTGAAGACTTCTTTGCTGACCCTTCTTATATGCGTTGCTCGGACCACCTTATATCCATTTTTTTGTTAGGATATCCATCTAGGTTAGTTACACTGCACCTCCTCGGAAAAAAAGGTACTGAGGTGGTTGGAGGGTCGATGCTGAGATAGTCATTGCTGCATGAGCCAAGGCTCGTGGCGACACTCCTCGCGGCTTCATCTCTGACACCGGCCCTCTTGCAAAAAGTTTGCTCCCGCTGGGTCCTAGCGCCCCCGGTGTAGATCCCATCAGTGTGAATGAGTGGTGGAGACTTTGTCCAAGAAGATCAAGAATTACGGTAGGTACCTAATTTCCATTTTTTTCCTTACCTGACTGACGGGCTGATCTCAGGAAAAAACACAGCAAGCTCCTCCATGTTGCTAACTCAGAGCACTTTGGAGGCTGTGGGCTTCCTCATAAACTTCCAAAGTCCCAAACAGAACCAGTTCAAGTTTTGGACTTTATTGATGCAGAGATGGATACCCTGGAAGGGAAAGCTTTTCTTCCTCTAGCAAGGGTAGCAAATCTGATTTCAACTGCAGAATCCGGCATAGCAAGCCAGCCAAGGTCTGCAAAGGTTTTTCTAATTTTACTGGGTCACATGGCCTTCTCAACAACAGTGGTACCAGGTGTCAGATCCAGAGTATCACCTAAGGGATTGTTGTTTTCAGAAGTGGGACACCCTATCCAAATTGGTACCTCTGTCACAAGAGTCTTATTAAGGGCACTGGACTGGTGGAAGAGGGAATGCAACCTCATAGAGAGGATTCCCTTCCTCCAGCAATTCCCTGCAGTCATTCCCACAGCAGATACCTCACTCCTAGGTTGGAATGTCCACCTGGAGGATCAAACTGTGAGCGGCACATGGAGTGCATAGGATGTGATAGATCACATACATCTTCTGGAACTCAGTGCAGTGTTCCTGGCAATGCAGATATTTTTCTCCCAGATCAGTGGTCAGTCTGTCCAGATTAAAACAGACAGCACCACAACCATGTACTACATAAGCAAATAGGGAGCAACAGGATGTTTCAAGCTGTGCTCAGAAGCCATAAAGATGCATAACCTGGAAAATGCCCTGGGGTGCAACTGTCCACAGTACATCTACAAGGGGAAAGGCAATGTACTAGCACCTTTAGCAGGATTAGTCAGGGAAATCATGAATGGGCCCTGAACCAGCAGGTGCTGGCATCAACATCCAGAAGGAGGGGTACATCAGAAATTGATCTGTTTGTATTCTGATAGAATCAGCAGCTTCCCCTGTTTTGTTGCAGGCCTCTGGCTTGGGGTTGGTTCCATCAGATTCCCTGACTCTAGACTAGACAGACAGACAGATACCTGTATGCCTTTTCTCCCCCGCCTCTGTTGCTTAGAATGCTCTTGAAGCTGAGGAGCCAGTCTGCAACCATTATCCTAGTAGCCCAGTTTTGGCCAGGTAGATTTGTTACTCCCTACGTCTGGCCCTCACCATCAAGCATCCGATCTGCCTCCCACTGAGGCACAACATGCTGACCATGTCTCAGGGCAGGATTACCTTCCCAGACCTCAGGTCTCTGCATCTCAATGCTTGGATCCAAGGAACTGGAGTGGAGTTCTCTGACTAACCTTTTTGAAAAGGTTTTGCAAGTCCTCAGGGTTTCCAGGAATCCAGCAACAGGGAAAACTTTTTCTTCCAAGTGGAAAAGGTTCTCTCTGTGATGTGCATATAAGCAGCTCAGTCATTTGCAAGCCAATCTGCCCACAATCTTGGACTACCTAGTCCACCTTCAGTCCCTGGGCTGCAGGCCCGCAACCTTTAAGGTGCATTTGGCAGCAGTGTCAGCTTATGTTTCAGAAGGAAAAGAGAAAATTGAACCAGCTGGACACTTTGGCCCTTGTCTTCTTACCCCTGATCCTAACGCACTCATCTGTGGCAACCAGTATTCCTTCCTTAATGAGGGACCACCTTTGGTCCACCCCCATATCTGCTCTGATGTCCACCAGATGGCTCCTTAGCACTTCTCTCATTTTCCTGAAGTCCACCCTTCTGAAATCCAAGATTTTGGTCATAGTCGGGATGCTTTCCCTGCCCATATCCAACTGGAACCACACTGTGCAATGGTCACTTCCTCTCAGTGGCTCCCTGACCATTATTTCCTGTACATGCTCCCCATTTGTGAGCACCAGATCAAGAATTGCCTCAGCTCCTGTTGGTTCAGTGACACCCTGAGTCAGGAACCCACTCTGCAGTCCTTCCAGGATCACCTGACTCCTAGCACATCATGGATGGTGTACTCCAGTCCACCTTGGGCAGGTTGAAGTCCCCCACAATTACCACCTCTCCTTTTCCCGCAGCTTCTGATATTTGTGAGCTCAGTTCCCTGTCCATCTCCTCATCCTGACTGGGTGGTCTATAAACCACCCCCAACCTCACCTTTCTCCCTCTATTGGACCTTAACTGAACACATAATGCCTCCATCTCCCCTCCCTCTGACTCCCTCCTCGTGCAAGTTATTCTCTCCCTGATATAAACTGCCACCCCTCTTCCCTTCCCGACTACCTTGTCCCTCCTGTATAGTTTATATCCAGGGATCGCAAGGTCCCAGTCATGGTGTGATGTTGCCCAAGTCTTGGTTACTGCAGCTATGTCCACCCTCCTGTCCGCTAATAGTGCCTGCAGGTCTTCCATCTTGATGTGGACTCAGAGACACCACCCTCCACCTAGAATCTTACCTTCCTTCTCTTCTCTCTATTCTTCTGTTCAGATTTATCCCCTCTGTGTGCACCCCTCCACGTACCCTTGTTATGTGTTCCTCACCCCCTCCACCCTTTGCTAACTGTGTTCTTGCCCCTTCCAGCTCCTCTCTCCAGACCTCTTCCATCACTGTGGGGGGAGATTCACTGACCTTCTCCTCTCGGAGTCTGTGGGTCTGCACACCCACTGTCCTCCCCCCTCAGTAGTTTAAATTAAGTGCAGTGGTTATGTATTCCCCCAGTTTGTCCCAGAGTACCCTCAAACCCTCCCTACTGAGGTGTAGCCTGCCTGGTGAAAAGAGTGCTTTGTGCTGTTGAAAAGTAATAATTGGGTGAATGGTGTCATTTTACCCGAGAGATACAGTAATCTCTCTTGCTGTTTCCAGCACCCATTTGTTTGTTGTTACAGACTTGTATTGGTGGATACACTGAGAGAGGCATCTCCCTTCTGATGTGGAAGTGATGACCTGTATCATGTTAGGGATTAGATTAGGCTGTTGCAGTGGGAGTTCAAGCTAACTGCTGCCTGCCCTCCCCTTTCCTCTTCCTCTGTGTGAACCTCTGGGTGTATGATAACCTGTTATAATAACTCCTCCCCATGCCTCCACCATCACTCAATCTGTAAAACCCTCTGGACTTTTCTTCTTTAACTAAGTTTTTAAAAGTGGTCTGTTTTGTCACCCTCATTCATACAACTCCCTCTCTGACAGCCAAATAGGGTGATATCTTCAAAAGGGAAGTTTGCTACCTTGCTCTGCAGATCAACAGAAAATTTTGTTTTTCAAACAACATGAAGTCTTGCTGTATTCTGACAATCTGCAGTTAGCTCCAGCCTTTAAACTGCCTCAGAGAGTATAGGGTTAATTTTCTATGCAGTACATAGAATGTTGAGCTCGAGCTCAGTTGAGGTCTCTGTCTGCAGCACTTTGAAACCCAACCATCAGATTCTTTACTCCGCCTCACTGAACAGTCACTCCGGAGAGTTCTCCTTCAGCTCGGTTCAAAAGTTGGTTAAAGTGTCGATTAAAGTTTCGGTTTAATCTGAAATTATTTCCGCATTGTCGGTTCAGGCTGTGTCTGCAGTACCGTGAGTACTTAGATAGTTTTCTGTTTTACTTTGTGGAAATTGTGAATCTTGTTCGATCGGTTCGGCTGAACCGATCCAATAGTTGAATTTCTTGTACTTTTCTTTAGTGTGTGGTTACCGGTCCTTATCGGTTTAAAAAAAACATGTTTTAAATGTTTTTTTCCAATACCCGTGACACGGTTAGGAACCGATAAGGGAGTCTTGCCTGGCGGTTGCCGAAAAAAGGGTAAATTGGGTTAGGTTGGCCATGTCTGAGAAACCCAAGAAAAAAAATGGACCCACGGGATTTCAACACTGCAGTGAGTGTGGGGAGGTCTTTGCTAAGGCCGATCCCCACACCACCTGTGTTTATTGTCTGGGGTTTGAACATCTCGATACAGACTGCCAAATTTGTAAAAACTTTCCTAAGTCTACCCTGGAGAAAAGATTAGGCAGACTTAGGGAAAAGGAGGCCGAGAAGTCCGCTGACCCGGATGGCCAGCCCGGTTCGGTTCTGACCAAACCAGAAGGAGTACCCTCTGACCAGGGCGATACTTCGTCGGGCAAGAGGAGAGCCGATCCTGAGGGATCAGTTTCTATGGAAAGGAAACGTAAAGACAAGTCAGCTGGTTCAGATCCGGAGGTTCATGTTCTGACCGCTGATGAGATTGCCCGAGTGATTCAGATTGTTGAATCGCTTAACCCGGTTCCGTCCGATCCGGCCCTGTTAGCTAGGGGTTCGGTTCGGTCGGTTCCACTGGTTCAGGATTATGCCCCTGAAGATTTTTGTGAACCGGAATTTGAGGAGGAGGGGGATTTTGAACAAGATGATGACTATGATGGAGCAGAAAGTCTGGATGTGCCCATTGAACCGGACATCCTCCCAGACAGACCTTCTGGTGTTTCCCCTCCTAGGCTCTCTGAGTCCCCTCCCCACTATCTATTCTTCAGAAAAGTGGCTGAAACTCTCCAGCTCCCTATGGAGGAAGCCACAGAGGATCAAGAGGAGCCTGATTTTGTCAAAATGATGGACATCCCAGAGTCTAGGAGGCTGTCTATTCCACTGCACAAATCATTTGGGAAACAGACACAAAAAATGTTAAAGTCTCCTAATTTTGTACCTCCTGTTGATAGAAGAATGGACAAGAGGTATACTTTATCAGGCTCAGACACAGAGTTTTTCTACCAGCAATGCAGCCATGTTGGGGTCATGCAGGCTGCAGCCTGTGACAGGGCTAATGTTCCCTTGGTTTCACACCCCCCAGACAAAGACTCCAGGAGGATGGATGCCTTGGCGAAGAAGCAATACATGGCATCCTCTTTGGGACTCAGGCAGGCTAATTATATGGCCTATACAGCCAGGTACCAGAAGTCCACATGGGACACTGTACTGGCACTGGCTAAACAGGCCTCCCCCCAGCTGGCCAAGGAGCTGGAGGAGGTGGCTGTGGATGGGATTGAGGCATCTACGGTACAGTTTCATGCTGCTGTGGACTCCAGTGATGTGTCATCAAGAGTCATGGCTACATCTGTGGCTCTTCGGAGAATGGCTTGGATCAGGTTTACTAGCCTCTCACAGGACACACAGGCTAAGGCCATGGATTTCCCTGTGGAAGGTAATTCTCAGTTTGGGGAGCTGGCAGAGAATTACATGAAGATGATGGAGGAATATAGGACCACTTATAGGAGCGCACAGGCCAAGGAGAGGCAAGCAACTCCTCAAAGGCACGGCAGGCCTTTTCATAGGCCTTTCTACCAAGCACAGGCCTCTTCATCCTTTTCTCAGAGGGGGTTCTTCAGAGGGAGAGGCAGAAGGGGGATGAGCAGGGCTGCATCCACTCCTCACCCTGACGGGCCTGCCCGGGTCGACTCTCCTATCCCTGTAGGGGGCTGGCTGGCTTACTTCATCCAGGACTGGGTGTCTGTTACTTCAGACAAGTGTGTCCTGGAAGTAGTAAGCCAAGGACTGGTTCTCAGCTTCAAAAAATTTCCGAAGATCAGAGCCAGATCTTTTCCATCTACAGGTCTCTCCGAAACCCTTGCCCTAGAGGCAGAGGTTTCATCTCTTCTGGCCTTAAGAGCCATAGAGAGAGTTCCTACCCTATACTAGGGCAAAGGTCTGTACTCCAGGTACTTTCTTACCCCAAAAAAGACAGGGAGTGGTGACCCATCCTAGATTTAAGATACCTGAATAAACATCTTTTAAAACCAAAGTTCAAGATGGTAACTCTGGGAATAATTCTTCCCTCTCTAAGACCAGGTGACTGGCTAGCCTCCCTGAACCTTAAAGATGCCTACTTTCACATCCCCATCAGGTGCTCCCACAGAAAGTACCTCAGGTTCAAGTTGCCCTCAGGCCATTACCAGTTCAAAGCAGTGCCCTTTGGCCTAACTTCAGCTCCAAGGGTTTTCACAAAGTGCCTGGCAGTAGTAGTGGCTTTTTAAGAAGGCAAAAGATTTCCATTTTTCCATATCTGGACGACTGGCTCCCAGGGGTCAGTCTCCAGGCCAAGTCAAGTCAGACCTGCAAGTGACCCAGCAAGTGCTCACTTCCCTGGGATTTCTTCTCAACCTCCCCAAGTCAATTCTTGAACCAGTGCAGCTTCTTACCTTTATAGGGTCAGAGCTAGATACTGTCAAAGCAAGAGCCTTTCTTCCCCTGGAAAGGACAAGAGTTCTTATAGAACTGGCTTCTTCCTTCAGCCTTCAGGTGTCCTGACCAGCAAGGCACTTCCTTCAGCTCTTGGGCCACATGGCAGCTTCTACAGCAGTGGTCCAAGGGGCAAGATTCCAGATGAGGGACATTCCATTCCATCTGAGGGCCTTTTGGTCCCAAAGAAAGGATCCTCTTACCAAACTGATTCCAGTGACTTGGACACTGATCCAAGCTCTTCAATGGTGGCAGGATCAGGACTATTTAAGGCAAGGGGCCCCATTTGTCACTCAGACTCATTTGGTGGTCCCTACCACGGATGCTTCCCTTTTGGGGTGGGGATTTCATCTGAGGGCTCTCACAGCCCAAGGACTGTGGTCCCCTCAGGAGTCCCTTCTTCATATCGATCTCCTGGAACACAGGGCAGTTTTTCTGGCCCTGCAAGCTTTCTCTCAGTCTGTGCAGAACAAGGTGGTTCAGGTCAGAACAGACACCACCACCACCATGTGGTACATCAACAAGCAGGGAGGCACTCGGTCTACGGCCTTGTGCACGGAAGCCATGAAATTGTGGTCTCTGGCTTATTCTCTGCAGACCTCTCTGATAGCAATCCACCTTCCAGGGAAGGACAATGTGCTAGCAGATGCACTGAGCAGGATCTCCCAAGGCCATCACGAATGGTACCTGGATCACCTGGTGTTGAAAGTGATTTTTTCAAGGTGGGGCACTCCAGAGATAGATCTCTTTGCAGCCCCAGACAATCACCAACTTCCTCTGTTTTGTTGCAGACCCCCGGTCTTGGGTTCAGTCCCTCTGGATGCTCTGATTTTGAACTGGGAAGGGAAATTTCTGTATGCCTTCCCTCCCTTTCCTCTACTGTTCAAGGTTCTAGTCAAGGTAAGGTCACAACCTTGCAAAGTGATTCTGATTGCTCCAGACTGGGCCGGACAGCCTTGATACCCCTTGTTGCTGTCACTAGCAGTCCATCTTCTGCTGTATCTTCCCAGGAATTACAACCTGTTAACCTCCTCTCAGGGGAGGATTTAGTATACCAATCTTCAGTCTCTCAATCTCAAGGCATGGCTCTTGAAGAGTTAGAGTATGCAGATTTGCACCTGTCCCAGGGGGTTCTGGATATTCTCAAAGCCTCTCGAAAGCCTGTCACCAGAAAGACTTATGACTCCAAATGGAAAAGATTCAGCATTTGGTGTTCCAAGAAGCATATCTCTCCAGACACTGCTGAATTGCCTACAGTTCTGGATTATATGGTCCATCTTAATGACCTAGGCCTCAGACCAGCTACTCTCAATGTACACTTGTCAGCTGTTTCTGCCTTTCTGTCAGGGGGAAGCCTTCCTCACTATCATCTCATCCTGTGTTCTGTAAATTTTTCAAAGGATTGCTTCATACCAATCTTCCCTTTAGGGATCCTGCCCCTGCCTGGGACTTAAATGTTTGCATTGCTTAACTTATGCAACCTCCTTTTGAGCCTATGTCCTCAGCAGAGCTTAAGTACTTGACTTGGAAAACTGTGTTTTTGGTAGCCATTACCTCTGCCAGACGTATCAGTGAGTTGCAAGTGGTCCTTAGAACCTATAGGAGGTTCTTGCCCAAAGTAGTTTCAGACTTCCATTTGAATCAGTCCATGTCTCTCCCTGTTTTCTTCACTGATCATTCTTCCTCAGGGGAGAGGAGGCTACACAGTTTAGATGTTAAAAGAGCCCTTAGCTACTACATAGAGCGTACCAAGGGTCACAGGTTTGATTCAATCCAGTTATTCCTCACTTATGGGGAAGTGGGAAAGGGTAAACCTGCCACCAAGAGAACTATTGCCAGGTGGATTGTTTCTTGTATACAATTCTGCTATGAGAAACTGGGAAAAAGTCCACCCTCAGGCCTGAGGACTCATTCCACAACAGGTACAGCTGCTTCCCTGGCTGCTGCCAGGGATATCCCTCTGTTAGAAATTTGTCAAGCAGCCACATGGAAAACAGTCCATACCTTTACCAAGCATTACTCTCTGGATATCCATGCTAGGAGTGATGCTTGGTTTGGCACAGCAGTACTTCAGAGCCTATTCCCAAAGTAGCTTCTGTCCCTCCTCCATGGAGGTACTGCTTGGTAGTCTGCAGATTGTCAGAATACAGCAAGACTTCATGTTGTTTGAAGAAAAAATTACTCACCTTAGTAATTGTGTTTCTTCTAATGGAGTCTTGCTGTATTCTGACCTCCCTCCCTGCCTCCCCTCTCAGAACCTGTTTTTGGGAAGTGGGTGGGCAGGTGCAGTGTTGCACCCCAGTGGTGTCTTCAGCACACCCTCCTTTTTACTTGGGTGCTTATATTATAATCTCTATTTGAGTAGGTTTTTGGTTTTGGGTTTCCTGACTTGAGTCTTCCTTTGGGAATCCAAAACATTTGTTGCCAGTTGGCTAGTTAAAAATTTTACAGTTTCCACATAGTATAGTTAGTGAGTGTTTGCTCTTAAGAATCTGATGGTTGGTTTTCAAAGTGCTGCAGATCGAGACCTCAACCGAGCTCGAGCTCAACGTTCTATGCACTGCATAGAAAATTAATCCTATACTCTCCGGGGCAGTTTAAAGGCTGGAGCTAACTGCAGATTGTCAGAATACAGCAAGACTCCATTAGAAGAAACACAATTACTATGGTGAGTATTTTTTTCTTCTGAGCCATGCACACCTGATGACTGATTGTTACAGCATTAGCTACTGACCTAGTGACTGTGTCAGTCATGTCCACAGCCATCCAAAACTGATTTCCCAATGTATATTACCCTGCTTTAACATGCTTCAGTATCTGGGTCCTTTCCCCAGATCAGATGGCAAGCTGTCACAGAAAGGTAAGACTGTTTTCCACAAGGCTTCTTGATTATTATATAACTCAAAAAGGCAGCTTCTCTCATGAGGAGTGTCACAAATGAATAGAACTTCGTTCTTTATGCATCTATTTTGCAAGAATCCTTCGGGGGGGCTGAAAAAAAAAAACTGGTTTAGGCTTTTGGACAAGCAACCATCTGCATTAAGTCTTTTGGATTGGGGTGAACATAAGGAAGGTCTGCCCTCTGCCATGTACCTTCTCTCTATCATTTTATAGTGTATAGTAGATTGAGATTGTGTATGGAAATCCATACACCGTAGAAAGTTGTTCTATTGCAGTAGTGATGTCCTCAGTAATGCAGAATGACTTTTCTTTCTGCATTAGTGAGGACATCATAATACAACCGACTCCATCAGTGCTCATCATTGGTCAGTGGCTGGTGGAGAGTCATGCATGTGTGCTGGCTGGTGGGCAGTTCTGGTCAAGTGCGGTTGGCAGAGCGGAGCAGAAACCAAAAAAAAAAAGTAAGTGATTTGGGGCTTTCTTGCAGTTTTGATGAAGGCTGCTTCGATCGATGTCCACCATATACTATATAGAACAATGTATGGAAAACCATACACAAGGCTAATCTTTCCCCTCATGGATACCATGATGACTGAGGGATCTCTCGAGCTTCACTCTCAAGGTCATCGTTCATCATGGTATCCACCCGGGGGGGGGGTAACCTTGTTGTGTACGGTTTTCCATACACTATCCTACTGTATACAGTATATCAGTTGCTGTAGCAGAAGCTGGCACATATAAAGTCTTTTTACTCATTCATTTAAAAGTAGCATGAATGATGATCCTCACTCTTTTTG
Source organism: Neoceratodus forsteri (assembly GCA_016271365.2). Taxonomy (NCBI): domain Eukaryota; kingdom Metazoa; phylum Chordata; order Ceratodontiformes; family Ceratodontidae; genus Neoceratodus; species Neoceratodus forsteri. Next base: position 242,874,665 of record CM057451.1, read on the forward strand.
TGGAAGTAAGCCCCGAAATTCTTTAGAACTCTGACTCACCCAAATCTGATTCAGTCTTAGTAGTGGAGTATCTTAATCATTCTAGCCAGTCCCCTTAAGATAGCTGCATAGGAGGAATAATCCTCCACAGGTCTAAGGGGTGAACCTATTTCTTTATCTCTTGTGATCTCTGCAGTAATAGGCTCCTCATCCTTCTCATAGTATTCCTTATCACCTGCAATGCTAAGGAAAGAGGAACCATACCATTCTGCAGCCTGTATTTTCATGTTTAAAATCTTCCATGGTGGGTATCTGGTTCTCAGGAGTAGGTTGAATTATTGGTTCAGCAGCCTTCTCCTTTTACAGGTCCAAATATTTATCTTCTTTGTTTTCTCACCCCTTCATGACAGGTTTCCTCAGCTTGCCTTTTCTTAGTCTCTTTTTTGTCACTTTATTCCTCTGTGGAGGATTTGAAAAAAATTACTTATTATGGTAATGTTTCTTCCACAGGATCCCTCACTATGCTTACTAGTGCATTCAGCCTGCAGGTCTGAGCTGCCCCGGAGCTTAGAATTATATGCTAATTAAAGAATCTAGGAATGAAATTCAAACTCTCCTGTGTGCTCACGCTCACCCTAACATTCTAATGGCAGATTTATTTCTACAGTTAAGGTGAGCAGTGAGCACTAAATTAGCTAAACCTATACAAAGGTAGAAAACAAAAAAAAAATTAAATCCGTGCTGGGACAAAACATAACAGACCAAAAATTGCAAGAAAAGCAACCAAAATTCAATTGTAGGCAATGCAAAAATTATGCTCAAGCGAAGTAATGACAAAAAAAGAGAAATGATTCTTATAGACCCTTTTGTTGAAAGTGGCCAATGGCCAAAGTTTAGTGACCAGTGACCAAAGTTCTATATAAGTTTATCAAAGACAACATTTATATGTAGTTGTCTAACCAAAAGGCTTGCAAAAGGCTGCAAGTGGCTAAGTAAATGAATGATACCACCATGTCAGTTAATACAGTATGTATGTATGTGTAAGACTTTAAAAGGTTAATGGTTGAAACTCTGTAAATGTAGAAAATAAAATAATTCAAAAAGCAAAGCCACGGTCTAACTTGGAATTACCCTGTTCAGCAGAAAACACTGTGTACCAAAACATGTCTTTTTTGAAGGTTACAGCCGAGATAAGAATGCAGCTGCTGGTAACCATGGCTGGCCTTGATGATTGAAGTTTCTCATCTTGTGATTACTAGTGTTTAAAAATATGTGTTACAAGGAATTGATATAAAAATAATGATATACATAATGTGGCCACTGTCTGGTTTCTATCTGGAAGCCAGTTATTTTTAAAAAAACAGCCACGTCCCCTCACATGTTTTTTGTACCCTAAAGCGAGTTATTTTTTTGATATCCCCTAATCACTTGTTTTTCCATCTAAAGATGACCACATGTCTCGGTAAAGTGTCAAATGTATCTTATGACCGAGGTATCTCATGACCATTGTACTTTTAAAACCTTGTCTCATGATGTTATTAAATGAGGTGATGTCTAGGCTAAAATTTGCTGTAACAGTTGGGAATTTCCACTATGCATTTTGATGTAAACAGTTGAATATAAATACAGGACCGAAGTGCTCTGCCATGTGTGTCCAAGGGGAGTAGCCAACATGGCTGCCATAGATACTTGGGTCACCCAGAGGAATGACGAATGTTGCTTCATTCCCTCTGAACACCTGTAGCCCTGGTGGTAATAAGCCATCAGCTGTTTAGATTTAATCATGTTAGAGGTAAAATTGTTAGGGCTTATTTGGTATTGATAAATTGCAACTGATTTAAAACAACATTTGGTATCAGGTGGCTTCATTGGATTACCAGGGACCACTAGCCAAGAACCTTGTGCTTTTACACTTTTTCAGGTTCTGTGAGGGGAGGTAGGGTGGGTTTGTTAAGCATGGTGAGGAATCCTTTGGAAGAACAACATGACTATGGTAAGTAGTTTTTTCTTCAAACCGCAGGAATCCTTCACTATGCTTAACTGCTGCAGACTACAAAGCAGTACATTGGGAGGCTGGGTACAGAACCTACTTAGGTCAAAGATTCTGAAAAAGAGTAGTGACAAATATGGCATACCTTCTGAAGTGTACATCCAGACAATAGTGCCTTGTGAAGGTGTGTACTGTTTTCCAAGTAGCTGCTTTACAAATTTCCAGCAAGGGGGATACCCTTGCCGCTGCCATAGAGGCAAAAGTGCCACTTGTGGAGTGTGCTCTGAGGGCTTGTGGTGGAAGCTTGCCAGCTTTGATGCAACAGAATGGGGTGCAGGATATTATCCAGTGAGCAATTGTTCACTTGGAAGCTGGTTTACATGTGCCCACATCACCATATGTGACAAACAACTGTGAATGGAAAGACCTAGCTTCTTCAGTGTGGTCCAGGTATTAACTGGGCACCCTCTTGACATCCAGACTGTGGAGCCTCTGCTCTCCAAAGCTGGATTTTGCTGTAAAGAACACTGGAAGGGTAATGGACTGGTTCAGGTGAAATTCGGACACCACTTTAGGGAGGAATTTTCTGTTTGCCCTTAGGACTACCTTGTCCCCTGAGGAAGATGAAGTAATTTGGGTCTGTGCAAAGAGCCTGCAGCTCGCACACCCTTTGGGCAGAAGTCATAGCCATAAGGAAGACTATTTTCCAAGTGACAAACTTCAAAGCAGCAGTAGCCATGAACTCGAAAGGATGGTGCATGCGCTTAGCAATGCACAGGTTCAAATCCCATGGAGGGAGTGGGTCGCTGGACAGGATGCAGGAGCCCTTAAAGAACTTCCTGAAAATGGGGTGTGAAGCCACTGTTCTGTGATTGCTCACCAGCAGGGAAAAGAGGTTGGCCTATAGAAAATTCAGGAAGAAACAAGAGAGAGGTAGGTAGAGAAAGTTACCTAAGGTTGTCTAGTGAGGCAAGTAAGGAAGTCCGGTGAGCAAAGGCACAGAAGGTGCTGCAGATAGCTGAAGAAATTAAGAAGGGGAGAAGGCTTTCTTTTGCTATGAAAGTGAGAAAAGGGACAAGAAGGAAGGGATTTTTAGGCTTAAGAAGGGGGTAGAGTAGGTGGACGATAATGGAGGAAAAGCAGAAATACTAAATTAATACTTCTGTTCTGTCTTCACCAGGGAGAAGGATGGACCAGTGCCTTCAGGAGGGAACAGAGGAGCGGGGGGGTGGACACAGATGTAGTGATAGAGGAGGATAGAGTGAGGGAGGGGCTGCTGGCATTGAAGGTGGATAAATCACCAGGCCCGGATGGAGTACATCCAAGGGTACTAAAGGAACTGGCTGAGGAGCTGGCATGGCCACTGGCTGACCTATTTAATAGTTCACTAGAGACAGGTGTAGTACCACAGGACTAGAGAACAGCACATGTAGTGCCGCTCCACAAAAGTGGTCCCAAGGATGACCCAGGGAATTACAGACCAGTCAGTCTGACCTCCATTGTGAGCAAGCTCATAGAGACCATACTAAAGGAAAGGTTGGTGGAATATCTTGAGGAGCATGGTCTCCAGGATGCGAGGCAGCATGGGTTCATGGGTGGGAGATCGTGTCAGACAAATCTGATTGACTTCTTTGACTGTGTCACTAAGACAGTAGACAGGAGCCAAGCTGTAGACATCCTCTATCTTGATTTCAGCAAGGCCTCTGACTCTGTGCCCCACAAAAGGTTGATCAGGAAGTTGGTGGATCTTGGGGTTGGTGAAAAGATGGCCAGATGGGTGGAAAACTGGCTGAAGGACAGAACCCAGAGAGTGGTTGTGGGGGAGAGTTATCTGGCACAAGACAGGTAACCAGTGAAAACCTGCAGGGCCTGATGCTGCCGGGCGCACTCTGCCTCTCATCAGTGACATTGGGGATGGCATTAAGGGCAAAATGTGCCTATTCATGGATGATACCAAGTTCTGTGGGAGAATGGACACAGCTGAAGGGATACAGGACCTACAGGAAGATCTGGAAAAGCTGGGGAGGTGGTCCAGGATCTGGCAGCTTGGCTTCAATGCCAAGAAATGCAAAATTATGCATATTGGAGCCAAGAATCCTAGGACAGAACCCTACCTGGGTGGAGTCCGCGTATCGGCATCAGAGGAGGAGAAGGACCTGGGAGTGATGATCACTAGGGTATACTGTGATGATAGTGGCTGCATAACAATGATCCATATGATGGCGCTATCATCGTGGGTGACTGTAGGGGGACAGTGAACGTTGCGACCGCAAGGTTAGGGTGGGCGACAGGAAGGGAGTGTAGATGACAGGACGTGTAGGGATGGGGAACAGGGATGTGACCCTGTGGTGAACCTGCTTCCACTGAGCGAACCATGTGGTGTGGTGTGGTGGGTAGGGTCAATGGCTCAGACGGAGCAGGTCATGGGTTCGGGATTGGGGGAGGGTGTTCCTTTTGCCCTTCCCACAGCTGCGGGACTTAGATTTTTTTTTAACCGGGATGTGCCCTCCCCAACATGCACCCCCTGAGTTGAGAATCTTATTGAGGGGTGGGGGGGCAGCCGCCTGCACATGCACACTTCCGTAGTTTTTTTCTGCATATCGCGAAAATGTTTTCAGCGAGCAATGCAGGTCGAATAGCAATCTTCTGCAGTCGCTATTATCACATAGAACTGATCACTAGTGACCTGAAGCACTCCACGCAGTGCAAGAAAGCAGCAGTAAAGGCAAACAAGATGCTGGGATGCATATCTAGGGGGGTCAGTAGCAGGAGAGAGGAGGTTATACTGTCCTTGTACGGGTCATTGGTCAGCCCGCATCTAGAGTATGGAGCTCAGTACTGGTGCCCACATCTCAAAAAGGATATTAACTTGCTGGAGAAGGTCCAGAGGAGGGCTACAAAGATGATAGCTGGTCAGCAGAGTAAGGCATATGAGGAGAGGTTGAGGGCACTGAACATGTACTCCCTGGAAGACAGGAGAGAGCGAGAGGTGGGACACGATTGGGACCTTCAAGTACTTGAAAGGGATAAATAAGGTTGATAAGGAGAGTCTCTTTAAGTTGAGTGGCAGCCATAACCTGAGGGAGTACAGTCTTAAGCTGGAGGGTGGGAGGTTTAGGAAGGAGGTCAGAAAGCATTTATTCACAGAGAGGGTTGTGGACACTTGGAATGTGCTGCCAGAAGAGGCAATCTCATTGATGACAGTGGGCAGCTTTAAGAGATGCTGAGACAGGTATAGGGGGAGGAGGGTAAGGGTCATGGGTAGGTAGGATGCGAGGAGTGGGGAGAGGGGGCAGGGACATTAACTTAACCTGTGGACCCTGCAACATGAGCAGACTTGATAGACCAAATGGTCTTCTTCTGCTGGCTTGTTCGTATGTAACAGTCTTTACTTCTAAATAAGTACAAATCAGTCCATCAGAAATATTAACACTTCACAGTCTTGCACTGATTCCTCAGGTCTAGACTATACTGATCATCAGACTTCATTTCCTTACTTCTTTTTGTGATGTTTGTAAATGCATTCCAATACAGTATTGGCCAGTCAGATTTGTAAAGAATATCTTTCCAAAAAGCTTAATAAGTGCAGTCCTTTGTGACTAGATACATAACTGTAGCTAATCTTCAGCTCTTGTCCATTAGTTTCAAACTATTTGCCTACCGCTCTGCATTAGAGACTGTCCTCATAATGATGATCAGTCAGCAGGTGGTGGTAGTGTGTGAGGGAAACTGCACTCGAGAAATGAAAAGAATGAGGGTAAAAGTTACTATTTGAAAGACTGAAATACTTTAATAAAAATAAACTGGAAAATGAACATATATTGTAAACAGGAATTATAGCAGTTTGGAAATAAATGTTTTCCACTGTCTCATTCAATCATGGTTGTCTTGCAATTACTGTATAGTCAAAAGACAGATTGGCAGTCTTTGCATTTGCATACCTTTACCTGTTCCAAACTGCTCCATGTGTTTTTTCACTACAAATTATATATCAATGGCATTATGAGACTGTCATTGAGTGCTGACCAAACATGCTTTTGGATTTTATTTACAAACACACACACACAGGACTTACCATAATGAAAAGGTCAAACTAGTATCTATCTTACAGCTGGACACAGAAGCTGATATTCAATAATACAAGTCAGGAACACGCACATTACTCGGAACTAGTTTACAAAAAAAAGATGTAACACTTCTTGTATCAAGGAAGCTTTGTTTCTGTACTGCTGTACTGTAAAACTGAGGCTTTAGTCTTGTGTACTTGAAGAAGAACCCTTTTGGAACATCAAAGGAGTTATTTAAAAATGCATTATATTTTTCCCATTCATATTTTTAAATCTGTTTCTGCTTGTAAACTGTGTCATTTATTTTGTGTTTTTCAGAGCCAGAGGACGATAGGGTTATCAATCATATTGTGAGGATGAGGGAAAAGCTTGGTTGGCCTTCAGCACTGCCCCAACAGAGAGTTGGCACTGGAACTACTGTACTTAGGTCTGAAAAGAAAAAGACACTCAGGGTAATGTATTTAGACTTTAGTAAACGTAATAAAGGAAGAGAATGGTGAACAGTCACCTCAATTTGAAAGCCTGTGAAAAACTCTTTTAAGTAACATGTTGTGCTTAGCCTTCGCTGAAGGGGTCCAGAGATAGCTGGCTTAAGGTACTTTTACATGCAGCCCATAGCTGAGTGTTGCGGTTTCAATCTGCCCCCTCCGCTCAGTCTGCGCCGCTTAGGTTTTGTTTACATGTAGTTGCTGGGCATCGGTCTCGGGGCTCTTCTGGCATTTCTAATAGACCGGCAGAGATCCTGGGACTTGGAGCTGGGGATGTGCATTATTCTTCAGGAAGCCCCCGGAGGCTCGTGCATGCCTCCCAAACTCGAGCTTAAGCTATTCACATGCTATTATTGCTTGATGAACGCTGCCCATTTTAAACTGTACAGTAATGAAAACCAAGGGCTGCAACTTACGAAAATCAAGTCAGAAAAGCCCAGCCATGATACTGGGCATGTGTGTGTATATACATATGCATATCCTTTATTCATATGCATACGCGCATTACTGTACAGTTTCAAATGGGCAGAATTCATCAAGAAATAATAGTATGTGAATATCTTAAGCTCGAATTTGGGAGGCATGCATGAGCCTCCGGGCACTTCAGCCCAGTTTTGTTATGTAACCGGCAGTGGCAATCACCAGGGGATCCCAGAGGATCTCGTGAGATTCTGTCCTGGAGCACTGTCACTGCTCTGGTGTGTTTACATGGCCACCTGATCCATTGGACAATGATGCGCAGAACCGGTGAACCCAAGAAAACAGGAAACACAGTTTCAGCGAGCGCTTATTTTGGCAGCAGATCGGGTTGCCTGTACACACAAAAAAGGCAACGCTGCAATTGATCTGCACAGATTAATGCGGTGCAGAGCACCGCATGTAAAATGGCTTTAGTTTTCCTGTTGCAGATACCTCTCCTGAACTGTATATGACAGTATTCTCAGTTATAGAATCTCACTTGTTTTCCTTGTTCACTGTAGGTTAACTGCAAACCTGTTTTTCAAAGGAGGGAGGGCCTCCACCTATTATGAATGTAAACAAGATTGAATGTATCCCAGCTTTTTTATGAAGATCATTATCTTCTTGGGGGCCTTTTTCAAACAAAGGGTACAGGCACTGATGATAGCTCAGGATTTAATAGAGTAGTGTGGGAAGCCACTGCTAACAATGGGCTTTCACTTAATTCTTGAGTTAGCTCTTAAATCAGGAGACTAGTTTCAGCCAAAGAAGTCATCAGCAATATAAATGTGAAAGAAAGGTTGTTATGCAAGAACCAGCCTCATCCAGATAGTAGAGGCAATTGTTTTCTCCAGAAAGTTCTGGTGTGACAGAGGAAGGGCTGGATCAAGAGGAATGGGATGAGCAAAAGCCTGGGAACTGGAGCTGTTCCTATATCTGACTCTGGCTTAGAGTTGGAGCTCAGTCAGATGAGAGGCGATTCCAAAAAAGACAAAGTGGATTCAGGAGAGAACCAAGCCGTTCTTCTAAGATCATAAGACAAGAACATAGAATTTAGTCAGTTAAATTTATTTGTACTTCTGTTGATGAAACCTTTTAATTTTTTGACTTTCTTAGTGTGTTTGTATTTCCCATTTGCTGTATGTTTTGTACATGTGTTTATGCATGTCATTATGGCCCCATTCGCATGTGTGCAGCAGGGATGCACCTGACAGGATGTACTGGGCAGCCTGCACCCCCCCCCATGCCCCAGCCAGTCCCGTGCTGCATGTCCACCTCACAGCACCAAACACTGATTGCCGTAATTGTAGTTATATTCATTGAAGTCCCTCCCTGGTAGTCTAGTGCCCCCCTCCCCGAACCCCGATTGTAAATTGAAGGGCTGCAAAGTAGTGGAAGGATCATTTGAAAACTCCAAAGGAGGTGTTCTTCGGTCTGAATGCTATAGCTCATTTTTAGAGCTGACGCAATAGGGCTGCAGGCTTCGCCTACCTGCAGCCCTAAAAACGGACATGCAAAGCTGACAGTGCCCTTTAATGCAAGCCAGCAGTGCTAGTTAAAGAAACTTTTACTAGCCTAGGGCAAGAGGTGGTAAAATGGGTAAGAAACTGGCCGGGTGGGAGGACACAAAGAGTGCAGTTAAACAGCACCTTGACTGAGAAGAGAGGTGACCAGTGGAGTACCCCAGGGGTCGGTGCTGGGACCTCTCCTCTTCAATATTTTCATCAGTGATATTGCGGAGGCATGGGGTCATAATGTTGTGGACAACACCATGCACCTACAAACAGCGTGTGGCAACATCGGAAAGTTTTTCTTTTGCTTTATGGGGGGCATTGCCCCCACCCCTGGAACTATTAGAATTAACTCGGAAGGTGTGTGGACACAGGGGAAAAAAAAAAATGAAAAGTCAAATATTCCCTAGCAGGGAATCAAATCATTCTCCTCACTCCCCAACCCCATCCACTGCAGGGTCGGGTGCTCTTGTCACTCCACCATGGGAGTGGCTCGACCGAGCACCCGACTGGCAGTGGCTGCATCCACTTCCTCCTTTCTGGTGTGCGACAGGGGATAGTGATACTTTCATATCGCTGTAATTCCCCTGTCACTGTAAAGTCATATGTGCTACTGACAGCGTGGTCTTGATGTGCGCAGTTTCATCAGCGAGACTATGACATGTTAAGTATTATAGAAGGATTTGGGGGAAAGGTATGTCTGTTCACAGATGACACAAAGATTTGCAACAGGGTAGATTCCCCTGAGGGGGCGGAGAAAATAGAAGTAGATCTGGAGAAGCTGAAGTTCAATGCAAAAAAAGCGTAAAGTCATGCACATAGGCAAAGGCAACCCAAAAAGGGAGTACTACCTGGGGGAGCAACTTACAGCAACCATACAAGAAAGGGACCTGGGTGTCATTATATCAGAGGACCTGAAGGTGGCTAAACTGTGTGAAAAGGCAACACTGAAGGCTAGCAAGATGCTGGGGTGCATAGGGAGGGGAATCACGAGCAGAAGGAGGGAAGTGGTACTGCCACTGTATAAATCCCTGGTAAGACCCCAGCTGGAGTACTGTGTCCAGTTCTGGAGGCAGCACCTCAGAAACGATATAGACAGATTGGAGATAGTGCAGAGAAGGGCTACAAAGGTGATTCAGGGGCTGTACCACAGGCCATATAGGAGGAGAGACTGAGTGAACTCAACTTGTACTCACTTAAACAGAGGAGAGATATGATACACTTTCAAGTACAAGGTGCAGGTTAAGGTCCTTTTTCAGACCAGGGACAACACATGAACCAGGGAACACAACATGAGGCTGCAGGGGAGGAATTCAGAGGAAATATGAGGAAGTACTTTTTTACAGAAACTGTGGTGGAACCCTGAAATAGCTGCCCCAGGACGTGGTGGAGGCTAAAACAGTGTGTGTGTGTGGGGGGGGGGGGGGGTCAAAACTGCATGGGACAGACACTAGGCAGTCATCAGGTCATAAGTGAGGAAGTTCTTTTTCACAGAAAGGGTGGTGGATGCATGGAATGGGCTACCTCAGGAAGTGGTGGATATGAATACAGTACAGGGCTTCAAACAGGCATGGGATAGACTTAAGGGAGCAATAAAGATGAGCATGAATAGATAGGTCATTGACAGAATAAAGGCCTATGGCACATTCATAAGGTAGAAAAAATGGGCAGACTGGATGGGCCTTGCAGTTCTTATCTGCCGTCAACTTCTATGTTTCTGTGTTAAATCCTTTAAGGGAGGGGGGTAGAAAACTGGGCAGACTAGATGGATCGTGAGGTCCCCATCTGCCATCACATTCTATGTTAGCCTGATTAAAAATCTACCAGCATTTGGCTAGTGGACTGATGGTCAGCAAGTATATGAACACAAGAGAATTGATTTCATATAAGGTAATTCATTTTGCTGCTGTTGTATTTCAAATAATAGGAGAGTATGAGCCTTAGGAAAGAAGATGAGGGAGAATATGTGTATTGTCTCCTAAGAAACAGAAACAATCCACGAGCTCGTTATGACCCATATGACCTTCAGGTGGTTTCTGCAAACAGAGCCAAGCACAGTAAAACATACTGGACTGTCAGTGCATCTTTTGTCTCAAAGGTAAGTTACCCGCATATTCCAATAGTTTGTTTTTTTGCATATATAAGTAACTTATTTTTTTTTTTAAGTACAGTAATTGTTTATCCTATTGCCATTGTTCTTACATAATGTATACATACAGTTTACCACAGTTCTGAAGAATAATATTAACTGTACTTTGATAGAACTGGGGGGAGAAGATATTTTCTCTATTAATTTTACATCACACACTGCCATATTTAAAAATCTTGTAACTTTGAACTTCTAACAAATAAAACAGTAGTACCTCATTAGGCTTTATGGGGGCCTGTGCATGAAGGCGGCCCAGGTATGTACTAAAGGCACATGTCCAGGCTGTATTGGTCCACATGTATGGAGAGGCATGCTCCCCACCCTATTCACTACCCTAGTCTGCCTGTCCGTGGGCCTTCCACACATGCAGGTAGTAGCAGAGAGGGGCCTAGGGTGTGACATGGATGGAGCAGTGAATACTGGCAGGCATCCATTCAAATACCCTTCCTGCCAGTAGACTAGGTCCCCTGCTCTGTGTGAAGCAAACTGTGGTAAAATGGCATCCTGTATTCACTTAAGAAAACAGTACCTAAGCATAATACCTGAATGGTAGCCCCCAGCATTTGTTGCACATTCTAAGGGCTGTGGGCAACATGATAGGGTGGACTGTTGCACCACCATGGCCATATGTCATTGGGCAGTGAGTGTGTGCAGCGGCTATGTCAGGGTCTTCACATGTGTAATCTGTGCACCTGCCACTGTCTTTCTGCACTGAGGGGCTGGTGTAGTGACTGGTGCGTAACCATGCCCTGCCCTAGTCACTCCCCCTGTATGGCCCCATGTGCAATGCTGTTTTCTGACAGGAGATCAAGTGCGGAATGCGCACGGACCTCTTTCTTGCATGCAGCTGGGATCTGACTGGACAACTGATGGGTGGATTTGCATCTTAAAGATGCCTTTGTGTCATTTATCTGTGGGGGCATATGTCCCTATATACAAACTTTTATTTCATCTGACAGAGTGTGGTGGTGGTGGTGGTGTCTGCTTAATGGGTGGCCTGGGGAGGGATTCTTTAACAGTGATTGGTTGTGGGGTAAAACCAACTTGCCAGGGATGGGCATCATTACATTTCCACAACACCAGATCAGATGAAGTAGGAAGTCCACAAGACTGTCAAGGAAGGGCTTTAGTACAGTTCTACAATACCAACAGGGATCAGATGGGGAGGGACCTCCTGCACTGCCAGGTATGGTATATGTAAGTGGGGCTTGCACGTCGTGGGCAGCTGAGGCTCCACACAATGTCTTCCACATTTATGCATGGATGCATTGTGCAGAGCTGCTAATGGCCACATAATGACATGTAAATGGCCCTTGGCACCATGCATGCCCTGCAGTATGTGGTTATTAGCATTCTAGCCACTAAATATGGCTCTCAGAAGTGATTGCAGTATCCCATTTTAGACATGCTGTCTCCTGGGAACCTGTTTCCAGCAGAGGGCTGTGGTAATGATACACATATGCACTATGAATAGCTCTTGTAGCTGTTTGGTCCCGACTACATAAGAAAACATGTTGCATCCATTTATTCCGGTTTGGCTACTCTGCTCGTCAGGGCAGAATCTGCTGGGCATTTCCCATGTCTGTTTGTTATCTTTGATGAAAGGGCCTTTTCCATGACCCACCCCTGCATGTGAAATGCCTTACCAAATCGGGTTTGTCAGATCTCCTCTGCTGAAGTTTTTAAAAGGGCTCGTAACACTCATCTTTTTTCCCTGGCATTCAAGGACACAATTTAAGTATGTTATGTATGGGAGGGATTCCACTGTGCTTGTTATTTGATTTTACAAATGTTTTAGTGTTTTTAGTTGATTAAAGATATTTCATATACAGTTCTTCAAGCCCTCGGGATGAGGCACTATATTAAATAAAAATGTGCTTGCTAGCTGTAACAGCCCAATATTCAGGCAGGCAGAGCAGGACAGACGGGGCATGCTCTCTATCCAAATATCGCTTCCTGGAAGCCATGCGTTATTTTAGGGCAGCACTGAGTTGGCACAGCACAAACGGCAATGACTGAATATGTGGGTTAGTGTGTGTGTGTGTGTGTGTGTTTTAATTAATTAGTAATCTTTAGTTAAAAATCAGAACATTCACACAGGAATCCTTCACAATTTTTCTAAAAATTTGCATGCTGCAGGAATATTTTGAACATCTATATTATGGTTTCAGAATCTTCACTCTGCATGACAGATTTCAACATCTGCATGTTGCACAATGGTTTTCAAAAACCCACATACTGTATGGTGGTTTTCAACATCTATGTGCTGCATGGTGGTTTTCACAAAATCTTCACACAGAAATCCTTCACAGAGGTTTTGAAAATCTGCACACTGGTTAACAGTTTTCAAAATCAACATGCTGTCAGTGAATCCGGTTGTGGAAAGGAAAAATGGAAAAATGAATTATACAAGCTGCAATATGCACTGGCTAGGTCATATCTGGAAATGAGCCCTGCTTCATTGGGCTTTTCTCCGTCAACAACTTGTAAATGCTATAAGTATATTCTTCTTTACAAATGTTGCTATAGTTACTTTTGCTAAATTCAGTTGCACTGAGAGCACAGTGAATTTCAGAACATATTATTTGATAGCATACTGAGACAGAAACAATATCTCAACATTAGTCGAGCTAAACCCTCTCTAAGAATAAATATCACTTACCTTCAGCTTTTGGTAAGTGGAAAATAGAATGCATTTATATACTGTACAATGTGACAAATTATTTTTTTTAATTTATAAATACTAACAAATTCAAAGTACAACTTATGGATGTATGGAGCGCATTAGAGTGTATCCAGAAATGTAAGTTTTGTTCTCCAACTGCCACCTCCCTGTCCCTGTTAAGTGTAGTCATGTGTCATTGTCAGTGCCCTACTTTTCTGTAACAGTGGGACCAAGTTCTCATGACAAGACTACCATTTGCCTTAGAGAACTTCTCTTGGTGATGGTTTGTAATTTCAGCGGAGGTTCTGCGGCACTAACAAACTACCACATCACAGTGACGGCTTGTCATCCTGACTTCACTTTTATGGCAGTGGCTATTGTAATCAGGATGGTGGAAAGCGCAGTAATACTAGTTCAAAAAATAACAGAATTATAAAAATAATTTTATGCCTAAAAAATCAAAACAAATGTCTCTACCTTAAGGTCCTAGCCTGTTAAATAAATGAAATATGCAGAAGGGATCTTATGTGATAAATAAGGTATTTCTATATGCATACTATCTATCCCACTAATGAGGTTTCCACTGTCTATCACTTATATATTTGTATGTGCTTTCTACACCACTCATGAGGTTCCCACTGTGTATCACTTATATATTTATATGCAGTCTGTACCATACATGCAAATGTGTGTTTGTGTGTGTGGTGAGAGAGACAGAGATACTGTATGTGTGTGTATATATATATATATATATATATATATATATATATATATACACATATACATATATATATTTTTATTTCCATGAACTTGCAGCCTCATTCATATAGGTCCCATTAGAAATGGAATAGAGGAGTTATTGCAAAACTAATTTTTGATGTTAACCTGCTTTCCCTGACACACTGCGTAACACCATCAGGCAATGACATGCATGTGAACTAATTGTGAGACAGAGCTCTCCAGACCAGCACAATGTGTCCACCATGTGACAGAACACTGCACCGTACCTTCCCAGGCTCTGAGCAATGATGTGGTCCACCAATCCTTGTGTTTCCCAGCCAGCTCCCAGAGCTCTTCTCTTTGAATCTGAGTTGCCGGCACAGAAACACAGCATGCTACCCTCTAGTCCAACAGCTGTCCCTGCACACAACATTTCTCCATAACCTTTAGGTGATTCTATCAACCAATGACAATACGTAATCAATAACCCTGGCAAAAATGCATACAGTGCAATTATTTATTTAACAGGTCTATTCTTTCAATAGGTCTACACATTATTATATTCCACTTTTCTGGGCATAATTACTTTATTTTTCTTAAAAATGACAGTTATATTCATTTTGCCAGTTATTTATTTCAGATGGCGTCTCTATACCTTAAAGGGATAAATAGGTTTGTACAAAGTGAGGTATGGACTTAACAGGTCTGTGTTATTGACAAGGTTTTGTTTAAGCTGGCCCTAGTGCAATAATGTAAGACTGAAAATTGTAGTAGGCTGTAGTGCAGGTTGAGCAAATATCACCATACCTGATGTGCTGTGCCATTGCCTCTGGCAGTGGGAGCTGTGGTAGATAAGTGACTGTTCATTTCTGTTGCAGATTGCAGCCATTTCATTAGCTAATGTGTGATGTTATAGCAATGATAACATCACGTTCTGAGCATATAGGGGGTTTAGGATATAAAAAGAGGGGATGGGAACCAGACTCTATGGAAAAACAGAAATATTAATAAAAAATCAACAAGAAGGGTGAATTCTGTGGCACCGCAGAAGTTCTGTGGTAAATTGCAAGTTCTGCACAAAATTCTGCGGCTGCAGAATTCTAGGGGCCTTGGTCATTGTATATACATAAAAATAAATAAATCGGACTGTTCCTAGGAAATTCTTATCTGATCTAAAACCAGGTTTTATACCTTCGTCTATGTCCTAAATTACATATGTTTGTTTTTGTTTGTCCCCTGGGCACTGGAGCTGTTCACCTCTGCCTAGGGACTATCCAGCCCCACCCAACTCCTTCTCTGGCACTTACCTCTCCTCATGGGATCCAGAAGGCATTCACCCTGTTTGTGGATTGCATTGGGGGCTTGGCAGGGAAGTGCTCCCTCTGCTCTGCAAGTGTGAAAGACAGAATCCTGTCAGAGTGATGGGGCCGAAGTGTGCCAGCATCATGCTGCTATGATCCAGGGTTGGTGCGCATGTGCATGCTATTATGTGGCTGCTTTCCAGAACCAGGCTGTGTCTTCCCTCCCTCAAGCTCCTCTGTCTGCACTGCCACCTGTGGTCATGCACATAGTGATATTGCAGTGGAAAATGGTGCCCTCCATCCCCAGAGGAGGAGGAGGGCTTCTTTCCCACTGTCCAGCCCATGATGTCCCAGGCACGTTCCCAAACCCTAGTCACAGACACTGCGAGTGTCACCAGTGGGCCACCTCTAAATAGATTTCTAAACAGACTCAGGCACGGGGGGTATATTGTTTAGCCAGGAAATGCACACTAAGCCGGAGCTTGTTTCCAGGTGCAACCTAGGAGCACAAGAAAGTTAAGGGTCACACAGTATGCAAGGGGCTGATGGAATTCAAACCCAGGTCTCCAGGTTTGCAGCTCAGTGCCCATAACCACTACGCTATACTGCTTCCAAAAGTAATGGGCAGAATCAAAGTACAGTGTGGCATATTCTCTTCCACTCCAGATTAGAATGGTAATGATTAGAAAAAGGCATATGGTTTTGAACATGTGGGTCCAGGGAATTGCAGGATGTGGAGCAGAGCTCAACACTGGGCATGCCTGGGTTGGCTCAAGAGTGGATCTCCTGATCTGCGCAGAGCAAGGGACTATGGGATGCATTGTATCAAATTTGGTAATTTTGTAAAAAAATAAAAAGTAAACTGACAGTCTGCAGCACATCATGCCAATTTGATACCCTGGAGGATACTGGTGCTGGAAATGACCAAGCCCTTGGAAGGTCTGAGGAGGGCCCAGGGAGACTTGCCACAAGGTGGGCAGCCATTACTATGTGATCCCCCTTTGAAAAATGCTGCCACTTTACATCTCCCTTCATGATGCAAAAACATCTTTGCTGGATGCAGGGATGAGTGTCTCCACCCCCTTGCCCGCTCAAGACCCAGATGTGCAGTCAGACCAGGATCTGGTGTGGAGGTGGTGCAAATCCACATTTGGAGATGGTTCTGAGTGCTTTGCACATGTGGAGGGGGTACATTGCAGCTGCACACAGCCCTACGCACATGTTGAAAAGGTCTCTGATCATTTGTGGATCAGGCCCGGGAAGGGGAAGAACTGCTCACCTTTGGTCCACATTTCTCACTACCTAAGAATATGCATAAAGCAACTTTCACATTTATAAGAGTGTTACTATATAAATGTAGAGAGTGACAGTTTGTAAGCAAAGACAACCTAGACATGAAGTATCTTGTAAAAATGCCTTCTTGTAGAATATGTACTGTAATCTGTAGTCATTTATTGTATCTTTGTGTAAACATTAGCCATCCTGGGCAGGACTCTATTGTACATCTAGCCTCCTGGCTTAATAGGCTATCCCATAAAATAAGTACTAATACATACGCACATACATACATAAATAACAGTCTTCCAGGTTGCTCAGCTAGTTGCAGTATAAAACAGAATGTTTTTCACATACTGTAGAAAACAGGTCTGGTTGTATGTTGTAGGGACAGAGCAGAAAACACAATGAAGGCCTTTGCAGTCAGTGCCTGACAGATGCATCAATTAAATCCCTTTCGACTTTTTGAAATGCATTTCTTTATTATAAACTTCTATATTCTTTAAAGTTTTAGAATTCTACTTCTTTGGGTTGACATAGTCGCACAGCAGCAGTGCTGTCTGGGATATCGGGAGCCAGATTTTCAAAAGTGGAAAAATTGTGCATGTGTGGGGAACAAATTATGCAAGGGGGTTTCTTTGTGGGACAACAGCTTTTTTCCCCGACGTTTTCAATTTTCAGAAAGGCCAGTTTACAAACTTTTCCACAGTTTACAGCAGCACACACATTTAACATGTCCTGGAGGCACACAGGAGTGAGAAAAAAATATACTCAGTGCAAAAGTGAGCGTATTTATCACATTACCTTTAAACCGAGCATGATTGCAGGTATGAACTTGTCCAGGTCATGGGTCAGGAGCATTGCGGAGATGAAGCACTCTGTTCCCCATGGAGGGTGGGAGCACCCAATAGAGATTAGCTAGGAAGTATCATTCCCATCAGCTGTGATAGCAACCACTTTCTCACCCTCCCAGGTGTAGGGAGTGTGCTGCTGCTGCAGTGGCCTCAGTGCTGGGAAGGAGCTAGGGACATTGGGACTGTGTGGAGAAAAATAGGGAATAAATAGAATCAAAAAGGCTCCAGTTTTAGTGAGAGTGACAGTTTCACATTCTGGGTGACTGACTAGTAAATTAAAGTGCCTAAAACTGAAAAAAAAAAATTCAGTAGCAACATTGGAGATCATTCCTTAAATGCTACATTAGATCTTTATTGTAGAGTTCATTGCAAGACATATGGCATTGTATGTACATTTATGCTATATATTATCTACCGTGTCACATTTTACTTCCATTACACTTGACATGATATATCAATTCTGCAGAAAAAATGTTTTTAAATTAGCCCAGATGGTTTCAGCCTGCAGTACATCCTATTAAATAGTAGCACATATGGCAAGTTTGATGGGCCTAGGATTAATAGAAAGAAAGGCAGGAACAGAGACGGTAGAGATGTACTTGTCTGAGAAAACTCTTCACTTCATATTGGTCATGGATAGATTTGTGTTGAATCAGATACAGGGAAAAGCTGATACAGAAGGGATAGAACAAAAATGGACTTGTCACTGTCTTATATGTTCTATAATAGAAGACAGATGCTTATATTGAGAGATCAATTATAGGGGCACAGTAAGTAGCCCCCCCCAATAGTTAGGGTAGAGTAGGCTGTTTAATTTAAAGAGGACCGTCCCTGATGGTCCAAAAAGTTACAGCTTGTAGTCTTTATATGCAGTACTAGACCTGAAAAGGTATATGCATTTGTTATTTCTGGCCAAGGATTTCTCTGCCTTCCATAATTTGGATTTGTTTTTGAGCCCTGCTGCACTTGCCTTTGCTGTTCAGCTTGCTGGGCTGCTAGCTCCTGAAGACATCACTGTAGGATAGAGGAGTGACTCACACTGTTCAATACCATGCAGTTGCAACAATGTTGCAAGGGAAACCTACCAGTACTCAATGTACATACTGTGCCAAAATCTAAATGCCTGTCTGTCTGTTTTTTTTTTTTTGTTTTTTTTTTTGTGAAATTGACTGTGCCCTACAATGATGTCAGCAGAACAACCCTGGGCCCACAGCAACACCAGGCTTGCTATAGAAGCTCTGGTACACCATGCAGTTTTTAGCAGCTCAGAATACTGCAGCAGACATTAATGAAATTAAATTCCAGAATCAGTGCAAGAAGGGGTAATTAATGCATGAAAGTCAAAGTGACTGGGGAAGGTCCTCTTTAATGCCCACTTTTTGCACCTTAATAACTTTGGCATTGTGTGATAAAATAGCCCAAAATGTGGCATGCATGGTCAGGCTGTCAGGGTCTCAATACTTGAAATGTTTTGTGACAGCATCTTGTTCAGTTTTCGAGATATGGAGTGAAACAAAAAAAAAGTTTGGTTCCCTTATACTTAACATTGCTAATTTTTTGCTCTCAACTTCAACCTTGATGATGTGGAATTTTTTTCCTGAAATTTCCAGGGTTCAAGGGGCCTATGCCATGGGTTTGCCTTTTGAAGGTTTCATGAAAAAATATTATACAGTTCCAGAGTTATAAGAATTTTTTGGATAACCGAGAAATACAATTAGTAAAAAAAAAACCTGTTCAGAGTGCTTATTTTCATGATTTGTCGTGTAAAAAAAAAAAAATATCGATTGTGATGACCACTATTTGTTTTTAACTTACAAACATTGAAAAAACATAAAAATGATGGGCCCGATTCCAAAATGACTTATGCATGGCGCAAGGCACTATGCCGGACCAATGGCATAAATCGCACTTGGCGCCATGCATTCCGCAAGTTGGTATTCCGGTTGCGGCTTATGCCATGCCGCATATGGGTTATGCCAAAGGTGGGCTATGCCACCCACTATGCCCGCAATCCACTGCGGCATGGCATAGGGGTGGGTTACTGCAGCAACTGTGCCCTATTCCGGAAGGGTGGCTGCCAAAACCCACTAATGCCATTCCAAAACCCGCTATGGCACTACGGACGTAGACCAGCATGGAGGTGGTCTAATGGGCATCTGTCCTTGCCAACTGACAGATGCCCACTCCGCAGCGCTGTGGGAAGTACATATCCCTGCTCCACGTCCCCTCCCCATCAAGGTCATGCCCCCCCACCCCGAATGTCAGGGACCCCCGGTCCATTTCCGATTGCCCCCAAATGCCTGTGTTCACCCGCCAGCCCCATGCCCCAGGTGGTTGTGGGTGCGCTTCCGGGAAGGGGGCTCTGGGGGCAGTACATTATGGGCCACGACTTGTGGCACACAGGTCCATTGCGCCATGCCTGTGGTGCCTGCCTGTGGCTCCTGCAAGTTGTGGGACATAGGTGCCGGGGACCCTGCCTGTCTTGGAATACGGTGAAGTGTCCCTGTTGTAGCTCCACATGGTGCAAGTCGCATACGCCCACGAGTTGCGCCATGCGACTTGGAATCAGTCCTGATATCTTTTTAAAAAAACAAACACCTGAACCTACTAAATGGGATCAGTTTAGCTACATTCTGCAGTTTGTTTAAACAAAAGCCAAAAATACCTTTTCTGGGCGCCCCAAAATCCAGTGTGCCCAGCTTAGTTTGAGGAACTGTTCACCTGCATTCTCTGGATGAGAACAGCAGAACTTTCTTGAATGCTGAAGCCACAGCTGGAGTTGTGCTGCTGGCTTCAGTTCAAGCATTGAGCCAGCCATCCCCTGTTCTCTCTGTAGCTCTCTGTCTCTATCTATCTATCTATCTATCTATCTATCTATCTATCTATCTAATCATTTCTTAAGCAGACTGGGGTGCCCACCACCAGTACCACTTCTTTCTCCCCTTCCCCTACAGGTCACCCGCCCACCTTTCCCAGTCTTTACATACTGTATATTACATTTATTATATGTAAGGATTGGGGTGCCCATCCCCGGTACCGCTTCTCGTTTTAACCCCCATCCCACAAGCTCCTTCGCCCACCTGTTCCCACTAAGTAAGTGGTGGTAACGGGGTGCCCACCCGCAGTGTTGCCGAATAGCAGCCTGACATGGGGGTGCCTAATCCCCAGAGTCAGAATATCCCCTTAAATAAAGAAAACCATCCCACAATGTTTTTTTCTCTTTAAAACTGTAAAAAAGAAAATGGTATCTCACCGATCTGACCCCTCTGACACACACCACCTACCCCACCCTGACCTCTTGCTCAGCACCCACCACCCCACACACCCCCACTCACCTGAACATGTCCCATGGCAAAGATCCACTCTCTGATCAAGGACACATCTTGCTGCTGGAACCAGCGACTGTGATATGAGAAGATCAGTAAAGTGCGGTTTAATGTATTTCACTGGGGTTTGAACTTTGATTCATAACTTTGTTATTTTTCCATATTTTGACCCCAGATTTTCAACATGAATTTTTGGACCCATCTCGTGATTAGTTGTGGTAAAATTATGCAAATCTGGCCTGAAATGCAATTTTGTAGTTGTTTTGCAAAATTACCTTTCAGGCAGGATTTGAAAAATTTCACTGCCCTTGTTCAAGGGATAGGGTCTTAAGAAGGCTATGTTGAAAATGTGGGGTCAAAATATGTACAAATTACAAAGTTATGAGAGTACATTGAAATTTTTATATGCTTGCTCATAACTTTGGTAATTTTAAATATGTTGACCCCAAATTTTCAGCATAGCCATTTTTTTCACACCACCTCATGAACGTGACAGCTGTCATTTTTCAGATCCTGGCTAAAATGTACACTTGCCCTGTTAATGACTTGTTCTATAGTGCCAGTTTTCTTTGTACATTCAAATTCTGCCCAGCTGGTCATGCTACTCAAATGAACAGCTGAAGAGTCATGTTCCCTAAATGATTCAGTAGCTCTTTTCCAATTCTTAAATCCTTTGATAAGTAGAGCATCTCCAAATGACCTAGCATTTCTAGTGCTAAATACTCTACAAGGGAAGCAATACACTGCATTGGTTTGAAATGAGTATTCTAACCAACAAAATGTTGTAATCCAATCAACTTGAAATGACCGTTTGCATGCATTCATGTTTTTACCAAAACAAGTTGATGAGAAGTTATAATTATTTGGCTGTACAGGTCCAGAATCACTATTGTCAAGGTCATCTGGTGATTTGCTATTTGTTGCATCAGGTGATTCTGTCATTGGTAATGGAGCAATATTTTCTACTATTTGCCCCACCTGTCCCCCTTCTATATGATGCTGGTTATCGCCTTGGCTATGACTACTTCCAAAATCATGAAAGGATGCTGCATTGGAATGCGTTGACTGCTGTGCTGCTACATCTGTTACCATGATTATTTCTCCTCCTTGACATTCAGATTGAGATATTGGCTGCGGGTTGTTAGTCTTTCTGAAATAGTTTCTTATATCCATAATAAAGGCAACTGATATTTCAGCCAGCAAACACTCCACAGGAGCACTGCACAGACGAACAGGACAGCATATGCTAACTTTACACCATGCTACAGTACTATAATCAGATTAAACTGCGTACAAGCCAGAAAACCTAAAGTTTGCTGAGTCAGGTAATGAATAAAGATGTCAGCTCAGCAGTTGATTGATTTTGTTGATTTGGCCACACAACAAAGGCAAGACGAAAAAACCTATAGTAGCCCTTAAAAGTGACTCTAGGTATGATTTTTTAAACACACTTGCTGTCAGAGACTGTGTAGTTGATAAACAGTCATTGATTAGACCCTGAGCACCACTGCCAAAGTACTGTCTGTCCACCGGAAGATTTTGTTTATTTAAGAAACCAAGTTACTGCTTTTTACAGTTAAATAGTACAATCGACACAGAAGGAAAAAAGGAGCACTGAAATTGGTGACACACACGGTTTTACTTGTATCTTTAATGCCTATATTTCTGTTTAATTTGTGTGTTGTAGATTTTAGCAAAAATGCCCTCTAGTTCCACACTAGCCCTTAAAATGACTTTTTGGTAACAGTATAGGCTGGTCTGGGACCCTGGACTGTGTGGCTGCCTGGATATAGATTTCTTTCTTTTTTTAATTTTTTGACAAAAAGTATAGTATGAGGGTCAGGGCCTCTGTGGTCACTTGTATTTTTTTATTTGTTAATTTGTGACCCCAAATGCCCACAGATTTATTTATTTAGCCTTTGTTTACCGGGTAAGTACACTAGACAAGTATTATGCCTATTTTCAGGAACAACCCGGGAGAATACAACATGATGGTACAAAGACAACATTTCAAATACATGATGACAGCATGGGCAACATATGAGGGAAATACTGAGGATACATCAACATAATGTCAGCATAGGCAAGATAAGAGAATACAGTGGGCACATTTTACAGAGGAGTAGAAGGCATTGGTACAGATACCTCCCACTATCACTTACACATCCACTAGTACCACACTAGCCCTTAAAATTACTTTCTCCAGAACAGTAGGATGGTCGGGGAATCCTCTGGACTGTGTGGTCAGTACCTCTGGCTCCCACTAGCCCTGAAATGCCCACCACTGAGTCTGTACCCCGAAGGCCTTAAAAGGACTTTTTCTAGTAAAGTATGTCGATCTGGGACTCTGGACTGTGTGGTCTGGAGCCTGCTAACAAACTATATTATATATATATATGTTTTTTTGTTTTCTTTTTGACAAAATGCTCGCTATCAAACACTTGTAGCAACTGGCCCTGAGGTGATGCCTGCCACAGTACCCCAGAAGGGGCTTTTTCTAGTAAAGTATATCGATCTGGGACTTAGGACTGTGTAGCCTGGCCTGGAGCCTGCCTGCCTGCTAACAAACTATATTATGTATTTTTTTTATTTTCTTGCCAAATTGCTTGCTGTCAAACACTTGTAACAACTGGCCCTGAGATGCCCACCACAGTACCCCAGAAGGCCTTAAAACTAAAGGACTTTTTCTAGTAAAGTATATTGATCTGGGACTCTCCAGACTGTGAGCCTGGAGACTGGAGCCTGTCTGCCTGTACCTGCTAGCCACGTATTTGACCCATATATTTCAGTGGGTTTCTGTTAATCTTTAGTCAAATTGCTGTCCAGCCCAAGTCTAGTATATCAAGCAGGCAAACCTGAAACCACACTACCACGATCTAGCCCAGAAATGCCCTGTTAGACCAGCAGCACACTGCACACATACTAGCCCTTAAAATTTAAAAGGGCTTTTTTTTTTTTTGTAGTGAACAGTAAAGTATTTTTGTCTGTCAATCTGGAGTGCCACTAAAAAAAAAATGTCAGGTGAATGTAGAATGAATGAATCTGACTGCAGTGGCCTGGCTGCCTGCTGCTAGCCTGTGTCTCTCTCTATATATTTTGTTGTATTTTTTGTGTCAAATAATTGCCCCACTACTACATACGCCACACACAACTCGACTACTAGCCCTTAAAAGGCCTTTTTTTAACAACAATTTAATGAATCTCCTCAGTAAAAAATTATTTTTCATTTATTTCAGACTTGTTCAGTCTGATCTCCGCGCTCAGACACAACAACAATGTCTTCCATTTCCCACTCTCTCTATATGACTGATGACTGACTGTATGCACATGTTCCAGTCAGTCATGCAGTCACATGATGAGGCAGGCAGCGCTCACGTGGTATTGTAGCTGCTGGGACTCATGGGAGGTATAGTTTGGGGGACGTGTAGTATTGGGGCACAGCCACTCAGCCTGTCCTGATGCCTGAATGAGCAGTGAGCCACCCACAAGAGAAGATGGGACTGGAGTCCGAGTCTAAGGATGAAAGACAGGAGTTTCGTTTTTTTTTTTTATAAAAAAAAAGATGGGTGGCCTCCTTGAGCTCAACTCGGCACTGGCATTGGCATGGGAGGCTGGGAGGGAGCAGGGAAGTCTGACAGGATGATTGGGTCATCATCGGGAAACTGGAGGGAGTAGACCAGCTGGGTCGTCACAGAGGAGGGTTGAGAGGAATTGAGAGGAGGAGTTGTCAGAGCTGAAAGCCAGCCGGAATGTCTGGAAGAGATGGAAGAGCCTGGAGCTGTATATTTAAATGGGTCATGACTGGGTGTCTATTCTATCTTCATGTTGTGGGTGTGGCCTCATGGTGGGTGGTCGCTCGTCGCTCAATGAACCAACCACATAAGCGCTGAGGCAGAAGGGGCAGGCCGGGGAGGGGAGGCACTCAGCTGGCAACCAACCACAAGTGCTGAGGCAGAAGGGGGCAGCCGGGGACGAGGCAGCAGCCGACAAGGCAGCCAGAAGCATCAACATTGAGCCTGCACTCCACCGAGTCAATCAGTGGAGAAACATTTTTTTAGCAAGCATCAGTGTAATCCGGGTCCAATTGCAGGAAACCTGGGGGTCCAGGTTAACGATACCCCTGTGACTAAGATTGTTAAGGGGCAGAAAGGCTGAAAATTTGAGGAGAGGCTGGAAAACCTTAACATATATTCCCTGGAGGAGAGGAGGGAGGGAGAGAGGGGACATGACTGAGACATTTTAGTATATGAAGGGCATTAACAAGGTGAGAGAAGAGTGCCCCTTCAGTCACAGTGGCAATAAAACCACAAGATGACATTGCTTTAAGATGGAGGAGGGAGTTTCAAGAGAGAGTTCAGGAGGCATTTCTTCATAGAGAGGGTGGTTGCAGGGTGGAATGAGCTCCCTAAGGAGGTGGCCTCTCTGGAAACAGTGGAAGGTTTAAAAAAGGGGTGGGAAAGAGTAAAAGGTAAGGTCAGGGCTACAAAGGGAGAGGGCAGAAAGAGGGGTAGCAGTAGGGGAGGGGGGCACCGGCAGAGTCCTTAGTTACTGCTTGGGACTCCACAATATGAGCAGACTAGATAGACCACTGGGTCTTCTTCTGCTGGCACTTTTCTTGTGAACCTTGTTCCTTACTTAATTTCATTGAGAAGTTCTGGTGACATGACAACCATGAAAACAAAGTTAGAGGGAGTCCTCATGTTGCTAGAATCTGGAGATGTAATTATAGCCAAGTCCCATAGCTCCCTATTTGTTATTTTTTGTAATATATGGATCCAAGATGTTTTCTGAAACCGCTGTTTTTCACACTGAAGTAAAAGTTGGGTTGTACTGTGTGTGAGTCAGCTTTTACTCTACACATTGGGTACAGTTATAAATGACTCATGATTGCACATGGAAATTCACAAACTTTCAGTCCTGTAATCAGTGGTGGAACTGAACAAAATTCATTGAGGGAACTGACCACCTTTCATGTAGGATCAAGCACACATGACAAGGGTTTGAGGACACATTTCCTCCTTATCGGTTGCATTTTAACTCATTCTGTCTTGTGCGGCCGTTTTGGGCCAGGTTAAGCAATGGATGGTTCCAGCGCCATATGGCACGACACACAGTTATTCATTTTGTTGTATTTTGATGGGTAAATTATTACACAGAAGCAGCCCTTCCCTAATTTTGCTCATGAAACTGAGTCAGGCTCTTAACTGTACTCCTGGAACTGATTTGCCGGGTTTCCCTCATTTCCACCACTGCCTGTAATACTATCCTTGTGATGTAACTTCAGTGATATTATGAGATTATGGCATCACAATGGTGGCATTAAAGGGTTTGGCTGTCATTGTTTCCCTATGGGAAACTGTGACCATCCACATATTACAGTAGATTCTTTACTGGGATTAAGTACGTGGTTACAGTAGTTTAAATATCAATATAAAATATGCAATGACTTAACTCAGAATATTCCATTTATCTTCATGAGTTAAGTGGCAGGACAATACATCACAAGTGTCAAAGCTGCAAGTGAGTTATATAAGTCCTACCCCCTCACAAATGATGATAAAGGATCACAGAGTACCTCCAGAAATACAATTTCCAGTGCCCCCAACAACATGGCTTCTGCAAGAGGCATAGTACCTCAACTGCCCTGGTCGAGTTCACCGACTATGTACATAAGGCCCTGCATGGTGGCAAGCTAGTGGTATCAATCTTTATTGATCTTACCAAAGCCTTCAACATGGTCAGTCACTCCCTTCTACTGCAGCAATTACTGACCCTAGGGCTGGCCACCAACTCAGTCTACTAATTTCAGGACTATCGCACAGAATGTCAAAATTAGAGCGGCTGTCTCTAGCGCTAGAGAAGTCACATTCAGCATCCCTCAAGGGTCTATCCTTGGTCCTGATCTTTTCAGTTTATTCTTGAATACCCTACTGGAGTCCTGTATCGGCAAAATAATACTGTACGCTGATGATGCAGTCATACTTAGAAGCAATCCCAACGCTGACAAACTTCAAAATGAATTACAGGCTACCTTCTACTAACTTGAGGATTGGTTTAGCTCACAAAAACTACTTCTTAATTATGTAAAAAAAAAAACATGCTTCTCTCAAGTCACAACTTAAGAAAACCAACCCACATCTCAACATCACTAACTACAAAGCAGTCTCTCTTCTCTTGAGCAAGTCCATTCATTTAAGTACCTTGGGGTCACAATTGACAGCATCCTCACTTTCGTGCAGCACATAGACCAGGTAGTAAAAGCTGTAAATTCCAGACCTGGTGTCCTTTACAGGCACAGACAATACCTAACACCCACTGCTCTCTGCCTCTGTAGCTCAATCCTGTCAATACTAGATGATGGGCTGGTTGTATACAGTGCAGCCTCAGACACAGTACTCAGATCAGTAGCTACAGCCCTAAATAAGGCTTGCAGACTTACACTAGGGGCAGATAACCTTACCCACACATGTGCTCTGTATGAGCAAACCAAATGGCTTAATTTGAATGACAGGATAAAGTTCCAGATATGCCTCCTTGTGGAAAAAAAGCACTGTTAGTCCAAGCACCCCCCTGCATCCTAAATATCCTCCAAGCAGCACACTCTCATTACAACACAAGGGGTAAAGCTTGGAGTTCTCTCAGTGTTCCATTCAGAAGGCCATCTCTTGGTCAACGCTCATTTGCGTACAGGGCCCCTCGTTGACTGAATGAAATCCCGGCAGACATAAATACTGTTGTGAACCTTCCAGCCTACAAGCTTGAAATGAAGAAATACCTGGTCAAAACTGGTGCTTGCACTTGCATGTCTAGGATCATGACCCCAACTTATGATCTTGTCTCTCCCTGACACCCTAATAAATCCTCAATGTTGGATAGGAAACCTTAAATCCTCTACTCATTCCTCTCATCTACATCTTCCTCCTGCCTTTGCACTTACAGCCACTAATATTTCCCCCTCCAGCTGCTGCCTCACCCTTAATCCTTCTCACCTCTAGGCTCTAACATCTTACACTCCATTGTCTGTCCTGCTTTAGAAAATGGGACAAACATTATCAGCTCTCTGATTGGCTGAGAGCTATAACGGGGGGTACATTAAGTTATGATAGACGCCTGGGAAATAAAAAGCACTGGCCCCAGTGACCATTCATCCACACACCTTATCCTTGTTCCCAGCTTGTTTCCCTATTGGACAAAACAACCAGATTTCTTTTTAAATCCCCGCCATTTTATTGTGTCGCTTAGCGAGATACGAGACCCGAATACACCACTAGCTCCCGAAATGAAACTGCCTGCACAGCTCCATGAAATACTTGTACATGTCCCGCTGATAAACCTTTCGGCACCACCAATAATACTCAAACCAACCACCATACTTTAAAAAAAAAAAAAAAAGAATTTCTCGATACGCTACATTTGTCGTGTACTTCCGGGTGTAACATCACTGGAACGCGCAAACCGCCATGAAGTAAGCAATCGATAAATGTATTTACTTTATTTAATTTCGTATCATGCAGTTGTGCTCCTCATCTGACACCTGAATCATATAGCAGGACATCTACCAGTATGTCGTGGAGCTGTGCAGGCAGTTTCATTTCGGGAGTGAGTGGTGTATTCGGGGCTCCTATCTCGCAAACTACTGGTCTACCTCTCCTCTAACACCCTGTGCAGGTACAGTCCGTCAGTATTTTGTTCACGCTAGCACAGGAAAATCTCAGTCTTGTCATCTAGAGAGTGCTGTTTGGGGTTAAGAGAATCTGTATGTGTGTGTTTTTTTTTGGGGACAACAAATCCAGAAACATGCAACAGCACAAAGACAAGGACTGCTTTATGACACTAACATTTCAACATAATAACTAATACATTTGCCAACTATTTTTTTTATAACTTTTTGAATCCAACATAAAATTGAGACAGCTCCCATTTTCTAAGCGCAATAATGCCCTCCATGGTGGGTGGTATGGGCGTCGGGCCTCATTAAGCCCCTGGGCGGTCTGGTATTGCCCAATACCGCCCACTCTATTGGGCATTATTGCTCATGCAAACCCTTAGCCTACTCCCTCCCCTGACTGCCCTCCAAAGACTGGTACTCCTCAAACCCCCCTCCACCAGGCCTCACCTTGATTGTACCCTTTTTTTCGTATGTCTGTTACATCACACAATAGTCAGCTGAAACCACATCAATTTGACAAAGCCAATACGCTTGGCTGCTGTTGACCCAATCAATGTCTGAATCTCTTGTAATTTTTTTTCTCTTTCATAATCAACATTATTGCTAAATCCCTATCTAGTATTTGTTGTTGTCTATGTATTTGGAATCTATGCCTTTGTGATTTGTAACAATTATAATGTCTTGTACTGCTGACGTGGAACCTTTGTAAATGAGCACAATGCTCAAAGGTTGTATCCGAAGAATTTAATAAATAAATAAATACATGGCCTATTCTGAGCCAAGCCATTCTGTGTCCAATGTGTATGTGTGTGTGTGTGTGTGTGTGTGTATATATATATATATATATATATATATATATATATATATATATACACATATATATATATATATATGTATGTATATGTATATATATATGTATAGTTAGGGTTGGTTAGGTGTTTAATGTTAAAGGGCAATATTTGAGGTGAATAACTGCAATGGCTCAACTGATTTGTATGAATGGCATGCATAATGGCCATGTAAAGGTTTGTGTTAATTACTCATGTACATTCTGAGATACAGAATGTTGAAAATACAGAAGGTTTGGCTGTTTTAGGCACTTTTTTGCTCAACTACAACTCAAAAATGGCTGTAAGTTGTGCTTTGAAATTTTCAGGGTACAAAGCTGTTGTCTTAAAGAAGTGCCTTTTGAAGGTTTGGTGAAAAAATATTACTGTGTTCTAAAGTTGTGACATATTTTATTTCCCATTATTTCCTATGGTTTAAAAATAGATATCCCGCATGACATATCATGGTATGTCGCATCCTGTGTTGGACATATGTCGCATCCTATGTTTGACATATCATGGTATGTTGCATCCTGTGTTCGACATATCATGGTATGTCACATCCTATCTTCCATATGGGTTTCTATCTCGCAAATACCATAGTACCTCCCCCCCACACACACATGTGCACACCAACCCCAATGTGCCCAAATGTATTGTACCTGTTAAAAATAAGGAAAAACTTCCACCGACATTTTTTTGATGCAGAATCTTGCACCTCAATTTTCGATGCAGAATCCTGCATCGAACTACCTTAGTATGCCCCAACCCATTCCCGTTATGCTCCACCGACATTGGGGTGCCCAATCCCTGTGTCTGTATGTTTCTAACCCATCCCCACACATACTTATATGGCACACTGGAAGCCCACCCCAGTGTGCCCAAATGTATTAAACCTGTCAAAAATAAAGAAAACCGCCCACCAACGTCTTTTCGATGCAGAATCCTGCACCTACATTTTTGATGCAGGATTCTGCATCGATCTGCCATAGTATGCCACACCCGATTGTGCCCAAATGTATTAAACCTGTTTAAAATAAAGAAAAACATCCACCAACGTCTTTTCAATGCAGAATTCTGCACCTAAATTTTTGATGCAGGATCCTGCATCGAACTACCATAGTATGCCCCTCATGTGCACACTGGGAAGCGACCCCAGTGTGCTCAAATGTATTACACCTGTTGGAAATAAAGAAAACCGTCCACTGACGTGTCTTTGATGCGGAATCCTGCACCTCAATTTTTGATGCAGGATCCTGCATCGAACTACAGTACCGTGGTATGCTGCAACCCATTCCTTTTATGCTCCACCAACATCGGGGTGGCCAATCCCCATGTCGGTATGCCTCCTCCCACCGCACACACTTATGTGGCACACTGGGAGCCCACCCCAGTGTGTGCCCAGATAAATTATTTTCATCTTTCCGACACCGGGATGCCCACTCCTGGTGTTGGATGCCCCCAACCCCCCAAACCCACTTTCTTTGCTGACAGGGGTGACCAATACCCCTGTCGGCAGCATGTGTAATGTGTCCCCCCGTTATGTGGCACACTGGGAGCCCACCCCAGTGTGCCAATAAACATACATTTGTTTTGTTTGTTCCTCTTAAATAAAGAAAACCATCCCACAATGTTTTTTCCCGTAAAAGAAAACGGTCCTCATTGTATCCTCAGTCTCCCCTCCTCCATCCCCACCCTCCCACTGAGCACTCGCCTCCCCTCCCCCCCCCTTACCCATACTTACCTCCGGAGGTTGGGAGCAGTGATGTTCTCTAGACCGGTGGCATGTCTGCACTCTTCAAAGCCGAACTCGATGTGAGGAGAATCAAGGTAAGCCATATAATAGAAGTCAGTGGGGTCAACTTTGTTGATATCTTGGCCAATTTAGAGTTTTTATTCTCACCAACATGGGTTCTTGTTCCCCACCTCATGAACAATGTCACTGTTATTTTGCTACTCAGTCCCAAAAGTTGATTTCACGGTCGCTGTGTGGAAACACCTTTGGGACTGATTAATGAAACAACAGTGCCACTGTTCATGAGGTGGGTCCCAAAAGCCCATGTTGAAAATTTGGTCAAAATTCCAAAATGACTATATTATGAGCATGCATTGCATAGTTTCTACACATCACTGCAACTTGCCACTTTTAATATTTTCACTCAGATTTTCAACATCGCCATTTTTTAATACCTCCTTATGACCACTACAGCTGTCATTTTTCACATCCTGCCCGAAATGTTTTCTCAACTCGTGACACGGAATGGCTGTTGCTGTGTGAAATCAACTTTTGGGATGGATTAACAAAATCACAGTGCCACTGTTCATGAGAGGAGGTCACAAAAAGCCCATGCTGAAAATCTGGTGAAAAAAAAATTACCGTGTTACGAGCGTGCGTGTGCATTTCCTACGCATGCTCATAACTTCACAGCTTGTTCATATTTTCATTCCAGATTTTCAACATTGACATTTTTTCACACCTTCTCATGAACTGTACATGCGTCATTTTTAACATCCTGCCCAGAATGTGTTTTCACACTTGTGTCGCAGATGTGCGATTTCGAATTTCGAGATGGATTAATAAAATCACAGTGCCAGTGTTCATGAGGGGAGGTCCCAAAAAGCCCATGTTGAAAATTTGGTTAAAAACTCACATGGCAACTGAGGTTCTATGCAAAGAAGTACAAAGTAATGCATTAGGAAGAGAAAACCCTGGGGAGCGCTACAGGATGTGTGCGGAAGATGCTGACGATCACCAAAGAAAAAAAGGACCTAGGAGTTTTCTTTTCTGATCACTTAAAGGTGTCAAAACAAGGGAAAGATGATAAGGCATTTGGCATATGGAGACAACCCTATCCTAATTTCCAACCCTCTCTTTCACCTGTAGAGAAATATAGTTCACTTCATAAAAAGTGAGGAAATTAAATGCAATAAAAATACTTTAATGCACTAGTTAGGGTTAATATCATGCCTTTCAAAGAATGGAAATGTGATGTTAGGGTTCCCAACCTTTACACACCACTCCATCCTCCCCCACCCAACCGTACCACCCCATCCCACCCCTCCACCCTCCGCACACCATCAGGCGCTGGTGTGCCTTTATATCATTAGCCCTAATGCTCACCCCATTCCATAGGTACATAAGCTGAGATAGACCCTAATGCTCACCGCATTCCATAAATAAATAAGCTGAGATGGTCAGAGTAGAAGAGAATGGGGTGAGCATTAGGATCAGTCTCAGCTAATGTACCTATGGAATGGGGTGAGCATTAGGGCTAACAACCCCAAGGCACACCCCGATGCCTGTTGGTTTGTGGAAGGTGGAGGGGTGGGATGGGGTGGTATGGTTGGGTGGGGGAGGGTGGTGTGGTGTGGTGTGTTAGGGCTGGGAACCCTAACACCACATTTCCATACTTTAAAAGGCATGGTATCAACCCTAACTGGTGCATTAAAGTATTTTTTTTTGCATTTAATATATACAGTATTCTGTGTATATGTGTGTGTGTATATATATAGATTGTACTGTGTTTTGAAATTTAAAGCTTTTAAATTTCTCTTATTTTTTTTTGACAGTTTTAACTGTTTCTGTTTCATTTCACTGCTCTGTCCTGAGTGCAGCAGAGGCCATTGGGATGCCATCAGGTGTTATTTTTTTTTATTTTCATTTTTGTTGACCGGGTAAGTGCACTAGACAATTCCTGCCTATTTTCAGGCACGACCCGGGGGAGGGGGATACAGATGAATGTCAACTGACTTCGAACCAGATTAAGCTGTTGGTGGTATTTTTAGTGAATGAGGGAAATTTGGCCAGGACACCGGGGAAATTCCCCTACTCTTTTCGATAAGTGCCATGGGATCTTTAACATCCACCTGAACTACCACCAATCCAGGCAGATGGGACCTCGGTTTAACGTCTCATCCGAAAGACGGCACCTCAGAAGTGCAGCACCCCTCTCATGCTGCACTACAGTGTCAGTACTGGGATATTAACCCAAGTGCCAGATGTGGGAACTGAACCCACAGCCCTCTGATCTCCCGGCCTCAGAGGCGAGTGTGCTACCTACTGAGCCACTGACACTTATTGTGTGACACTTATTCAGGCATCTTTCCTATTGGTTTAGTTTCTTTTTTTCTTTTTTACCTATCCAAAGTGGCAATAAATACTCAAAATAAAGATAAATGGTTTATCTTAATTTAGAATGCTTAAGTAGTTCAAATAAATAATTTACCTTTGCTTTTGACTGTAACTTGCATTGTATAAATGTATTTTTTCATTTTGCAGATCACAACAGTGACAGGAAGAAATGAAACAGAAATAATTCCTGTAATGGAGTGGCTGCATGAGAGAGAACGTTTCTATATGGTCTTTAATCTACCGGTGTTTGTTAAATTCAGGTAACGTGCAGTACAAGCAGTTGCAGTATTTTCCTCAGAAACTCTGGCCTAACCAAAACACACAGATCTTTTTGCAACATGAATTTCACTTTCATCACATTATTCCTGTATGTTAGAAGACATTTAGAATCAATTAGTGTACATTTAGGTATGCAGTCATGGCAACTTTAATATTATATTTCCACTATTTAGTCCTTTTTGACTGCCTGACACTGTCAGTGATTCAAGGGATAAAATAAGTGGGTTTGCATCGCAATTTGTGACCCAAGAATCGGGAAATGCGAGTTAATTGTTTGCATGATTAACAGTGACTGCTAATCGTGTAAACTGGCCGTCCCCCTAATTATTTTAATTTTCTCTGGTGTCTTGTGGCCCATCCTCAACCCTCTGCCAATCGCCATCCCCATACTGTATGCTGTTCTTGTGGCACTCCCACCCTTCGATCGCAATCCCCATAGTATGATTTATTAAAGTTCCGTGGTGGTCTAGTGGCACCATACCCATCACTGTCCTCATAATTCCCTGGTGTCTAGTGGCATCCCTCTCCCTATCCCCAATCTGTCTTGTTTCTGTAAAAAAAGAAAACGGCCCGCAATGTTTTTTTTGTTTTTTTTAAACCTGCAAGAAAAAAAAAACAGTCCCTCGCTGATCATACCTCCTTCCCACCCACACCTCCCACTCAGCAGCTACCACCCCACACCCCCTAGTACACCCCCACACACCCTCACTCACCTGAGGTTCAAGACCCATTCTCCGACCCAAGACACATCTTGCTGCTGGAACTGGCGACTGCCGTATGAGAACTAAGGTAAATGCGGTCCTATCTATTTCAATGGGGGTTTCAACTTTGGTGCATAACTTGGTCATTGACCCCACATTTTCAACATAGCCTTTTGGGGATCCCACCTCATGAACAATGTAACTGTCATTAAGCAACTCCTACCCAAAAGGTGATTTTGCAGACGCTTGGTGAATTCACCTTTCGGGCAGGATTTTTGTAATGGCATTCATATTGTTCATGAGGTGGGGTCATAAGAGGCTATGTTGAAAATTTGGGGTCCGAATATGAAAAAGTGGCAGAGTTATGACCAATTGTTGCAATTTCGCTACACATCCTCGTAACTTTGGAATTTTTAAATATTTTGACACCAAATTTTCAACATAGCCTTCTTATTACCCTACCTCATGTACAGTATGTCACAGCTGTCATTTTTCAAATCCTGGCCAAAATGTGTTCCCGCACCTATAATGCAGAATGGCATTTCAGTTGCGCAGAATTACACTTTGTCAGGGATTGGAACATTTTCTGCACTGGGTACATGAGGTGGGGTAATGGAACAATGCTATGCTGACAGTTGGGTCAAAATGGCAAATTATGTGTCAAAACTATGTATACAATGTCTATTTTATTAATATATACAACAATAAGTAATAATTTTATGGTTTAAAGTAAAAATACCCATTTTAGAAAACTACTAATCAAGATTGGCTGATTGCTGATCATTTTTTATTTTTAGCAAAGGCCACTAATCAACTCTCTGACACTAATTTGTGCCTTGGTGACTTTAGCTGTTGTGTTGGTGAAACAGGACACAAACCCTTCGAAAATGGAGGCCAAGCACTCTGAACTGGCATGTGGAGAGAAGGTTCCCAGGATAAACCAACTTAGATTAAACATCTTATTGATGGAAGGAGGACTTCTTTTTACCCGGTATAATAAACTTGGTGGTGCTGCCAGTATTAGAATATGGAAGCATAGTGTATGGAGGAGCATCCCATATGCATGTGAAAAAAGTAGAAGTAATGTACTGTATAATAAACTTGCCAGATGTATTTTAAATGTCCCTAGAAGAACACATAGGTGGATATGTACAAAGATTTAAATTGATACCTCTGGGAGATAGGAGAAACCTTTACACTTTGATGTTTATGGCAAAATGCATAATGGGAAAGGCTCTTGAGTACATTATAGAGAATATACATTTTAAAAACCTAAGCAAGTTCTTAGATCTGCTGATGGCCTAGAATGCTTACTACCAAAACTTAGAACAGAAAAAGCAAGGAATCATTTTATGTACAATGGACCTGTAAGTTGGAGTAAATTCCCAATTAGCCTGAGACCCATTAACAGAAAAATTCAGTTAGGGATTTTTTTTTCTTTCTATTAACTCAAAACATGCCATAAGTGCAGGGCGTAAATACCAGTTTTCAAAATATTTTCACAAATAAGTTATGTACTGCTGTGGATTTTTCCCTTTTTTACGTATTATGATGGAACTGAGTTTTTTATACAGGTTTTCAAGTATAGCTGTATCTTATTGTTTTTTTTTTGTTTGTTTTTTTACCTTCTGAATTTATCCTCCTAGCCACCTCTCTGCACCCCGTTCTGTTTTCTACTGCGCATCCTGCCAGGGATCCAGCGGCCGGCCGTCTCATTGGCACCCTGTAACTCATGCAGCTTTCCCCCCGCAGTGGGGTGGCAGGGAGCCCCCTATCTCCCCACCGATCCATGGATCCAGTCCGGGTGCCGACGAATACTCGTGGACAGCCATCAAGCCGCGCAAGAGGTGCCACTTTTCCTTGTTCCACCCATGAGCCGGTGGGCGTGCAATGATGCTAGCGGCTGGAAGCGCACGCGTCTGCACGCAGTCCACATCCTGGTGTCTGCCCCCGACCACTCCCTGAGTATGGCATGTGTCCCTGACCCCCAGCCTCCGCCAGGAGGCAGGCAGGCGCCGACCGTCGTGAACCCCCCCTCCCCAGAGAAGGAGAGCAGTCCATTGGATGCTCGATCCCTCTCCTTCCCTGCCAGCCTTCGGCGACTCATGCTCACTCCCGAACCCAGGTCGCCAGTGTGGCACGAGGTGCGGTGACCAGCGCCTCTGTCCTCAGTGCCACCAGGCTGGCCAGCTGTATCTTATTGTTAATGATTATGAAATTGAAAAACAAAGTTGTTGATGTGCTACCTGTTGGAGCTAAATTGTTATGATATTTATGTCTTATGTATGTCCTAAGTGTTTGATGTAAAAGTAACTGGAATTTTGTAAAAGGACCTCACTGAAAATGAGCTTTGCTCAGCTGAGTTATCAAATTAATTTGAAAAGAAAATGAATGAAAGTTTTACTACTACTACTACAATTGTATGGAGGTGGGGAACTGAAGAACATGACTTGAGATTAAACAACTTACTCAAGGACATGTAATGATTAAGTGACTAGAGAGTTCTAAACCTGGGGGTCTCTCTTTGGCTTGTTCAACATTCTGTGCTCTAATCAGTAGACTGCACTGCCTATTTTTTAGATTATTGTACCATCATGACATTATACTACAACTGTTCAGAGATGTATTCTTTGAGGATCCTGTGAGCATCTCATTATGTGAGTGTCATAAAGCAGGATTGTAGCATCTTAGTATGGCATCTGTAGCTGGTATTGGTTAAGCTCATGGGCAAGCCATTCAAACCTATGCACAGGTGTGACATCTCTCACCTGTCGTGGAAGACTGTCTTCTTGGTGGCTATCATGTCAGCCAGAAGGATGGGAGAGCTCCAGGCGCTTTCCATCGAGTCTCCTTATCTGGTCTTCCACAGGGACAAGGTTGTCCTGCGCCCCCACCCGAAATTCCTTCCGAAGTTGGTGTCGGAGTTTCACCTTAACCAGGTGTTGACTCTGCCGGTGTTCTACCCCAATCACACCTCGGGAGGCCGAATATAGGCTCCATACTTTGGACCCTAGAAGAGCACTCTCTTATTATAAGGAGCGGACGGCTGAAGTTCGGGGAGAGGTTTGCCAGCTGTTTGTCACCTACGCTGA
Organism: Neoceratodus forsteri; assembly: GCA_016271365.2. NCBI lineage: Eukaryota > Metazoa > Chordata > Ceratodontiformes > Ceratodontidae > Neoceratodus > Neoceratodus forsteri. The sequence continues at coordinate 242,912,149 of CM057451.1, forward strand.
AGCTGCACCTGGCAGACCTGCAGCCAAGCGGACGATAGGCAGGTGGGTCACCTCCTGCATAGATCTCTGCTATAGGTTGGTGGGCATGGAGCCTCCCAAAGGGATAAGAGCTCATTCTACCCGCCATACCGCTGCTTCGGTGGCTGCTTCCAGGGACGTCCCTATCCAGGAAATCTGCAGGGCTGCTACCTGGAAGTCAGCATACACCTTCATTACCCACTACCACATCGACCTTGAGTCATGTCGGGATGCTGGTTTTGGGACCTTGGTTCTCCAGTCCTTATTCCCTAAGTAGGGGTGCGCCTTGCCTCCCTCCTCCTGGAGAACTGCTAGGAGTCTGCCAATAAGTGTGGATTGAACAACATATCCACGTCCCTAGAAATACAGGTTACTCACCTGTAACAGGAGTTCTAGGAGTGGTATATGTTGTTCATCCACACAACCCACCCGACCTCCCTGGCTTCGACGTGCAACCTGGCTTCCAGCGGGCTAGATCTGGCGTCATGGGGCGGAGCTGAGAGTTTTACCACCCAGGTGGGTGGGAGGAGCCAGTTTGAAGACCTTCCGGCAACATTTAAAGCAGCAAAGAACCTGCCAATAAGTGTGGATGAACAACATATACCACTCCTAGAACTCCTGTTACAGGTGAGTAACCTGTATTTATTACGCGATAAGCAGTGCCTAGTTTTTGGTTGATTCTGCATATGACAGTGGTTATGTGCACGGTAAAGGAAAGGGATGGGTCTAGGGTCACAACCAGCTACTTGAACTCAGAAACTAACTGCAGGGGAGGTCCAGATGGGGAGAGCACCAGGAGGGAGGTGTTAGATTTAGCGGTGTTAGCCAGGTAGGGCTTGGATCCAAGGAGCATTGCCTTGGTCTTCTTCTCATTAACCAGGAGCATATTTGATAAGAACCAATTGTGGGTGTGACCATAATTTGGGGTAAGGATGGAGAATATATTCTGGACAGATTTGACACTGTGGTAGAGGCCTAAGTCATCTGCGTACAGTAGGGCAGACCAGTTAAGGCTATCAGCAGGGAGAGAGTTAATGAATAGGGAGAATAGTAAAGGTCCCAAGATGGAGCCCGGGGGGACACCTGTAGTGATGGGCAGTTCGGGGGAGGAGGTGGGAGCAGCCAGTCAGGTAACTCTGGGACCATTGCTGAGTCTCGAGGGAGCAGCCAGTCTGGAGAAGCTTTGGATCCTTCCTGTATGGGGTGGTTGACTGGGTCAAAAGCCTTAGTCAAATCCACAAATATGTTGTCCTTGTAAATATGATCTAAATCATCTATTTGCAGCACCTGACAAACCAATTTCCTTGAGCCTGGCCAAGAGAATACTGTGAGTCAGTGTATCAAATGCCTTTGATAAATCTATGAATAAGGCACCTACCATCATTCTCCTGTCCAGGCTCAATTGTGAATCGCTCACAACCCTTACCAAAGCTGACTGAGTGCCTGGCAGGGTCTAAACCCTGACTGGAATACATTTAATTTGTTATTAGTTTCCAAATATGTTTTAAGTTGACCCGATACTAATCTTTCAAAGATTTTGGATACCTGAGGAAGTAGTGAAATTGGCCGATAATGTGCCATCCTTTGGATGAAACATTAAACTGAGATCTCTTCTGTCCACCTGTGTCACTGTTCAAGGGGAAGTAGAAGATGCCATGGCACTTATCAATGAAGAGCAAAGGGAATTTTATATAAAATAAATCAAAGAGTCATAAAGTTTACAAGTTACAGTGCACAGTATGTACAGGAAAAAGAATACGCACAATGTTAAAAAGAAAAGACTGCCAATCAAGGCTTTACATCACCTGTTCTATTACTGTCATTGAGGCACAGGTCAGGAAGCTTAGGAAACACCAGGAACAGTTGTAGAATTTACCAAACATATTTATTTACAGTAGCAGCAGCAAAGGAAAAAAAAGAACTTGTTCAGAATAACTATGTACAAAGGAGAAATAAAATAAAGTCTTCCTTCAGTCTCTGTGTGTCCCTTTTTCTTCTGATCTATCTGCAGTTGCAGTCTTTTCAACCTCCACTCTTAATTCAAGCATCCTGTTTCTTGCAAAGTGTTCTGTTCTCGTAAGTATCAGGCAGGATGAACACAGTAGAATGCAGTGTGCTTGCTGAGGCCCAGTTTCCACAGCTTTTGCAAAAAGGCCTAAAATGTGAACTCTGGTAACTTCTAGTTTACAATAACTTTCTGCAGTCGTCTCAAAGTATAATTATATACATTTCAGCAGTAACACTATATATTTTCTAAACACAAGGGATCCCAATATCAGTTACATTTCCATACAATGTTTTGCACATATTTTTATATCAGCAGATCTAGATATGCAAGGGAGGAAAAACAGACAGCAAGAGAAAACTGAGAGAAAGTGAGAGACAAAGAACTGCGAGCCTGTCGGGTTGATCAAGTCCGAAGTCTCACAGGAAAACTGGGTTGCACAATCAGACAGAGAAGAAACAGAAAAGGAAAGATCCTTGCATTTAAACACTTTCTCCATAACAAATGGGACAGGGTCCTATTCTATCATGTCACAATTACCTAAGAAGAGTAGTAGATTCATCTAATATACACTTGAAAAAAAAAGAAAATCAAAACCAATGATAACAAATATGCTTCCCGAATAAAGGAGATGGAAAAACATATGCCAGAATACCTTTATAGCAACAACAAAAAAAAAACATGTTCTGGTCAGAGCCAATATGGCTGTGGAGAGGTTTTAGGAGCAGCAAGTGCAGTGAACAGAAAATGCTGTGCTCTCCGTTTACAGGAGTTAGCCATAATACTGTAGCGATTACAGTACTGTGAATGCATGATATTCACACATGTGCAGTTTGCCCCAGAGTCAGCTTTGCGTAACATGGTGGTGTTAACATAACTACATGTAACAACACAGTCCCCTTGGGTTACTAGAATCCCATTAGTACTAGTCTTAGGCAGGTAGGAAAAGGCAGCTGGTGGGGAGGTCATTAGGTGCTTTCTACATAATGACATCATTGTTTACTCAGGTAGCCTGAGAGAAGGATGATTGTGTCATTTAGAACTCTCACGGCAGCATAACCATTTTAGAGTCAGCTGCTCTTGGGGAGCTTAGAATGTTCATCAGTAAGTTCAAGTGTGGCATTTAGACTAGCAAGAGGTCTGCCATTGGGGCTCTGTCAAAGGGAGCCCTGATATTTCTCACCCTAGTTTGGTAAAATGTTCAGTTTGCCTGCAGGAGACTGTAGTTTCTCTCCCGGGGGAGTAAGAGGGAATGCAGTTCTTGTGGATCCAAGGGGCAATCCCCTGAAGTTCCTGAAGTTCACAGCTGCCTTAAGGTAGAATAATGAGTAGAATCTGACAGCTGCCAGAGAAAGAAGGGTGTCTTTTGTGCTTTTCATGATTGGGAAGAAGAAACAACTAATCTGTGAGTACAGAATTTGAGACTGTTCTCTGAGGGAGTTGTCTGAGGTGTGTGTGCCCTACGTAAGGCTAGATTACACTGGTCAGGGCCCCTTTCAACACAACTGTGCTGAATGTAAAGTTAAAATTGGGTCTCTTTAGCAATTCATTGGGATTGGAGACTCCTTTGGTATAACCCTGAAGGAATGGCAGAGGCTGTTTGGGGCAAAGGGTGAACGTCATCTGGAGTTTAAGGCAGGGCTAAGTGGTTTGTGGATGGGCACCAGTGTTCCCTGGGCAACAACCATGCACCAGGAGGATTTAAAAGTGTGTGGCACATCCCACAGATATACCCTTTGGAAATGTGTGGAAAATGTTTAACGTGTGTGGCAGATCCCACAAATATACACTTTGGAAGAGAGCTAGAGATGTTTTTTTGTGGAAAACAGTACTGCCTAGCAAAGTGTCCTGCGTACGAGTGTGTGCCTGTATTGCAATGATAAACATCTGGGGGACCACCCTTGCTTTAAGTAACATCTGTAAATAAAGCTATACTGCAAAATCCCAGTTACTGCTTTGGACATTCCGGTTATTGCTTCCAGTGTGAACCTTATTGGGGCTCCTCAGCAGTTAGGTCTAGCATATGCCTAGCATCCTCTCTCCTGGACCTGGTTGTAAATAAAAAGGTCCATTTTAGTACAGTATATACCCCCATCCTCTAGATAATGAACCTGTTATACACTCCTATGCTAGGGGTGGTACCATGAGTGTAGCTCTGCAAAAAACAAAATTGTATACCATGTATTTGTAAGTAGTTCTTTTAAGGGTGGTGCCAGCTAGCCAAAGGTTGTGTGGGGGTTACACAGATATGCACGATATTCATACGTGCACAGTGTAAGTCTGCGCCACCATGTTGCACACGACCGCTGTGATGTCCGCACTTTCGGAAAGGAACAGTAGTGCACCAGGAAGTGAGTATGTTTATGCGGCCTGCAGAGGGGAAGGGCTGCATAAACAGAATCACTGGAAACTGTGCTGGAGCACTGGGGCAGAACATCAGAAAGCAGTCCGGTTACGGGTTTCCACAGTTCTCTTTTACAAATCTGATGATGTCATAACATCTGTGGAGCTTCGCCCACACAACCATAAAAATTAGACTCAGGAGTAGACTATTAACAAACTAAAGGTCTGGTCTCAGATTTGGTTGTCATCACAGTCACTTTCTCTTTCTTTTCTAAGCAGTAAGTTCTGGTAAATGTGCCTTAACCATATTGATCTCTGTGCTGGTAGACTACTTCTAGTTTTCCCCTGATTGTATTAGGAGAAGGTAGTAGCAGTCTTGAAGTGGTTGCTGCAGTGGTGGCATGCTCTAAAAAAAGTGGTCCCCATGCTCATCTGCACATTTTAGAAATTACCCCTTGAGTTAAAGGGGACAGGAATTGATTACTTATGTGCAGCTGTTTGAATGTCTCTATTTTTATAAATTATATTCATACCTCTAAAGGAGCCCCATTTTAACTGTGCCTGAATAAAAGCTGAAGATATCAGTTGTGTTTTGTTTTGTTTTGGTTTTAGATTTACAGAACTGTTATTTAATACAGCAGCAGATTATGTACAGTACATATGGACACATGTTGATACATGGACATATTAGGGTAACAGTATCTCGATTACAAGGGGGTCTGTGTTAGGTTTGGGTTTTGAATGTACACATACACTAGTCACTTGTTACAGAGTTGCAGATGTATCATGTTTAAGATAGTATAAGTCTGACTATTCATGAGTAATATAGACTTACTGTATACAGAGTTTAAGAAAAATGTATCTGAACAGTACACTGTGTAAAATTTGATTGACACCACTGTGTGAAACAGCTGGTGATTGCTTAACTTACTGTAGGGCAGGTTGTCTTCTAACCTATTTTTTACTTAACACATACATATTTTCATATTTATAGGACGTTTAACATTTACTATATATTGCTGAAAGAGCTACTGACGCCTCAGAGAAAACTTTGAAAAACATAACAATTAGGTAAAATTCTGCTTGTATTGAATATATATTCTAGATTTCTCCTTGCCATTATTTATTACTGAGAACATTTGCATGAATACATGATTTTATCCCTTGCAGTTACTTTAAAGTTAATCTTCCTCCTATAGCTTGCTCCCTACTTCAAGTCCTAATGCTTTGTTTTGACATCACAATCTGTTGCCATGAGAGTAACTGTGATATCACAAGCAGTGCATTATGACCTCAGGTAGGGAGACAGCAACAGAAATAGATGAACTCTTCGGGAGCAAAAAGTCTGATCTTCCCTTGTCAATCTTCATCATTCATTACTGATGGGTGTAAGCTGGAAGTGCGCACCCGTCATGGGATATTTTCTTTTTTTTTTGAGGGAGGAGTTGGTGCCGATGGCGCCGCCCCTGAGAGCGACGCACCACGTGGTGCGTGAGGGGCAGCTGTTAAGCGCCACAGACTCCTCCTCCATCCCAGTTCTGTTTCTCCCGCCGTCTAGGCAACACTTGCTGCATGAGAGTCAGTACTGTGCCATTAGGCCTTCGATCCAAAGCGATTCTTCTCTCCATCCCAGTTCGATTTCCCGACGTCGTTGACCGGTAAGACCATTCCTTTTCTTTATTTTGACGGTGATGGGAGCTTTACTGTTTATAAGTTAATTTCACATTATGTCTGGTTTGGGAGCTAAACATAAGTCGAAAGCGGACCGTGCCCCCATGCATCGGTGCTCCTGTGGCCAGCATTTTTCAGTTTCGGACTGACATGATGTCTGCCTTTGGTGCCTGGGACCTAACCAACGTATGGACAGATGCGACACCTGTTTCTCGATGGACTGCCATGTTCTCAAAGTCTGCGCATTCAAAATTGGTAAGGCCCCGCCGACTTTTGGAGGAAGGCGTCGTTCTCAGGCCTCCCAGGCCAGGTCTTTAGACCCTTCCTCTGGGTCCCCTCCCAGGCCTATACGGTCTGGTGAGGAGGAGGTCTCCTCATCTTCAAGCCTTGCCGAGGAGGAGGTCTCTTTTGCGGTCTCGGGGGAACGCCGCGGCCCCTCCCGGGGTCGCAGCGGGGACACTGTCTCAGCAGTCACCTCTTCAGAGGTGCAGGCTCTCCCAGTGTCGCAACCCACGGTTGCTGGGTCTGGCGTTGGTGGACCCTTGATGCCGCCTTCTGGCACCGTCTCGGATCCTGGTGCCATTCGCGGTGCCAGTGATTGGGGCAGTGCCAGTTTGGTTCTCGGCACCACTCGCGGCGCCGTAGACCCGGTCAACTCCATGGGTGGTGCCGTGTTGGGTTCCGGTGCCACAGGTGGTGCTGGGAACTCGACCAGAGCCATGGGCGGGTCGAGGCCAGGTTCTGGAGCCGCGTGCGGTGCGCCGGGTGCGTCCAGCATTGCGGGCAGTGCCATTTCTTAGGGAACTCTTGGGGTAGCCAGCATCGAGGTCCTTCTGTTTGACTCTTCCTTGGAAGCAGACGATTCAGAGGTGGACCCGGCCTGGCTCCCTAATTCTTCGGAATCAGGGTCTTCTGTGGAATGCGGTGTCAGGCGGCTCAGCACTCCCATTCCTGAATCTCCACAGCAGTCTTCCTCTGAGGACTCCCAGGCTGGGGGTGGTCTGGGGTCCATGGGGGAGGGCGGCTTGGGGGTCGGTGAGGGGACTGTTCTTCCAGAGGGGGCTGTGACAGCTGCCGATTCCAGTGCTGCTGCACCTTCTAGGGGTGGACTGAGGGTCCTGTCTTCGGGGGCCCCCCTCGGGAGGCCTCAGCATCGACATACCCAGTCGCTGGGGTCGAGGAGGAGGGCGTCCTCAGAGTCTGAGGGGTTGAGGGGCCGGGGTGAGGGGCATTGGTGTCCCCCCGCCATCCCTCGGGGTGCAGGCAGGAGCCGTAGCGCTGAGCCCTGCCTTTCCCTCTTGCGCTCAAGGGACCCTTCTGGTGACATTGCCGTGGGTTGCCCTTCTGGATCCATGCAGCCCCAGGTGCATCACAGGGGAGATTCCCCTTCTAGGCTCTTCCAGAGTTCACATCCCCAGGGTTCTGTCTTGTGACCTGGTTTGATCTCCGGGACCCCGCCAGCTCAGGCTTCATTCCCTGGATTTCAGAGCCCTAGCAGAGGACAGTTGCCTCCTCATAGGTGCCCCTCTCCCATTCCTCTGCAGCCACCCCCCTCTTTTCCAGGCCATGTCGGTCCTACGGGGCCGTTATCCTGGGAGACATTCAGAGGCACTGTGGCGGCCTTCCCATCATATGTTAGGTATATGCATGAGCAGGTTTTTCACCTCTCCCCACCGCCGCAGGAGTCTTCTGGACATTCGGGTTCCCCATCCTCCTCCTCGACTCCCTCCCTCCTTGGAGGGAGAGGAACCCTCTGCTCACCTTTTATCTGACGCTGATTTCACTGAATATCAGCGCTTCCTGTCTGGGATGGTTGGGGATCTCCGTATCTCCTATGTCAGACGTGACAATACTGAGCAGGAGACGAGTGAATTCAGTGCCCACTATTTGGTGGTGCCATCCTGGCCTATTACCGTCTAGGAGGCATCTATCCGCACCTGGCAGTCTCCAGCCTACCCTATCCTAGCCCCAGCAGACTACAGGAGGAGGTATTGTGCCCCATCTGAGTCCCTAGGTTCTCTCCCCAATCCGCCCTTGGGTTTGGTGTCCCTAGAGACTCCTTCTGGGCGCTTACAGTTTGACCAGTGGGGGCGAAGAGTGTTCTCTTCCTCTCGTGTGATGCTGTGCATTGCATCACATCAGGCACACCATGCTGCCTATAACAGGCATTTATGGTCGTTGCTATCCCAGCTTCTAGCATCAATGCCTGATACAGAGCAATCTAGACAGGTCATTGCCCTCTCTGCTATAGGCCTGGAACTGGCAAGGCACCAAGCAAGGGCATCCTACGACGCCAAAGAGGTGGCTTGCAGGGACAGCGATCTGCATTAGGTGGACGGCATGGCTTCATCCTTCAAGATTGCCACCCCTGGCCTGGCGTAGGGTGATTCGCTCCACCTTCTGAGGGACCCACCTCTTTTCTTCCAGGGCTAGGAGGCTTCTGCAGGGGCTTCCTCCATCCCCTCATCTTCAGGGACACCTCCTAGCTCTCCTTGGCCTTAGGCTTCTAGTCTAGTATGGCTAGGGTCTCTCCCTCCCGTTTCTCACCAACAGGAGGCTGGGGGTCTTGCTCCCTCAGGGTTACACTACTCCTCCCCCCGGGGGGGCTTGGTACTCACCTAACAGTGATGAATGGTAAAGATTGACAAGGGAAGATATGAAAATTACGTACCTGCCGTAATTCTTGATCTTCTCATTACTGAATCCAGCCTACCTTCCCCTCATGGGCCTTCTTCTTGGGCGTTCCCTCCACTCTGCTCATTCTTCATCCCCCTCTCCTCATGGTCTTACAGCCTAAATTCCTATTTGGGCCTTTCGTTCTTCTCTCAGAACAGGTAGTTTATGGCTGGAAAGGAAGGAGAATGAGTAGGATTTTGTCTTCTCCTGAGGGAACTCTTTCTGATCACCTTGGGGATGCCTGCTGGCCCTTCTTAGGCCATGTTTATCAATCACCAGTTAACAAGACTGTTTCCTGAACAGTCCTGTTCCTTTGCTGCAGGATCCACTGGCATCTCTGGACTTGTCCTGCTTACGCCAGTCTCTGCTAGTCAAACTCTGTTCAAGCATTGTTCAAATTGCCTGTAGGAACTGGTGATCTGATTATTGTTTCTCTCTCCCGGGGAGTCAGAACGAGTTTCCTACTCTGTCTCTGTCTGCCTTCCCGAAGGGTGCTCTGTAAGGCTCCCCCACCCACCAGTACTAGCAACACAGTGTGCTAGTGGGAATCCTTTTCCCCATCCTAGTTTAGGCGTTCTCTCTCTGGAACAGATTATGTGCCTTGGCAATCTGTGAGCTCTCAGCTTAAGTAAGAGGTTAGGAGATGGCGGGAGGTATAGAATTCTGCCTTTTGTATATCAAGCTGTGCAAAAGGTTCAGTCGAACCTCCTTAGGCCAGTTTTTATTTGATGGGATCCTTGCTCATTTCCCCCTTTGGTTCTGAGCTGGTAAGCCTTAAGCCAATGTTCTCACAACTTGGCAGAATTTTTCCCTCCTCCCAACACCCCCATCTCTTCTTCTTCCTTCTTTCTTCCTCTTCCTTTTCTGTTCGTCCCTCAGAGCTGCCCCGGAGTGAGGTCCTGCGGTCCCTTAGGGTAGGGTTCTCCTCTCGCCTGTCCTCTATCGGCTTATTCCTTTTTCAGTTTGTTTCCTTTCCTTTGGCTCTCTTGCCTCACTCTGTCCTTTTCTTAATCCTTATTTCACCTCTCTGGCTTACAGAACTGGGATGGAGGAGAAGTCTGTGGTGTCTAACAGCCACTCCTCGAGCACCGCGTGGTGCGTCATTCTCGGGGGAGGCGTTGTTGGCGCCGACTCCTCCCTCAAAAAAAAAAACTCCCTTAGTGGGTGCGTGCCTCCAGCTTACACCCATCAGTAATGAATGGTGAAGAGGAGATCAAGAATTGCGGTAGGTACGTAATTTTCATTTTTCATGCAAATGTCTTTAACAATAAATAATAGGGAGGATGAATAAAGAACTAATGTGAAATACAAGCTGAACTTTATCTAAATATTATGTTTTGTTAAAGTTCTCTTGAAGGTACCAGCTGCTCTTCAAGCTTATTTTTACTTGTGTTTTTAATCATTGTCATTTACTAATGCTAGGATGGACACACACAGAGGGTTTTAAAATGAAACTTCAGTTGATTAATAGCTTGGGTCAAGGAGTGAACTTTCAAGTCAGTGAAATTTAACCCTGGGATAGCTTTCTTTTGATGAAACTAATCCTGTCTTGGTGAAGTAATTAATAGGAGTTCTGCTAAACAAATGTCAATATCTCTAACAGTATACAACTTACAGATAATAAACCTGTACGAAAGTTGTTCAGGACAACAAGAACTTTCAAATGACCCTATTCATTAAGCTGCACTAATTATATTTTTGTAAACTATGGCCATCTGACTACCTGAATTTTCATTTTTCATCACAATTCTCACCTTTTGGATGGCTGTATTTAAAAAAATCTAATGAATTCAGATTAGTGACTACCCTCATTTGAAAGGTCGTTTTGTCCTGAACAGCTTTCATGTCAGGTGTATATTGGTAACTTGTATACTTTCAGAGATATTTACATTTGTTTGGCATGACTCCTACTGTGTTCACTCAGAGAGAAAAAAAAATGAGGTTGTTTGGAAAACCATATTTTGCAAATAGAAAGAATTCAGATTAGTGACTACCCTTAAGAGAATAGTCTTTTTGCCCTGAACAGCTTTCACTCTGGTCGTTTTTGTGCACCTTGAATAGTTTTAAAGATATTTAGATTTGTTTGGAAGGTGTGCACATTTGCTCTCTGAGAAAAGCAGCTTGGAGTTCTGGGTTCATCATTCTAATTAAACAGAAAGAAGGGAGTATTTCTTTAACTGCCATGGAGATTTGCAGAATGGTAGGATACACTGAAAAAACCTAAAAGATGTGCTCCGTGGAAACACGTTTTTTCAAGTGAAAGCAGGATGGCTGTAGGCTCCGCCCACAGTCATAAAAAGAAAGTGCTTCCACAAGATATTTACTTTAGACTTTGAAAAATTATTTTCATCCAACATGTACACTTTCTGTAAAAAGATAGTAATATTGTTTATAATGTTTTGGTGTGAGGGTGTCTTTTGTTGTAGAACCCATGCACACCCGGCCCTCCACATGTAATATTTTAATACTATAAAGATGACATACAAGGTACTGTACCTTTATTATATTTCAACTAAGGGTCTGTAAAAAGTCCTAAGACCAATTCCTGATACAAGAGACTGATATATTGAAGTACGTGCTATTCCCTATAAGCATTTCCCAAAATCTGGAAGTATGAGGACATTCAAAATAAAGGCATTCTTGAGTCTCTAAAACATTGGAGCATGTTGTCCTAGTATGGAACATGTTGTCCTAGTACTTACTCTGTCTACCAGTTGTTTATGCTTGTGCGTATTTTTGACGCCTAATCTACCATGGCTACTAAGCCATAATTAGGGTTTCCGGTTTTAGGTTATAACCAATAAACACCGATAAAACACCACCGTGGTGAAAATCGGGAAACCAGTTATAACCGAAAAACACTGAATTTCATTGTGTCCCCACTCTTCCAACTGACCAACTGTGAGCTGGATATGTGGGTGGATCATGTTTTTTTTGTATTACACCTTTCACTTGTATGGTGGAACAGAGCTCTAATACTGTGCTGCTCCTAGCTCACCATCACCATCTACATATTTATATATGTATAGTTCTACAGTTATGGTGCACTATTTTGTAAAACTAATGCAATATTAATATGGTGCAATATCTATGGTGCTAACATGCAATAGTCATGGTACACAGTTTGAAAAAGTGTAATATCTATTTTTTATCTTGAGTGAATAAACACTGATTTATAAAGATTTTTGTTGTCCGAGAAATTGATTACACCTAAAATAACAGATTTTGATACTTCTGAAAGGGGGAGAAAAATGCTGAAAATAAACACCTTTTTTTACAAAAAATAAACACCTAAAACCGGAAACCCTAGCCATAATACACATACCATGCAAATTTTGATATCCTGGGATTAGTTAGTTGTGTTAAGATTATGGACACACTCCCTGATGGACACTACAGAAAACACAATTCACCATTAAAGGCATGTTCCATGATATGTTGGTATGTATATACCTTTCCTATACAAGGTTAACGCCTGACCATTTTTAAGTCCCAATTTTTTTTTCTGGAAATTTGTTTTAGTAAATTCTGGTAAATTGAAACTCCCATAAGTAATCTGGTATTTGTTCTTTTTCAGTCTGTTACACAAGAGGCCAGCCAAATCAGTTATTATATCCTTCCATATCTGATTCCCTGGTTTCAAAGCCATACACACATTATGATATACAGTATTAAGATGCTATAGTAAAATACCTGGGGATTTATCATGTTTACCCCACCTTGTTGTAGAGGTCTGTCATTTATCTCCCATTTTAAATGGATTAAGGTGGCTGCCCCAGAATGCTTGAAAAGAATAATGTACGGCTTAGCCTCAAATTTCTGTTGGGGAGGGAAGATATAACTTAAATATTTACAACTTGGGATAAACAAAGATTTAATTAACATCACTCTTTTCAATTTAGATACGTTTTTTCTCCTTCCAGTTATCCATATTTACATCTTAAAGTTTAAACACATATTCAAATGTTGGTCTGCCATGTTCCCTCTACCAAACTCAATACCTAGAATTTTAATATTTTTATCTGATAAATGGTTGCTTGCTAACTTATCACTTAATGGTAGTACAGCATTCCCTAACATGCTCCCTGTGTTGTTATGGTAATTTATTAGAGAGTCTGATACATTTGAGAACCTAAGTAAGTTGTTGGTGATGGCAGTCTCTGATGAGGTATCCGATACCATCATAACCAAAATATCCACATAGGGCAGGATTTTTAACTGTGGGGATTCAGGAGAGTATGTTACACCAGAGATCCTTGGGTCTTGTGCTTACATGCCTTAAAAAAGGATCCAAACTAAAAACATACAGCAAGGAACTCATGGAACATACTTGCCTCACACCCTTACACACAGGAGCATGGGTGCCCATCCATCCGTTAACATTAGGTGTTACCACAGCCCTATTGTAAAGAGCTTTAATCAAATTTATAAAGGCCTCTGGTATACTACAGGCAACAACTGTATCAAACATATATTTCTAGGGGCGTGGATATGATGTTCTAGCCACACTTTCTGGCAGTTACTTTTCCCTTTAAGACTTGCTGAAAATGTCTTCAAGCTGGCTCCTCCCACCTACCTGGGTGGTAACTCCCTCAGTTCTGCCCCATGATGCCAAATCTTCCTTTTCGCTGGAAGAAGCAGGTTCCCTCCTTACCGCTCCTGTGTTGAGAAGGCCCCATCATGACCACGGATAAATCCTTGCCCAGATTTCACCAGTGCCCATGCGGGCAAAATATGTCGTGTACCGACCCACATGCCACGTGTGTCTACTGTCTAGGCTACGATCACGATCCGCAGGCCTGTGACTTTTGTCAGTTGTTTCACCCAACAGTCCTGGAGGACCACACTGCCCACCTGAAGTTGGGTCGTCTGGAGAAGCGTTATCCCCAGTCATATCAAAGGGTGCCCGATGGGTGGTCTCCACGGCTGTGGGGTCCTCCGAGCAGTTAAAGCAACTCAGGGCCTTCGAGGAGGAGGCGGCCTAGGCTGCCGCGCAATCCTCTTCTGCCTTGGCCTTCGTTCCACTCCAGTTGGGCTCCACTTATTCGGCCTCAAGGAGCTGTGCCAGTCCCTCTGACCAAGGGGCAGGGCCCTTCCGTTTCGCACAGTTCCTGCTCAGGCAAGAAGGAGTCCAAGAAAGATAAAGAGAAGACTCATCATCAACATTCCTGAGACCAGGAGTGTTCCCGCTATCAGGAATCTACAGTTTTGACTACAGTCGAAACCACAGCTGTGGCCGCTGGCTTCACCGAAACCCCGTCGGGCCAGTCGGTTGAGATGTCGGCCGATGATATGGACGAGATTTTTCTCAACCCTGTCAACCAGTTGTCATCTGAAGAGGCAGAGAACTCTCTTTTCAGAACCCCGGTCCTGCCATTGACCACCGAAGGGGTGGCCCAGCCAACTGAGTCGGCCCCTCCGGTCACTGACCTAGACCAGGAGGATCCGCGGATCTCCCCGGCTCCCTCCAAGGCCCTCCATTGGCACCACCAATGGCTGAGGTCAAGGTGTCAGTCTTTTACCTCCTCTGGGTCGAGCAGGTCCTGCCAATATGAGCGGTCTCACTCTTGGAACCATGGGACGAGTCACCGCCGCTATTCGTCTTCATCCTCCTCCGGTGAGGAGATGCTTCAGCGCAAGTTGCATCAATGCTATGAAGACCTTATGTAACAACAGTTAGTGCTAACCAGGCCAAAGTCGACACCGGCTACCACACCGGCCATCACCTGGCTGTCGCCCAAGAGGCCAACGCCCCCGCTGGGCCGCTCGACACCGTTCCTCCCCCAGCGGAGCTGTCCAGATCATTTCAACTCGGCTGAAGCTGGCTTCTCCACCGATTGTGGTGGAGCCACCACCCAAGCAGCCATTGACTGGGGCTCCATCCAAGAAGTCTTTGTTGGCTAAGGGGCTTCCCCATCGGCTGTCGGTCACGCTCACACCTGACCATCCATGACAGGTCGAGAGTGACGCGGGTGGTCCCCCACTTTACGTGGACTCCTTGGAAAAAAAAAAACTGTTTAAATAACTGCAACAGTCTTTATTATTTAGCAATTAGTGGTTTTCCTCTTTGGCTTTCACCATGGCAGAGAAACCTAAAAAGAGAACTGGGGAGCCCGGGTTTAAAAACTGTTTAAAGTGTGGATATGTGTTTGCTAAGGCTGACAAGCACACCTTATGTGTAGCTTGTTTGGGTTTCGAATATCTGGACCAGGAATGTGAAATATGTAAAACTTTTCTAGTCTGTTGTGGCTGAATCCACAAGTGCTACTACCCCTGCCTCTGATATGGGCGAAAAAGGGCCAAAAAGAGGAAAGAACTGGCTGACTCTCCGGTTCCCTCAAAGAAGGCAAAGAAACTTAAACATGCAGAACCCTCTCCTATTAATCCAGGGACTTCTGCACAGGTGCCTGCGATGCCTTCAGCTCAAGAGATAGCTCAGGCATTCAAAATTATTCAGGCTCTGCAGAGCATCATCCCTCAGCCTCCTGCCCCTTCACAGGGTCCCCAGGTTGCTAATACTGTGTTGCCGTCTGTACTGGAGCAACTATTTTTTGAAGAGGATGATGAGTCTTATGAGGAGGATGAACCTATCCCTCCAGAGGTGTCCCCTGAGCACGATTTTGGCTTGCCTCCTAGAGGGTCTGAGAATTTTTCCTCCCACTTTTCCTTTGTAAGGAAAATGGCAGATGCCCTAGATATCGCCACAACAGAGCAAGTGGAGGATAAGGAGGAAATTGAGTACCTGAATATGATGGGTTTAACACCCACAAAGGCCCTCCTCCTCCTCCCAGTATATAATTTTTTTAAGAAGGATGCTCTGAAGCTCCTGCAGACCCCTAATTCTATTCCTCCCATCGACAAGAGAATAGACAAGAAGTACCAGCTGGATAGGGAGGGAACTGACTTCCTCTTCTCCCATCCAGATCACCAAGGGGTAATACAACAGGCAGCCTATGGTGAGGCTAAAGTCCCTCTGTCCTCACATCCACCTGACAAGGACTCCAGAAAATTGGACAGTATGGCCAAAAAAGGCTATTTGTCAGCCTCACTGGCCATGAGACAGGCTACCTTCCAGGCTTATGCTGCCCAGTATCAGAAATCCCTGTGGCAGTCGGTACTGGCAATGTCCATGAAAGCCTCCTCACCCTTATCAGATGACCTGGCTGAAACTGCCAGGTTTGGACTGAAGGCGGCTAAGTACCAGTTCCAGATGGCTGCTGATTCGAATGACACTGCAGCCAAATGGATGGCTAACACAGTGGCTCAGAGGAGGTTTGCTTGGCTTAGGGCTACAAACCTCACTCAGGATACCCAATCAAAGGCCCTGGGTTTTCCATTAGAAGGAAATTCTCTTTTTGGGGAATCCACGGTGGCGTATGTGAAGAAGGTGGATGAATATACGGCTACTTATAGAAGCAACTCTGCCAGGGACAGAGCTGCTTCATCCGCAAGGCCCTATGGAAGGGGGGGCAGAGGTCGGTCTTTCATGACAAGACCTTTTTTCCAGCCAGTAGCCGTGCCCCAATACCAGCAGTACCCCCAACAGGGCTACTCTAGGGGTAGGGGTAGAAGGGGCTCTAGGCAAGGGTCTCAGACACAGCCTCAGTCCCAGCCTAAACAGAACCCCTGAGATGCAGGCCACCTCCTCTCTACCTGTCAGAGGCAGACTGTCCCATTTCCTCCATCTTTGGTCAACCATCATCACAGACAAGTGGGTGTTGGAGGTAGTGGGCAAGTGTTTGTCTCTGGACTTCAAATTTCTTCCTCTAAAAGTCCAGGGTTTTCATCTCCTCCCTAGCAGAAACTTCACTGCTAGAGGCAGAGGTCTCAATGCTGCTCCAGCTCAGAGCAGTGGAACCAGTTCCTACAACCCTGAGAGGCAGAGGTTTTTACTCCAGATACTCCCTAACAACAAAGAAAAATGGAGAGTGGCTGCCAATTTTGGATCTCAGAGCTTTAAACAAGCACCTGAAAAAAACGAAGTTTAATATGGTAACTTTGGCTCAGATTTTGCTAACAATCCAAAAATGGGACTGGCTGGCATCTCTGGACTTGCAAGACACCTATTTTCACATCCCCATAAAAGAATCTTTCAGAAAATATCTCAGATTCAGACTCCCATCAGGTCATTATCAGTTTGCAACCCTGCCCTTTGGCCTTTCCTCTGCACCAAGGGTTTTTACAAAATGCCTAGCAGTTGTGGTGGCATTTCTTTGAAGACAGGGAGTGACCGTCTTCCCATATCTGGATGACTGGCTGGTGGTGGGCAAATCACCAGAACAAGTCAGAACTTCCCTAAAGCTCACTCAGGATCTTTTGGAGTCCTTGGGCTTCATAATAAACCAGAAAAACTGTCTTAACCCCTCACAGATTTTACAGTTCATAGGGGCAGAGATCAGTACTCTACAGGCCAGGGCCTTTTGCCACTGGACAGGATGCAAAACCTTCAGTCCATAGCAAATTCCTTCAAGTTGCACAGGCGAAAAACAGCCAGATAATTTTGCAGCCCTTGAGTCATATGGCTGCATCCACAGGCACAGTTCAGGGTTCCAGGTTTCACATGAGAGACATCCAGTTTCATCTCAGGAATCATTGGAGTCAGAAAAAAGACCCCTTTTCAAAACTTATTCCAGTGACAAGGGCACTGTTACAAGCCCTTTTGTGGTGGAAAAAGGAATCCAATCTAAGGCAAGGAGTCCCTTTTCAGAAGGAGAATCCTTTGCTAGTCCTCACAACAGATGCATCCCTTCTGGGCTGGGGCGCCCATCTGGGGGAGCACACAACTCAGGGTACCTGGACAGAAGCAGAGTCCCTTCAGCATATAAATTTGCTGCAACTCAGAGCAGTGTGGCTGTCACTAAAAGTTTTCTCTACACTGGTGATGGGCAAGGTTGTGCAAGTCAGAACAGACAATACCACCACTATGTACTACATAAACAAGCAGGGAGGCACCAGATCAGGCCCTCTATGCACAGAAGCCATGAAAATTTGGACTCTGGCGTATTCCCTAAAGGTGTCCTTGCAAGCAATCCATCTGCCAGGAAAGGACAATACCTTGGCAGATGCACTGAGTCAAATCAACCAGTTCCATCATGAATGGACACTCAACAAGCAGGTGGTACAGGTCATTTTCAGGAGGTGGGACACTCTAGAGATAGACTTGTTCGCATCCCACCAGAACTACCAGTTGCCTCAGTATTACTGCAGACTACCGGCCCAGGGCACAATCCCTCTGGATGCCCTGGTACTGGACTGGTCAGGCAAGTTCCTTTATGCCTTTCCCCCTTTTCCTCTGGTCTTCAGAGTACTACTGAAGCTCAAATCCCTCTCAGCTTCTCTGATCTTGATAGCTCCAGATTGGCCCAGGCAGCTGTGGTACTCTATTCTGCTCTCCATGTCATTGGGCAAACCAATAAGTTTGCCTCTCAGGCACACTCTCCTGACCTCCAATCAAGGAACATTGTTGTACCTAAATCTCAAGTCCCTCCATCTCAAGGCGTGGCTCTTGAGGAATTAGAGTATGCAGACTTAAACCTTTCCGAAGCTGTGTTAACTATCCTGAAAGGCTATAGGAAGCCCTCTACTCAGAAAACGTATTCTAAGTGGAAGAGATTTTGTGCTCTGGTAGGAATTTCACCCCAAATGATGCAGGAGTCTCAGTGATGTTGGATTATCTGACTCATTTACATTCACAAGGTCTACAGCCCAGTTCTCTAAAGGTTCGTCTAGCAGCAGTGTCTGCATATCTTTCTGCTAGGACAAAGATGTCAGTAGCATCAGATCCCATTTTCAGAAGGTTTTTTAAAGGCCTGATGCATCTGCATCCTCCTCACAGGGCACCAGTGCCCGCTTGGGATCTTAATATATGTATAGCCAAATTAATGGGGGGTCCTTTTGAGCCCATGGCTACAGCCCATCTAAAGTATGTTACTTGGAAAACAGTTTTTCTGGTAGCAATTACCTCAGCAAGAAGAATCAGTGAGCTCCAGGCTCTCTGTGTTGACCAGGACTATATCTCCTTTCACAGAGATAAGGTAGTCCTCAGAACAAACAGACAATTCCTTCCCAAGGTCGTTTCAGAATTCCATCTGAATCAATCAATCACTCTGCCTGTCTTTTTCACAGACCATGCGAGCTCTGGTGAAAGAAAACTCCACAGTCTGGATGTGAAAAGAGCTCTCAGCTATAAAGGGCCGTAGGCAAGCCAAAAAACAACTTTTCCTTACATATGGGGATGTCGGAATGGGCAAACCAGCCTCAAAAAGATCAATTTCTCGATGGATTGTCCAGATTATTCAGTTCTGCTACACTAAAGCAGGTAGGGAGTCCCCAGCTGGGCTGAGGGCACACTCAACAAGAGGAACAGCTGCTAGTTTTGCAGCTGCTAGGGAGGTTCCATTATTGGATATTTGTAAAGCAGCTACATGGAAATCAGTACACATCTTTACAAAGCATTACAACTTGGATGTTTTGTCCAGAAGTGATGCCAGGTTTGGCACAGCAGTCCTGCAAAGTCTGTTTCCAAAATAAGTTCTGTGCCCACCTCCAGTGGTACTGCTTGGTAGTCTGCACAAAGTTATGAATATCCTGAGCATTACTGGAGTTAGAAGAAAAAATTACTTACCATAGTAATCTTCTTTCTTCCCAGTGATGCTCAGATATTCATAACTCCCTCCCATCTTCCCCTTCCAGAACTTCAGCCTCTGCACCCCGCATGCTAATGCCACATAGCCATGCCCTTCTTGGTGCATTTCTCTATACCGAATAGAATTTAAACAGAGTTTTCTGTTTCTCTTAATAGTTTTCTCATGTTGTTTGGTGAACACCATTGTTTATTTGATATAGTTCCTCCTTAGGAGTTTTTTTTTTGGTTAATTCTCTTTAATAGGGTAACCCTAAAAAAAAAAAAAAAAAAAAAGGATTAACTGTTGGATTTTTTCCTAATGCCTGACTTCCAGGCTTCTTACAAATCTAAAGAGGTTAGAACACTACAGTTGGTAGAGGCAGTATTTGAAAGATTCTCACGTGCAAAGAATTCCATCATTTGCATGTGTTCCATCTCTCCGGGCAGTCCAACCCTCCAGGCTCACTGCACAAAATTAGGAATATCAGAGTATCACTGGGAAGAAAGAAGATTACTATGGTAAGTAATTTTTTCTTGCGTCACGCTGAAGGATGGCCTTTGGTCGAGCTGTCCTACAAGGCCTCCTGTCATAATGTCCACCCTTTCCGGGTTTACTGTTTGGGATTCATCCCAAGTGTATTACCTACTGCAAGAGACCACTCCATGGAAGATAGTACAGTTACATAAGACCTTACCATAACAGTAGATCTTTGAGGAGTGTCTTTTGCAGCCAGTGCAATCCCACCCTCTGTCCCCCACCTTCTCTATGAGAACAAATTCTGGTCAAATGACTTATGGGTTGGGACACCTATGGTACCTTGGCTTCCCCTCAATCCTTGTTTAGCGAGCTAAATCCGACGGGGGAAACTGAGGATACCAGGGACCGCCCACACTTATATAGGGAACAGAAAGATGATGTCATGTGTGGGGGCGGCCCCTGGAAAAGACTGCTAGAAGAGCTGCTGTGCGCCACAGCAACCCCTGGCGATGACCCAAGTGTATTACCTGCTGCAAGAGACACTCCTCAAAGATCTACTGTTATAGTAAGGTCTTGCGTAACTGTACTTTCTACGAGTGGTATATGATGTTCATCCACGTGGATCCACATGACCTCCCCAGCTTATGCGCAGAACCTCTGCTTCCAGCGGGCAAGATCTGGCATCATGGGGTGGAGCCATGGGAGTTACCACCTGGGTAGGTGGGTGGGGGGAGCCAGCTTGAAGACATTCTGGCCAGAATTAAAGGGATAGGCAACTGCCAGAAAGTGGGGATAAACATCATATACCACTCCTAGAACTACTGTTACAGGTGAGTAATCTGTTTTTACTTTCCTCTGCACTTAAAGTCCTATGAAATTCTTGTGGCAAATAAGAGAATAATTTATCAACCTCATTAATTAATATTTTTTCAAAGGTGGAAATCGCAGTGCTAAAACCTGTGGAAAAAAACAGATTTTGGTCTAAACGTACTTTTGTTGTCCCGTCTGGTAGTCAAATGGGGGCTGTCTGAAGACAAATCATCAGTTTCATTTAAAAGTTCTGAAATGTCTAATTGGTCAGTACAGGTTAGTCGCAGTAGTCCAAAACAGTAACCTGTGCTGCTTCTGGTTCTTCCTTGAGGTGTTACAAACAATTCAGAATTGTTCTGCTCATTTACAGTCAAATCTATACCTGGTTCATGAACACCCATTGTTTGTTCTGTATTCAAATTATTTCCTTGCTTTCCTGAAAAATGACTCTGCTTTAATTTCCAAATTAATTTAAATATGTCCGTTCTTAATCAAAAGGCATCTGTTTTTGTGATGGGGGCAAATTAAAGTTCTTTAAACAAAACTGATTTTTGTGGCTCAGACAAGATATCAGTTACATTAATTATGTTAATGACTTGCTCCGTAGTACTCTTTGTGTTACATTTGTGGTTCCGTTTGCCTCTTCTCTCCCTTCTAGTTTTCTTTGAGTAGGATTTTTTGTAGATTCTGTTTTACTTTCTTGTTGTTCCCTTCTTTCTCTAAAACATTCCCTGATGTTGAATTTGGGGTCGAGTCAACTCTTGGGCCATGTGGATCAGTAAACACCACTTCATTCACAGTTTCTCGTGTGGTTACTGTTTTGTCAGGCTGGTTTCTTTTATTAGACTGTCTTCCTCTTGAGTGGGAACATCCCATATTATGAGTCCCCATACCCAAGGGCACCACTTCTTTTGGTGGGCAAGTAGCCGGGATGGCTATTGAAACCCATCCAACTCGAGCGGTGTTATGCAATGCCAGATCTGTTAGGAACAAGACTGCAATTATTGCAGATCTTGTTGGAACAACTGATCTGGCATCACTGAGACCTGGCTAGATGAAACGCTGGCCCTTTGTTAGAAGCTTACACCCGCCCGGTACTCAGTGATACACTGCTTGAGATTGGACCACGGGGAGGTAGTGGTGTGTTCAAGACTGAGTTGGGCCTCACAAGTGTACCAGTAGAGGAGGGTCAATCTTTGAGTGTACTGTGGTAGCAGGTGGGTTGTAGAATAGCTCTCGCTCACTGTCCACCCGGGGACAAAAAGTGATTCCTGCAGGAAGTAGCGGACTTTGTCATTGACATGGCGTTGGAGTTGCCCAGACTGATGGTTCTGGGTGACTTCAACACCTGGGTTGACAACGAACTCTTGCCTTTTGGACAGCACTTCCTCCAGTTGATGACATCTCTGGGCCTCACACAAATTGTTACCTCTGCTACCCATAATCATGGTCACTCCTTGGATTTGGTTTTCCTCCTGGGGATTGAGGCCTCTGATTTGGGGGTGGAGCATGTCAGTTGGTCCGATCACTACACTGTGAGGTTCAACTTTTGCGCCCCCCCTCCTTCGTAGGCCTGCCCCTGTGGAGATGGTCAGTTACCACCCTTTACGGGATGTGAGCCTACCAGTGGTGATTGACCTCTCAGAGTTTCCTGTGGCCAGCTCGAGTCCAGAGACCTTGGTCTTGGCCTATAATAAGGCCATCTCCTCGGCCCTGGACTTAATTGCTCCTGTCCGTGTTCGTCCTCTCCCACTTCACCCTCAGTCCCCTTGGTTTGACAGGTCTCTGAGGGAGTTGCGGTGACTAGGACAAAGGTTAGAGCAGCGCTGGTGGACATCCGCCCTGGAGGCCAACCACCTTAGATTGGTAGAGCATTATCAGGCCTACCAATCAGCGATATCCTGTAAAAAGGCAGAATTCCTGTCCAGGGAGATTGCTGCCACTCAGAATCGACTAGCTCAACTCTTCCGAACTGTGGACAGGTTGTGCAACCCAGTCTGTCTGCAGCTCCGAAGAGCTTTTTCGCAAATTGAGTGCGATACGCTTGCTCAAGTTTTTTTCGAATAAGGTGGTCGATATTTGGTCGGAGATCCTCTTGACTCACTCTGTGGGGGATGCTGTTGGTTGGTGCTCGGTCACTGCACCTCGTGTTTCTCGGAGTACCTTTGACCTGCTGGAGTTCGTTGATATTATGCGGATTGTCCAGGGTATGCACCCTACGTGCTGTAATTTGGATCCGGGCCCAACTTCCCTGGTTATGGGTTGTTGTGATACTGTCGGCCCAGTCCTG
The DNA here is from genome assembly GCA_016271365.2 of Neoceratodus forsteri. Lineage (NCBI taxonomy): Eukaryota > Metazoa > Chordata > Ceratodontiformes > Ceratodontidae > Neoceratodus > Neoceratodus forsteri. Next base: position 242,935,064 of record CM057451.1, read on the forward strand.
GCTCAGATAGTGTGGTGCTCCTTGGACTCGAGTGAGTTTCCAAGCTCCCTGAAGGAGGCGGTGGTAACACCACTCCTGAAGAAAGCTTCTTTGGACCCGGACACTCTAGCAGACTACAGACCAATCTCGAACCTTCCCTTTATAGGGAAGGTTATTGAGAAAGTAGTGGCGACTCAGCTGGAGAACCATTTGACCATCCATAATATCTATGAACCTCTCCAGTCCAGTTTTCGAAAGAGGCATAGTACTGAGCCTGCGCTGGTTCGGGTGCTCAATGATCTAATGGTGAGAGATAGGAGAAACTGTTCCATTCTGGTGCTCCTTGATCTCTCTTCAGCCTTCGACACTGTGGACCAAGGGTTGCTGCTTGAGCGCCTGAGGTTCATCTGTGGCCTGACACGTATGGTCCTCAGGTGGTTTACATCTTTCCTCACTGGCAGAACGCAGAGAGTTGTGTGTGGAATTTTTTCTTCACACTCAATCCCTCTGTCATGTGAGGTGCCTCAGGGCTCGGTGCTGTCTCCCATGTTGTTTACAGTGTATATGCTGCCCCTTGGAGACATTGTAAGACGGTATGGGCTGAGGTTTCACTGCTATGCTGATGATACCAAGCTCTACCTGTCTTTTGCACCCCACCAGGATAGTGCTTTCTCAGTATTTAACAACTACCTCGCTGAAATCCAGGACTGGATGAATTTGAGCTGGCTAAAGTCGAACGCGGGAAAGACTGAGGTGATGGTTGTGGATCCGGGTCACTGGATAGAGGGGTTGAGGGCTGGTCAGTCCTCTGGACTTTATCTGGGGGGCTCCCAGATTCTTACCTCTGAACGGGTGCTTGACCTGGGGGTGGTGCTTGATGATGGGCTGACCCTATGATCCCAGGTGTCAGCAGTCGTCAAGTCTGCCTTTTATCATCTTAGGAACATCACCAGGATCAAGCACCTTGTTCTGTCCTGCGATCTGCCTATGCTGGTCCACGCCTTTGTGACGTCACGCTTTGACTACTGCAACTCCGTATACTTAGGGCTTCCTGGGGTTGATATCCGCTGCCTGCAGCTAGTGCAGAACGCTGCAGCATGTTTGTTGATGGGGACCTCCCATTCTTCGCATATTACTCCGGTGCTGCGCGATCTGCACAGGCTGCTGATCCAGTGGCGGATCACCTTTAAAGTTGGTTTACTGACTTATAAAGCCCTACATGGACTGGGCCCTGACTACTTGAAAGAGCTTCTTGTTCCCTACTGCCCTATGCAACAGCTCCGTTCAGCTGACGAGGGGTTGCTGGAGATTCTGAGGGTGACTTTGAAATCTTATGGGGCCCATGCATTTATGTTTGTGGCCCCTACCCTCTGGAATGCTCTACCCCGTCAACTTCGGGAGTGCGAAACTGTGGGGGGATATAAACAGGCGTTTACAACCTTTCTGTGGCATCAGGCCTTCCAGTGAAGCATAGTTGTGTGGATCTGTTGTTTTATCCATTATTGTATTTGTTGTTTATGAAATTATGTTTTAATTTTTGTACAGCGCCTTGACATTTCGAAAGGTGCTTAAAAAATAAAGTTTATTATAATTATTATTATGAGATTTCTCTCTTCTTTCCCACACAAAAAATTCCTTTTTTTCTAAGTCAGCAATATACCTGGCCAACTTATTTTTTTCCTGGCAATCAACTCTTGTTCATATTTGTTGACTTTCTGTTTAAATAAGCCTTGCTGTATGAATCAAAGTCCTGCTTCCCCTTGTAAGGTGCTAATTGGTTCTGTATGTTTTCTTATATCAGCATTCACTTTTTCCTAAAGTGTAATATTTCTCTTAATTAAGACAGTCATCAATTTATCTGTGCATTCTGTTCGTGCATATTCCCAGTCGATTTTCAAATCACTGTCTTCAAAACCAGATAAAGGTGTCTTATCAAAATGTAACCCCTTTGGTGATATGCTGAGTTCCAAATATTGTTCTAAAGTAATTCTAATATAGCGTGTGGTAAATAGTTGTTAGGGATAGAAATCCATCCCAAGGATAGGCTTGTTGTGCTGCAGTAGCTACCTCATCCTTGTTGTGCTGCACTAGCTACATAGCTACTGCAGCACAACATGGAACACATTTGTGCATGCCCATTAGGTGAACCTCTGCCTTTCAGGAAGCAGCCACAGTGGTGAGAGCGGGAGTGGAGGTGAATGGCGCCAATGGAAAAAACTAAAAAGTAAGAACTCAGCAGGGCAACTACTCTCTAAAATGATTCATTTTGCTTGTGCTAGCAGACCATACACTATAAAAGACAATGTATGGTCCACTATCCACAACAATCGTGAACAGCCATCTTGAGGTTGCCTTGGCGACCACATCCTCTCGAACTATGCTCTCAAGGTTTAAATGGTCACCATTGACAACCTCTCGATGGCTACATATGCTTGCTATGGATAGTGGCCCATACATTATCCTCTGTTTAGTAAAGATTGAGCTCTATTATTCTATTTCTTCCAAGTTAAATGAAAAGACCTTTCAAATCAGCACAACCAGCTTCAGCATTATCTTCCTCAAAGGTAGTGTGTCTCTATTCCTCCCAGCGTCTGTTCAACACCTCAAGATTCTCCAAGTGGTCAAATTCTTCTTCCCCTTTTGATTCCCTATTGATAGGTAATACAAGTGTAGTGCTCAGATCAGCATGCAAAAAATAACGTATAGCATTCTTAGCAGCGTTGAAGATAAATAAATCACCGGGGAAAAGCATAAAGTGATACTGGTAGTAGTTAGTAGTCTAATGAAATATTCCTCCTTCCTGAGTACTGGCTGGTGCACCCGGCTGCTGGCACAAAAAGTCAAATAATCCAAACACACACACAGAAAGTGGCATGTTCCTTGGCAACAGGAGACAGTGTGGAGCAAGGCAGCTAGAAACACAGAAACATAGACATTGACATTAGAAGACTGCTAGGTTCATCTAGTCTGCTCATTTGTTTGATCTGTTTTGACACTCTAGTTGCCCTTTGTAGTCAGAACTCCCTTTTGTCTAGCCTATGCATTCTTGAATCCCCCCACGGTGTTGACCATCACAACCTCTTGGGGCAGGCTGGTCCAGGTGTCCACCACTCTTTCTGTGAAGAAAATCTTCCTGGTGTTGGTAGAGAACCTCCCTCCTTGCAGCCTGAGGTCATGTCCTCTGGTCCTGGAGCCCTTCTTGAAGTAAAAAAGTTCCTGTGCCTGTACCTTGTTAATGCCTTTTATGTACTTGAATGTTTCAGTCATGTCCCCTCTCTCTCTTCTCAGCCCAGGGAGTACCTATTCAGTTCCCTAAGTCTTTCCTCGTAGGACATGTACTGCAGACCCTGAATCATTTTTGTTGCCTTTCCCTGTACTGTTTCCACCCGGTCAATGTCCTTCCTAAGGTAAGGCCTCTAGCACTGGGCTCTGTATTCCAGGTGAGGCCTGATCAGCTATCTGTACAGTGGTAGTACCACCTCGCTCCTCCTGCTCGTGATTCTCCTCCTAGTGCAGCCCAGCATACTGTTGGTCTTCAATGTTGCCTTCTCACACTGCTTACTAACCTTCAAGACATCTGAGATTATGATTCCCAGATCACATTTCTGGTTTGAGGCTGCCAGTCTTTTGCCTCCTAGGTAATACGCCTTTCTTAGATTTTTCTTTCGTATGTGCATGACCTTGCACTTTTTGGCATTAAATCTTTGCTGCCACACTCCAGACCATTCTTCTACTTTCTTGAGGTCAGCTTCCATCTTGCTCACTCCTTCTGAGGTATCCACCCTGTTACATATCTTGGTGTCATCTGCGAACAGACACACCTTCCCTTCCAGTCCATCAGTGATGTCTGCTGTAAAATATTGAAGAGCAGAGGTCCCAGCACTGAGCCCTGGGCACCCTGCTGGTCACCCTGCCTTCCGCCGATTATGCTCCATTAACTTGTACCTCTGGGTTCTGCCTTGTAACCAGTTTTGTACCCATATGACTACTTCTGAACCAACCCCTGTGTGGTCAAGCTTCTTTATCAGCCTTCTGTGTGGAACCGAGTTGAAGGCCTTACTAAAATCTAGGTAGACCACATCTACTGCCCCACTGTCATCCACTATTTTTGTAACGTAGTCAAAAAACTCGAGCAGATTTGTCTGGCATGACCTACCTGCTGTGAAACTGTGCTGTTTAGGGTCTTGTTGGCCACTAGGTTTGAAGAATGCTATGATCCTCTGTTTGAGTAGTGTCTCCATTAGCTGCCCTACTATGGACGTGAGGCTCACCGGTCTATAATTACTAGCCTCTTCGCAACTGCCTGATTTGTGAAGTGGAACCACTATAGCCTTTTTCCAGTCTTCGGGTACCACACCGCTCTTCAAGGATTTTATGAATAGAAGTGCCAGTGGGGCTGCTAATTCTGCTCCCAGTTCCTTAAGGATTCTGGGGTGCATCTCGTCTGATCCCATGGCTTTGTCTTCTTTTAGTTTATTTAGTGCCTTCTTTACTTTGGCTTCTTTAAAGGGATTCGTGTCTACCCCTGATCCTGGGGTGTTGTGTTTTTTCAGGGGTGGGCCATCGCCTGGGTCCTCTTTGGTAAACATCGAGCAGAAGTATTTGGTGAGGATTTCTGCTTTGTCTGGGTCATGTTTGGTGCATTTCAATTCTTCAATAGCAATCTTTACTATCCCCCTTTTGCCTTCCTACATTCCCTAATGTATTGGTTAGCGTTATACTTTAAAATAGGCAGAGAAGCTCCACACTACTGGAATAAACAGTAAACTCATAACGTTTTAGTGATCAGTGAATTTATTCCGGCACCATTCGAGTCCTGTAAAGTACCCTGCAGCCCCAGCACTTCAACTCACATAGGGTCTTCATCAGGGGCTGGGTCTAATAGCGAGACAGACAAACCACCAATTTAACAAGTGGATTTAAAGTGATACACCACCATAAAATACGTTGATAAATTATTGATTATTAGAAATATTATAAAAAAGAGATAAAGGGAACGTATACAATACAAAACACCATATTATATCTTTTTATAATATTTCTAATTATCGTCCTGGAATTGAAGTCTTTTTTGATGCTGATATTCATTTTTTTTTTTATTTAAATTTTTATTATCGTTAAAAGGTCATAGTAATCATACAGTGTAGTATAGGTACATAAATAAGGATGTAGCAGCAATATATAATAACATCTCATAGGACCATAAAGCAATACAGTTTCCAATTCGGTTTTCACATTATATAAATAAAAGGCAAAAAGAGGAGGAGAAGAAGTCAAGAATATTAATTCCATTCCCCACCACAGGTTGGTAAGTAGGGTTTGTTTGCATGCACATTCTAGCAGATCGTAACCTATTTCAGTACCGTCCTCAGTCCTCTGCCACCCCAAGCCCAGGGCCCACCAATTCGTGTTATTGCATAAGGAGGGTGGAACAAAAAGGTCATTTGTATCTCCCCCATCATGGTACAAAATCTGGGTATCGCTCTAACTGGAAATGAGTCCAGAAACTCCATCTACTCATAAAACCCATCATACTATTATTTAGTTTAGCTGCTATCTGTTCTAATCTATATACTTCATAAACCATCTTTCGCCAGATCTCTCTGACCAGTCTACGTTTAGTAAACCAAAGTCTGGTAATCACTTTTTTTCCTATCAAGACCAGAAATACAATAAGCTTATATTGTCCGCCCCTCAACTGCAGGCCTATAGGAGGAGTCGCAGTCAGGATGAAGGTCGATGTCAATAATTCAGGCTTCAGAAATATATCATTCAGCTCAGATATAATCTCAGACCAGTATTCCCTCAAAAAGGAGCATGACGGGGCGTGGCTTGGACGCCGAGGAAGATGGCCACTTAAGCTTTTAGCTCAGTCCCCAGCTACCGCAATCCGAGCCATCATGCTGACATCCAGAGGCAATTTACATCCCTGAGGTGAGAACATGCCTCTTTAGCCCCTACCCACTTGATCAGTGCGGGTTTTATTGCACTAAGGAGCCCGCAAATCATCCTGTGGCACCGGTCCTCTCGTGACCTGAACTGTACCTGACTCTGCCTCATAGCTACCACGTTCCTAGCGGGCCCTCGGCTGTGACTGCGTGGTGGCGTGCTTCTCCTCACTTCTCACTGCTAACGGTGCTCTCCTAAATGGCTGTAGTGCTCAATTAGATCCCTGTTGCAGACACTGGTATGCAGATTTGCTTCACCCGCTGTATGGCCTTCTCTAACTATTCTCCGGTCGGCCCGGTGGCAATATCCATGGAGCCCTCCTCCCAACCAGTAGACATGGGTAGCTCCCTCCAGCACATCACAGCCGTACTCGAGACGCTGTTCACCAGGGTAGATTCCTTATCCACAACTGTTACAGGCACTGTTGCAGAGGTGTGGGTGCTCAATGACAGAATGAATGTAGTGGAGCAAAAAACGGAGGACTTGGAATCAAGTCAGGCCAGAATCTTGCAACAAATCCAAGAACATGAGGACAAACTGGCTACGCTTTGGAGAAGGGCCGAGGACCAAGAGAACCGAGGGAGGCGCAATAATATTCAAATTCTCGGTATTCCCGAAGGATTAGAGGGCCCAAATACAGAACGCTTTCAGAATGAGGAAATCCCCAGAATGTTAGGGAATAGGTGACAGGGCCTGATAGAGGTGGAAAGGGTACACTGAATCCTCGGCGGCTCTTGTTCTAATACTCCATCGCCACGGCCTATTATAGCCTATATTCTCAAGTACTCTACAAAATAAAGAATTCTAAGAGCAGCTCTGGACAGCGGAGAAATCTGGTGGCATGGGGCCAAGGTGTCTTTCTTTAGAGACTTCTCTGCCAAAGTGGCAGCCCACAGAAAAGCATTTGTAACCATCAAAAAGCTTATAGCAGAACAAGGTTTTAAGTATGGCTTTCACAATCTGGCTTACCTGTATGTCTCCCGGGAAGGCAAGGACTTAATCGCTGAGACGCTTCGAGACATAGAAGTATGGGCCTCCAAACACTGGGCTCGGCTACCACTCAAAACTACATCTCCCAGGAAGCTGTGGGTCCTAGGGCAATGGGACCATGGGAGGGAGAACCATTTTTCTGGCAGCAGCTCTCAGGAGGACCATAATAGCGACTGGATAGGTCCGCGACTAGCTACACCCCCCAGGCCTCCCTATTCCACGAACTCATCGAGATCTGCTAGCAACACCTCAAATACACAATCTCACACGGTTTGCACTTCCTCCCCCGCAGCAATGAGGTTCAAGCCAAGGGACCCGGATACGCCAGCTGCTCATATAGTGATCGCGATCCAGCCTCAGTGGGTCCAGAAACAGCTCCGCCTGCCAAGCTAACCAAGGATTATGGAAGTTGTGGATGTCAACTCCTGGGCAGACCTTCCTCCAGACTTAGATGATGGGCGAGACCCCCTGACTCTGCCGATTAAGCCTGGGCTGCTGACTTTTGCAGAAGTGCTCTCTAAAGACTCACCTCGCTCAGCTATCTGTCACCCCAATATCAGGGAGCCTGCTCCACCGGACTGAACTCTTGTTTTGTATCTCCTGTAGTTTACATTCTGTCTCTGTCCTGAGCCCTCTTCGGTGTTTTAACCTCATTTACTGGCACTCAGGATGGCATTTGTGGGGGGGTGGGATATACTTTTTATTTTATTTTTTTTCAATGGATGAGGTGCCAGGATGCACAGGCTAGATCCCCAACATGTGCTGTGAGTGGCCTGGCATCCTGCAGTGCAAGAGGGTAGCCTCACAACTGTGCATCAATACTCCCTGCACCTGCGAGCCACCCCCCCCCGGGCAGGTTATCTTACCCCACTTTAGCTAAGCCTCCTTTTTTTATACCATTGCGCACTACTATTCTCCTCGCTATTTAACTTTGGGAGACCACAGAGGGCATCTGGCCTAATTCCAAGCCGTAATAATATACACCATGCCTGGCCTTCATGCCAGTTTTCTTTGGAGGTCTCGAGGTAATGAGCTAGGTTTACCTTCCTCCTGACCCACCTACCCCCCCCCCCACAGTTCACATTCCCTCCTCCCCTTCCCCCTCCCCTCCTTCCCTCTGGTTGTCCCACCTGATGTTTTACAAGGTGGAGAAATTAGTCTGCGAAGATTATAGCTGGGGACGGAGTCCTGCAAGACTGGTTGGTCAAACTCCACTTTTCCCCATATAGGAAATTGGCTAGCATGGCTGTATAATCCTCTCCTTAAGGGTAGGGGTCAAATTCCTTCGTGCGCATCCCAATCACCTTTAGCTTTTTGCTTACTTAACTTTGTCTTTTTATTGACTCTGATAAGCTAGTGGTTAACAGTTTTATAAATATATAGCTTGGTCTGCTTATTAGCGGACATATTTCTGAGAGCTGCAACGTAACACTATATGTAACTGATTTGTGTGTTATTTGGCACCTTTAACTTTAACTGTTTCTCTTTACCAATAGGTTAGTTCTGCTACACCTCTCACAGGATAGTGTACCCTGTCCTTTTCTTTCAACCGATCCTCCTTACTTCTTTCAAGGCTAACTGTCTCTTCTCTACTGTCTATTCCTACTGGTTCCCTGTGGTGAGTACCTACATATCTTTTGACTTATGAAACTGAGATGCAGAACTCGAGGGCCGGGATTAAGTTCCTGTCATGGAATGTAAAGGGCCTGAACAATCCGACCAAACGCTGTATGGTCCTTAAGCACCTACACTCCTTGCAGGCAGATATAGCGTTCATCCACGAGACGCACCTCACTTGAAGAACTGTAATGTGGCTCCAAAATTCTTGGGTGGGCACTGTGATTGCCAGCTGTGCAAGAACCAAGTCTAAAGGGGTAGCTATTCTAGTTTGGAAAACATGTCCCTGGACCAAATATAAAGTAGCCTTCGATGCCCGTGGTCGCTGGATAGTGGCTAGGTTTTCCTACCCCGGGGGTCATGCTGTGTTGGCCAATGTTTATGGCCCCAATATGGACAATCTGGAGTTCTTCCTTGACCTTAGCCAGGCCCTCGACTCTCTTGTGGAAGGCTACCCCAATATCCCTATTATGGTAGGTGGGGACTTTAACTTAACTTTAGACATATTTCTGGACAAATCCAAACCAACTTCCCAAATGCACCCCAAAGCGGTGCTCATCCTGCAAGAGATTGTGAAGGAGTGGGGATTGACTGATGTATGGTGGAGGGACTACCCTTTGGGGAGGGATTATTCCTTTTTCTCAACAGCCCATACCACATATAGTCGAATGGACTTCTAGCTGGCCAACTCTCCCACAGCCCACGATAATATTTCCTCCAAGATAGATAACATCCTTATCTCTGACCATGCCCCCATCTCTTGTACCTACATGCCTTCAGGGCAGGGTGGCTCAGGCACTAGATGGCGCTGCAGCCCCCTATTTCTTCGGGACCCCGTATTCCAGACTTTGGTACAGAACACAGCCACAGACTTCTTCACTAATAATACCACCACGGACACATCGGCTGCTACAGTCTGGGATGCATTTAAGGCTGTCCTCCGTGGGCACATTATTGCATGCAAAGCCCAGAGAAATAAGGCCTGGAGGGCGGAACTGGCTCACCTCCAGACCGAATTGTTGACCTTGGAGGCTAAATTCAAAGCCTCCACAGCAGGCAGTTCCAACCTGACGACACTACAGGAGATAGTCGGTCTCAAATACCGCATAAATACAATGCTCCAAAAGCAAGCTGAATGGCTGTTGGCGAGGAACAAACATGCCTACTGGGAGTGGGGAGACAAAGGAGGTAAGCTCCTGGCTTTTCAATTAAAGAAGCAACAAGGTGCCTCCCGTATTCATGCCTTAAGGACCTCTAGGTGGTGACACGGTCACAAATCCGAAACAGATCAATGAATGCATGCAAAGGCCAACTGGAGCATCAGTTGAAGGACTTCTGCTCCACTGCTAACATCCCTCAATTGTCAGAGCCAGTGAAGGCGGCATTAGAGAAGCCCTTTTCTGAGACAGAATTGCAGGCTGCCTTATCCCAGCTTGCCAAAGGCAAGTCCCCGGGACCAGATGGCATGACTGCTGAGCTATACCAGCTCATAAGCTCAGAAGTTAGCACCCCACTGCTATCAACCCTTCAAGAGGCCCATGAGACTGGCTCACTTCCTCCCACCATGTGAGAGGCCCTGATCACTCTCCTCCCAAAAAGAACAGATGATCCACTAAATTGTGCTAATTATTGTCCAATCTCCCTTATTTCTGTGGATAATAAGATTGCAGCCAAGATGCTCGCCAGTCGGATAATGGACATAATACCCTCCATTGTGCACCCATCCCAAGTTGGCTTTACTAAGGGTAGTGCTGCAGCTGACAACATTAGATTACTTCTCAATCTCAAGTGGCTGGCCATGCACTCCTCCACCGCTATGGCTGCTATGGCAGTAGATTTCTCAAAAGCTTTCAATTCCGTTGAGTGGCTTTCTTGCATGAGGTACTCCGACTTTACGGGTTTGGCCCATATTTCAGGCAGTAGATCCAAGTGCTGTACAATGCGCCCCTGGCTAGAATTCTAACCAAAAAGGATATCTCTCCACCTTTCTCCCTACAACAGGGCACATGGCAGGGGTGCCCACTTCCCCCCTGTTATTTCTGGTTGCACTAGATCCCCTTACCCGGAAATTACAAGCCACTAAAGAGAGTAAAGGCATACAGGTGGGTGATCATTCATACCTGACTGCCTCTTACGCGGATGACCGACTCCTTACTCTAACTCACCCTTGGGACTCTCTCCATACAGTTTTGGAGATCTTCCAAGCCTTTGCTCAAATGTATGGATTACAAATTAATCCAAAAAAGACCAGTGTCATCCCTCTCAATGTGGCTTGCACCAAAGACTGTCTGCAGGACTCAGGGCTGACCTGGGCCCCCAGCTGCCTATCCTACCTGGGTATATTTATACCCTTTGACTGGAAGCAGATAGAATCCAGAAACTTCTCTCCCCTTATATCGCAACTTGTAGTCGAAGTATCCCACTGGCGCATACTCAATCTCTTCCTTCTTGGCAAGGTTGCAGCGATCCGAATGCTCCTTCTACCTAGAGTAACAAATCTCCTTAATAATCTCTCTATCGCCTTATCCGACAGGGTCTTTAGCCCCTAGACAAGATAATCTCCTGTTTTCTCTGGGAGGGTAAGAAGCCACGTTGGAGCATCCATAAACTGTGGGCCCACTGGTCCAGGGGTAGTTTTGGACTTCCTTGGCTACAAGGCTACCACTGATCCTTTCTGTCGGCCCAAGCTACTAAATGGTTTGTTCCTTCTTCCCCACCTACATTATGGACTCAGTTAGAAGCCCAAATCCTACATGGGGCCCATCTCAGTCCACCCCTCCACAAGCTTACATCAGTCATGGCCGAAACCAAGAAAGCATGGTTCCGGCTCATGGCTGCAGCCAAGACCACAAAGAGGGTGTAAGTACTCTTTGCCATTCTGGTATCTTAACCTATGGCGGAATCAGCTCTTAACAATGGACACTCAACCTTTTAACTGGCCGTCTTCTGATAATAAAGGGATTAGAACTGTCCAGGATTTGTTTATACCCAACTCCACCACACTGATGTCCTTTGAGCAGCTCACAACCTGTTACCCTCTCCAGTCCAGTGACTTTTGGAAATATTTGCAGCTGCGCAGCGCAGTGCAATCCCTTAGCTGGTCCCACTTGTCTGAATGTCCACACTACACTTAAAATCCTCTTCTCGGGGTCTGGCTGGTAAGTTCTACTTTACCTGGCATGAGGCACAACCCGACCACATGGAGTCATGCAGACCTGCATGGAGCCAAGATCTGAATTACCCCATCACTCCAGAAGTGTGGTCCTGCTGCTTGCAAAAGGCTCACTCTACTTACAAAGATGTTAGGAGCCAACTAATTCAGCTCAAAATTCTTCTTTGCTGGTACTGCTCTCCCACGGTTCTACACAAATGGGGTATTCTCCCTCATGCAGAATGCTGGAGGTGCCAGCACAGCCCGGCTGACATATTACATCTCCTGTGGCAATGTCCTGCTCTGGTCCCCTTCTGGTCCACGGTAGCAATGGACTGTTCTGGGGTATTGGGGCAACCCATTGACCTCTCTAACCTCATGCTCCTGTTGGGAGACATTACTCCCCTGGTCCAACTTGAACCGCAGCATAAAAACTGGATTTTAGCAGTCCTCGTGGAAGCCAAATGACTACTGCTTATGACCTGAAGGCAACCCTCTTCTCCCGACATCTCCATATGGCACTCTGCCCTGGCCAGGCTTGCTACCTTTGAATGACTCACCTTTGCCAGCAGAGGACAGCTCCCACTGTACTACCACAAATGGGAAGCATACCTCAATTCCTCTCTTTGTCGAGCCCCACACCCTCCCCCTAGCAATCCTCCCATTTGAATAATCCCACCATGTGTGGCCTTCTGTTGGCTGGCATTACTTGTAAAATATTGGTTAAGTTTAGTACGGAACTTGTCCAATATGTTGGAACCCACCCATGCCATTTTCTATACCTACCCATCTCTCTTCTCTCTCTTCTCTCTATAACCTCTCGACATCTGTAAACCAGGTTACATGTTGCCAGTCAAGGGAATTAGCTTTTTCAACTATAGTGACTAGTTGGCTTGGTAGTTTGTATCCTGTTTCTCCTTTAGGAACTTCTATAACAGTGTGTAGCTGTCATAGTTCTGTTATCATAAAGGTTTAGGCAGACATGGGTTTACATTACTTTCCTTCATAATTGTAAATGTACCATTCTGCTCATCCTCCTTCTGTGTTTTAAGAAAGTGTGCTTATATGTTTTGGAAACGAGGTACTGTGTCACACAAGCATGTTTAACTCTATGTTCAGGTAATGTAATTAATGAATAATAAAAATTATTCTATGATTAAAAAAAGAGGGGGGGGGGGCATGACCACAGGATATGTGATTCCCTGGCTGGGTGGAAACCACAGCCTCTCCAGCACTCCACTAGGTCTCCCACCCTATATTTAGCAGTCACAGCTGGGGTTCTAAAGTAGCGTTGTCTGGTTTTCCAGGCAGACTTCCTCCAATATATTGTATTTGAGACCTTGGAATAAGGAAGAGTGGCCTTGTGCCAATTCTCTTTATCAGTCTCTACCCGTTTCCTTTTCCCAACGTTGTCGGACATGATCCAAGAGAATGGTACCATCTATGCGGAGTGCTTGGTAGAGTTTGCTGATAAGATGTTCCTGTATACCACCATTCAGGTGCTGTCTAATCAGTCCAACCAGGAGGTAAGGGGATTCAGCCACTGAAGAGATGGAGTCCTCCTGGGCTAAAAGGCACTAAGTTGCACATAGATTTAGTATTGGGTGGAAGGCAGTTTATAGGTAGATTGTAGATAGGTAAAAGAGAGTAAGCCAAATGGGCCTACAGCTTGAAACACATAGCACAAATGGTAGAGTTTCCAACCTTGCAGTGAAGAGACCAAGCTCGGCAGGTTTAAGGTTGTATTATTAGCTAATGTAGGAAGATAAAGCCTCTCAGAAGTGGTAAGAGTAGATCGGTTAACTAAAAGCCATGTTGTAAAAAGTTCACCTGTAAATTGCATAAACTTTCACAGAGGTAGACATCTCAGGGGTGTGTGCCAGAATATACGAGGGGAAGTTTTCTAACTCATTAAGGGTTATTTCAATATCTTTCCAGTAAGCTGTGTAGGATTCAGAAACATGCAAAAAGACAGTATGTAATTGTGCTGCCTGTGCATACTTCTTGAAATTTGGGATGCTAAGGTCACCTTGAGCTCTAGACAGTTGTAATATGCTGTACTTTAGTCTAGGTGACCTGCCTCCCCAGAGAAACCTAGAAATTAACCTGTCCCATGCTGTGAAATATGAATTAGTAGGTGCAATGGGTAGGGTTTGAAGAAAAAAAAGAATTCGGGGAAGGATGTTCTGTTGGATGGTTTCTGCCCTACTGACCAGCCCAATAGGGAGTTGTGTCCATTTTGATAAATCAGCAGTTATCTTTTGGGCGATCGGTTCAAAATTAATCAACTCTAAATGTAACATTCAGGATGGTATTTTGATTCCTAAATAACGAATTTTCACTCTGCTCCAGCGGAACGGGAAAGAACCCTTCATGTTTCTGGAGGGGTGAAAGAATAATTTAAAACTTTCATCTTGGAACCATTTATCTTGTACCCTGACAGAGTTCCAAATAATTCTAGTTGATCCTACATGGCCGAGATAGAAGTTTCAGTGGAAGTGAGTGTTGGCAAGATGTCGTCCGCCAATAACATGAGTTTATACTCCCTACCCCCCCAAGGGTATTCCCTCTATATTGGCCAGCTTCCTGATATTAGCTGCAAGGGGTTCCAAATATAAAGCAAACAGCAGCAGGGACATAGGGCAACCTTGTCTAGTGCCCCGGTTCAAAGGGAAGGGGGGAGTCAGGGAGCCATCTAACTTAAGATATACCATGGGGGATTGGTACATAGGCTGGATTTGGGAGATAACTTTATCTGGGAAGGCAAAGCGTTTGAGTACAGCCCATAAATAGAGCCATGAGACCCGGTCAAATGCCTCCTCGGCATCTAGGCCAAGAAGGACTAAGGGAATTTGTCTTCGGGAAGCATACTCTATTAATAATAACACCTGCCGGATTGCATCATGAGCCTGACGTTTCATAATAAAGCCCACCTGTTCTCCATCCACCAGATGGGGTAGTAGACCATCTACTCTGTGAGCTAGGATGGACATACAGTAAATAGTTTATAATCTGTGTTTAGTTTTGAAATTGGGCAGTAGGATCCCATCAGAGTAGCATCCTTGCCTGATTTGGGGAGGGCTGCTATCTCGGCATACCACCAAGATGATGGTGATGGACCTCCGTCCTTAATTTCCTGAAAAGCTTTAAGCAGTGGTGGAATAAGTATTTTATTCCATTTTTTGTAAAACTCCGCTGGGTACCCATCAGGTCCCGGTGCCTTCTGGGTCTTTGTTAGTTTGAGTATAGCTTTGATTTCTCCTGCTGTAATAGGACATAACAGTCCTTCCACCTGTGCTGGGGAAAGTTGTGGGAGGGGGGTATTTTGTAAATATTGTGCAATTTGTGAGAGGGGTGGGTTGATCTCCTCCATATGAGGTTTTTATAATAAGTGGCCATAGCTTGTCTGATAGCTGTAGGTGTACAATGTATCTTTACTTTGGGGATCGTGATATCTTTGTAACCATCACTTGCTGCCCCCGCAATCACCTGGCCAAGTGCCTAGCCCTCTAGATCCTCCTTCCTGGTGTTTAAGTTTTAAATACATTAACTACTGTTCTATCTCTTGGTCCTCTAATTTTTGCAGTTTTTGTTTGGTGAGCTGAAGTTGTGGCTTCAGACTCCTATCTCGTTATTGTACTTGTGCCTGTAACCAGGCCAGAGTGGTGTGCAGTTCTGTCTGTAGGGCTTCCCTTGCTTTTTTCTTTTTAGCCGAGTATTTTACAGTCTCTCCCCTGAGTACTGTTTTAGGAGTATCCCATTGTATGGCATGTGATGTGTGGATACAATGAAATAGTCTAACCTCACCGAGGTATTGGTCTTAGGAGAGTAATGGGTATACATCCGAATTGAGGGAAAGAAATGCCGCCATATATCAATCATACCTAATGTTGGGAGGGTTGTTTTCAGGTATTTTTGAATCTGGGAGGTTCTATGCCTGGAGGGTAGTAAAGTATCCAATGTGGGATTTATAGTTACATTTAAGTCTCCACCTATTATATAAAGACCTTGTGCAATAGAGATAAAGTCATCCAAAAACTTCCGGGCCACCTGAGTTGAGCTACCCGGGGGGGGAAGATATACTGAGGCCAGAGTCACTTGGGTGGAATATAGTGAGCCCACCAGTATGACATATCTACCTTCACTGTCAATAATTTGATTTTGTAACTGGAATGGAACCCCCTGTGGGACTAGGATCGCAACTCCCAGTCTGCATCCATGGGGCCGGAAGAGGCCAGCACAGTATGAAATCCCCAGGATTTGAGCTTTGCAAGTTCTGATTAGGGGAGGTGCGTCTCTTGAAGGAGAATGATGTCAGGTTTGTCCTTCTTGAGGAATTGGAGTAACCTTCTTCTCTTAATAGAGTTGTAAATGCCATTAACATTAAATGACAGTATGCAAGAAGGACTAGCCATTGCTAAGGTTGTAATAATGGGCTATAAAGTGAGGCAAAGTTACCATCCAGTCTCCCTCCCTCCCACCAGGCAGCAGCAAGGGGATTACAAACCATTCTCTCTGCCTTCTTTGAATCCTGTAAGAATCCTCCTTAGTACCTTAAGATATTAAGCTGAAGACCGCCTGGGTCTCTGAAACTGTGTCCGGGTGTATCTCATAGACAATCAAGCTACATCTGCACTGTATTGCATATTTTGTCACAAACAATATGAACTTGGCCAACAGAGCACACCTATAGGTATTAATTCACCCACTGGACTCCTCCAAACTGGAGTATAACCTTAAACTTCTACCATATGTCCAACTACCAGTGTAGCATCCCTTTGGTACTAAAACAACTGAGGCTTCCAAGGTGGGGGAAGACTGAGAGTCTCTCTCTGTATCCTTCAGAGAGGCAGTGTTGCTGTACCACTCTCCTACAGGTTTGGGGGTATGTCTAGAGCTTTGTTTGCTGCAGGCCCCCTGGAGACCTAAAAGATCCCAACAAAAATTATACAGTAGGGTAATAAATAAAAAAAGGGTAAGGGAGCATATAATTGCCTGAATAAGATTAATGGTGAAAGACCCAGACGAGTGTCCTCATATCTCCCTCCCCACAAATCAAATAATTTGTTCTGAAAATTCGAACCCATAAGACATGTCCATCTTAGTCCACAGTGCATAGATTTTGCTAATCTTGTTCAAGTGCTCAAACAATCTGCCCAAACATAACAAAAATTATAACTCTGAACAGTGCATACATATTGCACAGCGTGTATATATTAAATGAGCAGTTCTGAGTATTGTCCTCTAGGAAAGAAAATGGAAAGGTGTAAATGTATATTCGCATCTAAAAAACAGGGTTATGTTGCATCTTGGGGAAAGTAAACAAAGAAAGGGTATTCCTGATATAATGGGCCAGAATTATGACCCTCTCTTCTCAAAAATTAAAGCCATAAATGTCTCAACACTCCAGGTCCCACACAGTGAGGAAGGGTTTGTAAAATGCAGTTAAGTACAAGTCTCCCAGATAGTCTTGCTGAGAAAATTATGTGAAGTAGGGAACTAGTGGATAAGAGGTCATAGGAGGAGATAAAGCCCTCAGGGCATGTGCCAACAAGCGACCGCATAGTTCCCCATATACTTAAGGGGATTATTATTTAAGCATTTAAGCGATCTAGAGTTAGGCCTGCCTCGGGAGCCTTGACAGAGGGAACCCCTACCAAATCGTCTCCCCCAACCTAACCCGCTTTCCCATACCTGGACCTCAGTGGATCCTATTGAGGTGATTAAAGAAAAGGCACAGCCTGACAGGTAGTCCTAAGCTTCAGGTGGCTGCTGAGTTGTTCTCTACTCTGTGAAATTCTGCCAGAAGCTGCTTCGGCGCCAGGTTCTTGCTTTCGTCGTCGTTGTCTTTCCCTTTCCCCTGGTTGGATGTAGGGACTGTTTGCCAGCGTGGTGGTTGGGGCTAAGACTGTGAAGAAACCCAGGGGCATTCCGGAAAGACTAGGCCTTGCTGCATCAGGTCCTGTCGTGCCTCTGCGGCAGTGGAATATTCTTTCTTGCCAGAAGGAAGGTAAACAATCAGCCTTGCAGGATAGGGTGTAGTGAACTTGAAAACCTGTGCCTTCAGAGTGGATAAAAGTGGTAGATAGGCTCGGTGTCGTTTCATAGTCAGTGGCGCATAGTCGTGGTCAATATAGAAGCGTTTTTGTTGGTAAAAGATTTTTTGTTTTCGCCAAGCGGTCAATAAGACCTGTTCCTTGACCAAGTAGCTATTAAAATGCACAATTATTGAATAAGGGCTAGCTGTGGCTGAGGCTGGTTTTGGAGCAAGAGCCCGGTGGACATGCTTCAGATCCAGTACCATGTCCTGAGGCAAGTCAAGCGTGGACCTGAGCAAGACAGTGATAAAGTCCTTGATATTAGCTCCTTCAGTGCCCTCTGGTATGCAATATAGACTAATGTTTTTACATCTTGCTCGATTTTCTACATTGTCTTGATGCACTTCAAGCAGTTCTTGTTGCTTCTGTAAACGTTGTACCAAGCCCTCCAGGTCATCTACCCAGTTTTCTGTTGCGGTGACCTGGCGCTCCATGTCATCAGCTCTCTGCTCAAGTAAAGTAACATCCCGACGTATTTCCCCATACAGTTGCTTGATATCTGCTCGAAAGGCGCACAGTTCATGATAAATGGTGTCAAGTTTTATTTTTTTGTTATTTTTAGCTTTTGGGGTGCGATGAGAGAGGTTTGTGGACTTAGCTGAAATTGGAGTGGGCCGCGACTGCGTAGTTTCATTATCTGAGGCTTCGGTTTCCGATCCTGCAGCATCCTCTATGAAATCTTCCATTTTCTGAGTGGATGCAGGTTCAGTACTTTTGTTACCCCTCTTATTCATGTTTTTTGTTGAAATTCGGCTGTATTTTGCATAGCTGGAGGAAGGGTTTTGCTTGGGGGGAGTGAAAGCGGTTCGACTAAGCGGCCATCAACCTCGCAAGCGGAACCAGAAGTTGCTGATATTCATTTTGTGATTACAGGGCATTATTTTGTTTACAGTGTCACATTAACTGTTTGTATCTCTGTTCTTAGTGTATGTTGTGTACATTGTTTTTTTTAATAATTGATGAATGTATTTTATGGTGGCATATCACTTTAAATCCACTTGTTAAATTGGTGATTTGTCTGTCTAGCCATTAGACCCACCCCTGATGAAGACCCTGTGTGGGTGAAGTGCAGGGGCTGTAGAGTGTTTTATAGGACTCCAATGGTGCTGGAATAAATTCACTGATCCCTAAAACTTTGAGTCTGCTGTTTATTCCATGAGTGCAGCTTCTCTGTCAATTTTTACTTCTCTCACTGTCCTCTTAGAGTTGAGATTCAGAAGTGTTAGACCTACGTCATGATAGACATACTGGAATAAAATCCCTTAATGGGGTGTCATTCCCTGTGGCCGATGCTGTCCTGTGCCCAGCACTCAGGATCTGGCAGCATCCTATGTCCTACCTGGCTTTCCCCTACTGTAAGGACTGCAAGTATGCAATCAATTTTGGGGGCTCTCTGGGTTCTCTGAGCACTCCTCAACAGAGGGGCTTGTTTCAAATTCTGCCTTCCACAAGATGAAAGTGCAGGGAGTTGTTGACAAGCCACTGGACAAGTGGTCAAAACAGGATTTCCGTGATTGCAAAGTATGTGCAGTGGCTACCCTGGGGATCTGTCAGGCTAACTGCGCAGCCCTGATGGCCCATTTCAGCCATGAACTTTTTGACAAGCTCATTGATATGATCACACCTTTCTAGGCTGACAGCCAGGCAGAGGCCCAGACCCTACAGGACTTAGGATGTTTGTTGAACAAGCACCAGTTGCAGACAGCTCTGGACTTGTGTGACTTGTGCATGCACACAGTGGCCACTGCAGTGCTTATGTGCAGGAGGGTCTGACTTTATCGCTTGATGTTTACTGAAGAGACTTAGCATAAGCTGGTGGATGTTCCTTTTCTGGGCAATTACCTCTTTGGCCATGGAGTGGAATACCCTATTTTCCACACAGAGAAGTCCAGCCTATAATAGTTCTGTCTCCAAGGCACTCGACTCCATGGCACCAATCTGTATATGACCCAGGTCTTCTTGCATGGACCCCTGTTGTTTGACAGGGCTCTCAAGGAGATGAAGGCCAGGGTCAGACGTTGGAGCATTGTTGGCGGAGGTCTTGGTTCGAAGAGGACAAACTGTCTTCGAGAATTCACTACAGTGAATATCAAAGGGCAGTCAAGCATAAGAAGGCAGTGTTCCTGTCCAGGGAGATTGCTGCAGGGAAGAACAGACCAGCTTTGCTTTTTTGGACTGTGGATAAGCTACTCCATTCTGCCTGTCTGCAGCTGAAAAGAGCACCTTCAGTCGCTGAGTGCGAGGAGTTTGCTCTGTTCTTCTCTGACAGGGTGTTCTCTATTAGGGCTGGGATCTCTCCAGTGGGGCAGACACAGCCCCGCAGTGGTCAGATGTGTTTACAGAGGTACTCCTGGTGTTTGAGATGAGTTTAGGCTGGTGGGGTGGCAGAGGTCAGTGAGGTGATCTCGAAGCTGTGGCCCACGTACTGTGAACTGGACCTGGGCCCGACTCATCTCTTAATGGGATGTGTTGAGTCCGTTGGTCCAGTTTTCGCTGAGATTGTCTGGTGTTCACTTTTGGAGGGACTTTTTCAGTGCCCTGAAAGAGGCATTAGTGAAGTCCCTCTTGAAGAAACCATCTCTCGACTCAACCCCAAAAAGATGGAGGTACTAATGATTGAGCCTGGTTGCTGGCAGGATGTGGGTACTGCTGGGGTGAGAACAGGGTTATTCTTGGGTCCTACCCCTCTGGCAGCCTCTACTAAGGTAAAGAATCAGGCACCATCCTTGATGATGGATTGACACTTGAGGCTTAGGTGTCTTCTGTCATCCAGAGTGTTTTTTGCCACCGAAGGACTGTCACCAGGATTCAAGCTTTAATTCGGCCTGGCAACCTGCCCTCACTGGTTTATGCTTTTGTGATGTCTTGGCTCGACTACTGTAACGCTTTATACTTCAGGGTCATTGGAGGGATTCTTCATCACCTGCAGCTTGTGCAGAACACAACTGCCAGGTTGCTGACGGGCCTTCCAAGGTCTTGTCATATGACACCAGTCCTGCGTGTCCTGCACTGGCTGCCGGTGAGATGGAGAATCACTTTCAAGGTAGGCTTGCTCACCTATAAGACCCTACACGGATTGAGCCCTGGCTATCTGAGTGACTTCCTGACTCCTGTCTGCCCTCGATGCTCACTCTGCTCCTCCACTGAGGGCCTCCTAGCGGTTCCAACAGCCAAGCTGAAGACCTCTGGAGACCGGTCGTTTGAGGTGGCTGGCCCAGCTCTATGGAACTCGCTTCCAAGATCCTTGAGGGGAGGCATCATTGGTGAAGGCATTTAGGTGAGGTCTAAAGGCGCATCTGTTTAGAGAAGCATTTGAAAACCAGTTATGAGATCTAGGAATTCACTGTCTGCTGAATTGTTTTATTGAGATTTTAACTGAAATATTCAGACAACATGAAGTCTTGCTGTATTTTGACTATATGCAGTTAGCCTTAGCACTTGAACTGCTCCGGAGAGGAAAGGGTCAACTCTATGCCAGGGTATAGAACATTGAGCTCGAGCTCATTTTTCAAACCTCTGTCCCTGGTACTCCTCAGTGTAACCATCAGATTCTTTACTCCGCCTAACTGTGAAGTCGCTCCGTAGATTCCCTCCTTCGTTTCGGTTCAGTTAAGTAATATCGGTCAGTTTTCAACTGCTTTTTCTTGTTTTGTTCAGTATTCAGATCTCTGTCTACGGTACAGTAAGTGTAACTAGTAGTTAGTTAAGAGTTTATTTAGTAGAAATTGTCTTTTTGTTCGGTTTTCTCCTGGTCGGTCTGGTTGGGAACCGAAACAAATTCTTTACTGCTAATTCTTGTTTTCTGTTTGTTATTGCTGTGGTTTACGGTACTTATCAGTTCCTAAAAAAAAAAACAGCTTTCTTCATTTTTTTTAACTGACCCGTGACACAGTTGTAACCGATAGGTGTGTAGTTGCCTGGCTTAACCGCTGTTAAGGGTAACTTTTTTGAATCTGGCATGTCTGAGAAACCCAACAAGAAAACCTGTCCGACTGGGTTTCAGTACTGCACCAAGTGTGGGGAGGCCTTCGCTAAGGCTGATCCCCACCTCGTCTGTGTTTATTTTCTGAAGTTTGACTGCCAAATATGTAAAATATTTTCCTAAAGCCACTTTGGAAAAACGTTTAAGTGGGTTAAAGGAAAGAGAGGCCGAGAAGTCTGCTGATCTGGTTGGCCAGCCCGGTTTGGTTCTGACCGAACCTGAGGGGGTGCCCACTGACCTGGACTATACCTCCTCGGGCAAAAGGAGAGCCGACTCTGTGGAGTCAGTTCCGTCTAAAAGAAAACGCAAGTCAGCTGGTTCGGATCCCGGTTCCCATATTCCGACCGCTGAAGAGATTGCGAAAGCGATTACTATTGTTCAGTCACTTTGCCAGGTTCCGACCGAACCGACACGGCTCAAAGACGATCGGTGCGGTCAGAAATGTTGCTTCTGAAATTGAACCTGAAGCATTCTATGAGGACGATTGGGAAGGAGAAGAAGATTATGAAGAAGAGGAAGATGAAGGCCTAGATGAGCCAGTAGAGCCTGACATCTCCCCAGACAGGCCTTCTAATGTGTCTCCTCCCAGACTTTCTGAGTCCCCCTCCCATTTTTTGTTCTACAGGAAAGTGACTCATACTCCTCAGCTTCCAGTGGAAGAGGCTGAACAGGATCAGGAGGAACCTGACTTTGTTGAAATGATGGATGTCCCAGAGTCAAAGAGAGTGTCTATCCCTTTACATAAATACCTGGGGAAACAGACACAGAAAATTCTGCAGTTTCCAACATCTGTACCTCCTGTGGATAAAAGGATGGACAGGAGGTATACCTTGTCAGGTCCTGGGATGGAATTTGTTTCAAATCATTGCAGTCATGTTAGGGTAGTGCAAGCTGCAGCCTGTGACAAGGTTAACATTCCCCCTGGCATCTCACCCCCCAGATAAGGATTCCAGGAAAGTGGATGCTATGGCTAAAAAACAATACTAGGCATCTTCTTTGGGACTCAGACAAGCTAGTTACATGGCATATACAGCCATATACTAGAAATCTATGTGGGATATGGTTCTGGAGCTGGCTAAGAATGCCCTTCCCCAGCTGGCCAAGGAGCTGGAGCAGGTGGCTATGAATGGTGTTGAGGCATCCAAAGTTCAGTTCCATGCTGCTGTGGACTTGAATGATGTGCATTCCAGGGTCATGGCTACATCTGTCTCCATGAGGAGATTTGCTTGGCTCAGATGTACCGATTTGTCACAGGATACCCAGACTAAGGCCATGGATTTTCCTGTTGCTGGTAACTCTCTGTTTGGGGAGCAAACAGAGGCTTACATGAAGAAGATGGACGAGTACAGGACCACCTACTGGAGTGCTGCAGCCAAAGAGAAGCAGGCCACTCCTCAGAAGCAGCAATTTAGGGCTGGCAGGGGCAGGCCTTTTCACAGACCTTTTTACCAAGTCCAGGCCTCCCCTTCTTTCCAGCAGAGGGGGTTCTTTAGGGGGAGAGGCAGACCAGGGATGACCAGGACCCCATCATCCACTCAGTCTAAGCCCCCTGCCAAGCAGACACCCTGAGGTGTCAGTCAGGGTCGCCTCCCCAGTTCCAGTAGGTGTCAGGCTGGCTCACTACTTCCAGGCCCGGAAGTCTATTACTTCAGACAAATGGGTCCTAGAAGTAGTGAGCCAGGGACATGCTCTCAGTTTCAAAAGGTTCCCAAAAATGACAGCAAAGTCTTTCAGTCCTCCCTCTCCCGTGGAGACAAAGGCCTTAGAGGCAAAAGTCTCCTCTCTATTGCTTCTTCAAGCAGTAAAGAAAGTACCTCTTTGTCACAGGGGAAAAGGATTGTATTCCAGATACTTCCTTACCCCAAAAAAGACAGGAGAGTGGCGACCCATCCTAGATCTAAGATACCTGAACAAACATATACTAAAGCCAAAGTTCAGAATGGTGACTCTGGGAATAATTCTTCCGTCTCTGAGCCCAGAAGACTGGCTAGCCTCCCTGTATCTCAAGGATGCCTACTTCCACATACCTATCAGACATTCCCACAGAAAGTACCTCAGGTTCGAGTTGCCCTCAGTTCATTACCAGTTCAGAGCAATGCCTTTCGGTCTAACATCTGCTCCAAGGGTGTTCATCAAGTGTCAGGCAGTAGTGGTGGCCTTTCTCAGGAGACAGAGTATCCTGCTGTTTCCATACCTGAATGATTGGCTGATAGTGGATCAGTCCTCAGACCAAGTCAAGTCAGCTCTAGAGGTAACTCAAAAGCTTCTAAACTCTTTAGGATTCATTCTGAACCTAGAAAAGTCTGTTCTGGAACCAGCCCAGCTTCTCACTTTTATAGGGGTGGAACTAGACACTGTCCAGGCAAGGGCATTTCTCCCGCTTTCAAGGGTACAGTCCCTTATCACTCTGGCTTCCTCTTTTCGTCTTCTAGTGTCTCGGCCATCCAGGCACTTCCTACAGTTGCTAGGCCACATGGCAGCTTCCACTGCTGTAGTGCAAGGGGCAAGATTTCAAATGAGAGATATTCAGTTTCATCTAAGATCTTACTGGTGTCAGAAAAAAGACCCTCTCTCCAAATTGGTTCCAGTGTCCCAAACTCTGGTTCAGGCTCTCCAGCGGTGGCTGGAGGAGGACAATCTAAGACAAGGTGTCCCCTTCCTCAATAAGGCTCCTTCAGTGATTCTCACCACAGACGCCTCTCTACTGGGATTGGGAGCTCATCTGGACCAGCTTACTGCTCAGGGAACCTGGTCTCATCAGGAGTCTCTTCTGCGCATAAATCTTCTTGCACTCAGAGCTGTCTTTCTAGCACTTCAAACATTCTGAAACACTATTCAGGGGAAAGTGGTGCAGATCAGGACAGACAATACCACAACCATGTGGTACATCAGCAAACAGGGAGGCACTCTGTCCTCAGCCTTGTGCACAGAAGCCATGAAAATATGGTCTGTAGCTTATTCCCTTCAGCTTTTCCTGATAGCTGTGCATCTCCCATGGAAGGATGACATACTAGCAAATGCTCTCAGCAGGATTTCTCAAGGTCACCACAAGTGAGCCCTGAATCCTCTGATTCTTCAGGTCATTTTCAGCAGGTGGAGCACTCCAGAGATAGATCTCTTTGCAGCCCCGGACAATCACCAGCTTCCTCTGTTTTGCTGCAGACCCCCTCTCCTGGGATCTGACCCCCAGGATGCTCTCCTATTGAATTGGACAAGCAGGTTTCTGTATGCTTTTCTTCCTTTTCCTCTGATATTCAGAGTTCTGATAAAGATCAGATCTCAGCCTTGCAAAGTGATTCTGGTGGTTCCAGACTGGGCCAGATAGCCATGGTACCCCCTATTATTCTGTATGTCAGTGACAATACCACTGTGTCTTCCCAGACAGTACAATCTCCTCAACTCTTCATAAGGGAGGATACTGTATCCCAGCCTTCAGACTCTCGGACTCAAAGCCTGCCTCTTGGACAGCTAGAATATGCAAGCCTGCAACTTTCCCAATCAATCTTGGACATTCTTAAGGTTAGTACAAAACCTTCTACTAGAAAAACTTACAATTCCAAATGGAAGAGATTTGGTTTCTGGTGTTCTCAGAGGCACATTCAGCCAGGTTCAGCTGATATTGCCACTACTTTGCATTATTTAGTGCATCTTAACAGTCTAGGCCTCAGGCCTACTACTCTCAAAGTACATCTGGCAGATATCTCTGCTTTCCTTTCAGCTGGCAAGGGCTCTTCCCTAGCCTCTCATACAGTTTTCAATAAATTTTTCAAAGGTCTGGTTCATATTAATCCTCTTTTTAGGGAGCCTACTCCTGTTTGGGACCTGAATATCTGTATTGTATAACTTATGCAGCCCCTTTTTGAACCATTATCTTTGGCTGAGCTGAAGTACTTGACTTGGAAAACTGTATTCCTGGTAGCTAGGGATGGGAAGACCTGCATACCTCTCAAGTGTCCCTGATTTTCAGGGATGTCCCTGATTTCGCCTCAAAATTTTACTCTGTCCCTCCTAAAATCTGTGTTCCCCTGACTAAATGGTGATGATTGTAAGAATAAAATTATGTCAAACAATACAGTTGCAGACTTCTTATTCTTCAGAAAATGTATTATACACTGAGTCCCTTATTCTGCCAGCTTCCTGAGTGAATAGCACCAATTTTAAAAATGTGTTCCTGATTTTGGGCCTTTGTCCCTGATTTTTTTAAGCCTTGTCCCTGATTTATGAGGCAGGAGGTTGAGAGGTATGAAGACCTGTCCGCATGAAATCAGAACCCCCTGGATCTCAAAGGATCCGATGGACCCAGGTAGATCAGGACACTGCTCCTCAGTGTACCAGTTCTGCGTTACTGTATTTTTTTACTTTAAAATTTTTTTTTTTTAAATCTGAATCTCCTCTCCTGTCTGAATAAAACACTAATAAAAAAAAAGCATTCTGCTGTGCGCTGCTGCTATTGCGCCTGCTTGAAAGGGAACTGTGCACACACAACCACACATGCTTGAGAGAGGGAGGGAGAGACAGTTTGAAAGAGCGGGAACAGGCCTCAAACAGTCTGCAGCAATGTATGCAGTGCAATGCGGGTAAATTAGTCCCAAGAGAGTGAAAGGTGCCTTTCTATTTTATTTTTCTAATATTTGTATGGTATTCTCCAGCCGTGAAGGTGTAAGCAGCAAGAACAGCAGTGGCCAAGGTAGGAAATTATATTTTAGTTGACTTATGCACTAGGGAACTGCTCATAGTCAGCTTGGGTAAACTGGCCAGACTTATGGCTCAAGAGTGAAGTGACGAGCTGGGGGGGGGTATGCTCTGGACAGTGAAGGTCAGCAGGACTGGGTTTAAATTTGTATGCAAAAAAAGAAGTACGTGGAACCACAATGTGGACCGCTCCAGCAAACGTCTGCGATGATTGATTGTGTTTTCTGAGCATGGAATTTAGAGATTGCTACTGCTATCTGGTAAATAATGTTGAATTAAGTTGCTGAACTCATTTTAAATCTGTCAAGCCAGTTCAGTGGAATGCAGATCGCTACCGCTATGGCTGTTGTGTATTTGGATTTGTATTGAGTTTAGCCTGGTAACGTGCATCCTTGGAATCTTGTGTTTGCACACAGACTTGTAGAGCTGCAGCCCTCTGTGTTTCTGAGCTAGAGAACTATAGAAATTTGGTGCTGCTGCTGTTTATGATTTTTTTGCCCGAGTGCAAGGTAAATTTCTGTTTTAAATGTCTGAGCTATTAACAGTCCTGTCTCTTATGTTCATGCAGGATGGGTGTGACAGTTTTGAATGATTAAAGCTGTGTCCTTCATAATGTGGGACAACTTGAGAGGCATATTAACATGTTGTGGCTTCACTGGTTTAACTCTACTACTTCATATTTTATTCAACATCATTGTGACTGCTTTGAGCAAGAGTGTACCTTTTATTTGCTTGTACATGTTCATCTGAGCTGCTCAGCTCTCTTGAGGCTGTACTCAGTGTGCCAGCAAGAGTGCTTCTTTAAGGGTGGTCTGCTTTGTTCTGGCATAGGCATGGAGGGAAGGGGATTGGGGTGTGTGCACTGTGTGAATTTAGGTAGGATGGGTGCCAGGCAACATATGGGAGAATTCCTGTTTGTACATAGGGCGGCAGGGGGTTATGCTGGGGCATGTGGGAAGTGAAGTTTAAACTGGGCAGGGTGGATGCTAGCAAATGGATGGAGGGAGGTGCCTACTAGGGGAAAGGTTAATGCTAGCAGATGGATGGGCCAGGAGTGTTCACAGTGGGGCAGGATGGCAGCCAATAGATAAATGGGTGTATGGGATTAAATAATACATGTGCTGAGTTGACTTTAGAATAGTGGATGCAAGCAGAGGGTGTAGAGGTATACATACTGGGGCAGGGTGGGTGGCTGCTGATGTGAGGGGGCAGCAGTTCACATATTTGGACAGGGTGGGTGTCAGCAGGTGAGAGAGAGACAGTGGTGTTTAATACATTGGGGGACAGGGTGGGAGTTTGAGGGGCAGGGATGTGAAAAGATGAAAAAATTGCTGGAGTTCAGTGTATGTCAGTAGATGGGATGAGGATCAAGGGAATCAACATACAGAGGTGAGGAGACTGTCAGCAAATAGGAGAGGCTGGGACTCTGCATACTGAGGCAAGGAGGGAGCCATGGTGACACTATACTACCAAATAGAGATGGTAAGGGACAAAAGCATTTCTGGATACCCTATAGCCAAAAAAATGAGAAACAGAGAAGAAAGACATAGAATGGAGTCAGAAATGCAGACAGACACACTCAGATTAGAAAATACTTTATTTTTGATTTTTTTACTAATTTTTTGGTCATTTTCTGGTATTAACAATAATTTTTTAAAGGTTCTGATATTAATCAGAACCAATCAGTACTCTGGCATGAATCCTGATCCTGATAATAAGGGTCAGGACCTTTAAGGGTCTGCCCATCCCTACTGGTAGCCATTACTTCTGCCAGGAGAATCAGTGAATTACAGGCCTTATCAATGGAACCTGATTTCATTTAATTTCACAGGGATAAGGTGGTCCTTCAAACCAATAGAAAGTTCCTTCCCAAGGTGGTATCAGACTTTCATTTGAATCAGTCTACGTCATTGCCTGTATTTTTCACTGAACATTCCTCCTCTGGGGAGAGAAGACTGCATAGTCTTGATGTAAAGAGGGCCCTTATTTATTATATAGAACACATTAAGGCCCATAGAAATGACTGTTCACAGCTGTGTCTCACTTATGGAGAAGTGGGTAAAGGTAAACCTGCTACTAAGAGAACTATTGCCTGGTGGATTGTCTCCTCTATCCAGTTCTGCTATTCAAAGTTGGGAAGGAGCCACCCTCAGGCCTGAGGGCTTACTCCACCAGAGGTACAGCTGCTTCGGTCACAGCAGCTAGAGACATACCCTTAGCAGAAATCTGTAAAGCAGCCACCTGGAAAACTGTTCATACATTTACCAGCATTACTCTCTTGACATCCAGTCAAGAAGTGATGCTAAGTTTGGCACCGCAGTGCTGCAGATCCTGTTCCCAAAATAGGTTCTATAACTCCCTCCTCCAAGGGGGTACTGCTTGGTAGTTTGCATATAGTCAGAATACAGCAAGACTTCATGTTGTTTGAAGAAAAAATTACTCACCATAGTAATGTTGTTTCTTCTAATGGAGTCTTGCTGTATTCTGACCTCCCCTCCTGGAACCTAGTGTTTTGGGATGTGGTCTGGCAGGCGCAGTGCTGCACCCCAGAGGTGTACTTGGGATACCTCATCTTTGTTTGAGGTTTTTATGGTTTTATTTAGGTATATATTGGTTGTTTTCACTACCTGCTTGGATTCTTTTTGGAGTTTCTTGACTTGAGTCTTTTAGACCCACAAAAAAATATGTTTATTGCCCTTTGGCACAAAATTTTAAAACAATTTCTAGATTGTTAGTTAGCATAGTGCTTGTTAGAATCTGGCGGTTTCACTGAGGAGTACCAGGGACAGAGGTTTGAAAACCGAGCTCGAGCTCAGTGTTCTATGCCCTGGCACAGAGTTAACCCTTTCCTCTCCGGAACATTTCAAGTGCTGGAGCTAACTGCATATAATCAGAATACAGTAAGACTCCATTAGAAGAAACAACATTACTATGGTGAGTAATTTTTTCTTGCTGCTCATGATCACTGTCATTGACATATGTTTTATTGTTGTTTGTTATTTATTACCTTTGCCTATTTGTATAGCGCCCAGAGCCTCCAGGATTGGGCGCTAAAGAAATAAAGTTTTATTTATTTACTTACTGACAGTGTCACCTTGGATTCAGCGGCATTGGCCTAGGAGGCTAAGCAGCATTCTACGCCCAAGAGGGGCTTCTTTCATGACTCAGGTTACCAACCTCAGTAGGAACATCAATTCCAGCAGCAGTAGAGGCATCTATTTCAGCACTGCTATCCTGCAAAACCCAAGCCCGGCAGTAAGAATCAGAAAAGGGGGCATGGTACATTGGTCCATTGGGAGGACAGTCCTCAGAGACCCTTCCAAGGGCCAAAAGTGACAAACTGTAGGGTGCTACTACCCCTATCACACAGTCCCTACTACAGCTCATGGTTTTGGGTGGGCTCCTCTGCTTCTGTTTACATTGGTCTGCCATCATGTTGGAGAAGTGAGTGCTGGAGGTGGTGGGTTCCGGTCGGTCTCTGGAGTTTGAGACTCCATACCAACCTCAAGTGCCAAGGGAGTCCTTGATGCCCGAGGACACCCTAGCAAGAATGCAGAGTAATATTACTCAGCTTCTTGAGCCCAGTGCTATTGATGCTGTCTCTGTAACAGAGAGAAGCTTAGGATTTGTACAAACTCATGTGACTCAAGTTCAGATGTTCAGGAGGTGCAAAAAAACACAGGGCTCATGGTCCCAATGGCCGTGGACTAAAAGAGAGGGAGTGGGCATACATTAAAGAACAGTGCCCTACAAAGCAAAAACAGATCTTGACCAGAGGTGCCCCCATCAGAAGGAGGCAGAGTGTCCTCACAGCCTAAGAAAACACTAAAAAGCCCTACCTGAGCTAAACAAAAGGGCCAGCAAAAAGCACAAAGTAATCTGGCCACCAGCCTAGAATGGGGTGGGGGAGAATAAAACAGAATTGACGCTACCAAAAATATTTAAAGAAATGTGCCTACCACATTAGAAAATCAGAGAACAGTTGTTTTTACAGTAAACGTGCAGTCGCTGAATGCGATTCAGATGGCAGATGGCTGAGGTGGTATGCAGAGGACTGCATTGATTGTCATCTCTAATGCTCTGTTACGGCACTGGTGACTGGGGGGTGCAAAGAGTGTGCAGGATGGGGGTGTTGGATTCCTTTCAAGGGGTGGAGGCTCCACTAGAATACCAAAGCCACTGATCTACAGTAAAAGAAGAGCAATCGGATGGTGGGGAATCTACTAGATGTCAAGGGTCATTGATCTACAGTCCATGACAGGCGATCATGGGGCAGAGGTCCACTAGACTATTGGGGCCATTGATCTACAGTACAAGGTGGGTGCTGGGGGGCATCCAGGACTCACACGCTAATGTGCCCATGATAGGCATGCAACTGACCTGACCCATATCGCCTTGCATGCCCAGTAGACTCATTAGCAGGTTAGGGCTGAATATAGTCCACCGGAGCCCTGGCTTTATCCTGTGCAGGCTGTGATATCTCTTTTGGTTCCTTTGATCCCTGTTGAAGTCAGGGCCTGTGTCAGCACAGTGGCTATGTGCTGTGCTTACACTGCCCCATATTCAGACAGCTCCAGCTCCAGTTGGAGCATGCTAACCATCTGAATAGTGCCCCTGAGCCAACTGTGTGCTATTTGCTGCACAGTGCTCCAGTGTGTGCAGCACACATGGCTGGCTCTGAGTATGGGGCTCATAGACTGCTAATAATAATATGCAAAGAGGTGGGGGTTTTTTGTATGTTGTGGGGTGCCTGGTGGCACACGAAAGTGGTCATGTCAATATTGTAAATGTGTTGAACCAGTATTAATCAGTAAAGAAATAAAGTAGCATTGAGATTTTTTAATTAAATGCTTACCAGTATAAAAGAGCAGCTCTGCACTTCAGCATGCACTTTCATAACTATAGTTACGATCATATGAACATGCAATGAAGCCAGCAGAATAAGGCCATTAGGTTTATCGAGTCTGCTCATATTGCAAGATTCTCACGTTCAGCTACTGACCCTGCCCCTCCCCATTCAGCCTTTCCCCCTCCTTCCACTACTCTCTTGACCCTTATTTTTCCCATAACTCTATCTCAGCCTCTCTTGAAGCTGCCTATTACTTTCAATGAAACCACCTCGGGAAGGCCATTTCAACCTGCCACCATCCTTTCAGTGAAGAAGTGTCTTTTAGTCTCTCTCCTAACCCCCCTTCCAATTTGGGACTGTGTCCCTTTATGTTTTGATTCCCACTGAGCTTGAAGAGACCTTTCTTGTTCACCCTATTTATTCCTTTCAGGTACTTGAAGGTCTCAATCATGTCCCCTCTCTCTCTGCTCTTCTCCATGGAGTACATGCTCTGGGCCTCCAACCTCTCCTCATATGTCCTACCCTGTTGGCTCATGATCATCTTAGTTGCGCTCCTTTGGACCGTCTCCTGCAGGTCTGTCTTTTTTTTAGGTATGGCACCAGTAGTGTACACTGTACTCCAGGTGTGGCCTCAACAATGACCTGTACAAGGGCAGTATTACCTCCTCCTGCCTACTGCTGATCCCCCTTGCAGTGCAGCCCCACATTTTGTTTGCTTTTGATGCTGCTTTCCTACATTGCTTGGAGTGCTTCAGGTCACTAGTGATCATCACTTCTAGATCCTTCTCCCTCTCGGATGCACATACCAGCACTCCACCCAGGTGGGACTCAGTTCTTGGGTTCTTGGCTCCACTGTACATAACCTTGCATTTCTTTGCATTAAAGCCAAGTTGCCAAATCCTGGACCACCTCAGTAGCTTTTCCAGATCTACCCGTAGGTCTTGTACCCCTTCTGCTGTGTCCACCCTTCCACAGTCTGAGCCCCAAGCCTTGTGGGACTGCATTGACGACCTCCCTGGTGCTGGATAGCTCACCTCCCACCACTGTGCTCTGGATCCTGCCCCTCAGCCTGTTCTCCACGCACTTCTTCAACTTCTCACCAACCCCCAGATCTGCTAACTTCCAAATCAACTTCTTGTGGGGTACCGAGTCAAAGGCTTTACTGAAGTCCGGGTGAAGAATGTCCACTACTTGGCCTTTTTCCAGTGCTTTAGTGACCCAGTTAAAGACTCAGATTTATTTGACATAATCTCCCTCCCTTACACCTGTGTCTTCCAAATAATCTACTAACCTTTCCTTAAGTATGGTCTCCATGAACTTGCAGACGACTGAGGTCAGACTGACTGGTTTGTAGTTCCCTGATTTGTCCTTGGGCAGCTCTTATGGAGGGGAACCAAATGTGCCATTCTTCAGTCCTGCAGTACCACATCTGACTCCAGTGAACTACTGAACAGATCAGTCAAGGGACCTGCAGGTTCCTTTGCCAGCTCCCTCAGCATCCTTGGGTGTATACCTTCTGCTCCTGGGGATTTAGCTATCCTTAATGCTACCAACCCATTCCTCACCCTGTCCACCTCTATCAAAACATCCATGCTCCCTCCCCTCATCTCCTCTCCTTCCCCCTAGTAACACTGGTCCATCTCTTTCGCAGGTGAAGACCAAACAGAAGTACTTGTTCAGTACTTCTGCTTTGTCCCCATTCTCCTCTACCCACTCATCCCCTTTCCTAAATCAAACAAACCCATCCTTCTTGTTCCTTTTCTTACTAACATAGTGAAAAAAAGGCTTTTTCCCCTTTTAATTCCCTCAACTACTGTAGCTGTAGTTCCTTCTGAACTTGAGCCACTGAACTACCCTACGTGCTACACTAGCCATCTTCAGGTAGTCCTCCCTGTCTTTCTGCCTCAGAATCCTCCTGAATTTCTTGTAGGCTGACCTCTTTTCCCTTACTGCCTGGGCGACTGCTGTGCTAAACCAGCTTATGTGCTTTGACCCTTGAGTTTTTCCCCTTGAGTCTAATGCATTCCCTTGTAGCTACCATTGTACTCTCCTTGACAACGTACCATCTTTAGTCCACCCCCTTATCCCCTCTGGTGCTTGGCAGCTGACTCCTTAGCAGCTCACCCATCTTCCTGAAGTCTGCCTTTCTAAAATTCATGATTTTAGTTTTCGTGGGGGTGTTTTTCCTGCCCATGTCCAACTAGAACCACACTGTGCAGTGGCCACTCCCACCCAGGGGCTCCTTGACCTTTATACTCTGGACATGGCCCCCGTTTGTCAGCATCAGATCAAGGATTGTCCCTTCCCTGGTGGGTTTTCTGATGTCCTGTGTCGGGAATCCACTTTGTAGTGCATCTAGGATCACCTGACTCCTGGCGCAGGTTGCAGCTGGTACTCTCCAGTCAACCTGGGGCAGGTTAAAGTCACCCACTATTACCACCTCCCCATTCCCTGCAGCAGTCTTTGTCAGGTCAGTTCCCTGTCTCTTTCCTCTTCATGGTTGGGTGGCCTGTAAACCACTCCCAACCTCACATTCCTCCCTCTGTTTGATGGTAACTGAATCCACATTGCTTCCACCCTCCCCTCTTCCGACTCCTCCCTTGTACAAATTATTACCTCCCTGATGTAAACTGACACTCCTCCCCCTTTTCCTACCTCTGTGTCCCAGCTATATAATTTAAACCCAGGGACTGAGAGGTCCCAATCGTGATTAGGTGTGGCCCATGTCCACTTTTTCCATCAACAACACCTGCAGGTCATCCATCTTGTTTCCAAGACTTTTTGCATTCAAAGACAACACCTTCCACCTGGAGTCTAGATCTCCTTTCCTTCCTGCCTGCCTTTCCCATTATTCCCCTTTGCCTGTACCCCATCCCCTGCTGCTAACCCCCTTGCTCCCCCTCCACCCCTACCCTCCATTCCCCCATCTACTGCTGTGGGAGGGAGGTCTGCTGACCTCCTCCCAGAGACATGAGATGTGTGTCCACTTGCCCCCAGTAGTTTAAACTATGTTTTCGGTTTATACCCCCCAGCTTGTCCCTGTGGACACTTGACCCCTCCCCAACCAAGGTGCAGTCTGTGCA
This sequence comes from Neoceratodus forsteri, assembly GCA_016271365.2. Taxonomy (NCBI): domain Eukaryota; kingdom Metazoa; phylum Chordata; order Ceratodontiformes; family Ceratodontidae; genus Neoceratodus; species Neoceratodus forsteri. Next base: position 242,969,454 of record CM057451.1, read on the forward strand.
GTGCAAAGCATGTTTTATCTGACCAGGTCTCTCCCAAGTCCCCGATACAGTCATACATGTTCTCCTTTGCACCACTCCCTCAGCCAGATATTTAACTCCTGTATCATTTTCTTCAAACAACATGAAGTCTTGCTATATTATGACAATTGCAGTTTGTCCCACCATTAGAACTGCTCCAGAGGTGAAAGAGTTAACTCCCATTCTAAGAATGGAACTTAGAGCACGAGCTCGGTTAGAGAAGCTCTGTCTGGGTTATTTCAAACCCAAACTGTCAGATTCTTTATTCAGCCTCACTGAACAGTCGCCCGAGATTTCTCCTACTGCTCGGTTCATTTCTCGGTTTAAACAGTGTTTTCTCGGTTCAAATCAACCGAGAATATTATTATTTTAACCGCAAAACCGATCGGTTCAAGCTCTGTCTGTGGTATCGTAAGTAATTTCAGTTTAATTTCTGTGTGGAACTTGTAAATGTTATCGGTTCGGTTTTGAACCAATCAGCTTGCTTTAAAACTTGAAGTTACAAAAATTAGAGGTTTTAGAGTGCGGTTCCCGGTTCTTATCGGTTCTAAAAAACACGGAATTCATTACGGTTTTCCCAAGACCCGTGACACGGTTAGGAACCGATAAGGGTGTCTTGCCTGGCACTGCCGCTAAAAGGGCAAGTTTTTGGTTAGGCTGGCATTATGTCTGAGAAACCCAAAAGAAAAACCGGGCCCACTGGGTTTCAACACTGTGATGCTTGTGGGGAAGTCTTTGCCAAGGCTGACCCACACACCACATGTGTATATTGTCTGGGGTTTGACCACCTCAGTTCATACTGCCAGATTTGTAAAAATTTCCCTGCAGCCACCCTGGATAAGAGAGTTGGCAGGCTCAGGGAACGAGAGGCCAAAAAGTCCGCTGACCCGGATGGTCAGCCCGGTTCGGTGCCAGCCGAACCGGAGGGAGTGCCCTCTGACCAGGGCAAGACTTCCTCGGCCAAACGCAAAGCTGGCTCGGATGAGCCAGTTCCAGTAAAGAAAACAAGAAAATCAGCAGGTGTGGAGCCCAAAATTTCTTTTCCAACTGCTGCAGAGATAGCAAGAGCTATTCAGATTGTCCAGTCACTTTCTCCGATTCCGTCCGAACCGCCACTGTCTGGTAAAAGGTCGGTTCCACCGGTTCAGGAATATGATGTTGAGGAGTTTTATGAACCAGAGGAGGGGGAGGATGATTATGAACAGTATGAATGTGACTTGGAGGGTCTGGGTGTGCCCATTGAACCGACATCTCCCAGACAGACCTTTAGAATCTCCCCTGTGCTTTCTGGAGTCCCCTCTCACTTTATGTTTTACAAAAAGTTGCTGAAACCCTCCAGCTCCCATTGGAGGAAGCTGTGGATGAGCAAGAGGAACCTGATTTTGTAGAAATGATGGATATACCAGAGTCTAGGAGATTGTCTATTCCTTTGCATAAATCATTTAGGAAACAAACAATAAAAATTTTAAAACTCCTAATTCTGTGCCTCCTGTGGATAAAAGATGGACAGGAGGTACACACTGTCAGTCCTGACACAGAATTCCTCTCACAGCAATGCAGTCATGTTAGGTGGTTCAGGCTGCAGCCTGTGATAAAGCTAATATTCCCTGGCTTCACATCCTCCTGACAAGGATTCCAGGAAGATTGATGCCATGGCTAAAAACAATACATGGCAGCGTCCTTGGGACTCAGGCAAGCAAATTACATGGCTTATGTAGCAAGGTATCAAAAATCTAGATGGGACACTGTCATGGCTTTGGCCAAACAGGCCTCTGGCCAGCTTGCTAATGAGCTGGAACAGGTGGCTGCTGATGGCATTAAGGCATCCAAGGTGCAGTTTCATGCTGCTGTGGATTTTAATGATGTATCCTCTAGAGTCATGGCTCGTCTGCAGCTTTAGTGAGGTTGGCCTGGCTCAGGTGTACTAGCTTGTCACAGGATACCCAGACTAAGGCTATGGATTTTCCTGTGGTGGGAAATTCTCTGTTTGGGGAGCAGACAGAGAATTATATGAAGAAAATGGATGAATATAGGACTACCTATAAGAGTGCCCAAGCCAAGGAGCGGCAAACCACTCCTCAGAGGCAGACCCCAAGGGGTAGGGGTAGGCCTTTTCACAGGCCTTTTTACCAAACCCAGGTCTCCTCTGCTTATGCTCAGAGGGGCTTCTTCAGAGGCAGAGGCAGACGGGTGTGGGCAGGCCTGCTCCCACCTCTCAGCCTAAAGCACCTGCCAAACAGACACCCTGATGGGGTGCCCAGGGCCAATTCTCCTTACCCATAGGGCAGGTTGGCTTACTTCATTCCAGAACTGGGTGTCTCTAACTTCAGACAAGTGGGTCCTGGAAGTAGTAAGCCAGGGTCTGGTTCTCAGCTTCAAAAGTTCCCAAAGATGAGAATCAGATCTTTCCCACCTGCAAACTCTTTAGAGACCTTTACTCTAGAAACAGAAGTCTCAACCCTCCTGGCTCTCAGAGCTGTAGAAAGAGTTTCTCCCCACACCAGGGCAGGGTCTGTACTCCAGATATTTCCTTACCCCAAAAGACAGGAGAATGGCGGCCCATTTTAGACCTCAGATATCTGAACAAACACCTTTAAAACCAAAGTTCAGAATGGTAACTCTGGCAATGATTTTACTCCTCTCTATGGCCAGGGACTGGCTAGCCTCCCTGGACCTCAAGGATGCCTATTTTCACGTCCTAATCAGAAGCTCCCACCGAAAGTACCTCAGATTCGAACTGCCCTCAGGTCACTACCAGTTCAGAGCAATGCCCTTCGGCCTCACCTCTGCCCCAAGGGTATTCACAAAATGTCTGGCAGTAGCAGTTGCTCATTTAAGGAGGCAAAGGATTGTTGTCTTTCCCTATCTGGACGACTGGCTCATTGTAGGCCAGTCCCCACAACAGGTAAAATCTCACCTGCAAGTTACCCAGCAGCTGCTCACCTCCCTGGGCTTCTTGCTAAATCTTCCAAAGTCAGTTCTGGAACCAGTTCAGGTGCTCACCTTCATAGGTGCAGAATTGACACAAAGCAGGCCAGAGCCTTCCTACCCTTAGAGAGGGTAAGGAACTTGGTGGCTCTGGCCTCCTCCTTCACTCTGCAGGTCTCTCGACCAGCAAGACACTTTTTGCAGCTCCTGGGGCACATGGCTGCGTCCACAGCCGTAGTGCAAGGAGCAAGATTTCAGATGAGGGACATTCAATTTCACTTGAGAGCCTTTTGGTCTCAGAGAAGAGACCCCCTTTCCAAGTTGGTCCCAGTGACCCGAACCCTGATCCAGGCCCTCCAGTGGTGGCAGGATCAGAGCAGTTTAAGACTGGGGTTCCCCTTCATTCCTCTGTCTCACTCCTTGACCCTCACTACAGATGCTTCCCTCCTGGGGTGGGGAGCCCACATGGGCGACCTCTCCACTCAGGGAGTGTGGTCCCTCCAGCAATCTCTGCTCCACATCAATTTGCTGGAACTCAGAGCTGTCTTTTTAGCACTTCAAGTGTTTTCTGCGTCTGTTCAGAACAAAGTGGTACAAGTCAGAACAGACAACACCACAACAATGTGGTACATCAACAAGCAGGGGGGCACTCGGTCTTCGGCCTTGTGCACCGAGGCAATGAAGTTGTGGTCTCTGGCCTATTCCCTGAACACTTCCCTCATAGCAGTTCATCTTCCAGGAAAGAACAATGTCCTAGCAGATGCTCTCAGCAGGATTTCCCAGGGCCATCACAAATGGTCTCTGGATCCTCAAGTACTGGGGATAGTTTTTGCCAAATGGGTCACCCCTCAGATAGATCTTTTTGCAGCCCCAGACAATCACCAACTTCCACTTTTCTGTTGCAGGCCCCCAGTGTTGGGCTCAGTCCCCCTGGATGCCTTTCTCCTAGATTGGGAAGGGAAGTTTCTTTATGCCTTTCCCCCCTTTCCCTCTCCTATTCAAGGTGCTAGTCAAAATCAGATCCCAGCCTTGCAGGGTGATTCTGATTGCTCCAGATTGGGCCAGGCAGCCCTGGTACCCACTCCTTCTGTCCCGAACAGTCCATCTTCCCTGTGTCTCCCAGGAATCACAACCTGTTAACCTGTGCACAGGGGAGAGTTTGGTTTCCAACCTCAAATCCCTCAACCTCAAGGCCTGGCTCTTGAGGAGTTAGAATTTGCTGACCTCACACCTTTCTCAGGGTGTTCTTGAACCTAAAGGCTTCTAGGAAGCCTTCCACTAGGGCTACTTATAATTCTAAGTGGAAAGGTTTTCCATTTGGTGTGCTGGGAAACATATTTCCCGGAATCTGCTGATTTGCCCATTGTTTTGGACATATGGTCCATCTTAATTCTTTTGGCCTGAGACCAGCTACCCTGAAAGTACATTTGGCAGCTGTCTCTGCTTTTGTTTCAGCAGGAAAGCCCTCCTCTCTTTCCGCTCACCCTGTATTTTCCAAGTTTTTTAAGGGATTACTTCATACTAATCCACCTTTTAGGGATCCGGCTCCTGCCTGGGACCTTAATGTTTGCATTGCCCAGTTAATGCAACCCCCTTTTGAACCTCTGTCTTCTGCAGGGCTTAAGTACTTAAGTTGGAAAACTGTTTTCCTAGTGGCTATCACTTCTGCCAGGCGCATAAGTGAGTTGCAAGCCTTGTCAGTAGAAACTGACTTTATTTCTTTCCACAGGGATAAGGTAGTCCTCAGGACTAACAGGAAGTTTTTGCCTAAGGTGGTTTCAGATTTCCATCTTAACCAATCTATCTCCCTTCCAGTGTTTTTCACTGAACATTCTTCCTCTGGTGAGAGGAGATTGCACAGTTTAGATGTTAAGAGGGCCCTAAGTTACTATATAGAACGTACCAAGGGTCACAGGTTCGAATCCCTCCAACTTTTTCTCACTTACGGTGAGGTCGGAAAAGGGAGACCTGCCACTAAGAGATCAATTGCCAGGTGGATTGTCTCTTGTATCCAATTTTGTTATCAGAAACTGGGGAGAGTTCCCCCCTCTGGCCTGAGGGCTCATTCTACCAGAGGTACAGCCGCGTCTCTAGCTGCTGTCAGAGACATCCCTATCTTAGAGATATGTCAAGCTGCTACCTGGAAAACGGTTCACACTTTCACCAAGCATTACTCCTGGATGTCCAGGCCAGGAGAGATGCTCGGTTTGTCACAGCTGTGCTTCAGAGCCTATTCCCTAAGTAGGTTCTGTCCTCCTCCATGGAGGTACTGCTGTGGTCTGTATCAGTCATAATATAGCAAGATTCTCATGTTGTTTGAAGAAAAATTACTCACCTTAGTAATGTTGTTTCTTCTAATGGAGTCTTGCTATATTATGACCTCCCCAGCCTGCCCCTCTCAGAACTTCTACTTGGGTATGGGGTAGGCAGCCTAGTGTGGGCAATTAGTTATGCCCATTATATGTTTTCCACCCTTCTTGGGGTTTTTTGGGGTGTGGTGTTTTTATTTTATATTATATTATTACTTCTGGTCCCCTGACTTGAGTCTTTGTGTTGGGACCAGCAATAGGTGTTAATATTTAGGTAGCCAGTTGGCTAGTGTAGGTTACAGCTTCCACACAGACCTTAGTGAGTTTTTGCTCATAAAGATCTGATAGTTTGGGTTTGAAATAACCCAGACAGAGCTTCTCTAACCGAGCTCGTGCTCTAAGTTCCATTCTTAGAATGGGAGTTAACTCTTTCACCTCCGGAGCAGTTCTAATGGTGGGACAAACTGCAATTGTCATAATATAGCAAGACTCCATTAGAAGAAACAACATTACTAAGGTGAGTAATTTTTTCTTCCTGACTATGCTGGCTCTTGGTACTGGTAAGCACCTCTGAGAATGCAAGTGATCTGACTACCACACTGCATGTCCTCCCCACCTCTCTGAATTTTTCCTGTACTACCCCTACCTCCTCCCAGGCTAATTCGTTGGTATCTAGATGTATAACTATGTGTGGTTCCCCCCAACTTCCCTCACCAACTCCCCCAGTCTCTGGGCATACTCTCTCCACCATCATCCCTGCCATTTAAATAATTTTCTTCCCCGTGTTTGGGTCCCCATCTTTCCCAGTGAATGCCTCTTAACTGTGGAGTCCCCAGAAATACCCCGCATTTCTGACTCACTTCTTCTTTCTTTCTCTGACAACTTCAAACTTGCTCCTCTACCTGTTTGCTTCTCCTCTGTCATGGGCACCACCCCACCCTTCCACCCCCCAACACCTGCTTCCTTTGTCTGACTACTTAACAAGCTTCTCTCCACCTATCTGCTTGTCCTCCATCATGGGCACCACATCACCCTTTTTCCCCACCTATCTGCTCATCCTCGGTCATGGGCACACCTCACCCTTATTCTCCTCAGCCCCTGCTGGACTGACCTCCCCACAGCCCCTACTAGCCCCTCAATTGGCCTTCCCACCCCCCTTCCTGTCCTTACCCTTCTGGCCACCCACACGCCTCTTCTACTTCCCCTCTCTTCCTATCACCTTATCCACTCCAACTCCTACTCCACTCACATGTTCTCCCTTCCCTGCCCACCATGACTAATCTGTATTGTCCTACTCCTTCCTCTACCTTACTCCTTCCTGATTCATTTGCCTTTACCCATCCTCTCTCTCCACCTCCTATTCCTCTCCTCACTTTTCAGAGAGTGGAAATCTGTTCATAGGTACCCTTTGAATGCTTCCTACCTGTTGCACCTCTCATGTCCCTCTTCCCACCACTTGCCATTCCTCCTCCCTGGACCCCCTGCCCTCCAAAACAGGGATACCCATGAAACCTGGGTGATACCTCTCCACCTGCCCTCTTCCTGATGACCTCTGTCCTTGGGGCATCATCCATCTGCCTTTCTCTTCCCTACACTGCTTCTTCTATGCTTTGCGTCAGCCTCCCCAGCTCCCATCTGAGCTGCCGTACTTCCATCCTTAGGTGCTGTAGGCTCCTGCACACTGGACAGCCCCATCATCCCACATTTCCCCCAAGAATAATGCTGCCCCACAACCATTACAGCACACCACTCTCTTCCCACTGTCCTAATGTCTGCACATGTTCCTATTCCCACACATCCTGTCGACTCCTGGCCCACTCATCCTCCAGATAGGCACTTCCATGTATAATCCAGATGAGGATGACTACAAAAGCCACAATTCCCACACTTCCATATATAATCCAGATGAGGATGACTGCAAAAGCCACAATTCCCTGCTAGCCTAGACAGCTAACCCTAAATACTCCAATCCCCAGTGCTTCCTTTGAGCCTCATTACTAATGTGAGCTGACCCTATATAGGGACCAGCTGGATCCTTACTGATTCTCTTGTCCTCAACACAAACATTACAACTCTTACAGTTCACTATAGATTATGTTTTTTTCAGTTCTAAGTTTTCTGTTTCAGGATTCTTACCACATCTGGGCAGTCTGTTTAAAAAAGTATGTCTAAAAAGTATTTGACTACCCTCTGTTTAGGGACCAACTGCATCCTTTCTGATTCCTTAGTCTTCAACACAAATGTAATAGCTCAGAGTTCACTATAGATTACATTTTTTAGTTCTCAGTTTTCCAGTTTAGGATTTATACCTCATCTTGGCAACCTGTTTAAAAAGTATGACAAAGTATTTGACTGCCTTCTACTAATCTCATAGTGCCTTTGTTTATGTCATCATTGTGCTCACCATGACAGTAGACTGTGATGTCACAAACTGCAGTTGTGAAGTAGGTAGGGGATTGTCAGATTCTTTTTGAAAGGCACAGTACAAGGAGTACTGCATTACCTGAAATATTTAGTCAACCTACAGTATAACAGGAGAAAGTAAATAACTAGAAAATACTAATGAAAAGCTATTGTAAATATAATAGTTTTAAATATTTTATTTTAGTAGAGACTTGCTCTTTAAAGTGAAAGATGTTTTGTGCGTGGAAGTTAGGCTGAAAAAAATAAACCTTCCCATGCTGTCTGTATCTTCGAGGCTTGTTGGCTTTAGGTTGGTTGTTGTCCATCTGTAGACTTTGTCAGTGAAGTATGTGGTACATTGCTAATTAGGTTGGATATTTTTGGCTGATGTATGTCATTAAGTCTAGAGTAGTCATTAATACTCTTCAGATTCCTGTGGCCAGTTATATGCATTATGTGTATGGGGGCAGAACCACAGTCATTCATTAATTCATTGCTTGCTTCCTGGCACTGTTTTTGGGATTTTGTGGGGGGGGGGGTTAGTAATGCCTGCATTCTCTCTTTTTTTTTTTTTTTTCATCTTGGCGATATTCATTCCCATTGATTAATTCTTAAACCATTTCATGTACTTGCCACACACTTGCTTTTGGTATTTATAACCAATCGGAAAAGGCTCTCTGTGTCCATGCACGATGATGTAGCAGGTCTTTAATCATAGTAAGTTTTGTAAGTTTGTTGGGTTCCGGTAGGCTCTTGATTTTATTTTTCTTTGATAGTTTATGTTGGCCCCTCTGCATATTTTAATGTGCCTTTCTGTGGAGCACTCCATAAATTCTAGGCCATTCTCATCGTTTTTAAGGGTGATATCTCCCACTTTCAGTTGTCTGACCTCAGTGCATGTTCTGATGTCAGAGTAGTGTGCATGCACCAGGTCAACCAAAGTGTGTACAGTAGGGATGCTGCTGTGTGGAGACCTAGCTCCTTTTTCTTGCAGAGTTGACTTATGAGGTCATTGTTGAGCTCATCAGATGCTTGAGCACAGCAGCTCTTGCCCAGGGACTTGAGCTCTTGTTGAACAGGTGTTAGGATCTTTCTTGTTGTTTGTCCCTACTCAGGGAGGGTGCTCCTTATAGCTCAGGTATCTTTCTGCACTCTATCGTTCTGGCTGCGTCACAGGAAATTGCTTTCAAATCAATAGAGGTCCATGGTCACAGCTTCTGGCACACTCTTTGCCTTACTTCTATCATAATTGCTGGGGTGCTGGCCTTACTTTCTCCCTCTCGGAGATCATCTTGACCTGCACTTCGAATAAAAGAAAGACCAAATGCAATTATTTCAAAGGTAAAGTCTGGCGCTTACCAAACTACAACGCTACACCTCCTGAAATTAATCCTGATGTTGCTGTTGTTTAGGCAATATCCACCCTAACCCGGCCCAAGTGGAACTACCTTAGGAACCTACCAACAAAGCAGGGGTCCATCACAATAGCCACAATAAATATCTGTAGCCTATTAAATAAAATTGACCTCCTTAAGATCTGGGTAGACGCTCATAATCCTGACATACTCGCTATCGTGGAAACATGGCTATCTCCTAAAATCCCGGATAATGCAATTGCTCTCCCTGTCTATTCCATTTTTAGGCTAGACCACACAATTAAGAAGGGCGGTGGTTGCATAATCTTCCTAAAAAATTCCTTTCGTGGGCTGGTTATGCCTCCAATTGATCTCGGTTGCTCTGCTCAGGCTTTAGGGGTTAAAGTACTCTTGGGGGCTCATAACAAAGCCCTCATTATAATCACAACATACATTCCTCCTAAGGACCCGGCCACCAGTCTGCATAAACTGCTGGACTACCTATGTGGCAAAAAACACCTCCGTGAGTTGATTTTTTTTTTTTGCATAAAAAGAATTTTATTCAACTTTTTGTGCACACATAGTCAATTCCATACAGAGGTTCATTTGTGCTCAGGTACAGCAACCACATTCCCACAATTCTTCACAAAACAAATTACAATCTTGAGTTTTATATCCATACCCACATACATAGGAACGCGTACCCCCATACTGTATATCAAACAGATCTAAAACCTCTTAAATCAATCCCTTATCTACAGTAATAAGAATGAGGTGCCTACTCCAAGGTCCTTCAAATCATTCCCACAGATTTTATATAGCTAAATATCTATACCACCCCACAGGGCCATATTCTTTTGTTGGGACAGATCCGCCAGGAAAGGGGCCCATTCCCTAACAAACAGGTCCAGCCTGTCTTTCACCAGAAGGGAGAGCCGCTCCAACCCCAGCATGTGCAGTGCAAGCATTCGCCATCCTCTTACTGTGGGGGCCACACAAGATACCCAGGTATTCTGTATACAGTGCCTGGCTAGAATCAATAACACTCTGACCCATCTTGGGAGAGGGTGCCAGTCTCCCTCTTCATCTGTTTCCACCCCAAACAAACATACCACATGTGTGAGTGTGACTGTCCTACCCCACACCTGCCTATTTTCAGCACTATTGATTTCCAAAATCGCTGTAATATATTACATGCCCCAAAACAGTGCAAGTAGGTGCCAATCTTCCTCCCACACCTCCCACAACAAGGTGAGATAGTCGGGTGAAATTTATGTACCACAGCCGGAGGTCTGTATATTCTGTGTAAACATTTGAAGAATGCTTCCTGGAATCTGTTACAAATTAGGAGGCCCCTATGCATAGACAGTAGTTGGAGCCAGTTCCGATCCCCTATCTGCACATTCAGATCTCGTTCCCAGAGTCTCTGAGTTTTGATAGTCAGGTCTGGCAGCCCTTGTCTCGTATCCCGCATCACTTTCCCTATGAAGCCCTTAGAGTCCAGCCTAGCAGACTGAATTATTGTCTCCATTCTTCTCAGCTCCCTATCCCCGGTCCGTCTCTCTTTAGTTTTGTTATATATGCTCTCACCTGGAAATATCTAAACCTATGTCCTTTTTCCAAATTTAACCTGTTCTGTAAGTCTGAGAAGGTACTAAGCCCCCTCCCACTATTGAGATCTTCCAGACTCCTTATTCCTCCTACCTCCCATCTCCTAAAACCAGGGTCCTCCCATCCAGGTAGGAAATATGGATTCTTGGCTACCGGAACCAAGTATGTATCTACTCCCTTCACACACCTTTGTTTCTTTATTCTACTCCAACTATTAAAAGTATGTTCCACCAATGGATTCCAAACTTCCCTCCTTCCATAAGCTCCCTTCCCCCTACTTTCTAAATAGGCTGATAGCCTGGCCACGCATCCCCTCTGTTCCAGATCCACCCACCTCGCTGCTGAGTGTACATGTACCCAATCACTTACATACTTCAGTTGAGCAGCAAGATAATACAACTCAGTATCTGGGAAACTTAGACCTCCTTTCTCCGTAGCCATTTTGAGTCGTTGCAGGCCAACTCTAGGTTGCTTCCCCCTCCAGATAAAAATAGAGAACATTCCTTCCAATCTTTTAATATCCTTCCTAGTCATTCCCACGTGTAACATCTGTAATATGTACACCAACCTGGGGAGGATATTCATTTTGATTAAGTTTATCCTTCCCAACCATGAAATTGGTAGGGAGGACCACCTCCTCAAGTCCGTTTCTATTGTCTTCAGAGCTGTACCATAGTTTATATCTGTATAAGGACCCCAGGGACCTACCTACCCCAATCCCTAAATATGTAAAAACCCGCTACCTTTTTAAATCCCCAATCCTGATTTGATCCTACCAATTTAGAAATCCTCATAATTTCAGACTTGTCTACATTAAGTTTATAACCGGAAGAAAGTGCGAATGTCCCACCAGTTGCAAAATGGGGGGCATAGATCTCTCAGGCTCTGTGATAAACAGCAGCATATCATCTGCATATATTACAAGCTTATGTTGTTCTCCGAAAGACCCTTACTCCCTGTATATCTCCACTTTCCTAATGGCACTGCAAGGGCCTCACCTGCTAATACGAACAGTATGGGACAGTGGGCATCCCTGCTGTGCCCTCACTTAGGTGAAAGCCCCAGAAAGGACCCCATTCACTAACACCTTTGCATGAGGGATCTATATAATGCGCAAGACCCACCCCACAAAAGTATCACCCAGACCAAACCGGGCCAACACCTCAAATAAGTAATCCCATTCCACCATATCAAATGCTTTTTCAGCATCCATTGAAATGATACAGGTATCCTCCTTCCGATTTTCTGCCCCCCATATCATATTCAAGAGTCTCCGCATATTATGATAGGAGAGATGCCCCTTGATAAACCCGGTCTGGTCTGGGTGAACTACATCAGGAAGAACGACCTCCAAACGCCCCGCCAACACCTTCGCAAAGATCTTGGCATCACAATTCAAAAGCGAGATGGGACGGAAAGAAGCACACTCCTGTAAATCCTTCCCTGCCCTGGGGATCAAACAGATCACTGCCTCAGAGAACGTATCCGGCAATCTCAAAGTCTCCCCCTCTATCTGTTGAAAGGCATCACATAGTGGTCCAGCTAACTGCCCCACTAGACATTTATAGTATTTTACTGGATATCTATCCGGTCAAATAGCTTTCCCAGTCTGAAGCTTCTGCATAGCCCCAAGGACCTCTGATCTGACAATAGGGGCATTTAGTAAATTTCTTTGCTCCCTCGTCAGTTTAGGTAATTTCAGCTTCTGCAAAAATGCCTCCCCGTTCCCCACTCCTCCCTCCTTTTTGTATAGGGTTTCATAAAAAGCTTTGAAGCAGTCCCTTATCTGCTGAGGAGATTTACACAGCACTCCCCCTCTATTTTTAAAAGCTGCAATATGGGTTGCCGCTTTCCTCCCTTCATCAATCGAACCATCAGCGGTCCTGGTCTATTTCCCATTCATAAATTTCCTTTACCAAATGTCCATGCAGTTCTAGCCTCTCCACTAAGCAATGTGTTCAGTGCTTCTCTAGTGGCTCTCAGTTCCCCCCAAACCACTTCCTCTCCCCATTTGCAGATCTTCTCTCCAAGTCTCTCACTCTAGTTTCCAATTCCCTTCTCTGTTGTTGCTTCTGTGTTTTAACTCTGGCTACATATTGTATGATCATCCCTCTCATATAGGCTTTCCCGGCTTCCCAAATAATTGTCTTACTAGTCGGGGTATTGATATTTGCTACAATATAATGCTCCCATTGATCCCGAAGATACTCCTTGAAGTTCTTGTCCCCCAGTAAATAAACCGGGAACTTCCACAGCGGCAGACCCTCTCTCCGCCTATTCATTTCCAGTGAGAGAATCACCATGGCATGGTCTGAGATATAAATAGGGCCATGTTTAACCTCCCTCACCCTTCCATGCCACGCTTGTGGGAAGAAAATGTAATCAATCCGAGACCAAGTGCCATGCGGATTTTAATAAAATGTATACTCTTCTGCACCAGGATTATATTCCCGCCACCTATCCACCATCCCAAGATCTTCCATCCCCCTTTGCCATTGACGGATTGCTTCATGCTGTCATCCCTTTCTCTGGGAGTGATCCTTTACAGGATCCAGAGTGCAGTTTAGATCACCCCCTAGGAGTAGGCCCAGAAACTGTTCTTTAATCATGAGCGACAGGAGATTCACATAGAAGGAGGCTTCAGACGCTGCTGGGGCAAATATTGAGCCAAAAGTAACTTGTTCCCCCCATAATTCACCCACCACAAATATATATTGCCCTCCCATCTGGTCTTTAACAACACGTTTCACCTGGAAAGGAAGATGTCTGTGCAGAAGGACAGCGACCCCTCTTTTATGCGTTTTAAATGACGCTGCAAAGCATTTTCCCACCCAACCCCTTGCCAATTTCCCATGTTCCTTCGCAGTGAGATGTGTTTCCTGTAGCAATGCTACATGAATATTCTGTCTCCGCAGTGCTGTGAGGAGACTGGTTTGCTTGACTGGAGTCGCTATCCCTCTGACGCTCCAAGAACATATATTCAAGTCTTGTGTATTAGCCATTATTAGAGAAATAGATTATGTTCAGATAACTCCCCCTAGCACTCATCAAATCTCCCTTCCCCTCTGCAGCCCAAAAATCTTGTGACTTCTGCTAACCGATAATGTCCCTCAGAAACAACTGAAGCACCCCAGTACAGCATCTATAACTTTGTCTGCAACAATATTGAAACAACAAAACTAACCGGACTATAAGAAAAGTCCAACTACTAACCACATAGGCGAACATGCCCTCCCCAACCTTAATCATAAACAAAATATCCAAATCCCCTTCCCCCTTGTTTCCTCTACAAATAATTTGTCTCCTTCGCTTCCATTTCCCCGAGTCAAAGGACATTCCCCATGACCCTATCGCTGACACTAGCTGCCGACTCTGCATAAGTGTCAATACCTTCCCTCTATGCAGCTGTGGCCAGTCCCCCGTCCCCCCGCCGAGATATGTACCTTAGTGCCCAACAACCTCCAATCCAGACCCACCATTCACCCAATATAGAGTAATTTGCCTCCCAGGCGTGTTTGCGCCTTCTAGCCAAGCCCCACTCACTTGACATTTTATCTTAAGTGCGCAGAGCGCACTCCCCCATATATTATTGGTTCAGCCCTACGAGAATATTACGCTCTCCTGCCAATATAATCTCCCCTGATCCATCCTGAGACAAGATTATGGGGAGAGATGGCGGATTCCCGTATGATCTGCGGTGTCCCTCCCTCCTCTCCTTTTCCCCCGATCACCATCCCTCCCCTCTGATACATCAACCCTCCCTACATCAGAGCTTACCCCATTTATCCCTTCATATTTATTATACATCAGACAGGCACCTCCAGCAGGGAGGCAAAAAATTAAGACAACTGCTTTTTGGAGGTGTCCTTATGTGGCTTTGTCGATATTTTCTAGGAGTCCCAATATGCACGCCCTGCACCTCCGTACACCAGAGAGTGAGAGGAGAGTCCATCCAAGTCCCAGCACAAAAAATAAATCAAGCATGGACATCAGTGCCCTGAGATGCTCACATAACTATTTCCAAAAGTGCCCTCCATATCAAGTGTCCGATCCAATATCAGTCCCATCCTCCAAGGAGCCAAATCTCACATTTCACCTTGCCTGTTTGTGCAAATCCTCCACAAACTTCACTGCTTTCTCAGCATCCAAAAATGAGTGTGTGGTGCCCTCGTGTTTCACTTTAAGTATGGCTGGAAAAATTAAGAAGTTTTCTATTTTAAGTGAACGCAGGATAGCCATGGATTCATTAAATTTCTTACGTTGGTTCAAAAGCCTTGCTGAATAATCCTGAGACAAATATAAGTGATGATCTTCCAACAAAAGCTGCCCTTTCTCTCTAAAGGCTCATAACACCGTCTCCCGATCCTGGTAGTGATGGAATCTCATAATGATTTGGCGGGGTGGTTGTCCCTCAGGGGGCCTGGGCATAACCGCCCGGTGCACTCGCTCTAGCTTCATCTTTCCATTCTTAGGCGTTAGGCCCAGTAGCTTAGGCAGAGTCTCCAAACAAACACTCAGGACATCACCCCCCTCCATCCCTTCTGGCAAGCCTCGTAAATGAAGATTTAGCCTTCTGTGGTAATTCTCTTGGTAATCAGCCGCTTCTTCATGTCCTCCAGTTCTCGCTGCAGCGCTAAGACCTGCAATGGCACCCCCTGCAACTCATCCTCCAGCCGAGAAATTCGGTTCTCCGCCTCTGTTATTCTAGATCCCTGTACTGTCTGCTGAGTCAACACCTCCTGCAGCCGATCATCAATTCTGGTCTCAAGCTTACAAAGTTGGGGCTCCAGAGCTGCTAAAACCTGGCCCGTCAGCTCCCAGCCCAATGTGCTCACTTCCGTGGCAGATAGGGAAACTACTTGATGGCTTTCAACTTGAGAGCAGGCCGCATTCTTCTTCGTAGATTTACTAACTTCCCTCTGACTTTTACCCACTCCCGACGTCAGAAATTCCTCCATACCAGCTCCTCAAACGGTCTTGTTGCAAAATAAACCATCGTTACAGGCACTTTCAAAGTTTTTTATAACAGTTTTTATCTAGGCAAGGTGGAGCGAGGTTTAGGCATGTCTGTACTCTTCAAGTGCTCATTAGCCCCCCCCCCCGAGTTGATTTTAATGGGGGATTTCAACTTAAACTGGTCATCAGGGACAAATGGTATATCAAAGGACACAATGGCATCTCTACACCTTTCGCAACTCGTAAACTCGCTGACCAGGATAAACTACAAAACCGGAACCAGTACCGCCATAGACCAACTTCGTTCCCAAGACTGGTCCTTTCTGGATATAGCGAATGATATCAACAATGCGCTCAAACACTTCATCAGTGTTTTCAACACAGCCTGCGACACCCATGCCCCACTTAAGAAAATGAAAGTTCATGGGATGGTTAATTCATGGATTACTCCTGAAATAGTAAGGATGATGCTAAGGGACCACCTCTGGCAACAGACTAAGTCCTCATTGAAGCAACAGGATCTGCAGGCTTACAAAGCTGCCAGAAATAGCTGTACTAGGGAAATCAGACAGGCAAAAAGTAGGCTCCATAGAGAGTAGTCTCCAATTCCTGGGGTGACAGTAGGAGTTTCTGGGCCAATATAAAAGACATCACAGGCAAAAAACAAAAGACTGCACCAGCAATTCTATTGGAGGATGGCCATCCCGTCACTGATCCACTCCAAACTGCTAATTCTTTCAACACAGCTTTCACCAATCTGTCAGGTGTATGCCCCAAAGATTTCTTCGTTGATGCTCCTGTGTCATTAGTTGGGGACACTGACTCAACTCGTTCTGAACACCCACCTTTTTACTTCAAAAAGGTCTCCCAATCCCTAGTCCAAAAACTCCTGACTAAAGTCCTTGGCAAATCCAGACATAGTGAAGACTCGCTAGACCTCAAAATCCTGGCACTGACTCTTGAAGAAGTACTCCTACCAATTACCAAGATTCTAAACTTATCACTTACCCTCTCACAATTCCCAGAAGTCTGGAAATCTGCGTTGGTCACCCTTGTGCATAAATCTGGTGATCCGTCACAGCACTCTAACTACAGGCCGATATCAATACTCCCTCCACTATCAAAAGTCCTTGAACGTATAGTCTCCAATCAAATGGTTGATTATCTTGAAAAGTACAACATACAGTGTCCTCAACAACATGGTTTCAGGAAAAAACATAGCACTACCACAGTTTTACTTGAATTTACCAGCTACATACATCAGTCCTTCGACAACAAGATTGTTGGTGCTGCTTTCATCGACCTTATGAAAGCATTCGACACTGTGAATCACAACCTGCTTCTTACTCAACTTGCCTCACTTGGTGTCTCCCAAAACCCACTGAAATGGTTTGGTAGCTACCTTGCTGATAGGTCACAGCGGGTAAAAATATCTAATATTGTCTCTGAACTACAGTCTGTCCAATCTGGTGTCCCTCAAGGGTCCATCTTTGGCCTTCTCTTGTTTAGTATCTTCCTAAACAACCTACCCCAATGTTGTCAACTTAGGACTCTACTCTATGCCGTCGATGCCGTCATCTACACAAACAATACTGATCCCGCTGTGCTCGAGTACAACCTACAAACAGGCTTCCTTGAAGTTGAGAAATGGTTCATTCAGCACAAACTTGTCCTGAACTACAAAAAAAACTAAGCTTATGCTGTTCTCCTCCCCCCGACATACGCACTGGTCATATGCCATGATAATAAAAAATAACCTCGGTGCACCTCTTGAACAAGTTCAACAATTCAAATATCTGGGAATAACCTTAGACAGCTGTCTCTCATATGTACCCCACATCGAGACCATTGCTAAGTCTGCGAATGCAAAGCTAGGCCTACTATTTAGGCATAGAAGAAACCTAACCCCAGATGCACTTAGACTGGCAGTTAGCAGCTCTGTGATATCCACCACTGACTACGGTCTAGCAATATATTGTGCAGCCACCCCCACATCACTAAAAAGGCTGAACTTAACACTTAACAAAGCTTGTAGGCTCCTCATGAACTCAGACCGTTTCACGCACACTTGTGATCTTTACACAGAAACTGGCTGGCTCAATCTACTACTGAGTATCAAGTATCACTCTTGTATACTAGCAATTAAAGCTCTCAGTGGAGATCTACCTGCCGGAACCTCCTGACTTCTACCCAGAGCCCACAAGGTCCGACATACTCTGGCCTCGGCCAATGAGTTCCTACTAGTACCAAGGTTCCGAACTACACAGTGCCAACGATCTTTCCTTTACAGAGCCCCTATCTGGCTAAATGGCCTTGGCCATGAACTAACAAGACAAACTGGTATATCCAAGTTCAAACGTCTTCTGCACAAACACATCCTGTTAGAGAGCTCCTGTGACGGTCGAGTTTGAGAACTGCTTTGCCCTCTTGAACCTAATTTCTGTCCCACTTTAATCCCTACTACCACTAGCTTGGACTCCCCTCCTCTGGCTCATTTCCCTTCCTTTCCATCTCCACCTTAACTCTCTCCCTCCCACCTGCCATCTCTTGACAAAGCCCTGTGGCTGCTCCCCCCCCCACCACTTCCTCTCATCACCCTCCCTATATCAACTACCCCTACTTCCCCTCCTCTCTCTATCTATTGCAATCAAAAGTGACTTGTAATCATATCTGTTTTGTACTTGCAATTTTTGTACCATGCTAATTTGTTTGTTGGCCTCAACTTGCTTTAATTTTCTGTCTTCACGTGGCAGTTTGATCCCTCTGTTTTACCTTCCCTAACTGATGTGGAACCTTTGTAAATGAGCTTTTATGAGCTCAAAGGTATTGTTAATCCGAGATGTGAATTAAAAAAAAAAAAACTGCTCTTAAGCTGATGGGCTCATAGTGTGACTCATCCCTTTTTTCGTGTCATTAAAAACTGTCAGGCAGTTTATTTAAAACAGCAAGCTCTGTGTCCTTCATGTCTTGCTCCTCCATGTGTACATCTTTTAAATAGGTTTGTAGGGTGGAGAGGTTGTAGAACTTTTTGCATGTTGTATTTTAATTCTCAAGACAGGAAATGTGATCCTGCAGGGTGCAGTCTAAAAGATTTGCATTTATACTGTAGTAATTAATTTAGCTGCAGTTGGTGATGCTGTAGCCGCAGTCATTGTAGCAGGGAAACTGGCAACAGTAGCTGCCATCGCAGGTGATTCCTTGGTCACTTGCTCAGTGCCCTGAGAGTAGTCATCCTTTATTTAGCTTTTGTTAACCAGGTAAGTACACTAGACAAGACAATTACCTATTTTCAGATACGACCCGGGAGAGAACAGGAAATACGACATGGTACAACAAGATACACTTTAGGCTATTACACAGTGTCAGAACAACACCTAGTCAGCAGGTAAAATGGTCATAACAAAATATAACTGAACACCAAGCTGCAAGCAGTGCATTATATACAAGTCATTATACAGTATGAGTCCATTTATACAAATATATACAGTATACCATCCCCGGCAAGGGGAGGCACCAGGGCAATACCCATAGCCTAATGAATTGTGTGCAGGACAGAATCCATGCAGACAGGCAGAACATAAGGAGGAAATGTTCAGTGCAGGGGGCCAAGTGGGATTACGGAGGCTTGGGACATCCACACACTGACAAGAGCTTTAAGTGTCTCCACAGGGAGGTTTGGAGGCCAGCCTGGAAGGGGGCAGAGCGAACCTGGGCAGGAAGGGAGTTCCATAGTCTGGGAGCGCATGAGGCAAAGTTTTTGTCACCCATTTGAGTGCATGTCACCGGATCCTTAGAGCAACAGTGCCTAGGATCTGAGGGAGGTTTTAGGGAGACCGCTTGGAACGAGGAGCTCCGCTAACCCAGGTGAGGTGCTGGTACCAAGGACCTTGCCCGTGAAGCAGCCCAGGACAAAATTTAGGTAGTTGGATAGGGAGAGCCAGTTTAGCCTACTATAGAGGTCACAGTGGTGGGTGAGTCTAGGGGCAGCAAGCACAAAATGGCAGACATTGTTGTATGTGACAGTCCATCTGGCGAGATGGACTTTGGACGTATGGGCAAACTGGAGAAGTCCATAGCAGAGGGAGGGGAGAAACACACCTCTTGCCAAAGCAAGGCGAGCAGCTGGCGTAAGATTGCTCTTTGCACGATAGGCTAGACCCAGCTTACAGTTAACAGATCTGCAGACACTGAGGATATGTATTCCAAGGTCGAGCTGAGGATCAAGTGTAACCCCAAGGTATTTGATGGAGTTGGTGATGTGGACCGGGGCTCCATCAAAGACCAGTGATATACAGGGGGGCTGGGGAGGCCTTAATCTTGGCTAGGGACCCAAAGAGCATGGCCTGTGTTTTATTGAGGTTGAGGACCAGCTTGTGAGACGTTATCCAAGATTGGATACTCCTTAAGTCCTCGCTCAACTGGTGGTTTATAACCCCAATGTCCTGGGAGTGGGTCATGATGACCAGGTCATCCGCATATAGTATGGACCTGGAGTAGGAAGAGGTAGCAGGTAGGTCATTCACAAAGATGGAAGAAAGCAGGTGCCCCAGGACTGACTCCTGGGGACACCTGAGGACACAGCTTTAAGATCAGTCATCTCAACAACATCTCCACCTCGAAACATGCTCAAGAGCTGTTGGTCTTTTAACTATCACAAAATGTGCAGGTAGACAGGTTGTTCACACTTTTTCTTTACAGGGATACCGTAGTTTGCTGGGACCCTATTTCTTTAGTGTTGTGTGGCAGTTGTGGGCTGTGCAGCTGAGCAGTTTAAAATGCCAATGATCATGTGGCCTCTGTCAGCTGCAGCATGTGCAAAGGTGTGGTAGCACAGCATGAGTCAAAATAAATAACATACACTACTGGCGTGATAAAAAATATGGCAAACCAGACTGGATAAAAAAAAAAATATCTAGCTAATCATGATACTAGGAAGTAAATAAATTTTTTTTTTATTTGCAGGTTTTCACATTCATGTATGTTATATAAATGAAATGACCTCATATAGGGCCTGATGCACGAACGGGCACAAAGTACACATGAGTGGCACATACCCCAACCATGCAGCTCCTCATCTGTGGACAGGTGCGTACCGGCTGATATTCACCATCACCGGCCACCTGTCCATGGCCCCACCCCCAAGAGTGCAACCGCGCATTGCTGGCTCTGGTCTGTGCAGGGGCGGAGTGTGAGATGCAAGCAGGTGACCAGTCAGAGGCCTGCCCTGGGTTCCAGAGTGGATACCTTATGCTGGCATGTAGTGGAGCCTGGGAAGCTGTGAACTCTATGGAATTAAGGGGACAACGTCATCTCCCATCAGGGCTGGCCATAGGGTGTGTAGTGATTAGTGCCACCTGCAGATGTACATGTGGAACACTTCCTTGTCTGCCCCCCCCCCAAGAACATATGCCCTGTATTCTGGCACAAGTACAGGTAAAGCTAATGTATAGGAGGGTGGGTGTACCAATCGCGAGAACAAAGAGAGTACTGGTATCGGTACAGTACAGGTGTGGTACTAGGCCGCTATGCAGGTACCGTCGGCATACTGTATGATGTGTCGTGCCCATACATACATGGTACCTGGAACTAAGGACTTGCAGCGTGGTCTCTCACAGGAGCTGGTCACGTATAGTACTATGTCCCTTGCTCACATTCCTGTCCCCAGGATATGTCCTGCATGCAACTCCTCTATGATACATGGCAGCCTTTTCATGCAAAAGGTGTCCAGTGTACTTGTTGGTCCCACTTCTCCCCACACAGCGCTCTGTGCTACTGTCCACTCTCCCCATCCCTCCCTTCCCACCACGTCCTGACACCTGTCACCATACACAGCATGGCTGCACACTAACATCTGCCACCCTCCCCGCAGCAGCAGCAACATTATGCATCACCAACCCGGTTTCGAACCCGTACATGCTGTATGGAATATGCAAGAGGATGCGGCAGCAGCTGCTGCACTGCATGGTCTGGACTGTCCAGTACATGTTCCCATGTCCATCACCCTCCGCACCTGTGGCACTAGGTCTTCCTCTGCCTGACACTCCTCACCGTACGTTAGTGAGCCACTGATGGGGCAACCGTACCCACTCGTGGTCAAGTGTGGGGCATGTTGTACTCATGGTCACTACCGCTGTGTCTGCTGCTATGCTGGCCACTCACATGGCATGCTTATGTATTTTTGTCTATATGTGGTGCTGCACCGCACACTTTCCATTATGGGCATGACATGCGAGGGGTGTTGGTGTTGTACCTTTGCACACATAGCAGTTCGCAACATGGTTCAAAACAACACAGGACCATACCCGACAGCATTGCCATCTGCAGTGCTCTATGTGTGCATTGGAGGGATGCATAACCCTTACCCTGCCGTAACTCCTACACCCCAGTGTGCTGCACTCTGTGCCTTTGTGAATGGCTCAGAGTGCAGGCACGGCCCTGACACCCCCCCCCCCGGCCTATCCCTGGTGTGGAGTAGCATGATTGGCTGGGGGATCCAGTGCACAACTGGCTGGCATGCATTTTGTGAATGCCACTGGGTGTCCTCGGGACCCCTGCTGTGTGACTTTCCCATGTAGGGTTGCCTATCCGCCACACATAAGCGGTGCATAGACTTCATGCATAGGGCCCATAGCTTGTACCACTCTTGTTTCTGTAGGCATTATAACTGAGTAGCATGATAAAAAATACTTGATTTTCTGAACTGCAGTGAAGCATTTTATGGACTGAATGTGAAATTTATCTGGTTTGATAAATGATCTGAATGGACCACATGATAGGAGCTTGTCTGCGTTCATGTTCAGTCCATCAATAAAACAGTCAGTTTGCAGTAACAGTTTCATCTCTCCACACAAGGTTTTGATTGTCTTCTGCATTAATAATGTTTCTCTCTTTCTAGTGTCTGGAAGGCCTTTACTATCTGGAAAGCCAATGTTCATAGTTTCAAGACAGAAAACTGCAAGTAAGTCTGAATTATTTGTCTATTTAAAAGTTTCCTTCAAGAAAGCCGCTGAGAGCAGCTGATTTCCAGCTGTATCTTTGGGGGAAGGGGATGGGTGTACAGAAATTCAAAGGTTAAAAATAGTAAAAGCATATGCATATATGGAACAGTGCAAAACTGAATATACTGCACAATTACAAGACAGTGAAAAAACAAAAACAATGTGGAAATACAGAACACTGCAAGACTGAATATACTGTACGATTACATGGCAGTGCAAAGATAAAAAATAATGTGAAATTATGAAATAGTGAAAGACTGAATATGCTGTATAATTTCAGGTTAGTGCAAAGACAGTGACACATAACCCGAAATTACATACGAACATATGAAGAAGCCAGCAGAAGAAGGCCACTTGATCTATCAAGTCTGCTCATATGGGTCCACAGCTTGAGCTAATGTCCCTGCCCTCCTTCCCCACTCCTCCCATCCTCCCTACCCATGATCCTTACCTTCCCCATGTGCCTATCCCAACCTCTCTTAAAGTTGCCCACTGTCTTCAACGAGATTACCTCTTCTGGCAGCACATTTCAAGTGTCCACCACCCTCTCTGTGAAGAAGTGCTTCCTGGCCTCTCTCCTAAACCTCCCACCCTCCAGCTTAAGACTGTGTCTCCTCGTGTTATGGTTTCCACTCAGCTTAAAGGGACTCTCCTTATCAACCTTATTTATCCCTTTCAAGTACTTGAAGGTCCCAATCATGTCCCTCTCTCTCTCCTGTCTTCCAGGGAGTACATGTTCAGTGCCCTCAACCTCTCCTCATATGCCATACCCTGCTGACCAGCACTCATCTTTTTAGCCCTCCTCTGGACCTTCTCCAGCAGGTTAATGTCCTTTTTGAGGCGTGGGTACCAGTACTGAACTCCATACTCTAGATGCAGCCTTACCAGTGACCTGTACAAGGGCAGTATAACCTCCTCTGGCATACTACTGATTCCCTTAGATATGCATCCCAGCATATTGTTTGCCTTTGATGCTGCCTTCTTGCACTGCGTGGAGTGCTTCAGGTCACTAGTGATCATCACTCCCAGGTCCTTCTCCTCCTCTGATGCAGATACTCAGACTCCACCCAGGTAGAACTCTGTTCTGGGATTCTTGGCTCCAATATACCTATACCTCCTCTAGCTCCATCTCTGACATTAATTCCCACCTCTCTTCCGACCTGCAACAAATCCAAACATGGCTCATACCTCACCACCTCATATTAAATGTTACCAAGACCCAGGTCATGCTCCTCGGGTCCTGCAGGAAGCTCAGTGCCCTAAACTCCTCATTTCTGGTCTCTTGTCTCGATGGCTCCCCTGTACAAGTTACTGACTCCTTCAGATACTTAGGGGTCACTATGGATCCGTGTCTCAGTTTCTGTCTCCATGTCAATGCGGTATGCAAGTCTGTCAATGCCAAATTTGGGTTGGCTTATGGTGTCCGCCATGCCCTGACCCCTGCTGCTAGGATCTCTATCGCCCAAGGGCTTCTGTTCCTTGGTCTTTGCTCTGCAGTGCCGGTCTTTGCTCAAGTGCAGGCAAACATCCTTCAAGCATGGGATGTTGCCAGTAACAATGTCTGCAGATTTGCCTTGTCTACCCATTGGTTTAAAACCACTGCACACTTTACTCTGACCTCTGCTGGTTATCCCCCTCCTCCCGGCGTTTATATTCCATAGGCTGCCTGACCGACAATATAATTCGTTCTTCTCTACCCTCCTCCCTTGCAGCCATATTCACCCCAATTGACTGCCCCCGACTCCTCCGGTCCTCAGTGTCAGCCCTGGTCACTGTCCCTAATTGCTCCATCAAAATGCGTGAACTTGCCTTCTCCGTCTACGCTCCCAAATTCTGGAACTCCCTTTGGTTTTCCCTTAGAAGCTCCAGTTCTCACCCTGCCTTCAAGCATGCACTCTTTAATTACCTCACCTCCCTAGACACATGTAAATGCATTTGGTTCGTGTATTACACCTCTTTATTTGCTCTAGTTCATGGAACATACCTCTTTACTTGCTGTTGCACTACTATCCCCTTCCCTCGTCCTATGCCACCAGCACTGCTGTTATGCACTTATGTTACTGATCTCTGCAAGCTGTTTTTATCTCTTTTGTACTGTAATGCTTATGCTATGTATGCCATCACTTTCCTACTAAGTAATTCTACTGTCATGTAAGATTGTTGATTTCGTTATGTACTGCATTGTATCAGTTCCTCTCTATACTATTGTTTGTAACTTGTTTGAACTGTTAATCTCCTGGGTCATGCCTGAAAATAGGCAATCCTGTCTCGTGTACTTACGTGGTTACCAAACACAAATAAATAAATATGCATAACTTTGCATTTCTTGGCATTGAAGCCAAGCTGCCAGATCCTGGACCACCTCCCCAGCTTTTCCAGATCTTCCTATAGGTCCTGTATCCCTTCAGCTGTGTCCACTGTCCTGCAGAGCTTGGTGTCATCCATGAATAGGCACATTTTGCCCTTAATGCCATCCCCAGTGTCACTGATGAAGACATTGAACAACAGCAGTCCCAGCACCGATCTGTGGGACCCCATTGGTTACCTCTCTGGTGCCAGATAACTCCCCCACAACCACCCTCTGGTTCTGTCCTCAGTCAGTTTTCCACCCATCTGGCCATCTTTTCCCCAACCCCAAGATCCACCAACTTCCTGATCAACCTTTGTTGGGCACAGACTCAAAGGTCTTGCTGAAATCAAGACAGAGATTGTCTACTGCTTGGCCTGTCTATTCCTACGGGTTATAATGTCATGACAATAGCATACGACATTATGTCGAACCCAGAATAGCATTAGTGTGCAGTATAATGGTGCAATACGATATACGCTATTGCACCACTAGCGCTAGTGTAGGGCAGAGCCCCCACATAAAGACATATGCCACATGGCAGAAATCGCGCTGTACTGGCAGTGCGATTTTGCCATGCGGCATAATGTCTTGCAACATTATGACCCCCGTGCCCTGTCTATTGCTTTAGTGACACAGTCAAAGAAGTCAGTCAGATGCATTTGACACGATCTCCCCCCCATGAACCCATGCTGCCTAATATGCTGTTATGGAACAGTACAAGATTGAATATACTGTACAATTACATGGCCTTGCAAAGACAATTAAAAATAGTGTGAATATATGGAACAGTGCAGGATTGAATATACTGTACAGTTACAGTGCAATGCAAAGACAAACAATAGCATGCATGTATGGAACAGTGTAAGATTGAATATACTCTACAACTACAGGTTAGTGTAAAGACAAAACTAACATGCAAATATACAGTGCAAGACTGAATGAATATAATGTACAATTATTGGCCAGTGCAAAGGCAGTAAAAAAAAAATTTACAAAATTATGCATTGAGAAAAGAAATATACAGTGCAAGAATTACAAGATACATGTTCTGCTTCACAGAAATATAGACTGACAGACCACTCATACTGTATGTCAGGCATGGGAGTAGATTAACAGATGAGCATGTACTGACATGAGTGTTATTGTCAGGGAGTAGGACCTTCAAGGCAGAGGAGATGGGTGGAGTGGGGATAGTAGAGGGTGTTTAGAACACAGCCTGGGAATCTGAATTTGAAGGTAGCTTGACCAATAGTTGCTTTCACATGAGAGTGAGGAGTGTGAGTTGGAGTTATAAAGCAGATAATGAGGAACAGAAGCTAAAACATGAATCCTAAGATATCCTTAAAGAGGCCCTGACACCATTAGAAAAACTTGAAAACAATGTGAGATTTAGACAGATTTTAGTTTAGATTTCATATATTTTGTAGAAATCTTTCAATTTTTGCAGCTGCATGGCATCAGAGCTACGCTGACATATTGCTTAAAAGGGCTCTGGGGAAGGGGGTGGCTTTCTCTCAACTCCATCCCCCCCTCGCATTTCTCAGAATGGCCACACTACATTGTGAAGTAAAATTATGTTAAAGGCCTAAATCATCCAGTCAAAAGAAGACAAGTCTTATCATACCTAAAATCCATACATACAGACATTGCATTGATCCAGGAAACCCATATGGTAACAGAAAATATGGAATAGCTAAGAAAAATGTGGGTAGGAGGCATCGTACATAGCTCTTCCACAAAAAGAGAAAAAAAGGGGCGGATATTTTATTTCATAAAAAACTTAACTGTAAAATCTTAAAGACCTACAAAGACATGGATGGCAGATGGATTTTAGTCCAAGCTGAAATAAATGCTAAGCCCCTATGGTTAGGTAATGTGTACAGCCCTAACTGTGATGACCCTGAATTTTTTAATATATTTAATCAAGTTCTACATGAAAACCTTATGAGAATGCAGCTTTACTCATTGGAGGAGATTTCAAACTCACCTTAGATAACTATTCGGTCAGAAGTAATCCAAGAGGGGAAACCTATGTAAGAGCAAGGAGGAGTTTAAAACCATTAATGCAAGAGTGGAATTTAACTGATACCTGGAGGTCAGAACACCTCTCCAGAAGGCATTTCACATTCTACTCCTTACCATGTGACTCTTATAGTCACATACATTATTTTTAGGTAATAAATAAGCACTTCTGGGTGTAGAGAGTAATCACATAGGAGTCATTGCAGTCTCTGACCATGCTCCCAATTCTTGTCTTTTTACGAATCTGGGAGTTACCCAAAAATCCCCCAGATGGAGACTGAACCCACTTTTGGCTGCCTCTTCAGGCTTCCAAACATGGGTCAGAAAAAGAAACAGAACAATATTTCTCACTAAATGTCACCTCTGATGTAACTTCCTCCACTGTCTGGGAAGCTTTCAAAGCTTACATACGAGGAAAGACTATAGGGTATGTTGCAGTGCAACGTGCTGTATTAAAAGAGAAGGACATAGAAAAGAGTTGGAAACCAAAATACAATGTCTTGAAGCTGAATACAAAACAGGAAGAAATAAGAGTGAAGAGCTTAAATCCAAAATTAGGGGGAAAAATATGAATTAAATAATTTGTTTTATAAGAAATCAGAGTGGCTCATCTATAAAACGAAACACCTTTATTGGGAATCTGGGGATAAATGTGGAAAATTACTGGCTCATAAACTCAGAAAACAAAAAACAACGTCTAATATTACTGCTCTCCAATATAAATATGGTCAAACCCAGACAATTCCCCAGAAAATTAATGACATCATGAAAAACTTTTATTAAGATTTATACACATCAAAAACTACTCTCAATCAAAACAATATTAATAACTTTCTGAAAGGGGTTAATATGCCTCAACTGACACTTCAACAAAGTAAGAACTTGGTAGCACCTGTTTCAGCCGTGGAACTCCAAATGGCCATAAAAAAACTAAATAAGGGCAAAGCTCCAGGCAGAGATGGATTCCCGTCCGAAATGTATGAACCCTTGATGCTAATAATTACACCACACTTATGCAACATGTATAATGAATCCCTTGCTAACAAAACATTTCTACTTACACTTAGAGAAGCTATTATAGTACTATTACCAAAGAAAGGCAAAGATCAGTTGAAGTGTGAAAATTATCGGCCAATCTCTCTGCTAAATATGGATGCCAAGTTAATAACAAATGTCTTAGTGTTACGTCTAGAGAATCTGTTACCTGAGTTGATACATAAATCACAGACAGACTTTATTAAGGGACGAACAGGAGCAAGTTTATTTGTTTATTTGTTTATTTGATTCTAGGATTACAAATACCTTTGAGCCTAATGTTAGAACTCTTAGTGACTTACTCCAAAATTCTCAGCTAATGAAATTAGATGCATCAGCAATTTGAATTGATTTTGAGAAAGCATTTGACTCTGTAGAATGGTCTTATTTTAAATAAAATTTGGCTATTTACAACTTTGGTACTAATTTCTTAAACTGGATAGATGTCATATATCAAACCAGCAGCTTCAGTATTGACTAACCAGATTATTTCCTCCCCTTTCACATTAGAAAGAGGTGCGTGGCAAGGTTGCCTCCCATCACTCCTTCTCTTCTTATTAGCGATTGAACCCCTACTACTTAAAATTAGATCTGACCCAAACATATGAGGTATTAGAATAAATAACTCGCATTACAAAACTTTGGCCTATGCCGATGACCTATTGGTTCTCTTATCAAATCCTAAACATCACTTTCACAACTAATGTCAACTTTAAACTCATTTGCCTTATGCTCTGGACTTCATATCAATATAAACAAAACTAAGGTCCTACCATTGAGTTCCTACAGTAATAGTAAGCCATATTTACAAGCAGGACAAAACTGGAAACAAAACATTACCTGTTTAGGAATTATTATTACACAGTTATCAAACATACCTAAGGAAATATACTTCCAATCCTGCAAGACATCAAACAAGACTGTGCCAGATGGTCCAAAATGAATTTGTCTTTTGAAGGGAAGATATCTGCTATTAAAATGATGGCCATGCCTAAAATCACATATCCTCTATCCTACATCCCATTAAAGATAACCAAAAATTATTTCAATAAATATAATAAGTAAGCTTCAAAATTAATGCGGGAAAATAAAACCCCACTTATTAACTGTAAAAAGCTCTTCACGCATTAGAAACAAGGAGGCTGGAGTCTACCATGGATTGAAGGGTACTACTGGGCATAATTAACTAAACAGGCTCTACAGTGGTTGTATTGGGACCCAGCACAATACCCCAATACAACCACTGTAGAGCCTGTTTAGTTAATTATGCCCAGTAGTACCCTTTTATGGGTAGATTTGGAAAAAGATTTGTCAAAAACCTTCCACCCTGCCAACCTCCTAAATAACTCCCTAACCCCTTTACAACAATGTTTTAGGACTATTAGTATTACCAGAATAGCATGGCAACACAGTATATCCCAGTGTTTAGGAAATAATAAAATACTACTTCCTCTAGAACTAATGCCATTATGGGATAGTAACTATGTTACAGTAAATGGTTCTCCATTATATTTGGCACCCAAGGATTAAGAAGAAAATCTGGTTACTCAAACATCTTTGGGATACAGTTATTGGTATATTTAAATCTTTTGAACAGATAAAACAAGAATATTCAATTTCCAAGGTTGATTTCTAGTGTTACTTACAAATCAGAAGTTCCTTATCTTTATTATTAGACCCCTCAAAAAGAGTGCGGTATAATCTTATTACAAAGGTCTTAAACATCTGGAATTCTACCTGAGGGGGTATTGCTAAGATCAAAGGGGATAAGGGGGAGTGTGTGGAGGAGGACCAAGGAAAAGCATCTATCCTAAATAGATACTGCTGCTCAGTATTTACTGAGGAGAAGGTAGGGCAGGGCCCACAGCTCAGCATCATGGACACAGTGGGGAGGGAGGGGTGCACAAGTCCCTTCACAAAAGAAAGGGTTCCACAAGAGCTCACTAAACTCAGGGTGGACAAGGCAATGGGACCTGATGGCATACATCCCAGGATACTAAAGGAGCTAAGAGTGGAACTAGCAGAGTCATTAGCAGAACTGTTTAGTGAGTCTCTGAGCACAGGAGAGGTCCCAGAAGACTGGAGAAGGGCTCATGTGATCCTGCTCCACAGGAGTGGCAGCAGGGAGGAGGCAGAGAACTACAGACCAGTCAGTCTTACCTCAGTAGTGGGCAAGATTATGGAGGCCCTTCTTAAGGAAAGGATAGTGTAACACCTGGAATCCATAGGCGCAGAGGATCCAAGACAGCATGGGTTTACAACAGGAAGGTCCTGTCAAACTAATCTCGTAGATTTATTTGACTGGGTAACCAGAGTGGTGGACCAAGGGGGTGCAGTTGATGTTGCCTAGCTTGACTTCAGCAAAGCTTTCGATACTGTTCCACATAGAAGATTCATTAATAAGCTGGGTAGGCTTCGGGTGGGTCAGAAGTTGGTCAACTGGGTGGTAAACTGGTTGGCGGGCAGAAAACAGAGAGTGGTGATAAACGGTATACAGTCAGAAGAGATGCAAGTCACAAGTGGGGTACCTCAGGGATCAGTCCTGGGGCCAGTCCTCTTCAATATCTTCATCAGTGACATTGCAGATGGACTGGACGGTAAGGTTCATCTGTTTGCAGATGACACCAAGATCTGCAACAGGGTAGATGATCCAGATGGGGTGGGCAGAATGAGAAGAGATCTGAATAAACTAGCAAAATGGTCAGAAGAGTGCCAACTGGGGTTTAATGCAAAGAAGTGCAAGATCATGCATATAGGGAAGAGAAACCCTGAAGCCACCTACAGGCTGGGAGGGGAGTTGCTGGCAATCACAAGGGAAGAAAGAGACTTGGGCATCATCATGACAGATTACCTGAAATCATCCAAGCAGACCACTAAAGCAGTTGGTAAGGCTAGAGGGATGTTGGGGTGTATTAGCAGGAGTATCACAAGTCATAAGAGGGAGGTAATAATCCCTCTTTACAAGATGCTGGTTAGGCCCCATCTGGAGTACTGTATGCAGTACTTGAGGCCGCACCTGCACAAGGACATTAACAAATTGGAGGCAGTCCAGAGAAGGGCAACCAAAATGGTGCAGGGACCGCATCAGAAATCATAAAAGGACAGATTGACGGAGATCAATATGTATACCTTAGAGCAAAGGAGGGAGAGAGGTAATATGACTGAAACATTCAAACATCTTAAGGGCATTAACAAGGTAAAAGAGTCTAACATGTTTCAATATAAGAAAAATAGCAGGACAAGAGGACACAGCATGCGATTAGAAGGAGGCCGATTAAGGGGTAATGTGAGGAAGTTCTTTGTCACAGAAAGGGTGGTGGATGCATGGAACAGCCTACCTCAGGAAGTGGTGGATATGAATACAGTACAGGGCTTCAGACCAGCATGGGATAGGCATAAGGGAGCAATATAGATGAGAATGAATAGATAGGCCATTGACAGAGCAAAGGCCAATGGCGCATTCATAAGGTACGAAAAGAAATGGGCAGACTGGATGGGTCTTGTGGTCCTTATCTACCGTCAACGTCTATGTTTCTATGTAAAGGAAATGCAGGCCTTATATACCATAATCTGTTGTCCTCACAAGCTGATGAATTTGCAGAAATATGTAGAACATGGTCTCAGGAGATAGTATTAATATATCTGACAGGGTGGGCGTTTGATATAACGGACTGCCCAGGGCGAAATGAGGCCCAACGCAACAGGCAGAGGGCCTTATAGCCCTGAAGGTCCATTATATCCCATAACGCCCACCCTGGGTATTATTACACTTAGAAATGGGCATATTATTTTTTTAAATAATTTCATTAAAAAGGGTAAAAGTTATTAAAATGTACAGAAATGTCAGGTTCTGTAAAATAGTCCCTTTAGTGCCACTAGAGGGTGCTGCTATTTGTGATATCTGTTTTTTTTTTGGTAGTACGTTGGAGTATCACTTTGTTTATAGTGCTATCCAGGGAATTGTTACTTTTAATTTTTTGTCCCCCGCCCCCCGGTCCGTTATCTGTTCGCACTATGTGGATACATACTGTTTTGGTTGCCAGACTGGGAGCGGGGAGTGAGAGGCTTAGCTGTGGAGTGGGAATGGCACGGTGTGCTGTGACACGCTATCCAGGACACGGAAGTTGGCCGATGACCTCTGGACAGAAAAAAAACAGGAGGTACTTACTTTTTGTTTAAAAACATGAAGGTTGTGAACAGAGGAGCGGGACTTTTCTGGGAATCGTTGACAGAGATGGAGTCACGGTGCCGTGTAGTGGCAGTTGCGAAAGTGGGCAGAGGATCCAAGGTTATGGGCCTTTCGAGTGCTGGAGTCAGGACCAGCTTAGTAGGAGAAAAAAACGAAAACAAAACGAGATTTTTTATTTTTCGCTTTCTGTTACTATGGACTGGTTTGAGGTTTGTCTGTATGTGGGAGCCTGTAGCTCGCTGTCTCATTAAGCGTACAGTAAAAAAAATATCGTCTATTGGAGCGTGGGTACAGGGATACCAGGTGGTGATGGGTGCTGCCAGGAGGGATTTGTTATTTACAGGGCGTTGTTAAGCTATAACAGTGTGGGTGCCAGGGTGTTTCAGCCAATCAGGATTCAGTTTTTTTGTTGCCCATTTTCTAAGGGATGATATTACACCCAAGAATGGTCTACTGCATTCATTCATGCAAATACGCAAGCAGGGATATGAAAACTAAAGTGATACAAAAGAAAATTATTGGTAGATGGTATTGTACCCCAAATGTTATATATGATAAAGAATTATTATCAATACCTTTTTGCTGGCACTGCAACTCACAGGAAGGTAACCTAACTCATATACTACAGTCTTGTCCTAAATTAACTGTCTTTTGGAAAAAGTTTTATCCATCTGCTCCAAAACTTAATGTTCCATCCCAAACACACCAAATTGGTATTGCTGGGTATTTTCCCCACTACATGTAAACTTAACAATTTCATCAGGACTGGCTCCAAACTATTTTAATTGAAGCAAAATGACTGATTCTAATGAATTGGAGAGCCACCAAACTTCCCACTCTGGATTTGTGGACTGAATCGTTAAACACTTTGGCTGTAAATGAATGTTTTTTACATTTTGCTGTAGGCAAAATGGGACAGTATAATAAGAAATGGAACAACTACTTAGCATTGTACTTATGTCAGACTGGCACTTAGAGTACTTAAATGCTAAATTACAGTATCTGGAACACCCTAAGTTAAAAGACGGAGAATTCATGTTTTTCTTTTATTTTTGATACAGTTTACATTTGCTTCATATTTAAGTTAAGATTATAGATGCTTCAGTATTATTATTGTTATGAATAATTGCATTTACTTTGATTACTCAAAGGTTGGAATCCTTGATTGTTGTTGTTTCTGTTTGAAATGCAATAAAAAATTTGAATACAAAAAAATAATATACAGTAAAAGAAATATACAACATAAGGCAATCATACAGTGCCTACTGTGTACTCCAATAGCAAGCAGTAAGGCTTGATCAGCTCTCTTTTCATTGGGGTGTGTGGCTGTGGCTGGGCCGGATACCGACCGTGCAGCATTTTGTTTGATCTGCATTTCTGTCCAAGTGGAGTTGAATCATATAGTACTGCATAAATCAGTAAGCTTTCTCTCTACCCACCCCACTTTGTGTTTCTCAGAACAGCCTCACTACATTTGTGATTCATCTCCACTGAGCAGGTCTCCCACATCCTTAATACCGTTCAAATGTCCTGTTCCTCAATCACCTCATTAAGACTGGCCAGCGTACAGCATAAATAATGTAAGCAATTAATCTGTGAGAGCTGCCATCATGCTGATTGTTAAGCGCCTATTAAAAACAGAAAAGAAAAGCTGTGTTGTACATTTTACTTGTATCATTCCCCCCCCCCACCTATGTGTGTGTCTCCCACATCCTTGATACCGCTCCAAAGTAGAGTGTGTCCCATTCCTCAATCACCTCATTGAGACTGGTCAGCTTACAACATAAATAATGTAAGCAATTAATCTGTGAGAGAGGCTGTCATGCTGATTAAGTCCCTATCAAAAGGAAAAGCCGCTTTGTACATTTTACTTGCATCCCCCAGGCACTATTATGGTTATCACAATCTATCTGAATGAGTTTATCAGATAGAAATCACAGGCAGTGAAATAAAATTAAGAAGTGTTTTGTGTACAGTATGTGTGACTCCTTTGTTTCTATCGGCTCTAACACAAACTGCTCCAGTGACCTGATTGAGCAATGGGACATACTTGCTAGTTAAATTATAGTAAACATAACATAGAGCAAACAGTGACCACCAGGTGTGTGTGAGATTAAAACAGAAAAATCTCTTACTCTCTATTCCAAGTGCCCCCCCTCTAACATGCAGCATTGCTATTTCTGGTCCCTTGTTATAACACAGAGTCACGATCGCTTGAGTGCATTAACAAAAAACTCCTATTCTTTCTGCATCATTTTAATGATTGAATAGCTCTATCATGCATGCTTGTATTCAATGCTCCAATTTTAAACGTTTCAAAATACATTTAGATTGCTCATTTTGCAAATCTAATTCTATACAGCAGTACAATCAAGTAGTTTAGTATATCTATTCTACTGAAACGTTTCCTTTTCATTTAGAAAAAGCATCTGTCCTGTTCACAGATCACATCCTTGACATCACCTCTGAAGGAAAGACTTGTTGAGTACCTAGAGTCCAGCAGGGCACAGGACCCAAGGCAACATGGATTCACAGCGAGAAGGTCATGTCAGATGAATCTAATAAATTTCTTTGACTGGGTAACCAAAGTAGTAGACCAGGGAGGGGCTGTGGACGTGGCCTACCTAGACTTTAGCAAGGCCTTTGACACAGTCACACACAAAAGATTTATATACAAGTTAGCCAGCCTTGGAGTATTGTATGTCCCAAGGTGGTAACCTGGGTAAAAAATTGGCTGGACAACAGGATGCAGAGGGTAATAGTAAATGGAGTCCACTCTGAAGAAAGGGGGTTACTAGCAGAGTACCGCAGGGTTCAGTACTGGGACCAGCACTCTTTAATGTCTTTATAAGTGACATTGCAGAGGGACTAGAAGGAAAAGTATGTCTCTTTGCAGATGACACAAAGATCTGCAACAGGGTTGATACAGAAGGTGGGGTGGAAAGGATGAGAAGGGACTTGGCAAGGTTGGAGGAATGGTCAAATGTATGGCAGCTTAGATTCAATGCAAAGAGTTGCAAAGTAATGCACCTGGGAAACAAAAACCCAGGGGAAGTGTACACAATGGGGGGTGAGATACTAACAACAACAAAAATGGAAAGGGACCTGGTGGTAGCCATATCAGATGACCTAAAGGTGGGCAAGCAATGTGAGAAGGCAATAAGCAGGGCTTTCGGGATGCTGGGATGTATAGGGAGAGGTATTACCAGTAGAAAACAAGAAGTTGTTATCCCTCTGTACAGACAGTTGGTGAGACCCCATCTGGAGTACTGCGTACATTTCTAGAGACCTCATCTCCGCAAGGACATAGACAGGATGGAGGCTGTCCAGAGGAGGGCAACTAAAATGGTGCAGGGTCTGCACCAGAAGACATATGAGGAGATATTAAAGGAGCTTAATATGTATACCCTTGAGGAAAGGAGGGAGAGGGGGGACATGATAGAAACGTTCAAGTACGTCAAGGGAATCAACAAAGTCCAAGAGGGTAGCATCTTTCAGAAAAAGAGATGTGCAAGAACAAGGGGGCATATTTTGAAGATAGAGGGGGGACAGCTCAGAGGTAATGTGAGGAAGTATCTTTTCACGAAGAGGGTAGTGGATACATGGAACGGCCTTCCTGAAGAGGTATGGAGTAAAAAACAGTAGGGGAATTCAAGAATGCATGGGACAGACATAAGGCAAGTCTAGTGGGGGTAGGAGGAAGTAGGCTGTTGGTTAACTAGGATCTGTAGCTTATCCGGTAGGTAGGTAGGGAAATGGGTAGACTAAGTGGGTCAAGCAGTCCTTATCTGCCATCAAATTCTGTGTTTCTGTAGCTCCAAAGTAAAGTATGTCCCATTCCTCAATCATCTCATTGAGACTGGCCAGCATAAATAAGGAAAACAATTGACCTGTGAGAACTGCCATCATGCTGATTGTTAGAATAAATGGCACTTCTACAAATATATAGGCACTGGAAAACATGAGTATTCTAGCTGATTGGGGATGGGACTGCAAATCCTTTCTGCATCCTGACAGTTTTACTGTCTCATCAACATGATGTGGCAATATGAGAGTGAGATCCACTATGCGGGGTGTCCCACATCCTTGACACAGCTCAAAAATAAATTATGTCCTGTTCCTCAGTCATCTCATTGAGACTGGCCAACATAAATAATATTAACAATTAATCTGTGAGAGCTGCCCTCATGCTGACTGTTGAGCGCGAATTAAAAAAAAAAAAAAAAAAAAAAAAGGAAAAACTACTTTGTACATTTTACTTGTATCACCCCCCACCCAAGAGATATTATCTTATCACAACCTATCTGAAGGAGTTTATCAGATAGTAATCACAGGCAGTGAAATAAAATTAAGAAATATTTTGTATATGTGTGACTTTTTTTTTCCATCGGCTCTAACACAAACTGTTCCAGTGACCTGACTGAGGAATGGGGCATACTTGCTAGTTAAATTATAGTAAGCATAACATAGAGCAACCAGTGACCACCAGGTCTGTGTGACATTAAAAAAACAGAAAAAAATCTCTTACTCCCTATTCCAAGATGGCAACCCCCAACACAACATGCAGCATTGCTATATCTGGTCCCTTGTTGTAACACAGAGTCATCGGTCATGTGAGTACATTTAAAAACAAAATCTAGTCAGAACCACAATGGCTGCCTTAATTTAGTACAGCACTGTGAACTTTCTAAACAATTCCACAAACCAGCAGCTCTTGTCTTTTTTTATGCAATGGAAAGATGGAACCAAATTCTCTGCATTAGCAACTGTGTCTGGCTCCAGGTGCTAAGCGATAATACTTTCTTCAGGTCTGCCACCCATCTGGAATTCCAGACTTCAAAAAATAAATCAAAAGCAGTTTTATTCCAACCCCTGTTGCAGACGATCATAAGAAATATTCTGCTCTGATTGTTAAGTTACTTTATCCTGCTGCATCATTATTCATGTTGCCACTGTACTTCAAATTATGTTTTTTTCATGCTCCGTTGTCATTTTGATGGCTAAGAATAATTGATAGCTGGTAAAAAAAAATAACTGTAGATTGCCCCTTGCAGCGAAAGTAAGTGCCTGACGCACTTTCTGGCGGATTCTGTAGTGCACATTGCCATTTTGATGTTCGGCAATGTGCACTCACTTTTTTTGTCGGCGCTATTTTTGACTCACCGTAATCACATAGAACCAAAACAAATAGTAGTAGTCTCAGTTATGAATTTACATTTTTTAGTGCCTAACATGCATCTCGTATGTATACTCCTGTGCACAAGTTTATGTCCAGATCAATTTTTTTATTGGTACGTTACACAGAAATTAATTGACTCTGTTTCTTACTGCATTGGTCAGGGTACTAAATGATCTGCTTATGGCGAAGGATAGATGAGAGAGATCAGTTCTCATGCTGCTATATCTCTCCTCTGCGTTTGACACCATTGACCATGGGCTGCTTTTGGACCATCTCAGGGAATACATAGGACTGACTCACTGGCACAGTTTTGAGCTGGTTTGAGTCCTTCCTTCAGGGCAGGTCTCAAAGGGTGGTAATGGGTAATTTCTCGTCCAGCCCAACAGATCTGTACTGTGGAGTACTCCAGGGATTGGTCTTGTCACCCATACTCTTTATGGTGTACATGCTACCCCTGCGCAAGATCATCGGGCAGCATGGAGTTGAGTTTCACTGTTACACAAATGACACTCGAGCTCTGTCTGTCTTTTGCGCCCCAGGACCAGGAGGCGGTGGACGTGTTGAACAAATGTTTGGTCAAGATTGAAGGCTGGATGTCGACGAACTGGCTGAGACCCAGTCCCAATAAGACTGAAGTACTGGTGCTTGAGCTGGGTAGGAAAGGGGGAAGGACAGTGTCTGAAGGGTTATCGAACCTTTGGCTCAGTGCCTCTCACCTTGACTCTGTCCAACAGGTGAAGAATTTAGGCATCATTCTGGATGAAGGATTGACACTCAAGTCTCAGGTGTTGGGGTCGTTTGGGGTGTTTTTTACCATCTTAGAAATTTCTACCGGATTTGTTCCCTAGTTTTCCCTGAGGATCTGCCTTCGCTGGTACATGCCTTCGTGAAGTCTTGTCTTGGCTACTGCAACACCCTCTACCTCGGAGCCAGTGGAGGTGCACTGCCATGCCTACAACTGCTGCAGAGCATGGCTGCAAGACTATTGACAGGCCTCTCCAGGTCGAATCACATCACTTCTGTGCTTTGGGAACTGCATTGGCTGCCAGTCAAGTGGCGCATCCCCTGTAAGATAGGTTTGTTAACCTATAAGGCCCTGCATGGTCCGGGTCCTGGTTACCTGCATGATCTCTTGCATTCATACTGCCCCGCTCGCTCCCTCTAGTCTTCCAATTAGAGCCTCCTGGTGGTTCCCAAGGCTCGATTAAAAACTTCTGGGGACAGAGCCTTCGGGTTGGCTTAACTGGTAATGTGGAACTCACTACCGAGAGATCTGAGGGAGGCCCCTTCGGTTGAAATATTTAAAAAAGGCCTTAAAACCTGCCTTTTTGCTGAGGCTTTTGGCTCTACTGTGGATTTTAACTGCTATTAATTTATTAGTGATTGCTGAATTTTATTGTTATGTTAATGTTGGGCGATGTGGTATGTGATTGTGTTGATATGTTACTTTGTAATTGCACTCTGTACCTCTGGGGAAGGGCACCAGGAATAAATAAAACTACTACTACTACTACCACCTCCACATTGAAGATGGCTTAACTAGAGCCCAATGCTGAACTGAATGGTGTAGTGCTCTGAACAACTGGTAGGATCCACTGAGATATTATCAGTCCCCAGCCCGGCAAGAAGACATGGTCCAGTGTGTGACCTGTTTCTGAAGAAAAACCCTTCCTGAGTTACAGCTCATCTGTGAGGTGGAGGACCTTGGATGCAAAATAATTTGAGGCATTGTCCACCTGTTGAAGTCCCCAAGAACAATACCTCTTGGAGACTGCAACAATAAGATGTACAGTTTCTCAGCGAACTCCTCCAGGAAGTCTGCCTTATCCCACAGAGAGCAGTAAAGGAGAACAGTCCTGCAACTCAGGCCAGCCACACTATGGAAGGTCACCCATACAAAGGACTCTACCCACTTGACTGGAGACACTACACATCCCTGCTTAGATCTAAAATAGAAGGCCACCCTACCATCCCTACCCTCCAGTCTCGGGCTGTGCATCACATAGAAACTTGACAGGACCATCTCTGCTGGCACAGGGCCAGAAAAGTCATCCAGCCAAATTTCCATGATGCACACTAGGTTAGGACATGAATCAAAGACACCCTGTCTTAGGACTAGCTCTGACCATTTTGCTGCACCAATATCTTCACGAATATATGTTTTTGCACCATATGATGGTATGAGTAATTTACAACTCAATTTTATAGCACTGAACAGTTTTAAAAATCAGAATTTTATTTGGCTTCAGTGGTGAGTGGCAGATCAAGTCTTGCTCTCTGACGATGGCAGTCTTATTCACAAATGACTTAGCATTGCATAGCAATACCTTTACTGGAAGAGTCTTGTCGCCTTGAGCACCCTGCCCCTCTTGTGACCACACTGAGGAAAGATTGGACAGAGGCACGAAAAACCTGTGCCCTCTACCATCTATTTCAACATGCACCTTCTGGCCCATCACACCTATATGATCTGTGGTAATTTGTAGAATAGGAGCATCCCCAGCTATATTCCAAAGGCTCAACATCTTTGTCATACTCCAGAATCCACTCAAGGGAGGTGCTCTACACTTGCAGAAGAACTTTGAAAAAACATCATATTTAGACACAGTTCAGCTTTTGTTTTTGCATTACAGGACAGACTTCTAAGTCCTGGGTTCCCTGGAGGTGTTCTCTGCCTTAGGGGTGTGGGGCAAAACAACCTTACAATGCCAACAGGATATTGTACATGTAATGGTAACTCTTGGGTGTGTCAGTCTCCTTTGATCATGAGAGAGTATTTGTGTCATAGACACGTACACAATGAAGGCAGAAAAAGAAAAATGGTCCATCTAGTCTGCCTGTAACACTCTCTCATACCCTGAGACCCTTTGTCAATACGGAGTCATAGAAACATAGAAGTTGATGGCAGATAAGGACTGCAAGGCCCATCCAGTCTGCCCATTTCTTTTTCTACCTTATAAATGTGCCATTGGCCTTTGTTCTGTCAATGGCCTATCTAATCATACTCATCTTTATTCCTCCCTTATGCCTATCCCATGCCTGCCTGAAGCCCTGCACTGTATCCATATCCACCACTTCCTGAGGTAGGCCGTTCCATGCATCCACCATCCTTTCTGTGAAAAAGAACTTCCCACATTACCCCTTAATCGGCCTCCCTCTAATCTCATGCTGTGTCCTCTTGTCCTGCTATTTTTCTTATATTGAAACATGATAGACTCTTTCACCTTGTTAATGCCCTTAAGATGTTTAAATGTTTTGATCGTATCACCTCTCTAACTCCTTTGCTCTAGGGTATACATATTGAGCTCTGTTAATCCGTCCTCATATGTTTTCTGTTGCAGTCCCTGCACCATTTTGGTTGCCCTTCTCTGGACTGCCTCAATTTGGTTAATGTCCTCGTGAAGGTGTGGCCTCCAGTACTGGTCGCAGTACTCCAGATGGGGCCTAACCAGTGTCTTGTAAAGAGGGATTATTACCTCCCTCTTCCGACTTGTGATACCCCTACTAATACACCCCAACATCCCCCTAGCCTTACCTACTGCTTTAGTGGTCTGCTTGATGATTTCAGGTAATCGGTGATGATGATGCCCAAGTCTCTTTCTTCCTTTGTGGCTGCCAGCAACTCCCCTCCCAGCCTATAGGTGGCTTCAGGGTTTCTCTTCCCTATGTGCATGATCTTGCACTTCTTTGCATTAAACCCCAGTTGCCACTCTTCCGACCATTTTGCCAGTTTATCCAGATCTCTTCTCATTCTGCCCACCCCATCTGGATCATCTACTCTGTTGCAGATCTTGGTGTCCTCTGCAAACAGACAAACCTTACCGTCCAGTCCATCTGCAATGTCACTGATGAAGATATTGAAGAGGACTGGCCCCAGGACTGATCCCTGAGGTACCCCACTTGTGACTTGCATCTCTTCTGAATGTGTACCATTTACCACCACTCTCTGTTTTCTGCCCGTCAAACAGTTTGCCACCCAGTTGGCTAATTTCTGACCCACCCTGAGCCTACCCAGCTTATTAATCAATCTTCTATGTGGAACACTATCGAAAGCTTTGCTGAAGTCAAGGTAGATGACATCAACTGCTCCCCCTTGGTCCACTACTGTGGTTACCCAGTCAGAGAAATCTATGAGATTAGTTTGACAGGACCTTCCTTTTGTAAACCCATGCTGTCTTGGATCTTGTGCTCCTATGATTCCAGGTGTTGCACTGTCCTTTCCTTAAGGAGTGCCTCCATAATCTTGCCCACTACTGAGGTAAGACTGACTGGTCTGTAGTTCACCGCCTCCTCCCTGCTACCACTCTTGTGGAGCGGTATCACATGAGCCCTTCTCCAGTCTTCTGAGACCTCTCCTGTGCTCCGAGACTCACTAAACAGTTCTGATAATGGCTCTGCTAGTTCCACTCTTAGCTCCTTTAGTACCTTGGGATGTATTCCATCAGGTCCCATTGCCTTGTCCACCCTGAGCTTATCAAGCTCTTGTAGGACCCTTTCTTTTGTGAAGTGACTAGTGCACACCTCCCTCCCCCCATGTCCATGGTGCTGAGCTGTGGGACCTGCCCTGCCTTCTTTTTAGTAAATACTGTGCAGAAGTATCTATTTAGGATAGATGCTTTTACATGGTCCTTCTCTTCACATGCCCCCTTATCTCCTTTGATCTTATCAATACCCCCTTTGGACTTTCTCTTTTCACTAATTTATCTACAGAAAGTCTTGTCACCTTCTTTTACTGTTTGTGCTGGTGTTCCCTCGGTTTGGGTCATTGCCTGCTGTACTGCCTTCCCTGCTTCCCTTAGGGAACTTTGGTATGCCTCTATATCTTCATCCTGCTGCGTTCTGTTATATTTCCTGAAGGCCAGCCTTTTGGCTTTGACCTTTTCTGCTACTGTTTTTGAGAACCAAAGTGGTTTCCTTCTTCTTTTGCACTTCCTTTTCTCTCTAACACAATGGGGCGTTGCATCAAGTATTGCATCTTTAATGCTTGCCCACTTTGCCTGTACCTCCTCACCTGTATTTCTTTTTGCCAGGGCTAGCTTAACTCTGTTGGCCATCTTTATCTACTTTATTAACACCCCCGAGTAACTACTAAGCCCTTAACTCTGTTCCAACCATGTTTGAAACCAATAATGATTTTAACACCCATCACCTCCGCTGGCAGACTACTGGACAGAGGGAGGGGTGGATTAAAGGCAGCAAACATGGCTGCCGGTTTGTAGTCTCAATGGCTGTTTCCACCAAAGCTCAGATTTGCACAAAGCATAAAGTCCTGACATACTGCATATTCACACCCTGAATCAAACCTGTATGAGTACAAACTCACATCCGGCACAGTAGACTCACAGCAGGTGATTCCTAGTCCAGTCGGTAATACAGCAGTGTTGGCTCCTGCCAGCAGCAGCAAACGCCATTGATGTGCGAGCAGCAAAGGAGTCTTAAAGGCATAATAGTGTATAATAGAGCATTTTTCTGTATAGAAGTCCATCCTTTTCAAAATGCAGTTGTACCACATTTCAAAGGTCATGGCATGTGATTGAACTCTTCTATGGTAGAACAGCATTCTAGAACCTCTAGAGACTGCACAAGTCAGTTTCATTCTGAAAGAGAAAAAACACAACGCACACATTTCACATAATGCTGTACTATAAAAAATACAGGATGAGCAACTTTTTGCTCAACCAGTGTGTTCTTCCACCTCAGGGTTCTGATTCCCACGGACCTCTTGAGCTTCGCTCTCGAAGTCAGAGGGAATCAGAACCCCTCTATGGCAGAACACACTGGTTGTGTGTAGTTGCTCATCCAGTATTCTCTGTGTAACCCACAAGAGGGTTTGCATACTGCATTAACAGTAAGAAACTTTGCAGTGCATTCCCAGTTCATTCCCATGCCATGGAGATGGTTTCAAACTGTTTAATGTAGTGCTTAGGACAAAATACCTGTGAAATGGAATGTACAATTCTAACAGTAGGAATCCAACAATAATGTCATACAAGTCTGCATTATCTCCATCTAGAGGTGTTGCCCCAGAGATAGAACTGAATGCTAACTGAATTTAGAATTCTGTTCAAACTGTGCACTGTGGTCACGTTCCCCCTGCTGGACTAATGTTAGATTTGATTCTTCACTGAAGACAGCAGTTGCTCCATACTCTTTCTCCAGTCCTACTAGTCAAATTTACCTGTATTTTACTGTTTACTGGTATTTATTACTTTCTATACAGTTTATTTAGTTTTTGATTGCTTTGTGTTAGTTTAAGGTAGTTTTATTTGATCTTCTTGGACCGTATCTTCACCATTGATACACACTGATGGGTTCTGAGCCGGAGGTGCTAGGACCCTGCGGGAGCCAAAAATCTTCAGGAGGGTTGATGTCGAGGTAGGCTGCACACAAGCACAGCACTGTGAGACTAGCTCAGGCTGCATGGCTTACCTCAGCACCAGCCTTCAACCACCTCAGTTCCTTCTTCATCGAGTGTGCTTCAGTGATGACATCGCCACCGGGAGTCAAATCTTCATGTCTGTATGATAACAGCATTCAGTTTGTTGCAATTTAGTAGAGTTTTAGTCAGAGTTTATGTCTCTGTCAGTTTAGTGAAAAAAAAAAAGAAGTTTTTCCCTGTTTCTGTCAGCCCAACCTTCAATTGCTGAATACCATGGATGGCAACGGTGATCATAGGGAGCCTCTCCAGGCGTGCTGCTCTGGCAGCGGGACTGTGGCCAGTCCACTTCCCTCACTGATGGAGGGTTCTGATGATGGGCAGTTCTGTGTTCAGGAGGGAGGTCAATCCTCTCACAAACACAGAAAGAAGCTGTCCCATTATCAGTCCTGGTCGGGGACCCAGCACCGCTTGGCCTTGATTTGTTCCTATTCCTGTTGGAAGGGGAAGAAACGATACTGCTCAAGGTCACCCTCTGGTACTGCTGCAAGGTCTTCTAGGTCCTGAAGCAGGAGGCCTTCTATGGTGATGCCAGTATCCCTGGTGACTCCTGCTCACCGTCGTTCAAGGCCTCGGGCCCAGAGCCCCTCTCTGCCTTTAGT
Source organism: Neoceratodus forsteri (assembly GCA_016271365.2). NCBI lineage: Eukaryota > Metazoa > Chordata > Ceratodontiformes > Ceratodontidae > Neoceratodus > Neoceratodus forsteri. The sequence continues at coordinate 243,013,845 of CM057451.1, forward strand.
GAGGATTCCAGTGGGCAGTTTCACTGCTGGGCAGCTCTTATGAAAGCAGTGGGTGTAGTGTCTGGCTCATTTGCCCCTTCCTGTGGAACCAGTTCCAGGCCCTTCAGGGCTAGGGACTTTGGTGACGCAGTCAGGGCATTCAAGCCAGGTAGAGCATTTGGCTCTGTGAACAGATCCTGATCCCTATCAGTGACCGAGCCACCAACACCTGTTCCGCTTGCTGTACCCCCTCGCAATGTCACTGTGCAGAGACTGACACAGGTAACCTCTCCAGCCACTTAGGTGCCAGATGACATTTATTGGGGCTGGATTTAGTGCCAGACTCTGGACTACTAGGCCCTGTCTCGGCACCACATCCGACGATAACGGGTTCTGCTTCTGGGATGGTGTCCGTTCCTTTGGGGCTGGTGCTGGCGCCAGCTCCCTTTGTGGCAGTGCTGGGCCCAGTGCCATCTCCTGTGCAGGTTCCCTTACCAGTGCCAGTTTTGTTTGTATTTCCAACTCCCTGGGCTAGGTTAGGTGTTCATAGGTCCATTCCTCTTCCTGCCCCCTCTCCCTGGAGAGGAGTTGGAGCAGGAGGATGAGTCTGACTCCAACCTTATCATTTCTGGGGACGGGAATGATGACTCATTTTATAGGCTGGACAAGTCTGCTCCAGGTGTGCCTCCTGTTCCACAGGAGGATCTTACTTTTTCAGACTTTGCTTCACAATATGCAAGCAACTCTTGCTCTTGAGACCTCTGCCCTAGATCCAAGTCAGCAGTTACGTCTCGAGTGGCTCCATGTACCTAATATTCTGGTCAACCTCACACCTCCTATTCCTCCTGCTTTTGAAACCCTCTCAGAGTCAGTGTGGGCTAGACCTGCATATATTTCTTCTGACTGTAAGAAGGTAGACCATAAGACTACTGCTGCTAAGGACAGACCTATTCTGACTTCTCAGTTTGTTGCTAATAAGATTGTCATTTTGGCTGAGAATGACAAGCTGTCCTTCCTCAGGAAGTTGCTGCTCACCCCATCAATAAGGAATCTCGTAAAATAGATACAATGGGGAAGAGGGCTTTTGCTGTGGCTACCTTGAGCATGCCGATAGCTAGCTATCATGGACATTTCTCCCAGTATGAATATGCCTTGTGGACCTCCCTTAAGTCTCTGGCCAAGGCTTTTCCAGAGTCAGATACAAAACAGAAAATTCATCAGACTGCTATGCACGGCATAAAGTCTAACAGTCATCAGCTTTAGGTAGCTATGGATGCATGTGGCACTGCTTCCCTCTCCGCCACTGCAGGTATCTGCATTAGGAGACACTCCTGGCTTCGGGCATCTGTTTTTTTTCACTGATGCCCAACCGCAGGTTATGAATGTATCCTTTGATGGCTCTTATCTGTTTGACCATCAGGTAGAACAGTCCCTTGAGGCCTCCCAGGAGACTAGAACAGCCATCAAGACTGCTCGCCCTGCCCCAGCTCACCCACATAGCGGAAAGGGCAGATGTTTCTATCATAATAAACAGTCCTTCTTACCCAAGGGGTCCTTTAGCATCAGTAACCATTGCAGTGAGCTGTCTAGATGCTAAAGGACACCTTGGAAGAAAGAAGATTACTACAGTGAGTAATTTTTTCTTTCATGGCAAAGGTAGAGGAGCCCAAGTCAAGTCCCAGCCTCCTCAGCCACAGAAGAAGACACAGCCAGAGGCACAGTGCCACAGTCTGAAGCTCAGGTCCCGGTTCTGCCTCAGCTGCCAAAGGCAGACCTCTCCTCTCCAATGGGGGGGTGGGGGACATCTGACTTAGTTCTACCATCAGAGTGGAAATCCATCACCACAGACAAATGGGTTTTGAGGATCATCCAAGTGAGATACTTGCTGAATTTCTCAGAAATCCCTCCAGACTGTCCAACCAGAAAGCATCACCCCTTTTCAGCTGCCATGTTGGACCTCCTTATCTTGGAGATAGTGGGCCTCTTGAGCAACAGGACAGTGGAAGTAGTGCCAGACGTGGAATGAAATGCAGGCTTCCACATCCATTACTTTATAGTTCCAAAGCAGCCAGGGGGCATGCGCCCCATTCTCGACCTTAGAAAATTGAACAAATTCCTGTTTCGAGAGATGTTCAATATGGTCTCTATAGGGAGCCTACTACCACTTCTCAAGCCGCAGGATTAGCTGGCCTGCCTTAACATGCAGGATGCCTACCAGCATATTCCAGTCCATCCCAGCCACTAAACATTTTCTTCATTTCATGGCATTGGGCCAGCATTACCAATTCTGAGTCCTCCCCTTTGGGCTAGCCCCGGCACCTCAAGTCTTTACAAAGTGCTTTGCAGTTTTCACGGTGCATCTTTGAAAGCTCAGAATCCACGTTTTTTCCTATCTGGACAATTGGCTACTAGCCAGCCTGTCCAAGCAGGGCACAGAACAAGCAGTAACCACAGCAACTCCGTTACTGACCTCCATGGGAGTTCTGCAGAATCTGGAGAAGTCGCAGCTTCAGCCCTCTCAGCAGCTTCTCTTTATTGGAGCCCTATTGGACACCACCACAGTGAGGGCTTTCCTTCTGGAAGACAGAAGGAAAGCCATTCTTCAGATGGCTCATTCCATCATGGAAAACATGTCCATCTGGGCTGACTTCAAGCGGCAAATGTTAGGCCTCATAGCCTCCTCTGTCTTCACATTACTTCTTGCATGTCTACACATGAGGACAACTTAGTCGATGCTCAGCACTCAGTGATCTCCGACAACGCATTCTCAGTCTTACCCCATCAAAGTGACGAAGCCTCTCAAACTGCCTCTCTTCTGCTCCAAAAATCAGGAACATGGCGTTTTCTGTCAGGATGCATTCAGACTGCAGTAGACAGATCGCTTTTTGTACACATTTCCTCCTATTCCACTAGTTCAGAGGGTACTGCTCAAGCTGGAGGCACACAAGGGTGAGATGATTCTTATTGCACCATTCTGGCCTCAACCAATCTGATTTCCACTATTCAGCAACTTATCAGTCGCCCCTCTGAGATCCCTTCCTCCCCGGTCAGACCTTCTGACGCAGGAGTCCCTGGTCCATCCCAGCCTGCTCTCCAGTCACCTCCTTGCCCGGCTCCTGAGGAGATAGAGGTGAGCATGTACTAGGTCCCTCAGAGGGTCTCTGAGATTCTTCTGGCCGCCTGCAAACTGCTAAACTGCCAAATGGAGATGTTTTTCTGAATGATGCTTCAAGTCCCATATTGATCTATTCTGCTGCCCACCAGCTAAGGTATTGGAGTATCTGCTGGACCTCTCTGATGCAAGGTTGCAATACTCTTCAGTTAAGGTCCATTTATGTGCAGTTGTAGCCTACCCCGAGTCTGTTCAGAACCTCTCTTTAGCTCAACTACCCCTTTTTAAGAGGTTCTTGAAAGGTATCCTGCACACAAGGCCCCCAGTCAGGAAACCTGTTGCTGCCTGGGATCTTAACCTGGTGTTGGACATGCTCACCCATAAGCCCTTTGAACCCTTGGCTACCTGTGATCTCATATTCCTGACTTGGAAAACTGTTTTCTTGGTAGCCATTACCTCTGCTCGCCATGTCTCTGAGATGCATGCTTTACTCACAGACCCTCTGTATGCTGTCTTTCATAGGGACAAGGTGGTTCTTTGCATGCACTCCAGGTTTTTACCTAAGATGGTGTCAGAGCTTCACTTAAATCAGCCCTTGGGCCTGCCTACCTACTTTCCTAACTTCCAGAATGAAGGGGAGCCACCCTCCACTGTTCGGATGTTAAGAGGGCCTTTAGATTCTGCTTAGAACTAAGGACCTCCGGCAGTCCAAACAGCTCTTCATTTCCTACAACCCCAGCCAGCTAGGTCAGCCAGTTACCATAAAATGCATCTCTGTATGGATAGTAGCTTGCCTCTACCAATGCTATTCTATGGTGCAGGTCAAGTTGGAAGGCCAGGTTCATACCCAGTCTACTGGAGTGGTTGCTACATCCCTGGTGGAGATTCGCTCTGTTCCCATCGCTGAGAGTTGCTACCTGGAGCACAGTGCATACTTTTACCAAGCGCTGTGCTTTGGATGTCCGTGCCAGGCAGCATGCCTCTTTTGGCAGGACAATCCTTAATGGACTTCTGTCCTGAGTGAACTCCGGCTCCTACCACCCCTGCATGAGGGATTTTTTTGTCTGAGCTTGGTACTCAAACCTTACCCATCAGTGTGAATCAGTGATCAAGATACGGTCCAAGAAGATATGAAAATTACATACTCTCCATAATTCTTGATCTTCTTGGACCAGGGCAGGGCTTCAGCCAGTGTACTCTCTGGGTATTGCTTGTGATCAGCATGAGATCACTGTCCCCCGGTTTTTCTGGAGTACCTTCAGCTGCCCCGACTTCGTGGATGTCATGTGGATCATCCAGGATGTGCACCCTACATGCTGTAGTTTGGACCCTGGACCAACTTACCTGATTTTGGGTTGTCTTGATGTTATCGGTCCGGTCCTAGCGCGGATAGTTTGGTGCTCCTTGGAATCTGGAGAGTTTCCTAACTCTCTGAAAGATGCGGTAGTGATACCACTCTTGAAGAAAGCTACTTTGGACCCAAACTGCCACGCTAACTACAGGCCAATCTCTTACCTCCCATTTTTAGGGAAGGTTATTGAGAAAGTAGTGCAGCACAACTGGAAGACCATTTAACCATCCATGACATCTACGAGCCCCTCCAGTCCGGTTTTCGAAAGAGACATAGCACCGAGACAGCACTGGTTCGGTGCTCATAGAAACATAGAATTTGACGGCAGATAAGGACCGCTTGGCCCACCTAGTCTGCCCATTTTCCTACCTAACAGATAAGCTGCAGATCCTAGTTAACCAACAGCTTACTTCCTCCTACCCTCCACTAGGACTGCCTTATGTCTGTCCCATGCATTCTTGAATTCCCCCACTGTTCTTGACTCCACGACCTCCTTAGGGAGGCTGTTCCATGCATCCACAACCCTCTCTGTGAAAAAATACTTCCTCACATTACCTCTGAGCCGTCCCCCCTCTATCTTCAAATTGTGCCCTCTTGTTCTTGCACATCTCTTTTTCTGAAAGATGCTACCCCCTTGGACTTTGTTGATTCCCTTGAGGTACTTGAAAATAGAAACATAGAATGTTCAATGATCTCCTGTTGGCTAGAGATCAGAAGAGATGTTCCATCTTGGTTCTTCTGGAACTGTCATCAGCATTTGACACCGTGGACCATGGGCAGCTACTTAGCCATCTGAAGTACATCTGTGGAATAACGGGAATTGTCCTCAGATGGTTTACATCATTCCTCACTGGAAGAACTCAGAGAGTGGTATCTGGAGTGTTTTCATCAGATCCAGTTTCTCTGTCTTGTGGGGTTCCTCACGGTTCGGTTTTGTCACCCATGTTGTTCGTGGTGTATGTGCTACCCCTTGGAGACAGTGTAAGAAGGGATGGGCTGAGGTTTATTGTTATGCCGATGATGCCCAGCTCTACCTTTCTTTTGCGCCCGATCAGGATAGAGCTCTCTCGATCTTTAGTAACTGTCTTAAAGAAATCCAGGAGTGGATGGATTCGAGCTGACTGAACTTGAACTCTGGTAAGACTAAGGTGATGGTTGTGGAACCTGGTCACTGGACAGGAGGTTTGGGAGGTGAGTCGCCATCTGGACTTGTTCTCGGGGGTGTCCCCCTCCCGACTTCAAACCAGGTGCGAAACCTGGGGGTAATTTTTGACGAAGGGTTGATTCTGCATTCGCAGGTGTCGGCTGTCGTCAAATCTTCCTTTTACCATCTTAGGAATATCTCCAGGATTAAACATCTGGTTCCATCCTGCGACCTTCCTATTTTGGTCCACGCCTTTGTGTCCTTGCACTTAGATTACTGCAATTCCCTATACCTAGGGCTTTCTGGGGTGGAAATCCGTCGCCTGCAGCTAGTGCAGAACGCGGCGGCCCTGCTTTTTACAGGATCTCCTTGGTCCTGTCATATTACGCTGACGCTGCGCGAACTGCACTGGCTGCTAGTTCAGTTGCAGATCACCTTTAAAGTTGGCTTGCTGACTTTCAAAACCCTACACAGACTGGGCCTGGCCTATCTGAAAGAGCTCCTGGTTTCCTATTGCCCTGGGCAATTGCTCCAGTCAGCCGGCAAGGGGTTGCTAGAGATTCCTAAGGTACGTTTGAAATCTTCAGGGACCAGATCTTTTATGTTCATGGTTTCCACACTATGGAGTTCTCTATCTCGTCAGTTATGGGAGTGCACGACTGTGGAGGGCTTTAAATCAGCCTTAAAGACCCTTCTGTGGCACCAGGCTTATGGTGATTGATTATTCTGTGTAATAATATTTATGGTGCTGTCTGATTTTAATGATTGTTTTTATTCTGATTTGTTTGGTTTTAATCTGTACGGCGCCTTGGTTTTCTGAAAGGCGCCTTAAAAATAAAAATATTATTATTATTATCTTCACCATTGATTCATACGGCCACCCGCCATCCCCCTGGGCTCACGCTCTCTGTTTTGTGGTCTTCATCTCCTTCATTTTTGGTTGGGCTCTGAAGACACATTTTTCTTGTTTTTGACCCATCTTACATGGGTCACAAGGGCTATCTTATGTCCTTGTAAGGGTAGGCATTATACTTAGGGTACGCTGCACCTCCTTGGTATAAAGGTACTGAGGCACATGAGAGCCAGTGCCAAAGTAAGCCATGCAGCATGAACTAGTCTTGCAATGCTGCACATGTGCACAGCTTACCATGGTGCCGACCCTCTTGAAGATTTTTTGGCTTCTGGAGGGTCCTAGCACCTCCAGGTCAGAACCCATCAGTGTGAATCAATGTTGAAGATGGTCCAAGAAGATCAAGAATTACGGTGAGTACATAATTTTCAGTTTTTGGTTAAATCTAGTGGTCTTCTTCAGTTGCCTTTTGGTTCCAGAAATGGAGAAATCTCAGTTCAATGTGGTTTCTGCATAGTGAGGAACTGCTTTTTTGTTAAAAAAATGCAGAAAGGCTTTTAAAATAAATAATAACTTATTAGCAGTTTTATTCTATGTGTTTATTGGAACCACATTTTTTTTTAGGCATTTTCAGTCAGTTGTCATGACTGAGAAGCCAAAAAAGAGAATGGTGTCTACTGAACATGATTCAACAACTGTACATCCTGTTACTAGCTCCTGGCGAAAGCAGACAGCCATGAGCAGTGCTTTGCTTGTTTGGATCCTGATCGTGTTTTTAAAAATTGTGATTTATGCAGAAGGTTTTGCCCTAAAACACAAAGAAAAGGGCTGCCAAAAGAGAAGGGTTTCTAGCTCCTCAGTCTGCTTCAGTGCCATCTAAGAGCTCTCCTGAAAAAAAGCTCAGTAATGGAGGTGGTTACCAATGATATTGGAAAGCACGCATCAGAAAGTTTCTCACCTGGAACAATGACACTCGACATCCACATGTTGGCTGAAAAAAGCTTCCAGCAGCAGTCTCTGCCTAAAGGGACTGATAAAGCTGTTAAGCCATCCATAAAACTCAGTGAAGAACACAGAGCATCTGACAGGGACTCTACCTACAAAGGAGAAGGAGATGGAACAGGCAGTTGATATGAGGATATTAGTAAAATGTGTCAGTTCTTCTAAGCATTCCAGGCCATGGGGAACTTTGTCACTGCAGGTGCTCCTCCCCTCCCCAGGCTCAGGTTACACAAGTACAACCTGTCGTGGAGGTGGAGAGCATGAGGAACAAACTGAGCCAGAGGTTACACCTGAACAGGACTTTGGTTCCCCTCCAAGGGTAAATGAGGATTCTAAAGGCATTTATACAGTTCACTATCCACACAATGACAGTCCTAATAGACAGCAAGAGTCATCAAAATGTCTTCAGTCTAAGCTCCTCCAAACACCTGAGTGGTATATCCTCCGGCTCCACCCCGTGACATCAGATCTTTCCTTCCACTGGAATGGATAGATCTCCTTCTTTGTAACTCTGTAACATTGAAGGATTCTGAGTTGTTCAGGCACCTTTTAGATGTATCATCGCTTTTTCCAGTCAGTTATATAACTACTTGTCAGTGTTGGATAAGTTACTTTTTCTGTTACTTTCTATTTCATTTACAAACTTGATCCAGGAAGCTCTGTGCAGTCACTAGCAAGGATGGAGATGTACTAGAAAAAGTAATTCACCTGACAGTTACAGTTACTTATTTCTTTTTATACAAAAACAATACAAAAATAATAAAAACAACTATAGCAGATGACATTTATTTGAAAGTAGTAGGTTAGTTACAAGTTACTTTCAAATAAATGTGATCAGTTACAGTTATGTATTACTTTTGTATAAAAAGATATAAGTAATTTTAACTGTAAGGTGTATTACTTGTTCCAGTACTTCTCCATCCTTGCTAGTGACTGCACAGAGCTTTCTGGAACAAGTTTCCAAAAGTAATAGAAAGTAATAGATAAAGTAACTTACCCAACACTGCTGCTTGCTCTTGAGTCTTCTGGCTCTGCTTCACAATTTCGGTCAGCAAAATCCAAAGGGGAGGGATAGTGAGGATAAGGAGGATGGCAGAGGGAGATTGCACAGAAGGGGATAAAGAAAAAGCAGACATCCTAAACGGGTAATTCTAGGGACATGAATATGGTGCACTTATCCACACTTTGGCAGTCTTCCTTTCCCTTTAAGTTCAGCCGGAATGTCTTCAAGCTAAGCTCCTCCCATCCACCTGGGTGGTATCCTCCTTTGCTCTGCCCTGTGATGTCAGATCTTCCTTTCCACTGGAAGAGTCATGTCTCCTCCTTCGCAGTTCCTGTGAGGGGGTGTAAGCCAAAATCTACCTCTTCGGGGAAATTTTTTTTAATCAATTCTTTTTTTTTTTTTGTGATTTTTCTTTTCACTGTTTGCAGTTTTTGATCAGTCATGGAGCGTGAGGACCCAAAACCTGGGCCCGGGTTCAAATGGTGCACTTCTTGCAACCAGAAGATGTCATGTACCGACCCCCTCACCTCGTGCGAGTACTGTCTGGGGGCTCAGCACGATCCACAGGCTTGTGGCCTGATCTGCAACCCTCATCTCTCAACAACTATTATGCCTGCCTTTTACTGGGCTGCCCAAGCAAACGAGATCTGCCAGTCCAGTCCAAGGATGCCCACAGGGCCGTTTCAGTGGCAGCAGGCTCGGTGTTGCAGCTTTCCACACTTGTAGAGGCAGCAGCCCAGGCTGAAGCAGTTTCCTCCTTGGCTCCCATGTTGCTCCTGGTGGGTGCCAGCATCAGGGCCTCATTCACAGTTGCTTTCCAGGACAAGTACCAGTCCCTTCAGACCTTTGGGGAGGGCCCTTTCTGAGGGGATAAATTTAAAAAATTCAAGTGAACCTGTAGCAGGTCATGGGACAGGGAATGGGCTTACTCTTCCCACTCCCACGATTCTGTTACTGGCTCAACAGCTGTCAAGCAGTTGACTTCAGCCGCTCCTTCAGGGCTCCTCAGTTCAGGCTGCTAGCTCCACAGTGCTCCCATTGGGCTTGTTGGCCAAGATGCGAGCCAACCAGCTGGTCAAGATTTTTCTCAACCTGGTCGACCTGTTGTGGGAAGAGGTCAAGGATTACTCACTCTCTCTCAGACTCCGGTCCTTTCTGCTCTGTCCCCAAACAGGCCAGACAAACCAGCCTACCTGGCTGTCTCCCCCCAGAGGATTAACCCCTCTGGGGTTCTGTAGCAGGAACTGGTCCATTTCAAGTACATGACCCCTTCCCCTGCATCTCCTCACTGGTGACATGCTCGTTGGCAGTTGAGGACCCAGTCCTACTCCAGATCGAGGTCTTGGGAATCTCAGCATTTTCACTCTCGGTCGTTAACTTGGAAGTGCCATTGACACTCCTGTTCCTCTTCGTCTTTGGATTACGAGAGGCTCCGCCAAAGGTTGCAGAGGTACTACAAGGATCTGATGTTGCAACAATGGATCCTCAGTCACGGTCGACCTACTGTATGCCTCAGACCCCAGCATTCCCTTGGTCTCCACTGACATGGCCTGTTCTCGTCCTGCCCCAGCCAACTGAGCCTGGGTCAGCCTCTCTGCCAATCTTGGTGGAACCTCCACCTAAGCAGCCCTCACAAGGGGCCCCATCCAAGGCTGCTTGCCCTGCCTCTGGTTCCCCTGAATGGCTGTCCATTCAGATCACCCACTTGGATGAGTCCAGGGTGGTCCACGGGGAGCAAGGGTCAAAGGTGGTTCTAGAGGAGTTGTCGGACTCTGAGGGATCCTCCATGCATCCGTTTGGACCCTGAGCTTCAATCATGAGTCATCCAAAGAGTTCACCACCGAACATGGCCTGGTCTTCTTTGAGGCCTTGCCCTGTCTCATCTCCAAGTCAATGGGGATTCCCTTGGAATTGGTCCAGAAGTGGGCCAGATACCCCCTCATGGAGATGCTCGACAAGAATGACTCCCCAGGGGTTGCCTTCCTGGTAGCAGAAGCCATCTGGGTCCCGTCTTGGAGCTTTGGCAGCATCCTGATTCATGCCTGGCACCCACTGTCCATATGGTCCGCAAGTACGTGGTTCCCATGGGGCTCATCCTGGGTTCTCCAACCACCCCTTGGCCAAGGGGCTGGTAGCAGACTCTTTTTTTTCTGTCAGACAAGCACATCTGGGATGTTGACAAGCCTCCTGACAATGAGTCCAAGAAGCTGGACCATGCAGCTAAAAAGGGTTATGCTGCTTCCTCCCTAGGTCTCCAGTAAGAGAGCTCCACCATCATGATGGCTAGTTTTTGTCATGCCCTCATGGTGGTGCTGGACTGTTTCCTTCCCCACCTCTCTGCAGACTTAGTCGGTAGTCAAGTTGGTCCAGGACCAGGGATGTTCTGTTGCCAAGCACCAGCTTCAGATGGCATTGAACATCAGCAACTCCTGCACCCGGTCAGTGACTGCAGCAGTTGCCATGCAGTGTAGGGCTTGATTGAGGATTTCCACCTTTACGGTGGATACCCAACATAAGCTGACTGATGATCCCTTCTTGGGTACCGACCTATTTTGCCTGGTCATGGATGGTCACCTCACCAGGACTGAGAAGTTCAGTGCCACCCTGGATTCCATTACGTCCTCGCAGAAGGACCTTAAGGGCCAGAAGCTGTAGAAGAAGCCCTTTCAGTTTCAGACCATTCCACCCCAGCAGTGCAAGATGCAGCAGCCCCAGTCAGGGCAATCTCAGGTCTGACGACCTAAAGTCAAGTCTGCCACCTCCGGCTCCAAGAAGCCCAGAGAACAGGGTGGCAGCTGGCACCGGAGCTTCTGCCAAGCCTGCACAGTGACGGGTCGGTGGGTGTCTCCTTCCTGCCTGTCATGCCCCTGTCTCAGCTTCCCATGGTGGGTCGGCTTCACCATTTCTGGCATGCTTGGTCCATGATCACTATGGACAGATGGGTGCTAGATGTGGTGGGCCGGGGTCTGCCTCTCAGTTTTGAGGCTTTCTCACCCTACCAAGCCCATGCCCCACGGGAGTCCATGGTGTCTCAGGACATGTTGTCCGCCCTCAGGGAGGACACTCAGTTCCACCAGAAAGGAGCTGTAACCATGTCCCGGATGCCACTGCCAGCCAGGGCTTTGTTTCCAGGTATTTCCTGGTGCCCAAACAGATGGAGGGTTGGCGCGCCATACTGGATGTCCATGATCTAAAGCAGTTCTTGAGGAGGCTCAGATTCAGGATGGTCACACTGAATCAGTTAACTCCATCTCTGGACCAGGGTATGTGGTTCTGCTCTCTGGACCTCCAGGATGCCTTCTTTCACATTCCTGTCTGTCCATCCCACTAGCAGTACCTTCAGTTCCACATAGACGGGATGCTGTATGAGTTCTGAGTCATGCAACTCAGACTCTTTTTGGCCCCCAGGATCTTCACCAAGTGCATTGCAGTGGTAGCAGCATTCCTGCTTTGCCAAGGGGTCTGGGTGTACCCCTACCTGGGTGACTGGCTGATCTCTGGTTCATCCTGGGAGGAAGTGGAGTGGTCCAGGGACCTGGCTCTCCAGACTTGCTCGGCCTTGGGTCTTTTTGTCAATTTAGCCAAGTCACAACTTCACCCCTCGCAGGTCATCCACTTCATCAGGGCAGAGCTTTACTCCCTTAGGGCCAAGACCTGACTCCCAGGGAACAAGGCAGTGGACCTTACCTCCTTTGCCCAATCATTTCAGGTTGGGCATTTGTGTCCTGCCCGGGACTTCCTGCGACTGCATGGAACGTGATGTCCTGCACTGGTAAGATGGGGAGCACACTTGGGGGCCCACAGGGCCCACAGGCTCTGGACCCCCAAGAAATCTTGGTGCCACATCAACGTGTTGGAGCTCTGTGCAGTGCGTCTTGCTCTGATGACATTTACCCCATCTGTCCGGAGTCAGGTCGTGCAGGTCCAGACAGTCATCCTGTTCCTAAACCGCATCACACAATAAGCATATCAGTCCTCCTACAACCAGAACTATCTTCCATCAGTCCCCCTACAACCAGAATTTATCAACCATCACAAACATGACTGCTACCTTTACACTGTAAAATACCTTCAACTGGACCCTAAAAATAAAAGTACCTTAAAAAATAAAACAAATTGATTAAATGTTTCCCTGATCATCACAATTTCCTTACACACATAAACAAATTAGAAACATTAATTACTGTTAATAGTTTTCATCACAACTGTTTCTTTGCTGTCAATGAAGAATCCCCCTTCTGTCTTTACGTGCTCATCAGGGAAATCTCTTCTGCTTGTCCTGACAGTTATATAATTGAATCTCTGACCACAGAAGAGGCCTTTGTTGAGTGTGTACAGTATGTTAGGAGAGGAACATACTGCCAGTGGAACTGAGCAGAAGTTTGAATCCATGTGTTCTCTGGTAAACACTCCATGATAAACATTCCATATTGTGACTCTTGATGTCAACAAAGGACAAACTTTGTGCAGCAGTAATACAATGACATCATCAATTACATCATTTGCAGTGGGCGGAATGAAGACACAATGAATGACTATTTTATCATAAGTGCACACAAGTAAATCTGTTGTTTCTACATATAAACATGCTTTTCCCAACTGTAAAAAGTTAAAAAAAGGAGCCCATTTTATAAGCACAATAAGAAACTCCGGGGGTGTGCATGGAACAGATATTACCGCACTTCCAGGGTCTGAATGCACTTGGCCTGTGGCCTCATTCCTCACTACGCCCCGGATGTGTGGTAAAATCTGATCTTCCTGGACTAAAAGTCTTCACCATTCATTCACACTACTGGGACTGTGTTGGAGGTGCTAGGATACAGCTGGACCCAAAATTCTTTAGGAGGGCCGGCACCGAGGTAGGACTGCAAATGCATGGCATCATGAGACTGGCTCGCACTCATATAGGCTATCTAGGCATCGACCCTCCAACCGCCTCAGTTCCTTTTTTCCAGCCATTGAATGCGCTTCAGTGATTGATGTCGCTTACCCGCCAGGAGTCAAAACTTCATGTCTATACGACAGCAGCATTTAGTCACCCAGTTTCACTTAGTTTTGTTTAGTATTATTTATCTTATTTTAAAAAAACAAGTTATTTTCTGAAGAAGACTCTCAGCCAACCATCAACGAAATCAACCATGGATGGTATCAGCGATGGTGGGGAGACTTCGCTGGAAAGTTGTTTTGGCAGTGGGGCTGTGTCCGGTGTACCACCCATTTTGGACAAGCAGTCTGGTGCTCGGGAGGGAGCTCCCAAAAGCACAAAAAGAAGTGGGCCCATTCCCAATCCTGACTGGGGACCCAGCACAGCTTGGCTTTGAGCTCTTCTTCTTCCCAGCGGAGGAAGAAGAGACGGTACCACTCGAGGTCACCCTCTGTTAGGTCTGCTAGGGAGTCTACGGTTGTAGAGAACGGTAGATCCACCTGACCCCCCCCCAGGTCCCTAGTGGTCTCTGTTTTAAACAGCTGGGATTCTTGACATTGGATCCCCTCTCTGTCTTCTGACAGGGTTTCCAGTCGGCAGTTTCACCACTGGACAGCTCTTATGAAACATTGGGTACAGTGTCTGTCTCGTCTTCTCTTGCCTGTGGATCTTCAGGTCTTGGGGCCGCTGGGCCAGGGCTGGGGCAGTTGGGGCAGGATGCTTGTTTGGTGCTGGTGACAGAGTGTTCTCTCTCTCTGGTACTGATGCCTCTGATGCCGGTTCCACATGCCTACCCCCCTCACCAAGTTTCCATGCAGGGGCTGGCACAGGTACCATTTTCCTCCAGATCTAACAGGGGTCCAGTTTCATCGGTGACACGGTCAGCGCCAGTTTTGGTGCCATGCACAGCGTCGGGGGGGGCTTCGATGCTGTGCGTAATGTCAACCTGCCATGTGTGGCATCAACCTCGGTGCCCCATCTGGCACCAACCTTGGTGCCACATCTGGTGTCGACCATTTCAGTGTCGCATGCAGTGCTGAGTTCTTCCATGCCGGATGCGCATTCTGGTGACTTCTGCGTACCCTTCACCTGGACCAAACTTTGGTCTAAGAGGATTGGTACCTGATTTCTCAGGGCTGGAGGTAGAACATGATGAGTCTGATCCTAACCTCATTTTGTCTGATGGCACCGAGGATGACTCATGACCTGGAAAGCAAGACTTTTCTTTCCAGACTCTTATTAGGAATGTAGGATCGACCCTGGCTCTTCAGACCTCCTCTGTGGATTCAGGGATGCTCTTGTGCCTTGAGTTCCTTCATGTTCCTAACATTCCTAGAAACTTTACGCCCCCCGTGCCCCCCTCTTTGAGACTTTGTCAGAAGCAGTGTGGATCAGGCCAGTGCTTATAGCTTCTGTGGCCAAGGCCGCAGATAGGAAGTACATCCCTCCTAAGGAAGATCCTTCGTGGCATCACAGCCCTTTGCAGATGCTTAAGTGTTGATTGTGGAGAATGATAAGGTTGTCCTCCACCAGGAGACCTCGGCATGATCTATCGGTAAGGAGTCTCGTAAGGTTGACACTTTAGGAAAGCGAGTTTTTGCAGCCGCAACCCTAGGGATACGTATTGCCAGTTATCAGGGCCATTTCTCTCAGTACGAGTACACCCTGTGGAACACTCTTAAATCAATGGTCAAGAATCTCCCAGAGTCTGATGTTAACATGGAGCTTCTTCAGGCTATCACCAGGGGCATAGGGTCCAACAATCATCAGCTAAAAGCTTCTGTGGATGCATGTGATGCTGCCTCTAGGGCGGCTGCCACTGGGATCTGTATCAGGTGGCATTCCTGGCTCAGAACATCAGGCTTCTCACCCCAGGCTCAGAGGCAGGTGATGAATATCCTCTTTGATGGTGCTTATCTGTTCAGCTGTCAAGTTCAGCAAGCAGTAGAGGCCGCTCAGAAAACTAGGACTGCTGTTAAGACAGCCAGGCCAGCTCATGCGGCCCCTCAAAGGGGTGGGAACCATCGGCAGTTTAGTAACAGACAGTCCTTTCAAGGTAAAGGCTGAGGAGCCTTTAATAGAAACCAAACTCCTCAGCTGCAAAAGAAAAATGCAGCAAAAGGCACAGGGCCCGAAAGTGCCCAGCACCAACCTCTGAAGGTCCAGCCCAGATCCCACTTCAGCTGTCCAAGGTGGACACCTCTACGGCAGTAGGGGCGCATCTGACTCAGTTTTGCAACTGGTGGAAGACCATTACAACAGAGAAATGGGTCCTCAGGATTGTCCAGGAGGAATACTCTCTCAGTTTCAGAGATTCCCCCAGATCTTCCACCCAAACGACAGCACAGCCTGTCCACTGCTAAGTTAGACCTTATTACTTCTGAGATACAGGGCCTCCTAAAGAACAGGGTAGTAGAAGCTGTTCTGCAAGCAGAACAGAAAACAAGTCTCTACTCCCATTACTTTCTGGTCCCAAAGAAAACAGGTGGCATGCACCCAATTTTCGTCGTCAGAAAGTTAAACAAGTGTCTGTTCAGGGAGAAGTTCAAGATGATCTCCCTTGGAACGCTACTACCACTGATTCATCAGTACAATTGGTTGGCAAACCTGGATATGCAGGATGCCTACCAGCACATCCCAGTGCACCCAAGTCACCACAAGTATCTCCACTTTGTGGCCCTAGGACAACACTACCAGTTCAAAGTCCTGCCCTTTGGGCTTTCCTCGGTGCCTCGAGTCTTTACAGAGTGCTTTGCAGTTCTCGCAGCGCATCTCAGAAAACTGAACATTCAAGTCTTCACTTACCTGGATGATTGTCTCCTGGCAAGCCCATCCAGGCAGGAAATGCAGGAAGCAGTCGCCAGTGCTTCACAGCTCCTCACATCCATGGGGGTTCTGTTGAATCTGGAAAAATCCCAGCTTCAACCCTCCCAGCAACTACTCTCTCTAGGAGCACTCCTGGACACCTCTAGGGCAAGGGCTTTCCTTCCAGAGGACAGGAGGAATGACATTCTTCAGATGGCGCGCTACATCAGAGAGAACAACTCTGATCGAGCTCTTTCAATGCAACGAATGTTGGGCCTCATAGCATCATCCGTGTTCATGGTGCCTCTCACCCATCTACACATGAGGACCACACAGTGGATGCTCAGCACTCAATGATCACCGACCACACACCCACAGTCCTTCCACATAAAAGTAACAGAGCCTCTGACGACGTCTCTTGCATGGTGAATTCAGGAAGACAAGCTTCTCCAAGCTCTACCCTTTGCCCCACTGGAATCTCAGATCACCATCTCCACGGATGCATCTCTGATCGGTTGGGGAGCTCATTGCCAAGAGTCCCATCTGCACATAAATGTTCTAGAGATGAGAGCTGTCCTTGTATGCTACTTGAGCCCTAAAGGACGTCCTCTGTCGCAAGGTAATTCTTCCTCAAATGTACAACAAGGCTATGATGTATTACATCAACAAACAGGGTGGAGTGCACTCCAACACTTTGTGCAGGGAGGCCAAGAGAGTGTGGGAGTGCTGTCTTGAGCACGATGCTCTGATTCAGGCAGTCTACCTGCCAGCTTATCTCAGCAGTACAGAGGCAGATCCCCACGAATGGTCGCTCGCCCCAGACATCGTACAATCGCTGCTCGATGAATTGGTCAGTCCAGATCTGGACCTTTTGCGTCCCCACTCAATGCAAAACTGCCTCTTTCTCACACCAGGAATACTCCAATAATCCTAACTCTTAAACAGTATGCCTTTAAGCCAGATCTGCCCAGAGATGGAATGTTATGCTAATGATGGAACACCATTGGCATCTGCCACTTTTCAAATGCTGCCACCTATCAACTGCCTACATTCTAACCCTCAGATTTCACTCTCCGCCTCTCAAGACTAGACGCTCGGAGATCCTCTCCTCAACATTTTGTTGTGAAACTTATAAAAAATATACGTAAGTTTTCTTTTTCTTTTCATCTGCTGCCCTTATCTTTTGTTTTTTTAGATAACCGTTAGTTTATTTTAGTTACATTGTTGATTTTTCTCGGTTTCTCCTGGTTCTGTATAACTGGTGGGGAACTGGGAACTTTTTTACTCTTAACAGAGTTTTGTGACAGAAACTCCTTTATTTTAGTGTGTTTTGTTTAAATAAATTTGTTTTCGTATAACCGCTAATACCGGTTACTGAACCACTAAACCCGGTTCCTTTTCTGTCGGTTCTCGGTTCTGTTTGGTTCCCCGATCGGTTCCTGAACTGACTGCAATTGCTAGTTTTAGTTTTTAAAGTTTTAAATTTTATCGTGGTTGCTGTTTTTCTGCTGAATTGAACAAAATGTCAGAAAAACCTAAGAAAGACCAGTGAACCCGGTTTAAAAACTGTATAGAGTGTGGAGGAGTTTTTGCCAAGGCAGATAAGCACACTTCTTGTGTGGTCTGCCTTGGCTATGACCATTTACAATCTGATTGTGAAATTTGCAAGACCTTTCCAGAGAAAACGCTTGAAAAACATTTGGAAAGGCTTAAAAAGAAATTGCCTCCACCTAAGGGTCCCTCTGGCTCTGACCAGCCGACACCCTCAGTGGCTGTGGGTGAAACCACAGAAACCACTACTTCTACCCCTGATACAGGTGCAAAAGTCATTTCAGAAAGGCCTGCTGAATCGGCTAGTTCTCCAGTTTCCATAAAAAATACAAAAAAGACTAAACACACAGAATCCCCTGCTGATCAGCGTCTGGGAACTTCTGGTATGGCAGTAAATATGCCCTCTCCACTGGAGATTGCTTAAGCTTTCAAAGTCTCGCAGGCCTTACAGGGGATGCTGCCTGCTGGACAGCAGTCAACAGTTCAGACCCCTGCTGAATCAACCTAATCTTCCCAACATGATGTTAGAAAGACTATGGGGAGTATGAGGAAGAAGATGAGGGAGAGCCTATAGAGCCTGAACTCTCCCCTGAACAGGAGTTTGCTCACCCCCCAGGGCATCGGAGGATTATTCATCCCATTTTTTATTTGTCCAAAAAATAGTGGATGCTCTTGACATCTCTACCACTGAGGTGATAGAGGATGAAGGGGAAGCAGAATACCTAGAAATGATGGGGTTAACACGCACAAGCAAGGTACTGCTCCCTGTGAATAAATTCTTCAAAAAGACATTGTCAAAATTGTCCAGACACCTGGGTCTGTCCCCCCTTTGGACAGAAGGCTGGAGAAGAAATACCAGTTGTATAGGGAAGGGGATGAATTTTTATTGTCCCACCCTGACCTCCAGGGGGTGGTACAAGTTGCAGCCTGTGACAAGGCAAAAGTTCCTCTGGCATCTCATCCCCCTGAAAAACAGTCCAGAAAGATGGCTAGTATGGCCAAAAAGGGCTACTTATCAGCTAATTTCCAGTCTTATGCAGCCCAGTATCAAAAATCTTCTGCCAATCTGTAATGGTTCTGGCAGATAAAGCTCCCTCTAGTCTTTTAGCTGACCTAGCTGAGACTGCCAGATTTGGCTTAGAAGCAGCCAAATACCAGTTTCAGATGGCAGCAGATAACAACGACACTGCTGCCAGGTGGATGGCTAATGCCACTGCCCAGAGAAGGTTTGCCTGGTTAAGAGCCACAAACCTTACTCAGGATATGCAGAACAAGGCTCTGGATTTTCCTGTTGAGGGTAATTCCCACTTTGGAACACATACAGAGGCCTATATGAAAAAGGTAGATGAATACAAGGCCACCTACAGAAGCGATTCTGCCAAGGAAAGGGCTTCCCTGTCCACTAGACCTTATGGAAGGGGAGGCAGGGGCAGACAGTTCCACACCAGGCCATTTTATCAGGCCATGGCTGTACCCCAAGTTTCAACAGTACCCACAGCAAGGGTACTTCAGGGGCAGGGGCAGAAGGGGTTCCAGGCATGGCTGCCAGTCTCAGCCTCAGTCAAAGCAAGATCCCTGATGTGCTTTCCCAGTCCGGCTCCCCTCTACCAGTAGGGGGCAGACTGACTCAATATTTCCAGGCTTGGAAACAGATCACTACAGACAAGTGGGTCCTGGAAGTAGTGAGTCAGGGTTTGTCTCTAAGCTTCAAATCCCTTCCTTCTCTGAGAACCAGAGTTTTCAAGCCAGCTTCCAATACAGAAAGAAAGCTACTGGAAAAGGAGGTGCAGAACCTATTGTTGTCAAAGGCAGTGGAACCTGTGCCTCCACAACAAAGGGGAAAGGGTTTTTATTCAAGATACTTCCTCACAACAAAGAAAAACACAGACTGATGGCCTATCCTAAACCTAAGGGTGCTAAACAAGCACTTACTAAAGCCAAGGTTCAAAATGGTAACCTTGTCACTGATTCTGCCAGCTCTTCAAAAAGGAGATTGGCTGGCATCTCTGGACCTAAAAGATGCTTACTTCCACATCCCCATAAGGGAGTCTCACAGAAAGTACCTCAGGTTCAGACTCCCCTCAGCTCATTACCAGTTTTCAACCCTGCCATTCGGTCTTATTTCAGCTCCAAGAGTGTTCACAAAGTGCCTGGCAGTGGTTGTGGCACACCTGCAAAGGCAAGAAGATGTTACAGTTTTCCCCTATGTGGATGACTGGCTGGTGGTGGGAAAATCACCACAACACCTGCAGCTCACCCAAGGACCTCACCCAAGGACTTCTGGAGTCGCTGGGGTTCCTGGTAAATCTCAAAAAGTCAGTTCTTCTCCCTACACAAGTGCTGCAATTCATAGGAGCAGAATTAAATACTCAGGAGGGCAGGACTTACCTTCCTGTAGACAGGGTAAAAAGTATCCTGCAGATGGCAGGCTCCTTCAGCCTGAAAAACACAAAATCTGCAAGACAGTTTATACAGTTACTGTGCCACATGGCAACCACCACTGGCACAGTCCTGGGTTCAAGGTTCTAGATGAGAGACATCCAATTGCACCTAAGGGCTCAATAGAGTCAAAGAAAGGATTCTCTAATAAAGCTGGTTCCAGTAACAAAAATGTTACTTGTGGCCCTCTAGTGGTGGAAAGAGGAAGCCAACCTCAGGGAAGGGGTTCCTTTTCAAAAAGAGTCCCCGTCAGTGATTCTCACAACGGTTGCATCACTACTAGGGTGGGGTACCCATCTAGGGGGCCACACTACTCACGGCACTTGCTCCAGTGCAGAGTCACTCCAGCATATAAAAATACTGGAGCTTAGAGCAGTGTTCCTGGCACTCCAAGCCTTCACACCACTGGTTCAGGGAAATGTGGTACAGGTCAGAACAGACAATACCACCACACTGTACTACATAAACAAGCAGGGAGGAACAAGATCCGATCCTCTCTGCGCAGAAGCTATGAGAATCTGGATTCTGGCCTACTCTATAGGAGTTTCCCTTCAGGCCATTCATCTGCCAAGCAAGGACAATACCCTGGCAGATGCTCTGAGTCGGGTCAACCAGGCCCATCATGAATGGACCCTGAACAGACAGGTGGTGGAAGTGATTTTCAGAAGATGGGGCACTCCGGAGATAGATCTCTTTTCATCCCACGAAAGTCACCACCTGCCACAGTATTGTTGCAGAACCCCAGCTCAGGGAACAATAACCCTGGATGCTCTGGTTCTGAATTGGTCAGAGAAGTACCTGTATGCGTTCTCACCAGTCCCTCTGGTGTACAGAGTGTTACTCAAGCTCAGATCCCAGCCAGCTTCAATTATCTTGATAGCTCCAGATTAGGCCAGGCAGCCATGGTACTTACTCTCTGCTGCTCTCCATGTCTGTAGCCGAGCCAATACACCTTCCTCGGCAGCACAACCTGTTAACATCCAATCAGGGGAGACTCCTGTACCCGAACCTCAAGTCCCACAGACTCAAGGCATGGCTCTTGAGGACCTAGAGTATGCAGGCCTGCATCTCTCTGAAAGTGTTTTGGATATCTTAAGGGGGTACAGGAAGCCTTCCACCAAGAAAACCTATGCCTCTAAATGGAAAAGGTTCTCTATCTGGTGCTCCACCAGGAATATGACGCCAGCTCAGGCAGTGATTCTGAGCATTGCTGGACTGCTTCACTTATTTGCCCTTCCCTCCCACCTCACCCTCCCTCCCTCCCCTTTCCCCTTTCTTTCAGTAAGCACTTGTTTACTTATTAACCCAGCACTTATTATTGTTCACTCTTTCTACATGATATGCGCAATACTGTTGTAACACTGTAACTAAAAGTCAGGGGTGACACTCATTATTACGAGCAGACCCGATAGACCGATCACTTCTGAAGGAAACCCAAGGCAGCATGGATTCACAGCAGGAAGGTCATGCCAGACGAATCTAATAGATATCTTTGACTGGGTGACCAAAGTAGTAGATCAGGAAGGGGCTGTGGACATGGCCTACCTAGACTTTAGCAAAGCATTTGACTCAGTCCACACAAAAGATTAGTATACAAGTTAGCCAGCCTGAGAGTGGGTCCCAAGATGATAGCCTGGGTAAAGAATTGGCTGGAGAATAGGACACAGTAATAGTAAATGGAGTCCACTCTGAAGAAAGGGGGGTTACTAGTGGGGTGCTGCAGGGTTCAGTATTAGGACCGGTCCTCTTCAATGTCTTTGTAAGTGACATTGCAGAGGGACTGGAAGGAAAAGTATGTGTCTTTGCAGATGACACAAAGATCTGCAACAGAGTTGATGCACAAGGTGGGGTGGAAAGGATGAGAAGGGACTTTGCAAGGTTAGAGGAATGGTCAAATGTATGGCAGCTTAGATTTAATGCTAAGAAGTGCAAGGTAATGCACCTGGGGAACAAAAACCCAGGGGAAGAGTACACAATGGGGGTGAGATACTAACAACAACAAAATGGAAAGGGACCTGGGGTAGTCATATCAGATGACTTAAAGGTGGGCAAGCAATGTGAGAGGGCAGTAAGGAGGGCTTTGGGGATACTGGGATGCATAAGGAGAGGCATCACCAGTAGAAAACAGGAAGTTGTTATCCCTCTGTACAGACAGCTGGTGAGACCCCATCTGGAGTACTGTGTGCAGTTCTGGAGACCCAATCTCCGCAAGGACATAGACAAGATGGAGGCTGTCTGGAGGAGGGCACCTAAAATGGTGCAGGGTCTGCACCAGAAGACATATGAGGAGAGAGTAAAGGAGCTTAATATGTATAGCCTCGAGGAAAGGAGGGAGAGGGGGGACATGATAGAAACTTTCAAGTACCTCAAGGGAATCAACAAAGTCCAAGAGGTAGCATCTTTCAAAAAGGGTGTGCAAGAACAAGGGGGCACAATTTGAAGATAGAGGCGGCTCAGAGGTAATGTAAGGAAGTATTTTTTCACAGAGAGGGTTGTGGATGCATGGAACGGCCTTCCGGAGGAGGTTGTGGAGTCAAAAACAATGGTTGAATTCAAGCATGCATGGGACAGCCATAAGGCAATTCTAGAGGGTGGGGGTAGAAAGAAGTAGGCTGCTGGTTAACTAGGATCTGCAGCTTATCCATTAGGTAGGCAAATGGGCAGACTGGGTGGGTCAAGCAGTCCTTATCTGCCGTCAAATTCTATGTTTCTATGTAGGTCTTCTTCTGCTGGCCATTTTCTTATGTTTGTAACACCTGCCTTACAATTGTGTGTTAATATTGATCTTGTAACTTGAATGTTTAATGTCTCACTTGGACTCCTATTGTACCCCTTCCCCCCAGGTCACACCGGGAGACAAGTGATTTGTTGCTCAGTGTGCCTTCCTGGTGAAACATTTCAATAAATCAGTAAATAAATTTGCATTTACTGGGCCTGCAATCCACTGCTTTTAAGGTTCATCTAGCTTCAGTGTCTGCTTACACCTTAGCTGGAAAGAATGCCTCTATGGCATCAAACCCTATCTTCAAAAAGTTCTTTAAGGGTCTAGCTCACTTGCACTTCCCTCACAGGGAACCGGTGCCAGCCTGGGATCTAAACATATGTATTGCCAAGCTCATGGGTTCCCCTTTTGAACCCATGTCTTCAGGTCCCTTGAAATATGTCATATGGAAAATGGTTTTCCTAGTGGCAATTACTTCTGCTAGAAGGATCAGTGAGCTCCAGGCTCTCTGTGTGGAGCAGGACTACATTTCATTCCACAGGGACAAAGTGGTCCTACGAACAAACAGAACATTTCTTCAAAAGGTGGTTTCGGATTTTCATCTGAACCAATCCATTATTTTACCTGTCTTCTTTACTGAGCAGTCAAGCTCTGGGAAACATAGATTGCACAGCCCTGATGTCAAGAGAGCTCTTAGCTACTATATGACAGTTATCGAGGCCCATAGATAGGACAGGAAACAGCTATTCCTAACTTATGGGGATATGGGGAAAAGGAAATCAAGCATCTAAAAAGGTCCATTTCTCACTGGATAGTTCGGTGTATTCAGTTCTGCTACTCAAAAGCTGGGAAGGAGCCCTCAGCAGGGCGGAGAGCCCATTCCACAAGGGGTACAGCTGTTACTATAGCAGCTTCCTGGGATGTTCCACTTGTGGACATCTGTAAAGCAGCTACCTGGAGAACAGTGCGCACCTTCATTAAGCATTACAGCCTGGACACACAGGCTAGGGGTGATGCCAGGTTTGGCACAGCTGTCCTGCAGAGTATATTTCCAAAGTAGGTTCTGTGCCCACCTCCAAAGGTACTGCTTCTTAGTCTGCTTAAGCATTAGGAATATTGGAGTATTCCTGGGTGAGAAGAAAAAATGGCTTACCATAGTTATCTTGTTTCTTCCAAGGGATACTCCAGTATTCATAACTCTCCCACCCTGCTACCCCGCTAGAACTAGTGGCCTCTGCACTCCATGCTCCATGCTGTATTATCAGGGATATGTGTGTCACACTCTGGCATTTATATCTGAAACTGTGTTTTCATTGGTTTTGCTCTCTTCAGGTGATTCTGACATTTGGTGGTGCTTTGTGGATTTTTCCCTCCTGTTTGAGGTTTTTGGTGTTAAGTATTATTGTTATTATAGTGTTTATTGATCATTAAATTCCTCTGGGGTCCTGTCTTGTCAGGCGTTCATGAAATCTGAGGGTTAGAATGTAGGCAGTTGATAAGTGGCAGCATTTGAAAAGTGGTATGTGCCAATGGTGTTCAATCATTAGCATAACATTCCATCACCGGGCAGATTTGGCTTATAAGCATACTGCTTAAAAGTTATGAATACATCGGAGTATCCCCTGGAAGAATCAAGAGTACTATGGTAAGTCATTTTTTCATTCTGCTCCAGAAATCCAGAATCTGGCATTTTCCGTTAGGGTGAATTTAGTCTGCAGTGGACAAGATGCTTTCTGTGTGCATTTCCTCCTCTTCCATTGGTTTTCATATGGTGCTGCTCAAATCGGAGGCACAAAAGGGCAGGATGCGTCTAATTGCCCCATACTGGCCTCAACAGATATGGTTCCCATTGATCAACAGATTGTCAGAGGTTCCCCAGAGGCCACTCTCTCTACAAATGGACCTCCTAACACAGGGACCTTTGGTCCACCCAGCTTGCACTCCGTTCATGGATAGGTTCCAGGTTTCTCAGAGAATCTTGGAAATTCTCCTGGCAGTACATAAGCCCCTTCAGGAAGACTTACACAGCTAAATGGAAACACTTCTCGATTTGGTGTGCGAAGTTCCTTCTGGACCCATTTTGTTGCCCACCAAATAAGGTATTGGAGTACCTTTTAGACCTGTCAAATGCAGGACTGCAATAGTCGACAGCAAAGGTCCATCTCTGCGTGATTTCTGCCTACCATGAGCCAGTAAAGAATATGATGCTGGCTCAGTTACTGCTAGTCAAGAGATTCCTTAAAGGTATCCTGCACACTAGACCTCCGGTCAGGAAGGTGTTGGCCATGTGGGATATTAACCCCCATGCTAGATATGCTTACCTGCAAACCTTTTGAGCCTCTAGCCACCTGTGACTTGAAGTTTCTGGCCTAGAAGGCTGCCTTCTTAGTGGCTATTACTTCTGCTCGAAGGATTTCTGAAATCCATGCCTTGGTCACAGACCCTCCATATACTGTCTTTCACAAGGACAAGGTGGTACTTCATACTCCTCCTAAATTCCTACCCAAAGTGGTCTCAGGATTTCACCTCAATCAGCCCTCGGTTCTTCCTACTTATTTTGCCAACTTCCAAAATGAAGGAGAACACACCCTTCAATCTCTGTCAAAAGGACTTTGCAATTCTACATCAACAGAATGAAAGACATTCACAAATCCAAGCGACTCTTTTTATCGTTCAGCATGGTCCAGCTGGGTCAGCCTGTTGCCATTAGATGCATTTCTGCATGGTCAGTGGCATGCCTTCGCCATTGCTACTCAATGGAGCAGGTCAAGTTGGAAGGCTGGGTTTACGCCCACTCTACCAGAGCAGTCATGGCATCCCTGGCAGAGATTCGTAACATGCCCATTGCAGATATTTGCAAAGAGGCTACTTGGAGCTCAGTGCATACTTTTGTGAAGCACTATGCTCTGGATGTCCACGCCAGATGGCAAACTTCCTTTGGCAGGACAATCCTTAATGGACTACTGTCCTGAGTAAGCTCTCTCTTCTGCCACCCTGCTCAAGGGATTGGTTCTTAGCTTGGTGCTCTCCCAATAGTGCGAATGAATGGTGAAGACTTTTAGTCCAGGAAGGTATGGAAATTACATACCTACCATAATTCTTTATCTTCTTGGATGATGTCTTCACCATTCATTCACATGCCCACCTACGATCCCCCAAGCTCACTCATCCTGTTTCTGGTCATCACTGCCTCATTGGTCTGGGCTGTAAAGACATTGTTGAGTTGGCCCTTCTTACACAGGTCATCCAGGCTATCTTATGCCCGGATTAGGTTAGGTTTTCCTAGGTTTAGTTACGCTGCACCTCCTCAGTCAAAAAGGTTCTGAGGCGGTTGGAGGGTGACGCCAAGATAGCCTATATGGGCGCAAGCCAGTCTCGTGGTGCTGCACATGCATGGTTCTACCTTGGCGCCATCCCTTCTGAAGATTTTTGGCTCCCGCTGGGTCCTAGCACCTCCAGCGTAGTCCCAATAGTGTGAATGAATGAATGGTAAAGACTTTGTTCAAGAAGATCAAGAATTACCGTAGGTATGTAATTTTCATTTCTATGCATGCTTCATTGTGTCTTATTCGTTACTTATTACATGGAGCACATGGCCGGAGTTCGGGGAGAGGTTCGCCAACTCTTTGTCACTTACGCTGAAGCTGCACCTGGCAGCTAAGCAGATGACTGGCAGGTGGATTGTATCCTGCATTGGCCTCTGCTGTAGGTTGACTAGGGAGCCCCCTCCCCCACCGATAGGACTAAGGATTCATTCCACCAGACATACTGCTGCTTCAGTGGCTACTTCCAGGGATGTCCCTATCCAGGAGATCTGCAGGGCTGCTACCTGGAGGTCAGCAAACATCTTCATCTGCCATTACCGCATCAACCTTGAGTCATGCCAGGATGCTGGTTTTGGGGGCCCAGTTCTCTGCTTCCTGTTCCCTAAGTAGGGGAGTGCAACTTGCCCCATCCTCCTGGAGAACTGCTAGGAGTCAGCCAAATTATGGATAAGTGCACCATATCCATGTCCCTAGAAATGAGGATTACTCACCTGTAACCATAGATCTTCTATGGACTGGTCTCTTGTAGTAAGTCATTACTTATGGGAGTATCCACCAGGTGGTGCTGTCACATGGCAGCTTCTTCTAGCAGTCTTCCACACGACATCACTTCCTGTGTATGTGTATAAGACTAGGCGGCCCCCAGTATCCTCTTTTCCTGCCGGCTTCAGCTTGCACACTCTGCTCTCTTGACCTCCTAGGTTGCAGTCTTCGACTTGAACATGAACTAATTTTCTGTCTTCGGGTCTGGGACCTGGGACTTGCTCTCCGCACCCCTGGGCTTCTATAGCAGGCCTGTGACCCTCTCACAGTACCCCTGCTGATCCCAGGCCCAGGCACTCTTGCTGGGTCTGGGGATTCACTAGGGCTGATACCTTGGCCCAGCCTGATTTTTCTTCTCTCTGTCGGGCCTCTGGCTTACTACCAGTCCCTGGCTCCTCTCTCTTCTTTCTCCTAGGTCCGGGCCTGTGCACCACACAGTAACCCCGGACTTCATTTATACAGCAGGCCCGGTGTTCCATTTGTGCTCACGGTACACCTGCTGATCCCAGGCCCAGGCACTCTTGTTGAGTCTTGGGTCTTCCGCATGGCTGATCAACCATCCAGGTCAGAACGGACCTCGGGGGGGTGTCTTCAAGGCTCCACGGCCAAGGGCATTTGTTCCTGGCATAGGAGAGAATGGGATTCACACTCCTTACACTCCCCTCCGCCTTGCTCCTTCGACGATGGCTCCTTCGACATTGACGGTGCATTCCTCATCCACGAGGATGCTCCCCCCGTCGACGGAGCCTGATGGGCTTGTTATGTCTTTGACGGGCCTTGTCCCATCGACGGAGCTTGTTTCTGAATGTCTGCAGTCGACAGGCAGTGTTGCCCCATTGATGGAACGTTCCTCGTCGATGGGGATGCTTCCCCCGTCAACGACACGTGTTCCCTGCTTTCCCTTGTCGATGGGAGCTCTTCTGCCATCGACAGGACATGATTCTATTGGTCTCTCATCGATGGAGGCTTATGCTCCATCGATGGAGCGTTCCTCATCGAAGGAGCAGCCTCTCCCATCGACAGGACAGCTTTGCCTGCCTCGTCAATGGGACAACTTCCCCCGTCAACGGAGAGGCTTCTTTTTGCTCCCTCATCGATGGGGATTATTCCACCATCGATGGCTGGGCCTCTCCTCCTTCCCTTGTCGACAGGCTGCTTCATTCATCGACGGTGGGGGCTTCCCACCCTGGGACTTCCCCTGTTCGGGGCTATGTTTCCATGCCCCCCCCCCACCCTGAGTTCCTTGCTCCTTTGCTGGTCCCAGACCAAGGGGATTAGGGTGCCTCCCCCTCAAGGTCGGTGGTTCCTGGGCTGGCTCACCCTCTTCCTAGTGCCGCCCTGGCATTGTCTGTCTCTGGACCTCCCCCCATCTCAAGTTCCGGGCATCGCCCGCATTGTGATGAGGTCCTGCTGACCTTGGCTCAGGGTCCGGCCTCGTCCTGTTCCCCCTCGACTTCATCCGATGCGCCCGGATCCGGTGCTTCCTGCCTGGTCCTCCCTCCTCCCATTTATGAGGACTCCATCTACAGGAATTCTAGGAGGGGGATCCTTTTGTGGGGGATATTCCTGGTGGGGACCTCTCGGACCCTGGGGACCTTGGTTCCCTGTGGACCACGTCCTCCCTTTTGGAGGCCGCCCCGCCTGCACCCCGTGATCCCTCCTCACTCCTGGATCCCTCCTTCATGGAGCTCATGCTGCAGATCCAGCATGCTTTTGGCTTCCCTGTTGCGGATCAGGACTCCTTTCGTTGGGACATGTCTGCCTATCTTGACGTTCCCAAGGAGCCTGCCATGGTGGTCCTGCCTTTGATTCCTGCATATTTTAACACACTCTCTCGTATTTGGTGTCATCCTGCTTCCGCTCAGCCTGCCCCTCATAGCCCTGATCAGATCTACCGTGCCCCTCCTGATCACCCCTACTTGTCCAGCACCTCTGTGGCGGATTCGATTGTCAGGGCGGCGGCCCATGACTGGACCACTCAACCTCACCATACCAGTTCCATGCCACTAGATGCTGTTTTCCAGTGCATGGATTTCTTTAGCGTTTGGGTTTCTACCTCCAGTATTTTGCTACTTCGTATTCTTAATTATCTGGGTCATCTGGTCCAGTACCTTCGCACACTTAGTGCCTTGACTTTGGATCTCCTGTCCGACCTACCTCCCTCCCATGAGTCGATCAGGCTTGCTCAGCCACTCTCTACCATGTCCTCGCTTTCCTGTCACCTGCTCTGTACGTGCTTCAATGCAGTTGACGCATTGGTCCACCTCTCGGCCGCCAGTGTCACCCTTCAGTGGTTCGCCTGGCTGCAGGTTTCAGGTTTGCCACCCGATGTCCAGCTATTGGTTGCCAATGCCACCTTTTCTGGGAATCTGCTGTTTAGACCTGCTGCTCAATCCATCTTGGATTCCCTTCTGGCTTCAGGGTATACTCTTTGGTCTGTTCAGGACCTCTTTCACGCCCCCAGGTCCCACCCCTATACCCCCTCGGGTGGGCCTTCTCGATCCCGGCCCCCCTACCGGGGTTCCTCTTGGGACTGCGGTATGGCCTCCAGGGGGGTGGCTCAATCTGCCCCTCCGTGGCATACCCGCCCCTCACTCGGGGCATGACCCGCTCCTGCACCCTACACAACTTTTCAGATTTCCCCCGCCTCCTCTTGCAAGCCTCAGAGGTGCCCAGGGATCTCTTTCCTTTTCTTGGAGGCTTGCTCCCAGACTGGATGCTTCACTCCTCCATGCAGATCTGATTGGAACTCCTGCCACTCTCCCTACTGGAGAGCCCTTCAGTTATTCCTTCCTCTGCCCATCCGGGATGTTTTTTCCCTGGTGCTCCTTTTTCTACTATCTAATCTGCTCTACTTATATATTTCCTGGATTTGACTTTATACCAGAGCCTGTTGCCCTCTGCCTGATCAGGATGAATCACTGTGCCTGGTCACCTACAGTTCTTTCTACATCATGCCTCCTGCATGCTGTCCTCACCCACCTTTGAGCCTTTCTGCCTGAGTGGGTGTGGTTTGAGTTGACATTACTCTTAGTTTCATGCCAATTGTCTTTGCCTAACCACTGGCCTATCTGCCTGCACAGAAGATGTTTGAGTTGGACATTTCTGTTACATATCACACACATTGTCCTCACCCCACCCCAGCCTCTCTGCCTCTGGGGTGCAGTTTGCAGTTGACATTTCTACTAAATTTCATACCTTTTGTCCTCCCCACCTTTGGTCTACCTGCCAGAGCGGGTGCGGTTGACGTTGACATTTTACTGTAAAGTTTCCTTCTTTGGCATCGTGGACAGCTGGGTTTTGCAAAGGCTCGACCATCGGGCATGCCCTCTGACCCAACTTGCAGCCTTGCTTTTCCTCCCATTTGGATTTTACTGCTTCCTAATTTCCCATAAGTAATGACTTACTGCAAGAGACCAACCTGTAGAAGACAGTACAGTTACGTAAGAACTTACTGTAACAGTAGATCTTCTGAGGACTGTCTCTTACAGTAAGGCCCCCGCCCTCCATCCCCCTGCCTTGTTGCCTTGAATCTGCAACTCAGGATGTTGGGTGGGATCGCTGTTCTCTGTTTTTTCTGGCCCTCATTTACCTCGGTCCAGGTCGTGCTCGCTGAAGCCGACGGTGAAAAGAGGGTACTGGGGGCCGCCCACTCTTATAAACATCCACAGGAAGTGATGTCGTGTGGACAACCCCCATGGAAGACTGCTAGAAGAAGCTGCCTTGTGACAGCGTCACCTGGTGGATACTCCCATAAGTAATGACTTACTGCAAGAGACAGTCCTCGGAAAATCTACTGTTACAGTAAGTTCTTACATAACTGTACTTTCTAGGAGTGGTATATGGTGCGCATCCACATGACCCATATGACCTCTCCTGGCAAGTGGCACACGGATCCCTGCTTCTAGTGTGCAAGATCTGATGTCATGGGTGGAGCTGAGGAGGATACCACCTGGGTGATTGGGTGCAGCAAAGAAGTACGAAACCAACCACCAAGTAATTGCAAGTATAAAGTCATTTAATATTTGAATTAAGCAGTGCTCAGAGTAAAACAGTAAGGGGTGTTACACGAGGTCCCTGCACCCTTATTGGTACCCCCAGAGGTACATCGTAGACAGCTAGTATTTAGGTATATGTTATACTAACATATAGGGCATTGGGCATCTCTCCGTATAAGAGTAGATGTTAGGATATGTATGCATATTATTGTTATACACTTTGCTTCTAATACACATATGTATTTCTTGCTTATAAGATGTTATGACAACTGTGTCCTTGTAATAACGATGATATATAAATCGGCATTGCCATCTTTTGGTAATTTGTATTATTACACTAATACATGTACAGTATAACAGAGCTTTCTTTGTCTTTACAAAGTGATGACTACTACAGAATTGTATAATGTTATCTTGGACTGTGGAGCCATCTTTAATTTAGCCAATAGGGCTCATCTCTGTAACTAGAAATGTTTCTATATTACGGTAACCATAGTAATTATCATAGGTATATAATGTAAGACACTACGTCTTATACCTTGGAGATTCCTGGAGACACAAAGAAACCTCAAGGTATAGGGAGCGCTTAGCATTGGCTCCCAGTTCGTATTTGGTAAGAACTGCTTAGGGCAACTGTGATTTATCCTTTTTGCAGTAACAAACAAGTTTATTACTCTTATGTAGCGTGTCTGTGATTCCTTGCATTCCCGTTATTACCAAGAACCTGAGAGTGAGGTTTAGACCTCCCGACAGGAGGTACGCACATCAATCAATAAAGATCCCAACTGGTTTTGCACTTGTGTGCCTCCTCAGGGGATTGGGTGGGTGGGAGGAGCTTAGCTTGAAAACGTTCTGGCTGAACTTGTAAAGGGAAAGGAAGACTGCTGAAGTGTGGATGTATACCATATATCACTCCTAGAACTATGGATCTTCCTGACATCAGTCTTCACCATTCATTACTGGTGGGAAATCAGCTGGAGGTGCCAGACCCTGTGAGAAGCCTGTAGCTTTAAGCTTTTCAGCTTATCTCTGGGGAAGGGACAGACATCGCGGATGGCGCTCGTGGCCTGGCCAGTAACCGACACCGGCCCCTCCACCACCTCAGTTCTTTTTTTCCTGCCATCGAGGCTGCATCACCTGTGGGAGCTGAAGCCGATTTCAGATTTGCAACTGTGCCAGTTCTGCTGCCACTGCTCACTCGATGCCGCAGGCCTTCTTCGACTCCGTGAATCATCGAAAGTGGCAAAAACTTTTCTTTTATTATTTTCTCTGTCATTAGTGTGGTGTTGAGTCTGTTTCATGTTTTATTTTGCTTTTCTGCGTGATTATGTCTGGGTCAGGGCCTTTATCGAAATCAAAGGCAGGGAGTGCCCCTATGTGTTGGTGCCCCTGTGGCAGGCCAGTGACTGTGATGGGCCACCATGATCACTGTTTAACCTGCCTGGGTCCATTTCATGACATGGACAAATGTGACACCTGCTTTTCCATGGACCACTGGGTCCTCGAGTTACACATGCTGAAAGTGGGTCAGGATCCTCCCACCTTCAGAAGGCGGCGTAGCCACGTCTCCCTCCAGTACTGTATGTACCGAGGGGGAGCAGGCTTCCACTGATTCTAGTCTCACTGAGACAGGAGGCTTGTGTGAGAGGTTGGTGGGACAGTCGGCCTCCTCCGGGGGGGGAGTGTTGGCTGAGCACCCTTCACTGTTCATTGTCTCCTAGGAGGCATGGATGCCTCTGGTGCCACAGTCACAGCTACATGTTCGGCCCAAGCTGGCGGAGCCCTCTGTGCCACCTGCTGGTACTGCTTCAGCTCCCGACACCACCCTTGGTGCCGGTGAGCAAGGCGGTTTCGCTACCACTTCTGGGTCCCCTTCTGATACTGTTTGCAGTACTGGGAGAGGGAGAGTTTCATGGTGGCCTCTTTGGCGGTCTCTTTTTTTTTTTTTTAATCTCATTTTTTATTAAAGTTTCAAACATATATACATACATACATATCATCAGGCTCATGCCAATTATGTTCATTACATGTCTTCTTGTTGATGCAGCAGAACAATAATAAATAGCATGGAGTTACTTTTAGGACTTCATCCAGTTCATTGCTTCTGTGTCTAATTAATAAGTTGGAAGTGCATTAATTATCCACTAGTCTCCGCCGTCTCCTCTGTTATTGATATGTCTCCCTCTTTTAGACTTTAACATTATAGTACACCTCTAATAGGCTATTCCCTCTGGCATCTTTGATTTGTTTAATTACTCAGAAAATTTTATTAAAGTAGCTTGCTCCTCCCATTTTGGGGTACAATCTGTTAGTAGGTGGCATCTTTCATTCAACCTTTTATTCCCCCAGGTCCTTCTTTAGTTATAATAGCTGGTTAACTCTGTCTTTCTTCTCCTTTCATAAGTGCATGGATATTTGCCCCATGCGGGTTTTCTACCCCTTTGTTTTGTTACAGTTACCTTGGTTCAGGAATAACTGTGTTTTTCAGTGAACAAAAGTATTATCTTTTAGCATATAATAAAGTTGCCACCGAGTCCATCTTGTGATAAACCTCTCCTCACTCTCATTCAAGTCATGTGTTATTCTCTCCATATCGTAGATCTGTCTAGTTATATCCCACCAGCTTTGTACTGTAGGGGTCTTAGTGGTGAGCCACACTTTCGTGATGGCTTTTTTTGCAGCTGTAATAAGTATAAGTAGGAGGTATTTTGTGTTCGGGCCTCTCAGTGATTTAGGGAAATTGAAGAAAAGGAACATCTCCATTGTTAGTTGGAGTTGTGGGTCAAATATCTGAGTCTGGAGTGTTGTAAGAAAGGGCTTCAGGAGTGGACAGGCCCACATAATATGGGTATGGCGTGCCCTGGCTTCACCACAGGCTCTCCAGCAACTTGCTGAGTCGACGGGAGTATAGTGACTAGGGGAGTCCTGAAGAACGTAATCAGGTTCTTTCAGGCATACTCATGCCACTGTGTGAGCTTGTTACTTTTGAAGCATAGCCACAAGCTCTCTGCCAGGCCTCAGGTGTGACCTCGTAGCCCACCTCCTGACTCCACTGCTGACGGACATTTCCAGTGTGGGAATCCCCTTGTGTGTTCAAAATGTGATAGTATAATGAGACCAGATGGTCTTGTTTCATGGCACTGTTAAGCTGAATCTGGCCATGAATCAGAGATGGATATTGTTCAGGTATCCATATTATCTTTGGTAAGTTGTCTGTATAGTGTTGGAGTTGCAGGTAGCGAAAGAAGTCTCAGTGTGGCACAGAGTATTTCCTCTGGATTTCTGTGAAGGCCCAAATACTTCCCTGGGTCATCACTTGTGGTATATTTTTAAGACCATCTCTCTCCCAGTTCTGGAAACCTTCATCCAGAGTGTTTGGTGGAAAGTCTTGGAGATTAGAGATGGGGTCTATAAGGGTTTGCAAATGGGTCAGCTGTTGATCTTTCTTGATGGTTTGCCAGTTTTTAATTTGGAATTTAAGCCATGGGTTCGAGGGGTATCCCCCAACCTGACCTGACATTTGGCGGTATAAGGTTTGAAAGTAGGCCTTATCCGCTATCAGAGTTCTCTCTTTCTCTAGCCAATGCAAGCTGGATATCTTATTTTGCCGAGCTATTACTTGTGTCAGTGTTGCTGCCTGCTGATTATAATTGCAGGTCTGGGAGTGCCAGTCCTCCTCCTTGTCGGGGGAGGGTCAAGATTTTTAAACGGACACGGGGTCTACGATTTGCCCATATGAATTTGGATATTAGACGATCCCACTCCTTGAATGTGTTTATGGGAACATATATGGGTATGTTATGAAATAAATATAATACCCTTGGGAGGATTACCATTCTCAACAGGTCACTTCTCCTTGTTATGGTTAAAGGTAGGGTTGCCCATGAATTTAGATCTGCCAGTAGCTGTGCTGTAAATGGCACGTAATTATATTTATAGCTATTTATGTGGGTGCGGGTTAACTGAATGCTCAAATATTTACATTTTTGTAAGTTCCATCTACCTGGGATGATTTTTTGAGTATGGGGAGAGGGAGTATAGGCAAAAGTGAGAATCTCTGTTTTATTTAAATTTATTTTATAGCCTGCTACCTGACTAAAGTTGTCTAGAATTTGTTTCACTTCCGGGAGGGATGTCTCCGGGTGCTGGAGATATAACAGGATATTGTCTGCATATAATGCAATGCTGTGTTCCACGTTCCCTATAACTACTCCTGCCATCTTCTGTGATTCCCGAATTTTCTGTGCAAGAGGTTCTGTACACACTGCGAATAATAAAGGGGATAGTGGACATCCCTGTCTGGTTCCTCTAAATAGAGGGAAATATTTAGAGTGATGCCCGTCTACTTTAACACATGCTTGGGGAGTGGAGTATATATTCTGAAGCACTGTAATAAAGGATGAGGGAAGCCACATTTTTGTAGTGTTGCATAAAGGAATGGACATGCCACCCTATCAAATGCCTTTTCGGTGTCTAGGCTTATCAAGACAGAAGGGATCTTAGAGGTGTACATTTGATGGATTAGATGTAAGGTTCGTTTTATGTTATTCTGTAGTGGAATGGGATTTTACAAAGCCTGTTTGATCTTTGTGTATTAGTTGGGGGGAGAAATTGGTCTATACGGTGTGCTAGTATACTCATAAACATTTTGTAGTCCTGTTTAAGCACCGAAATGGGCGATATGACTCACACAATTGTGGGTTCTTTTCTGGTTTGGGTATTACTGAGATGGTTGCATATGACCAGGAGGGGGTTGGGGGTGGGGGGGTCTCCCTCCAGTACTGAATTAAATGTGCGGAGAAGTATGGGCAAGATTTGTGTTTTAGTTGTTTTATAAAATTCAGACCCGTATCTGTCTGGCCCCAGTGCCTTTAGAGATTTGGCATTAGAGATCGCACTAAATATTTCACCCTCGGTGATCGGGGTAGTGAGAGTCTCCCTGTGAGCTGTGGCAATGTGATGGACTGCAGGTAGTTTGTTACTTGTTGAGCCACCAGAATATACTCAGAAGTATATAGAGCCGAGTAATATGCAGAAAAGCATCAGCTATGTCCTGTATTTTAGTTAGGGGTTGTCCCCCATTTGGATGGCGAACAGTGGTAATTGTAGCTGCTTTTCGTTGTTTACATATCTGGTAGGCTAAGAGCCAAGTGGCTCGGGGTCCCACTTCATAGTACCTCTGTCTTAAGAAAGTCACGGCAATTTCTGTTTGTGTCTGAACCAGATGATCCAGTTCCAACTTGGTTTGTTGTAACTGAGGTAATACTGATGTATCACCCTGTTTGTGGGCCATTTGCAGGAAATGTAACAGATCCTCCAGTTTAGCCCTTTGTGCTTTCTGCTGTTTACTCAGTTCTGCTGTACATTTTATAATATGGCCTCAAAGTACAGTTTTGACCGTGTCCCAATGTATCACCGGGGACAAGTCCGCAAGAGGATTATCAGTTATTATTTCTATGAGTTTATCCACAACAAACTCCTGAAATTGTTTTTGACGTAGATAGTACGGGTTCAATCTCCATCTAGTATTTTTCTGTTGCAGACCCATGTCCCAGGTAAACACCAGAGGGGCATGATCAGAGATAGTGATATCCCCCACCTGTACATCTTGTACGTCTCCAAGACTTTCCACCTGTGTGTATATGTGGTCAATACGTGAGTAGGTACGGTGTGCTGATGAGTAAAAAGTATGGTTTCTTGTTTGAGGGTGTAGTTTTCTCCAAACATCATACCATCCTACCTCGGCTATAAATCTGCAAAAGAATTTTTGTATGGCTGACTGTTTAGAGGTTTTCGAAGTTGAGGTGTCCATGGAGGGGTCCACTGTTAGACTGAGGTCTTCAGCCATCATTAGAGTTCCCTTTGTTTTTTGTACTATCATATCTAATAAGGATCTTAACTGAGGGACAGGTATACCCAGCGGGGCGTAGATATTAGCTAGGGTGACCGATTTATCATTAAGTGTGCCCTGTACTATAATCAGTCTGCCCTCAGGGTCAGCCCATGTCTTCTCCTTCCTAAATGGAGTATGTGGGGGTATGATTATGGCCACTCCACTATGTCTTCCTCCTTTACTAGAGGAGTAGAAAACCTGCTCCCTACTTATCTTGGCGAGCTTGTCATGTTCAGCATTATTTAAATGGGTCTCCTATAAGTATATTATATCCGATTTAGATCTTCTTATATATGTTAGTGCCTTTGAGCGTTTAATCGGTGAGACTAATCCATTAATGTTGAGGGATAATAATTTTGTTTTATGAGACTGCATTTTAGTATCTGCGGATGTCCTGTTCTAGATTATCCTTTAGTACTCGCTTCCATGTCCTTATCTCTGTAGAGAGTTTCACTGTGATGCATGTAAATCTGATGATTTTTCTACTTCTAATACAAACATAACAATAATACCAAGCCATCTTAGACTGACATTCAACATTTAACAAACACATGTTACCTAATTAGTCACGGGGTGGCCAACGTGTTCACCCTGTTAGAAATCTAACAAACTGGTACTTCCACTGGACCAGGTGTCCCTAGTCCGTTGCAAGGAATTATCCTTATGTCGACTCCTTAGCACAACAGGACTCTAAGCACTAATAGTGCCTAATAGGCAAAGGGAAGTGGGGTAGGTAGCGTCTACGAGTGAGCACCTGCTACCCGGCTAAGATTGTAGGAAATCTGGGGGAGATGTACAGATTAATCACTGTAACAATAGGCCATTTCTCAGACTAGCGAAGCAGGTCCTGGGCCCGATCTCCAACCCCCTCCCACCCCATTATTTCTTTGTTGGGTACCAGAGATGGGTCCTTCCTTGTATTGCTTATTGGAGCATTTGCCGCTGCGGGGAACCCTTCTCCCTTCATCTGGAGGGGCCCAGATCCGGTCTGTCTCCCCATCCTTAGGTAATACTAAGTCAAAGATCAGGGTGTAACATACCTGGTCTGGTCTGCTGTCCCCGCTCCTTCCTCTGTAATGCAGTCTGCTTAATAATATTTCCTACCGTGTTGTAATTATCTATTCGTTTTTGTTTGTTTTTTAAAAAAAAAACACTATTCCTTCGTAGGTGTAACAGAACACATACGATTCCCTGATTTACCATTCTTGGTTGCGTTCAATCTGGGGAGAGGTCCAGGCAAAACTTTCCCTCATATCCCTAAAACAAGTGATTAAACTATTGAATCAGTTAAAGTGGTACTCC
This sequence comes from Neoceratodus forsteri, assembly GCA_016271365.2. Classification (NCBI taxonomy): domain Eukaryota; kingdom Metazoa; phylum Chordata; order Ceratodontiformes; family Ceratodontidae; genus Neoceratodus; species Neoceratodus forsteri. The sequence continues at coordinate 243,052,008 of CM057451.1, forward strand.
GTCCGCCCCCCCACCAAGAAAATTTACCGACAATGCGGTCTAGTGTTCTTAGTCTTTACTTAGTTCCTGGAGGGGATAGGGGTGCAGTTCCTATTATAATTTCTATTTCCCCTGTACTTGTGGTTAGTCAGCCATCTGTTGCCAGAAGGTTCTCTCTATCCTCCGCGGTCATCTGCTGTCTGGCCTTCAATGCCTCTGTGATCTTCTGAATTGCTGTGACTCCTTGTTTGCGCCTGGCATCGCTCTGGTTGTTGCTCCAAATTTTTTGGGAGAGTTTGGATGCGATCGATGGCTCAGGGTTGGGACGTTGCTGCATCACCTCTATTCTTCTGGTTTTCAGCTCCGCAGCTGCAGCAGCTGCATTTTCAAAAGTAAGCTGCCCCTTCTTAAAGAAAATTACCATCTTAGCGGGATAGGGGGTTCTAAAGCATATGCCCGCTGCTTTCAGTGCTCTCATTACTGGTATGTAAGCTCTTCGGCGTGTCATCACCTCAGGTGTGTAAACATTATCAAAAAACAGTCTTTGGCCTTGGAGGGTTATTGTGCCACTCTTCCATGCAGTATGAAGCACCGTTTCTTTATCCTGGTGGCGTAGGAATTTGATGAGAATGACTCAGGGGCGGGCTCCAGGGTCAGGCCTAGGGCCCAATGTGCGGTGCGGTTGTTCAATCTCGAGCAATAAGGCCTCTAGTAATTGCAGTATGTGCCGGAGTGTCTTTTGTAGAAATAGAATTATTTCTGTACCTTCGCTACGTTCTGGGATCCCCGATAACCAGATATTATTCCGGCGGCTCCTGCTTTCAGCTACTTCCGCACAGTCCCGCAGTGTCTTTAGGCTTTGATGCAGTTGTATCAGGGCTCGCTCCGCTTCATCCACGTGTTGATCAGTATTGGTAGCCAGGGTTTCATTAGCTTCCTGGCGTTTCTCTAGCTTTCCAATATCTGTCCGAAGTGCTGTGACAGTGGAACGCATTTCTTTTCTAAAGTCGCGGAGCTCATTTAGGACCTGTGTCATCTGCCTTTGCAGTATTGTGTAAGGGACCTGGTCGCCTGGGGCAGAGCTGTGGTGGGACGCTGACAAGGCCCTGGATCCCTCGCTCTCTGAATCTTCAACCGGTGATCGCTCTCCGTCTCGTCGGATTAATGGTCTGCATTTGTTATCCCCTCTTTTTTTAGGCATTCTGCTACCTCCTGACAGGTATGTGTCCTTTCGTTAGGCTGAATAAGTAGTAATTAGGAGGTTTTATTTCTGATCTCCCCAGGAGCCTCTCGGCTTAGGCTGCAAGCTGGCTCATGATGTCCTTGGTGGGCTCCTTAATCTCTTCCTCTTCAGAGGGGGAGGATCAGGATGACCCCGATTGACTGCCCAGCTCCCCAGAGACCTGTCGCTCTCCTACACCCAGCCTTTCAGTCTCCGGTACTTCAGGGTCAGCCACCGCCCTTGCTGAGCCTGCACTTTGTGCCTTCTCTTCTGTGGTATCCAGTGCTGCTTGCAGCATCAGGGACACTGCTGGTGCTGATTCCAGTGCCCAGGAAGAGGATGGCGCCAAGGGCGGTGCCGAGTTGTGGTCTGATGCTGCCTCTGGTGTCGGGTCTGGTTCCGGCGCTGTTCTCGGTGCTGAATAAGATTCTGGCACTGGGGTGGGTTCCAGGATAGATTCTGGCACCATTTCTTGTGCCAGAGTTGCCTTGGAACCCGTTTCCTCTGGTACTAGGGGCCCACTGAGGAGCAGGTCTTTATCTGGTGAGGTGGGGGTGGGGAGGGCAAGGTCGGGACACAGGCCCTCTTCCAGGGTAGCTGTTGGCTCTGGGAGGAACCTTAGTGCTGACTCTTCTCTCCTGCTCTGCAGCAGGTGGAGTCAGGGGCCACTTGCAAGGGCCAGACTGGCTCCAATCATGCCATCTTGGGGTCCTCTCCCAAGGGCACCACTTCAGCCACCTCTGTCTGGTTTTGCACCCTGCAGTGAGTGAGCTGCCCAGACACCCTCCTTGAGAAGGGTTCCCTGCGTGGTCCCTAGCAAAGGTCCTGCTCTGGCTCACTTAAGTTCTCGTCCTCCTCTATCTGTTCCTTTGCCTCCTCCTGCTACACTCCCAGGCCTCTGTGGCCCTTCGGGGCCAATGACCTGGGAAAAGTTCAGGGCGTCAGTGGCTGCTTTCCCTTGCTGTCTTAGAGCTCTGGACAAGGTAATTTTTAGACCTGAGCCTCCAGTCACCCCAGCCTCTGAACCGGGCTTCTCAGCCTCCTTGTCTTCCGCCTCCAAGGAAGAGGATCCACCTGTCCACCTGTCCTCAGACGCTGATCTCACCAGCTACCAGCACTTCCTGTCGGGGATGATTGAGGAGCTCCATCTCTCCCATTTTGCAAGTCGCAATCCTGCCTGTGCGATGCATGTTTTCGTTGGGGAGTTTAGTGCGGAAAACCTCATCATCCCTCCGTGGCCTCGTCCCTTCACAGAGGCATTGCATAGGGTCTGGCATAATCCCTCTGCCCCTTCTCCAGCCCCAAGGGTCTGTAAGTATAGGTATTGCACACCCCTGGAGTCTCCAGGTGCTATGCCCCACCCCTCTTTGGGAATGGAACTCCTGGATACCCTTTCCAGGCATCACTGCCCAGGGCATGACTGCCCCCCATACTCTGACTCGGCCAAGTTTGACCACTGGGGTTGAAGGGGTTTCTTGGTGGTGTGTCTTCGTGCATCTCAGTGCAGCAGGCACATCAGGCTGCCAATGCTAGGCACCTGTGGACAATGCTGGGTCAACTCCTGGCATTCTTCCTGACTCAAAGGTGACCAGGCAAGCCATCGGCCTTTCTGCATGTGGTCTGGAGCTAGCAAGACACTAAGCAAGGGCATCTTATAATGCCAATGAGGGAGCTTTCAGATGGGCAGGAACTGCAGTCTGCATTAGGCGTACGGCGTGGCTTCACTATTCTAGGTTATCACCCCGGCCCAGCGTAGGGTGATTGCCTCTCCCTTCCAGGGGGCTCACTTCTTTTCCTATAGGGTGAGGCGCGAGTTAGTGGGGCGCCTTCATTTTCCCACATGGGAGTGTCCGTCTCACCCTGATCAGTCTTGGACCTCACCAGGCCTGTGAGGGGGGCCCCTCCTCTCTGTTTTTCCCCCACAGGAGGCTATGGGAAGATTCAGTCCTCAGGGAGGTTCCAGCACCACAGTTGTGGTGCTTGGTACTCACCCACCAATAATGAATAGTGAAGATTGATCTCAGGAAGATTTGAAAATTATGTATACACCATAATTCTTGATCTTCCTAGATATCTTCACCATTCATTACTGCTTCCCTCCCACCATCCCCTCATGACCAAGCTTCTGGACTGTGCCTCCTCCCTGTTGGCCTTCACCCTCTGGGAGACCTTTTCTGGCACCTCCTGGGACATTTGGGAGAAGGCAGGCAGGGAGTGAGTCTCTCCTTTTCCAAGGGGCTCCCCAGGGCCCTGTACGGCCTTGGCTTGGGACTCCTTCGGGGCAGCTGCATGGGCCAGGAGTTTCTTCCCTATTTTCATCTTTTTGAGTGTTCTTGTCTCTCATGCCTTTACTTTGTGCCCTTAGGTTGTCCCTGACTTCTAGTCCCCATCTTGGTTAAAGGAGCCCGGGGGACCCTCTTCCTCCTACTTTGGAGCCTTTCAGATGACTTCTTTTCTTTCTTGCCGGTGACCCACTTCTGGGTTACCTGCATGACAAGGCCCCTTCAGACATCCCACCATTCAAGCCCTTACTCCCTTATTGAGGAGAATAAGTCTTCTCTGTCTCCCACCACTCTGTCAATGGGAGTAGGCCTAGGGGGTTCAACACTCTATTTGGGGATACCAGGGCTCACCTAGCCAGGTGACCCCGTGCTATCCCTGGGAATCTTGCCCTGGAGTGGTTGCTTTTCCCACCCCTATGGAACAGGAGAGGGAGGGGGAGATATTCTCATGGACCCTTTCTCCGTGTGGACCAGTAGAGTGATATGCTGTAAAGTGGAAGGGGCAGGGATCATCTGTCCGCTTGCTGGACACATCTGTGTTGCTTGCTCCATGAGTCTTCTGGAGTTTGCAGAGCTCCTTGCCACTTTTAATATTCCTACACTCAGATGATGTTCAGTTCTCTACCCTGGAATAAGTTTAGTTACTTCTCTCTTGGTCCACAGAGGGAACCCTCCATCTTAGGGTTGTCCCTGTTGATCCCTTTCTCTCACTCTCTCTCTTTTCCCTTTTCTCTTTCTCTCCTTCCTTCCTTTCTCCCTCTACCTTGGCCTGCCCAGTGTTTGGGGTCTCCCTACCCAGAAACCCTTAGAGCCCTACCCCTTCTCCTGTGGTTGGCTTTATTTCTTTTTCAGTTTATATCCTTTCGTTTTTCTGTCCCTTGGGCTCCTTTGCCCCACTCTTCCCCCTTTTTTTCTCTTTATCTGATTTCTTCTCCGGCGAGCAGAACTGAGGGGGTGGAGGGGCCGGCATCAGTTACTGGCCAACCTGCGAGCGCCATGTAATACTTTGGCCTCAAGGGCGGTGCTGTCCATGACGTTGGCCCCTCCTCCTCTAGCGATAAGCTGAAAAGCTTAAAGCTATGAGTTTTCCGCAGGATCTGGCACCTCCGACTGAGATCCAAGCAATAATGAAGATATCTAAGAAGATCAAGAAGTACGGTGAGTATGTAATTTTCATTTACAGGTGAGTAACCCTAATTTCTGCTCAATCTCCATAGTTGAAGGGGGGAGGGGGAGAGCACCAAGGGCAGCAGAAACAAGGGGGGGCAGACTGAAGTCCATTTTCAGAGGAAAGAGTCCTGAAGTGATTTGCAGGTCTGAAAGTGGACAAGGTTTTGTGACCAGACAGGATACACCCAAAGGTACTAAAGGAACTCGGGGAGGTTCAAGCTGCCCCACTGATGACCTTATTTAACAGCTCATTGGAAACTGGTATGGTTCCAGCGGACTCGGAGAGCAGACGTGGTCCCTCTACATAACAGCAACAGCAAGAAGGAGGATAGCAATTATAAACCAGTCAGTGTCACATCTGTAGTGGGGAAATTGATGGAAAACCCTGTTAAAGGAAAGGTTGGTAGAGTATCTTAAATCCAATGGCCTGTAAGACCAAAGGCAGCATGGATTCATTGGGGGGGGGGGAGTCATGCCAGAAAACCTGTTCAACTGGGTGATTAGAGTAATAGATCGGGAGAGGGCAGTGGATGTGATATATCTGAACTTTAGCTAGGCCTTTGACACCGTGCCTCACAGGAGACTGATTAAGACATTGAGCAGCCATGGGATGTTATCCAAAGTAGTGAATTGGGTTAGAAATTGGTTAATTTATAGGCAACAGAAGGTGGTTGTTAACCGCATTCACTCTAAGGATGGAAGAGTGACCAGCAGAGTGCTGCAGGGCTCAGTACTGGGACTGATCCTGTTCACTGTCGTCATCAGTGACATTGCAGATGAACTGGAAGTGAAGGTACACCTTTTTGCAGATGATACAAAAATCTGTAATAGGGAGGATAATCAGGAAAGGATTCCTGAAAATAATGTATAGGGATCTTTGGAAACTTGAGGAGTGGTCAAAAACATGGCAGTTAGGGTTTAGTGCCAACAAGTGCAAAATTATGCACCTAGGGCATAGGAACTCTGGAACTGAGTATAGGACAGGAGATAGATACTGCCTGTCACTAAGCAGGAAAGGGACCTTGGGGTTATCATATCATATCAGTTGATCTCAAAGTGGCAGGGCATTGTGACAAAGCAGTGGGTAGATGAAGGTGGTGTTGCCACTGATTCATAAATTGTTGAGACCCCACCTGGAGTATTGTGTCTAGTTCTGGAGTTTGCACCTCAGAAAGGACATGGTGTGGAGGCAGTCCAGAGGAGGGTAACTAAAATGGTGCATTGGTTACATCAGAAGCCCAATGAGGAGAAATGATCTCAACATGTATATCCTGGAAGAGAGGAGAGCGAGAGGGTACATGATAGAGACCTACAAGTACCTCAAGGGGGTGAACAGGGTGCAGGAAGGACATCTCTTTCAAAGGAGAAAGCGCTCTAGGACTGGAGGGCATGTGATGAAGCTGAAGGGGGGAGTTAAAGAGGGATGTGAGGAAGTACTGCTTCACTGAAAAGAGTGATGGATGCCTGGAATAGACTCAGTGGAAGTGGTGGAGGCAAAAACAGTAGGGGGCTTCAAGCATGCATGGGATAGACACAGGGGAATATTAATGAATAGGCAGGGAGGAGGGAGGGTTGTCAGAGACCAAGTAGGGTTTGCAGAGGCAGACTAGGCAGGGACTATTGGGGCAGAGTGGATGGTCTAGGTGGTCCTTTTTTTATGACAAATTCTATGTTTCTCTGGTGGAGTGCAAGAAATTGGGTTTTAAATTCTGCTCCTGGTGCAGGCAGAAAATGTCGACCACAGACCTGCACGACACGTGTCTACTGCTTGGGTGCTCAGGTGTAGTAAGTGTCAGGCCATGCTGCCAACATCCATTGAAAAATAGAAGGCCAGGCTGGCCTTAAGAAGGCCAAAAAGAGCGCAAACTGGCCCTAGGTGCTGCCGTGTCGGCTGCGCAGCTTATGGTTATAGAACAGGTGACGGCGATGGCTGCAGTGAGTTCCTCATCGGTCTCTACACTATTTCCAGCTGGGACCAGCGTCAAAAGGTCATTCTCTGTTGACTCCAGGGAGATGTGCATTGCCCTAAAGACCTTCGGGCAGAGCACTTCTCACTGTAGCAAGAAGCAGTGTCACCCAAGTTGTGGAATCGGGAAAGATCACATTCTCACCATTCCCTGGTTTCCACCAACCGCCTGGGCCCAATGGTATTGCCATTGGGCCTGTAGGCCTCGACTCCTGTTGAGAAAGCAGTCGTGATATTTCTCTAGCCAGTTGACAGGTTGTCAGAAGTGACTGAATACGAGTCAGTCTCTCAGCCCTCGGTGCTCCCCGTCCTTACCCAGGAGAAAGAAGCCCAGTTGGAACCCGTGATTGAGTTGCTTTAGCAGCTGTCTTCACGAATGGTCTTGCCACCAAGACCCAGCATGGTCACTCCACTTCAGCAGGTGGTCTATACCGACCCACTATAGCAAACCTGTCAACATCTGCCTTCGGGTTGATGGTCATGGTCAAGGTGCCACTCACGCCCTTGATCACGATTGACTGGGAGGCAACACCATTGACTCTTCTCGATATCCTCGGGTGAGGAGAGGCATTGATGCAAGTTGTGCCGATGCTGTGAGGAGCCCATGTGGCGGCATTGCACCATTTCTGGAAGGGGTAGGGCTCTTCCCACTGGAGCTTTGGTCCCCTGGCCTTCAGGGGCTGTTCCCATTCCAGTCCCTCCTCAACAGCAGTCCTCTGTGTCTGCATTACCTCCACTTCAGGTGGAGCCTCCTCCACCTCAAATGACTGTTTGTGGCTCCATGTAAGGAGTCTTTCCTGCTGCCAGCTTGCCAGGCCAATTATCAGTGGCCAGTTCTGCCAGACTTATAAGAAGCCCCTTTTACTCAGGTGTTCTCTCACACATAGAGGGCTGAGGAATTTTGTTTCCTTCAAGGTGAGCCAGCTCCTCCCTCATGGAAAAGGAAAGCTTGATACTCAAACATGTAAGTGGGACTCATTGGTGAAGACTGATTCCTGAAAGATATGAAAATTACAAACTTATCATAATTATTGGTCTTCTGGAATATCTTTCAGTTGAGTACCATGCCTCACCCACCGTCCCCTGCTCAGACAGAGCCATGCCTATGGACAACAAACCCTGTTGGTGCTAGTAGCAGAACAGTAGGTGCTGGACATCTCCCCAGTCACACCATCTCTACAGGGTCTCTGACTTTTTTTTTTCCTCTATTTTACAAAAGAAGGAATTGGGCACTCTTCTAAGTACCCCCTCAAAACAAGCAAACAAAAAAACCCACAGACTGGGCTGAGGGTCCTTATGCCCTCATACCACAAAAAAAAGGAAAAAAACAAATGGGCCTTACCCCATTTTTCTTTCTCCTCAGCCTCCTGCCCAGGGTATATCCCCTTTGGGTGTATCCCTATTAGTTGCTTAATGCAACCTGTGCTCCTGAGCAGTATCCAGTCTAACCTCACTTGGCAGTTCACTGCATGTGGTAGGTGCTATGCATCTTATTGGATCAACAGCACTAACTCTTACACAGGGTACATCCCTGAGGTTGCAGGAGAAGAAGGTCTTTTTTCTTTTATGCTATGTTTCATGACTATCTCAGACTTTTTGGGTTGGTATCTTAGTTCCTCGTATGTATGTGGGCCTTAGCCCACTACCCTTGGGGTGTCTTGGGAGCTGAGCACATTCTCGACTCCTTAGACTATCCCTAGCAACTCCAGATGTGTTAGGTTCCCCCTTTCTTCAGCTCTGATGTAAGGAGGAAGGACATAATCAATGTACAAGTTAACTAATTTTTCTGATATCATGGAGTTGCTCCTTTTTTCCAGGGGTCTGTGTAATTTTTCCTTAGGCACTTGTACTGTCTCATTTACAAAGGGATCCCTATTCCGGACATCACCCTTGTGTTTCTTTGCAAGAGCCACATGCTCAGGGATGCTGCCCTCTTCTTGCCGCTGCCCATTCCTAGCCTGGCTAGTGGTGTGAGCCTCTGGCTGCGTAGCCCTTTTGCCCTTGTGCCACCTAGAATGCCCTGTGCTTATTAATCTGTGATTGGAAATTGGGTTTTATTGTGTAATTTTTATTCCTGTGTCCTTTTTCCTATCCCTTTGTGCTAGACAGGATCTAGCGCTCTGTTTTTCCCTCCTGGTGAACAGAACTAAGGTGCTGAGGAAGCCTGCAATGGTTATTGGCTGGCATGTGCAGCACCGTGTGAGGTGCGTGGACACCATCAGTACCTGACTTTGGCTCCTTCCATGCAAAAAACACAAATTGCTCCCACGGGGTCCTAGTGCCTATGGCCCTAACCCATAAGTGGTAATCACTAGTGAAAATAATTTGGAAGATCAACAGTTAAAGTAAGTATGTAATTTTTTTTTTGCATTCACAAATGTGGTACTTTGATTGACATTAGCATGGAATAACATGAATTATGATACTAATGTATCCATTCTATAGTGCCACTATAATATATTAATACCTAGTATAATGACATTGACATCATGGGCTCCAATCTGCTTTTCCTCTTCTAGTAATGTGATTTTCCTCTTCTAGTAATCTGTTTTAAAATTTACTATGCAATTAATTTTAAAACTTACAACATAAGTTCCCTAATGGGCTGTGACTGTTTCATATAGCATAATTGTATTTCAAAAGGAGTGACATTTTGCTTTGTTTTAATATACTCACAATAATCTGTCTTTCATCTTAGGATAATTCTATCCAAGCAGCTGTTTTTTGCTGATGAGGTGTTCCAGGGCTGTTTGCTTTATATTCAATCATTGAGTGAAGATGCAGGCAGCAGTAAAGGAAAGCCTGAATCAGGGGGAACTACTGTTCATTTGGTGAAGGTGAGTCCAGCTATCTGATGTGTTGACAAGCATACAGGTCTTTTCAAAAAAGAATTAGACTCTAGGTGGGATAATTGAACAATTAAGCAAACTGTATTCTGTGTGCAGAAAGCCGAATGGTAAGCACTAAAAGTGTCTTATTGGAAGGCACAGGCTGGTCATGCAAACCCAAGTTTTGGAGGGGCACAAAATCTAAACCGTTTTAGAGGGTTCTGGAGGCATGGCCCCCCCTGGGAAATGTTTGAAAAACTGAAGTGAAATGGTGCAGTTTGGTGGCTTTAAGCAAGCCATAAAACTGTACCACAACATGGCAAATTTCAGCATAATGTTAACGCAATTTAGTATTTTTGATACATTTTTTCAGTCTGTGGAGCTGTTGGAAAGTGATCATTTGCATTCTCAAATAAATTTCAGAAACTATAGTACAAACAGTGCCCTCTTGATGGCTTTTAGCAGGTGGCATGTCAGCTTCATGGCCTCATGAAAGACAACTGAATGGCAAGACTGTCTCACAATGCTGTTAGTTTAGCATCAGCTGGGTGATGACACAGTACAAACCATAACACACATGCACGCATGCACAGCTCTGCAGCAACCTGTGAACATCCTGCATTCCTGAGAATATTCTTGCTACTGAACAGCGTCATCCTGGTTCCTCCTCTTGGAGCCCAAAACGTTACTGTGTTCAGCTGATATGATACTCCTTGCGACATGTTTGTTGAAGATAGTGTTAACAAAGGAGTATGTATTCTTTGTTTGCTGCATTTAAGCAATTTATTTAAAGAAATGATCAAAGTACAATAGAAAACATATGTCATTATAATAAGTGCTAAAATACACTATAAAAGGATATACATCATACTGTATGAATTACCCAGCATCTGGCAGCATATCACCCAATGTAACCCTCCAGGAATAATCACATGTACTGTGATCACAAAGATTTTGTACCACAGCTTGCACCTAATCTCATTACCAGTAAACCAGTACATATCTCTGTCTATCTATCCATCCATCCATCGTTAGAGGGAAATACAGTGAGAATTTGCACTGCATCACCAATCCAGAATTAGTTCATGGTCCATAATATTATCCATGTCTATGTTGCATAAAGAGGAGCTTTAACCTGCCATCAGTCTGTTTTCATTTTATCCATGGCCAAAAGAAATTTAGCTAGTTTTGCGAGTCTAAAATACTCTGAGGGACTCAACAAGGCATTAAGCCATGACATGACATGGCATGGGGATTGATAAAGACAGTCTAAATATCATCCATATATTTCTTCCTTAATCTATCATACAGGACACAGATCAATATAATATATATATATATATATATATATATACACATACATATATATATGTATAAGACATGTAATATATAAAATATATAATATAATATATATTACATCTGAAGAGAGATTAAAGGATCTCAACATGTACTCGCTGGAGGAGAGGAGGGATCGAGGGGGACACAATAGAAACATTCAAGAACCTTAAGGGCAGCCGGCCCGGTGACGCTGAGGGTTGAGGCACTGGACGCCACACCTTGCACCACGCCAGTAACCCAGGTTCAGGAATGGACTCTGGGCGCCAGGGGCTGGCGGGGAGAGGAAGGTTTGAGCATCCCACGGCTGCTCTCCTTTCTCTGGGATGGGTAAGGGGTATGTGGCGCGCTGCAGTGGCACCTAGCAGAGGCTGGGTGCACTGTCAGTGGTGTGCATTCTAAGGGTGAGGGAGCATGGCAGACGTCTGCACCTAGGTGCATCAGATGTCATTGTGCCACTGGGGCAGTAATGGTGGAAAATTGCAGGGTGACCATGGCGGCTCATGGCCTAGCCCCGAGTCCCCGGACATGAGAGGCATGGCCACCTGGTTCCCGGTCATGGGCCCCCAGAGGGGTGGGTGTCCTGTTAATTTCAACGGGCCTGTGTGAATCAGGTGCATGCAGCATATGCCAGACCTGGTTGGGGTTGGGGCTCGGGTGCCGGCGGTCATTGTGGCTAGCTCCGCAACGGAGGAGCAAAAAGTGTTACATAATTTAAAAAAAAGTACCTTAAGGGCATAAACAAGGTGCAGGGGAGAAGACATCTTCTAATATAGGAGGGAGTACAAGAACGAGGGGACATGATATGAGGTTGGAGGGTGGCAGGTTGAGGGGTAATGTAAGGAAGTTTTTCTTCACGGAGAGAGTGGTGGACACATGGAATGGTCTGCCATAGGAGGTGGTGGGAGCAAGCATGGTGGAGGGATTTAAACATGTCTGTTGACAGACATAGGAGAACCTTACAGGTGGGAAGGAGGGGTGAAAAGCCATTGACCAGGCAGGGTCAGAGGCTACAGACTAGTGTACGGCTTATTGGCAGATTGGATGGGCCTAGCGGTCCTTATCTGCTGACAGTTTCTATGTTTTATCTTGCTTTTGTCCATTGCCACATTCCCATTAGGCAAACATGATAGATTTATTTAATGATAACCCCCCCCCCCGGAAGATTACTGAGCTGCTGTGTGGCAGTTCCTGTGGGCCCCTGCCCAATATATCCCCTAGATCCTTTCATTGCAAGAGACCCTGAAGATTTGGAGCCAGGCATAGAGCTGGAATACAGGGATATCCCAAAGCAAGTTTTTTACATGTCACCTTCAAAAGATGTGGAATTTCAGAAGTAGATCAATTTGTGTCATTGGAGAAAGTGAAATAACCTTTCTTTTGTTGAAGCTCCCTATCTCAGGGAACAGTCCTAGAGTATCCTCTCAGCACTTCCTGAGGAGCAAAATCCCCTATGCTTTCCCATTTTCCCTCTGATTAAGAAAGTTCTTCTAAATTTGAGGAGGAAACAAGCAATCATGATCCTAACTGGGCCAGACAACCATAGTTCTCACTAATTGTAAGACTGCCTCTGAAGCATCCAACCAGTCTCCCAGCAATTCAGAATCTGCTGAAAATCGTTCTTAAGGGCCAAGTGTTTCAGCCATATCTGAGGTTTTTACACCTAAAAGCCTGGTACTTGAAGAGCTAGAATTTGCAGCACTATACATATGTACAGTAGTGGAAGTGGTAAAAGTAACAAGAAAACTTTTCACAGGAAAAACAAATACAGTCAGCTAAGATTCGGCATATTACTTGCGGTATTTCTGAAGAGTGCTGCAGTATTCTGCAGAGAACAGTGCAAATCAGTGACTAAGTGCTTTTGTAATGCAGCAATTTATGAGATGTCTTTTACTGCACTGCATCTTGGCATGCTCTGCTGTAGTTAAGAGTAGAAAAGGATTTAAATCTGGTATAGGAGTAGCTCCAAGAATGCAAACAATGTAGACACTGGCATGATCTAAGAGTATTTAATTTAAAATCAAGAGGTTTCAGATCATCATCCCTAAAGGAAGATGTGTCTGTTTTTTCAGAATACAGATTAAGCGCTAGATCATCTTCGAGGCTATCTCTTTCATCAGGCCGCATCTTTGGAATTATACCCACGTCAGCACTTGAACCAGACAGAAACTGTGCAAGCCATGGGCCACCCACAACAATGTCATGCAGCAGCATGATGTACATAAACGTGAGTGGCCCTGCCTCTCTTCAGTTCTTTTCCTATCTTTGACTGGACTCGTCAGACCCGCTACAGAAAATACTGCTGCAAAAAAGCTGTGTTTATCTGGAAACTGCATAAAAGTTAAATAAACATAAAGTAAAAAAAAATAACAAAAACACCTTTATAGTGATTGTTGGTGACCTGTATGCTGCCAAAAGAACCGTCCACGCTTTTTCGTTATTGCGACTGCAGAGAGAACATCTACAAGGAAGATGCGCACAAAGTGTATGTCTGCTGCCTAGGCCTCTGTCACAAGGTGAAAGCCTGTGAGATCTGCCGGGGTTTCAACTCTGTTACCAGTTGACACAGGAAGTGGGCACTGGAGAAATTCCTCCTTAAAAAAATCTTAGCAGCAATGGAACAGCAGCTATAAGGCAGGGCCATGTTGCCTACTCCGCAGACAGAATTGTGGTCATCGAAATCCCAAGACAGATTCTCCTTGGGGAGCCACAAACACCAGCATAAGGAAAGAACTTCCCAGGTGAGGTTCAAGTCATCACGTCGGACTGCAGGTGCATCCCAAACTATGACATTATCTACTCGGTGGGGCAGTGCCCCTGACTGTCGACCAGACAGTAAGGTTGGGACTTGGTGTGGGCAGTTTCAGACCTGTTATGGCAAGTATATCTCTGTGGTCACCAGAGATTCAACCTCCTCCATCGATTAGTACTGTCATGACCACTGCTTAAAGTAGCTTCCACACACAGTCAGTTCTCCTATCATTTTCAGATACTGCCAGGCCTGCCTCCACTTACAGTTGGCCCATTGATGAGAACTACCACCATTACCACCTCGTCAATGCTGCATTCTAATATAGTGTGGAATAGACCTCCTCAGCCAATGCTAACGCCAACATCACTGGCGCGGTCCTCATTCCTGTCGATGAATGTTATGACGATGAATGCAAATATAATTCTGACCTCATAATGGAGGAGGAGGAGGAGGAAGACTATGCTGAGGTCAGTCAGTATGTGCATGGCACAAGCTCAACAGTCTCCTCCTGCAGTGAGAACTCTTTAGTGAATACACCCAGGTCACCTCCAGACGATCTCTCTCTCTTTTGCCATGATGCAGCAGATACAAGCTGCCATGGGCATTACCTTGAAGGAGCGGGTTTCCACTAAAAAGAACCTGCTGGAGTTTGTGGAGATGCCAGAATCTCCTTCTGCTATTCTTCCTCCCCTGTATCCAGCATTGGAGGATGCTACCTACTGTATGTAGCCTGGTATAGGCCAAACACTATACCAGCTGTTCTCAGAAAGACTGACAAATATACTCTGTTCTTTATGATAAACCTTATTATGCTAATCAGCCTGAGACTGATTCAGTGGTGATCACAGCTGCCAAAGATAGATTCAGGGCACCTAGACACCTGATTTCCTTCCCTCTGATGAGGAATTCAGGAGTTTGGATGTACTGGGCAAGCATACCTATGCCTCTGCCTCTCTGGGCCTGCATATTGCCAGTTACCAGGCCCATATGATAAACTATCAGAATACCCTACATAGGAAGGCTAAGGCTGCTGCATAGGCCTTGCCTGAGGGTACTACCGAACAAGAGTTACTCAGAACCCTTGCTGCTGGTGCTGCTGTGGTAAACACTTGACCAGCATAGCATGTGATGTTTCTGATGCTTCTGCCAGGGCTGCGACCTCTGGCATTTGTCTAAGATGCTACTCCTGGCTTAGGGTAGCAGGTTTTGTCACTGATGTGCAGCAGACAGTTCTCAGTGCCCTGTTTATGGGACAGAAACTGTTTGTCCATGATATTGAGGAAGCTTTGAAAAACTTTCAGCCATTTGGCAAGACTTTGAGGTCAGTTAAATCCCTGTACCATACCCAAGTAGAGGAAAGGGCAGGGATAACTTTTGCCAGTCTGCTGTCAGGGACACTCATAAGGCTTACAGATAGCAAGGTAGAGACAGAGGTGCAGGGGCTTTGCCAGTCCCCTACCTCCTCCAGATGCCCATACAAAAGCACGTGAGATGGTGGAGCCAGTGACTCTGCCCCCGGCTGAGCATGACTCCTCATACACCCCAACCACTATTACCTCCAGGGCTGGTTGTACAGATTGCTCTCCCTCCATCTGGATTAGTGGAGGGTCGTTACACAATGAATGGGTTCTATGCTCTGGAGCTTCTGGACAACCCTCCAGACCATTCACTAGTGGTAACAACATATCCACCAGGACACATGTTCCTGCTGCAAGAGGAAGTACAGACCCTGCTTTAAAAACAAGCCATAGAACCTGTTTCTCCCAGACGAAGGCACAAAGGGTTTTATTCCAGATACTTCCTAGTCCCCAAGTGAACAGGAGATCTGAAGCCTATTCTAGATCAGGGACCTCAGCTTCTTCATAGAATATAAGAAGTTTTGGATGGTCTATCTACAGAGTATTCTTCTTCTGCTGCAATCTGGGGATTGGATATGCTTCCTGGATATGAATGTAACCCCCCTACAAATGGGAGTTCCCAAAAAGTCTTCCTTGAGCTTGCCTAAATGCTCAATGCCAGGCTGGTGTTCTGCGTTTTACCAGTTTAAATGCCAGAGAGTGCCTGTATAGCCTCTGTGTACTGTCTCTTTAAGAGCTGCCTGGCTTGTAGTCATAATAAATCTGAGAGGGAGCTCTGTTAGAAGATGTACTTGTTTGCTGATCATTTGTTAGAGTAGTAATAATATTGCAGTTTGTTCTAATCTGCCTTCTTTGCAGCATGGACAGTTCTGTTTGTTTCCATCTTCTTGGTCTTGGACTGCAGAATGGGCCAATCATTACATTTGGGACTCTAAAATGGAGCCTGCCTACAGGGGTTTGGTGGGGCCAAAACTTGTAGGAATTGTAGCTTTGGGCTTTTGGCGCCTAAAATAACCTGGAGGGGGAGCCCTTGTTGTGACTGACAGATCAGCCAACCAAACCATTTTGGATCTTGGGGAAAGTCCCTCACTGCTTGCAGTTTCAGTTGGATCTGAGTTGGGAAGTGAAGAATGAACAGCTCGAGATAGTTCAAGCAGCAATCCTTAGTGGGTTCGTGTGGGAGAACTGTGGAAAGTTGGCCTGCATGCCTGCCTGCTATTCCTGATCGGGAATGTGTTGTTTTTTTTCCGGACTGAATCTGAATTTGGAGAACAAATTAAGCCACTGAATTGTGACCAGGCTTTAACCTGAAGAAGACTGAAGAGTTGCTGAATGCGATCGGCCTGTCTGGGCTTCCAGCTACCTCTGAACTCCCGAATTGTGCAGAGACTCTGTACTTGTGACCGGAGAGCCATTTGCCTGCTACAGTGGAATTTCCTTACATGTGAATGTGCTTTGTGCTTATAGTGGGTCGTGATTTGGTGCCCCACTGTGTGTCTGAACTGTGTTTTGCTTGCTGGAGGCTGTATCCAGCTCCATGGGCTAAATCTGTATCCATTTCCATTTGCCTGGGCCCTGCTACACTGGTCCAGCCAGAATACTCGCTACGCAGAGAAAGTCATCGACGAGAGACCGGCCTGGGGATCATCCCCCTGCTCAATGCCTTGAACAGGAACAATGCCTCGGTGATTCATGTGGGCCCTGCTTCTCCAGGCACTCCAGCTCAACAGCCTGCAGTCTCGATTTCGTCCTGCCTCTGTCCAGTATTGGGTACTGTGAGTAAACATCAGTGTAGCTCCCTGCAACAACAGCTGAATCTAAAAGTGTTGTCATCTGGTTGTCTTGTTGCATTTTCTTTCACGAACTGAGCCCTCTCCGGCTCCGGATTACAAATAGTGTGTGTTGTGCATGTTGCTTTCTTCCACCACAGGGCCCCAACCAGCTGCAACGTTCCTGGCTAGCCCACATTGCTTCCTACCTGGGTACCCAGAGTGTGTGACTGTGTGAGGGACTCTGAACTGCATGCATAACTGTCTAATTATTATAGCTTAAGCAAATCAACCTGATTATGCCCCTCCCTTGTTCAAGTCCCCTGAATAAATCAAATTTAACTTTGTTTGCATTTAACCTGACTGTGGTTCCAGTTTGTGCCAAAAGTATTGTACTGTTGTTATTTGCTGTGCTTAACCTTGTTTTACAGGGAGTCCCCAGGGTCAAGCTAGAGGAACCAGCCCTGGTGGTAAGTGCAAACAGTGTGGGTAATTGCTTGGTGAATAAGGGTCATTGTGAACGTAATTATTGTATATTGTTCAGGCCACTAGAAGGGAAAGAGGGGGGCTACAGTGTCCCGGAGGGCTGTGCCCAGGTTAGCTTGACCACTAAGAACCCTGACCTCCGGGTGGAGGCACCCGTTTCATTACCCAGGCCCCTTAACCTGCTACTAGCCAAGCAGGCAGGGGTAGTAGTCCTTTGGATAGCGCCACCTAGGGGTTACATCTTGGAGGCTCACTGCTGGAATTGTCTGCCTTCTAGTGGCCAAAAATTATGAATTATTGTTAAAGATTAGTGGCTACCCCAGTAGAAATGGCTGTACACCAGTTGGTGGGGTGGTGTGCTGGGCAGGAGATCAACCCCCAAAATGCTCTGCTTATATTGGATATTCCCCAGGGTACCAGTAAGGACACTGTAGAGGGAACACTCTCCAAAGTTGAATGTTTAAAAAACCCTATGATGGTGGGTTGACAGGCTGATTTAATAACCCAAACTTTCATAGCCTTGGTAGAGTGTAGTGACTTCATGGACAGCTCTAAAGTGCCACAGACTGTTGCCTCAGAAGGGGTCCTAGCCACCTGGAGAGTAATAACAAAAGACAGTAAAGACCCTGGGGAGGATGAGCTCCCACCATTATCTGAGACTTTTGAGGAGAAATTTGCAAAGTTGTTGCTGGAGGAAGGGAAAACCGTAGAGGACTTTAAGAAACTATTCCTGCCACCTGGGGGTGTTCCTTCCCCAACACCCCCTTCCACTCCAGCACCTGTTACTGCCCTGCCTTCTGTGCCCGTGCCAATGCTGGCCCCTATATCTGTACCCATCATTAGTCACGACCCCTACCGAAGGCTGAGAATCTTCTCAGGCACCCTCCCCACCCCCCAGGAGGAGGATGACTGGGAAACCTGGATCGACTATGTTCCCCCCTTGGTACCCGACTGGCAGTGTGCGGAGGCTGAGAAGCAGTAAAGAATCATAGAAAGTTTGTGGGGCCCCACCCTTGAAGCCATTAAATTTTTGAGGTTCACGAACCCTGATGCATCTGCTCAGAAATACCTATCTGTACTTGAAGGCAGTTTTGGTATTGAGTCAGGGGACACTTTGCTGTGGAAATTTCAAGGTACCAAACTATTGGAAGGGGGGAAGTTTGTCTGTGTATGTTACTCACCTAGAAAGAGCTCTGCAGAAAGCTTACTGGAAAGGTGGGGTGGCCACCAGTGATTTGAACAGTGTGAGATTGGGGCACATACTGCAACATGCCAAGCATTCTAAACTGCAGATCATCCAGTTAAGGCTCCAGGATAGGAGAGGTAACCCACCTGACTACTGTGATTTGATAAAAGAACTCTGGGAGGTAGAAGGTGAAGAGGGAGATTGTAATTATGGGGTGAGTGCAGCCCAATTGATCATGGCACTGGAAGACCCTTCCAAAATAGAGACCACTACGAGTGTTCCGCCGTGGGCTAAACGGTGGGGGGAGGAGTTGCAGAAGGAAGTCAGAAACATATAACTGGGTGCGTTCACTGAGGTATCCCCGCTGACAGAGACCCTGGCCCCTGTCAGGACGTGACTGTTATGGGGGTGGGGGTGCACCCTCACGCATCCTCTACTGAGGGTGGCTTCTCGACTGAGCTCAAGGAATTGACTGCCACCCTAAATGAACTTTTAAGACATGGTACACTACCAGCAGAAGTCAGATCACAATCTCCCATCGATGCTCCAGCATTCCCTGCTATGTTTTCCCCAAGGATGCCCTGAGAGTCTGTCATTTGTCACAATTGCAGCAAGGATGGCCATACAGTATGAAGAGGGAATGCCAGTCTCAGAAGGACTTAAAGAAAGTGGTGAACCGGCTTCAAGGAGAGCTTCAAAAAATGAGTCAGTGGTCAAGGGGTGCACGAAATGACCGCAGTGAAGGCTTCGGCCATCCTAACTCAAACCCCTCTGTGGCTAAATCATCTGTCCAGGCCCCTGCTGTTGCCCCTCCAGACTGGTCCAAAATAGTAGGCCCTTCAATGAAGACTACTGTGGCAGTGAATGATATTCCTACTCGGGCTGTGCTTGACAGTGGGTCGCAAGTGACCATTGTATTTCAGGACTGGTATGACAAACACTTATCTGATTTGCCATTGCAAGCCTTGGAAGGCCTAAATGTGTGGGGGCTGAGCAACAAGTCTTATCCCTACCTAGGATATGTCCGCCTCTGGTTGTCTTTTCCTGCAACTGTAACTGGTATAGAGGAGCATGTAGAGACACTGGCCCTAGTGTGTCCCCCCACCGGACTGTATGATGGGTTTCCCCTGTTAATTGGAACAAATGCCCACATGTTTGGGAGACTAGCACAACTCTGCCATGAGAAACAAGGGCAACTGACTGGACGGGCCCCAAGAATTCCAGCCTTAGTAAAAAGGGCATATGACTTACAACAGAAACCCAATGAAGAGGACCCAGATGAGCCAGTGGGGATCGTGTGGGAAAAGGAACCTAACTCCTTGGTATTGGCCCCCAATGCCCAGTGTACAATCCATGGAGAAGTCTGCCTGAAGAGAAATGTAAAGAACAAAATATTAATGCTGGATGCACCAAGTGATGGAAAGTTGCCAGAAGGACTATTGGTTAAACCCAGCATCTTGCCTGCCAGTGCCCATGACTATGCATGACGAGTGATGGTCCAGATTCGAAATGTGTCAGATCGGGAGGTCCGGGTGAACAGAGGGAGCACACTGTGCAGACACTGCAGTATTACCCAATAACAAGTACTCTGGCCAAAAAGAGAGAGTGACTCTGGACTTATTTGACTTTGGTGATTCCCCGCTGTCAGCTGAATGGAAGGCTAGGGTTAGCAAGAAACTCGACCAGAGAGACCAAGTGTTTTCATTAAAAGAATGGGATGTGGGGTGTGTCCAGGGTGCAGAGCATCATATATGCCTGCATGATGACCGGCCATTTCGAGAGAGATCCCGACACCTTGTCCCAGCGGACATAGATGATGTGAGGAGACACCTGCAGGAAATGCTTGCTGCTGGCATGATACAGGAATCAAGGAGCCCATATGCCTGTCCCATTGTGGTTGTGCGTAAGAAGAATGGGTCAGTGAGGATGTGTGTTGATTATCAAACCCTGAACCGGCGGACCGTCCCAGATCGATACACCATGCCCCGTATACAAGGTGCCCTGGATTGGTTGAATGGGAACAAATGGTTCTCAGTATTGGATCTTCACAGTGGATATTACCAGATTCCGATGGCCACGGAGGACCGTGAGAAAACCGCCTTCATCTGTCCTTTGGGGTTCTACGATTTCCTAAGAATGCCACAGGGGATTTGGGGTGCCCCGGCCACCTTTCAGTGACTGATGGAATGTGCGCTGGGAGATATGAACTTGCTGGAATGCCTAGTGTACCTAGATGATGTCATTGTGTTCGGACGCACATTAAAGGAGCATGAGACCCGACTGTTTAAAGTCCGAGATCAATTGGAAGACTTCGGCCTCAAGCTGTCCACTGACAAGTGCCAGTTTTTTCAAACCTCCGTGAAATATGTGAGGCACATAGTATCTGCAGAAGGGATAGAGACCGATCCTCATAAGGTCGAGTCACTGACTACTTGGCCCCAGCCCCATAACTTGAAAGAACTACAACGTTTCCTGGGGTTCTGTGGCTACTACCGCAGGTTCATAAAAGACTATTCTAAGGTGATTCGCCCGCTCCTGAATCTCACCCAGGGTTACCCCTCTGCCAACCGTAAATACAAGAAAGGGGCTGTCAAAGAACCTGAGAAAGTAAACTTCCAAACAGGTGAACCTTTTGGGCCCCGCTGGACACCCGAATGTGAAGCAGCCTTCCATGAAGTTATATACCAGCTCACCAACGCCCCCACCCTCGCCTATGCTGACCCCACCAAGCCCTATGTGCTGCATACGGACGCTAGTCTGCAGGGCCTAGGAGCTGTGCTGTATCAAGACCATGAGGATGGTTTGAGACCAGTGGCTTTTGCCAGCAGGAGCTTGACCCCGTCAGAATGAAACTATCCTGTGCACAAGCTGGAGTTCCTTGCCCAAAAATGGGCCATTGTTGACCAGTTTCATGAGTACCTCTATGGGGCAAAGATATTGGTGAAGACCGACAATAACCCGTTAACCTATATACAGACTTCAGCTAAGTTGGATGCCATCTGGCACCGGTGGCTCTCTGCTTTATCAACCTATGATTATGCTGTTGAATACAGGCCAGGACTTAACCATATTGATGCTGATGCCCTGTCACGAAGGCCAGTCTCCAAGAGTGATTGGGTGTGGTTGTCTGAACCTGACATCCGAGCACTGTGCCAAAAGTTTGATGGAGATGAACAGATGTCTACGGACACAATGGACTGTTTAGTAGATTGCTTGGGCCTTCCTGATACCGCATAATGGCTGCCTATTGCCATTTCTCTGCTCTAGATATTAGTTCATTACCTCAATTTGACAATGACAGCATCCAGTGGGCTCAGTCCCAAGATCCTATGATTCAGCCAGCACTTGATGCCCTGCTTGCGGGGAAAGATGTGTCCCAGTTGTGTTCCCCTGACTTGTGAACTGCCTATTGTTTAAAGAAGGCCCCAGGTTGAAGTTATACAATCAGTTGTTATACAGAGAGACAGTGGATTGCAGTGGTCGAGTAGACAAGCAGCAGGTGGTCCTGCCCATGGCCTTTAAAGATTTGGTACTGAGGTCCCTCCACAATCACATGGGGCATCTCGGTATTGACAGAACTCTTGACCTGGTATGATCTCGATTCTACTGGCCCAAGATGGGGGCTGATGTTGAGCACCATGTAAAGATCTGCAGTCGCTGCCTGCAAAGGAAAGCCCTGCCTCAGAGGGCTGCCCCCGTCAGTATTACTACCAGCACCCCCATGGAACTAGTCTGCATAGACTTTTTGTGTTTAGAACCTGATCAGCGGAATATTAGCAATGTGTTAGTGGTTATAGATCATTTCACACGGTATGCACAAGCTTTTCCAACTAAAGATCAAAAGACCTCTACCGTGGCCAAGGTGCTAGTGGAAAATTTCTTTGTCCACTATGGTTCCCCCAGTGGATCCACTCTGACCAAGGCAGAGACTTTGAAAGTCGGCTAATCAAAGAAATGCTCTCTCTGTGGGGGGTGCGGAAGTCAAGAACCACCCCCTATCACCCGCAGGGGGACTCTCAACCAGAACATTTTAACCGCACCCTTCTAGACATGCTGGTCACCCTCCGCCCAAAAGACAAGCATAAGTGGAGCCAGCAGATTAGCACCTTGGTACAGACGTACAGTTGCACCAAAAGTGACGCTACTGTGTTCTCCCCCTACCGCCTCATGTTTGGGAGGGAGACCTGCCTGCCAGTTGATGTCTGTTTTGGGGTCTCTCCAGATGGGGTCCGAGCTGAAAACTACCTGCAGTATGTACAGAAACTGAAAGCTCAATTGAACCATGCATATCAACTGTCCCAGACAATGGCCGCTAAAAGAAATCTCGCCAACAAAGAGAGGCACGACAAGAAAGTAAAGGCTCAAGAGCTATGCCTGGAGACCATGTGTTGTTATGCAATTTGGGACTACATGGCAAGCACACAATTGCTGATAGGTGGCGCCATCTTCCTCATGTAGTAGTTGGAAAGTTGGGTGATCTACCTGTATACAAGGTACGCCCCAGAGAATAATTCCAAAGCTGTCAAGACCATGCACCGTAACCATTTGCTGCCTATTGGCCAAGTTATTATTGAAGCTGAGCCAGCAGACATTGCCTCCCCTGAGCCAGTGACTCGTGCTGCTGCAAAAAAGAGACAGAGTCAACCTACCCTAGTAGTTACAGAGTTAAGGTTTTCCCCACAGCAGGCCCAGAATGATAGTGACTGTCAATCCACCTCTGACGATAATGAGTGTGACAATGCCTATTACCCCTCCTATGAATTGAGTCAGCTGTTTCGAGGTAACCCTATGACTAATTGTGGGGATGAAGCTGGGCTTTCTGGACTGCCTAACCCCCCCAGCTTCATCCTTGGAGCCAGTGCTCCCTGAAAGTGAAGTGCAAAGCATCACATCTGAGGTTGCAGATTCTCTGTGTTTTGTGGAACTGTGTGAATTGCCCGAAGAAGGGGCTGTTGATCTGAGACTCCCTGGTGATACACCAGAACTTGAACAACAATGTGAGAGTGCTGACAGCCCCCCTTCAGTGCCACAAAGCCTAATTGTGCCACAACCTTCTCTAAATGAGCCAAGTGTTGTGGAGACAGAGCCTACAGAGGATGGAGCTGACAGTGCTCCCAGTTTGGACATTCCCATCCATGCAGTGGCACCCCTCACGACTGACGAAAGCTGCAAAGTTAGTGTTGAAAGTACACAGACTGTCCCCCCCCCCCCCAGAAAGACTGGCCCAGTTGTCAATCCAGTACTGCGCTTCAGTTATGATTCTCCTGGGAGGCCAGTGGATTTGCCTCTCAGTGTGGTTCACAAAGGTGTTTATATTTTTCAGAGCTCACTACCCAAACCTAGCTTAATGGCCAATTCCAGGTTAATTGTTCTTCCTTCTCAGTATGGTGCCCCTGCCCCATCCAGCCCCAAGTTAGCTGATAGGGAAGGGTCCCCTCCTACACTGTTTAATGTACAGGAAGTTATAACATGAATCAGTATTGTGATGTTACAAGTATGTTAATTATAGTGGAATCAGTATCGCATGTGTGAAACATGCATAAGCATTGTCATGGATATAGTATTGTGAAGTGTAGGGAATACGTGTAGTAAAGTAATAAGTTTATGTTAACTGATGCATGATGGTACAGACTTGATGTGGATGCCAAGTTTTCTCCAGTCAGGGAAGGGTGTAACCTCCCTACAAATGGAAGTTCCCGAAAAGTCTTCCTTGAGCTTGCCTGAATGCTCACTGCCAGGCTGGTGTTCTGCGTTTAAACAGTTTAAATGTATTGCCAGAGAGTGGGTGTATAGCCTCTGTGTACTGTCTCTTTAAGAGCTGCCTCGCTTGCAGTCGTAATTAATCTGAGCGGGAGCTCTGTTAGAAGATGTACTTGTTTGCTGATCATTTGTTAGAGTAGTAATAATATTGCAGTTTGTTCTAACCTGCCTTCTTTGCAGCATGGACAGTTCTGTTTGTTGCCATCATCTTAGTCCTGGGCTGCAGAATGGGCCAATCAGTACATTTGGGACTCTAAAATGGAGCCTGCCTACAGGGGTTTGGTGGGGCCAAAACTTGCAGGAATTGTAGTTTTGGGCTTTTGGTGCCTAAAATAACCTGGAGGGGGAGCCCTTGTTGTGACTGACAGACAGATCAGCCAACCAAACCTTTTGGATCTTGGGGAAAGTCCCACACTGCTTGCAGTTTCAGTTAGATCTGAGTTGGGAAGTAAAGAAGTAACAGCTCGAGATAGTCTGAGCAGCAATCCATAGTGGATTCGCACAGGGGAACTGTGGAAAGGCTTGAGTTTGGCCTGCATGCCTGCCTGCTGTTCCTGAGAGGGAACTTGTGGTTTGTTTTTTTTTTGGTCTGAATCCGAATTTGGAGACCGAATTTAACCACTGAATTATGACCAGTCTTTAACCTGAAGAAGACCGAAAAGTTGCTGAATGCGATCGGCCTGTCAGGACTTCCAGCTACCTCTGAACTCCCGGATTTTGCAGAGACTGTAATTGTGACCGGAGAACCACTTGCCTGGTACAGTGGAATTTCCTTACATGTGAATGTGCTGTGTGCTTATAGTGGGTCGTGATTTGGTTCCCACTGTGTGTCTGAACTGTGTTTTACTTGCTGGAGGCTGTATCCAGCTCCACGGACTGAATCCATATCCATTTCCTTTTGCCTGGGCCCTGCTATACCGGCCCAGCCAGAATACCTGCTACACAGAGAAAGTCATCGACGAGAGGTTGGCCTGGGGATCAGCCCCCAGCTCAACGCCTTGAACAGGAATGACGCCTTAGTGATTTGTGTGGGCTCTGCTTCTCCAGGCAATCCAGCTCAACAGCCTGCAGTCTCAATTTCGTCCTGCCTGTGTCCAGTATTGGGTACTGTGAGTAAACATCATGGTAGCTCCCTGCAACAACAGCTAAATCTAAAAGTGTTGTCATCTGATTGTCTTATTGCCTTTTCTTTCATGAACTGAGCCCTCCGGCTTTGGATTACAAACCGTGTGTGTTGTGCATGTTGCTTTCTTCCATCACAGGGCTCCAACCAGCTGCAACGTTCCTGGCTAGCCCGCCATTTTCCTACCTGGGTACCCAAACTGTGTGTCTGTGTAGGGACTCTGAACTGCATGCATAACTGTCTGATTAATATAGCTTTTAAGCAAATCAACCTGATTATGCCCCTCCCTTGTTCAAGTCCCCTGAATAAATCAGATTTAACTTTGTTTGCATTTAACCTGTCTCCGGTTCCAGTTTGTGCCAAAAGTATTGTATTGTTGTTATTTGCTGTGCTTAACCTTGTTTTACAGGGTGTTCCCAGGGTCAAGCTAGAGGAACCAGCCCTGGTGGTAAGTGCAAACAGTGTGGGTAATTGCCTGGTGAATAAGGGTAAATTGTGAAAGTAACTATTGTATATTGTTCAGGCCACTAGAAGGGAAAGAGCGGGATTACAGTGTCCTGGAGGGCTGTGCCCAGGTTAGCTTGGTCACTAAGAACCCTGACCTCTGGGTGGAGGCACCCGTTTCATTACCCAGGCCCCTTAACCTGATACTAGCCAAGCAGACAGGGGTAGTAGCCCTTGGTATAGCGCCACCTAGGGGTTACATGAAGGATGCCTATCTCCATATCAAAATGAGGAAACCTTTCAGGACATTTCTGAGGTTCCTGTTCCAGGGGGCGTATAGTTCAGAGTTTTGCCTTTTAGCTTGTCTTCTGCACCAGGGGTCTTTGTCAAGTACTTGGCAGTAGTGGCAGCAGCTCTTCACAATGAAGGCCTGTATGTCTTTCTTTACTTGGATGACTGCTATTAAAAGCCCAATCCAGGGGCCAGCTACTGCAGACCTTAGCTTGAACTAGACAGACGTTCAGTGCTCTGAGGGCGACAGTCATACCAAAGTCTTTACTGACGCCCTGCCACTGGCTGTAGTACATAGCGTCAGTCTTTGATATGGCTCAGGTTCCGATTTTCTGCGCTGAACAGAACAGAATGACTGGTTGGACAAGCACAGTTGGTACACGGCAGCCGTTATGTCTCAGCAAAGACATTTGTATGGCTTCTGGGCCTTGTGGCAGCAGCCATTCTCACAGTGCCACTGGCCAGACTGCACAGGCAGATCCCACAGTGGACTCTGAGAGTCCAGTGGGACCAATTAACAGACAATCTAGAACAAATGGTTCTAGTAACGTCTCTCTTATGCATAATGCTAAGTTGGTGGATGGCATGTAGCAACCTGCTCGAGGGTGTCCCATTCCAGATTCCTACCCCACATCAGATCCTCACTGTGGATGCCCCTGGATCCAGGTGGGGGCCCATCTGGGGCCTCTTCAGACACAAGGCATGTGGAACTAGGTGGAGTGCACTTTGCCTATAAATGACCTTGGAATGAGAGCAGTCCTTAAGGGCTCTAGGCATTTCAGGAACACTTGTCCCCAGGTCTTCTGTAATTATGGATGGACCATATCACTGTGATGCATTACATCAACAAACAATAGAGGAATAATTCTTACACACTGCGCAGGGAAGCAGTGAGAGTTTGGTATTGGACTCTGGAACACAGTCTTGAACTATCAGCAGTACATGTTCCATGTGTCCAAAATATCTTGGTAGACAAGCCAAGGAGGTCATAGTTCAGGATGCATGAGTGGGAACTGCTGACCTTGGTGGTCAGTGACCTGTTTCGCAAGATGGGGTCATAAAGTTCAATTTTTTTTGCATCTCCACACAGCGCAAAACTGTCACATTTTTGCTCACTCTAGGGCCTGGAGTTTTCTTGCAAAACACATTGACACTTTTCTGGAAAGGGAGGCTTCTGTATGCCTCCTCTCCCTTCCCGCTGATTCATAGTACTACTCAAGCTGAAGATGGATACTCATTCTCCCCATGACTTCGGCAGATATGGTATCCCCGGTTGCAACAACTGGCAGTGGAACCCTAGTCCACCCAGAGCTGATGTTCCTACATCTGTATGCATGGCTCGTGAAGACATAACCATGGCTTGCTTTAGGATATCACAGAAACTGACTGATGTTCTGGTGGATGCAAGAAAACCATCCCCCAGATATACCTATTCTATGACATGGAAGTGGTGTGCTTTGTGGGTTGCTTCACATAAACTGGATCCATTTACCCACCCAGTCAATCAGGTTCTAGAATACTTACTGTCCTTATTGGTTTCAGCCTGCATTATTCCTTAGTCAAGGTGCATGTGGCTACTATATCAGCCTTTCGCATACCTGTGGATGGCCATACGGTTGCACAACTGGAGGTAGCCCATACGTTTTTTGAGAGGCATTTTACCTATAAAGCCTCCAATTCAACAGTCCAAAACAGAAGGGGCCGCTACTGAATGTGAGGTGGTACAGCCAGAAACCAACAAAGAGGGAGAGAAAACTGACAATACTCACCACACTGAGACAATATATGCAGCTGGGAGATGCTATTCCAGGCATTGGTTTCAGTTACTGAAGTTAAGAGCAGCAGCAATCCAGCATCAGGACAACCAGGACAGAAAAATCATCAATGTTTTTCTTGACAAAGAGCATACATGCAAAATGTTGAGGATTTTTTCATCCTGGTTGCTCTGATGCTGGATTGCTGCTGCTCCTAACTTCACTAATTGAAGTAAATGCCTGTGATATGAATGTACGAACATATGAAAATGCCAGCAGATATAGGCCAAATGGTCTATCGAGTCTGCTTGATTGTACAGCACAGTTAGACAACTACT
This sequence comes from Neoceratodus forsteri, assembly GCA_016271365.2. Taxonomy (NCBI): domain Eukaryota; kingdom Metazoa; phylum Chordata; order Ceratodontiformes; family Ceratodontidae; genus Neoceratodus; species Neoceratodus forsteri. The sequence goes on from CM057451.1 coordinate 243,080,051, forward strand.
ACTGCCCCCAACCCCCTGTCTGACCATCATCCTCCTTACCTCCTGCTGCTTTCCCTACCCCACTCAGTTTCCCACCGACTAGTACCTTGCCCTTTACCCTATCCCATCCCCTCTTAAAGCTCCCCATCGTTTTTAGAGATATCGCTACTTTAGGCAGCGCGTTCCATCCCACTACCACTCTCTCCATGAAGTAGTGCTTCCTCATTTCTCTCTTGAACCTACTCCCCACAAACTTCAAACTGTGCCCCCTAGTAATCCCCTCTCCCTTTAATTGAATCATGCCCTCTGTACTAACCCTGTTCACGCCCTTCAAATACTTGAAGGTTTCGATTATATCACCCCCTTCTCTCCTCTCCTGTCCTCCAATGAGTACATGTTAAGCTCATGCAACATATCCTCATAAGGTTTCCCCCACCATACCTCTGATCATCTTTGTCACCCTCCGCTAGACCCCCACTAATAGCCTGATGTCCTTCTTTAAGTAGAGGTTCCAAAACTGCACACAAGTACTCCAAGTGCGGCCTCACCAGTGATCCGTACAGTGGCAGAATGACTTCCTCCCTCCTAGAGGTGATTCTTCTAGCGATGTACCCCAGCATTCTGTTGGCTTTGGCTGCCACTTTCCTACACTGAGATGAGTGGTTCATATTTCTTGTGACCATTACCCCTAGATCCTTTTCCTCTTTGGAGATGAATAGTTTTACCCCTCCCAACTGGTAACTGTACCCTGGATTCTTGGCTCCAAAGTGCATGACCTTGTACTTCTTTGCATTGAAATCCAGCTGCCAAGTGTCTGATCACTGCCCAAGCCTTACCAAATCTTCCTGGAGATCTTTTCCTCCCTCCACACCATCCACCACAATACCTATCAGCGAATAGGCTGATCTTGTTCTTAACCTCGTCTGCTATATTGGCTATGAAGACGTTAAACAGCACTGGCCCCAGCACCATTCCCTGCGGGACCCCACTGATGACTGCTCTGGAAGTTGAGAGTTCCCCTTCTACCACCACCCTCTGCTGTCTGTCCCTCAACCAGTTACTAACCCACTTAACCATTTTCTCCCCCGCTCCCAGGTTCCTCAATTTACTAGTTAATCTGCCATGGGGCACAGAGTCAAGGCCTTGCTGAAGTCCAGATGCAGGACATCAACCACCCGACTGCTATTGAGTGTCTTTGTTACCCAGTCAAAAAAATCAACCAGGTTATTTATTTATTTTATTTTTGGTCAGTTCTTTTACCCTCTGGTCACCACCGACTGGGGCTTCTTCAGTCGACCTGCTTTATCCTCTCTAGCCTGAGATCCTCCCATCTGCACCTGTGTAACTCAACTCACCTGCAACACACCGATGGAGCCATTTCCCCCCAGAATACACCCCCTGGTGCCGCCTTCTGCTCCTCGGCACTTTCTTCTGGCACTCCATGGGCAGAGGCAATGTCAGGACCAGGTTGCAGTGGGCAGGATCCAACAGTGGAGGTGGGGGCAGGCGACGTCTATCCCCCAGCCGATGGGTGGTTTCCCTTGTTCTGGAGCTCCCCCTAAGCACCCAGATGTGCAGTGCCACTCAGTGCTGCCAGGCGTGCTCCCATACCCAGCCCACGAATGGCTGCTGAGGCACCTCCCCTTGCATCTTGCATGATCCCTGGACTGCAACACTCCCAGCCTCCGCTAGGAGCTGCTCACGCTAGGGAGTTGTCCACCCACCCACCCCAGGAGAGGAGAGCTGTCCTCTGAATGCTCAATCCTCTCCTTCCCCACTGGCCCCCAATGATCCAAGCTCGCTTCTGAACCTGGGTCACTGGCATGGCGTGAGGTATGGTGTCCAGCGCCTCAACCCTCAGCGCCACTGGGCTGGCAACCAGGTTAGTTTGACATGATCTTCCCAAGACGAACCCATGCTGCCTGTTGTCCAGAAGACCATTCACTTCCAGGAAGGTCACCAACCTTTCCTTTAGGATGGTCTCCATGAGTTTACCCACAATGGACATAAGACTGATGGGCCTACAGTTACCTGGCACGTCCTTGGGGATGCTCTTATGCAGGGGTACCACGTGCACCATCTTCCAGTCTTGAGACGTCCACCCAGTCTGCAGGGAGGTATTGAACACGTTTGCTAGTGGTGCTGCCAGGACCTCAGCTAGCTCCCTCAGGACTCTAGGGTGCAGCCCATCTGGCCCTGGTGCCATGTCCATCTTCAAGGCCTTAAGCCTCTCCTGCACTCTGTTCACAGGAATCTCCTCATCCGTTATCCTTTCTCCTCCCTCGCCTGCTTTGCCATGCCCCTCTGGGATTGGCCTATCTCTCTCCCTGTTAAAAACTGTACAGAAGTACTCATTGAGTTTTTCTGCCTGTTCAGTCCCCTTCTCTACCCACCCTCCATCTTTCTTTATCCTGGTGATTTGCTCCTTGCATCTCCTCTTCTGCCTTTCTTTATCCCCTGTGCAAGCTTTAATGTCCGTGAAGTCTTGGCTGCCCTCACAACCCTGCTTACCTCCCTGGTTTTCTCTGTGTACTCTTCCCTGTCCTTCTCTCTGTTGGACCCCCTCCATGTTCTGAAGGCTGCCTTTTTCTCCCTCACTCTTTTCTGCACCTCCTTGGACCACCAACTTGGCTTTTTGGTCCCTGCCTTCTTACTGCAGTTCCTAGTTGCATTTATTCTCTCAGCGTGGTGAAATGCGTCACTTTTTTCTCCCTCACATTTGAAATCCAGTGTTGGCTTGGGACATGAATTTTATTTTGGAAAAGCTGACTCTGGCTCCTTTTCAGCCAGCCATGAGTTACGGCTTACAGTTTCTTTCTTGGAAAGCTTTATTTTTGGTTGCAATCATTTCTGCTTGAAGGATTTCAGAGCTGCGAGATCTAATGTGTGAGCCTCATTATTTGATTTTCCACATAGAAAAAGGTGTCTTTGTGTAGTAGTCCTATGTTTATCCCAAAGGTGGTGTCTGAGTTGACTTTAAGTCAAACCATCCACCTGCCAGTGCATTATCCAGAGCATACCAATCCAGGGGAAGCATTTATTCATACCGCAGATGTGCATAGAATTTTTAGGTACTACTGTATACATACCATGCAAAAGGACTCCAGAAAGTCCTTGCAGTTTTTTGTTTTGTTTAGCTCTGGGAAAGAGAATGCTCCAGTTTCTAAACAGTGTTTTTCCAAATGGCTAGCATACTGTATTACATTCTGTTACAGGAAGTACGCTAAGGAACATCCTGGTGGTGTTTGTAGTCATTCCACATTGGGAATCTGAATTACCACTTCTGTAGCTTGTTTTTGGAATGTTTCCACTGAAAAAGTTTGTGCAGCTGTCACATGGAGTACTGTCCACATCTTCAATAAGCATTACAGTCTGGACATGGTCTCTTGTAGATGAGCTGGGGTTGGTCTAGCTGTGCTACAAGGCCCACTATCATAAGCCTGTAGGCTCCATCCACCTAGACTGTTAGCTCTTGGTACTGCTTGGGACTGGTTCCAAAGGTGTGATCTGATGAAGGAGATATCCTCAAAGACAGAATGGTTATGTAAGATCTTACCATAACAGTAGATCTTTGAGAGAATCTTTTTCATAAAGCCATGTCATGCCACCCCCCCTTCCCCCTCAGTGTTATGACATAGGATTATTATCTTGCTGTTTCTGTTGCTATCTTTTCTAGCACTCTGTCTTGCCTGGCATGTGGAGTACTAGAGTCTCTCCTGGTTCCCTAGAGGGAGGTCCTCCAAGCATGATCATCAGCGGGGAACTGAGTAGAGGTGGGGCCTCTCATATTTATGTAGATGCTGGTACATGACGTCATTGTGGGTGGCCCCTGACTTGCAGAGTTTCCATGTGGTCCTACTGCTGATGGGGTGTAGTTAGAAAGGTGTGGCCTGATGAAAAATATTCTCTTAAAGATCTATTGTTACAGTAAGTTCTTATGTAACTGTTCTTACATGGTCTTTAGCTTCTCACCCAGCATTTCTAAGATTTTTTGATGTATTCAATCACTTTTGCCCACCTACAGAGTATCCAGACCCTGCATGGGACATAAATCTGGTTCTCATTTAGTTGAAGAATCCTCCATTTGAATCTGTGGGTAACTCTTAAATAAAGTATTTAGCTTGAAAACTCTAGTCCCAGTAGCTTTTACATCTGCTAGAAGAATCAAGAAATTGCAAGTACTTTGCATTGATAGAAACATAGAATTTGTCAGCAGAACAGTGCCACTGGCCCACCAAGTTCGCCCAGATGGTCCCTTCCTAGTCTGTCTCTGCAGACCTAAGTGGTCTCCGATGGCCCTCATTTCTCCCTGCCAATTTGTCAATATTCCCCAGAGTCTATCCCATGCATACTTATAGCCCTTGCTGTTTTTGCATCCACCACTTCTGCTGGCAGTCTATTCTAGATATCCACAACACTTGCAGTGAAGTAGTACTTACTCACGTTACTCCTCAGCTTCCACCCTTCCAGCTTCATTGCATGCCTTTTTGTTCTGGTGCTGTTTCTCATATGAAAGAGACTCCCCTCCTGCACTCTGTTCGCCCCTTGAAGTACTTGTATATCTATCATTTCCTCTTTCTCTCTCTCTCTCTCTCTCTCCCCCCTCTGTTCCAGGGTGTACATGCTGAGATTCCCTCAGTCTCTCCTCATAAGGATTTTGGTGCAATCCCTGCACCATTTTAGCTGCCCTCCTCTAGGCTGCCTCCATCCTGTCTGTGTCCTTTCTGAGGTGCGGTCTCCAGAAGTTATTGATCCTAATTTGTATTCCACAAAGAAAAGGTAGTCCATAGGACAAAGGATTTGTGTCTAAAGTGGTGTCAGAATTTCATCTGAATCAAATCATAACTTCACGTTTACTTTCCCTTACCACATGCAAATAAATGAAGCTGCATAGTCTGAACGTATGATGTGCTTTATGCTTTTACAAGGGCAAGACTGAACCAGTAAGAGGTGCCAATAAGAAGCTACTTTCCACCTATGGGGAGTTATTGAAAGGACATCCAGCATCCAAAAGAACCATCTTTAAATGAACTATGGCCTGTATTAATTTCTGCTGCACTAACACGGGGCACATTTCTGAAGAGAGAATAAGGTCTTCTTCTACTAGGGGAACAGGTGCCTCAGTGCAGCTATAAGAGATGTTTCTGTTTTGGAGATATGCAAAGCTGCTACCTGGGTTTCTCACACATTTATATCCCATTACTGTATAGACATTTAGGCAAGGAAAAATACAATATTTGGGAAGTTCTGTGATTCAGAACCTATTTCCAACATTGTATCTTAGAGTCTTCATCCCAGTTCATGTTAGGCGTTTGCAATTAGTTTGGCATCATACATCACATTCATGTTGTTAGAAGAAAGAGTTACCTACTGTGGTAACTGTGTTTCATCAAAGTATGGTTACAGTAACCCTTACGCACCTCCCCTCCTAGGATAATTATACTGTAGGTTCTTCAGTAGGTAATCGGTAGAGTTTGTGTTGTGATTGAGCACTCACAAAATTCCTCCTCTTAATATAGTTTTACAAATCTATAATGAAAATTAGTTTTTCAAATTAATTTTGAAATATTTTATAATATCTTATTTGGTTAAGACTCCCTAGCCTCTTCAGCTTAGTGATGTATCATTAGAAGGTTTAGGGGCCCATGACATAGTTACTACAGTACAGTGAGCAACCCTTACTTCTTAGAGTTATTACTCATCCATATCCGTATGCTTACCCATGCAAGTCCCAATTTCTTCCTCATCAATGCTGTTGGTGAAAGGGGACTCCGCTGTTTTATTGGTGCTGTGCTTCCTTCTGTGGAAAAGATCTTGTGGTGTGGATGGGGCCGGGCATGGGGCAGTCTGGGCATTGCACAGTATACGTTGTGGTTCAAATCTTTCAGATGGTTCTGAACGTTGGTTTTTCACGATAGAATTTGCAAGTGTGTGGCTACTTTCGATTAATACCACTAAAAGAAACACTGTTATATTGCAAGTAACTTTCTTTTTATCCCTTAGTTTGAAAAGCTCTCTGAACTTGGCATGTTAGGTAGAATTATTATGTGTTGCTGGTTTTACAGCAGGATAGCCTCCTTTAGACATAGCACCTAATTTAAAAGAGAGTGTGGGTAAGATAGCAAGGTGAAGTAACACCAGACATTGTCATATTAACTCATAAAATAAGCTGGAAAAAAGAAAAACTTTACCAGGGCTGTGTACAAAAGTGCTTTATTGTTACATAGAGTATGGTGAGGGTTTATTCTGTGTGGATGTCCATGCCAGCTGAAACCTTGTTGTACCACAGTTCAAAGGTTATGCAACGCAGTGGTATCCTTCAGTGGTACAACAATGTTCCAGCTGATCGGAAATCCTCAAGGCAGTGTTTTTGCATACATAGTAATCAGTTCAAGTTCTGAACTGAAACCACTTGCACAGTTGCTGCTGCCACAGAGTGCTGTGAAAACACTTACCTTTACAAAAAAATTAGAACAAACAATATACACTGTAAAAAATAATGTTTAGGCAACAACATGTCCGGCCAGCCTGTGCTGCCACCTTGGACTTCTGATTACACTGGACCTCTTGAGCTTCGTTCTTGTGGTCTGATGTAATCAGAACCCCTCTGTGCAGCACAGGCTGGTTGTACATAGCTGCCCAACCAGTATTCTCTATTTTGGTAGTATTTATAATGTTTTTATTTCTAGGAATGGCGTAGAAGTGAATACAAATGATTCTGTTTTCTTTTAATGTTGTAGCTGGACAGATGTCACACCTATTCACTTGATGAGTTCTGTCGTTTGCAGTCAGAACAGTCTAAATATGCACACAGGCAGCTTCAGTCTCTTCATGGTAAAGCTATAGAAATGATCAGGCTAACCTGTCTCAAGGTAATTTTTCAGTGGTTTGTAATTTCTTCAAGGCATGTGTTCTTTGTGTTGTTATAAATTAAGTGCCACAAAATGGATTTAAATTCTTTCGTAATATGTACATTTTCATTAGTATTTCTGTAAAATCCTGTTTTGCACAAATAAAGCTATGAAAGCTACAAATTAAAGGGACATAGTTCGCTGTTAACGTTTTTTGACTACTCTTAAAAAGAATGCCTGCAGTCACCTTTATTGTTGAAAATGGAATACCTAACTCCTGTGTGACATTTAAGGTACATTTAGAATATGATGAGTAATATTTGGCATAGTTTGTGCACCCAACTTTATCTCAGGCAGTCCACTCCTCTGGCATATGCCCTTCAAACATGGCACCTAATCTCATTTAAACCCATGCGTGTATGAGTTTTGATTTTTTTTTTAAACACAGTACAGACAAAGTGAGTGTCAGCACTAATGCTCATGCTCAGAGGCACGGCTTTAAATTTCACACACTCATTTCAATGTGTTAGAGTGCTCATTTTAGCACCAGATTTATTTTGTCCTGTTCAGGGACCTCTCCTCTTTTTAAAAAGCACTTTGTCTGCAACATATTTAAAAAAATCAAAACTTGTGCATGCATGGGTTTAAGTGAGGGTTAGTGTCATATTTGAAGGGCATGTGCTGGACAAGCAGATTGCCTGAGATAAAGTCAGGTGCAGGAACTATGCTAAATATTACTAATGACGTTCTAAATGTACATTAAATGTCCCACAGGAACTAGCTATTCCATTTTCAACAATAAAGATGCCTGCAGATATTACTATGAAGAGTCGTCAAAAAACAAGTTAACAGCTGACAGTGTCCTCTTAAGATGAGAATTAGAAAACGAGATACTAACAGTGCGGCATTTTATTTTTTCATTCTGTTTTCTGACCCCCCCAAGGTTGATCTGCCTTTTTCCTGGTAACATCTTCCTACTGATCCTTTATCCTGCTACTATTGATCCTGGTGGTGAGCCACCCTTACTGTTGTATTTTCTCCATGCCCCTCCGAGACACCCTGAGAGGAGACCTGAATAGTAGACCATTAGGCTGGTTCTGTGAACTGTATTTTACAGAAAAAAAATCTGCTATTTTAATAAAGCTATGATGGTACAGGACCAAGAGTAGTTTATCTAGGCAAGGATGTAATGTACTAAAATTAAATGCATTTCTCCTGTAACCTGGTTACCTAAATGGAAATGTTACAAAGCATATTTAAACAGAACTTGACAGACTATTGCATTAATATCATGAAAATAAAATACCCACTGAAGTCTGTCCAACTTGTGTCTGTGAAAAGTAAATCAGGAATGAAGGAGATGAATTGCCACACAAAAGTGTGATTTCCGAACAAGCATACATATTTCTTGTAACAATAACTGGTTGTTCGCTAAAAATACCACCAACAGCTTAATGTGGTTCAATTTCAGTTTGTTTCCATCTTTACCCCCACCAATGACTCTGAAAATAAGTGGAAACATAGAAACATAGAAGCTGATGGCTGATAAGGACCGCAAGGCCCATCCAGTCTGCCCATTTCTTTTTCTACCTTATGAATGTGCAGTACCATCAGCATTTATCTCTGTCACTGGCCTATCTAGTCATACTTATCTGTATTTCTCCCTTATGCCTGTCCTATGCCTGTTTGAAGCCCTGCACTGTATTCATATCCGCCACTTCCTGGGGTAGGCCATTCCATGTATCCACCACCCTTTCTGTGAAAAAAAACTTCCTCACATTACCCCCTTAATCAGCCTCCCTCTAATCTCATGCTGTGTCACCTTGTCCTGCTATTTTTCTTGTATTGAAACATGTTAAACTCTTTCACCTTGTTAATGACCTTAAGGTGTTTGAATGTTCCAGTCACATCACCTCTCTCCCTTCTTTGCTTCAGGGTATACATATTGAGTTCCGTTAATCTGTCCTCATATGTTTTCTGATGCAGTCCCTGCACCATTTTGGTTGCCCTTCTCTGGACTGCCTCAGTTTGGTTAATGTCCTTGTGAAGGTATGGCCTCCAGTACTGCATGCCGTACTCCAGATGGGGCCTAACCAGTGTCTTGTAAAGAAAGATTTTACCTCCCTCTTACGACTTGTGATACCCCTACTAATACACCCCAACATCCCCCTAGCCTTACCTACTGCTTTAGAGGTCTGCTTGGATGACTTCAGGTTATCTGTGATGATGATGCCCAAGTCTCTTTCCTCCCTTGTGACTGCCAGAAACTCCCCTTCCAACCTATAGGTGGCTTTAGGGTTTCTCTTCCATATGTGCATGATCTTACACTTCTTTGTGTTAAACCCCAGTTGCCACTCTTTGACCATTTTGCCAGTTTATCCAGATCTCTTTTCATTCTGCCCACCCCATCTGGATCATCTACTCTGTTGCAGATCTTGGTGTCATCTGCAAACAGACAAACCTTACCCTCCAGTCCATCTGCAATGTCACTGATGAAGGTATTTAAGAGGGCTGGCCCAGGACTGATCCCTGAGGTACCCCACTTGTGACTTGCATCTCTTCTGACTGTATACCATTTACCACCACTCTCTGATCTTCCTGGACATAAAGTCTCCACCATTCATTCACACTAATGGGATCTATGCCAGAGGCGGTAGGACCCAGCAGGAGCAAACTTTTCGTGAGTGTCGGCATCAGAGATGGAGCCGCGAGGAAGTGGCACCACAAGCCATGGCTCATGCAGTAAAGACTACCTCAGCGTCGACCCTCCAACCGCCTCAGTTCCTTTTTTCCTGCTGTCGAGTGCACTTCAGTGACTATGTCGCTCGCCCACTGGGAGTCAAACTTCAAACTAGCAGTATAGTTTTCAGTTTATTGTTTGTAATTTATCTTCGAAAGTACCGAGTAGATTTTAATTAAATTTATTGATTAATAAAGAAGTCTTCAGCCCTCCATTGACGGAGTCGACCATGAGCGGGTCAGGTGGTGGTAGGGAGACTTTGTATGAAAACTGTTCAGTCAGCCGGGCTGGGTCTGGTCTGCTGCCCTCCACGGAGGGTGGGTCTGACAACGGACAGTCCAGTGCTCAGGGAGACGTGCGGTCCCCCCGAAAGCATAAACGGAAATGCTCCCATTCATGGCACCATTCGGCCTCAAGTTCTTCTTCGGTGCATAAGTCGAGAAAGAGAAGGCATCACTTGAGGTCACCTTCTGGTATGTCTGCGCATTGACGGTCGGTCATTGGGGCTAGGCACCAGTCACCTCCCCTTTCAGAGTCGCCGGTTTCTGGCTCTGGTGCCTGACCTCTTTGACATCGGAGCCCGTCCCCGCCTATTGGACGGGCCTCCGATGAGCAGTTTCACCAGTGGGCTGCTCTTATGGAGCAGTGGGCTCAGAGGTTGGGCCAGCTGCCTGACCCGGTCACTCCAGGGCCTTCGGGCTGCTCGAGAGACCAGGTAGGGTAGTTGGACCTTCCTAGTCACGCGGCGCCTTCTTCGGTGCCATCGACTCCATGCTCAGGTGTTTTCCCCCCTCACATGGCTGTGGCGCAGGGCCCCGCACCAATGCCTTTGTCTCCTGTTAATTTTCCTCCTTTTCCTTCAGATCGCAGTTTTCTGAACCTTGGGACACTCTCGGAGCCATCCACGGTGCTGAGGGCTCTGTCGGTGCCATCTACGATGTTGGGGGCTCTGTTGGCACCGTCCGTGGCACTGAGGGCTCTGTCGACACCCTCCATGGTGCCAGGGGCTCTGTCGGCACCGTCCACGGTGCTGAGGGCTCTGTTGGCACTGTGGCCTTTGGTGCCGTGTGTTGGGCTGTTTCCGATGGCACTGACTTCCTTGGGTTCAGCGCTGTATTCTTCATCAGCGCCGATGCTTGGTGCAGTGCCATCCAGACTCCAGGGCATTTTGACTCCGATTCTTTCCTCTTCTAATTTCCATTCTGATTTTCACTCCTTTCCTGTCTATACAGTCCCCCCATGACTGTCAGGAGATGATTTTGAACCTGACCTAGATCTTCATCTAGTGATGATGTTGAAGGAGCAGGAGTTAATCCTGCTGCAGAGCCTGTGGTCGAAGACCTTTCCTTTAAGTCTCAGCTGAAAAATTTAAATTCCACTCTTTCTCTCCAGACTACAGAAATTGATCCTGGGAAGCTTTTAAGACTTCAATATCTACATGTTCCGGAGATCCCTATGGATTTAACTCTTCCGGTATAACCATCTTTTGGGACCCTTTCTCAGATGGTATGGAACAATCCTGCTCTCATCCCTTCCGTGGCTAAGTCCATAGATAGGAAGTACACTGCTCCTGAGGATCGACCCATAGTGATGTAACCCCCTTGCAAATGGGGGTTCCTAGAAATGCCAGTCTTGGTTTACCTTAGCCCGGTTTGTTCTATCCTTCTCCCGCTGTCTCTCGGGCTTCTCTTGACTTGGCCTCTAATTTTTCTGGCTTCCCAGGTCCTGTTTGCCCTCGTGTGCGCCCCAGCTTGCAGTCAAATGAAAATCCAGCCCCTCTGGGCTTAAAATGCTGACCGGGCTACTGCTCCTCCAGGGCAGCTGGAGTCCAGATGGCGCTAAAGCGCCTTTGATGTGGAGCCGCTTGTTTATGCGGTCGCCTCGGGGACTGTGCCATGGGTCCCGGGATCCCTTCCTCCTATTTGGGACCCGGTGACCATGGACAGCCTGCTGGGGGACCGCTCAAATGGGAATTAAAGGAGTTCTTACCGGTGCTCATTTGAATATGCATGTGCAGGGCCCCGGTCATCTGAATAATACATAACAGTGTGTCTGGCTGCCTCCAGGGTAGCTATGTTCAGCTCCAGCCGAAAAGTAAAGAATTAAAATGTTTTACATAACGTAACTGTTGCTGCTTGTTGGGAGTATACTGTGCATGTGGGGAAAGGTGCTTAAAGTTAAAATGAGTACTGTTTCCCTGGCAATTCCAGTATCTGGGACTCTGTGTGTCAGCCTGTCAGCTGCTGCAAGGGGAGCTTGCATAAGTGCAGTAGCAACAGGAAAAGTAAAAGAGCCATGTTTTTCATCTGTGCAGCGACTGCAAGTACAGCCCTTAAGTTACAGAACTGTGGGGCACGTGGGGCAAATAATTACTTCTTTCTGGCTGCACCAGGACATTATTCAGGACTGTATCTAATCTGCTATAAGGGACAGTGGGTTAAGCAGCCATTGCTAGCAGTACCGCCAATTGGAATTGCAGCAATAGAAAGCCAGGACTTGTGGGGCATTCATTGCATCTCATGGGTAAGCACCCAAGTGCTTATGGGGGCTTACAGGGACATTATTTTAGGCGCAAATTCCACAACCCAATTGTGCCTAAAGTGTTCTGATTGACAGGTCCTTCAGCAACTTGAAGACATGTCACCCTATCCCTGCTACCAATCAGGAGTCGAGCTAGGAGCTCTATAAAGAGACAGTGTTGCCAGTTTGTCTGGAGATTCTGGAGATTCAGAGAGAGATTTGGAGAAAGAGCAGCAGAGCAGGTTCCAGCCTGCTGGGAGCCCCCCATGGGGGAGGGGCTTAGGCTTCAGCCATGCCATCAGGCCTGGACCACTTCATTCAAGCCCTTTCAGTCTTCAGAGGACATTTGTTATTTTCTTCAGTTAACAGTTAACTAGTTACAATAATTGGGCTTTCTGCAACAGCTAGTCTGGAGGTTGCCAGTACTGTCCTCCAGAGGCTAGCCTTCCCTCCCATGTCGGGAAAGATGTGAACCGAAGAATCAGATGTCCAGCAGTGGTGAGAGCGCTGAACAGACCAGATGACATCGTGCAGTGGTCAGAGCGCTGACCAAGTACACAGCGGTGAGAGAGCTGAAGAAGTCTTCAGGATGCCTTTGATTGCGGATGAGACCCGTGAAGGACCTGAGTGAGTACCCTTGTACCCCCCAGTGCAAGGGAGAAGCTAAGCAAGTAATCTTGGGGGCTTCATGCCCCATTAAGAAATGTGTGCTGTTAAGTATGAAGTATTGAAGTTATCAGTCTGGGCTACTAACCCCATAAGAGACTGCCTAATTCAAGTAATGGATGCATCTTGTCTGTGGCCCAAATGGCTAAGTTGCAGGTGCAGCAAGATGCTGGGCTTAGTGAATCATATAAATGTGTAGCTATGGGTTAGAGTCCTGCTATCATGGATCTGTCTGCCAAGACACGCTTGCCACTTCATGAGACAGGAGGCCCTAGAGCTTATTAATGTCTAAGATACCTTAAAGAGAATGTACCTGTGGTCTGCACAGAATTTTGTCTAAGAGAGCTTGGTATAAGTGTTAAATGGCTAGATGTGCTGGATAGGACTCTGCTTGTGGATAATGTTCTTGGTATATAGAATGTACTGGATGTGACTGCCTGTGACTAAAGTATGGGATGCTTGATAAAAGTGTTGATGCCAACTTACTCTGGATGGATGTCTTTTGGTATATAAAGTACTGGATATGACCGTGTTTAAACTACGTTTAGGATGCTTGACAGAAGCATCACTCTCATTGTATTGGATGGGACTTTCAAATATTGTGCTGAATGTTCTGGATGTAAGATCCACATAGTTTGTTCTGGAATGTTCAGAAGTCTGCGAGTGCAGGGCAATCTTTGATTTGTTTGCAAGTGCAGGGCAACCCCTGCTTTGTCTGCTAAAGTGCAGGGTAATCCCTGCTGTGGTTGTAAATAGTAATTTACTGCTTTACAAAAATCTGTTTCCAAGTTGCCCCCACCCTCAAATTAATAGCCGGCCACCTCGACCAACAGCAACTCCATCAGGCCTGCAACATCTTGGACTGTGGTATCTGTTTAACCAGTATGGTATGAGATTGTGGGGTTTCTGCTGTATCTGGAACTGGTACCACTGTGGGTATTATTAATAATTATGTTTAACATCTGATTTATCAGCAGCTAGATAGCCAGGGCTCTGGATGTCTTAAGTCGAATGGTAAAATGTGATTTATGTCTGCCTGTTAATATGTAGCCACCCAGCTGGAGGGTTTACCAGCAAAAATCAAAATGATCTCTGTACATGTGTAAATATGGTAAGATAACCTCTACTCCTCCTGTTTCCCTTTCCTAGCTCCTTTAATTCCCCCCGAAATAAATATCTTATTTGTTGTTTGAAATCCCGTGTGAGCATATTATTAGAGAGAGCCTTTAATTCAAAATGTTGAAATGTAGGGAGCTGTGTATTGGGGCATGCCTAGGGAAGGTAACTGGTCACCGTGGGTGGTGTAGCAGCTCAAGGGGCTACACCTAGTACCATCTCACCCACGTAAAGCACCCTGAGTGGAGGCACTGCTCAAAGGTTTTAAAAAAAATGTTATAAGTTAGTGAACCCAAACCCCTTAGCCTGTGTCCAGGGTAGTAGGCAGGGGTGTAACACTGGGGGGTGGCGCCGCCCAGGGGTTACATTGATCTCACAAGCTTTTGCTGATCCCATTGTAGTCATAGCAGAGAATGACAAGACTGTCCTCCCTCAGGCATCTACAGCCTGGCCTATCAATAAAGAATCTCGTAAGATAGACACATTAGGTAAGAGAGTCTTTGCTGCCTCCGCCCTGGGTATGCGTATTGCCAGCTACCAGGGCTATTTTTCTCAATATGAATATGTCCTTTGGCATTCACTCAAGCAAATGGTAGAAGCTCTGCCGAGTCGGAAACTAATTCAGAACTACTTCACACCATAACCAGGAGCATCGAGTCCAGTAACCAACAGGTTAAAGCAACAATGGACGCTTTTGATACTGCTTCTCGAGTGGCGGCAGCGGGCATTTGTACCCGTTGCCACTCCTGGCTACATACTTCAGGCTTCACGAATGATACCCACCAGCAGGTCATGACTTTACCCTTCGACGGTATGTATCTGTTTGGACCCCAGGTGGAGCAAGCTCTGGAAGCCACACAGAAGACTAGCTCAGCCATTAAGATAGCTTGACCCGCACCCACCCCCTCTCAGGGGGGTGCCAATAAACGTAAATTTCATAACCATCAGTCCTTTTGGGGCAAAAGCAGTGGGGACTTTAACAAAAGCCACACCCCACAGCCACAAAAGAAAATGTAGCAGAAGGCACAAGCCCTCAAAGCACCCAGTGCCACCTTCTGAATTCTCGGCCCAGGTCCCACCTCAACTACACGAGGGGGACTCTTCCTCAGCAGTGGGAGGATGTCTGACTCAGTTCTACGACTGGTGGAAGTCTATAACATCAGACAAATGGGGCCACCAGATAATCCATGAGGGCTATTCGCTCAATCTTTCAGAAACCCCCTCAGATCATCCTCCCAAACGACAGTCCAGACTGTCGACAGTACAGTCAGACCTTCTTGCTTCCGAGGTGCAAGGCCTTCTGAACAACAGGGCAGTAGAAGTAGTTCTGCCGGACCAACAAATCACAGGTTTCTACTCCCATAACTTTCTAGTTCCAAAGAAAACCGAAGGCATGTGCCCCATTCTGGATCTCAGAAAGTTAAACAAATTCCTTCACAAGGAAAAGTTCAAGATGATATCTCTAGCTACCCTTCTACCTTTGATTCATCAGCATGATTGGCTAGCCTCCCTGGACATGCAGGATGCCTACCAACACATTCTTATACACCCAAAGCACCACAGATACCTGAGGTTTGTAGTGTTGGGTCAACATTATCAGTTCATAGTCCTGCCCTTTGGGCTATCCTCAGCGCCGCAAGTTTTTACAAAGTGGTGTGCAACTCTTGCAGCACATCTCAGGAAAATTGGAATTCAAGTGTTTTCATACCTGGACGACTGGCTTCTAGCAAGTTCTTCCAGGCAGGGAACTCTGGACGCCGTAGCCAAAGCTTCAGACTTCCTGACGTCCATGGGAGTCCTGCTAAATCACAACAAATCGCAGTTGCAGCCCTCCCAGAAACTCCTTTTCATAGGAACTCTTCTGGATACCTCATGTGCAAAAGCTTTTCTTCCAGAGGACAGAAGGAGCGATATCCCACAGATGGTCCAGTACATCAGAGAAAACAGTTCGGTTCAAGCTATCTCATTGCAACAGATGCTGGGTCTCATGACATCCTCAGTGTTCACTGTACCCCTAGCTCATCTCCACATGAGAACCTCTCAGTGGATGCTCAGTACTCAGTGGTCCCCAACCACTCACCCTCAGTCCTTTCCCATCAAGGTGACAGAGCATCTAAAGAGGTCTCTCACCTGGTGGTTGCAGTTGAACAACCTTCTGGAAGGGTATCCCTTTGCTCCTCTAGATCATCAGATCTCTATTACCACCGATGCATCCCTGATGGGGTGGGGAGCTCATTACCAGAAGCTCCACACTCAAGGTACGTGGACTCAGGATGAGTCCTGGCTTTACATAAATGTCCTGGAAATGAGAGCCATACTCTATGCAGTTCGGGCCTTGAAGGACATACTCTGTCACAAGAACATTCTCCTTCAAATGGGCAACAAAGCAGAGATGTATTACATCAACAAACAGGGCAGTGCACACTCTTACCCGTTATGCAGGGAAGCTATGAGAGTGTGGGAATGGTGCCTGAAGCACAAGGCTCTAATCCACATGGTTTACCTGCCAGGCATACGGAACAAACTGGCAGACCGTCTCAGCAGAACGGAGACAGATCCTCACGAGTGGACTCTCAACTCAGCCCGTCGCTCAGTCACTCTTCAAAGAGTGGGGAACTCCAGACCTGGACCTTTTTGCATCCCCACTCAACGCGCAACTGCCTCTCTTCTGCTCCAGAAATCCAGGACCTGGCATTTTCTGTCAGGATGTGTTCAGGCTGCAGTGGACAAAATGCTTTCTGTATGCCTTTCCTCCTCTTCCTCTAATTTAAAGGGTGCTTCTCAAATTCGAGTCTCAGGGACAGAATGATTCTCATTGCTCTCTTCCGGGGCTCGACAAATATGGTTCCCGCTGCTCAACAGTCTGCTGGCAACCCTACCCTTCAGACGAACCTTCTGACCCGGGGCCTGTGGTCCATCCCAGTCTGAAGGCGCTTCACCTTCATGCTTGGCTCCTGAAGAGATAGAGGTGAATAGGTTCAATGTTTCCCATAGGATTTCAGATATTCTCTTGGCTGCGCGTAAACCAGCCACTAGAAAAACCTACACAGCCAAATGGAAGCGTTTCTCTCTCTGGTGTGCAAAATCCTCTTCGAACCCTTTTTCCTGCCCACCAAATAAAGTCTTGGAGTACCTGTTGGACCTCTGAAATTCAGGTCTGCAGTACTCGACTGCCAAAGTTCATCTCTGTGCCATTTCAGCTTATCAAGAGCTGGTGCATTCCTTGTCTCTGGCTCAATTGCCTGTGGTTAAGAGGTTTCTTAAGGGCATTCTGCATACCAGACATCCAGTCACAGCCTGGGACATTAACCTTGTGCTATACATGCTCACTCAGAAACCTTTGGAGCCTCTTGTTACCTGCGAGTTGAAGTCCCTCACTTGGAAAACGGCCTTCCTGGTGGCCATCACTTCGGCCCATAGACTTCTGAAATACATGCTCTGGTCACAACCCCCCACCCCCACCCCTGCACACTGTATTTCACAAGGACAAAGTAGTTCTTAGGACTCATCCTAAGTTTCTTCCCAAGGCTGTCTCAGAATTTCATCTAAACCAACCTTTAGTCTTACCTACCTACTTTGCTAACTTTCAGAATGAAGGGGAATGTACCCTGCATTCTTTGGGTGTTAAGAGAGCACTGCGTTTCTACCTGGATAAAACAAAAGAAATTTGCAAGGCTCAACAACTGTTTGTTTCCTTCAATGAGACCTGGTTGGGTCAGCCTGTCGCTATTAGGTGCATTTCAGTGTGGCTGGTAACATGCCTCCACCACTGCTATTCTATGGCACAGGTTAAGCTAGAAGGCAGAGTATACGCTCACTCTACTAGAGCAGTCACGGCATCTCTGGTGGAAATCTACAGTGTGCCCATTGCAGACATTTGCAATGCGGCTACATGGAGCTCAGTGCATACTTTCGTTATTCACTATGCTTTAGATGTCCATGCAGACGACATCTGTCATATGGTAGGACTATTCTTAACGGACTTCTGTCCTAAGTATGCAAGCTTTTAGTTTCTCCTGCTGCCCGTCTCGGGGGGGTTGTTAGCTTGGTACTCTCCCATTAGTGTGAATGAGTGGTGGAGACTTTATGTCCAGGAAGATATGGAAATTACGTACCTACCGTAATTCTTGATCTTCTTGGATGAAGTCTCCACCATTCATTCACACGCCCACCCACCATCCCCCGAGCTCACGTCTCTGTTTTTGGTCTTCAGTCCCTCAATGGTTGAGCTGTGAAGACTCTATTGTTGACCCTTCTTACATGGGTCATTCGGACTATCTTATGTCCGATTTTGTTAGCCTAGACCTCTAGGTTAGTTACGCTGCACCTCCTCGGAAAAAAAGATACTGAGGTGGTTGGAGGGTCGACGCCGAGGTAGTCTTTACTACATGAGCCATGGCTCACGGTACCGCTTCCTTGCAGCTCCATCTCTGGTGCTGATGCTGTCAAAAAGTTTGCTCCCGCTGGGTCCTAGCACCTCCGGTGTAGAGCCCATTAGTGTGAATGAGTGGTGGAGACTTCGTCCAAGAAGATCAAGAATTACGGTAGGTACGTAATTTCCATTTTTCTGCCTGTCAACCAGTTTGCCACCCATTTGATCAACTTTTGACCCACCCCGAGCCTACCCAGCTTATTCATCAATCTTCTATGTGGAACAGTATCGAAAGCTTTGCTGAAGTCATCTGCTCCCCCTTGGTCCACCACTCTGGTTACCCAGTCAAAGAAATCTATGAGATTAGTTTGACAGGACCTTCCTGTTGTAAACCCATGCTGTCTTGGATCCTGTGCTGCTATGGATTCCAGGTAGCCTAGCCCTCCTTTCCCACTTTAACAAAAACATCAGTTAATAAATAAAATAAATTAGTCTTGTTTCTAACTAGAAGTCATCACCTTTCAAATTCTGTAATACACAGTGGAGACATCAAACCATTGCCTGGCAGGGAGTTCCTGCAGCTCCTAGGCCACATGGCATCAGTAACAGCAGTGGCCTGAGCTAGCTTGCAAATGAGGGATGCACAGTACTATCTGAATAAGAGCTGATACCAATGGACAGATCCCTAGAAACACCCAATACCAGCCACACACACACACACAAAAAAGTTTTTCAGGGAACCTGGAGTGGGGGAAGGAGAAGAAAACCCTCAACGAAGGTATTTCCTTCCTTCAGTTGTCTCCAACTCAAGTGCTTACAACAGATGCCTTCCTCTTAGGATGGAGAGGTGATTTGGGAGACAGACCTGTACAGTAAGTGCGGCCTGGAGCACACACGAGCGCAATGAGCAGATAAATGTGCTATACCTCACTGCAGTACTCCTTTCAACCCAGTCCTTCTCCTCACTGTTGCAAAGTCAAACAAGTTAGGTTCAGAACAGATAATACTATACATCACTGTGTGTTACATAAAAAACAGGGAGATGCCTGATCCTGAAAACTTTGCAAAAGCAATAAGGATATGGAACTGGCATACTCCTTAGATGCTAAAAATCTGCAGCTCTCCTGCCTGGCAAAGACAATGTTCTGGCAGATTCAGTGAGCAGGATGAGCCAAGGCAATCATAAATGGTCACTGAATCAACAAGTGCTAACAACAGTTTTTCAAGAGATGGGAAAATCCAGAGAGAGAGTTGTTTGCCTCATGGGAGAACAAAAACTCCCCAAATCCTATTGAAGATCTCCCTCACATTTGGGAGTTATCTTATTGTATACAGTACAAAAGGAGAGCATTTAAGAAACACTCCTCTAGAAATGTAACTATTTTCGAGTTACTGCTGCCTAATACATTCTGTTTTTCAGTTAAATGGTCACACAAAATAGTGTGTTACAGTTACACAGTTTTCCTGCTTTGTCTGTGAGTTACCACGACTGCTAGTGCCCATTTCACAGCAACAGATTTAGAGAACTGTGTGGAAAGGCTTACTGAAAGCTTGGGGATAGCCATTACTTTGCTGCTCAAGATGACTAATTGATAGCAGCTGCGGTATTAAACTTGCATTCTATGTTGACTGGTCTGGAGGACATAGCTCATTACTGCAGCTACACAAATATGTAAATCAGCTACTAGGGCAACAGTCCACACCTTTACTAAGAGTTATTGTCTGGATATCCAGTCCTGGAGGGATGCCAGGTTTTTGACTGCTGTCTTCCAGAACCTTTTTCCTAAATAGGTTCTAGACACAGCCCCCAAGGAACCGCTATTCCTGTTGTTAGAAGAAATTGTTACTCACCATAGTAATGATGTTTCTTCTAAAGGATCCAAAAATAAATCATTCATATCCCTGACCCTGTCTCCCCTTCTAGAGCCTGTAAAAGAGTTCTCATAAGAATCAAGCTGATTATTTAATTTTTGCTTGAGCATTTATTGTTTAGACCCTTTGGTCTTTCACAATGTTTAAAACAATGGTGGTAATTCATTACGAAAAATAAACTGCAACTTTTTTATTGAATTCATTGTTATTTTAAGCTATTTGTTTTGGTAGAATAGCTATTGGTGGCCACTGCTCCCCTTACTTTCCAGAAACAAGTCTGGTGTTAGAGTAGGACTGGGAGAGTGAGCACAGTATAGAATCTGAACAAAATCTAACTAAATTCTATTAGTATTTAGATCTGTCTCCAGGGCAACATCTGTAGATGGCGCTAATGCAGTTTTGTATGATTTAGTGTTTGATCACTTAGAAGAAACAACATTACTATGGTAAGTAGTTATTTATCGGGGATTGTGTCCATGATGGGGGACCACAAGAAGACAGGGACATCTGAGGTTGGGGGGGGTACTCATCTGCTGTGTGGTGTGTCCATACCTCTAAAGTGCAGGGTTCACACATAACATTAATTTAATGGCCAAAGGCATAGTGAAAACTGTCTCAGGCCAGTGTGATTTCCCCTGGCTTGCCCACTGGCATTAGTGGTTATAAAAAAAAACAACTCCCCCTTATCCTTCCCAGACTCACAACACTCCACACCCATGTCCCCTTAGTCAACCACTCACCAAACGTTCAAAAGTGTGTAAAAAAAATCCTTAAAGAAGCATACTACTGGTACTATCTTAACAATCGTATTGCCGGGACCAGTGCCAGCAGTCTCTCCCTCTTGTGATAACACAAAGCACTACTGGGAGAGATTGTCATCATTTGGGCCATGCGATGAGACTTTTAAGATACTGCAGGTGGTACACTTCATCATAGATTTTATTCACATACTTTAGGACTTTTGGTGACTTGTTGACTAAGGGAATGTGGGTGGGGAGGGTGGTGGGGTGGAGATGGGTGGGGGAGGATTATTTCTGTTTTAGTTGTAACAGTTAGATAGTGGATGGATGAGGAGGTGATTGGAGGGTTTGTGCCAGCCACCGTCCGGAAGTATTGTGGGGTTGGGGTGCTCTGAGTTGTGAGTATTGTTACTGGGCACGTGGAAGAACTTATGGGGAAGGTGAAGGGGAGGTGGTTGCCTCTGGATCCCATGGAGAACTTTTGGGGAAGGGAAGAGGGAGAGGTGCCACTTGGCACCAGGTAGAACGTTTGGGGAAGGGTAGAGGGAGGGGATGTCACTGGACACCGGGGAGAGCTTATGGGGAAGAGGAGAGGGAGGGGGTTTCCACTGAATTCTAGTGAGGATTTATGGGGAAGGAGAGAGGGAAGGGAGCCACTCAAAAATTGAGTATTCGGAAAGAGGGGGGAGAGGGAGTCTTTCCTGCCTGCCAGTAATCCCAATTACAGCTTGGAACCAGTGCAAATCTTGGGGAAGGGGGGGAGTACATATTAGTATCACTTTCTCTGCTGGACCAGTCAAAAAAAGTTAAGAATGACCCTTGCAAGTATCCCAGATTTTCTGGGATGTCCCTAATTGGGCCTGCCAGTCTATCCTGGCCCCTCATATATTTGACATTTTAGTCACTCTACAGTAGGGTTACGAGGCATAACATATTGCCAGGCATTACTGGTTCTTTGATGGACCAGCACCACTGTTGACCACAGGCTGCAGTATGGAGCACTCAGCCTGGAGCAATTTGTAGAAGCAAACAATTGCTCCTCATACTGTAATGAGGTGATACTGACATGCAAATGTGCTCTGCCCCATCCATGGGCAGAGTGGTCCATTATATCTCCTTGTAGATACCAACACTCCCTATAGTCATATCTGCCATTCCCCTAGCGGAGAAGGTCCCTCAGGAGCATAGGCAGAAATTTCTCCCTACACCAAAGAATATGGTAGAGATGCATTAAGCAACTACTGCAGATGGATGTAGATGCAAACATCACAGGTGCAAGTGGAATGGCATGGAAAGTGCTAGTTGTCAACATGATTTATTTATTAGATTTGTTAACTGGATAGGCCCAATGAGACATAGGTGTCCCCTTTTCACGGGTGACCCAGAATTAATGACAGTAATAATCAGGTAGTAAAAACAAACAAAATATATGTTCAGATAACAGTAAGACATGACACAGTCAGAATACATGATCAGAGAGGTAGTACATATGGCCAAGCATGGAGTACCAATATAAGACAAAGTATTAGTAACAATCTTTTGACTACACAAGGCAGGGGAAATTGATCCACAGGGTATCAGTATGAACCAGAGTAGAAAAACAGTCAGTTATTATAACAAAGTAAGTTTCACCTGTTTGCTGCGCAAACTTATCTACAGAGCTGCAGCAGAGAGTTGCAGCTCCTCCACTTTAGTGGTTAATCCTTTTCAGTCCTCAAGTGGATTCCTTCCCTCAGAAGAGCAGTGAAGCTTATGCCACTGTGAGGTAACTTTAGATATTTACTAATACTTTTGATACAGCTTAGATTACTGACCAAATAAAGGTTTCGAGCACACTATGGGTAAACCTAGAAGTAATGCAAATTCATCTGATTTTTACGGCTGTGTGGGCGGAGCTCCGCAGACATTATGCCATCATCATCATCATCTCAGAAGAGCACTGTGGAAGCATGTGACTGGACCGCTGTCCAATGTGCTTCCACAGTGCTCTGGCACAGTTTCCAGTGGTTGTGTTTATGCGGCCCTTCCCCTCTGCCGGCCGCATAATCATACCCATTTCTTGGGGCAATTATTTTTCTTCCACAACTGCGGAAGTGATGATTGCCATGCACAAGATGGCCACCGAGTCAGACTGTGCATGTGTGAGTACCTCGCATGCACAGTTCTGTCATCACTACCATCTTGTGCATGGCAGCTGCAGCTGCTTGAGCAGACAGGACCATTTGCTTCAGCAGCGTCCCTGGCTTTCTGAAACCTGTCCCTGATTTTAAGAGGAAAGGGTTGAAAGATGTATAGGTAAACTAAGGGATGTCTCTCACCATGTGGGTCTGTTGAGAAATACTGGATGTGCCCAATCCCCACCACTTGCCAGTCCTAGGGTAATTAGGGTAATTTAAGCTGCATACACCAAGAGTAATTTTATACATCGTAAATTTAATCTACAGATGAGTATCTCACCGAGTCCCTGCTAATTATTTCCAATTACACCAAAGAAAAAAGCTACAACACTGAGAAGGCTCTGCACACCTGATCCTAACCACTATTCACCCAACACCACCAAGCATTAGACGAATCCATAGTAATTCTGCACGAGAGACATGGTTGCAATATATGACTGTGTAAGCATCTCGCCGAGATACAGTGACCCCCAGGGGAAAGTTGAGAGTTGCAGAGGTGTGGCTTCCGGTGTGGGCCTGGAAGATGGTGGCAGAAGGAGGAGCATTGAAGGAGCTGCATGAGATCAAGTCGCAGTTCCAGACCCGGGAGGGATTCTATTGGCTACTAAGCCTATCTGAGTCCCGGCACCTCGGGCCAGGCCTGACTATCAGCGCTGCGGCTGCCTCCGCCTCTGCTGCTCCAGGCCGCCACATCATCAGTCCCTCTGCTCCCGGTATTCCTCTGGGCCATGCCTCAGCTCAGGCTCCCTTCCACCCATCCATGTTTCCATGGTGAGGCTACAGCCAGAAGACGAGCAGGAAGAGCAGAATGGGTGTACTTTAACATTGTCTGGGAGCTTTACTTCAAACAACATGAAGTCTTGCTATATTATGACATATGCAGTATAACCCCAGGTTAGAACTGCTCCGGAGGTGAAAGAGTTAAGTGCATGGAATTTTGAGCACGAGCTCGGTTGAACACTCTGTCTGTTGTGCTTCAAACCTTAACTGTCAGATTCTTTACTCCGCCTCACTGAACAGTCGCTCCGGAGATTTCTCCTACTGCTCGGTCATTTTGTCGGTTTTAAAGTGTTTTTTCTCGGTTTCTAAACTGCATTTGTTTTAAAAATCAAACCGCAACCGGTCGTTTCAAGCTCTGTCTGTGGTATCGTAAGTAAATTAAGGTTTTACATTTATTCTGTGTGGAACTTGTAAACGATATTATCGGTTCAGTTTTGAACCGATCAGGTTGCTGTAAAATTACTTCAAACTTCATTAGAAGTGCGGTTCCCGGTTCTTATCGGTTCTAAAAACGGATTTCATTACGGTTTTTCCGACCCGTGACACGGTCTGGAACCGATAAGGTGTCTTGCTTGGCTGGGGCGTCTAATGGGCAAGTTTTCTGTTAGGCTGGCATTATGTCTGAGAAACCCAAAAGAAAAACCGGGCCCACTGGGTTTCAACACTGTGATGTCTGTGGGGAAGCTTTTGCTAAGGCTGACCCACACACCACATGTGTCTATTGTCTGGGGTTTGACCACCTCAATTCAGACTGCCAGATTTGTGTCAATTTCCCTGCAGCTACCCGGGATAAGAGAGTGGGTAGGCTTAGGGAAAAGGAGGCTAAGAAGTCCGCTGATCCAGATAGCCAGCCCGGTTCGGTGCCATCCGAACTAGAGGGAGTCCCCCCTAAACAAGGTGAATCTTCTTCGGGCAAAAGGAGAGCTGACTCGGATGAGTCGGTTCCAGTTAAAAGGACTAGGAAGTCAGCAGATTTGGAGCCAAAATCCCTTCTCCAACTGCTGCAAATAAACTAAGCGATCAAATTGTCCAGTCACTTTCCCGGTTCAACGAACCGTCACCATCAGGCAAGTGATGTTCGTTGGTTCCTCCGGTTCAGGAATATGATGTAGAGGATTTTTATGTACCGGAGGAGGGGGAGGAAGATTTTGAAGAGAGTGAATATGATTTTGACAGTCTGGATGTGCCCATTTCTCCAGACAGACCTATAGAAGTTTCTCCCCCTAGGCTTTCTGACTCTCCTTCTCATTTTATGTTCTATAAAAAAGTGGCTGAAACCCCTCCAGCTTCCTATGGAAGAAGCTGTGGATGACCAAGAAGAGCCTGACTATGTGGAAATGATGGATATCCCAGAGTCTAGAAGACTGTCTATTCCTATGCACAAATCTTTTAGGAAACAAGCAGTAAAGATTTTAAAAACACCCCCCATTCTGTACTTCCTGTGGACAAGAAAATGGACAGAAGGTACACTTTGTCAGGCTCTGACACGGAGTTCCTCTCACAACAATGCAGCCATGTTGGGGTAGTGCAGGCCGCAGCCTGTGATAAGGCAAATATTCCTTTGGCTTCACACCCCCCGGATAAGGACTCCAGGAGGATTGATGCCATGGCAAAGAAACAGTACATGGCAGCATCTTTGGGGATTCAGACAGGCAAATTATATGGCTTATGTCGCAAGATATCAGAAATCCAGATGGGATACTGTTATGGCTCTTGCAAAGCAGCTCCCTGAACAACTTGCCAGGGAGCTGGAGCAAGTGGCTGCTGATGGTATTGAGGCATCCAAGGTGCAATTTCATGCTGCAGTGGACTCTAATGATGTATCTTCCAGAGTCATGGCTACATCTGTGGCTCTTCGTAGAATGGCTTGGCTCAGGTGTACTAGCCTGTCACAGGATACCCAGGCTAAGGCCATGGATTTTCCTGTTGTGGATAACTCTCTGTTTGGGGAGCAGACAGAGAATTATATGAAGAAAATGGATGAGTACAGGACTACCTATAGGAGTGCACAGGCCAAGGAAAGGCAGGCCACTCCTCAAAGGCAGTTTTCCTGGGGCAGGGGCAGGCCTCTTCACAGGCCTTTTTACCAAACCCAGGCCTCCTCTTCAGCCTATGCCCAGAGGGGGTTCTTCAGAGGGAGAGGCAGACGGGGTGTGAGCAGGCCCGCTCCCACTCCTCAGCCTAAAGCTCCTGCCAAACAGGCACCCTGATGGGCTGGCCAGGGCGATTCTCCACTCACCTGAGGCATGGGCTTACTTCTTCCAGGACTGGATGTCTTTAACATCAGACAAGTGGGTCCTGGAAGTAGTAAGCCAGGGACTAGCTCTCAGCTTCAAAAAATTTCCAAGGATAAGAGCCAGATCCTTTCCACCTGCAACTCCTTTAGAGTCTCTCGCCTTGGAAACAGAAGTCTCAACCCTCCTGGCTCTCAGAGCTGTGGAGAGGGTTCCTCCCCTACACCAGGGCAAAGGGTTGTATTCCAGGTACTTCCTTACCCCAAAAAAGACAGGAGAATGGCGGCCCATCCTGGATCTCAGATACCTAAACAAGCACCTTTTAAAACCAAAATTCAAAATGGTGACTCTGGGAGTTATTTTACCCTCTCTAGGCAGAGGACTGGCTAGCGCCCCGACCTCAAGGATGCCTACTTCCATGTCCTCATCAGAAGCTCCCACCGAAAGTACCTCAGATTCGAACTGCCCTCAGGCCATTACCAGTTCAGAGCAATGCCCTTGGTCTCACCTCTGCCCCAAGGGTATTCACAAAATGCCTGGCAGTAGCAGTTGCTCATTTAAGAAGGCAAAGATTTTCATCTTTCCTCATTTGGACGACTGGCCTCATAGTGGGCCAGTCTCCAGAACAAGTCAGTACACCTTCAAGTCACCCAGCAGCTGCTCACATCTTTAGGCTTCCTTCTCAATCTTCCAAAGTCGTTCTACAGCCTGTTCAGTTTCTCACCTTCATAGGTGCAGAACTGAACACACAACAGGCCAGAGCCTTCCTTCCTCTGGAAAGGGCAAAGACCCTGGTTTCTCTGGCCTCCTCTTTCACTCTGCAGGTCTCTCGGCCAGCAAGGCATTTTCTGCAGCTCCTAGGGCACATGGCTGCTTCCATGGCAGTAGTGCAGGGAGCAAGATTTCAAATGAGGGACATTCAGTTCCATTTGAGAGCCTTCTGGCCTCAAAGGAGAGATCCTCTAACCAAGTTGATCCCAGTAACTCGAACCCTGATCCAGGCCCTACAATGGTGGCAGGATCAGACCAACCTGAGACAAGGGGTACCTTTTATCCTGCAGTCTCATTCCTTGACCCTTACTACAGATGCATCCCTCTTGGGGTGGGGAGCCCACTTGGGCAACCTCACCACTCAGGGATTGTGGTCCCCTCAGGAATCTCTGCTCCACATCAATCTGTTGGAACTCAGAGCAGTTTTTCCTAGCACTTCAAGCTTTTTCCACATCTGTTTAGAACAAAGTTGTACAAGTCAGAACAGACAACACCACTACAATGTGGTACATCAACAAGCAGGGGGGCACTCAGTCTACGGCCTTGTGCACCGAAGCAATGAAGTTGTGGTCTCTGGCTTATTCCCTGAACACCTCCCTTTTGGCAGTTCACCTCCCAGGCAAAGACAATGTCCTGGCAGATGCTCTCAGCAGGATTTCCCAGGGCCATCATGAATGGACTCTGGATCCCTTGTCCTGGAGGTGGTGTTTGCCAGGTGGGCATTCCTCAGATAGATCTTTTGCAGCCCCAGACAATCACCAACTTCCTCTTTCTGTTGCAGACCCCAGTGTTGGGCTCAGTCCCTCTGGACGCCTTCCTCCTCAACTGGGAAGGGAAGTTTTCTATGTGTCTCCTCTCCTGTTCAAGGTGCTAGTCAAGATCAGATCTCAACCTTGCAGGATGATCCTGATTGCTCCAGATTGAGCGAGACAACCCTGGTATCCACTTTGCTATCCCTAGCAGTCCAACTCTCCACTGTGCCTTCCCAGGAATCACAATCTGTTAACCTGTGCACAGGGAGGGTTTGGTACCAGAATCTCAGATCTCTCAATCTCAAGGCCTGGCTCTTGAAGAGTTAGAGTTTGCTGACTTACACCTTTCGAGGGTGTGCCTCAATGTTTTGAAGGCTCTTAAGGGAAGCCTTCCACCAGAGCTACTTATAACTCTAAATGGAAGAGGTTTCTTATTTGGTGTTCTGGCAAGGGTATTTCTCCAGAGTCTGCCGGCTTGTCTGCCCGAGTTCTGGATTATATGTTGCATTTAAATGCTTTGGGGCTGAGAACAGCTACCCTAAAGTGCACCTGGCAGCAGTGTCTGCCTTTTTATCAGCAGGTAAACCCTCTCTCTTCAGCTCATCCAGTGTTCTCTAAGTTTTTCAAAGGGTTGCTTCACATCAACCCTCCGTTCAGGGATCCTGCTCCCATGATGGGATCTTAATATTTGCATTGCCCAGCTTATGCAACCTCCCTTTGAACCCATGTCTTCAACAGAGCTTAAGTACCTGACTTGGAAGACTGTGTTTTTGGTAGCCATCACTTCTGCTAGGCGCATAAGTGAACTACAAGCATTGTCAGTGGAGACTGATTTTCTCTCCTTTCATAGAGATAAAGTGGTCCTCAGGACTAATAGAAAGTTCTTGCCTAAGGTGGTCTCAGACTTTCACCTGAATCAATCTATGTCTCTCCCTGTGTATTTCACTGACCATTCCTCCTCTGGTGAGAGGAGGTTGTACAGTCTAGATGTCAAAAGGGCCCTTAGCTACTATATAGAGCGTACCAAGGATCACAGGTTTGATTCCCTCCAACTCTTCCTCACTTACGGTGAGGTAGGTAAAGGGAAACCTGCCACTAAAGGTCCATTGCCAGGTGGATTGTTTCTTGTATCCAATTTTGTTACCAAAACTGGGTAATGTTCCCCTTCAGGTCTGAGGGCTCATTCTACAAGAGGTACAGCTGGTCCTTGGCTGCTGCCAGGGACATTCCTATCGAGAGATATGTCAAGCAGCTACTTGGAAAACAGTTCACACCTTCACAAAGCATTACTCCCTGGACACCCAGGCTAGGAGTGATGCTTGGTTTGGCACAGCTGTGCTTCAGAGCCTATTTCCAAGTAGGTTCTGCTCCTCCTCCATGGAGGTGCTGCTGTGTAGTTCTGATATGTCATAATATAGCAAGACTTCATGTTGTTTGAAGAAAAAATTACTCACCTTAGTAATGTTGTTTCTTCTAATGGAGCCTTGCTATATTATGACTTTCCCCCCTACCTGCCCCTCTCAGAACCTTCTTCTTCTTGTTTTTTGGGATGTGGGTGAGTAGTGACCTGTTGGCACCTAGTGTTTGCCATTTTGTTTGTTGTTGTATTTCATTCTTTGGTCCCCTGACTTGAGTCTTGTTGTTGGGACCATAAAATGCGTTAGTATTTAGTAGCCAGTTGGCTAGTGTAGGTTTACAGCTTCCACACAGAACCTTTAGTGAGTTTTGCTCGTAAAGATCTGACAGTTAAGGTTTGAAGCACAACAGACAGAGTGTTCAACCGAGCTCGTGCTCAAAAGTCCATGCACTTAACTCTTTCACCTCCAGAGCAGTTCTAACCTGGGGTTATACTGCATATGTCATAATATAGCAAGACTCCATTAGAAGAAACAACATTACTAAGGTGAGTAATTTTTTCTTCTACACCTTCAAGGGCGTCAAGAAGGTGAGAATCGACAGAAGGGGGTGTGATGGACTCAGAAGTTGGCAGTGTGGTGGTACTTCGGGGTGTGTTGGGTCCCAGGACCGGGGATGGATGTTGCCGAGTAGGGGTGTGTCGCTTCACAGGAGGTGGGGGGCATTAGGGTAAACAGGACTGCAGAAGGTGTGTTGGGCAAGGACACTACTGATTGTTTTTACTGGGAATGGGTGGCTGGCCATGGCTAATAAGGGAATTGCGTTGGGGTCCATGTCAGCAAACTGCTGTAGTGTTATGAAGGGGGGGATCCTGACTGTCAACACAGAACTGTTAGGCAGAGTCATTTTTCAGCAGAGAATGGCTAATGTTTTTTTTTTTTTTTTTTTTTTTTTACGGGTGCATGGAAAGCTCTGCTCAGCCATATTGGCTCTTACCAGAGTTTGTTTTTTAAACCAAAGATGACTACATCATCCCATACAAGGAAAGATGAGCCCCTTCAAAAGTGGGATTGAGTGTGGCTGGTGTCCTGGAGATGTCTCTTTCCACTGTAAACCTGTTTTTGCAGTACCTATGTAAACCCATGCAAGAAATTAATTAAAAAAACTTGATGGACTCAACTGAATTTACAGTGCAGAAGTAGAGATGAAAGGGTCAGAAACTAAAGCCAAATAATAAGTTAAGTGCTCAAAGAGCTGTTGTCACCTCTGACAAGCTGGTAATGTAGAATGGCCTGTTGTGATGTAGGCTTGAAAATCCTGAGAACCAGATGTGATTGAGGAATGTAAGGATCCCATGGCAAATCCAGGTGGTTTGCAAGGCAGGTACAGGTAAAGTACCTATTATTCAAACAACATGAAGTCTTGCTGTATTCTGTTCTGACTATTGCAGTTAGGTCCTGCCTTTCAACTGCCCCAGAGAACAGAGTTAACTTTCCATGGCCAGCATGGAATGTTCAGCGCGAGCTCGGTTGAAGCCTTGGTCTGCTGTTGTTTAAACTCCAGCTGTCAGATTCTTTACTCTGCCTCACTGAACTGTCGCTCCGGAGATTTCTCCTTTGCTCGGTTCAAAAAAAGTCAGTTAAAGTGTAGTTTTTTCGCTCGGTTTCTACCGAATTTCTGCTACTGAACCTGTCGGTTTAAGTCTCTGTCTGTGGTACCGTGAGTACTAGATAGGTTTTACATTTAGTTTCTGTGTGGAACTTGTAAACATTGGATCGGTTCGGTTTGAACCGATCAGATTGTTTTTAAAAAATTTTGAATTTATTAGAGTGTGGTATCCGGTCCGTATCAGCTCTAAAAAAAATGGATTTAATTACATTTTTTTCCAAGACCGTAACACGGTCAGGAACCGATAGGGGTGTCTTGCCTGGCAGATTGCCGAAAAAGGGTAAAGTTTTGGATAGGATTGGCCATGTCTGAGAAACCCAAGAAAAAAAACGGGCCCACTGGGTTTCAACACTGTAGTGTGTGTGGGGAAGCCTTTGCTAAGGCTGATCCCCACACCACCTGTGTTTATTGTCTGGGGTTTGACCACCTTGATTCAGACTGCCAAATTTGTAAAAGTTTTCCCAAAGCTACCCTGGATAAGAGAGTAGGTAGACTGAGAGAAAGGGAGGCCGAGAAGTCCGCTGACCTGGATGGCTAGCCCGGTTCGGTTCTGACCCAACCAGGAGGAGTGCCCACTGACCAGGGCGATACTTCGGGCAAAAGGAGAGCCGATTCTGAGGAGTCGGTTCTGGTTAAGAGAAAGAGAAGGGAAAAATCATCCGGTTCGGATCCACAAATTCTTTCTCCGACCGCTGATGAAATAGCCAAAGCGATAAGGATAGTTCAATCGCTAACTTCGGTTCCGGCCGAACCGGCACCATCTGTCAGGGGCTTGGTTCGGTCAGTTCCCCCGGTTCCGGATTATACTTTAAAAGAATTTTATGAACCGGAGGAGGAGGAGGAGGAGGAGGGAGAGTATGAGGATAATGATGATGGTGATTATGAAAGTCTGGATGTGCCTATTGACCCGGACATCTCCCCAGACATACCTTCAGGTGTTTCTCCTCCTAGGCTTTCTGACTCCCCTTCCCACTTTATGTTTTACAAGAAAGTGGCTGAAACCCTCCAGCTTCCAATGGAAGAAGCAGTAGAGGATCAGGAGGAGCCTGATTTTGTTGAGATGATGGACATCCCAGAGTCCAGGAGATTGTCTGTTCCCCTCCATAAATCTTTTGGGAAACAGACATTTAAAATTCTAAAGACTCCTAATTCCATACCTCCTGTGGACAGAAGAATGGACAAGAGGTATACCCTTTCAGGCTCGGACACGGAGTTCCTTTCCCAACAATGCAACCATGTTGGGGTAGTGCAGGCTGCTGCCTGTGATAAGGCAAATATTCTCTTGGCTTCACACCCCCCAGATAAGGACTCCAGGAGGATTGATGCCATGGCAAAAAAGCAGTACATGGCAGCATCTTTGGGACTCAGGCAGGCTAACTATATGGCCTACACAGCTAGATACCAGAAGTCCAGGTGAGACACTGTGCTGGCTCTGGCTAAACAGGCCCCTGATCAGCTTGCCAAGGAGCTGGAGCAGGTGGCTGTGGATGGGAATGAGGCAACCAAGGTACAAGTTCATGCTGCTGTGGACTCCAATGATGTTTCATCTAGAGAAAGGCAAGCCACTCCTCAGAGACAGCATTCCGGGGGCAGGGGCAGGCCCTTTCAAAGGCCTTTTTACCAAGCCCAGGCCTCCTATTCTGCTTATGCTCAGAGGGAGTTCTTCAGAGGGAGAGGCAGACGGGGCTTGAATAGGCCTGCTTCCACCCCTCAGCCTAAAGCCCCTGCCAAGCAGACACCCCCATGGGTCTGCCCGGGCCGATTCTTCACTACCTGTAGGGGGCAGGCTGGCTTACTTTGTCCAGGACTGGAAGTCTTTGACATCAGACAAGTGGGTCCTGGAAGTAGTAAGCCAGGGACTGGTTCTCAGCTTCAAAAAATTTCCCAAGATGAGAACCAGATCCTTTCCACCTGCAAATCCATCAGAGACCCTTGCCTTAGAGGCAGAGGTTTCTTCCCTCCTGGCTCTCAGAGCCATAGAAAGGGTTCCTACCCTACACAGGGGCAAAGAATTGTACTCCAGGTACTTCCTAACCCCCAAAAAGACAGGAGAATGGCGGCCATCCTGGATCTAACATATCTGAACAAGCACCTTTTAAAACCAAAATTCAAAATGGTGACCACTTGAATAATTCTGCTCTATAAGGCCAGAGGACCGCTAGCCTCCTGGACCTCAAAGATGCCTATTTTCACATTCCTATCAGGTGCTCCCACAGAAAGTACCTCAGGTTTGAGTTGCCCTCAGGCCACTATCAATTCAGAGCAATGCCCTTTGGCCTAACATCGGCCCCAAGGGTGTTCACAAAGTGCCTGGCAGTAGTCGTTGCTTTCCTAAGGAGAAAAAAGATCTCCATCTTTCCATACTTGGACGACTGGCTCATAGTGGGTCAGTCTCCAGACCAAGTCAAGTCACATCTGGCAAATAACTCGGCAAGTGCTTACTTCCTTAGGATTCCTCCTCAACCTTCCAAAGTCAGTTCTTGAGCCAGTACAGCTCCTCACCTTTATAGGAGCAGGGCTGGATACAATAAGAGCAAAAGCCTTTCTTCCCCTGGACAGGGCAAGGACCCTTATAGAACTGGCCTCTTCATTCACCCTCCAGGTGTCTCGACCAGCAAGGCATTTCTTGCAGCTCCTGGGCCACATGGCAGCCTCTACAGCAGTGGTCCAGGGGCAAGATTCCAGATGAGGGACATTCAGTTCCACTTAAGAGCCTTCTGGTCCCAAAGAAAGGATTCCTTACCAAACTAGTCCCAGTGACTAACCCTGATCCAGGCTTTGCAATGGTGGCAGGATCAGGACAGTTTGAGACAGGGAGTTCCTTTTGTCACTCTTTCTCATTCAGTGATACTCACCACAGATGCCTCCCTGCTGGGCTGGGGAGCCCACCTGGGGGATCTTACCACCCAAGGGCTGTGGTCACCTTAAGAATCTCTGCTTCACATCAGTCTCTTGGAACTCAGAGCAGTGTTTGTGGCACTGCAAGCCTTTTCCAAATCTGTACAAAACAATGTGGTCCAGATCAGGACAGACAATACCTCCACAATGTGGTACATCAACAAGCAAGGAGGCACTCAGTCTATGGCCTTGTGCACAGAAGCAATGAAGTTGTGGTCTCTGGCCTATTCCCCTGCAAACCTCTCTGATAGCAGTTCACCTCCCAGGGAAGGACAATGTCCTAGCAGATGCTCTCAGCAGAATATCCCAGGGCCATCACGAATGGACCCTAGATCCCCTAGTTTTGGAAGTGATTTTCTCGAGATGGGGCACTCCACAGATAGATCTTTTTGCAGCCCCAGACAATCACCAACTTCCTCTCTTTTGTTGCAGACCCCCAGTCTTGGGCTCAGTCCCCCTGGATGCTCTGATTCTGAATTGGGAAGGGAAGTTCCTGTATGCTTTTCCCCCCTTCCCTCTCCTGTTCAAAGTGCTAGTCAGGATCAGGTCTCAACCATGCAAAGTGATTCTGATTGCTCCAGACTGGGCCAGACAGCCCTGGTACCCACTGTTGCTGTCCTTAACAGTCCACCTTCCCCCTGTCTCTTCCCAGGAATTACAACCTGTTGACATCCTCTCAGGGGAGGATTTGTTATCCGAACCTCAAATCTCTCAATCTCAAGGCATGGCTCTTGAAGAGTTAGAGTTTGCTGATCTACACCTTTCTCAAGGGGTTCTGGATATCCTTAAGGCTTCTCGAAAGCCTTCCACCAGAAAGACTTAAAACTCCAGATGGAAAAGGTTCACTATTTGGTGCTCTAATAAGCATATTTTTCCAGAATCTGCTGGGTTGCCTACAGTCCTGGACTATATGGTTCATCTTAATGGCTTGGGACTTAGGCCAGCTACACTTAAAGTGCATCTGGCAGCTGTTTCTGCCTTCTTGTCAGTAGGCAAGCCCTCTCCCCTGTCAGCCCATCCTGTGTTTTGTAAGTTCTTCAAGGGATTGCTGCACACCAATCCCCCTTTAGGGACCCTGCTTCTGCTTGGGACCTTAATGTTTGCATTGCTCAGCTTATGCAACCACCCTTTGAGCCTTTGTCCTCTGCAGAGCTTAAGTACTTGACTTGGAAAACTGTGTTTTTGGTAGCCATTACCTCTGCCAGGTACATCAGTGAATTGCAAGTCCTGTCAGTGGAGCCTGATTTCATCTCTTTCCATAGAGATAAAGTGGTCCTAAGAACTAACAGGAAGTTTTTGCCTAAAGTGGTTTCAGATTTCCACCTTAACCAGTCTATGTCTCTCCCTGTTTTCTTCACTGACCATTCCTCCTCTGGAGAGATGAGGTTGCACAGCTTGGATGTTAAAAGGGCCCTCAGCTACTACATAGAGCACACCAAGGGTCACGGGTTTGAGTCCCTCCAGTTGTTCCTCACATATGGAGAGGTCAGTAAGGGCAAACCTGCCACTAAAAGATCTATTGCCAGGTGGATTGTCTCTTGTACACAATTCTGCTATGAAAAACTGGGTAGAACCCCACCCTCAGGCCTGAGGGCTCACTCTAATAGAGGTACAGCTGCTTCCCTGGCTGCTGCCAGGGATATTCCTATCTTAGAAATTTGTCAAGCAGCCACCTGGAAAACAGTCCATACATTCACCAAACATTACTCTCTGGATATCCAGGCTAGGAGTGATGCTTGGTTTAGCACAACAATACTTCAGAGCCTATTCCCAAAGTAGGTTCTGTCCCTCCTCCATGGAGGTACTGCTTGGTATTCTGCAATAGTCAGAATACAGCAAGACTTCATGTTGTTTGAAGTAAAAATTACTCACCTTAGTAATGTTGTTTCTTCTAATGGAGTCTTGCTGTATTCTGACCTCCCCTGCCTCCCCTCTCAGAACCTGTTTTTTGGGATGTGGGTGGGCAGGAGCAGTGTTGGCACCCTAGAGGTGCCCCTTTTTCACCCTCCTTTATTTTGGGTGTGTGTTGTGTTTTGTTGTTTGGGTTTCCTGACTTGAGTCTTTGCTTTGAAACCAAAAAAACCTTTTTTAATAAATTTAGTTGCCAGTTGGATAGTGTGAGTCTTACAGTTTCCACACAGAACTTCTAGTGAGTATTGCTCATAAAGATCTGATGGTTGGAGTTTAAACAACAGCAGACAGAGGCTTCAACCGAGCTCGCGCTGAACGTTCCATGCTGGCCATGGAAAGTTAACTCTTTGTTCTCTGGGGCAGTTGAAAGGCAGGACCTAACTGCAATAGTCAGAATACAGCAAGACTCCATTAGAAGAAACAACATTACTAAGGTGAGTAATTTTTTCTTTTCCCCTTCAGCATTTTCAGGAAGAAGATTCCTGAAGATGCTGTAGGGGAAAATAATAGGTACTTTACCTGTACCTGGCTAACAAACCACCTGGATTTGCCATAGGGCACCCTACCTCCTTGGGTGGGGGCAAAGCCTAAAGAATCACCCTCTGGATAGCCCAGAACCCAGTGCTGAGTCACCACATTATCCTAGCAGTCTTGTATCACTAATACAAAAGGGACACAATTATTCAGACAACAGAAAGAGCAAAGCCAGTACAACTGGAGGACTCCAGAATCTCCATGTATCTGCGCATGGGTTATTTCACTCAACAGAGAAGGAAAGAATTCAGTGAGTTCCATAAGTTTTTGAGGTAGTGCTGGGTGCAACACCATTGGGTTTTCCCATCAAAGCTTGATGCAGCTGGTGGTCGGGAGTAAATTTTTTTAGATCCTTGGTAGGTTAGCCGCTTAGTTCAACAGTTGCAGAAGGAACAGTTCCAAGTTCCAGACAGCACGCAGTCAGATATGGAGGACTGATCAGGTGGTACTGTACAGTATAATGCATCAGTTGGGGTTGAGGGTGTTAAGGGGCTGAGTTTACTAATTTAACTTTGGCAGATCGTTTGGATGATGTGTACCTCATGGGGTTGTTTGTATGGCCAGATATAAAAACAGTGCTCTTTTTCTACAAGGAACACAACAAAATAAAATTCCCCCCCTGCTTTTACTGTGTGTCCTTAGTAGTGAAACATTTTCTCTCTAATGGCACCAGAACACTTAGCATTCAGTAGTTGCTCAGGCCACCACACCCATATGCACTCATATACTGGCCTGCTTTGCGAGTTCAGTTTCAGATGTTTTGAACTAGATATGTTTTTACTAACTGTAGTTTCCAGTTAAAATGCTTAAACATAGATATATGTATGCCAAGTTTTTTTTGACACAAAGGTTTTTATCCTTCTTGACAGGTCTTGCGCAGCTTATCAGCCCTGTCCCTGTTCCAGACGGTTATCCCTCTCTTCTCCCTGGTCATTGATGAGTACCCCAAAGGATTTCCCCCTGCAGCAGGACAAGAGGGGAGGGCCGTTTTCCCTCCCTGACAAACATATCCAGCTTTGCTGCAGACTAGAGCGGCAGGGCAGACCACCGGGACATGGGCAGGGCTTCACTAAGCCCAAGCTTCCATTTTTTTCCTGGTTTTCTTCTCCCCACCTCTTACCATAAAAGTGTCATGTGAGTGCACTGAAACACGCATGCCAACTTCGTGCTCCGGCATCTTCCTTTTCTTGCCACCTACACTGCGCTGACACCAGAGTACCACCTAGTAGCAGTCGTATGCTGGACTGACGTGCTTCCCCACCCTGGGAGAAGAGAGCAGTCCCTTGGACACTCAAGCCTGTCTTGCACCGGTCAACCCCTGGTGTCCCGAATCTGATTCTGAACCTGGGTCACCATTGTAGGAAAAGGTAAGGTGCATACAGTGCCTCAGTTCTCTTTGCCACCAGGCTGGCTTGTATGCCAAGTTTTTGATGGTAAAAAGTTATAAGAAAAGTTTTTACATCTACAATATGCACCTGCTGAACAGAGTAGATTACAAGCTAACATGTTGGTATTTGACTGAACATCTGTCTTGGGAATGTAAATGCTTGCATCTATCTGTTGGCTATAAATGGAGGTGCCACCTTGGGCCAGACAGGCCGTGTATGAACATTTTCAGACTTGATTCATGACGTTAAAAACATGACTTCATGATTATCCTATATCTCAGTATTTATGTATTTATTTAGTTTTTATTGATCAGGTAAGTGCACTAAAAAAATTACATTGCCTATTTTCAAGTGTGACCCAGGAGATCACAAAGTAAGGCCCGGCTACCTGCAAGAACCTCTACAGCCCTACCACCCACTCCACCCCTCCGGTCAGCTGATGAGGGCCTTCTGGTGGTTCCCAGGGTCTGCTTGAAATCATCTGGTGCTCAGGCATTTTCATTTATGGCACCAACCCTGTGGAACTCACTTCTCCATTCCCTTAGGAGGCCCCATCAGTTAATGCCTTCAAAAGGGAGCTGAAAACACTTTTATTTAGGGAAGCTTTCCTTTCCAGTTGTTAGATTTGATTAGATAATTTAAATGAATACTGTTTTATGTATTTTAATCTGTGATGGTAATTTACTTGTACAGCGCCTTGAGTCACAATTGAAATAGAGTGCTTTATTAAATAAATAAAAAGTAATAATAAGGCAGTGAGGCAACATCTCACAAAGTAACATAAAAGAATCCAAGGTTACAGAAAAGCAAGGAAGGCAAGCAGTATACATTACATAGAATAACAAATACAGAAAAGGTTACAGTAGAACACTAGAGACCAAGAACAGGTCACAGTGTTAATGCCGCACACAATAATGGTCATGTTTAAGGTATATACCTATCCGTAAGCAGTGTGAACATTGGATAAGGCAGAGGTCCCCACCAAAAAAAGGGGGGGGGGGTATATGCACCAAATTAAGTGCATATTCTGGCAGAGTCAGTCCTCTGGTAGTCCTTGGGGGAGCTCTGGACTAATAAGTGGGAGAGAGCACTATGAACCAGCAGTGGGATGGAGTTCCAGAGCCTAGGGGCACAGACAGTGAAGGCCTGGACTCCCAAGGATGTACAGGTTTTATGGACATCCAGCAAGTACATGCTATTAGATTCGAGTGGGTAGCTTGAGTTAGTCCCCTTTACCAGCAAGAAGAGAAGGTGTAGCAGTTGTAATCACCTTATCAACTAAACAGCCCAAGACAAATAAATGACTTTTTGCTAGGGATAGCCAGGTGCAAGAGACAAGCTGCTGACAGGTAAAACCTGCAGATATTGTAAGCTACATCCCACTTAAGAAAAGAGGACTTTGCAATATTTGTGAAGGAAATTAGCCTATAGTTAAGGCTGGGGAAAAGCGCTCGTCTGGCTAGGGCAAGATGTGCCGCTGCATCAAAGATATATACTTGGCCCTCTAGGACATGCCAACTTTGCAGTTTTCTGCTCTGCACTCATTTGAGATATGCAGGGAGAAGTCAAGCTGTGGTTTCAGCATAACTTCAAGATATTTTAAGTAGTGAGCATTAGCAATAGGGGACCCATCAACATTAGACCCCCTTCAAGGGACTCTGGACAAGATCTTTTTTTAGTTCGGGATCCAAAGATCATATATTGCATCATTCTTACACTGAGAACTAACTGGTTCACAGTGAATCAGGATTTGATAGAAACATAGAAAGATAGAATTTGACGGCAGATAAGGACCGCTTGGCTCACCCAGTCTGCCCATTTCCCTACCTACTGGATAAGCTGCAGATCCTAGTTAACCAGCAGCCTACTTCTTCCTACCCCAACCCCCCAGAATTGCCTTATGACTATCCCATGCATGCTTGAATTCCACCACTGATTTTGACTCCACAACCCTCCGGAAGGCCGCTCCATGCATCCACAACCCTCTGTGAAAAAATACTTCCTTAAATTACCTCTGAGCCGCCCATCTTAAAATTGTGCCCTCTTGTTCTTGCACACCTCTTTTTTAAAAGATGCTACCCTCTTGGACTTTGTTGATTCCCTTGAGGTACTTGAAAGTTTCTATCATGTCCCCCCTTTCCTCGAGGCTATACATATTAAGCTCCTTAAGTCTCTCTTCATATGTCTTCCGCAGACCCTGCACCATTTTAGTTGCCTCCTCTGGACAGCTTCCATCCTGTCTATGTCTTGCGGAGATGGGGTCTCCAGAACTGCACACAGTACTCAGATGGGGTCTCACCAGCTGTCTGTACAGAGGATAATAACTTCCTGTTTTCTACTGGTGATGCCTCTCCCTATGCATCCCAGTATCCCCCCAGCCCTCCTTGCTGCCCTCTCACATTGCTTGCCCACCTTTAGGTCATCTGATATGACTACCCCCAGGTCCCTTTCCATTTTTGTTGTTGTTAGTATCTCACCCCCCACTGTGTACTCTTCCCCTGGGTTTTTGTTTCCCAGGTGCATTACCTTGCACTTCTTAGCATTGAATCTAAGCTGCCATACATTTGACCATTCCTCTAACCTTGCCAAGTCCCTTCTCATCCTTTCCCCCACCCTGTGCATCAACTCTGTTGCAGATCTTAGTGTCATCTGCAAAGAGACATACTTTTCCTTCCAGTCCTTCTGCAATGTCGCTTATAAAGACATTGAAGAGGACAGGTCCTAATACTGAACCCTGCGGTACCCCACTAGTAATCCTCCTTTCTTCTGAGTGTACTCCATTTACTATTACTCTTTGTGTCCTATTCTCCAGCCAGTTATTTACCCAGGCTGTCATCTTGGGACCCGCTCCCAGGCTGGCTAACTTGTATATTAATCTTTGTGTGGGACTGTGTCAAATACCTTGCTAAAGTCTAGGCAGGCCATGTCCACAGCCCCTCCCTGATCTACTACTTTGGTCACCCAGTCAAAGAAATCTATCAGATTCGTCTGGCATGACCTTCCCGCTGTGAATCCATGCTGCCTAGGGTCCTGTGCCCCTCTGGCCTCTAGATACTCGACAATTCTTTCCTTCAGAAGTGATTCCATCATTTTCCCTATCACTGAGGTTAAACTAACAGGTCTGTAGTTTCCTGCTTCTGCCTTGCTCCCACTTTAGTGAAGGGGAATCAAATCTGCCCTCCTCCAGTCCTCGGGTACCACCACATCCTTCCATGATTTGTTAAAGAGGGTAGTCAGTGGTGTCACTAGTTGTACCCTTAGCTCTTTTAGAATTCTGGGATGAATCCCATCAGGCCCCATTGCTTTGTCCACCTTCAGTTTTAAGAGTTCTTTCAGAACCCTTTCTTCTGTAAATGGCTGGTATCAACTTCGTATCCAGAGTGTTACTACTGTTTGTTTTATGTACCTCCCCTCTTCATTTGTAAATACTGAGCAAAAATATTTGTTTAGTATCTCTGCCTTTCACAGTCTCCCTCTGCCCACCCTCCCTCCCTTTATTAAGCCTCACTATCCCTCCTTGGTCTTCCTTTGCTCCCTGATGTACCTATAAAAGGTTTTATCCCCTTCTTAACTGAGTTGGCTATCTTTTCCTCGGTTTGGGCCTTTGCTGTTCTGACTGCCTTCCAGCCTCCTTTTGCTTTAACTGATACAGTTCTCTATCCTGCCCTTCTGCGATTCCTTGGCACTTCCTGAATGCTTTCTTTTCTCTTGAACCTTCACTGCCACTTCCTTGAGAACCATAGTGGTTTCTTACATCATCTTGTTTTGTTTATTGGCTTCACACAAAGGCTCGTTACCTCTGATGGCAGTTTTTATTATTCCCCATTGTTCTTCCACCCCTCCTTCCTGCCCATTTGCTAGTGCATTCCTTAGGCTCTCACCCATTTTAGCAAAGTCAGCCCTCCTAAAGTCCAATACTTTTGTCTTTGTATGGCTTGACTCTATTGCTGTGTTTATTGTGAACCATACTGTTCGATGGTCACTAGTTCCCAGATGGCTACCCACTTCTACATCTGTGATCCTCTCTCCATCTCCATTTGAGAGAATCAAGTCTAATATTGCTCCCTCTCGAGTGGGCTCCAGTACTAGTTGTCTAAGGCATGCCCCCTGTAGCGCATCTAGAATAACTGCAGTCTTCAAAGTGGCAGCTGCAACTGCGCTCCAGTTAACATCTGGCATATTCAGATCACCCATCAGCAATATGTCCCCTTTTTCTGCCATTCTAAGTATACTTTCTATCATTTCCTTGTCCATTTCCTCCCCCTGAGAAAGGGGTCTGTATACAACCCCTGTGCGGATTGTAGTGCCATTGCCTGTCTCCAAATTTACCCACAGTGCTTCTTCTCCTCCTCCCTGTTTACCCTTTTGTTCTGTTGCTTTTATTCCTTCCCTTATGTAAAGAACTACTCCTCCTCTTTACCTCCCTGTCCCTCCTGTAGATAGTGTATCCTGGTATGTTTATGTCCCAGTCATGGTTTTGTGTGTACCATGTTTCTGTGACTGCCACGATATCCAGATGTTCCTCCTCCATCAAGGCCACTAATTCAGGAAGCTTGTTACCTAGACTACGGGCATTGGTACTCATTGCTCTCCATTTTTTGATGGCTTTACCTTCTGTTGCAGCATCCCCCACTGACCGTTCTACCTCGGTCTTTTTCTCATTTAGTACCCTGTTTTGTAGGGAGAGGCTGGGATTTTCCTGCTGCTTGTCAGTGCCTCCCCTTTGACTAGTTTAAAAGCTTGCCAATGAAGCATTTAAACTGATTGCTCAAAATACTTGTTCCCTTCCTGGACAGATGCAGACCATCCTGCCAGTATAGGCTGGTGTCCCTCCAGGTGGAACCCCAGTCCCCAGTGAAGCCAAACCCTTGTGCTCCGCACCATTTTTTCAACCATTCATTAAACTGCATGGTGCCAATTACCCTCACCTCCCCCATGCCTTTGACAGGTAGCATCTCTGAGAAGGATACTGTGTGTGCTACTTGTCTTAGGCCCCTCCCCAACTCTGCAATGTCCTCCTGCACTGCTCTAATCTCATGATGAGCCAAGTCATTTGTCCCTAGGTGGACAATTACGTCCAGCTCAGAATCCCTTGCAGCTGTTCTCGTGATCCTGAGGATGCGCTTCCTGTCCCTCCAAGCTATGGCACCAGGCAGGCACCTTACTTCAATTTTCCCAGCTCCCCCCCCAGTTCTATACCCCTAATAATTGAGTCCCCCACCAGGAGCTGCTTCCTTTCCCTGTTGTGTCCTCTGCCTCCTTCCTGTGGGCCTCCCTTGTGACAGTTGTCATCAGTCTTCTCTGCTGGTGCATCCATAGGGGAGCTATGCTCCCCCAGAATGGTATATGGATTGTGGAGTGGAACAATTGACTGGGTGTGCCTCTGTTCCACCATCCTCACCCTCCCTGAGCCCACTGTGGTCCAACTGCTGTGCTTTCTTCGCAACCTCTGAAGTAGTGGTGGTGGCGCTTGTGCTCCCTGGATGAGGGAGGTTCACTTCCTACTGTCCAGTGTGGCCTGGGGGAAGGTTTTCTTACTACTGTCCAGTGCGGCCTGAAGACGGGCAACTTCCTCCCTCAGGGCAGATAGTTGTCTGCAAATAGGGCAGCATCTCAGCCTCCAGAAAGACTCCCGGAAGACTGCTGCCCCACAGCCATTACATTGCACTACTCCCCACATGTTTATCTACCTTTGTTTGTTTGTTTGTTTGTGTGTGTGTGCGGGTGCGTGTGTGATTTGTTATATAGAAATATATATTATACAATGTGTATGCTTATATTGTCAGTGCAGTGTGCTAGAGAGGATATGACAGTGAAATGCACCTTGCACTCAAGGAAATGATGTCAGAACCTCAGGTATAAAGGAACTATTTCCGGGGTGGTGGGTGAGGGTGGAAGGGGTTGGGCCTAAACTGTGCCCTCACAAAACAATCAGCTAAAAGCTCTCACCCACCGCTGCGATGAGTGCCTTCCTGTCAGCAAGATACCCTATACAACAGTTTGACAGAGAAATTACCCTGCTAATCAAACAGAGAAAAACCCAGACATCCAAGTCAGACACAGGTAAACCTCTCCAGCCCCAAAACAGCCTGGTGGTTTGTTAGCCACAAAGGAAAATCAAATATGTAGTTATTTCAGCCCTTCTGAGGATGCTGACAAGATAAGCAGTTTTAAAAAACCCCTTCCTGAATTAAAAACTAAAATAAACACAAAGCAATACCACTTTAAAAGTGAGGAAAACTTCTCTCAGATGTAAGCAAGAGAGAGAGATTAGTTACAGATATTTAGTTCAAAATAGTATATCCCACGCAGCTTCTCAGTTGTTTCAAAAGCACACACTATACACAACTTGGAAGAAGATGGACTTCTGTCTCAAACAGGATCACACCACTAGTTTATAGTAATTGAACAATGCTGAAATGGTCTAGCTAGACAATTGCCTGTGATGCAGACCTCTGACTTGTGAAGACAATTTCCCCCACCTCAGGCTATGTCTGGCATCCAATTACAAACTGCAGCTTTTGCTATTTTAAAATCACACAACCCCACCAAAAGTTGCAAATTATATTGATGCAGATTCTCACAGAATTCTAGTAATCAGTCCAGTTAGCCACAAAGGAAAATCAAATATGCAGTTATTTCAGCCCTTCTGAGGATGCTGACAAGATAAGCAGTTTTAAAAACCCCCTTCCTGAATTAAAAACTAAAATTAACACAAAGCAATACCACTTTAAAAGTGAGGAAACCTTCTCTCAGATGTAAGCAAGAGAGAGAGAGATTAGTTACAGATATTTAGTCCAAAATAGTATATCCCACGCAGCTTCTCAGTTGTTTCAAAAGCACACCCTGTACACAACTTGGAAGAAGATGGACTTCTCAAGATCAGTCTTGCTCAGTCTCAAGATAGAGTGGAAACCTGAATTTGGCTGTGAGTTGATGAACATAACATCATTTGAGCTAGTTAGAAACACAAGATCAACAGTATACAGGGTAGAACAGCAGTAGGCAGGTACCCAAGGAAGGTCATTTATAAACAGGGAGAATACGATGGGTCCAAGAATGGAGTCCTGGGTGACACCAGTCTTGACATGATTACCTTTATGGGAGTAGAAACAAAGAAGTTCTTGGCAGAAAGAGACTCGGGGTCCAGCTGTCCACCCAGGGATTAAATATAAATGTTGTAGACTGTATTTTGGGTTTTCCTCTCCAGTGAT
Organism: Neoceratodus forsteri; assembly: GCA_016271365.2. Classification (NCBI taxonomy): domain Eukaryota; kingdom Metazoa; phylum Chordata; order Ceratodontiformes; family Ceratodontidae; genus Neoceratodus; species Neoceratodus forsteri. The sequence goes on from CM057451.1 coordinate 243,124,590, forward strand.
GTGCCAAAAAAAAGAGAGTGTCCTTTGGTTAATACTTATCTGACTGTATGGTATGATCAGTCTGTTATGTAATATTCTGTGTGTTTCTTTACATGCAAACTCTAATACAAAAACAACATTTTTAAACTTTTGCTAATTAGGTTTTGAACATACAAAATCTAGTACCAAAAACAAACCATAATGTAACATGTCACAAACCATCATAAAATATACATGAAACAAAGAAAAGTCTTAATTCATATGGTGTGATCCTTAAAATGTCAAAGGAAATGAGTCCAGCATGGTGAATCCATATGGTTCAACACTTACCTCAGTATAATGCAGGATAGTTATTCACTAGTTTTCTTACATTTAGTGAAGAAAATGGCAGATTTCAGGACTTGTAAAAACCCTTAATTTTACACATGCTACCAGCCATCATGCTTCAACCCCCAAAAGCAATGATAAAAACAGAAACAAAGTTTTTTTATAGAACCTTCCCTTGCTGCCAGGGAAGAGGCAAAGGATGTGGAAAGACTCTAATGTTCTCCACTGTGGCTGGCCCTGACCAGTCCTGAAGACACCTGACCTAACTTCCAAAAGGTTACCATTCTTCCTTTTCTAGACCCCTTATTGACAAGTAGATTACCACTTTTCCTTGGGCCTCAGTCACTAAACACATATGGGTGCTGGAAAAAAAAGTAGAAGGTCTGTCCTTTAGAGTTTTTGGCCAGTCTACCTCTTGACTCAGAAACAACATGCAGCACATTTGCCCCTCTCAAGCAACATAGCCTGATGGAAAATACAAAGAATCTCTTTAGTATGACCAATAGTGTAAGTGTCCTCAATACTAATGAGAACGGGCTCCTTCTTCTGCTGTTTTCTGCCCCGCAAAAAGCAGTTGAAGGGTGATGACCTTTCCTGGATCTTCATTCCCTAAACAAAAACAGAAAGGAACAGAAGTTTAAAATGGTGCATATGAAATATCATTAGCCAGATAACTTTCAATGATAGCTGTCTTTACACACAAATGTGGTTTTGGTATATCCATTCCTGGACCATTGGTTAATCAAAGCCAACTTGTATCAGGATATGCTGAGTAACTAAGAACTCCTTATTGGCAGATCCACAAAATGGGCATTCTTTATACTTTAGGAAAAGTCATACCTCACCCAGAACAAAAATATAGATACATAGATACATAGACAGTGTCGGCAGATAAGGGCCTATGGCCCACCCAGTCTGCCCCTTTGAGCTTGTAAGTTCAGTTTATGTTTTCCTACAAGTCTGTTGCCCCTTACCCCTGACCTCCAGAATTCCTTTATGTCTATCCCATGCATTCTTAAATCCCGTGATTGTTTCAGCCCCCACCACTTCCTCTGGCAGGGTGTTCCACTTGTCCACCACCCATTCTGTGAAGAAATTCTTCCTCATATTTCCTCCGAATCGTCCTCCCTCCAACTTCATCCCATGCTTCTAGTCCTGGAACATATTTTTCTCTTAAAAATAGTGTATTCTTGCATCCTGTTCCTCCCTGTAAGATACTTGTATGTCTTTATCATGTCCCCTCTCTCCCTCCTCTTTTCCAGGGAGTACATACTCAATTCCTTCAACCTGTCCTCATAGGACCTGTGATGCAATCCTTGTACCATCTTTGTTGCCCTCCTCTGAACCGTCTCTACCCTGTCTATGTCCTTACATAGGTAAGGTCTCCAGAACTGTACACTGTGCTCCAGGTGGGGCCTCACTAGTGTTTTGTATAGTGGAATTATGACCTCCTTTTTCCTGCTGGTGATGCCCCTGCCTATGCATCCCAGCATCCTATTTGCTTTTCCTGCTGCCTTGTCACACTGTTTCCCTACCTTGAGGTCATCAGAGATGATAACCCCAAGATCCCTTTCCTGCTTGGTGCATGCTATATCCTCACCCCCAACTGATATATTGTGCCAGGGTTTTTGTGCCCCATATGCGTTATCTTGCACTTCTTTGCATTGAATTTCAACTGCCAAACCCCTGACCATTCTTCAAGTTTCTGCAGGTCCCTTCTCATTCTGTCTACAGTGAACAGTGAAATTCTACCTTCTAGGTCCTGTGCAATGTCACTGATGAAGATGTTGAATAGGAGCGGTCCCAGCACTGATCCCTGTGGTACCCCACTGGTCACTCTTCCCTCTGTGGAGTGACAACCATTTACCACCACCCTCTGTGTTCTGCTGCCCAGTCAGTTACCTACCCACCATACTACTGTCTTGCCCACACCCATATTCCCCAGTTTGTGTAACAGTCTTCCATGTGGCACAGTGTCAAAGGCCTTGCTGAAGTCCAGATAAGCCGAGTCCACTGCCCTCCCCTGATCTGCCTCCCTAGTCACCCAGTCAAAACATTCAATGAGGTTGGTCTGACATGACCTCCCCCAGTGAAACCATGCTGCCTTGGGTCCTGTAGTCCATTAACAACCAGCTGTTCCACCAATCTCTCCTTCAGTAGTGCTTCCATGATCTTCCCCACTACCGAGGTGAGGCTGACTGGTCTGTAGTTCCCTGCTTCCTCTTTGTTCCCACTTTTGTATAAGGGGACTACATCTGTTGTCCTCCAGTCTTTGGGTACCTCCCCTGTTTCCAGTAATCGGCTAAACAGGATAGCCAGAGGTTCAGCCACTACCTCTCTTAGTTCTTTAAGGACCCTGGGGTGCACTCCATCTGGCCCCATTGCTTTATCAACTCTTATTACTTCCAGTTCCTTCAGGACCCTTTCTCATGTAAAGAGGCTTGTGTCCATTTCTGCACCATTCTCACCCCTTGTACTTGGATTTCATTGGGTCAGAACTGGATTCACTGGAAGTCAAAGCTTGTCTCCCTTGGGACTGTATTTTGAACCAGATAATTTTCATGTGATCTTTTCAGTTGTGTAGTTCTTGCAGGGCCCTGGAGTTTTAGGACTGTCAGAGCTTATGGCTCCCACATCATTTGTAGTTCCTTGGGTAAAACTCCACGTGAGGCTTATTCAGTGGTACCGAACCTCATGTAATGGTCACAGAGCAGTGACTCATTAAAGGGCTGTGTATATGTGATGCCACAACTAGTTGACTTTCTCTGGTGACAAGTAGAGCAGAGGTTCAGAGTGGGGGTATCATTCTGTCATCTCAGTCCTACCCTTCACCTGACCATGGGGACAACCTGATGGACTGGGAAGCCCATCTGGTCAGGAAGTTTATGATTTGGTTTGAAATCAATGTCACACATTAACATCCTGAAGCTGCAAGTGCTAAATTTTACTCTCTCAGTGGAAACTCCCCTCTCCTGTCCTTCAGAAAATTCCATCTCACCTACATCCTGCCCAGTTGTTAAGATATTAGATCAACTTTTTTATGCTAGGTTTTTCCAGATCTCAGGTACTCCTCCTCAAAAGTCCATTTAGCTGCCATCTCAGTCTACAGAGATTTTAACTACTGTACCTGTATCCCTTTATTTCTGACCAACTCCCTGTATGGGTGTAACCCCCCTCCCCATGGTAGTTTGTACCTTTGTGCCACCAGAGGCTCAGGGTGGGCCCACCATTGCTACCTGTGTTCTCAAACTGGAGCTGGTTTTGGGGGCCCAGGTAGTGAAGAGGAGAGTGGAGAAGATAATTTCCCAGTGCTTGATACCACTGATGAAAATAGCACCCCTGTGCTCGAAGAGGAAATCTTCTCAGATGTCCGACAGTACCACCCCGATGGCAGCCAATGCACTGGGTCTCTGTTTGAGTAAGGATAACTACCATAAATAGATTTCCATTGTTTTGAGCCAGAAACAGTTTGAAATAATTGTGTCAGTGTCATTGGGTCAGCAGGTTGCACACTCGCCTCTGAGGCTGGAAGATCAGAAGGCTATGGGTTCCATCCCCACACCAAGCACTTGGGGTAAAATCCCAATCTTGACACAGTAGTGCATCATGAGGGCGATGCTGCACTCCTGAGGTGCTGTCTTTCAGATGGGATGTTAAATTGAGGTCCTGTCTGCCTGTTCTGGTGGTTGTTCAAATGGACGTTAAAGATCCCATGGCACTTCTCGAAATAGTAGGGAACGTTTTATTGTAAGAATAACATACAGGTATAAGCCAAATAACACAAACAAAAAGTAATAATCCAATAAACAGTCATGTAAAAACAATCAAAGACTGCAAAAACAATGTCAGGTACTAAATATGGGGTAATACCAAAGAATCAAAGGGGTCACTCGGGAATCATACAGGGAATAGAGAATGAAAAGAAAACATCAAAAATGTGGCAACATGTGAAGGGAGGAAATCAAAAACCAAAACAGTAGAAAGGGAGAAAAAAATTTCAGTTAAACAACACTGATACGAAGCATAGAAGCTAGATTATGAATTTTGAGAAACTAGATTATGAATTTTGAAAATTATGAAGCACAGAGTATGAAAAACATTTACAAAGGAAATAGATGTTCTGCAATAGCTCCGTACAGAAGCAAAATAATAAACCAAAACAAACATCATTACCTAATACAGGAAACAGTGGGAACAGAGTCCAAAAAGAAGGTGGCAAATATCAAACAGTATGGAGAGGGCCGACGTTATGCCATTGGGTGGTCAATTCCCCATGTGAGAGATTCCTGCTATCAACCCAATACAAGGTGATTAATTCTGTTCCAACCAGATGGAGTAATGCCACAGGGGGTATGGTATTTTGTTGAAACAAAAAAAAAGCAGCAGGAGTGCCGTAAGTAATACTTAGAAACAGCCAAGATGAGGCGCAGGGTACTGGCATCATACATCCTAACAGAAGGGGAGGCACACAAGATGAAGTCGGAATAAGTAAGCTGAGACCATCCTGGGTCCCTCCATGAGTTAGAAAAAGAAACATAGAATTTGACGGCAGATAAGGACCGCTTGACCCACCTAGTCTGCCCATTTCCGTACCTGATGGATAAGCTGCAGATCCTAGTTAGCCAACAGTCTACTTCCTCCTACCCCCCACTAGAATTGCCTTATGTCTGTCCCATGCATTCTTGAATTCCCCCACTGTTCTCGACTCCACGACCTCCTCAGGAAGACTGTTTCATGCATCCACAACCCTCTCTGTGAAAAAATACTTCCTAACATTACCTCTGAGCCATCCTCCCCATCTTCAAATTATGCTACCTTGTTCTTGCACATCTCTTTTTCTGAAAGATGCTACCCTCTTGGACTTTGTTGATTCCCTTGAGGTACTTTAAAGTTTCTATCATGTCCCCCCTCTTCCTCCTTTCCTCGAGGGTATACATATTAAGCTCATTTAGTCTCTCTTTGTATGTCTTCTGGTACAGACCCTGCACCATTTTGGTTGCCCTCCTCTGAACAGCCTCCATTCTGTCTTTGAGGAGATGGGATCTCCAAAACTGCACGTAGTACTCCAGATGGGGTCTCACCAACTGTCTGTACAGAGAGATGACAACTTCCAGTTTTCTACTGTTAATACTTCTCCCTATGCATCCCAGTATCCCCCAGCCCTCCTTATTGCCTTCTCACATTGCTTGCATACCTTTAGGTCATCTGATATAATTACTCTCAGGTCCCTTTCCATTTTTGTCGTTGTTAGTATCTCACCCCCCATGGTATACTCTTCCCCGAGTTCTTGTTTCCAAGGTGCATTACCTTGCACTTCTTTGTGTTAAATCTGAGCTGCCATACATTTGATCATTCCTCCAACCTAGCCAAGTCCCTTCTCATCCTTTCCACCCCACCCTGTGTATCAACCCTGTTGCAGATCTTTGTGTCATCGGCAAAGAGACATACTTTTCCTTCCAGGTGCTCTGCAATGTCACTTATAAAGACATTAAAGAGGACTGGCCCCAGTACTGAACCCTGCGGTACCCCTCTGGTTACCCTTCTTTCTTCACTGTGGACTCCGTTTACTATTACCTTTTGTGTCCTATTGTCTAGTCAGTTTTTATCCAGGCTACCACCTTGGGACCCACTCCAAGGCTGACTAGCTTGTTTATTAATCTGTTGTGTGGGACTGTGTCAAATGCCTTGCTAAAATCTAGGTAGCGAGTTAGCCAACAAAGACCAATAGGCCTTGGCATAAGGGCATTCCTGCAAAAAATGTGACATGGTTTCCATATCCGGGGCACAGCCTGCCCTGGGGCAAAATCGTTCCTCCAGACTTTTGTGTTTAGCATTCACCTTCACACTTAAGCCTGCTGTGACAGCTGAGCCAGAGGACGTCCCACATTTTCTGAGAAGTTCTCTTATCCATCAGTGAAGAGTGAATGAAGGGGCATGCCTGCAGAGGGATGCCTAGGTAGTCAGGGACATCTAGAAAATTTTAAGCCATAATCATGAAATACCTGAGTCATGGGATCAGAGTACTAACCAGTGGGAGATCCACCTTCCAGTGCTTCAGTTTGTTGGTCATCATCCACACATATGGCAGAGAGTGATGAGTAAGGGCAGTCGGGAACAAGGAAGTTCTCATAGACATGAGAAGGGGGTCCAACCAGGATAATACCCTTAGAGTCCAAACCTTCTCTACCACCTGTACAATGGGCAAAATATTCCAAGTAAGGAAGTGGCTGAATGTGAAAATGAAGGCATTGACCATATTTAAACCACCCTCCTTAATAGGGAGGTATAGAATGTTTCGTCTGATGTGGTTGAGCTTGCTTCCCCAAACGAGTTCAAAGAAGAGACTGTAATACCAGGTTTCCAGTGCTTTAGGAAGAGGATACTCCATACTAAAGTGTGTGAAAGTGGCAGTATAAAAGTTTTTAATACAGCCACTTTTTCTTCTTTGTCTGATACCACTGTTTCCAGAGCTGAGTCTTCTGGTTACACATAGTAATCTTATTGTCTCAGTTCTGTAAGGCCATATCTCCCATGCCGAAGGAGACCCCTAATAACTTTAATGAACTGGAGGTGACATCAGTTCCCCCAATGTTATCCACCTTGTTCTCAGGGGATCCTGTGGTCATACCTGTACATTTTTGTAGGTTGAGGGTTGCACCAGAAATTAAAGTGAAGGAATGAAAGAGATCTAAAGCAAAGCAGGCCGACTGCTCATCCTGAACAAACAGGTTCACATCATCTGCATAGGCAGAGAGTGTAACCATAGAATCATCTGTGCAGGCTGCAATACCTATCCGGGGGTGCTGCAGTATTTTACGATGTATGGGATTAATGCAGAATCTGTAAAGCAATGGGCTAATTGGACACCCTTGCTGGACCCCCGGCTTAGCTTGATCCAAGTGCCTGGATGTCCGTTATTGAGTGGAAGAATGGTCACCGAGGCATACTGTAGAAGGATTTAAGCCAAGTGTGGAACATATCTGGGACTCCATGGTGGGCAAGAACAGTGAACAGAAAATGATTGGACACCCTGTCAAAGGCCTTCTCCTGGTCAAGGGACAGGAGGTAGCCCTGACACAACCTGTGTCTCCAGTGCCAACTGTTTCGTGAAGCAGAATCAGGTTGTCCGTAATGTGGCATCCAGGAAATGCATAAGTTTGTACTGTTGTAATTACAGACATGAAAAACCGTGCCAGGCATTTCGTGTGCACAATCATGAAGAGTTTCAGGTCACTGTTCAGGAGACAAAGTGGCCTCCAATTTCTGAGGTCCAGATCCTGACCCTTTTTAAAGAGAAGGATCTGGATGACTTCAGTGAAAGTCTCAGGATACATAGATATATAGACAGTGTCGGCAGATAAGGGCCTATGGCCCACCCAGTCTGCCCATTTGAGCTTGTAAGTTCAGTTTGTTTTCCTAGAAGTCTGTTGCCCCTTACCCCTGACCTCCAGAATTCCTTTATGTCTATCCCATGCATTCTTAAATCCCGTGATTGTTTCAGCCCCCACCACTTCCTCTGGCAGGGTGTTCCACTTGTCCACCACCCGTTCTATGAAGAAATTCTTTCTCATGTTTCCTCTGAATCGTCCTCCCTCCAACTTCATCCCATGCCCTCTAGTCCTGGAACATCTTTTTCACTTAAAAATAGTGTTTTCCTGCACCCTGTTCCTCCCTGTAAGATACTTGTATGTCTCATCATATCCCTCTCCTCCTCTCCTCCAGGGAGTACATGTTCAGTTCCTTCAACCTGTCTTCATAGGACTTGTGATGCAATCCATGCACCATCTTTGTTGCCCTCCTCTGAACCTTCTCTACCCTGTCTATGTCCTTACATAGGTATGGTCTCCAGAACTGTACACTGTACTCCAGGTGGGGCCTCACTAGTGTCTTGTATAGCGGAATTATGACCTCCCTTTTCCTGCTGGTGATGCCCCTGCCTATACATCCCAACATCCTATTTGCTTTACCTGCTGCCTTGTCACACTGTTTCCCTACCTTGAGGTCATCAGAGATGATAACCCCAAGATCCCTTTCCTGCTTGGTGCATGCTATATCCTCATCCCCCAACTGATATATTGTGCCAGGGTTTTTGTGCCCCATATGCATTATCTTGCACTTCTTTGCATTGAATTTCAACTGCCAAACCCCTGACCATTCCTCAAGTTTCTGCAGGTCGCTTCTCATTCTGTCTACACCCTCTGGTGTGTCTCCTCTGTTACAGAGCTTTGTGTCATCATGAACAGTGAAATTCGCCTTCTAGGTCCTGCGTAATGTCACTGATGAAGATGTTGAATAGGACTGGTCCCAGCACTGATCCCTGTGGTACCCCACTGGTCACTCTTCCCTCTGTGGAGTGACAGCCATTTACCACCGCCCTCTGTGTCCTGCCACCCAGCCAGTTACCTACCCACCACACTACTGTCCTGCCCACACCCATATTCCCCAGTTTGTGAAAGGAGATGCCAAACATAGTGTAAAGATATGTTTGTACCGCAGAGAGAATTCCAGTCTTGTCAGTAATAAACTGGCTATCTGGGGTGACTGTCCTCAAAATTTTTCTGTGTCGTACTCTGTTTCTACAACTTTCAAATGAGTCCCCTGTACAGTGGGAACCCTGGGTACCTGATTGATGTTCCACATATAAAGAACGACTCCTATCATATTGGAGCTGTCGCATCCTACCCTTGATATTAGCAATTTTCTGGCTGTAGTCTCTCCATCCCAAATTCATAAGGGAAATAGCTTTTGTCAGTGGGATACACAAGCAGAGATATTCGATGCCCCCCAACAACATGAGGTCTGAAATCTCTATTGGGACAAGTGTCATTTGCTGGGTGTGCAAATGGGAGGAGATGAAGAGATAATCAATCCTCGTGGCTAGTGTACTTCTGTGGTATGTGTTACCACCTCTCAGAAATTGGGACCTGTATGCATCAATCAAATGATTTTAGCTAAAGTACTGGTGTCACAGTAGATTTTGAGGGAGCATGACTATTCACTCCCGACTATTCGCTCCCAACAAATTCACTCCCAGCAATTCATTACAACAAAAAGTTGCTCCTATGACATTCCACTTCGTCATTTCCCTCCCATGCACTTCCCTTTCATACACTCCTGCTCGGCCTTACCATATCCACTTATCCAATAACCCAGCAGCACTCTTTTTCTTTTGTATTATTTCTTTTTTCCCCTCGTGCCTTGTGACCCTCCACTCCTTCAGGCTGCCTAGGTCCTTCACCCGTTCCGCCTTTCCCATCCTGAGCCCTCCAGTTTCACATCGCAGCCGCCCCTGGGGTAACCCGAACATAACCCTTCACCGGGCAGGTCCCTGTCCTCTAAGGGGGAAGGCACCAGGGGGGACAACCAGCACATACTTGGCCCCAGGGTGCTGCTGAAGTGGAGGGACTCTTTCAGGGCATTGGTGGTAACGGAGGACCAGCAGCCATCATCCGGTCGGTTGCAAGGCAGATTTCTGCTTTTGTGTGCTGTTCCTCATGCGTCGCCTTCTGCAGTGCTTCTGGTTTCCACCAGGGGTCGCTGCAGAGCCACACCAACCCACTACCCGCCCCAAGAGAGGAGAGCAGTCCCTACGGACGCTCAATTCTCTCCCTTCCTGCCAGCACCCAGCGTCCCGAGTCCGTTCGAACCCGGGTCGTTGGCGTGGTGCGAGATGTGGCATCCAGCGCCTCAACCCTCAGCGCCACCGGGACAGCAAGCACTCTTTTTTACTTGCTTGCTTGCACTGAATTTTACCTGCTTGCACTTAATGATACACTCATTAACAGGCTGATAATATTTTAAATGAAACTCTGCCAGATACATAAGAATTTTTTAAGTGCCTTACCGTAGCAGTATAAAGCCATGGTAGACAGGTGTAGGAAGCAGGAAATGAGGTATTCAGGAAGTGAAGTAGTCTGGTAGTTGTCCTCAGATGGTTGTCCTTAGTTACCAGGAGTTAGTGGATCACGGTAAGTTAAAAGCCCAAATCCTTTATTGGAAAAGTTTAAAAGCAAGTTGGTGTGGCATTAAAAAGTTAAAAAACAAGGGTTTTGTGGCTCTAATATTCAAAGCTATGTACTGCTCTTCTTAGAATCTCCTCAGTAGTATGCTCCTCACTTTTACCAAGGCTGCAGGCAAACCTTTCAACATTGTCAGGTACACCTTCCGTGACACCATTAGGGCATTTCCAGTGATCAATTGCTCTAGCTCTGCGTCTCTTTTTTTTTTTTTTGTACACCACAGAGGCCATCTATGAATTTACACAGGGTGGGATGCTACATGCGTAGGATGCTCTGCATCCCTCAGTGGAATACCTGAACAACATTGTTCTTCTTTGCTCTGCCGTCACTGATGCTCTCAGCATGCTTTCACAGCTCAAGCTCAAAATGGGGCTGTCTTCTACCTGTGTCTCTCCTGTTCGGCCATCCTAGCCATACATCCTCGAAATAGTCAATGACAGGTGTTAATTCTTCAGGAAATATATTTTATTGGTCTTCGGTTGCTTATTCTGTAATGATAGTGCTTGCAGGGAACTTGCTTGTGGGAACATATTGTCAGGAGCGGAATAACCAAAGAGCGAGTTTTCGTTGGAGTGAAGTCAGGCGCGAATACCGCGGGAGCAAATTGTCGGGAGAATATTGACATGTACCCAGATTTTGGCATTCTTATCTACCCTATCTGCAACAGGTAACCCACAATTGAAATCCCTACCCAGAAGGACGTGGCGGGTAGTATGTAAATAGGATTGAATCGACTTAAAAAGGTCCACTCATGCTTTCTTAGTCTGCAGGGCATAGATATTATTAAGGTGGAATGGGGCCCCTTAGTATAGTACATCTAGCAGAAGAGCCCTGCCTGGTTTGATATCAACTAACCTCTGCACAGTATGAGAGAAATCGCTAAACAAAATCCCCACCCCATGACATTTGTCGGGGCCAATAGACCTGTAAGACAGACCCCAGCACTACTGTTTTCCAGCTTGTGAGATATCCAGAGAACTGGCCAGTCTGGTTTCTTGCAGAAAGATAACATCCAGAGCCAAGTCATTAAAAAGCATGAAGAGAAGAGTGTATCTAGCCACATTTTTGATGCTATCCATGTTTAGTGTAGCCAAGTGAATAGTGGGAGCCATCAGGAGGGGTATGGAGAGAAACAAAAAGAAACATAGATTGCAAATCATTCTCTTCCTTATGTTTTGTAAGTCCACTGCGAGTGTTCATCTTAAGTTTGTTTCGCTGTTTTGTCATGGCTGGTGGTTTGCGTTGTTCCATCTCCTCCTCAGTGTCGGCAGTGATAGGCATCTTTGTGGAAGTACAGGAGGAGGCATCCGAGTCACAGCCCACTTCCGTAACCATTTGAGCGGGAGCCAAAATATCAGACTTGTTCTCAATCAGGAGGGGAGCTCCAGCAGAGGAAAAATGAAGCTTGGCAGAAGACACCAGGAGAAAGGACTGCTGTGTGACTGGACTTCTCTACTGGGACTATATTGCCCTCCTTCCTCCCTCCCTCCACCCCCCACCCAAAGCTAGTTCTATTTTATAGGCACAGGATTTGTCTGACAACAGGAACTTCCTGTTTGGGAGCAGGAAGTGAGTGATCACAGAACCACCAAAGACCCACCATCCTAGAAGGGCAAGAGCGCTCCCGTCCCCTCTAGCTGCTGGAGGTCTGCCTCTGAGCAAGTAAGTGGTCTACTGAGAAATATAGGATATTCTTGTCTCAGAACAGGACAATCAGGAGCTTAAAGGGCACACAGGCAGAAAGTAAGGAGAGAGAGAGAGAAAAAAAACAAAGGAAAGAGTAAGGATTGCAAACAGTTAAGGGGCCAGAAATAAGACATGACTGGAGTGGTGCAGTGCAGTGGCTGTGGAGCAGCAGTCTTCCGGGAGACGTTCTGGAGGATGCGGTGTTGTCCCATCTTCAAGCACCTCTCTGGGCTGAGGGAGGAGGTTGCTCATCTCCAGACTGAGTTGGCCAGGATTTGTGGGACCTCCTCTTCCATCCAGGGACCACCAGTGCCACTGCCATTGCCTCAGAGGTTGCCAAGAAAGAGGAGGGGGTTGGACCACAGTGGGCTCAGGGAGGGTGAGGGTGGTGGAACAGAGGCGCATCCCTCCAGTTGTACCTCTCCACAATTCCTATGCCAGTCTGGCAAAGTGCGGTTCCTCCATGGAGGCACCCGCAGTGGAGACCAAGGAGGATGTTGGGAACTCCACAAAGGAGACCCACAGGAGGGTGGCAGGGACCCTGCAGGAGAAGGAAACAACTCCTGGTGGGGGACCCATTGTTAGGAAGTAGAACTGGGGAGGAAGGGAGAGGGAGGTAGCTTGCCTGGCGCCATGGCTTGAGGGACAGGGAGCGAATCCTCAGGATTGCTGGAGCAGCTGCACAGGGAGGGAGCTGGATGTCATTGTCCACCTAGGGACAAATGACCTGGCTAAGAAAGGGATTAGAGAAGTGCAGGAAGAGTTTGTGGAATTGGGGAGGCCTAGTCAAGTAGCCACGCCGTAACCCTCTCGAGGTGCTGCTCATCTATGGCATAGAGAGGCTAGGTGTTCCGCATCCATGGGATTCAATCAGTGGTTGAAAAACTGGTGTGGGTCAGGATTTGGCTTCATTGGGGACTGGGGTCCACCTGGAGGATACAAGCCTGTACTGGCATGATGGGCTGCATCTGTCCGGGAGGGAACCAGGATCCTAGGTGATAGGTTTAAATGCTTCATTGGTAAGCTTTTAAACTAGCCAAGGGAGGCACTGGAAAGAAGCAGGAAATCCTAGCCCCCAAATAATCACGGTAGTAGTGAGGGCAAACACCAACATAGAGGTGTTGATAGGAGAAGGGCAGGGTAAATGGAGAAAGTGACAAAGGCAAGAAGGACAGGGATGGGGAAAAGGGAGTAAGGCCATCAGGAAATGGAGGGTAATGAGTACCAATGCCCGTAGTCTGGGCAACAAGCTCCCTGAGCTGGTGGCCTTGATGGAAGAGGGATGCCTGAATATTGTAGCAGTCACAGAAACATGGTACACAGAGAACCATGACTGGGATGTTAACATACCAGGGTACATAACCTACAGGAGAGACAGGCAGGGGAGAAGAGGGGGAGGAGTAGCTCTCTTTGTAAAGGAAGGGATAAAAGCAACTGAACAAAAGAGTAAACAGGGAGGAGAGGAGGCACTGTGGGTCACCTTGGAGACTGGAAAGGGCACCACAATCCGCACAGGGGTTGTGTACAGACCCCCATGTCAGGGGGAGGGAATGGACAAGGATATGATAGAAGGCATTCTTAGAATGGCAGAGAAAGGGGAGATACTGTTGATGGGAGACCTGAATATGCCAGATGTTAACTGGAGCACATTTGCTGCAGCCACATCCAAGAGCAGGGCCATTCTTGATGCCCTACAGGTGGCAGGCCTTAGACAGCTAGTTTCGGAACCCACTCGTGAGGGAGCAATCTTAGACCTCGTACTCTCAAACAGGGGCAGTGAGAGGATCTCTGATCTAGAAGTGGGTTGCCATCTGGGGACAAGTGACCATCAAACAGTGTGGTTCACGCAAACTCAGCTACAGAGTCAAGCCACAAAAGTGAGGGTACTGGACTTTAGGAGGGCTGACTTTGGCAAGATGGGAGAGTGCCTCAGAAAAGCACCTAGCAAACAGGCTAGAAGGAGGTGTGGAGCAACAATGGGGAATCATCAAAACTGCCATCACAGAGGCAACAAGCTTCTTGTGTGAAGCAAATAAACAAATCAAATAAAGAAAAGCACTATGGTTCTCAAAAGAGGTGGCTGTGAAAGTCAGGAAGAAAAGATAGCATTCCGGAAGTATAAGGAAACACAGAAGGAGCAGGACAGAGAGCTGTACAGTTAAGGCAGAAGGAAGCAGGAGGAAGTCAGAATAGCAAAGGCCCAAACTGAGGAAAAGATAGCCAACTCAGTTAAGAAGGGGATAAAACCTTTATAGGTACATCAGGGAGCGAGAAAGACAAAGGAGGGATAGTGAGGCTGAATAGAATGAACGGTGGGTGGACAGAGGGGACAGTGAAAAAGCAGGGATACTGAATGAATATTTCTGCTCAGTATTCACAAAGAGGAGGGAAGTGCCTAATCCAATTAACAGAATCACTCTTGATAGGGGGTTGATCCCAGTCCTTTACAGAAGAAAGGGTTCTGCAAGAACTCCTAAAACTGAAGGTGGACAAAGCAATGGGGCCTGATGGAATTCACCCCAGAATTCTAAAAGAATTAAGGAAGGAACTAGTGAAACCACTGGCTACTCTTTTTAATAAATTATGGGAGGATGGTGTGGTACCCGAGGACTGGAAGAAGGTGGATGTGATTCCCCTTCACAAAAGTGGGACCAAGACAGAGGCAGGAAACTACAGACCTGTCAGTCTGACCTCTGTGGTAGGGAAAGTGATGAAGTCACTTCTGAAGGAAAGAATAGTTGAGTACCTAGAGGCCAGTGGAGCACAGGACCCAAGGCAGCATGGGTTCACAGCGGGAAGGTCATGTCAGAGGAATCTAATAGATTTCTTTGACTGGGTGACCAAAGTAGTAGACCAGGAAGGGAGGTGGACATGGCCTACCTAGACTTTAGCAAGGCATTTGACACAGTTCCACACAAAGATTAATAGTCAAATTAACCAGTCTGGGAGTGGGTCCCAGGGTGGCCTGGTAAAACATTGGCTGACAACAGGACACAGAAGGTAATTGTAAATGGAGTCCACTCTGAAGAAAGAGGGGTTACTAGTGGGTACTGCAGGGTTCAGTATTGGGTCCAGTCCTTTTAATGTCTTCATCAGTGACATTGCAGAGGGACTGGAAGGAAAAGTATGCCTTTTACAGATGACACAAAGATCTGCAACAGGATTGATACACAAGGAGGCGTGGAAAGGATGAAATGGGACTTGGCAAGGTTGGAGGAATGGTCAGAAGTATGGCAGCTAGGATTCAATGCAAAGAAGTGCAAAATAATGCACCTGGGAAACAAGAACCCAGGGGAAGAATACACAATGGGTGGAGAGGTAGTAACGACAACAAAAAAGGAAAGGGACCTGGGAGTAGTCATATCAGATGACCTTAAGGTTAGCAAGCAATGTGAGAAGGCAGTAGGGAGGGCTGGGGGTATACTGGGATGTATAGGGAGAGGCATCAGCAGCAGAAAACAGGAAGTTGTTATCCCTCTGTACAGACAGTTGGTGAGACCCCATCTGGAGTACTGTGTCCAGTTCTGGAGACCCCATCTCCGCAAGGACATAGACAGGATAGAGGTAGTCCAGAGGAGGGCAACTAAAATGGTGCAGGGTCTGCAAGAGAAGCCGTATGAGGAGAGACTAAAGGAGCTTAATATGTATACCCTTGAGGAAAGAAGGGAGAGGGGGACATGATAGAAACATTTAAGTACCTCAGTGGAATCAACAAAGTCCAAGAGGGTAGCATCTTTCAGAAAAAGAGACTTGCAAGAACAAGGGACACAATTTAAAAGATAGAAGGAGGGCGTGTCAGGGCAATGTGAGGAAGTATTATTTCACAGAGAGGATAGTGGATGCATGGAACAGCCTTCCTGAGGAGGTTGTGGGGTCTAAAACTGTGGGAGAATTCAAGAATGCATGGGACAGACATAAGGCAATTCTTGTGGGGGGCAGGAAGAAATAGGCTGTTGGTTAACTAGGATCTGCGACCTATCCTGTAGGTAGGGAAATGGGCAGACTAGATGGGCCAAGCGGTCCTTATCTGCCATCAAAGTCTATGTTTCTATGTTTCAGTGATTTACCCAGTTTGTGGGAACAGAGAGACTGTTTCCTACTCACCACGGTCTTATCGGGGCGGCATTTCAGAACTGTCCATAAGGGAAAGTATCATAGGGTCCTGAGTGAGATCCACCATCAGGTCTTCTGAAGAGACTACCCTCACTGTGGTCCAGCAACCAGGGAAAGTGGAAAGGGAAGGACAACCATATGAAGGACTGCGGGAGGTGTCAGTGGCCAGGGGGTGTCACTGGCAGGGGGATCTGGATCTTCCTGATGCTCAAGTTGCACCACCAAGTCCTTTTTCTGTTTTTGTTGTACAAGAGTCCATGCTTTATCCAAAAGAACATCCCGGGAAAAATCTTCCTCATTGTTGTGCGAAGCCCACTTACTTTGCCAATAGGAATGGCCAGGTTCCTCACATAAATTGCAACATAAGTCGTTTGTGCATTGGGAGCTTGCATGCCCTAAAGCCAAGTAGAGGGTACAGCGTAAGATGTCACAGTCATTCGTGACGTCGGTGTCAGAGCCACATTGAAAGCATATTTTGGGCTGCCCAGGGGATGTGTTGTAAACCTGAAGCAGTATGTTTAAGCTTGATTTTGAACCTCCAGTGGCCTGTTCAGAAACACTCTGGGTCAAGTATGGGTTTTGGATCTCCCATAATGTCACATTGTTGTGACAACCAAAAGTGGACATCTTGCACCTTGACTCCTTTATTTTTCAGCATCACTGTCAGTGTCCACACAACCGGTCTTGTCAAAGGGACTGCCTGAAAATGGAGCCAGCAGGACGTGTCCACTTCAGTGTATTGTACAGTGACCAGAATCTATCCTGGTAGACCAGCATCTTAAAACTCAAATCGAAATAAGTGGGTGAATGTAGTAACACATACAATTCATGGTGTCACGTGGAGGGAGTCCTGAAACAGAATCCTTCCCATGTAGGTTTGATCAGGGGGCTCATCCAGACCCTCATTGTACAGCAGGTGTATAGCGTTTCTACGCTGAGCAGGGGCCATTGCCTTAGGAAAGGCATCATTTTGGCGAAAACATGCCCAACGTTGTGCAGAAGTCTGGGCACCAGTGTGTTTAGGAGACACAATGTGAGGAGAGGGTGGGTGGCTGAATCAGACAGTTCAGCTCTGTCAGACTATCACATGGATGTCTATACAGAGGAAGCAGAGCCTTCTGTGGAACAAGGGTCATGATTTAAAGGTACTGTCTGGATATCAGAAGGAGGAGGTCCATCCCCAGCGAGTGCTGAAAGGGGGGGTGGCAGCCAGGGGAGAGGAGGTAGGTCAGTGATTGATTGCTCAGCAAACACACAAGGATGTGAGGACTGGGAGATAGCAGGGGAAGCAGTAGAAGTCAGAGAGGGAACCAATGCAGGAATCACATTCTAGGAGCATTCACTGATTGGGACAGCAGGTGCAGCTTGTAGGAGTGCCCTGTCCTTTGGGTAGCCACTCACCGGAAAGTCAGGCAGAAAGAATGGTACCGTTGGTTCAGTCGGCTTGACGGCGTGCCACTGACCAATATCATAGTGTGTCCAGCCCGCGGCATTTAAAGACCTGACAGGGGATCAGCCAGCAGAGGGGTAATCTTAAGCCTCCATGGGTTTATCTCACAGCTGTGGAAGTGGGGAATGCTGGAATCACTAGGGGCTCTGGACACTCAGCATTGGATGCTGCTGGAGTAGGAGTCAACAGAGCAGCAGGTCGAGTGGGAGAAACTGAGCCAATAATATCAGGAGTATGCAGTGAGGCCTACATACCAGGCTGCTGCAACAAAAAGGGGGCATTTGGCAATAAAGTCACAGCCTCAGGCAATGGGATTGAAGAAGTTGGAGGTATCACAAATGCACCCTGCAGGTCAGGCCCTCTGCTCCCACAGTGCCAAACCTTGAAGTGCAATATGTGAACAGGAGACAAACAGGGTAACCCTCCTGTCTGTTTCGGTTCCGAATCACCTACTAGTCTCAAGTCCTGGGGTCAAATGCGAACCTTTCTGCTAACACACCCAGTTAACAGGCTCAGATATGTACCCTCTTCAGGGGATGCAGTACAATACTTCACCCGGTGGGCACCCAGCTAGGTTCACAAGTCTACCCTTATGACTCAATTTGAGAACTAGGTATATTCTTTCTTTGCAAGATAGGAACACACACTTTTTAAGTCCTTAACAGTTCTTGCCAGAATTTCCCAGTACTGTTTCAGCCTCCACATGCAAAAGAAAAGACTCAAGCAGGATTAAGGAAACCAAAAGGTTTACTAAAATAGTAAATACATGCAAAACATAGAACATATAACATCAGTACTTACAGTCAGAACTAAATTGGAAATCACAGAAAACAAAATGCCTCATACTTAAAATTTCTAGCCTAGCTAAGTTCCAGTTGGGTGTTATCTATTTTTAACAGAAGTGCCTTTTTGGAGTTCAGAGATGAAGTGTCCTTACTCCTTTCAGCCAGAGGGATAATAATCCAAAATTGTCCTTCTTATCCTGTGAGGTCACAGCTCATGAGGTCCCTGTTAGCCCTTAATTAATTTGTTACCCATGTAAGAATATCCAAAAGGATGTTATTTTACTGCTGGCTGAAAATCTGCCAAATAGCAATATTAAAATATGACAATCTCTTTGATCAGAGCATTTCCTTTGATGCTGTGAACACACATCCTGACAACCAGTTCTCTTCTAGGTGTGAGAGCTAATAGGAATCTGTTAAAATGGTCTTGTCCTCAGAGGTTATAAAATGCATGCTTGGTCCCTACGCTTCAAAGTAGAAATATTTTACAAGGTGTTATAACCTGACCTTTGGAGGGAAGTTTTTAATTAGAGTTTCCACTGGGCCAGTTTTACGACAGCCAGTTGTTTCAGCACACTGGGGCCTTTGGGGTCAAGAGGTCAGGCCTTTTTAAAAGCTTATGGCTGCCTTTCCTCTAAGCAGACATTCACATAAACTTACATTTATATCACTAATATTATACAACGTAATGACAAATAGATGGCAGAGTATCACACTCTTCCCCTCCTAGACTGAATTTGAGGGATCTATTCTTGCATGGGACGAGTTCCCCAAAGTCAGTTCATTGCTCAAACTGACACAACAGCTCATCTGCATTTTCGTTTGCTGCCCCTGCCCTGTGTGAGACAGTCATGTCATAACCTTGCAAGGCAAGGCTCCATCTTAACAGCCTACCATTTGTTTTACCCATTTGTGCCAGCCAAACCAGGGGGTTGTGATCTGTTTGTACCTCAAAATGCTGCCCATATAAGTATGAGTCTAGCTTCTTTAGTGCCCACACCATGGCAAGACATTCTTTTTCCACTGTAGAGTAAGCCTGCTCCCTGGGAAGTAACTTCTTATTGAGGTACGCAATTGGGTGATCTTTCCCTTGGGTAGTCGTTTGACTAAGCACTGCCCCAATACCCACATCTGAGGTGTCAGTCTGGACTACAAAGGGTTTACTATAGTCTGGACTTGCTAATACAGGAGCACTGCACTGTGCCTCCTTTAGCTGTGCAAAGGCTTGCTCACCGACTGGTTCCCAGATAACTTTCTTAGGCATCCTTTTCTTTAACAGGTCAGATAGGGGAGCGGGCCAGGGCACTGTAATTTGGTACAAATTTCCTACAATACCCTACTGGTACTAGAAAACTCCGAACCTGCTTCTGTGTTTCAGGTCTGGGCCATGCCTTGATTATCTCTATTTTTGCTTGGTTAGGACGGAGCTGTCTCCGGCCTACTACGTGTCCGAGGTATACCACCTCAGCCATGGCCACGTGGCACTTCTCAGCTTTTACAGTGAGCCTGGCCCTCTGTATCCTGCCCAGCACTTCCCTAAGGTGGGACAGGTGTTCCTCCCAGCTGGCACTAAAGATGGCATTGTCATCCAGGTACACCACGGTGTACTCCTCAGCACCATTTAACACCTGGTTCACCAACCACTGGAAGGTGGCAGGGGCATTCTTCATTCCGAAAGGCGTTACTTTAGATTCAAATAACCCTGTCGGAGTGATGAAGGACAACTTCTCCCTAGCTCTGGCAGTTAACTCTACCAGTCAATACCCTTTTGTCAGGTCAGTAGTGGTAAGGTATGTCGCCCCTCCCAAGTTGACCAGGAGTTCGTCCGTCCATTGCATTGGGTGGGCGTCTGACTTTGTGTCTGCATTGAGTCCACAAAAAAATGAGTAGAGCCATCTGGCTTGGGAACAAGGACTACGGGTGAGGCCCAGGGGCTGTGGGATTTCTGGATTACCCCTAAATCCAGCATTTCCTCATCTCCCTCATAATGT
The DNA here is from genome assembly GCA_016271365.2 of Neoceratodus forsteri. Classification (NCBI taxonomy): domain Eukaryota; kingdom Metazoa; phylum Chordata; order Ceratodontiformes; family Ceratodontidae; genus Neoceratodus; species Neoceratodus forsteri. Next base: position 243,144,940 of record CM057451.1, read on the forward strand.
CCTTTTGGACAGCCTCTGACACCCAATATGCCATCTGCCGTATTCGCACTTGTGTCCCTGTCTCCACATGTTGTGTCGCTAAGGGGGTTAGTCCAGGCTTGGTGCTAAAAAATGGGGCAAAGTCTGCTAAAACCTCCCTTACTGTCTGGATCTGTTCTGGGGTCAACTAGGGTGACATTTTAATTGCCTCCACAGAGGACTACCACTTGCTTTATTCCAGTAAGTCCAGAAGGGGGTCTTCTTCGTCCATCCCCTCTCCAGAACTACACACTGCAAACACCGTGTCAGCCCTATTAGCATGTGGCTTCATCATGTTGACATGGTACATTCTTTGTGTATGTCTCCTGTCACGTAGTTCTATAATGAAGTTTACGTCATTCACCTGTCTGACTACTTTGTATGGCCCTGCCCACTCGGCCTACAGTTGATCTTTCCAGACTGGGATTAGGACCATGACTTCCTGACCCACAGTGTATGAACGAGCTCTGGCTCTGCGGTTGTACCACACCTTTTGTTTTTATTGGGCAGCTGCCAGGTTGCTCTGAGCTGTCCCCATAAGCTCCTTCAGCTTTTCCCTAAACTTAAGGACATAATCCATGATGGGAGTTCCCTGGATGGCATGCTTGCCTTTCCAGTCCTCCTGGATGAAGTCTAGGGGCCCAGGTGCCCTGCATCCATATAAGAGCTCAAAAGGGAAAAACCCTGTCGACTCTTGGGACACCTCCCTGTATGCGAACAACAGGTGGGGAAGGTATCTATCCCAGTCCCTCCCATGCTGTTCAGCAAACACTTGGAGAATCGTTTTAAGGGTACCATTGAACTTTTCCACAAGCCCATTGGCTTGTGGGTGATAAGGTGTTGTGTATTTCTGCACCACTCCACACTTCATCCACAAACATTTCATCAGGTCCGACATGAAGGAACCCCCTCGATCGGTGATAACCTCCTGCGGAAACCCAACACGGGAGCAAATTCCTAGCAAGGCATCTGCCACTATGTCTGTCCTCAGTGAGGATAGGGCGACTGCCTCTGGATACTGGGTAGCATGATCCCCCACACTTAGGATAAACCTCTTCCTGGAGGAGCTGGGGGTATTCAACGGCCCCACACTATCCATTCCTACCCTCTGGAATGGCTCCTCCACTATGGGCAAAGGAATTAGGGCAGCTTGAGTTTTCTTACCCGCCTTCCCTATTTCTTGGCACTGGTGACAAGACCTGCAATACTCCTTACCTGCTGGGTGAAGTTGGGCCAATAGAAATTCTGGGCCAATTGCTGTGTAGTGCAAGCGATTCCCAGGTGACCAGACATGGGAATATCGTGAGCAATCTTGAGCAACTGCTCACGGTAACCCTGGAGAACAACAAGCTGACTGTCCATCACCCCTCCCTCTGTCTTTACATCCAGTGTATACAGCAGTCCATTGTCCCAGTAAACCTTATGTGTTCTGTCACCTTCCTGTGCTCCATCAGAGTCTTCCCAAGCTCTCAGCTTCTCTAGACTAGGATCACTTTTCTAAACAGCTGCAAAATCCTTACACATTCCCAAAGCATGGAACAGGTCCCCTCCAGCTTCTAAACTAGGGTCCCTAGCTCTAGCGTCAGGGCATTCAGGATCATTGCCATCCCTAACCCTCTGACTATGGGTCACCCCTCCCTTCTCAGAGTAACCCTCTGTAGCTGTTCTGTTAACTGCTACCTGGGAAACTTCTACCCCCACTTTTCATTATTCTCCATATCGGGAGACACAGGCTGGGGAACCAGCCTCCCAGTGATTTCCACAGGGGCTTCTATGGGGTCCAGGGAACTACAATTTACCTTTGCTGCTTGACTCCGGGTAACTACACACACTAGCCCCTGTTGGAGAGTGTCCCTAATAATTACATCTAAAGCAAAGTTCTTTGTTACAGCAACATTTTGCACAGTCTCCCCTGTCTCACCCCAGTCCAAGAGAACATTAGCAAGTGGCAGTGTTGTCTCTTCCCCAGTGAATCCCCTTACAGTCACAAATTGATTGGGTATAAGCTGTTCAGGCTCCACCAAATCCCCTTTTACCAAAGTCAGGGATGCCCCATGTCCCTTAACGCACGTGTCTGTACCCCATTCACAGTGACTAGGTGTATGTGTTCCCTCATGTTTACTGGCATGCTTTCATGGACACACAAAAAAGTCACTTCTTTCCTAGCACCACTTTGTGCACTGTCTGCCTTTTTGGACACTGCCTGGCAAGATGTCTAAGTTCTCAGCAGACCTAACATTAATTTCTTTTATCAGGCAACTCGTTTCTTTTTAACCGGGGACTGCCTGGTTTCGGTGGAGGCAGGGAGGGTTTTAGCTGCCCTGAAGGTGCGCTTTTCCCTTTCTGTGCTACCACACCCACCCTATTCCCTCTCAGAGCAGGTCTGCTCCTGGCATAGCGGTCCGAGAGTTTAGCAGCCTCTTGCACTGTTTTTGGATCTCGGTCCTCTAGCCAGGTTTTCAGCTCTGCTGGGCTCGCCACAAAAAAACTACTCTTATAGTACAACATTTTCAATTTTCTCTACAGAGTCTGCTTCAATCCCTTCCCACCAACGTTTTAAAAACTGACGTTGTTTAGTGGCTAGCCCCTCGTAGCTCATGTCAGGGCTTCTCCTGAGCTTATGGACTTTTTCTTTGTATGCTTCTGCTATCAAATCATATATTTTTTAAAACTGCAGCTTTAAGTTTACTATAATCATTACTGTCCTCATTGTCCATTTGACCCAATGCGTCCCGAGCTTTCCCGGTAAGTAGCGGGGATAGCTGGAAGCTCCAGGACTCTCTGAGAATATTTGCCTGAATACATACTTTTTCAAAGGAATTTAAAAATGCATCCATATCTTCCCCCTCTTTAAATTCAGATATCAATTTAGAATTTAATTTGTAACTCAGTCCTGGAGTCCCAGTTATCCCCAGGCCACTTACCTGCTCTGGTGCTGGTGTTTGGAGTAGTAGCTTCTCCAGTTCATGTTTCCTCTGGTGCTGATGCTCTTCTCACTTGGCCTCTCGCTGAAGCTGTCACTCTCTTTAATTAGCCTCTCTCTGATGCTGTTCTTGTTTCTCCTCTCTTTCCATCTCCAACTGGAACTTCTTCTACTCAAATTCCAGCTACATTCTCCGCAACTCTGTCTGCAGCCTAATCCCTTCTGGCTCCAGGATGTTGGTGACCTTCCCCTGCTGCTGTCGCTCTTGGCTTGCACTGGTTCTGATGGCCTTCTCCATGTATCTGAACACCACATTGGACCCTGGCCCCTCCATGCGCTAGGTTTGGTCCTTTCTAGTCACAGACTGTGACTCAAGGTCTTGGGCATTGGCTGCCACAAGAGCCTCCACGAGATGCAACATTTTGTCTCGGCCCTCATGTTGGACTCCTCTGTCTTGGCACAACTGCTTCAGGTAGTCTGCAGTGTACTCGCTGTAGTTGGAAGCCATCTTCTTCCCTATCTACGGCTACACTAACTTACATCCCAAAAAAATAAAACAGGTAGGGAACTTAGACTGTAAGCAAATGATATAGTTCTTTTACTTTATAAATCACTGTCTTATTTTGCATGTGAGCTGTACAGTTATCAGTCTGACACACTGGAGTGTTAATGCTCGTGTTAGCAAATACTTTTAAATCTCACCGCTGCCAACCAGATCTGTCACAAACGCACCCCACTGGTCAGGCCCTCTGCTCCCACAGTGCCAAACCTCGAAGTGCAATATGTGAACAGGAGACAAACAGGGTAACCCTCCTGTCTGTTTTGGGTCTGAATCACCTACTAGCCTCGAGTCCTGGGATCAAATGCGAACCTTTCTGCTAGCACACCCGGTTAACAGGCTCAGATATGTACCCTCTTCGGGGAATGTAGTACAATACTTCACCCAGTGGGCACCCAACCAGGTTCAGAAATCTACCCTTATGACTTAGTTTGAGACCTAGGTATATTCTTTCCTTGCAAGATAGGAACACAGACTTTTTAAGCCCTTAACAGTTCTTGTCAGAATTTCCCAGTACTGTTTCAGCCTCCACATGCAAAAGAAAAGACTCAAGCAGGATTAAGGAAACCAAAAGGTTATTAAAATTAAAAAAAAAAGAGTAAATACATAGAACATATAACATCAATACTTGCAGTCATAACTAAATTGGAAATTATAGAAAACAAAACGCCTGGTACTTAAAATTTCTAGCCTAGCTAAGTTCCAGTTGGGTGTTACTGTCTCTTTGATCAGAGCATTTCCTTTGATGTTCAGAACACACATCCTGACAACCAGTTTTCTTCTAGGCGTGAGAGCTAATAGGAATCTGTTAAAATGGACTTGTCCTCAGAGGTTATAAAATGCATACTTGGTTCCTGCGTTTCAAAGTAGAAATATTTTACAAGGTGTTATAACCTGGCTTTTGGAAGAAAGTTTTTAATTAGAGTTTCCACTGGGCCAGTGTTATGACAGCCAGCTGTTTCAGCATGCTGGGGCCTTTGGGATCAAGAGGTCAGGCCTTTTTAAAAGCTGATCGCTGCCTTTTCTCTAACAGACATTCACATAAACCTATATTTATATCACAAATATTATACAACATAATGACAAATAGATGTCAGAGTGTCACAGGCGTGCCAACTGAAAGTCTCCAGGAGAAACACGAGTTGGTGGGCAGAATTGATGATGCCCAAACCGTGCAGCATCAGCCGCAGCTCCGTAGTCAGAAAGTCCCCGGCCAAGAGAAAGCAAAGGAGCCATACCTTGTTCTGCGAAAACCCTTTCCTTTTCCCAGATTTAATGCACCTCCTCTTCAACTAGTAAATCCAGTAAGTAAGTCTTCTTAGAATGTAAAGCATCCTGCAGTCATTGGTCAGCTTCATAAAATCATTCCGAGTACCAAGCCAGTACCTTTGCAGCCAGATCCATAGGAGTAGAAACCCGAAGTGTAGAAACACGTTCCTCTTCAGCCCTAGGTTGAGCAGTAGAGGGAACAGGGCCAGAGTCCCCTCACCAGAGGTAGCCACCATTGTCGTGGAGTTCAGCTCCGCCATCTTGGTAATACAGTCTGGGGTTTTCTGATGTCGCTGTTTCATGGTTCTATGATTATCTGAGTAATGTGTCAATTTGTTCAAGTAGGTTCTGTGATTTCTGATGCCTTGCCAGTTAGTTGTGGTGTGCCTCAGGGGTCCATTTTGGGACCTCTGTTATTTTCTATTCTTATTAATCAGCTTCCTGGAGTCTGTAAGTTTAGTGAATCACTGCTTTATGCAGATGATCTTGTAATCTATGCTCAGTCAAATTATGTGTCTGAACTTTCTTGTTCCCTAGAAAAGGATTTTGGTGCCGTCTGTTCTTGGCTTACTTTAAATGTTATGGGTTTGAACTCAGCTAAAACAAAAGTTATGTTATTTGGTACGCAATTTTTGTTGGTGGACACCCTGGAACTGAGGATATCTGATTTTCGGGGTGGTCTGCTTGAACAGATGTCTCTATTTAAGTATTTGGGCACACTACTGGATCCCAGTTTGACCTTTTCACCTCAGATTCAGTCTATGGTTAGGAAAGTAAATCAAAGAATGGGGGAGTTATACAAATTCAAGTCATTCTTCTCACAAGCAACTAGATTAGCAATTGCTGTTGGTTCTCTTTATCCATATTTTGATTACAGTTCTTGTTTATATTATAACATAGGTACAAAAGAAATGCAAGCACTAACTGTGGCCTATAATAATAGTTGTAGGTTTATTTTAGGAGCCCCCAATAGGACACATCGGTGTAATCTTTATTCTCGGTTGGGGTGGTTTTCCCCTAGTTGCAGAATAGAATATTTTGTTAACTGTCTGATGGATAAATGTTTTTACTTTGGCTCCCTTCTTCCTCTATCTGATCTTGTTGTAATGAGATAATTGCTTCCCAGCCTGAGGTCAGTTGATGGCCCCCTATATTTTGTCCCCAGGTCTCGGCTTGGAATAAGTTCCAGAGCTTTTTCAATAGCAGCTCCCTTGTATTGGAATTCACTTCCACTCGATGTTAGGATTGCTTCCTCTGTTTTAACTTTTAAACAAAGGTTAAAAAGTTATTTATTACATAAATCTGCTTGTAACTGTAATTTGTAATTTGTCTTTTTTGGTATTATATTGTTGTTGTGTATTCTTGTATTTTTTTTTGTCTGGGTTGGGCCTTGAAAGGGACCTTTGGTACAGTGCTTTTACCCGGTTACCAAAGAATAAATGAAAAATGAAATGAAACAGTCTGCAGCGCCATCTACCCAAAGAGTAGGGGAATATTTATTGAAAAGTGGGCTGCATTGCAAAAAGATACACAAAGATATATAATACAAAAGGATGCTGCTTAATTTTAAAAAGCTTCAATCATAGTACTGTCTGTTATCAGCATTGTTATACAATGGCAAGAAAAAATTATGTTCTCTGATTGGTCAGTGTGTGCCTCGGACAGTGATGATATTAAGCTATAACATCCTTGTAATAAGTCCAGGCACACACATATGACCCTATAACAGGAATCATGCTATCACTCCCAAAGTTACCGGTGCTCTGAACCCTCAGTAAAGCCGTGACAACGAGTGGTTTGAGTGAACCTTGCTAACTACAACCTGCGATCACGTGTCTCACTAAAGCTGTTCATTTTCAGGACAAAATGCTGGCCAAAAATAACTCTTCTTTGTGTTCTAACCATAATTAGCCTCTCACTACTCTAGCTGACACAACATTGTTACACCAGTGAAGCCGTCACAGCTTCACACATTTCCGCTGTTCCCTCGGTCTTCATCGTGACTGCAAAATAAAGAAAAATATGAGAAGCACTGTGAGTGCTTACTATGCTCCATTAACATATCACTGACTGACTTTTCCTACCGTGCTCCAATTGCAGATCACACGGCTTTCCATTCTCCACAGACAGTGACCACGTTCAGAAGAGCCCCAATGTAAAACTTAACAAAAAAACGTAACCAAAGAAAGCCATGATGCCAAACGGCTTTTCAGCCTCCCTCAAGATCACCTCAATGAGAAGCTCTACAGGACTGGGAAAGGAGCATCAGTCAAGCAACAGCGCCACCCAGTGTTGCAAAAAAATAGGGATTTTTTTTTTTTAAATGTATACCTGCCCACATAAAAATCAAATAAAAAGACATAAAAAAATATACTTTTTTTTCTTTCTTCTTTCTTTGTTACCACACAAGCTATTGTATAATAGCAATAAGGCTTTTGTCTCGTGCTTCCACCCACCCCAAGAGTGACGTTATTACACAATAACACACACCCTGTTGTGCCTTATTACTTAAATATACATTACAGGATGACAGATTGTTTCCATTCAGAATTACACAGGTCACTTCACCCACAAAACTCATTGAATAAATTCATTTATCTTCACAGCCATTGAATAAATAAAATTGAGCCATATAGTAACAACAAACAAAAATGCTACTAAAGAAGGCTACAGGATGTACCATACCAATACCCCCCTCTCGAATACTTCTGTAGGTGAGCTGTCTTTTTATGGGGTTTAGCCTATTTCCCCATAGTGCCTGGAAGAACACGCTATATAGGGTAGCCATCAGTGCTTGCGGTGGGGGGGGGGGCAAAGACGTAAATTATGTATAGGAATATTGGAATCAGTAAGGTTTTGATCAGCAGCACCCTTTTATTTTCGGCTATCTGTTGCCCTTTCCATTCTGATACTAGTCTGTTGGCCCTTGCTAACCCGTTGCTTGGGCCAAATTCTATCCCTAGTACAGTATGTTAACCGAGTCTTGGAAAATAAAAACCCTGGAGAAGACTTTATTAACTGGGAGGAGAGTATTCCCTAGAGTTATTCCTCTACTTTTCTTTTTTTTTTTTTATCTCCACTCTGTTTCTCCTCACGCCATGCGGCCCCAATCTGACCGACTACCCCAGCTTCGTCCTCCGGAATTACCAGGGCATACCTTATGCCCAGTTCGGGAGCGGTGCCTCTGGAGAGAATCAGTCGCCATCCTGCTGCTTTTTTTTTCCGATTTTCTCCCCCTTTTTACCCGAGGACCCCAGGAGAAGGACGCATGTGTGTGGAGGCACGCTTGCACCTTACAGCCCCAGTAACGTCCCTCTTCCGCCTGCCCCTATTGGCCTCTCGCCGGCACCCTCGCTTGCGCAGCCCCTCGGCCTCCACCAGGGGGTAGCCGACAGCGAGGGATGCCACCCCACCTCCCTGGAGAGGAGAGCTGCCTTGCGGCTACTTCATCCTGCTCCACCCCCCCCGTGCTGACCTCTGATGACCCAGGCTCACTCCTGAACCCAGGTCACCAGCATGCCGCGAGGTGAGACGTCCAGCGCCTCAGCCCTCTGTGCCACCGGGCTGGCTATTCCTCTACTTTTCTTATAGTTTATTTCTGAACCTGACATTTTTGCAAATGTCTCTAATGTCTCTACCAAGGTGACCTCACAGGTGCCTGTAGCAATGGTGACAATAGCATCATCCACGTAAGCTAGAACTTTGACAGGTGACAACCCTGGGGCTAGAGAAAGACCTATAATTTTGTCTTCAATCATGATCTGTTGGATCAGAACATCTATCCTGAAAGCGTATAACAAGGGGCTAAGAGGGCAGCCTTGCCTGACCACTCTTTTGACTTTGATTTTCTTCCTACGCCAAGTGTTAACATTTGGGATAAGTGTAGCCTCATTATACATCAGACTTAGCCATCCCACAAAGGTGTCAAGAATCTCAAAGGCTCTCAAAGTAGCAAATAGAAAGTCATGTGTTAGCCTGTCAGAGGCCTTCTCTTGATCTAGGCCTAGTACAAGTCCTTGGATATCTTCATTACTACCCTTCTAGAAAATCGCTCTCAAAACCATAAGGTTATCTTGCTGACTTCTATGTGGGATGGCACAAGTCTGGGCAGGACTAATTAGTTTGTTAGTCACAGCTGAGAGCCTAGATAGGAGAATTTTACTCAATATGGATAGATAGGTCATTGACAGTGTAAAGGTGTGTGGCACATTCATAAGGTAGAAAAAATGGGCAGACTGGATGGGTCTTGTGGCCCTTATCTGCCGTCAACCTCTGTGTTTCTATGTTTCTAATATTTTAAGGTCCGTATTCAACAGGCTTAATGGCCTCCAGTTACTTAGATCTTCACGCACCTCTTTTTTATACAATGCTATAAGAGCTGCAATATTCATAGAGTCAGCTAGGGTAGCAGACTGTAACATATGTTTAAATAATATTGTCAATGCTGGGGCAAGTTCATCACAAAAGGTTTTATACAACTTTGGCCAAATGCCATCAGACCCTGGAGCAGTGTCACTTGTAAGTTTCTGAATGGCAAGCTGGACTTCATCTAGGGTGATATCTTTAGTTAAAATTTGGGATTCAGATTCCGACACTTGTGGAAGGTTTCAAATTTCGAATTTCTCTTTTATTGGCAAGTTTAAGATATAGTACAACATCTCATCAGCAGTGTGATGAAAGGCATCAATCAAATACAGATCTAGTAATCTCTGATATAGTGGTTCACATTATTACAAAATCTAGGTAAAAACGAAGTTCCATGGCTTAATAGGATCTGAGACATAGATAGAGGATAAGATAATGTTATACACTACTTTAAGCCCAAGGCTTCAATGTGATGGATACAGTTCTGTGCAGTGGAAATTAAGTCTCTGTCCCAGTATCCATATGAGTAATTGTCCTTCAACAAACAAAAACGTGTCCAATATGTCCTCTGAAACTTGAAGTAACATTAGAACTAAATTAAAAAAACAAAGGGCGTTCATGCACAGCAGCAATTTTCTGTTTACAGATTTTTCATGGTCCTGCGGCATAGGTGCTTTACCTTAACCTCACCTCCCCTCTTCTAGAATTCATAACCTTAAGGTCAGTTATGGTTGGCATGGAGTCAGAGACCCAGATCCCCTTCATCCATACCACCAGAGTGTATTATTATATCTCCCGTTGTGTGGTTTCTTCCCCTCTTTCCTGCTCTCCTTCCCCCCTCCAGATCTGCCAGGGTTGCCAGAGCTCCAGGAATTTTCACTTTTCTTAGGTGTACCATATAAGTGATGTTCTCCAGACGTTCCAATTCCTCTACCCTCGAGCATATTCTAGACAATGATTACACCTAGAAGTGTCGCAGGCAGAGCTCAGATGGGTACGAGCCCCACACTTAAAGCAGGACCTGGGTTGCCCAGTGTAGAAAAGTGATCCTCTGTCTTTGCCTTAAAAAAGCTATTAGGAAGGTGTACAGGAGGGTCATTGTTGGTTGAAAACAGCTTAATTCTAATTCTCCACCCCCCTTTCCATATTTGCTCACTATCCAAAAAAGGAGTGGGACTATCTATAACTTCTCATCTCTGTCTCAATCAGAATAAAATGACCTCAGCATTAACCCTCTCGTTTTTGAACATGAAAGTGATATTCTTGACAGATGGTTTTGTAAGGGGAACAGTCAAAAATGGAATCCATAAAGGTGTATTCTTGAGAACCTGAAACTGAGACCAAAACCTATTTAAACTAGAAACATTTTTAAAGTTGACATAATTGTAATTGTCAATATGTATTAAAGCAAAGACGTCTTATGAAAAAAACGTCATTGATCCTTTTAGTAAAAGTTTTGCAAAATGAAATCTACCCAGCGGTGTTTCCAGCCCTCCTTTGTAAATAATGCGCACAGCATTCCTCTTGGGTGCAGGTCCACCTTTCTTTTGAAATAGATCTGCGAGCGTGAACACGTGGTTTAGCCAGGCTCTCTGACCAAGGTCTCTAAGTGTGGCATCTGTAGATCTGAGCCTTATAGGATCTCCTTGAGCAAAGTTCGTGCTTTCAGGGGGTTGGTTTGTAGGGAAGATAGGATTTGTACTACCAGTGTCATTTGAAACTGAGGGGGCACCAGGGTTATTACCCTTTGTGGATGGTTGCTTGGAGTTACCCCAAGGTATACTAGCACTGTCTGTATCAGTGGGGGGGGGGCACCCTTTTATCTTGATAATTAGTATTGAATTCTTTATTGTAGGTTTTGACTGTGAAGTCAGACAGATCTGGGATCCAAGCGCAGTCTGCTCTCTGGATCCAACCCATGTCTTCCAAAGTATGTATCGGGGACCAGTTCCCTGAAACAATTTTGGTGTATCTGGTAGGAGAGGCTTTGCTCCCCAAGTCAGACGAGGAGGTAGTGTTTCTGCTGGAGCACCATGCTAAATGGCCTTGCTTCTGCACAGTTCGAGCATTAGATGAGGTAAGGTGACCGCTCTGTTCCTGAACAGTAGGAGTCGGCAGGGTAGAACATTGCAAGACTTGATTAGTAGAAGAGTGCGGCCTAGGGCCAAGCCTCTGTTGGCCCATTCTTGCAAGTTCTATAGCAGTTTCTTGCAAAGCATCCGGTGGCTCTGGGCATATGACTAAATGATCATTATCACTGCCAGCACCCTTTGCAGACTGTCTGTGTTCAATTTACTGTTCTTTCTCCACTGTTGCATTGCTCGTTGACTGAACCGTAGTTATGTTGACAATTGCTGGAGTTGCGGCAGTCTTTGAGGATATTGCATCATGTAACTGACTCGCTGTGACAGAAGAGGTATTTCTCTGCAATTTTAAAAGCTTAGACTGCATCTTTTGTTTCCTATGTAAATGCCTTTGCTTTTCCTCATTTATCTGTGTTAGCAGAAAGTCTGCAGTTCTAATAGCATTGTCTAGTATGTTATCTCCAGCCTAATTAAGCAAGTCTGAATTGTTTACCTCAGCTTGTCCAGCAATGGAAACTTTTTCACTCAGATCTTCAGTAGAAACAAACACCTCGGTTCCTATGTCGGCTTCCTGCATTTCCAACAAAATAACAGCATTTTTGACAACCTCTAAGGTTGAGAGAATGGGGGGGGGGGAGGTCGGCCTCCCTGTCTCAGTAGTGTCCATCCTCCCTCCTGCATCCACCATGGTGGCCATCTTGGAAAGACGGCCAGAGGTTCCCTTTCTGGTGAGTGAGGGAATTTCCCCGGTGTCCTGGCCAAATTTCCCCCATTCACAGACAGTACCACCAACAGTTTAATCTGGTCCAATTTCAGTTGGTTACCATCTGCATCTCCCCCGGGTCACTCCTGAAAAAGGGACTTCTAGTCTCAGTGGGCCTACCTGGTCAACAAAATTCAATAAATAAAGTAATTAACTCTGCAGTTCAGTGTCTGCAACAGCATGGGCATCGCCATTTTGATGAACCATGACCCAAGACAAGGTACCCGGAGCCTGAGAGTCACAGAAGAAATACCAGAAGCACTCTGGGAGCCAGAGGGACAATGTGCTTTATTTATTTTTTACCAGGTGAATGCTCTGCTCCAAAGGACCATTTTCAGGCACGACCCAGGCCATGAAGATGGCACAATAATATGGTACAAAGGAAACTGGTACAAAAGGTAAAGTGACTGCAAGCAGTTACAGTACACAGGTGACACATTTAAGTAACGCTATACAAATGGAACAGATTTGTGCAGAACTGGGCATAAAGTGAACACATTACAAATGAGTCAGGTGCACAGAGGTACAGTGGCAGCACAGTGCCCACATAATACACTCCAGTATCAGCAATTTCAAGATACAACATGCAAGAAGCAACAGTTTCCATAGTCAATTTGCACAGTGTGGCTTCCTTTAGACTGGGTCTGTCTGGTAACTGGGGAAGGGGGGCAAGTACAGGTGACTGCTGCTGCAAGAGAAGTCTTGTAGTGGGACTTGAATAGGGTGTGTGAGTCCAGAGTCCACAGGAGAGCAGATAGGCTGTTCCACAGATTTGGGGCAGCTGAAGAGAAGGCCTTCTGACCCATGCATGTGGTGACCAGTGGGTACTTTAATGCAAGGCTAGAGGAGTTCCAGAGGCCTCAGTGGTAAGGCTTTGGCTTCAGTGTGGGGGGACACCTCTTTTTCCTTAATGGATTTATCCCCAAGGCAGCCTAGTAGGTAGTCCCAATGGGCCTGTAGGGGAACCATCCTAGGGCCTGGTAGAGGGAGCAGTGATGTTTGGAATAATGTGCCATCAGGGCAAGCCTACAGATATTGTTGTGGGTTGTATTTAATCTGGCGAGCCCTGAAGATGAGGTTTGTGTGCAGATGGGAGAACTGTAGTCCAGCAGGGGAAGTAAGGTGCCCTGACCAATAGCGAGTCTGACTTCTGGAGTTAAATAATCCTTAAGTCTGCATCCGACTCCTAGTTTCTAGTTCATATGACCCCAAGGTATTTGAAGGAAGTCACTGACTCAAAGGCTGAGCCATCAGGAGATAGGATACGAAGAAGAGTAGTGTCCCTAGTCACCATAGCTAGCCTGGATTTTAGTCTGAAGAGCATGACCTTAGTCTTCTTGGCATTAATCAGGAGTCTGTTTGTTAGGAACCATTGCTGGATGGTACCAAAGTTGTTTGTAAGTGTGTTTGAGAGTTCTGCTGGGGTCATAGCACTCTGGTATAGGATAAGGTCATCAGAGTACAGTAGTGAGTTATACATGATGCTATCCTTGGGAAGGGAGTTTACAAATAGGGAAACAGGATGGGTCTGAGAATAGATCCTTGGGTGACTCCAGAGTTGACCTCCTGGATACTGGAGGTTGCACCCCCTGTGCAGACTGCCCGAGTTCGACCCGCGAGGTAGTCTTGAAACCAAGCAGTGGATGTGGTGGAGCACCCAATGCCACTCAGCTTACTTAGGAGGATATTGTGGTAAACCAGTTTAAAGGCTGTGGTGATATCCACAAAGACAGCATCAGTGAGTTTGCCTTCATCCATGTTATGAAAAACATGGTTTGTGAAGCAGATCAGGGCTGTGGTGGTGGTGCTGTGGCCCTTCTTAAAGCCATGTTGGGGACAGAGGCGGTTGTATTTGGCCACATGGTCAGAGATCTGCTAGTGCTCAAACTTTTCAAGAATTTCTCATTTAGGTGGGAGAGGATGGAGAGGGGGCAGTAGTGGTAAACTAATAGAGGATCGCCAGATTTCAAGATAGGGATGACTCTAGCTTGCTTCCAGAGTTGTGGTATGAATGAAGAGGTAAGGGAAAGGTTAAAAACTGCAGTCAGGGGTCTGGCAATGGCATGGGCTACGAGGTCTAGGAATCTAGGGCAGAAGCCATCACTACTGGCACTGCTCTAGGTGAGGAGGCTCATGAGGAGCTTATGGGTTTCTAGAGGGGAGATAGCCTTGAAGTAAAAAGGAGGAATGTTTGAGATCTTCCTAGACTTAGTCTTCACCATTTATTCATACTGCTGGGTTACAAGCCAGAGGTGCTGGGATGCTGCGGGAACCAAAAATCTTCAGGAGGGCTGGCAGTGAGGTAGGACTGTGCATGCATGGCACCATAAGACTGGTTCATGCCTGTGTAGGCTACCTCGGCGTCGACCCTCCAACCACCTTAGTTTCTTTTTTCCTGCCATCGAGTGCACTTCAGTGACGATGACGCTTATCTGCCAGGATTCAAATTGTCACGTCTGTATGACAACAGCGTTTAGTTGTTCAGTTTTTATCTGTGATTTTGTTTTTAAATAAAAAGAATTTTATTATTTTTTCCTCTCAGCTCTACCAATTGAAGGAGTCTACCATGGATGGAGACAGTGATGGTAGGGACTCTGTGTTGGAAGGCTGCTCTGGCAGTTGTTCTGTGTCCGGTCCGCTGCCCTTTCTGGAGGCGGGATCCAGCCACGGGCATTCCAGTGTTCAGGATGAAGGACAGTCTTCCTGTAAACACAAAAAGAAGCGGGCCTGTTCCCGATCCAGGTCAGGGACCTGGCACCGCTCTGCCTCAAGCTCTTCCTATCAGAAGAGGAAGAAGCGGTACCACTCGAGGTCGCCCTCTGGTATGTCTTCCAAGAGGTCTTCGGTGGTCAAGAGTGGCAGGCCATCTCCGGATCGGGATTCCAGTTCCCTGATGGCTTCCGCTCTTGATTGTGCTGATTCTCATCCCCAGAGCCCTTCTCTGTCCTCTTAAGGGGTTTACAGTGGGCAGTTACGTCAGTGGGCTGCTCTTATGGAGCAGTGGGTACTGCTTCTGTCTCATTTGCCCCTTCCCATGGATCGGGTTCCTGGGCCCTCAGACCTAGGGACCTTGGGACCATGGTTGGGTCCTTTGGGGCAGGTTGAGTGCTTGGTGCCGGCAACAGTGTCTTCTCCCTTGCTGGTGCCCATGCCGCTGACGCCAGTTCCACGTGCCTTTCCCCCTCACTTTGTTTCCTTGCAGGGGCTGGCACAGGAACCATCCTCTTCCCCTTCTTTTTCCTTTAGGTGTGGGTTGGATCTTCGGGTGGCCCCATTGTGGTTGGTGCTGGCCTCTACGCCACAGGCGGCACTGGCTCCTTATGGGTCGGTATTGGGTCTTGCAGTGCTGGGTCCAGCGCTGAGTCCCACTGTGCTGGGTACAGTACCAGTTCTGGTGTCTCCTGTTTATCCTTTCCCCAAACCAGGCAGCGGTCTTCTGGGGGTTGCTCCTACCCTCTTTGAGGGTTACTTGGAGCAGGATGAGTCTGATCCCAACCTTTTAATTTCTGAAGAGGGTGATGAAGACTCATTCTACAGCATGGATGGTAAGCCCTCAGTACCAGTTGAGAACCCTGTGGAGGATCTCTTGTTCTAGTCTTTGCTTAGGAATATGAGGACAACCCTGGCTCTTCAGACGTGTTCTGTAGACCCAGGTAGACTGTTATGCCTGGAGTGGCTCCATGTTCCTAATATTCCAGTGAACCTTATGCCACCAGTCCCCCCACTCTTCAAGATCTTGGCTGAAGCTGTGTGGGTGTGACCTGCCCTCATCCCTTCTATCTGCAAGTCCATACATAGGAAATATGTCCCTCCCAAGGAGAGACCCATTTTAGCCTTGCAACCCATCGCAGATGCTCTGGTTGGCCTTGCTCAGTATAACAAAACTGTTCTTCCTCAGGAAGTATCATCACGTCCTATCAATAAGGAATCTCTTAAGATAGATACCATGGGAAAACGGGCCTTCAGAGATGCAACTCTGGGAATGCCTATTGCCAGTTATCAAGGCACTTCTCTCAATATGAGTATGCCCTTTAGACTTCCCTTAAATCCCTAGTGGAAAGCCTCCTGGAGTTTGACTCCTATTTGAGATTTTACAGATTGTTACCCGGAGTTTAGAATGTAATAGCCATCAACTGAAAGCTTCCATGGATGCATACGACACTGCATCCAGGATGGCTGCTGCTAGAATCTGTATTGGAAGATATTCCAGGCTTTGGACATCAGGGTTTTCCTCTGATGCTTAACAGCAGGTGACGAATGTCCCTTTTGATGTTACATATCTGTTTGGCTAACAGGTAGAGCAAGCCCTGGAAGCCTCTCAGAAAACCAGGGCTGTTATTAAAACAGCCAGGCTGGTTCCTTCAGCTCCGTAGAGGGGCAGGAACCATCAGTTTTTTTGTAACAGGCAGCCCTTTCAAGGCATAGGCTGAGGAGCTCCAAACAAGCACCAGTCTCCTCAGCTGCTAAAGAAAATGCAGTGGAAGGTACAAAAGCCAAAAGCGCCCAGTGCCACCCTCTGAAAGTCTGGCCCCAGTCTCACCTCAGCTGCCCGAGGTGGACTTCTTGGCAATGGGAGGTCATCTGTGTCAGTTTTAAAACCAATGGAAGTCTATCACTACAGACAAGTGGGTCCTCCAGATTGTTAGAGAATGGTACTCTCGCAACTTTGTGGAGATTTCCCCAGACCTTCCACCCAAGCGATAGCACAATCTGTCAACCATTCAGTCAGACCTTCTCACTTCAGAGATACTGGGCCATCTCAACATCAGGGCAGTGGAAATAGTTCCCTGTGCAGAGTGGAACACAAGTTTCTACTCCCATTACTTTCTGGTTCCAAAAAAGATGGGTGGCATGCACCCCATTCTCAACCTCAGAAAGCCGAACAAGTACTTGTACAATGAGAAGTTCAAGATGGTCTCCTTAGGGACACTTCTACCACTTCTCCAACACCACATCTGGCTGACATCCTTGGACATGCAAGACACCTACCAGCACATTCTAGTACACCACAAGTACCTTCGCTTTGTGGCCTTGGGTCACCACTACCAATTCTGAGTCCTACCCTTTGGGCTGTCCTTGGTGCCTCAAGTCTCTGCCAAGTGTTTTGCAGTCCTCGCTGCACACCTTTGAAGACTGAGCGTTCAGGTCTTCCCTTACTTAGATGACTAGCTTTTGGAAAGTCCAGCAAGGTAGGAGACACAGATAGCGATATCCATGCATCTCAGTTCCTCACCTCAGTGGGGTCCTGCTGAACCTGGAGAAGTCACAGCTTCAACCCTCTCAGCAGCTCCTCTTCATAGGAACTCTTCTGGACACTAAAAAGGCAAGGGAGTTTCTCCCGGAGGACAGGAGGAACAACGTTCTGTCCTCCGGATAAAGTGTTGGAGTACCTGCTGGATCTTTCAGATGCAGGACTACAATATTCATCTGTAAAGGTGCACCTCTGTGTGCATTTGGCCTATCATGAGCCAGTCCAGAACATGTCCCTGGCTCAATTACCGCTGTACAAGAGATTCCTCAAAGGCATTCTTCACATGAGGCCCCCAGTTAGGAAGCCAGTTGCCCCCTGAGATAGTAATATCATGCTAGACATGCTCACTTGTAAACCCTTTTTGATTTTGATTTGAAGTTTCTGACCTGGACTGCCTTACAGGTTGCCATCACTTCTGCTCGCAGGGTCTCGGAAATGCATGCCTTGGTCACAGACCCTCCGTATACCATCTTTCATAAAGACAAGGTGGTCTTTCATACTCACCCAAAGTGGTTTCAGATTTCCACCTCAACCAGCCCTTGGTTCTTCCCACTTATTTCTCTAAATTCCAAAATGAAGGGGAATGTACCCTTCATTCCCTGGACGTTAAAAGGGCTCTGCAGTTCTACATCGATAGAACCGGGAATATCCGTTAGGCCAAGCAACTCTTTGTGTCCTTCAATGCGGCCTGGCTGGGTCAGCCAGTGTCCATCAGATGTATCTCTGCTTGAATAATTGCATGTCTTTGCCATTGCTACTCTTTGGCACAGGTCAAGTTGGAGGGCCAGGTGCATGCCCACTCTACCAGAGTGGTTGCTGCATCCTTAGCAGAGATCTGCTCTGTTCCCATTGTTGACATTTGTAAGGTGGCTACTTGGAGCTCAGTACACACTTTCCTGAAGCATTATGCGCCGGATGTCCATGCCAGATAGCATGTTTCATTTGGCGGGACAATCCTTAATAGACTTCTGTCCTGAGTGAATTCCGTCTCCTACTGCCCTGCTTGGGGGATTTGGTTTTAGCTTGGTGTTCTAACCCAGCACTATGAATAAATAGTAAAGACTTTAAGTCCAGGAAGATATGAAAATTATGTACTCACTGTAATTCTTGATCTTCTTGGACAAGTCTTCACCATTTATTTGTATGCCCACCCACCATCCTCTGAGCTCACTCTGTCTGTCTCTGGTCTTCGCTCTCTCATTTGGTTTGAGCTGTGAAGACATTGTTTAAATGAGCCGCCCTTATGCGGGTCAGTTGGGCTATCTTATGCCCTTGTTAGGTTACATGTTTCTTAGGTTATATTACGCTGCAACTCCTCGTTAAAAAAAGGTACTGAGGTGGTTGGATGATCGGCGCTGAGGTAGCCTAGACAGGCACGAGAATTACAGTGAGTAAGTAATTTTCATTTATCTGTGACCTTGGCCAGAAGGACACTGGTCTGCATTGTAAGGGGGGAGTTTAGCAAGGTAGTCAGACAGGTCTGTGAATTTGGTGTTGAGGGCTTCTGCAACCTTGGAAGGGTCAGTTAAGGATCCTGCCCCTGTTACAAGTTTAATGGCAACCTGCCTGGTCATTGGTGTGATAAGGGAGTTAACCGTTGAGTAGAAATTTGTGGGGTTGCCAAGGTTGTGGGATTGAAGGTTATGGAGGTACTTTGCCTTGTGTGATTTTACTGCTTTTTTGCAGAGGTTATTCATGTATCTGTAATCATTCTAGAGGAAGGGGAAGGCTTTGTGTGCTGCTCATTTGGCATCTCTCTCCTTTCTCATCGTAATGTAGTCCTTTGAGAGCCATCTTGTTACCACCATGTACTCTCCATGTGGATAGGGGCAATTGCCTTTCTTGGTTTGCAGTCAGAGCTACAGTAAGGAAACAGAGAGTGGAGTTGACACCCATCATCCTGTGTAGGACTGACCAGTTCACTGCCCCAATGTTCAAGAACAGGCAAGTGGCGTTGTATTTAGAGAAGTCTCTAAAGGTCAAGTATTTGGGGCAACAGCGGAGGGAGGTTGTAGGACCAGATTAAAAAGGTAGGGGAGTTGACACTGATAGAGTCAGACAGACCAAGTGCTGAGAGAGCTTTCAACACTGGGCCCAGTCTCTACAGTGATTGTATCCCAGGCACCGGTTCCCCTTTGCCAGCGCCGGGACCAGTGCCGGCTGCCCTTTTGTCAGCACTTGTGCCGGTTCCTTCTCTGCTGGTGCTGGTGTAGTCTGTCTTGACAACTTCAAGAGCTGGGTCAGGGAACCATAGGTCCACCCCTCTCTCAGCCCCTCTTCCTGGGGAGGATCTGGAGGGGGACGAGTCTGACCCCTAACTCATCATTATTTCTGAGTGCTGCGATGATGACTCTTTTTATAACCTGGATAAGTCACCCCAAGCCTTCTCCTGTGCCCCAGGAGGATCTTTCTTTTCTGGCTGTCCTTCGCAACATGTACACAACTCTTGCCTTTGAGCCTTCTGCCACTGACCCTGGGAAGCGTCTCCATCTGAAGTGGCTCAACGTTTCCACCATGCCAGTTAATCTCATACCTCCTATTCCCCTTTCATTTGAGACTCTCTCAGATGCAGTATGGGCTAGACTTGTGTCTCTCCCCTCTGTCTTTAGGCAGAGAGATCATAAGTATACTGCCCCCAACGACAGACTTATCCTTGCTTCCCAGTCTATAGCTGACAAGATTGTCATTTTGGCTCAGAATGACAAAGCCATCCTCCCTCAGGAGGTCACTGCACATCCCATCAATAAAGAGTCTCATAAGAGAGACACAATGGGGGGAAAAAGGGCATTTGCTGCTGCTACCATTAGCATAAGGACTGCCAGCTACCTGGGGCATTTCTCAAAGCATGAGTATGCCCCTTGGACTTCTCTTAAGTCTCTTGCGGAGTCTTTGCCCGAGTCGGAGACTAAGCAAAAGATACTTCAGATTGTCACTCATGGCACTGAGTCAAACATTCATCAGCTGACGGCAGCAGTGGATGCCTTGGACACTACCTCCCATTCTGCTGCTGGGGGAATCTGCATTAGGAGACTCTTCTGGCTTCGGACATCTGGTTTCTTGAATGATGTCCTGCAGCAGGTTATAAATGTTCCCCTTAATGGTTCCTATTTGTTTGGTCAACAGGTAGAAAGGTCTCAGAAGACCAGGATGGCCATCAAGACTTCTCAGCCTGCCCCCTCTCACCCCCAGAGGGGAAAGGAGGGAAGTTTTTATCGCAGTAATCAGTCCTCTTGAGGTAAAAGGAAGGGAGCTCAAGTTAAGTCCCAGCTTTCCCAGCTGCATAAGAAAGCGCAACCGAAGGCACAGGTACTGAAAGTGCCCAGTGCCACTCTCTGAAATTCTGACCCCAGTCTTGCCTCAGCTGCCTGAGACAGACCTCTCCTGTCTGATGGGGGGGCATACCTTAGTTTTACTGTCAGTGGGAATCCATCACCATGGACTAGTGGGTTCTCTTTGAACTTCCAGGAGGGATGCTCACTGAACTTTTTTGAACTCCCTCCGGATTATCCACCCAGAAAGCAACCCCCCCCCCTTTCAGCTCACATGTCAGAGTTTCTCATGAAAGAGACTGGGGGCTTCTTGAGCAACAGTGCAGTGGAAGTAGTGCTGGAGGCAGAGTGCAGCACAGACTTCTACCCCATTACTTTCTCATTTTGAAAAAGTCAGGGGGCATGCATCCCATTCTCGACCTCAGGAGTTTGAACAAGTTCATGCAGTGGGAGAAGTTCAGAGTGATCTCCCTAGGGACCCTGATACCGCTCCTCAAGCCGCAGGACTGGTTGGCTTCTCTGGACATGCAGGATGCCTGCCAACAAATCTTGATCCACCCCAGCCACCACAAGTTTTTCTGCTTCATGGTTCTGGATCATCATTACCAACTCTGGGCCCTGCCCTTTGGGCTATCATCGGTGCCTCAAACCTTTACAAAGTGCTTTTCTGTTCTTGCAGCGCACCTTCGAAAGCTCAGACTCCAAGTTTTTCACTATCTGGATGACTGGTTGTTAGCCAGTTCATCCAAGCAGGAGACAGAATGAACAGAGGCCACAGCCTCACAGTTCCTGGCCTCTATGGGAGTCCTGTCAAATCTAGAGAGGTTGCAGCATCAGCCCTCTCAGCAGCTTCTGTTCATAGGAGCCCCCTGGACACCACCAGGGTGAGGGCCTTTCTTCAAGGGGACAGACAGAAGGCCATCCTTTGGATGGCTGAATTCATCATGGAGCACATGTCCATTCAGGCTGTCTCTATGCAGTGCATGCTAGGTTTCATAGCCTCTTCCATCTTCATGGTACCTCTGGCTGGGCTGCACATGAGGACAACCCAGTGGATGCTCAGCACACAGTGTTCTCCAGTAACGCATCCTCAGTCTCATCCCATCAAGGTGACAAAGCCTCTGCTTTGGTCACTTACATGGTGGACACAGGAGGACAATCTCCTGCAGGGCCTTCCTTTTCTCAACCAGAAACTCAGGTAACCCTTACCACAGATGATTCTCTGCTGGGATGGGGAGCCCATTGTCAGGGCCACCACACTCAGGGAGTCTGGAGCCCTACAGAGTCCCACCTCCACATCATTGTGTTGGAGATGAGAGCAGTCCTTTACGCCCTCCGGGCCCTGGTGGACTTAATCAGACACAAGATAGTCTTCTTCCAGAAGGACAAGTGTGTCATGTACTACAAACAAACAAGGGGAACACATTTTTATCCTCTCTGCAGGGAGGTGATGAGAGTGTGGGAACAGGGAACAGGACATTCTGATCCAGGTGTTCTATCTGCCAGGGGCTCAGCACAATCTAGCAGATGGGCTCAACTGAGCAGAAGCAGCTCCTCACGAGTGGTCATTGGCACCAGATGTCATGTAGTCTCTGTTTGATGAGGAACCCAAGATGTGGACCTTTTTCGGTGACCCACAGAACAGCGATGCTAAAACTACGAAAGACCAAAATCGGCAGTTCGCTGTAATGGTCTTGTGGTACATCGACACCACATCTCTCGGTGTTGCACCCCCTTCCTGAAACAACTCCTACCTGGAGTTGATTATATTAAAATGTGGGGAGTGTGGGGGCTCTGCATCGTTCTTCTTTTTATTTTTTTGTTATCATAGAATGCTTTTTTCTCCTCCGCTGCGGAGTGGTAATGGCGAGTCATCCAGCCACCGGCACCCATACCCCCAGACCAGGTCTGGCCAGCGACACACTCTTCCCCCATAGGCTGGCAAGTAGACAGGATCCCTTCCCCCTTTGGGGACCTGGAACTCAGACACCCAGGAGGTGCACTTCTCATGTCTGGGCACGCAAGGTACAGCCATTAGCCGCCATGATCACCCCACAATTTTCCGCCATTATCTCCCATAGGAGTCGGACGTGCAATGGAGTCAGCGCACAGCCATGTGGACACCCGCTGCGCTCCATCCCTTGATTGTGCACGCAAACTGTAGGGCGTCTGGCCTCTGCCAGTTGCCGCTGCAGAACGTTACAATTCACCCACCCACCCCAGAGGAGGGAGAGCAGTCATGGGATGCTCAATCCTCCCTCCCTCTCCCCTGCCAACCCTCGGTGGCCCAAGTCTGTTCCTGTACCCAGGTCGCCGGTGTGGCGTGAGGTGTGGAGTCCAGCACCTCAACCCTCAGCGCCACGGGGATGGCTCCTGTGCATCGTTCTTCTGATGGCGCAATGCCAAGTGTTAGCATTGTGCCGTCACTGCAATGGACTTCGACAGATTTTCTGCCGATAGGATGTGGTGAAACTGAAATTTTTGCATCCCCACTCAGTGTCAAACTGCCTTGATTCTGTTCCAAAAATCCAGAATATGGCTTTTTCTGTAGCACTCCACATTGTCAATGGGTAATCATAACAGCTTGGTATTGTGCACCCCTACCAGGGGAAATGGCACAGCCCAAGCTTTAGAATGTTGGTCACATGAGGATTCCAAGCAGCAGCAACTCCCCAGTTAAGCTGTGCCATTTGAAGGGGGTCAGAGTTACTTTTATCTTTTCTCAAGATTTTCAGGATTCAAGATTTCAAGGCTTCTGTGGGGCTGCAGTTCCTCACAGCAGGTTAGGGCTGCCTGTTTTCAGGGAGCACCCCTAAATTGAAATTGTTCCTGTTAAACTGTGGCTTTCAAATGGAATAGCCTACCTTTTCCCATTTCCCTTTGTGGATTATGAGCCATTTCTGCATCGTTAGGGTATTTTTAATGGTCTCCATTTAAAAAAAAAAAAAGGTGCTGTAGGTAGGTAAAATTTCATTTAGTTCTGGGAGTGTAGGGTCTCTGTGGGGGTCCTTTGGCTTTGAGATTGGTTCCTCCCCCCTTCAGGTTTTGTATTCTTATTTCTTCCTAAGTTGATTTTAATTTCTGGTATTCCCCCCGAGTTTTTTTTTCCTTTTCCACAGCCCTATGATTTTTCCCGTTTGCGTGGCCGCCATAAACAGTTGGGTGCGTGCTCTTCTTTCAGGCCATTTTCCCGCCTTTGTTTTCATGCGTGCCCATGGTGCTGTGTTTGCGCGACGCATGGCACATTCACGTAGTGCAATAGCCTATGAATTGCATTGCGCTACTGCGCCTGCACGCCTGCTGGTGCACACATGCCACGCAAGCACGCTAATATTCTGTGAGTGCACCTGCTAGTGAGCATGCACGCCTATTTAGCATCGTTTGGTGCACAAATTATTGCCTACAACTCAGTGGAGAGTTTGTTTAGCCCAGCAAAGCTATATCGAGATATTAGGGCTAATTATTATATTTTGCCTCGCAATGTTACTTGGCAGACAGTTATATCTTTTTCTGGCACCATGACTTATTGGAGACCATTAATCATGAAATGATGTAAGACCTGTAAAAGGGTGATGAGGCCTTCCCCCATGGGTTTTTTTTGCCCTTATTGTGTTGCTCAGCACCCTCCAGCTGGTCCTCCTGCCTGGAGAGGAGGAGCACCTGGTTCTTCAGTTGGCAGTGGCAAGCAAAATTGCGAAACATCACTTTTGTGGCTCATGAGTGAGCTTGGGTCCTGATGTTCCACATGTCCAGGTGTGGCACAACAAGCTTAGGCTGCGATAACAGATGTGCAGGCAGACCCTGAACCTGCCTTCTTAGAAGGCCAGGATGAGGATTTCAGGGATCTTTGGGAAGTTCTCGACCTTACATGAAATTAATTAAAAATAAAAACAAAAATGGCTCTCAGACGAGGAGAACATTCCACTCCCTCTGTAGAGAAGGAAGAGGAAAGAGAGTGGATGGAATCCAAGTCAGAGATTCCTTCCTCCTCTGTTTGATAAGTGCTTGTCTTTTTTGGATAGATGAGGCATGTAGTTCCTTACAGCTCAGGAGGTACAGTCCATGGAGATGGTAGATGTTAATCCCACTCTGTCTCCATCCTTTTCAGCTACTATGTGACCAAAATTATTGAGCAGCAGTGGGCAGGTGTGGATCAGAGAAGGTATCTTCCCAACCAAAGTCACGGATCTTCCATTTTTTATGGAAAAGATCTTGCAGGTGGGAGGCTCCTAGGCTGAAAGACAAGGCCATTTGTATTTCTGTTAAAAAAATTAAAAAAATACCACTCTGCCTATCAAAGGCTGTTTGGCCCTAGCAGATTCTCATGTCAAGTGGGTGGATACTGTGTACAGCAGGGGTTTTGCCTCTATCAACACAAACATTTGTATGTCTTGTGCTTCTTTTATTATTGCCGGGGGCCTTAAACATATGGGTCACTACACTGGCCAGTTTCCCCTCTGCCTGACTATGAAGGTGTGAACCTTTTGCAATTGATGGCCATGGCCTCCCCCTTTCTAGGTGGTTATACACTGGAGAATTGCACATATCAGCCCACTCAGCCTACTTTATTGTTTTCGGCCATGAGGGCCATGTGGCTTAGTCATTGGGTCACTGATTAAGCTTCATCAGCTAAGCTGTTTAACCTCCCCTTGAGGGAGGCTGATGGTTTGATTCTGACCCGGATACTATTGTAAAGGATATGTGGCAAGAAGGGCTATCTCCAGTGTCAAACAACAGTGTAAGACTACCGTAACCCAGAGGGGCCACGGTAATGGCTGGCGCAGACCGTTCCGACGGGGGTTCCGTTCTTCATAATTTTGGCTACAGAGAATAGAGGAGCCTACTCGGGTAACAAAGGTTACAGTATCAGAGGTGCCCTGGCCAGGCACCATGCAAGAGGTCCGGCACCAAAAGCCCATCCCTTACTCATTTTCTTTAGCAGAAGATTACAGGAGTTTTTCTTAAGATGGGCTAAAAACAGTGCCTGAAGCCTTATTAAGGGAGGCTTTATTCTGCCCCAGTTTCCAATGATGTCACAAAGTCCAGGTGTTGTCAGAGACCCTGACCCCCTCATTCAGTTGGGGCCATCGTAAAGGTCCCACTAAGCGAACAAGGTCCTATTGGATCTATTTCATAGTTCTCAAGAAGTTGGGGGGAGAAGAACTCTATTGAGCCATCTCAGATCTTGGGATACCTGATGGTAAAATTTTCTACATGAAACCAGGGAAGGTTATTCTCGCCTTCTCGGAAGGAGACCTGATTGACAGAAGTTCAGTGGCTCAGGATGCAGTCATCTGAATCTGCCCTGGCAGTGATAGATTTAATCCCTTGGGCTCGCTTCCATATGCAGCCTATTCAAATGGGCTTGCTGACAGCCTGGGATCCCTCATCAGAGGATTATCAAGCCAGTTTTCCCTTTACCCCTCAGCTTGATCACTCCTGAGTTGCTGAGTGGATGTGCAGGATCTGAACAAGGGTTCCACTGGAACTTCCCCAGAGTTAATTCTCACAGCAGATGTTAATTGCACGGATGGTGGGCAGCCTAGAGCCAACTTCACATTCAGAGAAATTGGTCAGCCTAAGACCAGCATCAAGACATCAAAGTTCAAGAGATGGAGGTGGTCCGCTTAGCTCCCCATTGCATTTAAAACAATGCCACTAAGCATTGCATACATAAATATTAAGGTGGCACAAGCAGGGAGATGTTTCAAGAGGCCGCTGACCTGTCAGAAGTTTACCTGGCAGGGGAGTTGAACCTTCAGGCGAACTGGCTAAGTAGTGAAAATGTTCACTTTGTGGAGTGGAGGTAGAACCCAGAGGTTTTTGAACTCCTGTGCAACCAGTTCAGTCATCCTCTGATCAATCTGTTCACAGCCAGTCACAATGCTCAGATCCAACAAGGTTCTTCAGTCATTTTTTGCATCCACAGATGGAGTCAGAGGTCGCTCTGCCTCAGGAGTGGACCTTCGGCAGAGTGTATGCTTCCTCCACTAACTCTTCTTCCAAAGTCATATTTAAAAAAATAAACAAAGGAATAATAAATAATTATAAAAGACACTCTAGAGGAAGCTGCCTCTTATTAGCTGCAGAGTGGCTGAGAAGACTGTAGTTCTCAGACTTAGTGAATCTAGCTCAGCAAGCAACCTTCCAGTGTGAAGAGACCTGCTGTCAGGGTCCCATTCTGCACCAAAATCCAGGAGTGATGCAGTTCACGGCCTGGCTTCAATAAAAAAAGAAAAAAGTTTTCTCCAAGAAACTAGTTGACACCTTGATGGCTGGCAGTAAAAACCTCTATGTCCACTGCCTATGCTTGGGTAGGGGCCACCTGTTTTATTGTGGTCCAGAAGGGAAGGATTTTAAGCCTCCAACGGCCTCTGTTCCACAGATTTTGGATTTTTAAAGGACAGCATGGCAATGAGTTGACATTGAGAACACTGAGAGGCTATGTTTCTGCTCTCGGAGTACCCTGTCTTTTTTTTTTTTTACCTAGGAACTAATAGGCGCGTGTTTAGTAGGAGTTGTCTGTTGTCCTGTTCTCAGTTTCTTGCGTGGGATCTGAATTGGGTTATGAATGCTTTCTGCAAAGTTTTTCAAATCGCTCTCGTCCATATCGCTGGATGTGTTGTTTTACAAGTCTTCCTCATAAGGAGCCATACCTTATTTGGCGTAAGGACAGGTGATACTCAGAACAGTTCCATTTTTGTTGTCCCTAAAGTGCTCAAGGCCTTCCAGGAGTTTCAGGAAATAGGCCTTTCATCCTCCTGTCTGCAACCTTCTCACGCCTAAGAAAAGGAATTACACAAGTTGGATTTATCACATAGCATTGGAATCTACTGTATCTTAAAAGGATGGCTGCATTCTGAAAGTTAGTCTGTTCTCTTGGAACAGATAGGCAGGGTCAAGAGGCCTTTTTAGGCCACCCTAGCTAAGAGTGTGCAGGCCTGCATTGCTCAGGCCAGTGTTGTGGGAAAGAAGAGGCATCTGGCTCTCATCAAGGCTCACTTCACTTGGGCTAGGGTGACTCCCTGTGCAAAGACAGGTGAAGTATTAGTTTTTAGGGTTATGTAAGCTTTGCAGACCAATGAGGAACACCAGGAAGTATTCTGCGGTGCTAAGTTGAGTAAACCAGTACATGAAGAGAACAGCACCCATAGATATGAGACCACACACAAACAGCACCCATACATATGAGACCACACACAAACGCTTATAGAAAAAATAAATACTGTTTATTTCAGCACATAGTAGATCCAAGTCTAACACCAAGTGTGAGGCAGATGCAGCTTTAAGACATTGTGGCTGTTGCACCGCTTAACCAGGGTTATGTAAGGCAACTATGTGGTCTTCCGGCCACACGTTCACAAACCATCCAAATTGGATGTTCAGAGCTCTTCTGATGCAGTTTTTGGTCACAGAGTACTACAGACAGCAGTTTGCAAGTAATTTCTCGGTACTTGCCTCTGGCATATGGGGTAATATTCTCCCCCCCTCCTGGTATTTTCTGGGTACTGCTTCTTAGAACCCAGTTGTTATGATTTCCCATTGACAATGTGGAGCGCTACAGAAAGAAGAAATTTCTTCAAACTTACCGCAATTTCATTTTCTGTCAACTCCAGCATTGTCAAAGGGGACCACCCAGGAGCCTGGCTCCAGTGAGAGAATCTTATGTGGTATGCTAGGAGGGATGGCATGTTTGTTAAAATCCCCTACTTTGTTTTTGGGCATTCCTCTTTTGTTTTGCTGTGCTGTACTCGGAATTAAATTATATATATAAAAAAATAAATAAAAAAATATATTTTTTAATCAGTCTGCGACTGCAGGTTAACAGCTTTACTGATAACTCTTAAGGTGCGTTTTTTTGTTGTTGCAGGTAGTGTCACTGCAATCAGTTGTTGCCTGACGGTTATGCCTTATTGTGTGGTCAGCCTCAGTTTTCCAGATAAGCGACTGATGTGGAGCTTTCCTTTTTACCTGATTGTTCTTTCCTGCTGGGAGGAACAAATTGTCCAAACCTTGAGTCCAATGGAAAGCATTTTCTTCCTTGGATGGCTTCCAGGAAGGTAAGGCAACATTTATTTACAGTATTAAGAAATGTTGCATACAAGTAATTGGTTATAATATATGAAAATGTGTAGCTCATTATGGTACTGCGAGGTCAGTAGTGACTGGGGGGTTGCTCCTGCTTGGAATCCTCATGTGCCCAACATTCTAAAGCTTGGGTTATGCCATTTCCCTTGGTAGGGGTGCACAGTACGCAGTTGTTATGATTACCCATTGACAATGTTGGAGCTAACAGAAACAGAAATTATGGTATGTATGAAGAAATTTCTTCTTTTGTCAGGATGCACTAAGGCTGCAGTGGACAAATCGCTTTCCGTATGCATTACATACCTCCTATTCCTCTCGTTCAGAGGGTACTGCTCAAGCTCGAGGTACACTGGGGCAAAATGATTCTGGTCATCCCATGCTGGCCATGGCAGATATGGTTTCCCCTCCTAAACAAATTGTCATTTAGCCCTCCGATAGCCTTCTCTCTCTCTCTCTCTCTCTCTCTCTCTGGGCAGACCTTCTGACGCAGGGGTCCCTGGTTTACCCCAATCTGCATTCCCTTCATCTCCACGCCTAACGCCTGAAAAGATAGAAGCAGGCAGATATAAGTGTCTCAGAGGGTCTTTGAGATTCTTCTGGCTGCTCGTAAGCTCTCCACCAGAAAAAACCTACACAGCCAAATGGAAACGCTTTTCCATGTGGTGCTCCAGATCCTGTATAAACCCATTTTTGATGCCTATCAGACAGGGTTTTGAAGTACTTGTTGTATTTCTCTGATGCAGGCTTGCAGTACTCTATAGTTAAGGTCCATTTGTGTGCTGTTTTGGCATACCATGAGCCCGTACAGAATCTCTCTGTAGCCGAACTGCCTCTATTTAAGAGGTTCCTAAAATGTATTTTGCACACAGGGGCCCCCAGTCAGGAAGCCCGTTGCTGCCTGGGACCTCATTCTTGTGTTGGACGTGTTTCAGCAAAATGTCTGGCCACTCAGCAAAAAGAGAAAATAGACCTCTAAGCTAGGTCTCGTTAAAAAATCATTTTATTAAATACAAACAGCAGCACCCCCAACCACAAACGTTTCATGTCGCTCTGATGCTTTTTTTTAATTTTCAAACTTTATTCAAGTTTTCAAAATACAGCATGATAAGGTTACATTGCATGCATACATAAAAGAAAGCAAATCATTTACCAGTCATGCCCCCTTCCCCCCATGGCTTCGCACTTTCACATCTTATGTACACCTTAAGTGCCCTGGTACCTGTTGTCAGTGATGCAAATCCATATGCGCTTTCATTACTTGCAAACTAGAGGTCTTAACCTGTGGACACACCTTGCTGCAATGTGTAGAGAGAGTGGAAATTGTTCCATACTTTTTTATAGTGTGGCAGGGAGCCCCATAGACTAGCCCTCAACTGTTCTGCTCTGAGATTAAACAATTGGTCTTGGAGCCATTCTGTGTAGGATATTTCTTGGCTATCAATCCAGTGGCGCAGTACCAGTTTTTTCAAGGTCAGTGACATTAAGGCCATGTGGTATGTACGGTTCCTCACTGGGACAGAGGAGAAAGTGCCCAAAACGCATACTTCTGGGGTGAACAAATCATCAAGACCTAATAGGGGGTCAGCTTTGAATTTGATTATGTCCCAGAGCTTTTTGATGTTAGGACATTCCCAAAATATATGATATAAGGTTCCGTCATGTTGCCCACATCTGGTACATAGTGAAGACAGTGTACGGCCCAACTTAAGTAATTTCACCGGGGACCAGTACATGTCATTAAGGATCTGGTATTGTATTAACCTAAGTCTGTCTTGGGGAATATAAATATGTAAATCCTTCCGGATGCAGTCCCATTTTCCTTGAAACTGAGGGAAGGCCTTCGACCAATGCTTAAAGTCTGTACAATGGGTATCCAGGGATTTAGAAACCAAAGTCGCACATACGAGTGAGACAGCATGAGGTTTACCACATATAGGTCCCCAAGAGAGTACTCAATATTCATCTTTATTTTCTTCAATCCGACCCCCTAAGGCCTAAAGTACCACATGACGTAACTGATGCACCTTAAAAACCTGGCCCCTGTCAATGTTGAAATTAACCATGATTTCAGTTGAGGTCAAACATTTGTCATCTTTGAGGACGTCTCCTAGCCTAGAGCCCGTGAGTTGGGGTATCCAGTTCTCAGGAATACATTTCCCCCCAGTTTTAAAGTTGGGGTTTCTATAACTGGTTTTGAGCCCCAGGAATGAACACATTTGAGCGTGAATTCTTACTGGGGTGTTAACCGGGGAGGAGGCCAAGTTCTTCGGCAAAACTTTGGGTGAAGCTTTTTCAATGTGTGAGCATCATACATGGATTGTTCATATTTAAAGCAGCTCCATAAAGGGATACTGCTCTTTTTTATACTAAAGTGCTTAACAAAGCACTCAATAAATCTGCAGTCGCAGACTGATTGAAAAATATTTTTTATATTAAAGTGCTTAACAATCCCTCCGAGGTGACCCCCAGCCTTTAGTTGGATTTCAGCAATGTCCAGCGCTGGTTTACTGCTAACCAACTCTCCGTGAATGTCAAAAAAACATTATCTATGACCTTCAGCTCCAGACAAAAACTGGCCTGGCATGACTCCTCCCCTACCCTTTCACACCCTCTCTGGCTCAAAACTGGACAATGTTGCCACATTCAAGTACCTTGGGCTATAGCTAGACAAGAATCTAGACTTCAGGATCCACATTGAAACCATCCATAAAACACTACTCCCTAGGTTTGGCGCTCTGTACTGACATTGCAGATGCCTCCCACAACATGCCAGGAGAAAAATCGTCCAAAAGATGATTCTCCCTGTATTTGACTTCAGGGATGTAGTCTATAGCTCTGCTCCAAAAACCATCCTAGCCAGGCTGGACACTCCTTCTGCCACTACATTCTTGGTTACTCCACTCGTACTCACCACTGTGACCTTTACTCATCACTCTCCTTTCCCTCTCTCTACGCCAGATGCCTCTCACACATCGCAGATCTAGTTGGGAAGTTCTGGCTTGGTTCTCTACCTCTCAACCTGTCCTCCCTCCTATCAACCCCCCTCCCATCCTGTTATTCCCTCCATGCCTCCACCCACAGGACTCTCACCCTCCCATCTCGGTGCACATCGTCTGGCTGCGCCACCTTCTCCTACAATTTCCCTGTAATCTTGAACTCCCTCCCTCTAGAAATCTGCTCTGCCCAATCCCAACACGCTCTCTCCTACCTCCTCCATAAGCACTCTGTTCATTCCTGTAGCTGCACCTAACACCTCTCTCTCTCTCCCCAAAACAACTGCCCTCTGCCCCGCCCACCATATTCTCCTCCTTCCCTCTCCACCCACTCCTCCCCCCTACCTCCCAGCTACCACTAGCTGGTGCCTCCCTGACCCTATTTGTCCCACCTTCTGACCCCCATCTCACATCTCCCCACTACCCCCATCCACACTTCTCCTTTCCTCTGGGCCCTGTCCCTCTGCAGGGTTCTCAGCATCCTGAAGGAGATTCAGTTCCTGGCCTGCCCCCCAGCCCCTTCCCCTCCCTCCACTCCTTTTCACCAGGTCCCCTCCCACAGGGTTTTCAGCATCCTGGAGGATGGTTCTTAGCTTCCTCCTCTCCACCCACCCTCCCTACCAGTTTCTTAGCAGTAACTCCTCTCTCCCATCCATCCCTCCTCCCCTATCTCTTGTGCATTTACTCCCTTCCTTAAAATTCATTTGAGCACTTAGCTACTCTCAAACTCTGGCTTTTCAGATCTGGACCTACACTTACTCATCACTGCATTGCTGCCACCCTTTCTGTTACCGTGTATCTGCATCTAACACCTCTCTCTCCCAAACAACTGCTTCTGCCTCACCTACCATATTCTCCTCCCCATCTTTCTCCTCCTTCACACATTTACCTACCCCATACCTACATTACAACTACTACTGCATAATGCTTCCTGTGCTATCTGCTCATTGTTCCTTTACCACTCTCTCTCTGTCTGTCTCCCCAACGACTAAGACTTCTTCTCTCCCTCTATCTCTTGGCCTCACTCTATTATATACCACTTCCTGTTTACATTATCTTCTGTTGTCTCGTACTGATTTGTATTGCTTTGTATTTGCAGAAGACTCTATGTATCTGAATTGCATTGTATGTATTTGATTGTTTGGTATCTGCATTCCATAGTACTAGCACAACACTGTATGTATTGTTTTGCACTTTACAGTATGGATTTGATTGTTTTGTCTTTGCTCGATCCTCCCATTTATGTACCCCTTCCCCCAGGATGCTTCTGGAAACGAGCTATTCACTGCTCATGTTGTCTTTCCTGGTGAAACCTTTACAAATAAATAAAATAAATAAATTAAATAATGAAACAATAATAAAAGTGCACACCACACTAAAACAATCGCATAGCATGCAGAATATGTAAATATCTAAGACAAATGTTTAAATAGATAAGGAAAACACACAAAATGACCCCCCCCCCTTCACAGCATATTCACGAAATTCAATCATAAATTTATAATTGCTTCTTAAGAAAAGTTTCAATACTAAACATTGAATTCAAGACATTCAGGCCCGGATATTCAGACTGCACCTGGCAGTGGCGCAAGCCTGCGCGCAGTGCAACTGTGATGCTCTGGGGCCAGGTCCAGGTGATATTCAACAGAGATGTGCCATGGTGCAGCACCGTTGAATATGGCAGGGTCAGCGCACACACTGTGCATGGTGCAGTGGCACTGCGCCGGTGCAAGCCACAGATAGGGAGCACGGGGATGCGCCAGCGTAAGTGCAGTTGCGCTAGGTGCATCACCCACGATATTCAGCAGGGGACATGCAAATGAGACCATAATATATGCAAGCCACAAATGGGGCCATTTGCATGTCATTATGGCCCCATTTGCATGTCTTGCGCAGGGCAGCCCGGCGACTTACGCCTGGCGCCCTGCACAGTATGATGTGTGCTGTGGGGATCCTGCGGCATCTCCTGCCCCGTAGTTGCGATCACGGTATATGTAAATTAAAACATTCCCTGGTAGTCTAGTGGACCCCCCTGCTTCCTGAGTCCCCGATCGTGGTGGAAGTATTATTAATCCATTCCCTGGTAGCCTAGTGGTACCCCCCCCTCCCAATGCCACGATGGATGTATAAAAATACAGTCCCTGGTGGTCTAGTGGACCCCCTCCTCCTGGGTCCCTGATCACGGTTAATGCATACGTAATTCTCTGGGTGATCCAGTGGCATCCCCACCTACCACCCACGTAGTACCCTTGCCCACCTGCCCCCGTCATCGGGCGGCTGCCAGCCTGCCCACCACGAATGCCAGGTACAGTGTGGGCTGTAAGCCTTGGTCCCCTGGTGGACCACTGGGCTTGCAGGGCATACAAGCACTAGACAGTCCCAAATATGTGAATGAATCATTCACATATTTGGGACTGTCTAGGTACAGTATGCCCTGCAAGCCCAGTGGTGCACAAGGGACCAATGGGCTTACAGCCCATACTGTACCTAGCTGGTCTTGCATGGCGGTGATGCAGCTGCCTGCCGATGTTGCGGGGTGGGGTGGCAAGGGGTCTTGTGGGTGGGGTGCCACTGGATCACCAGGGAATTACGTGAGGGCGATTTATCATGATCGGGGACCTTGGAGGGAGGGGTATCCACTGACCACCAGGGACTGTATTTTATACATCCATCGGGGCATCGGGAGGGAGGGGGGTACCACTAGACTACCAGGGAATGGATTATAATACTGCCACAGCGATCGGGGACTCGTGAGGGAGGGAGGTCCACAAGACTACCAGGGAATGTTATAATTTACATTTACCTCGATCATGGCAACGGGTGGGGGGGTTCCACTAGACCACCAGGAAGGGTCATATTTACATATGTCAGGGAATCAGGGACTCTGATGGAAGGGGGGACCACTTTACTACCAGGGATGGTCATGTATTATATCTATTAGGGTATCGGGGACTTGGGAGGGGCCACTAGACTACCAGGGATTTCTTTTTACACATATACTGCGCGATCGCGGTAGGGGTGGGGGGGTGTACGGGTTCAGTGTGTGCTTTTGGATTGTGTTCTGGGTGGGCCGGTGGCCACCCATGGCTGGGCTGCTGTGTTGCATCCTGCAATTCTGCAACCCGCCTTTGGGTGGCCGGGTGTTGTTCCTACTTTGCAAGGGCTCAACTTTGAGCCCCCCTATGCGGCACAATGCAGGGTTGCACCAGCATATGCGCCGCACATCCTGGGCTGAATATCGGGATGTGCCGCGTATTCTTGGCATGCCCCCTGCATCTGCGCTGCATACCATTACATTGCGCCCTGGCATATCGGGAGTTGCGCAGCACCAGGCAGCCTTTTCAATATCCCACCGGGGTGCAGTGCAGGGTTGCCCTTTGAATATCCAGACCTCAGACTTTTTGCTGTAAATTGCTTCTTGTTTTACATCGAGGAACCAGCAGAATTTCTTCAGGTAGCCGCCTATTTGCTTCTTTTCTTGTGTTGGACATGCTCACTTGAAAGACCTTAGAACCATTGGCTTTATGTGACCTAAAATTCCTAACTTTATGGCGAATTTGGAGGAGGATTTTCTAAGGCACTGTACACATAAACCACTCGCTTATTTCCGTTACATTGATGATTTGTTTATAATTTGGACAGAGGGCACTGGCACACTTAAAGATTTTCACCAAGAACTTAATAACCTCCACCCAACTATAAAGCTTTCCCTAGAATATTCTGCCACAAGTGTACATTTTCTGGATACCACTGTCACTATTAAGGATGGTACCCTACATATCTGTCTTTACAGGAAACTAACAGACAGACAGAGATACTTACACAACAAAAGTAATCACCCAAGCCACACAAAGAAATCTGTTATATATAGTCAAGCACTTCGGTATCACCGCCTCTGTTCAAATGAGGAAGACAGAGACACACATCTGGCGATGTTGAAAAACACCTTTATTGAGCAGGGACACTCGTTCAGGGAAATTGACAGAGCAGTGGAACGTGCAACACAGGTCCCAAGAGAACAGCTACTGCAATATAAGGAACGGATGACTACCAACAGAATACCCTTAGTAGTCACATACCATCCTGACCTTGAACTCCTACGTAAGATTATTAAGGATCTTCATCCAATAATTAGTGAGGATGAAACCCTTAACTGTATTTTTCAAGAACTACCACTACTATCTTTTAAACAACCACCTAATTTAGCCAACCTGATTATTAGGAGTCAGCTTGAACCAGAACAGAATACCATGACATCATATGGTACACGACCCTGTCATCAACACACATGTAAGACATGTAACCTCATTTCCACTTCAGACCGTGTGGTTACATCGCAAAACAGACTATTCAGGATACAGGGGAATTATACATGTACATCAAGTAATGTGGTCTACTTTATCCAATGCAAGAAATGTACTCGCACAGGTTATGTGGGGAGACAAGCCAACAACTCCGCACTAGAATGAATTCACACAGACATTCTATTAATCTCAAGATGATTGAGAAACCAGTAGCCCAGCACTTCTCCCAGGATGACCACTCAATCTCAGATATGTCTGTGATGGTCTTAAAAGGACATTTCAACAATACACAACAGAGACGGGCTTCTGAAATTAGACTTATTTTACTTCTCAATATGGTGGTGGATGGATTGAACATTGATGTTGGGTACATGACACATTATTCCACTTAAACTTACACAGACCTTTACTTTAAATGATGAACATAAACAGTTTAGTTCTTCAGCGGGCCTTTCATTTTGTAAGTTTATGGTTATCTACATTGTTGACTTCTCACCTTAACACTGTGGTGAGTGCATTTGAGTGTGTGTGTGTGTACTAATGTATGTATGTATGTGTGTGTTTTGTGTGTGTTTGGTGTGTGTTGTGTTTTTGTGTGTTGTGGGTATGGTGTGTGTGTTTTGTTTGTTGTGCGTGGTGTGGTGTGGTGTGTGTGGAATGTGTTTGCTATATTTGTTGTGTGTTGTGGTTGTGTGGGGTGTGCAGGTGTGTGTGTGTGTGTGTGTGTGTGTGTGTGGGTGTGGTGTGGTGTATGTACACACATATGTGTGGGTGGAGCGTGGCATGGGGCAATTGTTATGTGGCTAGAACACTTAGTTTTCACATATAGTGTGCATTTATTTCCTTCTATTAGTTGTTAGTGGTTGGATTACACACTGTCACATTTTTAACTGCTCATATTAAGATGCATAACTCATTTACTTGGGGATTCATAAAAGGTGTAATTCCTTTGGGTTTTCATTTAGATTGCTTAGACTGATTCTGTGCATTTTTGTTATACACAGACTCTGTGCTGAAATCTGCACTTATCAGGCTCATGGTCTCGTTTTCTTGGGGGTCTTTGACAAGTATTTTTTTTTATTTTTTTTTTTGGCACTTACACTTACAAGTGATACTTTCATGCATCATGTTTATATGTGTAGGTTAATTTGAGTGTTGATTTCAACTTGCAGTTATACCTAATTTCAGGATTTTGTCTCTCATTATCTGTCCTTTAATAAACCAGGACAATTGGAATGTAAGTTGTAAGCTCATCTTACATGTATTAGAGAGAATGCCACTCCAAGGTTTTTTTTTATCACTAGAATGCTTTCTTGGCATACTGAGACATTTTAAAATTTATGTGACAAGAACTCTCTGGCTGTAGAGAATTCTTGATAACCTTTACCCTTCTGAGGCTCCTCAGTTAAAGGCATACTGCTGTTAATTAGCTTCTCTGACGTAATCTTCTATTATGTTTTAAATGTATATGTTAAACCAATGAGAATTATTTCTGATTTTTCTATATAATCTGGTGTTAATAGTATGGGATATTTGAAAAAACTGCCACAAAGCTTCTGAAGAAGGACCTGGTTGGTTCGAAAGCTAAAGCACTTTGTTCTTTTCTGTAACATCCATGTTGGTCCAATAAAAGGTATCAAATCATTTGTTTCTGGATCTAACTTGGAAAACTGCATTTCTAGTGGCCATCACCTCTGCCTGCAGAGTCTCTGAGGTACAAACATTGATCACAGATCCTCTGTATACTGTTTTTTATAGAGACATGGTGGTTCTCCACACACAACCCAAGTTTTTGCCAAAGATAGTGTCAGAGTTTCACTTAAATCAGTCTCTAGTACTGACTACTTACTATCGCAACTTCCAGAATGAAGGGGAGTGCACCCTTCACTCTCTGAACATTAAAAGAGCCCTCATGTTCTACCTCGATAGAACTAAGGGCTTCTGACAGCCTAAGCAGCTCTTTATTTCTTTTCACCCTAATCGGTTGGCTCAGCCTGTTACAATCAAATGCATTTCTGCATGGATTGTCAGTTGCCTCTGTCACTGCTATTTAATGTGGCACAAGTCAAACTGGAGGGTCAAGTTCATGCTTACTCTACCAGAGCAGTTGCAACATCCTCTGCAGAGATTCACTCTGTTCCTATCGCTGATATTTGCAGAGCTGCCACTTGGAGTACAGTACACACTTTTATCAAGCCCTATACCCTGGATGTCCATGCCAGGCAGCATGCCTCTTATGGCAGGACAGTCCTTAATGGACCTTTGCCCTGAGTGAGCTCTGGCTCCTACTACCCTACCCGGGGGACTTTCATCTCCGCTTGCTACTGTAACCCATTGGTGTGAATCAATGCTGAAGATTGATTCCTGGAAGATATTAAAATTACGTACTTACCATAATTATTCATCATCTAGGAACATCTTCACCACTGATTCACACACCCACCCTCCATCCCCTGGGCTCGCTCTTTCTGTTCCTTGGTCTTCATCCATTGTTTTTGGTTTGGGCTGTGAAGACACTGTGTTCTTTGTTGATGACCCTTCTTACACAAGTCACAAGGTCTATCTTATGCCCTTAGGTTAAGTGTATTAGTGTTAGGTTATGCTACACTACCTTGGTAAAAAAGGTACTGAGGTGGTTTCGGGCTAGTGCCAAGGTAAGCCATGCAGCGTGAGCTAGTCTCATGGTGCCATGCATGCTTGCAGCCTACTTTGGCACTGGCCCTCCTGAAAAGTTCTGGCTCCTGTAGGGTCTCAGCACCTATGGCTCAGAACCCATTGATGTGAATCAATGGTGAAGATATTTCTAGAAGATCAAGAATTACGGTGAGTACAGTATGTAATTTTAATTTAACAGAGAAACAAAGCAAACTCAAGCTGAGGAACTCAGAACCTACGTGGAATTGGACCCCCTACATAGTGTTTTTTGGGAAGGAGAAAATAGGGACAATAGCTATAAAAATGTTTTGGTTATAGAGTCAGTAAATCTGAATCTAAGTCCTCTTGAGCAGAGGGATAAAACTAAATCCCTGAGCAATGATTTGTTTAGGAAGACCTCTTTAGTAAAGACAAGCAGTTTATTAAGGAAGGAATCAGCAGGACAAGCAAATCAAGCAAGCTTAAATGCTTCTATAAACTCTGCGGCAATAACAGCTACCTCTGAACAGCCAAAGAAGAAAAGTAGCCCTTGCAATACCACCAACACTTTGTGGATCTCGAGAATGATGAGAGGGGTGGTGTGGTGACCGCTGTTCGGAGAGTCCCCCCTCCCCCCACTTGGACCGGAGACGACAGTGTAGGGTTGAGGCGCCGGCTCACTGTATCGAGTTGGGCAGACCTCCCCTGCATAATCCGTGAGGACTGCATCTGCCGGAGTAGAAGGGAGAGATTTCTTTTTTGTCCTGATTGGAGGGCAGATCTTGGCATCCTCCGGTTCGAGCTGTTGGTGCCTAATTTTTGAAAATGCAGCAATCTCACCCTGATTGGCTGCTGGTTCGCTATGATGTGCAGTTCTGCTCAGTAAAAAGGCAGAGCAGTGGCCAGTGGCCCCCTGGACTGACTTTGTGGATCTCAAGAACAATGAGAGGGGCGGCGTGGCGACCGTTGTTCGGAGGGTCCCCCCCACCACCACTTGGACCAGAGACGACAGTGTAGGGTTGAGGCTCCGGCTCGCTGAATCGAGTCGGTCGGACCTCCCCTACATAATCCATGAGGACTGCATCTGCTGGACAGGAAGGGGGATATTTTTCTGCTCTCCCACCCACCCTGTTCCCTCCCCTTAATGCCCCCAAGCCCTCCCACTGGTTTTGCGGGGCTAATTATGTGATGTATCTATTGGTATAGCTCTCCCACCTCCCCTTACTATGACGTCATCAGTCCTGGGACTGCATGATTGGGCTGTTCTGCCCTGAACTACCGTTCTGTTGGGGGACTTGGTGTGGCCTGTCTAAATTTCACCTATAATATGCTATGCTTGTGGGCTCTCCCTTGGCTTAATGGTACTTGCATTAGTAACTAGTTGAAGCATACAACTGCTACACTGTACTAGTTATTAGCTTGTTTATCTACCTACTTCTGCTAGTATCCTGTGGCTTGTATTCAGTCTATTGCATGATTTTACCTTGTGCTACATTTTGTTCCCACCTGACCCTGGACTTGTAATGTCTATCTCCAGGATGTGGTAATTCAATTTATTGTGAGATACTACCATGTGCTGCAGTTATTCTCACCTGGTCTAGGCTGGCTATGTCTATCTCCTGGGTGTGTCCTTGAATTATTGTTAGGCTGCAACTTCTATCCCTGGTGGGGGGCACTCTGTTGTTACTTGCTCGTCTGCCTAATTTTTGCCCCTAGGATTCTAGCCAGTGTTTGTCTCTGCTTATCTGACTACAGGGCTGTGTATGTACTACCCTTAGACTACCCTTCTATCCTGTATTCTGGGTATTGCCCTGGGACTGCTACTCTCAACATGATGGCTCCTAAGCCCACTTGGGGGGGTCACTATCCCCTTCCTACCTATTGGCATCCTTCTCATTGGCCTAGTCCTCTCCCTAAGCTTCCCACTATGCTTTGCGGACAGTTCCCCTCCATGGAGAGGCCCTTTGGGTACTCTTGAACAGTCTAAGACATATGACTTCACCTTCTCCAACCTGATAGTTCTGGGCAATCAGGCCCTCTGGCCTATCGGCTGCCTCAACCTTAGGTGTATTGTGTACCCCCCTTATTCACCAAGCGCCTCGCTCACAAGCCCTTGGTCAGGGGTGGACG
The DNA here is from genome assembly GCA_016271365.2 of Neoceratodus forsteri. Classification (NCBI taxonomy): domain Eukaryota; kingdom Metazoa; phylum Chordata; order Ceratodontiformes; family Ceratodontidae; genus Neoceratodus; species Neoceratodus forsteri. The sequence goes on from CM057451.1 coordinate 243,185,590, forward strand.
CCTTCCCCTAAGGCATCTCTTCTGTGTTCTTCTGTTGATACTAGTCCTGGCCAGTGACATTGAACTTAACCCAGGCCCCTCTTATCATGCCTTCTCCCTCCCAGGTGGCTGGTTGTCTGGTAAAGGATTAAAAATAGCTCATCTCAACATCCGCATCCTCCTGCCCAATCTAGCTGAGCTTACTGCCTGGACCTTCCATTACAAGCCTGACATTCTCGGCATCACTAAGTCATGGCTGAAACCTTCCACCCCTGAATCTGCCTGTATGCTGCCTGGCTTTGACCTTATCAGGCTTGACCGGCCAGGGAGGAAGAGGGGTGGCGGCATTGTGATCTACTTCAGGAGTCATCTAAACCTGGCAGCTGTGCCGCACAAATTGTCCCCGCTGTCTCCTTGTGAAGTACTTCATACTATGCTCTTACTTGGCAACACTAAAAAGCTGCATATCATCTGTACATACAGTCCCTCCAAGGGGGGTGTGCCAGGGCTATCCTCCCTCCTTGAAGCTGTGGGTGCTTTGACTGGGGATAATGAACTGTTTATCATGGGTGATCTTAACTTTAATTGGCTTAGGGGTAATACCAAGGTGTATGACCCTCTGCTTGCTGGCCTTTCCCTGTCTCTGCTTATCCATGAGCCCACCAGATGGTCTACTACTGGTGGAAATAGCTCCCTTCTTGATTGGGTCCCGTCAAACAGGCCTGAGAGGATTTCCTCCTCAGGAATCCTCCCTGACTCAATCTCTGACCATACCCCCATGTACTGTGTATGGAGAGTCTCCTCCCAGAAAATTCCCCACAAAGTCATCCATGTCAGGGCTTTCTTAAAGTTTGACCTGGGTTCCTTTCATGAGGACCTGGGGCACATGGACTGGTCTGGGTGCTAAATGCACCGGACTGTCCCACCACAGTTAGCTCTTTCCTCAGTTCCTTCTCGGCACTGCAGGACAGGCATGCACCCCTTATCAGGAGGAGGGTAAGGGGGGCTGCCACAAAGTAGCTCCATGGAGTCTCCTCGCCCTTATGTGGACTAGGGATAAATGCTGAGCCAGTTTCAGGGCCACGCTGGACCAGGCCCTATTTCAACAGTACAGGAGACTCAGAAACAAATGCAAGAGAGCTATCAGGGCTGCCAAGAGTGAATACTGCAGAACTGCCTTACTCAACTCTGCTAAGGACCCTAGGAATTTCTGGAGGAACATCAAAAATATAGTAAGCGGTTCCTCCAGCTGTGGGGTCTCTGATATGCTCATTGATGGTTCCAACTGTAATAACCCCCTAAACATTGCAAATGCATTCAACTCCCACTTTTCTGATCTGTCTGCGTTCACCTCCCAGTTCTCTACTGGAAGATGTGATAGCAGTGCTCTGCTAACTGCCTCTCAACCACCACCCACCTCTCATCCACTATTCCACTTTAGGGCAGTGCCACTACAGGAGATGCAGAGACTACTCTCTGGTCTCTTCCCCCTATGCCAGCGCTGGTCATGATGGCATAGAACCTAGGCTCCTTCAGTTTGGTGCCCTCTATGTTGCCCCCTCAATGGCTCATATCTTGAATATGTCCCTTGCCCTTGGAGTCTTCCCTGACCCCTGGAAGGTGGCTTGGGTTGTTCCTGTACTTAAACAAGGCAACCCTAAGATCCTTGATAATTATCGGCCAATAGCCATCTTGTTGGCCATCAGCAAACTTCTGGAGAAAGTTGTTGCTGGGTAACTCAATGAGTATATCCAGGCCCATGAGCTGCTGGCTCCTGCGCAGCATGGCTTTTGGAAAGGGCACAGTATGACCTCTGCACTTGTTACGGTCTCCTCTGGGATCAGGGCTGCCATGGACCAAGGCAAGCTCTCAGGTGCCATCTTCATTGATCTATCCAAGGCCTTCGACTTGGTTGATCATGCCCTACTCATCTCTCGGCTTTGGTCCCTTGGTCTATCTCCCACTGCCCTAAGATGGTTTACCTGCTACCTTCAGGGTAGATCTCAACTAACCAAATTTAGTAAGGTCCTGTTGGGCGCCACCCCTGTGACCTCCGGTGTTCCTCAGGGGTCAGCCCTAGGGCCTCTCCTTTTTTCCATCTTTGTTAATAACCTTCCCTCCGTCTCCTCCCACTGTAGCTCGACACTATATGCGGATGACCTGGTCATCCTCACCCATTCCCATGACATCGGGGTTATCAATCGCCAATTGAGCGCTGATTTCAAGAATGTCCAGTCCTGGATTACAGCACACAAGCATGTCCTCAATCTAAAAAAAAACCCAGGCCACGCTCTTTGGGTCCCCGGCCAAGTTGAAGGCCTCTACCGCCTCCCTGTGCATAAATAGTATCGACGGCTCACCCGTCTTGGTCACTAATACCATCAAATACCTGGGTGTGACACTTGACCCCCAGCTTGACCTTGGTCATCACATCCAGAATGTATGCAGGGAAGCCAATAGTAAGCTGGGTCTTGCCTACAGAACAAAGAATAACCTTACATCTGCTGCTCGTCGTGCACTAGCCAGTGGTGTAGTTCTCCCGACTCTCTCCTATGGGCTCCCCCTATACGTGCACACTGCCAAAGCTCACATCGCTCTGTGGCAGGTAGCTTATAACAATATTTGTCATTTTGCACTTGCGGCACCCCGTCTTACCCACCACTGTGACCTGTACAGTAAGCTTGGTTGGCTCTCCCCAGTCAATTACATGAGTTTTGTTCTGGGCAGTTTCACAGGTAAAGTGCTCAGAACCGGCACCCCCCAGTACCTGGCAGGGCTCCTTGTACCTGCCTCCTCCTCTTACTCCCTCCGGTCCCTGGACTCCGCTGTCCTCAAGGTTCCTGCCACTCGCACACTGATGGGCGATAGGGATTTTGCTGTTTGTGCTCCCAGAGTCTGTAACTCTTTTCCCCTCTCTGGTTCGCACCTCACCTTCTCACTGCAGCCTTTGGAGCTCCCTATGGACCTACCTGAGGAGCTCCTCTGCATGTGGCTGTCCCAATCGCCTTAACTGATCTAGGCCCCTGTACTGGACTGTTATGCACCTGTCGATATGGTGGCCCCTGAGGGTTGGATCTTGCTGGCTTAGGATGCTGCTTTGTTTAATAATGTGCTGGTTCTCTCTGCCCAAGGCAGAGCTCTGCCTGACGTACTATTTTGGTGGGTCTACTACTGCACTGATATGTATTTACTGCACTGATTTGTATTTACCCTATGCCTCTGGGTTGTAACCTTTGTCTGATGCACTGTTCTTTTCAGCTTTTTATGGCTGTTCTCTCCTACCCAATTATTTGTAACTACTTGACTGCTTATTTCAATGCTCACTTGACTCTACTTGATTCTGTGCAATGTATGTATAGCATTCTTATTGTTCCTGTATTGATGTGACTTGTCTATTACTGTACCCTCTGTTATTGTACTCTCCCGGGTTGTACCTGAAAATGGGCAATTGTTTGTCTAGTGTACTTACCTGGTCAACAAAAGCTAATAAATAAATAAATTAATTAACATTACCAAGGAGAATAAATCAAAACTAAACACAGTAATGGAGGGAGAAAAAGCTCAGAGCTCATCAGAGGGGAACATCAAAGAAGCCCTTTTAAATTAAGTGAGACAAGGATTTGGCAGTATTAACACATCAATCTTTATATTAACAAATACAATCTAAGGTCTGGCCAAAAAAATTAATACCGTGACACTAAACACAATGGAATTGGAAAATGGAATGAGTCCTGCAGAAGTTAAAATAGTTCATTTATAGAAGTTAGTAAATATTCAAGCTCAGGGACTCAAAATATTAAAACAAAGGGTAGGAGAAATGGAAACTAGGTTTCGAAGGGAAAATTTAAAGCTTGGTGGAATTCCTGAAGGAATGGAAGGGATAAATCCAACAGAATTTTTGGAAAAATTGGTAACAGAAGCCTTGGGGGGAGTGTATCCAGAAAGGAAAGTGGAACTTGATAGAGTCCATGGAGGTGCCAAGAACCCAAACTGTTATGAGAAATAGCCCAGATTTGTATTTATGAACTAATTATAAGGAAATAATGTGAGATGGATGCAGTATCGGAGAATGGGGTGAATGTTAGGGTGACAGACCCCAAGGCACACCTCAGTGCCTGTCAGTGGCTGTAGGGTGGGGGTAGACTACATTGAAGACACTGACAGGTGTTGCGGTGTGCTTTGGGGTCTTCGGCCCTTATGCTCGCCCCATTCCATAAGGAAATAAGCTGAGATGGGTGCAGTATTGGAGAATGGGGTGAATGTTAGGGTGAGAGACCCCAAGGCACACTTCGATACCTGTCAGTGGCTGTATGGTGGGGTGGGGGTAGAATGACGCAAACATTACAGCCGACGAACCCAAGTTACGCCCCTGACACCTGTCAGTCTCTACAGGGTGGATGTATGGTTGGAAACCTTAAAGCCCTGGGCACTTGTTGGTATTTTCACTCCAAATTTTTAAAATGGGCTTTTTGAGACCCCACCTCATGAACAGTGGCACTATCATTTCGTTACTCAATCCTGAAAGGTGATTTCGCATAGCAACTGTGCCATTCAGAGTCACAGGTGAAGAAACACATTTCAGGCAGGATGCAAAAAATGAAGTGCCTAATCCAATTAACAGAAGCACTCTTGATAGGGGGGTCGATCCCAGTCCTTTCACAGAAGAAAGGGTTCTGCAAGAACTCCTAAAACTGAAGGTGGACAAAGCAATGGGTCCTGATGGAATTCAACCCAGAATTCTAAAAGAATTAAGGAAGGAACTAGTGAAACCACTGGCTACTCTTTTTAATAAATCATGGGAGGATGGTGTGGTACCCGAGGACTGGAGGAAGGCAGATGTGATTCCCCTTCACAAAAGTGGGACCAATACAGAGGCAGGAAACTACAGACCTGTCAGTCTGACCTCTGTGGTAGGGAAAGTGATGGAGTCACTTCTGAAGGAAAAAATAATTGAGTACCTAGAGGTCAGTGGAGCACAGGATCCAAGGCAGCATGGGTTCACAGAGGGAAGGTCATGTCAGACGAATCTAATAGATTTCTTTGACTGGGTGACCAAAGTAGTAGACCAGGGAGGGGCTGTGGACATGGCCTACCTAGACTTTAGCAAGGCATTTGACACAGTCCCACACAAAAGATTATTAGTCAAATTAACCAGCCTGGGAGTGGGTCCCAGGGTGGTAGCCTGGCAAACATTGGCCGTGACAACAGGACACAGAAGGTAATTGTAAATGGAGTCCACTTGAAGAAAAGGCGTTACCAGTGGGGTACCGTAGGGTTCAGTATTGGGTCCAGTCCTTTTAATGTCTTCATCAGTGACATTGCAGAGGGACTGGAAGGAAAAGTATGCCTTTTTGCAGATGACACAAAGATCTGCAACAGGGTTGATACACAAGGAGGCGTGGAAAGGATGAAAAGGGACTTGGCAAGGTTGGAGGAATGGTCAGACGTATGGCAGCTAGGATTCAATGCAAAAGTGCAAATAATGCACCTGGGAAACAAGAACCCAGGAAGAATACACAATGGGTGGGGAGGTAGTAACAACAACAAACAGGAAAGGGACCTGGGGTAATCATATCAGATGACCTTAAGGTTAGCAAGCAATGTGGAGAAGGCAGTAGGGAGGGCCGGGGTATACTGGGATGTATAGGGAGAGGCATCAGCAGCAGAAAACAGGAAGTTGTTATCCCTCTGTACAGACAGTTGGTGAGACCCCATCTGGAATACTGTGTCCAGTTCTGGAGACCCCATCTCCGCAAGGACATAAACAGGATAGAGGCAGTCCAGAGGAGGGCAACTAAAATGGTGCAGGGTCTGCAAGAGAAGCCAATGAGGAGAGACTAAAGGAGCTTAATATGTATACCCTTGAGGAAAGAAGGAGAGGGGGACATGATAGAAACTTTCAGGCACCTCAAGGAATCAACAAAGTCCAAGAGGGTAGCATCTTTCAGAAAAAGAGACTTGCAAGAACAAGGGACACGATTTAAAGATAGAAGGAGGGCGGTTCAGGGCAATGGAGGAAGTATTATTTCACAGAGAGGGTAGGATGCATGGAACAGCCTTCCCAGAAGTTGTGGGGTCTAAAATCAGGGAGAATTCAAGAATGCATGGGACAGACATAAGGCAATTCTTGTGGGGGGCAGGAAGATATAGGCTGTTGGTTAACTAGGATCTGCGGCCTATCCTGTAGGTAGGGAAATGGGCAGACTAGATGGGCCTAGCGGTCCTTATCTGCCGTCAAAGTCTATGTTTCTACACCTGTACTGTTCATGAGGAGGTATGAAAGAATGGCAATGTTGAAAATCTGGAGAGAAAATATGAAAAATGCGCGAACTTACAAGTGTGCATGGAAACTGAGCAATGCTTGCCAGTAACGCGGTCATTTTTTAGAATTTTTTCACCAAGTTTTCAACATAGGCATTTTGGGACCTCTCCTCATGAACAGTGGCACTATGATTTTGTTACTCTGTCCCGAATGTTGATTTCGCACAGCGACCATGCCCATTGTGCGCCACAGGTGTGAAAACATGTTTTGGGCAGGATGTGGAAAATGACAGCTATACTGTTCATAAGAAGGTGTGAAAAAATGGCAATGTTGAAAATCTGGAGTGAAAATATTAAAAATTGGTGAAGTTACAAATGTGCATAGAAACTGCACAACTCACGCTCGTAGCACAGTCATTTTGGGGAATTTTTCCACCAAATTTGCAACATGGGCTTTTTGGGACCCCACCTCATGAACAGTGGCAGTGCTGTTTCATTAATCAGTCCCGAAAGGTGATTCTGCACAGCTACTGCAAAATCGCCTTTCAGGACCAAGAAACGAAATGACAGTGACATGTTCACGAGGTGGGGTCCCAAGAACCCCATGTTGAACATTTGGGGCCAAAATTCCAAAAAATGGCTGAGATATCAACCTAAGTTGAAACCCCCCATTGCTTCCGATTATAAAGCTTACCGTCATTTCATCACATCGCAGTTCAGCTTTGAAGAGTGCAGACGTGTCCTGGTTCAGAGAAGATCGTGGCTCCCAACCTCCAGAGGGTAAGTATTAGTGAAGGGGGTGTGGGAGGTGGGCACAGAGGAGGGTGGGGATGGGGAAGGGAATGGGGAGACATTGGTGGACCGTTTTCTTGTTTGCAGGGAAAAAATTAAAAAAAAAATGCAAGGGAAGGTTTTCTACATTTACAGGTTAAGAAACAACAAAAAAAATAGACACACTGGGGTGGGGTCTCACTTTGCTACAATTCTGGAGGGGAACAGAGGGAGCGGGGAGGGCAGCAGCAGTGGGAGGTTGCGGTGTGGTGGGCTGCAGGAGCTGCAAACATGCTGACACAGGGATTGGGCACCCTGATGTCGGATTTCTACGGATTGTGTGGTGGATGGCAGGAGCCACCATTTTCACTGAAATGTTTCACCAGGAAAGGCACGTAACAGAGGCATGCCATCTGCCGCTGCAATGACGAGCTTGTCTCTGATTGCAGCAGATTTCTTTCATCTCCATGGCTCTCTTTGAAACTGCTGTCACAGGCAGCATGCTCACTGATTGGGGACAGAGAGACGCACCCACTTAAGCGTCCCCTGCATTGGCCAACGCTGACACACCTTTGCATTTGTGCTACCACCACAAGCTGTTGCTTGTGTGTGCATGCAAGCCAACATAAAAAGTAACAGAACTTTGAAGCTTGCATGTCATCTGATCAGCAGCCAGTGCAGTGCTTTCAAAATAGGCAGATGTACTTATGAGGAACCTCCCCTCATCAACAGCCTCACAGCAGCTTTTTGTACCAGCTGCAAACAGCTTGTAAGCATCAAAGATAGACCAGTATAGAGCACAGTCCAGTAATCTAGTCTTGAAGTAATGAAAGTGTGTGCCAGTGTCAGCAACTCTGCTGCTGGGAGTAGGTTGTGTACCCGCCCAGTGCTCCACGGATGTAAAAATGGTATTTACTCACCTGCAACCTTTATAGTGTTCAGACATTCCTCACAAGTGGGTTATCCTCCATCCATCCTATTGCCTGATGCACAATCATAAATCTTTTGCTGCCAGGGGCTAAGCCTCCAGCCATGACAATCAGTTTCCAGTGAGAAACTTCCCTAGCAGAGGAAAGATTACAGACAGAAGAAAAAAAAAAAAACACACACACACGCAAAAAAAAGACTGACCCCAATAACAGCAGTCACTGTTAAGGTTATTTACTGGAAGATCGCGTAAGCTTGCAATACCAAATACATAACAGAGTAGCAAAGTGTTACCAAGAGATAATGCTGATAACAGTGACTACCTAGATAATATCATGGAATAATATCAGAATAAAAGAAAAAATCGTTATCAAGAAATAATACTGATAACATTTAGTACCTAGATAAGGTCGCTAAAGAACACACAGGGTACACTCGCACAATATAGTGTATGGTGGAACATTGTTAAGTGATAAAAATCCATCCCTAGAATAGGGTTGTGCTGCAGTAGCTATGTCATTTTCTTGTTGTGCTGCACTAGCTACATAACTACTGCAGCACAACAACATGGAATGCTGTCTTGCACCATTCCTGTTCCAACGGCAGCTGCAGTCTGTAGCTCTGAGTGAATAAAAGTGACAATTTTGCAGCTTGCACAGCACTAGCACTTTCATTCAAGCTCAAGAAAACCAACAATCAAAAAAAGAAATGAAAAGTTGTTCAAAAGTTTCCCATAAACCTACAAACCACAGCTCATATCCGGTGCTGTCCACACGTTCAACATTAACCTTTTTTATTTATTTTTTTGGTGTTTTACTTCCACAGGGCAAGCAGTTTCCATGGTTACACCAGACAATTTCACAGAGATGTGATAATATTGAGGATGTGCGGAAGGAAACTGCTGAAAAAGACTGATGATGTTTTTTGTTTTCTGTAGTAGTTGCTCATTTTATTTAATTAATGACTTAGACATGTTCTGAGGTTTCTTCAAATGCTGTGGCTGATAGCAATAAAATTGGTTTTATTTGTTAACTTGATCTGAATTCTGATCTGTAATTCTGTGAATAATTTGAAAAAAAAACAAAACATCAGTTTCAGGGTGTGTGTGTGGGGAGAGGTATGAGTCTCGTACTGGAGTGTGAAAAAGGTTTTTATTACTGTTTCAATTATAATACAGCACACCTTGTTGAGTGGAGGGGGAAGGACCATACACTATAAAAGACAATGTATGGTCCATTCTCAACAAGCATGCATAGCCATCTTGAGGTTATCAAGGCGACTGAGCTTTGCTTTCGAGGCTTAAGTGGTCGTCTTGACAACCTCTCGATGGCTACACAAGCTTGTTGAGGATAGTGGACCATACATTATCCTCTAAGTTAAGCTGTAGCTGTAACTAAATAAACTGGCAAATATGCCCTTATCGTTCTGGCTGCTAAAGGTCTGTGTTCATCCATAATCGTGAGGGACGCTTAACACTATAAAGATTGCAGATATAATCACCTTTACCAGGTGAGTAAATACCATTATCCCCTGCAACCTTTCTAGTGCTCAGACATTCCTCACAAGTGGGACTTTTGTAGCAGTACCAGGAAAAATCCCTGGGTGGGAGGATGAATAGGATATTACTCTGAACCCAAAACAGCCTGAAGCACTGCTCTGCCAAACGTAGTTCTACTTGCTGAAGCTACATCTGACCTGTAATGGCGGGCAAAGGTATGCACAGAGGACCAGGTTGCCTCTGTGCAGATATTCTGAACTGAGGCCCCCCAAGACGTGGACATTGTCCTAGTAGAATGTGCTGTAAGGCCCACGGGAGGCTCCAGGCCCGCCCCGCAGTAGGCAACCATCATCACTGCTCATATCCTCTGAGCTGTTGCTTCTTTAGAAGCAGCCTGATCCACCTTTTAGCCTGAAAAAAAGACAAACAGCTTGTCCAACTTACAGAAACTTTCTGACATAGCTAGATAAGCCTTAATCAGGGAAACTATGTCCAGTGGGTGTGGAACCATATCAGGGCCACCCAGATCCACTAGCATGGCCAGCAGGTGGATTTCCTCCTCCATGTGGAATAGTGACAACACCTTAGGAGTGAAAGACTGGCACTGGACTGGTCTGAGAGGCACTCTGTCATTATGGAAAATAAGGCTTCCACCAAGTCAGTTTGACAACAGCATTGTCGAAATCCCTGACAGCGACAGGATAATGTTGACAGGCAAAATTTCACCTGTCAGACATTCGCTGTGTTTTTTTTTTTTGGCGGGGGCCTTCACCCCTGCACCCCCAATCTCTAACATTAACTCCGAGTCAGAGCTGACTGGGCAAAATTTGACTGGAAAATATCTATATATTTAATACCTTAACTATATCCTAGTGTCCTTAAATATATCTCAAATATAAGTCAGATATTAGTCATAGTTTCAGATATATTTTCAGATATATTCAAGATATTCACAGAATGATTCAAACACCTGTCAGATATTATTCAAAGTATTTAGATATATTTTTAGATATATTCAAAATATTCACAGAAGTGTCAGATATTAGTCACAGTTTTCAGATATATTTTCAGATATATGTAGAATATTCACAGAATGGTTCAGGATGTATCATAAGTTGGAAACATCTTTGATATATATTTGAAATCTAGTTATTTAAATTAAGTTTGCACAATCTGTTCATGCAGTTCTATTTTAACCAAACATCTCTTTCTCTCTCTGTATATATATATGTATATATTTATATAAACATATTCTGACTATGTCCAAGATATATGTTATGATTTACCTGTGCCTATTTACTTTTTTGAGGCCCGTATCTATGGTGATTGTTGTAGAAACCCTAAAATTATATTAATAAAATATGTTTACATTATAAAGACTTGTATGCAAAAATACACAACCTTTAAAAGAAGAGTTTTGCACTTGGGTAAAGCAGTTTATACTTTTTTGGTTGTCAAAGGCCCAAGTGGCTCTGCCTCATGCCCAATAATATGCACATTCTTTTCATAATCTATGTTATCATTGGTCTCTTTTGAATCACAAGCAATTGTTTCTTCAAACAACATGAAGCCTTGCTGTATTCAGACATAATGCAGTTAGCCCCAGCTCTTGAACTGCCCCGGAGAGGAAAGAGTTAACTCTATGCAGAAGCATAGAACGTTGAGCTTGAGCTCAGTTTTCAAACCTCTGTCTGTGGTACTTCTCAGTGTAACCGTCAGAGTCTTTACTCCGCCTAACAGTGAAGTCGCTCCGGAGATTTCCTCTGCTCGGTTCGGTAAAACTAAAGCGTTCAGTTTAAACCGTATAATTTTTTGTTATTTTTGGATTTCCAGCCTCTGTCTATGGTACAGGTAGTGTGTAGATAGGTAGTGACTGTGTTTTATTCTGTGAAAAAGTTGGAAATTGTTCTTTTCTTCGGTTTCTTTCCGGTCGGTCCGGTTTGGAACCCGACCCATTCTGTTTAAGTTAATTTCTGGGATTAGAGTGGTGTTCCGGTACCGATCGATTTCAAAAGAACCGAGGATCTTATCTGTGTCAATCTTCACCATTCATCACAGATGGGGTACTGGCCGGAGATCAGGACCCCGCGGGAGCCTTTTTTTTTTTTTTTAAAGGATAGGCGGAGCCGACCCAGCATCGGCGCCGCCCTCGAGGCCGACGTACTACGTGGTGCTCAAGGATTAGCCGTTAAGCTGCGTCGACTCCGCCTGCCTACCAATTCTTCGTCTCCCGCCATCGAGGTCGCCTTGTGGGAAGCCTTGAAGAAGTGTTTTCGAAATTTTAGGCCTTAGCCTTCTATCGTCGATAGTTCGTCGGTCTACTAGTTCTAGTCTGCCCTACTCGACGTCGCTGGTAAGATCTTTCTATTATTTATAGTTTTGGCGACGTCGAGTCTATTTTTGGTGTTTTTTTACGCAGGTCATGTCGCGGTCAGAGGGCAAGAAATCATCTAAGGCGGAGCGGCCCCCTATGCGTCGGTGCCCGTGTGGCCGCAATTTCTCTGTGACCGACCAGCATGACCGGTGTCTCTCGTGTCTTGGCCCACTTCATGACATGGATTTGTGCGATGCCTGCTTCTCGATGGACCGTTGTGTTCTCGAACAGCGCGTGTGGAAAGTTGGACGAGCTCCGCCGACTTTCGGAGGTAGGATTCGCACTCGTCGGGCCAAGCCACGCTCTCTCGGCCTTTCCTCCGGGTCCCCTCCCAGTTCTATACGGACCGTGGAGGAGGGAGTCTCAACCTAGCCTAGCCTTGGTTGAGGCTCCTCCCGCGGCGCAGGAGGCCCGTCCCGCTTCCTCCCTGGAGCGGGCGGGAGGCGCCTCTATGGCAATCACCCTTCGGGGTGAAGGCCCTCGGTGTCACTCCCGTGGTTCGGAAGGCCCGGTCGACGCTGCCTCGGCCGGGCCGGGCCGTGCTGTCCGAGGCCTCCGGTGCCGTCATGTGCCGAGGGCCTTGTCGGTGCCGCCTCGGTGCTGTGTTCTGTCGACGCCGCCAGGCGCTGGGTATTGCTTGCGCGCTGGGCATCCTGGATCTGGCGCTTACATGTCTTGGCGCCGAGGTTGCCACGGCACCGCGGGACCCGCAGGGTCGCTAGTCGGCGCCGCCTTTGGCGCCGGTAGTCGGTGCACGCTCGCGCCGGGTCCGCTGGAGCCGCCGACGCCGCTTTGTTCTCGGCGCCGGCGACGGGGCCAGGCGGTTTCGGCCAGTCGATTTGCCTCGAGTGGTTGGCGATCACCTCGTGCTGCTCAAGGGCGCTGGGGTCTGGCTGTGTCTGCGCACCCGCCACCGCTGGCGCGCCGCGCTGTCTTCGTCCTCGGTGCCGCCCCCGTGCCAGTGTGGACTCGACGGCACCGCCGCGTCCCTAGCTCCGACCTCTGGTCCCGCCATCCTGCCACTTTCTGCCAGCCCGCCCCACGGGCCATGGAGGGCGCAGGTGCTGCCTCGACCACTGCTACGACTTCTGGGCCCTTCGCGAAGGTCGCTCTCGCCTCCCACCGCCTGGCTTAGGGCCTCAGATTCCACCTCTTCGGGTCGGAGTCGGGCTCAGAGTCGGACGAGCAGCCACACCTTCGGGTTGCCTGCACAGGAGGGTGAACCAGTGGTCTCTTGACGAGTTGGAGTCAGCCCCTCTTGAGGCGTCGGGTTCCCTCCAGGTCGGGGTCAGTGGCATGACCAGCAGGCTATGGTGCGTGCACTATAGCCATGCAACCTGGCCTGGGGGTTCCTGGACCCCTCAGCAGGTGTACCCCTTCCGTGGTGTGTCTTGATCGCCCGACTTTGGGGCCCATCGAGAAGCCTACGGGTGGGGAGGGTGCTGCGCCTTGGATTTCCCCCTCGGGGACATCCCAGGGCTGCCAGCTACCTAGGCTGACCCTTCCAAGGACCAGGACTCTCTCGGACTCTGAGGGATCGAGGGGTGTGGGGTCCGCGCGTAGGCCTTTCTCTGGGGTCCACCCGGGTCCTGGACGAAGCCGGAGTGCGGACTTCTGTCCTTCCCCTTCTGGGTCCTTGAGAGGGTCCCATTCTTTGGAGGCAGGGGACCGTCCTTCTGGACCCATACGGCCCCGGTCGCCTCACTGGGGATTTTTTGAGCAGCTAGGCAGTACCAACGTGGTTGTACAGCTGTCGGCTGCGGAGTCTTCTGGGACACCTTCCCGGGTGTCCATGGTCCGCCTCCCTAGCCCTGGCAGAGGCCAGCCGATTCCTTCCCTCGGCTCTGCCCCTACCCTCTGCCGCATTCTCCAGCGCTCCCGGCATTCTTGGTCCCACTGGCCTCTCACCTGGGAGCAGATCAGAGTAGTGGCTTCTGTTCCCTGCCTACGTTAGGGCCTTGGACAGTCAGGTTTTCAACCTTCCCCCGAGCAGCCACCCTCGGAGCATATGGTCACCTCCAGCTCCTCATCCCCCTCTTCTGGGGGAGAGGAACCATCTGTCCACATCTCTCCTGCCGCTGATCTCTCCGAGTATCAACGTTTCCTCGCGAGGATGTTGGAGGACCTTCATCTTCCCCCCATCCGCGAGCAATCCAGAGCATGCAGCGCACGCCTTTCTAGGTGATTTCGGGGTGGCCACCCTTGTGGTGCCCCCCTGGCCTGCTCCCTTTTGGGAGGCATCCATGCGTTTCTGGCAGAGGCCCTTCTCCGGAGTTCCTGCCCCATGGGACCTCAGCCAGAGGTATTGCGCTCCTCCAGAGTCTCCAGGTTCTATGCCTCATCCACAGTCCGGATTGATGCACCTGGACACTCCTGATGGGCTTTGCGCCCTCCACCGTGACCGGCCCCCAGATCAGGACTCTTCAGATTTTGATTTCTGGGGGAGGAGGACTTTCTACTCGGCATGGTTGCTTCTCTCCATCTCCGCTCATCAGGCCCACTATGCAGCCTACAACAGGTTCTTGTGGTCAGCGCTGGGTCAATTTCTAGCTGCTTTGCCTGACTCGGAGCAAACCAGGCAAGCCATCGCACTCTCTGCACGTGGCCTGGAGCTAGCAAGGCACCAAGCAAAGGCATCTTATGACGCCAATGAGGTAGCTACCAGGGTAGTAGGGACAGCGATCTGCACCAGAAGATCAGCGTGGCTTCGCCTTTCCCGGATGTCACCCTTGGCCCGGCGTAGGGTGATCTGCTCCGCCACCAGGGAACCTATCTCTTCCCGTAGGGCGTAGACGACGCTTGTTGGGCAAATTTTCCGTCCGGGGACCCTGTCTCGCCTTCCCCACTCGGGCCTCTTCAGGCCCAGAAGGTTCCCCCTAGTGTGTCACCCACTGAGGGCTAAGGGACACTGTCCCTTAGGGTGCATTAGTCAACTCTTCGGGGCTTGGCATCACCCATCTGAGATGAGTGGTGAAGATTGACACAGATAAGATATAGAAATTACGCTCTCCACGTAATTATGATCTTTCTGTGTATCTTCACCATTCATCACAATCCCACCCGCCATCCCCTGGGGCTCCAGTCTCTGATCCTCCTCCCTCTGTGCCTACCCCTCTTTGAGCGGGGTGCTGGGACACACAGGGGGTAATTTCTTCCCAAGGGGTACAGTTCGAGTGGCACTTCCTCTTTACTATTTATCCTCACCCCTACGGGGTGAGAACCGGTGGTTGCCCTCCTTCTGTTATCCTTCTATTTTAAAAAAAAAAAAAAAGACAACCCTTTTTTTCACCAAAAATCTTTACAGAGAGAATACTGAGTCCCTGTACCCTGTCCTTCTCCAGAATAGCCGACTCTGCTTTTGGGAGTATTGCCAGTTATTCTGTGCCTTGAATTCTTGCAGATGAGCTTTGCCACTCCTTGCAGTTCCTATACAGTCTGGTGACGGACAAGGGTCTTGGATCCTTGTTACCTCTCCTCTCCTAAATCTCTCTCTCCCTTCTTCCTTTTCCAGAGATTGGGGCCCCTACCCAATCCCCTTAGTTTTACTTCTTCTATGCTGTCCTCTCAGTCGTTATTTCTCCTTTCAGTTCAGTTTTCTCTTCCTTTTTCTATCCCTTGGGCTCTCTTGTCCCACCCTCCATCCCTTCCTATTACCTCTCCGGCGACTCAGAACTGGTAGGCAGGCGGAGTCGACACAGCTTAACGGCTAATCCTCGAGCGCCACGTAGTACGTCGGCCTCGAGGGCGGCGCCGATGCTGGGTCGGCTCCGCCATCCTTTTAAAAAAAAAAGGATCCCGCGGGGTCCTGATCTCCGGCCAGTACCCCATCTGTGATGAATGGTGAAGATACACAGAAAGATCATAATTACGGTAAGAACGTAATTTCAATTTTTTGGCCGGTTCTTTTAAAAAGCCTGTGACACGGTTTGTAACCGATCAGTTATTGCATTACCTGGCTTGAAAGCTGCAATTGGGTAATTTGGTAGGTTGGCCATGTCTGAGAAACCCAAGAAGAAAGCTGGTCCCACTGGGTTTCAACAGTGTACTGAGTGTGGGGAGGCCTTTGCTAAGGCTGACCCCCACCTCATCTGTGTTTATTGTCTGGGTTTTGACCACCTCAAGTCAGACTGCCAAATCTGTAAAAACTTTCCTGAATCCACTCTAGATAAAAGACTGAGTAGGCTGAAGAAAAGGGAGGCCGAGAAGTCCGTAGATCTGGATGGCCAGCCCGGTTCGGTTGTGGCTGAACCTGAGGAAGTGCCTACTGACCTAGGCGATACTTCCTTGGGCAAAAGGAGAGCAGATCCCAAGGGGTCGGTTCCATCAAAAAAGAAGCATGAGTCTGCTGGTTCGGACCTGGTATCACACTCTACAACCGCGGATGAAATAGCCAAAGCGATTAGCATTGTTCAATCGCTTAAACCGGTTCCATCCGAACCGGTACCGCCGGTTAGGCAGTCGGTTCAGTCAGATCCGTCTCCTCCGGATTATGATCAAGATGCTTTTTATGAGGGGTGGTAGGGAGACGAAGACTATCCCAAGGATGATGATGATGATGATGATGACTAGGTGGGTCTGGATGTGCCCATTGAACCGGACATCTCCCCAGACAGGCCCTCAGGTGTCTCTCCTCCCAGGCTCTCTGAGTCCCCTTCACATTTTTTGTTCTACAGAAAGGTGGAAGAAACCCTGCAGCTTCCTTTGGTTGAAGCTGCAGAGGAGGATGAAGAGCCTGATTTTGTGTAAATGATGGACATCCCAGAGTCCAAAAGACTGTCTATCCCTCTTCATAAATCCTTGGGGAAACAGACACACAAAATTTTACAAACCCCTAATTCAGTACCTCCTGTGGTTAAGAGAATGGACAGGAGGTATTTGTTATCAGGCTCAGCTGCGGAGTTCCTTTATAGTCATTGCAGCCATGTTGGGGTAGTGCAGGCTGCAGCCTGTAACAGGGCTAACATTCCTTTGGCTTCACACACCCCGGATAAGGACTCCAGGAAAGTGGATGCCATGGCCAAAAACTGTATTTGGCATCCTCTTTGGGACTCAGGCAGGCTACTTGTATGGCCTACACAGCCAGGTACCAGAAATCCAGATGGGATACAGTTCTGGAACAGGCTAAACAGGCCTCTCCCCAGCAAGCCAAGGAGCTGGACGAGGTGGCTGCTGATGGAACTGAGGCATCCAAAATGCAATTTCATGCTGCTGTGGACTCCAGTGATGTGGCATCTAGAGTCATGGCTACATCTGTGTCTCTCAGAAGACATGCTCGGCTCAGATGTACTAGCCTTTCACAGGATACCCAGACAAAGGCTATGGATTTTCCTGTAGTAGGTAACTCTCTGTTTGGGGAGCAGACAGAGGCTTACGTGAAGAAAATGGATGAATACAGGACCACATACAGGAGTGCACAAGCCAAAGAAAGGCAAGCCACTCTGCACAAACAGCAGTCTAGGGGCAGGGGCAGGCCCTTTCAAAGGCCTTTTTACCAAGCCCAGGCCTCCTCTCCCTTCCCACAGAGGGGGTTCTTCAGAGGGAGGGGCAGGAGGGGGATGAGCAGAGCTGCTCCCTCCTCCTCTCAGTCTAAGGCTGCTGCCAAGCAGACACCCTGATGTGTCAGCCTGGGTTGACTCCCAATTTCCAGTAGGAAGCAGGCTGGTTTACTACTTCCAGGCCTGGAAGTCTGTGACCTCAGACAAGGGGGTCCTGGAAGTAGTAAGCCAGGGACTGGCCCTCAGCTTCAAAAAATTTCCAAAAAAGAGGGCCAAGTCTTTTCCACCTGCATCACTCTCAGAAACCATTGCCCTAGAGGCAGAGGTTTCCTCTCTTCTGGCTCTCAGAGCTGTAGAGAATGTTCCTACTGAGCACAGGGGAAAAGGACTGTACTCCAGGTACTTCCTTACCCCAAAGAAAACAGGGGAGTGGCGACCCATCCTAGACCTAAGGTATTTGAACAAACACATTTCAAAGCCCAAATTCAAAATGGTAACTCTGGGAATAATCCTTCCCTCTCTAAGGCCAGGGGATTGGCTAGCATCTCTGAACCTCAAGGGTGCCTGCTTCCATATTCCTATCAGGTGCTCCCACAAAAAAATACCTCAGGTTTGAGTTGCCTTCAGGCCATTACCAATTCAGAGCCTTGCCATTTGGCCTAACATCAGCTCCAAAGGTGTTCACAAAGTGCCTTGCAGTAGTGGTGGCTTACCTCAGAAGACAGGGTATCACCATCTTCCCATATCTGGATGACTGGCTCTTAGTGGGTCAGTCACCTTTACAGGTCATGTCAGCTCTTCAAACTACCCAGGACCTACTCAGCTCCTTGGGGTCTCTTCTCAGTCTTCCAAAGTCTGTCCTCGAACCAGTTCAACTTCTCACCTTTATAGGCATAGAGTTGGACACTGTACAAGCAAAAGCCTTCCTCCCCCTGGCAAGGGTGAAGGCCCTAGTGGATCTCGCTTCCCCCTTTCGACCTTAGGTCTCCCGCCCAGCAAGACAGTTCCTCCAGCTCCTGGGCCACATGGCAGCTTCCACGGCAGTAGTGCAGGGAGCAAGGTTCCAGATGAGGGACATTCAGTTTCATCTAAGGTCTTTTTGGTCTCAAAAGAAGGATTCCCTTACCAAACTGATCCCAGTGACTTAGACTCTGGTCCAGGCTCTCCAGTGATGGCTGGACCAGGACAACCTCAGACAAGGGATTCCATTTCTCCTCAAGTCCCATCAGTAGTTCTAACTACGGATGCTTCTCTCCTAGGGTGAGGCGCCCACCTGGGAGCCCTGACAGCTCAAGGAGTCTGGTCCCCACAAGAGTATCTCCTTCACATCAATCTCCTGGAACTCAGGGCAGTTTTCCTAGCCCTGCAGAGCTTCTCAGATTCAGTCAAGGGCAAGGTGGGTCAAGTCAGAACGGACAACACCACCACAATGTGGTACATCAACAAGCAGGGAGGCACTCGGTCCTCTGCCTTGTGCACAGAAGCCATGAAGCTGTGGTTTCTGGCCTATTTTCCTCAGACTTCTCTGGTGGCAGTTGAATCACCTTCCTGGGAAGGACAACATACTAGCAGATGCTCTGAGCAGAATATCACAGGGGCACCACAAATGGTCCTTGGGTCCTCATATATTGAGATATCATATATCTTCTCCAGGTGGGGCACTCTAGAGGTAGATCCCTTTGCAGCACCGGACAATCATCAACGTCCTCTTTTTTGTTGCAGACCTCCAGTCTTGGGGACGGTTCCCCAGTATGCTCTCATTTTGGACTGGAAGGGCAGGTTTTCTATACGCCTTCTCTCCCTTCCCTCTGCTGTTCAGAGTTCTGATCAAGATCAGGACTCAATTCTGCACAGTGATACTGGTGGCTCCAGACTGGGCCAGACAGCCGTGGTATCCTCTACTGCTGTCCTTGTCAGTGTCACGTCCCCTGTCTCTGCCCAGGACATGCAATCTCCTGTCCTCCTCCCAGGGGCGGAGCTGGTACCCCAATCTCCAGTCTCTCAATCTCAAGGCCTCGCTCTTGAAGAGTTAGAATATGCAGCACTACATCTTTCTCAGGGAGTTCTGGATATTCTGAAGGTCTCCAGGAAACCTTCCACTAGAAAAACTTACAACTCCAAATGGAAAAGGTTCAGTATTTGGTGCTCTCAGAAAGGCATCCTGCCTGATTCTGCAGACATTTCCAAAACTTTAGACTATCTAGTTCATCTGAATGGTCTAGGCCTTAGGCCTGCCACTCTGAAGGTTCATTTAGCAGCTGTCTCTGCATTCCTCTCAGCAGGGAAGGGCTGTTCCCTGGCATCTCATCCTGTTTTCAGAAAGTTTTTCAAGGGACTAGTTCACATTAACCCTCCCTTTAGGGAGTCCACTCTGCCTTGGGATCTTAATGTCTGCATAGCTCAGCTTATGCAGCCACCCTTTGAACCTCTGGCTTCGGCCGAATTGAAGTACTTGATCTATAAAACTGTGTTCCTGGTAGCTATTACTTCTGCCAGGTGGATTAGTGAGCTACAGGCTCTGTCAGTTGAACCTGATTTTATCTCATTCCATAGGGACAAAGTGGTCCTAAGAACCAGTAGGAGGTTCTTGCCCAAAGTGGTATCGGATTTTCATCTGAACCAGTCTATATCTCTCCCTGTGTTTTTAACTGATCGTTCTTCTTCAGGTGAAAGAAGGTTACACAGTTTGTACGTTAAGAGGGCCCTTAGCTACTACATTGAGCATACTAAGGCACATAGAAATGACTGTCTACAGTTGTGTCTCACTTATGGTGAAGTGGGGAAAGGTAAGCCTGCCGCTAAAAAAACTATTGCCAGGGGGATTGTTTCTTGTATACAATTCTGTTATGACAAGTTGGGTAGAACACCCCCTTCAGGCCTGAGGGCTCATTCAACTAGGGGTACAGCTGCTTCTCTAGCTGCGGACAGAGCTATACCTTTGTTAGAGATCTGTAAAGCAACCACCTGAAAAACAGTACATACTTTTACTCCCTGGACATCCAGGCTAGGAGTGATGCTAGGTTTGGCACAGCAGTACTGCAGAGCCTTTTCCCAAAGTAGGTTCTGCATTCCTTCCTCTATAGGGAACTGCTTGGTAGTCTGAATACAGCAAGACTTCATGTTGTTTGAAGAAAAGATTACTCACCATAGTAATGTTGTTTCTTCTAATGGAGTCTTGCTGTATTCAGACCTCCCCCCGCCTCCCCTCTCAGAACCTGGGGTTTTGGGAATTGGGCTGGCAGGTACAGTGTTGCACCTCAGGTGTGTATCTTGTACCCTCCCTCTTGGGTGGGGTGGATGTTGTTATTATTTTTCTGGTGTTTTATACTTAAATATTGTCACTACTTTTCCTTCTTGGGCTCTCGACTTGAGTCTTTTGGGCCCAAAATGAATTTTTTTGCCCTTTGGCTATATGTTGATCAATTTCCATACTATAGAATGTTAGTCAGTGTGCTTGTAAGAATCTGACGGTTACACTGAGAAGTACCACAGACAGAGGTTTGAAAACCGAGCTCGAGCTCAACGTTCTATGCTTCTGCATAGAGTTAATTCTTTCCTCTCCGGGGCAGTTCAAGTGCTGGGGCTAACTGCATCATGTCTGAATACAGCAAGACTCCATTAGAAGAAACAACATTACTATGGTGAGTATTTTTTTCATATAAGCCCATATGGAAAAGAACTATACTGTATTTTGTTAATATCTATATTATATCTGAATATGCCAAATACATCATCTATTTCTGATATTTGTGCATTTTTCCAGTTATACGTTACGGATATTTGCTGAATTCAATGAGGTGTGTCTTATACTTGTCATTGATATTCTAACTGCATACGTTTTGTTATACTGTGCAAGAAAATATTTTGTTTTACTTTTTAATGTTTTTATGGACTCTAAAATTAAAAATCATTATAGTTTTATGCAAGCATAATTTTACCCTAGAATTTTTACAATAAGTGTATGTTAGCAAACATATATTTTCAATATATTAGAGATTTATATTCTGAGATATATTTCATATATGTTAAAATAAGTTTGGCCTGATATATATCTGGAAAGTATCTGTAATATGTGTATTATATATATACAGATAATACATTGTAAATATATGTTTCACATAGCAAATATATATGCTTTATAGTTTATAAATATGACTGGAATATATATTACATATAAATTTAAAATACAAATTGGCTACATTCTGTAAATATATGTTGAATGCACTATTTTTACATAAAAAAATTAAATGTATGACCAAAGCCAAAAGTAGCAATACACATAGTAAAAGTCAGACCTCCCCACAGGACTGGCATTTTTCGTTGTTCCCGTGCTTTTTCAAGAAAGTGTGAAATATTTTTGCTGTGGGAAATTCTGTTATTCACTATTGCTACTTTTGGCTTTAGTTTAACAATTTTTCTTTTACTGTACAAATAAATTTTTATGGAAAATCCAAGAAGTGTCCTCTGGAGATTCAGCTGTCAGTAAAATATGAATCTTGTTTGCTTGCAAGATAAAGTATGTGTAGAATATATGCAGAATATATTTTTGTATATATAGCAAATACATTTATGCAGATGCTTGCTATGGTACTGTGTATAGATTTGCATAACTTATTTGCATATTTCAAACATACAGTTTATCAACCAAAAGCATGGTAATTTCCATTTTTAAAAATGTTTTGAATTGATAGCATTAGCTTACAAACCAGAGGGAAAAATAAAGAGCAAAAAATAAGTACATGTTGGAACTCACCCTGACATAAAAAGGAACCAAACAGGGGTAGTATAAATACCAATATGAGTCTTACAAAATAATGAGTTCAAGAGGTAAGTTCTGTGTGTAAGTATATATGTGTAATCTGTAAATCAGTAGTGATAGTGCATTATTAAATGATAAGTGTACTATATTGAAGTCATCTAAGTGGCTGGTAATAATAAGAATTCCAAATACACAGTTGTGCATATGCAACATCAAGATTAATCTATGGTTTGGGTATTTTAAGATATTTTTAACAATGCATGTATTTTAAAAGAAACTAATTTAGAAATCTATCAACTATATTAAAAGTATATCTATTTAATATTCAAAATGTATACACAGATATATAAAATATATATCGTGCACCTATAATAAAGATATCATGGAAATATATTTGATATATCTGATATATAGCTGTCATATATATTCCACAAATAAATACACTTTTATAAATATATCTAAAATATATTTATTTTCCATATGGGAGAATAATAATTCACAGAATATTAACAAGATAATTCTGTGATATATACAATAAATAGTATCTAAGATATATCTGAAATATATGCATCAGATAAATCTCAAACGTTTCAAAACCAGCCAATTTGAGATATAATGCATATATTTGGAAACCATACATAAATCTGTTTTTGGATATAATTCGAAAACTTTTTAAAATATATCTTAAAACATATATTCGAGATATAGTTCTTTTCCATATGGGTGGGTCCATTACAGTGACAGTTTCAAAGTGTGTTGAAATTATCACTGCAATGGCTTTCGCTGTCGAAATTTTGCAGTTTCACTGGCATACCGAAAAGAAGGAATGGTTCACGTCATGACAGTGCCTGCAACTCACTCACTTGCCTAGCTGAGCACATAGTTGTAAGAAAAAAGGTGCTAAGGGTAATACGGTAAGGGTAGTATGGAAGGAAAGGATGCTTATGAAGGCCATTCACAACCAAATTAAGTTGTCATGGAGGGCATGTAGGTCTAGTATGGGGAGATGCAATCTGTACCGTCCACAGCAGAATGACTACATTTGGATGTGCACCTATTTGCCCCACACCAAGAAGGGAACATTGTGTTGGGGAGATAGCTGAAGCCTGTACTCTCAGTGAGGGGTAGGTGAGGCCTTTATCTGCCCCATCATTGAGGAAGTCTAAGATTTGTTGAAGGCCTACCACTGAGGGGGACAGGGCCTTAGCTGTGCACCATTTACAGAAGATCTGCCAATGTCTCTGATTGGTTTTCTTTTTTGATCGTCTTCTGGATTGCAAAAGTCGCTCGACCACTCTGGGGGGGATACCTCTCGCTCAACAGTCTTTGCCTTTCAGCATCCATGCCTTCAGTCTGAGGGCTTCCGAGTTGTGGTACAGAACTGGTCCCTGGCTGAGGAGATCTGGGCAAGGGGGAAGACTCCACAAGGTGTCAATCACATTGCTTGGAGCAGTAAGCACCATGACCTCTGTGGCCAATCAAGAGCTATCATCAACACTGTGACCTTCAGAGACCTGATTTTTTTGAAGTACCTTTGCAATCATTGGAAGGGGTGGAAAAATGTAGGCTTTTTCAAAATTCCACTGTGCCGCCATTATGTCGACTTTCGTGGCCTGATCATCTGGGAAGTGAGAGTGGAAATGAGGTAGTTGTGTGTTGTCGCAGGATGCCATCAAGTCCACTGGAAAAGATTCCCATTTATTGTTGAAGGACTAAAACACCTGGGGATGTAAGTGCCATTCTGCCTGATCTAGTTTCACTTGACTGAGTCAGTCTATCTGTGAGTTCAGCTTGCCCTCCAGGTAGATGGCCAAGATGGCCAGCAGGTTCTGTACTGCCCATCTTAAGGTCTTCCTTGCTTCCCTTAGCATTATTTGGCTTCGGGTCCCCCCTTGCTTATTTATGTATGCCATGCTGACTTGGTTATCAGTTCTGATCAGTACTGCTTGGGCTGCAATCTTAAGGGTGAAGAATAACAGTGCGCTGTGCACCGTTCTCATCTCAAGCACATTGATGGACATCTGAGCTTCCGATGGGGACCATCTGCCCTGGCTGACAGGACGGCCTAACATAGCCCCCATCCTTGGAGACTTGCATCTGTTGTAAGTGTTGCCATTGGCTCCGTGAAAAGTGGCATGCCCCTCATCAGATTGTGCTTGTTCACCCACCACCTGAGGTTGCACAGAATATCAGTGCCTGGACTGATTCAACACTTGAAATTCTGAGTCGACTGGTCCCATGCATTCAGCACGTATCTTTGGAGCAGGTGCATGTAAGGCTGTGGATTTTTTTTTTTTGGACCTAAGTAAGGCCATCGACAAGGTCCTTCATGATCAGCTACTGCGAGTCTTACAAAATGTGGTTTTAAATGGCACACTTGTGAAATGGATCAATTCTTGGCTCACAAATAGAAAACAAACAGTGGTTATAAGAGGGTACATGTCTGGATCGACTGGGGTCAAGAGTGGGGTACCCCAGGGCTCTGTATTAGGACCATGTTTGTTTAAGTTATATGTCTCCTCCATGCTGACAATTGATAGAATATGGCTGACAAAAATGTGCCAATTACATCAAACTGGGGAGGGTTGTGGATACTATAGGGGATGCAAGACAAATGCAAGAGGCATTAAATTGGATAGAACAGTGGGCCAAAACAAAAAAGGTTGTAGTTAAGTATAGAGAAATGTGTAGCAATGCACCTAAGGAGAAACAACATTCAATACAGATATTCAGTGGTGGGAAAATAACTCAAAGAAACTAAGGATGAGAAGGACCTGTACATATTAATTTCCAGTACTTTAGAAACCCCAGAATATTGTCATGCTATAGCTAAACGAGTCAATTCCACCCTGGGAAGCATAAGAAGGAACATTAAGAGCAGGGATAAGAATGTAATATTTATTTTAGTCTTTGGTGACTGGGTAAAGCCCACTAGGCACAAGTGCCAGTTTTCAGGGGCAACCTGGGAGCATTGAGCAGTTCAGTGACTTGCTCAGAGTCACACAGTATGCAGGTGGAGGTTGAGGTTGTGAGAATCAAACCCAGGTCTGGTCTTGCTGGATGTACCAAGATCGTTCACAGCTTGTTACTCTAACCTCTAGGCTATACTGCCAGCCCATATTACCACTGTATACATCATTGGTAAGACCCACTTTGGAATACTATGCGCAGTTCTGGTCTCCCAGAAGCAAGTTAGAAATTAAGACACTGGAGAGTGTACAACACAGAGCAGCAAAGATGATAGCAACAATGCAGCATCTGAGTTATGTGGATAGACTGAAAGGCCTGGGGTTGTACTCATTAGAATATAGAAGATGGAGGGGGAAACCTTTGTCTGGTCTATAACACGTTTACAAATAATGATTTATGGGATTGTCTATATCTAAGGACCAGAGAAATTAATTATAACACCAGAGCGCACATTTTGCAGCTAAAGGAAGAAATGTGCCATACCAGGAAAAGGGCACATTGGTTTAATCAGAGGGTGGGTAAGCATTTGGAACTCATGACCAGTTGAGGTGGCGGGGTAGCAGGAGTATGGAAATCTTCAAAAGGAGGTTAGATGAATACTGTGAGAGGAAAAAGATTGAGGGTTACTCCTTTTAATGGGTGAGCTGTTATGGACAATGCCTACTTAGCTCGAATGTACCTATGAAACCTATGTGAAGCCTCACCCATGGCACCATGGCTATCATCAACACCATGAGCCCTAGCAGCTGTAGGTACATGCGCACCAGCCTGCTGACCCAAGGAGCTGTATTATGTTGCTGACTTTTTCTTCCAGTGGTGTCACCAGGCCCAATTCCGTGTTGAGTTTTGCGCCCAGGTGCGTTATGTGTTGGGTGGGGGTTAACTGTCTCTTGTCCCAGTTTGCGACCCAGCCATGCTGTTGTAGGCAGTGAATCACCAAGTCTGTCTCCTTCTGTGCCTGAGCAGGGGACTGTGATCGTTTGAGCCAATCATCCAGATATGGAATGACGTGGACTCCTGTCTTGCAGAGGGTCACAGCAATCACCACTAGAATCTTTCTGAATACCCTAGGGGCCAAGGCTAGTCCAAATGGAAGACATGTGTATTGAAAATGTTGGCCGTTGACATTGAATCTGAGGAACCTTTTGTAACTGGGACTGGAAGTGGCCAGGAAAGTGAGAGAAAAAGAGGGGCCTTCAGGAGATACAAAGAAACACAAAGGGAACAGGATAGAGAGCAGTATCTAGAGAAGCAGAAGGAGGCAGGGAAGGCAGTCAGGAGCGCAAAGGTGAGAATGGAAGAACATATAGCACAGGCTATAACAAAAGGTGACAAGACCTTCTTCAGATACAGTACATCAACGAGAGGAAAAAGACCAGGGGTGGGATTGTCAGGATAAAGAAGAAGGGAGGAGGACAGAAAAAGCAACAATACTGAACCAATACTTTTGTTCAGTTTTCACAAAGAAAAGGTAAGGTGAAGGTCCACAACTCAGTAAAAAAAAGAGCCATCAGGGAAGGGAGGTAGACACCATTCCATTCCCAGTAGAGAGAGTCTTAGATGAACTCGAGAAACTGAAAATAGATATGGCAATGGGGCCAGATGGAATTCACCCAGAATATTAAAATAGCTCAGAGAGGTGCTGCTGACCACTCTGTTCAAGAAATCACTGGAGATGGGCCCATTCCCAGAAGGCTGGAGAAGGGCTAATGTGGTCCCTCTCCACAAAAGTGGGAGCCGAGAAGAGGCAGGCAATTACAGACCAGTCAGCCTGACCTAAGTGGTGGAGAAATTAATGGAGGCACTGCTGAAGGAGAGGATTGTGTCATTCCTTGACTCTCTCTGAGCACAGCATCCAAGGCAGCATGGGACTCAGAGCGGGAAGGTCGTGTTAAACGAATCTAATAGATTTCTTTGACTGGGTGACCAGGGAGATAGATTAGGGAAGGTCGGTGGATGTGGCCTACTTAGATTTCAGCAAAGCCTTTGACACCATCCTACATAGAAGGTTGGCAAACAAGTTAGGCAGCATGGGGGTGGGCCCCAAGGTGGTAAACTGTGTCAGAAATTGGTTGAAGGGCAGGACACAGAGGGTGCTGGTGAATGGTGTTCAATCAGACGAGAGGGAGGTGACTAGTCGGGTGCCACAGGGATCAGTCCTGGGACCAGTCCTCTTCAGTGTCTTCATAAGTGACATTGCGGAGGGTCTGGAGGGGAAAGTACCATATGTCTTTTTGCAGACAACACTAAGATCTGCAACAGGGTTGACACTCCAGAAGGGACAGAAAAAATGAGAAAAGACCTAAGCAGATTGGAGAAATGGTCAGAAGTGTAGCAGCTAAAATTCAATGCACAGAAGTGCAAAGTCATGCACTTGGGGAGCAGAAATCCAAGGGAGATGTACTAGATGGGGGGGTGGGAGGTACTGGTGGTTACCAAGCAGGAACCGGACCTGGGGGTACTGATATTGGATGACCTAAAGGCAACCAAACAATGTGAAAAGGCTGTGGGGAAAGCAGGTGGGATGCTGGGGTGCAAAGGGAGAGGTATCACCAGCAGAAAGAAAGAGGTGGTTATGCCACTGTACAGATCATTGGTAAGACCTTAGCTGGAGTACTGTGTCCAGTTCTGGAGGCCACATCTCTGGAAAGATATAGACAGACTGAAGGTGGTCCAGAGGAGGGCTAAAGATGATGCAGGGTCTGCATGAAAAGCCCTATGAGGAGAGGCTAGGGAGAACTCAATATGTATTCCCTGGAGGAGAGGAGAGAGACATTCAAGTACCTCAGGGATATAAACAAGGTACAGGAGGGTAGCATCTTTCAGAAAAGATGATGTGCGAGAACAAAGGGGCATGAAATGAAGTTGGGGGGGTTCAAGGGTAACATGAAGAAGTACTTTTTCAGTGAAAGAGTGGTGGATACTTGGAATGGCCTCCCAAAGGAGGTGGTGGGGCAAAAACCATTAGGGAATTCAAGAATGCATGGGATAGACATAAGGGTACTCTAGGGACAGGAAAGAAAGGGTGAGCTGCAGATCAACTAGGATCTGTGGTTTGTAATAGGTAGTTGAAATGGGCAGACAGGGTGGGCCACACGGTCCTTATCTGTCATCAACTTCTGTGTTTCTATGAATGTGAAGATATGTGGAGATAAGCGTCCTTCAAGTCTATTGAAGTGAGGAAATTGCCCGGTTGGATGACCAGCGATGTTGACTTGAGTGTCTCCATCTTGAATGTTTTGTAAGTCACAAACTTGATGGGGAACTTTAGATCCAGCATTGGACAGAAACCACCTGACTTCTTGGGAGCCATGAAGAACAAAGAGTAGACTCCCGTGTTCTGCGCCATTTGTGGCATGGGTATGATGGCATGGTTCCGGGAGAGGTTGTGTAGGTCCTGCTGGACAGCCTCGGCTTTGCCCTGTTCCCGGGGCACTGGGGACATCATCGATCTGTGTGGAATTTTCTTTTGTGTGAGCTCTATGATATAGCCATGGGACACAGTCTCCTGGACCCACTTGTCTGTTGTGGTCTGGGCTGATTGTTTGATGAACAATTGGAGTTGGCCCCTCACCGGAGGGCTGTTCACCTGGGCTCACCACAAGTTATTGACTTTTGCTGGTGGAACTCTCTTTGTTGCCGCCAAGGTTGGCCGTTCATCCGGCACCACTCCTGCTTTGGTACTGCCCCGAATGAGGGGAGAATCGCCTCAAGGCAGTTGATTTCTGACCGATTTTACTTGGCCTCCTAAGTTCTTGAACTTGGTGTGAAAGGACTGTGCTGAGGGGAGATAAAGGTCTGTCTTTTCCGCCTTCTCTTTGGCCCCTGCCCAATCTCTGAGGAAAAGCATGAGTGAATCTCCAAACCGGTGTCCCCCTTTGAATGGAAGCTTGAGAAGTGTAGTCTTGGACTCCCCATTCGCCTGCAACATCTTGAGCCATAAGGCTTGTCTGGCCTGATTGGTGATGACTGTGGCCCTGGCGCCAAACTTCATGATGCCTGAGGAGGCATCTACTATGTAGCGTGCATGGCCTGCAAGGTGCAGTCAGCGCTCCCCGAGAGCGGAGAGGAGTCCAGAATGGTGTCCACGATGGACTCCACCCATCTCAACAGGGCTCTGCTGGTGTACCACACAGCCGTGTCCACTGCTAGGACCATCCCCATGACCTCATGAAGTCTTTTCTTGCACTCCTCCACCTTCTTGTCCATGACATCTTTCAATGCTGCTGCATTCTCCACTGAGATGACTGTATGCCTTGTGAGGGCCGAGACTGGGGGGTATCCACCTTAGGGGCCACCAACCAGGTTGTCCTGTGAACCAGTGAGAGAGGATATGTCTTTTGCATGACCCGCTTCTGTTGGATCCTTGTGGGCTCAGCCGCTTCATGTTCTTTTGACAGAATGCTCACGAGGGCTTGGCAGGAGGGGAAAAAAATGTTTCATTGGGCCCTGAGATGAGAACAGCAGGGGGTCTATACCAGAGTGGGGCACTTCTGGCTCCTCTGGGCTCTGCAGAACCTTCCTTATTATCTTTACCAGTTTGGCCACATTCTCCCCGTAATATAATCTGTTGGAGGAATAATCAGGTTCCTGGTCTGACTCATCAACTTCAGAGGACTATGTTGCCTCTTCCGCCTGCCTGCATCATTTTTTTCGGTAGGTGTGGTGACTGGGGTTCCTCTGGGCGCCTACTTGTGGAAGTCGGCTGGGAACTCTGTGGCTGCTGAGATTACAACTTTTCTAGCAGTTGGAACAAAAGGCTAGCTTGCGTGGCAGTCAGTGTATTTGAGGCTGTGGGAGGTGAGGGGTCCTCCCGGGCTGTCACTATGTCGAGACCGGGGGATTGTGATGTTCCAGCCTCCAAGACGGTGAAGACCGTACATATTACCTCCCCAACATGAGTCTCTGACAACCTGGTACCACATCTGATACAGGCAGACATGGCAGAGAGTTGTTGGTCACTCAGGAATGTATAAGGGGCAAGAAGAAAAAACTGCATTACAAACGTGTCCCCCTATGAAGATCCGCTGTGTAACAGTACATAGAGCCGTACAGCTGGGGCAGGTCATGTGGGGTGTGTCATAGGGCCGAAGGCTGTGTACCAGGGCTTGTTAGTTGTTTTTTTAAAACATTTCCAGGTCCTCAGACCCACACAAGATGGCCACCAGAGGATCTAGCTCCTCAGACCCACTTAAAATGGCCACCAGATGATGCCAGGCAGCCAGTACTGTAGAAATTTCGGGTCTCTCAT
Source organism: Neoceratodus forsteri (assembly GCA_016271365.2). NCBI lineage: Eukaryota > Metazoa > Chordata > Ceratodontiformes > Ceratodontidae > Neoceratodus > Neoceratodus forsteri. The sequence goes on from CM057451.1 coordinate 243,215,875, forward strand.
GGGATTTTCGTGTATCTATATACCTGCCCAGGATGGCCACCATCCTGGAACTGCACCAAGATGGTGACCATGCCCGCAAGATCGCGTGGGAACATCGAAGCCAAAATGGCCACAATCTCACGGGACTGGAGCATCTTACAAGAATTCCCTGGTTTTCAGTGGGGAATGGCCCCAAATGACTCCAAGGGTGCCAACAAACCCCGGTGAATGTCCACCTGGTAAAGTCTGGTGCCTGTCTTGTTGCACTCCCGGCTGCCACTCAGCACTCTGGGAGCCTCGGCGATCACCGAGCATCATTCTCCACGAGATCCACCATTTTCCAAATGGCCACGAGATTTCAGGCACAAACAGAGGTGCAGAGCCATAGCAGGCAGCCCGCTGGGGGGTACGGCTGGGAGCAGCAGGAGACATCCCTAGAATGGCACGAACATGCTAGGAGCATGGGAATATCCTCTTAATGGTGCTTGCCCTCTGGCCCCCCCCTCGCGAATTGCTGTGGAAGGCAGAATAGATTGAAAAGTTGGTCTTCAGCCCAGGGAACTGAGCAGAGCCTGCAGATACGCAGAAACTGCCTGCATAGAGGGTGAGGGGCTAGGAAGGGAATTAAAGAAATGGAGCAGCTACCCCAAGATCATGTAACTGGAATTATCAGGATGCCATTCTGGAGTGTGAGCTGCATGCCTGGATCTCCCATTGATTGTTGTGTTTTTTCCAGGTGGGTTTTACAGGACTTTTACCTGGGCTTGCTGCTCCCCTGGGTTTTAATACCTGCTATACTTGAGACTTGTCCCAGACACTGCCTGCTTTTGGAATGGACGCTACATGACGGTCCCATACTCAGGGAGCTGCTGGTTGGAACACTACATGAGAGTCCCAGTCGGTGCAGGGGTGTAAGGTAGGACGCTGCTTGAGGGTCCAGCTTAACTTTGTGCCCCTGCCTGTTCTCTGGGAGTCTCATACTGTGTTACAAAATGTTTTAGAGGCATGCAGAGAGTTAAAGAAAGGAACTCTCAGGTTAACATGTGCTTATCAGCTGTTGACGTGCTATGTAGGCTACGAAAAGGAAAGTAGGAACAAACAGTGGTGTTAAAATTACCTGAGAATTTGGGAGCAATCCAGAATTGTGACCAGCCTCTAGGGATGCATGAAGTAAACTGGAGACTGATTGTCATGGCTGGAGGCTTGGCTTCTGGCAACAAAAGATTTATGATCGTGCATCAGCCAATAGGATGGATGGAGGATAACCCACTTGTGAGGAATGTCTGAGCACTAGAAAGGTTGCAGGGGAATAATCTGCTTTGTGCCATCACTGATATCTGATAACTGATCCAGAAAAACGCCAATATCATGCTGTGACCTGTTTGCAGCATCAGGCAAGTTGGTTTCTCATAAACCTCCCTGGTGGTTTAGTGCCCCCCACCCCACCCCCCACCCCTGCTCCTGTTATGTATGTCTTTAGAGTACTCTGGACCTCCCACCCACTCCCACATCCATTTCTGGCCACTTTGTATCAGCTTTAGTGACTGAGAATGGGGCATGCATTTTCTCTGTTATGTTAGAAAAACTGTGTATCACCATATTCACGCTACCTTACAAATGTTGCAACTTGTTCAGTTGTATTGAGGATTCTTTAGTCATTAGGAAGCAAGTAATGCTGGTTGCAGTACTGTTTTTAAACTTTAAAAATAAAAATGTGTTAAAAATAAAATGCATAACTGAGTTCTGGTTTAAAAACTGTCAAACCCTTGTGATAGACAGTGTCCCTTCAAATTTATAAAGAATAGTTCCTTATACTTAGCTACTGTATTTCTTTGGTCTATATCTAAACTCAGTATTCCTTATATTGCAGGTGGCAGAAATGGAGGGAGCTCAAAACTGTTTTCTGACCGTGCCTTTCCATTCGAAGGACAAGTCAAAATATGCTGTGATGCCGCAGTGGCGTCATTTGGTCTCTCGATTTGTCAGGTTCCTAAAATTGGTGGATAACATTTTTCAAGAAATGCTTTGTTGTTTAGTGAGCTCTGAAGTGCAACATCTACTAGAATTCTTCAGTGCATCAGCAGCCTTTTCAGAGGAAATGAACAAGGAACTCATAAGGTCTTGTTTTCTTATAGTTGCATGAGTTATAAAAGAGATTTTATAATGTGATGTGTATCAATCAATCAAAATCTTTATTTATCCAGGTGGGCACCATTGAGAAAGGCTCATTTGCAAGGTGGACCTGGTCATAACGACAACAAAGTACAGAGCAGTAAAAAGTATACATAATGCAGTAATGTACAAGGAGGGAAAATATGTACAGTGTATACAGTATATTAGCATGGTGGAACAAAACTGCTATATTATACAAGTATGAAAAAATATGCATTTGTACAGCCAAACATAAGCGTATGGGGCTTAACAGCAGAAAGTTTACTTTTGGGTGCAGCCGGCATATTCACCTAATGGGGAGAAGAGACCGTATGTGGGGAGGCTGGTTGGAGAGATACTGAAGAGGAAGGAGATGTTTCCGTAAACTGGGGGAAAAGGTGGCCTTAAACCACAGATAACGACAATGGCTGTGGTCTACTAGAGTATTATGATAATGATGGAGGAGGGGTAGTTAACTGGCACACTTCTTGGGAAGGAGTGGGACAAGCCAGGCTGGGGTGTACATGGATGGTTGAATGAAGCAGAAATTTTAATTGGGGGAGAGTGAGAAGCAGTGGCAGAGACAAGGCGTGAGGCAGGATGGCTATGGTAGTTGTAGAGTAGTGAGCTAACGGTGTGGAAAGCATTTGCAAGATTCTTTCATGTAGTGGCCGTAGAGTGACTTGAAGATGTTTAGACTAACAGGGCAGTTCACCTTCAAGTTTTTTTGTAAGCCATTCTACAAGGCAGGTAAGGAGAAACTTAGAGCAGCTCTGCCAAAACGAGTTTTGACCTTCAGAACTTGGAAGGTGATTAGGGAATAGCTCCTGAGAGCATAGGTGCCTATCACACATTGGGGAGTACAGTTAGAGGTGTATGTGGGGAGCTTGTTGGTCACCGCTCTGAAGGCCCATAGCATGGCGTTTCTATTCCTTCTATAGTGAAGGGAAGTCCAGCCAATTGCTGTGTACAGGGAGCAATGGTGTGTGGAGAGTGGCAGACCGGTTATAAACCTGATTGTTCTGTAGTAGAGGGTGTCCAACTTAGCCAGTGCAGAGACAGAGCAGTGGCTGTAGAGAAGGTCCCCATAAGTTAGTCTGAGTGGCCAAGTGAAATCTAAAAAGAAACATACACAGCCACCTTAAGTCTTTTTTCTAGGTCTTTCATGTGTGTTATAACTATCCTTTTACTTTAGCATGTGGGTAGCTACCTTCCAGTAAATACCAATAGCATAGAAATGTGGTTCATAGACAAGAATAACAATAAAAAAGGTCAGCACCCAGGCTGGTCACATTTAAAGTGCTTTAATATGGCAGAGCGCAACAGTGCAAAATATTCTGGCTCGCAGATGCAGTATCAAAACACAGGCAGGCTACAAAAAACAATCTTGCGTTTCACTCGGTTAACCACCAAGCTTCATCAGAGATATGTGGCAATAACACCAACTACTTTAAATAGTGTAAAATACACGTGCTTATGTGTTGTAACAAAAGTGCTTCTAATTACAATTTAAACATCATCAATTAGGTTCCTGTAGCAGAGGCTGCATGTGCTCTCTTATACAGAATAATTGACACTGATGGTTGCCATGCTAACAAACAACAGATTCATTTTATCATGCCATTCCATCACATGGTACCAATAAAATAAGATGAAGGTTAAATAATTTTCCTCTCATCTTATTAATTTCATTACTCGTTTAGCTTTATATTAGAATCAAATATTTATTACTCTTTGCTCAGTTCAAAGAAGGAGGGAAGGGAAAGTATAACTCCCACTCCTTACAGCCAACTGCTATGGAACATGTAGTATTGCAACAACACTGCTTTTCAATATTTATTCATTGAAGTTATTTTAGTTAATGCTTACAACGATATGTGATCCATTGACGAAAGAATACTGTATATACATGGTCATTTACCTATACTTCTCTATGTACAGTAATATTTACATTTCATCATTACAGACAACAACCTGTCACTTTTACAAGAAGGCTGCCTGATCAATATTGTCATTAAGGCCTAAACCTTCTGTAGATCTAAGGGCAAAGATCCAGAAACTCTCCCTCTGTCCTATCATTTGTTTCAAATTACCACCTCGTGGGCCCACGGTCACCCTTTCTAATTCAGTGAACATGATCTCATGTTTTATATTTGGGTCCCTACAGCTTACTGTGTGTTGGACTAAGGCATAGGTTATATCCTTCTTTTTTCATTGCCCTGAAATGTTCTCCAATTCTAACTTTAAATTCTCTGGTTGTCCTGCCTATATAATAGAACCCACACGAACACTGCAATAAATACACCACAGCTGTAGTATAACACAAAATTAGATCCTTAATCTTGAATACTTGCTGTGTAATTGGATTAAAAAAAAAAAAAACTGTGACTGTGACATAGGGACAAAACTTGCAGTTGCCACATCTCTTTGTACCACAAGGAGGTGTCACTGACCACAAAGTTTTATTTTTTGTTCCCAATGGTAAATATGACCTCACTACTCTATCTGTCACTGTTGGTGCATGTCTAAAAATCAATCTAGGATCTTCACTAATACTGTATGTTTCTTGATTTTTTTTCATCTATTTTAAGAATCCTCCAATTACTTGTCAGAATATCTCTAAGCTCTGAACTTCTTGTACTATATTATGTCACAAAACCTGTTTCTTGTGTAACCCCCCTGCAAATGGGGGTTCCCAAAAGACTTCCAGGAGCTTGCTTGAATGCTCCAAGCCTGAATGGTGTTTGGCATTTAAGCCATTTATCAGTGAGTGTTTTTAGAGCCTCTGGTACTGTCTCTTTAAGAGCTGTCTGCTTGCAGACATATTAGTTTGTATGGGGGGACTGTGTGCTTCTCTGAGTACCACTCGAGCTGCTGCCAATTCACTTCATTTTTGCAGTCACTAGGAGTGCAAAGGGAACCTATCTGAAAGATGTAACTGTTTGCCAGAAATTATTTAGAGTAATAATGAAATTACAGTTTGTCTAACCTGCTTTCTTTGCAGTCAGAACTGTGTCTGCTAGTTCCCCATTCTAGTTTTGAACTGCTGAACTGGACCAATCAGTGTGGGGTAAGCTAGCTCTAAATGGTGCCTTGGACGAATCAGAACTTGGACTCATAATCTGAGCCAGCCACAAGAGGATTGTATGGGCAGTGACTCTGGGAGATGTAGTTTAGACTTCAGTGCCTTTTGGACCAACAGCAGCAGTCTATTGTGAGTGACAGCCAATCCAGTCAAGAACTGGGAGGAACTCAAAGGAAGTGCCCGGTTTTGTCAGTTGGAGTGTCAGTTGAGCTTTGGCAGTGAAGAAGGAAGGAGCCCTGTGCTTTTTCAGTGTGCAGTTTTAGTCAAAAAACGTGTGTAAGGCCCAGAGTTCCGGTCTGCAGCTTGTTAGGACTGAATCCGTCCTGTGAAAAGAATCAAAGGATCTCTGAAGAGTAGAAAACAGGCTCACCCTGTAGAAGACTGGAAGAATTGCTGAAAATTGCACTCGGTCTGTCAGGAACTGAATCTGCTGTGTGTTCTCCGGTATTGTGCAGTAATTGCGATCGGGATACAGATGCAGCCTGCCTGGTATAGTGCTTTCTTTTATATGGATGTGTGAGAGGTTTGTGTACCTCAAGTGAGCCCTGCTGACATTGAAGGACCCTATCTTATTTGGAGGTCGTGAGTACTAATTCAGGGTCGCTCCTGTTGAATTGCCACATTAAATCCAAATGGAATTACTGTACTGCTGACTGTTTAATTCTCCTTTTCTCTGTGTGAAAGGGCCCTACCAGCTGCCACGGTTTGGACTAGCCACTAGGGCTTGGGTACCCAGGGACAGTAACTGATAGGGATAGGCCTGTGCACAGAGCCATAGGTAGATTATTAGAGTGATAAGCTAATTAACCTGATTTCCCCTGTCCTTGTTATATCCCCTAAATAAATCAGAGCTGCTTGTTTCAGCAAAGTTATACTGCCTGAGGTATTTGTCTATGTTAAAGTACTGTACTGTGATTGTTGCACTGTATCTCATTTCACAGGAGGTCCCAGTGCCGGAACCAGACCTGGGGTAAGTGTATACTGTGAAGGTAATTCTGATATATTGTGTGGGCCACTAGTGGGAAGAAAGGGGGGTTGCAGTGTCCCAGAGGGCTGTGACCAAGTTAGTTTAACTATTGCAAACCCTGACCTCTGGGTGGAGGCACCCGCCATTGGATCCAGGCCCCTCAACCTGTTAGTGGCAAATCAGGCAGGGGTAGTAGCCCCTGGGATAGCGCCATCTAGGGGTTACACTTGGTATTTATTATACTCCGTTTAGGGCATTTTTGTATAAGAGTAGTGGCTCTTAGTATCCCATCTGTTGCTTCCTCAGCTTTCCGGATGGTAGCTCGTCCATACCCACGCTCCCTAAACCTCTGAATCTGTAATACCTTATGTACTTCAGTCTTCAAAGTCATCTTGTGTAATACAATTTCGTAAAGTTCTTATTAGTTGTCCTTTAGGTATATTGTGGGGTACATGTTCAGGGTGAAAACTACTGGCAAAGAGAAGACTGTTCCTATCTGTGGGTTTGATATATAAAGACGTACCAATCTCCCATCCCCCCTCCATTTTAAAAATCCTAAGATCCAGAAAACTGATCTCCTGTGCACTTACAACTGACATGAATCGCAAATGCTCATTTGTAGTATGTAACCATTGTACAGATCCAAGGAACAGATCATGTAGGCCCTTCCAGACAATGATTATATGGTCAATAAAGCAACGCCACAAATCCAGACAATTATAGTATGGATTTGCAGCGTCACTCCTGATCCAGTCCTGTTCCCACTTGCCTACAAAAAGGTTGGCATAACTGGGGGCCATCATGGCCCCCATAGCAGTTCCCTTGACTTATTTGTAAAAACTGCCTTGAAACAAAAAAATGTTTGAATTTAACACCAACTTAGCTAGCTGTAGCAAATATGAAGTAGGAACCTCATGAGGATGAGGACGCTTGTTGAAGTAATACTCCGAAGCATCTAATCCACCACTGTGTGGACATTTATGTATAATGCATCCACATCAAGTGTGGCAAACAAATAGTTCTCCTCAATCTCCATAGATTCCAATATATTTATAATATGGGTCCAATCTTTCAAATATGATGGTAAATGCTGAACAAAAGGCTGCAAATGTGCATCAATAAATCTAGAAAAGGGCTCAGTGAGCCACCCTCCCCCAGAAAGTATAGGTCCACCAGGAGGATTCTGGGGATCCTTGTGTATTTTAGGTAGGCAATAAATTGTGGGCACTGTTGGGTGTGTAACAACTAAAGCTCCATGCTTGAAGACAACCTACAACATGGGTTCCTTGAAGTTGAAAAATGGCTACAATCCCACAAGCTAGTTCTAAATGGCAAAAAAACAAAACTTATGCTGTTCTCATACTCCTGCCATAAACACAAGTCACGCGCCCTCGCAGTTAAAAAAAAATAACCAAGGATCCCCCATTGAACAAATCCAGCACTTCAGATACCTTGGAGTAACCCTGGACTGCCACCTTACCTATGAGCCACACATTGATATTATTGTAAAGAATGTAAATGCTAAACTTGGACTGCTCTACAGACACAGACAAAGTCTGACCCCAGAAGCACTTAAAAGACTAAATACTGCCCTAAACAAAGCTGGTAGACTTATCACTGGTGCCGGCTACCTCACCCATACTTGTGATCTATTCGCCCTAACCGGGTGGCTCAAACTACAAGACCGCATCAAGTACCACTCGTGTATACTTGCCTAGCAAGTGTTGCTTGGAGCCCTGCCAATGGGCATCGCCAGTCTTCTATCAAAGCCTCAAAAGTCACGTCACACCCGGTCCTCTGTCTCTGAACTCTTTCACATTCCTAGGGTTCGGACCACCCAATGCCAGTGATCCTTCCCTTACAGCGCTCCTAACTGATTGAATGGCCTGAGCTGTGAACTGACTAGCATACCTCAGCTTACCTGGTTCAAGCTTCTCCTTCATCTGCACATCTCGAAGGAAAGTGAGTGTACCTGCTTTAATTTGTCATGCGACTTGCACCTCATCTGGCAACCTGCATTCCCCAGCCTCCTTGACAAGGCCTCTGGCTGCATCCTTCCTCCCCTGCTCAATCATCTCTCTCACCTTCCCCATTATGTTCTGACCCTTCTACTCTGTCCCACTAACTCGCCCACTATGACCCCTGATTGACTGTTTTCCACACCTTCTTCCTCCCTCCCTCCCTCCCTCCTCCCCCACCTCACCATCCTCTCCTCCTGTCACCTTCTCCTCCTGTGCCTGCCTCCGCTTCCCCACTCTACCCTTCCTGCCTTGCTCAGCATGCTTGACAATGCCGCCGGCTGCATTCCCCGCCCCCATTCTCTGTCCTCTGCTACTCTTCATCCCCTGACTCACCCTTCCCTTACTATTTCCAAATGGGATTACCCACCCATGTTTTCTCCTATAATGTCCTAGAATGCCAACTATGTATCTAATTGCAATTACCTATGCTTACTTTGTATTGTGCTGTTCTGCTGTTCGCTGTGTTTGATATTATCTGTACATGATATTGTGCTTTATACTCTGTCTGTTTTGTAACCCCCTACCCATTACTGACGTGGAACCTTTGTAAATGAGCTCTTCTGTGCTCAAAGGAATTTTCTAATCCTAGATTGAAATAAATAAATAAATAAAATAAAATAAAGCTCTATGTTGTGCTTCTGATATGTACCCACTATCTGAGCCTTCCTCTAAAACACAATCAGTTTTTCTTTTCCGAATCCCAGGCACTATTCCCTGGTAACTTTTGATAGAAAGAAATATCAGAGAGCTGACGCTCAATTTCTGCAATGTATTTTACCATGTCCATAAAAACAACAGCCCCACCTTTGGCAGCACTCTTTATTACAATATTCTGATTAGCTGACAAATTATTAAGTGCAATACGTTCATTTCTGGTACAATTATTAAAACATCTCGACTGTGTAGCACACATCAAATCAGAAATATCTTGCTCACATTTCCTTACAAATATAGACATAGCAGGACTCAGGGTTGGGCAATAGCTGCATTTAGGTCTTAAAGAAACATTTGCAGACATTTTATTATCATTTACTATTTGTTCAGCATCATGAGACCCATAAAATGTTTTTGAGGTTACTTTACGAGCAAAGCGATGTAAATCAATTACTGTTTGAAACTAATTGAGGTCAGTAGTGAGTGAAAAAGAAAGTCCCTTGTTCAATACAGACTCTTCATCCACAGTCAAGTTATGATCGGATAAATTAACATTGGCCTTTACTGGGCACTTATGATTTAATATCTGATGCCCCCTCTGCCTCTTCCATGCCTTCCCACCCCTCCTCATCCTCTTCCCTGGAAAAATGGTTCTTGAAATCTGGTCTTCAAACAACATGAAGTCTTGCTATATTATAGACATTAGCAGTTTGATCCAGCTCTAGAACTGCCCCGGAGGTGAAATGGTTAAAACCATTCCAAAATAGAATTTTGGCACGAGAGCAGCTCTATCTGTGTCATTTCAAACTTGAACTGACAGATTCTTTACTCGCCTCAGTGAACAGTCGCTCCGGAGATTTCTCCTTCTGCTCGGTTCATTTCGGTTTAAAGTGTTTTCTGTTGGATTTAACCGAGAATAGTTTTATTTTAACCGCAAAACCGTTCGGTTCAAGCTCTATCTGTGGTAACCGTAAGTAAATGAAGGTTTTGTCTGTGTGGAACTTGTAAGTTATCGGTTCGGTTTTGAACCGATCAGTGGGTTTAAAACTCATTTAAAACTAAAAGTTACTATTTTAGAGTGCGGTTCCCGGTTCTTATCGGTTCTAAAAAAAACGGATTTATTACGTTTTTTTCCAATACCCGTGACACGGTTAGGAACTGATAAGGGTGTCTTGCCTGGCACTGCCGTTAAAAGGGCAAGTTTTTGGTTAGGCTGGCATTATGTCTGAGAAACCCAAAAGAAAAACCGGGCCCACTGGGTTTCAACACTGTGATGTTTGTGGGGAAGTCTTTGCCAAGGCTGACCCACACCACATGTGTTTATTGTCTGGGGTTTGACCACCTCCAGTCAGACTGCCAGGTATGTAAGAATTTCCCTGCAGCCACCCTGGAAAAAAGATTGGGCAGGCTCAGGAGCGAGAAGCCCAAAAGTCTGCTGACCGGATGCCTGGCCGGTTGGTGCCAACCTGAACAGAGGAGTGCCTCTGACCAGGGCCAGACTTCCTCGGCCAAAAGAGAAGCTGGTTCTGAGGAACCAATTCCAGTAAAGAAAACAAGAAAATCAGCAGGTCTGGAGTCCAAAATTCTTTCTCCAACTGCTGCAGAGATAGCAAAAGCCATACAAATTGTCCAGTCACTGTCTCAGGGTCCGTCCGAACCACCACTATCTGGCAAAAGGTCGGTTTGTCCGGTCCCAGTGGTTCAGGATTATGATATTGAGGAATTTTATGAACCAGAGGAGGGGGAGGAGGATTATGAACAGTATGAATGTGGCTGGGAAGGTCTGGGTGTGCCCATTGAACCGGGCATCTCCCCAGACAGACCTTTAGAATCTCCCCCTATGCTGTCTGAGTCCCCATCTCATTTCATGTTTTGTAAAAAGGTTGCTGAAACCCTCCAGCTTCCTTTAGAAGAGGCTGTGGATGAGCAAGAGGAGCCTGATTTTGCAGAAATGATGGATATTCCAGAGTCTAGGAGATTGTCTATTCCTTTACATAAGTCTTTTAGGAAACAAACAATTAAAATTTTAAAAGCTCCTAATTCTGTGCCTCCTGTAGATAAAAAGATGGACAGAAGGTATACATTGTCAGGCCCTGATCCAGAATTCCTTTCTCAGCAATGCAGTCATGTTGGGGTAGTTCAGGCTGCTGCCTGTGATAAAGCTAATATTCCCCTGGCTTCACATCCTCCTGACAAGGATTCCAGGAAGATTGATGCCATGGCAAAAACAGTATATGGCACGCCTCTGGGACTCAGGCAAGCAAATTATATGGCTTATGTAGCTAGGTATCAGAAATCTAGATGGTATACTGTTATGCAATTAGCCAAGCAGGCCCATGGCCAGCTGGCTAGTGAACTAGAACAGGTGGCTGCTGATGGCATTGAAGCCTCTAAGGTTCAGTTTCATGCTGCTGTGGATGTTAATGATGTTTCCTCTAGGTCATGGCCACATCTGTAGCTTTGAGGTTGGCCTGGCTCAGGTGTACTAGTTTGTCACAGGATACCCAGACTAAGGCTATGGATTTTCCTGTGGTGGGAAATTCTCTGTTTGGAGAGCAGACAGAGAATTACATGAAAAGATGGATGAATATAGGACTACTTACAAGAGTGCCCAGGCTAAGGAGCGGCAAGCCACTCCTCAAAGGCATGCCCGGGGGTAGGGGTAGGCCTTTCACAGGCCTTTCTACCAGACTCAGGCCTCCTCTGCCTATGCTCAGAGGGCTTCTTCAGCAGGGGAGCAGGCGAGGGGTGGGCAGACCTGCTCCCACCCCCAGCCTAAAGCTCCTGCGAAACAGGCACCCTGATGGGGTGCCCAGGGCTGATTCTCCTGTACCAGTGGGGGGCAGGCTGGCTTACTTCAGTCAGAATTGGGCTTCTTTAACCTCAGACAAGTGGGTTCTGGAAGTAGTAAGCCAGGGTCTGGTTCTCAGCTTCAAAAAGTTTCCCAAGTTGAGAAGCAGACTTTTTCTACCTGCAAGTGCTGCAGAGACCCTCGCTCTGGAAACAGAGGTCTCATCCCTGTTAGCTCTCAGAGCAGTAGAAAGGGTTCCTCCCCTGCATCAGGGCGGGGGTCTGTATTCCAGATACTTCCTTACCCCAAAAAAGACAGGAGAATGGCGGCCCATTTTAGATCTCAGATATCTGAACAAGCATCTTTTGAAACCAAAGTTCAAAATGGTAACTCTGGCAATGATTTTACCTTCCCTAAGGCCAGGGGACTGGCTTGCCTCCCTGGGCTCAAGGATGCCTATTTCCATGTCCTAATCAGAAGATCCCATCGAAAGTACCTCAGATTCGAACTGCCCTCAGGTTATTACTAGTTCAGAGCAATGCCCTTCGGCCTTACCTCTGCTCCAAGGGTATTCACAAAGTGTCTAGCAGTGGCAGTGGCCCACTTAAGGAGGCAGAGGATTGCTGTTTTTCCCTATCTAGATGACTGGCTCATTGTAGGCCAGTCCCAGAACAGGTAAAATTCACCTGCAGGTCACCCAGCAGCTTCTCACCTCCCTGGGTTTTCTGCTAAACCTACCAAAGTCGGTTCTGGAACCAGTCCAGGTACTCACCTTTATAGGGGCAGAATTGGACACAAAGCTAGCCAGAGCCTTTCTTCCTCCAGAAAGGGTAAGAAATTTAGTGGCTCTGGCCTCTTCCTTCACTCTGCAGGTCTCTCGACCAGCAAGACACTTTCTGCAGCTCCTGGGGCACATGGCTGCATCCACAGCTGTTGTGCAGGGAGCCAGATTTCAGATGAGAGACATTCAGTTTCACTTGAGAACCTTTTGGTCTCAGAGAAGAGACCCCCTTTCCAAGTTGGTCCCAGTGACTCGAACCTTGATCCTAGCTCTCTCAGTGGTGGCAGGATCAGAGCAATTTAAGAGCGGGGTCCCTTCATTTCCCTTCTCACGACTTGACTCTCACTACAGATGCTTCCTTCTGGGTTGGGAGCCCACATGGGCGACCTTTCCACTCAGGGAGTTTGGTCCCCAGGAATCTCTGCTCCACATCAATTTTCTGGAACTCAGAGCTGTCTTTTAGCTCTTCAAGCATTTTCTGCATCTGTCCACAACAAGGTGATACAAGTCAGAACAGACAACACCACAACAATGTGGTACATCAACAAACAGGGGGCACTCGGTCTTCGGCCTTGTGCACCGAGGCAGTGAAGTTGTGGTCTCTGGCCTATTCCCTGAACACTTCCCTCATAGCAGTTCACCTTCCAGGGAAGGACAATGTCCTAGCGGATGCCCTCAGTAGGATTTCCCAGGGCCATCACGAATGGTCCCTGGATCCTCAAGTGCTGGGGATAGTTTTGCCAGGTGGGGCATCCCTCAGATAGATCTTTTTGCAGCCCCAGACAATCACAAACTTCCTCTGTTCTGTTGCAGGCCTCCAGTGCTGGGCTCAGTTCCCTGGATGCCCTTCTTCTGGATTGGGAGGGAAGTTCCTCTATGCTTTCCCCTTCCTCTCCTATACAAAGTACTAGTCAAAATCAGATCTCAGCCTTGCAGGGTGATTCTGATTGCCCGGATTGGGCCAGGCAGCCCTGGTACCCACTCCTTCTGTCTCTGACAGTCCATCTTCCCTGTGCCTCCCCAGGAATCACAATCTGTTGACTTGTGCCCAGGAAGGTTTGGTATCCGGACCTCAAATCCTCAACCTCAAGGCCTGGCTCTTGAGGAGTTAGAGTTGCTGATTTACACCTCTCTCAGGGTGTTCTTGAGATCCTAAAGGCTTCTAGAAAGCCTTCCACTAGGGCTACTTATAGTTCTAAATGGAAAAGGTTTTCCATTTGGTGTGCTGGGAAAATATTTCCCAGAATCTGCTGATTTGCCCATTTTGTTAGATTACATGGTACATCTTAATTCCTTGGGTCTCAGACCAGCTACCCTGAGAGATCATTTGGCAGCTGTATCTGCTTTTGTGTCAGCAGGAAAGTCATCCCCTCTTCCTCTCATCCTGTGTTTTCCAAGTTTTTAAGGGATTACTCATACTAATCCTCCCTTTTCGAACCGCCCCTGCTTGGGACCTTAATGTTTGCATTGCCCAGTTAATGCAACCCCTTTGAACCTCTGTCTTCTGCAGAGCTTAAGTGCCTAACTTGGAAAACTGTTTTCTAGTGGCTATCACTTCTGCCAGACGCATAAAGTGAATTGCAAGCCCTGTCAGTGGAGACTGACTTTATTTCTTTCCACAGGGATAAGGTAGTCCTTAGGACTAATAGGAAGTTTTTGCCTAAGGTGGTTTCAGATTTCCATCTTAATCAATCTATCTCCCTTCCAGTATTTTTCACTGATCACTCCTCTTCGGGTGAGAGGAAGTTGCACAGCCTGGATGTTAAGAGAGCTCTTAGTTATTATATAGAGCATACCAAAGGTCACAGGTTCGAATCCCTCCAACTTTTCCTTACCTATGGTGAAGTTGGGAAAGGCAAACCTGCCACTAAGAGATCAATAGCCAGGTGGATTGTCTCTTGTATCCAATTTGTTATCAGAAAGTGGGCAGAGCCCCCCTCTGGTTTGAGGGCTCATTCTACCAGGGTACAGCTGCGTCTCTAGCTGCTGCCAGAGACATCCTTTATTAGAAATTTGCCAGGCTGCTACTTGGAAAGCGGTGCACACTTTTGCAAGCATTACTCCCTGGATGTCCAGGCCAGGAGAGATGCTCGGTTTGGCACAGCTGTTCTTCAGAGCCTATTTCCTAAGTAGGTTCTGCCCTCCTCCATGGAGGTACTGCTGTGTATTCTGCTAATGTCTATAATATAGCAAGACTTCATGTTGTTTGAAGAAAAATGACTACCTTAGTAATGTTGTTTCTTCTAATGGAGTCTTGCTATATTATAGACCTCCCCAACCTGCCCCTCTCAGAACCTCTACTTGGTGGGGTGCGGGCAACTTAGTGTGGGCACTACTTATGTCCTGTTAGCATTTTGTCCCTTTGGGACTTTGGGGTGTGTATGTGTCGCGTGTGTGTTTTATTATACTTATGTTCCATTTTCATATTATTAGAATGGTGTTAGTATTTCTGGTCCCCTGACTTGAGTCTTGGATGTTGGGACCATCAATGGTTGTTATTATTTAGGTAGCCATTTGGCTAGTGTAGGTTACAGCTTCCACACAGACCTTAGTGAGTTTGGCTCGTAAAGATCTGACAGTTCAAGTCTGAAATGACACAGATAGAGCTGCTCTCGTGCCAAAATTCTATTTTGGAATGGTTTTAACCATTTCACCTCCGGGGCAGTTCTAGAGCTGGATCAAACTGCTAATGTCTATAATATAGCAAGACTCCATTAGAAGAAACAACATTACTAAGGTGAGTAATTTTTTCTTCCGTTTGCTGAATCTGCGTTGGGGGTGGGGAGGGTGGTAGAGATGTTGCTGCTGTTGTTGGTGCCAAGGGGGATAATGATTCCGTTGTTCTGGAAAAACCTCCAGATTGCTGTCCGTGTCACTGGGGCCTGATGTATAATCTAGAATAGTATCATCATCTGCTGAGGCAGTACTTCTTAAAATTGATTTAATTTGCCCTTGTTTGTCAGCTATGGGCTGTGCTGATGTAGCAATAGTGCTCTCTTTGCTCCGGTCAAATACGTGACAAGCCACTTTTCAGATTTTACAAGACCGTCCTGCTGATATCTTTTTTTTACAGGATACAAGACTTAAAACCCTGTCTGACATAGCTGCAGCACAACGGCTGTGGAAGGCAGTTGTATCCTTCTTTTCCATTGGAGCCAACACTTGTTCTGGGGTTACAGTTATGTTTAACAGTATTTAACCTAAAGTGTTAAGGGTTCTTGATTTCCAACCTGGTAGAGCTATGCTAATTGATTGCATAGTAGACAATGTCACCTATCGGTTGATTGTTGTCTACATCCCAGAAACAAAATTCGATAGTCTCTTTTTTAATTAATTAACCCATTTTTATACTCCTCTAAGACTGTCATTTTTGGTGGGGCCTTTAATTGTCCATTACAACTTCAAGACAGGGGAGCTCAAACCTGTAAGTTATTTTATGATTCCGTTTGTTTAATTTGCAAGGATGCACACTTGGTTGATGCATATTGCTCACAACATCCCAGTGGTGGGTATACTTATTACAGGGCAAATTTCACCACCTGAATAGATTATTTTTTTCATTTCTTAATACTGTTTTATTATGGATAATAGAACAGTTCCCGTAGAAACTACAGATCATCTTCTCCTTGTCTGTACTGTTATAGTGGCTCCAGAATACAGTTTAGGGGAAATCAAGCTGGAGACTGAAACAGAACTTTCATTAGGCCTTTCAGGACTTATTAGGGGCCCGTACTACAGTTCTTTGTTTATACAAGGATGCGTCTTGTTGGTGGGATGATACTACTGTAAGAAGGAGACTGGTAATTTAGCTAAGCAATATTCTAATGCCGCTTATTTGCACGTGCTACACAACATATTTAGAATTGAGATATCAGTTGTACAAATGTTTTCCTTCCAGGAACACGGGTGTTTCCTTACAGACTCAGATACAATCTCTTAATGATAGGATGAAAACTATTCTATTTGATAGTGCTAAGACGCCTTGTTCTGAGCAATAATATGGCACCCAAGGTCAGCATCTGACTGGGTGATGTATTTCAGAGTTGTGCCTCCAGGATTCGGAAGAGAAGGATGCATTCCTTGGTAGATCAAGCTGGTCTTGTTCACAGGTCTAAACAAGGAATGTTTCGGGTTGTTCAAGACTTTTTATTAACTGTGGGATTCTATTTTCCTATAGATGACAGGACTACTCAGTTTTTGGACTCTCTGGGTTTGCCCCAATTATCTGCCATGGATAATGCTTTACTCATAGAACCTATCAGTACTGCAGAAGTTGGATTAGCTATTTCTTCCATGAGGAAAAAGTCTTCTGCAGATACTGTTGGTTTGACGTCAGAACTTTACCAGATTTTTTCCACTTTATTAGCCCTGATCTTATTTATTTATTTAAGAGTTTTACCAGGAAGGCATGCTGAGCGGTGCAACTCTCGATTCCAGATGCGTCCTGGGGGAGGGGGATTTAGGATAGACAGTATACAAACACATACATTACAAGCCGCAACACAAATGCAAGGTCGAGAGAATCGTATTGTACAAGATACGTCTGCCTCTTGGCAGGGGAAGATAAACTGTGCAGCTAGAGCACACACTGAGGCTTAAGTGCAGCAGTAATAGAGCATTGTTAACATGTCGTAACTGATATACACACAAGCAGTCGGGCATTCAAGCAGTCAGATACCTTATGGGGCTAGCTGCACATGCAGGTGGTGGCAAAATGCTGTTTGAGAGGAGGTTGAGCTGCAGAGAGGAGGAGGAGTGTCTAATCTTAGCAGGGAGGGTGTTCCAAAAGTATGGCATTCGGTACTTGAATGCACGCTGACCATTGGTGGTGGACATATGTGGAAGGGAGAGGATCCTAGAGTCGAACTTACGGAGGGCGAAGGATGAAGGGGTTTGGGCAGCTAGGGTATTAGCAAGGTACGGGGGGAGGGACAGGGACCAGTATTTTGTTGATATCCTAGTGCAATGTGCCATTCTCCGGTCCTGCAAGGAAGGTAGGTCTAAGGATCTATAGAGATCACAGTGGTGAGTTGTTGGTGGGCGGTCCAGGGCGAAACAGCAGAAGGAATGGAAGAGATGGTCCAGCCTGGCAAGGGAGGACTTGGGGGCCGATCTGTAAACTATGTCCCCATAATCAAAAAGTGGGAGTATCGTTTTCTGAACAATTTCTTTACGGGTTGGCAGGGGAATGCAACCTCTATTCCGGTAAAGGGCTCCCAGTTTTGGGTGAAGTTTTTTGTGGATAGAGTCAGTGTGGGCTGAGAAGTCTAGGTGCTGGTTGAGCCAGACCCCGAGGTATCTGAACGAGGTGCAAGTCTCCAAGAGGATCCCATCTAAGGTGTGGAAGGAAGGGGATGTGTGGACCCGGGAGTGCCTTTGCCTGGTCTCGAAGTTGAGTGAGATGGTTTTCTTTGGGTTGAGAAATAGTTGGTTAGAGCTGAACCAGAGCTGGATTGCATTAAAATCCTCCTGGAGTCTGGATGACACTACGGTGGGGGAGAGACCTGTAGCATATAGTACGGTGTCGTCAGCATACATGTGAATGGACGAAAGAGGGCACACGGAGGGCAGGTCATTTAGAAAGATAGAGAAGAGTATCGGGCCAAGGACTGAGCCTTGTGGCACACCTATTGTGACAGGTAGTGGGGCAGAGGTGTGTGAGCCATTTCTAACTGCTTGTTGCCTCCCTTCTAAGTAAGAGTGGAACCAGCTGGTGGCCTCCCCCGAGAAACCTGCGAGGGTGAGTTTAGATAACAGGAGTGAATGAGAGACCGTGTCGAAGGCCTTAGTTAGGTCAATGAAGATGGCTGAGGTGACGTGCCCATTATCCATGCCAGTGAGTATGTCGTTTGTTAACCTTAGTAAGGAGGTGGTTGTGGAGTGCAATTTCTGGAAGCCAGCCTGATAGGGTGAGAGAAAGGAGGAGGAGTTGTGGAAGGCGGATAGTTGGGAGAGAGTACAAGTTGTTCCTGGACTTTGGCTAGAATTGGGAGAAGAGAGATAGGGCGGTAACTGCCCAGCGAGGAGGGGTCGCCTCCTTTAGGGAGAGCGATGATTGTGGCATGTTTCCATACTGCCGGGATCTTGGCGAGAGAGAAGGAGAGGTTGTAGAAGGAGGCCAGTGAGGTGGCGAAGGCTGGGGCAGATAGGTATAGCATCTTGGAGTCAAGGCCAGAGGGGCATTTACCTTTGTTAGGGTTGAGTGTGCGCAGGGAAGCTAGTACTTCAGCTGAGGAGACCAGGTGAAATGAGAAGCGAGGGGATCGGAGTGGGGGTTGAAAGGGTGTGTGTGGGATCATGGGGGGGTGCGTGTTTGTGGAAAGAAGGGAGGAAGCACAGTTAATGAATAATGTTTTGAAAGCAGAGGCCACCTCACCTGAGTCAGTTACCAAGGAGCCATCTTAGCCTTTGTATTTAATTACTTTTTGAAACAACGTACTATCTCAGGTTCTATTAGTGAAGCCATACAGATATGTTTATTTAAGAAGGAGAATCGGGAAGAGTTGAAGAATTGGAATCTGATTTACCTAATAAATACCGATGCTAAAATTCTAGCAAACATTTTGTGTAAGCATCTAGTTACATTTTTTTCTACCTTGATATATCTGTTACAGACATGTTTAATTCCAGGGTGGACGATTCAGGATAATTTATTGCTTATTAGGGAAATCACTGACTACTGTAATAGGGAAGAGAAAGATCATTTTCTGTTCATATTGGACCAGGAAAAGACCTTTGATAAAGTCCCCCATGAATATAACTTTCTCGTCTTACACAAATATGGATTCTCACAAACTTTTATTAGTTGGATCAAACTGCTCTATTCTTGGGTATCTGTAATTCCAAATATAAATGGGTGGCTAGGAACCAAAATACCATTGCTTCTGGGGGTGCGGCAGGGATGTCCTCTTGGCCCTATTTTTTACATCCTGACATTAGATCCCCTGCTACGAGCCATTAGTGCAGCATGTATAGCACATGGCCTTTGAAATCCATTATCCTTATTGGAGGTCAAGGTATCCACCTGTGCAGATGACATATGCTTATTTATTCAGTATATGTCATCTGGGGAGGCGGTAGTGACTCTTATTAAAAATATAGCGGCAATGACAGGGTCGCATATTGATCTCCAAAAAAGTCAGGTATTGCCCATAGGGATGTTCCTTCTGAAATAAGTACTATTAAGGTGTCCCTAGATCCAATAAAAATGTTATGTGTTTATTTTAGTCAAACTAATCTACCCACATTTGATTGGGAGAAAGCCTTGAATATCGGGACACTGCAGGTCGTAAAGTGGAAATATTGGCAGTTATCTAAAACAAAAAGAGTTAGCGTCATAAAAACATTCCTAATGCCCATCTTTTTATATGTCAGTGCAATATTTCCCTTGCCCCAGCCCTTTGAGACTCAATTGCTGAGTATCTTTTTCCAGATGGTATGGGGCTGTAGACTGAACCTGATCAAGAGAGATATTTTGTATCTCCCTTGAACATGGTTCATCCAGTCATATTTTTTCTTAGCATATTTTTTTCAAACAAATATAATATCTTGGATTTTGGCATGTCCCCCAATGTGGATTGAATGGGCAGCTGTATGGCTGGAACCATTTCAGGCTGGATGGCAAAGAAAGAACTCGATTTTTAGATGCAATGTGGTTTTTCCATCCTATTTTGAACAGTTTCTGAGATTTATTAGAAAATGGAAAATTTTGTGTGATACTATTCGTACCCAACATTATAAAGCATTTTATAAATTACTGCTTATTACTGATATTGCAGTAATGCCAGGAGTTTTCCTCATTTAAACAAAGTAGCCTTGAATTATTTCACTGGTAAAACCATTCCTGCTCAATACTGGAATGTCGCCTGGCTTTGATGCCACAGTAGATTAAATGTGAAAGATAACAATAAACATAACAGTATACCTGAACGGTTTTGCCTTAGAAGTAGCTGTGTAGCCCAATTGAAACCATTGGACAATTGTATATTGATTGTCCCTTTAGCCAACATTTTTGGGCCCTTTTGGGTTATTCGTGGTCTGATGCTTTTTGGACCACTATTTCTTTCAATACACTGATATAGAGGGATGTACAACTACCGGTCTTCCAAATTTGGCTCTTATGTGTTATTATTTCTTGTGGATTTGGCAAGTTTGATGTAAATACGTTTTACAACAATTGTATTTGGATCAAAATGCACTTTTCAGTATGATTGAAACTTATGAGGAAGCACTATGCCTCAGAATGCACTTGTTTGTCTCAGGCTTTATGGCACAAATGGTGGAAATACTGTTCTTGGGCATAATTTGAATAATGGCATAATCATATTAAACTTCTGTATAGTCTTGCTCATTTAGCTTGAAGTTATACAATTTCTGTGTTATTATTACTTGATTTGTTTCAATAAATAATTCCCCTACTCTTGCAAAAAGTACCATGGGTTCTTGTACCTCCACCTGGACAGCACCAGAGATGGGAAGAAGGGACTTCAGTTTAGCATGTAATTCAAAGAACAGCACACCCCAATAGTACAGTAAGCCCTAGTACTGCACTCAGATGTAAGCATTGATAGTATGAGCCCAATCCTGGTGTGAGACCAGAACCCACAGCCTTCTGGTCCAGAGGCAGATGTGCTGCCAACTGAGCCACGCTGACGCCTGAGCTTAATGTCATCTGTGAAGAGACACAACCTGCCCTGGTTTCCCTCACCAATGTCACTGATGAACACATTGAAGAGGACAGAACCAGGACATATCTCTGGGGTACCCCGCTCGTAACCTCCCTATCTTCTGATTTGATCCCATTGACTACAGCCCCCTGCTGCCTCCCCTTTAGTCAGTTACGTACCCTTAGCCACACCTACATCCTCCATCTTCTTCAGCAAGCATCTGTGAGGCACCGAGTCAAAAGCCTTGCTGAAGTCCAAGTAGAGCAAATCCACAGCAAGGCCACTATCCAATTCCATTATCACCCAGTCAAAGAAAACTATCAGGTTAGTCTGACAGGACCTCCCTGTTATTGATCTGCGCTGTTCACTGTCCTGGAAACCAATGCTTTCCAAATACTCCACGAGGTCTTCTTTGACTGGTAACTCTATCAGCTTTCCTACAATAGAAATAAGACTGACTGATCTGTAGTTCCCCACTTGTTCCTTGTCTCCCCCCCTTATGGAGTGGAACTACGTCCACCACTTCCCAGTCCTTCCAACCTTCCCCAGTCTTTAGGGGGCTGTTGAATAGACAGACCCAGGGTTTAGCTAGTACTGCTGCCAGCTCCCTGAGTAACCTTGGATGCAGCCCATCTGGTCCTGGGGCATTATCTATCTTTATGGCTGCCAGTCCTTTCTGTACTCTTTTGCTTGTAAATATTGGCTGCCTTACCTCTGTGACCCCCCCCTTTGTGGCTGTTTGATGCCACTCTTTGGCAAGAGCTCACCATCTTTCCTAGTGAAAACTGAGCAAAAGTAATCAGTAAGTACAGTATGATGGCCTTTTGCCCATCCTCCTTTATCACCCTACCCCCCCAGCTAGCCTTACGATTCCCTTTTTCTTCCTTTTTTTATTAATGTATTGAAAAAAGTGTTTTTCTCCATTCTTGACCCTCTCTGCAGTACCCAGCTCTGTCTACTTTTGCCTCTGTAACCGTGCTCTTTGCCTCCCTAATTATATGTTGGCTTGCGCGCACGCGCAAGCAACATCTTGTGATAGTAGCACATTTCAGAGGTGTGTCAGTGTTCTGGCGAATGCAGGAGATGCTTTAGTGGGTGTGTCCCTCAGCCGCCAACCAGTGTGCATGCTGCCAATGACAGCAGTTTCAGAGAGAGCCAAGGAGTAGAAATGAATCTGCTGCTACAGTCAGAGACAGGCTCGTCATTGCAGCAGCAGATGATATACCTTCATTACTTGCCTTTCCTGGTGAAACATTTCAATAAATATGGTGGCTCCTGCCGTCCACCACACAATCACGAGAGAGCTGGCATCGTGGTGCCCAGTTCCCATGTCGGCATGTCCCCTCCCCCCAATATTATGTTGCACACCGTAACATGGCGGCTCCTGCTGCTTGCCACACACTCTTGAAAAGCCGACATCAGGGTGTCCAATCCCCATGTCAGCATCCCCCCTCTTACTGTGTCTTTCCTGGTTAAACAGTTTCCCCTTTTCTTTCCAACACCGGGCTGCCCACTCCTGGTGTCGGATGCGCCCCCACTTCCATCTATACGCCTTGCTGACATCGGGGTGCCCAATCCCTGTGTTGGCATCCCCCACCCCAGAATTGTGGCGCACTGGGAACCCACCCCACTGTGCCTATGTTTTTTTTTTGTTTGTTTGTTTTTTGTGTGTAACCAAATTAAGAAAATCCTCCCTCACGGTCTCCCCCCCCCCGCCCCCTGCAAACAAGAAAACGGTGTGCTGTTGTCTCCTTGTCCCTCTCCGCCATCCCCCCTTCCTCTGCGCACCCACCTCCCTGCACCCCTCCTCACCCATACTTACCCTTTGGAGGTCAGAAGCTGTGATCTTCTCTGAACTGGGACACGTCTGCACTGTTCAAAGTCAAACTGCAAACTGAAGAAATGACGGTAAGCTTTTATAATGGGAGGCAATGGGAGGTTCAACTTAGGTTGATATCTCAGCCATTTTTGGGAATTTTGTCCCCAAATTTTCAACATGGGGTTCTTGGGACCCCACCTTGTGAACATGTCACTGTAATTTAGTTTCTCGGTCCTGAAAGGTGATTTCACAGTTGCTGCACGGAATCACCTTTTGGGACCTAGTAATGAAATGACAGTGCCACTGTTCATGATGGGAGGTCCCAAAAAGCCCATATCGCAAATTTCTCAAAAAAATTCCAAAAAATGACTGCGTTACAAGCGTGTGTTGTGCAGTTTCTACAAACAATCGTAACTTCACCAATTTTTAGTATTTTCTCTCCAGATTTTCAACATTGTTGTTTTTTCACACCTCTTCATGAACAGTATAGCTTTCATTTTTCACATCCTTCCTGAAATGTGTTTTCACACCTGTGGCACAGAATTTATTTGTTTTATTTATTTATTCAAGCGTTTAAACAGGAAGGCATACTGAGCACGCTAAGTGCTCGATTCCAGATGCATCCTGGGGGAGGGAGAAACATAGACAATAGCTGAAAAGTATATATACAGGGAAAATACATAGAATAAATTCTCAGAACATTTGGTCCAAGTGACTAGGCACAGAGGTCAGGAAAACAGTAGAATATACAGTAGTATGACAGTGTAGTGTAGTCAATGTGAACAGTAGAATATACAGTAGTAAGACAGTGTAGTGTAGTCAATGTGAACAGTAGGTTAAACATAATTTAGGAGCAGCAAGTAAGTGCAGTCAAAAATACAGTCACATCATGCTGAGAGCAGAACAGCCTAGGCACATGAGCAGGTAGGGGCGAGGTGAGCTTGAAGCAAGGAGTTTAGGTGCCGAGGGGAGGAGTAGTGACGAATGTTTGCCAGAAGGAAATTCCACAGTGTTGGTATGCAGTAGCTGAAAGCAGCCTGACCGGCAGTAGAGGACCTAAGTGGGACTGCGAGTGAACGAGAGTCCAAGTTTCGGAGAGAGTAGGCTAGGGTGGAGGGGTTTCCCAGGGCAGAGGAGAGGTAGGAGGGGAGGTGCTGGGACCAAAACTTGGCTGGAATTTTGGCGTAGTGGGATTGCCTGCGATTATGAAGAGAGGAGAGGCCCATAGATTTTATTTATTTAGTTTTTGTTGACCAGGTAAGTGCACTAGACAAATCCTGCCTATTTTCAGGCACGACCCGGGGGAGGGGGATACAGATGAATGTCAACTGACCTTGAACCAGATTAAGCTGTTGGTGGTATTTTTAGTGAATGAGGGAAATTTTGCCAGAACACCAGGGAAATTCCCGTACTCTTTTCGATAAGTGCCATGGGATCTTTAACATCCACCTGAACTACCACCAATGCAGGCAGATTGGTACAGTGCACAATGGTGTGTGGAGTTGGGGCAATTCAGTGCAAAGTGGCAGAAGGAATGAAAAAGAGGGTCCAGCCTGGCTAGGGTCAACTTGGGGCCGGCACTGTAGACTACGTCACCGTAGTCGAAAACAGGGAGAATCATTTTCTGCACAGTGGCCCTCTGAGCAGGTGCAGGGATGCAGTCATGATTCGGGTAAAGTACACCAAGCCTGGGGTGAAGCTTCTTAAGTAACGAGTCAAAATGTGTGGAAATGTTGAGGTGCTGGTTCAACCATACTCCGAGGTATCTGAAAGAGATACAGGATTCCAGTGGTGTCCCTTCCAGGGTGTGGAATGTGATTGGAGAGGGGAGCCTAGAAAGTCTGTGCCTAGTGCCAAAGGTTAGAGAGAACGTTTTCTTGGCATTGAGGAGAAGATGATTTGAGCAAAGCCAGTGCTGGACTGAGATAAAATCTTGCTGTAGTCGGGTCGTGACCTCTGAGGACGAGGGGCCGGATGCATACAGCACAGTGTCGTCTGCATACATATGGATTGAGGTATGCAGGCAAGCAGAGGGCAGGTCATTCAGGAAGATTGAGAACAGGAGTGGGCCTAGGACAGAACCTTGCAGTACGCTGGAGGTGACCAGGAGAGGAGCCAAAGTGGAGGAACTGATATGGACAGATTGGGACCAGCCAGCAAGGTATGAATGGAACCAGGAGATGGCCCTACTGGATAGACCTGCGTTGGCGAGTTTGGCTAGGAGTAGAGAGTGAGTGACTGTTTCGAATGCCTTGGCCAGGTCGATGAAAATGGCTGCTGTGATGTGGCCAGCATCCATCCCAGTAAGGATGGAGTCGGTAAGCCTGAGAAGGGAGGTAGTGGTGGAGTTGGATTTCCTTAAGCCGGACTGGTAGGGGGAGAAAAAAGAGGCAGAGTCCAGAAAGGGAGATAAGCGAGAGAGTACCAGGCAGTCCTGTAATTTTGCGAGGACAGGTATGAGGGAGATGGACCGGTAATTGTTTGGGTTTGAGGGATCCCCACCCTTAGGAAGCAGAATCACAGTGGCATGTTTCCATTCAGAGGGGATTTCAGCACGGGCGAATGAGAGGTTGAAAAGGGAGGCCAGGGGTTTGGCTATGGCAGGGGCGGAAGGGAGAAGCATTTTTGAATCCAGCCCATTGGGGCATTTGCCCTTACTTGGATTAAGGGCAACCAGTGCATTATAAACTTCGTCTGGGGTGACATGTAGGAAGAAAGGCTGATCTGGGGGGTTGTCACAACCCGGGGGAAAGTGGGTTGGTGATGGGCGTGGAGAGGAGCTGGCAGGGGAGAGAAGTGGCTGTTTGTGAAATGGGAGTTAAACAGAGCGGCCACAGCTGGAGGGTTGGAGATAGTGAGACCTCCTATCTGCAGGGATGGAGTAGGGGGCTGCGAAGGGGGGGCTGATAAGTGACTTGACCACATTCCAGAATTTGGATGGGAGATGGGAGGAGGAGTTGAATGCACCCCTAAAATAGTTAGCTTTTGCTTGGTGGATTTTCCTAGTACAGGGTTCCGAAGCGCATGGTAGTACCGACGGGTGGATGGACAGCTGGACACTTTAGAGGTTTTCCAAGCTTTGTCTCTGGCTCTGAGGAGGGCAAAGATGTTTGGCGTAATCCACGGAAGGTGAGAACCTCTGACCCTGGTTCTTCAGAGCAGGGTGTAGCGGTCCCAGACGGCGGTGAAGTTGGATTTGAAAGCCAGCAGGGCCTCATCTATAGTAGTTGACCGACTGATGCGCAACCAGTCAGATTTGTCTAAATCATTTAGTAATGAGTGGAGGTCCAGGGATTCATAGGATCTGGTCAGGATGATTCTGGGAGGAGGAGCTTTGGGTCTGAAAATTTTGCGTACTGAGTAGATACCATGATGGTCACTAAGGGCATCCAGAATAAGGCCAGAGGCTAGGATCCTGTGAGGGTGCGAGGTGAGGGACCAATCTAGGAGGGTGTGATTCTGTGTTTTGTGGTTTAAACGTGTGGGCTCAGAGATTAGTTGTTTTAAGTTTAGGGCTGTCACCTTGTCCCGAAGCTTGGAAGTAGACGCAGCAAGCCAGTTCAGGTTGAAATCACCGAGTATGTGGAGCTCACCACCCGCCGCCAGGGAGTTCAGTGAGCCCAGGTGATTCAGTAGTGTATGAGGGCTGGTGCCAGGAATGCAATAGGTACCTGCTATGAAGATTGGAATCGAGTGGGGGATGCAGAGTTTGACCATTAGGGCATCAGTGGAGTCTGAGGGCTGGGATAGGGTAACTGGGGAGAACTGGATGGCAGAGGCAATGTACATGGCTAAGTCTCCCCCTTTTCTGCGGATCCGGTCATGCCGGATGAGTCTATAGCCAGGTAGAGCAAATTCATTGTCAGGGTTGTGTGGTTTTAGCCAAGTTTAGGAGATAATCAGGAGTTTAGGAGATAATCAGGATATCTGGTCTGAGGGTCATAGCGAGAGGTTGGAGTAGGCTCAGTTTCCGTAGAAAGCTACATATATTTAGGTGCACTAGTTTAAGGCCTGAGGGGAGTTGGGGTGGAGCGGAAGGGTTTGGGGTGTGGTAGAGGGTAGGTCCGGGGTTTGGCTTAATGTCTCCTGCAAGGAGTATAATAGAGTGATCAGAAGTTTGGAGTTTTGGGCGACCCAGTGCAATTTTCTGGGGGTGGTATGTGGCTTGGGGGTAGAGGCTGGTGGCCGCCACTCACGGGGCAGGAGGGCTAGATGGCTAGCTTGGAACGTGGATGGGAGGACACTGGAGCAAATCGACAGTGTATGAAGGTGGCAACCATGGTGTGAGACAGCTGAGGTAGCAGAGCTAGCCAAGTTCAGTGGCAGCCTGGTGCATAGGGCTTGGCATATTGGCAGGGTTGGGAAGCTAGCCGGTGGGAGGGACACCCGGGGGAGAGGTTAAAAAAAGTTAATAGTACCATAGTACCAGAGGCTGCATCTTGGATAATGCTGCAGAGCGAGGATTAAAAACACTTTTTTTTTTTTTGCTACGATAAGCTGAGTCCCTAGTGGAGAGACCTCTAGTGGTAGGTCTATATAAGCTGCAGATGGGAAAGTGAGCTGATTGGTTGAGGCACACATGTGATCTACCCTATATAACTAGGAGTTGGCTATGGGTGGTGGTGGTGGGGGAGCTGACGCGAAGCGTCAGCAGGGCTTTTCACACAGCTGCTGAGGCTTCTATCTGTAGCCTGGGAGGAGAGCCGTACCTGTAGCGCTTTCTGTGTCCGGGGGGGGAGGGTCCACATTCCAGTTCGGAGGGAGGGCTTCCCTTGTGCCCTCACGACCACCACTGACCCTGAGGAGCAACGGAGAAAACAGGACTTTAAGAAGGTAAGCTGAGGGAGGGGCCAAGATGTTAGAAAGCAAGCGTTTGCACAAATACCAAGTGAGCAAGAAAATGCATTTGCAGCCAGCACAGTTAAAGTCAGGTTTGAGCTGCTAAGCTCCCAATAACAGAGAATTAGATGGCTAAAAGGTTGCTAAAAGCTACAGGATTAATTACATTGTGAACTTAATATTTAAAGCTATGGTGCAGCAAGCAGAGTAGATTCGGATTAAGCAGCTACAGAAAATAAAAGCTCCCTGCTAATCAGGGCAAAACCCCAGAACTTTGTTTAAAGCAGCAGAAAATTAATTAAGGCGTCCTGCTGGATTGGGGAAACTTGTAGCACTTTGCATGAAGAGCCAGGCAGTAAATAAACTATCTCCATTCGTCTGCTGACAGGATTTGAATTTAGCACCCTTTTCACACACCACTGACCCTGTAGTGCTTTCTGTGTCCCGGGGTCTATGTTCCGGTTCGGGGAGGGCTTCCTTGTGCCCTCACGACCACCACTGACCCTGTAGCACTTTCTGTGTCCCCGGGGAGTGGTCCACATTGTGGTTTGGGGAGGGCTTCCTTGTGCCTCACAACCACCACTGACCCTGTAGCTCTCTGTGTTTCCCGGGGGTCCATGTTCTGGTTCGGGGGAGGGCTTCCTTTCTGCCCTCACGACCACCACTGACCCTGTAGCACTTTCTGTGTCCTAGGGGGGTCCACATTCCGGTTCAAGGGAGGGCTTCCCTTGTGCCCTCACGACCACCACTGACCCTGTAGCACTTTCTGTGTCCCGGGGGTCCACATTCCGGTTCGGTAAAGGTCTTCCCTTGTGCCCTCATGACCACCACTGACCCTGTAGTGCTTTCTGTGTCCCGGGGTCCACATTCCGGTTCGGGGGAGGGCTTCCCTTGTGCCCTCACGACCACCACTGACCCTGTAGTGCTTTCTGTGTCCCGGGGGGGGTGTCCACGTTCCGGTTTGGGGAAGGGCTTCCCTTGTGCCCTCACAACCACCACTGACCCACGGTCGCTGTGGAAAATCAACTTTTGGGACAGATTAACAAAATCACAGTGCCACTGGTCATGAGGAGAGGTTCAAAAATGCCAGTGTTGCAAATCTGGCAAAAAAATTCCCAAAAATGACTGCGTTACAATCATGCGTTGCGCAGTTTCTACAAACACTCATAACTTCGCCAATTTTTAGTATTTTCTCTCCAGATTGTCAACATTGTTGTTTTTTCACACATTTTCATGAAGAGTATAGCTGTCATTTTTCACATCCTTCCTGAAATGTGTTTTCACACCAGTGGCGCAGAATGGCGCGGTTGCTGTGGGAAATCAACTTTTGGGACAGATTAACAAAATCACAGTGCCACTGGTCATGAGGAGAGGTTCAAAAATGCCCATGTTGAAAATTTAGTGAACAAATTCCAAAAAATGATTGCACTACAAGTGTGCGTTGTGCAGTTTTTACACACATTCATAACTTTGCCAATTTTTCATATTTTCACTCCAGATTTTCAGCATTGCCATTTTTTCACACCACCTCATGAACAGTACAGCTGTTTTTAATTTTTTCACATCCTGCTAGAAATGTGTTTTCACAACTGTGGCGTCAAATAGCGCAGTCGCTGTGCAAAACCACCTTTTGGGATTGAGTAACGAAATGATAGTGCCAGTGTTCATGCGGTGGTGTCACAGAAATCCCATTTTTAAAATTTGGAGTGAAAATACCAACAAACAGCCGGGGCATTAGGGTTTCCAATCGTAACACTGTACTCTGTAGAGACTGACAGGCATTGAGGGCGTGTCTTGGGATCATCGGCCGTAATGCTCATGCCATTCCACCCCCACCCTGCAGCCAGTGACAGGTATTGAGGTGTGCCTTGGGGTCTTCGGCCCCAGTGTTCACCCCATTCTCCTATACCACACCCATCTCAGTATATTTCCGTATGGAATGGCTTGAGTATAAGGCCTGAAGACCCCAAGGCACACCGCGACACCTGTCAGTGTCTGCAGGGTAGGGTGATGTGAAATGGCTTGAGCATTATGGCCAACGACCCAAATGCACATCCCCAACACCTGTCAGTCTCTGCAGGGTGGGGTTGGGGTTGGCATCAGTTCAGTACTTCAGTGCCATTCCTATTATGCATCTCTCCAACTCCTGCACTGCCAATGCCAGTTCCAGCAAGCCAACACTTGGCATTGAAAATGCTTGTTCAGTATGTATTCTCCATCCCCCGCTTTTCTTTATACTTGTACAAGGCCTTTTCTTTGCCCTTACCACTTCCCTGACTCTTGCCAAGAACTAAAACACTCTCTGAAACCTGTTCTTTTTGGTTACTGTTCTTATGCATAACTTAGATGCCTCAAGAATGGCTTCCTTAATTGCCCCAATCTCTCTTCCACAACCCTATGTTGTCCATCATCACTAACTGTTCCATGACCAGCTCCCTCAGCCTGTTGAAGTCTGCCCTTCTAAAATCAAGGACTTCAGCCCTTGATTGGGGTTTTCCAGACCCAAGGGCCAGTTTGAACCAAATGGAATTATGGTTGCTGTTCCCCAGATCCTCGCCTGTTCTCACAGCTTCTACCGTCTCTGAGTTGATGAGCACCACACTGAGGATTGTAGACTGCCTGGTGGGTTCCTTAACTAGCTGTACCAGTAACCAAAAAGGCATCCAGCAAGGCCTGACTTCTAGTGTTCCTGGCCATTGGAACATCCCAGTTGATGTCTAGCATGTTCGGATCTCCCACCATTACTACTTTGCCCTTTGCCACCCCTTTCAAGTTTTCCCCTGAGCTCTCTGCCTCCTCTCTTCCCCTTGCCTCTCTAATGTCACCTCCAAGCACAGTTTCTTGCCTAAGGTTACCATGAGTTGCACTCACAGCGACTCTGTTTCCCCATTTCTACTCCTGGTGCCCCCGTCTTCTACCAGTTCAAAGCTATCCTTGACAAAAAGGGGTACTCCTCTACTTGTTCTTCTGTCCCTCCTGAACATTGAGTACCCAGGGACCATGCAGTCTCTGACATCATTTTCCAGAACCCACATTTCTGTGATGACCACAAGGTCTACCACAGTGTCTGCCATCAATGCCTGGAGCTCGCTGATTTTGTTAACCAGGGTCCTGGTGTTAAGGCATACTGCCTTCCATCTGACCCCTGATTCTACTTTGCTACAACCCTTGTGATTTCCTTGTCCTATTATCCTCTTGTTTTTCTTGGTGTTCACACACTTTGCATTCCCCCTCTCTAACGTCCCCTCAGCTGGTCCAGTAAGGGCCACAACTCTCTTTGTACCCTCTGTACTACTACAAGCCCCTAAATATGGGGAAGTACTAGCAATGATCCCCTTCCTCTCACCTGCCACCATAGTTCCCCCTTGCCCCAGTCTCTCCCACAGTCAGTTTACATGTCTGATATAGACATTAAACTTCTGCCCCAGTGTGCATGCCCCCTCTCTTGTCAGGTGAAGTCCATCACCCTTGAAGAGTTTTCTGTCCCAGATGTCCCCCACGGCCCCCACAAAGTGGTACCCCTTCTCTTGACACCATCCCTTAAGCCACCCATTAAACTCCTCTATTATATAACTCCTTATCCTAACCAGTTTCCCTTCCCTGTCCCATACAGGGAGGGCTTTGGAAAAGACCAGGGAGTCTGAGTGTGCCACCAATCTGTTACCCAGTCTACGGAAGTTCTGCTTCTCTAGCTCCACCAACTAGTTCACCAGATCATTGTTACCCATGAGTACAAGCATTCCCAGCTCCTCCTGCTCCCTCTCAGCTGTCCTTCATATCCTGTCTAAATCCCAGATGGTAGATGCACCAGGAAAGCACTGGACCATCTCCTCCCATCCAACCCCCCACCCCAACCCCCCACCCTCTGTACTCTCCTAATCATTGAGTCTCACCACTATGACTTTCCTGGTATACTTTCTACTCTTGGCTGCCATCATGGTTTCCTGCACTTTCCCACCAACTGACTCAGAATCCCTGCACCTTGAGCCTCCTGTAGGGGTGCAAAGCCATTTGTGATCTAGGTGGTGTTCAGTGAAACAACCTCCGTATGGATACTCCTACCCAATCCTCCCTCCACCACTCTCCACGCCCCTGGACCAGTGGGTCTCTGGGGGAGTGGGGATGTGGAGGGGGTAGGCTTCCTTTGACATGGTGACACAGCTGAGGTATTGCTACACTTTCTGCCACCAGCTGAGCCTGGAGCTCTGCTGTGGCCCTGCAGATATGACAGTGCCCCTTCTTGCACAGCATATCCCTAGAGAAGAGTTGCCCCACAGCTGCCGCAACTGACTGCCTTCCCTCTGAGCCCCATCCGTCTGCAGACCTATGAATGAAGCTAAACCTAGCTGATGTGAATTCCAGCAACAGATTCAGTTAACAATGTGTTTTATCCACCTGGCCTATGAAATTGAACGGATGTCAGCAAGCTCAGCAGCTAAAGTAATAAACAGATGACTAAATTAACTTGTAGTGCTCGCTCAGGGTGTAGATGTAAGACTCTGCTATAGCACAGAAAACAGGAATGAAATCTACTTTGTAGTGCTCACCCAGATGGGGTGTAGCTGTAAGACTTCACTATAACTCAGAAACCATCTAGCAACTAAAACCTTTGTTTATAATAAGCACCAACTGCACTAAATTTGGAGATTTGACAGTTTGGGGGGGGGGGTTAGGAGTTTTGTGTCTAAATGATTACCATATTAACTTCTGTTTGAGGTTAGTATCAAAATCTGTTAATACAAAAGGTAGACAGTGAGAAGAGTGGGACAAAAAGTTTTTACTATCCATGCTTAGACAGGCAGTCTTCAACTGATCATGCTTAGTCACCAGAAACAGCCTTTGTGCTTGACTCCTACCACCCAACCATTTGGTCTGGCTCCATACCCACTGCACTCAATTTTTTTTGTACTGGAAAGAACTGGTCTCTCTCATAGCTCCTGCTAGTGAATGTGTATTCTTCTAAAGATACCAGGCTTATTCAGATTTTCTTCAAAGGTTTTGATTTCCTTGTTGATTCATTGTGTGCAGCTCTTCTCTGGCCCACTGCTCCATCAAAGTTCACCATGGAATAGAAAAGAAATATAGAGTTTGGTTCACCATGTCCATCACCAGTAGCCATGATGCCTTTGTGTATTATCAGCATCAACCATGATTTAGATCACTGCAAATGATGGTGCAAGACTATGCACCTGCAGGTGATTGAATGTGACTGGTAATGGGTAGGCCAGGGTTTTCACAAGGAATGTCCTTCGTAGTAGGTTGGGACACTAAGTTGCTGGCCATGGAGATGGCCCATTCACAGACTAGTGATGATATCTCAGTCTTGGCTCTTTTGACTGAAGAAGACTGGGCTCTGGATATTTCCACTCTACACAAAGGTAAGGGTTTTTGCGACTTCATGTTGTCTCTTCAGTTGTCATTTGAAGGTGAGTCCCCTCCTTGGTACCACAGGGACAAAAAGAACAGTCAGAAGCAGTTGTGGGAATGCTTTTAGTACAGTGACTGCTTATGTTCTCCCATCTGGAGGGTCCTCAAGGTCAGTTACTCCCTATAAGGTTTAACCACCTGAGGGATCCGCCAGTCTGCTTATGGAGCTTCTGTCTAGGCAGCCGAGTGCCTCAACACTGGGCAATCCTTCTGCCAAGGCATCAGGCCTGGGCAGTGATGACTCTGCAGAGGGAGAAGAATCCTCTTTCTTTCTCTCTCTTTCTCTCTCTCTCTCTCTCTCAGAGTTTGGAGTGACAACAGCCCAGCACAAGCTGATTGGGATGGCTTTGAGTGAACTCCCAGTTGAACCTCTGCCTGAGCAGTCTTCACTGTCCGTCCCATCCCAAGTACAGCCCCAGTTCATTCTGTGCCTAGTGACAGGCCCATGGGGCTATTGAACCTTGCAGCACCAGTGCCTCCCTGACCCAGCTATCAACGGTGGAGATGAAGCTCAAAGTCATTCTGTTGATCTCACTCTCAACATTGCCACCAACATCATCATCAGTGATTATTGTCATGCTCATCATCTTTGTCCTTGGGCTTCCATCCAGACCAAATAAAAAATGCAGGCACTCACAGTAAATGTGTGCAGGTGCTGCCACTAGGGCTGGCTAACCCCCAGAATGCTCACATCAGCAGGATGCGGAGCACACTAGAAAAAAAGTAAGAAAAAAATCAAGCAAGCACTGCAACCTTTGAAATCTGCTTTTGAAATATTAGAGGTGTGGCTTTGCACATGTGCACCTGCTCGACGTAGGTGTCATGCACAGAGCCACAGCTCCAGTATTTCAAACACAGATTTCAAAGGTTGTACTACTTTTTTCTACTAAAGGATAATTTTGCAGGGTTCAGGAGTCATCATTCTATTGGAATAGCGAGTTTTCTTATAATACTCACAATGAGACCAAAGCACTATGCCAGCACACCACATACACATTTATACGCAGGAATGCCGCGCAGCAGGGTTCCCGTGGATCCCTGTTGGCATTTACCTTAGGTACACTGCCCAGATGTGCACCCGTGTCCCTGGCTGCATGGGCAGCAATGCAACAGGGTGGTCCAGGTGGAGGGATGGGATCGTTCCCACACTATGCACCATTCACAAAGGCATGCAGTGCCGTGCACAGGGTTGCTGAGGAGGGCACTGGATACGGTAGGGTGGACCCTGCTGTAACCACAGTATGTGACAGGCTCACTCACGCAGAGCCGACGCCTGGTCCTGGTAACATGTAGGCATCCCCCCCCCACACACAAAACTGTGCCCCGGCATGGTTCCCGTATGCCAGCCAACCCCCCCTTACCCCACACACAGCACTGCCTCGACCCCATGCAGGTAAAGGAGATGCCTCCAACACACAATGTGCAGCTCCATGATGGTGGGTTCGGCAATATGGCCCCTGGTGTGTACAGTTATGTTGCTGGCAAAGGTGTCCCTAAATGGGTGCCTTGACCGTGCACTATTGTGCTGTCACCTGGAAATGCTGTACACAAATATGGGTGTATTCTGCCAGGGCCCCTCTTATAGAGGCACAATGCATGTGCTGGTCCAAATGTAAATGGGGTTTGCTCTAATACTAAATGACATATTGTATATGCCTGTGACACAATGTGACATTGCAGGTTTCACATTCATGGAATTTGTGCAACATTGCCGTAACATTGTACTACTCCTGGAATGGGGCTTCTAACCCCAGCGGTCCTTTAGCATCAGTAACAGCATGCAGTAAGCTGGCTAGGTTGAGCAGACTCGGAGGTGGAGTTTATGCTGTTGGATAAAATGAATTAGCCAATCAGAAGAGAGCTAGAGGGTGTACTGAGAGGGGCTTTCCCAAAGGGCACCAGAATTTTTTCTCTGCTTGACTGAGTAACACTGCCTCTGGGGTGCTCTCTCACTTTTGGCCAAAGAGAAAAATTTGCCAGAAGTTCTTACTTTTTGCTTTATTTAGTGCTGAGTTTGTGGGTGTTTTACTGTTTTTTTTACTTAGTTTCTTTGTTTTTAGCGGTTCCCGTCAGTTTCCAGGAACCACGTTTTCTCATCTTTACCGTGGTTCATCCGCGGTTCCTTTTAGCTATTTTTGAGGTAAAATAAATAGCGTCTTTTCATATCCTGTGGTTTTTATTTTATTTAGTTAGTGGGTTCCGTTTTTTTTCCCTTCATTTTTAACAACTTTTTACCTCAGAAAGTTGTGGTTCTTTACCGCAAGGGAACCAACTGCAAAGCTACATTTTCCCCTTTTTGGATCATATTTTTCTGCATTTCTGACAAATTGGCATGTCAGAAAGACCCAAGAAAAGGACTGGACCTACAGGTTTTCAAAATTGCATAGTGTCACAAAATACTGGCTAAAGCAGACAGCCATGACTTGTGTTTACAATATTTGGGTCCAGACCACTGTTGTACTCTTTACTCTAAATTTTGTTCAAAAACAATAAGAAAGAGAGCCAAACGATTGGAAATTATGGCCTCTCAGTCTGCTTCCCCCTCTGCTAAAGCGACTGAAGAGGGTTCCTCTTCCCAGGTTAAGATAAAAGAAAAGTCCCCTAGGGACTCTGAAAATAAGTCAGATAAGCACAATAACAATAATAATTGTAACCTGCCTAAAAAGAGAAAACGGGAGCAGGTCACTGATTCTGTGCCTGGTAAAAAGAAATTTAAAGAAAAACATACCACTGTCCCTCCTGTGTCAAGGCAAGGGGATACGCCAGTGGCGCATAACCATAAAAAGAAAAACAAAAAGAAAGTCAGTCACTTAAAGAGAAAGAAAATATCTCTGACTTAGAAAAAGATATACCCCCTGTTGAAGAAATGGCCAAGGCTTGGCACCTTTTCCAAACTATACAGAGCATGGGCAATATTTTCTCTGCCCCCTCTACTCCTTTGCACCATAATACTACTGTCTCAGCTATTGCTGCAGAATACTGTTATGGAGCAGGAGATGGTGATAATGGTGAGTCAGAAGGCCAGCCCGTGGAACCTGATGTTTCACCGGACCAGGAGTTTGGTTCTTTTCCTAATGGCCAAGAGGATTTTTCCTCACTGGTTACTTTTCTACAGCACATGGTGGATACCTTGGACCTCCCTACACAGGAAACCACCGAGGATGATGAGAAGGAAGAAGACCACAGAGAGATGATGGGTCTTCCAACTCCAAAAAAGATAATGCTGCTTATTTACAAATCACTCAGAAAAACAGCCATGAAGCTACTCTAGACCCCCACTTCTCTACCTGGAGTAGATAAGAAAATTGACAAAAAATATCAGCTTGCAAGACAGGATGCTGAATTTCTGTATGTTCACCCAAACCATGAGGGGGTAGTGCAGGCTTTGGCATGTGACAAGACTAAAGTCCCATTATCCTCTCAGCCTCCTGAGAAAAGAGTCCAGAAAACTGTACTCTATGGCTAAGAAATCTTACACCACAACTTCTTTACTTTTGCGCCTTTTCACTTATTTGGCATACTCTGCCAAATACCAAAAGGCCCTGTAGAATTCCATTCTGGCCATCTTGAACCAAAAATCAAACAAGATGGTACAGGACATTGCTGAAACAGTGAAAACTGGACTAGAGGTCATTAAGTACCAGTGTCACATGACTGTGGACAATAATGATGCAGCTACCAGAGTCATAGCTCAAGCCATTTCACTTAAATGCCTGGCCTGGTTAAGAACCACAGATTTAACACAGGATACCCAGTCCAAAGCTATGGACTTCCCCTTAAAAATAATTCCGTTTTTGGGGATAGGCCTGAAGCATATATGAAAAAAGATGGAAGAGTATAAGACCACCTATGAGAGCAATGCTGTTAAAAAAAGTCTCTACTTCTCAAAAGGCCCAGTACAGTGTAAATAGAGGCAGATAATTCTATCCTAGGGCATTTTTCCCCATGCCATTGCTCTTGGATTACCTGAAATGAGAGGCTTCTACAGAGGAAGAGGTGGGAGGGGGCCAGAGAAGAGCTGCCAACACTCCTGAACCTTCTACCCAGTCTAAGCCCTGACTTCAGCAACCAGGTCGCCTCCTCATCTCCAGTAGGGGGCAGGCTGTCCCACTACCTCCAATTTTGGAACCACGTAACCACAAACAAGTGGGTCCTGGAGGTAGTGGAAAGAGGCATATTCTTCCAGTTCAAAAAAAATTCCACCTCTCAGGGATCCCTTGTTATTTAAACCACTAGCTCCAACAGAAGGACTCTTGCTGGAGCTGGAGGTAAAGAATTTGCTATCAGCAAAAAATAGTGGAGAGGGTACCCTCTTCCCAGATGTGAAAAGGTCTCTACTCCAGATACTTCCTCACAGAAAAGAAAAATGGGGAGTGGTGACCTATTCTCGACCTAAGGTACTTAAACAGGCAATTACTGAAACCAAAATTCAAAATAGCCACTCTCACAATGGTGATTCATTCAAACCCCAGGAAATCTTACTGTATTCTGACTAATGCAGTATGGTCTCACTGTAGGACTGCTCCGGAGCCGAAATGGTTAATAGAACCTATGCAAATAGTGGACTGTTAGGCTCGAGTTTAGTTATCAACTAAACTAACTAGTCCCTGGTTGTACTTCTTGCAACCGTCAGATTCTTTACTCCGCTTGCCTCAGTAAGACGTCCCCAGAGAGCTCTCCTTCACTCACTTGAAAAGTTTTATTTTCATTGGTTTTCTTTAGTACTGAGTATTTCTTTTGAATTTTAAAGCACTGTCCTTGGTGTACAGGTAGACTTAGTTTAGATTTGGCATTATTTGGGTAAGTTTTCGATTCTGTTTCAGTTCCTCACGAACAGGAGGGAACCAACATTTTATTCCTTTTCTGAAGTAAAGTTCAGTTGACTTTAAAAGATTTCCGACTTCTTTTAAGTCGGTTGGTATTTGGTTCTTTTTTACCAGGGTGACTCTTGGTTTCTAGCGGTTGACTTAAACCGGGAAAAAAAAAAAAAGTAAGGGGGATTTTTCTTTTCTGGTTCGATGTCACAGAAAACCGAGAAAAGAATGGGCCTTACAGGTTTGCAGCATTGCACGGAGTGTGGGGAACCATTTGTTAAGTCCAACCATCATTTAATTTGTATTTTCTGCCTTGGGTTTGACCACTTGAAGGCAGACTGTGATATTTGCATAACCTTTCTGTAGTCAATGCTTGAGAGGCAGTTAAGAAGACTACAAGATAAGATGTCTGATAAAGCTGCTGACCCAGCTGCGGATAAACCAGTTCCTCAGAAAGAACCAGAGGAATAGCCCTCTGAAAGGGGTGAAACTTCCTCAGGCAAAAAACAAACCGCAGATATAGCCGCTGAACTGGCTACTGTGGTCAAAAGAAAAAAGAAAGAGAAGCACAGAGTGCAGGAACCACAACAAAAGAAAACTGCAGTTCCAACCACTGAGGAGATTACAAATGCAATCAGAATTATTCAGTCTTTACAACCTGGAACCCCGGTTGCTCTCGGCTTCAACTTCATGCCAAAGCTGAGAGCAAGGGTTTTCAGACCTTCTACCCCATCAGAAGCAGCTCTGCTGGAAGAGGAAGTATCCATTCTCCTGTCACAAAAGGCAGTGGAGCCTGCTCCCTCAGCACAAAGGGGAAAAGACCTGTACTCAAGATACTTCCTCACAGTAAAGAAAACTGAGGAGTGGCAACCCATACTGGATCTCAGACATCTGAAAAAGCATTTGTCAAAACCAAAGTTCAAAATGGCGACTTTGGCAACCATTCTTCCAATACTAAGGCAGAGAGACTGGTTAGCATCACTGGACTTAAATTATGCTTATTTTCACATCCCCATCAGGCAATCTCACAGAAAGTAGCTCAGGTTCAGATTGCCATCAGGCCATTATCAGTTCAAGGCAATGCCCTTCAGGCTGACCTCTGCCCCAAGAGTGTTCACAAAGTGCCTGGCTGTGGTTGCAGCACACCTGAGGAGGCAGGGTGTGGCAGTGTTCCCCTACCTAGATAACTGGCTCATTGTAGGCCAGTCCCCACAGCAAGTCAAGGATGTATTGACAGCACACAGGATACCCTACAGTCCTTGGGGTTCCTGGTCAACCACAAAAAGTCAGTACTGGAACCAGTCCGGCTCCTGGAATTCATAGGAGCCAAACTGGACACATTACAGGGAAAGGCTTTCCTCCCATGGGGAAGAGTGGACAGCCTGGTACAGATAGCCAGCTCCTTCAAGTTATACATCCCAAGGCCAGCAAGGCACTTTCTGCAGTTGCTGGGCCATATGGCAGCATCAACAGCAACAGTACCAGGGGCCAGGTTTCAGATGAGGGACATTCAGTTTCACCTCAGGGCACACTGGCATCAAAAAAGGGATCCATTGTCAAAACTGGTGCCAGTCACAGGAACTCTCCTCCAGGCTCTTCACTGGTGGCAGGAGAGAGCCAATCTAAGGCAGGGCGTACCTTTCCTGCTGCAAGCCACTTCCTTGGTACTGACCACAGATGCATCCCTCCTAGGATGGGGAGCACATCTGAGGGGAGCACATTGCACATGGTACATGGTTCAGACAGGAGACATTTCTACACATAAACCTGTTAGAACTCAGGGCTGTTCTCCTAGGCATCCAGTCATTTGTCAGGTTGGCAGTATAGCCTAGAGGTTAGAGTAACGAGCTGTGAATGACCTTGGTTCAGCAGACCTGGGTTTGATTCCCCTAACCTCCACTTGCATACTGTGTGACTCTGAGTAAGTCATTTAACAAGCCTAAAGCTCTCTGGTCACCCCTGAAAACAGGCAGTTGTGCCTAGTGGTCCTTACTCAGTTAACAAAGAATAAAAAAAAAAAAGGTTGCTACAAGGACAGGTGGTACAAATCAGGGCAGACAATAGAACCACCATGTACTACATAAACAAACAAGGAGGCACAAGATCGACCCCACTGTGCACAGAGGGCATGAAAATTTGGAGCTTGAGGTACTTCCTGGAGATCTCTCTCTTGCAGTACACCTTCCAGGGAAGGACTATGTTCTGGAGGATGCACTCAGCAGAATCAAGTCAAGTCACTTTTTATTTGTAAAAAAAGTGCTTTTCAGATATCAAAGTGCCTGTACAATCAGCAATCATAAAACAATTTCAGCAGTTAAAATCCAAACCATAGACATAATTAAAACAATTTAAGTAATATCAAGGAATGCCAGCTCAAACAAATAGGTCTTCAACTCCGACCTAAATAACTCAGTGGACAGGCACCCTCTCACCTGATGAGAAAGAGAACTCCAGAAGGTTGGGGCCACAAAAGCAAAAGTCCAGACCCCGAGGTCTTCAAACAGACCCTGGGAACCTCCAGCAATTCCTCTTCGGTGGAACAGAGTGGGTGGGAGGGGCAGTAGGGAAAAAGGAGGTATTTCAGATAACGCAGTCCCTTTTCATGTAGGGCCTTCTAACCCCAGGAATCACTCATTATGATTAAACTTAATGCAGTCAGCCTCCTGTGTTGAACTACCCGGAGAAATGGAATCTTATGCAAATTATGGAATTCTAAATTGTCTTATGCCACTTTCAAACTGCTGCCCTAGCAACTGCTGCAATCTGAGTGCTTCAGATTCTTTACTCCGCCTACCTAGTAAGGACATCCCGAAGCGCTGTCCTTGAACTGTCTTCAGAATAAAGTTTATCTGTGGATAAGTACTCATTTTTAGTTTAAATTTAAATTGCTGCCTTAGAAACACTGTTTTAGTATAGTTTATGGTATTTTAGTAGTTTTTTGTCTCTATTTGCGGTTCCCTGGAACTGAGGGTTCTGCGTCTATTTGGGAGGTTTTTACCTCAGTTTTCTTTATTTTTACTTATTTAGCGATCAGTTCCTTGAACCTCTTTATTTTTATTTAAATTACTGTATTTTATTGGTTCCCTTTTTCTTCAGAAACCGAATAGCGATCGGTTCCAGGAACCATTAGCTGTAGTTATTTTAAAGAACTGCCGGTTCCGAGGTGCTTTAAATAGCAGTTTGTTTATGAAGTAATCTTTTTGCCTATCAATGTCAGAGGTCCATTTAGATAAACCTGAAAAACACACAGGACCCACAGCTTTTAAATGTTGTGAGTCTTGTGGGTAACTTATAGCAAAAGCAGAGAGACACTCTCTGTGTATTTCTTGTTTGGGTACAAGTCATATATTTGCCAATTGTGATATTTGTAAGACCTTTTGCCCAAAAACATTAAAGAAAAGGTCTAAGATTTTAGAAGAAATGGCTTCTGCTTCTGCTTCTAGTGTGGATAACTCTGCTTCTTCTTCTTCCCTCAAAAAGGTTGGAGGTTAAGTCAAGGATCCTGACAGGAGTTCAGATAAATCTGAACAAGGTAAGACAAAAAGGGCTGTGGAGACAGGCTCTGAACCTGTTCCATTAAAGAAAAAGTGTAAAGTAAAACATGTCGCTGTGCCTCCGGCCGAAAAGGCTAAGGAGCTGCCAGCAGACAAGCATATTATGCCCTCGGCTGAGGACATTGCTAAGGCACTACAAGTGTTACAAGCCCTATTGGGTGCAATCCTGGTTCCTACACCAACTGCCCCATTCCTCCTATAGCCCCAGCAAGGCAAGAAGTGCTGGAAGTGTATGGGGAGGAGACGGAGGATGACTTTGAAGGGAAACCTATAGATCCAGAGATTTCCCCTGAGCAAGAATTTGGGTCCCCTCCTAGGGGTCCTGAGGAATACTCCTCCCACTATGCTTTTATAATGTATGGTAAGTGCCTATTAACCACCATAATCAGCAGTCACACAGCTTTGTTATGCACTGTTGAGAATTTTAAAAGTTGTTAACCACACTTCGGAACTTCCAAACAGTGGCATAGCAAAAAAGAATGCACCAGAGTTCCATAATTCTCCCACATAGAATGCAAACAGTGTTTTCAAATAACATGAAGTCTTGCTATATTATGACATATGCAGTGAGTCCCAACCTTCGAACTGCTCCGGAGGTGAAAGAGTTAACTTTCCATGCCAGGCATGGAACGCTGAGCTCGAGCTCGGTTGAAACTCTGTTGTTCTTCAAACTCAAACCGTCAGATTCTTTACTCCGCCTCACTGAACAGTCGCTCCGGAGATTTCTCCTTCTGCTCGGTTCATTTTGTCGGTTAAAGTATTGTTTTTCTCGGTTTTTGACCGAATTTAAACCGCAACCGGTCGGTTCAAACTCTGTCTGTGGTATTGTGAGTACTAGATAGGTTTTACATTAATTTCTTTCTGTGTGGAACTTGTAAACGGTTTATCGGTTCGGTTTGGACCGATCAAGTTGTTTAAAATATA
This sequence comes from Neoceratodus forsteri, assembly GCA_016271365.2. NCBI lineage: Eukaryota > Metazoa > Chordata > Ceratodontiformes > Ceratodontidae > Neoceratodus > Neoceratodus forsteri. The sequence continues at coordinate 243,258,347 of CM057451.1, forward strand.
TTAATCTGTCATTTAGATTGTGGTTACCGGTTCTTATCGGTTCTAAAAAAAACGGATTTTATTACGGTTTTTTCCACGACCCGTGACACGGTTGGGAACCGATAAGAGAGTCTTACTTGGCGGATTGCCATAAATGGGTAAGTTTAGTTAGGCTGGCATTATGTCTGAGAAACCCAAAAGAAAAACCGGGCCCACTGGGTTTCAACACTGCAGTGTCTGTGGGGAAGTCTTTGCCAAGGCTGACCCCCACACCACCTGTGTTTATTGTCTGGGGTTTGACCACCTCAATGCAGACTGCCAGATTTGTAAAAACTTTCCTGCAGCTACCCTGGAAAAGAGAGTTGGTGGGTTCAGGGAAAGGGAGGCCAAAAAGTCAGCTGAACTGGATGGCCAGCCCGGTTCGGTTCCAACCGAACCGGAGGGAGTGCCCTCTGACCAGGGTGAGACTTCCTCGGGCAAAAGGAGATCTGACTCTGAGGAGTCAGTTCCAGCAAAAAGGACTAGGAAATCAGCTGGTGTGGAGCCAAAACTTTCCTCTCCAACCGCTGAAGAAATAGCCAAAGCGATTAAAATTGTCCAGTCGCTTTCCCCGGTTCCGACCGAACCGGCACCATCAGGTAAGCGTCCGTTCGGCGGTTCCACCGGTTCAAGAGTATGATTTAGAGGAATATTATGAACCAGAGGAGGGGAAGAGGCGATGAGGAGAGTGAATGTGGATTTGAAAGTCTAGATGTGCCCATTGACCCGACATCTCCCAGACAGACCTTCAGGAGTGTCTCCTCCTAGGCTTTGAGTCCCCTTCTCATTTTATGTTTTATAAAAAGTGGCTGAAACCTCCAGCTCCCTATGGAGGAAGCTGTGGATGATCAAGAGGAGCCTGACTATGTGGAAATGATGGATATCCCAGAGTCTAGGAGACTGTCTATTCCTTTGCATAAATCTTTTGGGAAACAGACAGTAAAAATTCTAAAACTCCTCACACTATACCTCCTGTGGATAAGAGAATGGACAAGAGGTACACATTGTCAGGCTCTGATACGGAGTTCCTACACAACAATGCAGCCATGTTGGGGTAGTGCAGGCTGCAGCCTGTGACAAGGCAAATATTCCTTTGGCTTCACACCCCCCTGACAAGGACTCCAGGAGGATTGATGCCATGGCAAAGAAACAGGCAGGCCACTCCCCAAAGGCAGCTTTCCAGGGGCAGGGGCAGGCCTTTTCATAGGCCTTTTGACCAAGCCCAGGCCTCCTCTTCTGCTCACGCCCAGAGGGGGTTCTTTAGACGGAGAGGCAGACGGGGTACAAGCAGGCCTGCTTCCACCCTCAGCCTAAAGCCCCTGCCAAGCAGGCACCCTGATGGGGTTGCCAGGGCCGATTCTCAGCTACCTGTAGGGGCAGGCTGGCTTACTTTGTCCAGGACTGGAAGTCTCTGACATCAGACAAGTGGGTCCTGGAAGTAGTAAGCCAGGGACTGGTTCTCAGCTTCAAAAAATTTCCAAAGATGAGAACCAGATCCTTTCCCTGCAAATCCACCAGAGGCACTTGCCCTAGAGGCAGAGGTCTCTTCCCTCCTGGCTCTCAGAGCTGTGGAAAGGGTTCCACCCTTACACCAGGGCAAAAGATTGTACTCCAGGTACTTCCTTACCCCAAAAAAGACAGGAGAATGGCGGCCCATCCTGGATCTCAGATATTTAAACAAGCACCTTTTAAAACCAAAATTCAAAATGGTGATTCTGGGAATTATTCTACCCTCTCTAAGGCCAGGGGACTGGCTAGCATCCCTGGACCTCAAGGATGCCTACTTCCATATTCTCATCAGAAGCTCCCATCGAAATTACCTCAGGTTCGAGCTGCCCTCAGGCCATTACCAGTTCAGAGCAATGCCCTTTGGCCTCACCTCTGCTCCAAGGGTATTCACAAAATGCCTGGCAGTAGCAGTTGCTTCCCTAAGAAGGCAAAAAAATTGCAATCTTCCCTTATCTGGACGACTAGCTCATAGTAGGCCAGTCTCCAGACCAAGTCAAGTTACATCTACAGATAACTCAACAACTGCTCACCTCTCTAGGTTTCCTTCTGAATCTTTCAAAGTCAGTTCTAGAGCCTGTCCAGCTCCTCACCTTCATAGGCGCAGAGCTGAACACAGAGAAAGCCAGAGCCTTCCTTCCTTTGGACAGGGCAAGGACCCTGGTCTCTCTGGCCTCCTCATTCACCCTGCAGGTCTCTCGACCAGCAAGGCATTTTCTACAGCTCCGGGGCACATGGCTGCTTCTACAGCAGTAGTGCAGGGAGCAAGATTTCAAATGAGGGACATCCAGTTCCATTTGAGAGCCTTTTGGTTTCAAAGGAAAGACCCTCTAACCAAATTGATCCCAGTAACTCGAACCCTGATCCAAGCTCTACAGTGGTGGCAAGATCAGAGCAATCTGAGACAAGGGGTTCCCCTTTGTCACTCAGTCTCACTCCTTAATCCTTACTACAGATGCATCCCTCTTGGGGTGGGGAGCTCACATGGGCAACCTCACTACCCAGGGATTGTGGTCCCCTCAGGAATCTCTGCTCCACATCAATCTGTTGGAACTCGGAGCAGTTTTTCTAGCACTTCAAGTTTTTTCCAAATCTGTTCAGAACAAAGTTGTATAGGTCAGAACAGACAACACCACCACAATGTGGTACATCAACAAGCAAGGAGGCACTCGGTCTACGGCCTTGTGCACCAAAGCAGTGAAGTTGTGGTCTCTGGCTTACTCCCTGAACACCTCCCTTATGGCAGTTCACCTCCCAGGCAAGGACAATGTCCTGGCAGATGCTGTCAGCAGGATTTCCCAGGGCCATCACGAATGGTCACTGGACCCCCTGGTCCTGGAGGTAATATTTGCCAGATGGGGCACCCCGCAGATAGATCTTTTGCAACCCCAGACAATCACCAACTTCCTTTGCTGCAGGCCCCATTGTTGGGCTCAGTCCCTCTGGATGCCTTTAGTTTCAATTGGGAAGGGAAGTTTCTATGCTTTTCCCTTCCCTCTCCTGTTCAAAGTGTTAGTCAAAATCAGATCTCAATCCTGCAAGATGATCCTGATTGCTCCAGATTGGGCCAGACAACACTGGTATCCACTCCTACTGTCCTTAGCAGTCCATCTTCCCCTGTGTCTTCCCAGGAATCACAACCTGTTAACCTGTGCTCAGGGAGGGTTTGTACCGAACCTCAAATCTCTCAATCTCAAGGCCTGGCTCTTGAAGAGTTAGAGTTTGTGATCTACACCTCCCAAGGTGTAATGGATATATTGAAGGATTCTAGGAAACCTTCCACCAGGGCTACCTATAATTCCAAATGGAAGAGGTTTTCCATATGGTGCTCTGGGAAGCATATTTCCCCAGAATCTGCTGATTTACCCACAGTCCTGGATTATATGGTCCATTTAAATACCTTGGGGCTGAGACCAGCTACCCTAAAAGTACATTTGGCAGCTGTGTCTGCTTTTATTTCAGCAGGCAAACCCTCCTCTTTTTCAGCTCATCCTGTATTCTCCAAGTTTTTTAAGGGATTGCTTCACACCAACTCTCCATTCAGGGACCCTGCCCCTGCCTGGGATCTTAATGTTTGCATTGCTCAGCTTATGCAACCTCCCTTTGAGCCCTTGTCTTCAGCAGAGCTTAAGTACTTGACTTGGAAGACTGTGTTTCTGGTAGCCATCACTTCTGCCAGACGCATAAGTGAATTACAAGCTTTGTCAGTGGAGCCTGATTTTATCTCCTTTCATAGAGATAAGGTGGTCCTCAGAACTAACAGGAAGTTCTTGCCTAAGGTGGTTTCAGATTTCCACCTTAATCAATCTATATCTCTTCCAGTGTACTTCACTGACCATTCCTCCTCTGGCGAGAGGAGGCTGCACAACAGATGTGAAGAGGCCATAGTTACTACATAGGCGTACCAAGGGTCACAGGTTTGACTCCCTCAACTGTTCCTCACTTATGGTGAGGTTGGTAAAGGAAACCTGCCACTAAAAGATCCATTGCCAGGTGGATTGTCTCTGTATCCAATTCTGTTATGAAAAGCTGGGTAAGGTTCCTCCCTCAGGCCTGAGGGCTCACTCTACCAGAGGTACAGCTGCCTCTGGCTGCTGCCAGGGACATCCTATTCTAGAGATATGTCAAGCAGCTACCTGGAAAACAGTTCACACTTTTACCAAGCATTACTCCCTGGACATCCAGGCTAGGAGTGATGCTTGGTTTGGCACAGCTGTGCTTCAGAGCCTATTTCCTAAGTAGGTTCTGTCCCTCCTCCATGGAGGTACTGCTGTGTAGTCTGCATATGTCATAATATAGCAAGACTTCATATTGTTTGAAGAAAAATTACTCGCCTTTAGTAATGTTGTTTCTTCTAATGGAGTCTTGCTATATTATGACCTCCCCTGCCTGCCTCTCTCAGAACCTCTTGTTTTGAGATGTGGGTGGGCAGTGCAGTGTTGGCACTTAGTAGATGCCCACCTTGTTGTTTTTCACCCCTCCTTTTTGGGGTGACTTGGTGTTGTGTTTTTCATTTTTTGGGTCTCCTGACTTGAGTCTTTGTTTTGGGACCAAAAAATGTGTTTTTATGTTTAGTAGCCAGTTGGCTAGTGTAGGTTTACAGCTTCCACACAGGACCTCAGTGAGTTTAGCTCGTAAAGATCTGACGGTTTGAGTTTGAAGAACAACAGACAGAGTTTCAACCGAGCTCGAGGTCAGCGTTCCATGCCTGGCATGGAAAGTTAACTCTTTCACCTCCGGAGCAGTTCGAAGGTTGGGACTCACTGCATATGTCATAATATAGCAAGACTCCATTAGAAGAAACAACATTACTAAGGTGAGTAATTTTTTCTTTTTGACCATACACTATAAAAGATGATGGCTGGGGATCGGGTGACAACCACGCTGAAATCACCTCTCGTGGTTGCCAGGGCTACAGTAAACCATGTTGCCCCAGCAACCACTCGAGATGATTACAGCGTGGTTATCACCCGATCCCCATCCATTATCCTCTGTGTTAACAGCATGGTGGAAACTCTGAACCTTCCTCTTCAGGAAACAGAAGAGGATATGGAGGAGGCAGAGTTTTTGGATATGGTGTGGTTAACTCCCACAAAACGTCTGCTTCTGCCCATGCATAAGTCCTTAAAAAAGGCTACAGTGCAGATTTTTAAAACTCTAACCTCTATCCCTGGTGTGGATAAGAAAGCTGACAAGAAATATCAGCTGGACAGAACTACAGCTGATTTTTTGTTTACTCATCCTGATCCAGAGGGAGTAGTACAAGTTGCTGCCTGTGACAAGGCCAGCATCCCGTTCGCTACCCATCCACCAGACAAAGATTCAAGAAGAATGGATGCTATGGGAAATAAAGGGTACATGGCTGCCTCTTTGTCAGTTAGGCAGGCCAATTACATGGCATATTCAGTGCAGTACCAAAAAGCTCTATGGAACACGGTTCTAGCCTTGGCTGATAAGGTTCCAGGTGAAGCGGCTGTAGACTTACAGGATACAGCAAGGGCTGCACTTGATGCTACCAAGTACCAATTTCATATGGCAGTGGATGCCAATGATACTGAATCCAGGTTAATGGCTTTGGCTGTTTCAGTCAGGAAGGTTGCATGGCTTAGAGCCACCAACCTGACTTTAGACACCCAGACAAAAGCAATGGATTTTCCCCTGGAAAACAGTTCCTTCTTTGGGGATAAAACAGAGGCATACATGAAGAAGGTGGAGGAATATGTGTCAGGAACAGTGTCAGTGGCTCAGTACAGTAGGTAGCACACTCGCCTCTGAGGCTGGGAGATCAGAGGGCTGTGGGTTCAGTTCCCACATCTGGCACTTGGGTTTATATCCCAGTACTGACACTGTAGTGCAACATGGGGAAGGGGGGGTGCTGCACTTCTGAGGTGCCGTCTTTCAGATGAGATGTTAAACTGAGGTCCCATCTGCCTGGATTGGTGGTAGTTCAGGTGGATGTTAAAGATCCCATGGCAGTTATCGAAAAGAGCAGGGGAAAGTTTTATTGAAACAAAAGAAATCGTACAATACCAAAACAAAAGCAATTTGCAAAAACTCATGTGGACTCAAAACAGAAGTAAACAAAAAAAAACAGAACAGAACTATGCATATCAAGAGAAAATCCATCAGGTCACTGCAAAATCAGAGTCCGTGATCCAAGGAAGAGCTTTCCAAAGTTCAAGTAATGTCTCCTTGGAAAATAATGTACATTCATGTACATAAATGTTAGTTAGGTCTGTTACGATTTTCTTCCCAAGCTCTGAATAAGAACAGTTTTTTTGCTGTAGAGTAAACAGACATCGAGCCATCCAAATATTCCATTTAATTACTACAAAAACTAGATTTAATGTGTCCAGAGTCCAAAGGGACCACAGGGGAGAAAAAACACCATACATAATATTCTGGTAAGAAACCGTTTGAAATAATGGAGTGGCCCAGACTCTTGCCAAAAAAACCAACAGTGCCGAATAAAAGAACACTCAAAAAATAAGTGCGATATAGTTTCCAATTTAGAAATACACAATAGTCTAGAACATTGTTGGTCTTGAGACTGCTCGTGTTTATGATTATCTTTGACGTTAATTCTTTCATGACACGACAGCCAATGAAAGTCCCACATGTGAGCAGGCACCCTTTTACACCGTAACAAAACCAATAGGGAAGGAAAATGTTGGCTAGAGCACTTTTCAAAGGGCAACTGTATTGCACAAACGGTCAGGAGCAGATTATTATATAATACTTTATGAGAATTAGTTAACAACATCTGGGTAGATATCCTCCAATGTTTCAAACTTAAAAACGTGTTTAATATATATCGGTATACCCAAAGTTTGTCGTATCACAGTTAATGAATCACATTCCCATAAATGAAATCATAATCTGCAAGAATCATAGAACCAAGGTTCCCACCCTCTCTGAGTATTTATCAATAGAGGCTGAAAATTTGCAGTCAAAAAAATACATGAAAAAAATAACAGAGGATTAATCATGTTAACACCCCCCTCAGAAATAGGTAAGTAAGTAACATTCCGTTTTACCAGATTAAGCCGGCTTCCCCACAGAGCTTGAAAGAAGAGACCAAGAACTGCAGCTTCTAATTGTTTAGGGATTGGGATTACATAGCTTAAATAAAAGTCGGTATCAAATAAATCTTGATTAGGGAAACGCACTTCTTCTTCCCAGTCTGCCTCTTATTCCATGAGGCAACCTTAAGTTTGCCTTGTTGTAATTTAGCAGACCAATTAAAAAGGTCAGAATCTACAGCCCCAAAATAAACTCTCAAAATGCGTTGAGGCCCCTCAACAAGTTGTAAAGGACCAATATGTGAAAAAGGGGGCTATTTTCGATCCTAACTGAATACCAAAACTTTTGGTAAAATTTAAACTCGCACCAGAAAAAATCACCAAAGGAAGAACATTCCTGGAGGGCAGTAACCACAGAGGCTGCATTAGCCACAATAATGCAGACATCATCTGATATGCAATTGCCGTATCACGGCAGATTAAAGTAGAACTAGAAAGGGCATGAATCTGAGGATGAGTATTCAGACGCAGCAAAACATCTAGAAAAATACATATAACAGAGGGCTCAAAGGACACCCTTGGCGAACCCCTCTTTTATGGGGATCATAGGTCCAACCCAACCATTCACAACAGGCACAACAGTGGCAGTCCTTTAAAAGTCTTAATCCAGCAAATCATTTCACCAGGCACATGCATAAAATGTAGTGCCTTCCATAAAAATCATGGTTAACTGAATCAAAAGCACTTCTGATCTACTGATACAGTAAAACCGAAACAGAGTCTCATGAGCCATGAGAAAATAATTCTCAAGGAGAATCAAATGGTCAGAGATTCTCCTGTTCGGTACAGAGCAGGACTGAGCAGGGTGCAAACCACTTCAGCTATCCTCATAAGGCATTGTACAGTGATTTTCATTAATAACTTAAAATCAGTGTTTAGCATACATGAGGGGCGCCAATTCTCAAGAGAATGTATATCTCCTTTCTGTTTATAGATATAAATCAAAGTACCCTTAGTAAAATCTAAAGGGATAAACTCACTAGCTAACAGGGAGGTAAATACTGAAGTCAATTCAGGGATCAGGTGGTCACCCAGTACCTTATATAAGGCAGCGGGGAGTCCATCCGGACCAGGAGTCCTCCATAAGGGTAAGAAAAAAATAACCGACTTCAATTCTAACTCAGTGACAGGTATACAGGCTGAGTCAGAACACGGCTGTGAAGGGATAGGGATGTCAAGGTCCCTATACAACACCGCAGGATCAACATCTGCAGCTGGAAAGGAAGAAAAGAGGGCAGTCGTGTAACATGTCACTATCCGACAGATGTCCGACTGAGAGGTACATAAGGTGCCATCAGAATCAGCAAGGCACAACATATTCTTTGGTGTAATTTGTTGAGAATTCGACTCAAAGGGGCAAACAACAGCCCTCGTGCCTACCACATTAAATTTGTGTTGATGATAAAGTTGCTGTGATTGTCTAGATTGGAATTTCAACATTTCATTCTGAATTAAGTGCAATTGTTGAGAAAGATCTTGTCCTGTCGTAGAAGCTATTGTCAACAAGGACTGAAAATGTACCCTTTTCTGTAAATATTCCAAATATTCTCTTTGACATTTTTGACGACTATATCTTTTCAAAAAGAGCACCAAATCATGTTTAGTGGCCGTCCACCATGCAATAGGGTCTGCGTAACAAATAAAAACGGATTTCCGGGCCTGAATAAGGGATAAAAGGGACTGCATGAAAGTCGGAATTTGCAACAGAGATATGTTGAATTTCCAGAGTCCTGGTCCTTTGCGAACAGTGACATCAGAACCAAGGCCTACGGAAAGCAGTTTATGATCAGAAAATTCCACAGCTTGTACAGTAGCAGACGTAATTGGGAGTGTGCGGGACAAAAACACAAAATCAATTCTGGTAGCCAGCTTACCCTTTTGAAATGTAGGAGTATGTTGTTTAGTAAAAGAGTAATAGGCATCCGTGAGATGAGCAGTACGAACTAACTTCCCTAATTCGTGGGAGTCAAAAAACAATTTCTGGGTAGTAGCAAAAGAGCTTTTGTCAAGAAGACTTAAGTCACAGTTAAAGTCACCAGAAAATATAAACTGAAAGGAGGTATGCAAATAAGGGCAGAGTAAAGAAAATAAAGCTATATGTGCAGACTTAATTTGGAGAGCATAAATATTAATAACCCGATAAGGGCAGGGCCCAATTAAAAAATCTAAGACTAACACTCTGCCAGGGGCTACGTCAATCAATTTTAGCAAACGAAAATCTGGGATATTGAATAAGATCCCAAGTCCGGAACAGGAGTCCAGGCCAATGGACCAAAAAGAAGGACCTAGAAGCCAGTCCTGTTGTGCCTGTCGAATCTCGTCGGTGGTATGGAGTCGTGTATCCTGCAACAGAAAGATCCCCATAGGTAAAAGCCGTAAACAGGAAAAAATCAATCTTCTTTTTGCCAGACGCTTAATACTATTCACATTAATAGTATGACAAACAAAGTGAGACATAACACAAGGAGAACAGAGACACTTTACAATTTTCTTTTCCCTATCACCTTTTTCCCTTTTAGCTTAACCCTGGCCTTCCGCTTCTGAGAAAGACCAGTACCCAGTTGAATCTCAGAATCAGTAATACCATCCAGGAGGGAAGATGCAACAGAGGAAGAGTCAGACTCGCCTCCAGCATCATCAGAAACAGTTTGGAGTAGCTCAAAGGCATTAGACAAAACAACAGGAGGGGGTTCCAAAAGCAAAGGAGACGATGGTAATGCCCGGGGGTAATTTCTCATAGACCTCCGACGCATAACACTAGTGGGTACTGGGGTGGCATAGTGCTCGGGCCTGGAACAGGGTCCAGGACAAGCTGGACAGATTGGACAGGGTCAGGGGTAGGAGGGGTCATCTCAGTAAGCGGTGCCACACAAGAGACCACCGGGGGTACCACAACCTGATCTACAACAGGCTCAGGGACCTGCAATAGAGGTTGTGTGACTACTGAAGTCGGCTCTACTAAGGTGGTCCTAAGACGAGCCTTCTGGGCTTGCGTGATTACAAAACATTGATCAGCACCATCATCATGTGTGGCCTGATTATGAGCAGCCCACGGACAATTTTGAAACGTATGACCCAGCTCATCACAAAGATTACATTTACACTCATTTAGACAGTGAATCCCCACATGACCCAATTCTCCACAGGTATTACATTTCATCTTATCATAGACATTACTAAGGTGAGAGGGGTCTCCACACCGGTAACAAGCTTTCGGTTGTCCAGGGTAAAACAAGACCCCCCTATCACAACCTATAAAAAAAGAATTAGGTAGGTGCACTGGACCAGAATCATTAGAGTGTAACAAAACCTTAACCTTCCAGCCTCCAGTCCAAATATTCTCCGTGTCCAATATTGCCTCAGGCTGACCCTGAACAGTATAACATTGTTTTAGCCAATAGACAACATCAGTGACGTCAACACCTTCATTTCGAAACAGGACGGTAATATTCTTAAAGGCTGGTTTGGAAAGGGGAATGGCCTTAAACGGGGTCCACAGGACAGTATTTGTTAAGGCATAATATCGTGACCAAAAACGCCTCCTAACCAGCGCTTGAAGCTGACATCAAACGAGTTTCACTGGAAATATGAATCAGTGCATTTATTTCGGGGAGAAAAGAATTTCAGAGAGTCCTTGAGTAGTGTCCGAGCTACATACACTCGGTCCGGTGGCTCAGGTAAACCGTCCATATAAGCCAATCGTACCGCATTATGCCGCTTTGCAGCCAGAATTGGAAATTTAAACAACGAGGAAAAAGAACGATTTGGCTCTATTTTCCTTGAGGGGGCTCCACTACTGCAGGAACTGTATTCTCTGTAATGGTAGTGGGAGAAGCAGCACAAATAAGAGAACCCTGCAAAGGTTCCAAGACTGGGTGCTGAGTAAGTTCCAATTCCTTGGGGAGACACAAGGGGTCAGACATAGGCAGACTTCTGTTTGGTGAATGCTGCAGCTCAGGAAAATCATTGAGACAGGGAGACCGAATAGGGGACAGACCAGAAACCCACTTCCCCTCTGTAGGTTCCTGCACCCAGCCAGCTCCTTGCAATGCTGTTTCTACAGACCAGGTAGGTGTTGTAGCAGGATTGGTATCAAGAGATAGCGATTGAGAGGGAGAGTGTGTCACAATAGGCAAACTAGGCACTGTATACAATAATGTCGCTGTAGTCTGTGGGGGCAGCTGAGAAGCGGGCGGGAGTATTCCAGCTGAGAACTCGCCAGGATGGGCTGCACAGGGCGGCACCTCAGCCGCTTGAAAAGGCAATGTAGGCTGTTGCAAAGTATTATTGTGGGCTGCAGGAGACATACATCCTGCCAATCTGACTTCACAAATCCGTTGCAGTTCTCTGTTCAAATTCTTCTTTGTAATCTTAAATCGACGTTCTGCATCACCCAAGCGGTTCTGAAGCTCCTTTTCAGCCAAACAGACAGTAGCAGAGTCAAAAGTGGAAAAATCCCTCATTGGGACGGCAGTGGGTAAAGACGTTTGAGAGTCCATGTCAGGGTGACCCAGCAGAGGTTCTAAAGTTGTAACCTGTAGTGTAGATTCATTTTCTGCAGTAGACACAGAAACCAGCTTTGCTTCAGTAGTTGTAGACATGGTCTCTACACACACAGAGGCAGGAGTTGAGACCAGGTCTCCCACCTCCATCGCCACCTCCTCAGCAAGCAAGGATGCGTCTGCCATCTTGGACAGAGGTTCCCCTCTGAAGAGTAGGGGAATTTCCCCGGTGTCCTGGCCAAATTTCCCTCATTCAGTAAAAATACCACCAACAGCTTAATCTGGTTCAAGATCAGTTGGCATTCATCTGTATCCCCTTCCCCCGGGTCGTGCCTGAAAATAGGCAGGATTTGTCTAGTGCACTTACCCAGTCAACAAAAACTAAATAAATAAATATAAATGCATCTATCGGAGCAATTCCAAGGATAGGCCCTCCACCTCTTATAGACCCCCAGGGTAGGGGAGGTAGGGGTAGGGTTTTTTTACCCCAAACCTTTCTTTCAGGCTCAGGCCTCTCGGCCTCAGCAGCAGGCCAGAGGTTATTTTAGAGGAAGGGGCAGGAGAGCCATGAGAAGAGCGGCTCCTGCACCACAGGTTCAGGCACAGCCCACACAGAATCCCTGATGGGCTAGTGCAGGTCGTATCCCCTATTTCAGGACCACCAGTAGGTGGCAGACTGGCTCATTACCTTCATGCTTGGCATTCCATCACCACAGACAAGTGGGTGTTGGAGGTAGTGAGCCAGGGTCTGGCACTCAGTTTCAAATCACTTCCAAAGCTGAGAACAAAAACCTTTGCTCCAACAACAGCTGCACACAGGATTCTGTTGGAGGCAGAGGTAAAGCATCTACTAGCAATCAGAGCAGTAGAGATAGTACCTCTGATGAGCAGGGGCAAAGGTTTTTATTCCAGGTACTTCCTCATAAGGAAGAAAATTGGGGATTGGCAACCTATTTTGGATCTAAGACTTCTGAACAAGCATATTTTGAAACCAAGGTTCAAAATGGTCACTCTTGCACTAATCATTCCCTCATTGCAAAAGGGAGACTGGCTAGCCTCCCTAGATCTAAGGGATGATTATTTCCGCATTCCCATCAGACTATCTCACAGAAAATTCTTGAGATTCAGGCTGGCTTCAGGCCATTATCAGTTTGCAGCTCTCCCTTTTGGGCTAACTTCGGCACCAAGGGTTTCTACAAAGTGCCTATCAGTGGTGGTAGAGTTTTTGAGAAAACAAGGGGTAATAGTGTTCCCCTACCTGGATGACTGGTTAGTAGTAGGACAGTCTTTGTAGCATGCAGTGCAGTCATTGGCACTAACCAAATCTACACTAGAGTCCCTGGGATTTCTGATAAATGAAGAAAAATCTCAGCAGGTACCACTCCAGGTGCTGGAGTTTATTGGTGCAGAACTAAACACCACACTGGGCAGAGCCTTCCTGCCACAGGACAGGGTGACAAGCATTCTGCAAATTGTGTCCAGGAGAACCAAATCAGCCAGAGAGTTTCTCAGGCTGCTGGGCCACATGGCATCTGCCACTGCAGTGATAATGTGCTCCAGGTTTCAAATGAGAGATATTCAGTTCCATCTCAGACAGTACTGGTCTTAAAGGATGGACCCTATGTCCAAACTGGTTCCAGTCACAAAAAGTTTAGTCCAGGCCTTACAATGGTCGCTGAACGAGCACAACCTCAGGGTGGGTGTCCCTTTTATAAAGGAACAACCTTCACTAATCCTTACAACAGATGCCTCTCTTCTAGGTTGGGGGTACACATGTTAGAGCACACAGCAAGTGGCACATGGTCCCCCCAAGAGTCTCTGTTGCACATAAATCTCTTGGAGCTCAGGGCTGTTTACCTGGCTCTAAAAACATTCACTCCTTACCTGCAAAACAAGGTGGTGCAAGTCAGAACAGACAACACCACACCCATGTATTACATCAACAAGCAAGGAGGTACCAGGTCACATCTGCTGTGCACAGAAGCAATGAGACTGTGGTCCCTGGTATACTCCATGGGAGTGTCGCTGTCAGCCATACACATTCCAGGGAAGGACAGTGTGCTTGCAGACTCTCTAAGCAGGATAAGTCAAGACCACCACGAGTGGTGTCTGAATGCTCAAGTACTCAGTACAATTTTCAGGAAATGGGGCATTCCAGAGGTGGATCTCTTTGCCTCCACAGAAAACCACCAGCTTCCAAAATACTGTTGCAGTCCTCCTCTAAGGGGCATAATTCCCCTGGATGCCATGGCCCTGGATTGGACAGGGAAGTTTCTGTATGCATTTCCTCCCTTTCCCATGATATTCAGGACCCTACTGAAATTGAGATCCCAACCAGCAAAAATGATACTGGTGGCTCCGGACTGGGTGAGACAGCACTGGTACTCTTTTCTACTGCCTCTGTCAGTGGTTCCCCCAATCCATCTGCCCAGGAGGCACAACCTGTTAACCTCCTCTCAGGGCAGGATCCTGTACCCCAGTCTCAAATCACTGCGGCTCAAGGCGTGGCTTTGAGGACTTAGAATTTGCTAACCTTAATCTATCAGAACAGGTGCTGACAGTGCTTAGGGGTTCCAGGAAGACTTCTACTAAGAAAACATATTCCTCTAAGTGGAAAAGATTTACTATATGGTGTACAGGTAAGGGTGTGAGCCCTTTCAGGGCTGATTTGGCTATTCTTCTAGATTACCTTACACATTCACATTCCTTAGGTCAGAAGCCTTCCACTCTCATGGTCCACTTAGCTTCAGTCTTTGCTTACCTGTCAGTTGGTAAGGAGAGGTCTATGGCCTCTCATCCAATATTTAGAAAATAGTTTAAAGGCCTTAATCTTCTTCACCCTCCCCTAAGGGAACTGGTTCCGGTCTGGAATCTAAATATTTGCATTGCTAAACTCATGGATGCACCATTCAAACCTATGGCAACTGTAGATTTGAAGTATGTCACTTGGAAAACTGTTTTCCCGGTTGCCGTTACTTCAGCCAGAAGGATCAGTGAATTACAAGCCCTGTGTACAGATGTGGACTACATCTCATTCCACAGGGACAAGATGGTCCTTAGGACTAATAGAAAATTCCTTCCCAAGTTGGTATCTGATTTTCACTTGAATCAGTCTATCACTCTACCTGTCTTTTTTACAGATAACTCCAGTTCTCCAGAAAGGAGACTTCATTCCCTTGATGTCAAAAGGGCATTTAGCCACTACAGTGACAGAACCAAGTCCTACAGGACAAGTCAATCGCAGCTCTTTCTCACGTATGGTGAAGTTGGTAAGGGCAGGGCTGCAACAAAACGTACAGTTGCTCGCTGGATACTGGCATGTATACAGTTTTGTTGTAGTAAGGTGGGTAAACAGGTACCTCTGGGTCTGACAGCACACTCTACCAGGGGTACAGCTGCTTCAGTGGCAGCTTCAAGAGAAATTCCACTACTGGAAATCTGTAAAGCAGCTACATGGAAAACAGTACACACCTTCACGAAGCATTATAGCCTGGACTTGCAATCCAGAGGTGATGCTAGGTTTGGTACAGCAGTACTGCAGAGCTTGTTTCCGAAATAGGTTCTCTGCCCAACCTCCAAAGGTACTGCTTGGTAGTCTGCATTAAGTTTAATCATCATGAGTGATTCCTGGGGTTAGAAGAAAAAATTACTCACCATAGTAATCTTGTTTCTTCAAAGGGATCACTCTTTATGATCAAAGACCTTCCCTACCTCCCCTACTAGAACCTATGGAAGTTGCTCTGCATCCCTGCTTTAGGGTTTTTTTCTTGTCTATATAAGTTAAGGTAGAGACTCATTTGGTTTTAACCGGTTGGTGTCCAGGTGGTCTCAAAGTTTCTTAGGCTTGTTGGTTAAGGATGTTTTGACCTGGAAGGGCAAATATTTTTATTTTATGTTATTAATTTTAGCAAGTGGGGTTTTTACCCTGTTAGGCTCTGTAAGAATCTGAAGCACTCACAGTGCAGCAGTTGCTAGGGCAGCAGTTTGAAAGTGGCATGAGCCAATTGAGAATTCCATAATTTGCATAAAATTCCATTTCTCCGGGCAGTTCAACACAGGAGGCTGATTGCATTAAGTTTAATCATAATGAGTGATCCCTTTGGAGAAACAAGATTACTATGGTGAGTAATTTTTTCTTATAGGTCAGCAAAGTGACCTTGAAGGTGATCCTCCACCACACCAGCAGCCAGTGCAGTTCGCAGAGCACAGGTGTGATGTGGCTAGATCTTGACAAGCCAGTCAACAACCTGGCTGCCATATTCTACACCAGCTGCAGGCGACAGATGTCCACCTCCAGAAGCCCTAGGTATAGAGCATTACAATAGTCAAGGCGGGTAGTCACAAAGGCATGGACCAACATTGGAAGATCCTCTGGTAGAACAAGGTGTTTTATCAGGGCGATTTTCCTCAGATGGTAAAATGAGGTCCTGACGATGGCTGACACCTGAGATTTAAGTGTCATTTTGCCGTCAAGTACAACGCCCAGATTCCACACCCGTTCTGAGGTCCTCAACTGGATTCCCCCAGTACAAGCCCAGATGGCTGACCAGGAGGTATTCCCTCTGCCTGACGACTTGGGTCCACCACTAACACCTCAATCTTATCACTGTTCAGTCTCAACCAGCTGGCACTCATCCAGTCCTGAATCTCAGCAAGGCAGTTGTTAAAGACCGAGACAGCATGACCCCGTTCAGGCACAAAGGACATATACAGCTGAGTATCTTCTGTGTAGCTCAAGGCTCCATCTCTGGCGCTGACCCTTTCAGAAAGTTTGCACCTGCTGTGTCCTAGCGCCTTTGGCATAGATCCCTTTAGTGTGAATGAGTGGTGGAGACTTCATCCAAGAAGATCAAGAGTTACGGTAGGTACATAATTTCCATTTTTTTTTTATTGAGATAGTTTTAGTATAGTTGCCTTTGCATGCTTCGTAAGAGTCTGACGGTTGCAGGAAGTACAAACAGGGACAGTGGTTTGAAAACCGAGCTTAAGCCTATCATTCCACTGTTTGCATAGGTTCTATTAACCATTTCGCGTCCAGGGCAGTCCTATGGTGAGACCATACTTCATTAGTCAGAATACAGTTGGATTCCCTTAGAAAAAAACAAAGATTATTATGGTAAGTAATTTTTTCTTCCCTGTAGCAGGGAGACTGGCTAGCCTCCCTGCATTTAATGTGGCCTCTATTACCACATTCCAATAAGGCGCTCCCACAGAAAGATTCTAAGGTTCAAGCTGCCATCAGGGCATTACCAGTTTGCAGCCATGCCTTTTGGCCTAACATCGTCCCCAAGAATATTCACCAAGTGCCTTGCTGTTGTTGTATCTTATCTCAGGAAACAGGGCATTGCAGTGTACCCATACTTGGATGACTGGCTTCTAGTGGGCAAGACCCCTCATCAAGTCAGAGAGGCGCTCAGTTACACAAAAAAAATGCAGTCTCTAGGCTTCCTCATCAATGAAAAGAAATCCCACTTGGATCCCACTCAGCCCCTCACCTGTAGAGGAGCAGAACTGGATACACAACAGAGCAAGGTCTTTCTTCCAGTAGACAGGATCCAACATTTCCTGTCAGTGGTAAACTCCTTTTTCCTGGGCAGCCCAGGCCAGTCAGACATTTTAAAGCTCCCGGGGCATATGGCTTCCATGACAGCTGTTGTCCTAGGTGTCAGATTCCAAATGAGGGACATACAGTACCACCTGCGGGCACACTAGTCCCAAAAGAGATATTCCTTGTCCAAGCTGGTTCCAGTCACAAAAACCTTACTCCGAGCTCTGGACTGGTGGAAAGAAACTTTCAACCTGTCCGTGGGAATCCTCTTCCAGCTTTCTACTCCCACAGAAATCATTACTACAGATGCCTCCCTGCTGGGATGGGGAGCTCATCTAGACAATCACTCTGTAAGTGGCACTTAGACTTCCAGGGAATCTGCAAGTCACATTAACCTGCTGGAGCTCAGAGCCATCTACTTTGCCCTAAAGACCTTTGCCCCCAAGTAAAAGGTAATTCAGTGCAAATCAGGACAGACACCACCACTGCTATGTTCTCCATAAACAAGCAGGGTGGCACAAAATTCACTGTCCTTTGTGCAGAGGCAATGAGACTCTGGTTTCTGGCTTACTCTCTCGATATGAGCCTCTCAGCCACACAGCTTCCAGCTAAGAACAATACCCTGGTAGATGCCATGAGCCACATCAGCCAAGGGCACAGTGAATGGACTCTGAACAAACAAGTCCTTGCCACAGTCTTCAGGAGGTGGGGCACACCAGAAATAGATCTGTTTGCCTCCTACCTCAACCATCAACTTCCTATGTACTGCTGCAGGCCCCCAGCACTAGGGACTCTCCCAGCAGATGCCTTAACTCTGGATTGGGCAGGCAAGTTTATTTATACCTTCCCTCCATTTCCTCTGATTCACAGTGTCGCTGAAGCTGAGGGCTCAATCAGCAGCAATGATCCTAGTGGCACTGGATTAGCCAAGGCAACCTTGGTATCCTCTCCTAGTAGCCCTGTCACACAGCAAGCCTATTTGGCTTCCTCTCAGTCACTCTTTCCTATCTCTACCATTCTAGCTACGAAAAACTGTTGATGCCCTCTGAGCAAGCTCCTCGCAGCATACCCTCTAACTCTCTTCTGATTAGCTAATTCATTTTATTCATTAGTATAAATTCCACCTCTGAGGCAGCTCAACCCAGTCAGCTTACTGCATACTTTTACTGATGCTAAAGGACACATTGGAAGAAACAATATTACTACATTGAGTAATTTTGTCTTAATGTCCATACTGTGAACTCAGTGAATATGATTGCACAGTGTGGAACCGGTGTGTGCAAACTGCACATAACATATCATATGTCCTACAAATTGCCATGCTTTACCTGTGTACCTATAAATGTAATGTTCCCAACTCTAATGTGGAACATGTGTGCATGCACTGCCCCGTCCCCGTTCAGGTAAAGGGACCACCCCCCACAACAGTACCTTGCCCGGTCCTGGCATCTGAAAGCAACCCCTCAACACTCACCAGTACCCCTGCTCTGTATGCCAGCCATCTCCCAAATACAGGTCCTGGTCCGATACATAGAACCCCTACCCCCACCCACACACACACAGCAGTGCCCCAGCCTAGAACTGCACAATGCACACACACACCCCCGAGCCCTGATCACACCTCCCATGCCTCCACATTAGTAGTCAGTGGTTCCCCCCATCCCCCTCCTTGGCACCGACAACACCCCCGACCCCCATACCGGAATGTCGGTGCTGAAACCATGGATGGCCAGCGGCACATCCCTCCGCACACTACCTCGGCCGCTAGCCATCCAACGGATGCTGGGAGCTTGCTGCTATAAATAGGCAGCATGCTCCCAGCATCAGTCGGAGGTGTGCAGAGGGAAGCACTGCTGGCTGTCCATAGTTCGACACCAACATACAGGTATGAGGGATGGGGGTGGTGTTGTCGGAGCTGTGGGGGGGGACCCTGTCCACCAATGTGCTGGCTGGGGAACTGGGTTCTGGGCTTGGGGATGGTCTGGCATTTTGTACATGGATAGGTCCTTCACAGTGGGGCTCCAGTTGGGGGGTGATGTCAAATATGGGGATGGGGGCAGAGATGAGTGCAGCGGGGTAAACACTTATGGGATGGGCTCTGCTGTGTGGCGGTGGGGTTTACAACATATACAGGGACTGGCTGTGCTGTGTTGTGGGGGTTTCGACATATACGAGGATAGGCTCTGCTGTGTGGGGTTGTACAACATGTATGGGGATGGGGCTCTGCTGTGTGGTGGGGTGTACACACAATGATGGGGATGGGGCACAACTGTGTGGGTGGGTGGGCTGGCATACGGGACTGGGGTAGGTGGTCAGCTGTGGGGGGGTTCAGATGTGTGCTGGGTATTGCCAAGGGAGCAGGTATCGGGCAGGGGGGGAAACACTGAACAATGGGGCATGGCTGCACAGGCCCGGGTGCCTGCGATAGCTATTCACTTACCTAGATCCGCACCTTTCCTCACAGGGGATATACTCGGGAACCCAGGACGGGCATCCAATTGGCAGCCTGCCTGAGTCCGCTACTCTGCTCCCATCCCCCCTTGGCATTCCTGCGTGCTGGGTGGTGGAGTTGCAGACAGGTGACTGGCGTTAGTGAATACTGGCATGTTTGCACCTGTCTGCAGGCGCAGAGCTACGCGGGCGGGGCATGCGCCTCTGGCGCGTACTTTCTGCTTGTTAATGTAAAGGCACCAATATGTATAATGACTCTATGTAGGAGTCTGTATTCTGATTTGGGTTGTTGGCTAGAGATGCGTCCTCAGAGCATGAGTGCACAGGGACAGTCCACAGACCGGAGAACGGGGGCTACATAAGCATCCTTTTTTGAGAGTTATACATGTAATCTACAGTAACACGGACAGGTTATAAAGAAGGGTTGAGTGAGGGGTGGGGATGATAGTAGACTGTTGGCATGGGTTTTCTCAATGGCCATATTTACTAAGGCAAATAACATTGTAAACAGCACTGACGACCCCCCCTCCCTCCACAGTCCTGCTTTCACATTAAGTGATGTCAACATGCTAAACATCCTTTAGGCAGTGCAGCAGGAAATATAAACCCAACCCAGAACATAAGCTGCAGTATGAGTCAGGACAATAAATGTATTTTTAAGAGTTTTTAAGTAACAATAGCCAGAAAACACCATAGAGAACTTATCAGTACCCTGTGAGAGAATTACAAAATGCATCAAATCAAAATATATGTAGACATTTTGCATATGAACTTTAAAAGGAACAAATGTAAAAGGATATCACTATCATCATCTGTTTCCATGTGGTGCTCTCCAGTGAAGAAAAATTTAGTTAAGTGGAGGTATCTAGTAATGTTAATGTCTCTCCGCAAGATTCAGCTAAACTTTTCACCGGTGGTACTGTACTACCACAAAGGCCAAGGTCCTACAGAGGAAGAGACTGGAACTAAACTCCTTAGTGTCAGGGACAATGGTTTTCCATTTTTACCGGTAACACCGTTAAAAATCATGGAATCCTGCTTGGTTTGCGGATTTTGAATTCTTGTACCGGTGCGTCACGGAAATTGCATTTCTCTGCACAGAATCCCTAAGATTTCAACATATTTTTAAATGTTTTTATTTTCTCTTTCCTTGCTCCCTTCTCACAGCGTCAGTCTCCACTTTTCAGAGATCACTAGGCCGGGTATCCCCTAGCTTCACCCCAGGTAATGCTCAGGAGCTCCTGTGAGCCTGCCCTCATCCTGCCTAGGTTGTACCCCCCAGGTGGGAAGGGAGAGGACCTCAGGTCACCCCTCCGCAATCCTTTAATGTGTGTCGGGCAGCTCAGTGGGTCCCTCATGGAAGCTGGTTATGAAGTCTGGGGCAGCTAGGTCCCTTCTACCAGCAGCCGATGTGGGTTGATTGTTACTGGTTTTCTGGCCTCTGTTCCTGAGGGCACCAACACTCGAGGGGATCCAAGGAAGTAGGGCAAATAGAGACATGCCGCTACTCCAGATCCTGGCTAGCTTCTTCTCTTCCGGATTGCTCTGCAGTCTCATTGCACCACCTCCTGTGCTCACCTAGGTGGCAATAAAGCAGCAGGACCTGCAGGCCACCATTCCCAGAGAAGGAGAGCAGCCCCCCAGGTGCTCGATCCTACTCCCCTGGCCAGACCTCTAGCAATGGGAATTCGCTTCAGATCCTGAGTCCCTGGCATTGCAAGCAGTAGTGCAACCTCAGGCTATTTACAGTGCTCTGTCAACTATACACCCACTTTGATGTAAGAAAACATAAGCAGATAGAGAGGGAAACAATTCAGTTTTAGTAAAATGTTGCAAAGTGTTCAATGTTCGTAATTTGCACTGTAGATACTGTGCACTATTATTGAAATCATATATTAAAATATTATATATGGGTGTTATGGCTGGCAGTATAGCCTAGTGGTTAGAGTAACAAACAGTGATCAAACTGAGTACATTTAGAAGACTTGGGTTTGATTCCCACAACATCCACTTGCACACTGTGTGACTCCAAGCAAGTCACTTAACCTCTGCAATGCTCCTGGGTCACCTCTGAAAACAGGCAGTTCTGCCTAGTGGGCTTACCCGGTTTACAAAAAATATAAAACAAATACCAATATATGTTTACTACATCATACAGTAGTCAGGGTACTATGTAATTTACTTGAGTTTTACTCGGGCTGCAATGATTTTGTATAGGTAAACATAAATGTTCAGATACATTTTGTATTTTATAAACTTCTTTTTAGACTTTAGTCAGGTTTTTATTGTATTTTTTTGCATATGAACATCTAGGATATAGATTGCTAAGCACAGGATCACTGTTACCAACTAGTTTATTGAAGTTTATAATCAGCAGGGCCATCCAAAATCCTCAGCTGTTCGACTGAAAATTAGTCTGAATGAAAGTATGTTCACAAGGCACAAGCTGCCTTACTACTTATTTAGGTGAATGGGATAGAAACATAGAAACATAGACTTTGACGGCCCACCTAGTCTGCCCATTTCATCATTTGCACCTTCTCTCCCACCTGTTGTGTCAGTCTCTGTGACAACAAAAAGTTTTCTGACAGACTGCTTTAATAAAAAGCAAATGTTACGTGTTTAAGTGTACTTATGCTTGGCCAGTGGAATGGAAAGCACATTCAGTGACACATGGAAGGTAAGACCCCAGGGGCTGTATGATGCTGGTGGGTAGAGTGGTGCTCAATTCACATCTGAACTCAGACATGAAAACTGAGAGACACCCTTTTCATGGAGACCAAGGGAAAAAAAAGAAATCCACGTTTGTGAGATGCATTAGAAGGTCCTCCACTAATCAATTGTGAATTATTTTTTAGTTGAAGAGACTACTTCAAAGAAGCAAATTCAGACAGTTTTTTTTGTTCCTCCTACCCCCTGGCCATCCATTCCTTCAGGCCTGCGTAGTCCCCCTACCACTGCTGCTGAGTCCCCACCACCATCGTCCACTGCCCCTTATGGCCATGCTACCAGGTAACCCAAAGTAACCCTTCATCGGTGGGTCCCCTACCCCTGTGGGAGGCTAACAGGGGTCAGAACAGATACATGTGTCTGGGGCTTCATGCTTATGGAGGGACCAGAAACCATCCTCGGTGTGGCCAGCAGGTGTTTTTCTATTTTTGTGAGAGCGTGACAGGCCACATGATGTCAAGGCACAAGCTGATGTCCATCACGCTCTCTTCTGTAATGAGCGCCAATGTGTTGCCATGCATCCAGCCTCCACCTGGGGCCAGCAAATGCTGAGCTGTGAATATACCCTCCCTCCCAGGAGAAGGCGGGTGGTCATTGGACTCTCAAGCCTTCACCCCCCCCCGGCCGGTCCTCCAACACCCAAACCTGTTCCCAAACCCTGGTCGGTGGTGTCACAGGCAGAAATCCAATTCAGACAGTTAAATGATGGGAAAAAACAAATGTCGTCCACCTTAGTAGTGGTGGTGGTTCAGATTAATTCTCATCTGAGTTCTAACAAGCAAAGAGACTAAGTGATTTGTAACTTGTGCATGTGGGGTGTGGGTGTTGAAGAAAGGGGATCATAGTTCTGTCACTACTGCCATCATCCCTGATGGATGTGGATTGCATAGTTGCTACTGCCATCACACCTGAGAGGCGGAAAGCCGTAGTGCTTCTGCCATAACCACTGGTGGATGGGAAATGTTGTACTGCTGCTGTCCACCAGAGGGATGGGAGCCATAGTGTTGATACTGCCATCACACCCGAGAGGCAGGGACTGTAGTGCTTCTGCCATAACCACTGGTGGATGGGGAATGTTGTACTGCTGCTGTCCCACCTGAGGGATGGGAGCCATAGTGCTGATATTGCCATCACAACTGAGAAATGCAGAACGTGGTACTGCTGCCATCACACCTAATGGATAGAGACCACAGTGCTGCTGCTGCCATCACACCAGAGGGAGGGGGGACACAGTGTTGTTGCTGCTGCCATCACACCAGAGGGATGGATCTGTAGTGTTGCTGGTGCTGCCATCGCACCAGAGGGATGGGGGCCTTGCTGTTGTTTCCATCACACCTCAGGGATGGGGGCTGTAGTGCTGTTGCTGGCATCATATTTTGTACCTAAAACAACTTTAAATTGGTAGAAGGATGGAAGGATGTGCAATAGTGGAGGTCAAAACTGCTAAAATGCATGTTAGTAGAATTAAAAATTGTTAAATAAAGTACACAAAACCAAACACCGGTAAAACCGGATTTTGGCTTAGCAGACACCGGTGACAGTACGGTTTTTTACAATGTGCAAAATGGAATTTGCCCTTTCTCATTCCTGGTAAACCAGTGTCCCTGCTTAGTGTGCAAAGTGACAGTCAGCCATACAACGGTAGCAAACCAATGAATTTGATGGCAGATAAGGACCGCTTGGCCCACCTAGTCTGCCCATTTTCTGACCTAAAAGATAAGCTGCAGATCCTAGTTAACCAACAGCTTACTTCCTCCTACCCCCCACTAGGACTGCCTTATGCCTGTCCCATGCATTCTTGAATTCCCCCACTGTTCTTGACTTCACGACCTCCTCAGGGAGGCCGTTCCATGCATCCACAACCCTCTCTGTGAAAAAATACTTCCTCACATTACCTCTGAGCCGTCCCCCCTCTATCTTCAAATTGTGCCCCCTTGTTCTTGCACATCTCTTTTTCTGAAAGATGCTACCCTCTTGGACTTTGTTGATTCCCTTGAGGTACTTGAAAATTTCTATCATGTCCCCTCTCTCCCTTCTTTCCTCAAGGGTATACATATTAAGCTCCTTTAGTCTTTCTTCATATGTCTTCTGGTGCAGACCCTGCACCATTTTGGTTGCCCTCCTCTGGACAGCCTCCACTCTGTCTATGTCTTTGCGGAGATGGGGTCTCCAGAACTGCACACAGTACTCCAGATGGGGTTTCACCAACTGTCTGTACAGACAGATAACAACTTCCTGTTTTCTACTATTGATGCCTCTTCCTATGCATCCCAGTATCCCCCCAACCTTCCTTACTGCCTTCTCACATTGCTTGCCCACCTTTAGGTCATCTGATATAATTACCCCCAGGTCCCTTTCTATTTTTACTGTTGTCAGTATCTCACCCCCCATTGTGTACTCTTCCCCTGGGTTTTTGTTTCCCATGTGCATTACCTTGCACTTCTTTGCATTGAATCTGAGCTGCCATACATTTGACCATTCCTCCAACCTTGCCAAGTCCCTTTTCATCCTTTCCACTCCATCTTGTGTATCAACCCTGTTGCAGATCTTTGTGTCATCTACAAAGAGACATACTTTTCCTTCCAGTTCCTCTGCAGTGTCACTTATAAAGACATTAAAAAGGACCAGTCCCAGTACTGAACCCTGCGGTACCCCGCTAGTAACCCTCCTTTCTTCACTGTGTACTCCATTTACTACTACCCTTTGCGTCCTGTTGTCTAGCCAATTTTTTATCCAGGCTACCACCTTTGGACCCACTCCAAGGCTGGCTATCTTGTGTATTAATCTTTTGTGTGGGACTGTATCAAATGCCTTGCTAAAATCTAGGTAGGCCATGTCCACAGCCCCTCCCTGGTCTACTACTTTGGTCACCCAGTCAAAGAAATCTATTAGATTCGTCTGACATGACCTTCTC
Organism: Neoceratodus forsteri; assembly: GCA_016271365.2. NCBI lineage: Eukaryota > Metazoa > Chordata > Ceratodontiformes > Ceratodontidae > Neoceratodus > Neoceratodus forsteri. The sequence continues at coordinate 243,283,598 of CM057451.1, forward strand.
ATCGTGAATCCATGCTACCTTGGGTCCTGTGCTCCACTGGCCTCTAGGTACTCAACAATTCTTTCCTTCAGAAGTGATTCCATCATTTTCCCTACCACTGAGGTCAAACTAACTGGTCTGTAGTCTCCTGCCTCTGTTCTGCTCCCACTTTTGTGAAGAGGAATCACATCTGCCCTCCTCCAGTCCTCGGGTACCACCCCATCCTCCCATGATTTGTTAAAGAGAGTAGTCAGCGGTGTCACTAGTTCTATCCTTAGTCCTTTTTAGAATTCTTGGGTGAATCCCATCAGGCCCCATTGCTTTGTCCACCTTCAATTTTATTAGTTCTTTCAGAACCCTTTCTTCTGTAAATGGACTGGTATCGACCCCCGTCTTCAGAGTGTTTCTCTTGTTTGGTTTAGGTAACTCCCCCTCCTCTTCCTTTGTGAATACTGAGCAGAAATATTCGTTCAGTATCCCTGCTTTTTCACTGTCACCCTCTACCCACATTCCCTCCCCTTTATTAAGCTTCAGTATCCCTCCTTTGGTCTTTCTTTGCTCCCTAATGTACCTATAAACGGTCTTATCCCCCTTCTTAACAGAATTTGCTATCCTTTCCTTGGTTTGGGCCTTTGCTTTTCTGACTGCCTTCCCTGCCTCCTTCTGCTTTAACTGATAAAGTTCTCTGTCCTGCTCCTTCTGTGTTTCCTTATATTTCCTGAATGCTGTCCTTTTCTCCTTAACCTTCCCTGCCACCTCTTTTGAGAACCATAGCGGTTTTTTCCTTGTGTTTTATTGATTTGCTTTACACAAAGGCTTGTTGCCTCTGTGATGGCTGTTTTGATCACTCCCCATTGTTCCTTCACACCTCCTTCTTGCCTGTTTGCTAGTGCTTTTCTGAGACACTCTCTCATTTTCCCAAAGTCAGCCCTCCTAAAGTCCAGTACTCTTGCTTTTGTATGGCTTGACTCTGTAGCTGAGTTTATCGTGAACCACACTGTTTGATGGTCACTTGTTCCCAAATGGCTACCCACTTCTAGATCTGAGATCCTCTCACTGTCCCCATTTGAGAGTACCAGGTCTAAGACTGCTCCCTCCCGAGTGGGTTCCAATACTAGCTGTCTGAGGCATGCCCCCTGTAGGGCATCAATAATGACCCTGCTCTTGGATGTGCCTGCAGCAAAGGTGCTCCAGTTAACATCTGGCATATTCAGGTCCCCCATCAACAATATCTCCCCTTTTTCTGCCATTCTAAGAAAGCCTTCTATCATTTCCTTGTCCATTCCTTCCCCCTGAGATGGGGGTCTGTATACAACCCCCATGCGGATTGTGGTGCCATTTCCTGTCTCCAGGGTGACCCAAAGTGCCTCATCTGCTCCTTGTTTACTCTTTAGTTCTGTTGCTTTGATCCCCTCCTTAACATAGAGAGCTACTCCTCCTACTCTTTTACCCTCCCTGTCCCTCCTGTAGATTGTGTATCTTGGTATGTTGACATCCCAGTCATGGTTCTCTGTGTACCATGTTTCTGTGACTGCCACAATATCCAGGCAACCCTCTTCCATCAAGGCCACTAGTTCAGGGAGCTTGTTACACAGACTGCGGGCATTGGTAGTCATCACCCTCACTTTTTCATAGCCTTACCCCTTTTAGCCCCATTTCTGTCCTTACTGCCTTTGCCTTTTTTTACATTTAAATCTGTTCTGCTCCTTAATAACTTCTGTACCTTGGTGTTTGCCTCACTAATCACCATGTTTTGTTGGGGGAGGCTGGGATTTCCCTGTTCCTTTTCAGTGCCCCCCCCCCTTGGCTAGTTTAAATGCTTGCCAATGAAGCATTTAAACCTCTCACCTAGGATCCTGGTCCCCGGGACAGATGCAGACCATTGCACCAGTATAGGTCTGCATCCCTCCAGAGTGGCTCCCAGTCCCCAATGAAGCCAAAACCCTGAGCTCCACACCAGTTTTTCAACCACTCATTGAATTCCCTGGTGAGGAGTGCCCTAGCATGTCCCTTGCCATAGACAGGCAGCACCTCCGGGAAGGTTACTGTATCCGCTACTTGTCTAAGGCCCTTTCCCAACTCTACGAACTCCTCTTGCACTGCTCTGATCCCATTCCTAGCCAGGTCATTTGTCCCTAGGTGAACAATGACATCCAGCTCCCTCCCTCGTGCAGCTCCTCCTACGATCCTGGGGATCCGCTTCCTGTCCCTCCAAGCCGTGGCGCCAGGAAGGCACCTTACCTCCCTCTCCCCTTCCTCCCCCATTTCTACCTCTTGAATGATTGAGTTCCCCACCAGGAGTTGTTTCCTTCCCCTGTGGAGTCCCATGCCACCCTCCTGTGGGTCTCCCTTGTGAAGGTTCCCAGCATCCTCCAATGCTTTTGATTGTACTACAGTATGTGGTATATTGATCATGTATACGTGTCACAGAGATAGACATTACTATAGTTGACATAGGCAAGTTTACTTACGAACAACCTTGTTAGTTACACACATTCATAAGTAGATAGTAGACGTGCAGTTCAGTACATTATGTCCATCCTTACTGTTCTTCCCTCCCTTTTTGTCTGTGTTTACGTGAGGCTTCCCCCTTTACCAGAGGTGCCTTTATGGGTTGCAGCACCTGCAATGAGACCCACTGCTTAGGCGTAGTTTTAAACCTCTCTTGTACCCCTCAAGAGAGGTGCAGTCCTGGAGCTCTCTCAGGAGATTGTTCCAGAGTTTGGGGAGGGTTATTCTAGGTGACTGTTGTCCCATAGTTGATCTGGCTCTTGGGGGTTCAAGCAGCTTGCGTTCAGTCGACCTGAGCTCCCTCCTGTTTGCTTTTGGGGCTAATAGATTTCTGAGGCTCGGTGGGGCATCAGGTTGCTGCAATTTGAAAGATAAGCACAGGGAGGGATAAGCGAGTCTCGCTTCATGGGGTGGCCAGTTTAACGCTTGTAGTACATCGTAGTGGTGCTCCATTCTTTGCGCCTCAGCGGCGAAACGGCTGATTCTGTGGTATAGCGTACTCAGACGCGCATGTTCTGTTGCCCTCAGTCCTTGAAGCATTGTTGTACCATAGAACAGGATAGGAATGATAGTCCCGTTGCTGACTGCAGTCCTGGTTTCTTTAGTCAGGTAGGAGGTTAGTCTGTACAGGAGCCCAGGTTTCTGGTTTATTATTGTGTTAGGTGGTCTATGTGTTTCCTGAAAGAGATTTCCTGGTCAGTGGACATTCCCAACTACTTGATATTGTCCACCACTTTGATCCCTGTTCCAGTTGAGGTAGAAAGTGATAGATGATTAGCCCGGCGTGGGCCAAGCTTTTTGGGGCCAAAGAGCATGGCTTTGGTCTTTTTGCTGTTTAGGACCGGCCTGTTTGCCTGGAACCAGTCTTCTAATGTCGAGAAATCTTGTTGCAGCTCTGAGTTTAGTAATTCCGAGTCCTTGCCGGTTCTGTACAGTACTGCATCGTCGGAGTATAGTGTGACCTTTGCTCCACTGCAGTGTAGGGGAAGGTTGTTGGTCAATAAGGAGAATAACAGAGGGCCTAGGATAGAACCCTGTGGAACTCCGTCTAACACTGTACACTCATCTGATTTAGCACCATTCCACCGGACCATTTGCCTCCTGCCGCGGAGGTAACTAGAAAGCCATTTTAGGGCCAGTGTGTCAAACCCTAGGCCACCCAGTTGTCCTAGGAGCAGTTTGTGGTTGACTAGGTCAAACGCCTTCATTAGATCAATGAAGACTGCTCCAAGGAGTTTGTTTTGGTCCAGAGCTTCGTCCACATCAGTGATGAAGCTTACCAGTGCCGTATTAGTGCCGTGTTTCTTTCTGAAACCATGTTGTTGGTCTGTTTGCAGGTTGTGCATTTCCAGGTACTCATTGACCTGTTTGCAGACAACCTTCTCAAGTAACTGGCTTAGGGTACAGAGAATAGAGATTGGTCTAAAATTTTCCAAGTCCTCCTGTGGCCTGCTTTTGGGAATTGGGGTCACAAGAGCCACCTTCCATAGGGCGGGTATTCTCCCTTCCATCAGGGACCTGTTGAATAGCTGGGTTGTCGGTACTGCAATGATGGGGGCTGCAGTCTTCAACAGTTTAGGTTCGAGGTTGTCATGGCCTGCCCGACCTTCTGGTTTTATGCCCTTGAGCAGCGTCAGTACCTCTCCTACCGATTTAAGTTTTAGATGGAATTCATGGCCCTATGGGGGGTCTCTTGATTCTCTGGACTTCCCTGGCCTTGGTTGGGATTGCTGGCTTTGTACTGCTGTAGGTCCAAGAAGAAGTCGTTGAAGGTGTTTGCTGTGTCTTTTGGGGTGGTGAGAGGTGTCCCGTTGACCTTTATTTCCCCTGTCACCCTGCTTTTTTTGCCTTTTAGTAGTGAGTTGATATGACTCCAGAATTTCCTTGAGTCAGATAGGTTTCTGGACTGCAGAGCGTGCAAGTAATTCTTTTTGGCTTTTTTGAGTTCCCTCTTGCAGATGTTTTTGGCTTCCTGGTATTTAACCCAGTCATTATGCAGATTTGTAACTTTAAATTTGCCCCATAGTTTGTCCCTTTCTTTCATGATGCCCTTCAGATCTGGGTTAAGCCATCTGTCATCCTGACCCTTGACCCTGATCTTTTTTAGGGGTGCATGTTTATTGGCTACCGATAGGAAATGCTTGGTAAAACCCTTCTGGGCTTCGTCTATGTTTGGGGTGTCGAGAGTCTGGGCCCGGTCCACTTCTGACAGGGAATTTCAAAAAGGCCCCTTTGTGCAATGCAGGGTAGTTTCTGGACCAGAAAGTCCTTGGTGGTTGTTTGGGGTGGCTGTTTTTCCACACCAGGAAGACTGGCATGTGGTCACTGAGGGAGTCTGCGCATGTTCCAACTATTTTGGCTCTGTCAGGATTTGATGCTAGCACCCAGTCCAGGGTGGTATGGTTTCCTGTTTTATGGGTGAACCGTGTAGGTTCACTTATTAGTAGGGTTAATTTCGCTCCTTCTAGGCTGTCTTTTACTTCACCCTTTAGTTTGACGCACCAGTTAAGGTTAAAGTCCCCCAGTATAATCTTTTCTTTGCCAGGGATATTTAGGACAGTGTCTGTGAGTATTTTTAGGGCTCCCATTGCTTTCTTTGGGGTGTTGTATACGCATCCAATTACAAGAGGCTTTGTTCCCCCAGGAAGAGTTCTGTAAACACTGCTTCGCAGCCTTCTCTTTCAAGATCAGGGATAGTCATCAGGGTAGCTTTGAGTTGGGATTTTACATAGAGGAGGACTCCTCCGCATTTCTTCCCTTTCCTGTCTTTCCTAAACATATTGAACCCCTGTAATTCCACCTCGTGCGGAAGAATATTGGGCTTTAGCCAGGTTTCCAAGATGACAATTACGTCTGGAGAGTAGAGGTTAGCCCATGCTTCAAGTTTGTGCACTTTGGGTCTGAGGCTGTTGATGTTCATGTGTACTAGCCTCAGTCCCTTGGCATTAACCCACTTGGGCGCAGTGGGCGTGAGGTTTGGTATACTTGTTCCGTGGGGGCCAGGTAAATTGTTCACTTTTTGAACTCATATTTTCATCATAGCCATTTTTTCGCCATGTTTCCAAAACTTGTTTTTGTTGTCATTCAGCAAAATCACTTTTTTGGTGGCATTTGATAAAATGACACGTCATGTTCATAGGCTGGGGTAGTAAAAGTATTATCTTGAAAATTCAGGATCACAGTTTAAGAAAACAACAGTAATCTTCCAGGAATCAATCTTCAACATTGATTCACACCAGTGGGATTACCAGATGGTTCTGAGCCAGAGGCATATAACCTCTTCATTTCCCAAGCATGTCAGTTTCACTATTATAAAGTACAGTTACGTAAGAACTTACCTTGACAGACTTAGATCTTTGAGAGAAGCTCTTGCAGCAGGCCACACCAGTAGGACTAAGCCGTCAGGAGACAGGACCACACAGAAAACTTCTAGGTAGCAGTCTACCACGGGGGACCACCCACCACCGATGTCTGTCAGCTGACAGTCTAGCCTATAAAGGTGGGCAGTCCCCCAGAGCTACCTCAGTTCTCCCACCAGAAACCCTATATGGGCAGCGAAATGAGAACTGAGGAGATTTCCCCAGAGCCAAAAGAAAGGCAGAAGTAGTGCGAAAGAAAAAGAGCAGCAGAGGGAAGGAGGGAGGGAAAGTAGGGCCTTCTGCAAGAGCTTCTCTCTAAGATCTACTGTTACGGTAAGTTCTTACATAACTGTACTATCTTACATCGAGGATGGCTCTGGCAGGAGGCCACACCGGTTGGACTGAGACCCAAGCAGTGCCGGATAGCACCAGGAAAAGAACACCGGAGAGAAGGCCCTGAAGGACTGCAATGCCAAAATTGGCCCTGCGCCAAGAGGCGATGTCCAGGCTGTAATGCATGGTGAAAGTGTGGACAGAGCTCCTGGTGGCGACTGCACAGATGTTCGCAGATGTTCGCAGTAGACACATTTCTGAAAGAAACCGCAGAGGCGGCCATACCTCTGGTTGAATGGCTCTTGACCACTCCCGGAAGGGTCTTGTACTTGCAATAACAATAAACAATGTAATTCACAAACCACTTAAATAAACACTGTTTGGAAACTGGAGTGCCCTTTCTCTTGGGGGTGTGAAAAATAAACAACTAGTCAGATTTCCTGAAAGGCTTTGTGTAGTTCATGCAATACCGCAAAATCCTGTGTACATCCAAAGTATGGAGCAAGGCCTCCCCCGGATTACAATACTCAGGAAAATAAACTGGAAGGTGGATGGACTGATTCAAAGTAAACCCCAACACCACCTTGGGTAACAACAACTTAGTATTAGTAAGTAAAGACACCCTGTCTTTGTGAATAATCAACTAAGGCTCCTTACACATAAGAGACTGGAGCTTGGAAATCCTTCGAGCAGAAGTAATGGCAACAAAAAAGAGTGCTTTCCATGACAGAAAGCACAGCTTGCAACTCATGGCTGGTTCAAAAGGAGATAAAGTGAGTTCTCCAACATAAAGTTGAGGTCCCATGGGGGGATCAGGTCCTGAATGGGAGGTTTCAGATGCAAAATGCCCTGCAGAAAGTGTGGGACACTTCAAGCTGAGCAACAGCTTTGCCCTTGATAGGTGCACCTTGAATAAGGAGTACCCCAAGCCTTAATCCGAAAGGGAAAGAAGGTACTCCAACACCTAATTCACCAGGCAGGTGAAAGAATCCAAATGGTGAGCAGCAGCCCAAAGGTTGAAATGTTTCCATTTCATAGCATAAGTAGCTCTGGTGGATGGTTTCCTAGTAGCAACCAGGACATCTGCAACCCTAGAGGACACCCCAAAGTGGGCAATAGCTAGGTCCACAGGAGTCATGCATGAAGATGCACAGACTATAGGTCCAGATGGACCAGGCTGCCATGGTCCTGGGAGAGCAAGCCGGTGCACAGAGGCAAGGGCACCGGATGTTCCTCCATCAGCTGCTGCTGCAGCAAGGAGAACCAAATCTGATGCGGGCAGAAGGGGGTAATGAGAATCATCACCGCCCCTTCCAACTGGAGCTTGAGCAGAACCCTCTGTAGGAGCGGGAAGGGAAAATAGGCATACAGAAACCTCCCCTTCCAGGAGATGGACAATGCACCTCGCCAGAGAACTCCAGGCCCAGGAATGAGTCAGCAAAAATGTGGCAGTTTTGTGTTGAGTGGGAACGCAAAGAGGTCCAACTCTGAACGTCCCCACCTGTCAAAGAGATCTTCGACCACCGAACTTAGAAGCTCCCACTTGTGATCCCATGACCTGGAGCAGCTGAGACTGTCAGCCAAGACATTTTGAACACCTGGAACATATACAGCGGAAAGCTCCAGACTGTGCTCGATGGCTAATACCAGATTCTCATCACCTCCCGACATGGGGTAAGAATGGGCCTCCCACTGCTTATTGATGTAAAACACCACACACATTTTGTCCATCTCCAGCAGCAGACCAGAGAGGAGATGAGTCTGAAATGCCTGAATTGCATAAAGGACTGTCCACATCTCCAGGATGTTGATATGGAGACCCTGTTCTCTGCATCCGCCCATGTACCCTGGGTCTGGTGATTGGCCAGATGAGTACCCTATCACATGCTGGATTCCTCTGTCGTGAGAATCTGATGGAGTCAAGAGCTGAAAGGAGACTCCCAAAGGAGGTTGGCTGGATCCAGCCACCACAATAGAACTCTCCGGACTGGGTCAGAAACCAGGACCAACTGGTCCAAGTCATCCATGCATTGGTCCCACTGGACTCTCAAGGTCCACTGAGCAACCCACATATGCAGGTGGGCCAGGGGAACCATGGCAATAGCCACTGCTATGTGGCCCAGAAGGTGCAGGAAAACCCTGGTGGGGACTTGCCGGCTGTGTGAAGCCAGATAGGCCTGCTCCATCAGTCGCTTCGCCCTGTCCTCAGTCAAAAAGGCCTTGCCATGGCTGGTGTCCAGGATTGCCCCTATGTATTGAAGGCCCTGGCAAGGGGAGAGGCAGGGCTCTGGCAGATTGAGAGTGTCAGGTTTATGGCTTGATGGCATCCAACTCACTACCTCAGACTGGGTACGTAACCTAGGCGTTATTTTTGATGAAAGTCTTACCCTAAAATCTCAGATGTCAGCTGTTGTCAAATCCTCATTTTACCATCTGAGGAATATCGCCCAGGTGAAACACCTGGTTCCTCCAGATGACCTGCCAACAATGGTCCACGCCTTCATCACCACCCGCCTTGACTACTGCAATGCCCTCAGCCTAGGGCTTCCTGGGGTTGATAGCCGCCACTTGCAGCTAGTGCAGAACGCTGCGGCCAGGCTTTTGACTGGTACATCTAGGGCCAGTCATATTACGCCTGTGCTGCGCAGACTGTACAGGCTGCCTGTTCAGTGGCGGATCACCTTTAAAATTGGCTTGCTGACCTTCGAAGCCCTACACGAACAGGAACTCAGCTTCCTGCAAGATCTCCTGACTCCCTACGGCCCCCCCACCCTCTCCGATCCACTGATAAGGGATTGCTAGAGATTCCCAGGGTTCATTTAAAAACATTGGGTGCCCGTGCCTTCTCTTTTGCAGCCCCTACCCTGTGGAACTCTCTACCTCATCGGTTAAGAGAATGCCTGACCGTCGAAAGATTTAAATCTGAGTTTAAAACATATCTTTTTAATCTAGCATTCCCAGATGAATTTTAAGTTAAACTGATGTACTTGCTATGTTTTAGTATAATTTTATATTGCGTATGTTGTATTTTAACTGTAAAGCACCTTGGTTTTGGAAAGGCACTATATAAATAAAGATTTACTTACAGAGGGACAGGCTCTATGGCTCTTTTTGAAGGAGAGCCTGAATTTCCTCCCAGACGAGAGACAGGTGGGCAGGAGAGTAAGTGGAGTTTACCGGAGGATTTTTTTGATGCCACGCTAGAAACTCCAGAGTGTGACCATGCTCTATGATCTGAAGCACCCACTGGTCCGTGTTCACCCCCCTCCATCCTTCTAGGTGGAGGACAAACCAACCCCTGACCGCGTCCCTTGAATCCTCAGCCTGAAGGGGGGGTTGGCTAAGGAGTCAGGAGGCAGGCGTGGGCACAGACAGAGTTGCTACGGGGGGCCCTGGGAGCTCTGGAAGCTGCAGCAGCAGGGGCTGCTGTGGCCTTACTCTTGTGCTGACCCTTGGAAGGCTGGATTCATGATTATGGGAGGACCGGTGAAAGGACTGATGGCCTGCTCTAGGCTGAGAGTGATAGAGCAAATGAACTGACTTGAGGGCCCACCCTGACTCCTGTAGGGTGGAAATGATGTTCTGGACATCCCCCCCCAAAAAATGGACTGAACCCCAGAAGGGGCATCTGAAATACTGGACTGTATGTCTGAGGCAAAGCTGGATACCCAGAGGCAAGAATGGCACCGGAGACAGACCCCAGTATCTGCCCTACGCTCAGATGTGTCCACAGCATCATAAGCAGCCCGGAGTACATGATTGCCAATGTCCGAGCCCAATTTCAGGAGCTGGGTGAGCTGTGTCTTGGTGGGGTCCTCTGGCAAGGTCTGCACCAGGTTCCTGGCTTGGCCCCAAAGAACATTTTGATATTGGACCATATGGGCCAGATAATTCAGGGCCCGGATAGCCAGGGTAGTAGAGGTGATCACACATTTGCCCAGATGGTCTAGCTGCCTGGACTCATGGTCAAGGGGAAGGGCACTAAGGTGCTTGGGTTTTTTTGTACAGTCATGCGCCACATTATTCACCACGGAATCTGCCTTAGGGTGGCCCCCTAAAAAGGGTTTGTCCACCAGGGCGTGGAAGAGACGGTCCGCCTTCATAGTCAGAGAAGAGGTGGTAGATGGGTGATTCCATGCTGTCATAGTGATGCCCTCATAAGAGTCAGTCAACGGGGGCACCACCACAGGGAGTGCATCCTGCTGCCAGAGATAAATGGCCAGGTGGTTTCTCTCTGGGTCTTGCTCCTCCATCTCCCTTCCCACAATGGACTGGATGTGATGCATGACATCCATAAAAGTTGGATCGTCAGGAGAGGACTTAGGTACCTCCTTGGGAGGGTCGTCCCCATCCAAGGACTCCCCCGATGAAGACTCTGAAAAATCAGATTCAACCTCAGTAGTCTCACTATCTGGGGCTGATGTCAGAGGAAAGTGCTCATCCCTGCGAAAGAGCCTGAGCTGACATCAGGTCGAGCCCCGGAGGACCCCAATGTGCAGGAGTCACTAAGCCCAGCCTGGTTCAGGGGCTGGGGGTCCCTGGGTGGATGGAGAGAAGACTGAGGAGTGGAGGTCTGCCTCTGGATGAAGGACCACCATGCTGAGAATAGAGTATTACAATCCACTGGTGGCACAATATTGTACATATGGTGGAAAAGGCACCAGGTAAGGCTATGCAGGTGGAGGAGCTGGCTTATGGCCACCCAACATCGGCTGAGGACCCGGCATTGGCCCAACAGGTGTCAATTGTGGCATAGGTTGCGCCGGGGGGGGCGACAGTGTTGGGTCCATAGACTGGGGCTGCGGCAACACTGGCAGTGGCCCAGCAGTCGTCAGCCTGGAACGCCTCGGGGAAGGATCCACCAGTGCTGGCCTAGCTGGAGAAACAGGCACCTGAGGGGAAGGAGATCCCTGAGGCAAATGGAGAGGCAAGGGGAGAAGGAAATGGCAGTAGCCTGCTGTGGGCAGTGCCTAGAAGGACTGATGTCGGTCCCAGAAGTGGGAACTGGCGAAGACAGCGCTGTGGCTGGGGTGGGGGGTAATGCCAGCCAAGCCACCTGGCTGAGAGCCCGTCGAGGATCAGGGCCTGATTGTCAGGGGCTGAACTCCTGCCCTGAAGAACCGCTGCCCAAGTTAGAGATAAGGGTGGGTGGTGGAGCCACTGGGAGCCTGGAGGAAGAGAGTGCCAGTGGGGCTGAAGGGGCCGACTCCCCACGGGAGGAAGACCTCATTGTGGTCAGTGGTTTGTGGGGCGAGCGGGAAGCAAACCATCCCAGTCCTGGTGTTTATCCTGGTGCTTGTGCTTCCTGGATTTCTCTTTTTGAGAAAATGAAGAGGCCCCGGAGGACTGCGCCGGTGAGACTGAAAAGCTCCTGGCCTGCAACTCCTTTTCCTTTTGCGACCAACTTCTGCTTCAAAAGGTGGCTCTCCAGTATTTATAGATGATATCTCTGAGTTTCTTGGTTGAATTTTTGACAAAACTGGAAGGCTTCAGTGTCATGGCTTGGGCCTAGGCAGATGAGACACGCAGAGTGGCTGTCCTTTTCAGGGATCTGTTTGCTGCAGGCACACTTTAAGGAGCAATTGAAAGACAAGGCTGGTGGAGAAGACATAAACTCGTAGATGAAAACAATGAAAATTCAATGTTTTAAACTAAGATAGAACAAAAAATAAAAAAGAGCGGCAAGCACAGGTAATGGCGGTCGACTTCCCGCTCCGGCGTCTGCTACAGTAAATTCCAACTTGCGTAGAACGGCTGGAAATAACTGAGGTAGGTGTGGGGGGGACCGCCTACCTTTATAGGTTAGGCTGATGTCAGCTGACTGACGTCGGTGGAGGGCGGCCCCTTGAGGTAGACTGCTAGCTAGAAGTTTTCTGTGTGATCCTGGCACCTGATGGCTTAGTTCTTCTGGTGTGGCCTGCTGCAAGAGCCTTCCTCAAAGTAAGATCTTGTGTTATTAATTTTTATTTATTTATTTAATTTTGGTAAGTGGGTAGGCCCACTGACACCAGTAATAGTCCCTTTTTCAGGGTTTAATTTAACTGCTGTGCCATCTATGCCCAACAACTACACAGCAGATACAAGCAAGTGAACATTTAACATTAGCCAGTGCTTGTTACCAAAGGTAGTGACTGAATTTTATGTGAACCAAATCATTTTACCTGCAGTATGTTTGTTTTCTAGACCATGTGCATGCCAAGGAGAAGCCAGTCTTGGTAAACTATTTCATTTTGTTAAGCGGGTAAGCCCAGTGGAACTAAATGTCCCTTTTTCAGGGGGGACCCAGGATTAATTACATACAAGCAGTGCAGTATTCAGAACAAGTACAGCAAGGGGAATACAAAGTAGGAGGCATACATCACAGAGCCGGGCAATGGCTGTGTTAATTAAGCAATAAGGCACGACAGGGTGTGGTATATCATGGGATACCGTCACACCTCGGGTGGTTGGGCACGAGGCCACAGACTGAGTGTGTCCAATGACCTGAGAAGTGACGATATCCCAAGATATACCACACCCTGGACTGACATTGCTATTATGAACAGAGTTTGACGTTTTATAAAAATAAATAAATAAAACAAACAGGTTTTAAAACGTTTTATGAATGAGTTTTTGGTTGGTGTAGGAGTACATTTTGAAAAAAATAGTTCTCAGACAATAGAGAGCAATGAGGCTGGTGGTGCCGGAACTTTTTTGAAGCTGTGATGATGCAGCCCAGTATCATCATGGCTTCAAAGAGCTCTCGACCAATCAGATTCCTCTATTTACGATCCTCAGTTCATAATTACATTTATAAAATGGCAAGAAAAAATCTAGAAGTCACATTGGCCAAGAGACATCAGTTGACTATACATTAAATCTCTGTATACACACAGTCATTCTGGTCCTAAACTACATCACACAATGAGCAAATCAGTTTTCCTACAACCAGAACTATCTTCCATCAGTCCCTCTGCAACCAGAACTGATCTTTCATCACAAACATGACTGCTACCTTTACACTGTAAAAACCTTCAACTGGGTCCTAAAAATAAAAGTACCTTAAATAAAAAATAAAACAAATGAATTAAAAGTTGTTTCCCTGGTCATCACACTCTCCTTACTCACATACACAAATTAGAAACATTAAGTATAGTTTATAGTTTTCATTACAACTGTTTTTTAACTAAGAGTGAAAAATCCCCCTTCTGTCTTTACCTGCTCATCAGGGAAATCTCTTCTGCTTTCCCTGACAGTAAGATAATTGAGTCACTGGCTCTAAAATAGGCCTTTGTTGTCTGTATGTACAGTATGTTAGGAGAGTAACATTCTAACAGCAAAACTGAGTAGAATGTTGAATCCCCTGTATTCCATGATAAACATTCTATGTCTTGAATGAGGGGAAAAACAGAAAAAAAACAGGATGAAGAAAGTAGGCAATACAGTATAGAGGATTGTGTATGAGCAGTCATACATAACAAGGATATTCTTGTATTGAGCGGTTTTTTTGGTAACAGATGACCTCGAGAGCACAGCATGAGAGGTACTCTGTTACCAAGGGAACCTCAAGATACAAGAATTTCCTTGTTTGTGTATGATTGCTCATACACAATCTTTTATAGTGTATGGGCAGTCACAGCATAGAAAATCACACAAAACCAGCTGGAGAAGGCAACAGAGAATAGAAATGTAAACATTTTCTTTTTTTTAACTGACATAGTGTGCTGCAGATGTTTCTGCAAGTTCAAGTTTAAAATAAACTGCACTGTCCAGCTTAACTGGATTGAGGAAAGCAACTATGTTGCAGCATTCCAAGTTGTTGTGCTGCAGTGGTGACATTGCTAGCGCAGCATAACAGCTGTAATGACATAGCTGCTGCAGCATAGTTACCATTCTAGTTATGGATTTCTATCCATAACAACATTCTACCATGCACTATATAGAGGATAAAGTATGGGCATCGATGAATAACCAAGCTATGCTAGCTTCAAGTGGATCCCTTGACAACCAGGTAAACCTCAAGAGCGCAGCTCGAGAGGTTTACCATAGTTGCCAAGGGAGCCACGAGAAGATAGCTTAGCTTGGTTATTCATCAATGCCCATACTTTGTCTTTCATAGTGTATGGGCATCGGTATCGCAAAAACAACACGTGATTTCAAATGTCCAACTAGGGATGCTGCACACCGAGAGATAGGGTCATGACATGAAGCACTGACCTCTGCTGAACTTTCCGGCACTATGGTTAACAGACCTGCAAGACACACACACACGAGCTACATAAAGAAAAACAAGAAAAAAAAGGTTCTGATAGGGTTCTTTTACACAAAATGGGATAGATTCTGGGTGACTATGAACGGTAAGTTACAACGGTAACAAACAGCCCCCCCCCCACAACATCTATTCCCACTACCAGCGAGCCTCTTAATTTTTGTAGGAAATAATAGATTATGACTTGGATGTGAATAAGAGCTCCGTTGCTAACTGCCGAACTGCTTAAGGTTCCCCCACAGAAATTACAGCAAAGCTCCCTCCTCCACCTCATCCTGCGAAGCTGTAAAAACCATTATTACGTGAAACAGAAACACATCTTCCACTACTAGAAGCACAAAAAATTAAAAGCTCAAGGGCTAACTGGGCATTTTTTTGCTATTACCAATACCAACTCCCTTTTTATTATTCTGGCTTTCCCCGTGTCCCAGTCCCCTCACTACTCCCGTTCCACTAGGAGACTTGTCTCAGCTGTCTGGGAATAGCCAAGGACCGTTATTCTGTGCCCAAACTTCCACATGAAGGGACCGGGATACGAGGGGGGCGCGCGCCTATAGATTCTCAGCCAGAAGCCGCAGTGGCCGAGGACACTGGTGCCACTGCCATCCCGTCCCCCCTCCCTCTGCTGAACCCCACTTTCAGCCGCTGAATCCACTCGATAATGATAACTCACCGTGAGCAGCAAGGAAGAGGAATCCTAACACACTCGGTGCCGCTGTGTTCCTGTGTTCCCGAGTGGTAAAAAAAAAGGCGTGCCCCGTTGTTAACCTATTGATGTGATGTAGCATCGATAGGTTAACATTTCTACGTCACATCGATAGGTTAACAACCTTAGGAAATGATGATTTCCTAAGGTTAACAGCGTTCTACCATACACTATAATACTTTATAAACAAAGAGAAAAGGTGGGAAAACACAGTTACATAGACAGAGGCAGATCCAAACTGTTAAAATAATACATTGCTGTCCCTCCATCTCACTAGTTTAGCATTTTTCAGTGAGTTGCTATTCAATCAATTTTACCACTCTTCTACCGAAGTCTGGGTACTGTTTTTTCACCATATTTAAATAAAATAACATACTGTTATTACATTTTTAATAATGAGTCCAGAGTTTTGTTTGTTATAGAAATAGTTGTTACCCATTTTATAAGAGCGATAAGACACTTCAAGGTGTGAGTTGTTGATTGATAAGAGCACTACCTAGCTGCTGTAGTCACTCAGCGCAAGCGCCTCATGCCTAACAACGCACCTGGGGGTGTGCTCTTATCAATCAACAACCCACACCCTGTCGTATTTTATTGCTTTCTGATTACAAGCATGTAGCAATATCAAACAGGATACAGAAAACACAATAATGATCCTAGAATGTAAAAGAACATAGGGCAGACATAGGCTAGTGGAACAAAATAAATATGTGGTAAATGCTGTATATAGAATGATGGAGGGAGCAAGTGTAAATCAGGTTTACGTCTGCTAGCATTCAGTGGAGACAGAAGCATAGAGGATGCTCAAGGAGATGTATTTTAAGGCCCTTTCAAAAACTGGTTAAGGAACTGGCCATTTTCAGGTTCTCTAGGAGGGCATTCCAGAGGTTTGGGGTGGAGTACGCAAAGGATTTATTTTCTAGTGTAGTTCTTATTCTGGGAACCCCGAGCAGCTTTTTCCAGAGGTGCGGAGCACCCTGCAGGAGCACTTGGGGACAAGGAGGCCAGCAAGGCTAGGGGAGTTGACCCATTGACCAGTTTGTACACCAGGCTTAGAAGAGGGTACTGGAACCTGCTAGGTAGCAAAGGCCAGTTTAGGGAGGCCAGGACATTGCAGTGGTGCTGCCTAGGAGGGGACGTTGTTGTGAAGCGCCCAATTTTGTTGTACAGCTGCTCTAGCCTGTTTGCTTCAGTCTTACCTAAGGACTGAAGGATGGGGGCAGCATATGTAAGTTTAGGAAGCAAGATACTGTTTGCTATTGCTAGCCTGGAATCTGAAGTAATGTGACTGTTTAGCTGAAATAGCAGACCCAGATTTTGATGGATAGTTTGAGTAGTCTGGTCTACTAGTGCTTTAAATGTGGAGGCTTGGTCTAGTATTACTCCAAGGTATTTGACCATGTCCGCAATCTCAACCTTGTGCCCGGAGGAGGTTGCGATGGGAAGCAGGTGACTTCTAACAGAAACCAATTTGTTTGGAGCCAAATAAGACAGCATTGATCTTTTTAGCATTTAATACTAGTTTATTTGATGGTATCCATTGTTCTAGGCTTAGAAAGTCCTTTTGCAGCTGGGTGCTGAGTGCCCGGATCCCATGAGAGCTCTTATAGAGGACAGCGTCATCTGCATACTAGATGCTAAAAGAGTACTCCACTTCCACAAGAATAGAAAAGAGTCCAAAATGGATGAAAATAAAGTTATCACATACTGTAAAATTTTACAAGGACATCTCACAGCTCCAAAAAACACTAACTTTCATTGGCTTGGTTCTTTTATCTCTTTATACACCTTGTCTGACAGAAAACCACCTAATGATCTTAGAACTTACTCTACCAGAACAACAACCTTGATGACAGTGGCAAGGGGCATTTCCCTGCAAGATACAGTAAATGGAAGACGCTACATGGGCATCAACCTATATTTTCTCATCCTATTACTGTATCAATGTTAAATCAACAAGCATTTGTCAATGCCGAATGTTTGCTTGCTGATATTAACATTGGATGTGCAGGAGCTGGACAGATGCAGAACAGGAATGGCAGTGAAGTATTGAACTCATGCCAACCCCACCTTCACTCTGCAGAGATGGACAGGCATTGGGGTGTGCCTTTGGATCGTCGCCCATAATGCTCGTGGCATTTCACCTCACCGTATCCTGTAGACAACGACAAGTGTTGAGGTGTGCCTTGGGGTGTTCGGCGTCACAGACACCCCATTTCATAAGGACATATGCTGAAATGGGTGCAGTATAGGAGAATGGGGTGAAGTCTGGGGCTGAAGAGCCCAAGGCACACCTCGATGCCTGTCACTGGCTTCAGGGTGGGTGGGGGTGGAATAGCATGAGCATTACAGCCAGCAATCCAAAGGCACACCCCCTGATGCCTGTCAGGTCTGCACAAGGTGGGACATTATGGTTAGAAACCCTAACACCCTCGGCATTTGTTGATATTTGCACTACAAATTTTCAATATGGCCTTTCAAACAACATGAAGTCTTGTTGTATTCTGACTATATGCAGTTTGCCCCAGCACTTGAACTGCTCTGGAGAGGAAAGAGTTAACTCTATGCCAAAGCATAGAACGCTGAGCTCGAGCTCGGTTTTTAAATCTCTGTCCCTGGTACATTCTAATATAACTTTCAGATTCTTTACTCCACCCACCTGTGAAGACGCTCCGGAGAATTTCTCCTCGCTACTTCGGTTCGGTTAGTTCTTTCGGTCAGCTTTATCCAACCGTTTCTTATTTTTTCAGTTATCAGATCTCTGTCTACGGTACAGTAAGTGTATTTTAGGTAGATAGTGGTAGAAATTGTTTTTTCTTCAGTTCTTTGCTGGTTGGTCCGGTTGGGAACAGAAAAATTACTGTTTAAACTTTGTGGAAGTGTGGTCCAGTAACTTTTCGGTTTAAAAAAAAACTGACGTTTATTCCGGTTTTTTTAAACAACCCGTGACACGGTTGAAACTGAAAGGTTTTTGTATTACCTGGTGTGAAAGCTGTAAAGGGTAATTTAGATAGTAAGGCCATGTCTGAGAAACCCGAAAAGAAAATCGGTCCAATTGGGTTTCAAAACTGTACTGAGTGTGGGGACGCTTTTGCTAAAGCAAATCCCCACCTCATCTGTGTTCATTGTCTGGGGTTTGACCACCTCAAATCAGACTGCCAAATTTGTGCAAGCTTTCCTAAAGTCACTCTAGATAAAAGACTTGCTAGGCTGAAGGAAAAGCAGGCCGAAAAATCTGCTGACCCAGACGGCCAGCCCGGATCGGTTCCGACCGATTCAGAGGAGGTGCCTGCTGACACAGGTGATACCTCCTCGGGCAAAAGGAGATCAGATTCAGAGGGATCAGTTCCAGTGAAAAGGAAAAAGAAATCTGCCGGTTCGGATCCTTCTCCTCAGATCCCAACCACGGAAGAGATTGCGAGAATGATAAATATAGTGCAATCGCTCTACTCGGTTTCGACTGAACCGACACCGCCAGGCAGACGATCAGTTCGATCGGTTCCAGCTCCTTCAGAAATTGAAATGGAGGAGTATTATGAATTGGATTGGGAGGGGGATCCTGAGTATGAAGGTGATGATGATTATGACGGCCTAGATGAGCCAGTAGAGCCTGACATCTCCCCAAACAGGCTTACCAGTGTTTCCCCTCCCAGACTTCCTGAGTCCCCTTCCCACTTTTTATTTTATAAGAAGGTGGCAGAGACTGTCCAGCTACCAGCAGTGGAAGCTGCTGAGGAAGCAGGAGAACCTGACTTTGTGGAAATGATGGATGTCCCAGAGTCAAAAAGGCTGTCTATTCCCCTGCATAAATCTTTGGGGAAACAGACTCAGAAACGGTTACAGGTGCCTTTCTCCCTACCCCCTGTGGATAAAAGAATGGACAAGAGGTACATGTTGTCAGGTGACGAAATTCCTATATTCCCATTGCAGCCATGTTGGGGTAGTGCAGGCTGAAGCCTGTGACAAGGCTAACATCCCCTTGGCATCACACCCCCTAGAAAAGAATTCCAGGAAAGTGGATGCCATGACAAAGAAACAGTACTTGGCATCTTCCTCAGGACTCAGACAAACCTCTTATATGGCTTATGCTGCTAGATACCAGAAATCTAGGTGGGATATAGTTCTGGAGCTAGCTAAAAGTGCCTCTCCCCAGCTAGCCAAGGAGCTGGAGCAGGTGGCTGCAGATGGCATAGAGGCATCCAAGGTACAATTCCATGCTGCTGTGGACTCCAGTGATGTGGCATCAAGAGTCATGGTTAAATCTGTCTCCTTACTGAGGTTTGCTTGGCTCAGATGTACTAGCCTCTCACAGGATACAAAGACCAAGGCCGTGGATTTCCCTGTCACAGATAATTCTCTGTTTGGGGAGCAGACAGAGACATACATGAAAAAGATGGATGAAACAGGACCACCTACATGAGTGCAGTGGCCAAGGAGAAGCAGGTCACTCCTCAAAAGCAGCAGTCTAGGGCTGGCAGGGGCAGGTCTTTTCAGAGGCCTTTTTACCAAGCCCAAGCTTCCTCTTTTCAGCAGAGGGTTTCTTTAGAGGGAGAGGCAGAAGGGGGATGAGCAGGGCTGCATCCTCTTCTCAGCCTAGGGCCACTGCCAAATAGACACCCTGATGTGTCAGACCGGGTCGCCTCCTCTGTTCCAGTGGGGGGCAGGCTGGCTTATTTTTTCCAGGTCTGGAAGTCTGTCACTTTGGATAAGTGGGTTCTGGAAGTAGTAAGCCAGGGACTTGCTCTCAGTTTCAAAAGATTTCCAAAATCAGAGCAAGGTCTTTCAAACCTGTGTCCCCAGTGGAAACAGTTGCTCTAGAGGCAGAGGTTTCTCAGTTGCTGCTTCTAAGGGCCATGGAGCAGGTATCTCTACCTCGTAGAGTAAAAGGATTGTATTCAAGATACTTGCTTGCCCCCAAAAAAGACAGGGGAGTGGCGACCCATCCTAGACCTAAGATGTCTGAACAAACATATCACAAAACCAAAGTTCAAAATGGTGACTGTGGGAATCATTCTTCCCTCTCTGAGGCCAGGAGACTGGCTAGCCTCCCTGGACCTCAATGATGCCTATTTTCACATCCCCATCAGGTGTTCCCACAAAAAGTACCTCAGGTTTGAGTTGCCTTCAGGGCACTACCAGATCAGAACAATGCCCTTTGGCCTGACATCTGCACCAAGAGTGTTCACAAAATGTCTGGCAGTTGTGGTAGCCCTCCTCAGAAGGCAGAGCATTTCAATGCTTCCTTACCTAGACAGCTGACTCATTGTAGGCCAATAATCAGACCAAGTCAAGTCAGCTCTGGCTGTTATCCAGAGGCTTCTGCATTCTCTTGGATTTCTTCTCAATCTAGCCAAATCAGTTCTGGAACCTGTTCAGCTTTTTATCTTTATAGGGGTAGAGCTGGACACCCTTCAGGCAAGAGCCTTTCTACCTCCCTCAAGGATAAAGGCCCTTACAGATCTGGCTTCTTCTTTCAAACCTTTGGTTTCTTGTCCGGCCAGACATTTTCTCCAGCTTCTAGGCCACATGGCAGCTTCAACTGCAGTGGTACAAGGAGCCAGGTTCCAGATGAGAGACATTCAGTTCCATCTCAGGTCCTTCTGGTCTCAGAGGAAGGATCCTCTCACCAAACTAGTTCCAATGTCCTGTACCCTTTTCCAGGCTCTCTAGTGGTGGCTGGAAGAGGACAATCTCAGGCAGGATGTCCCACTTCTGCATCAGACACCCTCAGTTGTTCTCACCACAGATGCTTCCCTTCTGGGTTGGGGAGCCCATCTGGGAGACCTCACTGCACAGAGCATTTGGTCTCAACAGGAGTCTCTTCTTCATATCAATCTTTTGGAGCTTAGAGCTGTGTTCCTAGCTCTTCAGGCTTTTTCAGAGTCAGTTCAGGGGAAAGTGGTGCAAGTCAGGACAGACAACAACACCACCACCATGTGGTACATAAACAAGCAAGGGAGCACTCGGTCCACGGCCTTGTGCACAGAAGCCATGAAGATATGGTCGTTGGCTTACTCCCTCCAGACTTCCTTGATAGCAGCGCATCTTCCAGGGAAGGACAATGTGCTGGAAGATGCCCTCAGCAGGATTTCACAGGGTCACCACGAATGGGCCCTGAATCAGCATATTCTTCAGATCATTTTCAAGAGGTGGGGCATTCCAGAGATAGATCTCTTTGCAGCCCCGGACAATCACCAACTTCCTGTGTTCTGTTGCAGACCTCCAGTCCTGGGATCTGCTCCCCTAGATGCTCTCCTGTTAAATTGGACAGGCAGGTTCGTTTATGCCTTTCCTCCCTTTCCTCTGATCTTCAGAGTACTGTTCAAAATCAGGTCTCAGTCCTGCACAATGATTCTGGTGGCCCCGGACTGGGACAGACAACCTTGGTATCCACTACTGTTGTCTCTTTCAGTAACACTTCCTCTGTTTCTGCCCAGGAGGCACGACCCCCTGTCCTCCTCTCAGGGGAGGATTTGGTACCCTAATCTACAGTCTCTCAGACTCAAAGCTTGGCTCTTGAACAGTTAGAATATGCAGACTTACACCTTTCTCAAGGTGTTCTGGACTTGGAAGACTGCTTTCCTGGTAGCCATTACTTCTGCCAGGAGGATCAGTGAATTGAAGGCTTTGTCAGTGGAACCTGACTTTATTTCCTTTCACAAGGATAGGTGGTCCTTAGAACAAATAGAAACTTCCTTCCTAAGGTGGTTTTGGATTTTCATCTTAACCAGTCTAGACTTTGCCTGTGTTTTTTACTGACCATTCTTCTTCAGGTGAGAGAAGATAGCATAGTCTGGATGTGGAAAGAGCACTTAACTATTATACAGTGCATACTAAGGGCCACAGGGAGGAGTCTACCCAGTTGTTTCTCACTTATGGTGAGGTGGGAAAAGGTAAACCTGCCACGAAAAGATCTATTGCCAGGTGGATTGTTTCTTGTATTCAGTTTTGTTATACAAAACTGGGAAAAGAGCCTCCCTCAGGCCAGAGGGCACACTCAACCAGCGGTACGGCTGCCTCCTTGGAAGCTGATAGGGATATTCCTCTGTCAGAAATATGTAAAGCAGCCACCTGGAAAACAGTTCACACATTCACCAAGCATTACTCATTGGATACTCAGTCTGGGAGTGATGCTAGGTTTGGCACAGCAGTACTGCAGAGCCTGTTCCCAAAGTAGGTCCTGTATCCCCTCCTCCAGGGGGGAACTGCTTGGTAGTCTGCATATAATCAGAATACAGCAAGACTTCATATTGTTTGAAGAAAAAATTACCATAGTAATGTTGTTTCTTCTAATGCAGTCTTGCTGTATTCTGACCTCCCTCTATGCCTCCCCTCTCAGAACCTAGTTTTTGGGATGTGGGTTGGCAGGTACAGAAGTTGCACCCCAGAGGTGCACCTTCTTACCCTTTCTGGCCAGGTTGGGTATTTCTGATTTATTGTTATTGTTTTTGTTGTTATCACTTTGTGTATAAGGTTCTTCTTGGGTTCTTAACTTGAGTCTTCTAGTAGTAGTAAAAGATTTATTTTCATTCAAGAGAAGTTCTTTTTTCACATCTTAGGCCGAAACCTCTTTTCAAGGTGATCCTGACAATAGGACTTTAAAACTGCATCAAATACAAACACAGTAAAAACAGCACATTCAGTCTCCAAAACTTTTAAACATCTAATAAATATACTTGTATTCCAACAGGATTTATACAACTCATTTCACTACATGAAATACAAATGTAAAAAACTAGGTGATATCTTCTTTACCCATTGCACGTACATCTGAATTTCAATTCCTCTGTCAAGAATTTGGTAACCAATGATGGTTTATAACCTGATTTATTTTTTATAACATTCGGCAGTTGACAATATGAAGCATATTAAGCTTTAAATGTCATTTCAGTAAATCGATTTTTTACCTTAGGCATGTAAAGGGTCACCCCATTATCTCTTAATTTCTAAGTTTTTTGTTGCCTATGGCCAAAATTTCAAAACAATTTCTATAGCTATTAGTTAGTTAGTACAGTGCTCGTAAGAATCTGACAGTTACATTAGAATGTACCAGGGACAGAAGTTTGAAAACCGAGCTCGAGCTCAACGTTCTATGCTTTGGCATAGAGTTAACTCTTTCCTCTCCGGAGCAGTTCAAGTGCTGGGGCAAACTGCATATAGTCAGAATGCAGCAAGACTCCATTAGAAGAAACAACATTACTATTGTGAGTAATTTCTTCTTTTGTGACCCCCACCTCATGAAAGCATTTGGGACCTCTGCTAATGAACAGTGGCACTGTGATTTGTTAATGTGTCCCAAACTTTGATTTCCCACAGCGACCGTGCCATTCTGCGCCAGAAGTGCGAAAACACAGATTGGGCAGGATGTGAAGAATGACAGCTGTATCATTCATAGGGAGGTGTGAAGAGAGGGCAATGTTGAAAATCTAGAGTGAAAATATTAAAAATGCTCGAACTTCTGAGTGTACGTGGAAACTGCACAATGCATGCTTGTAACATAGGCATTTAGTGGAATTATTTCACCAGATTTGCAACATAGACTTTTTGAGAGCCCACCTCATGAACAGTAATATTGTTGTTTGGTTATTCGGTCCCAAAAGGTGATTCCGCGCAGTGACCACAAAATCTCCTTTTGGGACTGAATAACGCCATGACAGTGACCGAATTCATGAGGAGGGGTCCCAAGAACCCCATGTTAAAAATTTGGTGCCAAACATCAAAAAATGGCTGAGATATCCACATAAGTTGGAAAAAAAAACATTTATGCCATTATACAGCTTACCGGCATTTCTTCAGTTCGCGGTCGGCTTTTAAGAGTGCAGACGTGTTTCCGGTCAACCGAAGACTGTCGTGCTGGGCTCTGGAGGTAAGTATGGGGTATGGGGGGGTGTGGGGTGGTAGGGTGCACAGATGGTGGCTGTGGGTTGGGGCAGGGGGCAAGAGACTCAACGAGGGAGCCTTTTTTTTTGTTGTTTTTTTTTTTAACAGGAATTTTTTTAAAAAAGACACTGTGGGACTTTTGGCATGCTGGGGTGGGCTCCCAGTGTGCCACTTGGATGTTTGTTTTTGGGGGAGTGGAGCCAATGGGATCGGGCACCCCCATCGGCCATACAGTGTGCTGGGGGAGGGAAGCACATGAGCAAGCTGGGATGGGCTTCCAGTGTGCTACTTGGGTGTTTGTTTGGGGGGACTGGAGCGAGGGGATTGGGCACCCTCTCAGCACATAACAAATTGGGGGGGGGTGCACAGCGTTCATTCTAGGAACCAAATTTGGTGGGTCAATGACCCACTGGCCACTGAAAAGGTGGGTCATTTTAGGAAAATGTGGGGTCATACATGACATTTCTTTAAAAAAATTGTATACAGAAAGAATTTTAACTAACGCGGCATCAGTATCATAAGCAAAGCTGATGAACTAGCAAGTGCAGATCAACTGGGAGGTGTAACTTGTGACTCAGAAAATAAATTGCATTTTATGATGTCAGAGGTGGATAACAGTTTACAAGAGAAGGCACTGATATCTCTGTCACTGCCGAGCATCGTGATCATAGGCCTCAGGCAACAGCCACAGTCGTGTGTCCATCCAGTAGTTGTGTCTGGAGTGTTCACAATGTGGTAACTGTGAATTTTGCCAGCAAAAAAATAAAAAGCACCAGGCAGAGACCCTTGCACTCTTATGAGAGAGAGAGAGAGAGATAAGAGATAAGAGATATTTGATCATTTTGGAAGAATACACAGGCATTAACAGCCCTAGTAGAGTCCTGATGGCAGTTTACAGTAACAGATCTAACATACAGCCTCCCTCAGCTAACTATAATATCCTATTAATTTAATATAAGCCAGCCGCAGGATGATATCAAGAGGATAAATTAGAATATCAGTCACTGTTCGGTTATGTGTACTTATAAGTCAGTCAGTGCAGTCCCATGTTGGAATAACCGCCTCTGTTTTTTCCTCCAAATATTGATTGCAGAAAGAAAATCAAATTCAGCCTGGCAAGGTCCTCAACGCAACAGTCAGCAGATCACTGACTCTAGTAGCAGACAATCTATTTCTCATGCTAGTTTTTACAATGTTCTGGGCACTGAAGCCCCTCTCACAGTCTGCTGTATGGACTGGGGCAGTTAATGCCAATGCAGCCAGTGTCAAAAGATTTGGGAAGTCTGACTTATGATATTTGTTTATGAACCCCCAAAGAGTTTGCATGTTGTCCCTCGGGTATCCCTCTCTCACAACAAGTGACTTCAGCAGTTCCCATTCTGCTTTGGTGTGGTCTGCATCCACAAGTGGTGGTGGTGCCACTGTCTCAAACTGTTTGTGTTTCTGCTGTTGACCGTAATGATCAAGCAGCACGCAAATTTGTTCATTTCCCCAGGTTTCAAGATCGTCTTTAGAAAGGCTGCTGACAGGCCTAAGACCCAGTACTCCAAAAGCAGCCAACTTGTTTCTGTCATACCCAGGGAATCTGTCTTTTAAATTTGCAACCAAATGGTCAATGAAATGGTCCTTGATTGAAAAGTTTTTGCCTCCCCTTAGTATGTGATGCCCCTTGAACACCAGCCTTCCTCCTCATCTTCCTGGATATCCTTCTCACTTCATGTAGATACATTTTCCTTTGTTCCAGATTTTATTTTTCTAAATCAGAAGCACTTCTCCAGATTGACATGGACCATTAAGATGTCCAGATCTCTTTTCTGAAACACTACACTAAGCTGGGTAATTACAGCAAGTACATCCATTAGCATATAGGTTGACATTATAAAGTCATATGTGGACATTTTTTAAGGCATAACCTTTTGCTCTAGCATTAATCTCACTGCAGAAAAAGTGAGAAGAGTCTAGAGTGTGATGAGCAGTCTCAACAGCTTTGTAAACTGCTATCCACCTCACATCATGGACCTCCTTCACTTTTAGAGTTGGTTCCTCCAGCATTTCTTGTATTTGTTTTAGTTTGTCAACTCTTTTGGCTGATCTTTTAAAATGGTAGAAAACACCAGTTAGCACCTCTTGGTATTCTTTTAGGTAGGGACAGAGTCTGCTGCTTGTGAACTACATAGCGCAACCCTATGAGCAACACAATGTATATTTACTAGCATTGGGTTTCACAGCATGTGCCCAGTGACTCCCTCATCAGTCCCTGTCATGACTTTTGCTCTGTCACTTCCCAATCCCATTACTTTTTCATGCTGATTTTTTGCTGGCTAGAATTGCTTTAATTCTTTAGCTATCCCTGCTCCAGTGGCATCAGAGATCTGTAAGTTCTCTAGAAAATGAGTAGATGGTACAAAACTTTCAGGATCAAGCACTCTTGCATACAATACTAGTTTTGGCGACAGTGATGTCTGTGCTCTCATCACAAATTAATGTGATGTATGGGCTGTTTTCTAATTTTCTACTTGTTTCCTGCCTAATTACAAAGGCTGTGCATTCGAGGATGTCATTGGCTGTAGATTCTGATGAATATGAGGCATTCTTGCCACAGACAGTTTGTCAACAAAGGACAGTCTAAACTAGACAAAATTCCATTAAACTTGTATATTTATGAACTGGCAAGTTTTCTTTGGCCATCCAATAAACACTCTTCATGGCAACTAGAATAGCTTGTTCTTTTCAGATATAGCTTTTCTGAATGTATGCTGCAAAGCCCCTGCATATTTTCAGCTGCCATAGCATCTGTGATCTGCCGAGTCAGCATGCCTAGTCAGGGTGCTTGTCCTGAAATTGTCAGTGCCAGAAGTCAGAGTATTTTTTTTCTTTCTGCTGATGCACACAGCACAAGTCATCACATTTTTTTCTGAATTATATCTCAACCACCTGTACATTGTGAGCCAGCGGCCCTGAAAATTACATTTAATACTGGCCACATGGGACTGGCTACTGAGTAGTTCACAAGCAGCAGACTCTGCGTCTAAATCAAGTTGGCTAGTACTGTCACCAGGTTCCAACTGTGTGTCCGCCACAGTGACGGACAACACAGTCTGCTTCTCAGAGGACAGAACTGGCACCACATTGCTCCCATTTGAATTTTAGAAGACCCTGATCCTGATGCAGCAGTACATAGTCTCTTAGGTGCAGAAGACCTGAAAAATGTTTTAATGTTCACTTGTTTTTTTGCCATGACTGCTTTATTTTACAAAATCTCAACAGGCCTTGTTTTTTATATTCTTACGAGGAGGGTGACTGAGAAAGTAAGTAAGAATGCCCAAATAATATGGTTGACGTGTCTGTATAAAAAACAATTTGACAGATGTCTGTGTCCGACTCTTTTATTTTATTTTACACCATATGCAAACAAGGTAGTACAGTCAGAGGGAATTCAGAACTCTAGCAGTCACTGTCTGCTTGCAGCTCCTTTATTTTTCTGTCCCACCCACCCTGCTTTTTCCTAAAATTAAAGTTTCTGCTCTCTTATTTTTCCTTTCTTTTCTATAGCAATGTAATTGCAGATATGTATATTTTTTTTAACCGTTCCTTGTAATAATGCAACTCTCCACTCCAAAAATGTGTAGAAGCAAAGACAGAGCCCTGCCCCTTGCTTCTTTACTTCAAGCTCACTAACTTCTCGCCTCTTATAAACTATTAAAGTTAACAAAAACACACTGCTTTCCTCTGCTTTATTTCTTTTTCTTGTTTTCTGTTCACTGTGACTTAACTGCCACCTTTTTAAGTGAAAAATTACTGTGACAGCCCCCTCCTCACACAGTCCCGCTCTCCTCTGCTCAAGTGTTATAATTTATCTATTTTTTGGTTTTTTCTATTTTTTTTCCTTCAGTTTTATCAACAGTCTGAGACTGCTGTGGCTTTCTGTGACAAGAACCCCGACCAAGTTACTTCACACACTGCACAGCCACCAACTGATCTATTTTATTCCGTGATTTCCTTGCTGATATTTAGTTCTTTTAGTCACTTGACTTGTTGATGAAGTGACCCTTCTTATCCCTGTTAACCTCTCCTGTTCTCCTTAAGATTAAGCTGCAGTCATCACTGTCCACAGAGTTCTTAGACTCAATTCTCCAAAGTTTCCCCCCACACTGAACACACACACTGCCTCCACCCAACCACTGATTTTTAGGAGCTTGGTCTGCCTGGAGATCATTAAGGCAGAGACCCCCAATCAGCCCTGGCTCCTACTAAAAGTACTTGCTGCTGCCCAAAGCCAAAATCTTTTGCCAAATAAAGTTCTCGACTGGTGTGGCTGTGTCTAAGAAGCTGTAATAGCCTATGTTAACTAAAGATCAAGTTTGAAGTGAGAACTGTCGCTCGATGGGAATGTGCTGCCTGCTTACTCCCAGCGTCTCCAACCAACTGCGCTAAGCAACTGTAAACCGTCTCGGTCTTGGTAGCTCAATCTGTACCATGTGATGCGTCTCTGTGCATCACATGGTACAGATCAACGCCTGCCCATCAAACAATTTCAACCACTCCGTGGCTGATGAAGGCACTAACTCCTGCCCCAATCTGCCCATCTCGAGCTGGTGATGTGTCTTCTCCAACGGACCTATGGGCACCAGTTATTGTGAGAGAGAGCCACTGAGAGACACGCCCCCAAAGTGCGTTCTTGCCTGGCACAGTCAGTGTGCCTCTCAAGCTCATGGAGGACAAACTCCTCCAATCTACAGCTGCTGAAGACTGTAACATGCCCCCAGCCCCAAGGGCATTCTTCATTCAGCAGCGCTCCATCCTCATCTGTATTGCTTTAAGGGTTTGCGCTTGGTACCTCCCTAAAATGCCTCCGGGATAAAAATATACAGTCACAGACTCTGACTGTCGTGGCGCGCGTGCACTGAGTCTGAGTCCTTAAGCAACACAGGCAGCCTAAAAGGCTCTGAGAGCAGTTTAAATAGTGGCCAGTTTTGCCTCGGGCGCGCCATTGAGCGCGACTTCGCGCCTGAAATGAACACTGGGTGCATCATGCCAACGGGGATTGGGCTACCCCATCGGCAAATGAACTGGGAAGTGGGCATACCAACAGGGGGATTGGGCACCTCCGTCGGCTTTAAGAGGGACTGGAAGAGGCGGGTGGTGGCTGTCTGTCAGCTTCGTGGGGACTGTGAGAGACCGACAGAGAAGCCATCAACATGTTTATTGAAAGAAGACATCAGACAGTGCAGCTGTAATTGGCTGCTGCAGTCAGGGACCGCCCCGCAGACACAGCTGATTGTTCAGTGATGAGGCGCTCCCTGATTGCAGCAGTCAGTTTCTTTGAGCATAGTGGTACATTCATTAACTGCTGTCATTGACAGCATGCTTCTCTGTTGGTGCGGCAGAGACCAGCCCCAAAACGGACTGCTGCCATTCGCCACAACACTGCCGCACCTCCATAACCTGCGTCTGTGCAAGCAAACACAAAAAGGGGTGCTACTGTAGGTTTGGTGCTTCTGTACTTGAGAACCTACTGTGTTCTTTAATATATCCTTGTACCCCACCTCTGTTGGCATTGCTAGGAGTCTGCTTTGGTGTGAAACAGATGAAAATATTGATGTTGCTGAAAGAAAAAGTTGACGACCTTGCAACTATAGTTCTTTGGATCAGTGTTTTTATAGACCCATACTACACTCCCTACCACCCTACTGGGACAGGTATAGGTATTCAGTAAGGAACTGTTCTCTTATTGCTTGAGCATTTACAGAGGGCATCTTATACTGTTGTTATGGCTATTATTTAAATGTTCAACAAGTGTTGAATTCTTTACAAAGATATTTACCATATTGGATGGTTAAATATTTTCTTAATAATCATAATAGTATTCACTTGATTTTTTTGGGCTCACAGCTTAAAGATCTGACAGATGGAATGCAGATAGCTTAAGATCAGTGTACAGTGTGGAGATTAGGTTAGAACTACCAAAAATTCCAGGAGACAGTGCATGTTCAGATTATCTGCTCAACTGTGAATCAAATAAAGACATTAATTTGTATAACTACTGTTATAAGTTTGATAATAGTTTCCTTACCTTGGCGTTTCACCGGTGACCCGGGTTCAGGAATGACCTCAGGTCGTCGGGGAGCTGGCATGGGGGGAGGGAGCAGGATTGAGCAGCCAAAAGGCAGCTCTCCTTTCCTGAGGCGGTTTGTTGCCCCCCCCCCCCATAGTTCTGCTCCCATTGGGTGGAGGTTCAATGGGAAATGTAGGCAGAGGGGGCGGCAGGCGATTGCCAGAGGTGGGGCATAAGGGGCCGAGCCGGTACCCGGCATGCATGTGCGCACACACATGTGTGTGTGTCTGCCAGGGTCCCAGGTGGGGGAGAAAATGCAAAAATTGTAAATTTAAAAAAAAAATGCGATAATAGTTTCATTCTATATGAAGTCCACAGTTTTATAGATGGGGACTTCTTGATTGAAATGTCCTGTTTATAAAACTATCATGCCATGATGTCCTCAATGAAAGCTGAAAATGTCCTTATGCTTTTGTAATATGTCCTCTGCACCCATAGAACTCATAATTGTATACCATTTCTTTTGTGAAATGTTAATAAAGATATAAAATGTATTGCTTCTTTTTTCCCAAATTACAGCAAGTATTCTCCAGTAGCATGAAATCTGATAGTTCTACATTTATCTCTTATCCAGGGACTTGGAGGTGATACCTGAGAAATTGATTGATAGAGATGCAGATGAAGACCCAAATTGTGCAAAGCAGATTCAGTCATTACCCAAGAGTCTGGGGTTTAATGAACAGAAGATTACAAGAAAGAACATGACAGAAGTTGAAATCAACAAGGTGAGGGGTTCTGACCTATCCTCAGTTGCCTTAGCTTTCAACTCTTTCTTCACCTTTTGTGCCCTCTCCCTCCTCTCCTCCCTACCCTGCCCCGCCTCTCCCCCCTGTCCACCCCTTCTTCTTTTCTTCTAACACTTCCACTGCTTCCTTTAAAGCCCTCGTGGCTCTAATCCCCCACAAGGTATGAGCCCAGATGGTCTTGACCCCAGATTTCCGCATCTCTCTACCCATGCCCTTGCTCTGCCTATTACCTCCCCTATCAACCTCTTCTTCTCCTTTGCATCCATTCCTGTTACTTGATGACAAGCCACACCTCTCCTGGCAAATAACATCCTATCTCACTGTTCCCATCCCTGCGTCTGCTCCGCCCACACACATAAAAAAAAAAAAAGTCTCGCGCGGGGTCCTAGCTCCAGAGGGCTAACCCAACTAGTGATGAATGGTGAAGATACACAGAAAGATCAAGAATTACAGTAGGTATGTAATTTTCATTTATGGCCTTGCCTTTCAATGATACATATCTGTTTGGTCCTCAGGTCGAGCAGGTGCTGAAGGCCACTCAGAAGACTAGAGAGGCCATCAAAATGGCCTGACTGCCTTCCGCAGCCTCTCAAAGAGGCGGAACCAGGAGTCAGTTTCATTATCGTCTGTCCTTTCATGATAAAGGCAGAGGGGGCTTTAACAGAAACCAAACCTCTCAGCCACAAAAGAAAATGCAGCAGAAGGCATAGGGCCCCAAAGTGCCCAGTGCCACCCTCTGAGATTCTGGCCCATGTCTCACCTCAGCTGTCCGAGGGAGACTCTTCCTCAGCAGAAGGAGGGCGTCTGACTCAGTTTTATGACCGGTGGAAGTCAATCACATCAGACAGATGGGTGCTCTGAATAATCCTCGAAGGACACTCTCTAAATTTGTCGAAAACCCCTCCAGATCATCCACCCAAACGACAGCCCAGGCTGTCTGTCTCTCAGTCAGACCTTCTTGCTTCCAAGCTCCAAGGCCTTCTGAACAACAGGGCAATATAGATAGTCCCACTGGATCAACGGAACACAGGTTCCTATTCCCATTACTTCTAGTTCCAAAGAAAACAGGCAGCATGCACCCTATTCTCGATCTCGGAGTTAAACAAGTTCCTTTACAAGGAAAAGTTCAAGGTGAAATCACTCGGTACACTTTTACCTCTGATTCATCAACATGATTGGCTAGCCTCCTTGGACATGCAGGACACCTATCAACACGTTCTCATACACCCAAGCCATCACAAATACCTCAGATTCATGGCGTTGGGTCAGCACTACCAATTCAGAGTCCTGCCCTTTTGGCTATCCTCAGTGCCTCGAGTTTTTACAAAGTGTTTTGCAGTAATCACAGCGCATCTGAGGAAGCTCGGAATTCAGGTGTTCCCGTATCTGGACGATTGGCTCCTAACAAGTTCCTCCAGACAAGAGACTCCGGAAGCCATGGCTATGGCTTCAAAATTCCTCACATCCATGGGAGTCCTGCTAAACTTGGAAAAGTCACAGCTACAGCCCTCCCAGTGGCTCCTCTTCATAGGAACCCTTCTGGACACCTCCAATGCAGAAGCCTTTCTTCTGGAGGACAGAAAGAGTGACATCCTCCAGATGGCCCACTTCATCAGAGAAAACAGCTTGGTCTGAGCTCTCTCAAGGCAGTGGATGCTGGGTTTCATGGCATCCTCAGTATTCACTGTGCCTCTGACTCGCCTTCACATGAGAACTATTCAGTGGATGCTCAGCAATCAGTGGTCGCCAATCACACACCCACAGTCCTTTCACATCAAGGTGACAGAACCCCTGAAATGGTCGCTCACCTGGTGGACTCAGGGGGGCAACCTTCAAGAAGGTTATCCCTTCACCCCTGTAGATCCCCAGATCTCCATCACCACAGAAGCATCCCTGCTGGGATGGGGAGCTCACTGTCAGGATCTCCACACCCAGGAATGTTGGAGTCAGGATGAATCTCAGCTTCACATAAATGTTCTGGAGATGAGAGCCATCCTTTACGCTGTCCAGGCTTTGAAGGACATACTCTGTCACAAGACTCCTTCACATGGACAACAAGGCAGTGATGTACTATATCAACAAACAGGGTGGAGCACACTCTTACCCCTTATGCAGGGAAGTGATGAGAGTGTGGGAATGGTGCCTAGAGCACAAAGCTCTGATCCAGGCAGTCTACTTGCCAGGAGTCCAGAACGATCTGATGGACCATCTCAGCAGAACGGAGACAGATCCTCACGAATGGTCTCTCGACACAATCGTCGTGCAATCACTCTTCAAAGAGTGGGGAACTCTGGACCTGAATCATTTTGCGTCCCCACTCAATGCAAAACTGCCTCTCTTCTGCTCCAGAAATCCAGGACCTGGCATTTTTTGTCAGGATGCATTTGGTGGACAAAACACTTTCTGTACACTTTTCCTCCTCTTCCCCTAGTTCAGAGGGTGTAGCTCAAACTGGAGGCACAGGGGAGGCAGAATGATTCTCATTGCCCCATTCTGGCCTCATCAAATCTGGTTTCCATTAATTAACAGATTATCAGAAACTTCTCTGAGACATCTTCCACTTCTTATGAACCTACTGACCCAGGGCCCTCTGGTCCTCCCCAACCTGAAGTCCCTTCACCTCCATGCCTGGCTCCTGAGGAGATGGAGGTGAACAGGTTTAACGTTTCACTTAGGTTCTCAGATGTCCTGTTAGCTGCTCACAAGCCAGCTTCCCGGAAGACTTACACAGCTAAGTGGAAGTTGTTCTCTATCTGGTGTGCAAAATCCTCCTGAAATCCTTTTTCCTGTCCATCAAACAAGGTCCTAGAGTATCTTCTAGCTTTCTCAAACTCAGGCCTGCAATATTCAACTGTTAAGGTTCACCTCTGCACAATTTCAGCGTATCATGAGCCCGTACACTGCATGTCGATGGCTCAGCTTCCTGTGGTCAAGAGGTTTCTTAAGGGTATTCTACATACCAAGCCACCAGTCATATGACCAGTAGCAGCCTAGGACATTAACCTTGTGCTAGACATGCTCACCCATAAACCTTTTGAGCCTCTAGCTACTTGTGAACTAAAATTTCTGACTTGGAAGATGGCCTTCCTTGTAGCCATTACTTCCGCCCACAGAGTGTTTGAAATACTTGCTTTGGTCACAGACCCCACCCCTCCATCCCCGTATACTGTATTTCACAAGGACAAGGTGGTCCTTAGGACCCACCCTGAGTTCCTGTCCAAGGCTGTCTCAGAGTTTCATCTGAATCAGCCGTTGGTTCTTCCTACCTACTTCGCAAACTTCCAGAATGAGGTAGCGCATACCCTACATTTCCTGGATGTGAAGAGAGCCTTGCAGTTCTACTTAGACAGAACTAAGGAAATCCGCACATCAAAACAACTGTTTGTCTCCTTCAGCATGATCCGGCTGGGTCAGCCTGTTGCTATCAGATGCATTTCAGCATGGCTAGTTGAATGCCTTCGCCACTGCTACTCCATGGCACAGGTTAAGCTGGAAGGCAGAGTATTCGCTCATTCTGCCAGAACAGTTGCGGCATCTCTGGCAGAATTCCGAAACATGCCCATTGCAGACATCTACAATGCGGCCACTTGGAGCACCGTGCAAACTTTTGTAAAGCACTGCACCTTCGATGTCCATGCCAGACAACATCAGTCCTTTGGCAGGACAATCCTTAATGGACTCCTGTCCTAAAGTGAGCTCCTCTCTCTTGCCGCCCGTCTCGGGGTATTATTTTGGCTCGGTAGTTTCCCATCAGTGTGAATTATGTGGTGGAGACTTTATGTGCAGGAAGATATGTAAATTACATACCTACCATAATTCTTGATCTTCTTGAACGAAGTCTCCACCACTCATTCACACACCCACCCACCATCCCCCATCCCCCGAGCTCACTTATCTGTTTGTGGTCTTCACTCCCTCGATGTCTGGACTGTGAAGACTCTTTTGCGTTGACCCTTCTTACATGGGTCATTCAGACTATCTTATGTCCGACATAGGTTAGTTTCTCTAGGATAGTTTACATTGCACCTCCTCGGTAAAAGGTAGTGAGGCGGTTGGAGGTCGGCACCAGGTAGCCTATACAGTACGAGCAGCCTAGCTCGTGGTGCTGCTTTCCTCGCAGTCCTATAGCGCCCGGCCCTCTGTCGAGTTTTGGCTCCCGCTGGGTCCTAGCACCCCCGGTGTAGTTCCCATCAGTGTGAATGAGTGCTGGAGACTTCGTCCAAGAAGATCAAGAATTACGGCAGATACATAATTTAAATTTTTTCCTCACATCATACATAGTATTGTCAAGTAGGAACTCTTCTGATTAGCAGAACAGAAAGAAAACAATAGTTCTGATATAAATAGTGATAGCTGACTACTTCTGAAAATTGTCATTAATTCTAGGCAGTACATTAGCTCTGTGAGAATCGGAGTTCAAATATGGTGTGCACCCTAGTTCATGGAAAGCTCTACCACCTTGCAAAGTTTTTTGAAAATAGGACTTCATTTATTATGTTTGCTTGCACGCATGTGCAAGAAACATAGTGCCATTATCCAAGTTTTCGGAGGTGTGTCATCCGTCTTCCAATTCTGTCAGTGTGTTTGCAGGCGCGGTCGCAGTTCTCCAATCAACGCTGCAGCTGTCTATGACAGCAGTTGAAAATGCAGTGCTATACAGTTGAAAGGGAGAGCTCCGTTTCAGTGAGCAGAGCTCCCCCCTACACACGCACGCATAATGCGTGCTCATGCGCACCCCTCCCCCGCACACGCTGTATGGCCGATGGGGGTGCCCAATCCTCCGTCGGCTCCAGGCCTCCCCCACAAACAGCCTTCCAGCTGCCACGCTGGGAGCCCACCCCAGCATGGCAAATGTCCCACGTCGCCAGCTTTCCAGGTGCCACGCTGGGAGCCCACTCCAGCGTAGCAAAAATGGTTATGGCCGACGTGGGTGCCCAATCCCCCGTCGGCTCCAGGGCCACCAAATAGCCTTCCAGCTGCCACGTTGGAGCCCACCCCAGCATGTGTAAGCGTCAACGTCGTCAATCAAAAAAAAAACTGTAAAGAAAAAAAATGTTCCCTCGTGATGCGCCCTGCCCACCCACCCACCCTCTCGCACCTACCTCCCTATACCCCCATCTCACCCCATACTTACCTCCGGAGCTCGGCGACGATCTTCAGTGGACCGGGAACACATCTGCACTCTTCAAAGCCGACCGCGAACTGAGGAAATGACGGTAAACTGTATAATGCAATAAATAGGGTTTTTCCAACTTTAATACATATCTCGGGCATTTATTGGAATTTTTGCACCAAATTTTCAACATGGAGTTTTTGGGACCCCTCCTCATAAATTCTCTCACTGTCATGGCGTTAATTGGGCCGGAAGGGTGATTTCGCAGTCACTGCACGAAATCACCTTTTGGGACAGATTAACAAAACAACTGTGTCAGTGTTCATAAGGTAGGCTCTTAAGCGTATATTTACCGTTTAAGTAAGCATTCCAAAACTGTTTCTGGCTGTCGTTCTGCGCAGTTCACGCATGCTCGTAAGTTCCTAAATTTTTATATTTGCACTCGAATTTTCAACATTGCCATTTTACCACACCTCCTTATGAGCAGTACAGCTGTCATTTTTCACATATCGCCCAAAATGTGTTTCCCTGCATGTAGCACAATGGCGCAGTTGGTGTGCTGTAATCAATGTTTGGGACAGATTAAGAAAATCACAGTGATACTGTTCATGAGCAGAGGTCTTAAAATAGCTATATTAAAATTTGGTGGCGAAATCTAAAATGACTTTTAGGAGCATATTCTGCATGACAGTTCTCTGCTGCGCTCACAAGTTTGCGAATTTTAGTATTTGCACACCAGATTTTCAACATTGCCATTTTATTACACTTCCTTATGAGCAGTACAGCTGCCATTTTTCACATCTCGCCCAAAATGTGTTTCCGCACATGTAGCGCACAATGGTGCAGTCGGTGTGCAAAAGCAATTTTTGGGACAGATTAAGAAAATCACAGGGACACTGTTCATGAGCAGAGGTCTTAAAATGGCTATGTTGAAAATTTGGTGACAAAAGTCCATAAAATGACTGTGTTATGAGTGAGCATTGTGCAGTTTCCACGCACCCTCGTAAGTTCATGAATTTGTGATATTTTCAGTCCAGATTTTCAATAGTGGCATTTTTCCACACTTCCTTATGTACAGTACAGCTGTCATTTTTCACAACATGGCTGCAATGTGTTTTCACACTTTCAGTGCAGAAATGCGTGGTCACTGTGGGAAATCATTGTTCGGGACAGATAAAGAAAATCACAGTGACACTGTTCATGAGCGGAGGTCCCAAAATGCCTGTGTTGACAATCTGCTGTAAAAAAAATCCCCAAACTAATTACATTACGGGTGTGCGTTGCACAATTTCTACGCACGCTTGTGACTTCACCAGTTTTTTTAATATTTTCACTGCAGATTTTTAACATTGCCATTTTTCACACTTGCCCATGAACAGTACAGCTGTCATTTTTCACATCCTGTTCGAAATGTGTTTTTGCACCTGTGGTGCTAAATGCCGTAGTCACAGTGCAAAAGCAGCTTTCGGCTAACACACTGATATTGCCACTGTTCATGAGGTGAGGGTCACAAAAAAAATGTTGAAAATTTGGAGTGAAAATACCAATGAATGCCTGAGGCGTTAAGGTTTCCGACCATAACACCCCACCCTGTAGAGAATGACAGGCATCAGGGGTGTGACTTGGGATTCTCGCTCGCTTGTAATGCTCATACTATTCCACACCCTGCAGCCAGTGAGAGGCATCGAGGTGTGCCTTGGACTCTTCGGCCCCAAAGTTCATCCCATTCTCCTATACCGCACCCATCTCACCATATTTCCTGATGGAATGGGGTGCGCAAAGGGCCAAAGACCCCAAGGCACACCGTGACACTTGTCGGTGTCTGCAGGGTAGGGTGTGGTGAAATGGCGTGGCCGTTATGCCTGACGACCCAAAGGCACACCCCAGTGCCTGTCAGTCTCTGCAGGGTGGTGGTGGGGTTGGCTTCAGTTCAATACTTCACTGTCATTCCTTTTATGCAGCTCTGTAACTCCTACACTGCCAATGCCAGCAAGCAAACATTCGGCATTGACAAATGCTTATTACATATTTTGTTGTAAGGTTTTTTATTATTTTCGAAATAAACTACAGTACATATCAGTACAGGAATACAGGGTAAACAGCTATGTTATCAAAATACAGGGTAATCAGCTTTGTTATCACAAAAGCGGGGGAGAATAGGGGAGGTGGGGGGAATATGGGAGGAAAAAGAGAAAAGCATTACTTAACACAGAATGCACATGGTTACAAGGGAGTGTTCTGTGAAACTGTACTATAACATTATACTATAAGAGTAGACAACTGTCTTCTGTATCCAGGGCCAGATTAAGCTCCTGGGGGGCCTGGGGCACTTGGACGTCTGGGGGGCCCATGCGTGTGCAGTGTTTATGACATGTGAAAATCCCCAACCCATCTAGGGGGGTCTGGGGGCATGCCCCCCCAGAAAATTTTGAAAAAAATGGTTGAAAATGGTGGCACTTTGGGGTTTCCTTATCGTTTTCTGATTTTTTTTTTCCTACTGTAAAAAGTGACACTTTATGCTGGAAAAATACTGTACATGCCACTGCCTCAAATCATATATTGTATGTTTCCATGTTCACATATATGGATAGTACAAATTTGTATGTGCTTTCAGAATATGAATATATAAACATACGGTGAATATTACTACAAATATATATAATATTTGCAAAGTGAGACAGCGTAGGATAAGGGCAATGTTCAAACTTTGGGGAGGTCTGGTGGGTGCGGGGGCTTGAGTCTGGAAGGTGTTTACTACTCCATTAGCAAAAGATAGGGTGCTACAACAGCTCGCTAAGTTCCAGGGTGGACAAGGCAGTGGGACCTGATGGCATACATCCCAGGGTACTAAAGGAGCTAAGGTTGGAGCTAGGATAGCCATTAGCCATTATCAGAACAGCTCAGTGGTAATTTAAGGAAGTATTTTTTCACAGAGAGGGTTGTGGATGCATGGAATGGCCTTCCGGAGGAGGTTGTGCAGTCAAAAACAGTGGTGGAATTCAAGCATGCATGGGACAGTCATAAGGCAATTCTGGGGGGGTAGGAAGAAGTAGGCTGCTGGTTAACTAGGATCTGCATCTTATCCACTAGGTAGGGAAATGGGCAGACTGGGTGGACCAAGCGGTTCTTATCTGCCATCAAATTCTATGTTTCTGTGTTTCTATATCATCTTTTACAGAGTACAATCCCAGTGTTACTATACAGAAGTTATCCATCAGATGTATCTTCCTATCAATTACTGTCAGTATTTATATGTTATCATGAACACTGCAAACAATACAATAAAAGCTGGTAAACACCAGCAACTGAATGGACTGTGTCTCCATTATTCTATTCTATGTTCTAGTATTTGTGTTCGTTCTCCCCTTATTTTATTAAATCCCCCATTAGCCCTTTTTCTCCAGTTTCACATTACCCCAGTTCCTCTAGTATAGCTTTTACCCACCACCCAAAGTACCCAGATATCTGTCCCAGTCCTTTCAAATCTCTTCCTTTCCTTCAGGCTATATGTTAGCTTGTCTACTGTTAGTACCATCATAGTAAGTCCTTTCCATTGTTCTAGTGTAGGATCCAAGCTCGTAGTCTGTACATTTTGTATCCCCAACCACCAGGAGCACTCTTATCCATCTAGAGTATAATACCCATTCACCATTGTCTATTCTTTGTATCCCTAAGAGCAATGATTTTTGAGAGAATTCAATAGGTTGTCCTTTAATTGCTGATATTTCATCGCTATCCCTTTCAGTGCTTCACAATAATCAGACACCCCAGTAGTAGTGTATATATGTCCCTCGCACTATTTTACACTTATTGCGCCCAATAGGACACTTCAGCTCAGGAGAAAATCTGTGTACCATATGGGGTTAGTGTAGTTGCTGTGTAATTTATACTGTGCTTCCTTATATTTATTACAAACTAACATATATGTGACTTAATAATATTTCTCAATTAGATTCAGGATTTCTTCCCTATACCTCTTTCACAGCTTTTTGTTCACTTGTGAAGGTTATTTAAAGTATTTTCTATCTAGTTTATGGCCC
Organism: Neoceratodus forsteri; assembly: GCA_016271365.2. Lineage (NCBI taxonomy): Eukaryota > Metazoa > Chordata > Ceratodontiformes > Ceratodontidae > Neoceratodus > Neoceratodus forsteri. The sequence goes on from CM057451.1 coordinate 243,323,628, forward strand.
ACCCACTAACCTCCTTTCATTCTTAGCTGCTCCCAGAATCTCTCCTTCAAGTTCCGTAGGTGGCCTCTGATCACTTTCTCTCAGTAGCTCCTCTGAAGCCTCCTTGCCTGTTCCTCTCTCTCACAGTCTCGCTCTCCCCAACCCCCCGGGCCTTTAACATATTTAATTTCACCGTCTGCAAGAATTTAGCCCTGGTACCAGCCCAAGCCTCCTGCTGGTTACTCTCTACTCCCTGCTCTCCCCTCCCGCATTAGCTCATACCCTAGACTTTAGTTAGGAAGCCAGCCTCCTTCCGATGCTTTCTGTGTCCCTTTTAACTCTTTGCTTGTTCTTGCCCCCAGGGTCCCATATCTGTTGGCACTCTCTCCTGCTGGCAGCCTGAAATGGCAGGAAAAATTCCTGAGGGCACGGTGCTGTCTGCCCGGCTCCTCCACAGCAAAGGTATATACTGCCAAACATACTTCAACGAACTGTCCCTGATTTTCAGGGATGTCCCTGATTTTGCCTCAAAGGTTTCTTCTGTCCCTCGTAAAATGTCTCTTTTGTGTGACTAAACAAACAGTGGGGACTGTAAGCACAGTTACAGACTTGTTCTTCTTCAGAAAATATTTCTATACTAATCCTTGAAGGTCAGAACACTATAGCTATCAGAGCACTAATGTTCATAATGTTTTTGTATAACTGAGCATAATAGTTATTATGAATTTCTACTAAATTCTCAGTGTGGAATGTGGAATATCACTTTCCCATGATGGACAAAGAGTTTCTGAGAGGTAAAATGAGTGCGTACCTCATAATGTGTGACACTTGAGAGGTATGTATGCCAATATTCCTTGCTAATCTATGATACCCCAAAAATCTACAAAATAAAAATTAAACTGTGGATTTACTGTGTAATAAAGAGATTAGCTCAGTATATAAACTACCAGTTCTCCATTTTAAATTGCTATGTTTCTTTGGTCCAAGAAAACGTGCTGCAAAAAATAGTTACAGGTCTTGAGAAAAGTGGCTACTACCGGGGCTACTAAAAGTGAAAAATAAAGAAAACTAAACATCCAGCTTTGACGGCTGCTTCTGGGTTTAACTATATTATTCTGTCAGCTTTTCAGTGAATATAAATTTTAAGATCATAAGATGTGTCCCTGATTTGGGTTTTTGTCCCTGATTTTTTTAAGCCTTGTGATTGTCCCTGATTTAAGACTAGTCTAGAGGTTGAGAGGTATGTATGCTGCCAATAAAGGACAAAGTGATTAAGTACCTCCCGAGTCCCACCACACCACCTCCTCGTCACTGATCTCTATCTATTGCTATATTTTTTTTTTCTTCCGTAGGCTGTGTTGTTCACCTCTCTGCTCTCTCTACTAGTCTCCCAGACCCAGTCCCTCCTCTCACTAGTACTTTTAATTTAAATAATAATGTCTAGGGTTTTAGCCGAGGGAGGCCACCAATCGCAGTTCCAAACACAAGCAAGCAAGAATCAAGATTAGCCCAGGGCGGAAGGCGGGAACCCGATCGCGAGACTCAGTCCACCCAGCAGCGCCAATACCAGTCCCAACAACACACGCCTGCTCTCAGCTCTAATTCTCCTACATCTGCGTGGTGCATACCAAGGGACAGGAGTTTTGACTTACTGGTGATGATGCCATCATGCGCCGAGCGCGGTCGGTCCGGGAGGTCAGGCGAGAGGGCCAAACGCGGCGGCTCGATGAGGAAGGGCAGTGCGCTGCGCGCGACCTCGGACCACATGACTTCTCCAAGTTCTCTGCAGCATATCATGTGATCCCGGTCCCCCCCAGCCGTTCCATATTGCAGTGACTCAGAGGCAGCGGCCAGGCGCAGCGACACTTCTGGCAAAAAGCAGGAACAGCAGGGCTGCCGCCAGCAAAGGGATTTAAAGCACCGGCAGCCACGAAACTTGCAGTGTTTTCATTCACGTGGGTACCCCCTCATGGTGGGGGGCAAAGGCATTTGCCCCATTTGCCCCCCTCTTAATCCGGCCCTGTCTGTATCACTGAGCTGTTACTAAGGTTTTTTCCACTAAAATGGGCTTGACTGTACAGTGAGTCAAGTTGTAACCAGCAATCGGGTAGACAGCCAGTGGGGGGACCATAGGATAGTGTGGTAAATTCAGAAAAAGAAAAAGAATCTGCCATGAAGGGTACAAGCATAGAGGTTACTCACTGTGCTAGGGTTCTAACCACTTGTGAATGAGAAGCCTAGTCCCATTTCTGTGATCTTCAGGGCACATCACTCTGTTGTGTCTTCTTGGGAGGCCATGTGGGAATGAGTCCGTGCAAGAAATAATGAGGATCGTTCCCCTAAAACAAAGCAAAGGTATACACAAAATCTGAGCTTGGAATACTACTACTAGGCCTCTGTGTCTGTGGCAGAGCGACGCCCTGAAAGAAGAGGGCCTCATGGCCAAATACATGCCATTATGGGTACATACCTACCTGTAGTACTGAACAGGAGACATACTCTGAGGGAGAGTGGGGGTGACCTATCAGAGATCAGTGTCCAAACTGGGCAGAGTGCGCCACCTTCTTTCTATCAATGCTTTGACAGAGGGAGAATGAGGAAGGAGATCCAGCTGGTCCAGCCATCTGGCTAAGGTTCATCCCAGTCCTTTGGGGTTACATATAGAGTAGGGGCCCAGCATTTCTGAAATTTTGCCAATTGGTAAATACAAAGATGAGCAAGCCTGTCCAGGCTGTAAGGGATGAAAGAGAGGCCATTACCTCACCTAGGGAGGGGATGGAAAGTGTGTGCCATTTACACAGCACATTTGGATTGTATGGCAAGCAGTGCCAACCATCTGTATTCAAGCTGGGACAGTGGTGGCATATCCACTGTGATCCCCAGAATAAAAAACCTGGGCAGCTGAGGGATTGGTTTCTGTAACACCTTCAAGGACATTGAGCAGATTCCATTCCACAGTCTCTGTATCTTGGGGCAGGACCAGAGTATGTGGGCCAAGTCTGCCCCCCTCCCTTGGCATCTCCAACAGTTCTCTGACTCAGTAAGTTTGGCTTTCCATAGTAAGGCAGGGGTCCTGTACCACAAGTGGGAGATTTTATTCTGAATTAGTCGAGACCTAGCGTCCCGGTACCATCTGTGACTATCCTTCCAGGCCTGGCCCCATTGTTTGGTAGATATGGAGCACTGAAGCATTTTTTCCCATTTAGTCTTGGAGTCTTCAGATTGAGAAGGAAGAGTATCCCTTAGCTGGCCATATATTCTCCCTGCAAGGCCCTTAGGCTTATCTATCCAGGAGTGAAGGACATCAGAGTTAGTGCTGCCTCTAGGAGTCTCCAGGAGGGGTTTGAGAGCTGCCCTAATCTGGAGAAATCTCCGAAAGTCTTTAGGAGCGAGGTTCCATTTCTCCTGTAATGTTTGAAGAGTGGCAGGCCAGGTTCACAGAAATCCCCCACTGTATGAATGCCCTTCTCATCCCACTGCTTTCAAAGCACCCTCTTCCTATCTATAGCGATATTCGGGTTCTGCCACAGGTGGAGCCCTTGAGAGGGGAAGCAGGTCCAGGGCTAGTCTGGTATGCACATAGTGCCAGCTTTTCCTGGATGCCTCTATGGTGGGGGGAGATAATGCCCCAGGAGGTGATGATGGTATGTGCGAAGAGCTGGGCCCTTCAGGTAGGAAAAGAAGAGAGGGCGGGTATATTGTTTTTGTCATTTGTTGTTCAATGCAGACCCACTGTGGGGTGAGAAGGGGATTGTTATGGAACCAATGCACAGTTTGCGTCACCTGAAATGCCCATTTGTATCCCTCCATCCAGGGGAGATTCCACCCTCCAGTGCCCCAGTGGGCTCTTAGTTTAAAGTGACTGAATCGCAGTTTGGTCCCTTCCCATAGGAAGTCTCCAACCAGTTTATCAGTGGGTTGGAACCACTGATTAGGGAGGGAAATAGGGATATGGGCCAGGAGGTAGTGGAACCCAGGAGCAGAAACCATCTTTCAAACAACATGAAGTCTTGCTATATTATGACATATGCAGTGAGTCCCAACCTTCAAACTGCTCCGGAGGTGAAAGAGTTAACTTTCCATGCCAGGCATGGAACGCTGAGCTCGAGCTCAGTTGAAACTCTGTCTGTTGTTCTTCAAACTCAAAGCATCAGATTCTTTACTCCGCCTCACTGAACAGTCGCTCCGGAGATTTCTCCTTGTGCTCGGTTCATTTTGTCGGTTAAAGTATTGTTTTTCTCGGCTTTCGACCAAATTTAAACCTCAACTGGTCGGTTCAGGCTCTGTCTGTGGTATTTGTGAGTATTAGATAGGTTTTACATTAATTCTCTTCTGTGTGGAACTTGTAAGCGGTTATCGGTTCAGTTTGAACCGATCAGAGTTATTAAAATATTTTAATCTGTGATTTAGAGTGTGGTTACGGTTCTTATCGGTTCTAAAAAACCAGATTTTGTTACGTTTTTCCACGACCGGTGACACGGTTGGGAACCAATAAGAGGTCTTACTGGCGGATTGCCATGCCACGGTAAGTTTGGTTAGGACTGGCACTATGTCTGAGAAACCCAAAAGAAAAACTGGGCCCACTGGGTTTCAACACTGCAGTGTGTGTGGGGAAATCTTTGCCAAGGCTGACCCCTACACCACCTGTGTTTATTGTCTGGGGTTTGACCACCTCAATGCAGACTGTCAGATTTGTAAAATTTTTCCTGCAGCTACCCTAGAAAAGAGAGTTGGTAGGCTCAGGGAAAGGGAGGCCAAAAAGTCCACTGAACCGGATGGTCAGCCCGGTTCAGTTCCAACCAAACCAGAGGGAGTGCCCTCTGACCAGGGCAAGACTTCTTCGGGCAAAAGGAGATCCGACTCTGAGGAGTTAGTTCCAGCAAAAAGGACTAGGAAATCAGCTGGTGTGGAGCCAAAACTTTCCTTTCCAACCGCTGAAGAAATAGCCAAAGCGATTAAAATTGTCCAGTCGCTTTCCCCGGTTCCGACCGAACCGGCACCATCAGGTAAGCGCCCGGTTCGGCCGGTTCCACCGGTTCAAGAGTATGATTTAGAGGAATATTATGAACCGGAGGAGGGGGAAGAGGAGTATGAGGAGAGTGAATGTGGATTTGAAAGTCTGGATGTGCTCATTGACCCGGACATCTCCCCAGACAGACCTTCAGGAGTGTCTCCTCCTAGGCTTTCTGAGTCCCCTTCTCATTTTATGTTTTATAAAAAAGTAGCTGAAACCCTCCAGCTCCCTATGGAGGAAGCTGTGGATGATCAAGAGGAGCCTGACTATATGGAAATGATGGATATCCCAGAGTCTAGGAGACTGTCTATTCCCTTGCATAAATCTTTTGGGAAACAGACATTTAAAATTCTAGAAACTCCTCACACTATACCTCCTGTGGATAAGAGAATGGACAAGAGGTACACATTGTCAGACTCTGATACGGAGTTCCTTACACAACAATGCAGCCATGTTGGGGTAGTGCAGACTGCAGCCTGTGACAAGGCAAATATTCCCTTGGCTTCACACCCCCTGGACAAGGACTCCAGGAGGATTGATGCCATGGCAAAGAAACAGTACATGGCAGCATCCTTGGGACTCAGACAGGCAAATTATATGGCTTATGTTGCTAGATATCAGAAATCCAGATGGGACACTGTTATGGCTCTAGCAAAACAGGTCCCTGGCCAGCATGCCAAGGAGCTGGAGCAGGTGGCTGCTGATGGTATTGAGGCATCCAAGGTGCAATTCCATGCTGCAGTGGACTCAAATGATTTGTCATCAAGAGTCATGGCTACATCTGTGGCACTTCACAGAATGGCTTGGCTCAGATGTACTAGCCTGTCACAGGATACCCAGACTAAGGCCATGGATTTTCCTGTTGTGGGTAATTCCCTGTTTGGGGAGCAGACAGAGAATTACATGAAGAAAATGGATGAGTATAGGACCACCTATAGGAGTGCACAGGCCAAGGAAAGGCAGGCCACTCCTCAAAGGCAGCTTCCCAGGGGCAGGGGCAGGCCTTTTCATAGGCATTTTTACCAAGCCCAGGCCTCCTCTTCTGCTTATGCCCAGAGGGGGTTCTTTAGAGGGAGAGGCAGACGGGGTACAAGCAGGCCTGCTTCCACCCCTCAGCTCAAAGCCCCTGCCAAGCAGGCACCCTGATGGGGTTGCCAGGGCTGATTCTCAGCTACCTGTAGGGGGCAGGCTGGCTTACTTTGTCCAGGACTGGGAGTCTCTGACATCAGACAAGTGGGTCCTGTAAGTAGAAGCCGGGACTGGTTCTCAGCTTCAAAAAGTTTCCAAAGATGAGAACCAGATCCTTTCCACCTGCAAATCCACCAGAGGCACCTGCCCTAGAGGCAGAGGTCTCTTCCCTCCTGGCTCTCAGAGCTGTGGAAAGGGTTCCACCCCTACACCAGGGCAAAGGGTTGTACTCCAGGTACTTCCTTACCCCAAAAAAGACAGGAGAATGGTGGCCCATCCTGGATCTCAGATACTTAAACAAGCACCTTTTAAAACCATAATTCAAAATGGTGACTCTGGGAATTATTCTACCCTCTCTAAGGCCAGGGGACTGGCTAGCATCCCTGGACCTCAAAGATGCCTACTTCCATATTCTCATCAGAAGCTCCCATCGAAAGTACCTCAGGTTCGAGCTGCCCTCAGGCCATTACCAGTTCAGAGCAATGCCCTTTGTCCTCACCTCTGCTCCAAGGGTGTTCACAAAATGCCTGGCAGTAGCAGTTGCTTCTCTAAGAAGGCAAAAAATTGCCATGTTCCCTTACCTGGACGACTGGCTCATAGTAGGCCAGTCCCCAGACCAAGTCAAGTTACACCTACAGATAACTCAGCAACTGCTCACCTCTCTAGGTTTCCTTCTGAACCTTTCAAAGTCAGTTCTAGAGCCTGTCCAGCTCCTCACCTTCATAGGCGCAGAGCTGAACACAGAGAAAGCCAGAGCCTTCCTTCCTTTGGACAGGGCAAGGACCCTGGTCTCTCTGGCCTCCTCATTCACCCTGCAGGTGTCTCGACCAGCAAGGCATTTTCTACAGCTCCTAGGGCACATGGCTGCTTCTACAGCAGTAGTGCAGGGAGCAAGATTTCAGATGAGGGACATTCAGTTCCATTTGAGAGCTTTTTGGTCTCAAAGGAAGGACCCTCTAACCAAATTGATCCCAGTGACTCGAACCCTGATCCAGGCCCTACAGTGGTGGCAGGATCAGAGCAATCTGAGACAAGGGGTTCCTTTTGTCACTCAGTCTCACTCCTTAATCCTTACTACAGATGCATCCCTCTTGGGGTGGGGAGCTCACATGGGCGACCTCACCACCCAGGGGTTGTGGTCCCCTCAGGAATCTCTGCTCCACGTCAGCCTGTTGGAACTCAGAGCAGTTTTTCTAGCACTTCAAGCTTTTTCCAAATCTGTTCAGAACAAAGTTGTACAGGTCAGAACAGACACCACCACCACAGTGTGGTACATCAACAAGCAAGGGGGCACTCGGTCTACGGCCTTGTGCACCGAAGCAATGAAGTTGTTGTCTCTGGCTTACTCCTTGAACACCTCCCTTATGGCAGTTCACCTCCCAGGCAAGGACAATGTCCTGGCAGATGCTGTCAGCAGGATTTCCCAGGGCCATCACGAATGGTCACTGGACCCCCTGGTCTTGGAGGTGATATTTGCCAGATGGGGCACCCACAGATAGATCTTTTTGCAGCCCCAGACAATCTCCAACTTCCCCTTTTTTGCTGCAGGCCCCCAGTGTTGGGCTCAGTCCCTCTGGATGCCTTAGTTCTCAATTGGGAAGGGAAGTTTCTCTATGCCTTTCCCCCCTTCCCTCTCCTGTTCAAAGTGCTAGTCAAAATCAGATCTCAACCCTGCAAGATGATCCTGATTGCTCCAGATTGGGCCAGACAACCCTGGTATCCACTCCTACCGTCCTTAGCAGTCCATCTTCCCCTGTGTCTTCCCAGGAATCACAACCTGTTAACCTGTGCTCAGGGGAAGGTTTGGTACCCGAACCTCAAATCTCTCAATCTCAAGGCCTGGCTCTTGAAGAGTTAGAGTTTGCTGATTTACACCTCTCCCAAGGTGTAATGGATAGCCTGAAGGCTTCTAGAAAATCTTCCACCAGGGCTACTTATAATTCCAAATGGAAGGGGTTTTCCATTTGGTGCTCTGGAAAGCATATTTCCCCAGAATCTGCTGATTTACCCACAGTCCTGGATTATATGGTCCACTTAAATACCTTGGGGCTGAGACCAGCTACCCTAAAAGTGCATCTGGCAGCTGTGTCTGCTTTTATTTCAACAGGTAAGCCCTCTTCTCTTTCAGCTCACCCTGTATTCTCCAAGTTTTTCAAGGGATTTCTTCACACCAACCCTCCATTCAGGGACCCTGCCCCTGCCTGGGATCTTAATGTTTGCATTGCTCAGCTTATGCAACCCCCCTTTGAGCCTTTGTCTTCAGCAGAGCTTAAGTACTTGACTTGGAAGACTGTGTTTCTGGTAGCCATCACTTCTGCTAGACGCATAAGTGAATTACAAGCTTTGTCAGTGGAGCCTGATTTTATCTCATTTCATAGAGATAAGGTGGTCCTCAGGACTAACAGGAAGTTCTTGCCTAAGGTGGTTTCAGATTTCCACCTTAATCAATCTATATCTCTTCCAGTGTACTTCACTGACCATTCCTCCTCTGGCGAGAGGAGGCTGCACAGCTTAGATGTGAAGAGAGCCCTTAGTTACTACATAGAGCGTACCAAGGATCACAGGTTTGACTCCCTCCAACTGTTCCTCACTTATGGCGAGGTTGGTAAAGGGAAACCTGCCACTAAAAGATCCATTGCCAGGTGAATTGTCTCTTGTATCCAGTTTTGCTATGAAAAACTGGGTAAGGTTCCTCCCTCAGGCCTGAGGGCTCACTCTACCAGAGGTACAGCTGCTTCCCTGGCTGTCCAAGGACATCCTATTCTAGAGATATGTCAAGCAGCTACCTGGAAAACAGTTCACACTTTTACCAAGCATTACTCCCTGGACATCCAGGCAGGAGTGATGCTCGGTTTAACACAGCTGTGCTTCAGAGCCTATTTCCAAGTAGGTTCTGTCCCTCCTCCATGGAGGTACTGCTTTAAATCTGCATGTCAGAATATAGCAAGACTTCATGTTGTTTGAAGAAAAAATTACTCACCTTAGTAATGTTGTTTCTTCTAATGGAGTCTTGCTATATTCTGACCTCCCCCTGCTCCTCTCAGAACCTCTGTTTTTGCGATGTGGGTGGGCAGTGCAGTGTTGGCACTTAGTAGGTGCCCACCTTGTTGTTTTTCACCCCTCCTTTCTTGGGGTGATTTGGTGTTGTGTTTTTCATTGTTTGGGTCTCCTGACTTGAGTCTTTGTTTTGGGACCAAAAAATGTGTTCTTATGTTTAGTAGCCAGTTGGCTAGTGTAGGTTTACAGCTTCCACACAGGACCTCAGTGAGTTTAGTTCGTAAAGATCTGACGGTTTGAGTTTGAAGAACAACAGAGTTTCAACCGAGCTCGAGCTCAGCGTTCCATGCCTGGCATGGAAAGTTAACTCTTTCACCTCCGGAGCAGTTCGAAGGTTGGGACTCACTGCATATGTCAGAATATAGCAAGACTCCATTAGAAGAAACAACATTACTAAGGTGAGTAATTTTTTCTTATGGCTGCAATCTTCCCTGCAAGGTTAAGTTTGAGCATCCTCCATCTATCGAATTCGGTCTTAGTGGACAGCAGTAATGGGTGTATGTTGGAAGTCCAAAGGTTCTCTAGTTTGGGAGTAATTTTGATGCCCAGGTAAGTAATGCCAGAAGGGGCCCACAACAGCCCAGAGCTCTGTACTATGTGCTGGGTGCAGTGGTCACTGAGAGGGAGCATTTCAGTCTTGGACTGGTTGAGCTTCAGGCCTGAGTATTTGGCGAAAGCATCCAGCAGGGTCAATAGGTGAGGCACAGCTGTCTGGGCGTCAGCCAGGGAGAGGAGGTCATTGGCATACATGAGAGTGGGGTAGGCTGTGTCCCCCACTGGGATCCCACCAATATGTGGATGTTGTCATGTAGCTGTGGCTAGTGGCTCAACAGCCAGGACAAATAAAAGGGGTGATGGGGGCAACCATGTCTCTTCCCTCATTCCAGTGGGAAGTGAGGGGAGAGCATGGAGTTAGTGGTGACCCGGACTGCAGGTTTGGCATAAATTGCCTGCACTCTCTCTTTGAACCTAGTCCTCATCCCCAAGTGGGACAGTACCACGTAGAGGTAGTCCCATTCAGGGAATCAAAAGCCTTTTCGAAGTCTACAGCTATGGTTGCAGCAGGGGTAGAGATCTTATGGACAATGCACATCAGGTTCACCAGAGTTCTAAGATTATCTATACTGTGCCTGCCAGGCACAAAACCAACCTGGGAGGGGTGAATAAGGTGAGAGAGAAGCTGGCTCAGTCATGTGGCCAAAACCTTAGCGTTATATTTTACTATTAAGCTTTATCAGGGATATTGGGCGATAGCTGGATTTGTGGGGTCTTTGCCCTTCTTTGGGATGACTACTATCATAGCTTCTCGAAGAGTGGGTGGAACAGTCCTCTTTCGGTCAGCCTCCTGAAAGACTTCTGCAAGAAGTGGGGAAAGCACAGGGGCCAAGGCTAGGTAGAAGTGTGCAGTGTAGCCATCACTGCCCGGGGATTTACCAATGGGGAGACTGCTAATCGCGGTGAGCATTTCCTGCTGTGCGAATGGGGCCTCTAGAACCAGGGTCTGCAAGGGTGACAGTTTGGGAAAGTACAGCCCATCCAAGAAGGAGTGAGTACCTGGTACTGCCTCCGTATGTGTGTGGTAGAGTATAGTTTCCCATAAAAGGTGGCCGTAATCTCATTTATTGTCTGCGGTGTAGTATCCACCTTTCCTTGTGTGTCCTTCAGTCCTGGGATGTGCCGACTAACCTGCTGACTCCTCAGTTGGTAGGCTAAAACCTTGCCTCCTTTATCCCCCCTTCCCAGAAGGTGTGCCGAAGTTGAAGTATAGCCACCTCTGCCTTCCTTTTCAGTATTTGATTAATTTAGAAACGTAGGCCCAAAATGGACCTACCAAGAGGAGAACTGGGGAAGGGGAGTGCATTGAATGCTCTTTCGGCCTGTGCCAGCTGCCATTCCAGCTCAAGTAGCTTTCGTTCACATTCCCTCCGCTTGGCTGCATCATATCCCACAATACTACCCCTCATGATGGCCTTAAATGCCTTCCAGTTGTTCCCTGGTGAGGTGTCCTCGGGGAGATTGTGTTCTAGAAAAAGTGAGGCCTCATTTTTGGCCCAAGGGATAAAGTCTGGATCCCTCATAAGGAGAGGATCCATTCTCCACTGGAGGGGTGGGGAGGGGGAATTATCCCATTGTATTAACAGCTGAACAGGAGCGTGATCTGAAATTACCTGGGAAGTATGGCTACATAAAGGGCATTGTGCAGCATGGATGGGGAAGCCAGCCAATAGTCCAGTCTGCTGTAAGAAGAGTTAGGTTCAGAGTGGTAGGTGTAATCTCTCACTTGGGGATGAAAAGGGCTCCAGACATCTGTGAGGTCCTGATCTGATATCAGCTGATGAAGGGCTCTGGCACCTCTAATATGGGGTTCCTTACCATTGTCATTCCTGTCTAGAATGGGGACTAATGTAAGATTAAAATCCCCACCAATTAGGAGAGGGCAATTAGGTGGCAAAGAGGTTGAGATATTGTCGGCCACGTCATGAAAATAGTGGGGGTCATCAGTGTTGGGGGCATATACATTACATAGTGCCATAGGGCCTGTGGGGATACTATACCGAGCCAGTACCCATCTGCCATCCTGGTCCGCAGTGAAATCAAGCAGGGTCCACTGCAGGGATTTGTGTATGAGAATAATCACACCTTGCTTCCTGGTGGGGGCATTTGAGTGAACCTCTTGTCCTACCCAGTCTTTCAACATCATTGTGTTGTCAGTTTGAATCAATTTGTCTCCTGCAGGAAGGCCACTTTGGATTTCAAACGCTTAAGATGAGAAAGGATTTTTTTTCTTTTTATAGGGGAATTGAGTCCCTGAACATTCCACATGTGGAAAGGGATCTCAGCCATTTGGAGACTGGGGGGGGGGGGTGTATTATGCCTAACTTGTGTGTTCTCCTAGTGAAGTGTAAGGGTAGGGGGATGGGAGGTCTACTCCAGACTTGGGCCCTGACCTGAGCCATTAACACATACGTATGGCCCCTGTAACAAAATGAGGTAGCACAACCTGATTTCAAACTCCCTATCCCTAGCGGACAAGGGGACCTTCTAAATATTTGTCTATTTGCTATGATATAAACAGTTATCAACACTAATATAAACTTAGATAACCATGTGCCAAACTGGTGAAATTAAACTCTTAGTGAGGACAAGACTGTGCTCAACCATCTGGGGCCCCAGCCAATGGCATGCACAGTAGTTCCTGTGGGAGGGGTCTGACTTATAGTACATGAGCTGTGATGGCCCATGACCACAGTAGCACCTATAGCAATGGTATCAGTTCTCCAAACACTTAAAAAGTCATGTAACAGAATCAGCAACTTTTCTATGTTATGACTGCTGTTCAGAGTCAAGGAGAACCTAGTTTTCCCATATGAGCTTCGGTGGATTCTGAAGCCTTAGTCAGGGAAGCTTGGGGGGATACCCCTGCATCCTTCAACAGTTCCCTGCCATGGGGAGAGGGAGGACAAGGAGGTGGATCCCTTGATGTTTCAGATGGGGACCCCCTAAGGGGGAGGGAGTCATGTAAAAGGATCTGGGGCATTCTTGGGGGGTGGTGTAGACACTGGGAGTCAGTGTGGCAGGTATTATGCAGCAGAACGAGTTATCAATCCCAGACACGATCTCCAAAAGTCACTCCACTCACTCGTTTCTTAGGTCAATCAGAAACAGAAAAGAAAAAAAGGGATACACTTATACAGATACTTACAAATAGCCTATGAGGAGAAGTGTCTGAGGGTGGGCGCAGGTACAACATACACTGCCTGTCCTAATCCCCTATACCTAGGGATCTGTGAAACACCCATAGGTGCCACTCACCCCTCACTCCCTTTATCCATCCCACATTACTCCCCAATGGACACTTAGACTAAATAGGTACTTATTTATAAGGACTCTCAACCAGGAAGTTCATGTTGAGGTGTCTTCTCTCCAGTTTTTCCAGATGTATGCTGCAACCTTTCAGAAGCTGGGCCCAAGACCTCGGGTATGGTTACCACTTTCCCTAGCGGCAAGGCAGCATCTGTGGTGGTCGCCCAGGAGATCTGTGGGTCATCGGACTCTTTCTCCAGGTCTTCTGGTGCTGCTAAGTCCATTTCACACAAAAGTTCATGTGAGGCAGTCCGGTTGTGCGGTGCAATTGGGGAGAACCGATTCTTGGTAAAATATTGACTGGTGTATTCCTACTCCTTCGGTTCATCTCTCCAGCTCTGTGTGTCAAGGGATTCTGTCGCTGCTCCAGTCCTCCCTCTGTCTTGTGGGTGCTTCCTTTTGGCATGGGGAGTGGAAGGGGGTCTCTTGTGGGTTCTAGGGTGTCATGGTTCCAGTTCTCTGCAGGGTCCAATGGTTGAATCAGTTCCCCCTGGTGCAACATACTTGTCATTTTCCATCGGCCCTCTTCGGTTTGGATATGCCGCTTTTGAATGTCCTGAAGCGACCTGGGAAGGGCTATTGTTCTGATTAGTGGAATAGGGTTAGGTAACATTAATAAAATGAAGTGCAGCCTCCGGTGTAAAGAACTGGTGTTGGGTCCTGTTGGAGGTTATCTTTAGTACCGCTGGATATCTGAGGCTAAATGAGACTTGCAGCTCATGGAGGTGCCAGCGTGTCTCCGTGTAGGCCTTCCTTCTGGCCACCATCTTCTTCGAGTAGTCTTGAAATATCATAATGCGAGGCCCTTGCCTTTTCAGGTTACCTAGTTCTCTAGCCCTGGTTTGTACTGCCTCTTTCTCAGCAAAATTTAGAAATCTAGCTAGGATGGGCCTGGTCCAGTCTCCGGATGCTGGCTTCTGTTGCAGAGATCTGTGCGCCCTCTCGATTGTTATTCTAGCAGTGGATGGTAAAAGCAGAAGCTCTGGGAGAGCTTGCTTGAGGAAGTTAACAGCTCTCCCCTCCTCACATCCCTCCGGAATGCCCAGGAGCCTTAAATTATTTCCACAGCTCTGATTTTCCATATAATTGATTTTTTCCTGCAGTTGCTTAGTTTGGGCCGCCTGCTCTCGCAACGTGGTACAGTGCCCCTGCAAGGCTTCCTTTTGGACCTCTCCTTTCTGTTCAGTGTGGCCCATCCTAACTTCCAGTTGTTGCAGCGATCTGGTCGCCACATTAGTAGCCAGTGTTAAGGCATCTATACGATGCATTATTGATTGAAACATGTCTCTGATTGAGAGCTCCTCACCCTCCTTAGTTGTGTGCGTCATGCAGCCTGGGACTTGGTAAGGTCTTCCACAAAATGGTTGATTTGTCATCAGCTCACCAGACGGATTCCCGAGATTTTTTACCGGCAGGTACAGAAGTATGTCAGACAGCTTCTTATCTGAGTAGGATGCACTTCTCTTCACCGGGATGGGTACAAGATGATTTTCTGGTTCTAGTACAGCAGTGCTCGCAATTAAGGCACCGTCTTGTTTGTCGGCTAAGCCACGCCCCTCCGTTTATTACATGTTTTGCTTCTCCAGCAAGGAGAAGTATATTTTTCTCACTTTTTGTCTATATTATTCTCAAAAGGTGGAACGCATATGTGAATAGTTTTTGGTATCTGATGCTAGAATGACTAAATGTTTACAGTTTCAATAAATATGCAAAATCTTAGCACCCAGAATTGTTTTGGCAGTACCCTAATTTTCCCAGCAAGATTGACCCAGTGTAGTGAGTCACTGTGGTAGTGTCTCTCGCATCTTTTTTTTTAACGTGGCTGGCATCACAACTGGGGCTCTCACTAGATTCAAACCTTCACCCCATGGGCACTGATCAGGTCACTCTTCAGATGTAGGAGGACACCCTTTAGGTGACTCCAGCAGGTCCTCCTCTTAGGCAAGGCCACATATGCAGTTCTGCAGCCCAGAACTAGGCATTAGAAACCTTGAGTCTGAACCCTTTTTAGTGGGGTCTTGTTGATTCCTTGAAAGGATGCCCTTGTTGATAGGCCTAGAGGGGCTTCTAACAAAGGAATAACACTGGGCATGTGTCTGTGCTTTAGATGATTGGTATAGGGAGTCAGACAGGGCCCAGTCCAGGCCCCTTCTCTTTGATACGGAATCTGCTCAGAGGTGTGGTGCCTTGTCTCCATCAGCATCCTCCATGAAGACAATGAATCATTTGTCCACCTCCCTTCTGCTGCTGAATGTGCCCTTTACCAGCAATTCCTGATGAAGATGATCTAGGTGCTTGACCTTGAAGTCCATACAAGCTGCAATCCGGTAGCCCTGCCATTGGAGCTACTTAGAATTCTCAACATCAACATTGTAGTAATTCCTCCCCTGGCCTAGGACCATGAAGGGGTATCTAGAGCAGTGTGGAGGCTTCCCCTCACCAGTCCAGCCATCCCCAGGGACCTCCTCATTCAGTATAACTCACCCACAGTGTCCGCAGGTGAGGGTTCCTTTAAAGGCCCTCATACCAACCAAGAAAGCTGACAGAAGGCAGCTTCCTTCCTCCTTTTTCTTTCTTGTCCTTCTCCCTACCCAGGGTATATCCCCTTCCTAGGGTATATCCTTATTGCTAAATGTGTGCTGTGCCTCTGGGTGCTATCCTAACTACACTTGGCAGTTGTACTGTCTACAGAAGCATGCTGTGCACCGGATTAGATCAAGTGCACTAGCACTTACACAGGGTACATCCCTGTTGTTGCAGGAGAAGCTGGTCCTTTTTTCTGAAGAACTTTTTCTTCTAACTATGCCAGACTGTCCTTTAGGTTGGTATGCCCATTTTCTTCCCTTATGCCAGCTGTGCTATTATCCCACTACCCTAAGGGGTGCCTAGGGAGGTGCACACATCTTGTTGCTTTTGGGCTGTTCCACCTTATACTGTAGCTCCACATGCACCTGAGATTCCTTCCCTTTTTCTCTGATGGGAAAAATGGGACATATTTTGACTCAGCTGTTCAATCAGTCATCAATCGGGTAGCATGGGGTTTGGTTTTTCTAGGAGTCTATGCAATTCATTTCTATTTTGGTACATTGTGCCATCTCAATTGCAAGTGGTTTTCAGTTATGAGCATCCCCTCCTGCTTTTCCACCAGAGCCACATGCTTCAGGACTGCTGCCTTTTAAGATCACTGTCCATCTCCTGTCTGGCTAGTTGTGTGAAACTCTGGTTCCATACCCAAATACACCTTTAGCCCACATAGTGGTCCCTTTTTCCCCTCTTTATTCAAAGGTTGGTATTTGGGTGTTATTTTGTTGTTTCTTTATATTTCCTATATTCGTTCTCTAGGGAAAATTCTTATTTTTTTCCCCCACTTTTTTCCTCTCTCACATGGTGAACAGAATTAGGTTAATGAGGGAGCTGGCAGCAGTTACTGGCTAGTGTGCGGCACCATGCCGGGGGAGGGTGCACAGTCACCATGCTTAGTTGCTGTGGCTGGCCCCCTGGCAAAAGCTTTGCTCCCATGGGGTCCTAGTGCATCCGGCTCAGACTCATAAGTAGTAATAATGGTGAATATATTCTGGAAGATAAACAGTTGTGGTAAGCATGCAACTTTCATTTTTAAGGCTTTGGGTGGAGCCTACAGCCCTTCTGTCATCGATCAGACTGCAGCTCTAAAACGGCTTTTCATGGAACTCCCTTTTTAGACATTTGGAAGCATTCCTCCTCAGCTGCAAAGTAGTGCACTCCCCCTCTGATTTTTGCTATTTGCTGCTCTATGTTAAAGGCATCTGAAGGGAGGGGGGATGCTACTGTATTGTGCCTCAGAACTTCTCAGGCCATTAACAAAAAAAAACACTTTTTAAACTACTGTTTCTATCATCTGTCTAGCTCAGTCTAATAGATGTATTCTATTTCTTTCAGCAACATAGGGGTTAACTCATTATACGATGTCTATAAAACACTAAACCTCTAAAATGACAGATTACAGACAGTGGACCTGCAGTCTGTGAGCTATTTCATTCCTATGGGCACACATATGGACTGCAGGGTGAGGGGTGTATGTGGCTGTAGCCCCATCACTTTTTTTGTCCTGAAGGAGCTTGCCCTTTAAACAAACAAACAAACAAACAAAAGTAAGCATAAACTAGCGTGACAGACTTAATTAAGTCCACCTGCCCAGGCACACATAGAACAAAAGAGGTGCTTCGTGCTTGTTTGCTGTTTCTGGAGTCGGAAGTGTCGAGTGGAAAGTGCTTTTAAGTGTGTGCGTGTGTGTACAATGCTGCTTTGGGATGGGCCATGTGATGCAGACTGCTCATCTCTTATCTAGGATTTACGGTCTGAGGCTCAACTACACTGTTTGATTGAGCATTCCCTCCTGCGTAGCAGAAGGTCAGTGTAAAAGTGTTATGTTTCTATCCTCCAGACAGACAGCTTCAAAACTAAAAGGAAAAAAATATAACAAGTTTACAGAGCGGGATAGAGTAATTAGATGGACTCTGTTAGGAGTAGGGAGGTTGGTTATTGCATGGATCTGGAATCTGTGTACTGGAGTTTGTTTACAGTTTATAAATGTAGTTTTATATATATATATATTATATATATATATATATTTTCCTTTGGTAACCAGGTAAGGCCAACTAGGCATAGGTGCTTGTTTTTAGGGACAACCCAGGAACACTGGGGAGGTTAAATGACTTAATCAGAGCTACACAGTATGGAAATAGAGGGTGTGGGAATCAAACCCTTACTCCATGTCTGAATGCTAGATGTACAAAGCTCATTTATAGCTCATTACTCTAACCTCTAGGCTATACTGCCAGCCCCATAAATAGTGAACAGTTTAGACTGGGCTATTAGCATCTCAAATGAGAACTGCCTTGAATCAGCAAACATGCATTTTTGTAGAAGTAGATGTTATTTTTTTAAATACCAGTTCTCATTTTGTTACTGCTTAATCTGAACTGGCCTTTTGGTAAATTCAGTGTGTGTTTCTGATTCACACACTGCTGGCATTGACCATTTCAGAACAGTATGATCTTGTCAAGAACTTACATTGTTGGTACAATGCATCTGTGTTCTGATTTAGAATTCTTAGGTTCATGGGGACATAAACAACATCATACAATTTTTAGAGGGCACTTTGCAGCAGTATGTAACCCATAAATATTCAATGGGTTAACTGAAAGGCCAGTAAAAGTGGGGCAGAAACAGAAGGGGACCCACTATATGAAAAAAAGCTTCTACAGAAAACATTTGTAACCCCTAGATGGCGCTATCCCAGGGGCTACTACCCCTGCCTGATTTACCACTAACAGGTTGAGGGGCCTGGATCCAATGGTGGGTGCCTCCACCCAGAGGTCAGGGTTTGCAATAGTTAAACTAACTTGGTCACAGCCCTCTGGGACACTGCAACCCCCCTTTCTTCCCACTAGTGGCCCACACAATATATCAGAATTACCTTCACAGTATACACTTACCCCCAGGACTGGTTCCACAGGGACCTCCTGTGAAATAAGATAAGTGCAACAATCACAGTACAGTACTTTAACATAGACATATACCTCAGGCAGTATAACTTTGCTGAAACAAGCAGCTCTGATTTATTTAGGGATTTAACAAGGACAGGGGAAATCAGGTTAATTAGCTTATCACTCTACTCATCTACCTATGGCTCTGTGCACAGCCTATCCCTATCAGTTACTGTCCCTGGGTACCCAAGCCCTAGTGGCTAGTCCAAACCGTGGCAGCTGGTAGGCCCTTTCACACAGAGAAAAGAAAAATTAGTTAAACAGTCAGCAGTACAGTAATTCCATTTGGATTTAATGTGGCAATTCAACAGGAGCGACCCTGAATTAGTACTCACGACCTCCAAACAAGATAGGGTCCTTCAATGTCAGCAGGGCTACTCTTGAGCTCCAGAGACTCCTCACATTTATATGGTAAACAGTCACAGGCAAAAGTCACTTAATGGCAGCAGGATTCCTTGAGGTACACAAACCTCTTCACACATTATATGGTAAAAGAAAGCACTATACCAGGCAGGCTGCATCTGTCCCGATCGCAATTACTGCACAATACCGGAGAACACACAGCAGATTCAGTTCCTGACAGACCCGAGTGCAATTCGCTAATTCCTCCAGTCTTCTACAGGGTGAGCCTGGTTTCTACTCTTCAGATATCCTTTGATTCTCTTCACAGGACAGATTCAGTCCTAACAAGCAGTTACACAAGCTGCAGACCGGAACTCTGGACCTTACACATGTTTTTGACTAAAACTGTGCACTGAAGGAGCACAGGGTTCCTTTCCCTTCACTGGCAGCCTAAAACTGAAACTCCAACAGACAAAACCGGGCACTTCCTTTGAGTTCCTCCCAGTTCTTGACTGGATTGGCTGTCACTCACAATAGACTGCTGCTGTTGGTCCAAAAAGGCGCCAAGTCTAAACTACATCTCCCAGAGTCACTGCCCATACAATCCTCTTGTGGCTGGCTCAGATTATGAGTCCAAGTTCTGATTCGTCAAGGCACCATTTTAGAGCTAGCTTACCCCACACTGATTGGTCCAGTTCAGCAGTTCAAAACCAGAATGGGAACTAGGCAGACACAGTTCTGACTGCAAAGAAAGCAGGTTAGACAAACTGTAATTTCATTATTACTCTAAATGATTTCTGGCAAACAGTTACATCTTTCAGATAGGTTCCTTTGCACTCCTAGTGACTGCAAAATGGAGTGAATTGGCAGCAGCTCAGGTGGTACTCAAACAGAGAAGCACACAGTCCCCCCATACAAACTAATTATGTCTGCAAGCAGACAGCTCTTAAAGAGACAGTACCAGAGGCTCTAAAAACACTCACTGATAAATGGCTTAAATGCCAAACACCATTCAGGCTTGGAGCATTCAAGCAAGCTCCTGGAAGTCTTTTGGGAACCCCCATTTGCAGGGGGGTTACACATTACTCACAGGTTCAGTGCAGTTCTCCTTTAACGAAGCTTGTAGGGAATGTTGGGTATTTTATCTAAATGGTAAGGAACTCTGTTTACAGGGACTTGGAACCATCTATTGGGAAATTCTTCCCATAGACTTTCATTAGTTATAAGGGAAAACCGAAGAATTTGGCTTCCATTGGAAATAATGTAATCTACAGGAAAACAGGAAAATTGCCCTGCAGTTACAGGAAAAAAATGCAAACTTAATCTGAAAGCAGACACACACACATACCCACCCACACCCACACCCCAGTAGCACTTACTCTGACTACATAAATTCAAGAGGACTGATTTAGCAGCATGGCAGTTTTTGTTGATTGTGACTAAACAGCACTATATGACACCAACAAGAAAATAACTTTGGTCGTTTGGTAGCTCTTCACAGCCCTATGGGCTCTGGCTAGATTTTGTTTCTGTTAGTGATAATCTTTCATCATTTGACTTTAACCTTCCCAAATGGGTAACCACCACTATTGTCTGTTTCAGTTTTCAGTTTTTTGGCAGGAAAATACTCCTTTAAGCAGGCTTATTTACAAGGAGGTCCTAAGCAGATAAGTCATATACATAAGAAAATGTAAAGAAGGCATATACTGTACATAGTAAATATAGGTAACATTATACAGAATATATGAAAAAACACTCGGTATTTGTGTACATCTACATATAGTCAACATTATATACAAGTGAACTTCCATGCAGTAGAACTAAGCAGTAATATATGGTCGAACACAAGGTAGTCACAAAGCTGGGTTGCAGGATATAGCAAGAGTCAACTGTAAATAGAGAGGTAGTAGACAGAGTAGGGAGACAGGAAGAAAATAGAATGTGGAGAATGGAGATTGTGAAGGAGGATGAGTGAGGGTTGGAAGGTGAGGGCAATGCAGGGTCAGAAGTGGAAAGAGGTGTAAGGTTTAGAGTAACTGGGTCTTAATTAGTGACAATTGCATGTGTCAGATAAACTGCTGGTAGTTAATTCTTTTGAAGCTATTAGATGTTGAAGCTTGAGTTTAGCCTGGGCTTTGTTCCAGGCAGCCGGTAGCGCACGACTTTGGGCCATATCTCCGAAATGGGAGCTGGTGAATCAGTACAAAGCTGAATCAGGTGACCCCAAAAGCAACTAATGACCTTTACAGGAAATATTCAAGCTGGAAGAACACAACTTTCCCATTTGGACATTTGCTAGCATTGAATGTCTAGAGTGAAATGGACCTATGACATACAGCTTCATCTCTTATTCATCTTTCATATTTCAACAGGTATTAGAAGAGGCTGGAAAACAAAAAGAAGTAGAGAAATTATGTGGACCAGTGTTTGAAGTGACAGTTGTCCTCAGTGTTCCAGACCAAACTCAGATACCTGAAACAGACAGTAAGCAGATGGATGGTCTGGAGCCTACTCTGATGCCAGACAAAAATTCCTTCTCAGTAACCTCTACCAGTCCACAGAATCTAAGATCCGCAAAAAATGTAGGTTCAAGACACTTGGTGGTCAGCACCAGTGAAGGAGTAAACAGGCAGCTATCCAGAAGTGCAAAGAAACATGTGACTTTTGAATCCAGCAGACAAGAAAACACTGACCTTTCTGGTAAGCTAAATTGTTTTTTTTAAGGAATGAGGAATGGTGATATTTGACCTGAAAATGGAACTATGCTATATTTGCAGAATTTACAATAAGACTTTGAAGTAGAATGTAATATTTTGAACATTAGGGGCAGGATTCACAAAAAAATGCAAAGTGCCACGCAAATGTTTGAGCGACACTTCGCAGTTCCGCTGCAGGGCAAAGGTGCTATTCAAAGTCGGATAGTACAGTGCACTATCCGACTGTGAATAGGGGCTGGTGGGGGCAGTGCTAACCTAGGAAAATTAGTGGAATACCCAGTAGCACTGCCCCCACAGCCAGCCAGGAAAATGGCCCTGTAGCCAATAGCACTCACGCTATATTGCTTTTCACAAAAGTAGCCGTGCAAATGAGCCCATTGGGCATACAAGGCGCTAGTGGCCATTAACATGCCCATTATGGGCTCATTTTAGTGGCATTAGTGTGGCGTTGCCCGTCTTCCTCACCAGCCCAAGTCCCACTCAGCTCCATTCCCCATGTGTACTGCCCCCCAAATCCTCCGAGTGCTGACCTCCTCATGAAAATAACCTTTTCCATAGTGTAGTGGTCCCTCTCTCCTCCCTAATCTCCCACCCATCATGTAAAAAAAAAAAATTCCATAATGTAGGGTCCCTCCCTGTTCCCCGAGCTCCCACCTGTAATGCAAAAAATCATTTCCATAGTGTAGGGTCCCTCCCCTTTCCCCGATTTCCCACTAGTAATGTAAGGAAACAATTTCCATAGTGTAGTGGTCCTTCCCCCCTCCCAGATTGCACACCAATGTTGAACAATATTTTCCATAATGTAGTGGTCTGCCCTCCCGATCGCCCACCGAATGTTTAAAATTCTTTTCCATAGTGTAGTGGTCCTCCCCTCCCCAAGCACCCACCAGTGTTGAACAATATTTTCCATAGTGTAGTGGTCCCTCTCTGCTTCTTGACACTGATCACCATCTCGTAGTACACATTAACTCCCTGGTAGTCTAGTGGTTCCTCCCCATTCCCAAACTCCATCCCGTGCAATATGTACCACTATACTGTGGTGATCTAGGTACCCCCACCCTGTTCAGTGGTGTCCCCAACCCTGCTCCCCCCCGATCCCCAGCTGGCGACCAGCACAGCCCACCTCTCACCACCGCAGCTGGATACCACTGAGCTCTCAGTGAGCATGTACTGTCTACAGTATGGCTCATTGACAATGATTGACAGACAGAGTGGGCGATCGGGAGGGACCACTACATTTTGGAAAATATTGTTCAACATAGGGTGGGGGGACCATACACTGGAAATTGTTCTTTACATTATGGGTGGGAGATCAGGGACTGGGGAGGGACCACTATGCTATGAAAACTTATTTTCACCTTGGGGTCGGCTATCAGAGGACGGGGGCTAGTACCTCTGCCAACCTCTAGGGTTGCATAAATTACTGTCAGGTTTTTGTCGGGTAATTCACTCCATTCAAGGGCCTTCGCATAGAGCAAAATCTTAGTGAATGGGATTGTGGGGATAAGCAGGTCTCCTCCTTCTCATTTGCATTGCAGCCCCCCTCAACACTTTGCCCAGGCGCAAACCCGGTTTGCAGGGGCAAACTGGGCCTTGTGAATACCAGCTATTCACAAAGCCCAGTTTGCCCCCACGGGCAGTATTTTCTGAATCTGGCCCCAGGTGTAATTTAATTCAACGTTCTGTTGTTCAGCTTTCCACCATTACAAAAGTTAAAAACAACCAACAAAAATTACATGAATACATATTCATGTACAGTAAAACACTTTACTAAAAACAGCTAACAGGTTGATCTTATCTGTGTCAGTCTTCACCATTCAACACTGTTGGGTTCTGGCCGGAGGATCAGGACCCTGCGGGAACTTTTTTTGTTTTTGCAAGGGGGAGGAGTCGACGTTGGGACAGCGCTGCCCTTGAGGCTGACGCATTGCGTGGCGCTCACGGGTTGGCCAGTAACCGACGCTGACCCCTCCTCAACCCCAGTCCTGCTTCTCCCATCGTCGAGTGAACATGATCTCATGAGTGAGCGCCATTTTGTCTACATCAACGGCCTAGTCTGATGGGTTTTTCTCTAAGTCCTAGTTCTGCTGCTGCGTTTCCTCGGTGATCGACTGGTAAAACCTTTCCATTATTTTCTTCGTCGACACTGAGTGCTGTTTTTGTTTATTATTTTTTTCAGCCGGACATGCCTCATTCGTGTGACAAAAAGAAATCTTCCAAGGTGGGTCGGCCTCCAATGCTTCGGTGTCCCTGCGGATGACTGTAATCCATCACGGACCAGCACGACTGGTGTTTCACCTGCTTGGGCCCTAGCCACAACATGGACTGTGATGCCTGTTTCTCCATGGACCATCATGTGTTGGAGTTGCACGCATTAAAAGTCAGACGTGCGCCACTGACTTTCGAGGGACAGGCTCACACCCGGGTTGCCAAATGCAGGGTTCTTAACCCTTCCTCCGGGTCCCCTCTCAGTCCTGTATGGTCCACGGAGGAGGGGGGTTTCTGCCTCTTCTAGCCTTGCCTTGGCGGGAACCCCTTCCTTGGTGCAGGAGGCCCGGCCTGACCCCTCCGGGGGTCAGATGGGAGGCACTGTCTAGGCATTCACCTCCTCAGAGTTGAGGATTCCCCTAGCGTTGCGGTCTGAGGCCTCTGGGCCCAGGCCAGCACTGTCCTTGGCACCATCTGCCAGTGCCGCTGGGCAGCACCGCAGGTGGCATGGGGCCGGCTTCTGCCATCACCTCTGACTTCGGCGACGTTCGCAGCACTGGGGATTGGGGTGGCACCGTGGACAGCAAAGGGCTGGTTTGTGGTGCTGCAGCTGGGAGGGATCGGGTAGTGGTCTGGGTTCGAGCCTCCTCTGCGGAGTATGATGCTAAGGCTGACCCAGACTGGCTCCTGGATTCTACAGATCCTCTGATTCCTCCTCCTCCTCCAGCACATTGGCTGCAATTCAGCCCCCTTCCGAGGAGCGGATGGCTTCCACTGATACCGAGGTCAGTG
Organism: Neoceratodus forsteri; assembly: GCA_016271365.2. NCBI lineage: Eukaryota > Metazoa > Chordata > Ceratodontiformes > Ceratodontidae > Neoceratodus > Neoceratodus forsteri. The sequence continues at coordinate 243,348,317 of CM057451.1, forward strand.
GCACCAACCAGTCCTTGGGTGCCCCGGAGGGCACCACAGGGTAGCTTGGAGTCAGTGGTCTGTCTGCCTCCTTGGGAGGTGTACCCCCTCCTGTGACAATTCTTGCTGGCCCTACTTCTGGGCCGACTGGAGTGTCTCAGGCAGGGGAGGGTACTCCATCTCTGGCTGTCTCTCAAGAGTCAGCTACAGGGTGTCTGTTGCCTTGGCTGATGTTGAGGAAGAGGGCTCTCTCAGAGTCTGAGGGGTTGAGGGGCCTGGATTCAGGGTGGCGGCATTTCCTGAGAACCTGCAGGGGTTCGGGGAGGAGTCGCAGTGCTGGTCCAGTCTTCTCCCCCAGGTCTCCTCGAGAGAGACCTCATCTTTAGAGGTTAGGGGTTGCCCTTCTGAGCTCATGCTGCCCCAGTCGCCTCGCAGGGCAAATTCTCTCTTCGGGTTCAGCCTCAGCCATTCCAGCTCAGTTGAGCAGCCTTCGTCTGCTGGGACCACCGGGTCTCCTCTTTTGAGGTTTCCCGTCTGGTCCCCCAGCCCGAGCAGAGGCTGCGCCCCTCCTTGGAGGTGCCTGGTCCCTTTGCCTCTGCCAACCCCTCCCTCACTCCCTGGTCATTCCGGTCCTACAGGACCCCTTACCTGGGAGCAGTTTAGGTCCATGGCTGCACTATTCCCCACCTACTACTGGTCCATGGATGAGGAGGTATTCCATCACTCCCCAGTGCAGCCTGAACCTAACTCTCCAGACTTGTCAGCTCCCTCGTCTTCCTCCTCTGAGGGAGAGGAGTCCTCCGTCCACCTTTCCCCCGCAGCTGATCTTTCCAGTTATCAGCGCTTCCTGTCAGGGTTGCTCAATGAGCTCCATATCTCCACCCTAGGCAGTCACAATCCTGACCGGCCGGCGTGTGCCTTCCTGGGCAAGTTAAGTGAGGCCAACCTGTTGGTTCCCACCTGGCCTACTCCATTCAGGGAGACATTATACCGGGCCTGGTGACGTCCCTCAACCCAAGCACCAGCCCTGAAGGACCTACACCAGAGATATTGTGCACCCCTTGGGTCTCCAGGAGCCCTGCCTCAGCCCCTTTCGGGTGTGACTCTCCTGGACACACCCTCCGGGCATAGAAGCCCAAGGCATGACCAACCCCCAGAATCTGACTCAGCTAAGTTTGATTTTTGGGGGAGGACAGCCTTCTTGTCGATGCACCTCCTTTTATGTCTATCAGCTCATCAGACCCACCATGTTGGCTATAATAGGCACTTGTGATCTCTGGTAGGTCAGATCCTAGCCTTTTTGCCTGACTCGGAGATGACCAGACAAGCCATTGCCCTTTCTGTGCAGGGCCTGGAGCTTGTGAGGCACCAAGCAAGGGCATCTTACGATGCCAATGAGGTGGCTTCCATGTTGGTGGGGACAGCGATCTGCATCAGGCGGACGGCATGGCTTCGTCTTTCCTGGTTATCACCCTTGGCCTGGCGTAGGATGACTGCCTCCTCTTTCTGGGGAACCCATCTGTTTTCCCACAGGATGAGACAAGAACTTCAGGGGCACCTTCCCTCTCCTGCTAGGAGAACCTCGCCTCACCCAAACCAGCCTCAGGCCTAAACAGGCCTGTTAGGGTTACCTTCTCTGGTGTCTCCCCCACTGGAGGCTGGTCCCCTATTGAGGTACTGGGCCCCCTTCAGGGGGCTCGGTAATCACCCAACAGTGATGAATGGTGAAGATTGACACAGATGAGATATGGAAAATTACGTACCTACCGTAATTCTTAATCTTTCTGTGTATCTTCACCATTCATCACTGAATCCGGCACACCTTCCCCTCTCAGGGCGATCCTCCTCCCTGTTTGCTTCTCAGCTAGGACCTCGGTCCATCTCCAGCACCTCCTACCCCTTCCCCCCTTTGGGGTTGGCTTTTTTTCCCCTGGGAAGACAGACAGGGAGGCTACCTCTGTTGGGAGTCTTCAGGGCCCCTCCTCAGTCCAGATAGTCTTGTCTTGGACTTACTCCTCTCCCTCCAACCCTGGTCATTGAGGAAGTATAGAGGGGAGGCCCTGGTGACTCCCTCAGTTATTTCTCCTCCAACCACATTGTGCCAGTCTCCAGAATGTGGTTTCCCTGTAATCTCCTCTCCTCGTTTTGAGAAGAATAAATACTTTACGGTATAGCTCCTCCTCTGGAGGTGGAGGTGACTTCTCTCTATAAAAAGCTAAAGGACAGTCTCTTGGGGTGCCTCTCTTCAGGGATATTCCTAAAAGTTTCCTTTCCACTTTAAATTCTTCTCGGCAGGAAGGGGAGACACCGACCCGTCCTTGGCCCTCTGGGTAGGTCTCTTGACTGCTTTTCCCTCTTGAATTGGTGCTAATCTGCTGATTTAGCCTTATTAGGCCCTCCTCTTGCTTGTAAGATGGTCTGGTCTGAGGCAATACCATCCTACTCCTCAAGTAGTTCCTAGGCTATATCCTCAGGGGTGGTGTCTCCCCATCTCCTTCCTCCTTTTCTTTCACTCTCTTCTTTTTCTACCCCTCACCCTTTCATCCCTCCCTTACTCGCTCAGAGATTGGGGCCTTCCTGTCCCAATCCCTTAGGCCTCCTTCTCTTCTGTCCTCTCTACGGCTTTATTCCTTCTTTTAGTTTTACTTCCTTTCCTTTTACTATCCCTCGAGCTCCCTTGCCCACCACCCTCTTTGTCTCTCTCTGGCGTGTAGAACTGGGGCTGAGGAGGGGTCAGCATCCGTTACAGGCTAACCCGCGAGTACCACGCAATGCATCGTCCTCAAGGGCTGTGCTTTCCCAACATCGACTCCTCCCCCTTGCAAAAAAAAAGCTCCCATGGGGTCCTGATCCTGTGGCCAGAACCCAGCAGTGATGAATGGTGAAGATACACAGAAAGATCAAGAATTACAGTAGGTACATAATTTTCATCTATTGCTTGTGAATCAGTATCTCAATTATCTGATAATAAATATGCGAAAAGAGGAAGACAGAGTACTTCAGGTTCCATAACAGTTTATATTAGTTGTATACAAATGACAAAATGACAATTAATTGTTTTTTTTCATAACACCTTGGTTATTGTCCTCAGAATATTGGGTGGGAACCGTTGGTTATCCTTTAGCTAATTCCCAGATAATTTTACTTACCTGGAATATAAATAAGATAAGACTCTGTAGGTTTTGGGTCTGGTTACCTACATCTTCTATCAACATATTGTAGTTTATAATCTCCAATTCCTGTAAGAAAAAAAATGGCTTCTTCAGCCAAGAAAAAGGAGAAGGCAGTAGCTCCCATCCGCATATAACATGCACCATCAGAAATAAAAAAGGTAACTTAATATCTTCCTGGACATAAAGTCTCCACCACTCATTCACACTAATGGGATCTATGCCGGAGGCACTAGGACACAGTGGAGCAAACTTTTTTGCAGGGGGGCCGGTGCCAGAGATGGAGCTGCGAGGAGTGTGCCACTGAGCCTCTAACCGTGCGTAATGACTATCGTCGACCACTCCAACTGCCTCAGTTCTTTTCCCGCCGTCAGTGCACTTCAGTGACGACGCTCGGCTCGTGGGAGTCAAACTTCAAACTAGCAGCATAGTTTTCAGTTTTATTTTGTAGTATTTTTCAAATAAAGTACCGCTTACGATAATTTATTCTTATTAAGAAAGAAGTCTCAGCCACATTGAGAGTCAACCATGAGCAGGTCAGGTGACAGTAGGGAGACTTCATGAAAGCTGTTCAGTCAGCCGGGCTGGGTCCAGTCGCTGCCTTCTCGGAGGAGGGTCTGACAGCGGACGGTCCAGTGCCCAAGGGAAGGGGTCCCCTCGAAGCTCACAAGCAGCGTGCGCATTCTCTGCCTTTGGCCTCGAGCTCTTCTTCGGCCTGTAGGTCAAGAAAGAGAAGGCAACACTCGAGGTTGCCTTCTGATATGTCTGCGTGTCGATGGTCGGTCATTGGGGTTAGCTGCCAATCTCCTCATTTGGAGTCGCCGGTTTCTGTTTCTGGTCACTGACCTCTTCGACATCGGAGCCCTTCCCCGCCTTCTGTCAGGGTTTCCGATGAGCAGTTTCATCAGTGGGCCATTCTTATGGAGCAGTGGGCTTGGAGTTTTGTCCAGCTGCCTGGCCCAGTCACTCCAGGGCCTTCGGGTTCTTCAGGAGATCGGGCAGGGCGATTGGGCCTTCCTGGTCATGCGGAGCCCTCCACGCTCAGGTGTTTTCCCCCCTCACATGGCTGCGGCGCAGGGGGCCACACTGATGCCTCTATCTTCTGGTATTCTTTCCCCTTAAATCCGAATTTTCGGGGCCCTGGGTTGGTGTTGGCACCATCGGCATCGGTGGGTCGCTCAGCGCCAGTGCACCTGTCGGTGCCAACATTGGCGCCATGTAGTTTTGGCTGTTGAGTTTCTCGACACCGTGACCTTGCGCTTTAGTCGCCCGGCGCCATGTTCTTCTTCAGCGCCATCTGCTTTGTCGGCGTCGTGCAGCCTTTCGACGCCATCTTCTTCTTGGTAGGAGGCGGGCTTTTCTTCTGCATCTTCAGGGCTTCTCCTCTCTGAATTCTTTTCCTACTGATTTTCATTCCTTTCCTGTCCATACAGTTCCTCCTGGACTGTCAGGAGATGATATTGAGCCTGACCCAGATCTTAGACTGGGTGATGATGTGGAAGGAGCAGGACCTAATCCTGTTACAGAGCCTGTGGTTGAGGGCCTGTCTTTTAAGTCTCTGTTGAGAAATTTGAATTCCACTCTTTCTCTCCAGACTATGGACATCGATTCTGGGAAGCTGTTAAGACTCCAATACCTTCATGTTCCAGACATCCCTATGGATCTAACTCCCTCAGTACAACCCTCCTTTGAGACATTGTCTCAAATGGTATGGAATGATCTTGCTTTCATTCCTTCTGTGGCTAAGTCCATAGATAGGAAGTATGCTGCTCCCAAGGATTGACCTATTTTGTCCTCCCAAGCCTTTGCGGATCCTATCGTAGTCTTGGCAGAGAATGATAAGGTCATCCTTCCTCAGACTACTACAGCTCGACCTATAAACAAAGAATCTCGTAAGATAGATACTTTAGGTAAGAGAGTCTTTGCTGCATCCACCCTGGGTATGCGTATCACCAGCTACCAGGGCTATTTCTCTCAATATGAGTATATTCTTTGGCATTCGCTCAAACAAATGGTTGAAGCTCTACCAGACTCGGATGCTAATTCAGAGCTTCTTCAAGCCATAATCAGGGATATCGAGTCCCACAACCAACAGGTTAAAGCAGCTATGGATGCCTTCGATACTGCCTCATGAGCGGTGGCGGCGGCGGGCATTTGTACCCGCCACCATTCCTGGCTGCGCACTTCAGGTTTCACGAATGATGCCCAGCAATAGGTCATGGCGTTACCCTTCGATGGTGTGAATCTCTTCGGCCCTCAAGTAGAACAGGCTCTAGAGGCCACACAAAAGCCATTAAAATTGGCTTGACCTCCTCCTGCCCCCTCTCGAGGGGGAGTTAACAAACGCCAGTTTCATAACCATCAGTCCTTTCGAGGCAAAGGCAGGGAAGGTTGTAATAAAAACCAAGCCCCTCAGCCTCAAAAGAAAATGCAACAGAAGGCGCAAGGACCCAAAGCGCCCAGTGCCGCCTTCTGAGTTATTGGCCCAAGTCCCACCTCAGCTGCCCAAGGGGGACTCCTCCTCAGCGGTGGGAGGTCATCTGACTCAATTCTACAATCGGTGGAAGTCCATAACATCGGACAAATGGGTCCTCCGGATAATCCGCGAGGGGTATTCCCTCAGTCTTTAGAGACCTCTCAGATCATCCCCAAACGACAGCCCAGGTTGTCAGTACTTCCAGTCAGAACTTCTCGCTCCGAGATACAAGGCCTTCTGAACAACAGGGCAGTGGAAGTAGTTTAAGCTGAATCAACGGAACACAGGTTCTACTCCATTACTTTTTGGTTCCAAAGAAAACCGCGTGCATTTGCCCCATTTTGGACCTCAGAAAATTAAACAAATTTCTTCCCAAAGAGAAATTCAAAATGATATCGCTAGGAACCCTGTTACCTTTGCTTCCTCAACATGACTGGTTAGCCTCCCTGGACATGCAGGATGCTTACCAACATATCCCTATTCACCCAAGGCATTACAAATACCTAAGGTTCGTGGCTTTGGGACAGCATTATCAATTCAGAGTCCTGCCCTTTGGGCTGTCCTCGGCGCCGCGAGTTTTTACAAAGTGCTGTGCAATACTCTCAGCGCATCTCAGAAAAGTCGGAATACAAGTGTTCCCATACCTGAATGATTGGCTTCCAGCAAGCCCTTCCAGGCAAGGAACCCTCAACGCCGTTGCCACGGCCTCAGACTTCCTCACGTCCATGGAAGTCATGCTGAATCTCAAGAAATCACAGCTGCAGCCCTCCCAGAGGCTCCTTTTCATAGGAACTCTTTTGGACACCTCCTGTGCAAAAGCTTTTCTACCAGAGGACAGAAGGAGTGATATCCTGCAGATGGCCCGATACATCCGAGAGAACAGCTCGGTTCGAGCTATCTTGATGCAGTGGATGCTAGGTCTCATGGCATCCTCGGTGTTCACTGTACCCCTAGCACACCTGCACATGAGAACCTCTCAATGGATGCTCAGTACTCAGTGGTCCCCTACCACTCACCCTCAGTCCTTTCTCATCAAGGTGACAGAACCTCTGAAGAAGTCACTCACCTAGTGATCGCAAGAGGACAATCTTCTGAAAGGGTATCCCTTTGTTCCTCTCGAACATCAGATTTCCATTACCACAGACGCATCCCTGATGGGGTAGGGAGCTCACTGTCAGACTCTTCACACCCAAGGTACATGGATTCAGGAAGAGTCCCAGCTTCACATAAATGTCCTAGAAATGAGGGCCGTCCTTTATGCAGTCCGGGCTTTGAAGGACATTCTCTGTCACAAGAACATTCTCCTTCAAACAGACAACAAAGCAGTGATGTATTACATCAACAAGCAGAGCGGTGCTCACTCTTATCCCTTATGCAGGAGCGATAAGAGTGGGAATGAATGCTTGGAGCACAAGGCTCTAATTCAGGCGGCTCTGCCGGGAATGCAGAACGAACTGGCAGACCGTCTCAGCAGAACAGAGACAGATCCTCATGAATGGTCTCTCGACCCAACCGTAGTTCAGTCACTATTCGCAGAGTGGAGAACTCTAGACCTGGACCTTTTTGCATCCCCACTCAACACAAAACTGCCTCTCTTCTGCTCCAGAAATCCAGGGCCTTGCATTTTCTGTCAGGATGCATTCAGGCTGCAGTGGACAAAACACTTTCTATATGCCTTTCCGCCTCTTCCTGTAATTCAGAGGGTACTTCTCAAGTTCGAGTCCCAGGGGGACAAAATGATTCTCATTGCTCCCTTCTGGCCTCGACAAATATGGTTTCCGTTACTCAACAGTATGCTGGAAACCCCTCCGAAAGCGCTTCCCCTTCAGACGAACCTTCTGACTCAGGGGCCTGTGGTCCATCCCAATCTGAGATCGCTTCACCTTCACGGTTGGCTCCTGAAGAGATAGAAGTGAACAGGTTCAATGTCTCTCACAGAGTTTCAGATATCCTTCTGGCTGCACGCTAGCCAGCCACTAGGAAAATTTACACAGCCAAATGGAAGCGTTTTTTGCTCTGGTGTGCAAAATTCTCTTTGAGTCCCTTTTCCTGCCCACCAAATAAAGTTCTAGAGTACCTTTTAGACCTCTCAGATTCAGGTCTACAATACTCTACAGTCAAGGTTCACCTTTGTGCCATTTCAGCTTATCATGAGCCAGTACTTTCCTTGTCACTGGCTCAGTTACCTGTGGTTAAGAGGTTTCTTAAGGGTATTCTGCATACCAGACTTCCTGTCGGATGTCCAGTCGCAGCCTGGAACATTAATCTTGTGCTAGACATGCTCACTCGAAAACCTTTCGAGCCTCTAGCTACCTGTGAGTTGAAATTTCTCACCGGCCTTCCTGGTGGCTATTACCTCGGACCGCAGTGTCTCTGAGATGCTTGCCTTGGTCACAGACCGTCCATATACTGTGTTTCATAAAGACAAAGTAGTTCTTAGGACCCATCCTAAGTTTCTCCCTAAGGTTGTTTCAGAATTCCATCTAAACCAACCTTTGGTCCTTCCTACTTACTTTGCGAACTTCCAAAATGATGGGGAGCATTCTCTTCATTCTTTGGACGTCAAGACAGCTTTGCGTTTCTATTTATATAGAACAAAATAATTTCACAAAGCTCAACAACTGTTTGTTTCCTTTAGTGAGGCCCGGCTGGATCAACCTGTCACTATCAGATGCATTTCAGCATGGCTGGTGGCATGCCTTCGCCACTGTTATTCCATGGTGCAGGTTAAGCTGGAGGGCGGAGTGTACGCTCACTTTACTAGAGCGGTCACGGCATCCCTGGCGGAAATCCTCAACGTGCTCATTGCAGATATTTTTAATGCGACTACCTGGATCTCAGTGCATGCTAAGTCAAACACTATGCCTGGATGTACATGCCAGGCGACATATTTCGTTTGGCAGAACCATCCTTAATGGACTTCTGTCCTAAATTTGTGAGCTCTTGATCTCTCCTGCCACCCTCTCGAGGGATTATTAGCTCGGTACTCTCCTATTAGTGTGAATGAGTGGTGGAGACTTTATGTCCAGGAAAATATGGAAATTACGTACCTACCGTAATTCTTGATCTTCTTGGATGAAGTCTCCACCACTCAGTCACTCGTCCACCTACCATCCCCTGAGCTCACCTCTGTTGTTGGTCTTCACTTCCTCAATCTTTAGGCTGTGAAGACTTCTTTCTTGACACTTCTTATATGGGTCTTCCGGACTATCTTATGTCTGTTTTTTGGTTACGCTATCCTTCTAGGTTAGTTACGCTGCACCTCCTTGGAAAAAAGGTACTGAGGCGGTTGAAGGGTCAACACCGAGATAGTCATTGCCGCACAAGCAGAGGCTCACGGCGCCACTCCTCGCGGCTCCATCTCTGGCGCCGGCCCTCCTGCAAAAAAGTTTGCTCCCGCTGGGTCCTAGCGCCTCCGGCGTAAATCCCATTAGTGTGAATGAGTGGTGGAGACTTTGTCCAAGAAGATCAAGAATTATGGTAGGTACATAATTTCCATTTATGACAGTTTTTTATCATATCCTTGAGTTTACAATAAATAAGAAGGCCAACATAAAGTTTTCTTTCTCTTTCAAACTCTGAACATCTTAATACTATGTGTTCCAGGTCATCAAGTTCACCAAGTGTATGATCACAGAATGGAGAAAGTATATTTTCATTTTTTTGTTTAAACATTAGTTGTCTGGATTTATATGATGATTAGGTTATTTCAGTACTTCATTAGCAATAACCCATGACAGGGTATGGTGTTATAGGCATTTAATCCACGCCTGGGGAGCGTTGTGAGGCACGAGGCTGCAGGCCAAGTGTCCTGACAGTGCCCAGGCGTGGATTAAATGTCTATAACCCCATACCCTGTCATGGGTTATTGCGCTTATAACATGGGTTATGTGCAGAACATGGAAAAACCCCACAAAAAGGGTTTTACCCTATTTCAATAGCAAGAAAGGTAGTGTATACTGCCACCTTGTAATATAGTCCCTAACAAATAATGCATACTCCAGTCCTGTTATGTACATGCAAATGTCACACATACAATTCTGACATGGTATGTGACATTTCTTGTGCCTAACAGTTCCTTTTACCTTGCCTACGACCTTTACTTAAGCCCCCCTCCACACACACACACACACACTGAGAGGCACATTGCAGTTCGCTAGGACAAACAGTAGCGTTCATGTCGCGGTTCCACTCCCCGTGACGCTCACTCTTCATCTCTCTCTCACTGTCTGCCACGGAGCGTGCTATGTCATTATATAATTTATCCCGATGTCTTCTGTTACTGGTCTCCCTGACTCTCTCTTTGCCCCCCCCCCCACTGCTGATCACCACACACAAAACACAGATAGCTCAGCTCCCAATGAAACAGAAAGACAGATAGCTTAGGTCCAGATGACAACAACACAGCTGCCGATGAGAGAGAGAGAGAGAGAGAGAGGAGGGAGGGAGGGAGGAGGAGGAGGGAGGAGGGGAGAGGGAGAGGGAGAGGGAGAGGGAGAGGAGAGAGAGATTATGTTGTGAATTCGCAGATGCTGTTATTCTGTCTCTTTCTCACTGTCTCTCAGGCTGCCCTCAGAAACATTTTACATACTGGCTCCTATTGCTGTACAGAAATGAGCCATGAGATAACAAGCCCTGCAGGGAAACTTCACTTAGCCCTCATGACCGATCCCCTGAGTACCTGCTATCAAGACCTACCAGTGACACACAGACACGCACATCGGGAACTCCGAGACTTTTGTACTCATTCCCCTGCTGTCTCTCGCCCTGTTACTGCAGACCATGTGATGTACGGCTTGGCAGGGTTTGGTGTCTTGCTCGCACTTTGTCACTGGCTGTGGGTATTCAAGATAACACATACAAGGCAGATTCAAATCACAGTGCATAAAAAATGGCCAAAGGCATTTGTCATTTTATTTTGTCATAAAATGAAAGAATACATTTACAGAAATCACCCGAAAAACGTCAAAATAAAGATTAGATTCACTCAAAACAAGAGGCCACTGCTATTGGTCTTAGCTAATCCTAGGCTTCAATCAGTATGACTGGTGTGAGCCCACGCCACTGGGAGGTCTTCCTCCTACCTCCGTCAGGCTCCTACTGACTCCCTAACTCCTATCAAGCAATTTGCACTTCATATAGCAAACATCATTTACTGTTGGGATAATTATTTTAAACCATTACTTTTCTTATATATGTGGCTGCACTGCAGCAATCTGTTCTCCATTCTTTGCACTAAATGCATTTTGTCATGCATTTTACTTCTTTAAATGCACTAATGCAGTTTACTCCTATACACTTACTGTCTGTGGCTACTTCTGCTGCTCTCTTGTTGTTGCTGTCTCAGGACTGCCTCCTGGTCACGGAAAACAGAGACACACATCAGGGACTTTGGCAGTTCTGCATGAACTCACATGCTTTGTCTGGCTCTGTTTTGCCCTGAGGAGACCTCCCGAACACTGTTGCTGAACCTTCTTGGCAGAGCTACACACAGATGACAATGACCCTGTTGCAGTCTGCCCTGCCGGGGAGGGGGGGAATGGGAACATGCTCACTGTTTCTCTCTCCCAGAGAGCCTTGAGAGGGTGGGGGAGCCAGGGATCATTCCCGGGGCCCTTGCCACCTGGAATGCTACTGTACACAGCTGCAAAGGGGCCCCAGAGTCTGAACTTTTCCCAGGACCCAGAATTCCTCTCACAGGGCCTGCCTTCCAGATTTTGTTTCCATTCTGTTTCTTGCCCCCTTTTTTCCTTTTTGCCCTCCCTCCCTCCTCCTTCTCCCATCTCTTTGTAATACTCCCCTTCACTTCCCCCTTTGTCTGTACCACCCTGCTTCCTTTATTAATTTGCACCCTGGTGGATTTGTTTCCCATCAGATTTTCCTTACTCTCTACTACAATCTGTAGGTGGGGCAGTTTCTGCCTCCCTGATTCCTTCTGCTGTCCTTCTCAACTAGTTTATATGTTCATCGAAGTAACATTCAAATCATCCACTGAAGACTGTAGTTTCCCACCCAGATAGATGCAGGCGATCGCTCTTGTATAGGCCCTTATCCTCCTAGGTAGGTACCCAGTCCCCAATGTAGCCAAATCCCTCCTCTCTGCACCATTCCTTCAACTATGAGTTGAAGCTGCTGATGTGGAGATCCCTCTCCTCTCCCCTGTGATAGACAGTCATCACGTCAGGGAACCGTGTGAGATCACTCCCCAGTTCCCTAAACTAATCCTACAGTTTCCTAGCCATGTCATTAATCCCCAGGTGGACAGTGACATCCAACTTTCCCTCCTATTCTGTGGCCCTAGTGATCAATCCGGATCTGCTTCCCATCCCTCCAGGCCGTGGCACTGTGTAGGCACCTAACCTGCTTTCCCTCCTTTCCTTTTCCCCAAATTTATACCCTTCACAATCGACTCCCCCTACAGGAGCTGCTTCCTCATCCTCTGGGGTCCTCTACCACCTCTTCCTGAGGTCTCCACTATGGAGAGCCCCCATATCCTCCCTGGTCAGTACTGTGTGTGCCTCCTCTCAGCAGTCCCACCTTGCCAGAGTGGCATAAGAATTATGTAGTGCTACCGGTTGAGGAATGTGCCTCTGTCCCACCACCCCCACCATTCCGGAACCCACCATAGTTCAGCGATTCCTCCTCCCTGGTGTCCTTTGAAGTAATGTTGGCAGACTTCATGGCCCCTGGGTGGGGGAATATGTCCCCCACATCCTAGTCAACTTGGCCTGGAGTCTAGCTACCTCCTTCCTCAACCCTGAGTGGTGTGTGCAGATAGGACAGTGCTGCAGTCTCCAGAAGGTCTCCCTGAAAACTGCCTCCCCATAACCACTGCATTGCACCACTTCCAGCACTCTCAACTTCTGTTCTGTTCGTGTGTTTTGGAAATACTTTTGTACCCTTACTCCTGATGATAGGGTGTTTCTAGTTTTCCCCTTTTTTGTTTGTTTCTGCTTTGTTTAAATCTCTTTATACCCCTACCCTAGATAGGGTGTTGCTCCAGTTTCGGCCTACCTTTGATCTTTCGCCCTTCCCAGCAGTAACAGTTACACAGTAGTGAACAGATGCCTTGCCTTAGCAGAGACCCCTGCTTCCTTCTGCTGATGCCCGCCATCACTTAAGATGCCAGTCAGCTGTTCTATTCCTTCACTATTCCACTGACTTGCTTGGGACACGAATGTACTGAACACATTAGAGTGGAAGTGTTTTTACGTTTGCTTGCACGCATGTGCAAGAAACATAGTGCGACGATCCAAAATGCAGTGCTGTACAGTTGAAAGGAGAGCACCGCTTGAGTGAGCAACTCTCCTCCTACACACACACACAGCAGCGCCGCATTGCGTGCTCTGCGTCTCTACCTCCCCACACACACACACTGTATGGCTGATGGGGTTGCCCAATCCCCGTCAGCTCTACTGTCCTCCCCACAGTCTGTATGGCGATGGGGTGCCCAATCCCGTCGGCTCTACTGTTCCCCCAGACATCGGGTGCCACACTGGGAGCCCACCCCAGCGGGCAATAGGTCCTATGGCCACGGAGGTGCCCAATCCCCATCGGCTCCACTGCCCCCACAACAGCCTTCCAGCTGCTACGCTGGGAGCCCACCCCAGTGTGGCAAGCGTCCCGCGTGAGTCAAATAAAAAAAAAACCTGAAAGAAAAACCTTCCTCGCTGCTGTCTTAACCCCTCTCACCCGGCCCACCCTGTGCCCCTGCCTCCCACCCCCCACCTCACCACCATTTACCTCCGGGCTCGATGCGAGCGATCTTTGAGGACCAGGAACACGTCTGCACTCTTCAAAGCCGACCTTGAACTGAGGAAATGCCAGTAAGCTGTATAATGTAATGAATAGGGTTTTTCAACTTTGCTGCATATCTCAGGCACTTTTGGAATTTTGGCACCAAATTTTCAACATGGGGTTTTGGGACCCCTCCTCATGAATTCTGTCACTGTCATAGCGTTAATCGGGCCGAAGGGTGATTTTGCGGTCACTGCGCAAATCACCTTTCGAGACGATTAACTAAAATGACAGTGCCAATGACTAAGGTGGGCTCCCCAAAAGCCTATGTTGAAAAATTTGCGAAAAATCCTAAAATGACTGTTTTGACGAAGCGTAGTGCTGTTGTCTTCACGCGACGCCGGTAGGGTTCACTTAATGTTCAATATTTTCACTCCAGATTTTCAACATTGCCATTTGACCACACTTCCTTATGAGTAGTATAGCTGTCATTTTTCACATCTCACCCAAAATGTGTTTCCGTGCATGTAGCGCACAATGGCGCAGTCGGTGTGCAAAATCAGTGTTTGGGACACTTTAAGAAAATCACAGTGACACTATTCATGAGCAGAGGTGTTAAAATGGGTATGTTAAAAATTTGGTGAAAAAATTCCCAAAAATGACTATTTTACGAGCATCGTTGCACTGTTCTCATCTTTTCGTAAAGTTTGCAAAGTTTTAATATTTTCTCTCAGATTTTCAACATTGCCATTTACACACTTCCTTATGAGCAGTACAGCTGTCATTTCTTACTTCTCACCCAAAATGTGTTTCCGTTCTCGTAGTTGCTAATGCTTCAATCGGTGTGCGAACTCAATGTATGGGACACATTAAGAAAATCACAGTCACACTGTTCATGAGCAGAAGTGTTAAAATGGCTATATTAAAATTAGTGAAAAATTTCCAAAATGACTGTTTTACTGCGTTTGTTGCGCTGATCCCATGACGCTCATAAGTTCACAAATTTTCAATATTTTCACTCCAGATTTTCAACATTGCCATTTACCACACCTCCTTATGAGCAGTACAGCTGTCATTTTTTACATCTCACCCAAACATGTTTTCACCATGAAGCACAATGGCGCAGTCGACTTGAAATCAATGTATGGGACACATTAAGAAATCTCAGTGACACTGTTCATGAGCAGAGGTCTTAAAATGGCTATTTTGAAAATTTGGTGAAAAAATTCTAAAAATGACTGTGTACGAGGTGAGCATTAGCGGTTTCCACGCACCCTCGTGAGTTCATGAATTTGTAATATTTTCAGTCCAGATTTTCACCAGTGTCATTTTTCCACACTTCCTTATAGCAGTACAGCTGTCATTTTTCACAACATGGCGAAATGTGTTTCACACTTTCAGCACAGAAATGCGTGGTCGCTGTGGGAAATCAGTCTTCGGGACAGATAAAGAAATTCACAGTGACACTGTTCATGACCAGAGGTCCCAAAATGCCTGTGTTGACAATCTGCTGTAAACAATTCCCAAACTAATTACATTACAGGTGCATGTTGCACAGTTTCTACGCACTCTCGTGACTTCACCAGTTTTTTTAATATTTTCACTGCAGATTTTCAACATTGCCATTTTTTACACCTCCCCATGAACAGTACAGCTGTCATTTTTCACATCCTGTTCAGAATGTGTTTTTGCACCTGTGGTAACAAATGTCGTAGTCGCTGTGCAAAAGCAGCTTTCGGCTAACAAACTGATATTGCCACTGTTCATGAGGTGGGGGTCACATAAAACCCAAGTTGAAAATTTGGAGTGAAAATACCAACGAATGCCTGAGGCATTAGGGTTTCCGACCATAACAGCCCACCCTGTAGAGAATGACAGACATCAGGACTGTGACTTGGGATTGTCACCTGCAGTGCTCATACCATTCCACCCCCACCCACACCCTGCAGCCACTGAGAGGCATCGAGGTGTGCCTTGGACTCTTCGGCCCCAAAGTTCACCCCATTCTCCTATACCGCACCTATCTCACAATATTTCTTGATGGAATGGGGTGCGCAAAAGGGCTAAAGACCCCAAGGCACACCGTATAATCGGTGTCTACACGTTAGGGTGTGGTCAAATGGCATGGCCATTATGCCTGATGACCCAAAGGCACGCCCCAATGCTTGTCATTGTCTGCAGGGTGGTGATGGGGTTGGCTTCAGTTCAATACTTCACTGCCATTCCTATTATGCAGCTCTGTAACTCCTACACTACCAATGCCAATGCCAGCAAGCAAACATTCAGCATTGACAAATGCTTGTCATAGTGCTCTTGTAAGAAGGCACTAAGCCTCTGTCAGCTCCACCCCTCAGTTACACACCTGATTATAGGGCTTCCTGAATCTACTCAGCCCAGAATTAATATCCTGAGCTAGTTTCCCCCACACCACCTGTTACAGTTTTAAAGACAAGTTTCAGAGTTCCCCAAACACTGCCTAAAAATCTGTTTTTTTCCTTGCCACTTACCCTGCTACTTTCAATATGAAGAGAAATATAACTAAATATAAATGTCTGTGTCTTAACCATGATGTACTACCTCTTGTGTCTGTGCTTTTGCACCTAAGTCTTGAGTGAAAAAGGAAGTCATTGCCAGTGCACTCACGCAGTCAACAAAGTTAAATAAATAAATAAAATAAATGTACCTTTCAGGTAAAGCTAGGTGCTTTCACTCCTCTCTGTCAGAAAAGTCTGTTCTTTGACAGTGACTGGACAGTATGCTGCCAACTAAAGAACAGTTGTGTCACACAAGTGAGGAAAGCCAAGGCTCATTATTTTTAAAACTTCTGGTCATCTAATTTTAGTTCATCCTGGAATATTTGGAAAAGTGTTAGATCCTTCTTAGTTAATAGTCAGCACAACAGTCTAACTCAGCTCTACCATGATGGCAGACTAATCACAGATGGTGAGGAAATATCCGAAGCACTGACTCTGTTTCCCCAGTTTAAACCTGTCCTTCCCTAGTTAGGACACATCCCTCCCAAACTGTCTGTATTTACAGGCTAGGGACACATAAGTCGGGGTTGGGGGGGAGTTGACCGAGGGTAAACATTTTTTGTGGTTGGAGGAGTCTGTTACATTGAAGGTAAGACTGAGAGAACAAAGTACAGACTACTGCTAAGCAATGATGCCATGCAAGTAGTTCATTATTTAAATTTTGCCACCTTTACTGACACACACATCAGTCACCGCTGTTTTGTGGACTAACTTCCACTTTTCCAAGGTGTGATGGTCATCAGTTTATTTAAACATAAAACAACAATCAGTTCATTTCTATTCATTAAATCATAGGTTCACGTTTTAATGCACCATTAGACAGACCCATGTTGGTGTGAAGCACAGCATCTATAAAATGATACTTCCATAACAACTGTTGTGATATCTTATGCTTCACATCGTTATTTAGCACTCTTTTAGGTACTGTGAATGTAGTATGATAGTCTCCAGTATGAACCAGTTCCAGCACCCTGTAGTGTGTTATTGGTGATACTGCAGCAGATTCCAAGCTCAGTATTTAACAGCATTTTTATCTGTCACAGTTAAATCTCAGCTAGTATCATTTTAAGACAGATAAATAAAGATAAGAATACCATAGTATTGTTCACTTCAAAACAAACTTCAAGCAGCCATTGCTCCTAGAAAAACATTAAGGAAAACCGCTCTCAGTCAGTTTCTAGATTGTCATTTTGCTAACAATTCAAACAGAGCAGTGTCTGTAATTTTCAGTAATTTTGTAACATAATCTTCTGCATTCTTATTAAATTAAGTAGTCCATGGCAATGTCTCTTAAAATGCTACAACTGATTCCTGCAGGAATAGTAACACTAGCGGCTCTATGTTTTCTATGACAGGACTTTCAACCAGCATTTGTCAAAGCTAAATGCTTGCTTCCTTGTATTTACTGTGTAGTTGTTGGGCATAGGGAGCACAGAAGGTAAAATTAACAAATTAATACCATGAGTTGTAACAGTGAAATTGTCATGATTGGGGAATGAAGAGGTGCAGTGTGTCCTGTGTTTACCATGAGTAAGTACAATGGATGGACAGACTGGAAAAGTCTTAACCCATCTTACCCTCTCAAACTCATGCCGATAAATCATGAACAAGGCTTAAAAAAATGAAGGACAAATTATCGAAATCAGGAACACACCTGAAAAATAGTAATATCAGCTCAATGTCAAATTTCTGAGGTACAGAAGAAAATGTTAAGGCAAAGTCAGTGGCGTCACTGAAAATCACAGACAGTTGAGAGGCATGCTCAGAGCAAGGACTCCTGTGGAAAAGTATTTGCTTGGGGCTTCAGTTTTTTGCATCCAGCTGCAGGGCTGCATGGAGTCCCAGCAGAGAGAGGCTACAGTGGGTCAACGAGACTTACCACCCACAGCCTGACCCTATTCCATGCTAGGCCTAGGGAGAAGCCTGGTGCCGCGGCAGCACTGTTGCTGCAGCTGTGGGGTAGGATTGGTGAGCACCAATGGCCAAGCCTCTTCTGCTCCCCACTGTGAATGTTCTGTAGTAGTTTTCATACTGGATTTCATTGTCTGTGTCCCAGTCTCCAGGTTAAGGTTGATGTGGTGCTGGGCCTTATGGTTCTTCTGCTTCAGCATCGCCTTCAGGCACGTGAGGTTCTGCTGCAAGGGTCTGCTTCCTCCAATGTCAGTGCTGTACCTTGCAGCTGCAATGCCAACCATAGATTTAAAAATTAAGAGGTTGGCTTTCTATGATGCTGACCTCCATTTTCGTACTCTCACAGTTGCGCCACTGCAGCAGAATACAAACATATGAAGAAGTCAGCAGAATAAGGCCGTTCAGTGTATCTAGTCTGCTCTTATTGCAGGGTCCTCTGTTTACACTACTGACTCTTTCCCTCCATCCTCCCATCCTTTCCATCTGCCCCTCACATGACCAATACTTTCCCCTTATGCCTATACCAGCCTCTCTTGAAGCTGTCCACTAACTTCGAGACCCCTTCCTCCCGCAGTGCATTCCAGTTGGTCACCACCTTCTCCATGAAGAAGTGCTTCCTAACCTCCCTCCTAAACTGCCCCCTCCAGCTTTAGACTGTCCCCTCATGCTGTGGCTGCCACTTAGCTTAAAGAAACCTCCTTATCTACCCTATTTATCCCTTTCAAGTACTTGAAGGTCTCTATCAATATCCCCTCTCTCCCACCTCTCCTCCGGGAAGTACATATTCAGGGCCCCCAACCTCTCTTCACATGTTTTACCCAGCTGACCTGCAGTCATCATCTTTGTTGCCCTCCTCTGGACTGTCTCCAGAAGGCTGATGTCTTTCTTAAAGTGTGGGCACCAGTATCTTACTGCATACTCCAGATGTGACCTCACCAGCGACCTGTGCAAGGGCAGTATAGCTTCCTTTCGCCCACTGCCGATTCCTCTGGCTATGCAACCCAGCATTTTGTTTGCCCTTGCTGCTACTTTTTTACACTATGTGGAGTGCTTCAGGTTGCTAGTGATCATCACTGCTAGATCCTTCTTCTCCTCCTCTGCTGCTGCTGCTACCCGGACCTCTCCCAGGTAGTACTCCGTCCTTGAATTTCTGGCTTTATTGTCCATGACTTTGCATTTCTTGGCATTAAAGCCAAGCTGCCAAATCCCAGACCACTTCTCAAGTTTTCTCAGGTCTTCCTGCAGGTCCTGTATCCCTTTTACTGTGTCCACCCTTCCACATAGTTTGGTGTCATCCATGAATAGGCACATTTTGCTGTTTATGCCATCCCTAATGTCACTGATGAAGACATTGAACAACACGGCCCCCAGCACCAAGCTCTGCAGGACACGACTGGTGACTTCCCTGGTAGTAGATGACTCTCATCCCACCACCATCCTCTGGATCCTGTCCCTCAGCCAGTTTTCTACCCACCTGGCCATCTTCTTCCTAACCCCTGAGATCTGCCAACTTCCTGATCAACCTCTTGTAAGGTACAGAGTCAAAGGCCTTGCTGAAGTCCAGATAAAGGATATCCACCACCTGGCCCCTGTCCACTGACTTACTGGCCCAGTCAGAGAAGTCGGTCAGATTAGTTTGACACACTCTCCCTCCCATAAACCCATGCTGCCTCTCATCCTGGAGACTATTCTCCCCTAGCTACCCTACCAACCTTTCTGTAAGTATGGTTTCCATGAGCTTGCATGCAAACTGAGGTCAGACTGACTGGTCTGTAATTCGCTGGGTCATTCCTGGGACCACTCTTATGGATAAGCACTACATGTGCCATATTCCAATCTTGCAGTACCATACCCGACTCCAAGGAACCATTGAACAGGCCCACAAGTGGCCCCACAAGCTCCCCTGCCAGCTCCCTCAGTACCCTTGGGTGTATGCTGTCCAGGCCGGGTGATCTGTTCATCTTCAATGCTAGCAGCCCCTCCCTCACTCTATCCTCCTCTATCACCACATCCATGTTCCCTTCCCCCTCTGCTCCCTCTTCTCCCACCAGCAGGCACTGGTCTGTCTTTTTCCCTGGTGAAGACAGAGCAGAATTTTTCATTCAGTACCTCAGCCTTCTCTCCTGTTCTTCTCTACCTATTCTTCCTGTAACCCCTCACCCCTGCTTTTTAGCAAAATGACAGGTGGCATGCTGTTGAAGCTGACAGCAGTACCTGGTGGGGACTGGGTTCGGGGAGGATGAGGTTACTTGGTACAGGGGGCCTAGGTTTGGCTACTCTGCACAGGGGCACCCAAGTAAATCCGAACACAGGAAGCAATAACCGTAATGTCCAGAACCAGGAATGGGATTCTCCAGTGTGGCTTTTATTCACATCCAAGCTGAACAAACAAAGCATAGATGGACACCCACAGGGCTACATTCCTGGTAATGCAGATTAGAGACAACAGAACACTTTTTCACTATTTCCAGCCCTCAGGCTCTGAACCCACCAGGCACACAGCCCAGACTTGCACGCAGCTTTGGGTACACAGCCCGACTTGTACACTACTTGGGTTTTTCCCCACTGGCCCGGCTTCCCTGCCGGCCACTTGATCCACAGTCCATTTTGGGAAGTAGACCAATTGTCCTGTTGTGGCTCTAAACCACATTAGAGTATGACTCCCTGGAAATTTTCCTTCCAATCCATCGTGTACTTCCCTCATCACTGGCCAAGTGCCTGAGGCAAAGTAGAAATCCACAGAGCAAATCCATAGAGGTGGACCTGGTCACTAAAGATGGGGGGGTCTCCCACCTCCAGCTCCCACAATCCATACCCGGCTATTTCTCTGGAAACTAAACAATTCCTTTACTGAAAGCTTGCAATGTAGATTACTGGGTAGGCGTATGTCACATCTCTTCTACATGTCTTTTGACTTCCCAACAAGCGCTGTACTTGAACCTACTTTTACTTTTTGGCTAAGCCTATTACTCTAGGCCTCCCACTATTTCAGTAGTCCAATCCCGACATGTCACACAAGTCCCAGGGTGAAAAACATAGGCCCTTTCAGGAAGAGCAGACACTCACCCTCCAGTTTCAGGTGCCCCACAGGCGATTTACAAATCTTCTTGTTCTCCCAAAAACTCTGGAACAAATAGGCAGCTTTTCCATTAATAGCAGAACTAAGGGATTGGCCCAGGAATATGCAGGGAACCCTTTTCTGCCCCCATCCCCAGAGGGAGGGGGCACTGAGACCCGAAACAGCGGTCTCCACCACTTCAATTATCTTCTGTGTCTCTCTTTAGGTGGAGACACACACCCTTTTTACCTAAAAGTAGCCCTCTGTCAGGGCTGAGGCTCCAAGAGCCTACACTGAGCTGCTGTGCTGCTTTCACAGCAAGCTCCCAACACCAACTGACCTACAGACTCTGTTCAAACTTCCCAACATTCTGTTCCAACTCCCTTGCTGCAGATTCCATTGTGGCTCATGCAGCTGCGATAGTTCTATTGGTGATGTCATCCCTCAGTCTCAGCTGAGACTGAGAACAGAGTGAGACAGTATAAAATACATTTAACTGGAGTTTCACAAACTGCCTTCCTTGCCTACCACTAGGCCTTACTGGGATTCTAGTAACCTTGGGTAACAAGGGGGTTACATTCCTCGTTCCAGAGCCTTGCACTCCTGTCTCTTGTCCCTTTTCTCATTTGTATAATGAAATAAGGCCTTCTCCCCCTTTTTGATTCCCTCAGCTATCTGCAGTTCTTTTTGTACCTTAGCCTGCTGGACTACCGTGCTTGCCACATTGGTCATTCCTAGATAATCTTCCCTATCCACTTCTCTCTTGGTCTCTCTGTATCTCTTATAGGCTGACCTGTTATCCCTCACTGCCTGGGCAACCTCAGAGCTGAATTAGCTGGGTGTTTTGGCCCTTGGGTTGTTCCCCTGAGCCTAACACACTGCTCTGTGGCAACGCTTATTCCATCCTTGATAATTGACCATTTTTGGTCCACCCCCATATCCACTCCGATCCCCACCAGGTGCTTCTTTAGCACTTCATCCATCTTCCTGAAGTCCGCTCGCCTAAAATCTGGGATTTTGGTCTTAGTGGGGATGCTTTCCCTGCTGTTATCCAACCTGAACCACACTGTGAGATGGTCACTATCACCTAGGGGCGCCCTGACTGTTACTTCTAGTATGGACTCCCTATTTGTGAGCACTAGATCAAGGATTGCCCCCTCTCTGGTGGGGTCTGTGACACCCTGAGTCAGGAACTTACTCTGCATCACTTCTAGGATCATCTGGCTCCTGGCACAGGTTGTGGATGGTACATTCCAGTCCACCTTGGGCAGCTTAAAGTTTCCCACTATTATCACCTCTCCCTTCCCTGCAGCTTCCAGCATCTGCAAGATCAGTTTCCTGTCCCCTTCCTGTTCCTGGTTGGGTGGTCTGTAGACCACCCCCAACCTCACCTTTCTCCTCTTTTGGATTGTATCTGAATCCACAGTGTTTCCACCCTTCCTTCCTCCAGCTCCTGTCTTGTGCATGTTATACCCTCCTGATATAAACTGCCCCCGCCTATCACCAGGTACAGTTTGTATCCAGGGATCGAGAGGTCCCGGTCAAGGTGTGGTGTGGCCCAACTCTCCGCTATTGCTGCTGTGTCCACCTTCTCCTCAGCTAATAGCACCTGCAGGTCTTCCATCTTTGTTCTCAAGACTTTGCACTTTCAGCGACACAACCCTCCACCTCGACTCTGTGCCTCCTTCCCCTTCCTTCTCTTCTTTTTCTAAAATTTCTCCCTCCTGTGCTCCCCCCCCCCCTTTCTTATTGCTCCACTTTCCCTCCACGTCCACCCTCCTGACTACTGTCTGTTGACCTCCCTCTTTGGGACTGTAAGCCCCCCCCATTCAGTAGTCTAAATTCAACTTGTCAGTCAAGTCAACCAATCAGTCATTTTTATTTTACCAGGAACAGCACCATTGAGCAAGCTCATTTTCAAGGTGGTCCTGCATGAACACAGTAGAAAGACATTGCAATACATATATTGATACAATCCAAGTAACAATACACATTACAACCAGGAAAGGTCAAAAATAACACAACATATGATACAGTGCAATTGCAGTCTGTATAGGAATGTTCTATATGGCATATCTACTTGGCAATAACAAATAAGTACATTGCAATATACAGTCAAATTAGTTACAAAGTAATAAGTGCTATACAGGCAATGATACACAGAACAGGCATCCCCCACTGAGGGCTGTCATAAGACAATAATATAGCCAGAAGGCGATAACAATTTTATGGATAGCATCTACAGTTCTCCTTCTTAAAGTGGTCTAATAAGGACTAAAAGTTCTGAAGACAGATAATGTTAGAAAGTTTCAGGGACCGTTGGAGAGTATTCCACGAGGCCAGGAGAGTGTGGCTAACTGCTGCTTCCCCATAACAGGACCATACCCTAGTTACATCTGATTGATGTATTTCCTCGTATCCTTGATTTAAGCACTGTATCATTTTTGAATTGTTTGCCCTTTGTGCTTCAGTTTAGTATCTCATACAGTTTTGTTTTGTTATTTACAGCTAATTGTATTTTGTGTTCTTGCTATGCAAATTGTATCCCTTTCTCCCATTTCCCCCAGGACGCATCTGGAAACGAGCTCAGTATGCCTTTCCTGGTGAAACATTTCAAATAAATAAATACATATCTAGTACAATATAGGAGTATCTTCTCAACGAGTATGCGCCTGAAGTACACTTAAAGAATTCTGTAATATAGGGAGGGAGTTTATTTAGGATAGTTTGTTGGCTGTGTACTCCCCCTCCCCACCCCCCAGTTTGCCCATGAGTATCCTCAAGCCCTCCCTACTGAAGTCTATCTGGTAAAAAGAGTGTTTCATTCAACCAGGTCTCCCCTCCCCAGTCCCCAATATAGGTGAACCCTTCCTCCCTACACCAATTCCTCAGCTAGTCATAGAAGTCATCTATCCTTTTCTTCCTGACTGTGCTGGCTTTTGGAACTGGTATCACCTCTGAAAAGGCCAGATAACTCATTATGTCCCTGCAGGTCTTTGCTGACTCCTTGAACCTGCCTTGCACTACTTTCACCTCCCTCCCAGCTATGTCATTGGTTCCCATGTGGATGGCTAAGTTTGTTTTCCCTCCAACCTCCCTTACAATTTCCCTAATAATTGGGCCCACCTTCCCTGCTGTCATCCCTGGCATACAAACTACCCTCCTTCTTCCATTTGGGTCCCTCTTCCTTCCCTAGTTAATACCCTTAATTATGGAGTCCCCAAGGTTTACCATCCTTCTATCCCTTACATCTGTGTTTTCCATCTTCTCTTCCTCATCTAAGATACCAGCTTGTCCCCCACTAAACTGCCCTCCCTGCACCCTGGTTAACATTCTGCCGCATCCACTACTCCCCGCCCCCCCAATTGCTTCACCATTCACCTCTATGGCCCTTCCTCCCTGGCTAGCAATGCTTGCTGCCACTTTTCCCTCTCCCCTCCTTACCCTGTTCTCTCCCTCCCCCCATCCTCTGCTCCATTTTGATTGCTTCTTCTTCCCTGTCTTCCCATCCCTCCAATACTTACCTCCAACCCTCGACTCTGGTTTATCCTCACTTCCTACCCCACCATCTGATTCCCCCCCCTCCCCTATACCAAACGGTGGTGCATATCTCTTCATTAAGGGAACCCCATCAACAGTTCCCGCCCCTGTTGTTCCTCTCACATTCCTACCCCTTCCCGCCACTGTTGTTCCTCTCATACTCCATACTCCTACTCTTTCCCCCTACCACTTGTCATTCCTCCATCCTGGGCTCCCTGGTTCTCTGAGGAAGAGACATCCCTGTATACTGGGTGATCCTCCCTGCTCCCTTCCCCTGCCTGCTGCCCATGTTCCCCTGGGCACCTCCCACCTGCCCTTCTCTCCACTGCTCTGCTTCCATAACTTCCCACATCATTCTCCCCAGATCTCTTCTGAGCAGTCTTACTTCTGCCCTAAGCTGCTCCATGCTCCTGCACACTGGACAGCTACCTACACTCCACATTGTCCTCAGGACGACTGCAGCCCCACAACCATTACAGCTTACCAGCTCCTCTCACTAACCTGACTCCTACACAAGCTCCTAATCCCCCACATCCTTCCTTCTCAGCTTGTCCTAGCCTCCAGTTATGTACCGCTGTATGAAATTCAGTCAGTGCTGTTTACGGTAATCCCACAAGTGCTCTCTATTCTCCTAACCCCTCCTTCCTCTGTGTTGCCTTAGTACAAATATAAGCTGACTCTCTATGGGGATCAGCTGCATTCCCCTTCCACCCTTTACACTGTACCCCAAACCCCCTTCCTTGCTACCCTGTTCAAATGTAGACTGACTCTAGATAGGGATCAGCTGCAGCCTCCTATCAGCCTCCTACAGTGTATTTCCTACCTCCCTTTTTCACTTACTTCTCCTGTGATGACCAGCATGGCCTGCGGTCTACCCTGTGGAAGCTCTGCAATGCCCTCAGATTCCACTGAGTCAGACGCCACACTGTCACAGACCAGAGGATATCAGGGCTGGCCGGACTGCATACTGCCTTCTCCTACCTCGCAACTCCTTGCTCACCCTGCCGCCACCAGCAGTGCTCACTGGCCTGCCCTCCTCTCCTGTGGCCAGCACCTGATGTCATGGGCTGGTTGTGTCTCAGCATGACCCAGCTATAGAAAGCCAACCTTTTTTTCATTCTCTGGACCCAACAGAAATTCCCATTGTGGCATTACTGGATGATGATGTCGAGGAGGGGGGTATCAGGAGGCACTACTACTGCCCTGCAGTGGTGCATCTCTAACCAAATTCAACTCATTACAATAAAAAAACTACAAACATTAACTTTTGTTCAAAATGGCAGCTATTGTGCAGTACTGTATTTACTTTTACTGTGAAAATGGTCAGTCCCTTTTACCTGAAAGTGTAAGTGTGCTGACAAACATTATATTGTTACCTGACTTGAATCAAATACATTGGTCAAAAATAGGCCCCCCCCCCCAAAAAAAAAACATATGTTCCTTATGCTTTTCATTGTATGGGTTTTGGTGGCTCAGTGAATGTTGCCTCAGAGGAGATATGCTTGTAATGGACAGGGAATATTCCACCAATGATTACATCTCCTTCTATGGAGTATGCACTATGCATTGACCTTTGGCCCTGCAGTTTGCAGCCTGGTAATAAAGTGGAACAGCCAACCTCAGGGAGGGTTATTGATATAATTAGCACAGACAGCTTCATTTTATTACAACTAGGGAGCATCAGGATGAAAAGCTGTGCACACAAGCAGGGCCTCATTATATTTATAACTGCTGTTAACTTTTTGTTTAAAAAAAAAAAGGTGCACAACTGTATGGTAACACTCCATTTTTGTGGCTGTGGATGGAGCCTATAGCAGTTTTGCATTCGGTTCCTCAAAACCGGCCAACCATGGCATGCTTCCATTGGACTTTTGGAAGTATCTTTTCGAACATCTAACAGAGCTTGGAACACTCCGCCACGGTCGGTTGGTATGGAGTAACAGATGCTTCTTGACCCTACTGCACTTCTCCTCCTACCCAGCCAACTGACCTCCAGAACCCCAGTATGCACCAGCAGCACACGTTCTTGTGGAAAGGCATTCTCTGGCCCTGCTGAACTCTGGGAATGCAGTTGACATTGTCACTTTGTAAGTTACGCACTGTCACACAAACTGAGTCCTGCTTCATGAAGCGGTCTGTGTCATTGAGCCATGCAAAGGAGCAACTCAGCATAGATCTGCTCGCAGTAAGTCTGCACGTTGTACAGGTATGCAGATGTCCTGTACCCAACCTCTGCATCTTCATGGGTCCCCGAGCCCCACAGTTCTGCTATACACTGTGCTGTGTAGCACCGTGACAGCACTCACCACAACTGTGACTCGCATTATCATGACACAAACAGAGTCTTTCTTTACGGCGTGCTCTGTGTCATTGAGCCATGCCATGGAGCAACTCACCATAGTCCTGCTTACACTAAGTCTGCACTCCATGCAAGTATGGTAATCTCCTGATCCCAACCTTTGCATCTTCATTGCTCCCCTCCCCCCGCGGTGTGCATTAAGGTCCATCTGTGCTACACACACCGCTAGAGCAGTCACCACAGACGCAAGCCATACAGAAGCTAAGGGAGTAGCCGTTTGATACTATGGTGCTGGAACAGTCATTCTGCCGGGTTGTGGCACAGTGCATAGTGTATCAGACAGTGTTCAGTGTGTCAGAGTAGGATCAGAATAACCGCACGTGCAGTAACCCTAGCCATTAGTTCAGTGTCACCCAGTCAGAATACAGTTATGGCATTGTACAGTTTTCTGTGAGTCAGGCACAGCACAGTAATAGCACAGTGCATGGAACACAGGTCTGACTGGCTCACATTCCTCAGCTTACACTGCCTCATATCCCATGTGTGCAGTTTGTCCTGTGCCATCTGTGCAAGAGTGCATGCTGCTTTGCTACAGTTTACAACAATCCGTGCAGAGTGACTGTTACCTGCTCCCTGTGTGTGCCAACTACACAGTTCTACCAAGACATACTGTGCTACAGCCCTCCATATTGATGTTACCATACTACTAGTTACACTGAACTCTGGGGAAATGCTAAACTCCAAAGATTCTTGGGGGTTACAATTGGATGAAGAATTAGACATACAGCTTACCATTTAACATATCCGAGAAATTAAACATTCAGTTACATTTGTAACAAGACATACAGTTAAAAAATATCATAAATAATTATCATAAATAATCATGCACTTGCATTTGTGACGTAACATACAGTTAAATATATCATACCTGTGGAATATGCATTTAATTACAAATGGAGCATGTTACTATCTTATAAAACTCTCTTGATCTCAGCCACTCTGCTTTCGTGAGTGCATTTCATTTCAGAGAACTGAGAGGCTCATTCGGGCAACATATTCTTATTAAATAAATAAAAGATAATTCAACTAAACACATTCTCCATGAGAGGAGGAAGATAGAGCCCCTGCCTCATTCATCATTCAGCCTGGAGGGGAAGCAGCTTGTTACAGTATATTCCCCTCCAGCACTTTTCATATTGGTGCACCTTTCACTTTCTCTAACTCAGGCTCTTCTCGGTCCACAAGCCACTAAACCACTACATCATGCATAACCTTTCACTATTATTAGGCAATATAATATATTTACCTTTAAGTGTTACTGTATTTAAAAAGAAACTGCTCAAATTTTAACTGTTCACCTATTCAATAGTGGTATCTGCACTTACTTAGTGCACTATTCACCTCCCTTTAGGGTGTAAAAGTCTTAAATAAAACCCTCCTTTTTTGCGTAAGATGAACAACTGTGTCAGCTCCCCAACAGGAGATGAAACCATGCTATTTTCTGTTGTCTGCAAACAAGCCCATCCCTACCCAGTGTATTGCATCTGACTGTCAGCAGCTGTGCCTTCACACACTGATTGCCACTACTAAGAAAGAACCCTGGGGGACTGATAGTCGAATATGGTGCATTTGAAGTTTTTTTTTTTTACATCTGTGTCCCATTCTTGTAATTGACTATTTCACATGCATAATGCACATGAAAACATTAATTTTACTGCAGTTAATGGAGTGATGTTGAACTCTGGTTCATCCCCTTACAGACACATACTCTGAAAGTTAACTGGGCATTTCATTGCAGAGAGTACTTCCTCATGGTCACGCCCCTTCCTACACCATGACCTGACCAAAGTATTCGAGTGCATGCCATTGAACCTGTCAGCCATAACCATCATCTATGCTGCATCTCTTTCAAACTATATTAATACCCACAATATAGCCACCACTAAACCGAAATATGCTAGACAACGTAACAAGTGGCTCCTCAGCAGATTAAGTCACTACCTCAAGAAACTAATCCTGCTTCTTCTGCTTTGCTCCATTAACATTGAATTAAACCTAGGCCCAACTGCCCCTCTGGACTCCCCTGCAGACCTCTTTAACCATAAAGGCATCAGTTTTCTCGACATCAATGTCTGCAGCTTATTGAAGAAGTTGGATATTATTCAGTCCTGGGCCCTGCATGCATCTCCTGATTTCTTTATGATAACAGAATCCTGGCTCTCGTCCTCGACCCCCGACAATTCCATCAACATAGCAGGTTACAACATCTAGTATTGCGACAGTCCGACCAGAGGAGGTGGGGTAGTAATTTATGTCAAATGCAACTACACTGTCTCAGTCATAGATTGCACTTCAAAGACTAAGGAATTTGAATGCTTGACACTCAAACTATCCATCTCCACTGATAAAACACTCCTTATTGAAGTGTGTTATCGACCTCCTTCTGGTAGCATGGCCATTTTGCAGCACCTCCAAAATCTAATTGACTTATCAAATACCGAATGTATATTAATAGGGGACCTCAACCTAAACTGGAATGATGAACGCTCCAAGAAACTAAAGGACCTCTTCGATGCAAATAGTCTGTCCCAAATAACACCTGCACCTACCAGACCCAACAGAAAGTACCCCGAGTGTAGCTCCCTCCTGGACCTTATGTTAGTAAACAAGCCTCATAACATCTTGCGTAGTGGAATGTTCTTCAACGACATAAGTGACCATTGCACAATAGCCTGCATTAGACACTCTCCCCAAATAAAACTGGCCCCCAAATTCATACTGAAAAGATGCCTGAAAAAATTTTGCCAGAGTGCCTTCTTGAAAGATCTAAGTAACATTAGGTGGCAGGATTTCTATCTAGCCCCATCGCTTAGCGAGGCATTTAATATCTTTCACAGCCTCCTAATGGGGCTGATCGACAAACACGCCCCCTTTCAGCTGATTAGGTCAAAAAAAAGTTCTCCTGGCTGGTTCTCCCCTAACCTGAAGAAAGTGCTCAAAGAAAGAGACTTCCAGTGGAAAAAAGCGAGGAAATCACAACTGGAGGCAGACTGGCTTGCTTTTTGCATCACCAGAAATGCCTGCACCAAACTAATTAGATCCAAAAAAGCTAGGTATTTCCAGGCAAAACTCGAAGACAACAAAACCAACACTGCCAAATTCTGGAGCATCCTCAAGGAGATTGAAGGTCAGCATCCTGTCACCTCCCTTGCAGCCAAAATTGTGGCCAAAGGAGTAACATATACGGATAAAACTGCCATATTAGAGCAGTTCAATGATCACTTTTCCGCTGTAGGACTTGCCTTCGACGTCTCACCCTTCAGCAAGCTTAGCCCTGCTGGAGATAGCTCGACTAGCCCAAATGCTAATCTCTATCCTTACCAACCTCACCCTACTTCGTTCAACTTTTCCACAACTATGTTTAAACAAGTAGAGGACCTCCTTTTGTCGCTGAACATGAAAAAAAGTGCCGGCGCAGATAACATTGAACCATTTTTCCTAAAGCTCGGCTATGTCTACTTGACCGCCCCTATCACCCACCCATTTAATACCTCTCTGAAACAGGATGAACTACCAGCAACGTGGAAAACTGCCTATATCCTACCTCTTTTCAAGTCAGGGGACCCGTACGACCTGAACAATTATCGGCCCATTTCTATACTTTCCAGCCTCTCAAAAGTCCTGGAAAAAATTATCAATACACAAATCAGAGAACACTTGGCCCTGCACAGCCTCCTAAACCCTGCCCAGTCTGGGTTCAGGGCCAAACACAGTACCAGTTCTGCTCTTGCAAAAGTAACTACTGACTGGCAAATCGCCCTAGACTCTAAGAAACATGTAGTTGCTCTTTTTCTCAATCTCAGCAAGGCCTTCGACACCGTGGACCACAACAACAACATCATGCTTACATCACTGAGAAATATTGGTCTTGACAACTCTGCCACTAACTGGTTCATCAGTTACCTCTCCAATAGATTGCAACAAGTTAAATCAGCAGGCAACCTATCTCCACAGAAATCTTTATTGCGAGGAGTCCCCCAAGGCTCCATACTGGGTCCTATTCTGTTTGCAATCTACATCAATAACCTGAACTCTCACCTGCACGCAGCAAATGTGCATCTATTTGCTGATAATATAATACTCTATGCCTCAAACTCCTCACTTCTCATGGCATATGAAGACTTACAATGAGACTTTATCACTCTTCAACATAGTCTTATCAAACACAAACTCCTACTCAATGCCAAAAAGACTAAAACCATGATTCTCTCACCAAAAGCAGCCTCCAGATCCACACATATCCTATTGATACTAACGCTCTTGGGTGAACCCCTTGAATTGGTAGATACCTTTAAATATCTAGGGTTCTGGCTGGACAACAAACTTAACTTTCTATGCCACTTAAACGAAGTCTCTAAAAAGCTAAGACAGCGACTCGGCCTATTCTATCATATTAAACACCTGCTTACCATAGAAGCTAGAAAGAGATTAGTACAAACCACTTTCCTACCTTTACTCGATTACCCCGACTTCCTCTACAAACACTGCCCTCTTTCAGCACTAAATAAACTTGACACCCTTTACCACCGAGCCCTAAGATTCATCTTTAACCTGCCTTTTCGCACCCATCACTGCCTTCTGTACCAAAAAGTGGGATGTCCCTCACCCTCAATAACGAGAAAAAGAAATGCTCTCCTCTGGTTCTTTAGAGCGCTCTCTGACAAGCTTCCAGCATACATCTCTAGCCTTTTCAAACGTACCAATGGCTCCTATGGCCTCAGACGTTATGCTACACTTTGCTTCCAGTTGCCTAGAATGAAAACCAAACACAGAATATCCGCAATCAACTCCACACTCCCTTC
Source organism: Neoceratodus forsteri (assembly GCA_016271365.2). Classification (NCBI taxonomy): domain Eukaryota; kingdom Metazoa; phylum Chordata; order Ceratodontiformes; family Ceratodontidae; genus Neoceratodus; species Neoceratodus forsteri. The sequence goes on from CM057451.1 coordinate 243,379,883, forward strand.
ATTATGGAACACTATGCAAAGCTCACTTAAGCTCTCATCACTACTGAGCCTTCTCACATTCAAAGCCCTATTATCTGAGTACTTGTGGGAATCCTGCAGCTGTTATAGGTGACCTTGAGGCTTCAGACACTGGTGCCTTCACATTGATAACCCTTTAGAATGCCACCCATCTCTCATCCCTCTCAGGTTAACCAGCACTTCTCGTCCCTTCTCTGCATTCTGACATTTACTCCCCCTCTCTCTAGCACACCATCCTTCCTTCTGCCCCCATACATCCTCTTGTGGACACTAGCCTTTATATAGTTTATTATCTTAGCTTTACCCTCTTGTTTTTCCTATGAGATTTATTTTGAAACTGTACCTGGGAGACTCTATGATAGACTCATGTGCTCTGCATTTGACCTTGTAGTGTATCTTGCTGATGTTATCAATTCTGTATTGCTATGTCTATGCATTGTACTGTTCTCTGTCCAGGACCACTTTGAAAATGAGCTTGCTCAATGGTGTTCATGCCTGGTTAAATAAAGTTTGATTTGATTTGATAGCTTCACCATATTTTATCCCCCCCCCCAACTCTCTTTCTATTATATGTGTCAAGGTTCTGCCAGTCTTGGCTGATCTGTCCTCCTTTCTCAGTTTTTACGGCTGTGGACTCTGTCCACAGCTGTTTTACATTCAGCTCCTCAAAAATGGCCAACTGTAGGACGCTTCCATTGGACCTTTGTAAGCATCCTTCCAAAAGTCCAACAGAGCTTGGAACACTCCGCCACAGTCGGTCACTGTGGAGTAACAGCTGCACTATTATGGCTGTTACTTCCACATTCTAGGACAAGAACTGCGCATACTGCGCCTTGTCTTGCATGTGCGTTCTGATCTGCCATCTTGGGAATGGCAGAATGCCATTCAGCGTAACTAAGCATGCATGAATGCCGCACATGCACAGTTGTGTTGCTGCCATCTTGGAGATGGCACTTGGTGGTGCTCCCTCTCCGGAGCTTTACAAGCTTGCCACAGCCATATTGGCTCTGGTTAGACTTTGTTAATAGCTGAGAGGAGAGATTTTGCTGTGTACACTGTGTGTTAGATAATGCTGTCCCTAGATTTGGAAACAGCAGTTTGCAGTGCAATGAAAAATACTGAATTAAGATAAGTAATCTATATAAAATGATTGAATTGCTAGATAAAGTTTAGGAAGCAGAGAAATATAATAAATGGTAATATTAACAGTGAAAGGAGAGACCTGTGGGATCCTGAAGGGATCTGTCCTTGTAACAGTTCTGTTGAAGTCTGTTAAATATATTTGTAAGTGATCTGAAGGTGGGTGCCAGTAGCTGAGTTTCCGAGTTTGCAGATGACACCAAAATGATAAGAGTATCAACCAAAAGCCAGCAGGAAAAGGAAAAGGACATGGGTATAGTCTCTTCTCTCCCCTTCCTTCTCCCATCCCTTTATCTTCTCTGGTCCCCCCAACCCTCCTTTCCCTGCTTCTCATGCCCCCTGGTTGTCTCTTTGTTTGGTCAAACAACAATAAAAAATCATGCGCTCTCAGCAAGTATGCTAGAGGAGTGCAGATGTGAAACAGACAGGAACAAAAACAACAGACAAATACACTCAGCACAGCTTCTCAATGATCAAAATGGCATATTTGTTTGATTATAAAGGGCGTATAAGATGCATTACTTAAAAATTTGCTTCTGTGCTTTGAGGCGCTTTGCCTCTTTTGGAGCTATTAACAGGTAGCCTCATTAAATATTCTCCCTTACCCAGTATTTTTCTGTTTTCTGATTTTAAATACCCAGTAGGAATGAGGTACATGCTCAAACCTAAACCTTTTTAATTCTGTATTCAATTTTAAAGGAACAATGTACCAAAGTGCTAACCCGCCATTCAGTTTGTATTATTGTATTATGGATTATCAGATCTGCCAATACAAGTGATCTTATGGAAAGTAAAACAAATCTGAGGAGGGTAGAGGAAGCATATAACCTCCATGTTTGCACTATATAGGGGTAGAGTATAATCAGGAATCAACCCTTTATCAACGATGTCAAGTAACACACCAGCGCGAATAGTGAAACATCCCCAAATCCCCAAATATATAACTACTAAGTAATCATAATAATAATTGCATTCTCCAATAACCAAACACATTAATTCTATATTATGAAATTGTCTTGTATCAGGTTTTTAAATGTTCCTACAGACATAATTGAAGAGTACCTAGACATTCAGTTATATGTATTAAATACTAATGGAAAATGGGAAAGGAATAGGTAAAAAGTAGGGGACAGAAAAAAAATAAATTGCATAATTCATACAGTACAAAATAAACTAAATTCTGATGCTATACATTACCAGATAGTGCATGTCTGTCACATTTCTGAGCAAGGCACGGGATAAAAGGTTGCTGACTTCACCTGGACTTCAAGCAGCTGTTTGGGCTGTCCTCCATTTCCTGTGTGAGATGGTGTCAAGGGGGGTCGAATTGAAGCAATTGGGAGGTGAGGGATCAGCAGCAGTCTCCTCCATTTCCCATGAGAGAAATTGTCAATGGAGGGGCGGGTGCATTGAAGCTATTGGAAGGTGAGGGATTGGTGGCAAAGGGTGGGTAATGGCATGGTGGGGGGCAGCGATGAAGGATTGGAAGGCAGAGGATCAGTAGCAGTGGAATCAGAGCAATTGGGAAGAGGGGGGATCAGCAGCAGAGGGTGGGTAGTTACAGAGCAGGGGGGCAGCGTTGGAGCAGTCAGGAGGTGGGGGATCAGTGGCAGAGGGTGGAGTACTCTTACTGTGTTTATTACTATTCCAGGCTAGCTGCAGGCTTGCTGCCATGCATGCTCTTTTCTCTCACTCAGCCTGAGGTGGTATGCACTGTGACACACTGCTGAAGAGTGTACATTTGTTTGGACATGAGCCAACCACAGAAGGTTGGGGCATCAGTAGCAGAGGGTGGGGTAAATGTGGAGTGAGGGGGAATGCAGCGTAGAAATGACTGGGAGGTGGGGTGGGCACAGAGGGTGGGCAGTTACTGAGTGAGGGGGGCACGTTGAAGTGATCGGGAGGGATTGGTGGCAAAAGGTGGGTAATTGCTGAGTGGGGACAGAGATGACGTGATCAGAAGGTGGAGGATTGGTGGCAGAGGACAGCATTGGAGCTGTCAGGAGGTGGTGAGGTTGCCAGCAGATGCTGGGTAATTACAGAGTGAGGGGCAGCGTTGCAACAATCAGGAGGTGGGGGAGATCGGTGGCAGAAGGTGGAGTACCCCTGCCATCTTTATTATTATTCTAGGCAAGCTGCAGGCTTGCTCTCTCATGCTGTTTTTTTCTTGCTCAGTCTGAGGTGGTGTTTTTGTTGTTTAAGGCTTCTCAGTGCACTATTTGCACAGGCTTGAGAACATGCTGCTTGAAGTGCTTGTTTAGATATGAGCTGCAAGCGCAATGTAGGGGGATCAGCGGCACAGGGTGGGGCTGACTGTACAACAGACCACAACTCAGTCACAGCAGGGGAAAGAACAGGGAAAAACACAGCATGACAACACTATGTCATGCTTCCAGCTCAGCTCCTTGCAGGGCGGACACTACCCATACCTGAAAGCATTGAAGTGCTATCCCATAGGAGTGCTTTGTTCCTTCAGCTACATAAAGTTTCCACCCAGCAGATGGTGACTAGTGTCATGATCAGAGTGCCTGATCATTGGTCTATCTCTGCCGAGCACACTGAAGCTTGAGCAGCATTGAACTCGACACTGACACACCTCTTCAGACTGGTTCTTTGTAACAAAATGATTGCTGCGCATGTATGTGCATGCAGACATAAAAAGGAAACATAAGTGTTAGTTTATCTAAAATCAAACATGTCTTATAATAGTTTTATTTTATATTTTTTTTATTTCCCTGGTCCAACCAACCCCCATCAGTCACTAGCTCTGAGGCTATTGCCATAGCCATCGCATCGTGGGACTCACCTCTGCCCCACCCCCTCAAGCACCCTGGCTTACCCCCCAGGGTGGGGCTGCTGATTCCCTGACGAGCGTGAAATGGTACTGGGGGGGACCCCAGGCACCCTCATTTACCCACCAGGGTGGGGCCATCAGTTCCCCGACAGACGTTAAATGGTACTGATGGGGAGCGATGGGTCACACTCTGCAGTGCAAGGTCCAATCCATGGAGGGCAGATGTCATTCTGTCAGCGGTCTTTTCCTGTTTTTGTATCCAATGGGAGGTGTAGCATGCAGTGACGGAACAACGCCAAAGCGTTCACGTCTGGCACACTTTCTGGTAATTTGGCACCAGCTTGCTGTGACCCCCAGCCTCTGCCAGAGGTCAGTTGCGTGCCGGACACTCACCCGCCCTCCCCCTCTGAGGAGGAGCACCGTCCCATGGATGCTCAGTCCTCCCCCCCAGCACTCCAACACCCTGGGTCCATCCCCGAACCTGGGGTGTCAGCATTGCAAGTGGACACCTTATCACTGTGCCAGTGGGCCAGCTATGTGTCTTATAATAGTTATTTCTAGCAAAGCTCTGTGGTGCTGTATTGGTTTGTTTAAAGGGCCGATATGCAGCATAACTATTATTTGTGAAAAACAGGTGCTTTCTCTTTAGCTTATTTGGTAAAAAGTTTTACCCACCAAAGTCTCTTTCACGAATGCTTTGACATAGTTCCGTCACTGCACCCTACACCTCCCATCGGGTTAATCACACTCCTGGATACACTTTTTTTTTACCGAATTGTTTTTTTTCCTCCTCCAGCCAGTGGAACTCTCTCAGGCATCCTGTAGTACCCCCTGACTCTACCTCCATGCCTGAGAGGCCTCCTGAAACCTGGCACCAGCCCGGCTATCCCACCGGTTCTGAGCCCCCCGAGGTAGGGCCACCCTATCCACCCAAGGCATTCTGTCTGCAAATTCGGGCCGGGCTGGGCTCGGCCCAGGTAAGGAGTGCCTCTGGCGGTGGAGTTTGGTCCTGTTGGATACAGGTGTTGTCGCCTATCCACTTGGCTGGGTATTTTTGCTTTGTCCCTACCCCCCTCCTTCGTTACTCCCTCCCTCTCCCTGATGGAGTCTGGCATGCAGTGACGCCAGAGCGTCTTGCTGTAACTCCGCAACCCTCTATTTCTGGCCCTGAGTGTTGCAGTACTTTTGGTCTCCACCAGAGGTCGCCACGGTGCCTGGCGGAGAATCCCTGGCCCCCCGAGGAAGGAGAGCTGTCCTCCGGATGCACAATTCTTCATCCCCCTGCCGACCCCCGGAGACCTAGGCTCGCTCCCGAACCCGGGTCGCCGGCATGGCGTGGGGTGTGGCATCCAGCACCTCAACCCTCTGCGCCACCGGGCCATCTCTTGGATATTCTCTAAGGAGACAATAAACAATATTGTTTATTTAGCTAGGGGAAATCCCTAGTCCTTAGGTGTGCTGTTTAGCTGTCTTATTTTTTCAGAGGGTCTTATAACGTTAGGGATTCATTTCCTTACCTGACATTGAGAACCAGAGCTTGGGGTTGTCCCAGCTGCACCCTCAACATCTAGTGGAGCAGTGCACAACCCCAACTGAGCTTCTTATAATTGTTGCTAGGTCAACCACGTTTTGGTATGGTGCACTAAAAGTGACCAGTAGCCTTTTAAATGGCTATTTCTTATTGTGTATACTCCAAGGGTATTATAATGACCAAGCACTACTGAATGCTAGCTACTTATTTTATTGCACCTGCTTCAAGTGCTCACTGAAGCCCAAGCGCTATTATATACTGCTATAAAGTTTGCTTCTATCTTTTTAGTGATTAAAGCTAATGTTTTTGTGGTGTTTGTCAGATTTCCTTTTGGATATATATTAAAGATAAGTGTAGTGGGTTACTAAAGACCTTGAATATTACCTGCCTGTGTTCTATATATGTAGAAAGTACATAGAATCCCAGTTGGTGGTGTGCTACAAAAGATTCACCCAAAAATATGACAGTTGGTTAATGTACCATTATGCTGTGCCCGTATGGTTACTGGTGTAATGGGCTAGTAACTAATATATAGTGGAGGGCAGTCCGCTTGGAGGTAAAAAGCCACTGACTAGTGATTCCTGTGTAATTTGATGGGGCCAAGCGGAAGTACAATGAGGAGCCATTATGCTTCCCAATACATCCTTCCAGTTTCCTCCCAATAGCCATGATAATGCATGCTTATCAATATCCCCATAAAATCACCCTTATGTCTCAGAAGGGCAGAAATATCAACCAAAAACATTAAACCACACTCACACAAACACAAAAAAAAACATGGGAAAACAGTGCGTTATGCTAGTTGTAGCAAACATGTCACTCAGGTCCATGCAAAGCAGTATGAGGTCCACCACCATTCAGTCTCTGGAGAACGCCTATCAAAGAAGGACAAGAAATTATAGTGGCATTCCATAACATTGGCACATTATGTCAAACACAGAAAGGTACCCAGGTTTTTAAGGGTCTTAGTGGAACCAAATTTGGGAATAAGCAGTAAAATTCTAAGTCCAAGATGGGATGGCATTAGATATAAATGCTCCTATGAGTTTATAATTTCTCTTATTGAAGCACTCATTATTAAACACAGTATGCTACAGTAATGACAGAAATTTACACACAAAATGAGGACTATCATACTAAAGTATCAGAACAAGAAGATTTGACCCAGTTAGGAAAAAAAATCAAAGAACTGTAAGAATATATCAGGAACAACAAATTTAAAAAATGTCAAAGGGACACTAATGACTATCGCGATAACATAGTCTACACATGGAAACTGCAAGCACATAACAGACTGACTGGTTATGACTGACAGTGATAGCACTGACAACTATACAATGGACACATATTCTAGTAGATCACAAGGAAGATGAACTGATTGTTTAGGACAGGCCCAGGGTACACAAGACCTCTTGGAAGGGACCAGTACAACAGCCTCACAGTATCAAGGACCCAGATTCATGTTCAGGCAACAGGGACCAACAGACTATTCAGACTAGGGTTACCATGGAAGAGACAAAGGAACAGGGAGACAGGGACAACATCAGCAAGGCAGCTGGGGTGGAGAGGAAGACGGTGATTTATAACCTGAGTAAGAAACAACTATCAGAAACAGATATGGTGCTCCTCAGTAAAGAGTTATCCAATACACTTACTAACAAGATGGACAGTTTTCAACTACAGTATGTATTGATTTTGAGAAATGTTATCAGAAATTGACATTAGTAGCACAGTTTGCAGATAAAACTAAGAGAGTGACAGGAAACGAGGCCTGAGACAGGCCAGAAGATCACCTCTTATAATCCGCAAAAAGGGCAATCAGCCCCAGTGGAGACACTAAGATGATTAATACAGACATCATGAAATATTTACAGTCCACAGAACCCCTGCACTCAAACAATATTTCGTAGGAGCACAGTTTAAGACCCTAAGAGATATGAAAACTGACCATAGAGTGGTTATAAAACCAGCAGGTAAAGGAGGGGGCACAAAAATCCTGAACTATGATAACTACAAATAAGAATGCATCGGACAACTCCAAGATATGGAAAATTATACCCCTCTAAAAAAAATCTGACATACATAGAAACATAGATGTAGTCGGCAGATAAGGGCCTTTGGATCACCTAGTCTGCCCATTACTACAATTTACTGTGCTTGTTCAAGCTTCTGTGGAACTAGGTTAGCCCTGTCCCCCCGAATACCAGGATCCCCTTATGCCTATCCCATGCATTTTTAAATCCTGTAATTGTTTCTGCCCCCCCCACCTCTTCCAGCAGGCTGTTCCATTTGTCCACCACCCTCTCTGTGAAAAAGTATTTCCTCATGCTTCCGCTGAACCTCTCTCCCTCCAGTTTCTTCCCATGTCCCCTAGCCCTGGAGCATCTTTTTCTTAGAAAAATTGTGTTTTCCTGCACCTTGTTTCTCCCTGTGAGGTATTTCTATGTCTCAATCATATCCCCCCTCTCCCTTCTCTCCTCTAGGGAATACATATTTAAGTCTTTTAGCCTGCCCACGTAGGGTTTGTGATGTAATCCTTGCACCATCTTGGTTGCCCTCCGTTGAACTGCCTCCACCCTATGTCCTTTCATAGGTAAGATCTCCAGAACTGGACACTGTAATCAAGGTGTGGCCTCATTAATGTCCTGTATAGGGGAATTATTACCTCCCCTTTCCTGTTGGTGATACTCCTGCCTATGCATCCCAGCATCCTGTTTGCTTTTCCTGCGGCCTTGTTGCACTGACTCCCTACCTTGAGGTCATCAGAGATGATGACCCCTAGGTTCCTTTCCAGTTTGGAGCATTCTGTAACCTCCCCTCCCAGCTGAAATGTTGCTCCTGGGTTTTTGTGCCCCATGTGCATTATCTTGCACTTTTATTAAATCTCAGCTGCCAGTCCCTTTACCAGTCCTCAAGCTTCTGCAGATCTCTCCTCATTCTCTACACACACCCCAGCATGACTACCCTGTTGCAGAGCTTTGTATCAACAGTAAAGAAGCAAATATTCCCTTCTTCCCTTCTTCCCTTCTAGGCCCTCTGTAATGTCATTGATAAAGATATTGAAGAGGACTGGTCCCAGCACAGATCACTGTGGAACCCCACTAGTCACCTTTCCCTCTGTGGAGTGATAGCCATTCAATACCACCCTCTGTGTTCCGCTATCTAGCTAATTTTCCACCCACTTTACCACCATCTTCCCTACTCCCATGTTCCCTAGCTTAACATCCTTCTGTGTGGCACAGTATCAAAGGCCTTGATGAAGTCTAGGTAGGCAACATCTACTGCCCCTCCCTGATCCACCTTTCTTGTCACCCAGTTGAAGAACTCAATGAGGTTAGTCTGGCATGGCCGCCCTCCTGTAAAACCATGTTGCCTTGAGTCCTAGACATCAGACATGTCAAAGGAGATTCATCATGTGATATCTTGTGCACTAAAGATGGGATGAAGAAGAAGATGGGAGAACAAGATCCTTACTAAAGGTGCCCAACATTTTCAGGAATTGACTCCTTGCTGGAACTTCTGTCCAGCTATGTGAATTATTTCACCCAGCCACTGGTGAGCCTGATGAGCACATATATCCAAGATACATAATGTGCACTCAGACCAATTGAGGAAATCAGTAACATCTATACCTCAATTCCACGTGAAAGGGGCCCGTGGGCCCTGGCAGAGGCTTGTTAACAGAGGGAACAAGGTGAACTCCCACCAACAGATGTTTATATCCAATTGCCAGAAATTGTATTAAAAGGAATTATTTCAAGTTTGAGAACAATTTTCATAGAGAAGTAAATGGTATGCTATGGGAAGCACCATGGCCCCTAAATACGCCAATCTGTATATTTATGTCTTTGTACACAAATCATGCATGAAGTAAAAAACCCATATCACTGTAGCATTTTATTACGGAAACACTACATTGATGACATTTTCATCATGTGGCAGGGTACTAAGGCAAAGTTGGATACTTTTGACCGTTACATCACCTCAAGAAACCCACACCCAGAATTAAGCAAACACACTGATTACTGCACTGTCCCTTTCCTTCATCTGAACTCGGAGCTGGAAGATGGTCTGATCGTTACTACACTACATAGGAAACCAGTGGACAGAAACACAACCCTACGATCTGACAGTTACCTTGACCTCAAATTGACTGAATCCATCCCATACTCCCAGCTTCTTAGGGCAAGGAGAAACTGAAGTGGACATGTTGATTTTCAACAAGAAAAAGAAATTGTTAATAACAGATTTAAGGGTTGAGGATACCCAAACTGGAACTTGAAAGAAACACATAGGAAAGTAGTGTTAGTCAACAGGGAGGACACTCTAGCTGGAGTACCGTAACACCACAATCTGGACTAAGCTGTTTGGTCATCAGCACCAGATACAGTGAACAAACCACAGTAGTTAGAAAGATCATCAGTGATTACTGGCACACATCAGAGTACCATACAGAGGGCATTACCAGATTTAACCAGATGCCACTAGTAACTAAAAAAAAAAAAGAATTGCACTCTTAAGGACAAATTAGTCCATACACAATACAATGGAACCCTCTTATAATGGACCTGTTTGTGTAAGCAGGTTTTGTCTATTTTGTCCATTGTAAGGGGAGTCTGCTATATCCTAAAATCTTAAAATATAAATCTCCTTTACTACATACAGTACCTCCTTCTCTGCCAAGGGGAGTGCAGGAGGTTTCTCTTAAAGGCAACCTGTGCTCTGGAATAAGTTGTCAGGTATCAGGTGATGTTCGTGATGACCTGATAGTGCCAGACAAACCAGCTGAATGATCAGGTGATGATTAGGAGGCAGTTCACATCATGTAACAGGAGCACAGAATAGCTTGTAGTGTCCGCTGGACCAGGGGTTGCAGAGTATGGTGTAAATGGGACTTTTAACATTACAGGCATAACTTTTGACTTTTGGCAAGGTGGATCTGTCCATTATAAGCGGGTGTCTGCTATAACAGTGTCCACTGTAAGTGGGTTGCACTGTATTAGTTTCCAAACAGAAAAAAACAACAGCTGCTGCTGGGACCATTGACTCCAGTAAACTACTAAAGCGGAAACTGTGCCCAGTACTCAACACAAGTCAAACAATTTTAATTTGAAGACCCATATACTAATAAAATTTAAAGCATGAGGGACTTCATAACCTGCATAACAGCACATGTAGTGTATGTACTGCAGTGCACAGGTGATAAATTGTATGTCGGAAAAACAACTAGAGAACTTAAGCAGAGAGTGCCATAAAACAAAATTGGTATTTCTTGAAAAGAAATCCTTAGTGGCTATGCATGTTCTTAGGCTGGCCATATTGCAGCATCCTTGCATGTCAGGTGATTGGAAGTGGCGAAGAAGGACCCCAGAGGGGGAACTAGAGAACTGCATTTGAAAAGAAGAAAAATAGAGTGGATTGACCAGTTGGATACACTTAATAAAGAAAAAGGAATGCATGAACATGAAGACTTGAGTAACTTTTGTTGGTTTTCTCCAGGCACTACATGGTGATGGACCTCATTCTGCTCTGCACAGAAACCTAGAATTTGATGGCAGATAAGGACTGCTTGGCCCACCTAGTCTGCCCATTTCCCTACCTAACGGATAAGCTGCAGATCCTAGTTAACCAACAGCCTACTTCCTCCTACCCCCCCACAAGAATTGCCTTATGTCTGTCCCATGCATTCTTCAATTCCCCCACTGTTTTTGACTCTACAATCTCCTCAGGAAGGCTGTTCCATGCATCTACAACCCTCTTTGTGAAGAGATGCTTCCTCACATTACCTCTGAGCCGTCCCCCCTCTATCTTCAAATTGTGCCCCCTTGTTCTTGCACATCTCTTTTTCTGAAAGATGCTACCCTCTTGGACTTTGTAATTCCCTTGAGGTATTTGAAAGTTTCTATCATGTCCCCCCTCTCCTTCCTTTCCTCGAGGCTATACATCTTAAGCTCCTTTAGTCTTTCTTCATATGTCTTCTGGTGCAGACCCTGTACCATTTTGGTTGTCCTCCTCTGGACAGCCTCCACCCTGTCTATGTCTTTGTGGAGATGGGGTCTCCAGAACTGTACACAGTACTCCAGATGTGGTCTTGCCAACTGTCTGTACAGAGGGATAACAACTTCCTGTTTTCTACTGGTGATGCCTATCCCTATGCATCCCAGTATCCCCCCAGTCCTCCTTACTGCCTTCTCACATTGCTGGCTCACCTTGAGGTAGTCTGATGTGACTACCCCCAGGTCCCATTCCATTTTTGTTGTTGTCAGTATCTCACCTCCCACTTTGTACTCTTCCCCTGGGTTTTTGTTTCCCAGGTGCATTACTTTGCACTTCTTTGCATTGAATCTAAGCTGCCATACATGTGACCATTCCTCCAACCTTGCTAAGTCCCTTTTCATCGTTTTCACCCCACCTTGCATATCAACCCTATTGCAGATATTTGTGTCATCTGCAAAGAGACATACTTTCCCTTCCAGTCCCTCTGCAATGTCACTTATAAAGACATTAAAAAGGACCAGCCCCAGTACTGAACCCTGTGGTACCCCACTAGTAACCCCCTTTCTTCACTGTGGACTCTATTTATTATTACCCACTGTGTCCTGTTGTCCAGCCAGTGTTTTACCCAGGCTACCACCCTTGGACCCACTCCCAGGCTGGCTAATTTGTTTATTAATCGTTTGTGCGGGACTGTGTCAGATGCCTTGCTAAAGTCTAGGTAGGCCATGTCCACAGCCCGTCCCTGGTCTACTACTTTGGTCACCCAATCAAAGAAATCAATTAGATTTGTCTGACATGACCTTTCTGCTGTGAATCCATGCTGTGTTGGGTCCTGTGCCCCACTGGCCTCCAGGTACTCAACAGTTCTTTCCTTCAGAAGTGATTCCATCATTTTCCCTACCACTGAGGTCAAACTAACAGGTCTGTAGTTTCCTGCCTCTCTCTTGCTCCCACTTTTGTGATGGGGAATCACATCTGCCCTCCTCCAGTCCTCAGGTACCACACCATCCTCCCATGATTTATTAAAAAGGGTAGTCAGTGGTGTTACTAGTTCTTCCCTTAGTTATTTTAGAATTCTGGAGTGAATCCAATCAGGCCCCATTGCTTTATCCATCTTCAGCTTTAAGAGTTCTTTCAGAACCCTTTCTTTTGTGAAAAGACTAATATCAACCCCCCTATCCAGAGTGATTCTATTGACTGGATTAGGTAACTCTCCCTGCTTTTCCATTGTGAATACTGAGCAGAAGTATTCATTTAGTATCCCAGCTTTTTCACTGTCACTCTCTGCCCAATCACCTTCCTCTTTATTCAGCCTCAGTATCCCTGCCTTAGTCTTTCCTTGCTCCCTAATGTACCTGTAAAAGGTTTTATCCCCCTTCTTAACTGAGTTGGCTATCTTTTCCTTGGTTTGCGCCTTTGCTATTCTGACTGCCTTCCCGGCTTCCTTCTGCTTTAACTGGTACAGTTCTCTGTTCTGCTCCTTCTGTGTTTCCTTATACTTCCTGACTGCTATCTTTTTCTCCCTTACCTTCCCTGCCACATCTTTTGAGAACCCTAGTGTTTTTTTCTTTCGTTTTGATTTATTTGCTTCACACAAAGCCTTGTTGCCTCTGTGATGGTGGTTTTGATGTTTCCCCATTGTTGCTCCACCCCACCTTCTTGCCTGTTTGCTAGTGCTTTTCTGAGGCACTCTCCCATTTTGACAAAATCAGCCCTCCTGAAGTCCAGTACCTTCCCTTTTGTATGACTTGACTCTATAGCTAAGTTTATCATGAGCCAACATTGTTGGTCACTTGTTTCCAGGTGGCTACCCACTTCAAGGTCAGAGATCCTCTCTCCATCCCCATTTGAGAGTACCAGGTCTAAGATTGCTCCCTCCCGAGTGGGTTCCAAAACTAGCTGTCTGAGGCATGCCCCCTGTAGGGCATCGAGAATGGCCCTGCTCTTGGATGTGGCTGCAGCAAAGGTGCTCCAGTTAACATCTGGAATATTCAGGTCCCCCATCAGCAATATCTCCCCTTTCTTTGCCATCCCAAGGATGCCTTCTATCATTTCCTTGTCTGTTTTCTCCCCCTGAGATGGGGGGTCTGTATACAACCCCTGTGTGGATTGTGGTGCCATTTCCAGTCTCCAGGGTGACCCACAGTGCCTCATGTCCTCCCTGTTTACCCTTTAGTTCTGTTTCTTTGATCCCTTCCCTTAACTGTCCCACCTGTAGATTGTGTAGCCTATTATGTTGACACCCCAGTCATGGTTTTCTGTGTACCATGTTTCTGTGACTGCCACGATATTCAGGCATCCCTCTTCCATCAAGGCCACCATTTCAGGGAGCTTTTTACCTAGACTATGGGCATTGGTACTCATTACCCTCCATTTCATACAACATGAAGTCCTGCTGTTTTCTGACATTTTGCAGTTAGCCCCAGCATTTGAACTGCTCCAGAGAAGAAAGAGTTAACTCTATGCCAGAGCATAGAACGTTGAGCTCGAGCTCGGTTCAAACCTCTGTCTGCTGCACTTTGAAGTGTAACCGTCAGATTCTTTACTCCGCCTAACTGAACAGTCACTCTGGAGATCTCTCCATTGCTTTCGGGTCAGTAACAGTAAAACGTTGGTTTTATATCACATTTTCTTTATTTTACTGCAGTTCAGATCCCTGTCTGTGGTACAGTAAGTGCATACTGTAGGTAGTAGACTAAATGTTATTTCTGTGTGTGGAAATTGTAAAAAAGGTTTTCAATCGGTTCGATCGGAACCGATTGTCTGGTTTTGCTTTAATTTTATTTACAGTTTAGTGTGAGGTACCGGTCCTTATTGGTCCTACAAAAAGCGTATTTCAGACAGTTTTTTCCAATACCCATAACACGGTTAGGAACCAATAAGGGGGTCTTGCCTGGCTTAAGCTGAATAAAGGGTAAGTGTTAGGATGGCTATGTCTGAGAAACCCAAAATTAAAACCAGGCCCACTGGGTTTTAACACTGCAGTGAGTGTGGGGAGGCCTTTGCTAAGGCTGATCCCCCAGACCACCAGTGTCTACTATCTGGGGTTTGACCACCTCAGTTCAGACTGCCAAATATGTTAAAAAAATTGCCTAAGGCCACCCTGGAGAAAAGATTGGGCAGGCTTAGGGAAAAGGAGGCAGAGAAGTCCGCTGACCCGGATGGCCAGCCCAATTCGGTTCTAACCGAACCTGAGGGAGTGCCCTCTGACCTGGGTGATACTCCCTTGGGCAATAGGAGATCTGATTCTGAGGGGTTGGTTCCAGCTAAGAAAAAGAGAAAGGAGAAATCGGTTGGTTCGGATCCAGAACTGCATCGTCCGACCGCCGAAGAAATTACCAGGGCGATTAGTATTGTTGAATCGCTCCGTCCGGTTCTGACCGATCTGGCACCTCTCGGTAGGCGCTCGGTTCGGTCGATTCTTCCAGTTCCGGACTATTGTCCAGGAGAATATTATGAACCAGATCTGGAGGGGGATGAAGACTACGATGACAATGATGATGGTATAGAAAGTCTGGACGAGCCCATAGAACCGGACATCTCCCCAGAACAGCCTTCTAGTGTTTCTCCTGCTAGGCTTTCTGAGTCCCCATCCCACTTTTTGTTTTACAAAAAAGTGGCAGAAACCGTCCAGCTCCCTCTGGTTGAAGCTGCTGGGGAACAAGAGGAGCCTGACATTTTGGAAATGATGGACATCCCAGAGTCAAAAAGATGTCTATTCCCCTCCATAAATCCCTGGGGAAATGGACAAAAAACTAATTAAAACACCAAACTCTTTACCTCCTGTGGACAAACGAATGGACAGGAGGTACATGCCATCAGGCTGAGGTACAGAGTTCTTGTACCAGCAATGCAGCCATGTTGGGGTTGTGCAGGCTGCAGCCTGTGATAAGGCTAGCATTCCCTTGGCTTCACACCTCCCAGATAAAGACTCTAGGAAGCTGGATGCCATGGCTAAAAACAGTACTTGGCATCCTTCTTGGGACTCAGGCAGGCTAACTACATGGTCTACACAGCTAGATAACAGAAGTCCAGATGAGATACTGTTCTGGAACTGGTTAAAGAGGGTTCCTCCCAGCTAGCCACGGAGCTGGAGGAGGTGGCTGCTGATGGGATAGAGGCATCTAAGATCCAATTTCATGCTACTGTAGACTGTAATGATGTATCATCATGAGTCATGGCTACATCTGTGTCTATTCAGAGATTGGCTCAGATGTACTAGCCTCTCACAGGACACCCAGGCTAAGGCCATGGATTTCTCTGTGGTGGATAATTCTCTGTTTGGGGAGCAGACAGAGAATTATCTGAAAAAAAATGGACGCGTACAGGACCACCTACAGGAGTGCACAGACCAAGGAAAGGCAAGCAACTCCTCAAAAGCAGCAGTCTAGGGGCAGGGGCAGGCCTTTTCACAGGCCTTTCTACAAGGCACAGGCCTCCTCTCCTTTTCCTCAGAGGGAGTTCTTCAGAGGAAGAGGCAGAAGGGGGATGAGCAGGGCTGCATCCTCCTCTCAGTCCAAGGCTCCTGCTAAGCAGACACCCTGATGTGTCAGCCTGGGTCGACTCCCCTTTTCCAGTAGGAGGCAGGCTGACTTACTACTTCCAGGCCTAGAAGTCTTGTTACCTCAGACCAGTGGGTCCTGGAGGTAGTGAGCCAGGGACTGGCTCTCAGCTTCAAAAAATTCCCAAAGCAGAGAGTCAGGTCTTTTCCACCTGCAAACACCTCCAAAACCATCGCCCTAGAGGCAGAGGTTTCCTCTCTGTTGGCTCTCAGAGCCATAGAAAGAGTTCCTACTACACACAGGGGCAAAGGTATGTACTCCAGATACTTCCTTATCCCAAAAAAGACAGGGGAGTGGTGGCCCATCCTAGACTTAAGATACTTAAACAAGAACCTAGTCAAACCAAAATTCAGAATGGTGACTCTGGGAGTAATTCTTCCCTCTCTGAGGCTAGGAGATTGGTTAGCCTCCCTGGACCTCAAGGATGCCTACTTTCACATTCCCATCAGGTGCTCCCACAGAAAGTACCTCAGGTTTGAATTGCCTTCAGGCTATTATCAGTTCAGAGCAATGCCCTTTGGACTAACATCAGCACCAAGGGTGTTCATGAAATGCCTAGCAGTAGTAGTAGCCTTTCTAAGGAGACAAAACATTTTCATATTTCCATACCTGGATGACTGGCTCATTGTGGGGCAGTCTTCAGACCAAGTCAAGTCAAATCTGCAAGTGATCCAACAGTTGCTCACTTCTCTGGGTTTCCTCATCAATCTTCGAAAGTCAGTTCTCGAACCAGTGCAACTCCTGACCTTCATTGGGGTAGAGTTGGACACTGTCCAAGCAAAGGTTTTTCTTCTCTTGGCAAGGGTAAAGTCTCTTACAGATATGCCTGCTTCTTTTCACCTTCTGGTGTCTCGCCTGGCAAGGCATTTTCTTCAACTCCTGGGCCACATGGCAGCTTCCACTGCAGTGGTTCAAGGGGCCAGATTTCAGATGAGGGACGTCCAGTTCCACTTGAGGGCGTTTGGTCTCAGAAAAAAGATCCTCTAACCAAACTGATCCCAGTGACTCAGACTCTGATGCAGACTCTCCAATGGTGGTTGGATCAGGACAACCTCAGACAAGGAGTCCCATTTATCACCCAGACTCATTCGGTGGTATGGACCACAGATGCTTCTCTCTTGGGGGGGAGCTCACTTGGGAGCTCTCACAGCACAGGAAGTGTGGTCCCCTCAGGAGTCTCTCCTTCATATCAGTCTTCTAGAGCTCAGGGCAGTGTACCTGGCTCTACAAGCTTTCTCAGAATCAGTACAGAACAAGGTGGTTCAGGTCAGGACAGACAACACCACCACCACCATGTGGTACATTAACAAGCAGGGAGGCACTCAGTCTATGGTCTTGTGCATGGAAGCCATGAAATTTTGGTCTCTGGCTTATTCTCTGCAGACATCTCTGGTGGCAGTCCACCTTCCAGGGAAGGACAATGTGCTAGCAGATGCTCTGAGTAGGATATCTCAGGGCCATCACGAATGGTCCCTGGATCCCCTAGTGTTAAAAGTGATTTTTTCAAGATGGAGCATTCCAGAGATAGATCTGTTTGCAGCCCCAAACAATCACCAACTTCCTGTCTTCTGTTGCAGACCCCCAGTCTTAGGCTCAGTCCCTCTGGATGCTGTACTTCTGGATTGGCAGGGGACATTTCTGTATGCTTTTCCTCATTTTCCCCTGTTGTTCAAAGTTATGGTCAAGATAAGGTCACAATCTTGCAAAGTGATCCTGATTGCTCCAGACTGGGCCAGGCAGCCTTGGTACCCTCTCTTGCTGTCCCTAGCCATCCATCTTCCCCTATCTCTTCCCAAGAATCACAATCTGTTAACCTAATCTCAAGGGAGGATTTGGTACCCCAACCTTCGGTCTCTCAACCTCAAGGCATGGCTCTTGAAGAGTTAGAATATGTAAGCCTGCATCTTTTTCAGGGGGTTCTGGATATTCTCAAAGCCTCTCAGAAACCTGCCACCAGTAAAACCTATAATTCCAAATGGAAAAGATTTAGCATGTGGTTTTCCAATAAGCAGATATCTCCAGATACTGCTGATTTGGCTACAGTTCTGGATTATATGGTTCATCTTAATGGCTTAGGCCTCAGACCAGCTACTCTGAAAGTACACTTGGTAGCTGTTTCTGCATTTCTGTCAGTGGGAAGGGTTTCCTCACTGGCATCTCATCCTGTTTTCTGTAAATTCTTTAAATGATTGCTCCATACCAATACCCCCTTTACGGATCCTACTCCTGTTTGGGATCTTAATGTTTGCATTGCTCAGCTTATGCAGCCCCCTTTTGAGCCTTTGGCCTCAGCAGACCTTAAGTACTTGACTTGGAAAGCTGTGTTCCTGGTAGCTATTATCTCTGCCAGGCGTATCAATGAATTACAAGCTCTGTCAGTGGAGTCTGATTTTATCTCATTCCATAGAGGTAAGGTGGTCCTTAGATCTAACAGAAGGTTCTTACCCAAAGTGGTTTCAGATTTTCATCTGAACCAGTCCATGTCTCTTCCTGTCTTCTTTACTGATCATTTTTCTTCAGGGGACAGAAGGTTACACAGCTTGGATTCCACTAGCGGTACAGTTGCTTCTCTGGCTGCTGCGAGAGAGATACCATTATTAGAGATATGCAAAGCAGCCACCTGGAAAACAGTCCATACATTCACCAAGCATTACTCCCTGGATATCCAGGCTAGGAGTGATGCTAGGTTTGGTACAGCAGTACTGCAGAGACTGTTCCCAAAATAGGTTTGTCCCTCCTCCATGGAGGTACTGCTTGGTAGTCTGCATAATGTCAGAATACAGCAAGACTTCATAGGTTCATAGATTTATGCGGGTTCAGTAGGTATTTCTACCTTTTATGAACACACCACCCCATTATGGGTGGAAACTATATTTTAGATCACCGATATAGTTGTCTAAGGTAATTTTAAATGTAACAATTGATTTACTAAGTACCACGTTGGATGGAAGCTTATTCCATGAGCTTACAACCCTTTGAGTGTACCAATTATTTCTTTTAACCGTGTTGCTATTTGTACCTTTGAGTTTTAGTGTATGAGATCTGGTATTTATGGCAGTCTTTTTCTTTTGTAATCCTATAGTTTCTAGTATTATTTTGTTCTGAAATGCTTTGTATGTTAAGCATAGGTCACCACGAAGTCTTCTATAATCCATTGAATAAAGACCTGTTTTTTTTTTAGTCTGGTTTCATAGTCTAACTTTTGAATAGTATTTATTTTCTTAGTTGTTTTTCTTTGGATGTTTTCAATTATTTTTTTTATTTTTAATTAAGTATGGAGGCATAACAGATGAACAGTATTCTAAATGCGGTCTAACAAGACCAGTATATAATGGCAACAGAACTTTTTCATCTGTACTTTTAGTATTTCTTAATATACAGTTTAATATTTTATTACTTTTTTTAACAGCTGTTATTGTATGTGTGTTATATGTAAAGTCATTTGTAAGAGTAACTCTTAAATCTTTTTCTTGCTGGGTTATTTGTAAATCAGTATTATTAATAGTAATATGTGAAACATAGGTTATGTCTGCCCAAGTGCGTTACCTTACACTTTGTTTCATTAAACAGTAGACCTTTTTTCATAGACCAGTCAACTAAGTGATTTAAATTGTTTTGCATTTCAACAGCAGAATTTTGTTCATTTATAATGCTTCCTATTTTACAGTCATCAGCAAATTTGACCAACCAACAAGAGTTGTTTAATGGACACATAGATGAAATAAGAATATTAAAAAGGGTAGGGCCCAATACCGAGCCCTGAGGAACACCACTAGTAACCGGGTCCCATTTTAATAGATAGCCCTTCACTGATACCTGTTGAGATCTGTTTGACAACCAAGCATGTATCCATCTAATTATTATCGGATTAATTTTTAATTTCTCTAGTTTGGATATTAGTATTTCGTGTGACACTGAGTTAAATGCCTTAGAAAAATCTAAGAATATTATATCTACTGATAATCCTTTATCCAAAGCATTGCTAACTGGTTCCAAGAAGTACAGAAGATTAGTTTGACACGATCTGTTCTTGACAAAGCCATGTTGATAGACATCAGTGATATTATTTTCAACTAAATAATTAGAAATTCTATTCTTTAGTATTCTTTCAAGCAGTTTACATATTACATCCGTTAAACTAATTGGCCTGTAATTTTGCTCTTGGCTTTTGCTACCACCTTTGTGGATTGTTATAACTACAGCTTTGTTCCATGTTGGAGCCATAAGCCCTGTATTCATTGATAAATTAAATATTAATGTTAATGGTCCAACCAATAGTTCCTTTAAATTAGTAATGAATAATGGTGGAATACCATCTGGTCCAGGAGTACCACTATTTTTTAAGTTATCAATAGCATCTAATACCTCACCCTCTATTGTAGGGGAGAAATACTATTTTTTTTTATTTTTTCACCTGCAGATTCTAACTTGTTTGGTTTAAAAGTGTTTATGAAATAGTTGTTCAATCTATTTGCAATTTCTGTTTCATTGGTTATTATCTGATTTGATGACTGGAAGGGTCCTATAGAAGGATTGTTTATTTTTAATGAACCAATGTAGTTATAAAATGATTTTTTGTTTTCTTTAACATTAATTGTAAGTTTTTCTTCAAGGTTCCTTTTTTGTTTTATAATCATATTCTTACTTTTATTTGATATTTGTTTATATCTGTCCCAACAAGTGCTAGTTTTATTTTTCCTAAATTTCTTATATAAACGTTGTTTTTTTGCCAAGATTTTTTTTATTTTCTGATTCCACCACAAGAGAACTCTTTGATTTTTTATGTATTTCTTTCTGATGGGGACCCATAATTTAATACTTGTATTTATTTTTGACGTAAGTTTATTATAAACTAAATTAATGTTATTGTCAATAAGGTCAGAAGCCCAATTCCATTCCATAAAGTATTGTTTAATTTTTTTATAATTAGCTTTTTTAAAATCTTTTACAATTGTACAGCCCAATGTTTCGGTCGAATAACTTAATTTCATTGTTGTGTGTATCATATTATGATCACTATTTGCAAGTGGATGTTTGATAGTAACATTTGCCTCTGCATTTTCTATATTAGAGAATATCAGATCTAATATGTTGTTTCCTCTTGTAGGTAATTTTACCAGTTGATTTCAATTATTTATGTTAATTAAATCTAAAAATGTACTATCTATTGATGTGCTGCCTTTTAAATGGAACCAATCAATATTTGGGAAGTTGAAATCTCCCATGAGTAAACAATTCTGACCCTGTAAATTGTCTTCTATATTGTTTATAAACATATGATTTTCCTCTGTATTTAAATTTGGAGCTCTATATCCAAGTCCCACTATAATAGTATGTTCCAGTGTAAGATTTATTTTAATCCATATTAATTCACTTGGAGTATCTTTATTTGGATTAATTATTGGATAGCTTTTCAGTTTATTATTAATATATAAAGCTATTCCACCTCCACTAGTATTAATATGATTTTTTTTTATATTTTATATAGCCTGGTATTTCAGTAGCCCAGTCATCATCCTTAAACCATGTTTCAGTAACTCTGCATATATCAATTTTATTTGTATGTAGATACTCAGATAGTTCGTCTGTTTTATTCAAGAGACTTCTTGCGTTTAGGAGTAATATATTAATTTTAGTATTTTCTAGTTTTGTTATTTCATGGTCCTTGGAAGTACAGTTAATTATGTTGTCTTTTTTATTTTGTCCTTGTGTGGTTTCAGTATTAAGAGAATCCAATGATTTTGGAATCCCCCACCCATAACTTAGTTTAAAGATTTTTGTATGTGAGATAACATTTGTTTACCTAATAGGGCATTCCCTCCTACTAGGATGTAGTCCATCATATGAAAAGAGTTCATCTCTATAGATAAAGTCTTCCCAATGCGTTATGCATCCTAGTTCCTGTTTCAAGCACCATTTTCTCAACCAATTATTTATCAATTTGATTTTGTTTAGATTATATTGAGAAGCTTTAGGTATCGGTAGAATTTCTGAAAAAGTAAAACTACAGTTTAGATCCATTAATTTGTTTGTCATTGAGACATAATCTTGTTTAATTTTGTTTATTGGTTCTCTTAATATGTTATTAGCTCCTACGTGGATTATAACCTTAGGATTTTGAGACTTTGGTAGTATATTATCCAGCATTAAGGTGATATCCCCTATTTTTGCACCTCTAAAGGATGATACCATTCTAAACACTTTATCATGATTGCAAATCTGTCTATCAAGGAACTTAACCACAGAATCCCCCAAAACAAAGGGAGAATGAGGTGTTATTTCCCTTTCTAAAATTGTTTGATTAGGAACTTCACTAAGTCTATGATTCATTAAGTCATCTGAATTATCAGAATTTTGATATTCCATAGTTCCATTAGGTAGTTTATCAATAATCAAATGATCTGTCTCATTCTCTTTATTTTCAGAAGTACTGAGGATTGAGTATTGGTTTGACAAAGGTAGTTCAAAAGCTTTTGCCCTTCTACCATTTTTTGTTGCTCTAGTATTGCTTACAGTAACCCAATCACAATCTAAGTTAGTTAGATCATTTTCTGTTGGTCTTTTTTTATTGATGTTTAATTGTTCAACTGGTGGATTAGTGGTTAGCATTTGTATCAATGGTTCCATATTTAAACTAGAGTCGTTTGAAAATGAATTAAATCATATTTGTTAAATTATCAATATTTCCACTTTTCTCAGTCAATGGCTCTGTTTGGAATTCACTAGTTGTTTGAAATCTATGTACCATATTCTTTTGACTTGCTTCTAGGCATTGCAGCCTCACTCCAAATGTTTAAATTTCTTGTTGAAGTTCTTCATTGATTATACATTTGATGCATTTATAACTTAGTTGTTGATTTAATAAATCTGATGTAAACGAATACATATTGCAAACTGGGCATTTGATACCAATATCTCCTGTTTCTGTTTTAATATAGTCAGCCATGGTAAACAATTCAATTCCAATTAATTTCAATGTAATATAAAGCAAATTCGGTTACCCAGCTTAGTAAGTGTGTAAATCCTCGTTTCCACGCTTGAACACACCAAACTGGCATGAATCGTGTCTTCTATAGCGAATGCGCGCTGCCCTGCTTGACTCGCCCTGCTCATAGCAGGGCTGTTTTAAGGAGTCAGGTGACTCAGAAGCTCGTCTGTAGGGTAACAAAATCGTAGCGTTTTTCAAAACACTCAAATTTAGTCCCAAGTAGCTTCTTAACTTTCAAATAACTAGGAAAAGCCCCAGAAGTTGTCAACATTTAAAAGGTTTTAAAAATAAAGGTTTAAATCTGAGTCTGCAGTTCTCAATGCTATGGTGAGAACTACAGGCTCCTCTTCCTGCTTCCTGTGCAGGGCTCCAAGCAATAGGTACAGTTTTATACTAAGCACTAATTGTTTTATCCTTTTAAAAAAAAAACAAATGTACACAGTGCAACAAGTATATATCAGCAGTCAGAGTAGCTAAATTTGCTCCTGCTCATAGCGGGGCTGTTTTAAGGAGTCAGGTGACCCGGAAGCTCATCTGTAGGGTCACGAAATCGTAGCGTTTTTCAAAACGCTCAGATTTAGCCCCAAGTAGCTTCTTAACTTTCAAATAACTAGGAAAAGCCCCAGAAGTTGTCAACATTTAAAAGGTTTTAAAAATAAATGTTTAAATCTGAGTCTGTAGTTCTCAATGCTACGGTGAGAACTACAGGCTCCTCTTCCTGCTTCCTGTGCAGGGCTCCAAGCAATAGGTACAGTTTTATACTAAGCACTAATTGTTTTATCCTTTTAAAAAAAAACAAAATGTACACAGTAGAACAAGTTTTATAGTGCAACAAGTATATATCAGTAGTCAGAGTACCTAAATTCGCTCCCACTCGTAGACTTCATGTTGTTTGAAGAAAAAATTTCTCACCTTAGTAATTGTGTTTCTTCTAATGGAGTCTTGCTGTATTCTGACCTCCCCCCACCTCCCCTCTCAGAACCTGTTTTTTGGGAAATGGGCTGGCAGGTACAGTGTTGCACCTCAGGGGTGCACTTAGCACTCCCCCTATATTGGGAAGGGGAGTAGGTTATGTTATATTGTTTTTTTATAGTTATGTTTGTTCACTGCCTAGTTTTTGTTTTGGAGTTATCAACTTGAGTCTTTTGGGGTCCCAAAACATTTGGTTTCCTTTTGGCTAGTAGTTTTACAATTTCCACCTTGCAGGTGTAGTTAGTTAGGATTAGCTTGTAAGAATCGGACGGTTACACTTGAAAGTGCAGCAGACAAGGGGTTTGAACTGAGCTCGAGCTCCATGTTCTGTGCTCTGGCATAGAGTTAACTCTTTCCTCTCCGGAGCAGTTCAAGTGCTGGGGCTTACTGCTTAATGTCAGAATATAGCAAGACGCCGTTAGAAGAAACACAATTACTAAGGTAAGTAATTTTTTCTTTTTTATGGCTTTATTTCTTTTTGCCCCATCCCTGTCCTTACTGCCTTTGTCTTTTTCTCCATTTACCTCTGCCCTTCTCCCTATCGACTGCTCTATCATCATGTTTACCTCACTAACTACCCCGATTTTTTTGTGGGGGCTAGGATTTCCCTTCTCCTTTTCAGTGCCTCCCCCTTGGCTAGTTTAAATGCTTCATGATGAAGCATTTAAACCTATCACCTAGGATCCTGGTTCCCCTTCTGGATAGATGCAGACTGTCACGCCTGTATAGGCCTGCATCCCTCCAGGTGGAGCACCAGTCCTCAATGAAGCCAAATCCCTGAGTTCTGCACCAGTTTTTCAACCAGTCATTGTATCCCATGGTGTGGAGTACCCTAGCCTCATCCATGCCATAGACAGGTAGCACTTCCGAGAAAGTTACCGTGTGTGCTACTTGTCTAAGACCCTTCCCCAACTCCACAAACACCTGTTGCACTGCTCTGATCCCATTCTCAGCCAGGTCATTTGTCCCTAAGTGGATAATGACATCCAACCCACTCCCCCTTGCAGCTGCTCCCACGATCCTGAGAATTCATTTCCTGTCCCTCTAAGCCATGGCGCCGGGCAGGCACCTTACCTCCCTTTCCCCTCCCTCCCCCAGTTCTTACCCCCTAACAACTGAGTCCCCCACCAGTAGTTATTTCCTTCCCCAGTGGGGTCCTGTGCCACCCTCCTGTGAGTCTCCATTTTGGAGGTTCCCAGCATCCTCCTTGGTCTCCACTGCTGGTGCCTCCATAGAGGAACCATGCTCTGCCAGAGTGGTGAATAAATTGTGGAGAGGCACAACTGGAAAGGTGCGCCTCAGTTCCACCACCCTCACCCTCCCTGAGCCCACCATGATCCAACCACTCCTCTTTCTTGGCAACCTCTGAGGTTGTGGTGATGGCCTGGGTGGTCCCTGGGTGGAGGCGCAGGTTTCCCGAATCCTTGCCAGGTCAGCATGGAGACGAAAAACCTCCTCCCTCAGACTAGAAAGGTGCCTGAAAATAGGACAGCAATGCAGTCTCCAGAATGTCTCCCGGAAGACTGCTGCTCCACAGCCAGTGCATTGCACCACTCCCCACATGGCTGTGTCCCTTCCTGTTACAGATGCTTTTCTTTTATTTATTTATTTAAGAGTTTTGTTTTTGTTTTAGTGTGTGCAAGCTTGTGAGTGTCTCTACCCTCTATTCAGTGTGTTGTGCCTTTAAGGATATGAACAGGTGTATGTTATTAGCAGTTTTGTGGCAGTGATGTCAGAACTCCTGCTATGAAGGAAATTATGCACTTGGGGTGGGGCGGGGTGAGGCGGGGTTGGAGTAAACCTATGTACTTCAGAAACAATCAGCTACAACTTCGACCATCCCCACAGGGGAATGCCTTGCTTCCTTTCTGTTCCTACCTGTTTGACAGAGGTTAAGTAGCAGGTCTAGTCACAAATGACTGCAGATCTCTCCCAGCTAGAGTTCCTCCCTGGCAAATTAAAGTTAAACTAAGAAAAGTCAACCCCAAAAACAGAATCGATACTAGTTACTTACACAGGTCCAAAAAATAATAATTCAGTTTAGTGTAGTCTAGAAAATAACCTCCTTGATTTAAGGAAGCTCTGGCTACTTTCTCTCTCTCTCTGTGTCTCAGAATTGGCATGAGTGACATGTTCGTTACAGTTGGCATAACACAGTGTGATTTCACTTTTTTTTTTGACTTGGTTGTTTTTGGTTTTTGTTTTAGTTTTTTAGTGTTTTAGTGTTTCTGGTTAGTATTTCTGTCCTTCAAAGTGATAATTGCAGTTATATTGGGATATTGACGTATATGCATGAGCATATATTTTCATGGCCATCTGGAGGAAACTGGGAAGATTTAGTAAGGGGGGATACTGGCTCCTCACTGCACCTCCCACCTGATACCCTTGTCAGGTCACATGAGTATCACTAATCAGTGCTTCCTACCACCAGGTGGACTGCCCTCCACTATATATTAGTTACTTGCACATTCCCACAGTAATGACACAGGTACATCATAATGGTACATTAATCAACTGTTGTATATTTTTGGGTGAATCTTTTGTAGGTGCACCCAAGCATTTTATACACTTTGTACAGGTATAGAATATAGGAGGATAATGAATGAAGTGTTTGGTATCCCACTACACTTATCTTTCATGTATATCCAAAACGAAATCTGGCAAACTCCACAAAAACAATTAATAAGATAGGAGCAAACTTTCTAGCAGTGTATAATAGCACATGGGCTTCAGTGCTCACTGGAAGTAGGAGCAATAAAATAAGTAGCTGGCATTCAGTAGTGCTTGGTCATTTTAATGCACTTGGTGCATGGGCAATAAGAAATAGCCACTAAAAAGGCTATTGGTCACTTTTTTAGCACCATGCATGCATGTATGGCTGTTCAGCACCAAAATGTGTTTGGCTCAGCAACAATTATAAGGAGCTCAGTTGGGGCTGTGTGCTGCTCCACTAGAGGGCAAGGGAGCAGCTGCAGCAACCCCAAACTCTGAGTCACACTGTCCGGAGAGGGAATGAATCCATGTACAGATTGGTTAATAAATAAGCCCACTCACCAAAATTACTATATAAATTCAAATATATTTATTATTCAAAAGCTGCATCCATAAACTTGAAAGAGTTCAGTGTCAGTAAAAACTCATACATTTTGGAATATTATATTCCTTCATCAGTGAAACACATTTGCTCTGAATGGATTCTGAAATTCAAACCAAAAAATTCCCAATCAGTCGTAACGATTTTTCTGTACAAATTCTGTTCACTTCATTTCTCAATCTGAAATGTATATTAAAAATTCTGAAATCTGCTTCCCAAAATAAATGTTTAGAAACAAATCAAACATCTGATTAAAGTCAGTAAAAATATTTACCAGCATTCTGTTCTACTAAGTAGTCATACAGGTTCTCCTATGCAAGCTCTAATGCCCTACTTTCATTTCGATTTCTAAAATATAAACAACAGACACTGCACTCAATTAAATGGCCTCTATTTATATATATATATATATATACAGGGTATTATTTAACTCTAAAAATTGATTAGCGTTTGGCTCATAAAAATGCTAAAACATTGTGAAAATGCATAGCACTTGTCTCACTGTGTTTAACAAACATAACACTTCTAGAAAACCTATATAAATACTTTCTGTACAGTTAGTATTATCCCAAGAAAAAAACTGCTAATCAATTATTTAAAACCCTGATATATGCCAACACTCAAACCATCTGTTATTTACTCTCACTGCTGTAGGTAACTTTCATATTAAACGCAAGTAAATTCATAACTAATTAGTGTCTCTGTATGTTATTACCTTCGGGTCTGTTTATTTAAATCCTTTCTTCTTTTTAATGCTTTTTTAAATGTTCTAGAATATAAAATATTCAAATTCAAAACCACAACTTGTATCACAGACAAAAATCTGACAAAGTCTTGTATCTATTAAATGATATCTGCAATGGGATGTTAACTCATAGAATTAGAATGTAGAATAGCTGTGTCCTCTGCTTTCTCTTCTCTGGAGGCTCAGTCGGTGTCTTGCGCAGCAGTTAAATACTCCACTGGACACACGTGGAAGAATCGGGTGCAAGGTTATGAGTCCACTCATAGACGTCAGAAACCCTGAGCGTCCAACCCGCTCAAGGCAGCACCTAGCAACAAACAACAAGGTCTGCTAGGTGACTCCCATGGTCACAAGTAATTCTTAAAGGGATATTAAAAAAAAAAAAGTTTTAACCGTCCTGATGTCCCTTCTTTTTAAAACATTTTAATTCTC
The DNA here is from genome assembly GCA_016271365.2 of Neoceratodus forsteri. Lineage (NCBI taxonomy): Eukaryota > Metazoa > Chordata > Ceratodontiformes > Ceratodontidae > Neoceratodus > Neoceratodus forsteri. The sequence goes on from CM057451.1 coordinate 243,408,156, forward strand.
TATCCCAGTTGTTTAGATCTTCTGGTAAAATGGCTCAGATCTCTACAGAACGTTTTAAAGTCCTGTCTGACTCAAATATTGTTTTAAAGAAAAAAATCAGCGATATTTTAAATGTATGTCTAAAAAGTTACACGTACTACAAACTAAAGAGCTTTGCTGATAAGCGATATATCAAGCATAATACTAACTCTTGTAAACCTTTTATATATAATAAGTTACTTGTGCTTATCATTTAAAGGTTGAGGTGTTCAATTATTTTGTAGAACCGAAGTTGCAGCCTTAATTATAAGACATGTTTGATTTTGGATAACGCAGCACTTTTGTTTCGTTTTTACAAGTCCTCTCATAAAAAACACAGTCAGGACCACTAATGTTACTGTACTTGCAGGAGAAAGTTGTAGCATTTTAACAGACATTGCCATTAACTATGTAATTTAATGAGATTGTAGAAGATGATGCTATAGAATTACAGAAACTGCTCTTCTAAATTACAAGAAAATGACAATATGGAATCAGACTTTGAAAGCAGTTTCACATAATGTTTTTCTAGAAGCAATACCTGCTTGAAGCTTGCTTGGAAGCAAATAATACTATGATACTGTTGTCTTTATTTGTCTGACTTAAAATGATACTAACTGAGATTTAGATGTGACTGATAAAATTGCTGTTAGATATTGGGCTTGGAATCTGATGCAGTATCACCAATAACACACTACAGGATGCTGGTATTGCTTCATACTGAGGAATATCATGCTACATCCACAGTACCTATAAGAGTGCTAAATAACAATATGAAATATGAGATATCACAATAGTTATTACAGACCATTATTTTATAGATGTGCATTACACCAACATGGGTATGTCTGGTGGTGGGTTGAAATGTGAACATATGATTTAGTGAATACAAATGAAGTGATTGTTATTTTTATGTTTAAACAGACGACCAGTGCACATTGAAAATGTGAGCTTAGTCCACACAATGTTGATGGCTGATGTGTGTGTCAATAAGGTGGTAAATGAAAAAAAAAAAATACTATATTGAACATCTTTACTTGGGAGTAGTAGTCGCTACTTTATTCTCTCAGTAGCGACTGAAAAGGCATTAAGCATTGCAGCACCCAAAAGCTTGGAAAGCATGGTCAGACCACGTGAAGTATGTGGGCAGCCTTGCCCAGTTCAAGCCAGCTGTGTACTGTATACGCATTTAGATCAACCATTCATCTGCCGAATGGCATAGAAGTTAATCCATTGCATCTTTAGTGAATTGCTGCCACTCAGTTGTTATGCCCTGTTTCCTACCAGTACATATCTCTCATCATGTCCACATCCCAATGTTTTCTATTTGAGCCCCCCCATGCTGTGTTATTGTCTGCATGTTAGTTAAATAATTGATGTACAATGTGCTACTGCTGTTTTTAATGGCACCCTAGGACCTTCTTGAGAACTGGGTGATACACCCACATGAGGCTATCCTGGTGCTGAAGATTTCTAATAAATAAATAAATAAATAATTGTACATCACAGTACCCCAAATTGTAGGCTTCTTGTATGTGGACTTAGACTCCCAAAAACACAAGTATTAGTTACCTGGTCATCTGCCACTAAAATGCTCTTACTTTCTAACACTGAATCAGTCATTTATATTGTTGAACCAACCGTTTATGAATTTTTGCAGGCTTGATAAATTTGAGTGAATCTGAGGGGAAGGAGGAAGAGGAGGAGGAGGAGGAGGATGAGTCTGGACTAGAAAGGTAACGTTTTAAACATTATGTAATAGTAGTAGTAGTATATGTATTTCTTAGGTGCTCTATCCAACAGGCTACAGGTACCTTACAAAACATATCCAAATACAAGGACAGTATCACAATAAATAACTTTCAGTGTAAATTACACCACAGGTATGATTATTTAAGTATCATTTGGGAAAAAAACCTTATAAAAAGATAGAGCTTTAGCCTCTGCTTAAAACTATCAACCAGCGGGGCCTCTCAAAGATCTCACGGCAGCTGATTCCAGAAACTGGAGCTACCACTGCAAAAGCATGGTCCACAGACAGTTTTCTGTGTCGCTCCATGTTGTCAATGGGGAGATAGTACATATGGGTGTGGCCCACCCCTCCCCAATGTCTAGGGTCAACTCCGATCTTCGGCGGGAAGGGGGCAAAACTGCACAGCACAGAAATCTCACCACAAATATCCCATAGGGTAAATCTTGGAAATAAACATTTGGGCCTCATCATCTTTTCTGTCTTTCGCCACAGGAACCCTCTCTCCCCGATCCCAGGAGAAAGAGGTGCAGGATTTAGCATAAAAAACTCATTTGGAGATTAAAAAACCTTGAGTATTTACAATTCATCTGCTCTCTAGTTACAAATCGAAAAGACTCCAATTAATCCTTTTAAAACTTGATCACTTTATTTCTCCTATGCCCAAAGTGATTTAACAGGCTTCAGGGGTCCATCTTTGACTTAAATTCAAACCTCAGCTCCATGGGCTAAACTTTATACAAGCCAGGAAATATGGCAGTTTTTAAGGCAGAGCAAGGGTTTTATATAGCTCCTAAACAGCAAACTGGTATTTATTAAGGACACAACAACCTCTTCTGGACTGTGAAGCTCCAACGGATCACTGGCACTGGTAAGTACCTAACAGAGCTTCCTACTTGGTTTCCACTGGGGGTCCTACATTATCCTCAAAACCCAGGAAAACGTACAGCTTTTCCTACACCATTACCTGACTCTCTATTCTGGCCTTCCAGGGACACGGATAGTGCAGTACCAGCCAAACCCACTGCACCATACCCCCATTCTCTCCTGTTCGTTGTTGTCCTAGTTTGCCCGGTCTCCCCAGACCACTACCATCTCCCTTCCAAATCCTGGGCTCAAAGCGTAGGACAGGGAGCATGATCTAAACCTTGCGTGGCTGTACCTTTCTTCACCCATCCTGCTGCCTGATATGTGCAACCAGCACCGGGTTAAAATACACCTCCAGGGCACTCCACGGCCCACTCGGCTAAAGACCAGCAGCCCCAAGGCCTGTCCATCCAGGCAGGCCCGAAAAGGGTAGAGGCACCCCCAGGCCCCCTCACCAGTGAACCCTGGGCCGCCTTGCCCCACTGAGAATGCAGAAGCCCTGCCACAGCCCGCCGCAGCCTTGACAACCCAGGCCTCCTACCAACCTGAAACGGGGCCTACACCGGACCCTGAGGCCTACCTGTCATTTCTCTCCCTTCCACCTCCCATAGCCCAGGGCTCCACAATAATGGCGGCATCTGCCTGTCTAAGCACCCTTCCACGAACCACCCTGGGGACCCGATGCATCATCGCTGAGAGTTGGCCTGCCTTTACGCAGGGGGGAGGGGAGTTCCCCAACCCCGCACTGCCCTGCATTGCCTGTGCGGTCCCTTCTGCTACCCGGAAACTCCCTCCAAACTTCCAGTTTCTGCCTATTTATATCCCTAAAACCCTGCTGTCTACTGCCATCAAATGGTGAAAAGCAGAAATAGCGCCCCAGAGCACTAACCAAAACCCTAAGTCAGGGGTGCACAACGTATGGCCTAGGGGCCACAAATGGCCCCCAGAGCAGCTGTCTGTGGCCCCCGAGGACCTAGCAGCTTCCACTTATCATAGAATCATAGAAGGCCATCGGCAGATAAGGACCTCTAGGTTCATCTAGTCTGCCCATAACCCCTCCCCCCAGGAAGATTTCCTCCATCCCTTTGCGGCCTGCACTCTGCTCGCCAGTCCCATGTGCAAGTCCCAGGCCCTCTTGAAGTTCTCCACTGTATCCACTCCCACCACCCACTGCGGCAGCTTATTCCATGGCTGTACTACCCTCTCGGTGAAAAACCTGCCCCTGATGTCCCCTTTGAACCTGCCCCCCTCCAGTTTGAGGGTGTGTCCCCTCGTGAAATTGTTCTTACTCAATTTGAATATGCTGTCAACCCTCATCCTGTTTATGCCCTTCAAGTATTTGAATGTCTCCACCATATCCCCCCTTCCCTCCTCTTCTCCAGTGAGTACAGGCCCAGATCCCCGAGCCTCTCCTCATATGTCCTCCCCATCATCCTCCAGATCATTTTAGTCGCTCTTCTCTGGACGCTTTCCAGCTGGTCCATGTCCCCTTTCAGGTATGACCTCCAGAATGGGACCCCATATTCCATGTCTGGTCTGACCATGATTTTGTACAGCGGCAGGATCACCTCCCTTCTCCTTATTGTGAAACCCCTCCCTATGCATGCTAGCATACTTAGTGCCTTTTTTACTGCCCTGTCACACTGACTCTGGACTTTCAGATTGTCTGAGATGGTAATCCCCAGGTCTCTTTCCTGCTCTGTCTCCTCAATCTCCCCCCCACCCCAGTTGGTATTTTGCCTTCGGGTTGTTACACCCTATGTGCATAATCCTGCACTTTTTTTGCGTTGAACCATAATTGCCACCTTTCTGACCACTCCTCCAACCTGGCCAAGTCCTCCCTCATATCCTCCACCCCCCTTCCGTCGTATGTACCCTGCTACTACAGATTTTCATGTTATCCATGAACAGACATGCCTTTCCGCCCAGACCCTCTGTGATGTCCCCTATGTATATGCTGAAAAGTATGGGTCCCAACACAGATCCCTTTGGAACCCCACTTGTCACTCTTTCCTCTTTTGAGTACACCCCTTTAACTTTGACCCTCTGAGTCCTCCCCACCAACCAATGTTCTACCCAGCTAGTGAGCTTGTTTCCCACCCCTAAGATTTCCACCTTGCCTATGAGTCTCCCATGGGGGATGGTGTTGAACACCTTCCTGAAGTCCAGGTAGGCCACATCCACTGCCCCTCGATGGTCCCATATCTCTGTCACCCTGTTGAAGAATTCAATCAGGTTGGTCTGGCATGACCTGCCACCCATGAATCCATGCTGATTGTCATTCAGTAGGCCCTCCCCCCAGATGCTTAACCAGTCTTTCCTTAATCAGTGCCTCCATCAATTTGCTAACCACCGAGGTCAGACTTATCGGCGGTAGTTTCCTGGCTGTTCCTCCACCCCCACCCCTTATGTAGTGGTACTACCTCTGCCTTTTTCAGTTCTCTGGAACCCTTCGCTCTTGCAGTGACAGGTTGAATAGCCTCGTGATTGGTGTCGCCAATTCCTGTTTCAATTTTTTAAGCACCCTCGGGTGAGTCCAGTCTGCTCTTAACGGTCCACAGCTTGCTCAAGTCCTCCAGCACTGTAGCTTCAGTGAAGGGACTGGAGTCCATCTCCCTACCCGTGCTCTCCTATTTTCTAATTGTGGCCCCCTCCCTCCTCCACTGTAAACACTGATGCAAAGTATCTGTTTAAGACATTGGCTTTTTCTAAGTCTTCCTCCACCAGTGCCCCCTTCCCCTTTTAGCCTCACTATCCCTCTCTTCCCATTTTTCCCGTTGCCTACATATCTAAGGAACCTCTCCCCCCCCCTTTTTAGCCCCCTTGCTATACATTCTTCTTTTTCAGCCTTGGCCCTCTTGATCACCTTCCCTGCTTCCCTCCCTTTATCCCTATACACACACACCCTTATCTACCTCCATTTGTGTCACCTTATATATCCCGAATACCCACTTGTATTCTTTGTTTATTTTTGTTGTTGTTGTTTTTAGTTTCAGTAACGTGTTGATAAATAAATAAACAAATAAATAGATAAATGTATGTTTTGACTTGTTTTATGTGTACATTCAATAATGTCTTGCTGGACATTTGTCACCTGGGACCATTTTACAGTGGCCCTCGGCCTTAACTCAAGTCTTCAGCCTGACCCACCACAAAAAAAAGTTGTGCACCACTGCCCTAAGTTCTGGGGGCAGTAAGACGGAGGGGGTCCCTAAAGGGAACACAAGCCTCTCTCAAAATGAGAGTGGGCTTACACTCTCCCCCTACCCAGGGAATCATTCCCTCCTGAGAATGATGGCAGGGTGCCCAGGCAGGCCCCATCCAACAAACAGGGTAATGCGCATTTCCCTAGTCTGCCGGACAAGGAACCACCTGAATCTCTGGCCCAAAAGGCACCCTCCCTATACTACTACTCTAACCTATTTAAAACCTGTTACTAAAGCTTACCTGTGCCAGGAAGTCCAAACACATCTAAAAAGCAACTAACTATTAATGGAAACAATTGCTAGTTCTGCTCTGAAAAAACAGATAATTATTTTTATTTTATTTATTTATGGAAGAGTTTCACCAGGAAAAGCACACTGAACAATCGAGTTGCTCATCTCCCGGTGCGTCCTGGAGCAGAGGGTAAGGGAGTTACATAGACAAGATACAATAGATAATGACTGATAAATCAACACAAATATAGTACATAGACACAAGTGCAAGTCATATAAGTGCATTACAACAAGGTGAAGTGCATACAGTGAGTAGCATACATTAGTGAATTGTAGACAGACAGTGACTACTTGGCAATTAATGGTTACAGAGATAACAATTTACAAAGCATAATAGGTGCTAACTTCAACATCAGGGTAGTACAGATGTGAGAAAGAGAGAAAACTAGGATGTAAACCCCTAGGTACGAGAGTAATCACCCCTTAGGGGAGAGGCATGCGGTGGCGCACATAGGTGTCCCTGTGCCACATAAAGGGGATAGGCAGTAGGGGAATATTAATTTTGAGGGGAAAAACAGAAATTATTTAAGAGCAGGTACAATTCGGAGTGAAGAAGTTGTGCAGGGCTGCGGAGATAGAGTGAGAGGATGAGGAGTGTCTTATTTGCTGCAATAGTGAATTCCAAAGTTTAGGGAAGTGGTACGAGAACGCTGCCTGTCCTGGTGAGGTGGATCAGCAAGGGACTACCAAAGTGTGAGTGTCATTTGATCTGAGGGAGTGAGAGGGACTGGGAGGAGTAGATAGTGAGTTGGAGAGATAGGAGGGGGATGGACCCAAACCAGAACTTGGAGATGAATTTAGCACTGTTGGAGAGACATCTGTCAGTAAGTGAAGGGAAAGCAAGAGAGTGGTGAAGTTTGCAGTGATGAGTGAGTGGGGGGAGGAGTCCAGTGCGAAATGGCACAAGGAGTTAAAGAGGGTGTCCAACCTGGTTAGGGAAGTCTTGGGAGCAGCACAGTAGACTACATCACAGTAGTCAAAAATAGGGAGAATCATCTTCTGGACTTGTTCACGCCTTGCTATTAGCGGTAGACAGTTACGGTTCCTGTATGAGGCGCCTAGCTTGGGGTGCAGTTTCTTTAGGATAGCGTCAACATGCCCAGAGAAGCTGAGGTGTTGGTCAAGCCAAACCCCAAGGTATCTGAAGGATGATGTATCTTTAAGTATGGTCCTCTCAAGGATGTGGAAAGAGGGCGTGGAGGGAAGCCTAGAAAGTCTCTGCCTAGAGCCAAAGGTCATGGAGACAGTCTTCTTAGCATTTATTCATTTGAGATTTATATAGATATTTTAATAATTAGGCAGAGATTGTCGCACATTCGCTTGTACATTTTTTCTCAGAAACAGTTGTACAGTAAAGGGGACCAACAAATTCCATTTAAATTACAGTTAGTGTTTATTAGAAGGGTCATATTACTATTGAGAATTGATATCTGGGAAAGTTCATTTAAATCCAGGCCGTTTACCTCGTGACAAGCCAACTATTCACTGGACGATTCTGGTATAAGGAAAAATGTAGGGTTGCTTCATTTAAATGTTAGGAGTTTACTGCCTAAAATTTATCAAATAAGAGCTCAGATTGAAACAGTTAAACCTGATGCACTAGCACTATCTGAAACTTGATTAACTGCTAAGGTTAAGGACCCTGATACAGTATATCATTCAGCAATTATAACATTTTTAGACTAGACAGAACTAAAAAAAGGGGAGGGTAATGATTTGTCTTAAACAGCATTACAAAGGGCAAATTAAGGTGGCCAAGGCAATTCCAGGGCAACTGGACCTTTTGATTTTACAAGTTCAGGGTACATCAGGTTTTTGCTTAAACTTAACAGCTTGCTATAGTCTTCCCTCAGCTTGCGTTGCAGCACTACAGACTTGGAGCATACATTTTGCTCCTTTTTAAAAATTGAATTTGTACTCTTAGGAGATCTTAACTGGAATATGTTAACTCCACAACAGGAAATAGTAAACCAATTCTCTGCACTCGATTTAACTCAGTCGATTACCGTGCCTACTAGACCACACAGACTTAACATGGAAAAAGATATACTTTTAGACTTGATTTTAACTGACAAACCCCATAGATACACCTCAGCTGTTCATGAGGCAGGTATAGGTGACCATTGTTATATTTTATGCATAAGGGATGGTAAAAAAGAATTAGTATCAGCTCAAGTAATTATTAGTAGACCTTTTGACACCTTTTGTGACCAAGCTTTTGTAAGGGACGTAACTGACATAGACTGGAAACTGTTGTCTATCTGTCCAGATATCAAATCTGCATGGTCATATTGTAAAACTTCCTTACTTGAAGTTATTGGAAAACATGCACCTCTGATGCGCAAAATTGTTTAAAAAACAAGGACTCCTTGGATTACAAAGGATGTAAAAAAGCTAATTAAAACTAAGTCACAATTATGGAAAAAAGCAAGGGAGACTAAGAATTCAGCAGATAGATTAGCATTTAGGGTTATTAGAAACAAGTGTACACAAGAGGTCAGAAGGGCAAAGAAAAATTATTATATTAATCATTTTTCAGGCTCAACCAGAAATCCAAAATCAACATGGAGGGGTATGGACTCCCTGAAAGGGAAGCAGGCTCTGCCTACCCTGCCTGTAACTTGTCCCCAGGACGCTTCTGGGAACGAGCTGTTAACAGCTCATGTTGTCTTTCCTGATGAAACATTTTCAAAATAAAACTTTGAATTACTGGGTATTACCTTACGTAACGCTGTGTATCAGGTGACTGCATTTAATACATTTTTTCTTGCTGTTAGTCAGACATTTGACAGGGAGCATCCAGGGCTTCCCTCACCTCATTTGGACATTGATTTCACAAAAAAGTTGGATAGTCCTATTTTTTCTTTTCAAGAAATGACATTAGTTGAAGTGTTAAAACATCTGTAAGAACTGGATACTAGCAAAGGGGCAGGTCGTGATGGAATTTCTCCAATCTTTTATAAAATAGCATTAAACATATTGGCATGACACTTAACATTTAATTTTTTACTTCAAACTTTAGAATTACCAAAAGATTGGAAAACAGCATTTATTATCCCCATTTTTAAGGGGGGAGATTCTACAGACCCACACTGTTACAAACCAATTTCAGTTCTGGTAACGTGTGAAGATGTTCGAAAAACTTTTACATAAGCAATTGAGTTCACATTTTACTAAATATAATGTTATTTCACATTTACAATCCAGATTTAGGAAAGGGCATAATACCACTTATGTAATCTCAGCAGTTGTGGATGACGTGTTGACTGCCTTCGACAGAAGTTTTAGTGTGCCATCTATTTTTTAGATCTGTCGAAGGCTTTCGATACAGTACACCACACAATTCTACTTAGTCGCTTAAAGACAGCTGGACTAGGCCTCATGGTTTTGTCTTGGTTTAGTTCATACCTGGTTCAGAGGTTGCAGTGTGTTAGTGTGGGTGGATCCTGCTCGGGTATTGCAATATTGAATACAGGGGTACCACAGGATTCGGTACTGGGTCCCCTGCTGTTTTTAATCTATGTGAACATTCAGTACTGGGTCCCCTGCTGTTTTTAATCTATGTGAACAATCTCCCTAGGCACTGCTCACCTGACACTAGCATATACCTCTATGGAGATGATACAATCATGTATACATTGAAAGAAGATAGAAACCTGGCTATGGACATATTACAGAAGGACTTTCTTGGTGTCCAGCGGGAGTTAATGGAATTAAGGCTCCTCCTGAATGAAAAGAAAACCCAGTGGATGTTGTTTGAGTGGAAAAATAAGAGAGATTGTTAATAAGGATATTCTCACTACCTCCGGAGCTATTATCGGTCGGGTTAACTTCTACAGATACTTGGGTCTGACACTTGACAATCATTTAATTTTTGATTTACACATCAAAAACATCTCTAACAAATTAAAAGGGTTACTCTTTTAATTTTTTTTTTTACAGGAACAAAGTTTTAATTCGTTAGTAAGGAAATTATTAGTTATATCTTTATTTTTACCTGTACTTGACTACAGCGATTTTATTTACAAAAATGGTACAAGTACTCTATTAGGAACAGTCAACTCACTTTATAATAGTGCATTTCGGTTTATTACAAACTTGCTGTATATACCCATAGGTGTACGTTGTATAATGTAGCAGGTTTGACTTTTCTGATAGACTGTAGAGACCTTCGTTGGAACACATTTGTGTATAAGTTTATACTGCACATTTTACCTTCATTCTTATTATGTATACCACAGTCTAAAATCCTTCAGAAATACTCTTTGAGATCTGCATCCCATATTTTGTTCCAGGTTCTGAGAAGCAGATCCAAATATTGTGATAAGTTATTGGCTATAGCAGTACCCAGTACATAGGATAAAATATATAAGCACTTGAGAGTACAAGCGTTCTAGGGACGTAGATATGTTGTTCATCCACACTTCTTGGCTTGTCCATTTCCCCTTTAAGGATCGCAGGAAGGTCTTCAAGCTGGCTCCTCCCACCCACCTGGGTGGTATATCCCTCGGCTGTGCCCCATGACGCCATATCTTCCTTTCCGCTGGAAGATTCAGGTTGCCTCCTCTTTGCTCTCACTTTTTGTAGACCCTGGCTTCAAAACCTTTGGTTATTCCGAAACTTTGACTTGTTCGAGTTAGCGACGGTGAGTCTCATTGTTCCATCATGGAACATAAATCTTCCCCCAGATTTCACCGGTGCCCGTGCGGCCAAAACTATTACGCACAGATCCGATAACGCATGCGTTTATTGTCTGGGTGTCATCCATGACACCAAGATTTGCGAGATATGTCTCATTTTTCACGTGAACATCCTCGATGATTGTCTTGCACGCCTCAAATTGGGCAGGCCCGAAAAATGGAATCCTTCGGTGAAATCTAAAGAGGTCCGGTGGGCGGTCTCTGCGGCTACGGGATCTGCCGAACAGCTAGAGCAAATGCAGACCTTCGAAGAAGAAGCAGCGCGGGCCACAGAGTCTTCCTCTTGGTTGTTTTTCGTTCCTCTCAACTTGGGCTCTACCTTTTTGGGTTCCTTCAGAGAGTTGTGCTACTCTCTCCCCACTAAGGGTGATGGACCTGTGGGCTCTCACTCCTCTTGGTCCCATAAGAGGGATAAGGATCTGAATCAGTCTTCAGCGAAGACGTGAGCAATCTCGGTCCCAGGAGCTGGCAGTATCGACTCAGGTCGAAATTGCCTGCTTGGTCACTGGCTTCTTGGCCTTGCCATCTGGCCAATCGACAGAGGTCTCGATCTACAAGGCTGAGATTGTTCTCAATCCCATTGATCCGTTGTTGCCTGTTCCAGTCGACGACTCTTACTAGGACTCTGGTCCTGTTTTTTCCTGAAGAGGAGACCCAGCCAGCTGGGAATCCCGTTGAGGAACCAGTACAACCGGTGTCTCCCGAATGATCGACTGGGCCAGTCCAGTCCAGGTCAAGATCTCGGACCACCTCGACTGAGAGGCCAAAGAAGGCGCACAAGCGCTCCAAAAAGAGGCAATGCCATTGGTCATCCTCATCCTCGTCGGATAAAGAGAGGCTTTGGCAGAAGCTCCGCCAACACTACGAGGATCTGATGTGGCAGCAGCTGATCCTGTTCAGGCAGAAGCCGACCACAGTCTCTACTCCGGCCATTACTTGTCTTTCGACTCCTAGGCCGACACCGACTCCTCTGAAACTGGTAAAAGGAGTTCCCCCACCCGTAGAGCTGGCTAAACCCGCTCCGGTTCGGCCGATATCGGTCTCTCCACTGATTGTGGTGGAGCCACTGCCAAAACAGCCTTTGGAAGGGGCTCCTACGAAGGAAGCTCAATCAACCCCGGGTCTTCCTCACAAGATCTCTTTCACCATCATGCCTGATCACCCCAGGCACATTGAGGGCGACCTTGGCGGCCGACCGATATATCCGGATACCTCGGATTCAGATGACACTGACCTTCACTCTCACCCGTGGGATGATGCGTCAGCCGGTGATCTGTCGATGGAGGAAGGCCCTTCGTCCTTTCAAGGGATTCTCCGTCTTATCTCTGAATCCACTAGGATGCCCCTGGAACCAATCCAGAAATGGGCAGAGTACCCTCTCACTGACATTCTCAAGAGAGGGGATACCCTGACGGAAGCCTTTCCTGTAGCTGAAGGCATTGTTGACCTGGGCTTGGAGCTTTGACAGCATCCTGCCTCCTGCCCAGTGGTGTCTGCCCGGATGGCTCGCAAGTATACGGTGCCCATTGGGTCTCACTTGGGGTTCACAGAACATCCCTTGGCCGAGAGCCTTGTGACCGCCTCTGTGTTCAGACATACAGGCAGTTCTACCGACACCAGCAGACCCCCAGACAAGGAGTCCAAGAAACTGGACCACTCTGCCAGGAAGGTCTATGCGGCCTCCTCTGTAGGTCTCCATCTGGCAAGCTCGAACGTCATCATAGCGCACTTCTCCAATGCCCTTCTAGGGTCCTTGGATGAAGTTCTCTCACATCTCCCCACGGACCTTCAGACTACGGTCAAGCAGTTCCTGGACCAAGGCCGTGCCGTCACCAAGTAGCAGCTTCAGATGGCTCTGGACATTGTGGACTCATGCGCCCATTTGGTGGCAGCCGTAGTTGCCTCATGCCGCAGGGCTTGGCTGAGGCTTTCCACCTTCACGGCAGATACCCAGCACAAACTTGCTGATATTCCTTTCCTGGGCACTGATCTCTTCGGTCCAGGCGTGGATGGTCACCTTCAGTGAATCAAACAGTCCAGTGCCACCTTGGACTCGGCTACTTCTGCTCAAAGCGTTTCTGGACCCAAGAAGCAGCAGCAGAAGAAGAAGCCTTTTTGGCACTCTGCTCCTGTGGATCAGCAGTCCTCCATTCAGGGAGGACAGCATCAGCAGGCACAGGCTTGGTGCCCTGGCCCAAGCCTAGACCTCCCCAGGCCCGCAAAGGAGGTCGGGGTTCAGGCCGTGGGCCCTCTTCTCCAAGCCTGCCCAGTGACAGGATAGGGGTGGTCACCCCTATTCCCGTTATGCCAGCTCTGGGTCCTCCCGTGGGGGGTCGGATCCGCCACTTCCTTTCCACCTGGTCCATTATTACCACAGACAGGTGGGTCTTAGAAGTGGTCGGCCAGGGTCTGCCTCTAGAATTCGAGCAGTACCCACCCAGCCAAGCCTGTGCCCCACAGGAGGAGAGAGCATCAGCCAACACCCAGTCAGCTCTGAGAGACGACATAGCCCAGTTCCTCCTCAAGGAGCAGTGGTCCGAGTAGCAGATCCTCCAGTCAACTCAGGGTTCATTTCCAGGTACTTCCTGGTCCCGAAGCAGACGGGGGTGGGGTGGGGCTGGTGCCCCATTCTAGATCTGCATGACCTGAATCAGTGTCTCAGGCTGCACACCTTTCGGATGGTAACTCTGTCCCAGATCATGCCATCTCTGAAGTAAAAACATGTGGTTCTGCTCACTGGATCTTCAGGATGCATTCTTTCATGTCTCAATCCGTCCGTCTCACCAGCGGTTCCTCCGCTTCATAGCAGAGGGAACCCGTTACGAGTTCCAAGCCATGCCATTTGGCCTGTCATCTTCACCAAATGCATTGCAGTGGTGGCAGCCCACCTTAGGTGTCGAGGGGTTAGGGTATACCCTTACCTCGCCGATTGGCTCTTAACAGGTTCCACCCAGCAAGAGGTGGAGAGGTCCAGGGACCTGGCCCTCCAGACCTGCTCTCAACTTGGCCTTCTGATCAACGAGACCAAGTTGGAGCTCGTGCCTTCTCAGGTGATGTGCTTCTTTGGGGCAGAGCTCGATTCTCACCGAGCCAGAGCTCGGCTCCCCGTGGACAGGGCAGAGGTTCTCTCCTCCTTTGCCCAATCATTTCTGGTTGGGCAGTTGCACTCTGCCCAGAACTTTCTGTGCCTTCTGGGTTACATGGCAGCCTACACCACTGTGGTCCATTGGGCCAGGTGGCATATGCGCCGCTTCAATGGGAGCTGGCCGCCCAGTGGACTCAAGGCCTAGGTCATTTCGACCAGCTGATCACTGTGACCCAGAAGATGTGGGATGCACTCCAGTGGTGGACCATCCTAGACCAGTTGCAGGAAGGGATCCCGTTTGTCTGCCCCAAGCCAGTTGTCGCCCTTATGACCAATGCCTGTCTCATGGGCTGGGGAGCCCACATGGGGGACAACAGGGCCTACAGGTTCTGGACCCCCGAGGAGTCCCATTACCACATCAACCTGTTGGAGCTGGTGCTGAGGGTTGAGGCGCTGGACGCCACACCTCGCGCCACATCAGCGACCCGGGTTCAGGAGTGAACCTGGGCGCTGAAGGTCGGCAGGGGAGGGAGTTGGATTGAGCATCCAAGGGACAGCTCTCTCTCTCCCGGGGAGGGATCCGGAGTCTTCACGGCACTGTAGAGACCCCCGGTGGAGACCGGGGCTACTACTAACGCGGGAATAGGAATCAGAGGACGAACGCGGCAGGTGTCTATGGGCTGCCACATGCTGACACCATTGCACGCTGTGCTCAGGGGCACACAAGAGAGAAAAAACCCTTATGCCTGGATAGGCGACGTCTTCTCTCTGGGCCACCGCCATATGCCAGCACCAGACCTTGCCTCCGCCTCTCTCCCTTCCCCCCCAGACAGAACTAGATTAAAGATAGAGCGCTGGTAGGAGTGGCGGCCCAGCCCCAGGATGCTCAGAGCTGGGGGGTTCCTTGGTCAGAGGTCGGAGGAGGAGGGGCAGCATACCCTATGAGGAGGCAGGGGGTCAGGTCGGTGGTAGAGCAGCCGGCGAGAAAAGCTAGCCCGAGAGAGTTCCAGGACGTAAGGAGATTAAACAGAATTGAAAAAAAAAAAAAAAAACTGTTCGAGCTGAGAGCGGTCAGACTGGCACTGACAGCTTTCGCTCAGCAGCTTCGGGGTCAAGTGGTTCAAGTCCAGACGGGCAATACCACGACCATGTAGTACCTCAACAAGCAGGGCAGCACGCACTTCCGGCTACTGTGCCGGGAAGCACTCCACATCTGGACACTCGTGAGCCGAGTGGAGGCAGATCTCCTAGTCATCCATGTGGCAAGAGCCTCAAATCAACTGGCGGATGCCCTCAGCAGCATTGGCGAGACATCCCATGAGTGGTCTCTCCATCCAGAGGTAGCTTACAGCCTGTTCTCCCACTGGGGCAAATCAATGGTGGACCTGTTTGCCTCCAGGGAAAACACCAAACTGAGGCTGTTTCATGCCTGCCCCCTCAGCAGGGATCGCTGCAAGGGGATGCCTTCTCGAAACCGTGGACCCCAGTCCTCTTCTATGCCTTCTCTCCATTTCCCTTGATTCACAGGGTGCTCCTCAAGGTGAGGAGGGACAACGCACAGGTGATTCTGGTAGCCCCAGACTGGCCATGCCAGTTCTGGTATCCAGATCTCCTCAGCCTCAGCAACAGACTCCCGAGGCATCTTCCAGCACCCCCGGATGTGATATCTGTCAATCAAGGGAAGGGCCTCCATCTGGATCATCAGTCCCTGCACCTGACAGCCTGGTACCTGAGCGGCTAGAGTTCCAGGCTTTGGATCTCTCCGAGAATGTACTCACAGTAGTGGAAGCATCCAGGAAGGAGTCGACCAGAAAGTGCTATGCCTTCAAAGGGAAAAGATTTTCCATTTGGTGTCAGGGCAAAGGCCTGGACCCTCTGTCGTGTACTGTGGATAGCATTTTAGACTACCTTTGGTCTCTGTCCAAAGGAGGTCTTCGGTCTTTGACCATTAAGGTGCACCTGGCAGCCATCTCTGTTTACCAGGCGCGGGCCGGTCAGCAGACGGGGGCACAGGAGAAGGTGGTCTGGTGCGTTTTCAAAAGCCTTGATCACATATCCCATCCGGTACGTGAACCTCCACCTCCATGGGATTTACTGCTGTCCTTTGCAAAGCTCATGGGCAAGCCATTCGAATCGATGCACAAGTGTCAGATGTCACACTTGTCATGGAAGACGACCTTTCTGGTGGCTATTACATCTGCCAGAAGGACAGGGGAGCTCCAGGCGCTCTAGGCGGACTCCCCTTATCTGGTCTTCTACAGGGACAAGGTTGTCCTGTGCCCCAACCTGAAATTCCTCCTGAAGATGGTGTCAGAGTTTCACCTTAACTAGGTGTTGACTCTGATAATGTTCTACCCAAACTGCACCTCAGATGCTGACTACAGGCTCCATACTCTGGACCTGAGACAAGCTCCCTCCTATTACAAGGAGAGGATGGCGGAAATTTGGGGCGAGGTTTGCCAGCTGTTTTTCACCTATGCTGAAGTCGCTTCTGGCAGACCTGCATCAAAGGGGATCACAAGATGGATTACATCTTGCATTGATCTCTGCTATAGGTTGGCGGGCAAGGAGCCTCCCACAGGGATAAGAGCCCATTCTACTCACCATACTGCTGAGTTGGTGGCTTCTTCTAGGGACATCCCTATCCAGGAAATCTGTCGGGCTGCCACCTGGAAGACAGCAAACACCTTCATCACCCATTACCACATCGACCTTGAGTCATGCCGGGATGCTGGTTTTGGGGCCTCAGTTCTCCAGTCTCTGTTCCCAAAGTAGGGGGTGTGCACCCTGCCTCCCTCCTCCCGGAGAACTGCTAGGAGTCTGCCAAGAAGTGTGGATGAACAACATAGCCACGTCCCTAGAAAAACAGGTTATTCACCTGTAACAGTAGTTCTAGGAGTGGTATGTGTTGTTCATCCACATGGTCCCACCCGACCTTCCCGGCTATGACACACAAACCTGGCTTCCAGCAGGCTAAGATCTGGCATCATGGGGTAGAGCCCAGGGCTATACCACCTGGGTGGGTGGGAGGAGCCAGCTTGAAGACCTTCCTGCGATCCTTAAAGGGGAAAGGGACATGCCAAGAAGTGTGGATGAACAACATATACCACTCTTAAAACTACTGTTACAGGTGAGTAACCTGTTTTTATTACCTATGGGGCATTTTAGAGCTCCATTAGCTAGTCTATATAACAAGTACTGTAATTGTTATGGATAAACATCAATGTTTTGACTATTTTCTGATGATTATTTTAATATAATTTTATATCTGTATTTATAGTTGTATGTTTGTACAGAATTGTATGTTATGTGGTGTCATAATTTTGTACCATGGTTGGACGCATTTGTAAACGAGTGTATTCTCTCAGTTTGCTATCCAATAAACCTGAATTGATGATGAGAAAGAGTTGATGAGAGCTAAGCCATTTCTGAACCTTGCAGAAGTCATGCTGGAGTCTGGCTGTTACATCAGGACTACAGGACTACAGGACAGCAGACAGCATGGCTTCATATGTGGCAGATCCTGCCAAACCAACCTGGTCGAGTTCTATGACTGGGTAACTAGGCAACTGGACAGGGGCCATGCAGTGGATGTCCTGTATCTGGACTTCAGTAAGGCATTCGACTCAGTGCCACATGGAAGGCTGGGAAGGAAGTTAGTAGGCACAGGGGCGGGTGCAAAGCTGGTGAGATGGGTAGGAAACTGGCTGCAGGGAAGGCAACAGAGGTGGTGGTGGGTGGGGAGCTCTCACACCCAAGGGCAGTGACGAGCGGTGTTCCACAGGGCTCGTGTTGGGACCAGTGTTGTTTGGGATATTCATTGCAGACATATCTATGGGACATCAAGAGCAAGATCAGTCTGTTTGCTGATGATACCAAGGTAAGCGGTGATGGATGACCTAGGGGATGGCAGGGGTTGCAGGATGATCTGGCAAAGCTTGAAACCTGGTCAGACACCTGGCAACTGGGCTTTAATGCCAAAAGTGCAAGGTGCTGCGTTTTGGGATGAAGAACCCAAGGAGGAGTTACCAGCTAGGGGAGTGCAGCTAGCCCAGACAGAGGAGGAGAAGAATTTGGGTGTACCATTACAGGGTCAATGAACAACTCGCACAATGTAGGAAGGCAGCTGCAAAGGTCAACAAAATGCTGGGTTGTATTGCAAGGGGTATATCCTCGAGGAGGAGGAGGTGATTCTGCCACTGTATAGGTCATTAGTTAGACCACACCTGGAGTACTGGGCAGTAGTACTGGCATCCTTATCTGAAGAGGACATTAAGTTACTGGAGGGTGCAGAGCGACAAACATGATCAAGGGCTGGGCGACTTATCATATGAGAGGAGGTTGAAGGAGTTGAACATGTACTCACTGGAGGAGAGGAGAGACAGGGGTGACATGATTGAAACCTTTAAATACATGAAAGGAATAAACAAGACGGGTACAGAGGGGCTGTTCAAAGTAGGGAAGGGGAGGGCCACCAGGGGCCATGATATGAGACTGGAGCGAGGAAGGTTCAGGAGGGAGATGAGGAGACACTTTTTTACAGAGAGGGTGGTGGTTAGGTGGAATGCGTTACCTGCTGAAGTGGTATGCAGTAGAACAGTGGACTGCTTCAAATGAGGATGGGGCAAGACAAGGGGGAGGGTTAATGAAGGGGAAAGGTGGAAGGGAGGGGCAGCTGCAGAATAAGGGGTGCTAGCTGCACATTTGAGCAGACTTGATAGACCTTTAGGCCTTTATCTACTGGCAAATTTCGTATCAGAGTGGGACTGTCCCAAGGTGAACAGGACAGTATCATCTGCACACGTGGATGAACTGCAGACTGAGGGGAGGCCATTTAAGAAAATGGAGAACAGCAGAGGGCCTAACACTGAGCCCTGTGGAACACCAGTGTTGATAGGGAGTGGAGGTGATATGGAATCTGCTATTCTAACAGATTGCGCCTGCCCTACAAGGTAGGCCCTGAACCAGTTAGTGGCGGAGTCGGATAACCCCGCTGAAGTGAGGTTATCCAGAAGGATGGAGTGGGAGACTGTGTCGAAAGCCTTAGTGAAGTTGACAAAAATGGCAGAGGTGATTAGGCCACTGTCCATCCCAGAGAAGACAGAATCAGTAAGCCTAAGTAGGAAAGCTGTGATAGAGGGATACTTCCAGAAACCAGATTGGAGAGGTGTGAAGAAGTTGGTGTCTGAGAGAAAGAAGGAGAGCTGAGACAGAACCAAATGATCTTCCTGGACATACGTCTCCACCACTCATTCACACTAATGGGATCTGCGCCGGAGGCACTAGGACCCATCGGGAGCAAACTTTTTGCTGGAGGGTCGACACGAGAGATGGCGCCCTTGGCCTCGGTAATGACTATCTCGTGTCGACCCTCCAACCGCCTTCAGTTCCTTTTTCCCGGCCACGAGTGCGCTTCAGTAACGACGCTGTTTCAGCTTGTGGGAGTCAAACTTCAAACTAGCGATAGTTTTCAGTTTATTTTTTTGTAATATTATCTCGATAGTAGTATCATTTAAATTTATTCTATTTCATTATAATAAAGAAGTCTCGGCCTACTTGATGGCGTCGACCATGAGCAGGTGAGGTGACGGTAGGGAGACTTCGTATGAAAGCTGTTCAGTCAGTCAGGCTGGGTCCGGTCAGCCCCTTCTCCTCAGCGGGTTCCGGCTAACGGTCAGTCCGATGCCTGGGGAATGGGCGGTCCCCCACCGGCATAAAACAAACGGTCGGATTCTCGGCGCTTCGCCTCGAGCCTTCTTCGCCCACAGGTCAAAAAGAGAAGGCATCACTCGAGGTCCCTCTGATACGCCTGGCGCATCGACGGTCGGGTTATCGTGGTTAGTTGTCGTCCTCCTTCGAGTCGCTTAACTTCCGGTTTCATTGCCCTCGACATCGGACTCCTACCCGCCTATAGGTAGGTCTCCAGATGAGCAGTTTCATCAGTGGGCGCTCTTATGGAGCGATGGGCTCGGAGGTTGGTTCTTCTGCCGGCTCGGTTGCGGGGAGCTCGACCGTGGAGCATTAGGTAGAGGCAGTTGGATCTTCCTGGTCGCCACAAGCGCCTCCGTCGTGCCAGCGACTCCGTGCTAGGTGTTTTCCTCCTCACATGGCTGCGGCGCAGGGGGCCACACCGATGCCCTTATCTCCTGGTTTTTTCTCTTCTTCTCATGTTTTCCAGGGTCCTGGGGTGTCCTCGGCGCCGTCTGCAGGGCCTCTACGCTTGTCGGCGCCGTTTTCGGCGCCGAGAGGGCTTTGGCGCCGTCTGCAGTACCGCTGGGTCTCACGGCACCATCCACGGCGCCTGTGCCTTCCCAGCACCGCCCATTAGTGCCGGGCGCATGTGCCGCCACGGTGCGCGCTGCTTCTTCGGCCGCCTCACCTCTGTTCACCTCGGTGCGGGGCCCTCGGGACTCTCCTTTCTATCAGTTCTTCCTCCTCTCCTATTTTTCACCCTTTC
The DNA here is from genome assembly GCA_016271365.2 of Neoceratodus forsteri. Classification (NCBI taxonomy): domain Eukaryota; kingdom Metazoa; phylum Chordata; order Ceratodontiformes; family Ceratodontidae; genus Neoceratodus; species Neoceratodus forsteri. The sequence goes on from CM057451.1 coordinate 243,428,530, forward strand.
CTGTCCAAACAGTCCTTCCTGGACTATCAGGAGATGATGTTGAGCCTCGACCCAGACCTTCGGTTGGGTGATGAAGTGGAGGAAGCAGGATCTTTCACTGCTACAGAGCCTGTGGTCGAGGACCTGTCCTTTAAGTCTCTGTTGAAAACCTGAGTTCCACTTTCTCCAGACTACAGACATCGATCCTGGAAAAGATTAAGACTCCAGTATCTTCATGCTTCGAGATCCCTATGGATTTGACCCTCCGATTCAACCTTCCTTGAGACGCTGTCTCAAAATGGTATGGAATAATCCTGTCTTACTCCCTCGGTGGCTAAATCCATTGATAGGAAATATTCAGCCCCAAGGATCGCCCCATTTTGGCATCTCAAGCCTTTTGGATCCTATTGTAGTCCTAGCAGAGAATGATAAGGTCGTTCTTCCTCAAGCTACTACAGCTCGACTCTATTAACAAAGAGTCTCGTAAGATTGATACATTAGGTAAGAGAGTCTTTGCTGCCTCCACTCTAAGTATGCGTATTGCCAGCTATCAAGGCTATTTTTCTCAGTATGAGTATATCCTGTGGCACTCTATTAAACGAATGGTTGAAGCTCTTCCAGATTCCGACTCCAAGACAGAGCTTCTTCTGACCGTTACCAGAGGTATTGAATCTAATAACCAACAGGTCAAAGCTGCCATGGACGCTTTCGACACTGCTTCTCGCTCAGCAGCCACTGGTATTTGCATCAGCTGGCCACCCTGGCTGCACCGCTTCACGAATAATGCACAGCAGCAGGTAATGGCGTTGCCCTTTGATGGCTCATATCTTTTCGGTCCTCAGGTAGAGCAAGCCCTAGAGGCTACTCAGAAGACTAGGTCGGCCATTAAGCTGGCTTGACCTCCGCCTACCCCCTCTCGAGGGCATGTAGGTAAACGCCAGTTTCATAGTCGTCAGTCCTTTCGAGGCAGGGGCAGAGGAAGCTTCCATAAAAGCCAACCTGCCCATCCTCAAAAGAAGACACAACAGAAAGCGCAGGGGCCTAAAGCGCCCAGCGCTACCTTATGAATTGCCGGCCCAAGTTCCATCCCCACTGCCCGAGGTGGAACTTTCTCCTCCGGTGGGAGGTCGTCTGATGTACTTCTACAACCAGTGGAAGTCCATGACCTCAGACAAATGGGTCCTTCGGATAATTCGCGAGGTTATTCTCTCAATTTTCTGAAACCCCGAATCGCTCCTCCCAGGCAACCCAGGTTGTCGACCTCAGTCAGACCTCCTCGCCACGAGATCCAGGGCCTTCTGAACAACAGGGCAGTAGAACGGTGCCTCTGCATCAGCGAAACACAGGGTTCTACTCCCACTACTTTCTGGTTCCAAAGAAGTCTGGGGGGATGCGCCCCATTCTAGACCTCAGAAAGCTAAACAAATTCCTCCCCAGGGAGAAATTCAAAATGATTTCTCTGGGAACTCTGTTACCTTTGCTTCAGCAACACGACTGGCTAGCCTCCCTGGACATGCAGGACACTTACCAGCATATTCCCATCCACCCGAGCCATCGCAAATTCCTGAGGTTTGTGGCTCTGGGTCAACACTATCAGTTCAGAGTCCTGCCCTTTGGGCTATCCTCGGCGCCGCGAGTCTTTACAAAGTGTTGTGCAGTTCTCGCAGCGCATCTCAGGAAGCTCGGACTCAGTGTTTCCCTTACCTGGATGATTGGCTCCTAGCAAGCCCTTCCAGCCAAGGGACCCTGAAGCCGCCTCAAACGGCCTCTCGCATTCTACGTCCGGTGGGAGTTCTGCTGAATCTGAAGAAGTCACAGCTGCAGCCTCCCAGAGCTCCTTTTCATAGGGACTCTTCTGGACACCTCTTCCTCGAAGGCTTTCCTTCCAGAGGACATAAGACTCGACATCCTTCAGATGGCCCGTTACATCGGGGAGAACAGATCAGTCACAGCTCTCTCGATGCAACGTATGTTGGGTCTCATGGCATCCTCAGTGTTCACTGTACCCCTAGCTCGGTTACACATGAGGACCACCCAATGAATGCTCTCCGCTCAGTGGTCACCGACCTCTCACCCCCAATCTTATCCCATCAAGGTGACAGAGCCCTTGCGAAGGTCTCTCACCTGGTGGTCTCAAGAGAGCAATCTCCTGGAAGGATTCCCTTGCTCCTCTGGATCATCAGATCTCCATCACCACAGACGCATCGCTGATGGGATGGGGAGCCCACTGTCGCTCTCTCCACACTCAGGGTGTATGGACTCAGCTCGAGGTTCAGCTTCACATAAATGTCCTGGAGATGAGAGCAGTCCTCTATGCGATCAGAGCGTTGAAGGATATTCTTTGTCACAAGAACATTCTCCTTCAAATGGACAACAAAGCTGTGATGTATTACATCAACAAGCAAGGCGGTGCTCATTCTTACCCCCTTTGCAGGGAAGCAATGAGAGTGTGGGAGTGGTGCTTGGAGCACAAATCTCTAATTCAAGCGGTATATCTGCCAGGTGTACAAAACGACTTGGCAGATCACCTCAGCAGAACAGAGGCAGACCCTCACGAGTGGTCTCTCGATCCAGCCGTAGCTCGGTCACTGTTCGAAGAGTGGGGGACTCCAGACCTGGACCTTTTTGCATCCCCACTCAATGCAAAACTGCCTCTCTTCTGCTCCAGAAATCCAGGGCCTGGCATTTTCTGTCAGGATGCGTTCAGGCTGCGGTGGACAAAACGCTTTCTTTACGCCTTTCCACCGCTTCCTCTAATTCAGAGAGTACTTCTCAAATTTGAGTCTCAGGGGACCAAGATGATTCTCATTGCCCCCTCCTGGCCTCAGCAACTATGGTTTCCTCTACTCAGCAGTATGTTGGCAACCTCTCCGAGACCACTTCCCTGCAAATGAACTCTTGACTCAGGGTTCGTTGGTCCATCCCAACCTGAGGTCGCTTCACCTTCACGCTTGGCTCCTGAAGAGGTAGAAGTAACCGGTTCAACGCCCCTCAAGAGTCTCAGACATCCTTCTGGCTGCTCGGAAGCCAGCTACTCAAAAACTTACACTTCTAAGTGGGAAGCGTTTCTCTTTGGTGTGCAAAGTCCTCTTGAATCCTTTTCCTGTCCTCCAGACAAGGTTCTGAGCACCTTTGGACCTCTCAAACTCAGGTCTCCAGTACTCTACAGTTAAAGTTCACCTTAGTGCCATTTCAGCGTACCATGAGCCGGTTTCTTCCTTGTCTCTGCCTCAGTTACCTATGGTTAAGAGATTTCTTAAAGGAATTCTGCATACCAGACCCCCTGTAAGACGTCCGGTTGCAGCCTGGGACATTAACCTTGTGCTAGACATGCTCACTCGGAAACCTTTCGAACCCCTGGCTACCTGTGAGCTAAAGTTTCTTACCTGGAAGACAGCCTTCCTAGTGGCCATTACCTCAGCCCGCAGGGTCTCTGAGATACATGCCCTAGTTACGGACCCTCCGTATACTGTGTTCCATAAGGACAAAGTAGTTCTTCGTACTCATCCTAAATTTCTTCCCAAGGTTGTGTCAGAATTCCATCTGACCAACCTCTGGTCCTTCCTCTTACTTCGTGAACTTCCAAAACGAAGGGGAAGTCTCTTCATTCCTTGGATGTTAAGAGAGCCTATGCTTCTACTTAGATAGAACCAAGAATTTTCGCAAAACCCAGCAATTTTTGTTTCTTCAGCGAGACCCGCTGGGTCAACCTGTCGCTATCAGATGCATCCCATCGTGGCTGGTGGCATGCCTCGACATTGCTATTCCATGGCACGGGTTAGTTAGAAGGTAGAGTTTACGCCACTCTACTAGGGCTGTCGCGCATCCCCAGCGGAAATTGAATGTTCCATCAGAGATATCTGCAATGCCGCCACCTGGAGCTCAGTGCATACCTTAGTTAAGCATTATGCACTGGATGTTCATGCCAGGCGACATTCCACCTTCGGAAGAACTATCCTTAATGGACTTCTGTCCTAGACACATGAGCTCTGGCTCTCCTGCCGCCCTTTTGGGGGATTATCAGCTTGGTACTCTCCCATTAGTGTGAATGAGTGGTGGAGACTTATGTCCAGGAAGATATGAAAATTACGTACCTACCGTAATTCTTGATCTTCTTGGATGAGTCTCCACCACTCATTCACATGCCCACCCTCCATCCCCCGAGCTCACCGCTGTGTTGGTCTTCACTCCCTCAAATCTTTAGGCCGTGAAGACTTCTTTGTTGACCTTCATAACGGGTCGTCCGGACTATCTTATGTCAGTTTTAAGGTTAGGTTTACTCTTTATGTTGGTTGCGTGCATCTCCTTGGTAAAAAAGGTACTGAGGCGGTTTGGAGGGTCGACGCCTCAGATAGTTTCATTACCATGAGCCAGCGCCATGCGCCCACTGTCAACCCTCCAGCAAAAGTTTGCTCTCGATGGTCCGGTAATCTGCGCAGATCCCATTAGTGTGAATGAGTGGTGGAGACTCATCCAAGAAGATCAAGAATTACGGTAGGTACGTAATTTTCATTTCTTGGGGCTTGGCTAGGATGGGGAGAAGGCATATAGTGTGATAATTTCCCGGTGAGGAAGGATCACCACCCTTGGGTAGGGGTAGGAAAATAGCATGTTTCCAGGCCACTGGGACCATCACAGAAAAGAAAGAGAGAGAGAGAGAGAGAGATTCAGAGTCATAGACAGTGGAAATGGGATGGCAGAAGAAGACAGGTATACTAACTTAGGGTCCAGAACATCAGGTGAGCTGCCTTTAGAGAAGTTGAGTGCCAGAAGGGCATCCATTGTGTCAGCTGGAGAGACTTTGGAGGAAAGAAAAGCACTCAGTTATTGGGTATTCACTGGGAGTAGGTGGTGAAATGTAAGGGGGAGGAGGGAGGGTGGATAGGAGAGTTGAGGCACAGGACATGAAATAGCAGTTGAATTCAGCGGTGACAGTAGGGTGGGCAGATATCAGTGAGTCATTTATTCTGAGGATTGGGATAGGTGGCTTAGAAGGGGGGGAGAACAGTGCATGTGTTACCTTCCAAAATTTTGAAGGAGAGTTTATATTAGCATGGAAGGTTGAGCGGAAGTACTCTGCTTTGGCCAACCTGATGGCTTTGGTGCAGGAGTTCTGTAGTGAATGGTATGCAGTGAAGTCCCTTTCCAGTTAAGAAGCTTTGTGGGTTTCCCAAGCTTGGTCTCAAGCTCATTGGCAGGCTAGCAATTCAGGGGAGACCCAGGGGAAGTGATTATCCCGAACTCTAGACCACCTGTTAGGGGCATGGTTGTTCCAGGCATTGAGAAATTTAAATTTGAAATATTCCAAAACTGCATCCACTCAGTCAGTTGTGGAGATTGGAGTCCAGTCAGTTGGGGCAAGGTCCAAGGATTTGTATGATCATATCTGCAGGAATTTATGGGGTGCCTTAGTCCTATGGATTTTTCATACCATATAAATCATATGGTGATCACTTAGAGTGTCAGGTAATAGGCCAGATTGTATGACCCTATGTGGATGGGAAGTGAGGGGCCCAGTCGATCAGGGTATGATTACGCTTTTTATGATTTATTTATTTATTTAGTTTTTGTTGACCGGGTAAGTGCACTAGACAAATCCTGCCTATTTTCAGGCACGACCCAGGGAAGGGGGATACAGATGAATGCCAACTGACCTTGAACCAGATTAAGCTGTTGGTGGTATTTTTAGTGAAATGAGGGAAATTTGGCCAGGACACCGGGGAAATTTCCCTACTCTGCTGGCGCTCTGTGGCCGGTAGAGGGCTGTGATAGCTCTGCTGCATGGCAGAAGCTTTGCAGTACTGTGAGAAGATGGACGCTAGCACGGAAGCTTCTGCTAGCATTGCTCTACAGATTGTTTTGGAATCTACTGTTTCTGCCTCTGATGATGGGGCTTCTAACCTGGAGATGTTGCCTGTTGTTCCGGAGTTAATCGGTGCGATGCCAATTCGGGAGGTATCCTCTGCTGTATCTACAAGTCCTGTTTGCCTTTTGTCTGCTGCTGGAACTCCTGAGTCTGCACCTACTGTTTTTCCTACGGACAAATTTTTGCAAAAAGCACTTCCGGTGATGGCGTTGGATGGTTCGGTGACTTCGGAGGTTCGCGATGTTGCGGATCACCACCCTTCTACGTCTCAGGTTTTGAGACACCAATTTGGCTTGGCGACACAGGATTCCGATAACTTTCAGGACTGGTCAACGGAGGACTCCTTATCCAAAGCTGGATGGACTCAAACTGCTGTGGGGACTTGGATGCCTGACCCTACCTGGAAACCTGTTACATTGCTCCCATCTAAGCATGCCACCTCCCTGAGCTCAGGTACTGACGATGGTTCTTCTGCTACATGTGATATTAATGGTGCGCACCTACTATTGAAGGACCCTGAGGCATTTTCTTGTCCCAGTACATCCTCGGGGGGGGGGGGTCAAGGGATACTGCTGCAGCACGTCATAGGATTATTACAGACAAGGGCCCTGAATCCTTTAATCATGTTCCTATGGCTGACTTGTTCAAAAATAAGCTTGAACAAGCTCCCAGGAGGAACGCAGTTAGACTAAGGTATAGAGGGGGTCTAGGTACCCATCCTGATAGATACTATGTAACTAACACCCTGATTAAGGGCTCTATGTCATTTCTTCCTTCGGATCTGTTTGCACTAATACATGTTTCTGGGGAGGACTCCTTTGATGTTAGTTCTAGACTTAATCAAAGCTTAGAAAAATTTTGGGAGAAGTATTCTGTTTTAAAAACTACTCCTTTATGGCTTCCCTTTTTGGCCATTCCTCTGACTAGGCCACAAATCCAGTATATAACTGTCATGTTCAGGAATGAAGGGGTAAATGTAAGTGACATTTACCATTGGCTGCAAAAACGATGTGATATCCTTGGCCCCCCTGAGACCTTATTAGACTTAGAGGGTATCTGGACTGGGGGCTGGAAATTCAAAGTGAAATTGTTTCAGGTGAATTCTGATATTATCCATCTCCCAAACAGTTTTTTTTTTTAGGGAAAGATAGAGGAGTGTGTTTTTATAGTGGTCAGCCCGGCTTGTTATAGATGTAGCTCCACGAACTCATATTAGTAGCTCCTGTGACATGATGAAATGCTCACTATGTGGGGGGTATGGGCATTCGATGGACCTCTGTAGAATATTTTTCAATGCAACTTGTGTGAGGAGAAAGGGCATGCCTTTTATCAATGCCCCTGGGCTAAAAGGAATAGAGTTGAAGGATGGGATCATGATAACTTAGTAATTCAGGCTCAAGTTAAATTACAAACTCCTGTCCTTAGTGAATCTGCACCAGTTCCTGATACTCACCTTCCGGTAGTGCCGAACTCAGTATCCCCTTCTCCAACCCCAGGTCAGGTTTCTGAGAAGGATGGTGTTTCTGACAGGCCCACTATGCCCTTCCCATTTTTGAAACTGTTAAGGGACGAAGATTTACCAGGTCTTCACTGAAAATCCCTGCTCCCTGTCCTATCCCTACCACTAATATTTTTTCTCCCTTACAAGATGATCATGGGGACTTGGATTTGGAATCTGATACTTCACATAGATCAGAAATAGTCACGGAAGATAAAGATAGTAAGAAAGGGAAAAAAAGGAAGGCCAGTAACAGCCTGAAAGGAGGACTTTGCTAAACACTAGTTTTTTATGGCCACTTTACGACTATTATCCTTTAATGTTTGCAGTTTAAAGTCATATAAAAAACAAATTTCTATTTTGGCTTTTTTGCAACTCTTCCAGTGGACATTATCTTTGTTCAGGAAAGTCATCTTTCCTCACTGGCTGAGGTAGACATTATAAAAAAAAGATGGCACTGGGGACCTTCGTTTTGGTCTTTTGGACTGGAACCTGTGGATGGGATTGGCATTCTCTTTAAATCCACCCATTTTCATATATTTTGACTTCTTGATATTAGTCCCGGTAGAGCCCTAATTTCTGGATGATTCCCTTGGAGACTTCTCCTTTCGTCTCATCAATATTATGCCCAACAAACTAAATCAGCTAGGGTTGCATAATTTTGGAGATTAAGCCATTTCTCTTTACTAGAATGCATATTATTTGGGAAGGGGATTTTAATTGTACTTTGGATACCGCTTTGTCTGGATCACCCAGAAAAAAGTATATTGTGATTCTAATGCTTTGTCACAAATTCTGTCTGGCACTAGCATGAAGGATGCCTATCGTACACTGCATCCCAGGGGTAATGGTGCTACCTATCATAGATTTATTTACGCCACAAGAATTGATATGTTTTTCTTTTCTCAACACTTACATCCCATTCATTGTAGATCTCAACCTTCAGAATTCTCTGATCACAATATTCTTTTTTGTGCCTTCAGTTTGCATTCTCTTCCTCCCAAGATTTTTTCAAAATATAATCGTTGGAGATTAAATATGTCACTTCTTGACAGTCCTTCCCTCCTTTCCCAGATTGAAACCTTTTTTGCTTATCGGGAATCTGTTTTTTGTGCTTACACCAATTTACTGAGTTGGTGGATGGATACCAAAAGGGAACTAAAAAAGCTTATGCTCTCTTGTGGAAAAGCTAAGGCTAATTCTAATTATTTGCAATACCTTCTTTTACGAAACCAGCTATATAAGCTAATGTCCTTTCCTTCTGACTATAAGCATGATTTGACTTCTCAAATTCGAGCTTTGAAAGAACAGATGAAATCTTATCAATATGATAGAGCGAAGTCCTTAGAATTGGAATTTAAATTTGGAACTAGGAACACACCAGCTTCAGATCCCTTTGAGGCCTGTAAGCAACAGCTGGAGACCACCCTTATGACTCAGCTTGTTTCTCCTACTGGCCTCTTGCTTAACAAGGATTTAGAAATGTTAACACTTGTTCAACAATATGTTGGTGATTCTTTTCAGGATAGGTCTGACCAACCTTCGCCTGATTTTTCTAGTTTCACTGCTCCACTCCCTCAAGTACCTACCTCTCAAGTAACCTCGTTAATTCAACCTATTTCTTCCCAGGAAGTAGAAAAGGCTATCTCGCAATTAAGTAAGGGTACTTCACCCGGGTGGGATGGTATCCCTAATGATTTTTATAAACTTTTTCTTTCGTACATGATTTATTTTTTGCCGAAGGTATTTAATTTTTTGTTGTTCTCTTTTACTTCTCATTCAGGGTTTAGTACCTCATTACTTTTTTTCTTATATAAATCAGGGAACAAAACTTTATTATCTAACTGGAGACCTTTGAGTTTACTGAATAGCGATTACAAAATTTTGGCTAAAATCCTCAACAATAGATTATTATTGGTGGCAGATTTTCTTATACATCCGGCTCAAACTTGTGCTATTCCTCACAGACGCATTCAACACAATTTATATCTTTTAAGAGACTTATTTGAACTTAGTCATGCAGGTCAAATCTCAGGATATATTGTTGCTTTAGATCAGGCTAAAGCCTTTGATAAGGTTAAACATACTTATTTATTCTATTTACTTTTGCAGTATGGTATCCCAAAACCTTTTGTAAGGTGGATTTCTATCCTATATGAGAGCGCCATTATTGTCCCCATGGTTAATGGTCTTTTTGGTACAGAGATCTCTATATCTGTCGGAGTGAGACAGGGCTGCCTATTGAGTCCGCTTCTGCACTCTTTTGTTTTGGACCCTGTGATCAGACAAATTGTATGGGACACTAGTATTATTGGATTAGCACCCTCCTCTACTTTACCACTTGAAAAAATAACAGCATACGTGGATGATGTTACTTTATTACTTAAAGATATCCCTTCTTTAACCACTGCACTACAAATTTTTTCTAATTTTGGTATATTATCAGGAGCCCAGCTTAATATAAACAAAAGTGTTTTGTTTTTTTTTTTTACATCCTACACCTTCAATTTCTTCTGATATTAGGGGCATTCTGGTTGTTTCTTCTCCCCACAAAATTCTAGGCATTTGGTTTGGGGCAGGAGATTTAGGGCCAGATATTCAAAACTTTGCGCCGGGCAAAAACCGTTTGCGCAAGTTTAGCTCGGGATTAGTGCGGGTCTGCTATATTCAAAAGGCCAGATAGTGCAGGCAAACTGCATTAGCGTTGGGCAAAATTATAATGTATGCAAGGGGCAAACAGACATGAATACAGGCGCAATGCTATATTCAGCGACTAGCGCCGCGCTAAGTGGTTTTGCGCGACTTAAGCGACACACTTAGCGATGTGTACATTACCGCCCAGAAAAGCTTGTCTTAACCCTGGGCAATCAGCTTTGTCGACACTATGGCTTTGTGCGGTGTTTGCGCGGGTTTAGCCTTGGTTTTGCGTGACCTAACAAGAAATATGACACATAGATAAAGCCAAACATAGAGAAGCATGCTGCTAACTGATGGCATCACAATGATGCCATCATCTACTACCAGTCCCAGCCATGCCAGGCAGTAGTGGTGACCCTGCTGCCAATGGACAGCATGGCAGTGTGGCCATACAGCACACCTGCGGACCACACTTCTGTGGACACCAACAGATGCCAGCACACACATGCAGCACTGTGGGCATGGAGGATGTTGAGGGGAGTATGTATGGGTGACGAGGCTGTGCCACAGACCAGGTGTGGCCACAAGGCTGGAACACAACATGCAGTGCACATGGGCCAGTATTGGGAATACCCCAACACCAGTGTGCCTTTCGGATAATATATGCCCCCCCCCCCCGGCCACATACCACACAGCTGTACAACTGCCACAGCACAAAGCCAGAAATGTACATGTCACTGTGAGCATCCCATGCCACAAGTACAGCATCTGTGGGTCACACAACAGCGTAACAGTAATGTCCACTGTCAGTAAACACCTGCAGGTTGGGCCTCTCACTGTGTATAGTGCAGTCATCATCTCTGCCCTACACCACCAAGCAATGCTGTGTCCACACTACTGGCCCCTTGCTGCTGTAGTTTCTGCTGTGCACTGTAGCATGACCTACAATGTGACAGTTGCATGCAGCACCACCACCATCTGTGCCTATGCTGTGTTGTCCCAGTACAGCTGCAGGCAGCAGCGCGTAATGAGTAGTGTTCAAAACTGTATAATATTCCCCAAGCTGTTTAGCATGCGCTAACACGTTCTGCGGGTTTAGCGCAGAGGCTAAACAGTTAGCCCGTGCAAACTGCATGCAAATCAGGGCATAATGAGATGCTAATCTGGATGTTTGCCCACAGACTACCTAAGTAGGCTCATTTGCATGTCACTTTTGAATATGGCAAAGTTTAGGCGCGGGCTAGCGGTTTGAGGCGCTAAACCCGTCAAAGCGTTAAGCGCTAAGCTAACTGTTTGAGAATATTTACAGTTTGCACACTGTACTTTCACATACACTGCTGCCTGCAGCTGTACTGGAATCCACGCATTTGCTGGCACACACATTGGCCACATAGTTCATCTCTACCTACCTTCACATCGCTGTGTACTGTGTTGCTGTTGTGGTTTGCACTTCTTGGTTGCCATATTCAGAGCTGTCTTATTCCAGGGCTAAGTTTGCCCTGCACTCCCAGCCCAGTTTGCCCGGCCTCATTCCCATGCTATATTCAGAAGCTGTTTGCCCTGGGCTATTCCTTTTGAATATAGCTTGCTCTGTGCTCCGGGCTAAGTTTGCCCACCGGGCAGTGCTAATTTTGCCCCGGGGCAAAGTTTTGAATATCTGGCCCTTAGCCTCCTATAATTGGGAGAAACAACTATATATCGGGGAGTTTAAGATTCACCGCTGAAAAGGATGGAAATTTGGGGGAAAAAAAAGGGTTGCAATTATTAAAACATTTTTGTTACCTATTTTTTTGTATTTAAGTTATGTGTTTCCGCCTCCTCTTCATCTGGAAACAAGAATTTTTAGTCTCTTATGTCAGATGCTATGGGGCAATAGATTGAACCCTGTACGTAGGGACATTACTTATCTCCTTATTAATAAGGGAGGGTTGGCCATGATTAACCCCATTGTTTTTTACCACTCCTTGTTTTTGTTTGAATCTTTTTCCTATATTTGGTCTCCTGCCACTATGTCCTGGTCTAGATATTTAAATAAATGGTCTCTTTAACCCCCTAAAATCCTATTGTCTGACTCTTTACCATCCTATGGTATTGCTACTTTGAAAAAATTACAGCAATGGAAAATATCTTTTCCACACTTACTTTCTCCAGAAAACCCTTTTACAATTTCATTGATCTTCCCTTGTCAATCTTCACCATTCATTACTTCCTGGGTGTAAGCCGGAGGCGCGCACTCGTCACGGGAGCTTTTTTTTTTTTTAAATGCCTAATGGCCCGCCCTGGGAATGACGTCGCATCGTCATCTTGTGGGCGGCCGTGTCGTGACCGACTCCTCCTCCAACTCAGTTCTGTTTCTCCTGCGTCGAGCAGCACCTGTTCATGGTAGCTAACGAAAAGTGCGTATCCGACTCCTTTTCTACACTCGGCGCCTACGGTAAGACTGTTCCTTTTTCTTTCCTTTATGCGGTGCGGGTGTATTCTCGCTGTGTTTAATCTTGTTTATTTACGTTATGTCCAGTTCTGGTAAAGCGTTCTTCTAAGACGGGCCGTGCCCCTATGCGTCGGTGCTCCTGCGGCATTTCTCTGTCTCGGACCGGCGCTGATGTCTGTCTTCGTTGCCTGGGACCCAACCATAATATGGATGCGTGCGGCGCTTGTTTTCTCGATGGACGTCGCGTCCTCAAAATCGCGTACAAGCTCGGCCAGAGCGCGCGACTTTCGGGGGCAGCATCGCTCGCGGGAATCTCGGGCGAGATCCTTGAGCCTTTCCCGGGTCTCCTCCGGGCCTGCTCCTGATCCGGAGGAGGTGGTCTCCTCTTCCCTTCTTGCCGAGGGGAGGCCCCTTCCAGCGGTATTGGGGGGCGTCGTAGCCCCCCTCCGGGCCGCGGCGCTGACACCGCCTCGGCAGTCACCTCTTGGTGCAGGCTCCCCGTGTCGAGGCCCTTGGCTGGGCCCGCTCGGGTGGACCCTCGGCGTCGCCTCATGGCGCCGTTTGAATCGGCGCCGTTCGCGGTGCCGGTGATGCAGCGCCATTTCAATGCGTTTCAGATCCCGGCACGCTTGCGATGCCGGTGATCAAGCGGCGCCGTTATGATGCCGCTTTGGATCGGCGCCGTTCGCAGCACAGGTGATCGGGCGGCACCGTTAGCCGATGCCGTTTTGGCCTCGGCGCGATTCGCGGTGCCCGATGAGCCTGGCGGCGCCGCAGCGGTGCCGCTGGCCTCCGGCCGCCGCCGCGGCATCGGCCTTCCCCTACTCCGGGCGGTGCAGGTCTGCGGAGCCGCTGGGGTGTGAGGTTGGGCCTTCATGCTGCCAGCGTGGTGAGGCGGCGGCGTGGCACTTCGGTGCAGGGCGTTCGGCGGCCCGTGGCCTCGAGGACCCTGGGGTGGCCAGCATCGAGGTCCTGCTGGTCTCGTCCTCCTCGGAGGGCCGATGACTCAGATGTGGACCCATCCTGGCACCCCCATTCTTCGGAATCTGGGTCCTCGGTGGCTAGGGGTACCAGGCGGCGCAGCGGGCCCCTCCCTCTGTCCCCCTTGCCGTCGTCTCCTGAGGGTTCCTCGGCTGGGGGTGGCCGAGAGTCCCGGGGGCAGACGTGGGGGTGACGGAGGGGGAGGCTCCCCTCTCTGGAGGCCCGGTGACAGCTACCCCCCGGGGTGCTGTTACCTCCTCTAGGGTTAGGGGAACATTGCAGTCGGGGAGGAGGGCCCTCTCGGAATCCGAGGGGTTGAGGGGCAGGCGTCCTGCTGCTCGGTCTTCTTTGGCCACCTCAGGGGGGGTGGCCAGGAGCCGTAGCGCAGAGCCCCGCCCCTCCCCCCAGGGTTCTAGGGTGTCCTCTGGCGGCGTTTGTGCGGACTGCCCTTCTGGATCCATGCAGTCACGGCGTCGTCACAGGGGAGTTTCTCCCCCAGGGCTCTTCCAGGTTCCGCTTCCCCAGAGTTCCGTTCTGCGGCCTGGTTTGATATCCGGGATCCCTCCTACTAGAGCTCCTTCCCGGTTCCAGAGCCCTCGCAGAGAGCAGTTGCCTCCTCGGAGGTGCCCCTCTCCCATCTCTCTGCCTTCACCACCCCCGCTCCCAGGCCATGTCGGTCCTACGGGTCCGTTATCCTGGGAGCAGTTCAGGGGTTCTGCGGCGGCCTTCCCCTCATATGTTAGTTACATGCATGAGCGGGTCTTTCGACTCTCCCCACCGCCGCAGGAATCCTCTGGACATTCCAGTTCCCCATCATCCTCGTCTCCCTCCTCTGAGGGAGAGGAACCCCCTGCTCATCTGTCCTCCGATGCTGATTTCACAGAATATCAGCGTTTCTTCTCGAGGATGGTGAGGGATCTTGATTTCTAGTTCGGAGACAATACCGAATGGGTTTGGCGTGAATTCCTTGGTGAATTCAGTGCCCAGCATCTGGTGGTACCTTCCTGGCCTATCCCCTTCAGGAGGCGTCTATCCGGTCCTGGCAGTTCCCTGCCGCTTCTTCCCCAGCCCCGGCGGACTGCCAGCGTAGGTATTGTGCCCCCTCTGAGTCTCTAGGTTCCCTTCCCAACCCGTCCTCAGGTTTGGTATACCTGGATACTCCTTCTGGGTGCCGTTGCCTGGCGCACGACCGCCCACCGGATTCGGACTCTCTCCAGTTCGACCATTGAGGGCGAAGAGTGTTCTCTTCTTCTCGTGCGAGTGCATGTATTGCATCACATCAGGCTCACCACGCTGCCTACACCGGCATCTGTAGTCGATGATGTCCCAGCTGCTGGCATCTATGCCTGACACGAGCAAACCAGACAAGCCGTTGCCCTCTCGCGGTAGGCCTGGAGCTGGCAAGACGCCAAGCAAGGGCATCTTATGGCGCAATGAGGTGGCTTCCAGGCTTGCGGGACAGCGATCTGCATCAGCGGACGGCATGGCTTAGCCTCTCCAGGTTGTCACCCTGGCCCGGCGTGGGGTGATGCGCTCCGCCTTCCGGGGGACCCGTCTTTTCTCATCCAGAGCTAGGAGACTTTTACAGGGGCTCCATCTGTCTCCTCGTCCTCGGGAGGCACCTCCTAGCTCTTCTTCCACTTAGGCCTTCTGAATAAGCCAGGGTCTTCTCCTTCTGTTTCTCACCAGCAGAAGGCTGGGGGTCTTGTTCCCTCAGGGTATGGCCTCTTCCCCCTCCTGGGGAAGAGGAGCTTGGTACTCACCCAGGAAGTAATGAATGGTGAAGATTGACAAGGGAAGATAGGAAAGGTGCATTACCTACCGTAATTCTTGATCTTCTCTTGTATCTTCACCGTTCATCACCACCCTCCACCATCCCCTCAGTGGCCTCCTCCTGTGGCTTCTCCACCTCCGTCTCCTTCCTCTCTCTGAATTTTCTCTTTTGTTTATAAAATATGAGGAAAATTCTTAATTTCCCAAAAAAAATATATAAATATAAAAAAAAAAAAAAAGTTCTTTCTTAAGGGGGAAGGGGTCCTACACCCAGAAAAATTACTTACTCTAAGATTCATGGGCCATCTCGTGGATTGCATTGGCGATCAGACTGCACTACTTCTCTTGCTATTCTTCTGGCAAGATACCTCTGGGGTTTTTTGGTCTGGCTCAGGCTATTCAGTTTTGATCCTGCAATCCCGTGTTCAGATAGTTGCCCTGAAATCTTTCCCCCCCTCTATTCTTGCCTTGCAGAGCAGAGGAACGAGTACGTCTGTTCCTTTCTTCTTTAAAAAAAAAAAAAAATGCTGAGGGAACTCTCTCCGACTGCTATAGGCATCTTGGTATCTGGGTCATGCATCTAGTCAAAAAGGAGAAATCAAACAAGAAGGCAAATGAGAAGGTAGGCTTTCCTTCTCGCTGTTTACTATTGGTTTCTCCTTTAAGTGTCCTCCTGGGCAATTTTACAATAGAGCTCTGCTGACCATATCCAATCCTAACCAGCCTAAGCCTTGGCCTGCCTTAGCCAGTCAGTCTGAGTCCCATTTCTGTCTTGAAACGCCTGAAGGCTTGCATTTCCATTTCTAAACCCCTGAGCAGCACTCTCATGCTGCTGGGGTTTTATTCTTCCCTCCTCGGGTGTCCTCCAGTTAAAGGCCTTCCGGCCCAGGAGCCGAGGCGGGTGTCATGAACAATGGCATGTTGAAGATGAGGCCTATGCCCTCCTGAGTCTGTCTAGCGGGTTCGGTGAACCTTCTCTTCAGCTCTATCTACAGGGATTCTTGCTTCCCCTTTAGTCGAGCCTTCAGCTACAAGCTAACTGTGCTCGTGGGGCATTCTGGTCCCTTCAACATCCCATCTCTCTCTTCTCTTTCTTCTTCTTCTATTTTCTCATTTTCTTACTCATCTCTCCTCCTAGAGTCGCCCAGGTAAGGAGGCCCTGCAGTCCCTAGACTAGGGATGTTCTTATCTCCTCTGTCCTTCCTCCATCGGCTTATTCCTTTTTCAGTTCATTCTTCCTTGCTTTGCTATCCCTCGGCTATCTTGCCTCGCTATCTATATTTTCTGCTTTCTCATTTGCCTCTCCGGCTCACAGAACTGAGTTGGAGGAGGAGTCGGTCGCTACTAACGGCCGCCCCTCGCGCATGTTGATCGCTCTCGGGCGGGGCCGTTAGGCATTTAAAAAAAAAAGTTTCGTGACGTGTGCGCCCGCTTACACCCAGGAAAGTAATGAATGGAGAGATATAAGAGAAGATCAAGAATTACGGTAGGTACGTAATTTTCCTTTTTTGAGGTTCAAAAAAGCGTTCTTCTCTTTCCCGACTGTGTACCTTCTAAAATGTTTTTTTCTCTTAGGAAGTTAACAGATTTTAGGATTCCCCCACATATTTGGGATATTGTCTGGCTTTCTATACAAGGTAGGTTAGGGGTCAGAGGTAATTTGAAATATAAACCCACTACAGAACTATTCTGTTTACGGCCTACCTGTATCAATTGCGAAGAAACTATGATTCATTTTTTTGTTACTTGTCCCTTCAGTCAAAACTTTTGGCAGGACGCTGCTGTACATTGGAACTTACCATTTTAGTTAATATTACATATCAAACCATAGTTTTGGGTGATTATACAGGGATTTGGCGTTTATATCATAAAAGTACCTTGAATGTTTTTTTTTCTTTCATACAATATTATTTATGGCAAGCTCGCTGCCAATTTGTTTTTTAGCAACAAACGGTATTAGTTAATACCATGTTTTTGCAAATTGAGGATGGGTTAGCTTCTGCTAAAACTAGAGATGTTAAATTTTCCAAACCTAAAGTTGATTCCTTTTGGCAAAATTTCATTTGTGTATAACTGTTGGTAATCCTGTTTTCTTTTGCTTTTTTTTTTTATGTGTGATGTTGATTTTTTATTCATTTTGTATAAAATTGTACTTTGGTTGTCTTTGTATTTCCTTTTTGTGATGTTATGTTTTTTTTTTTCAATAAAACTACCCCTGCTCTTTTCGATAAGTGCCATGGGATCTTTAACATCCACCTGAACTACCACCAATCCAGGCAGATGGGACCTCGGTTTAACGTCTCATCCGAGAGACGGCACCTCAGAAATGCAGCACCCCTCTCATGCTGCACTACAGTGTCAATACTGGGATATTAACCCAAGTGCCAGATGTGGGAACTGAACCCACAGCCCTCTGATCTCCCGGCCTCATAGGCGAGTGTGCTACCTACTGAGCCACTGACACTGTTAATAACCATGTTGTTTCATTGATTAGTTGCATTAGGTTATGTGCAGTTAAGTCGGTACGTATTTTGCTTTGGAAGGGAGCCAGCCAATTAAGGTTGAAGTCCCCCATGATATATAGCCTGCCTGAGGATACGAGGGATACTTTGGTGGAAATGAGGTCAGCAGCAGTAGTGGGAGGGAGTCCAGGGTGACAGTATGTCCAGGCAACAAAAATAGGGGCCGAGAATGGCAGGGATAGCCTGACAATGACTGCTTCGTAGGCCACTGGGACGGATGAGGATAGGATGATATTATATTGGATAGAAGAGGAGATGTATATTGCTATTATCATATATTTAAACTATTGGAGGTAGAAATGGCAATTCCATTTTTCCATACCCCTAATTATACCTTCCACTTAATATAACAGGTTACTTTATGTACAATTGAAGAAATTCTAATATCCACACACCATACATAGGAGGCAGTATAGCGCAGTGGTTTAAGGCTCTGAGCTGCAAACCTGGAGACCTGGGTTTGAATCCCACAGCCCCCACTTGCATACTGTGTGACCCTGACCAAGTCACTTAATTTTCTTGTGCTCCCAGGTCGCACCTGTAAACAGCCATAAATCCCAAGTCACACTCCTGACACCTGTCAGTCTCTTCAGGATGGGTTGTTAGCGTTGGAAACCCTAACGCCCCAGGCGTTTGTTGGTATCTTCACTCCAAATTTTCAACATGGGCTTTTTGTGACCCCACCTCATGAACAGTGGCACTGTCAGTTCGTTAGCCGAAAGGTGCTTTTGCACAACTACTGCGCCATTTGGTGCCACAGGTTCAAAAACACATTTTGGGCAGGATGTGAAAAATGACAGCTGTACTGTTCATGAGGAGATGTAAAAAAATGGTAATGTTGAAAATCTGAAGTGAAAATATGAAAAATTGGTGAAGTCATGAGCGTGCGTAGAAACTGCACAACATTTGTCCGTAACACAATTATTTTGGGGAATTTTTTTAACCAGATTTTCAGCATAGGCATTTTGGGACCTCTGCTCTTGAACAGTGGCGCTGTGATTTTGTTAATCTGTCCTGAACATTGATTTCCCACAGCGACCATGCCATTCTGTGCCAGATGTGCGAAAACACATTTCAGGCAGGATGTGGAAAATTACAGATGTATCATTCATAAGGAGGTGTGTCGAAATGGTAATGTTGAAACTCTGGAGTGAAAATATTAAAAATTCTCAAAGTTACGAGCGTGCGTGGAAACTGCACAATGCACGCCTGTAACGCAGTTAGTTTTTGGACTTTTTTCACCAAATTTTCCACATAGGCATTTTGAGACCTCTGCTCATGAACAGTGTCACTGAGATTTTCTTAATTTGTGCTGAACATTGATTTCCCACAGTGACTGCACCATTGTGCACCAAATGTGTGAAAACACATTTCAGGGAGGATGTGAAAAATGACAGCTGTACTGTTCATAAGGAGGTGTGAAAAAATGGCAGTGTTGAAAATCTGGATTAAAAATATTAAAAATTCTCGAAGTTATGAGCGTGTGTGTAAACTGCGCCACGCATGCTCACAACACAGTCATTTTTGGGAATTTTTTCACCAAATATGCAACATAGGCTTTTTTGGGAGCCCATCTCATGAACAGTGGCACTGTTGTTTCATTAATTGGTCCCAAAAGGTGATTCCACGCAGTGACCATGAAATCACCTTTCGGGGCCGAGTAATGAAATGACAGTGACTGATTTCATGAGGTGGGGTCCCAAGAACCCCATGTTGTAAATTTGGAGCCAAAAGTATATATAAAAAAAAAAAATGGCCAAGATATCCATCTTAATTTAAACCTCCCCCATTGATGCCATTATACAGCTTACCAGCATTTCTTCAGTTACAGGTCGGCTTTGAAGAGCGTAGACGTGTTCCCACTCCACCAAAGATCGTGGTGCTGACCTCTGGATGGAAGTATGGGGTGTGGGGAGGTGGGGTGTGCAGACGGTAGGTGCAGGTTGGGGAAGGGGGTGCTGCCGACAGTGAGGGACCGTTTTCTTTGATCTTCCTGGACTGAAAATCTCCACCACTCATTCACACTAATGGGAGTACACTGGAGGCACTAGGACCCCACAGGAATCGATCTTCAGAAGGGTTGGTGCCGGGATAGGACCACACATGCGCGGCACCGCAAGACTAGCTCATCCCTGTATAGGCTATCTCAGTGTTGACCCTTCAACCGTCTCAGTTCCTTTTCTCCCGTCGTCGAGTGCGCCTCGATGTCAATGTCACTTGCCTGCTGGAGTCAAGTCTTCATCTATACGACAGCAGCTTAGCCGTTCCATATTTATTTAAGTTACCACTTTTAATGTTCTTTTCTTGTTTTAAAAAGAAGATAATGATGAAGAAGAAGAAGAATTTTTTTACCTGCCATTAACGGAGTCGACCTTAGATGGTAGCGGTGACGGTAGGAAGACATTGTTTGAAAGCTGTTATGGCAGTAGGGCTGTGTCCAGTCTGCTGCCCTTTGCGGAGGGGGGGTCTAACCATGGGCAGTCCAGTGCTTGGGGGGAAGACAGGCTGCCTGAAGCACAAAAATAGCAGTTCAGGTTGCCGGCTCCGCTTGACCTCGAGCTCTTCTTCCTCCTGGTGGTGGAAGAAGAATCGGTACCGCTCGAGGTTGCCCTGTGGTATGTCTGCATGAGGTCATCAGTGATGGCAAGCGGCAGGCCTGACCCGACTTTGGTGGGGTTCTCTGTGGCTCCATTCTTAATGGCTGCGATCTTATTCACTGGGCCCCATCCCTGTCCTCGATGGGGCTCTGGTGAGCAGTTTCACCTTGGCGCCACTCTTTTAGAGCCAGGGGGTTTGATGTCTGCCCAGTTGATTTGGCCTATGGACCCAGTTTGGAGGCCTTCGGGCCTCGGAGCCACTGATCCACGGCAGAGTCGAGTGGGCAGGATGTGCACAGTGCCTTCTTCGGTGCTAGTGCCATCAACCCCTTGTGCCTACCCCCCTCACCTTTCTTCTGTAGGGGCCGGCACAGGTACCGCTTTTCTTTCTCCCCTTTCTTCAGGTCTAGGGCCAGGATGCCCAACGCTGCACGGCACCGCTTTTAGTGCTGTTGCTGCATGTGGTGTCAGCACTGCGGGTGGTGCCGGTGCCACAGGTGGTGCCGACTGGTGCTGTGCAGAATTCCAGCAGAACGAAGTTTCACGTAATTTTCTTTTTTCCTCGGATCTCAGTTTCCACGGAAATTTTGTGGCATGGTTTTGCATGGAATAGTTGCTGTTCAGTGGAATATTTTTCCTTGGATCTTAGTAGTGGGGCTCCGTGGAAGAACCAATGAAATTCCAGTGGACATTCCGTTGGCAGAATTGTTATTCTGCACTGATTCCATTGGCAGAATTCTGCATTCCACGCAACTCCTCAACGCCATTATGGCAGGCAGAGTATTTTGTGATTCTGGCCTGGACCTGCCCTTTGGAGGTCTTTATGGGGGTAGAAGTGGATCTGGATGAGTCTTTCCCTGTCCTACTTTGTCAGAGACACAGTGAATGACTCATTTTAGAGGCTAGAAGGCGAGCCTTCTATATCAGCAGAGCCTGTGATGGAGCTTTACCTCAGGGATATGGGGTCCACCATAACATTTCAGACTTCTTCCGTGGACCGAAGCAGACTTCTACATCTGGAGTTCCTTTGGTCTTCAGTACAAGTACACCCTGTGGAACACATTAAATTCAGTGGCTGAGAGCCTTCCAGGCACTACCACTCCATTGATAGGTGCTTATAGCCCAATAATCAGCTAAAGTTTTTATAGACCCCTATGACACTGCCCCTAGGGTGGCTGCTGTTGGCAGTGATTATTGGTTGGGTCCTCAGATTGAGCTCCGGAGGGTGCTGAGATTCCTGATGCCCCCCCAGGGGACAACACCATTGTCAATCTTGTAACAGCCAGTCCTTTCAAGGTAGGGGCCTGGAAGCCCTTGTCAGGAACCAACTCCTCATCTGCAAAAAAAAAAAAAAAAAATTGACAGCAGAAGGCACAGGGCCCGGTACCATCCTCCTGGATCCGGCCCAAGTCCCCGGCTCAGCTTTCTGAGGTGGATGCCTCTTGACGCAGTAGAAATTGTTCCTCATCAAGTCAGAACACAGGTTCTTACTTCCTTGCTTGTTTCTAAGATAACAGATGGCATACTCCCTTTTTTTGACCTTGAAAAATTAAACAAGTACCTGTTCAGTGAGGAGTTCACTACAACCTCGGTATTCATGCCTTCACTTCCTGGATGTTTGGCTCCGATCCAGGTTAGAGTCTCAGGAAGCAGTTGCCACAGCTTCTCACTCGCTTTCTTCCAGGAGGAGTTTTCTGAATCAGGGAAGGTGCCAGATTCACCTTCCCAGCAGCTACTTTTCATAGGAGACCTCCTGGATACCTCAAGGGCGAGGGTTATTCCTCCTGAGAATGGAAGAAACAACATTTCAGATGTCTCGTTGCTTCCCAGAAAGTGACTCTGTCTGGGCCTTTTTGATGCAGTGGATGCTGGGACTTATGTCTTCGTCTGCAACAAATAGTGGTCTCCGACCACGCATCCACATAAATAACAGAACCTCGGACAAAAATTACTTGTATGGTAGACACAGTTGGCCTAGCTTCTTCTCATTCTACCCTTACCCTCTAAATCCCAGATCACCATCTCCACAGTTGCTCTCCTGATCAGTTGGTGAGCTCACTGTCAAGACCTTCACATTCAGGTGTGAAGCCAGGAGTAGGAGCATCATCTTCTCATAAAATGAGATGAGGGCTGTCTTATACGCTTTCCAAGTCCTGAAGGAGGCCCTCTGCCACGAAGTGATTCCACCCCGGACAGATGACAAAATTGTGATGTTTTCAACAACCTGGGTGGAGCACTCTCCTACCCTTTGTGCAGGAAGGCCTTATGGAGGTGAGAGTGGCGCCTTGAGCACATTTCGTCAGTTCAGTCATTGTGCAGTTGCTGTTCAACGAGTGGGGCAGTCTGGACCAGGTCCTTTCTTCATCTCCTCCCAACGCAATTCTGCCTCTATCCTGCTTCAGAAATTCAGACCCTGGTGTTTCTGTCAGGATGTATTCGCTCTTGGTTCAGAGTGTGTTGCTCAAGTTGTAAGCAAATGGAGGCAGGATGATTCTCATCATCCCAGACTGGCCTCGGCAGATATAATTTACGTAAATGGTCGGTCAGAAGTTCCCCCGAGGTGACTCCCTCTATGAGCGAACCCTCTGACACAGGGACTTGGTCCACCCTTCCTGCACTCCCTTCATCGCCATACCGGGCTCCTGAGGAGATGAATGTGTGCAGGTTTTGGGTTTCCCGACAAACATAGAGATTTTTGTAGCTGCGCATAGTCCATCCACTGGGAGGACTTGGGCAGCTAAGTAGTTTCACTACACCTTCTGGTGTGCAGTTTTGTCTGGATCCTTTTATTTGCTCCCAAGTAAAATTTTGGGGTACCTCGTGAACCTGTCGAACGCAGGTCTGCATTCCTCGGCAGAGAATTTTCACCTCTCTGCATTTTCGGACTGTCTTGAGCCGATAGACAACAAGTCAGTAGCTCAGTTACCATTACTCAAATTTTGCTTCTCCAGTATGAAGGAGAGTGTTCCCGTTATCTCTTTGAATGTTAAGAGGGTTCTGTGATTCTACATCGATAGAATGAGGAGATACGCATCCGAGCAACTTTTGTATCTTTCCGAATGCTTTGGCTGGGTCAGCCTGTTGCCATGAGATGTATTTCTGCTTGGTTAGTAGCATGTCTTCAACACTACTAATTCATGGTACAGCTCAAGTTGGAAGGCTGGGTTCTCACCACTCTACCGGAGCACTTGCAGCTTTCCTGGTGGAGATTCGTAATATACCTATTACAGACCTTTGCAAGGCGGCAGTTTGGAGCTCAGTGCATACCTTTGTAAAGCACTATGTTCTGGGTGTCCATGCCTGACAGCTAACTTTCTTCGGCCGGATAGTCCTTATGGACTTCTGTCCTGAGTGAGCTCTGTCTCCTTCCACCCTACTCGGTGGGGGTTTCATTTTTAGCTCAGTACTCTCCCGTTAGTGTGAATTGAGTGGTGGAGACTTTTAGTCCAGGAAGATATTGAAATTATGTATTTACCGTAATTCTTGATCTTCTTGGATGAAGTCTCCACCACTCATTCACACGCCCACCTACCATCCCCCGAGCACACTCGTTTTGCTTTGGTCTTCACTTCCTTGTTGTTCAGGCTGTGAAGACATTGTTGAATTGACCCTTCTCTTATGGGTCATCTGGGCCTTCACATGCCCGTAAGTTAGGGTTAGGTTTTTCTTTGATTAGTTTATGCTGCGCCTCCTCAGTCGAAACAGTACTGAGGTGGTTGGAGGGTTGACGCAGAGATGGTCTGTACAGGTGCGAGCTAGTCTCACAGTGCCGTGCATGCATCATCCTATCCCGGCGCCAGCCCTCCTGAAGATTTTTGCTTCCCGCGGTGTCCTAGCACCTCCAGCGTACTCCCATTAGTGTGAATGAGTGGTGGAGACTTCGTCCAAGAAGATCAAGAATTACGGTAAGTACTGTACATAATTTCCATTTTCAGGTACTTTAAAAAAAAAAGGAACACTGCGGATGGTTTTCTTTCTTTACAGGTGTAGGAAAACAAATCTTGCGCACATTGGGGTGGGCTTCCAATGTGCCCCATGACTTTGGGGGGGTAATGTAGGCTACACTGGGGTGAGCTTCCAGTGTGACACATAAGGCGGGTGGGGCAGGGGCAGGAACATGCCAACGCAGTTGGATTCCAAACACCACAGAGGCACAATGGGGTGGGCTCCCAGTTTGCCACACAGTCTTGGGGGGGGTATTAAACATGCCGACAGGGGGATTGGGCACCTCTGAAGTTGGCTTTCTAGGGATCGTGAGAGGCAGGCGTGAGCCGCTGCCATGTTTATTGAAATGTTTCACCAAGTAAGGCACATAGGGTAGGTGTGTCATCTGTGCCGCTGCATGATGAGCTTGTCTCTGATTGCAGCAGCAAGTTTGTTTCAAGTTGGCGGCACTGCATAAAACTTGTGTCACTGCTAAAATTCTCGCTAATTGGCGAATGAGGAATGTACCTTCTAAAGCATGCCCTGCATTCTCCAAAACTGACACACTTCTGCATTTCTCCTACTGCCACAAAATGTTACTTGCGTGTGCGCAAGACAACATAACAATCACAGATAAATACGACAGTAATATGACACAGTGGCCAAATCACCACATCACTTCCTCCTAAGACTGAATTTATGGGAACATGTCCCTGTTGTATGGCAGGGTTTCTGCAATTTGGTTACTGTTCCAACTGGCAAGACAGGCAATCTGCATTTGCAGACCCTGACCTGTGTGTAATGGTTATGTCATAGGCCTGCAGGGCAATACTCCATCTGAGGAGCCATCCATTTGTTTTGCCCATCTGATTTAACCACACCAGAGGATTGTGATCAGTCTGTACTTGGAAGCGCCTCCCATAGAGATACGGCTCTAATTACTTTAGGGCCCATACCGGCGCAAGGCATTCCTTTTCTACCGTGGAGTTTGCCTGCTCCCAGAGACGCAGCTTCTTACTAAGGTACACTTTCAGGTAGTCTCTTCCCTGATTTGATGTCTGGCTGAGGACTGCTCCAATCCCCACATCTGAGGCATCTGTCTGCACCATAAACTACCTAGTGTAACCTGGACTGGCCAGAACAGGGGCACTGCACAGTGCCGCTTTCAGCCGTGCGAAGGCCTGTTCACAGGCTGGCTCCCAGTTTACCTTTTTGGGCTGTCTTTTGTTTAGCAAGCTAAATAGGGGAGTGGTCAGGGTACTGTAATTGGGCACAATCTTTCAGTAGTACCCTCCGGTCCCTAGGAAGCTCATAACTTGCTTTTGGGTTTCAGGCATGGGACACGCCTCTATTGCCTACATCTTTGTTTGGTTGGCACGGAGCTGCCCCAACCCCACTACATAGCCTAGGTATGCCACCTTCGCCATAGCCACCTGTCACTTTTTGGCCTTTACTGTGAGCCCTACCACCTGTATCCTGTTCAAAACTTCCTTCAGATGAGACAGGTGTTCTTTCAAGCTGGTACTGAAGATAACAATATCATCCAGATAAGCCACTGCATACTCTTCAATACCCTGCAATACCTGGTTGACCAGCCTTTGGAATGTGACAGTGGCATTCTTCATTCCAAAAGGCATTACCCAGAATTCAGATAATCCTATTGGAGTGATGAAGGCTGACCATTCTCTAGCTGTGGCAGTTAACTCCACCTACCAGTACCCTTTTTTTTCCCTATAGTTTTATCTCCTTCCCCTTGCCTGCCACCTCCGACTCTTCAGGGAGACAAGTGGACATCCCACTGCCCAGAACCCTACCCAAGCAGACTTCTAGCCCCCATGGAGCTGTGGATTACCCCTCTGGGAGGGGAATAGGAGAGGGGTCAGACACCCCGTAACTTATGTTTTGTCGGTCTTGAGGTCTGCTGGGCGGGCACGGGCAAATCGTGGGCACAGCCTCAGTCCTCCCATCTTCCTGGCTGAGGCGGGCTTTTTTCCATTTTCTCCTTCCCCGAGCAGCAAGTGACTTCCCCCAACGTCATGACGGGAGCATCGATGTCCAAGCTGTTCAATGGCCACATCCCATGCAAGTGGCGGGCATCGGCCTGATCCTTCCCCAGGGACGATGAGCTGTCATTGGACGCTCCAGCTTGTCTTCCCCCGGCTGACCGACTGACAACCCGAGTCCACTCCCGAACCTGGGTCGCCGGTGTGGTGCGAGGTGTGGCGTCCAGTGCCTCAACCCTCAGCGCCACCAGGCCAGCTGCCAGTACCCTTTTGTTAAGTCAGTTGTGGTAATCTATGTTGCCACTCCCAACTTGTTCAATAGGTTATCCGTCCACGGCACTGGGTGGGCGTCTGACTTTGTGACTGCATTGAGTCTATGATAGTCCACACAGAAGTGAGCAGAGCCATCCGACTTGGGGATGAGGACTTCAGGTGAGGCCCAAGGACTGTGGGATTTCTGGATTACCCCTAAGTCCAGCATTTCCTCCTCTTCCTTCCTAATGTCCTTTAGGACATCCTCAGACACCAGGTAGGCTATCCATCAGATGGGCGCTTGCATCCCTGTATTTACGTCATGGGGCACTAAGGGGGTTCATCTGGGCTTTGCCGTTAATAAAGGGGCAAAGTCCTCTAAAACCTCCCTCACTTCCTGGGTCTGTTCTGGGGTCAACTGGGGTGACAGCTTGAGTGCCTCCACAGATGACTCCTGTTTTCTTTCCTCTAGCAAGTCCAGGAGGGGGTCTTCACTGTCTATCCCCTCCCCAGAACGAAACACTGCAAACACTATGCCAGCCCTGTTTGCATATGGCTTCATTATATTGACATGGTACATCCTATGGGTATGTCTACTGTCAGGCAGTTCCACAATATAGTTCACATCATTGACCTGTCAGACTACCTGGTATGGTGCCGCCCACTCGGTCTGCAGCTTGTACTTCTGGACAGGAATTAGGGCCACTACTTCCTGGTCTGCACTGTAAGAGCAAACTCTGGCTCCACAATCATACCAGACCTTTTGCTTCTGATGGGTAGCTGACAGGTTGCTTTGGGCCACCTCCGTAAGCTACATTAGCTTCTCCCTAAACTTAAGAACATACTCCACTATAGGAGTCCCCTCGGTGGCGTGCCTTCTCAGTCTTCCCGAATCAAGTCTAGGGGGCCAAGGCACCCTACATCCATATAAGAGTTCAGAGGGAGAGAACCCTATCGACTCTTGGGGCACCTTCCTGTATGCGAACAACAGGTGGGCAAGGTATTTCTCCCAGTCCCTCCCATGCTGTTCAGCAAATGCTTGGAGCATCAATTGTAGGGTGCCATTAAATCATTCCACAAGCCCATTGGCTCATGGGTGATAAGGTGTTGTGCGTCTCTGTACCACCCCACACTTCTTACACAAACACTTCATCAGGTCTGACATGAAGTTATGCCCTTGATCAAAGATAACCTCCTACGGAAACACACCACTGGAGAAAATCCCTAGCAAGGTGTCTGCCACTTTGCCTGCCTTTATTGAGGAGAGGGCGACCACCTCTGGGTATCAGGTGGCGAAATCTACCACCATCAGGATAAACTTTTCCCTGGAGGAGCTTGAGGTATTCAAGGGTCCCACAATATCTATTTCTACCTTCTGGAATGGCTCATCCACAATGGGCAAGGGAATCAGGGCAGTTTTTGTTTGACTACCTGCCCTCCCTATCTGTTGGCACCGGTGACAAGACCTGCAATATTCCTTCACCTGCTGGGTGATGTTGGGCCAATAGAAATTTTGTGCTAATCTCTGCGTGGTGTGAATGATGCCCAGATGTCCGGACATGGGAATATAATGAGCGAGCTTGAGCAACCGCTCACGATACCCCTGGGGAATGACGAGCTGCCTGCCCATCATCCCTTCTCTGTCCTTACTTCCTGTGTTTACATCAGTCCGTTGTCCCAAAATGCCCCATGTCTCATGTCACCTCCCTGTGTCCCATCAGATTCTGCGCAAGCCCTCAGTCTCTCCAAACTAGGATCAGTCCTCTGAGCGGTGGCAAAATCTTCACATTTTCCCAAAGCATGGGACATGTCACCCTCAATTCTTAAACTGGGATCCTTAGCACTAGCATCAGGGCATTAAGAGTCACTGCCATCCCTAACTTTCTGACCATTTGTTACCCCTCCCTCCTCAGAGTAACCTTCTGTAGCTGTTTGGTGAACAGCTACTTGGGGAAGTCCTACCTCCTTTTCACTATTCTCCCTTTCAGGAGACACAGGCTGGGAACCAGCCTCCTACTCTTTTCCACAGGGGCTTCTTTGGGGTTCAGGGAATTACAAGCGTCCTTAGCTGTCTGACTGTGGGTAACTGCACACACCACCCCCTGCTGGAGATTGTTCCCTATAATCACATCCAGGGTAGGGAATTAATGCAGGAGTTAGAAATGACGTCTCAGCAGAAACCAAGTGGCTTAAGAATACATAAACAGCAATTAAAAATTGATTCTTCAATGAAGAATGGGAGATTTAATTTTTTCACACAAAGAACATGCAGATTTTTGAACAAATTACCTGAAAGTATAATAGAGTGCAGTAATACAACCTTGTTTAAGAACAAACTGGACGAATATCTTTTGAACAGGATGTGTATTTGGACCCGCTAATGCGGGTGGATGGTTAATATGGGCAATTATTCCTTCTTCCATCCATTTCCCAGTATAAACCCATTTCTGGCTTGGGTCCTTAAGTTTGTTTTGGAGAAGCTGACCCTGCCTCCTTTTGAGCTAGCCATGTCTTGTGAGCTATGCTTTCTTCCATTATTTTTAGTTGCCATTACTTCTGCTCGAAGAATTTCAGAGTTACAGGCTCTCATGCATGAGCAGCCTTATCTGATTTTCCACAAAGACAGGGTCTCTTTGCACACTAACCCTAACTTTCTTCCTAAGGTGGTGTCTGAGTTCAGGGCCTTCTTTCTTAGACCTCTGGCCGTCTGCCACCTAGACTGTCCTTGCTCTCAGTACTGCTTGGGACTCATTCCTTAGGTGTGACTTGATGACAGAGATATCCCCAAAGAAGATAGAAAAGTTGCATAAGAACTTACTGTAACAGTACCTCTTCGAGGGAATCTCTGCAATCAGGTCATGCTGTCCCTCCCTCCATCCCCCTTTCTCTCTATAGCTCGGCTATCATGTTGCTCCAGCCTTTCTGCCTGCTGGGCACCTTTGTCTCTCTCTCATGTCGGTTCCCTGGCGGGACTTCTGTCTCTCATGGCCTCCGGCTAGGGAAAGAACTGAGGAGGGAGCGGGGCTACCCGTGCTTATATAAGGTGTGTGACGTTGGAGCCTGACATCGGCGAGTGCGGCCCTGATAGACTGTTGTGGAAAAAGTTTCCATGGGATCCTGATGCCTGAGTTCCTTAGGTGTGACCTGACAACAGAGATTCCCTTGAGGATCTACTGTTACAGTAAGTTCTTATGTAACTGTTCTTTAGATGTGTGCTGACCTGCATTCACCCCTCTCCTGGGCTCTCCCTCTTGAAGTTTCTATAACACGCTTGCATAGCTGCCTCATTCATGTTGAATTTTGCCCAAGTCATTATGCTGGAAAAAACAATGAGTCAAGGATTTTATTTATAACAGCCCTGTGGGCTCTAGATTTCTTTTTAAGCAAGGTGTGCCACTTCATTTCCATTATTCTACAAATATTTGTTCTTGTACTTAAATTGTTTTTAAAGAACACCTTGCAAATCCCCATACTATGAACTAGTTATGTTGTGACAGTGAAATAAGCACACTCAGTGTTTTGTACCTTGGTTAACTAACTAAACTCATACGTTTGTTATCTGCTATTGGCATAACACCAAGCTGATTGTTTTATCAATGTTATCAGCTGTGCACTTTAAAAGATGCGCAATCTGAAAGAATTAAAGGTTTTAAATGCAACATATTTGACATGCTGAGAAAGAACTCACACCGACACAAGCACAAACCGGCATATAGTTTTAAGTTAACATGAAGTAAACCAGACTGCGTTTCATTTAACTTTTAATGTAGCTGGGATACTGCAGACTCACACATAAAGGCTGTTTTCCCCTATGGTACTTCAAAAGTAAGTTAAAACTTATGTTTCTTGCAAGGTAAAACAGTCAACATTGCAACATTATTAATTGTGGATTCACATATTCATGGCATTAAGGGGGAACAGGAGAAGGCAAACATCCTAAATAGCTACTTTTGCACCATATTCATGGTGGTGGGGGGAAGGTGGACAGATCAGGGAGAGGGGGAACGCTGAGGAGGGGGTCCTAAAGGAATTAGTAGGACTAAAAGTAGACAAAGCCATAGAACTTGATGGGGTACACCCCAGAATACTGAGGGATGTGCTAGTGGAACCATTAACTGACCTGTTCCACAGATCTTTGACGGCAGGGGTGGTCCCGGATGACTGGAAAACAGCAGATGTGGTCCCTCTCCACAAGGGCAGAAGCAAGAAAGAGGCAAGCAACTACAGGCCAGTCAGTCTAACATCACTGGTGGGCAAGTTGATGGAGAAATTACTGAAGGCAGGCATTACCAAGTATTTAGATGCAAACAACCTGAAGGATCACAGACAGCACGGATTAATGGAAGGGAGGTTGTTTTTTACATTGACTTAATTGAGTTCTTTGACTGGATGACCAGAGTGACTGATCAGGGTGGGATAGTGGATGTGGTTTACCTTGACTTCAGTAAAGCATTTGATACTGTACCCCACAGAAGACTTCTGCACAAACTGAGAGCCCTCAGGTGGGTCCAAAGTTGGTGAGATCGGTGCAAAATTGGTTAGAGGGAAGAAGACAAAGGGTGGTCATAAATGGAGTTCCATCAGGGGAGGGAAGGGTAACCAGCAGGGTTCCATAGGGGTCGGTACTGGGACCCATCCTGTTCAACGTTTTCATTGGTGACATTACAGAAGGGCTTGAGGGGAAAGTTTGTCTATTCGCAGAGGATACAAAGCTCTGCAACAGAGTAGACACTTTCGGATGGGGTAGAAAAAATGAGTAGAGATTTGCACAAACTAGAGTATTTGTCAAAAGTGTGGCAGTTGAGCTTTAATACAAAACAGTGTAAAATCATGCACTTGGAAAGCAGGAATCAAAGTACAAAGTACAGAATGCGTGGTCAGGTACTAGACATGATTGAGCAGGAGAGGGACCTTGGTATAAGCATATCAAATGATTTCAAGATAGCAAAGCAATGTGAGAGGGCCAGTAGAATGCTGGGATGCATAGGCATAGGTATCACAAGTAGGAGAAAGGAGGTGGTGATGCCCTTCTACAAGCAATTGGTGAGGCCTCACCCTGAATACATTGTCCAGTTCTGGAGACCATACCTCAGGAGGGACGTGGAAAGGGTGCAGAGGAGGGCAACAAAAATGGTGCGGAGACTCAGTCAATTGACATATCTGTAACTAATTCCGGGTCGTCCCTGAAAAAGGGACCTTCGGGGCTCACTAGGCCTACCCAGTTACCAAAATTGAATAAATAAATAAATAATACGGGGAGAGGCTAAAGGACCTCAACATGTATACCCTGGAGCAAAGGAGGGTTAGGAGGGACATGATAGAGACTTTCAAGTACCAAAAGGGTATTAACAGGGTCCAATATAGCAGCATTTTTTCAGAATAAGAGACTCGCAAAAACGAGGGGTTGTGACATGAAGTTAGAAGGGGGCAAATTCAAGGGCAACATTGGGAAACACTTTTTCACTGAAAGGGGGGTGGATGGTTGGAATGTACTCCCTGAGGATGTGGTGGGGTCTAAGACTGTGGTGGGATTCAAGGCTGCTTGGGATAGACATAAGGGTATATTATAATAATAATATATAGTAATAATCTTTATTTATTATGCACCTTTCAGATATCAAGGCACATTACAAAATTTAAGACAATGAATAAAACAAACTATAATGAATACATAATAAAATCTAAAAATCAGCCTAACTAATCACAATATGCCCTGCTCCATACATAGGTCTTCAGTGCCTGTTTAAACCCCCCCCCACGGTCGCGCACTCCAGAATCCGACATGGTAGAGAATTCCAAAGGGCTGGGGCCGCGTACATAAATGCACGGGTCCCTGAAGATTTTAAAGTAACCCTTGGAATCTCTGTTGGTGGTGAGCTGGGGGTGGGGGATACCTGAGACACATAAGATCCCTGGGTAACATGTTGGTAGAATACCTGGGCAGACTCGGTGGGCCAGGAGGTCCTTATTTGCTGACAATTTCTACGTATCTATGTAACTCTCGTAAAAGTATTTTTTGAGTCTAACATTGGTAAGGAATGCAGCGGCTCACAGAAAGCTCCTTATAATTTTCTACTACAAAATAAACTTTAATTTCTAAAATGTACACTTCTGGTTTCCTTAACATAATAAAGTTAGAAAAAACGCTGGTTTTCTGTTAGCAATCTCTGATGTATTGGAGAAATTAAAAGAGTATTCTAGATAACAATTGATATATCTGAAAAATAAAAACATTTTTTTTCATGGTGTTGATATTAAAATAAAATGAAGCTCAAAGCCAATTTCCTTTCTGTTTAATGATATATTGATTTAAATTTTTTTTTTTAAATTGGTTCTAGACAGGACTTTGATTTAATAAAATATTTTGGGAAAAGAAGCTGCACAGTACTATTTTTTTTCCATAATAAACAGGAGTTGATAGGAAAGTGTGTTGATTATTTTAGGTACTCTCAATGATTGGGAAGTACGCTTATCTATTTAATTCCTGTTTCACAATAGCATTGAACCAGAAGGATTTTTGTTATTTCGCTTTACACACACACACACACACCCTCAACACCCCCTTTACCTCTCAGAACATCACCACCTCCACAAAGTACTATATGTTTATAACATAAATACTTGTTTGATGTTCATTTCAGTTACTCGTTGCAGAAGGTTTTGCCTTGATGTGCTTATGCCGGTTTCTGCTGCTATTAATAAAATTCCACATTGATGCTGCTTCAGCACAGACTCCATTACAAAGACCAGAGTAATCATTTATTGACAGTTTATAACATTGAATCAAGTTAGGAACAAATACAGGAATATGTGAATACGTATATAAAAGCAGACTTGTTGTGTTCATGTTGATCCCTGTCAATAAACACAGATGAGAGTATGCTGCAGTGAGATTAGCATGCAGCATAACCCCCAACCCCCGAACTCCATAATAGTGATGTGTGCATGTCAATTACTTCTCTCCCGCATATCAGTGATGTAGGATTAAAATTCCTCCACGGGAAAGAATTCAGTATATTTTGTGTATTCATGAATAGTGTTATAGCCTAGCCACAAAATAGATTCGCCATTCACAGACACCATCCAGTCAGGTTACTTCATGATAATTCCACTCCCCCATCAGCCCAGCAGAATTCACCCTTGCTCCCACAGCAAACCCCTCCCCCAACCCTCACCCAAACCACCATCTCACATCATCATCCTCCTAAATTATTCTATGCCTTTTTTTTTTATTTGAGTAGTAATAAAAACTGAACGCCGCCCCAGGATATGTGAATGTTTGTCATGGTTAAATTTTGTCTGGTGTTTCTTCCATTATGTGCACCATGAAAGATCAAAGTTACATCCCATGAGTTTCTGGCACAATTAAGTTCCATTAACTCATTACCTGCAATAGCTCCATATGAAGTCCGAACTATCCATTGTTTACCTGATACAAAATGACCAGCCAGGTAATAATGAGTTAATATAAGTGCTCTAAGTGCACCCCACCAACCTATTGCTTTGCCTGCAATTGACAGTGATCCGGTCTTCGTGTAACCACATATAATCATCTTGATGGTTACGTTGGTGACATATCAAAAGTGTTCATTGAGACCTTGAATCCATCAGACGAGATGCATTGGGTTTTTATGCAGACATAGTTATGGAGGATGGTTGTGATGGGAAACTCAGGATGGGGAAAATATGCTGAAAATATTAGATCTCACACAGTCCCCATTCCAGACCCTCATTGCCCATCAACCCCCCTGGCTGCCTGCACAATCCTGTGGTAGCAGTGCCAACCCCCCCCCCATCACTCACTGTTCTGTATGTTCGCTTTGTGTTTTGTCTCACCAGCAGTGCATCTCCATTCATGTTAACAGCAGTGAAGAAAGTACCATAGGTCTCAAAGTCTGCATTTTTCTCACTACTACAGAAACTGCCAACATCCTAGTGGAACACTGCAGGAGCAGGACAGAGAACTGTATCAGTTAAAGCAAAAGGAGGCTGGGAAGGCAGTCAGAACAGCAAAGGCCCAAACTGAGGAAAAGATAGCCAACTCAGTTAAGAAGGGGAATAAAACCTTTTATAGGTACATCAGGGAGCAAAGGAAGACCAAGGGAGGGATATTGAGGCTTAATAAAGGGGAGGGAGGATGGGCAGAGGGAGAATGTGAAAAGGCAGAGATACTAAACAAATATTTTTGCTCAGTATTTACAAAGGAAGAGGGGGAGGTACATAAAACAAACAGTAGTAACACTCTGGATACAGAAGTTGATACCAGCCCATTTACAGAAGAAAGGGTTCTGAAAGAACTCTTAAAACTGAAGGTGGACAAAGCATTGGGGCCTGATGGGATTCATCCCAGAATTCTAAAAGAACTAAGGGTAGAACTAGTGACACCACTGACTACCTCTTTAACAAATCATGGGAGGATGTGGTGGTACCGAGGACTGGAGGAGGGCAGATGTGATTCCGTTCACAAAAGTGGGAGCAAGGCAGAAGCAGGAACTATAGACCTGTTAGTTTAACCTCAGTGATAGGAAAATGATGGAATCACTTCTAAAGGAAAGAATTGTCGTATCTGGAGGCCAGAAGGGCACAGGACCCTAGGCAGCATGGATTCACAGCAGGAAGGTCATGCCAGACGAATCTGATAGATTTCTTTGACTGGGTGACCAAGTAGTAGATCAGGAGGGCTGTGGACATGGCCTACCTAGACTTTAGCAAGGCATTTGACACAGTCCCACAAAGATTAATATATAAGTTAGCCAGCCTGGGAGTGGGTCCCAAGATGACAGCCTGGGTAAAGAATTGGCTGGAGAATAGGACACAGAGAGAATAGTAAATGGAGTCCACTCAGAAGAAAGGAGGGTTACTAGCGGGTACCGCAGGGGTTCAGAGTTAGGACTAGTCCTCTTCAATGTCTTTATAAGCGACATTGCAGAAGGACTGGAAGGAAAAGTATGTCTCTTTGCAGATGACACTAAGATCTGCAACAGAGTTGATGCACAGGTGGGGTGGAAAGGATGAGAAGGACTTGGCAAGGTTAGAGGAATGGTCAAATGTATGGCAGCTTAGATTCAATGCTAAAAGTGCAAGGTAATGCACCTGGGAAACAAAACCCAGGAAGAGTACACAATGGGAGGTGAGATACTAACAACAACAAAAATGGAAAGGGACCTGGGGGTAGTCATATCAGATGACCTAAAGGTGGGCAAGCAATGTGAGAAGGCAGCAAGGAGGGCTGGGGGGATACTGGGATGCATAGGGAGAGGCATCACCAGTAGAAAACAGGAAGTTATTATCCCTCTGTACAGACAGCTGGTGAGACCCCATCTGGAGTACTGTGTGCAGTTCTGGAGACCCAATCTCTGCAAAGACATAGACAGGATGGAAGCTTTCCAGAGGAGGGCAACTAAAATGGTGCAGGGTCTGCACGGAAGACATATGAAGAGAGACTTAAGGAGCTTAATATGTATAGCCTCGAGGAAAGGAGGGAGAGGGGGACATGATAGAAACTTTCAAGTACCTCAAGGGAATCAACAAAGTCCAAGAGGGTAGCATCTTTCAAAAAAAGAGGTGTGCAAGAACAAGAGGGCACAATTTGAAGATAGAGGGGGGCTCTAGAGGTAATTTAAGGAAGTATTTTTTCACAGAGAGGGTTGTGGATGCATGGAATGGCCTTCCGGAGGAGGTTGTGGAGTCAAAATCAGTGGTGGAATTCAAGCATGCATGGGATAGTCATAAGGCAATTCTGGGGGGTGGGGGTAGGAAGAAGTAGGCTGCTGGTTAACTAGGATCTGCAGCTTATCCAGTAGGTAGGGAAATGGGCAGACTGGGTGGGCCAAGCGGTCCTTATCTGCCGTCACATTCTATGTTTCTATGTTTCTATGCCACTCATTTACAGTGACTGGACCCACACAAATTAAAACCTCTTCATTTTTGTTTTCAAATGAAAATAACAGTTCTAGGAACATGAATATTTTGTTCATCCACACTGTTTGGCATCGTCCCCTTCCACTTTAAATCTGTCAGAAGTCTTCAAGCTGGCTCCTCCCACCCACCCGGGTGGTATATACCTCGGCTCCGCCCCATGCTGCCAGATCTTCCTTTCCGCTGGAAGATTCAGGTTGCCTCCCTCGTGTTCTCAGCATTTCATAGGCCCTGCCTTTCAAATTGTTGGTATTTACTGAAAATCAAACTCGTTTGAGATTTCGCCAGTGCCCCCGCGGCAAGAAGATGTCACGCACTGATCCTCACCTCACGTGCGTCTACTGCCTAGGTGTTGGCCATGACACCTCATTGTGCAGTTTTTGCTTGGCCTTCCATCCCAATGTCCTGGACAATCGCAAGGCACCCCTGAAGCTGGGGAGACTGGAAAAAAGGAACCCTCTGGTGAAATCGCAGGAGGCTAGGTGGGCGGTTTCCATGGCCATGGGCTCTGCCAAACAGCTGGAACAGATGAAGGCATTCAAGGAGGAAGCCGCTCGCGCCTCGGCCAGTCGAAGCTTCTTTGTCCCACTGAACCGAGGCTCCACCTTTACAGGCTCTTTCAAGGAATTGTGCCAATCTCTTCTGGGTGAGGCACCCTTGGGCTCGCACTCCTACCGCTCTTGGAAGAGGGAGAAAGACCCGTCATCTACATCTCGACGGAGATGTTCTTGGGACCGGGATAGGTCTGAGTCCCAAGAACACGCGATCTCGACCTTGGTCGAGATCGTATCCTTGGCCACTGGCTTTACAGACCTTCCGTCTGGCAAGGGTACCGAGGAAGTGGCCGACGAGGTTGAAATTATCCTCTACAGGATTGACCCTTTGTGACTGGCTGTGCCCAACGACTCCTTGGAACGGACTCCAGTCCTGGTATTTCCTGATGAGGAGACCCAGTCTGCCGGTGTCCCCATCAAGGACCTGGTTCTGGACCCTCAGGTTTCACCGATCCCTCTGGTGTCTCCTGATCGACCGAGTTGGCCTGCCCGATCTCTGTCGAGGTCCAGAACCCCCTTAGCCAAACGACCGAGGAAGAGCCATAAACGCTCAAAAAAAGAGGCAACACCACAGGTCCTCATCTTCCCCAGATGAGGAGAGGCTCCAGTGGAAACTCTGTCGGCGCTATGAGGACTTTATGTGGCAGCAGCTGATCTTGACTGGGCAGAAGCCGGCTCCGCCCTACCCCGGCCATTGCTTGGCTCTTGCCTCCTAGGCCAAAGCTGACCCCTCTGGAACTGAAGCTATTGGTTCCTCCACATGTGGGGCCAGCCTGTTCCCCGGTTCGGCCTGTTCCGGTCTCTCCACCGATTTGGGTGGAATCACTGCCTAAACAGCCTCAGGGAGGGGTGCCCTCGAAAGAGGAGCGACAGAACACCAGGCTTCCCTGTTGTCTTTTGATTACAGTCACCCCAGACTGCCCTTGGAGTATCAAGGGTGACTTAGGCGGTAGACCGCTGTATCTCGACTCTTCAGACACGGACATCACCGGACTCCACTCTCATCCTGGGGATGACGAGTTGTCCGGTGGTGCAGGGATGGAGGAAGGCCCTTCCTCTTTCCAGGGCATTCTCCACCTCATCTCTGATTCCACCAGAATGCCCCTGGAACCCATCCAGAAAAAGGTGGAGTACCCTCTCACTGACATACTCAAGAGAGGGGATACCCCGACGGAGGCCTTTCCAGTGGCTGAGGCCATTGTTGGCCTGGCCCTTGAACTTTGGCAGCATCCTACCATCTGCCTGCAAGTATGCAGTGCCCATGGGGTCCCTTGCGAGGTTCACAGAGCACCCTTTGGCCAAGAGCCTGGTGACTGCCTCTGTGTTCAGGTGTACTGGCAGTTTGGCTGACACTGACCGATCCCCAGACAAGGAGTCCAAAAATATGGACCACACTGCCCATAAGGTGTATGCTGCCTCTTCTCTGGGCCTTTGCCAGGCCAGCTCGGTGGTCATTATGTTTCTATCCAGGGCAAGAGTACACAATGGGGGGTGAGATACTGACAACAGTAAAAATGGAAAGGGACCTGGGGGTAATTATATCAGATGACCTAAATGGGTAAGCAATGTGAGAAGGCAGTAAGGAAGGCTGGGGGGATACTGGGATGCAAGGGAGAGGCATCAATAGTAGAAAACAGGAAGTTGTTATCCCTCTGTACAGACAGTTGGTGAGAC
This sequence comes from Neoceratodus forsteri, assembly GCA_016271365.2. NCBI lineage: Eukaryota > Metazoa > Chordata > Ceratodontiformes > Ceratodontidae > Neoceratodus > Neoceratodus forsteri. Next base: position 243,467,139 of record CM057451.1, read on the forward strand.
CCCATCTGGAGTACTGTGTGCAGTTCTGGAGACCCCATCTCTGCAAAGACATAGACAGAGTGGAGGCTGTCCAGAGGAGGGCAACCAAAATGGTGCAGGGTCTGCACCAGAAGACATACGAAGAAAGACTAAAGCAGCTTACTATGTATACTCTTGAGGAAAGGAGGGAGAGAGGGGACATGATAGAAACTTTCAAGTACCTCAAGGGAATCAACAAAGTCCAGGAGGGTGGCATCTTTCAGAAAAAGAGATGTGTAAGAACAAGGGGGCACAATTTGAAGATAGAGGGGATGGCTCAGAGGTAATGTGAGGAAGTATTTTTTCACAGAGAGGGTTGTGGATGCATGGAACAGCCTCCCTGAGGAGGTCGTGGAGTCAAGAACAGTGGGGGAATTCAAGAATGCATGGGACAGACATAAGGCAGTCCTAGTGGGGGGTAGGAGGAAGTAAGCTGTTGGTTAATTAGGATCTGCAGCTTATCTGTTAGGTAGGAAAATGGGCAGACTAGGTGGGCCAAGCGGTCCTTATCTGCCATCAAATTCTGTGTTTCTATGGCATACTTCTCTCATGCCCTTCTTGAATCATTAGACAAGGTCCTCCCTCGTCTCCCTGTGGACATGCAGACCATGGTCAAACAGGTCCATGACTAGGGCCGTGCTGTTGCCAAACAGCAGCTGCAGATGGCCCTGGACGTCGGGGGTTCTTGTGCCCACTCAGTGGCAGCCACAGTGTCCTCTCACCGCAGGGCTTGCCTGAGGCTTTCCTCCTTCCCAGCATATACTCAGCATAAGCTTGCTGACGTGCCCTTGCTGGGGACAGACTTGTTCGGTCCAGGAGTGGCCAGTCACCTTCAGCATATAAAGCAGTCCAGTGCCACCTTGGTCACCACTTCTGCCAAGGGTTCTTCAGGCAAGAACCAGCAGAAGAGAACGAAGAAGCCATTTCGGCACTCTTCCCTTGCGGTCCAGGAGCCCTCCTATCAAGGAGGACAGCAGCATCAGCAGCAGCAGCAGGCCCAAGCTTGGTGCCCTCGGCCCAAGCAGGGTCCCCAACAGATCTGCAAAGGAGGCTGAGGCTCAGGTCCTGAAGCCTCCTCCTCCTCCTCTAACCCTGCGCAGAGATGGGTTGGGGGTTGCCACCCCTATACCTGTCATGTCAGCAATAAACAGCAGTACTAATTTAACAATTATACATCAATAGAAAACACATCAAATCAAACGTATCTAATAATAATATCATTAGTACCTAAAATCCACTTTTCATTTTTACATGCTAAAATGTGTGCTGCCGTGGCATGTAGTAAATCTTCTCTTACTATAGCCCGTTGATGCTCACCAGCTCTAATCAGCACACATTTTAGCATGTAAAAACGAAAAGTGTAAACATTTTTTTAAGTATATGGCCATTGATAAAGTATCTCGGAAACCTGGGGGGGTAATTATAGAAATCTAATTCTTAAAAGAGAAGCCTTTTGGATTTTGCAGCTAAAAGCAACTACTAGTCCAGGTTTAAATGGTAATTTCGATCTAAAACCTTTTTTAGAAGAAAGACATTAGTCTATTGAGAAAATGAAGCTGTATTTCCTTTTTTGTAAAACCCCCCCCATTCCTATGTTCCTTTCCTTTGCCTATGGATTTTAGGTACTAATGATATTATTATTAGATATGTTTGAGTTGAAGTGTTTTCTATTGATGTATAATTGTTAAATTAGTACTGCTGTTTATTTTTATTCATTGAACTTTTGAAGTAATTAGTGTTCTGCCTGTTAGATATATTGAATTTCATGGAGGAATGTAGTACTGCTTCGTTGTTAGACACATTTTATTGGTGTTTTTTAATTGATGTAATTTGTCATGTGATCTGTTCTAGGGTTTTATATATATATATATATATATATGTGTGTGTTTTTCCTGCCTCATTTAGCCTTTGTTAAAGGGTCCAGTGGGACCAGAAACATGTCAGGCAATTTAATAAACCTTTTTTAAAATGCTTCCCTTCTGGGCTAAGTTTTTTTGTGGTGGTGAGTGCATGGATTTGTGTTTTTGATTCTGAGTTTTCCATGGCACCCCGTCCTAGTGCAAGCTCCTTTGTGTTTTTTGTCTTCGAGACAATGTAGCTCAGCTCCTCTTCAAGGAGGCAATAGCTCCAGTGCCGGATCCTCCAACAGACCCAGGCTTTGTCTCCAGGTACTTCCTGGTGCCCAAGCAGATGGGAGGTTGGCGCCCCATTCTAGAGCTCCATGACCTGAATCAGTTTCTCAGGTCTTGCACCTTTCAGATGGTCTCTCTAAACCAGATCATACCATCCCTGGAGCGAAACATGTGGTTCTGTTCACTGGATCTACAGGGCACATTCTTTCACATCCCAATCCGTCCATCCCATTAGCGGTTCCTCCGCTTCAGGGTTGAAGGGACCCTGTATGAGTTCCGAGCCATGCCGTTTGGCCTGTCATCAGCCCCACAGGTCTTCACCAAATGCATTGCAGTGGTAGCAGCCCACCTTCGGTGTCGAGGAGTTGGAATCTACCCTTTTCTCGACGATTGGCTCTTGGCAGGTTCCACCCAACAGGAGGTGGAGAGGTCCAGGGATCTGGCCCTCCAAACCTGCTCCCAGCTATGCCTCCTGATCAATGAGGCCAAGTCGGAACTCGTACCTTCTCAGGTGATGGGTTTCATTGGGGCAGAGCTCGGCCCCTGGTGGACAAGGCGGAGGTTCTCTCCTCCTTTGCCCAATCATTTCTGGTTGGGCATTTGCGCCCTGCCCAGGACTTTATGCATCTTCTGGGTTACATGGCGGTGTGCACTTCAGTGGTCCGTTGGGCCCAGTTGCACATGCGCCCCCTCCAATGGGAGCTGGCCATCCAGTGGTCTCAGTGATGTGGTCATTTCGGCCAGCTGATCACTGTAACCCAGAAGATATGGGACACTCTCCAATGGTGGACCGCCCCAGACTGGTTGCAGGAAGGGATCCTGTTTGTCCGCCCCAAGCCGATGGTCGTCCTTATGACCAATGCCTCTCTCATGGGCTGAGGAGCCCACGTGGGGGACAACAGAGCCCACAGGTTCTGGACCCCCAAGGAGTCCCGGTACCACATCAACCTGTTGGAGCTCAGAGTAGTCAGACTGGCACTGTCAACTTTCGCTCCTCAGCTCTGGGGTCAAGTGGTTCAAGTCCAGAAAGACAATACCACGACTGTATACTACCTTAACAAACAGGGCGGCATGCACTCCCATCTGCTGTGCAAGGAGGCGCTCCGCATTTGTACCCTCATAAGCTGGTTGGAGGTGGAGCTCCTAGCCATCCATGTAGCAGGAGCCTCGAACCAGCTGGTGGATGCTCTCAGCTGCATAGGCCAGACATCCCACGAATGGTCTCTCCATCCAGAGGTAGCTTACAGTCTGTTCTCCCATTGGGGCAAACCGATGGTGGACCTGTTTGCCTCCAGGGAAAACACCAAGCTGAGACTGTATCATGCCTGCTCCCCTCAGCAGGGCGCACTGCAAGGGGATGCCTTCTCAAGGCCATGGACCCCAGGCCTCCTCTACACCTTCCCTACATTTCCCTTGATCCACAGGGTGTTACTCAAGGTGAGGAGGGACAAGGCGAAGGTGATTCTGGTAGCCCCAGACTGGCCATGCCAGTTCTGGTATCCAGATCTCCTCAGCCTCAGCTGCAGACCCCCGGAGTGACTTTGTACATGCCCGGACCTGATATTTCTCAACCAGGGAAAGGTCTTCCATCCAGACCATCAATCCCTGTACCTCATAGCATGGTACCTGAGTGGCAAGAGTTCCAGGCTTTGGGTCTTTACGAAGATGTCTACACCGTGGTGGAGGTATCTAGAAAGGAATTGACCAGGAAATATTATGCCTTCAAATGGAAAATATTTTCCATTTGGTGTCAGGGTAAGGGTCTGGACCCCTTGTCCTGTCCTGTGGCTAACATTCTCGACTACCTTTGGTCTCTGTCCAAAGGGGGTCTTAGGTCATTGACCCTTAGAATGCACCTAGCAGGCATTTCTGCTTACCGGGCGCGGGCCGGTCAGCCGACATTGGTGCAGGAGACAGTGGTCGGGCACTTTTTCAAAGGCTTGGATCACATATCCCCTCCAGTACGTGAACCTTCATCTCCGTGGGCTCTGTTGCTGGTTTGGGCAAGGCTCATGGGCAAGCCATTTGAACCCATGCACAAGTGTGAGCGCTCACTCTTGTGGAAGACGGCCTTCCTGGTGGCTATCACATCAGCCAGAAGGACAGGGGAGCTCCAGGTGCTTTCGGTGGACTCCCCTTATCTGGTCTTTCACAGGGACAAAGTTGTTCTGCTCCCCAACCCGAAATTCCTTCCGAAGGTGGTGTCAGAGTTTCACCTTAACCAGGTGTTGACTCTGCCGGTATACTACCCTAATTATACCTCGGACGCCGAGTACAGGCTCCATATTTTGGATCTGAGATGTGCTCTCTTCTGTTATAAGGAGAAGAAGGCAGAAATTCACAGAGAGGTTAGCCAGCTGTTTGTCACCTAAGCTGAAGCCGCTTCTGGTAGACCTGCAGCCAAACGGACCAGAGCAAGATGGATTATATCATGCATAGTTCTGTGCTATGTGTTGGCAGGCAAGGAGCCACCCAGAGGGATAAGAGCTCATTCAACCCACCATACTGCTGCATCGGTGGCTGCTTCCAGGGACATCCCTATCCAGGAGATCTGCCGGGCTGCTACCTGGAAGTCAGCAAACTCCTTTATCACCCACTACCACATTGACCTTGAGTCACGCCGGAATGCTAGTTTTGGGGCTTCAGTTCTCCAGTATCTGTTTCCTAAGTAGGGAGTGTGTGTCTTGCCTCCCTCCTCCTGGAGAACTGCTTGGAGCCTGCCAAACAGTGTAGATGAACAACATATCCACGCTCCTAGAAGAACAGGTTACTCACCTGTAACAGTAGTTTTAGGAGTGTTATATGTTGTTCATCCACATGCTCCCATCCAACCTCCCTGGCTGCGAACGCACACAACCTTTCTTCCAGCGGACTAAGATCTGGTGTCATGGGGTGGAGCCGAGGTATATACCACCCAGGTGGTGGGAGAAGCCAGCTTGAAGACTTCCAGCAGATTTAAAGTGGAAGGGGACAATGCCAAACAGTGTGGATGAGCAACATATACCACTCCTAGAACTACTGTTACAGGTGAGTAACCTGTTCTTTCTGACTCTTCTTCCTCACTCACTCTCCCACCTAACTGACAGATCAGTCCATCTGTCACGATTGCTCTGGTAAATGCCTGTTTTATATAAACAATGAGGCACTCCATTGTTGTTAGTTATACTAGGTTCACCCCATGGTCAGTGACTGAAGGCACTCTGCTTTGCATCATGCCTTATTACACCCCTGTCCATGGGGTAAACCCAGTACAATGAGTGCCCCATCATTCCTAATTGCTTATTTTAATTTCTTCTTTTTCTCCGCTTGATTTACTTGATTTCACAGTTCATCTGCATTTTCTGGTCAGTGTCTAAGAGATCAGCTTTTTTTTTCTGTACCTGACTTCAACATCCACATCAGTACTATTAATTTAATATGTTTGTACATCCACTGATACTGGCAAAAGACGGTGGGGACAGGATGAAAGTGCCACCTAGTAAATTCATCTGAGTTTCTGTTGTGGAGCATAGCAAAACTTGCAACTTTTTTTTTCTGTGGGCTTTTTATATTTCCATACAGATATGTCCAACATAACTGTACAAAAAATGTTTATAGAGAAGTTTAAAGGGACACTGTCAACCCCCTTAGGTATCAAAGTGTCCCTAGTTTAAAAAACACATTTTATGATTAACATTCGGTAGAGACTGCTGATACAGTGGGTAGTTTGATTCTGATTCTTTTTTCTCATAAACAGTGAAAACCAGACTGCCCAACATACTGGTGTTACCACACAAAAAACATGTTTGTTTACATTTGTTGATCAACTCACACTGCATCTCTCTGGGACTTAGGAACACTCCAATGCAGTCTAGCCGCTCATAATGCAGTTGGTGTAGAGAAGATTATTGTATCATGAGTGGCTGCACTGTTTGAGGGTGTTTCTAATGTTCAGGTAATAAACAATGAGAGTAGATCAAGGATTTCAAACAAAACAAGACTGGGTATATATATATATGTATATATATATATATATATATATACACACATATATATATGTTTATACAATGGGGGTGAGGGATAACTGAGTGAAATAATGTGTTATTCCCACTCCTGTTGAATATCCACAGAGATGACATCACCTCGGTGAGAATATTTACAATTATACAATGAGGTCTTATAGTCCACCACTCTGATTGTCTAACTGGCACCTTTCAAGCGTTGTAGAATCTAGCATTACCAACGCAAAAAGGTACCAGCCAGCCGCATCTCAGTAATTGAAAAAAAAAAAAGAAAGTAAAATCAATCCCGAGCCACTATGTTCTTTTTGTCGCTAAACATTACTGTGGCACCGCACCATTTTGACAACAATTCAGCCTCTACTTGTCCCACCACAATAAAAAATAAAAGTACAGACCAGGGATCCTGACTGGCCACAGAAAGAGCGACATGAAGAGGCTGAATTCCACGCCACAACCTCTTAAGCTCTCGAGGAGCATGTTCTTGGCTCGGACACGGCACTTGCGATGTAAAGCAACAGCAAAAGCCGAAAGGCACAATAATGAAACAAGCCGTTTTCAAATTAAGTTAAACACTCCACGGCTTACAAAAAACTCGAACTCTGACTTTCAACCAGCCGCCGGTACTTTAATTCGCTTCCCTTTCATCTGAGCTGTTCTTAGGGTCAGTGCAGCGGGCATCCTGGGATATGTAGTCTTTACACTGCACTATTTTTTTAGTGTAAGAACAAATTCATTACAAAGCTATAAAAATACAAATATAATTATTTTTTCTATTCTTTTTGAACAAAATTAAGTGACACATTATATTAGTAATAAATTTAGTTTCAGGGTGTTATGAGTTTTACCACGCCTGGCGAAGCATCTACTGCCTGCGGCTCCTCGGTGGATCAACCACGCCAGGCGTAAAACCAGCATCACCAACACCTCATCGTGGTTTATTGCTTAAATATACGATAGCACTAACCTGCCGCTTAAACCTGTGCAAAGCCACGCTAAACCCGTACTATTCCCGCGCAAGCCGCGCAAATTGTACATTTTGCAACAGTGAGGGCCCATTGTATAAATAGGACACATGATGTGCACATCATGGAATATGAAAAATATTTTCACTCCTGCCTCGTGAGCACTGTATATTCCACGTGTGCCTTTGGCACACGTGAAATATCCAGGCTCACTCTGCAGGAGTGAAAATATTTTCCATATTCCACTTGTGCCCATCATGCATCCCTTATATATATATATATATATATATAAAATCATTCTTTATTTCTGAAAAGCACTTCTCCAGAAACCAAAGTGCTTGCACATAAAAAACATATAAATAAAGGATTTTAAAACAATCAATTACCAGCCAGAACAAATATAAATAAACTAAGAAATCATACACTGAAAAATAAGATCATGCAACAGAATCCGGGAATGCCTGGCTAAATAAATATGTCTTTAGTGCTGTTTTGAAGCTCTGGACGGTCAGGCACTCTCGAACCCGATGAGGTAGAGAATTCCACAGGGTAAGGGCTGCAAAAGATCGAGCCCCAGATGTCTTCAAATGCACCCTGGGAATCTCTAGCAATCCCTCTTCGGCAGAGCGGAAGGGGTGGAGGGGGCAGTAAGGATGGAGGAGATCTTGCAGGTAGTAGGGTCCCTGTTCATATAGGGCTTTATAGGTCAGTCATCTGACCCTGAAGGTGATCCGCCACTGTACTGGCAGCCAGTGCAGTCCACGCAGCACAGGCGTAATATGACTGGTCCTAGAGGTACCAGTCAAAACCTTGGCTGCTGCATTCTACACCTGCTGCAAGCAGCAGATATCAACCCCCAGTAACCCTAGGTAAAGGGCATTGCAGTAGTCAAGGCAGGAGGTCACGACGGCGTGGACCAACATTGGAAGATCATCAGGAGGAACCAGATGTTTCACCCGGGCGATATTCTTCAGATGGAAGTATGAGGTCTTAACAACGGCTGACACCTGAGATTTAAGGTTCAGGCCACTGCTGTCAAAAATAATGCCCAGGTTCTGCACCTGGTCTGAGGTAGTCAGCTGAACACCCCCGACCAATTCCCAGAGGGCTGCCCTGCCAACGGACCCACCTCCTGACAACCTGACTCCACAACCAACACCTCAGTCTTAGCCAGGTTCAACCATAGCCAGCTGGAACTCATCCAGTCCTGGATCTCAGAAAGACAGTCATAAAAGCCAAGAGGAAACTATCTTGCCCAGGCACAAAGGACATGTACAGCTGAGTATCATCTGCATAGCAGTGAAAACTTAGCCCGTGCCGCCTAATGATATCTCCCGATGGCAGCATGTACACTGCGAACAGCATGGGTGACAAAATGGAGCCTTGTCATACCCCACAGGATAGGGGGAGAGAGGCTGAGAAATAAATCCCAGACACCACTCTCTGAGTTCTACCCTTGAGGAAAGATCAAAACCATCTGAGGACCGTACCAGACAGTCCACAGATGAACCGCAGGCACTCCAGTAGCACACCATGGTCCACAGTATCAAACACTGTAGAGAGATCAAGGAGAACCAAGATGGAACAAGTCCTTCGATCTCTCACTATCAGGAGATCATTTAGCACCTGGACAAGGGCCGTCTTGGTACTATGTCTTTTCTTAAAGCCCAACTGGAGAGAATTATAGACATTGTGGATGGTTAAATGATCATCCAGCTGCAGCGCAACCACCTTCACAATAACCTTAACTACAAAGGGCAGGTTAGAGACAAGTCTGTAGTTATCCAGACAGTCTGGGTCAAGGAAGGGTTTCTTAAGGAGAGGTCATACAACCGCCTCCTTTAGGGGGTCTGGAAAGACCCCCTCTCCAATGAACTCCAGACTGTCTCGGCTAGGACCGGGATCGATCCCATCAATGCACCCCACAAGAAGGCGCTTTGGGCCCGGGTCCAAACTACAGCAGGTTGGCCGGAAAGTCTGGATGATCCTCACGATGTCCATGAGTTCTGGCTGGCCAAAGTCAGACCAAGCAAGCTGGGTGTCCACAACCCCCAGCCAACTTCCACAGTACCCAATAGAGGGGGCTGAACAGATCCCGGACCTGATGGTGGCAACCTTATCTGTGAAGAACTGAGCAAACTCATCACATCTGTCTTGTGAACAAGCTCTCTGTCCTCAATGGGGTACTGGTGAGCAGTTTCACCTCTGGGCCTCTCTTTTAGAGCAGGGGGTATGGCATCTGCCTGGTTGTCCTTGCCAATGGACCCTGTTCTGGGAGCTTCAGGCCTCAGAGCCACTGGGCCATGGCTGGATCGGTCGGGCCAGGATGTGCACAGTGTCCTCTCAGGTGCCAACGCCATCGGTGCCAACTCCTTGTGCCTACCTCCCTTCTTTTTCCTGCAGGGGCTGGCATGGGTACTGCTTTCCTTCTCCCCCTTTTATTCAGGTTTAGCAGCAATTCTGGTGCCAAGTATGGTGCCGGTGACATGTCTGGTGCTGGATCTGGCGTCGCATCTGGTACTGGGTCTGGCACCACATCTGGTGCCAGGTCTGGTGCCGGCACAGCAGATGGCGCTGAACTCTTCGTTGATCCAGGTATTAGCGTCTCCAGTGTTTGTGGTTTAGACCTGCCTTTTGGAGGTTATTCTGGGGTAGAAGTGGATCTGGATGAGTCTCTCCCTAGTCTACTTTGTCGAAAATGCAGGGGATGACTCATTTTATGGGTTGGAATGCAAGCCTTCTGCATTAGTGTAATGGAAGATCTTCTTTCCAGTTCTTTTTCCTCAGGGAAATGGGGTCCACCATATCATTTCATTCTTTATCTGTGGACCAAAGCAGACTTCTACGTCTTGAGTTCCTACATTCCTCAGTACGAGTACACCCTGTGGAACACACTCAATGCAATGGTCGAGAGCCTCCTGGAATCTAATGCTCCATTGCTAGGGGCTTATAGCCCAATAATCAGCTGAAGGCTTTTATGGATGCCTACAACTCTGCCTCTAGGGCAGCTGCTGCTGGCAGCAGGTGGTTAACGTCTCATTGACAGTGCTTATCTCTTCGGCCATCAGGTTGAGTTCTGGGGACCACTCAGAACAATATGGCCGCCATGTAAACAGGTGGCGCCTGCTACCTCTCAGAAGGATGGGACCTTCGACATTCTCATACAGGCAGTCCTTTCAAGGTAAAGGCTTAAGTGCCTTTATCAGGAACCAACCCAGTAGAGGACACAGGGCCCCAAAGTGCCGTGTACCAACCTCTGTTGATCCAGCCCAGGTCCCACCTCAGCTGTCTGAGGGAGATGCCTCTCGGTGGTAGGAGGGGCGTCTAATTTGGTTTTAGAGCCAGTGGAATTCCATTACAGCGGACATACTGTATGAGTCATCAGGATTGTCCAAGAGGGATACTCTCCCAATTTCATAGATTTCCCCAGACCTTCCATACGGCAGCCCAGTCTGTCTGTGTCTCTGTAACACTCTCTTGCTTCTGAGATACGGGGCTTTTGCAGGAATTGGACAGTAGAGGTTGTTCCATGCAGAATGGAGCACACCATCCTATTTCCATTGCTTCTGGTTCCAAGCTAACAGGTGGCATGTGCCAATTGTTGACCTTGGAAGGTCAAACAAGTACCTGTTCAGGGAGGAGTTAACTAAAACCTCTGCGTTCAAGTATTCACTTCCTGATCATTTGGCTCCTAGCTAGCCCATCCAGGCAAGAGACACAGAAGGCAGTTGCCACAGCTTCTCAGTTGTTCTCTTCATGGCATTTTCCAATTCAGGAAAGGTGCCAGTTTCAACTTCCAAGCAGCTCATCTTCTTAGGAGCCCTGCTGGATACCTCCAGGGCGTTGTATTTCGTTCCAGAGGACGGGAAAAACTACATCTTCAGATAATTCATTACATCATGGAAAATGACTCTTTCGGGCCCTTTTCAGTCGAGCAGATGCCGGAACTTGGGGCATCCTCCTCAGCAAGCAGTTGTCTCCGACCATGCATCCGCAATCCTCCGTTCAAAATGACGGCGCCTTGGACAAAATTTCTCAAGGAGTGCTCACTGTCAAGACCTCCACACTGAGGTGTAGAGCCAGGAGGAACCTCATCTTTTCATAAATTTCTTAGCGATGAGAACTATCTTATAAACAAAGTTCTGAAGGATGCCCTCTGTCACAAAGTGCTCCTGCTTCGGACGGATGACAGAGCTGTGATGTATTACATCAGCAAGCAAGGTGGGGTGCCCTCCCACCCTCTCTGCACAGTTCAGATTTTGTGCAGTCGCATTCAGTAAGTGGGGCAGTTCGGATCTGCACTTTTTTGCATCCCATTTCAACGCAAAACTGCCTCTATCCTGCTTCAAAAATCCAGACCCTGGTGTTTCCTGTCAGGATGTAGTCACTGCAGTAGACAAGACGCTCCCTGTACGTTTTCCTCCACTTCCCTTAATTCAGAGGGTGCTGCACAGATGTAGGCACAGGGAGGCAGGATGATTCTCCTCGTCCTAGTCTGGCCTCGGCAGCTATGACTGCATTGATCAGCAGTCTGTCAGAAGTTCCCCCGAGGCAACTCCCTCTATGAGCGGACCTCTAACGCAGGACCTTTAATCCATCCTAACCTACTTGCCCATCATCTCCATGCTGTGCTGTTCAGGAAATGGAAGTGGGCAAGTTTTAGGTTTCCCAAACCATCGCATACATCTTCTAAGCCACACATAGGCCTTCCACCAGGAGAGCTTGCATGGCTAAGTGGAAACCCTTCTCCTTCTGGGGTGCAAGTCCCATCTGGACCCTCCAGTTACCCACCAAGTAAGGTGTTAGGGTGCCTCTTGAACCTATCAAATGCGGGTCTGCATTACTCAGCAGTGAAGGTACTCCTCTGTGAGTTTTTGGTCTGTCTTGAGCACATAGACAGCATGTCACTGGGTCAGTTATCGTTAGTCAAGTTTTACTTCTCCCTATTTACTTCGTTAGCTCCAGAATGAAAGAGAGCACTCCCTTCATTTCCCTGGAAGTCAAGAGGGGTCTGCGTTTCTACATCGACAGAATGAAGAGACACACATCCAACCAACTATTGTATCTTTCAGCATGCCTCGGCTGGGTCAGCCTGTTGCCATGAAATGTATTTCAGCTTGGTTTAGCGTGTCTTCGACACTACTAATCCATGGCACAGATCAAGTTGGAAGGCCGGGTTCACAGCACTGTACCAGAGTGGTTGCAGCTTTCCTAGCAGGGATTCATAATGTACCCATTGCAGACTTCTGCAAGGCGGCGAGTTGTAGCTCAGTGCATATCTTTGTAAAAGCATTATGTTCTGGATGTCCATGCCAGACAGTTCACTTTCTTTGGCAGGACGGTCCTTATGGACTTCTGTCCTGAGTGAACTCTTTCTCCTACTGCCCTACTTAGGGGTTTGATTTTCAGCTTGGTATGCTCCCATTTGTGTGAATGAGTGGTGGAGACTTTTAGTCCAGAAAGATATGGAAATTACATACTTACCATAATTCTTGATCTTCTTGGACGAAGTCTCCACCACTCAGTCACACACCCACCCACCATCCCCTGAGCTCACTCATTCTGCTTTGGTCTTCACTTACTTGTTGTTTGGGCTGCGAAGACATTGTTGAATTGATTCTTCTTATATGAGTCATCCGAGCCTTAATATGCCCGGAAGTTAGGGTTAGGTTTTCTTTTGTTAGTTTACGCTGCAAGTTTATGGTTGAAGAGGTACTGAGGCAGTTAGAGGGTCAACACCGAGATAGCCTATATGGCGCAAGCTAGTCCTGCAGCACCGCGCATGTGCAGTCCTATCCTGGCATCGGCCCTCCTGAAGATTTTTGGCTCCCACGGGGTCCTAGCACCTCTGGTGTAGTCCCATTAGTGTGAATGAGTGGTGGAGACTTTGTCCAAGAAGATCAAGAATTATGGTAAGTACATAATTTCCATTTACTGTAACTATTTTACTCTCTGTTATGTTTGTTACATTTGTTACTTGCTATAATTACTTGGTTAGTCCCCCTTCCCCCTCTCCTCCAGGATGCACCTAGAACAAGCAGTGCTGCTCAGTGTGCTTTCCTGGTGAAACTTTTTTCAAATAAATAATAATGATTTTAACTAGAATAATTTGATGCAAAAAACATTGACAGTGTCTCTTTAAGCAATAAAAACTACAATTATAGTCAGCAAACATTTAAAATAATTATCCTCGGAAAACTAATGCCATGTCACCATAAGTAGATGATGTGCATTGTGTGTGTGTGTGTGTGTGTGTGTGTGTGTGTGTGTGTGTGTGTGTGTGTGTAAGGGGGGGTGAAGCTCATGCAGCAGTCTAGCATATTTGAAAAATAATTTCTGCTGAAAATCATCACTAGACGATGTGAAACATTGATTTATTTTACAGTGCTTATAATTATAAATGCAGTGCTGTGTATACAATATTTATAGTAATATCAAATCTATCATAAGCAAGCTGCTAAGGTTAAGGAGACTGACTGATTTGGGGAGTGACGGTGTCAAAGGATATTTAAAATGCATTAAAAAATAACTGTTGTTAAGCACATTTATAAGGAATGTTTATCATCAGCATACACTGAACTGGCATACTGATACTGAGTCTTTTATAGACAATTATTAAAATAGATTATTGTTTGGTTTGCAGGAGGTATATCTCAGAAACAAAATAATCATGACTCCACTCTTAGTTATAAGGGAAAGTGCAAAAACAAAATTCAGCATTAATAATCTAGTCATAGTCAAGCATAGCTAAGATAAAGACATTTCATTATAAATAAAATACAGATATTCAAACATGAGGATGCCCCATTACTGTCTAGTAACTGTAACTGTCAGTGCTGTTAATTTTAAACAGTAGTCTGTCTGCACACCAATGACAGTAACTGGAGGCAAATGGTTTGATACATTTTATTGGACCAACATAGATGTTAGAAAAAGAACAAAATGCTTCAGCTTTCAGACTAACAAAGTCCTTTCTCAGAAGCTTTTGACCTTCCGAGGAAGGAATTTGTTAGTCCGAAAGCTTAAGCATGTTGTTCTTTTTGTAACAGCTATGTTGGTCCAATAAAAGGTGTCAAATCATTTGCTTCTGGATCTGTTCTTACAAGAACCGATATGGCAAAAACTGAATCTGTATGTCAGTAATTGGAGGGAAAGTCATAAAATTATCAATATTTGTTAAATGCCTCCAGTATGAGAAATGACTGATTTCAGTTTGCGTCATCTCTTATTACTATTGAGCAGCATTTTTGAGACATGTTTGTAGGCTCCTCTAAGTGCTACCAAAGTAAATATGCAGTCAGATCAAGTGGATCAGTTGTATGATTAGTTACCAGATCAGCTCAGACAATGCCCCCACCTAAAAATTGTCCTATTTGCTTATAAATATGTGTATGTATGAATTAAAATCAATATCCTTTAAATTAATGAAACTGTCTATAAATGTTTTTGATCTTCACAGATACAAACAGTATTATTTTGCATGATGGCAGTCGGATTAACTGTGGTTACAGCCAACAAAGTGTCCCCTAGCAAATATTGCCATTCAGCTCATAGACATCTTGTTAAAAAGACAGGATTCACACAAAATGTAATGCCTAAATGTAGAATATTAACAAACAACTATCTCATTCATTAAATATATTAAAGAGGATGCTTAGTTAATTTGACAGTGTTTAAAATGTAATGACAGCCGATGCCACATCGACCTACAGCACTCGTGAAACTGACTGACTACCATGTCACTTCAAACCCCAGGAATCCCTCAGTATGCTTAACTATTGCAGTTAGCCTGGTAGGTTCAACTGCCCCAGAGAGTGGAGCTTATGTAAATTAAGGAATGTTAAGTGGAACTTAGAACACAATTCAGATCTCTGCCTCTAGGTGCTGCTGCATTCTGAAGGCTAACGTTAGAGTCATTTCTGTGCCTGTTGTAGCAAGATGCCCTGAAGAGCTCTCCTCAGCAACTTTGTTGCAAGTCTGTTTATTTGACATTTTTATCTCACAGTCATTTTATTTTTTCTTATATCTGCCTCTAGTATAGTTAGAAAATGTTATTCAGTTAGTGTTTTTTTCCTCCGGTTCCGACTCGGTTCTCGGGAACTGGAGAAACAGACATCTGTTTTACTTTATTGATATTTATTTTCATTTTTTTCGTGTAGAGGTTAGACCCTTTTCAATTATTTTTGTCAGTTTTTCTCTATTTAGCAGTTTTCACCTTGGTTCCTCAACGCGTGAACCAAGTTGTTGTTCTTAAAAGGGATTTTTCTTACGCTATTTTTTTCCCTGTGTTCTTTAGTGGTTTCTTCTTCAGTGGAATTGAACTGCAAATTTTATATTCTTTGAATAGGAACCAAAAAGTTTGCCTATTTCTGATTGATTGGCATGTCAGATCAGCCTAAAAGAGAACAGAAACCACAGGCTTCAAAAATTGTTCTATGTGTCTCCAGCTTCTGGCTAGGGCAGACTGCCACGATTTGTGTATAAAGCACCTAAGTCCTAGCCACATTTTTGCCAGCTGTGAGCTCTGCAGTAAGTTTTGCCCTAAAACAATTAAGAAAGGGCCAAAAAACTCAAATATATGGCTTCTCAGTCTACCACCTCATCACCCAAATGGACAGATGAAGATCCTTCCCATAGTAAATCTAAGGACCGAGTATCCAAATATCCCTCTGATCCTAAAGTCCCTGAGAAAGGGAATACTGAAAAGCATAAAAGACCTGCAGAGCAGGGTTTAGTCCTGGTTCCTTTGAAAGAGAAGCAAAAAGAAAAACATGTCACTACACCTCCTGCTGAAGAAGCAAGGGAACTCTCAGTCGATAAATCAAAACTGCCCTCTGCGGATGACATAGCTAAAACCCTTCAGGTCCTGCAGGCTTTGGATCCCCTTGTGGCTACCCTGGTTCCTCCTCAAGTGCCCCCTCAGGTCCTGGTTCCCCGTGACCAGGGTCCTGATTTTTTCTAAGGAGAGGAAGAGGAAGATGACTGGGAACCAATTGAACGGGAGGTTTCTCCTGAGCAGGGATTTGGTTCCCATCCCCGGGGTACAGAGGATTTTTCCTCCCATTATGCCTTCGTTAGACATATGCTCGAACCCCTTGACCTCACCACCCAGGAATCGGTGGAGCAGGAGGAAGTTGAAATCTTTAGAGGTGGTGGGACTGACCCCTGCTAAAAGGTTGCTGTTGCCTGTGCACAAATCCCTTAGGAAAGCTCCCCTTAAGATCTTACAAACCCCCACCTCTGGTTCCAGGGGTTGACAAAAAAGTAGAAAAGAAGTAGCAGCTTGGCAAAGCCAGTGACGAGTATGTCTATTCCCACCTCAGTCACAAAGCGGTGATCCAGGCAGCCGCCTATGATAAGGCCAGTGTTGTCCTGTCCTCCCATCCTCCAGATAAGGATTCCAGGAAACTGGATACCATGGGAAAGAAGGAGTACACTATGGAGATTCTCTTCCTGAGGCAGGCTAGCTACATGGCATACACAGCCCAGTATCAGAAGGCTCTCTGGAGTTCTGTACTGACTGTGTGTGAAAGGATCCAGAGTGATGTGGGGCATAATCTAGCAGACCCTGCCAGAGCTGCACTGGATGCCACCAAGTACCAATTCCACATGACGGTGGATGCCAATGATTCTGCATCCGGATTCATTGCTCTGGCCATCTTCTTGAGGAAATTTGCCTGGCTATGAGGCAGTGATTTGACCTAGGCCAAGGCCAAGGACTTTTCCTGTGAAAATCACTCCCTCTTTAGTGATAAGACTGAGAAATACATGAAAAAGGTGGAGGAGTATAAGACCACCTACAAGAGCAATTCTGCTAAGAAGAAGGCCTCCACTTTCTAGAGGTCTCAAAAGGGGAAGCAGAGGTAGAGGGTATTACCCTAGGGCTTACTTTCCTGTACCCGTGCCCGTGGATTACACTTAGATGAGAGGTTACTTTGGGGCAGAGGCAAGAGAGCTGCTGGACAGGCTGACCCAACCCAGCTACCAGGGCCCAGCCCAAACAGAATCCCTGACTGGTCTGCCCAGGTCACAAACCCTTTACCAGTAGGAGGGAGGTTGGCTCACTTCTTCCAAGCGTGGCAAAACATCACCACAGACAAATGGGTCTTGGAGGTGGTATGCCAGGGTCTCTCTCTCTCTCTCTCTCTCTTTCTGCAGTTCAAAATATTTCCAAACCTGCAGGTTCACAGAAACTTCACACCTTCAACTCCCACAGAAAAGATTCTGCTGGAGCTAGAGGTCAAAAAGTTATTGCAAGCAAATACAGCAGAATGAGTTTCTTCCTTACAGTGGGGGAAATGGCTTTACTCAAGGTACTTCCTCACTCAGTGGTGACCCATTTTGAATCTCATATATCTGAATCAACACCTAGCAAAGCCCAAGTTCAGGATGATCACTTTCTCAGTACTGATCCCTTCCCTGCAGCAGGGAAACTGGCTGGCTTCTTTGGACCAGAAGGATGCATACTTCTGTATTCCAGTCTGGCCCAGCCACAGAAAGTACATGAGGTTCCAGCTGCTCTCCGGGCATTACCAATTCTCAGCCCTCCCATTCAGTCTCTCCTCCTCTCCAAGGGTGTTCACAAAGTGCGGTAGAAGCACATCTAAGAAGACAAGGGATCTCAGTTTTCTCCTACTTGAACAACTGCCTGATTATAGGGAATTCTCACCAGCAGGTCAAAGACTCACTCAAGCTGACTCAAGAAACTCTGGAGTTCTTGAGATTCCTCATAAAAAAACAGAAATCACAGACAGAGCCAGTGCAGTCTTCAAACTTCATAGCAGAGCTGGGCTCAATACAGAAGAGAGGGTAGTTTCAGGAATGTTTTCCTCTGGAACGAAAGGAAAAAACCACTATGGTTCTCAAAAGAGGTGGCAGGGAAGGCTAAAGAGAAAAGGATAGCATTCAGGAAATATAAGGAAACACAGAAGGAGCAGGACAGAGAACTTTATCAGTTAAAGCAGAAAGAGGCTGGGAAGGCAGTCAGAATAGCAAAGGCCCAAACCGAGGAAAGGATAGCCAATTCTGTTAAGAAGGGGGATAAGACCTTTTATAGGTACATTAGGGAGCGAAGAAAGACCAAAGGAGGGATACTGAGGCTTAATAAAGGGGAGGGAATGTGGGTAGAGGGTGACAGTGAAAAAGCAGGGATACTGAATGAATATTTCTGCTCAGTATTCACAAAGGAAGAGGAGGGGGAGGTACCTAAACCAAACAAGAGAAACACTCTGAAGATGGGGTCGATACCAGTCCATTTACAGAAGAAAGGGTTCTGAAAGAACTAATAAAATTGAAGGTGGACAAAGCAATGGGGCCTGATGGGATTCACCCAAGAATTCTAAAAGAACTAAGGGTAGAACTAGTGACACCGCTGACTACTCTCTGTAACAAATCATGGGAGGATGGGTTGGTACCTGAGGACTGGAGGAGGGCAGATGTGATTCCTCTTCACAAAAGTGGGAGCAGGACAGAGGCAGGAAACTACAGACCAGTTAGTTTGACCTCAGTGATAGGGAAAATGATGGAATCACTTCTGAAGGAAAGAATTGTTGAGTACCTAGAGGCCAGTGGGGCACAGGACCCAAGGCAGCATGGATTCACGATGGGAAGGTCGTGTCAGACGAATCTAATAGATTTCTTTGACTGGGTGACCAAAGTAGTAGACCAGGGAGGGGCTGTGGACATGGCCTACCTAGATTTTAGCAAGGCATTTGATACTATCCCACACAAAAGATTAATACACAAGTTAGCCAGCCTTGGAGTGGCCCCAAGGTGGTAGCCTGGATAAAAAATTGGCTAGACAACAGGACACAAAGGGTAGTAGTAAATGGAGTGCACAGTGAAGAAAGGAGGGTTACTAGCGGGGTACCGCAGGGTTCAGTACTGGGACCAGTCCTTTTTAATGTCTTTATAAGTGACATTGCAGAGGAACTGGAAGGAAAAGTATGTCTCTTTGCAGATGACACAAAGATCTGCAACAGGGTTGATACACAAGATGGAGTGGAAAGGATGAGAAGGGACTTGGCAAGGTTGGAGAAATGGTCAAATGTATGGCAGCTCAGATTCAATGCAAAGAAGTGCAAGGTAATGCACCTGGCAAACAAAAACCCAGGGGAAGAGTACACAATGGGAGGTGAGATACTGACTACAGTAAAAATGGAAAGGGACCTGGGGTAATTATATCAGATGACCTAAAGGTGGGCAAGCAATGTGACAAGGCAATAAGGAAGGCTGGGGGGATACTGGGATGCATAGGAAGAGGCATCAATAGTAGAAAACAGGAAGTTGTTATCCCTCTGTACAGACAATTGGTGAGACCCCATCTGGAGTACTGTGTGCAGTTCTGGAGACCTCATCTCCGCAAAGTCATAGACAGAGTGGAGGCTATCCAGAGGAGGGCAACCAAAATGGTGCAGGGTCTGCACCAGAAGACATATGAAGCAAGACTAAAGGAGCTTAATATGTATACCCTTGAGGAAAGAAGGGAGAGAGGGGACATGATAGAAACTTTCAAGTACCTCAAGGGAATCAACAAAGTCCAAGAGGGTAGCATCTTTCAAAAAAAGAGATGTGTAAGAACAAGGGGGCACAATTTGAAGATAGAGGGGACGGCCCAGAGGTAATGTGAGGAAGTATTTTTTCATGGAGAGGTTGTGGATGCATGGAACAGCCTCCTGAGGAGGTTGTGGAGTCAAGAACAGTGGGGAATTCAAGAATGCATGGGACAGACATAAGGCAGTCCTAGTGGGGGTAGGAGGAAGTAAGCTGTTGGTTAACTAGGATCTGCAGCTTATCTGTTAGGTAGGAAAATGGGCAGACTAGGTGGGCCAAGCGGTCCTTATCTGCCATCAAATTCTATGTTTCTGCACCCTTTGCTCTGCCCTGTGGGGTGCCGCACGGATCTGTGTTTTCCCCCATGTTGTTCACGGTGTATATGCTGCTGTTGGGAGACATTATAAGGCATTATGGGCTGAGTTTTCACTGCTATGCAGATGATACTCAGCTCTATATGTCCTTTGTACCCGAACAGAATGACGCATTATCGGTCTTTAACAACTGCCTCGCTGAGATCCAGGACTGAATGACTGCTAACTGGTTGAAACTGAATCCAGATAAGACTGAGGTGTTGGTTGTGGACCCGGGTCATCGTGCAGAGAAGTTGACTCCTTGATTTCCCTCTGGCCTTGTACTAGGGGGTAACCAGTTGAGACTTTCTGAACAGGTGCGGAATCTGGGCGTAATTCTTGACAGCAGGCTGACACTGAAGGCACAGGTGTCGGCCGCTGTCAAGTCTTCCTTTTACCATCTGAGGAATATCACTCGGATAAAACACCTTGTTCCACATGATGACCTTCCTGTGCTGGTGCATGCCTTTGTTTCCTTGCATCTTGATTACTGTAATGCTCTATATCTAGGGTTGCCGGGAGTGGATCTCCATCGCCTGCAGCTGGCGTAGAATGCTGCAGTCAGGTTGTTGACTGGGTTACCAAGAACTTGCCACATCACACCTGTGCTGCGCGAACTGCACTGGCTGCCGGTGCAGTGGAGAATCACTTTCAAGGTCACGTTGCTGACCTATAAGACCCTACATGATCGGGGACCAGGCTATTTGCAAGATCTTCTTCGACCTTACCACCCTCTTCGCCCACTCCACTCCGCTGATGAGGGATTGCTAGAGATTCCCAGGGTTCGTCTTCAGTCATCTGGGGCCAGAGCTTTTTCTTTTATGGCCCCAACCCTGTGGAACTCTCTACCTCATTATATTAGAGAGTGTCTGTTCACGGAGTCATTTAAGGCATCTCTGAAAAGTTATCTGTTTGAATTAGCATTTGAATAAGTTTACTGCTACTTTTATTGTTTTTATGCTGTTATTTATTATGTTTGATGTTATTTTGATATGTAATTGCGCTTTGATATGTAGAAAAGTGCATTATAAATACATTTTGAGTTGATTTGATTTGAAAAGGGCTTTCCTCCCACAGGAAAGACTGCAAAACCTGCAAAATCTGGCGAACACCTTGCTTCTTGGTTAGCCCAGGCAGCAAGGTACTTCCTCAAACTTATAGACCATATGACCTCCACCACAGAAGTGGTGCCAGGTGCCAGATTTCAAATGAGATATGTACAGTGTCATCTCAGAGTCCATTGGTCTCAGAGAAGAGACCCACTTTCCAAACTAGTGCCAATCACAAAGACCCTGTTGCAAGAACTAGACTGGTGGAAGGAAGAGGACAATCTCGGGGAGGGAGTCCCTTTTTAGCAACAAGCTCCCTCCATGGTTATAACTACAGTTGCTTCCCTTCTGGGTTGGGGGTACATCTGCACAACCAGTCAGTGGTACCTGGTCTCCTGGGGAGTCCAGGCTACACATCAGTCTCCTGGAACTGAGAGCAGCTCTCCTTGCCCTGCAGACATTTTCCCCTCAGATAAGGAGTCTGTCTGTCTGTCCAGATAAGAACAGACAACACCACTACCATGTATTGCATCAACAAATAATGAGGAACCAGATCCTCCAAACTCTGTACAGAGTCAATGATAATCTGATCTTCTCCTTGGACGTGCATCTATCAGCAATCCAGTTACCAGGGAAGGACAATGCCTTGGCGGACACCCTCAGCAGAATCAGTCAAGGGCATGTCAAATGGGTCCCAAACAAGTAAGTGTTGGCAACAATCTTCAGGAGGTGGGAAACCCTGGAAATAGATCTGTTCACCTTGGAGGAGAATAATCAGCTTCCTCTGTTTTGCTGCAGGCCCCCAGCTGTGGGTTCCCTTCCTCTGGATGCCCTACCCTGGACTGGATAGGGAGGTTCCTTTATGCTTTTCCGCCCTTCCTTCTGCTGCTCAGAGTCCTCCTAAAGCTAAGGAGCCAGCTGGCCTCTTTGATTCTGGTGGCTCCAGATTGGGTCAGACAGCCATGGTACCCTCTGCTTCAGTCTTGGTCCACGTGTCAGCCCATTCACCTTCCCCTGGGACGCAATCTGCTGACATGTCTTAGGGCAAGATAACTTACCCCAACCTCAAGTCTCTTCACCTCAAGGCTTGGTTCTTGAACAGCTAGAGGTTGTGGGTCTTCAGCTCTCTGAGGAGGTACTTGGGGTACTCAGAGTTTACGGAAAGCCTGCCACTTGGAAGACATATGCGTCCAAGTAGAAGAGATTCACCTTGTGGTGCAAGCCTAGGTAGATCAACCCTTCTGAGGCAGAACTGCTAGTCCTCTTGGATTATCTAGTTCACCTCCAGGCCCTGGGTCTCAAGACTTCAATCGTTAAGGTTCACCTGGCAGCAGTTTCTGCTTACATTTCAGCAGGTAAAGAGAAAACTGTAGCTTCTCATCCTATTTTGAAGAACTTTTTCCAAGGGTTCCTTCACCTGTACATACCTCTCAGGGAACTTGTACCCCCTTGGGATTTGAATTTGTGCATAGCCATGCTTATGGAAACCCCTTTTGAGCATATGACTGCTGCAGACCTCAGGTATGTCACCTGGAAAACAGTCTTCCTGGTGGCCATTACTTATGCAATAAGAGTGTGCGAGCTCCAAGATCTCTGCATAGATCCAAACTACATAATTTTCCACAATGATAAGGTAGTCCTTAGGACTAACAGGAAATTCCTTTCCAAGGTGGTCTCTGAATTCCACCTTAACCAGTCCTTTACCCTTCCAGTTTTCTTTACAGCAAAATCCAGTACTGGTGAGCTAAAGTTGCACAGTCTGGATGTCAAAAGGTTACTGTTTACTACCTGGAATGCACCAAGGACCTCAGATACTCACACTCACAGTTGGTCCTTAGTTATGGTGAGTTGGGTAAGCAGAAGCCAGCTTTGAAGAGGACTGTCACTTACAGGATAGTCTCCTGCATCCAGTTTTGCTATAGCAAAGCTGGTAAACAGCCACCTCAATGCCTCAGGCCTCACTCTGCTTGTGGCACCGCTGCCTTAGTGGCAACTGCAAGGGATATCCCCTGGTCATAAATCTGTAAAGCAGCTACCTGGAGGACAGTGCACACTTTTACAAAGCACTATTTCCTAGACACACAGTCCAGAAGTTATGCAAAATTTGGCACTGCAGTTTTGCAACAGGGTGCAGCAAATGCCCTGAATCTTGTGGCAAGTGGCAGCGTGGTGCAGCAGCCCAAACTGCAGAAGCATGGGGCGCTAGAGCACAGCAGGCCATAGCAACCCCAACTGTGTAGAAAGGAGCAGGGTGCAGCAACCCTGTCTTTGGTGACAGGGGATAGAGGACAGCATAATACAGAAGTCTCAACTGTGGTGCAGAACATAGGGGGCATCAGGGTACAGCAGCCCTGACTGTTAGATGGGGTACAGGTGGTGCAGCAGCCCTGCCCATTTGGGGCAATGGAAGTGGGTAGCAGGGTGTAGCAAAAGCCCCACCTCTGGTGGCTAGGGCAGCATGGTACAGCAGCCTCAGCTGTGGAGGCAGGGAACCTGGCACTCTAGGGCTTAGCACTGCACAGCAGCCCTGGCTGTGGAGACAGGAACAGGGGGCAACAGGTGCAGCTTCCCTAACTTTGAGGATGGGGGAGAGAGGGCAGCAGGGTGCAGCAATCCCAACTGTTTGGGCAGGTGGTAGCAGGGTGCAGCAGCCCTGATTCTTTAGGCAGGGGATGGAGGCAGCAGGGTGCGCAATCCCTGTCTGTGTGGGAGAAGACAGTGGGAAGTAGGATGCAGCAGCCTCGAATGTGGAGCAGAAGGTAGGTGGCAGTAGACTGCAGCTGCCTCAACTGTGAAGCAGAGACACGGTGCATGGGGATGCCATATAGTGTTTCTAGTTATACAAATACATGATGTATTTTCACATAGAAACCACCAAAGAACTGAAATTTGTGAGTTCAGACAGGTACCTGTCACACTCTGCTACAGTATTTCAAGCACATGTACTGTTTGTCAATCTGACATGAAAAAAAAAAATTTCCTACATGAATGTATTTATGAAGGCTTCATCAAAGACAAGCTGTTTCTGTGAATGAACAATATTTTGATTTATTTTATATTCATTAAATAGTCCTGTGTTATATACAGTAGTTAGAATAAAATCTAATTTTCGATTAGAAAGAACTGGGAGCTGTGCTACAGACAAGCTGATTTGTCACAGACAAATATTTCTACTACTTCAGTTCAGCATTGAAACTGAAATGATCAGCTTTTTATGAGAAGATAATGATATAATTTAAGCTGATCTATCTAGACACAAACCGGAGACCAGACCGGGTCTGTAAGAAACTTGGAGAGCTCAGCAAACCATTAACTCTACAAGCTACTGCTCTGATTGGGAATCTGAAACAGCAAGCTACTCCAAAATGATGTCATCACACTCTAAGTTTGACTGAGAGGACAGAAATAACTCCACTGTTTTCAGCCACTGTAGAGCAAGTTAACAAATGCTGATTTAAAGAAAACCACAAAACCAAACAGTATGACATTTTCAGGAAACACTAATCATGACATAGGAACTTGAATTTCAGTTTTCAAACTTTTATAAAAAAAAATTTGTAAAAACCGTTGCACATGATCTTTAAGCACCGCTAGTCAAAACTACTACTAGAGATTACAGGAGGCAGTTTGACTGTATTGAAATGGTAATGCCTCGAGTGGGTTCAGTTAGTTACCAGGGCAACAGATGTTTGATTTCAGAAAGGCACAGAGCACTGTGGCAGTGGCTTTGGAGCTGGGGGGGTGTCTGATTTGAACTTCACACCTCCTAGATTGGCTGCTCCTAGAACGAAAGGGATGAACCGACAATAGAACTTGTTTGTAACCTGGTTTGAGGGGGGTGGGTGATTGAGGGGGTAGGGTGTGTATAACTTTGTACTCACTTGTGAAACTCTTCTGTTTTCACCCGAATGTCATTGCAGTGCGAAGAATACTGTCATGCTTAACACACACACACACACACACACACACACACACTTCTGTTTTAACAGTGTGCATTTGCTTGCTGGCACAGTTTGCCTTTTGTGAAAAAAAAACAACAATATTTATGCAGTCAACATGTGTGGTGTTGCTTCTCTGCTGTTCATGATGTGTGGGCGAAATAATTAAACTGATGGTGCTGTTGCATTTAGAACTGTTTAATGTCATGCTCTGGCAGTGGAATAAATAATTAAAACATAGCAACACCGCACATCCTGCCATGTATAAATCCCGACAGGTTTCTTTTGAAAGCCGCAGAAAATCCACAGAATAAGTTACTTGATTACTGTGACTCTTAATAATCCTGTTTGTCCCTATGCAGAATTTCATAAATATCCTGCAACTACCTGTATGATATGCAATTACTTTAATGCTTGGCTGCACATTATTTTTCTAATTTCAGTCCCATAAGAATATTTTCCAGTCACCTAGTGGAGCAAAATGCTCGATCATTCATAGAATTGTTCATTTTAATTTATGGTGTAATATTACATATCAACAAAAACTGTAAATACAAATGACGCTCATGTACTGTATTCATGATGCAGAATTTTTCACAAACCCATTTACTTTTATTTGTTCAAATGCAAACTTGTAGGTTGTGAACTCTGATCGAAGTGATGCTATGAGCTGTAGATAATAAATTTATTTTTTTATATATGAAATGCCTAAACTAACAATAAGTGATGCATTTTTTTATTTAGTGTGGAGAATTGACACCATACCTACTGTAGGAAATTTTTCATGGTTCATTTTTTTAAACTCTTTGTGAAGTAGTCTGTTAACATTTTTATTGACCAGATGCCAGATTTTGTTTTCGTTATCCGCGTTGGCATTTTTCAGTGCGGAACTGCTACTCTTTATTTACTGTCACTTAGAATCATCAGCATGCCAATTTTATAAAATGCTGGCGATATAAGATCTGTACCCCATTTGCTGTACCACTTGACTGTGTTTTTTTTTTTTATAATTCATGCCTGTAGAAAGAGTGGTGAGGAAGGTCAGCCATGAGTTATGGGGGGTGGGGGTCTTAAATTCACCCAGGAGTTAGATGGGTGAATGAGGTCTGCCTAAGCTGGTACAGTATGTATAGTTTTTTGTCAAGTCATGCTTGTAACAGTATGGGGAGGTACTGTATCAGATTGAATTGGGAATGGGAGGGTATTGTATTTAATAACAACAGGGTTTCTTCTGAATAAAGGAAGGGCATCTGAAGCTGATAGTAAGGAATAAATAATAATTATTAAAAACAAACTGATTGGTCCCGGCAATGGGGTTGGGAGCATTCTGCAGCATAGGGTGGGGTATGGAATCTTTTATTTAAAATAAAAAAGAAAAGAAAAAAGGAAAACGGGGCTAACAGAGATAGAGTTCAGCCCGGGCCAGGAGAAAAATGGGTGTTATTTCAGTGTCAGCAATACTGTACTGAGTACAGATAGATAGGAAGCTGTGGTCCAGCACCCAGTGACTCAGTAAATAAAGAGCTGTGGCAATGGGTTCTAAAATACATTTCCATGCACCTTCTGTCATGCACTGGCACCAGGACACATCTCCCATGCAGTATAATATTCAAGGAACAATATACAATATGCATCATCCAAATGACTTTAGGCAATATGAACGTGCTGTATTTGTTTCTGCACCTTTTAAGTGTTAGACCTACTGTACTGAGGCACACGTTTTGTCATTTTGTGTTTTTAAGATTCATTATTTTTGTACACTTACTGTACATCTTGCAAAGCAGGTACATGGGCAGATGGTACAGTATGTACAATGCATTGTGTGCATCCAAGCTATCTAAAAAACATTGCATAAGAAAATATTGTGCATCATTTTTGAAGCATGCTTATTGAAACTTGACTTTCGACTTTTTTTTCATCCCTATCTCTTTGCATAAGTGCAAACATGTGATGTTTAAGTCTAGATTTTATGGTAATGCAATACCAGTAATACCAGTAAAGATGCATTGTTGTATTTTGGGTAAAACACTATTCATTTATAAGTATCTTGCATCTAAAAGAAGAGGTAATAACTGGTTATATAAATAGTAAAGCTGTGGGGACCTCTAATGTTTTTTACTTATGTACAGTACTGTACATGGACTTAATAGGCAGATTCGGGCTCTCAGCTCAGAAACATTAAGCGTATTGCACCAGATTGAATTATTGCTTACTAATAACCCCCCCCCCACACACACACAAAACCAGGAGCTGCCAATTATAACAGAGAAAAATGAAGTTTACAGAAGTGGGTCTTGAAAATAGTGCAGCCTCCCAGACTGTTGTGCATAACCGTGGATCATCTGTTCCAGCCTTCTCCATCAGCCTAAGCAAGGTGGGTTGTTTCCCAGGACTATTAAATATGGAGGTCTCATTATCTGTGACCACTTGAGCCTTGCTCAGCCTAACATTGTGTTCTCTAAGAGTGCATGGGAGAATGTCATATTTTTGTTTTATTTTTATTTTGGAGCAAAATCACCAGAGCTCTAGCAATGTGAGAGTGAGATGAATGACAGACTGCTTCTTTTTGTAGTGCAAGTGTACGGTATGAAGTGGCACTGTTCAGTATCTGGATTCAGGTCCTGCAGTGTACTCTCCATGGACAGAGGAGTGCAAGTGAAATTTACAAGCATTCATAACTCCCCCTGTCACTTTCACTCGTGCTCCTAAATATGGATAATTTGCAGTCAAACTGTAAAAGAGATCTTTCTTTTTTTAGTAAAAGGATGATTACAGGGCTCAATCTGGGTGTTTGGCACTTGCAGAAAAAAGTTCATTGTAGTATCTACAAATAGATTTTCAGACAGATGTGGACTGTGGGGACACCCACAGGGAATCTGCAGTTTAACAAGAGAATTTTTACCGCTAACAGGGCCACCTGGTGCATTTAAGCAGTGGATCTTGGGGGTCAATTAATTCTGAAGTCCTCTTACTTCAACAGGTACTTAACGTGTCATTGACACTTTGATAGGTACCACTCAGCACACCGCTTGGAATGCCGTACACACAGCGGCACAATGAAGTACTGAGCAACTTATTTATAATGACCACTTTAAAGAACCATCTCTGTCTGTCTCTCCTCTCTTTCACTCTCTTATATTTCCTCATTAATCCTCTGTATTTTCTACATGGATAGCAAAGTTAGTGTCACTATCTCTTTCACTACAGTTTTCTTTCTTTAGGCTGCTTGTTACAGTGAAAGCTGACCCTACAGTTCCATTTCTTACCTCACTATCATTTTCTCTCATCTGCCTATAAGCAAACAAGCAGCTTTTTTTGGTTGCATAGCGAAAGCTAAGCTGATGTTTTGCTGATGGATACAAAAAAGGGAGGCTCTGGGGCATGGCTGGATACCGAATGCATCACAGCTGGCTTATTATACCAAGTACAGTTGAAGCACATTGTTCTGTGAATCGCATCACGCCCTCTCCCTCACCACTGTTTTCTTATTCCTGACCCTACTGCCTGCCCTGGGTGCTTACTGTACTGAAGAGGAGCTTGCTCAGCTACACAGTCATATTAAAATCACTTCTGTTTCTGCCTTGCTTCCCTACCCTAGCAACTCCATCTAATAGAGATGACATAGCAAGTTCAAAATTTGGTGTTACATTTTATGAAACAACAAAGTTATAAACATGCATTACAATTTTTCAACGCTCGTGCATAAGTTTGGTAATTTTCAATATTTTGACCCCAACTTTTCAACATACCACTTTTTTTCACAGTGCTTCATGAAAGTGACAGGTGTTGTTTCTCAAATTCTGATCAAAATGTCTTTTCCCACTTCTGCAGCAAAATGACACTTCAGTCAGGATTTGAACATTTTCACCTACTGTGTTCATGAGGTGTGGCCATACGAAGACTGTGTTGAACATTTTGGATCATAATCTCAAAAAACAGCAAAGTTATGAAGCAATATTGAAATTCTTCAGTGTTTACTCATAACTTTACTATTTTTACAGATTTAGACCCCACATCTTCAACATAGCCTTTTTTAACCCACCTCATAAACAAGGCAGGTGTAATTCTTCAAATCACCTCCAAAACATGTTTTTACAGTCCTTTCATGAAATCATCTTTCAGACTGGATTTAAAAAATTCCACTTGTCTTGATCATTAGGTGGGGTAATAAAAAGGCGTGTGTGTGTGTATACTTGGCTAGTCGCTACATTCCACCCCATGCATCAGGGTTTTAAATAATTGATTAGCAGTTTTTTTTTCTTGGGACAATACTAACTGTACAGAAAGTATTTATATAGGTTTTCTAGAAGTGTTATGTTTGTTAAACACAGTGAGGCAAGTGCTATGCATTTTCACAATGTTTTAGAACTTTTATGAGCAAAACGCTAATCAATTTTAGAGTTAAATAAAATCCTGTGCATTAATTCTGTATCCCTTGTCAGATTAATGCATTAGCAGCCATTTTGGCTCTGACCAGAGTTTGTTTCTTTTAATAAGGGGTATTAGCTTCATTACTAATGATTGCTTTGATTGCATCTGCCCTTTTTCTTTCACCAAAGGTAGTCTCCACAGTGGAGTCTTTATTTTCCTTATTCCTTTTCTGTGAAATAAGTAATTGGATTGCTAATATTGATCTCCAGCTTCCAGGCCACTATTTTTTTATCCAAAAGAAGAATTTTTCATATTGGATCCACCTTGGCACTGGGGTATGCATTCCCTATCCTGTTACATGCTTGAGCTACTGTTCAGTACCTGGTGCAGAGCACGTGCCTTATATAACTCAGAGGGCAGCTGCTCTGAGTCTACCCCCATAAATTTTGCTTTTAGGGATTTACTCCCTTGCCTGGGGTTTGCCAGCAATAACCCTAGCTTAGGCTGCTATGACTTTATGTTTTAGTTACTGTCATTCTCAGGGAACTCCTCTTAGGAAGGGAAGCTCTCTGCTCCCTTATATTAGGTTGATAGTCCCCTTATATTCAGTTGTTCATTTCCACTGTCTATATCCTTTTTTTCTCTTGCCTTTTTTACATATGCTTGTCTGTCATGTCTTCACTCTCCTAACTAACAGAACTGAGGCAGTTAGGGTGTCAATATCGGCTACAGGACATGGCACGTGGTGTCCATTGCTGGTACCCTGACTGAAACGTTTGCTCCTATGGGGTCCTAATGCCTCCAGCCCTAAGACCAAAGAGGGGTGATATCTGTAGAAGATTTTCTTGAAGAGTTGTAGTTGGCAAGTAACTTTTCTTTCTTCCATGTTTGGAGCAGTTCTATGTGATGGGTGAGTACTGGTACTTATACATAATTTTGTTAACCACATTTCTGTAAACATTGTGAGTAAAACAGGCTGCTACTCATCTTTCTGGTGCACGCCGCGGTCCAAAGTGTTCACTGTAATGTAGAACTGCATTTATCAAGATATACAAGAGCTGAGAGAGAGATCAGTTATTGTGTTATCTACCAGTATTGTTGAATAAAAACGATGAACACTGGCTAAATGTCCTATTTTTGTTTCTAGCTTGCAGCTGCTTCATACCCAACTTTCGCTGTCTCCCTCTATTGAAGTCTTCAATGCACATTTACAGGGAGTTGTTAATATGATGGAACAGAGCATTGGTGAGTTATTTTCACTTTATTTTCATAACAGTTGACATGACACTAGCACAGAATTACAGTAGTTAACGCCCCTATTCCCAGTAGTCTTCTCATTTCTCATGTAAACAATGAAGGGCTTCATGTTTCCATGTAAAAGGATGCCTGCTAGTGATCATAATATTTTCTGAGGCCATGTCCAAACACCACCTCCATTACACTGTGAAATGTAAGGATAAAGCTGACAATGGATTGTTATGGTTACTATACCAATTCTTAAAGGCCAAAAAAAAATGTGTAAAGGCCTACCCATTCTGGTAAGTAAACAAGACTAATTGTAAAGTAAAAAAAAAACAACATGCTTTATCTATACTGAGTACATTATTGACTAAGCCTTATGGCATTTCTTTCACGTAGACAATTTTTGAAACTTATCATTAAGAAGTAAACACTTTGCTACAGCAGATTGCCCTGTACAGACAGAGGGGGTATCTGTACAGCTGGAGAAATTCTAAGGGCATGATATATAGAGATGTTGCAAAATAAAATTTAATCAGCAAAGTTGTGGCAAAGTGGCTGACCCTTAAAATGCAGGTGCTTTTTAATATTGTATAAACTGGATGGAAACAGTATGTATATATATATATATATATATATATATATATATATATATATATATATATATATGTCTGTGTGTATGAGGATACATCTGAAAACAGGCTTTGGCCTGAGAATGTTACGCCTCTGTAAAAATAACTTATACTTGCCTACTTTACAAAGTTTTTGGCAGTATATCAAACTTTTCACTGTGTAACTCCCTCAATGAAAAAAATTCACGCAACGTTCTACATTTAAAGTAACAGATTTTACTTATCCGTATGATCTGCAAAACGGGTATCATCCAGCTGTACAGCTCTTACCAGACCAACAGAACAGGAACATAGACCATCTGCTTATTGCTTGAAATAACCAGTTCAGAATCCAACATACTGTAGATGCCACTGAGATATTTCTATTAAGATTCATGTCTGAATATCTTTTACATTGTCCAAATTGGGTATAAAAATATCTGGTTATTCCAAAGTACCTTTAACTTTGATGGCTACAGAATACAGATGCTAACCCCAAAGTGAGTGAATGAGGGTCTCATGTTCATTGGGTTTTTCTCATGAACTGAGTCTTCCAGGAGACATCATGATAAAGCTTAACTTGACAGCCCCTAAATTGAAAGGTTTTAAAGGGACACTGTCAACCTTTTCTGCATCATATTATTTCTAGTTAAAAACCCACTTTTTATGAGTGCTTACCTACTCTAAAATATATATGGGATTCAAGCTGAATTGTACCTAAACTTAATGTTTTTCTAAGTTTTATCTGAGGCGTCAGCAGCTCTTTAAGCATCCTTGGATGCATCTCATCCAGCCCTACTGATTCATCAACCCTCAACACCCTCAGCCACATGCTTTTTTCCATTAGTGTCCCCATCTTTTCTGTTTGCCCCCACTCCACAGTCTGGTAGTGGCCTTTCATCCACTTTGGTGAATACACAACAAAAATATTGATTCAGTTATGCTGACTTTCTTCAAACAACAGGAATCCATCAATGATGCCTTATAAAAGTAAATCAGTTGGCAGGAGTGTGTTGCCCCAGAGATAGGACTTTATGTAAATTTTAGAATTTAAGTTCAAACTCGACGCTGCGGTCATGCTTCCTCTACTGGTTTAACATCAGATTTGTATCTCTGCTTGAAGAGAGCAGTCACCCATTGTTTGTTGTTTTATTTATAGAAGTTAGTTGTTTGTATAGTCTGCTTTAGTTAGGGTGTTTTATTTAATAATTTATATATTTTTGCTGTTTCTCTGATTTCTGGTAAGTTTCCAGGAACTGGTCAGTAATTTTAATATTTTTGCTGTTTCTTTGTTTTCTGGTCAGGCCCTGGAACCAACGAATGCTGCTTTATTTTGTGGTTTCCACCTATGGGAACTAAATGCTTTTTGTGTAAAACCTTAAAATCCTTTTTGTTTTTACTTTATTTTGAAGCTGTTTTACATATTTTTATTTAGGAAATATCTATTTCTACAGCTTTTGTCTCTGGTGCTTTCAGCTTCTGGCAAAGGAAGACTGACACAAGCTTTGTTTGATGTGCCTGGGTCCAAATGACTATATTATTAATTGTAAACTTTGCAAAAAGTGTTGTCCTGAAACTCAAAGGAAAAGGTCTTTAAAAAGAGAAGCGTTTCTGGCTTCTCAGTCTGCTTCTATGTCATCAAAGACTCAGATGGAGCTCCCAATGATAGTGGAAAGCATGCATCAGATGGTTCTTCTCCTCATAGGCAGCAGTCCCTGTCAAAGGGGACAGGTAAAAAAGATAAAGTTGCTTAGCCATTGGAAAGGCATGGAAAGGATGGTAAAGATATCGGGGTGTCTGATAGGGGGGATCCTGATTCCACTGATGGCAACATTAGAGGTAAAAGAACTTCAGAGCAGGTGCTGGAACCAGTACCTGCTATGGAAACGCAAAAAGAAAAACATATCCCTGCCACTATTTCTGTGAAGGAAAAGCAGAAGGCAGTGGAACAGAATCCAATGCTCTCAGAAGAAGACATGACAAAGGTATAACAGTTTTTCCAGGTCTTTCAGTCTATGGGAAATTTATTTTATTGGCCTGCCGTTTTCAGGCTAATGGAAATGTATTTACTGTGCCTTTCTCCCTCCCCAGGCTCCGGTTCCAGACCATGTGCCTGTAGAGGAGGGTGATTTGTATTATAAAGAGGAGGAGGGTGAACCCACAGAACCCAGTGGTCCCCCTGATCAGGAGTTTGGTTCCCCTCCTAGGGCAACTGAAGTTTACACCTCTTACTCCTAATTCATCAAACAAATTGTGAACATTCTCAGCCTCTCTCATATGGAGGAGGGGGAAGTGGAGTTCATGGACATGATGGGACTAGCCTATACAAGGAGACTGTTGGTCCCCATCCACAAGTCCCTCAAAAGGCTACATCAATAGTCATGTCAACACCTAATTCAGCTGCTGGCATTGATAAGAAATATAAAAAAGTATCAAGTGAACTGGTAGGGGGTAGAATACCTGTATGTCCACCCTGATCATGAAGGAGTGGTACAGGTGGCTGCTTGTGATAAGGTTAAGGTACCCCTCTCAGCATAGTCCCTTAAAAAGGATTCCAGGAAACTCCATACTGTGGCCAGAAAGTGTATGTAACAGTTTCCTTGCTCCTAAGACAGGCAGCTTACTTAGCTTGTAAGACGCAGTACCAGAAAGCACTTTGGAATGCAGTTCTGGCCCTGAGTGATAAAGTAGATGGTAAGGTGGCACAGGAGCTGGCTGCAACAGCAAACTCAGCCGTGGATGCCACAAAATACCAGTTTTGCATGGCTTTAGTTATCAGTGACTCCGCATCAAGAGTCTGGACTCATGCAGTGGCACTGAGGAGATCTGACTGGCTAAAGGCTACCATCCTTACTCAGAACACTCATACTAAAGCCATTGATTCAAACCTCAGGAGTCCCTTTCTGTGCTTAACAACTGCATCAGTCCCCTGGATTGAGCTGCCTCAGAGAATCAAATTTTATGCTAATTATGGAATCTTAGAATGAAATTCAGACCTGTGCTGGTTATGCTCCACTCTGCTCTCTAACATCAGATTGATTTTTCCACCTGAGGAAGAAGTCACCTTGAAGGCTTCTTGCAAGTCTTCAGTGCAGTTTATGGTTTATTGTTTTTGAATACCTTAAGTTTCTAAGTTTTATTTAGTTACCAATCCTCTGTGTTAGTTGTATATAATTTTTTTGTATTTTTTGTGCTATTCTCTGGTTCCTCAGAACCAGAGAAAGACCTTTGTGCTGCAGTTTCCCGCTTTAGGAAACCACTTTATTCTGACTAAAAATAACAACAAAGTAAAATTTATCTTTTACTTTACCGCTTTGCTGTTAATGTTTGTATCTTGGTTCCTTCCACTGTGGGAAGTGGAACTGAGATGCAGTTGACATTTTTTTTCTGTTGGAATTGGGCAAAAGGAATTTAGTGGTTTTGTCTTCTAAAAGGGTACCGAACTGAAAGCTAATATTTTTTACTTTGGGGAATTGAGACATTTTTTAGATGTCTAGATTGGCATGACCGACAGACCCAAAAAGAGAACAGGACCCACAGGCTTTAAAAATTGTAAAATCTGCTTTAAACTCCTGCTAAGGTTGAGTGCCACAAGTTGTGTTAGAGGTGCCTGGGTCCAGATGATGATTTTTTTAAATTGTTAATTTTGCATTAAGTTTTGCCCTAAAACTGCTAAGAAAAGGGCTAAAAAAAATTAGAAGTGGTTTCTCAGTCTGCCTCCACATCACCAAAAGGTTCAGATGAGTGTCCAGGCCCTCAAAGTAAGCTGAAGGACAAGTCTGTTAAAGACGGAACAGAATCTAAGATGTCTGAATGGGGGAACCCTGAGAAAAGTAAACATAAAAGAGCCTCTGAGCAGACACCGGAGACAGTGCCTGCAAAGAAAAAGCAAAAGGAAAAATATATCACTGCCCCTCCTCCTGAAGAAGAAAAGGAGACATCAGTTGACAAGAATAAAATGCCCAGTAGAGGACATGACTAAGGCATGGCAGTTTTTCCAGGCCTTTCAGGCTATGGGATCTCTCATGAGCATACCCAACCCCCTGGTCCAATACCTGTCCCTGTACCTGAGGAGAAATGAACTGAGTTCTTCTATGAAAAAGAGGAGGAGGAGGGAGAACCTATAGAGGCTGACAGTTCCCATTAGCAGGAATTTGGCGTGCCTCCTGATGATTTTTCCTCATATTATTCCTTTCTGAGACAAATGGTCAATACCCTCAACCTCACTACTCAAGAAACTGCTGAGGATGAGGATGTGGTGGGATTTTTGGATATGATGGGTTTAACCCCTACCAAGAGGTTACTTTTATCCATTCATAAATCCCTCAAAAAAGGCCACCTGCAAGATCTTGGCAACTTCCACATCTACCCCAGGTATTGATAAAAAGATAGAAAAAAAATACCTAGTGGACAAACAGGGTGCTGAGTACCTATATCCTCACACTGATCATGAGGGAGTGGTCCAGGTGGGGGCATGTGATAAGGCTAAAGTTCCCATCTCATCCCAGCCTCCAGACAAGGACTCCAGGAGACTAGATAGCAGGGGAAAGAAAATTTATACTTCAGCTTCCCTGCTATTAATCCAGGTAGCTTACATGGCCTACACATTTCAGTACCAAAAGGCTCTGTGGAGTTCCATTTTGGCTATGAGCGATAAAGCAACTGGTGACTTGGCAAAGGATCTGGCAGACACTGTGAAAACTGCGACAGATGCCACCAACTACCACTTTCACGTGGCAGTGGCAACTAATGACACTTCCTCGAGAGTTATGGCTCATGCTGTGTCTGTGAGGGTTCTATGTTATATCGGCGATCACAGAATGGCAATCACCATTAGGGCGAGTGTACATCGCGGAAAATAAAAACACTGATGTACACTCACAGTGAAGACAATATGCAGACACGCATATCTATGTATACAGCCCCTGCACCCCCTCCTTACTTAATATAATCAACTCCAGGGGGGTGCATGCCGAGAAGAGGGTGAAACGTGTAACAAAAAAATACCAACCACAAAATTAGTTGCGCCTCCCCAGACCCGAACCCTGCACCTTCTCACTGTAGTCAGCCACCCTCACCACCACACCACATGACCAGCTTGGCAGCCTTCCTCTGCACTGCCTCCCACATACCTTTTCTCCTCTTCCATTCCCCGTGGTGGTTCCAGTCACCTTCCTTTTCACTCATCACTACCCTTTCAGGGTAGCCCACAACACAGGCACTGAGACTTGTCGCTCAAGCTCAGTCACCCTTTTCATGGCATACAGTCCCTGAGGAGGTTTGTATGGTTCAGAACTACTAACCTCTCCCAGGACACTCAGGCAAAAGCAATGCACTTCTCTTGTAAGGGAAATTCCCTGTTTGGTGACAAGACAGAGGCATATATGAAAGAGGAGGAGGAGTACAAAGCCACCTACAAGAGCAATACTGAGAAGAAAAGGCCTTCACTTCCAACAAGCTTTATGGAAGAGGAGGTAGAGGTAGGGGATACTTTCCCTTTAGTTTTCTTGC
Source organism: Neoceratodus forsteri (assembly GCA_016271365.2). Lineage (NCBI taxonomy): Eukaryota > Metazoa > Chordata > Ceratodontiformes > Ceratodontidae > Neoceratodus > Neoceratodus forsteri. Next base: position 243,503,876 of record CM057451.1, read on the forward strand.
CTGTGATTACTCCCAGCAAAAGGGTTTCTTCAGGGGCAGAGGCAGAAGGGGCCCTAAATGTGCTGACACTGCTCCAGCACCCAAGGGCCAGGCTAAGCAGAACCCCTGACAAGTTTTTCCAGGTCACCCAACCATTGCCAGTGGGGGGATGGCTAACCCACTATTTCCAAGAGTAGAAAAACATTACCACAGACAGGTGGATCCTGGAAATAGTGAGTCAGGGATTGACTCTGCACTTCAACAAGTGTCCAATGGGACAGGTGTTGGTGGCATGGTCCTCGACAAGGGCCCAGGGGCTGTTGTTGGAGCCAAACGCTCTACCCCGCTTGAAGGCCCCGCCTGTGGCTCCAGTGCCACCAGCCCTGAAGGACCAGGGACCGGTTCTGCAGGCAGAGGAAAATGAGCCAGAAGCTGCACCCAATGCTCCATAAGAGCTGCCCAGTTGTGGAACTGCCCACCGGAGTCCCCGCTAATAGGCAGGGAGTTACTCTGGGACCAAGACCTCTATCTCCCATGGACAAAAGTCCCAGGTGACATTGACAGTGCCAGTGAGGGCCTTCTGCTCCAGGACATCAAGAATCTTGTGGCAGACCTCAGAGAGGGTGACCTCGAATAGTACTGCTTCTTTCCCTTCTTATGAGAAGAGGAAGAACTTGAAACTGAGCATTGCCGTGACCTCGACCATGATCGGGAATAGGCCTGCTTCTTTCTGTGCTTCTGCTAGGACTGCCCTTCCTTACAGGCACAGGACTGCATGTCATCAAAAACCTCCCCTGAAGGGGGAAGTGGACTGGACATGGCCTGAGGAAGCTTCCTTCCTTCATCGTCCATGGTCATTGACCATTGACTCAGCAGGGCTATGAGAGACTGAGAGAAATATTTTTGTAAATTCATTAAACTGACACAAAAATAACAAATTCTAAGTTTTAACACAAAAACTGAGAAGAACAGAATGCTGTTGTATAGACGTGAAGTTTTGGCTCCCAGCAGGTGAGCAACATCGTCACTGAAGCATACTCGATGGCAGGAAAAAGGGAACTGATACAGTTGAAGGCAAGTGCCAAGGTAAGTCATGCAGTTTGAACCAGCTTTGAGGTGCTACATGCACACATAGCTTACCTCAGCACCAGACCTCCTGAAAAGTTCTGGTTCCCACACAGTCCTAGTGCCTCTGACTCAGAACCCATTAGTGTGACTCAATAGTGAAGATATTCCTAGAAGATCAAGAATTATGGTGAGTACATCATTATCCTTTTTTTTTTTTTTTTTGCAGTATTAGCCACTGCAAGGGTAATATTGAGCCAGAATATGCAAATTAGCTCATTGGGCATGCATGGCGCAAAGGAACCTCATGTATGCCCATTATGGGCTCATTACTATGGCTGCATCTGGCTGAATGTGCCGTGCCAGTCCTCCCCCCTCCCCAGCCCTGATGCCTGTAAAACAGCATACTGCCTGCTCCCTTTTCCATAGTGTAGGGACCCCCCCATCCCCGATGTAAGCCAAAACTGAAATATTGCCTGATCCCTTTTCCATAGTGTAGGGATCCCCCTCCCCATCCCAATCCCCACTGAAAAAACAAATGTAGCACCGTTCCCATGATTTCCATAGTGTAGGGCCCCCCCCAATCCCTGATGACTGTCAAAATGAAATACCACCTGGCACCCTCTATACACAAGCGGTTACACTTCTCTGTGCATAATTGCCACCTCAAACCTCTACACACAGTTGTAGAAACATTTCTAAGTAAAGTTTTAGGTTTACTGTACTACAAGGCCAATTAATTATGAGAGGGGGATTTTAACATTACTTTTTCACTTAAATTAGACACCACCAACCCATCTGCCCGTAGGGTGACAAATGCGCTCTGTTATCTGAGCGGTACCTTCAAACAACTCAGGGTGGTGGATGTCTGGTGCAAGATATTCCCAACATAAAAAGTTTATACTTACTACTCAGGGAGATATCATAGCTATTCGAGGCTAGATTACTTTTACAACATGTGAACATCTCATATCAATGAGAGATATTTCACTTGGCCCCCAAATGTTATCGGACCGTCACCCACTTATATTAAAACTTGATATGGGTAAACCTAGAAAAAAAACATTCTGGCACCCTAATACCTCATTACTATAAGACCCACAATTTGTCATTTTTATTCAGGAATGTATCCCTCAGATTATACAAGATAACAGTGCCGCGCAGGTTACAGAGGCGATGTTATGGGATACTGTTGAAACTGTCTTAAGAGGGGACATAATTGCCTACTCAGTTTGGAAAAAATGTCAAAAGATGCCAACTATGATTCCTTGTCGCAGCAATTATAAATATATCAAATGCACTACGCAAAAGGGGATAGTGATGTACAACAAAAGATCAGGGATACCCAGAAGGAATTGCAAAAGATCATGGACTCCAAAGTTCAACAGACATTGCTTTATTTAAAACAATCTAACTATGAAGGGAATGCTAGGGGATCACGGATGTTAACCTACAGACTTAGAATGAGGAAAAAAGCATCTACTATTCTAAAAACAAAGTGCTCAGGAACAAATCACATGACACACAGAGATTCTGAAATCAGGTCTATTTTCATGGAATACTATCAGGCATTATATATGACAGAACAGTCTTCCACCCCAGAGGAAAGGCACCTATTTTAAGATACACTGCATCTTCCTCATTTAACACAGGAACAACAAGAAATTCTTGAAGCACCAGTTTGTGCAGACGAACTTAGCAGGCACATTCGAGCTATGAAACCTCTAAAATGTCCGGGTCCTGATGGTTATACAGCAGAATGGTATAAGAAGTTTTTGGATATGCTCCTCCCATATATGCTGCGTGTGTACTGGGAGGTATCGGAGGGGGAAGCTCCCCTGCCTTCCTGGGCATATGCAGTCATGGCTGCATTGCCTAAACCGGGTAGGAATACAACCAACTCAACATCTTATCACCCCATATCCATTTTAGATACTGATTACAAGATTGATATGGCTACTCGCGTAGAGCGCCTCTTACCATTCCTCATTCATCCTGATCAAACGGGATTTATAAATAATAGAAACATGATGGATAATATTAGGTGTACCTTTCTTTTGGTGGACTGTGTCCAGACCAGGCAAATCCCAGCAGTGTTACTAAATTTAGATGCCGAGAAGGCATTTGACAGGGTGTCCTGGACTTTCCTCTGGGATACCCTGTCATGCTTCTACTTCCCTGACTCTTTTCTGACCTGGCTAAAAAATCTTTATGCTGGGCCACGGGCATACATCCTTATTAATGGTTCTTTGTCTTCCGCTATAAATCTGACTAGAGGTACCAATCAGGGCTGTCCCCTCTCCCCACTTTTGTTTGCCCTCTACATGGAGCCATGGCTTTGAAGAGAGAGGCTAGAGTTGAGGGGATTCCTTTGAGCCAAACGGAGTACAACGTTTCCTTTTTTTTGCGGATGACATTCTTTTAATAGTACTATCCCCAGAGACATCAGTCTGTTGTTTGGGTCATATTACATAAATTTGAGAAGGTAGCTGATTTTAAATGAAATATGATTAAAACAGAATTCCTTTCATTGAATTTTGCCCCACCGTGGAGTTAAAATGTCATTATCCTTTAAGGTGGACATGTACAAAGATAAAGTACGTAGGAATTTTTATCACAAAAGATGTTAATGATGCAGATCTGGTTAATTAGGAACCCTTAATGATTCAAATTCAGTCAGGTTTGAACACATGGGGAAAATTACCGCTTATCTTTTTTCAGAGGGTAGAAGTGATTAGAATGAACATTCTACTGAGGTTGTTATGCTTTTTCCAAGTCATTCCAATTTCTCCTGCCCGTTTTTATTATAAGTCCTGGAAAAGAATGATTTCCAACTTTATTTGGGGGGGGCCAGCGACCGAGGGTCCACCTTTCCATCTTGCAGTTATCTTTAGCTCAAGGTGGAGTAGATTTACCTAATTTAGAACTTTATGCTAAGGCGGCCTTTCTTTGGATCATTTTTCTTTGGCTAACTATAAATTACAATGCCCCATGAAAAGACATAGAATTTACCCTTAATGATTTGCAGGATTTAGCTCCTATTCCGTTTACCACAATGAAAAATTCTCCACGGCTAGGCAGTTTTACAGACTAGACTTCTAATATTCTAAAGGTGTGGTTATCAGCTGAGGGCATGTCTGAGCTTAGCTGATACATTCTTTTTTTGTAGATTGTTATCCAAGGACGAATATTTTTTCCCGGCTCAAGGGGACCTAGCCTTCAAATGGTGGCGACATTTGGGCCTTCATTTTATTTACCAATTTTTAGATTCCCAAGGGGTCTGCACATTTGAGGCAATACAAAGGGAATATGGCTTATCAGCTGGTGATCATTACAGGTTTCTTTAGGTGTGATCCTATTTAATACATCAACAATTAGAACCCAGCAGACTTCCCAGCCCTAAGCCCCCCCCCCACATATAATAGATATTAATAACAAAAATTCATGGAGGTACTTAATCAGATATACATACATATATATATATATATATAGAGAGAGAGAGAGAGAGAGAGAGAGTTAGTTTGCGGGAGGCCTTAGGGGACACTATTCAGTCCATCTTGGAGGGTTGGAATGCAGATTTGGGTCTTTTGGCGCCCTATGACTCCTGGATGAAATTCGCATAGTCCACAGTTAAAATCACCATCTCCAATATTTGGAGGGAATTCAAATGGAAGTGTATAGATATACTGTAGGTATTTCCAATCCCCCACAAATTTAGTAAAATATCTACCTCCATCTTTTGGAGTCTGTTGGAGGGGCTTCGGATGTCAGGTGAGAGATCTTGGTCATATTTTTTGGCTTTGCCAAAAGTTAACACCTTTTTAGTGCACATTTCAAGAAGAACTCAGAGATTGTTTAGGAGAGCCTGTCGAACTAATGGCTGAAATGGTATTATTATCAATTTTTCCTCACCATCACCCCTCCTGGAGTAAAACTCTATTGTCAATCCATATCCTGTCTGCTAAGAAATTTATTACCCACAGATGGATGACACTCATCATCCCAGCAATAGGGGAATGATGCAAGATCATAATGGACATATACCAGCTAGAATGGTTGACAGCTGGATTGCATGATAAACTGAACTTATTTACATCAAAGTGGCAGAAGTGAATATGGTATATGGCTCAGGTTGATCCAGGATTTGTTCCATGAATTGGTGGTGGAGTTGAGATGGGAAGTAAGCCTTGTCCCTGGTTCATGAGGCAAGAGGTTGAGAGGTATTGGGGGGTGCGTCTGTCTTTGGAAGGGGGAAGAGTACTTTATGAATATTCTGTATTTTCTTTCTGGATCCAAGTAGAGTTCTGCGAAGATATCCTGTTTATATTGTTGTCTTTGCATGACTCTTGATGCATAACTGACAATATTTAATCTCCCTTTTTTTTTTTGCTCGCTCTTTTTTATCTGCCCCTGCCATCCCGGGCGGCCATCCCCATCATCGCCGCTTCACAGTTCCACCATCCACTGCCACAATATGTCCTGACTGTCCCAATGTATCCCTTTATTGGGGGGCCCCTCTGCCCACTGGGGCTACTGAGAGGGGAGATTGAAGTGCCTGCAGACAGTTCCTTGCATCTTGGTCGGGGCGGAGATGAAGCTTGGGGGCTTTCTGGCTTCACGGCGAGACGAGGTGGAGCCACCATCATCCGGCCAGCATGGGTGGCCCTTTTTCTCTTTTTCTTCTCACCCACACCCTGATTGGGCCAGACTGGAGTGGCGACCTGCGGCGAGGACATGTGGGGAGCGCATGTAGGCTACACGCCCTGTAGCATGTCCACCAATCCACCGTAGGTTAATCCCCCTTTAAAGCAGAAGTGCTGTAATATTTATATACTGTGATGATGCTTTTAATATGGATAATTGATTGAATATGTATGTGCTTCACTTAATAAAAACTATCTTACAAAAAAAAAAGAAATACCGCCCAATCCCTTTTCCATAGTGTAGGACTCCTCCCATCCCGATGGCTGTCAAAATGAAATACCACCCAATCCTTTTCCATAGTTTCCCCCATTCATCGGCTATTGTCAAATGAAATACACCCGATCCCTTTTCCATAGAGTAGGGACCCCTTCCCCGGCCCCAATCACTGTATGAAACATATGTGAAACAATCCTCTATAGAAAAGAGATTGGGCGGTATTTCATTGTGACAGCCATCCAGGATGGGGAGGGGGATCCCTACTCTGTGGAAAATGGATTGGGGGGGTTTCATTTTGACAGCCATCAGGGATGGGGAGGGGGACCCTACACTATGGAGAAGGGATTGGGTAGTATTTCATTTTGACAGCCATTGGGGATGGGAAGGGGGACCCTACACTATGGAAATCATCGGAACGATGCTACATTTGTTTTTTCAATGGGATCAGGGTTGGGGAGGGGGATAATGTGACCATCCTAGGATTATGCATGGGGCACCACCCTGCCCCGCGCATAGTTAAGGCAGGGTTTTGAGATCTTATCTTTGCACCAGTGCATCCTGCCATGTCTTCACCAGGGGACAGTTGAATACTGCAATGCAGGTAATATGCATGAGGAACCCCTCATTTGCATGCCTGCATCGCAGTATTCTGCATGGCAGTGCAGTTGGGTTTGCAGGTCACATCGGGGGCTTCTGAATATTGCCACACCCCCGACAGCCCTCACAAGTCTGGAGGTGCATGGGCATATCTAGCGATGGGACGCACATCTCTTTTGAATATGTGGGTCCTAGTTCATAGTTCTGTGCTCCAGCCTCTGGACTACACTGTATTCCTCAAGCCTTTGAGCATAAATTCCCCAAAAGATTGTATACTACCATTAACACACTTTTGAAAAAGTCTAATGTAAAATGAAGCTTTTGAAAAGATGACTTTGATATTTGATTTGAGTTAGCCTAAATAGTTTTATTAAATAAAGCAAGGAAGGCAGTATAGCTTCAATGGTAAAAGCACCAGCTTGTGAACCTGGAGGTAAGCAGACTTGGGTTTGAAACCCACACCTGCCGCTTGCATACTGTGTTACCCTGAGCAAATCACTTAACTTCTTTCTACTCCTGGAATGCACATGGAAATAAGCTTCAGCTTAGTGTGCCTTTCCTGGCCATAAATAAAAAAAGGCCAAATACTTATTCTGTTGAAACAAAGATGGTACTCATACTGATAGTATGATTATTGCTATATTTAAGTGTTTTAATTGATTATTCCCCATCTCTTGTAACCCCGGGTTGCACATGAAAACAAGCCTTGGCTCAGTGTGACATTACTGGCCCACATTTAAAATAATTAAACAAATAATCTATAAATAGATTTACTATTTTAAACTGTTTTCTCCAAGGTAGAAATATTGCTACCATGCTATTAAATGTACAGTGTTAGTGACATGCAAACAAAATCTGCATGTGGAATTACAGCAGAATGTGGTTTCTGCCTGTAATATAATGGAAATTCTAGTGTTTAAAATTCTGCCTGAAAATCCTCCTATCTACACATAACTTGATGGTATGTGGACTTTTTTAGTGAAATTTTGCAGAATTCTGATAATCTGCAGAATTGTGTCAGTGTTGTGTTTTTCGAAAGTTCCACAGATTTAAAAAAGGTATGGAACATCCATACTTTGCATTCAGAAAAATAAATCTGCATATCTCTAACATGCACATGCTCTTAAGTGCGTTACTGTATTTAAATTTCTGTATAATAAAACATTTTTAAGGATGGAGTTCAGAATATTAACATTGTCTCTTATGCTTTCAGCTCACATTGTGCCATTTAGCCGAGAGCCTATGCTGTCAGTGTTTTTTTCTCAGCCTGTCTATGACCCCAGGCTCACTGTGGATGAAGATGCAGAACTAGAGGAAAAACAGAACCAGAAATTTTGGCCAGACCTTGAGTTGCTGCTGGGAACAGATCCACACTACCAAAATAATGTAACTACCTCTTGTATTTAATTTAAAGATTGACCACCCTATACAAGGTTTACTAGATTTGCTAGGTAAGCAGGACATAAGGCGAATAGGCCCATTGAGAATGTTCCCCTCACCAGTGGGTGAGTTATACCATTTTATATTCGGAGTAATAATGCTCATTCAGTGCTTTTTTAAAGCTGTTAGATGTTATAAGATCAACAACATTTTGTGGAAGTCTGTTCCATGCTTTAATAGCCCTTATAGTATAAAATGATCTCTCTCTTGTTAGTAGCAGCATGAGGGATAATGAGTTTCTTGTTGTGAGACCTTAAATTACCTCTGGTGGTACTAAAGTGTATATCACAGTATGTTGTTAGTTCTGGGGATTGCAATATTTTATATAGTAGTTAGTCGCCCCTCTGCTGTCTAAATTTCAGAGGGTGGAGCCAGTGGCTAGTAACCTCTCCTGATAGGGTTTACTTTTCAACCTAGGGATAAGTTTGGTTACTGATCTTTGAACACCCTCTAACTGGTTAATATCCTTAGCAAGATAAGGGGACCAAGCCTGTGACTCATAGTTAAGGAGGGGTCATACGTAGCTTTTGTATAAAGGAATAATGCACTGTTCAGTTTTGCACACAAAAGTACACTTTATTTGATTATTCCATTAGCTTTTTTTGATGTGGACATACAGTGGTCGGTTGAGGACAGTTTGTTATTAATAAGGATACCAAGATCGTGTTTAAGCATAGAGCTCTTCAGAATATTTTGATTTAATATATAACTGTAGTATGGATTATTTAGGTCAAAATGCATCACAACACATTTGTTAATGTTAAAGAACATACCATTTTTAGCTGTGCAGATTTCAACTTTGCCCAGTTATCAGAAAACTCGTTCAAGATACTATGTACGTACAAATGCTTAGAATTATAACCCTTCAATTTGATTAAGAAAATTTTAATCATCATGATGACAGACAGTCAGCATCAAGATTTACCTGCACATGTGGACCTCTAAAGACTGCAGGTTCTCATGCACAAGTTTTAAAACAGTGCTTTGTTCACTTTCTTAATTGTTAAGATTTTTTTTTCTAATATTTGTGTCATTTAATAATATATTGTCAATCAGAACATTGATAAAACAATAAGACTAACACAGAGGTATCTCAGCACTTTCCAAGAGTGCTGCCTCTTAAATCCTTTGGGTGTTAATACTGTGCCTCCTCTCACCCAAAGGACACGTGATAAGTGGGCGAGGTAGGATAGTAGCGGCTAACTCAAGGGACCTCTGGTCCCATTCTGCCATCACATTCTATGTTTCTAACACCCAGGGAGATGTATCCATATTTGTATATAAAATTCACTATTTATTTTAATTTCTCCATTGCATATTCTGTAGCAATCCACATTGTCAGTGGGTATTATATAACTGGGTATTGTGCACCCCAATAGGAAAAATGGGACAGTCCAAACTTTAGAATATTGGGCATATGAGGATTCTGGACATCAGCAACTCTCCATTCTTAGCTGTGCCATCAAAGGGGAAACATTTTTCAAGACTCTCTGAAGAAAGAAGCTGGCTTCTAGGCCTTGAAGCTACATCTCTGCATAGCAGATTGGGGCTACCTGGTGTCAGGGAGCACCCCTAAATTTAACATAGATTAAAAATCTATTAATTTAAAATTAAAAATCTTTCCTGTTAAGTTGCGGCTTTCAAATGGGCTAACCTGGATTTTTCCCCCATTTCTACTGCCTCTGCTTGGATTGGGAGCCAAGTCTGCCAGCTAGATCAGAATGTTGAAGTTAGCAGGTCTCAGAAACAAAGAAAAGTTACTTCAGGTAAGTACCTATTTTCTTTTTATGGCTCCTGACTTAGAGTATTCTCCTGGGCTTCCCTCCATCTTTTGAGTGTTGGTGCCCCCTCCCAGGTCCATAGGGTGACTTGTATGTCGCCTGGCAGGTTTTTTTTGTACTTGGCTTGGGATAGTTCCTTTTTATGTGGTCCCGTCTTGTTGAAGGGACACAGCACCTTTTTAATTTCTTTCTGCAGTTCAGAGATAAGAAGGGTCATTGCCCTTCTAATTACTTTCTGCAGTTCAGAGTTAAGAAAACAAAGAGCCTGACAGAGTGGCACCTTTTTATGGTTCAGTCTATTCTTTTCACTGACATTTTTGGTGTTTTTCTCCTTCCCACATTCTGTGGTGATTGTTTTCGTATGGCTCCATTGAGCCACTTGGCTCCTGCCATTTTTTCCGCTTCGTCCATTGGAACTACGCACTTCTGTTTTACTCAGAGGCTTTTTAGCCTTACTGCACTCTTCATGTGCACACCTGTGTTGTGTGTGCATCCCTCCAACATGCCAACATCATGCTCAGAGTCATGACATTCCACATGTGCACACCTGCACTGTTCAACTGCAGGAAGCGGCGGATCTGTTGTAGAGCTCGTTTCAGCCTGACTGTTCTTTTTCAGTTTCCTGACAGCTGCTCAGCTAACAGGAGTGTTTCTTACTGCTTTTTGAATTAATTTCCCTCAATAGCAGGTGGCAATCACAGCAGTATTTCTATATGTTAATACTGGGCAAATTTTCAGTTAATTAACCTTGGGCACCTGCAGGGCTATTTACTTGGATACCATGGCTTAGTGGAGACCTTTAATCTTCAATAGATATAAGATCTGCAAGGGCAATGTAACCCTCTCCTCTTGGGTTCATATTGCCCCCATTGTGACTCTCAAGCTAATAAGACTATTACAGTTTCCTCCAGTCAGTCCTACGAGTTGGGGGGGGGGTACACCTGGTGTACCAGCTAGCAGTGGCACAGTAGAATTGCGTAAATCTTTCTGGTTGCTATTAGGAGAGCTTTTGGGCCCCAGTGTTCCGGAGGACATCCCATCAGACACACCTGACCATATAACCAGCCCCCTTAGGTCAGGGGGACCCACACAGGCATGTCCATGTGCATGGCAGCAGGACAAGGCTATAATTTGGATCTGCAGTCAGACCCCGTCCCTGACAGTACAGAGGGTCAGGATGTGAATGCCAGGGATCTTGGGGAAAATCCTGACCTTAAGAAGTTATTGGATGATGAGGAAGATGAACCTTCAGAAGAGGAGAAGGAAGGGGAGTGGATGGGGCCGTAGAGGAGACTTCCTATCCCTCCCTTCTCTGATACATCATTTTTGTCCTGTGTGATGACAGAGGAATACAGGACATTACAGCTGAAGGAGGTGCAATCCATGGAGGCATTCATTAGATGCCCACCCGATTCTGTCCGCATCCTCCTCCACTCCAAATTTTAAAAAGAAAATATCTGCCGAAACATAAATTACAGTGTTTCCCTTTTTTGGAAGAAAATACTGAAATTGGGAAAACCCTCCTCTGGTGGATAAGGCAGTTTATAATTCCATTTGACAATCCACTATTCCTATTAAAGGATCCTTGGCTTTCGCAGATTTGCACAAAAAGCAAGTGGATGCTTCATGCAGAAGAGCCTTCACCTCTAATAGCACTAACCTTCGCCCCTCCTATGCCTCTTATATTGTTGCCAGAGCCTTAAACTTGTGGGCTGCAACCCTCAGCAGTTTTTGTTCCCCATATTCAGAGGGGGGGGTGAGTTTTTGCAGCTGGTATCTGTGGCCTCCACTTTCCTGGGGGGTGCCACAGTGGAAAACATGCGCCGTGAGCTCGTCCTGCCTATCTCATTTTGTCAGCTATTCGAGGCGTATGTGCATCAGCATTGGGTAGCTGATCAGGTTTCCAAGCCCAAGTGGTTCCACCTAGCCTTCAAGGGACCTTTGTCATTCGTCTCTGGCCTGAATGATATTTGAAGGATATGCAGGATAAAAAAGAACTACCTTTCAGTGTCAGTGATACAGCCAAGGACGTATCAACTCCAAAGGTCAAGGAGGTGGCCAACAGAGGCAGTTCCGAGGGGGTTTTCATCCCTTTCAGGATCCAGAGGAATAAAGGAGCCTATTCTATTCTGTTTTTCAGGAGGGGCCCTGCTGTTCCCCAAAAATGCACCACAAGCACAGACTGAAAGATGGTCTCCTGACAATGAGGGTATGCAGGCCCATCTCCGCCTCCATTCCCTTGGTGAAAGACTGCACAGTTTTTTTACACAAGATGGGCCCAAATAACATCAGATGCTGAGGCTCTAGCTTTTGCGGTTTTACAGTTCCCTCAAGGGGCGTATTCTGCTGCCCCCGGTTCCTAAGGCCCCCATGAAGAGACAAGCAGTGTCACAGACACTGGACTTCCTCTGTAACCTTGGGGAAAATTATTCTGCTGCCCCCTAGCAAGCAGGACCAGGAATTCTACTCGATCTGTTTCTTAGTTTCCAGGAAGTCTTGGTTTTTTTTTTAGGTTTCTCCTGGATTTGAAATACCTCAACAAGTTTGTTTGCCACATGATCTCCGAGATGGAGTCCCTGCGTTCAAACATCCAGGCTGTCCAACCAGGGAGTTATCTAGCTTCCATAGATCTGAGGGATGTGTACCTCCACTTTCCCATCTGATGGTCTCATCAGATGTTCCTCAGGTTCTCAGTCCTGGGACAGCACTTCCAGTACAGAGTACTTCCTTTGGGCTGGTATCAGCCCCTAGGGTCTTTCTCAGATGTGTTCATAGTCCTGATGGCTCAACTTCAAAAGGAGGGTCATCATGTCTATCCCTGCCTGGACGAGCTGCTCATTCGAGCACCATCTGTGTCATTAGCAAGGATGTCAGTGACCAGACCTCTGGAGGTGTTGGTTTCATGTGGCTGAGTGGTGAATCAGGAGAAAAAATCTCTCAAGCTGTCACAGACCCTGGAACACCTGGGAGCAGTGTTCAGGATGGACCAAGGGAAGGTCTTCCTTTCGCCGCCAGAAGAAGGCGCTGTTGGGAGGGTTTCAGTAGCTGAGGAGTCAATCATCGGCTTCAGCCCATTGCTTGCTGCAAATTCTGGGCCTCCTGTCGTCGGCAATAGAACTAGTCCCATGGGCTTGCCATCACATGCAGCCCCTATGGATGGAGTTACTGTCAGCCTGGGATCCAACCTCGAAGATTTTTTAAGGCCAGGATCCACCTCTCACCACAACTGTGGCAGTCTCTGAGTTTATTTATTTATTGAATTTTGTTCCCTGGGTAAACCCACTGGGCCTCAGAGAATCCCTTTTTCAGGAGTGACCCAGGATTAATTACAAGAATTTTCCAAACAAGAATACAGTACAGGGCATATACAGACAGTAGGAAATACAATTTGAAACAGATTACATAACAGAGATAGCTTAATAATTAACAAGAAATGTACATTTTGAATACAGTGTGAATTCACATCCGTATACATAGGAGTTTAGTAAAATTAGCCACTAAACAGACAGAGACAACTTGCAGAGCTGTCATAACCAAGCAATCAGTATAATTGGGGTGTCTGTAACAAAGTTTATCAGCAATAACAGTTGCATTGATTTCTTTCTAAAATGTTGGCATTTAAGCACTTCTTAAATCCACCCAAAGAGGTAAGTACCTGCAATGCATTTGGAAGGGCATTCCAGATGGTAGGAAGATATTTTGCAAAGAACCTACTCCCAGTAGCAGTTTTAACTTTAGTGACCCGACGTTTTCTACTGGAGGATCTGAGGAATTGTCTATTGGGTTTGTTTATTAATAGGCCATGTAGGTCAAGGAGAGCATGTGGGCCTTTTAGCTTGAAGTCAGTGCATAGTGATGTGTATTTTAGTCTGCCAGTGAGTGAGGGCCATTGGAGGGACTCAAGAACATGATAATGATGTTCCCTGAGCAAGGTACCAGCAGCAAAGTGAGCTATTGTGTGATGTAATGATGTTAGTTTTTCTAGATCTTCCTGGACTAAGTCTCCATCACTCATTCACACTAATGGGATAACGACGGAGTTGCTAGGACCAAGCACGAGCCAACACTTTTCAGAAGGGGCAGCGCCGAGACAGGACCACGCATGCGCGGCACCACGAGACTAGCTTGTACCTGTGTAGGCTATCTCAGCATCGACCCTCCAACCTCCTCAGTTCCTTTTCTCCTGCCATTGAGTGTGTTTGGATGTCAACGTCGCTTGTCTGCCGGAGTCAAAGTTTTCGTCTACATGACAGCAGCTTTTAGCGTTTAATTTAATATTTTAGTAGTAATTTCTTATTTTACGAACAAGAAAAGAAAATTATGAAGAAGAAGAAAAAGAAATTCTTTCCTGCCATCAACGGAGTTGTCCTTAGACGGTAGTGGTGACGGTAGGAAGACTTTGAAAGTTTTTATGGCAGAGGGGCTGTGTCCGGTCTGCCATCCTTGATAAACGGGGGGGAGGGGGGTCCGACTACGGACAGTCCTGTGCTTGGGGAGAGGACAGTCCACCGAAGCACAAATCTAGCAGTTCCGAGAATCCGGCTCCGCCTAACCTCGAGCTCTTCTTCCTCATTGGGGGAAGAAGAATCTGTGCCGCTCGAGGTTGCCCTTTGGTACGTCTGCACGAGGACTGTTCGTCGAGAGGGGTGATAGGTCTGAACCGACTTTGGTGGGTTCCCCTTGGCCCGCTCCTAATGGCTGCATTCTCTACTCCAAACTCCATCTCTGTCCTTGTTGGAGCTCCAGTGAGCAGTTTCACCTGTGGGCCGCTCCTGTGGAGCAGGGGGTTTGACTTCTCCAGTTTTCCTGGCTGTGTTTCTTATTTCAAACAACATGAAGTCTTGCTATATTATGACATATGCAGTATAACCCCAGGTTAGAACTGCTCCGGAGGTGAAAGAGTTAACTTCCATGCAGGGCATGGAATCTTGAGCGCGAGCTCGATTGAGCACTCTGTCTGTTGAAGCTCAAACTTAAACTGTCAGATTCTTTACTCCGCCTCACTGAACAGTCGCTCCGGAGATTCCTCCTGCTGCTTGGTTTGTTTGTCGGTTTTAAAGTGTCTGTCTGTGGTATTGTAAGTAATAGATAGGCTTACTTTTTTATTTTTCTTCTGTGTGGAACTTGTAAACGTCTTTTTCGGTTCGGTTTGAACCGATCAGAGGGGTTTAAAAATTACTTTCTAGCCCTTTAGAGTGCGGTTCCCGGTTCTTATCGGTTCTAAAAAAAACGGATTTTTTTACGTTTTTTCCATGACCCGTGACACGGTTGGGAACCGATAAGAGAGTCTTGCTTGGTGGATTGCCGTTAATGGGCAAGTTTTGGTTAGGCTGGCACTATGTCTGAGAAACCCAAAAGAAAAACTGGACCCACTGGGTTTCAGCACTGTGGCCTCTGTGGGGAAGCCTTTGCCAAGGCTGACCCACACACCATATGTGTATATTGTCTGGGGTTTGACCACCTCAGTGCAGACTGCCAGATTTGTAAGAATTTTCTTGCTGCCACCGTGGAAAACAGAGTTGGTAGGCTCAGGGATAGGGAGGCCAAAAAGTCCGCTGACCCGGATGGCCAGCCCGGTTCGGTTCCAACCGAACCTGAGGGAGTGCCCTCTGACCAGGGCGATGCTTCCTCGGGCAAACGAAGAGCCAGCTCTGAGGAGCCGGTTCCAACTAAAAGGGCTAGAAGGTCAGTTAGTTTGGGGCCAAAAGTTCTTTCTCCAACCGCTGAGGAAATAGCCAAAGCTATTAAAATTGTCCAGTCTCTTTCCCCAGTTCCGTCCGAACCGGCACCATTGGGTAAGTGCCCGGTTCGGTCGGTTCCCTCGGTTCAAGATTATGATTTTGAAGATTTTTATGAACCAGGGGAAGGGGAGGAGGGTACGAGGAGAGTGAGTGTGATTTTGACAGTCTGGATGTGCCCATTGAACCGGACATCTCTCCAGACAGACCTTCAGGAGTATCCTCCCAGGCTATCTGAGTCCCCTTCTCATTTTTGTTTTACAAGAAAGTTGCTGACACTCTGCAACTCCCTGTTGAGGAAGCTGTTGATGATCAAGAAGAGCCTGATTTTGTGGAAATGGATATTCCAGAGTCTAGGAGACTGTCTATTCCCTTGCATAAATCTTTTAGGAAACAGACAGTAAAGATTCTGAAAACTCCTCATTCTATCCTCCCTGTGGATAAAAGGATGGACAAGAGGTATGCTTTATCAGGCTCTGATACGGAGTTTCTATCTCAGCAGTGCAGCCATGTGGGGGTAGTGCAGGCTGCAGCCTGTGACAAGGCTAATATTCCTCTAGCCTCTCACCCTCCTGAAAAGGATTCCAGGAGGATGGATGCCATGGCAAAAAAGCAGTACATGGCAGCATCTTTGGGACTCAGACAGGCAAATGATATGGCTTACGCAGCTAGGTACCAGAAATCCAGGTGGGATACTGTCCTGGCCCTAGCAAAACAGGCCCCTGAACAGCTTGCCAGGGAGCTGGAGCAGGTGGCTGCGGATGGTATTGAGGCATCCAAGGTGCAATTTCATGCTGCTGTAGACTCTAATGATGTTTCATCTAGAGTTATGGCTACATCTGTGTCTCTTCGCAGAATGGCCTGGCTCAGATGTACTGCCCTGTCACAGGATACCCAGTCTAAGGCTATGGATTTTCCTGTTGTGGGAAATTCTCTGTTTGGGGAGCAGACAGAGAATTATATGAAGAAAATGGATGAGTATAGGACCACCTATAGGAGTGCACAGGCCAAAGAAAGGCAAGTCACTCCTCAAAGGCAGCATGTCAGGGGCAGGGGCAGGCCTTTTCATAGGCCATTTTACCAAGCCCAGGCCTCCTCTTCTGCTTATGCCCAGAGGGGGTTCTTTAGAGGAAGGGGCAGAAGGGGTTCTAGTAAGCCTGCTTCTACCCCTCAACCCAAAGCCCCTGCAAAACAGGCTCCCTGATGGGGTAGCCAGGGCTGATTCTCCACTACTGGTAGGGGGCAGGCTGGCTTACTTTGTCCAGGACTGGAAGTCTTTAACATCAGACAAGTGGGTCCTGGAAGTAGTAAGCCAGGGACTGGTTCTCAGCTTCAAAAAATTTCCGAAGATGAGAGCCAGATCTTTTCCACCTGCAAACCCATCAGAGGCACTTGCCCTGGAAGCAGAAGTTTCTGCCCTCCTGGCTCTCAGAGCTGTGGAAAGGGTTCTACCCATACACCAGGGCAAAGGGTTGTACTCCAGGTACTTCCTTACCCCAAAAAAGACAGGAGAATGGCGGCCCATTCTGGATCTCAGGTATCTAAACAAGCACCTTTTAAAACCAAAGTTCAAAATGGTGACCCTGGGAATTATTTTACCCTCTCTAAGGCCAGGGGACTAGCTAGCCTCCCTGGACCTCAAGGGTGCCTACTTCCATGTTCTCATCAGAAGCTCCCATCGAAAGTACCTCAGATTCGAACTGCCCTCAGGCCATTACCAGTTCAGAGCAATGCCCTTCGGCCTCTCCTCGGCTCCAAGGGTGTTCACAAGATGCCTGGCAGTAGCAGTTGCTCATTTAAGAAGGCAAAAAGATTGCCATCTTCCCTTATCTGGATGACTGGCTCATAGTAGGCCAGTCTCCAGAACAGGTCAAACTTCATTTGCAAGTAACCCAGCAGCTGCTTACATCTCTAGGTTTCCTTCTCAATCTTCCAAAGTCAGTTCTGGAGCCTGTCCAGCTTCTCACCTTCATAGGCGCAGAACTGAACACAAAAGAAGCCAGAGCCTTCCTTCCTCTGGAGAGAGCAAGGACCCTGGTGTCTCTGGCCTCCTCTTTCACCCTGCAGGTCTCTTGACCAGCAAGGCATTTTCTACAGCTCCTGGGGCACATGGCTGCTTCTACAGCAGTAGTGCAGGGAGCGAGATTTCAGATGAGGGACATTCAGTTCCATTTGAGAGCCTTTTGGTCTCAAAGGATGGATCCCCCTAACCAAATTGATTCCAGTGACTCGAACCCTGATCCAGGTCCTTCAGTGGTGGCAGGAACAGAACAATCTGAGACAGGGGGTTCCCTTCACTCCCCAGTCTCATTCCTTGACCCTTACTACAGATGCATCCCTCTTGGGGTGGGGAGCTCACATGGGTGACCTTTCCACCCAAGGGCTGTGGTCCCCTCAGGAATCCCTGCTCCACATCAATTTGCTGGAGCTCAGAGCAGTTTTTCTAGCACTTCAGATTTTCTCCATATCTGTCCAGAACAAGGTAGTTCAGGTCAGAACAGACAATACCACTACAATGTGGTACATCAACGAGCAAGGGGGCACTCGGTCTATGGCCTTGTGCACCGAGGCAATGAAGTTGTGGTCTCTGGCTTACTCTCTGAATGTCTCCCTTATGGCAGTTCACCTCCCAGGCAAGGACAATGTCCTAGCGGATGCTTTCAGCAGGATTTCCCAGGGCCATCACGAATGGGCACTGGATCCCCTAGTACTGGAAGTAATATTTGCCAGATGGGGCACTCCGCAAATAGATCTCTTTGCAGCCCCAGACAATCACCAACTTCCCCTTTTTTGCTGCAGGCCCCCAGTGTTGGGCTCAGTCCCTCTGGATGCCTTCCTTCTCAGTTGGGAAGGGAAGTTTCTCTATGCTTTCCACCCTTCCCCTTCTTTTCAAAGTGCTAGTCAGAATCAGATCTCAATCCTGCAAGATGATCCTGATTGCTCCAGATTGGGCCAGGCAGCCCTGGTACCCACTCCTCATGTCCTTAGCAGTCCACCCTCCCCTATGCCTTCCCAGGAATCACAACCTGTTAACCTGTGCCCAGGGGAGAGTTTGGTATCCGAGCCTCAAATCTCTCAATCTCAAGGCTTGGCTCTTGAAGAGTTAGAGTTTGCTGACCTACACCTTTCTCAAGGTGTATTGGATATTTTGAAGGCCTCTAGGAAGCCTTCCACCAGGGCTACCTATAATTCAAAATGGAAGAGATTTTCCATATGGTGTGCTGGTAAACATATTTCCGCAGAATCTGCTGGTGTGCCCACGATCCTGGATTATTTGGTGCATTTGAATTCCTTGGGGCTGAGACCAGCTAGCCTAAAAGTGCACTTGGCAGCTGTGTCTGTCTTCTTGTCAGCAGGTAAGCCCTCTTCTTTATCAGCTCACCCTGTGTTCTCCAAGTTTTTTAAAGGGTTGCTTCACACCAATCCCCCGTTCAGGGATCCTGACCCTGCTTGGGATCTTAATATTTGCATCGCTCAGCTTATGCAACCCCCTTTTGAGCCATTGTCTTCAGCAGAGCTGAAGTACTTGACTTGGGAAACTGTGTTTCTGGTAGCCATCACCTCTGCCAGGCGCATAAGTGAGCTACAAGCCTTGTCAGTGGAGCCTGATTTCATCTCCTTTCATAGAGATAAGGTAGTCCTCAGGACTAACAGGAAGTTTTTGCCTAAGGTGGTTTCAGACTTTCACCTTAATCAATCCATGTCTCTCCCTGTGTACTTCACTGACCATTCCTCCTCTGGTGAGAGGAGACTGCACAGTATAGATGTCAAAAGAGCCCTTAGTTACTATATAGAACGTACCAAGGGTCACAGGTTCGAATCCCTCCAATTGTTCCTCACCTATGGTGAGGTTGGTAAAGGGAAACCTGCCACTAAAAGATCCATTGCCAGGTGGATTGTCTCTTGTATCCAATTCTGTTACAAAAACTGGGTAAGGTTCCTCCCTCAGGCCTGAGGGCTCACTCTACCAGAGGTACAGCTGCATCTCTGGCTGCTGCCAGGGACATTCCTATCCTAGAGATATGTCAAGCAGCTACCTGGAAAACAGTTCACACTTTTACTAAGCATTACTCCTTGGATATCCAGGCTAGGAGTGATGCTCGATTTGGCACAGCTGTGCTTCAGAGCCTATTTCCCAAGTAGGTTCTGTCCCTCCTCCATGGAGGTACTGCTGTGTAGTCTGCATATGTCATAATATAGCAAGACTTCATGTTGTTTGAAGAAAAAATTACTCACCTTAGTAATGTTGTTTCTTCTAATGGAGTCTTGCTATATTATGACCTCCCCCAGCCTGCCCCTCTCAGAACCTCTGTTTTTGGGATGTGGGTGGGCAGTGCAATGTTGGCACTTCTTTGATGCCCACTTTATTTCACCCTTCTAGGGTGCTTAGGTGTTATGCTTAAGTTTTCTTCTTGAATCCCCCGACTTGAGTCTTTGTTTTGGGATCAAGATCAAAAGGTGTTTCAAACAACATGAAGTCTTGCTATATTATAGACATTAGCAGTTTGTTCCAGCTCTAGAACTGCCCCGGAGTGAAATGGTTAAAACCATTCCAAAATAGAATTTGCTACTGAGCAGCTCTATCTGTGTCATTCCAAACTTGAACTGTCAGATTCTTTACTCCGCCTCAGTGAACAGTCGCTCCGGAGATTTCTCCTTCTGCTCGGTTCATTTCTCGGTTTAAAAGTGTTTTCTCGGTTGGATTAACCGAGAATAGTTTATTTAACCATAAAACCGTTCGTTCAAGCTCTATCTGTGGTAACCGTAAGTAAATGAAGGTTTTGTCTGTGTGGAACTTGTAAGTTATCGGTTCGGTTTTGAACCGATCAGTGAGTTTAAAACTCATTTAAAACTAAAAGTTACTATTTTAGAGTGCGGTTCCCGGTTCTTATCGGTTCTAAAAAAAACGGATTTATTACGTTTTTTTCCAATACCCGTGACACGGTTAGGAACCGATAAGGGTGTCTTGCCTGGCACTGCCGTTAAAAGGGCAAGTTTTTGGCTAGGCTGGCATTATGTCTGAGAAACCCAAAAGAAAAACCGGGCCCACTGGGTTTCAACACTGTGATGTTTGTGGGGAAGTCTTTGCCAAGGCTGACCCACACACCACATGTGTTTATTGTCTGGGGTTTGACCACTTCCAGTCAGACTGCCAGGTATGTAAGAATTTCCCTGCAGCCACCCTGGAAAAAAGATTGGGCAGGCTCAGGGAAGAGGCCAAAAAGTCTGCTGACCGGATGGCCAGCCCGGTTCGGTGCCAACCGAACCAGAGGGAGTGCCCTCTGACCAGGGCCAGACTTCCTCGGGCAAAAGAAAAGCTGGTTCTGAGGAACCAATTCCAGTAAAGAAAACAAGAAAATCAGCAGGTCTGGAGTCCAAAATTCCTTCTCCAACTGCTGCAGAGATAGCGAATAGCAAAGCCATACAAATTGTCCAGTCACTGTCTCAGGGTCCGTCGAACCACCACTATCTGGTAAAGGTCGGTTTGTCCGGTCCCAGTGGTTCAGGATTATGATATTGAGAATTTTATGAACCAGAGAGGGGAGGAGGATTATGAACAGTATGAATGTGGCTGGGAAGGTCTGGGTGTGCCCATTGAACGGACATCTCCCAGACACAGACCTTTAGAATCTCTCCTATGCTGTCTGAGTCCCCATCTCATTTTATGTTTTATAAAAAGTTGCTGAAACCCTCCAGCTTCCTTTAGAAGAGGCTGTGGATGAGCAAGAGGAGCCTGATTTTGTAGAAATGATGGATATTCCAGAGTCTAGAGATTGTCTATTCCTTTACATGTCTTTTAGGAAACAAACAATTAAAATTTTAAGCTCCTAATTCTGTGCCTCCTGTAGATAAAAGATGGACAGCAGGTATACATTGTCAGGCCCTGATACAGAATTCCTTTCTCAGCAATGCAGTCATGTTGGGGTAGTTCAGGCTGCTGCCTGTGATAAAGCTAATATTCCTTGCCTTCACATCCTCCTGACAAGGATTCCAGGAAGATTGATGCCATGGCAAAAAAACAGTATATGGCAGCCTCTCTGGGACTCAGGCAAGCAAATTATATGGCTTATGTAGCTAGGTATCAGAAATCTAGATGGGATACTGTTATGCAATTAGCCAAGCAGGCCCATGGCCAACTGGCTAGTGAACTAGAACAGGTGGCTGCTGATGGCATTGAAGCCTCTAAAGTTCAGTTTCATGCTGCTGTGGATGTTAATGATGTTTCCTCTAGGGTCATGGCCACATCTGTAGCTTTTCGTAGGTTGGCCTGGCTCAGGTGTACTAGTTTGTCACAGGATACCCAGACTAAGGCTATGGATTTTCCTGTGGTGGGAAATTCTCTGTTTGGAGAGCAGACGAGAATTACATAAAAAGATGGATGAATATAGGACTACTTACAAGAGTGCCCAGGCTAAGGGCGGCAAGCCACTCCTCAAAGGCATGCTCCCAGGGGTAGGGGTAGGCCTTTTCACAGGCCTTTCTACCAGACTCAGGCCTCCTCTGCCTTTGCTCAGAGGGCTTCTTCAGAGCAGGGGCAGAGGGGTGGGCAGACCTGCTCCCCTCCCCAGCCTAAAGCTCCTGCGAAACAGGCACCCTGATGGGGTGCCCAGGGCCGATTCTCCTGTACCAGTGGGGGGCAGGCTGGCTTACTTCAGTCAGAATTGGGCTTCTTTAACCTCAGACAAGTGGGTTCTGGAAGTAGTAAGCCAGGGTCTGGTTCTCAGCTTCAAAAAGTTTCCCAAGTTGAGAAGCAGACTTTTCTACTACAAGTGCTTCAGAGACCCTCGCTCTGGAAACAGAGGTCTCATCCTGTTAGCTCTCAGAGCAGTAGAAAAGTTCCTCCCTGCATCAGGGCAGGGGTCTGTATTCAGATACTTCCTTACCCAAAAAAGACAGGAGAATGGCGGCCCATTTTAGATCTCAGATATCTGAACAAGCATCTTTTGAAACCAAGTTCAAAATGGTAACTCTGGCAATGATTTTACTTTCCCTAAGGCCAGGGGACTGGCTAGCCTCCCTGGACCTCAAGGATGCCTATTTCCATGTCCTAATCAGAAGATCCCATCGAAAGTACCTCAGATTGAACTGCCCTCAGGTCATTACCAGTTCAGAGCAATGCCCTTGGCCTTACCTCTGCTCAAGGGTATTCACAAAGTGTCTAGCAGTGGCAGTGGCCCACTTAAGGAGGCAGAGGATTGCTGTTTTCCCTATCTAGACGACTGGCTCATTGTAGGCCAGTCCCGAACAGGTAAAATCACCTGCAGGTCACCCAGCAGCTTCTCACCTCCCTGGGTTTTCTGCTAAACCTACCAAAGTCGGTTCTGGAACCAGTCCAGGTACTCACCTTTATAGGGGCAGAATTGGACACAAAGCTAGCCAGAGCCTTTCTTCCCCAGAAAGGGTAAGGAATTTAGTGGCTCTGGCCTCTTCCTTCACTCTGCAGGTCTCTCGACCAGCAAGACACTTTCTGCAGCTCCTGGGGCACATGGCTGCATCCACAGCTGTTGTGCAGGGAGCCAGATTTCAGATGAGAGACATTCAGTTTCACTGAGAACCTTTGGTCTCAGAGAAGAGACCCTTTCAAGTTGGTCCCAGTGACTCGAACCTTGATCCTAGCTCTCCAGTGGTGGCAGGATCAGAGCAATTTAGAGCGGGGTCCCCTTCATTTCCCCTTCTCACGACTTGACTCTCACTACAGATGCTTCCCTTCTGGGTTGGAGAGCCACATGGGCGACCTTTCCACTCAGGAGTTTGGTCCCCCAGGAATCTCTGCTCCACATCAATTTGCTGGAACTCAGAGCTGTCTTTTAGCTCTTCAAGCTTTTCTGCATCTGTCCACGACAAGGTGATACAAGTCAGAACAGACAACACCACAACAATGTGGTACATCAACAAACAGGGGCACTCGGTCTTGAGCCTTGTGCACCGAGGCAATGAAGTTGTGGTCTCTGGCCTATTCCTGAACACTTCCCTCATAGCAGTTCATCTTCCAGGAAGGACAATGTCTAGCGGATGCCCTCAGCAGGATTTCCCAGGGCCATCACGAATGGTCCCTGGATCCTCAAGTGCTGGGGATAGTTTTTGCCAAGTGGGGCATCCCTCAGATAGATCTTTTTGTAGCCCCAGACAATCACAAACTTTCTCTGTTCTGTTGCAGGCCTCCAGTGCTGGTCTCAGTTCCCCTGGATGCCCTTCTTCTGGATTGGGAGGGGAAGTTCCTCTATGCTTCCCCCCCCTTTCCTCTCCTATTCAAAGTACTAGTCAAAATCAGATCTCAGCCTTGCAGGGTGATTCTGATTGCCCGGATGAGCCAGGCAGCCCTGGCACCACTCCTTCTGTCTCTGACAGTCCATCTTCCCCTGTGCCTCCCCAGGAATCACAATCTGTTGACTTGTGCCCAGGGAAGGGTTTGGTATCCGGACCTCAAATCCCTCAACCTCAAGGCCTGGCTCTTGAGGGGTTAGAGTTGCTGATTTACACCTCTCTCAGGGTGTTCTTGAGATCCTAAAGGCTTCCAGAAAGCCTTCCACTAGGGCTACTTATAGTTCTAAATGGAAAAGGTTTTCCATTTGGTGTGCTGGGAAAATATTTCCCAGAATCTGCTGAATTGCCCTTTTGTTAGATTACATGGTACATCTTAATTCCTTGGGTCTCAGACCAGCTACCCTGAGAGTTCATTTGGCAGCTGTGTCTGCTTTTGTGTCAGCAGGAAAGTCATCCCCTCTTTCCTCTCATCCTGTGTTTTCCAAGTTTTTTAAGGGGTTACTCCATATTAATCCTCCCTTTTGATAACCGGCCCCTGCTTGGGACCTTAATGTTTGCATTGCCCAGTTAATGCAACCCCCTTTTGAACCTCTGTCTTCTGCAGAGCTTAAGTACCTAACTTGGAAAACTGTTTTTCTAGTGGCTATCACTTCTGCCAGATGCATAAGTGAATTGCAAGCCTTGTCAGTGGAGACTGACTTTATTTCTTTCCACAGGGATAAGGTAGTCCTTAGGACTAATAGGAAGTTTTTGCCCAAGGTGGTTTCAGATTTCCATCTTAATCAATCTATCTCCCTTCCAGTATTTTTCACTGATCACTCCTCTTCGGGTGAGAGGAGGTTGCACAGCCTGGATGTTAAGAGAGCTCTTAGTTATTATATAGAGCGTACCAAAGGTCTGAGTTGAATCCCTCCAACTTTTCCTTACCTATGGTGAAGTTGGGAAAGGCAAACCTGCCACAAAGAGATCAATAGCCAGGTGGATTGTCTCTTGTATCCAATTTTGTTATCAGAAAGTGGGCAGAGCCCCCCGGTTTGAGGGCTCATTCTACCAGGGTACAGCTGCGTCTCTAGCTGCTGCCAGAGATATCCCTTTATTAGAGATTTGCCAGGCTGCTACTTGGAAAACGGTGCACTCTTTTACCAAGCATTACTCCCTGGATGTCCAGGCCAGGAGAGATGCTCGGTTTGGCACAGCTGTTCTTCAGAGCCTATTCCCTAAGTTGGTTCTGCCCCTCCTCCATGGAGGTACTGCTGTGTATTCTGCTAATGTCTATAATATAGCAAGACTTCATGTTGTTTGAAGAAAAAATTACTCACCTTAGTAATGTTGTTTCTTCTAATGGAGTCTTGCTATATTATAGACCTCCCCCCCAACCTGCCCCTCTCAGAACCTCTACTTGGTGGGGTGCGGGCAACTTAGTGTGGGCACTACTTATGTCCTGTTAGCATTTTGTCCCCTTTGGGACTTTGGGGGTGTGTGTGTGTACGCGTGTGTGTGTTTTATTATACTTATGTTCCATTTTCATATTATTAGAATGGTGTTAGTATTTCTAGTCCCCTGACTTGAGTCTTGGGTGTTGAGACCATCTATGGTTGTTATTATTTAGGTAGCCGTTTGGCTAGTGTAGGTTACAGCTTCCACACAGACCTTAGTGAGTTTGGCTCGTAAAGATCTGACAGTTCAAGTTTGAAATGACACAGATAGAGGTGCTCTCGTGCCAAAATTCTATTTTGGAGTGGTTTTAACCATTTCACTCCGGGGCAGTTCTAGAGCTGGAACAAACTGCTAATGTCTATAATATAGCAAGACTCCATTAGAAGAAACAACATTACTAAGGCGAGTAATTTTTTTTTTTGTAGTTAGTAGCCAGCGGCTAGTGTAGGTTCTGGCTTCCACATAGAACCTTAGTGAGTTTTTGCTCGTAAAGATCTGACAGTTTAAGTTTGAGCTTCAACAGACAGAGTGTTCAGCGAGCTCGCTCAAGATTCCATGCCCTGCATGGAAATTAACTCTTTCATCTCGGAGCAGTTCTAACCTGGGGTTATACTGCATATGTCATAATATAGCAAGACTCCATTAGAAAAACAACATTACTAAGGTGAGTAATTTTTCTTGAACCTCGAGCCATTGGACTGGAGCCAGGTCGATTGGATTAGGGTGAGTGTGCCCTCTTGGTGTCTTCGCCATCGTAGCCGACCTCTTTGTGCCTACCTCTAATTTCTTTCCATGCAGGGGTCAACACGGGCACCACCTTTTTCCTTCTTCCCTTCTCAGCATTTCCATTGGCATTTTCCTTCAGCACCGTGGTTTGGTGCCATGGCTCGGTGCCTTGATCAGCGCCGTGCCTTGGAGCCGTGGCTCAGTGCCTTGGTCGGCGCCATGCCATGGTTGGCACCATGCCTCAGTGCCTTGGTCAGTGCCATGGGTAGGTGTCATTGTAGGCGCGGGTCAGCACCATCACTCTGTGCGGCGCTGTTGTTGCTGCCATTGGTTGTCAGTGCCACAGTTGTCTAGGTGGCGCCAAGCACCTGCGGGTGGTGCCGAGCACCCACGGGTGGCACCAAGCACCCATGGGCGACACTGAGCACCTGCAGGTGCCACAGGTGGCACCGAGCACCAGCGGGTGGCACCACGGGCACCCATGGGTGCTATGGGTGGTGCCGCAGGTGCCCATGGGTGCCATTCTTGCCATGGATGTCATGGTGCCATGGGTGTTGGGGGTGCCCTCAGGTGCCATTGCCGCATTGGTGCCAGGATGGTACCGCTGTGGGTGCCCTCGGGTATTGCCCAGGTTGGCATAGGCACTGCTTGGTGCCCTCCTGTGCCACGAGTGATGCTGGTGCTGCAGGGGTGCTAGTGGGTGCTGTCTGGCAGAATTAGTGACACATGTTTCCTTTACGGACTTCTTCTCCACGGAACTTGTGGCAGGATGTTTTCTGCAGAATGAAGTCCTGTTCTGCGGATTATTTTTTCCACACATCTTAGTGAGTGGCGGTCTACATGGGATCTTGTATCATCCAGCGGTTTTCTGCTGATGGAACTCTGCTGTACTGTTCTGCCAGCGGAATCTCTCATTCCGCTCAGCACTTTCTTGGCTTCCTATGTGGTGCCAAGCTCCTCGACATCCTTCTTGGTGTCGGAGTCTCTAGTGGCTCTGACCTAGAGCTCCCTTAGAGGTCCTTCTGGGGTAGAAATGCATCTTATATGGGTCTTTCCCTGTCCTTCTGGTCAGTAATACAGCGGATGACTCATTTTATTTACTGAAGGGCACATCCTTTCTATCATCAGAGTCCGTGATGAAAGATCTTTTCAGTAGTTCCTCAGTAATGGGGTCCACTATAGTATTTCAGACTGCATCCGTGGAAAATTCTCTTCTGCGTCTAGACTTTTTCAGTCATCAAGACAATTACACTCTATGGAACATTCTAATTAAATGGTCGGGAGCCGCTCAGGCTCTTCCGCTCCCTTGATGGGGTATATAGCCCTCTTGTGATATTGCCCCTTCGGTGGCTTATTCAGCACAGGTGGTTAACACCTCAGATGGAGGACATCTTTGTTCTTTTTGTATCAGGCAATCCTTGCTAAATAGCTACCTGAAAGGCTTGTCAGGCTCGGACTAATGGTAAAAAAAAAAAGAAAATTTATCACAGCACAGGGCCTAGCCAAAATTATCTGATATCACCCTTTGGATCTGGTCAGGTTCTGCCACAGCCCCCTGAGGCGCTCGTCTCTAGAATACGGTAGAGTACCTGACTTCTTCTACCCGTAAAGGGAGTCCGATCCAGCGGCAGTATGGGTCATCTCTTTTCCAAGAGAGATTTCTTTATTCAGAGACATTTCTTAGACCTAGGCGACTGCCCAGTCTGTTAATATCCTTTTTTTAATCAGGCTTCTTCTCTTGAGCAGAGCCTCACAGCAACAGAAGTGACTCTCCAGCGAGTCGGAACTCAGGTTCCTACTTTCTTGCTGGCTTCTACTTAACAGACGATATACTCCTTTCTTGTCCGTAAGTCAAGTAGGTCTTTTTTCTGAGATGGCTTCTCAAATATACACATCTTCAGTTCCTGTGCACTGGTTTCGTGCCAGTCGCTCACGAAACTATTTCTCAGAGTGCGTGACGGAACTGTGATGTTTGTTTTTCAGCAAACAAACTAGAGTCTTTTCCTACTCCCTTCGGGAAGGCTGGAGTGAGTAGTGCCTCACTGCATTGAGTCACTTTTGCCACTATTCAGTCACTTTCAGCGAATGGTTAGCCCTAACTTAGTCCTGCTGCGTCCCTCCTCGACGCACATCTGCCTCTATTTGCTTACAAATCCAGCCTGTTTTTTCTTTCGGAAGGTTTTTCCGCAGTGGACACCTTCTCCTGTACACTTTTCCTCTCTTCCCTGAGTTCAGAGACTGCTACTACAGTTGTACACACAGGGGCAGGATGATTCCTTTTGGAACACAAAGTGGGTAGAATCTGGTTCTACTAGACCACTATAGGAGGCTTTGAAATTGTGCTTTGGCCTTCCATCATGAAGTCTTCAGTGACTAAGGGCAAACCATTCTCCTTGATGGGCTAACCCCACCTGGACCCCCTTTTTGCTCACCAAGTAGAGGGTTCAAGTGCTCTTGGACCTGTTCTTCACAGGTCAGCCATACTTGGTAATTGAGGTTTCCATCTGCGCTTTTCGGTCTACCCTGAACCAGTAGACTTTACCTCCGGCTCTTTCAGCTCCTGATGTCCTTTGGCATTAAATTAGTACATGTCTTTGACACTATTAATTTTGGTCCTATACCAAATTGTGAGGCTGGGTTTTCGCCGCTCTCCTAGAGTGGTTGCAGCTTCCTGGCAGAGTTTCATTTTGTGTCCATTGTAGTCGTCTGCAAAGTGGTGAGTTACAACTCAAGCACTTATCTTGTAAGCACTATATTCTAGATAGTCTTTCCAAGATACCTCTTTTTAATAGCAGGACAGTCCTTGGCCGTCCTTTCTGAGTGAACCCTATCTCCTTCACCCTACTCAGGGTTGTTGGTTTTAGCTTGGTACTCTCCCATTAGTGTGAATGAGTGATGGAGACTTAGTCCAGGAAGATATTTATTTATTTAGTTTTTGTTAACCAGGTAGGTGCACTAGCCATAAAATGACTATTTTCAGGCACGACCCAGGAGAGTACAACAAAAGGAGAACAGTTGAACAACAGCAACATGGGTACGATAATACAAATAGAGGAGCAGTACAGCAGTGCTACAAAAATACAATGGGTAGAAACAACAACAAATAATGGCAAGCATTATACAGATAATGGCAGTAAGATATATAATAAGTGCAGAAACCATGGACCCGACCTGTGGCGTGAAAGGGTTAATGAGATAGTCAGGTTATATAGAGAGAAATGTGAGGAATGTTCAGACATAACAAGAAATACTGACAGAAGGAAGGTCAGGGGTGGTAATTGGCAAAACAACAGTGGATGGTCAGCAACAAGGTTCAAGAAGGAAGAGAGCTAGTAGTCAAGAAGTTATTTACAAAGAGAAGGAAAAATATGGGAAGGGGAAGAGGAGACAGTCTTGGAGCTGGATTAGAGCAGGGGTGACATTACTGGTAAATCTCAGGAGCTTCAGGTTGGGTCAAAGCATGTACAAGCATCAGCTAGGGATAGATAACGACGATATTCACTTTTAAATCCAGAGTGAGACTGAGACAGCCGGAGGTTGAGTGGAAGAGCATTCCATAGCCTGGGAGCAGAGAATTGGAAGGCCTCTGTGCCTTTAGTCAACCGACATCTCGGAACATAGAGCAAGGATTTGTCAGCTGATCACAGGCCATGGAGGATGGTTGAGGAACCAGCAGCGCCGCCAGCTGGGATGGGTTTTTTTCCCGGATGATCGAGTCCATTAGTGATCCAAGGTAGTATTGTCTACTGGCAGAGGGTGAGAGCCAATTCAGATCCTTATAAAGAAGGCAGTGATGTTTGAGTCAAGGTGACGAAGAGGCAAATCGGCATATATTGTTATAAGTTACGTCCCATTTTAGTAGGGAGGTTTTATGGGCAGAGGTAAGAATAGAGGCACCATAAGTAAGGGTTGGGAGCAGAATACCTCAGGCAATTGCTAATTTGGCCGAGGGTGTAAGCATGTAGCTCGTTTTGTAAGCTACTCCTAGTTTCGAGTTTACAGCTTTGCACGAGGACTGAATGTGAAGATTAAAATCCAGGGACTGGTCCAGGAGGATCCCAAGGTACTTGAAGGAAGTAACATTTTCAAGTGGAAATCCTCCTGGGTGAAGAACCTCCAGCAAACTAGAACAGGTCTTAATCTTCGGTGCAGAACCTAGGAGCATGGCTTTCGTTTTCTTTTCATTTAGTACAAGCTTACGGTCTAGTAGCCAGTCTAAGACCTTACTGAAGTCTGAAGTAAGTGATGTGTTTATGCAGGCAATACTAGAAGAACTAGTGTAGATGATCAGGTCATCAGCGTAGAGAATAGCTGAGCAGGATTGCAGGACCTCAGCTGCATTGTTGATAAAAAATTGAGAACAGAAGGGGCCCAAGGATAGAGCCCTGGGGGACCCCAAGGTTGATAGTAGACATGTTGGACAGGGAGGAGTTAAATTTGACAGCTTGCGACCTGTTTGACAGGTAGCTACAGAACCAGTCCACAACAGGGGTAGAGAAATGGAATTTATGTAGAGTGGAGAGAAGCAGGGGATGGTCAACAAGGTCGAAAGCCTTAGTGAGGTCAATGAAGATGGCACCTGTGAGTTTTCCAGAGTCCATGTTAGACAGAATATCAGTAGTTAGTTGAAGAAGAGCCGTGGTGGTGCTATGACCTTTTCTGAAACCATGCTGTGTGTCTGAGTGGAGATTGTAGCGTGTAAGGTAGTCAGTGGTCTGTGATGCAGCTATTTTCTCTAGGATCTTGTTAAGGACAGAGAGAATTGCTATAGGTCTGTAATTGGCCATGTCCTTTGTGTCCTTTTTTAAAGACAGGCATTACTCTTGTAGATTTCCATAGGTCTGGCACAGTGCTATGGATAAGGGATAAAGTGTAGATTCTGGCAATCGGAGAGGCAATGAGTGGAGCAGCCAGCTTAAGAAGATGAGGTTCCAGTGAGTCAGAACCAGAGCTGGTATTGGCAGGTATAGATCTCAGTAATTTCAGAACTTCCGCTCTTGATATAGCCTTGAAATAGAATGGTGGCGCTGGAGGAGCATCATACGATAGGGCAGTATGGTTGTCTGATGGTAGTATGGTAGGTAGATTGGAGTGTGATCCACTAGGTTGTAAAGCCAAAGGTATAGTATGAAAGATTAGAGAAAAGATTGTTAAAACTGTTTGAGATGTTCCTAGGGTCATTACAATGTGCCCCATTTATGATCATTTCATCAGGAGTGACTGACTGCGAGGTACCGAGAAATGTTTTGACATGGGCCCAAAATTTCCTCGGGTTGCAGGCTGAGCTTTGTAGAAGGTCCTTGCAGTATTTGCTTTTAGAAACTCTAACTAACTTGTCTCTTATTCCTCGGGTCGCAGGCTGAGCTTTGTAGAAGGTCCTTGCAGTATTTGCTTTTAGCAACTCTAACTTGTCTCTTACATCTGTTCCTTAGTTCACAATAGACAATAAGATCTGACTGTAGGCCAGTTTGTTTGTAGCGAATCCAAAGCTTGTCCCTCTGGTGCAGATTAGCAAGGTCTTTATACAGCCACCTCGTCTGTTTTCCTCTGAACCTCCTAGTAGTTTTGGGGGCATGTTTATATTGAATGGTAAGAAATTCATTTATGAATATCTGTAGAGCAACCTCCACATCCTTTGTTTGATAGATACCTGCCCAGTCGATATTGGAGACATCATAGAGAAATGCATCCTGGTCAATATGAGCTAGATTTGTAAACGTGATTAGTCTTGATGGAGGAGATGGAGGCGCAACCATAGATAGGATACAAAAAGTGGGTGAGTGGTCTGTTAGTGCATCTGCTTTTGACACATGTTCCATACGGTTAACCATCACCCAGTCTAGGAGTGTACCCGTTTGATGGGATGACGTGGCTCTAGTTGCTTCAGAGATCAACTGGTGAAAATTATAACTAAGCATGAGTGATTACAAGGATATTTGAGCTGACCCTAACCAATTGAGGTTAAGATCACCTATGATGACAGCCTCATTATGATTTACAGTCTGGGAGGTGATGTCAAGGAGTTCTTGAAGACCTAGTATTCCCCCAGCAGGGGGATTATAGGCACAGATAATATGAAGCTTCTTTTCCCCCAATACAATAGTTGCCTGTATGAATTCGCACACTGCAGGAGAGGCAGATGCTGGGATAATAGAGATGTTGAGGTGGTTTTTGAAGAATAGGGCAACTCCACCTCCACGCTTGGATGAGGATCTATCCGGCCGGAACAGGGAGTAGTTATGCAAGGAGCATACTTCATCAGATATTCCGGGTTTTAGCCAAGTTTCTGTGAGACAGAGTACATCAGGATTGTAGAGTTTCACCCAGGCCTCAAGTTCCGCATGGTGACAGGTAAGACTTCTGATATTGATATGGGCAATTAATAATCCTTTCTTGGACATGCCAGATAACTCATTTCGGGGAAAGAAACAAGTAGGTGGACCTGGATTTAGTTTGACGTCCCCAGATAGCAAAATAATGATCATGGCTAGGAACCAAAGCCTTGCTCAGTGGCAGGTTAGGGTGAAAGCACATCTCCATGGCAGCTTCCTCCTGGCATGTAGAGGGTAATAGATGCTGCCTCTAACAAGGAGGATAGGGTTAGGTTGCAGTTCAGGCTTTGTCTCTGCAATCAAGTTAGAGAAAATATAGTTGCAGTAAGCCTCTGAGGAGTCTTTTGCCATTTGGTTACATGGGAGAGCCCATGTGGCAGTGTCCAGGCTGAGTAAAAGGACAAATGACAAGAGTGCCCACAGCAGACTATACTTCGCCATAGTGTTACTGTTTGACTTGGGTAGGAAGGCTAGTGGTATACTGAGACAGACGATTAGCTCTTAGGGATAAAGATATAGTGTGTGTAAAATTAAGACAGCCAAGGGTGACCCTGTTCCACCGTTTTAACCCTTGGCCGAAATTAGAGATGGAGCCAAAACAACGAAGAGAAATGAGAAATGTAAACGGCTTTATGTCCAAATATGTTTTTCAAAGTTCTTCTTGAGGCGTCAGTGGTTCTTTACAGACCAGTGTTGTGCAGTTTAGTGCTCAGAGGTATGAGGAGAGGATGCCAACTGTGGAATATTTTGCTGGAAACTTAAAAAATCTGTTCTTTGCTGTTTCGACATCCCTTCCCCCACATCTCCGGTGACAGTTCCAATGTTCCAGCACAGCTGTCTACAGTCCCTGACCAGCCCCGCAATTTAAATGTCCTTTGCGCAGCCTGACGCACACAGGACAAGTCCACGCCTCCACCCCGCCCACCAGACCAACTTCCTGTCGGGGCAGCTCCATCCCCTCTTCCAAGAAGATCAATAATTACAGTAAATATGTAATTCCCATTTCGGAGCATCAAACTGAGAGGAAGACAGGAGAGCCATAGAGGAGGGTGGGTAAAAACGTTGAATTGGCTATACCCAGGCGAAATTCTTTGGAGAGGTAGCAGCTCAGATGGTATAGTAATCTTACTTTTTGGTGAAGAGTTTTTACAAGATATTCAGTATGGGCTTTAAAGGTGACATCCTGATCAAGATGAATGCCTAGATAGTTGAGGGTCAACCATCTTGATAGTTGTTCCATTTGAGAAGAAAAGGGTAAATAGGTTCCCCCTTTGGGGGCCTAAGCTGTTCGGGCCAAAGAGAATGGATTTCTTGGTGGGTGAATTTGTAGATTCTAGGGCTGTGGATATGTTCTTCTGTCCACACTATCCGGCATTGTCCTTTCCCTTTTAAATCTTTCTGGAAAGTCTTCAAGTTGGCTCCACCCACCCACCCGGGTGATATATCCCTCAGCCCTGCCCCATGATGCCAGGTCTTCCTTTCCACTGGATGAAGCAGATTGAGTAGGCAGGCCCCAGTGCTCAAAACTTAGGATTTACTTCCAAAATTTAGACTCGTTAGAGATCCGTCTTCAACTCGATCTTTGATCATGACTGTGATGGAGGACCAGTCCTCTCCGGAATTTTGCTGGTGCTCATGCGGGCAGAAGATGTCGCGTACCGACTCCCATACCATGTGTGTTTACTGCCTGGGCCACAACCACAATTCCCAGGCTTGTGATATTTGTGGGTCATTTCATGCATTGGTCATTAAGGTCTGCCTCGCCCACCTGAAGTTGGGCTGCCTAAAATAAAAAACATCCGCTGGTCAAATCTAAAGATGCCCATTGGGTAGTCTCCGTAGCTGCGGGATCTGCCAAGCAGTTGGAGTAACTTACGGCCTTCCTGGAGGAGGAGGCGGCTCAGGCCATCGCGCAGTCCTCTTTGGCTTCGGCCTTTGTTCCGCTCAAGTTGGGCTCCACTTGTTCAGGCTCCTTCAAGGAGCTGTGCCAGTCTCTCCTGACCAAGGTAGAGGGCCCTTCTGGTTCGCACAGCTCTAGCTCTCGCCAGAAGAAGACCAAGAGAGAAAAGGAGAAGACTTACCATTGACGTTCTTGGGACCGGGAATGTTCTCAGTGTCAGGAATCTCAGGTTTTGACCACGGTCAAAACTGCGGCCTTGGCCACTGGCTTCGTGGTGCCCCCATCAGGCCAGCCAGTCGAGATGCCAGCTGATGATGAGGCAGAGATTTTTCTCAACCCAGTTGATTTGTTGTTGTCCGAAGAGGCCAATGACTCCTTATTCAGGACTCCTGCCCTGCTGGTGACCACCAAAGAGTCGGATCAGCCCGTTGAACTGGACCCTCTGGTCACTGCCCTAGACCAGGAGGAGCTGCGGCACTCCCCAGCTCCTTCCGAGATCCCCTGTCAGTATCCCTGGTGGCCGAGGTTGAAGTCTAGGTCTTCCTCATCCTCTGGGATGAGCAGGTCCGGATAGCATTGGCGGGCTCACTGTTGGCACCATGGGAAGCAGCACCGCAGCTATTCGTCTTCCTCAGGTGAGGAGAGACTTTGACACAAGTTGCGTCGATGCTATGATAACCCTATGTGGCAACAGTTGGTGTAGTCTGATCCAATCTGACCCCAGCTCCCACACCGGCCATCACTTAGCTGTTGCCCAACAAGTTGGCACTGATCTTCCTAGACTAAGTCTCCATCACCTATTCACACTAGTGGGATAGCGCCGAAGTACCTAGGACCAAGCAGGAGCCAAACATTTTCTGAAGGGTCGGCACCGAGGTAGGACCACGCATGCACAGCACCATGAGACTGACTCGCGCCTGTGTAGGCTATCTCGGTGTTGACCCTCCAGCCGCCTCAGTTCCTTTTCTCCTGCCGTTGAGTGCGCTTGGATGTTGACATCGCTCGTCTGCCAGAGTCAAAGTTTTCATCTATACAACAACAGCGTTTAGTGTTTAATTTAACTATTTAGTACTAATTTCTTATTTGAGGAACAAGAAAAGAAGATTATGAAGAAAAAGAAATTCTTTCCTGCCATCAACTGAGTCATTCTTAGACGCTAGCGGTGACGGTAGGAAGACTTAGTTTGAAAGTTGTTATGGCAGAGGGTCTGTGCCCGGTCCACCACCCTTAAGTAACGGGGGAGGGTCTGACTATGGACAGTCCTGTGCTCGGAGCAGGGGGAGGACAGTCCACCGAAGCATGAATCTTGCGGTGCTGGGGATCCTCAAACTCTTCCTCCTCGTTTCGGGAAGAAGAATCGATGCCACTCGAGGTTGCCCATTGGTACGTCTGCACGAGGATTTTTCGTTGGAAGGGGCGATAGGCCTGAACCGACTTTCGTGGGTTCCTCTTGGCCCTGCTCCTAACGGCCGCATTCTCAACCCCGGACTCCATCTCTGTCCTTGTTGGAGTTCCAGTGAGCAGTTTCACCTCTGTGCCACTCCTGTGGAGCAGGGGGTTTGACTTTCCTTTTTTTCTGGCTGTGTTCCTGTTTTCAGGGCCTCCGGGCCATGGAGCCATTGGACCGGAGCTGGGTCAATTGGATCAGATTGAGCATGGTGCCCTCTTGGTGCCTTCACCATCATGTCTACCCCTCGTGCCTACCCCCCTCTTCCTTTTCCATGCTGGGGCCAGCACGGGCACCACCTTTCTCCTTCTCCCCATCTCCTCTATTGGCTTTTCCATGGTGTTTTTCCTGGTGCCGTGCCCGACGCCTTGATGGCACCACAGGTCCGGCACTGTGGCCACTGGTTTGGCACTGGTGCCGTAGGTGGCGCCGCTGGTGTTTGGGTCGGTGCCATGGCTCAGTGCCACACTCGACGCTGTGCTCGGTGCCGCGCTCAGTGCCATGGGCTCTGTACAGTGCCGTGGGTGCTGTCATTGTTGCCTTCATTACCGGCACCGCTGGCAGTGCCGTGGGTGTCTCACAGTGCCACGGATGCCTGCGGGTACTTGTGGGTGTTGCGGGCACCTGTGAGTGCTGTGGGCAGTGCCAGGCACCCGTGGGTGCCACGGGCGGCGCTGGACACCCACGAGTGCCACAGGCGGTGCTGGGCACCCACGGGTGGTGCCACAGGTGGCACCGAGCACCCACGGGTGGCACCTGACACATGCGGGTGCCATGGATGCCATGCATCCATGGGGGCCATGGTACCTTTGGTGCCATGGGTGCCATTGGTGCCATGGGTTTCTTGGGTGCCGTGGGTGTCGGGGGTGCCCTTATGTGCCATTGCTGCTATTGGTGCTGAGGATACCTGCGGGTTCCACCGTGGGTGCCCTTGGGTGTCTGCCAGGTTGGCATAGGTACTGCTTGGTGCCCTCCTGTGCCATGAGTGACGCTGGTGCTGCAAGGGTGCCAGTTGGTGCTGTCCGACAGAACTAGGGAAAGATCTTCGTTTGCGGACCTCTTTTTCTGCGGGACTTGTGGCAGGATGTTTTCACAGAATGAAGTCCTGTTGTGCGGATTATTTTTTCCACACATCTTAGTGAGTGGCAGTCTGCATCGTTTCTTGTGTCATCCTACGGTTTTCCACTGATGGGACTCTTCTGTTCTGCTAGCGGAATCTCTCATTCCGCTCAGCACTTTCTCAGCTCCCTACATGGTGCCAAGCTCCTCGACACCCTTCCTGGTGGCGGAGTCTCTGGTGGCTCTGACCTAGACCTCTCTTTGGGGTCCTTCTGCAGTAGAAGGGCATCTAGATGAGTCTCTCCCTGTCCTTCTGGTCAGTGATACAGCGGATGGCTCATTTTATATACTGAAGGACACACCCTCTCTATCATCAGAGTCCGTGATGGAAGTTCTTTTCAGTAGTTCCTCAGTAATGGGGTCCACCATAGTGTTCAGACTGCATCTGTGGACCATATACCTCTGCGTCTAGACTCTTTCAGTCGTCAAGACATTTACACTCTGTGGAACATTCTAATTCAATGGTCGGGAGCGGCACAGACTCTTCCGCTCCTTTGATAGAGGTATACAGACCCCTTCTGATGCTGCCCCTCTAGTGGCTGCTTCAGCACAGGTGGTTAACATCTGTATAGCTATTATTAGTCCACTCAAGAGTTCAGTTATGGACCCTCAGGCTCCTCCTGCTCCTCAGAGGGATGTCATCCTTGTCATTTCTGTATCAGGCAATCCTTGCCAAATAGCAGCCAGCAACCTTGTCAGGCTCGGACTAATGATAATTAAAAAAAAAAAAAAAAAGGGTTAGAATTATCACAGCACAGGGCCTAGTTGGAATTTCCCGATATCACACTTTGGATCTGGTCAGGTTCCACCTCAACACTGAGACAGTCATCTCTAAAATTGGGTAAAGAGTACCTGATTTCTTCTACCCCTAGGCGCAGTCCGATCCAGCGGTGGTATAGCTCACCACTTTTCTCTAGAGAGATTTCTCTTATTCCAAGATATTTCAAAAACCTAGGCGTCTAACCAGTCTGTTAGTCCCCCCCTTTTTTTTCATCAGGCTTTCTTCTCTTGATCAGAGCCTCGCAGCAACAGAAGTGACTCTTCAGCGAGTCAGAACTTAGATTCCTACTTCCATGCTTGCTTCAACTTTGCAGCCAACATGCTCCTTTCTTGTCCATAGGTCAAGTAGGTCTTTTTTCTGAGATAGCTTCTCAAATATTCACACCTTCAGTTCCTGCGCACTGGTTCCGTGCCAGTCGCACACGAAGCTATCTACAACTGCGTGACCGAGCTGTGATGGTTTTTTTTTTTTCAACAAAGCAAACTAGAGTCCTACTCCCTTCAGGGAGGCTGGAATAAGTAGTGTCTCACTGCATTGAGCCACTTCTGCCGCTATTCGGTCACTTCAACGAATGGGTTAGCCCTAACTTGGTCCTGCTGTGTCCCTCCTCAATGCACATCTGCCTCTATTTGCCTAACAAATCCAGCCCCTGTTTTTTTCTGTTGGAATGTTTTTTTTTTCCTGCAGTGGACACGTCCTACTGTACACTTTTTCCTTTCTTCCCTGAGTTCAGAGATTGCTACTACAGTTATACACACATGGGCAGGATGATTTCTTTTTAGAATATGCAGTGACTAGGATTTGATTCTACTGGACCACCACTAGAGGCTTCTAAGTTGTGCTTCGCCTTCCATCAAGAAGGTTTCAGTGACTAAATGAAAACCATTCTCCTTGATGGGCTAACCCCACCTGGACCTTCTTTTGCTCACCAAGTAAGGGGTTCAAGTGCTCCTGGACCTGTTGTTTACAGGTCAGCCATACTTGGTAGTGGGGGTTCCATCTCCGCTTTTCGGTCTACCCTGAACCTGTAGACTTTACCTCTGGCTCTTGCAGTTCCTGAGGTCCTTTTACATTAGATTAATACATGTCTTTGACACTATTAGTTTTGGTCCTATACCAAATTGTGAGTCCGTGTTTTTGCCACTCTCTCAGAGTGGTTGCGGCTTCCTGGCAGAGTTTAATTTTGTGCCCATTGCAGTCATCTGCAAAGTGGTGCGTTACAACTCGAGCGCTTATCTCGTAAGCATCATGTTCTGGATGCTCTTTACAAGACGGCTCTTTTTATTAGCAGGACAGTCCTTGGCCGTCCTTTCTGGGTGAACCCTATCTCCTACCACCCTACTCAGGGTTGTGGGTTTTAGCTTGGTACTCTCCCACTAGTGTGAATGAGTGATGGAGACTTAGTCCAGGAAGATATGGAAATTACGTACTTACCATAATTATTGATCTTCTTGGACAGTCTCCATCACTCATTCACATGCCCACCCATCATCCCCTGGGTTCACTCGTTTTTCTTTCCTGGTCTTCATGGCCTATGGTTTGGGCTGTGAAGACATTGTTCTTTGACCTTTCTTACAAAGGCCATCTGGGCCCTCTTAGACCCAGAAACTCAGAATGAGTCATTCTCATTAGTTAAGCTGCACCTCCTTGGTTGAAAAGGTGCTGAGGCGGTTGGAGGGTCGACACCGAGACAGCCTACACAGGCGCGAGTCAGTCTCACAGTGCTGTGCATGCGTGGTCCTACCTCGGCGCTGACCCTTCAGAACATTTTTGGCTCCCACTTGGTCCTAGCACCTCCGGCGCTATCCCACTAGTGTGAATGAGTGATGGAGACTGTCCAAGAAGACCAATAATTATGGTAAGTATGTAATTTCCATTTCCTCTGCCTGCAGAGCCAGTACTGAGCCCCTCAGTTTGGCCAAAGCTGGCCTCTCCACCACCCCAACAGCTGCCAACTGGGGCTCTGACCAAGGAGTCTCGGACGGACATTGGCTGTCGGTCACTCTTACACCTGACTGCCCGCAGCGGGTCCGGAGTAACTCAGGTGGTAGGCTGCTCTATGCAGACTCCTCGGAGTCTGAGGATTCCTCATTGCACTCCTGCCCAACTGACATGGAGTCGGTGGGGGACCTTTCGATGGAGCAATGTCCCATGTCCTTTATGGGCATCCTCCATCTCATCTCCCGAGTTCACGGGGATGAAATTGGAGCCAGTCTAGAAGCGGGCTCGCTATCCCCTCACAGAGATTCTGGATAAAGGGGACTCTCCGACGGAGGCTTTTCCAGTGGCCGAGGTCATTGTCGGTCCTGCACTGGAGCTTTGGCAGCATCCCACCTCCTGCCCTACACCCTCAGCCCAGATGGCCTCAAATATGTGGTGCCCACTGGTACCCTCTCAGGGTTCTCAAAGCACCCGTCAGCCGAATGGTTGGTGGCTGACTCTGTGTTTCAGCGCTCGGGCAATTCAGGGGATGCTGACAGACCGCCGGATAAGGAGTTCAAGAATTTGAACCACTCAACTAAAAAGGTCTGTGCTGCTTCCTCGCTCAGCCTCCGCCAGGCAAGCTTGGCCGTCATGATGGCACATTTTTCCCATGCCCTTTTGGGCTCTCTGGATGAGGGGATTCCTCATCTTCCTGCAGGCCTCCAGGCTACGTTCAAGCAGGTCTGGGACCAGGGTCAAACTGTGGCCAAACAGCAGCTTGAGATGGCTCTGGAGCTCAGAGATTCCTGTGCCCACTTAGTGGTGGCCGCAGTTGCCATGTGCCGTAGGTCCTGGCTGTGGATCTTGATCTTCACAGCAGACACTCAGCACAAGTTGGTGGATGTTCCGTTCCTAGGCACTGACTTGTTTTGGACCGGTGTGGAGGGTCACCTCCAGTGTATCGAGAAGTCCAATGCCACCTTGGACTTTGACACATTCCACCCAGAGGGATCCCAAAGGCTCCAAGCAGCAGAAGCATAAGCCGTTTTGGCCCTCCACTCCTGTGGCCAAACGAGTCCAGCATCAGTCTGGCCAGCAGGCTTAGTCCTGGTGACCCAAGCCCAAGTCCGTGGCCTCAGTGGTTCGAAAGCCCAGAGGGAAGGGACCCGGTGGCTCTTCAGATGGATCCTCCTCCTCCTCCTCCAAGCTTACTCAGTGACGGGATGGCAGCTGCCACCCTCATACCCATCACGCCTCCCCTGGGTCCTCCTGTGGGGTGGCTCTGCCACTTTCTTTCCACCTGATCTGCTGTCACCATGGACAGGTGGGTTCTGGAAGTGGTCCTCAGGGTCTGCCTCTAGAATTCGAGGGTACTCTCTCAGCCGAACCCATGCCCCATGGGAGGACTTGGTATCTGCAGACACTCAGGTGGCTTTTCAAGACAAAATAGCCCAACTCCTCTGTAAGGAGGTCATGGCCAGAGTTGTGGATCCTGCGGAACACCCAGGGTTTGTCTCCAGGTACTTTCTGGTACCAAAGTGGACGGGGGGGGGTGCCTGGCGCCCCATTCTAGATCTGCATGACCTGACCAAATTCCTCAGGTCCCACATCTTCAGAATGGTAACTCTGTCCCAGATCATACCATCTCTGGAACAAGACATGTGGTTTTGCACTCTGGATCTTCAGGATGCATTCTTTCACGTCACGATCTGTCCGTCCCACCGAAGGTTCCTCCACTTCTGAGCTGAGAGAACCCTCTGTGAGTCCCAGGCCATACCTCTCGGCCCCCAAGGTTTTCACCAATTGCATAGCAGTGGTGGCAACTTGTCTGAGATGCTGAGGGATCCGGGTTTACCCCTACCTGGATGACTGGCTGATAGCAGGTCCCTCCAGCAGGAGGTGGAGTGGTCCAGGGACCTGCTGCTCCAGACCTGCGTCCACCTTGGCCTCCTGGTCAGTGAGGCCAAGTCAGAACTCATGCCCTTGCAGGTGATAAACTTCATCGGGGCAGAGCTCGACTTGCCGAGCCAGAGCCCATCTCACGGTGGACAGGGTGGAGTACTCTCCTCCTTTGCCTGATCAATTATGGTTGGGCATTTGCGGCCAGCCCTGGACTTCCTACACCTTCTGGGTTACATGGCAGCCTGCACCAGCATGGTCCAATGGGCCCATTGGTATATGCGCTCCCTGCAGTGGGAGCTGGCCAGCTAGTGGTCTCAGCGCAAATGTCACTTCAACTAGCTGGTCACTGTGACCCAGAGGATGTGGGATGCCCTCCAGTGGTGGTTAGTCTGAGCATCTGCAGGAAGGGATCCCGTTTGACTGCCCATGAGCTGACAGTCATCCTGATGACTGACACCTCTCTCATGGGCTGGGGTGCGCATCTGGGGGAACACAGAGGCCACATTCTCTGGATACCCAAGGAGTCCCGATGCCACATCAACCTGCTGGAGCTCAGCGCAGTTAGACTGGTGCTGACTGCCTTTGCTCCATTTGTTCGGGGTCAAGTGGTTCAAGTCCAGATGGACAACACCACGACCACATACTACCTCAATAAGCAAGGCAGGACACACTCTCTGTCCCTGTGCAAGGAAGCTGTCTGTGTCTGGACTCTCATGCGCAGCCTGGAGGTGGATCTCCTAGCCATCCATGTGGCAGGAGCCTCCAGTCAGCTGGCAGACATCCTCAGCCGGGTGGGCGAGGTGTCTCACGAGCGGTGTCTCCATCCGGAGGCAGTTCACAGTATGTTCTCCCAGTGGGGCACCCCTCAGGTGGACCTGTTCTCCTCCAGAGAGAATGCAAAGCTGAGGCTTTTTTGTGCCTGCCCCCCTCAGCAGGGCTCGCTGCAGGGGGATGCCTTCTCGAGGTCGTGGACTCCAGGCCTCTTCTATGCCTTCCCTCCACTTCCCTTGATCCACAAAGTGCTGCTTAAGGTCAGGAGGGTCAGGGCATGGGTGATCTTGGTGGCTCCAGACTGGCCTTGTTCTCCTCAGCCTCAGCAACAGGCTGCCGAGGCATCTTCTCATACGCTCGGATCAGTCAGGAGAAGGTACTCCACCCGAACCTTCAATGCCTGCACCTGATAGCCTGGTTCGTGAGCAGCTAGAGTTCCAGGCTTTGTGTCTCTCCGAAGATGTCCTCACTGTAGTTGAGGCATCTAGAAAGGAATCGACCAGAAAATGCTGAGCCTTCAAATGGAAGAGAGTCTCCATTTGGTGTCAGGGCGCAAGGGATTGGACCCTCCATCCTGTCCAGTAGCTAGCATTTTGGACTACCTGTGGTGTCTCTCTCAAAAGGGGAACTTAAGTCAACGACCCTTAAAGTGCACCTGGCAGCCCTCTCTGCTTACCAGGCACGGGCTGGTTAGCAATCAGTGGGACAGGAGAAGGTGGTCTGGTGCTTTTTTTTTTTTATATATTTTCTTTGTATACCCCCGCTGTCTCTCACCGCTGAACTCCTACTCCTTCTGGAGTCTCCAAAGGCCTGATTCGTCCCCGCTCCTACTGACCAACATCCAGTGCAGTCCATCCCCCCCATGGAGCCTTGGCTGTACCCCCCCAGGCGGGTACGGGTTGGGGACCCTTACACTGCGACGTGTCTGTATTTCGTCGGGGAATGCTGGTACTGGCGTTGGCAGGGGCATTGGGGATCGTGGCTAGGAGCTCAGCGGGATATTTCCTGGTTTTCTTCCCCGCCCTCAGGACGTCCGCACGCTGGGGAAGCCTAGGGGCAGAGCACGTCATGATGTGCTTGACGCTCTGGCTCCCGTCAGACGTCCTCCCACCCTATTGCGTGCAGTCTTGCTGCACCTCCACCTGTGGTCACCCAGGTGGCAGTATTGCAGCGGGACTTGCATACCCACCCCACCCGGAGGAGGAGAGCAGCCGCTGGGCGCTCAATCCTCCTCTCCCCAGCTGCCTGAGTCTGTGCCTGAACCCGGCTCGCTGGCGTCGCAAGCGGTAGC
The DNA here is from genome assembly GCA_016271365.2 of Neoceratodus forsteri. Lineage (NCBI taxonomy): Eukaryota > Metazoa > Chordata > Ceratodontiformes > Ceratodontidae > Neoceratodus > Neoceratodus forsteri. The sequence goes on from CM057451.1 coordinate 243,547,290, forward strand.
CCTACCTCTGCGCCAGCAGGCCGGCCCGTCTGGTGCTTTTTCAAAGGTCTAGATCACATTTCCCCTCTGGTGCATGAACTATCACATTTCTGCTCTGGTGCATGACCTAGCACCACCGTGGGACTTGCTGATTTTGGCAAAGCTCATGAACGAGCCATTCAAACCAATGCACAGGTGTGACATGTCTCACCTGTTGTGGAAGACTGCTTTCCTGGTGGCTATCATGTCAGCCAGGAGGATCCTCAAGCTCCAGGAGCTCTCGGTGGAGTCTTCTTACCTGGTCTTCCACAGGGACAAGGTTGTCCTGCACCCCAACTTGAAGTTTCTCCTGAAAGTTGTGTCAGTTTCCCCTCTTGGAATCCCTTCCCTGGTTGATTCTAACATCCGATGCCAGTCTGTCAGTTTGGAGACAATACTGTACCGCATTCCCATTCAGGGGACTTGGTCAGCGTGGGAATAGCACCTACACATGATCGTTCTGGAGATGACGGTGTGTCTCACCTTCCTTCTCTTCAAAGTTGGATGCAGTCAGAAGTTGTGAAAATAAGGTCAGAGAACACTGTCTCAGTGATGTATACAGTCAATCCAGATCCAAAAAGAACAGGGAGATGCTGAAAGAAGCTACCGATCTCCTGCTGTGGGCAGAGGAGAATCTTTTCTGTCTGCCAGCAGTCCTTTTGGCAGGGGAGTAGATCATTCAAGCAGATTGGTTAAGCTGTGAAAATGTTCATCCAAGAGAGTGGATGTTTTAACGGGGGGGGGCGGAGGTTGACCTTCTGTGTTAAAGATTCAGTCATCCTCAGATAGATCTGTTTGCCTGTAGTCTCAATGCTCAAGTTCATTGCTTCTTCTACCACCTCCGTTGTCCTCGGGCGGAAGCGGCAGATGCTCTGTCACAAAGAGTGGCATTTCAGTAGAGTGTATGCATCCCTCCTCTTTCTCTCTTCCCCAAGGTCATATGCAAAATAAGGCATTCAGGAGGAAGTTTTCCTTATGATAGTTCCGGAGTGGTCCAGAAGACCATGTTTCTCAGACCTTCTCTAACATGTCCCTTTCTGCATCCAAGTCTGGGAGTGATGCAACTCGCAGCCTGGTTCTTGACTGGAGGAGACTCTGGAAACAAGGTTTCTCGAAGAAGGTGGTGGTCGCCCTGATGGCTGACAGGAAGGTTTTCACATTGGCAGTGTATGCTCGCATATGACCTACCTTCTCAGTTTGGGCCATACATGTAAAAAAAAAAAAAGAGAGACACATTTGGACCTTAGCACCCTGAGAGGTCAGGTGTTGGCCCATGGGGCTGTCCCCAGGGACTAACCAGGAGATTATTCTTTTTGACGGCCTGTCAGCAGGAGTCTACCTCTGTTCCAATTCCTTGTTGTCCCATGGGATCTGAACCTGGTTTTGAATGTTCTCTATAAGGAGCCTTTTGAACCACTTTCATTGGTACCATTAGATGTGCTGTCTTATAAGATGTTTTCTTAATGGCTATGTACTCAGCCAGGAGGATGGGCAAGCTTCCGGCTTGTCTCACAAAGAACCATACCTTGTCATGCATAAGGACAAGGTGGTGCTCAGAACAGTTCCATCCCTCATTCCGAAGGTTTCCTAGGCCTGCCATGTGAACCAGGACATCTGTCCCTCATCTTTCTGACTGTGACCTACTCACCCAAAGGAGAAGGAGTGGCACAAGTTAGATTTACAACAGGCTGTCAGGACATACCTTAGATAGCCTGCTGAGTTTTCCGGAAATCAGGCAGATTGTTCGCCTTTTTTGGAGCAACCAAGCAGGATCAAGAAAACTTTCAGGCCACCCATTTTGATGAGTGAGGGCCTGCATTGCCTAGTCTTATGTCACATTAAAGAAGTCGTCTCTGGCGCTTATCAAGGCTCACTCCACCAGGACAATGACCACTTCCTGGGCAGAGAAGAAGAAGAAGAATCAGCATTTAAATAGCACTTTTCGTACACAGAGTATCCCAAAGCGCTTTACAAGCAAGCAGAAAGAGGTGAGGTGCCTATTTTAGAGTTGTGTAAGGCAGCCGCATGGTCTTCCATCCACTCATTCACCAAGCACTACAGATTGTATGTTTAAAGTTCTGCGGATATGGCCATTAGTCGCAGAGGTTTTGCAGGCGGCAGTTAGCAAGTAAACTCCTTTCCTGTACGTGATACTGCTTCTTAGAACTCATTTGTAATGAATACCCATTGACAATGTGGAGCGTGACAAAAAGAAGAAATGTCTTCGTACTTACTGTCATTTCCTTTTCATTTAACTCCTACATTGTCAATGGGGCCCGCCCAGGAGCCTCACTCCTGCGTGAGAATATTGACCAGTATGCCAGTGTGGGAATGTCTGTTCGGTTATAACCTCTGTTTTGTAAGTCTGTCTGTACTTCCCTCTGTAGTTTACCTGCTGTGCCTGTGTTTATTTAATTAAAATATGTATATATTGATAATAAGGAGAGCAGTTCCACATTAGTATGTTGGTTACTATTCAGCAAGTTTATCAGGTTTGAATTTGATGTTAACCAAGGGTGCCTCTTTTGTTGCAGTCGAGTGCTTGCACTATATGCAGTCCTTACCAATTACTGAATCTGTTTTTTCTCTCAAGCTGATACTTTCCATTGGACTTTGCGAGCCATTTACCTTTGGACAGTAAGCTTTGGTCATTTATCGTTCAGCATCTGACAAGGAAAGACAGTGTTTACTATATTTTATACTGGCTAGAGTCATATCTGTTTAGACTGCTAATTGTGTACTTTTCATGTCAAGTTCACCGGTTTGGCATTTATTTTCGTATTTGGAGGCACTGCATGGTCAGTAGTGACTGGAGAGTTGCTGCTGTATGGAATCCTCATATGCCCAACATTCTAAACCTTGGGCAGTGCCATTTTCCCCTAGTAGGGGTCCACAATACCCCACTGTAATGAATACTCATTGATAGTGTAGGAGCTAACAGAAAAGGAAATTATGGAAAGCATGAAGAAATTTCTTCTATATGTTCATCTCAAATTAGAGTACAGAATATAAGTCTTATATGTGGCAGAAAATAATCCAGTGTCCAGTTTCGGATGAAGAGGCAGCTGGAGGGGGTGTAAGTGACATTAGAATGAAAAGTGGTGTCAGAAGGGGAGGAATTAGGTAGCAGGGAAAAACAGCCTGGCCAGCTGTACTGAGTTGCAGACTGAAAGCAGAGAGAACATGGGACCCAGTCCATAAAGATATCCTGGGTACCTGGCAAAAGCACACTAGTGGTAGTATCCACAGCCCCTGCCACCCACCCCCACCACTCTGCATCTAGAGTCAAGCACAAAGGAGCTGGGGCTGTGTCCAGGTCAGGCAGCAGGCATCCAGTCGGTTTCCCCGCCTGGCACTCAAGTGCATCCCTTGCTCTGTACAAAGAGGGGGATTGTGGAATATGTTAATCTTCCAAGTACTATTGTATCCTTTATAGGGAAACACTGTGATTAAAAGTAAAATTGCTGCACATTGCTCCAGCACTCCAAACCAGCTCAGAGGGCTGGCAATAGCCGGTGCCAGGCCAGATCATGCTACAGGAAGATCAAGGGAATGTGGAGGGGTCATAGGCATGGAGAGTAAACTGGCATTATGACTGCTTCTTTTGCTGCATACTTCTGCCATCCTCCACGCACCCTCCCCAGCATGAAGATTTTTTGGGAGGGTTTATGTGGATGCATGTTCCCACCTTGAAGTCTGCCTCCACTAGGCCACGTGCATCTTGGGACAGACTGAGTAGTGGCAGGCTTTTTTGGAGGGGCACACTGGGGTCTGTGGATGTGTGCAGGTCTCCGCACATGTGCAGTGGGACCTCTTAGCACCCGCAGCCTGTGCACCTCTATGAGGGTGCAGAAGTCCTTCACAGACTTATGTGGATCAGGCCATTTTGCAGTTAGAACAAATTGCTGTGCTAGGCAAAAGGGAAATGTGGCAAGTGAGGGAAGTGGGGTAAGAGAAGCTTAGGTGAAGAAAAGAGAAATCTATCTGAAAACGGGAACAGTGACAAGTGAAATTCTATTAAATGAATTCTGATTTCCAACTTTAATTGGGTTGACTAAGTACAATGGAGAGCATGATAAAGCATTAGGGTAAGATGTACAGTAGCTGTATTTTGGACAGAAATTTGGGACTGTGGACATTTAAGGGGGGCCATAAATGGGCATTACTTAACATGTAAATTTTGGTTGCACAAATACAGTAAATGCGGAGAGCTGTACAAAGGTGAGACAGTCACAGTGTGGGAAGTTTGTTAATCAAGGACTTAGGGTAAGAATGAACAAGTAAATAAGCTAGAGCAAAAGAAAGTCTGGAACAACAGAGAAGATTGGTAGGGAACCTGGACATTGTAATGGTTGTGATATGTTCATCTTTGTCCCGTGAAGGTGGGAGGAGTTCATCTGAAACCCTCATTTGGACACAGTGACCCTGAAAACAAAGGTGAATCTTGAAACTAGTCTGACAGACATCCAGAGTAAAATGTTCTACATCGGTCGGTGGGGGAGGGGCATACCAATCTGATATGCTTGGAGTCACCCTGAGTATCGGAGTGGGCAAGGCACAACAAAGATCATAGCCTCACAGGTGTACTTTGCAGGGAATCAAAATGTTCTAGCAGGCACATTCAGCTGGTCCATGGTGTGCCCATTCTAGGAGAGGTGGCAGAGTATTTATTCAACAAGTGGGATCAACCAAAATTGAACCCTTTTGTGTCCCCACACAACACAGACCTACTGCATTTTTTCTTGCACCCTCCAGGAAAAGATTATTGGCAAGAAGTGCTCTCTGTCTCTCTCTCTCTCTCCTATAGAGGACTGTTTCTGTATGCCGTCCCTCCAATATTGTTGCATCAGAGAACTCTCATCAGACTCTGGGGTCGCTCAGTGACTAGGATTTTGGTGCCCCATTCTGGTACAGACAAATCTGGTTTCCTCTGTTGTGGGACATTGCAGTGGAGCAACCATTCAAACTGCCTCACAGCTTTGACCTGCTGTCTCAGGCGCTGGGCAGGCTGTTGCATCCAAACATTGTGTTTCTGTAACTTCATGCGTAGCTCCTGAGGACAAAGAGATCAGTTAAGCAGTTCTGCTTAAAGTTGAGCCAGTCCAAATTCTCTCATGGGGATTTGCATTTGTTTCCCATGATGCTTTGCATTATTGGGGTATGTGCAATTGTGTTTTCTTTAATATTTAACAAACTGTTTCAGTTTTCATTGCTGTAATGTAGAGGAAGAAGGGAGCAGGCAGGCTAAGAGCACATGATGAGATTTGCTGTGCTTGCTGAAAGAGCTGATTTATGAATGTTTCTGTTAGCACATTGTTTTGAATTCCATGCACTTTCATGCCGGAACAGTGTCATGATCAGGCTTGCTGATTACTGATCAAGCCCCTTGTAGAGTCTTCTGCATTGGACCTCCGTGACACATCTCTCAAAACCCTGTACATAACAAAATGTTCAACTTGCGCTAGTATGCATGGCGAACATAAAAAGTGGCTGATGGATAACTCGAAATATAACTGCTACATGTGAGTTGTTATTTATTTGTTTTTAATGTCATCATTCTACTTTATGTATGTCTAAATGTTCCTTGTCACTTCTGAAAATGGGCATAATAATGCTCATCAGCCTACAAGGATAAAACCTAAACTAAAATAATTGTTATGGTGTGCAGAGGATTGCATCTCAACTTTGAGGTCGGTGAGGTGCGAGAGCCTTATGTGCCAAGGGAGTACATGGCATCGCGGGGCATGCTGTCTGCCCTTAGAGAGGATAGTGCTCAGCTGCTCAAAAAGAGAGCCATAGCCCATGTCCCAGACTCAATGACAGGTCAGGGCTTTATGTCCAGGTAGTTCCTGGTCCAAAACGGACAGTGGGGTTTGGCACCCCATCCTGCATCTCCACAGTCTGAATCAGCTTCTCAGGAAGTGCAGGTTCAGGATGGTCATGCTGAACCAGGAAGTACCATCTATGGAGCAAAGCATGTGGTTCTGCTCCCTGGACCTCCAGGATACGTTCCTTCACATTCCTGTCCGTCTGTCCCACTGACGGTACCTTTGGTTCTGTGCAGAAGGGGTTCTCTGCCAGTTCCAAGTCATACCATTCAGCCCCTCCTTTGTACCCAGGGTCTTCACCAAGTACATGGCAGGAGTGGCAGCATTCCTGCAGCACCAGGGGGTCAGAGTATACCCCCCCAAGAAGACTGGCTGATTGCCGAGCCATCTAATGAGGCAATGGAGCAGGGATATTGTTGTGGGACTTATGTCTGGTCATGTTAATTAAGGGACATAAGTCTCATAGCAAAACCGGAAAGTAACCTTTAGTACCATGAGTACAGCAAAAGGAGGTAACACATCTAAATTTTGTTAGTTCCTATTATATAAACTCAGGGGCCATTCCACAAGTGATTTGCAATAACTAGGCATATTACAGGTGGAACCAGCTTTGCAAAAATACACCTTTCCCTGCCATGAATGGATTACAGAAGGGCTGGCAATATAGGCGATAAAATTGTAGAGTTACATGCCCATTCAAAAACCCAGGCATTGGTTCCCCTTCCCCCAAGGGATGTTACCAGCGTGGCAATTATTCCTTTTGCAGAGTAGTCAGGAAAACTAATACTCCTAAACATCTACAGCATCCAAAGGTCTATGTTATTAATAATTTCATCAATTGTAATATGCCAGTGGTATACATAGCCAGCTTAACTTGTAGATGATTTTACATCGGTAAAACCATATGCCCTTTTAAATGGCGCATTGGTGAGCACCTCAGAGACATTGCTCATGAAACTGAGAGTAATGCATTGCATATGCATGTGAAACAAAACAGAAATCAAATGGTTCTACATGGATTTGGCTTTTTAGGGACCAGCCATGTACTGCATTTGCAGGAACTAGAGGGGGGCACCTTGACAATCTCCTCATGAAGCAAGAAGGGTTTTGGATTTTCAAAATGAAAGCCTTACAATATCCAGGCCTAAATGCTAGGTTGGAACTAGCACCCTGTCTTTCACGGTTACATAAAACCAGGTCACCGTCTTCATTTCAGTGGTATCTATTATCACTAGATTGCACTGAGCCTATTCTTTTTCCAGTTCCTGCCATCCCCCTGTAGTGCTTTACTGGCGACTAACAAACAAATGTATTTGGTACAATACCAAGATTACATAATGACTGTTACATGAGTCTAAAAAAAGGTTTTCTGTTTTTAACCACATTATTTAAATATATGCACAAGATGTGCTGTATTGTAAGAAAACCATTAGCTTGTTTCACACATGTATTTTTAAATCAAATGTACACTTGCACTTTGGCCTTTGTGTATTTAAAATGAGCACCTACAGGGGACAAGCACCTTTAAAAGCACAATGAGTCTGTATAAAACATTGGGCTTGTACCTCTGCACTGATTGCTCCAGGGTGGCCTTTTATTTATTTATTTTTTAATTCTAAAAGCTTTATTAAACTTGGTTAAGACAAAACACAGGAAACATGGAGGTTACATGAACACCTAACCACATAGCATATCATTAATCAGTAAAAAAGTATCCAAAAAACATGTAGGCTTCTCAACCAAGTTATAATTGTTCTAACACAACCCTCTCCCCGTACCCACCAAAGGATGCCCTTTTGAAAAAAAATGGTTTGCACAATTGAACCTTTTGATCAGCGTGTGATTCTGTGAATTGTACTGACACCTGTGACCGGACTTCCTGGAACCAAGTCATGTAAAACCATCGTCATCCAATTCTGTGATGAAATTCTTAGAACAATGGGCATGGTGTGTGAGTGCGGGTGGAGGATTGGTGTTGGATACCAAATATGTGGTTTGTAGCAAGGTTTATTTATTTATTTATTTATTTATTTAAGAGTTTCACCAGGATGGCATGCTGAGCAGACTACTGCTCGATTCCAGATGCCTCGTGTGGGGGAGGGTAGTGGAGAAGTGCAGCACAGCAAATTACAAAACTAGGAACAAGACAGTACATAACCAGGACATGAGTACATGAGGTACAGTAGCATATTCCGGGTTGCAGCCCAGTATTGTTAAGTCAGAGCAATACACAAACAATACAGTTGATCGATAGCATAAATTACACTAAAATACAAGTGAAAAAACCCGCTAGAATGATACTGATGTAATGGAAATTGACTATGTCTTATGAGGTCAGAGGTTAGTTGCATGTGCAGGTGGAGGAAAAGTGTACTAGAAAGAGGGAGTTGTGGTGTAGGGGTGAGGACAAGCAGAATGCTCACAGGGAGTTTGTTCCATAGTTTAGGCAAACTGTACCTGAAAGCTGCCTGACCAGCATGGGTAGACATGTGAGGAATGGCCAAAACACAGGAGTCATTGTTTCTGAGTGAGTTCGCATGGAGGTTGAGGGCTGTAAGGGCAGAGACGAGGTAAGGGGACAGGGATTGAGTCCAAAATTTGGCCATGATCCTTGCGGAGTGGGACTGTCTGTGGCCATTTAGTGAGGGGAGGTTCAAGACCTGGTAGAGGGCGCAGTGGTGGGTGAAGTAGGGGCAATCAAGGGCAAAGTGACAGAAGGCTTGGAAGAGGGAGTCCAGTCTGGCTAAGTTGGACTTGGGAGCGGCACTGTAGACTACATCCCTGTAGTCAAAGATGGGTAGAATCGTACTCTGCACAATTTCCCTGCGAGCTGGCATCGGTATGCATCCACTGTTGCAGTAAAGGGCACCAAGCCTGGGGTGCAGTTTCTTGTGGATGGAATCAATATGTACAGAAAAGCTGAGGTGCTGGTCAAGCCGCACCCCAAAGTATTTAAAGGAGGAGCAGGCCTCCAGAGTTGTCCCATCCAGGGTATGGAAGGCAGAGGTGAAGGGCAGCCGAGAAAGTCTCTGCCTAGTACTGAAGGTCATGGAGACAGTTTTCTTGGCATTTAGACATAGCAGATTTGTACAAAACCAGTTTTGGACATTGCAGAAGTCTGGTCACCACATCAGAGGCGGTGGGGCCTGATGTATACAGGATGGTGTCATCCGCATACACATGTATGGGTGTGTGTGTGCAAGTGGAGGGCAGATTGTTGAGGAAAAGGGAGAACAGGTGCTGGCCCAGGACTGAACCTTGGGGTACACCAGTTGCCACAAGGAGAGGGGCTGAGGAGAATGTGCCAATTTTGACAGATTGGGACCTACCTACTTGGTAGGAGTGGAACCAACTGGTGGCCAAGCTGGAGAGCCCTACGTGCACCAACTTGGACAGGAGGAGCGAGTGAGAGACGGTGGCGAATGCCTTCGCCAGGTCAATAAAAATGGCTGAGGTGATGTGCCCTGCATCCATACCAGCTGGGATGGAGTCTGTGAGCCTTAGGAGGGAAGTGGTGGTGGGGTGGGTGTTCCTAAAACTAGACTGGAAGGGAGTGAGGAAAGAGGAGTAGTCAAGAAAGGAAAGGTGGGGACCTGAGAGAGAACTAGGCTTTCTTGGAGCTTGGCTAGTACGGGGAGGAGAGAAATAGGATGGTAGTTTCCTGGGACAGAGGGATCACCACCCTTGGGGAGGTGGGTGACAGTGGCATGTTTCAACTCTGAAGGGACGGCAATGAGAGAGAAGGATAGGTAGAAAAGCAAGGCCAAGGGGCTTACTATAGTGGGAGCTGACAGGCAGAGCATTTTAGTGTCCAGGCCAGTGGGACATTTACCCTTAGAGGTGTTGAGAGTGAGCAGAGCATCGAGTACTTTGGTTGGGGAGATTTGTTTGAATGAGAAAAAATCGACAAGAGGGGGTGGGCATGGGCAGGGGTCGTGGGGTGGCCTGCTGGGCTGGTTGGCAGCGTAGAGGAGCAGCTTGTGAAATAAGAGTTTAATTTTGTAGCCGTCGCAAGGGGGTCAGAGACTGTGGAGTTGCCTACGTTTAGGACTGAGTTGGGCAGCTGTGATGGAGGGGTAAACAGTGATTTTATCACTTTCCAGAATTTGGCAGGGTGGTTTAAGTTTGCGTTAAGGGAGGCTTTGAAATAGCTAGCTTTGGCCCAGCGGATTTGCCTTGTACTGGTATTTCATAGTGTACAATACTGTTGGAGATCTACTGGCATGCCGGAGGCCTTGAAGGACCGCCAGGCCTGGTCCCTGGCCCATAGTAGAGACAGTAAATCGGCTGAGATCCAAGGCAGGTGTGCGCCCCTCACTCTGACCTATCTGATATGCTCATAGTGGTCCCAGACGTCAGTGAACTTGGTTTTGAAAAAGTCCAATGCAGAATCTATGGTAGGGGCCCGGTTAATAAAGGACCAGTCAGTGTTTGCTAGGGTAATTAGGAGGGAGCTTCAGTCCAGGGTTTTGTAAGATCTGGTCAGTAGGATTCTGGGGGGGGTGTTGCCTTTGGCCAGAAAATTTTCCTTACTGAAAATATCATGTGGTGGTTGCTTATGGTGTCAGGAAAGAGGCGTGAGGCAATTACTCTATGTGGGTGGGAGGTGAGGGACCAGTCCAGTAGAGCATGATTCAGCGTTTTGTGATTGAGGAAAGTAGATTCAGAGATTTGTTGGGACAGGTTTAGCGCTGCCACCTAATAACGTAACTTAGAGCTCTCCCTGGAGAGCCAATGGAGATTAAAGTCTCCCTAGTATATAGATGTCACCCCCCCAAGGCCAAGGATTTTAGAATACCAAGGTGGTTGAGGATGCAGGGTAGAGGGGAGTTAGGTGCACAGTAATATCCAGCTATAAAAATAGGGCTTGAGTAGGAGAGGGATTGTTTTACCATTAGTACATCTTTGGATTCCGTGGGGAAGGATAGCAAGATGGGGGTAAAGCGGAGTGCAGATGAGATGTACATCGCTATGCCACCATCTCTTTTATTGCCAGGTTGGTCACGCCGGATGACCGTATAGCCAGGTAAAGAGATTTCATCATTTTTGTTGTGGGGCTTCAGCCATGTCTTGGAGAAAATCAATATATCAGGTCTGAGGGATTGGACTAGTGGTTGAAGCAGGGTTAGTTTCTGTAGAAGGATGCAGATATTGAGGTGTGCTATTTTTAAACCCAATGGGAGAGGAGGGGGATTAGGTAGGTGGAGAGGTGGTGCTGGGACCAGGGTTAGGCTCAATGTCCCAGGCAGCCAGTAGCAGCAGTATGAATAGGAACTTGGCTTTGGGCAAAGCCCACAGGGCTTTCTGGGAGGCTGTAGGCAACTGAGTGTTAGCCAATGAGGAGCCCTCTACATGTAGTTTTAGGGCTAGCAGCCCCGAATGGAAAGCTGGTGGGAAGATGGAGGGACCAGCCAATCGAGTGTGTAGGCAGCTGGTATGGAGATGGCAGATGGAGGCAGTAGCGGTGGTTGTAGCTTCTTCCTGCAGGGAGATGAGTACTGGTTGGCCAGCGTCCAACACAGGATGGGGGGGAATGCCAAAGGGGCAAGTGTTGCAATAATGAGTAAGCAGAGAGGCAGCGTAATGAGAGATCTTCTATGGACTGGGCTCTTGCAGTAAGCCATTACTTATGGGAGTATCCACCAGGTGGCAGTGTCACAGAGCAGCTTCTTCTAGCAGTCTTCCATGGAGGCCGCCCATTCGGCATCACTTAATGTGGATGTGTATAAGAGTGGGCGTCCCCAAGTACCCTCTGTTCATTTTCCTGTCAGCTTCAGCTCGCACATTCAGCTCTCCTGACCTCCTGGGTTGCAGTCTTCGACTCAAACTTGAACCAATTTTCTACCTTTGGGTCTGGGACCTGGGACTTGCTCTCAGCACCCCGGACTACCATAGCAGGCTTGTGACCCACTCACAGTACCCCTGCTGCTCCCAGACTCGGTCTCTCTTGCTGGATCTATGGCTTCTCCAGGGCCTAGCCTGAATTTTTCTTCAACAGTAGGCCCGCTGTTCCATTAGTGCTCATGGTCCACCTGCTGTCCCCAAGCCCAGGCAACTCTTGCTGGGTCTTGGGTCTTCCTCATGGCTGATCACTGAGTCAGACCGAAACAGACCTTGGGGGGTTGCCGTCAAAGCTTCCCGGCCAAGGGCACTCATTCCTGGCATAGGAGGGAATGAGATTCACACTCCTCACACTCCCTTCACATTACTCCATCGACAATGGCTGCTCCGTCGTCTATGGTAACTTCCTCATCCATGGGGCTGCTTCCCCTGTCGATGGTGCCTGATGGGCTTGTTCTATCCTCGATGGGCCATGTCCCATTGAAAGAGCTTGTTTCTGAACATGTCCCATCGACAGGTAGTGTTGCCCCATCGACGGGACATTCCTCGTTGACGGGGGACACGTGTTTTTTTCTCCCTCGTCGATGGGAGCTCTTCTCCCATTGACGGGCCATGTTTCTCATGTTCTCTCATCGACTGAGGCCTTTTCTCCATCAATGGGGCACTCCACATCAATGGAGCAGCCTCTCCCATCGATGGGACAACATGCTTTGCATGCCTCGTCGACGGGACAGCTTTCCCCATCAGAGAGGCTTCCTTTTGGTCCCTCATCGATGGGGCTGATTCCACCATTGACGGAGGGGCCTCTCATCATTCCTTCATTAACAGGGCTGCTTCCCTCGTCAATGATGAGGGCTTCCCACCGGGACGCCCCCTGCTCAGGGCTCTGTCAGTCATGACTTTTTCCAGGCCTTTGGCCCCACTGCATGGACCTCACCTTTAGTCCCTTACTCCTTTACTGGTCCCAGTCCCCAGGGGTCAGGGTGCCCCCCCCCCGCTGCTCATGGTCGGTGGTTCCCAGGGCTGGCTTGCCCTCTTCCTGATGATGCCCTTGGGCATCCTTTGCCTCTGGACCTGTCACATGCTCCGGTCATCACCCGCATTGTGATGGAGTTACAGCGGAGCCTAGGTCATGGTCCGACCTCGTCCTGTTCCCCCTCCCCATCACCCAAGCGCTTTCGCCTGGACCCCGCGCTTCTGTCCTGGTCCCCCCCCTCCCATTTATGAGGTCTACCTTTATGGTGATTTTGGAAGGGTGTCCCTGGTGGGGACCCTGGGGACCTTGGTTCCCCTTGATCCACGTCCTCCCTTTTGGAGGTCGCCCCGCCTGACCTTCTGATCCCTCCTCACTCCCAGTTCCCTCCATCACGGAGTTCATGCTGCAGATCCAGCACGCTTTTGACTTCCCTGCTGTGGATCAGGACTTCTTTCGTCGGAACATAGCTGCCTACCTCAACGTTCACGAGGAGCCTGTCGTGATGGTCCCGCCATTGATTCCTGCGTATTTAAACGCACTCTCTCATACTTGGTCTCATCCTGCTTCCACCCAGCCTGCCCCTCTTGGCACTGATTGTCTCTACCATGCCCCTTCTGACTACCCCTACTTGTCCACCACCCCTGTGATGGACTCAGTTGTCAGGGCGGCGGCCCATGACCAGACTGCCTGACCTTGCCATACCAATTCCATGTCGCCAGATGCTGATTCCAGGCTCATTGATTCCTGTGACATTTGGGTTTATACCTCCAGTACTTTGCTACTTCATATTCTTAATTATCTGGGTCATATGGTCTGGTCCCTTCACACTCTTGGTGCCTCAGCACTGGACCTCCTATCTGACTTGCCTCCTTCCCCTGAGTCAATTAGGCTGGCTCAGCCACTATCTGCCATGTCCTCCCTTTTCTGTCACCTGCTCTGTGTGTGCTTTGAAGTGGTTGACACATCGGCCCGCCTTTCGGCCACCGGCATCACCTGGCTGTGGATTTCGGGTTTGCCGCCCGATGTCCAGCTGTTGGTCACCGATGCTTCCTTTGCTGGGAACCTGCTGTTTGGACCTGGTGCTCAGTCCATCCTGGATTCCCTTATGGCTTGCGGCATACTCTTCGGTCTGTTCAGGACCTCTATCACGCCACCAGGTCCCACCCCATGCCCCCGTGAGCGGGCTGTCTCATTCCTAGCCCCTCTACCAGAGTGTCTCTCAGGACCACAGTAGGGCCACCAGGGGGGCAGCTCAGTCTGCCCCTCCGCAGCAGTCCCGTCCCTCACATGGTGCAGGACCCACTTCTGCGCTGTAAACCGCTTTTCAGGTGCTGTATCCTCAGCCTCCTCTTGCAGGCCTCGGAGGTGCCCAGGTATCTCTTTAACTTTCTTGGAGGCTTGCTTCCGGACTGGACTCTTCTCTTCTCCATGCGGATCTGATTAGAACTTCTGCTACTCTCCCTCCTGGAGCCCTGTTCCTTCCTCTGACCATCCAGGATGTGATTTCCCCGGTGCTCCTTTTTTCTGTATTCTGATCCGCTCTACTTGTCTATTTACAGACTTTGACTTTCTGCCAGGGCCTCTCAACCTCTGCCTCATGAGGACACATCACTGTGCCTGGCCACCTACAGTTCTTTCTACATCATGCCTCCTGCATGTTGTCCTCACCCACCTTTGAGCCTATCTGCCTGAGCGGGTGTGGTTTGAGTTGATATTTCTCCTGATTTCATGCCAAATGTCTTCGCCTAACTGTTGGCCTATCTGTCTGCATGGAAGAGGTGTGAGTTGGGCACTGTGGTTACATTTCAAATATTGGTCCTTACTCCACTCTGCCCTATCTGCCTCTGGGGGTGCGGTTGAAGCTGACATTTTATTGTGAATTTGTTTCTATGGCTTTGTCTTTCCTCTCATTTGGATTTTACTGCTGCATAATCTCCCATAAGTAATGACTTACTGCAAGAGACGAGTCCGTAGAAGATAGTACAGTTACGTAAGGACTTACTGTAAGAGTAGATCTTCCGAGGATTGTCTCTTGCAGTATGTACTCCACCCTCCATCCCCCTGCCTTTTTACTTCGAATCTGCATCTCAGGACATTGGGTGGGATTGTTGTTCTCTGTTTTTCTGGCCCTCGTTTACCTTGGTCCAAGCCATGCTCGCCGAAGCCGACAGTGAACAGGGCACTGGGGCCGCTCACTCTTATACACATCCACAGGAAGTGATGTCATGTGGACGCCCCCCCCATGGAAGACTGCTAAAGGAAGCTGCCGTGTGACAGTGCCATCTGGTGGATACTCTCATAAGTAATGACTTACTGCAAGAGACAGTCCTCGGAAAATCTACTGTTACAGTAAGTTCTCACATAACTGTACTTTTTGGCAGTGGCCACTAGTGGTAGAAACAGATAAGTTGCAAATGGGAAAGTGGGCTGATTGGTAAATTAGAAGCACGTGGTCCCGTACTATATAAGTCTGAGTTCACCAAGAGTGGTGGTGGGGGCAGTGGGGATTAACAGGCCATTTTGAAATAGCAGAAAGTCCTTGGCTACAGCACAGTACCTATTTGCAGGCAGTGGCGTCCGTCTGTGGCTCGGGGAAGGGCTTCTTGCAGCTGGCCCTCACGACCAACCCTCGGGGGGAGCTGAGGAAAGGCAGAGAGAGGTGGATTAAAAACAAGGTAAGAATGGGGAGGGGCTGTGGGGGTGCACAGGGAGGAGCAGCTGCTAAAGCCTTGCAAAATAGCAGTGACAAAATGGTAAGGTATTTTCAACTCAGCCAGCGTATGAAAGCAATCCAAATTATAGGTCAGTGTTGCAAAATGTGGCGTTACAGCAGCAGTGGAAGCAGAGCTTGAGAGTAAAGCTAGTGGCTGCAGTAATAGCAAAAGTCTGATTAGACACAGTATTAACTAATTAATCAAAGCTATTCCCTGCAGATAGGAGCAGTGGCAGAGAAATTAATTTAAACCTAGCAACTGGAGTGAATGGGAAGCAGGGGTTCCATGTCAATTCAGCGCAACCAATTTAAGCGTGGTCAATATCAGCGTGTGCAATTCGCCGTATGTAATAGTAGCGCTATAACATACAATCGCAAACAACCTCGTCGCATTCATTCGGTTATGGCGACATTTCAAGCAACCATGGTAATCTCCTTGGTAATCAGCGCATGACCAGGTCACATGATCATTCACGAAGCAAGTAATCCTTCTGCATCAAGGATCTATCATGGAGTAAGCAGTTTCTTTGCTGTCCATATCATAAATGTTAAGCTGCTAAAACAAATCTTTATTTAGTTTCTTTGTTAAAATCCTTCAGATTACGATTACTTTGGTAATCATTCGTTCTTGCTCTTGTTACACTTGGAGCTGGAAATTGTGATACAGCTCTTAGGTAATCCACTTCAGAGCATGTACCATACCGCTGACCACTGACATTAGTCTTTTGTGGTGTCACGGTACCGTCTTCGTGATGGTGGAGGTTCATGTCCTGCTAAGTACTGCTCCATTTCCAGTAAGTTGTCTCGTTATACAGCCGCTCTTTCAGATACAAGAAACCATTGTGGGACAGTAGTTGCTAGCCAGCTGACTGGAGACAAACTGTAATGGCATGTTGTCACTAAGAGAAGCAGCAAGAACCCCTAGCAGTAATCTTCTTTTATTTAAACTTTGCGACAAAATTGACATGCGCTGAATAGGATATCGACTGGTTTACGTCTCGCTACTGTTACGCGCTGAAATGCATGCGCTGAATTGTTTACGCGCAATTGACGTGATACCGGAAGCAGGAGTGCTTGAGCCAGTGGTTTAAAATTAGTGAAACTAGCAGACAAATGATGGCTTGCCCTGCTAAGTGAGCGAGGATTCCAACAAAAATGTCCATCTAACAAACTACTGGCAGGCCCTAGTAAGACAGCAAGGAGCTGAACAAAATGAACTGGCAGGGTCCCAATTAAAGCAACCCCCGAGTGTTCAGGAAATACATTGGTACAAAATACACTGCAATTAAAGTACACACAATTGAGCAGTGTAACTACATTTAGCAGAGGCTACAGGAGTGAGAATAAAAAACTGTCTCTGTTGCTTGGCTCATGGTTAAGGCTGAGAGCAGTTACAGATCTGTCCTCAGCTCTTTGTTTGAAAAGGGCGCCAAAACCAGGCCGTTTTGAAATAGCAAAAAGTCCTCGGCTACAGTGCAGTATCTGTTTGTGGGCAGGGGCATCCGTCTGTGGCTCAGGGGAGGACGTCTTGTAGCTGGCCCTCACGATCAACCCTCGGGGGAGCTGTTTGCGGGCAGGGGCTTCCTTCTGTGGCTCGGGGGAGGGTGTCTTGCAGCTGGCCCTCATGACCAAACCTCGGGGGGGGAGCTGTTTGTGGGCAGGGGTGTCCATCTGTGGCTTGGGGAAGGGTGTCTTGCAGCTGGCCTTCACAACCAACCCTCAGGGGAGTTGTTTGCAGGCGGGGGCGTCTGTCTGTGGCTCGGGGGACGGCGTCTTGCAGCTGTCCCTCATGACCAACCCTCGGGGGGAGCTGTTTGCGGGTGGGGGCATCTGTGGTACAGAAATAAGTAAAGTGGAGCTGTGAAGTAACTTATTAAGGTGGATGACTACAGTAGTTGGGTGAATAAGAGAAGCCAGTGAGTAATGGTGCTGATGCTAGAGGGAGTGGGAAGTCTTTGTTGTGAGCAGTGACTGGCTGAGTGCCAAAAGGGCTGGTTCTTGGAGCAGTAGCTTTTAACCTTGACCTAGAGGAGATGGTCAGCAGCCTACTGGGGAAGTTTGCAGATTACAATAACTGGCTAGAGAAGTCAGCACAGAGGAAGTCCGTAAAATCAGTGGATGCATGGAACGGCCTTCTGGAGGAGGTTGTGGAGTCAAAAACAGTGGTGGAATTCAAGCATGCATGGGACAGTCATAAGGCAATTCTAGGGGTTGGGGGTAGGAAGAAGTAGGCTGCAGGTTAACTAGGATCTGCAGCTTATCCAGTAGGTAGGGAAATGGGCAGACTGAGTGGGCCAAGCAGTCCTTATCTGCCGTCAAATTCTATGTTTCTATGTTTAAAATGCGCTGAATACATTATGTAGTTGGGCAGATAAGTGGTGACTGCAGTTTAGCATTACTAAATGGAAGATTGTGTGCCTTGAGAAATAGAACATAAAATAGACACATCAGTCCTTGGACTGGTTACATAAGTTATTGCTGTGACCCATCACCCAAGTTAACTTACACTTTTTTAAAGGTCAAATCAGCTGAAAATAATGCTTCACATGGAACTGGATGGAGATAACTGCAGCACACTCTGTACAAAGATGCCATCCTTCTGAAGTATGTTGGTGATGCTGTGAAAACTGGAAGCATATTGGAGTTGGGGCTGTCTTCCCCTACTCTCATTTACGATGTCGGATACAAATATAATATCATATGGCAACCCATCTGTTACAGCATTATAACTTCATTGAGGGAATCTGGTGAAATCATAAACCTCAAGAGTTAAGCTCAAGAGGTTTATCACGTCATCAGAATCCTGAGGTGAAGTTACAGTAGTCGTCACAGATGGATTGCCATATGTTATGTTTTTTTGTGATATATGGTAAACTCTCTGGACCTCAATACTCTCTCACACATAATTACTCATGGTCACTAATCTTGGACAAACTCAGCTGCCCTCTAAACTCTCCCACACATAGAAAGCAGAAACTGTAGCTGTAAATATGATCACTTGCAAATTCTACTGTTTCAGCAAGCTCCCACACCCTGCCTGTCATTGCTTATGATTGCTATTGTTTCAGCGAGACCCCATTCCTCGACTGTCATAGAACCCTCCACACCAACTCTTAGTCTCTAACTACCCCTTTCCAGACAAAACCTCACCTCCAACTGTCTGTCAGCACATGATTACAATCTCAATGACTGGATCCTACGATATAGTTAGCTCTTTTATTATGTTTTTATTGGGGGTTTTCAATACAGTCCAAGTACAGACATGTAATCCTATCAAGTACTGTAATATATGGTTGAATGTTGTGGCTGTCTGCTCATCTCTTGTCACAGTCTGAAAGAAAATTTGAAGCAGTGAGAGGAGCAAAAGCTGACTAACATTCTGATCTGTAATACCATTGTTCTAATGTAACATTGATAGCATTTATAAAACCTGACCTCAGAACAATAAATGATCACAAGTTATTACAGCTGCTTTTTGTGAATGGGACAAATGTTTGACCGTATTTTACAGTATATCTTTAAGTAGAAAATGGAGGTCCTCACAAGAAAAGAGGCCTTAATCAGGCCCTAAGGTTCTTATAGTGAGATTTTTGGTTGGGGGTGCTCTTACAGTTTTACACCAATCAGATATTTCTTCAAATATTTAGTTTGTAGCTCAAACAGATGTATACCTAAAGCAATTTAGTAATTTGTTATATCTCAAAAAATTATATAATTAACTAAAGGGAAAGCAAAGTGGCAGAATATATTATCAGTCATGAAACCTCTTCACTGCTTAATGGATGGCATTTTAATTCTTAGGTCGTAGAGCTTCAGCATATTTTAAAAATGTCAATGGACCAAGTTAAATATTACAGCCAAACTTTTAAGACATATTGCAGCATGGTGGAACAAACCAGACATATGGACATTGAGACCTCAATAGCACAAAGAGAGTGGACCCCGCAAGATTTCAAGGCTGTACTAGCAACATGCACGGAGTACATCAGACAGATGAAATGCATGAAGGTTGTGAGGCGCATCGGTATGATGAAAGTGCTAAGTCTTCAGTATCAGAAAGACTGCTTGCCTTATCCAGAAGATGTGCTGCATGCAGTTCAGGCACATCTGCTCAAAATCACTGGATCCAGGAATAGGGAACTGATGGAGGTAAGCATTTTTGTGGCTTTGACTTTAGACAAAGAGGTGCTGTTGTATGTTTTTCCTTTTCTAACGTACAGGTATTGTTGCTCCATATCTTCAAAATGTGCTGCTTTGAACTAGTCTGGGGAAAAAAAAGGAACACTAAGTTACAATATTGATACTATCACAATTATGTTATTTGTTCATATTTAAAATGCTGTCTGCTTGTCTAAAATCAGTATACTGTGGTTTACTAGTTGTGCATTGGGTATTAAAACATATAGGACAGTGTATGGTAGCCAATATATAACTATTATGCTATTTTTATACCGTGTGGTTTCAATGACAATGAGGACCTCGAGGGCGAAACTCGAGAGGTCCCCATCATCATGGAAGCAGCGAACTATAAGAATAGTGATGTTGTGTATTTGGGATCCCATACACTTTTTTATATAGTACATGGTCCAAAAAAGACACAAATCACTTAATTTTTTTTAATTACATCTCTTTTTCTCTCGCCTGCTGCCGCAGTCCTGCCTATTCTTCCAGCCACTGCTTCTCCTTCACTGCCGACCTCGAAGCTGACGTGCCCAGCTGGCATATGCAGCTACAACTGTCGAAAGGGGCCCCCCATGCCTCCATGCCCGGTGAGGAACCAATACTGGCACATGCCTTATTCCGGCATCTTCGGCCGGGGAAGCTGCGGCCATCAAGCTGCCGCGGACTATGCTGCCATTTTTCCCTATTCTATTTTCCCTGATAGGAGCATGGACATGCAATGATGTCCATACCCAATGTGCGGATGTGTGCCGTGCTCCCCCCCACTTAGTACCCACATATCTGTAGTACCTCCGGGCTTCCCCAGAGACCGCCAGAGCGCGGCGTGCAGCCACCCCTTTTCCCCAGGACTAGGACAGCTGGTCCTCCACTACCGATCCCCGGCGACCCCGGCTCATTCCAAAACCCAGGTCGCCGGCGTGGAGCGAGGTGTGGCGTCCAGCACCTTAACCCTCAGTGCCACTGGATCAGCCAAATCACTTACTTATAAATGTTTAATCAGTCTATTTGTGCCGTCTACCATACGCACTTCTGAGACACCTCATGCACGATGCTTTGATGGCCACCAGTACAACACACAATGACGTTCCACCATACACTATAACATTGTTTAGGTTATTACCATTTGTATAACTCAAAAGCTAGTCATGATGACAAAGAAAAAAATCATGTTTCTTGTTAAATATTGTTTGTAAGTGCGTTTAGCATCATTATGTTGTTTATATTACTATCTTTATTGAATGTATGTCTTACAATTGATAAAAACATGGCACAGATATGAGGCAGATTCATTTTTTAGAAACTTATTCTAGAGACAAAAGGAATTAATCTGGAGCATGAAACACTATGCCAAGATACCAACCATGTGCTTTTGACACCCACTCTATGCATGGTCCAGTGCTCCACACAAGTGAATCTCTTTTGCCCTGTTTTGAAATACTGTATATAGTTGCATTTAAGTTGACCTCACATATAAGTCACCCCCTTTCCTCATGAATTTTAGTATATTTATAGATATGCCTCCAATATAGGCTGACCTCCATAATCAGTGCCCCAAAACACCTCCACAGCATCACTCCATCAGTATAGCAGATTCATGTGACAGCAAGGTCCTCCACTAAATTCTTCCCTTCATCCTCCACAACTATAGAACTGCCTTCAGCTATGTGTTATTGTATGCTGTTTCCAATTTTCACTCTACTTAGTCACTTCCTTTGGTTGATGATGACACTAAATGCTCCCAGGAGTGATATAGGCAAAAGATGGCATCCATTACAGAAAGAGCTTTGCATGCGCATGCGCGCGCGTGTGTGTGTGTGTGTGTGTGTGTGTGTGTGTGTGTGTGTGGTGGGTTGGTGTAGTAGTCCGTGCTGCTGATTGGAAACATGATGGCAAAAAACTGTTTTAGTATCTGTGGAAGCTACAAGTATAAGTTGATCTCGCAGATAAGCTGATCTCACATATGTTGAGTCCCTTTCTGAAAGAACCTATTACTGATACTTAAAACTAGACTTATTTGTGAGTATATATATGGCATGCTTTTAACATGGTCTGATTATTGAGTCCAACACTGTGGGCCCAAATAGCAGTAAACTCCTCATGCTTGCATTTCAATAGGTATCAGTATGCTTCTGAATGAGCGATCAGTAGGTTGTCAATTTATTTATCCAACTGTTTAATAGAGGAGGACACTATTTCCAGGACACCACCAAGCACTTCCTGACTGCTGTTCATGCAAAATCCAGTGTGCTAATATAACAGTAACGGCTTTCAAACAACATGAAGTCTTGCTGTATTCTGACTATTGCAGTGATCTCCAACCTTTGAACTGCCCCGGAGAACAAAGAGTTAACTTCCCATGCAGGGCATGGAATGCTGAGCTCGAGCTCGGTTGAAGTCTCTGTCTGCTGTTGTTTAAACCCCAACCATCAGATTCTTTACTCCGCCTCACTGAACAGTTGCTCCAGAGATTTATCCTTTGCTCGGTTCAAAAAAGTCGGTTAAAGTGTCGTTTTTGCTCCGTTTCTACTGAATTTCTGCTACTGAACCTGTCGGTTAAGTCTCTGTCTGTGGTACCGTGAGTACTAGATAGGTTTTGCATTTAGTTTCTGTGTGGAACTTGTAAACATTGGATCAGTTTGGTTTGAACTGATCAGTTGAGCTTTAGCATCATGCTTCTCCTACACAAGAGTCCCTTGTGTTTGTTTACTAGTCGTAAAGGACTAACTCTCTCTCTCTCTCTCTCTCTCTCTCTCTGCCTGTTCTTCCTGCTTGGACTTAACAGTATCTCTCTGTCCCTGCCCCTAGATGAAAAACAAAACGTACCATCAATCAATGACTTTAGTTTCTCCAACCTGCTCCTCTCATACCACCGCTCTATACCTATGTTTCACTACTTTTTCCAAAAAAAAGGATGCACATACGTATTAGTTATGAGATACTCGCAACATAGGAAAAAACAGAAAAATCATAACATGCTCCTCAAGGCAAAGCTTGAGTTCCTAGCTCAGAGACTACTACTGCTAGCTGGTGACGTTGAACCTAACCCAGGCCGCACTCCAAAACACCCCGTTAACACCCATTACCAAACCAAATAAAGGCCTTGTAATTGCTCACATGAACATCAGAAGTCTTCTAGGTCACTTAACTGAGCTTGAGGCCTGGATACAATTGGTTAATCCTGACATCTTATGCCTCACTGAGACTATGCTCAAAACCTAGCATCCTGGATGCACAATGTACCTGCTGGATATGCTATCCTCCGACAGGACAGAACTGGTTCTAAGCGGGGTGGGGGTGTTGCCATCTACTACAAAAGTCACCTTATGCTAAAAGTTGCCCCTATCCCTAGTCCCCAGATGCACTGCGAATCACTGCATGCAATACTGGCCCTAGGTGCGAAGGACCTACACATTATATGTCTATACAATCCACCCACTGGTGGACTGGAAAGGTCTTCAGAAACTACTTCAGTATTCATCACAAATCGTGAACATGAATGAGACCATCTTGCTAGGTGATGTCAATCTGAACTGGCTGGGACCAAATCATAGCACCCTGGCATCACTAGTTCAAAGGCACAACTTCCATCAGTTAATAACTGAGAACACGAGAACGACCAACTCCCTATCAGGAACACTGTTAGACTGGATCCTCACAAATAGACCTGACCACGTAACAAAGGTAGCCATCCTGGCTGACTCTATAACGAACCACTCGCCCACGATCTGCCACTGGCGCTCCTGCCCACCACCTGCTCCTCGATCCCGCCTGGTCACCTTCACTAACTTTGCAAAACTGGATCTACAAGCCTTTCTCCTCGACATTGCCAACACGGACTGGTCTGAAATCTTCCTTGCAACAAGTGCTGAGGTTGCCCTAGACGTGTTCCTAACCAGGTTTGGTGAAGTTCAAAGGCGGCATGTACCGAAAATAAAGAGAAGGATCAGAGGTCAACAAATGCGATGGTTAGATAAAGAACTACTCCACAAACTCAAAGCCCGGGACAAGCTCTGGAAACAATACAAGACTACTGGTCTACTCAGGGATCATCTTATCTACAAACAGCATAGAAGTGTCTGCAAAAAACAAATCAGGCTTGAAAAAAGCAAGTACTGCCAGAATCTATTAACCAGATCCTCAAATGATCCACGCAAATTCTGGAGTCACATCAAAACCTTCCTTGGCACCCCGCAATCTGTCACCCCCTCGGAAATTGTTTTTCACGGTATCCACTGCAATGACTCCCTTACCATAGCCAACGCCTTCAATCAACAGTTCTCCGACCTAACTCCCTATACGTCCACCCTAAATGCTGCACCTGCTGCCCCCTCAGCCACTCTCTACAAAAGGGAAAACTGATGCATCGACAAGTGACCCTCAACAAGCAGCAACAAAAACTTTTTATTTCAAGGCTGTGACTAGAAAACAAGTTCTTAAACTCCTAAATGCCATATCTGATAACACCAGCCCTGGCTCTGACACACTGGAACCCCGACTGCTGAAAGCTGCTGCCCATCTCATCTCATATCCATTAGCCAGGATTTTCACACTGTCCCTCTCCACAGGCACAGTCCCAGAGATATGGAAGGCCGCTAGAATTACCATTTTCAAAAAAGGGAACAAAAACAAAATATCGAACTACAGACCCATTGCCATTCTCTAGGTCCTCAGTAAAATTCTAGAAAAAAATAGTAGCCACCCAGGCCATCGAATTCCTCGACTCCTCAAACTCACTCTGTGAAGCACAACATGGTTTCAGGAAACATCACAGTACCACAACAGCATTAGCGAAGTTTACCTCTGATACTCTTATAAATATGGATGAAGGTCATCTAACTGGGGCTGTGTTCATTGACCTCACCAAGGCTTTCGATCTTGTGGATCACCCCCTTTTGCTGACTACCCTTAAAAATCTTGGCTTCTCATCCCCTGTAACAAACTGGTTCAGTAGCTACCTAACAAACAGGACACAAGCGGTGAAACTCAACTCTGCTATCTGTGACAGTGCCACAATCAACATTGGAGTACCCCAGGGCTCAATACTAGGCCCTCTCCTTTTTTCACTGTTCATAAATAATCTTCCCAGTAGTATAACATCTGGTGCCTCGCTACTCTATGCTGATGACCTGGTTATCTATGCTCGTTCAGGCTGTGATAACCATCTCAATGCCACTCTGACATCTGCCTTCCACTCAGCTCAACACTGGCTAAACGCTTATTGCCTCATACTTAATGCTAGCAAAACAAAAGCCATGCTACTGGGAACAACCCATAAACTTAGATCCTGCTCATCTCCCCTGAATATACTTGACCTAAATGGAACCCCTCTCGAGACTGTAAGTACGTTCCACTATCTGGGCATACTGCTCGACCAAACCCTTGACCTGAACCAGCACATCCAAGAAACCTGCAAAACGGTTAATTGCAAACTGGGGTCTGCCTACAGAACTAACTACATGCTCACACCCACTGCCAAGCTAGCCATTGCCAGGGGAATCCTCCTGCCAACTCTATCCTACTGCGCCCCCATCCTAACCATGGCAAACAAAACTGCACTTCAAAAGTGGGATACCACCTACAACAATGTTTGCCGATATGCATCAAAGGCCCCCCCGCCTTAAACATCACTGCCAACTTTATAAGGACCTAGGCTGGCTTTCCCCCTCCTCCACTAGACAGTACTACCTCTGCTGCCTCTCAGACTCCATAATCAGAGTGTCTAGACCTGCTACACTATCTGAACTGCTCCAGCCTGCTATCCCCCTGCGTGAGCTGAGATCGTCTGAAAAGTCTTTCCTAAAAGTTCCCCTCTGCCGCACTTCCAAGGGCTCTGGTGCATTTGGGCATGCTGCCCCCCAAGCGTGGAACTCACTACCTATTGACCTAAGACGAGCTTCCTCACACCTTGCTTTCAAGCGAAGACTACGGAATCACCTTACTTCTATGGACCAATGTGCCTGTTTTGATCCTACCTAAATCTTCTCTTCATGTTACCTCTCCCTCCCCCTATCTACGTCCACCTCCTTTTCCCTTTTATATGCCCATTCATCTACTTTCACCCTATTTGATGCCTTGCATACTGGTTATTTGGACTGCTTGCACTTTCTTTTATGATTACAAAGAAACTTATATGGCTCTACTGTCTGGTGTATTATATATGCCTCTATCACTTTACCTTTCTTAACCTTGTGTTATGACAATTGCCGTTTTTACTTACTGTTATGTATTACAAATGTCTTCAGTCACCTTATTGTTACAAATGTTGTGTATAACAATTGCCAATTACCTTACGATTGTGGTACCTGCTTTCCCATCCTGCTGTTTGCACTAATCTTTTGACGTATTTATTGAAAAACATCCTGCTGTTTGCACTAATCTTTTGACGTATTTATTGAAAACTGGTACTGGTCTCTCCTCATGTCCCCCCCCCCACACGACTACCCTCGTGTTCTTGCCAGCTATCAGTTCCGCAACTGGTCACACCTTTTTCGCTAAGCCATATGCTGCGTAATCTCCCTCCAGTGACCGAGTCCCCTACTTTGCCTGGCCGGCTTACGGTTCCATAAGCCGGACGCGACTGCAGCATTCTACCGCTAATGCCGTATCTTCCCGCTTCCCTGATCCTTTTCCTCGACGCCGGTTTTCTGCCTTCCCCCCTATATCGACCTCCTCGCGGGTCACCTCGCCCGTGAATAAACCTGTCTAGTTTTTGGAACCCCTCGCTCGTCCAGGATGCCAACCCCTGCCCAGCTTGGGCACCCTCCAGCCGGGCCACTGTCCCCTGCCTTTCATTCCGACTCAAGGTTCCCGTGAGCCTGGTTGCTGTCCCATGTTTTCCCGCATCAGCGGTACTCACACCTGCTCTTGCCGTTCTCAGCTCAGCCCCCTATGTAACCCTACCCCTTCCCTGTCTCCAGCCCCTGTGGTCTATACACTTTCCTTTTCTACCCATCGCCGGCCAGCCTCGTACCTTTTTACCCTGTCCCCCCTCGCCTGCGCCTCATACTGGAATCGTCTAATGAGCCCGTTATAGACTCCTGCCTCCCCACGCAAAAGCCGTAATCCTTTCACTGTCCCACCCTACCTTTCCTTCTCTGCCTGCCCTTACACTCTCCTAGATTCTCAGCCAAATCAGTTGGCAGAGTTCTCTTACTTGGTTCCAGCCCCGTCACCTCCCAACTACCTTGAGCTGTGCACTCACCCTTCCCTGCCCACATCCCCCCCCATCAGTTTCCCCAAATCTAATCCAAAATCTGTCCTTCCTCCAGTACCCTCTGCTTACTTATAAAAATAGTATGTTTGTATCTATGTACCTGTACTTGTACTGTATAACCTGCACTGTTCTACTTGTATTGTAATTGTACCTCCCGGGTCGTGCCTGAAAATAGTCACTTGCTGGCTAGTGCACCTACCCGGTTAACAAAAACTAAATAAATAAATAAATAAAAGTTTAGTGTTAAAAAGCTACTGAAATTATTAGGGTGTGGTAACCGGTCCATATCGGTTCTAAAAAAAACGGATTTAATTACGTTTTTTTCCAAGACCCGTAACACGGTCAGAAACCGATAGGGGTGTCTTGCCTGGCGGATTGCCGAAAAAAGGGTAAGTTGTGGATAGGATTGGCCATGTCTGAGAAACCCAAGAAAAAAACCGGGCCCACTGGGTTTCATCACTGTAGTGTGTGTGGGAAAGCCTTTGCCAAGGCTGATCCCCACACCACCTGTGTTTATTGTCTGGGGTTTGACCACCTCAATTCAGACTGCCAAATTTGTAAAAGTTTTCCCAAAGCTACCCTGGATAAGAGAGTAGGTAGACTGAGGGAAAGGGAGGCCGAGAAGTCCGCTGACCCAGATGGCCAGCCGGTTCAGTTCGACCAAACCAGAAGGGTGCCCTCTGACCAGGCGTAAACTTCGGGCAAAAAGGATTCTGAGGAGTCGGTTCCGCTAAAAGGAAGAAAAGGGAAAATCATCTGTTCGATCCACAAGTTCTTTCTCCGACCGCTGATGAAATAGCCAAAGGGATAAGGATAATTCAATCGCTAACGTGTTCCGCTGAACCGCACCATCTGTCAGGGGCTTGGTTCTGCCGGTTCTCCCGTTCGGATTATACTTTAGAAGAATTTTATGAACCGGAGGAGGAGGAAGGAGAGTAGAGGATAATGATGATGATGGTGATTATGAAAGTCTGGATGTGCCTATTGACCCAGACATCTCCCCAGACAGACCTTCAGGTGTTTCTCCTCCTAGGCTTTCTGAGTCCCCTTCCCATTTCATGTTTTACAAGAAAGTGGCTGAAACCCTCCAGCTTCCAATGGAAGAAGCAGTAGAGGATCAGGAGGAGCCTGATTTTGTAGAGATGATGGACATCCCTGAGTCCAGGAGATTGTCTATTACCCTCCATAAATCCCTTGGGAAACAGACATTTAAAATTTTAAAGACTCCTAATTCCATACATCCTGTGGACAGAAGAATGGACAAGAGGTATACCCTTTCAGGCTCGGATACGGAGTTCCTTTCCCAGCAATGCAGCCATGTTGGGGTAGTGCAGGCTGCTGCCTGTGATAAGGCAAATATTCTCTTAGCTACCCCAGATAAGGACTCCAGGAGGACTGATGCCATGGCAAAGAAGCAGTACATGGCAGCTTCCTTGGGACTCAGGCAGGCTAACTATATGGCCTACACAGCTAGATACCAGAAGTCCAGGTGGGACACTGTGCTGGCTCTGGCTAAACAGGCTTCTGACCAGCTTGCTAAGGAGCTGGAGCAGGTGGCAGCGGATGGGATTGAGGCATCCAAGGTGCAATTTCATGCTGCTGTGGACTCCAGTGATGTTTCATCTAGAGTCATGGCTACATCTGTGGCCCTTCGGGAGGACGGCTTGGCTCAGATGTACTAGCCTATCACAGGATACCCAGGCTAAGGCCATGGATTTCCCTATCATTGGTAATTCTCTGTTTGGGGAGCAGACAAAGAACTACATGAAGAAGATGGACAAGTACAGGACCACCTATAGGAGTGCTCAGGCCAAAGAAAGGCAAGCCACTCCTCAGAGGCAGCCCATGCCTCCTCTTCTGCTTAAGTTCAGAGGGGGTTCTTCAAAGGGAGAGGCAGATGGGGAATGAGCAGGCCTGCTTCCACCCCTCATCCTAAAGCCCCTGCCAAGCAGACACCCTGATGGGTCTGCCTGGGCCGATTCTCCAATACCTGTAGGGGGCAGGCTGGCTTACTTTGTCCAGGACTGGAAGTCTTTAACATCAGACAAGTGGGTCCTGGAAGTAGTAAGTCAGGGACTGGTTCTTAGCTTCAAAAAAATTTCCCAAGATGAGAACCAGATCCTTTCCACCTGCAAATCCATCAGAGACCCCTGCCCTAGAGGCAGAGGTTTCTTCCCTTCTGGCTCTCATAGCCATAGAAAGGGTTCCTACCCTACACAGGGGCAAAGGATTATACTCCAGGTACTTTCTAACCCCCAAAAAGACAGGAGAATGGTGGCCCATCCTGGATCTAAGATATCTGAACAAGCACCTTTTAAAACCAAAATTCAAAATGGTGACTCTGGGAATAATTCTGCCCTCTCTAAGGCCAGGGGACTGGCTAGCCTCTCTGGACCTCAAAGATGTCTATTTTCACATTCCCATGAGGTGCTCCCACAGAAATTACCTCAGGTTCGAGTTGCCCTCAGGCCACTATCAATTCAGAGCAATGCCCTTTGGCCTAACATCAGCCCTAAGGGTGTTCACAAAGTGCCTGGCAGTAGTGGTTGCTTTCCTAAGGAGAAAAAAGATCTCCATCTTTACATACTTGGACAACTGGCTCATAGTGGGTCAGTCTCCAGACCAAGTCAAGTCACATCTTCAAATAACCCAGGACTAGAGGGCATGGGATGAAGTTGGAGGGAGGACGATTCAGAGGAAACATGAGGAAGAATTTCTTCACAGAACGGGTGGTGGACAAGTGGAACACCCTGCCAGAGGAAGTGGTGGGGGCTGAAACAATCACGGGATTTAAGAATGCATGGGATAGACATAAAGGAATTCTGGAGGTCAGGGGTAAGGGGCAACAGACTTCTAGTAAAACATAAACTGAACTTACAAGCTCAAATGGGCAGACTGGGTGGGCCATAGGCCCTTATCTGCCGACACTGTCTATGTATCTATGTAGGAAGTGCTCACTTCCTTAGGATTCCTTCTCAACCTTCCAAAGTCATTTCTAAAGCCAGTACAGCTCCTCACCTTTATAGGGGCAGAGCTGGATACAGTAAGAGCAAAAGCCTTCCTTCCCTGGACAGGGCAAGGACCCTTAAGAGCTAGCCTCTTCATTCACCCTTCAGGTGTCTCGACCAGCAAGGCACTTCTTGCAGCTCCTGGGCCACATGGCAGCCTCTACAGCAGTGGTCCAGGGGCCAAGATTGCAGATGAGGGACATTCAGTTCCCCTTAAGAGCCTTCTGGTCCCAAAGAAAGGATTCCCTTACCAAACTAGTCCCAGTGACTTGAACCCTGATCCAGGCTTTGCAATGGTGGCGGGATCAGGACAATTTAAGACAGAGAGTTCCTTTTGTCACTCAGTCTCATTCAGTGATACTCAACACAGATGCCTCCCTGCTGGGCTGGGGAGCCAACTTGGGGGATCTTACCACTCAAGGGCTGTGGTCACCTCAAGAATCTCTGCTTCACATCAGTCTCTTGGAACTCAGAGCAGTGTTTCTAGCTCTGCAAGCCTTTTCCAAATCTGTACAGAACAAGGTGGTCCAGATCAGAACAGACAATACCACCACAATGTGGTACATCAACAAGCAAGGAGGCACTCGATCTACGGCCTTGTGCACAGAAGCAATGAAGTTGTGGTCTCTGGCCTGTTCCCTGCAAACCTCTCTGATAGCAGTTCATCTCCCAGGGAAGGACAATGTCCTAGCAGATGCTCTCAGTAGGATATCTCAGGGCCATTACGAATGGACCCTAGATCCCCTAGTTTTGGAAGTGATTTTCTTGAGATGGGGCACTCCACAGATAGATCTTTTTGCAGCCCTAGACAATCACCAACTTCCTCTCTTTTGTTGCAGACCCCCAGTCTTGGGCTCAGTCCCCCTGGATGCTGTGATTCTGAATTGGGAAGGGAAGTTCCTGTATGCTTCCCCCCCATTCCCTCTCCTGTTCAAGGTGCTAGTCAAGATCAGGTCTCAACCATGCAAAGTGATTCTGATTGCTCCAGACTGGGCCAGACAGCCCTGGTGCCCACTGTTGCTGTCCTTAGCAGTCCACCTTCCCCTGTCTCTTCCCAGGAATTACAACCAGTTGACATCCTCTCAGGGAAGGATTTGGTATCCGAACCTCAAATCTCTCAATCTCAAGGCCTGGCTCTTGAAGAGTTAGAGTTTGCTGATCTGCACCTCTCTCAAGGGGTTCTGGATATCCTTAAGGCTTCTCGAAAGCCTTCCACCAGAAAGACTTGCAACTCCAAATGGAAAAGGTTCACTATTTGGTGCTCTAGCAAGCATATTTCTCCAGAATCTGCTG
This sequence comes from Neoceratodus forsteri, assembly GCA_016271365.2. Lineage (NCBI taxonomy): Eukaryota > Metazoa > Chordata > Ceratodontiformes > Ceratodontidae > Neoceratodus > Neoceratodus forsteri. The sequence continues at coordinate 243,578,362 of CM057451.1, forward strand.
GGTTGCCTACAGTCCTGGACTATATGGTTCATCTTAATGGCTTGGGACTTAGACCAGCTACACTTAAAGTGCATCTGGCAGCTGTTTCTGCCTTTTTGTCAGTAGGCAAGTCCTCCCCTGTTTCGGCCCATCCTGTCTTTTGTAAATTCTTCAAGGGATTGCTGCACACAAATCCCCCCTTTAGAGACCCTGCTCCTGCTTGGGACCTTAATGTTTGCATTGCTCAGCTTATGCAACCACCCTTTGAGCCTTTGTCCTCTGCAGAGCTTAAGTACTTGACTTGGAAAACTATGTTTTTGGTAGCCATTACCTCTGCCAGGTATATCAGTGAACTGCAAGCCCTGTCAGTGGAGCCTGATTTTATCTCTTTCCATAGAGATAAAGTGGTCCTAAGGACTAACAGGAAGTTTTTGCCTAAGGTGGTTTCAGATTTCCACCTTAATCAGTCTGTGTTTCTCCCTGTTTTCTTCACTGACCATTCCTCCTCTGGAGAGAGGAGGTTGCACAGCCTAGATGTAAAAAAGGCCCTTAGCTACTACACAGAGCGCACCAAGGGTCACAGGTTTGAGTCCCTCCAGTTGTTCCTCACATATGGAGAGGTCGGTAAGGGCAAACCTGCCACTAAAAGATCTGTTGCCAGGTGGATTGTCTCTTGTATACAATTCTGCTATGAAAAACTGGGTAGAACCCCACCTTCAGGCCTGAGGGCTCACTCTACCAGAGGTACAGCTGCTTTTCTAGCTGCTGCCAGGGATATTCCTATTTTAGAAATTTGTCAAGCAGTCACCTGGAAAACAGTCCATACATTCACCAAGCATTACTCTCTGGATATGCAGGCTAGGAGTGATGCTCGGTTTAGCACAGCAGTACTTCAGAGCCTATTCCCAAAGTAGATTCTGTCCCTGCTCCATGGAGGTACTGCTTGGTAGTCTGCAATTGTCAAAATACAGCAAGACTTCATGTTGTTTGAAGAAAAAATTACTCACCTTAGTAATGTTGTTTCTTCTAATGGAGTCTTGCTGTATTCTGACTCCCTTCCCCTCTCAAAACCTGGTTTTGGGATGTGGGTGGGCAGGAGCAGTGTTGGCACCCTAGAGGTGCCCTTTTTCACCCTCCTTTATTTTGGGTGTGTGTTGTGTTTTGTTTTTTGGGTTTCCTGACTTGAGTCTTTGCTTTGAAACCAAAAAAACACTTTTTTTGATAAATTTAGTTGCCAGTTGGTTAGTGTGAGTCTTACAGTTTCCACACACAACTTCTAGTGAGTATTGCTCGTAAAGATCTGACAGTTGGAGTTTAAACAACAGCAGACAGAGACTTCAACCGAGCTCGAGCTCAGCGTTCCATGCCCTGCATGGAAAGTTAACTCTTTGTTCTCCGGGGCAGTTCAAAGGTTGGAGATCACTGCAATAGTCAGAATACAGCAAGACTCCATTAGAAGAAACAACATTGCTAAGGTGAGTATTTTTTTCTTATTGCCAGTTATGAAATGGTATACAGTAACTAATCCAGAATCCTGATTGACTGAAAAGCTCAAAAATTACTGTTGATATCACATGCATAAGCGCACTGGGAAAAAAAAAATCAATGACCTCACTGACCTGTTTACATTAAGCAGGAACAGCTTTATCAGTACACCTCAGTTTACATACTTGTATTTAAAACAAAATCTGGTTAGAGCTAAAATGGCTGCTAGTGCATTTATGTGACATGGGAGTGATGTGACAGTTTGTAAAGCTGTGAAGTAGTTGTCTCTCTTTCTCAGACATTGGAGCATACACCCTGCTTATTACTGCCATGCCTTATCCCTACTGGTGGTTTAGAAAAAAACATTTAGAAAAATGAAATATCACTATTTTTTCAGGCTGGCCAATGGCTGCTCTAGTTCTGATGGTATACTCTGCCTGAGCCTAAACTAGAAGGAGTGAATGTCTGCCAGCAATACCACCTGACGTACTGTATAAGGTAACTGCGTATCTTCCCAGACATAAAGTCTCCACCACTCATTCACACTAATGGGGATCTATGCCGGAGGCGCTAGGACCCAGCGGGAGCAAACTTTTGCAGGAGGCGGCGCCCAGAGATGGAGCCGCGAGGTAGTGCCGTAAGCCTCTGCTGGAGTAAGCAATGACTTTCTCAGTGTCGACCCTCCAACTGCCTCAGTTCCTTTTTTCCCCGCCGTCGAGTGCACTTCAGTGACGATGTCGCTTGCCCGCCGGGAGTCAAATTTCAAACTAGCAGCATAGTTTTCAGTTTTTTATTTTGTAGTATTTTTCAAATAAAGTACCGCTTACGATAATTTATTCTCATTAAAGAAAGAAGTCTCAGCCTACATTGAGGGTGTCGACCATGAGCAGGTCAGGTGACAGAAGGGAGACTTCGTATGAAAGCTGTTCTGTCAGCCAGGCTGGGACCAGTCCACTGCCTTCTCTGGAGGGGGGGTCTGACAACGGATGGTCCAGTGCCTGAGGGGAAGGGTGGTCCCCCCGGAAGCATAAAAGAAAATGGTCGCATTCTCGGCACTGTTCGGCCTCAAGCTCTTCTTCGGCCCGTAGGTCAAGAAAGAGAAGGCATCACTCAAGGTCTCCTCCTGATATGTCTGTGCATCGACGGTCGGTCATTGGAGTCAGTTGCCGGTCTCCTCTTTCAAAGTTGCTGGTTTCTGTTTCTGGTCACCAACCTCTTCGACATTATAGCCCTTCCCCGCATTCTGGTAGGGCTTCCGATGAGCAGTTTCATCAGTGGGCCGCTCTCATGGAGCAGTGGGCTCGGAGGTTGGTCCAACTGCCTAGCCCGGTCACTCCAGGGCCTTCGGGTTCTTCAGGAGATTGGGCAGCGCGATTGGGCCTTCCTGGTCGTGCGGTGCCCTCTTCGGTGCCGTCGACTCTGTGCTCAGGTGTTTTCCCCCCTCACGTGGTTGCGGTGCAGGGGGCCACACCGATGCCTCTATCTCCTGGTATTCTTTCTTCCTTTCTTCCCCTCAAATCTGAATTTTCAGGGCCCTGAGTTGGTGTTTGTGCCGTTGGCCTTGGTGGGTCACTTGGCACCGATTTCGGTGCCGATGCACCTGTCGGCGCCATCCTCAGCACTGTTTGGTTCGGCGCCATTGAGCTTCTCAGTGCCGTGTGCCCTTTTGGCACCATCTTCAGCGTCATGTGGCTTTTCGGCACCATGTTCTTCTTTGGCACTGTCTGCTCTGTCAGCATCGTGCAGCCTTTCAGCGCCATGTTCTTCGGCGCCGAGACTGGGCTTTTCGTCAGCCAATCTTCAGGGCTTCTCCTCTTTGAATTCTTTTCCTTCCTCTTTTCCTGCTGATTTTCGTTCCTTTTCTCTCCATACAGTCCCTCCTGGACTATCAGGAGATGATATTGAGCCTGACCCAGATCTTAGACTGGGTGATGATGTGGAAGGAGCAGAACCTAATCCTATTACAGAGCCTGTGGTTGAGGACCTGTCTTTTAAGTCTCTGTTGAGAAATTTGAATTCCACTCTTTCTCTCCAGACCATGGACATCGATCCTGGGAAGCTTTTAAGACTCCAATACCTTCATGTTCCGGACATCCCTATGGATTTAACTCCCTCGGTACAACCCTCCCTTGAGGCGCTGTCTCAAATGGTATGGAATAATCCTGCTCTCATTCCTTCTGTGGCTAAGTCCATAGATAGGAAGTATGCTGCTCCCAAGGATCAACCTATTTTGTCCTCCCAAGCCTTTTCGGATCCTATTGTAGTCTTGGCAGAGAATGATAAGGATGTTTTTCCTCAGGCTACTACAGTTCGACCTTTAAACAAAGAATCTTGTAAGACAGATACTTTAAGTAAGAGAGTCTTTGCTGCATCCACCCTGGGTATGCGTATCACCATCTACCAGGGCTATTTCTCTCAATATGAGTATATTCTTTGGCATTCGCTCAAACAAATGGTTGAAGCTCTACTGGACTTGGACGGTAATTCAGAGCTTCTTCAAGCCATAACCAGGGGTATCGAGTCCAACAACCAGCAGGTTAAAGCAGCTATGGACGCCTTCGATACAACCTCACGAGCGGCAGCGACGGGCATTTGTACCTGCCGCCATTCCTGTCTGTGCACTTCAGGTTTCACGAATAATGCCAAACAACAGGTCATGGGGTTGCCCTTCAATGGTGTGTATCTCTTTGGCCCTCAAGTAGAACAGGCTCTAGAGGCCACACAAAAGACTAGGTCAGCCATTAAATTGGCTCAACCTCCTCCTGCCCCTCTCGAGGGGGAGTTAACAAACACCAGTTTCATAACCGTCAGTCCTTTCGAGGCAAAGGCAGGGGGGTTTCAATAAAAAACAAGCCCCTCAGCCTTAAAAGAAAACACAACAGAAGGCACAAGAACCCAAAGCGCCCAGTGCTGCCTTCTGAGTTGTTGGCCCAAGTCCCAACTCAGCTGCCTGAGGGGGACTCTTCCTCAGCAGTGGGAGGTCATCTGACTCAATTCTACAATTGGTGGAAGTCCATAACATTGGACAAATGGATTCTCCAGATAATCTACAAAGGGTATTCCCTCAATCTTTTAGAGACCCCTCCGGATCGTCCCTCCAAACGACAGCCCAGGCTTTCAGTACTTCAGTCAGAACTTCTCGTCTCTGAGATACAAGGCCTTCTGAACAACAGGGCAGTGGAAGTAGTTCTACTGGATAAACGGAACACAGGTTTCTTCTCCCATTACTTTCTGGTTCCAAAGTAAACCAGGGACATGCGCCCCATTTTGGACCTCAGCAAATTAAACAAATTTCTTCCCAAAGAGAAATTCAAAATGATATCACTAGGAACCCTGCTACCTTTGCTTTATCAACACGACTGGTTAGCCTCCCTGGACATGCAGGATGCTTACCAGCATATCCCTATTCACCCAAGGCATCATAAATACTTGAGGTTTGTGGCTTTGGGCCAGCATTATCAGTTCAGAGTCCTGCCCTTTGGGCTGTCCTCAGCGCTGCAAGTTTTTACAAAGTGTTGTACAATACTCTCAGCACATCTCAGAAAAATCAGAGTACAAGTGTTCCCATACCTGGACGACTGGCTTCTAGCAAGTCCTTCCAGGCAGGGAACACTCAACGCCATTACCACAGCCTCAGACTTTCTCACATCCATGGGGGTCCTGCTAAACCTCAAGAAATCACAGCTGCAGCCCTCACAGAGGCTCCTTTTCATAGGAACTCTTCTGGACACCTCCTATGCGAAAGCTTTTTTACCAGAGGAGAGAAGGACTGATATTCTGCAGATGGCCCAACTCTTCAGAGAGAACAGCTCAGTAAGAGCTATCTTGATGCAGTGGATGCTAGGTCTCATGGCGTCCTCGGTGTTCACTGTACTCCTAGCATGCCTGCACATGAGAACCTTTCAATGGATGCTCAGTACTCAGTGGTCTCCTACCCTCACCCTCAGTCCTTTCTCATCAAGGTGACAGAACCTCTGAAGAAGTCACTCATCTGGTGGTCACAAGAGGACAACCTTCTGAAAGGGTATCCCTTTGCTCCCCTCAAACATCAGGTTTCCATTACCATGGACGTGTCCCTGATGGGGTGGGGAGCTTACTTTCAGACTCTCCACATTCAAGGTACATGGACTCAGGAAGAGTCCCAGCTTCACATAAATGTCCTAGAAATGAGGGCCGTGCTTTATGCAGTCCGGGCTTTGAAGGACATTTTTTGTCACAAGAACATTCTCCTTCAAATGGACAACAAAGCAGTGATGTATTACATCAACAAGCAGGGTGGTGCTCACTTTTACCCCTTATGCAGGGAAGTGATGAGAGTGTGGGAATGGTGCTTGGAGCACAAGGCTCTAATTCAGGCGGTCTACCTGCCAGGAGTGCAGAATGAACTGGTAGACCATCTCAGCAGAACAGACACAGATCCTCATGAATGGGCTCTCGACTCAACCGTAGTTTAGTCACTATTCACAGAGTGGGGAACTCCAGACCTGGACCTTTTTGCACCCCCATTCAACATAAAACTGCCTCTCTTCTACTCCAGAAATCCAGGGCCTGGCATTTTCTGTCAGGATGCGTTCAGGCCTCTGTGGACAAAATACTTTCTATGTGCCTTTCCACCTCTTCCTCTAATTCAGAGGGTACTTCTCAAGTTCGAGTCCCAGGGGGACAAAATGATCCTCATTGCTCCCTTCTGGCCTCGACAAATATGGTTTCCGTTACTCAACAGTATGTCGGAAACCCCTCCGAAAGTGCTTCCCCTTCAGATGAACCTTCTGACTCAGGGGCCTGTGGTCCATCCCAATCTGAGATCGCTTCACCTTCACGCTTGGCTCCTGAAGAGATAGAAGTGAACAGGTTCAATGTCTCTTGCAGAGTTTCAGATATCCTTCTGGCTGCATGCAAGCCAGGCACTAGGAAAACTTACACAGCCAGATGGAAGTGTTTTTCGCTCTGGTGTGCAAAATTCTCTTTGAATCCCTTTTCCTGCCCATGAAAAAAAGTTCTAGAGTACCTTTTAGACCTCTCAAATTCAGGCCTGCAATACTCTACAGTCAAGGGTCACCACTGTGCCATTTCAGCTTATCATGAGCCAATATTTTCCTTGTCACTGGCTCAGTTACCTGTGGTTAAGAGGTTTCTTAAGGGTATTCTGCATACCAGACCTCTTGTCAGACGTCCAGTCGCAGCCTGGGACATTAATCTTGTGCTAAACATGCTCACTCGAAAACCTTTTGAGCCTCTAGCTACCTGTGAGTTGAAATTTCTCACTTGGAAAATGGCCTCCCTGGTGGCCATTACCTTGGCCCACAGGGTCTCTGAGATACATGCCTTGGTCACAGACCCTCCATATACTGTGTTTCATAAAGACAAAGTAGTTCTTAGGACCAATCCTAAGTTTCTCCCTAAGGTTGTTTAAGAATTCCACCTAAACCAACCTTTGGTCCTTCCTACTTACTTTGCCAACTTCCAAAATGAAAGGGAGTGTTCTCTTCATTCCTTGGATGTCAAAAGAGCTTTGCATTTCTATTTAGATATAACAAAAGATTTTCGCAAAGCTCAACAACTGTTTGTTTTCTTCAGCGAGACCCGGGTGGGTCAACCTGCTGCTATCAGAAGTATTTTAGCATGGCTGGTGGTATCCCTTCGCCACTGTTATTCCATGGCGCAGGTTAAGCTGGAAGGCAGAGTGTATGCTCACTCTACTAGAGCGGTTGCGGCATCCCTAGCAGAAATCCATAACATGCCCATTGCAGATATTTGCAATGCGGCTACCTGGAGCTCAGTACATACTTTCGTCAAACACTATGCCCTGGATGTCCATGCCAGACGACATGTTTTGTTTGGCAGAACCATCCTTAATGGACTTCTGTCCTAAATTTGTGAGCTCTTGGTCTCCCTTGCCACCCTCTTGGGGGATTATTAGCTCAGTACTCTCCCATTAGTGTGAATGAGTAGTGGAATCTTTATGTCCGGGATGATATGGAAATTACGTTCCTACCGTAATTCTTGATCTTCTTGGACGAAGTCTCCAACACTCATTCACATGCCCACCCACCATCCCCCGAGCTCACTTCTCTTGTTGGTCTTCACTCCCTCAATCTTTAGGCTGTGAAGACTTCTTTCTTGACCCTTCTTATACAGGTCTTCCGGACTATCTTATGTCCGGTTTTTGGTTAGGCTATCCTTCTAGGTTAGTTACGCTGTACCTCCTCGGGGAAAAATGGTACTGAGGTGGTTGGAGGATCGACACCGAGGTAGTCATTGCCACATGAGCAGAGGCTCGCAGTGCCGCTCCTCTTGGCTCCATCTCTGGCACTGGCCCTCCTGCAAAAAGTTTGCTCCCGCTGGGTCCTAGCGCCTCCGGCATAGATCCCATTAGTGTGAATGAGTGGTGGAGACTTCGTCCAAGAAGATCAAGAATTACGGTAGGTATATAATTTCCATTTTTCAGACCCCAGGAATCCCTCACTATGCTTAACTACTGCAAATCAGCCTGGTGGTTTGAGCAACCCCAGATAGTTGAATTTTATGCAAATTAGAGAATCTTGGAATTAAATTCAAATTTCTGCTGTGTGATCATGCTCCACGCTGCCCCCAACATCAGATTTATTTCTCCACCTGAGGAAGAAGTCGCTCCGAAGAGCTCTCCCCATCTTTCTTCATCTGATCACAGTTGTCTTTACTATTTTGTTTACCTTTGAACAGTTTTATTTTAGTTTTTAAAATCTCTGTGTTAGTCTTTATTTCCCTTTTTTCTAAACTTTTACCACTATATTCCAGTTCCCAGAGTGGTTCCTGTAACTGGAGAAAGTTCTTTGACCCACGTTTCTTTCCACTTTGGAAACTGCTTTAAAAAAATGTATATAAAGGTCTCTTTTATTTACTGCTTTCCTTACCATTTTGCAAAATTGTTTTTTGTTCCGGATCTCTTTTTTTGGGAACCGAGATGCAATTGGTATTTTTTTTATCTAAATTTCTCTGTTAAAATAATTAGTTAGCAATTCATTTTTTTGTTGTGGAACTGAACTGCAAACTATATTTCTTCCGCTTTTTTGGAACTGGACCGAATTTGGGTTTGCTGTGACTCATATATCTGACAGACCCAAAAAGAAAACAGGACCTACAAGCTTAAAAATGTGTTAAAACTGTTTTAACTTCTTGCCTAAGGCAGACTGCCATGAGTTGTATCTGAGATACCTGGGTCCAGATCACTTTTTTTCCGATTGTGAACTTTGTATCAAGTTTTGCCTTAAGACTATTAAAAAGAAGGCTAAAAAGTTAGAAGACCTTATGACTTCTCAGTCTGCCTCAATATCACCAACACTCTCAGAAGAGGGTCCAGCCCCTCACAGTAAGCAGAAGGACAAGTTTGCTAAAGATGGCTCAAAGTACGGAGTGTGTGAATGGGGGAAACCTTAAACTAGTAAACACAAGAGTGTCTGAGCAGGTACTGGAGAAGGTGCCTGCTAAGAAAAAAACAAAAAGAAAAACATGTTGCTGCCTCTCCTTCTAAAGAAGGAAAGGAGTTCTCAGTGGACAAAAGTAATATGCCCTGGTAGAGGACATGACCAAGGCATGGCAGTTTTTCCAAACCTATCAGGCCATGGGTTCACTGATGGGCATGCCAGTTGCCCCTTCCCCAGTTCTAGTACCTACCATGGTTCCAAAGGACCAAGGGCCTGAATTTTATTATGATGAAGAAGAGGAAGAAGGAGAACCTCTTGTGCCTGATGGTTCCCCAGAACAAGAATTTTACTATCCTCCCAGAGCCCAGGATGACTTCTCCTCACATAGTTCTTTGGTTAGGCAGATGGTCAACAACTTGCACCTGTCTACCCAGGAGACTGCTGAGGATGAAGACGAGGTAGAATTCCTGGATATGATGTGATTAACCCCGACCAAGAGGTTGCTACTACGGGTTCACAAGTCCCTAAAGAATTCAACCTGCAAATTGTTGCAAACACTAACCTCTACCCCAGGTATTGACAAGAAAATAGAAAGAAGTACCAGCTGGACAAACAGTGCACTTTATACCTTTACTCCCACCCTGACCATGAGGCAGTAATACAGGCTGCAACCTGTGATGAAGCAAAAATTCCCCTCTCTACCCAGCCCCCGGATGAGAACTCCAGGAAGCTTGATAGCATGGCACAAAAAAAGGTCTTCACCTCAGCATCCCTGCTTTTGAGACAAGCAGCCTGCATGGTTTATGCTGCCCAGAACCAGAAGGCTTTGTGGAGCTTCATTCTGGCCATGAGACAGAAAGCTTCTGGTGACCTAGCTCAAGACTCAACCAACACTGCTAAGACAGCCATGTATGCCACCAGATATCAGTTCCACATGGCAGTGGATGCAAATTACGCTGCCTCCAGGATCATAGCTCATGCAGTTTCCCTGAACAGGTTTCCTTGACTTAGGACCACCAACCTCATTAAGGACATTAACAAAATGGAGGCAGTCCTGAAAAGGGCAACCAAAATGGTGCAGGGACCGCATCAATAAACATATGAGGACAGATTAACGGAGCTCAATATGTATATACTAGAGCAAAGGCAGGAGAGAGGTGATATGATCGAAACATTCAAACATCTTAAGGCATTAACAAGATGAGAGTCTAACAAGTTTCAATATAAGAAAAATAGCAGGACAAAAGGACACAGCATGAAATTAGAGGGAGGCCGATTAAGGGGTAATGTGAGGAAGTTCTTTTTCACATAAAGGGTGGTGGGTGCATGGAACGGCCTACCTCAGGAAGTGGTGGATATGAATACAGTGCAGGGCTTCAAAACAGGCATGGGATAGGCATAAGGGAGCAATACAGATGAGTATGAATAGATAGACCATGGCATTGACAGAGTAAAGACCTATGGCACATTCATAAGGTAGAAAAAGAAATGGGCAGACTGGATGACCTTGTGGTCCTTATCTGCTGTCAACTTCTATAATCTTCTGTGTTTCTTCCAGGACACTCGGACAAATGCTTTGGATTTTCTGTGTGAGGGAAATTCCCTGTTTGGTGACACGATAGAGGCATATATGAAGAAGGTGGAAGAGTACAAAGCCACCTACAAGAGTAATACTGAAAAAGAAAAGGCCTCCACTTCCAGCAGGCCTTATGGAAAGGGAGGTAGAGGTAGGGGACATTTTTCCTGGGGTTTCCTTGCCTATGATTTATCCCAGATAAGGGGTTTCTTCAGAGGCAGAGACAGAAGGGGCTGTAAGCATGCTGACTCAACCCCAGCACCTAAGGCCCAGCCTCAGCAGAACACCTGGCAAGTTGGTCCAGGTCGCTCACCCATTGCCAGTGGGAGGAAGGCTGGCTCACTTTTTTCAGGAATGGAAAAACATCACCACTGACAAGTGGGTCCTGGAAGTAGTGTGCCAGGGGCTCACCCTGCAATTCAGAAGGTTCCCAAGACTGCAGGTTCACAAAAACTTTACACCAGTCACTCCAACAGAAAAAAAGTTCTGCTGGAATTGGAGGTAAGGAAGTTGTTACAAGCAAAAGTAGCAGAAAGTCCCCCCACCACAGTGGGGAAAGGGCCTTTACTCTAGATACATCCTGACCCAGAAGAAAAATGGGAAGTAGTGTCCCATTTTGGGCCTCCGATATCTGAACAAACCCTTCAAAAAGGAAAAGTTTGTGATGGTAACTGTGACTGCAGTAATCTCAACCCTTCAGCAAGGGGACTGGCTAGGGTCTCTGTACCTGAAGGATGCCTGTTTTCATATCCCAATCAGACCCCATCATAGAAAATACCAAGGCTCAGGTAAGGAATAGTTATTACCAGTTCACAGCCCTCTCCTTCAGACTCTTCTCAGCTCCCAGAGTGTTTACAAAGTGCTTGGCCATGGTGGCAGCACATCTGAGGAGGCATGGAGTGGTAGTTTTCCCTTATCTCGACGACTGGGTAGTTGCAAGGAAATCACAACAGGTGGCCAAGGCCTCTCTCCTCCTCACCCAGCATACCCTGCAGGGTCTGGACTTCATCATAAATACTCAGAAGTCCCAGTCAGAACCAGTATAAGTTCCAGAATTCATAGAAACAGAATTGAAAGCCCTCCAAGGGAGGACCTTCCTCCCATGAGAGAGTGGCAAACCTGGTAAGCCTGGCAAAGTCTTTCAGGCTCAGCCAGCCCAGGCCTGCAAGAGACTTCCTCCAGCTATTAGGCCACATGGCCTCAGGTTCCAAATGAGAGCCATCCAGTACCACCTGCGGCCCACTGATCCCAAAGGCAAGACCCTCTCTGAAGGCTGGTGCCTGTGAAAAGGTCTCTCTTAAGAGCATTGGACAGGTGGAAAGAAGAGGGCAATCTCAGGGAGGGTGTGCACTTCCTACAGCAGTCACTCACAGCAGTACTAACAATAGATGCCTCCCTCCTGGGTTGGGGTGTCCACTGTGACGTAACTATGCATACTTCCCGTACGCACTTGCGTACAGATTTTTCTCAAAACTCATCATTTGTTTTATTAAAACTGGCCCTATGAATTTTCCTGTGGCCCTGCTGCCTGCATGAATTTTCATTCAGCTGAGGACTTGGAGAGAGTTGATGATGGCACGACTGAGCATACTAGTTTCTTATTGGTGGTGCCTACTCAAAGAGATCAGAGCGGTGGTTGTAATTTGGCAGTATTTCCTTAGCACTCAAGAACACCACATAAACAATAAAGATTTTAAATGGTTTTATTTGTATTCTTAGAATAGAATAGCATAATTGCTTTTGCAATGTGTAGATTGTATTTTTTTTGTGAATAAGTTTTTATTTTACAGTAAAAAGAATAATTTACAATTATGCGTAGGTTGTATTTGTTCAGTCTGGCTGGTCACTGTGATGTAATTCTGAGAGCCACGTTTGCCTTGAACTAAACTTTTTAGATCAATGCAAATAACAAAACATCACCTCCGCCAATGCTGTCAGTCTTTTGAAGTACAGGGAGTCACTCCGTTCAGTATAAACATAAATGCACTTGGCATCTCCCTCGAGAATTACTGTACAACATATTTCAGTGGAACAGTTAAAAAATCGGTTCCCCTCATCTCATGTTTTTGACGTTATGTACTGCATTAGCTAAGAGGAACCCTGTGCTCGAAGTTCGAATTGAGGGGGTATGCCATATAGGCACTTTTAGCCGGAGCAGGAGCATGCCCCAGTTTTTCCCCAAATTCAGTCCCTGGAAGAACAAATCAGTCAGAAGTACCAGACTGTGACTGCGCTACCGATTTTATTTGGCTCAATATGACTATAATGAGATGTTTGTTCACATCACGTTTGTCTTAAACAACTTGAAGTCTTGCTATATTCTGACAAGTGCAGTTAGCCCCAGCTTTTAAACTGCCCCAGAGAACAAAGGGTTAACCTTTATATGCAGAGCATAGAATTCTGAGCTCAAGCTCGGTTGATGTCTCTGTCTGTTTCCCTTTGAAAGCTAACCGTCAGATTCTTTACTCCGCCTCACTGAACAGTCGCTCTGGAGATTTCTTCTGCAGCTCGGTTCGAAAGTCAGTTGAAGTGTCGTTTTTTCGTCAGTTTCTAACCGAAAAGTTTTCCACATAGTCGGTTTAGTCTCTGTCTGTGGTACCGTGAGTACTAGATAGGTTTTGTATTGTGTTTTCTGTGTGGAACTTGTAAAAAGTGTGGATCGGTTCGGCTAAACCAATCATCTGCTAAATTCTTGTGTAACTTTAGAGTGTGGTTACCGGTCCTTATCGGTTCTAAAAAAAAAACGTGTTTTGAAATGTTTTTTCCAAGACCCGTGACACGGTTAGGAACCGATGAGGGAGTCTTGCCTGGCGGTTGCTGAAAAAAGGGTACGTTTGGTTAGGTTGGCCATGTCTGAGAAACCCAAGAAAAAAACCAGACCCACTGGGTTTCAGCTGATCCCCATATCACCTGTGTTTATTGTCTGGGGTTTGAACACCTCGATTCAGACTGACAAATTTGCAGACATTTTCCCAAATCTACCCTTGAAAAGAGATTAGGTAGACTGAGGGAAAAGGAGGCTGAAAAGTCCGCTGACCCGGTTGGCCAGCCCGGTTTGGTTCCAACCAAACCAGAAGGAGTGCCCTCTGACCAGAGCGGTACTTCTTCAGGCAAAAGGAGAACCAATCCCAAGGGGTCGGTTCCGACTAAAAGAAAGCGCAAAGAAAAATTGTCTGGTTTGGATCCAGAAGTCCATGTTCCGACTGCCGAAGAAATAGCCAGAGCGATTCGGATTGTGGAGTCGCTTCACCCGGTTCCGACCGATCCGTCACCTTTTGGCAGGGGCTCAGTTCGGTCGGTAACCCCAGTTCACGATTATACTTTGGAAGAATTTTATGAACCAGAGTTTGAGGAGGAAGGGGAGTTTGAAAATGATGATGGTGATGGTGAAAGTCTAGACGTGCCTGTGGAACCGGACATCTCCCCAGACAGACCTTTAGGCGTATCCCCTCCTAGGCTTTCTGAGTCCCCTTCCCACTTTACGTTCTACAGAAAGGTGGCTGAAACCCTCCAGCTTCTTATAGAAGAGGCACTGGAGGATCAGGAGGAGCCTGATTTTGTAGAAATGATAGACATCCCGGAGTCAAGGAGACTGTCTATTCCCCTCCACAAATCTTTTGGGAAACAGACACAAAAAATTCTGAAGTCTCCCAATTCTATACCTCCTGTGAACAGAAGAATGGAATAGAGGTATACACTCTCAGGCTCAGAAACGCAGTTTTTATATCACCAATGCAGCCATGTTGGGGTTGTGCAGGCTGCTGCCTGTGATAAGGCAAGCATTCCCTTGTCTTCACACCCCCCAGACAAAGACTCTAGGAAGGTTGATGCCATGGCAGAAAAGCTGTACATGGCATCTTTCTTGGGACTCAGACAGGCAAATTATATGGCCTGTACAGCTAGGTAGCAGAAGTCTAGGTGGGACACTGTACTCGCACTGGATAAACATGCCTCCCTCCAGCTAGCCAAGGTGCTGGAGGTGGTGGCTGCAGAGGGGATTGAGGTGTCTAAAGTTCAGTTTCATGCTGCTGTGGACTCTAATGATATGTCATCAAGAGTTATGGCTACATCTGTGGCTCTTCGGAGAATGGCTTGGCTCAGATGTACTAGCCTCTCGCAGGATACCCAGGCTAAGGCCATGAATTTTCCTGTAGTGGGTAATTCTCTGTTTGGGGAGCAGACAGAGAATTACATGAAGAAAATGGATGAGTACAGGACCACCTACAGGAGTGCTCAGGCCAAGGAGAGTTAGGCAACTCCTCAAAGGCAGCAGTCTAGGGGCAGGGGCATGCCTTTTCAAAGGCCTTTTTACCAAGCACAGACCTCTTCTTCCTTTTCACAGAGGGGGTTCTTCAGAGGGAGAGGTAGAAGGGGGATGAGCAGGGATGCATCCACTCCTCACCCTAAGGCCCCTGCCAAGCAGACACCCTGATGGGCTGGCCCAGGTTGACTCTCCTATTCCAGTAGGGGGCAGGCTGGCTTACTTTGTCCAGGACTGGATGTCTATTACATCAGACAAGTGGGTCCTGGAATTAGTAAGCCAGGGACTGGTTCTCAGCTTCAGAAAATTTCCAAAGATGAGAGCCAGATCTTTTCCACCTGCAAATCTCTCAGAAACCCTTACCCTAGAGGCAGAGGTTTCATCTCTTCTGGCCTTAAGAGCTATAGAGAGAGTACCTACCCTACACTGGGGCAAAGGGCTGTACTCCCGGTACTTCCTGACCTCAACAAAGTAGTCTGCACTTGTCAGAATACAGCAAGACTTCAAGTTGTTTGAAGAAAAAATTATTCACCTTAGTAATTATGTTTCTTCTATTGGAGTCTTGCTGTATTCTGACCTCCTTCCCTGCCTCCCCTCTCAGAACCTGTTTTTTGGGAAGTGGGTGGGCAAGTGCAGTGTTGCACCCAAGGGGTGCTCTTTTTACACCTTCTTCTTTGTGTGGGTGTTTATTTTATTATATTCTTCTTTGTTTGGGTTTTGAGTTTTGGGTTTTCTGACTTGAGTCTTCTTTTGGTAGTCTAAAACATTTTATATTAAAATTTATTTTACAATTTCCACATAGAATACTATTAGAGTATTGCTCGTAAGAATCTGATGGTTAGCTTTCAAAGGGAAACAGACAGAGACATCAACCGAGCTCGAGCTCAGCATTCTATGCTGTGCATGGAAAGGTTAACCCTTTGTTCTCCGGGGCAGTTTCAAGACTGGGGCTAACTGCACTTGTCAGAATACAGCAAGACTCCATTAGAAGAAACATAATTACTAAGGTGAGTAATTTTTTTCTTCTGGGACGCTTCCGGAGATGCTTCAAATGCGATACTGTTTTTGAGAGGGTCACACTTGATATGTTTGCAATTTCTTTTTCAGTAGTCTTTAAGATCAGAACATTAACAGTGACATTAAGGAAGGTGACATTTTTAACTAGCAAATTGAAATTCATTGTCAATCGTGTTATGAGGATTAAGATGAACAAAATAAAGTCCAGGGTACTACATGTTCTAGACCCAAAAGAAGGGGGTTCTGATTCAGATTTTTTTTTTTTAAGATTAATTCTGTAGCCAGAACAAGAGTTGAAAATGGAGAGTTTGCTGACAGAGTAACATTTTGGGATGCTTTAGCTCACCAACCCCTTTGGCATGGTCCCTGTATGTTACCTTATCAATCACACATGACTTGGTGTGATTTAGTTTGGATAAATTCTCACCTGGGGCATAGCAGCCTCCTGCCTTTCTGCCCCTAGCAGTGCATTTATCCAGACTAAACCACACCCAGGAGTATGTTACTGTGTTTATAAAATGGGTATATGTTGGGAAAAAATGAGGATACAAATAACATAAAATTTCAAGGAAAATTGGCCCTATGAATTTTCTTATGGCCCTGCTGCCTGCATGAATTTTCAGTCAGCTGAGGACTTGGGGAGAGTTGGTGATGGTGCGACTGAGCACACTAGTTGCTGATCGGTGGTGCCTGCGCAAAGAGATCAGAACGGTGGTTGTAAGTGGCAGTATTTCCTTAGCACTCGTGTGTTGTGGCGGTGTTCAGTTCAGAAGTGCATTCGGATCTGTTGCGCTGTGCACCTGTGTCATGTGCAAGATTAAGAAGATGGTCAAATCTTGGGTTGGGTCGGGAGTGAGACGATGGGACTGTCATTTGACTATGGGCACTCCATCGCCATGGGGGTCGTGGATTGGAAGATCTGCAGCTACAGAGCGGAGCCATCCATGGCTGCTGGGGAGCAGAATGGTGATGGAATGGTGTTGACAGCACTAGGTAATGTGAAAAAATGGACAGATAGTTTAGTTAATGTGTCTGTTTGAATCTAAAAATAAAATTTTGCCTAACCTTCCAGACATACATGTCATTTTCCAATTCCATGCCTGTCTTAAACCCAGTTCCCAGCCCCCGCACCATGCAGCACGCCATGGCAGACAGGCAGTTTAATTCTGCATCCCGACCCTTTGGTCGGGATGCAGAATTGAACTGCCTGTCTGCCATGGTGTACTGCATGGTGCAGGGGCCGGGAATCCTTGGTCCTGGCAGCATGGTAATTTATTTATCCATACTCTGCCATGACTGCCAGCAATGTAGAATTTTTCTGCAGGCTGCATTGAACCCTATGACCCTCTCCTTTGTACTGACTGAGCTGTTGTTTATAGATTTATTTATTTATTTAGTTTTTGTTAACTGGGTAAGTGCACTAGACAAATCCTGCCTATTTTCAGGCACAACCCCAGGGAAGGGGGATACAGATGAATGCCAACTGACCTTGAACCAGATTAGACTGTTGGTGGTATTTTTATTTAATGTGCTCCTCTGTCACCCATGCCACCATTTAGCTGAAGTTCCCCATGCAATAATTCGAAACTCACTTTTTGTGCCTGTAACATGGGAAAGCAGTCTGATGGTGGGTGGGCCACAGGCTCAATGCTTTTTTATAGAACTTCAACTGTGTATTGGGCAGCTGCTGCTTAGTCATAATAGGACTTGGAGAATATGACCAACTTGACCTGGCACGCCAGACTTTTATGGCTCACTGGGTTCCTAGCAGTAGTTTGTTTCTTATCAAACTGGTTTCTGTCTTTGCTTTGTTTTCCCCTCACCATCTTGTTGGAATGATTGACCTCCTCCAGGGGTAGCTGTGGCTTTTTATTTTCTTGTACCAGTAGCAGTAGCTTTACTGAAATAACTTTTTCAGTGCACGCTACGTAAGACAGGTCTGTTATCAACTCTTTATTCACTAACCTATGCAGCCAGTATAGTGTTATGCTCGTGCAACTGTGTTAGTTTGGTTTTGGCCATTCACACTCTCTGTTCCAGAGAATTACCACCCTTTAGGGGTATGAAGGGAGAGATCACAACAGTTTTATGGGCACCACACTGGAAGGTTGGTAACTCTCTTTGTCGCTGATCCTAGCCAGTGAGATTGCCTGGACATGGCCTCTCAGTTTCCATTTGTACCCTCTGTGACCAGGGCCTTTATATTTTTTACCCCCTTCAAGATACTTGTTCTATGTAGTTCCACAATATTTTTATATGTGTGTGTGAGTCTATGTTGAGCATGTAACCCCACCCCCGGAGCAATTCTGTAAAAATCTTTTATGACATATTACACAAACTGCATATGGGGTGGGTGGATGATGGCATTGTTGGACAGACAGTTGTCCACAACCACTGGAGCTGCAGACTCTAATGTCAGCCAGAGTCTGTCACACCCTTGATTCCATGGGGAACATTTTCCTCTGAAATTAGGGGTAGGGAAGATGTAACAAAAGTGTGTTTTTCTTCAAGAAAAATCCTAAAATTCACCACAGAGCATGTAAACCCTGTAGAATGACCCCCATACTTAGTGTAGAAATCTTTCACAGTATATTACAAAAAATTCATATGGGGTAGGTGGTTGATGGCACTGTTTGATGGCCAGTTGTCCACAACCATTTAAACTGCAGACTCTAATGCTAGCCAGAGCCTCCAACACCCCTGGTTGCATGGGGGAAACAATTCTCTTGAAATTAGGGGCAGGCAAGATGTAACAAAAGTGTGTTTTTCTTCAAGAAAAACCCTAAAACTCACCACAGAGCATGTAAAACCCCCAGAGCTTCTGGGGCCTAGTGGCCCCCAGACCCCCAGCTTGTATTTCTCCTTATTCATAAATATCATATCCAAGCACTCTCCAAAAGATTTCCTGCCTACGCCCCTGCTTGTTATAGTTGGGACGGGAGGGACTCAGAGGAAAGGAGTTGACAGGCAAGTGGTTTGGGCAACTTACTGAACTGTGGAGACTGCAGAAAGGACTATAGTGCAACTTACTTAGGCATGGGGGAGGGAGGGTAACAGGGTAGCTAATTCTATTTCAGATTACCCCCAAAATGCACCAGAATGCAACAAAAAACCAAAATTTTCAGTTGGCCTAGGCGGCCCCCAGACCCCCCGGCCTATACTTTAGATTATTGGTGCGTACACTTTTTTTAAGGCTGGTTACTCCACTGGGTGCCCATCTGGATGATGTAACAGTAAGTGGGGTGTTATCCTCCCAGGAGTCGCAGGAGCATATAAACCTGCTGGAGCTCAGGGCAGCATACCTGGCCCTACAACCTTTTGCCTCCCATCACAGGAGTCGGTCAGTCCAGTCAGGACAGATAACATCACTACCATAAACTACAACAACAAACAGGGAAGCACAAGATCCTCAAAGCTGTGTACAGAAGCAGTGAAGATCTGGAATCTGGAAGGGGTCACATGAGCTCCAAACCAAGATGGCCGCTTAGTTTTCCACTGCCTCGGGTCCCACTGTTCACTCGCTTCTAAAAATAGATTTTAAATACCGATCCAGCTGAGCGGAAGATCACCTGCAGCATGTGAAGTGGATGGCTACCTCCCAACCAAATCCTGCAACTCCTAGAGTGCTACTGAAACTTCCCCACCAAGCCCCACCATGCTGCATGCTAAAATGTCCCTGGTCTCAACCCCAGACTCACCCGATGATTCTTCTACAGCTGCAAATTCGCCAGCTTCACTTTGGGAGAAGATGGCTTCTGATATCAAGGAAATAAAACAGACAGTTGTAGATACCCAAACATTGATTGTCTCCCTAGCGACATGAGTTGCAGTCATTGAAACGAAAATAGCAGAGCTAGAGGGAACTCAGGAGAGTACTTCACGAGGCTTACAAGAGCTAGAAAAGCAGATGGAATGGCTATCTAATAAGGTAGAGGATCTGGAGGACAGAGGGCATTGGAAGAACCTCCGGATAATAGAGCTGTAGGAGGGGCTGGAGGGGAAGGATGCCGTGGCTTACCTGAGAAGCCACATCCCTGGCTGGCTAGGTCTGGTTCCAACAGCCTATGATTTTGAGATTGATCAAGCACACCAGGTCTGCACAGCCAGGAGACCTCAGACACCCGACCGCTCACGCCCGCTGATCTTTAAGCCCCTGAGGTATCAAGATAAGGAGCTGATACCGAGAAAGGCACAGGAGCTCCAACAAGTAATGGTTGATGGTTCCCATATCACTTTTTAGCCTGACTATCTGAGAGCAGTTTTGAAGAATTGGAGAAGTGCCAGCAGTGCGATAAAAATAAAGACCAGGCTTTGCAACAGGGTGCTGGAGTACTCCCTCCTATATCTGGCCATCCTCTCGGTGAATGTAGCGGGGAAGCAATTCACTTTCCATTTCCCAGCTGAAGAAGATGAATATTTTCAGAAAACATTGGGCTCACCCAACCAGGTGGCTTCTCCCACCCATGCCAACTGGTGTACATCCCCCATTGTAAAGGTAACACTAGTCTTCTACAGGTTGGGTGGGAGTGGGTGGATGGAGGCTGATGCCATCCTCTTAATGCAAGGAAACAAGGGGAGCATACTTAATCTCGAGAGCAACACATGCTCTCCATGGCTGGAACATTAAATGCTTTTGTATCACCTCTCCCTCGGCCGAGGGAACAATTAATTGTCTTTCAAGGGAGACCTGTGGCTGAGGCTAGTAGATGCCGCAGCCATAATGTGAAGCTGCTGACTGTCTTGCTTGATCCCTGTGCATTGGAGTGGCCTTCTTCACTGGGATCTGAACATTGAGTCAGCACCAGGACAGGATTGAAACCTAGCAAAAGGTCCCCCCCTTTCCTTCCTCTTTCCAGGAGGGGTAAAATGAAGCTGAAAGGAGATCAGTGGTCCATTGTTGCCCGGGGTGGGGAACACCCCAACCCCTTAGCTGGGAAAGGAAAGGGGCAGTGTGGAACACAGAAACTAGGCCTCCAGGTGACGAGCCTCAGGCAGGCCTGCCCAACAGAGACATAAATGTTTTTGGTATAGTGATTAATGTTGGGAGCAATTTCTCCCCTGTGTTCCTGTTTGTTTTAAAAAGCTTTCTGGTTAAACTGTAGGGGCCCAAAATGTGTGTTGAGTGTGCAAGGAGGGATGTTTGTGTCATGAGGATAGCACCGATTTAGCGGTGAATAGTCCGGATCTAGAAGTGCACACCACCTTCTCCCGAGGGCTCACATAGGTGCCCCGGCCTATCCTGATTTAAAGATGCAAAATGGAGGGAAAATTATGGATGGGGTGATCTAGACTAGTCTGTTAAAACTGGGCAGTTTGGCATGTATGGCTGACCCAGCTTTAAGAGGAACTTATTGGAGACGAAAGGCAATGGGAGGTAGGCAAACTTCCACCAAATATCTGCCCAGTGGTGTGCTGTAGGACTGGCACAGCATACGAGAGGTTGCACACACCACACACTGGCTCTGTCAAGACAGAGGCGAGAGACACGAGACCTGAGGACTACTAGCCATCTCTCGGTCCCTGTGTGAGTGTCAGCATAACTGCTTCCCTTGCCTGGTTTTAGAACTGGCATCTGGTGAGCCCCAGCCAGTAGGAGACACTCTTCAAGCATTTTCCTTTGTGTTTACATTTACTGTTTCATATTTATGCTTTTTATCAGTTGTTAGGTACCACTTGGTTTCTAGTGGGAAGTTATCTTGTTGAATTATTCTTAAGTAGCAAAGTTTAATCTCATGTGTATGAATTATATCTGGGTGTTACTTATCTGGTTGGGGTGGTGGTGGTGGTGGAGGGGGGACCGGTGTGTGTGGGAAGGGGTATCGCAGCATTGGGGCCTGGGCCAGACCACAAGCTATGGCAGTGTCGGAGCCCTTGAATATGATCTTGTGGAATGTGAACGACATGACCAGCCCACTCAAGAAATGGAAAATTCTAACCAAATTAAGAGATGGGTTGTGATGTTGCTTTCCTCCAGGAGACACACCTCAGAATGGAAGAGGCAGACAGGCTGTGGTGCATGTCAGTGGGAGAGGTGAGGCACAGTTGTGCCACTACTAAAATAAGAGGGGTGGCTATCCTCCTGAGAAAGGGGTTGCAATTTGGCGTCCAGGCTGCCTCTACCGACCAGTAAGGGCGTTGTGTATTCATAGATGGCACTTATCAGAGGGAGTCAATCCAACTGGGTACAGTGTATGCCCCTAATCCACCAGATGTCACCTTCTTCACTGAGGTGCTAGGGCAAGTGACACAAGCCCACACTAATGTAGTGTTGGGGGAGTGACCTTAATCTAGCACTGGACCCACCTATGGACAGGACAGGCCCCCCCAAACAGAATGGAAATTGCACTTGCCAAATGAGTGAAGGAACTGCTACATGGGGCTAGTATGCAGGATGTCTGGAGATTGCAACATCCAGGGAAGCTTGACCACTCCTACTTCTCCGCTTTTCACTCCTCATACAGTAGGATAGATGTTCTGCTGGTGTCCCGACAGTTGGTCCCTTCGGCCCCCAGCTCGTCCCTGGGTAATATTCTGATCTTCCTAGACCCAAGTCTCCACCACTCATTCACACTAGTGGGATAGTGCTGGAGATGCTAGGACCAAGTGGGAGCCAAAAATTTTCAGAAGTGTCGGCGCCAAGACAGGACCACACATGCTCGGCACATGAGACCTCCAGCCGCCTCGGTTCCTTTTCTCTCACCATCGAGTCTTGCTTGGATGTCAACATCGCTTGTCTGCCAGAGTCAAAGTTTTCGTCTATACGACAGCAGCTTTTAGCCATTTAGTATTCGTTTTATTTAAAATTTTTAGTAGTATTTTCTTATTCTATGAAGAAGAAAAAGAAGATTATGAAGAAGAAAAAAAAGAAATTCTTACCTGCCATCAACTAAGTCGTCCTTAGACGGTAGCAGTGACCGTAGGAAGACTTTGTTTGAAAGTTGTTATGGCAGAGGGGCTGTGTCCGGTCCACCGCCCTTTGCTAAGGGGGGGGTCCAACTATGGACAGTCCTGTGCTTGGGGGAGAGGACAGTCCACAGAAGCACGAATCTGGCAGTTCCGGGGATCCGGCTCCACTTAACCATGAGCTCTTCTTCCTTGTTAGGGGAAGAAGAATCGGTGCTGCTCGAGGTTGCCCTCTGGTATGTCTGCATGGGGATTGTCGGTCAGGAGGGGCGATAGGCCTGAACCAACTTTGGTGGGTTCCCCTTGGTCCCACTCTTAATGGCCACGTTCTTCGACTCTGGACTCCGTCTCTGTCCTCGATGGAGTTCCGGTGAGCAGTATCACCTCTGGGCCACTCCTGTGAAGCAGGGGGTTTGACTTCTGTCCAGTTTTCCTGGCCAGTGTTTCCAATTTCAGGGCCTCCAGGCCTCGGACCCACTGTACCAGGGCTGGGTCGATTGGATCAGGATGTTTGCGGTGCCCTTCTGGTGCATTTGCCATTGTGTCGACCCCTTCTGCTTACCCCCTCCCTCTTTCCATGCAGGGGCCGGCACGGGCACCTCGTTTTCCTTTCTCCTTAGGATTTTCTCCATTGGCATTCTCCATGGTGCCATTGGTCCTGGCGCTGCGGCTGGCACCATGGGTGATGCTGCAGATCCGGTGCTGTGTAGCGGCGCCATGGTGGCGCCACTGGAATTGGTTTTGGTGCCATGGGTGGCACTGTTGGTGTTGGCACCATGGGTCGACGCCACTGGTGTTGGTGTCAGCACCATGGGTCAGCGCCGTGGGTGGCGCTGTTGCTGCCATATGGCACCATGGGTGCTGTTGGTATCTTGAGGCACCACAGGTGCTGTTGTTTTTGCCGTTGGTTCTCGGTGCCACTGGCGGTGCCATGGGTGTTGGCACTGCGCACCCGTGGGTTCCACAGGTGCCGCGGGGCACCTGCAGGTGCCGCAGGTGGCCCTGTGCACCCATGGGTGCAACATGCAGTGCCACAGGCATCACTGCAGGCACCCAGAGGTGCCATGAGTGCCATTGGTGGTGGAGGTGCCCGCAGGTACCCTCAGGTGCCATGGCTGCCATGGGTGCCAGGGGGTGCCTGCGGGTACTACCGTGGGTGCCCTTGGGTGTCACCCAGGATGACATGGGCACTGCTTGGTGCCATCCTGTGCCACAAGTGATGCTGGTACCACAGGGGGTGCCAGTTGGTGCTGTCTGGCAGAACTAGTGCCAGATTTTTCCTTCTGCAGACCTCCTCTTCCACAGAGCTTATGGCTAGATGTTTTCTGCAGAATTAAGTCCTGTTCTGCGAATTATTTTTCCACAGATCTTAGTGAGTGGCTGTCTGCGTGGGATCTTGTGACATCCAGCAGTTTTCCGCTGATGGGACTCTTCTTTGCTGTTCTGCCAGTGGAATCCCTCATTCCACTCAGCACTTTCTCGGCTCCTTACATGGTGCCGAGCTCCTCAACACCCTTCCTGGTTGTGGAGTCTCTAGTGGCTCTAACCTAGCTCTCCCTTTAGGGGTTCTTCTGGGGTAGAAGTGCATCTGGATGAGTCTCTCCCTGTCCTATTTGTCAGTGATACAGCAGATGTCTCATTTATTGACTGGAGGGCAAGCCTTCTGTATCACCAGAGTCCGTGATGGAAGATTTTTTCAGTTGTTCCTCAGGGAGGGAGTCCACTGTAGTACTTCAAACTGCATCCGTAGACCAAACACTTCTGTGTCTAGACTCTTTTCAGTCATCCGGACAGTTACACTCTGTGGAACATTCTAATTCAGTGGTCAGGAGCCGTACAGGCTGTTCCGCTCCTTTGATAGGGGTATATAGCCCCCTTGTGATACTGCCCTTCGGTGGCTTCATCGGCAATAGGAGGTTAACATCTCTTCAGCTGTGATTATTGGTCTGGTCACAATTTCAGTTATGGACACTCGGGCTCCTCCTGCCCCTCAGATGGATAACATCTTCGTCATTTTTGTATCAGGTAATCCTTGTGAAATGCAGCCTGAAAGCCTTGTCAGGCTCAGACTAATTGTTAAAAAAATAAAGACAGGGCCTAGCCCAAAATTACCCAAATACCATCCTTTTGGATCTGGCCAGGTTCCACCTCAGCCCCTGAGGCGGTCATCTCTAAACTACGGTAAAGAGTACCTGATTTCTTGTACCCCTAGGGGGAGTCCGATCCAGCAGAGGTATTGGTCATCTCTTCTCCAAGAGAGATTTCTCTTATTCAGAGATATTCCCTAGACCTAGGCAGCTGCCCAGTCTGTTGGTTGCCCTTTTTTATCAGGCTTTCTTCTCTTGATCAGAGCCTCACAGCAACAGAAGTGACTCTCCAGCGAGTCGGAACTCAAGTTCCTAATTCCTTGCTTGCTTCAAGTTAACAGATGGCACGCTCCTTTCTTGACCGTAGGTCAAGTAGGTTTTTTTTTTTCTTTCTCAGAGGTGGCTTCTCAATATTCACACCTTCGGTTCCTGAGCACTTGTTCTGTTGCAGTCGCTCATGAAGTACCCACTTCGAGTGGGTGACAAAACTGTGATGTTTGTTTTTCATCAACAAGCAAACTAGAGTCCTTTCCTACTCCCTTTCAGGAAGGCCGGAGTGAGTGGTGCCTCACTGCATTGAGTCACTTCTGCCGCTATTCAGTCACTTTTAGTGAATGGGTTAGCCCAAACTTGGTCCTGCTGCGTCCCCCCTTCAATGCACATCTGCCTTTATTTGCCTTAGAAATCCAGACCCTGTTTTTTCTGTAGGAATGTTTTTCCATAGTGGACACATCCTCCTGTACACGTTCCCTCTCTTCCCTTAGTTCAGAGACTGCTACTACAGTTGTAGGCACAAAGGGGCAGAATGATTCCTTTTGGAATATGAAGTGGGTAGGATCTGGTTCTACTAGACCACCACAAGAGGCTTCTAAGTCGTTATTGGCCTTCCATCAGGAAGGTTCCAGTGACTAAGTTGAAACCATTCTCCTTGATGGGCTAACCCCACCTGGACCCCCTTTGCTCTCCAAGTAAGGGGTTCAAGTGCTCCTGGACCTGTTGTTCACAGGTCAGCCATACTTAAAAGTGGGGGTTTCCATCTGCACTACCCTGAACCAGTAGACTTTACCTCCGACTCTTTCAGTTCCTGAGGTCCCTTTATGTTAGATTAGTACATGTCTTTGACGCCATTCATTTTTGTCAAGGCCAAATTGTGAGGCTGGGTTCTCGCCACTCTCCTAGAGTGGTTGTGGTCTCTTGGCAGAGTTTCATTTTGTGTCCATTTCAGTTTTCTGCATAGTGGTGAATTAGAACTCAAGCGCTTATCTTGTAAGCACTATATTCTAGAAGATCTTCCAAGACAGCTCTTTTATTAGCAGGAAATTCCTTGGCCGCCCTTTCTGACTGAGCACGATCTCCTACCACCCTACTCAGGGTTGTTGGTTTTAGCTTGGTACTCTTCCGCTAGTGTGAATGAGTGGTGGAGACTTGGGTCCAGGAAGATAAGAAAATTATGTACTTACCATAATTGTTGATCTTCTTGGAGACAGTCTCCATCACTCATTCACACACCAGCCCTCCATCCCCTGGGCTCAGTCATTTTCTTTTCTAATCTTCACAGTCCTGTGATTCAGGCTATGAATACATTGTTCTTTGACCCTTCTTGCAACAGCCATCCAAGCCCTCTCAGGCCCAGAAAGTCAGGATAAGTTACTTTCTTTAGTTATGCTGTGCCTCCTCGGTTGAAAAGGTACTGAGGCAGTTGGAGGGTTGTCTCCAAGATAGCCTACACAGGCACGAGCTAGTCTCATGGTGCCGCGCATGCGTGGTCCAGTCTCGGCACCGACTCTTCTGAAAATGTTTGGCTCCAACTTGGTCCTAGTGCCTCCAGCGCTATTCCACTAGTGTGAATGAGTAATGGAGACTGTGTTCAAGAAGATCAACAATTACAGTAAGTACATAATTTCCATATCTTGGATCATGTCCCTGTTATGCTAACCCAGGTGTGTGTGTGTGGGGGGGGGCAGGGTCCACAGAATAAATGGAAACTTGATATTTCATTGTTACAGGAGGACACCTTCAAAAGCATGGTAAATGGAGAAGTGGAGGAATACTATCTCTACAACGACCCCCAGAGGTGTCGGCAGGGACACAGTGGGATGCCATGAAGGTGGTGGTCAGAGGCAAGATCATAGCCTGTTCTTCCAGGGTGCGTAGGCAGCATGAAAGGGAGGCCAGGGAAAGGGAGGGAGAGCTGAAATGAATGGAATCAATAGTGGCAGCTTCCCCAGCCAGTGAGCCCTCTTTCATAACCCTGATTAAAGCCATGAGAGGAGAAATAGAGGGTACTTACCACAAGCAGGTAGAGCACTACCTGTTTAAATTAAGACAGACATACTGGGAGGTGGGGGAGCAACTAGGCCGCTTGTTAGCAGCTCGGCTTAAGGTACAAGAAACAGAAAAATGTATCCCCCGATACACAACAGTGAATCGGAGACTGTGACTGCTCCGGGGGACATAAATGACGTATTCCTGACATATTATTGTTTGTTTATTCGCTTAACGGGTAAGCACACTGGAAACAAGTTCCTTTTACAGGTGCGACCCACATATATTGCATACAGACAATACATAATCAAACATACATATACAATGCAGCAAATTGCAGACAAAAATGTCTTTGTTACGTATAAAATTCATTAAAAAAATTCATAAAAAACAGTTACAATTAAATTGAGATTCGAAATACATCCTTAATGCATCGGCAAACTTTTTGACAGAACACAACCACCTAATATCTTGAGGAATTTCATTCCAAATAAATGGAGCAATATAAGCAAAGGATCTTTGTCCACTTTTAGATTTCATAAAAGGAATCTCAGAAACCTACTGTCTGACCTATGTCTAGAATAATGACCATCAATATATGGTCTCAAAACTTTGAAATACTATGTGGAATTCCAGAGTCCATGACTTTATATATGAACTTGGCCACACAGTATTGGAAATTTAATGAAACCGTAACCAGCCCATTTCTTTCAAAAATCACACAATGATGAGATGACTTAGAACAATTTAAAGCAAACTTAGCTATCAAGTGAAGTAAAGTGGATTTCTTTGAAATCACTGTCGTAGAAAGCAGTGTCAGTAGTCATAGCTGCATAGTTCACAATAGGAAGTAAGCAGCAATTTGAAATAACCAACCTAGACTCAGGAATAAGAAATGAACGGATTCTGTACAAAGAACCTAATCTACAATGTATTCTTGAGGTAACCCTCAAAAAATGAGATTCATAACTTAGATGAGAATCTAGTAATACCCCAATATATTGAAATGTATCAACATAGTCAAACAGTAATCCATCAAGAGATTTAACTTCCAAAGTACCAACCTCAGATCTCAGTCTAGGTGGGGTACCAAAAACCATCACCTTTGTCTTAGATTTGTTTAAGAGTAATTTACAGGCCATAAGTGAAGACTGAAAATTGCACATTTCCTCTGTTAAAGAAACACCTAGATCTCCAAATGACAAACCCTGCGTATAAATTATAGGACCCTATATGCGTCAGAGATGACTCCTTCCCTTGCACAAATGGAAGACTTTTTTAGCCCAATAACCCTGCCATAGGTACCTGCCCACAGCCTGCCCCCCCCGGTGGTGCTGGTAACAACGGGGGAAGTGGCAAAGGCGATCAGTACAATGACCAGAGTGAAGTCATCTGGCCCAGATGGCTTCCCCTCTGACTTCTACCACACCTTTGGGGCCTCACTGGCACCCTGGTTGGCTTCAGTATTCAATGAGACCATTAACATGGGTCATCTCCCAGGTTCCTTCCATGAAGCCCTCATCACACTCTTGCTTAAAAATGGCAAAAATTGTGTCTTCTGCTCGCAATACCCCCATCTCCCTCTTAAATACGCATGTTAAAATATATGCCAAACCCTGGGCAGCAAGGATGGAGGGGGTGATGGGACATATCATCCATCTGGACCAGGTGGGATTTGCACCCCAAAGGCTGGGGTCCAATAACACAAGGAGCATACTTGATCTTCTCTGGGCTGCACAACACTTGGATGAGCCTATGACCAGCCTGACATTAGGTGCTGAAAAGGTGTTTGACAGGGTGGAGTGGGCATACTTATTTGAAGCCATGGGCAGATTTGGCTTCCCAGAGAAATTTATACAGATGATCCACCTGATGTACATTGCTCCCACAGCCAGGGTGCTCACAAACTCTGTGATCTCAGCCAGTTTCCAACTCAAAAGGGGGACAAGACAGGGTTGCCCCTTGTCCCCATATCTGTTTATTTGTTCAACAAAGTCATTACAAACTTTTAAAATCTTAAAATTAAAACATTCACGTTATGTTACTTGGTAAATACATTTCAAATAATATTACAATTCTTCTTATTACATTTTCTTAAAACATTTCTAGGTAAACACTGCCAACAACATGCAATATATTTATAGGTGAGTTGATTGAAAAAAACTGACTACGTGCTGCAATAGTAGTACATTTTTATTGTTCATTAGATATTCGGCCATTTTATCAGGAGAGGTCGAGGTTCGCCATGATGTCACCTAGCCATTTTCCATGTAACCCTTTATATAATGGGCATAAGAGTAATATGTGCTTTAAATCATCTTCAGAGATCTAATCACATTTACAAAATGGATTCAGAATATTCTCCCTTTTCTGTTTATAAAATACATAATTAGCTTTGTAAATGTAAAGCCTAAATTTGATTATTATTCTCCTCTCTTTAGGGTTAATCAATTTGACCAAGAAGGGCTCTAGTCCATCATTTTTAATCTGTTTATACCATCAATAAAGCTTAAGTTGTTTTAATTTTGTCTGTGTCTCAATGTTTTGCTGTACCCTTAATCTACTTTTAATTTTTTCAACTATTATTTACCATGGATATAAAAACATACTCCAAAGAACATCTCCTAACCCATTTGGAAAAAGGAGACATCTAAAGGTTATCAAATATGGGAAAATCATCCCCATTAGAGAATATTTAATTTCTTCTTCTAAACATCGCCTTGGTAACCTTCTTTCTTCCAAATGGATTAATTTTAGGGATGATAAAATCATTCTTTCTTTGACTAATGTTGTAACTGGGTACTGACCCAATTCTGAGTTTACAATACTTATTGGTACTGATTGTAGTAACATCAAGATGTACCTTTTTATTTTATTACATAGTGTTTCTAAAATATTTAAGTCTGCAGTACCCCAAATTTCTGCAGCATAAAGTATACTCGAGATTACTTTAGCCTCATAAACCCTCAACACTCCTTTAACCGATGTTTGACCCATCTTAGCATTGAATATTTTAAATGCATTAAATGCTTCCCTGACTTTCTCTGCAATCTTTCCTATGTGATCTTTCCACTTTAAAGTCTGGCTAAACCTTTCTCCCAAATAATCATAATTTTTTACATTTTCAACGTTCTCTGTATTTATCCTCATTGATCTATAATGTTTTTTTCTGTTCCCAAAGATCAAAACCTTAGTTTTAGACATGTTTATTTTTAATTTATGAACATCGCCTAATTTTGAAAAAGAATTACGTTTCTAGGGACATGGATATGTTGTTCATCCACGCTGTCTGGCAGATTCTTTGCCACTTTAAATCTTGCAGGAAGGTCTTCAAGCTGGCTCCTCCCACCCACCCGGGTGGTAAAACTCTCGGCTCCGCCCCATGATGCCAGATCTTCCTTACCGCTTGGAAGCTTAGGTTCCCTCCTTAACGCTCTGCGTGATAGACTGGATCCTAACTCTTCGGTTCGTCCGAAACTCGTTTTAAAATTTTCAAGACTTCGGTCTTCCTTTTCCCTCATGGCTGCGATGGACAAATCGACTCACGGTTTTCAGCGGTGCCCTTGTGGGCAGAAGATGTCCAGGATGGATCCGCACTCCACGTGCGTCTACTGCCTCAGCCTAGAACACAACCCGCAGGCCTGCAAGTCATGCTGTTCGTTCTCGGCCGACGTCTTGGAGGACCACGCTGCCCGGTTGAAGCTTGGGTGCCCCTAGAAGCGCTATCCACTGGTAAAGTCAAAAGAGGCCCATTGGGCGGTTACCACAGAGGCTGGCTCGGCTGAGCAGCTCGAGCAGATGATCGCCTTAAAGGAGGAGGCGGCCCAGGTCGCATCTTCCTCCTCCTCCTCCTTGGTCGCGGCTTTTATCCCGCTCTCTTTGGGTACCTCGTATTCTGCTTCGTTCAAGGAGCTTTGCCAGTCCCTTTCCACGAAGGGAGAGGGGCCATTGGGACATTTCTCTCGGTCCAAAAGAAGCGATCCCAAGGGTAAGTCCCATCATCGGGCGCTTGTGGAGCAGGAGAGGTCCCCTTCCCCGGACAGCCGACTGTCGACTTCGGTCGAGGTTGCAGCTAAGGCCACTGGCTTCACGGTGTCCCCGTCAGGTCAGCCGGCTGAGACTCCTGTCAACGCGGTCAAGATTTTTCTCGACCCATCGGACGGGTTGTCGACTGGTGAAGCCGACAACCCTTCTTCACCAGTTCCCCCAGTGGAGACCGAGGATCTGCCTGTGCCCTCAGTGCAGCAGTCCCTGGTTAAGGTGTCCGAGCCGAGGGAAGAGCAGGTGTCCCCCGCTCCTTCCCAGGCCCATCCTTGGAAACACCGAGGATCTCGGTCTCGGTCTTGGACTTCTTCTTGGTCCAGCCGATTCCGCCAACATCGGCGGTCTCAGTCTCGGCACCGAGGGAAGCGGCGATGCCGCTCATCCTCGTCTTCCTCCTCAGAAGAGGAGAGGCATCGGCGCAAATTGTGTCGATGCTACGAGGAACTGATGTGGCAGCAGTTACTTTTGTCCAGGAGCAAGTTGACACCGACGCCTTCCCCGGCCATCAAGTGGCTGTCACCCAAACTGCCGAAACAACCTCTCACTGCAGTCGAGATGCCCAAGCCTGGGCCGGTTGTTCGGCCAAAACCTGCTGCCCCACCGATTGTGGTGGAACCTCTGCCTCCACAACCGAAATCGGGGGTGCTGACCAAGGACTCTCGGTCGGGTCAAGGCCTGCCCCACAGGTTGTCGGTCATCCTCACTCTCGACCGTCCTCGGCAGGTGGAGGGTGGCTCAGGCCCTAGGCAGCTCTTCGTGGACTCCTCGGAGTCCGACGACTCCTCCCTGTTCTCCAGGCCAGTTGACCTGGAGTCCTCCGGGTGCCAGTCACTGGACGAAAGCCCATCGTCCTTTATGGGTCTGCCTCGGCTCATCTCGGAGTCCACCGGGATGTAGCTCGAGCCCGTATTCAAACGGGCCAAGTATCCCCTGATGGAGATACTGGACCGAGGGGATTCACCCACAGAGGCCTTTCCAGTAGCTGAGGCCATTGTAGACCCAGCCTTGGAGCTTTGGTAGCAGCCTGCTTCCTGTCCTGCACCATCAGCCAGGATGGCCAGGAAGTATGCAGTCCCTACTGGCTCTTTGCCTGGGTTTGCGGAGCACCCCTCTGCCGAGGGGTTGGTCACCGACAGCGTTTTCCGGTGTTCTGGGAATGCTAGGGACATGGACAAGCCCCCCGACAAGGAGTCCAAAAAGCTGGACTACGCCGGGTGCAAGGTGTACGCTGCAGCCTCCCTTGACCTCCGCCAATCCAGCTCGGCCATGCTGGTGGCACACTTCTCCCACGTCCTCATGTGCTCCCTGGACGAGGTGATCCCTCATCTCCCGGCTGACCTGCAGACCACGGTCCGACAGGTTCAGGACCAGGATAAGGTGGTGGCGAAGCAGCAGCTCCAAACAGCTCTGGACATAGGGGACTCCTGTGCCAGATTGGTTGTGGCCACGGTGGCCATACACCACAGAGCATGGCTAAGGATATCCACCTTCACGGCGGATACCCAGCACACGTTGGCGGACGTCCCCTTCTTGGGGACCGACCTCTTCGGCCCTGGAGTGGAAGGTCACCTTCAGCAGATTGAAAAGTCCAATGCCACTCTGGACTCGGTCACCTCTGCCCAGAAGGACAAAGGCTGCCGACAGCAGCAGCACAAGCCCTTTCGTCCTTCTGCGCCTGCGGCATGACCGTCCCAACAACACCAGCACCAGGGCCAGCAGGCTCGCACTTGGCATCCCAAACCCAAGCCTGCGGCTTCCTCTAGTAGGAAGTAGGGAGATAAAGGCCCAGGAGGTCCCTCGGCCGGTCCCTCCTCCAAGCCTGCCCAGTGACTGGTTCAGTGGTGTCACCCCCAGCCTCGTCACTCCCCCCTGGGTTCCCCCCTTGGGGGGACAGCTCCGCCACTTCCTTTTTGCCTGGTCCGCTATCACCACAGACCACTGGGTGTTGGAGGTGGTAGGAAAGGGCCTGCCTCTGGAGTTCGAGCAGGCTCCACCCTTTCAAGCCGTCGCCCCTTGGGGGGCCTCGAGGTCCCCAGCCTTGCTGTCAGCCTGCTGAGGCGATATTGCCCTGCTTCTCGAAAAAGAGGTGATCAGGAAGGTGGCAGATCCTCCTCCAGACCCGGGGTTTGTGTCCAGGTATTTCCTGGTCCCAAAACGGATGGGGGGCTGGCGCCCCATTCTCGACCTGCATGACCTGAACAGGTTCCTAAGGTCTCGGACCTTCAGGATGGTCACTCTGGCTCAGATAATCCCATCCTTGGAACGAGGTGTGTGGTTCTGTTCCCTGTACCTCCAGGATGCGTTCTTTCACATCCCTCCATCTGTCTCATCAGAGATTCCTCCACTTCAGAGCAGAGATATCCCTTTACGAGTTCCGGGCAATGCCCTTCAGCCTCTCCCTAGCTCCCAGGGTCTTCACCAAATGCATGGCAGTGGTGACAGAATTCCTGCGGCACCAAAGGGTCCAGGTGTACCCCTACCTGGACGACTGGCTGATTGAAGCCCCCACCAAGCGGAGGTGGAGCGGTCCAGCGATCTGGCCCTCCAGGTTTGCTCTCAGATTCTCCTCCTCCTCATCAACGAGGCCAAGTCGGAACTCGTGCCAAATCAGGTGATAAATTTAATCGGGGCAGAGCTTGACTCTCTTCGAGCCAGAGTACGGCTCCCAGCGGACAGGGCCGAGGTTCTTTCCTCCTTTGCCCAGTCATTTCAGGTTGGGCAATCACGCCCTGCCCGGGACTTCCTGCGCCTCCTGGTGGCCTGCACCAGCGTGGTCCATTGGGCCCGCTGGTACATGCGTCCCCTTCAATGGGGACTGGCCAGCCAGTGGTCACAGTGCTTTGATCCGTTGGATCAGCTAGTGACAGTGACCTAGGGGATGTGGAACGCTCTCCAGTAGTGGACCATTCCGGCACATCTGCAGGAGGGCATCCCGTTTGTCCGCCCCGAGCCGATGGTCTCTCTATCGACCGATGCCTCTCTAATGGGTTGTTGTGCCCATCTGGGGGAGCACAGAGCGCTCGGACTCTGGTCCCCTCAGGAGTCCCGATGCCACATCAACCTGCTGGAGCTTCGAGCGGTTCGTCTAGCCCTCACTGCCTTCGCTCCATTTCTACGGGGTCAAGTGGTTCAGGTCCAGATGGACAATATCACGACCATGTACTACCTATACCGCCAGGGCGGGACATGCTTCATGCCTCTGTGCAGGGAAGCTCTCTGCATTTGGTCTGTCATGCGCAGCCTGGAGGCATATCTCCTCGCTATTCACATGGCAGGAGCCTCCAACACCCTGGCCGATGCCCTAAGCCGGATAGGGGCTGCGTCTCAGGAGTGGTCTCTCCTGCCGGAGGTAGTACAATTTCTCTTCTCCCACTGGGGCACACCTCAGGTGGACCTGTTTGCCTCAAGGGAGAATGTGAAGCTGAGACTGTTTCATGCCGGCCCCCCTCAGCAGGGCTCGCTGCAGGGGGATGCCTTCTCGAGGCCGTGGATCCCAGGCCTCTTCTACGCCTTTCCCCCATTTCCCTTAATCCACAAGGTGCTTCTCAAGGTGAGGAGGGACAAGGCGCAGGTGATTCTGGTAGCCCCAGACTGGCCCCGTCAGTTCTGGTATCCATATCTCCTCAGTCTCAGCTCCAGGCTCCCGAGGCTTCCAGCCCGCCCGGACCTGATCTCAGTCAATCAGGGGAAGGTATTCCATCCGGACCTTCAATCCCTGCACCTGACGGCCTGGTTCCTGAGTGGCTAGAGTTCCAGGCCTTGGGTCTTTCCAACGAGGTCCTCAACGTTGTTGAGGCGTCCCATAAGGAGTTCACCAGAAAATGATACGCCTTCAAATGGAAGAGATTCTCCATTTGATGTCAGGGCAAGGGCCTGGACCCTTCCTCCTGTTCCTTAGCAAGCATTGTGGACTACCTGTGGTCCCTTTCTCAGCAAGGGCTTCGGTCGATGACCCTTAAGGTGCATGTGGCAGCCATCTCTGCTAACCGGGCGCGGGCCGGGAAGCAGTCAGTGGCACAGGAGAAGGTGGTCAGGCGCTTTTTCAAAGGCCTTAATCACATATCCCCTCCGGTGTGTGAACCACCACCTCCGTGGGATCTGCTGCTGGTATTGGCTAAGCTCATGGGCAAGCCTTTCGAACCGATGCACAGGTGTGACATCTCTCCTGTCATGGAAGCCACCTTCTTGGTGGCTATCCGTCAGCCAGAAGGATGGGAGAGCTCCAGGTGCTTTCCATCGGTCTCCTTATCTGGTCTTCCACAGGGACAAGGTTGTCCTGCGCCCCCACCCGAAATTTCTTCCGAAGGTGGTGTCGGAGTTTCACCTTAACCAGGTGTTGACTCTGCCGGTGTTCTACCCCAATCACACCTCGGAGGCCTAATATAGGCTCCATACTTTGGACCCTAGAAGAGCGCTCGCTTACTATAAGGAGCGGACGGCTGAAGTTCGGGGAGAGGTTCACCAGCTGTTTGTCACCTACGCTGAAGCCGCACCTGGCAGACGTGCAACCAAGCGGACGATAGGCAGGTGGGTCACCTCCTGCATAGATCTCTGCTATAGGTTGGTGGGCATGGAGCCTCCCAGAGGGATAAGAGCACATTCTACCCGCCATACCGCTGCATCGGTAGCTGCTTCCAGGGATGTCCCTATCCAGGAAATCTGCAGGGCTGCTACCTGGAAGTCAGCACATACCTTCATCACCTATTACCACATCGACCTTGAGTCACACCGGGATGCTGGTTTTGGGGCCTCGGTTCTCCAGTCTTTATTCCCTAAGTAGGGGTGTGCGCCTTGCCTCCTCCTCCCGGAGAACTGCTAGGAGTCTGCCAGACAGTGTGGATGAACAACATATCCATGTCCCTAGAAATACAGGTTTTCTCACCTGTAACAGGAGTTCTAGGAATGGTATATGTTGTTCATCTACCAAACCTCCCAGCTTGACGCACAACCTGGCTTCCAGTGGGCTAGATCTGGTGTCATGGGGCGGAGCCAAGAGTTTTACCACCCGGGTGGGTGGGAGGAGCCAGCTTGAAGACCTTCCGGCAAGATTTAAAGCGGCAAGGAACCTGCCAGACAGTGTGGATGAACAACATATACCATTCCTAGAACTCCTGTTACAGGTGAGTAACCTGTATTTCTGTCCATGAAATGTTCCCAATGAGTAAGACATTTCATGTCATGAGAGAGACACCAGTTCCTCAGCTAATTATAAAATGATTTAATTGTATTAATGGCATAGCTGCTAGCTCTAGGTACTCGTAGGACTTCAAAAAAGCAAACATTACAACTTGCTTTACTCGTAGGACTTCAAAAAAGCAAGCATTACAACCTGCTTCAACTAGCATGTTATTTAGGCCTATAACATTTTGTTTCATTTGATCTGGGTGGCATCTATTAATATCCTTTGTGCCTGCATGTATTATTACTAGAGCATTCCTGGCAGCTTTTCCTAGTATTTTTGGTACCATAGCTGTAATATTGGAGATCCTTGCCCCCCTAAAGCTTGAGCACGTGCAGCTGTTTTTATCTGAATTGCACACAATCCTATCTTGACCTATCCACCCAGGAAACTGTGGAGGATGAGGACGAAGTGGAGTTTTTGGATACGATGGGGTTAACTCTAACCAGAAGGTTGCTTCTACATGTACACATACCCCTCAAGAAAGCAGCAGACAAGTTATTGCAGACCCCTACTTCCACTCCGGGGATCGACAAAAAGGTTGAAAAGTACAAGCTGGACAGGCGTGATGCTGAGTACTTCTGTTCACACCCAGATCATGAAGGGATGGTCCAGATGGCTACCTGCGACAAGGCTAATGTTCTCCTCTCCACCCAGCCTCCAAACAATGATTCCAGGAAGCTGGACAATATGGGGAAAAAGATTTATACCTCTGCCTCCCTGCTGCTGAGGCAGGCTGTCTATATGGCCTATATTGCACAGTACCAGAAAGCTATCTGGAACTCTGTACTGGCCATGAGTGATAAGGCCTGGGGAGACCTGGCAGAAGATTTGGCAGATACAGCCAAATCTTCCCTTGATGCACTCAAATACCAGTTCCATATGCAGTGGATACCAGTGACACTGCTTCCAGGGTCATGGCCCCTGCCATATCTTTAAGGAGGTTTGCCTGGATCAGAACAACTAACCTGTCCCAAGACACACAGGCAAAAGCCATGTATTTCTTGTGTGAGAACAATTCTTTATTTGGTGACAAGACAGGCATACATGAAAAAGGTGGAAGAGTATAAAGCCACCTACAAAGGCAACACTGAGAAGGAAAGGCCTCAACCTCCTATACACTTCATGGAAGGGGAGGTAGTGGTAGGGGTGATTTACCCCATGCCTTCCTGCCCTATAATTTCTTTCAGATGAAAGGTTTCTTCAAGGGCCGGGGCAGAAGAGGCTTCAGATGGGCTGATCCACCTCCAGCACTGAAGGCCCAGCCCAAGCAGAACCGCTGACAAGTTGGTCCAGGTCGCCCATCCATTGCCAGTGGGAGGAAGGCTGGCTCACTTCTTCCAGGAATGAAAAAAACATCACCACAGACAAGTGAGTCCTGGAAGTAGTGAGCCAGGGGCTCACACTGCAGTTCAGAAGATTTACTAGGCTGCAAGTTCACAGAAACTTCAAACTTTCCACTTCAAGAGAAAGGATTTTGCTGGAGTTAGAGGTCAAAAAGTTACTGCAGGCAAAAGCAGCAGAAAGAGTTCCTCCCTGTCAGTGGGGAAAGGGCCCTTACTCAAAGTACTTTCTCACCCACAAGAAAAATTGGGAGTGACGACCCATTTTGGATCTCAGGTTTCTGAACAAACCCCTGAAAAAGTACAAGATCAGTGGCTGCAATGATACCATCTCTACAGCACAGAGACTAGATGGGATCCTTAGACCAGAAGGATATCTATTTTCACATTTCCATCAGGTCCAGCCACAGGAAATAACTAAGGTTCAAGCTGGCTTCTGGCCATTACCAGTTCACAACCCCCACTTTCAGTCTCTCCTCAGTCCCCAGGGTATTCAAAATGTGCTTAGCAATGGTGGTGCACATCTTAGAAGACAGGGGGTGCTGGTATTTCCCTATCTAGACTACTGGCTGGTTGCAGGAAAGTAATACCAGCAGGCCAAGGCCTTTCTCCTACTGACACAGAGCACCTTGGAGAGTCTGGGATTTCTCATAAATGCTCAGAAGTCCAAAACCGAACCATTCCAGGTCCTGGAGTTCCTAGGAGCAGAACTGGATGCCCTCAGGACAGGATGGAAAGCCTTGTAAGCCTGGCAGAGTCCTTCATCTTGGGCCAGCCCAGACCAACAAGGCACTTCCTTCAGCTCTTGGGTTATATGGCCTCCACCACAGCTTTGGTGGCAGGAGCCAGATTTCAAGTGAGAGACATCCAGTACCACTTTAGGGCCCATTGGTCCCAAAAGTGAGACCCTCTTTCAGGACTGGTGCCTGTGATAAAACCCTTCTTGAAAGCTCTGGAATGGTGGAAGGAGAAGGAAAACCTCAGGAAGGGAATGCCTTTTCCACAGCAGTTCCCCACAGCCATCTTGACAGCAGGTGCCTCCCTTCTAGGTTGGGGAGCTCACCTGGGTGACCAGACAGTAAGTGGAGTGTGGTCCCCTCGGGAATCCAGACAGCATATAAACCTCCTGGAGCTAAGAGCAGTCTTTCTAGCCCTTCAGTTATTCGCTTCCCAGATAAAGGGTCAGTCAGTCCAAATCATCACACACCACCACCACCACGTATTACATCAACAAACAGGGAGGCACTTTTGGGGGATGCCTGTAACTCCTGAATTCGACCTCCATTACAGGTGGAATTAGTTGCGACCTTATCCAAGGCAGATTTTCACTTGGCACTGCCCTTCCTTGCTAAAAATAAAGCTCATGGCCGTGATGGCATAACTGTTGCCTTGTATCAGCTGATGCCGGGTATCATCATTCCTCCTCTTTTGGCTGCTCTCCAAGATGCATTTCATAAAGGGCAGCTTTCTCCAACCTTACACAAGGCAATCAACATTCTCCTCCTGAAAAAATCAGATGATCCACTTGACTGTGCAAACTATTGTCCCATTTCCCTTATTTCCATAGACTCCAGGATTTTGGCAAAGGCTTTTGCCACTCATTTAGAGAAAGCTCTCCCCTTGTTGTTGCATCCCTCCCAGGTGGGTTTCTGTAAAGGGAAATCGGGGACTGATCACTTGCGTACTCCTCAAAATCAGAAACTTTACACTAAAAGTACCTCCACTCCTATGGCGGTTCTTGTGGTCAGTTTTAGAAAGGCTTTTGATTCTGCCAAGTGGAGTTACATGCATACTGTCTTAGAGCATTATGGTTTTGGACTGTATTTCCGGGCATGGATTCATGTCTTGTAATATGTGGATACATCATTTTAATATGCTTACAAAGCATACAAAAAAGATCTGGTAATACTACTGCCCCAAAAGTGATAATAGCATAGTTGATGAGCCATAATATTATCATTCAGATCTTGTAATTGTATCATTTGGAGCTCTGAACAATACTATTATTAGAGAAGTAGAACAGCACAGTCGCATGACTGCCTCCCACACTAACCTGGTCGCCATGGTGTGAAGTGCCTTTCCAATATAGGCAAGCAAGCAAGCAAAGGCACTTTTCCAATGTTCAAATGCCTGTGCAATACAACACAATAAAATATCTAAAAACAATATATAATTAATATAAAAACATATATTTATAAAACTATGTATGTCCCCATAAAGGCTATCTCAAAAAAATGTGTTTTAAGGGATTTTTTAAATCCCTCCTCATTCAGGCTTTCACGTATCTGACGAGGTAAAGAGTTCCACCGGGTTGGTGCCATGAAAGCAAAGGATCTTCCTCCAAAGGTCTTCAAATGCACCCTGGGATCCTCTAGCATTCCCTCACCAGAGGATCATAGTGAGCGGGAGGGGCAACAGGAAATAGGCGGTCTTTCAGGTACTGGGGTTCCAGTTCGTGTAAGGCTTTATATGTCAGCAACGTGACCTTGAAAGGGATATGCCATTGTATAGGCAGCCAGTGCAGTTTGCGCAGCACAGGTGTTACGTGACTGGATCTAGGGGTTCCAGTTAACAGCCTGGCTGCCGCGTTCTGCACTAGCTGCAAGTGATGAATATCCACTCCCTGTAGCCCCAGGTAAAGGGCATTACAGTAGTCCAACCAAGTGGTGACAAAGACATGGACCAGTGTTTGCAGATCCTCTGACAGAACCAGCTGCTTCACCCTAGAAATATTTCTGAGGTGATAGAAGGTAGACTTGACTACGGTCATCACCTGAGTTTTCAGAGTCAGGCCTTCGTCAAATACCACCCCTAGATTATGCACTTGGCTTGAGGCCTTGAGCAGGCCACCACCAAGTTGTAAACCAGATGGTATTCCTACCCATGACCCAACCATCCTCAAATCCTGCTCCACGACCAACACCTCAGTTTTCTCCGGGTTTAACCACAGCCAGCTAGCACTCATCCAGTTCTGTATCTCCTGCAGGCAGTTGTTAAACACTGAGACAGTATCGTTCTCCTGGACGGGTGCAAAGGACATGTACAGCTGAATATCATCTGCATAGCAGTGAAAACTCAGCTTGTACCGCCTAATAATGTCAACCAGTGGTAGCATGTACTGTACACTGCAAACAACATGAGGTAAAGCACAGAACCCTGCGGTACCCCACAGGGAAGACCCCAAGGGGATGAGGAATAAATTCCCAATTTCTCCCTCTGTGATCTTTCCTCTAGGAAAGTTCCAAACCAATTGAGGACTGCCCCCTGCAGTCCACAAAAAACCCAGAGGCATTCCAGCAATACCCCATGGTCCACAGTGTCAAACGCTGCTGAGAGATCAAGGAGAACCAAGAGGAAATGGGCTCTCTGATCTCTTGCCACCAGGAAATCATTAAGTACTTGCACCAGGGCAGTCTCAGTTCTGTGCCTTTTCCGGAAACCAGACTGGAGAGGGTCATAGATATTATGGCTAGCTAAATGGTTATCCAGCTGCAGAATGACCACCTTCTCAATCACCTTCCCTACAAAGGTAGATTGGAGGTTGGTCTGTAACTGGCAGGGCATTCTGGGTCCAAGGAGGCCTTTTTCAGCAGTGGTCTACCACTGCTACCTTTAAGGGAATAGGAAAAATCCCTCTCTCCAAGGAAACCCAGACTATCCGAGATAGAACAGGGCCGATAACCTCAGCTCAACCCACTAAAAGGTGAGTTGGGCCCGGGTCCAAATTACAGCAGGTCGGTCGCAGAGTCTGAATGATCCTCACTATATCCATGACTACTTG
Source organism: Neoceratodus forsteri (assembly GCA_016271365.2). Lineage (NCBI taxonomy): Eukaryota > Metazoa > Chordata > Ceratodontiformes > Ceratodontidae > Neoceratodus > Neoceratodus forsteri. The sequence continues at coordinate 243,619,685 of CM057451.1, forward strand.
CAGGCTAAAGGTAGACCAGTCAAACCGGGCATTAGTACCACTCAGAGGGCCACTATCATGCCCTATGGGAAGGCACTGGCTGATCTCTATCCTGATAGAGGACACCTTATCAGCAAAGAACTGAGCAAACTTGTCACACTTTTCCTGTAACAACGCTCCTCCAGTTTGTAGACAGGCTGGATTGCACAGTCTGTCCATGGTCCGAAAGAGCTGAGCTGATCTGTTCTTTGCTGCAGCAATTTCCTTGGACAGGAACTCTGCCTTCTTATGGGAAATTGCTGATTGCTAGACCTCATAATGGTTCAACAATCTAAGCCTGTCTGACTCCAGGTGAGTTTTCCACCAATGTCTCTCCAACTTTCACCCTTGCCTCCTTAATTCCTGTAGTGACCCATCAAACCATGGGACACCAGGGCGAGTGGCCAAAGGGTGAACACGAACTGGAGCAATGACATCCAGGGCCCCCACCACTGCCCTGTTATAAGCCAACACCAGGGACCCTGGGTCACTGCTGTCTAACGGAACCTCCAAAAGGTCCAATGCTGACATAAGGCCTTCAGGCATTACCTGTCTTAAAGGTCGGTACTATACCATTTCCTTGGGGGCAGGCCCTTTTTGGGGGATCGTGAAACTAAACCTCAGGGCGTGATGGTCTGACCAGCTGACTGGATCTCCTCCATGTTCGAGATCTCCATCCCCAGGTGGAACACCAAGTCCAACACGTGCCCTTTCTCATGTGTTGCGGAGTTAAAAACCTGTGCCAGGCCCAGTGAATCTGTCAGTTGGAGTAGGTCCTGTCCAAAATGCGAGTGTTTGCTGACCCAGGCATTGAAGTCCCCCAGAGTTAATCACCTAAGGGACTCCAATACCATGTTGGCGATGAAGTCTGCAACCTCCTTTTGGAAAGCCCTCCCATCCCCAGGTGGACGGTAGATGAGAAGGATCCTGAGTCCTCCACCCACAACAACCATGCACTCGAAGGAGTTGGTGCTCCCCACTGGCACTTCCCTGAGGCTAGGTTCCTGTCTAAAACAGACTGCGGCTCCCCTGCCCCTCCCGCCCCTCTGGTCCACTCTTGTGTAGTGTACCACAGAGAACCCAGCTAGAATTGCAGCAGCCAGAACAGGTCCTACATTTTCATCCAGCCAGGTCTTGGTGATGCAAGCCAGATCCGCTGAAGCTATTAAATCTGTAGCTACTGCAGTCTTGTTCTTAAGTGATCTGGCATTGCTTAAAAGGAGGAATGGAGTTCCATAGATGACCGCAATACCTGTCTGAACTCTTCAGAGCCCTTGGGTATGGGCACCAGATAAGGAGGTCCTCGATTCTTGTCCCATTTCACACCAGGACACCTTCTAGTCCCCATCGTCCCTATCCGTTCACCCTTTCCCATCCCCCCGAAGCCTCCAGGACCCGCTTATGCTTCGCCTTCTAATTATCCCTTAAGCTCTACATCTGTAGTAGACTTGTGATGGAAGGAAGGGACATTCGAAGGGGCACAGGTCCCTCAGCCTCGAGGGGGGGGTACTGCCTGACCATTGTAACATCCCCTTGACACATCTCTTAAGATCGTGATCCTAAATACTATATACACACACAATCACTCACTCTTTACTATACAATATTTTCCAATTAACAGTACTTCCAAGTTACCTTCCCACTCATACACTCTTTCCTTACATACTATCTTCCTAATCCCTACAATACTCCTTAACCTTCATTCACCAAAAAGTATATCTCACTACCTCAATAAATAAATTCACTCATTACATCATAAATCTCCCTTCTACTTTCTTAATACTTTCTTTTTTAAAACAGAAAAAGAGCAATACATCAAAGGGGTTAAATATTAAAATGTTCTGAGAGATTGATGGGAATGTCTTGCTTACTGTGCTCTCACCACAGCAAACCTCAGTCTCCACCTCTACAGTCCCCTCTCACAGGCCGTAGGGTGATATAACATGAAGTAATAACAGTAATGGTAATGAAGATGATTCAGACTCTCTCACAGCAAAGTTTTTTCTTTCAAAATGCAGGCAGACAGCTGAGCATATGATAAAATATTAAAATGCAGACCGGCAGCTGAGCAATAACAGATACTTCAGTTTGTCAGCAATAAAAATTTAACGTAACCTTTTTCAAACAGTGAAGAAGAAGAAGAAGAACTAGCATTTATATAGCGCTTTTCATATACAGTATCCCAAAGCGCTTTACAAGCAATGCTAGACTGGTGCCTTGTGATTGGCTGCTTTTCATCTGTGAGCGGGACAAACACTTCAAAACATGGCGGCTGTCTCTCGCTTAGCGAGAAGGATTCCCCTTCATCCTACGATCAGCATTTTTTTTTGTTTCATTTTAAATTGCAATCATTTTCTGGTTGATCCTGCTTTCACTCAGCTGTGCAGTCAACAGGTAAGTGGGCGATGTATTGAGCGAGTGATTCTTCAGTACAGTGGTTCTCACGAGTGAGTGTTCAGTGTATTAGGGTGCCCATTGTTGAGCAAGTGTTCAGTGAAGTGATCAGGTACCCATTGTGAAGCCGAGGATTTAAAAATAAATGGATCCATGTATTGCAAAAAATAATAAATGGCCGTGCTGGTGTGTCTGGGTGTGGTAGGGAGAGTGGCCGTGCTGGTGGGGTGGGGAGAGTGGCCGTGCTGGTGTGTCGGGGTGGGGAGAGTGGCTGTGCTGGTGTATTAGGGTGGGGAGAGTGGCCATGCTGGTGTGTTGGGATGGGGAGAGTGGCCATGCTGGTGTGTCGGGGTGGAGAGGGTTGGCTGTGCTGGTGTATCAGGGTGGGGAGTGTAGCCATGCTGGTGTGTTGGGATGGGGAGAGTGGCTATGCTGGTGTGTCGGAGTGGGGAGAATGGCTGTGCTGGTGTATCAGGGTGGGGAGAGTGGCCATGCTGGTGTGTTGGGATGGGGAGAGTGGCCATGCTGGTATGTTGGGATGGGGAGAATGGCCATGCTGGTGTGTTGGGATGGGGAGAGTGGCCATGCTGGTGTGTTGGGATGGGGAGAGTGGCCATGCTGGTGTGTCAGGGTGAGGAGAGTTGCTGTGCTGGTGTATCAGGGTGGGGAGAGTGGCCATGCTGGTGTGTTAGGGTGGGGAGAGTGGCCATGCTGGTATGTTGGGATGGGGAGAATGGCCATGCTGGTGTGTTGGGATGGGGAGAGTGGCCATGCTGGTATGTTGGGATGGGGAGAGTGGCCATGCTGGTATGTTGGGATGGGGAGAATGGCCATGCTGGTGTATCAGGGTGGGGAGAGTGGCCATGCTGGTGTGTTGGGATGGGGAGAGTGGCCATGCTGGTGTGTCAGGGTGAGGAGAGTTGCTGTGCTGGTGTATCAGGGTGGGGAGAGAGTGGCCATGCTGGTGTGTTGGGTTGGGGAGAGTGGCCATGCTGGTGTGTTGGGGTGGAGAGGGTTGGCTGTGCTGGTGTGTCAGGGTGGGGAGGGAGGATGTGCTGGTGTGTCAGGGTGGGGTGGGGAGGATGGCCATGTAATACTCATCACATTATTCCTTCTCATTTACCCTGTACTGCAGTTTCTTTTATATCTTCCCTGACATGCACCACCCCCCTTTTTACCCTCCCGATCCCTTCAGAATAGAGTAGAAGCAGTTCAGAGAAGGGTGACAAATTATGCAGGGGCTGCACCAAAAGTGATATCAGGGGAGACTGGAGGATTGCAATATGTATTTCATGGAGGAGAGGCGGGAGAGGGGGGATATGCTAAGACTTTCAGATACCTCAAGGGAATAAATAAGGTACAAAAGTTTAGCATCTTTAAAATTAAAAAAAAAGATGTTCAAGAACAAGGGGCCATGATATGAAAACAGAGGTTGAGTAGACTTAGGGGTAACATGAGAAAGTATTTTTTCACAGAAAGGGTGGGGGATCCATATAACAGCCTCCCATCAAAGATTGTAGGGGCCAAAATAGTAGGGGAATTCAAAAACGCATGTGACGGACATAAAGGAACTCTAGCGATAGGAAAGAGAAGGTAAGGCTGTAGATCATTTAGAATCTGCTGTATATGAAACGGGTAGGGAAAATGGGTAGAATGGGTGGGCTAGGCAGTCCTGCCATCAGCTTGTGCTTCTATGAGGAGTGAGCAGTGTTTGCTTGAGTATGGTGGGATGTGCACCACTGGTGGCACAGATGCTGTCAGTGTTATGGCCATGGTGGGTGGTGCATGCAGACTATGTTTGCTTAAATGGGGTGGGATGGACACCAGTGCAGCTGTTGGGTTGTTTGTGTTAGGGCAGTTCCAGAGACATGTTACTTCTCAGCTGGGCTATCCAGAATAAAAATTAAAAGAAAATAGACACACACTCTCAGACAATAAAAAACTTTATTAATCCACATCAGACTGAATCAACCATCAACCATGTGGTCTCAAACAAAATACAATGCAAGTACTTACCTTTCAGGGTAGGTCCTGCATGGCTGGCCAGGGAGCTTGCCATTTTTGGTCAGTTTGTAGAGCTGCTGGCAGTTCTCCAGTATGTGTGGGGTGGAGGTGAGCAGTGTGTGTGAGTACTGTAGATAATGTTGGGCGGGGATCCCAGGCATGTGCATGGATATATGGAAGTGTTGGTGACACAAACTGGGGGTGAAATATTAGTTTTGTGCCCTACAAAAAGGTTACCTGAGCATACTACACTTGCATCAGTGGTATGGAGGGCTGGAGTGTTGGTTCCTGGGGTATCTGTTCTCTTGGGTGGTGTGATGGGACTGGCGTGTTGGTGCCAGTGAAATCTATGTTCACTTTTGTCCAAGGTAGTAGGCCTCAGGAGGTGGTTGGGGTGATGGATAGCTTGGGGCCGCTGGGTGCACTGAGGGAACAGAAGGGGAAACGGGGGCAATTACAAAGGGAGCAGGAGGGGAAATTGGGGCTATTACTTGGGGCAAAGCTACTGGTTTGGGAGCTCCTGCCCTTATCTCCCACTGAGCCTTTAGCTCATTAACAACTTGACTCAGTTCCTGCAACCAGGCTTCAGTCTGAGGTACTACAGGGGGCACTGTAGGTGACACCCCCAGACCCATCACAGTAAGGGTTGCAGAGGCTGCCAGAGTAGACTATTCAGCGGAAGCCTCAGGGGTCCTAATAGGACCAACACCAACCTTAGACAACATTTTCCTGCATTCTTGCAGTAACGTTTTCACTTCAGAAACCTCAGCTGGGGAAGTGGCTTCCTGGACCTGGGTAGTAGCTACTATAGTGGGCCGGATGCACCATTTGTCAGCAGTATCGGTGTGTCAGTAGGTAGCACACTCGCCTCTGAGGTCGGGAGATCAGAGGGCTGTGGGTTCAGTTCCCACATCTGGCACTTAGGTTAATATCCCAGTACTGACACTGTAGTGCAGCATGAGAGGGGTACTGTACTTCTGAGGTGCTATCTTTCGGATGAGACGTTAAACCGAGGTCCCATCTGCCTGGATTGGTGGTAGTTCAGGTGGATTTTAAAGATCCCATGGCACTTCTCAAAAAGAGTAGGGGAATTTTATTATGCAAAGAAAACATAACATCAGGCATAAATAAACAAGATGAACATAAAGAAAACAGGAAAGAAAATCATACAGTAGTCATATATGCATTATACATCATTCATAAAAGGAAAAAAAAGAAAAATTACAGTCAGTACAGTAGAACAGTAAACATTGACTACTAGTGCAAAAAATCAACATGTATCCACATTGATTGAAAACGTTGTAAAGGAAGTTGTCGATGTTCAACTTCCATAATATTTAACAAAGCAGTTTCCATTTGCAGTATAATAGCATGTGGTAAAGTTGGAAGTTGCTATAAAACATATTGACAGCAGGCCTGCCACATATAATATTTACACATGGCAAAAATCACCCGTAAAGTACTACCATGGAATCTAGTCCATGGGCCAGAGAAGTCACCTAGTATCAGTGTTTGATAAGTGATTCTACTGAGAAACGGCCATTGCCACTTGTTAGCTAGCGTCTTCCAAAATAAAAGAGCGTCCATGCATTCAAAAAAGAAATGAGACATAGGTTCTTCAATTTGAACACAAGAAGGCTTAGGGCACTACCGTTCCTGAGAGGATTTATGCTTCAAATTCCCTCGGACATTCAATCTACCATCGCAACAAAGCCAGGTGACATCCCACATGTGCTGTGGGATTCGTTTATCACGAAGAACTAACAAAGCACAGTCCATACGAGAGGGGGTACATACTGGAAACTGTAACACTGGTTTCGTAATATTTACAAAAGCGTTATAGAGCTGCTTTCTAGTGAGTGTCAGAACAGATGATTTACTGAGTTTCCAGAAACGTAGTTTACGGAAACTATCTATGGCATAAGATGGGAAATGGGAAGTACAGGAATGTGTAGGCGGGAGAGTATCCCATTTATCTACCACTGAGTACAGAGCATTGCTTATCTAAGTATCACAAATGTGGGATGTGTACCGTATGCTGTGAAAAAGGTGAAAAGGAAAAAAAGAAAGAAAAAAGGCCATAGGGTGAACCATGCCAAGCCCCCCCTCTGTTCTACCGGTAAGTAGGTGATGTCTCTTTTGATTGGGTTGAGGCGACTGCCCCATAACATCTGGAAAAATATACTAAGGAGTCTTGTCTCGAAGTGTTGGGGGTGGGGCGTAAACATAACAGAGAAATAAAAAAATAGGTAGTAAAAATTTCTTGACTATCAACACTCGTTTCTTCTTCCCCAATTTCCATGTTTTCCAGAGTCGTACCTTATACTCCCCAATAAGAAGGCGCTTTTCCCAGTTATATGTCGCCAAATCCGTAGCATTAAACCAACACCCAAAATTCGTTGTGGAGAGGTACAGGTCTTAATACTACCCACCTCTGAAACACCTGAAAAAACAGGATCTAAAGGGATGGAGACACTCTTCTGGAGATTAAGGGTCCCGCCTGAAACCAAAGAGAATTTCTGAAAGAGCTGGACTGTCCGATCTCCAGACTCTTTATTATGAGCAAATAAAACAACATCATCTGCATATGCAGAGATCTTTACTGGGAGTAAAGTAGGACTGGGTGCTAAACCTACAATTTGTGAATCCCACTTAATTTGCTTTACAATGGGGTCCAATGCAAAAGTATATAATAAAGAGCTGAACGGACAACCCTGACGTATCCCAACTGTCTGGAGCAGGGTATCGCCCAAAAATCCATTGATCACAGGGGTAAAGTGAGCTAGGGAAAGTATGCGAGCAAGCCATATGAGAAAGACATCTGGAATACCATACATCTTCATGACCTGAAACAAGTAGGAGTGATGTACCGAATCAAATGCTGTCGCTTGATCCAGCGAGAGAACAAAACCCGAAATGTTATTAGTCTGTTAAGCTTCAAAAATCTCTCTGAGCAGGAACAGATTAGTATGGATCGAGCATCCTGGAATAGCACAAGATTGTGAGAGGTCGATAAGATCAGGTGCCAGGCATTGCAGTCGTGTACTAAGTAATTTAGTCAAAATTTTAAAGCCGGTATCAATAAGGTGAAGGGGTCTCCAATTCTGTAGAGAGCATTTATCCCCTTTTTTATAGATGAATTTCAATAAGGATAATCCAAAGTCAGGAATCTCATCCCTGCCTTGTAGGACATAATTATATACTTGAGTCAGTATTTCTACCAAATCATCCTGAAATGTTTTATAAAATTCATAGGTAAGGCCATCCAGGCCCGAGGCTACTCCCAACTTAAGTTGGGAAATGGCACAAGCCACTTCGTCTTGTGTAATGAGGGTTACTAGGTCATTTGCATGATGTACGGAAAGCTGTGGGACCGGAGCCAAAAAAACTGCTGACAGGTCAGGTGGACTACAGGGCGGGTTGCAAAACTGAGTTTTTAAATGGGAGGTAGCAATGGAGAGCATGCCTGAAATAGTGTAATCAGTATTACCCGCTGGGTCAGAGAGCCCTTGCATAACCATAGCATGTATCCTATCTTTAGAGGCAAAAAACGGATTTGCAGAAGGGCAAAATGAAGTACCAACTCTTATTAAAAATTCCAAGGTACGGGCGCTATTATATTGATATGCAAACATGCAACGTTTGATATTAGTGATTTGAGAGGAATAATCAATAGAGGAGGAAACGGAATTGGACAAGAGTTTATACAATTGATTCCTGTAATCTAAGTACGTAAGATAATTATCCCTGGCCATACATTTTCCCACATTCTGAAAAAACCGCTGTAAATCCAGCTTTGTATCTTTCCACCATGTCCATACAGAGTCATAACAACAAAGGACTGAAATTCGTGCCCGAAAGAGGGATCAGACTTGTGCTTGAACAGAAAGATGGGAAAACAGGGAATTGTTAAGCTTCCACTGAGTCGATGCCGAGGAAAAAAGACGGAGGGGCCAATCCCAAGGAAACTGTACCAGTTAACAAGTGGTGGTCTGAAAGCTCCGTGGGGTGAAGGGAATCCTGATGCGGGACACAATAGCGGGAGGAAAAGAAATAATCAACACGGATATGATAAATTGATCTATAATAAGTGTATCCTGCATCAGTTTTCAGAGTACGATATGCATCAGTTAAGTTTGCATCTGTCACCAAAGTAGATAAGGCATGGGAGTCACAATATATTTTTTTTTCCTGCTGCTGTTCTACATGAGACATCTATAGAGCAGTTGAAATCACCACCCCAGATAATATGTTTATGGGTACATAAATAGGGTTTAATGAGATCCAGTAAACTAATTCTAGCAGTTTTGGTTTGGGGGGCATAGAGATTGATAAGATGAAGGGAATGCCCTTGAAAGGTACAGTCAATAATCAAAGCCCTGCCAGGAAAAATATCTATAATACGTGAGATGGAAAAGGCTGTTGAGGAAAACAGGATAGCCACACCATCTGCCAGATACTCTCCAAAAGTCCAATACGAGGGGCCCCAGACCCAACCCCTTTTAAGTTGCTGAACATCAAAAAGAGATGTCAGGTGGGTTTCTTGTAGCAGGAGAATATCCATGTGGAGAGAGGCAGCAAAATGGAAAAAAGCTATCCGTCTTTTGTAGTTTTTCAAACTACAAACATTAAATTAGGCAAGCCGGAGAGTAGTCAGAGTTACAAATTAATCAGCCACTCCCATCTGTGACAGCCATGTTTTTACGCTTCTTACTCCCTTTCTTAGTTCTAGTAAGTTTTTTATGGGCAACATCTGGAGGTCTAGAACCAGTGAGTTCCATGTCTGATGGTAGTGCAGAGGCTTCCGAATTGCCATCGGAGTCCTCCCAACCTCCTTTTAAACAATCAAAAGTATTGGAGAGGGGTACCTCACTAACTTTTAGTGAATTTGCAAGTGGTCGCCCTAGTAACCCGTCTACTTTGTGTGAAACCCTCCAAATCCACAAGGGGTGGGTCAGTAGTCTGTGTGGGAGAAGGGTGTGGGGCGGTGTCCACCATATCTGGAGTATGGAAAGAGGCATCCATGACAGTAGGTGTTTCCAACACCACCTAGGGTGGTACTGTCACCACAGGAGGAGTTTGGGGGGGCAAAGAAGCTTCTGTGGAGTCTAAAACAGTGACAGGGGTAGCAGTCTGTTCCTGGGCCTTATCCTGTGCTTTCTGTTCTAATGTGTCAGAATTCCAACCCTCGCTACGGTTCTTACTGACACAGGGGCATTGATGGTATGCATGTCCCTTCTCGTCACATAAATTGCATTGAAAAACATTGTCATAGGATACACAAGGGTGCCCATATCCCCCACATAAACCACATCACACTTGTAGCAGGCCCTAGGCTGGCCCGCATAAAACCAAACGCCTCTATCCTTACCCAAAAAAAAATGTTAGGGAGATGTATCACCTCTGAGTTAACTTGGAAAAGTTTAACACAAAACTTCCATCCTCTAGTCCAGAGCCCTTCCTCATCAATAGTAGCTGCAGGGGGGGGATAAGACTGTACACCTATTTTGTAACCAATGGTATATATCACCTACACTCACATCCTCATTGCGAAACATAACAGTGACTGTGCGGACTGCTGGCTTAGTCAAGGGGATAACATAAAAGGGTGTCCATAAAGGAGTGTGTTTCAAAGTGGCATATTTATGCCAAAATCTGTCTAAACCAGCCGTAGTTTTGAAACTAATATCAAAGGTTTCTTCACTTGATATGTGAATCAATGCATAGATGTCTGAGGCCTGGAAGTGCATAGAACCTTTCAAGAGGGCCCTAGCAACATAATAACGGTCCGGGAATTCAGTAAGCCCCCTTATATCGAGGCGGACTGCATTTCATCTGAGCCTGCTCAATTTGTTCTTAAACAGATCTGAAAGGACAGACCCCTGCCAGAGGATGGAGGTAGAGCTAAGGGGGTAGGGTAGGAGGCAGGCAGTAAAGCTGGGGGCCTTCCCAGGGTCAGCCAGTATGAGTAAGGACTTCTGAACAGGTGCCAGAAGGGGCGTAGGTATAGGGGTGCTGGAGGCAGAAATCTGCCTGTGTCCAGCTGGGGGAACAGTAATCTGTTCAGGGGGAGCCATAAGGGAAGGGGACAAAACAGAGCAAGAGACAGGCAACTCCTTAAGAGACACGGACGTTTGAGGGGGTTGGTCAGAAGGGGGAAAAATGTGGAAACCACTGGGTCCTTAGGCATAGGGCTGACAGCCGCCTCCCCATGAGAAACCACAATTCCCTTCATAGAGGAGTCATGTACAGCAGTACCCAAATCAGCTGCATCAACAATATCCCCCTAGCTAGTCCCAGAAACAGAAGTAGTGCCAATAACTGAGTCTATAGAGGATAAAGGGTCCTTAGGATTAGGTACCTCGGTGGAGCTTTTGCTGGTTGTTGCAGGCCTGTTTGGAGAAAATAGCACGCCGTGTTTGTCCTCATCCCAGGACAAATCTGGAGTCCAGGTGCTTGATGCAGTCCTAGTCCAACCCCTGTGAGATAGCGCCTCCGAGGCAGTCCAGGAAGAGTCTGTAAACTCCGGAGCAGCTCACAAACCAAAATGCAAGTGAAGAATTGCAGCAGTAATCTTGGTTGCTGGGGAGCTCCTCGGTGTAGGCACCACAATGGTAGGCAGGACAGCGTCTCCCGACTGCGACTCTACAGCTGCGCTGACTAGCCTGGACCCCGCGCCGGATGTAGTAGGGGGAAGAAACACTGGTGCACTCGATGCTCCAGGCACATTCAGTTCTGTGATCAGAGAAATAATCTCTGTAGAAGGCACAAAAGGAGGCTGAGTAGTAGACAGGGTAGGCATATGTAGCACATCCTGGGAAAGCGAGGAATCATTCACAGCTGGTACCATGTAAGCCTTCTCCATTTCCGTAAACAAAGCAGGAGCTGCTGCAGTCGGCAGCACATCAGCACAATCCATGACCTCTGCAGTGTAAGTCTGAAACCCAACTGAGGCCTCCATGGTCGTGACCAGAGATCTCCCTACTGGCGAGAGTAGGGGAATTTCCCCAGTGTCCTGGCCAAATTTCCCTCATTCACTAAAAATACCACCAACAGCTTAATCTGGTTCAAGGTCAGTTGGCATTCATCTGTATCCCCTTCCCCTGGGTCGTGGCTGAAAATAGGCAGGATTTGTCTAGTGCACTTACCTGGTCAACAAAAACAAAATAAATTTGGTGCCCCTTTCCTCCACCTCTCTCACCTCCCTAAGCAGCACCTGGAGTGGAGGCGGATTACTTATTTTCTCACCCCAGGAATACTCCAATATTCCTAACTCTTATACAGTATGCCTTTAAGCCAGATCTGCCCGGAGATGGAACGTTATGCTAATGATGGAACACCATTGGCATGTGCCACTTTTCAAACGCTGCCACCTATCAACTGCCTACATTCTTACCCTCAGATTTCACTCTCCGCATGTCAAGACTAGATGCTCGGAGATCCTCTCAACATCTCATCATGAAACTTGTGAAAATATATAAGTATTTTTTTTTTATTTTTCATCTGCTGCCCTTATCTTTTGTTTTTTTAGAGTAACCTTTAGCTTATTTTAGTTACATCGTTGATTTTTCTCAGTTTCTCCTGGTTCAGTATAACCAAAGGGGACCTGGGAGTTTTTTAGTTTTAGTGGCGTTTTGTGACAGAAACACCTTTATTTTAGCATATTTTGTTTAAATAAATTTGTTTTGTATAATCGCTAATTCTGGTTGCTGAACCCGGTTCCCTTTTTATCGGTTCACAGTTCTGATTGGTTCCCCGATCAGTTCCTGAACCGACCGCAACCGATAATTTTAGTTTTAAAAGTTAAAATCTTATTCAGGTTGCTTGTTCTCTGCTGAATTGTTTAAAATGTCAGAAAAGCCTAAGAGAAAAAACAGTGAACCCGGTTTTAAAAATTGTACTGAGTGTAGAGAAGTTTTTGCCAAGGCAGATAAGCACACCTCTTGTGTGATCTGCCTTGGCTATGACCATTTAAAGTCAGATTGTGAAATTTGCAAGACCTTTCCTGAAAAAACGCTGGAAAAATGTTTGGAAAGCCGCAAAAAGAAGTTGCCTCCACTTAAGGGTTCCTCTGGCTCTGATCAGCCAACACCCTCCATGGCTGTAAGTGAAACAACAGAAACCACTACTTCTACCCCTGATATGGGTGCAAAGGTGATTACAAAAAGGCCTGCTGAACCAGCTAGCTCTCTGGTTCCACTGAAAAAAAACTAAAAAGACTAAACACACAGAACCCCCTGCTGATCAGCGTTTGGGGACTTCTGGTGTGGCTGGAAATATGCCCTCTCCACTGGAGATTGCAAAGCTTTTAAGGTCTTGCAGGCCTTACAGGGGATGCTGCCTGCTGGACAGCAATCAACAGTTCAGACCCCTGATAAATTTACCCAGTCTTCCCTTCATGATAATAGGGAAGACTATGGGGAATATGAGGAAGAAGATGCAAGAGAGCCTATAGAGCCATACACCCACTATGAAGTTACTGCTCCCTGTGGTAAATTCTTTAAAAAAGACTATTAACACAGGCTAAAAATGGGCTATTGAGATTCAACTCAAAATTTGGAGGGAATAGTATTGATGCAGTTCTTAAAGCAGCAGAAATTAAACTGAACCCAATTGCTCTTTGTGCCATTGAAGTGTAGCTTGATGATAATGTGCTAAAATAGGAGAAACCATTCAGTAATTAATACAAAAACATATTGGGTGTCCCAGGCTCCGTTCCGGCGGCAGTAGTCAGGGCCGAACTAGGAAGAGTACAAATCAAGTATTTAGCATATTTAACAAAAATAAGGTATTGGACTAGATGTGCCAACCTTGAATCAAATAGATTGGCCTTCAAATGTTTAGGGGAGAAAGCTAAATGGGTAGGTCAGGGATCATCTTCGCCATGGCTAAATCAAATAATTTGTATTTTGAACCAACTGGGGCTTAATCATTTATGGATTGACCAACAAAAGGGAATAACAATTTCATCTAAATATAATCAGCTATTTAAAAATAAATTGTTTAATGCTTTAGCTAGCGAGGGTATGGAAAAAATTAAGCTATTAAAAGTTCATTACTGACATGCACAAAATAAAATAAATCATATCAAGGAACCATATTTATCATTTTAACGGACAGAAAGCTAAGATTCTTGTTTACAAAATTTAGATTAGAACTGTATCCCTCCAAATATAGACAATATTTATATGCAAAGGATAAATCAGAATTTCATGATTTCAATTGTGATTGCGGATCGAATTGTTTGGAAACATTAGAGCACCTTATATTGCATTGCCCAAAGTACACAAAATTACAAAATAAGATTGTGTCTCTGTACTTTGAGATGGATCAATTACTGGAAAATTAGGTTTTGAGAATTTTAATGTACCCACCATTGGAGTTTATTGCCATAGATATGGTAACTTACGTTAACTGGATATAAAAAAAATGAATAAATGCTAATTAAAGTAAGAGGGAGGGATTATATATGGAATATTAACTGCAAAGTGCAATAATTGTAATTTTGTCTTTCTTTATTTTCCCATCTCTTCATTTTTTAACTTATATGTAATTACATGTAACAGTTTGTGTTTAGGTAAGTGAATATGTGTATTTTATACTGTCAATATGAAAGTGAATTTGTGTATTTTATATTGTCAATTTGTAATGACTTGTAAGTCAAACAAATACATTTTTATTGAACTTGAACTTAAAAAAGACATTTTCAAAATCCTCCAGACACCTGGGTTTGTCCCCGCTTTGGACAAAAGGCTGGACAAGAAGTATCAGCTGGATAGAGAAGGGCTGAATTCTTATTCTCCCAGCCTGACTACCAGAGGGTGGTGCAAGCTGCAGCCTGTGACAAGGCAAAGGTTCCTCTGGCATCTCACCCCCCTGATAAAGATTCCAGAAAGATTGATAGTATGGCCAAGAAGGGCTACCTATCAGCGTCCTTGGTCTTCAGGCAAGCTAATTTCCAGGCTTATGCAGCCCAGTATCAGAAATCTCTCTGACAATCTGTCATGGTTATGGCAGACAAAGCTCCCTCTGGTCTTTCAGCTGACTTAGCTGAGACTGCTAGGTTTGGCCTCGAAGCAGCCAAATACCAATCTCGGATGGCAGCAGACACCAGTGACACTGCTGTCAGGTGGATGGCTAATACCATTGCTCAGAGAAAGTTTGCCTGGTTAAGAGCCACAAACCTTACTCAGGATATGCAGAACAAGGCTCTGGATTTTCCTGTTGAGGGTAATTCCCTTTTTGGAACACATACAGAGGCTTACATGAAAAAGATGAATGAGTACAAGGCCACCTACAGAAGCAATTCTGCAAAGGAAAGGGCTTCCCTGTCCACTAGACCTTATGGAAGGGGAGGTGGGGCAGACAGTTTTATACCACACCATTTTATCAGGCCGTGGCCATACCCCAAGTTCAGCAGTACCCACAGCATGGGTACTTCAGGGTCAGGGGCAGAAGGGGTTCCAGGTGTGGTTCCCAGCCTCAGCCTCAGGCAGAGCAAGACCCCTGAAAAGCTTTCCCAGGCCACCTCCCCACTACCAGTAGGGGAGGTGACAAGGATTTCCAGGCTTGGAAACGGATCACCACAGACAACTGGGTCCTGGAAGTAGTGAGTCAGGGTTTGTCCCTAAGCTTCAAATCCTTTCCCTCTCTAAGAACCAGAGTGTTTAAGCCAGCTTGCAATGCAGAAAGAAAGCTGCTGGAAAAGGAAGTACAAAACCTATTGTTGTCAAAGGCAGTGGAACCTGTGCCTCCACAACAAAGGGGAAGGGGGTTTATTCAAGGTACTTCCTCACAACAAAGAAAAATGGAGAGTGGCAGACTATCCTAGACCCAAGGGTGCTAAACAGGCACTTACTAAAGCTAAGGTTCAAAATGGTAACCTTGCCACTAATTCTGCCAGCTCTCCAAAAAGGAGATTGACTGGCATCTCTGGACCTAAAAGATGCTTACTTCCACATCCCCATAAGGAAGTTTCACAGAAAGTACCTTAGGTTCAGACTCCCTTCAGGTCATTACCAGTTTTCAGTCCTGCCATTCGGTCTCACTTCAGCTCCAAAAGTGTTCACAAAGTGCCTGGCAGTGGTTGAGACACACCTGCGACAACAAGGTGTCACAGATGACTGGTTGGTGGTTGGAAAATCACCACAACAGGTAGAGGAACATCTGCAGCTTGCCCAAGGACTTCTGGAGTCACTGAGTTTTCTGATAAATCTCAAAAAGTCAGTCATTCTCCCTGCACAAGTGCTGCAGTTCATAGGGCAGAATTAAATAGGCAGAAAGGCAGGGCTTACCTGCCTCTGGTCAGGGTAAAAAGTATTCTGCAGATGGCAGGCTCCTTCAGCCTTAACAGACCAAAAACTGCAAGGCAGTTTATACAGTTACTGGGCCACATGGCAGCCACCACTGGCACAGTCCTGGGCTCCTGGTTCCAGATCAAAGACATCCAATTCCACCTAAAGGCAGATTGGTGTCAGAGAAAGGATTTTTTCTCAAAGCTAGTTCTAGTAACAAAAACATTACTTCTGGCCCTTCAGTGGTGGAAAGAGGAAGCCAACCTCAGGGAATGGGTTCCTTTTCAAAAAGAGTCCCCATTCAGTGATTCTCACAACAGATGCATCACTACTAGGATGGAGTGCCCACCTAGGGGATCATACTACTCACAGCACTTGGTCCAGTGCAGAGTCACTCCAGCATATAAACCTGCTGGAGCTCAGAACAGTGTTGCTGACACTCCAAGCTTTTATACCACTGGTTCAGGGAAGGGTGATAAGGTCAGAACAGACAATACCGCCACAATGTCCTACATAAACAAGCAGGGAGGAACAAGGTCTGATCCTCTCTGCATGGAAGCTATGAGAATTTGGACTCTGGCCTGCTCCCTAGGAGTTTCCTTTCAGGCCATCCATCTGCCAGGAAAGGTCATTACTCTAGCAGATGCTATGAGTCGTATCAACCAGGCCCATCATGACTGGACCTTGAACAGACAGGTGGTGGCAGTAATTATAAGAAGGTGGGGCACCCCAGAGATAGATCTCGTTGCATCCCACGAAAGTCACCACCTGCCACAGTATTGTTATAGACCCCCAGCTCAGGGAACAATATCCCTGGATGGTCTGGTTCTGGACTGGTCAGGGAAGTACCTGTATGCATTCCCACCATTCCCTCTGGTGTACAGAGTGCTAGCTCAGGTCCTAGCCAGCTACAATGATCTTGATGGCTCCAGATAGAGCCAGGCAGCCATGGTACTCTCTGCTGCTCTCCATGTCTGTAACCGAGCCAATACATCTTCCTCTGAGGCACAACCTGCTAACCTCCAATGAGGGGAGAGTCCTGTACCTGAACCTCAAATCCCTCAGACTCGAAGCATGGCTCTTATGGACCTAGAGTATGCAGGCTTGCATCTCTCTGAAAGTGTTTTGAATATTATAAGGGGATACAGGAAGCTTTCCACCAAGAAAACCTATGCCTCTAAATGGAAAAAGTTTTCTATCTGGTGCTCCACCAGGTATGTGGTGCCAGCTCAGGCAGGGGTTCCAGCGGTGCTGGACTACCTTACTTATTTGCATTCACTGGGCCTGCAGCCCACTACTCTAAAAGTTCACTTGGCTTCAGTGTCTACTTACACTTCAGCTGGGAAGAATGCCTCTATGGCATCAAACCCTATCTTCAAAAGGTTCTTCAAAGGTCTAGCTCACTTTCACCCCCCTCGTAGGGAACCAGTGTCAGCCTGGGATCTAAATGTGTGTATTGCCAAGCTCATGAGTTCCCCTTTTGAACACATGTCTTCAGCTCCCTTGAAATATGTGACATGGAAGACAGTTTTCCTAGTGGCAATTAGTTCTACTAGAAGGATCAGAGAGCTCCAGGCTCTCTGCGTTGAGCAGAACTACATTTCATTTTACAGGGACAAAGTGGTCCTGAGAACAAACAGAAAATTTCTTCCAAAGGTGGCTTTAGACTTTCATTTGAATCAGTCCGTTACTTTACCCATTTTCTTTACTGAGCGTTCAAGTTCTGGGGAATGTAGACTGCACAGTCTTGATGTGAAGAGAGCTCTTAGCTACTGCATGACAGTCACCAAGGCCCATAGACAGGACAGGAAATAACCATTCCTGACTTATGGGGATGTGGGAAATGGAAATCTAGCATCTACAAGGTCCATTTCTCACTGGATAGTTCTGTGTATTCACTTTTGCTATTCAGACGCTGGGAAGGAGCCCCCAGCAGGACTTAGAGCCCATTTCTTAAGGGGTACAGCTGCTATTATAGCAGCTTCCTGCGATGTTCCTTAGGTGGACATCTGTAAAGCAGCTACCTGGAGAACAGTGCATGCCTTCATTAAGCATTACAGCCTGGACACACAGGCTAGGGGTGATGCCAGGTCTGGCACAGCTTTCCTGCAGAGTCTATTTCCAAAGTAGGTTCTGTGCCCACCTCCAAAGGTACTGCTTCTTAGTCTGCAAAAGAGTTAGTAATATTGTTATATTCCTGGGGTGAGAAGAAAAAATTACTTACCATAGTAATCCTGTTTCTTCCAGCTGATACTCCAGTATTCATAACTCTCTCACCCTACCTCCCTTGTTAGAACCAGTCACCTTTGCACTCCATACTGTGTTACCAGGGGTATGAGTGTCACACTCTGGCATTTCCATTTGAAACTGTGCTTTTCACTGGTTTTACCCTCTTCAGGTGATTCTAACATTCAGGGGTGTTTATGTGGATTTTTCCCTCCTGTTGGAGGTTTTTGGGTGTTAAGTTATTATTATTTTAGTGTTAAATAGTTATTGTCCTCGTAGGCCCTGTCTTATCAGGCAGAGAGTGAAATCTGAGGGTTAGAATGTAGGCAGTTGATAGGTGACAGCATTTGAAAAGTGGCACATGCCAATGATGTTCCATCATTAGCGTGACCTTTCCATCTCCATGCAGCTCTGGCTTAAAGGCATGCTGCATCAGAGTTATGAATAGTGGACTATCCCCTGGAAGAAACAAGATTACTGTGGTAAGTAATTTTTTCTTGTCTTTCAGGCCAACTTTAGTAGCAACAACTCAGAGTTCTGGGCACCCCTCAGTGCTTCTTCTAACCTAGTCTTATTCAAGCCAGAGGCCTAGATCACCCATTCCTATATACCTTATGCAGGGCCTTCTCCAGCCTTTGCACATATTCAAACAAGGGTTCCCCCTTCTACTGGCAGGTTGCTCTGAACCGCCACCATAAGTCATCACGTGTGTCAGGAGGTCTAAACCTCACTCTCAGGTTCTTGGCAATAAAGGGCATGCAAGGAATCACAGACACATTGCATAAGAGTAATAAAGCTTGTTTATTACTAACAAAAGGAAAATCACAGTTGCCCTAAGCAGTTCTTACGAATAGGAACTGAGAGCCAATTCTATGCATTCCCTATACCTCAAGGAATCTCTGTGTCTCCTGGGGTCTCCGAAGTGGAAGACATAATGTCTTGCATTATATACCTAAGATAATTACCATGGTTACTGTAAGAAACATTTCTAGTTACAGAGATGAGCCCTATTGGCTAAATTAGAGGTGGCTCCACAGTCCAAGATAACATTATACAATTTTGTTATAGTCATCACTTTGTAGAAACAGAGAGGTACAGTTTGTACATAGCCGTGTAGTAATACAAATCATCAGAAGATGGCAATGCCGACTCATACATCATAATCATTACAAGGACACAGATGTCCCAACATCTTGTAAGCAAAAAATACATGTGTATATTGGAAAGTAAAGTGTATAGCAATAATGTGCATACATATCCTGGCATCTGCACTTATACGGTAGATGCCCTTAGCCCTATATGTTAGCATAACATATACCTAAATGCTGGCTGTCTGCAGTATACCTGTGGGGGTACCAATTGGGGTGCAGGGACCTCATGTAATACATGTCTCCATGCTACCAAAAGCACTGTCCAAGGCAGCTATATAGTCTTCTACCTTGGCATCAGGGTCAGTGGTCTGGAGGAACCAAATGGCATCGAGAGCAGGGCCCCGCAGGCTCTCCGTTAACCATTTCCATTTTTCCCCTTCACTGCACTGCCAGTCTTGGAGCAGTGGTAACACATAGTTCATCCATGACTCATAATCCTCCTCCCCCACGGGAGTAGGCTTTACCCCCAAAAATATCCTCAACTTTTTATAAGATTCTATAGGGGCGGGCACCTGCCCTGGCCTAAGCCTTGCATCTGGTGCAGAGGCCCATGAAGGGTCAGGCTCTCCTCCCCACGGGAAAACCACATTAAACACTGTCACTATAGCCCAGGACTCTGCCTTGCCCTCTACCTCTACGGCCTCTGGCACCCAGGCAACTTCTATAGCATTTATGCTTTCCATGAACACAGTTAACTTCCCAGTACTTGAATCAAGTACATGTCCCCGCACTTTCACTTTTCCCAGTTTCGTTATGGTGGACAAATGCTTTTCTATTTCACCCTTGTCCTTCTAACAACAACAAGGACCTCTGGGGGTCCATCCTCATACCCGACTCCATTCCACCAACTTCACTTTATCCTTTTCTTGAGGCCTACTTTTCAGCCAAGTGAACAGACTTGGTGCTGGTGACCCCACAGGGGTCTTTACAGTTAAGTCCTCCATGGTGGGCGTGGCTGGTGAACAGGAGATCCCAGCGGTGCCTCCAAAGATGTAGCCCAGGTGCCATGTGCCAGTTGGGTACTACCCCTGCCTGTTGGCCCCCTAACAGGTTAAGGGGCCTGGGTCCTACTATGGTGGTGTTCGGTGGTCCTATTCCAAAGGTAAAAACAATAGCATGGTGCCTCCACCCAGAGAGAATTAGAAATGGGTCAGGTGACTGGCTGGCACAGCCCCCTGGGATGCTGCACCTACCCACCTCCCCTACCAACCACCCCACACACTGGATACCCAACAGTTCAGTACCACCATAAGCTATATATCTCAGCAGTAAACACATGCAATGAATTTCACAAACACAGCAGTTTCAACAAACAATTCACAGCTTTATTCAGTGAGTAAGGACTGGGGAAAGGGATACTGGGACATAGAGTAGCTGTGAAGGTAAGAAAAAGGTTAGTGGGATATGCAACAATAAAACAGGTGGGCCCATAGGCCAAGCTCTTCCCCACTGGTACCAGTGTCGCTGAACTGTCCCTAGGAGCACCCACTAGGCGCAGGCCTGATCGGTATCACGGGTTGGCCGGCTGTTGGGGCCCTGAAAATATTTTAGAAGAACTTGAAGAATGAAAACAAGACAATTCCCCTTTTCCTTCCCAGGAACCAGGTCCTGGGTACTCACAGTTTGATGACCTCAGCACTAGGGAAAATGGAGCTCCTTGAGTTATTTCAGCAACAGATACAGGCTGACCAGGATCCCTCTCACTGGGTGGAACTTGCTGCAGGATCTTGCAGCTGGTCACCTTGATTGTAGTTCTGGCCTCTTGTCACCTTCAGCTGCATCTGGTCTATTGCAGAGCATGGTGTCAGGGCAACGCCAGCCCCAGAAGACCCAGACCAGGGAGTTCCCCCACAGCCCGGCTCCCCCAGTGGGTCGCAGGTGCCCTAGCACCCCAGCAAGCGTTGGTGACTTCCTGAGACAGTGAGTCCCACTTGGAAGGGGTTAGCAAGTTCCCTCCCTGGCTCTGGGTGAGGACTCCCTAATGGTGGGGGTCCTCCTGCAGTCCCTGCACTGAGTTCTCAGCAAAAGAAAAGTTTTCAGGCAATCGATCCAATAAAGTCCAGTGCCAATAAGTGTGGGTGCTAGCCTCTATTTCGATTAGTGCAAGTGCAATTCAGCGGGTGGAACTCAGTAATATCAACCCTCTGCACACCAGTCCACACTTTCCAGTTAACAGTGTCCCCAATCTTTTCTTCGGCTGCAGCTAGGCTTCAGCTGTCAGCCACTTTCACCAGTTTACACCGGACACACATAGCTTCAGCTAGCACCCTGACATCCAGAGATGCTCTGCCTCTTCAGAATTTTGTTTACAGTCCCACAAAAGCAAATGGCTCCTCAACCCTGACTGTAGCACTCTGACAATCTGCATAGTCTTCTCAGCAATTGCAACTTTCCAGTGCAGGGTTTCTGCAACATTCAGTCTCTCCCATTAATAGCAAGCAACTTTCCCATACCTGGGGAAATCAGCATCACAGTTCAGTCTTTTTCTCTTTCCCCTTCTTACTCTGTTTCTGCAACACACCAACCTCCAGTTCCATCAATCTCCAATTCTGCAACACAGCAAATAGGGCCTCGGTAAGCCCCTGACATCCAAAGTCCACTCTCACAGGGTACTCCTGAGTTGTACAGAGCCCGGGAACAGACTGCCCAAATCCAAGAAAGTCCACACTGTTTCAGCCGAAAACCCAGCATTCTGATTGGCTAATGAAGCCAATCAATAATGGATAACCACAGTGATCAATATTTCCAGCTCGTTTATTGGGGCATGATCTAGGTGCCAGAATTAGTCCCCTTCTTTTCCCAGGAGTCCCTTTGAATCAGTTTTGGAGCCTAGCTCACTGATTGGCTACCAGAGCAGGTTAAAGTGTCATCAAAATGTCAGTCCCCATTCTGTCTAATGCATTACAACACAGTTCCCCACTTGTTCGACCCTAGTATAGCCAAGCAAATCACTTTATTTATTCATTTACCCCACAGTACTGTAGCCCCAACAGCACCCTTTTAAATGAGCTCACATTTATATGGGTGAGAGCAGTGATTCCCTCAGTCACTGCCGCTGCAATGCAGTCCCCCTAGTCAGCAGGCATCACCCTAATTAATATGCAAGCGGGCTCATGGCTTATTCATGAGCCCTCACTGTGCTCAAGTTCCAACTTCTTTTTTTATTCCTCCTCTGCAGCTTCTTGCTGCCTCCCTTGTGGTCTCTGGTCCCCATTTATTACACCAGGACCCATCAAACACTATCCATTTTGACTGCAACTGGCAGTGCGCCCAGGTCAAAACACTCTCGGTGCGATGCTGGCAGCATCGAGGGAGAGGCCGGTGACTCGCTATTTGTTTTTTAAGCCCAAATGGGGCTAAAATTAAATGCAAGGCTGTTCTGGTGACTTGGGGAGCACTGAAGGCACACCAATGGACCTAGGATGTAGTGGAAGAAACAGTGGAGACAGACAGGATGCCAGGCAGCAGGGAGGGAAACCGGGGCAAATAAGGTAAGCCCCCAGATGGGGGTTACACTGCCCCCCTTAAATGCTTGGCTTCCATGCCAAGCCTAAAAGTAAAGTACTATCAAATTGCATTCAAGTAAATTTTAGCATTAACACACATTAACGGTGCTAACTATACACTTGGTTCCTAACTATAATACCATTTAAGAACAGGAAAACATTATATACAGTGCAGTAAGGACATCCCCCTTTCATTCACCCACTGGCCACATAAGATGTGGCACCCATATGTTTAACTTTTAGAACCACAGTAACTTTAGTACCTCATACAACACTTGTACCACTTTTTCCCTTTGCACTGTTTCACCTCCCTCTTTTCCTTTTGGCCACCTTCCCTTCGGGCCTGGGGGATCTAGCACTAAGAGGGCACATGAACATCCTTTCCAAGGGCCTGGGTGTGATATATACTCCTTTGAGTACTACAAATAAGAGCAGGTCAGTGGGTACCCCAGTGCATCATATGTTAGCTTCAGTAGGAGCTGTACATTCCTCCCTGACCCTCGGGGGGGGGCGGTTCTTGCACTTCAGGTCTAGTGGCTACCTCTTGCTCAGAGGTAGAGTCTATGTTACTTTCCCCTTGGCCTGAGCCGTCTTCAGTGGGGGCAGGTTGCTGCAGCTCTTCCTCTCCTATGCCACTCTGTCCAGGAGTGTTGTCTTGGAGCCATTTAGAGGACCCAGTCGAACTAGTATTCAGGTTTGATGTGGGCTCCCCAAAAGGCGTTTCTTCGGGGAGACTGCTCCAGAACCACTCAAACGGTTCAGCCAGTCTAGTATTCAAGTCCAAAGTGGTTCCATCGGGGGGGGGTAGAAGGAGCAGCCTTCCCTTCAGCACCCTGCTTCCCAGGCACAACCATGTCCAGCTCTCCATGTCTGCCAAATGTGGGGACCTTCGTGTCACTTGTGCTGAGCCCTTCTATCACAGGACCAGTCTCTAACATCAGAGGCTGTTCCCAAAACAGTCTCTAGTTCAGATGTAGGGTAAAAACACACAGGCATGTCCTCAGCCTCTCTGTCTGAGTCATCAGCTGAATGTTTGTCCTCGAGTACCTCCTGCAACTGGGCAGGTCCAGCCCCTGAAGCATCTCCATCTTTCTGCTTCTGTCGTCTGCGTGCAGCAACTCTAGTGGTTGGCAGAACAGGTGGCTCTATCAAATAAGTCTCTGATCCAACAGTTTTATCTCCGATGGGAAGGAGGTGGTTCCTGTGCATCACTTTGCACCCTCTGGTCGAATCCTGTATACGGGTAGCCCTACCATTTTCTCAGCTACCACGTACAGCGTGCTTCCCCACCGGCCAGCAATCTTGTGTTTCCCAGGTATGCCCAGACTCCGGAATAACACTCGGTCACCAGGCTTTATGTCTTGCGCTCACACTTTTTTATCATACCTCTCTTTATTGGCCTGATTTCGCTTGGCGGCTCTCTCTGAGGCTAGTTGATAGGCATCATTCAACTGTTGTTTCAGCTTTCTGACATATTGCAAATATTCATTCTCTTTGATGCCATTTGCTCCGAACACTTCGAAACACAGGTCCACGGGGAGGTGGGCCTTCCTCCCAAACATCAGATGAGAAGGACAAAAACCCGTGGCCTCATTTTTTGTGCAATTGTATGCATGACCCAAAGTGCTTACTCAGCTTCAGGTACGCTTGTCTTTTGGATCCAGGGTGCCCAGCATGTCCAATAAGGTTCTGTTGAATCTTTCAGGCTGGGGGTCACCCCTGGGGGTGGTAAGGTGTGGTTTGGGACTTTCTGATACCCCATAAGGACAAGAGATTTTTTATCAGCTGGCTCTCAAAATTACGTCCCTGGTCTGAATGGATTCTTTGAGGCGCTCCGTAGTGGACAAAAAACTTCTCAATCAATATTTTGGCCACCATGGAGGCCCTCTGGTCCTTAGTGGGGTAAGCTTGAGTGTACCGAGTGAAATGGTCCATAATCACCAATATGTTGGAGATATTCTTGGAGTCTGGTTCCAACCTGAAAAAATCACTGCACACTAATTCCATCGGTTCACTGGTACTGATGTTAACTAGCGGGGCAGCCTTTTGGAGGAGAGCTTTCCTCTGGGTACACCGGCAACAGTTCTTGCAATAGTATTCTACATCTACTCCCATCTTAGGCCAATAGAATCTGCTCTTTACTAATTCCAGGATGTGTTTGCTGCCCAAGTGGCCCACATCATCGTGTAGGGCTTTCATCACCAGGCCTTGAAAACAATCAAGCAATACTAACTGCACATGAGGGGCACCTCCTGCTGGTCTTGAGTCAATCGGTAGAGGAAACCTTCCTTCTGCTGCAACTTTGGACATTCTCTCAGTAATAACCGGGCATGTTGATTACTGCTTTTACTCGAACTGGGTCTCCTTTTCTCTGAAGCACTTGAATTACCTCCCCCATAACGGAACTGTCCTGCTGCTCTTTTCGTAATTCCTGAGTAGTCAGCTGTGGCAGAGACCCCATGTCTAGTGCGGTCACGTGGCAGTAAGCTATAGGAAGGCAACTCCCAGATGCTCCTAAACAGTCCACCAAATGAGAGGCATCTTCGAGAGAAGGGGATGCTTCACCATCAGATTTTCTACACAAAGCTTTTACCACTTGTTCAGGTATTTTGACCCAACTGGAATGCTCAGCCTCCTGAGTTAAAGGGTGCCGGGACAAAACATCGGCATTTATAATATTCAACCAGGTCAGTACTCTGTGTTGTAGTCATAGGTAGACAGAGCCAACAACCACCGGTGGCCGGCTGCATCTAGTTTGGCTGTGGTCTGTACATAAGTAAACAGGTTGTTGTCGGTCTTCACAGTAATCCTCGCCCTGTACAGGTAATCATGAAACTGGTCCACAATGGCCCACTTCAATGCCAAAAATTCCTGATTGTGGACAGGATACCTCCTTTCCGATGGGTTGAGACTCCAGCTCACATGTGCTACTGGATGCAAACCCTCTAGATATTCTTGATACAACACTGCCCCTAAGCCACTGAAACTTGCATCTGTATGTAGGATACAGGGATTCTGTGGGTTGGCATAGGTGAGCACCGGTGCGTGGATCAGGCAGTATAGAATATCCTCAAATGCTCTATCAACCTCCCCATCCATCGGGAGCCAAATGTTTTAGATGGTCAAAAATATTTAGGTTGTTCAGCTTGGTCTCCATGAGGAGGGGTCTTCTTGCTCTTATTTGTTAGAGGATACCCCTGTAGTAAGTTCAAAAGAGGCCTGACTACTCTGGTGTAGTCCCTCATGAATCTCCGGTAATACCCACAAAAGCTAAGCAGCCATTGTAGTTCTTTCAGGCTTCTGGGTTTTGACCAGGTGGTGAGAGCCTCCACTTTACTGGGGTCAGTCTGAATTCCTTTGGGAGAGACGATGTGTCCAACATATTGACCGAGACCTGAAAGAATTGGCACTTATCAGCAGAGAGCTTCAGGCCAAATTCTTCCAGCTGGTCTAACACCTTGAGCAGCCATGACTTATGCTCTTTCAGTGTCTTTCCAAACACAGTGTCATCTAAGTAAACTAAGCACTCCAGGAGGCTCATGTCCCCCACAGCCCTTTCCATAAGGTGCTGAAACATCGCGGGGGCACGCAAAATGCCCTGACAAAAATACATAAAATCCTAGGGGGCATATAAAAGCCTTCTTCTCCCAATCCTGCGGGGCCATGGGAATTTGATAATACCCACTTCTTAAATCCAAAACCGAAAACCACTGACTGCCATTCAAGCAGTCTAGTGCAACTTGTTTTCATGGAATCGTATATTGATCTGACACAGTGCACTTGTTTAAGGTGCGGTAGTCCACGCACATCCTGATAGCCCCACTTTTTTTTCTTACCACCTCTATAGGCGAGGCATATGGACTTCGGGACTTCTGGATGATGCCTGCAGCCAGCATCTCCTGAAGGTGCCTCCTTACATCACCTATTTCAGCAGGGGTGAGACATCTGGATCTCTCCCTGAAGGGCCGCTCATCTGTGAATCTTATGCGATGCTGCTCTCCTGAAACGCAGCCAACATCCCACTCATGCAAGGAAAAAACTTTTGTCCTAGTAGCCAACTTCTTCTGGACACGCTCCTTCCACTCCTTCAGGATGGGAAGTTACACAAATCAAGCAAGGCAGGGTCAATACCAGCATAATTACTTCTTCCTCGAGCATAAGTTGTGTGCACCCAGAAGTCCCGAGCTCACCTACAGACTCAGCATACATATAAAGGCTTCCAACATTCTATACAGAATTGTTATATTTCTGAAGTTACAGTACTACCAGGTCAGAGTCCCATATCAACATTACTTATGTTTACCACAGGACAGTGGACTTGACTTGTGTACTCCACAGTGGGTTCTCTATATTTTGTGTATTTATGCTGTGCTCTACATTGTGAGATGTAGTGCATCAATTCCTGCAAATATCTCTAGAAGCTATTGTGCCTAATAGTACAATAAACTGTGCTGTTTGCATAACTTGAAGGAGGTCCTTTTTTGTACTTAGGTGTGCTGACCTTACCCAGCCTGGCTGCAAATTGTGCTCTGTTGATAGGGTTCTCCCAGTGTGCTCTGGTCTCTGCCACCTCCTCCCCCCCAGGCATTTTCATTCCTTAGGGGGCAGCTCTGGGGTCTTAAGGGCAGATCTCCTCTCATCCCCTGTCATGTATATCACCTTCTTGGGGAGGGGGTTTCTATACCACCACCCCCCAGTCTGGATCCCAAGGTGGCAATTGGGGGGGTTACCCTGCCCCCTCCTAGAGTGAGAGAGGAGTTGCGCGGTGGAGGCCTACATCCTGCCCTCTCTCCGACAGTGCTATGCTTTGGGTCTTATGGGGAACTTTTCTTCAGGGCTTTCAGAAAGGGTCAGCACGGGCTGTGCCAGATGGCCCTGGCACTTGTGCAGTCTCCGGTATAAATGTGAGGCTCTTTCCTCCTTCCTTTCTCCCCCCTTAATCCCTCGGGGATCATGGAGGTCTGTGATGCTTAGACGGGCTGTTAGCCTTTTTCAACTGTGCCATGTGTCCAGAGTGGCCTCTCTGTCTGGTCTGCTTTAGCCCTGGATTCATGGGCATCGAGATCACCTTTTCTAGGGGGTCCTCCTTTACATCTCGGGACACCCCTTCCTCCCCTCTGTTATGGGGAGCGTCCTCTGACTTTCTCCTCATGGGGGCAGCACCCTTCCCGCGCTTTGCTCTTTAACCAGCCTTCAGGCCTTCCAGTGTTTCCCCTAGGCTTGTCTCCATGCCCACCACCCTCAGCAGCATAGGGTGGGATTCCCTCTCTTGCCTGGCATAAATAAAGTCTTAGAGTACTTCTTAGACCTCTCAAATTCAGGTCTACAATACTCTAACATCAAAGTTCTCATTTGTGCTATTTCAGCCTATCACGAGCCATTACGTTCTCTATCACTGGTTCAATTAGCTGTAGTTAAGAGGTTTCTAAGGTATTCTGCATACCAGACCTCCTATCAGACATCCAGTCGCAGCCTGGGACATTAATCTCGTGCTAGACATGCTCACTCGAAAGCCCTTCGAGCCTCTAGCTACCTGTGAGCTGAAATTCCTCACTTGGAAAACGGCCTTCCTGGTGGCCATCACCTCGGCCCATAGGGTCTCTGAAATACATGCTTTGGTCACAGACCCCCTCCCACGTACACTGTATTTCATAAGGACAAAGTAGTTCTTAGGACCCTTCCTAAGTTTCGCCGTAAGGTTGTCTCAGAATTCCATCTAAACCAACCTTTGGTCCTACCTACTTAGCGAACTTCCAGAATGAAGGAGCGCATACCCTTCATTCTTTAGATGTTAAAAGAACACTGCATT
Organism: Neoceratodus forsteri; assembly: GCA_016271365.2. Lineage (NCBI taxonomy): Eukaryota > Metazoa > Chordata > Ceratodontiformes > Ceratodontidae > Neoceratodus > Neoceratodus forsteri. The sequence continues at coordinate 243,648,087 of CM057451.1, forward strand.
TCTATTTAGATAGAACAAAAGAGATTTACAAAGCTCAACAACTGTTTGTTTCCTTCATCGAGACCCGGCTGGGTCAACCTGTTGCTATCAGATGCATTTCAGCATGGCTGGTGGCATGCCTTCGCCACTGTTATTCTATGGCACAGGTTAAGCTGGAGGGCAGAGTGTACGCTCACTTTACTAGAGCAGTCACGGCATCTCTGGCAGAATTCCACAACGTGCCCATTGCGGACATTTGCAATGTGGCTACCTGGAGCTCAGTGCATACTTTCATCAAGCACTATACCTTAGGTGTCCATGCCAGTCGACACCTTTCATTTGGCAGGACTATCCTTAACGGAATATGTGAGCTCTTGGTTTCTCCTGCCGTCGTCTCAAGGGATTATTAGCTCAGTACTCTCCCATCAGTGTGAATGAGTGGTGGAGATTTTATGTCCAGGAAGATATGGAAATGACGTACCTACTGTAATTCTTGGATCTTCCTGGACGAGAATCTCTGCTCCATTCTACCTACCATCCCCAGAGCTCTCCTCTCTGTTGTTGGTCTTCACTCCCTCAATGGCTAGGCTGTGAAGACTTCTTTGTTGACCCTTCTTATACAGGTCGTGCGGACTATCTTATGTCCGATTTTTTTGTTAGGCTAATCCTTCTAGGTTAGTTACACTGCACCTCCTTGGAAAAAAAGGTACTGAGGCAGTTGGAGGGTCAACTCCGAGACAGTCATGGCCTCATGAGCCGAGGCTCACGGCGCCACTCCTCATTACTCCGTCTCTGGCACCGGCCCTCTTGCAAAAAGTTTGCTCCCGCTGGGTCCTAGTGCCTCCAGTATAGATCCCACCAGTGTGAATGAGTGGTGGAGACTTCATCCAAGGAGATCAAGAATTGCGATATGTACATAATTTCCATTTCTTGCACACCTCTTTTTCTTTAAGATGCTACCCTCTTGGACTTTGTTGATTCCCTTGAGGTACTTGAAAGTTTCTATCATGTCTCCCATCTCCCTCCTTTCCTCGAGTGTATACATATTAAGCTCCTTAAGTCTCTCTTCATATGTCTTCTGCTGCAGACCCTGCATCATTTTAGTTGCCCTCCTCTGGACTGCCTCCATCCTATTTATGTCCCTGCGGAGATTGGGTCTCCAGAACTGCATGCAGTACTCCAGATGGGATCTCACCAGCTGTCTGTACAGAGGGATAACAGTACCTGTCACAGGTTTATATATTGCCTTTTTGTTTCCTATATGCTATTTGATCTCCACTAACTTGCTGATTTTCCTTTGCTTTTAAACTGCTTACTGTTTTGCTGTTATTCCTATGCTATCAAACTGTTTACCGTATTGTATTCTGTTCTACCCAGGACCTCCTTGTAAATCAACATTGCTCAATGGAGCTTTTTTCCTGGTAAAATAAATAGAAAGTCTTGAGATGGGGGCCGTTCTGTGTGATTTAACAGCTTCCCAGAACCATCTGTCCCTGGGGCCTCCGCGGGTGTTGTCGGACACCCCCAGCTTAATATACTGCATACACAAGCATGGGGAACTCACTCTTCACTGATGCAGGTTGGTGCTGAGTGTTTGGTTCTGGGCTCTAGAACTGCAGCCATCCATGCTCCACGTGTCCAAAATGACCTAGCAGACAGGAGCAAAAAAGGAAGGAGGGGACTTTTTTGACACTTTTATTCTTTTTCCTTTCCACTTCCATGTGTTCTTCTTTTTCAGGTTGAATTTACTTCAGCAGCCCTGGTATATACACAATGTACCTGCAATTTCTATATTATTTCGCCTGTGAAAAGTCAAAACTTACTTGTTATTAGTATTGTAGTACTTTGACTGATAGCAATATGTCCAATCATCATTATTAAATTTAGATAATGGACATTTATTTTGCATGTTAGGTCATTGCACTCGTACATAAATTGTTTATTTTGTTGGGTGGTGTGTTATTATACTAAATTAATTTATATTTATCACAATTTTATATATCATTGGTGTAAGTGTTGTACTGTCACTTTAAAGAATTTTTCTATTTAAATGATTGATTGCGATTACCACATTAGTCCCTGAGGAGGCGCTTCAGCGCAAAACCGGTCAGACAGTTCATGTGTTTGGGAGCTGTTGTCACCTTGCATGGCGCCACTGTGTTTTGCTCTGCCTTGTATATCTGTGAGTAAAATTCTGTTTACGTAATAGAAGTGTTGGTGCTGTGCTTTTTCCGCTTGTTTATTGTTTCTAGCACTGGCACAACAGGAGCTGGAGCCGCTTTCCTTTTAGATTTACTGTCAGTTCAGGGTCACCCAGAAAGTGGCTGATGTTCTGAGGCTGCCAAGCAGTTTTCCACTAGGGCCCATTCTGGATGATGTGGACACGGTTTGCCATCTGGACCACTTCCCATCACCTAGACCTTTTCCCTGCCAGGTAACCCAGGTTCTGGGGTACATCCTCTTTCTGTCTGAAACAGGACTCCAGTACTCATCTAATAGGGTGCTCCTATCTGCTCTACAAGCCTTTCATGGGCACACTGATAGCCATCCTGCGGCTCAGCTAGATGTGGCCCGTACACTTCTGCAAGGCATTCTCCACTTGAAGCCTCCTATCTGTAATCTGGTCCCAGCTTGGGACCTGCATTTTGTTCTGGGAAAACTGACCCTGCCTTCTTCTGAGCCTGCTGCGCCTTGCTAGCTCCACTTTCTGGTGCACAGAGTGCTATTTTAGTTGCTATTACTTTTGCTTGTAGGTTTTCTGAGCTTCAGACTCGCATGTGTGAGCAGCCTTATTTGATTTTTTCACAAAGATAGGGTGTCTTTGCACACTAATTCTAAGTTTCTCCTTCAGGTGTTGTCTGTGTTTTCTTTAAGTCAGTCTATCCACATGCCAGTTTATCCAGAGCATGCCACTCTGGAAAGAGCATTGCGCCATACTTTCGTTGTGTGTGTAGAATTCTCAGATATTAAACACACTGTATGAACATATGAAATTTGCCAGCAGATAAAGGCCTTGAGGTCTATCAAGTCTGCTCGAATGTGCAGCTAGCACCCCTTATTCTGCAGCTGCCTCTTCCTTCCACCCTTTCCCTTCATTAACCCTCCCCCTTGTCCCGTCCCATCCTCATTTGAAGCAGTCCACTGTTCTACTGCATACCACTTCTGCAGGTAACGCATTCCACCCAGCCACCACCTTCTCTGTAAAAGTGTCTCCTCATCTCCCTCCTGAACCTTCTTGGCTCCAGTCTCATATCATGGCCCTGGTGGCCCTCCCTCCCTTACTTTGAACAGCCCCTCTGTACCCATCTTGTTTATTCCTTTCATGTATTTAAAGGTTTCAATCATGTCACCCTGTCTCTCCTCTCCTCCAGTGAGTACATGTTCAACTCCTTCAATCTCCTCTCGTATGATAAGTCCCCCAGCCCTTGATCATCTTTGTCGCCCTGCCTGCACCCCCTCAGTAACTTAATGTCCCTCAGATACGGACGCCAGTACTGCACTCAGTACCCAGGTGTAGTCTAACTAATGACCTATACAGTGGCAGAATCACCTCCTCCCTCCTCGAGGATATACCCTTGCAATACAACCCAGCATTTTGTTGGCCTTTGCAGCTGCCTTCCTACATTGTGCCGAGTTGTTCATTGACCCTGTAATGAGCACACCCAGATCCTTCTCCTCCTCTGTCTGGGCTAGCTGCACTCCCCCTAGCTGGTAACTCCTCCTTGGGTTCTTCATCCCAAAATGCAGCACCTTGCACTTTTTGGCATTAAACCCCAGTTGCCAGGTGTCTGACCAGGTTTCAAGCTTTGCCAGATCATCCTGCAACCCCTGCCATCCCCCTAGGTCATCCACCACTGCGTCAACCTTGGTATCATCAGCAAACAGACTGATCTAATCTTGCTCTTGATGTCCCATGATATGTCTGCAATGAATATCCCAAACAACACTGGTCCCAACACCGAGCCCTGTGGGACACCGCTCGTCACTGCCGTTGGGTGTGAGAGCTCCCCAGCCACCACCACTCTCTGTTGCCTTCCCTGCAGCCAGTTTCCTACCCATCTCACCAGCTTTGCACCCGCCCCGTGCCTACTAACTTCCTTCCCAGCCTTCCATGTGGCACCGAGTTGAATGCCTTACTGAAGTCCAGATACAGGACATCCACTGCATGGCCCCTGTCCAGTTGCCTAGTTACCCAGTCATAGAACTCGACCAGGTTAGTTTGGCAGGATCTGCCACGTATAAAGCCATGCTGTCTGCTGTCCTGTAGTCCTTTGGCCTCTAGGAGGGCCACCAGCCTCTTCTTCAGGATAGTCTCCATTAGCTTACCCACGATGGATGTGAGGCTCACTGGTCTGTAGTTTCCCGGTTCATCCTTGGGGCCACTCTTGTGGAGGGGCACCACATGAGCCATCCTCCAGTCCTGAGGTACACACCCAGATGTAGTGAGGCATTAATCAGGTCTGCAAAGGTCCTGACGAGAACCTCTGCCAGCTCCTTCAGTACCCTGGGTGGATGCCATCTGGGCCTGGCGCCTTGTCCACCCTCAGTGCCTTCAAACCCTCTCAAACTCTGCCTCCATGATTTCCCCATCTGTCACCACTTCCCCCTGGCTGCCATTTCTCCACCTTGGGTGTCACCCCCCTCTTCTCTTCAGTAAATACTGAGCAGAAGTACTCATTTAGTGCTTGCCTTATAGTACCCTGCTTCACCAACCCCCTCCTTCCTAATCCTTACTATGTGGTCCTTACAGCTCCTTTTCTCCCTGATGTACTTAAAGTCCTTCTCCCCTTCTTAATGCCTTGTGCCAGCCTGAATTCCGTAGATGCTTTGGCTCCCCTTACTGCCCTTGTCCTCCTTGATTCTGTCAAGTACTCTCTCTGTTCTCCCCCCGTTTTCTTGTACTTCCTAAAGGCAGCTCTTTCCTTCTTACCTTTCCATGACCTCCTTGCTCAACCAGCTCGGTTTCTTAGCCCTAACCTTCTTGCTCTGGGCTTTGCAGCAGAATTTGGTTGCCTCCACTATCCCCAGCTTTATGAGCTCCCACGTCTGGTTAGTATCCATACTAGATTGAATTCTGGCCAGGTACCCTTTTACTACTTCCCCCATCCTCCCAAAGTCGGCCCTCCTGAAGTCCAGCACTCTTGTGCCAGATTCCACTCCTTCCTTGCCCATATCCGATGTGAGCCATACTGAGTGGTGGTCACTCCCTGACAGCAGTTCCTCCACTGTAAGTTCTCTCACAAAGTCCCCATTTGCCAGCACAAGGTCAAGGGTATTCCCTAACCTGGTTGGTTCACTGACCATTTGCAGCAGGAAGCTGTCCTGAAGGCATCCAGCAGTACCTGCTCCTTCTGTTCCTGGTTGTTGGGATGCTCCAGTCCACTCCTGGCATGTTGAAGTCCCCACAATCACCACACTACCCTTTTCGCTGGGTCCTCCTGATCTGTCCACGCTAGTTCCCTGTCTAACTCCTCCGTCTGAGATGGTGGCCTGTACACCACTTCCATTCTAAGAATCCTATTCTTGGAATCCTGGATTTGCACCCAAAGTGACTCCCGTACTACCTCCTCCCTTCCTCCCTCACACACTTCAGTCCTTCCTTCACATATAGTGCCACCCCCTCCTTTCCCAATCACCCTGTCCTCACTGAAATAACCTGTACCCTGGTACAGACAGGTCCCAGTCATTATATTGGGTGGCCCATGTTTCCGTGATGGCTGCAATGTCCACCTCTTCCTCTGCCATGAGAACCTGTAACTCTGCAGTTTTCCTCCCAAGGCTCCTAGCATTAAGGGTAACCACCTTCCACCCTTTTCCCCACCTCCCATCCTGCCCTCCTTTCCTAGCATCACCAATAGTACTTGCCATTTGTCCTTTATCACTGTTATGGGCGGTAAGCTCATATGATTTCCCAACCTGTGGTCTCTGCATATCTCTTCTACAACTGCCACCCCCCATTCCTAGTTTAAATTCCCAACTTCCTCTATATACTCTTCCATCCTCTGTTTCAAAACTTTCTTTCCCTCCTCACTCAAGTGTAGTCTGTCCTTGGCATAGAGCCTACTGTTATCCCAGGTCCTCCCCACCCCCAACAGCCCATACCCTTTAGCACAACACCAGGTTCTTAGCCATCCATTAAATTCCTCTATTCTCAGCTTTCTTGTTGTGCTTGCTTTGGCACGGAGTATCTCGGAAAAAGTTACTGATCTTCCTGCCCCCTCACATAATTGTGCTAGTTCCTCAAACCTCCTCTGGACTATATCTACTGTCTTGTCAGCCAGGTCGTTTGTCCCAATATGTATAATTAAATGAGGCTTGTCCCTACCCCTTCTAGCATATTTCAGAACAGACTGTCCCACCCTTTCCGCTGTCTTTCCTGGCATGGCCTCCACCCAAATGCGACTATGCCTCCCCCTTGCTACCCCACTAACTCCTCTTAGTATTGAGTCCCCCAGCACAAGATTCCACCCCTCTTACTCCCTGCCTTGCTTCCATTCATCTCCCTCTCTCATTTCCAGCCTCTTTTCCTCCTGCGTTATTTCCCCTCTTACCCTGTTGCAATTCTCCCAGCAGAACTTCCCCGCTCAGTTTGGTCCAGGCATTTATCAATTACTCCTCTAATTTCATCATTTCCTCCTCCACTTTCTTCCTCTCTAGCAGTGCACAGCTGTTTTCTGAAGACCCTTCACAAATGCCCGCTCCCTCTCTCTTCATAGTAACCTGTTCTCTCCTTTCCACTCCATGACTTTTGCCACTTCTTCGCCTCCCCTCACAAGTCCCTATCTCCTCCTTCCATTTGTCTTTTGTCTCCTGACCTGGTTTCCCTGGCAATCGTTCTTCCTGGCCAGGGCCCCTTTGTCTCTGCTTCCCTTCTTCTGACCCTCTCCTCACCACTGTTGGCTTAAATCGCCCTCCCTCATCTCCCCTTCTTCCTCCCTCCAGTATTGGGCTAAACTCACCCCCAGTCTGCCTTGCCTGTCTTAGTTCCTCCTACAGACCCTCAATCTCCTTTCTAAGTTTTTCTATGTGGTTTCACACTAAACATCCTCCTACACTCCAGGCAATGTTTAGAAAGATTGGTGCACCACAGTTGTTACAGCCTACCACCCTACCCATTGCTGTTGTTGCCCACCAGTGACCCCCAACCCTTCCAGATGCAGGATACCAAACACTCCCCCAAGTCTCCCCTCTCTCTCCTCTATCAGTGCAAAACATTTTCTTTAGTTCCCTTACCTCCTTTATTGCACATGTTTAGATATATTGAGCAACTGCTTTTTATATTCCTATCCTTCCTATCCACACTCAAAAAGAGACTTTAAGTAGCCATTGCACAACCTTCTTCAAACTCCTACTCCTCCTTTTCCCAATGCAATATCAATGCGAAGAAATAATAATGAAAGCTCCTAGATCTGCATTTACCTCCCTTCCACTGAGAGAGCAGTCACCTCTTTATTGCTGCTGTTCCTTTCCTGGATGTCTGCTTCTGCTAATATGCTTCCTTCCCCTTCTGGCTTCATCAAAAGGTAACTACAATCCTGCAAACTACAAACTGTAGTCAAGGACTGTAGCAAGTCCTCTCAGTTGTATTGCTTTTTGTTTTAGGAAGTACAGTTAGGTGCTTCCTGGCCATTCAGCCAGAGGCATGGCCACTTCTGTTGCCTCTTTCAGGCCTATATCAGCTGCAGAAATCTGTGCTGCTATTTGGGGTACTGTCCAGGCTTTTACAAAGCTCTACAATCTGAAAATTGCCTCTAGAAGAAGGGCAGGCTTTGGCCTAGCTGTGCTTCAAGGCCTTCTGTCATAGGTGTTTGGGTTCCTGCCATCCTGACTGTTTTGCTGTCTGAACTGCTTGGGACTCGTTCCATAGGTGTTAGCTGATGAAAGAGATATCCCCAAAGGAGATAGAATGGTTATGTAAGAACTTACCATAACAGTAGATCTCCAAGGGAATCTTTGTCATCGGGTCATGCTGCTGCCCCCAATCCCCTTCGGGACTCAGAGCTTCTGTGCTCTTGTTTCTGTCTTCAGGCTGGCCTGCTGGATGCTCTGGACTTGCCACCTGCTGGGGCGCCTTTCTCCAGATGCCACAGTTCTCCCTGTAGCTTTGTCTTGGGTCAACTGCTGGACTGTTCCTGGTCGCACCGAGCCTTTCTCTTTCTTCCTTCTGGTTTGTTCCGGGGGGGGGGGAGAGAAGGCGCTTCATGTTTGTTTCCTCTCTGTCCTGAGAGGCTCTCTTGTTTTCTGTTTGTATGGCTGACTTTTTAGTCCTCTTCTGCCTACTCTGTTAGGCAACATCTTTTTTTACCTCCAGGGAGATTTACGGAGCATAGTCTCCGGTGGGGACCAGAACTGAGGAGGGATGGGGCCACCCATGCATATATAATATTGGTGACATCAGTCATCCTCATGGATGGCCCCTAGTGAACTGCTGTAGAAAAATTTCTGTGTGGTTTTACATACGAACATAAGAACATACGAAGAAGCCAGCAGAAGAAGGTCATTTGGTCTATCAAGTCTGCTCAAATTGCAGGGTCCACAGCTTGAGCTAATGTCCCTGCCCTCTCTCTCTACTCTTCCTGTCCTCCCTTCCCATTATACTTATCTTCTCCCTGTGCCTATCCCAGCCTCTCTTAAAGCTGCTCACTGTCTTTAATGAGATGACCTCTTCAGGGATAAATAATGTTGATAAGGAAAGTCTATTTAAGCTGAGTGACAACCATATCACGAGGGGGCACTGTCTTGTAGCTCTCTTCTGTTCCTTCTCCAGTATGTTAATGTCCTTTTTGAGGTGTGGGCACCAGTACTGAACTCCATACTCCAGATGCGGCCTTACCAGTGACCTGTACAAGGGTAGTATAACCTCCTCTCTCTCCTACTACTGATCCCCCTAGCTATGCACCCCAGCATCTTGTTTGCCTTTGCTGCTGCTTTCTTGCACTGCGTGGAGTGCTTCAGGTCACTAGTGATCATCACTCCCAGGCCCTTCCCCTCCTCTGATGCAGCTACTTGGACTCCACCCAGGTAATACTCTGTCCTGGGAGTCTTGGCTCCAATATGCATAACTTTGCATTTTTTTGCATTAATGCATTAACGCCAAGCTGCCAGGTCCTGGACCACCTCCCCAGCTTTTCCAATTCTTCCTGTAGATCCTGTATCCCTTCAGCTGTGTCCACTCTCCCACAGAGCTTGGTGTCATCTGTGAATAGGCACATTTTGCCTTTAATGCCATCCCCAATGTCATTGATGAATACATTGAACAACACCGGCCCCAGCACTGAGCCCTGTGGGACCCCACTGGTTACATCTCTGGTGCCAGATAACTCTCCCCCCACCACCACCCTCTGGGCTCTGTCCCTCAGCTAGTTTTCCACCCATCTGGCCATCTTCTTCCCAACTCCAAGATCCACCAACTTCCTGGTCAACCTTTTGTGGGGCACAGAGTCAAAGGCCTTATTGAAGTCAAGATAGAGGATGTCTACTGCTTGGCCCCTGTCTGCTATCTTAGTGACACAGTCAGAGAAGTCAATAAGATTCATTTGATACGATCTCCCCCCATGAACGCATGCTGCCTCTCATCCTGGAGACCATGCTCCTCTAGATATGCCACCGACCTTTCCTTTAGTATAGGCTCCATGAGCTTTCCCACAATGGAGGTCAGACTGACTGGTCTGTAATTCCCTGGATCATCCTTGGGACCACTTTTGTGAAGGGGCCCTACATATGCTGTTCTCCAGTCCTGTGGTACCACGCCTGACTGTCGTGAACTATTAAATAGGTCTGCTAGTGGCCCTGCCACCTCCTCAGCCAGTTCCTTTAGTACACTTGATGTACTCTGTCCGGGCCTGGTGATTTGTCCACTTTCAATGCCTGATGGCGTAAGTTCCATAGTTGTGACCTAATAAAATAGATTCCCTTGAAGATCTCTGTTATGGTAAGTTCTTATGTAACTGTTCTATTGAAGAGCAACTCTGCATTTCAGCATGTGCTTTCATAAATATGATGTTTCTGATGTTACAATTTACTAGAGAATAATTTTTTCATGTTCAGTATTCTTTTCCAAGATTTACAACACATCTCTAAAAAGTCTGTATAGAAAATATGTGCCTTTCCCCTGTTAACCTTACAGTGCCTTTGTTTATGACTACATAGTGCTCACCATGACAAGAGACTGTGATGTCATGAACAGCAATTGTGTGGTTAGCAGAGGAGAGTCAGATACATTTTAAAAGGCTCAAGTGAAATAATTGCTGCATTAACTACAGTATTTAGTAAACCAACAGCAGGGGAAAGTAAGAAAATACTAAGAAATAGAAAACAAAGTTAAAACACAATTAGTATATGAAGATCTAGTGTTTGTAAGCTTTTTATTCTATTAGAGAGTTGCTCTTTAATATTTTGCCCTTGAAGTTTCTGCACCCCCCCAACACCAAACTAAGCCCATTTTACTTATTGTGCAAATAGGTGCTGGTTTCCCAATCCAGTTTATGTAAATGCATCATCTGTTTTCTTTTCTTTAGGTTATACGAGAAGCACTGAAAAAGTTAGATAAAGAACTGATGACAGTGGAAGAATTTGTGGAACACCTTACCTTTGTAGGCCACATTTCTACCGAGATGCCCATGCTGGAGAGAGAGTATTACATGGTAACCCAATTGTACACCATTGCTTATGAGTACAACATTGCCATTCCACCAGAAGAGTTAGCTCTCTATCATATACTAATCCCAAGCTTTCAGCATCTCAAGTCAACGCTGCTGTATTGTGAGGCAAAGAGAGATGAGAATACCATTACATTTAGCAGTGACTTGGGTGTACAAATCCAAAATCTGCGGTTTGAACTCCTGGAGATCAAAAATAAGGTAAGACTGCACAGTACAGTAAGTGCATTTTGTACGATATTTAGTTACAGCCATGACTAATGGACTGCAAGACTCAGATATAACTGAACTTGTAATTCTGCAAGGGACTTGCATGTATACATTTTGTTTGTAATACTGCTTGCCTTTTCTTTATTGCTTAGTTTGGCTTTAGTGTGATAGGTGTAGCCTGGCTTTAGGTATAACAGAGCACCTGTTCAAACATTTTAGTCTTACATATATAGTTTATTTTTATATTGAATAACCAGTGAGCAAAAGAATGCCCATTTTCACTGGCGTCCGGTTATACAAAAAAACATAAAAACATCAGTAACATAAGAATACAAGTGCAGTACACATACAAATAAAATCAGTTAAAACATTTACAGTCAGAGTCTGCAAGTAAAAATATGTAGGTGTACTTTTGAAAGTTGAAATGTTAATACAGTTGCTAACAGACTCAGGCAAAGCATTATATAATTTCACAGCTTTAAATTGTATGGAATTCTGTGCTACTGTTGTATAAAAGGATGGAACCTGAAACAGAGACCTGTCTTGTGACATAGTTATAATAGTGTTAATCTGTTTTGGGAATAAATCAATAATAACATCGGGAGAGAAACCCAAATATATCTTATGAAGAAAGATAGAAATCCTAAATCTAAATCTAGCATAGTGGGAGAGACACCCCAATGACCGATATAGCTGACAATGTTGTGTCCTTTTTCCTTGCCTGGTAACAAAACAAATACATAGATACATAGATAGTGTCGGCAGATAAGGGCCTATGGCCCACCCAGTCTGCCCATTTAAGTTTGTAAGTTCAGTTTATGTTTTCCAGGAAGTCTGTTGCCCCTTACCCCTGACCTCCAGAATTCCTTTATGTCTATCCCATGCATTCTTAAATCCCGTGATTGTTTCAGCCCCCACCACTTCCTCTGGCAGGGTGTTCCACTTGTCCACCACCCGCTCTGTGAAGAAATTCTTCCTCACGCTTCCTCTGAATCGCCCTCCTCCAACTTCATCCCATGCCTCTAGTCCTGGAACATCTTTTCGCTAAAAATAGTGCATTCCTGCACCCTGTTCCTCCTGTAAGATACTTATATGTCTCTATCATATCCCTCTCTCCCTCCTCTCCTCCAGGGAGTACATGTTCAGTGCTTCAACCTGTCCTCATAGGACTTGTGATGCAATCCATGCACCATCTTTGTTGCCCTCCTCTGAACCTTCTCTACCCTGTCTATGTCCTACGTAGGTAAGGTCTCCAGAACTGCACAGTGTACTCCAGGTGCGCCTCACTAGTGTCTTGTATAGTGGAATTATGACTCCCTTTTCCTGCTGGTGATGCCCCTGCCTATGCATCCCAGCATCCTATTTGCTTTACCTGCTGCCTTGTCACACTGTTTCCCTGCCTTGAGGTCATCAGAGATGATAACTCCAAGATCCCTTTCCTCCTTGGTGCATGCTATATCCTCACCCCCCAACTGATATATTGTGCCAGGGTTTTTGTTAATGTTGTGATATGTGGTTTTTAGCTTACTTAACATCTGGTCAGATGAAAAATTATAAATAATATAGAAGATAATGGCTGGGGATCGGGTGATAACCATACTGTAATCACCTCGAGTGGTTGCTGGAGCAACATGGTAAACCTCGAGAGCGCAGCTCGAGAGGTTTACTTTAGCCCTAGCAACCACGAGAAGTGATTTCATTGTGGTTGTCACCCAATCCCCAGCCATCATCTTTTATAGTGTATGGTCAAAAAAACACTGTTTGCATTCTATGTGTGAGAATTATGGAACTCTGGTGCATTCTTATTTGTTATGCTGCTGTTTGGAAGTTCTGAAGTGTGGTTAACAACTTTTAAAATTCTAAACAGGGCATATCAAAGCTGTGTGACTGCTGATTATGGTGGTTAATAGGCACTTACCATACCATATATAGAGGATAATGTATGGTCCTCTATCGTTAACCGGTCAGTTAACAGTCGAGAGGTTGCCAGGGCGACCATGTAAACCTTGAGAGCGAAGCTCGAGAGGTTTACGTCGCCATGGCAACCTCGAGACGGTTAAAATTGACCGGTTGCCGATAGAGGACTATACATTATTTTATAGTGTATGGTCCCACTATCAAAATTAAATGGCTTACATTTTTTAAAAAGTCACCGCTGCGGCCCTTCAGTTCTTCCCCGTGGGTTTCCCTTCAGTCGGTTCCCCGTTGGAAAAAAGCGCGCACATGCGCAGACCACTCGCTGTTGTTAACCTATCAATGTGACGTAGGATCGATAGGTTAACAACATATCTACGTCACATCAATAGGTTAACAACCTTAGGAAATGATGATTTCCTAAGGTTAACAGCGTTCTAACATACATTCTAGGGACATGGATATGTTGTTCATCCACACTCATTGGCAGTATCCTTGCCGCTTTAAATCTTGCCGGAAGGTCTTCAAGCTTGCTCCTCCCACCCACCCGGGTGGTATAACTCTCGGCTCCGCCCCATGACGCCAGATCTTCCTTACCGCTTGGAAGCTCAGGTTCCCTCCTTAACGCTCTGCGTTTGTGACTAGTTCCTATTTCTCCGTTTACGGATTTAAAATAATATTTTGCAAAAGACTTCAGTCTTGATCCCTCATGGCTCACGATGGATAAATCGACTCCCAGATTGGAGATGCCCATGCGGCAGAAGATGTCTCGGACGGATCCACACTCCACGTGTGTGTCTGCTTAGGCCTTGAGCACGACCCCGAGCTTGGGACCTATGCTCATCTTTCTCTTGCTCGTCCTCGAAGACCGTGCTGCCCGATTGCAACTGGGCCGTCCCGAGAAGCGTTTCCCTCCGGTGAAGTCCAAGGAGGCCCGGTTGGCGGTGTCCGCGGCGGCGGGCTCGGCGGATCAGCTCGAGCGGATGGTCGCCCTCGAAGAGGAGGCGGCGCGGGCCGTATCTTCCTCGGCCGCGGCATTTATCCCGCTCTCTCTGGGTTCTTCCTACACGGCTCCTTTAAGGAGCTTTGTCTGTCCCTCTCCACTAAAGGAGAAGGGCCTGCGTCTGCTGGACCTTTTCTCGGTCCAAAAGAGGGACAGGGTAGAATCCCTCCTCGACGCTCTTGGGGCGGGAAAGGTCCCTCTCCCGGGCCGTCGTCCGTCGGCGGTCGATCAGCTCGGCCGGCCACTGGCCTCACGGTGTCCCGTCAGGTCAGTTGACCGAGACTCCCACTGATGAAGTCGAGATTTTCTCGACCCATTGGACAGGCTGTCGCCTTTAGCAGCCGAGATTCCCTCTCCCGGTTCCCCGGGAGGAGTTGAGGGATCCCGTGGGCTCGCCTGTGCCTCCGGTTCCAGACCCTCGGATGGACCTTCGAGCGAAGGGGAGTGCCGGTTCGGCGACACCTCCTGCACCGACCCGGAATTCCGGGACTCTCGGTCTCGGTCTCGGACCACCTCTTCGCGTCCAGCCGTTCCACCGTCATAAGGCGGTCTCGGTCTCGGCATCAGTAAGCGGCGTCGCCGCCGTCCTCGTCCTCCTCCTCGGATGAGGGAGGCTTCGCGAATTACGCCCAGGCACGAGGGACCTTATGTTGCAACAGCTCCTCCTGGCCGGGAATAAGCCGACTCGAGCGCCTTCCCCGCCATTGAAATGCTGTCACCGAACGGCCGACACAACCCCCGACTTGCCCGAGGAGCCTATACCCAGGCCGGTTGTTCGGCCAAAACCAGCTGCTCCACCGATTGCGGTGGAACCTCCGCCTCCACAGCCACCAATTGGGGCTCCGACCAAGGATTCTCGGTCGGCTAAGGGTTTACCCCATCGGCTGTCAGTTACCCTCACTCCCGACCGACCTCGGCAGGTGAAGGGTGGCTCAGGCCAGAGGCAGCTCTTGAGGACTCTTCCGAGTCCGAAGATGATTCCTCCTTCTTCTCCAAGCGACTGGACTTGGAGTCTTCAGGAGGTCAGCCAATGGACGATAGCCCGTCGTCCTTCCTAGGACTGCTTCGGCTCATCTCGGAGTCTACCGGGATGGAGCTCGAACCCGTTTCCAAACGGGCCAGGTATCCCCTCACGGAGATTCTGGACCGAGGGGATTCTCCGACGGAGGCCTTTCCGGTGGCCGAGGCCATAGTGGGTCCAGCACTGGAACTTTGGCAGCGCCCTGCTTCCTGCCCTGCGCCTTCGGCCAGGATGGCCAGGAAGTATGCGGTCCCTACCGGTTCCTTGTCCGGTTTTTCGGAACACCCCTCTGCTGAGGGGTTGGTTACCGACAGCGTTTTCCGGCGCGCCGGCAACGCCAGGGATGTGGACAAACCTCCTGACAAGGAGTCCAAGAAATTGGACTATGTCGGGCGAAAAGTCTACGCTGCGTCCTCTCTCGGCCTTCGTCAGGCCAGTTCGGCCGTCCTCATGGCACATTTTTCTCATGCCCTGTTGGGCTCCCTGGACGAGGTCATCCCTCATCTTCCCGCCGATCTGCAGACTACGGTTAAGCAGGTGCGGGACCAGGGCAGGGCAGTGGCCAAACAGCAGCTCCAGACTGCTTTGGATGTAGGGGACTCATGTGCCAGATCGGTGGCGGCCGCAGTGGCTATGCGTCGTCGGGCTTGGCTGAGGATATCCACCTTTACTTCGGATACCCAGCACAAGTTGGCGGATGTTCCCTTTTTGGGGACTGACCTCTTCGGCCCTGGGGTGGAAGGTCACCTGCAGAGGATCGAGAAGTCCAATGCCACCTTGGACTCGGTCTCTTCCGCTCAGAAGGACAAAGGCCGCAAACCACAGCCTAAGCCCTTTTAGTCCTTCTGTGTGTCCTGACGCCCGGCCCAGCAACGTCCAGGGCCAGCAGGCTCGCCTTGGCATCCCAAACCCAAGACGCCGGCTTCCTCTAACAGGAGGCAGGAGGAAAGGGCCCAGGAGGTCCCTCGGCGGTCCCTCCTCCAAGCCTGCCCAGTGACGGGCTGAGGGGTGTCGCCCCATCCCGTCACCTTACCCCTAGGTCCCCGTGGAGGCGGCTCCGGCACTTCCGTTCCGCCTGGTCGCTGTTACCACGGACAGGTGGGTCTTGAGGTGGTGGGAAGAGGCCTGCCTCTGGAATTGAGCAGGCACCACCCTTCAGAGCCGTGCCTCTCGAGCTTGAATCCCAGCCTCACTGGCGGCTCGTCGAGCCGACATCACTCTCCTCCTCAGAAGGAGGTGGTAAGAAGGTGGTGGACCCTCCTTCAGACCCAGGGTTTGTGTCCAGGTACTTCCTGGTTCGAGCGGACGGGGGCTGGCGCCCATTCTCAAACCTACACGACCTAAACAAGTTCCTAAGGTCTCGAACCTTCAGGATGGTCACTCTGGCTCAGATAATACCATCCTTGGAACGCTGCTGTGGTTCTGCTCTCTGGACTTGCAGGACCGCGTTTTTCCGCCCCTATCCGTCCGTCTCACCAGAGATTCCTTCGCTTCCGGCGGAAGGATCTCTCTTGATTCAAGCCATGCCTTCGGCTTGTCTCCAGCTCCCAGGGTCTTCACCAAATGCATGGCAGTGGTGACAGCATTCCCTCTTGGCGCCGAGGGGTCGGGTGTACCCTTACCTGGACGACTGGCTGATAGCAGCTCCCTCCAGGAAGGAGGCGGAGTGGTCCAGAGATCTGGCCCTCCAGGTCTGCTCTCAACTGGGCCTCCTTGTCAACGAGGCCAAGTCGGAACTCGAGCCGAAGCAGGTGATTTTATTCATCGGGGCGCAGCTCGACTCTCTTCGAGCCAGAGCGCGGCTCCCGGCGGACAGGGCCGAGGTTCTTTCCTCCTTTGCCCGATCATTTCTGGTTGGGCAATTGCCCCTGCCGGGACTTCCTCGCCTCCTGGGTCTCATGGCGGCCTGTACCAGCGTGGTCCGTTGGGCCCGCTGGAACATCCGTCCTTCAGTGAGGACTGGCCAGCCAGTGGTCGGCAACTGCGATCCCTTGGACCAGCTTGTCAGGTGACGGGGATGTGGAATGCTCTCCAGTGGTGGACCGCTCCAGATCAATTGCAGGAGGGCATCCCGTTCGTCCGCCCGAGCCGACGGTCTCTCTGTCGACCGATGCCTCTCTGATGGGTTGGGTGCCCATCTGGGGAACACGGGCTCATGGCCTCCCGGTCCCCAGCAGGAGTCGATGCCACATCAACCTGCTGGAGCTCCGGCGGTCCGCCTAGCTCTCACCGCCTTTGCTCCGTTCCTCCGGGGTCAAGTGGTCCGAGTCCAGACGGACAATACTACGACCATGTACTATCTAAACCGCCAGAGGCGAGACGCCCCATGCTTCTATGCAAGGAAGCTCTCCGATTTGGTCACTGTGCGCAGCCTGGAGGCGGATCTCCTAGCCATTCACGTGGCAGGAGCCTCCAACACCCTGGCCGATGCCCTGAGCCGGAAGGGGCTGCATCCCACGAGTGGTCTCTCCTGCCGGAGGTAGTACAGCATCTGTTCTCCCTTTGGGGCACACCTCAGGTGGACCTGTTTGCCTCCACGGAGAGCAGCGAGCTAGTCTGTTCCATGCCCCCCCCTCAGCAGGGCTCGCTGCAGAGGGATGCCTTCTCGAGGCAATGGACCCCGGGCCTCTTTTACGCCTTTCCCCCATTTCCCTTGATCCACAAGGTGCTTCTCAAGGCGAGGAGGGACAAGGCGCAGGTGATTCTGATAGCCCCAGACTGGCCTCGCCAGTTCTGGTACCCAGATCTCCTCAGTCTCAGCTCCAGGACTCAGGGCAGCTTCCAGCTCGCCCGGACCTGCTCTCAGTCAATCAGGGAAGGTGTTCCATCCGGACCTTCAATCCCTGCACCTGACGGCCTGGTTCCTGAGCGGCTAGAGTTCCAGGCTTTGGGTCTTTCCGGCGGGGTCCTCAATGTAGTTGGCGTCCGTAAAGGTCGACCAGAAAATGCTATGCCTTCAAATGGAAAAGGTTTTCCATTTGGTGTCAGAGCAAGGGCTTGGACCCTTCCTCCTGTTCCTTGCAAGCATCTTGGACTATTTATGGTCCCTTTCTAGTCAAGGGCTTAGGTCGACGACCCTAAGGGGTGCACCTGGCAGCCATCTCTGCTTACAGGCGGGCGGGAAGCAGTCGGTGGCGCAGGAGAAGGTGGTCTGGCGCTTTTCAAAGGCCTTGATCACATTCCCTCCAGTTGGGAACCCCACCTCGTGGGATCTACTGCTGGTACTGGCAAAGCTCATGGGCAAGCTCATTCGAACCTATGCACAGGTGTGCTCTCTCTCACCTGTCGTGGAAGACCGCCTTCTTGGTGGCTATCACGTCCAGCCAGAAGGATGGGAGAGCTCCAGGCGCTTTCCATCAGTCTCCTTACCTGGTCTTCCACAGGGACAAAGTTGTCCTGCCCCCCACCGAAATTCCTTCCGAAGGTGGTGCGGAGTTTCACCTTAACCAGGTGTTGACTCTGCCGGTGTTCTACCCCAATCACACTCGGAGGTCGAATATAGGCTCCATACTCTGGACCCTAGAAGGGCGCTCGCTTATTATAAGGAGCGCACGGCTGAAATTCGGGGAGAGGTTCGCCAGCTGTTTGTCACCTACGCTGAAGCCGCATCTGGCAGACCTGCAGCCAAGGCGACGATAAGCAGGTGGGTAACCTCCTGCATAGATCTCTGCTATAGTTAGCGGGCATGGAGCCTCCCAGAGGGATAAGAGCTCATTCTACCCGCCATACTGCTGCAACGGTGGCTGCTTCCAGGGACGTCCCTATCCAGGAAATCTGCAGGGCTGCTACCTGGAAGTCAGCAAACACCTTCATTACCCACTACCACATCGACCTTGAGTCACGCCGGGATGCTGGTTTTGGGGCCTCGGTTCTCCAGTCTCTCTTTCCCAAGTAAGTATATGGGGTGTCGTCTTGCCTCCTCCTCCCGGAGAACTGCTAGGAGTCTGCCAATGAGTGTGGATGAACAACATATCCATGTCCTAGAAATACAGGTTACTCACCTGTAACAGGAGTTCTAGAATAGTATAGTTGTTCATCCACTACACCTCCTGACCTCCCGGCTTGACGCACAACCTGAGCTTCCAGCGGCCAGATCTGGCGTCAAGGGGAGCCAGAGTTATACCACCTGGTGGGTGGAGGAGCAAGCTTGAAGACCTTCCGGCAAGATTTAAAGCGGCAAGGATACTGCCAATGAGTGTGGATGAACAACATATACCATTCCTAGAACTCCTGTTACAGGTGAGTAACCTGTATTTATAAGACCATAATTAAAAAAAAACAAAAAAACTATTTGCAAGAATCAATCTAGCTTCATATGTTACATGACTATTTAACCAATACAACATGCCCAATCTCTGATGTGCTTTACTAATACATTTTGTAATATGCAATTCAAATGAAAGATGATAATCAATAATTATACCAAGATAGTTAAGGTTAGAGACTATTTCTGTTTCCTTTCCATGGTTGTCGTGAAGAGAAAAATTTGTAATGCTGTTTTTTCTAGGATTTGTAAATACCATCAATTTTGTTTTTTCTGAATTTGAAATTAATTGATGTTTAATAAACCAGCTATGCATGAGACTGAAATCATTTTGAATATTTTGTTCTACCACAGAAGGTACGGAACCAGTACAAGTCAAGACTGCATCATCCGCATATAATATAAGTTCTGAGCTATTACATACTTCTTTTAATACGTTGACAAATAGCAACAACTGGATCTATCCTTTTATTCCCTTTCTTTCAGAATGATGTTTGTAATTGGGTAGGTGGCTGGAGTTTGAGCAATAGGATTTAGCAAGCAAGCCTTTGATTTAAAGGCAGGTTTCCTACATAGATTGAATAACGACAGGGAAGAATATTACTTTGCTGTGTTTTAAAACTTTACATACCAAGGATGCATATTCTAAGGTTTTTTACAGAAAAATGATTTTAAAGGTTTTTTTAAAGTGTCACATGAATCCCCCCCCCAAAACAGAGTAGTTTATTTTACTTTACTTCTATTAACTCTGTATGAAGTCTGAACCATCCATTGCTTAACCTGATAAAAAATGTCCGCCCAAGTGAAAATGAGTTAAATAATGGTCTTTATTGGCATATCTCATCAACTACAGTATTTTTCTACTGTACACTGGTTTTAATGCAGCATACATTTCTTTTATGCACCTCTTAAAGAAAGAAAGCAAATTCTTTCCCTGCCGCTCGTCTGCGTAATCACTGCCTACCAGGTGTCCCTTTGAGACTCAGGCCATACACCGTAACATCCTCTTGAAGTCCAGGCAAATATGGGGCATGGAGGATGTGCTTGGAGTACAGTTTCTCTAGTCTGTTCCAGTAAGGGGTTGTGGCCATTACCGTGGCACTGCCACATGTCCCTGTCCAATAATATGCACTTGAGGGTGGAATTTCGGTGACCTTTTTCTAACACTGAGCATTCACCCATAGGCATGCATTTTGCATTATTCCATCTCCAGGAGTTGGAACCTGGAACTGTCCGATCAGAGACAAACTGCAACAGTGTAGCTGCCCCCACTTCTCATGAGTGATTCTCTCGAACCGTCAGATTTTTATTTTCTGCCAAAGAGATCAGTTGCACCCAAATCTATTCTGTGGTTAGTTATTTTTCTCAATTCAGTATTGCTGCTGCTTGGATTAGAGCTCGTATACATTTCCAGTTTGATTCCAGTGCCATCTCCACACCAAGGTTTTCCGTTATAAATGTTCTTGTAACTCATTTTCTTGAATTTTGTCAAAGTAAACATCCAGAACATTCACTTCTCATCCAGACATCCCCTCAGGTGAACCGTTCTGGTGTTTTTTGAAAAGGGCAGTAAGTGCTATAACCAGTTCTATCAGCTGATGGCCACATGGAATATCTGGAGAACTCCAGTCAGGAGACTCTCATTCAGGAAGTCCACCTCCCTCAAATTCTGTCATGAAACAGAGGGGGGAGTGCCCAGTTTGGATCATTGAATTTCTCGTCAGCACCCATCCTCCAAGGACCAGACACCCTCAGATAGATTGGGTGGCAGGTGCCATGATTCTAGTTCTGAGGAGCAGCCCAGGCTCTTAGACCATCCAGTCTTTTGGTTCCCAGTCCCCAAAATGTCCTGGTTCTGGGGACACAGACATTTCTGGCCTGTTTACTTCTCTGGAGCTTCTGCATAAGAAGGCTGGCTCAGATCCTTGCCCTCAGGGTTCCATGTAATCTGCTCTGCATTTACCTCAGGCTTGGGTGTTTCTCCTGGTAGGGAGAAGAGGAAGCCCCAGGCTACAGTTCCCAGTTTTCTTCCTGATTTTGGTTCAATTTCCTGGTTACAAGCTCCTCCAGGGATTGAACATCCCACTATTAATGTGGCTACCAGTGGGTGGAGAGCAAAACCCTGCACTGCCTGAAGCTCTTTTTCCTCAATGCCAGAATTTGCCAGCAGGACATCTATTATGGCACAGCCATGTTCTCAAGACCACAGTGGAGACCCCAGGTCAGCCATTGGTTTTACCAGCTCCCAGTTTATGGGGACATTATGTAGGCTATGACTCTGGATCAGACCAGTGTTCAGGGTCTGAATAGGGTACCACTCCTGAGGTTTCAGGAGAAGATGACATAGGAAATTTGTATTACATTTCTCTCATGAGGATATTTCTTTACAGGGCTTTTTCACATGTATGTCAAAATATCTATAAATTGCAGTCTGAGATTAAGAATCAGAAGGTGAACAGTCTGTTTTCCAAGAATCAATCTTCTCCATTGGTTTTAGGGCTGGATGTGCTAGGACCTTGCAGGAGCAGATCTTTTTAGCCAGGGTGCCAGCACTGACAGTTGGTGGCAGCACATGTGTTACACCGTGTGATGACAAGAACTTACTAATAATCACTGCTGACACCCTAACTTATGTCTGATCTTCCAGGAATTCATCTTCACCATTGATTCTCACTAGTGGGTCTTTAGAAGGAGGTGGTAGGACCCCACAGGGGCCAGGACTTCTCAGGAGGGCTGGTGCCAAGTGAAGCTGCATGCGCGCACAGCACCACAAGACTGGCTCACGCTGCTTGGCTAACCTCGCACCAGTCTTCAACTACCTGAATTCCTCTTTTCCCACCACTGACCGTGCATCAGTGACAACATCGCTCGCCTGCTGGGAGTCGGAACTTCCTTTTCTTTTATGACAACAGCATTCAATCCTCTCAGTTTTAATGTTTAAAGCTAGAGTTTTTTATTTTTCTATCAGTTTTGATTTTCTGTATGAATGTCATTTAAAGTTTAATCATTTTACAAAAATATTTCGGTCAGTTTCTCCCTACTGAGATGACACTTGACGGCCATGGAGGATGACGGTAGGGGGCCTTCTTCAGCAAGCTGCTCTGGCAGCAGGGCCACATCCAGTCCCCTTTCCCCATCAGGGAATGGTTCTGACAATGGGTGGTCCTATGCTCAGGAAGATGGACAGTCCTCCAAGAAGCACAAAAAGAAGCGGGCCTGTTCCCAGTCCCAGTCGGGTTCTTGGGGCCACTTAGCCTTGAGTTCTTACTCTTTCCGTTGGAAGGGAAAGAAATGGTACCTCTTGAGATCACCCTCTGTGAGGTCTGCTGTGAAATCCTTGGTGTCCTGGAGTTGGAGGCCTTCTCCAGCATCGTCAGTGCCACTGGGGGCCTCTTCTACTAGGACATAGAGGTCTTGGGCCTGGAGTTCCCCTCTGTCTATAGGTGGGAACACATGTGGGCAGTTTCACCATTGGGCTACTCTTTGGAGCAGTGGATGCAGCATCAGGCTTCTGTGTCTTTGCCAGTGGAGCCTGTCCCTGGCCCTTCAGGGTCAGTGGAGCTGGAACTATTGGTGGAGCCCTCAAGCTGGGTAGAGCGTTTGGCTCTGGCAAGAGCTCCTGGGCCCTTGCTGGTGACTGCACCATGGACTCCTGTCCCACTAGCCACATCCCAACCCCGTGTTACTTGGTGGGACTGGTTGGGTACCATTGTTGGTCACTTTGGTGCTGGCAGGGTCATAGGCATAAGGTCTGGTGCCAGCACTTGTGCTGAATTTAGGCACTTCGGGACCTGGCCTGCTGCTGGTTCTGGTGTCAGGAATTCCCCAGCGCTGGATTCGATTACGGTTCTGGCACTTTGTCCTTGGGGCTGGTGTTCCCAGGGCTATGTTCTGGATCAGAGGGCCTGATATCCACTCCTTTCTACACCCTTTCCTCTGGGAAGGATGTAGAGGAGGATGAGTCTGACCCCAACTTCATCTAATCTGAGGACAGTGACAATGACGTCTTAGCCTTGACTCTTTGGACCCATGCCTGCAGCTATGCCTCAGGATCTAACTTTCAAGGCTTTGCTCAGACACATGCTTCTGCACTTAATTTTGAGCCTGCAGCCATTGATCAAGGTAAAAGTATCTATCTGCAGTGATTAACATTTCTACCATACTGGTCAGTTTAGTTCCAACTGTTCCATCTGCATTTGAAACCCTGTCTGATACAATCTGGAGTAGGACTGCTTCAATACCTTCTGTCTGCAAAGAGTTAGATAATTAAAAAATAAATAAATAAATACACAGCCCCCTAAAGATAATACACTATATGTTTCTCAAACTTAGCTGATGTGATTGTTATTCTCTCTGAGAAACAAGGCTTTTCTCCCCAAGAAGTCACTGCACACCCTCTTAAGAGGAGCTGTGCAAGTTGACACTATGGGAAAATGGGCCTGTGCAGCAGTTACCCTAGACATACAGATTACTAGCTAGCTAGTTTTTTTTTCATAATATGACTATACCCTTTGGAGCTCACTTATGTCTCTGGCAGAGTCTCTGCCAGACTCCTGGACTAAACAAAAAAATTCTGCTGACTGCCAAACATGGAATTAAGTCCAGCAGTCATCAGCTGTAAGCCGCTTGAATGCCTTTGCTTCTGCCTCCAGCTCGGCCGCTGCAGCCTTCTGCATCAGAAGGCATTGCTGGCTATGAACTGGTTTTTCACAGGGGCACGCACCCCTTCCCTTGGAAGAACAGACTTTGCTGAGAGAGAGGAGTGAAAGCACCTAGCTTTACCTTGAAGGTACATTTAAGCAATAATCCACGACATAGTGTGGGTTGTTGTGGGACTTACCCACACCTGGTGTGGTGTGTCACAAGGCCACAGGCCGAGTGATGAAAACCACACCAGAAGTGGGTAATTCCCACAACAACCCACACCCTGGAGTGGAAAATTGTGATTGTGCAATGATCTTGTAGATAAAATAATATGCAATAAGTAAAATAGGCTTCAAAACATTTTTTTATTTTTTATTTTTATGCAGGGGTAGCTAATTGTTCCTATGCTGAAAAAAAGTAGTTCTTTTCTAATGTGTACTAGGAAGCATATCTTGTAACGTGTTTAATAAGGAATGAGTGAGTAACTAGAAAACATTTTCAAACATTTTGAATTTTCTTTTGTAGACAAGTGAGTAACTATCAGTAGTTGTAGTCAAACACAGTAAATGGCTGCAGAAACGGCATTGTATAAATTCAAAAGTGAAAGAAAGTTTTTTTTTTTTAATTTTTCCTCAACTGGATAAGTTGTAATGTCTGTATTGTCAAGTAAGTGAAGTTGGACCAGATTATTACTTTGTTCTGACTGTGAGATGATTATTTATTTGAATCATCTCCTCAATTTGTATTGATGTTCCAAGGTTAGAATTAACCGTATATTAATCCATACTGGTTTTCTGACTGCCATCATCAATTTTAGCGTCACAGGTGAGGAGAGACTGATATTGAAAGTTGAACCACTTCTAGTGTAGGGATTTTGTTTTGTTTTTTGTTTTGATGCTGCTCTGATTGTCTGGCTGGTACTTTATGTGTGGGTTGTTGTCAGATTTACCCATGGCTAAAAGTGCCGGTCAGCCAATCAAACTGCCGCATCTTGATGTCCATTGTATAATTATGTTTATTTATATTTTCTTCATACTGCAGGTAGCTTGGTAAGTGGAAGAGAAAAAAAGGATTTGTAGGTAGTGTTTGGGGAACTTTACTTGTCTTTAAAATTTTTAATAGGTGGTGTGGGTGGAAAGTAGCTCAGGGGATTAGCGGGAAAGTTCCCTCGACCTATTTTCTGTATAGTTGTATAGTCTGTGGGCATGAACAATGCTTCCCTCTTCTCCCCCCTCAAACCATTTTCATCCTAATTTAAATTTAAATGAAATTGCTTCACTCTGTTCTGCCCTGGTGTGAAAACCTGTTTCACTCCAAGATCAAGACCCCACTCATGCAACGCATCATGGGAGTTGATGATGCATACATGCACAAGCCAGCAGAAGTGCTACTGTAAGTCAGTTCTTTTGTATATCTTCTGAAGTCCCTGTATTCCTGTCTGGTGTTGGCCATCAGACTTTTCAAGGTAAGTTCCCTAATGCTTTCTGTTGCTTAAAGTTTGTCTGAGTTGGAAAAAAGCAGTTGGAAGGATGTTGGCGCATGTGACGTTTTGTTATTCAACTGATTAATTCTTACGTGCTAGGAGATCTTCATGTACTCCTAGTCCCTTTGATGTGCAAATACGCATCATCAGCTCCCATGTTTCCTTTTATGAGTGGGTTCATGGCATTTGCAATGAAGTGAAACAGATTTTCACACCAGGGAAGACTAGAGTGAAGCAACTTCATTAAATTTAAATTAGGATGAAACTAGGGGAATGCAGGAGAGGGAATCATTGTTCATGTCTACAAACTAGACAGGCAAGCAGAAAAAAAGGCTGAGGGGACTTTTCCTTTAATCTTGGGCTGAGTAGATTCAGGAAGTCCTGTGAATCAGATGTGTAACGGGGTGGGGGGTGGGGGCTAACAGAGACTTAATGCCGTCTACAAAAGGCAGCAGACTTATAAGGTCAACTTAGTTGGGGTCCTGAGCTGGAAGAACAGACTTTGCTGACAGAGAGCAGTGAAAGCTTCTAGCTTTACCTTAAAGGTATATTTATATTATTTATGTTCAATTCTTACTCAAGGTAGTAGGGTAAGCGAGGAGAAAAAAAGATATGTAGGCAGTGTTTGAGAACTTAACTTGTCTTTAAAATTATAAAAGGTAATATTGGGGAAACTTGCTTACGAGATTCATCTTGGGCTGAGTAGATTCAGGAAGCTTTGTGACTCAGGTGTGTAATTGGGGAGGGGAGCTGACAGAGGCTTAGTGCTTTCTTATAAGAGCACTATAAAAGCACTTCCACTCTAATGCGTCCCAGCACGTGAGTGGAACAACAAAGAGTGGAACAGGTGACTGGCATCTTAAGAAGCAGGGGACTGTGCCGGTCAACTGTGGTAATGCACCCGTTCACTACTGTGCAACAGTCGCTGCTAGTAAAGGTGGAAAGTAAAATGATAGGCCAAACTGGGACTAGGAGCAACACCAAATCTATGGTAGGAGAGTAGAGAGGGGGTGCACACAGGCACAGGGGAACATACGAACAAATGAACATATGAAAATGCCAGCAGAAGCAGGCCTTACGGTCTATTGAGTCTGCTAGAATGTGAAGCTAGCCCCTCAACTTGGAGCTGCCCCACCCTCCCCTCTTCATCTTAACCCCCCTCACCCTATCCCAACCTCTCTTAAAGCTGTACACTGTTCTACAGGATACCACCTCCTCGAGCACAGTAGTTCACCTGTCCACCACACTTTCTGTGAAAAAGTGCCTCCTGAGTTCCCTCCTGAATCCCCCCCAACTCAGCTGATGCACTCTCGTATCCCTCCCTCTTCTAAGCTGGAACAACCCTTCTGTATTGGCCTTATTTATCCTCTTAAGGTATTTAAAAGTTTCAATCATATCTCCCCCTGTCCCTTCTCTCCTCCAGAGAGTACATGTTCAGCTCACCCAGTCTATCCTCGTAGGACTTTCCCACCATTCCCTGGATCATCTTTGTTGCCCTACATTGCACCCCCTCCAACAATTTGATGTCCTTCTTCAGGAATGGTCGCCAGTACTGCACACAGTACTCCAGGTGAGGCCTGACCAAAGACCTGTACAGGGGAAGGATCACCTCCCAATTTCTGGAGGAGATTCTCCACGCCATACATCCTAGCATCCTGTTGGCTTTTGCTGCTGCCTTCCTGCACTGAGCTGAGTTGTTCATGCCCCCTGTAATACGCACCCCCAGATCCTTTTCCTCCTCGGTGCTTACCAGCTCCACCCCCCCAGCTGATAGCTCCTCTCCTGATTTCTAGCACCAAAGTGCAGTACCTTGCACTTCTTGTCATTGAACCCCAGCTGCCATGTTTCTGACCACTCCTGTAGTTTGGTCAGGTCATCCTGCAGCCCCTTCCACCCTTTGATGTCATCTACCATAGCTCCCATTTTCGTGTTATCAGCGAACAGACTGATCCTGCTCTGGCTCCCATGAGAGCTATCAGCTATGAATATCCCAAACTGCACTGGTCCCAGTACCGATCCCTGTGGCACTCTGCTCATCACTTCCCTTGATGATGAGAGTTCCCCCACCACCACCACCACCCTCTGCTGCTTTCCATTCAGCCAGTTGATGATCTATTTCACCATCTTTGTTCCCACCCCTAGGTATTCCAGGCCCCCCCAGCCTCCCATGCAGCACAGAATCAAAGGCCTTGCTGAAGTCCAAATACAGGACATCTACCGCATGGCCCCTGTCCAGCTCCCTGGTCACCCAGTCGTAATACTCAATTAGATTTGTCTGGCAGGATCTGCCCGAGACAAACCCATGTTGCTGACTGTCCTGGAGACAATTGTCCTCCAAAAAGGTCACAAACACAGATAGAAACAAACAAAAAAAGGATAAAACTAGAAACATCCTATTGGGGTAAGGTACAAAAAGTAATTCATGGTAACACAGGGAAATTTCCAGGTAACACAGGGAGAATAGAAGTTGAGAATTTTGGGAGTGGTGCATTGCAGTAGCTGTGAGCTGGCAGTTTTCAGAGAGACCTTCTGGAGACTGGGGTGCTTCCCCATCTGCACACACCTCTCTGGGTTGAAGAAGGAGGTTGCTGGACCCCAGGTGGACTTGGCTAGGATTTGGAGGATCTCTTCCCCTGCCAAGGGTCTACCAAGTCTGCCACATTACCTCAGAAGATGCCAGGTAGGAAGAATGGCTGGGTTAAGCTGGGCTCTAGAAGTGCTGGGTGGAGGGACAAAGGCACATTCTTCAATCAGTACCACTATGTAATTCATGTGCCGCTGTGGTGGGCCGGGACTGCCAGGAGGAGGCACCTGTGATAGTGACCAGGGAGGATGTGGGGTCCTTCCATAGTGGAGTCCCCAAGGAGGGTGGTAGAGGACCCTAGAGGAGGAGAAAGCAACTTCTGGTGGAGGACTTGATTGTGAGGGGTATAGTTTTGGGAGTAGGAAAGGAGGGGAAGAGGTTGGTTAGGTGGCTATTTAGTGCCATGGCCCGGAGGGACGGGAAGTGAATCCTGCAGACCACTAGGGTAGCAGGACATGAGGGAGAGTTGGATGTCACTGTCTACTGGGGGACTGAAGACCTGGCTAGAGATGAGGCTGATATAGTGCAGGTGAGTTTAGGGAGTTGGGGAGGGATCTTCGGTAGCTCGCTCAGTGGCTTTTGCTGAGGCAATGCCTGTCTATGACAGGAGGGGGGAGCGGGATCTCTGCACCAGGAGCTTTTACTCATGGCTGAAGGAATGGTGCAGAGAGGCGGGAATTTGGCTACACTGGGTACTGGGTCCCAAGGGCCTGTACAGGGTAATGGTGTGCATCCATACAGGAGGGGAGCCACAGTCCTCAGTAGACAGTTTAAATGTTACTTCAATTAACATTTAAATTAGCTAAAGGGGGGTGTGTGGAAGGAATTGGGAGGCAGGAACTGCCCCCCCCCCCCAAGAATCCAGTAGAGAGTAAGGAGAACCCGAGAGGAGAGAATCATGCAGGGTGGTAAAGACAAAGGGGAAGGGAATGGGAACATTAAAATGAGAAGGGGGGCCAAAAAGGAAAAAAGAGGGTCAAGAAGCAGAGTGGAAACAAAACCAAGAAGGCCATGTTTGCGAATGCTAGAAGTCTAGGAAATAAAATTCCGGACCAAGAAGCCATCGTGGCACTGGCCAACCTGGATATTGTGGCCATTAACGAGCCATGGTGCACTGAAAACCATGGCTGGGACATAGCCATGCCAGAATATACTCTTTTCAGGAAGGACCAGGTGGGAAGGAAAGGGGGGTATGTGATGCTTTATGTGCAGGCAAGCATAAATGTGACAGAGGTACAGGGAATTCAGAGGGAGGCAGAGGTACTATGGGTCACCCTGGAAATTGAAAATCGAGCCACTATTCACTCTGGAGTGACCTACTGACCTCCAACACAGGGTGAGGCATTAGATAAGGTACTGTTGGAAGCACTGTGGTAGAATGAGGGAGGTGCTGCTGGTGGGGGACTTCATTCTGCCGGACATAAATTGGAGCCTCCCAGCAGTAGTTTCAGCTAGAATCAGGGGCATCCGGGACTCTTTGCAGGGGGCATTCTTCAGGCAGCTAGTCAGTGAACCCACTGGGGATGCGGCAGTACTGGACTTGGTACTCACTAAGAAGGTCAGTATTGCAGGCATCAAGGTGGGAGGCCACCTGAGGTCAGGTGATCACTGTACGTAGAGTTCAGTGTAAGGATGGCTATGGAATCGACCCACATAAGGGAGAGGGTCCTGGAGTTCAGGAGGGTAGCTTTTATAAAGATGGATGAATGCCTCCGGTATGACTTGGGGGATTGACATGAGTAGGGTGGAGGAACAGTGGGCGAAGCTAAAAGGGAGCATAGTGAAGGCAGTAAACCTCTGCATCAAACAGCTGAGCAAAAGTAAGATGAATATGAGACCACTGTGTTTCTTGACATATTCAGAAGGTTTAAGGAGGAGGATAGGGAGGTGGAGGTATATCAGAGAAACAGGGAAAGCAGTAAGGAGCACAAAGGCACAAACTGAAGAGAGACTTGCCCAGGAGATAACAAAAGGAGACGAGACATTTTTTTAGATATGTAAATGAAAAGAGGAAGATGGGGGTTTGTAAGGTTAAAAAGGTAAGTGGGGACTGTGAAGAGGGGACCAGAAAAAGGCAGACATCCTGAGCAAACACTTTTGTCCATGTTCACAAAAGAAGGCGAGAGGGAGGGGCCAAAAAAAGTAACTGAAGCTTTGGAGGGAGGACACTAGTTCTCTTTTGGAGGAGCGAGTCCTGAAGGGCCCTGCTAATCCGAAGGTGGACAGAGCTGTGGTGCCATATGGGGTGCATCCAAGGGTACTGAAGGAGCTCATGGAGATACTGGCTGCACCTCTGACAGTTCTATTTAAGAGCTCGCTGGAAACAGGAGTGATTCCAGAGCACTGGAGGGAGGTGGTTGTGGTCGCATTACACAAAAGTGGTAATGGGGAGAAGGCTGGCAATTATAAGCTAGTCAGCCTGACATCAGTGGTGGGATAGTTAATGGAATCACTGCAGAAAGTGGGAAAGTTAACTGAATAATTACTGAAGGAAAGGATTGTGTAATATTTTGAATTCCATAGGTTACAAGTCCCAAGGTAGCATGGGTTCACAGTAGGGAAGGTCATATCAGATGGATCTGATGGATTCATATCTCTCAGCATCCTGCCTCATGAATTGAGGACATTTCTTAAAGAAATGTGGGACAAATGACCAAAATCAGGGACACATCTTAAAAATTGGTAGTATCCACTCAGAAAGGTAGTAGAATAAGGGGCTTAATCAAAAATACATTTTCTGAAGAACAAGTCTGTAGCTGTAATGTTTGACTTTATTTTGTGCTTACCATCCCTATTGTTCAGTCATGGAAACACACGTTTTAGGAGGGACAGAGTAAAATTTTGAGGCAAAATATGGGAAGTCTCTGAAAATCAGGGACAGTTGAGAAGTAAGGATAGATTTGTTTGACTGGGTGACAAAGGATTTAGATCAGGGTGTAGCGGTGGATGTGGCCTACCAAGATTTCAGTAAGGCTTTTGACACCATTCCACACAGGAGACTAGTAGCAAGCTGCATAATTTAGGAGTGGGTCCAGAGGTGGTAAACATGATAAGAAATTGGTTAGGGCATAGGCAACAGATGATGGTGGTAAACGGATTTCACTCTGAGGAAGGGAGGGTGACCAGTAGGGTGCCTCAAGGATAAGTGCTGAGAGCAATCCTCTTTAATGTCTTCACAAGTGACATTTTGCAGAGGTGCTGGATGGGAAGGTCTGCCTCTTGGTGGATGACACCAAAATCTGCAGTAGGTTGGACTCTCCAAGGGGTGAAAAAGATGAGCAGAGACCTGAGAAAGTTAGAGGAGAGGTCAAGGGTATGGCAGCTGGGTTTCAATCCCAAAAAGTGCAAAATAACGCGCTTAGGGCACAGAAATCCCATGGGCAGAGTACTATGTGGGTGGAGTGGTATTGATGTCTATCAAGCATGAAAGAGACCTGAGGGTAATCGCATTGGATGAGTAAAGGTGGCCAGACAGTGTGAAAAGGCAGTCCAGAGGGCTAGTGGGATGCTGGGGTGCATAGGGAGGGATATCACCAACAGGAAGAGGGAGGTGGTGTTGTCTCTGTACAGATCACTGGTAAGACCTACCTAGAGTACTGTGTATAGTCTGGAGACCACATCTGCAGAAGGACATAGATAGAGTGGTGGCGGTCCACAGGAGTGCAACTAGAATGGTACAGTGTCTGCATTAGAAGCCCTATGCAGAGAGACTAAAGGACCTCAGTATGTACACTCTGGAAGAGAGGAGGGAGAGGAGGGGGATATGAAAGAGACCTTTAAATACCTCACGGGGGTAAGTTAGGTACAGGAAGGCAGTATTTTTCAGAAGAACTGGCATTCAAGAACAAGGGGACATGCTGTGAAGCTGGAGGGGGGTAGATTCAGGAGAGATGTGAGGAAATACTTCTTCATAGAAAGAGCGGTGGATTCCTGGAACAGCCTTCCAGAACTGGTGATGGGGTTGAAAACAGTGCTGGGCTTCAGGAATGTATAGGATTGGCATAAGGGAATCACAGTGGAAGGGAAAGGGCTGGGAGAAAGAGCTGTAGATCAAGTACGGTCTACGGTAATAATATAGGTATGGAAACTGGGCAGACTGTTGTGAAATTCTAGTTTCTTTGTTTCTTCCTCGACCTCAGAAATCTGATCAATTTCTTGGATCAAGAAATTTACAATGATTTCTCCCAGAACTGGTCAGCTCCCAGGATATGCAAGATGCATATAGTACCAGCACATTCTGGTACACCCCCAGCCACTTCAGATACCTCTGATTCTTTGCACTGGGGCAGCTTAACAGTTTAGAGTCCTGCCATTTGGGCTGTGCTCGGTACCTTGAGTCTTTGCAAAGTGCTTTGCAGTATCTGCAGTACACTAGAGGAAATTAGAACTTTAGGTTTACCCATACATGGACAATTGACTGATAGCCAGTCCATCCAGGCAGGAGACAGAACAGGCAGTGGCCACAGCCAGTCAGTTCCTCACCTTCATGGAGGTTCTGCTGAAACTAGAGTGTCTCATCTCCAACCCTTGCAGCAGCTTCTGTTCTTAGGAGCTCTTCTGGATATGATCAAGACCCGAGCCTTTCTACCAGAAAGCAGAATGCAGGCAGTCATACAGATG
Source organism: Neoceratodus forsteri (assembly GCA_016271365.2). Classification (NCBI taxonomy): domain Eukaryota; kingdom Metazoa; phylum Chordata; order Ceratodontiformes; family Ceratodontidae; genus Neoceratodus; species Neoceratodus forsteri. The sequence continues at coordinate 243,680,467 of CM057451.1, forward strand.
GGATGCTATAACATGGAGTGCCAAACTGTACAAGCCATTCCATGCAATGCATGCTAAGTCTAATAGCCTCCTCAGTGTTCACAGTGCCCCTGGTATGGTTGCACATGAGAATGACTCAGTGGATACTAAGTGTGCAGTGGTCACAAGCATCACATCCTCAGACCAATCCCATGCAGGTGACCAAGCCCTTTGCTCTGGTCACTCACATGGTGGTCAGTGGAGTATTAATTCCTCCAGGGCTTTCCCGTCTCCCAACCAGAGCCTCAGGTGACTCTCACCATGGATGGCTCCCTGTTGGGATGGGGAGGCCCACTGTCAGAGTCTACAAACAGAGATGTCTCAGACCTGTCAGAGACCCCCCCCCACATCAATGCGTTGGAGATGCGAGCTGTTTTGTATGGCCTGCGAGCCCTAGTGGATCATGCTGGCCACAAAACAGTACTCCTCCAGACAGACAATTTTGTGATGTATTAAATCACAGAGAGGGAGGGGCACACTCTTACCATCTCTGCAGGGAGGTGATGAGGTATGGGAATGGTGCCTGGAGCAGGGGATCCAGCTCTAAGCCATCTGTCTGCCAGGAGCCCAGAACACTCTGGCAAATGAGCTCAATTGAACAGAGGTCAATCCTCAGGAGTGATCAGAAGCTCATGACGTCATGAGAGCACTGTTCAACGAGTGACCCACCTCAAATGGGTACCTTTTTGTGTCTCCGCTCAGTGCCAGACTGCCCCAATTCTGCTCCAAGAAATCCAGGGCATGGCATTTTCTGTCAAGATATATGCAGGCTGCAATGGCAGTATCTGTTTCTGTATGCATTCCCACCAGTCCTGCTAGTGCAGAGGGTATTGCTCAAACTGGCGGTGCACGGGGGCAAGATAATAGTGGTCACCCCCTGCTAGCCTTGACAGATATGGTTGTCACAAACACACTCCACAGGTCAGGCCCTCTGCTCCCACAGTGCCAACCTCAGAACACAATAGTGTAAACAGGTAACAGACAGGGTAACCCTCCTGTCTGCTTTTGGGTCCGAATCACCTTTAATCTCAAGTTTCGGGGGGATTCAAACTGTGGACCTTATGTTAGCATACCCAAATCTACAGGTTCAGATAATATTCTCTCCGGGGGGGAGATGCAATACATATTTCGCCTTAGGGCACCTAACTAGGTATCCAAAATGAACCCTTAAAACTCTTTAAGAGACTTTAGGTATATTCTTACCTTTTACCAAGCTTATAACACCATCAAGCCCTTGAACAGTATCAGACTTGGTATACGTTCAGCAATAACATGCAAAAAATGACTGAGGAGACCCAGGCAGTATCTTAAGAAAATGTCTACTAAAAATGGATAAAAACAGTAAGATAAAATATAGAACAAATATCAAAGAACATCACAGTCACATAAAAGAAGCAAAAAGGAAAACTACAGAACAAACTCCTACCACTACACATTTAGATATTTTCTATCTAATGTATTACCTCTGTAAGTGCCTTTAAAGTTAGATCAGAGAGCTGTGTCTCTCCAGAGTCCCAAAATGATATGACAACATTTCAGACACAAGTATCAGTTTAAACTCTGTGTCTCTACACCCCTTCTGTGCATCATCTAGCTCCTCCTTTTAGAATATAAAATTACAAAAAATGATTTCCTATCAAGAGGTATTTTAAATAATGTGAACATCAGCAAAAACCCATTTCCCAAATTATGAGTCTTTGATCAACCAGTTCCTTTGAGGTTTACAACCCTGCAGTCCATCACTCAGGTGTGAGGTATCCAACAGGAATCTGTTAAATGATGCCCTTTCCTAATGTAATAAAATAATTTTTTTAGTTTCCAACTTCAAAAGCATGAGGTCATAAAAAGGCCATAAAATGCAATTTCTCAAGTAAGTTAATTAAATTGCAGAGATCTCTTGGTCAGTGTAATACATCCTGTGATTTCAGCTGCTGACACCTTGTAATTTAAAAGGGCCAAATCTCACAGACTGACATGTCATACATTGACTATTTATTTATACTACCAATATCATACAATAATCATAACCAGCTGGCCAAGCATCACAATTCTCCCCACCTAGGCTGAATTTGGGGGCTCTATCCCCTGCATGGGATGAGCTCCCTAAGTCTGTTCACTCCTCATATAGACGCGACAAGCCATCTGCATTCTGATTGGTCGCTCCAGCCCTATGTAAGATTGTCATGTCATACCCTTGCAAGACAAAACTCTATCTTAATACTCTACCATTAGTTTTTCCCATTTTTGTCAGCCAAACCAGGGGGTTGTGGTCAGTTTGTACCTCAGAATGCTGCCCATATAAGTATGGCTTTAACTTCTTTAGGGCCCACACTATGGCAAGACACTCTTTTTCCACAGTGGAGTAAGCCTGCTCCCTGGGAAATAACATTTTACTCGGGTACTCTACAGGGTGATCTTTTCCTTGGTTGGATGTCTGACTCAGTACTGCCCCAATACCCACATCTGAGGCATCAGTTTGGACTATAAAGGGTCTGCTGTAGTCAGGACTTGTCAACACAGGAGCACTGCACAGTGCCGTCTTCAGTCTGGTAAAGGCTTTTTCACAGGCTGGTTCCCAGGTAATTTTCTTACGTATCTTTTTCTTTACCAGGACAGATAGGAGAGCAGCCAGGGAACTATAATTGGGTATAAATTTCCTATAGTACCCTGCTGTCCCTAGAAAACTCCTGACCTGTTTCTGCATTTCTGGTCTGAGCCATGCCTTGATCACCTCTATTTTTACTTGGTTAGGATGGAGCTGTCCCCAGCCTACAACATGCCCAAGGTATGCCACTTCAGCCATAAAAGGGCCAAATCTCACAGACTGACATTTCATACACTGACCATTTATTTATACTACCAGTATCATACAATAATTATAACCTACTGGCCAAGCATCACAGTGGTTTCCTCTGTTAAACAGACTATCAGTCAGTAAATCCAGGATTCTTCCACTCAGGGTGGACTTTCTGACCCAGGGTCACCTGGTCCATCCCAGCCTGCACTTCCTTTACCTTCAGGCCTGGCTCCTGAAGAGACAGAAGTGAACAGGTACAAGGCATCTCAGAGGGTGTCTGAAATACGTTTGACTGGCTGCAAACCCTTCCACTGATAGACTTACACAATCAAATGGAAAACATTTTCCAGCTGGTGCTCCAAAGCCTGCATGGACCTTTTTGGGTGCCACCTACAAGGTTCTAGAGTACTTGCTGAACCTTTCTGATGCTGGCCTACAATATTCCACAGTGGTGGTCCACTTGTGTTCTATTTCTGCATGCCACAAGCCCATCAGTACCCTCAACATGGCACAGCTGCCACTGTTCAAGAGGTTCCTTAAAAGCATCTTTCACACAAGGCCTCCCATCAGTAGGTCAGTGGAATATCAACCGTGTGCATTTCTGCCTGGACAAAGAGCTACCTACACCACTACCATGCCATGGCAGAGGTCAGGCTGGAAGGACCGATACGTACTGGCTCCATTAGAGCAGTTGCCACATCCCTGGCAAAGATTCGCTCTGTACCTGTCGGCGATATTTGCAGAGCAGCCACTTGGAGCACAGTGCACACTTTTGTTAAGCATTATGCCCTGGATGTCCATACCAGGCAGCATGCCACCTTTGGCAGGAGAGTCCTGAATGGAGTTTTGTCTTGAGTGAACCCTTGGCTCCTGCCTTCCTAGCCTGGGGGATTTTGTGTGAGCTTGGTAGTGAATCAAAGGTGAAGACTGATTCCAGGACAGGAAGATATGAAAGTTACACACTCATTGTAATTATTGCTGTTCTAGAAATACCTTCACCATTGATTCACACGTCCACCTGCCATCTCCAGGCTCACTCCAATGTGTTTTATTAGTCTTCACCCCTTGTTTTTGCTTTATTGGCCCTTCTTTTATGGGTCACTAGTGCTCTCTTAGGTGAACTGCATAAGTATTTATTTAATTAATTTATTTATACAAAGTTGGTGACTGGGAAAGGCCACTGAGCCGAGTCTCATTTCCAGGTGCCACCTGGGAAACAGTACAAGGAGGAATCATCAACATAGGTACTTACATAAATTAGAAGGAGAGTTATGTACATAAAATTATATAGAGATTGTTAAAACACAGAGAGGATGACTATCTATCTATATATATATATATATAGCAATATATACATGGATAAAATGGGAAGAGATGAGAGGGAGGGAGAGGAGGGGGTGATGCAGGATATAGTAAGAGGATACTAGGTATCAGGAGGACAGACTGCGGGTGCAACATGTGTGGAGAAATTGGGAGAGGGCAGGTTTTAGAGAGTACAGAGAGGGGGATAGCCAAAGAGAGATGGAGAGTGAGTTCCAGATGTGAAGGAGACTGTAAGAGAAGGCAGCCAGCCCTGAGTTGGAGTGGGGGGTGAGGAAGGGAGAGTGAGCGGGGGTCCCTGGTTTGGTCAAGTATTTGTTAAGTTATTCTGCACCTCCTCTGTAATAAAGGCACTGAGGCATTTAAGGGCTGGTGCCGAGGTAAGTCAAGCAGCATGAGCCAGTCTTGTGGTACCATGCATGCATGCTGCTTACCTCGGTGCCAGCCCTCCTGAATAGTTCTGGCTCCCACAGGATCCTAGTGCCTTCAGCTGCATCCCACTAGTGTGAATCAGTGCAGAAGATATTCCTAGAAGATCAAAGATTATGCTAACTGCGTAATTTTAATTTCTGTTTTCACGCCTTTGCGTGTGCTTAGTGGGAGTGAGTCATCATACCTCTTTTTGACAGCCTTTTGAGTTTACTTCACATTTTATTATTTTACCATCAGAATATCTGGATTCTTTTCAAAGAAGAGTTGAGAAAATGGCCATCCTTTTCAGTGTTGTCCTTGCAATAAAGGACATTGCCAGCAAAGACCGGCATTCTGTATGCATTGCCTGCCTTGGGACAGACCATGACATGGACTCTGTAACACCTGCTTCTCGTTCGCCCATCAGGCACTCCAGAAAAGATGAAGTCCAGAAATAAAAGCTTTTTTTTTTTTTTCTTAAAAATGTTAGCAGTGCTGTCTACTTCTGGGTTTGGGAGTGCTCTTTTTTAGGTGGAGAGACTCTAGAGATGATGGCTGAAGATGGGTCACCCTGTAACTGCCTTTGATAGCAGGCATCAAATCAGATGATCCCATAGCTGGTCTCTGCTAAGGAGGGCTGGGGGGGGGGATACTGGGATGCATAGGGAGAGGCATCACCAGTAGAAAACAGGAAGTTGTCATCCCTCTGTACAGACAGTTGGTAAGACCCCATCTGGAGTACTGTGTGCAGTCCTGGAGACCCCATCTCCACAAAGACATAAACAGGATGGAGGCAGTCTAGAAGAGGGCAACTAAAATGGTGCAGGGCCTGCACCAGAAACCATATGAAGAGAGACTAAAGAAGCTTAATATGTATACCCTCAAGGAAAGGAGGGAGAGGGGGAACATGATGGAAACTTTCACGTACTTCAAGGGAATCAACAAAGTCCAAGAGGATAGCATCTTTCAGAAAAAGAGATGTGCAAGAACAAGGGGGCACAGTGTGAAGATAGAGGGGAGGACAGCTCAGGAGCAACATGAGGAAGTATTTTTTCACAGAGAGGGTGGTGGACGCATGGAACTGCCTTCTTGAGGAGGCCATGGGGTCAAAAACAGTGGAGGAATTCAAGAATGCAGGGGACAGACATAACACCATTATAGTAGGGGGTAGGAGGAAGTAGACTGTTGGTTAACTAGGACCTGCAGCTTATCCAGTAGGTAGGGAAATGGGTACACTGGGTGAGCCAAGTGATCCTTATCTGCCGTCAAAGTCTAAGTTTCTTTGTTTCTATGTTTCAGCACCATTTCCTCAGGTCCCTCACTGCTCTTTGGAGTTGCCAAATGCACAGAGCTCTTCCTCAATCCACCATGCTGGAGCCATTACAGAGTCTCTGGTGGTGGCATCTGGCGGATCCTTAGCTCCTTCTGCGAGGTTGAGATAATCAACCACAGCCTGTTTGCCTTCAGGGATGGGCCTTCTCGGGGTAGGGACATGCTCCTGTGGTCACTTCTTTAGTGATGCCAACCATTGCTTTCACTTCCTAAGCTATCAAAGTTTGTGGTGCTGACTCAAGAAGTGATACCAGCATAGGTGCCTTCTCTAGTACCTACACTGGTTGTGCTGCTGTAGCCACGGTCAGTGCTGAGGTTAGTGGCATGTCGATATTAACTTTGGATCCACTAGTGACACTGAGGGTGAGGTTAATGTTGGCATTTAAGCCAACATTAGTGTCGAAGTCAGTGCTGCTGCTGGTGCTAGGGGGATTCTAGCACTGGTACTGCTGCCCTCAATGCTGACTCTGCTTGCAGTGTCAGCCCAGGGAGTGACAGCATGACAGAAACATGAAGTAGGGAGAGAAGATAATCTTCCAAGAATCAGTCTTCACCATTGATTCATTCTTATGAATCTTGGGCTGGAGGCACTACAACTTCACATGAGCTTTTTTTCTACAGGAGGGTGCTGATGTCAGCTGTAGATGTTACCCATGCACCTCACCTGGTACTGCGCATGCTAGTCAATAACTATCATTGGTTCCCTCATGCACCTCGGTTCTGTTCATCCTGCTATTGAGTATACACCATGGGAGTGACAGGGCCTCAGTTTGTTGACTGTTGACATATTTTAAACTCTATCACCTCTGTTCTCTTTTATTCATGGAGCCTTCTTCCTTTGTTATTTTTCATCTCTGTGATGCCAAAACCCAAAAGAAGACAAGGGGGCTAAGAAGATGAAGAAAGTCAGTCAGCCTTTCATCACATGATGGACCAGCATTAACTCTGTTGGACCTGCCTTGGCTCAAGCTAAGGTATGTTGTCTGGGCCTTTCCCCTCTGTCCCATCCTGACATCCCTGTTGTCAAGGAAGCACAGGGTCCTCCTCGACCTCTCTCTGTCGAGGTGTTGGAGACCCTGGGGGAGGTGTGTCTGGTGGACAGCCAACTCTAGCTGGGCGGCCAGATGCAAACCCCACCCCTCTTGGTCTGTCCTGCACAGCAGACGTTTACAGTGCTGAAGCCACAGCTATACACTCAGTCATTCCTGGCAGATACTTAGGTGTCATGGTCTGGCAGTGCTGTGGCTCCTGGCACTGTTCACGGTGTCAGTGATTGGCAGGGCATCAGCCATGACATCAGGTCCTCATTTCTAGTGGTGGGACAGATGCTGTATCCTTGGTCTTCCTTGGTGATCACCTTGGTGTTGTGGCCTGGTGCTGCCCTGGCTCCTGATGCCGTTCATGGTGCCAGTAAGCGGGATCGCACCAGCCACGACTTTGGGCCATCATCCCTGGTTGTGGGGATGATGCTATGTGCTCGGTCTTCTCCAGTGGATACCTTGGTCTCATGGCCATGGCCTAGTGCCATCCCAGCTCCTGGTGCCATTTGCAGTGTCAGTGAGCAGGGTGGCACTGACCATGATGTCTAGGCCCCTCCTGACACTGTTTGCGGTGTTGGGAGAGGGAATGACACCAGGGCTACGTAGTGTCAGCTTGCTGGGGGTAGTGATGGTGATTTCTCCTGGTAGTTCTCGTAGCATTGTGGTGAGGGATGACACTGCCCCCTAGTGATGGACACGACACTGGCCACGGTGTTGGTAATGGGGCCTGACACTGGGCACAGATGCCTGTGATAAGATCGTCTAGGGCCATTTTCAGTTCCAGTGCCATTCACAATGCCAGTCTGATTCCCACATCTGGTGGTTGTGAGGAAGGTGCTGGGACAGGTGTTGGACCTGATGCCAGGCCTGACACCGAGAAAAGTCCTGACTGCAGAGATGGGACTCACCTCTGGGCCACTCATCAGTGTCAAACCCAGTGCCAGAGAAGGCACTGGCTCAGGGTCAGACAGCTGAGAGATGGAGTTCTTCCCAAATCAGTATGCTGAGCCCTACACCAATGAGGACCGGAGCTTCCCAGAGGGGATTGTATGGCTCTGCTCTCCTTACCTCAGTGGACCCCCCCCCATGGGCACTGACTGGGTTATTCTTCTTTCATAGTTCAACCTTGTTTGGGCAGTCTTACAAACATATGTGTAACCCCTAGGTGGCACTACCCCTTGGGCTACTACGCCTGCCTGCTTGGCTACTAATAAGTTAAAGGGCCTGAGTTCTAAAATGGGTGCCTCCACCCAAAGGTCTGGGTTGGTTGTGGTTAGTCTAACCAGGTCACAGCCCTCTGGGACACTGTGACCCCCCCCCCGTTCTCCCACTACTGACCCACACAGGACACAACAGTAACTTCCCCAATACCCCAGATATGCAAACCACATGCACTTTTACTTAGCACTTACCCCCAGGACTGGTTCCTTCAGCTTGACTCAAGGGACCCCCTATAAAACAAGGTGATGCAGTACAACAGCAACAGTGCAATACCTTTAGCATAAACTGACACCACAGTCAATGTAAATTTGCAGAAACACACAGATCTGATTTATTCAGGGGAGCTGTAAGAAGGAAGGGAAAATCAGGTTAATTGGTATAAACACGATAATAATCACAGTACTGTGCATGCACTTAGAGTCCCACTCAGTCACATTCTCTGGGTACCCAGGATAGAGAAAGGGGCTGGCCAGGTCCATTTCAGCTGGTTGGGGCCCTGTGATGGAAAAAGAACATGCACGCACAATTTGTATTCCAGAGCCAGATGGCTCAGTTTGTGGAAAGAAAAGCAAAAGCAATCAAATGACACACTTTGATTAAACAAAAGTTGCAGGGAGCTACCCTGATAATTACTCACGATACCCAGGCTAAACAAAGGAGGGCTGATGGCTGACTTGCTGGTTTGCCAGAAGAAGCTTGGCCGCTTGATGGTGGATCTTTCTGTGCAGCAAGGTAGTGAGGCAAGACTCTCGTGGCAGGGCCTATCTGCGTCCGCCAGCACGGATTCAGTCAGATTCTTGCTGGGAAAACTACTTCCAGCACTAGCACACAGTTTACAGCAAATGAGGAAACCAGAGCATGATCCCCTTCCAGCACATAGCACATTTATATGTAAAAAAAAGTTTACTGTACGAGGCAGGTGACTCCTCTGTCCCAATTGCAAAGAAAACTGCAATTACCCGGGAGCACTACGATAGCTAAAGTCCTAACAGGCCAATCGCTTTCAGCAAAATCTTCAGTCTTCTATAGGGTAAGCCTGGTCTCACAACAGCAGCAGCTTGCTTTTTCTTCATAAACTTGGAATTCAGTCCGAAAACATCCTCTTCTCCCTCTCAGGGCAGAAGTCAGGCAAGTAGGCCAGAAATCAGGCCTTCCACAGTTCTCCTACACGAACAACGCAGCAAACCGGCTGCTCACACACGCAGAGCTCCTTCTCTGTCCAGCTTCCAACTTGATTCTGGCATACCAGCAGACAGCTCAAGGTCTTTCACTTAGATCCAAAGAGTTTGGTTGGTCGGTTCAGTTGTCAGTCACAGCAGAGCTCCCTCTCTAGGTGCAAAAAGGCGCCAAGGATCCAAAACTACATTACCCAGAGACACCTTCCATACAGTCCCCTGTCAACAGGCTCCAGATGAGAGTCCTAGTCCCGATTGGCCCACAGCCTGCTCTATTTTAGTGTCCACCCAATCCAATTGGTCCAGTTCAGCAGTCCGAGACCAAAATTGTAGAGCAGAACAGAAACAGTTTATGCTGCAAGAGAAGCAGGTTAGACAAACTGCATTTTCAGTATTACTCTAATTGATGTCCAGCATATAATTACATCTTTCAAAAGAGCTCACTCTGCACATTTAGCGATGGCAGAAATGGAGTGGTTTGGCAGCAGCTCGGGCGGGACTCAGACCTAGGAAGACACAGTTCCCCATTCACATTAGTTATGTCTGCAAGCAGACAGCTCTTAAAGAGACAGTACGCGTAGGCTCTAAAAGCACTCGCTGGCATTCACTTTTAAACGGCTTAAGCGCCGAACACCACCCAGACTTGGAGCACTTAGGCAAGCTCCTGGAAGACTTTTGGGAACCCCCATTTGCAGGGGGGGGGGTTACATATGAATATACAAAATTGCTGGCAGAAACAGGCCTCATGGTCTATTGAGTCTGCTCAAGTGTGCAGCTAGAACCTCATCTTGCCATGCCATCCCCTTGGGCGAGGTCACTGAGCATTCCCACAGCCCAAGTACAGGCTGTGGGTCCTCTTGCTCCCACTTCCCTTTTGGGCCTATACCAGCTGTGCCTGAATTTGCATGGATCATAGGCCCTTTGGAGCCAATCACTTGGAGCTAGCATGGAAGTGCAGCTGTTGCCTTGTACCAGTACCAAAGACAGTGTCAAATGCACCTAGTTCCAGCCTGGCCCCCTGGCACTGCCCACTTCCATGTCCAGTGCCTCCTGTCAGTTTCCTCTTCTGAGAGCACGGAATCTACCTTTCACATATTCTTGGCCTGTGAGTACGACTTGTAGCAGAGATTCCTGGCGGACATGTTGTGGGCACTGGACTTTGGCACTATTGCCTCCCCCTATACTATGTCCTTGCAGCTGGGACTCATTGGAGCTTTCAGCAGTGCCACTTCTGTCATCCCTCCCTGGCCCAGAGTCTTTGAGGAATGCTCAGGCACATTTTGGAGACGTCCCTTCGCACTCCCTCCAGTCCCAAGGGATATCTGACAATGATGTTTCACACACGTGGGCTCTGCAAGTACAGTGCCTCACCCCCTCTGGGAGTGAGGTGATGCAGACCCCAACAGTACCTCATTCCCCAGTGTGTAACCAACTTCCCGAAGCTGACTCTGCTCAGGCAAATCAAGCCCCTGTGGGTGCAGTTAGGTCAGCTCCTGGTCATCATACCTCATTCAAAGTTAGTTGGGCAGGCCATTTTATTTTTTATTGAATTTTTTAATTGAATTTTGGTAACCAGATGGGCCCACAGAGACAATTTACAGTCCTTTTTTCAAGGGTGACCCAGGAGAGCAATAAGGTACAGCACAAAATTCCAGACGAATACAACTACAGAGGCTGAATACATCTGACAGAAGTTCCATACAATCATTGAGGCAATATACAAAGGGAATGAATTCGACATTACCACATAGATACAGAAGCTATGTACAGAGGATGGTACACAAACTACAATGGGTAACAGACAAGGAATGAATGAGTCATCATACATAACATACAACAAGGCAGCATAGTACCATCAAGATTTAGGCTGGGACATGGCACGCAGTTCATCGCAGTGGGTGAATAGGCCAGGGGGTGCATGTTGCACGGGTGGAGTTAGGGGGCGGGTTGTTACTTGAAACTGGAGCAGGTTGCAGTTTGATAGGATAGAGTGCAGATTCGATTGGAAGAGAGGTAGGGAGGTACAGGACAAGACTGAGGGAGGGAGAGAGTTCCATTTAGACACAGCAGCAAATGGGAATGATTTGCAAGTGGCCTCCAGTCTCAACTTGGGTTTTATGAGGAGTGGGAGAGAGGCAAATGTAAGAGCTCTAGGCACTTGTCTCAGATGAACAAATTCAGTGAGGCAAGGAGGAGTAATTTTGTGCTGAAGCTTCTGTATGAAGCTCAAAGAGGTATACCTAAGTTAAGATTCATAAGGCAGACAGTTTAGGGATGTGAGGACATCATAGTGGTGGTGTCTGGCATTCACCCTCTGTGCAAACCTACCTACCCAGTGGTAGGCCTGGGTAAGGAGAGTCATGGTAGAGGTGTAACCCCTAGATGGCGCTATCCCAGGGGCTGCTACCCCTGCCTGATTTGCCACTAAGAGGTTGAGGGGCCTGGATCCGATGGCGGGTGCCTCCACCCAGAGGTCAGGGTTTGCAATAGTTAAACTAACTTGGTCACAGCCCTCTGGGACACTGCAACCCCACTTTCTTCCCACTAGTGGCCCACACAGTATATCAGAATTACTTTCACAGTATACACTTACCCCCAGGACTGGCTCAGGCACTGGGACCCCCTGTAAAATAAGAAGATACAGTGCAACAATCACAGTACAATACTTTAACATAGACAAATACCTCAGGCAGTATAACTTTGCTGAAACAAGCAGCTCTGATTTATTTAGGGGGATATAACAAGGACAGGGGGAAATCAGGTTAATTAGCTTATCACTTTACTCATCTACCTATGGCTCTGTGCACAGGCCTATCCCTACCAGTTACTGTCCCTGGGTACCCAAGCCCTAGTGGCTAGTCCAAACCGTGGCAGCTGGTAGGGCCCTTCACACAGAGAAAAGAAAATTAGTTAAACAGTCAGCAGTACAGTAATTCCATTTGGATTTAATGTGGCAATTCAACAGGGAGTGACCCTGAATTAGGTACTCACGACCTCCAAACAAGATAGGGTCCTTCAACGTCCAGCAGGGCTACTCTTGAGCTCCACGAGACTCTCACACATTTATATGACAAACTGCAACAGGCAAAAGTCCTTTAATGGCAGCAGGATTCACTTGAGCTACACAAGCCTCCTCACACATTTATATGGTTAACAGTAACCGCAAAAGTCCTTTTAATGGCAGCAGGATTCACTTGAGCTACACAAGCCTCCTCACACATTTATATGGTAAAAAGAAAGTACTATACCAGGCAGGCTGCTTTCTATCCCGATCGCATTATTGCAAATACCGGAGAACACACAGCAGATTCAGTTCCTGACAGACCGAGCGCATTAGCAATTTCTCCAGTCTTCTACAGGGTGAGCCTGGTTTCTACTCTTCAGATATCCTTTGATTCTCTTCACAGGACGGTTCAGTCCTAACAAGCAGTTACACAAGCTGCAGACGAACTCGGGGCCTTACACGCGTTTCCGACTAAAACTGCACACCGAAAAAGCACAGGGCTCCTTCCCTCTTCACTGCCAGAGCTCAACTGAAGCTCCAGCAGACAAAACCGGGCACTTCCTTTGAGTTCCTCCCAGTTCTTGGCTGGATTGGCTGTCACTCACAATGGACTGCCCCTGTTGGTCCAAAAAGGTGCCGAAGTCCAAACTACATCTCCCAGAGTCACTGCCCATACAATCCTCTTGTGGCTGGCTCAGATTACGAGTCCAAGTTCTGATTCATCCAAGGCACCATTTTAGAGCTACCTTAACCCACACTGATTGGTCCAGTTCAGCAGTTCAAAACTAGAATGGGGAACTAGGCAAACACAGTTCTGACTGCAAAGAAAAGCAGGTTAGACAAACTGTATTTTCATTATTACTCTAAATGATTTCTGGCAAACAGTTGCATCTTTCAGATAGGTTCCCTTTGCACTCCTAGTGACTGCAAAAATGGAGTGAATTGGCAGCAGCTCGAGTGATACTCAAGCAGAGAAACACACAGTCCCCCCATACAAACTAATTATGTCTGCAAGCAGACAGCTCTTAAAGAGACAGTACCAGAGGCTCTAAAAACACTCACAGATAAATGGCTTAAACGCCAAACACCATTCAGGCTTGGAGCATTCAAGCAAGCTCCTGGAAGTCTTTTGGGAACCCCCATTTGCAGGGGGGTTACAGAGGCATTAGTGGAGAGCAGCAGGAGAGCTCCATAGGTTAGGGTTGGGAGAAGGGATGCAGAGGCAATCTTAATGCAGGAGGCAGAGGTTAAGAAGGGACAAATGCGGTGTAGGAGACCTAACTTTTGATTCAGAGATATGATCAACTTAGATACATGGGCCTTAAAAGAGAGAGAGGAATCCAGGGTGCTTCCCAGGTACCTGAAGGTGAGAACAGAATCAAGGACATCACCACTGGAAGAAGTAATGTGAAGCGAGGAGGGCAGACTTGAGGGGAAGGGCGAGCGAATAGCATACTTTTTGTTTTCTTAGTATTGAGTACAAGCTGATGGCTCATGAACCAGCGTTCGAGGTTAGCAAAGTCAGAGGCAAGATCATTGTTGATCTGACTAAGGTCCGGAGAGGAACGATAGATTATAGCATCATCCGCATATAGATGCACCGATGCTCCACCACGGTGATTAGGCAAGTCATTAATAAATAATGAGAACAGAATCAGACCTAAAGTGGAGCCCTGAGGAACCCCATGTGATATTGGTCTAAGGCTAGAGAGTGAACCAGCCCACTTAACCCTTTGTGTTCTGCAGGATAAGTAACTATGGACCCAGTCTAGGGCACTGATATTGAATCTGATGGAGCAGACCATGGTTCACTGGGCCAAAGGCCTTAGTAAGGTCAACAAAGATGCCGTTTCTCATTTGCCTTTCTGCCAAGAGTACAGAGTTAGCAAGGCACCAGACAAGGGCATCATACCATGCCAGGGAGGTGACCTCCAAGCTGGTGGGAACTGAAGTCTGCATTAAATGGATGACATGGCTTTCCTTCCCTCGATTGGCACCTATGGCCTGGCAAAAGGTGCTTAACTCCTGGCTCCAGAGGGCTGACTTCTACTCTCATTTGGTCAGGCTGAAGCTATGGGAGCACCCTCCCATTCACACATCTGACCCAGTCCAGTCTCTGGTCTTGTCGACCTTTAAGGAGCCCCTACCTTCAAGTGTTCTTCCCCATGCAGAGGGCTAAGGGTATTTGTTACCATCGGGGTGAGCCAACTCTTCCTTGTTTTGGCATGCTCAAAGGGACACTGTCAACCTGTTTTTCATCATATTATTTCTAGTTGAAACCCTACATTTTATGATTGCTTACCCTCTCTAGAATTCACTGATATTGCTGTTTGTTTTGTCTGTCTCCTTGTTTAGTAAAACTGAAATGCATGGCAATGTACATCTATAAACAACTTTGTTTTGTTTACAGTCCTGGATCTGTTCTTACTACATACTTCCTGGGCATTAGAAACACACCCAAACAGCACAGTCACTCATAAAGCAGTAGCCTTCTAAACTCCCACTGCATCATGAGGGGCTAGATTGTGTTGTGGGTGCTTCCAAGTCCAGGAAAGATGCATTTGGAGTTGATCAAGGAATGTAAACAAACTTGTTTTGGTGTGGTAACACTAGTATGTTGGACAGTCTGTTTTTCACGTTTAAAAACAAATAAGAGTCCGCTACATCAGCAATCTTTATAGAATTTTGGCAAGCATATAATATGTTTTTATGTTTGCTTGCACGCATGTGCAAGAAACATAGTGCCACCATACGAGAACTCGTAGGTGTGTCTCCTTACTTCCAATGCCCTGCTGCCTTTTGCAGGTGTGGCCCCACCGTGCCAATGAATTTAAGAGCTGTCTATGACAGCGTTTGCAAATGCAGCGGTGTACAGTTGAAAGAACGAGCCACAGCATGTAGGCAATTTGCATACTGCCATCATCGGCAGTATACAGAGTGCCTCCATGTCAGCACTGCATTGGAAGAGCTGTCATAGACAGCTCCTCCCACCCCCAACAAGTAGCACGCTGGGAGCCCAACCCTGCGTGCTCACACGATCCACACCCCCCCCACACACACACACACAGTATGGCCAACGGGGGTGCCCAATCCCCATCGGCTCCGGTGCCCCCTCCCAAAACAGCCTTCAAGGTGCCACGCTGGAGCCCACCCCAGTGTGGCAAACATCCATTTGGTGGCCCCCCAAAACACACTTCCAGGTGCCATGCTGGGAGCCCACCCCAGCATGGCAAAGCTCTCTATGGCCGACGGGGTACCCAATCCCCGGTTGGCTCCGTGGCCCCCCCCAGAAAAAAACTTCCAGCTGCCATGCTGGGTGCCCACCTCAGTGTGGCAAACGTCCCACGTCGTCTTCCTACAAGAAAAAAAGAAACCTAGAAAGAAAGAACGGTCCCACACTGACTGTCTTGACCCCCCCCCCACCTGAATCAACCCTCTGCGCACCCTGCCTCCACACATCCCCCATAACCCCATACTTACTCCGGAGTCCAGCGCGACAATCTTTGGTGGACCAGGAACACGTCTGCACCCTTCAAAGCTGACCACAAACTAAGGAAATGCCAGTAAGCTGTGCAATGGAATAAACAGGGTTTTTTCAACTTTGATGCATATCTCAGGCATTTTTTGGAATTTCTTCACCATGTTTTCAACATGGGGCTTTTGGGACCCCACCTCATGAGTGCTTGCACTGTCATTTTGTTATTCAGTCCCGAAAGGTGATTTCGTGGTCACTGCTCAAAACCACCTTTCGACTGATGTACTAAATGACAGTGTCCAGTTCATGAGATAGGCTCCCTCAAAACCTTATGTTGAAAATTTTGGGAAAATTCTAAAATTATTGTTTTACTTAACGCATTGCACAGTTCCTACGCATTACTGTAAGTTCATGTAGTTTTAATATTTGCATCCAGATTTTCAACATTTCCATTTTACCAACCTCCTTATGAGCAGTACAGCTGTCATTTTTCACATCTCCCCCAAAATGTGTTTCTGCGCAAGTAGCGCACAATGGCGCAGTCGGTGTGCGAAATCAATGTTTGGGACAGATTAAGAAAATCACAGTGACGCTGTTCATAAGCAGAGGTCTTAAAATGGCTGTGTTGAAAATTTGGTGACAAAAGTGCATAAAATGACTTTGTTATGAGCGAGCATTGCACTCTTTCCACGCACCCTCGTAAGTTCATGAATTTGTAATATTTTCAGTCCAGATTTTCGCCACTGCCATTTTTCCACACTTCCTTATGAATAATACAGCTGTAATTTTTCACAACATGGCCAAAATGTGTTTTCACACTTTCTGCACAGAATTGCGTGGTCGCTGTGGGAACTCACTGTTCGGGACAGATTAAGAAAATTAGTGACACTGTTCATGAGCGGAGGTCCCAAAATGCCTGTGTTGACCATCTGCTGTAAAAAATCCCCAAACTAATTACATTAAGGGTGTGCGCTGCACAGTTTCTATGCACACTTGTGACTTCTCCAGTTTTTTACTATTTTCACTGCAGATTTTCAACATTGCCATTTTTTACACCTCCCCATGAACATTACAGCTGTCATTTTTCACATCCTGTTCGAAATGTGTTTTTGCACCTGTGGTGGCAAATGCCGTAGTTACTTTGCAAAATCAGTCTTCAGCTAACGAACTGATATTGCCACTGTTCATAAGGTGGGGGTCACAAAACAACCCATGTTGAAAATTTGGAGTGAAAATACAGATGAACACCCGAGATGGGTTTCCGACCATAACGTCCCACCATGTAGAGACTGACAGGCATCAGGGTGTCATTTGGGATTGTCGCCTGTAATGCTCATACTATTCCACCCCCACCCACACCCTGCAGCCAGTGAGAGGCATCGAAGTGTGCCTTGGACTCTTCAGCCCCAGAGTTCACCCCATTCTCCTATACCGCACCCATCTCACGTTTTTTCCTGATGGAATGGGGTGAGCATAAGGGCCAAACACCCAAGGCACACTGTGACACTTGTCGGTGTCTGCAGGATAGGGTGTGGTGAAATGGCATGGCCGTTATGCCTGATGACCCAAAGGCACACCCCACTAATGCCACTGCCAGCAAGAAAACATTCAGCATTGACAAATGCTTGTTTAAACTAGGGACACTTTGAGAACTAAGGGGGTTGACAGTGTCCCTTTAATACTTGGACCCATAAGTATGAATCAGTGGTGAAGACTGATTCTTAGAAACTATGAAAATAACATACTTATTGTAATTGTTGATCTTTCAGAAAATCTTCACCATCGATTGAAACACCCGCCCACCACCTCCCACTCAGCTGAGAGCCAGGGCATCTGTTAGCTCACTGTGTGGGCACTTACAGGAGAGCACTCTGCTTGTCTCCTCTGCCATGGGCCTGTGGTGGTGGTGGTTCCACTTGTTTTGGAAAAAAGAAAAACAACAGAAAAAAAGGGAATGGGGTCACTTGTGGGCCCCCTACCAACTAAAAAACAACACTCTTTTTCCTATGGAGTGGCTTGGTCATCCCCTTCCCTGCATTTTCCCTACCTCTTTCTCCCTGTTAGTAGCTATATGCAACATGTACTCTGGGCACTATCCAAACTAACTCAACTCATCAGATGCTCTGCCTCTGGGGAGGTGCGATGCAGCTTGTTTTTTTTTTTGACTCAGTGTGCTAACTTCACACAGGGTACATCCCTCTGTTTACAGGGTGACGCGCAGGATGTTATTCTTTCATGTTGGAATTTTTTGTTTGTATCCCTTGTCAATTCTCGCTATGGTTTTGGCTTCACCCACTCTGTCTGGAGCATGCCAGAGGAGATAACCACATCTTGCCTCCCTAGAACTGCTAGTCCTGCAACTCCTGTAGTCTCCATCCTTACTTCTCTCTCATCCATCATAAAGAAAAGAGGGGGGGTATGAGTTTACTCTGGAGTTCACTCATGTTCTATCTGAGGGTATGTAGTTATGACTTTTTGGGAGTCCTGATATAATTTTTCCATTATGGGCATTTTTGCCATCTGATTTGCAAGGGAATCTCAAAATTGGACTTCCCCTTTTGTTACTTCCGCCAGAGTGATTTGCTCAGGACTGCTTCTCTGTCTTTACCTTCCACCTTCCTCACTCTGTCTGGCTAGTGGTAAGAGGATCTGGCTCTATTTAGACCAGTTAGCCTTGTGCCATCTGGTAGGCCCAATCAGTAGTCCCCCAAGTTGGTAGTTGGGTTCTAATTGGTTTATTTTATTTCCTGTATCTTTTTACTGCCCCTTGGGCAAGAAGGTATCTAGTCTTCTCTTTTATTTTCTCTTTACTTTGTTTCTGTCCTGTTGAAAAGAACTGAGGTGTGAGGGAGCCAGTGACTGTTATTGGCTACCGCACGTGGCACCATGTGAGCTGCATGAGATGTGAAGAAAAAAGCTCCTATGGGGTCCTAGTGCCTCTGTTCCTAGACACATAAGCATCAATCAGTGGTGAAGATATTCTGGAGCATAAAGAATTATGGTAAGTACATAATTTTAATTTCCATGTGGACGGAAAACAGGAGGAGAAAGCAGGTTGTCCAGCAGCAGATTTGGAGTAGGGAACGGGGAAGGTGCACTAGTCCCTAGAGTGAAGTGAGTAGGAGATGAAATGGACAGGAGAGGGAAGAGGTGAAGTACGAGAGGTGAGAACCAGTATTTAGAAGACAAAGATGCACAGTGAATAAAATGGCATGAAGTAAGAGTCAGGATAGATAGATTAGTGTAAGTGGAGAAATGATCAATATGAGAGGGGCACATGAGGTGAAACGGAAGAAGGCATTGCAGATAATGTCCAGTCTGGTGAGTGAGGAGATAGGGGCCATTGACCACATCCACAAAATCAAACACTGGCAGTACCATCTTGGTGGCAGTTTCCCAGTGGAGTGGAAATAGTAAGCAATTCTTGTTGTGGTACAGGGCACCAAGTTCAGAGTGGAGCTTTCTATGAATGGCATCAGTATGGGTAGAGATGTCAAGTCTTCCAACCAGGCACACAAAGAGGTACTTGAAGTGTGAATGACTGCGGGGGTCCATCAAAGGTAGAAAGACTTGGAGGGAGCCTTGCAAGCTCATGGTTTGTGCCAAAGGTTATAGACACTGTCTTCTTGGGGTGGAATATTCAAGGGTTGTGCATGGCGCAACAGTGATGTCCACCATCGTATTACTGATGCACCCCGGTGCGATATTCAAAAGGAGAATTTGCTCCGCACAAATGCCAATGGGCCGAGGCGCACTAGTAATGTATGTGGCGCAAGTGTGGGGGGCGTGCCCATGCATATGCTGCACATCCTGATATTCAGCCCGGGATGTGCAGCACATATGCAGGCACATACCCACCTTGCATCGCACAGGGGGGCGCTAAGATGTTCCTGAAAAATACAGGAGCAAGGACTGGACACCCACAGGCCGGCTGCCGTATTGCTGGGCACAACATAGCAGCTGCCAGCTGTGGGTGGCCACCAAAGTCCTGGCAGCACCGTCCAGTGGCGTAGCACCCCCCCAATGCCCAATCGCAGGCTGTAATGTGTATTTAACTCCCTGGTGGTCCAGTGGACCTAACACCTTGCCCAATCACAGGCTGTAAAATAGTTTCAACTCCCTGGTGGTCCAGTGGACCTAACTCCAAGCCCGATCGCGGGCTGTAAAATAAATCAAACTCCCTGGTGGTCCAGTGGACCTAACTCCATGCCCGATCACGGGCAGTAAAATAAATCAAACTCCCTGGTGGTCCAGTGGTACCCGTACCCCCCACTCATACCCGCCACCCCGCTCCCCCTTCGGTCAGCGGCGGGAGGCAGCACCTTACCCGCAAGCCGCCCGCCGACTGACAGCGTACGGTATGGCTGTATGCCCATTGGTCCACAGCATGGGCCAATGGGAGTAGCAGACTGTGTTGTACTACTACAGTTCCGAGCATGTGAATGGAACCATTCACATATCCGGAACATGTAATGCAATGCGATCTGCACACATTGACCCACACTGTGGACCAATGGGCATACAGCCATACTGTGCGCTGTCAGTCGGGCGGCTTGCTGGTGGTGCTCCGCCACGCCACTGACTGGGGAGTGGGTGCAGGTATGAGTGGGCGGGTTGGAGGGGGTACGGGTACCACTGGACCACCAGGGAGTTTGATTTATTTTACAGCCCGCGATCGGGCATTGAGTTAGGTCCACTGGACCACCAGGGTGTTGAAACTATTTTACAGCCCGCGATCGGGCATGGAGTTAGGTCCACTGGACCACCAGGGAGTTTGAATTAATTTACAGCCCGCAATCAGGCAGTGGGGTGTGTTGCCAGTGAGGGGCAGGGGGCATCGGTCCCCAACGGCTGCAGCCTGGCAAGGCGCCAGGCGCAAGTCGCAGGGTATCGGCACACCTGCATGCAAATGGGGCCATAATGACATGCAAATGGTCCCATTTGTACTTTGCATACATTACAGCCCCATTTGCATGTCCACTGCTGAATATCGTTGCTGCACCTAGCGCAACAGCACTTGCGCTAGCACAAACATCCCCTGCTCCTCTCTGGCCACTTGCGCTGGCGCAGTGCCACTGTGCCATGTGCAATGCATGTGGCCACGGTGCCATATTCAGTGGTGCAGAGCCATGGCACAGCACTGTTGAATATTGCCCAGACACCACCCAGGCGCATCCCAGTCGCGCTGCGCCCGGCTTGCGCCCTTGCCTGGTGCAGTTCTGAATATCCCACCCCTGGTGTTCAAGCAAAGTTGGTGGAATTGGAACCAGTGTTTAAAATGATTGAAGTCATGCTGAAACATTATTTCCAGGGCAGAGACCGAGGCCCCTCGAGTCACAGAGGATAGTATTATTCACATATGTATGAATATGGGAGCTGACACAAGGTCATTAAGGAAGATGGAGAACAAAATGGGACCCAGTATGGAGCCTTGGCAAACTGAAGATTGAATTGGGGGAGCAAGTCATCACCAACTTGGACCAACTGGATGTGGCCAGAGAGGTAGGATCTGAAGCAGTTGAGAGTGGTTAAAGAAAGACCCACACCTCTCAGCTTATTCAGATGGAGGAAGTGGGCTACTCTGTCAAAAGGCCTTTACAAGGTTAATGAATATGACAGTGGTGATGGAACCCTTGTCCGTCCCCATAAGAACAGAGTCAGTGACTCATAGGAGTGAGTAAACTGTGGCAGAGTGTTTTTTTGGAAGCCATACTGGACTGGTAAGAGGAGGTTAGTGGAGTAGAGGAAGTCAGAAAAATGAGCAAGCTGCTCTTGCAACTCAGCAAGGAGAAGTGAGCTAGGCCAAAGTTACCAGGAAGGGTGTCACCACCTTTATGTAGAGGAAGAACCTTGGCAAACTACCAAGACTGAGGAACAGAACAGAGATTAACAGAGAGGATAAAGAGACAAATTCTTACCAGTGGCTATCATAATGTGAACACCCACAAAAAGCTCTTTCAAATGAGGTATTGGGCTTTTCTGTAGCTGGAAGCAGTCCAGAGATATGGATGACTGAGTCTGTTCAGTACTGATACTAAAGTGAGCCATTTTTCTAACATTGTGATGTCATTGAAGAACAAGCTATAAATCACATCTTGTTCTTCGATGACATCATACTGTTTAAAAATGGCAGCAGTGTAGAATCAATATTGAACAGATTGAGTCATCTGTTATCTCTGGACAGCTTCCAGCTAAAGGAGAGCCCAATATCTCGTTTGAAAGAGTTTTTCATGGGCTTTCAAACTAGGGAGCCACTGTACATGAGTATTTCCCTTTAAGAAGGTGGGTGAGTGGAATAGCATTGGAGGAGTGAAGACAGATGGAGTAATTAAGGGTACACTCCATCTCCCTGTCATGGGCCTCTCTGGTCCCCTGAGCCAACAAACATTCGTAATTGGTCGGTACTTCACCCATTGACCTCGTTCCCATGCCCAGGCAGGTGAAAGGGTGGCAACATGGCTGCTGATTTGTAGCCCCACTGGCAGCTTACACAGAAGTCCTGATTGACACAAAACACGCTGTTCAAACACCAGGGCATGCCTTGTGGCAGTCATGCAGAGGTCACACTTGGGTCTGGTGTAGCTAGGTAGGTAGATAGATCAGATGATTTCTGAAGTGTCAGCTCTATCAGAAGTGGTGAACGCCTGATGTCCAGACAAGCTAGGGAATCTTAAAAGCATAGTAACCTACAGGGTGTTTCATTGATGTGGCAGACAAATTCACAGGCACTGACCTTTGTGATCTCTCAGTGCACCTAACCACAAATCCCAGCCTCTGTACTTACCCTCTCTTCACAAGGGACTACCTCTATGTCAGCTTAGGTTAACTGTACCAGTAACTGGTGGCAAAGCAGAGGTCTCTTGCAGTTGATACCAGTGCTGCTCTGTATGTCATTCAGAAAGAGTGCTACAGCATGGTGTGTCACAGATCCATACCACAGAGTTTTCGCACGGTACCTCTAACATGAAATAGCTTCCATCAGCCCAATTGCCCTTGCTGTCCATATATGGGGATTCCAGAGGTAGAAATAAAGATCTTCTTAGAGGTTACTGTATTGCCTCCTTAGAGCTCGCTATTTGGTCTTGGGTATTTTTCATCCGAGCAGAGGATCACCCCAGTGTCCTAAGTAATATTTTTTCAACTATAACCCAAAAGGGTTGTAATGTTTTTATTTTGAATGTGTTTGTATAGCAAGTGCAAATGACTGCACACTGTCCCTACACTCCCAGTGTTTAACTCTTTGCTTTGTAAAGCACCTTGAGACACAGTACGTATGAAAGTTCCCTATACTGGATAAAATCAGAACTTCTGTTAAAGCTTTCAAACTCTAACAAAAAGATGTTTATTGTAAATATTGAACTTTTGCATACCATAATCTTTTAAGACTAGCTGGGATTTTTTTTACAGGATTTGTTTCTTGATTCTGTACTTTTCAGGTTAGAGATCCAGTCCTTCTTGAGGCAGACACTTTTCTTAATGTGGCTTGTGAAACCATCCAAACTCTCATGGATGAACTTGGAATACTTTCTAACAAAGCTCGAAGCTATGCAAACTACCAGGACCGTTTTGGAAAATCCTTTTCTGATGAAAAATCATTCTCAGTGGAAGTACTGCTGTTAGAAAAAGGCATTGGGAGTGATGTAAGTGCTCATGCAGTTAGTGCCGAACTGTCTGAGATAGAGTGTGATTTGACTTTGCGGAAGCTGCTCTGGGACTCACAGAAGGAATGGTCAAAACTGTATGCAGAGTGGAGAAACACCGTGTTTGAGGAGTTGAATGTGGATATCATGCAGAGAGATGTCAGCAGGTTCACACATACAGTGTACATGCTTGAAAAAGGTAAAGTATGACATTTGCAAGTGGTCTTCTTAAACTATACATGTAATGCTAAACTTGTGTATAAGTGATATGGCAAATTGTATGAAACACTATTATTCAAACCCCAGGAATCCCTCACTGTGCTTACTGTTGCAGTCAGCCTGAAGGTCTGAGCTGACCCCGAGAGTGTAATTTTATGTAAATTATGGAACTCTGGAATACAATTTCAAATCTCTGCCATGTAATGGCATTCTACCCTACTCTCCAACATCAGATTTATTTCTCCGCCTGAGGAAGACGTCACCCTGAAGAGCTCTCTTCGTTTGACTCGAATTTAACTATCTTTATTTCACATTTTAAAAGCATTTTGTTTAGTTCTTTTCGTATCTGTGCTGTTTTAGTCAGTTTAGTGTAGTTTAGCTTTTCTTTTTAGTTTTTAACATCTTTCTCCCGTTTTTTGTTTTCTAACTGTGTTTTTTTCGGCTTAATTTTCCCTCTTGCTTACTTTATTTTACATTTTAAAAGTATTTTAGAACTGCTTTTGCCTCAGTTCCCCAATTTACAGGAACCAGGGTGCGTTTTTGTATTTTTCTATATATTTTTTTAAATTAATTCTTTATTGTGGTTTCTAAGCATACAAAGTGCATAGCATACAAAACATTCATCTCAGGACTCATTACAATAAAATCCACGTGAAAATGATATACAGACTGACAAGTCTGAGAAATATTCCAAATAACTGCAAGTCAAGTGATGCCCTAAGATACCAAAGAGCAAGTTAAACGCCATCTATTGGCAATCTGCCAAGGGACAAAAAAAAAAAAAACACTTACCATGTGAAAGAGACACTATTAAAAAAAAAAAAAAAAAGTAAGAACACAGTCACAATTAATAACCTGAAACAACTTATTACAACTTGGACTACAACAGTGTCCTTTAACAAAGAAAATAATAAACTGTCTCAACAGTAATAACTAACTCTACCATGGAAAGGTAAGGGCTGCCACTTGCAAGGGGGAAAAGGAAAAAGAAATAAAAGAAAGAAGGAAAAGAAAATGAGGAGAGGGCCCACCCCTGTCCATCCCTAGTCCCACTCTGGAAAATCCGGGGGTGAAACCATCAAGGCAGTGTTATATTAACTGGTCCTCATAGTCCCCTTGCAGGGTTCCTCGCATCCTGAAGGGGTCTCCATAAATATGACTCTTCCCCCTCCCCCACCTCACCCCTCCCTCTTCTTTCCCCTTTTCCTTTCACGTAAGCACTTGTTTACTTATTAACCCAGCACTTATTGTTGTCCACTCTTTCTACCTATCATGCGCAACACTGTTGTGACACTGTTTGTAACACCTGCCTTACAACTGTATGTTAATGTTGATCTTGTAACTTGAATGTTTAATGTCTCATTCTTGTTGTACCCCTTCCCCCCAGGTCTCACCAGGAGATGAGCGACTTGTCGCTCAGTGTGCCTTCCTGGTGAAACATTTCAATAAATAATTAAAATAAATAAATAGATACTGCAAAATCTGCCATGGATGCAACCAAGTACCAATTCCAAATGGCAGTGGATATCAATGACACTGCTTCCAAAGTCATGGCCCATGCTATGTCCTTGGGGAGATTTGCCTGGCTCAGGACCACAAATCTGTCCCAAGACACCTAATCTAAGGCCACGGATTTCCCTTATGAGGGTAACTCCTTATTTGGTGACAAGACAGAGGCATACATGAAAGAGGTGGAGGAGTACTAAGCCACCTATAAAAGCAACACTGAGAAGGAAAAGGACTCCACTTCCTATAGGTCCCATGGGAGTACAGGAAAACGTTCGCTGTAGCAGCCCTGATCGAACACAAATGGCTACAAAATAAATGCAAAACCCTGGTTAGAAATTTGAAACAGAACCTCCTGATCAAAAAGCAAAGTGAGTTCACTGTAAAGGTTGCAACAGCAACAGGGAGAGTTATCAATAACATGTTGTGTAAAAACAACAGTTCTGAGTTCCGGTTGTATCACGCAAGCAGATGGCGGTCTAGAGCACTGCTTCCAGCCTTGATGATAGTTAAAAGTAGAATCGGTCGTCATCGCGTGTGCCATCCAAGTGGAAATTGTAGAATATTGTTGCTTAAAAACCTACAGTTTTGGGTCATACAAAGAAACATCCTCCTTTCAGTGCTAACAGTAAGCCAGCGGACTCCGATGATCATTGGCCTGATAGTCCCGCACCCTCCCGCTCCTCGGTTTACACTGGCTCATGCAATGACTTAGATGGGTCAGGATCGGAAACTGCATCTAACTTTACAAAGGCGGACGGGCAGAGAATGCTAAAAATCCTCCACCGCGTAGTTGCAAAATTCTCTGGAATCCAGAAAGATTTAAAAAAAACTGGAGAGTAGAACCCTGGCAGTGGAAACACACATGGAAGGCTTGCAGGCTGAGCATATGGCCTTTGGAAGATCCCTTGCCTATCTGCACAAAAGAGAGCGAGAACTAACATTGCAGGCAGAAGATGCTGAAGCAAGAGCCCGACGCAATAATATTAGAAATTTTGGGGTTCCAGAGGGATTTGAACCCCCAAGCATGGAGGACTTTATCGATTCATGGCTCTATAAGGAATTAGATCTGCCAGAGGACTGGGGTCTAGACATTGAGTGTGCCCATTGAGCAATAGCCCCAAAGCCTAGATTAGGCCCCCCACCCCCCACGTCCATAATTGTGAAGTTTTTAAAGTACACGACTAAGGATAAGATTTTGAAACTTGCCTGGGCCAAAAAAGATCTTAACCTGGATGGCCAAAAGCTTTATGTAGACCAGGATTTCCCTCCTCAAATGCTAATGAAGAGGAAGAAGGTACTCCAAGTTGTTCAGAATCTAAGGGCGAAGGGGTACAAGTCGTACTTGAGCTATGCTGCTAGACTCTGGGTCCAGGGCAAGGAAGGAATCAAAATCATTGAATCCCTGCTAGAGGCTTCAGCTTTCCTCACCAAGCCTGAGATTCTCTTACCAGACCTGAAAAGAGGTCATGCGGAGTGGGAGATTGAGGAGCTCTTATGGTCGATTGCGCTGGAACAACGGAATCGACCAGGGAGAAGGGGAGAAGCTCTGTTACCACTCCATGCGGATGTTACCCAGTGGCTTACAGGAAAGAAGGAGACCTGAAGAATTCAAAGGCTATATTTGGACCTGGTTGTTCTTTCTTTCTAGCCGGGAGCCGTTGTGCATATCCCGGTGGGATTTTAGCTGCGAGTTACCTGGAATCTGGGTTCTTACCTTATTCATTGGAGTCTTTCCAGTCTGAATTTTTTTGTAGTGCCCTCAACGAATTTGTGTTTGGACTGCGACAGGGAATGTTGCCTGGCTGAGTATTGCATTTGTGCCCTGCATTCATTTGGATGGAACTGGCCAGTGCTGGGTGTTCATTTCAGCAGGACCTTATGTACATAGACACGGGCCTGAGGCCCATTCTTAACTGTTTCCCCTAGAACGAGCTGAGCTGCCTGAGTGGACCCAGTGATGCCTGTATGGGGTGCCTGCAAGGAATAGAACTCATTTGAGCATGTGGACTTGTCAAGTATTTTTTTTTTCTCTTTTCTTTCTCCTTTTTATTTGTTTATACACGCAGTGTACTGGGTGAGAGGTTAAATCCCTTTATGTGGATCAGTCTAGGGTATAAATGCAACAGAGCACTGAGGATTTATATTGGGGGTGGGCCAGAGGTATGGTAAGAATTTTCCTTATTACTGGTATGGTTGGTCCCACATGGGGTGCTAAGCACTGGATTAATTATTTGCTGAGGGTGGTTCTCTCAATGCATGGGGCCTGACTGCATACCCTCATGATACTGGGGAGTCCATTACTTTTTGGGGAATCACACCACTGGTGGGGTTGGTGAGCTGAAGCCATCATCCCCCAATATGTAGTCAGTTTTGGGAAGCAGTCTTTCTGGGCGGTGGGGGGGAGTGTAGTGGGTGGTGATTTCAAGTGGCTCTAGCTGCAAAAAGTTTTAACACTGGGCACTAAATGTTTTGGTTTGAGGTAGGGAGAAGTGTATAGTGCACAAGGATGGTTTGTTGTTTTAGATGCCATTAATGGGGACCGATGGTAGTGGTAAAGGTTTGCTCAGAAGGACCGGAGTCGAAGCAAGTTACTCCTTTACCCCTTAAGGGATATGGTTTAAGATCTGTTGATTGGGTTCTCTGGCTCTCCTGACTCCAGTATTTCCAGGGGGCTGGCTGGATAGATTGCCGGTGCTTCTGGAATCCATTCCGAGGAGAGGGTCCGAATTCCTAGAGGATATGGGAGTGCAACCCTTGGCGAGTTTAAAGCCGTTCTCTTCTTTCTCAGGGACTCTAGTAGTCCCTTTTTTGGGGGCTTTATTTTGTTAGCCCCGCCTAGCGTTGGCTCGCTTAGGCACTGCGTTTGTTGTGTGTATAGTTCTTGACTGGCACCCGTAGTTTGGCCCCCGGCCTGTGTTCACAGGGGGCAGGTTGGGACCCTATTTTGTGGTCCTATTACTCAGCCCATCCTGTTGTTGCTGTAATGGGTGCCCTGTTAGGTACCTTGTTAATTTATAAAATCCCAGCTCTGGGTTTGGAGGTTGGGTTCATATGTATGTTTTTATTTTCTTTTTTCTTTTCTAAAGACCTCACTCTATGTGGATGGCTATGGCAAGAGGTATTCTTTACAAGGAGGAGTGGTTGAACCTGTGAGGGGAGGGGGCAAAGGGAAATAAGTTAGGATGTTCAATTTCAAATTGTGTTAAGTGGCCACCCTTAAGATATGCTCTGTGAATGTTAAGGGCATTAATAGCCCCGTTAAGAGAATGAGGATTTTAACTGAACTAAGAAATGTCAGCTGTGATATTGCTTGCCTCCAAAACTCTCTGTTATAGAACACCTGAAGTTGCGGAGGTCATGGGTAGGGTCGGTTTTCACAGACTCCAACCCCCGGGTGAAAAAAGCGGGATCAGTCATTTTAATTCGTAGAGGGATCCCATTTCAGGTTCAAAAGATCATGAAGGCTGGTTCAGGGAGAATAGTAATCCTCTCCGGCCTGTTCAGTGGTCGCCCACTCCATATTTTATCAATATATGCCCCTACACCCCCTACAGGGGAATCTTTTAGATCCCTGTTTACTCTAATCACAGGCCTTCCAGATAGCCAAGTGATTTGTGCTGGGGACTGGAACTGTGTTGAGGACTTGGGGTTGGACAAAAGTCCCGCAGCCCCCAAAGCTTTGAGAGCCTGCTCTAGATTATTAAGAACTTCGTGCAGCGAGGGAGGTTTGGCTGATCCCTGGCGGCTTCAGAACCCAAATAAGACTGATTTTACCTTTTTCTCAGCCTCAGCGAGATGCTACTCTAGACTAGACCATTTTTATACCCAAAGGGGGTTGTCTTACACCTTCATGGATATGATGATACATCCAGTAACCTTCTCAGATCATGCCATGATCTCCCCAACTCTTGACTGGCGGGGGGGGGGGGGCCGAGGAGGCCGGACCAGTGGCGATTTGACCCAGGGTTGGTGAATGACAAAATGTATGTTGATTCCACTAGAACACTCATTAAGAACTATATACAGGATAATATGGAAAAAGATACGGCATTAAAATTTGTCTGGGATGGATTAAAGGCAGTGGTTAGGGGGCCCACAATTTTGCATGTGTCATATAAAAATAAACTACTTCAGGCTGTGAAAGCAGCGACGGTTAGGGTAGTTGATCTAGAGACAGAACATAAGAGTTCTACTGTAGGAAACCAGATCTGTTGTTCCAACTTAATGAAGCCAGAGCGAAGTATAATGTGTTAATGCAAAGATGTACCTGAATGAGATATACAGGGCATTAATATTATGAATGGGGGGAGAGAGTGGGTAAACTCCTGGCCCCTCTGCCTTAGGAAGCAACAAGCTGATAGATATGTTCCATCCCTTAAACCTTCTGACCCGGCCTCACCTTTGATTTTACAACCAAATGAAATTGCAGAGGAGTTTCATAAATGCTGTAGGAATTTGTATATTGAGGAGAGGGGACCAGACCATCTATAAAAAATAGAGGACTTCCTGGAATCAGTTGATCTACCTAAATTTTCTGTTGGTCAAAAAGAGGGAATGGAAAAAGTATTTTTAGAGGGGGAGATATGTAGAATTATAAAGACCCTGAAATCAGGCAAGGCACCAGGCCCTGATGGGTTCACAGCTGAATTCTATAAATGTTTCGCAAGAGAATTGGCACCCCTTCTTGTTAAGGTATTTAATGAAGCTCACGAAATGGGGGTAACCCCAGATTCCTTGGGGGGGGTGCGATCGTGTCTCTTATTCCTTAGCCAGGGCAAGATCCCTCC
Source organism: Neoceratodus forsteri (assembly GCA_016271365.2). NCBI lineage: Eukaryota > Metazoa > Chordata > Ceratodontiformes > Ceratodontidae > Neoceratodus > Neoceratodus forsteri. The sequence continues at coordinate 243,710,415 of CM057451.1, forward strand.
ATATGTGCAAATTTTAGACCCGATTCCTTACTAAATCAGGATGCCAAAATCTTTTCCAAATCAACTGGCTCCTCTCTCCAAAATATTATATGTGACTTGGTCCACCCTGATCAGACAGGATTTATGCCAGGGAGGCATATTCAAGATAATATTCGGTTACTTCTAAACTCCCTTTCTGCTCCCTCCTCCTCACTAGTTAAATCTCTTCAGGCGGTGGTTTCTTTAGATGCTGAAAAGGCTTTCGACCGTTTAGATTGGCTATACTTAGATTTTACCTTGAATAAATTTGGCATCGGAGAAAAGTTTCATGGCTGGGTTAAGAACCTGTACCGAGAACCCAAAGCCCAATTTAAATTTAATGGGGTTATGTCATCGGCTTTTACAATAGGTGGGGGGGACTAGGCAGGGCTGCCCGCTCTCGCTCCTTCTGTTTGCCCTTAGAATGGAACCACTGGCTGCTGCCCTTCGGCAATCTAATGTTTTCAGTGGCATTAAGGTGGGGGATATTGAATTAAAAGTTTCACTATATACTGACGATACATTGTTATATATCACAAACCCGGTCAGGTCACTACCTAGAATCTTTGATTTTGGGGGGGGAATTTGAGGTGTTCTCAGGTTATAAAGCAAATGTCTCAAAAACAGAAATAATACCAGTGGGAATGCCGCCTGGCTCCTCCTTGTTGGATCTTGGTAGGGTGAAATGGGCCAAGGCCAGGTATAGATACCTAGGAATTTGGATACCAAGAGAGCTGAATCATTTGTTCTTAATGAATCACCATCATCAGACAGGTTCAGACAAATTGTAATCATTGGGTGGAACTTCCCCTGTCTCTCAGGTAGAATTGAATTGGTGAAGATGAATATCCTCGCAAGATTTCTGTTTCTTTTTACCACATTGCCAGTTAGGCCTCCGAGGAAATTTTGGGTGGAGTTAAAAAACATTATATCTGAATTCATCTGGAGAGGTAAGTGCCTAGGGTCAGATGGAGGGTGCTTACAGCCTCGCTTGGGCCTCCCAAATATTCGTAGGTATTACTGGGCAGCCCAACTCCAGGCACTGATTCCGCTGATGAAAGGTGGAGAGTCCCTGATTTGGGCAGATATAGAATCCTTAAACTTGGAGTTAGCCAATGTGGGTGACCTCCTGATATTGGATGAAAAGAGGTTGTCTTGGGTGTCCTTTGGCAACCCCTGGACGTCTATTTTGAAACAAATCTGGGTGGAGGTGTGTCGAACCAATAATAAGTTCTCCTTGGCTCTGCATGATCAGACTCCACTTCGAAGTTGCATGGACTTAATTCCATACAAATGATACAGGGCCTTTGGGCAGTGGGCCAAGATGGGCCTGACCACTTTTGGGTCAGTTCTACAGGGAGGATCACATCAAGTCTTTTCAACAATTGCAGTCAGACTTTGGGGTGCTTCAATACAATTTTTTTAGATTTCTACAATTAAGAAATTTCCTAACCCTGGAAAAGGTATCGGACCAGTTGGGTAAACTCCTAAATCTCCTTCAGTCTTGCTTATTTGACCTAGCACAAGCTGGAAGCCCCAGAAAAGTCATCACTAACATTGTGATGGCATTGGATCCCACTGAAGTAGATGACATTGGTCATGTTAAGGAACGATGGGCCGAAGAGTTGGAGGTCTCCCTGTCAGAGGACCAGTGGAAACCGGTGTGCTGGGGGATACATCATACATCAGTGTCCTCATTTTGGAGAGAGTTTAGATGGCGAGTAGCTATCAGATTCTTTCGGCCCCAGTGATCACCAAGCATCTTGGAAGATATTCCTCAGACCTGTGTTGGAGGGGCTGTGCCGGTAGAGGCACTCTTGTACATGTCCTCTGGGACTACCCTCTTCTATCCCCAAATTGGAGGGAGCTGGAGAAAGTGGTGGCCGTATTTTTGACATCGCCCTTCCTTCTACTCCCCTGTTCTGGCTTTTTGGCTTGCCATCTCCTCCTTTCAGCTCTCCTGCTCAGAAGTACCTGCTTTATATCCTAGTGGTGGCAGCCTTGAAGGCAGTCACTTGTAAGTGGCTGATCTCTAAAATGTCCAGGGTGGAGGATTGGTACTCCATTTGTTTGAGAGTTATGGTAATCGAGAGACTTGCTCTAAAACTGAGGTTGAGTCAGGAAAAGTTCAAGGGCAGATGGTTGCCCTTCTTCCATTACATGTCTCGGTTGGAGGGGAAGGACATTCTGGAAATTTTGGCATAATATGGGTAGGGTTTTCTTCCTTCTCTCCTTGTTTATAACCTTAGGTGGGAGGGCATGCTGCCCCAGATGAATTAAGGTGTTGGAGAACTATATTGTGGGTGTCAAATCCTGTGAGTCTAGAGATAATTTCAAATTTTCAGAATATCTCCTCTATTGCTTAATATATAGTAAATGGTAGGTCAAATTTACCCCCCTTCTCTTTCCCCCTTTCCTCCCTATAACTTAGCCTCCCCCTACCTTTCCTTTCTTATGTTAGGTTGTTTAACTATAAGTGTATGTCCTGTCTCAGTATCAATTTTATTAGACTCCATTTAGCCTTATGAATTTGTATAAGTTGTTTAGCCTTTGAATTAAGTAGGTAATTTACAGTGGTCTCATATGTGATGTGTTATAAAGTTTGTTTTTCTTTTGTTTATCCTGTGTATAACTGTGTTGAAAATTCTTAATAAAGTTTAATTTAAAAACAAACAAACAATTCCTGTCCCAACCTCTTGATTACAGTTACTGGCACCCGTGCCAATCCCATTAAAACTTCAGAAGAATTTGATTCATTTTTACCAACCTAGAGAAATACATCTCTCCCAGTAACAGCTGTGCCTCCCCCGCCAACCATTGGAGTCGGCAGGATTTAATCCTGATGGCCAAACACAGCGCAGGCGACAGGTGTATAGAATAAAGGTTTATTCCAACGCATATGCAAAAAGGACAGCAATATGAACATATGACAATGCCAGCAGATTTAGGCCATAAAGTCTGTCAAGTCTGCTCGAGCGCAGCTCACAGTTAAGGCATTGCTGCTGCCCACTCCCCATTTCCCTCTCTCCCTCCATAGGGCTTCTCCCTGAGTCCCCCTGCTGGGAGTCTGGAACCCCCAAACAACGGGTGTCATCATAACGAAACTCAGAGAACAATTATCTTACACAATGTTATATACTCAGAGATAAGAGGAGCCCGTTACCTGGTAACAGTCTCATTTGCATAGTAGAAAAGCTAGGCAAAACATTTCTATTTGTGTACATCTAAGACCCGTAAAGTTATTAGAGGTGTTCATCAGGGGTCCATATTAGGACGCCTATTGTTTTTGATCTTTAATAATGATTTACCATATGTGGCAAAGCATACTGCCATAAGGCTGTATGCTGATGACACTGCCATTGTAGCCTTGGATAAAAACATGGAGGAACTACAGTTAAAGCTACAGTCCGATTTTTTTCAAATATTGAGGGGAGGTTCACCAGGTCAAAGTTACTTATGAATGGTAAAAAAACTAGAATAATGTATTTTTTTTTAACTGACTGGGGTGGGGGGACAGAACAGGCTTAAGATTCAAACTAAGGACGCTACTGTTCTTGAACAGGTAGACAATTATTGTTATTTAGGGGTCACTTCTGACACCAATCTGGCCTTTGCACCACATATAACTAATACAATAGTGAAGATAAATAAGAAATTAAGAATGTTAAAAAGATCAACAGGGTTTTTGAATCGGTCTATCAGAAAAAGTATTGCAGAACAATTAATTGTTCCTACTTTAACTTATGGTCAGTTAATTTACAGAACTGCAAATAAATCTTTATTGGTACGTTTGGATAAAATTCAATTTAGGATTGCCAGATATGTGCCGAAATGCAGTTTTTATACACATCATTGTTGTTTATTAAGGAGGCTGGAATGGCAGTCTCTGGAAAACAAGTCATAACAGAAGTTGGCTGTTATTATTGCACAAATTAAGATAATCTTGTCATCCAATTTCCAGTCATCTATTCTTAAAAAAAGGAACCTATGAGAGAGTCCTTAATAGATCAGTACATCAAAATAAAATTCTGCCAACTAGACGCAAAATAGGGTTGGGGATAGGACCCTCTCTACAAAGGCAGCTGCTGTCTGGAATTCTCAGCCTTCAAGTGTTCGTGCATTATTTGATTATTGTAGATTTTTACAAGCTATTAATAATTCAGTGGTGGATGTATGTAATTGTTAGGTGTGAATCTTTGTTATTAACAGTGTTTATAATTTTGTCTTTGTGATTGGTTGTGTTATTTATATTTTGTACAACAAATTTTATGATTTGTAACTTACAGGACTGTCTTGTAAACAGGACTAGTTTTGTCCTAATGACTAGTTTCCTGTATAAAAATAAAGTTTTTACATTACATTACATGGCAGGTGACTAGCACCGAAGGCCGTTGTATGTTGCACATGTGCAGTGATAAGTATTATGCTGACTACAGCTACTTCGTATTACAATAGAATGATTCATAATATACTGCTGATCACAGCATCTTGGCTAATACCTGTAGGTGGCACGCTAAGACCACAAATATAGCTTGTGTTAGATAATAGTTTGTAAGCACATCATAGCAAGCATTAGTAAATACTGGTATACCTTATACTGTATGACAGAAAATGGTAGTCCACATTAGGGATGGCAGGACTAAATATTGCCCCGTTGCCTGAATAGAGAGGAAATGCTGGTAGGAAATGTGGGCAGGTTACATATGGGCTGAGTGAGTTTCACAGAGAAATTTCAATTGTGCACAGTGTTGTTTGAGCGTACGTTGTAAACAGCATAAGGTAATAATCAGAAAACAATTAATGAAACTTGAATAACAACAAAACCTTTGAATGTGAGTTCCAGCCAGGTGTTAGACACTGTGGTGCTTAAGTCACCATCATGAAACAGAACATTTAGAGAATCACCTGTCTTAGTAATATTATTACTTATATGAATGAGATGTGTATCCTTTCTTTCTAACAATGATTTAAGATTCAGGGTGAGTGGGTCGATATGCAGATTAAAAACTGGTAAATACTGTGCTACAGTATTCAGATAGTCAGGGCCACTATCAGTGTAATCATGTTCTGGGGTGAGAACAGGGGTGATAACTGTATGGCCAATGATAGAGGGCCTGTGAGGTACAAAACAGAAGTTGGGCATAGTGATGTCACACATCTAAGGTCCATAGGTGAAGGTCTGGTAGTTGGTTACAGCACAGTATTGTCCATCAGAATTGTAGGTCACACGCACTTGAGGAAGTTGCCACTTCATGAGTTGTACGTGGCAGGTAATGGAAGCATTTGCCATCTTGCTGGTGAGGTGGCATATGTCTTCTTGGAATGCATCTCTGGAGGCATTGCTATTTGGGTTGTCAACTGGAACAGTGACATTAAGAGTCTCATTGACAAATAGGTCATCATCAAATGTAAATGACTAGTCCATAGAGTTTGGCAAGTAACCAAAAACTGGTGCAGTTGCATCAAAAACATCACATCTGCACAAATAGTAATAGCCCCGTTTGGCACAACAGTATGCATACGAGGCCACCCAGACATCAAGCTGAGGATGAAAAACCAGCAAAGGAGGCAAGTTGATCCGTTCTCGGTAGATGCTGCCTTCTAGATGTTCCACGGAGTGGATGTTTTAAGCTTACATACATGCATACATACGAAGAAGCCAGCAGAAGAAGGCCACTTGGTCTATCAAGTCTGCTCGTATTGCAGGATCCACAGCTTGAGCTTCCTGCCCTCCCTCCCCACTCCTCCCATCCTCCCTACCCATGATCCTTACCTTCCCCTTATGCCTATCCCAGTCTCTCTTAAAGCTGCCCACTGTCTTCAACGAGATCACCTCTTCTGGCAGCACATTCCAAGTGTCCACCACCCTCTCGGTGAAGAAGTGCTTCCTGACCTCCCTTCTAAACCTCCCACCCTCCAGCTTAAGACTATGCCCCCCCCCAATGTTATGGTTGCCACTCAGCTTAAAGAGACTCTCTTTATCAACCTCATTTATCCCTTTCAAGTACTTGAAGATCCCAATCTTGTCCCCACCCCGTCTTCAAGGGAGTACATGTTCAGTGCCCTCAACCTCTCCTTGTATGCCTTACCCTGCTGACTGGCTATCATCTTTGTAGCCCTCCTCTGGACCTTCTCTAGCTGGTTAATGTCCTTTTTGAGGTGTGGGCACCAGTACTTAATTCCATACTCTAGATGCGGCCTTACCAGTGATCTGTACAAGGGCAGTACAACCTCCTCTCTCCTACTACTGATCCACCTATATATGCATCCCAGCATCTTGTTTTCATTTGCTGCTGCTTTCCTGCACTGCGTAGAGTGCTTCAGGTCACTAGTGATCATCACTCCCAGGTCCTTCTCCTCCTCTGATGCAGATGCTCGGACTCCACCCAGGTAGTACTCTGTTCTGGGATTCTTGGCTCCAGTATGCATTTCTTGGCATTGGAGCCATGCTGCCAGATTCTGGACCAGCTCCCCAGCTTTTCCAATTCTTCCTGTAGATCCTGTATCCCTTCAGCTGTGTCCACTCTCCCGCAGAGCTTGGTGTCATCCACGAATAGGCACATATTGCTCTTAATGCCATCTCCAGTGTCATTGATGAAGACATTGAACAACACCGGCCCCAGCACTGAGCCCTGCGGGACACCACTGGTTACCTCTCTGGTGCCAGATAACTCTCCCCCCACAACCACCCTCTGGGTTCTGTCCCTTAGCCAGTTTTTCGCCCATCTGGCTATCTTTTCCCCAACCCCAAGGTCCACCAACTTTCTTGATCAACCTTTTGTGGGGCACAGAGTCAAAGGCCTTGCTAAAATCAAGATAGAGGATGTCAACTGCTTGGCCCCTGCCTACCGTCTTAGTGACACAGTCAGAGAAGTCAATCAGATTAATTTGACACAATCCCCTCCTCCCATGAACCCATGCTGCCTCGCATCCTGGAGACCATGATCCTCTAGATATTCAACCAATCTTTCCTTTAATATGGTCTCCATGAGCTTGCCCACAATGGAGGTCAGATTGACTGGTCTGTAATTGCCTGGGTCATCCTTGGAATCGCTTTTGTTGAGGGGCACTACATGTGCTGTTCTCCAGTCCTACAATACCACGCCTGACTCTAGTGAACTATTAAATAGATCAGCCAGTGGCCCTGCCAGCACCTCAGCCAGTTCCTTTAGTACCCTTGAATGCACTCCATTTGGGCCTGGTGATTTGTCCACCTTCAATGTCAGCAGCCCCTCCCTCACTCTATCCTCCTCTATCACTACATCTGTGTCCCCCCCCCCCACTCCTCTTTTCCCTGCTGAAGGCACTGGTCTGTCCTTCTCTCTGGTGAAGACGGAGCAGAAGCTTGTCAAAGACTCAAGAATCTTTGTTGAAAACTGGAAGAGATACTGTGAATGTAACATACAGTACATAGTGTCCCTGATACTACATTGACTTGTAGTGTAGCAGGGTCCTTGATTCAGTGTGGAGTCACATAACCCAAGTTCCATGCTGTGGCTAAAGAAAAGGACAGTCCTATCCATGCACTTGGTAGTACATGATAGGGTTTTACAATTGGGGGGAGGCAGTACCATGTGGCCATATGTCTATCATGGATCAGATCTGGGATCCTTCTGGATTCCATATCCTGGAAAAGATTGATGATAGTGTCAATAGCAAAACTGCCATATGCTGAACAAAAAATTTCCCTGCCTATGTGTTGCTGTTTAACCTCTTTATTTTTGGAAGATCAATTCATTGGCTGTTTTGAGTCTTATTGAATAAACTTGCAATATCATGCATGTTATACACCATGAATCTTCCCTCTTGGGAAATACCCTCTGTACCATGTAGCATGAGCTGTATCACATCCTTGACTAATTTGTTGTTGAAAATTTTGTTATGTCTTTGAATATGGGCCAAATTGGCTCTGTTCCAAATTGACATACCTGTCCCAAACATACCTATAACAGTGCCTGCTATGCCTGTTACGCCAGCTACACCTAAACTCCTTTTTAGCTGTTTAGGCCTGAACAACCCTCGATGTTCAGTTCTGTGAAGCCCAGCTACAGGGTCCTGTGCATGTGCTTGATATACTGCCATTAAATCTAACAACATTACAGTATGGAACTGCAATATGTTAGTGGATGAACAATAACCACATTCAGCCATGTTCCAGTGTGTGAGGTTCAAAACAACAGGAACATGCATAAATTGTACATAATTAAATGGCTTCCCTTTTTCCCATTGGGAAACCATGGCGTAATTTGCCGTTATAAAGGAGTGTTTATAACAGCAAACACGCGCACGGTTTTCCCCACACTGTACATGCTCGAACTCCTCGCTTGCTGAGTCCTTCCCGAACAGGAAGCCCTTCCCCTACCGCAAACCCACCATGATGACAGCCACGGACACTCGGCAGTAAGTAATTTTTATGATTACTTGTAATGTTCCACACGGCTACTGGATGGACCACCCTGACAATATTTTAAATAAAGCGAAAGCGGACCTCGCTCACTGAGGTAATCTGACTGCGTCTGCACAGCAGTCTTTTTTTATTTTATATAATTGCTGAGGCGAAAAGAAACCCCAACAATTATATAAAATAAAATAAAATATGAATAAATAGGTCTCGGTAATTGATGACACCTCGGGTTTGATGCTATGCATAAACCTCGGTGTGTGTAAATTCTCATTACACACCGAGACCCATACTTTATTTTCTATATTATTAATGAGGGTCCCAGGAATGGATGTGGCTGACAGGCCACTGGATGGGTCTGGCTCCAGAGCGGGGCATTGTAGAGGTTCGTCTTTTGATGCTGGAATAACTCTAAGAAAAAGAGCAGCTATTGCAAATGTGTGATTGAAACAAAGTTTGTGCATGATGGTATTATGAAATCAAGTGCAAAAGTCTTTATTCAGTTGGGCTGTAATGTTGTAAAGGCTGGTATTTTGCTGGGTAACTTGGTGTATGAACAGAGTTCCATTGGGGCAATTATGAGTGATTGGCCAACCTTGCAAAGTTCCTTTTGCATGGTGGGCTACTGGAAGCTGCTGTCAAGCAAGACTGTCAGTTTCCCATTCAGCCGTTAGAGTGGAGTGGTCTGGAGATACCACCATGGCATTAAGATAGGCATCATTTCCTTCACGAACAGCCAACATGTGTAGCTGGGATGTTGATGGTTGCCTCTGTACCTGGAGGAGGTGTGATGGGGTAGAATAGAAGTAAGCTGGATCCGAAAGATTCATGGCATAAAGAAATGCACAAAGATGTGCTTGGTACTCTTGGTCTGGCATGCTTGCCAGTGTGCATGGCAGAAAGTAGAGAAAGATCAGTATAATTTTCCTAAAAAAGAAAGAAAACAAAAAGGTAAACGTACAGGTCTCCCTCCCCCAGCAGGGGAAGGAGCATTAAAGGAGCACTTAATCACGTTTGTGCAGTTTCAACTGACTGACACGGTTCCATTTGTCTACATGTTTCTTGTGGTCAGTGACTCGCACTTGACAGACAGCAGGGCTCAATTTGTTGATGATGTCATAGGGGCCTGCCCATTTGTTTGCAAATGGGTGAGCAGGGGTGGAGAATTTCAGTACTATTCCTTGGTCTCCTACTTGCCAATCGACTTCTTTGACATTTTTATCAAAATACATTTTGGACTGTTGTTGGGCCTAGCCCAAATTTTTGGTGGCAGACAGGTAGGTCTGAACAAAATTGTCCTTCAGTTGCATGACATAAGCATCAGCCGACACTCTATCTACAGTGGGGGTGTTTAGATCAATCCACAGATGTTCTGGTAATCTCATTTGCCTGCTGGTCATCACCTCGAAGGGTTACACCGGGTTGCTGCAGCTGAGGTAGCTCTAATTGCCATTAGGAGTAAGGGCAACAAAGTGTCCCAAATTTTAGCATTTGCATTTGCAAACTAACTCAATGTCAATTTTATTTGTCTGTTGGCTCTCTCCACCTGTCCAGATGACTGAGAATGGTATGCTTTGTGAAACTTTTGGCTAACTCCCAATAACTCCAAACATTCCTGCATTAGTTTTCCTGTAAAAGTAGTCCCTTTGTCAGAATCCACCTTGGGAGGTAGGCCCCACCTAGTTAATATGTGTTCTACCAGGATTCTACCAGGGGCTTTCACCATAGCAGCCTTACATGGGAAGGCTTCTTCCCATTTTGAGAACAGGTCAGTGATCCCAAGTGTGTGCACTTGTTATTTCTACTCATAGTAGGCAGGGGTCTGATGAAATCAATCTGAATTGCATTCCAAGGGCCTGATTGCTTTTGAGGAAGCAGTTTGGCATTTTTCTTGCCCAGGATTGTTCTGTGAACAGGTAATGCAGCTGTCCACAAAGTGTTGGACATGTGTTGTCATTCCAGGCCACCAGCCCACGGTTTTCAGTCTCTGTAGATTCTTGTCCACCCCTTGATGGTGGACCTGATGGGTGAATTCTGATCAGAGTGTTTAGGGAATCACCCAAAGTTTTTTATCACCTGAGTGATGCAGGATCAACTTCTGATCCTGGGAAAGATGGAGGTTGTCAGAATGTCTTTTGAATGGGTTATTCAAAGACATTTTTTTCTCTGTCTACTTGGATAGGTTTTCATATACCTCTTTTATCTCTGGATCTGCCAGTTGTACTGCAGTTAGATCCAGGGGGACCATTTTAGTCCTTTTGTGAGCAGCCACTGTTAGTGTTGCAATGAGAGGGGGCATGGGCCATATCCCCACCCCCCCCGAGCACCACCTTTGGCTAAAGTGTCTGCTCTATCATTGTAGTTATGGAAAGGTTCAGCCTTGAAGTGGGATTTAACCTCGTGGATGTACGGCCTAAACATGAATTGCTCAGTAAGGCTGACAATGTGAATGAACAGGTCTCTGTATTTTACAGGGGTACCTTCTGAAGAGGCAAAATCATGGTCCTTCCAGAAAAGAAGGAACTTGTCAAGGAATTGCACACCCAGGAAGAATCCGAGAAGAGGATAGTATCTTCTTCTCCTTGGCCATGGATGATTTCCAGGGCACAGGCAACTGCACCAAGTTCTGTATACTGTGAAGATTTAACAATGCACTTCCTGGACACCTCAAAGGTGTCACCTGCTGGAAGAAGCGCCAATACCCCAAAAGCCTGCAATTTGCTCTCCTTCATGGTAGGAGGAGGATCCATCTGTAAAGATGCAATGTAGTGTAGGGTCTTTCAGGTTGCTCTCTGTGGAAGGGAAGAAAGGGCCTGGTTCTGACAGGGTGGGTGGTTCGAGGCCACACTCATGTGGATCTCCTTTGTATAAGAGACCATGTGCCAAAATGGAAGGCATTTTGGTGGGAAGCACAGTGATATCTTGTTCCTGTAGGAGAAATTAATGGGTGAGCCTGGTGTTAGACACCTTGCCATCTTTGATTCTATCTGTCAACAGGAAGTTGGTAGGGGTGTGGTTGATGTGCAGTACAATAGGGGAAAACCCTATGATGTTGGTGAAGTGTTTGATGGCCCAAAAGGTTGCCAGAAGATTCCTCTCATGTAGAGAGTACTTCTGCTCTACGAGGGAGAGCAACTGGGAAGCATAGGCAATAGGCTTGAGGGCGCCATTTGCCTTTTGTGCAAGGACTGTTGACATGCCCACTTCAGAGGTGGAAGTTTCCAGTTGGAACGGAGGTTCTGGGTTAGGCTTGACCAATGCTGGAGAAGAGGCCAAAGCCTTTTCCAGAGAAGTGACAGCAGCTGAGTGCTCTGGTCACCACTGTCAGGGGACATCTTTCTTCATCAGCACATACAGGGGTGCGGCCTTTTGTGCAAAATTGCAAATGAAATCCCTGGAATAGTTGACCATTCCCACGAAACGTCTCAGAGCAGCCACACTGGTAGGTAGTGGCAAATCCTGGATACCTTGGACTTTGTTCAAAGCAGGGCTCCTGCCCTCTCCAATGATGTGCAACCCCAGAAAGGAAACTTCTGGTAGGCACAACTGTACCTTGGTAGGATCGCACTTGAGACCTGCCCTCGTTAGGAGTGTTAGGAGCTTATCTAGGAGCTCCAGGTGTTTCTCTAGGCCTGTGGTGGCCAAAAGAAGATCATCTGCATATTGCAGGAGGCATTCTGGTGTGGAGAAGACATGCATGGCATCCCTCATGTAGATGTGGAATAGGGAAAGGCTGTTGTGAAATCCCTCTGGGAGGCAGTTCCACATGTACTGACGTCCTTCAAAAGTGAAGGCCAACCTGTATTGGCTCTCTGAAGCCAATGGGAGTGACCAGAAACCATTGGAAATGTCCAATGTGCCGAACCACTTGTGTTCAGGCTTCAGAAGTTTAAGTACATTCGGGGCCGAGGCCATGGTTGGTGCACAACTAGGTGTAACTTGGTGAAGTCTGCGGTGATCGATAGTGAGCCTCCAACTGTTGTTGGGCTTCTTTACAGGCCTGCTGGGAGAGTTGACTGTGGACACACAAGGCCTAATGACTCCCTGTTTCAAAAGGTGTTAGTGGTGGCCATCAAAGAAGGCATGGCTTCTGGTGGAAATGGGTATTGCTTTTAGCAAGGTGGCCGATCACCAGTGATTTGTATGAGGGTGTCCATTCTCCCACTATCATGTTTGTGTTTGGCAAATGCACTGTTATGCTTTTCCAGAATTGGCCTTAGTTGAGGAAAAAGCTCATGGTGTTGGAGCATGAGGATGACATCATACTCCACATTGTTGATCTTTGCTGCTGCTACCACATGGTAGTTAGAAATAAACATGTAGTACTGGCCAGGTATCTAAAGTAATAGCCTACTGGCTAAATCCAGGAGACATCCATAGTGTGCGAGAAAATCAATTGCCAGGATGCTCTGGTGGTGACGTAAGGCCATGAGGTCAAATGGGTGTGTCAGTTCCATAGTACCAATGATGACTGGTATGGATTTGGAACAGTACGTTGTAACTACGGTCCACTTGAAGGTCTGCATGGAAGTTGCTTTCCCCGTTGACCAACAAGATAGCTGCAAATCTTCCTGATGCAGCACTGAAACAGCGGCTCCCGTGTCAGAAGTAATTCAAGCTGGTGGCCCCTAACCAGCACTTCTGTATATGGGTGACTGGAATCATCAGTCACCACGGTGGTGATGATGCGAACCAGGGCCTGACACTGTCAGTCCAATTTGTCATGTTCTGACTGGGGTTGGGGGTCTACCTTTCACAACATTTGGATGGCCTCGGAATATGGAGACTTCAATTGTGCATCCCCATCGGGCTCATCCTGCAGTGGAGGTGCAGATAAGATAGCTGCTATGGTCTTGTGTGGAATGGCTGCTGTAAGCGACTGGACTCTAGCCTTAAACTCCCGGAGCTGGTTTTCCTCAGCCAACTCTTGGTATGAAGGGTTGGACTGCTGTTTTTGTCTGTTCCCCTTCTCCTTTTCTTGAAAGAACTTACGCTGTTCCTGGCATTGGTTCTTTCTCGACCCTCCTTTGCTTTGGTGGAAACCAAAGCCTGGGAGTGGGTCCCAGGGTGGTAGCGTGGGTAAAGCATTGGCTGGACAACAGGACACAGAAGGTAATTGTAAATGGAGTCCACTCTGAAGAAAGAGGGGTTACTAGTGGGGTACTGCAGGGTTCAGTACTGGGTCCAGTCCTTTTAATGTCTTTATAAGTGACATTGTAGAGGGACTGAAGGAAAAGTATGCCTCTTTGCAGATGACACAAGATCTGCAACAGGGTTGATACACGAGAGCATGGAAAGGATGAGAAGGGACTTGGCAAGGTTGGAGAATAATCCAGGAAGTATGGTAGCTAGAGATTCAATGCAAAGAAGTGCAAATATTGCACCTGGGAAACAAAACCCAGGGAAGATTACACAATGGGGAGGTAGTAACAACAACAAAAGAAAGGGACTGGGGTAATCTATCCGATGACCCTAAGGTTAGTAAGCAATGTGAGATGGCAGTAGGGAGGGCTGGGGGTATACTGGGATGCAAAGGAGAGGCATCACCAGCAGAAAACAGGAAGTTGTTATCCTCTGTACAGACAGTTGGTAAGACCTCATCTGGAGTACTCGTCCAGTTCTGGAGTCCCCATCTCTGCAAGGACATAGACAGGATGGAGGCAGTCCAGAGAGGGCAACTAAAATGGTGTAGGGTCTGCAAGAGAAGCCATCACGAGGAGAGACTAAAAGAGCTTAATATGTATACCCTTGAAGAAAGGGGGGCATGATAGAAACTTTTAAGTACCTCAGTGGAATCAACAAAGTCCAAGAGGGTAGCATCTTTCAGAAAGAGACGTGCAAGAACAAGGGGACACAATTTAAAGATGGGGGGGGTTCAGGGGCAATGTGAGGAAGTATTTTTCACAGAGAGGGTGGTGGATGCATGGAACAGCCTTCCTGAGGAGGTTGTGGGGTCTAAAACTGTGGGAGAATTCAAGAATGCATGGGACAGACATAAGGCAATTCTTGTGGGGGGGTTGGAAGAAATAGGCTGTTGGTTAACTAGGATCTGTGGCTTATCCTGTAGGTAGGGAAATGGGCAGACTAGGTGGGCCAAGCGGTCCTTATCTGCCATCAAAGTCTATGTTTCTATGGAAGGACCTTTCCTGTTGGAAATCCTTTGATTTCCCTTCCACCACATGCTGAGTGGATGGCTCGGTGCTGATCTTCCCCAAATTAATCTTCACTATGCGTTACCGATGAGTCCTACTAGAGGTCTGGACCCCTGCATGGAAAGAAAAAGAGCACTGCCTCTTTAAATTTTCCAAGCTGGAAGAGTCTATGTCAGAACAGTGCTGCCCATGAGGCCAACGTTCGATGTGGTGCTCGCTGGTTGGCCAGTAACGGAAGCCGACTCCTCCCAATACTCAGTTCTGTTTTTCCGCCATAGAGGAAGGACTCCTGTGCTGGAAGACTGCTTCAGACTGCATCACGCCTAGGCCTGTACTTTGTCGGTGTCGTGCATATTGGTGCTGCTCAGCACAGGAGTTGATCTTCCTGGACATAAAGTCTCCACCACTCATTCACACTGATGGGAACATCACCGGAGGCGCTAGGACCCATCGGGAGCAAACTTTTTTGCAGGAGGGCCGGCTCCAGAGATGGAGCCGCGAGCTTGGCTCATGCGGCAAGGACCATCTCGGCATCGACCCTCCAACCGCCTCAGTTCCTTTTTTCCCGCCGTCGAGTGCACTTCAGTGATGATGTCGCTCGCCCGTTGGGAGTCAAACTTCAGACTAGCAGCATCATTTTCAGTTTATTATTTTGTAGTATATCTCGAATAAGTACAGCTTTCTATAAATTATTCTTAATTAAGAAAGAAGTCTCAGCCTACATTGATGGAGTCGACCATGAGTGGGTCAGGTGACGGTAGGGAGACTTCTGATGAAAGCTGTTCAGTCAACCGGGCTGGGTCCGGTCTGCCGCCCTCTCCTGAGGGGGGGGGGTCTGACAGATGAAGGTCCGGTGCCCGGGGGAGCAGTCCCCCAGGAAGCATAAAAGAAAATGGTCACATTCTTGGCACCGTTCGGCCTCGATCTCTTCTTCAGCCCACAGGTCAAAAAAGAGAAGGCATCACTTGAGGTCGCTCTCTGGTATGTCTGCGTGTTGACGGTCTGTCATTGGGGTCAGTTGCCGGTTTCTGTTTCTGGTCACCGACCTCTTTGACATTGAACCCCTTCCCCGCCTTCTGGTAGGGCTGCAGATGAGCAGTTTTATCACTGGGCCACTCTGATGGAGCAGCGGGCTCGGAGGTTGGTCCAGCTGCCTTGCCCAGTCACTCCAGGGCCTTCAGGGGATCGGGTAGGGTGGTTGGGCCTCTCTAGTCGTGTGGCACCTTCTTCGGTGCCATCGACTCCGCCCTCAGGTGTTTTCCCCCTCTCACATGGCTTCAATGCAGGGGGCCACACCAATGCCTCTATCTCCTGGTATTCTTCCTTCTTTCTCCTCAAATCCTAGTTCTCGGAGCCCTGTGTTGGTTTCGGCTCCTTCGGCATCGATGGGTCGCTCGGTGCCGTCCTCGGCACCGTGCGGCGTGTTGGCACTGTCCTTGACACCGAGCGGCATGTTGGTGCCATCCTCAGCGCTGTGCGGCGTGTCGGCGCTATTCTCAGTGCCGTGTGGTTTGTCAGCACTGAGGGCGGCACTGGGTCAGGCAGCGCTGTGCTCTTTTCCGGTGCCGAGGCTTGGGGTGATGTCTTACATTCTTCAGGGCTCCTCGACTCTGAACCCTTTTCCTTCCTCTTTTCCTTCTGATTTTCACTCCTTTCCTGTCCATACTGTCCCTCCTGGGCTGTCAGGAGATGATTTTGAGCCTGACCCAGACCTTAGGCTGGGTGATGACGTGGAAGGAATAGAGTCTAATCCTATTGCAGAGCCTGTGGTCGAGGAACTCTCATTTAAGACTCTGCTGAAAAATATGAATTCCATTCATTCTCTCCAGACTACAGATATCGATTCTGAGAAGCTTCTAAGGATCCAATACCTTCATGTCCCAGAGACCCCTATGGATTTAACTCTCCTGGTACGGCCTTCCTTTGAGACGCTTTTTCAAATGGTATGGAATAATCCTGCTCTCATTCCTTCTGTGGCTAAGTCCATAGATAGAAAGTACACTGCTCCCAAGGATCGACCCATTTTGACCTCCCAAGCCTTTGCAGACCCTGTTGTGGTCTTGGCAGAGAATGATAAGGTCATCCTCCCTCAGGCTACTACAGCCCAACCTATAAACAAAGAATCTCATAAGATAGACACTTTAGATAAGAGAGTCTTTGCTGCATCCACCCTAGGTATGCGTATTGCCAGCTACCAGGGTTATTTCTCTCAGTATGAGTATGTTCTTTGGCATTCGCTCAAACAAATGGTAGAAGCTCTACCGGAGTCGGACACTAATTCAGAGCTTCTTCAAACCATAATCAGGGGTATCAAGTCCAACAACCAGCAGGTTAAAGCAGCTATGGACGCTTTCGATACTGCCTCCCGAGCGACGGCGGCAGGCATTTGTACCCACCATCACTCTTGGCTGCGCACTTGAGGTTTAAAGAATGATGCCCAGCAACAGGTCATGGCGTTTCCCTTCGACGGTATGTATCTCTTTGGTCCTCAAGTAGAGCAAGCTCTAGAGGCCACACAAAAGACTAGGTCTGCCATTAAATTGGCTCGACCTGTTCCCGCCCCTTCTCGGGGGGGGGCTGTTAATGAGCATCAATTTCATGACCGTCAGTCCTTTTGAGGCAAGGGCAGGGGAGGTTTTAATAAAAACCAAGCCCCCTAGCCTCAAAAGAAAATGCAACAGAAAGCACAAGGTCCCAAAGCGCCTTCTGAGTTTCTGGCCCAAGTCCCACCTCAGCTGCCCGAGGAAGACTCATGCTCAGTGGTGGGAGGTCATCTGACTCAATTCTACAACCGGTGGAAGTCCATAATATTGGACAAATGGGTCCTCCAAATAATTCACGAGGGGTATTCCCTCAATCTTTCAGAGGCCCCTCCGGATCATCCCCCCAAACAACAGCCCAGGCTGTCAGTATTTCAGTCAGAGCTTCTCGCTTCCGAGATACAAGGCCTTCTGAACAACAGGACAGTAGAAATAGTTCTGCTGGATCAATGGAACACAGGGTTCTGCTCCCATTACTTTCTGGTTCCAAAGAAAACCGGGGGCATGCACCCCATTTTGGACCTCAAAGAATTGAACAAATTTCTTCCCAAGGAAAAGTTCAAAATGATTTCGCTAGGAACCCTGTTACCTTTGCTTCATCAACACGGCTGGCTAGCCTCCCTGGATATGCAGGATGTTTACCAGCATATTTCCATCGACCCAAAGCATCACAAATACCTACGGTTTGTGGCATTGGGCCAGCATTATCAGTTCAGAGTCCTGCCATTTGGGCTATCCTCGGTGCCGCAAATCTTTACAAAGTGTTGTGCAATTTTCGCAGTGCACCTCAGAAAGATCGGAATACAAGTGTTCCCATATCTGGACGACTGGCTTCTAGCAAGCCCTTCCAGGCTAGGAACTCTTGACGCCGTAGCCATGGCCTCGGACTTTCTCACGTCCATGGGAGTCCTGCTAAATCTCAAGAAGTCACAGTTGCAGCCCTCCCAGAAGCTCCTTTTCATAGGAACTCTTCTGGACACTTCCTGTGTGAAGGCTTTTCTACCAGAGGACAGAAGCAGCAATATCCTACAGATGGCCTGATATATCAGAGAGAACAGCTCGGTTCGAGCTATCTCGATGCAACGGATGCTGGGTCTCATGGCATGCTCGGTGTTCACTGTACCCCTAGCACGCCTCCACATGAGAACCTCTCAATGGATGCTCAGTACTCAGTGGTCCCCAACCACTCACCCTCAGTCCTTACTCATCAAGGTGACAGAACCTCTGAAGAGGTCACTCACCTGGTGGTCGCAAGAGGACAATCTTCTGGAAAGGTATCCCTTTGCTCCCCTGGATCATCAGATTTCCATTATCACGGACGTGTCCCTGTTGGGTTGGGGAGCTCACTGTCAGAATCTCCACACCCAAGGTACATGGACTCAGGATGAGTCCCAGATTCACATAAATGTCTTAGAAATGAGAGCCATCCTTTATGCAGTCCGGGCTTTGAAGGACATTCTCTGTCACAAGAACATTCTCCTTCAGACGAACAAAGCAGTGATGTATTACATCAACAGGCAGGGCGGTGCACACTCTTAACCTTCATACAGAGAAGCAATGAGAGTGTGGGAATGGTGTCTAGAGCACAAGGCTCTAATTCAGGCGGTCTACCTGCCGGGAGTGCAGAACAAACTGGTAGACCGTCTCAGCAGAACTGAGACAGATCCTCACGAGTGGTCTCTAGACTCAACTGTGGTTCAGTCACTATTCGCAGAGTGGGGAACTCCAGACTTGGACCTTTTTGCATCCCCACTCAACATAAAACTGCCTCTCTTCTGTTCCAGAAATCCAGGGCCTGGCATTGTCTGTCAGGATGCATTCAGGCTGCAGTGGACAAAATGCTTTCTATACGCCTTTCCTCCTCCTCTTCCTCTAATTCAGGGGGTGCTTCTCAAGTTCGAGTCCCAGGGGGACAAAATGATCCTCATTGCTCCCTTCTGGCCTCAACAGATATGGTTTCTGTTACTCAGCAGTATGTTGGGAACCCCTCCTAAAAGCGCTTCCCCTTCAGGCGAACCTTCTGACTCAGGGGCCTATGGTCCATCCCAATCTGAGGTCGCTTTACCTTCATGCTTGGCTCCTGAAGAGAAAGAAGTGAACAGGTTCTATGTCTCTCGTAGAGTCTCAGATATCCTTTTGGCTGCGCGTAAGCCAGCCACTAGAAAAACTTACACAGCCAAATGGAAGCGTTTCTCTCTCTGGTGTGCAAGATCCTCTTTGAATCCTTTTTCCTGCTCACCAAATAAAGTTCTAGAGTACCTTTTAGACCTCTCAAATTCAGGTCTACAATACTCTACAGTCAAAGTTCACCGTTGTGCCATATCAGCTTATCATGAGCCAGTACTTTCCTTGTCACTGGCTCAGTTATCAGTAGTTAAGAGGTTTCTTAAGGGTATTCTGCATACCAGACCTCCTGTCATGCGTCCAGTTGCAGCTTGGGACATCAACATCGTAGTAGACATGCTCACTCAAAAGCTTTTCGAGCCTCTAGCTACCTGTGAGCTGAAATTTCTCACTTGTAAAACGGCCTTCCTGGTGGCCATTACCTCAGCCTGCAGGGCCTCTGAAATACATGCCTTGGTCACAGACCCTCTGTATACTGTGTTTCGTAAGACAAAGTGGTTCTTAGGACCCATCCTAAGTTTCTCCCTAAGGTTGTTTCAGAATTCCATCTAAACCAACCTTTAGTCCTACCTACTTACTTTGTGAACTTCCAAAATGAAGGACAGCGTACCCTTCATTCTTTGGATGTCAAACGAGCTCTGCATTTCTATTTAGCTAGAACAAAATAAATTTGCAAAGCTCAACAACTGTTTCCTTCAGCGAGACCCGGCTGGGTCAACCTGTCACTATCAGATGCATCTCGGCATGGTTGGTGGCATGTCTTCACCACTGTTATTCCATGGCACAGGTTAAGCTGGAGGGCAGAGTGTACGCTCACTCTACTAGAGCAGTAGCGGCATCTTTGGTGGAAATCCACAACGTGTCCATTGCAGATGTTTGCAATGCGGCTACCTGGAACTCAGTGCATACTTTTGTCAAGCACTATGACCTGGATATCCATGCCAGATGACTATCTTTCATTTGGCAGAATCATCCTTAATGGACTTCTGTCCTAAAATTGTGAGCTCTTGGTCTCTCCTGCCGGCCTCTTGGGGGATTATTAGCTCAGTACTCTCCCACCAGTGTGAATGAGCGGTGGAAACTTTATGTCCAGGAAGATATGGAAATTATGTACCTACCGTAATTCTTGATCTTCTTGGATGAAGTCTCCACCACTCATTCTATGCCCCCTACCATCCCTGAGCTCACCTCTGTTGTTGGTCTTCACTCCCTCAATCTTTAGGCTGTGAAGACTCTTTGTTGACCCTTCTTATATGGGTCATTCGGACTATCTTATGTCTGGTTTTGTTAGCTATCCTTCAGATTAGTTAAAAGTACTGAGGCGGTTGGAGGGTCGGCTGAGATAGTCATTGCCGCAGAGCCAAGCTCGCGGGCCGCCTCCTCACAGCTCCATCTCTGGCACCAGCCCTCCTGCAAAAAAGTTTGTTCCCGCTGGGTCCTAGCGCCTAAGGCGAAGTTCCCATCAGTGTGAATGAGTGGTGGAGACTTCGTCCAAGAAGATCAAGAATTACGGTAGGTAGATAATTTCCATTTTCTCATTATTATTATTATTATTTATCTCATGGTGCTGGGCGTTTTAATTGTATTTGGTTTGTTTTCTGTTCGCACTATGGTATGTCGGGGTCGGGGCTTCGTTCAAAGTCCAAACACTCGAGTTGCCCATATGCCGATGCCCCTGTGGCAACTCCATAACCATAATGGACCCCATGACCATTGTTTCTCCTGTCTGTGTCCCGCCACTCGATGGATGGAGTGCGACACCTGCTTTTCAGTGAACTTTGTTGCTCTCATTATTTGTGCTGCGTGGTTGCAGAACGCCCCGAGTCAGGCATCATCGTACTCGGGATGCCAAGACATTGTCTCTGGCCCACACCTGAGTCCCCTGTGTCTATATGAGCCAGCGGGGGACCCCTAGGCTCCACAGCTTGCTGGGCACGAGTTCCATTGAAGGGTTGTGCGGCAGTCATCCTCTGGGGGCGACGGTCACCCCTCACAGTCAAGTGCCTCCTTTGAGACCAGACTGACCCTAGGCGGAGTCAAGGGATATCTGGCAGGCTCTTCTTGAGGCCTGATCGGCCTCTGCCCCAGCTCCGACACCACCTCCGGAGCTGGTTAGCGGAGTGGAGTAGGCCATACACCCAGGCTCTGCTCCAGTGCTTCCCTTTGTGCCGGCGGGGCTCAAATTCGGGGAGTGGCCTGTTTGGAGGTCTCCCTCATCTTGTCCCCCACTTTGGGAGACGATGATCGGGATGACCCCGACTGGGCTCCAGGCCACCGTGATTCTGCCTGGGCCTCTCTGAGGCCTCTGCTGGATTATGGGTCAGTGCCATCATCACAGGATGGTGCCACGAGTTGCGCGGCTGCTCCTGACTCCTCTAGCACCATCTCTGGTGCCCTCTTGGGAGTCACTGCAGGTGACGGTGCCACTTCTGGCACCACTTTGGGTAGCGGCGTGGAGGTCGGCGTCATTTCTGGTGGTGGCACTGTGGTTAGCGCTGTATCTGGTGGCGATGCTGCACTGTGCTTGGTGGTGGTGCAGTGGTTGTGCTGTGTCTGGTAGTGGTGCCACAGCCAGTGCCGCCTCAGCCCCTGGCGCCGTAGTCTGTGCCACCTTGGGGGCTAGTGTTCTTCTGTTGGTCAGACACAGTCCTACTGTGATCTGGATCCTGGCTGATGAGGATTCTTGGGAGAGCTCCATCTCTTCCCCTTGTGGGAGCTGGGGCTATCCTTCCCAGGACGACCAGCCTGGATTCCTCTACTAGGCCTCTTCCAAGGGTAGGATCCTCCTCTCTAAATACGAGGGTTGGCGGGACTCGGCCTGAGCAGCGATCCCATTTGGGGGACCCCTCAGAAACCTGTTAGGGGTCTCAACGTGGACCCATCATTGCCTTCCCTTGCTTTGGGGAAGGGCCCTACAGTTGGTGGGGGTGGGAGCCTTCTGTTGGACTCTATATGGCTTCAGCCTCCTCACTTTTGGGTTCCCCCCCAGGAGCAACCCCTCAGCAGTTGGGTGCACTAGGGCGGGTAGGTTTGGCAGCCATCCTCTTCGGGAGGGTCCCTCTGCACAGATCCACAGCTCTGGCAGAGGACATCCCTGGCTCGACCAAGCTGTTCCTCCTCCAGTTTCTCTGCCTCCTTTTTCTCCTTTCCCTGCGCATCTTGGGCCTCGGGGTCCTGTCACCTGGGAACAGTTCAGGGCTTTGGCGGCTGCTCCCCCCCCCCCGTTACCTTAGGGCCATCTCTGAGGTCATTTTCAGACCTCAGACCTCTGAGCCACCAAGCATTGAGTTGGACTCCTCTTCATCTTCTGTTTCCTCCAGAGAGGAAGGGGATTCCTCACACCACTTCTCTGCTGATGGGGACCTCATGTCCTACCAGCGATTCCTGGCGGAGAGGATGAAGGAGCTCCACCTTTCCCATTTTGTCGGACAGAACCAGGATCACGTGACATTGTCGTTCCTAGGTGAAAATAGCGCTGACACTTTGGTCATCTCTCCTTGGCTGAGGCCAGTTGTAGAGGCTTTGCACGCCATCTGGCAGCATCCTGCTGCCCCTTCGCCAGCCCCTAGGGACTGTATGCTCAAGTAATGCAGCAGTAAGGTCACCAGGTGCCTTGCCCCAGCCCACTTTGGGTCTGGGACTCCTGGATACCTCATCTGAGCACCGTAGTCCTCATCATGACCAGCCCGCTGATGTAGACTTGGCAGAGTTTGAGTGATGGGGGAAAAAGGGTGTTTTACTCAGTATGCCTTCTTCTGCGGATAGTGACGCATCAGACACACTGGGTAACATATGCTAGGCAGATCTGGACACTGCTAGTACAGGTCCTTGCAGCCCTGCCTGATGGTGAGGGAACCAGGCAAACCATTTGCCTCACCTCTCAAGGCCTGGAGCTGGCAAGACACCTCTCTAGGGTAGTCTATGATGCCAATGAGTTGGCTTCCAGATTGGTGGAAACTTCAGTGTACATTAGGCAGACTGCGTGGCTTTGCCTCTCTGGGTTGTCACTCTTGGTCCAGTGTAGGGTGACATCCTAAGCTTTCTGGGGGTTCCACTTCTTTTCTCGTAGGGCACAGCGAGTACTATAGGGGTGTTTTCACCTCCCAGACCTTTGGAGCACTCACCGGCCCATTCCAGTCCTCAGACCTCACCAGGCCTGTAAACCGGCCCCCTCCTCCTGTGGTTATCCCCCACAGGAGGCTGGGGGAAATATTTTTCCCTCAGGCTTTGCCATCTTGGCACTCGGATCCATAGGTAATGAATGGTGAAGATTAATTTGGGGAAGATGTGGAAATTATGTACTTATCGTAATTATTGATCTTCCCAAATATCTTCACCATTCATTACACCCACCCATCCTCCCTGTAACCAGATGCTGGGCAGTGCTGTCCCTTTTCTTCTCTCTCTCTCTCTCTCTCCTTTCCCTGTTGGGAATGAGGGTCAAGGAAACGGATAGTTTTTTTGGAAGAGGCAAACCCTGTGCTCCTCCTAAATTGTGTTTGGTCAGCCTCTTGTGTGAGCCTTCTGATCCTACAGTGTACATAGAAACATAGACTTTGAAGGCAGATAAGGACTGCTTGGCCCACCCAGTCTGCCCATTTCCCTACCTGCTGGATAAGCTGCAGATCCTAGTTAACTAACAGCCTACTTCCTCCTACCCCCCAACATAATTGCCTTATGTCTGTCCCATGCATTCTTGAATTCCCCACTGTTTTTCACTCCACAACCTCCTCAGGGAGGACGTTCCATGTGTCCACCACCCTCTCTGTGAAAAAATACTTCCTCACGTTGCTCCTGAGCCGTCTCCCCTCTATCTTCAAATTGTGACCCCTTGTTCTTGCACATCTCTTTTTCTGAAAGATGCTACCCTCTTGGACTTTGTTGATTCCCTTGAGGTACTTGAAAGTTTCTATCTTGTCCCCCCATCTCCCTCCTTTCCTCAAGGGTATACATATTAAGCTTCTTTAGTCTCTCTTCATATGGTTTCTGGAGCAGACCCTGCACCATTTTAGTTGCCCACCTCTAGACTGCCTCCATCCTGTCTATGTCCTTGCGGAGATGGGGTCTTCAGAGTTGGATGCAGTACTCCAGATGGGGTCTTACCAACTGTCTGTACAGAGGGATAACAATTTCCTGCTTTCTACAGGGGATGCCTCTCCCTATACATCCCAGTATTCCCCCAGCCATCCCTACTGCTATCTAACGTTGCTTGCTAACCTTTAGGTCATCTGATATGATTACCCCCAGGACCCTTTCCATTTTTGTTGTTGTTAGGACCCCCCTACCACCCCCCTCATTGTGTACTCTTCCTCTGGGTTTTGGTTTCCCAGGTGCAAAACTTTGCACTTCTTTGCATTGAATCTAAGTTGCCATACTTTTGACCATTCCTCCAACCTTGCCAAGTTCCTGCTCATCATTTCCACCCTCCCTTGTGTATCAACCCTGCTGCAGATCTTTGTGTCATCTGCAAAGAGGCATACTTTTCCTTCCAGTCCCTCTGCAATGTCACTTATAAAGACATTAAAGAGGACCAGCTCCAGTACTGAACCCTGCGGTACCCCGCTAATAACCCCCCTTTCTAGGGACATGGATATGTTGTTCATCCACACTCATTGGCAGGTATCCTTGCCGCTTTAAATCTTGCCAGAAGGTCTTCAAGCTTGCTCCTCCCACCCACCCGGGTGGTATAACTCTCGGCTCCGCCCCATGACGCCAGATCTTCCTTACCGCTTGGAAGCTCAGGTTCCCTCCTTAACGCTCTGCGTTTGAGACTGGTTCCTATTTCTCCGTTTGCCGGATTTAAAATAAATTTTGCGAAAAGACTTAGTCTTCTATCCCTCGCGGCCGCGATGGACAATCGACTCCCGTATTTGGAGATGCCCTATGAGCAGAAGATGTCTCGGACGGATCCACACTCCACGTGTGTCTACTGCTTAGGCCTTGAGCACGACCCGCGGAGCTTGCGACCTGTGCTCATCTTTCTCGGCCTCGTCCTCGAAGACTCGTGCTGCCCGTTGCAACTGGGCCGTCCGAGCGTTTCCCTCGGTGAAGTCCAAGGAGGCCGGTTGGCGGGGTGTCCGCGGGCGGCGGTTTCGGCTGGATCAGCTCGAGCGGATGGTCGCCTCGAAGAGGAGGCGGCGCGGGTCAGAGTCTTCCTCAAGGCCGCATTTATCCCCGCCTCTCTGGGCTCTTCTTACACGGCTTCTTTAAGGAGCTTTGTCTGTCCCTCTTCATTAAAGGAGAAGGGCTCTACGTTTGGACCTTATTTCGGTCCAAAAGAGGGACAGGGGTAAGTCCTCTGCCGACGCTCTTGGGAGCGGAAAGGCCCTCTCTCGGGCTGCCGACCGCCGGCTTCGGCCGGACCGCGTCCGCCACTGGCCTCCACGGTGTCCCCGTCAGGTCAGTTGACCGAGACTCCCACCGATGAAGTTGAGATTTTTCGACCCATTGGACGGGCTGTCGCCTTTAGCAGCTGGAATTCCCTCTCCCGGTTCCCCGGGAGGAGTTGAGGATCCCGTGGGCTCGCCTGTGCCTCGGTTCGGGCCCTCGGATACCATCCGGCGAGAGGAGTGCGGTTCCGGCCGACACCTCCCCGCACCGACCTCGGAAATTCCGGGACTCTCGGTCTCGGTCTCGGACCTCTTCGCGGTCCAGCCGATCCCACCGTCATAGGCGGTCTCGGTCTCGGCACCGCGGTGAGCGGCGTCGCCGCTCAGCCTCGTCCTCCTCCTCGGATGAGGGGAGGCTTCGGCGTAAATTACGTCGACGGTACGAGGACCTTATGTTGCAACAGCTCCTCCTGGCTGGGAGTAAGCCGACCCCGTCGCCTTCCCGGCCATTAAATGGCTGTCACGGGCGTGACACAACCCTCGACTTATCCGAGCCTATACCCAGGCGGTTGTTCGGCCAAAACCAGCTGCTCCACGATTCGGTGGAACCTCCGCCCACAGCCACCAACTGGGCTCCGACCAAGATTCTCCGGTCGGCTAAGGGTCTACCCATCGGCTGTCAGTTACCCTCACTCCCGACCGACCTCGGCAGGTGAAGGGTGGCTCAGGCCAGAGCAGCTCTTCGAGGACTCTTCGAGTCGAAGATGATTCCTCCTTTTCTCCAAGCGACTGGACTTGGAGTCTTCAGGAGGTCAGTCAATGAATGATAGCCGTCGTCCTTCCTAGGACTGCTCGGCTCATCTCGGAGTCCACGGGATGGAGCTAGAATCCGTTCCAAATGGGCCAGGTATCCTCACGGAGATTCTGGACCGAGGATTCTCGACGGAGGCCTTTCGGTGGCCGAGGCCATAGTGGGTCCGGCACTGGAGCTTTGGCAGCGCCCTGCTTCCTGCCCTGCGCCTTCGGCCAGGATGGCCAGGAGGTATCACGGTTCCGGTTCCTTGTCGGTTTTGGAACACCCCTCTGCTGAGGGTTGGTTACCGACAGCGTTTTCGGCACGCGGCAGCGCCAGGGATGTGGACAAACCTCCTGACAAGGGTCAGAAATTGGACTATGTCGAGGCGAAAGTCCTCATCCTCTCTCTCGGCCTTCGTCAGGCCAGTTCGGCCGTCCTCATGGCACATTTTCTCATGCCTGTTGGGCTCCTGGATAAGGTCATCCCTCATCTTCCCGCCGATCTGCAGACTACGGTTAAGCAGGTGCGGGACCAGGGCAGGGCAGTGGCCAAACAGCAGCTCCAGACTGCTTTGGATATAGGGGACTCATGTGCCAGATCGGTGGCGGCCGCAGTGGCTGTCGCGTCGGCGGGCTTGGCTGAGGATATCCACCTTTGTTGGATACCCAGCACAAGTTGGCGGATGTTCCCTTTTGGGGACTGACCTCTGACCCTGGGGTGGAAGGTCACCGGCAGAGGATCGAGAAGTCCAATGCTACAGCGGACTCGGTCTCTTCGCTCAGAAGGACAAAGGCCACAAACCACAGCCTAAGCCCTGTTCCTTCTGTGCCCCTGGCGCCCGGCCAACAACGTCAGGGCCAGCAGGCTCGGCCTTGGCATCCCAAACCCAAGCCGCCCGGCTTCCTCTAACAGGAGGCAGGAGGAAAAGGCCCAGGAGGTCCCGGCGGTCCCTCCTCCAAGCCTGCCCAGTGACGGGCTGAGGGGTGCCGCCCCCATTCCCGTCACCTTACCCTAGGTCCCCATGGGGGCGGCTCCTGCTTCCGTTCCACCTGGTCCGCTGTTTCCACGGACAGGTGGGTCTTGAAGGTGGTGGGAAGAGGCCTGCCTCTGGAATTGACAGGCACCACCCTTCAGGCCGGCCCCTCGGGAAGCCGGATCCCCAGCCTCACTGGCGGCCTCGTCGAGCGACGACCGCTCTCCTCCTCAGAAGGAGGTGATAAAGAGGTGGTGGACCCTCCTTCAGACCCAGGGTTTGTGTCCAGGTACTTCCTGGTTCGAAGCGGACGGGGGCTGGCGCCCCATTCTCACCTACACAACCTAAACAAGTTCCTAAGGTCTCGAACCTTCAGGATGGTCACTCTGGCTCAGATAATACCATCCTTGGAGCAGGCGTGTGGTTCTGCTCTCTGGACTTGCAGGCGCCTTTTTCACGTCCCTATCCGTCTGTCTCACAGAGATTGCCTTGCTTCGAGGCGGAAGGATCCCTCTTGAGTTCAAAGCCATGCCCTTCGGCTTGTCTCCAGCTCCAGGGTCTTCACCAAATGCATGGCAGTGGTGACAGCATTCCCTGCGGCTGAGGGGTTCAGTGTACCCTTACCTGGACGACTGGGTGATAGCAGCTCCCTCCAGGAAGGAGGCAGTGGTCAGAGATCTGGCCCTCCAGGTCTGCTCTCAACTGGGCCTCCTTATCAACGAGGCAAAGTCGGAACTCGAGCGAAGCAGGTGATTCTATTCATCCAGGGCGCGGCTCGACTCTCTTGAGCAGGCGCGGCTCCAGCCGGACAGGGCGAGGTTCTTTCCTCCTTTGCCCGATCATTTCTGGTTGGGCAATTGCCCTCCGGGACTTCCTCGCCTCCTGGGTCTCATGGCGGCCGCACCAGCGTGGTCCGTTGGGCCCGCTGGAACATGCGTCCCCTTCAGTGGGGACTGGCCAGCCAGTGGTCACAACGCTGCGATCCTTTGGACCAGCTTGTGGTGACACAGGGGATGTGGAACGCTCTCCAGTGGTGGACCGTTCCAGATCATTTGCAGGAGGGCATCCCGTTTGTCCGCCCCAAACCGACGGTCTCTCTATCGACCGATGCCTCTCTGATGGGTTGGGGTGCCCATCTGGGGGAACACCGGGCTCATGGCCTCTGGTCCCCGCGGGAGTCCAGATGCCACATCAACCTGCTGGAGCTCCGAGCGGTCCGCCTAGCTCTCACGCCTTTGCTCCGTTCCTCCGGGGTCCAGTGGTCCGAGTCCAGGCGGACAATACCCGACCATGTACTATCTAAACCGCCAGGCGGAGACGCGCTCATGCTTCTATGCAAGGCTCTCCGCATTTTAAGTAGCTCGTGCGCAGCCCGGAGGCGGATCTCCTAGCCATTCACGTGGCAGGAGCCTCCAACACCCTGGCGATGCCCTGGGCGGATAGGGCTGCATTCCCAGTGGTCTCTCCTGCCGGTAGTACAGCATCTGTTCTCCCATTGGGGCACACCTCAGGTGGACCTGTTTGCCTCCAGGGAGGAGCGAAGCTGAGTCTGTTCCATGCCCGCCCCCTCAGCGAGGCTCGCTGCAGGGGATGCCTTCTCGAGGCAGTGGACCCGGGCCTCTTTTACGCCTTTCCCCCATTTCCTTGATCCACAAGGTGCTTCTCAAGGCGAGGAGGGACAAGGCGCAGGTGATTCTGATAGCCCCAGACTGGCCTCGCCAGTTCTGGTACCAGATCTCCTCAGTGTCAGCTCCAGGACTCGGCAGCTTCCAGCTCGCCGGACCTGCTCTCAGTCAATCAGGGAAGGTGTTCCATCCGGACCTTCAATCCCTGCACCTGACTGGCCTGGTTCCTGGCGGCTAGAGTTCCAGGCCTTGGGTCTTTCCGACGAGGTCCTCAATGTAGTTGAGGCGTCCCGTAAGAGTCGACCAGAAAATGCTATGCCTTCAAATGGAAAAGGTTTTCCATTTGGTGTCAGAGCAAGGGCCTGGACCCTTCCTCCTGTTCCTTGGCAAGCATCTTGGACTATTTATGGTCCCTTTCTAGTCAGGGCTTGGTCGGCGACCCTAAGGGTGCACCAGGCAGCCATCTCTGCTTACCGGGCGCGGGCAGGGAAGCAGTCGATGGCAGAGGAGAAGGTGGTCTGGCGCTTTTCAAAGGCCTTGATCACATTTCCCTCAGTGCGGGAACCCCCACCTCCCGTGGGATCTACTGCTGGTACTGGCAAAGCTCATGGGCAAGCCATTGAACCTATGCTGAGTGTGCTCTCTCTCACCTGTCGTGGAAGGCCGCCTTCTTGGTGGCTATCACGTCAGCCAGAAGGATGGGAGAGCTCCGAGGCGCTTCCATCGAGTCTCCTTACCTGGTCTTCCACAGGGACAAGGTTGTCCTGCCCCACCGAAATTCCTTCCAGAAGGTGGTGTGGAGTTTCACCTTAGCCAGGTGTTGACTCTGCGGTGTTCTACCCCAATCACACCTCGGAGGCCGAATATGGCTCCATACTCTGGACCCTAGAGGCGCTCGCTTATTATAAGGCGCCTGCGGCTGAAATTCGAGGAGAGGTTCGCCAGCTGTTTGTC
Source organism: Neoceratodus forsteri (assembly GCA_016271365.2). Lineage (NCBI taxonomy): Eukaryota > Metazoa > Chordata > Ceratodontiformes > Ceratodontidae > Neoceratodus > Neoceratodus forsteri. The sequence goes on from CM057451.1 coordinate 243,740,327, forward strand.
ACCCTCGCTGAAGCCGCGTCTGGCAGACCTGCAATAGCCGGACGATAAGCAGGTGGGTAACCTCCTGCATAGATCTCTGCTATAAGTTGGCGGGCATGGAGCCTCCCAGAGGATAAGCTCATTCTACCGCCATACTGCTGCAGTGGCTGCTTCCGGGGCGTCCCTATCCAGAAATCTGCAGGGCTGCTACCTGGAAGTCAGCAAACACCTTCATTACCCATTACCACATCGACCTTGAGTCACGCCGGGATGCTGGTTTTGGGGCCTCGGTTCTCAGTCTCTCTTTCCCAAGTAAGTATTGGGGTGTGCGTCTTGCCTCCCTCCTCCCGGAGAACTGCTAGAGTCTGCCAATGAGTGTGGATGAACAACATATCCATGTCCTAGAAATACAGGTTACTCACCTGTAACAGGAGTTCTAGGAATGGTATATGTTGTTCATCCACATTCTCGACCTCCCGACCCGGCGCACAACCTGAGCTTCCAGCGGGCACAGATCTGGCGTCATGGGCGGGCCGAGAGTTATACCACCGGGTGGGTGGGAGGAGCAACTTGAAGACCTTCCGGCAAGATTTAAAGCGGCAAGGATACCTGCCAATGAGTGTGGATGAACAACATATACCATTCCTAGAACTCCTGTTACAGGTGAGTAACCTGTATTTCTTCAGAGTGGACTCTGTTTACTATTACCCTCTGCGTCCTGTTGTCCTGCCAATTTTTTATCCAGGCTACCACCCTTGGTCCCACTCCCAGGTTGGCTAACTTGTTTATTAATCTTTTGTGTGGGACTGTGTCAGATGCCTTGCTAATGTCTAGGTAGGCCATATCCACAGCCCCTCCCTGGTCTACTACTTTGGTCACCCAGTCAGAGAAGTCTATTAGATTCGACTGACATGACCTTCCCACTGTGAATCCATGTTGCCTTGGGTCCAGTGCCCCGCTGGCCTCTAGGTACTCAACTTTTCTTTCTTTCAGAAGTGATTCCATCATTTTTCCCTACCACTGAGGTCAACCTAACAGGTCAGTAGTTTCCTGCCTCTGCCTTCCCTCCTTTGTGAAGAGGAATCACATTCACCTTCCTCCAGTCCTCAGGTATCACACCATCCTCCCATGTTTTGTTAAAAAGGGTAGTCAGTGGTGTCACTAGTTCTGCCCTTAGTTCTTTCAGAATTCTGGGGTGAATCCTGTCAGGCCCCATTGCCTTGTCCACCTTGAGTTTTAGGAGTTCTTTCAGGACCCATTCTTCTGTGAATGGACTGGTATTAACCCTCCTATCCTGAGTGCTTCTATTGTTTGGTTTAGTTACGTCCCCCTCCTATTCTTTTGTGAATACTGAACAAAAGTATTTGTTCCGTATCTCTGCCTTTTCACTGTCACCCTCTGCCCCCCCTCCCATTATTAAGCCTCACTATCCCTCCCTTGGTCTTTCTTCGCTCATTAATGTACCTATAAAAGGTTTCATCCCTCTTTTTAACTGACTTGACTATCTTTTCCTTGGTTTGAGCCTTTGCTATTCTGACTGCCTTTCCCGTTTCCTTCTGTTTTAACTGGGACAGTTCTCGGTCCTGCTTCTTCTGTGATTCCTTATACTTTCTGAATGCTATAATTTTCTCCCTAACCTTCCCCACCACCTCTTTTAAAAATCATAGTGATTTTTTCCTTCATTTTGATTGGTTTATTTGCTTCAGGCAAAGGTTTGTTGCCTCTGTGATGGCAGTTTTGATTTTTCCCCATTGTTCCTCCACTCCGCCTTCCTGCCCTTTTGCCAGTGCATTCCTTAGGCACTCTCCCATTCTGCCAAAGTCAGCCCTCTGAAAGTCCAGTACCCTTGCTTTTGTATGGCTTGACTCTATGGCTGTGTTTATTGTGAACCACACTGTTTGGTGGTCGCTTGTTCCCACATGGCTACCCACTTCTAAATCCAAGATCCTCTCACCATCCCCGTTTGAGAGTACCAGGTCTAAGACTGCTCCCTCCCGAGTGGGTTTCCAGCACTAGCTGCTTGAGGCATGCCCCCTGTAGTGCATCGAGAATAACTCTGCTCTTGGATGTGGCTTTCAGCAAATGTGCTCCACTTAACATCTGACATATTCAGATCCTCCATCAACAATATCTACCCTTTTTTTGCCATTCTAAGGATGCCTCTTGTCATTTCCTTGTCCATTTCCTCCCCCTAAGACGGGGTCTGTATACAACCCCTGTGCAGATTGTGATGCCATTTCCTGTCTCCAAGGTCACCCACAGTGCCTCTTCCTTCCTGATTACCCTATAGTTCCATTGCTTTGATCCCTTCCCTTATGTAGAGAGCTACTCCTCCTCCTCCTCTTTTACCACACCTGTTCCTCCTGCAGATTGTGTACCCCGGAATGTTGACATCCTAGTCATGGTCCTCTGTGTACCAAGTTTCTATGACTGCCACGATATCCAAGCGTCCCTGTTCCATTAAGGCCACTAGTTCAGGAAGCTTGTTACCCAGACTATGGGCATTGGTACTCATCACCCTCCATTTTTTGATGACCTTACCCCTTTTAGCCCTATCCCTGTACTTATTGCCTTTGCCTTTTTCTCCATTTACCCCTGTCCTGCCCCCTGTTGACCTCTCTACCTTGGTGCTAACCTCGCTAACTACCCTGTTTTATTGGGGGAGGCTGGAAATTCCCTGCTCCTTTTCAGTGCCTTACCCCTTGGCTAGTTTAAAAGTTTACCAATGAAGCATTTAAACCTATCACCTATGATCCTCGTCCCCTTCCCGGACAGATACATACCATTGTGCCAGTATAGGCCTGTATCCTTCCAGGTGGACCCCCAGTCCCCAATGAAGCCAAACCCCTGTGCTCTGCACCAGTTTTTCAACCATTCATTGAATCCCAGGGTGCGGAGTACTCTAGCCTCACCCATGCCATAGACAGACAGCACCTCCGAGAAGGTTACAATGCGTGCTACTTGTCTAAGTTCCCTCCCCAACTTCACAAACTACTCCTGTACAGCTCTGATCCCATACCCAGCTAGGTAATTTGTCCCTAGGTGGACAATGACATCCAGTTCCCTCTCCCATGCAGCTGCTTCCACGATCCTGAGGATTCACTTCCTGTCCCTCCATGGAATGCGCCAGGCAGGCATCTTTTTACCAATTATTTTACCAGGTAAGACACACTAAGCTGCAAGCTTGTTTGAAGGTGCAACCTGGGAGCACGAGGAAGTTAAGTGACTTGCCCAGGGTCACGCAGTATGCAAGTGGGGGCTATGGGATTCAAACCCAGGTCTCCAGATTTGCAGCTCAGAGCCTTAAACCACTGCACCATACTGCGCCATCTTGCCTCCATCTTCCCTTCCTCCCCCAGCTCTACCCCCTAATGACTGAGTCCCCCACCAGAAGTTGTTTCCTTCCCCTGTGGGATCCTATTCCACCCTGCTGTGGGTCTCCTTTGTGGAGATTCCCATCATCCTCCTTGGTCTCCACTGTGGGTGCCTTCATAGAGGAACAACACTCCACCAGAAAGGCAAGTGAATTCTGGAGTAGTACAACTAGAGGGATGTGCCTCTGTTCCACCACCCTCACCTTCCCTGAGCCCACTGTAGTCCAACCACTCCTTATTCTTGGCAACCGCTGAGGCAGTGGCCCTGTTGGTCCCTGGGTCAGGGAGGAGATTTCCCAATCCCCTGCCAGGTTCTGGGTGGGGGAGGAGGTTTCCCTACTCCATGCCAGGACAGCCTGGAGGTGGACAACTTCCTCACTCAGAGCAGAGAGGTGTCTGCAAATAGGGCAGCATCGTAGCCTCCAGAATGTCTCCCGGAAGACTGCCGCCCCACAGTCAGTGCATTGCACCACTCCCCATATGTCTCTCTCCCTCCCTGTTGAAATTGTGTGTGCTTTTGTTTGTGCTATTAGGGAACCTCACTTCCCCTTAGTAGTGTAACCCTTTTCCTAGGGACTGTGTACCAGGAACCCCCAAGTGTTATTTTTGTTTTGTTTTGTTTTCTACAATAGCAGTCACAAGAAGATATCCTCCCAGCTTATCTAACACTGCCTGGCTGCCTTGTGTGGCATACCTCAGACTGTTTTGTGTCTGAGCAGGAAGTTGTCACACCTTCCTGACTAACTCCATAAAGCTAGGTTAGCTGGGGGAGGGTGGGAATGGAGGTGGGTAGGGTTTTGGCAATCCACCTGTTCTGTGCTGTAAGGACAATCAGAGCAATCCAGTTTGAACCTTCTGAGGGTACGTAATATCCTTTGAGCCCTCCTCTGGGGTTTCAGATTCTTTCCAACCAGGGTTCAAAATTGCTTTCTCTTCCGCATGGGTCGATGTTCAGGGTCCTGCCCTGATAGGATTTATAAATCCCTGGAATTCGGGCAAGCCCTGAAGGTGGCATCTGCTAGCCTTCTACCATAGGTTTTTGGCTGTACCCAGCTGGTTTGACCTTGTCCTAGAGGGTTGGTAGGGGCTCACGGCTATGATCCCCTCCAAAAAAGAAAAAGATAAAAGGAAGGAACAGAAGGTGAAATAGATTTCTGGAATCTGTCAAGGGAAACTTCTCTGTGAGAGGGGGTTTTCCTTCTTCAGGGTCTCAGGGAAACCCCTCTCAAAACTGTGGGAAGAAAGGGTGTCTTTCTAGGCCTCTCTGACTGCTTCCTCCTGCATTAGAGGTCTCCTCTGACCCCTTCCCTTGTTCCCTCCTCCACCAGCCCTCTGGCATGGACTTCTCAACCTCTTGGAGCCCTGTTCTCACCAGCCAGCTCCTTGTCTCTGCCCTTCTCTAGCCAGAGAACCTGTTAAGTTCCTTCTATCAGGGGTCAGTGTCTGGAGGGGAAGGGACTATGTGAGGAGGGGTCAGTGGAGGTCCATCAGTACTTCTTCCTTTCTTTTCTTCCTTCTTTCTTATCTATTAGGTTATATTTTATTCTGCCTTGGGCTGCCCAATGTTCTGTTCACCCCTACCTTCTTAGTTGTTCCTCTTGACTACAGCCCTTCTTCCAGTCAGCTTTATATTTATTTCCCCCCTCCTCTATCATTTGGGCACCCTTGCCCTCTTCTATCCCTAGCCTTACCCTTTCTTCCTCGCCTGGCGGACAGAACTGAGTATTGGGAGGAGTCGGCGTCGGTTACTGGCCAACCCGTGAATGCTACATAGAACGCTGGCCCTGTGGGCAGTGCTGTTCCGATGTTGACTCCTCCAGCTAAGAAAATTAAAAGAGGCAGTGCTCTTTTCAAACAACATGAAGTCTTGCTATATTATGACATATGCAGTGAGTCCCAACCTTCGAGCTGCTCTGGAGGTAAAAGAGTTAACTTTCCATGCCAGGCATGGAACGCTGAGCTCGAGCTCGGTTGAAAACTCTGTCTGTTGTTCTTCAAACTCAAACTGTCAGATTCTTTACTCCGCCTCACTGAACAGTCGCTCCGGAGATTTTCTCATTCTGCTCGGTTCATTTTGTCGGTTAAAGTATTATTTTCTCATTTTTTATACCGAATTTAAACCGCAGCCGGTCGGTTCAAGCTCTGTCTGTGGTATTGTAAGTACTAGATAGCTTTTACATTTATTTCTTCTGTGTGGAACTTGTAAACAGTTATCGGTTTGGTTTGAACCGATCAGGTTGTTTTGGAATATATTAATCTGTCTTTTAGAGTGTGGTTACGGTTCTTACGGTTCTAAAAGCAGTTTTATTACGTTTTTCCACGACCCGTGTACGGTTGGGAACCGATAAGAGGGTCTTGTGGCGGATTGCCATAAGCGGGCAAGTTTGGTTGGGACTGGCACTATGTCTGAGAAACCAAAAGAAAACCAGGCCCACTGGGTTTCAACACTGTAGTGTCTGTGGGGAAGCCTTTGCCAAGGCTGACCCACACCACCTGTGTTTATTGTCTGGGGTTTGACCACCTCAATTCAGACTGCCAGATTTGCAAAAATTTTCCTGCAGCTACCCTGGATAAGAGAGTTGGTAGGCTCAGGGAAAGGGAGGCCAAGAAATCCGCTGACCCAGATGGCCAGCCCGGTTCGGTTCCAACCGAACCAGAGGCGTGCCCTCTGACCAGAGCGAACTTCCTCAGGCAAAGAGAGAGCCAACTCGGAGGAGTCGGTTCCAGCAAAAGGACAAGAAATCAGCTGGTGTGGAGCCAAAACTATCCTCTCAAACGCTGAAGAAATACCAAGCGATTAAAATTGTCCAGTTGCTTTCCCGGTTCCAACCGAACCGGCACCGTGCAAATAGGCGTCATATTCGGACGGTTCCACCGGGTTCAAGAGTATGATTTAGAGGAATTTTATGAACGGAGGATGGGGAAGAGGTATGAGGAGGTGAATGTGGATTTGAAAGTCTGGATGTGCCCATTGAACCAGACATCTCCCAGACAGACCTTCAGGAGTGTCTCCTCCTAGGCTTTCTGAGTCCCCTTCTCATTTTATTTTTATAAAAAAGTGGCTGAAACCCTCCAGCTCCCTATGGAGGAAGCTGTGGATGATCAAGAGGAACCTGACTATGTGGAAATGATGGATATCCCAGAGTCCAGGAGACTGTCTATTCCTTTGCATAAATCTTTTGAAACAGACAGTAAAATTCTAAAACTCCTCACACTATACCTCCTGTTGATAAGAGAATGGACAAGAGGTACACATTGTCAGGCTCTGATACGGAGTTCCTTACACAACAATGCAGCCATGTTGGGGTAGTGCAGGCTGCAGCCTGTGACAGAACAAATATTCCTTGGCCTCACACCCCTGACAAGGACTCAGGAGGATTGATGCCATGGCAAAGAAACAGTACATGGCAGCATCCTTGGGACTCAGACAGGCAAATTATATGGCTTATGTTGCTAGATACCAGAAATCCAGATGGGATACTGTTATGGCTCTAGCAAAACAGGTCCCTGCCAGCTGCCAGGAGCTGGAGCAGGTGGCCGCTGATGGTATTGAGGCATCTAGGTGCAATTCCATGCTGCAGTGGACTCTAATGATGTGTCATCAAGAGTCATGGCTATATCTGTGGCACTTAGCAGATGGGTGGCTCAGATATACTAGCCTGTCTAGGATACCCAGACTAAGGCCATAGATTTTCCTGTTGTGGGTAATTCTCTGTTTGGGGAGCAGACAGAGAATTACATGAAAAAAATGGATGAGTATAGGACCACCTATAGGAGTGCACAGGCCAAGGAAAGGCAGGCCACTCCCCAAAGGCAGCCTTCCAGGGGCAGGGGCAGGCCTTTTCAAATGCCTTTTTACCAAGCCCAAGCTTCCTCTTCAGCTTACGCCCAGAGGGTTTTTTTTTAGAGGGAGAGGCAGACGGAGTACAAGCAGGCCTGCTTCCACCCCTCAGCCTAAAGCCCCTGCCAAGCAGGCACCCTGATGGAGTGGCTAGGGCCGATTCTCCACTACCTGTAGGGGGGCAGGCTGGCTTACTTTGTCCAGGACTGGAAGTCTCTCACATCAGACAAGTGGGTCCTGGAAGTAGTAAGCTAGGGACTGGTTCTCAGCTTCAAAAAATTTCCAAAGATGAGAACCAGATCCTTTCCACCTGCAAGTCCATCCGAGGCTCTTGCCCTAGAGGCAGAAGTCTCTACCCTCCTGGCTCTCAGAGCCGTGGAAAGGGTTCCACCCTTACACCAGGGCAAAGGATTGTACTCCAGGTACTTCCTTACCCCAAAAAAGACAGGAGAATGGCGGCCCATCCTGGATCTCAGATACTTAACCAAGCACCTTTTAAAACCAAAATTCACAATGGTGACTCTGGGAATTATTCTGCCCTCTCTAAGGCCAGGGGACTGGCTAGCGTCCCTGGACCTCAAGGATGCCTACTTCCATATTCTCATCAGAAGCTCCCATCGAAAGTACCTCAGGTTCGAGCTGCCCTCAGGCCATTACCAGTTCAGAGCGATGCCCTTTGGCCTCACCTCTGCACCAAGGGTATTCACAAAATGCCTGGCAGTAGCAGTTGCCCACCTAAGAAGGCAAAAAATTGCCATCTTCCCTTACCTGGATGACTGGCTCATAGTAGGCCAGTCTCCAGACCAAGTCAAGTTACATCTTCAGATAACTCAGCAACTGCTTACCTCTCTAGGTTTCCTTCTGAATCTTCCAAAGTCAGTTCTAGAGCCTGTCCAGCTCCTCACCTTCATAGACGCAGAACTGAACACAGAGGAAGCGAAGCCTTCCTGCCTTTGGACAGGGCAAGGACCCTGGTCTCTCTGGCCTCTCATTCACCCTGCAGGTCTCTTGACCAGCAAGGCATTTTCTACAGCTCCTAGGGCACATGGCTGCTTCTACAGCAGTAGTGCAAGGAGCCAGATTTCAGATGAGGGACATCCAGTTCCATTTGAGAGCCTTTTGGTCTCAAAGAAAGGACCCTCTAACCAAATTGATCCCAGTGACTCGAACCCTGATCCAAGCCCTACAATGGTGGCAGGATCAGAGCAATCTGAGACAGGGGTTCCTTTGTCACTCAGTCTCACTCTTTAATCCTTACTACAGATGCATCCCTCTTGGGGTGGGGAGCTCACATGGGCGACCTCACTACCCAGGGACTGTGGTCCCCTCAGGAATCTCTGCTCCACATCAACCTGTTGGAGCTCAGAGCAGTTTTTCTAGCACTTCAAGCTTTTTCCAAATCTGTTCAGAACAAAGTTGTACAGGTCAGAACAGACAACACCACTACAATGTGGTACATCAACAAGCAAGGAGGCACTCGGTCTACGGCCTTGCGCACCGAAGCAATGAAGTTGTGGTCTCTGGCTTATTCCCTGAACACCTCCCTTATGGCGGTTCACCTCCCAGGCAAGGACAATGTCCTGGCAGATGCTCTCAGCAGGATTTCCCAGGGCCATTACGAATGGTCGCTGGATCCCCTGGTCCTGGAGGTAATATTTGCCAGATGGGGCACCCCGCAGATAGATCTTTTTGCAGCCCCAGACAATCACCAACTTCCCCTTTTTTGTTGTAGGCCCCCAGTCTTGGGCTCAGTCGCTCTGGATGCCTTAGTTCTCAACTGGGAGGGAAAGTTTCTCTATGCTTTTCCCCCCTTCCCTCTCCTGTTCAACGTGTTAGTCAAAATCAGATCTCAATCCTGCAAAGTGATTCTGATTGCTCCAGATTGGGCCAGACAACCCTGGTATCCACTCCTACTATCCTTAGCAGTCCATCTTCCCCTGTGTCTTCCCAGGAATCACAATCTGTTAACCTGTGCTCAGGGAAGGGTTTGGTACCGAACCTCAAATCTCTCAATCTCAAGGCCTGGCTCTTGAAGAGTTAGAATTTGCTGACCTACACCTCTCCCAGGGTGTAATGGATATTTTGAAGGCTTCTAGGAAGCCTTCCACCAGGGCTACTTACAATTCCAAATGGAAGAAGTTTTCCATATGGTGCTCTGGGAAGCATATTTCCCCAGAATCTGGTGATTTATCCACAGTCCTGGATTATATGGTCCATTTGAACACTTTGGGGCTCAAACCAGCTACCCTAAAGGTGCATTTGGCAGCTGTGTCTGCTTTCATTTCGGCAGGTAAACCCTCTTCTCTTTCAGCTCATCCTGTATTCTCTTAAGTTTTTTAAGGGATTGCTTCACACAATCCTCCATTCAGGGACCCTGCCCCTGCCTGGGATCTTAATGTTTGCATTGCTCAGCTTGCAACCTCCCTTTGAGCCCTTGTCTTGACAGACCTCAAGTATTTGACTTGGAAGACTGTGTTTCTGGTAGCTATCACTTCTGCCAGGCATAGCAATTACAAGCTTTGTCAGTGGAGCCTGATTTTATCTCCTTTCATAGAGATAAGGTGGTCCTCAGGACTAACAGGAAGTTCTTGCCTAAGGTGGTTTCAGATTTCCACCTTATTCAATCTATTTCTCTTCCAGTGTACTTCACTGACCATTCCTCCTCTGGCGAGAGGAGGCTGCACAGCTTAGATGTGAAGAGAGCCCTTAGTTACTACATTGAGCGTACCAAGGGTCACAGGTTTGACTCCCTCCAACTGTTCCTCACTTATGGTGAGGTTGGTAAAGGGAAACCTGCCACTAAAAGATCCATTGCCAGGTGGATTGTCTCTTGTATCCAATTCTGTTATGAAAAGCTGGGTAAGGTTCCTCACTCTACTAGAGGTACAGCTGCTTCCCTGGCTGCTGCCAGAGACATCCCCATTCTAGAGATTTGTCAAGCAGCTACCTGGAAAACAGTTCACACTTTTATCAAGCATTACTCTCTGGACACCCAGGTTAGGAGTGATGCTCGGTTTGGCACAGCTGTGCTTCAGAGCCTATTTCCTAAGTAGGTTCTGTCCCTCCTCCATGGAGGTACTGCTGTGTAGTCTGCATATGTCATAATATAGCAAGACTTCATGTTGTTTGAAGAAAAATTACTCACCTTAGTAATGTTGTTTCTTCTAATGGAGTCTTGCTATATTAACTCCCCCATGCCCCTCTCAGAACCTCTGCTTTTCGGATGTGGGTGGGCAGTGCAGTGTTGGCACTTAGTAGATGCCCACCTTGTTTTTCACCCTCTCTTTTCTGGGGTGACTGGGTGTTGTGTTTTCATTTTTTGGGTCTCCTGACTTGAGTCTTTGTTTAGGACCAAAAATGTGTTGATTATATTAGTAGCCAGTTGTAGTGTAGGTTTACAGCTTCCACACAGGACCTTAGTGAGTTTAGCTCGTAAAGATCTGAAAGTTTGAGTTTGAAGAACAATAGACAGAGTTTTCAACCGAGCTCGATCTCAGCGTTCCATGCCTGGCATGGAAAGTTAACTCTTTCACCTCCGGAGCAGTTCGAAGGTTGGGAGTCACTGCATATGTCATAATATAGCAAGACTCCATTAGAAGAAACAACATTACTAAGGTGAGTAATTTTTTCTTTCTTTCCGTGCAGGGGTCCTGACCTCTGGTAGGGCCCATAGGTAATGAATGGTGAAGATATTAGGGAAGATCAATAATTACGGTAAGTATGTAATTTCCATTTCTGCACAGTAGCTACCTTGGCCTGTGATTGTGAGGCCAGATCGTGCATGTAGATTTGGTTCGTACATTCCTCTTTGTCGATGATGTCGTGAAAGCATTCCCGTCTCAGGAACACCGATGTGCTGAAGGCCACTGAAACTAAATGCATGATTTTCTGCAACTCCCACAAAAAACTACCAAAATGTGACAGCACTACAATCAGTACCCTAAATTGGTCCAGCACTGAAAAAGCCTCTGTCTTCAAATATCTGGGCTTCTACATAGACACCAATCTAACTTTTAGCTGCCACATTACACACCTGATAAAAACAACTCACCAGAGACTAGGCACACTGTACTGAATCAACCCATTCTTGTTACCCTACACATGATATCTTCTGGCCCAAACCTTTCTGCTCCTGCTCACTTACCATGGCTTAATTCTCTATTCCGCGGCAGTCAAGTCTGAACTCAACGGTGTCAAAACCCTCTCCGACTAAACTGCCAGATTTGCTACGCAACTCCCTGCTTGGATCCACCACTGTGTCCTCCTAAAAAAGGCTCATTTGCCTTTCCTGGCCAACAGAGTTAAGCTATGCACTGGCCTTGTGGCACAAGATATCATAGTGAATTTAGCATTGCCTATATACAACTTTTTTCTTTCAACGCAACATCCCCCAAACTCACACTAGATCATCGGCCTCGGCCTACTTCAAAAAACCCACACCTAGAACATGTGCTGGCCAAAGGGCTTTACTGTCTCAACTGCTCAGTTTCCATGACTCGCTTCACCAGCATGTTAAAGATCCGAAGCTGATCATCTCAGCCTTCAAATCTAATTTGGGTAATTGGTTATCTAACTCAGATTCATGTAAGTGTATGCAGCAGCTTTGTGTTTTCTTTATAAATGTACTTTTACTGTCAAATTGTATTTTTCTGTTTGAATACTCCCTATGTATCAACTTTTGTCTGGTCACCCATGAAAATGGATAGATTTTTTACTCATGGCCTTGCCAGATGTTAATAAATAAATAAAATAAAAAAGGGGGGTAGGGGTTATTTTTCCCCATGGTTTCCTGCCCTGTGACTTCTCTCAGATAAGATGTTTCCTCAGGGGCAGAGGCAGAAGAGGGTTCAGGCGGGTTGACCCAACCCAGTACCAAAGGCTCAGCCCGAACAGAACCCCTGCCAGTGGGAAGAAAGCTGACTCACTTCTTCCAGGAATGGAAAACATCACCACAGACAAGTGGGTCCTGGAAGTGGTGAGCTAGGGACTCACACTACAGTTCAAAAGATTCCCCATGCTACAGGTTCGCAGAAACTTCATACCTCCCACCCCAACAGAAAGGATTCTGCTGGAGTTGGAGGTCAAAAAGTTGCTGTAGGCAAAAGCAGCAAGAAGAGTTCCTCCCTCTCAGTGAGGAAAAGGCCTTTTCTCAAGACATTTCCTCACCCACAAGAAAAATGGGGAGAGTGACGACCCATTTTGGATCTGATATTTCTGAACAAGCACCTGAAAAAGCACAAGTTCAAAATGATAACTTCAACTACAGTGATACCATATCTGCAGCAAGGGGACTAACTGGGCTTCTTGGAGCTAAACAATACTTATTTTCATATTCCAATCAGACCCAATCACAGGAAATACTTAAGGTTCAGGCTAGCAACTGGTCATTATCAATATCCCCCCCTCCCCTTCGGTTTCTCTTCATCCCACGGGTATTCACAAAGTGCTTAGCCATGGTGGCAGCACACCTCAGAAGCCGGGGATGCTAGTTTTTCCCTATCTGGACAACTGACTGGTCACAGGAAAGGTACACCAGCAGGCCAAGGCCTCTCTCCTCCTGACCTAGAGTACCTTGGAGGGTCTTGGATTTCTCATAAATGCTCAGAACTCCCAGACAGAACCAGTCCAAGTCTTGGAATTTGTAGGAGCAGAATTGGAAACCCCCCAACGGAGGGCATTCTGTCTCAGGACAGAATGGAAAACCTTATAAACCTGGCAAAGTCCTTCATCCTGGACCAGCCTAGACCAGCAAGGCACTTCCTCCAGCTCTTGGGTCATATGGTCTCCACCACAGCTCTGGTAGCAGGAGCCAGATTTCAAATGAGAGACATCCAGTACCACATAAAGCATCAGTGCAATGAAAAAAGTTATTCCAAAAAGTTAATTTTGTGCTATGGTTATGAAAATATTGGCTGAACTGTTGATTTGGGTTTTCCAGATGCTTTCTATGCTGTGTACTGTACATTTGCATTTTTGTCCCTCCTTGGGTCCTCAATATTATTTCTATGTGTAACCCCCTTGTTACCCGGGGTTACTAGAATCCCAGTAAGACCTAGTGGTAGGCAGGGAAGGCAGCTTGTGAAACTCCAGTTAAATGGGTTTCACACTGTCTCACTCTGTCTCAGTCACAGCTGAGAATGAGAGATGACATCACCATAGAACTGTCGCAGCTGCATAAGCCACATTGGAATCTGCAGCACAGGGAGTGAGTTAGAACTTTGGGAGTTTTCAAAGTCAGTCTTCTGTTTACCTCCAAGCAGGAAGGAAGTGTTTTCTGTTTACCTCCTTGGGAGAAAGTTAGTGTCAGTTTTAAGTGGTGGAGACCGCTGTCCAGGTCTCAGTGCCCCCCTCCCTCCGGAGGAACAAAATCCCTCTGTGGATTCAGGGCAATCCCTAATTTCCACTAGAGAGAAAGCTGCCTTTTACAGTTTCTGTTCTGGTTTGTTAACAGTGAAAGAAGTGGTACTTTGCCTGTGGGGCACCTGCATCGAAAGGAGAGTGTTTTGCTCTATTTGAGAGGGCAAACAATATGTTTCTTCAGTTTGGAAAATATGAAAGCTGGGATGTGAACTACTATTTGGGAGGCCTATTGTACTAGGACAAACAAATGGAGTAGTTTAAAATTTAAAGTCTGAATGGATTTCAAGTAATGTTGTAGAGGGGGTGCTACAGGTCATCCACCGTTTAATCTACATTTCAAAGTTTAAGTTTCTGTTTGTCCAGAGAAATGGCCGGGTATGGGCTGTGGGAGCTGGAGGTGGGAACACCCCCATCTTTAGTAACCAGGTCCACCTCTATGGATTTCTACTGTGATTGCTACTTGCCTCATCGCCTGGCCAGTGATGAGGTAGGTACCCAGATGTGGTGCATAGGTGGAAAATCTCTCTAGGAGTCGCAGACTCTAAGTGGTATGGGGAGCCACAGCTTGGGAAAATATTCTCCTTGTTTGATGGGAGTCCGAAGGAAGTAAGAAAACAAATCTCTCTAGGAGTCGCAGACTCTAAGTGGTGTGGGGAGCCACAACAAGTAAATTGGGTCCATTCTTTAAGTGGACCGTCAGTCAAGTGGCTGGCAGGGGAGCCGGGCCAGTCGGGCTGTGTATCCAAAGCGCATGCAGGTCCGGGCTGAGTGCCTGGTGGGTCCAGAGCCAGACAACAATAGAAATGGGTTCATTCTTTAAGTGGACCACCTTGTAGTCTCTAATCTGCATTTACAGTAAACGTAGCCCCTTGGGGGTCCATCTATGCTTTGTTATGTTCAACTAGTTTATGAATAAAAGCCACACTGAAAAATCCCAGTCCTGGTTCTGGACATTACAGTTATTGCTTCCTGTAGTTGGATTTACTTGGGTGCCCCTGTGCAGAGTAGCCAAACCTAGGTCCCTTGTGCCAGGTAACCTCATCCTCCCCGAACCCAGGTCCCCACCAGGTATTGCTGCCTACGCCAACAGCATGCCACCTGTCGTTTTAGTAAAAAGGCAGGGGTGAGGGGTTACATATGCAAAGATGAAGCGGACATCTTTTTTTTCTTGAGAAATAATTACTTTAAAACATTCATAAAATTCTTAAATGACAATGAAAACTGAAAATGTTACCACCAAAATAAACTGGAAGACATCTGGCATAAATTAGGAAGAAAAAAAGGTGGGGTCAAATTTTAGCCCATTTTTGGTGCCTGTGACAAAGTCCCTTTTAAGAGTTTTGAACTGGTTGAAGGCAATCTTGGGAGGGAATACCTTTCTAGCAGCGGTTTTCCCACAGTCATCTTGACAACAGATGCCTCCTTCCTAGGCTGGGGAGCTCACCTGGGTGACCTAACAGTAAGCAGTGTGTGGTCTCCCCCGGAATCCAGAGAGCATATAAACCTCCTGGAGCTAAGGGCAGTTTTCCTAGTCCTTTAGTCGTTCACTCCTTAGGTAAGGGCTCAGTCAGTCCAGATCAGGACAGACAACACCACCACCATGTATTACATCAACAAACAAGGAGGACAAGTTCCTAGCTGTGCACAGAATCAATGATAATCTGGAATCTGGCTTACTGCATGGAGGTGCGGCTGTCAGCAGTCCACGTGCCAGGGAAGGACAATGTCTTGTCGGATTCCCTCAGCAGGATTAGCCAAGGGCATCACGAACGGTCCCTGAAAAACTGGTACTGGCCACAATATTCAGGAGGTGGAGCACACCAGAGGTAGATCTGTTTGTCTCCAGGGAGAATTACCAGCTCCCTGTCTTTTGTTGCAGGCCTCCAGCAGTGGGCTTGGTTGGTTTCTGTGGATGCCCTGACTCTGGACTAGTCAGGGAGGTTCCTGTACACCTTCCCCCCATTCCCTCTACTGCTAAGAATATTGTTGAAGCTGAAGCTGTTCAAGCTGAGGAGCCAGCCTGCCACCATGATACTAGTTACCACCAGGTAGCTGCTCACCAACCGAAAAATTGCTGCACATGACATGTCATAGTTCACAACCCCTGTCTTCCCAAATTGGTGCCACAGGGATCATGGCATAACCTGGATGTAAAAAACTTCTAACAGAGTGTGTTTGCAATAAAAATTATGAAATGTACTAGTGTAGAACTCTCATCTAGGGGATCATTGTTGTGACTTATAATGATGTTATTCGTCTATAATAGTATTGTAATATATGGATCTTCAAAATAATACCACCAAAAATTATACAAAAAATTCTTGTAATACATCTCACAGAACACTGCAGTCCCAGTAATACTGCAGTTCACTGCCAATAATACTATCATTCCAACGAATGATAGTATTATCACTGCAGCACCATAGCGCAAGTGCATTCTTCAGCCTCGCGCCCACCACGAGCCACCTTCATCAATCATCACACAGCTGCAATAATTTGAAAAACGGATCCGCGGGAAAGTAATGCTTGCAACTGTTTGGCGATATACTGTGCCAGTAAAAAACGCAAACATGGCTCTATCAAAGCCACCAACGGTAACAGAAGCCAGGCTACAATTTGTCTCTGAGCAAGAAAATCAAAATACATTAAAAAAAAAACAGCCTTCGATTTGAAACTGCTCAACAACTACCTCACGACCATAGGTGAGTCACGCCCTATACAAAACATTGAAACGGAGTAATTAGACACCATCCTAGCCGACTTCATATTTCAATTAAAAAAACAGGATGGCACAGAATACGAACCTAGCACAATCAGAGGAATACTGGGCAGCATAGACCATTATTTAATAAAAAAAATTACCCAGACTCAGTCTTCCAAAGTGAAACAATAACTTTCAAACAGACCCATAGCACACTTGTAGCCAAATAAAAGTACCTGAAAAACCTGGGCATGGGGAATCGACCAAAGCAAGTGCAGCCACTAACTGAAACAGAAATAAACCAATTGTACAGCATGGGCACCCTCAGCCTCAACACACCCACAGCTCTCCGACATCTTTTGTTTTTTAACATAGGCCTACACTGTGCACTCCAAACAAACAAACAGTACCAACTGCGCTGGGGTGATATTGTGCCAGGCAGAGACACAGAGGGCAAAGAATACCTAGAATATCATGAGCGAGCCACCAAAACAAGAACAGGAGCAAATATCCGAGACATCAGACCAGTGGCACCCAGGCTTGACCAAAACACACAGTGCCCAGAACGAGATGTTGTAGCTGCTTACCTCACATATGCTACCAAGAGACCCCCAGCGATGAACAAACCAGAAGCCCCCTTTTACCTTGCTCCAAATGTAAAGCTCAAACCCTCAAGCCACTGGTACAGAGCAATGACTATAGGGGAAAACAAGATCCGAGGTATTCTGAAGCTTCTTTAGCAAACAGCAGGTCTTCCCCCAGAAAAAATAATCACTAATCATTCCACGAGAAAAACAGTGATACAGATGCTCATTGCAGGGTTTTAAATAATTGATTAGCAGTTTTTTTTCTTGGGACAATGCTAACAGTACAGAAAATATTTATATAGGTTTTCTAGAAGTGTTATGTTTGTTAAACACAATGAGACAAGTGCTATGCATTTTCACAATGTTTTAGCACTTTTATGAGCAAAACGCTAATCAATTTTTGGAGTTAAATAAATCCCTGCATTGACTCCAGCATACCACCCACTGATGTCGCTCAGCTCTCTGGACACAAAAATATTCAAAGTATAAATAATTACTCTTCCTTGTCTGAAACAAAGCAAAAGAAAATTTGTTCAGTCCTGTCATTCGAGCAGCCTTCCACCTCCCGAGCCCTGCCACAAGCCACATCTCCAAAATCCACCTCAGAACCGACTACCGATGCACAGACTGTCACACAGGAAATGACAGCAGCTCAGACTTTCACCGATAAAAGTGCCCAATTTTCTCGAACACCCGGCAGCATTTTTGGCTTCCACTGCAACTTTTTTGGGAGTGTTGCGATCAACATCCAGACGTCTCCTTAGCCCAAAAAGAGAAGATATGTAATGTACTCAGACTCGGAGTCTGAGTAAAAACCACAACCGCAAGCATTCCTCCTTTCTCCATTCAGTTACTCCTTCTTCTGCCGCAATCATTGGCTTTCTATAAAAAAAAAAAGTTATATTTTCCACATTTGACAACGAACTTTAACACGTTACTCTCAGCAGTTCTCACTGTTACAAATTCCTGTTCTACTCTTCAGTCAACTTCCTGATGCAGCGTTCAAGCCATCGCCTAGCCTACAGTCTACATCCCACAGGTAAGAACTTGCCAACTTCCTTCATCCATATATTACAAAAAATAAATCGGTTACTGTGTATTACAAGGCTGTAACTTCATTGAGAGTTTCGGGGGATTTGAATTGTTATGAACTATGATATCATGTATGTGGGTTAATTTAAGTGTGACCAGGTCTCTCTTTCCCGGCCCCCTGATGAAGCCTTTGGGTGAAGCACTGGGGTGTGTGCGTTGGCTGGCAACTGGCTGTTGCTCAAGTTTTTAAAGATTCTGAGTATTTAATAAAACATTACCACTTTTGCAGAAAATCTGATGTGTGCAGCAATTTTTTGGTTGGTGTGCAGCTACCAAGTAGTAGCTGATAGCATTTGGGGTAAGCCAACCCCTAACTAGCTGCACCCCCTGGGCTACACCAGAGCATGTTTTCAAATCCTTGAAACTTCACCATGATACTAGTGACTCCAAACTGGGCCAGGCAGGCTTAGTATTCCCTTCTCCTGGCCCATTCGTCTCCCACAGAGACACAACCTACTGACCAGGTCTCACAGCAGAATAACCTTCCCTAACCTCAAGTTACTGCACCTCAAGGTTTGGTTCTTGAGGAACTAGATTATTCTGACTCACTTTTCTGTGGATGTCCTTAAAGTCCTCAGAGTCTCCAGGAAGCCAGCTGCTAGGAAAACCTATGCTTCCAAATGGAAAATATTTTCTCTGTGGTGTGCCTCTAAGCAGCTCAATACTTTACAGGCAGACCTGCCCATACTTCTGGATTACTTGGTCCATGTAGAGGTGAGTGGGAAATAAGGTGGACACAACACAACCACTTATTTCTTTCAACATACCAGGTGGTGTATTTAGATTTATTTTCTTAAGAGGCAGTAGTAATATAGCAAACTGAGCACATAAAAAATAAAAAAAAAAATAGCAAAGCAAACAGCAGGCAAATTAGCAATAGACAGCTACAGTATATAATAGCAACTGCATTAGCAATATAATAGGTTGCCAAACAATAGGACCTGAAGACAGCAAGTCTTTCCCACTTTGAGCTGTTCCTCACACATTGTGAAAGGGCAAGGGCAGGCCAGCCTCTAAGTATGAGAACCATTGCTCACCGGATAGTCTCCTGCATCCAGTTTTGTTACAGTAAAGCTGGCAAGCTACCCCCACAAGATCTCAGGGAACACTCCACATGTGGCACCTTTGCCTCTGTGTCAGCTGCAAGGGATGTTCCCTTGCAAGAAATTTGCAAAACAGCTACCTGGAAGACTGTACACACCATTACAAAGCACTGTTGTCTGGATGTGCAGTCTATAAGGGATGCCAGGTTTAGCACTGCTGTCTTACAGAACCTTTTCCCTGAATAGGTTCTGTACCCAGCCTCCCATGGTACTGCTTTGTAGTCTGCAGCAGTAAGCATGGCGAGGGATTCCTGGGGTTTGAAGAAAAAAAATACTTACCATAATAGTATTGTTTCTTCCACGGGATCCCTCACTATGCTTAACTTTCCCACTGTGCTTCCCCTTCTAGAACCTAGAAGATGTTCTCTGAGAATTAGTTGTTTTAGTATTTATTTCCTTGAGCATTACTTATTGCACTGCCTACAGTCAGTTGACTGGTTTGGTTACTTATTCTTAGTCTGCCATAGCTTGTGCTGTGGGACCAATCTTTGGGTTTGCATTTTTCATCTAGGTTTTATTTAGAGTTAGGTTAGTGAGCTTAGTGGCCACTGCTCTACTGGCTGTCAAATAAATCTGACATTGTAGGGCAGGGTAGAACGCCACCACATGGCAGAGATTTGAAATTGCATTCTACAGTTCCATAATTTACATAAAATTCCACTCTCCAGGGCAGCCCAGATCTTCAGGCTGATTGCAATAGTAAACAGAGTGAGTAATCCCTTGGAGGAAACAAAATTACTATGTCTTTTGATATGGTTACTCTAACTTTGAAATCTTTCAGGCTCTGTATCACAGCACACTGAAAATATCTGCTGGTGAATTATTGTTGGAACACTTCTGTTTGTTGGCAGCCAAGTGGCTCAGCGACAGCACATTATGCTACATTTTGGGAGAACTGGGTTTGGGAGAAAATTAATGTCTATAACTCTTTGGGTTAGCAGAGAGTGGACATCATGGAGGGGATACCCTTGCTTTATGCGGGGAAGACCTAGTGTGTACTGTTGAATATCACTCCCTCATGGGAGGTCCATGACTGGGGCTGGGCATTAGTCTTGGAAAAGAAAGTTTTTTCCATGCTACTAACTGCTTAAAGTTTGTGCGGGTAGCATAACTACAGAGTGGGTGGGAGAGAGGGAGTGGAGTGTCCAGGGAGATAAAAGAGGAAAATGGAGAAAAAAACATATTGTATATGCCTTTTGTTTATTTTAAAGCAGCAGTGCATGTTAGCAGTGAAAATGTTAACCTATGGTTTTTATTCTAGTTTAGATTGCCTATTCTCTCATTTCCTATACAATACCATTCTTCCCCCATTTTAATTCTGCTTAAGCACTGTTTTTTTTTTGTTGTTTCTTTTTACAATTGAAATAATTCAAGGGCTTGGTACAGGTTTTTATCAATATCCTTTGTTATTTATGAGTAATCATTGTTTAAATTTATTTTTTGTGGGTGAAGAAAATTTACATGCAGCAGGCTGTGCTCACAGACTTTATGGGACTGTAAGGGTACAACAGTTTAAGATATATATATATATATATACACTACTATATATATCTCCGCCCCCAGCCTGTGTCACTGAACTTCTCACAGACTTACCGGTTATTCACCACTTATCCTGGACCACAACATGATGAGTGGCCAGCTGTGTCAGTCATGCGAGAGCCTGCGGGGGAGCCAGCATGTGGCAGCCCGGCCTTTTCCATTTTCTCCCTAAGGGGAACCATGTGCAGTGGAGAAATGGCAAGCCCACATGCATGCTGTGGCACTCATACATGCCAGATATCCAGCAGTGGCCCTTCCCCTTACGTGTGCTCCTATCTGTGCTGCCAATTTGCCTCTGCCAGGCAGCAGTCCTGCAGCAGGATGCTTGTCCGCCCTTCCCCTAAGAAGGAGAGCAGTCCCTGAGACGCTCAAGCCTTCCTCCTCCAGCTGGCCTGTGCACTCCTTCCCAAATGTGATTTGCCAGCGCAGAAAGTGGTAGCACTACTGTTGTGTTGCTGGGATGGCCTAGCTGAGAATACTGATCTGGACTGTGTCATATTAAATTGAGCGCACCTTTTTGACCGTGACATTATGACCCCGTGCCTTTCTGTCCTGGCTCCTGATTGGCTGGTGTCAATCACATAATCAGTGACCAGTAGAGAAGAGAAAATACTGGCCCCATGAGTCCGTGGCCCCTGCATAGCTACAGGACCATCAGCAATTATGTGTGGAAAGAGCAGCTCCTCATACATAGGAATGTCTGTGCATTGCACACCCCCTGAGAGGGAGAGAGAGAGAGAGAGAGAGGTCAAAGGAGGAGGGAGTGTGCAGTATCCAAGTACAACGTCAGTAGCCAATCTGAATTATCGCAGCTCTGGTCTAGGGAGAGAGCTCCAGTCCCAAGCTCTCACCAGGACCCAGGAGATTAAAGGCCATGTAAGCCCTGCCACTTAAACAAAACCAGGGAGCTTTTGAAAAAGAGTAGAAATTCCTCCAATACCTCCAGTACAGGTAGACATTCCATGCAGCTCGAAGCTGATATTGCTGCTAAAGCTCTACGGGGCAAGTACCTTGCATTGGAAATAAGCAGGAGAATCACAGGGAAGAGGGAAGGGCAGGGTGCAAAGAAAAAAACAGGAAGTGCCAATGGATAGGGAAACACTGGGCAGCAGAATAAAAAGTCCCAGTCAATAAAACTACTCGGACTTGCTTATAACAGAAAATTGTCTTGCATAATAGCAGTCCTAAGCCATCACATTATGGAAACTATAGTTCACATAGTAGGTCACACAGTCATTTACATAAATCAGGGAAAAGTTTTATAAGTTTAGTGCTGGCTTTCTCGACTGATTCAAAACTATGCCACTAACCTCCCTGTAGAACTTTGAGGCTAGAGGGGTAACGGACTCGGTACCGAATGCCTGCAGCAACTAATTTGGAAACCATGAGGTGTAAGGCTGACCTTCATTGATGAACACTGTAGGGGAGATCCTGGACCAGTCTGATTTTCTTCCCCTCCCACTGCAATTCTGTAATGTCCCTGATCTTGTCCAGCAGGAACTGTTTATCCAAGAAACTGAGCAGGCAAAAAATCGGGGGCCGTGGAGGAGATCTTTTTTGGGGGGGCTGGCCAGAGAGATCTATGCGCTCCTTCCACTATGTAGCTGGGCCCATTTGGAGAGGGGCCCGCGATGCATTCACACAGTTTCTGTACAAAAGAGATTACTGCAGGACCTTCATCCCCTCGGGTAAACCCAGCACAACAAGATTATTTCTCCTGGACCATCCTTCAAGATCTTCAAGATGGTCTTCTGTTTTCTTAAGGCGCTCTCGGAGTGTATTTACCTCGGCATCTTATCTAGCTCTCCAGTCATCGAAGGAGGATATGCAGGCTTCATTGTCTCCGGTTTGACGAGCAAGGGAGTCAACTGATGTTCGCAAAGTGTGTAAGTCCACAGTCAACAACTGAAGGGTATCTTTAATTGGTGAGAGCTCTTCCAGAAACTTAGCCTCGGTAAGGGGGCCTGGGAGGTAGTCTTAGTGGCGTTCCCCACTGAATGCGCTTTAGGCCACTTAGAGTTTTTGTCACGCTCCAGGGTGGATGGTGGAGTATGTTGGGGAAGTGGAGTCTTCATTTCAGAATCCATGACCAAGTCAGAATGTTCCCAGCTGCAGCAGCAATATAAAGGAGAGCTCAGGTATTATTAAAAGTGCAGAAATAATGAAATTAGGTGAGTATAGCAAGGCAAGGCAAGTTTTATTTTTCAAGGCACCCAATTCCAGAGGCTCTGGGCACCATACATAAATTCAAACTAATAAGAAAATACAAAAATAGGTAGAAAACAAAAAAATTACAATTACTGTAAAATAAAATAAATAAACCTCAGCTAAAAACAGACTCTAGGGGCAATTCCAGTATAAAAATCTAGCAGACAGACAGTGTCCCTGAAGGCCTGACTGAACAGGAGGGTCTTGAGGTGGGCCTTAAAATACCTCAACTGAAGGGGCCTCCCTTACAGATGGTGGTAGCGAGTTCCACAGGATGGGGCCGACGACGCTAAAATCTCTGTCACTGGCAGTTTTTAACCTCGACCTTGGAACCGCAAGGAGGCCCCTAGAGGAGGAACGGAGGGAGCGAGCCAAGGTAGCAGGTGTAAGAAGGTCTGCCAAGTATCCAGGGTCCAGCCCATGTAGGGCCTTAAAGGTGAGCAAGCCCACCTTGAAGAGGATCCTCCACCAGTAAAATGAACAATTTTTAGCAAAAGGTTGGGAGCTTTCTTCAGGCATGTCTGCTCAGGCAGCCATCACGTGACCTCTGACCCTGTTTGCATTGTGGTGGAATACCATTAAAGGGGTACCTCCTACTCAAGGAGCGCCTGACCCCTTTACCAGCTCTGTCTCCCTTGAATTATCCTCAGGGACCTCTGAGATCACCCACCCCACCACCCAGGAGACCGTTGCTCCCACCCAACAAGGTCACGCCTCCTCCTGACCTTTCCGACGAAGGATCCCCTAGGCTTCACGGGCGAGGATTTCACTCTTCATCACGGTCCTCCTCTAGACAACGACGCCACTCTCATAGTTGCTGGTCCAGGCGCTCCTACACCAGATCTCCTTCTTCTGACTTGTCCAGACAGAGTTCCACTTCATCCTCCAGGTCCTTGGAGGGATTTGCCTCTCCTCCTCAGCCTGATGTCCATGGTGATTCCTCCAGTCGCCCCCGGATTACCCTGCTTTCATGGATGTGATGCACCATATTCCTGAATCAATGGGATACCGAGGACTTGGATCTGGAGAGATGGCAGCTTGCCCACTTTCTGGGAATGAGTGATCCTAAGCCACACGTGCCACCCTTGGTGGCTCTCTTTCAAGATGTCACCAAGCTAGTTTGTTGACACCCTTCCTCAACATCAGCTGTCCCGAAGAAGGCAGACAGGCTGTACAGGGCTCCTAAAAATTAGATCTTACTTCGAGAGGGTTCCTTCAGTAGGTCATTACATATAGGACTGGTGCCACCTGGTGTTGGGCACTTTTCTAGCAATCCCTGATGGGGGACCACCCACCCAATATCACGTGACTGATGTCAGCGTGGTCGTAATAGTGGGCAGTCCCCATGCCTGCCCACCAGTTCTTTCCCGCCGTCGCCTTGTGTCAATCGCATAGCAGACTTTCAGTAGCGATCATCATGGTAGTACTTGTATCAGATTTCCTTCGACATTTTTTTCCTTAATTCTCGCTTGTGTCTTCTCCTAAGAAGAAGTGCTTGTCCTGTGGCATGCAGATTCCTCATAAGGACAGTCATCTGAAGTACATTATCTGTCTGGACCCAGACCATCCTGTCTCATCCTGCTCGGAGTGACAAACATTTAATCAGGCCACCAAAAAGCAGAGACATCAGGCTTTGGAGGCTCACCTTCTAAAAGTCCGCCTTGCTTCAGTAGAGAACCAAACGAACTGCATCAGAGAGTCCTCTACCAAAAAATCGTCTCCTTCCAAGAAACACCACAAGGAAAACTCTCGAGAACGGGCGCTCACGGATAACCTGAGGGCTTCACGGCCTTCGGCGAGCAAGGCCGCCTCTCGGCTGCCACCTAAGAAGACTTCGGACGGTAAGTCTGAAAAATCTTCTGCGAGTCAGTCGACCGTCGGCTCCTCCGAAAGCCGCACTGCTACAACCGCTAAGTTGGCCCCCGGCTCCTCCGGGAACTACCCGACCACCGGTAAGATGGCTCCCCAGCCTACGGGGACCCACCCGGCACAAGCCGACAAGTCAGCTGGGAGCTCCTCCCCCGCACGCCTGGCTCTGTCTAGTAAGACGTCCATCTCTGACGGCCGCTCAGGCGTGGTTCTTCCGTCGGGACCTAACGGCGCCTCACTCAACGTCCGGCAGAACCAGGGGGAGAATGCCCCCCTCCTTCCTCACCTATACCCTCCCCTTCTCAGGTGGGTACCTACGGCGAAGATAGTGTGGTACCCCTCGATGTCATAGCCCATTCCTCAGGGTCAGTCCCGTGCTCCCCTGATGGGTCTCGGGGATGAAGGCTCCTCCTCAGCCATCTGGCTTTACAGTGGAGGCCCCCCCCCCCTCCTCCTCCTCCAGGTGGGATCCCTTTGGACCCGACGAATGTCCCTGTCCCGATCCCACCGTCAGATCCAGCGATACCAATTCTGATGCCAGAACCTCCGACGACTCTTCCTCAACCAGGACCCAGTGGTCTGCCCCAGCCTCCAGCTCGGCACCAGACCTGGTGCCGCCATCAGGCCCACTTCGTCCAGCCCTGACGCCAGCCCCTCTGATACCGGATCCCATTCCGGCACCGGATCGGGTTATACCAGTCCCGACGTCGGTCCCCTTGACGTTGGCTATCCTGACCCCTGCAACCTTTCCTTAGGTCTCCCTTTCAGGAGCCCAGCTCCTTTGGCATCCCTAACTACAGATGCATTGAACATGGGATGAGGAGCACATCTAGGGGAGCACCAAGCTCAAGGACCATGGTCCAGCTTGGAAGCATCATTACACATCAACGTCCTGGAGATGAGGGGGGTCTTGTACGCCTTCCAGGCCTTCCAGACCCTTCTTCCCAAGGGATCACTGCTGGTCCAAATGAACAATATGTCGGTAGTTTGGTACCTCAGCAAACAAGGAGGAACTCGCTCGTACCCCCTGTGCAGGGAGGCGATGCGGGTATGGAACTGGGTGGTCCAGCATGATCTGGCCCTAGTGGCTGTGCATGTCCCTGGCATTCTGAACGTCCTGATGGACAGTCTCATCAGGTCTCGGACCTTATCTCATGAATGGAAATTAAATCAGGAAGTGGTAGAATCTCTCTTCCTAAGATGGGGGTGTCCAGAAATCGACCTTTTTGCCTCTCAATACAATGCAAATCTTCCCAGTTTTTGCTCGCTTGTTCCAGGGCATGGTGCTTTCTGGCATGATGCGCTGTCTCTCTCCTGGACAGGGAAATTTTTGTACGCCTCTCCTATGTTTCCCATTCTCCAGTGGGTCCTTCTTAAGCTTCAGGCAGAGAAGGTGAGGATGATTTTCATCGCCCCTCTCTGGTCAAGACAAATTTGGTTCCCGCTGCTACAACAGCTAACGAGGGAACCACCTGTTCCACTTCCAGTGACTCATGACCTCTTGACTCAGGATTAAGGTCGCCTTGTCCATCCGGAGCTCAGGACTCTGCATCTTCATGAGTGGCTCCTGCAGACACAGCGATTTCTCGCTTTGGGGTCTCCTCTCGAGTAGCTCAGGTTCTTTTAGAGGCTAGAAAACCCTCTACTCGTTCCACTTATTTCATGAAGTGGAAACATTTTTCCATCTGGGCAACTTCCAAGAATTGGAACCCCTTTTCTTGTTCTGCTCCACAAGTCATGGAATACCTCCTTCATCTATCAGACTTGGGTCTGTCATATTCCTCCTTGAAGGTCCACCTTTCAGCTATTTTGGCGTACCACAAGCTGGTAGATGGTAAACCCGTGGCTCAGCTGGAGCTCTCAAAAACCTTTCTGAAAGGGATCCTCCATCTGAAACCCCTCATCCACAGCCCAACCCGACCTTGGGATTTGAACTTTGTTTTGGAGAAACTCACTCTCCTCCGTTTTGAGCCAGTGATGAGCTGTGATTTACGCTTTCTTTCCTGGAAGATGTTATTTTTAGTTGCCATTACGTCAGCTCAAAGGATTTCGGAGCGTCACGCGCTGGTTTGTAAAGAGCCTTATCTTATTTTTCTCAAGGACCAGGCGGTCCTCAGGACAAATGCTAAGTTTTTACTCAAGGTGGTGTCAGAAGCCACACTGAATCAATCAGTAGAGCTTCCAGTTTATTTTCCATCCCCTTCGAACAGAGGTGAGGCACTCCTGCACACCATGGATGTCCATCGGATCCTTCAGTGCTACACACACCGAACTAAGGATGTCCGTAGCTGCGATCAGCTTTTTGTTTCTTTTGCCCTCAGGTCAAAGGGAAAAGCGGTTTTAAAGCAGTGCCTTTCCAACTGGTTAGGTAACTGTATTTGGTACTGTTACCAAAAGTACGAAAAACCTCTGCCGGGTCCCATCAGAGGTCATTCTGCTAGGGGCATGGCTGCTTCCGCTGCCTTTTTGCAGAAAGTTTCTGCAGCTGATATCTGCACCTCAGCCACTTGGAGTTCTGTCCACACCTTTGCTAAACACTACAGTCTGGACATTGCTTCTAGGTGGAGAGCAGGCTTCGGCCTAGCTGTCTTGCAGGGCCTTCTGTCCTAGGCTGGGTCCATTCTAGTTCCCAGTTGCTGGAGTTATTTTCTCCTCCTCCTCCCTTGTTTCTCTCTGTCTCTCTTTGGAGGGACTGCTTGGGACTTAGTCCTGTATGTAATGACCTACTGAAGGAACCCTCTCGAAGTAAGATAATACAGTTACGTACTGTAGGAACTTACCATAACAGTAGATCTTCGAGAGAGGTTCCTTCAGTAGGTTATATTTTTCCCCTCCCTCCTTCACCTCATTTTATTTCTTACACAGGGACTCCAAATCCTTTTTACTCCTGCTGTTAGGCCTCTTCCTGGCTCCGGTGGGAGAACTGGAGGGCGGGCGTGGGGACTGCCCACTATATATGGCCACGCTGATGGGTGGGTGGTCCCCCATCAGGGATTGCTAGAAAAGTCTGCCGTGTGGCCCGATGCCAGGTGGCGCCAGTCCCATATGTAATGATCTACTGAAGGAACCTCTCAAAGATCTACTGTTACGGTAAGTTCCTACATAACTGTACTTTCTTGTTGGGAGAACACCCAAAGGCTGACTCTATGATCCTCCCGGCAGCCCATGGCAGGACTAAACATCCTCAGCACATGAGCTCACAGCCCCCAGATAAGGAATCCAAGACGCTGGACCAATTTGGCCACAAGATTTACACCACGGCCACCTGCACCATGTGGTGCAGTATCAAAAGTCCTGCAGGGTCATATTACCTCATGCTGTCGGCTGCAAAATATATCTCAGAAGGGAGCTGCTAATATCTAGAAAAACAGACATAAACTTTTGTTATTCTTCTATTAAAACTGCTCTCTTAGTTTTGTTTTTAAGTTAATATGCACAGAAAGCATTATAAGCATTTAAGCACTTCATTTATAACCAGCCAACCAGCATGTTGGGCATTATACAAAACATATAAACTGCTTGGAGAAGGGGTTTCAATTTATCCCGGGGTGTCCACTATGACAGGGGTCACCCTGTCACACTCCTTTCTCTTCCACCTACTCCCCATCCCACACTGCCCTCATCCATGAGGAAATTGAGACCCTCCTGGAAATATGGACCATAGAACCTGTTCCCCCTTCCCAGTGGAGGAAAGGGTTCTATTCCCACTTCTTCTTGGTCCCCAAGAAGATGGTGGATCTCTGTCCCATCCTAAACCTAAGCCTCCTGAACAACTACCTTGAGTATAAGAAGTTCAGGATGGTGACCCAGCAGAGCTTCCTCCCCATGCTTCATCAAGGAGATTGGCTTTGTTCCCTCAATATGCAGGATGCCTACCTCCATATCTTGGTACTCCTGGCCCATTGGAGGTTCCTGCAGTTCTCCTTCCAAGGGAAGCATTATCAGTTCTGGGCCTTGTCCTTCAGCCTCTTCTTGACGCTGCGCATGTTCACGAAGTGCCTTGCAGTGGTGGCTGCGACTCTCAGAAGACTGGGCCATTACGTCTACCCCTACCTGAATGACTGGCTTCTGACAGTCCCAACAGGAACTAGCTACTGTCCACCCTGTTGGAAACCTTCCAGCTGTTCAGGGATCTAGGCATCACACTGAACATCGCAAAGTTGTCCCCTTGGCCCAGCCAACGTCTGCAATACATAGGGGCCATTTTGGACACCTCACAGGAAAAGGCCTTTCTCCCCGACAGGCAGCCCAGCTTCAAGCACTGGCTCAGAGGGTCTCCTCTTCCCGCCAAGTTCTGGCCTGGACTATGCTCCAACTACTCACCCGCATGACAGCAGCCATAGTGACGGTCCCATTAGCTCGGCTATACATGAGAGTTCCCCAATGGACTCTCAAAGTTCAGTGGAACTAATGAGCAGACAAGCTTGATCAGCCCATTCTGATCTCCAGCAGTGACTCAGACCCTTTCTTGGTGTCTGACTCCTCTCAGTTTGGAGCTGGGAGTGCCCCTCCTGAAGGGCTGTCTGCAACATCTCTTAACGATAGACGCTTCAGGTCTAGTTTAGGGAGCCCATCTTCAGGATCAACAGACTCAAGGTTCTTGCTCTCCAGTGGAACAAAACCTGCATATCAATGTCCTGGAGATGAGAGCAGTTCTTTATGCTCTCCAGACGTTCCAAACAGACCTTCATCCGGGGCCCATGTTGATTCAGACAGACAACATGTCCGTCATCTTTTACATCAACAAATAAGGGTGGACCCACTCCTATCCTCTCTGTCAGGAGGCTATGAGGGAATGGCTTTGGGCCATAGACCACAGTCTATCCCTCACCGCGGTTCATGTTCCAGGAGTTCAAAACACATTGGCCAGCAGACTCAGCTGATCTTGGTCCAAGGTCCACAAGTGGGAGCTGCTACAGTCCGTAGTGGAGGACCTATTCAAAAGATGGGGACATCCAGATCTGGACCTCTTCTCGTCCCCATCCAATGCCAAACTGCCAAATTTCTGCTTGCTAGATCCAGGACCTGGTGTTTTCTTTTTTTTTTTTTTTTTTTGCATTATTTCTTTATCCTCCTGCATGTCCCGTATCTGTCACTTCCTTCAGGCAGCCATGATCCCCGACACCCACCTACTGTCCTCCCCCTAGAACCTTCTACCTCAGATCACAGCCAACCCTGGGGTAGCTCGGCATAACCCTTCGCCAAGTGGGTCCCTCTCCTCCGAGGTGGAAGGCACCAGTAGGGCAGCCAGCACACTCTTTCTGTCGGCCCCAGGGCACTGCTGAGGCGGTCAGGCTTCACGAGAGTCCTTCGGTGGTGTCGGCTGATCGTCTGCCATCATCCTGGCCAATCCCGGACGTGGTCTGGTTCCCCTGACGTCATGCCGCTTCTTGTAGTGCCCTTGGTCTCCACTGGGGGCTGCTACAGAGCGAGGCATCACCCTAACCCACCCCCGGGGAAGAGAGTAGTCCCTCGGACGTTCAATCCTCTCCCATCCCCGCCGACCCCCAGCGACCGGGGGCCTGGTGTTTTCTGGTGAGACACATTGTCCCTGTCCTGGACAGGGAGATTTCTGTATGCCTTTCCTCCCTTCCCTCTCCTCCAAAGGGTCTTCCTCAAACTCCAAGTGGAGAGTGTGTGGACATGATGCTAATCACCCCACTCTGGCGCTGCCAGATTGGTTCCCACTACTGCAATGTCGTTGAGGCACAGGTCTGGAAGCAAAGGAAAACCAGGAGCGGTTGTAGAATTCATCAAAATATTTATTTACAGTAGCATCAGAATAACTATGTACAGAGGAGAAATGAAAGTTTTTTCTTTCAGTCTCTGTGTCCCTTTTTCCTTCTAATCCCTTTTGCAGTTGCAGCTTAGCTCTTATAAGTCCTTTCAACCCCCATCCTTAGCAAGCATCCTGTTTTTGTAAATATCAGGCAGGAGCTGTTAGAATACAGTGTGCTTCTTGAGTTGAGGCCCGCTTTTGCTAAAGGCTCAAAGACTGAACTCTGGTAACCTCTAACTTCCAACAGCTTTTTGCAGTCATCTCAAATTATAATTATATATATTTTAACAGTAACACTATATATTTTCTAAACAAAAGGGATCCCAATATCAGTTACATTTCCATAAAATGATTTGCACATATTTTTATATCAGCAGATATGCAAGGGAGGAAAAACAGACATTGAGAGGCAAAGAATTGCGAGACTGTCAGGTTGATCAAGTCCGAGGTCTCACACAAATATTTGGTTGCGCAACCGGACAGACAAATAGACAGGAAAGGAAAGATCCTTGCATTTAACACTTTCTCCATAACAAATGGGACGGGGTCCTATTCTATCCTGCTACATGCAGCAACTCATTGTGGAACCTCCGATTCCCCTGCCCCGTCCTCACATTTGCTATCCCAGGAGCAGGGTGCCTTGGTCCATCTGAATCTCAGATCTCTACGTCTGCATGCCTGGCTCCTACAGACATAGTCACTTCCTGCTTCGGTGTTTCCCTGAGGGTCGCTGATGTCTTGGTCGTGGCTCGACAACCTTCCACTAGGGCTACTTATGCCATGAAACGGAAGCGTTTCTGTCTATGGGCTTCCGCCCGCGGCCTGGACCCGTTAACCTGTCTAGTCAACTCTATTTGGAGTACCTCCTTTCTCACTTGGACTCCGGTCTCTGCTATTCTTCCATTAAGGTGCACCTTTTGGCAATTTCAGACTATCGTGTACCTGTTGAGGGCAAATACGTTGCCCAACTGGACTTGCCCTGGACCTTTCTGTGTGGCATGCTGCATCTAAAACCCCCCATCAGGGACCCTATTCCCCTATGGGATCTTTTATTTTTGTTAGAGAAGCTCAACCTGCCCCCTTTTGAGCCAGTCACAGATTACAAGCTTCGCTTTCTGTCATGGAAAGCATTATTTTTAGTTGCCGTTACCTCTGCTCAGAGGATTCCCGAGCTTCAGGCTCTTATGTGTAAAGAGCCCTACTTGGTTTTTCTCAGGGACAGGGGCTGAGATATTCAAAGGGGTTGCGCTAGCACAACCACAGAAATGTGCCCCGGCACAATATTCAAAAGGCTGAATTGCGCAGCTCAATTCCTGATGCGCCGGGGTGCAAAGATAATGTGTGCGGCACATCTCTAGGGGGCGTGCCCATGCATATATGGCACATCCTGATATTCAGCCCAGGATGTGCGGTGCATCTGCCGGCACATACCAGAGCTGTGCCACATACCTGGGCACAAAGTTGAGCCCATAAAAAATGGCTCAACTACTAGCCACCCAGTCACACACAGGTGTGCTGCTGTATTGTAGTGCACAACACAGCAGCCACCAGCCGTGGGTGGCTACCCCCCCAAGAACACCGTTAATAAGCACCCACATATTGCCCTGGCAGGCTAGTGGTACCCCTGAACCTCCGATCGCCCATAACTGTAAATAGAATATTGCCCTGGCAGTCTAGTGGTATCCCCTCCCCACCGGTAACCCCAACTGCCTGTAATGTTGAACAGATATTCCCCTGGTGCTCCAGTGGGGATCCATGACAGTCGACTGACATTACAGATCCTAGTTAAACAACAGCCTACTTCCACCTACCTCCCACTATAATTACCTTATGTCTGTCCCATGCATTCTTGAATTCCCCCACTGTTTTTGACCACACAACCTCCTCAGGAAGACCGTTCCATGCGTTCACCACCCTCTCTGTGAAAAAATACTTCCTTGCATTCCCCTGAGCCATCCCCCTCTATCTTCAAATTGTGGCCCCTTGTTCTTGCACATCTCTTTTTCTGAAAGATGCTACCCTCTTGGACTTTGTTGATTCCCTTGAGGTACTTGAAAGTTTCTAGCATCCTCCCTCTCCCTCCTTTCCTCGAGAGTATACATATTAAGTTTCTTTAGATTGTGGTCCTCTTGCTCCCTCGAGTCCCCCAACTGTTAGGCTTGGTTTGAGCACCCATTGTGGTCAAGCATTCCCATTGAGGAGTCTGCTTGGAGTCAGACGTGAGCCAGCCATTCTGCCAGTCACATTGTTCATCAGGTTGTACTCTCCCAGCTACATTGGTTCCCTCCTGCAACTTGAATTTTTGAGAAGCACGTAAGCCAATATACATACCTTTTGTTGCCTCGTGTCCTCTAGTTGCACTTTTGGCACTCACACTGTCTAGCCTGTGTTACCTATTTTCACTTGCATTCATTCTGTCTACTTACGGTAGTTCAGCTACATTGCCAGTCTCCATATTTATTCATGTAACTCTAAGTCTCTTACTGTTTTGCTGTCCTGCATTAGTATTGTTGCCATACTGAGGCTTGTTCCTGTTGTTTCACAATTTTAATCCTGTGTGGTGCACCTACTGTACATTGTTGCTTTGCATTTAATCTTTTATCTGTTTGCACAATTTAAATCATTGTGTGCATTTCATGCCATTTGTTAATCCTGCACTGCTCATTTGCACTTGTTTTATCCCTGCTGCTATACCGTGGGTCCTTACAGCATACCTCTCTATTTGTTAAACCACACTGTATTAGCCACTTGCCTACAGATCGTTGCTGTATGTCTGTCCATCCACTGCTTAGTCTCACAAATAGGTGAAGGATCTAAGTGTTTCACTGTGAACTACCTCATCCTTTTCACTGTATGGTACTGCATCACTGCTGACTGTTATACTTCTTTTTATGCTTATAATGCTTACATTGTACATTGCCTTTGCTTTCCTCATTCCTTTTTTCCAACTAACATCTCCTCTGTCTCCCCCTCCTCCATCTCGCCAACCCCTTTCCCTCCTCTATGCTCATCCCTACCCCAAGTCTTCCCTCTTACCCCCCCTTCTATTCACCCTGGACTCCTGTCTTCTTCATACCTTAACCTTGAGCGTCTCTACCATATCCTCCTCTCCCTTTCACACCTCTTTGCTCCCCTTCCTGCCCCCCAACACGCTTTAAGGAGAGGAAACCCCACTCCATCCTTCTGCTCCTCTTTCTGCTCCTTCTTCTTTCTGGTGATGTGGAGCTCAACCCAGGCCCTACACCTTTTTCCTACTGTTCATCCCCAAACTGCCAAGGGCTTGAGCATTTTCCACCTCAACTCTCAGAGCTTTCCTCCAAAACTAAACCTACTGAATACATGGGTTCTGCAAAACACTTCTGGCATCCTATGCACCTCTGAATCCTGACTGTCTGCCAGGATCTCAGATTCTAACCTAACTCTTCCTAATTATCATCAACTTTTCAGACAGGACAGGGTAAACTTGGGGGTGGAGTTGCTATTTTTACCCATCAGAGCCTCTCTTGCTACATGGCTGCCAGAGAGGCTGTACCCTCCTCTCATGAGTTTCTCTTCATTAGGCTTTCATTACCCAACTCTGTGCCCATTTCCATGGGTATTCTTTATGCCTCTCCCAAAATCTCACCTTCCTCACTGGTTGAACCAATCATTACTATCATCTTCCATTCCTCTGTTGGCGAACTCTTTGTTCTAGGGCATTTCAGTGTCAGTTGGCTCTCCTCAGCCTCCGGGTCAGTTGTCCAGAAGACTGAGTACCTTAGACTCCGACAAACTCGGCTCAACTTACTAACACAAAATCACACCCTTTTGGATTGGGTTCTTGCCTCCCATCCGCATTGTATTGTTGCAGCTGGTATTTTGCCTGATGCCTTCAGCGATCACCGCATGACATTCTGCATTGGGAAGATCAGATACCCTCCATCCTCCCCAAAATACATCTAGTGCAGGTACCTCAGGTCACTTAACACTCAGGCCCTCTTGAGTGACCTTACTGCATCAGATTGGACAGCCTTTTACACCACTTCTGACATTGACGTTGCCCTCTTCTTTTTTCATTCTAAATTCTTTTCAATCTGGGACAAACACTCCCCACTCAGAAAATCCAGGGTAAAATCCTATTATCACCCTTGGATTACCCTGGAAATTATTGATCTGTACAAGTCACGTGATCTTGCCTGGTCATGCTACAAATCTTCTCACGCCTTGCCTGATCTCCTCAGGTATTGCTCTAGAAGGAATTCCTGTACCAAGGCTGTCAGGCCTGAGAAATCACAATGTTTCAAGGCACACTTCTAGTATAATCTCAACAACCATTCAAAATTCTGGAAGGTAATTGACTCCCTTTCTGACCCCCCCAACCCAGTCTGGCCCCTTGGCTCTTCTGATTAGTGGTTCATCTGTATTTGACCCCTGTCCTGTTGCTTCACACTTTAATGAGTTAGTCACCACTTGTGCTCCCTCTTTTTCTCCCCCACCTGATGCAATTTCTTCACACAATGTTCCCTAATCTTACTGGATTAATCTTCACTATTCATCACTTGTGGGTTCTAGCCGGAGGTGCTAGGACCCTGCGGGAAGCTTAGAGCTCTAAGCTTTTTTTTAAGTTTTCCTATGAAGTAGGGGCTGATGTCTAGGATGGCACCACCCTTGCAGCCAACATATTGTGTGGCGCTCTCGGATTGGCCAGTAACCGACGACATCCCCTCCACCACCTCAGTTCTTCTTTTCCCGCCATCAAGGTGCATCGTCCTGTGCGAGCTGAAGCCATTTTGGAATTTCTTCTGCATAGTCTGCGGAAGTTCTACCACCGCCACTAACTCCATACCATAGACATCTGGGTTACTGGTAAAACTGTTTAATTTATTCTTTTCTTCTTTTTGGTCTGTTTCTATGTTGCCGAGTCTGTTACTGTGTTTATTTTTACTTCCTCTATGCAATTATGTCCGGTTCGGGACTTAGTTCAAAATCTAAGGTGGGGTATGCTCTTATGTGTTGGTGCCCCTGTGGCAGATAGATCGCCATGATGGACCACCATAATCGCTGTTTAACCTGCCTGAGTCCATCGCACAACATGGTCAACTGCGATGCCTGCCTGTCCATGAACTAGCAGGTCCTCAAGTTGCACGCATTGAAGGTTGGTTGGGATCCCCCTACCTTAGGAGGGTGACGGGGGTCCCAGGACGCCAAGGCTTGGACTTTGGGCCCTTCTCCCTCTGGTACTATATGTACCAAGGGGGAGTAGGCCTCCTCTAATTTGGCACAGACAAACGAGCTGTGCACTTCAGTGTGTTACCTAGTTTTTACTAGAACATTCTCCTCTGATTCTAGTCTCGCTGAGACAGGAGGCCTGCATGAGGGGTCCAGTGGACAGTTGGCCTCCTTGGGGGGGGTCGGCTTAGCACCCCTCATGGTCAGTCGCCTCCTCAGAGTTACGGGCACCCCCGGTGTCGTGATCGCAGCTGTATGCTGGGCTCAAGCTGGCAGAGCTCTTGGTGCTGCCTGTTGGTGCCACTTCACCTCCCGACACCTCTCTTGCTGCCATTACATAGAAACATAGAATTTGACAGCAGATAAGAACTGCTTGGCTCACCCATTCTGCCCATTTCCCTACCTAATGGATAAGCTGCAGATCCTAGTTAACCAGCAGCCTACTTCTTCCCACCCCAACCCCCTAGAACTGCCTTATGACTGTCCCATGCATGCTTGAATTCCACCACTGTTTTTGACTCCACAGCCTCCTCTGAAGGCGTGTCCATGCATCCACAACCCTCTCTAGAAAAATACTTCCTTACATTACCTCTGAGCCACCGCCTCTATCTTCAAATTGTGCCCCTTGTTCTTGCACACCTCTTTTTTGAAGATGCTACCCTCTTGGACTTTGTTGATTCCTTGAGGTACTTGAAGTTTCCATCATGTCCCCCCTCTCCTCCTTTCCTTGAGGCTATACATATTAAGCTCCTTTAGTCTCTCTCTTCATATGTCTTCCAGTGCAGACCCTGCACCATTTTAGTTGCCCTCTTCTGGACAGCTTCCATCCTGTCTATGTCTTTGCAGAGATTGGGTCTCCAGAACTGCATGCAGTACTCCAGATAGGGTCTCACCAGCTGTCTGTACAGAGGGACAACAACTTCCTGTTTTCTACTGGTGATGCCTCTCCCTATGCATCCCAGTATCCCCCTAGCCCTCCTTACTGCCCTCTCACATTGCTTGCCCACCTTTAGGTCATCTGATATGACTACCCCCAGGTTCCTTTCCATTTTTGTTGTTGTTAATATCTCACCCCCCATTGTGTACTCTTCCCCTGGGTTTTTGTTTCCCAGGTGTATTACCTTGCATTTCTTAGCATTGAATCTAAGCTGCCATACATTTGACCATTCCTCTAACCTTGCCAAGTCCCTTCTCATCCTTTCCACCCCACCTTGTGCATCAACTCTGTTGCAGATCTTTGTGTCACCTGCAAAGAGACATACTTTTCCTTCCAGTCCCTCTGCAATGTCACTTATAAAGATATTGAAGAGGACTGGTCCTAATACTAAACCACACTAGTAACCCCCCTTTCTTCAGAGTGGACTCCATTTACTATTACCCTCTGTGTCCTATTCTCCAGCCAATTCTTTACCCAGGCTATCATCTTGGGTCCCACTCCCAGTCTGGCTAACTTGTATATTAATCTTTTGTGTGGGACTGTGTCAAATGCCTTGCTAAAGTCTAGGTAGGCCATGTCCACAACCCCTCCCTGATCTACTACTTTGGTCACCCAGTCAAAGAAATTTATTAGATTTGTCTGGCATGACCTTCCCGCTGTGAATCTGTGCTGCCTTGGGTCCTGTGCCCCTCTGGCCTCTAGGTACTCGACAATTCTTTCCTTCAGAAGCGATTACATAATTTTCCCTATCACTGAGGTTAAACTAACAGGTCTGTAGTTTCTTGCTTCTGCCCTGCTCCCACTTTTGTGAAGGGGAATCACATCTGCCCTCCTCCAGTCCTCGGGTACCACCCCATCCTCCCATGATTTGTTAAAAATGGTAGTCAGTGGTGTCACTAGTTCTACCCTTAGTTCTTTTAGAATTCTAGGATGAATCCCATCAGGCCCTATTGCTTTGTCCACCTTCAGTTTTAAGAGTTCTTTCAGAACCCTTTCTTCTGTAAATGGGCTGGTATCAACTTCTGTATCCAGAGTGTTTCTGTTGTTTGTTTTAGGTACCTCCCCTCTTCATTTGTAAATACTGAGCAAAAATATTTGTTTAGTATCTCTGCCTTTTCACAGTCACCTTCTGCCCACCCCTTCCCTTTATTAAGCCTCTCTATCCCTCCCTTGGTCTTCTTTCGCTCCCTGATGTACCTATAAAAGGTTTTATCCCCCTTCTTAACTGAGTTGGCTGTCTTTTCCTTGGTTCGGGCCTTTGCTGTTCTGACTGCCTTCCCAGCTTCTTTTTGCTTTAACTGATACAATTCTCTGTCCTGCTCCTTCTGTGATTCCTTGTACTTCCTGCATGCTTTCTTTTTCTCTTGAACTTAGGCACTCACCCATTTTTGCAAAGTCAGCCCTCCTAAAGTCCAGTACTTTTGCCTTTGTGTGGCTTGACTCTATTGCTGTGTTTATTGTGAACCATACTGTTCGATGGTCGCTAGTTCCCAGATGGCTACCCACTTCTACATCTGTGATCCTCTCTCCATCTCCATTTGAGAGAACCAGGTCTAAGATTGCTCCCTCTCGAGTGGGTTCCAATACTAGTTGTCTAAGGCATGCCCCCTGTAGGGCATCTAGAATAACCCCACTCTTAGAAGTGGCTGCTGCAACTGCACTCAAGTTAACATTTGGCGTATTCAGATCACCCATCAGCAATATCTCCCCTTTTTCTGCCATTCTAAGTATACTTTCTATAATTTCCTTGTCCATTTCCTCCCCCTGAGAGGGGGAGTCTGTATACAACCCCTGTGAGGATTGTAGTGCCATTGGCTATCTCCAAATTGACCCACAGTGCTTCTTCTTCTCCCTGTTTACCCTTTTGTTCTGTTGCTTTGATTCCTTCCCTTATGTAGAGAGCTACTCCTCCTCCTCTTTTACCCT
The DNA here is from genome assembly GCA_016271365.2 of Neoceratodus forsteri. Lineage (NCBI taxonomy): Eukaryota > Metazoa > Chordata > Ceratodontiformes > Ceratodontidae > Neoceratodus > Neoceratodus forsteri. The sequence goes on from CM057451.1 coordinate 243,778,830, forward strand.
CCCTGTCCCTCCTGTAGATAGTGTATCCTGGTATGTTTACGTCCCAGTCATGGTTCTGTGTGTACCATGTTTCTGTGACTGCCACGATATCCAGATGTTCCTCCTTCATCAAGGCCACTAATTCAGGAAGCTTGTTACCTAGACTACGGGCATTGGTACTTGTTGCTCTCCATTTTTTGATGGCTTTACCTTCTGTAGCAGCATCCCCCACTGACCTTTCTACCTTGGTCTTTTTCTCATTTAGTACCCTGTTTTGTAGGGGGAGGCTGGGATTTTCCTGCTGCTTATCAGTGCCTCCCCCCTTGACTAGTTTAAAAGCTTGCCAATAAAGCATTTAAACCGATTGCCCAAAAGACTTGTTCCCTTCCTGGACAGATGCAGACCATCCTGCCAGTACAGGCTGGTGTCCTTCCAGGTGGAACCCCAGTCCCCAATGAAGCCAAACCCCTGTGCTCCACACCATTTATTCAACCATTCATTAAACTGCATGGTGCAAAGTACCCTCGCCTCACCCATGTCATTGACAGGCAGCACCTCTGAGAAGGATACTGTGTATGCTACTTGTCTTAGGCCCCTCCCCAACTCTACAAAGTCCTCCTGCACTGCTCTAATCTCATGATGAGCCAAGTCATTTGTCCCTAGGTGGACAATGACGTCCAGCTCAGACTCCCGTGCAGCTGTTCTCGTGATCCTGAGGATGCGCTTCCTGTCCCTCCAAGCCATGGCACCAGGCAGGCACCTTACTTCAGTTTTCCCTGCTCCCCCCAGTTCTATCCCCCTAATAATTGAGTCCCCCACCAGGAGTTGCTTCCTTTCCCTGTGGTGTCCTCTGCCTCCTTCCTGTGGGCCTCTCTTGTGACAGTTGTCTGCAACCTCCTTAGTCTCCTAAGCGGGTGCATCCATAGGGGAACTATGCTCCCCCAGAATGGTGTATGGATTGTGGAGTGGAACAACTGACTGGGTGTGCCTCTGTTCCATCACCCTTACCCTCCCTGAGCCCACTGTGGTCCAACTGCTGTGCTTTCTTTGCAACATCTGAGGTAGTGGTGGTGGCTCTGGTGCTCCCTGGATGGGTGAGGTTCCCTTACTACTGTCCAGTGTGGCCTGGGGAAGGGTCATTGAGTGAGGTGGCGCCACTGTCGGTGCTGGGTCCCCTTCTGGTGCCACTCACGGTACCAAGAGAGGGAGAGCTTTGGGATGACCTCTTTGGCGGTCCGCTAGATTTTCTCCACTTTGGGGGAGGAGGATAGGGATGACACCGATTGGCTACTCGACTCCCAGAAGTTCTGTCACTCTCCTACGCCCAGCCATCCGGTCTCCAGTACAATGGGATCGGCAGCTGCTCTTTCTGGATTTGCCCATTAGGCTGACTCCTTTGTGGCCTCTGATGCCACTGGGAGCATTGCTGGCACTGATTTCAGTGTCAGGGAGGGGGTCAGCACAGAGGGTGGTGCCGGGTTAGAGTCCGGCGCTGACCTCAGTGCCAGATCTGGTTCCGCTACTGTGCTCGGCATCAAATTGGATTCTGGCACCAGGGTGGGTTCTGAAATGGATTCTGGCACTGTTTCCAGTGCTGGAGTTCTCTCAGAAACCATTCTCTCGGGTACTAGGAGCCAGCCAAGGAGCAAGTCCCTATCTGGTGAGGTAGGGGTGGGGAGGTCGAGGTTGGCACACTGACACTCTTCCAGGGCAGCTGGTGGCTCTGGATGAGCTGCCCTGCTGACCCTTCTCTCCTCTTCTCATCAGATCTGGTAAGGACTGCAACAGGTGGGGCCAGGGTCCGCCCGCAAGGGACAGGCCAGCAATGATCACCCCATCGTGGGGTCCTTTCCCATGGGCACCACTTTCATCACCCCTGTCTGGTTGGGGCATCTTGCAGTGGGTGAGTTGCACAGCCCCCCGGGAGGGTCCACTGCATGTTCTCATAGCCCTAGCAGTAATCCTGCTCTGGCTGCAAGACTCCCCTCCCCCATCATCTGATCCTCTGCCTCCTCCTCCTCCTACACTCCCAGGCCTCTAAGGCCCTTCGGGGCACCTGCTCGTCCCAAATGCTTGCAGTGAAAATCATCCTTTGTCATCAAAGAAAATCCCTCACAATCATATCCATCTATATTCCACCATGGGATCAGGCCTTTGGGGTTAGAATGATTACTGACTACTTGGAAAAACTCTCGCATCACACTGAAATAATAATGATGGAGGATTTCAACATTAACTGGATTGCTCCGGAAGCTGACCCACTTAAAAATGCTCTGATATCGATTGACATGTCCTAGATAGTTACCTGTCCTACACAAATTAACTACAGAACTGGCTCCAGCTCCTTACTTCTGGCTTCTCACCACTCACCCCAGTAGAATTTTTAATGTGTGTGTGTCCTGTCCAACACATTAAATGATCACTCCCTAGTACTCTGCCAGTGGTCCAATAAAGTGCTCAAACCGAAAACCAAGTTTACCTACCACCGTATACTAAAAAAAGGGAAGTTCACAGAAGTTTTAAGTGCCCTCTCAGCGATTGATTGGTCCCCCCCTAACTATAAGACCTGTATTGATACTGCACTAAACTTCTTTACCAGCCATTTACATAGAAACATAGACTTTGACGGCAGATGAGGACCACTTGGCCCACCCAGTCTGCCCATTTCCCTTCTTATTGGATAAGCTGCAGATTCTAGTTAATCAACAGCCTACTTCCTGCAACCCCCCCACTACAATTGCCTTATGTCTGTCCCATACATGTTTGAATTCCCCCACTGTTTTAGACCCAACAACCTCCCCAGGAAGGCAGTTCCATGCATCCACCACTCTCCGTGAAAAAAAATTTCCTCACATTACCCTTGAGCTGTCCCCCTTCTATCTTTAAATTGTGCCCCTTGTTCTTACACATCTTTTTCTGAAAGATGCTACCCTCCTGGACTTTTTGATTCCCTTGAGGTATTTGAAAGTTTCTATCATGTCCCCCCTGTCCCTCCTTTCATCAAGGGTATACATATTAAGCTCTCAGTCTCTCTTCATATGGTTTCTGCTGCAGACCCTGCACCATTTTAGTTGCCCTCCTCTGGACTGCTTCCATCCTGTCTATGTCCTTGCATAGATGGGGTCTCTAAAACTGCACACAGTATTCCAAATGGGGTCTCACCAACTGTCTGTACAGAGGGATAACCACTTCCCTTTTTCTACTTGTGATGCCCCATCCTATGCATCCCAGTATCCCCCTGGCTCTCCTTACTGACTTCTCACATTGCTTACCCACCTTTAGGTCATCTGATATGACTACCCCCAAGTCCCTTTCCATTTTTGTTGTTGTTAGTACCCACTTAAAAATGTCTGTACAGAGGGATAACCACTTCCCTTTTTTGGAGACCCCATCTATGCAAGGACATAGACAGGATGGAAGCAGTCCAGAGGAGGGCAACTAAAATGGTGCAGGGTCTGCATCAGAAACCATATGAAGAGAGACTGAGAGAGCTTAATATGTACCTTCAACTCAGTTTGCGACCAGTTTGGCCCCCTTAGGAAAATAAAGCCCAAAGGCATAACTAATGCTTGGATCACCCCTGCGCTATTAACTATGATGAAAAATAGGGACAATCTGTGGCACATAGCAATGGGATCCAGACACCACACTGATATGCAGAAATACAAAGCTGTGTGAAACCAATGCACCCAAGCAATGTGGAGAGCTAAGCAGGTGTACTATAAAGGTTCACTAACAGACAGCTGGGGTAATAGCAAACAATTTTGGGAAAACATAAAAAACCTTACAAGAAAACCAAACAAATCCCCTCCCACAATGATAGAGGTCAATGGCACACTCACCCAAGATCGGAAGTTAATCGCTGACTCCTTTAATACTGCGTTTACTGATCTCAGTGGAATATTCTCTCCCGACTTTCTAGCTAGCTTCCCCCGACCACTAGCGACATAAATACTACCACCCCCCAATCTACTTCAAAAGGATACTCCCGCATGAAGCTCGCAGATACCTAAGGAAGGTGTTTGTTAAAGCAAGAACAAGTAGTGATACCCTTGACTTAAAACTTCTCCTACTTGCACTGGAAACTGTCCTACACCCCCTCACCAATCTCATAAACCTCTCACTCACCCTCAAGCAGCTTCCCCAGGCATGGAAATTTGCCACTGTTACACCTGTGCATAAAAGCGGAGACCGTACACAGCTCTCCAATTTCCGACTCGTATCAGCTCTCCCCTCACTATCCAAAGCTTTGGAGCGTATAGTAGCTGACCAACTGAACGATCACCTAGATAAGTACAACATCCAGTGTAAACAACAGCATGGTTTCAGGAAGGGACATAGTACATCCACTGCTCTGCTTGACTTTACAACTTACATTCATAAAGCCCTCGATGCCAGCCAACTATTTGGTGCAGTGTTTGTGGATTTAACTAAGGCATTTGACACCGTTAATCACCAGCTGCTCCTACATTCACTCTCTGCCCTGGAGCTATCCGTTGATGTCACCAGCTGGTTTGAAAGTTACCTGATGGGTAGGGTCCAAAGGGTTAAAATTGGAGATACTCTCTCTGACTGCCTTCCAGTTCACTTAGGTGTTCCGCAAGGATCCATCCTTGGCCCGTTGCTTTCTAGCCTATTTTTAAATGATCTCCCTGCAGCTTGTGATGCCAGTTTGATCCTCTATGCCGACGATGCTGTTCTTTTCTCCAATCATCATAGCCCTACCCTACTATCCTTCGACCTACAATCCAGCTTTACTGCAGCTGAAAGGTGGGTCAATCAACACAAACTGTTGCTGAACTACAAAAAAACAAAGGCCATGCTGTTTGCCAACACCCATGGCAAACACAAAATGGCTGACCTACACATCCTAAACAACCAATGCCTCCAAATTGATCAAGTCCAAGAGTTTAAATACCTTGGTATTACTCTGGACAGCCCGCTCTCCTACATCACCCATGTGAAGGCAGTCTCTGGAGCTATTAACTCCAGAATAGGCACCCTCTATCGCCATCGAAATTGTCTTACTTAAGAGGCACTGCATGTTGCGGTAAACAGCTCAGTTATATCATTAATCGACTACGGTCTAATCATCTATGGCGCGGCCATGGACACCACATTAAGTAGGGTCAGGACAGCCCTGAATAAGTTCTGTCACCTTGTGACTGGTGCTGGTAAAAGAACCCACACCTGTGAGCTGTACAAGCAGTCAAGCTGGCTGCACCTTCAGGGCAGGACAGCATACCAAACATGCCTCCTGGTGAGGAAAATCACTCTCGGCCTAACTCCTCCTTGCATGCGTAGCCTCCTATTACCAACAACAGCCACACGTTCCACCCGCAGTTCTGACAAATTCACCTTCCAGATCCCTTTCTTTCTCACAACCCAAGCCCAGCATGCCTTTTTCACTAGGGCACCCACCCTAATGAACCGACTACCTCCTGAGATCCTGTCCGAGTCTAGGCTTGGCCCTTACAAACACAATCTCCAACACCACCTTAGGAGTCTCAGTCACTGTGACTGCACCAACTAGCCACCCTCCAAATGTCCTTACGCCCTGTCCTCCAGTCACACCCCAGCTACCCTCTCAACCTCAATCTCGCCCCACCCTTTCTCACCTTTCTCCCCTCACCTACCACCCTCTAACTATTCCAAATACTTTTGCTTTGTCCACCCACTTTACCTCCCCTAAACCTCTCCCATCCTTTTTCCCTCACTGCTCCTCTACCTCCTACCCCCCATGTTTAGACCACATACTATTATTTCTTTTGTCATACCCCCTTCCCCTACTGCTGCTTTACCTCTACCTTGTCTCTGTCACCTCCCACCTCTGCTGCCGCGGTGACCAACCTGCCTTAACAACTCTCCATTGCCACCATCAATTCCACCCCAGGAAGCCTCACCTCGTAACTGCATTTACCCTCGACAATCGCACTCTATGACAAGGTCTACCCCTCGGACCGCATCCCTGTCTTCCATCCATCTAACTCTATGCCCTCTTTATTTCCCCCTATATCAACACTACATCCTAAACCCTCTTTACTTCCTCCTATATCAACACTACATCCTTTATTCCTTTATAAGCTAAAACAACTCACAAGACTGGTAATCTAACTTAACCAACCAATCTTGCTCTCCATATTTTGTAATTCAGTGTACCTTGTATTAACTGTTATTTGTCTCTGAATTGAGCTACTGACGTGGAACCTTTGTAAATGAACCGCTGGTTCAAAGGTATTTTGTAATCCGAGATACCAGTAAATAAAAGCAATAAATAAAGTGACCTGGGAACAGTTTAGGGCGTTGGCGGCTGCTTTCTCTCACCCTTAGAGCCCTGGGTGAGGTCATTTTTAGATCTGAGCCTCCAGCTGCCCCTGACTCTTAACCGAGCTCCTCAGCATCCTCATTTTCCTCCCCAGAGGAAGAGGATCCCTCTGTCCACCTGTCCTCAGACACTGATATCACCAGCTATCAGCGATTCCTGTCAGGGATAGTAGGGGAGCTCCATATCTCCCATTTTGCAAGTTGCAATCCTGACTATGTGATGTGGGCTTTCCTTTGGGAGTTTAGTGCTGAAAACCTTATCATCCCTCCATGGCCTCGCCCATTCACTCCAGCCCTGAGGGACTGTCAGCACAGGTATTGTACACCCCTGGGGTCTCTGTGCTATGCCCCACCCCTCTTCAGGAGTGGAGCTCCTGGATACCCCTTCCGGGCATCGTCGCTCAAGGCACAGCCGCCCCAAAAACTCTTGACTTGGCTGAGTTTGACTGCTGGGGTAGAATGGGTTTCTAAGTGGCTTTCCTCATTTTGGGCATCTCAGCGCACCAGGCACACCAGGCTGCCTATGCTAGGTACCTGTAAACAGTGCTGGAACAACTTCTGGCATCCTTGCCTGACTCGGAGGCGACCAGGCAAGCCATCAGCCTTTCTGCACGCGGTCTGGAGCTAGCAAGGCACCAAGCAAGGGGGTCTTATGACACCAATGAGGTGGTTTCCAGACTGGCAGGAACTGTGGTCTACATTAGGCGGATGGTGTGTTTTCACATTTTCAGGTTATCACCCCTGCCCAGCGTAAGGTGATTGCCTCTCCCTTCCAAGGGGCCCACTTCTCCCATAGGGTGAGGTGCGAGTTAGCGGGGTGTCTTTCTTCTCCCAGGCAGTAGGAGTCTCCACCTCATCCTGACAAGTCTCTGGCCTCACCAGGCCTATGAGGGACCCCTTCCTCTCTGTGTTTTCCCCCCACAAGAGGCTGAGGGAAGATTCATCCCTCAAGGAGGTGCCAGTGCCACAGTTGTTGTGCTTGGTACTCTCCCACCAGTGATGAATGGTGAAGATTAATCCACGTAAGATATGAAAATTCCATACCTACAGTAATTCTTGATCTTCCTGGAAATCTTCACCATTCATCACTGCTTCCCACTCACCATCCCCTCTTGGGCCCCAGTCTCCTAGGCAGTGCCTCTTCCCTGCTTGCTTTCTCCCTAATTGAGGCCATATGCGGGTATCATCTCACTGGCACCTCTAGGTTCCCTGACTCTTCCTCTGGATCAGGGAGCCACCTCTAGGGAGAAGGCAAGCAGGGGCTCCTGCCCTCTTTTGCCAGGGATTCCTCGGGTTCCCACACGACCTCAGCTAGGACTCCCTTAAGATGTCAGCATGGGCCGGGAGTTCCCTGGTTTTCTCTCAAGCTCCTTGTCTCCCATGCCTCCTTATGCCTAGAGCTCAAGGATTGCTCTCTCTTTCTTGAGTCTCTGTCTTGATCACAGGGGCTTCAGGGACCCTCTTCTACCTCTTGGAGCCTGTAGCTTGCTCCTTTTCTCTTCTCTGTCAGCCCACTTCTGGGTTTCCCATGGGGCAAGGTTCCCTCGGACTTCCTATTTCCAACCCCCTTGCACTCTTCCTGAAGGCATAAGTCTTCTGCCTTCCACCACTTTTCCAGTGGCAGTGGACTCAGAGGGTTCAATATTTCACTCAGGGATCAGGGGCTCTCCTTGTTAGGTGACCCCCCTATCCAGAGGGATCTTGCCCCGGGGTGGGCCCTTTCCCCACCCCATGCAACTGGAGAGAGAAAGAGTGAGAGATTCTGGTGGCCCCACCACTCTTTTTCTTAGTTGACCTGGAGGGAAGTGACCTTGATTGGCAGTGGCAAGGATCAGCTATGTCTCGCCTGACATCTTAGTTTAGTTAGTTAGTTTTTGTTGACCGGGTAAGTGCACTAGACAAATTCTGTTTATTTTCAGGCATGACTCAGGGAAGGGGATACAGATGAATACCAACTGACCTTGAACCAGATTAAGCTGTTGGTTATTTTTACAAACATATGAAATTGCCAGCAGATACAGGCCATTCGGTCTATCTAGTCTGCTCGAGAGTGCAGCACTTCAGTCCATTAGACTGCAGCTGCCCCCCCATATGCCCTCCCCATCTCCCACCCACTCCCAATTTGTACCTCCTCTTGAATCTGTCCCACCCTCTTGAAGCCCCCAACACTCTGCAGCGATACGATTTCCTCTGGCAGAGCATTCCATCCTGCCACCACCCTTTTTGGGAAAAAGTGCCTCCTCAGTTCCCTCTTGAACCTGCCCCCTTCTAGCTTCATAGAGTGTCCCCTGGTTTCTCTTCCGCCCTTCAGGTTGAACATGTACCTGGTGTCTACTTTGTTCAAAGCCTTCAGGTACTTGAAGGTCTCAGTCATAGCCCCTCTCTCCCTTCTTTCCTCCAGGGTATACATATTGAGCTCTCTCAGTCTCTCTTCATATGGTCTGTCCCCCAACCCCAGGATCATTTTTGTTGCCTTGCACTGTACCCCCTCGAGTAGTTTGAGGTCCCTTTTCGAGTAGGGGCGCCAGAATTGCATGTAGTACTCTAGGTGCAGTCTCACCAGGGACCTGTACAGGGACAAGATGACCTCCCCACTCCTAGAACTAATCCCCCTTGCTATGCACCCTAGCATCCTGTTTGCCTTCGCTGCTACCTTCCTGCACTGAGCAGAGTGATTCATCTACCCTGTTACCAGCACTCCCAGATCCTTCTCCTCCTTGGATTTTGTTAACAGGACACCATCCAGCCAGTAATTGTGTCCTGGGTTCTTGCCTCCTAAATGCATCACTTTGCACTTCTTGGCATTGAAACCAAGCTGCCAAGTGTGAGACCATTCCTCCAGTTTTGCCAAATCCTCCTGAAGTACTTTTGCTCCCTTCCCCCATCTACCTCAGCACAAATCTGTGTCATCCTCAAAGAGATTGATCTTGCTCTTAATCCCTACTGCAATGTCAGCTATGAAAATGTTAAACAGAACCAGTCCCAGCACTGAACTCTGTGGTACACCACTTGTTATGGCCCTGGGTTCAGATGCCTCCCCCCACTACTACCTTCTGCTGTCTACCCTGCAGCCAGTTCTCAACCCATTTGACCAGTTTCCTCCCTGCTCCCAGACTCTCCAACTTGCTGGTCAGCCTATCGTGTGGCACCAAGTCAAAGGCCTTGCTGAAATCCAGGTAGAGGACATCCACTGCATTTCCCCTGTCCAGTGCCCTCACTACCCAGTCATAAAAATCAATCAAGTTCGTCTGGCAGGATCTGCCTGAGACAAACCCATGCTGCCTGCTGTCCTGGAGATTATCCTCAAGAAATTGCACCCGTCTTTCCTTGAGGATTGTCTCCATCAGTTTTCCCACAATTGCAGTAAGGCTCACCGGTCTGTAATGCCCCAGTTCATCCTTGTGCCCACTCTTATGGAGAGGTACCACATGTGCTTCCTTCCAGTCCCTGGGCATGCACCCTGAGTTCAGAGAGGTATTGAACAGGTCCGCCGATGGCCCTGCCAGGACCTCTGCCAACTCTCTCAGCACCCTGGGGTAGACTCCGTCTCAATTTTGTGGTACTTACTTCAAGTCTCTTGGTGCCTGTGAGGCCTCTTGTCCTCTCTTGCATCCTCCTGTACTTACCACCTTGGGCCTTCACCCCAAGTAGAAAAAAACAAGGGGGGGTCACCACTCGTGGTCCACAAAGAGAACTTCCCTTTTGAGGGTCCTGCTTGCTGTGGTCCACATCCTTCTTTCTCTCTCTCTTTTTCCTCGTCTTTATTCTCTTTCTTTCCTCCTTTCTCCCCCTCTATCCTACTACTCCCTCCTTGGCCTGCCTGGTGGTTGAGGTCCCCCTTTCAGACCTCTTAGAGCCCTACCTCTTCTCCTGTGGCTGACTTATTCTTTTTCAGTTTATATCCTTTCCTTTTTCTATCCCTTGGGCTCCTTTTCCCCACCCTTAGTCCTTTTGCCTCTATCTCTAATTTCCTGTCCATCGAGCAGAACTGAAGTAGAGGAGGGGACAGCAACTTGTGAGCACCACATATTACGTCAGCCTCAAGGGCGGCACTGTCCCTGATGTCAGCCCCTCCTCCATAGGAAAGCTGAAAAAAAAAAGCTTAGAGATATAAGGTTCCCTCAGGGTCATAGCGCCTCTGGCTAGAACCCACCAGTGATGAATGGTGAAGATATCCAGGAAGATCAAGAATTACAGTAGGTACATCATTTTCATTTCCTTCCCCTCCCAGGGCTTCCAGTTCTCTTCTGTTACCATCCAGGAAATGCTGGCTACCCTTTACGCCATGAATCTGAACAAGTCTAGTTCAGACAGACTGGATCCTAGACTTCTGCATATTTCTGCCCCTGCCATTGCCTCTCCTCTGACTCACCTTTTCAACCTCTTCTTTTCCCCTCAGTACAGTCCTGGAAGTTGACCAAAGTTATACCTCTATACAAAGGGGGATCCTTCCTCCTCCAGTAACTATCATCCAATTTCCCTTCTTCCCTCTCTCTTTCCGAGTTGCAAGAGAAGCTTGCCTGCCACAGACTCCCTGATTTCCTCTCCTCCTCCAGTTTCCTCTCCCCTTTCCAGTCTGGTTTCATGAAAGATCACTCCGCCGTCTCCTCCCTGCTGCATATAACTGATTATATCCTCTCAGGGATGGATATGGGCCACATCATGGCAGCCATCTTCATCAATCTGGCTAAGGCTTCAACTTGGTGTCTCACCCACTCCTTCTGAAAAAAGCTGCATCTTGATGGCCTCTCAGCTCCGGCTGTCGATTGGTTCTGTTTTTATCTCATGGGATGTCTTTAGTCAGTGCAGGTAGGTAATACCCTGTCGCCTCTTCTTCCAATCCAGGTGGGGGTCCCTCAGGACTCTGTCCTAGGTCCCATACTATTCTCCATCTTCCTCAGTGACCTCCCTGAGAGGCGGTTGAATAAGACCCTGTTCCATTTGTTATGCAGAAAGAAGCAAATGCAAGCATCTGTTCTATCCTCTCCTTTTCTGTCTTTTGTCTGTTTGATTGTGCAGTCAAATTTTCCTGTGAAACCTAGGAACTGATCACTCTGACGGTCTTGGGATTCTCTGCCTCCCTCTATCTTCCTTGCGTTCACTTGCTGTTTCTATCTTTTCTCCCCCTTTGCATATTTGTGGTTATAGAAATATGTGTGAATCTGTATGTGATACTGGGATCCCTGTGTTTAACAATATATATAGTTATATTGTTGAAATGATTGCAAAATGCTGTTTGGAACTCAGAGGGTTAACTTTGAAATGTAGTTTGACCTCCACAAACTCATTTGCAGAATTGTCAACAGGAGATTAGTTTTGGGACATCAAGTTCTATTTTGTTCACCTGCAGGAAAGAAACTGACAAGAACTCTGGTACATTTTGTGTGAAAACAGGATGTCTCTTAAGGAGATCAGGATGCAAAAGTTAATTGCTAGTGTAACCCCCCTACAAATGGGGGTGCCCGAAAAGTCTTCCTTGAGCTTACCTAAATGCTCACTGCCAGGCTGGTGTCCTGCGTTTTAGCAGTTTAAATGTGATTGCCAGAGAGTGCCTGTATAGCCTCTGTATACTGTCTCTTTAAGAGCTGCCTGGATTGCAGTCATAAGTAATCTGAGAGGGAGCTCTGTTGAAAGATGTAACTATTTGCTGAAAATCACTACCACTATCAGTATCTTGGTCCCGGACTGCGGAATTGGACCAATCAGTACTGGTGGAACCTAAAATGGAGCTGGACTACAGGAGCTGTCCGGAGTCAAAATCTATAGAAATTGTAGTTTTGGGCTTTTGGTGCCTTTTTGCACCTGAAGGGAAGGGGGGCCTTTGTTGTGACTGACATACAGATCAGGCAACCAAACCTTTTGGATTCTGGGGAAAGTCCCAGGCGTGCTGGCAGTTGAGTCAGATCTAAGTTGGGCGCTGAAGAAGCAACAGCTTGAGACAGTCAAGCAGCCATCTGAGTAGTTTCACGCGGGGGATCTGTGGAAAGGCCTGAGTTGTGGCCTGCATGTCTGCCTGCTGCCCCTGAGAGGGAGAGAAGAGAATCAGTTCAGACTGAATCCGAGTTTGTGAGAACGAAGTAAGCCACTGAGTTGTGACCAGGAACAACCTGAAGAAGACCGAAGATTTGCTGAATGCATCGGCCTGTCAGGATTTCCAGCTACCCCTAAACTCCCGGTGCATGCAGAGACTTTGCAATTGTGACCGGAGAGCAGTGTGCCTGGTATAGTAGAATCCCTTACATGTAAATGTGCTATGTGTTTATAGTGGGTCGTGATTTGGTTCCCCACTGTGTGAATTGTGTTCTGCTTGCTGGAAGCTATATCCAGCTCAACCAGACTGAATCTGCTTTCATCTCCATACGACCTGGGTCTTGTCACACTCGCCCTGCCAGACTACCCCACTGCACAGAGAAAGCCATCGACAAGAGACCTGCATGAGGATCAGCCCCCCTGCTCCACGCTTGAACAGGAACAATGCCTCGGTGAATCAGGTGGGCCCTGCTTCTGGCACTCCAGATCAACCACCTGCAGTCTTAGTTTTCGTCCAACCTGTGTCCAGTCTTGGGTTTCGTGAGTAACCATCAGGGTAGCTTGCTGCAACAACAGCTTAATCTAAGTGTGTCATCTGATTGTCTTGTTGTTTCTTTTCTTTCATGAACTGAGCCCTCCTGCTCCAGATTACAATTAGTGTGTGTGGTGCATGTTGTTTTCTTCCATCACAGGGCCCCAACCAGCTGTGACACCAACCTACCCCAGGCAATGATCCTGGCTAGCCCACCTCTTTTTCACCTGAGTACCCAGAGTGTGTGACTGTTTATGGACCCCGAAGTGCATGCCTAACTGTTTGATTGATACAGCCTTTAAGCAAATTAACCTGATTACACCTCTCCCTTGTTCAAGTCCCTTAAATAAATCAGATCTAACTCTTTTTTGCATTTACCCTGACTGTGGTTCCAGTTTGTGCAAGAGTACTGCACTGCTGTTATTTGTTGTGTATAAGCTTGTTTTACAGGGGTCCCCAGAGTCGAGCCAGAGGAAAGCCCTGGTGGTAAGTACAAACAGTGTGGGTACTTGTGTGGTGTATCAGGGGTATTGTGAAAGTGATTATTGTGTATTGTTCCGGCCACTAGTAAGGAAAGAGGGGGGGTCACAGTGTTCTGGAGGGCTGTGCCCAGGTTAGCTTGACCACTACCAACCCCGACCTCCGGGTGGAGGCACCTGTTTCAGAACTCAGGCCCCTTAACCTGCTCCTAGCCAAGCAGGCAGGGGTAGTAGCCCTTGGGATAGCACCACCTAGGGGTTACACTAGGCAAAGACTTCTTATTAAAAGAGCAGTCTTTTGTGAGAGAGAGAGAGAGAGAGAGAGAGAGAGGAAGAAAATGAAACTTGGAATTAGAGATACCCTTAGAGGAAGGACTTTGTTTTGTTTGGACTGCCAATGTTTCAAAACCATTCTGTACAATTTTTTTTAATTTTATTGTTATTGGAAATAATAAAATGCTACTTGTGAATTTTATAACTGCTCTTGGTTTTACTGTGCTTCTTAACTTGTGCCTCAATGGCACTCTCCTCTGACTGTACCAACTCAAATATACACATGTATGCAGATGACACAGTTATCTATACTTCTGGCCCTGCTGCACGGATGTGGAAGGTCTGCTACAGCTAGACTTCCATAACATTTTACGATGGTTTCAGTCTAACCAGCTTCAGGTCAATACTTAAAAAACTGTATCCATGACTTTTGGCACCAGCCCAAAACTGGCAAAGTTCTCATCTACGTCCATTTTTTTCTCACGTAGGATGGCTCCTCACTTGAAGTGGTTCCCTCCTTCAACTATCTGTCATGTGGATTGACAGCAAGCTATATTTCTCTGTCCACATCGACACCATTCATGCCAAGCTCCATCCTAAACCTGGTGCCTTGTACCAAAATAAAGACTGTCTCTCCCTACAGGTCTGCAGAGAGCTTGTCACCAAAATAATGCTTCCTGTCCTTGATTATGCGGATGTGGTCTATGGGTCTGCCCTTCCACTTCCCTGGCCAGACTGGATACCCTCTTTTACACCTTCTGTTGCTTTGCAACCAACTCACCCTCTTGAACCCATCACTACTCACTTTACTCATCCCTATCTATTCTTCCCCTTTCATCCCATCACCAGATGCACTGTGCGCCCTTCTTATCTAAACATTGGTTTGGGTCACTTCCCTCCTACCTCTCATCACTCCTCTTCATTGTTCCCTCTGCCTCAAGCTCCCTCCGCTCCAGGGACCATCACACCTTTGTCTTGCCACATTCCCATACCTCTGCTGGCCAACCAGCCTTCGCCTATCATCTCCCCTCACTTTGGAACCAACTTCCTTCTTCCCTCCACTTCACTGCCTCTCTTGCTTCCCTCTGATACCAACCGAGACGGTATCCAGTAATATTAGCACTGTCAAATTGAGCAACTCACTTTGAGCAACTCAGTTTATGCGACTGTATGTACGGCGATTGTGGAAGGAGAACGACTATGGAAATGGCGAGAGTAGAATGACTAGAATGGCAACTGCAGGATACAGTGCTGGTAGGAGGGACGTCACAGGAAGCAGGATATGGGAGGTCATTCAGGGAGGCAGTGCCGAGCTGGCCGTGTGGTTTTGTGGAGGCAGTGTATGTCTCCGGTGTGGAAGGACCTTGGTTTGAGCGTGGGTTGTTCTGCTACTGTTTTTGGGTGTGGAATGGTTTGGATGCTGTTTTTATTTTGTCAAAGTTGGCTCCATACCCCACTGTCAGGCCCCCCCTCAGAGTTGATTATATTTAGATGGGAATGGGAGGGGCGCAGGGGGTGCTGACCACCTCATAAAATGTAGAATAATGGGCGCCGATGTTATATTTGGTGTAGTGCACGGTTGCTGTTTGTGTTTTTGGCATTGTGCAGTCGCCCATAGGTGCAGCGCTGTTATGCGTTTGCTGTTATGACATGGAACCAATTGAGACTCCTTCCCTCCCCACCCCGCTCCTTCTTCCCCCCCTAAACGGTTCTTCTCACATGGAGTAAAGTTCATCTGACAGCTTTATTTGTTTAACATTATGGACTTTCTATAGTCTTTGTTGTTTTGACATTGCACTGTTTATATACTTTATTTTGTATAAACTTTAAGTTGTATTTATCCTTTGCTTCCTTCCCCGGCTCACACCTGGAAATGAGCCTAGGCTCAGTGTGCCTTTCCTGGTCACCAATTGTCAAATAAATAAATAATTCCATTGTCGAGCTGTCGGGCTTGTCGACCTTGACACTGGTCTACCAGGTGGGTGAGATTTTTCTCTACCTCGTTGACCATTTGTCAGAGGGGATCAATGAGGGGTCTGTCTCCAAGACCCCTGTTTCTCGGTCCTCACTCAGAAGAACATGGACCAGTCAGTATCCCCATCTGGTTCCATTTAGGAACAGCCTGCACCAGCGGTCATTCCACCGAATTTGGTGCTTACCAAAGTACCTCGGCATGTGGTCTATAATGCACCACCTGTGACTTTTTCTAGGCTTAGCACTTGGGTCAGTGGTTGAGGATAAGCTCTTGAACGAGGCACTGATTGCACTCTTACTCAACCGGGAGGCATTGACATTCCTTGATGTCCTCGGATGTGGAGAAGTTCCACCACTGCATTCGGTGGTGCTATGAGGAACTCTCTGACAGCAGTGGACTGTTACAGGGTGGAGTAGAGCAGTATCCCAAATGCCTGTGGTCAGTTGGCAGGCATTGGTTATGCCCACGCTGGTCTATCCTCGACAGAGGTCCCCAGCACCTGTCTTACTACCCTTACAGGTGGATCTGCCTCCACTGCAGCCTTCGGTGGAAGCTCTGACAAAGGACTCCTGTGCTGCAGCTGGCTTGCCAGGCCAGCTGTCTAACTGGTATTGACCCTGATATTTGATTTCTTGTTTGCCTCAATACTGTACCTCTTATGTTGTTATGTAATTACTTATTAGTTATGCTTCTGTAATGCATACCTCTGTATGTTCGTGCTGCAGTATTGTACATTTTATGTATTGAATTGATGCTTTCTCTATGTCCCCTCCCCCAGGATGCTCCTGGAATCAAGCAGTACTCTGCTCAGTGTGCCCTCCTGGTAAAACTTTTAAATAAATAAATAAATTAATTAAATCACCCAGTTAGATGGCTCTCGGGTGGTCCACAGTGGAAAATTTTCAAGGGCCGTTTTTGAGGAGTCCTCAGGTGACTCAAATGGCTCATCTTTCCTGTCATCAAAGATGCATACCTTCAACCGTCTGTTGGTTGAAGAGTTGATTACCAGCCAAGTGTTATTCAGGGCTCTGCTCTGACTCATGTCTGTCCTTCTGGAGCCTGTTCAGAAAAGGGCCAAATACCCTTTCACAGGCATCCTCAAAAGGGACAAATCCATGTAGATTAATTACCTTTCCCATGGCTAATACCATATTGGAACTGGCCCTGGAGCTTTGGCAGCATCCAGCATCCCGGCCAGCACCCTCCACCCATATGGCCAGCAAGCACATGCTTCCTACTGGTTCTCTTTCTTGGTTCTTGGACCATCCCTCAGTCAAGGGTCTGGTCTCAGACTCTGCTTTCCAGAAGTTCAAAAACCAAGGGGGAATGGACAAGCCCCCAAATGAAGAGTCAAAGAAGCGTTACCATGCCACCAAGAAACTCTGTGCCCCCTCCTGTCTCAGTATCTGTCAGGCGAGGTATGCCATAATGATGGCCAACTTTGGTCACTCTGCGCTGTGAGTACTGGATGATGTTCTCCTTCACCTACCTGATGAGAAGAAGCTGCCAGTGAAGTTCATTAGAGATCAGGTTCAAGTGCTGTCTAAACACCAGCTCCAGACAACCTTAGGCACTGGCGACTCCTGTGTCCTTTTCTTGGGCACTGATCTCCTTGTCCCAGGGGAGGAAGGTTATCTCACCAGGACCGAGAAGTCCAGCACCACCCTAGACTTTGTCCTACAAGGAGCCGAAGGCCCAGAAACTGAAAAAGAAGGCCTTTCAGTTTTGGTCCTCTCAGCCACAGCAGCTTTGGAAGCAGCCCTAGCAGGGGCAATACCAAGCCTGGCACCCCAAGGTCAAGTTCTCTGGCCAGGGTCCAAAAGGAGGTGGGGGTAGGAGATTGGTGCCTCTCTGGCCCCAGCAGCTGGTGCCCCCTCCAAAGCTGCCCAGTAATAGGTTGGGGGTGCCTACCTTCCTCCTTTCCAGTCCCTGACCCAGATTCTTGTGATTCTTCACCACTTCTGGCCACACTGGTCCATCATTACTATGGACAAGTGGGTTCTCAGTGGTAGGCAGAGGGCTGCCTCCAGATTTCGATGCTGTCCCACCTTACCGATCCCATGCTCCACAGGAGTCCTCGGTGTGTCAGGACATGCTGTCCACCCTAAGGGAGGGCATCATGCAGCTTCTTCAAAAAGGAGCTATAGCCCATGTCTCAGGCATCCTGGAAGGTCAGGGGTATGTGTCCAGGTACTTCCTCATCCCAAAATGGATGGGAGGGGCTGGCATCCTCTACAGGGTCTGCACGATCTCTATCAATACTTGAGGAAGCGCACATGACTTGTGGCTTACGCTTTCTTTCTTGGAAAGCATTTTTTGTAGAAAGTCCTCACAGCCTTTTGTTTCCTTCATCAAGAGGCACCCCATTTTGTAAACAGTGCCTGTCCAATGGCTCGCAAACTGTATTACTTTCTGTTACAGGAAGTACGGTAAAGAACTTCCTGGGGTAGTTCGTGGTCATTCCACAAGAGATATGGCCACCTCTGTTGCTTGTTTAAAAAATGTGTTTGCTACAGACATCTGTTGAGCTGCCACCTGGAGTACTGTTTACACTTTCATTAAACACTACATTCTGGACATTGTCTCTCAAAAAAGTGCTGGTTTGGGGCTAGCTGTGCTTCAAGGCCTACTTTCTTAGGCCTGTAAGCTCCAGCCAACCAGACTGTTCACAGTCCTTACTGCTTTGTACTCCTTCTATAGGTGTGACCTGATGAAAGAGATCTCCTCAAAGAAGATATAACAGTTACGTATGTAGCGTAACAGTAGATCTTTGAGAGACTCTCTTTCTTCAGGCCATGCTGTCCCACCCTCCTTCTCCCTGAGGGGCCTGGGACTACAACTTGTGCAGTCTCCATCTCCATGATGATCTACCTGTAAGTCCCTGCCTTGCCTGGGTTCACAGAGCACTAGGTTCTACCCTGGTTCACAATAGAGAGGTCCTTTGAGCATGATCGCCAGTGGGGAACTGAGGAGAGGAGGAACCGCCCACATTTACTGTAGATGGGTGAGCTGATGTCTGGTGTCATCATGGGTGGCCCCTGCTAAAAGAGATTCTCTCGAATATCTGTTTTTATAGTAAGTACGTAACTGTTCTGTATTCAACTACTATGTAAGCAAAAACATTCACTAAAAATACCACTAACAGCTTAATCTGGTTCAGTGTCAGTTGGCATCCATCTGTATCCCCATCTCCGGGATGAGGCTGAAAATAGGCAGAATTGTCTAGTCCTCCTTTCCTGGTCAACAAAAACTAAATAAATAAAAAGCAATTTTACGTCCCACCACCTCACAGATAATAATCCCCAAACACACCAATTATGCAGGTCCAAGCAGTCCCTTCCCTCTTGTAGACCAAATTCCAAAGTCTTTTATGTGAGCTCCCACAACCTATGAGTGCACACTATGCAGTCACAGGTTGTAGGCTTTCTGGTTGACAGTGATGTAGTACTGATGGAGATGTTTATTAAGGAACGGCCGTCCCAAATAACAATCAATAAAAATATCTCTGGAGTAGGTGAAGTATCCTTTTCTGGACATTTTTAAGATTGCACAGGTCTTGCCCAATCTATCCAGCTATGTCCTTAAGTACAGTGTCTACAAAAATCTCAGGGCCAGGCCCTGATCTGTACTCAGAACTTCTGTGACGCAGCAAACACTGTGAGATATCTCCCATGCATATTCTGTAGTCAGCTTGGTTAAAGGCATGGTGGATCCAGCATGCCACAGGTGGTGAAGATGCAGGCCACGATGAATCAGGTGAAACACCTGTTCCCTTTCACCCCATGGGGGCCTTTCCTGCATCTACCAGATGGCAAGCACTTACATAGCACTGTGGTGTATAAGCCCTCTACAGAAACAAATCATTGCAGAAGAATGTGAGAAAAGCTTTCTGCAAGGCTACCCCTTCTTCAGTGGCTGATGTTACGAGTAGGAACTTCAATTATCAGGCTCTGAAACTGTTTCTCTGATTCACACCACAAGGAGGGGCACCAGGATACCCACTGCTCTGAGTGTGTCCTTCCAGAGCAGACGAGGTATTATAAAAACACAAGAAGGAAGCTTCTACTCCTGCTCATTTGTACTATTTCCAATTTATTTTACTTCCATCCTTCCTTAATATTAGCAATTCACAGCCCTGTCACTTTGTCAGGAATTCTCAGTCCCACACATGGAACTCTGACTGAGACTGAACCCAGAGGCTGAACTGTAGAAAGAACATCTGTATTTCTATCTTGGGCTGCTGACCTGAGCTGGCTGGGCACTCTGCTGCAGTGTCTCACTTTTCCAGGTTCCAGTGTTCATTGGCTGTTCAAGTCACAAGGAGCTAAAGTAACTCTGTGACTGGTCCATTTTCATGCCCATTCCTAGCCGAATTAAAGTCCCATAGTCCTTTGCTTCAGCTTCCTTTGGCCAAGATGATTCGTGATTGAGTGACTGTGATCGTACGGAGGTATGTCCTGAGGCTTGGGTGCCTCCTCTCTGGCTCCCAGTGGTGCAGCAAAACTGCTGACCTCTGGCCGCATCCCACAGTCCTGCAAAGCCAGAGGATATCCAAAATGATCCATGCCCTTCAGGCTATATTTATTATTTTTGTATTTTTCTGTCCCTGATCACAACTTACAGCCATCTTCCCTATGCCAGTGGGCACTGTCCACTAAACTGGGCAGCCTTTTTAGTGCTAAACTTCCATTCATCCATCACGGTACAGCTAGGATGGAAGGAACATATGGTGAATGCTCTCGCTATCCAGTGCATCTGGTTCTGGACGCATTTCCTGCCACTTTTTTTTTTAATTCTCCAGTCCCTTGTTACAGGCACGAATGCCTGTTCTTGGTCCCTTGCTGATGGCTCATTCGGCAATCAATCTGTGCACAGCTTGGCACAAAGAAAAAGCTGTGCCTCCTGCAGTCTGCTACCCAGTTCCCTCACTGCACTCCATGGGGACAGGGCATGGCAAAGTTCATGATGGCAAACTGGGGATTAAAAAATGCTGTTTTACTCACAACCAGGGAGTATTATGTGTGGTTCATAGCTCAGTGCTTATGTAACATATAGTTGAATGATGAATATGGTTGTTGGATACAGAGGCCAGCATAAAGAGGACAATGTTTACTAGGTAATAGTATAGAATGTATTGTGCTTAGGTACTTGGATGCTTGAAATGAGTCGTTTGATAATATTTGATGGTTTGGGCCTTTCTCTGTATTCCACCTGTAGGAAGGAAGCTTGGTTTAGAATTATGAAAGCCCCTCGCTGGGATAAGAGTGCCGTAGAAGGAGGAGGTGTCGGGGAGGATGGTGGGTGAGTGCGACTCACTCTAAGCAGTGCGGAAGTCAGCTGTTAGATTTAAATAGGCTTGTGGGGGAGGAGCTCTTTCCCCACATAAGCCCCGGGCTACCCTTCAATTATGTGTGGTTCATAGCTCAGTGCTTATGTAACATATAGTTGAATGATGAATATGGTTGTTGGATACAGAGGCCAGCATAAAGAGGACAATGTTTACTAGGTAATAGTATAGAATGTATTGTGCTTAGGTACTTAGATGCTTGAAATTAGTCATTTGATAATATTTGATGGTTTTGGCCTTTCTCTGTATCCCACCTGTAGGAAGGAAGCTTGGTTTAGAATTATGAAAGCCCCAAAAAGAATAAAATATCAGCGATTGTTCTGTAACTGAATGCTGAAGAAGTCGTGCATAACAACTTAATGATATGAATAGACGATCACCTCCTCCAACTCTGGAGAGTGTGACCAGTAGCACTCAGGAGAGGGAAAACCCCCTTGGGGGAAACCTCTGAGGACCCATGGCTACTGACCTACCCATCCTTCTGGGCATACTAAAGGAGAGACATCCTAGTTAAACTAAATTAATCAGCTAAATCTGAATTCTAATTTGTAGAATTTAATCAAGATAAACAGAGCTTAAGAAGAACTGAATTGTAAATGTCCAGTGAAGTAATATCCTCCTAATAAACTCCGAATACGATAATCCATGTACAATTCGGAATGATGGAGAGTGGATATATGAAGAACCTTCTTCCAGACTTCAGTTGATAGAGGCATAATCCAGGAATGTGTGATGGTGGAGATGAAGTTGATGACTGACGAATTCAATACTGGAGACCAGACGCAGATAGTTGCATCCAAACTTGACGTTAATGAGGCAGGATGAATAGAAATAGTATGACTTCCTGATTTCTAATAGAGGGCTTGTATAGTACGTGTAATGAGAGAAGGCTTGAAGCCAGGCTACCGACTGATGAATCCAGTTCTGACAAGTGAAGTATAGTCTTAGGAATTGATATGAAGGCAACGACTGTAGAGCTGAGCTGGAATAATGGCAAGCTGTAGAGGCTAATCGGAGACACTGGTGCAAGGTATGAAGCATCCAAGTAGTAGAATATGGTGAGCCCAAAAAGTAAGCAAGTCAGGTGGACTGCTAATCCAAAGTGAGAGGTAGTAGGAGCAGGGATTGCACCCACGAAGGCGGATGAGAAGGAACAGGATGTGGCAATCAGCCCCTGAAGAATGTGCAGCTGAACCGATAGCTGGCGAGGTAGGAGAGAGGCGACTGATTCCTGTATGAGAAGCACAACCAGACCCAGGAATGTCCGCTGGCAGAAATCGAGCATGGAAGATAGTCTCTGGACGAGATGCGCAGCAATCCATCAGCTGTAGAGGTACGAGAGGCAAGTAGCTCTAGGTAACATGAATGCAGCTACACCTGTGAGGGTCAGCTAATAAATTAAGAGCTGCATAGAGCCTCCATGAGACGCATCTGGAATCATCCTTGAGCACAGTAGTGTTGCAGCTGAAAAGCAGACTTAGAATGTAATGATGCCGAGAACCGATGTATCCAGATCAAGGAAGATAGGGATCGCATGGAAGAGACTGAGGCAGCTATGGCAACTGGACGAGAGGAATAACATCCCAACTGAAGGTATGCAAGTTCGAGGAAGGAAAACCAGATGAGACCTGAAGAGTCCTAGATGGAGATAAATGAAGTAGCGTTGTCACAGGTCTGAATTCGGTAAAGCACAACCATGATAAGGAAGGTCTGCAGGAAACGCGGACTAAGTGCCGTAGGAAGAGAAGCAGCAGTAAGTCCATGTCTGAGGCAGCAGAGCAAGCATCCAAGAATAGATGACGAAGAAACGTCCAGATGCAATCCATTAAAGAGCTGCCGGCTGTTGGTACGGCAGCAGGTAGGCATATAGTAGAATGAGTGAAACTCCAGGCTCGAGCAGGGTGAGGCAGAAGAAGAGCAGAAGCAGGTAAACCTCCCAGCCCAATGAGCGAAGGCAGGTCACAGAATTGAGAATCTCCAGGCCCCGAGCTGAATGAGGCAGGCATAGAGTAGAAGAGGTAAACCTCCCATCCCAAAGGGCGAAGGCAGGTCATAGAAACAGGTGATAAGTAGGTAATCCTCTCAGCCTGATGTGCAAAGGCAGGTGAGAGAAGCAGGCGATTAGTATGCAAACCTCCCAGCCCAATGGGTGAAGGCAGGCTGTAGAAGCAGGCGATCATGGAACATATAGGAACAGAGGACCTCTGGGCCCGAGGGGCACAGGCCTGATGAATGCAATAGCTGAATGTCGAACTGCATGCAATGCAGAGGGTCATGTCCTGGTAGATAGGGATCTCAGCAATAAGGGTAGGTCAGCTGGAAGGTAAGTAGAGATCAGCAGCTAAGTGCCATAAAGGCGGGCATGCACAGTGAACCACATGTAGGGCAGCCGAAAAGTGAGGTAGGAGTGAGGAATCCAATGAAGCAAGCAGCATGGAAGCATCCAGGGACACTTAAGCATAATCCGAATATACAGTCCGATAGCAGCTCTAAGAATGATGAAAGATGCATAGTAGGCTTCATAACGGTGGAGATGAGGAATGTCAATCCCTCAAGTCAGACATAATAGATTGGCACCTAGAAATAGCTTAAGTGTAATGAAATTGACATGCTGGTACAGATTGCGAGCAAATTAGTTGTAGCAAAGCAGCATGAGGGAATTAGTAGGTTGGAAGGCAAAGCACTTTAGTAATACGTACACACATGGAGGTAGCAGGACAAGCAAGGCAATAATGATGGCCGCATCAGGGTTGCACCACAGAAGGAGATACCATGTATACCTGGTTGATATACGGCTTAAAGGAGGCCGCAGCCGAGCTGAGCTGCTGAAGTAAGAATGAGCCCTGTAATGAGAATGTGCAGGTTGGACTAGTGTTCGAAATCCAAGGGGTGGTACATATTCAGTATACGCAGTCAACAGTAACAGCAAGAAGCCGGTAAACTGAGCCGTTTTGGTCAGACCATTCAGACATATTAAAATGAAGGAGCTGAATTGGGGTCAGAAGCATGGTAAATCCAACGTACCGGGTGATCGAAGGAGGCGAGCCCAGTGTGGGCAGTAGTGTGTTCTGATTATCAGGTTGAGGAGGTTATCCTGGGGAGTCCATGGAAGCGTGCATAGAAAGGGAAGTGTGGCGGTAGAGTAGCTGCAGCGCGAACAGCATCTGGAAGTTAACTGAATGAATCGGAGCTGTCTAAAACATTTTAGGAAGCCCAGGCAGCAAAGCGTGACAGGCAGCAGTTCACATAGAAAGTGTAACATGGCTGGAAGTTGTGAGTTTGCCACATATGGAGAGAGGCACTGATCTCCGTTCCATGAGGTGGAAGCCAGCCAAAGATGTGCAAAAGTCCAAAGCTCCAAATTCCCCAGTTGGTGCCGACGGTGATAGTCCGGTTGAGTATGGGAAGGTAATTTTTTTAATTTATTTATTTATTTTTTGTTGACCGGGTAAGTGCACTAGACAAATTCTGCCTATTTTCAGGCACGACCCGGGGGAGGGGGATACAGATGAATGCCAGCTGACTTTGAACCAGATTAAGCTGTTGGTGGTATTTTTAGTGAATGAGGGAAATTTGGCTGAGACACCGGGGAAATTCCCCTACTCTTTTCGATAAGTGCCATGGGATCTTTAACATCCACCTGAACTACCACCAATCCAGGCAGATAGGACCTCGGTTTAATGCCTCATCCGAAAGACAGCACCTCAGAAGTGCAGCACCCCTCTCATGCTGCACTACAGTGTCAATACTGGGATAGTAACCCAAGTGCCAGATGTGGGAACTGAACCCACAGCCCTCTGATCTCCTGGCCTCAGAGGCGAGTGTGCTACCTACTGAGCTGCTGACACTGCCGGTTGAACTAGTGTTCAAAATCCAACAGCAACTGTAAGCAGACTTCGTGGCCAGAATTAGTAACGCTGAAAGAAATATCGAAGCAACATGTCCGAAACGTGGCTGCAATAAATTGAACAAGGGAGAAGGAGGGTTACCAGGCAAGCAACAGGAGATCATGGTAAACAGTTGTTGAATGGCAAAGCTTGATTCCAGTCGTAGCGGATGTGTGAAGCAGTTATATGAGAGCAGGCGTAGCGTTAGGAGGTCCGGGAAAGCGGACAGCGAGGGACGGAAAGGCTACATGAACTACGGGGCTGCTGAGCTGAAGGCAGGCAGAACCCCCCCCAAAAAAAGAAAGACAGAAGAAACAACAAAAAAGAACGGACGGGGAGGGAAATGAGGAACGAGATGAGGCAGAAGCAGAAGGCAGGGAACGAGGGGTGGGGAAGCCTGCTGCAGCACGAAGCACCGAGTGAGCACAGCGAGTGCGACTCGCTCTAAGCAGAGCGGAAGTCAGCTGTTAGATTTAAATAGGCTTGTGGGGGAGGAGCTCTTCCCCCACATAATCCCAGGCTACCCTTCAGTTGAAGCAGTCCCTTAGTTGGGTGGCGGCTACATTTGATTTGTTGTAATTCAAACAGGTTATGGTGTTTTTAGAGGCTGCAACCTTGCAGGCTACACAGATCTCTGGTCTTTAAACATATGGAAATGTTTTAAAATCAAAATTCAGCTACTGTAGTTCTATTGCTGATGTGTGTTTTTTTTTTTTAACTACAATATTGATTATGTTCATCTATTGTAACTATTTTATGTATTGTTAGTATTTTTTGATTGTCTATTATGTCTCCTTGCTGTCCTCAATTGTCATTTATGTAACTTTTTTTTTTTTCCGAACTCTGTTTATCACCCACACAGCTGAATTCTCTCTGGCGACCTTCCTTACTGTACTCTCTACCTCCTTGTGTTGCTCGATATCCTTCTCCACTACACCCCGGCACCGGGCATCCCCCTGATCTGCCCTCCGGGGAAGGGTCACCCCTGCCCAGGGCACTGTTTCTGTCAGTATTGAGCCACCGGGCCGGAGAGGGGAAGCGGAGAGGACCGGGCCCGACTACAGGAGTGTGGATTGCGGGGGAAGGCACCATCGCCTGTCAGCGGTGGAGGGGTTTTTCTTAGTTATTTCTCCCCTGTGGAGCCCGGCTGTCATGGCAACGTGTTGCCGCGGCTCCACCCCCGGGTGACGTCACAACGTTGCTTGGGCTCCCTCCGCCACCGCCATAGGGCGCGTCACGCGGTCGTATCCCCATCCTCCCTGGGAAGAGAGAGCAGTCCCACGGACGCCGATCTCTTCCTTCCTCGCCGACTCCGCCCCGGCTCGCTCCCAAACCCGGGTCGCCGGTGTGGTGTGAGGAGTGGCACCCAGCGCCTCAACCCTCAGCGCCACCGGGCCAGCTTGTCATTTATGTAACTTGACCATAAACATTATGTCCTATATGTTGTTTATGGTTTCACAACTATTGTATTGTTGTCATCTTTGTGGCTCGGGCCTGAAAATGATGCCTTGGACCAGTGCACAAACCCTAAAAGAAGGAGGATTTCAGAGCCCTCAGTGTTAACCTGTGGTGAGCTAATTATAAAAATAAAATAAAAATAAAAACAGTGCTAATTATCTGCACACTGGTGCCACATACTGCTTATTGTCTCAGTTGTGATGTTGGTGTTCATAACTTACCAGTCTCCGTGACACACATAAGTAAATAAAAGGGTCATGTATTGAATGTTGGTAACTGGTACTGGGTACAGTTTAACCACAGAGCTGGTCTTAGCATGGTGCGAACTGTACATTCGTACAGGGCCTCAAGAGCACAGGGGCCCCAAAAAAGCCTCAGCTGTCCAGTTGTCCTCCTTTCCTCCTGGTCCTATAGGCAATAAGGCAAGTTTTATTTTTCAAGGTGCCTAATCCCAGAGGCTCTGGGCACTGTACACAAAATACAAACTATTCATAGAATAAAAACAAATACATGAATTACAACATTAATAAATTAAGCAGATCATATATATAAACAAGATCTGAGCTAAAAAACAGGCACTAATAGAGATATCCCAGGAATAAGATCTAATAGATAGTGTCTGGGAAGGCCTGACTGAACAGAAGAGTCTTGAGGCGGGCCTTGAATGCTTCGGCTGAAGGGGCCTCTCTTACAGACATTGGAAGTGAATTCTACAGGATGGGGCCAGTGACACTAAATGCTCTGTTGCCGGCAGTTTTTAGCCTCGTCCTGGGAATCGCAAGGAGGCCCCTGGAGGGAGCGGACCGAGGTAGCAGGTGTAAGAAGGTCAGACAAGTATCCAGGGCCCAGCCCATGTAGGGCCTTATAGGTGAGCAGGCTCACCTTGAAGAGGATCCTTCACCTGACCGGCAGCCAGTGCAGTTCACGCAGCACTGGGACGATGTGGCAGTATTTCGACTGCCCCATCAACAACCTGGTAGCTGCATTCTGCACTAGCTGCAACAAGTGGAAGGTACCTCCCGAGACCCTGAGGTAGAGCGCATTACAGTCATCAAGCCTTGATGTCAGGAACGCATGTACCAAGGTGGGGAGGTCATGGGTGGAACTAGGGGCTTGAACCTGGCATTATTCCTAAGATGATAAAAGCTTTCCAGAGAAGGGGTGACATCTGAGCTCCATTTGTCAATCCATTGTCAAAGGTCACACCAAGATCACGCACCCTAGAGGAGGCCTTCAATGGCACAGACCCCAGGAACAACCCTGTTTCTGCGCCAGAGGCCATCCTATCATCATGCCCCCTGATCGACTCCACCACCATTACCTCCATCTTATCGGGGCTCAGTTGCTACCAGTTGGAGGCCATTCAGTCATTGATCTCGGCAAGGCAATTATTTAGCTCTTCCACTGCACTGGATGTCCCGGGGCAAAGAAAGATACAGTTGGGTATCATCACATAGCAATGAAAACCCAAACTGTATTTCCTAATGAATGATCTCTCCCAGGCGCAGCATGTACATGGCAAATAACATTGGTGACAAGACCGAACCCTGAGGTACTCCACACGACAGGAGGCTAGGGGAGAAGGAGATATTCCCCATCACTACACATGGCCTCCTATTCATGAGGTAGAGCTCAGACCAGTGGATGACAGTGCAGGTGAGTCCACAAAACTTCCGCAGGCGGTCGAGCAACACACAATGGTCTACCATGTCAAAAGCTGAAGAGAATGAGATTTGTCCCCTCTCCTCGATCTCTAGCCCTGAGGAGGTCATTGTGCACTCGAACTAGTGTGGTTTCCATGCTGTGCCTCGCATGAAACCCTGGTTGGAAGGGCTTGTAAAGATCAGAGGCCATGAGGTGCTCCTCAAGCTACTGCACAACAACCTTCCCTAAAAATTGAAGGTTGGAGATTGGATGGTAGTTTGACGTCATAGTCTAACGATGATTTCTTCAGAAGAGGTCTAACCAGTGTCTTCTTCAAGGCATTTGGGAAGACCCCCTCTGAGACAGAGTATCAGACAATCAAGGCAAACACTGGGCCAATGGTGTCAACACATCCCATCAAGAAATGCATCAGCACCTGGTCTAGTTCACATTATGTGTGCTTCAGCTTGAGGGCAACCTCAATGACATCGGCCACCTCCACTGGTTTAAACTCCCCCCCTAACTAGGCAGAGTGCTCTCCGGATGCTCATGGTGACCACTGTCGGCCACATTTTGGCTTGCTGGCAAAACACCCCGCCGGATGGTGGACACCTTCTCTGAGAAGAACCGCACAAACTCTTCCCATAAAGCATTGGAAAAGGCTTTTTTCAGCTGTAGACAGGCTGGGTTTAACAGCCTGTCCACAGTCCGAAAAAGCACTGTTGCTCAATTCTTCCTGGCAGCAATCTCCCTAGACAGGAACTCTGCCTGCCTATGGGTAATTGTCCCCTGATACTCACCATAGTGGGAGCACAGGATCAGTCTGTTCACCTCCAGCCCAGACCTCCGTTAGCAGTGCTCTAACCTGTGACCCAAAATCTTCATCGTCTTGAGCTTCCCATTAAACCATGGGGACCTCAAGTGAAAGGATTTGGGTTGTACATGG
The DNA here is from genome assembly GCA_016271365.2 of Neoceratodus forsteri. NCBI lineage: Eukaryota > Metazoa > Chordata > Ceratodontiformes > Ceratodontidae > Neoceratodus > Neoceratodus forsteri. The sequence continues at coordinate 243,807,704 of CM057451.1, forward strand.
ACCGGTGCAAGACAGTCAAGTGCCACCGACATTGCCCTGTTATAGGTGGTGATACCCTCTCCCGTACCCCCTACGCATGCACTACCCACACTAGATAGATCCACCACTGCCAGAAATCCCTCCAGGGTCAAACCCGTCAAAGGGTGGTAGCTTACCACCTATGGAGGGGGAGGAATCTCGGGGGAAGGGCCCAAACAATAACTTCTCTGTGCAATGATCAGACCAAATGACCTGGCCATTCTTGAGGTTATTAATCTCAAGCCCCGGTGAGAAAACCAGGTCCAGCATGTGATCGTCCTGGTGGCTCACGGGAGAAACATCTTGCGACAGACCCAGAGATGACATCATCTGGAGGAGGTTATAACCTAGTCTAGAAGATTCGTCGATGGCCCAAACATTGAAGTCCCCCAGAATTTAGCATCTGGGGGACTCCAAGGTTTCACTGACGATGAAATCAGCTACCTCCTGTGGGGATTCACCTGCTGCCCCAGGGGGGGCGGTAAATCAGGAGAATCCTGCAGCCTGTGTCCAGAACCCCACGTTCAGCCACACATTCAAATGAACCTGGCTTTCCCACTGGGTGCACAGTGAAGCCAAGTTCAGCTCTAAGACAGATAGCCAATCCCCTGCCCCTGCGCTCCACTGTGGGGCAATGCACCACTGAGTACCCAGGGGAGACAGCGGCATCTAGAACTGGGCCAGCATAGTCACTCACCCAGATCTCAGTAATGCATGCCAGATCGACCGTGGAAACCAAGTCTGCTATAATTGCGGACTTGTTCCTGATTGACCTGGCATTGCAAAGCACTGCCCTCAGGGTACTGGTGGTTAGTGTAGCCCTACTGGTTACTCTTCCACTTGGTCTGGTGGGTACCCTGGGGATGGGAACCAAGCACATCTGGCCTCTCCCTAGGACCTGTCGACACCCAAGGTGCCTTCTGCACCCAATAACCTCAATTCTACCCCATCCAAGGTGATTGAAGCGCCCCGCCATGGTTGATCAGTGCAGGACCTTTTAATCCCAACCTCCTTACAGTGATGTGCTGTGGTGATGGGAAGTTGGTAAAAGGCAGCAGATTAAAAAGCTGGGACGCCTCATACACAATCCTAGCCTGCCCCAGACCCCCCCCCAACTTCCCCAGACCCCTCCGACTTCCCCAGACACATATTGTCCTAACCAGAAAGCTCCAGTACACAACTAACAAACTACCAATCATAAAAACAGCCACACAATGAATATAAAACAGACCTAACCAGTCTCACCACACAAACACAAGGCTAAAACCACCCAACCCAAAACCCAGCTCCCACCCAACACCTCAAAAGGAAACATGAAACAATAATAAGCAGCAATTCAATTCAGGAGAGCAGTGCTCATAGATCCCTGTGTAACTAGCCCAACCAAGACAAGGCAGAGTTATTGTTTATGATGAACAACAGTCAACCAAAGTGTGAACATTCTTCACTGCTCAGTAGATTAGAGATGGAGGGCCCTCTCACTGACCTTCACCTCAGGGCAAGGCTTTATGCGTGAAGTAACTTAAATTTTAGTGCTGACAATCCGTGTTCCTGGGAATTACCACCTCGGCTACTCTCACCAGCTTACAAAGGCCCAGGAAGAATTTCAGTTACCAGATGTTAGATGGTCCAAACAATCACCATTCAGTCCAACCCCCCCCCAATGATAATTCAGTTGGGGAGGGAGGCCGCAGGTTGGTGAAAAGGTCCAAAGCTCCGGCAGCTGGTTGACAGTAGAACAGGCCAGTGAGATGAAAAACTAGTCTAGGGTCACTCGGTAAAGACTGCAGCCCCAAAACTCAACTATCTGCCCCAAGAAATGAATGCGGCGACACCCTCTGCTTCCATGTTCTCTGGGGGGGGGGGAGTCTGAAACTGCACCACAGCACAAGCTCAGCTTGGTCAGCCCTTGTATATGATGTTAAGTGAAGCACCTTCCTGAAGACCCAGTCCCACTGTGTTGCAGGTGGCACCATAGATAGGATGATGGGCAAGTCAAGAGCTGCAACGATCCGGGAACAGTTTAATCAAGGTCAGCCCCTTTGAATGTAAGAGCACCTCCTTTCGTCATAACACCAGTCAGATCCACATAGAGCCACTGCCAAACTGCAACAGCCAGGACAATGGGAGTCGGACTGGAGCGGCAGCTGAAACTCTCCTCGCACAGCACTCAACCAAGGGTGGGGATCAAGGGCAGCTAACTTTAAAACCAAAAAAGCTGGCTCCTAATTCTTTCTCACTTCCCCGGCCTGCCTAGCACTCAAAACCCTAGCTATCCCCTAAAACTAACGTTTTTCGGATCTCCGGTCAAGGAATGTAGACCAGGAGATCGATACAGTTAATTTGCTCTCCTAGAGGAAAGGTAGGATAAAATATTAACAAATATCAGTAAAATAGGGGGGAGAAATCGGCGGATTGCTCTCAAGCACAGAGAGCTGCAAAACACTAGCATAGCTCTGCCGCCATCTTCTTTCTTTCAGAGAGCCATACATGGTTTAATTCAAGTAAAGTGCAGAAATGACACAAAACTAGCCAAAAACTAGCCCCAAAAAAAAAGGATATATGGAGGCCATGGTAGGGAGGAGGATGTTCCTTGGGGGCTTTTGACTGCTGATATAGGTCCCCATGAAAGCAGAAAATGGAAGGTGCAAGGTGGACAAAGCAATGGGGCCTGACGGGATTCACCCCAGAATCCTAAAAGAACTAAGGGAGGACCTAGTGACACCACTGACCAGGCTTTTTAACAAATCATGGCAGGATGGGGTGGTACCTAAGGACTGGAGGAGGGCAGATGTGATTCCCCTTCACAAAAGTGGGAGCAAGGCAGAAACAGGAAACCACAGACCTGTAAATTTGACATCAGTGGTAGGGAAAATGATGGAATCACTTCTGAAAGAAAGAATGGTTGAATACCTAGAGGCCAGCGGGGCACAGGACCCAAAGCAGCATGGATTTACAGCAGGAAGGTCATGTCAGATGAATCTAATTGATTTCTTTGACTGGGTGACCAAAGTAATAGACCAGGGAGGGGCTGTGGATATTGCCTACCTAGACTTTAGCAAGGCATTTGACACAGTCCTGCACAAAAGATTAATAATCAAGTTAGCCAGCCTGGGAGTGGGTCCCAGGGTGGTAGCCTGGGTAACAAACTGGCTGCACAACAGGACACAGAAGGTAATAGTGAATGGAACACATTCCGAAGAAAGGGTTACTAGTGGAGTACCTCAGGGCTCAGTACTGGGTCCAGTCCTCTTTAACGTCTTTATAGGTGACATTGTGGAGGGTCTGGAAGGAAAGGTATGCCTCTTTGCGGATGACACAAAGATCTGTAACAGAGTTGATACACAAGAGGGGGTAGAAAGGATGAGAAGGGACTTGGCAAGGTTGGAGGAATCGTCAGACATATGGCAACTTAGATTCAATGCAAAGAAGTGCAAAGTAATGCACCTGGGAAACAAAAACCCAGGAGAAGAGTACAAAATAGCAGTGGAGGTACTAACAGCAACAAAAATGGAAAGGGACCTGGGTGTGGTCATATCAGATGACCTAAAGGTGGGTAAGCAATGTGAAAAGTCAGTAAGGAGAGCCAGGGGGATACTGGGATGCATAGGAAGGGGCATCACAAGTAGAAAAAGGGAAGTGGTTATCCCTCTATACAGACAGTTGGTGAGACCCCATCTGGAGTACTGTGTGCAGTTTTGGAGACCTCATCTACGCAAGGACATAGACAGGATGGAAGCAGTCCAGAGGAGAGCAACTGAAATGGTGCAGGGTCTGCAGCAGAAACCATATGAAGAGAGACTGAGAGAGCTTAATATGTATACTCTTGATGAAAGGAAGGACAGGGGGGACGTGATAGAAACTTTCAAGTACCTCAAGGGAATCAACAAAGTCCAGGAGGGTAGCATCTTTCAGAAAAAGAGATGTGTAAGAACAAGGGGTACAATTTAAAGATAGAGGGGGACGGCTCAGGGGTAATGTGAGGAAATTGTTTTCACGGAGAGAGTGGTGGATACATGGAACCGCCTTCCTGAGGAGGTCGTTGGGTCTAAAACAGTGGGGGAATTCAAACATGCATGGGACAGACATAAGGCAATTATAGTGGGGGGTTGCAGGAAGTAGGCCGTTGGTTAACTAGAATCTGCAGCTTATCCAGTAGGTAGGGAAATGGACAGACTGGGTGGGCCAAGTGGTCCTTATCTGCCGTCAAAGTCTATGTTTCTATGTAAATGAAGGTGCGTCTCAGGTGATTTCCCGGGTGCTGATACAATGAAGGAAGGCAAATCCCAGAAAATAAACTTTTACAAAAGCGTGTAGCACTGGTGGTCTCACTCAAGCTCAGGATGAAATGAAGCAGACAAAACTGCAGCAAACCAGATACAAACAGCAGTTTAATGACTGATGAGTAACTGCTGCCCTAGCACCTTGGCCCTACTATCAGGCCTCCATTTAGTTGAAGGCCTGATTGTAGGGCCGAGGCACTACGGCAGAAGTTACTCTTCAGTCATTAAACTGCTGTTTGTACCTGGATTGCTGCCATTTTGTCTGCTTCATTTCATCCTGATATGGGTCCCCAGCAACAAGGTTTCACACAGGACCCCAAGATAGCTAGTGCCAGCACTTAACCGTATGGGTTTCTGGGACAGGAGAACAGGAAGCACAGAGAGAGCAGGTATAGAGAATGTGGGGAGTGGTGCAGTGCAGTGGTTGTGGGGCAGCAGTCCTCAGGGAGACCTTCTGGAGACTGCAGTGCTGCCCCATCTGTGTGCATCTCTCTGGGTTGGTGGAGAAGGTCTCTAGATTCGAGGCTGCATTGGTGGTGAGTCAGAGGAGGTCACTAGACTTGGGGCTTTGTTGACTAAGAGTCAGGTAACATTTTCTCCCACCCAGTGACCACTAAGTCTGACACCATTATCTCAAGGGTTGCCAGATAGGAGGAGTGGCTGGACTATGGTGGGCTTGAAGAGGGAGGGGGTGGCAGGATCTGGAAGGTTGGGGGGGTCACAGGCACGTTCCTCATCCACAACTGGTTCCACTGCGCAACTCCTTCGCCACTGTGGCAGAGTGGGACTGCAAAGTGGCAACCATGGCAGTGGCTGTTGAGGAGGTGGGGGCCCTCCCAGGTGGAGGCCTCAAGGTGGGTGGAAGAGAAACCCAGAGAAAGAGGAAGCAACTTCTGGTGGGGGGGCTTAGTTGTCAGGGGGATAGATCTGGCAGTAGGAAAGGGGGAAGACTGGAATGTCAGGTGCCTACCTGGTGCCACAGCATGGAGAGATGGGAAGCATATCCTATGGATCGCTAGAGCAATAGGAAGGGAGGGGAAGCTGGATGTTATTCTTCACCTGGGTGCAAATGACCTGGCTAGGGATGGGGACGGTACAGTGCAGCGTGAGTTTAGGGAGCTGGGAAGGAGCCTTAGACCGGTGGCGCACTCTGTAGTTTTTGCTGAGGACCTGCCATTCTGTGACAGGGGGAAGTTGATGGAGCTCGCACCAATGCCTTCTACTCATGGTTGAATAAATGGTGCAGATTGGAGGGGTATGGCTACACTGGAGACTGCGGGCCCACCTGGAAGGATAAGGGCCTATTCAGTGGTGATGGCCTGCATCCATCTTGGAGGGGAACCACAGTTCTCAGTGGATGGTTTAAATATTTCTTTGATGAGTATTTGGGGGGTGGTGGAAGAAGAAGAAGAAGAGGCAGGAACTGTCCCCCCAATAGGCTAAAATTATATGTGGAGGAATCCTAAGGTGCGAGAGTACCACCACAGAGCAAGTAGATCAAGGTAGTAGAGGGTTAGCAAAGCGGGGCGAATCAGAAAAAAAGAGGGAGGAAGGGGCACAAAAGGAAAAGGTGTAGTAACAAGCAGAGAGCTAAGAAAATCAATAAAATGTCACCAACTTAATCTGGTTCAATTTCAGTTGGTTACCATCTACATCCCCCCCAGGTCGCCCCTGAAAAAGGGACTTCTAGTCTTAGTGGGCCTACCCGGTCAACAAAATTCAATAAACAATATTAATCAACAATAAACAAAATCTGGAATGCCATGTGTTCTAATGCTAGAGGTCTAGGAAATAAGATCGCAGACCTAGAAGCCATCATGGCAGATGCCGACCTTGATATTGTGGCAATTACTGAGTCATGGTGCTCTGTCAAACCATGACCGGGACAAGGTCATACCTGGCTACACAATGTTCAGGAGGGACAGGGTAGGAAGGAAAGGAGTTGGGGTGGTGCTTTATGTAAAGGGAAGCATAAAAGCATCAGAAATATAGGTAAATCAGGGGGAAGCAGAAGTGCTGTGGGGTCACCCTTGAACTAGGCAACAAAGCTACTGTTTGGACAGGTGTGATCTACAGGCCTTCAGCCTATAGGGAAGACTTTGAAAAGGAAATCTTAGAAACAATTGATAAAATGACTGAAAAGGGGGAGATGTTGCTGGTGGGGGACTTCAGTCTGCCGGATGTAAATTGGAGCCTTCCTGCGACAGCTTCAGCTAGAAGTAGGAACATACTGGACTCCTGCAGGGGGAGTTCCTCAGGCAACTAGACAGTGAACCCACTCATGATGGGGCAGTACTTGATCTGGTGCTTACTAACAGGGAAAGTGTTGCGGATGTCAAGGTGGGAAGTCATCTGGGGACCAGCGATCATTGTATAGTGTGGTTCAACATAAGAACAGCTGTGGAATCCAGCCACACAATGGCAAGGGTCCTGGATTTCATAAGAGCTAATTTTACTAAGATTAGTGACTGTCTCAGGAATTACCTGGCAGGAGGAGAGGACCTGGAGGGGGTGCAGGAAAAGTGAGTTAAAATAAAAGAGGGCATAGTGATGGCAGTGAACCTCTGAGTCAAGCAGATAAGCAAAAGTGAATGAAACAGGAGACCTCTGTGGTTCTCAAAAGAGATAGCAGAAATGATAAAGGCTAAAATTCAGAAGATTAAAGGAGACCCAGAGGGACGAGGATAGGGAAGCATGCCTGGGAAAGCAGAGGGAGGCAGGCAAAGCCAAAAGGAGTGCAAAGGCCCAAACTGAAGAAAGAATAGTTCAGGGAGCATCAAAAGGGGACAAGGCATTTTTTAGGTATGTTGGCAAGAGAAGGAAGACAAAGGGGAGGGATTGTAAAGAAGGAGGGTGGTGACTGTACCAAGGGGGATCAAGAAAAGGCAGACATCTTGAACAAATACTTTTTCTTAGTTTTCACAGTAGAAGGGGAAGGGGTGGATCTCAAAAAGGCACCAGGAGCATTGAGGGCAAGGAAGCGGACTCCAGTCAATTTTCTGATGAGAAAGTCCAGAAAGCATTGGCTAACCTGAAGGGAGACAAAGCTGTGAGACTACGTGGGGGATATCCAAGGGTGCTAAGAGAGCTCAGAGAGTTAGTGGCTGCACCTCTGTCAGATCTTTTTAACAAATCACTGAAGACCGACGTGGTCCAGGGGGACTGAAGAATAGCAGAGGTAGTCCCACGTCACAAAAGTGGTAGCAGGGAGGAGTCAGGAAACTATAGGTCTGTCAGCCTGATATTGGTGGTGGGTAAGTTAATGGAGAGGGACATGTGGGGAGTGGTGCAATGCACTGGCTGTGGTGCAGCAGTTTTCCGGGAGACATTCTGGAAACTACGTTGCTGCCCTATTTGCAGGCAACTGTCAGCTCCGAGGGAGGAGGTTGCCCATCTCCAGGCTGAATTGGCAAGGACTATGGAGGTCTCCCCCACCCAAAGAGCACCAGTGCCACAACCACTGCCTCAGAGGTTGCCAAGTATGAGGAGCAGTTGGACCACAGTGGGTTCTGGGAGAGTGAGGGTGGTGGAACAGAGGCGCATCCCTCTAGTTGTACCTCTAAGCAATTCATATGCCATTCTGGCAGAGCAAGGTTCCTCTGTGATGACACCCTCAGTGGAGACCAAGAAGAATGCTGGGAACATCCACAAGGGAGACCCACAAAAGGGTGGTGGGGGACACCACAGGTGAAGGAAACAGCTTCTGGTAGGGGACTCAGTTGTTGGGGGGGGGTAGAACTGGGTAAGGGAGGGGAGAGGGCATTAAGGTGACTGCCTGGTGCCATGGCTTGGAGTGACAGGAAGCGAATCCTCAGGATTGCAGAAGCAGCATCACAGGAGCAGGAACTAGATATCATTGTCCACCTTGGGACAAATGACCTAGCTAGTCATGAGATCAGTGCAGTGCAGGATGAGTTTGTGGAGTTGGGGAGGGGCCTCAGACAGGTTGCAAGCACGGTAACCTTCTCAGAGGTGCTGCCAGTCTATGGCATGGGTGAGGCTAGGGTACTGCACACCATGCAGTGTAATGAATGGTCGCAAAACTGGTGCAGGGCACAGGGCTTTGGCTTCATTGGGGACTGGGGGTCTACCTGGAGAGATGAAGGTTTATACTGGCACAATTGTATGCATCTGTCCAGGAAGGGAACCAGCTCGGAGGTGATAGGTTTAAATGCTTCCTTGGCAAGCCTTTAAACTAGTCAAGGGGGGAGGTGCTGATAGGAAGCAGAAAATTTCAAGCCTCCCCCCACAAAACATGGCAGATAGTAAGGTAAACACCGAGGTACAAAGCTTGACAGAGGGCAGGACAGGGGCAAATGGCAAAACAGACAAAGACAATAAGGGCAGGGATGGGGGAAAAAGATAAAGCCAACATTAAATGGAGGGCAGTGAGTACCAATGCCCGTAGTCTGGGAAACGAGCTTCCTGAGCTTGTAGCCCTGATGGAAGAGGAACACTTGGATATTGTGGCAGTCATGGAAACATGGTACACTGAGAACCATGACTGGAATGTCAACATACCAGGGTACACAATCTACAGAAGGGACAGGGAGGGTAAAAGAAGAGGTGGAGTAGCTCTCTACATAAAGGAAGGGATTAAAGCTACAGAACTGAAAGGTAAAGGGGGAGGACAAGAGACACTGTGGATCACCTTGGAGACAGAGAGTGGCATCACAATCCGCAAAGGAGTTGTATACAGACCCCCGTCTCAAGGGGAGGAAATGGACAAGAAAATGATAGAAGACATTCTCAAAATGGCTGAAAAAGGGGAGATATTGTTGATGGGGGACCTCAGTATGCCAGATGTTGATGACATGTACTGCAGCCACATCCAAGAGCAGGGTCATTCTCGATGCCCTACAGGGGGCATGCCTTAGCCAGTGTTGGAACCCACTTGGGAGGGAGCAATATTAGACCTGGTACTCTCAAATGGAGAGAGGATCACAGAATTAGAAGTCAGTAGCCATCTGGGAACAAGCAACCACTGCACAGTGTGGTTTACAATAAGCACAACCATGGAGACAAGCCATACAAAAACAAGGATTTTGGACTTCAGAAGGGCTGACTTTGGCAAAATGGGTGAATACCCAAGGAATGCACTAGCAAATGGGCAGAAAGGAGGGGTGGAAGAACAATGGAGAAAAATCAAAACTGCGATCATGGAAGCAACAAGCCTTTGTGTGAAACAAATAAAGAAAACAAAGCGGAGTAAAAAGCCACTGTGGTTCTCAAAAGAGGTGGCAGGGAAGGTTAGGGAGAGAAAGGCAGCATTCAGAAAGTATAAGAAATCACAGAAGGAGCACGACAGGGAACTGTATCAATTAAAGCAGAAAGAAGTGGGGAAGGCGGTCAGAATAGCAAAGGCCCAAACCGAGGAAAAGATAGCCAACTTAGTTAAGAAGGGGGATACAAACTTTTACAGGTACATTCGGGAGCACAGAAAGGCTAAGGGAGGGACAGTGAAGATTAATAAAGGAGAGGGGAGGTGGGCAGAGGGAGAGTGAAAAGGCAGAGATACTGAATGAATACTTTTGCTCAGTATTCACAAAAGAAGAAGAGGAGGAGTTACCTAAACCAAACAATAGAAGCACTCTGGGTAGGGGGGTTGACACCAGTCCATTTACAGAAGAAAGAGTCCTGAAAGAACTCCTAAAACTCAAGGTGGACAAAGCAATGGGGCCTGACAGGATTCACCCCAGAATCCTAAAAGAACTTAGGGGGGACCTAGTGACACCACTGACCACCCTTTTTAACAAATCATGGGAGGATGGGGTGGTACCTGAGAACTGGAGGAGGGCAGATCTGATTCCCCTTCACAAAACTGGGAGCAAGGCAGAAGAAGGAAACTACAGACCTGTTAATTTGACTTCAGTGGTAGGGAAAATGATAGAATCACTTCTGAAAGAAAGAATTGTTGAGTACCTAGAGACCAGCGGGACACAGAACCCAAAGCAGCATGGAGTCACAGCAGGAAGGTCATGTCAGACGAATCTAATCGATTTTTTTGACTAGGTGACTAAAGTAATAGACCAGGGAGGGGCTGTGGATATGGCCTACCTAGACTTTAGCAAGGCATCTGACACAGTCCTGCACAAAAGATTAATAATCAAGTTAGCCAGCCTGGGAGTGGGTCCCAGGGTGGTAGCCTGGGTAGCAAACTGGCTACACAACAGGGCACAGAAGGTAACAGTGAATGGAACTCACTCCAAAGAAAGGGGGGTTACTAGTGGAGTACCTCAGGGTTCAGTACCGGGTCCAGTCCTCTTTAATGTCTTTATAGGTGACATTGTGGAGGGTCTGGAAGGAAAGGTATGTATCTTTGCAGATGACACAAAGATCTGTAATAGAGTTGATACGCAAAGGGGGAGTGGAAAGGATGAGAAGTGACTTGGCAAGGTTGGAGGAATAGTCAGACATATGGCAACTTAGAGTCAATGCAAAGAAGTGCAAAGTAATGCACCTGGGAAACAAAAACCCAGGAGAAGAGTACACAATGGCAGGGGAGGTACTAACAACAATAATAATGGAAAGGGACCTGGGTGTAGTCATATCAGATGACCTAAAGGTGGGCAAGCAATGTGAGAAGTCAGTAAGGACAGCCGTTGGGATACTGGGATGCATAGGGAGAGGCATCACAAGTAGAAAAAGGGAATGGTTATCCCTCTGTACAGACAGTTGGTGAGACCCCATCTGGAGTACTGCGTGCAGTTTTGGAGACTCCATCTTCGCAAGGACATAGACAGGATGGAGGCAGCCCAGAGGATGGCAACTAAATGGTGTAGGGTCTGCATCAGAAACCATAAGAAGAGAGACTGAGAGAGCTTAATATGTATATCCTGATGAAAGGAGGGACGGGGACATGATACAGAAACTTTCAAGTACCTCAAGGGAATCAACAAAGTCCAGGAGGGTAGCATCTTTCAGAAAAAGAGATATGCAAGAACAAGGGGGCACAATGTAAAGATAGAGGGGGGACGGCTTAGGGGCAATGTGAGGACATTTTTTTTTCTTGGAAAGAGTGGTGGACACATGGAACCACCTTCCTGGGGAGGTTGTGGGGTCTAAAACAGTGGGGGAATTCAAACATGCATGGGACAGACCTAAGGCAATTATAGTGACGGGTGGGAGGAAGTAGGCTGTTGGTTAACTAGAAACTGCAGCTTTTCCAATAGGTAGGGAAATGGGCAGATTGGGTGGGCCAAGCGGTCCTTATCTGCCATCAAAGTCTACGTTTCTATGAAACACTGCTAAAGGAAATGATTGTGGAATATCTGGTATCCAGCAGATTACAGGATCCAAGGCAGCATGGTTACACAGGGGGAAGGTCATGCCAAATAAATAGATTTCTTTGATTGGGTGACCAAGGAGTTGGATCAGGGAGGGGCCGTGGATGTGGCCTACCTGGAATTCAGCAAGGCTTTTGACACTGTTCCTCATAAGAGACTGGTAAACAAGTTGGGGAACTTTTGGATGGGCATTAAGTTGGCAACCTGGGTAAAAAAATGGTTAGGTGGCAGTACACCGAGGGTAGTAGTTGGCTCCAAGGAAGGGAGGGTGATGATTAGTGGGGTACCTCAGGGATCAGTGCTGGGCCAGTCCTCTTCAGTGTCTTTATAGGCAAAATAGCAGAGGAACTGGAAGGAAAGGTCTGCCTCTTTGCAATGACACCAAGATCTGCAACAGAGTGAACACTATGGGAGGGGGTGGAAAAGTTGGCCAGGGATCTGAAAAAACTGGAGGAGTGGTCAAAGGTATGGCAGCTAGGTATTAATGCAAAAAAGGGTAAAATAATGCACATGGGCTATAGAAACCCATGAGCAGAGTACAAAATGAGTGGAGTGATACTGACAATTACCAAGCATGAAAGAGACCTAGAAGTAATCATTTCAGATGACCTAAAGGTGACCAGGCAGTGTGACAAGGCAGTCAGTAGGGCTGGTGGGATGCTGAGGTGCATAGGAAGGGGCATCACCAGCAGGAAGAGGGAGGTGGTGCTGCCCTTGTACAGATCGCTGGTAAGACCTCACCTTGAGTGCTGTCTCCAGTTCTGGAGGCCACATCTTAGGAAGGACATAGAGTGGAGGTGGTCCAGAGAAGGGCTACCAAAATGGTGTGGGGTCTGCATCAAAAACACTACAAGGAGAGGCTAAAAGAGCTAAATATTTACACCCTGGCAGAGAGGAGGGAGAGGGTGGATATGGCAGAGACATATAAATACAGGTTAACAAAACACAAGTGCGGTATTTTTCAGAGCAACAGGTGATCTGGAACAAGGGGGTATGCTATGAAGCTGGAGAGGGGGTACGGTCAGGAGGGATGTGAGGAAGTATTTTGTCACAGAAGGGGTAGTGGATGCCTGGAACAGCATTCCAGTGGACGTAGTGGGGCAAAAACAGTGGTGGGGTTCAGAAATGCCTGGGATAGACACAAAGGAATTGAAGGGGAAAGGAGGGGAAGAGATGACATTGTAGATCAAGTAAAGATCTACAGCAAAATATTAAGGTTAATAAAATATGGGCAGACTAGGTAGGCTTGGTGGCCCTTATCTGCAATCACATTCTATTTTGCTAGTTGGATATTACTGTATAGCAGAATCTTACTTGGTTTAAACTGGCCCTAAATTGCTTAAGGAAGCTGTTGAATAAAACTCTAAAACCACTTTCTGTGGTATGCTTCTTTGGGAAACGAAATATACTGTATATACAACAGAATAGGTAATGACTGAAAAGGAGTTGGGGAACAAGAAGATCATGAAATGGGAAACGGGTAGTGTGCTTAGGAAGGCAGGTGATCATTTGTAGTGAAAAAAAGTAATGTGTTTTTAGACCAGATGTGTAGAGGCTGGAGAGCAGATGAGACAAAGCTCAAGCCGAAATCTCATCTTAGTGTCCATGGCAAAGTGACCAAATGCTCTACCCCTGACAGTGGGCCTGGATAGTAAAGAGGTAGACGGAAGGTACAGAGAATAGACTGGAGCTGTAGAAGTGAATCAGTCAAAGTTGGAGAGCAGGGATGGCACAATGCTACGAAAAATTCTGAAGACAAGATAAGAACCTTAAATACGATTCCCTGGGGCAAGGAGAGCAGTGGATATTGATAAAAGCTAGTGTGAAAGGATGAGATTTGGGTATCTCTTTAGACATGGGCAACAGTATGTAACACATGTTGAAGTTTGACTTGGATGTACTGGGAAGGCTAAAGAGGAGAGATTTATAGAGATTGGGGTTGAGAGGTAATGAAAAAGAGTTGTGAACACTTGGAATAAACTCCCAGAGCAAGAGTTATCAACTGATATTTTAACAACATATAAGTTCAGACTCAAGTGCTTTGGAAAAAAGGGGTGATGGAATGTTTCCACTGAGCTAGTTGGAGGCAGTAACTTGATGGACCAATGCTCTTTTTTTCACCATAAAGATGTAGGTATGTGCAGTATGTATGTATGCATTTGCGTATAAGCAAATGCAAACATGAGCCACAGGAAGATATGGTTAGTGCTGAAGTGGATATACAGATATGATATGGAGTTCAAGTATCTTGGTATCACGCTGGATAGTACCCTCTCCTACACTCAGCATATAGACACTGTTGCCAAGGCCGCCAATATACGGATTGGTCTGTTGCACAAACATAAGCACTGTATGTCTGCTGATGCCCTTAGACTGGCCATCTACAGCTCTGTCACCTCTATCACTGACTGCGGTCTTGCCATCTATGGCTCCGCTTCTACAACTGCCCTCCGCAGGATCTCAGTTTCACTCAACAAAGCCTGCAGGCTATTAACGAGCACGGCCCGCCAAACACACACCTGTGACCTCTACACACAGGCTGGCTGGCTACCACTACTCAGCAGAATACAATACCAAACCTGCCTACTTACCAAAAAGTTTCTCCTTGGACTCATGCCCCCAAGTGTAGGTACGCTCCTTACTGCCTACAGTGGCATTCAGCATACTTCGAGTGCCCAATATCAAACCTTCCAGGTTCCCAGATGTCGAACCTCTATGGGTCAGTGGTCCTTCACCCATAGGACTCCACAGTGGTTCAATACCCTCAACAAAGAAGCACTTTCCTCTGCTATGCTTGGACCCTTTAAAAGGAATCTCCAACGTTACCTCACCTCTGCCACTCATTGTGACTGCTTCTCCTAAAAGGTCTGCTCCAACCACCACCTACTTACTCAAAACCAGTGACCCACCTCCTACCTGAGCATCATTCTCTCTGGTCCCTGCTCTTCTACGTGACCCTTTTCCTGCTCCCCTTCTCCGCAATACTAGACACCCTCCCCCTCCCCCTGACAGCAGCCCCTTCACCTGCCTACTTCCTTCTCTTCCCCCTCCTACCCAATCATACGCTTATAGTCCGATTGCTTCTCAGTCGCTTAATCTCTTACCGTTACCTCAGCCAGCTGCTTACTTAAGTTGCTCTCTAGTTAAGTCTTTTATTTCTAAAGTGTGTTGTAACTGTAAAAAAAAAAAATGCCAACCTTGGTATGTGTTATGATTGTACATCTTTGACAACTTTTCTATGTATGTCCCCCCCCCCCCATCTTAAAGGTATTTGTAATCCTAGAGTTTAATAAAATAAATGTAACCCCCCTGCAAATGGGGGTTCCCAAAAGACTTCCAGGAGCTTGCTTGAATGCTCCAAGCCTGAATGGTGTTTGGCTTTAAGCATTTATCAGTGAGTGTTTTAGAACCTCTGGTACTGTCTCTTTAAGAGCTGTCTGCTTGCAGACATAATTATTTGTATGGGGGACTGTGTGTTTCTTTGATTGAGTACCACTCAAGCTGCTGCCAATTCACCCCATTTTGCAGTCACTAGGAGTGCAAAGGAACCTGTCTGAAAGATGTAACTGATTGCCAGAAATCATTTACAGTAATAATAAAATTACAGTTTGTCTAACCTGCTTTCTTTGCAGTCAGAACTGTCTGCCTAGTTCCCATTCTGGTTTTGAACTGCTGAACTGGACCAATCAGTGTGGGTAAACTAGCTCTAAAATGATGCCTTGGACGAATCAGAACTTGGGACTCATAATCTGAGCCAGCCACAAGAGGATTGTATGGCAGTGACTCTGGGAGATGTAGTTTAGACTTCAGTGCCTTTTGGACCAACAGCAGCAGTCTATTGTGAGTGACAGCCAATCCAGTCAAGAACTGGGAGGAACTCAAAGGAAGTGCCCGGTTTTTGTCTGTTGGGAGTTTCAGTTTGAGATCTGAAGTGAAGGGGAAAGAAACCCTGTGCTCCTTCAGTGCACAGTTTCAGTCAAAACGGTGCAAGGCCCAGAGTTCCGGTCTACAACTTGTGTAACTGCTTGTTAGGACTGAATCCGTCCTGTGAAAAGAATCAAAGGATCTCTGAAGAGTAGAAACCAGGCTCACCCTGTAGAAGACTGAAGAAATTGTTGAATTACACTCGGTCTGTCAGGAACTGAATCTGCTGTGTGTTCTCCTGGTTATTGTGCAGTAATTGCGATTGGGATACAGATGCAGCCTGCCTGGTATAGTGCTTTTTTACCATATAAATGTGTGAGGAGTCTCTTGGAGATCAAAAGTAGCCCTGCTGACATTGAAGGACCATATCTTCTTTGGAGGTCGTGAGTACTAATTCGGGTCGCTCCTGTTGAATTGCCACATTAAATCCAAATGGAATTACTGTACTGCTGACTGTTTAATTTTCCTTTTCTCTGTGTGAAAGGGCCCCTACCAGCTGCCACGGTTTGGACTAGCCACTAGGGCCTGGGTACCCAGGGACAGTAACTGGTAGGGATAGGCCTGTGCACAGAGCCATAGGTAGATAGTAAAGTGATAAGCTAATTAACCTGATTTCCCCCTGTCCTTGTTATATCCCCCTAAATAAATCAGAGCTGTTTGTTTCAACAAAGTTATACTGCCTGAGGTATTTGTCTATGTTAAAGTACTGTACTGTGATTGTTGCACTGTATCTTATTTTACAGGATGTCCCGTGCCTGAACCAGCCTTGGGGGTAAGTGTATACTGTGAAGGTAATTCTGCATATTGTGGGGCCACTAGTGGGAAGAAAGGGGTTGCAGTGTCCCAGAGGGCTGTGACCAAGATTTAACTATTGCAAACCCTGACCTCTGGGTGGAGGCACCCGCCATTGGATCCAGGCCCCTCAACCTGTTAGTGGCAAATCAGGCAGGGTAGTAGCCCCTGGGATAGCGCCATCTAGGGTTACATTTTGGAGGCTCACCGCTGGGATTGTGTGTCCTCTAGTGGCCATATTTACAAACCACTGTTAAGGGAAAAAATAAATAAATAAATAAATGGGTACCCGACAGAAGTGGCTGTGCACCGGCTGGTGGAGTGGTGTACTGGGGAGAGATCGACTCCCAAAATGCTATGCTTATCCTGGACATCCCCTGGGTATCAATCAGGACACTGTGCAGGAGTACTTTCCAAGGTGGAAGGTTTACAAAATCCTGTGGTGGTGGGTCGGCACGCTAATCTGCTCACCCACACTTTCCTGGCCCTAGTAGAGTTTAAGGATCCCATAGATAGCTCCAAAGTACCACAGACCATTACCCCAGAGGGAGCCCTCACTGCTTGGAGAGTGATAACTAAGGACAGTAAAGACCCGGGGGGGAATGAGCCCCCACCACTATCTGAAACTTTTGAGGAGAAATTTGCTAAATGGTTGCTGGGAGAAGGGAAAACTGTGGAGGACTTGAAGAAACTATTCTTGCCACCTGGGGGTGTTCCTCCCCCAACACCCTCTCCTGCTCCAGTACCCGTAATGGTGGCTGAACCAATGCAGACTCTATTTGCACCTGCCATTAGTCACGACTCTTACCGAAGGTTGAGGATCTTCTCTGGCACCCTCCCCACCCCCCAAGGGGAGGATGACTGGGAGACCTGGATAGACTATGTTGCCCCCCAAGTGCTAGAATGGCAATGCTCGGAAGCCGAAAAGCGAAAGAGGGTTAGTGAGAGCCTCCGAGGTCCTGCCCTGGCTACCATCCGTGCTAAACGGGCCAGTAACCCTGAAGCGACTGCACAAGCCTATCTTGAGGCCTTGGAGAATGTGTATGGGAGCCCAGATTCTGATGAGGACCTATGGTGGAGAGTAAGAAATGCACAACAGTACCAAGGGAGGAGTTGTCTGTGTATGTCTCTCGGCTGGAAAAATTGTTGCAAGAATGCCTCAGAAAGGGTAGTTTGCCAGCGATTGAACTGGACCGAACCAGACTGGACAGAATCCTTAAGTCTGCCCCTTCTCAGAACTGCTGTTGCTTCCAGTTACTTGGCAAATCGACTGGAATCCCACCCTCCTATGATGAGTTAATGAGAGAAATTGAGGAGTTGAGAAAAGGCGACCTCGGAGGGACCTGCACCAATAGCTGCGGCTATGACCCGAGTGACTGAGGGTGGCCCATCAAGTGAAGTTCAGGGGCAGAGGTTGGCAGTCAATGAGTGCTCTGATAAGGAAAAAGATATGCCACAATGGGGTGAACTGTTGAGAGAGATCCGGGAATTCAAAAACAGTCCCTTTATGAAGGCCACGCCTGCAAGTACGGGCCCCGACCTATATCCGACTGCATCTGCTATGGGGTGGGGATACCCACCCATGTATCTCCTGCTGATAACAGCTCAACTCGATTCCTTGACCATGGAAGTGGAGAAACTGACGAGATGTCTCCAAATGCTTATCACGCCGCCAGACAGAGATGGCACCGGTTTCCAGTTAGTAATACCCCGCCCTGGCTCCCAGTGTGGCACCTCGGCCAGCTCAAACTCCAAAAGTATGTTTTGCTATAATTGTGGGAAGGATGGGCCATGAAAGGGAATGCCAATCCCCAAAGACACTGACAAAGTTGCATATAGGCTACAAGGAGAGCTTCGGAGAACAAATCAGTGGTTAAGAGGTGCACGAAATGATCCCAGTGAGGGCACCAAAAATGCTAATTCACGTCCTTTTGTGGCAAGGTCAGTTGCCCAGGCCCCACTACCGCCTCTCCAGACTGGTCCAGAATAGTGGGTCCTCTCATGGAGACCACTGTAAAGGTAAATGGAGTGTCTACAAGAGCTGTATTAGACAGTGGCTCCAAGTGACAATTATGTTTCAAGATTGGTATCAGAAGCATTTGTCAGGACGTACCTTCCAACCATTAGAAGGACTGCATGTATGGGGTTAAGTGAGAAGGCCTACCCCTATTCTGGGTATATCCGAATTTGGCTGTCTTTCCCCACCTCCGTGGCTGGAGTGGCCGAACAAGTAGAGACCCTAGCCTTAGTGTGTCCCCCCACTGGACTGTATGATGGTGTCCCTTTGTTGATTGGAACAAATGCTCATATGTTCAGAAGGCTGGCACATTTGTGTTATGAAAAACAGGGGTCAAAGACTAGTAGAGCTTTAAGAGTTCCGGCTTTAATTAAGAAGGCCTATGAGGCAAGAGAGATGCTGAAAATATAGAACCAGAGGAACCGTCGGAATTGTATGGAAGAAGGATCCTGAGTCTCTGATCCTGGCACCAAATGCCCAGTGTACCTTACAGGAGAGGTCCAGATAGAAAGGATGTTAAGAATAAAATATTAATGTTGGATGCACCAGGCTATGGAAAATTGCCAGAGGGACTGCTGGTCATGCTTTTCAGTATTTTGCCCGCTAGAGCCCATGCTTATGCCAGAAGGGTAATGGTCCAAGTTCATAATGTGTCTGAAAGAGACATTCGAGTAAATAGAGGTTGCATCCTGGCTAATGTGCATTGTGCAGACACTGCAGTGCTACCCAGCAGCAAGAGTTCAAGGAAGAATGACAGAGTAACGCCTGACTTGTTTGATTTCGCAACCCCGCTGCCAGCTGAATGGAAAGTGAGGATCAGTGAGAAGCTTGCCCAGAGAGACCAGGTGTTTTCTTTAAAGGAATGGGACGTAGGATGCGTGCAAGGAGCTGAGCACAATATCCGCTGCATGATCAAAGACCATTTCGTGAGAGGTCTCGACGCCTGGCACCTGCTGATATAGATGATGTGAGACGGCATCTGCAAGAGATGTTAGCGGCTGGTGTAATACAAGAATCCAGAAGCCCTTATGCTTCCCCATTGTGGTAGTGAGGAAAGAATGGGACAGTAAGGATGTGCGTGGATTATCGCACCTTAAACCGGCGGACTATCCTGATCAGTACACAATGCCCGCATTCAGGATGCTTTGGACTGCCTAAACGGGAGCAAGTGGTTCTCTGTGCTGGATCTCCTCGCAGTGGGTATCACTACCAGGACCCGATGGCCCCAGAGGACCGCGGAGAAGACAGCCTTTATCTGTCCGGGCTGGCTTCTATGAATTCATGAGGATGCCTCAAGGGATTTCAGGTGCCCCAGCCACTTTTCAACGATTGATGGAGCGTAGCAGTGGGGACATGAACTTACTAGAGTGCCTGGTATACCTAGATGATGTTATTGTGTTTGGCAGCTCACTGGAGGAACATGAGAGCAGATTATTTAAGGTATTGGATCGACTGGAGGACTTTGGCCTTAAACTGTCCATTGATAAGTGTCAATTCTTTCAAACATCAGTAAAGTATGTGGGACACATAGTATCCACCGAGGAATAGAGACCGACCCAAGTAAAGTTGAGGCCTTGACCACCTGGCCACAGCCCAAAAATCTAAAAGAACTGCAAAGATTCCTGGGATTCTGTGGTTATTATCGGCGTTTCATCAAGGACTATTCAAGAGTGATCCGCCCTTTACTTAACCTTACTCAAGGGTATCCCCAACCCACAAAAAATACCAAAAGTCAGCGTCCCTCAAGACTGAAAGAGTGTATTTTCATCGGAGTGAAGTATTTGGGGCCCGCTGGACTCCTGATTGTGAGACTGCTTTTCATGAGATCATATATCAACTTACCCATGCTCCAGTGCTGGCCTATGCCGATCCAAGAAAACCTTACGTCCTGCACACTGATGCTAGCTTGCAAGGGTTGGGGGCTGTGTTGTACCAAGAGCACGAGAATGGCCTGAGACCAGTGGCCTTTGCCAGTAGAAGCCTGACCCCATCCGAAAAGAACTATCCTGTACATAAGTTAGAGTTCCTAGCTTTGAAGTGGGCTATTGTTGACCAATTCCATGAGTACTTATATGGGGCTAAAATACTAGTAAAACTGACAATAATCCTTTGACCTATGTGCAGACCTCAGCTAGTTGGATGCCACTGGCCACAGGTGGCTTTCTGCATTATCTACATATGACTATGCTCGATCACCCGAGCAGGTCTGAACCACATAGATGCTGATGCTCTCTCCGGAGGCCTGTTCCCCAGAATGATTGGGTCCGATTGGCAGAACCTGACATTCGGGCACTCTGCCGGAAGTTTGACAGGAGGAACAAATGTCCACGGACGAGTGGACTGCATGGATTGCTTGGGACCCTCTGAGAATTGCATACCTGCTGCTTATTGCCACTTTTCTGCAATAGACATTGGTGCACTGCCTCAGCTGGACAATGACAGTATTCAGCGGGCTCAACTCACGATCCTATGATCAAATCAGCTTTAGAAGCCCTCTATGCAGGAAAAGATGTGTCCAAATTACGCCCACTGATTTGAGAACTGCACTGTTATACAAAGAAGGTCCTAAGTTGAAACTGATCAATAAACTGTTATATAGAGAAACAGTAGACAGAGGGGACAAGTAGACAAACAACAACTGGTGCTGCCCACTGCCTTCGAGACTCAGTATTGAGGTCCTTGCACAACCACATGGGGCACCTTGGCATAGACAGAACACTTGACTTGGTGAGATCCAGATTCTATTGGCCTAAGATGGCTGATGTGAGCAACACATACGAACTTGTAGTCGCTGCTTACAGAGGAAAGCTTTGCCCCAGAGGGCTGCCCCCCTTGTTAACATAACCACCAGTGCACCCATGGAGCTGGTCTGTATTGATTTTCTGAGTTTGGAGTCAGATCAAAGAAATATCAGTAATGTGCTGGTGGTCACTGACCATTTCACGAGATATGCCCAAGCTTTCCCCACCAAAGACCAGAAAGCATCCACTGTAGCCAAAGTACTCGTAGAAAACTTTTTGTTCACTATGGGGTCCACAAAGAATCCATTCTGATCAAGGGAGAGACTTGAGAGTCGTCTGATCAAAGAGATGCTTTCTCTGTGGGGAGTGAGAAAGTCCAGAACCACCTCTTACCACCCCAGGGACCCACAGCCTGAACGCTTTCAACCGACTTTGCTAGATATGCTAGGCACCCTGCACCCAAAGGACAAGCCTAGATGGAGCCAACAAATTAGCACCCTGGTACATGCTTATAACTGCACCAAAAGTGATGCCACTGGGTTCTCCCTACCGCCTGATGTTTGGAAGAGAAGCTCGACTACCGTAGATGTGTGTTTTGGGTCTCTCCTGATGGGGTTCAAGCTGACAACTATTTACAGTATGTGCAAAGTTAAAGGCCCAGCTAACTCATGCGTACCAACTGGCTCAAACCATGGCTGCCAAAGAAATCTGGCCAACAAAGAAAGGTATGATAAAAGGTGAAAGCACAGGAACTCCAGGAGGGAGATCGGGTATTGCTAAGAAATCTGGGACTGCATGGCAAACACAAGATTGCTGACAGATGGCACCATCTCCCTCACATTGTAGTGGGCAAACTAGATGATCTGCCAGTGTACAAAGTAAGGCCTGAGAACAATTCAAAAGATGTAAAAACAATGCATAGAAATCATTTACTACCCATTGGACAAATCCTGATTGAGTCTGAGCCCCAGAAGATGCCCCTCTGGACCAGTGACTAGAGCTGCTGCTAAGAAAAGATCAAGGAAGTCTGCACCTACAGAAGCAGAGTTAAAGTGTTCCCTGCACAAGTCCCAGTTGAGCATGACTGTCAGTCCATATCAGAAGAAAGTGAGAGTGACTTTGAATACTATCCTTCTTACGAACTGAGTCAATTGTTTGGGGCAATCCCTAGTCAATACTGGAGACAAAGCTGGGCCTTCTGGACTGTCTATGCCCCAGCTTCATCCCTGGAGCCAATGCTCCCAGAAAGTGAAGTGCAAAGCATCAGATCAGATGAAATGGAATCATTGTGCATGGTTGAACTGTTTGAGCTTTCAGGGGAGGAAAATGATAGATTGGGGCAGACTGGTGATACACTCGAACAAGAAGAGTATTTTGAGTGCCCTGACAGTCCACTGCCAGTGTCCGAAAGCTCTCCATGCGAGCCAAATGTTGTGGACTCAGAAACTGTAACTCCTGGAGCTGAAAGTGCCCCAAGTTCTAGCCTCTCTACCCCCATGGAGACTCCCCTGACAAGTGTGGACAATGCTGAAAATGAGGCTCAGAGTGCAGAGACTGTAACAGTTCCCCCTAGAAAGACTGGTCGAGCTGTAAAGCCTGTGGTGCACCTCAGTTATGATTCCTTGGGAGGCCTGTGGATTTGCCTCTCAATGTTGTCCATAAAGGAGTGTATGTGTCCCCGAGCTCACTGCCCAAACTGAGCATCAGTGCTAACTCCAAGTTACTTGTGTTGCTCCTACATGGTGCCCTTGCCCCATCCAGCCCCAAGGTAACTGATAGGAAGGGTCCCTCTTCAGGTTTCATGTACAAGAGGTAATAACTTGAGTTATGGTACAATGTGTGTGTTATACTGTGTAAAGAGTGACGTACTGCAATGTTTTCAGAAATGGTTCTTGGTAAAATGATGTATTGACTGATGATTACATGTGTGAGCCTAATGCAAATGTATATGGTTGCAGTTGAAACTTATGGGTACTTGCTTGACGCGACGCCAAGCTTTTCCCAGGCCAGGAAGGGTGTAACCCCTGCAAATGGGGGTTCCCAAAAGACTTCCAGGAGCTTGCTTGAATGCTCCAAGCCTGAATGGTGTTTGATGCTAAGCCATTTATCAGTGAGTGTTTTAGAACCTCTGGTACTGTCTCTTTAAGAGCTGTCTGCTTGCAGACATAATTAGTTTGTATGGGGACTGTGTGTTTCTTTGATTGAGTACCACCAAGCTGCTGCCAATTCACCCCATTTTGCAGTCACTAGGAGTGCAAAGGAACCTGTCTGAAAGATGTAACTGATTGCCAGAAATCATTTACAGTAATAATAAAATTACAGTTTGTCTAACCTGCTTTCTTTGCAGTCAGAACTGTCTGCCTAGTTCCCCATTCTGGTTTTGAACTGCTGAACTGGACCAATCAGTGTGGGGTAAACTAGCTCTAAAATGATGCCTTGACGAATCAGAACTTGGGACTCATAATCTGAGCCAGCCACAAGAGGATTGTATGGGCAGTGACTCTGGGAGATGTAGTTTAGACTTCAGTGCCTTTTGGACCAACAGCAGCAGTCTATTGTGAGTGACAGCCAATCCAGTCAAGAACTGGGAGGAACTCAAAGGAAGTGCCCGTTTTTGTCTGTTGGGAGTTTCAGTTTGAGATCTGAAAGTGAAGGGAAAGAAACCCTGTGCTCCTTCAGTGCACAGTTTCAGTCAAAAACGGTGCAAGGCCCAGAGTTCCGGTCTACAACTTGTGTAACTGCTTGTTAGGACTGAATCCGTCCTGTGAAAGAATCAAAGGATCTCTGAAGAGTAGAAACCAGGCTCACCCTGTAGAAGACTGAAGAAATTGTTGAATTACACTCGGTCTGTCAGGAACTGAATCTGCTGTGTGTTCTCCTGGTTATTGTGCAGTAATTGCGATTGGGATACAGATGCAGCCTGCCTGGTATAGTGCTTTCTTTTTTACCATATAAATGTGTGAGGAGTCTCTTGGAGATCAAAAGTAGCCCTGCTGACATTGAAGGACCATATCTTCTTTGGAGGTCGTGAGTACTAATTGGGTCGCTCCTGTTGAATTGCCACATTAAATCCAAATGGAATTACTGTACTGCTGACTGTTTAATTTTCCTTTTTCTGTGTGAAAGGGCCCCTACCAGCTGCCACGGTTTGGACTAGCCACTAGGGCCTGGGTACCCAGGGACAGTAACTGGTAGGGATAGGCCTGTGCACAGAGCCATAGGTAGATAGTAAAGTGATAAGCTAATTAACCTGATTTCCTGTCCTTGTTATATCCCCTAAATAAATCAGAGCTGTTTGTTTCAACAAAGTTATACTGCCTGAGGTATTTGTCTATGTTAAAGTACTGTACTGTGATTGTTGCACTGTATCTTATTTTACAGGATGTCCCGTGCCTGAACCAGCCTTGGGGGGTAAGTGTTACTGTGAAGGTAATTCTGCTATATTGTGTGGGCCACTAGTGGGAAGAAAGGGGGGTTGCAGTGTCCCAGAGGGCTGTGACCAAGTAAGTTTAACTATTGCAAACCCTGACCTCTGGGTGGAGGCACCCGCCATTGGATCCAGGCCCCTCAACCTGTTAGTGGCAAATCAGGCAGGGGTAGTAGCCCCTGGGATAGCGCCATCTAGGGGTTACATAAATAAAAAATATATATGGTTAGTGCTGACGTGCATATACAGATATGGTGATGTAAGAAGTGAAGGATGTTTCATGATTAATGAATATTGGAGGATTGTTTAATTGCTTAGCATGCTGCCTTATTCAGGAGCAACTACCAAAAGAAAAGCAGTGCACACTAGGTCCAGATCAAAGTCAGTTTATTTAATGCTCACCCAAAAACTCATAAACAGGTAACTTTGACTTACATAATTCAAATAATTGAATATGGTCTTGCATTTTATTCTTCTGCTGGAAAAACTGTATTACCTTGCATTGACATGTTGCTGAATAGGGTGTGCAGGTTTACTTTTGGTCTGTCTGTTGACTGTCATATACCTGCACACTCTATTCAATATCAGACTTGCCCAATTTGACCCAGAGGACAGAGTATCTTTTGGAATGCTGGGGATGGAAACTGTACTATAAGAGTGTATCTCGTATTCAGGGTTTATTGGCACAAAGGGAGGGTTCAGATTCTGCTGTTACTAGATCATCACTGAGATCTGTTTTGAAATGACCACACTGTAAAAACGAAATTGGTCAAGACTCCTTTCTATTATAAATTAAATATGTAAGTTGTCTGTCATATGATGTCTTTGTATATTATTTGTTGTGTGCGATCACCTATGAAAATGGGCAATTTTGTCCATTTGCCTTCGTTTTAAATAACTATTAAATATGAAATTAAAAAAAACAAAAGTGCTTTGTGCTGCTTTTAACAGTATGCTACATTTAGAACCAATACTAACCGATACTGTTGCCACTGTATCTTCTTTGTATTGAGGTGTTCTACCTCATCATTATTGGACTATGCTTGTTTAGGAACATATTCAGGCCTCTGGGATTGGCTCAGCTGGGGCTGAGGAAGTACTGCCCATGGTGGTGTGTGGCTGTGTGACTCACCAGCACAGTGATCCCTGGGATGGGCCAGGGAGCTTGCCTCTTCAACAAGGGCACACCACATGTGTGTGAGGCCTACAGTCAACTGCACAGTATCTCTGTGTTGGTAGGTGGACAAGAACATGGAAATAAATACAGGAAGAACATTTTGGCTTAGCAACAGGATGAAGGCGCTGGTACTCTCCTGCCCACTCCTTCACCTAGGACCCATGTTCCAGGGTGAAAGTGAGATGGGTGAACAACATAGGGTTGCCAAGACCTAGGTGATTGAACACGGGATTGGAAAGGTCTACACCCCATTGGCGGCTTCTACTAAGGTGAAAAACCTGGGTGTCATCCTTGACAATGGGTGGACACTTGAGTCCCAGGTGTCGTCCTTTGTCCGGAGTGGTTTTTACCACCTAAGGAATGTTACCTGGATCAAAGCCTCAATTCTGCCTTGCAACCTGCCCTCACTGGTACATGCCTTTGTAACATCTAGACTTAGCTACTGTAATGTGCTATACCTCAGGGTCAGTGAAGGGATTCCCTGTTGCCTACAGCAAGTGCATAGCACAGTGGCCAGGTTGCTAACAAGCCTTCCGAGGTCTTGCCATGTGACTCCGGTCCTGCATGAGCTGCACTGGCTGCCGTTGAGATGGAGAATTACTTTCAGGGTGGGCTTTCTCATCCATAAGGCCCTATATGGTTCAGACCCTGCCTATCTGAATGACCTCCTGACTCCTGTCCACCCTGGGCGCTCACTGTGCTCCTCCACTGAAGGCCTCCTAGTGCCCAGCTGAAGACCTCTGGAGATCATTCATTTGAGGTGGCAGACGTGGCCCTATGGAATTTGCTTCCAAGATCTTTGAGTGAGGCCCTGTCGGTGGAGGCTTTTAAATGGGGTCTGAAGGCACATCTGTTTAGAGAAGCTTTTGAGAACTATTTATGAGTTAAAGAATTAGCTGACTGCTGACTAGTTTTTTTGCTGATTTTATTTAGTTTGTTGATGCCCTTGATCACTGTCATTTTGTAATGCTGTATGGTATTTACTTCGCTTAGCCTATCTATACAGAGCCCCTGGGATTGGGCACTAAACAAATGAACCTTTACTTACTTACTTGCATACTTTACCAGGATTTCTGGAAAACCCATAAAAATCAAGGTAGGAGCCCAGGTCATTAAGTGAGTATAGGTAAGTGCATCTGAGGTAATCCTCCCTACCTTCCTCCAGACCCTCTTCCTCTATAGCAGCTTTCTGTTGTATCTTCTAACTTGCAGCACTTTTTATTGTAATAAAGTTCAAAAAATAAATTCTCCAGCTTTAATGTTAGGTTCTTACCAGTATCCCCCATTGATTTGCCTGCTCCTGTTGGAAGCTGAGAAATTTGCTATACTGCAGAGAACAAACTAGAATGCATTTGAGGAACTGGGAACTTGGTAAAACATAATATTGTAGGGGACTAGGAAGGTAAGCTACACTTTCTACAGAAAGTTTCATTATTTTCTTGTTGGCATTAAGGATTCCATTAAAGTGTAGTAATTTTATAACCAGAGGGGTTAAAATACAACTGAAGTTGCTTGATTTCTGTGCTAGACACATAGGATTTGGAAGGATATTTGTGCAATATTTTAGAAGTGTCCTGCTGGCTAAGCAGTGAGTTTATCCCTGGTTTCAGATAAAGGGTTTGTGTGTGTATTAGAAGCAGACATAGCAAATTGTCTTCACTGAAAGGCCTGCTTACATCACAGGTGTCACTAGTCAATCAATTGATTCTGGGTGGGGCTTTATCACTGCTGTCTTAAGCAACTACACAGAGAAAAGCCAGTCAGAAAAGACTTGCCTGCTCCTGTTGGAAGCTGAGAAACTTGCTATACTGCAGAGAACAAACTAGAACGTGTTTGAGGAACTGGGAACTTGGTAAAACATAATATTGTAGGGGACTAGGAAGGTAAGCTACACTTTCTACAGAAAGTTTCATTATTTTCTTATTGGCATCAAGAATTGCAGGATTCCATTAAAGTGTAGTAATTTTATAACCAGAGGGGTTAAAATACAACTGAAGTTGCTTGATTTCTGTGCTAGACACATAGGATTTGGAAGGATATTTGTGCAATATTTTAGAAGTGTCCTGCTGGCTGAACAGTGAGTTCGTTTTTATCCCTGGACTCAGTAGAGTGGTTTGTGAAGGATCAGTGGTCTAGTACATTGTGGTGTTGGTTGACTTACTATAAAGGGCAGTACTCACCAGGATGGTGGAGCAGTGGTGTATTTGATTGTTTCTAACAATGACCAGTGGTTGTGGCATACCCACCCTTCCCCTCACCCCGCCCACCGCAGGCGTGGCATTTCCTTTATAGCCAAAGTTCTGACATCACTTTATCAACAGGTCTTGGAACAGAACTGTCATATTCTTAATTACCCAGCACAGTGCATACAGGGTAAGTACACATAAACAAACAAACAAAATTATATATTACTCATTGGTTATTATAAGGAAGAGGCACATATGGGGAATGGTGCAATACACTGGCTGTGGGGCAGCAATTTTCCGGGAGACATTCTGGAACCTGCGTTGCTGCCCTGTTTGCAGGCAACTGTCAGCTCTGAGGGAGGAGGTTGCCCACCTCCAGGCTGAACTGGCAAGGACTAAGGAGGCCTCCCCACGCAAAGAGCACCAGTTCCACAACCACTGCCTCAGAGGTTGCCATGTATGAAGAGCAGATGGACCACAGTAGGTTCGGGGAGGGTGAGGGTGGTAGAACAGAGGCGTAGCCCCCGAGTTGCACCTCTACACAAATCATATGTCAGCCTGGCAAATCAAGGTTCCTCTATGATGACACCCTCATTGGAGACCAAGAAAAATGCTGGGGACATCCACAAGGGAGAACCACAAAAGAGTGGCAAGGGACACCACAGGGGAAAGAAACAGCTTCTGATAGGGGACTCTGTTGTTAGGGGTGTAGACCTGGGGAAGGGAGAGGAGAGGGAAGTAAGGTGCCTGCCTGGTACCATGGCTTGGAGGGACAGGAAGCGAATCCTCAGGATTGCAGAAGCAGCATCACAGGAGAGGAAACTAGATATCATTGTCCACCTCGGGACAAATGACCTAGCTAGGCATGAGATCAGTGCAGTGCAGGATGAATTTGTGGAGTTGGGGAGGGGCCTCAGACATGTAGCAAGCATGGTAACCTTCTCAGAGGTGCTGCCAGTCTATGGCAGGGGTGAGGCTAGGGTACTGCACACCATGCAGTTTAATGAATGGTTGCAAAACTGGTGCAGAGCACAGGGCTTTGGCTTCATTGGGGACTGGGGGTCCACCTGGAGAGATGAAGGTCTATACTGGCATGATGGTCTGCATCTGTCCAGGAAGGAAACACGCTCCTAGGTGACAGGTTTAAAGGCTTCCTTGGCAAGCTTTTAAACTAGCCAAGGGGGGAGGTGCTGATAGGAAACAGGAAAATTCAAGCCTCCCCCCACAAAACATGGCAGGTAGTAGGGTAAACACTGAGGTACAGAGCTTGACAAAGGGCAGGACAGGGGCAAATGGAAAAATGGACAAGGGCAATAAGAGCAGGGATGGGGTAAAAAAGGATAAAGCCAACATTAAATGGAGGGCAATGAGTACCAATGCCCGTAGTCTGGGAAACAAGCTTCCAGAGCTAGTAGCCCTGATGGAAGAGGAACACTTGGATATTGTGGCAGTCACAGAAACATGGTACACGGAGAACCATGACTGGGATGTCATCATACCAGGGTACACAATCTACAGAAGGGACAGGGAGGGTAAAAGAGGAGGTGGAGTAGCTCTCTACATAAGGGAAGGGATCAAAGCTACAGAACTAAAAAGTAAAGGGGGAGGACAAGAGGAACTCTGGGTCACCTTGGAGACAGGGAATGGCATCACAATCCACACAGGGGTTGTTTACAGACCCCCGTCTCAAGGGGAGGAAATGGACAAGAAAATGATAGAGGGCATTCTCAAAATGGCTGAAAAAGGGGAGATACTGTTGATGGGGGACCTGAATATGCCAGATGTTAACTGGGCAACATGGACTGCAGCCACATCAAAGAGCAGGGTCATTCTCGATGTCCTACAGGGAGCATGCCTTAGACAGCTAGTGGTGGAACCCACTCGGGAGGGAGCAATATTAGACCTGCTACTCTCAAATGGAGAGAGGATCACAAACTTAGAAGTCAGTAGACATCTGAAAACAAGTGACCACTGCACAGTGTGCTTCACAATAAACACAACCATGGAGACAAGCCATACAAAGACAAGGATACTGGACTTTAGAAGGGCTGACTTTGGCATAATGGGTGAATACCTGAGGAATGCATTTAGCAAATGGCCAGAAAGGAGGGGTGGAAGAACAATGGAGAAAAATCAAAACTGCCATCATGGAGGCAACAAGCCTTTGTGTGAAACAAATAAAGAAAACAAAGTGGAATAAAAAAACCACTATGGCTCTCAAAAAAGGTGTCAGGGAAGTGTAAGGAGAAAAAGGCTGCATTCAAAAAGTATAAGGAATCACAGACGGAGCACAACAGGGAACAGTATCAATTAAAGCAGAAAGAAGTGGGGAAGGTAGTCAGAAAAGCAAAGGCCCAAACCGAGGAAAAGATAGCCAACTCAGTTAAGAAGAGGGATAAAACCTTTTATAGGTACATTAGGGAGCAAAGAAAGGTTAAGGAAGGGATAGGAAGATTAATAAAGGAGAGGGGAGGTGGGCAGAGGGAGACAGTGAAAAGGCAGAGATACTGTATGAATACTTTTGCTCAGTATTCACAAAAGAAGAAGAGGAGGAGTTACCTAAACCAAACAGTAGAAGCACTCTGGATAGTGGGGTTGACACTAGTCCATTTACAGAAGAAAGAGTACCAAAAGAACTCCTAAAACTCAAGGTGGACAAAGCAATGGGGCCTGACGTGATTCACCCTAGAATCCTAAAAGAGCTAAGGGAGGACCTAGTGACACCACTGAGCACACTTTTTAACAAATCATGGGAGGATGGGGTGGTACCTGAGGACTGGAGGAGGGCAGATGTGATTCCCCTTCACAAAAGTGGGAGCAAGGCAGAAGCAGGAAACTACAGACCTGTTAGTTTGATTTCAGTGTGGGGAAATGATGGAATCACTTCTGAAAGAAAGAATTGTTGAGTACCTAGAGGCCAGCGGGGCACAGGACCCAAAGCAGCATGGATTCACAGCAGGAAGGTCATGTCAGATGAATCTAATCGATTTCTTTGACTGGGTGACCAAAGTAATAGACCAGGGAGGGGCTGTGGATATGGCCTACCTAGACTTTAGCAAGGCATTTGACACAGTCCCGCACAAAAGATTAATAATCAAGTTAGCCAGCCTGGGAGTGGGTCCCAGGGTGGTAGCCTGGGTAGCAAACTGGCTGCACAACAGGACACAGATGGTAATAGTGAATGGAACACATTCCGAAGAAAGGGGTTACTAGTGGAGTACCTCAGGGCTCAGTACTGGGTCCAGTCCTCTTTAACGCCTTTATAGGTGACATTGTGGAGGGTCTGAAGGAAAGGTATGCCTTTATGATGACACAAAGATCTGTAACAGAGTTGATACACAAGGGGGGTAGAAAGGATGAGAAGGGACTTGGCAAGGTTGGAGGAATCGTCGACATATGGCAATCTAGATTCAATGCAAAGAAGTGCAAAGTAATGCACCTGGGAAATAAAAACCAGGAGAAGAGTACACAATAGCAGGGGAGGTACTAACGACAACAATAATGGAAAGGGATCTGGGTGTAGTCATATCAGATGACCTAAAGGTGGGTAAGCAATGTGAGAAGTCAGTAAGGAGAGCCAGGGGGATACTGGGATGTATAGGAAGGGGCATCACAAGTAGAAAAAGGGAAGTGGTTATCCCTCTATACAGACAGTTGGTGAGACCCCATCTGGAGTACTGCATGCAGTTTTGGAGACCTCATCTACGCAAGGACATAGACAGGATGGAAGCAGTCCAGAGGAGGGCAACTAAAATGGTGCAGGGTCTACATCAGAAACCATATGAAGAGAGACTGAGAGAGCTTAATATGTATACCCTTGATGAAAGGAGGGATGGGGACATGATAGAAACTTTTTAAGTACCTCAAGGGAATCAACAAAGTCCAGGAGGGTAGCATCTTTCGGAAAAAGAGATGTGTAAGAACAAGGGGGCACAATTTAAAGTTAGAGGGGGGATGGCTCAGGGGTAATGTGAGGAAATTCTTTTTCATGGAGAGAGTGGTGGACGCATGGAACCACCTTCCTGGAGAGGTTGTGGGGTCTAAAACAGTGGGGGAATTCAAACATGCATGGGACAGACATAAGGCAATTATAGTGGGGGGTTGCAGTAAGTAGGCTGTTGGTTAACTAGAATCTGCAGCTTATCCAATAGGTAGGGAAATGGGCAGACTGGGTGGGCCAAGTGGTCCTTATCTGCCATCAAAGTCTATGTTTCTATTATATACAAAAATATATGTTGCATAATGGTCATCATACTGTAAATGTAAGCATGTTACAATTTTTTTAATTTATAGATTTTGATCTATTTCAGGTTTGCCACCAAATAATATAGTGCCTTCTCTGAAGCAGGCAGTCATGGATTTTAAATTGGGCTTGCCTGTTATTGTGGCTTTGAGAACTCCCAGTCTTCGACCAAGACACTGGGAAGCTATTCAGAACATCATTGGCCGGTCAATTACCATGGATAAAAACTTCACCCTGAATAATCTCTTGGAGCTCAAGGTAAAGACTAAGATAAAAACCTGGGCAAACATTTACTTAATTGTCTGTTAGTAGTAACTGTTTTGCAGCTACATTTGTTTGATAAATCAGATGACTGATTGCTAGTGTTGCTCAGATAGTATCCAAGAATCTAGAATACCAACAGATACCTCCCATTTGGCCAGATAGTTGCTGGATAGCAGCAGTGCTATCTGACCAAGGATCCTACCACCTAGGATCTAGTACATAAATCCTACAAACATTGTGGATCCTGTGGATACTTGCAACACGTATTGTGGATCCTAGCAACAGACCCAGCTCAGATCCTAAGTATCTGACCTAGGATCCCTGGATCTGACCTAGGTCCATTGCTATCTGACCCCGGATCCTAACTATCTGACCTAGGATTCCTGGATCCTAACTAGGATCCATCACTCTCTGACCCTGAATCCTACATCTATCCTTGGTAGGATCCTAGGTAGGATACCAGCACTATCTGACAGATAGTGGTAGGATCCACAAAAGCACTATCTGAGCAACACTACTGATTGCTAAACCAGCATCCTCTAGTACTGTGCAAAAACAAAATTAGATAGTAGCATCCTCCAGAAACATCAACACAGTATGTTTGTATTGCTAGTATTGCATCATATTCTCTCACCTATTGTTCTTATTCACATTAGATACCAAATTACTATATATCTGTCTTTATTTAGTACAGTTTATTCTTTATATGGCTGGCATCTTTATCCTTCATTCGACAAACGTTAAGTTGAATAAGGCCTTGTTACAAACTTTTTACTGCGGCAACACGATTTCATCTCAGGACCCCCACTCCTGTTGCATGGAGTGTCTCAGTACTAAGAATGATGTTCTTTATAGCCTAGACTGCCAGTCAGTGTCAGGACAGGCCTTAAGGATAGACTTCACTTATGGGGTCTTTCGAGCGCTGCAAATAAAGAAAAGGCCTTGGTCCTGCTTTTGACAGGGAGATCCTGCCACTCTTGAGGACCAACCTTTTCTTAAATCTGTTGTAACAGCTCTTCTATTTCTTAGCCTAATCTATCCTTTACAATTTCTAGTCCATAAGGCTGGCCACCTATGGGCACCTCCTCCTCTTTCTTGACTATACTATAGTGTCCTCTTTAATTTTCCTTTTCCCTCTCAGATCCTTGTACAGAGAGGTTATGTGGTGACCTCCGAGCTGATTTATAACAACAGGCTGTATTCCTCATTGTTGGATTTAGTATGCAATAGCGCCATGTCATAAAGTACCTTGATGTACATGCCTTATGTGTATGAAACCTGTAAATGTTGAAGATACCACGGCACTAGGTGTTTTTGATAAAGGTAAAAAGTTACTAGGGGACTGTATTATAAAAATAAAGTTACCAGGGTAGAGATATCAGAAAAAAAAACCATTGTGTTAAAATGCATGTAAATTACAGATGGTTTGCGAGCCCCTTTGGCATCATGCATTCTTGCTTTAAGCTGAACAAGCCTAAAATTTCATTGTGATTTGCATATAGATCCTATTGCATTACGGGGGTATGTGTGATGTTTTGTTTCTTTGACTGGGTGACCAAAGTAGTAGACCAGGGAGGGGCTGTGGACATGGCCTACCTAGACTTTAGCAAGGTATTTGACACAGTCCCACACACAAGATTAATAGTCAAATTAACCAGCCTGGGAGTGGGTCCCAGGGTGGTAGCCTGGGTAAAACATTGGCTGGACAACAGGATAGAGAAGGTAATTATAAATGGAGTCCACTCTGAAGAAAGAGGAGTTACAAGTGGGGTACTGCAGGGTTCAGTACTGGGTCCAGTCCTTTTTATTGTCTTTATAAGTGACATTGCAGAGGGACTGGAAAGAAAAGTATGCCCCTTTGCAGATGACACAAAGATCTGCAACAGGATTGATACACAAGGAGGCGTGATAAGGATGAGAAGGGACTTGGCAAGGTTAGAGGAATGGTCAGAAGTATGGCAGCTTGGATTCAATGCAAAGAAGTGCAAAATAATGCACCTGGGAAACAAAAACCCAGTGGAAAATTACACAATGGGGGGCGAGGTAGTAACAACAACAAAAATGGAAAGGGACCTGGGGGTAATCATATCAGATGACCTTAAGGTTAGCAAGCAATGTGAGAAGGCAGTAGTGAGGGCTGGGGGGATACTGGGATGTATAGGGAGAGGCATCACCAGCAGAAAACAGGAAGTTGTTATCCCTCTGTACAGACAGTTGGTGAGACCCCATCTGGAGTACTGCATCCAGTTCTGGAGACCCCATATCCGCAAGGACATAGACAGGATGGAGGCAATCCAGAGGAGGGCAACTAAAATGGTGCAGGGTCTGCAAAAGAAGCCATACGAGGAGAGACTGAAGGAGCTTAATATGTATACCCTTGAGGAATGGAGGGAGTGAGGGGACATGATAGAAACTTTTAAGTACCTCAGTGTAATCAACAAAGTCCAAGAGGGTAGCATCTTTCAGAAAAAGAGATGTGCAAGAACAAGGGGACACAATTTGAAGACAGAGGAGGGGACGGTCCAGGGGTAATGTGAGGAAGTATTTTTTCACAGAGAGGGTGGTGGACGCATGGAACAGCCTTCCTGAGGAGGTTGTGGGGTCTGAAACTGTGGGAGAATTCAAGAATGCATGGGACAGACATAAGGCAATTTTTGTGGAGGGTAGGAAGAAATAGGCTGTTGGTTAAATAGGATCTGCAGCTTATCCTGTAGGTAGGAAAATGGGCAGACTAGGTGGGCCAAGCTGTCCTTATCTGCCGTCAAAGTCTATGTTTGAAACTTGGCTTTATTTCCATTGCCCTTTGGGGGTAACCCTTGCTTCAGTGCTTCTGCACTGAGGTTCTTTGTCTTTAGCTTTATTTTTTTCTTTTTTTCTTTTTCTGAGTTCCCCATCACCCAAACACACAAGACAAACATAGGGAATAAAATAATTTTCACTAATGAGATAGATCAGTAGATAAGTAGGTGCTGACCAAGTGCATAGAAAGGACTTGCATAGTCTGTTGCTGCAAACTAATGTATTGAAGAAGGGATATGCCATTGCTTAAGGTTATCCCCTGTGTTTTTAATAAACCTCACTCAGAGATTGTGTGTTGAACCTGAAGTTCAATGTTTTGTTCATCTGTTATCCCACAACCCCATCACAGACTTGGTGTTAGAAGTGGGATAACTTGCTGGAAACTTTCGGACTGTTCTAGGGGGATGTTTTCCGCTGGATGTCGCCCAGATATCCCAGGTGGACCGATGCACCAGGAGTTGCCAGAGGACAACCCAGAGAAGAAAGTCCATGGAGTTCTGACCAGAACCATGGCTGACAGACTAGGAGAGAAGCTGCTGCCTGGACTGGATCTGGGAGCTCGGAGGAAGGCCAAGCCTGAAGACAACGAAGAGATGCCAGTGGGCAAGGAACTACTGTGGGGTTATGGCAGATCAGAGATGCAAGATGACACCCTGATGGTGGAAAACCTGATGAGGCTAATACAGTGGATAAGTGGGCAATGGCTGGAGGCAGACAGTCTGTGCAGAGAGGCGGAACACCAGTGCCAGGTGTTTGAGAGGTTCCTGCCAGAGATTTTGGATAAAGAATCAGAGGAGGATTTTTCGTGGGCTCAGCTGGAGGGAGATCCCCTGACTGAGCATGATGTTCCTTTGTTGCCTGTGTTTCCAGGATGTTACCTGTTGGAGGTTGGAGATGCAACTATGGAACTTGAATGTGAGACACCAGGTAAGACTGTGCCTAGTGATATTGTGCTGGGGTTGAAGACTCCGAGCAAGCAAGAAGAAGCCTATGAGATTGAAGAGACTTTTTCTTGTATTTATATAGCTGAATCTAGAAACAGTATTGACTGGGGTATATTGTAGGCTAAAGATGCTAATGTTGCCAAACTTACAGTATGTTAAGGTCAAGGAGGGTATTCAGATTAATCATGGTGTGAGGCCAAAACAGTGTTCATTGTATGAAATGAGGAAGGGTGTTCTGTACCATATGAGGCCCAACCCCTGTACAAAAACTATGAATGCCCAAGTAGTGGTGTCTGAGGCCTGCAGACAACAGGTGATGGAGGCTGCTCACTCCAGTCACTATGGGCATCAGAGCCATAGCAGTGTCTTGGCTTGGTTAACACCTTCTTATTATTGGCCTGGTATGTACAGACAGGTGGTGGCCTATATTAGGACCTGTCCAGTTTGCAGTGTAGTGAAGGTTCCTGCTGGGAACAGAAGACATCCGTTCAGCAGAGGTACTGGTTCATGGGGAGTGGGAAGAGTGTCCCAAAGGGAAGGGGTCATTATGGAGAAGAAATGGCACCCTTGGAATAGGGGAAACCTCCAGCCCAGGACACATGGTACCAGATGGTAACTCCTTGGTACTGTTAGTTCACATATTACTGAGATGACCACTGTAAATCATGATGATGTTAATAATTTTCCTTAAATGAGACAGTACAGAGACTGGTACCATTTATAGAGAAATATGTTAACGCTTCAAGGTAAAGAATGATGATATCCTCTATATTTATGATGGAATGTTTATTGTTAATACGGACCCTGAGATGAAGCTTCTGAAGATGGATAGGTGGAAGCTCCTTCTCTTCCTGGGACAGGAAGGTGGTATGCAGTCTGAAATAACTGCTTCCCTCTAACGGTGGGGGATATGTGACAGGGAGATCATGCCACCCTTGGGGACCAACCTTTTCTTACATCTGTTCCAACAGTTCTATTTCCTAGCCTAATCTATCCTTTACAGTTTCTACTCCATAAGGTTGGCCACCTATGGGCACCCCCTCCTCTTTCTTGACTACGCTATAGTGTCCTCTTTAATTTTCCTTTTCCCTCTCAGGTGCTCGTACAGAGAGTTTATTGTGGTGACCTCTGAGCTGATGAAAAACAACAGGCTGTGTTCCTCATTGTTGGATTTAGTATGCAATAGCACTGTATCATAAAATACCTTGATGTACCTGTATATGCCTTATGTGTATGAAACCCGTTAATGTAGAAGATACCATGGCACTAGGTGTTTTTGATAAAGGTAAAAGTTACTAGGGACTGTATTATAACAGTTAAGTTACCGAGTAGAGATATCAGACCCCCAGTTGTGTTAAAATGCACATAAATTACAGATTGTTTGAGAGGCCCTTTGGCACCATGCATTCCTGCTTTAAGCTGAACAAGCTTAAAATTTCATGGTGATTTGCAGAAAGATCCCGTTGCATTATGGTGGTATGTGTGCTGTTGTGTTTCTTTGAAACTTGGCTTTATTGCCAGTGTCCTTTGGGGTAACCCTTGCTTCAGTGCTTCTGCACTGAGGTACTTTCCTGTCTTTAGCTTGTTTTTGGAGTTTTTCTTTTTTTGAGCTCCCCATCGCCCAAACACACAAGACAAACATACGAAATAAAATAATTTTCTCTAATGAGATAGATCAGTAGATTAGTAGGTGCTGACCAAGTGCAGAGAAAGGACATGCATAGTCTGTTGCTGCAAACTGACGTTTTGAAGAAGGGATATGTATGCCATTGCTTAAGGTTATACTCTGTGTTTTAAATAAACCTCACACAGAGATTGTGTGTTGAATCTGAAGTACTGTGTCTGGTCCATCTGTTATCCCACAACCCCTCCACACTGCTCAAGCTGTACTTTAGGCTCCTGGGTCCATGCAACCCAATCATTACAAAAGAAAAAGTAACACAAGTCTTATTTCACTTCCTACCATTCTAACCTGAGTAATACTCAAGTATAACTTCAGCGTGACCCTTTAAGACAGAACTGGCCAGAGAGAATGGAGCACATGCAAATGATGGAACATTTTTGCACGTGACAACTTTTCAAATGCTGCCTTGAACTAGCTGCCTTAGTTCTAAACCCTTCAGATTTCACTCTCCATCTGTCAAGTCTAGACGCTCGGAGTTTTTATTTTTTTTATTTTAGTTTTTGTTGACCGGGTAAGTGCACTAGACAAATCCTGCCTATTTTTAGGCAAGACCTGAGGAGGGGGATACAGATGAATGCCAAATGACCTTGAACCAGATGAAACTGTTGGTGGTATTTTTAGTGAATGAGGGAAATTTGGTCAGGACACCGGGGAAATTCCCCTACCCTTTTCGATAAGTGCCATGGGATCTTTAACATCCACCTAAACTACCACCAATCCAGGCAGATGGCACCTCGGTTTAACATCTCATCCGAAAGACAGCACCTTAGAAGTGCAGCACCCCTCTCACGCTGCACTACGGTATCAGTACTGGGATATTAACCCAAGTGCCAGATGTGGGAACTGAACCCACAGCCTTCTGAGCTCCCGGCCTCAAAGGTGAGTGTGCTACCTACTGAGCCACTGACACTGACATCCTATCATCAACATCTTTCTTGACGTGGAAAAACTTATAAAAATATGTAAGTATCTTTTTTCTTTCCGTTGCTGCCTTTTCCTTATTTTATTTCTAGTTAAACCATAGTTTTAGTGTTAAATTGTTATTTTTATCGGTTTCTCCCGGCTCGGTATAACCGGTGGGGAACTGAGTTATTGTAGCTTACATCGGAGTTTTCTGATTTAAAAAACTCAGTTTATTTTATTTTTGTTTAAAAACTTTTATTTTAGTAACTGCTTTTTTGGTTACTTATCCAATAGGCTCGGTTCATTTTTTGGGGGGTTCCCGGTTCCTATCGGTTCCTTTATTGGTTCCGGAACTGACCGCAACCGCTAAATATTACCTAAATTTTAAAAGCTATTTAGCAGTTAAATTTTTTATCAGTTTCCCAATAAAATGTTTGAAAAGATAACCGGTGGACCTGGTTTTAAAAACTGTTCTGAATGTGGGGAAGTATTCGCCAAGGCAGATAAATGCAGTTTGTGTGTTGCCTACCTTGGCTATGATCGCTAAAATGAAGACTGTGAAATTTGTAAAACTTTCCCAGAAAAAAACTGTGGAGAAATGTCTGGAATGACTAAAGAAAAAACTTCCTCCACCTAAGGGCCCCTTAGGCTGAGACCAGCCGACACCCTCTACTGCTGTGGGTGAAACCACTACAGTTTTATACTCAACTCCTGATACGGGTGTTAAAGTGACTTCTAAGAGGCCTGCTGAACTGGCTGACTCCCCAGTTCCCTCTAAAAAATTGAAGCACACAGAACCCCCTACTGGACAAAAAACGGGGACTTATGTGGGTGCTCTGGCTCTCCCCTCTCCTCAGGAGATATCTCAGGCTTTTAAAGTGGTACAGGCCTTGCAGGGACTTTTTTCACCTGGCCAACAGCCATCTGTGCAGGTCCCAGCCAGACAGGCTGGCCCCCTCAGCCAAATCCTCATTTTTTGAAGAGGAGGATTATGGGAAGTGTGAGGAGGAGGAGGCTGGGGAACTATTGAGCCTGAGGTTTCCCCCGAGCAGGACTTTGGCTCTCCTCCCAGAACTACTGAGGATTATTCCTCACATTTCACTTTTGTGAGAAGGATGGCTGATGCCCTGGACATCACTACAAGTGAGGAAATAGAGGATGAGGAGGAGGTTGAATACCTTGAGATGATGGGACTAACCCCCCATTAAAACTCTCCTCCTCCCAGTCAATAAATTCTTCAAGAAGGATGCCTTGAAGATTTTACAGACTCCAAACTCTGCCCCCACCCACCCACTTGATCAGAGACAGGACAAAAATATCAGTTGGACAGGGAGGGTGCAGAATTTCTATTTTCCCACTCTGACCACCAGAAGGTGGTGCAGGCGGCAGCCTGTGACAAGGCCAAAGTGCTCCTGGCTTCTCACCAACCAGAAAAGGAGTCCAGAAAATTGACAGTATGGCCAAGAAGGGATACTTGTCAGACTCCTTGGCCAACAGGCAGGCTAATTTTCAGGCCTGTGCAGCACAGTACCAAAAGTCACTGTGGCAATCTGTCTTGGCTATGGCAGACAAGGCCACATCACCCTTGTCAGCTGATCTTGTAGAAACTGCTCGGTTTGGTTTCGAGGCAACCAAATATCAGTTTCAAATGGCTGCTGATACTGATACAGCAGCTAGGTTGATGGCCAATACTGTGGCTCAGAGGAGGTTTGCCTGGCTAAGAGCCACAAACCTTACCCAGGACACACAAATAAAGGACATGGATTTCCCTCTGGAGGGTGATTCCCTTTTTGGTAACAAAGTGGTGGCTTACATGAAGAAAGTGGATGAATACAAAGCCACCTTCAAGAGCAATTCAGCCAAAGAAACGGCCTCCCCATCTACCAGGCCCAATGGGAGGAGAGGCAGGGGCAAGTCTGTTCATAACAGGCCCTTTTCCTAGGCAGTGTCTGCTCCCCAATACCAGCAGTACCCCAGCAAGGGTACTTCATGGGTAGGGGCAAATGGGGCTCCATGTAGGGATCTCAACTCCAGTCTCAGCCCCAGCGTGAACAAACACCCTGTCGTGTTTTCACAGGCCGCCTCCTCTCTACCTTTCGAGGCAGGCTGGATCATTACCTCAGGCTTAGCAAGAAATCGCCACAGACAAGTGGGTCCTGGAGGTAGTGAGTCAGGGACTGTCTCTGAGTTTCGAATCCCTTACTGTTCTGAGAACCAGAGTATTCAGACCATCCTTCCTCGCAGAAAAGAAGCTGTTGGAGGAAGAGGTTCGAAACCTGCTACTGTCAAAAGCAGTGGAGCCTGTGCCAGCTCTGCAGAAAGGAAAGGGGTTTTACTCAAGGTATTTCCTCGCCACAAAGAAAAATGGAATGTGGCGGCCTATCTTATACCTCAGGGTACTAATCAAGTACTTGACAAAGCCAAAGTTCAAAATGGTAACACTGGCATTGATTCTGCCAACTCTCCAAAAAGGAGACTGGTTGGCATCACTGGACCTAAAAGATGCTTATTTCCACATCCCCATAAGGGAGTGTCACAGAACATACCTCAGGTTCAGACTCCCGTCAGGTCACTACTAATTGTCAACCCTGCCATTCAGTCTCATTTCTGCTCCAAGAGTGTCCACAAAGTGCTTGGCAGTGGTTGTGGCACACCATTGAAGGCAAGGTGTCACAATGTTCCCATATTTGGACGACTGGCTGGTGGTAGAAAAATCACCACAGCAAGTCAGACAGTACCTGCAGACCACCCAGAGGCTTCTGGAGTCCCTGGGGTTTCTGATAAACCACAAAAAATCTGTCCTTCTACCTGCACAGGTGCTGCAGTTCATAGGGGCAGAAATCAACACCCTGGAGGGCAGGACTTACTTGCCCTTAGACAAGGTGAGAAGTATCCAGCTGACTGCAGACTCATGCAGCCTGCAGAAGCCAAAAACTGCATGGCAGTTCCTACAACTCCTGGGCCACATGACTGCGGCCATAGGTGCAGTCCTAGGTTCCAGGTTCCAAATGAGAGACATCCAGTTCCACCTCAGGGCGCACTGGTGTCAGAGAAGAGATCCTCTCTCAGAGCTGATCCCAGTAACAAAAACCTTGTTACAGGCACTGCAGTGGTGGAAAGAGGAAACCAATCTAAGAGAAGGGGTTCCCTTTTGGTTGGAGTCCTCATCAATTGTTCTCACAACAAATGCATCTTTACTGGGGCAATCATTTGGGGAACCACACATAACAGGGCACTTGGTCAAGTGCAGAGTCACTCCAGCACATAAACCTGCTGGAACTCAGAGCCGTGTTTCTGGCACTAAAGGCCTTCACAATACTAGTACAGGAAAAGGTGGTACAAGTCAGGATGGACAATACCACCACAATGACTGCATAAACAAGCAGGGAGGTACAAGGTCAGGCCCTCTCTGCACAGAAGCCATAAAAATCAGGAGCCTGGCTTACTCTCTGGGAATTTCCCTACAGGCAATCCATCTGCCAGAGAAAGACAATACCCTCACAGATGCTCTGAGTCGAATCAACCAGGCCCATCAGGAATGGACCCTGAAGAGGCAAGTGGTGGAGGTGATTTTCGGGAGGTGGGGCACCCCAGAGGTAGACTTCTTTGCATCTCACCAGAACCATCACCTGCTGCAATACTGTTGCAGACCACCAGATCGAGGA
Organism: Neoceratodus forsteri; assembly: GCA_016271365.2. Classification (NCBI taxonomy): domain Eukaryota; kingdom Metazoa; phylum Chordata; order Ceratodontiformes; family Ceratodontidae; genus Neoceratodus; species Neoceratodus forsteri. The sequence continues at coordinate 243,850,057 of CM057451.1, forward strand.
ACAGTTCTCCTGGATACTCTAGCTCTGAATTGGTCAGGGAAACACCTGTATGCTTTTCCTCCCTTCCTTCTGGTATACAGGGTATTGCTCAATCTCGGGTCAGCATCAGTGATCTTGATAGCACCAGACTGGGCCAGGCAGCCATGGTACTCTCTGCTGCTCTCCACGTCTGTGGCTGAGCCAATACACCTTCCTTGGAGGCACAATCTGCTAACCTCCAACCAGGGGAGGATCCTGTACCTGAATCTCAGGTCACTCAGGCTCAAGGCATGGCTGTTGAGGACCTAAAATATGCAGGCTTGCATCTTTCTGAAAGTGTCTTGGACACTTTAAAGGGTTACAGGAAGCTCTCCACTAATAAAACCTACGCTTTAAAATGGAAAAGGTTTTCTATATGGTGTTCAACCAGGGAACTGGTACCAGCACATGCTGGGGTCTCAGCTAAGCTTGACTATCTTACCTATTTACATTCACTGGGCTTGCAGTCCAGCACCCTCAAGGTCCACCTGGCTGCAGCATCTGCTTACATATCAGTTGGACAGAATGTTTCAATGGCTTCAGATCCTATCTTCAAAAAATTCTTTAAGGGCCTGGCCCATTTGCACCCCCCTCTCAGGGAACCGGTGCCAGCATGGAACCTAAATGTGTGCATTGCTAAGCTCATGGGGCCTCCCTTCGAGCCCATGTCTTTGGCTCATTTGAAATATGTCACATGGAAAACAGTTTTCCTAGTGACAATGACGTCTGCAAGAAGAATTAGTGAGCTCCAGGCTCTCTGCATTGAACAGGACTACATTTCATTCCACAGGGACAAGGTGGTCCTGAGAATGAACAGGAAATTTCTCCCTAAAGTGGTCTCTGATTTCCACTTTAACCAAACCATTACCCTACCTGTCTTTTTCACTGAGCACTCTACTTATGGTGAAAGGAGACTCCACAGTCTGGATGTCAAGAAAGCTGTTAGCTGCTATATGACAGCCACTAAGGACCATAGGCAGGACAGAAAACAGCTGTTCCTGACCTATGGGGATGGAGGAAAGCATAACCCAGCATTGAAAAGGTCTATTTCTTGCAGGATAGTACAGTGTATCCAGTTTTGCTACACTAAGGCTGGAAAGGAACCCCCAACAGGATTGAGGGCCCATTCCACAAAAGGCACAGCTGCTACCATAGCAGCTACCAGGGATGTTCCATTAGTGGACTGTAAAGCAGCTACCTGGAAAACAGTACACACCTTTACAAAGCATTACAGTCTGGACATCCAGTCCAGGAGTGATGCCAGGTTTGGCACAGCAGTCCTGCAGAGTTTGTTTCCAAAGTAGGTTCTGTGCCCACCTCCAAAGGTACTGCATCTTAGTCTACAGAAGTTGTGAATACTAGCTGGCCTGGTGGCGCTGAGGGTTGAGGCGGTGGATGCCACACCTTGTGCCATGCCGGCGACTCTGTTTCGGGAAAGGACTTGGGTCATTCGGGGTTCTGCTGGAGGAGGTAAGGATCGAGCTTCGGAGGACTGTCCTCCTTCCTCGGGGGGATTGTTGAGTACTGTTGGCTGACACCCAGTGGTGGCTGGGTGTCAGCACAGTCACTGGCACACAAGGGGTAGGCTCCATGTCCAGGGAACTTGGCTGTCTCCACGAAGGTGGAGACAGCAAGTTGCGCCCATAGCACGGGTGGGGGCATGGGAGAAAATTGGGAGGAAAAACCAAGACCCAACAGGACCAGTGACGGCTTGATTGCCCTCGCAGCAGCCCCCAGTTCTGGATTGCTGACTCCGAGGGATGGGAGTAGGCCGGTGCTCCTGGATCCTGGCCCTACCGTGGGGGAATGCCGGGGGTTGCAGAGCAGGGCGATCGGGGCTGGAGGACGTACCCATCTGTAGCGGGGGATCGTAGCCCCTGTCGGTTCCGCGGGGGAGGATAAAGAAGTGATATTAAAAAAAAAAAGAGGAATACCTGAGATTACTGGGGTTAGAAGAAAAAAATTACTTACCATAGTAATGTTGTTTCTTCCCAGTGATACTCAGGTATTTAGAACTTCCCACCCTGCCTCCCCTTCTTGAACCAGTAGCCTCTGCACTCCTAAATACTGTGTGCCCAGGGGTATGAGTGTCACTTACAGGCACTGTTTTTCTAACTGTGTTCACAGTGGTTTCCACCTTTTTCAGGTGATTCTGACATTTTTGGGGTACCTCTTAATGTTTTACCCTCCAGTTGGGGGGTTTATTTGGAGGTTAAGGGTATGATTATCTTTATTATTATTGTTGTTATTTAATATTCTTAGTCCTCGGGGGCCTGTCTTTCCAGGCGTCCAGGAAATCTGAGGGGTTTAGAACTAAGGCAGTTAGCTCAAGGCAGCATTTGAAAAGTTTTCATGTGCAAAAGGTTCCATCATTTGCTTGTGTTCCATTCTCTCTGGGTAGTTCTGTCTTAAAGAGTCACTGCAGAAGTTATGAATACCAGAGTAACACTAGGAAGAAACAGTACTATGGTAAGTAATTTTTGTTTGCTTGCACGCATGTGCAAGAAACATAGTACCATCATCCGAGATTTCGGAGGTGTGTCACCCCCTCTTCCAGTTCAGTCAGTGTGTTGGCAGGCGTGGCCCCTGTAAGCCAATGCATGCTGGAGCTGTCTATGACAAGCTCTAAAATGCAGTGGCATACAGTAGAAAGGGGGAGCTACGCTTCAGTGAGCAGCGATAAGATATCGCCTGCTTATGCGCAGCTCCCCCTACACACACACACACACACACACACGCACACCCGCATACTGCGTGCTGCCCCCCACGCACACACTCCTGTCGACGGGGTGCCCAATCCCCTTCGGCTGTGCTGCGCTCCCCAAAGCCTTCCAAATGCCACACTGGGTGCCCACCCCAGCATGGCAACTTCGATATATAGCCGACGGGGTGCCCAGTCCCTCATCGGCTTCACTGTCTCTCCCCATGTTGTCGCCAACGGGTGCCCAACTCCGCCGTTCACTCTCCCCCGAGTACAGGTGCCACGCTGGGAGCCCACCCCAGTGTGGCAAAATCATGGCCAGCGGGTGCCCAATCCCCGCCGGCTACACGCCTCAGTCGTCCTTCTGCCACGCCAGGAGCCCACCCCAGCGGGCAAACGCCCAGCCGCCTTTTTTTTTTAACCTGCAAAGCAAAACGGTCCCACGCAGTCTTCCTGCCCCCACAACCCGCACCCACCCACTGAGCACCCTGCCTCCCCACACCCCCCCTCACCCCATACTTACCTCCGGAGTCCGGCGCGATGATCTTCGGTGGACCGGGAACACGTCTGCACTCTTCAAAGCCGACCGCGAACTGAGGAAATGCCGGTAAGCTGTATAATGGGCTAGATAGGATTTTTTCAACTTTGTTGCATATCTCAGGCATTTTTTGGAATTTTTGCACCAAATTTTCAACATGGGGTTTTTGGGACCCCTTCTCATGAGTGCTGTCACTGTCATGGCGTTATTCGGGCCGAAGGGTGATTTCGCCAGTCAGCGCAAATCCTTCGGACCGAGTAATGAAACGACACTGCCAATGTTCATAAGGTGGGTCTCTCAAGAAGCCTATTTTGAAAATTGGTGGAAAATCCAAAATGACTGTTTTATTTGTGCCGCAGCGCTAAGTAGTTCCTACGCACGCCGTAAGTTCACGAATTTTCAATATTTTCACTCCAGATTTTCAACATTGCCATTTTACTACACCTTCTTATGAGTAGTACAGCTGTCATTTTTCACATCTCACCCAAGATGTGTTTCCGCCCATGTAGCGCACAATAGTGCAGTCGGTGTGCGAAACCAATGTACGGGACAAATTAAGAAAACCACAGTGACACTGTTCATGAGCAGAGGTCTTAAAATGGCTATATTGAAAATTTGGTGAAAAAATTCTAAAATCGACTGTTTTGACAGCGCATGCAGCAGTTCCTACGCATGCTCGTAAGTTCGCAAATTTTCAATATTTTCACCCAAATTTTCAACATTGCCATTTTACCACACCTTCTTATGAGCAGTATAGCTGTCATTTTCACATCTCACCTAAACGTGTTTCTACCATGTAGCACACAATGGCGAGTCGTGTACGTAAATCAATGTTCGGACAGATTAAGAAAATCACAGTGACATTGTTCATGAGCAGAGGTTTTAAAATGGCTATGTTAAAAATTTGGTAACAAAAGTCCATAAAATGACTGTGTTACAAGCGAGCATTGCGCAGTTTCCATGCACCCTCGTAAGTTCATGAATTTGTAATATTTTCAGTCCAGATTTTCACCACTGCCATTTTTCCACACTTCCTTATGAACAGCACAGCTGTCATTTTTCACAACATGGCCAAAATATGTTTTCACACTTTCAGCACAGAAATGCGTGGTCGCTGTGGGAAATCACTGTTCAGGACAGATTAAGAAAATCACAGTGACACTGTTCATGAGCAGAGGTCCCAAAAATGCCTGTGTTGACAATCTGCTGTAAAAAATCCCCAAACTAACTACATTACGGGCGTACGTTGCACAGTTTCTACGGATGCTCGTGACTTCACCAGTTTTTTTAATATTTTCACTGCGTATTTTCAACATTGCCATTTTTTACACCTCCCATGAACAGTACAGGTGTCGTTTTTCACATCCTGTTCGAAATGTGTTTTCGCACCTGTGGTGCCAAATGGCGTAGTCGCTGTGCAAAATCAGCTCTCGGCTAACGAACTGATATTGCCACTGTTCATGAGGTGGGGTCACAAAACCATGTTGAAAATCTGGAGGAAATATCATGAACACCTGAGGCGTTAGGGTTTCCACCATAACGCCTCAACACTTGTGGGGACTGACAGGCATCAGGGGTGTGACTTGGGATTGTTGCCTGTAATGCTCATACCATTACACCCCCACCCACACCCTGCAGCCAGTGAGAGGCATCGAGGTGTGCCTTGGACTCTTTGGCCCCAAAGTTCACCCCATTCTCCTATACAGCACCCATCTCACTGTATTTCTTGATGGAATGAGGTGAACATAAGGGCCAAAGACCCCAAGGCACACCGTGACACTTGTCAGTGTCTGCAGGGTAGGGTGTGGTGAAATGGCTTGTCCGTTATGCCTGACGACTCAAAGGCCACACCCCAATGCCTGTCAGTATCTGCAGGGTGGTGGTGGGGTTGGCTTCAGTTCAATATTTCACTGCCATTCTTATTATGCAGCTCTGTAACTCCTACACTACCAATGCCAATGCCAGCAAGCAAACATTCGGCATCGACAAATGCTTGTTTCACTTTGGTACTATGCAGGCAAATAACATTTTTTCAGCCCCCAAGCCGCACAGATCTGGGGATGTAGGAGAGGGTATGCCGGGGGCAAACCAAGGCAGTTGCAGACTAGAGCTACATAGGTCTCTATAAAAAATCCTTACTGAGATCTTCAGGCGGAAGTGCCACAGACACATAGAAAGATTCCCAAGGCAGAGCCTGCACAAGGGAGCCCTTCGCAATCTCCAGGAGAAAGAAATGCTAAATGAGGAACAGGAGGGCGGGGACCTTAATGGCTCTGAACCAAAATAAAAAAAAAAAAAAACGAAGTTAACAGGGAGATGGGACCTGGTCCAGATGGGCCTTATGAGCTGACAGACTGTTCAAAGCCTGCATCCATCCCATTGCTTTGTGATTCTCAGGTGACCCCTTACTTAGTCTGCAACATGCAGGGCACAGAACCTTGTTGAGGTCTAGTCTGTGACATGCCCCCCCCCCAATTAAACCTGTCCTGTAAACAATGGGCAGTGCTACAAAATGCTTCCGAAGTTTTCAGCATTGTGACTACCTCATCAGCCAGGACTGATGAGAAGCAGGCAAGAAGAGGTCTTTCAGTAAAGGCAGGCAAAAGTTGCCATGCTTTTTCAGAAAGAATATGTGAAAAAGTGGGAGCTCTTCCCTGTGTCAGTTTTCACCATTCATCACTGGTGGGTATCAGCCAAAGACGAAGGACCCCGTGGGAAGCTTTTGCTTTAAAAAGTTTGACTGCTTCTGAGAGGGAGGGGTGACGTTGACAGCACTGCCCTCGAGGCCGACGCACTGTATGATGCCCGTGGGTTGGCCAGTTACCGATGCCGTCCCTTCCACACCCTCAGTTCTGCTTTTCCCACCATTGAGCCAGCAGGTGCTCCATGGGACGGAATTTTGACTGCATCATTCTCTCTACCCATCATTAAAAGTTCTCAATGCTGATTCGACTTCATTTTCGACTTCAGCACTGCCTCCAGTTCAGCGTCTGGCCCCCTTTTTTCTTGTGTTTTTGCCTTTTTATTTCCTGTGCGATCATGTCCGGTCTGGGGCACAGATCTTCAAAGTCTGGGACCTCCCCTATGCATCGGTGCCTCTGTGGAGGCCGCTTCACTGTGATGGACCTGCATGATCGCTGTTTTTCTTACCTGGGGCCCAACCACGATATGGATCGGTGTGATGCGTGCTTCAGTATGGTCTACCGGACCTCGAAGTTATACATGACAAGGATGAGATGCGGCCCCCCAACCTTCGGAGGGAAGTCACACACATGGACTGCCAAAGTAAGATCTTTGGGTCTGGCCTCTGGGCTTCCCCGAGGCTACATGCACCAGGGAGGAGCAGGTCGCTGGGCGCACGTGTCCCACTGAGCCTCAGCACCTGGGGGAGCGGTTGGAGGTGCGGTCGGCCTCCTCAGAGGGGTCAGCTGCTGGCTGCTCCAGGCCCGGTTCTCCATCGGAGAACTGGCAGACCCCGGTGTCGAGGCCTCAGCTGTACGCAGGGTCTGTGCCGGTGGTCCCTTCTGGGGCTTCGGGAGCGGTGGTTTCGGCTCCTGACACTGCTTCCAGTGTCTGTGAGCAAGACCCTTCTCTCGCTGCCACAGAGTCCCTACCTGACACTGTTCTTGGTGTCGGGTCTGGGCGGGTGTCTGGGGTCGCCTCCCTGAATGTGTCTGTTGTCTCCTCCTTGGATTCGGAGGAGGCTTTCAAAAGTTCTGAGTGGCTGCCCAGTCCTTCTGACAGGTTGCCCACCAGACTCTGTTCAGGGTCTCCAACCGGGTCTCAGCATGACTTGGACCTTGGACCAGCATCTTAGTGTTGTTCCTGACTCTGCCAGCACCATCGTCGGTACCGCAGGTGACTTGCGCCGTTCTCGGCCCAGGGTCACCTGCAAGGGTGTTGGACTTTAGGAGGGCTGACTTTGGCAAAATGGGAGAGTGCCTCAGAAAAGCACTAGCAAACAGGCAAGAAGGAGGGGTGGAGGAACAATGGGGAAAAATCAAAACTGCCATCACAGAGGCAGCAAGCCTTTGTGTAAAGCAAATCAGCAAAACAAAACGAAGGAAAAAGCCACTATGGTTCTCAAAAGAGGTGGCAGGGAAGGTTAAGGACAAAAAGGATAGCATTCAGGAAATATAAGGAAACACAGAAGGAGCAGGACAGAGAACTGTATCAGTTAAAGCAGAAGGAGGCAGGCAGTCAGAATAGCAAATGCCCAAACTTAGGAAAAGATAGCGAACTCTGTTAAGAAGGGGGATAAAACCTTTTATAGGTACATTAGGGAGTGAAGAAAGACCACGGGAAGGATACTGAGGCTTAAAAAAGGGGAGGGAATGTGTGCAGAGGGTGACAGTGAAAAAGCAGGGATACTGAATGAATACTTCTGCTCAGTATTCACAAAAGAAGAGGAGTGTGAGGTACCTAAACCAAATAATATACACACTCGGGATAGGGGGTTCAATACCAGTCCAGTCACAGAAGAAAGGTTCTGAAAGAACTCTTAAAACTGAAGGTGGACAAAGCAATGGGGCCTGACAGGATTCACCCCAGAATTCTAAAAGAACTAAGGGAAGGACAAGTGACACCACTGACTACCCTCTTTAACAAATCATGGGAGGATGGTGTGGTACCTGAGGACTGGAAGAGGGTGGATATGATTCCACTTCACAAAAGTGGGAGCAGGGCAGAGGCAGAAAACTACAGACCTGTTAGTCTGACCTCAGTGGCAGGGAAAATGATGGAATCACTTCTGAAGGAAAGAACTGTTGAGTACCTAGAGGCCAGTGGGGCACAGGACCTTAAGGCAGCTTGGATTCACTGCGGGAATGTCATGTCAGATGAATCTAATGGATTTCTTTGACTGGGTGATCAAAGCAGTAGACCAGGGAGGGGCTGTGGACATGGCCTACCTAGACTTTTGCAAGGCATTTGACACAGTCCCACACAAAAGATTAATGTACAAGTTAACCAGCCTTGGAGTGGGTCCCAAGGTGGTAGCCTGGGTAAAAAAATTGGCCTGACAACAGGACGCAGAGGGCAACAGTAAACGGAGACCACTCTGAAGAAAGGGGGGGGGGGTTCAGTACTGGGACCGGTCCTCTTTAATATCTTTATAAGTGACGTTGTGGAGGGACTGGAAGGAAAAGTATGTCTGTTTGCCGATGACACGAAGATCTGCAACAGGGTTGATACACAAGGTGGGGTGGAGGAAGGGACTTGGCAAGGTTGGAGGAATGGTCAAATGTATGGCAGCTTAGATTCAACGCAAAGAAGTACAAAGTAATGCACCTGGGAAACAAAAACACAGGGGAAGAGTATACAATGGGGGGGAGGGGTGAGATACTAACAACAACAAAAATGGAAAGGGACCTGGGGATAGTCATATCAGATGACCTGAAGTTGGGCAAGCAATGTGAGAAGGCAGTAAGGACAGCTAGGGGGATACTGGGATGCATAGGAAGAGGCATCACCAGTAGAAAACAGGAAGTTGTTATCCCTCTGTACAGACAGTTGGTGAGAGCACATCTGGAGTACTGTGTGCAGTTCTGGAGAAGACACCATCTCTGCAAGGACATAGACAAGATGGAGACTGTCTAGAGGAGGGCAACTAAAATGGTGCAGGGTCTGCACCAGAAGACATATGAAGAGAGATGAAAGGAGCTTAATATGTATACCCTCCAGGAAAGGAGGGAGAGGGGGGACAAGATAGAAACTTTCAAGTACCTCAAGGGAATCAACAAAGTCCAAGAGAGTAGCATCTTTCAGAAAAAGAGATGTGCAAGAACAAGGGAGCACAATTTGAACATAGAGGGGGAACGGCTCAGAGATAATGTGAGGAAGTATTTTTTCACAGAGAGGGTTGTGGTTGCATGGAACAGCCTTCCTGAGGAGGTCGTGGAGTCAAAAACAGTGGGGGAATTCAAGAATGCATGGGACAGACATAAGGCAATTCTAGTGGGGGGTAGGAGGAAGTAGGCTGTTGGTTAACTAGGATCTGCAGCTTATCCATTAGGTAGGGAAATGGGCATACTAGGTGGGCCAAGTGGTCCTTGTCTGCCATCAAATTCTATGTTTCTGTGTTTCATTTCGGGTGATGACAACTCGGTTGGCGTCGTTCTTGGGGTCGGTGTCGAGAACAGTGTCGGCATGGTCGGTACTGCACTCTGTGTCGGCACTGTGGTCGATGCCGCGTCTGGTGACAGTGCTGCAGTCTGCGCCAACTTTGGGGATCATACTGTGGATGGTGCCACCTCAGAGATTGATGCCGAGCCTGGCTTTGATGTCTCAGCTGCGGCTGAGGCCAGAGACAGTGCGGTCTTAGGGGGCCCCTCCAGTGTCAGGGTCACGGTGGGTTCCAATGCCATTCTCAGTGCCACCCTCAGGGACAGTGCCACTTTGGCGGCTGTCTTCAAGGAAAGGTGCAGAGGGGTGACTGGGCCCCCTCTTGGCATTGCAGTGGGGTGCAGGGAGTTGGAGGCTGACCTGGGTGGTAGCTTTTAGCTTCTCCCCCCTCTCTTAGACCTGTGGTGTTGAGAGGACTTCACTCGAGGGGCAGGTCTCTGACGTCTCTGGGGAGGTTGGGGGCTCAAGGATCACCTCGCTCCCCCTGAATGGCTTCGGCTAGCCTGGGGATGAGTCAGAGTGTGGGTCCAGGCTCTCCTTCCTCTCCTGGAGGATGGAGTCCTGCATCAGGTGGTGACAGGGGCCGCCCTGTTGGGCTTGTGGCGCTCCGGTCTCCCCACCAGGGGTCTTCTCCTGTAGGACCCCCATCTGCTGGCTTGGGGGCAGCTGGGCAGCAGAAGGATTCTGGGCAGCGCGCATCCTCCTTTCAGTAGAGGGGTCTCCCGCTCATGCCCCAGGTCCTAGCGAGGCAAGCCAGGTCCAGCAGGACCACTCTTCGCAGACAGCGGCCGCTTCCCAACCCCTCCTCTTCTCCCGGGTCTCTCAGGTCCTTTTGGGCCTCTCACCTTGGAGCAGTATAGGGCTACAGCGGATGCATTCCCAGTCTACTACAGGGCCATGGACGAGATGGTTTTTACATCTCAGGGGACAGCTCCATCGTTCTCTATGCAGAGCCCCTCTGCTTAGTTGGCTTCCTCCCCAGAGGAAGAGGAACCTCCCTTCTACCGGGCTGCAGATGCTGATTTCACAGAATATCAGCGTTTCCTCCTGGTGATGCTGACAAGCTCAGTTTTGTCCCTGTTCACAGTCACAATACTGAGCATGCGATTGTGGCTTTCCTAGGGGAATACAGCCAGGAGTCCATTGTGATCCCTTCGTGGCCCAGGCCTTTTGCAGAGGAGTCGCACAGCACTTTGCAGTCCCTTACTTCTGATCCCCCAGCCCCGTGGGACTGCCAATGCCAGTATTGTGCACCTCCAGGGTCTTTACCCCAACCTTCTTTGGGTCTGAAGTGGCTGAACACCCCTTCTGGGTGTTTGTGCCTGACAGGAAACCATCCCCTGGACGTGGACTCTGCAGAGTTTGATCACTCTTGTAGGAGAGATCTTATCTGTGTCAGTTTTCACCATTCATCACCTTTATACGGACCGAGGAGGAGGAGGGGGTCTCTGCCTCTTGTAGCCTAGCCATGGCAGAGGCCCCTTCCGCAGTGCAGGAGGCCCAGTCTGTTCCCCCTAGGGGACAGGTGGGAGGTACCGCTGAGGCAGTTGCCCCTTCAGGGGCAAAGGCTCCCCCGGTGTCATACCTGTGGCTTGGAAGGCCTGGGTCGGCGCTGTCTTGGGCCTCGGAGCCGTTCACGGTGCCGCAGGCCCTGATGATGCTGTCGTTGGCGCTGGTATATCGCTCGGCACCGTTGCTGCTGTCGGCACTGTTCGCGGTGCTGTTGCTGCTCTCAGTGCCGTTTGTGGCGTGGATGCTGCTAGCGGTACTGTGGGAGGCTCTACGGCACTGTCCATGACTGTCTCTCACCCTGGTACCATCCATGGCGCCGTGGTTGAGGACGGCACCGTGTCCAGTTCTGGAGCTGCTCACGGCTCTGAGTGTGGACACGGTGCTGTGGGGGTTTCGGAGCTGAGCACCGAGAGTGCAGTCGGGGCCATCGTCGGCGCCATCTCTGTCCTTGGCACCACGAGCAGCGCTGTGGGATGGGTCAACGCCATGGGAGTCTCTGACCTCAGCGCTGAGAGTGCGGTCGGAGCTGTCGTCGGTACAGTCTCTAGTCTCAGCGCCACTTGTGGTGTCATGGGCCTGGACAGTGCCATGACAGGCTCCGGCTCCGAGGCTGCTGCTATCATTGGAGCCATGTCTTCGTCTGGCACCGTTCGGGGTGCGGCTGGCGACGTCGGCACCAACTCTCGTGCAGTCTCTGATTCTGGTGCCCTTTTCTGTCGGGACAGTAGTGGGCGTCCACGCACTGTTTGGCACAGAACTTCAATCTCCACCTCTTTGGTGGAGGAATCGGGCTCTGAGTCAGACAGGCAGTCTGACTCTTTGGAGTTGGCTGCTCTTGTGGACACCTTGGTAGTGTCCTCAACAGGCCGGGGCCAGCCCCCCCTGAGGAGCAGACAGTGGCTCCCAGGGTCAGGGGTGCTGACCAGGAGACAGTGGTGCAGGCCACCATTGCTCTGCAGCCTGGTCGTGGAGGGTTCTCTGACCTCTCAGTGGTGGTACCCCCTCATGTGGTGTGCCTGGATCGTCAAACTTTGGGGCCGATCGGAACACCTATGGGAGGGGAAGGTGCTGCTCCCTGGATAGCTCCTTCAGGGGCTGACCAGGGCTGCCAGCTGCCTAGGCTGGCTCTCTCGAGGAGGAGGGCACTCTCGGATTTCGAGGGGTCCATGCGGCGACCTTTCTCCAGGGCCCACCTGGGCTCTGGGAGAAGCTGTAGTGCAGATCTCCGCCCTTCCCCTTTCGGTTTCCTCAAGAGGGCCCCATTCTTTGGAGGTAGGCAACCGTCGTTTTGGACTTTCACGGCCCCGGTCACCTCACAGAGGAGATTCTTCAGGGCACAGCCTAGGCAGTTCCAGTTTGGTTGATCAGCTGTCAGCTGTGGAGTTTTCCAGAGCTCCTTCTTACCTTAGGGCTCCTGGTGTGCTCCCTAGCCCAGGTGGAGTTCAGCCGATTCCTGTTGTCGGCTCTGTGCCCACTCCTCTGCCGCATTCTCCTGCACTCCCAGGTATTCTTGGTCCTAGTGGTCCTCTCTCCTGGGAGCAGTTCAGAGTGGTGGCTGCTCAATTTCCCTCTTATGTTAGGGCTATGGAGAGACAGGTTTTTCAACCTCCCCCTGAGCAGCCAGCTTCTGAACTCTTGAGGTCCTCTAACTCCTCATCCCCCTCTTCCGGGGGAGAGAAGCCGTCTGTCCACATCTCTCCAGCTGCTGATCTCACAGAGTATCAGCAATTCCTCATGAGGATGTTGGAGGACCTGCACATCACCCCTCCCACTCAACACAATCCAGAGCACTCGTTGCGCACCTTCCTAGGCGATTTCAGTGCGGGCACCCTTGTGGTGCCCCCCCCTGGCCTGCTCCCTTTCGGAAGGTGTCGTTGTGTTCCTGGCAGAGATCCTTTTCCAGAGTCCCAGCCCCTAGGGATCTCTGCCAGTGGTATTGTGCCCCACGGAGTCTCCAGGTTCCATGCCTCATCCTAGCTCAGGATTGACACATTTGGATGCTCCCAATGGACTTCGCGCCCTGCACCGTGACCGGCCTCCAGATCAAGATTCCTTGTATTTTGATTTCTGGGGGAGGAGTACATTCTACTCGGCATGGTTGCTGCTTTCTATCGCAGCACATCAGGCCCACTGTGCATCCTATGACAGATTCTTGTGGACCAGGCCAGGTCAACTCCTAGCTTCGATGCCTGACATGGAGGAAACCAGACGAACCATTGCATTCTCTGTACGTGGCCTGGAGCTAGCAAGGCACCAAGCAAGGGCATTGTATGACGCCAGTGAGGTTGCTACCAGGGTCGTAGGGACAGCGATCTGCACTAGGCGGATGGCATGGCTGCGTCTCTGCCGGTTGTCATCCTTGGTCTGGCATAGGGTGATTAACTCCGCTTACCAGAGAACCTATCTTTTCTCCCATAGGGTGAGATGGCATCTGTCGGGGCAACTTCCTGCCCCCTCCGGGGGATCCCCGTCTCACTCTTCCCACTCTCAGGCCTCTCCAGGGCCGTGAAGGTTCACCCTCTTAGTGTGTAACCCACTGAGAGCTAAGGGACTCAGTCCTTTAGGGTTAAAATGTGCTGCGGGGGGGCTCGGCTCTCACCCAAATGTGATGAATGGTGAAGATTGACACAGATAAGATATGGAAATTATGTACCTACTGTAATTCTGATCTTTCTGTGTATCTTCACCATTCATCACAATCCCGCTCTCCATCCCCCTGGGGCCTCAGTCTCTGGGTCCCCTTCCCTCTCTGTGCCCATCCTCGCCTCCCTCCTTTCTGTTAGTCAGGAGTGGGGTAAACTGTGGCACATAGGGGGATAATTTTCTTTAGCGGCAGAGTGGTCAGTATGGGGGGGACTCCTTCTTCAGTGCTTCAGCTCCACCCCGTGGGGTGGGGGTTGGCAGTTGCCCTCCTTTCTTTCCTTCTCCCCGTCAATCCTTTGATTTCCTTGTCCTTTGGACATAACCTCAATTAATTTAAGAAACTAAGTTTCTTACACCAAAATCTCCTTTTGAGAGGGGGGAGATATCCCTGTATCCTGTCTTTTCTTCCAGAATAGCCGATTCTGCTTGTGGGAGTTATTGTCAGTGATTCTATGCCATGAATTCTGGCAGTTAGCCTCTTGGCTACTCCTTCGCAGCTCCTATACAAACTGGAGACAGGTTAAGGTTACAGGGTATGTTACTCCTGTTTTTCCCCATCTCACTCTTATCCTTAGTTCTAAAAATCCTTAACCCACCCTCCTTCCTCCTTTTCTACTTCCAGAGATTGGGGCCCCTACCCAATCCCCTTAGTCATAAAACTTGTTCTGTCCTCTGTCGTTTATTTCTCCTTTTAGTTTACATATCTTTTCCTTTGTCTGTCCTTGGACTTCCTTGTCCCACCCTCCCAACCCTTTTCTCACCTCTCGGCGACTCAGAACTGGCGGGAGGGTGGAGTCGACAACACCTAACGGCCAGTCCGCGAGTGCCACGCAGTGCATCGGCCTTGAGGGTGGCGCCGATGGTGCATCGGCTCCTCCCATCCAAAACCAAAAAAAAGCTCCCGCGGGGTCATGACCTCCGGCCCAGTGGCCAAGTACCCAAAGGTGATGAATGGTGAAGGTACACAGAAAGATCAGAATTACGGTAGGTACATAATTTCCAATGTTTACTCTAGCGCATCTCCTGTTCTCAGTCTAGGCTTAGCAGGCACACATGGTGGCCTACCAGGGGTGTCAGTTGGCCACAATAGGCTCTTTCCTTGTGGCCTTGCCTAATTGCAAGGAAACGTGGTGAGCCATTACCATCTCTACGAGGAGCCTGGAGCTAGCGAGACACCAGGCAAGGGCATCTTATGTTGCAAGCATGGTAGATTCCAGGCTGGTAGGATCAGCGGTCTGCATCAGGCAGACAGCATGGTTGCGCCTCTCCCAGCCATCACCCCTGGCCCAGCGCAGAGTGACTGCCTCGTCTTCCAGGGGACTTGGTTTTTCTCCTAGCGGGGACAGGCGAGGGCTGTCGGGGCATCCTTCTTGTCCAGCTAGTCAGGAGACCCAACCTGGCTCTCAATAGAGCAGGGTCTGGTTAGACCTGTAGTAGGCCCTCCCCCTCATGACTCCCACACAAGGGGCTGTAGGTGCTTCAGCCCTCAGGGAGGTACCGGTCCACTTTGTGGGCTTGGTACTCACCTACCAGTGTTGAATAGTGAAGATTAACACTGGGAAGATAGACAAATTACGTATCTACCATAATTCTTGATTTTCCTGTCTATTTTCACCATTCATCACTGCTTCCCACCCACCATCCCCACATGGGCCTCAGCCTCTGGACGGTGCCTCCTCCCTGCTTGCACTCTCTCCCACTGAGGCCAGTTGTGGGCTCTGTCCCTCTGGTCCCTTCAGGCCTCTCTCCACTTCTTTGAAGTGGCAGAGGACCCACCGGATGGTGGGAGGTCAGGTAGGTAGCTCTGGCCCTTCTTTCTTGGTTCCCTGCGGCCATCCTTACAGTAGGGGTTAACCACTGTCAACTTTCCAGGTTTGCATCCTGTGGGTGCCTTCTTGACTACCCTCTCTCTAGAGCCCTCTGTCCTCGCTAGTTTTCTCCTTCCAGAAAACCCCTTAGGTCTACTGCTACCTTAGGGGCAGTTTCAGGAGACTGTTCTCTTTCTTAGTGGGTGGATTCCTTGGATCCACCACTATGTCTGTAAATCTTCAGGTACAGGAACCCCTTGGGGGGTCCTACAGTGCCTTCCACCTTCTTTTTCAACAGAATCCGAGGTGTTTTTGGATAGAAAGGTCTCCTTCTAGACCTCTTGACCCATTGATAGGGCAAGGGGGGCGTGTTAAGCCCTCCCTTGTAAGCCTTAACTTTCGAACGTGTCTCCTGCCTCCCTTGTTCTAGGTGAGAGTTCTCGTCCCTCTGACATTTGGGATTTCAGCACTTGAGCTGTGCCTGTGGCATTCCAAAAAAAAAAAAAACACAGAAATAGGTCCAGATGGGAAAGGTAGGTCTAATACTTAGATTGAAACGTATCCCCTAGAAAAGGGGGCGTACGGTCACCTTAAGTTCTGTCTCACAGGCTTGGAGCGAAGGGCTCTACTCTTCTCTCTCGACACGCCCCTCTTTCTCTCTTCCTTTATTTCTTTTTCTTCTTCTTCTTCTTCTTCTTCTTCTCCTACTTTTTCTTTCTCACTCTACTACTTGGGCTTCTGCCAAGGCTTTGGGGCCCACATCCTCACCATTTAGGCTCCATTATAAAAAAACAAAAAACAAATCTGTCCTCTTCTGCCGGCTTATTTCTTCTTCAGTTCATATCCTTTCCTTTTACTGTCCTTTTGGGCTCCCTTGCCCATCCTCCTCCCTTGGCTTCTCTTTCTAGTTTCCCTCTCCAGTGAGCAGAACTGAGGGAGTGGAAGGGACGGGGTCGGTTACTGGCCAACCCTCGAGCGTCACACAGTGCATTGACCTCGAGGGCGGTGCCATCGTCAGTGTCGTCCCTCCCCCTCAGAAGCAGTCGAGCTTTTTAAAGCAAAAGCTTCCCACGGGGTCATGTGCCTTTAGCTGGTACCCACCAGTGATGAATGGTGAAGATACACAGGAAGATCAAGAATTATGGTAAGTACGTAATTTACATTTTCTGCCGAGTGCTGATGCTTCAGTGGCCAACATGATTCAACACACCACAGTCCAGTTCGAGGGATCTTTGGCCCTATCTGAGCCTAATGATAAGACTGACACTGCTTTCTGCAGGGGGTTTATGGCAGCAGGGGCAAACATAAGGGTAAATTATGCTGCCATTCTAGTTTCCAGAGCTCTCCATGAGTGGATGTCAGAATCAGAGCTGTCCATCTTTCTTCCAGACTAGAACAATTGATGCCACCCATGTACTGTGACTTTCATTTGTGACTTTTGCTTCCAGCATTTCTTTCAGTAGTTGTTAGGTTGGCTGATAGGACAGGTGGTAACGGTTGGAACCTTTCCTGAATGGGTGGATGATCTCCTGTTGGAATGTGGTGCTTCACGTCAGCCCTGACTGTGGAGACAGGAACAGGTGACAACAGGTGCAGCTTCCCTTACTGTGAGGGTGGGGGAGAGAGGGCAGCAGGGTGCAGCAACCCCAACTGTTTGGGCAGGGGGCGGCAGGGTGCAGCAGTCCTGATTCTGTAGGTGGTGGATGGAGGCAGCAGGGTGCACAATCCCTGACTGTGTGGGAGAAGACAGTGGGAAGCAGGATGCAGCAGCCTTGAATGTGGATCAGAAGGCAGGGGGCCTGTGGGGCAGGGACAGGTGGCAGTAGACTGCAGCTGCCTCAGCTGTGGAGCAGAGACACGGTGCATGGGGATGCCACATAGTGTTTCTGGTTATACACATACTGTACATGATGTATTTTCACACAGAAACCACTAAAGAACTGAAATCTGTGAGTTCAGACAGGTGCCTGTCATACTCTGCTACAGTATTTCAAGCACATGTACTGTTTGTCAATCTGACATGAAAAATTTTTTTCTTACATCAATGTATTTATGAAGGCTTCATCAAAGACAAACTTTTTCTGTGAATGAACAACATTTAGATTTATTTTATATTCATTAAATAGCCCTGTGTTATATAGTTAGAATAAAATCAGATTTTTGATTAGGAAGAACTGGGAGCTGTGCTACAGACAAGCTGATTTGTCACAGAGAGAGAGATTTCCACTACTTCAATTCAGCATTGAAACTGAAATGATCAGCTTTTTTTTATGAGTAGATAATGATATATTTTAAGCTGATCTATCTAAACACAAACCAGAGTCTGGGTTTTGTAAGAAACTTGGAGAGCTCAGCAAACCATTAATTCTACAAGCTACTGCTCTGATTGGGAATCCGAAACAGCAAGCTACTCCAAAATGATGTAATCGCACTCTAAGTTTGACTGAGAGGACAGAAATAACTCCACTGTTTTCAGCCACTGTAGAGCAAGTTAACAAATGCTGATTTAAAGAAAACCATAAAACCAAACAGCATGAAATTTTCAGGAAACACAAATCATGACACAGGGACTTGAATTTCAACTTTCAAGCTTTTATAAATGTAAATCCCCCTCACAAATGGAGGTTCCCAAAAGTCTTCCAGGAGCTTGCCTGAATGCACCAAGTCTGGGTGGTGTTTGGCATCTGAGCTGTTTAAATGTGGTTCCAAGTGAGTGCTATTTGAGCCTCCACATACTGTCTCTTTAAGAGCTGTCTGCTTGCAGACTTAATTAGTTTGTATGGGGGGACTGTGTGTTCTAATGCCTGAATCCAGCCCGAGCTGCAGAATAATCGCTCCATTTTGCAGTCGCTGAAGGTGCAAAGGAAGCCCATCTGAAAGTTGTAACTGTTTGCCTGTAATCATTTAAAGCATTAGCAAAATTGTAGTTTGTCTAACCTGCCTTTATTGCAGCTGGGACTCTGTGTGTGTTACCTCTCCATTTTGGACCTAAACTGCTGTGCTGGGCCAATTGGGTTAAGGGAGCCCTAAGACAGAGCCTGTGGACCAATCAGAACTTGGACTCTTAATTTGAGCCAGCTACAAGGGGATTGTATGGGCAGTGACTCTGGGAAATGTAATTTTGACCTTGGCACCTTTTTCTACCAACAGAGGGAGTCTTATTGTGAGTGACAGCTGAATCAGCCAACAGAATAGTGTGGAGCTAAAGGAAATGCCCTGCTCTTTGACTGGAAAGATCAGATCACTTGTGGCAGTGAAGAGGAAAGGAGCTGTGTGCTTCTGCGGTGTATAGTTTTGCACGGGAAGCGCGTGTGAGGCCCTGAGTTTCAGTCTGCAGCCTTTGTGAGTACCAGTTTGGACTGAATCCGAGTTGTGAGGAGAAAGAAGCACTAGAAGTGTGGAAACCAGGCTCACCCTGTAGAAGACTAGAGAAATTGCTGAATCGCGCTTGGTCTGTCCGGAACTGAAGCTGCTGTGTGTGCTCCCGAGTATTTTGCAGTAATTGCGATCGGGATTGTGGCTCAGTCTGCCTGGTATAGTACTTTCCTTTTACATATGAATGTGCGTAGTGCTTGTGGGGAATCGCTATTTCCAATCCCCAGTGCTGTGTGCTGTGTGTTGAAGCTGGAAGCAAACCCCAGCTAGTCTTGGACTAAATCCATTTGTTATCAACTGCAGTGGGGTCCAGTCAAGGACTTTATCTCCATGCCTTGTTGTTCTGGCAATCCAAAAGAACATCCACCATCCGGTTTTCAGCTTGGGTATTGTGAGTACAAGTCAGGGTATTCCCCTGAAGCCTGTTTTCAATCACAAGTGTGTCATCTAATTATTGCTGTTTCACTTCTTCATGGACTGAGCCATCTGGCTCCGGATTACAATTGGGTGTTGTGCATATATTTTCTTGTACAGGGCCCTATCGATCTGCAGCTGCCGGCCAACCCCGGGCAACGGACCTGGCTAGCCCCCCCCCCCAAACCTGGGTACCCAGAATGTGACTTTTCAGCCCCTGTATGTGTGCACAGTACTGTGATTTAATGCCACCAATTAACCTGATTTCCCCCTCCCGTGTTACTGCCCCCTAAATAAATCAGATTTGTTTTTGTTATACTATATACTTTCTGTGGTGTTGGTACTTATGGAAACAGTATTGTGTTTTGCTGTGTATGTTGTTTAACCTTATTTTACAGGGGGTTCTCAGAGACATGCTACAGAATCAGTCTTGAGGGTAAGTGGTATTTATATGAGTGAACAGTGTGTATACATGGAGTATTGGGGCTGTAACTCCGGTGTACTGTGTGAGCCACTAGAGGGAATAAAAGGGGGTCTCAGTGTCTCAGAGGGCTATGACCAAGCTAGTCTAACCACTACAAACCCTGACCTCTGGGTGGAGGCACCTGCCATAGGACCTAAGCCCCTCAACCTGTCCGTAGTCAAACAGACAGGGGTAGTAGCCCTTGGGATAACGCCATCTAGGGGTTACATCTTGGAGGCACCGCTTGGATTAGCGTCCTCTAGTAGCCACATTTACGAATTACTGTTAAAAATAAATGGATACCCCAACAGAAGTGGCTGTACACCAGTTAGTGGGGTGGTTTACTGGGCAGCAGATCGACCCCCAAAATGCTATACTTATCTTGGATATCCCACTGGGTACCAGTACGGACACTGTAGAGGGAGAAATTTCCAAGTTGGAAGGTTTACAAAACCCTGTGGTGGTGGGTCGACATGCTATTCTGCTCACTCACACTTTCATGGCCCTAGTAGAGTATAAGGACCCCATAGATAGCTCCAAAGTGCCACAGACTGTTACCCCAGAGGCAGCCCTCACTGCCTGGAGAGTGATAACTAAGGACAGTAAAGATCCGGGGGGAGGGGGGATGACCCCCACCTCCACTATCTGAAACTTTTGATGAGAAATTTGCTAAATTGTTGCTTGAGGAAGGGAAAACTGTGGAGGATTTAAAGAAACTATTATTGCCACCTGGGGGCATTCCTCCCCTAACACCCTCTCCCCCTCCCGCACCCGTTATTGCCCCTCCTTCTGTGCCAGTGCTAGCCCCTATGTTTGTACCTGCCATTAGTCATGACTCTTGCTGCAAGCTCAAAGTATTCTCTGGCATCCGCCCCACTCCAAATGGAGAGGTCGATCTGGAAACCTGGATAGACTTTGCTACCCTTGCGGTACAAGACTGGCAATGCTCTGAGGCAGAAAAAAGGGCTCACCTGGGGGAGAGCCTCCAGGGACCCTCCCAACGTACTTTTCGCTTCCTGAGAGTCTCTGACCATGACGCCAAAGCCCAAGAGTACATAATTGCCCTTGAACATGTGCTTGGGGGCACCACTAGTGTTGAGGCATTGAAATTGAAGCTTAAAGATGTTTGACAACAGCCGGCAGCCGGGGGAATTGATATCTGCCTATATGGATCGATTTGAGGGAATCTTGCAAACCATTTTTCGAATAGGGGTTTGGACCCGTAGTGAAGTGGACCAGGTAAGACTGGATCATATACTCTGCTCTGCCTGGCACTCTAGCTGGGTGTTGCTCAAATTGCAACTGCATCAAAGGAAATCTGGTCCCTTGCCTTTCCATGTGTTGATGAAGGAGGTACGGGAAGTTGAGGAGGAGGAAGGTTTTTCAGAACCCTGTGCAGTCGCAGCTGCTACATCCCCTGCCCCAGGTGCGGAGTCAGATGCTGATGGTCTGGAATCAACGAAATCACATGACAGAACCCGAGACCCAAATGTCAGCCAAGGGGGGCCCAGCCAGAGAGGGATGGCTACCGATGTTCTGCCATGGGATGAACTGCTGAGGGAGATTAGGAAAGCAACGAACAGTCTCATCATGAAGGCCGCTCCTATGAGTATGGGCCCTGACACTTGCCCGACTGCTTCTGCTGTGGGGGTGTCCACCCAGGCACTGCCACCGCTTGCTGACAACAGCTCAAAACTTGATGTCTTGGCTATGGAGGTGAGGGAACTGAAGAGATATCTCCAAATGTCCAACCCACCGCTGGCTGAGGTGGCACCAAGGTTTTCTATTGATAGTACCAATGCCGCAGCCCCCAATGTGATGCCTTGGTCCCCCCAAACTTCAGCAGGTATATTTTGTCATAATTGTGGGAAGGATGGGCACATGAAGAGAGAATGCCGGTCTCGGAAAGACTTAGAGAGAGTGGTGAGCCGGCTACAAGGAGAGCTTTGGAGTACAAAACAGTGGTTAAGAGGTGCACAAAATGACCGCAGTGAAGGTCCCAGAAATGCTAACTCACATCCCTTTGTGGCTAGATCATCTGCTCAGGCCCTTGCTACCGCCTCTCCAGACTGGTCCAGAATAGTGGGTCCCTCCATGGAGACCACTGTGAAGGTGAATGGAGTGTCTACAAGAGCTGTATTGGACAGTGGCTCCCAAGTGACAATTATGTTTCAGGACTGGTATCAGACGCACCTATCTGATGTACCCTTACAACCGTTGGAAGGACTGCATGTCTGGGGGTTAAGTGAGAAGACCTACCCCTATTCCGGGTATATCCGAATTTGGTTGTCTTTTCCCACCTCTGTGGCTGGAGTGGCCAAGCAAGTAGAGACCCTGGCATTAGTATGTCCCCCTACCGGACTGTATGATGGGATTCCTCTACTAATTGGGACAAATGTACATATGTTTAGACAGTTGGCGCAGTTGTGTTATGAGAAACAAGGGTCAAGGACTGGTAGAGCTTTGAGAATCCCGGCCTTGATCAAGAAGGCCTATGAGGCACAGAGAGATGCTGAAAAAGTGGACCCAGAGGAACCGGTTGGAATTGTCTGGAAGAAGGATCCGGAGTCTCTGATTCTGGCGCCAAATGCCCAGTGTACCTTACAGGGGGAAGTCCGTATCAGAAAGGATGTCAAGAATAAAATCCTCATGCTGAATGCACCAGGCGATGGAAAATTGCCGGAAGGACTGCTGGTCAAGCCAAGTATTTTGCCTGCCAGAGCCCATGCTTGTGCCAGAAGGGTAATGGTTCAAATTCATAATGTGTCTGATTGAGAGATTTGAGTAAATAGAGGTTGTACCCTGGCTAATGTACATATTGCAGATATTGCATTGCTGCCAAGTAACAAGTGTTCAGGGGAGAATGACAGAGTGATGCCTGACTTGTTTGATTTTGGGGACTCCCCGTTGCCAGCCGAATGGAAGATGAGAATTAGTAGAAAACTTGCCCAGAGAGACCAGGTGTTTTCTTTAAAGGAATGGGACGTAGGATGTGTGCAAGGAGCTGAGCACCCCATCTGGCTGCATGATGAAAGGCCATTTCATGAGAGGTCTTGACGCCTGGCCCCTGCTGACATAGATGATGTGAGACGGCATCTGCAAGAGATGCTTGCTGCTGGTGTAATATAAGAATCCAGAAGCCCATATGCTTCACCTGTTGTGGTAGTGAGAAAAAAGAATGGGACAGTAAGAATGTGTGTGGATTATCGCACCTTGAACTGGCGGACTATCCCTGATCAGTATACAATGCCCCGCATTCAGGATGCTTTAGACTGCCTGAACGGTAGCAAGTGGTTCTCCGTGCTGGATCTTCGCAGTGGGTACTACCAGATCCCGATGGCCCCGGAAGACCGTGAGAAGACAGCTTTTATCTGCCCACTTGGTTTTTATGAGTTCATGAGAATACCTCAAGGGATTTCAGGTGCTCCAGCCACTTTTCAATGACTGATGGAGCATGCGGTGGGGGACATGAACTTATTAGAGTGCCTGGTGTACCTAGATGATGTTATTGTGTTTGGCAGCTCACTGGAGGAACATGAGAGTAGATTATTCAAGGTGTTGGACTGACTGGAAGACTTTTGGCCTAAAACTGTCCATCGATAAATGTCAATTCTTCCAAACATCTGTAAAGTATATGGGACACATAGTCTCCACCGAGGGAACAGAGACCGACCCAAGTAAAGATGAGGCCTTGACCACCTGACCACAGCCCCACAATCTAAAAGAACTGCAAAGATTCCTGGGATTCTGTGGCTACTATCACCGTTTCATCAAGGACTATTCAAGAGTAATCTGTCCTTTACTTAATCTTACTCAAGGTTACCCTCCTACCCACAAAAAATAAAGAGGTCGGTTTCTTCTGAGCCTGAGAGAGTGTATTTCCATCCCAATGAAGTATTTGGAGCCAGATGGACACCTGAGTGTGAAGCTGCTTTTCATGAGATTATATATCAAGTTACCCACGCTCCTGTCCTTGCCTATGCAGATCCAACAAAGCCCTATGTCTTGCACACTGATGCTAGCCTGCAAGGCTTTTGGGCTGTATTGTACCAAGAGCATGAGAATGGCCTGAGACCAGTTGCCTTTGCCAGTAGAAGCCTGACCCCATCCGAAAAGAACTTTCAAACAACATGAAGTCTTGCTGTATTCTGACTAATGTAGTTAGCCTCAGCCTTTAAACTGCCCCGGAGAACAAAGGGTTAAACTTTCTATGCAGGGCATAGAATGCTGAGCTCGAGCTTGGTTGGTGTCTCTGTCTGTTTCCCTTTGAAATCTAACTGTCAGATTCTTTACTCCACCTCACTGAACAGTCGCTCCGGAGATTTCTCCTGCAGCTCGGTTCGAAAGTCAGTTGAAATGTCGGTTTACTGTCGTTTTTTAACCAAAATTTATTTTCCGCATAGTCGGTTCAGTCTCTGTCTGTGGTACCGTGAGTACTAGATAGGTTTTTACTGTTTTTTCTGTGTGGAACTTGTAAAAGTGTGGATCGGTTCGGCTGAACCAATCACTTGTTAAATCTTGTATCTTACTTTAGTGTGTGGTTACCGGTCCTTATCGGTTCTAAAAAAAAACATGTTTGGTACGTTTTTTCCAAGACCCATGACACGGTTAGGAACCGATAAGGGAGTCTTGCCTGGCGGTTGCCAAAAAAAGGGTAAGTTGGTTAGGTTGGCCATGTCTGAGAAACCCAAGAAAAAAACCGGGCCCACTGGATTTCAACACTGCAGTGAGTGTGGGGAGGTCTTTGCTAAGGCCGATCCCCACACCACCTGTGTTTATTGTCTGGGGTTTGAACACCTCGATTCAGACTGCCAAATTTGTAAAAACTTTCCCAAATCTACCCTTGACAAGAGACTAGGTAGACTGAGGGAAAAGGAGGCCAAGAAGTCCGCTGACCCAGATGGCCAGCCTGGTTCGTTTCTGACCAAACCAGAAGCAGTGCCCTCTGACCAGGGCGATACTTCTTCGGGCAAAAGGAGAGCCGATCCCGAGGGTTCAGTTCCGACAAAAAGAAAATGCAAAGAGAAATCGTCCGGTTCGGATCCAGAAGCCCATGCTCCGACCGCTGAAGAAACAGCCAGAGCCATTCGGATTGTGTAATCGCTTCGCCTTTTGGCAGGAGCTCGGTTTGGTCGGTTCCCCTGGTTCATGATTATACCCCTGAAGAATTTTTTGAACCGAAGTTTGAGGAGGGGTGGAGTTTGAAGATGACAATGGTGATGGTGAAAGTCTGGATGTGCCTGTTGAACCGGACATCTCCCCAGACAGACCTTCAGGTGTATCCCCTCCTAGGCTTTCTGAGTCCCCTTCCCACTTTATGTTCTACAGAAACGTGGCTGAGACCCTCCAGCTTCCTATGGAGGAGGCAATGGGGGATCAAGAGGAGCCTGATTTTGTGGAAAAGATGGACATCCCAGAATCCAGGAGACTGTCTATTCCCCTTCACAAGTCTTTTGGGAAGCAGAGACAAAAAAATCTTGAAGTCTCCCAATTCTATACCTCCTGTTGATAGAAGAACGGACAAGAGGTATACACTTTCAGGCTCAGTTATGGAGTTTTTATATTAGCAATGCAGCCATGTTGGCGTTGTGCAGGCTGCTGCCTGTGACAAGGCAAACATTCCCTTGGCTTCACACCCCCCAGACAAAGGCTCCAGGAAGATTGATGCCATGGCAAAAAAACAGTACATGTCATCTTCCTTGGGACTCAGGCAGGCGAATTATATGGCCTATACAGCCAGGTACCAGAAGTCCAGGTGGGACACTGTACTGGCACTGGCTAAACAGGCCTCCCCCCAGCTAGCCAAGGAGCTGGAGGAGGTGGCTGTAGATGGGATCGAGGCATCAAAGGTTCAGTTTCATGCTGCTGTGGACTCCAATGATGTGTCATCAAGAGTCATGGGTACATCTGTGGCTCTTCAGAGAATGGCTTGGCTCAGATGTACTAGCCTCTCGCAGGATACCCAGGCTAAGGCCATGGATTTTCCTGTAGTGGGTAATTCTCTGTTTGGGGAGCAGACAGAGAATTACATGAAGAAAATGGATGAGTACAGGACCACTTACAGGAGTGCTCAGGCCAAAGAAAGGCAGGCAACTCCTCAAAGGCAGCAGTCTAGGGGGCAGGGGCAGGCTTTTTCATAGGCCTTTTTACCAAACACAGGCCTCTTCTCCCTTTTCACAGAGGGGGTTCTTCAGAGGGAGAGGCAGAAGGGGGATGAGCAGGACTGCATCCACTCCTCAGCCTAAGGTCCCTGCCAAGCAGACACCCTGATGGGCCTGCCCAGGTCCACTCTCCTATACCAGTAGGGGGCAGGCTGATTACTTCATCCAGGACTGGATGTCTATTACATCAGACAAGCGGGTCCTGGAAGTAGTAAGCCAGGGACTGGATCTTCCTGGACATAAGTCTCCACCACTCATTCACACTAATGGGATAGTGCCGGAGGCACTAAGACCCAGCGGGAGCAAACTTTTTGCTGGAGGGCCGGCACCAGAGATGGAGCCACGAGGAGTGGCACCGCGAGCCTCAGCTCGTGCGGTAATGACTCTGTCAGCGTCGACCTTCCAACCGCCTCAGTTCCTTTTTTCCCGCCGTCGAGTGCGCTTCAATGACGACGTCGCTTGCCCGCCGGGAGTCAAACTTCAAACTAGCAGCATAGTTTTCAGTTTTGTTGTTTTGTAGTAATATCTCGAATAAGTATCGTTTACGTTTATTCTTATTTACAAAGCAGTCTCAGCCTACGTTGATGGAGTCGACCATGAGCGGGTCAGGTGACGGTAGGGAGACTTCGTATGAAAGCTGTTCAGTCTGCCGGGCTGGGTCTGGTCCGCCGCCTTCTCCGGAGGGGGGGGTCTGACAACGGTCAGTCCGATGCCCGAGGAGGCGGGCGTTCCCCTCGAAAGCATAAAAATAAACAGTTGCATTCTTGGCACCATTCGGCCTTGAGCTCTTCTTCGTCCCACAGGTCAAAAAAGAGAAGGCATCACTCGAGGTCGCCCACTGATATGTCTGCGCGTAGATGGTCGGTTATTGGAGCTAGTTGCCGGTCTACTCCTTCGGAGTCGCCAGCTTCTGTTTCTGGTAGCCGACGTCTTCGACATTGGAGTCCTACCCCGCCCTCTGATAGGTCTTCAGATGAGCAGTTTCATCAGTGGGCTGCTCTTATGGAGCAATGGGCCGGAGGTTGGTCCAGTTGCCTGGCCCGGTCACTCAGGAGGCCTTCGGGCTTCTTGGGATACCAGGTAGGGGCGGTTGAGCCTCCTGGTCGTCTTGGCACTCCTCTTGATGCCGTCGACACACGCTAGGTGTCCCCCATATGGCTGTGGCGCGGGGGCCACACTGATGCCTCTATCTCCTGCTCTTCTTCCTCCCTTCTCCTCAAATTCTGTTTTCAGAGTCTTGGGGTGTTTTCTCGCCCTTGTGCGTCGATGGCATGCTCAGCGCCGTCTTCAGATGCCAATGCATCTGTCAGCGCCGTTAAGTTACTTGCGCTGTACGCCGTTGCCGTGCACTCCGTCGGCGTCGCGTGGTGTTGCGGGCGCCATCCAGCCTCTTGGCGCTGTGCGCTTCGTCGGTAGCCGTGTAGATCACGGTGCCGTCTGGCCTTTGGCGCCATCTTGGCGCCATGTGCTCCTCGATGCCATGTGGCTTCTTGGCGCCGTGCGTTTCAGCGGTGCCGGGGGTTCTTAGGGCGTCATCCACTTTTCAGGACTCCTCCTCCTTTAATGCTTTTTCTCCCTCATTTCCTTCTGATTTTCACTCCTTTCCTGTCCATGCAGTCCCTCCTGGACTGTCAGGAGATGACATTGAGCCTGACCCAGACCTTCGACTGGGTGATGAAGTGGAAGGATCCATTTCTGTTGCAGAGCCTGTGGTCGAGGACCTGTCTTTTAAGTCTCTGCTGAAAAATTTGATTTCCACTCTTTCTCTCCAAACTACAGACATCGATCCTGGGAAATTGCTACGACTCCAATACCTCCATGTTCCGGAGATCCCTACGGATTTGACTTCTCTGGTACAGCCCTCCTTTGAGATGCTGTCTCAAATGGTATGGAATAATCCCGCTCTCATTCCTTCTGTGGCTAAATCCATAGATAGGAAATACTCAGCCCCCAAGGACTGACCTATTTTGGCGTCCCAAGCCTTTGCAGATCCTATTGTAGTTTTGGCAGAGAATGATAAGGTCATCCATCCCCAGACTACTACAGCTCGACCTATTAACAAAGAATCTCGTAAGATAGACACTTCAGGTAAGAGAGTCTTTGCTGCTTCCTCCCTGGGTATGCGTATTGCCAGCTACCAAGGCTATTTCTCTCAATATGAGTATATCCTTTGGCACTCACTTAAACAAATGGTTGAAGCTCTACGATTCGGACACAAAGTCAGAGCTACTCACACCATTACCAGGGGTATCGAATCCAACAACCAGCAGGTTAAAGCGGCTATGGATGCTTTCGATACTGCTTCCCGAGCGGCGGCGGCCGGCATTTGTACCTGCCGTCATTCCTGGCTGCGCACTTCAGGTTTCACAAATGATGCACAGCAGCAAGTAATGGCATTGCCTTTTGATGGTGTGTATCTCTTCAGCCCTCAAGTAGAACAGGCTCTAGAAGCTACACAAAAGACAAGGTCAGCCATTAAGTTGGCTCGAGCTCCTCCTGTTCCCTCTCGAGGGGGTGTTAATAAATGCCAGTTCCATAACCATCAGTCCTTTTGAGACAAAGGCAGAGGAATTTTTCATAAAAAACAAGCCCCCCAGCCTCAAAAGAAAATGCAACAGAAGGCGCAAGCACCCAAAGCGCCTAGTGCCGCCTTCTGAGTTCTTGGCCCAAGTCCCACCTCAGCTGCCCGAGGTGGACTCTTTCTCAGCAGTGGGAGGTCATCTGACGCTCTTCTACAATCAATGGAAATCGATAACCTCAGACAAATGGGTCCTCCGGATAATCCGCGAGTGGTATTCACTCAATCTTGTGGAGACCCCTCCGGATCGTCCTCCCAAACGACAGCCCAAGCTGTCAACCCATCAGTCAGACCTTCTCGCTGCCGAGATACAGGGCCTTCTGAACAACAGGGAAGTAGAAGTAGTTCCGCTGCATCAACGGAACACAGGGTTCTACTCCCATTACTTTCTGGTTCCAAAGAAAACCGGGGGCATGCGCCCCACTTTGGACCTCAGAAAACTAAACAAATTTCTGCCCAAGGAGAAATTCAAAATGATTTCACTAGGAACCCTGTTACCTTTGCTTCATCAACATGACTGGCTAGCCTCCCTAGACATGCAGGATGCTTACCAGCACATTTTGATTCACCCAAAGCATCACAAACTCCTAAGGTCTGTGGCTATGGGGCAACATTATCAGTTCAGAGTCCTGCCCTTTGGGCTATCCTCGGCGCCACAAGTTTTTACAAAGTGTTGTGCAGTTCTCGCAGCACACCTCAGAAAGATCAGAATACAGGTGTTCCCTTATCTGGACGATTGGCTTCTGGCAAGTCCTTCCAGGCAGGGAACTCTGGGACGCCGTAACCACAGCTTCAAGCTTTCTCACGTCCGTGGGAGTCCTGCTAAACCTGAAAAAATTGCAGCTGCAGCCCTCCCAGAAGCTCTTTTTTATAGGAACTCTTCTGGACACCTCCTGTGCGAAGGCTTTCCTTCCAGAGGACAGGAGGAGCAATATCCTTCAGATGGCCCATCACATCGGGGGAGAGCAACTCGGTTCCAACTCTCTCGATGCAACGGATGCTAGGTCTCATGGCATCCTCTGTGTTCACTGTACCCCTAGCACACCTTCGCATGAGAACTTCTCAGTGGATGCTCAGTACTCAGTGGTCCCCAACCACTCACCCACAGTCCTTTCTCATCAAGGTGACAGAACCTCTAAAGAGGTCACTCACCTGGTGGTCGCAAGAGATCAGTCTCCTAGAAGGATAGCCCTTTGCTCCTCTGGATCATCAGATTTCCATTACCACAGATGCGTCCCTGATGGGGTGGGGAGCTCACTGTCAGGCTCTCCACATTCAAGGTACGTGGACTCAAGTCGAGTCCCAACTTCACATAAATGTCTTAGAAATGAGAGCCGTCCTTTATGTGGTCCGGGCGTTGAAGGACATTCTCTGTCACAAGAACATTCTCCTTCAAACGGACAACAAAGCAGTGATGTATTACATCAACAAGCAGGGCGGTGCTCACTCTTACCCCTTATGCAGGCAAGCGATGAGAGTGTGGGAATGGTGCTTGGAGCACAAGGCTCTAATTCAAGCGGTCTACCTATTGGGAGTGCAGAACGAACTAGCAGACCGTCTCAGCAGAACAGAGACAGATCCTCACGAATGGTCTCTCGACTCAACCATAGTTCAGTCACTATTCGCAGAGTGGGGAACTCCAGACCTGGACCTTTTTGCATCCCCACTCAACACAAAACTGCCTCTCTTCTGCTCCAGAAATCCAGGGCCTGGCATTTTCTGTCAGGATGCGTTCAGGCTGCGGTGGACAAAACGCTTTCTATACGCCTTTCCGTCTCTCCCTCTAATTCAGAGGGTACTTCTCAAGTTCGAATCCCAGGGGGACAAAATGATCCTCATTGCTCCCTTCTGGCCTCGACAGATGTGGTTTCCACTACTCAACAATATGTCGGCAGCTCCGCCGAAACCACTTCCCCTTCAGATGAACCTCTTGACTCAGGGGCCTGTTGTTCATCCCAACCTGAGGTCGCTTCACCTTCATGCTTGGCTCCTGAAGAGATAGAAGTGAACAGGTTCAATGTCTCATGAGGTTTCAGATATTCTTCTGGCTGCGTGAAACCAGCCACTAGGAAAACACACAGCCAAATGGAGCGTTTTTGCTCTGGTGTACAAATCCTCTTTGAATCCTTTTTCCTGCCCACCAGATAAAGTTTTAGAGTACCTCTTAGACCTCTCAAATTCAGGTCTGCAGTACTCTACAGTCAAGGTTCATCTTTGTGCCATTTCAGCTTATCATGAGCCGGTACTTTCTTTGTCACTGGCTCAGTTACCTGTGGTTAAGAGGTTTCTTAATGGAATTCTGCATACCAGACCTCCTATAAGATGTCCAGTCGCAGCCTGGGACATTAATCTTGTGCTAGCTATGCTCACTCGGAAACCTTTCGAACCTCTGGCTGCCTGTGAGCTAAAGTTTCTCACCTGGAAAATGGCCTTCCTGGTGCCCATTACCTCAGCCCGCAGGGTCTCTGAGATACATGCCTTGGTCACAGACCCTCCGTATACTGTGTTCCACAAAGACAAAGTAGTCCTTAGAACCCATCCTAAATTTCTTCCTAAGGTTGTTTCAGAATTCCATCTAAACCAACCTTTGGTCCTTCCCTCTTACTTCGCGAACTTCCAAAATGAAGGAGAACATTATCTTCATTCCCTGGACATCAAGAGAGCTTTGCATTTCTATCTAGATAGAACAAAAGACTTTCGTAAAGCTCAACAACTGTTTGTTTCTTTCAGCGAGACCCGGCTGGGTCAACCTGTCACTATCAGATGTATCTCAGCATGGCTAGTGGCATGCCTTCGCCACTGTTATTCCATGGCACAGGTTAAGCTGGAGAGCAGAGTGTACGCTCACTCTACTAGGGCGGTCGCGGCATCTCTGGCGGAAATTCGCAACATACCCATTGCAGATATTTGCAATGCGGCTACCTGGAGCTCAGTGCATACTTACGTTAAACAGTATGCCTTGGATGTCCATGCCAGATGACATCTTTCCTTTGGCAGGACCATCCTTAATGGACTTCTGTACTAAAACTGTGAGCTCTTGGTCTCTCCTGCCGCCCTCTCTGGGGATTATTAGCTCGGTACTCTCCCATTAGTGTGAATGAGTGGTGGAGACTTATGTCCAGGAAGATATGGAAATTATGTACCTACCGTAATTCTTGATCTTCTTGGATGAGTCTCCACCACTCATTCACATGCCCACCTCCATCCCCCGAGCTCACCTCTGTTGTTGGTCTTCACTCCCTCAGATCTTTAGGCTGTGAAGACTTCTTTGTTGACCCTTCTTATACGGGTCGTCCAGACTATCTTATGTCCGGGTTTTGGTTAGGCTAGTGTTCTAGGTTAGTTACGCTGCACCTCCTCGGAAAAAAGGTACTGAGGCAGTTGGAGGGTCGACACAGAGATAGTCATTACCTCACGAGCTGAGGCTCGCGGCTCCATCTCTGGCACCGGCCCTCCAGCACAAAGTTTGCTCCCGCTGGGTCCTAGTGCCTCCGGCGCTATCCCATTAATGTGAATGAGTGGTGGAGACTCGTCCAAGAAGATCAAAAATTACGGTAGGTACGTAATTTCCATTTCTCAGCTTCAAAAAATTTCCAAAGATGAGAGCCAGATCTTTTCCGCCTGCAGATCTCTCAGAAACCCTTGCCCTAGAGGCAGAGGTTTCATCTCTGCTGGCTTTGAGAGTCATAAAGAGAGTACCTACCCTACACTGGGGCAAGGGTCTGTACTCCAGGTACTTCCTTACCCCAAAAAAGACAGGGGAGTGGCGACCCATCCTAGACCTAAGATACCGAAACAAACATCTTTTAAAACCAAAGTTCAAGATGATAACTCTGGAAATAATCCTTCCCTCTCTAAGGCCAGGGGACTGGCTAGCCTCCCTGGACCTCAAAGATGCCTATTTTCACATTCCCATCAGGTGCTCCCACAGAAAGTACCTCAGGTTCGAGTTGCCCTCAGGCCACTATCAGTTCAGAGCAATGCCCTTTTTCCTAACTTCAGCCCCAAGGGTCTTCACAAAGTGCCTGGCAGTAGTAGTAGTTGCCTTTTTAAGGAGGCAAAAGATTCCCATTGTTCCATGTCTGGACAACTGGCTAATAGTGGGTCAGTCTCCAGACCAAGTCAAGTCAGACCTGCAAGTGACCCAGCAAGTGCTCACTTCTCTAGGATTTCTTCTCAACCTTCCCAAGTCAGTTCTCGAGCCTGTCCAGCTTCTTACCTTTATACTGGTTCTTTTAAAGAGTTGTTCCAGTCTCTCCCCACCAGGGGTGAGGCGCCCTCAGGCTCGCACTCCTCTCGCTCTCGGAAGAGAGAAAAAGAACCTTCGTCTTCATTTCAACGATGATCTTGGGACCGAGAGGAGTCGGAGTCCCAAGAGCATCGCGGTCTCGACCGGTCAAGATCGCTTCCCGGTCACGCCGGGTTTTCGGATCTTCTGTTTGACCAGGGGACCGAAGAAGTGGCCGACGAGGTCTAGATACACCCTCAGTGGAGACCAAGAAGAATGCTGGGGACATCCACAAGGGAGACCCACAAAAGGGTGGCAAGGGACACCACAGGGGAAGGAAACAGCTTCTGATAGGGACTCAATTCTTAGGGGTGTAGACCTGGGGAAGGGAGAGGAGAGGGAAGTAAGGTGCCTGCCTGGTGCCATGGCTTGGAGGGACAGGAAGCAAATCCTCAGGATTGGAGAAGCAGCATCACAGGAGAGGGAACTAGATATCATTGTCCATCTTGGGACAAATGACCTAGCTAGGCATGAGATCAGTGCAGTGCAGGATGAATTTGTGGAGTTGGGGAGGGGCCTTAGACACGTAGCAAGCACAGTAACCTTCTCAGAGGTGCTGCCAGTCTATGGCAGGGGTGAGGCTAGGGTACTGCACACCATGCAATTTAATGAATGGTTTCAAAACTGGTGTAGAGCACAGGGCTTTGGCTTCATTGGGGACTGGGGGTCCACCTGAAGAGATGAAGGTCTATACTGGCATGATGGTCTGCATCTGTCTAGGGAGGGAAACCAGCTCCTAGGT
The DNA here is from genome assembly GCA_016271365.2 of Neoceratodus forsteri. NCBI lineage: Eukaryota > Metazoa > Chordata > Ceratodontiformes > Ceratodontidae > Neoceratodus > Neoceratodus forsteri. The sequence continues at coordinate 243,883,421 of CM057451.1, forward strand.
GACAGGTTTAAATGCTTCCTTGGCTAGCTTTTAAACTAGCCAAGGGGGGAGGTGCTGATAGGAATCAGGAAAGTTCAAGCCTCCGCCCACAAAACATGGCAGGTAGTAGGGTAAACACTGAGGTACAGAACTTGACAGAGGGCAGGACAGGGGTAAATGGAAAAATAGACAAGGGCAATAAGAGCAGGGATGTGGTAAAAAAGGATAAAGCCAACATTAAATGGAGGGCAATGAGTACCAATGCCCGTAGTCTGGGAAACAAGCTTCCTAAGCTAGTAGCCCTGATGGAAGAGGAACACTTGGATATTGTGACAGTCACAGAAACATGGTACACGGAGAACCATGACTGGGATGTCAACATACCAGGGTACACAATCTACAGAAGGGACAGGAGGGTAAGAGGAGGTGGAGTAGCTCTCACATAAGGGAAGGGATCAAAGCTACAGAACTAAAAAGTAAAGGGAGAGGACAAGAGGCACTCTGGGTCACCTTGGAGACAGGGAATGGCATTACAATCTGCACAGGGGTTGTATATAGACCCTGGTCTCAAGGGGAGGAAATGGACAAGAAAATGATAGAGGACATTCTCAAAATGGCTGAAAAAGGGGAGATACTGTTGATGGGGCACCTGAATATGCCAGATGTTAACTGGATGACATGGACTGTAGTCACCTCCAAGAGCAGGGTCATTCTCTATGCCCTACAGGGGGCATGCCTTAGACAGCTAGTGGAGGAACCCACTCGGGAGGGAGCAATATTAGACCTGGTACTCTCAAATGGAGAGAGGATCACAAATTTAGAAGTCAGTAGACATCTGGGAACAAGCAACCACTGCACAGTGTGCTTCACAATAAACACAACCATGGAGACAAGCCATACAAAGACAAGGATACTGGACTTTAGAAGGGCTGACTTTGGCATAATGGGGTGAATACCTGAGGAATGCATTAGCAAATGGCCAGAAAGGAGGGGTGGAAGAACAATGGAGAAAAATCAAAACTGCCATCATGGAGGCAACAAGCCTTTGTATGAAACAAATAAAGAAAACAAAGCGGAATAAAAAACCACTATGGTTCTCAAAAGAGATGTCAGGGAAGGTTAAGGAGAATAAGGCTGCATTCCAAAAGTATAAGGAATCACAGAAAGAGCACGACAGGGAACTGTATCAATTAAAGCAGAAAGAAGTGGGGAAGGCAGTCAGAAAAGCAAAGGCCCAAACCGAGGAAAAGATAGGCAACTCAGTTAAAAAGGGGGATAAAACATTTTATAGGTACATTAGGGAGCATAGAAAGGTTAAGGGAGGGATAGTGAAGATTAATAAAGGACAGGGAAGGTGGGCAGAGGGAGACAGTGAAAAGGCAGAGATACTGAATGAATACTTTTGCTCAGTATTCACAAAAGAAGAGGAGGAGGAGTTACCTAAACCAAACAGTAGAAGCACTCTGGGTAGTGGGGTTGATGCCAGTCCCTTTACAGAAGAAAGAGTCCTGAAAGAACTCCTAAAACTCAAGGTGGACAAAGCAATGGGGCCTGACGGGATTCACCCTAGAATCCTAAAAGAACTAAGGGAGGACCTAGTGACACCACTGAGCACACTTTTTAACAAATCATGGGAGGATGGGGTGGTACCTGAGGACTGGAGGAGGGCAGATGTGATTTCCCTTCACAAAAGTGGGAGCAAGGCAGAAGCAGGAAACTACAGACCTGTAAGTTTGACTTCAGTGGTAGGGAAAATGATGGAATCACTTCTGAAAGAAAGAATTGTTGAGTACCTAGAGGCCAGCGGGGCACAGGACCCAAAGCAGCATGGATTCACAGCAGGAAGGTTATGTCAGACGAATCTAATTGATTGCTACCCAGGCTACCACCCTGGGACCCACTCCCAGGCTGGCTAACTTGATTATTAATCTTCTGTGCGGGACTGTGTCAAATGCCTTGCTAAAGTCTAGGTAGGCCATATCCACAGCCCCTCCCTGGTCTATTACTTTGGTCACCCAGTCAAAGAAAACTGGCTGCACAACAGGACACAGAAGGTAATAGTGAATGGAGCACATTCCGAAGAAAAGGGGGTTAAAAGTGGAGTAACTCGGGGCTCTGGACCGGGTCCAGTCCTCTTTAACGTCTTTATAGGTGACATTGCAGAGGGTCTGGAAGGAAAGGTATGCCTCTTTGCAGATGACACAAAGATCCGTATCAGAGTTGATACACAAGGGTGGGTAGAAAGGATGAGAAGGGACTTGGCAAGGTTGGAGGAATGGTCAGACATATGGCAACTTAGATTCAATGCAAAGAAGTGCAAAGTAAGTAAGTTTAAGTGGAACACCCTGCCAGAGGAAGTGGTGGGGGCTGAAACAATCACGGGATTTAAGAATGCATGGGATAGACATAAAGGAATTCTGGAGGTCAGGGGTAAGGGGCAACAGACTGCTAGGAAAACAAACTGAACTTACAAGCTCAAATGGGCAGACTGGGTGGGCCATAGGCCCTTATCTGCCGACACTGTCTATGTATCTATGTATCTATGTAAGTAATGCCCCTTGGAAATAATAATTCAGGAGAAGAGTACACAATAGCAGGGGAGGTACTAACAACAACAATAATGGAAAGGGACCTGGGGGTAGTCATATCAGGTGACCTAAAGGTGGGTAAGCAATGTAAGAAGTCGGTAAGGAGAGCCAGGGGGATACTGAGATGCATAGGGAGGGGCATCACAAGTAGAAAAAGGGAAGTGGTTATCCCTCTGTACAGACATTGGTGAGACCCCATCTGGAGTACTGCATGCAGTTTTGGAGACCTCATCTACGCAAGGTCATAGACAGGATGGAAGCAATCCAGAGGAGGGCAACTAAAATGGTGCATGGTCTACATCAGAAACCATATGAAGAGAGACTGAGAGAGCTTAATATGTATACCCTTGATGAAAGGAGGGACGGGGGGACATGTTAGAAACTTTTAAGTACCTCAAGGGAATCAACAAAGTCTAGGAGGACAGCATCTTTCAAAAAAAGAGATGCGTAAGAACAAGGAGGCACAATTTAAAGATAGAGGGGGGACGGCTCAGGGGTAATGTGAGGAAATTTTTTTTCACGGAGAGAGCGGTGGACGCATGGAACCGCCTTCCTGGAGAGGTTGTGGGGTCTAAAACAGTGGGGGAATTCAAACATGTATGGGACAGACATAAGGCAATTATAGTGGCGGTTGCAGGAAGTAGGCTGTTGGTTAACGAATCTGCAGCTTATCCAAAAGGTAGGGAAATGGGCAGACTGGGTGGGCCAAGTGGTCCTTATCTGCCATCAAAGTCTATGTTTCTATGTAGGGGCAGAGCTGGATACGGTCAAAGCAAGAACCTTTCTTTTCCTGGAAAGGGCAAGGGTTCTTATAGAACTAGCCTCTTCCTTCATCCTTCAGGTATCTCGACCAGCAAGGCATTTCCTTCAGCTCTTGGGCCACATGGCAGCTTCTATGGCAGTGGTCCAAGGGGCAAGATTCCAGATGAGGGACGTTCAGTACCATCTGAGGGCTTTTTGGTCTCAGAGGAAGGACTCCCTTACCAAACTGATCCCAGTGACTCGGACCTTGATCCAAGCCCTTCAATGGTGGCAGGATCAGGACAATTTAAGGCAAGGGGTCCCATTTACCACTCAGTCTCACTCAGTGGTCCTTACCGCAGATGATTCCCTTCTGGGCTGGGGAGCCCATCTGGGGGCCCTCACTGCCCAGGGACTGTGGTCCCCTCAGGAGTCCCTTCTCCATATCAATCTCCTAGAACTCAGGGCAGTTTTTCTGGCCCTGCAAGCTTTCTCTCAGTCAGTACAGAACAAGGTGGTTCAGGTCAGAACAGACACCACCACCACCATGTGGTACATCAACAAGCAGGGAGGCACTCGGTCTACAGCCTTGTGCACAGAAGCCATGAAGTTGTGGTCCCTGGCGTATTCCCTACAAACCTCTCTGATAGCAGTTCACCTTCCAGGGAAGGAAAATGTGCTAGCAGATGCACTGAGCAGGATCTCACAGGGCCATAATGAATGGTCACTGGACCCTCTGGTATTGAAGGTGATTTTTTTCAAGGTGGGGCACTCAAGAGATAGATCTTTTTGCAGCCCCAGACAATCACCAACTTCCTCTCTTTTGTTGCAGACCCCCAGTCTTGGGCTCAGTCTCCCTGGATGCTCTGGTTCTGAACTGGGAAGGGAACTTTCTGTATGCCTTCCCTCCCTCCCTTACCCCTTCTGTTCAAAGTTTTAGTCAAGATAAGGTCACAACCTTGCAAGGTGATTCTGATTGCTCCAGACTGGGCCAGACATCCCTGGTACCCCCTGTTGCTGTTCCTAGCAGTCCATCTTCCCCCTGTCTCTTCCCAGGAATTACAACCTATTGACTTCCTCTCAGGGGAGGATTTGGTACCCCAATCTTCAGTCTCTCAATCTCAAGGCATGGCTCTTGAAGAGTTAGAGTTTGCAGATTTGCATCTCTCTCAGGGGGTTCTGGATATTCTCAAAGCTTCTCGAAAGCCCTCCAACAGAAAGACCTATAACTCCAAATGGAAACGATTCAGCATTTGGTGTTCTAAGAAGCAGATTTCTCCAGACACTGCTGAATTGCCTACAGTTCTGGACTATATGGTCCATCTTAATGGCCCAGGCCTCAGACTAGCTACTCTCAAGGTACATTTGTCAGCTGTTTCTGCTTTTCTGTCAGTAGGGAACTCTTTCTCACTATCATCAATTCCTGTATTCTGTAAATTTTTTAAGGGATTGCTTCATACCAATCCTCCCTTTAGAGACCCTGCCCCTGCCTGGGATTTAAATGTTTGCATTGCTAAACTTATGCAACCTCCTTTTGAGCCTATGTCCTCAGCAGAGCTTAAGTACTTGACTTGGAAAACTGTGTTTTTGGTAGCCATTACCTCTGCCAGACGTATCAGTGAATCGCAAGCCCTGTCAGTGGAACCTGATTTTATCTCCTTTCACAAAGATAAAGTGGTCCTTAGAACCAATAGAAGGTTCTTGCCCAAAGTGGTTTCAGATTTCCACTTGAATCAGTCTGTGTCTCTTCCTGTTTTCTTCACTGACCATTCTTCCTCAGGAGAGAGGAGGCTACACCGTTTAGATGTTAAAAGAGCCCTTAGCTACTAAATAGAGCGTACCAAGGGTCACATGTTTGAGTCCCTCCAGTTGTTCCTCACTTATGGAAAAGTGGGAAAGGGCAAACCTGCCACCAAGAGAACCATTGCCAGGTGGATTATGTCTTGTATACAATTCTGCTATGAGAAACTGGGAAAGATTCCACCCTCAGGCCTGAGGGCTCACTCTACAAGAGGTACAGCTGCTTGATATTCCTCTTTTAGAAATCTGTCAGGCAGCCACCTGGAAAACAGTCCATACCTTTACCAAGCATTACTCTCTGGTTATCCAGGCTAGGAGTGATGCTCGATTTGGCACAGCAGTACTTCAGAGCCTATTCCCAAAGTAGGTTCTATCCCTCCTCCATGGAGGTACTGCTTGGTAGTCTGCATTAGTCAGAATACAGCAAGACTTCATGTTGTTTGAAGAAAAAATTACTCACCTTAGTAATTATGTTTCTTCAGTTGGAGTCTTGCTGTATTCACTACCTCCCTCCCTCTCAGAACCTGGTTTTTGGGAAGTGGGTGGGCAGGTGCAGTGTTGCACCTCAGGGGTGCTCCTTTACACCCTTTGCTTTTTTGTTTGGGTGTTTATCTTGTTATTATTCTTATTTGAATTGGTTTTTGTTTTGGGTTTCCTGACTTGAGTCTTCCTTTGAGAATCCAAAACTTTTTGTAGCCAGCTGGCTAGTAAAATTTTACAATTTCCACATAGGATAGCTAGGGAGTTTTTTGCTTGTAAAGATCTGACAGTTAGATTTCAAAGGGAAACAGACAGAGACACCAACCGAGCTCAAGCTCAGCATTCTATGCTCTGCATAGAAAGTTTAACCCTTTGTTCTCTGTGGCAGTTTAAAGGCTGGGGCTAATTGCGTTAGTTAGAATACAGCAAGACTCCAATAGAAGAAACATAATTACTAAGGTGAGTAATTTTTTCATCCTGTACATAAGTTATAGTTCCTAGCTTTGAAGTGGGCTATTGTTGACCAATTCCACGAGTACTTGTATGGGGCTAAGATACTAGTAAAAACTGACAATAATCCTTTGACCTATGTGCAGACTTCAGCTAAGTTGGATGCCATTGGCCATAGATGTCTTTCTGCATTATCTACATATGACTATGCTGTTGAATACAGAGCAGGCCTGAACCACATAGATGCTGGTGCTCTCCCCCGGAGGCCTGTTTCCCGGAATGTCCTGGTCAGACTGTCGGAACCTGATATTCGAGCACTCTGCCAGAAGTTTGACAGGGAGGAACAAATGTCTACGGACGCAGTGGACTGTATGGTGGATTGTTTGGGATCCTCTGAGAATTGCATACCTGCTGTTTGTTGCCACTTTTCTGCAATAGACATTGGTGCACTGCCTCAGCTGGACAATGACAATATTCAAGTGGGCTCAATCCCGAGATCCCATGATCAAATCAGCTTTAGAAGCCCTCTACGCAGGGAAAGATGTGTCCAAATTACGCTCCACTGATTTGAGAACTGCAATGTTATACAAGGAAGGTCCTAAGTTGAAACTGATCAGTAGACTGTTATACAGAGAAACAGTAGACAGAGGGGGACAAATAGACAAACAACAACTAGTGCTGCCCACTGCTTTTCGAGACTCGGTACTGAGGTCCTTACACAACCACATGGGGCACCTTGGTATAGACAGAACACTTGGCTTGGTGAGATCCAGATTCTATTGGCCTAAGATGTGGGCTGATGTTGAGCAACACATTCAAACTTGTAGTCGCTGTTTACAGAGGAAAGCCCTGCCCCAGAGAGCTGCCCCCCCTTGTTAACATCACCACCTGCGCTCCCATGGAGCTGGTCTGTATTGACGTTCTGAGTTTGGAGCCAGATCAAAGAAATATCTGTAATGTGCTGGTAGTCACTGACCATTTTACGAGATGTGCCCAAGGTTTCCCCACCAAGGACTAGAAGGCATCCTCTGTGGCCAAAGTACTTATAGAAAACTTTTTTGTTCACCATGGGGCACAACAAAGAATCCATTCTGATCAAGGGAGGGACTTTGAAAGTTGTCTGATCAAAGAGATGCTTTCTCTGTGGGGAGTTCGAAAATCCAGAAATACCCCTTACCACCCCCAGGGGGACACACAGCCTGAACGTTTCAACAGCACTTTGCTAGATATGCTAGGCACCCTCCACCCAAAGGATAAGCTTAGATGGAGCCAACAAATTAGCACCCTGGAACATGCCTACAACTGCACCAAAAGTGATGCCACTGGGTTCTGCCCCTACAGCCTGATGTTTGGAAGAGAAGCTCGACTGCCAGTAGATGTATGTTTTGGAGTTTCTCCTGATGGGGTTTGAGCTGACAACTATTTACAGTATGTGCAAAAGTTAAAGGCCCAGCTAAATCATGCATACCAACTGGCTCAAACCATGGCTGCCAAAAGAAATCTGGCCAACAAAGAAAGGTATGATAAAAAGGTGAAAGCACAGGAACTCCAGGAGGGAAATTGGGTATTGCTAAGGAATCTGGGACTGCATGGCAAACATAAGATTGTTGATAGATGTCACCATCTCCCTCACATTGTAGTGGGCAAACTAGATGATCTGCCTGCGTACAAAGTAAGGCCTGAGAATAATTCAAAAGATGTTAAAACAATGCATAGAAATCATTTACTGCCCATTGGACAAATCTTGATTGAGTCTGAGCCCCCAGAAAGTGATCCCTGTGGACCAGTGACTAGAGCTGCTGCTAAGCAAAGGCAAAGAAAGTCTGCACCTACAGATGCTGAGTTAAAGTGTTCCCACAACAAATCCCAGTTGAAAATGACTGTCAATCCATATCAGAGGAAAGTGAGTGCAACTTTGGGTACTACCCCTCTTACGAACTGAGTCAATTGTTTCAGGGCAACCCCCTAGTCAATTATGGAGTGGAAGCTGGGCCTTCTGGACTGCCTAAGCACCGAGCTTTGTCCCTGGAGCCAATGCTCCCAGAAAGTGAAGTGCGAAGTATCAAATCGGATGACATGAAATAACTGTGCATGGTGGAACTGTATGAGCTCTCAGAGGAGGAAAATGATGAACTGGAACAGACTGGTGATATACCAGAACAAGAGTATTTTGAGTGCCGTGACGGTTCACTGCCAGTGTCAGAAAACTCCCCATGTGAGCCAAGTGTGTGGACTCTGAGACTGCAAATCGTGGAGCTGAAAGTGCCCCAGGTTCTAGCCTCTACCCCCAGGGAGACTCCCCTGGCAAGTAAAGACAGTGCTGAAAGTGAGTCCAAAAGTGCAGAGATTGTAACAGTTCCCCCTAGACAGAGTGGTCAAACTGTAAAGCCTGTAATGCGCTTAAGCTATTATTCCCCTGGGAGGCCTGTGGATTTGCCTCTTAATGTTGTATATAAAGGAATGTATGTGTCCCCGAGCTCATTGCCCAAACTGAGCATATGTGCTACCTCCAAGTTAATTGTGTTGCCTTCTAGGTATGGTGCCCCTGTCCCATCCAGCCCCAAGGTAGCTGATAGGAAAGGGGCCCCCTCTCTTCAGGTTTCATGTACAGGAGGTAATAACCTGAGTTATGGTACAATGTGTGTATAATACTGTGAAAAAAGTGATGTACTGAAAAGTTTCAGAAATGTGTTTCTGGTAAGGTGATATGTTGACTGATGATTACATGTATAAGCCTAATGTGATACTGATGTAAATGTATATGGTTGTATTGAAACTTATGGGGGTACTTACTGGACGCGGATGCCAAGTTTTCCAGGCCAGGAAGGGAGTAACCACCCTGCAAATGGGGGTTCCCAAAAGTCTTCCAGAAGCTTACCTGAATCCTCCAAGTCTGGACGGTGTTCGGCGTCTGAGCTGTTTAAATGTGGTTCCAAGTGAGTGCTATTTGAGCCTCCACGTACTGTCTCTTTAAGAGCTGTCTGCTTGCAGACTTAATTAGTTTGTATGGGGGGACTGTGTGTTCTAATGCCCGAATGCCACCTGTGCTACTGTCAATTCGCTCCATTTCTGCCGTTGCTACATGTGCAGAGGGAGTCTTGTTGAAAGATATAACTGTTTGCCAGAAATCATTTAGAGTGACTGAGAAAATGTAGTTTGTCTAACCTGTCTTCATTTTAGCACGAACTGTTTCTGTGTATCTCTTTCATTTTGGTCCTGAATAGTTGACTTGGACCAATCAGGATGATAGGGAGACCCTAAAATGGAGCCCGTGGATGAATCAGAACTTGGACTCTCAATTTTGAGCCAGCCACAAGGGAATTGTATGGGCAGTGACTCTGGGAAATGTAGTTTTAACCTTGGCACCTTTTTCCACCAACAGAGGTAGTCTTATTGTGAGTGACAGCAGAACCAGCCAACAGAATGGTATGGAGCTAAAGGAAATGCCCTGCTCTGTGACTGGAAAGAGTAGATCAGTTGTGACTGTGAAGAGAGAAGGAGCTCTGTGCTTCTGCGGTTTATAGTTTCGCGCGGGAAGCACGTGTGAGGCCCTGGGTTTCGGTCTGCAGCCTTTGTGAGTGCCGGTTTGGACTGAATCCAAGTTGTGAGGAGAAAGAAGCACTAGAAGTGTGGAAACTAGGCTCACTCTGTAGAAGACTGGAGAAATTGCTGGATCGCGCTCGGTCTGTCAGGAACTGAAGCTGCTGTGTGTGCCCCCAGGTATTTTGCAATAATTGCGATCGGGATCGAGGAGCAGTCTACCTGGTATAGTACTTTCCTTTTACGTATGAATGTGCGTAGTGCTTGTGGGGAATCGCTATTTCCAATCCCCAGTGCTGTGTGTTGAAGCTGGAAGCAAACCTCAGCTAGTCTCGGACTAAATCTGGTTGCTATCAACTGCAGTGGAGTCCAGTCACAAGGACCTTGTCTCCATGCCCTGTTGTTCTGGCAATCCAGAAGAATATACACCATCCAGTCCTCAGCTTGGGTATTGTGAGTACAAATCAGGGTATTTCCCTGCAGCCTGTTTTCAATCACAAGTGTGTCATCTAATTTTTGTTGTTTCACTGCTTCATGGACTGAGCCATCTGCCTCCAGATTACAATTGGGTGTTGTGCATATGTCTTCTTCTACAGGGCCCTAGCCATCTGCACCTGCCAGCCAACCCCAGGCAACAGACCTGGCTAGCCCCCGCCCCCAATCTGGGTACCCAGAGTGTAACTTTTCAGCCCCTGTATGTGTGCACAGTACTGTGATTTAATGCCACCAATTAACCTGATTTCCCCTTCCCGTGTTATTGCCCCCTAAATAAATCAGATTTGTTGTTGTTATACTATATACTGTCTGTGGTGTTGGTACTTATGGAAACAGTATTGTGTTTTTCTGTATATGTTGTTTAACTTTATTTTACAGGGGGTCCTAAGAGACGTGCTGCAGAATCAGTCTCGAGGGTAAGTGGTATCTATATGAGTGAACAGTGTGTATATGTGGGGTATTGGGCTGTAACTCCAGTGTACTGTGTGAGCCACTAGAGGGAATAAAAGGGGGTCTCAGTGTCCCAGAGGGCTGTGACCAAGCTAGTCTAACCACTACAAACCCTGACCTCTGGGTGGAGGCACCCACCTTAGGACCTAGTCCCCTCAACCTGTCCTTAGTCAAACAGGCAGGGGTAGTAGCCCTTGGGCTAGCACCACCCAGGGGTTACATCTATACTTCAGAGGGCCCCTCCTCCGTCTAGAGGGCAGCTCCATATTTTTCTGCAGAAATGTCACCTTCTTCATCTTACTCAGGATCAACTTACTAAGCTTTTTACTCCCATTACCCAGAATGAACTAATGTTGGGGATAGCACAGTCAAAAACTGGTAAATGCCATGGCCCTGATGGGTTCCCATTAGAATTTTATAAGTCGCCTTCCTTAGGAGACATATTGACCCCACTCCTGACTGAAGTCTCTCGATCTGCAAGAATGGGACTCCCTTCATGGCAATACGCCACTATTTCAACTTTGCCAAAGCCAGGTAAAGATCCTCTCACCCCAACTTCCTATCACCTGATTTCTAATCTAAACTGTGATTATAAGTTATTGATGTCAATTTGAGTAGTCCCTTTTGAGGGCCTTCTCCCATCCTTGCTAGACATGGACCTAGGCTGGGTTTGTGCAGAAAAGACAGACTCATGACAGTGTTTGCAGAATCTTGCTGCTCCAGGATCATGCTCGCAAGCATTCAGTTCCCCTGGTTCTGATTTGCTTGAATGTGGAGAAGGCCTTTGATAGGGTCTCATGGCCTTTCCTTTGGTCCACTCTCAAGTCCTTTGGGTTTCCTGAGGCTGTTCTCACCATGCTTCACATTCTGGATGACAAACCCTGGGCCTATGTTTCGGTTACTGGCTCCCTCTCTTCACCATTTTCTCTGTGATGGGAAATGCATCAAGGGTGCCCCCCCATCCCCCTTTTTTTTTCAATTCAAAGTTTATTCAATTTTACACAGTTACAGAGAGAAGATCTACTGTTACATGCATGTATAAATTATACAGTAATATGTAGTTAGGAAATTAGATCAACTCTCCCCCCTCTCCCTATTCACACAGAGCACAGCTACGTGGTATAAAGCTATCTATTAAAAGATGAGAAACCTTTAGGGCTTCTGTAGAGAGTACAGAGCAATCAGAGGACCCCATCTCTTGAGAAATTTCTGAGGTTGATCATGTAAACTAGCAATTGTCTTTTCCAGGCGAAGATTGGCCAACAGTTCTTGTAACCATTCACTATAAGAAATATCAGTCGTATCTTTCCAATACCTCAAAACCAGTTTTTTAACCGACATAGCAATGAGAGTTATGTGATATTTTCTTTTGGTAACAATAACAGAGGAAAGATCCCCCAGAATACATATTTCAGCAGTAAATAGATCCGATAAATCCAAGAGGGGGTCGACTTTTCTCCCCGAGGGGAGCTATCTTGGGACATGTCCAAAAGATATGCAGTAGGTTACCCTCACCCTGCAGACAGGAGGCCCAGTTTAGCCATCTTCTGAGATGAATAATAAAGGTTATGCAAGATTTTAAAGTGTGTTAATCAGAGCCTGTCTTGTAACAAACTTATGGCAGCTCATCCATAGAGAGGGCTCAAGAAATTCTTGATTGGGAAAAAGAGGGGTCCAAAATTGAATCGGGCCAAAGCTGTCAGGCCATTTCCAATTGTGGATTACTCCATACATTCTGGAAACAGCATGGGAAAGGCCTGCAAGGGGAATTAAGTATGTCGAGCAGGATAGGTTTGGGGATACCAGTGGGACTGCTCCAAAGGATTTTATTATGAAGTGTTGTAATTGGAATATTTTAAAAATGGCAGAGTTCAGGATATGGGCTTTGTTTAAAATTTCAGGTGAAGTTAACCATGAGCCATCGGCCTTCAAGAAGAAGGAAAGGGGGCAATCCCCTAGTTGAGAGATCCATCTCAATTGAAGCGGCTTACCATCATTTGTGAGGTTAGGGTTTCCCCACCAAGGTTGCGATGGATCCACAGTGTGTTTATATTTTAGAAAAGAGCAAAACTGGGAATGAATTCTAATAGATAATGCAAAGGGGGTACTTTTTAATGCCGGAGGCAAAGGTTTTAAATTAACATGCAATAGTGCAGCAGAGGATAGCCCATGGATTTGTTTTAGGGTACGTTCTATTTTAAGCCATATAGGTGTGAAGCAGTGCGGTGGTGGGAGATGTTCTAACATTAACCATCTCAGGTATTTGTTTGCGTGACTAGCCCAGTAGTAAAGCCCTAGGTGTGGTAAGTGGAGTCCTCCTTTCAATTTCGGTGCCAAAAGCTTGTCATAGGCTATCCAGGGTTTCTTATCGGCCCAAATAAAGGCTGAGAGCATCTGATGTATCTTTTTAAACCATGCCAAAGGCAACCAGACATTCGAAAGGTTTAATGGATAAAATAACCGTGGGAAAATATTCATTTTGATTATATTGATTTTTCCCCAAAGAGAGAGAGGAAGTAGTGCCCACCCTGTCACCCTTTTTATTTGTGCTTTATATTTAACCCTTAGCAATCCAGGTTGCCAGGACCATCTTGCAAATGAGCTTGCTCAAGGATGATTTTGCCTGGTTAAATAAAGTTTGATTGATTGATTGAATCCTCATTTGGCAATCTCCTGTGGTTCTGTGACAGAGTTGAATAAGGCCCTTTCCCATTTGCTATGCAGAAAAAGTTATGATCTGTTCTGTTCTTTCCATTTCTGTCTCTTGTTTGTCTGGTTGTGCAAACAAATGTGCCCATAAGACCTAGGAACTGATCACTCTGACAGTCTCGCGATTCTCCACCTCTCACTGTCTTATGCCTTTACTTTCTGTTTCTGTCTTTTCTTCCCCCTTGAATATCTGCAGTTATAAAAAAACATGTGAATCATTGTGTGAAACTGGGATCCGTTGGTTTGAAAATGTAAATAGGTATACTGTTGAAATGATTGCAAAAAGCTATTTGGAATTTAGGGGTTAACATGAGATGCAGTTTGAGCTCCTCTCAGGCTTGTTTGCAAAGCCTTTTTCAGAGCTGTCAGCAGGAGGCCAGCTTGGGACACTGTTCTATTTGCAAACCTTCTCTGCAAAGAAACTGACAAGAACTCTGATACATTTTGTGAGAAACAGGATGTCTCCTTAATGAGCCCAGGATGAAGAAGTTAATTGTCAGGCAAAGACTTGTTATAAAAAGAGCAGCAATGTCTTTGCTGAAGAGAGACTGAAACTTGGAATTAGAGATACCCTCAGACGAAGGACTTTGTTTTCTCTGTTTGTATTGCCTTTGTAAATAGTTGTACTGAACAACTTCTATTTTTTATTTAACTGTTATTGATAATAATAAAATGTTACTTGTGAATTTTACAACTGTTCCTGGTCTTCCTGTGCTTCCTGACCTATGCCTCAACGACAGGTTCATGGGGTCCTGTTGGGTGGCAGGGATTATAAAATAGCCCTGCTCGTGGATGATATTCTACTAACAGTTACTGAACCCACATTCTCCCTGCCCGTAGACTGGGACAATATGAAACCATCTCTGGATTTTGCTTGAACAGCAGTAAGAGGTCCTTATGTATAAGTACACCCCTCCTTCCACCTTAAAATTGAGACTTAATATCCAATGGAACAAGGCCTCCCTGAAATATATTGGCGTACAACTTACAAAGACTCCTGCGTATTTGCATATACTTAATTATGAGCCTCTCACAGTTGCAGTAGCCAATGACCTGCAAACATGGATGCAGCTATACCTCACCAGCTATCCACCAAAACATCTTGCCATGCATACTGTACTTCCTGCAGACCCTCCCTCTTATGCCAAACTGTAGTTACTTTCAACATTGGAATTGATTTGTTTGGAATGGGGCCAGGCCATGGTTCTGACTCTCCTTACTCCAACTTTCTGTTGCAGACAGCAAGGTTAACTTCCCCAACCTCTAACTGTATGCTCATGCAGCTCAGTAAAAAATAGCTTGCCTCTGGACTTCGCTGACCTTTGTGGCCCAGTGGAAAAATATTGAGTTTGTCCTGAATGATCTTCATGTCATAGCTGCCATACTATATGCTTCCCTGCCAGGATATCTCCCTTTTTCCAGATTTTACCCTCATATCACCACTGTCCTAAAAACCTAACACGCCATACTTCAGCAGGATGTCTTTAATGGATTTTCCCCTTTATTACTGGCCCCAGAACATGGCAGAGGCACCCCCCCAAACACTACAGATTCCTTGCTTAAGCATTGGGCTAGAGGTGGTCTCACTTATCTCAGTTTCTTGATGAAAGGGGGGGTACTACTTTTTCAAGTGCTACAGGACATATATAAGCTCCCAAGATCAGTTTCGATAATTAGGGTGTATGCAGCAACTTTGCTGGAGCACCTCAGGCAACCCCCTGTGCCTCCTTCGGCACTCCTTGCCCTGCTTCAGCATCTTCAGTGGGCTGGGGTGGGTACACACATGGTGGGGCAAATGTATGCTATTTTTAAGGGATCTCTCTTCTGAGTCCACTTTCAGTTCTCCACAAATGGAATGAGGAATTACACAATGTCATGATCTTAAATTATGGCTCAGATTTACTATACCCACCTGTAAAATTACAATGGCCCCTTATATGAAATAATTTGCCTGGAAATACAGGACCCTCTTTTTTTATAATGCTAGCAGTTCTTAGTATATACTTGGGCCCCCGAGTAGGACACTGCTGCAGAAACTGTGGGGAGACTAAGGTGGATTATGTTAATATTTTTTGGAGTTGCCCTGTCCTCACCTCCTTTTGGGAAGCCATTTATTACATTTTAGATGATTTGTTCAATACCCCAAACCTCTGCTTTCCACAATTGGTCCTAATGTCCAACACCCCGAAGGGAAGTCAAAGCAGAGGGAGACAGCTGAATCTCTTCCAAGAGTCAGTCTTTACCACTTATTCCCACTGACAGGTCTGTTCTGGAAGTACAAGGACCCTGTGGGAACAAAGTTTTTCTGTAGCCTGGGGGGGGGGCGATGTTGGTGTTGGTGCTGCCCAGGAGGCAGACCCAGTGATGTGCCACTTGTGGACTGGCCAATAACGAATGCCAGTCCCCCTGTCTTCCTCAGTTCTGTTTTTCCCACTGTCGATGGTGCACAATGGGAGCACTGAAGCTGATTTCTTGCTGTGCCATTGCCTTCTTCACTTTGTCATTGCCTTGTTCGATGCTGTACCCTCGGCCCTGGTTGTGTTTCAGTGCCGCACTTTCTTCTGTTCTTCTTGTATGTACTGAACTCTATTCTTTCCTTTTTTATTTTTTCCATGTGTCTTGCCATGTCTAGTTCCCAGGAGCCACAGAAGAAGTCTGCCAATAATAAGAAGAAGACCAAGGACAGCCCTCCTATGCAACAATGCTCCTGTGGGGAACTATCTCCATCCAGGACCAACATGATAAGTTTTGGACCTGCCTCGGCGCCGAACATGATATGGGTCACTGTGACGCCTGCTTCTCGATGGACTACTATACCCTCAAAATCTGTGCCCTGAAGTGGGGATGCCTCCCCCCACCCCCATACACACACACACACTTTCAGAAGCAGACGTCATACCAGAGATGCCAAGGTAAGGTCCCTGGGCTTTCCCCTCCCCAGTACTAGATGTACTGAGGGAGACCAGGCCTATCTTCATCCTTGCCCACCAAGACATCAGAGAGCATGGTAAGGGGTCTGGTGGACAGTCAGTCTCCCTTGGGGGACTGGCAGAGTACCCCTCCCTCTCTGTTGACTCTCGGAGCAGTGGATGCCCTGGTGGTGAGGTCAAAACTATATGCTGTGCCTACACCGATGGGTACCTTGGCATTGTGGCCCAGCGTCACCTTGGTTGCTGGTACTAAGGCTGGTGCTGGTAAGCAGGGTGGTCTCGACCATAAGGCCAGGTCTCCTTCTGATACTGCTTGTGGTGCTGGGAAAGGGAAGGCATTTGGAGTCAATCTCGCTCATCCTGTGATGGTCTTCTGGGTATGCTTCTCTGCGTGGTCGGATGACCCAGGGAAGGAAGTTTGGGAGGTGCTCAGGACCATTGATGAAGGAGGCCTTTCTGGGCCTGGTTTTGAGCCTGAGACAGGGTGGAGCCTTCTCTTGCAGCTGTGCCTGTGGGTGGCACTGGGACTTCTGTTGACACAGTTCACGGTGGCACTTCAATCCCAGCGCCATTCCTGGTGTTGTCCCTTGTCCTGGCCTCATTTGCTGCTCCAGGAATGGAGTCAGTGTCACCAGCGGTGCCGTGTCCAACACGGCTGCTTCTGTCGATTCTATTGCTGACCTTGGCCTGGCCCCAGAGGCAGGGCCAGCTCTGGTGAGGTAGGGTTAGTAAGGTCTAGGTCAGTAGCTCACTCCTTGCCCAGAATAGGTAGCTGCTCTGGCAGAAGTCATAGTGCCGACTTGAACTCTTACTTTTCTCCAGAACTGTCTGGCTGTGCTACTGGTGGGGATCAGGAATGCTTCCTGGGACCTGCACAGCTCTGGTCTTCCCACTTGGGGGCTTCCCCCAAAAAGGCACCATCTTGATTTGGTCCTATGCTCTTGATCGCCTGTTGATGGGCATGTCTGCCAGGCCCTCCCCCAAGCAAGGTACCTTGAGCACCCTCATAGCCCTGGCAGAGGACCTGGTCTGGTCTTACATAACCTTTCTCCACCTACCCCCTCCTCCTCCTCCTCCTCTCCCCAGCATTTCTGACACTTCAGGCCTCAATCCTGGGAATAGTTCAGAGCGGCGGCTAGTGCATTTCCCCAGTATCTCAGATCCTTAGACCAAGCCATTTTTCCAACCTGAGGCCCTTGCAGCTCCACCTCCTGATTCCAGTTTCTCTTCATCTCCCACTTTACTCTGAGGAAGAGGACACTTCTGTTCAGTTTTCATCCGACACTGAGTACACCAAGCACCAGTATACAGGGTACTAGCAGTTCCTTGGGGAGATAATAATGGAGTTTAGCCTTCACCATTTTGCCAACCACAACCCTGATAATCTGGTGCTGTTATATCTAGGGAATACAGCAGAGACACTTCAGTCATACCTCTGTGGCCTCGGCCTTTTATGGAGTTATCCAGAGATGTCTGGCTCCATCGCTTTGCCCCTTATCCAGCCCTGTGGGATGTGCAGTGCAGATATTGTGCTACTGTGGGGTCTTCAGGTGCCATGTCACATTCAACTTCTGGTATTCAGCTCCTGGATATCCCCACTGGGCATAGGTGGAGGCGCCCTGTGCATGACCACCCCCCGGGACTCAGACTCTGCAACGTTTGATGTCTGGGATACAAGGTTTTTTTTGGTGGCACACACCATGCTGTGCATTTCTGCACACCAGACCAGTCAGGCAACTTACAGCAGGCACCTGTGGAAGATGCTAGGATAGTTCCTGGTGTCCTTGCCAGACTCCGAGGCAAACAGGCAGGACATTCACCTTTCCACCCAGGGCCTGGAGCTGGCGAGGCATCAAGTGAGCGCATCTTATGATGTCAACAAGGTAGTTTCCAGGCTGGTGGGGACTGCAGTCTGCATTCAGTGGACGGCATGGCTTCACCTATCAAGTTTGTCACCCTTGGCCTGATGTAGGGTGCTAGCCTCGTGCTTCCATGGGATCCATTTCTTCTCCTGCAGAATCGGGCGCAAGTTGTCTGGGAGCATTCCTGCTTCCAGTCCATGGGAGCCTCCACCTGACCCTGACCAGTCTCGGGTCTCTGCCTTCCTGTGGTCATCCCTCACAAAAAACTAAGGGATAAACTTTCTCCTCAGGGTGAGCAACACCACCCTCCTAGGTGGTTAGCTTGGTACTCTAACCCATTAGTGGGAATACGTGGTGAAGACTGATTCTTGGAAGATATGAAAATTCTGTACTCACTGTAATTGTGGATCTTCCAAAATATCTTCACCACTTATTACCATGCCTGCCCACCATACCCAGCTGAGCTGGGAGCCAGGGTGTCTATGCTGCTCACCTCACCGCACCTCACCTCACTTCACCTCTTCTCTCCTCTCCCCTCCTCTCCCCTCCCCTCTTTCTCTCTATCTCTCTCTCTCTCTCCTCCCTCCCTCCTCCCTCTCTTCCTTCCTTCTTCCTTCCTTCCTTCCTCGCTGCTTTCTCTCCCTTGTGACCTTCTCTACCTGACAGGGACTGAACCCCCTGCCCCCTTTTAACAAAAAAAAATATATAATAATAAGGGTTAGAAAGAATGATCCATTTTGGATCCCACCAAAAAAAAAGACATTTTGGAAGGAAAAAAAGAGGGAAAGGAATGCTTTCCTGATAGCATGTTTTTCCCTTTCCTTCTGTTGCCCTCCCCTCGTTTTAGTCACTTTTCTTTAGGATTTGCTACCTTGACCTGTTTTTTTTCCCCTCTTTCTCCTTTTTTTCCCATAGGAGTGGTAAGTGGGTATCCCAGTTTCAGTCTAGCGTCTTTCTCGCCCACTCTCGTATTGTTGTACAAGCCCCTTTTTCTGATTTCTTTCCAGCAGGAGGTTCCTTTTGGTCTCTCCTGCCAAGCCAGTCACTTCCCATAGCTGTTGCCCTTTCCATCTTTACTGTCTAGGTGGCCTTTAGGCTCTGGCTTCCCTAAACATGCTACTCTTAGATCCATTTTTTTAACCCCTCTCTCCAAGTTGGTAGTTGAGTTCTATTGCTTTTATGATTTTATATCCTATAGTCTTTTCTTGTCCCTTTGGACTAGTTGTTCCTTGCCCCTCTGTTTCCCTCTCTCTTTTCTCTCCCACTTGTTTCTCTCCTGACAAACAGAACTGAGGAAGGTAGGGGCTGATGTAAGTTACTGACCAGTCCATGAGTGCCACATTACTGTGTCTGCCTCGTGTGCAGCACCTGCACCGACATTGGACCCCTAGATTGCAGAAAGATTTTGGTCCTGCGGGGGGTCCTAGTGCCTCCAGCACAGACCCATTAGTAGTAATAAGTGATGAAGGTATGCTGGAAGATCAACAATTACAGTGAGTGCATCATTTTCATTTACTTCTGTTGCCTCTGGTGTGGGCAGAAACGATGATAACCAGAATGTGAATGAAGCCACATCCACCCCCAGTGCAACAGTGGTCAGACTGTTATTGATTCTCTTCATAAGTTAGAAAAACAAACATACTACTGTATTAATCACCTGCCTGTTTTTGAAGAAATTTGGAGAAATTGGATGCTCTATACATTAGAAACAGCCTCTCTCTTTGTGCCATGAAGAAGTAATTATTTTACTGTTCTCACAATATTTTTTATTAATAATAAATAAAAAATGGAAAAACATGCAATATTTTATATTCCACAAGTTGAAACTAACTGTATACATACTGAAAAGGTGAACAAAATAATGTTACTGCCTAGTATACCCCACTGTAGTCTCTAAAAACAAATTGTATAATACCTGCTGTTTATTGTTCATGTTTGTGTATTTCACCCCTTGTTTTCATAACTGAAAAATGCAATCTTTAATAAAAATGACTTTATAAAAAAACTTTACAGTAAAACAGCAGTACAGCGTATCATCCACTGCAGTGTGATATTTTTACCCTCTGCTCTACTGTGATGATATGAGACATTTACACACACAGGTCACTGATATCATCACCCTAGACAGCTTTCCCCTCAGCATGAAAGAAACACCTGTGCTGTTACCATAGACACAAATGCAGAACTACCTGAGAGGTCTCACTGCTGCCTATAGCTAACTCAGTGTGCATTACAAAACACACCTATCCCTTCCCCCCAACTTCCAGCTCATTACTGTGATGCTCTCAACTTGATGCAGCCAGAATTCCAAACAGCACAGCTTCACAGAACAGTCTAAACTACTGCCTGCAGCTAACTTAATTACCACTGAAAACAGTATCAGCTGTTCTGACACTCTGCCTCTCAGTTCATTACAATTACTGTGATGCTTTTAACTTCACTGCAGCCAGACTGCTAAACAATACAGCTTCACAAAAGTATGTTTCTCATTCTTATCTAAAACTAACTCATTTAGCATTGCAAAACACACTCATGTGTCTCTCAGAGTTTATAACACTGCCAGCCCATTCAGAAAAGCTCTCACACAGAATGAGCAAACACAATAACAGGAACAGAACACAAGACAGCATAACAAAACTTCTGAAACTCTTGGCCCTATTGTATATATCGAATACATGATGGGCAGATCGTGTGCTATGGCAAATATTGTCACTCCTGCATCGTGAGCTTGGATATCTCACTCGTGCCTTCAGCACTCGTGAGATATCCAGAGCTCACTCTGCAGGAGTGACAATATTTGCCATATCACACCATGCCCATCATGTATCCCCTATATGTATGTATATATATATATATATATATATATTTATATATAGATATATATATATATATATATATTTTTAATTAGAGTAAACTGGTGGCCAGCACTGGCCCAGTTGTGCTGCTGCCAACTCACTGCTCCGACCCGGGGTAAAGTGCTGCTGGAGAGGAGGGGATCTGGTGGATGCTGGCACTGCTGGCTGGTTTTGGTGATGGAGCTGTAGGGTGAGGCATTGTGGGTAGTGATACTGATAGGACCTTACTGCTCCTCCCAATGCTCCTACTCCCTCACCACCATGGCTCACTGTTGCTCCTACTGCTTGGCTCCTCTTCTCACCACTGCAGCCTGGAAACTGTTACTGCTGCCTATGAGGGACTGTAGAAACGTAACTAATAAAAATAAAAAATGGGGCTGAACAGAGTCCTTACCAGCCACCAATCAGAGTCTTCCCTCTTCTTGTTGCCACTGGCTGGAACTGCTGCCACACTTGACTGGACTACTCAAATTCACCAGCGCAACTGCTGATGGAAACCTGCCAACACTTGGCCTAAATGCAGCAATACTTCACCAGATTGGTTGCTGAAGAAAACCTGCTGACACCTGACCCAACTGCTGCAGCACTTAACTGGACTGGCCAGGACACAATGAGAGACCAGCAAGGCTGAGGTAAGTCCCTCCTGCTATCACTGGCTGGTCAGTCACTAGGTTCCATTTCTCTGGACTGTTTGCATGACAGCTCATTCTCTTCACTCTCTTCCACCATCCCCCACTAAGCTGCCTGCTTAAGTATCCGTCCAACGTTTGGGACACTGAGTCCCTGGCAATGTGGGGGCAACCAATGGGTCAGAACGAGCTGGCATTCATCACTTAGGTGCAGGAAACTGACTGGAAAACTTCTGCAGAAGAAAAAAATTTTAAACTGCTGGCAGCAGTTTCTCTTTCTAAGGGGGGGCCATTTCACTTTAATCCCCCCTTCTTGCAACTTATTCTGTTTGCTAGGGGTTATGGGGACACTTTGCTGGGGTACCAAACTGGGGTACTACACTTTGGAGTATTACAGATATACCTGCTGGGGAAACCGTTTCAGTGGTATATAACCTTGCTCCCTGTAGGTAGGGGGTACCCAGAGGAGAACCGCTCAAGGTCTCCCACATAAAATAAGCCACTCCCTTATGGGTTTAAATCCCAGTATTATGGCAAGACACATTCACTCCTTATAAAACAGAGGTTGTCAAATAAAACCAGAGCCACACAACTATAAAAATTAACTAGATGAAGAGAAGGGATCAGACCACTCAAGGAGAAAACCATAGAACAAGGACTAGCATCTAAAGGAGAGTAGGAATAATATTCTTTTCAGTGCCACCATTTAACATAGCTGAGGACAAGGGTCAGAGAACCAGATAGCAAGGTTCACACAACAGGACGTAAACACTCACATTTACACAGTGTGCCAGATTTTCAAAGGGTGATCCAGGGCTTGCGTCAAGCCCTGTGTCACACATATTTATTCCTGCAGCTCTGCCATTCCATTTCCCAGAACGGCACCTGATTTTACAATCTCAGAAGCCATGGTGACAGTTTATCTGCGCTATGGCAGCTTACACCAAATCTTGGGTGCAAGCTCCGATAAAATGGTCCGCAGTATTGACACATGCTAGACCGCAAATAGATGGTCTACTGAGCATTAGTTTCCACAAGGGATAGAAAATCCCTTTAGATTCCCGAACGCCCAGTGCGCCATATCTTTGGCACACCTGGAGCTTGCGACAGTCTCGGGCATATGAAAATCCAGTCCAGTTTCTCTAAAACGCATCACTGAATATTGTCACTTATCTGCACGATGGACAGTGTTGATGCAGTACACGAAGCTGCATCAGCTTTCAGCTAGGCTATGATGTCTTGCATGGCGGTTTCAGTCTGCTGTCAGCAGTCGGACCCTAAGGTGAGTTTCTGTTTTGCTGGGAGGGCTGAAATCACTCTTCTGAGGTGCTGTTGCTGTTGTTTTCTCAATGGTAGAGGACTCTGACTCCCCATCTGTTGCAGGTCCTCTCCAATTTCAGCTGCGGTGTGGTACATCCGTTGGCTGTTCAGGAATTGCACATTAAGCGTAAGAAGGGTATGGGGATTGAATATGTAGTTTTTTTTCTCTTAGTGCTTTTTTCAATATTTGAACACAGTTGCATCTACAAACCATAATGGGAGATGAATAATCATTATCAAAATAAAGGCAAATCCCTTCGTAAGTTACTTTCTTCTGCCGCCAGGCAGTTGCAAAGACCTCCTGTTTAACCGTTATTTCATGATCTTGAAACCACATTAGCCTGAAGATGAGGATCCTCTGGTGGTTATTAGACTTGGCAGAAAAGCACTTTCTGATCTGGTGGGCCCTATCTAGTTCAAAGTCACACTCACTCCAACCCCAGAACAAGCCACTCTTGATGGGTTTTTTTTTTTCCTCAGATAAACCACAGGGTCATTTCCTTCTGCTCCTGTTGGCAGGCCCACTAGCCTTAAATTGTTACACATTACATGTTACATTCCTGGATGTCTAGTTTGGTTGGTAATTGTTGCACAGCATGTTCCGCTCCAGCAGCTTCTAGACATGTGCTTTTAGGTCAGTAATTGAGACCTCAGCCTGATCAACATGGTTCTCCCTTCAAGTAACTCTACCAGTTAGGGTGGTGTCAGTCTCTGTTTGCTTGATGAAGTCACTATTAGCTGCCATTTTTTCCAGAAGATCTGTTTGTTTGTCTTATGAATGAGGTTGTTAGTCTGGAGGGCTGCACGATGGTCAGGCATCTTAGCCAGAGAAGGTCCAGTTGCTGGGGGTGATCTGTCAAGCTCTTTCTTCCACTTACCAGCAGGATCAGCAGAACCATTTTCAGTTCTGTCTGACTGCATAAACTTGTAGTGTCAGCTGATCAGGTTTAAAATGTTCCTGATGCAGTTTAAGTCAAGGATGCCGACGGATTACAGGAGAAAAGCTTCTGCAGCCATCTTGGTTGGGTACCCACGTGATCTCCCTAAAATGTGTCCCTCTAATATTTTCCATGCCAGTGATGTCAGACAAATAGTTGTATACTTGTGGGCCTTAGATTTATTTCCTGCCTTGTGCGTGGGATTACTGGTGCATCCTTCCAGTCCTCTAGTAGAGTACACTCCTGCATATAGTGATTTGTTGAAGATCATAGTCGATGGGCCAGCAGTCTCTTGCACTAGGGATTTTAACATACTAAGCAGCCATCTGGGCCTGGGGATTTAGATGTGTCAACTTCATTCACTTTGTTTTTAACAAATTCCTTATCAACATTAAATCACCGTTATTTTGTTATTGGTGTAAATGTATTTGCTCCTTTGATGGATGATGGTTAAATGCAGTTTTACAGTGGCAAGGATAATCCTAGCAATCTGATTAGCTGCCATGCCCTAGAGCCAGTGAAGTTATCTGAAAATAACACAGTACCTTCACTGGATCTAGGACAGCTACTGACATGACCAGATTACAGGACTAAAGATGTCACATATCCATACACCCACATTTCAAAAGGAGCACCTCACTCAAGCCAACTCAGACCCCCCCCCCCCAAAACCTCTGGATTTTCTGCAACATGGTCTGTCATTTTTTGTTTTCTGTAACAACTACTGTAAATTCACATAAAATAACTGAAGAAGTGTGCGCTGTGTCCTGGCCGCCTTCAGTATCAGTGCCGAGCTGGAGTTTGCATCAGCTGTTTCTCCAGAAAACTGCACACAGCGGTTGTCTCAGAAATTAAGCCTCTCTTTCTAAGATTGCTTAGCGGTTCTTTCTATTAAAAAAAACACCCTTTTCGGAGCGATGATGACTTACCAGTCAAACTGAAAACAGAAGTCTCTGCCAGGCTCCTTTCCATTTATCATCACAGTTTTGCCAGCTCGCAGTTTCAGGTAAAAAAAAGAAACACGCATGCACATCTTCAGCCAGTCCCACGGCAAGTGAACAGCCAATTAAACTTGGGGTGGGAAGGGAATGTGGGGTTGGGGGAGAACAAGCCTACACTTCTAAAAAAAAAAAAAAACAGCAGCACTACATATTGTGCAAAACAATACTGTAGCACTATTTTTGTTCTATATACACCTACTCAATAAAAAATTGATTAAAACACTTTTTAAATATTTTTTTAATCAGTTTTCTTATTTTTTTACTACAAACAAGCAATTGTATAATGGCTATAAGGCACTCCAGGGGTGTGCTGTTGTGTGATAAAGTCACTTCTCTGGTGTTGAATGCACTTGTCCTGTGGCCTTCTGCTTCAGTCCACCTTAGGCATGACGTTATTACAACAACACACACCCTGTCATGCCTTATTGCTCAATTCATCACCAGGGCAACTGCAGTAGCACTCTCATATATTACGTGTAAGGCCTAAGAGGCTCAACTGTTGCAGTTGCCTTTGTGTGGCTTTGAGGGTAAACCTTTAGATTACTGAGACTAAAATGAAATATAATTATGTCTTTTATTTGAAAGCTAAATGCTTATTTTATATTTTTTAAAGATTTTTCAGCACAAAGAAAAAATATGTGAAATAGCAACTACGGCTACCAATGAAGCTGCTCTTGAAGCTATGTTAAAAAAGGTTATTGGCCTGTGGAAAAATACAGATTTTCAGTTGGTCAGTCACCTGTCTGACATCACCACTGTCATGATTATTACATCAGCAGAAGATATTATGACTCAGCTAGAAGAAAGCCAGGTCATCA
The DNA here is from genome assembly GCA_016271365.2 of Neoceratodus forsteri. Taxonomy (NCBI): domain Eukaryota; kingdom Metazoa; phylum Chordata; order Ceratodontiformes; family Ceratodontidae; genus Neoceratodus; species Neoceratodus forsteri. The sequence goes on from CM057451.1 coordinate 243,909,006, forward strand.
TTTCAACTCTCAAAGGATCACGTTATGTTAGACCTATTCAGGTAATGTTTATATTTTTATTTATTTATTGAGTAAGATCGGAATTACAATCCTTTGAGTCATAGACACTTTTGCAAAGGCTCCACGTCAGGTTACAGGGGGTGGAGGGTAGACAAATACAGAAAAGACATACATGAACAGGCAGTATTTACAGTTTCAGTACTGACACAGCAGTGTTTGCAGAGTCTCCACGTCGGTTACAGGGGGTGGAGGGTAAAACAGAGTACAGTAAGGACTAACATTGACAGGCAGTATTAAAAGTTACAGTACTGATAGAGCAGTTCAGGCTAGAAACTTATTTGGCAGGTGAGGAAATTAGGCATGAACCTAATCAGCAGGAGAGGTAATTCGGTAGCATTCCTGGGGTCCCCAGGCAGGGTTTTGCTGGGTGCCATTACGTAGGGTCTAGGAAGACCCTGAGTCAGGAGAAGTGGAGGATTAGGGAGTTAGGAGAGAGGGCAGATTTAGCTACAATCACATTTAGCACTCTCCTTTAGTTGGGTTTTTAGGCCAGATTTGAATAGAGAGATGCTATGGGACTGGGAGAGAGGGGAGGGTAGTGAGTTGAGCCAGAGAGGAGCACGGTACCGGAAGGATATTTGCCCTAGTGCTGTTCTACAGAGGGGAACCAAGAAAGATGGGTGTGCTGTGAGTCTTGTATTGCACCTGATGGGGGCTGCACTGATAATGGGGAGTAGTCCGATGGGGGCAAGCTGAAGGTGAATTTTTTTTGCGAGAATGCAGGTGTGGTATTTTAGTCTTTGTTGGAAGTTTAGCCAACCAGTCAGTGTATAAAGATTGCAGGTATGGGTTAGTCTGTCACTAGGCGGCAGGCTTTATTCAGTGCAGTGTTTATGCTGCTCAGCGTGGTGGGTTCCGCTGAGCCGTATGATCTATCCATAAGTCAAGCTAGGGAGAGAGGATGGAGGAGGTGACTGCAAGTTGCATGGCCTGTGCAGGTAGGCAGTGCTTGAGTCTGTAGAGGATGCCCACTCTAGCTTTGATAGCGGAGGAGAGAAGACGGGTGTGGCTATGGTAGGAGAGGGAGGTATCCAGGGTGATACACAGGTATTTAAAGTTTGTAACATGTTCCAGTTGGGTGTTTAGTGAGTTCGAAATTAGGAGTGCTGACTGACTATGAGGGCTCTGGCGGTGCGCAAAGATCATGGACTTAGTTTTATTATAGTTGATGATCAGGCGGTGATCACTGAACCAGTTCTCTAGCTCCCGGAAAAAGCCCTGAAGGGCTTGTTGGAGGGCGCTTGGATGAGGGAGTTTCCAGTACAGGACTGCGTCATCAGCATATAGTAGTAGATGACCGCTGCAAGCTTTAGGGAGAGCGTTTATGAAGAGGGTGAAGAGTAAAGGGCCAAGTATAGACCCCTGCGGGACCCCGGAGCAAACTGTTTTGGAGGTGGAGATAGTGGTGTTTATCCTGACATGCTGTGATCGTCCTGAGAGGTGGTCCTTGAGCCAGGCAGTGGCCTCCAGGGACCCACGCATTTGAATTGAGAGGACACAAAGCAGTAGTTAGAACTGACTGTGTCAAATGCCTTGGTCAGATCACAAGATAGCCCCTGCAGTTGAGCCTTGGTCTAGGGCCTTGTGGATGAACGTGGTGAGTTCTAGTAGGCGCAGTGACGGGTACTATGGCCCGTCCTGGAAGCCATGCTGTTCCTGGCTGAGAAGGTTGTGTTTAGTTAGATGTTCTGTTAGCTGGTCCGATACAATTTTTTCCAATGCTTTGGAGAGAGGAGGAAGAATAGAGATTGGTCTATAGTTGCTGGTGTAAGTGGGGTCACCATTCTTCAGAATGAGAGTGATTATGGCTTTCTTCCAGGTTGAGGGGAACTGGCCGAGGCTAAGGGAAATGTTGAGAATTTTTGTAAGGTGAGGTAGTGTGACATCGAGGGTAAGCCTTATGAGTTTGAGATCTAGGGTGTCATTGCTATACTGGGTATTGGCGATAGCTTTGAAATATAGCGTTTGCCTTTTTAGGGATGACTGAAGCCGAAGAGTAGCAAGTGACATTACCCAGGGCTGGGGGGTAGTGGTAGGGTGGAAGAAATTAGAGGGGAGGATATGGGAGAGGTCAGAGAAGGCGGAGTTAAAGGCTTCTGCTATGGTGGCGGTATCTTGTGTGACATGCCCGTTTAGGTTGAGTTGAGTAGGGGTGGGAGAGCAGGATTTACCACTGAGTTCTTTTATGTTGCTCCAGAATTTTTTCCCATCTCCCCAGGAGGCGGAAAGAGTTTGTTGGTAATAATTGGCTTTTGCCTGATGCGCAGCCCATGTACATTTATTACAAGCCTCCCTGTAAAGTTGTCTATCCTGGGTGCGCTGGGAGTCAATGGCTTTGTGCCAAAGGTTGTCCCTTTGTTGCATAAGTTTGAGGAGAGGGGGTGTGATCCAGGGGGTGGTTCTGGCTTTCACAACATGCTTAGTGAGGGGTGCGAATATGTCACAGGTTTTATTAAAGGTGGTAATAAAGTGGGTGAGGGCAGTGTCAACTGACTGCGTGGTGTATATGGGGAGCCAGTAGCTATTGGATAGATAGTATTTGAGGTTCTCTAGGCCTCCTCTTTTAAATCTCTGCTGCCAGGAGATTTTTGGCAGGGCAGAGGGCAGTTTACCCGACCACCAGCAAGTAACCGGGGAGTGGTCACTGATGGAGTCAGGGAGCACAGTCGTTTGGGAGAGGTTAAGTGGCCTGTTGGTGAAAATAAGGTCTAGGAGGGTGGAGGTCCCGGTTCTAATGTCCCGCCTGGTCGGAGAGGTGACAAGTTGGGTTAGATCAAATGCCAGGGCCATGTCTTTGTAGCAGGATGCGGCTGGAGATAGCCAGTCGACGTTGAAATCACCCATTAATATAATTTCACTAGTATTCAGTAGGTGGGAGATAGTGTGAAGGATTGACTCAAACGCCAGTTTTTGGTTTCTTGGGGGATATAGGCGATAATGTGTAGCGCTTTGGAACCTAGGTTTAGTTTGACAGTTAGTGTCTGGGCTCCATGTTGTGGGGCGGGTGTATGTATTTCATGGCATTGAGGAGGATTTAATAAAATTGCACAGCCACTGCCTCTCTTGCCGGTCCTGTCTGCCTAAGATGGTGGTATAATTACTAGGGAGACAGTAATATTGGGGATGGTTTCAGAGAGCCAGGTCTCAGAGAAGGCTAGTATGTTTGGTGCATGTTGGGCGATCCAGACTTGCAGAGAGGTGTGCTTTTTGGGTAGACTGCAAATACTAACGGAGGCTAGCTGCAGTCTCCCCTGTGTTTTTTTGGGGGGGTCTTTGTGCTGTGAGGTCATGGGTTGGGGTGGATATTGCCCGATAGGAGCAGAAGAAGAAGGGTGTGCCGCAAGAGGGCCAGTCTGCCGAGTTTGGGAGAAAAACGCTGGTAATGGAAGGGTGATGGGATTTTTTTGCTGAAGGAAGGGACTGGGAGACCAGTGATAACGCTGGGTAGAACAGAGAGGTAAGAGAGGGGGACAAATGTCTGGTTAACGTGGGTGGTGGGGGGGTTGAGGTCTGAGGTGGGGAGCGCAGAGGTACAGTGCCACCCTGTGTGAAGTGTGTGCATTGGTGTGTGTGTGGGTAAAGGTCTTGGGATCAGATTGGAAAGAGTGGAGAGGTTGGAGGACAGGGCCAGTAGCTAACAGTGATAGCTGAAAAGGTTAGGGAAATAGGTATGGAGGTGTGGCATGGGAGCCACTGTGGGAAGGAAGAGCAAGTAGTATGATCCTGGAAGCAAGTACTGATGTTATAAGTATGGCAAACATTGTGTGGAATTAAGTGAGGGAAGGTTGCTGCCGTTAGTGAGAGAATTATATAACCTGCAGCTGGAAAAGTGGGCTGATAGGTTATTGCATGGTCACCTGACTTGCCTGCCTATATATTCAAAGCCGACCAAGGGTGGTGGTGGGGAGCTGGAGCACAGCGGCGGGCAGTCTAATCATTTGCCACAACAAGATCAGTTCAGCCTTCCTTCGTACCTGGTATGGGAGCATCCTGAGCCCTCACGGACCCTTGAAGCAGCGATCCCCAAGAAGAAGACTGATGTGACTCACATGCAAGTCTGTACATAAAACAATTAAAAACAGTAAGTTGCTTCTTGTAATGTGGGCCTAGAACAATTAAATTATATAGGATACTGTACCTTCCATTATATATTCCATAAATGTCTCTGGTAATTATGACTCATTGGATAATGCAATACCTTTCATTGGAAAATATTAACTATTTTACATAGTATAGCACATAACCAATCGGAACAACATAGGATCTTTCCAGAATCAGTCTTCTCCATGACATAAAACAGTATGAGGGCACCTCTCAGAACAAAGAATCCTGCTGAAACTGGAAGTGAGAAAACTCGTAAAGCTAAATGCTGTAGTGAAGTATCCCATTTCCCAACTAGGATCCCTCCCCAGATATTTCCTTACTCTCATGAAGAGTGGTGACCAAACTGGGCCTGAGATTGTTAAACAAGCATATAAAAATAATTCAAAATGGTGATATGCAAACAATGATACCATTAGTACAACGGGGAGACTAGTTAGGGTCACTGGATTGAAGGGATGCATACTTACAGTACACATCCAGATAAGGCCCTACCACAGAAAATGCCAAAGGTTGAGAATAGGTAATGCCCAATTTTCAATCAATCAATCAATCAAAATCTTTATTTAATCAGGCGAACATCATTGAGCATAGCTCATTTACAAGATGGACCTGAGTGGTCAAGAAGTGCAAGTGTTAATACATTGACAAGGGTAGCATAAACAGTAATACAATGACAGTGGTAACATAAACAGTAATACAATGACATAAGTGCTAATATATAACAATATACATTTGTACACGGCACATTAAAACTATTAATCTGTGAGACAGAAGGCAATGGACACATCAGGAGTAATATGTAGATTATAGGACCTAGCAGGCATTTTGAGGGTGAATCTTGGGACTGGAAATGGGAGTTTTATCAGCATATAGGAACACGAAAAAAGAAAGGGGGTAGGTAGGGCCGGGGTTTAGGCCTTGTGGAAGCAGTTGCAGAGTTCTGGGAATAGGGTGGTGAATAATCTTTTGAAGGATATTAAGGGTAGGAGGTTATTTAGCTTCATGGTTTTTTGGAGTGAATTCCAAACAATTGCTAGTGAGTAGCTGATAGCAGCCCTCCCAAACTGGGTGCAGACATTGGGGACCTTAAGAATGATAATTTTGCTGATCCTTAGGTTGTATGTTTTAGTTCAGAGCAATGCCCATCAGTCTAACAAGAGCATCCATGATGTTCACAAAGTGCTTGTGACACTGAGCAAGGAAGAAGGAGGCTACTGAAGAATATAGGAAGTTGCTGTCCCAGAACAGGAAGGGTGAGAGTTGTAAGGAGAGGAGCGAGTAAGCATACAGAGAAACAGGAGAGGGGACACAAAATAAGACATGATAGGAGTGGTGCAGTGCAATGGCTGTGGGGCGCAGTGTCTGGAGACATTCTGGAGGCTCGCGATGCTGCCCCTATTTTCAGGCACCCTCTGGTCTGGGGAGGAGGTTGCCTGTCTCAGGCTGACCTGGCTAGATTCAGGAAACTTCCCTCCCCACCCAGGGACCACCAGGGCCATGCCACTACCTCAGAGGTTGCCAAGAAGGAGGAGAGGCTGGACCAGGGTGGGCTCAGGGAGGAGAGGGTGGTGGTACAAGTTGCATCCCTCCAGCTGTACCTCCACAGTTCATTCGCTCTTCTGGTGGATAGTGGTTCCTCTATGGAGGCACCTGCAGTGGAGACCAAGGAGGATGCTGGGAACCTTCACAAAGGAGACCCACAGGAGGGTGGCATGGGACCCCACAGGAAGGAAACAACTCCTGGTGGGGACTCAATCATTAGGAGGGTGAAGTGGGGAGGAAGGGAGAGGAGGTAGGTGCCTGCCTGGCACAATGGCTTGGAGGGACAGGAAGCGAATCCTCAGGATCATGGGAGCAGCTGCAGAGGGAGGGAGCTGGATGTCATTGTCCACCTAGGGACAAATGACCTGGCTAGAATGGGACTCAGAGCAGCAAGAGAGTTTGTAGATAGAGGGGCCTTAGACAAGTAGCTTGATACGGTAACCTTCTCGGAGGTGCTGCCTGTCTAGCAAGGGTGATGTTAGGTACTCTCACCAGGGAATTCAATGAATGGGTTGAAAACTGGTGTGGAACTCAGGGTTTTGGCTTCATTGGGGACTGGGAGTTACCTGAGGATGCAGACCTATACTGGTGCGATGGTCTGCATTCACCTAGGGGGAAACCAGGATCTTAGTGAGAGGTTTAAATGCTTCATTGGCAAGCATTTAAACTATCCAAGGGGGGAGGCACCGAAAAGGAGCAGGGAAATCTCAGCCTCCCCCAACAAAACATGGTAATTAGTGAGGTAAACACCAAGGTAGAGAAGTCACTAGGGAACAGGACAGAGGTAAATGTAAAAAAAGGCAAAGGCAGTAAGGACAGGAATGGGGCTAAAAGGGGTAAGGCCATCAAAAGTGGAGGGTGATGAGTACCAACGCCCGTAGTCTGTGTAACAAGCTCCCTGAACTAGTGGCCTTGATGGAAGAGGGTTACCTGGATATTGTGGCAGTCACAGAAACATGGTACACAGAGAACCATGACTGGGATGTCAGCATACCAGGATACACAATCTACAGGAGGGACAGGGAGGGTAAAAGAGGCAGAGGAGTAGCTCTCTATGTAAAGGAAGGGATCAAAGCAACAGAACTAAATAGTAAACAGGGAGCAGATGAGGCACTCTGGGTCACCCTGGAGACAGGAAATGGCACCACAATCCGTATAGGGTTGTATACAGACCCCTCATCTCAGGGGAGGAATGGACAAGGAAATGATAGAAGGCTTCCTTAGAATGGCAGAAAAGGAGATATTGTTGATGGGGACCTGAATATGCCAGATGTTAACTGGAGCACCTTTGCTGCAGGCACATCCAAGAGCAGGGTTATTCTGATGCCCTACAGGGGGCATGCCTCAGCTAGTATTGGAACCCACTCGGGAGAGAGCAGTCTTAGATCTAGTACTCTCAAATGGGGATGGAGAAAGAATCTCAGATTTAGAAGTGGGTAGCCATCTGGGAACAAGTGACCACCAAACAGTGTGGTTCACAGTAAACACAGCCATACAATCAAGCCATACAAAAGCAAGAGTATTGGACTTTAGGAGGGCTGAGAGAAAAGCACTAGCAAACAGGCAAGAAGGAGGGGTGGAGGAACAATGGGGAGCAATCAAAACAGCCATCACAGAGGCAACAAGCCTTTGTGTAAAACAAATCAACAAAACACAATGAAGGAAAAAAATGCTATGGTTCTCAAAAGAAGTGGCAGGGAAGGTTAAGGAGAAAAGGATAGCATTCAGGAAATATAAGGAAACACAGAAGGAGCAGGACAGAGAACTTGATCAGTTAAAGCAGAAAGAGGCTGGGAAGGCAGTCGGAATAGCAAAGGCCCAAACCGAGAAAAGAGGATAAGCTAACCTGTTAAGAAGGAGATAAGACCTTTTATAGGACATTAGGAGCGAAGAAAAGACCAAAGGAGGGATACTGAGGCTAAATAAAGGGAGGGAAATGTGAGTAGAGGGTGACAGTGAAAAAGCAGGGATACTGAACGAATATTTCTGCTCAGTATTCACAAAGGAAGAGGAGGGGGAGGTACCTAAACCAAACAAGAGAAACATTCTGAAGACGGAGTCGATACCAGTCCATTTACAGAAGAAAGGGTTCTGAAAGAATTAATAAAATTGAAGGTGGACAAAGCAATGGGGCCTGATGGGATTCACCCAAGAATTCTAAAAGAACTAAGGGTAGAACTAGTGACACCGCTGACTACTCTCTTTAACAAATCATGGGAGGATGGGTGGTACCTGAGGACTGGGAGGAGGGTGGATGTGATTCCTCTTCACAAAAGTGGGAGCAGAACAGAGGCAGGAAACTACAGACCAGTTAGTTTGACCTCAGTGGTAGGGAAAATGATGGAATCACTCTGAAGGAAAGAATTGTTGAGTACCAAGAGGCCAGTGGGGCCAGGACCCAAGGCAGCATGAATTCACGATGGAAGGTCATGTCAGATGAATCTAATAGATTTCTTTGACTGGCGACCAAAGTAGTAGACCAGGGAGGGCTGTGGACATGGCCTACCTAGATTTTAACAAGGCATTTGATACAGTCTCACACAAAGATTAATACACAAGTTAGCCAGCCTTGGAGTGGGTCCCAAGGTGGTAGCCTGGATAAAAAATTGCCTAGACAACAGGACGCAAAGGGTAGTAGTAAATGGAGTCCACAGTGAAGAAAGGAGGGTTACTAGCGGGGTACCACAGGGTTCATTACTGGGACTGGTCCTTTTTAATGTCTTTATAAGTGACATTGCAGAGGAACTGTAAGAAAAGGTATGTCTCTTTGCAGACGTCACAAAGATCTGCAACAGGGTTGATAAACAAGATGGAGTGGAAAGTATGAGAAGGGACTTGGCAAGGTTGGAGGAATGGTCAAATGTATGGCAGCTCAGATTCAGTGCAAAGAAGTGCAAGGTAATGCACCTGGGAAACAAAAACCCAGGGGAAGAGTACACAATGGGGGTGAGATACTGACAACCATAAAAATGGAAAGGGATCTGGGGTAATTATATCAGATGACCTAAAGGTGGGCAAGCAATGTGAGAAGACAGTAAGGAAGGCTGGTGGGATACTGGGATGCATAGGGAGAGGCATCAACGGTAGAAAACAGGAAGTCGTTATCCCTCTGTACAGACAGTTGGTGAGACCCCATCTGGAGTACTGTGTGCAGTTCTGGAGACCCCATCTCCGCAAAGACATAGACAGAGTGGAGGCTGTCCAGAGGAGGGCAACCAAAATGGTGCAGTACCTGCACCAGAAGACATACGAAGAAAGACTAAAGGAGCTTAATATATATACCCTTGAGGAAAGAAGGGAGAGAGGGTACATGATAGAAACTTTCAAGTACCTCAAGGGAATCAACAAAGTCCAAGAGGGTAGCACCTTTCAGAAAAAGAGAAGTGCAAGAACAAGGGGGCACAATTTGAAGATAGAGGGGGGACGGCTCAGAGGTAATGTGAGGAAGTATTTTTTCACGGAGAGGGTTGTGGATGCATGGAACAGCCTCCCTGAGGAGGTCTTGGAGTCAAGAACAGTGGGGGAATTCAAGAATGCATGGGACAGACATAAGGCAATCCTAGTGGGGAGTAGGAGGAAGTAAGCTGTTGGTTAACTAGGATCTGCAGCTCATCTGTTAGGTAGGAAAATGGGCAGACTAGGTGGGCCAAGCGGTCCTTATCTGCCATTAAATTCTATGTTTCTTGTCAGTAGTGGAAGTCGTCCTGTGCAGGCAGGGAGTAAGGATATTTCCTTCCCTACCTGACTGGCTAGTAAGTGGAAAAACGAGTAGGAAGCTCTGTGCTCAGTTCAAACAGTAATGAACACTCTTCAAATTCTGGGCCTCCTTTTACACTTAGAAAAGTCACACCAGTAATGAAGGTAGATCCTGTCATTCAGAGGCGCACAATTAAACACTTAACTTGGGAAGCTTTTACCAGAAAGGTATTTCATGGACTGCTCAGGAATTCTTAGAACGTCTGTGCCATATGGCCTCCACAACAATAGCAGTGGTCCAATGGATCAGACTATAGATGAAGGATGTAGTGTCTAAGAGACAAGTTTGGGGCTGACAATTCTTCAGGGATTGTGTCCTCATGTGTTCTCTATGAATTCAGCCACCCATGCCTGATGTGGTCTTCTTATAGAATAAAAGTATAGAAGGGCAGTAGTTTCAAGGTAGGGTTCAAGAATAGACTAGATGGATTTTATATTTTTATCTACTCGTACCTTTCTGTTTCCATGCTGATTACTCTGCCAGAGAATAGAGCTCTGTGGAGGAGAGAGAGTCTCCAAGAAGATAGGAAGGTTACGTGCCTGTGTCTCTTGATTATCGCCTCCATAGAACCACACTTTACCTTCATGCCATCTCTCAGGCTCATGCGTATCTTACAGTTCATTAGTATCTTACATGGCCATGCTTCTCCATCAGAGCATAGAGCCTAGGCTTTTGGAATTTTCCAACTATGTATAATTATATATGTGTGTTGGGGGTATTTTGATTGTTTCCCTCCCAGCAGATGGGTTAGTTTATGTGGGTTTATTGTCATTCCATCCCTCCTGCTAGGGCCTTAACAATTACATGGAAACATAGAAACATAAAATTTGACGGCAGTTAAGGACCACTTGGCCCCCCCAGTCTGCTCATTTCCCTACCTAATGGATAAGCTGCAGATCCTAGTTAACCAGCAGCCTACTTCTTTCTACCCCCACCCCCTAGAATTGCCTTATGGTTGTCCCATGCATGCTTGAATTCAACCACTGTTTTTGACTCCACAACCTCCTCCGTAGCTGCCCATGCATCCGCAACCTCTCTGTGAAAAATACTTCCTTGCATTCCTCTGAGCCGCCTCTATCTTCAAATTGTGTCCCCTTGTACTTGCACACCTCTTTTTGAAAGATGCTACCCTCTTGGACTTTGTTGATTCCCTTGAGGTACTTGAAAGTTTCTATCATGTCCCCCCTCTCCCTCCTTTCCTCAAGGCTATACATATTAAGCTCCTTTAGTCTCTCTTCATAGGTCTTCCGGTGCAGACCCTGGAATGAGAACTAATTTGTCGTTATTACTTTATATGTTACTCTCATTCAATAATTTTGTATTATTGTGTTTATATTTGTATCCTATGTTTTACCACTCTGTAGTTGTTCCTCTCTATTCCTCAGTTAAGGCAGGCAACACTATATGTAGTAGTAGAAGACTTGGTTTGCTGGCCAAGGCACCTAGCTTCACCTGAGCTCTTTCCTTCTAAGACTGCTTGAAAGGCAGAGTAGAGAAACTTACCAGAGCAAGGGAGAAGGATTAAGACTTAGTTTGGCTAAGCAGATTTACTGTGTGGTGGTGTTTTTATTTTTTACTCACAGGGATTGCTACTGTTTGTTGCTAACATTTCATTGCTTTATTTTTTCTCTGATTCAAATTGTTGCTGCTGGTATACCTTCTTCTGCATTATTACAAGGTGTGCCTACAGGTGTGTGCTAACAGATTACTGCTGTAATTTTCTGATTCAAATTGTCTTTTGCAAGGTATATCTTCTGTTACTGCTTTATTTTTCTCTGGAGCAAAGTGTTTCTTACAGGGTATATCTTCTCTGAAATTACTGTATTACAGGTGGAGCTTACATTTTTGTGACTTTTTTATCATTGGGCTAAGCAAAATTACTGTTTGACACTGTGTTTTATTTTATTCTTGTTTGTTGAAAAGGTTTGTTGTCTCAGAGGTGTTTCAGTCTCCTTCTCACATTGAAGGAGCTAATTGCTTTTCCTCCCACAGCTCTTCCAAAGGATTAGGTGTGTGTGGGGGTGGAGCTGGCAAACTGTCAGTAATTTCCAACAGAAAGAAGGGTTAAAAAGTCAGGTTAGTTGATATCTTGGAGGTAGAAGACTTGGTTTGCTGGCCAAGGCACCTAGCTTCACCTGAGCTCTTTCCTTCTAAGACTGCTTGAAAGGCAGAGTAGAGAAACTTACCAGAGCAAGGGAGAAGGATTAAGACTTAGTTTGGCTAGCAGATTTACTGTGTGGTGGTGTTTTTATTTTTACTCACAGGGATTGCTACTGTTTGTTGCTAACATTTCATTGCTTTATTTTTTCTCCGATTCAAATTGTTGTTGCTGGTATACCTTCTTCTGCATTATTACAAGGTGTGCCTACAGGGTGTGCTAACAGATTACTGCTGTAATTTTCTGATTCAAATTGTCTTTTGCAAGGTATATCTTCTGTTACTGCTTTATTTTCTCTGAAGCAAAGTGTTTCTTACAGGGTATATCTTCTCTGAATTATTACAGGTGGTGCTTTACAGGTTTTACAGTTTTATCTAACATTAGGATAAGCTTTCAGGGTTACTGCATTTGTTGTTGACTGATTGTTTCTGCTCTACCTCCTTGTTCTTTCGTCTGTGGTTCTTCTTTTAGGCAGGGAAGGGCCCAGCCACCCACCCCATCCCCAACCACCCCACGCTACACTCCTTTATAGGGTACCACAGTTGTGACATTTCCTGTGGCAGAGCAGGAAGGGGCGGATCAGTGGGGCCTCTACAAGGTGATCTCATTTACAGGGGCACTAGTAATTTAACTTGTTATAACAAGTTAAACAAAGCACAATTAAACCATTACTTGCATTTTTTTTCCTTTTTTTCCTTCTAATTACTCTGACTAGGTTACAAACCCAGCAACTTATTTGGAATGGATTTCATTAACTGCAGGTACTGTGGAACAATTTTCAGAAGGACAGTCTTACAGGATTTAGGACACTGTCCTACATGCTGGGCCTTTGGAGATCTTAGGGCTCAGCTCGCAGCAGCATGGGCAGAGATTGCACGCCTCAAATTTCATATTGAAGAGAAAATACATTATAAGAACCACCCGCCATTTCCCCAGCATCCAACAGAAAAACCTCGACCGCAGAGGGTAGTTGGTCCAGGAGGTTGGCAGGTGGTTAGGAGGAGCAAATCAGGTGCCCCATCACTCTCTGCTCTCCAACACATTACCTCCAAAAACCATATAAACACTATAAACAGGTATCTGCCTCTATCTCTGAAATCAAATAAAGAGGCAGAAGACACTGCAGAGCAGGACACTGTGCACAGGAGCTAGCACAACAAAACTCACCCAAATCAGGAACCAAAACTAAACAAGCACAAAGGAAATCCAAAAATTTCTGATCATAGGAGACTCCATGATTCGGGAGTTGATACCCATCTCCAGCCAGGGTGATGGTCAGATGTCTCCCAGGTACATCAGCATGGAGACACTGACCGCATTGCTAAAATTGTTCAACAGAGAAAACATTGATGTCCTAGTACACATAGGGACAATGATCTCGCCAGCCGGTCAGTTGTGGAGACCAAGGAACACCTGACTAGGCTGGGTGACAAACTATCATCTATTTCGTCGGCATCTCCTTCTCTGAGATCCTGCCAGTCTGGGAGAGGGAGCAGATGGACGGAAGGTCAGAGAAGGGGAGATGGGGAGCTAAACACGTGGCTCAAGGACTGGTGCCAGGAAAAGGACACAGATTTGTAGGAACTGGCAACAGTTCTGGGAGCGAAAGTTCTTTAAATTTGATGGCCTGCATCTGACTAAAGAGGGAGTCAGTGCATTGGGGCAGAAGTTTGACGTCTTTGCAGAATATTTAAACTAGCAAATGGGGAGAGGGGTGCAGCACCCCATACGTCGAATGGGAAAGAACACCCTTCCCCCCTCAGCTAGTGGTCAAACAGGAATTCAGTGTGCTTGCCGTTCATTTGCATCACCAGGTAAGAAAAAAGGTTTGTCTCCCCATACGATGCACAGGGGTAATGCCAAACTCACCCAACAACTAACACACCAAAATCTGACCAATGGAAAATCATGTACACAAATGCTCACAGCCTGGGAAATAAGATCCCAGACCTGCAGGCAATAATGTCAGAGGCTAAACTGGACATAGTAGCAATTAGTGAGACGTGGTTTACCAGTAACCACACTTGGGAGACTTCAGTACCTGGCTATGTATTGTTCAGAAGAGACCGAGGTGCAAAAGGGGAGGAGTGGCCCTGTATGTTAATGAAAATATCAAAGCTACAGAAATTCAGAATACACATAAGGAGCCAGAAGAACTGTGGGTCACCCTGGAAACAGGAAATGGGACAGCCATAAGAACTGGGGTTGTCTACAGGCCCCAGACCAGAGGGAGGACATAGACACATTACTGTTAGAAGATATACAAAACATTACAGCTAAAGGGGAGGTTCTGATAATGGGAGACTTCAACATGCCAGATACAGATTGGTCAATACCAGCAGGAACATCTGCCAGAACTAGACTCATAGTGGATTTCCTGCAGGGGGAGGGCCTCAAACAACTGGTACAGCAACCCACAAGAGACAGGGCTATCCTAGATCTAGTACTGACTAACAAAGAAGGGATCACAGATCTCCAGGTAGAAGGTCACCTGGGGCCAGTGACCATCACATGGTATGGTTCAATTTGGCTACTACATCTAAATCATCCCATTCCAAGGCAAAAATATGGGACTTCAGAGGAGCTGACTTTGATAAGATGGCCAACAGAGTTAAGCTAGCCCTGGCAAAAGAAACACAGGTGAGGGGTACAGGCAAAGTGGTAAGCATTAAGGATGCAATACTTGAAGCAACATCCCATTGTGTTAGACAGAAAAGGAAGTGCAAAAGAAGAAGGAAACCACTTTGGTTCTCAAATACAGTAGCAGAAAAGGTCAGAGCCAAAAGGCTGGCCTTCAGGAAATATAAGGGAACACAGCGGGATGAAGATAGGGAGGCATACCAAACTGCCCTAAGGGAAGCAGGTAAGGCTAGGCAGGCAAAGTCCCAAACTGAGGAAACACTAGCACTAACAGTAAAAGAAGATGACAAGACTTTCTATAGATACATTAGTGAAAGGAGAAAGTCCAGAGGGGTATTGCTGCTTAATGGAGAAAAGGAGCATGTGAGGAGGAGGACCCTGTAAAGGCATCTATCCTAAATAGATACTTTGCTCAGTATTTACTGAAGAGAAGGTAGGGCAGGGCCCACAGCTCAGCATCATGGACACAGGAGGGAGGGAGGTGAGCACTCACTCCCTTCACAAAAGAAAGGGTCCCACAAGAGCTTGCTAAGCTCAGGGTGGATAAGGCAATGGGACCTGATGGCATACATCCCAGGGTACTTAAGGAGCTAAAGGAGGAACTAGCAGAGCCATTAGCAGAATTGTTTAGTGAGTCTCTGAGCACAGGAGAGGTCCCAGAAGACTGGAGAAGGCTCATGTGATCCCGCCTCCACAAGAGTGGTAGCAGGAGGAGGCGGGAACTACAGACCGTCAGTCTTACCTCAGTAGTGGGTAAGATTATGGAGGCACTCCTTAAGGAAAGGATAGTGCAACACCTGGAATCCATAGGGCACAGGATCCAAGACAGCATGGGTTTACAAAAGGAAGGTCCTGTCAAACTAATCTCATAGATTTCTTTGACTGGGTAACCAGAGTGGTGGACCAAGGGGGAGCAGTTGATGTCGCCTACCTTGACTTCAGCAAAGCTTTCGACACTGTTCCACATAGAAGATTGATAAATAAGCTGGGTAGGCTCAGCGTGGGTCAGAAGTTGGTCAACTGGGTGGCAAACTGGTTGACTGGCAGAAAACAGAGAGTGGTGGTAAATGGTATACAGTCAGAAGAGATGCAAGTCACAAGTGGGGTACCTCAGGGATCAGTCCTGGGGCCAGTCCTATTCAACATCTTCATTAGTGACCTTGCAGATGGACTAGAGGGTAAGGTTTGTCTGTTTGCAGATGACACCAAGATCTGCAACAGAGTAGATGAGCCAGATGGGGTGGGCAGAATGAGAAGAGATCTGGATAAACTAGCAGAATGGTCAGAAGAGTGGCAACTGGGATTATTGCAAAGAAGTGCAAAATCATGCACATAGGGAAGAGAAACCTGAAGCCACTTATAGGCTGGGAGGGGAGTTGCCAGCAGTCACAAAGGAAGAAAGAGACTTGGGCATCATCATCACTGATGACCTAACATCATCCAAGCAGACCTCTAAAGCAGTAGGTAAGGCTAGGGGTTAGCTTGTATAGTAGTAGGGGTATCACAAGTCGTGAGAGAGGAGGTAATAACTCCTCTGTACAAGACATTGGTTAGGCCCCATCTGGAGTACTGCAAGTATTGAGGCCACACCTTCACAAGGACATTAACCAAATTGAGGCAGTCCAGAGAAGGGCAACCAAAATGGTGCAGGACTGCATCAGAAGACATATGAGGACAGATTAACGGAGCTCAATATGTATACCCTTGAGCAAAGGAGGGAGAGAGGTGATATGATCGCGGATTCAAACACCTTAAGGGCATAAACAAGGTGAAAGAGTCTAACATGTTTAAATATAAGAAAATAGCAGGACAAGAGGACACAGCATGAGATTAGAGGGAGGCCGATTAAGGGGAATGTGAGGAAATTCTTTTCACAGAAAGGGTGGTGGATGCATGGAATGGCTTACCACAAGAAGTGGTGGCTATGAATACAGTGCAGGGCTTCAAACAGGCATGGGATAGGCATAAGGGAGCAATACAAATGACTATGAATAGATAGGTCACCGACAGAGCAAAGGCCGATGGCACATTTATAAGGTAGAAAAAGAAATGGGCAGACTGGATGGGCCTTGCGGTCCTTATCTGCCGTCAACTTCTATGTTTCTATGTAGTGATGATGTGTATGTGGTGCCTTATGTTTGTTCCATTCATCAGTGTCACCGGTCCTAAAAGTTCTGGTTTCTGTGGGGTCCCAGTGTCTCCAGCTAAGATCAGTGAGTGTAGCTCTATGGAGAAGCAACTCTAGAAGATCAAAAGTTCTAGGTAAGTTACTTTCCTTTATTAGACATTTAAAGAGATAACATTTTAGGACCCATCTTCAAATAAATCTTAAACAGATAATTCCTACTCTTTCAGTGAGTTTAAAAACAGACTCCTGTAAGTAGGAAAAATACATTTGGTATTAGCAGAACAAAATGTCGCATCATCTTAAGGAATCTGAATTTCAAATTATTTGCTTTATAAGTAGAGTCTGATATCAACCAGAAATCAGACTCTTTCAAACCCCAGGAATCCCTCATTATGCTTAAGTTATGCAGTTTGCCTTGCAGGTACAGCTGCCCCGGAGCATGTGGAATACTACGTAAATTATGGAACTTAGAATGGCATTCAAACCTCTGTCTCGAGGTGGTGCTGTGTTCTACAGCCTAATGTCAGATCCTTTCGAAGCCAATTAAATACTGTCCCCCAGTTTTGCTAACCCAGTACCAAAAACGAAAGACTCCAATAAGGCAATAAGAGGACTGGACTGGATTTGTTTCCTAGCTCTGAGTGGTGCATAATTTCTCGACCTGATGAAAGTGATGCACCAGAAATTCCTCAGGTTCATAATTAGGAATTTGATATATTAGTACTGTTCGGAAAAGCAAGAAGTGATCTCAGAGTTCACTGGCACTGATTTACACTTATAAACACTGAATTAGGTACAGCACATAGCTTTATTAAAGTGCTTACTGCGTTCCTGAATTGTCCTTGAATTTGCAGCACTACTGGCCCTGGAGTTCATCTGCATTTCCTGTTTTTCTGTATCAGTTCTGTACAGAGTTGTGACCCTTGGACAGTTACCTACCATCAGGGTTTTTACCAAATGCCAGTTAATGGTAGATGGCTGCTTAGTGACAGGATTGAATAAGGCCCTGTCCCATTTGTTATGCAGAGGGAGTTAAATGCAAGGATCTGTTTTATCCTCTCCTTTCTGTCTCTTGTCTGTCTGGTTGCTCAACTAAATGTTCTTGTGAGACTAAGGAACTGATCACTCTCATGATCTTGTGATTCTCTGCCTCTCACCATTTCTCTGCCTTCACTTGCTGTTTCTCTCTTTTCTTCCCCCTTGCATATCTGCGGTTATAAAAATGTATGTGAATCTTTGTGTGAAAATATATGTGAAACTGGGATCCCTTTTTTGAAACTGTATATAGTTGTACTGTTGAAATGATTGCAAAGAGCTGTTTGGAACTCAGGTTAACCTGAGATGTAGTTTGAGCTCCTCTCGGGTTTGTTTGTAAACTCTTTTGCAGAGCTGTCAGCAGGAGGTCAGTTCTTTTTCACCATGTTCTATTTGTTGCACCTGCAGAGAAACTGACAAGAACATTTTGTGAGGAACAGAATGTCTCCTTAACGAGTTCAGGATAAAGAAGTTAGTTACCTGGCAAAGACTTGTTATAAAAAGAGCAACAATCTTTTACTGGGGAGAGACTGAAACTTAGAATTAGAGATTCCCTCAGATGAAGGACTTTTTTTTTTTTGCATTTGTAAATAGCTATCCTGAACAGTTTTATTTTTTTATTTTACTTTTTTGGAAACAATAAAAAGCTACTTGCGAATTTTTATAACTGCTCCTGGTTTTCATCTGCTTCCAAACCTATACCTTGGTGACAGATGGTGTTGGGAGTGGGATAGTATCAAGTGTCCCCGTGGATGCAAATGATGCCAGTTCCTGGTCCTTTTGCACAGTGTTTTCCCAGCACTTCAATATGCACTAGGGTCTGTCTGCTTCCCGAATTGATAAGTCCCTTCACAGTCTTATCTCCCACCTTAACATCTATTAAGTACTTGCCCCAGTTTGCTAAGGACAAATCCGCTTCAGTGTTATCCTTCTTACTACGGCAGTTTCTTGCAATATGACCTGAGGTATTACAATTATGGCAAGTAAAGTCTTTGGGTACAGATTTGTTACCCCCACTAGAGTTCTTATCAGACTTGGAGTTAAATCAGGAAAAAGAGGGTCTTATCGGTGCTTGGCTGTTACCTTGCTGCTGTGGCATCTGTGTGGCCATCTGGTAGTCTTCAGCCAAAGAAACTGTCTTTTCTCCACTTTCTGGTTAGTGTTCTTTTACCCAAAGCTGCACATCTGTTGGCAGGATGTTGATGAACTGTGGGACTGTTTTGCTCTCTGAGTCTGGTGAAGAATTGTCGACTGAGTGGTACTTCAGGAACCAGAATATTTGCTTGTAGGTCTCTCCTGAGAAGTCATATATTTTCAGGATTTCTTTTTTCACCAGGTCATAGGTTTCTGACTGTGTAGTATCCATATTGCTGTAGGTAAGTTGGGCTTTACCAGCCCACAAAGGAAGACTACCTGGGGAAAGAGGTGGCATTCTGGGAAAATAGGTATACTCCCTCCAGGGCTGGGAGAGACATAAATAAAAGAGATGAACAGTTAACAGTATAATTGTTTTGCTGCTATGTTAATGGCTAAATTGATAAATTAGAAACATTAGAAGTGAGGATTCAAAAGGTTGATAAAAATATGTGGGTTTAAACTTAACTGTTTGCTGTAGTGGTTGTTAAGGAAAAGGGTTACTGCATATGCATATAACTCTAAAGGCTTTAACTTAATGTTAGATGAGAAGTAAAAGAAAGTTTTGGAAACCTGTTTTTTTAAAACAGATTCCCTCTTTTTTTTTATACTTACTTTATTAGTGATTTTATCTTTTTTTTTTATTACAAAACAAAGTTAACATGATATACTATTGCCATAACACATACGTAACTTGTACATAAACCTCCCATAAGCTGTATTGCACTTTTTACAACACACCATACATCTTTAAAAGTCTGGGATAATACCTATCATTTTGGAAACTAACTATAAAAATATAAACTGAGCAATATAACCTGGGGCTTACATATAGAAGCTTAGTGGCATGGCTCTCATTTAGGACCCCCACTATACTGGAGCAGAGAGAGAGGAGGACAGTCCATTCCCTGTAAAGGCCCTGCAGTGGAATGGTTTGGTGTTGACTCACCCATTATTGCCTTGTCCATCCTGTCTGTACACTCTTATCAGTCTCCTGTCCCTTCTCCCAGGACAGTGGACCGGTCAATTCATAGTAATTGTCCACCTAGTCCAGTGCCCTACAAACATCTCCTTCCTATCCTGAGTGAGTTAAGTCATTCTCTTCATTTTCTGAATTTAATTGATGATTCGTCATCATTCAGCAACCGCTGGCAGCTGTGTGTTAAGCCACATAAGTGTTATAGCCTTACCTACTGCGGCAAAGCATAAGTACCATAAATATCTTGCATTAGCTCCTTGCACCTCTACCAGGGATAACCCTAGTATCAAATTATGGAACTGGATCAAATTTATACACTGAAAATGGTGTCTAGTCTGTTAACTATCTCCCCTATGAAGCCGTCCAACACTGGGTAGGCATGAAAGTGTGAAGCCCTTTGTTCACCACAATTTCTCCAGCAGTGAGGTGTAGCTGCTAGATTCCATTTACAGTAGCTTTAAGCATAGGAGTGATAAAATATCTTGTGTTCACTTTCCATGTAAATTCCTGCCAATAAGATGTGGCAGCTGTTTTAAAGGTGTCCTTCCAGACCCTACGCCATTCTTAAGTAGGAAGGTGAAACTCCGCTTCGGTCTCCCATTTTGAGATAATATGCTGTGAGAAGTCTAGCTTATGATAGTTTACACTGTAGATAGGCCCTTGAAAATATCAAAACTTATCTGTTGGTGCCCAACCAAAAGAGTCACAACAATCCTCAGAAAGTAAGGATGGAATCCCCTCATAACATTTGTGCAGGGTACTGTAAGCCTCTCTTTACCTGATGTGAGTACGCCCCCAATGAAGGATTGTTACCTGAAGCATCGGGACCAGGTGGCATGTAGAGTGCTTCTATTTTTCACTCACAATAATCAGCATTAAAGCTGTGAATCTATTAATTTGAGTGTGGCCATTGTCTTTGTCGAGAATGTGAGCTTTTTTGGAAATTGTTACTGTGCTAGGCTGGCTGCCTATAGCTCGCACCCATTGCTAAGGAGGATTCACGGTCTTCCCGTGGAGTGTCTTGATGTGAATTCCACTGGTCTGTTACACCTGGAGAGAAATCCGCACCCCAGGCAAACCAGCAGTACCTCCAAGGATCCCTCTGTACCATGGGGTACTGCTGAAATCTGTTCCAGGCATAGATCATAATATGCCTTGCTGAAAACCCGTTTGTTGTACATGACCGTCTTTGTGCGGTGTCAAAAAGGACAGACCTAAGTGATCTGGCGCCAACTAAAGTTTCTTTCATTTGTTGCCAATGGACCATGTGCCGTAATTGCCCCCACAACAGTGCCCATCGCACCTGTGTTGCAATCCAGTATTCTTTTAAGTCTGGGACAGCCCAGCCTCCCCATGTCTTCCTTGCTAGGAGAAGAATACTCCTCACTCTTAGCCTCCTGTCTGCCCAAATAAATCTATAGATTTTTTTTTTGCATATCTAAAAAACACTGCTTAGTCAACTTAACTGGGACACACTGGAAACATAAAAAGTGGGGCAGGATGTTCATTTTAACTAACAGCTTGGATACAGGCATAAAGAGGTATAGGTAATAGTGACCATCTTTTAATATCCTCGCCTAGCTGTTTAATCAATGAAAAATAATTATCATCAAGTAGATGCTTGTTTGAGTTTTGTAATGTTATACCAAGGTACTTTAAAGATGGAAGGGTCCATCTTACAGGAAACTGTTGTCTAATTTTGTGTGACGGAGCATAATGAAATGTAAGAATGTCTGTCTTAGTTGCATTTAATGTGTATCCCGATAATATGGTAAATTCTCTCACCATGGCCATTAATCTTGATAGGGACATATTAGGATTGGTCATATACAGTACATTAGGACGTCATCGGCATAAAGAGCAATTTTGTGCTCCTGTCCATTAATTACTACTCCACTAACTCCTGGGTCCAGCTGAATCCATTGTGCCAGCGGCTGTATATATATATATATATAGCAAACAACAGGGGCGACAAAGAGCACCTCTGTTGGGTGCCACGACCAAGGGTAAATCCAGGAGAGATGGGAAAGATGTTACCATTGATCCTAACAAAGGCCTGGGGTTCAAGATACAGTCTCTGTATTGTACTCACAAACTCTTATGGAAAAAACAAATTCAGCAAGTATCCCGTATAAAACTCCCATTCAACCTGATTGAAAGCCTTTTCGGCATCCATACTCATGATCTGGACTGGAATGTGATGTTTACTTAGATAGTCTATAATGTGGCATGTACATCTGACATTGTCTGCTGCCTGACACCCTGCTACAAAGCCTGTTTGATCGATATTAACCAAGGTGGGAATAAGCTCCTTTAATCTCTTGGTCAATATGGCTGTTAGGAACTTATAGTCCACATTAAGGATTGATACAGTGCGATAAGATGATCACAGGGTAGGGTCCTTATCGGGCTTGGGTATAACTGAAATAACCGCCTGTTTCCGGGAAGGGGGGAGGGCACCTCCCTCAGTCATAACTTCCTGGTATGCCGACTGAAGGAGTGGAACAATCTTATCTCTAAACTTTTTATAAAATTCATAGGGGAACTGGTACGCCTAGGCACTTTCCGGTTTTACTATCCGTTATCACTGACATAATTTCCACAGCCGAGACCAGCAACCCAGAATCTCATTTTGTGAGTGAGTCAAGTGTGGTAGGTTGAGGAGCTACAAAAATGTCTGCATTTGGTCGACTGGGGGCCCTGACATCCGGGCATATAATCTTTGGTAATATGAAGTGAAAGCATCCAGTACGTCTTCCAGTTGGTTTACTCTAAGCCCCGTTACCGGATGTAAAATTCAAGTGATTTGGGCCCGAGCCCACTCGCCAAACTGGCAAGCTATCAACTTAAGGCTCCTGTCCCCCAATTAATATCGTTGTTTGAAATTTCAAGTTCTGCTCAACTCTATAGTCTAATATGATAATAAGTTCCTTTTTAAGCTTTACTAACTCTTTCTATTCGTATCAAACTTTTTTTTGTTGTAGTCACTCTGAAGTCTGAATTTGGGCTTCTGAGGTTTTTTTTTTTGTCATTCTTATCTTTGTTTTTTCCTTGCAGCCCCATTGCAATAAGTTTCCCTTGTAAAATTGACTTGACAGTGTCCTGCAATGTTCCCCCACTAATGTCTGGGCCAGATTTTTCTTGTACCACCCACATTATGGTTTCTGTGATTTGTTCTGAAACTTCTCTATCATGTAGTAGAGCCAGTTCAGTCTCCAGAATGTGGATCTATGAGCTGCTCAGAGGTTAATTTCAATCATGAGGGAAGCATGAGCTGAGATGCCCAAAGTTCCCACGGTACAGCGAGACAATTGAGTAATAATTACCTCCCGTGAAAGGAGGAAAAACATCCAGTCTCGAATATATCCCGTGGGTGGCAGAAAAAAATGTAGACCCTGGTGTAGAACCCTCTAAATACCGCCAAGCATCCTGGAGACCCAGAGTCCCCACCAGTTCTTTCACCTGTTTAGCAATTTTGTGTGACTGTCTTGGAATATGAGATGTGGAATCTAGGTGAGGATCCAAAGTAGGGCTCCAATCCCCATCACAAAGCAGTGCTACCTCGGCTTTCTTCATTACCAACACCAGAAACTTATAATAAAAAGCATATGGAGAATCTGGGGTTGCACAGACCGAAACGAACATCATTATTTGACCATTAAACCTCCCTTTAAAAGAATGGCATATTGGCCTTCGCTATCTGTTGCCCTGTCAGCTGTTTCAGATTGGACCCAGGTTGGGATGATAATAGCCACACCCCTCCTCCGCCCAGATTTGTATGAGGAGGAGCAGACCTCTACATACCCAAGCCGTTGTAACTTTTGATGCTCTTTTTCAGACAGGTGTGTTTCCTGTAACATCACTAATTCAACTTTAGTTTGTTTTACATATGTCATTACCTTTTTCCTTTTGACAGGATTAGACAGGCTGTTCACATTATATGTTAAAACCCTTGTACATATAAGCCCTCCAGAATAAAGTGCACTGTCACAGGTTTACTGCATGACAAAAGGATTAACTCTCATTGAAATTGCATTGTTTACTGCAGTAACTCTGCAGAATTCTGCAGCGCTGTGCTTCATCCTGGGGGGCTTATCTGTACCTATAATTGTCATGTCATAGACTTAATTAAACCTGGTGGCCACTCCAAATAAATCGGGGGCCTACCTTATGTCCACCTCTCTCTGCCCCAAGGACCCAAAAATCCACACCAACACTTGCCCCTATAACTTTTATAAAACCAATTAAACCCTTTTATGAAGATGACTAACTGTAACCAAATTGAGCTTCCAAGGTTGAGGAGCATAATTGTTTGCTCCCTTTCTCTGAAGAGGAGGTAGCGAACCAACCTCCTGATCAGAGTAGTAATGGTGTCTCTGCCCCATATTACAGGGGCCACTACTAAGGCTACCTTCCATGGGGAGGTAAAAATAGTATACCTTGTGGCCACCAATAGCCAGAAAAGGTATAAATCTACCACAGCAGGAACATCAGTGCTGTTCTAGCCCTCTACCCTCCCCCTCCAGCGAACAACAATGCAAAGTTTACTAGTGGGATCAAAAACAGAGAAGGACTGTAGTTTATGAAAATGAAAATTGAATATAAATGGGCTACGAGACTGTGGTGTTTAAACTCTCATCTGCACCCCTCCCTATTCCTCTGTAACTTGACATAGTCCCACACAATCCTTGGAGTCTTTGTCCTATAGATATGGAATGAATGGCCCATTATCCTGATCTGATGTGATCCCAAATGGAGTGGGCAGAGCCATATATCATTTATATTTATACTGTTCCCCTGCCAAAAGTGAACCGGCTGGGTATTAAACAGTTGTCTCGTCAAAATCCAGTATTTGCTGGACCCTGACTCCTAGAGGAAAAGAGTCCAAATCCATGGTATGCCAGTGGGTGTGCAAGGTGGTTGCATATAGCTCTACTCCATATTTCCCTGTTCCCCTACTGCAGGTCTCAGCCCATATCAGGTATGAAAATGAGTGTACAAGAAACAACGTGACAGAATACCCTGAAGTAGTCTTACCCACTCAAGGGGAGATTATAGTGTCACCCAGTTCTCCCAGCCCATCAGAGAAACTTCCTCCTCTCACTATCTGGTATTAATATTTATGCCCTGAAAATAGACCCCAATGGGAAACAAAACTTATAATTCAGAATGCTACTTAATAGGAGAAACAATTAAAACTGAGGACGTCAAAATAGAACACAGTCGGGGAAAACGTCAAGTTTTAGTCATCACTTCCCCATTAGTTCCGATTGAGTCTCATGCTCTAGTGATCAATTTTCAATGTTCTCCCCATGCCAGTATAAATGACGTGCTGCTGGTAGGCAAAAGACAGGATACTCAGTTTAGGACACCAATGGGATGAAATGTCTGTAAATGGGGGTGAGCAAGTTGCAAGGATTGCATAACGGGAAAGCCTACATCCACCCCGAGGCTAATAGGACACAGTTTACTACTGCTGTACCCCCATCCCTCAGTGAACTGCCTCCTGGAGCCTGACAGACAGTCCCAGGTTCAGGTCCTCCACTACAATCCCTGTTTTTTGACAGGAGTCTCCTCCACAGCGCAAGACAGCATGAAAAGCCTAGAAACAAAGAAAAAGCATCATATCTTCCCCTTGTCAGTCTTCACCATTCATTACTGCTGGGTGTAAGCCGGAGGCGTGCACCTGCTCGGGAGCTTTTTTTTGTGGGAGGAGTAGACACCGACGGCGCTGCCTATGAGGCCGATGCACTGTGTGGCGCTCGAGATTGTCCGTTAGGTGCCGCTGACTCCTCCACCCCAGTTCTGTTTCTCACGCCGTTGAGGTAGCACCTGCTGTGCGAGTGATCAGAAAAGTTTCCTGCATCAGAAGGCCTTCTTTGTTTTCAACACCATTTTTTCCAGTTCATCGATTCCTCCATCCCAGTTCTGAGTTGCTCACCCGACACCGTCACATTCTGGTAAGCCTGTTCCTTTTATTTTCCTAACAATTCTTACCGATGGCACCAGATCTTTTTTCCTGAAGTATTTAAATTTGTTTCGGCATCATGTCAGGTTTGGAGGCTAGGAAGAAATTCAAAGCAGGCCGTGCCCCAATGCGTCGGAGCCCCTGTGGCCAGCATTACTCCGTTTCAGGTTGGCATGATGTCTGCCTTCACTGCCTGGGTCCCAACCATGACAGCTGTGATGCTTGCTTCTCCATGGACCACTGAGTACTTGAAATCCATGCGTTTAAAGTCAGCAGGGCCCTGCTGATTTTCAGAAGGCAGCATTGTTCTAGGAATGCCATGCTTAGAACTCTTTACCCTGACTCCGGGTTCCCTCCAGGGTCTATACGGCCCGGTGAGGAGGAAACCTCTTCTGATTCAAGCCTTGCCATAGAGGAGGTTCCTTTCATGGTGCCAGAGGAATGGCTCAGTTCCCTCTGGAGCCGGGTCAGGAGCACCACTACGGCAGCCACCTCCTCGGAGGTGCAGGCTCCCCCAGTGTTGTGTCCCACAGTTGCTGGGCCCAGCACTGGCTGAACCTCAGCACCGTTCATGGTGGCAGTGATCGGGGCAGCACCATGGGTAGTGTTTTGTCCTACGGCGGCGCTGTTGGCAGGAGGATGACCCGCTGGCTGATCCGGATTGGTGACCCGATTCCTCTGAGTCAGGGAGCCCCCTGGACGTGACACCAGGCTGTCTGGTACTAGTCCCTTGGCGGCCTCGGGGGCCGCAGTCCTTGCGGGGGAGTGGCTATCTGTTTTAGATTCAGCCTGAACATTTCTGTGCTCCCAGTGGAGTCTATCTTGTCATTTGAATGTGTGGCCATTCAAGGGGGTCCAGGTGCAGGCTACAGGGTCTTTCTCGTGTATTGGCCTCACAACTACAAGAGGGAATTCTTGCAGGCAGTATCAGATTGTGTCATCAAGTCAGGTGTTGGAGTCACCCAGATTGTTGATTTTGGGAGATTTCAAAGCCTGGGTCAATGAAAGTCTTCCCCCTGAGGAGATGGTCCACTTCGCCGTTTAAGGGGCATGACCCCAGAAGGACTGATGGCAGAGCTGGATGTATCGAGTGTGTTGGATGCTTGTGCGACAGAACCAGAGGTGGCCCTGATGGCCTGTAATAGTGCTGTCACTGCAGCTCTTGATTCTGTGGCACCAGTCCATGTATGACCCAGGTCGTCACGCTTGAGGTCCCCATGATTCGATTGGAGAAATCAGGGAGCTGAAGACCATAGATTGGAGGTTAGAACACCACTGGCAGTGGCCCCCCACTGACAAGGACAGACTGGCTTTGAAAACTCATTATACTGAGTATCAAAGGGCAGTTTCCGTAAGAAGGCAGAGTTCCTATTCAAGGAGATTGCTGCAGCAAAGAACAGACCAGCTCAGCTTTTCCAGATGAGGAACAGGCTTATTCATCCTTCCTGTCTTCAGCCAGTAAGAGCATTGTCAGCTGTAAAAATGTGATGAGTTTGCTCTGCTCTTTGCTGACAAGGTGTCTTCCTTCAGGGTGGATATCTCCCCAGTGGGGTTTCATCAGGCATGTGGGGTTGGATCTGGAGCAAATAGAAGCAATCCTCATGTCTGAAGCATGTTTAGCTTAGTGGGTGGAAGAGGTTAGTGAGATAATCTCAAGGTTGCAGCCTACATGTGAACTGGTGCCGGACCCAACACATCTCTAAATGAGATGTATGGGGTCCCTGTCTCCAGTGTTTGCTGAGATAACCCAGTGCTCCCTCTCAAGGGGGTGCTTCCCACTGCTCTTAGAGACACTGGTGAAACCCCTTTTGAAGAAACCATCCCTGGACCTGGACTGTCTTGTGAATTATAGACCTGTCTCTTACCTTCCCCTTTGTAGGAAGTTTATTGAGAAAGTAGTGGCCAGTCAGTTCGAGGCACATCTCATTGTCTTTGACATCTATGAGCCATTCCAGCCTGGCCTCTGGTCTAGGCACAGTACAGAGATAGCACTAGTTACGGTACAGAATGATTACCACAAGGCGAACGATTAAGACGAATTGTCAATTCTCATCCTTCTTGATCTCTCCTCAGCATTTGTTTGTTTTATTTATACTGGTAAGTCCATGGGCCAAAGGCCCGTTTTCATGGTCGACCAGTTCCACATAAACATACAATTAGACAAAATATACAATTAGACAGATATACAGAAATACATAAATACAAAAATGCTTTTCATAGATACATAGACAGTGTCGGCAGATAAGGGCCTATGGGCCACCTAGTCTGCCCATTTGAGCTTGTAAGTTCAGTTTGTTTTCCTAGAAGTCTGTTTCCCCTTACCCCTGCCCTCTAGAATTCCTTTATGTCTATCCCATGCATTCTTAAATCCCGTGATTGTTTCAGCCCCCACCACTTCCTCTGGCAGGGTGTTCCACTTGTCCACCACCTGCTCTGTGAAGAAATCTTTCTCATGTTTCCTCTGAATCGCCTCTCCCTCCAACTTCATCCCATGCCTCTAGTCCTGAAACATCTTTTTCGCTTAAAATAGTGTTTTCCTGCACCCTGTTCCTCCCTGTAAGATACTTGTATGTCTCTATCATATCCCATCTCTCCTCCTCTCCTCCAGGGAGTACATGTTCAGTTCCTTCAACCTGTCTTCATAGGACTTGTGATGCAACCCATGCACCATCTTTGTTGCCCTCCTCTGAACCTTCTCTACCCTGTCTATGTCCTTACGTAGGTATGGTCTCCAGAACTGTACACTGTACTCCAGGTGGGGCCTCACTAGTGCTTCTATAGCGGAATTATGACCTCCTTTCCTGCTGGTGATGCCCTGCCTATACATCCCAGCATCCTATTTGCTTTACCTGATGCCTTGTCACACTGTTTCCCTACCTTGAGGTCATCAGAGATGACAACCCCAAGATCCCTTTCCTGCTTGGTGCATGCTATATCCTCACCCCCAACTGATATATTGTGCCAGGGTTTTTGTGCCCCATATGCATTATCTTGCACTTCTTTGCATTGAATTTCAACTGCCAAACCCTTGACCATTCTTCAAGTTTCTGCAGGTCCTTCTCATTCTGTCTACACCCTCTGGTGTGTCTACTCTGTTACAGAGCTTTGTGTCATCAGCTAACAGTGAAATTCTGCCTCTAGATCCTGTGCAATGTCACTGATGAAGATGTTGAATAGGACCGGTCCCAGCACTGATCCCTGTGGTACCCCACTGGTTACTCTTCCCTCTGTGGAGTGAAAGCCATTTACCACCACCCTCTGTGTCCTGCCACCCAGCCAGTTACCTACCCACCACACTACTGTGCTGCCCACACCCATATTCCCCAGTTTGTGTAATAGTCTTCTATGTGGCACAGTGTCAAAGGCCTTGCTGAAGTCCAGATAGGCCATGTCCACTGCCCTCCCTGATCCACCTCCCTAGTCACCCAGTCAAAAAATTCAATGAGGTTGGTCTGACATGACCTCCCCTGGTGAAACCATGCTGCCTGGGTCCTGTAGTCCATTGATAACCAGATGTTCCACCAATCTCCTCTCAGTAGTGCTTCCATGATCTTTCCACTACCGAGGTGAGGCTGACTGGTCTGTCGCTCCTCTGCTTCCTCTTTGTTCCCACTTTTGTATAAGGGGACTACATCTGCTGTCCTCCAGTCTTTGGGTACCTCCCCTGTTTCCAGTGACTGGCTGAACAGGATAGCCAGAGGTTCAGCCACCACCTCTTAGTTCTTTAAGGACCCTGGGTGCACCCCATCTGGCCCATTGCTTTATCAGCTCTTATTACTTCCAGTTCCTTCAGGACCCTTTCTCGTAAAGGGACTTGTGTCCATTTCTGCACCATTCTCACCCCTTGTACTCCCTTCAGACCCATTACCCCTCTTCCTTAGTAAAGACTGAGCAGAAATACCTGTTCAATATGTCAGCTTTATTGTTGTCATCCTCCACGCTCCCATCCTCCCCTTTAGTCTCACTATCCCTCCTTTGTCTTTCTTTTTTCACTATGACCTGTAAAGGTTTTGTCCCTTTACCCACTGATTTTGCAATGTGTTCTTCTGTCTGAGCTTTGGCTTCCCTTACTGACTTCCCTGCCTCCCTTTGTTTCTCCTGGTACTTCTCCTATCCCCTTCTGCCTGTGTCTTTTGTATTGCCTGAATGCAATCTTTTGGCTTTCACTTTCTTTGCTACCTCTTTGGAAAATCATAATGGTCTCCTCTTCCTTTCCTCTTGCTAACCTGCTTAATGCATAATTCTGTTGTTCTTATAATCCCCATTTTAAATACTGCCCACTGTTCCTCAACCCCTGATTCCTGTCCCATTCCCCTTAATGCCTCTTTCAAGTATCTCCCCATTTTCCCAAAGTCTGCCCCCCTAAAATCCAGGATACGTGTTTTTGTGTGGTTTGGTTCTGCTCTTTCTGTGATTTCAAACCACAATGACTGGTGGTCACTGTTACCCAGGTGCTCCCCCACTGTTACCCCCATCACACTGTCCCTGTTTGTGAGCACAAGGTCCAGTATTGCCTTCTGCCGAGTTGGTTCCATGACCAGTTGCTTGAGGAAGGCACCCTGAAGGGAATCCAGAATAAATCTGCTCCTAGTTGATGCTGCTGCTGGGATGCTCCAGTCCACGTCTGGTATATTGAAGTCTCCAACCAGTACTACCTCACCCTTGTCTGCCATCCTTTGGATGGCTAGCATCAGCTCCTATCTGTTTCTTCCTCCTGGGCTGGTGGTCTATAGACCACACCAGTGATGGCTGGCCCCATTTTCCTTTCCAGCTTAACCCACAGTATCTCTCCTCAATTTTGTTCCTCCTGGATCTGTGTGGCCCTTATGTCATTTTTCACATACAGTGCCACCCTCCTCCCTTCCTGCCTGCTCTGTCTCTTCTGAATATGTTGTAGCCAGGTATGGCCATCTCCCAGTCATGGTTATCATTACACCAGGTTTCAGTGATGGCCACAATGTCCAGGTCTGACTGTACCATGACAGCCTCCAGATCTTCCATCTTGTTGCTAAGGCTCCTGGCATTTGCACACATGGCTTCCATGATTTGACCTCCTAGACTGCTTCACTGTTCTACTCCAGCCCTTCCTTGGTTGTCATTTATCCCTGGTTCTCCTTGCTGTTTGCCCTTCTGCTGAATTTTGCCCTTTCTGCTTATCCACCTTTGGACACTAATCTCCATCTTTGCACACTGCTTTGCAGAGATAGCCACCCTCTGGTTCACTGGTTCCACTACTAGCTGTGGGGTGAGCAAGTAGGTACCGCCCTGCTGGCTCGCCACCTTTTGCTAGTTTAAATGCTTGTCAATGTAGCATTTAAACTTATCATTGAGTGCTTGATTCTCCAGGATGGATGCAGGCCGTCAGGCTTGAACAAACCTCATCCCTCCAGGTGGGTCCCCAGTCACCAATGAATCCAAACCCTTCCTCACAGCACCAGTTCTTCAACCATGAGTTAAGTTCCTGGTGCATGCATCCTGTGCTCTCCTTGCCTCTCACAGGTAGTACTTCTGAGAAAGTGACAGAAGTAGCTGCTTGCTTGAGACCCTCCCCAGTTTCCTAAACTCTTCCTGAACTTCCTTTGGCTCCCCATTTGCCAAGTCATTAGTACCTAGGTGGATAATGACATCCAGCTCACCCTCCCGTCTTGCCTTCCCAGTGATCCCCAGTATCTTCCTTCCATCCCTCCATGCAGTGGCACCTGGTAGGCTCCTCACCTCCTGTCCCCTCCTGTGTTCCTAGCTGGATCCTCTTACTGATGGAGTCCCCCACCAGGATTCGCTTCCTCCTCCTCTGGGGTCCACTGCTTTCCCCACTGAGGTCACCTCCTTGCCTAACCTCCACATCCTTTCCTTCCACTTCCCTGGGTACCTCTATTTGGTTGTCCTCATTTGCCAGTGTGGCATATGAGTTCTTGAGAGGAATAGGATCTGGGATGTGCCTCTGCCTGACTGCTCTAACCCTCCCTGAGCCCACTGTCATCCAAGTGCTCCTCGTTCTCAGCATCCTTTTCACAATAAGTCTCAGTACACCAATGATTTACATTACAAAAATATCAAACGAAGCATTTACATTTGCTTTCTAGTAATAACAAATTCCTAAGTCTCTTCCTGAAATACATTAATGATCCTTTCAAACTGTCTAGAATGGGTAACAGATGAACAAGGAAGAACATACAGTAGTGTTTTTTGGCCCTTAGAGTAGAATCAACAGACCTTGTACAAACAGAACTAATATGTCTCTTAAAAAGAGTAGCAACAACCTCAGGAACCCCGTTTAATGTTATTTTCTTTGCCAACATGCTTAGTTGAAATTTAAAGCGCTAGTCTAATGGCAAAAAGCCTGCATCCCTCAGTAATAAAGAGTGATATGTCCTGGCTAGAAGTTGTGTGGAAAATCTAGAAATTTGATTTAAAAGAATTTTAACTGTATTTATTAATCCATCCCCTGCGACATAATAAATCATGAGACCATAGTCAATAATAGGAATAAGAAAGTTATTAGCAGGTATTTTTCTAGTGGAAGGTGCTAGAAAAGGAGTAAGTCTGTATAAAGTCCCCAATCTCTGATGTGTTGCTTTAATCAAACTAGAAATATGTGGTTCAAATGTCATGCCCTCATCTATTAAGAGTCCCAAATATTTAAATTGTTGAACTTGTTCAGTAATATTTCCCTGCACTGTATGTAATAATAACTCGACATCTGTCCCTTTTCGTTTTCTTACCTTTTGAAAAAAAATAGACTTAGTTTTCTTTTCATTCAGAACAAGTCTGTGTTCCATGGACCAGTTATGGGCTGCCTGAAAATCAGCTATCAGATCTTTTCGAACTATATTAATATTTGAACTGCTCGTGAGGATTACATCATCTGCATAAATTAATATCTGGGAACTAGTGGAAACAGAGGGAAGAGTGTGTAAAAATAAACTAAACAAAAGGGGACCCAAAATCGACCCTTTTGGAACACCCACTGAGATAAGTGCAGGTGTGAAAAATATCCATCAATCTTTGTTACTTGTGTACTGTGATTTAAGTAACTCCCGAACCACTCTACCACCTCACCAGACGTACCCAGATCAAAAAGAGATGCTAGTAGAAGGCCGTGATCAACCAAGTCAAAGGCCTTGGTGAGGTCCACAATCACTGCCCCAGTATATTGGCCATCATCCATGGCCAACTGGACAGTGCTCGTGAACCCCAACAGAGCCGTGACGGTACTGTGACCCGGCCTAAATCCATGTTGAGCAGGTGTAAGGACATTGTACTTTGAGAGATACTCAGTCATTTGATCAGATATTATTCTCTCTAGAACCTTTGAGAGAGGTGCTAATAAAGAAATAGGCCGATAATTTTGAACTTTCGTTGGATCACCAGCCTTGAATATTGGTACAACAACAGAATTCTTCGATACTGTAGGGAGAACAGAATTACAAAGTGATAAATTAAATATATAAGATAATGGATAGCAGAGTAGATCTGCGGTGATCCTCACGAGACGGTAATCAGTCCCATCTCTCCCAACTGAGGGATGTGGGTCCATTTTTAACAAATATCTCCTGACTTCCTTCGGGGAGGTAGATCTAAAATAGAATCTTGGATACTGTAATTCAACAACATTATTTCTATTCCATGAGTTACTGGCACCAGATGGGATATATTCAGATCAAATCCTCTTTTTTTCATCTGAGGAATATCGCCCGAGTGAAACACCTGGTCCCACCGGGTGATCTGCCAACATTGGTCCATGCCTTTATCACTACCCGTCTTGATTACTGTAATTCCCTCTACCTAGGGCTATCTGGGGTTGATATCCGTCGCCTGCAGCTGGTGCAGAACACGGCGGCAAGGCTTTTGACTGGGATCTCTAGATCCAGCCATATTACGCCTGTGCTCCTCGAACTGCACTGGCTGCCTGTTAGGTGGCGGATCACCTATAAGGTTGGTTTACTAACCTTTAAAGCCCTACATGATCAGCGACCGGCTACCTGGAAAGATCTCTTGGTGCCCTATTGCCCCTCTGTCCTCTCGCTCCTTAGCAGGGATTGCTGGAGACTCCCAGGGTTCGATTAAAACATCAGGATCCCGTGCTTTGCTTTTTCAGCACCAACCCTGTGGAATTCTCTACCTCGTTGGTTGAGAGAATGTCCAACCATCGAGAAATTCAAAAAGGAGTTAAAGACATATTTATTCAGGTTAGCAT
Source organism: Neoceratodus forsteri (assembly GCA_016271365.2). Lineage (NCBI taxonomy): Eukaryota > Metazoa > Chordata > Ceratodontiformes > Ceratodontidae > Neoceratodus > Neoceratodus forsteri. The sequence continues at coordinate 243,942,708 of CM057451.1, forward strand.
ATCCTAGTTATGGCTGTTAATTTATGATTATTTTAATCTATGTGTATATGTGATTTTATTGTACAGCGCCTTGGTTCTGAAAGGCACTTTATAAATAAAGATGATTTGATTTGATTTGATAAGTCAGTAAAAGTATTGTTAAATTCCTGAGCTATTGACTGAGGATTTTTTGTGACCTCATTGGAATTATCTAAGCACGTAATACTAGAAGTACACTTCTTGCTCAAAAGCTCATTTATCAATTTCCATGTACCAGATACATTCTTACCGTTAAAGTCCCTCTGTCTATCCAAAAAATTATTTCTTTTTAAGTTACGAACTAGCATTTTACATTTATTTCTAATAACCTTATATGCCACAAGAGAGGCATGACTAGGAATTTTCCTATAAATGTTCTACAGAATATCTTGATCTCTCAACAATTTCAATCACTCAGGTGTTACCCACTTATGTTTATTTCCCCTAATCCTTAGTTTCCTAAGAGGGGCAAACTTATTACAAATGGTGTTGAAGAGAGAACAAAAGATGGACAGTGCTTCATCAACCTTGAAAGTCTGCTCTATTCCTGTCCAGTTTATAGATGCCACAGCTGTTTTGAATTTTTCAGTATCTATTTTATTTATGCTTCGTGAGAATATAAATACTGGAGGGACCTTCTTTCTTTTTGCTGTCCAACAGCAATATGTAGGACTATGGTCACTAACACTATCCGAAAGGACCCCTGATTGAGCAGTTTTACCAGTGTCAGAGACCAATATCCAATCCAAAAGAGAGGTGAATCCAGATCTATAGTGTGTCCTAGTAGGGGCATCAATTAACTGTGTCAACCTATTATTAGTAACCAGTTCTTTAAATTTCAATGAATCCTTCCCTAACCAGTTCATATTTAAGTCTCCCAAGATTATTAATTCTCTATTTTTTGGAAATGTCCCTCTTAAAGTCTCAATCAAACTTAATCCCTCCTCCTGGTGTCCTGGGGGTGCATAGATCACAACAAGTGTCAAAACTTTATGCTCTCCCAGGACAACAGATAGTGAAAGATAATCACAGGAAGGGAATTCAACAACAGGGGCATTTAAGGTAACATTAAAATGATCCTTAATATAAAATAAACAACCATCTCTCCTCTTAGTCTTTCTATCAAGTCTGAAGGTATTATAACCTTCTAAGTGAATCATTTTATTCGAAACTTTACTCGTAAGCCATGTTTCTGTTAATGTTACAATATCAAATTGATACTGTACTGACCAGGCAGTGAAATCATCCCATTTTGCCAACAGACTCTGCACATTCAAGTAATTTATTAAGTGTTAGGTGCCCAACCCCAGAGGCTCTGGGCACTGCATAGTAAAAAAAAGTTTTGACAGAGCATTAAAACAATCAGATTATATAAACAATTTCCACAGCAATTAAAGAATTAAAATTTGTTTGTGCAAATTAAAAAAACATCAGCAGGGAATGCTAAACTAAGAAGGAGGGTCTTTAGGCCCCTCCTGAATACCTCCACCATAGGGGCCTCCCTCAAAGGTCTTGGCAGTGAGTTCCAGAGGACTGGGCCAGCCAACCCAAATGAGTGATCACCCGAGGTTTTCAGCTTGGTTCTCGGCACCACCAGGAGGCCCTCGGTGGAGGAACGAAGAGACCAGGCCAGGCTGGCAGGCATAAGGATGTCTGACAGATAGCCAGGGCCCAATCCATATAGGGCCTTATAGGTGAGCAAGCCCACCTTGAAGAGAACCCTCCACCTGACCGGCAGCCAGTGCAGACCCCACAGGACAGAGGTCACACGACAGGACCTTGACAATCCAGTCAGCAGCCTTATCACTGTATTCTGTACAAGCTGCAGCCGGCGGAGGTTCTCTCCACTGACCCTGAGATAAAGAGCATTACAGTAGTTGAGCCTGGATGTTACAAAGGTATGCACCAGCAATGGCAGATCCTTGGCAGAATTAGGGGTTTAATCCAGGCGATGTTCCTCAAATGGTAAAAAACACTTTTGACGCAAGTTGACACCTGAGCTTCAAATGTCAGCTTGTTGTCAAGGACAATGCCCAGATTTCTCACCCTAGAGGATGCCATCAACAGGGATGACCCCAGGACCAAGCCTGTTGCCATCCCAGAGGCATCCCCATCATGTTCGTGACCCGGCTCAATCACCAGTACCTCTGTCTTCTCTGGGTTAATAATAATAATAATAAATTTTATTTAATATAGTGCCTTTCCAGTATCAAGGCACTGAACAGGCAGATAAAAATCAAAACAATTACAATAAATACCAGTTAAAATCAGAAAGATTCAGAGTATGCTTTACCCCATGAATAGGTCTTAAGTGCCTGCTTAAAGCACCCCATAGTCCTGCACTCCGGAAGCTGATGGGGCAGAGAATTCCAGAGGGTAGGGGTCACAAACCCAAAGGCACAGGCCCCCGAAGATTTTAAGCTAACCCTCGGAATCTCCAGCAACCCCTCGTCAGCCGAGCGGAGCTGTCGCAGAGGGGTGTAAGGAACAAGGAGCTCTTCAATTAGTGGTTAAGTCTCAGCCAGTTTCAGCTGGTCCAGTGGTGCAGAGGGCTGAGGCACTGGATGCTACACCTCGAACCATGCCAGCGACCCGGGGTCGGGAACGAGCCTGGCTTGTTGGGGGTCGGCCGGGGAGGAGAGGATTGAGCGTCCGTAGGACAGCTCTCCTCTGCTGGGAAGGGTGGGGGTTTAGAGCCGCTACAACACTAACTCCTGGTGGCAACCAGGTGGCGGTGCGAGGTAGCTCTGAGTGCATGGGGATGACGGGGGCAGACATCAGATGCACATCGAAGGTGCACAATCCCAGACGTCATTGTACACCCACGTTGAAAGAAAAAGGGAGAAAAAGAGGAATCCTCTGGCGCAATGAAGCCATGGTCTACTGGCGCCACACCGGATGCACCAAGGATTCTCCCTCCAGCCTGGCTCACTAGGAACTCCCAAGTGCGTGGGGTACATACCCACTGGGTTGAGACCTGGATTGTGTGCAGGGGGAAGAGGTTGAGAACAGGAGCTGCAGCCGGTGGGGCACCGGAGGTCGTGGACTGAAGGGGAACCAAAGGCAACACCCCCAGCTGAGGAGGTAGGAGCATAAAGTATAAATATAAAAAAAAAAGTCTCAGCCAGTTAGAATTCAATCCTGGATCTCGGCAATGCATTTATTGAGCACGGACTGCACCATTTGTCCCTGGTGCAAAAGACATGTACAGCTGAGTGTCATTTGCATAACAGTGAAAACTCAAGCTATACTGTCTGATGAGCCTTCCCAGAAGTAGCATGTATACCGTGAACAATATCAGTAATAGGGTCGAACCCTGAGAAACTCCACAAGTCAGGGGCATCATGGAGGAGAAATTCCCCGTTACTACCCTCTGCCGCCTGCCTGAGAGAAAGGACTTGGGCATGGGGTGTTGTTGCATCACCTGAGGGAGCTCTGTGGACTTGCTGGTACTGTCATCAACTAGTTCAAGTCCTTTCTCACAGGTAGGATGCAAAAGGTGGTGATGGGAACTAATTCCTCCTACCCAATGCCCCTGACCTGTGGAGTTCCCCAGGGTCTGATTCTCTCACACGTTATTTGTGGTGTACATGCTACCCCTGGGTCATATCATTAGATGTTATAAGCTGGGTTTCCATTGCTGTGCAGATGATACCCAATTGTACATGTCATTTGCACCAAGGACACAGGGTACGGTCTCTGTCCTGAATTCCTGACTAGCCGAGATATAGGACTGGATGTCCTTCAATTGGCTGAAGCTCAATCCAGATAAGATATAAGCAGAAAGACATGATGGGGTGTGTGTTAAACAGTTCTATCGTATGGTTATGGGACGTAGTGAGGCACGAGGCTGCAGGCCGAGTGCATCCAGCCCCCTAGCAATGTGTTAGAACTGCCTAATTAACATCAACATGGAGTGGCTTATTGTGCTTATGAAATGGCTTCTAAATTGTACATGGATGTAAAAGTTAAAATTATTAGGACTGAGTAATGGAAAACTTAAATCTTTGTCTTTACGTAAAATATTTCCTCCGCCTAGATGATTTTTCTTTTAGTTGAGCACTTTGTCCTACCGTGGCCACCGTCTGTTGTCTTTGCTGTGGTGGTTGCCATGCCCCCACTTAATGCACACACACATTTCTATTATTGAATCATCTTGGAAATGTGTTTATTTTTTCAGTTTTTCTTAATTGGAGTGGTGCAGCAAGCAAGGAGTGCGTGACCGACGAGCATGCACATCAGAGTGGTATGCAAGTGGGAACTACTGGGAGACTGGAATATGACGTTCAGGAGATAGCGTTTTTTTTTTTCTTTCTTTTTTTTCTTTTAACTAATGATGAGGCAGGACATTAAAAGAGATGATATTTATTTGTTTTTCATTTTAGCTGAGCCAGTGAGTTGACAGAGACCGTTGAGTAGGCGGGCGAGAGATTGTGCTGGCTTTTTTTTTTTTTTTTTTAATGTGGTGCATCCAGCTCCCAGGTCCAGCTTGTTTATTTATGGAAAATATATAAAAAAATGTTGAAAGGGATGGGTAAGAGAGGAAACTAGCAAGCGGCCAGCAGGTTGCGGGCTCAGGAGCATAGCGAGTGGGCAGGCAGGTGGGGGAGAGATTGTGTCAGGTATTGATTCGTTTTTTAGGAACTGTTTCTTTCAGTCCTAAGTTGAACTTGGGATCAGGTACAGGTGACATTGTAGTTGTTTGGAAAGTAAATGAGTAATTTACTGACTGGGCTACTGTGGCTAGTATGGTTACCAAAAGCAATAGGCTGCCATTTCAGGTTGCAAAATTCTCAGGGAGGAGTGATACCTGAGAGATTTTGAAGGTGTCTCTGTCCAGACTCATTTCTAGCCGTACGTTAGACACTTCTAGTGCACAGCTAGAAACCAATCAAATTGCAGGAAACTGACTAGTCATTTCATGAAGAAATATTAGTGACTGATGCTGTTCGCCGGTGAGTAGCTGGGGAGAGGGACCGGGCTAGTGCTTGGTTCTTTTTCTCTAACTGCCTCAGGAAAGGTGAAGAATTTGGGCATTATTTTGGACAACAAATTGATGATGGAGGCTCAGGTGTCATCCGTTGTTTGCAATAGTTTATACCATTTTAGAAATATCACCCAGATCAAACATTTTATCACACCCAGCGACGTGCCCTCACTGATCCATGCTTTTGATAGATCCAGACTCGATTATTCTAATGCCCTTTACCTGGAGCTTAAATGGAGGGATCCTACATCGTCTGCAGCTGGCGCAGAACACTGTGACCAGGTTGTTGATGGGTTTTCCAAGATCCTGTCATGTAACTCCAGTCCTGTGTGAACTGCACTGGCTTCCTGTGAGGTGGTGAATCTCCTTCAAAGCCAGCTTGGTGGCTTGTTAAGCCCTACATGGACTGGGCCCTAACTACCTGCAAGACATTTTTATACCTCGCCAGACCTCCCAACCTCTCTGCTCCTCTGAGGCGGGCCTCCCAGGGTTCGGTTAAAATCTTTGCCTGAGAGGGCCTTTGATTTGATGTTACTGGCCCGATCCTGTGGAATTCATTTCCCAGATCTCTGAGGGAGTCCACCCTCACTGGAGGCCTTCAAAAGGGATCTGAAGTTCCAGCTTTTTACTGCAGCTTTTGGTCTATCCTAGTGATCCTGACATAATTTTTAGATCTTTTTATTTGTATTTTATTGTATTTATTATTACTTCTAATTTATTATAGTTATTTGTTTATAGTTTCATTGTGTTTAAATGCTGATTGTGGCTGTTCTGTTGGACATAAATGCTGTGGTATTGTCTTACTGTTTTATATATTGTACAGTGCTCAGAGCCCATGGGAATGAGAGCGTTATAAATAAAGTTTGCTTTGCTTTGCCCCATCCTTCTTCACCCATCTGTCCCATTTCCTGAACCTTACAATATCATCTTTCTTCTCCCCTTTCTCACTAATGTAGTGAGAAAAGACCTTTTCCCCCCTTCTTAATTCCCTCAGCAAGCTGCAGTTCCTTCTAAGCTTTAGCCCAGTGGACTACCTTACCTGCTATGCTAGCCATCTTCAGGTAATCATCCCTGTCTTCCTCTCTCTTGGTCCTCCTGAATTTCTTGTAAGCTAACCTTGTGTCCCTTACTGCTTGGGCAAGTTCCATACGAAACCAGCTAGGTGATTTGGCCCTTCTTTTGCCCTTGAGCCTAACGCACTCCTCTGTGGCAGCCTGTACTCCCTCCTTAATGATGGACCACCTTTGGTCCACCCCCATATCCGCTTGGATGCTTGCCAGGTGACTTCTTAGCAACTCATTCATCCTTCTGAAATCCGCCTTCCTAAAATCCAGAATTCTAGTCTTAGTGGGGGCCTTTTCCCCCAGTAGATTTTTCTTTTTCTCTATGCTTGTGGCCAGATGATGAGGGCCATGACCCACAACCATTCCCTGTCCTGGTCCTTAGACTTCGGTGGACTTTTTTCTCAGCAGACAGTGAGGCTGTAACAGATTTTGGGCTATGGGTCCTTCTCCATGGCTTGCAAAGTTTTAAGGAGAAGGACATTTTCTAGAGCTTTTTTGCAGTGTCGGCTTGTAGCCTGGTTGAAGCTATAACAAATCTCACAAGACTACTTTTCTTTCTTGTTCATGCCACTTTCCCTCTTTAAAAGTCAGAGCAGGCACCAACATCTGTTGCTCTGATGAAGGGTACGGCCCAAAATGTCACCACACCGCCCACATGTCATTAACAGTCAGTACCAGCACATTGCCACACAGCTTTGATGTTGTGCAGTCCCCTGTTTCAGTCTGGTTTATTTGCAATGAAAATTATCAGTGCACTTTGGACTTGCTTTGCATCACTGGTAGCCACAGGGAGCAGTATATGAGTATGAAACCCAGCAGCTGTGGGGAACTACAATGAGCAAGATAATTATCAAGCCTTCACTCTGCGACTATCTTAAGGATTTTACACAAGTATGTGTTTTCAGCATTAAAATAGTTCATAGTTTGAAAACGAGTGTTTTGTTCAGTTGGCTATTTTAAGTTCAAGGTGGTAAACCCCACCTTGCCTGCTCAGCGCTTGTGATGTAGTTGCACAGAGCAAGATTATGTAAGGTTTGGTTACTTTTAATCATTTCAGCTTGCTCTTGTGTGGCAATTTCACTCCTTATCGGTGACGAACCATAACCGGAATATCACAGCAAGTTGTATGCAGACTGCAAGCGACTGCATTTCTCATCTCTTGTCAGTCACAGACGTTTTGTCTACTCATATTTCACTTTGGACATGGATTTTTATTCATATTTCATTGACTTAGAAGCATGGTTTCTAATATGTTTCAAGCTCTTTATTATTCGTTTTGAGCACAGCATGTTGCACTTTATTTACCAGGCACTTGCTCTATGGGCATAATACATTGCACTTTAGAGAGTTGTTCTCCTCTGTATCTTAATTTCTCAGAAGGAAGTTACAGTTAATTTCAGTCCATATCACTGAGTTTGGACAGATTTATCAGCGTTTACTGGTTTGATATTATCCATACTCAGTTTGCTTCTTCAGCTTTTTGGCTTAACAGTTTGTTATCTTACAGACTGAATATAATTCTGCATTTTAGAAAATTGTTCCTATTGGTGTTTAGGCCATTAAGGTGAAGTTGAAAATATGCATTAAGATTGGATATTTTTTCTGAGGACTGTCCTGTCCAGGTTTGGGTTCCTGAGAGCCTTTATTTAATTTTTGTTTAAATTGTACGGTAACCTGGTGGGATATATTAGGGGCCAACGGGCATATTTTCTCTGCATTTACTTTAGGTAGTGGTACCAATCGGGGATGCCTGCTGTCCCCCCCTATTATTCACTCTCTGTATAGAGCCTCTGGCACAAGGTATATGGGAACATCCATCCATACAGGGAATCCTGTTAGAAGGATCACATCATAAACTCATGTTTTACGCAGATGATGTTTTGTTGTAGTTAGCCAACTTTGAAATTTCTTTTCCAGCAGTTTTTTAACACATCTCACAGTTCTACATCCTTTCAGGCTACACTCTTAATAATAAAAAAAAACAGAGGTACTGAACTTCAATGTTGTGGTCCCTCCTAGTTTAAAGAGAACATTCCTATGCATTGGGATCTCCCTTCTCTGAAATCCTTGGGAATTTATCCAACGTCCCAGGTGTCTTAGTTATTCCATCAAATTTATACCCCATTAATAGCTCAGGTAAAGCAAGATATACCGAGATGGCCGTTGTTGCCACTCTAACTTCACTCACGGATCCAGGCCTTGAAAATGAATGCCTTGCCTAGGCTCCTCTTTCTATTTCAGTGTGTCCCATGTATAGTTCAAAAGAAAGAGCAGAAGTCCTGGCAATCGTTACTTATGAGATATGTGTGGAACTCAAAAAGGCCTAGAATCCGTCTATAGGTTCTCTTGCTTCCAAAGCATAATGGAGGGCTAGCTGTCCCACATTTACCTGGTTACTGGGTGGCAGCTCAGATGCAAGCTACTTTAATGCTTGGGCACCCAGGTTTTAGATCAGACTGGAAAACAATAGATCTCACTCTGACTCTCTCCTCCCCTACTGGCACAGTGTTTCCACCCTTCTTGCCCCTCACAATGGATGAAATCCTCATACTCTGGTACAGAGGCCATGTTAGAGGGCTGTAAGTGGGGACTTAATCAGGGTATCACTCAAGCTCATTTGTGGAGGTATCAGTGGTGGTCAGTGGACTCCACATTTCTTTCGGCCCGATCTGATGATTGGTTTGCCCAACAGGCAACAAAAGGTATCATTGGCCCTTGGTAGTTGTTGCGAGGGGGGGATTGTCATTTAATTTGAACTTGCCTAGGCTAATTTCGGGTGGCTTCAGAGGGACTGTTTACGATATTATCAAGTTAGAGACTTTATTAATGCTCATATCAGATTAGCCATGCTGTAGGCTGGGGGTTCCCTACCTGGCCCTCCCTTTGAAGTTATTTGGTAAACCAAGTCAGGGGAGAGAACTATTTCTTTCTTATATGCCAATTAAATATCACAGATCTTATGCAGAAAACTAATATGATCAAACGGAGGTGGGAGCAGGAATTGGGGATTTTACTGGATACAGAGCAATGGCTTAAAATGTGGAAATATACCTGGCAAACCTCATCATCCCCTGATTGGTGTGAATTCCTATGGAAATTATGAATTCGGTACTTTCGGGTCCCAGCCGTTGTGGCAAAGCGGAACCCATTGGTGCCTCCTGTTTGTTGAAGGGGTTGTGGTGTGGAGGTAGCCTCTCAGACACATATTTGTTTTTTTTTTATACAGGCTTGAGACCCTTCTGGGAAGAGATTCAGAGCCACTTGGTAAACATTTTTGATTTGTCCTCCCCTCCCAATCCAATATTGTTTGGGATCCCACCTACGGAAGTGGTAGGAAAAGAAGCAAAATATTTATGGGGTATTCTGATTGCCGCCGCTCTGAAAACCATTACTAGAAGGTGGCTGCAACCAGATCCTCCTCATCTAGGGGGATGGAAGGACACAGTAAATTCAGTCTCTAAATATGGGAGAATTACATTTTCATTACAGCAAATGATCCCGCAGTTCCAAAATCGAGGGACTCTGGAGCTCTAAGAAGGGCTAGAATAGTGCTTATTACCATTTCCTGGGGCTTAATTTTTCAGGACTTTGGGACTCTTGACCTTCCCCTCTTCCATATTTAATTTTTATTATTCATTTTCCTTTAAGTACCGCTCCTCTGATCAGGCTCATGCTCCCCTAACTTTAGAAAACATTTATGATCAATGTAGAGTAAAGTTTATCTACTGAATCATATGCTGGAGTGTTTAGTTTAGTTTATTGTTGTTCAACATTTGTCATTACAAAATAGTACAAAAAACAATGTTAAACAATAAATAGTAAAATTTTAGCATGTACCACAATTAAATACTAGACAAGGCATAGAATATCTAAAATCAGTTGTATTATTCATATAGATCTTACTTCAAGAGGCAGCTCTTGCAGCAGGTTACACCATTAGGACTGAAACCGGCAGGCACCAGGAGCCCACGGAAAAATTCTAGCTAGCAGTATCCAGCGGGGACCTCCCCTAACATGACCCCTCCCATCAGGTATCATCATAAAGGGGGCGGTCCCCCAGCATCCCCAGTTCTTTTCCCGCCGTCGACTCACCAGCCTCGGCCTCACGGACGCCTGCATAATCGATATGACACGTGAAATCTTTTTTTCTACTAAAATCTCAATCCATGTCTGCTTCTCCTACCCCTTCTCTCGAAGGACATCCCTCTAAGTGTGTCTGCAGCAAACAGATCCCTTTTGCAGACCATCATTTGGCCTGTGTCAGGTGCCTGGGCCTGGAGGACGACACCCAGGCCTGCTCTGTTTATAAGCAGTTCAACAGCAGAACCTGGATCCACCGACAAAAGGCCCTTCAGGGATTCCTCCTTGAGGAGAAATTGAAGAAAATGGAGAAAAGACCATCCTCCAAAGGGGAATCTTCCCACAAGTCAGGGAAACACCGTGACAAGCATCGGGACTCGGATAGGGCAAGATCCCCCAGCCGGGCCTCCGAGTCCAGGGACAGCTCCAGCTCTACACGGTCCAACAGATCTCCTTTCCGGGCTAGCTCCCAATCTCCTCAAGGTAAGGTCTTCGAGGGGCTCCTCTGCCTCTTTACACCCACTCAAGACCTTTCAGGCGCCGGACGCCTCCAAGCCTGATTCCTCAGACAGACACAAAAAATCTTTCTCAAATTTGGACGGTGCGTCTGACCGACACTGGGACACCGACATCAGGTCTGTCTCCCAGCCTCCGAAGGTCCCTGACAGGAGGACTGCAGAGCTGACGTCCCGTAAGCGGATGATGGAGACCAAGAAGGCGTCTGACCCAGTGCCCCCAAAACAGACTACCCCAATGACAGTACCGATGCCGGTGGACACCGGACATCAGGGGTCCTAAGGTGAAGAGGCTACCGTGCCGCTGGATGACCAGACGGGTGACACAGAGGACACCGGCCTACCCAGGGAGCCGTCGCCAGACCCGATGGTTCCCTGGGACCCGACCCCGATGACAGACCCACACTGACACCAGGTCTGTCGTCAGGTATGAATATTCAGGAGGTGAAAGAACTGTTCACCTTCTGGTGGGAAACCATAAGGAAGGACGTGGTTCCCCCTAAGTCTCAGCCACCTCCACCTCCTCGGGGCGCTGAAGGTTCCAGACCCCCAACCCCCAAGGAGCCAACTCCACCTCCTCAGGGCCGATCAAGAGACAGAAAATGCCCATCACGCTGTCCTTCAGGGTCCCTGAGCCCAAAGCGACCAAGGGGCAGACGCCACTCACCGGGAGATGATTCCAGACCGGATACGTCCGACACCTTCAGGTCTCCATCTCCCTTCAGTCCCCCATCACCAGACCCATGAGACATTCCAAGGTCGTCTCCGGATGATTCTTCTTTTTCAGAAATCATGAGGCACATCCAGAAAAATACGGGATGGGAGACAGAAGACTTAGACCCTGAGAGACAACACCTTGCCCGTTACTTCAGGCAGAAAGACCCGAAGCCTGTGGTGGTCCCATCTTTGGTGGACACCTTTACGGATGTCACCAAGGCAGCTTGGAAGTGTCTGCATTCCACACTGGCTGTTCCCAAGAAGGCTGACCGCCTCTACAGAGCTCCCACGGCGGACCTGTATTTGGCGCAACAACCCCTGGCCGACTCCCTGGTCATCACTGCATCTCATGATAGGTCCCAGCGGCCTCAGCATTTGAGTACACAGCCTCCGGACCAGGAATCTAAGCAGTTAGATTCTATGGGAAGATGTACGTATGCGGCTGCTACATGCTCAATTAGGTCTCTAAACTGTCTGATGCACATGGTGCAGTTTCAGAATGCCCTTTGGGAACAGGGCCAAGACCGTCTAAAAGACTTTCTGGATGGCGAAAAGAAGGAGGAACTGTTGAACCTCCTTCAAACTGGGTCAGACATGGGGACCCAGGTTCTCTGAGCCACTTACAACTCAGCGGACTTGGCAGCCAGGGGAGCAGCCACAGGCATTTGTCTCCGGAGACACTCATGGTTGAGAGTCTCCAGATTTACCCTGAACATCCAGAAGAACATCCTGGACGTCACTTATAATGGAGCGGTCCTGTTCGGTGAGGAATCCGAGAAGGTCATCACCAAACTACAGGACGCTGGGAAGGCAGTCAGGACCGTACAGGCCATGTACAGACGTAAGTCTGGTTCCTTTCATAGGAACCAGAACCGTTTTCATGGCCGCCAACAACGGCAACAGCCACGTTCCGGCCAGCAACCCAGGGGTAACTTTGGTCGCAAAAATTAAGCCAGGTTCCCCTCGGGCCAGGGCTCAAAGCATCCCAGAGCAGCCCAGCCCGCGGGGTCCAACACCACCACAGCATGACTCCTTCCCAGCCCCTGCCCCTTCTCTGGATCAAAGGGTCAAGAAGATCAGGGGTTGCATCTCTCATCACCTTTTGGGATGGCAGAGGATAACCTCCGATCGGTGGGTGTTGCAGTTGGTTGAACGAGGTCACTCTATAGAGTTCCTTGACCACCCACCATCCAGACCTCCCCTGCTCTCCTGCTACTCAGGTTAGCATGCCCTGCTTATCCAGCAGGAGATCTTGGCCCTCCTCGACAAGAAGGCCATAGAGTATGTTCCACCAAACCAGAGAGGAAAAGGTTACTATTCTCACTTCTTCCTGGTTCCAAAGGGGACCTGTGCCTGATCTTGGATCTCAGCAACCTCAACACATTTGTGTTGTACAAGCCCTTCAGCATGGTGACCCTGCCGGGTCTCATTCCCATGCTCAAAGAGGGCACTTGGCTGGCGTCACTGGACATGCAGGATGCTTACCTACATCTCCCGATCACTCGAGCGCACTGGAAATTTCTGCGTTTCGAGTTTCTGGGATGCCACTACCAGTTCCGAGCCCTCCCTTTCGGGCTGTCTTCGACACCTCGAGTATTCACGAAATGTATGGCAGTCAGGGAAGCAGCTCTCAGGAGACGGGGCCACTATGTGTTTCCTTATCTAGATGACTGGCTCCTCATGGCACCCTCACGGGATGCCCTGATGTCCGCGATACAGGATACCTGTTCTCTCTTCCTATCGCTGGGAATCACCATCAACCAGGAGAAGTCACACCTTGTCCCGTCTCAGAACTTGCAGTTCATAGGAGCAGTTCTGGACACCATTCGGGGAAGGGCATTCCTTCCTCAGGACAGGGCGGAACACATCAGATCCCTCGTAGGGGACATAAAGGAAAAGAAGACGGTACCGGCCTGGACCATCCTTTGCCTGCTCGGACACATGGCAGCTGCCATTGCAACTGTTCCCCTAGCTCAACTCCATATGCGGGTCACCCAATGGATGTTTGTGCAATGGGAGCAAAAGCAAGTTCATCTGCAGCATCCAGTCTGGATCATGAACGCCGTCACCCGAGACTGGCATTGGTGGCTTGTCCCAGACCACCTCTTGAAGGGAGTCCCCTTCATTGCGCCGCCTCCTTCAGTGACTCTCTCCACAGATGCCTCGGGGTCCGGATGGGGAGCTCACCTCAACGGGGTCAGGACTCAAGGCTCTTGGTTGTCTCTGGCGTCCCAGGTTCACATAAATATTCTAGAGATGAGAGCTGTCCCACATGCCCCACAGGCATTCCAGATGGAGATTCCACCGGGTACTCTTCTGGTATAAACAGATAATACCGCAGTGATGTACTATCTCAACAAACAAGGAGGCACTCATTCCTACCCCCTTTGCAGGGAGGCTCAAAGGGTCTGAATTGGGTACTGCAACACAGCGCAGATATTATTGCAGTGCATGTTCCCGGAGTGGACAACACTATCGCAGACAGTCTAAGCCGATCACAGGCCAAAGTCCACGAATAGGAACTGCTTCAGGAGGTCACAGAGGACCTGTTCCGCAGATGGGGGACACCAGAATTAGACCTCTTTGCATCCCCATCCAGTGCAAAACTGCCCAATTTCTGCTCACTAGATCCAGGGCCTGGTGTTTTCTGGCGAGACGCATTGTCCCTCTCTTGGATGGGCAGGTTCCTGATGCTTTCCCACCTTCCCTTTGATCCAGAGGGTTCTATTGAAGCTCCAACAAGAGCGGGCGCGTCTTATTCTAGTAGCACCCTTTTGGCCCAGGCAAATTTGGTTCCCTCTCTTACATCAGCTGGCCCAGGAACCTCCGGTGCCTCTGCCATTTAGCTCTCATCTTCTGTCCCAGGAGGCAGGCTCCTTGGTCCATCCGGATCTTTGGTCTCTGAACCTGCATGCCTGGCTCCTAAGGACATAGCAGTCCTGAGATACGGGGTCTCTAAGGAAGTTGCAGACATGCTATTAGCAGTTAGAAAACCCTCCACTCATGCCACTTACACCATGAAGTGGCGCAGATTCTGTATTTGGGCTCAGGCTCATGGATTGACCCCATTGTATTGTTCCGAGAGGTCTGTTTTAGACTACTTCCTATCCCTCTATGAGGCAGGTCTTGCCTACTCCTCCATTAAGGTGCACCTATGCGGCATTTCTACGTACCATTCTCCGATAGGTCACAGGGTCTCTAGCTCAACTAGAGGCTTCGCACCTTTTTGCACGGCATCCTGCACTTGAGATCTCCCATCAAAGACCCAGTTCCACCTTGGGATCTTCCTTTTGTTCTGGAGCAGCTTATGTTGCTTCCTTTTGAACCAGCCACGGATTGCGAGCTGCGTCTCAGCGCTTGGAAGACGCTCCTGTTAGTTGCTGTTACTTCTGCCAAAAGAATTTCTGAGCTTCACGCACTTATGTGCAAGGATCCTTATTTGGTTTTTCACAAGGACAGGGTGTCCTTAAGAACAAATCCTAAGTTCCTTCCCAAGGTGGTCTCGGCTGTCACTCTCAACCAGGACATAGACCTGCCGGTGTACTACCCAAATCACTGTAACGGGGGGAAGCCCTGTTTCACACTCTGGATGTGCAAAGATGTCTCATATATTACCTGACCAGAACCAAGGCACATCGTAAGTCGGACCAGCTCTTCGTTTCCTGTGCACAAAGGATGCCTGGTTCTCCTGTTTCCAAACAGTCGCTTTCTCGATGGCTGGTAAAGTGCATTGTGTTCTGTTACCAGAAGCGCAGCAAGATTTTACCGGTACCGGTGAAAGGTTATTCTACAAGGGGGGTGGCTACCTCCTTCGCTGCGCTCAAAAATGTCTCCACTTCAGCCATCTGTGTGGCAGCAACCTAGAGCACTGTACACACCTTCATCAGGCACTACAGTTTGGATATTGCCTCTAGAAGCAGAGCTGGTTTCGGCATGGCAGTCCTTCAAGGACTTTTGTCCTAATGTCTGAGACATCTCTCCTATCCCCCTCCTGATAGCAAATTATTCTCTTACTGCTTGGGAAGCAGTCCTAATGGTGTAACCTGCTGCAAGAGCTGTTTCTCGAAGTAAGATAGTACAGTTACGTAAGAACTTACCGTAACAGTAGGTCTTCGAGAACAGCTCTTGCAGCAGGTAATTTCCCTCCCACCTTCCCCTCTGGAGGTTGAGTCTTCTGACCTAGTTTCTAGGCTATTGCATCTTTCGAGGCCTATTACAAACCTTCCATTGGAAGCGGATCCTCGGTCTCCCCTTCAGATGTCACCTTTGGGCAGGGAGTCTCCGGCGGGAGAACTGGGGATGCTGGGGGACCGCCCCCTTTTATGTGATGCCTGACGTTGGGAAGGGGCCAACGTTGGGGGCGATCCCGCGCTGGATACTGCTAGCTAGAACTTTTCCGTGGGGTCCTGGCGCCTGCCGGCTTCAGTCCTAATGGTGTAACCGGCTGCAAGAGCTGTTCTCAAAGATCTACTGTTACGGTAAGTTCTTACGTAACTGTACTTTCATTCACACCAGTACATCTTTGCATCTTATTACATCCTTATTCCAGCCACCATTCTTTTCCTAATTCTTGTTATGGTGTTAAAGAAAATAGCTACAGCTTTAATTGGGGTCCTCATTATATATATTAGTATTTCCAAAAATGTCAAGTTATCTATTTGTAATTGTTCAATTGTATCCACATGGAATACAGTTTTAACAAGGGTAGTTCTTGGTAAAACATACCAAGAACATAAACATGCCACATGTCCCAGATTTTCAGGGCCCCCTTGATTACAGTCACATTTAGTTGAGATTTCTTTATCCTTGCTGTATCTCTTTTTCGAGATGTTACTGTCAAATGTCTCAAACTTATAAATTGTGAAAACAGATCTCAATTTAGGTTCAGTCAACACTTCCATATAAAATTGTATTTCAAACTTATTTTTATTATTAGTTGCAAACCATGGTGAAAATTTTATTTGCCCAATTTTCTCTCTATCCATATTGTTCCAATGTTTCTCAACTCTCCTGTTATGAATTTTTTATACTGATCACTCGTGCTGGACTGTAATATTTAAATTACTGCTGTGTTACTGTTTTAATCCCAAGCATTACAGGGTTTTAGGATGCACCTCTTTTATGGACAATGAGGACCCACATTTTCAGTGTTCACTTTTTTACTGTGTTTAGTTTCTATGTTTAATAGTTATGAATACAGTATTTGAATTCTTTCTAGTTCTGTATTCGCTTGGTTGAGCATTGTATTTATATGGAAGCTGTATTTATAATGAGGTACTGAGCTTCATATACATTGTAGTCTTTATTTGATCTTCTTTATGGATGTTCTTCATGTCATTTTTGCAACTTTTGGAAAAGTCAAATAAAATTTGAAGTATTAAAAAAAGATTGGATATTTATTTCAACCTTGGAAGACTGAGTAATTTAATAACTGACATTGCTTTAAAATTAAAATGTACATCAGAATTAAAAATAGTGGTTTTGTTGCTTTAAAAACACCAAGGAGATTTTGCCATTGGACATATTATGTTTGAAGCCTTATGCCACTGTGAATCGTGCATTGAGAACAGCTACATATTACATGGTTGAATGTTTTCTGGAATCCTATATTATTAGTTCATAAACTGGAACTGGATGTTAAATAGTTGAGCTGTTATTACTATATTTAGGAACAACTGTGAATATGGATGTTTTTCAGCAACAATTATTCTACCTTGCAAAATGAGGATTTTTCATCTGATATCTGTGACTGAAGCTTTTTGACAGAGCTATATATGAAGTAAAAAAAAAGTATTTGGCATAATTTTTAGTGTCGGTCTGACCTTACTTTCTGGATATATAAATGATTTGTATTATGTTTCTAACTAATCACTTTTTAACAACCTTCATGGTGCTGGCTCCACCTCATGCTTGGAGGAGGTGTTGAGTCTGTGTTTCCTGACTGATTTCCTGTTGCGAGCAGGTACACTTGCTGGTTGTAACTGGGAGCTGGGAATTTTTGTTGCACTTACTTCAAATATCACAAGACCTCACGCTGTGAGACACATTCCCAAGCAGCACACACAAACCTTGTGTGCATCTTCTTTGCAAATTTTATCTCCACGCTCACAATACTGAAACAAAGGCTCTTTCGACTTCAGCGGCATGCAGAGACAACAAAATGAACATTAAATAAAAGAGTAAATAGCAACGGCTAGTTGACAATGCTTCTTCCAGCAGGTCCAATGAGGATGATCAGTGGGAAAAGAACTGAGGAGTGATGGGGCCATCCACATTTATGTAGATGCTGACATAGGACATTATCATGGACAACCCCTAACTAGCAAAAGTTTCCTTCTGGTCCTAGTGCCTGGCGGTTATATTTCCAAATGTGTGGCCTAATAGAGGAGATATCCTTGAAGAAGATTCTACATAACTGAGCTAGAAATGTCAAATTCAATGCAGACTTGTTCTCAAAATGAGCAGTTCCCTGGGAACAGAGAAATAGTTGAACCTGTGATGTCAGAGAGGCATGTACTGTGATGGTGGTCCAGCCAGTGGAAGGTATTTGTATTGTGTGCTGGCTCTGGGAGTTCAGTTATGATTAATAACTTTAAATGAGCAACATCAAGGGTTTGTGTCTGCCATAACGCAGTAGTTGGAATAAACATCTTCTGCTCTATTTGGGATTTAGATAGATGTGAGTTAGCATTTTCCTGAGTAATCAGTATCTTTTTCAAAATGTGTATTATCCTGTAACATATATAGAAACATAGAAATATAGATTTTGATGGCAGATAAGGACCGCCTGGCCCACCTAGTCTGCCCATTTCCCTACCTACTTAACTCCTGATCCTAAATGATTAACGCTTAACCTCTCTTTCCTGCCACTAGGGTTGCCTTCTGTCTATCCCTTGCATTCTTGAACTCGCCAATCATTTTAGCCTGTATAACCTCTGCTAGGAGGCTGTTCCATACATCCACCACCCTTTCTGTGAAAAATACTTCTCACTTTCCTGAGTCTCCCCCACCCCCGCCCTCATATTGTCATCCCTTGTTCTTGCACATCTCTTTTGAAAGATGCTGCCCTCCTGGACCTTGTTTATTCCCTGAGGTATTTGAATGTCTTTATCCATATGCCCCCTCCCTCCCTTTCCTCCAAGGTATACATATTGAGGTCTTTCAGTCTTTCCTCATATGTTTTCTGGTGCAATCCTTTCACCATTTTTGTTGCCCTTCTGTGGATGGCCTCTATTCTATCAGTGTCCTTCCAGAGATGCGATCTCCAGAACTGAACACAGTATTCCAGATGTTGTCTAACCAATTGTCTTTACAGTGGCATCATCACCTCCTGTTTTCTACTGGTGATGCCCCTCCCTATGTAGCGCAGCCATCCCTCTGGCCCTCCCCACCATTTTTCACATCACTTGGCCACATTCACGTCGTCTGTTATGTTTACCCCCAGGTCCCTTTCCAGTTTTGTTGTTGTTAGTATCTCTCCCCCCCCCATTTTGTATTCCTCTCTGGTCTGAGGAAGGAGGTTGTTCATCTCCATGCTGACCTGGCAAGGATTCGGGAAACCTGCTCCCGCACCCAGGGACCACCCAGGCCACAGCCACTACCTCAGAGGTTGCCAAGAAAGAGGAGTGGTTGGACCACGGTGGGCTCAGGGAGGGTGAGGGTGGTGGAACAGAGGCGCATCCCTTCAGTTTTGCCTCTCCACAATTCATTCGCCATTCTGGCGAAACATGGTTCCTCTATGGAGGCACCTGCAGTGGAGATGAAGGAGGATGCTGGGAACCTGAACAATGGGGACCCACAGGAGGGTGGCCCAGGACCCCACAGGGGAAGTAAACAACTCCTGATGGGGGACTCAATTGTTAGGGGGTAGAACTGGGGGAGGGAGGGGAAAGGGAGGTAAGGTGCCTGCATGGTGCCAAGGCTTGGAGGGACAGGAAACGAATCCTTAGGATTGTGGGAAGGGGAAGGGAGCTGGATGTCATTATCCACCTAGGGATGAATAACCTGGCTGAGAATGGGATCAGAGCAGTGCAACAGGAGTTTGTGGAGTTGGGGAGGGGCCTTAGACAAGTAGCACACTTGGTAACTTTCTCAGAAGTGCTACCTGTCTATGGCAAGGATGAGGCTAGGGTACTCCGCACCATGGGATTCAATGACTGGTTGAAAAGCTGGTGCAGAGCTCAGGGATTTGGCTTCATTGGGGACTGGGGCTCCAGCTGGAGGGATGCAGGCCTATACAGGCGCGATGGTCTGGATCTATCCGGGAGGGGAACCAAGATCCTAGGTGATAGGTTTAAATGTTTCAATGGTGAGCATTTAAACTAGCCAAGGGGGGAGGCAATGAAGAGGAGAAGGGAAATCCTAGCCCCACTCCAAAAAAATCAGGGTAATTAGTGAGGTAAACACCAAGATAGAGAAGCCGATAGGGAGAAGAGCAGGGGTAAATGGAGAAAAAGACAAAGGCAGTAGGGACAGAGATGGGGCAAAAATAAATAAAGCCATAAAAAAATGGAGGATAATGTGTACCAATGCCCGTAGTCTAGGTAAAAAGCTCCCTGAAATGGTGGCCTTGATGGAAGAAGGATGCCTGGATATTGTGGCAGTCACAGAAACATGGTACACTGAGAACCATGACTGGGATGTCAAAATACCAGGGTACACAATCTATAGCAGGGACAGGGAGGGAAGAAGAGGAGGAGGAGTAGCTCTCTATGTAAGGGAAGGGATCAAAAAACAGAACCAAAGGGTAAACAGGGAGAGGAGGCAATGTGGGTCACCCTGGAGACTGGAAATGGCTCCACAATCTGCACAGGGGTTGTATACAGACCCCCGTCTCGGGGAGGAAATGGACAAGGAAATGATAGAAGGCATCCTTGGGATGGCAGAGAAAGGGGAGATATTGCTGATGGGGGACCTGAATATGCCAGATGCTGACTGGAGTACCTTTGCTACAGCCACATCCAAGAGCAGGGCCATTCTGAGTGCCCTACAGGGGGCATGCCTCAGACAGCTAGTTTTGGAACCCACTCGGGAGAGAGCAGTCTTAGACCTGGTACTCTCAAAAGGGGATGGAGAGAGGATCTCTGATCTTGAAGTGGGTAGCCATCTGGGAACAAGCGACCACCAGTGTGGTTCACGATAAACTTAGCTGTAGAGTCAAGCCACACAAAAGTGAAGGTACTGGACTTCAGGAGGACTGATTTTGTTAAAATGGGAGAGTGCCTCAGAAAAGCACTAGCAAACAGGCAAGAAGGTGGGGTGGAGCAACAATGGGGAAACCTCAAAACCGCCATCACAGAGGCAACAAGCCTTTGTGTGAAACAAATAAATCAAAATGAAATAAAAAAACACTATGGTTCTCAAAAGAAGTGGCGGGGAAGGTAAGGGAGAAAAAGATAGCATTCAGAAAGTATAAGGAAACACAGAAGGAGCAGGACAGAGAACTGTACCAGTTAAAGCAGAAGGAAGTGGGTAAGGCAGTCAGAATAGCAAAGGCCCAAACCGAGGAAAAGATAGCCAACTCAGTTAAGAAGAGGGATAAAACCTTTTATAAGTACATTAGGGAACAAAGAAAGACTAAGGCAGGGATACTGAGACTGAACAAAGAGGAAGGTGGTTGGGCAGAGAGCGACAGTGAAAAAGCAGGGATACTGAACGAATACTTCTGCTCAGTATTCACAATGGAAAAGCAGGGGGAAATACCTAATCCGGTCAATAGAAGCACTCTGGATGGGGGGGTTGATATTAGTCCTTTCACAGAAGAAAGGGTTCTGAAGAACTCTTAAAACTGAAGGTGGATAAAGCAATGGAGCCTGATGGGATTCACCCAGAATTCTAAAAGAACTAAGGAAGAACTGGTAACACCACTGACTACCCTTTTAATAAATCATGGAGGATGGTGTGATACCTGAGGACTGGAGGAGGGTGGATGTGATTCCCTTCACAAAAGTGGGAGCAAGACAGAGGCAGGAAACTACAGACCTGTCAGTTTGATCTCAGTGGTAGGGAAAATAATGGAATCACTTCTGATAGAAAGAATTGTTGAGTACCTAGAGGCCAGTGGGGCAGAGGACCCAAGGCAGCATAAATTCACAGCGGGATGGTCATGTCAGACAAATCTAATTGATTTCTTTGACTGGGTGACCAAAGCAGTAGACCAGGGAGGGGCTGTGGACATGGCCTACCTAGACTTTAGCAAGGTATTTGACACAGTCCCGCACAAAAGATTAATAAATAAATTAGCCAGCCTGGTAGTGGGTCCAGGGTGGTAGCCTGGGTAAAACACTGGTTGGACAACAGGACACAGTGGGTAATAGTAAATGGAGTCCACAGTGAAGAAAGGAGGGTTACTAGTGGAGTACCGCAAGGTTCAGTACTGGGGCTGGTCCTTTTTAATGTCTTTATAAGTGACATTGCAGAGGGACTGAAAGGGAAAGTATGTCTCTTTGCAGATGACACAAAGATCTGCAACAGGGTTGATACACAAGGTGGGGTGGAAAGGATGAAAAGGGACTTGGCAAGGTTGGAGGAATGGTAAAATGTATGGCAGCTTAGATTCAATGCAAAGAAGTGCAAAGTAATGCACCTGGGAAACAAAAACCCAGGAAAATAGTACACAATGGGGGGTGAGATACTGACAACAACAAAAATGGAAAGGGACCTGGGTAGTCATATCAGATGACCTAAAGGTGGGCCAGCAATGTGAGAAGGCAGTAAGGAGGGCTGGGGGGATACTGGGATGCATAGGGAGAGGCATCACCAGTAGAAAACAGGAAGTTGTTGGCCCTCTGTACAGATAGTTGGTAAGACCACATCTGGAGTACTGTGTACAGTTCTGGAGACCCCATCTCCCACAAAGACATAGACAGGGTGGAGGCTGTCCAGAGGAGGGCAACCAAAATGATGCAGGATCTGCATCAGAAGACATATGAAGAAAGACTAAAGGAACTAAAGATGTATAGCCTCGAGGAAAGGAGGGAGAGGGGGGACATGATAGAAACTTTCAAATACCTGAAGGGAATCAACAAAGTCCAAGAGGGTAGCATCTTTCAGAAAAAGAGATGTGCAAAACAAGGGACACAATTTGAAGATAGAGGGAGATGGCTCAGAGGTAATGTGAGGAAGTATTTCTTCCCAGAGGGTTGTGGATACATGGAACAGCCTTCCTGAGGAGGTCGTAGAGTCAAAAACAGTGGGGGAATTCAAGAATGCATGGGACAGACATAAGGCAATTCTAGTGGGGGGGGGGATAGGAGGAAGTAGACTTTTGGTTAACTAGGATCTGCAGCTTATCCGTTAGGTAGGGAAATGGGCAGACTAGGTGGGCCAGGCGATCCTTATCTGACATCAAATTCTATGTTTCTGTGTTTCTAGGGTTCCCGTGGCCCAAGTGTGTGACTTTGCACTTTTTTCCATTGAATTTAGGCTGCCACTCTCTTGACCACTCCTCCAATTTGCCACAGTCTCTTCCCTTTTTTTTCACCCCGTCTGGAGTGTCTACCCTATTGCAGATCTTGGTGTCATCTGTAAAGAGGCATACCTTCCCTTCCAGCCCCTCCGCAATGTCATTATTGAAGACATTAAAGAGGACCAGCCCCAGAACTGAACCCTGTGGCACCCCACTGGTCACCTTCCTATCCTGGGATTGAACTTCGTTCACCACCACCCACTGTGTCCTGTTGCTGAGCCAATTTCTGACCCATTGTACCACCTTGGGACCTACTCCCAGACTGCGCAACTTCTTTACTAGCCTCCTGAGTGGGACTGTGTCAAATGCCTTGCTAAAATCTAGATACTATAGGTCATGTCCACCTCTTCTCCCTGATCCATCACCTTGGTTACCCAGTAAAAGAAATCTATCAGATTTGTTTGACAAGATCTCCCTGCTGTGAATCCATGTTGCCTTTGGTCTTGTACCCCACTAGCCTCCAGATATGCCACAGTCCTTTCCTTTAACATGGATTCCATAATTTCCCCCACCACTGAGGTCAAGCTGACCAGCCTGTAATCTCCAGCCTCCACCTTGCTCCTACTTTTGTGTAGTGGTACTACATTCACCCTCCTCCACTCCTCTGGCACCACTCCCTCCTCCAATGATTTGTTAAATAGGTCTGTCAGTGGTGCCCCTAGTACTTCCCTGAGTTCTTTCAGCATCCCATATGGTCCCATTGCCTTGTCCACTTTTGTTTTGAGAGTTCCTTTAGAACTCTCTCCTCCATGAATGGACTGGTGTTCACCTCTCCCCCATATGTGTTTCTACCCCCTAATTTTGGTCCCTCTCCTCCCCTTCCCCTTCCTTTGTAAATACTGAGCAGAAGTATTTGTTTAGAATTTCTGCTTTTTCAAGCCCTCCTCTGCACAGCCCCCTCCCCCTTATTCAACCTCACAATTCCTCCATTGGTCTTCTTCCTTTACCTGATATACCTGAAGAAGGTTTTGTCACCGTATTTTACTGACTTTGTTATCTTTTCTTCAGTTTGCGCTCCTGACTCCTTTCACCACCTCCTTCTGTTTTGCCTGGTACACTTCCCTGTCTCCCTCCTTCTGTATTTCCTTGTACTTTTTGAACACCTTTTCCCTAACCTTCCCTGCTACCTATTTTGAAATGTATTTCTTTTTGCTTTGCTTAATAGCTTTACACAGAGGCCTGTTGTCTCTGCTATGGCGCCTTTAAGTTTCTGCCACTGTTTCTCCACTCCTCCCCCTCCCTCCCCTTTGCCAGTATTTTCAGGAGGTGTTCCCACATTTTTGCAAAGTCTGCCCTCTTGAAGTCCAGGATCTTTACTTTTGAGTGACTTGACTCTATTACTCTTTATAAATATCTTGGAGTAATACAATTTTTTATATACGTTTACGCTATCTGTGACTGAGTCATTTCAAGTGTAGATAACCAGGGTACATTGGCAAGGCTGTGATTCATCTTTGAAGAGGCAGGCTACAGTTACCAAATGAGACAAGGTTAACTCCCTGCTCCTGTTATCCTTTTGGCTTGATACAAATAAAGTAAAAAAAAAAAAAACCTAAGGAAATAAAGAGAAACTTTCCTGAAGCCTACTTTTTGTACCTTTCATTATCAACAGTATTGGTTTAGAACATAAGAACACAAGAATTTACCAGCAGAAGGAGACCGTGAGGTCCATTTAGTCTGCCTGAGATGTCTACTCCCCCCCCCCCCATCTACTGCTCTTGTTGAGGTGACTACATTGACTGTCCCATGCATGTTTGAATTCTCTGACAGTCTTAGCCGCCACCACCTCAGGTGACAGGCTGTTCCAAGGGTCCACAACACTCTCTGTGAGAAAGTACTTCCTAACATTGGTTCTGAATTTACTGACAACCAGGCGTAAGTTATGCCCTCTTGTACGTGCGGTCCTATTTTCCTCAAAGAGGTTACCAGTATGTACTGCGTTTATCCCTTTAACAAATTTAAATGTTTCTATCATGTCTCCTCTGTTCCTTCTCTGCTCTAGGGAAAATAGATTTAACTGGCTGAGCCTGTTTTTGTAAGGTTTGGGGTGTAGTCCCTGCACCATCTTGGTGGCTCTCCTCTGCATGGATTCCAGATGACCTATGTCCTTTTTTAGGTGTGGCCTCCATAACTGCACACATTACTCCAAGTGAGGCCTCACCAAGGACCTATAGAGTGGGATGATTACCTCACGCTTTCTGCTAGTAACACCCCTACCTATGCATTCAAGGATGCCGCTTGCCCTCAGTGCTGCTTTTTGCATTGCTTTCCTATCTTTAAATCATCTGATATCATAACTCCTAGATCCCATTCCATCTTTGTCTTTTCCAATTGCTGACCTTCCAGGACATAGTTATTTCCTGGGTTCCTTACACTTTTTGTCATTGAATCTCAACTGCCAGTTCTCTGACCATTCCTCTTAGATCTGCCTCCATTCCTTGGAGCCCCCTCCTGTGTGTCCACCCTGTTGCAGTGCTTTGTATCGTCTGTGAACAGGCAGACTTTCCCTTTCAGTCTCTCAGCAATGTCACTGATGAGTATGTTGAAAAGGATTGGGTCAAGCACTGATCCCTATGGAACCCAACTGGTTACTCTCCCCCGCCTGCAACAAGGTGCCATTTACCATAACTCTCTGAGTCCTGTGCCGTAGCCAGCTTTTTATCCAGTTGCCCACTCTCTGACCTATACCTGTTTGCTCCAATTTATTTGCTACCTTCTGTGTGGAGCCATAAAAAAGTCTTTGCTAAAATCCAGATATACTATGTCCAGAGCCGCACCTTGGTCCACTACTCTTGTAACCCAGTCGAAGAATTCTGTCATATTTGTTTGGCATGAGCATTCTGCCATGAAGCCATACTGCTTCAGGTCAAGTTTCCCACTTTTTTTCAGGTACTCCACTACCCTTTCTTTAAGCAATGTCTCCATTACTTTACTCACCACTGAGGTCAGGCTGACTGGGCGGTAATTTCCTGCTTCTTCCCTGTTACCACTGTTGTGCAATGGCACAACGGTGGCCTTTTCCAGTCCTGTGGCACTATACCATCTTCCAGTGACTTGTTAAATAGTTCAGCTAGTGGGGCTGCAAGTTCTTCCCCCAGTTCCTTCAGAATTCTTGGGTGTATTCTATCCGGACCCATTGCCTTGTCCACCTTTTACCCTTGCTGTACTGTGGACTGATATATCAGTCCAGAATTTCTGAACGTTCCAATTCTGTTGGCAGCCTAAAGATTAATTTATACAGCTCCTCAAGGACCCTTTCTTTTGCAAAGGGTCTGGTGTCCGCTCTCCTGTTATGGAGATGTGCTTTGGCTAATGCTGAATCATTACCTTTGTCTTCATGGGTGAAGACCGAGCAGAAGAATTCATGGAGTACTTTCGCCTTGTCTTTGTTGTTCTCTACCAGCTGTCCCTCTTTAGTTGCTAACCTGGTTATTTCTCCCTTACTCTTTGTTTTTTCCCCCGTATATAACAAAAGAATGTTTTGTCCCCCCTCTTCACTCCCTGCGCTATTCTTTCTTCGATCTTTAATCCTGTAGTCTTATCTATCCTTCTTGGATTTGGTCTCCTTGTACTTTCTATAAGCTTTTTTCTTTTCTCTAGTAATAGTCGACACCTGTTTGGAAAACCAGAGTGGGGTCTTTAATTTTCTAGATTTGCTTATTTGTTTTGTGCATTGTGCCGTGACTGTAGTTATAGCATTTTTCAGTTTTATCCAGGTGTCTTCCACATTCCCTGTGGCATCAGTTACCAGCAGTTCTTTAATACTTTCCCTCATTCTTGGGAAAGTTGTGTTTTTTGGGGGGTTTTTTTTGTTTGTTTTTTTTACCAGGAGAGACACACTAAACTGAAAGCTTGTTTACATGTACGACCTGGGGGCATGAGGAAGTTAAGTGACTTACTCAGGGTCACAGTATGCAAGTGGGGCTGTGGGATTCAAACCCAGGTCTCCAGGTTTGCAGCTCAGAGCCTTAAACCACTGCGCTATACTGCCTCTGCTTCTGAAATCAAGCACCCTGAGTTTGGTGTGACAAGGGATCTCTGAGTTGTTAATCGAGAGCCAGACTGACCTGTGGTCGCTGCTGCCCAGGTTGATCCCCACTTGCACGTCTGACACCCTGTCACTGTTTGTGAATACCAGGTCCAGGGTAGCAGATTCCCTAGTGGGTGACTGTACCTGTTGATCAAGTCCCACCCCCTGTAGTGCGATGAGGAATTCTGTACTCCTCTCTGAGGAGGCAGTGAAGGTGGACCAGTCTACATCTGGTAGATTGAAGTCTCGAGTAGTAACTTACCTTTGTCGGCCATCCTCAGTATGTTTTCCAGGAGGTCTTTATCTTTCTCAATTTCTTTGGTAGTGGGGCTGTAGATAACTCCTGTCTGGATAGGGTCCCTGTTATCAGCTCCCAACGTGATCCATATGCCCTCTGCATCGCGTGCAGTCCATGGATTTCAGTTGCATTGATCCCATCTCTGATATACACAATACAACACAAGGGCCAAAGTGCTCAGCTGGTTCATTTCTGGGGTTGTCCAGGCAATAAGGGAAAACAGGTTGACCTGTAGAAAATTCAGGAGGACCAAGAGAAATGTGGATAGGGAAAATTACCTAAGGTTGGCTAGTGAGGCAAGTAAGGAGCGAGCAAAAGTACAGAAGGAGCTGCAGATAGCTGAAGGAATTAAGAAGGGGGAGAAGGCTTTCTTTTGCTATATAAGTGAGAAAAGGGACAAGAGGAAGGGATTGTTAGGCTTAAGAAAGGGGTGGAGTGGGTGGAGGATAATGGGGGGGAGCAGAGATACTAAATGAATAATTCTGTTCTGTCTTCACCAGGGAGAAGGACGGACCAGTGCCTTCTGGAGGAAAAAGAGGAGCAGGGAAACACAGATGTAGTGATAGAGGAGGATAGAGTGAGGGAGGGGCTGCTGGCATTTAAGGAGGACAAATCACCAGGCCCGGACAGAGTAAATCCAAGGGTACTAAAGGAACTGGCTGAGGAGTTGACAGGGCCACTGGCAGATTTATTTAATAGTTCACTAGAGTCAGGCAAGGTAGGTGTAGTGCCTCTCCACAAAAGCAGTCCCAAAGATGACCCAGGGATTTACAGACCAGACAGTCTGACCTCCACTGTGGGCAAGCTCATGGAGACCATACTAAAGGAAAGGTTGGTCGAATATCTAGAGGAGCATGGTCTCCAGGATGCGAGGCAGCATGGGTTCATGAGGAGGAGATCGTGTCAAATGAATCTGATTGACTTCTTTGACTGTGTCACTAAGACAGTAGACAGGGGCCAAGCGTTAGACATCCTCTATCTTGATTTCAGCAAGGCCTTTGACTCTGTGCCCCACAAAAGGTTGATCAAGAAGTTGGTGGATTTCAGGGTTGGGGAAAAGATAGTCAGATGGGTGGAAAACTGGCTGAGGGACAGAACCCAGAGGGTGGTCGTGTGGGGATAGTTATCTGGCACCAGAGAGGTAACCAGTGGGGTCCCGCAGGGCTCAGTGCTGGGGCCGGCGTTGTTCAGTGTCATTATCAGTGACATTGTGGATGGCATTAAGGGCAAAATGTGCCCATTCATGGATGACACCAAACTCTGTTTGAGAGTGGACACAGCTGAAAGAATGCTGGACCTACAGGAAGATCTGGAAAAGCTGGGGAGGTGGTTCAGAATCTGGCAGCTTGGCTTTAATGCCAAGAAATCAAAATTATGCTTATTGGAGCCAAGAATCCCAGTACAGAGTACTACCTGGGTGGAGTCCGAGTATCTGCATCAGAGGAGGAAAAGGACCTGGGAGTGATGATCACTAGTGACCTGAAGCACTCCGCGCAGTGAAAGAAAGCAGCAGAAAAGGCAAACAAGATGCTGGGATGCATATCTAGGGGGATCATTAGTTGGAGAGAGGAGGTAATACTGCCCTTCTGCAGGTCACTGGTAAGGCCGCATCTAGAGTATGGAGTTCAGTACTGGTGCCCACACCTCAAAGAGGACATTAGCCTGCTGGGGAAGGTCCAGAGGAGAGCTACAAAGATGATAGCAGGTTTAGCAGGGTAAGGCGTATGTGGAGAGGTTGAGGGCACTGAACATGTACTCCTGGAAGAGAGCGAGGGGGAGGAAGGGAGAGGAGAGGGAGAGACATGATTGGGACATTTAGGTACTTGAAAGGGATAAATAAGTTGGGTAAGGAGAGTCTCTTTAAGCTGAATGACAACCATAACACGAGGGGGCACAGTCTTAAACTGGAGGGTGGGAGGTTTAGAAGGGAGGTCAAGGAGCACTTCTTGACAGAGCAGGTGGTAGACACATGGAATGCACTGCCAGAAGAGTTCATCTCGTTGAAGACAGTGGCCAGCTTTAACTCATTCACTCCACAGGAGCTCTTTGAGAGTTCCACCGCTTGTCTCCTGTGTACCCTTAATACTGCATCCTGGGCCTTTCTAAGCAAAATCAATCCATAGTCAGCATGCCACAAACAAATGCGAATACCTCATGAACCGTAAGTACTACGCACAAAGTATGAGTGGCAAAGTTGTTTAGCACAAAATTACCCTTCCAATGGTGCTATGCAATTAATAGTAAGCAGGTTTTTTTTCTATACTAGTCGAAATAACCATTGTTTTTTTTGTTTTTTGTTTTTGCACAAAAAAGGCAACGTAAGCCATTTTTGGTTGGGAACTATGTAGCATATCAACACCAAATTAAGCATCCATACATTATATGTAGTTACAATAGTACATTTGTACTAAAAAGCTATTTTTTCTGGTATAAAACATGTATTTTTTTCCCCGTTTTATTCAAAGTGCGGCTTGATGGCCAAAATGTCTGCCATACACACCATGCCATAAACAAATGCAAATAACTCCTAAAGTATACATGATAGACACAACATATCTGTGGCAAAGTTGTTCAACATAAAATTACCTTTCTAACGGCGCTATGCAATCAATTCTAATCAATTTTGGCTGGCAAGTAATATTAAAACATGTGAGTGACGTCTCCAGACCGTTGCAAGTGCACACAGGAAGTCTATAGCTGACTTCTGTATTCATTCTGGGACACACTACAGTACATTTGCTGCCACCTGCAGATGTGTTCTAGGAGGCAATGAGTTAAGAGAGGCTGGGATAGGCATAAGGTGTAGGTAAGGATCATGGGTAGGGAGGATGGGAGGAGTGGGGAGGGAGAGCAGGGACAGTAGCTCAAGCTGTGAACCCTGCAATAAGAGCAGACTAGATAGACCAAATGGCCTTCTTCTGCTGGTTCTTCATGTGTATGTATGTATGTTTTCAGTGTGCTTTAAAATACTGTTATGACATGTGTAGAAAAATTCTAGTGCTTATAAGCTTTAAAGCAGCCTGAAAAAAAGTTAAAGCAGTTGTCATGGTTACAGGTTTGTTCTGCCCTGTTCCTTTACTTAAATGTCTGGTTTAATTAATGTTACACATATAGCCTTTATGGAACATTTTGTACTACTGTTTTTTAAAACTGTTCCCATATATGCTCATGTGTTTTATACTGTATGCATATTTTATCTGGTTATACTGAGAAAGTGAAGCCTGGGTATTTTCTAATTTGAAGAAGGGGCAGATCATGTGATCCAGGAGGAGTATAAGAGACCCCTTCAGGCTGACCTGAGGAACCCCAGTTCATTCTTCTCAGGCCAGAGAAGGAATAAGGTGTCCTGCTCAAGAGACAGACTCTCACTCTATCTAACAAGCATTTGTCAATGCCGAATGTTGTCTTGCTGGCATTGGCATTGATAGTGCAGGAGTTAGAGAGATGCATAATAGGAATGGCAGTGAAGTATTGAACTGATGCCAACCCAACCCCCACCCTGCAGAGACTGACAGGCATTGGGGTGTGCCTTTGGGTCATCGTCCATAGCGCTCACACCATTTCACCTCACTCTACCCTGCAGACACTGACAAGTGTTGTGGTGTGCCTTGGAGTCTTCAGGCCTTACACTCACCCCATTCCATAAAGAAATACACTGAGATGGGTGCAGTATAGGAGAATGGGGTGAACTTTGGGACCGAAGAGTCCAAGGCACACCTCGATGCCTGTCACTGGCTGCAGGGTGGGGGTGGAATGGCGTGAGCATTACAGCCGACAATCCCAAGTCACACCCCTGACGGCTGTCAGTCTCTACAGGATGCGGCGTTACAGTTGGAAATCCTAACGCCCTGGGTGTTTGTTGGTATTTTCACTCCAAATTTTCAACATGGACTTTCTGTAACCGCACCTCATGAACAGTGGCACTATTAGTTCGTTAGCCAAAAGGTGATTTTGCACAGCGACTTCGCCATTTGGTGCCACAGGTGTGAAAACACATTTCGGGCAGGATGTGAAAAATGACAGCTGTACTGTTCATGAGGAGGTGTAACAAAATGGCAATGTTGAAAATCTGGAGTGAAAATATGAAAAATTGGCGAAGTCACAAGTGTGCATAGAAACTGTGCAACGCACACTCATAACGCAATTATTTTGGGAATTTTGTTAACCACATTTTCAACATAGGCATTTTGGGACCTCTGCTCATGAACAGTGAAACTGTGATTTTGTTAATCTGTCCCAAACATTGATTTCCCACAGCGAGTGCGCCACTGTGCAGGATGTGAAAAAATAACAGCTGTACTGTTCATTAGGAGGTGTGAAAAAATGGCAATGTTGAAAATCTGGAGTGAAAATATAAAAAATTGTTACAGTTATGAGCACCCGTGGAAACTGCACAATGCATGCTCGTAACAGTCATTTTTTGGAATTTTTTCACCAAATTTGCAAGATAGGTATTTTGGAACCCCACCTCATGAACAGTGGCACTGTTTCGTTAATCGGTCCCAAAAGATGATTCCACGCAGTGACCGCAAAATGACCTTTCGGGACTGTATAACGAGATGACAGTGCTTGTGTTCATGAGGTGGGGTCCCAAGAACCCCATGTTGAAAATTTGGAGCCAAAATTCAAAACAAATGTCTGAGATATCCCACTAAGTTGAACCCCCGCCCCCCATATTGATGCCATTATACAGCTTACCAGCATTTCGTCATTTCACAGTTCGGCATTTGAAGAGTCCAGACATGTTCCCACTCCACTGATAAGTATGGGGTGGGAAGGGTGTGGGGAGGAGGGGTGCGCAGAGAGTCGGTGCGAGTTGGGAGAGGGGGGCACCGCGGACAAGTCGAGGGACTGTTTCCTTTTTTTCAGGTACAGAAAAAAAAAATGAACATTGCAGGACCATTTTCTTTCTTTACAGGTGAAATAAAACAAATGTTGGGCACACTGGGGTGGGCTCCCAGTGTGCCCCATGACTTTCAGGAGGGGATGCTGGCCACACTGGAGTGGGCTCCCAGTGTGCCACACAATGGACGTGGGGGGGGAGGAACATGCCGACATGGTCAGCTTTGTGTGAGCGGCGGCACACTGGGGTGGGCTCCCAGTGTGCCATACAGTGGGTGTGGAGGTGGAGGGAGGAACATGCCAACACGGTCGGCTTTGTATGAGTGGCGGTACCTGGTGTGGGCTTCAGCAAAGCACACGCGGGAGGTGGGATATGCTAACAGGATTGCACTCGACATCGGGTTTTCTTTGGGATTAAAAAGGCAGCTCCTTCACTACCATGTTTATTGAAATGTTTCACCAGGAAAGACATGTACGGGAGGCGTGTCATCTGTGCTGCTGCATGACGAGCTTGTCTCCGAGTGCAGGGGCACATTTCTTTAAAATTGGTGGCACTTTACATAATTCTTGTGTCACCGCTAGCATGCTGGCTAATTGGGGCATGAGGGACGCACCTATTAAAGCGTGCCCTGCATTCGCCAACACTGACACACCTTTGCATTTCTCCTACTACAATAAGATGTTGCTTTCGCGTGCACAAGACAACATAATAATGATAGAGAACTTCTAGGAAGGGAAGCTTTACAGAGTAATCCCTTGTAGACACACTAGAACTATCTGTTGCCTTGAGGTTTTGTAGTGTCATGGGCTGTTGCAACTCCAGTATGTATATATGTTGGCTTGTATTTAAGGCCTTTTTTCTTATTTTTGTATCCTGATTTATCATCTGCCTTAATAAATGGCACATGGAATTCAGTGCGTTAATCATAATTTCTGTGTGTTTGCCTCCTACCTTTCCCACGAAATCTAAGCAAAATTGCTCTGAACTGTAGCAGAAGGCATGGGTTGTTTGCCGTTTGGAAAGGAGCACTATACTGTGTGTGAGCAGTGGTTCTGGTGGGATTTGGACCTAGAGATACCCTGTGTGAGGTTGCAGTGAGTGGTGGCAACATTCACAGAAGAAAGGGTTTTGAAAGAAGGCTTGAAACTGAGGGTGGACAAAGCAATGGGGCCTGATGGGATTGACCCAAAAATTCTAAATGAACTAAGGGTAGAACTAGTAACACCACTGATTACTCTCTTTAACAAATCATGGGAGGATGGGGTGGTACCTGAGGACTGAAGAAGGGCAATTGTGATTCCACTTCACAAAAGTGGTAGCAGGGCAAAGGCAGGAAACTACAGACCAGTTAGTTTGACCTCAGTGGTAGGGAAATTTGATGGGATCACTTCTGAAGGAAAGAATTGTGAGTACCTAGAAGACAGTGGGGCACAGGACCCAAGGCAGCATGGTTTCACAGCAGGAAGGTCATGTCAGATGAACCTAATAGATTTCTTTGACTGGGTGACCAAAATAGTAGACCAGGGAGGGGCTGTGGATATGGCCTACCTAGATTTTAGCAAGGCATTTGACACAGTCTCACACAAAAGATTAATATACAAGTTAGCCAGCCTTGGAGTGGGTCCCAAGGTGGTAGCCTGGATAAAAAAACTGGCTGGACAACAAGATGCAAAGGGTAATAGTAAACAGAGTCCACAGTGACGAAAGGAGGGTAACTAGCAGGGTACCACAGGGTTCTGTACTGGGACCGGTCCTCTTTAATGTCTTTATAAGTGACACTGGAGAGCACCTGGAAGGAAAGGTATGTCTCTTTGCAGATGACACAAAGATCTGCAACAGGGTTGATACACAAGGTGGGGTGGAAAGGATGAGAAGGGACTTGGCAGGGTTGGAGGAATGGTCAAATATGTGGCAGCTCAGATTCAATGCAAAGAAGTGCAAGGTAATGCATCTGGGAAACAAAAACCCAGGGGAAGAGTACACAATGGGGGTGAGTTAATAACAACAACAAAAATGGAAAGAGACCTAGGAGTAATTATATCAGATGACTTAATGGTGGGCAAGCGGACTTTCGTTGACGTCACGGAGCTGAAAGGAGCTTAGGGTCTAAGGCTCCCTGCTAAGTCCGCTGATCTAACCTCCAAAACCCTATAAAATACATCCAAAGATGTCCAAAAACACAGGAGGGAAGCGTCTGCAAGCCTACAGAGGTAGAAACCAATCAAGAGGCAAAGAAAAGAGCATGGATGGTACCCGATTGCAGGAGAATCCCCCTAGCAGATCTCCCTCCCCAGCGAGCTCCCATGCGGCCAGCTACGATACCGATGGAGAAGCGGAACAACTTTCTCGAGTGAGATTTGAAACCCTATTAAGGGAGATTCGGGAATCTAGAACAGAAAACAAGCAGGACTTTAAAGCTGTCCGAAAACAATTATCCACGTTTGAGTCCCGCATAGGTATAATAGAAGAACGGCTAGCCCAAAACGAAGAGAGCGTCACTCAAATTGCCGAGATTATGCAGGCCATGGTACAACAATCGGAGGAACTGAGGGCCAAATGCCTGGATCTTGAAGGTCACTCCCGGCGAGATAATCTCCGTCTGTATGGCTTACCAGAGGGTATGGAGACAACCCCCATGACCTCATTCTTAGAAAACCTACTTAAAGACACTCTGGACTTACCAAATACCTTCACTTTTTGTACAGAGAGTGCTCACAGGTCACTCCAAGCTAAGCCCTCTGACCCATCTGCCAGACCTCACTCTATAGTATTTAAATTAAGTTCTTTCGGAGACCAGGAAGAGATACTACGACGAGCCTGGGCCAAAAAGGAAGTCAAATACCTCACGCATAGGCTATTCTTGGACCACGACTATCCGCAAGAAATACAACAAGAAAGGCTGAAATACCTCCCAATCCTTAGATATTTGCATGAGAAGGCTATTGCTTCCACACTCCATACCCGGCCAGGTTCGGATCTTTTGGGAGGATGGAACGAAATTGTATTCGACGGTGGAGGAAGCATCGGAAGCCTTGAGAGAAAAGAAAATACAAATAGCGGAGACCCGGAACCAAAAGAACGGGACGAGCGACCTAATTTGGCAGCGCACCCAAAACAGGAAGAAGATGGGCACCAAATCACTGCTGTATGGAGAAGCATCGCGCGCAGACTGCAAATTATGCTCGAGAAGAACAGAAGCAAGGGGGATAAGCCTACCTGAACTATTTTGAAAACTTCTGATACCAGCACTATTTGCTGGCATGGCTTTTTCCGATCCCCTCCGTTTGAGGCAAAAGACCAACAACAGATAAGTCCAATACAAGCTGCACGATTTTATAAGAAGAGACGGGGGGGGGGGGAGGTTGGAAATGACATGCGGAAACAACAAGACTGGACCCAGAGTCTACAAATCTTATAGCGAACTTGATTTTAGGTATGGTCTTTTGGGTCTGGGCAAATGAAATGCTCCCCATTGCAAGGCGAGGCTAAATGTGCACTTAGAAATAACTAGTTTTCTATCGGGATTTTAGGTGTTCCCGATGGGGTTTTTTTTTGCCTCTACTTGTAAGCCGATGGTATTTGTCATCAAGAGGGTGGAGATTAGGCTCAACACCATCAAGAAATTAGCCTACCGGATTAAACAAGTCAACTGATTATCAGGAGATGGGGGATCCCCCACCTCTTAAATCCCGAAAAATACCCTGTTTATGTAGCCAATTCTGGGAGAGCAAACAAAATCTATACAGAACTGGAGAATTAAGTTGAACAGTGAGCATTTGGTTGGTTGCTTGGGGGGGGGGATGACTCCACAACAGTTGAAGCGATTCTATAAGACATTACCATTAAGCTCCATTGATGTTCTGGGGGCTTGGACATGCTTTGGATTGGCGGACTGGGTGGGTGGCTATGAGGGATAAGATCTAAATAAACCCGATATTTTTCCTACACTTTCCTCTGTCAGTACCGTGAGGAGATATTTATCTCCACTTAGTAAAATAGGAGCACAATACTATTCGCTGCTCAGTGGGAGGTCTTCCGGCAATGGAAGCACTAGCAGTCCTCCTCGTTCATCTCACAACAGAGTATGAACAAAAGGGCTATTCAGGGTGATAGCCCCTACCTTGGAAGCACTTGTTGATTTTTATAAAAGTTTGTTCA
The DNA here is from genome assembly GCA_016271365.2 of Neoceratodus forsteri. Classification (NCBI taxonomy): domain Eukaryota; kingdom Metazoa; phylum Chordata; order Ceratodontiformes; family Ceratodontidae; genus Neoceratodus; species Neoceratodus forsteri. The sequence continues at coordinate 243,978,885 of CM057451.1, forward strand.
AAAGTTGTGTCAAGCCATGTTGGCTATTGTAAATCCTTTCTGTTCACCAGGATGTATGAAGCAGACAGAAAGACAAATGGGCAAACAGACTTGGGCGGTGGAGGAACGAAGGAGGGGCCGCGATATTTTGGAGATCAAACCAGAAACTTGGGTAATAAAGGGAAAATTACGATACAACCATGAATAAAGGGGCACCATATACCATTTGCACATACAATGTGCATGGAATCACCAACCCTATTAAAAGAAGTAAAATTATTCAGAGTATGAAAAGGGCTGGGGCAAATATAGTTTTACTACAAGAAACACACCTCTCTCAATCAGAAAACAAAAAATTTGAAAGGTTGGGTTTCTCACATGTCGTGGCCTCTTCCTATAAAGGGGGAAGAAGAAGGGGAACAGCAATACTAATCAAGCAGGGTACACAATTTGAAATTAAAGACAAAGTAATTGACAAAGAAGGGAAATATGCCATGGTTAAAGGTTATTTAAATGGTCAGTTAATAACCTTGGCATCCATTTACATTCCCCCCGCCTCAGGATATGAGGTCTATAGTTTTTTCTTTTCGAAATTAGCGGAATGGGCTAAGGGTCAAATGATCTGTGGGGGATCTTAATTTGAACATAGTTGAAAATCATTCTATACTGCAAAATCAAGGGAGAAAGAAGAAAATTTCAGCCAGTTAAGAAGCTACTTCAAGAATTAGGTTTTCAAGATATTCAGGGACATTTTCATGGCACGCCCCTAGACATACCTATTACTCTCAGGCCCACGATGTCTATTCCTGCATAGACTTTTTAAAACCCCTAAAGAACAGATGGGAGATATAGTAAAGATTTGGTCAGGAGATTTTGTTCTATCTGACCATGCCCCGATCTTTTGTCAGTTTTGTCCACAGGCAATGAGGAAAGTAATTTTTTGGAGACTGAATCTCTCCCTTCTAAGAGACAAACAGGTCCTTGAAGTTATAGAGAACACAATAACTCAGGCTCTAGAGCATAACGATACATTAGATACATCAGTATCAATCCTTTGGGATACTATTAAGGCAATCACAAGGGGTAAACTGATTAGTATTTCAGCGAACAAGAAAAAACTTAGGGAGGCTTGACGAACATCTCTTGAAAACAAGATAAAAGAAATGGAGGACTTACAGACAACCAAAAAGACCAAAGCTAGAAGCAAAAAACTGGCTCAATTAAAGAATGAGCTTAACAAAATTTTAGTTTAGTTTTTTTAGTTTATTAGTCTAGGAATTAATACCTTTGAGCCAGGGCTCTTTTACAATGGTTCCACGTCACAAAGAACATTTAACAAAGCACGATACACATTACAGGTAAAACCAGACAGGAAAGTTACATCATAAATTTGCTAGTAACAGTTTAAGGCAGTAACGTTTTTAAGTTTCATAGAAAAACAAACTATAACAGGTTCAAGCGAGTAGACAATTTCTGAGGTTGAGAAACTTCCAGGAGAGGGTGATCATTAGGTGCAAAAGGAGGCTAGAGAGGAGGAAAGGTGGTGAGCGGAGAGTAAGTGAGAGGGACAGGAAAAAGGGGAGTGAGTTTGGGTGGGAGACAGGAAGTAGTAGAGGTACCAGAGGTTCATTAGTCAGGAGGAAGAGGCTCAGATGTGAGGATGGACATGAGGAGTAGTAGTCTTTATCTAGCGCAATCACAGTTGCTAGTGGTGGTGAGGTGGGCATAGAGCATGGATTTGAAAGCTTCAAGCGAGGTTGAGGATAGAGTAGGTGGACTAAGCGCATTGAACCATGTCGGAGCCCTGTATGCGAAAGATCTTTGTCCCTGTGCAGTTCGGCATCTCGGAACCAGGAAAGGTTGGCGTTCAGATCTGGTGGAGGGTCGTGAGCCAGGATTCAGTCGGAGTAGGTTTTGAATACATAATGAAGTCAGTCCCAAGATAGATTTTTTTTCTTGTGCAGGTGAGATAAATAAGACGATTTGATAGGTTCAACCAGCCTGATTCATAGTACAGATCACACGTGTGAGTCAGTCTTTGAGCCCCCATGAGGAGCCGGCAGGCCTTATTTAGAGTGATTGAGATATGCCTTAGAGCAGTGGAGGTAGCTGAGCCATAAATAATAAGGCCATAGTCAATGATTGAGATTATGGAACTCTGTATAGCTATTCTCAATGCCGCTTGATTTAGAAATTGACGGTTACGGAATAGTATTCCAAGGTGTTGGTTCACTGTTTTCGCAGTGTTGTCAATGTGGGTTGTAAAGGTGAGCCCTTGGTCAAAAGTGATGCCAAGGTATTTGAAAGTATTTACTTGGTCCAGTGTAATTCCCTGAGAGGTTTGTATGGTGAGTAGAGTATGCCTATTTTGTTTTGGTGATTGGAGAAGAGCATGGCTTTTGTTTTATTGTGGTTTAGCACAAGTTTACTATCCAGGAACCACCTTTCAACACTAGAGAAAGCAAGTTGCAGGCTTTTTCATAGGGAGTTTGGATCCTTGTGGGAAGAGAGAATTACAGCATCATCAGCGTATAAGATTATTTTCTCCTGGCAGATATCTGGGAGGGAGTTAAGGAACAGACTAAAGAGGAGCGGTCCAAGAATTTTTCCTTGTGGTACACCCGAGAGAACTGGTTTGAAGTCGGAGAGTTCATTAGAGATTTTTACAGCCTGTGACCGATTGGACAGGTAACTTTTTACCCAAGCACAAGGACCTTCGGCCAGGCCAAAGCTAGAAAGTAGGGAGGTAAGTAGGCCATGATGGACTGTGTCAAGCTTGTGTAAGATAAAGACTGCACCTGTTTGGCACCCTTTGTCCAGGGCTGAGTGGACTTCTCCAGAGAAATCAAGTAAGGCTGTTGTTGTACTATGTCCTTTCCTAAAGCCGTGCTGTTGATTACAGAGTAGATTGTGTTTGTCAGGTAATCAGAGAGTTGGTCTGCCACTATTCGTTCAAGTGCTTTTGAGAGGGAGGAGTATTGATATTGGTCGATAGTTTCCTGTTAAGGTTTTGTCCCCCTTTGTGCACTGGCGTAATTATGGCAGATTTCCATTTGTTGGGAAATTGACACTTGGCAAAGTGACAGATTAAGAATTTTGCAAGGGGTGAATTACTTCATCCAGGGTGAAGACAGGATTTTTAGATCTAGCGTGTCACTACTTGTTCTGGATTTGGAGCAGGCCTTTCTTATGTACTTGTGTGCTTCGTGCACTTTGATTTTCTTGAAGTAAAATTGTGGTTTGTCACGAGGGTAAGCTTTGATACTAGGCTAGGCACAGGTAAGTCCGAGAAGAAATCTGGGGGAGGACCCCACTAAGGTCTGTGAATGTCTTATTAAGCTCATCTGCAATAGACTTTGGGTCAAGAGTGGTGGATCCATCAACTTTCATAATGGTAGGTGGACGATTTTGATTGTTTACCCATTATGTTTGGATGTTGTCCCAAAAGCTCTTCCATCACCCCAGGTGGATTCAAGGGCATTTTTGAAATAACGCCTTCATTTGCCTAATTTGTGAGGTACATCTATTTCGTGCCTGCTTGTATTTTAGGGTATCATGAGGTGAGCCTGTGTCTCTGGCAGCTGCCCAGAGGTGGTCCCGAACCTTGAGCTCGGCAAGTAGTTTGGCAATAATCCATGGATTTGATAGCGCTTTGATTTTACGTTTTTACTGGGGCGTATAAGTGCGATGCAGAGTCGAAAGATTTAATAAGTATTCTAGTGAGGTATTAATATCAGTTGATTCAAGGATTGCGCCCAGTCCTGTTGTAGGAGGATGGGTTTTCAACTTGATAAGATTCCCATAAGGCAATACTCTGCTTGTTATAACTTTGGGGGTGGCTTGGAAATTTATTAGACCAGGTACAGGACACTGGGGAGTGGTCACTGAGGGAGTCAGGGAGGACTTTAATGTTTTTTATCCGGTCAGGGTGATTTGTGAGAACCCAGTCAATAAGGGTGCTTGGAAGTAGTAGAGGTACCAGAGGGTTCATTAGTCAGGGAGGAAGAGGCCTGTTAGATTACTCGATTGAGCAGAAACTATTGTTCTTAAGGCACAGCTATTATGATGGGGGTCCTCGATTCCTCAGATTAATAGCACGAAGGTTGAGAATACAAAAAACAAAGTCGAATATAATGAAAATTAGGCACCCACAAACAGGTATAATCCACAACACAACAAATGGAATAGCCGAGGCTTTCCTAAATTACTACTCTAAGCTTTATAAATCCAAAGAATCCTCGTCAGTACAGGAAATAAGAAACTTTTTGAATACACTAAATCTTCCGACTTTTACAAAACAACAAAGCTCTCAACTGACTACCCCAATAACACCGAAAGAAATTGAAACTGCAATAGGCAGCTTAAAATCAGGGAAATGTCCGGGATCCGACGGACTCCCAGGGGAATTTTATAAAGCATTTTCCAAAATTTTAAACCCCCTACTTAATAGAGTTTATGCACATGTCACATCTGAGGAGGGAGATACCCTTCCCTCGTGGAACGAGGCTATTGTCTTGGTCATTCGGAAGCCGGGAAAGAACCTCTCTTACTGTGCGTCATACAGACCTATATCCATACCAAACACGGATTATAAAATTTTAACATGTATCCTGGCTAGGAGACTTGTACAAATTTCCCCTAGTAAAATACATATGGACCAATATGGATTCATCCCGGGACGTCAGACCCAAGACAATGTAAGACGCACAGTATACCTACTGGAACACTCACAAACCCAGAACAAACCAACCCTTTTCCTAGGATTAGACGCAGAAAAAGTGTTCGATATGGTGTCATGGAGAGTCTTAAGGGAGGTCCTTTCCCGTTTTGGATTCCCAGACCAGTTTATAGAAATGGTATTCAGATTTTACAAAAATCCTGCTGGATATATCCATGTAAATGGGCATTTAACTGAACGACTCTCTCTTTTTAGGGGAACCAGGCAAGGCTGCCCTTATCCCCACTTTTATTTGCCTACTATATTGAACCCTAGCTAATATATACTACATATCTCCAGACGTCGATCGGCATAACCTTTTCTAAAGTGGAAAATAAACTGGCGTTGTTTGCGGATGACCTTCTATTATACTTAACTAACCCAGAATCCTCATTGCCAGCGGTCATGCAGAAAATCCAAATTTTCTCATCTGTATCAGGCTACACTCTAAATATTAACAAGACAGAGGCCCTTAAGGTTAAATATGAACCTCACCGAACTGCGAAATAAATTCCAATTAAATGGGATGGTTTCCTGAAGCATCTAGGAATACGAATCCCCATAGATTTATCCCAACTGTACAAACAGAACTATATCCCCTTAATAGATACATTAAAGAATGACATGAGAAGATGGGATCTTTTCCCAACCTCTTTCTATACTCGCACGATGGCCTTGAAGATGAATGCACTGCCCCGTCTCCTATATCTTTTTCAGTGCGTTCCCTGTATTGTCGATTCGAAAGAAATACTATCATGGCAAAAAACATTTGTGGCCTTCCAATGGAACCACAAGAAACCTCGCCTTAACCTTAGAAAACTTTCCCTTCCTAAAACAATGGGGGGAGTATCATTCCCTTCCATAGCCGATTACTGGGCTGCAGCCCAAATGCACCTGGTATTGCTTTGGGGAACCCACACGTACCAGGCAGCCTGGAAACAAATAGACTTATCTAGGGAACAATCCCCTCCCTTACCTGCATCACTTTTCTCCCTCCCCCTGTTGCAACGAGACCTGCAAAACACGTCGAACGTTACTTCCACCATACTGGAAGGTTGGAGGAGAGGAACCAAAAATAAACAGATACTAATCCATTTCTGGAAATACCAATGGTTTATAACAAAGAAACAATTTGATTCCCCAGAGGCTGGGCCTTGGTATAGCTCTCAGATAAGGAAAGGCATAGTAGCTCCCTGGCAAATAATGAAAGGGGATGCCCCCATAACCTTTGAGGAGGCCCAAGAGAGATTTTCCTGGTCAGAAAAGGACAGGTTATTTTTTTTACCAAATGAGGGACTATACCATGACTCAACTTAGAGCAAAGGGGAGAGAGTCACAATTTTACGAGGACCAGACCCCTTTTTTGCAGATTTGGTCCTCTCCCTCAGGAGAAAAAGCCATTTCAATAATTTATAAATTCTTAATTCTGTTACATAAGCACTCTATGGATCCAGTCAAGGCAAACTGGGAAAAAGAATTCAAAAAAGCAATTAGTGTTAAAGATTGGCCTAAAGTATGGAAAAATACCTGGTCTACTACCTCCTCTCCTATGTGGAGGGAATTTATGTGGAAGGTTAGAACAAGATTTTTCTTAGTACCCACAACTCTGGCTCGGAGAAACCCGGGGGTACCCGAAAGTTGTTGGAGGCTATGTGGAGAGAATAGGGCTGCATATAAACATATATTCTACGATTGTCCGTTAATAAATGCCTTCTGGTCCCTAATCTCGGGTCATATAATAAAGATCTTTGGTAACCACTTTCAACTGTCAGAGTTTAACCTATTGTTGGGTATACCTCCAACAGGACTGACAGATAAGCACGCCCTATACTTGTGGGCTATTTTATTGGGAGCAGCATATAAAACAATTACTAAAAAATGGCAACAAACCACCCCACCAACTGTTAGGGAATGGAAATCCCTAATACAAAACATACAACACAATGAACAAATAACATATGCTTTAAATAACAGAATGGAAATTTATACCACAAGATGGACTCGATGGGAATTAATTCAGGAACAGATTTAGCAGATCAACATTGAGGGTTTTTATTAATTTTTTTTTTGGACAAGATGGAAAAGAAAATACTGGCAAATACGTGTTACCCTTCCCCTAAAAGCCCTAACACATGATAGATAGGAAATGAAATAAAGAACTGAAAGTGTTTTTTCCTCTCTTATCTTTCTGAATAAATAGAATAAGCTTCCAACGCCTTCTAGGTCTGATTTTTAAAGCCCAGTCTCTGTCTTCATCCTAAAATTTAATCCTGGTATTAATGATTTAGTTAACATTCAAATAATTGAATATACTGTGCGCTCTTTTTTATATAAAGGTTTATTGTTTGTACATACCTGTTACGATCAACAAGAAATGTTTATAGAACGAACTGCACTTCAAAGTAATAATAAGTTGTTAAACTTGAGAATGTATAACATTGTAAAAGAAATGTAATGAGAAATATGCAACCATTAAATTAAATAAAGGAAGTATAAAAAAAAGGTGAGCAAGCAATGTGAGAAGGCAGTAAGGAGGTCTGGGAGGATACTGGGATGCATAGGGAGAGGTATCAACAGCAGAAAACAGGAAGTTGTTGTCCCTCTGTACAGACAGTTGGTGAGACCCCATCTGGAGTACTGCATGCAATTCTGGAGACCCTATCTCCGCAAAGACATAGACAAAGTGGAGGCTGTTCAGAGGAGGGCAACTAAAATGGTGCAGGGTCTGCACCAGAAGACCTACGAGGAGAGCAGCTTAATATGTATACCCTTGAGGAAAGGAGTGAGGGGGGGAGACATGATAGAAACTTTCAAATATGTCAAGGGAATTAACAAAGTACAAAAGGGTAGCATCTTGCAGAAGAAGAGGTGCAAGAACAAGGGGCACAGTTTGAAGATAGAGGGGGGACGGCTCATAGGTAATGTTAGAAAGTATTTTTTCACACAGAGGGTTGTGGATGCATGGAACAGCCTTCCTGAGGAGGTTGTGGAGTCAGGAACAGTGGGAGAATTCAAGAATGCATGGGCCAGGCATAAGGCAATTCTAGTGGGGGGTAGGAGAAAGTAATCTGTTGATTAACTAGAATTTGCAGCTTATCCATCAGGTAGGGAAATGGGCAGACTAGGTGGGCCAAGCGGTCCTTATCTGCCGTCAAATTCTATGTTTCTATGTTACCTAGGTAACCCTTTCAGGCGTCTGAAGGGTTATGAAACCTGTAACAACCATCGCAGGCTGAGTTCTGGGAGTGAAGCAGTCTGTGACACAAGCCTTTATTTTTTAAAAATTAAATTGCTTATATAAAACTGAGAGATCTTACTTCGAGGAAGGCTTTTGCAGCATGCCACATCAGTAGGACTAAGCCCACAGGTGCTAGGACTACATGGAAAACTTCTAGCTAGCAGTCTATCTCGGGGAATCACCCACTGCCCACTTCAGTCAGCTGACATCAGCCTAGCCTATATAGGTGGCCGGTCCCCCACACCCACCTCAGTTCTTTTCTCACGGTCAACCTGTGCACGTCAGACCTTAGCGGACGCCACAGCTACAGTCGACTACCATTTTCCACATTTACTGCGCTTTTTTATTTTTCTGTTTTCTTCTGTGTAAAACACTGAATTTTTGGTGTTCTTTTCGACAAGTTTATGTTTTCTCCACCAGCCTCATCTTCCAGCCACTCCTAGAAGTGTGTCTGCGGCAAACAGATCCCTGAAAAGGATGGCCACTATGTGTGTCTCATCTGTCTAGGCCCCAGCCACTACACCAAAGCCTGCCGGTTGTGCCAGAAATTCACCCAGGTCACTCGGGGACGTCATTTAAAAACTTTGGTGAGTCACCTTTTGAAGCAGAATTTGGTTGCAATGGAGAAGGAGCTGCAGGCCAGGAGCTCTTTGGCCGGCTGGCACAGTCCTCTGGGACCTCTTTGTCTTCTTACAAGGAGAAATCTGGGAAGCACAAGCACTGGGATAAACACTGGTCGGTCAGCTTCCCGTTTGCGGTCACCCCACAAACCGTCAACCGCGACAGGGTTGTCTCCCTATCGGGAAGGGGGGGTTGGCTCCTCCAGCCCCGCCAGCCCTCTCTTCTTTCGGGCTCCCAGTGGTGCCACCGCCCACCCTTATTTCCATTTCAGGCAGCAGCTCTTTGGGGCAGGGGACTTCATCTCCTGCTCCCCAGCTCCTGGCTCTCAGACCCATATCTTCCATGGGCTCTCAGCCAGGTGGCTTGGCCAGTGAAGGTTCCTAGGGCATCGGCTCCACAACTGTCACCCCCCTGGGCACGGTGCTGCCTTCATCAGTTCCCACCACTGGGACTGACGTCAGTCCTGCCAGGCAGTGCCTGCAGCAGGCTACTGCCATCTCTTCCTCACTGGCATCTCCTCTGCCTTTGCTTCAGGGGTCTCTATCCCCTCAGTCACCAGCGTCTTTAGCTGGGCCAGCATTGGTCTGCCGCCAGTGCTGTCACAGCCCCAGTCTATGGGTATGATCCCATTGTCACCCCTGCCACAACCTGTGCCACAGCTGACGCCTGCTGAGCCATCACTAGACCCTGAACCAGCACCAGGTGTACCTACACTGGGGTATCCTGAACTGGCTACTCAGCCGTCGTACCCTTCCTCTGTGCCCTCTTTCCCATTCCTGCCAGTGTACAATATACAGCCCCCAGTGGATTACAATGCCCTCATTTCAGCGTGGTGGTCCTTCATGCAAAGGCAGACCCCTGCCTCTCAAGGGCTGTCTCCAGCATCTCCCCTTCATCCTCACCAGGACCCCAACCCCAGAACCCAGACCAGGCTGGACCAAGTGAACCCCACATGTTGGGGTCCTCAGGGGCTCGACCTGACATTGGCTTAGGTTCTAGGAGGGAAGATCGCTGGCCCCAGGCGTTGGTCCCAGATAGTGATACTACTGAAGATGACTCAGATTCTTTGGGGTCTCCCTCCTCTTCTGGGGAGTCTTCGGAGGGGGATGATCAGGCTAAGGATGTGCCAAAGTCCCCACCTGACGAACCATCCTTCATGGATGTCATGCGCCGCATCCAGTCCATTATGGGCTGGGAGACGGAGGAGTAGGACCCGAAGAGGCATTGTCTGGCCATCTATCTCTGGCAGCGAGATGCCCTCCCCGTTGTGGTGCCTTCTTTGATTGACTCCTATCAGGATGTCACTAAGGCAGCCTGGAATCACCCTTCTGCCACCCCTTCTCTGACTAAACAGGTGGCCCTCCTTTACTACACCCCAGCTGGCAAATCCTTTCTGGGAAGCCACCCTAAGGCAGATTCAGTGGTAATTAATGTGGCGCATGACCGTACTAAGAAGTCCAAGCACCGTAGTACCCTTCCCCCGGACTGGGTGTCCAGGCAGCAGCATCACATTGGCAAACGTGTTTTTGCCTCTACCTCTCTTGCTCTCCAGGCCATAAATTATCTGGCCCCCATGGTCCAACACCAGAATGTTCATTGGGCTGGCCCGGTGTCACAAGGGTTGAGGTGCTGGACACCACACTGGCGACCCAGGTTCGGAAACATGCCCAAGTTGGCAGGGGAGGGATGGGATCTAGTGTCCGGAGGACTGCTCCCCTATCCCTCGGAGGGCTGAGGGATCCCACCGCTTTGTAGCGGACCCTAGTGATGACTGGGGGCACTACTAGAGCTGGTGCACTTAGGGGTGGAATGCAGCAGATGTCGGCACGTTGTGCCTCTGATGTCATTGCATGTCCGCACTCCAAGGGGCAATACTGGAGGAAAAATGGCTGGGCGCGAGCAAGCAACTTCATAGCCACACTCACACTGCTCGGTGGTCTGTCGTTGAATCACGCTGGGTTGGGTTTGGTCTCGGCCTGGCATGGGAAGGCATGGGGGGCCTCCCAGTGGTTCGGGGAGCAGCCGCACTGGACGGTCCATCATGCAAGTGAGCCTGCTGCACTCCGGGCACGGCGGTGCCAGCAGCTGGATGCCCCCACCGATTGCACTGCAGCAGGTTAGGGAAAAATAGCTGTGATAAAAAAAAGAATGTTCATTGGGACTAAGCCAGGGACCTGGTACAGACCTTACCAGAGGACCCCACTAAGACGCAGCTCACCCAGCTTATGAAGTTGGGCTTGGATGTTGGCAGTCATGTCCTCTGGGCAGCTTATGATGCTGTAGATGCCTCCAGGCATGAAGCAGCTGCCGGAGTCTGTCTCTGACGTCATTCTTGGCTCCGGGTATCCGGCTTTGCCTCGGATGTGCAAGCCAGCATTTTGAATGCCCCCTTCCAGGGTTAAGTCCTTTTTAAGGGGGATGCCCAGGACATAATTTCTGCCTGCAGGAGTCATGACGGGCCCTCGAGTCGATCCATTCGCTCGATCTCACCCAGCCTAGAGCAGGCAAATGTCAGTCCTTTCACAGGTCCTCCTGCAAGCAGTCTTGGAACCAGCCTGCCAAGGGGACAGCTCAAGTGTAAAGCCCCAGTGGTCCCTGCTGCTACCACTGCCAGGGCCCCTGCAGCCCCCCTGCCTACACCAGTACCTACCTCCTCACTCCTTAACTGACCCCCCTCCAGCCAAAGATACAAATGAGGTGGTTGAGGTTCAATTCTCCCTTCACCTAGAGGGGTGGCAGGGGGTGACATCAGACAACTGTGTGCTGCAGATCATAGAACATGGTCACACTCTGGAGTTCCTAGAGTGGTCATCAGAAAATCCTCCTGTGCACTCCACATACCCCCCCCCCCACACACCCGTCTCTGGTTTGGGAGGAAATTCAGGTTCTTCGTCAAAAAAGAGGCATAGAACCCATCCCTCAGGCTCAATGGGGAAGGGAGGTATAACTCCCACTTTTTTCTAATCCCCAAAAAGACCTCTGGGATCATTGAGCCACCCTGGATCTGAGCCATCTGAATCTGTACATCAAGTACAAGTGCTTCAGGATGGTCACCCTCCAGGGGCTGCTACCCCTTTTGCACCAGGGGGAATGTCTCTGCTCTGTGGACATGCAGGATGCTTACATGCACATCCAGGTCTTTCCTGCTCATCGTCGCCTTCTCTGCTTCCACTTTCAGGGATCCCATTTCCAATTCTGGGCCCTTCCTTTCCTCAGCCCCCCAGGTATTTACCAAATGCCTGGCAGTGGTGGCAGCTGCATTGAGAAGACAGGGCTTCTGTGTGTTCCCCTACCTGGATGACTGACTTCTAGTAGCTCCCTCCAGGGACTGCTTAGTTCAGACCCTGGAATACACCTTCTGGCTCTTCCAGGCCTTGGGGATCACTATAAATCTGCCAAAGTCCTGCCTCTCTCCTTGCCAGTGCCTCCAGTACATAGGGACAGTCCTGGACACCAGCCAGGGGGCAACGCTTTTTTGCCCCTGGACAGAGCTGAGTGACAAATGGAGCAGGCCCGTCTGGTTTCCTCCAGCCGGCAGGTCTCCGCAAGGGTTTTCCTGTGCCTTCTGGGTCACATGGCAGCAGCAATTGCCATGGTTCCCCTGGCCTATCTGCATATGTTGACCTTGAGGGTCCTATGAGACCAGCGCTCAGATGACCTGGACCAATTGATCCTGGTTTCCAACCCAGTCTGCAGGGTTCTGTGGTGGTGGCTGAATTCAGCCAACCTCCATTGGGGTGTCTGTTTTCAGCTGTCGACCCCCCCCCAACAGATTCTCATGACAGATGCATCTGGCCTTGGATGGGGTGCTCATCTGGCTGACCACAAGACCCAGGGTACCTGGACAGACGTGGAGCAAGGTCTTCATATCAACGTCCTGGAGATGCAGGTGGTTCTTTATGTCCTGCAGGCCTTTCAGACTCCTCTCCTCCCCGGTCTGGTGCATATGGACAGCATGTGTATGGTGTATTACATCAAGTAGCAGGGGGGACCTAGTCTTGCTCCCTGTGGTTGGGAAGCAATGAGAGTCTGGTATTGGGCCATCGAGCATGGTCTGGAGCTCTGGGCTGTACATGTTCCAGGTGTTCAAAACATCTTGGCCGACAGTCTCAGTTGCTCCAGATCACGGGCTCAAGAGTGGGAGCTTATAACCTCAGTGGTCGAAGATCTGTTCAACCAGTGGGGCCATCCAGAATCAGACCTCTTTGCGTCCCCACTCAGTGCAAAACTGCCGCTTTTTTTGCTCGCTTGATTCTGGGTCCAGAGTTTTCTGAGAGACATGTTGTCCCTCTCCAGTTTCTGTATGCCTTTCCTCCCTTCCTGCTCCTGCAGAGGATTCTGCTCAACATCCAATTGGAAGGGGTGGAAATGATCCTAGTAGCCCCCTTCTAGCCATGCCAGATTTGGTTCCCCTTGCTGCAACAGCTAGCAGTGGAACCTTATTTTATTTATTTATTTATTTTAGTTTTTGTTGACTGGGAAAGGAGGACTAGACAGTTCTGCCTATTTTCAGCCTTGTCCCGGGGAGGGGGATACAGATGGATGCCAACTGACATTGAACCAGATTAAGCTCTTGGTGGTATTTTTAGTGAATGGGGAAATTTGGCCAGGACACTGGGGAAAATCCTCTACTCTGTCTGTAGGGGGAGATGCTGTCCTTAGCGTGGATGGCCACTATGTCCCAGATGTCAAGGAGGGAGGGAGGATGCATGTGAGGTAGGGGAGTGGGTCTCCTCCCCATCCTCGATTACACTAGAGACCCAAAGTGAAGAGGTGGATTTTTCACCGATCATTTCTGGACCGGAAGGCTCAGCCTGTCTTATGCAGGATACCAATGCTTCAGTCAGTTTAGATTTGGATAAACCTTGCGATCAGGTTGTTGAAGCAAATGTTTTACTAAGTCCGGAATTGGGAGAAGTGAAAACCCTGCTTGAGCAGGTTCAGAATGTAGTACCGCAGAGTATTGGAACCGGAGAGTGTACCGGAGCAACCAGAGAGCCTAAGGAAGTCCAATTGCCCGGATGTCAGGACCAAGTTGAAGCTGGTACCTCGGCGAGTTTTCAACGCGGAGACGAGCGAAACTTGAATCCCCAGGATTTGTTGCTAAAACCATGGAGAGGAGCAATGGGCAAAACGTTGGGGATTGCACAGAAAACATACTCTAAAATTGATACGGTGTCAGATCCAAGGGAGCAGAACCAACTACCGGAGGCCACTTTACAGGTCGCAGGCTGGGTGTGTACACAGAATGGTTGGTCACCAGATCCCACTGACAAGAAAGTGAGTGAGTACAATCCCATGACATTTACTGAAACGGGGAAAATGGTACTGAAAGATTCGGAGCATACTTTGGGGATTTTGAATGGTAATGATATTACTGATGTTACAGGGGTAGAAGACACGGTTAAAAAGAACACTACAGAGGTGACTAAATTAAATGTTGATATCAGGAGTACTCCCATTACTGGCCCTAGCAGGCAAAGGCTGGTTGCTACAGGAAATGTGAGTGAGAATCAGGTTCCCGAAATGCCTGCACGGCTGGCACTTTATCTGTTGGCCTGGGGATTGATATTTTACAAGACCCTAACAAACAAAATATGTTTAAACCCCTCTTACGGATGGCGGATTTATTTAAATCCTCTACTAGGGAACCTGCCCCAAGATGAAATGCCGTACGATTACTGTATAAAGGGGGTTTAGAAGACCCACCGGACAGAGTTTATATTGGGAGAAAGTTATTGAAGGATTCTTTGAAGTTCTATGCTTCCGAGGTATTTGCATTGATACATACAGATGAAAATAATTATGATGTTAGCTTCAAGACAGTAGAAGCTCTGGATAGGTTTTGGCTCAAATACAGTGCACTGAAGGACTCTCCATTATGGCCCCATTTTTGGCCATCTCCATTACCAAACCGGCTGTTAGAACAATTACTGTACTTTTCAAAAATGAAGGAGTTGATATATCAGATATTTTATACTGGCTCAAGAAACGCTGTGAATGTTAGACCATCCAGTGCCTATAATTGATTCTGAAAAGTTTTGGACCCGAGGCTAGAAAATCAAATGTAAATTGTTTATGACCAACAGTGGTATTGCTCATTTACCTGGATGTTTTTTCTTTGGGAAAGACAGAGGCTCTTTATTCTATCCTGGGCAACCTAAATCTTGCCATAAATGTGGCTCCCAACTTCACCTTATTAATGCTTGTGACACCCCTAAGTGTACTCACTGTTTAGAGACTGGTCATTTTTCAGTCAATTGTAAAAATCTGTTTCGCTGTAATCTTTGTGAAGAAAGAGGACACTCTTATATTAAATGTCCCTGGGCCTCTCACAATTCTGGAAATGGTCCCTCACAAGAAGCCTTGATTACCCAGGCCCAGAAGAAAGGCTGTGCTCAGGCCTCTGAGAAACGAATGCAAGATATCTTGCAAAATAAAGCAGCTGCTATTAATGAAAATAATGCTCCTATAAGTTTAGTGCCACAGGCAGAAACGCCAATGGCAGGAGAGGATCAGTCTCTTGCACATACTGAAAGTGAAGGAGAACAACAACAGAAAATGGATGTTTCCACCAAGCCAGATGTGGAACCACATAGGAAAGAGGTTCCGCCAGAACAAAATGATGAAATACATTGTGATATTGTGCAGGGTGCCACCATGGATTCGGAGGATATGATTTCTGATGTAGCCCGGGAGTTGAGTGATGGGCAGGTTATCCAGGGCCATACTTCTGTGCCCCCACCACCTGTCTCGATTTCTGAGAAACCTTTTAAGACAGTGACTTATAAAAAATGATCTAGGGAAAAAATGGGAATCCCTCCTGAACCAAAAGGAAAAGAGAGGAAAAAAATGACTAAACAAGGGGTTAAATTACGATCTAATAAATATGCCCCCTTACTCATTGATACTACGCCAGCTATGTCAGAAGATGAGGGGTCTGGGTCAGATACTTCCTCGGTTACTTCTTCAGATCTCGATGAAGGTTGTTCCAGGAGAAAGCGATGGGCTACCAGATCTAAATGTTAATTGGATACTCCCACTTCTTAAAGACAGATGGATGATTTCCGTATTTTAACTCTAAATGTCAACAGCATAAAGAATGGAATATGGAGGGATGTGGTTCTCCAAGAACTACAACATTTAAACACGGATATTATTTTTTTACAGGACACCAGGATAAAAACTTTTCAGGAGATTGCAAAATGCACTGCTAAATGGCACCGGGGGTCACGTTTTGGTCACAAGGTCAAGACCGATATGTCAGCTTAGGGATTTTGTTTTCCAATATAGATTTGAAAGTTACCAGACATAGATCTGGAGCTGGGTAGGGCACTCATTTTAGATGTGTCCTACAGACAGCAGAGGTTTCGCCTGATTAATATGCATGCACCTCAAGGAAAGGCATTACGGGTTGCGCTTTTGAAAAAAATTCAACCCTTTGGTGTACTGCCAGGACGGTAGTATGGGGGGGGGGTGGTGATTTCAATTGTAGCATTCAAAAAGAGGATAGAGGTTTAGAAACCAGTAAAATGTTCTGTGATTCCAATGCTTTGAAAAATATTATGGCAACTGCTAAATTGAAAGATGCATATCGTTCTTTGCATAGTACTGGGGGATTTACGTTTCATTAGGGTTTGCGAAAAACAAGGACTGATTATCTCTGGGTCTCTCACTCATTAGAGGTCAAAAGGTCAGCTGTTAGAAATTTTGCCTTTTCAGATCATTCTGCTGTATATATAGACTGTCATTGGAATCCAGAGCACTTTCATGGGAAACCTCCGTGGAAGTTAAATGTTTCCTTGTTAGATCATGAAGATGTGGTTTCTGGGTTTAAAAGATTATGGGAAGCATGGCTCTCTGTACAATGTATGTATGACACTTTGCAAGAATGGTGGCTAGATACCAAAACGGATGTGAAACTTTATTTTTAGCACTTGGCAAGGAGGTGAAATTGGGATAATTATTTCTTATATTTGCAGCATAGAAAACAACTGCATAGATTAATTTCTTTAGCTGATACGACTGGACAGGATGTAGGCGTTGTGTTATAGTTATTAAATTATAAATTAAAAATGAGACGAACGGAGACGAGACTGATGGAAGAATTTAGTGATTACAATAATAATCACAGCGAGAGGCTGCGAATGGTACATTCTTCAAAATAACTGTGTGTGCAGGCTTGCTTATATAGTGAAAGACAGCATAATCATTTTCTATGGTTTTCTATGATTGGTTTAAAACAAGCACAAACATCAACTTATAAGGTAATACTTTTTCTTTGGTGTATGTATGAGCTCATCCTTGGTCAGCACAAGTTTAGATGGTGTACATTCTATTATCATATATGGCTAGTAACAGCTGTCACCACCAGTAACCAAGGTTCAGGGGGAAGAAATAGGTTTGGACTTAGGAATGTGCATACAAGCATTTTGGCCTGTCCATATAAGGACAAACACTAGAGATAGTCAAGAGGGCAATTTGGACACTATCCTGTGTTCCTGCTTGCAGTCACGTAGGCCAAATGTTTGTTATTACTTTACATCTACAATGTTATAAGGCACTTTAATATTGCAACTGTGGCTTAGTTTGTCTTATGGCTTCACAAGCTTTATATAATCCAATTATATAGGCCAACATTAGTTACACAGACACATAATATTTCAGACCAAAATGAGGTTAGGTTGCAATATAGGGACAAACTTCTTTATCCCTTGTTACAAGCCCCCCTTGGCCCTATATTGCCCAATTATTATTTGTGCAACAATGCAGCTCCTTGGAGCATGTACATCTCACTGCATACATTACGAATAGTAAGTCTTAATCGACACAGTCCTATAATTAACAAGAACACTAAGACCACTTGCTACACAAGTAAAGCTTTAAAAGAGAGGATCCCTAAGGGCCCTCCTGTGTAGCTATAAATTAGGTGCTCGTTATCACTTTCACTGAGCAATTCATTTACAGCTGCTTGGGCCTTATGGTCGGAATTTTGGATCTGTATTAAATGAGTATCTTTCTGGTTTAGAAGTGACTGCACATTAAGGGACAGAGGAGGTATAACAGCTCCAAATGATGGCGCATACTTGCTAATATCATACGCCTGGTGTGGGATGTCGAATGTCACATTATATCTCTTATCCCTTCAGTTGGTAATAGGGTGCAACACTTTGTCACCAATATATACATTATGTCTGGGAGTGATACAAAAGTTTGGGTTGTAAATGGTATATGTCTGCCCTTCCTAGGTTAAGATGGGTATATTTGTAACAACACAGTATTGGTTAGTACCATTATAAGTTACAACTACCTGTGGGGTGTACCACCGTTTTAACTGGACGGGGCACCAGGCAGTATTATTTTCGGCTTGGCCTATGGGAATTTCCCTACGGATTGGTTGCGTTTGTGACATGACGTCACACTGGTATATCCATTGATTATTTATTTCTTCACAGCAATGTAAGTTTGGCGCTACCCAGGACCCATCATTGCTGCGTACTAGGATCTCTGGGGGTGAGACTCGATATGCATAATACTGGCCTTGTAAATACCCTACGGAGTGTACTTTTACTATTTGGGAGTACACCTCCTTGTTATACTCAACTTGAGGTAGTCTTACCACGAGGGACACCCTCATGGTGCAACTAAGTGTACTGTTGGGTCTAAACACTTGTGGTTTAACATATACTTTGGTTACCTTGCGAATCCACCACATGGGTGGGGCTCGAGCTTTAATACAAAAAGTTATACACTTACTATCATTAACATTAAGGCAATCTGGACAATACCACAATTTTAGCTGTGCATCAGAAATTTGATTAGGCAATTGATTATTAGTAATTTCCTGTAGCAATTGGCTAACTTGAGTTAAAACATAAGATCCATAAGCACTACACACTATAGCCTTATTTACGGTATTATTAAAAACTTCTTCATTATGCTCAGCCACAACTTCATTAATTTTGTGCTCCACCTCTTTAAACAGGCGGCCCACCTCATGTATATTATACACAGATAAACGATCTTCCATTGCCAAACCTTGCTGGCCTAATGTAAGTGGTAGCAAGACCCTTTCTCCTGTGTTAGTATTAAACTGGTCTTGGTACCCCTTAATGGCCTCAAGGTCTGCCCTATTCCATTTACTCATTCCTGATCCAAAAAGTCCAGCCAGGTCTCCCCACAAATCTCGTTTTTTTCTAGTATTACTAACCCTTTCTTTACTAATAAGAGGGGCCATAATACTCCCAGTTTTAGCATGGAAGGCGCTTAACATGTCAATCAACATAGTGGCATAAAACTTTGACACACTAGTGTCAGCACAACTACTGTTAACATTTATATTCCAACCAGAAAAATCTAAGTTTATATGCACTCTACTGTACTTCACATTATTTACAAGCATTTGATCAATAGGTGTTGATGTAAGCCCACTCTCTGGCCCTGTCGTCACATTTGGGCATTCGGTTGGTGTTACAGTTAAATGTATGGCATCTGAGGCTGCAAAACACAATGAGTTGTTTACACTAGCATAGTTACAGACACTATTGTTACCCCAAAGACAGTAGGACAGAGTTAACACATAAACACCATTGTCCTTTGGTGTGGCTTTGTTTATAACAAGAGACCCATTCCTTCATTCCCAGTCCATGTAGCTTTGCTGTGATCCAGTCTTGAGCTCTGAGGCACAGCCAGACCAGCTATTAAATATGTCCACACACCAATTTGTAGATATGAAAGTATGGTTATTTTTGGTCCAGGTGGCTTTCCATGCCCGCGTCGTGTAGGTGTTTGTATTAACAGGGTCCCAGTTCCAGCTGATTAACAGTGTAACGGGCTGTTCATACTCACACGTAACATTAGTCTGTTCCACATTAATGTATAGGCTGTGTATTATAGAAAATCTTATGGCTGCCACCAAGCCAGTGATAATGATGTCTTGGGTCTTCATGGCTATAAACATCAAGTGCAGTATTTAATTTTCAACCAGCTTTGTTTGACACTTTTTTACACTGATCAACATGTACCCAAAATTCTTGTTTTCTTCCTCCGGCCCCCTTTTTGTCACTTACTTTAACCACATATACCGTACTCTCACCTAGTTGCTTACACACCTGGTATGGTCCTAACCAATTGGCATCTTTCCATGGATTTTTCTGCTCCCAATTCCGCACCATTACTACATCTCCCTCCCTCCTCTATAGGTAGCCCCCATTCTGCTACCGGCTGTCTACCTTGTTTATTTTGTTCATCTAATTTTTCCTGTAACTCCTGTACCTTTCTTGCGGCGTCCTGAAGCTCAATATATAGACACCTAGCTTCACTAGCATGCTCTTGTGACTGTTGTTCTAACTTAATTTGTAGGAGGGCATTATTTCTGTCTAACAGACACAAATCCCCCTGTGCTTTTATTAGCTGTGTCCTAAAATTAATACACTGCTGTTCTAACTCTTGGTGTTGATCTATTGGGATGCTATCTTTATACTTTAATGTTAACTCTTCTAATTGTTGCTGCAATTTAGCATTTTGATCCCTTTCGTCCCTCAACTGAGCCACTTCTTTATTTCGGTGACACACAACAGTTTGATTGTACTGCCACAGCCCTTGCAATGCATTTGCAAAGATTTCTTTTTCATTTTTTACTCCCTCATTACGGAGGGACACTTGCTGAGTAAAATACAATTGTGCCCGTTGATCATCTGGCACCGGCTCGTATGCTCCCCCTTTTAGGTGTTTTCCTAAAAAACGACCTATTATTGTTTCCATAATAATTTTTTTTATCTTTTTGCCTGCCTAGCCTTCACAGCCGGGCTCACCCATGCACTGGTGCCCCGGTCCATCTGGCTACATCTTACGGCTCCCTTGTGAGGTCCGGCTTGCAAGTCCCAGTACCTTCACTTACCTACTCTGCCCCATGAGTTCCTACAGAGTTAAGCATTACTTTTTATTTAAATAAATTGAGAAGCGTACATCACCTGATTGTCAAGTGGCTGTGACCGTCTGTCTGTACCTTCTTCTCTCGCTCCAAGCCAGCAGTACCACGTCTCTGAGCGTCGTTATTCTGTTATGGGGGACTCGCAAACTAACTGACCCGCAGTTAGGCGACCTCCCAAACGTACAGCACCAGCGATCCGAGTCTCGGCACCAAATGTAGGCGTTGTGTTATAGTTATTAAATTATAAATTAAAAATGAGACGAACGGAGACGAGACTGATGGCGGAAGAATTTAATGATTACAATAATAATCACAGCGAGAGGTTGCGAATGGTACATTCTTCAAAATAACAGTGTGTGCACGCTTGCTTATATAGTGAAAGACAGCATAATCATTTTCTATGGTTTTCTATGATTGGTTTAAAACAAGCACAAACATCAACTTATAAGGTAATACTTTTTCTTTGGTATATGTATGAGCTCATCCTTGGTCAGCACAAGTATAGATGGTGTACATTCTATTATCACATATGGCTAGTAACAGCTGTCACCACCAGTAACCAAGGTTCAGGGGGAAGAAATAGGTTTGGACTTAAGAATGTGCATACAAGCATTTTGGCCTGTCCATATAAGGACAAACACTAGAGATAGTCAAGTGGGCAATTTGGACACTATCCTGTGTTCCTGCTTGCAGTCACGTAGGCCAAATGTTTGTTATTACTTACATCTACAGTGTTATAAGGCACTTTAATATTGCAACTGTGGCTTAGTTTGTCTTATGGCTTCACAAGCTTTATATAATCCAATTATATAGGCCAACATTAGTTACATAGACACATAATATTTCAGACCAAAATGAGGTTAGGTTGCAATATAGGGACAAACTTCTTTATCCCGTGTTACACAGGACTTTAGCTCACAAATACAACAAGTAAAGCAAACTATGTATCAGTTTAAGTATGACAGAGCCAAAACTTTGCAACAAGAATTAAGGTTTGGTACTGTCAGTAAAAGGCAGACTTTTGATCCTTTTAAGGATAATCATAATGTTTCAAACAAGAAACATATTGAAGAGTTGGTGGTTGGGAATGATGTACTACATAAAGAGGAACATTCCATCCCAGATATTATAAATAAGTACGTCATTGATATCTTTGGTACAGAACCTCTAACTCACAATACAGATCAGTTTATTAGGTCTTTGGAGAAGAAAAATATTTCTAAAGATTTGGAGTTACAGATGGTTGGGTTAATCACAGAGGAGAAAGTCAAAGCTGTCATAAAGGCTGCAAAGAGTAATTCTACTCCTGGTCCAGATGGTACTCCTGCAGAATTTTATAAATTATTTAGTGACATTTTCTGTAAAGAACTGGTAAAACTGTTTAATAAGTTGTTAAATCTCCTCAGAGATTTCTGTTTCTTTTGTAGAAGCTGAATTGATTCTTTTGTTTAACAAAGGGGATAGGTCGCAGTTGCTGAATTGGAGACCTATTTGTTTACTAAATTCGGATTTGAAATTTTTAAGTAAAATCTTATCTAATCACCTGGGTAAATGTGCAGATAGTTTAATTAGTAAGGAACAGGGCTGTGCTGTACCTCAGAGAGGGATACAAAGCAATTTGATTCAATTGAGGGAATTGTTCTGTAGAAATTCCAAAGGAGAGGATACTTGTTTGTTTCTAAGCCTTGATCAAAGGAAAGCTTTTGATTCCTTCTCTCGACTATTTATCTTTGGTTCCGCAGCATTATGGTATTCCTTTGATTTATATTTCTCTATATAAAACAGCTTCTATGATTCCAAGGGTGGATGGGTGGATGGGAGATGGAGTGAAAGTCTATCAAGGAGTAAGCAAGGCTGTCCCGTGAGTCCTTCGCTATATGTGTTTGGTATTGACCCTTTGTCACAAAGCATTAAGAAGGATCCTGAGATAAAAGGAGTGAGTCTGTCAGAATCCTTCTCTCCTTTGAAAGTATTGGCCTATGCAGATGATGTGGTGTTAATAATAAAAACAACCACTGAGGACAGTGTAGTACAAGCATGGATTCAGGAATTTTCAGAAGCCTCTGGGTCTTGCATTAATCCTGACAAGTGTATAGGGTATCAGCTGGGAGGAGATCATTTGTTTAACAGGCAGTATGCAGGAATAAACCTGACTAGTGACCCTATAATGATTTTGGGGATTTAGTTTGGGCCTGAAAATGTGGCCTTGCTGAACTGGGAGAAGAAAATACAGAAAACAGAAGGTGCCTTTATGCGATGGGCCCAGTGTACGCTTTCTAAACCAAAGAGAATCTTTTTGACTAAAACTTTAACAATACCAATTTTACTGTATGTTAGTTATATCTACCCCCCCCTCCAAAAGCAATTCATACTAGATTATTTAGTTTGTTTTTTAGAGCTTTGTGGGGGAGCAGATTGAACCCAATCAAGAGGAATGTGACATATCATGGACTAATAGAGGGAGGCATAGGAACGGTACACTCTACAGCTTTTTACTATAGTATATTCCTTTGTTATAATGTTGTTGAACCTGGGTTGAAAAGGAATAGAGATTGGTATACATTGTTATTGGAATGGATTGGACCTTGTGTCAGAGCATGGGAGCAGAAGAAAGGTAGACTGCTAAGCAATGTCCAGGTTGTTCGGAAAGACGTTAAGGAACTGTTTCAACAGGTAATAACATGGAAAGTGGATTATGATGTGGAGAAGCTGAAAAAGCGGACTGATATTTATGACATGTTAGTACAGCCACAATGTTTGGAAGGAATAGTTTTGCCATATTGAAATCTTTAGAATAGCTTAGAGATGCTTCAGCAGTTGTTAAATAAGAGGCTGCCAGTATTTGTCTGTGATGTCCTTTGGTTAACTACCCATGGGAAATTAAATGTAAAAAATAACAATAAACATAAAGCATTACAGGAGAGATATTGTTTGAGACAGAGTTGTAATCAGATTTTAGAAACGCAAGAACATTTGTTCCTGGAATGTGAATATGCTACTCAATTTTGGGACTTTATTGCAAATTCTTTGGGGGGGTCCAGCAGTTTAGATCTATTACATATCAGGACTTAATTTATGCAGTCTGGACTTCGGTTTGGCAGCAGTTTTCTAGGGATTCTTTGCATGTATTGTTTGCTATTTTAAAGTATTATTTATGGCATGCTAGATACAAATGGGTCCTGCAGCAGCATTTTGTACCTTATGATGTTTTATTAAAGACAGTACAAGAAGAAATCAGGAAATTGTATGAAAGAGATTTAGATCATTGCTCAAGAAGTCAAATAAGGCAGTTATGGAACAATTGTGAATTTCTGTTATGGAATATGTAAAATGCTATATGAACAAACTAACCAATTCTGTCCTTTATAGACAAGAAAGTGTGTTAATCTGTTTAAGTATCTGCAATAGGTTTTTATGGGTTTTCTTGTTTATCATTTTGTTATAGTAAGTACATGACTGTAAGGAATGTAAAGTACTGATGTGTTTATGAATTATTATTCACTTTTCTCCACAAAATTCCCCTTCTCTCCTGTAGGGGAACTCCCTGTCGGCCAGATCCAAGATGGCGGACGAGGCTGCTGAGTGCAGCAGCAGAGAGAAGGTCTCAGGGGAGCCTTCTCTCGGTGCATCATCCCCTGGTAAATTATTGACACCAGATACTCCATCTGAGATGGCAGAAAATGCAGAACATTTTGTGGAATATATGCTGAATAGTGTACCTGGACACAATGCTGGACAGCAGGTCCATCATACAGATCATCATCTGGCTATTTCTCCCCCAGGTGTAATGTAAAGTACTGATGTGTTTATGAATTATTATTCACTTTTCTCCACAAAATTCCCCTTCTCTCCTGTAGGGGAACTCCCTGTCGGCCAGATCCAAGATGGCGGACGAGGCTGCTGAGTGCAGCAGCAGAGAGAAGGTCTCAGGGGAGCCTTCTCTCAGTGCATCATCCCCTGGTAAATTATTGACACCAGATACCCCATCTGAGATGGCAGAAAATGCAGAACATTTTGTGGAATATATGCTGAATAGTGTACCTGGACACAATGCTGGACAGCAGGTCCATCATACAGATCATCATCTGGCTATTTCTCCCCCAGGTGTTCAAACAGCATCTGCAGAGACTGAGCCTAACATTTGTTTAATTCCACATGAAGAATCTCTGTTATGGGATGCCATGAGTAAAACAGAGAGTTGGTAAAGAAGCTGCTACAGGACGTTCCTGACCAATCCTCTAAGGAGGCTTTTGTACCTACATCTGTGTCTCCTGGACATCATCTACAGCAGATCCAATTTTCCACAGCTGAGGAAATACCCTCCTCTCTTGATTTTCAAAACCCTGCTGTAGTTCTATCCTCAGTGACTCCAAGCACCGCTCCCATGGACAGACAACCCATGGAAATACGACAAGGTCACCGATTGGAGGATTCTTTGCCACACATTTTTGAGCCTTGGAGCCCTGCTGTGATTCTGTGTGCAGCTGGATGGATTCCCTCTTCAGAGGGGACAGGATGGAATTCTCCTGGGCCAGTTTTGACCACAGTAATTATAGCCTCGGTGTCATGCCCAATACCGGCAATACACGCTCCTGTTGGTAAAGTTTTACAAACAAAACAAGACAGACCAGCAGACTTTTCCTCTGCGATGCCTGTTTCAGGAAAAAATACAGTCTTTGCTGCCACGGCACCCACGCATCTCTTCATTTCACAGATGGCCATCCTGAAGCTACTTCTTCAGTTTCTGTTATACCCGAGATATATCAAACAGATTTTAATATACAGAAAAACACACAAAGTGCTAGTGCTAGTACTCTTTCTCAAACTGAGACATTGGTCGAAGGACCTATCACTAATAATGAGGATGTGTCTGATCAACCTGCAGGTAGTTTTAGGATGGCAGATTTGTTTAAACAGGTAGGGGAACTGGCTCAATGGCGAAATGTCATTCGATTGAAGTATACAGAAAAGCTGATCTCTTCCTTGATAGGAAATTTGTGATGCATAATCTGCTTAAAGATACCATGGGGATAGTCGCATAGGATTTATTTGCTTTTATCCATGTAAACGGTGAAAATGTTTATGATGTAAGTTTTAGGACTGTGGCTTTACTGGAAAGCTTCTGGCAAAAATATGGAGGTGTAAAACATACTGCCATTTGGCAAGATTTTTTTTCCCATCCCTCTTATCAAACCAACAGTTAAAACAATTACCCTTATATTTTGAAATAAGGGAGTAAACATTGAAGATGTCCAATTTTGGCTTAAAAATGTGAGATTTTGCAGCCACCTGCTCCAGTCCTAGATGATGACTTGGTGTGGACAGGAGGTTGGAAAATCAAAGTAAAGTTACAATACACAGCTCAAGGGATTAAACATCTCCCTAGCAGTTTTTATATAGGGAGAGATAATGGCATTTGTTTCTACCCTGGTCAACCCAGGACATGCCACAAATGTGAAGCAAGAACTCACTTAAGCTCAACATGTGATTAGCCCAGATGTAATCTATGCTCAGAGTATGGTCACATAAGTCTGAACTGTCTTAATCCTTTTAGGTGCAATTTATGTGATGAAAGGGGACATTTTATAACAAATGCCCATGGGTAGCACACAGTAGAACTAATATGGTGGGACAAGACCAAGAGGAGTTAATTGCAGTTCAGCAAGCTAAAGTCCAACAAATCAGGCAAAATACTGAATCAGCTCCCCTAGAATCTCAACTCTCCACTAGTGCTACAGTTTCTAGACAGACTGAGCACCCTCCTTCAGGTGCTCCCTTAACAGAAGAAACTGTCCCCTTCCCCGCTCTCCATTGAAAATATGGAAGTATCAGGGCCCAATATATTTTCACCCAGAGTCCAGACATCTTTGCCCCACCCAGTACCTACAGAAGAACCTATGACACTTGACCTTTCTCATGAGAAATTATCCCCCCCCTCAAAAACAAAACAGTCTTAGCAGACTGAGACTTATATTGTAACCAGGAATAAGTTCAACATTTTAGCAAAAAGAAAGAAATGGGCAGATATGGAGGAGGATGTGGGGAACTCTGACTCTTCATCTGTGGCATCACAAGTAAAGAAAGCCAAAGAGAAATTCAAAAACAAGTCTATTCCTGAAGGATGAAGAGTTCATTTATCCTTTTTCTTCTAACTCACTATGGCCTTCTGGTTACACTCTCTTGACTATCAATGTTTGTAGTATTAAGTCCTTTAAAAAATTACTTGCTACTTTACAAATACTTAAGAACCTTTCTAATAGTATTTTCTTTTTGCAAGATACTCATATTAAAACCCTATAGGAACTTACACAAGCTAAACAACTCTGGTCAGAGGGTCCTCCTATTGGTCACAAGGAGAGGATACTTGTGATGGTGTAGCCATTCTTATTAAAGGAAACCAATTCAAACTAAACAAACTTCTTGAAATGTACCCAGGAAGGCACTAATGGTGGATATTTCTCATAAAAATACAGATATACGACAGATTAACATTTATGCTTCTCAAAGTATTGCTTCACGGGTATCCCTCTTTAAACAAGTCCGACCTTATTTACATGCTCAGAAATTGATAATATTTGGGGGAGATTTTAATTGTGGATTATCCAGTCAGGGCAGAGGTTGTAAGACTCAAAACATTTTCATTGATATGGCTTGCCTAAACAAAATTGTTCACACAGCTCAATTACAGTATGGGGTAAAGCTAATACTCAAACCTGTAACAAAACTTTCTTTAAAGGAAATTCAGCCTCCAGGATAGATTATTTATTTCTTTCTAAACATTTTTGTATCCAGCAGGCTTGCACTATACCAATAAAAACCTCTGATCATATGGCTGTTTCCTGTGTTTGTATCTTAAATTCAGGTGGGCAGTTTCACCCACATCCTAGAGGGAAGCTGAATAAGACTTTATTGGAAGACCCAGATATTATTGGGAAATGGGAACAACTGTTTAAAGCTAGAGTATCTGTTGTAGATGCTTATAATTCAATTATAGAGTGCTGGATTGATTCTAAACAAGACTTTAGGACATTTTTTTATAAAGCAAGCTACCTGGAAGGGTAGGAGACAGTATTTTCTTATCTGACACTTACAGTATGGACAAACTGCAAAAACTGATTTCTTAAGCACATGAATATAAAAAGAATATGGACAAGCAGATTAAAGTGGTTAAGGATGAGATGGTACAATACAAATAAAATAGATATTTAAGCCAGAAACTAGAAGCACAATTTGGGACACAGGGTAAACAACCAACTTTAGATCTTTTTAAGGGTTGTGTGGATAGAGTATGAAATACAACAATTGATTTCTTAATTGACCCTATTACAGGAGAACTTCTTTTGAATTTAAGAAGTATTCAATCCGTAGCGCAGTCCTATTTGCAGAACATGTTTGGCTCTCCAGTGGACTCGGCATGGGATGACTCTTACTTGCAAGACATACACATTCCAACTCTTGCTGAGGAAGAAGTTAAACAATTGGTATCACTCATTACA
The DNA here is from genome assembly GCA_016271365.2 of Neoceratodus forsteri. NCBI lineage: Eukaryota > Metazoa > Chordata > Ceratodontiformes > Ceratodontidae > Neoceratodus > Neoceratodus forsteri. Next base: position 244,006,868 of record CM057451.1, read on the forward strand.
GAACAAGAAGTCCTAACCGCAACTAAAAAACTAAATAGTAACACTGCTCCTTGTGCAGATGGGTTAACATCTGAGTTTTATCAACATTTCCAGGCATTGCTTTGCCCTGTACTAACACCGACGTTAAATTCCTTACTATCTGCTCAAACGATTCCTGTCGAATTTACCCGAGCATTAATAATACTATTATTTAAAAAAGGAGAAAAAGCGGACATTAAAAATTGGAGACTGATTAGCCTATGAAATGTGGATTATAAAATACTGGCTGTCATATTAGTACAAAGGTTAACCAAGGTTGCACAGTGATCTCTCCAGTACGAACTTGTGCCTTACAGAATAGATTTATATTTCAAAAATCTACATTTCTTAAGAGACTTAGTAAACTTTGGACATTCACAGCAGTGTCAGGGCATTATGCTGTCATTAGATCAGCAGAAGGCCTTTTACAATGTAAGTCACTTTTACCTTTTTCAACTGATGAAAAGGTATGGGATACCGGAGAAATTTATACTCTGGATTTCGGCATTATATAGGTCTGCATATGTACAACCTTTAATAAACAAAATACCCGGATGTGACTTTCTGATTCAGAGAGGGGTTAGACAAGGGTGTCCGTTGAGCCCTATTTTGTATCTGTTTGCTATTGATCCTTTTATACGGAAAATCTACACTTACCCAAATATCCCAGGGATTACGTTTCCAGATCAAGAGGTCACAACAAATATTTGTGCATATGCAGAAGATACCTGCCTATGCTTACAAGACCCTTCTAATAGTGTTCATATTAGTAATATCATTCATAATTACATTCTAGTTTCGGGGTCCTGTCTTAATTATGGCAAGAGTTTAGGTATGTGGTTGGATCCTGTCACAACTAACTCGGACCACCTACAAATTGCTAATATAACAAATTCTGGTCAGAGCTAATATGGATGTAGAGAGCTTTTAGGGTGGTTTTACCCATTATTTCTAATGAATTTGCACAATGCAGATCTGCAGAGAGGCAGTTTCAATGTTGTCTTCTGTTTACACATTTTTACAATGTGTTTTCCTAAACTCTGCCTGCTGATTGCTATATGTTTAACCTGGACAGTTCACAGAAGACATGGCATCTTATTTTCAGTGGGGCTCTGCATCTACACAATATTATGCTATATTATGCTGAGTATTATTGAGTAAAATCAGAACACACTGAAAACAATATTTTACATCTGGAATAGGCTACCCTGAATAAATACATTATAAAACTGGTAAAATCATGACCCCACTGAAAACAAGATATTGCATCTAATCTGGGACATCCTGAGTAAATACAGTGCAAAAATGTGTAAAATGAAGATCACAATGACAGTGAGATGTAGCATCTCCCCAACGCTATCCAGGATACAAAATATAGGATAAGAAATATTTAAGAGAGTAGTGGAGCCAAAACAGGCAGACAGGAAAATAAAAATTTTAAGTAGTAGTAGTCAGTTGTAATTTTTTATTTCTGAAGTATTTTTCGTTTTTCTTTTGCTCATCAGAAAGTATTCTGTGTGATAATATTGTGCTGGATGTGTGGAACAGCTCTTAGCCTGGCAGCTGACATAACTTTTTCTACTGCCCCTCACTACATCATCAGCATTGTGAGCTCACTGACTGTGACATCACAGGTGAATGACCTGGCAGTCACTCACTTGCTGTTCCTAAGTAGCAGTGATTTCACAAACATTGAGGTCACAATGCTGATGATATTTTATTTATTTATTTATTTAAAGTCTAGGAATTACAACCCTTTGAGTCAGGGACTCATTTATAAAGGCTCCACGTCACACAAAGAATGACAACAGGTACAGAGGATGACAGTACATAGATTAAATACAGTGTCATTGTACAGTGCTACTACATTAAGTGATTCAGAGGTGTGTATGGTACAATCAAAATAGAGTCAGGTACATATATAGCAGAGGAACAAGGGGTTATCTGCAGTCACAGTGGGAGCTGGTTAATATATAGTCACACAGCTCAGTTTTGAAAGGTCCCAGCCTGGGAATAGATAGGGTGGGGCCAGGGATTGAGTTCATCCAGAGTGGAGCCCTATAAGCGAAAGGACCATTGGCCCGTACTGGTCTTTACAAGTGGGATGTGGAAGGTTGCAGTGTCAGCCTGCCTTGTGGCCCTCCTTGGCAAGTTTGGTTGGAGTAGCGACAGGCAGCCAGGGGGAGCAAGACCTAGCAGGATTTTTTTGGACAGGAGGCAAGTGTGATAGAATAAATGCCCTTGAAAGTTAAGCCACGACGCCCATTGGTAGAGGTCACAGGTGTGCATGAGCCGTTCACTGCCTGTGGCCAGCCAGCAGGCCTTATTGAGGGTGCGTTTAATGGTAGTAAGGGCAGTGTCTGATGCAGCCCCATAGATGACTATTGCATAGTCTACCAGGGAGATGATGGAACAAGAAATAGCTAGTCAGAGGGCATCAGGTGGGAGACAGGACCTAAGTCTATAAAGTAGACCAATTTTGATGTTAATTGCAGAGCATGTTGATGATATATGTTCACAAAAGGTGAGGGCTGAGTCGAGGGTAACCCCAAGATAGTTGAAGCTGGCAAGTGGTTCCAGTCTGGTGCCCTGGGAATTTTGTATAGCCGGTATGGTCGATTTGTGTTTGTGTTGCGGATGGGCGAAAAGCATGGTTTTGGTTTTTTTATAGTTGAGGACAAGTTTGTGGGAGGCAAACCATGACTCAATTTCTGTGAAGGAGGCCTGTAGTGATGTTTGGAGCTGGGAAGGGTCAGGGTGCTGACTAAAGATCACTGCGTCATCAGCATAGAGGAGGAGATGCCCAGTGATGGCCATAGGGAGGGAGTTTAGATACAGTGAGAAGAGGGAGTGGACCAAGGATGGACCCTTGAGGAACACCTGATCGGACAGGTAGGCTCATGGAAAGGGTGAGATTTATTTTAACTTGCTGTGTTCGGCCATTGAGATAGTTGTTGAACCAGCCAGTGGCCTCTTGTGATATGCCAACAGAGAGGAGAGGAGAGAGCTTAAGAGCATAAGGTGATTTACAGTGTCAAACGCCTTGGACAGGTCGCTATAGACAGATGCTGCCAAGGCTCCCTGGTCAAGGGCATCGTGGATAAAAGAGGTAAACTCGAGGAGGGCAGTAGTAGTAGTACTATGCCCTTTTCTAAAACCATGCTGTTGCTGGCAGAGAAGGTGATGCGAGTCCAAATATTCAGTCAGTTGATCTGCGACAATTTGTTCCAGTGCTTTTGAGAGGGGAGGAAGTATGGAAATGGGTCTGTAGTTACTTGTAGAGGTTCTATCTCCGTTTTTATGTACTGGTGTGATAATCGCTCTTTTCCACAATGACGGGAACTGCTCAAGACACAGAGACATGTTAATTATTTTAATAAGAGGTGTTAGCACTGTGTCAAGTGTTAAAGAGAGCAGCTTAATATCAATAGCGTCAGCACTCTGTCTAGTTTTCCTGAGGAACTTGGTGAGGTATGAGCAGGCAGCACTAGGGGAGGTTGTTCTAAAGTGAAAAGGGGGACACGGGAGGGGTGGGAACTGCCCAGTAGCGTGAGAAGAAGTCAGGGGAGAATGGAGCTGAGGTCAGAGAAGGATGCATTAAAGGTATCCGCTATCTTGTATGGGTCCTGGTGGGAGCTCCATCAACAATCAGCATGGAGGGAGGGGGGATGTGGATTTACCACTTAGCTCCTTTATGTTCTCCCAGAATCTTTTCCCATTTCCCCATGTGGAAGTAAGTTTGTCCTTGTAATAATCTGCCTTGGCCTGTCGGATAGCCCAGGTGCATGAGTTTTCGGCAGCTCGGTACAGTTGGCGGTCAGTGAGGCAACCGGACTCTAGGGCACAGTGCCATAGGTTATCTCGCTCTTTCATTAGGTTGAGCAAGGACCAATTTATCTATGGGGCTGATTGAGATTTTTTCAATACGTTTTACAACTGGGGCAAAGATATCACAGGCAGATTTAAAGGTGCTTATGAAGAAAGACAGTGCAGCATCAATTGATGACTCATGATCAAGAGGGGACCAGTCAAAGTTAAATATGTGGTTGCGGAGATGTGCCAAGGATCCTTTCTTTAGCTTTCGGTGGCTGGTGATCCTGGGAGGGGGTGGCTTCCAGCTGTTGGACCGGGGAGTGATCACTAAGTGAGTCAGGGAGGACCTGGACATCCTGTATGCATTCAGGATAATTAGTGAAAATGAGATCAAGAAGGGAACTAGTGCCCCTTTTGTAGTTTACCCTAGTAGGGGTAAGTACCATCTGAGAAAGATTATGGGCTGCAGCTGCATCCCTGAGACAGGCCTGGTGGGGGGAAGACCAGTTTGTGTTAAAGTCACCGAGGGCTACAATTTCTGGGTTTTTGGGGAGCTGGTCAATGATCTTTAAGATGGATTCGAATGCATCCTTCTGGTTGCAAGGAGGTATGTAGACTGAAATAAGGTAGAGTGATTTACTTGAGCTGCCCACAGCAACCTTAATGGTGAGGGCCTGGGCACCTGCAGTTGGGTGCATAGTTTCAAATTTGATTCCCTGCAGTTGTTCCCGAAGATACAGTGCACACCCCCCCTTCTCCCCAACCTGTCAGATCTGTACAATGTATAGCCTGGCAGGGTAACAGCTGAGTCTGGAGTACTCTATGATAGCCATGTTTCAGTTACAGCTAGGGCATCCGGGTTGTGGAGGCAAACCCAGGCTTGTAGTGGGGCAAATTTCTTTTGTAGACTGCTTATGTTTATTGTTGCCAGCCATAGTCCTTTGGCTAGCATTGGCTTGCAAGGGGTGGGGGCAGTGGGGCCAGGATTTGGGTGTAGTAGAGGCAGTAGAGTAAGATATATCAGCTGCCAGGCTAAGAGCTGTTCCACACATCACACCTACTAACATCACGCAAACAATCTTCTAATTAAACAAAGGGAAAAGAAACAGTGCCTCAGATATAACAGGTAATGTTTGGCTGCTTTTACAATCTAATATTAGTTTTAGGCAGTACACTAGTTCTTTAAAGGAACTTCACTGTGTTCACTGACATAAACAATTTCTTTATTGTTTTATAATATATTAGATTGCAGTACTTATTTTGAATGTTGTGGCCATGAGGATGGTGTGTGTGTGTGTGTGTGTGTGTTTGCTGTAGCTCAATATATTTTTTCCCCAGAAAGCATAGTAAAAAATGCCTGCTGATTGCTATATAATTACTGTAGCTCGGATAGTTCACACAAGACTTGGCATATGTCTGAGACAGTGCTTACCAGATAGTGTCTTAAGAAGGGGTTGAAAAAAGTGTAAATCTTTGTACATTTGTTCCTGGGAAAAGGTGACATTTATGAGGTATGAATCTTTCTTGAAAGACAGTACTTGCCCAGCTGAAGCTTGTAGCAAGAACATGTTTAAATGCTAAGTATTTAAATGTGCAAGTTGTTGCATTTCGAAGGGAGTGAACGAATCTCCAGTTCAATAGGCAACCAATATTTAACAGACTGTTTCAGTTTCCTAATGGCCATCTGGTAATCAGCTTTAGTGCTGTCTACAACATTCTAAACATAAATAATTTTATTTCATTTGACATAGTGATTTATAGATGTGGAAGGATACATTGAAATGTCCAAAAAAAGTGTCCCACGTTCCTCCATTTTTCCAGCTACAAACAGGAAGATGGTTGTAGGCTACGTCCACAGCCATAAAAATTCTGGGGATCACTTTTGGAACCCAGAATGAGGCTGTACATAATTGGAAGTTAGTTCTGAACAAAGCCCAGGTATTAGTACAGCAGTGGAAATGTCAAACAGTCTCTAAGCGAAAAAGAGTTTATCTTATTAAAACACTTTTAATCCTGCTATTGCTACATATAGCCACTGTTTATCCAATTCCTTTTTTCTCTAGAAGCTCGTACATTAAACATCTTTTTCAGGCACTGTGGGGTAGCAGATTGAACCCTATCAGGAGGAATTTTACATATTGTGATTTTAGTCAGGGAGGCATAAAAATTATAAACCCCATAGTCTTTATCCATAATATTTTCATCTATAAGAATTTTATACCAGCCTTCAATAATATTCTTTCTCCTTGGCAAGCTATTTTCAGATATTGGTTTATACCTCTGCAAGTAAAATGGGGGCAAGGATCCCTTTTGGTTTCTGTGATTACTCACACTAGAAATATTCCTTTTTTATAAAACCTAGACTTACAAAATTAAGACAGTGGAAGATTGTAACACACACAACATTTTTGCACATTCCAGAAAATCATTTTATACTGGTATTATACAGGGAGTCCTTTTTGAAACACGACTTTTTCCACAGTTTTTGATGGCACACATGTCGGAGGCCTGTAAACAACTAGTTGACACCAGGATACCTCACCAAATGTGGGATGTATGCTGGCTATTATGTCATGGCAGATTGGGGGTCAGAAACTCCCTAAACACAGGGCTATTGAGGAGAGAGCATGCCCCAGGCCCTCCTGTTCTCAAGTTTTAGAGACATAGTATCATTTTTTTTCTACTGTGCCCTTTTGCACAGGCTTTTTGGGCAGCTTTAGGCCAGAAATGAGCTAAACTTCGGCACTGCTGTATTAACTGTTTTGTAAATGTGACTATTATTGCTAATGTGCTTGTATCCTCCTACTGTAAATAGGTCTGTATCTCTGTGAACAAAACGCTAGCACAGCACTTCAGCTGCTTCTCTGTACCAAGTTTTTGACCACTGGCCATTTAGCCGTATGTGATCTGAACTGCCCATTGTTTTACTTGTATTCAAGTTGTTCAAACAACATGAAGTCTTGCTATATTATAGACATTAGCAGTTTGTTCCAGCTCTAGAACTGCCCCGGAGTGAAATGGTTAAAACCATTCCAAAATAGAATTTTGGCACGAGAGCAGCTCTATCTGTGTCATTTCAAACTTGAACTGTCAGATTCTTTACTCCGCCTCAGTGAACAGTCGCTCCGGAGATTTCTCCTTCTGCTCGGTTCATTTCTCGGTTTAAAAAGTGTTTTCTCGGTTGAATTTAACCGAGAATAGTTTTATTTTAACCGCAAAACCGTTCGGTTCAAGCTCTATCTCTGGTAACCGTAAGTAAATGAAGGTTTTGTCTGTGTGGAACTTGTAAGTTATCGGTTCGGTTTGAACCGATCAGTGAGTTTAAAACTCATTTAAAACTAAAAGTTACTATTTTAGAGTGCGGTTCCGGTTCTTATCGGTTCTAAAAAGCAGTTTATTACGTTTTTCCAATACCATGACACGGTTAGGAACCGATAAGGGTGTCTTTCCTCAGTACTGCCGTTAAAGGGCAAGTTTTTGGTTAGGCTGGCATTATGTCTGAGAAACCCAAAGAAAAACTGGGCCCACTGGGTTTCAACACTGATGGTTGTGGGGAAGTCTTTGCCAAGGCTGACCCACACACCTACATGTGTTTATTGTCTGGGTTTGACCACCTCAGTCAGACTGCCAGGTATGTAAGAATTTCCCTGCAGCCACCCTGGAAAAAGATTGGGCAGGCTCAGGAGCGAGAGGGAAAAGTCACGCTGACCCGGATGGCCAGCCCGTTCGATTGCCAACCGAAACAGAGGGATGCCTCTGACCAGGCCAGACTTCCTCGGACAAAGAAAAGCTGGTTCTGAGGAACCAATTCCAGTAAAGAAAACAAGAAAATCAGCAGGTCTGAGTCCAAAATTCCTTCTCCAACTGCTGCAGAGATAGCAAAAAGCCATACAAATTGTCCAGTCACTGTCTCAGGGTCCATCCGAACCACCACTATCTGGTAAAAGGTTGGTTCGTCCGGTCCCAGTGGTTCAGGATTATGATATTGAGGAATTTTATGAACCAGAGGAGGGGGAGGAGGATTATGAACGGTATGAATGTGGCTGGGAAGGTCTGGGTGTGCCCATTGAACCGGACATCTCCCCAGACAGACCTTTAGAATCTCCCCCTATGCTGTCTGAGTCCCCATCTCATTTTATGTTTTATAAAAAAGTTGCTGAAACCCTCCAGCTTCCTTTAGAAGAGGCTGTGGATGAGCAAGAGGAGCCTGATTTTGTAGAAATTATGGATATTCCAGAGTCTAGGAGATTGTCTATTCCTTTACATAAGTCTTTAGGAAACAAACAATTAAAATTTTAAAGCTCCTAATTCTGTGCCTCCTGTAGATAAAAGATGGACAGAAGGTATACATTGTCAGGCCCTGATACAGAATTCCTTTCTCAGCAATGCAGTCATGTTGGGGTAGTTCAGGCTGCTGCCTGTGATAAAGCTAATATTCCTTGGCTTCACATCCTCCTGACAAGGATTCCAGGAAGATTGATGCCATGGCAAAAAAAGTATATGGCAGCCTCTCTGGGACTCAGGCAAGCAAATTATATGGCTTATGTAGCTAGGTATCAGAAATCTAGATGGGATACTGTTATGCAATTGGCCAAGCAGGCCCATGGCCAGCTGGCTAGTGAACTAGAACAGGTGGCTGCTGATGGCATTGAAGCCTCTAAGGTTCAGTTTCATGCTGCTGTGGATGTTAATGATGTTTCCTCTAGGGTCATGGCCACATCTGTAGCTTTTCGTAGGTTGGCCTGGCTCAGGTGTACTAGTTTGTCTCAGGATACCCAGACTAAGGCTATGGATTTTCCTGTGGTGGGAAATTCTCTGTTTGGAGAGCAGACAGAGAATTACATGAAGAAGATGGATGAATATAAGACTACTTACAAGAGTGCCCAGGCTAAGGAGCGGCAAGCCACTCCTCAAAGGCATGCCCCCAGGGGTAGGGGTAGGCCTTTTCACAGGCCTTTCTACCAGACTCAGGCCTCCTCTGCCTTTGCTCAGAGGGGCTTCTTCAGAGGCAGGGGCAGACGAGGGGTGGGCAGACCTGCTCCCACCCCACAGCCTAAAGCTCCTGCGAAACAGGCACCCTGATGGGGTGCCCAGGGCCGATTCTCCTGTACCAGAGGGGGGCAGGCTGGCATACTTCAGTCAGAATTGGGCTTCTTTAACCTCAGACAAGTGGGTTCTGGAAGTAGTAAGCCAGGGTCTGGTTCTCAGCTTCAAAAAGTTTCCCAAGTTGAGAAGCAGACTTTTTCTACCTGCAAGTGCTTCAGAGACCCTCGCTCTGGAAACAGAGGTCTCATCCCTGTTAGCTCTCAGAGCAGTAGAAAGGGTTCCTTCCCTGCATCAGGGCAGGGGTCTGTATTCCAGATACTTCCTTACCCCAAAAAAGACAGGAGAATGGCGGCCCATTTTAGATCTCAGATATCTGAACAAGCATCTTTTGAAACCAAAGTTCAAAATGGTAACTCTGGCAATGATTTTACCTTCCCTAAGGCCAGGGGGACTGGCTAGCCTCCCTGGACCTCAAGGATGCCTATTTCCATGTCCTAATCAGAAGATCCTATCGAAAGTACCTCAGATTCTAACTGCCCTCAGGTCATTACCAGTTCAGAGCAATGCCCTTCGGCCTTACCTCTGCTCCAAGGGTATTCACAAAGTGTCTAGCAGTGGCAGTGGCCCACTTAAGGAGCCATAGGATTGCTGTTTTTCCCTATCTAGACGACTGGCTCATTGTAGGCCAGTCCCCAGAACAGGTAAAATCTCACCTGCAGGTCACCCAGCAGCTTCTCACCTCCCTGGGTTTTCTGCTAAACCTACCAAAGTCGGTTCTGGAACCAGTCCAGGTACTCACCTTTATAGGGGCAGAATTGGACACAAAGCTAGCCAGAGCCTTTCTTCCCCCCAGAAAGGGTAAGGAATTTAGTGGCTCTGGCCTCTTCCTTCACTCTGCAGGTCTCTCGACCAGCAAGACACTTTCTGCAGCTCCTGGGGCACATGGCTGCATCCACAGCTGTTGTGCAGGGAGCCAGATTTCAGATGAGAGACATTCAGTTTCACTTGAGAACCTTTTGGTCTCAGAGAAGAGACCCCTTCCAAGTTGGTCCCAGTGACTCGAACCTTGATCCTAGCTCTCCAGTGGTGGCAGGATCAGAGCAATTTAAGAGCGGGGTCCCTTCATTTCCCCTTCTCACGACTTGACTCTCACTACAGATGCTTCCCTTCTGGGTGGGGAGCCACATGGGCGACCTTTCCACTCAGGAAGTTTGGTCCCCAGGAATCTCTGCTCCACATCAATTTGCTGGAACTCAGAGCTGTCTTTTAGCTCTTCAAGCTTTTCTGCATCTGTCCACGACAAGGTGATACAAGTCAGAACAGACAACACCACAACAATGTGGTACATCAACAAACAGGGGGGCACTCGGTCTTCGGCCTTGTGCACCGAGGCAATGAAGTTGTGGTCTCTGGCCTATTCCCTGAACACTTCCCTCATAGCAGTTCATCTTCCAGGGAAGGACAATGTCCTAGCGGATGCCCTCAGCAGGATGTCCCAGGGCCATCACGAATGGTCCCTGGATCCTCAAGTGCTGGGGATAGTTTTTGCCAGGTGGGGCATCCCTCAGATAGATCTTTTTGCAGCCCCAGACAATCACAAACTTCCTCTGTTCTGTTGCAGGCCTCCAGTGCTGGGCTCAGTTCCCCTGGATGCCCTTCTTCTGGATTGGGAGGGGAAGTTCCTCTATGCTTTCCCCCCCTTTCCTCTCCTATTCAAAGTACTAGTCAAAATCAGATCTCAGCCTTGCAGGGTGATTCTGATTGCCCCGGATTGGGCCAGGCAGTCCTGGTACCCACTCCTTCTGTCTCTGACAGTCCATCTTCCCCTGTGCCTCCCCAGGAATCACAATCTGTTGACTTGTGCCCAGGGAAGGGTTTGGTATCCGGACCTCAAATCCCTCAACCTCAAGGCCTGGCTCTTGAGGAGTTAGAGTTGCTGATTTACACCTCTCTCAGGGTGTTCTTGAGATCCTAAAGGCTTCCAGAAAGCCTTCCACTAGGGCTACTTATAGTTCTAAATGGAAAGGTTTTCCATTTGGTGTGCTGGGAAAATATTTCCCAGAATCTGCTGAATTGCCCTTTTGTTAGATTACATGGTACATCTTAATTCCTTGGGTCTCAGACCAGCTACCCTGAGAGTTCATTTGGCAGCTGTGTCTGCTTTTGTGTCAGCAGGAAAGTCATCCCTCTGTCCTTCATCCTGTGTTTTCCAAGTTTTTAAGGGGTTACTCCATACTAATCCTCCTTTCGGGAACCGCCCCTGCTTGGGACCTTAATGTTTGCATTGCCCAGTTAATGCAACTCCTTTGAACCTCTGTCTTCTGCAGAGCTTAAGTACCTAACTTGGAAAACTGTTTTTCTAGTGGCTATCACTTCTGCCAGACGCATAAGTGAATTGCAAAGCCTTGTCAGTGGAGACTGACTTTATTTCTTTCCACAGGGATAAGGTAGTCCTTAGGACTAATAGGAAGTTTTTGCCTAAGGTGGTTTCAGATTTCCATCTTAATCAATCTATCTCCCTTCCAGTATTTTTCACTGATCACTCCTCTTCGGGTGAGAGGAGGTTGCACAGCCTGGATGTTAAGAGAGCTCTTAGTTATTATATAGAGCGTACCAAAGGTCACAGGTTCGAATCCCTCCAACTTTTCCTTACCTATGGTGAAGTTGGGAAAGGCAAACCTGCCACTAAGAGATCAATAGCCAGGTGGATTGTCTCTTGTATCCAATTTTGTTATCAGAAAGTGGGAGCCCCCGGTTTGAGGGCTCATTCTACCAGGGGTACAGCTCGTCTCTAGCTGCTGCCAGAGATATCCTTTATTAGAGATTTGCCAGGCTGCTACTTGGAAAATGGTACACTTTACCAACCATTACTCCCTGGATGTCCAGGCCAGGAGAGATGCTCGGTTTGGCACAGCTGTTCTTCAGAGCCTATTTCCTAAGTAGGTTCTGCCCCCCCTCCATGGAGGTACTGCTGTGTATTCTGCTAATGTCTATAATATAGCAAGACTTCATGTTGTTTGAAGAAAAAATTACTCACCTTAGTAATGTTTCTTCTAATGGAGTCTTGCTATATTATAGACCTGCTCCCCAACCTGCCCCTCTCAGAACCTCTACTTGGTGGCGTGCGGGCAACTTAGTGTGGGCACTACTTATCTCCTGTTAGCATTTTGTCCCTTTGGGACTTTGGGGGTGTGTGTATGCAGCGTGTGTGTGTTTTATTATACTTATGTTCCATTTTCATATTATTAGAATGGTGTTAGTATTTCTGGTCCCCTGACTTGAGTCTTGGGTGTTGGGACCATCAATGGTTGTTATTATTTAGGTAGCCATTTGGCTAGTGGAGGTTACAGCTTCCACACAGACCTTAGTGAGTTTGGCTCGTAAAGATCTGACAGTTCAAGTTTGAAATGACACAGATAGAGCTGCTCTCGTCCAAAATTCTATTTTGGAATGGTTTTAACCATTTCACTCCGGGGCAGTTCTAGAGCTGGAACAAACTGCTAATGTCTATAATATAGCAAGACTCCATTAGAAGAAACAACATTACTAAGGTGAGTAATTTTTTCTTTTCTTTCTCTGCTGCTGTGCCACGTGTGTGGCCTGGGTCATGACTGAAAACAGTCCTTTGGATCAGTGCACTTACCGGTTATTAAAGACATACATAAATACATTTGTTTATTTATTTTATTTATTTATCACCTATGATATAGTAGTGTTGGGTATTTAGCCAGTAGAGCTTCGAAACTAAGATGCTAGCACTCTAAGTATTATATTTGCTGCATGTAAGTTTTATCTATGGCAAGCTTGATGTGCCTTGTTATTGCAAAAGAAAGAATACACACCAGATTTTGTAGTCATATAGGTACTGCATTCTTTAAAAAACAAATATGCAGTAGAAAAGTGTATATTAGGGCATGCCAAATGTAATGCACTATGAGGTCAAAGTTTATGGATTCTTGCAGAATGATTATATAAAGTGAAGGAAAACATGCATGTTATGTTTTGCTTGTCTTCTTCTTTATCCTCTTTTGCTGTATCACTTTAAATAATCCAGGTGGGAAGGGGGTTTAAAGGCTGGCCAGTCACATAGAGTGGGAAATTCTATATGTATTGCTTCCTTTGTGTGTTTGTTTTTCTTTGATTCAATTTATGTGTACTTTATGTTTCTTTCAATAAAAATTCCCCTATCTCTTTTTGAAAAAGTGCCATGGGATCTTTAACATCCACCTGAACTACCACTAGATCAGATGGGACCTCGGTTTAACATCTCATCCAAAAGACAGCACCCCCCTCATGCTGCACTACAGTGTCAGTATTGAGATTTAACCCAAGTGCCTGGTGTGGGGATAGAACCCTTCTGATCTTCTGGCCTCAGAGGCAAGTGTGCAACCTGCTGAGCCACTGACACTGCTCATAACCTCCAGTGCCCTTGCCCCTGTGTGCTGGCTTGCTCTCCCAGGACTGGGGCACCATGGTCCATCCGGACCCGAGGTCCCTGCATCTCCATTTGAGGCTCCTGTGAATCTAGTTATTGCCCGCTTTGGGATATCCTCTAGGGTCATGAATGCTCTGGTGGCTGCCAGGAAACCCTCCACCAGGGCCACTTATGCTATGAAATGGATGCGCTTCTCCATTTGGGCTGCTGCTCGCCATTTGGATCCTTTAACCTGTCCGGTGAATCAGGTGTTGGAGTATCTACTTCCCCTTTCGGATTCTGACTTGGGGTACTCCTCACTTACGGTGCACCTTTCTGCCATCTCTGTGTACCATGTACCTATTGAGGGCAAAGCTGTTGCCCAGCTTGAAGTGTCCCACACATTCTTGCGGGGCATTTTGCATTCTCTCATTCGGGATCAGTACCTCCATGGGACCTCAGCTTTATGTTGGAGAAACTCACTCTACCTCCCTTTGAACTGGATGCGAGTAGACAGCTGCACTTTCTGTCATGGAAAGCACTCTTTTCAGTTGCTGTTACTTCTGCTCGTAGGATTTCCAAACTACAGGCTCTTATGTGTAAGGAGCCTTATTTGGTTTTTCACAAAGATTTGTGTACTAATCCTAGGTTTTTACCTAAGGTGGTGTCGGAGTTTACCTTGAATCAGTTCATCCACCTTCCAGTTTATTTTTCTGAGTATTCCAATCAGGGGAAGGCCTTGCTCCATATTTTGGATGTACATAGGATGTTGCAGTACTACACAAACCACACAAAGCCTTTCAGAGAATCTGAACAGTTGTTTGTTTCATTCGCCCCCAAGAGAGAGGGTGCTCCTGTTTCCAAGCAGTGTTTGTCTATGTGGTTAGCGAATTGCATTGATATTGCTGCCGCAAGTACAACAAACCCCTTCCGACGGTGATCAAAGGCCATTCCACCAGAGGTATGGCTGCCTCCATGGCTTGCTTCAGAAATGTGTCTGCTGCAGACATCTGTGCAGCTGCCACGTGGAGTTCTGTCCACGCTTTCACCAAGCATTACAGTGTGGACCTCACCGCGATGTGCAGGGCCAGTTTCGGCCTAGCAGTTCTTCAAGGCCTTCTCCCCTGAACTCTTGGCTGGTGATCTGGCCTCTTCCTGGTGGTGTTATCTTGGTGAAATCCAGTACTGCTTGGGACTCAGTCCTACCAGTGTGGCCTGCTGCAAGAGCCTTCCTTGAAGTACAGTATGATAGTACAGTTATGTATGAACTTAATGTAACAGTAGATCTTTAAGAGAAGCTGTTGCAGCAGGCCCTGCTTTGCCTCCCTCCTTCCTTCCCCCTGCTGCTCTTTGTCTCTCGCTCTACTTCTGCCTTTCTTTTGACTCTTAGGAAACCTCTTTCGTTCTCCTTTAGCTGGTCGTACAGGGTCTGCAGTGGGAGAACTGAGGTAGGTGTGGGGGACTGCCCACCAATATAGACTAGGTTGACTTCATCTGACTGATGTCGGCAGTGGGCGGTCCCCGGTGATAGACTGTTAGCTATAAGCTTTCTGTGTGGTTCTAGCACTTGGCATCTTAGCCCTAGCAGTTTGGCCTGCTGCAAGAGCTTCTCTTGAAGAGCTACTGTTATGGTATGTTTACATAACTGTACTTTTTTTGTGCTGCTAAATGATTGCATTGCAAAAGGACAAAGAATAGCAAAGCTGTGGCATCATTTGATGCTTGTAAAAACTGGGAAGTATCTCTCACGCATTCTCTGTGTAATGGAAAAACAGCTAACTTTCCAGTCAGTCTGAGTAACATGGCCATGCACTGGGGAAACTATGGGGAGGTAAGTTGCTGGAGCAAGGGGGCGGGGCAGGGTGAGGCAATTTACAAAACAACATTTAGCCAACATTATTTTCATACACACGGTATCCCAAAATAGTCTCCAACTAGTGTCACTTCGTTATTGGTCCTGATGGAGCTCAAATGTTCAGGTATCCTTTGGCTCTGTGTGGTCATTCCAATATAGACCATATTGAAAGGGCACCAAAACATGCAGCTTAAACACTCAGAGCTGCAGTTAATAAATTCTCATAGGCTCCTTTTTTGTTTACATTTTCTGCCGGGTGTTTACAGAATTTACCTGGAAGTGCCAATTTGCATACCGAACAGTTACCACATCTGAAAAAAGAAGGTAAAAATTGCAGCCAAATGTTTTGTCTCGGCCTCTCTTTAACAAAATGGCTGTGCTCTGGGGAGCCAGAGATATTTTTTCCCTGTTCCCAACTACCTTACGGGTCCAGTGCCCAACTTAACCCATCAGGGAATAGAACAAATCTGTCCCCTTCCCCAACAACCTGACAGATCAGTGCCAAACCTGACCCATCTGGGAATAAAAGGCAAATGTGGCCTGCCCCCCCTCCAACTACCTAAGTGGTCCCATTCCCAATCCAGCCCATCAGGGAATTAAAATAAATAAATAAACATGGCATTCTCTCCCATATTACCTTATAGGTTCACTGTGCAACCCAACCTGTAAGAAAATAAAAAAATCTCCTCCTTTCCCCAACAGCCCGACAGATCCAGTGCCCAGTGTCACCTGTCAAGAAATTAAAAAATCTGTTCTCCTTCCCAAACTACCTAACAGGTCCATTGCCCAACCCAGCCCATTAGGGAATTAAAAAAGTCCCCTTCCCTCAACAAAGTACGAGGTCTGATGGCCAACCTGGCCTGTCAAAATAAAAAAATATAACCCACCCCAAACAACCTGACAGGTTCAGTGTTCAACCAGGCCCATCAGGGAATTAAAAAAAAATCTGACCTTCCCCCCAACAAGCTGACAGGTCAAGTGCCCAACCTTGCCTGGCAAGGAATAAAAAAAAACTGGCCATCTTTCCCTCAAACATCTTACCAGTCTGGCACTCATCTGGCACATCAGGGAATAAAAAAACAAATCTTTCTCCCTTCCTTCAACTACCTGATTGGTTCTGTGCCCAACCTAGTTCATGTATTAAGCAAAACAGAGATAAGGAGGCACAAAGTGGTGAGCAGTAGGTGGAATAGTCAGGGTAGTAAAACACTGATCTCCCCATGCCTATCCACTCAGGTCACAGTGATGGGCTCTTACCCTGCACAGAAGGCTTGGAGCTGCTGCTACCCTGCTGCTACTACCAGTCTGTTCAGGCATCTCCACCTCCTCTGGCCAGCAACACACTACAATGGGAAACAGGACTGAGAGCATGCACTTCCAAGGCTGTAACCCCAAGTGCCAGTAATCTCTGCTTTACCACCTGACTCTCTCTCACTCTTTCCTTCTCTTGTACCTCAGTCTCAGCTCTGCACTCTTCCCAATATGCAAATAGAGATCACAGTGCCACACATGCTTCAGCCCAGCCCGATGCGCAGCAGAAGCATCCAGTACCCAACCTGGCCCTTCAGTGTTCCCTTCCAGCAAACTACTTGATGGGTCCAGTGCCTAACCCAGCAGGGAATAAAAACATCTGGCCCTCTTCTCCAACTACCTAGCAGGTCCAGTGCCCAACACACTGACAAAAAAATCTACCACTCTCCTCTCAACAACCTTACAAATCCCAAGTCGAACCCTGCTTATCATGGAATAAAAATAAATCTGTCTCCCTCCTTCAAGCTGCCTCTTTGGTCTGATGCCAAACCTGGCCCATCAAGGAATGAAAACATCAATATGCCCCAAACCTCCAAGACAACAATAGGAAGGGAGAGGGGGCAAACAGTTTCAGCCTCTGAAATAACACCAGTTTTCAGTCTTCGTCAAAGACAATTAACAGATAATGAAATCAATGTGCTGTGCAAGGGCCTCTCACTTGCACCAAGCCAGGCTGTTAGCCTTTTTGAACTTGAGGCCAACCTTCAGCATTTTTTCAGAACCTTAAGCCTTAAGTGTTTGTTTTCAGGTACACGAGAAGAAGTCATAATAGAGCCAGAATTTAAGAAGGCTTTGAATATTAAATCTTCCTTTAACCCACCTTTAGGAAAAATGCTCCAGTCGAGACATATCCACAGATAGTGGAGGAAGACATAAACTATTTAAAAAAAAAAAAGTTGTTTTCCTAAGTTTAATAACTTAACTAAAGAGGAGAGACAGGCCCTCAAGGAATTATCTAAGGATGATAGCTTCACAATCAAACCAGTGGATAAAGGAGGAGGTAATGTGTTACAGGATAGAAACATAGAAGCATAGAGAACAGTACTATCAAATGTGCATGTCTATACTGAATGACAGAAAGAACTATGCAATTTTGTCAGAAGATCCGACCAAAGACATAGCACAAACAAGTAAAGAAATGTTAACTGAATACTTGGAAATGGGTTGGTTAAAGGGCAAGGCAGTGTACATCCTGATCAAGGAGTTTCCCAGGGTGCCCACATTTGAATACCAGACCTGAAGGCACCAAAAACAAAACTCAGTTATTGCAAGAATTAGCACATTATATACTATACAAAAATTATTTTAAGTTTGATGGCGTATGTTATGAACAAGAATGTGGCACCACCATGGTAAGTACAATGGCACCAGCGTATGCAAATGCTTACATGTATGATTTTGAGCAACAACACATATTAAGGGCCCCATATTTGTAGCCAGCAGGATGCGCGTGCATAATGGTGCACCGCACTAATAAATTGGACCAGCCGGCTCTGGTGCGATATTCAAACAAAATGCATGATCAGAATAGACCATGCAGTCTGTTTGAATATCGGACCCTGGATGCGCAGCGCACAGCAAGCAGCTGCTATGTGTGACGCAGTGCATCCAGGGTGCAGGGCTGAAGACTGCCCATATGAGAGTGCGTGGCACATACCTGTATGCGCCGCTGCCCCCATGGGTGATATTCAGCCCAGATATGCAGATGAGCCCACTGGACATGCATGGCACAATGGGGCTATTTGCATGCTCATTTTGAGCTCATCTGCATGGCTGTGCTGCTGTGTTGTGTGCTGGGCAGCCCTCCCCAACCTCAATCGCTGTTCATGTAAATGTAAATCCCGAGCCCCAGTTCCATAGTGAAGTGTCCCCCACCCAGCCCCGATCACTGTCCAAGTAAACATAAATCCCAAGCCCTGGTTCCATAGTGTAGTGTCCCCACCCCCAACCTCGATCACTGTTCAAGTAAAGGTAAATCCTGAGCCCCGTTTCCATAGTGTAGTGTCCCCCCCAGCCCCAATCATGTTATAATAATTAAAAACCCCTTCCCCTAAGCCCCAATCACTGTTAACAAAATGACCGTCCCCAATCCCAATTCTCTAGTAGTCTAGTGGCCCCCCACCCTGATCACAGTTAAAATAATGAATTCCCCCCTCTCCGAGCCCTGAACTGTATAACAATAAAACTGTCCCTTCCCCTAGTAGTCAAAAGGCCCCCCACACCATTAGGCATTGACCCACCACCCTGCTCCTCCCCATCCCAACCCATGCTGGTGAATGGCACAGCCCTCCTCACCCTGCCACAGCCAGCTGCTGACTGATCAGTACTGGAGCACGTACAGTAAATAGTACGTGCTCATTGGTTGTCGCTGAGTGCATACTATTTACTGTATGCACTCTAGTGCTGATCAGTCATTGGCGGCCCAAGGCAAGGTGAGGAGGGCTGTGCCAGTAGCCGGCACAGGTTAGGGGGGAGCGGGATGGTGGGTCAGTGCCTAACAGGGTGGGTGGCCTTTTGATACCGGAGGAAGGGATGGCTGTATTGTTATATATTTCAGGGAGATGGGAGAGGGAATTAATTATTTTAACTGTGATTAGGACTGGGGGGGACCATTAGACTACCAGGGAATTGGGGACAATCATTTTGTTAATAGTGATCAGGGCTCAGGGAGTTTTTTTTTCCATTATTATAACAGTGATCAGGGCTTGGGGGGACACTACACTATGGAAACGGAGCTCGGGATTTATGTTTACTTGAACAGTGATCAGGGCTGGTGTGACACTACACTATGGAACCGGGCCTTGGGATTTACATTTCCTAGAACAGTGATCAGGGCTGGGAGGGGGACTGTGTACCCAGCCCTAGATTGTGCACGGGGCACCAACCTACCCCAGACATAGTTAAAGTAGGGCATCAATGGCGTAACTATGCGCCGGCGCAGCCAGACATTATTAGGCTTGACGGGGTTTCAATATTGTGATGCGCGGCTTATGCATGCAGAACCCTTCATTTGCATAGGCACATCACAGTATTGTGGGCGGTGGCGCAGTCAAGGGTGCTTGACATATCGGTGGCCTTTGAATATGGCCACGCCGCCAATGACCTGCACAAGTCCTGATGAGGTGCACGGTGCATCCAGGGATGTGCCGTGCATCTCATCTGAATATGTGCGCCTAAGTCAAGAGGTGAACCCTTACATTCAAAATATAGAGGCATGGTTATGTTACATAGATGACATATTTTTCTTATGGTCAAGCACATAAAGTAATTTAAAAGAATGTTATCCTTATTTGAATTTTAGAAATGACAATTTAAATGTATTGTGAATATAGTGAACAAAAAGTGACAAATTTGGATCTCACAATCAATTTGGAAACTAGGAAACTGACCAGGAGGCACAGGAAGAAAGCATCTTCCAAAGTAAGAGATGCTCCAAGTCAAGGGGGCACAAAATGAAGTTGGGGAGGAAGGCTCAGGGAAAACGTGAGAAAATATTTTTTCACAGAAAGGTGGTGGACACCTGTAATAACCTACTAAAGTAGGCACTAAAATGGTCACAGAATTCCCGCTGGCCCAGTGGTGTAGAGGACTGAGGCACTGGTGCCTTACCTCTTATCATGCCGATGACCTGGGGTCTGGAGCGACCTCGGGTGTAGGAGGTCATCTGGGGTGAGGAGGATTGAGCATCCCATGGGCTGCTTTCCTCCTTTGGGGAGGTGGGAGGGGACGACTGCTGAGGTACTGGCTCTTGGCGGCGGCTGGGGGCTGGTGCATGCTCAGGGGTCACAGTGTGGGATGGCATGGGCTGACGTCAGACATGCAGCACGCGGAAGTGTGCATGACAGCGCCCCTGACATCATTGCATGCCTGCGCTGCAGGGGCAATCATGGGGACAAACAATCCTCTGATGCACATGAAGGCTGGCCCTGACAGCACCGCAGCAGATGCACTCAAAGATAATTTCCCCCAAGCCCTCCCTCCAGGTCTTCTGCAGTATGTGGGATAAGTACCCACTGTGAAGCGACCTGGGGAGGTTAGGGTGAGGGGCCAGAGCTCAGGACTGCAGCCGGTGCAGGGTTGAGAGGGCATAGCTGGGTAGGGGGAAGTATAGGACCACTCCCCCAGCCGAGGAGGTAATAAAGAAATTAAGTAAAGGAAAAAAAGGTCACAGAATTCAAGAAGGAGTGGGATAGATACAGGGGTGTCCTGGAGGCAAGGGGAGGGGCTCCAAAGTTCAGTTTGGGCATGAGGGCCTTACACTAGATAGGGATTAATAGGGCAGACTGGGTGGTGACACGACTCCCATCCCCCAGCCCAGCCTCCCACTGAGCACCTGCCACCCCACACACCCCCAGACTGCCCCACACACACACACTCACCTGAATAGGTTCCAGTGTGAAGATCCACTCTCCCATTGAAGACACGTCTTGCTGCTGGAACTGGTGACTGCTATATGAGAAATAAGTCAAGTACGTTTCAATGTATTTCAGTGGATTTTCAAGTGCACTTACCTTATTTCTTATATAGCAGTCACTGTTTCCAGCAGCAAAATGCGTCTTCCATGGAACAGTGAATCTACACACTGGGATCTGTTCAGGTGAGTGAGGGTGTGTGGGGGAGTCTGGGGGTGTGGGGTGGTGGGTGCTCAGTGGGAGGCTGGGCTGGGTGTGCAGGGTTGTATCAGCAGAGGACCCTTCTTTTACAGATTAAAAAAAAAGACAACAGAGGGTGGGGAGGTTGCCACTAGACACCTCATTTAAATCAGCAATGACATGCATAAGGCTGAAACTGATCTAGATGGTGGGGGCATGTAGACTAATAATTTTTGCACTAACCACTGAGCCCCCTAACTGCACTTATTAATTGTTGCGATACACACACACACTGACTAATACATGTATATTCCAGTATAACACAGCAGTGCACTGTCTACACCCACAGTGCATTGCCACACACACTAACACACATACACTGCCTTATACTGTATGGAATTTATTTACTTATACATCTAACCCTAACTTTTATTATATTTTAGGATAAGCACTGTGTTTTGCAATAACTCCGTGTACTAATCTATGACATGACTGGATAACTGAGATAGTGGATCAAGGTGGTGCAATGGATATGGCCTATCTGGACTTCAGAAAGGCCTTCGGCACTGTCAACCATAAAAGGCTGTTTAACAAACTGCGCTGCCAAGGGGTGGATCCTAAAATAGTTCTGCGGTTGGAGAACTAGGTTGTGGTAAACAAGGAGTATTCTGGAGAGGGAGAGTTGATAAGCAGGGTGCCGTAGGGGTTGGTGTTGGGGCCAGTCCTCTTCAATGTCTTTATTGGGGACATTGCAGAGGGACTGGAGGGGAAGGTGTGCCTCTTGGCAGATGGTACAGAGGTATACAATAGGGTGGGCATGACAGGGGGTGTCGAAAGAATGAGGGAAGACCTTCAAAAAGTGGAGAAATGGTCTGAAGAATGGCAGCTGGGATTCAGTGCAAAGAAGTGCAGGATCATGCACTTAGGGCACAAGAACCGAGGGGCAAGGTACGAACTAGGTGGGGAGGTACTGACAGTCATGAAGCAGGAAAGGGACCTGGAAGTTATCATCTCAGAGAACCTAAGAGAAACTAGGCAGTGCAATAAGGTGGCTGGAAAGGTTAGCCAGATGCTTGGATGCATAGGGAGGGGTATCATGAGTAGAAAGTGGGAGGTCATCTTGCCGCTATATAAGACACTTATGAGACCGCACTTGGAATACTGTGTCTAGTTCTGGAGGCCCCATCTGAGAAAGAACATAGATAGGGTGGAGGCGGTGCAGTGGAAGGTAACTCAAATGGTGCAGGGCCTGCAGGATAACACCTATGAGGAAAGATTAAATGAGTTAAATATGCATTCCCTGGAGGAAAGGGGGAACATGACTCATCACCGGTATGAACAGAGTACAGGAAGAAGACATCTTCCAAAGTAAGAGATGCTCCAAGTCAAAGGTGCACAAACTGAAGTTAGAGGGGTAAGGCTCAGGTGAAACATGAGAAAATATTTTTTTCACAGAGAGTGTGGTGGACACCTGGAACAGCCTACCAGAGGGGGTGGTAGGGCCTAGAACAGTCACAGAATTTAAGAAGGAGTGGGATAGACACAAGGGTATCCTGGAGGCAAGGGGGGCTCCAGAGTTCAGTTTGGGCATGGGGCCTCACACTAGACAGGGTTTATTAGAGTAGACTCAGTGGGCCAAGTGGTCCTTATCTGCCATCAGCTTGTATGTATCTAAGATAACAAGCAGGGATAGAACACAGTGCCATACACACACTCACACACATGCACTGCTTCATGTTCTGAACTGTGCACTGCTAACATATATCACTACAACCATTTGCAAGCTGACTAGGAAAAGGTTAATGTGCTAGGAAACAGTTAACAGAGTGAGACACACACACACACAGATTAACTGTTGCAGATCTCCTAAACTGATAACACTCGCTCAGGAAAACACCGCTCTTAAGAATGTGTTTTATTTGGGCATCCCATATAACTGAAATGCCACACAGGAGGGAGCGAGGGAGTGTGCTTTGTTTTTCTTTTCTAAGTAATGCAGTTACTCTGAGTGCATCCACTGACTGTAATTTGAGCTGGCATGAGTATGCTCCATGTAGAAGAGATGTATTGAATCAAACAGTTGCACTCTCCAAAATAGTGCAGAGCAGGAACACACACCAAAGCCAAACTGCTCTAAATTGCTGTATCGAAGTAATTCTGGTCCAGCTAAAATTTTTTGAAGTCTGGAATTTGATGAGCTTCATTTTTCTACTGTGATAGCAAGATGTCTGCGGGGCTCCGCCAACTGCAGCTGTAAAAAGGCAGAATCATGGCTAGAAACCAAAAAGAGGGAAGAAGCTGTTTGTCACAAAGGAGCTAGCAAAACACGACAATAGGTTTGTTTCCTCAACAAAGTATAACAGTCAGTTTAAGCAAATAAAGTTCATCATAAATAAATATTGGTACCTTCTCACTAGAGGTCAACCTAATGTAGCAACATTTCAACAGAGTCCAATTGTGACTGCTAAGAAGGTAAGAAATTTGAAGGACCAACTAGTCAGGTCCCAGTTAAAAAAAAAAAACAGAGTCATCAGGAAGTCAGTTGCTTCAAACAACATGAAGTCTTGCTGTATTGTGACATATGCAGTTAGCCCTAGCACTTGAACTGCCCCGGAGATGAAAGAGTTAACTCTACGCAGAAGCATAGAACGTTGAGCTTGAGCTCGAATTTCAAACCTCTGTCTCTGGTGCTTCAGAGTGTAACTGTCAGATTCTTTACTCCACTTCAACAGCAAGTCGCTCAATTGCTCGCCGGCTTCGGTTCAGTAAAGTTTCATAAAAAGTGTCGGTTTCACCGATTTATTATTTTTCGGTTTTCAAGTCTCTGTCTACGGTACAGTAAGTGTGTAGATAGGTAGTGAACTGTTTTTTTGTTTCATTCTGGGGAAATTGTAATTTCTTCGGTTCCCTAGCGGTCGGTCTGGTTGGGAACCAACTGTTTCTGTTTGAATTTCTTCCTTTAGAATTTGTAGTGGTGTGCCGGTTCTGATCGGCTCCCCAAAAACATGGACTTTTACTGGTTTCTTTCCACAACCCGTAACATGGTTGGTTACCAATCAGAGACTATTACCTGGCATAACAGCTGTTAAGGGTAATTTTTGTTAAGTCTGGCCATGTCTGAGAAACCCAAAAAGAAAACCGGGCCCACTGGGTTTCAACACTGTGGTGAGTGTGGGGAGGCTTTTGCTAAAGCTGATCCTGACCTCATCTGTTTTTATTGTCTGGGGTTTGACCACCTCAAAACAGACTGTAAAATCTGTAAAAATGTTCCAAAAGCCACTATGGATAAAAGAATGAGTAGGCTAAAGGAAAGGGAGGCCGAGAAGTCCGCTGACCCGGATGGCCAGCCCAGTTCGGTTGCGGCCGAACCTAAGGAGATGCCCACTGACCTAGGCGATACCTCCTCAGGAAAAAGAGATCTGACTCAGAGGGGCTGGTTCCGGCGAAAAGAAAAAGGAAATCAGCCAGTTTGGATCCAGAACCGCGTACTCCAGCTGCTGAAGAGATAGCCAAAACGATAAGTATTGTTCAGCCTCTTTGATCGGTTCTGTCCGAACCAACGCCTTCGGCCAGGCGGTCGGTTCGGTTGGATCCTACTCCATTGGATTACGATCCAGATGCCTATTATGAATTGGAGTGGGGGGGGGCAAAGACTATCCAGAACAAGATGATGAAGATGATAATGATTTAGAAGATCTGTATGTGCCCATTGAACCGGACATTTCCCCAGACAGACCCTCCAATGTCTCCCCTCCCAGACTTTCTGAGCCCCCTTCCCACTACTTGCTCTATAAAAAGGTGGCTGAAACTCTCCAGCTCCCTATGGTAAAAGCTGCAGAAGAGACAGATGAGCTTGATTTTATCGAGATGATGGACATCCCAGAGTCTAAGAGGATGTCTATTCCCCTCCACAAAACCTTGGGGAAACAGACAAAAAAGATTATTCAGACACCAAACTCTTTACCTCCAGCGAACAAAAGAATGGACAGGAGGTACATGTTGTCGGGCTCAGGTACAGAGTTGTTGTACAATCATAGCAGCCATGTTGGGGTAGTGCAGGCTGCAGCCTGTGACAGGGCTAACATACCTTTGGCTTCACACCCCCCAAATAAAGACTCCAGAAAGGTGGATGCCATGGCCAAAAAACAATATTTGGCATCCTCCTTGGGACTCAGGCAGGCAAACTGTATGGCCTATGCAACCAGGTACTAGAAGTCCAAGTGGGATATTGTTCTGGAACTGGCCAAGCAGGCCTCCCCCCAGCTGGCCAAAGAGCTGGAGGAGGTGGCTGCTGAAGGGACTGAGGTATCCAAGGTACGATTCCATGCTGCTGTGGACTCAAATGATGTGGCATCATGAGTCATGGCTACATCTGTGTCTCTCATGAGATTTGCTTGGCTCAGACGTACTAGCCTTTCACAGGACACCTAGGCTAAGGCCATGGATTTCCCTATAGTAGGTAATTCTTTGTTTGGGAAGCAGACAGAGGCTTACATGAAGAAAATGGATGAATACAGGACCACTTACAGGAGTGCTCAAGCCAAGGAAAGGAAAGCCACTCCCCAGAGGCAGCAGTCTAGGGGCTGGGGCAGGCCTTTTCACAGGCCTTTCGACCAAGTTCAGGCCTCCTCTCCCTTCCAACAGAGGGGATTCTTCCAAGGAGAAGGCAGGAGAGGGATGAGCAGGGCTGCATCCTGTTCCCAGTCTAAGACTTCTGCCAAGCAGACACCCTGATGTGTCAGCCCGGGTCGACTCCACAATTCCAGTAGGAGGCAGGCTGACTTACTACTTCCAGGCCTGGAAGTCTGTTACCTCAGACAGGTGGGTCCTGGAGGTAGTAAGGCAGGGATTGGCCCTGTTTCAAAAAATTTCCAAAAATGAGGGTCAGGTCTTTTCCTCCTGCAAACATCTCCAAAACCATTGCTTTAGAAGTAGAGGTTTCTTCTCTGTTGGCTCTCAGAGCCATGGAGAGAGTTTCTACTCTACACAGGGGCAAAGGTCTGTATTCCAGATACTTCCTTACCCCAAAGAAGACAGCAGAGTGGTGACCCATCCTAGACTTACGGTATTTTGAACAAGCACATTTTAAAACAAAGTTCAAAATGGTGACTCTGGGAGTAATTCTTCCCTCTCTAAGGCCAGGGGACTGCTTAGCTTCCCTGGACCTCAAGGATGCCTATTTCCATATTCCCATCAGGTGCTCCCACAGAAAGTACCTCAGGTTCGAGTTGCCTTCAGGCCATCATCAGTTCAGAGCTATGCCTTTCGGTCTAACATCAGCTCCAAGGGTGTTTACAAAGTGTCTTGCAGTAGTAGTGGCCTTCCTCAGAAGACAGGGTATTTCCCTATTTCCATACCTGGATGACTGGTTCATTGTAGGGCAGTCTTCCGACCAGGTCAAGTCAGCTCTACAGGTCACTCAGGATCTGCTCAGTTCCCTGGGGTTCCTTCTCAACTTGCCAAAGTCAGTTCTTGAACCAATACAGCTTCTCACTTTCATAGGGATAGTTAGATACTGTTCAAGCAAAGGCATTCCTTCCACTAGCAAGAGTTCCGTCCCTTACAGATCTCACTTCCTCTTTTCATCCGCTGGTTTCTCGTCCAGCAAGACATTTTCTTCAGCTCCTAGGCCACATGGCCGCTTCCACTGCAGTGGTGCAAGGGGCCAGGTTCCAGATGAGAGACATTCAATTCCATTTAAGATCCTTTTGGTCTCAGAGGAAAGACTCTCTTACCAAACTGATTCCAGTGACTCAGACTCTGGTACAACCTCTCCAGTGGTGGCTGGACCAAGACAATCTCAGGCAAGGTGTCCATTTCTCAAGCAAACTCCTTCAGTGGTTCTCACCACAGATGCTTCTCTCCTGGGCTGGGGAGCCCACCTGGGAGCCCTCACAGCACAGGGGGTCTGGTCCCGAGAAGAGTCTCTCCTTCATATCAATCTTCTGGAACTCAGGGCAGTATTCTTGGCCCTTCAGCTGTTCTCGGACTCAGTGAGGAACAAAGTGGTTCAAGTCAGGACAGACAACACTACCACCATGTGGTACATCAACAAGCAAGGGGGCACTCGGTCTACGGCCTTGTGCATGCAGGCCATGAAAGTATGGTCTCTGGCCTACTCCCTTCAGATTTCCCTAATAGCAGTCCACCTTCCAGGGAAGGACAATGTGCTAGCAGATGCTCAGAGCAAAATCTCCCAGGCCATCACGAATGGACCTTGGATCCGCTCATCCTGAAAATAATCTTCACCAGGTGGAGCACTCCAGAGATAGATCTCTTTGCAGCCCCACACAATCATCAGCTTCCCCAGTTCTGCTGCAGACCTCCAGTCCTGGGGACTGTTCCCCTTGATGCTCTAATATTGGATTGGGAAGGCAGGTTTCTTTGTGCCTTTCCCCTGTTGCTCATGGTTCTAGTCAAGATCAGGTCACAACCCTGCACAGTGATTCTAATTGCTCCAGACTGGCCAGGCAACCTTGGTATCCTCTGCTGTTGTCCTTAGCAGTCTCACTTCCCCTGTCTCTTCCCAAGAGACACAATCTCTTAACCTCCTCTCAGGGGAGGATCTGGTACCCCAGTGTCCAGTCTCTCAATCTCGAGGCCTGGTTCTTGAAGAGTTAGAGTACACAAGCCTGCATCTCTCTCTCTCAGGGAGTTTTAGACATCCTCAAGGGTTCTCGGAAACCCTCTACCAGGAAAACTTATAATTCTAAATGGAAAAGATTCAGCATTTGGTGTTCACACAGGAATATCCTGCCAGATGCTGCAGGTATTGCCACAGTGTTAGATTATCTGGTTCACCTTAACGGTTTAGGCCTTAGGCCAGCCACTTTAAAAGTTCACCTAGCAGCTGTTTCTCCATTTCTGTCAGCAGGGAAGGGCTCTTCTCTGGCATCCCACTCTGTTTTTGGAAAGTTCTTTAAAGATTTGACTCATATCAACCCTCCTTTTAGAGAGCCTACCCCAGCTTGGGATCTCAATATCTGCATTGCTCAGCTTATGCAGCCACCCTTTGAACCCTTGGCTTCAGCTGAGCTTAAGTACTTGACCTGGAAAACTGTGTTTCTGGTAGCTGTCACTTCTGCCAGGCGAATTAGTGAATTACAGGCCCTGTCAGATGAACCTGATTTTATCTCATTCCATAGATAAGGTGGTCCTCAGAACCAATAGGAGGTTCTTACCCAGAGTGGTCCCAGATTTCCATCTGAACCAGTCCATGTCCCTTCCTGTGTTTTTCACTGATCATTCCTCTTCAGGAGAAAGAAGGTTACACAATTTGGTTGTTAAAAGGGCACTTAGCTATTACATGGAGCATACTAAGGCACATTGGAATGATTGTCTTCAATTGTTTCTCACTTATGGTGAAGTGGGA
This sequence comes from Neoceratodus forsteri, assembly GCA_016271365.2. NCBI lineage: Eukaryota > Metazoa > Chordata > Ceratodontiformes > Ceratodontidae > Neoceratodus > Neoceratodus forsteri. Next base: position 244,035,289 of record CM057451.1, read on the forward strand.
AAAAGTAGGCCAGCTACTAAAAGAACTATTGCCAGGTGGACTGTAGCCTGTATACTATTCTGTTATACCAAACTAGGTAAAACACCTCCCTCAGGCCTGAGGGCCCACTCGACTAGGGGTACAGCAGCTTCTCTGGCTGCTGCCAGAGATATACCTTTGCTAGAGATATGCAAAGCAGCCACCTGGAAAATGGTCCATACATTCACCAAGCATTACTCTCTGGATATCTAAGCTAGGAGTGATGCAAGGTTTGGTACAGCAGTACTGCATGCAGAGCCTATTCCCAAAATAGGTCCGGTACCCTCCTCCATGGAGGTACTGCTTGGTAGTCTGCATATGTCAGAATACAGCAAGAATTCATGTTGTTTGATGAAAAAATTACTCATCTTAGTAATTGTGTTTCTTCTAATGGAGTCTTGCTGTATTCTGACCTCCCTCCCCCACTAGAATCTAGTTTTTGGGGATGTGGGCTGGCAGGTACAGTGTTGCACCTCAGGGGTGTACCTTACACCTCTCCCTTTGAGTGGGGTGGTGGTTGTTGTTTCTTGTTGATATATATATATATATATATATATATATATATATATATATATATGTATATTGTTCACTACCTGGGTTTTTCTATTTTGGGTTCTTGACTTGAGTGTTTGGGACCCAAAATTTTACTTATTAGTTTATTGTTTACAATTTCCACACCAGGGGTGTAGTTAGTTAGTTGCTCGTAAGAATCTGATGGTTACACTCTGAAGCACCACAGACAGAGGTCTGAAATCCAAGCGCGAGCTCAACGTTCTATGCTTCTGCATAGAGTTAACTCTTTCATCTCCGGGGCAGTTCAAGTGCTGGGGCTAACTGCATAGGTCAGAATACAGCAAGACTCCATTAGAAAAAACACAATTACTAAGGTGAGTAATTTTTTATTTTGGGCCCCCTACAGCTTGTAATGACCCCCTCTGGCGGATGCTCCATATGTAGTCATACCAGTTCATGATGATATTTAAACATCCCCATAGATGGAAGGAATATAGTATTCAGCATCACATAGATTGTGAAACACATGGTGTTATATATGTACTTCAGTGCCTGTGTGACCTACTGTACTGTATGTAGGTAAAACAAAAAGTGCTTTAAAGATTAGAATACAAAAACATAAAATATCAGGAGAAAATGATAAAACATCACCTGAAGCTCAGCATTTTAGAGTGGCAGGGCACCAAGGATCATCATTATGGTTTAGAGGGGCTAGAAGTTGTATCTAAGCCAAATTGAGGAAGAGATTATATTACAATGTTAGGCAAAGCAGAAATGAAGTGGATTTTTAATCTGTCCGTTTTAGATCCAAAAGTAACTGGTTTGCATGCTGGTAACATGGTTCTTGGTGGTTTGTGAATAGAATTATGGCATTATAACATCAGTATAATTATATATGGTGTATGGTAGAATGTTCTTATTAGTTAAATTCCATCTTTTCCTAAAGCTGTAGTACCATCGATGTGTCATCATGATGTTGTTATACCATTGATGGTACGTCACATCGATGGTACAACAAAATGGAATGAACATGCGCAGCCGTTTCCTAGGCAGCATGGGCTGATCGAACACCTAGATTGCAGTTTGAAGTCTATAGTCAAATGTGACAGTTACATGGCTCATAGTCCCCCCGACCATCCAGAAACCCTCCTACCCCACTCGCACTTACTGATTCTGTTTAGCAAGAAGGTATCTGTTTCCAGCTTTTTGTCTCTTTTTTGTGTGTCAGTTTAGATCTGGAAAGCACTGTGAGCGGGACTGCCAGCTGCAACGATTCATGGCCCAACTCTGTCTCCTGTATTACGGCAACTCGGATTGGACTTTAGTCACTTTATAGTCATATGAAGTATTGCCCTCAGTGTGAGCTTACCTTTAGCAGTGGGCAACAGCAGTACTTCAGAACTAATTTTTTTTTTAAAAAGTGGTTTGTGACATCGTGGGACTGGGGTATGAGTGAGGATTGTTTTGGGTTGGGGGGTGGGGACACACAAAGATTTAAATCGCATCACATGGACCAAAGAAGTGTTCCGCTGTTGATATACTGATGCCCATACACTGTACAAGACAATGGATGGGCATCAGTAAACAACAACACTGTCTTCACTTCTTGAGGTTGTATGACAACTGTAAACCTCTCGAGCTTCGCTCTCGAGGTTTATATGGTTGTCATGACAACCTCTCGAAGTGAACAACAGTGTTATTGTTCACTGTTGCCCATCCATTATCCTCTATATTGTGAACGGTTTAGAAATGTGCCATATAAAACATTGTGAACTATAGGACATGCCATTATATAGTTGAAATAGACTAGATGATTCATAGTTTTGTTATTAGTATATCAAAACATAGTGATTTATTTAACATTCCCTGCCCCCCACACCCTTTATTTCCATCTCCTCTACACTGTCTGTATGACTTTAGGGCAATGTCTTCATCAAGATCATATTTTAATAATAAATTACAGGTTGAAAACAATATATATTGGCATATTTTTTATTTTATTTATTTAATTTTTGTTAACCAGGTAAGTGCACTAGCCAAAACTGACTATTTTCAGGAACGACCTGGGAGAGTACAACAGGTAAATACAAACAGGTAACAATTCTAGAGAGCAGTTACAATACATACAGATGTGGGGTTACATACCATGGGTGGGATATTCAGAATGCGTCAGGTAGGGGTGCAAGCCTGGGCGCAGCGCAACTGGGATGCGCCAGGGCATGGTCCGGGTGATATTCAGTGGTGCTGCACCATGGCTCAGCACTGTTGAATATGGCACTGGGGCCGTCTGCACTGTGCATGGTGCAGTGGCACTGCACCAGCGCAAGTGGCAAGTGAGGAGCAGGGGGATGCGCCAGCGCAAGTGCAGGTGCGCTAGGTGCAGCAGCCATGATATTCAGCACTGGGCATGCAAATGAGGCCATTATGCATGCACGGTGCAAAAGGGGTAATTTGCATGTCATTATGGCCCCATTTGCATGCAGGTGCGCCGACCCCCAGCGACTTGCACCTGGTGCCCTGCCAGGCTGCAGCCATCGGGGACCGACGCCCCGTGCCCCTCGGCAGACAATGCGCCCCAGTGCCTGATCGCGGGCATAACATAAATAAATCCCTGTTGGTCCAGTGGACCTGCTCCCCTGCCCGATCGCGGGCTGCAGTGAAAATAATATACCCTGATGGTCCAGTGGACCCAATCCCCAGCCCAATCGCGGTCGAATAATGCAATTATTTATTTATTTATTTTAGTTTATTTTTGGTAACTGGGTAAGGCCCACTAGGCACAAGTGCCTGTTTTCAGGGGTGACCTGGGAGCACTGGGCGGTTAAGTGACTTGCTCAGAGTCACACAGTATGCAGGTGGAGGTCGTGAGAATCAAACTCAGGTCTGGTCTGCTGGATGTATCAAGCTCATTCACACCTCGTTCCTCTAACCTCTAGGCTATACTGCCAGCCCAATTCATTTCGGGACTGTGTAGTGCAGTGCAGTCTGCACGCCCATTGGCCACGCAGTGGACCAATAGGCGACAGTCAGACAGTAATGTCAGTCAGCGGGCGCCGGGCGGCGCTATGGATGGGAGCTGCCACCTACCGCTGACCGGAGGGGGAGCGGGGTGGCGGGTCTCAGTGGGCAGGTGGGTACCGCTGGGCCACCAGGGATTTAATTGCATTATTCGCCCACGATTGGGCCGGGGATTGGGTCCACTGGACCACCAGGGAATTAATTTCTTTATTCGCCCGTGATTGGGCCGGGGATCGGGTGCACTGGACCACAAGGGAATTAATTTCTTTATTTGCCCACGATGGGGCTGGGGATCGGATCCACTGGACCACCAGGGGGTTACTTTCTTTATTTGCCTGCGATCGGGCCGGGGATTGGGTCCACTGGACCACCAGGGATATATAGCTATTACACCCGCAATTGGGCGGGGGGGCACAACGCCCGTACTGTGTCACTGGAGGTCGGGTGGCCACCCACAGCAGGCGGCTGCCGTGTTGCGCCCTGCAACATGGCAGCTCACCTGTGGGTGGCCAGGGCTTGCTCCTGCTTTTCAGGGGCGGATCTTTGCACCCCCCTGTGCAGCGCAAGGTGGGTTTGTGCCTGCATATGTGCCACACATCCCGGGCTGCATATCGGGATGTGCCGCATATGGATGGATGGGCACGCCCCTGCACTTGCGCCGCATACATTACTGGTGTGCCCCAGTGCATCGAGATTTGCACAGCACAACATCCCCCTTTGAATTTCGTGCTGGGGCACATCAATGGGTTGCGCATGGTGCAACACTGTTGCGCCATGCACAACCCCTTTGAATATCCCACCCCATGTCAACAGAGAATACAGAGGAAAAATAACACATATTACAAAAGTGCTATACAAATCAGCAGTAGTATATGAGGTGTAAGGAGTATAACATGTAAGAGCTAGAAGTAGAAGGAATAGGGTAGATAAATGGAAGACAGCAGGTCGGGGTAGAGAAACATGTAAGGAAGATATATTAGGGGAGGGAGAGAAGATAGGGATGGGGTAATCAAGTGTGGCTAAAGCAAGTGCAGGTGTCAGTGATTGAGTCATCATAGCTAGCAAGCAGTGCATTGAATTCAAAACAAAAATATGTGCATAGACATGTAAGACAATTGTAGGAACAAAACTAAGTTGATTCAAATATTTTATTATTATAATTTTATTATATTATTAATTACTATTTTATATTCTTTATAAGGGCTTAATTATAAGGGATGCTAAAATACTTATGGTTAAAATCAGTGTTCACATGAGTTTACCTGGAAAAGGGTTCTGCTTTTAATCTTGAGGGCACTTTGACTGAGATGGGAATATGACATCACTCCCTTATAAGGCGCTTACATTTCATTTTAAAACAGTGATATTATGAGACACCTTTCTGCAGTGTTAGTCCAGAGCAAGGAGGCCCTGCATCCCTGAAAGGTCAAAGGTCCCAGGATCTCCTTGGCTACAACCAGATAAGATGAGTGGTTGCTATGAACTTGACAGGTGATATGTAACATCTGGATTATGTGCTAAGGTGGGTCTGGTACAGACTAATACCTCTTTTAAAAAGCACCATTCACTACAATGGGAATGATGAACTTTTAACAATTGCAAAGTTGTATGAAGTCCCATTGAGATCAAATTCAGACACTTAATAAGGGATGAAGAGATCTGTAAGGAGACTGAATCTCCGGTCTGCAAGTGTTTTGTAATGCTTGCTATTTACAAAACTTTGTCACACCAGAACTGTCATAGATAAACAGACTCGTTTTACCTTAAAAGGACCTTATGACCTTTCTAAAGATGTAACTGTTGATTAAGTACCTGGAAGCAGAATTTAGTCACTTCATGTTAAAAAGTTTCTTAGTGAGCTCCAAGCTGCATGATGTCACACTTCATTAAGCACAAACAAAGAAGCCATGTGGTTGTAAGAGAATCTTGTGTTTTAAAACATTCCTGAAGACATTTTATGAACAACTCATATTATTCCGAAGCCTAGAATATTTAGAAAAAGTCTATAACCTTGTTTTGAAAAACGTTAGAAAAAAATAAAGTTATAGCTCTTACAAACCTAATTCAGGAAATACAGGTCCTAGAAACATGGAAAACATGTTAAAAGACTCCATTCAATGAGAGAAATCCAAAAATGTTGGTTTAAAAGTTATATCATTTTGCATAAAAAATATAGAAGAAAAAAATAATTTAAATTATAAAAGTGAATTGAAAGCCAGTGGGAAGTCCTTAGGGCAGTGATAAATGTCAGCCATTCATCATCTACAAGGACCAGTCAAAGTTTGGTGATGATATCACTCAACCTGGAAACATATAGGCAAATTTGGCCCGGCCCACGGCAGAACTGCCTGATTCTTGGTGCTGGATGGACCCCACGTTGCTTGGACTGGAAAACCTGGTTATTTTGGACTTTTACTAGGCCGAAAGCCTGAAGCCACTCCTGTTTGGGACCAGCATTTGGGTTAAGCCACTGTGCCCACAAGGGAGTGCTAAGGACAAGCTTGAAAGTCTGCACAACATTGCAATGAGATTCAGCTGCAAACTACTTGTTACGGAAAGGACTTTTTCCAATATTGGATGAAACAAGATCTATGTTTTATATACTGAGTATCGACTGAAGTAATGTTTTGGAATTTCTGCAAAAATCCTGGACAAGAGACTAACTTGGACATTCATCAGCCAAAGCAAACCTGCAGTGCTGTTGGATAACAATGAGTCCAGAGTTGCGGGTTCGAGAGCAGAAAGGAATTGAAACAGGAAAATGTCATAGACTCCAGTTATCTAAACAACTTTGCTGTCCACAGGGAAATCCTTTCCTACAAACTGTCGTGTTGCTGAACTGTTCAAATCTTGTTGCCTGATTTTTCCTGCCAAAATCCTAACAAGTGACTTTTGATGCTTCATGACATTTCAAGCAAGGAGGATCCAGCCTGCACTGCTTCATTGATACCAGTAGAGTCTAGGGCTCCAGGTTCGAGGGTGAACCAGGGGAAAGACAAGTACTACAGCCAAGCCACTGAAGGACTTTTCAACATCCAGAAGACGCATTTCTCACCAAGATTTTGAAAGTTAAAAAAGAAAGAAGACCAAGCCTACAGATAACCAGAAATTTAAATATTATTTAAATGATTTCAATTTTAATACTTTAAATTGGCATTTAGTGAGGTAACATAGTGAACTTTTAACTACAAAACCTTGGGTATATAGTTCAGCTGAAATTTATACAAAAATAAATATATTTTGCATGCTATGAAGTTTTGAAAATAAGTCTTATACAGGAATATAATCTGAGACACTAATGCAATGAGTTTGCATGTTCTTATATCGGAAGGTCATACTAAATACCAGTATGCTGAAAGCATAGTATATAGCCAATGCCATTTATTGTGTTGAATATTGTTTATTCATTTGCATTGTTTATGTGCTGAAATGTGTTTTATTTGTTTTACTTGATTTTCTGAAACCTTTGTTGTTCATGTTTACATTATTTTTATTATGCTTGATAGTTATACAAATTAGGGATGCCTAGAATCATTGTATATAGGTGTTAATAAAATATATATATTTGTCATATTTCTGAGTGTGGCAGAAACATTTTTCATTGTTATCCAGAACCTGGAGAACAGGGATGATATCATATTTGAATTTTATAATTATTTGGGGGTATTTTTGAAAATATTTCGGGGTAAGGCATGAGGTAAATCCAAGTGCTGCATTATTAAAGTGATATTCTAACCTAATGTTCCGACATATTCACCAAATACTTGTTACCTGAACCTGTGATTTTTTTCAGTCAGCTAGAGCTTGCATCAGCCCTCGAAATGTTCATTTTCTTTTTCAAGTGTTTTGTTGTCAGTTGCCACAGCAACTGAGCATGAGCACGCTCATGTATATCAGAGGAGCACCAGCATTCCGAGGTGATGTCAGGCTGATGCAGGCTCAAGAGGAAGTGGGATCTTGGGCAGCAGATGCTACCAGGAAGCATACTGCAGGGTGAGATACAGCCCATTTCTAATATGCATTTTCAGAGTATGGGCATATTATGGATAACCATGAAGATAGAATCAGAAACAATATCAAATTTAAGCTTATATTTGCAGATACAGTGGAAACCTTATGCTGTTATATCAGACAGAGTACCTTATAAGAGGCTTAGCCATTGGTTGAGAGAGGTATTTTTTAAAAGCTTTTCTAAAGTTTTTTTTTTTAAACATCTGATATGTTGAAAGAAAACAAAGGGATAAATATTAAATTCTGTTCAACATTGTTATATAAATATATGGTTAACCACAAAAAAACAGTAATATGGGGACACATAGTAGCATTTTTAAATGCATGTTGAAAACCCAAATTGAATATTAAAAAAGGCAGGATGGTTCTAAGAATTTAATTTGTTCCTGTATATCATACAAATAAAAGTAAAGGTATGTTTCAGAGCACAGTGCCTGAATGTGCACATAATATTATGAGTCTAGCATCACATACAAATCAACAAACTTTTATACAGCATTAGCTGAAATGTCTATATAAAGGGTTTTCTAAAAATGCTGTTATAGGAGTTTGTGTAAATATAGTACACAGGACAGTTGTGGTCATTACAGCTGAGAGTTAATTCATAATTAAAAGAAAAAAGTTTAATTAAATAAATATAAGTTACCATTGCAGAAAATTTGTTGAGCAAATGAAGTGAGAAGTATCTTTTGTGCTTAAAATATTTGTTTACAACTAAGGTAATCAGCTGTTTAAGACAATGTAAATTGTCCTGTACAACAAAAGTGTTTGCTTACAGATATTTATATTACCTTTTTCTTGTTTTTTATAGACTTACTAATCATTCCCCTTGAGAAAGCATATGAAATTAGGTGAAATGTTGGGGTGAATTTAAAATGAAAATAAAATTATTCAGAAGAAGCACCCATTGGTTTGTGTGGCTTTATCACAAAAGCACAGCACCGGCAGATTCTTATATATCTTCACATCAGAAGAACCTTCAATAGAGATGCAGAAGTATTCTACTGGTCATTACCCAGGCTCATAGCAGCAATAAAAACATCTGACCCACCCACCCCCAGCTACCTAACAGGTCTAAGGCCCAACCTGACCCATCAGTGAACAAAAAAAAATCTGTCCCTATCCTTGCCAACTACCTGGCAGTTTGAGTGTCCAACCTGGACCATTAGAAAATTTAAAAAGCAGTGTGATATGGAGGGGGGACTATAAGTGAGTGTGATGCTTGGGGATGAAGCTAATTGCCTGGTGTTGGGTGGCTTTAACCAGTGTGCACAGTGTAAGGAGCATTTCTGAAATGTACATTGCTGCTGTGTCAAAGCCCTCCCAGTGGACACTGCAGTATATACAAAAGAATCTATAAAACTGACATTGCATATGGTCCTTATATAACTACAGTTGAGACTGGTGAGACAATAAGGCCTGCTGCAAAAATAAACAAAGTTAACAACATAAAAAAGGCAACACAGCCTTGTAGGCATCAGCCAAATATTGCTTTATTTATTTGATAGTTTAGAACAATGGGCTGAGTTACACGTCCATGTAATCAGCCATGCCTAGTACTGTACAAATAAAACCTACAATACAGTATAGACAGAGTTCAAACATGAAACAAAAAAAATCACAATATTTTATTTTACATGATCAGAGACAAGAAAGATTTTCAAACATTGAAGACTAACTTAGCTTTAGTAATTATATTACTGTACTCGGGCTATAAACAGGTAATAAATAAAGATAATCAGCTAAATTAGTGATGTTTTACCTGCTCCATTTTTCTTCAATAGTTACTTGTTCTGACTTCTTTTAATTTCCTAACTCACTGTGTCCTTTTCTATGACAGAATCAAGTGGAAGAATGGGATCGAAAGCTAAGTGTTTTTGCGCGAACTCTGGAAGAATGGATGACCTGTCAGAGAAACTGGCTCTTTCTTGAACAGATTTTTCTAGTTCCAGACATTCAGAGGTAGGAATACAGTCCTAGTACCACTTCTGAGAAACCAAGGAATATCTTCTAATTAACTGAATTTTGTACACTACAATACTAGTTTATTAAAACAAACCTATAATGCACAGGGTAGTTTTAAATTATGTAATAAGATTAAAATAACATGTTAACTAAGTAAGCAACTGTTAGTACTAAGAGTTGGTGTACTGTATGTTGTCATTAGCTGTTCTTTCTGGTTTGGTCTACATCTTCTTTTTATTAAATAGTACAGCTCCTGTCCCTGTTCGCCCCCTCACCCTCTGCCCTCGGTCCCCTTGGTTTGATGGGACTTTGAGGGAGTTGAGGTGAGTGGGACGAAGGTTGGAACGGCACTAGCGGAAATCGGTCCTTGATGCTGACAAACTTAGATTGATGGCTCATTATACTGAGTATCAATCGGCTATCTCCTGTAAGAAGGCAGAGTTCCTGTCCAGAGAGATCGCTGCCACTCAGAATCGACCAGCTCAGCTCTTTCAAACTGTTGACAGACTGTGCAATCCAGCCTGTCTGCATTCTTGGAGAGCGTTGTCACAAGAGAAGTATGATGAGTTTGCTCGATTCTTTCTGGATAAAGTTGCTGACATCAGGTCTGAGATCTGCGTAGCGCATTCCAGTGGGAGTGGCGATGGTCGGTGGGAGGTTGCACGCCCTCGGTTTGTCGGGTCTGACTTTGACCGGTTGGCGATCATGGATATTGTGAGGATCATCCAGAGTATGCAGCCGACCTGCTGTAGTTTGGACCCGGGCCCAACCCAACTCCTAGTGGGGTGCATTGATATTATCAGCCCTGTCCTAGCTCAGATAGTCTGGGGTTCATTAGAGACGGGTGTGTTTCCTTACACCTTGAAGAAGGTGGTGGAACACCTCTCCTTAAGTAATCCTCTCTTGACCTGGATTGTCTCACCAACTACAGACCTGTCTCTAACCTTCCCGTTGTGGGTGATGTTATTGAGAAGGGGGTCACGCTGCAGCTGGAGGACTACCTTACCATCCACAATGTCTATGATCCTCTACAGTCTGGATTTCAGAAGAGGTACAGTACAGAGACTGCCCTTGTTCAAGTACTCCGTGATCTCCTGGTTGCGAGAGATTGGAAGAGTCGCTCCATCTTGGTTCTTCTTGATCTCACTCTGGCATTTGACACTGTGGACCATGGTGTGTTACTAGAATGCCTGTAGCTGATCTGTGGACTGTCTGGCATAGTCCTCAGGTGGTTCCACTCTTTTCTCACTGGCAGGTCTCAGAGAGTGGTGTCAGGAATTTATACCTCCGACCAGGTGTCCCTGACTTGTGGGCTGCCGCAGGGCTCTTTTTTATCACCCATGTTGTTTGCAGTGTATATGCTGCTGTTGGGAGACATTGTAAGTCAGTGTGGGCTAAGTTTTCACTGCTATGCAGATGATACTCAGCTATACATGATCTTTGTGCCCAAGCAGGATAGTGCTATCTCGACTTTTAACAACTGCCTCTCTGAGATTCAGGGCTGGATGACTGCCTACTGGCTGAGGTTATACCCTGATGATACCAAGGTGTTGGTTGTGGACCCTGGTTGTTGGGCAGAGGGGATTTCAGCTAAGCGGCCTTCTGGGTGTGGCTTGGAGGCAGCCAGCTGATGACCTCTGACCAGTTGCAAAATCTGGGCATTATTTTTCACGATGGAGTGACACTTAGATTTCAGGTGTCATCTATCAAGACCTCATTCTACCATCTGAGGAATATCACCCAGATTAAGCACCTGGTCCCGCCTGATGACCTGCCAACATTGGTCCATGCTTTTGTGACCTCCAGCCTTGACTATTGCAACTACCTTTACCTAGGGCTACCGGGGGTTGATATCCGCCGCTTGCAGCTGGTGCAGAATGTACAGCCAGGCTGTTGACAGGTTTACCAAGATCATGCTACATCACGTCTGTGCTCTGCGACCTGTACTGGCTGCCTATTCAGTGGCAGATCACCTTCAAGGTTGGTTTACTGACCTGTAAAGCCCTACATGGACAGGGACCGCATTACCTGCAAGATCTTCTTTGCCCCTACCGGCCCACTCCGCTCCCGATGAGGGATTGCTAGAGGTTCCCAGGGTCATCTAAAGACCTTGGGTGCCAGGGCATTTTCATTTGTGGCTCCGACCCTGTGGAACTCTCTACCTTGACGGGTAAGGCAGTGCCTGTGGAGAGTTTTAAGTCTGCATTAAAGGAGCATTTGTATAATCTCACCTTTCTGGAGTTCAGATGAATTGTTTTACAGATATATACTTTATTATTTATTGACATTCCTTACTTCAATGTTTTAATTGTTTGTACGAGCACTTTGATACTCTGTTAAATTGCGCTTTTTTATAAATAAAGCTGAGTTGAGTTGAGCTCCTGTCAGACAATGTGGTAGTGGCAGTACTCTTTGCTTCCAACTGGAAGGTTCAGATTTGAGGGCAGACCTGGCAAAAGATTTGCAAAAGCTAGTTTTGAATGCAAGTCCCCATTACATCCAACTTTGGACACACAGAAATTGTATCCAGATATTGGCATGTTACATCTCTGCATCCATGTGATACAGGAACACCACATTCACTGTGGTCTAGTGTGTCTGTTTTGTGGTCATGGCTGCACTGAGCAGCCAACTGCTGCAAAATTAGCAGCTGTTGGAAAATTGACTGATTGCACATCTAACGTACAAGATACATTGGCATTGCCTAAGTATATGAACACACCTGCCTTCGTGAGCATTGAGCCCACATTGGAATATCCTGCCAGTGGTGTCCCAGGCTTTGGACTAGGGGAAGCTGAACAAATAAAGGAGTCATTGTGCTTCATCCTCGAGTGGGGATGGGGGAACACAGTGTTGAGCACTTTCACTAGCCAACTCAAGAATAACGTTAACTGTTACTATGAAGGGAGACATTCACCTGTCCTCCAAGCCAATAGATCATGTGGCAATAGTGGCTAGAGGAAAGGAGGAAAGACAGCTTGAAGTAAAAATTATAAAGCTATATGAGAATATAGGAAGTGAGAATATGTTGACATGTACCAAGTATTTTTTAAAAGGTTTTATTATGGGGCTTTCATTTATAATATAACATATGGGACAGCATGAAAGGTAAAATCTATCTCTTTGTGGATGACACCAAGCTCTGTGGAAGAGTAGACATGGGAGAAAGGGTCAGAGATCTGAGGGAGAACCTGACAGTTAGGAAGATGGTCTGGAATCTGTCAGCTGGGGTTCAACATGAAAAAGTGCAAGGTCATGCACACTGGGAGCAAGAACCCTGGGGCTGAGCTCGGACTGAGAGGTGTAATAGCTACAGTATCTGAGGAAGAGAAAGACCTAGGGATTGCAATCACAAGCAATCTGAAACCCTCCATGAAATGCATCGTGGCAGTGGCAAGGACAAACAGGACGCTGGGTTGCACAGGTGGAGGCTTCACTTGCAGTATCGCCCAGAGGTTAGAGTAACAAGCTGTGAATGAGCTTGGTACATCCAACAGACCCGGGATTGATTCCCACAACCTCCACTTACATACTGTGTGACTCTGAGCAAGTCACTTAACCTCCCCAGTGCTTCCAGGTCACCCCTGAAAACAGGCAGTTGTGCTTAGTGGGCCTTATCCGGTTACCGGTTACCAAAGACCTAGAAGAAAAGAAGTCATATCGCCACTGTATAGGTCAATGGTACAGCCGCACATGGAGTACAGTGTGGAATTAGGGAGCCCCTGCCACAAAAAGACATCAACCTCCTAGTGACAGTCCAAAGAATAGCTACAAGGATGATCCAGGGCCAGTAGGGAGTCTCGTTCAAATAAAGATTAGAGAATCTAAACATGTACTAATTGGGGACAGATGGGAAGGGAACGTGGGGGCATGATGAGACCTTCAAGTACCTCAAGAGTATTAACAAGGTCCACCTTGGGGATCTCTTTAGGTTCAGCGAGAACAGGCCCACAAGAGGCAAAAGTTGTAAGGTGGTGGGAGGATGTGTCAGGAGGGAAAGCAAGAAGCACTTATTTACAGAGAGAATGGTTGCAGGTCGGAACTGACTCCCAGAAGAGGTGGTAAGCCAGAAAATGTTTGGGGGTTTCAGGATGGCGTGGGATAGCATCAAGGGGAGGGTAAGGATGGCAGGAGTGGGGGGGGGGGGACAGAGCATTTTGCAATACAGATTACAAGAGCTTTGCATCAAGCAGACCGGACTGTGAGGAACTATTTATTCCTCATCCACACTCCACAGCTGGCCAAGCAGCCTTCTCTTACTGCGTCCCACTACTCAGGAACAATCTGCCTCTGACCTCCGTCTATCCTCCTCGCTTTCTTCCCTCAAAAGACTCTTCAGACTTCCCTCCCATTTTGTTTACTGTGCTCTTATTCCCCCACCTCTTCCCAAGCTGCTTCTCCCCCCATCTTGAGCTACTACCACCCTCTTACTAACTCGTTATCAGTTGCTACTTGCCTTACAATGCTACTTGCATTCAGTATCCCTGTCTGCATGTTATTTATTCTAATGTTATTCACTCCAGTTAACATGTGCTGCCACATTTGTTATGCACCAGGTTTTATTGTTTATGTTTAAATATTGACTCAACATTGTAATTTTCTCAGTGTAATAATCAACGACCTATCTCATTTGTTCGTATACTTTGTCATTTTTTGTTCCATCTGTTTATCCTACCCCAGGTTGCACCTGGAAACGAGTCTTGGCTCAGTGTGCCTTTCCCAATAAACCAATTTAAATTAAATAAATATTTACTAGCAACAGAGAAAACAAGACAAAGGTCATAAGTGGAGGTTAAGAGAAGGAAGGTTAAAAAGGATGTGAGAAAGTAATATTTTATAGAAAGAGTGATTGAGCCATGGAATGGCCCCCAAAAGTTAGGGTTTAAGAATGGAATGGGAGGGAGCAAGTATTTCCCAGACGTACCTTGTTTCAGCAAGGCCAATTATATGTTTAATTTGTAACTTGAATGTTTTCAAGAGGTGGTGACAATTTTTTTTTCTCAGCTGCTAGTGTTGACTAAATTGTACTATGACAGGGTTGAATAAGATCCTTTTTTTTTTTTCGAACTCTGTTTTTTCCTGTCCCTACTGAAGCCCCACCGAACTCTCTCCGGCAAATGCCCAGACCAGGACTCTACCTCCCTACATGACTCTGACTTATCTCCTCTCCCCCCAGCATCGGGAATCCCCCAGGTCTACACTCCGGGGAAGGGCCGCACAGGGCGCTCTTTCTCATAGGGTTCAAACTGGGCCCGGAAGGAAGGCCAGCGAGGAGACAGCATGCCCGACTAGTGGGAGTGTGGTCCTTGGGTGGGAGGCATCATCGCCTATCGGAGGGAGGAGTGAGGTATTTTCTTTGTTTCCACCCCTGTGGAGCCCAGCTGCCAAGGCAATGCACGCCGTGGCTCCACCTCCTGGCATACGCCACAACGCTCAATCGGCTACCCCCCAGCCTCCGCCAGAGGTCACTCGTTGAGTGTTCACCACCCTAGCCCTCCCCAGGAAGAGAGAGCAGTCCTCCGGACACTCAATCTCTTTCCCTCCCTACCGACCCTCGGCTGCCCGGGTCCGTTCCCGAACCCGGGTTGCCGGTGTGGTGCGAGGTGTGGCGTCCAACACCTCAACCCTCTGCAGCACTGGGCCGTCCTTCAGTAAGATCCTGACCCATTTGTTATGCACAATGTGTTAAAAGCAGGGATTGTTGGGGGCACTGATAAGCAGCTAACAAGACAGACACGTCTTTTTGTCGCTCCATGCTGACAGCTGAAAATAATAGTAAAATAAAGTTTTAAAATACCTCGCAGTGACTTAAACACAGCAGCAGCAGATGTCAGAAGGGGCCATGGACGAATTTCTCACCCCCAATCCTGCCAGAAGTCAGCGGCTTACGGGTAAAATGAACAAGAAGGCAGAGGAGAGTGGTTCGGGGGAAAAAATGCACGCCTGGTCTCGCTTTCCACCACGGAGGTTGCTGCACTCAGCCGAGAGCTCACCGGTCAAGTTATTCCAGCATTGGAACTGCGCCTGATTAAATTGGAGGACAAATTAGATTCCCATCTACAAGAAGTGCTGGAGCAACAAACTCTGCAAGAGAATCAGTTAGCTGAGGCTGAGGAGCGAATCTCCCGCTTGGAGGATGAACTAATGCAAGTCCCAGGGCAAGCGCTAGCCTACAGAAAGAGCTCGAGGAATTTAAGGAAGCTTATGACTACCAAGAAAACTATCATAGGCATCTCAACCTACACCTTAGAGGGCTGCTAAAGGGTCAGGAGGGAGAGGGAGCCCTGGACTTTTGTGGCTGAGTGTTGCCTGAGCTGTTGGGATTGCAGCTGAAAAATGGTATAATAAAGTTGGAACGTTTATGGCCTCTGGCAGACCAGCCTCCGAGGCAGCTCATCATGAGATTCCACCATTTTCAGAATCATGAGCTAATATTAAAAGCATACAGAGAGAAGGGTACACTCAGCTATGAAGGCACTCACCTGTATATCTCACAGGATTACTCAGCTCGTCTCCTTAAAAAAAGAAAAATGTTTAATTCTATCAGGGCGCAGCTGAGGGGGCAGAAAGTGGAGAATTTCCTTGTGTATCCTGGCACCTTGAAAATCTGACATGAGGGAGTGACCTTCTCTTTCTGGGAGGTGGAAAAGGCTGAGGAATTTGTGAAGACCATCAGGCAGAAAGTGGGATGAGGAGAAGGCTGTGAGGCTGATCTAGGTGCACTCTTGCTGCGGCTCACCTCAAGTTGTTTTCTCACTTTTATCTTGAATTTAAAGTTTGGAGGGCTGCATGTTCTTCGCCTCCCACAGTTTTATAGTTACATAGAAGAAAGGGGCCTACAGCTGAGTAGAGGGAATCGGGCCAAGCTGGACTAATATGCTAATATAAGTGTTAGCAAATCGCCCATCTGAGAAACTTGTGGGGATGACTGTGGCTGGATACGAGGGAGAGACGGTGGAAATAATGGACCCTAAAGAGTCAATCCTGACAGGATCACACTGTGCCTCGAGGATTAACATCAGCCATGACGCAGATGCTCTACGGACTGTGCAGCCTCCTCTTCCTTTCGGTGTGGGGTGGTGGGAGAGCGGGCTCTGCGTGTGTGTTAAGTGGCACGGCCCGTCCTCTCCTGGGCCTACATACTGTTGGGGGGGGGAGATAACATCTACTGCAGTTAGCCAGAAGAAGTGTTGGTTGCACCAATTCAGGACTGATATGTGTCGGAGTATATGCTGGCTTATGTGGAGGACAGGGGTCATGGTCTTGGTGGATGGGGGGAGGCTAGGGCTATAATCAGAGTCCAGAGCAGGTACAGAATTGGTAGAATAAGGCGTGGGCAAATGAGGGTATAATGGGGGATAACATATCCAGAAAAGTAATTACTCAACTCCTGGTGGGGAGTTGGAGAGTGGGGCACGCTTGGTGGGGGAGGGGGTCTAGCCGAGGCTGTAATAAGCTGCGTGTATAAAAGATTAAGCATACAAGAGGGATATAGCCCAGTGGGGTGGTTCGGCTGTTGGGGGAGTTGACGGGGTGCAATTGTCATCTGGTAGGGTTACACAGACACTCGTGCTAGTTTGGCAATTAGTATCACAGGGAGAGAGAGAAGTAACAAGGGCATTAGAGTTGGGGACTATCTGGGGTGTAAAGTAGTAATGCTGTAGGGGAGGGTGGGATGAGAATCTACCGGAAGGCAGAGATGAGATGGTTCAGGGAAGGGAGGTAGGGGGGGATATTTGAGGGGAGATACTTAGTGGGGAGGAGGGTGGATGGGGCAGGAATGAGGTGTGGGTGATTGGTAGAAACTTAAAGCAAATCAGGAGGAGAGAAGGGGAAGGAGTAGTTCATGTCGTTATTACAATAGTTATTGTTTCTATGTTTACAGATGCAATCAATGGTGTATATGATAATTTTGTTGTACAGTGCAGATGGAGTTTGGGAGACTGGGCTGACCATCCGGATATGCTGAGAAGGGCTGCCTGGTCGCTCCAAGGAGGGGGTATAGGGAAACACAATGGGTTAAGTATGGCTAACATACAAAATATAAATATCATCTCTCAGAATGTCAAGGGGATAGCAAGTCCAATAAAGAGAACATCGCTCCTGACTGCTCTTAAGAGGGCAGGGGCACAGGTGGCCCTATTGCAAGAAACCCATCTCAAGGATGTAGAACACGCCAAATTAGTTTGAACCTGGGTAGGGAAATGTTACGCTGCATCCTATTCCTCCCACAAGTGTGGCGTGGCAATTCTCTTGCACAGAAACCTCCCCTTTGAAGTTAAAAAGATAGTTAAAGACCCGGAGGGTGGAAGGTATGTTTTTATCTCTGGACTTTTGAACGGAGATTCGGTTGTGTATATGCCCCGGCCATACACGAGCAGCAGTTTTATGTGTCTTTGCTGGACTTGCTTATTAAGGAACAATTTCTAGGGCAAATTTTTTTGGGGGGGGGATTTCAACTGGACAATGGACGCATGTATGGACCACTTAGAGGGAAAGGGGAGAACATCAGAAACCATGTGCCAGTGGCAGATAGGGCTTGCAGACCTGGACTTGGTAGATGGATGGCAAACGGCTAACCCAGGAGCCAGAGAGTATACATTCTATTCTAATCCACACAAGACATGGTCCCAAATAGATTATATATATATATATATATATATATATATATATATGCCTAGGAATTGGTGTGATAGAATCCAGGATACCTCACATAGCCCTATCCATATATCTGTCCATGCCATAGTGGTTTTGAAATTAAACAATGGAAGGAGCACTGCAGGAAGGGGCCCCACCCACGTACATTGTTAAAAATAAAGATTTTGAAGAGTACTTCGAGGAAGAGTGGCGATATTAGGTTGAGACCAATACTGACCCAGATATATCTAAGGTCATCTTCTGGGAGGCTGGGAAGGTTTACATGAGGGGGGCTGTTATAGCATACATGGCCAGAGTGAAGAGACAGAAAAGGGAAAAGCGTGAGGAGCTGGAGCAGCAGTTAAAAAGTTTGGAAAAAAGAGTGGCGGGAGGGGAGCAAGGAGAGGTAGCAAAGCTGCTGGCAACAGCACGGGAAGCCCTGAATGCGCTGCTTAGGGAGGAGGCAGGAAGAACTTGTTTTTTTTCTGTCAGTGTCAGGTATTCGAATGGGGGAACAAACCATGTCTGCTCTTAGTGCGGTTGATGAAGGGGAGTAGATTTGCAACACGCATCCTGGGGGTTAGGAACAGGGAAGGGCGGATGTGTATGGACTCAAAGGATATCAGGGTCTGTTTTAAATCCTTTTATGAGACATTATCTTGGGCAGAATATAAGGGTAAGGAGGTGGAAATACAGGAATTCTTGAAGGGTTTACAGCACCTAAGGTTTCGGACACACAGAGGGAACAACTGTGCCGGCCCATTGCCAAGGCAGAAATCTTGGGGTGATCCAGAAATTGTAACAGGAGAAAGCAAGTGGTCCAGATGGCTTCCCAGTGGAGTATTATAAATTGTTGGGGGTTCAATTAGCGGATACACTGTGTGGGATTTTTGCAATAGAGGAGGGAGTGGAGATACCCAGATTACTTGAGACCTTTTATGATACCACCATATGCTTACTACCCAAACCAGGCAAGGATGAGAAAGATTGTGCAGCATATAGACCAATTTCCCTGCTGAACTGTGATTTAAAAATGTTAGCAAAAATGCTGGCTACTAGATTGGAGGGTGTCCTGTCGGAATTGATACACCCAGACCAAACCGGGTTCATTAAAGGTCGCCAATCATATCATAATATGCGTAGATTACTTAATGTTATCTGGAAGGCTAGTCAAGGGCAGGAGAAGGTGGGTATTGTAACCATGGATGCTGAAAAAGCAGTTGATAGGGTGGAATGGGACTACTTGTTCCAGAAGATGGCCCGGTTTGGTCTGGGTGACTCTTATGTGGGATGGGTAAGGGCAATGCATGAGAAACCCAGAGTGAGAATATTGGCAAATGGAGGCCTCTCAGAGCAGTTTAGTTTGGGAAGAGGGACGAGACAGGGGTGCCCTCTGTCACAAACCCACTCAGCAGGTCAGCCCTCTACTCCCAAAGTGCCAACCTCCGAGTGCAGTCTTGTGAACAGTTAACAGAAACAGGGTAACCCTCCTGTCTGCTTTGTGGGTTCGAATCAACCCTTGGTCTCAAGTCTTGGAGGGATTCAAACTGTGAACCTCTTGTTAGCATACCCAATGCATAGACTCAGATAATTCTGCTCTTCGCGGGGCCAGATATCTTTTTTGCCTATGGGCACCTAACCAGGTGTACAAAATGAACCCTTAAAATTCTATTAAAGACCTCAGAATAAATTCTTACCTTTTCCCAGTTTGGTAAAACCAGTAAGCTTTGTGCAGTGTCAGCTTTAACCATGTATGCTTTTCTTGTCAAGAAAAAGAAATTCAAAGGCACACCAAGTAGTCTTTAAAGTAGAGGTTTACTTCAAAATAGATAAAAAAATGTTACATGTAAATACAGAACCATATATCACAAAACATACAAATCACTTAAACAAAACAGGTTTAAAAGTGCAGACAAAATCTCCTATCACAGTATATTTATCTCTTAACAGTGTCTGATGTTGCTTTTTCAGAGCCCACACATTTGTGTCAAAATGGAAAGCAGAATACTGTTTAAAAACTGGCTTTGCCAACCTGTTTGCATGAGGTCACCTAGCTCCTCCCTGTCAGAATATAAAAAATATATCAATGCAAAACAGGATGTCTTACCAAAGTAGTAATTCTGTGACCTCAGCAAAACTCATTTTTTATTAAATGACATTTCTTTGATCTTATGAGCAGCTTCCCCTTTCCAGGTCGTCAAAGGACTTGTTACGTCTCTCTGCCAGATCTCATGGAGGTGCAACATGCTTTGTATCACCATGTGAACTGAACTGTGTTTCCTCTGAACGTCATAAACGGTTATGATCTATCTTGGCAGCTAGCAAGCTGCAATTAGTCACATAAAAAGGAGATCCTAAATTTTAAGTCTCTTCTAGCCTGTAATTATCTCTTGGCCTTCCAGGTAACACCTATTAGCCAAAACCTGGGAAGGGGGGGGTTGTCATTCCACAGACTGTCAGCATCTCTCATGAGAGACACTGAATAACATATTTTTATATTACAAAAAACGTAGGTTAATCAGAACCAGCTGTCCAAGTGTCACACCCTCTGTCACCCCTTCTGTTTGCCCTGGCGATCGAACCCTTGGCAGTGACAGTGCGCCAGCATGAGCAGGTGGGGGGTGAGGAATTCTGTGCATAAAGTCACTCTTTATGCAGACGACATGCTCTAGTTCATTAGAAATCCACAGAGAGCCATGGTCCCCCTGTTATCTCTTATAGACAGATTCACCAGTTTCTCTGGCTACAAGATTAATTTGGAGAAGTTGGAGATGATGCATTTCCCTGAGGGAGGTAGAGAAGTGGAGCAACAGGGGCTTAAGTTGGCACAGAATGGGTTCACATATTTGGGGGTACGGGTGGGCTGGAGACTTGGTTCCCTATATAGATTGAACTACCTTCCCCTGATAAAGACTATCATGGCTGACCTAAAGAGATGGGTGCAGCTTCCAGTATCATGGTTAGGGAGGATAAACTTGATTAAAATTAATATACTTCCCAGGATTCTGTATCCAGTGCAGATGCTACACTTGAGACTAACAAAGGGAGATGTTAAAAGGGTAGATAAAATGTTCTCTGAATTCATGTGGAGGGGGAAAAGGCAGAGAATCAGCTTACAAAGACTAAAAGCTGATAGGAGCAGAGTAGGACTCAATTTTCCAGATCTCAGTAACTACTACCTGGCAATACAGCAGCAGTGCGTGGCAGACTGGGTACATCGACCATCTGTGGCTAGCTGGGTGAATTTAGAACAGAGGGGAACCCCAGGGAGACTCACTGCATACTTACATAGTAAAGTATTATGTGCATACCGAGCAGTGGGCAATTGCAATCTGTTGGTAGAGGCAGTGTTGGAGGCCTGGGAATGGCTTAAGAGGCTAAAAGTGGTGGGCCAAGGAGAGACCTTGCTGTTGCCAGTAGCTGGAAACCCATTCTTCCTACCCGGCCTAGAAGATGTAGGTTTTAAGGAGTGGCAGACAAAGGGAATAAGTAGTGTAGGACAGCTGGTGGTAAAGGGAGAACTGTGTACCTTTGAGACGGAAAAGCAAAGTCTACATTTAGAAGGACAGCATCTGTACATGCAGGTCCGATCATTTTAAGGGAAACTGGACAGAAGGGACCGGAATAACTTCCAAGCTGACCCAGTAGAACAGCTAGTGTACCATGCCAAGAAAGACCCTAAGGGTTTTTTGGGGAAAGCTGCCAAACAGGGTAAACAAGGGTTACCTGATATGACGGGAAACACAAAAGCTTTATGGGAAAGAGACTGGGGCAAAGCATATCTGAGGAAAACTGGAAGGTGGTCCTTCACATGCCAGAAGGTATTATGGTTTGTAACAAGTTTAAAGAAGCCTTTTACAAGTTTTTGCACAGGTTGTATTACCCCCCCTGCCATTGTTCGTAAAGCATAATCCCTGGTATCCCCCATGTGTGGGAGGTATGGGAGAGAAAGGGGCACTTGCATTCATTGTTTCTGGACCTGTCCGGTTCTGGTGAAATTCTGGGAGGGTGTGGTAGAGGAGGTGGCTCAGATGGCAGGCGCACCAGTAAGGAGAGATCCATGCCTGTTTGGGGTGGAGGTAGAAGAAGACAAGGAGTGGGTTCCACTTCCCAGGTGGATGAGAACATTGTTCGTGCTGGCACACCATTGTATTCAGAATTCCTAGGTCTCCAACATTAAGCCCACAGTGTTGCAGTGGCACCAGTTAACGATGCATACTCTAGCCTTGGAAAGATTAACATTGGTTGTTAGAGATAGGGAGGAGACCTTCCTATGGGGATGGACTCCGTTCCTGTCTTCTTTAAGTGTGGCAGAGGAGCGGATGCTGAGGAATGGTCTGGGCTCGTGAAGTAGGGGACACTGTCATGGTAGTCTGGATCCCCTTACTAGACCCACTTATTGTAGTTGTTAGGAATTAAAACATTGGGGGGCAGACTTTGAGAAAATGGGGAGATGCTTGAAAGAGGCATTAAGGGGTATGGGGCAGGAATCAGGGGTTGAGGAACAGTGGGCAGTATTTAAAATGGGGATTACAAGAGCAACAGAATTATGCATTAAGCAGGTTAGCAGGGGCAAAAGGAAGAGGAGGCCATTATGGTTTTCCAAGGAGGAAGCGGAGAAAGTGAAAGTCAAAAATATTGCATTCAGACAATACAAAAAGACACAGGCAGAAGGGGATAGGGAGAAGTACCAGGAGAAGCAAAGGGAGGTCAGTAAGGGAAGCCAAAGCCAAGACAGAAGAGCACATTGTGAGATGTGAGAAGGTAGTAAGGAGGGCTGGGGGGATACTGGGATGCATAGGGAGAGGCATCAGCAGTAGAAAACAGGAAGTTGTTGGCCCTCTGTACAGACAGTTGGTAAGACCACATCTGGAGTACTGTGTACAGTTCTGGAGACCCCATCTCCGCAAAGACATAGACAGGGTGGAGGCTGTCCAGAGGAGGGCAACAAAAATGGTGCAGGGTCTGCACCAGAAGACACATAAAGAAAGACTAAAGGAGCTTAAGATGTATAGCCTCGATGAAAGGAGGGAGAGGGGGGTTATGATAGAAACTTTCAAATACCTCAAGGGAATCAACAAAGTCAAGAGGGTAGCATCTTTCAGAAAAGAGATGTGCAAGAACAAGGGCACAATTTGAAGATAGAGAGGCGGCTGGAGGTAATGTGAGGAAGTATTTTTCACAGAGAAGGTTGTGGATGCATGGAACAGCCTTCCTGAGGAGGTCGTAGAGTCAAAAACAGTGAGGGAATTCAAGAATGCATGGAACAGACATAAGGCAATTCTAGTGGGGGGTAGGAGGAAGTAGGCTGTTGGTTAACTAGGATCTGCAGCTTATCCGTTAGGTAGGGAAATGGGCAGACTAGGTGGGCCAAGCGGTCCTTATCTGCCGTCAAATTCTATGTTTCTATGTTTATTGCAAAATCAATAGGTAGAGGGGACAAAACCTTTTACAGGTACATAAGTAAAAAAAGAGAGGCAAAGGGAGGGATAGTGAGACTGAAGGGGGAGGATGGGGGCCGCATGGAGGATGACAACAGTAAAGCTGACATATTGAATGGGTATTTCTGCTCAGTCTTTACTGAGGAAGAGGAGGGTAATGGGTATGAAGGGAGTACAAGGGGTGGGAATGGTGCAGAAATGGACACAAGTTCCTTTACACAAGAAAGGGTCCTGAAGGAACTGGAAGGAATAAGAGTTGATAAAGCAATGGGGACAGATGGGGTGCAGCCAAGGGTCCTTAAATAACTAAGAGAGGTGGTGGCTGAACCTCTGTCAATCCTGTTTAGCCAATCACTGTAAACATGGGAGATACCCAAAGACTGGAGGACAGCAGATGTAGTCCTCTTATACAAAAATGGGAACAAAGAGGAAGCGGGGAACTACAGACCAGTCAGCCTCACCTCGGTAGTGGGGAAGATCATGGAAGCACTGCTGAAGGAGAGATTGGTGGAACATCTGGTTGTCAGTGGACTACAGGACCCAAGGCAGCATGGTTTCACCGGGGGAGGTCATGTCAGACAAACCTCATTGAATTTTTCGACTGGGTGACTAGGGAGGTGGATCGGGGAGGGCAATGAACTTGGGCTATCTGAACTTCAGCAAGGTCTTTGACACTGTGCCACATAGAAGACTATTATACAAACTGGGGAATATGGGTTTGGGTAGGACAGTAGTGTAGTGGGTAGGTAACTGGCTGGGTGGAAGGACACAGGGGGTGGTGGTAAATGGCTGTCACTCCACAGAGGGAAGAGTGACCAGTGGGGTACCACAGGGATCAGTGCTGGGACCGGTCCTAGTCAACATCTTCATCAGTGACATTGTGCAGGACCTAGAAGGCAGAATTTCCCTGTTCGCTGATGACACAAAGTTCTGTAACAGAGTAGACACACCAGAGGGTGTAGACAGAATGAGAAGGACCTGCAGAAACTTGAAGAATGGTCGGGGGTTTGGCAGCTGAAATTCAATGCAAAGAAGTGCAAGATAATGCATATGGGGCACAAAAACCCTGGCACAATATATCAGTTGGGGGGTGAGGATATAGCATGCACCAAGCAGGAAAGGGATCTTGGGGTTATCATCTCCGATGACCTCAAGGTAGGGAAACTGTGTGACAATGCAGCAGGTAAAGTAAATAGGATGCTGGGATGCATAGGCAGGGGCATCACCAACAGGAAAAGGGAGGTCATAATTTCACTGTACAAGACACTAGTGAGGCCCCACCTGGAGTACAGTGTACAGTTCTGGAGATCTTACCTACGTAAGGACATAGACAGGGTAGAGAAGGTTCAGAGGAGGGCAACAAAGATGGTACATGGATTGCATCACAAGTCCTGTGAGGACAGGTTGAAGGACTTGAATATGTACTCCTGGAGGAGAGGAGAGAGGGATATGATAGAGACATACAAGTATCTTACAGGGAGGAACAGAGTGCAGGAATACACTATTTTTAAGTGAAAAAGATGTTCCAGGACTAGAGGGCATGGGATGAAGTTGGAGGGAGGACGATTCAGAGGAAACATGAGGAAGAATTTCTTCACAGAACGGTTGGTGGACAAGTGGAACACCCTGCCAGAGGAAGTGGTGGGGGCTGAAACAATCACAGGATTTAAGAATGCATGGGATAGACATAAAGGAATTCTGGAGGTCAGGGGTAAGGGGCAACAGACTTCTAGGAAAACATGAAGTGAACTTAGAAGCTCAAATGGGCAGACTGGGTGGGCAGTAGGCCCTTATCTGCCGACACTGTCTATGTATCTGTTAGACTGTTGGAATAGTGACTGCCCTTCAGGACCCTTTAACATAACATAAAATGACACAGTAAGATAATATGATATAATGCACTGTTTTGATTCATGGAGAACATGGTTAGATCATCTGTACCTAACTGATTGCATCTGTCTGTTTGATTCTTGTCTGTCTGTATATGTCTACTTGTTGATGTGTGTATTGTATATTTGAAAACTGAATAAAATGATTATTCAAACAAAAAAAGCAGGGATCTGTTCAATCCTCTCCTTTTCTGTGTCTTGTCTGTATGATTGCACAATCAAATTTTCTTGCAAGACCTAGGAACTGATCGCCCTGACAGTCTCATGATTCTCCCCCCTTCCGCTATCCCCCCGCCTTCTCTTGTTGTTTCTTTACCCTTGTTTATCTGTGGTTATAAAAATATATGCAAACCTCTATGTGAAACTGTGTTCTCTGGCTTGCAAATGTATTTAGTTATATTGTTGAAATCATTGCAAAAAAGTTATTTGGAACGGAGGAGGTTAACTTTGAGATGTAGTTTGACCTCCGTGCACTCATTTACAGAGTTGTCAACAGGAGATTAGTTCTGGGACATAGAAACATATACTTTGACAGCAGATAAGGACCGCTCAGCCTACCCAGTCTGCCCATTTCCCTACTTATCGGAAAGCTGCAGATCCTAGTTTTACCAACAGCCTACTTCCTCCTACCTTCCACTAGAATTGCCTTATGTCTGCCCCATGCATTCTTAAATTCCCCTACTGTTTTTGACCCCACAACCTCCTTAGGAGGCCGTTCCATGCATCCACCACCCTCTCCGTGAACAAAAATACTTCCTCTTCCTCATATTGCCCCTGAGTCCCCCCCATCTTCAAATTGTGCCCCCTTGTTCTTGCACGTCTCTTTTTCTGAAAGTTGCTACTGTCTTGAACTTTGTTGATTCCCTTGCGGTACTTGAAAGTTTCTGTCATGTCCCCCCTCTCCCTCCTTTCCTCAAGGGTATACATATTAAGCTCTTTTAGTCTCTCTTCATATGGCTTCTGGTGCAGACCCTGCATCATTTTTGTTGCCCTTCTCTGGACTGCCTCCATGCTATATATGTCCTTGCAGAGATGGGGTCTCCAGAACTGCACACAGTACTGCAGATGGGGTCTCACCAACTGTCTGTACAGAGGGATAACAACTTCTTGGTTTCTACTGGTGATGCCTCTCCCTATGCATCCCAGTATCCCCCCAGCCCTCCTTACCGTCTTCTCACAGGAGATTAGTTCTGGGACACAGTGTTCTTTTTTGTTGCACCTGCATGGAAAGAAAATGACACAGTTCTGATACTGTTTGTGAGAAACAGGATGTCTCTTAATGAGCTCAGGATGCAGGAGTTAATTGCTAGGCAAAGGCTTCTTATAAAAAGAGCAGCAATGTTTGTTGAAGGGAGAGAAATTGAAATTTAGAATTTGAGCTACAGTCAGGTGAAGGATTTAGTTTTGCTTGAACTGGCTGTAAAAGAGCTATCCTGGACAATTTTATTTTTCATTTTATTTTATTTTTATTGATAATAAAATGCTGTTTGTGAATTTTATAACTGCTCCTGGTTTTTCTGTGCTTCCTGACCTTTGCCTTGATGACATGTGCTTCTTCCTGGATCTTTGATCTTGCCAATATAAGGGAGTGTTATTAGCAATTGGGAGGGAGTACAGTGGTTGCCACTGCCCAGTGAGAAAAGAGTGCTGTGGGGGTAGGAGATCATTTAAATGAAAATAATCAAAAATAATAAAAGCCCAGACATTTTAAACTTAGTTTCCTTTTGTGAGGGCTCTAGCTCAATAGTCTAATTAAGCTTGTATCTTTCTAATACAGGCAACTTCCAACAGAGGCAAAGCTTTTTGCCCAGGTAGACAAAGTTTGGAGAGAGCTAATGATGCGTACAGAACACAGTCCAAATGCACTAAAAGCAGCCATTGCAGCAGGAGTCCTGGAAATGCTTCAAACGAGCAATACACAACTGGAGAAAATACAAAAATGCCTTGAGGTAAGTTTATACCTGATGCTTTACTGTTAAACAGTAATGATTAATTCCAAAGAAGAGGTATGTGCCTTCACATGCCTCTTTTGGCAAACTTAAACAGAATGAGGAAAAATGCCATGGGGGCTCACCTGCCTGCATATTGGTAGCATTGCCACTTGTGGTGCCAATGACCTGGGTTCAGGATGAAACTCTCGGCATGGCAGAGTCATCTGAGGGGGAGAGATGGCTCAAGTATCTAATTGACTGTTCTTTTCCCGGGGGGGAGAGGGTTTGTAAAACCCAGCAAATGCCTGGACCTTAGTGGGAGCTGTGGGAAAGACAGTTTTGGACCACCTATGAGCAAGGAGGACACCGAGTGGGAGCACATGGTGTGTACCATGGCGACATTGCATGCTGTTCCCCTCAGGAAGAAAACCAGAAGAGAAAACTCAGCCTGGCAGGATGATGCCAGACACCCACAGGCGCCATTCCTGAATATATGGGCCAGCCAACAGAACCAGATCCTGCTCAACGGCATGGGATGGGAAACCCTGCCAATCCCACTGGTGGGGTAAGCCCTGGGGGAGAAAAGCTGGCAGGTAAATACCGGAGAAAGCTGGGGTGATATGGCTGGAGTTTCCTGGGATGGGGGCCGATTAGAATGGAGTAAAACAGAAACAAAAACAAAACAAAATATAATTAGGATGTACGTGGAAATTACACTGCATACATCTCAGTGTACCGTTCCTGGATATAAATATTTGAATTAATAATTTATCATCATCATAGTAACTTTTGTAGCGCTGCACATTGTCAATGGGTAGTTAGTACATATGGGTAATGTGCACCCCCTACTAGGGGAAATGGCACAGCCCAAGGCTGCGAGCCAGCGTAGAATCCTGGGCATGTGAACATTCTGAACAGCAGAGACTCCCAGGTCTTTTTTTTTTTTTTTTTAATTTGCAGACTTTATTAAAAGTTGAAGAACAGGTTAACACAGAGATTAAAGTTCCAATTAATACATTACCATGTTTTCTGAATGTAATTTAAAACAGTAACTGCATAATTACAGTGCTCAAGGCTTGTGCAGGAGGCATAATGACCATAACAGGGTTTCTGTATGGGAATGTTGACAAGTGTTCACCTGAACCAGTCTCATTGTGTTATTACTTGATTCACCCCTGTCCATCCAGGACTAAGGGGGGACCCTTATATCTTTGAACCAGTATCTGCTTGTGACATACAGGAGGAATTGCATTGTTTGAAAAACAACAGCGACAACAAAATAAAGTCCAGGTACAAGGATGAAAACAACCCACAAAATTGTATGATACATTGTTTCTAGATACTTCTTAGAAGTAGCACGGATGAAGTAGAAAGGACCATCTAGTGTCACCGCTACATAGGCAAGGGAAACTTCAACTAACCGAGGGGCTGCTCCAGCACTGATATGTGTTCCTTTTCTTCTCTGTAATGAAGGAAGGGTAACCAGCGGGAGTTAAATTTCTCTGGCTGCAGACATACCCCAGCTGTAACTGATTCCATGCTTTAAATTCTTAAAATATTATATTCCCAATGTATCAAACGGTGGTGGGGATCTGGAGCGCCAATGCTGGGTAACAGATTTGCCTGCTGCTGCTATCACAATTATAAACAGGTAAGTTTTTTGTGCAGTTCTAACCTCCCTTGGAGGAAGACCCAGCAGTAGGTGCTCGAAGGCTGGGGGAATGAGCAACCCCAGTATGTTCCTTATGGCTTCGGCCGCTTCAGTCCAGTAGGGTTTAATAATGGGAGACTCCCCAGTATTTGCTGTGCCATTAAAGGGGAAACACTACAGAAGATCCCCCTGCAGAAAATTTATTTTCTCTGTGCCTAATATTTTAGGGCTACCTGGTGATAGGGAGCACCCCAAAATTTAAAATGGCACCTGTTAATCTGCGGCTTTCAAATTGGCTAGCCTGCATTATTATCTCCATTTTCACTGCCTGATTGTGCTTGGATTTGAGGCCATGTTCTGCCACACCGTCTTTAAGGATGTTTTTTACCAGGTCTCCGATTTTTTTTTTTATGGTGCCTCAGGTCAGTGAATTTCTTGGTGAATTTGTTAAGGTCTGTTAGCTAAGTTTTTTTTTATTTTTCATAGGTTTATTCCTCATGTCTATACTGGTGTCAGATCCTCACTCCTCCCTCCAGGGGCTGTTAGTAGGAGCTTTATGTAGGGATGTGTGTGTTTGTGCTTGAGGGACAGTATCTAGAACACTGTCTTGTTTGGGGGGATTTTACTTTTATTTTGTCCCTGGGAACTCGTGCTTTCTGTGGAAGACTGTTTTTTTTTTCCTGAGCCTGGGTTTTGTAGAGGCTCACACTTCCTTAAAGCTGTTTTCTTTTATGTTGTTGCCTTTATCAGCCTTTTAACAGCTCCACTGAGCAGTACGGACACTGCCATTGTTAGCAGCCTGTCAGTTGGGCTTACACCTTTTTTCCTTGTTTGCAGCCACCCCGCACTTCTGCACTACCAGTTTTTCACACCCTTAGGCTGGTGGCATGCTCGCCGATGTGGTGATATCACACGTATCGGTGCGACGTCGTCAGTCGTGTGTTCACCCACGCATGTGCATCTGTACTGTCTGGGCCTAGACGTGGCTGCAGAGATTATGGCGTGGTCATCCCTACTGACAAGCCTGCTTTATAGGCTGATAGGAATGTTATTTTATCAGTCTATTCTCTCTGTCTCCCGATCTTTAGTCCTTCAGTTTCCACTTTCCTTTGTGGCTCTCTGCCACAGCAGTGGGGGAGGGGATCAGTGCATTTGAGACATTTTTGGGGGCAACCAAAAAAAAAGTTTTTTTTTGTGCATTCTGGGCTTTTATATGGTACAGAGCCATTGGCACCATGGCTTAACAGAGACCTATGGTTTTTAAAAGATGTAAAACCTATGGAAGGGTAATGCGGCCTTCTCCATTAGACTTCTAATGCCCTCATTATGTAACTCAAGCTAATATGTCTGTCATAGTTCCCCCCCCCAGCCAGAAAAGCAGAATTACACAAATCTTTGTTGTTGCCCTTAAATGAGCTTTTGAGCTCTGATATTCTGCAGGACATCCCTTCTGACGCACCCATAGCCAAGCCAGGTCGGTGGGGGGTGTAGTCCACATAGGTACATCCTGGTGAGCGGAGTGTACAGCCATTTTGGGATCACTCAGTAGCTCTAAAAATGGCCGATCGTGGAACCTTCCATTGGACTTTTGGAAGTATCCTTCTGAAAGTCCAATGGAGCTTGAAACCCTGCGCCACTATCGGCAGCTACAGAATAACAGCTGCACTATTTCGGCTGTTACTTCCATATTCTGGGGCATGAATCACAAGATGCGTGACTCCGCGTGACATGCCTGAAGATTATGCTGGCAGCACCATCATGTTGTGAATGGCAAAATGCCATTCGCCGCAATCAAGCATGCATGAGTGCCGTGCATGTGCAGTTGCGTCACCACCACCAGCACTGGCAACAAGGAAAATGCTCCAACATCAGGGTCCCCAATCTCCATGTCAGCATTATGTAGCCCTCCCACTCATGTGGCACACTGGGAGCCCCCCCAGTGTGCCCAAATGTATTTTTTCCACTGCCGGCATTGGGGTCCCCAATCCCCATGTCAGCATTATGTACCCACATACCTTCCACTCACATGGCACACTGGGAGCCCACCCCAGTGTGCCCAAATATCTGCTTTTTGGGGGGTTTCCTGTAAATAAAGAAAACAGTCACTCGACGTGTTTTTACGTTTTGTTTTTATCTGTAAAAAAGAAAACGGTCCCTCATCGTCGCCCCAGTCCCCCTTTCCCATCCCAGCAATCCCACTGAGCACCCACTTCTCCGCACCCCCCTTACCCAATACGTACCTCCAAAGGTCAGCGCTGCCATCTTCTCTGGACTGGGACACGTCTGCAGTCTTCAAAGCCAAACTGCAAACTGAAGAATCAAGGGAAAGCATGCTGTAATGCCATTCAATGGGGTTTTCAACTTATGTTGATAAATAAGCCATTTTTTTGAATTTTGGCCCCAAATGTTCAACATGGGGTTCATGGGACCCCACCTCATAAAAACTTTCACTGTCATTTCGTTACTCAGTGCCGAAAGGTGATTTTGTGGTCGCTGTGCAGAATCACCTTTTGGGACCAATTCACGAAATGACAGTGGCATTGTTCATGAGGTGGGGTCCCAAAAAGCCCATGTTGCAAATTTGGTGAAAATATTTACAAGCCTGTGTTGCGCAGTTTCTACGCATGCTCCTAACTTTGACAATCTTTAATATTTTCGCTCCACATTTTTAGCATTGCCATTTTGGCACACCTCCTTTTTAACAATGCAGCTGTCATTTATCACATCCTGCCCGAAATGTGTTTTCGCACCTGTGGCACAGAATGGCATGGTCGCTCTGTGAAATCACCTTTCAGGACAAGTGAACAAAATGACACTGGCACTTTTCATGAGGAGGGGTCCCAAAAAGGCCATGTTGAAAATTGGGTGCAACACCTCCAAAAAATGGCAAGTTACACCCGGGTGTTCAATAATTTCTACGCACGTGTGTAACTTTGCTCACTTGGCAGCTCGTCACAGCCCTATCGGCTCTGGCCAGATCTTGTTGATGATTGTAAGAATTTTTTGTAACTGACTGCCTTACTTCCAGTCCCCAGCTTCTAGTTTAGACCACTAGATATTAGCACTCTTGTGTTAGTTGCATAATTGTTTATTGTTGTTTTTTCAGTTTTATTTTATTCATTAATATTTTATTTTATAATTAATGACTCACTGTTCAAACTTTTCAAAAAATGTTCAGTGACTCTGTATATGAATGCTGCTGGGATTATGCACTTGTATTTTGTTCAATAAAGAAGTATTAAAAAAAAGATGTGAATCCAATCCTGTCCGCGTCCTCCTCCAGTCCAAAGTCTTTTCCAAACTTTATACACTGTGACTAGATTATTGAACAGGAATGGGCAGGCACAAATCAGAGAAAATGTATTCCTAAACCCAGGATGCAGTGTTTTCCTTTTATGGAAGAGATTACCCATAAGTGGGAAACTCCATCCCTGGAAGATAAGGCTTTGCATAACTCTGTAAAGCACATAGCTATCTCAATTGAGGGATCTCTGGTCCTAGCTAATACACATAATAAATGAGTGGGTGCTTCATGCAGAAGAGCCTTTGTCTCAAATGGAGCAAACCTACGCACCTCCTGTGCATCCTTTATTGTCGCCAGAGCACTAAACTTCTGGGTTATAGCTCTGGGTAGTTTCGTTCCCTGAATTCTGAGAGGGCAAATATTTTACAGCTAGTATCCATGGCCTCCACCTTTCTTGGGGATACCATGGTAGAAAACTTATGGATGTCTGCTCATTCCGCTTATCACATTGTGTCTGCCATGTGGGGTGTATGGTTGAGGCATTGGGTCATGGATCAGGCGTCAAAGGCCAAACTGTTTTTGTAATCTGGCTTTTGAAGGAGGCCTATTGTTTTGATCAGGCCTGGATGACATTTTGAAAGATATCCAGGATAAAAAGGGACATGACTAAAGAGGAGGCATCCAACAGTCAGATTCATTTTCTCAGTTCATCCAACTAGATGCCAAAAAGAGCTTTCCTCAGCAACTTTGCTGCAGGTTTTTTTTTTTTTTTTTTAAAGTTGTAATACACTATTTTGTTTATTTATCTGCCTCAAGTAGCGTTTTTGTCAAAGTTAACGTTATTTTAGGATTTTTTCTTGGTTCCTAGCGGTTCCTTTTCAGTTCCGTGGAACTGAGGCCTTGTCAGTTTTAACACTCTTTTAGCGGTTTTAACCGCTACTTGATTTGACTAATTTTCATGTTAAAGCTCGTTATTTTTAATTACTTTGGAGCAATTTACCTTATTTGTGATCAGTTCCCTTTCTCTCAGGAACCAGTCGCGTTTGTTCCAAAAATAAAGTTTCTCACCCCCGGAATTCTTCAGTGTGCTTGACAAGTGCAGTATGCCAGCTGCCCCAGAGGAGATTATGCTAATGACTATTGGCATCAGTCAGTCAGAGAGCAGAACGAGGAAGTGCTGTCTGATCTAGAGTGGGAGGTCAGCCGGATTAATTTCTCCACTGCCTGGACAACAATGCTTTCTCTTCACACTTTGCTTTGATAAGTTCTTTTCAGTAGTTAAGTTGAAAATGTATTTCTTTGCTTTAGTGCTATTTTTATTACAAATTTTTACTGTTTCCATTTTTTTAGTTTGCAGTTTCTCTGGTTCCTAGGAACCACGATTTTGCCTCCTCAGGGTTCCACACGCGGTTCCCGCTTTTTCCTAAGGTGAACATTTTCCACTTCTTTTGTTTATTCATGGTTCCCTTTTCTTTTTGGGAACTGTGATCTTACATACAGCTCTTTGTGTTTAGCACCTTCTGGTACCATTTTCCGCAGTTCCATAGCGCTTGGGAACAGACAGTTTTTATTCTGTTTTTCCCATTCTGTGATAACTTTTTCTGTGGTCTGTGACAATTTGTAATGCCAGACAGACCCAAAAGAAAGTCTAGTCATATTTCTTTTAAAAGCTGTGTTAAGTATAACTGTTTGCTTTTTGACTATAACTGTGAATTTTGCTCTGATCCTTCTGGTAAAACAGTTAAAAATAGAGTCACAAGGTTGGCAAATATAGCTACTCAGTCTGCTTCCCCCTCTAATAAAAATTCTAAAGAGGGGTCTGCCTCTCATAAAACTAAAGGAAAGCCTGATGAAGACTTTCTACAGAACAAAACAGACAACAATAATTCTGACCAAGCTAAAAAGAGACATAATGAACAGATCACTGATGAAGTGCCTGCTAAAAAGAAACAAAAAGAAAAACATATCAGTGTCCCTCCCTCTGAGAAGCAAAGTGACACATCAGTGACACAAAATTCTGCCCTCTGATGAAGAGTTGGCTAAAACTTGGCATTTATATCAAACGGTGCAGGCTATGGGCAATATTTTTAACACCCCTCCTGACCCTACTATCCCTCACACATCAAATTCTGGTCATAACCAGAGTTTTTATTATGAGGGTAATGATGACGATGGATTGAGTGATGAACCCTTAGATCCAGAGGCTCCTCCTGACCCATAGTTTCGTGGTCCTACTAATGGGTAGGAGGATTTTTCCTCTCATTTTACCTTCATCCAATGTATGGTGGACACCCTTGATTTCACTACACAAGAAACTACTGACCAGGAGGTGGAGGAAGACTTTTTAGATATGATGGGTCTTCCTCCTTCCAGGAAGTTGCTGTTGCCCATACATAAATCACTTTGCAGGGCAACCTTTAAAGTACTTGAAAACCCTATTTACAGCTCGGCAGTGGATAAGAAAATTGAGAACAAGTATCAGCATGAAACATGTAATGCAGAGTTCCTGTATACTCACCCTGACCATGAAGGGGTTGTGGAGGCTGCTGCTTATGACAAGGCTAAAACACCCCTTTCTTCACAGTCTCCTGAAAAAAGAATCTAAGACGCTTGAATTTATGGGGAAAAAATCTTACACAACAGCCTCTCTGCTGCTTCACCTATCTACTTACTTTGCGGGCCCACTATCAAAAAGATCTCTGAAACTAAGTACTAGTTATTAGCCAGCAGGTCCCAGACAGAATAGCTCAGGACCTCACAGAAACTGTTAAAATGGCCCTGGAAGCTACAAAGTACCAGTTTCACATGGCAGTAGATACGTATGATGCTGCCTCCAGAGCCATGGCCCAGGCAGTCTCCCTAAAACATCATGCGTGGCTAAGGGCAACTGATCTCTCACAGGATACTCAGAATAAAGCTATGGATTTCCTCTGTGACAATAATTCATACTCACTCCAAGAATTCTCAGCATGTATTGACAGGTGCAGTATGCCAGCTGGATTCAGCTGCCCTGGAGAGGAGGAGTCAAGGTAAATGAGCAGGAACATTGACCAATCAGAAGAGAGAGAGCGAGAGAGAGATAAGAGTAGTGCTGCCTGCAGTCAGCCTGAAGGACCTCAGAACTTTTTCTCTGCTGACCTGGCAACACTGCCCCAGAGCTCTCTCTCTTCTGTACCTTCAGAGACCTTCCTGTAAGTTTTTTTCTTCATTTGAGTGCTACCTTTACATTTTTAAGGTATTTGTTGTATTTTTACACATTTTTTCTGCAGTTGCACATTGATTCCTCGAAGCCGCAGACTTTTATCATTTTTCCTGCTTCTGTGTCATTTCTGAGGCAAACGTTTACCGCGTATGTGTTAAATCAGCGGTTTTCTTATTTTCCTTGATAGTTTTAGTGCATAGTGTTATTTTTCCCGTATTTGCACGACTTTTTCTGTTTTAGATTGCGCCATTGTGGTATTTTTTTCTCCACATGCTGTGCTTTTTCTGGCAGTTTTTTCCAGTAATTCAGAGTATTCTGTCTGTAAACTAGAGGGTTTCTCTGCATCATCTCTCAGGGAAACCTCTCTTTTAAATTGGAATTTAAAACTTATCTGTTTTGTCAAGCCTTTTCTGCACATTTTTAAATTTTTATTATTATTAAATTTGTTTACACTGTATTTTATTGTACAGCGCCTGGTCGCGGACAATAAGTACAGATGACAGCGATACAATGACACTGTAAACAATTACATAACATATACATATATTTAAGTACATTCAATGATACATTTTAGGCACATACAGTATATACCACATTTGATAGTAACATGTAATAATTCAACAAGAGAATTTGATGTCGATTATAGGCTAGAAAAGGAAAAGGGGAGTAGTGAGATGGTAGGGGGAGGAGCGAGGCTTTTCGGAGAGAAGGGTAAAGATATGGGGGTGGTAGGAGCAGGAAGTGCTAGGTTGACCTGACAAACAAGAGATGAAATGGGTCATCAGTAATCTTGAGCAATTATCTACAGCATGAGCAAGATTCTTTCAAGACAGGTGTGAGAAGGGACTGAAAGACTGATATCCCCGGTACCGAGACAGTCTTAAGGACCTTCTGCAGGGAGTTCCAAAGGGATGGAAGAGCAAAGCTAATAGCGGCAGCACCGTATCGTGTTTGTGTCTTAGGGGCAACAAATGTAACAGACGTGTAACATCTCAAACAGTAGGTCTCCGTGTTTCAAGGAAATAGATTAGATATGTAAGAGGGAAGTTTATTAATAATTGCCCTGTGAAACCCAGCCAAGCATCTCATAGAGCAGACAGTGATGGGTGTTTAGAGGAGCACTAGATATGAATCTCAGAGCATGGTGGTACAAGGTGTCTAATTTACTTAGAGCTGATACAGGGCAGTGTCTATAGAAGAAGTGTGCACAGTCTAGCAGAGGCAGGAAGGTTGTTTGGACAAGTGTCTTTTTTGCTTCATAGGTAAGAAGATGTCTAATACGGTAGAAGACACCCTTACGTTGTCTCAGCTTTTTGGCTAGTTCCTGCATATGTACCATAAAATTAAGTTTGTTGTCTAACCAAAACCTAAGTACTTAAAGTTTTCAACAGTTTCAATTGGTTTGCCAAGTAAGGTGAGTATCCTATGATGCTGAACAATTGTTGCCAATGAGTGAGATCTGGGGGAGATAACCATAACTTTTGCTTTTTTTGCATTGAGGAAGAGCTTCAGTTGCAGTAAATTATTTGAAAGATATCAAATTCGTGTTGCAGCGCTTTGAATGCAAGCTCGGGGGAAGAGCACACTGTGTAAATCACTGTGTCATCCACAAATAGATGCACACGTGCCTTGTGGGTTTGATAGTCGATGCAATTTATATAAATCATGAAGAGTATGGGACCCAATATGGATCCTTGCGGCACTCCACATGGTAGGATTTTAAGTGGCGAAAGGTTCCCTTGGTCTTTGATTTGTTGCATTCTGTTGGTAAGGTATCAGTTGAACTATTTCATGGAGGTATTGTCAAATCCAAGGCAGCGCAAGGCAGCCAGTAGCAAACTATGGTCAGTGGTGTCAAAGGCCTTGCTTAGGTCTAAGAACAAGGCATAGATAAGCTTTGTATCCAGTGCATTTAGTAAATCACTAGGAAACTTTGGCAAGGGCAGTTACAGTGCTGTGCTTTGGTCTGAAGCTCGACTGTACAGGGTTCAGTAGGTCCTTAGTTTTCAGGAAATCTCTTAGTTGCTGGTTAACTAGCTTCTCCAGCATTTTTGATAGTATGGGGAGCAGGGAAATTGGCCTGTAATTGTTTAGGTCACACTTGTTCCCAGACTTGAAAAGGGGGATAATGTGTGTGATTTTCCAGATTGATGGGAGGTCCCCTAAAGAAAGGAAAAGGTTGAAATGGTGTGTGATGGGAGTGGTTAAATAAAAATGTCCTAATTTCAGAAAAAGGGACTCTAAAAGGTCAGCCCCAGTGCTTTTCTTAGTGTCCAGAGACAGCAATAGATCCTCAACCTGCTTAAAGGTCATTAGGCTAAAACAAAAAGAGGACTTCTAGCTCCTTGTGCTGGCGGGACAAGGGGCATCATCTGTCTGAGACTGTGTAGCTACCCTACTGGTAGGTGAGACATCGAACACTAGTCCTGCTGTGGCAAAGTAGATATTAAGTTGTTCCAGGATGTCAGCCTTGTCTCGGTATATGTGACGTCTCCAACGACTATCTTGGCAGGTAAAGGACAGGAAGATGATTTGCCCTCTATCTCCTTTAGGATATTCCAAAATTTGGCAGAATTATTTTTGTTTTCTGCAATGGCAGATTGGATGTAATGCGCTTTCCCAGCTCTAATAAGTTTAGTGCAGGAATTTCTAGCAACTCGGAAGGCAAGCCAGTCTGGGTCAGTTTTTGTTTTTCTGGCTTTCTTCCACAGCCTGTCTCTACCCTTTAGAGCTGCTTTCAGGGCAGGCGTGAACCAGGGGGATGACCTTTTCCTGGTCTTAATTTAGTGAGGGGGGCATGTTTATCAATTGCACCCCTAACAAGGTTTTGGAAGATACTGTAAGCCTCACTGATTGATGTAGCTAGGTAAAAGCCCTGCCATCTAATTTTAGGTCTGATAGGAAGGCTGTCTGGCTGAAATTCCTTAGGCATCTTTTGACCTTATAGGTAGAGGATGAGTTAAGCTCGGGAGTATGCCTTACACAGGCTATAGCGCCATGATTACTTGCATTTTTTTGGAATATCCCTGTGTGGGATATAGTGTGAGGCTTGTTCACAAGAATTAAATCCAGGAGTGAACCACAGTTTGGGTTTTTGCTGTTAGGGTCGGTGACATCAGGGATCATTTGTGACAGGCCATGCTTGTCACAAAACTCCTTCAGAGTTTTGGAGTAGTCATCTTTCCAATTGAGGTTAAGGTCCCCTATAATAATACATTCAGAGTTAACCTTCTCCAAGAGCTTGTGGAGGTGGTCTAGTATTCTGAGGCCACCAGACGGTGGTCTATAGCAGGCAGTTATTGAAATGGTTTCCTCGGAGGAAATAGTCAACTTCACAGTAAGGTTCTTGAATTCCATTGGAGTGGAGGAGATATCAATAACTGCTACAGCAAACCTTTCCTTAAAAAAGACAGCGACCCCCCCATCCCTAGTCAATCTGTCTGACCTAACAACATTGTAGCCAGGGATATTGATGCTGCAGTCGGGGGTGGAATTCCTAAGCCAAGTCTCCAAGATCACAAGTATATTTGGAGATGCGTAAAATGCCCAAGACTGTAACATGTCAATTTTTTTAGCGTACTGCAGGCAGTTAGGTGAAGGAAGCTAATGCCCTTAAGTTGAGGTAGTTCTGAAGGGGCATCTAAGACTATAGGGGGACCAGGATTTAGCTGAACATTCCCAGAACACAATAATAAGAGAACTAACAATTTGCTAAGTCCGGTTATGATTCCTTTAATGATGCGTGTTTTATGTTGCTTTGTAGGTGGGGTGTTTGAAGGAGGCTTGTGGGGGAAGTTGGATGCCTAAAAAGGTACATAGCATGTAATGCCGTTCTAGCAGGTACTGATAAAGGTACCTGGTAGTAGTCTGTTGGCGTAGGATGGTAGAAAGGTGTAGCAAGTGTTTGGAAATCCGTTCCAGAATGTTCTGAGGCGGTAGCATCCATAAAGAGTGTTGAATTCGACAG
Organism: Neoceratodus forsteri; assembly: GCA_016271365.2. Taxonomy (NCBI): domain Eukaryota; kingdom Metazoa; phylum Chordata; order Ceratodontiformes; family Ceratodontidae; genus Neoceratodus; species Neoceratodus forsteri. The sequence continues at coordinate 244,074,776 of CM057451.1, forward strand.
ACCATGTTTAGAGGAAGTTGATAAGGTTTTGTAGATGGGATTGGGCAGGAGGAGGAAAAGGCAAACACAAGGGAAGTGAGGGCTGTGTATATGCCATCGAAACGGAATACGAAGGGCTGTACCACTAGAGTTAGTGGCAGAAGCTTTAAGGCTGGCTTGCTGGCTAAATGCACAACTTATGTAACCGGCTAGGTTCAGGGATATGCAGAATAACAAATGTAATGTAATCTACTGGTCCAGTGTTGTCTAATAGGATCAGTACAACCCGTAGGTGGCATGGAACTTTATAATAGTTGCAGGGAAATTTATAGTAGAGTCAAGGTGTCTAAATCCTAAGAGGTAGAAGAATTGCAGACAAGTCTAAGGTACTTCTCCCTTTATGTACTATTGTGGAGTGACATAGAAAGAAGGCAAGGCAAGGTAAGGCAATTTATTTGTTAGGTGCCCATCCAAAGCTTTGGTTGATGTACAGAACAACTGTAACTTAAAACACAAAAGCCCCTATTCTCCGAGGTGTGGAAAGTCTATGCGCCGTGTATTTGGAGCATGTAGACCCCCCGCAGCTGCAGCGCCCCCTGCGCCCAATTCTGCAAGGGGGCACGGGACTGTTACATGCCGGTTCTCCCATCCCACCTGCGATCTCTATGTTTGGGTGCTCTCAGCAGCATGGAGTGCCGGGCGAGGGCTGGGGCACAGGCTACACATTCCTGGGGCAGATGTAGCCACTGCATGCCCCACCTTGGATGCCACCGCCGGCACGGCAGTTATGTCGGAGCATAGAGTACCCCCCCCCACATGCCCCCCAGGCCTTGGGTACCTATACAGAGGGTCAGGTGCACATTCGTCCCCTGCCCACCCCAGTGCCACGGTCACACCACGGCCGCCTGTATGCTGTGACACCCCTCAGATGCAAGTGATGCAGTGTCAGACCGGGTCCGGGCATCCAGTTGGATGCCTGCTCATGTCTGTGGATGGGCCCCCGTGCAATAGTGCACCGGGGCGGGGCCATGGAAGGGGGCTGCACAGTGGCCAGTGGACATGAATATGACCACCACACATCGGTCCATGAGTGCGAGACTGCAAGGGCAGGCTATGCACCTCTGGCACGTTTTTCCCACCCCTTGGAGATTCCCTCCCCCAATTAGCCTAATCAAGACAAATTAAAAATAGCATACAAAAAATGCATCACTAGTGTTTCACTTTTTTAAGTTTCTTTACTGAGTTTGATCTTAGTCAAACACAAAATGATAAGCACAGATGCATACTTGATCTACAGAGTTACTAAACAAAGCATAAAAAGATGCATTATGCCAGAAAATGTACAAGACATAAATTTGATACCACATCTCAAGGGGTACAACTGGATATGTTACACTTACCTACTGAATAGTACGAACGCCATCAAGGAACACGACTGTAAGACGATATAGTAAATTACCAAATGTGTAACATGGTGTTAGGCTATCAGTGTCATGTAGTGTTAGAAGATTACATTAGGTTGTAGAGGCACTTGGTTACCACCATAAACTGCACTATTAACCATCCCATAGTGAAATAGTGGGGGTGTGGTTAACTATAACTAGTCGGGTCAAGTAGGATATTCAGAATTAGGAGCAACCCCAACGGTCAACCCAGGGATCACTGTAGATATTAAAACAAAAGAACCCATCTTAGTATCACTAAAACAGTGTTTTGTTATTAATATCAAACTAGTTATATGTTTTTGGTTTTTTTTTCAGTTTTTGTTGACCGGGTAAGTGCACTAGGCAAATCCTGCCTATTTTCAGGCACGACCCGGGGGAGAGGGCTACAGATGAATGCCAACTGACCTTGAACCAGATTATGAGATGGCAGTTACTTTTCAAAGTTGGACTTTACTAGGTTTAAATTTTAAGCAGTCCCGAATGCTAAATTAAATAAATGCATTTTCAGCAATCCCTTAAAATGTTCCAGTGAACTGGCCTGGTGGCGCTGAGGGTAGAGGCACTGGATACTTTACCTTGTGCTACGCTGGTGACCCGGGTTCAGGAAAGACCTCGGGTGGTTGGGGTGCCGGCATGGCGGGGGGAGGGTGGGAGCAGGATTGAGCAATCTTGCGGCTGCTCTCCTCTCCCAGGAGGGAAGATTGCCGTCCACAGTCCTGCCATCACCAGGTGGAAGTCCAGTGGTGATGCAGGTGGCTAAGGGTGACTGGTAGAGTGGGGCGTCCCGCAATGCATGACGTGCACTTGCCTCCACACGCACACGCTCCTCCAAGGATGAGAGGACGGGGAAGAAAATGGGGGAAAAAAAGAAATGAACATATTTGAAAAAAAAAATGTTCCAGTGATGGGGCTCTTCTGATATATGCAGGCAGAGAATTCCACAAGCTAGGCATAGCAGCACTAAAGGCCCTATCCCACAATGATTTCAGATGGCAACATGAACCATGAGGAGCCCAGCGTCAGCAGACTGGAGGGAGCAGATGTGATTGTATTCAGTCAGAAGGTCTTTCAGGTAGCCAGGGCCCAAATCATGCAGGGCTTTGTGGATTAACAAACTTATCTTGAAGCCAAAGAACCTCTGTGCGTAAACACTGAGGCAAGGGTTACCCCAAAGGGCATTTGGCTGGGAAGCCAAGTTTCAAGAAAATACAAAATCACACATGCCCCCACAATGCAAAGCATCATGGGCTGCATATGCAAATCACCACAGAATGTTATGCTGGTCCAACTTTAAGCAGAATTGCATGGTGCCGTTGCACCACCTCACTGGCAGCCTATTCAGTTCCTGCATAACCAGCATGATATGCCCAGACCATGAGGTCCCTGCAATCAGCCAAGCTTGCAGAGTTCTGCATGAGCTGCAAGTGACACACCTAACCCCCTCAGATAGCCCTAGATAGAGAGCATTGCAGTAATCCAGTCTGGAAGTGACAAAAACATAAACCAGCGTTTCCAGATCAGATGTCTCTAGATAGGTTCGAGTTTGGGTAATGCTACAAAGGTGGTAAAAGTCACTGCTGACAACAGATGACACCTGGGGCCCGATATTCAAAACTTTGCCCAGGCACAAATCCCAGTTTGCTCATGCAAACCGGGCTTAGCATGGATTTTCCATGTTCAAAAGCCCAATTAGCATGGGCAAATATGGTTTGAGGCCAGGCAATATTCACAGGGGGGTACAATGCAAAGGAAGGGTTGAGGACCTGAATATTGGCGCAGTCCAATATTCAGAGTATGTGCACTGTGCAAGGCCGTTTTTCTTGGTCCCCTTGCATGGTGCACATACAACTGATTGAAACCTCGACTAGTCCCGCACAACCCTAGTCGTTGGCAGAGGAAGTGTGGCAACCTTCCAACCCCCAACACAGTAGTCCCTGGCATCTAGTGGTGCTCCACCCCTACCAATCACCAGCCCAGTGTTACAAAAAAAGCTTTCCCTGGTGCTAGTGGTTCCTCCCCACCCCCACTGATCACTGGCCCACTGTGAAAATGTAAAATTTCCCAGGGTCCAGTAGCCCCCCTCCCCCGGCATCGATCGCCGGCCCAATTTTAAAAATACATCCTTCCTTGGTGCTAGAGGTCCCCTTCCCCGGGGCCAATCACCATCCCAATTTTAAAAAGACATCCTTACCTGGTGCTAGTGGTCCCCGCCCCCTCACGATCGTTGGCCTGATGTTAAGAATGAAACTTTGCTTGGTGTCCAGCATTCCTTCCCCCCCATCTACACACATGCCTGATGTCTACAGTATTATTCCCTGGTGTCCAGTGGTCCCTTCTCCCACCCAATTGCCCGCCTGATACACAGACACCATTTCCCTGGTGTCCAGTGTATTCCCGCCCCATCTTGATCCCTGTATATTAAAAAGGGGCTAGGCAGTGGGGCCGGATGGATTACACCCTAGGATACTGAGGAAGCTTAAGGAGGAGCTGACTGCACCTCTGACAGCCCTGTTCAACCAATCACAAGATATGGGGGACATTCCAGGGGACTGGAGAAGGGTGGATGTGGTCCCACTTCACAAAAGTGGGAATAGGAGGAATATTATTGGCAGCAGACAGCAAGGCAGTTACCAGGAAATGGTTAAACCCAGAACCGCCCACATTACAGGAATGGGTGGAGATAATCAAAGGCATTTACCTTATGGAAAAAACCACAGCGGATCTGCGTCTGCAGACAGAAGAATTTAAGGTGACATGGCTCCCATTCATGTTCTTGATGGAAGAATGGGAAAGCACATCTGTCCTGTCACAGCAGGCATATAAGTACTAAGAAGTCACTGAAAGATGGAGCCACCCAGGGTCACTTAGATAGAAAGAAGAGGGAAACATAAGTGTCACTAATAGAGAGTCAGGTAGGTCATTATGATTTCCCCTTGGCAACACCCTCAAGGAGACAGATAGGAGTAATTAACAATAGAGGAACAAGAAAACCAGCCCCACACAAGTTTGATGTTATTCATTGTTTATTACTACTCAGTTTTTAATAAGAAATGTTACAGAAATGAAAATTATGAAATTGATGTGGTTAGAATATCACTGACAGTAACATCTTAAAAAGCACCGGGCCCAGGACAGATCCCAGTGGTACCCCACTTGTGACCGCTCTCTTCTCCGATTTATCTCCATTTACCACAACCCACTGTCTGTTTTCTACCCATCTAACTATATTCCTAGCCACCCCCAGGTCCTCTAACTTCCTCAGCAGTCATCTGTGAGGCACAGAGTCGAAAGCCTTGCTGAAGTCAAAGTAATGTAGATCCATGGCATGGCCCCCATCCAGTTCATTGGTCACCCAAAGAAGACTTTTAGATTAGTCTGACAGGACCTCCCTGACACAAAGCCATGTTGTCTACTATCCTGGAGATCATTACCCTATAGACAGTCTGCTAGGTCCGTTTTGAGCAGTGACACCATCAGTTTCCCCACGATAGAGGTAAGATTGACAGGTCTGCAGTTTCTTGCTTGTTTCTTGTCCCCGCTCCCCGTTATGGAGCGGAACTATGTATGCCATTCTCCAATCTCTTGTGGCAACCCCCGTCTGAAGTGAGCTACTGAATAGGCCTGTCAGAGGTTCAGCTAGTTTGCCTGCCAGTTCCCTGAGCACCCTTGGGTATATCCCATCTGGACCGGGGTCTTGTCTGTCTAGAGGGCTGCTAGCCCTTTCTGAACCCTATCTCTGGTAAATACTGTTTTCTCAAACAAAAAATTCAGGAACACATAAAAAATATAATAAATATTAATATCAGCAGCCCAGTTGCAGTACACTTCAAAGATATACATAATGCAAACCCTAAAGGTTTGAGATATATGGGTTTGGAGTGTGCCAGAAATGGAAAGAAAAATGCAATACCTTTAAACACAAAATTGCCCCAATTGGAAACCGCATAGATATGGGGTCTGGAGACTCTGAAACCAAGTAGACTGAATGACATTTTAGATATAAAGTGTTATTTGTAGAACTAAAAAGTTTAATAAAAAAAGTTTCCAGAAAATGTCTTGTTTCTACTTGACAGATACATTGTGCATATATTTTATTATTATTTCTTACAATGTTGTATGTTAGCATCTCTTGTAGTATGTTAAAATGAAACATTATTTTGGAAGAAGTTGGCTCAGACGTGCAGCTGGCATTGGGGAGATGAAGCAGAGCATCTCAGACCCTAGAATCAAAAGAAACCGAAGGACCTGGGAGAAAATGAGATCACTTGAAATGTTTCATCCAGCTAAAACTTTGAATAAATTTATAATGGACTCTTTAAATATCATGTTATGTACCTTGATAGTAATTTTACTTTAAAAAAAATAGGAAAGTTCATGACATGTTGATGAAATTATTATTTATCAAGAGCCACATGTATATCAATTGTTGTTACATGTTTTTTTATTTGAAACCAACAGCTGCTAAATGGTAATGAAGACAAATGAATTAAGTGATTTAACAATTTTTGAATCTGCACGAGCACTTTGTTAGGAGTATAAAAGTCACTGTGGGGGTCAAAGCCACGTCACCTGAGGAAGTCGTATGGAGAAGCACTGGGGTTAATGGTGGCTGGCTGTTGGACTGGGATGAGGTCTTAAAATCTCTGTGCTGCTTTGATATTGTTCAAGCACTGTTTGGTTTGCACAGTTTTACACTTTGTTGGCAAAATAAAGCTTTTAAAAGTGGAGTTTGTTTATCAGCTCCTTTGATTAAGACCTTTACCTGTTGTACACCTTCCTTACGTGCTCAGGACAAAAGCAGCCTATCCATGTATAGTTGTTCCCTCATTATAGTGAATGCATCTGGAGCTGTTCGTAAGACTCAGGGTTTGTAATAGCATGGTTTTCAGTCTGCTCATTGTAGCTACAGTACAGTAGCTTCCGTCTGTCTAGTGTGGCAAGTGTTGCTATAGTACAGGGTGCACAGTGTAGTTAGACACTTCAGTATATGATATATGGCATTTGGCCAATGACAGGATGGGGAAGTGGAATTGATGCACTTCATTTTTCAATAACCAAAATAAAAAAAAGTTATAAAGCTTAAAGAGTAAAAAGAGCACCATGCAAAATAGAACAGTTCTCTAGAACATTTATTTGAAGAATCATTCAAATGGTAGACTTTGGCTATATGTACTGACAGACAGCATTACTGACGGCATAGCTGCTATTAAGTCTGTTTAAAACAACAATTTTAGTGTCCACATCAAGGACCTTATATTTTCAGGTTTCAGGCATTTAACATAGCCTTTCAGCATTTTCAGAGACTGCAGCAAGCCACAGCAGTAAGGAGGACTAGCACGGAGGGCAGTGCAAACATATAATGCCAGCGATGTGAGAAAATAGCAGAAGGCAGACTGTTTGCAGACAGGTGCAAAGCTTATTTCAGATGAGGTTACGAAGGTCTGACTCCTTCCTAACAAAGCCTTGGAGTGAGGCAGAATGCCAATGGATTCAGATCTTTGTTCCCTTGTCTGGAATAAATTTTGCATCTGTCTGGAATCAGCATGTCTTTTTTGGTTTCTTTCACATCTTCATTATAGTACAGTGTGTATTCGCACCTTTCTCCATGTTATTGCTACTGAGATTCCCGATAGTGGCTGGCTGCTGATTCAGTGATCATCAGATTTTACTATAGTAAGTGCTAGTGCTTTCATTCATATGAACATACAAAGAAGCCAGCAGAAGAAGGTTATTTGGTCTATCTAGTCTGCTCACATTGCAGGGCCCATAGCTTGAGCTACTGTCCCAGCCCTCCCTCCCCACTCCTCCCATCCTCCCTACTCATGATCCTTACATTCCCCCATGCCTATCCCAGCCTCTCTTAAAGTTGCCCACTGTCTTCAATAATATCACCTCTTCTGGCAGCGCATTCCAAGTGTCCATCACCCTCTCTGTGAGGAAGTGCTTCCTGACCTCCCTCCTAAACCTCCCATCCTCCAGCTTAGGACTGTGCCCCCTCGTGCTATGGTTGCCACTCAGCTTAGAGAAACTCTCCTTATCAACCTTATTTATCCCTTTCAAGTACTTGAAGGTCCCAGTCATGTCTCTTCTCTCCCCCCTGTCTTCCAGGGAGTACATGTTCAGTGCCCTCAACCTCTCCTCATATGCCTTACCCTGCTGACCCTCATCTTTGTAGCCCTGCTCTGGACCTTCTCCAGCAGGTTCATGAGAAGCTGGTCTGCTATGGAGGAGTTAGAGTTGAGCCAATCACCTTCTTGATTTATACTTGAGAATTGAGTGCCAGTGGGTGGGAAGGAGTAGGTAGGGTTGGGTGCTGTGGGGGGGACATAAATTATATATTTTTTAAGCACAATGGGCATGTTACATTAAGAAGGTGGGCAGCCGTGGAGGCGAGTGGGTTGAATCAGTCGCCCAATGGGGGATCTACTTCAATGTATTAAAAAAAACAATGTGTGGATGCTGGGAGGAGGAGGGTGGCATTGTGCTTTTGGTAGAGTGTGGGAGGATGAAAGTTACAGCTGGTTTGGGGCTGGGGAGGAAGGAGGGGGGTGTTTATTTATTTTTTGGCTTGTGGCTGAATAATTTCCTGAATACAGATAGTCCTCTGTTCAGGAATGGCTGCTGAATTTTCAGGAGCTGTACTGTTTGTGGTATTCGAGAAAGAATATTCAGCCCCTGCACAGCCCTGGTACAAATCAATAACAGCAGTGAAAAAATGTATTTTTTTTACCTGACTTCACATCTTATATCATATTACATATTTTTAACTGACTTTTATCTATTACAGGACTATCTTGAAACCAAACGAGTTGTTTTCCCAAGGTTTTACTTCCTTAGTAATGATGAACTCCTTGATATTCTGGCTCAGAGCAAGAATCCTGATGCAGTACAGGTAACTCTACCAAAGATGTAATAATATAGATGCTGGTTTTGAAGGAACGATACAGGTACTCTTCACTGCAGTTCTGCCTGTTCTGTGGGACCCTATTTGGACTCCAGTGTAATTCAGTATACATGTTGCCCCTAGGAGAGATTGTTTGGAATCATGGGCTAGGTCTTCATTTCTATCATGATGGCACCAAACTCCCCTTTTCATTTCCTGCTAACTACTAGAACCCTCACTCTTTGATAAATTACAGTCCAGCCGAGAGTTTAGCTTGTATCAAACAGTGGCTCAGTCTCAGTTCTAGCTAAACTAGAGTGTTGTTGTTGATGAGTCAGGCAAAGTACATGGAGACTTTGTTCACTCATATCCACGTACTGGATGGGAAGGTACTATAGTGCAGAGTGTCAGCCTGATTTTCAAAGGTTGATGCAATGCCTGCGTCAACCCTGTCAAACTTCTCTGACACAACTGTGCCCAATTTTAGTGCATCTGGCACAACTGCGACAGTTCCCACACTTTACAGCAGCTCGTGTCAAACATTTAGCACAAGCCCTGTAAAAAGAGCCCCCCAAATGGCACAAGTTAGACTGGGGGGAGCTGGTCTCACTTGCAGCATTTGGCGCACAGGGAAGAAGATCCTGATCGGCGCTGAGAAAATGATGCAAGCCCCCTGTGCTGTATATTCAGCGCACCAGGGGCTTGTTGCATATGCAGGGCTTTTGAAAACTGGTCCCTCTGAGTGTTCTTTTTGACCGTGTCATAACTTTGGAAAAATAGTTATCAATATTAGGGCTGTGCGAATACCTTTTTTTGAATATTCAGCCGAATATTCGTTATTATGTGCCAAAATATTCGGTATTTGACATTTGGATGGCTGGGAGAGGGTATTTAAAAAATAAAAGAACACCCCCTCCTGGCCAGCAGTAAACAAATATTTTATCCCTGGTGTCTAGTGGTCCCCCCCCCGGCCGATTACCTGTCAAAAAAAAGAATCCCCACACCCAGACTATCAGTAGTACCCCCATCCCTGTCCCAAAATGTATAAAAATAAAAAATCCCTCATTTCCCAGTGTCTGGTGGTCCCACCCCAGTGGATTGCCGTTCCAAAATGAAGAATCCCCCAGACCCTCAGCCATACCCTGGTTCCCCATTCCCAAATGCATAAAATAAAAATTCCTAATTCCCTGGTGTCTTGTGGTCCCAACCCCCGTCCGATCACTGGTTCAGAATGAAGTATTCCCCCCAGACCCTCAGCAATACCCCCGTTCCCTCGTTGCCAAATACATAAAAGCAAATCCCTCATTTCCCTGGTGTCTGGTAGACCCCCACTCCCCCTCCGTCAGATAGTGCCCCCACTCATGACCCCAGTGGGTCACCGGCACAGCCCTCCATGGCCGGTAGCCCAACTGAGTTTTCAATGATTGAGCGTGTGCTTGTACAAGCATGCGCTGATTCATTGAAAACTCAGCCATGCTGCTGGCCGTGGCAGTCAGTGGAGGGCTGTGCGGTGTTGCTGAATGTAAATGAGCACTATCGAGGAAGTAAGGCCACCAGACACCGAAATGAGGCTATTTTATTTTATACATTAGACGAGGAAAAAAAGCCAGGCTGAAAATCTCATTCTGAGCGGCGATGGCAAGAGTGGGGTTTCACTAATTACCAGGGAATATGTTTTTATTGCATTTGGGAATGAGACCAATAGTGTGCTGAGGTCTCAAAGGCCTGAACTACTTGGAACAATCGCCCGAGCGGTGAGACAAGTGACACCAGGAAAATATTTTATTATTTTCTACATTTGGGAACGGGGTATTGCTGAGGGTCTGGGGGTGGTATTCTTCATTTTAGACCGGCAATTGGCCAAGGGGGTGGGACAACTAGACACCAGGGCTAAAATATGTATTTCATGCTGGCCTGGAGGGTATGAAAGGGTTTTTTCCCTTGTGCACTGCCGAATGCCGAATACCAGTCGAATAGTGGACTATTCGGTATTCGGTTCCGAATATTCGGATAGCCCATTATTCGTGGTATTCGGAAAATACTATTCGGTATTCGCACAGCCCTGGTCAATGTGATCAAGAGCAGTTTATCAGCTCTAATCTAGTGTGATGGTGCCCACTGATCTTGCTTGCAGACCTTAAAACCATAGTCCATACTGTCAGTTCATTAAGGTTATAGTATAATAATGTATTGTACCTTGGCCTACCCTTGAACTCTCTGATAGACATTGCCTGGTGCAATATGCCACTGCATTGGTCCTGGCATATAAGATCTTCCTGGACTTTAATCTTCACCATTTTTTCATACTGCTGGGTTCAAGCCAGAGGCACTGGGAGTCTGTTGGAGAAAAAATCTTCAGGAGGGCTGGCACTGAGATAGGACTGTGCATGCACGGCACCGTGAGGCTGGCTGGCGCTGTGTAGGCTATCTTGGCATCGACCCTCCAACTGCCTCAGTTCCTTTTTTCCTAGTCATTGAGTGCACTTAAGTTTTGATGTCACTCGCCCACCGGGAATCAGATCTTCACATCTATATGACAATCTGAAAAAAAAAAAGATAGATTTATTATTTTCTTCTTCAGGCGTACCAATCAGTGGAGTGGACCATGGATGGTGATGGTCGGGGGTCTACTTCGGAAGGTTGGTCTGGCAGCTGGGCTGAGTCTGGTCTGCCGTCCTCTCTGGAGGTGCAGTCAGAGCGTTTGGGCCAGGTGTAATATTTGGCTCTGGCAATGGATTTTCTTCCCTTGCCAGTGACCACACCACTGATGCCGATTCCATGAGCCAGCCTCCCTCATTCTGTTTCCTCGCAGGGACCGGCACAGGTACCATCTCCTGCCCCTTCTGGCTCCTCTAGGCTCAGTTTGGGTTCTCAGGTCTCCTCTTTGAGTGGTGGCTGGATTGATAGTTGTGTTGGTCTAATCTCAGTTAATAATTTGATATTATGATAGAAGTGGTTTTGTAGACTTAGAATGTGTTGGCCAGCAGTTTCCCTGAGAAGGTTCTGTGCTCCATCCCAGCTACATGACCTTCATCCCTTCGACTGCTCTCCTTTATCACTTAACATCTGTAGACACTGTAGGGCATTGGCATTGCTCAAAGAAGGAGGTTACAGAGGTCTCTGAGGTTGGTTTGGGGAAATGATGTAGGGGAGGGACAGATTGGAGTGGGGAGTTTTAGGACGCATACTGGGGTGAAATTGGTTCACAGTAGAGGTCCTGCCTGCCTTGTTCACATACCCAAGGGTTCCACATTTTGTGGGCAGGTACCCAAAGGACCAGCCTTATCTACCCATCCTTCGTGAGCAGTACTATGCAATGCCAAGTCTATTAGGAACAAGACAGCCATTATAGCTGACCTCGTCTCTACAGTTGACCTGGCTTGCATCACTGAGAGTTGGTTGGATGAAAATGCTGGCCCAATTTTGGAGTCGGCTGTTCCTACTGGGTTCTCGGTGATTCACTGCCTGAGAAAGGATCGTAGGGGTGGGAGTGTGGCCATTTGTTTTAAGTCACATTTGAACTTCACGGCCCTCCCAGTGGGAACAACAGAGTTTACTGATAGTGTGGCTGTCCAAGGGGGTGCAGGTTGCAGGATCCTTCTCATTTGCTGCCCCTAGGGGCATGAGAAGGAATTCCTGCAGGAAGCCGCGGATTTCATCATCGGACTAGTTTTGGAGTCGCCCAAATGGATAATTCTGGGTGACTTCAATGCTTGGGTCGATGATGAACTCTTGCCTTTTGGTGAAGACTTCCTCCGGTTAATGCAATCACTAGGCCTGACACAGGTAGTTACCTCTGCAGCCCACTTGCACAGTCTCTCCTTGGACCTTGTTTTCTCATTGGGATTGGAGGTCTCTGACCTTGTAGTGGAACCAGTCATTTGGTCGGACCACTATACTATGAAGTTCTCATTTGAGGCCCCCGCGATAGACTCTCCCCTACGGAAATGGTCTATTACCGCCATTTGAGGGGTTTGACCCCAGAGAGTCTTATGGCGGTGATGGATCTATCGGGTATGATCAGAGCTAGCGATTTGGAGCCGGGGGAATTGCTGTCAGCCTATATTAGGGCCATTACTGATGCTCTTGACTCCATCACACCATTCCATGTTCATCCCCTCGCCTCACGCCCGAGATCCTCATGGTTTGATGGGACTCTTAGGGAGTTGAAGCCGAGGGGCAGAAGGTTGGAGTGCTGCTGGCAGAGATCCTGGCCTGTCGAGGACAAACTTGTTTTGATGTCTCATTATAGAGACTATCAGCAGCAATCTCCCGTAAGAAGGCTGAGTTCCTCTCCAGGGAGATTGCTGCAGCAATTAACAGACCAGCTGAGCTCTTCTGAACTTTTGACAGGCTGTGTAATCCAGCCTGCCTTCAGTTGGTAAGAGTTTTTTCACAGTCGAAATTTGATGAGTTTGCTCTGTTCTTTGCTGATAAGATTTCCTCTATTAGAGCTGGGATCCTGTCAGCATCCTTCAGTGGGAGCTGCAGTGGTGAGTCTGTGATTGTCACGGACATTCCATTGATCTGGTTTGACTTCAACGTGGTGGTGGTCAAGGATGTCATTAGGGTCATCCATGAGCTGAGACCCACCTGCTGTAGTCTGCACCTGTGCCCGATGAGCCTTCTGGTAGGGTGCATTGAGTCCATTGCCCTGGTTTTTGCCAGGGTAATCCAGTGTTGACTAGTGGGGGGGGGGTCTTCCCTGAGCTTCTTAAGGAGGCAGTGGTGAGGCCCATCTTGAGGAAGAAATCTTTGCTGGACTCGGACTGCCTGGTGAACTACAGACCTGTCTCTAATCTACCCTTTTAAGGGAAGGTTACTGAGAAGGTGGTGGCTTTACAACTGGAGGCCTGTTTGTTAGATCACGACATCTATGACCCTCTCCAGTTGGGCTTCAGGGTAAGGCACAGTACTGAAACTGCCTTGGTTCAAGTACTTAATAATTTCCTGTTGGTGAGGGATAGAGGTGAACAGTCTGTTCTCATTCTCCTTAATCTCTTGGCTACATTTGACACTGTGGACCATGGGGTACTTTTGGATCACCTGTGGGTTCATCACGGACTATCTAGTGTGGTCCTCAACTGGTTCTATTCATTCCTCACTGGCAAGATGCAGAGGGTAGTTTGGGGGCTTTCTCCTCCCAGCCACTGCCCCTGTTGTGTGAGGTCCCACAGAGTTCCATTTTGCCCCCCATGTTGTTCGTGGTGTATATGTTACCGGTAGGTGACATTATATGATGGTATGGGCTGGGTTTTCATTGCTACACCAATGATACCAAGCTATTCCTGTCTCTTGCACCTGGACAACAGGAATCAGTCTCAGTTTTCAAACAGTGCCTTGTTGAGGTCGAAGACTGGATGAGTGCCAACGGGTTGAGGTTAAATCCAGATAAGACAGAAGTTTTAGTGATTGAGCCTGGTCACCCGAGGGTTGGTGTGCAGGCTGGTTGAGTCTCCAGGCTTAGGCTTGGAGATTCCCAGCTTCTCACCTCATCTAGGGTAAAAGATCTTGGCGTTGTTCTGGATAGCGGCCTGACACTTGAACTTCAGGTGCCAGCCATGGTCCAGAGTGGATTTTACCATCTAAGAAACATCACTAAGATTAAACCCTTGATTCCCTTGGATGACCTGCCATCACTAGCTCATGCCTTTGTGACATCATGGCTTTACTACTGCTATACCCTTTACCTAGGGCTACTGGGAGTTGATATTCACCACCTACTGCTGTTGCAGAATGCAGCAGCCAAGTTATTGACTGGCCTTCCTAGGTCTTGTCATATTATGCCTGTGCTGCACTCTCTGCACTGGCTCCCTGTCAGGTGGCGGATCACCTGCAAGTTCAGACCCTCCAACATTGCATTAGTCAAAATAGGTACACTTCTGTGTTTCAGTGAGTTGGGGGCATATTACAGCCGGGGGTCTGGGGGCCGCTAGGCCCCCAGAAGCTCTGGGGTTTTAGATGCTCTGTGGTGAGTTTTGGGGCTTTTACTGAAGGTAAAACACACTTTTGATGCTCTAGGTTTTAGTAAGGGAAGACATAATGCCTCTGTCTCCTGAGGGCCATAGCCACCACTGCCAGACACTGGGTAAAGACCCAGGGGGTTGAAGAAAGACCAAAAGAGAGGGCCTGAAACTGAACATGGTTCCCCTGAAAGCAAAAATGGAGTAACAGATGGTGGAGAGGGAAACCCAGGATATGGAGGTAGGCATCCTGCATGTCCAGTGAACAAAGCCAATCCCCTTGGTGGAGAAGGGGCAGCAACCCGTGAAGGGTAACCATCCTGAACTGCTTATACTCCATGTACAGATTCAGGCAACTGAGGTCCAAAATCGGTCTCAGGTCCCCTGTCTTCTTAGGGACAAGAAAAAAGTGGGAGTAGAACCCTTGCCTCTCTGTGCCAGGGCAGGTTCTATCCCCTTTTGCAGCAAGGCTGGAATCTTCTCTTGAATGAGGCGGATGTGGGTCTGAGGGTAATGGGATTGCAAGGGAGGGCTGTCTGGTGGGCTCTCCAAAAATTCCAGAGTGTGCCTCCTTTCCACCATCTGAAGGACCCATCGGTCTGAGGTATAGGGAAAAGTGACCCCCCACTGCCTCCCACAAGGACTCTGCCAGAGATGGGGAGGTTGGGCAAGAAGTCAGGCAGTAGCACCAGGGGTGGACAGAATGGCTGGGAATGCTCTAAGAGCCCTCAGGGTGGAAGCTCCAGCTGGCTGGGTGGGAGCACTGCGCTTAATGAAAGCGCCTCTGGGCTGCTGGGCCTCGGGGTGCTGTCAATGAGTCCGATGAAAGAAATGACGCTGGTTGGACCAAGCCTGAGAATGGTACATAAACCGTACCTAATGCAAGGCTCCTTACCCCCCACCCCTGATTCCTGTAGGCAAGAAATAATGTTCTGGGTGTCACCACCAAAGAAGTACAGATCCTCGGAAGGGTGCATCCAGGATTTTCACCTGTACATCTGGCGCAAAGCCTGACACCCGGAGCCAGGAGTGGTGGCAGATGCAAATGCCAGTGGTCGCCGCTCAACCTGTCGCGTTAACAGTGTCACAGATGACCCAGAGGACATGGTTGCCAACATCCGAGCCCGACTTAAGGAACTGCACCAACTGGGTTTTTGTGGGATCCTCAGGGAGGGCCTGCACGAGATCCAAAGCCTTGTCCCAAAGAGCATTCTGATACTGCACCATGTGGACCAGATAGTTCGGGGCCCTGATGGCCAGTGTGGCCGAAGCGTAGACTTGCTTGCCAAACTGATCAACCTGGCGAGACTCCTCATCAGAAGGCTGGGTGCTAAGGTGCCTGGGTTTCTTGGTACAGTCTTGAGCTGCATTCATGACCACAGAATTCATGGACATTGTAAAGACCATCCAAATATTGTGCCCAACCAGTTGTAGTTTGGATCTGGGTCCTACACCCCTCTTAGTGGGATGTATAGATGTTATCTGCCCGGTCCTAGCTGAAATTGTCTGGAAGTCTTTGGAGAGTGGGGTCTTTCCTGACTCCCTCAAGGAGGCGGTCATTCGACCACTCCTTAAGAAATCCTCCTTGGACTCAGACTGTCTAGCTAACTACCGGCCTAGCTGTAACTTGCCATTTGTTGGTAAGGCTATTGAAAAGGTGGTTGCGTTGCAATTAGATGATCATCTTACAACGTACAATGTTTATGATTCTCTCCAATCTGGCTTCAGGAAGAAGCATAGCATGGAGACTGCTCTTGTCTGGGTATTGAATGACATCCTAATGGCTAGAGATCGAAAGGCACATACCATTCTGGTCCTTCTTGATCTCTCTGCTGCATTTGACACTGTAGACCATGGTGTGCTATTGGAGCGCTTGTGGCTTTTCTGTGAGCTGTCTGGTACAGTCATCAAATGGTTCCATTCGTTCCTCACGGGCAGGTCTCAGAGAGTTGCCACTGGAATTTATTCTTCTGGAGCTCACTCCTTGCCCTGTGGGGTGCCGCTGGGCTCCATTCTGACCCCCATGTTGTTTGCAGTGTATATGCTGCCACTGGGAGATATCATCAGGTGATACAGTCTGAGTTTTCACTGCTATGCAGATGACACTCAGCTGTATGTGTCCTTTCTGCCCTAACAGAATTATGCACTCTCCTTGCTAAATAATTGCCTTGCTGAGATCATAACCCTTTTTACTCTGTGCCCTTTTGAACTTCAGCACACTCACATTGCCCTATTTTCTGGTACCCACTGGTGCACGTGAACAAACAGTGATATGTTAGCACTGAATGCCTTCTCCACTCTCCTTTAATAATCACAGCAACATTATGCTCCCCTTCGTCACCATGGATCCTGGTTTAATTTATCCTTAGTATCGTAAAACTTCTCTGTGCACTGCACAAAGTAAGGTTGATTTGAAACCTATACCATTTTAAGAAACTCATTTACTGTAAATCTTAAAAGAAAGCATGTAGTAACTATACACAGTTTAACCAGGGTATACAGCACTGCATCAAAATGAAGCATTAAGGCACAACTTAAGAGTTGGGTTACTGTTCGTTAATCTAACCGGGGGGGGAGTAGGTAATGAGACACGGGCCAAGTGCCCTATCCCTCTAGGGTAAGATTGACAGCGGTAAGCTAACTACTGATGTGCCTCAATGCTATTAGTATGCTATTTTTTTTTAAATGAATGTTTTAATAGTATTCTAATTATTTTACTTTGTATGAGGATTTTAGACGTTGACATGCTCTCGTTATCAGACAATCAAAATGCTCCATTTCCAGACACAGAACTATATTATTTTTCCTACCAGTTTAACTTGCTGTACACCCAACAGTCAAATTTGTGAGAACACCCCTCCTCCTCAACACACAACCCATGTCAATTACAATGTCAATGTCATTCTAGTGTCCTCCAAAAAAAAAAACTTTATCACAGGCTTAAGCTGGGCCAAATATTAGGACCTAACCAAAGCCTCTTGTGGGGACTTACAATTCCCTATTCTTAACAACAAAAATGCAAAAAATTGCATTTTCTCGTTTGTGGGGCAGGGCGGCAAGGTACAGGTGCCCGTCTGTTTCTATGGCAGGCTACTGTTCAGTAAAACGCTGCTCTGGGAGCCACATGCCTGAGCCATACGACTCCGGACAATGAAGGGCGGGGACGGGTGAGGGTCCTCTAAATGGACTGCACCCAACCAAGTGGGCAGCAATACAACTGCAGGCGGAGGCGTCCCTGTTGTACTGCCAATTTCAACAGAATCATAGCTTAAGTTTCAATTTCGATCAGTGCCCTCATCACGTGTGTAATGTCTAGGAAACGAGAAAATGTAAGGAACTGGAAAGTCAAGAACACGATGGTTAGTTTTTGAACGTAAAACAAAATCGATGCCTTTTACCGCTGAACTTTCTGTAAACCATACCATTGCATCTATATAAAAAACTCTCTCTCGCCCCATATGACCAGATACATAACGTTGTTCAAAGTACCCCCGAGCAGCAACTTTAATGCACTGGGCAGTTTCACACATTTAAACCCAATGTGCCCGTGCCTCCCCTTCTTCCCCGGCACAGTAAGGTAGGTACCCAGCCAGGGGATTGATCTGGTTCGTGTTGTGCTGGGCAACACAACTTCGTAAGCATTCTGCTAACATGATTACAGAACAACCTTTACAGAACAGCTGGGGCAGGCAAACTCAAGAGACAGCACTGACACAGGTAGACGTTTAATGCATTTCGCCCTCTCCCCCAGGGCTGTCTGCCTGTCACTCAGCTTTTTTTGGCACTCTTCCATGCAGAACAACACACATTACCTGGTAAACATTTATTATTTTCAGTGACTGACTGTTACTCTGTCAACAGTCATCTTTGTCTCCCACCCTGACCCCCCAAAATCAAGAAAACTACCGGCCATCCAGAATGAGCATCACCACTATGGCATTGTCACCCCTTCCCCCATTCCCCATCACCTGCAGAGATGCCATATCATGGATCATCGGGAGAACTTCTTGTGAGTCGGCGTGGTCAAAATTAAATTATCCACTCCAGTCGTGTAGATGCAGCTGAGACTTAAACTTTGCAAGTTGTGACCTACCCGCCCTCGCCGGTTGGATGGTTAAATTTATCTGCAACAAGCGCTCCACTCTCTCCACCGCGCCATGGCTTGGCCTTGACTCTCGGACTGGGAAAATCTCCTGTCACTGACTGCGTGACACAGTGCACCATCCCGCCAGTTCAGTCGGGGAAAGGGCAAGACGCCTGCGCAGCAAGCTCATTAAGCACTCTGAGCTACAGTGCTTCCAGGGTCACAGCGCCCGTGCAGGAGCCCTCTGCTGAGCAGAACCACGGTAAGAAGCGCAAACACACTGGTGGCTACCAGGGACACTGTGGACGCTCCCCACCTTGGACTCATGTGCGGCTGAGCTCCACGACAAAGAAAATTTTTCAGGGAAAAATAATTTAAAGATAATTAACCGGGACTGGTGGCAAATTCGGTACACGGTACGATCCAGGCAGGATCCGGTACCTGTCTTAAAAATACGGTATTGTACCGACAAAAACGGTAC
This sequence comes from Neoceratodus forsteri, assembly GCA_016271365.2. Lineage (NCBI taxonomy): Eukaryota > Metazoa > Chordata > Ceratodontiformes > Ceratodontidae > Neoceratodus > Neoceratodus forsteri. The sequence continues at coordinate 244,093,611 of CM057451.1, forward strand.
AGTTGGAGGTTCTGCAAGTTCAGTTTGCTGACCTAAAAAGTCCTACATGGTCTGGGGCCCGGGTACCTGCAAGACCTCCTACAGCTCTACTACCCTTCTCGCCCTCTCTGGTCATCTGAGTAGAGCCTCTTAGTGATTCCCAAGATTTGCTTGCAATCATCTGGCATTTGGGCTTTCTTAGCTGCAGCGCCTACCTTGTGGAATTCACTACCTCGGTTGGTTAGAGAGGCCCCCTTGATGGACGATTTCAAGAGGGATCTGACAAACTTTTTGTTTAGTAAAGCTTTTCCCTCTTTCTAATCTTCTAATTTTTTATAATTAGTTTTTGTATTTTATTTATATTTTGTTGAAATCTTGTTTTTTGTTTATTGTATTAGTATAGTCTATAAAGAGCCTAGAGTCACAATGAGACAGAGAGCTCTAACAAATAAATGAAACTAAACTAAACTCCTGGGCTGGCGGCAGGTCCAGTGCCAATTCTGGTGTCACCTGTCCTCCCACTTCCTCGACCTGGTCTTGATTTTGTGGGCTACACCCCTCTTCCGTCCTCCCCCCTCTGAAGGGGATCTGGAGCAGGATGAGTCTGACCCCGACCTCATAATTTATGAAGAGGGAGACAAAGATTCATTCTATAGCCTGAATAACAAACAATCACTTCTGGCTTCTGTTCCTCAAGAGGATCTTTCCTTTCAGTGTCTACTTAGGAATATGCAGGTGACCCTGGTTCTGCAGACTTCTGCTTTGCATTCAGGAAAATGGATGTGCCTTGAATGGCTTCATGTTCCTAATAGTCCAGTGAACCTTATGCCCCTGATCCCCTGTTACTAAACTGGCAAAATGGTCAGAAGAGTGGCAACTGGGGTTTAACACAAAGAAGTGCAGGATCATGCACATAGGGAAGAGAGACCCTGAAGCCACCTATAGGTTGGGAGGGGAGTTGCTGGCAATCACAAGGGAAGAAAGAGACTTGGGCATCATCATCACAGATGACCTGAAATCATCCAAGCAGACCACTAAAGCAGTAGGTAAGGCTAGGGGGATGTTGGGGTGTATTAGTAGGGGTATCACAAGTCGGAAGAGGGAGGTAATAATCCCTCTTTACAAGACGCTGGTTAGGCCCCATCTGGAGTGCTACGTGAAGTACTGGAGGCCGCACCTTCACAAGGACATTAACAAAATAGAGGCAGTCCAGAGAAGGCAACCAAAATTGTGCAGGGACTGCTTCAGAAAATATATGAGGACAGATTAACGGAGCTCAATATGTATACCGTAGAGCAAAGGAGGAAGAGAGGTGATATGATCGAAACATTCAAATACGTTAAGGGCATTAACAAGGGGAAAGAGTCTAACATGTTTCAATATAAGAAAAATAGCAGAACAAGAGGACACAGCATGAGATTAGAGGGGGGTCGATTAAGGGGTAATGTGAGGAAGTTCTTTTTCACAGAAAGGGTGGTGAATGCATGGAACAGCCTACCTCAGGAAGTGGTGGATATGAATACAGTGCAGGGCTTCAAACAGACATGGGATAGGCATAAGGGAGCAATACAGATGAGTAAGACTAGATAGGCCATTGACAGAGTAAAAGCCTATGGCACATTCATAAGGTAGACAACAAAATGGGCAGACTGGATGGGCCTTGCGGTCCTTATCTGCCATCAGTTTCTATGTTTCTATGTTCCCCCAGCCTTTGAGACTCTGTATGAGGCTGTGTGCACTAGGCCTGTCTCTACTCCCTCTGTTTGCAAGTCCATTGATCGAAAATATGTCCATCCTGAAAAAGAGTCAAATTCTAGCTTCCGAATTTCATAAGATTGACACCATGGGGAAAATAGCTTTCACAGCTGCCACTCTTGGCATGCATATAGCCAGCTATCAAGGACACTTCTAACAGTATGAATATGTCCTCTGGACCTTGCTTAAGGATATCTACTGGCACATTTGAAGCCCTGGCTGTTGCAAAGATCGGGGCTTCACTCCACCTATCCCCACTGCAGGCACCATATAAAATAAAAGGTTTAACTACCCGAATGCTTGTAAAATGTAGTAAAGCCCCTGGTGCAGACAGCATTCTTAAACATGGCACTCCTCACCTGCTCATAATTGCGCTGGTAAAAATGTGAGAGGATGACGCTCCATTGCCCCTTCCTTATTGGTGCCCTTATGTACAGAAATATAATAATTGCCATTTCTTACCCCAGGAATACTCCAATAGTCCTCTAACTCTATGCGGTGTCCCTTTAAGACAGAACTGCCTGGAGAGATGGAACATATGCTAATGAGAGAATGTTCATTAGCTCATGCCATTTTCAAATGCTGCCTTCACTAACTGCTGCATTCTAACCCTTCAGAATTCCCTCTCCGCCTGCAAATTAAGACGCCTGGAGAGAACTCTCTCTCTCTCTCTCTCTCTCTCACAAGTCGTTCCTGACATGTATCTTCTAAAATATATAAGTATTTCTTCATATTTTTTTCATTTGCTGCCTTTACTTCTTGTTTAAATTTTAAAAAACCTTGTTTGTGTGTATTTTTAATTTTTTTATTGGTTCCTCATGGTTCTCAGGAACCATATGGGATCTGATATTTAGCTAAGCTTAATCAGAGCTTTTATTTAGTGTTCCAGTTCCTTTTTGGTTTATTTTTATTTAAATTTTAGTATTTTGATCTGAGTTTTTCGGTTCCTGCATCCAGGTTCCTGGAACTGACCGCATTAGAGAAGTTTTACTGTTTTCTTGGTTCCAGAACCAACCGCATCTTATAACTTTACTGTTAAAATCTACTGTTTACAGTTCAGATTTCTTAGATTTATCATAAATATGTCAGATAAATCTAAGAAGAAAATAGGACCTACGAGGTTTAAAAAAAAAAGTGTGTTAAATGTAGTGAGGTGTTTGCCAAGGCAGATAAAAATTATTTTTGTGTTTTCTACCTTGGACAGCAATACCCCACAGAGAATTGTGAAATTTGCAAGTCTTTCCCTCAAAAGACGCCTGAAAAACGTCTGGAAAGGCTGCAGAAAAAGTTGGCAAAGTGTGCCTCTGACCAGTCCACACTCTTAAAAGCTGTGGGTGAAACCACCAAGGCTTCTCATACCATCCCTGATATGGGGGAACACTCTGGCAAAAGAGGTATTAAATCGGCTGACTCCCTGGTGCCTGTTAAAAGGTTAAAAAAGACTAAACACTGAGACCCCTACTGGAATGCAACAAGGGGCTACTACAGTGTCTGCCAGTATGCCTTCACCTGATGACATTGCATAGGCTTTAAAAGTTATACAGGTGCTGCAGTGCTTGATCCCCCCTCAGCTCCTTGCTCAAGCCCTGACAAGGCAAGCAACTACCTCTGTTCCCCCTCCACCCCTGGAACAATTGGAGTATGAGGAACAAGAAGAGTTTGAGGTAGACGAAGGTTCGAAACTGAAGTCTCCCCTGAACAGGAGTTTAGTTCACCCCCTAGACCTGCTGAGGATTATTTCTCACATTTATCCTTTGTCAGAAAAATTGTGGAAACCCTGGATCTGGTCACCACTAAGGCAGTGCAGGATGAGGCGGAAGTTAAGAACATGGAAATTATGGGGTTAACTCCCACTGAAAAGTTGTTCTCCCTCTGCACAAGTTTTTTAAGGAAGACATTATGGCTATACTTCAAACGCCTTATACTGTCTGTCCCATTGATAAAAAATCTGACAAAAGATATCAGCTGGACAGGGCAGGTGCCGAGTTTCTTTTTACTTACCCTGACCACCAGGGAATAATCCTATAGGCAGCCTGTGAAAGGGCTAAGGTGCCTCTGGCTTCGCACCCTCCTAAAAGGGATTCTAGAAAAATTGACAACAGGGCAAAAAAAGGGCTACCTTTCTGTTTCTTGGGCAGTCAGGTAAGCTAACTACCAAGCTTATGCAACACAGTACCAGAAAGCCCTGTGGCACTCGTACTGACAATGTCAGAAAAGGATCCCTCAAGTATCTCCTCTGATCTAGCTGAAACTGCTAGGTTGGAACTAGAAGCCTCCAAGTACCAGTTTCAAATAGCAGAAGACACTAATGGCACTGCTGCCAGGTGGATGGCTGGCACAGTGGCCCTAAGAAGGCTTGCTTGACTTAGGGCTACTAACCTGACTCAGGATACCTAGGCTAAGGCCATGGATTTTCCTGTGAAGAATAACTCCTTATTTGGTGAGTAGACAGAGGCTTGCAAGAAAAAGGTGGATGAATATAAAGCCGCCTTTATGAGCTTTTTAGCAAAGGACCCCCCCCCATGGAAGGGGAGGTAAGGGTAGGCTTACATACACCAGATCCTTTTATCTGGTCCAGGCTGTACCACAATAACTGCAGTACACTCAGCCAGTTGACTTTTCCAGGGGCAGGGTAAGAAGGGGTGGCATGCCTGGCTCCCAGACTGGGCAAGCCCAGGCACGAAAAGTAAATAGAGCCTCTGACTCCATTCCTTAGGCCGCCTCCCAGGTGCCAGTCAGGGGCAGACTGACTCGCTGTTTCCAGGCCTGTAAAATAAATAAATAAATAAATATCACCACAGAAGTTGGCCCTGAACGTGATGAGTCAGGGTCTGTCACTAACCTCCGAATCCCTTCCTCCCCCAATAACAAGGAGTGTTCAAAGCAACCTCTCTCTCTCTCTCTCTCTCTCTCTCTCTCTCTCAGAAAGAAAGTTGCTAGAAAAAAAAGTGCAGGCCCTGCTCTTGAGCAGGGCAATAGAGCCTGTACCCTCTCTGAAAAAGGCGAAGAGTTTCTCAGAATTTTTAACATACACCTGGTAGAACCCGGGTTCAAAAAGGGAGTCTCACAGAAAATATCTGAGTTTCAGACTCCTTTCTGGACACTACCAGTTTCAAACAACATGAAGTCTTGCTGTATTCTGACTAGTGCAGTTAGCTTCAGCCTTTAAACTGCCCCGGAGAACAATGGGTTAACTTTTCTATGCATGGCATAGAATGTTCATCTCGAGCTCGGTTGATGTCTCTGCCTGTTGTAATTCGAACTGCAACTGTCAGATTCTTTACTCCACACTGAACAGTCACTCCGGTGATTTCTCCTGCAGCTTGGTTTTCGGTCGGTTTTCTTCCGAAATTTTGTTTCCGCATAGTCAGTTCAAGTCTCTGTCTGTTGTACCGTGAGTACTAGATAGGTTTTGTTTTGTTTTCTGTGTAGAACTTGTAAAAAGTGTGGATCGGTTCGGCTGAACCGATCATTCAGATAAATTTAGTATTTTACTTTAGTGTGTGGTTACCGGTCCGTATCGGTTCTAAAAAAGACGGGTTTTAGTACTTTTTTTTCCAAGACCGGTGACACGGTCAGGAACCGATAGAGGAGTCTTGCCTGGCGGTTCCTGAAAAAAGGGTAAGTTTGGTTAGGTTGGCCATGTCTGAGAAACCCAAGAAAAAAAACGGGCCCACTGGGTTGCAACACTGTAGTGTGTGTGGGGAGGTCTTAGCTAAGGCCGATCCCCACACCACCTGTGTTTATTGTCTGGGGTTTGACCACCTCAATTCAGACTGCCAAATTTGTAAAAATTTTCCCAAATCTACCCTTGAAAGGAGATTAGGTAGACTGAGGGAAAGGAAGGCCGAGAAGTCCGCTGACCCGGATGGCCAGCCCGGTTCGGTTCTGACTGAACCAGAAGGAGTGCCCTCTGACCAGGGCGTTACTTCTTCGGGCAAAAGGAGAGCCAATTCCGAGGAATAAGTTCCAACAAAAAGAAAGCATAAGGAACAAATATACAAAGCGATTAGTATTGGGAAGATTCGCCCGGTTCCGACTGATCCAGCACCTTTTGGCAGGGGCTTGGTTCAGTCGGTTCACTCGGCTCAGGATTATACCCTGGAAGAATTTTATGAACCGGAGTTTGAGGAGGAGGAGGGAGAGTTGGAAGATGATTATGGTGATGGTGAAAGTCTGGATGTGCCTATTGACCCGGACATCTCCCCAGACAGACCTTCAGGTGTTTCTCTTCCTAGGCTTTCTGAGTCCCCTTTGCACTTCATGTTTTACAGGAAGGTGGCTGATACCCTCCAGCTTCCTGTGGAGGAGGCAGTGGAGGATCAGGAGGAGCCTGACTATGTAGAGATGATGGACATCCCAGAGTCCAGGAGACTGTCTATTCCCCTCCACAAATCTTTTGGGAAACAGACACAAACAATTCTTAAGTCTCCCAATTCCATACCTCCTGTGGATAGAAGAATGGGCAAGAGGTATACTCTTTCAGGCTCAGATACGGAGTTCCTTTATCAGCAGTGCAGCCATGTTGGGGTTGTACAGGCTGCTGCCTGTGATAAGGCAAGCATTCCCTTGGCATCACACCCCCCAGACAAGGACTCCAGGAAGATTGATGCCATGGCAAAGAAGCAGTACATGGCATCTTCCTTGGGACTCAGGCAGGTGAATTATATGGCCTATGCAGCCAAGTACCAGACGTCCAGGTGGGACACTGTACTGGCACTGGCTAAACAGGCTTCCCCCCAGCTTGCCAAGGAGCTGGAGGAGGTGGCTGTAGATGGGATTGAGGCATCAAAAGTTCAGTTTCATGCAGCTGTGGACTCCAGTGATGTATCATCAAGAGTCATGGCTACATCTGTGGCTCTTCAGAGTATGGCTTGGCTCAGATGTACTAGCCTCTCACAGGATACCCAGGCTAAGGCCATGGATTTTCCTGTAGTCGGTAATTCTCTGTTTGGGGAGCAGATAGAGAATTACATGAAGAAAATGGACGAATACAGGACCACTTACGGGAGTGCTCAGGTCAAGGAAAGGCAAGCAACTCCTCAAAGGCAGCAGTCCAGGGGCAGGGGCAGGCCTTTTCAAAGGCCTTTTTACCAAGCACAGGCCTCTTCTTCCTTTTCACAGAGGGGGTTCTTCAGAGGGAGAGGCAGAAGGGGGATAAGCAGGCCTGCATCCACCCCTCAGCCTAAAGCCCCTGCCAAGCAGGCACCCTGATGGGTCTGCCTGGGTCGATTCTCCTATCCTAGTAGGGGGCAGGCTGGCTTACTTTGTCCAGGACTGGATGTCTGTTACATCAGACAAGTGGGTCCTGGAAGTAGTAAGCCAGGGACTGGTTCTCAGCTTCAAAAAATTTCCAAAGATGTGAGCCAGATCTTTTCGACCTGCAAATCTCTCAGAGACCCTTGCCCTAGAGGCAAAGGTTTCTTCTCTCCTAGCTCTAAGAGCTAGAGAGAGAGTACCTACTCTACACTGGGGCAAAGGACTGTACTCCAGGTACTTCCTAACCCCAAAAGACAGCAGATGGCGACCCATCCTGGATTTAAGATACCTGAACAAACATCTTTTAAAGCCAAAGTTCAAGATGATAACTGTGGAATTATCCTTCCTTCTAAGGCCAGGGCTGGCTAGCCTCCTGGACCTCAAAGATGCCTACTTTCACATTCCTAGCCAGGTGCCCTACAGAAAGTACCTCAGGTTCGAGTTGCCATCAGGCCACTATCAGTTCAGAGCAATGCCCTTTGGCCTAACCTCAGCCCCAAGGGTCTTCACAAAGTGCCTGGCAGTAGTTGTTGCCTTCCTAAGAAGACAAAAGATTTCCATTTTTCCATATTTGGATGACTGGCTCATAGTGGGCCAGTCCCCAGACCAAGTCAAGTCACACCTGCAAGTGACCCAGCAAGTGCTCACTTCTTTAGGATTTCTTCTCAACCTACCAAAGTCAGTTCTTGAATCAGTGCAGCTCCTCTCCTTCATAGGGGAAGAGCTGGATACGGTAAAAGCAAGAGCCTTCCTTCCCCTGGAAAGGGCAAGAGCTCTCATGGAGCTGGCCTCTTCATTCAGCCTTCAGGTATCTCGACCAGCAAGGCATTTCCTTCAGCTCTTGGGCCATATGGCAGCTTCTACAGCAGTGGTCCAAGGCGCAAGATTCCAGATGAGGGACATTCAGTTCCACTTAAGAGCTTTTTGGTCCCAAAGAAAGGATTACCTTACCAAACTAATCCCAGTGACTCAAACTCTGATCCAAGCCCTGCAATGGTGGCAGGATCAGCACAATTTGAGGCAAGGGGTTCCATTTGCCACTCAGTCTCATTCAGTGGTCCTTACCACAGATGCTTCCCTGCTCGGCCGGGGAGCCCATTTTGGGGACCACACCACCCAGGGACTGTGGTCGCCTCAGGAATCTCTTCTGCACATCAATCTCTTGGAACTCAGGGCAGTGTTTCTGGCACTGCAAGCTTTTTACAAATCAGTACAGAACAAGGTGGTTCAGGTCAGAACAGACACCACCACCACCATGTGGTACATCTATAAGCAAGGAGGCACTCAGTCTACGGCCTTGTGCACAGAAGCAATGAGGTTGTGGTCCCTGGCTTATTCCCTGCAAACCTCTCTGATAGCAGTTCACCTTCCAGGGAAGGACAATGTCCTAGCAGATGCACTAAGCAGAATATCTCAGGGCCATCATGAATGGATCCTGGATCCTCTGGTGTTGAAGGTGATTTTCTCAAGATGGGGCACTCCAGAGATATATCTTTTTGCAGCTCCAGACAATCACCAACTTCCTCTCTTTTGTTGCAGCCCCCCAATCTTGGGCTCAGTCCCCCTGGATGCTCTGGTTCTGAACTGGGAAGGGAAATTTCTGTATGCTTTTCCTCTCTTCCCTTTCCTGTTCAACGTGTTAGTCAAGATAAGGTCACAACCTTGCAAAGTGATTCTGATTGCTCCAGACTGGGCCAGGCAGCCATGGTATCCCTTGTTGCTCTCCCTAGCAGTCCATTTTCCCCTGTCTCTTCCCAGGAATTACAACCTGTTAACATCCTCTCAGGGGAGGATTTGGTATCCCAATCTTCAGTCTCTCAATCTCAAGGCTTGGCTCTTGAAGAGTTAGAGTTTGCAGATCTGCATCTTTCCCAAGGGGTTCTGGATATCCTCAAGGCTTCTCGAAGGCCCTCCACCAGAAAGACTTACAACTCCAAATGGAAAAGATTCAGTATTTGGTGTTCTAAGAAGAGTATTTCTCCAGACACTGCTGAATTGCCTACGGTTCTGGATTATATGGTCCATCTCAATGCCCTAGGTCTCAGACCAGCTACTGTCAAGGTACACTTGTCAGCTGTTTCTGCTTTCCTGTCAGTAGGCAAGTCTTCCTCACTGTCATCCCACCCTGTATTCTATAAGTTCAAGGGATGGCTTCACACCAATCCCCCCTTTAGGGATCCTGCTCCTGCTTAGGATCTTAATGTTTGCATTGCTCAGCTTATGCAACCCCCTTTTGAACCTTTGTCCTCAGCAGAGCTTAAGTACTTGACTTGGAAAACTGTGTTTTTGGTAGCCATTACTTCTACTAGACGTATCACTGAATTGCAAGCCCTGTCAGTGGAACCTGATTTCATCTCTTTTCACAGAGATAAAGTGGTCCTTAGAACTAGCAGAAAGTTCTTGCCTAAAGTGGTTTCAGATTTCCACCTGAATCAGTCTATTTCTCTCCCTGTTTTCTTCACTGATCATTCTTCCTCGGGAGAGAGGAGGCTAAACAGTTTGGATGTTAAAAGAGCCCTTAGCTACTACATAGAGTGTACCAAGGGTCACATGTTTGACTCCCTTCAGTTGTTCTTCGCTTATGGAGAAGTTGGGATGGGCAAACCTGCCATCAAGAGATCTATTGCCAGGTGGATTGTCTCTTGTATACAATTCTGCTATGAAAAACTGGGAAAAACTCCACCCTCAGGCCTGAGGGCTCATTCCACAAGAGGTACAGCTGCTTCCCTGGCTGCTGCCAGGGATATCCCTCTTTTAGAAATTTGTCAAGCAGCCACCTGGAAAACAGTCCATACATTTACCAAGCATTATTCTCTGGATATCCAGGCTAGGAATGATGCTCGGTTTTGACAGCAGTACTTCAGAGCCTATTCCCAAAGTAGGTTCTGTCCCTCCTTCATGGAGGTACTGCTTGGTAGTCTGCACTAGTCAGAATACAGCAAGACTTCATGTTGTTTGAAGAAAAAATTACTCACCTTAATACTTATACAAAATCACACATGCCCCCACAATGCAAAGCATCATGGGCTGCATATGCAAATCACCACAGAATGTTATGCGGGTCCAACTTTAAGCAGAATTGCATGGTGCCAAAAGGCCTCTCACACAGTTTGCAAAGGGTGCTAACAGAAAACATAGACACGTGTTTCGTCTTACCAGGACTCATCAGTATGCCTCGCCTGTTTGACACCCCAGTGGAATGGACCAGCTACCCCTAAGGCAGTGTGCCTGGGAGTATATTGTGGTGAACCCATTAAAATAAAAACTATTTAAAGACAAAGAACCTCTGTACGTAAACACTGAGGCAAGGGTTACCTAAAGGGCATTTGGCTGGAAGCCAAGTTTCAAGAAAATACAAAATCACACATGCCCCCACAATGCAAAGCATCATGGGCTGCATGTGCAAATCACCACAGAATGTTATGCGGGTCAACTTTAAGCAAAATTGCATGGTGCGGAAAGGCCTCTCACACAGTTTGCAAGGGTGCTAACAGAAGACATGAACACGTGTTTAATCCACCAGGACTCATCAGTATGCCTCGCCTGTTTGACACCCCAGTGGAATGGACCAGCTACCCCTAAGGCAGGTGCCTGGATATATTGTAGTGAACCCATTAAAATAAAAAACTATTTAAAGACAAAGTACCTCTGTGCTGAAACACTGAGGCAAGGTTACCCTAAAGGGCATTTGGCTGGGAAGCCAAGTTTCAAGAAAATACAAAATCACACATGCCCTACAATGCAAAGCATCATGAGCTGCATATGCAAATCACCACAGAATGTTATGGGGTCCAACTTTAGGCAGCAGGAGTGCATGGTGCGAAAGGCCTCTCCACAGTTTGCAAGGGTGCTACAGAACACATAGACACATGTTTAGTCCTACCAGGACTCATCAGTATGCCTCATCTGTTTGACACCCCAGTGAATGGACCAGCTACCCTAAGGCAGTGTGCCTGGGATATATTATGGTGAACCCATTAAAATAAAAAACTATTTAAAGACAAAGAACCTCTGTGTGTAAACACTGAGGCAAAGGTACTCCAAAGGGCATTTGGCTGGGAAGCCAAGTTTCAAGAAAATACAAAATCACACATGCCCCCACAATGCAAAGCATCATGGGCTGCATATGCAAATCACCACAGAATGTTATGCAGGTCCAACTTTAAGCAGAATTGCATGGTGCCGAAAGGCCTCTCACACAGTTTGCAAAGGGTGCTAACAGAAGACATAGACACGTGTTTCATCTTACCAGGACTTATCAGTATGCCTCGTCTGTTTGACATCCCAGTGGAATGGACCAGCTACCCCTAAGGCAGTGTGCCTGGGATATAGTATGGTGAACCCATTAAAATAAAAAACTATTTAAAAGACAAAGAACCTCTGTGCGTAAACACTGAGGCAAGGGTTACCCCAAAGGGCATTTGGCTGGGAAGCCAAGTTTCAAGAAAATACAAATCACATGCCCCCACAATGCAAAAGCATCATGGACTACATATACCAATCACCACAGAATGTTATCGCGGGTCCAACTTTACAGCAAGGGTGCATGGTGCCAAAGGCCTCTCACACAGTTTGCAAAGGGTGCTAACAGAAGACATAGACACGTGTTTAGTCCTACCAGGACTCATCAGTATGCCTCGCCTGTTTGACACCCCAGTGGAATGGACCAGCTACCCCTAAGGCAGTGCCTGGGATATATTGTGGTGAACCCATTAAAATAAAAACTATTTAAAAGACAAAGAACCTCTGTGCGTAAACACTGAGGCAAGGGTTACCAAAAGGGCATTTGGCTGAGAAGCCAAGTTTCAAAAATACAAAATCACACATGCCCCACAATGCAAAGCATCATGGGCTACATATGCAAATCACCACAGAATGTTATGCGGGTCCAACTTTAAGCAGAATTACATAGTGCCAAAGGCCTCTCACACTAGTTTGCAGAGGGTGCTAACAGAAGACATAGACACATGTTTCGTCCTACCAGGACTCATCAGTATACTCATCTGTTTGACACCCCAGTGGAATGGACCAGCTACCCCTAAGGCAGTGTGCCTGGGATATAATGTGGTGAACCATTAAAATAAAAAACTATTTAAAAGACAAAAGAACCTCTGTGCGTAAACACTGAGGCAAGAGTTACCCAAAAGGGCATTTGGCTGGGAAGCCAAGTTTCAAGAAAATACAAAATCACACATGACCCCACAATGCAAAGCATCATGGGCTGCATACAAATCACCACAGAATATTGTCACGGGTCCAACTTTAAGCAGAATTGCATGATGTGAAAGGCCTCTCACACAGTTTGCAAAGAGGGTGCTAACAGAAGACATGAACACGTGTTTCGTCCTACCAGGACTCATCAGTATGCCTCGTCTGTTTTGACACCCCAGTGGAATGGACCAGCTACCCCTAAAGCAGTACCTGGGATATATTGTGGTGAACCATTAAAATAAAAAACTATTTAAAGACAAAGAACCATGCAATTCTGCTTAAAATTGGACCCACATAACATTCTGCTGGTAATTGCATATGCAGCCCATGATGCTTTTCATTGTAGAGGGTATGTGTAGTTGTATTTTCTTGAAACTTGGCTTCAGCCAAATGCCCTTTAGGGTAACCCTTGCCTCAGTGTTTACACACTCATCAGTATGCCTCATCTGTTTGACACCCCAGTGGAATGGACCAGCTACCCCTAAGGCAGTGTGCCTGGGATATATTATGGTGAACCCATTAAAATAAAAAACTATTTAAAAGACAAAGAACCTCTGTGTGTAAACACTGAGGCAAAGGATTACCAAAGGGCATTTGGCTGGGAAGCCAAGTTTCAAGAAAATACAAAATCACACATGCCCCCACAATGCAAAGCATCATGGGCTGCATATACAAATCACCACAGAATGTTATGCAGGTCCAACTTTAAGCAGAATTGCATGGTGCGAAGGCCTCTCACACAGTTTGCAAAGGGTGCTAACAGAAGACATAGACACGTGTTTCATCTTACCAGGACTTATCAGTATGCCTCGTCTGTTTGACATCCCAGTGGAATGGACCAGCTACCCCTAAGGCAGTGTGCCTGGGATATAGTATGGTGAACCCATTAAAATAAAAAACTATTTAAAAGACAAAGAACCTCTGTGCGTAAACACTGAGGCAAGGGTTACCCCAAAGGGCATTTGGCTGGGAAGCCAAGTTTCAAGAAAATACAAAATCACACATGCCCCCACAATGCAAAGCATCATGGGCTACATATACCAAATCACCACAGAATGTTATGCTGGTCCAACTTTAAGCAGAATTGCATGGTGCCAAAAGGCCTCTCACACAGTTTGCAAAGGGTGCTAACAGAAGACATAGACACGTGTTTCGTCCTACCAGGACTCATCAGTATGCCTCGTCTGTTTGACACCCCAGTGGAATGGACCAGCTACCCCTAAGGCAGTGCCTGGGATATATTGTGGTGAACCCATTAAAATAAAAAACTATTTAAAAGACAAAGAACCTCTGTGCGTAAACACTGAGGCAAGGGTTACCCAAAAAGGGCATTTGGCTGAGAAGCCAAGTTTCAAGAAAATACAAAATCACACATGCCCCCACAATGCAAAGCATCATGGGCTACATATGCAAATCACCACAGAATGTTATGCGGGTCCAACTTTAAGCAGAATTACATAGTGCCAAAAGGCCTCTCACACAGTTTGCAGAGGGTGCTAACAGAAGACATAGACACATGTTTCGTCCTACCAGGACTCATCAGTATGCCTCATCTGTTTGACACCCCAGTGGAATGGACCAGCTACCCCTAAGGCAGTGTGCCTGGGATATATTGTGGTGAACCCATTAAAATAAAAAACTATTTAAAAGACAAAGAACCTCTGTGCGTAAACACTGAGGCAAGGGTTACCCCAAAGGGCATTTGGCTGGGAAGCCAAGTTTCAAGAAAATACAAAATCACACATGCCCCCACAATGCAAAGCATCATGGGCTGCATATGCAAATCACCACAGAATGTTATGCGGGTCCAACTTTAAGCAGAATTGCATGGTGCCGAAAGGCCTCTCACACAGTTTGCAAAGGGTGCTAACAGAAGACATAGACACGTGTTTCGTCCTACCAGGACTCATCAGTATGCCTCGTCTGTTTGACACCCCAGTGGAATGGACCAGCTACCCCTAAGGCAGTGCCTGGGATATATTGTGGTGAACCCATTAAAATAAAAAACTATTTAAAAGACAAAGAACCATGCAATTCTGCTTAAAATTGGACCCACATAACATTCTGTGGTGATTTGCATATGCAGCCCATGATGCTTTTCATTGTGGGGGTATGTGTGATTTTGTATTTTCTTGAAACTTGGCTTCCCAGCCAAATGCCCTTTGGGGTAACCCTTGCCTCAGTGTTTACACACAGAGGTTCTTTGTCTTTTAAATAGTTTTTTATTTTAATGGGTTCACCACAATATATCCCAGGCACACTGCCTTAGGGGTAGCTGGTCCATCCCACTGGGTGTCAAACAGATGAGGCATACTGATGAGTCCTGGTAGGACGAAACACGTGTCTATGTCTTCTGTTAGCACCCTTTGTAAACTGTGTGAGAGGCCTTTCGGCACCATGCAATTCTGCTTAAAGTTGGACCTGCATAACATTCTGTGGTGATTTGCATATGTAGCCCATGATGCTTTGCATTGTGGGGGCATGTGTGATTTTGTATTTTCTTGAAACTTGGCTTCCCAGCCAAATGCCCTTTGGGGTAACCCTTGCCTCAGTGTTTACGCACAGAGGTTCTTTGTCTTCTTAATAATTATGTTTCTTCTAGTGGAGTCTTGCTGTATTCTGACCTCCCCCCGCCTCCCCTCTCAGAACCTAGATTTTTTGGGATGTGGATGGGCAGGTGCAGTGTTGGCACCTTAGGGATGCCCCCTTTACATCCTCTGTTTCTCATGGGGTGAGTTGTTATTTCATTTGATTGGTTTTTGTGTTTGGGTTTCCTGACTTGAGTCTTCCTTTGAGAACCCAAAATATTATTTTTCTGCCAGTTGGCTAGTAAAAATTTTACAGTTTCCACACAGAACACTTAGTGAGTTTTTGCTTGTAAAGATCTGACGGTTGCAGTTCGAATTACAACAGGGAGAGACATCAACCAAGCTCGAGATGAACATTCTATGCCATGCATAGAAAAGTTAACCCATTGTTCTCTGGGGCAATTTAAAGGCTGGGGCTAACTGCACTAGTCAGAATACAGCAAGACTCCACTAGAAGAAACATAATTACTAAGGTGAGTAATTTTTTCTTTTCAACACTCTTTGGTCTCACAGCAGCACCAAGAGTTTCACAAGTGCCTGTCAGTGGTGGTGACTCACCTAATAAAGTGACGTGTTTCTGTGTTTCCCTACCTGGACAAATGGCTGGTCAGGGAGAAATCCTCTCCAACAGGTAAGGGAATATCTGCAGGTAGCCCAGGACCTTTTGGAATCTCTGGGATTTCTGATAAATGTCAAAAAGCCTGTCCTGCCAAGTACTGCAATGCATAAGGGCAGAACTGCATGCCATAATGGGAAGAGCTTACCTTCCTCAGGGAAGGGTAAGCAGCATCCTGTAACCTGCTGGCTTGTTCAAACCAAACATGCAGAAAACAGCAAGACAGTTTCTACAAATCCTGGGCCACATGGTTCCAGCAATGGGCACAGTCCCTGGTTCCAGGTTCCAAATGAGGGACATTTAGTTCTACCTCAGAGCACATTGGTGCCAGAGGAGAGTCCCACTCTCAAAGCTGATTCCAGTAACATTACTGCAGGCTCTTCAGTGGGGGAAAGGAGATAATCTCAGATAAGGGATTCCCTTCCAGTAAGAGTCAACACCTGTTATCCTATCAACAGATGCATCACTACTTGGGTGGGGTGCCCACCTAGGGGGGCACTTCACTCACAGGACCTGGTCAAGTGCAGAGTCACTCCAGTGCATAAATCTCCTGCAGTTGAGGGCAGTGCTACTAGCCCTGCAAATCTTTGCTCCACTAATCCAAGGAAGGGTGGTTCAGTTCAGAACAGACAATGCCACCATAATGTGCTGCATAAACAAGCAGGGAAGGACAAGGTCCAGCCCCCTGTGTGCAGAGGCAATGAAGATTTGGAGTCTGGCTTACTCTCACAGTGCCTCTCTACAAGCTATACCTCTGCCAAGAAAGGTCAGCACACTAGCAGATGCTCTAAACTATGGATCAACCAGGCCCTTCACGAGTGGGCCTTAAACAGGCAGGTGCTGGATGTAATATTCAGGAGATGGGGCACCCCAGAGATGGATCTCTTTGCTTTCCATGAGAACCACCACCTGCCACATTATTATGTTGTTGTTATCATTATTATTATTATTATTATTATTACTATATGGTAGACATCCTCTATCTTGATTTCAGCAAGGCCTTTGACACTGTGCCCCAGGGCATATTCCAGTATTCATAACTCTCCCACCCTGCCTCCCCTTCCAGAACCCGTGGCCTCTGCACTCTAAACTGACTGACAATGTGTAGAGGTGCCAAACACTGGCATATTCTCTATCTTTTTTAGCCCCTTTGGGCCTTGTTATCCCCTTCTTCAGGTGATTCTGGCATTGAGTTTTTTTTGGGGGGTGTTTTAAAACATTTCTGTCCCCAGCTGGTGCCTAAGGCATTAGTTATTAGGGTTAAGTATATTTAGTTTGATTGACCCTCTAGAGCAGGTTCCTTCGAAATCTGAAGGGTTAGAATGCAGCAGTTAGTGAAGGCAGCATTTGAAAATGGCATGAGCTAAGGAACATTCTCTCATTAGCATATGTTCCATCTCTCCGGGCAGTTCTGTCTTAAAGGGACACTGCATAGAGTTAGGAAAATTGGAGTATCCCCTGGTAGAAGGAAGATTACTGTGGTAAGTAATTTTATCATCTCGGATGCCCATCGCTATTTTTATAGACTTTGCGTAAATGCCATGTGTATGCCATTATTAGGCTTACCTGAACAGCTTGCTCTAATATCAGTGGGACAGTACCTCCCAGACCCTATCACCACCTTAAACCAGCACATTGCAAAAGAGACCTCCTCAGCCACCACCAGCATCGCTGGTATGGTTTTCTATTCCCGTCATCGAGGGAGATGACAAAATGGTTGAATATAATCCAGACCTCATATTAGAGGAGGATTGTGAGGGGGAGGAGGGGTATGCTGAAGACCAGTACTTACCTGGCACCAACTGCACCTTATCCTCATGTAGTGAGGACTCTGTGGTGAACACCCAGAGGTCACCACCAGAGGATCCCTCTTTCCAGTTCATGATGCAGAAAATGCTGGCTGCCATGGGCATAGACCAAATGTCATACCAGGTGTCCCTAGAAAGGCTAACAAGATGCGTCTTGCACCATCTAACAAACCTTACTCAGCCAAAGACTGATTCTGTGTTGATTACTGCTGCCTATGATAGATCCAGGGTGCCTAAACATATGAATTCCCTTCCTCCTGACAAGGAATACAGAAGGTTGATGTCATGGGCAAACACACGTATGCCTCTACCTCACTGGGCCTACATATTGCAAACTACCAGGCCCATATGATTAAATACCAAAATATTTGTGGAGAAGTGCCAAGGCTGCAGCTCAGGCCTTACCTGAAGGTAATGCCAAAACTGAAATGCTCAAAACCCTGACTGCAGGGACTGAAGTGGATAAACACTCAATCCACTCAGCCTATGATGTTCCAGATGCATCTGCCATGGCAGCTGCATTGGGCATTTGCCTAAGGTGCTGCTCTTGGTTTAGAGTGGTAACTTTTGCTAATGATGTCCAGCAAGCAGTGTTAAATGCCCCTTTCAGAAGTAGTAAAGTGTTTGGCTATGATGTTGAAGAGACTTTAAGAGGCCTTCAATCATCCAGGATGACCTTGAGATCAGTCAAGTCCCTGTACCCCTAGTCAGGCAGATGTAGGGTAAGGGGTCAGTTTTGTCCGCTGATTGCCAGAGAGGGGGGCCCAACAGGTCTATAGACAAAAAAGACAGAGGAAAAGGTACTGGAGCCTTGCCAGCCACCCCCCCCCCCATGTGCCTATTGAAACCTTCTGGTCCAGTGGAGACCCTTATCGAGGACCTTTCCTTCCAGTCCCTCCTCAAGAACATGAATCCAACACTGGCTCTGCAGACTTCATCTGTGGACCCATGCAGGCTTTTGCACCTTGACTTCCTTCATATTCCTAATGTTCCTATGAGCCTTACGCCTCCTATACCTCCCTACTTTGAGTCTTTCTCACAGTCAATGTGAGAGAGGCCGGCTCTGACTTCCTTCTGTGGCCAAGTCCATAGATTGGAAATATGTCCCCTCCAAAGGAGAGACCCTTCTAGGCTTCACAACTTATTGCAGATGCTTTGGTTGTGCTGGCAGAAAATTACAAATCTGTTCTCGCTCAGGAAGCTTCAGCACGTCCTATCAATAAGGAGTCTCAAGAAAAGGACTTTCGCAGACGCAACCTCAAAGTTCAAAGATCAAAGTCATAAATAAATAAACCTTGGGCATGCCTGTTGTCACTTATCAGGGACATTTCTCCCAGTGCAAATATATTCTATGGAATTCTCTTAAGTCCATGGTTGAGAACCTCCCAGAGTCTGATGCTACAATGGAACTTCTGAAGACTATTACGAGGAGCATAGAGTCCAGTAGTCATCAGCTGAAGGCTTCTGTGGATGCCTATGACACTGCCACCAGGGTGGCCACCGCTGGAATCTGTATCAAGCGACACTCCTGGCTTAGAACATCATGGTTTTCATCTGATACTCAGCAGTAGGTCGTCAATGTCACCTTTGATGGTGCTTATCTGTTTGGCCCTCAAGTTAAAGGAAAGTTGCAAGATTCCCCAAATGCCTTTTACACACAGTATGCCATTGCCAGACATGCTTCAGATGTTGAAGCTGAAATTTGTTTTGTAAAAAAAATCTGTCATAGTCATTTTTTTTTAAATGTTTTATTAGCATTTTGTTCTCCGGTTTCCTGTGTGTGGCCATACCCCCAAAATGATGTCATGCCAGGGAGCTGTCCATGATTTACATACAGCAACAAGGAATTCTGGGTAATTTATCATGTTGCCTTAAATGTGCCTTACTCAGACGTACAGTCCCTTATGTTGCTGGTAGTGAGCAGTAATATGTAAATAACTGTAGCAAGGCATTGTGGTTAAACTATTAACCTGTTTTACAGTTTCCTTACTCTGAGGTGCTGTCCCATATTAGTGTAGTGGTGTCAACAATATAAGCTTTTGTATGTTTATTTTTAAAACAATGCATTGTGCATACTATGTCTAACTACAAGACTTCTATACTGAGAGATGTAGTCTCCTATTTCCACAGTGAGCACAGAAATATAATACCCTGTATACTAATTTACATTGTGAGGCATTGTGGGTATAGTACATAGCTGATTTGTCTACCTAAAACAAAAAAGTTACACTGTCCCTTTAATAACTTTGTTTCCCTGACATGATGTCACAGCTGGGGGTAGCAGCACTGAGAAAAAAATGGTTGGGTTATGCAAATGAAGCAGAGCACTGAAATAAAAGACTTTTTTTCCAAGTAAAATAGCATTATTTGGCAGTTTGAATGGAAGGAGACTGATTCACAACTCCTACAGATTACTACTCCCATTTGGTATGGCAAACTTGCACCTTTACTTTAAGCAAGCACTAGAGGTCACTCAGAAGATCAGGATTGCCATTAAAACAGCCAGGCCGGCTCTTTCTGCTCCACAAAGGGGCAGGAATCATCAGCAATTTCGTAACAGGCAATCCTTTCAAGGTAGAGGCTGAGGAGCCTTTAACAGAAATCAGACTCCTCAGCCGCAAAAGAAAATGCAGCAAAAGACACAGAGCCGGAAAGCACCCAGTGCCACCCTCTGAAACTCTGGCCCCAATCCTACCTCAGCTACCCAAAGGAGACGCTTTGGAGGCAGTGGGAGGTCGTCTGTCTCAGTTTTACATCCAGTGGAAGTCTTTCACATCGGACAAGTGGGTCCTCAGTATTGTTTGGGAGGGCTTTCTCAGGAACAAGGCAGTAGAAGCTGTTCCTTGGGCAGAAAGGAACACAGGTTTCTACTCCCACTACTTTCTGGTCCCAAAAAAGACAGACAGCATGCACCCAATTCTCGACCTCAGAAAGTTAAACAAGTAACTGTTCAGGGAGAAGTTCAAGATGATCTCCCTAGGAACCCTACTACCACTACTCCATCAGTACAACTGACAGGCATCCCTGGATATGCAGGACGCCTACTAGCACATTCCAGTACACCCAAGTCACCACAAGTATCTCTGCTTTGTGGCCTTGGGTCAACACTACCAGTTCAGAGTCTTGCCATTTGGGCTCCCCTTGGTGCCTCGAGTCTTTACAAAGTGTTTCGCAGTTCTTGCAGCACGCCTCAGAAAACTTGGCGTTCAAGTCTTCCCTTACCTGGATGACTGGCTCCTAACAAGCCCATCCAGACAGGAGACAAAGGAAGCAGTCATCACAGCTTCTCAGTTCCTCACTTCCATAAGAGTTCTACTGAATCTGGAAAAATCCCAGCTTCAACTCTCCCAGTGGCTCCTCTTCATAGGAGCCCTCCTCGATACCTCCAGGGCAAGCGCTTTCCTTCTGGAGGACAGGAGGAATGACATTCTCCAGATGGCTTGCTACATCTGGGAGAACACTTCTGTTGGAGCTCTTTCCATGCAGTGACTATTAGGCTTCATAGCATCGTCTGTGTTCATGGTACCTCTAGCCAGTCTGCACATGAGGACCACACAATGGATGCTCAGCACACAGTGGTCACTGACCACACATCCACAGTCCTAACATATAAAAGTGACAGGGCTTTTGACGAGATTACTTGCATGGTGGGTTCAGGAAGACAAGCTTCTTCAGGGTCTACCCTTTATCCAACGGGAGTCTCAGATCACGATCACCATGGATGTCTCTCTGATCGTGTGGAGAGCTCACTGCCAGGATCTCCACACCCACGGGGTATGGAGCCAGGAGGAGTCTCATCTACACATAAATGTTCTAGAGATGAGAGCTGTCCTCTATGCTGTCGAGCTTTGAAGGATCTTCTCTACTTCAAGGTAATTCTCCTTTAGACGGACAACAAGGCAGTGATGTACTACATCAACAAACAGGGTGGAACGCACTCCTGCCCTCTTTGCAGGAAGGCCATGAGGGTGTGGGAGTGGTGCCTCGAGCACGATGCTCTGATTCAGGCAGTCTATCTTCCAGAAACTCAGAACGATCAGGCAGATTGCCTCAGCAGGATGGAGGTGGATCCACATGAATGGTTGCTCGCACCAGACATCATGCAGTCCCTATTCAATGAGTGGGGCAGTCCAGACCTGGACCTTTTTGTGTCCCCACTCAAAACAAAACTGCTGCTATTCTGCTCCAGAAATCCAGAGCCTGGCATTTTCTGTCAGGTTGCATTCAGACTGTGGTAAACAAGGCGCTTTCTGTACGCATTTCCTCCTCTTCCATTAGTTCAGAGGGTGCTGCTCAGATTGGAGGCACAAGGGGGCAGAATGATTCTAATTGTCCCGTACTGGCCTCGACAGATATGGTTCAAACAACATGAAGTCTTGCTGTATTCTGACTTATTGCAGTTAGCCCCATCACTTGAACTGCCCCGGAGATGAAAGAGTTAACTCTATGCTGGAAGCATAGAACGTTGAGCTCAAGCTCGGTTCAAACCACTGTTTGCTGCACTTGAAGTATAACCATTAGATTCTTTACTCCGCCTAGCTGAACAGTCGCTCCGGAGTTTGCTCCTCACTTGTCAGTTCGGTAAAGTAAATCGTTGGCTTAAATTGTAACATTTCTCTCATTTTTTCAGTTCAGATCCCTGTCTGTGGTACAGTAAGTGTTATAGGTAGTGGACTGTAGAGTTTTCTGAGGAAATTGTAAACTTTAATTCCTGTAGTCGATTTGGCTGAACTGACCATTTTTCTTGTGTTTTTGTACTTGTGGTGATTCTGGTACCTATCGGTTCTAAAAAAAAAAAAAAAAAACGCATTTAGTTTTTTTCCAACACCCGTGACACGGTTAGGAACCGATAGGTTAGTCTTACCTGGCCTGAAGCTGTGTAAAGAGTAAGTTTATTTGTTTGTGGCCATGTCTGAAAAACCCAGGAAAAAAAAACGGGCCCACTGGGTTTCAGCACTGTAGTGTGTGTGGGGAGGCCTTTGCTAAGGCTGATCCCCACACCACCTGTGTATATTGTCTGAGGTTTGACCACCTCGATTCAGACTGCCAAATTTGTAAAAATTTCCCTAAAACCACCCTAGAAAAACGGTTGGGCAGGCTTAGGGATAAAGAGGCCGAGAAGTCTACTGACCTGGATGGCCAGCCCGGTTCGGTTCCGACCGAACCTGAGGGAGTGCCCTCTGGCCAGGGCCATACTTCCTCAGGCAAGAGGAAAACTGAATCTGAGGGGTCGGTTCCTTCAAAAAAGAAATTGTCCGGCGATTAGCATTGTAGAATCGCTCCATTCGGTTCCGACCGAACCGGCCCCTAGCGGTAGGTGTTCGGTTCGGTCAGCTCCTCCAGTTACAGATTATTCTCTGGAGGAATACTATGACCCAGAATGGGAGGGGGAAGTTGAAGAGGATGAAGAAGACGAGTATGAAGGTGGGGAAGGTCTGGATGAGCCTACTGAACCGGATATCTCCCCAGACGGACCTTCTAAAGTTTCCTCTCCTAGGCTTTCTGAGTCCCCTTCCCACTTTATGTTTTACAAGAAAGTGGCTGAGACCCTCCAGTTCCCTGTGGATGAAGCTGTTGAGGAGGAAGAAGAGCCTGATTTCGTTGAGATAATGGACATCCCAGAGTCCAAGAGGCTGTCTATTCCCTTGCTTAAATCTTTTGGGAAACAGACACATAAACTTTTAAACCCCCCAGATTCAAACAACATGAAGTCTTGCTGCATTCTGACTATTGCAGTTAGGTCCTGCCTTTCAACTGCCCCGGAGAACAAAGAGTTAAACTTTCCATGGCCGGCATGGAATGTTCACCGTGAGCTCGGTTGACGCCCCTGTCTGCTGTTGTTTAAATTCCAACTGTCAGATTCTTTACTCCGCCTCACTGAACAGTCGCTCCGGAGATTTCTCCTTTGCACAGTTCAAAAAAGTCGGTTAAAGTGTCGTTTTTCGCTCGGTTTCTACTGAATTTCTGCTACCGAATCTGTCAGTTTAAGTCTCTGGCTGTGGTACTGTGAGTACTAGATAGGTTTTACATTTAGTTTCTGTGTGGAACTTGTAAATTTCGGATCGGTTCGGCTGAACTGATCAGTTTAGTTTAAAAAAAAGTTTGTGAATTTACTTAGAGTGTGGTAACCGGTCCGTATCAGTTCTAAAAAAGACGGATTTTATTACGTTTTTTTCCAAGACCTGTAACACGGTCAGGAACCGATAGGGGAGTCTTGCCTAGTGGATTGCCAAAAAAAGGGTAAGTTTTGGATAGGATTGGCCATGTCTGAGAAACCCAAGAAAACAGGGCCCACTGGTTTCAACACTGCAGTGTGTGTGGGGAAGCCTTTGCTAAGGCTGATCCCCACTACCTGTAGTTTATTGTCTGGGATTTGGACCACCTCGATTCAGACTGCCAAATTTGTAAAATTTTCCCAAAGCTACCCTGGATAAGAGAGTAGGTAGACAGAGGGAAAGGGAGGCTGAGAAGTCCGCTGACCCGGATGGCCAGCCCGGTTCGGTTCCGACCAAACCAGAGGGAGTACCCTCTGACCAGGGCGATACTTCTTCGGGTAAGAGGAGAGCCGATTCTGAGGAGTCGGTTCTGGTTAAAAGGAAGAGAAAAGATAAATTGTCCGGTTCGGATCTAGAAATTCATACTCCGACCACTGATGAGATAGTCAAAGCGATAAGAATAGTGCAATCGCTAACTTCGGTTCCGGCCGAACTGGCACCTTCTGGCAGGGGCTCAGTTCGGTTGGTTCCCCGGTTCCAGATTACACTTCAGAAGAATTTTATGAACTGGAGGAGGAGGAGGGAGAGTATGAGGATGATGATGGTGATTATGAAAGTCTGGATGTGCCTATTGACCTGGACATCTCCCCAGACAGACCTTCAGGTGTTTCTCCTCCTAGGCTTTCTGAGTCCCCTTCCCACTTTATGTTTTACCAAAAAGTGGCTGAAACCCTCCAGCTTCCAATGGAAGAAGCAGTAGAGGATCATGAGAAGCCTGATTTTGTCGAAATGATGGACATCCCAGAGTCCAGGAGACTGTCTATTCCCCTCCATAATCTTTTGGGAAACAGACAAATAAAATTCTTAAGACTCCTAACTCCATACCTCCTGTGGACAGACGAATGGACAAGAGGTACACCCTTTCAGGCTCGGACACGGAGTTCCTTTCTCAGCAATGCAGCCATGTTGGGGTAGTGCAGGCTGCTGCCTGTGATAAGGCAAATATCCCCTTGGCATCACACCCCCCAGACAAGGACTCCAGGAGGATTGATGCCATGGCAAAGAAGCAGTACATGGCAGCATCTTTGGGACTCAGGCAGGCTAACTATATGGCCTACACAGCTAGATACCAGAAGTCCAGATGGGACACTGTGCTGTCTCTGGCTAAACAGGCCCCTGACCAGCTTGCCAAGGAGCTGGAGCAGGTGGCTGCAGATGGGATTGAGACATCCAATGTGCAATTTCATGCTGCTGTGGACTCCAGTGATGCTTCATCAAGAGTCATGGCTACATCTGTGGCCCTACGGAGGATGGCTTGGCTCAGATGTACTAGCCTATCACAGGATACCCAGGCTAAGGCCATGGATTTCCCTGTTATTGGTAATTCTCTGTTTGGGGAGCAGACAGAGAACTACATGAAAAAGATGGACGAGTACAGGACCACCTACAGGAGTGCTCAGGCCAAAGAAAGGCAAGCCACTCCTCAGAGGCAGCAGTCCAGGGGAAGGGGCAGGCCTTTTCAAAGGCCTTTTTACCAAGCCAAGGCCTCCTCTTCTTCTTATGCTCAGAGGGGGTTCTTCAGAGGGAGAGGCAGATGGGGAATGAGCAGGCCTGCTTCCACCCCTCAGCCTAAAGCCCCTGCCAAGCAGACACCCTGATGGGTCTGCCTGGGCCGATTCTCCAATACCTGTAGGGGGCAGGCTGGCTTACTTTGTCCAGGACTGGAAGTCTCTGACATCAGACAAGTGGGTCCTGGAAGTAGTAAGCCAGGGACTGGTTCTCAGCTTCAAAAAATTTCCCACGATGAGAACCAGATCCTTTCCACCAGCAAATCCATCAGAGACCCTTGCCCTAGAGGCAGAGGTTTCTTCCCTCCTGGCTCTCAGAGCCATAGGGAGGGTTCCTACCCTACACAAGGGCAAAGGATTGTACTCCAGGTACTTCCTAACCCCCAAAAAGACAGGAGAATGGCAGCCCATCCTGGACCTAAGATATCTGAACAAGCACCTTTTAAAACCAAAGTTCAAAATGGTGACTCTGGGAATAATTCTTCCCTCTCTAAGGCCAGGGGACTGGCTAGCCTCCCTGGACCTCAAAGATGCCTATTTTCACATTCCCATCAGGTGCTCCCACAGAAAGTACCTCAGGTTCGAGTTGCCCTCAGGCCACTATCAATTCAGAGCAATGCTCTTTAGCCGAACATTAGCCCCAAGGGTGTTCACAGAGTGCCTGGCAGTAGTGGTTGCTTTCCTAATAAGAAAAAAGATCTCCTTCTTTCCATACTTGGACGACTGGCTTATAGTGGGTCAGTCTCCAGACCAAGTCAAGTCACAACTGCAAATAACTCAGCAAGTGCTCACTTCCTTAGGATTCTTCCTCAACCTTCCAAAGTCAGTTCTCGAGCCAGTACAACTCCTCACCTTCATAGGGGCGGAGCTGGATGCAACAAGGGCAAGAGCCTTCCTTCCCCTGGACAGGGCAAGGACCCTTATGGAACTGGTCTCTTCATTCACCATTCAGGTGTCTTGACCAGCAAGGCATTTCCTGCAGCTTCTGGGCCACATGGCAGCCTCTACAGCAGTGGTCCAGGGAGCAAGATTTCAGATGAGGGACATTCAGTTCCACTTAAGAGCCTTCTGGTCCCAAAGAAAGGATTCCCTTACCAAACTAGTCCCAGTGACTCGAACCCTGATCCAGGCTTTGCAGTGGTGGCAGGATCAGGACAATTTGAGACAAGGAGTTCCTTTTGTCACTCAGTCTCATTCAGTGATACTCACCACAGATGCCTCCCTGCTGGGCTGGGAGCCCACCTGGGGGATCTTACCACCCAAGGGCTGTGGTCACCTCAAGAATCTCTGCTTCGCATCAATCTCTTGGAACTCAGAGTGGTGTTTCTGGCACTGCAAGCCTTTTCCAAATCTGTACAGAACAAGGTGGTCCAGATCAGAACAGACAATACCACCACAATGTGGTACATCAACAAGCAAGGAGGCGTTCGGTCTACGTCCTTGTGCACAGAAGCAATGCAGTTGTGGTCCCTGGCCTATTCCCTGCAAACCTCTCTGATAGCAGTTCACCTCCCAGGGAAGGACAATGTCCTAGCAGATGCTCTCAGCAGGATATCCCAGGGCCATCACGAATGGACGCTAGATCCCCTAGTTTTAAAAGTGATTTTCTCGAGATGGGGCACTCCACAGATAGATCTTTTTGCAGCCCCAGACAATCGCCAACTTCCTCTCTGTTGTTGCAGCCCCCAGTCTTGGGCTCAGTCCCCCTGGATGCTCTGATTCTGAATTGGGAAGGGAAATTTCTGTATGCTTTTCCCCCCTTCCCTCTCCTGTTCAATGTGTTAGTCAAGATAAGGTCACAACCATGCAAAGTGATTCTGATTGCTCCAGACTGGGCCAGACAGCCCTGGTACCCCCTGTTGCTGTCCCTAGCAATCCACCTTTTCCTGTCTCTTCCCAGGAATTACAACCTGTTGACATCCTCTCAGGGGAGGATTTGGTACCCAAACCTCAAGTCTCTCAATCTCAAGGCATGGCTCTTGAGGAGTTAGAGTTTGCTGATCTGCAGCTTTCTCAAGGGGTTCTGGATATCCTTAAGGCTTCTCGAAAGCCTTCCACCAGAAAGACTTATGACTCCAAATGGAAAAGGTTCACTATTTGGTGCTCTAATAAGGATATTTCTCCAGAATCTGCTGGGTTGCCCACAGTTCTGGACTATATGGTCCATCTTAATGGCCTAGGTCTTAGGCCAGCTACACTTAAAGTGCATTTGGCAGCTGTTTCTGCCTTCTTGTCAGTAGGCAAGCCCTCTCCTCTGTCAGCCCATCCTGTGTTTTGTAAGTTCTTCAAGGGATTGCTGCACACCAATCCCCCCTGTAGTGACCCTGCTCCTGCTTGGGACCTTAATGTTTGCATTGCTCAGCTTATGCAACCACCCTTTGAGCCTTTGTCCTCTGCAGAGCTTAAGTGCTTGACTTGGAAAACTGTGTTTTTGGTAGCCATTACCTCTGCCAGGCGTATCAGTGAATTGCAAGCCCTGTCAGTGGAGCCTGATTTCATCTCTTTCCATAGAGATAAAGTGGTCCTAAGAACTAACAGGAAGTTTTTGCCTAAGGTGGTTTCAGATTTCCACCTTAACCAGTCTATGTCTCTCCCTGTTTTCTTCACTGACCATTCCTCCTCTGGAGAGAGGAGGCTGCACAGCTTGGATGTTAAAAGGGCCCTCAGCTACTGCATAGAGCGCACCAAGGGTCACAGGTTTGAGTCCCTCCAATTGTTCCTCACATATGGAGAGGTCGGTAAGGGCAAACCTGCCACTAAGAGATCTATTGCCAGGTGGATTGTCTCTTGTATACAATTCTGCTATGAAAAACTGGCTAGAACTCCACCCTCAGGCCTGAGGGCTCACTCTACTAGAGGTACAGCTGCTTCCCTGGTTGCTGCCAGGGATATTCCTATCTTAGAAACTTGTCAAGCAGCCACCTGGAAAACAGTCCATACATTCACCAAGCATTACTCTCTGGATATCCAGGCTAGGAGTGATGCTCAGTTTGGCACAGCAGTACTTCAGAGCCTATTCCCAAAGTAGGTTCTGTCCCTCCTCCATGGAGGTACTGCTTGGTAGTCTGCACTAGTCAGGATACAGCAAGACTTCATGTTGTTTGAAGAAAAAAATACTCTCTTTAGTAATGTTGTTTCTTCTAATGGAGTCTTGCTGTATTCTAACCCCCCCCCCCCACCTCCCCTCTCAGAACCTGGTTTTTGGGATGTGGGTGGGCAGGAGCAGTGTTGGCACCCTAGGGTGTCCCTTTTTCACCCTCCTTTACTTTGGGTGTGTGTTGTGTTTTGTTTTTTGGGTTTCCTAACTTGAGCCTTTGCTTTGAAACCAAAAAACCCTTTTTAATAAATTTAGTTGCCAGTTGGCTAGTGTGAGTTTTATAGTTTCCACACAGAACTTCTAGTGAGTATTGCTCATAAAGATCTAACGGTTGGAGTTTAAACAACAGCAGACAGGGGCTTCAACCAAGCTCGCAATGAACATTCCATGCTGGCCATGGAAAGTTTAACTCTTTGTTCTCCGGGGCAGTTGAAAGGCAGGACCTAACTACAATAGTCCGAATACAGCAAGACTCCGTTAGAAGAAACAACATTACTAAGGTGAGTATTTTTTTATTCTCTGCCTCCAGTGGACAAATGTTTGGACAGGAGGTATATGGTCTCAGGCTAAAGTCCGGAGTTCCTGTATCAGCATTGCAGCCATGTTGGGGTAGTACAGACTGCAGCCTGTGATAAGGCTGCCATTCCCTCGGCTTCAACCCCCGGATAAGGACTCCAGGAAGATAGATACCATGGCCAAGAAGCAGTATTTGGCATCTTCCTTGGGACTCAGACAGATTAACTACATGGCCTATGCAGCCAGGTTCCAAAAGTCCAGGTGGTTGTCTGTTTTGGAGCTGGCTAAGCAGGCCTCCCCACAGCTGGCCAAGGAGCTGGAGAAGGTGGCTGCTGATGGGACTGAGGCATCAAAAATCCAATTTCATGCTGCTGTCGACTCCAATGATGTGTCATCTACAGTCATGGCTACATCTGTTGCTCTGCGGAGAATAGCTTGGCTCAGATGCACTAGCCTGTCACAGGATACCCAGGCTAAGGCCATGGATATCTCTGTTGTAGGTAATTCTCTGTTTGGGGAGCAGACAGAGAATTACATGAAAAAGATGGATGAGTACAGGACCACCTATAGGAGTGCTCAAGCCAAAGAAAGGCAAACCACTCCTCAGAGGCAGCAGTCTAGGGGCAGGGGCAGGCCTTTTCAAAGGCCTTTCTTCCAAGCTCAGGCCTCCTCTCCTTTTCCCCAGAGGGGGTTCTTTAGAGGGAGAGGTAGAAGGGGGATGAGCAGAGCTGCATCCTCCTCTCAGCCCAGGGCCCCTGCCAAGCAGACACCCTGATGTGTCAGCCCGGGTCGACTCCCCCATCCCTGTAGGAGGCAGATTGACTTACTACTTCCAGGCTTGGAAATCTATCACTTTGGACAAATGGGTTCTGGAAGTAGTAAGTCAAGGCCTGGCACTCAGTTCCAAAAAAATTCCCAAGCTGAGGGCCAGGTTCTTTCCACCAGCAGACACCTTGGAAACTGTTGCCCTAGAGGCAGAAGTTTCCTCTCTCTTGGCCCTTGGAGCCATAGAGAGAGTTTCTTCAACACTTTGGGGAAAGGTCTGTACTACAGGTACTTTCTTACCCCAAAAAAGACAGGGGAGTGGCAGCCCATCCTAGACCTCAGATACTTAAACAAGCACCTGTTAAAGTTAGTTAAAATTCAAAATGGTGACTCTGAGAGTAATCTTTCCCTCACTAAGGCCAGGCTACTGGTTAGCCCCCCTGGACCTCAAAGATGCCTACTTTTACATTCCCATCAGATACTCCCACAGAAAATACTTCAGGTTTCAGTTGCCCTCAGGCCATTACCAATTCAGAGCAATGCCCTTCGGCCTATCATCAGCTCCAAGGGTGTTCACCAAATGCCTAGCAGTAGTGGTTGCATTCCTAAGAAGGAAAAGCATCTCCATTTTTCCTACCTGGACAACTGGCTCATTGTGGGACAGTCTCCAGACCAAGTCAAGTTACATCTACAAAGAGTACAGCATTTGCTCACATCCCTGGGATTTGTCCTCAATCTTCCAAAGTCAGTCCTCGAACCTGTGCAGATACTGACTTTCATAGGAGCAGAGTTCAACACTATCCAGGCAAGAGCTTTCCTCCCCCAAGTAAGGGTAAAATCCCTTACAGACCTGGCTTCCTCCTTTCGTCCTCTGGTCTACTGACCAGCAAGGCATTTCCTGCAGCTTTTGGGGCACGTGGCAGCTTCCACTACAGTGGTTCAAGGAGTCCGGTTCCACGTGAGGGCCATTCAGTTTCATCTAAGATCCTTTTGGTCTCAGAAGAAGGATCCCTTGACAAAGCTGGTTCCAGTGACTCTTTCTAGTCCGAGCCCTTCAGTGGTGGTTGGATCACAATAACCTCAGGAAAGGAGTTCCCTCTGTTGCTCAGCCCCATTCACGGGTTCTGACTACAGATGCATCGCTCTTGGGGTGGGGAGCTCATTTAGGGACCCTCACAGCTCAAGGTGTGTGGTCCCCTCAGGAGTCCCTGCTCCACATCAACCTTCTGGAACTCAGGGCAGTCTATCTAGCCCTGCTAGCATTCTCAAAATCAATTCTGAACAAGGTGGTTCAGGTCAGGACAGGCAGCACCACCCCCATGTGGTACATCAACAAGCAGGGAGGCACTCGGTCCACGGTCTTGTGCACAGAAGCCATGAAAATCTGGTCTCTGGCCTATTCTCTACAGACATCCCTGGTAGCAGTCCATCTTCCAGGGAAGGACAGTTTGTTGGCAGATGCCTTGAGCAGGATTTCTCAGGGTCACCATGAATGGTCCCTGGATCCCCTGATATTGAAAGTGATTTTCTCAAGATGGAGCACTCCTCAAATAGATCTTTTTGCAGCCCCAAACAATCACCAACTTCCTCTTTTTTGTTGCAGACCCCCAGTCTTGGGCTTAGTCCCTCTGGATACTCATGTTTTGGATTGGTCGGGGAAATTTCTGTATGCTTTTCCCCCTTTCCTCTGCTGTTCAAAGTTTTGGTCAAGATAAGTTCACAATCCTGCAAAGTGATCCTGATTGCTCCAGATTGGGCCAGGCAGCCTTGGTATCCTCTGTTACTGTTTCTGGCAGTCCACCTTCCTCTAGTCCTCCCCAGACATCACAATCTCTTAGCATGTTCTCAGGGAAGGGTTTGGTACCCCAGCCTTCAGTCTCTCAATCTCAAAGCCTGGCTATTGAAGAGCTAGAATATGCTAATGTGAACCCATCTCAAGGGGTTGTGGGTATCCTCAAGGCTGCTCAGAAACCTGTCACTAGGAAAACTTACAATTCTAAATGGAAGAGATTTGGTATTTGGTGTTCTAGTAAGCAGATAGCTCCAGACTCTGCTGACTTCTCAGTAGTTTTGGATAATTTGGTTCATCTAAATAATTTAGGCCTTCGACCAGCGACCCTGAAAGTTCATCTGTCAGCTGTCTCTGCATTTTTTTCAGTAGGGAAGCCTTCCTCTCTGGCTTCCCACCCTGTTTTTTGTAAATTCTTTAAGGGGCTGCTTCATACTAACCCCCCATTTAAAGATCCTACCCCGGTTTGGGATCTTAACATTTGCATTGCTCAACTTATGCAACAACCTTTTAAGCCTTTGGTTTCTGCAGATCTTGAGTACTTGACTTGGAAGACTGTTTTTCAAACAACATGAAGTCTTGCTGTATTCTGACAATCTGCAGTTAGCTCCAGCCTTTAAACTGCCCTAGAGAGTATAGAGTTAATTTTCTATGCAGTGCATAGAACATTGACCTCGAGCTTGGTTGAAGTCTCTCTCTGCAGCACTTTGAAACCCAACCGTCAGATTCTTTACTCCGCCTCACTGAAAGTCGCTCCAGAGATTTCTCCTTCAGCTCGGTTCAAAGTCGGGTAAAATGTCGGTTTAATCCAAAATTATTTCTGCATTGTCGGTTCAGGCTCTGTCTGCGGTACTGTGAGTACTTAGTTTTACTGTTTACTTTGTGGAAATTGTAAGGCTTGTCGATCGGTTCGGCTGAACCGATCCATTAATTTAATTTCTTGTGCTTTTGTTTAGTGTGTGGTTACCGGTCCTTATCGGTTCTAAAAAAAAGTGTTTTAAACGTTTTTTTCCACTACCCGTGACACGGTTATGAACCGATAAGGGAGTCTTGCCTGGCAGTTGCCATAAAAAGGGTAAGTTTGGTAAGGTTGGCCATGTCTGAGAAACCCAAGAAAAAAATGGGCACACTGGGTTTCAACACTGCAGTGAGTGTGGGGAGGTCTTTGCTAAGGCTGATCCCCACACCACCTGTGTTTATTGTCTGAGGTTTGAACACCTCGATTCAGACTGCCAAATCTGTAAAAATTTTCCTAAGTCTACCCTGGAGAAAAGATTAGGTAGACTTGGGGAAAAGGAGGCTGAGAAGTCCGCTGACCCAGATGGCCAGCCCAGTTCGGTTCCTACCGAACCAGAAGGAGTGCCCTCTGACCAGGGCGATACTTCTTCAGGCAAGAGGAGAGTCGATCCTGAGGGATTGGTTCCTACAAAAAGGAAACGTAAAGACAAGTCAGCCGGTTTGGATCCGGAGGTTCATGTTCCGACTGCTGATGAGATTGCCCGAGTGATTCGGATTGTTGAATCACTTCACCTGGTTCCGTCCTATCTGACTTCGTTAGCTAGGGGCTCGGTTTGGTCGGTTCCACCGGTTCAGGACTATGCTCCTGAAGATTTTTATGATCTGGAATTTGAGGAGGAGGGGGATTATGAACAAGATGATGACTGTGATGGAGCAGAAAGTCTGGATGTGCCCATTGAACTGGACATCTCCCCAGATAGACCTTCTAGTGTTTCCCCTCCTAGGCTGTCTGAGTCCCCTCCCCACTATCTGTTCTACAGAAAAGTGGCTGAAACTCTCCAGCTCCCTATGGAGGAAGCTACAGAAGATCAAGAGGAGCCTGATTTTGTAGAAATGATGGACATCCCAGATTCCAGGAGGCTGTCTATTCCCCTGCACAAATCATTTGGGAAACAGACACAAAAACTTTTAAAGTCTCCTAATTCTGTACCTCCTGTTGATAGGAGAATAGACAAGAGGTACACTTTATCAGGCTCAGACATGGAGCTTTTCTACCAGCCATGTTGGGGTAGTGCAGGCTGCAGCCTGTGACAGGGCTAATGTTCCCTTGGCTTCACCCCCGATAAAGACTCCAGGAGGATGGATGCCTTGGCAAAGAAGCAATACATGGCATCCTCTTTGGGACTCAGGCAGGCTAATTATATGGCCTATGCAGCCAGGTACCAGAAGTCCAGGTGGGACACTGTACTGGCTAAACAGGCCTCCCCCTAGCTGGCCAAGGAGCTGGAGGAGGTGGCTACAGATGGGATTGAGGCATCTAAGGTACAGTTTCATGCTGCTGTGGACTCCAGTGATGTGTTATCAGGAGTCATGGCTACATCTGTGGCTCTTCAGAGAATAGCTTGGCTCAGATGTACTAACCTCTCACAGGACACCCAGGCTAAGGCCATGGATTTCCCTGTGGAAGGTAATTCTCTGTTTGGGGAGCAGACAGAGAATTACATGAAGAAAATGGAGGAATATAGGACCACTTATAGGAGTGCACAGGCCAAGGAGAGGCAGGTAACTCCTCAAAGGCAGCAATCTAGGGGCAGGGGCAGGCCTTTTCATAGGCCTTTCTACCAAGCACAGGCCTCTTCTCCCTTTTCACAGAGGGGGTTCTTCAGAGGGAGAGGCAGAAGTGGGATGAGCAGGGCTGCATCCACTCCTCAGCCTAAGGCCACTGCCAAGCAGACACCCAGATGCACCTGCCCGGGTCGACTCTTCTATCCCTATAGGGGGCAGGCTGGCTTACTTCATCCAGGACTGGGTGTCTGTTACTTCAGACAAGTGGGTCCTGGAAGTAGTAAGCCAGGGACTGGTTCTCAGCTTCAAAAAATTTCCGAAGATGAGAGCCAGATCTTTTCCACCTGCAAGTCTCTCCGAAACCCTTGCCCTAGAGGCAGAGGTTTCATCTCTTCTGGCCTTAGAAGCCATAGAGAGAGTTCCTACCCTACACTGGGGCAAAGGTCTGTACTCCAGGTACTTCCTTACCCCCAAAAAGACAGGGGAGTGGCAACCCATCCTAGATCTAAGATACCTGAACAAACATCTTTTAAAACCAAGGTTCAAAATGGTGACTCTGGGAATAATTCTTCCCTCTCTAAGGCCAGGGGACTGGCTAGCCTCCCTGGACCTCAAAGATGCCTACTTTCACATCCCCATCAGATGCTCCCACAGAAAGTACCTCAGGTTCAAGTTGCCCTGAGGCCATTACCAGTTCAAAGCAATGCCCTTCGGCCTAACATCAGCTCCAAGGGTTTTCACAATGTGCCTGGCAGTAGTAGTGGCCTTTTTAAGAAGACAAAAGGTTTCCATTTTTCCATATCTGGACAACTGGCTCATAGTGGGTCAGTCTTCAGGCCATGTCAAGTCAGACCTGTAAGTGACCCAGAAAGTGCTTACTTCCCTGGGATTTCTTCTCAACCTCCCCAAGTCAGTTCTCGAACCAGTGCAGCTTCTTACCTTTATAGGGGCAGAGCTAGATACTGTCAAGGCAAGAGCTTTTCTTCCCCTGGAAAGGGCAAGAGCTCTTATTGAACTGGCTTCTTCTTTCAGCCTTCAGGTGTCCTGACCAGCAAGACACTTCCTGCAGCTCTTGAGCCACATGGCAGATTCTACAGCAGTGGTCCAAGGGGCAAGATTCCAGATGAGGGACATCCAGTTCCATCTGAGGACCTTTTGGTCTCAAAAGAACGATCGTCTTACCAAACTGATTCCAGTGACTCGGACACTGATCCAAGCTCTTCAATGCTGGCAGGATCAGGACAGTTTAAGGCAAGGGGTCCCATTTGTCACTCAGACTCATTCAGTGGTTCTTACCATGGATGCTTCACTTTTAGGGTGGGGAGCTCATCTGGGGGCTCTCACAGCCCAGGGACTGTGGTCTCCTCAGGAGTCCCTTCTTCATATCAATCTCCTGGAACTCAGGGCAGTTTTTCTGGCCCTGCAAGCTTTTTCTCAGTCTGTACAGAACAAGGTGATTCAGGTGAGAACAGATAACACCACCACCATGTGGTACATCAGCAAGCAGGGAGGCACTTGGTCTACAGCCTTGTGCATGGAAGCCATGAAATTGTGGTCCCTGGCGTATTCCCTGAAGACCTCTCTGATAGCAGTCCACCTTCCAGAGAAGGACAATGTGCTAGCAGATGCACTGAGCAGGATCTCCCAGGGCCATCACGAATGGTCCCTGGATCCCTTTTGGTGTTGAAAGTGATTTTTTCAAGGTGGGGCACTCCAGAGATAGATCTCTTTGCAGCCCCAGACAATCACCAACTTCCTCTGTTTTGTTGCAGAGCGCCAGTCTTGGGTTCAGTCCCTCTGGATGCTCTGATTTTGAACTGGGAAGGGAAATTTCTGTATGCCTTTCCTCTCCTGTTCAAGGTTCTAGTCAAGGTAAGGTCACAACCTTGCAAAGTGATTCTGATTGCTCCAGACTGGGCCAGACAGCCTTGGTACCCTCTGTTGCTGTCTCTAGCAGTACATCTTCCCCTATCTCTTCCCAGAAATTACACCTGTTAACCTCCTCTCAAGGGAGGATTTAGTACCCCAGTCTTCAGTCTCTCAATCTCAAGGCATGGCTCTTGAAGAGTTAGAGTATGCAGATTTGCACCTGTCCTAGGGGATTCTGGATATTCTCAAAGCCTCTCGAAAGCCTGCCACAAGAAAGACTTATGACTCCAAATGGAAAAGATTCAGCATTTGGTGTTCCAAGAAGCATCTCTCTCCAGACACTGCTGAATTGCCTACAGTTCTGGATTATATGGTCCATCTTAATGGCCTTGGCCTCAGACCAGCTACTCCCAAGGTACACTTGTCAGCTGTTTCTGCTTTTCTGTCAGTGGGGAAGCCTTCCTCACTATCATCTCATCCTGTGTTCTGTAAATTTTTCAAGAGATTGCTTCATACCAGTCCTCCTTTTAGGGATCCTGCCCCTGCCTGGGACTTAAATGTTTGCATTGCCCAGCTTATGTAACCTCCTTTTGAGCCTATGTCCTCAGCTGAGCTTAAGTACTTGACTTGGAAAACTGTGTTTTTGGTAGCAATTACCTCTGCCAGACGTATCAGTGAGTTGCAAGCTCTGTCAGTGGAACCTGATTTTATCTCATTACATAGAGATAAAGTGGTTCTTAGAACCAATAGGAGGTTCTTGCCCAAAGTGGTTTCAGACTTCCATTTGAATCAGTCCATGTCTTTCCCTGTTTTCTTTACTGATCATTCTTCCTCAGGGGAGAGGAGGCTACACAGTTTAGATGTTAAAAGAGCCCTTAGCTACTACATAGAGCATACCAAGGGTCACAGGTTTGATTCCCTCCAGTTATTCCTCACTTATGGGGAAGTGGGAAAGGGCAAACCTGCCACCAAGAGAACTGTTGCCAGGTGGATTGTTTCGTGTATACAATTCTGCTATGAGAAACTGGGAAAAAGTCCACCCTCAGTCCTGAGGGCTCATTCCACAAGAGGTGCAGCTGCTTCCCTGGCTGCTGCCAGGGATATCCCTCTCTTAGAAATTTGTCAAGCAGCCACCTGGAAAACAGTCCATACTTTTACCACGCATTACTCTCTGGATACCCAGGCTAGGAGTGATGCTCGGTTTGGCACAGCAGTACTTCAGAGCCTATTCCCAAAGTAGGTTCTGTCCCTCCTCCATGGAGGTACTACTTGGCAGTCTGCAATAGTCAGAATACAGCAAGACTTCATGTTGTTTGAAGAAAAAAATACCTTAGTAATTGTGTTTCTTCTAATGGTGTCTTGCTGTATTCTGGCCTCCCTCCCTCCCTGCCTTCCCTCTCAGAACCTGTTTTTGGGAAGTGGGTGGGCAGGTGCAGTGTTGCACCCAAGGGGTGTCTTCAGCACACCTTCCTTTTTACTTGGGTGCTTATATTATAGTTTTTATTTGAATAGGTTTTTGGTTTTGGGTTTCCTGATTTGATTCTTCCTTTGGGAATCCAAAACTTTTGTTGCCAGTTGGCTAGTTAAACATTTTACAATTTGCACATAGTATAGTTAGTGAGTGTTTGCCCGTAAGAATCTGACAGTTGGGTTTCAAAGTGCTGCAGACAGAGACCTCAACCGAGCTCGAGCTCAACGTTCTATGCACTGCATAGAAAATTAACCCTATACTCTCCGGGGCAGTTTAAAGCTGGAGCTAACTGCAGATTGTCAGAATACAGCAAGACTCCATTAGAAGAAACACAATTACTAAGGTGAGTAATTTTTTCTTCTAGTAGCCATTACTTCTGCCAGATGTATCAGTGGAGCCTAATTTTATCTCATTCCATAAAGATAAGGTGGTCCTTAGAACCAACAGGAAGTTTTTACCAAATGTGGTATCGGATTTTCATCTGAACCAATCCATGTCCCTTCCAGTGTTTTTCACTGATCACTATTCTTCAGGCGAAAGAAGATTACACAGTTTGGATGTTAAAAGGGCACTAAGGCCTTTAGATTTGACTCTTCCCAGCTTTTCCTCACCTATGGAGAAGTGGGAAAGGGCAGGCCTGCTACCAAATGTACTATTGCCAGGTGGATTGTCTCCTGTGTACAATTCTGCTATGAAAAGCTAGGCAAAACACCCCCTTCAGACTTGAGGGCGCATTCTACCAGAGGTACAGCGGCTTCTCTGGCTGCTGCCAGGGATATCCCCATTTTAGAGATCTGTAAAGCAGCCACCTGGAAAACAGTTCACACTTTTACCAAGCATTACTCTCTGGACATCCAGGCTAGGAGTGATGCTAGGTTTGGTACAGCAGAACTGCAGAGCCTGTTCCCTAAATAGGTTCTATACCCTCCTCCTTGGAGGTACTGCTTGGCAGTCTGCAGTAAGTCAGAATATAGCAAGAGTTCATGTTGTTTGAAGAAAAAAATTACTCACCTTAGTAATTGTGTTTCTTCTAATGGAGTCTTGCTGTATTCTGACCTCCCCCCTGCCTACCCTCTTTTCAGAACCTGTTTTTTGGGAAGTGGGTTGTCGGGTACAGTGCTGCACCCCAGAGGTGCACTAGTTTCTGCTGACTTGGCTTAACTTCTGTTTAAGTTATTTAAGTTCACTACCTGGTTTTTTTTTTTTCAGTTTCTCGACTTGAGTTTTTTGAGGATCCAAACAACTTAGTTGCCTTTTTGGCTAATGTTTTTACAATTTCCTCTTTTAGAGTGTAGCTAGTTAGTAGTAGCTCGTAAGAATTTGACGGTTACATTTCAAGTGCAGCAGACAGTGGTTTGAACCGAGCTCGAGCTCAACGTTCTATGTTTCCAGCATAGAGTTAACTCTTTCATCTCCGGGGCAGTTCAAGTGCTGGGGACAACTGCAATAAGTCAGAATACAGAAAGACTCCATTAGAAGAAACACAATTACCAAGGTGAGTAATTCTTTCTTTCTGTTGATCAATAGGTTATCGGAAGTCCCCTTGAAGCAACTTTCCCTGCGAATGAATCTCCTAACGCAGTGACCCCTGGTCCACCCCAACCTGCGCTCCCTTCATCTCCATGCCTGGCTGCTAAGGAAATAGAAGCAAATGGGTTCAAAGTTTCTCAGAGAATCTCAGAGATCCTCTTGGCAGCATGTAAACCCTCCACTAGGAAGACTTGCACGGCAAAATGGAAGCGCTTCTCAAGTTGGTGTGCTAAGTCCTATCTGGACTACTTTCATTGCCTCGACAGTGAAGGTACATCTCTGCTCAATTTCTGCCTATCATGAGTCAGTACAGAACATGATGCTGGCTCAGTTGTCGCTAGTCAAGAGGTTCCTCAAGGGTATCCTGCTCACTAGACCCCCGGGCAGGAAACCGGTGTCTGCGTGGGATATTAACCTCATGCTAGACATGCTCACTCGTAAACCTTTTGAGCCTCTAGCCACCTGTGACTTGAAGTTTCTGACCTGGAAGATCACCTTCCTGGTGGCCATCACTTTTGCTCACAGGGTCTCTGAAATACATGTCTGTGTCACAGACCCGCCGTTTACTGTCTTTCCCAAGGACAAGCTGGTACTTTGTACGCACCCTAAGTTCCTGCCCAAAGTGGTTTTGGAATTTCACCTCAATCAGCCCTTGGTTCACCCTACTTATTTTGCTAACTTCCAGAATGAAAGGTAGTGCACCCTTTAGTCTCTGGATGTCAAGAGGACTCTACAATTCTACATGGATAGAAATGGGGAGATCCGTAAAACCAAGCAACTCTTTGTATAACTCACCATGACCCGGCTGAGCCAGCTAGTGGCCATTAGATGCATTTCTGATTGGATAGTGGCATGCCTTCACCGTTGCTACTCGATGGTGCAAGTCAAGTTGGAAGGCCGGGTCAATGCCCACTCTACCCGCGTAGTGGTGGCAGCATCCTTGGCAAAGAGTCATAACATGCCCACTGCAGAGATTTGCAAAGTGGCTACTTGGAGCTCGGTACATACCTTTGTGAAGCACTATGCTCTAGATGTCCATACCAGACAGCACACTTCCTTTGGCAGGACAATCCTTTATGGAGTTCTGTACTGATTGAACTCTGTCTCCTGCCGCCCTGCTTGGGAGATTTGTTTTTAGCTTGGTACTCAACCAGCAGTATGAATGAAGGGTGAAGACTTTTAAGTCCAGGAAGATATGGAAATTACGTACCTACCGAAATTCTTGATCTTCTTTTACAAGTCTTCACCATTCATTCATATGCCCACCCACCATCCCCCAAGCTCACTCATCCTGCTTCTGGTCTTCACTCCCTCATTTGTTTGGGCTGTGAAGACTTTGTTTCTTGATCCTTCTTACGTGGGTCAGCCAGGCTGTCTTATGCCCGGATTAGGTTAGGTGTTTCCTAATTTTAGCTTACGCTGCACCTCCTCGGTCAAAAAGGGACTGAAGTGGTTGGAGGGTTGACGCTGAGATAGCCTACACAGGTGTGAGCCAGTTTCATGGTGCCTAGCATGTGCAGTCATATCTCAGCACCTGCCCTCCTGAAGATTTTTGGCTCCCACTGGGTCCTAATGTCTCCGGCGTACTCCCAGCAGTATGAATGAATGGTGAAGACTTGTCCAAGAAGATCAAGAATTATGGTAGGCATGTAATTTACGTTTCTTTAGTGGGCACGTTTGCTCAAGTGGTTTTCTGTGGCAGAGCTTTCTGATACAATTTTACGCTTTAAATAGTTAGCTGCTTTGCCTAAATGAGCCTTTTCTTTACACAACAGATGGTCCAGAGTATCCATGGAGATATGTAAGAAGCCCTGGTTTTTTATTAGTTACTGCGTCCATTTGCTGTAGATTACAGTATTACACCAAAGCCTAGGGTGGAATGGGTGACTGCATATGCTCTATGAGTCAGTGATTATTGTCAAGGAATTTTAAAGACACCTTAAATGGGAACAGTCATCAGTTTTCTCTGCTGTGTCACATAATGTGGCAGTAATTACCCTAAAAACACCTTTTGCTCCAAATAACGAATGTACATTCTCAAAAAAATGTTTCTTGAATACATCAAGTGCACCCTCCATTTTGCATTTCATATGACTCCACAGCCCCTTTACTGACCAAGAAATGACACCAGTGATGGGCTGTGCCCTTAGTGCTAAGTTATCAGCTCTGAATCTCTATGGAGAAGCTGTAAACTTTGGTGACCACATTCAGAAAGATGTTAAAAATATGAGAGCCATGGAGAAGGCTGCACTGGAGATAAGCCATGGTGCCAACAATAGAGAAATAAACTCAAAGCACCTACAAAGAATTGTGCACCCACAGAGTAAAAGCTGTGGTTGAAACAGAGGTAAATTGTATTCTTACTTTTATTTTCTAAATAGTATAACTAATAGTGCTGTGTGGAATTCTGTCAGCAGAATTAGTGCAGAATGACCATTCCGCAGGCAGAATTTCCACCGGAATTTCGCTTGTGAGCCTACAGAATTCCACCTACTCTGATCCACGGAATAGAACAGTAATTTGTGCCTCGGAAAATTATTCCACAGCAATTTATGCAGAAAATATTGAGAGCCACACAGAACAGTGATTTTTCCCATGGAAAATCATTCCACAACTATTTTATGCTGCAGAATTCCACCATTCCGTTTCCGGCAGAATTCAGTGGAATTTCGGCAGACTTTTGAATATTCTGTGGAATTTCATTCCTCTGGAATTTAAAAATTCCGCACAGCACTAGTAACTAAAGTGCAAGTCCCAAGCAGTGTTATACACAGATCTGACTTCAATTTAGAACACAGCTAGATTAAGTGACTTGCAAAGAAATTAGCTCTGATGTTATTTAAATTTTAAACCAAGGGAACTAGCCGGTCCTGCACTCAACAAGATTCCCTAAACATTTGCTTATGTGCATCCCTTACTGAAAGTATGAAACATGCACGCTATTACTAGAATGACTAGTTATCTATTTTTCATTCTGTTAATAGTGTACATGTCTCATACTTTCAGTAAGGTATGCAAATGTTTGCAGATAGTCTTGCAGAAAAGTGTTAACAGAACCTGCAGCACTCCAAAATAACACTAACTCCTCGGGATATTAGCTTTACGGTGCACAAAGAATGGGCTATTATTGAGGAAGCATTGCTTCTGTGGCCTCACTTCTACTAACTTTTCAGGTCAGGCACCAGTTCCTCATAAAAAAGAAATATATGGGCAATAGCGGTTTATCTGCAGTCTCCTGCTATAGTACTGACAGCATGTGCCTCAGAGACCTTTAGTGATGCTGTGCGATAGTCTGCTCTGTTCCTGACTATGGCATGAATGTCAGTAATTTCAGAATGCTGGGGCAGTAGGGGTTAGTGGGTATGTTGGGTGGGGGTTTCAAATTATGAACAGATACCTAAGCTAGGACAGAGATGATTGGAACTTTCAAGGGTACTGGAGGTGGTATGTATCTGGCAGATTTGTCACGGGTGGAGGGCTTTAAAGTTTTCAAAGAAGCACTGGGGAGGGGAAGAGGGAAGTGGGGCCCAGTAGGTGTGTTAGGTGGGGGTAGCAATTCAGAATTAAACTGTTTACGTTGGGGGAAGGTGACAGTCAGTAGGAGCTGGCATGCTGTAAGATGAGCCCTGATAGGACATCAGTGATGTCACCACTGGACAAGAACTCCTGAAATGGAAGCATGGTACTGTTTCAGGTGAGGGGGAAAAAGTGGAATCATTTTTATTTTCTTGTTATGCCTGAGACTTGAACCTCAGTCAAAGGAATATTTTTGTTGGGTTTGTACCATTTGATTTAGAGGCACAGACGTGAAAATTGGTGATTGTTCCCTTTTAATTGTGAATTATATATGCATGCCTTGATTGGCACCCTCTGATTTGTGTTTGCTATTTATATCTCTTTCTTAGCCTCATCTAATCAAATGCTTTCATAACATCAGATGGCTGGATATTCGCAAGCAAGCTCATGGTCCTCCACTCATAGTGATTACAAGATCCGCTGAAGGCGAGTCTTGTCCCTTTCCCAAGTAAGTATTTGTATTGTTATTCTTTATAATTTTTCAGTGAGTGAGCTGGAAAGACTGCACACCCTAGTTGCGCTTCACAGTTCTGTTGATTTTTTCATTTGTGACCTATTTTTAGAAACATACATAGTAACGGCAGAAAAAGGTCAAAGGTCCATCCATTTTGCCCAGAGTTCCCTATCTGCCCTAGGACCTATTGTCCATACAGGGTTTTATCTTACTGATCCACCACCCTGCTCTCCTCTCTACTGCTACTGACCTGAGCAATCACTAAACCCTTCACTCTGTCCCAGCCATGTTAGAAACTGTTTACAGTCTTGGCAAACCCCGCCTCCACCTCTGCTGCCAGACTGTTCCTTGTCTCTGCCACCCTTTCCCTAAACATAGAAACACAGAACGTGACAGCAGAAGGGGACCACAGGATCCATCTAGTCTGCCCAGAAAATTTACTACGATGCTAAAATGCAACTTCCTCAGATCCCTTTTAAACCTTCCATTAGTTTCCACTCATGACCTTGGGTTCTTGACCTCATTTCTGCTAAATAGTTCCCTGCTGTTCACCTTTTTTATTCCCTTCAGGAACTTGAAGATCTTTTGTCATATCCCTCCTCTCTCATCTGGTCTCCAAATAGTACATGTTCAGTGCCTTGAGACAGTTTTCGTAAGATCTGCCCTGCTGGCCCTGAATCATCTTGGTCACCCTGCATCGAACGGTCTCCTGCCTGTCCATATCCTTTAGGTGAGGACTCCAAAACTGAGCACAAGATTCCAGGTGCAGTCTCACCAGTGACCTATATAGAGGTAGAAGTACCTCCTTTTTCCAGCTGTCAGTACCACTTCCAGTACACTCCAGCATGCTCCTAGCCTTTATTATAGGCCTCGTAACACTGGCTTGATTGTTTGAGGGTGTCACTAATAATGATTCCAAGATCCCTTTCCTCTGCTGTAGTGCTCTGTTTAACCCCTCCTATCCAGTATAGGGTCCTGTTTTTTTTCTCCTAGGCATATAATCTTACATTTTTTGGTGTTTTGAGTTTCAACTGCCAAACTTTAGACCACCTCTCTTGCCTCTGCATCTCCCTGATCCCTTCATCATTTCATCGCTATCTACCCTACTACAGAGCTTAGCATCATCTGCGAAGAGACACAGCTTGCCCCAGATGCCCTCCCCAATGTTGTTGATGAACATATTGAAGAAGGCAGATCCTTACAGCACCCCACTCATGTCCACCTTCTGTTCCGATTTGACCCCGGTTACCAACATCCTCTTCTGTCTCTCCTTCAACCAGTTTCCTATTCATCTATGTTCCAGCCATGGCCTAGGTTCTCCAGCTTCTTCAGTAATCTTCTGTGTGGCATAGAGTTGAAAGCCTTGCTGAAATCAACGTAGAATAAACTCAATGTGGTCTTTATCTACTAGCTTTGTTACCAGTCAAACCAAACTATCAGGTTTGTCTGACAAGACCTCCTGTGCCACAAAACCCGTGCTGTTTACTATTCTGTAGACTGTTGCTGACTAGGTAATCCACAGGGTCCTCTATGATCAGTAGCTTCATCAGTTTACCCACTACAGAGGTAAGGCTGACAGGTCTGTAATTCCCTGGGCTCCCCTCATCTCCCCCACCCCTTGCGTAGAGGAACCACATTCTTTACTCTCCAGTCTTTTGGAACTTCTCCGTCTGACTTGAGCAACTGAATAGCCCTACAAGGGGTTCAGCCAGTTTCACTGCCAAGTCTTTGAGTACCCCTGGGCTCACCCGTCCAGCCGTGGGGTTTTATCTACCTGTAGGGCTTCAAGCCCCTTCTCGACTCTTCTCTGGTAAATACTGGCTTCCTCATTTCAGGAATGCTCCTGACAACCATCTTGATGCCACTTTCAGGCACAGGCAGGGGCCCACCATCTTCCGATGTTAAGACAGAGCAGAAGTAATCATTAAGGAAGGCTGTTTTTGTTCATCTTTCTCTTGTGCCCCCTCCCACTTCTGCCCTAACAATATCCTGATCCCTGCTTATTTTTTTCTTAATATATCCGAAGAATTGTTTTTCACCACCATTGACCACCTCCGCAATACACAGCTCCATGTCTGCCTTTGCCTCCCTGATCATCCTTTTTGCATCCCTAGTTTTTT
Source organism: Neoceratodus forsteri (assembly GCA_016271365.2). NCBI lineage: Eukaryota > Metazoa > Chordata > Ceratodontiformes > Ceratodontidae > Neoceratodus > Neoceratodus forsteri. Next base: position 244,138,320 of record CM057451.1, read on the forward strand.
TTGGGTACTGTCCCCATGCCTCCTCCCACTGCTTTTCCTTGTACATGTTGAGAGCCTTTTTTTTGGCCTTCACTGCTTCTCTGACCTTTTTTAAGAACCATATTAGTTTCTTGTACCAGCTTCATTTTCTAACAATTCTTGTGTATGACGTTGGTGCTTTGAGAATGATCCTCTTGATTGCCACCATATTTGCCCTACAACTCCAATACAGTGCACTCGATCAGTTTGTCTCGAACCAGCTCCCTCATCCTGTTGAAGTCTGCTATTCTGAAATCTAGAACTTCAGTTTTTGATAGGGGCATTTTGGCCCTGAGAGTCAGCCTGAACCAAACGGAGTTATGGTCACTGAACCCCACTGGCTCCTCTACCCTCACTCCACCCACCATCTCCAAGTTGATGAGCAGCAGATCGAGAATGGCCACCTGTCTAGTGGGTTCTTTAACCAGATGCATCAGCAGGCAATCCTGCAATGTAGTCAGCAGGGCCTGGCTTCTGGTATATCTGGCCACTGGAATGTCTTAGCCAATATCCAGCAGGTTCAGATCACCCACCACTACCACTTTCCCTTTCTTCACTCCCCTTGCCAACTCTTTCCCGAGCTCCCAATTTTTCTCTCTTCCTCTTGTTCTGGTGGTCTACAGATCACGCCCCACCCATATTTTTTGCCTGTGTGTGCCGTGAGCCGAACCCATAGCAACTCTGTTTCCGCTTTGCTTCCACATATGTGTCTGTCCTTTACAGTCTCTGCTCCCTCCTAGACATATAGGGTTATGCACACACACACCCCATATACACCCTTTGCCTTTCCCTCTATTCTGTCTAAACATTGTCTAACATGGAACTGACAAGTCCCAGTCATTATTCTCTGTGGCCCAAGTTTCTGGGATGGCTATGAGGTCTGCCTCAGTGTCTGCCACCAGCACCTTGAGCTCAGTGACTTATTACCCAGACTCCTGGCATTAAGGCAGACCCCCTTTCAACTGGCTCCAGATCCTTTGTAGCTGTTTTATGATCCTACACCTGTATTCCTTCTGATTCTCCTTAACTTCTTATTTTTCCTGTTGCTTACAGACCCTCAGAGACTTCCCCCTTTGCCTCTTCTACTACTCATTTTTGAACCTTAACCTTATTTTGCACACCTTACTGCTGCCAGTCCCCAGTACAGTGACTACTGCAGTTCCTACAATAACAAGCACATTGTCATTGTTTATATGGTGAAATTTCACAAGTTTGCTTTAATTTGTTTGGGGTTTTAAAACTTTTATGAAAATTTTTCTAAACATTTTTTTGGTATCCTTTTTAGCTAGTTTCACTACCTGCTGCTCCACCCTGGCTTGGAAACAGATATGCGCAATGGCCAGAGTGGAGCATGAATGCAGAGTGTGCACCTACATTCCAAATTCTCACATTTGCAGAGGTTCTATCACTAGGGTGTCAGTGGAGATGACTGCATAAAGTGTAAACCTAGTGAGTAATCCCTTAAGAAGAAACAAAATTACTATGGTGAGTAATCTTTCCTTAGTTGGTATAGACTGCAGCAGTCTTGATTCAAATCATAAAGCCAAGGCTCTTCCCTATAAGGGCTTAAACTTTTACTTTGGTTGCAACCAAAATCATCTATTTGTAGTTTCATATTCCTGCTAAGAACTACCTTGGACTCTTTTTTTGCAAATATGCTGTACAGTTCATAAATCAGCGACTGCCAGCATTATCGAATATTAAGGCACAACTTCTTTATGACTGCCTAGTATGGATTTTCAGCTGAATTTAATCTAGTCATGTGAACATTTAAGCAGCATCATACAGTACCTATTAGCTATACTTGCTTAGCTCTGGTTTGCAGTTAAGCTCCTAACGATTACCATAGAATTGTGTCTAAATTGCTAGTGGGGAAAAAAATTTACATTGTTTGAACTTGGACATGTATTTTAATCTGATTCCTGTAAGAAATCAGACACAAAATTATCCCTCAGAAATGTTAATGCTTAAGAAAATTAATATGGTTGTGCAGTCATATGCAAACCTACCGGGTTGTCTTAATTGGCAAGCCTGTAAGCACTTGTCCTGCATGCACTTGTCTAAGTGCATTTATAAAAAAACGTGCTTGAGTGATAATGACAGGTTCATTTAATACATTATCTGCTTTAGAAGATCCACACGCTATTTGGTGAGGGTTATAAAATCTTGTGAAGATTGTTTGCCCTATTTTTTCACAGTGCTGGTAAAAAAGAACCTTAAAGGGACACTGTCAGCTTTGCCCCTCAGTTTTAAGCATATCTCAGCAGTGAACCTCTTGACACACAAATATCAAACAAGCAGTCTAGAAAGCCTTTGTTTATACCAAAACTAATAATTTGTATGAGTTCTGATGGGGGCAGGGATGATAGGGCGTTTGTGATGGAGGTGAGCTGGTTAGAATAGAAGTACATGACTTTTGTTTTTTGGGCATTGAAGAGGAGTTTGGATTGCGCCAGGCTGAGTAGGAGGAGATTGAACTGAGATTAGAGCTCCGTTTGGACTTCGGTAACTGAGGGTCTGGATAGGTAAATCACTGTATCATCTGCGAACAGGTGAAGATTTGCATTGGTGATGTCATTACCAATAGTGTTGATATAGAGCATGAAAAGAAGTGGTCCAAGGATCGAGCCTTGTGGAGCGCCTCTTGTAATAGGAAGGAGGGGGGAGAGTGAGCCATCTGCTTTCACCTGTTGCCATCTGTCAGTCAGGTAACTCTTGAACCAAGATGGTGAAGCACCAGAGATGCCGTGGTAGTGTAAAGTGTCGAGTGGTAAAGCATGATCAACGGTATTGAAGGCTTTACTGAGGTCCAGATAAACTGCACCTGTCACATGTTTCTTATCCATGGCGAGTAGCCAGTCATTTGTGACTGAAACTAGGGCTGTGGTAATACTGCAGGACTGTCTAAATCCAGATTGGGCAGGGTTTATTAGGTTAGTTGATTCGAGATAGTCTCTTAACTGGGAATTTACTAATTTGTCAAGAAGTTTAGAGTGTAGGGGTAAAATGAATATGGGTCGATAGTTGTTCAGATCCATAGGATTGCCAGATTTGAACAGTGGTATGACCTCTGCTACCTTCCAAACATTGGGAACAGAGCTGCAGCTGATGGACAGATTAAACAGGTGCAGTACGTGGGCTGTAAGGTAGCGGAAGCCAGCTGTAAGGAAGAATGGTCCTATTCCATCTGAACCTGTACCTCTGCTAGTGTCTAGCTGGAGAAGGAGGTCTTCAACTTTTTTGTATTGAAATGGGGCAAAGGAGAAGCTGTGGTTGACTGTGGCTGGCAGATTTTTTGGTAAGCTGGAAATGAGTGTGGCTGCATTGGAGGTATTGAATGCCAGGCCCGTGGTCAAAAAGTGGTCATTGATACTGTGTAGAATATCTGGCTTATTGGAGAGGGTGTTTCCCTTGATTGAGATCTTGCTGGGCAATGAGGAGGGCAATTTGTGGCCTTCCGCTGATTTAATGATTTGCCAGAATTTAGCAGAGTTACCCTTGGCTGAGTCGAAGGCAGTTGAATAGTAGTTTGCTTTTGTGGATCTAATCATATTGGTAGATTCATTCTGGCAAGTTCTGAAGGCAACCCAGTCTGCAGGTAGTTTGGTTCATCTGGCTGTCGCCCAGAGATGGTCCCTCCTGTTCAGTGCCGCTTTTAGCTCAGGTGTAAACCAGGGGCAGGAATACTTCTGGACCCTGCATTTAATCATAGGGGCATGTCTGTTGATAATGATATTTAACGTGTTATTGAAGAAGGAAGCAGTGGTATTAATGCATGGGGTCAGGTAGAAGTCCATCCGGTCAATGTCTCTGAGGTCTGATAGGTACTGGGAGACATTGAATTTATGAAAGCTCCTTTTCCAGATGAACCTACTTGTCGGCTTAGGTGGGGGCTGTCCTCTAATATATGCCATGACACAGTGGTCGCTGACATCGTTGTGGAAGACAGCTGTGTGGGTAAATTTATGGGGTCTGTTTGAGAGGATTAGGTCTATTAGGGTTCCATTTGAGGGGGTTTTGGGATTTGGACGTGTGATTTTGGGGACTAGTTGAGAGAAGCCAGTTTCATCGCAGAACTCTTTGAGTTTTAGGCAGAAGTTACAGTTTTTTAGCCAGTCCAGATTTAAGTCACCAAGGATAGCGATTTCATTCTGTCTTGCATCAGATACCGACCGCAGATATCTCAGAAGCTCCAGACCCACTGATGGCGGCCTGTAGCAACCTATTACTGTAATGGTTTCTATAGAGGATAATGACAGATTTAATGTTAAGGCTTCAGACTCTTTAGGTGCCCTGACAGGATCAATAACGGATACTGTGAGTCTGTCTTTAATGTAAATTGCCACACCCCAACCCCTAGTTGGTCTATCACAATGGAAGAGGTTGAAAGAAGGGATGGATATTACAGAGTCAGGTGTGTTTTTTTTTTTTTTAGCCAGGTCTCAGATAAAACCAAGATATCTGGGTCCATGTGGGAGATCCAGGTTTGGACGAGAGCAAACTTTTTTAATAGGCTGCACACATTGATGTGCAAGTACATCAGCCCTTTTAAGGATGCTGTGACGGCTGGTGAGATTGTAGTCTGTGGTGGGCCCAGGTTTAACTCAATGTTTCCTGTGCAGATTAGTGACAGGAAAATTATGTTCATAAACCATCTGCATAGCAACTTAATTTTGAATGAGCTTGTGCACCTGCGTGGTGGGTAGCGGTGAGGTGCTTGAGCACCGTGGTAGAGCTGATATGAAACATAGAAACATAGAAACATAGAAGTTGACGGCAGATAAGGACCGCAAGGCCCATCCAGTCTGCCCATTTCTTTTTCTACCTTATAAATGTGCCATCGGCCTTTGCTCTGTCAGTGACCTATCTATTCATAGTCATTTGTATTGCTCCCTTATGCCTATCCCATGCCTGTTTGAAGTCCTGCACTGTATTCATAGCCACCACTTCTTGTGGTAAGCCATTCCATGCATCTACCACCCTTTCTGTGAAAAATAATTTCCTCACATTCCCCTTAATCGGCCTCCCTCTAATCTCATGCTGTGTCCTCTTGTCCTGCTATTTTTCTTATATTTAAACATGTTAGACTCTTTCACCTTGTTTATGCCCTTAAGGTGTTTAAATGTCTCGATCATATCACTCTCTCCCTCCTTTGCTCAAGGGTATACATATTGAGCTCCGTTAATCTGTCCTCATATGTCTTCTGATGCAGTCCCTGCACCATTTTGGTTGCCCTTCTCTGGACTGCCTCAATTTGGTTAATGTCCTTGTGAAGGTGTGGCCTCAATACTGCACGCAGTACTCAGATGGGGCTAACCAATGTCTTGTACAGAGGGATTATTACCTCCCTCTTACGACTTGTGATACCCTACTAATACACCCTAACACCCCTAGCCTTACCTACTGCTTTAGAGGTCTGCTTGGATGATTTTAGGTCATCAGTGATGATGATGCCCAAGTCTCTTTCTTCCTTTGTGACTGCTAGCAACTCCCTCCCAGCCTATAAGTGGCTTCAGGGTTTCTCTTCCCTATGTGCATGATTTTGCACTTCTTTGCATTAAATCCCAGTTGCCACTCTTCTGACCATTCTGCTAGTTTATCCAGATCTCTTCTCATTCTGCCCACCCCATCTGGATCATCTACTCTGTTGCAGATCTTGGTGTCATCTGCAAACAGACAAGCCTTACCCTCTAGTCCATCTGGGTCACTAATGAAGATGTTGAATAGGACTGGCCCCAGGACTGATCCCTGAGGTACCCCACTTGTGACTTGCATCTCTTCTGACTGTATACCATTTACCACCACTCTCTGTTTTCTGCCAGTCAACCAGTTTGCCACCCAGTTGACCAACTTCTGACCCACCCCGAGCCTACCTAGCTTATTTATCAATCTTCTATGTGGAACAGTGTCAAAAGCTTTGCTGAAGTCAAGGTAGGCGACATCAACTGCTCCCCCTTGGTCCACCACTCTGGTTACCCAGTCAAAGAAATCTATGAGATTAGTTTGACAGGACCTTCCTTTTGTAAACCCATGCTGTCTTGGATCCTGTGCCCCTATGGATTCCAGGTGTTGCACTATCCTTTCCTTAAGGAGTGCCTCCATAATCTTGCCCACTACTGAGGTAAGACTGACCGGTCTGTAGTTCCCCGCCTCCTCCCTGCTACCACTCTTGTGGAGTGGGATCACATGAGCCCTTCTCCAGTCTTCTGGGACCTCTCCTGTGCTCAGAGACTCACTAAACAATTCTGCTAATGGCTCTGCTAGTTCCCCCTTTAGCTCCTTAAGTACCCTGGGATGTATGCCATCAGGTCCCATTGCCTTATCCACCCTGAGCTTAGCAAGCTCTTGTAGGATCCTTTCTTTTGTGAAGGAAATAAGGCATAGTATGTCAGGGATGTAGTAAATAATATTGCTAGCTGGTATGTATTATAGTCCCAGAGTGGATTAAAGATTGTTAAGTGAGGTAGAGGGGCATTAAGGTGTGGCCCCAACGTAACTGTTATGTTGGGGAACTTAAGGCCAGTGGAGGGGTAGGCTGGGTTTGGGGGCAGGTCATGGTGGGGAGGGCTGTAGGTGAAAGGAATGCAAGAACAAAGGATGAGTAGCCCAGCTATATAGAGTGAAAGAAAGTAGGGAGCATGAAGCAAGCATGGTGGTATGTTTAGACTGACTACTGAAGAAAATGCAGCGCCTGAGATGGAAAGGCACTGGGTGGGCAGCTGAACAGTATAGAGCTAGAAGTCTGAACTAGTGTGAGGAGAAAGTCTTCAGTATGATGAGCCCGCTAGTGCCGAGTTTAAGGCTATCCAGTGTAGAGAGGTGTGTACAATCAGGGGAGGAAGCTGCCAATTTGAGCTGACATGAGGGGAGTACAGGAGTAGACTGCAGCCAATGGTAGCAGCTCAAAGGAGAGGGAGGAACACACATGTATTTAAAGGAGGTCTGGGAGGGGGCAGGGGGTGGGAGAAAATTCTTCAGCTCAATCACAGTTGTGAGGAAGAAACCAGTAAGAAAAAAAGAAGATCGCAAAATAGAAATATCAAAATAGGTAGAAGAAATATCAAAGTCCACGGCTTGGATGCCAAGAGCCAGTCAGCTTGTGGGAGGCTGAGAGAATGGCCAATCCGCAGACCGACAGTGGGAGTGCATCAGAAGTTCAGTTTCGGATTTCGGCTTGATTCAAGGACTGTACCTTGTTGCAGAGCTTCCCAGGGCCGGCAGAAGGAGAAGTGGGCTGCGGCAAAGGTGGGAGCCACACAGCTTTAGCGAGAGTGCCCGATCAAGGGCTTACTGCCTGGAAGAGAAGAGAGAGGGATTAATTTAAAGCAGTAAATGAGGGGGCGGGGGTAGACAAAAGAAAGGGCTGCAGACAGACAACATGGGGCCTGAGTTAGCAGCAGAACCAAGAAAAACAAAAGAAGTGCTTAATCGGGGGGTAGGGTCACTGGGAGAACAGCTGAGTGAGAGCAGGGGGCCGGGCAGGTCAGCGCCAAGCTCTGATGGGATGAGGGGATAGATACGAAGGCAGAGATAATGAGCAAGCAGGGAACAGTTCAAAATGAAATTAAACTTAAGGGGCTAACAGATGCATACAGCTTCTTAAAAATTAAAAAGAAGTACTGTAAAACACAGTAGTACAGAAGCTAGAGGCAGAAACGGTAACAATTAGAACACTACTAGCTTATTATTCCAACACCAGCAGCTCAGTACTAGCATATTTTCTGAGGATATTTTCCAAGTATAACAGTAAAATTCTTCAGCTCAATCACAGTTGTGAAGAAGAAACCAGTTAGAGAAAAAAAAGAGATAGCAAAATAGGTAGAAGACTGACTGTACCCCCTGGACATGCAGGATGTTAACTTACATATCTTGGTGTTTCTATTCCTTTGGCTTCTTTTTCTGGGCGAGCACTATCAGTTCAAAGTGTTTCCCTTTGGGTTATCCTCTGTGCTTCAGGTCTTTACAAAGTGCTTAGCAGCAGTAGTTGCAGCTCGCAGAAGGGAGGGACGGACTGTAAGTTTTTCCCTATCTGGACAACTGGCTCCAATAGCTTCCATCCAGAGAGCAGCTCCATCAGACTGGAAAGAGCCCTTCAGCTGTTTCTCTCCCTGGGCATCACTGTCAACCTGCCTGAGTCTGTCCCGGTTCCATCCCAGAGGCTGCAATATACAGTAGCGTTTCTGGACTCAGCAGGGCAAGGCCTTCCTACCTCAGAACAGGGTGGAGGTTGCCCAGAGCCATTATATCCCTGTGAGGGTAGAAACATAAAATTTGATGGCAGATAAGGACCACTTGGCCCTCCTAGTCTGCCCATTTCACTACCTAATGGATAAGCTGCAGATTCTAGTTAACCAGTGCAGAAAGAATCAGCACCCACACAGCAACAACAAGAACAACACCAGCACTATTTTGGTAAAAAAACACTACATCTATATAAATTCAGACGTGCAAAACATATAAAAAAGTGACTTGGCGAATAAAGACTAACGTTCGGGGGGGGGTGGATATGCCGGCGGTCACGGAGACGTGGGCCAACAAAAACCATGACTGGGACCTAAACATACGGGGGTACACTATGCTTAGGAAGGATAGAAAGGAGGGCAGAGGGGGTGGAGTGGCTATGTTCATTAGAGATGACATAGAAATTGCTATGGTAGAAGAGGCAGAGGAAACGTGGAGGCCTTATGGGTCACTCCACGATCCCCAGCAGGAGATGAGGTCAATCTGGAGTAGCATATAGGCCCCCTGGGATGAGTGATGTTCTAGAGGATGGTTTGCTGGACAACATCATTGCCCAGTGTGGACCAAAGGGAAGGAGTGGTGTTGATGGGGGACCAATATGCCAGGTACAAACTGGGGAACCATGTCCTCTAGGTGGCCAAGGAGCAGAGGCTGCTGTATGGCTTCCAGGATGTGTTCTAACACAGCATGTGATGGAGCCACAAGGAGGGGCATGTCCTGGATGTGGTTCTGGCAGATGGGTATCTGGTAAGGGACATGGTTGTACAGGACCCCTGACTGGGGCGACCACAATACTGTCTGGTTTCAAATAAGCATGGGGGGTGAGATCTAGGACACTGGCAGTGGACTTCAGGGGCAGACTTTATGGGCGTGGTAAATATTCTGAAGGATCACTTGAGGGATTACCTCAACGACAAGTGTGGAAAGGAGATGGAGGTCATAAATGGGGACTTCAAGTGAGGCAGTCAGGATCTGCGTAAGTTGAAACGTAAGGGCAAGGTCACATAAACCATGCTGGTGGTCCAGTGAGGTACAGGTAGCAGTCAGAGAAAAGAAGGCGCCTACAAAAATATAAAACAACAAGAGGGATAGGATAAGGAAATGTACCAGCTTGCATCTAGAAAAGTCACCCTATGGTGAGGGGAGCAAAGTCCAGTAAAGAGCAGCGGCTGGCACAGGGGCTACATGGAGGGAAAAAGGGGTTCTTCCGGTACATTGGGGAGCGGTGAAAAACTAAGGGCCATCTCAGCAGATTGAGATCAGAAGGAGGGTGGGTGGAAGAGGCGAGGGACCAGGCAGAGGTATTTAACGAGTACTTTGCCTCTGTGTTCACTAGGGAGGGGGATGGGATATCTACAAAGCAAGGCACAAAGGGGATAGAAGCGTCAATAAGTGGGATCAGGGGAGCAACAGAAATTGAGCAAGAGGGAGGGAGAGGTACCCCAGGGGTGTCACATCTGGGTAAGGATAAAAAGGCCAGTAAGGTGGAGGGGATGGATGATGCTGTCTCCGCCAAAAGGGTGTGGTTAGCCCTCAAGGCCCTAAAGAAAGACAAATCTCCTGGGCCGGATGGCATTCATCTGAGAGTACTATGGGAATTGGCGGACATACTGGCTGCACCCCTGGCGGAGCTTTTCAGCAGGTCACTTGAGACAGGGAGGGTACCTAGGGATTGGCGAGAGGCACATGTGTACCAATCCATCAAGGGGGTCGAGGGACCAGGTAACTATAGACCCATCAGTTTGACCTCGTGGTGGGAAAATTAATGGAGAGTATACTAAAGGAACGATTGGGGGTGTACTTGGAGGAGGTGGGAGGTCTGGATAGTCGGCAACATGGGTTTGTGCCAGGTAGATCATGTCAAACCAACCTTGTGGAGTTCTATGAATGGGTAACATGAGAACTGGACAGGGGTAAGCCTGTGGATGTATTATTCTTGGACTTCAGCAAGGCGTTTGACTCTGTCCCCCACAATGGTCTGGTGGAGAAACTGATGGGGTTAGGAGTAGGCCCTTTGATGGTCAGATGGATTGAAAACTGGCTAGCTGGACACACTCAGAGAGTAGTGGTCTGTGGGGAGCTCTCGAACCCTAGAGAGGTTGGTAGGGGTACCACAGGGCTTGTTCCGGGTCCGATCTTGTTTAATGCATACATATCGGACATCAGGAGGGTATAGGTGTGAAATGAGTCTCTTCATGGATGACTCCAAGATGGGAGCAGTAGTTGAGGGAGAAGAGGGAGGTTGGCCCTGCAAGGGACCTGGACACCCTGAAAGCTGGACTCACACATGGAAATTAAATTTCAATATCACCAAGTGCAGGTGTTGCATCTTGGTCGGAAACCTAAACACAGGTACACCCTGGGAGGGAGACGCTGGAGGCCTCAATAGGGAAAAGACCTAGGAGTCATGGTGGATACATGTATGAATAACTCTGAGCAGTGCAGGAGAGCAGCTAGCAAGGCAAACAGGATGTTGGGATGCATCGTGGGGGATCACCTCTAGGAGCAAGGAAGTGATTCTGCCGCTGTACAATGGACTGGTTAGACCACACCTTGAATACTGTGTACAGTACTGGAGACCACACTTGAAGAGGGACATACAGCTTCTGGAGAGGGTACAGAGGAGGGCAACAAAGATGATACGAGGGCTAGGAGATTTGACGTATGAGGACAGACTTGAGGAGCTCTGCCTGTTTTCATTGGAGGAGAGGAGAGACAGGGGGGACATGATTGAGGTCTTCAAGTACCTCAAGGGAATAAATAGGGTAAACATGGAGGGGATCTTCAGACTAAAGCAGGGATGTATCACCAGAGGGCATGGTTTGAAGTTGGAAGGTGGAAGGGTGAGGGGGGAAAAGGAGGAGGTTTTTCACTGAGAGGGTGGTGGACCCTTGGAATGCACTGCCTGGTGAGCTGGTTCAGAGATCCACAGTGGAGGGCTTCAAGAGAGGGTGGGACAGACACAGAAAGTGGATGTATCAGATGATGGCCTGTCCCGGGGGGGTGGGGATGGATGATAGGGGTTTCTGGAGCACAAGGGATGGGAGGGTCTCGGCACCCAACTAATGATCTAGGTTCGAGCAGACTCGATAGACCGTAAGGCCTAATCTGCTGGCAAATAGTATGTTAGTATGTTTCACCTGGTACACTGCCAGGCTTCATCAGAGTAAAATATTACTTTCAACAAGTGTTCATTAAATACACATCAACGGACCACCCTTTAAGTTTAACACAAACAGAAGATAAATAATGAGGGAGATTTAATTTCTTAGGAGATCTAGGTAAACCCTCAAAAGAGGTCCAGGCCAGTAAGAAATCATGTAAGGTAGCTTTCAAAGCTAGCAACCATGTGGGACAAGGCACTGAAAATAAAGGGACAACATTCTGGTACAAAAAAATGCAAAAAAAGAACAAAACAGGGTGTATCATCCTGACTCCACCCTGACTATAGTCCTGATAAGTGTGCATCCTCTTTATGGGGTTAAGCCTACTCCCCCAAAACCCACGAAAAAAAAGATTCATTAAACTAACCTCTAACTGGGAAGGTAAGGGGAAGACATGTGCAACATGCAGCAAAATAGGAACCACTAAAGAATATAACAACGAAACTTGTTTCTTTTTCGAAATAATCCTATTCTTCCAAGCTGCCACAATAAACTCAGCTTTCTGAGTGGCGCAAGTCCAATTCAGAGTAGTGTCATCTGGGCTGCCGAATAGCAAGCCTAAGATGCGAAAAGGATCTGAAGAGACAGGGATGCCTGCAAAAGAGGCAGGGGAGGTCAAACCAGGAACCAAAGGGTAAGGGTACAGAAGCCCCGTACTGTTATCTAGGTTCAATTTAGAACCTGATACAGATTCAGATCTGGAAAACTCACCGTGAAAAGTGGAGGCATCTAGAGCAGGAATAGAGCAAATGCAGATATCATCAGCATGTGCACTAATATTAGGAATAAAGGTATCATCTTTAAAACATATTCTGGGAATACTGGCGGAAGAAAGAATCTTCCTCAAAAAAGGATCAGTCTGAAAGGCGTACAACAAGGGGCTCAAGGGGCACCCTTGCCTTGACACACCCCTCTCAAGCCTTTGAAGGAGCATCCAATACTGCCATTTATGAATGGAACAACGAAATAGGAAGTGTACAGTAACGCCAACCATTGAATGAATGTATCTGGAATGCCATATTTTTTCAGAACCTAAAACAAATAATGGTGGTCTACCCTATCAAATGCCTTCTCTTGATCCAAAGCTAGAATAAGGTATTGGGTATCTCTGTCCTTACGTTGGGATGTCACATCTCTTAAAAAGGCCAAATTATGGTAAATAGATCTTGTTTTTATCATACAGGACTGAGCCGGACAAATGACAACATCAGCCATAGCAGACAACCAAGTCAAAAGAATAATGGCCAATATTTTATAGTCAATGTTTAATAAACTAATAGGGTGCCAATTCATCAAGTTACATTTGTCACCTTTCTTATACAACAGAACAACTAAGGCCTGTGATATAGCTTCAGGGAGAGAATGCAATGTCAAAATGTCAGTAAAGACATCAGTCAAGATGGGAACCAGGTACCGGGAAAAAGCAATATAAAATTCCGCCATCAGACCATCTGGACCAGGGGCAGAGTTTTTCTTTAATTTAGTCAAGGCTCTATAAGTTTCATCCAAAGTAACAGGAGCAGATAAACCGAGCGCTAAATCAGGGTCCAAAGTCGGGATCTCAATATCAGCAAGATAAGAGTCGTCCCAAGCTGCGTCAGAAGGGGTACCAAACGTGTTAAAAAGATGTTGGTGAGCAAGATCCTGAATGTGGGAAGAGTCTGAAAAACATTCCCCAGTAACTGGATCAATCACCTGGTCCAGAACCTTATGGAGAATTCTATCCTGACAGCTTTAATTATAGATATCTAAAGAGGGCATAGAGCCCTGTGTTCCTCCATTATCTTGCCCACTACTGAGGTAAGACTGACTGGTCTGTAGTTCTGTGCCTCCTCCCTGCTACCACTCTTGTGGAGCCGGATCACATGAACCCTTCTCCAGTCTTCTGGGACCTCTCCTGTGCCCAGAGACTCACTAAACAGTTCTGACAATGGCTCTGCTAGTTCCACCCTTAACTCCTTTAGTACCCTGGGATGTATGCCATCAGGTCCCATTGCCTTGTCCACCCTGAGCTTATCAAGCTCTTGAAGGACCTTTTCTTTTGTGAAGGGACTTGTGCACGCCTCCCTCTCTCCTGTATCAATGGTGCTGAACTGTGGGCCCTGCCCTAGCTTTTCCTCAGTAAATACTGAGGCAGTATGGTGCAGTGGGTTAAGGCTCTGAGCTGCAAATCTGGAGACCTGGGTTTGAATCCCACAGCCCCCTAGGTGCATACTGTGTGACCCTGAGCAAGTCACTTAACTTCCTTGTGCTCCCAGGTTGCACCTGCAAACAAGCTTTCAGCTTAGTGTGTCTAACCTGGTAAAATAATTGGTAGAAAAAAAAAAAAAAGAAAAAGAAGTATCTGTTTCGGATAGATGCTTTTAATTGGTCCTCCTCTACACACTCCCCCTTATCCCCTTTGATCTTAGCAATACCCCCTCTGGACTTTCTCCTTTCCCTAATGTATCTATAGAAAGTCTTGTCCCCTTCTTTTACTGTCCATGTTAGTATTTCCTCGGTTTGTGCCTTTGCCTGCCTTACTGCCTTCCCTGCTTCCCGTAGGGAAGTTTGGTATGCCTCCCTATCTTCGTCTCGCTGCATTCCCTTATATTTCCTGAAGGCCAGCCTTTTGGCTCTTAAGCGGATTACGAAACCACCTGATACCTGAGAATCTACATATCCTCAAACCATTAGGATTTGTTCAGACATAGCCTGAACTGCTTACATAAACAGGTCAATCAGGATGCTGCCTACTGGGAATTATAGTATAATAATAATAATCTATATTTCTATGGCACCTTTCAAAAACCAAGGCGCCCAACAAATATAAAATGACATATCAGACAATCCAAACATCTTAAAATATAAAACAACTAATACAGTTAAAAAGGAAATCAGTCACCAAACACCTGGTACCACAAGTATGTCTTTAGTGCCTGTTTTAATCCCTCCACGGTCGTGCACTCCCGTAACTGACGGGTTAGAGGATTCCAAAGGGTTGGGGCTGCATGCATGAATGCCCGGGCCCCAGAAGATTTCAGACACACCCTAGGAATCTCTAGCAACCCCTCATCAGCTGAGCGGAGCAATCTCCCAGGGCAGTAAGGAACCAGGAGCTCTTTCAGGTAGCCTGGGCCCAGTCCTGGTAGGGCTTTAAAAGTCAATAAACCGACTTCAAAGGTGATCCGCCACTGTACTGTCAGCTAGTGCAGTCCGCGCAGCAGCGGTGAACTATGACAGGACCAGGAAGTCCCTGTCAAAAGCCGGGCCACAGCATTCTGCACTAGCTGCAGGTGGCAGATTTCCACCCCAGGTAGCCCTAGGTAAAGGGAGTTGCAATAGTCCAAGCACAAGGTCACAAAGGCGTGGACCAGCATAGGAAGATCGCCGGACAGAACAAGGTGCTTAATCCTGGAGATATTCCTCAGATGGTAAAAAGAGGACTTGATGACGACTGATACCTGCGAATGCAGTGTCAGCCCTTCTTCAAAAATTACCCCCAGGTTTCGCACCCTTTGGGCATGGGCAAAGACAATTAAGATGAATGTTCTGTCACTGTTTTTATTGATCTTCCTAATGTTACCCTAAGGATTCTGAAAACCTTCTTCAATAAAGTATAAAAAACATTATCCACATTTCTGTCGGAAGTTAAGAGACCTCTCCATAACTGGTCAGTGGTGACTGAGGACAGAAGTAGGGGAGGGATGAAGGTAACTGACCTTCACACATACTATAAGGCTGTACATATCACAATGCTCATTTTCTATATTACAGTCAAAGAAGATGAGAAAGGCTGACAACAAATGGAGGAGCTAGACTCCCCGGAATTTCCCATACAAGCAGAGACGCTTGGATTTTCTAGAATTCATTCTCCTCTGCATCTGCCGGAGTTTCAGTAATTCTGGTTTCAACTCTGATTCTGTTTAGTGCTGTATTACTGTACCAGTGATGGAATCAGAGTTGGAATCAGAATTCAGATTCTGCCTCTGAATACCAGTTGGAATCCCACCCTACCTGGTGCATTGCCAATAACATTTAATCAGGCAATGAGGATCCTGCCAGTCAGATGCCCTCCTCTTCTGGCACCCAAGTCATGTCACACTCTCACCCTCCTCGACCCAAGAGACCTACCTTATTGCTGCTGTGCAGCTGTGGAGTAGACTGATTAGCATGGAATTCAGTCAGGGTCCCTCCCTCTGTCTGAATTTGTGGGTGCCGGCCCAGGTGACAGTCAGTCTGGTCCTGTGCTGCATGTCCTCCTGATTATGACCACTACTGCTGCAGTAATCCAGGTGGTGCTTCCCATCACTTTAGTTCCCAAATCCTTCTGACAGCACCCTCGCCTACCACTGCTACATTTATTTATTGATTGCATCTTGGATTAGTAAGTAAGTAATTAAAAAGTTTTATTCATATGATTATATGAACTAGGATGTACTCAATTGAGCCGAGGCTCATTTACAATGAGGTCCTATACAAACAGTGTTCCACATTATGTACAGATTTTGCAATAAAGACAAGCACACAAGTAATACAGATTAGGTTATCTAAAATAATAAATATTCTTCACTATTGACAACAATTCCTAACATTAATAGCTTGCTGTCTAAACCATACCCTAATGTTCTGCCTTGCTAATTTCCCCTTACAAGATTTAATATCAGCTGAGATCGTATTCCATGCCATTGGGCCTCTAAAAAAGACAGAATGTCTACCAATCTCTAGGTTATACCTGGGTACTATAAACTCTGGGGCATGTGAAGCTCACAATGTGCATGATTTAGTTCGTCGTGGGATCGCTGCATCAATATATGGGGGCAGAGTTCCCAGCCAACATCTACACATAAAAGCAAGCAAGTGCTCCTGCCTATATTCAGATGGTCTTAGCCATTGAAGGCGATTAAATAAGAAGCACTTACGAGTAAACCTATCAATTTCAACACCTTTGAGCAATACAACTCATTTACAAAGGTTCCATGTCAGTAGTACAAAAACAAAACAAGGTAAACAATAGATAAGTAAATAGCAGACATCAAGAATATACTTAAAAAAACTAATACATCGAAAGCAATCAAAATAGCACTGAATGTTACTCAATATAACAGTAAAGGGGGCTAGAGGAGTGGGCAGCCTGGGAGGCCTTGTCAAAATCTAGGAGAGAAAGTAATGGAGTGTAGGTGGGGATAGGAGAAACGAGAGGGGGCAGAGTTGCGCAGGAGGTGGATGGGGAAGGAGAAGAGTTTCAGAGGAGGTGATGGGGATAGAGAGATGAAGGTGAGGGAGGTGCAAGGAGGGAATGGTGCAAGTGCAGAGAGAAGGGAGGTACTGGCGAAGGGAGGAGACAAATTAATAGAGGGAGAAGAGGTGGTGTTTAGCCAGGAGGGGCAGCCTAGCAAGCCTTGTTGAAAACCCAAGAGACAGTAATATGAGTGGGAGATAAGGTAAGAGAGAAATGGGGGGGGGGAGAGTGTTGCAAAAGAGATGGCATGAGATAAGAGAATGGGTGAGGGTGGAAGAGGGAAGTGAGGAGGAGCAGGGAAGAAGCAGGGGTGAGGGGTGGTGGGGAAAAGGCTCGAGGGTAGGATTGAAATGAAGTGCCAAGAGTTAAAGTTCCAAAAGGTATATGAACAAAGACATGTTACTCTTCTGTCTAGTCTGCAGTGCTAGAAATGCTCCTTGCAGTTGGCCCGATGGGCACATGAACAATCTTCCCATCAATTGCCACCTCTAGTTATCCATTCTGTTCTCCGACCAATGGCTTATCTTTCAAAGTCCTATCCTCCAAGACCTATAACCCCAGAGGTGTGGTGACCAGGCAGCATAAAACCCTGAGGTTTGTGTTGACAACTCCATTCTTAGTGTTAGAGGATGGAGCAAGGGCTTTCAGGGTTTTGTGTTGGTAGGCCAGATATGGGCCTCAGACTGTCGAGATCAGATGGAGGGTGAGGACGGGTATGGGAATGGGAAGCAAAACTTACCAGGGCATGAGACACAAGGGCAAGGGAAGGGGGATTTCAGTTCCAATGCCTTTTTTTTTTTTTTGCTGAGTTAGGAGAACTGCACAGTCAGTGGCTAGTGGGGCTGGTAATAGGCAGCAGCTTCTGGCAGCAAGGTGGCAGTTAGTGGGGCTGTGTATATAGAAATTAGGTAATCTACTGCTGATAAAGGATATTCCTACCCTACCCTTACCAGCATCTGCATGGAGGAGAGGAGAGAGGGATCCGATTGTGCAACCCTATCAGCAGCAGACTAAGATAGGGCATGGGGGAGTGGGCAACTCTAGGGTGGGAGAAGGGGGAGGTCAGGAAA
Source organism: Neoceratodus forsteri (assembly GCA_016271365.2). Taxonomy (NCBI): domain Eukaryota; kingdom Metazoa; phylum Chordata; order Ceratodontiformes; family Ceratodontidae; genus Neoceratodus; species Neoceratodus forsteri. The sequence goes on from CM057451.1 coordinate 244,156,034, forward strand.
GGTCTGTCAGCTTCTCCCTTCCTTGGTGTACTGGCTGGGGGAAGGTTTTACAATTAGATGAAAACAGTCGGCATCAGATTTCAATCTCTTTTTAGATTCAGAATTGTGGTCATTTATACTGAAATTCTGAATTCTGAAAAAAATGCTGTTCTGTCAGATTCTGAGCAACCCTTTGTAAGAGCACTACCAGCTGTAAACATCCCCACGAAGAAGATTCACAGTCTTAAGTAGCCACGGACAGTGGCCAACTTGGAAATCTGGGGACACCATCTAAGATCTCAAACTAGCTGAACAGTGCTTCATGTGCAGCAGCAATCCCGATAATGTACTGCCCTGACTTTCCAGCCAGAATTGATGTAAACATTAAGTGTTGGAGCATACAGGGTCTCAAATACTGGGGCAGTTGTTCACTGGGGGGGCATAATGAAGGATTTTCAAGCCTTTAGATGAAAATTCCACTTAACATGGGCTGATTTTTTCAGGTATTTGCAGCTTTTGGACAGGATCTCAATAAAAACACTAACGGAACAAAGTCTAGCTGCACAAGATCCTTTCCTGTCTTTTGTACAGGGAATAGCCCTCAGAACTACAGCAAGAATTTGGTTTCACAAGTGGTGGAACAATTGAAAATGGGAAGAAAGGGAGACCCTTGAACATGTCTGTTTCAAGTGCCAGGATGAGAAGCATTTTCCCTTAACAGACTCACAGTGGACATGAATTTGGGGGGAAGTCCGTAGGACAACTGCTAGTAACCACTGGCAAGAATTTAGGTGGAAAACAGTGTCCCATTACTTCTGCACACCTATTACCAAATATTACAATTGAAATAATTCAGACAGGTGCTGGAGACCCTGTGATTATTGTGATGATCATGCGCATATCATTTTGGGGTGCCCAAAAGCGCAGACCTTCACAACCAAAGTAACAAAGTCAGTCCAAAAGATTCAGGGGTTTTCCATGCCCTTGATGACACAGCATCTTCAGTTATACCTTCCCCAGCAAGGGACTACAATCCGTGGAACCGATACCTATTTTGAATTTTCACAGCTGCCTTTGCAAATACCATCACTTTTAAATGGCTAAACCACCTTCCTCCCCTCCTGACGAAGCCTGTAAAGGTGAAGCGCTCAGATGTAACTGCTTTTTGGTGATATTACTACTTTGTGTGGACTTAGGATTTTCAATTAAAGTTTGAAACAAGAATTTGTTTTGACTAAGTCCCATTTTTCAAGTGTGTAGAGTCCTGCTACTTTTGGAATTGACCCCACTCAATAGTAGATTGTTTACAACAGTGAAGAAGAATCCTGAATATGGAAAAAAAAATCACACATCATGTCAGATTACAGGTAGATCTTTTCAGTGCCTGGTGGCACCCCTTTTTCAAATATATAGAGGAGGGTATACCCACATGATAGCGAAACATCTACGTCGACCGACACCACAGCGACTACAGCGCCAGGTTACCGTAGAGTTGGCACTGGAACCCGGCACTGCCTTTCGGGGTCTTGCACCCCCAATCAGCTATGATATGGAGTTGATTATATTTAGTTGGGGGCGTGGGGAACAGCCTCTTGCATGGGGGGTTCAGGGGGCGAAGTCCCCGGAAAAAAACATGTTGCTGTATAGGAACCTGTCTGCCAACCACGAAATGCGGTCGACTTGACGAGTTCGCTGTCTGGTCGTTTGACACAACTTTAGTCGACAACCAGTCATAGATCCATAGAGGAGGAGGAGAAGGAAGACACTTTAGTCCTAGACAACCTTCTGGTTGCCTGGAACAGGGTCCCGTAGATATGGGGGATTAGTAGTGGGATGCACTGGATGGCGATGAGTTACACTGTACAGGGGTGACACACTAAAGGGAGGTACTAATGATAATGAGTCCCCCCAATTAGTTGTGAAGTTAGATATACCTCTTTAAGGGAGACATTTCACCAATTGTTAGGCATACATTTTCTGACTTACTTAACATCCTGTAATTAACTTGTGCCTGTTGTAATTTTTTTTGTCTCTTTCTGTGCTGTGCACACCAAGGTAGAGATGAAACATACTATCCACACAGTGATTGTTTTGTATTTTCCAGCTGTATTATATCGATAACATAACACTCAGTGTTCTGTAACAGTTTTTTCACTGTACTATATGTCAAGCACAGTGTATGATTTTTGTTTATAAACTCAATAAACTTCAAGTTAAAAAAAGTTTCAGAAAGTAATGTCAACAGAAGTTTTGGTGTAATGCAAATTAGGTTTTGTTGCAGAAGGATCAGCAAAAAGGGTTGATGTTTAAAAATGATTGTTTCTTAGGGATAGGAAAAGGGACACGTGTTTGTAGATGCCATAGCTGCTGCTAGACTGCCTTAAAAATTAAGATAGAACTGTTCCAATTAAAATATGGAGCGAAAAAATGTTGTTTTTTTATAATCCTTAGATAAGTTTCATTTTGTTGTTTTATCTTAATGTTTACATTAATGTTGGTCTAGCAACAGCTGAGCCATCAACGAGCACAAGTATTCTGTTTCTGAGTAATAATCATTTCTAAACCTCAATCTTTGTTGTGTGTTTTACCACAAAACCTGATTTGCATTTCAAAATCACTGCTAAAATCAGTGTCTACATTTTCTTTCATGCTATGCCCTTTATTTGCAACAAAAACAAATTTCCCCTCTATTTTGTGTGGATGAATTGTACCCCAGTTTACAGCAATGGCCTCTATGCACTTTTGAGGCCAGTGCACCCCATAAAAGGTGTAAACTAGGCCAAGCAGCCGAGCCCAGAGGAATGCATTGAAATGGTAGTTTACTCACCTGGTAAAGGTGATTGTGGGGGAATACATCTCTGAGGCACTCCACATTCATGACATCATGGGTTGTGTACACCTGATAGGTTGCTTGATGCACATGTGACTTGAAGAAAGTCCATCCCCCACCTGAGAGGGGGGGGTCTGCTCTCCTAAGGTCAGTTCGATGTATTCCAAAGCTGTATCTGTAACAATAATCTGTTAATACCTTTTGCTGTTAATGAATGTAGATATGTAGTGACCACTTAGCAGTAGAAAACTGTTATGTAACTTTATTTTATTACACTATACATATACAGTAGACGTTGGTGATGTCCAAACCTGCTAATTTGTAATAGCGAGTATCATACATTCATACAATGTATGAAAACTTATTGAGTCTTTCACACGTCTGTTGGGCAGGATGTGGAGTGCCTCACAGATGTATTCCCCCACAATCACCTTTACCAGGTGAGTAAACTACCATTGTGGGGGATAATCTCTGAGGCACTCCCCATTCATGACATCAGTACCTAGTCCTTACATGCTGCTAAAGATTTCCTCTGCAGTATTCCCATTTTTCTCTGCCCAGGAAGTTGCGATTGCTCTAGTAGAGTGAGCCTTCAGATCTCTTGGTGCAGTCGAGTTATTCACTCTGTATGGTTCCGTGATTGCTGTTTTAAGGTACATGGCAATCAATGATTTTGAAGCTGGTTCTCCTTTTCTATGCAGCACTACAAACAGTCTGTTTTGTATATTTCCTCTGTCCTTGATAGGAATGTGTTAAGTATCCTTTTCACACCCAGCATTGTAAGCTGAGGGTTGTTTTGTATTTCCCCCTGAGGGGGTCCTGCAGATATTTCAATAGTTTGATTGATGTGGACTGTCAATGATACTGTTGGTCAGAATGACATTATAGGTCAAAGGGATATTCTGTCAGTGTAAAATGTTTGGAAAGGTAAAGGGAATTTCGGTTTACAGCTTACTGCTTTAACCACTAGGCTACACAGTCTGCACTGGTTTACATGAGTGTGCCTATAGTTCTCCACGTCTGGCAGATGCTAGTGCCATCAGGGAGGGTGAAAGTGTTAATGTCTGTGCCAAGCCTATGTCATGCGCTGGGCCCTGTTTGCTCAAGAATGGTACGAGAAGTGTCATGTTGCACTTGGCCCATGGCACTACGTCTATCAATGATGATATTACTTCCAGTACTTGTGAAACTGCTTGAAGTTCTGGATTTCTGTGTTTCTGTAATTGCATAGTCTGTGCAATAATTGAGTGGACTTGGGCATTTACTGGGTTGCCAAGACCCGGATTTGTATCAATCAGTGAGCCTAGACTATCTATAGGCTGACTGGGGATGATGGGTAGCTTTCTGATAGGTTATTGCACGGCTATGATTTAGTAGGCAGTGTACAACCGCATTTGTACTCGAGCGGACTGTTGTACTGTTCTGGTCTTGATCAGCCGGTCGTTCAATAGGGTATTACTTATATGCCCTTAACTCTTTTACCATCGTGAACACGCTTGGGGTTGATGGTAGGTTGAATGGTAACACTTATATTGGTATCGTTTTGCCAATATGTGAAATCGACAGACTTTATAGTGTGATGTATGTGTCCTACAAATGTAGAGAAGTTAGGTTATCTCCTGAACCTATAACTGTGAGGGTGGACCTGACTGTTTCCATTTCTAGGGTTTGCATTGTACAGAATTGTTAAGGTCCAGAACTGGGCGTAGCCCTCTGGTCCCTCTTTTTTATTTATTTTTTTTTTTTTTGGTACCTTGTCAAATATGGAGTATCCTTCTTTTCCCTGTTTTGTAATGTGTTACACTGTCCATGGTCTTGTTGTGCAGTAAGTCTGCCAGTACTGTATGGACTTGTGTCGGGGTAATGTGTTTTTTGGCACAGGGAATAGGACTAGAAGGTTCTTTGTTGGTATGCGAGAAAGTTGTATCACATATCCAAGTCTTATTACTTGTAGGACCCACCTGTCTTGTGTGGTTTGCTCCCATGCTTGCATGAAGAGTAGTAGTTGGTCACCGACTGGAATGTTTTGGTGTTGCTTGTAGCAGTAGTAGTTGTTGTTTCAACTTGGTTCTGCGAGGGTAGTAGTTTCCTCTACCTTGCTTGGGAACCCTTCTAGCTCGATATCTGAGGCAGATTTTTTTTTTTTGTGGGTATGGCTGCCTGTAGTAGTGTAGCCTGTAGTTGTAACTGGCCCTGTCTTGTCTTGAAAGGAATGAGAACGGTATGTTTGTCTATCTGGCAGATAAGTGGAACTGTTTGACTGGCCTTTGGTATCTTATCCTCTTTTCCCTTGAGGTATCTTTCTAGACCTTAACTGAACAGTCTGTCTCCTGTTTGCACTTGGTGGAATTGAAATGTTGCTGTATTTCAGTGTGCTGGGGGCATACGTGGTAGTTATCGCAGGATCTCCGCGATGGAGAGATCCCGCTGTTTTGCCCCTCAGAAAGATGGCATCCGAGGTCTCGCGAGAGTTGGGAGTCAATAAAAGGGCTGCTCCCATGTTGAGCAAGATCTCAGACCGGAAGAGATGAGGGGAAGAGGAGTGAGTCATTTGGGCATGTCTGCGGACCTGGGGGCCATAAAAAAACATTTTGGTTGACTCCATGTTGGTCCACAGCCTTAAATACCCTGTATGGAGTACACCAGTATCGTTGAGGTTGCGGAAAGCCACGTTTCAGTCAGGTTCCACCATGGAGCTAGAGGCTGTTTGAATGGTGACATGCCACAGAGACTGGGATACCTGGAATGAAAGAAGGGCCACTGTCCTGCACGGAGACACTGCTCTAAGGGGTGCCAGGTTGATATTTGCCTTGCTGTCCTTGTATGGGTCATTTGATGGGCCTTTTTTTTTGTTTTGGAAGCGTTTGCTCCTGTAACCACTAGCAGGGGTATCTAGTTAGTCAATCTCTTTACATTATAAGGCCCAGTGTATTCTTTATGGACATTTGCTCCTGGGACCGCTAGCAGGGGTATCCAGGTAGTAAAATTTCCTTACATTATAAGGCCCAGTGGATACTTTGTGGATGTTTGCTCCTGGAACCGCTAGCAGTGGTATCCAGAGTGCCAAATCTCCATACATTATAAGACCCAGTGAATACTTATGGATGTTTGCTCCTGGAACCGCTAGCAGGGGTATCCAGGTAGTCAAATCTCCTTACATTATAAGGTCCCGTGGATACTTTATGGATGTTTGCTCCTGGAACTGCTAGCAGGGGTATCCAGGTAGTAATTTTCCTTACATTATAAGGGCCAGTGTATACTTAGTAGTTTGCTCCTGGAACTGCTAGCAGGGGCTTCCAGGTGGTCAGTCTCCTTACTTGTAATTTGCACTGTTCTACTTAAAAGTCTTGTAAATCGATGTTGTGATATACTCAGAAGCTATACATCATGCATTAGTTTTCTGTACTTTTTGCCAGGTATATTCTAGTGGTATAAGCACAAACTGGTAACCAGAATGCTGGATTTTGATAGCATCCTGTATTTAGTGACAATTGTCCTATAATTCTTGTATGTATGGCTTGTAGTGAAATATTATGAGTCTTACCTTTGCCTCTAGATGTGGCTACATATGCTGGAGATGTAGAGTATGCTGCAACCTTGGTTCAGCTGTGGCTCTTTGTTTTGGCCCTGCAGTAAGCTGAGAAAGTACAATGAGCGGGTGTATTTTAATTCTTCCCCTGCACAGTAATCAATAATGTTCTGCACTGTGCAGGCTATTGCTGAGCCTGTGCATTAAAGTGTGCACTGTCCCTTTAAATGTGATTAGAGTAAGTGAGGGGCTCAGTGTTATGCTGCCTTGCCCACAGCTGTGGTAATGGTGCTGCCCCCAATTTAGTTCCCCCATTGTTAATTGATTTTCAAATCGTTGCACTTACATTTAATTATTCACGTTGTGGTCTGCTGTTGCAGATCGGTTGGTGATTTTAACAAATGTTCTCTGTGCTGGTTGAATGTTTATGAGCATAGTTACGCTCTCCGCAAGATGGCAGCAGCAAGTCTCAGTCAGTCTCCTGTCTGGCAGCCACCTACACCCTTAATCCCGCATGGGTAAGGGGTGAGTGGAGAGCTTTTCCAAGATCATGGCAGCAAGTCTCACGATATTCTTTCTTACCGCTGCCGATCTAGATAGGCAAGTTAGGTTAGTTTCTCAATGCACTGGCAGCCCCTCCCTCAAGCACTTGGCAGAGAAGAGAGGAAGGAGGTGACTTGTAGCTAGGACACTGGGCTTCCAGTTGGAAGTCTGGTCTATTTCTCCTGGATCATGGGATATGGGACCAATAGAAACTTACCAGATAGCCTGGTGCTCTAACTAAGCACACACATACACAGACACACACAACTTGCCAATGGAGGAGTTCCCCCCTCCTGCTGACAAAATTAATCATGTTCCTCCTAATGTAAATCAGTTGAGAGGTATGCCAAGACAGAAAGCAAAGAGAAAAACATGTCTCTGTCCCTCCTTCTGAAGAAAGAAAGGAGCTACCATTTGACACAAATAAAATGCCCTTAGTAGAGGACATGACAAAGGCATAGCAATTCCTACAGGCATTCCCTGCTGCGGAGAATTTCATGAACATGCTAAGCACGTTCCCCCCCGGCTCTGGATCCATTCTCAATGCCTGTGGAGGAGGAGGAGGCTGAAATGTACTACAAAGATGAGGGGGAATGAGAATCCATAGAACCAGATGGTTCCCCTGAACAAGAATTTGGCTCTCCTCCTAGGCTTTTGGAGGACTACTCTTCTCACCATACCTTTGTAAGTCAGCCCTCCTAAAGTCCATACTTTTGTCTTTGTATGGCTTGACTCTATTGCTGTGTTTATTGTGAACCATACTGTTCGATGGTCGCTAGTTCCCAGATGGCTACCCACTTCTACATCTGTGATCCTCTCTCCATCTCCATTTGAGAGTATCAAGTCTAATATTGCTCCCTCTCGAGTGGGCTCCAGTACTAGTTGTCTAAGGCATGCCCCCTGTAGGGCATCTAGGGCATATGGTAAGTACCCTTAACATCTCCTCCCATGAGACTGAGGAAGATGAAGATGATGTAGAATTCATGGATATGATGGGCTTAGCATTCACAAGGAGGTTGATGCTGCCCATTCCTAAATCCCTCCAGAAAGCCACATGCAAAATTATGTCAACACCTACCTCAGCTGCTGGCATAGACAAGTAAATTGTGAAAAGAATTTCAAGTGGACATACAGGGCATTGAATATGTGTACTCCTATCCTGATCATGAGGGAGTGATCCAGACTGCCACCTGTAATAAGGCCAAGGTGCCCCTTTCCTTTCAGCTTCCTTAGAAAGATTCCAGGAAACTAGATGGCATGAGTAAAAAAGTCTATATGTCAGCTTCCCTGCTTCTGAAGCAGGCAGCTTACTTGGCCTACTTGGCCCAGTACCAGAAAGCCTTATGGAATTCTATACTGGCACTGAGTGAAAAGGCTACTGGAGGCCTGGCACAGGATATGGCTGATATTAGGAGGCAGTATAGTGCAGTGGTTTAAAGCTCTGAGCTGCAAACCTGGAGACCTGGGTTTGAATCCCACAGCCCCACTTGCATACTGTGTGACCCTGAGCAAGTCACTTAACTTCCTTGTGCTTCCAGGTCACACCTGCAAACAAGCTTTCAGCAAGAATGCCCCCCTCTTCATTCTCCCCAGCACTCTGCACCCACTGGAGCAAGGGACCTCTTACAAATATCTAGGCATCATTTTCGACTCGGCTCTCACCTTCCACACCCACATCAATGCCCCATCCTCTGCCATAAATTCTCGGATAGGCCTACTATACCATCATAGAGATTGCCTCCCCCAAGTTGCCCTCTGGCCGGCCATCACCTCTTCCGTCCTGTCGCTAGTGGCCTATGACTTGCCCATTTACGCTGCGGCAGACAATACCACCTTGACTAAAATCTAGCTCTCAATCAATAAGGCCAGCAGGCTCCTGACCGGAGCCCCTAGCCACACTCACACTTGCCTGCTCTACTCCACCGCCAACCTGCTCACCTTTGAGGAGTGTCTGCGCTACCAGACCTGCCTACTCGCCAAAAAATCTCTTCTAGGGCTCTCCCCCCCAGGGTCTCTGCTTCCCTACGGCGTGCGTCCTCATCTCTTGCCACCCATAGCTCTGTCAAGGCCTCCTTTATGGTGCCCAGAACCAAGACCTCGCTAGCCCATAGGTTTTTCCATTACCGAGCCCCTGCTTGGTTCAACTCCCTCCCACCCTGCATCACAGACATTGCCAAAATTGGTCCCTTCAAAATCACCCTCCAGAACCATCTCTTCGATGCTCGTTACTGTAGATGCACCTAATTAATCCTACTGTGGGATCCTCTTGTCAGGCCTCCTTGACTTGACAACATCCTCTGGACAGCCTATCCTCTCCCCTCTCTCCCACCCCACTCCCCATCCTACCTCCACCCTCTCCAGGTATTATCTAGGTATGTCCAGGGCTGTACCCCCAATGTAACCCTTGAGTACCTTGTATTTGACTGTAACCTATTATAAGTAACATTATTATGTAACCTATGTGTTCTCTATGTGTAATGTTCTGCACCTGTACTGTTCTCACTGTTGTAACCACAATGTGTAACTCTGTCAACCCCGTGACGAGGTGCCTTTGTAAATGAGTCCATGACTCAAAGGTTGTAAATCCGACTTTTCTAATAAATAAATAAATAATTTAAAAAAATGAGTGTCTCTCTCCTGGTAAAAAAAAACAAAACAATGTCAGCAATAGCTGCCACAAAGTACCTGTTCCATATGGCAGTGGCTACAAATGAGACTGCATCTAGGGATATGGCCCATGCCGGGTCCTTAAGAAGGTTTGCCTGGCTTAGAACTATGAATTGTTTCCAGGACACTCGAACTAAAGTGATGGATTTCCCCTGTGAGGGAAATTTGCTGGTGACAAGATAGAGGCTTACATATAAAAGGTGGATGAGTACAAAACCACTTACAAGAGCAATACTGAGAAAGAAAAGGCCTCCACTTTCTACAGGTGTTATGAGAGGGGAGGTAAGGGAAGAGGGTAGTACCCTCATGCGTATGTTTCCTGTAAGTATCCTCTACAGAGGGTCTATTATAGAGGCAGGGATAGAAGGTGCACTAGGCGTGCAGTTGGAACACAAGCCCCCAAACCTCAGACAAAGCAAAACCCCTTACAAGTCTGCCCAGGTCACCCATTCATTGCCTCAGGTTCAGGCTAGGGAACTGCCAATACCACTTTACAGACCTGGCTTCTACTGAGCTCCAAGAGTTTTCACAGAGAGCCTAGCTGTGGTAGCAGCACATTTGGGAAAACAAGGGTTGATGTTTTTTCCCTACGTGGATGACTGGCTGGTCTCAGTAAAAGCACAGCAGGAAGCAAAGTCCTACATACTGCTGACACAGGACACACTATAGGATCTAAGCTTCCTCATCAACCTTCAGAAGTCACAAACAGAACCAGTTCAAGTCCTGGACTTTATCAGTGCTGAGCTAGATACCCTGCAATGGGAGGCATTCATTCCTCAAGCAAGGGTAGCAAATCTGATTTCAACTACATAGAGAATACTGCCTGGGCAACTATGCACAACCAGAGTGTTCTGCCACAGAGGGGCTCTGATTCCCTCTGACCTTGAGAGCTAAGCTCAAGAAATCTGTGGGAATCAGAACCCCGAGGTGGAAGAATGCACCAGTTGTGCCTCAAGTTGCTCATCCTGTATTTTTTATGGTGTATAGTATTAGGTGAAATTGTGTACATTGTGTTTTTTTCTCCTTCACAATGAAACTAACTTGTGCAGTTTCTAGAGGTTCTAGATTGCTGTTCTACCACAGAAGGGTACAGTCGCATTCCATGACCTTTGAACTGTGGTACAATAACATTTGGAAAAGGATGGATTTCTATGTAGAACATATAGGATAGTGTATGGCAGCCCATACACAACAAGGCTAGTCTTTACCCGAGTGTTACTATGATGACTGCAGACCTCGAGAGTGAAGCTGGAGAGGTTCTTCAGTCGTCATAGTAACCACAAGGGTAAAGAGTAGCTGTGTTGTGTATGGCTGGGGCACCATACACTGTTCTTTATAGAGTATGGTCCCAAAAAACAGAATTGCTTACTTTTTTTCTTGTAGAGGGGGCCAGCCTTTGTTGTCCAGGACACCCATTTCTCGGCCATGTTATCACCTGCAAGCTTACGCACAGAATGCTTCAACTGCCCCCATTCTATGTACAGCGCTGATGGGGGCAGTTGCATTGTGATGTAGCTACTAACGCAAAATGAAGTCATTCTGCATTAGCAGCTATGTCATTGCTAACACAGAAAGACTTTTTATAGTGTATGGTTTTCCATACAGAACAGTGCTCAACCATACACTATAATGCTCTACTATACACTATAGAATCCTTCAAGGCAGGCCAGCAAAGGCCTGCAAGGGACTTTCTATGGTTACTGGGTCACATGGCCATAGCCACTGCAGTGGTGATGGGCCAGGTTCAAAATGAGGGACATTCAGTATCACCTAGGGGACCATTGGTCCTAGAGGTAGGATCCTTTATCCAGGCTAGTGCCCATTACACAAATTTTGTTAAGGCACTGGAATGGTGGAAGGAGGAAAACCACTTCAGAGAGGGAATTGCTTTCCTCTAGCATTCCCCTACAGTCATACTCACAACAGATACCTCCCTCCTAGGATGGGGCACCCACCTAGAGGACCTTACTGTGAGTGGCACCTAGAGCCCACAAGGGCAGTGTACCTGGTAATGCAGGCTTTCTTCTCACATATTCAAGTTCAGTCTGTTCAAATCAGAATAGGCAAAACCACAACAATGTATTACATAAACAAGCAGCGAGGACCATAGTCTTCAAAACTGTGCACAGAAGCTATGGAGATCTGGAACCCAGCATACTCCTGGGAAGTTCAGCTATCCACAGTACACCTACCAGGGAAAGACAATGTGCTGGCAGACACCTTGAGCAGGAAAAAGCCAGGGCAATCATGAATGGACCTTGAACCAGCAGGTGCTGGTATCAGTGTTCAGGACACACCAGAAATAGATGTATTTGCTTCCTGGGAGAACAACCAGCTCCCACTTTTTTGTTGCAAACCCCCAGCAGTGGGCTTATTCCCAGAGGATGCCCTAGTCCTCCTCTGGTCAAGGAAGTTTCTCAGTGCCTTCCTTCCATCCCCACTTTTACTGATAGTTCTGATAAAACTGAGAAGGGAGTCAGCAACAATGATTCTCACAGCTCCAGATTAGGCAAGGCAGATCTGGTGTTCCATACTACTAAGGTTCATACTACTAAGGTAATTAAGGAGCAAGGAGGCTGGTATAGCCCATAAGAGCGCCTGTAGATTCATTCAAGTGTAATAATAAAGGGTGTGCCCCGACAGTAATACGTTACCAAGTCGTTTTTTGAATTCAGCTTTGGTTTTACTAATGATTATGTCTAGGGGAGGTTTGTTTCATGGATTAATGATTCTGAGTGTGAAAAGGACTTTTCTACTTATGTAATTAAATTTTTTACCAGTAAATTGAAGGGGATGGCCTGTGGTGTTAGGAGAGTTATTTTTAAATTCAAGGCCAAGTTCTGTCATTAAATAAGGGTCTTGGATGACGTCAAATAAGAACAGATCTCCCCCTAAGACGACGTGTGGCTAAAGTCATTAGATTCAGAATATTGAGTCTGTGCTCATATGTTTCATTGTGTAAACCTTTAATATTTTTAGTGTATGTCCTCTGAACCTTTTCCAGTATATTGCAGTCTGATTTCTTAAAGGGGCACCAGAGCTGGGAAACATATTCAAGATGCGGTCTTGCGTAAGCCCGAAATAGAGGCATCATGACTTTGGGGTCCCTGGATTTAATATTGCGCATTCTGGACCAGATTACTTTGTTAGTTTTATTAACTGCTTCATTGATTTGTTTAGAATGACCCAAGATCATTTGAGATAATTATCCCTAGGTCTTTTTTTGTCAGATGTTATATTTAAATCTGTGCCCTCTAGGATATATGTAAAAGCAGGGTTATGTGTTCCCAAATTCATGACTTTGCATTTGTTTGTGTTTAATTTCATTCCCCATGTGTTTACCCAGGTGGTTATTTTATCTACGTCATTTTGGATGGTTTGGGCCTGATCCAGATTGATACATGGGCCACTGATTTTTACTTTGCTGCTTATTTTATGGATGCTGAAAAGCAGTTACTGGTCATGTCAGATATAAAAGCCTGAAAAAGACAGGGTTCCAATACAGAGCCCTGTGGAACCCCACTAGTGACATGACCAGTTTCTGACAACTGCCCATTAATCAATACTTTCTGTGTGTTCTGTTCAGGAGCCAGTTGCTTATCCATAAAATAATATTTTTATTGATATTGAAATTGTGTAATTTTGTGATGAGAGCCCCATGTGGCAAGGCATCGAAAGTCTTACTGAAGTCAGTAAAGATTAGGTCATAGGGTGTTCTATTGCCAAGACTGGAGCTAATAAGTTCATAAAACCACATAAGGTTTGTAAGACGACCTCTTCCCTGTTTCAAACCATGCTGTTCTGGGTCTTATGGATTTAGTACAGGTTGTGAAATCATGTCTTTAATTAGACTTGCAAGGATTTTACAAATTAATGAAGTAAGGCTAATTGGCCTGTAATTTTCCCAGAAGGATTTGGGTCCTTTTTATGGCTGTGGGTGGAGCCTACAGCCATTTTGCAATCTGTAGCCTGAAAACGGCCAATCGTGGCTCGCTTGTATTGGACTTTTGGAAGTATCCTTCCGAAAGTCCAACAGAGCTGGGAGCACTCTGCCATGGTTGGCCACTACAGAGTAACAACTGCACTGTTTTGGCTGTTACTTCCGCATTCCAGAACGAGAACTGCACATGCACACCTTGTATTTTACCATCTGAGGAATATCACCCAGATTAAGCACCTGGTTCCGCCCGATGATCTTTCGACACTGGTCCATGCCTTTGTGACCTCCTGCTTGGACTACTGTAACTCCCTGTACTTGGGGCTTCCGGGGGGTGGATATCCGTCGCTTGCAGCTAGTGCAGAATGTGGCAGCCAGGTTACTGACTGGGCTTCCACGATCTAGCCATATTGCACCTGTGCTGCATTTGCTGCCAATTCTATGGAGGATCACCTTTAAGGTCGGCTTGCTGACCTATAAAGTCCAACATGGACTGGGACTGTCTCACCTGCAAGAGCTTCTGTGCCCCTACTGCCCCTCCTGTCCGCTCTGCTGATGAGGGATTGCTAGAGATTCCCAGGGTGCAGTTGAAGACATCTGGGGCTCATGCATTTGCCTATGTGGCACCCACCCTGTGGAATTCTCTACCTCGTCAGGTTCGGGAATGCCTGACTGTGGAGAGCTTCAAAGCCGCTCTGAAATTCCACCTATTCAGGCTTGCCTTTCCATAATCAGGTTTATGTTTTCTGCTGCGATTATTGAATTTGATTATCTACAGTTTTATATTGTTTTTAAGGTGTTTTTATTGTAAAGCGCTTTGATATGTATGAATTACGCTATATAAATAAAGTTATTATTATTATTTGGTCATTCAGTATTAAGGGGCTTACCTGACTAACAGGTTTTTTAAGAGAATTAATATAAGAGTATAAACATTTGCTGTTTAATTTGTTGGCTGAATTAGCTAGGTGGTACTCCCACCTTGATTTTGCTTTTTTATTCTAGATTTACATTTCTTTTGGATATTTTGGTAAGATCTACAGTTATCATCAGACCTAGATTTAAGAAAAATACTGTATTTTTTCTTTTTCTTTTTAAGTAGTTTCTTGATTTATTCATCCATTTTGGGCAGGGTTTAGAGTTAGTATATTTTTGTCTGGATGGTATATGTTTGCTCTGTAAATCCACCAAGGTGTTTTTTAAAAAAGTCCCAATAAATTTGGATAGAATTAGAGTCCAAGATATAGTCCCAGTTAATATTGTTAATGATAGATTGTATTGCTAGTAGGTTAGCTTTATCATAAAGGAATATCATGGTAGTTCCAGAGTGAAGGGCATAATTTTTTTGTATTGTAAAATTAATGGTGTTGCGATCACTGGAGCCTATTGGAGATGAAATGGTAACATTGTTTAGGATCAGATGTTCATGGCAAAGAACTAAATCAAGGATCCTGTCACATCTAGTGGGAGTAGTTATACATTGTTTTAATTGTAATTAGTGGTGGGCGAAGTGGCCAAAATTCGCTCCGCGAAGTGATTTGCAGAGTAACGCAGAATCTGCAAAGTATTCCTAGCATAAAGCGGACTACTTGAATGTCATGGTGAGGAGCGCAAGTCCATTGAAACCAATGACTTTCGTTATTCCGCCTTTCCCAAACCACTTCTCCACCAATTTTTAGGCGAAGTACATTGAAATAAATGTACTTCGCTTCACTTCGCCTTGTTATTGAGCTTCAAGGCTAGATTGTTCTGCACAGCCTCAGTTCTGTGTAGTGTGTGTGTAGTGGAAGATGGAGACAGTTTCCTGTCAGAGCTCTGCGATTCAAATCCTCTAAAAGCTGTTAAAAAAAAGCCTTTTTTGAGCCATTATTTTGCTCAACATTTAGTACATCGATTGTAGGAAACCCTCCTGTGCTCATATCATCGAGTGTTTATTGTTTGTGTGTGGATTTTGAATGTTAATTTAGAACAGTCTGTCTGTGTACTGTGAAGTGTGCTTTGGGGGAGGGGCGTATCTGTGGTGTAGGTAGATTAACTGGGAGGAAAAGGCAGTCTTTCTGTTTTGGTTATATTTTTCTTGTATCACTGTGTTAATGTACACACAGTAATATTTTCAGTAATTCTTGACATTTTTTTGCTGATTGTTGTGGTGCAGCAGTGTATAATTTCAGTTTGTTTAAAACATTTTCTTATATTACTAAAGGTTTTCAATTTTCTATGCATTACTTGTAGTGTGTGTGTGAACATGTGTGCAATGCATGCCATTAAATCAGACACCTTTTATTGTGCCACAGAGTAATTGCAGCAGTATGAAGCTGCTATCCACCGCACCTGCATGAATTTTTTATACTGCTTTGTGGTATCGTTACTGGAAGTGGACTGTTACTGCCATGCACTCCCCCTCCAACCGGCAAAAGGTATTGTTTTCCAGATGTGGATTTGTGACTTGTGAGCACTGGTTAGGTGCTATGCCTTTGCATCTGCATTTCTTGAGTGTGCAGCACAATCTTAATCTGTCTGTGCATTTGCAGTACACCATTAATTCTGGGATGTCTTTGCATTTTTTGTTACCCTCTCATTTCACTTTATCAACACTGGGGAATTTTCCGGACACAAGACAGTAGCATTTTGGGGATGCAAATTAACTCTGGTGACTGTGTGTGACCACTGTGCGCATGACAGAGTGCACCATTAATTCTGGGAGACTGCATTTTTTGTTACCCTCTCATTTCACTTCATCAGTACTGGGGAGTTTTCTGGACACAAGACAATAGCATTTTGGGGATGCAGATTAATTCTGGTGACTGTATGTGACCACTGTGCGCATGACTGAGTGCTCCATTAATTCTGGGAGACTTTGCATTTCTTGTTACACTCTCATTACACTTCGTTAGCACTGGGGAATTTTCTGCACACAGGACAGTAGCATTTTGGGGATGCACATGAATTCTGGTGACTGTGTATGACCACTGCACGCATGACTGAGTGCGCCATTATGTCTGGGAGACTTCGCATTTCTTGATGTGCTCTCATTTCACTTCTTCAGCACTGGGGAGTTTTCTGGACACAAGACAGTAGCATTTTGGGGATGCACAATAATTCTGGTGACTGTGTGTGACCACTGCATGCATGACTGAGTGTGCCATTAATTCTGGGATACTTTGCATTTCGTGTTGTGCTCTCATTTCACTTCGTCAGTACTGGGGAGTTTTCTGTACACAAGACAGTAACATTTTGGGGATGCACATTAATTCTGGTGACTGTGTATGTGTGTGAGGGGCTGCCAATATTGTTGTCACTTAGCCTTACTTCGCGTTAAGGCGGAATGACAATGAGAATTAATGATTACAAGACAAAATGAGCCTTTTGTATTGACGACTCCACATACTGGAGTAACAACGTGAAGTGCTCACTTCGCATTCACTTTGACTGTGAAATTTAAATTCACTGCATCTCTAATTGTAATTGACTGCAAGTGGACAGGAGCTTTTTTCCTTTAGTGGAAGTAGCACGTTGATTACCTGAGTTAATGTCACCAAGATTGAAGTCCCCCATAACTACGATGTCAGAAAGTTCACTAGTTTGTTCAATTTCTGATAGAATTGCATCAAAATATTCAGGTGTAGAATTAGGGGTGCGATAATATGTGCCTAAAATTAGGGGTGCATTGTCATCCATAAGAAGCTTTACCAACAAGGGCTCAGTTTCAGTGTCATGAGTTTTGATTTTATCAGAGACAGCAACTGTTTATATGTCGCTATTGATAAATAAAGCAACACCAACCCTCTTACGGGACTGGCGATTCAATTTATGAATATTATAACTGGGTAGGATAAAGTCCCAAGATGCTTTGTCATCCCCCAAGTTTCTGAAATGGAACTGATGTTTATGTTATCCTCACAAACCCTGAAATTTAATTCATCTAATTTATTGTTAAGGCATCTTGCATTGAAATACAAAAAATTTAAGTCACTGCACACGTGTAAGCTGCCATGATCATGATTATGGTTAAGAGAAGTGGGCAAACCCCTCTTCTCCCCCTGCATATTTAGTTTAAGCAGTAGTTAATTGCTAATACAATCTGTCTGCCCAGTAAGGCACTGCCCCTTCTGCTTAGGTGCAGTCCATCCCAGCAGAATAGTTCAGGTCTATCTATGAATTCTTCCCAATGGGTGATGCAGCTGTGATTTTGCTTCAGACACCATTTATGTAGCCATTTGTTGATGTGTTTAATCTTATGGGTGAGATGTGCATGGGCCCTCGGAATCATGAGAATTTCTGAAAAACATATGTCACATCCCAATTCCACCTATTTATTTGAAAGTGCAACAAAATCTAGCTTGATGTCTTGGATAGAATCGTGATTTATGTTATTGGCTCCAGCATGTACAGTATGATGACCAAGGGTTTATCCTCACAGTTATATAAAATGTCATTAACCATTGTGGTAATCTCAGAAATGTTTGCTCCCCTGAAACTGGAACTAGTACGAGTTGATTTATCAGGGTTGCAAATAGACCTGTTGAGGTGTTTTATAATAGAATCGCCAAGGACAAAAACTTGTCTTGGAGGTTGGGGTGTGACAGTTTCAGGGGTAGTACCATCCTCCATGTCCACAAGAGTGTTTACAGTGCTGGCTACCATATCAGTCTGAATGTCCACATAACACTATTAGGTTTAGTTTTGGGTGTAAAACCAGCAGTGTTGATGGAATGTCGAATATTACTAATAGTACCGCAGTTTTGGGTTGGAGTAAAATTTCTCATTACTAGGTGCAGGGAGAATGGGACTGTTGACAGGGTATACAGCTACGTCAGTACTTAATGGGTCATATCTATGGTGCAGAGTTAAGCTGAAATGTTCAGCTTTGTGCCCTCTTTTAGCTACCTTGGTGCTTTGAACTGTGTACCAATTTTCATCAGCGTCATTGAGTCATCTTCTCTGATGCATAATAAGGTCAGAACCAGGAAAGTTCTGAATATCAGGGTTGTGAGCTGGGAGTGGTGCTGAGGATATGTTAGAAGGGCCCAGGGTTGTTTCAGTAATAATATTTTAATGCTCCTGTCCCTCTCCAACAGACCGCCAATCAATCTGTTGGCACTGTCTCAGGGCAGGATAACTTTACTAGATCTGAAAACTGTGCACATCAGAGCATTGTTCTTGAAAAGCTAGAGTTCTCTAGGCTAAATCTTTCTGAAAAATTACGAAAGTGAGCAAGGTTTCTAGAAAACCCGCAACAAGAAGAACTTATTCTTCCAAATGGAAAAGATTCCCTTTCCAGACAGATCAAACCCCTCCAGTCCAGCCTGTCTACAATCCTGGACTACGGAAGCCATCTGCCAATCTGCCAGTGATTCGGAGTCTGGGAGGGAGGTTCTATGGGGAGAGACATGAGGAGCTCAACCTGTACTCCTTGGAGGAGAGGATGGACAGAGGGTATATGATCAAGGTCTTCAAGTGTCTAAAGGGGGTAAATAGGGTAAGCCTAGATAGGGTGTTCCAGCAGAGCGAGGTGGGGGGCCACCAGGGGGCACAAATTGAGGCTGGTTGGTGGGAGACTAAGGGGAGAGAGAAGAGGTGTGCTACTTCACTGAGAGGGTTGTGGAACCCTGGAATGCACTGCCTGTGGAACTGGTGGATGTGGATACTGTGGAGGGGTTCAAGCGAGGCTGGGACAGGTATAGGGGAAGGGTAAAACTGAGTAATGCCAAAATTGGAGGAGAACTTCAGTTGGGGGATGGGGGGGTTCACAGGGGAGGTGAGGAAGGCAGTAACGGTGCCCCAAACAGCTGCTGATTCTCAAGCAGACTCGATAGACCGTGAGGCCTACTCTGCTGGCACTTTAGTATGTTAGTATCTCAGTCTTTGTGCCTAAGACCCTCAGCCCTGAAGGTTAATTTGACAGCAATGTCAGCTTACACATCAGCTGGCAAAGACAGATTAGTAGCCTCACAACCCATTTTCAAGAAGTTTTTCAATGGCCGTAATCGCCTGTATCCTCCAAATGAGGGACCCTGTCCCTCCTTGAGACATGAATGTGTGCATTGCCCAGTTGATGGAGGTCCCTTTCAAGCCAATGACCACTGCTGTATTGAAACATGTCAACTGGAAAACAGTTTTCCTGGTGGCAGTGACATCTGCCAGAAGGGTGAGTGAGCTACAAGCCCTCTGCACAGATCCTAACTACATAATCTCCATATGGACAAGGTAGTCTTAAGGACAACTAAGAATTCCTCCGAAAAGTGATGTCTGAATTCCATCTGAATCAATCAGTTACCCTTGCTTGTTACAGAAAAATCCAGTTTGGGGGAGTAAAAGCTCCACAGTCTGGATGTGAAAAGAGCACTGAGCTACTGCTTGAACCACACAAAGGACATCAGGTCCACTAGTATTCAGCTGTCTGTTACTACTGGTGAAGTAGGTGTAACCCCCCCTACAAATGGGGGTTCCCAAAAAGTCTACTTGAGCTTGCCTAAATGCTCACTGCCAGGCTGGTGTCCTGCATTTTAGCAGTTTAAATGTGATTACCAGAGTCTGTATAGCCTCTATGTACTATCTCTTTAAGAGCTGCTTGATTGCAGCATAAGTAATCTGAGATGGAGCTCTGTTGAAAGATGTAACTATTTGCTGAAAACCATTTAGAATGATAATGATAATGTTGTTTGTCTAACCTGCTTTCTTTGTAGCAAGGACTGTTTTGTTTGTCTCCACTATCTTGGTCCTGGACTGCAAGTTGGACCAATCAGTTCTGGTGGGACCTAAAATGTAGCCGGTCTACAGGAGCTGTCTGAATTCAAAATCTATAGGAACTGTGGTTTGGAGCTTTTTTTTGCGCCTTGTTTTGCAACTGAAGGGGGAGCTCTTGCTTTGACTGACAGCCAAATCAGCCAACCAAATCTTTTGGATCTTGGGGAAGTTCCGGGCTGCTTGCAGTTTTCAATTTAGTTCTGAGCTGGGAAGAAAAAGGAGAGGAGCTGAAGTGATTCTGAGAGCAATCTTGAGTGGATTCGCATGGGAGAACTATGAAAAGGCTGAGAGTTTGGCCTCCATGTCTGCCTGCTGCTCCTGAGAGGGAGAGAAGAGAATTATTTTGGACTAAATCCAAGTTTGTGTGACTAAAGTAAGCTACTGAAGTGGGCCTGGCTCAACCTGAAGAAGACTGAAGATTTTGCTGAATGCAATCGGTCTGTCAGGAGTTCCAGCTACCCCTAAGCTCCCGGTGTGTGCAGAGAGTTTGCGATTGTGACCAGGGAGTGCTTTGCCTGGTACAGTAGAATTCCCGTACATGTAAATGTGCTATGAGCTGCTAGTGGGTTGTGAGTTGGTTCCCCACTGTGTGAACTGTGTTCTGCTTGCTGGAAGCTGTATCCAGACCAAAATGGACTGCATCCGAATCTGTCTCCATGCGGTCTGGGCCATGCCAGACTAACCCAGCCAGACTACCCACTGCACAGAGAAGCCATCGACGAGAGATCTGTCTGGGGATCAGCACCCCTGCTCCACGCTTGAACAGGAACAACGCATCTGCGACTCGTGTGGGCCCTGCTTCTCCTGGCATTCCAGATCAACCACCTGCAGTCTCGATTTTCGTCCAGCCTGTGTCCAGTCTTGGGTATCATGAGTAAATACCAGGGTAGCTCCCTGCAACAACAGCTTAATCTGAGTGTGTCATCTGATTGTCTTGTTGTTTCGTTTCCTTTTCGAACTGAGCCCTCTGGCTCCGGATTACAAATATTGTGTACTGTGCATGTTGTGTTTTCCATCACAGGGCCCCAACCAGCTGCAACCCTGGGCAACGGTCCTGGCTAGCCCGTCTCTTCTCCACCTGGGTACCCAGAGGTGGACTGTGTGGGGGGGACTCAAAGCGCATGCATAACTGCTTGACTGATATATCCTTTAAGCTAATTAACCTGATTTTGCCCCTCCCTTGTTCATGTTCCCTGAATAAATCACATCTAACTTTTTCTGCATGTAATCTGACTGTGGTTCCAGTTTGTGCTCAAAGTACTGTACTGTTGCTATTTGCTGTGCATAACCTTGTTTTACAGGGGGTCCCCAGGGTCGAGCCAGAGGAACTAGCCCTGGTGGTAAGTGCAAACAGTGTGGGTACTTGTGTGGTGTACCAGGGGTATTGTGAAAGTGATTATTGTACAGTGTTCAGGCCACTAGAGGGGAAAGAGGGGGGGTTCCAGTGTCTCGGAGAGAGCTGTGCCCAGGTTAGCTTGACCACTACCAACCCTGACCTCCGGGTGAAGGCACCCGTTTCAGAACTCAGGCCCCTTAACCTGCTACTAGCCAAGCAGGCAGGGTAGTAGCCCTTGAGATAGCGCCACCTAGGGGTTACATAGGGAAAGGCAAACCAGTATCCAGGAAAACCATTTCTCACTGGATAGTATCCTGCATATAGTTCTTTTAGGAAAAAGTTGGAAAATTGCAACCTAGAGGCCTCAGGGAACACTTTACAAGAGGCACCTCTGTCTTTGTGGCAGCATCAAGGAGCATCCCCCTGCAAGAAATATGTAAAGCAGATACTTGGAAAACAGTACACACTTTCACAAAACACTGCTGCCTGGACATTCAATCTAGAAGGAATGACAGCTGTGGCACTGCTGTCTTGCAGAACTTTTTCCATAAATAGGTTCTGTACCCAGCCTCTCAAGGTACTGCAATGGAGTCTGTACTTGCTAAACTTAAAGAGCTGGTGACACGTTCAGGAGAACCTTAACAATATCTAATACAGTATTTAGCCACAGTCCAGCTTGTATTTCCCATTAGTGCTGTATTCCTCCTCTCCATTATTTATTACTGAGATCATTTATATAAAAACACTAAAACAGGATCTTTGCTCCTAAAGAGTTTATCTATTCCTGCTGCTTTCTCTCTACCTGAAGTCATAGAGCATTGCTTGTGGTATCACAGTTCCCATAGCAACAGACTGTGATGTCACAGCAGAGAATTATGACTTGAAGTAGTGAGTAAGCTATAGAGGCAGATGGACTTTAAAGAAACTCAAAGGTAAAAAGATAATATATTCATGCAAATTTACTTAGTAATAAATAATAGGGAGGAGAAATATACAAAATATAAATGGAATGCAGGCAGAACTGAACCTAATTATTATGTTTTTTAAAGTTTTCTTTGAGGCATTAGCAGCCCTTTAAGTGAGGGATTCCTGGGGTTTGAAGAAAAAAAATACTTACCTTAGTAATATTGTGTCTTCCAAAGGGATCCCTCACTAAGTTTAACAATCCCTGCCTTCCCTTTCAGGAGCTAGAAAAAGGTTCAGACACGAATCAGTTTATTTTCTACTTGCTTGAGCATCATTACTTGTTGAAGTTCCTGTTTTCATAACAAATTCATTTGTTCTGCCTTGTTTAAACCATTTAAAAAAAACATTTTTGGTAAAGATTTAGAATTTTTGTTAGCCATTTAGCTTGTTTTAGTGGTCACAGCTCACCCTAGCTTTAGAAATAAATCTGACGTTCGGGAACAGTGGTGAGCCTGACCACACAGCAGAGTTACGAACATACAAAATTGGCAGCAGATACAGGCCTTACAGACTATCTAGTCTGTTTGTGTATGCAGCACTTCAGCCAGCTAGACTGCAGCTACCCCCCTCCCCCGCTCACCCCCCACACTGTTTTTCCTCCTGTTTTACTCATACCCACCCCGCCTCCCAGTTTGAACCCTCCCTCTGTTCCTGTCTGGCCCTCTCTTGAAGCTGCTCACTGGCCGCAGTGATACCACTTCCTCTAACAGCGCATTCCACCCTGTCACCACCCTTTCAGTGAAATGGTGCCTCCTCATCTCCCTCCTGAATCTGCCTCCTTCCAGTTTCAGACTGTGTCCCCTGGTTTCCCTCCCAACTTTTAGTTTGAAAATATTCTTGTGTTTACTCTGTTCATGCCCTTCAGGTACTTGAAGGTCTCAGTCATATCCCCCTCTCCCTTCTATCCTCCAGGGAATACATATCGAGCTCTCTCAGCCTCTCCTCATAAGTTTTATCTCCCAATCCCAGGATCATTTTCATTACCCTGCCCTGCACCTCCTCCAGTAGCCTGATATCCTTCAAATAGGGGCACCAGTACTCTAAGTGTGGCTCCACCAGGAACTTGTACAAGGGCAGAATGACTTCCCCTCTCCTAAAAGTAATGCCCCTTGCAATGAACCCCAGCATTCTGTTGGCCTTAGCTGCTGCCTTCCTGCACTGAGCTGAGTGTTTCATTTCCCCTATTACCAGTACACCCAGATCCTTCTCATCTGTTGACATGGGTAACTGCACTCTTCCCAACCAGTAACCATTTCCAGGGTTCCTGGCTCCCAAGTGCATGACTTTGCACTTCTTGGCATTGAACCCAAGTTGCCATGTGTTCGACCATCCCTCCAACCTTGCCAAGTCCTCCTGGAGTACTTTGCCACCTTCCCCCCATCCACTTCCGCACAAATCTTAGTGTCGTCAGTGAAGAGGCTGATCTTACTTGTTATCCCATCTGAAATGTTGGCTATGAAAATGTTAAACAGCACTGGTCCCAGCACCGAGCCCTGTGGGACTCCACTTGTTACGCCCTGGGCTCTGATAATTCACTCCCCACTACTACCTTCTGCTGCCTATCCCGTAACCAGTTCTTGATCCATGTAACTGGTTTCCTGCCCACTCCCAGGTTGCTCAATTTGCTGGTCAGCCTACCATGTGGAACCGAGTCAAAGGCCTTGCTGAAGTCCAGGTAAAGGACGTCCACCGCATGATCCTTGCCCAGTGCCTGTGTCACACAATCAGAAAAGTCCACCAGGTTCATCTGGAAGGATCTGCCTGAGACAAACCTGTGCTATCTGCTGTCCTGGAGACCATTATCCTACAGAAAGTTTACCAGCCTTTCCTTGAGGATAGTCTCCATTGGCTTTCTTACAATTGCAGTAAGATTCATTGGTCTGTAGTTCCCTGTTTTATACCTGGGCCCACCGTTATGGAGGGGCACCACATGAGCCCACCTCTAATCCTTGGCATGCATCCCATATCCAGAGAGGTGTTGAACAGGTTCACCAGCGGACCTACCATGACCTCTGCCAACTCCCTCAGGATTGTAGGATGAATTCCATCAGGCCCAGGTGCCTTATCTACCCTCAGGGACTTAAGGCCTTCTAACACCCTTTCCTCTGTGATTATTACATCTGTGACCACCTCCCTCTCTACTTCCACCCCACTCTTGCCCTTTGGTATGGGCCTTCACTCTCCCTGGTGAATACTGAGCAGAAGCACTCATTGAGTACTTCTGCCTGCTCTGGTCCCTTTTCACCCACCCACTGCCATTCTTGATCCTAACTCGCTGATCCTTAGTCTTTCTCTTCTCCTGTATGCACCTGAAGAAATCCTTTTCACCTTCTCTGAACCCCTACGCTAGCCTCAGTTCTCTTGATGCCTTGGCTGCCCTTACTATTCTACTTACCTCCCTGGATTTCCTCTCATATTCTTCCATATCTTCCTCTCAGTTGGATCTTTTCTAGATTCTAAAGGCAGCCCTCTTTTCCCTCACTCTCTCCCCTACCTCCCTGTTCATCCAGCTCAGCTTCTTGATCCTGGTTTTCTTACTCTGGCTCTTTACACATGTGCTAGTGGTCTCAACCAAGCCCAGCTTGATGATTGCCCATTTCTGCTCGGCGTCCATGTTAGGGCAGATGCTAGCTATGTGCCCCTCTAGAATATTACCCATCCTGCCAAAGTCTGCCCTTTTGAAGTTCAGAACCTTAGTCTTTGTAGTGACCACCTCCTTTGTAGTGACCACCTCCTTACCTAAGTTGAGTGTGAACCACACTGTGCAGTGGTCGCTTCCTGCCAGGGGATCGTCCACCCCAACATCTTGACTTGGTCTCCATCTACCAGCACCAGGTCCAGAATGATGTTCTCCCTAGTTGGCTCAGTTACTTTCTGTGCCAGAAAGCTGTTCTGGAAGGTTTCCAGGAGGATCTGCTCCCTGGCACACAAGGTAACCGGAATGTTCCAATCCACCCTTGGCAGATTTAAAGTCCCCTACCACCACACTGCTCCCTTTGCCACTAAGCCTCCTTAACTGTTCACCCAGCTCCCTATCAATCTCCTCCTTCTGAGCTGGAGGCCTATATACTACCCCCAATGTAACCTTTCCACCCTTTGGGTTGTGTAGTTGCACCCAAATGGCTTCTTCCCGGCCTTCCTCCCCCTCCACCCTATTACATATTATCCCTTCCCTCATGTAGATGGCTACCCCCTTTCCCTTTTTCCCTGTCCCTCCAGTATATCTTGAATCCTGGGATGGAAAGGTCCCAGTCATGGTGTTGGGTTGCCCATGTCTTGGTGATGGCGGCTATGTCCACCCCCCCCCCGCCATCATTGCCTGCAACTCTGCCATCTTGTTCCCCAGGTTCCTAGCATTCAATGATACCACCCTCCATTGTGATCTTATCCCCTCTGCACCTTTACCCTCCCCCCATCCCCTCTCCTATTTGAATTTGACTCCTGCCCTGCTGTGGTGGGAGGTCCAAAGGACCCCCTCTCCTGGTTGCCGCCCACTCCTTGGCCCCCCCTTACCTAGTTTAAATTATAACTGTCTTTAATAAACTGCCCCAACTTCTGCTTCCATATCTGCGAGCCTTCCCTGCTAAGGTGCAGCCTATCCATCGCCTTACAGGTCTGTGTCCTCCCACTTGTTACTCCCCCACCACCAATCCATACCCCATGGACCCACATCAATCCCCCAATCATTTATTGAAGTCTGCTGTTTCTCTGCTTTCTGGCTGTACTTGCTCTTCGTACTAGGAGAATTTCAGAGAAGACTACCGACCTTCCCCTTATACTACATAGTTTCCCCACGTCCTTGAAACTATCCTGTGCCTCTTCTACTCTTCTCCCCTCCAGGTTGTTCATGTCCAGGTGCACCACAATATGTGTTTGTAACCCCTAGATGGCACTATCTCACAGGCTACTACCCCTGCCTGCTTGACTAGTAGCAGGTTAAGAGGCCTAAGTTCTGCAACAGGTGCCTCCACCTGGAGGTCAGGGTCGGTAGTGGTCAAACTAACCTGGCAGCCCTCCGGGACACTGTAACCCCCCCCTTTCCCTTCTAGTGTCCTGAGCAATATACGATAATCACTTTCACAGTACCCCTTGTACACCATACTAGTACCCACACTGTTTGCACTTACCACCAGGGCTGGTTCCTCTGGCTCGACCCTGTGGACCCCAAGTAAAACATGGTTATGCACAGTAAATAGCAACAGTACAGTACTCTTGGCACAAACTGGAACCACAGTTAGGTTAAATGCAGAAAAAGTCAGATCTGATTTATTCAGGGGACTTGAACAGGGAAGGGGCGTAATCAGGTTGATTGGCTTAAAGGCTATATTAATCAAACAGTCATGCATGCGCTTTAAGTCCCCACACAGTCACACACTCTGGGTACCCAGGTAGGAAAATGGTGGGCTAGCTAGGAATGTTGCAGCTGGTTGGGGCCCTGTGATGGAAAAAAGCAACATGCACAACACACACTACTTGTAATCTGGAGCCGGAGGGCTCAGTTCGTGAAAGAAAAAGCACAAGACAGTCAGATGACAACACTTTGGATTTAGCTGTTGTTGCAGGGAGCTACCCTGATGTTTACTCATGATACCCAATACTGGACACAGGCAGAACGAAATTGAGACTGCAGGTTGTTGAGCTGGAGTGCCCGGAGAAGCGGGGCCCACACGAATCACTGAGGCATCGTTCCTGTTCAAGTGTTGAGCAGGGGACTGATCCCCAGGCAGGTCTCTCGTCGATGGCTTTCTCTGTGCAGCGGGTAGTCAGGCTGGACCAGTGTGGCAAGGCCCAGGCCCAATGGAGATGATTTTGGATTCAGTCCGTGAGGCTGGATGCAGCTTCCAGCAAGCAGAATACAGTTCAAACCACAGCGGGGAACCAAATCGCGACCCACTTGCAGCACACAGCACATTTACACATAAGGAAATTCTAATGCAGCTTCCAGCAAGCAGAATACAATTCAAACCACAGTGGGGAACCAAATCATGACCCACTATAAGCATACAACACATTCACATGTAAGGAAATTCCACTGTACCAGGCAAAAGGCTCTCCGGTTGCAATTACAGAGTCTCTGCACAATCTTGGAGTTCAGAGGTGGCTGGAAGTCCAGACAGGCCGATCGCATTCAGCAAATCTTTGGTCTTCTTCAGGTAGGAGCCTGGTTACAATTCAGTGGCTTACTTCGCTCTCCAAGTTCGGATTCAGTCCGAAAAAGGCACAAGTTCCCTCTCCGGGACAGCAGGCAGGCATGCAGACCAAAACTCAGGCCTTTCCACAGTTCTCCCACGCGAATCTACACCGGGGCTGCTGCTTGAATCATTCAAGCTGTTATCTCTTCACTTCCCAACTCAGAACTGAAACTTGCTGCAAGCAACTTGGGAATTTCCCCAAGATCCAAAAGGTTTGGTTGGCTGATCTGTCTGTCAGTCACAAGGGCTCCCCCTCCAGGTTATTTTAGGTGCTAAAATGCAAAAACTACAATTCCTACAAGTTTTGACCCCACCAAGCCCCTGTAGGCAGGCTCCATTTTAGAGTCCCAACAGTAGTGATTGGCCCATTCTGACAGTCCCGGGCTTAGTTAGTGGAGATAAACAGAACAATCCTGTGTGCAAAGAAGGCAGGTTAGAACAAACTGCAATATTATTACTACTCTAACAAATGATCAGCAAACAAGCACATCTTCTAACAGAGCTCCCTTTTAGATTAATTAAGACTGCAATCCAGGCAGCTCTTAAAGAGACAGTACACAGAGGCTATACAAGCAATCTCTGGCAATATATTTAATCTGCAAAAACGCAGGACACCAGCCTGGCAGTGAGCATTTAGACAAGCTGAAGGAAGACTTTACGGGAACTCCCATTTGTAGGGGGGTTGCATGTTTTTTCCCCTTACCCTCCCCACACACCTGTTAATACTGCTGTCCCACTCTGTCTACCATCATGCCTGGCATGCAGTCCGCCCAAATGCTGCTTTTCCTGGTGCCCCTTCCTCCCCATCTTACACCCTTAAGTATCGAGTCACCCAGAATGATGACCCTCCCTCCTTTGTCCTTTTCACCTTCCTGTTGCCTGCTATTCCGCTGCCCCCACCTTGATCCCTGTCTCCTTCCTCCTTGCCTATGGACCTCTGTGCCTTTTCTGAACCTTGCTTGTCCCCTATTCTTTGCCCCGTCCTCTCCTCTCTAGCATCTCTTCCCGGGTCTGTCCGATTCCACCCTCCTACCTTTCTCCATCTGTTCTTCCTCCTTTCTCCTTCCTGTACCTGGTACCCCAGCCTCTACCATAACACCCCCCTTACCACTAGCTCCCCTTGACCCCACTGAACTGTGCTTTTCCACTTCATTGCACCTCCCCTTCCCCTGTATTTACCTTGCTAGTTTGGAGCTCATTCTGAATTTTAATTTGCATAAAATTATAAAGCTCTGGCACTGCTTATTCCAGAATGATCGCGCTTATTAAACTTAGTAAGGGATCCTTTTGGAAGAAACATTACTATGGTGAGTAATTTTTTTTCTTTTCTTTCTACTGAAATCATTGGGTAATGTGGTCAACCATGTAATCACATATAGAAAGAAATAAACCTGCGTAAAAGACATTTGTTTTGGTAATTTATTTCTTCCCTTGGTCTGGGAAAACCTCCCTTCATGCCAGCCAGCCCAGCCCCATTACTCTGACTTTCCGCCTGGACTTATGTTTGCACAGAGGCAGTGTAGCCTGGGTACCCATTGGGTGTGGGGCCTGCGGATGGTTGGAAGTCCTCTAACTTCCCCGAACCCTTTTCTCATGTTTTCTCCCTTGCCCAGGGTGGGGGAAGTGGGCATGCAGCACTGCCCCAGATGTCCCCACACATGCTTCTATGTGCAGGACATCAGCAGCTGTCACTCCTTCCCATCCCTAATGTGATGGACCCTGGTTGCCATTCCCCCAGCCAATTCTAGAGGCCAGGCTAGCACCAGGTGCCGTAATCCACCCTCCCTGGGAGAGTGGAGCAGTCCTGCGGATGCTCTATCCTCTCCCTCCCTGGTCAACCCCCAGTGACCTAGGTCCACCCCTGAACCTGGGTCACCGGCATGGCAGCAGGTGAGGTGTGTAGTGCCTCTGCCCTCCACACCACTGGGCTTGCCCATGAGCAGACATTTTTTAATGTAAAAATAAATGATTGCTTGCTTTTTAACATTTTGAAAATTACATTACAGAAGCATTCGTGCCAGAGGTCCTGTAGAGCAGTGGTTGGGAAATGTAGAAACAGCAATGTTTGATATGGTGAAAAGGTGAGTATGCTGGATTCTGCCCAGTAAGGTACCTAGCTGCAAGTTTCTCAGACTTGCATGCATGTTTTAGTATGTTCACAAGAGAACTGATTCTTCTAACGACATGGAATCCCCATACCCTACTGGTATTGTCCATCTATGCTCAGATAATAGGATTGCTCAGAGTTTTAACTCCGTATGAAGTCCAAACCATCCATTGAAAAATGGCCACCTAGGTGAAAATGAGTTACGATAATTTATCTGCACTCATTTTGTGCGTCATTCCAAACATCCTCCAACCAACAGAAGCTTTTCCTATAAATTTATCTGATCCCTTTGTGTTCTCTGAATTGAAAACGTCCTTATTTTCTTTAGTTCCTGTGAGCAGCTTGAAAATATCAGCAGCTTTTCAACTTCCTCTGTACACGATGCACTATCACTATCACTATCACATATCTTTTTAAAATAGCATTCGCCTTATGGTTTCAGGTTTTTGATTGCTCAGATCTTCTTTGAGGATATCTCTTTCATCATGCCACACCTTTGGAACTTGTAGCCGCCAGGCACTAGGGCCACACAGAAACTTTTGCAAGCAGTCTGCCACAGGGTACCCTCATGACATCAGGTGTCAGCGTATGCATATACATAAATGTAGACACAGGGGTTCAGTATATATTTTTTTTTTTTTTGGTGGAGGTCAAATACTCCGATGGCATTAAATTTGGAAGTCATTTCAGTTTTTTGGAATCAAAATGCTTCCAGATGACAAATTTGTGGAAGTCAAAATAATTCCAGGCCACAAGTACTCCCAGTCCTCTAATTTTGGAAGTCATCCATTAACCGGGCCTTGTGCATACATCATTTTAACTATAATACCATGTTACATTCAGAGAACTGCATTTTTTAAGGAGTCTAACAAAGAAAATGTAGACTAAATAATGCCTGTAAGAACAATCTTTAACACAAACTACTACAGTACTTAAATCTTTAAAGAGACTGTGGTACAAGAACTGTAATCCCATGCACAGACTAAGGTTACCGTTACTACTACTGTATTCCCCCACACCAACAAGTGTGTTTTCAGTGCATAAATATTGTTTATAATTGGCAGTAAAAACATGCTCGGTACAGTGGAAGAACCCCATTAGTGGCTCTCAACATCAGCAAAAGCCCTGAAATGGCGGGGGGGGGACACAATAATGAGGCAAGGGACCATTCTTTTTCAATAATTCTGATGCATAAATGTACTTAACAATTCAGGTAGATTGTACACACAGAGTGCAAGTGCAAACACAAGTCCAGCAACTGGACAGTCAGCTCGGGAGCAAATGTAAACGGACACCCCAGCACTTCGATCCTTATGCCACATAACGTGACGTAACTGACCAGATGCTGGACTTGTTTCATGCACTTCCAGTTTGTGAGTATGACTTAAACAAGACAGAGCTGGCAAATAAATTTATACAGTGCATTTTTATAAACTGTGATATACTGTACATGCCTTTGTTAAAAAAAAAGAAAGCTTTCATTCTGCAAGACCAAAAGACTATATACACTCTGCCATGACAGTCCATTGTATTAGATGGAGTAACATTTCAATATGCAGAGCATATCACTGTTAGGGAGAATTTATCAGTGTACTGTCGAATCTGCAAGGAAATATACAAACAAGTATGTGCATTAACATTCCACTGTTTTGCACTGTCTGCAAAAGACTGTAATCATCTGACACTCCACTCATTTATTGTGACCAGAATTTAAAAGATGTTCAAAACAGCTGATTCTGCACAATTGCCAAACAGCTGGTGTCCTCCTGCAGAGTCTTTATACCATGGGACAGTACCTGGAGTAAGAACAGATTTAGGTATTCTATAGAGAGCTTGCTCTCACTGTCAGGTGTCTGTAAGACTTGGATGTGACAAATGCCGCCCTGCAATATGAAAAACTATCACAAACCTGCAAAAACTGTATTACACTAAACTAAAAGCAACTGGCTTGCTGTTGTATCCAACAATATTACAGAGAAGTGGTCTGAAGGATCACACTGTTGTCTTATTTACAAGTGAACTGTCAATGCAAACTCTGAAAAGACGTAACAGTCCTGAGCAGTAGACACTTTTCTGGGACACTTCTGATTTTTATTGGCGTGTACAGGTGAAGACCAATATAAGTGACACATTTATGTAATGCTTATTTATTTATTTAAGAGTTTTACCAGGAAGGCATACTGAGCAGTGTACCGCTCGATTCCAGATGCGCCGAGAGATTACATATGGTACTGTAATACAGAAGAAAACATACATAAATATTTGTGATACAATACAATGGATGAGACAGTCATATATACAATTAGCAGGTATACAGTTCCAGTAGGCATTTGGAGCTGACAAAATCACAAGTACAAAATGGAGTAACCAGACAGGTGTTAACAGAGGGAAATGGCATTCCCGGAATTGTGGGAAATGCCTGGCTGCACTAGGTAAGCAGTGGCTGATAATAGTGGGAAGAACCATTTTTGGTAGTAATCTGCTGGTAGTTAGGTAGTGAGGGATTCAATGGGGCAGGATGCAGGAGCAGGTGGTAGAGAAATGAGTTTTAAGAAGGGCATTCCGGTGTGGAGTGCTTGTGGCATGTCTAATATCTGCTGCCAGGGAGTTCCATAATTTGGGCAACCTGAAGCTGAAGGCAGCCTGGCCAGACCAGGTGGATCTGTGCGGATGTGAAGGCGAGTCAATGTTCCTGAGGCGTATGCCAGTGGTGGGAGGGCTGTTGGGAGGGCGACAGAGTAGGGAGGGTGTCTGCATCAGAACTTGGCAGTAGTTCTGTGCAGTGTAACCAATCGTGATTATGTTAGAGGGAGGTCCAGGGGACTGGTAAAGTCTGAGTGATGAGTACTAGGAGGACGGTCCAGGAGAACCGGCAGAAGGAGTTGAAGAGGGGATCAAGCCTGGATAAGGAAGTTTGAGGGGCAGCACAGTAGACTACATCTCCGTAGTCCATAATCGGGAGGATCATTTTTTGGACGATTGCTAGTCGCGTTGGTAGGGGGATGCAATTTTTGTTGTGGTAGAGAGCGCCCAGCATGGGATGCAGTTTCTTGTATAGAGCATCAATATGCGCAGAGAAGTCAAGATACTGATCTTATAAACAGAAATACAAGGATCTTACCTGTGTCAGTCTTCACCATTCATCACTGCTGGGTGTCTGCTGAAGACAGGCACCCCGGGGGAGATTTTTAATTTTTTTTTGGAAGGAGGAGCCCGCGTTGTCAGCACCACCCACAAGGCCAACGCACTGCGTGGCGCTCGCGGGTTGGCCAGAAACGGCCATTGGGTCCTCCTCTACCTCAGTTCTGCTTCTCCCACCATCAAGACAGCACTCTTGCTCGACTGTACTCTACACGGCCTAGTAGTAGTCGACGCCTTGAAGCCTTCGATGCAATTCCTTTTCTCCACCTCGACTCCACCTTGGCTCTGCTGCCTACTCAACACCGTTCTAGATCCCGGTAAGATCTTTTCTTTTATTTACGGCATTGAGTCTTTTGTCTGGTTTGTTTTCAGTTACCGTACGTGTCATGTTTGGTCGTCGGGACAAGAAACGGTCAAAGAAAACGGGTCAGCCTCCTATGCGTCGGTGTCCCTGCGGCCGACAGATATCCATTACCAACCGGCATGACGTTTGCCTTTCCTGTCTTGGACTGCATCCAACATAGATTCCTGCAATGCCTGCTTCTCAATGGACCACCGAGTTTAGGAGCACCGTGTGTTGAAGTTCAGCAGGGCTCTGCCGACTTTCGGGGGGCGTCGTCACTCATGTCGGTCCAAATGCAGGACACTCTGCCCTCCCTCTGGGTCCCTTCCCGGGCCTACATGGTCCAGTGAGAAAGTCCCTCTTCTTCATGCCGCTTGCCGCAGAGGTTCCTACCGCCGTGCGGAGGGCCAGTCGGCTCCGTTGGGGCTGGGCGGGGCAACCTCTTTGGAGGTGCAGGCTGCCCTGTTGTCAGGCCCGGCTACGGAATCCTGGTGGGCGTTCCTTGGCACAGCCGGACGACACTGCTTCGGATCCAGGAGCCATTTGCAACTCTGATGATCAGGGTGGCACCACAAGGGGTGTGGGGCTGGGTTGTGGCTCTGCTCGTGGCACCGTAACTGGAAGAACCCTCAGGGTCACCGGCCCGGAGCCCTTCTTCATCATCTCCTCTTCAGAGGCAGACGATTCTGAGGCAGATCTGGACTGGAGGCCTGACTCTTTGGAATAGGAGGGTTCTCCTTGACCTAGCACCCTTGCGCCTCCCCACATGCCCCCTCCCGCAGCACAGGTGACTGTGGCCCATGCAGCTGCGGGCTGCTGGTGCCACTACTGCGGCTGTGGCAATCGGGTTTCTGAGTGAGGGGATAGCTGCCGTCCCCGGTGCCATCCTTCCTCTTAGAATCAAGATCGAGCCCTCACCCTTCTGCCCCCTCGGAGAGGTCATCTGAGTTGGGGGGCTGTTTGGCACAGGGTGCGAGGAAGAGAGCTTCCTCAGAGTCCACAAGGTTGAGGGAATAGGGTGATGGACATCGGCAGACTCCCGTGGCCCTCCGGGGTCGGAGGAGGAGCCACAGTGCTGAGCTTGGTCTCCTTCCTTCGTCCTCTCCTAAGGAAGGTCTCTTTGGGTGGGGCTGGGGTCTGCCCTTCTGGATCCATGCGGCCGCAGTCCCCTCATAGGGTAGCTCACCCTACAGGGTTAAGTCCTGACCATTTTAATTTTCAGGACAGTGAATTTTCAGACCTGCGGTTTTCCGCTTATGCCAGGTTCTCCTGTAGATTCCTCTAGCCCTGGCAGAGACACGTCACGTCAGATGGCAGGTTCACCCGTGCCTCTGTGACCAGCTCCCTTTCTCCCAGGCCATGTCAGTTCTCAGGGACCTTTGACCTGGGACCAGTTCAGATCTCATGCTGCAGCTTTCCCACAGTATATTAGGGCTATGGATGAGCAGGTCTTCCGACCGGTTCCCCCGCCGCAGCCAGAATCTGACTCTACACGTTCCTCGACCTCCTCGTCTTCCTCCACAGGAGAAGAAGAGCCTTCTGTCCATCTGTCCTCAGACGCTGGTCAGGCCAAGTATCAGTGCTTCCTTTCGAGGCTGGTCAGGGACTTGCACATCTCTTGTTATGCTCAAGACAATACTGAGCGTGCAACAAGAGTCTATTTAGGCGAATACAGGGTGCATCATTTGGTGGTTCCATCCTGGCAGGTTCCCTTCCGGCAGGCATCATACAGTGCCAGGCAGCATCCATACTCCCTGAAACCAGCCCCTATGGACTGCCAGAGATGGTACTGTGCAACCCTCGGGTCTCCAGGCTCTTTGCCTCATCCACCTTCTGGACTGACGCGTCTGGACACCCTGTCAAGGTATAAATGCCCGATCTGCGACAAGCCCTCTGATGCTGACTCTCTGGAGTTTGATCAGCTGGGGTGGAGAGTTTTCTCCTCTGTGCGGAATATGCTGGCAATTATCCCACATCAGGTGCACCACTCTGCCTATAACAAGCATCTGTGGGCGATGCTAGGCCAGGCTTTAGCATCGCTGTCTGATTCGGAGGCTACCCAACAAGCCATAGTCCTCTCTGCTATAGGCCTGGAATTGGTGAGGCACCAGTCAAGGGCATAGTACGAAGCCAATGAGGTCACTTCACGGCTTACGGGGACAGCAATCTGCATTAGGCGGATGGCATGGCTTCACCTTTCAAGGTTGTCACCTTTGGCCTGGTGCAGGTTACTGGCCTTCTTCTTCCAGGGGACCCATCTCTTCTCCCGCAGGGCGAGACAGGAACTTCAGGGGCATCTTCCTTCCCTAGGGTTCAGGGGACCCGCCTCATCCTATCAGTCCAGCCCCTAACCCGCTGAGGGAGGACCCCTCCTCCATTCTTCCCTCTGAGGGGGGCTAAGGGATGTTATTCCTTTAGGGTTTCTTAGGTCCCCTTCGTGGGTGCTCGGTACTCACCCAGCAGTGATGAATGGTGAAGACTGACACAGGTAAGATGTGAAAATTACGTACCTGCCATAATTCTTGATCTTCCTGTGTATCTTAACCTTTCATCACTGAATCCCTCCCACCTTCCCTTCAGAAGGCCTCAGTCCCTGAGCCGTACCACCTCCCTTCTCGCTTCCCCCCCCATTGAGTTATTCTCTCCTCTCTGGCAGGCCGTCGGGAGGTCTTCGGGGGAGGGGTGGAAAATGGGCGAGTGAGGCCCCTTAGGGGTGTTTTTTCCTTAGGGTCTTCTGGTGGGCCCCTCCTCGATCCTGGACTATTCTTGGGGTGCCTCCATCCAATGAAGTCCGTCTACCAGTTCCAGGCTGAGATGGTATTGAGGCTGTCGATAATTCCCTTGCCCTGTTGCCTTTTCTCTTACCTTCCCCTATGGGGACGGTGTATTTTAAGGGGGTTCCTTCTCTTCCCTCCCCCTCGAAAAACCTGTTTTCTCTTTGTGGTAACTGTGGGGGGGGAGAGTGAAGAGTGTGATTTCCCTTAGGGAGTTGGGATCGGAGCTGGGAGTGGCCTTACCCATCCAGATTTCTGAAAATTAGGAATCTCCTTGTATCTACCCTTTGTGATCTTCTGATCGACCTTGTACTGATGGGTCCTGGCTCCCCTCTCTCATCCAGCGCTCCCTAAACCCTCTCTCTCTATCCTTCGTCTCTGTCTTCCTTCCGTCCTGGTCGTTCAGGGACTGGGGCCTCAGGCCCCCTTTTTCTTCTCTGTCCTCTCATCGGCTTATTCTTTATCAGTTGCTCCTTTTCATTTTGCTGTCCCTTGGGCTCCCTTGCCCTGCCCTTCTTTTCTCTATATTTCTTTCCGACTGTCTCTCTGGCATGCAGAACTGAGGCGGAGGAGGACCCAAGGCTGTTTCTGACCAACCCACGAGCGCCACACAGTGCATCAGCCGCGTGGGCAGTGCCTCCTTCCAAAAAAACAAAATTCTCCCGTGGGGTGCCTGTCTCCGGCAGACACCCAACAGTGATGAAAGGAGAAGATACACTGGAAGATCAACAGTTATGGTAGGTGCATAATTTTCATCAGGTCCCTAAAACACTTTCCTGCAATAATGCAGCAGCCTGTTTAGCAGTTACGTGCTGCTGGTTCCCCTTGAAAACAAAAGGCCAGAAGACAATGCTTACTCATCCCCACCGTACACTGTCTTTGCTCCACAGGCATCTGACTTCCAACTCATGCATCTACATTACAGAATGCTACCAGTACCAGCCCTCTGTTTTGTTTTTCCTTACCCTGAATTCGGAGGGTCCCAATGGAGCCACTTCCTCATTTACATCACCAGTTTCCTCATACCACTACAGAATAAAAGTAAAGGGGTTTCTGACTCACTTCAGCTCTGGGGATACCGGGCCAAGTGGGACACCAGTTTAATGCCAAAACACTATATTCCCAAACAGGAGAGAGATCATTGGTTGGGGTTCCTGCATGGTGGGAAGAAGCCACCTTCAGTTTTAAGAGTTCTTTCAGAACCCTTTCTTCTGTAAATAGGCTGGTATCAACTTCTGTATCCAGAGTGTTTCTACTGTTTGTTTTAGGTACCTCCCCCTCTTCCTTTGTAAATACTGAGCAAAGATATTTGTTTAGTATCTCTGCCTTTTCACAGTCACCCTCTGCCCACCCTCCCTCCCCTTCATTAAGCCTCACTATCCCTCCCTTGGTCTTCCTTCGCTCCCTGATGTACCTATAAAAGGTTTTATCCCCCTTCTTAACTGAGTTGGCTATCTTTTCCTTGGTTTGGGCCTTTGCTGTTCTGACTGCCTTCCCAGCTTCCTTTTGCTTTAACTGATACAGTTCTCTGTCCTGCTCCTTCTGTGAGGAGGTTGTGGGGACAAAAACAGTGGTGGAATTCAAGCATGCATGGGACAGTCATAAGGCAATTCTAGGGGTGGGGGTAGGAAGAAGTAGGCTGCTGGTTAACTAGGATCTGCAGCTTATCCATTAGGTAGGGAAATGGGCAGACTGGGTGGGCCAAGCGATCCTTTTCTGCAGTCAAATTCTATGTTTCTGTGTTTCCATGTGTCCACCACCCACTCCGTGAAAAAATACTTCCTCACATTGCCCCTGAGCCCCCCCCCATCTTCAAATTGTGCCTCCTTGTTCTTGCACATCTCTTTTTCTGAAAGATGCTACCATTTTGGACTTCGTTGATTAGCTTCAATTCAGTAAGTTTACAGTTCTTCATCAGTTTTCGGAACTGGTAAGGAACCAACATTATTTTCCTACTTTTTGAGGTAAACATTTTTTATTTTCGTAATAATTATTATGAAATCGTAGTCCGGTTCTTATGTAATTTTTCTCAGTTTTGGACCGGGGTTTCTCAGTTCTTCCATGGTCACTGAACTGACCAAAACAAACCAAAAAAAAACAATTTTTTCTTACTAGTGCTGTTGTTATTTACTAGTTGGCATAGAACAGGCAATTTTTTGTAAAAGGTTATGTCACAGAAGCCCAAAAAGATAACCGTCCCTACTGGTTTTCAGCACTGCTCCGTGTGTGGCGAACCATTTGCCAAGGCTAATCCCCACACAACTTGTGTTGTCTGCTTAGGGTTTGACCACCTGAAAGCAGACTGTGAAATTTGTAAAGTTTTTCCTCAGTCTACGCTTGATAGGCACCTTAACAGACTGAGAGAAAAACTGTCAGAAAAAGCTGATGACCCAGCTTCTGAACAACTGGTTCCTTCCTCTAGCAAAGAAAAAACTAAGGAACCAGAGAGAAAGCCCTCTGACAAGGGCGAAACCTCCTCAAAGCCTAAGAGAAATGCAGAAACAGCCACTGAACCGGCCCTTGCCAAAAACAGAAAAAAGGAGAAACATACAGGGACGGTACCACAACCGAAGGTCACGGCGGTTCCAATCTCTAAAGAAATAGCAAATGCTATTAGGATTATACAGTTGCTGCAGAGCTCACTAGTTCCCCAGCAAGCACCTCAGCAACCACTGGTTCAAACTCCAGTTCAGTCATCGTTTATCCCAGCAGTTGCTTCCTCGGTTCCCGGTTTGACTGAACCGGATCCCTACTATGAAGAGAATGTAGAGGATGAAGACGGCAACCTTGGGGAACCAATTGAACCTAAGGTCTCGACAGAGCAGCAGGAGTTAGAGTCCCTCACTCAACATCCTGAAGATTTCTCTTCCCAGGTTTCTTTTATGAAACAAGTGGCAGAGACTGTAGACCTTCCCACTCAGGAGACCACTGAGGAGAAGGAGGAGGAGGAGGAACCGAATTATATGGAGATTATGACCTTAGCAGCCACAAAATGGTTGCTGCTCCCCATCCACAAGTCATTAAAGAGGCAAGTCCTAATAATCTTACAAAATTCCACTTCTATCCCTCCAGTGGACAAGAAAATGGAAAGAAAATATCACTTGGCTAGGAGTGGGGCTGAATTCCTTTTCAGTCACCCCAGCCATGAGGGGGTGGTATAGGCAGCTGCCTGTGACAGAGCAAATGTGCCATTGGCCTCTCACCCCCCTGGCAAGGACTCTCAAAAAATGCACTCTATGGTCAAAAAAGGCTATTTGGGGGCCTCTTTGGTCATCAGACAGGCTACTTATATGGCTTATGTATCCAGATACCAAAAAAGTCTCTGGAACTCAGTGTTGGAGCTGGCCGGCAAAGCTCCCCCTGCACTAGCAGCTGATCTGGAAGAGACTGCCAGATGTGGCATTGAGGCTTCCAAATACCAGTTTCACATGGCAGTGGATGCCAGCAACATTGCTGCCAGGCTTATGGCAACCACAGTGTCTCTGAGAAGGTTTGTTTGGCTCAGGGTCTCTAACCTTTCTCAGGACACCCAAACTAAGGCATTGGATGTCTCTTGTGTGCAAACTTCTCTGTTTGGTGAGCAAACAGAAGCTTACATTAAAATGGATGAGTACAAGACTGCTTACAACAGTGCTTCTGCCAAAGAGAAGCCATTCACTCCTCAGAAGCACCAAAATAGTGGAGGTAGGGGAGACCCTATTCCAGGCCTTTTTATCAGGCTCAGGCTTTCCCAGACTACCAGCAGCAGTGTGGCTACTTTAGAGGTAGTGGTAGAAGGGGCAACTGGTGGTCTGACCCCAGCACTCTGCCCAGGATACAAGCAAAGCAGAACCCCAGACATGCTTGTCAGGGTTGCCTCCCCGGAGCCGGTAGTTGGCAGACTGGCTCACTATTTCCAGGCATGACAAGTCATCACCACAGACAAGCGGGTCCTGGAAGTAGTGAGCCAGGGTCTTGTTCTCAGCTTCAAGAGCATACCAAAATTGAGAGCAAAGCTATTCAAACCTGCAAGAAACATAGAATTTAACGGCAGATAAGGACCACTTGGCCCACCTAGTCTGCCCATTTCCCTACCTAATGGATAAGCTGCAGATCCTAGTTAACCAACAACCTACTTCCTCCTACCCCCCACTAGAATTGCCTTATGTCTGTCCCATGCATTCTTGGCAACGACAGTAGAAAAAGCCTTACTGGAATCGAAGGTAGCCAGCCTTCTACTGGCAAAAGCAGTGGAACCTGTCGCAACCTCACAGAGGGGAAAAGGATTTTACTCAAGGTATTTACTATCCCTAAAGAAGAATGTAGAGGGGGATGCATATTGGACCGCAGAACCCTAAACAGATACCTGACAAAGCCAAAGTTCAAGATGGTCACCTTGGCAATGATTCTTACCAGTCTCAGACAAGGAGACTGGCTGGCATCCTCAGACCTCAAGGATGCCTATTTCCATATTCCCATCAGACAATCTCATAGAAAGTACCTCAGGTTCAGAGTGCCATCAGACCATTACCAGTTCAGAGCTCTGCCTTTCGGTCTCACTTCTGCCCCAAGGGTGTTCACAAAGTGTCTGGCTGTGGTGGTGGCACATTTGAGAAGGCAGAGGGTAAAAGTATTCCCTTACCTAGATGACTGGCTAGTCATAGGGCAGTCTCCTCAACAGGTGTGGAATGCTCTAGTCCTCACACAGGCTATTCTGC
Organism: Neoceratodus forsteri; assembly: GCA_016271365.2. Classification (NCBI taxonomy): domain Eukaryota; kingdom Metazoa; phylum Chordata; order Ceratodontiformes; family Ceratodontidae; genus Neoceratodus; species Neoceratodus forsteri. The sequence continues at coordinate 244,196,822 of CM057451.1, forward strand.
AGTCTCTGGGGTTCCTGGTGAACCTGAAAAAGTCAATCCTGCAGCCCGTCCAGCTCTTGGATTTCATAGGAGTGGAGTTGAACACTCAAAGAAGGAAGGCATTCCTTCCTCAGGAATGAGTGGACAGCCTGGTACAGTTGGCAAGCTCCTTCCAACTTCACCCCCCAGACCAGCAAGACATTTCCTACAACTTTCTGGCCACATGGCAGCCTCAACAGCAACAGTGCCAAGAGCCAGGTTCCAGATGAGAGACATTCAGTTCCACCTCAGGTCCCATTGGTCCCAGTAAAAAGATTCCCTGTCAAAGCTAGTATCAGCCACAGGGACTCTCATTCAAGCACTGCAGTGGTGACAGGAAAGGGACAACTTCAGGAAAGGGGTACCATTCCAGTAGGAGTCCCCAACAGTAGTGCTGATGACAGACGCCTCCCTCCTAGGATGGGGCACCCATCTGGGAGAGCACACTGTATATGGTACATGATCACAGCAGGAGTGACTACTGCACATAAACCTATTGGAGCTCAAGGCAGTCTTTCTGGCCTTCCAGTCATTCACCTGATTGGTTCAGGACAAGGTGGTGCAAGTCAGAACAAACAATATCACAACCATGTATTACATAAACAGGCAAAGGTGCAGAAGGTCCACCTTGCTGTGCACAGAGGTCATGAAAATTTGGTGTCTGGCATATTCCCTCAGGGTCCCTCTCTCAGCAATCCATCTTCCAGGGAAGGACAACGTCCTAGCAGATGCACTAAGCAGGATCAATCAAAACCACCACGAGTGGTCTCTGAACAGTCCAACCAACCAACCAACCAATCAAACTTTATTTCTAGAATGCTATTCCAGCTAAGATCATAGCATTTTGCAAATTATTCTCAATACATTTAAAAACACAGTATAATCAGCATTTTTAAAAACTCACAGCAAAGTTTCTAAAACATAGCAGGAATTTAAATATCAGCATATGGCAACTTAAATAAATAAGTTTTCAGGGCAGATTTAAAGGCCTCAGTGGACGGGCAATCCCTTATCCGATGAGATAGAGAATTCTACAGGGTCGGTGCAGCAAAAGAAAATGACCTAGCTCCCGATGTTGTCAAACAGACCCTGGGAATCTCCAGCAGTCCCTCGCTGGTGGAGCAGAAAGGGCAAAGGGGACGGTAGGGACAAAGGAGCTCTTGCAGGTACCCCACCCCTGTCCATGTAGGGCCTTATAGGTCAGTAATCCAACCTTGAAAGTTATTCTTCACCACACTGGCACCCAGTGCAAAGCGTGGAGTAAAGGATTGGCATGGTCAGATCTACGTAAACCTGTCAGCTGCATTCTGCACCAGCTGCAGGTGACAGAGGTCCACCCCTGGTAGCCCTAGGTATAGAACATTGCAGTCAGATCCTGCAAACTGCCTTCAGAAGGTGGGGCACTCCAGAGATGGATCTATTTGCAGCCCCAGACAATCACCAGTTGTCACAGTTTTGTTGCAGGCCTTCGGCAGTGGGCACAGTGCTACAGGATGCATTGATACTGGATTGGACAGGGAAGTTCCTGTACACCTTCCCTCCATTCCCTCTGTGTCTCAGGGTACTGAACAAGTTCAGGTCCCAGCCAGCAACAATGATCCTCATAGCTCCAGGTGGGGCCAGGCAGCCTTGGTACTCCCTGCTCCTGTCCCTGTCAATCTCCAGACCAATTTGCCTCCCCAGGAGGCTCAACCTGCTGACATCCTCCCAAGGGAGGATCCTCTACCCCAACCTCCAGTCCCTCAGGCTCATGACCTGGCTCTTGAAAACCTAGCGTATGCTAATCTGCACCTTTCCAAAGGGGTCCTTGAGGTTCTAAGGATATCTAGGAAACCCTCTACCAGGAAAACTTACACCTCCAAATGGAATATGTTCTCCATCTGGTGTCAAGAGAAGGTCATAGATCCCTATCAGGCTGCACTCACAGTGCTGTTGGACTACTTAGCCCATCTTCATTCCATAGGCCTTAAACCATCTACTCTCAGGGTACACTTGGCAGCTATCTCTGCCTACCTCTCAGCGGGTAAGGAATTTTTTCGCCTCTAATCCAATTTTCAGAAAGTTCTTCAAAGGATTGTTTCACTTGCACCTCCCGTAGAGGGAACCAGTCCCTTCTTGGGACCTGAATGTATGCATTGCACAGCTAATGCAACTCCCATTTGAGCCCATGTCCACAGCAGATCTCAAGTACGTGGCTTGGAAAACAATATTTTTAATGGCAGTTACTTCAGCCAGAATGATTAGTGAGCTCCAGGCTTTGTCCACAGAGCCAAACTACATTTCAATCCATAGAGACCCCCTGAGGAAGACCACACTATTGGTTGAAGCGCTGGGGAGTTAGTTTGAGTATGGACACACCTCACTGTAGGAGCAGCACGGTTTGTTGTACTTGAACCTTTTGTTACAATTGGAATAAATATCTTTGCATTAAATTTAAAGTGTCCAGTGAGTTCAATTGCACTAGGAGTGCAGGACTATTTTGGAATTTGTATTTAGCGAGGACTGGCAACCCTTTTGTCCTGCACCCGACCCTGTTACCGCTGAGCACACGGTGATTTGAAGTTTAACATAGGGACAAGGCAGTCCTCAGAACCAATAGGAAGTTCCTCCCCAAAGTAGTATCTAACTTTCACCTCAACCAGTCTAGTACCATGCCTGTCTTTTTCACTGATCATTCCAGTTCAGGGGAATATAGGCTACATAGCCTAGATGTTAAGAGGGCTATCAGCTATTATTTGAACCATACAAAAGCCCATAGACAGGGTAATATTCAACTGTTTCTGACCTATGAGAACTGGGGAAAGGCAAGCCAGCTTCAGAAAGGAGAAGTGCACGCTGGATTGTTGCCTGTATTTAGTTTTGTTACAGCAGACTGGGCAAGGAACCTCCAGTGGGCTTCAGGGTCATTCCACCAGGGGTACAGCTGCTTCTATAGCAGCTGCCAGAGACAATCCCTTGTTGGAAATTTGCAGAGCAGCCACCTGGAAAACTGTTCACACCTGTGCTAAACACTGCTGCCTGGATACCCAGGCTAGAAGTGATACCAGGTTTGACGCAGCAGTAATGCAGAGCCTCCTAAATAGATTCTATGCCCACCTCCAAATGAAATGCTTAGTAATCTGCATATGTTAGAATACAATAAAGATTTCCTGGGGTTTGAAGAAAAAGATACTTACCATAGTAATCTTGTTTCTTCCAAGGGAATCTTTACTGTATTCTGAGCTCTCACCCTACCTCCCCTACTAGAACCTGGTAGGCGCTGCACTCCAGCTGTTCATGTTTAGCTGTTGAAACTTGTTTAGGTTGGTTGTTCTTGGGCATTTGTGACTTGAGTCTTTTCAGATGCCCTATTCAAAGGGAGAAGTATAGTTTTCAGAGAGAATTAGTTCCTTAGGGTAGCATAGATAGTTTCTTTTGTACATGCTTGGTAAGAATCTAACAGTTACATAGAATGTACCAGGGACAGTAGTTTGAAAACGGAGCTCAAACCTATCAACATTCTGCTATGTGCATTGGTTCCTTAACTCTATCCTCTCCAGGGTAATTGAATGGTGAAGGCTAACTGCATATGTCAGAATACAGTAAAGATTCCCTGGGAAGAAACAAGATTACTATGGTAAGTAATTTTTTCTTGTAGTCTGGGCACTCCCTCTACCATACCCAACCCAGCTGTAGGGGTAGGGGTCCCTTTCACCAAGCTGGTTTTAGGGGACTGTGCCTAGCCCTCAGACAGCAGGGTAAGGGAAAAGGAGCAGGGACCTTGCCAGTCTCCGCCGCTATCCCCAGCTGCCCATTCAAAAGCACGTAAGGGTAGTGGAGCCAGCAGAGTCACTCCCACTGGCTCAGACTGACTCCTTGTACACCCTCCTACCATCTTCACCTCCAGTGGTGGTTGTAGGGGGTCACCTCTCCCTCCACTTAGAACAGTTGAGGGGGGTGACTACAAATGCATGGGTTCTGAAGATCATAGAAAAGGGGCATGCTGTGGAACTTCTAGACATCCCTCCAGATCATCCCCCACTTGTGACAACATATCCTCTAGGGCACCTGCCCCTGTTGCTGGAGGAAGTCCAGACTCTGCTCCAAAAACAGGCATTAGAACCTGCACCTCTCGAACAGAGGAACAGGTTTTTACTCACGGTACTTTCTTGTCCCAGAGTGAACAGGAGACCTGAGGCCTATCCTGGATCTAAAAGACCTAAACTGCTTCATAGAATACAAGAAGTTCAGAATTGTCACTTTGCAGGGTCTCCTTCCATTACTGCAAACAGGGGATTGGATATGCTCCCTGGATATGAAGGACACATATCTCCATACCAAGATTCAGAAACCTCACAGAAAATGCTTGAGGTTCCTGTTTCAAAGGGAACATTACCAATTCAGAGTGTTGCCCTTTAGCTTGTCTTCTGCACCATGGGTCTTTACCAAATGCTTGGCAGTGCTGGCAGCAGCCCTTTGTAGAGAAGGCCTGTATGTTTTCTCTTACCTGGATGATTGGCTATTGAAAGCCCACTCCAGAGACCAGTTCTTGTGGACTTTAGCTCAAACCAGACAGCTGTTCAATGCTCTGGGGGTGACAGCCACCATACCAAAATCAATGTTGACACCTTGCAAACAACTGCATGTACATAGGGGCAGCCCTGGACACAGCCAAGGGTTTGATCTTTTTGCCTCTGAACAGGGCAGACTGCCTGATTTCCCAAGCACAATTAGTGCATGACAGCCGTTATGTCTAAGCAAGGACATTCCTATGCCTTCTGGGACTTATGGCAGCTGCTGTTGTCACAGTACCACTGACCAGGTTGCACATGCAGATTCCCCAGTGGACCATAAGAGTCCAGTGGGACAAGCTCATGGGTGATCCATAACAGATGGTTCTAGTCACTTCCCCAATGTGCAAAGTGCTCAAGTGGTGGATGGAATGTAGCAATCTGCTCAATAGAGTTCCATTCCTGATCCCTTCCCCACTTCACATTCTCACAATGGATGATTCGGGGCTGGGCTGTGGGGGGGGGCTCATTTGGGCCATCATTAAACACAGGGCATGCAGACCTCAGAGAAGCACACTTTGCACACCAATGTTCTGGAAATGATAGCAGATCTTATCTGTGTCAGTCTTCACCATTCATCACTGGTGGGTTCTGGCCAGAGGAGCAGGACCCCGTGGGAGCATTTTTTTTTGTAAGGGATGGAGTCGATGCCACGGGTGGTGCTGCCCTCAAGGCCAACGCACTGTGTGGCACTCGTGGGTTGGCCAGTAACTGATGCCGACTCCTCCTCCATCCCAGTTCTGCTTCTCCCCGTCGAGCAAGCATGACCTTGTGTGTGGAGTGTGATTTTTATACTGCGTCATTGGCCTAGTCCATCGCAAAGTTCCATCCTAGTTCTGCTAAAGCTGTGTTCTCGGTGCCGTCCACTGGTAAGACCTTTCCTTTTTATTTCGACAATGCTGAGCCTTGTTTTTGTTGTTGTTTTTCCATCCGATCATGTCTCGTCCAGGGGACATGAAGAAGACTTCCAAGGCGGGCCAGCCCCCGATGCAGCAGTGTCCTTGTGGCCGGCTTTACTCCATCTCAGACCAGCATGATTGGTGTTTGACCTGACTTTGCCCTAACCACGATATGTACTGTTGGGATGCCTGTTTTTTGATGGATTATTGAGTTCTGGAAGTCCGCGCATTCAAAGTCAGCCATGCACCACCGACTTTCGGAGGGCAGGCAGGCACCAGAGACGCCAGACACAGGTCCCTTGACCCTTCTTCTGGGTCCCTTCCCGGTTTTATATAGACTGCGGAGGGGGAGCTTCCGCCCTTTCAAGCCTCCCCTTGTCAGAAGCCCCTCTGATGGTGCACAGGCCCGATCCAATTCGTCCGGGAGTTGAGCTGGAGGCACTGTTCTGGCAATCACCTCCTCAGAGGTGAAGGCTTCCCCAGCATCACGGTCAGTGTCTGCCAGACCCGGCCCAGCAAATTCCTCAGTGCCATCCATTGGCACCACCTCAGCTCAGGGCGGTGCCATAGGCAGTGCGGGGCCGACTCTTGGTGCTGGGAGCCAGGGGATTCCGGGCATGTTGTGGATCCGTGCCTCCTCTGGGGAGGATGATGATTTGGAGGTGGATCCAGACTGGCTTCTAGATTCCTTGGGATTCTCTGACTCACCCCGCACTGCACTTTGGTGCCTGCCTGACCCCCTCCTTCAGCTCTGTCAGTTTCTACCAGCGCTGGTGGCGGAGCTGCTTGCGGCGCTGTCAGATCTTCTGGTGCCGGGGGCGGCACCGGAGGGTTTCCCAGAGCCAGTGGTGATTCTGAGCCTAGAGGAGGTGAGCCCCCTGTTTTAGTTGACCAGGTTGGGCCCACTTCTGAGTCTGCTAGGACATCTGGAACGGGAGAGAATGTTCCTTCTTCTACCATCTCTTAGGAGTCAGTGGGGGAAATTAAACTTCACGGGTTGGCCCTGAGGAAGAAGTCCCTCTCTGAGTCTGAGGCATTGAGGGGGCAGTGTCAGAAGCAGCGTCCTTCCCTAGTAGCCCACAAGGGTTTGGGTAGGAGCCACAGTGCTGGCCCTGTTTTCTCCCCTGAGGTTTCCCCATGAGGGATTTCACCTCTCAAGGCTAGGGGCCACCCTTCTGGACCCATGCGGCCCCAGTCGACTCATATGGGGAAATCCCCTTCAGGACTCAGTCCTGACCATTCCAGTCTGGTTGGATGGCCGCTGACTACCTCAACCGATGGATCCTCCCATGGCATTGGTTCGCCTGTTCAGTCCCCAAGCCCTGGCAGAGGTCACTTTCTTCCTCAGAGACGTCTGGTCCTTCTACCTCTGCCAACCCCTCTCCTTCTCCCGGGCCACTCTGGTCCTACAGGGCCACTGACCTGGGAATAGTTTAGAGCCATGGCTGCCCTTTCCCTGCCTACGTAAGATCCATGGACAAGCAGGTGTTTCACCAATCTCCCTCTGGGCAGCTGGTCTCTGACTCTCCGGACTCATCGGCTTCCTCGTCTTCCTCACTTGAGGGAGAGGATTCCTCTGTCCACCATTCCTCAGACATTGACCAGACCAGTTATCAGCATTTCCTTTTGGGGTTCGTAGATGAGCTCCACATCACCAGATTAGCCAGTCGCAATCCTGAGCAGGCAGCGCGTGCTTCTTTAAGCGAATACAGTGCTGGCAACCTGGTGGTACCCGCCTGGCCCTCCCCTTCCAGGAGGCATCGTACCACGCTTGGTGGCATCCTTCAGTCCCCTCTCTAGCCTTGAAGGATTGCGGTGCAGGTATTGTGCACCCCTAGGATCTCCAGGAGCCTTATATCACCCTCTCTTCAGGCATGAGGATCCTGGACACTCCTTCTGGGCATAGACGCCCAAGACATGACTGGCCCCCTGATGCAGACTCCATGGAGTTTGACTCCTGGGGGAGAAGAGTGTTTTCCTCAGCATGTCTCTCACTTTCAATCTCAGCATATCAGGCCCATCATGCTGCCTACAACATGCACTTATGGTCCTTGCTAGGGCAAATCCTAGCACCTATGCCTTATATGGAGGCAAACAGACAAGCCATTACCCTCTCCACATGTGGCCTGGAGGATGTGAGGCACCAAGCAAGGGCATTGTACGACACCAGTGAGGTGGCGTCCAGGCTAGTGAGAACAGCGATCTGCATAAAGCGGACGGCATGGCTTCATCTATCTCGGTTATCACCCATGGCCCAGCGAAGGGTGATTGCCTCCTCTTTCCATGAAACCCACACTTTTCCTGCAGGATGAGGTGGGACCTTCCGGGGCAACTTCCTTCTCTGAACCAGAGGGAGACCCCGCCTCATCCTGACCAGTCCCAGGCCTAGTTAGGCCTGTAAGGGTTTCCCCCCCTCCTGTGTCTCCCCCACAGGGGGCTGAGGGACTTTCCTCCCTCAGGGAGGTACCAGGTCTCCTCCGGGGGCTTGGTAATCACCCACCAGTGATGAACAGTGAAAATTGACACAGATAAGATATGAAAATTATGTACCTACAATAATTCTTGATCTTTCTATGTATCTTCACCATTCATCACTGCTTCCCGCCCTCCTTCCCCTCTAGGGCTTCAGTCTCTGAGCAGTTCCTCCTCCTCCCTGCTTGTTTTTCCCCAATTGAGGTTGATTGTGGTCTAGTCTCTGGTTCCTCTGTTCCCTCTGCCCGGGATGTCAGGGGGTCTCTGTGGGGGAGAACAGGCAGGGATGCTTGTCCCTTGGATGGGGACTCACCCAGGTCTTCCTCGCGTTCCTGCTGGGATCTCTTCCCTGGTTGGTTTGAGCTCCCAGTGCTCGTGTGGCCTCTTGAAATTCTTCTTGAGGTCCCTCTTCCACTTTGTCTTGGAGGCCCAGGTGACTCCCCAACTTCTTTTCTCTGGAACTGTGGCTCTTCCCTTTGGCTATAGCTACATCTGTCCCTCCGCAGGGTCTCTGTGGATATGGTGCTCCATGTCTTCTAGGTTTTTCCCCTGGTTTTTCACTCTGTCGTTAAGAGGGCCCAGCTACCTCCTTCCTCTGGGAGAATTCCTCTTCTCGGAGACCCTGCAGAGGCATGGATCCTCCTCACCCGGGGGAATTTGTTCAGCAAGGCGCGGGAGACACCCCCCCCAATGGTTTCCTCCACTGTGGGCTTGGCTATGAGGGCCTTCTTCTCTGGTCTAGATCATCTTCTGGGCTGTTGCCCAGCTAGCTCCTCCTGGGGGTTACCTTTCAACCCAAGGATTCACTTATCCATTCTCTGGAGTTGCAGAGCAGATGACTGAACACAGTGGCACTTTCCAAACCGGAGGGTCTTGACCCCTCCAGGGGTGGCACTCTTGTCTCCCTCTCCTCTCCTTTTTGTCTTCTCTCTCTTCCTCCTGTTCTCTATCCCTCCTAGCCTGCTCAGTGGTTTGGGGCCCCCTGTCCCAAACCCCTAGGTTATCTTCCCTGTCCTCTCAGTTGGCTTATTCCTTCTTCTGTTTATATCTTTTCCTTTTCCTGTCTCTCAGGCTCCCTTGCCTGCCCTCACTTTTTTCTCCTACTACTCTGCTGGCCGGCATGCAGAACTGGGATGGAGGAGGAATTGGTGTCAGTTACTGGCCAACCCGCAAGCGCTACGAAGTGCATCGGCCTTGAAGGCAGTGCTGCCCATGGTGTTGACTCCTCCCCTTACAAAAAAATGCTCCTGTAGGGTCCTGCTCCTCCGACCAGAACCCACCTGTGATGAATGGTGAAGATACACAGAAAGATCAAGAATTATGGTAGGTACGTAATTTTCATTTCTCTACGGACTCCAGGCCTTCTAGAACCACTTTTCTGCAGGTCCTCTGCAAATACAGATGGGCAATGTCAGTGTGATGTATTACATCAACAAACAAAGGAGACTCATTCCTATCCGCTGTGCAGGGAAGCAATGAGATTTTGGTATTGGGCTCTGGAATATGGTATAGAATTATCAGCAGTACTTGTTCGAGGCATCCAAAATGTCCTGGCAGACAAGGTCAGCCAGTCGCAGTCCAGAATGCACAAGTGGGAGCTGCTGACCTCAGTGGTTGATGACCTTTTCAAAAGATGGGGTTGTCCAGAGTTGGGCCTTTTTGCATCCTCACACAACATAAAACTGCTGCTTTTCTGCTCACTTGCTACAGGGTCTGGACTTTTCTGGTGAGAAATGTTGTCCCTCTCATAGAAAGGGAGGATTGTTATGCCTTTCCTCCTTTCCCTCTTATTCAGAGTGCTACTCAAGTTGTGAATGGAAGGGGCAACTCTGATACTCCTTGCTCCCCATGGCCTCAAAAACTCTGGTTCCTCCTGTTGCAACAGCTGGCAGTTGAACCCGTAGTACCCCTGCCCCTGTACAGGTGCCTACTGTCACAGGAACAGGGCACCCTGATCCATCCCGACCTGAAGTCTCTTCATCTGCACACATGGCTCATAAAGACATAGCTGTAGCCTATTTTGGGTTTCCCAAAACGTGATGGATGTTCTGGTGACTACTAGAAAACTGTCCACCAGATCCACTTACTCCATGAAGTGGAAGTGGTTTGCTTCATGGCCCACTTCTCACCACCTTTATCCGTTCACCTGTTCAGTTAATCAGGTTCTAGAGTACCTGCTGTCCTTATCGGATTCAGGCCAGCAGTATTCCTCTATCAGAGTGCACCTGGCTATCATAGCAGCATTCCAGGTGCCTATAGATGGCCATATAGTAGCTGAGCTGGAAGTGGCTGGTACATTCTTGAAGGGCATTCTACATATAAAGCCCCTATTTGAAATCCAGTTCTGGCTTGGGACCTGAATTTTATTTTGGAAAAGTTCACTTTGGCTCCTTTAGAACCAGCTGCAACTTGTGGCTTATGCTTTCTTGGAAAGTGTTATTTTTAATTGCAATCACTTCTGCTCAAAGGATCTCAGAGCTGTAAGCTCTAATGTGTGAGCCTCGTTATTTGATTTTCCACAGACAGGGTGTCTTTGCGTACTTATTCTAAGTTTCTCCCCAAGGCGGTGGCAGAGTTTACTTTAAATTAAACCATCCACCTGCCAGTGTTTTATCCAGAGCATGCCAATCCAGGGGAATCATTGCACTGCACTTTACATGTGCTTGGGTTACTCAGGTGCTATACACACTGTACAAAGGACTGCAGGAAGTCCTTGCAGCTTTACATTTTGTTTGCTCCTGGGAAAGAGGACACACCAGTTTTTTAAACAGTGTTTATCCAAATGGTGAGTGAACTGTATTACTTTTTGTTACAGGAAGTATGATAAGGAACTTCCTGGTGTGGTTCATGGTCATTCCACAAGAGGCATGACCACTTCTTTTGCTTGTTTTCAGAGTGTCTCCACTGCAGAGATCTGTGCAGTTGCTACATGGAATACCGCCCACACTTTCACTAAACATCACAGTCTGGAATTGCGTCTTGCAGATGAGCTGGCTTTGGCCTAACTGTACTAGAAGGCCTATTATCATAAGTCTATAGGCTCCAGCCACCCAGACTGTTAGCTTTTGGTACTGCTTGACACTTGTTCCAAAGGTGTGGCCTGATGAAAGAGATGTCCTCAAAGAAGATAAAACAGTTATATACTTACTGTAATAGTAGAACTTCAAGAGAATCTCTTTCATCAGGCCATGCCAGCCATCCCACTCTCCTTCCCCCTTTTGAGTCTGCAGCACTGGATTTCTGTGCTGCTGTCTTCATTGTTCAATTTTCCAGCCCTCTGTCTCCCTTTGTGGGGTGCTGGGTTCTCTCCTGGCTCCCTACAGGGAGGGCCTCTGAGCAAATCTCAAGCAGGAAACTGAGGAGAGGAGGCACCACCCACATTTATGTATATGCTGACACCTGATGTTGTTGTGGATGGCCCCTGGGTAGACTGCTTGAAAAAGTTTCCATATGGTCCTAGTACCTAATGAGACTCTCTTGAAGATCTACTATTACGGTAAATATGCAACTGTTCTTTTCTTCTTAGCCTATTTGTTAGCCAATCCAAATGATGGCCTCTCCAACAGCAGGTTAAGTGAAATATTTTGAAAGTTCAAAAATCCTCATGCACGGGTCTAGGTTGGACAGAAAATTTATTTTATTTATTCACGTGTTTCACCAGGATGGCATACTATGCAGAATAGCTCATTTCCAGATGCGTCCTGGGGGGAGGGGGAATAAATGGGAAGTACACAGTACAGTACATAATGAGGTACGAAGTCACAAGCATGCACTGAGGATAAGTGACAAGTCGGAGGTACACAATTAGACAAATCACATACAAATCAATGTACATACAATTTACAAACTATTTGCATTATAGATACACTGGGAGCATCTAATCAAGGCAGTAAGTGCATCAAATAACAGGGCAGTTAGTTAAGTAGAGCAAAACGTAGGACAGCAATAGATTAGGCTAGAAAGGGGAGGCCAAGTGAGGGTCCAAGACCAGAGGATAGCAGGAAGTTTGTGAGATGGTAGGCTGCTACCCAGCCAGAGGCGTATCCAACAAAGACCATATCCAGGGACTGAGAGCCAGGAGTGGAGAAGGAGGGGTAGCCCGAGGCAAGAGAATGATGGGTTTGGCAGGAGCCAGGTAGGGGTTGTGTGTTTCCATAGGAGGATGGAGAGAGATTTGCTTGAGGTGGCATTACAGATAGGGGGAGGGGGGAAGCACATTCCACAGTTTAGGACAGCTGAAAGAGAATGCAGATTGACCAGTGGAGGTAGAGCATTGGGGGATTGAAAAGGTTTTTAGATCAGAGTTGTGCAGGGAATGAGAGCATTGAGCGGAAGCATAGATGTAGGAAGAAAGATAGGAGGGAGGTTACCAGTCCAGAATTTGGCCATGGAAGAGGCAGTGTGGGACAGACATCTGGACTCCAGGGACGAGAATGACAGGGCTTTATAAAGAAATAACACTTTACAAGGAAATAACACTTGCAGCAAAATATCCAAACACCACCATGAAACTGTTCGGTTCAAGTATTTAATTTTCATTTTCGTTTATTTAAACTTTTAAGCAGATTGGCAGCAGATTGGCAGGAATGCCATTTTTCTCAGCAACCTTTATACATAAATAACATATATACATACATAAATTAACACATATTTCTTAACACCTGGGCGCTCTGAACCATTCATGAAAAACCTGTACAATTTAGATTTGAATACAGTTAGTTTTTCACACCCCTAGACCAATTCCGGCAGATTATTATAATGGATGACAGCTTTGTATTTAAAAGCTCTTTGTCCAAACAGTGGAGCGCAAAACACAAGACTTTTGTGTTTCGTTGAAAAAATTGTCAGTACTTCTTTGAAAGATTTCTGTTACAGAATTTGGCATTAAAGCTAGCATTATCTTATGCAAAAAAAGTGTTGCTTTATAGTTGAAATTATATTAAGGAACAAATAACCTAATTACCTGTAGAGAGCACAGCAGTAAACTGATCTACCATTCCAGTTGCAGCTGTTTAGGATTATATAATGTATTCAATCTACTGAAAGGTTTTGATAGAAGTATGATATCCAAATGTTATGGCTTGGAGACAGTTAAAGTCTCATGCCATCAAATGCTCTTATGTATCACTGTTATTACTATAGCTTTTTCAAGGGAAATGGTCTGACAAACGTAAATGGATGTAGCTCTATTTACTACTTTACAGAAATGCTGTAACGTACCAACGTTCATTCATTTATAAACAACTACTTTCTTGTGTTATGCATTTAAGCACTGAGTAAGCTGAGGATTCAAGCCTTTTTTAAAGTTCATTGGTCCCATACCAGAACAAGTGAGTGTTGGCTAACACCCACAGGAGCACCCAGACAGGATGCTCAAGCAGCTGTGTCAGCTCGAGTGCAAAGCTGCCTTCTTGTAGCAATGCATTGAGCATACATCATCAGCATCATGACATCATGCATTCTGTGAATTCAGATGCCTGCATCCAATAGGGTCAAAGCGGTAAATATCAGTGCTTTCATAAGCATGCTATATTAACGTGGGTTATGTTGTTATGTCAAGGAAGTACAGCTAAAGTATAGTTAAATACCTTGGGGTGTGCCTTGACCAGGAGCTCACATGGAAGCCTTATGTTGAGGTTGTGATGAAGTCTCTGCATCAGAAGATTGGTCTTCTGTATAGACTTAGTGGTACCTCAGTAGCAAAGCGAAGCTGGCCATTGCCTTCAGAACACTACTACCTGTTTTGCTTTATGGTGCCCTACTCCTACAACTCCTCCATGATTCTGAGCTAAGGAGAATAATGGTGTTATATCATATCACACAGTGACATGTTTTCTGGCAGGAGCACAGCTCAGAGACCATCACTGTGTTGTACTCTCTGCTCTAAACTGACCATCCCTTGAGGCAAGATTAGTCTGTCCGGTCCTCTGCTTAGCCTTTAAGCTATCCAAAATTGCCGCTCCTCCCAATCTCCATGATATCCTCTAGGCCAAAACACAGAAAAGGACACTGAGGTCCTCAGGTTGCCCACTGCTGGAGGTCCTGAGGGCCTTGACATGTGTAGGTGAAAGGTCTTTTATTATTTTTGTACCATCACTGTGGAATAGCCTACCATCAGAGGTATTAAACTGTTCTTCTGCAGCCGCTTTCAAAAATACCCTCAAGGTTCATTTGCTTGTAGGCAGTCATTGTAATTATTGACTCTGTCTGCACCTCCTTATACCTGTCTGTGTAACTTTACATGAGGCGCTTTTACACACAGGTTTGTAAAACGAAATAAACGTTACCTGTGTGGCGCCATTGTACTCTGTTGCGTTCGGGTTTCCTTTTACACTCTGCGGGTATTCCGGCCAATCCCGCCTCCATTTGTTTAGACTCCCCCAGAATTTGCTGCTCTAATGGCAGTTTCTGCAGTGGTACCGGAATGGCTGTTTTACACAGCCAGATCAAAGCGAAACACGTTGGTGCAAACCCACCCAAGAAGCGAGGTGCGGTTTTAGTTCGCGTTCACCAAGGCAAACAAATGCTTTTTACACACAAGGGATGTAACGGAATACTGTTTCCGTAACAGTTATTCCGTTACGTAGACCTGTGTGTAAAAGCACCTATGGTAACAAGTAATTTAGATTGATGGATGCTAGAGTGGCCAGCTTTGCAGATACATATGCTGTCACCTGATCCTTGTAACCATTCTCGTGTCATGCAGTGGAAACTTAAAGTGTAATTAACTCTGGACTTGTTCTTGTGTTGCAGTATGATTTGTGTAATAACTGGTGTAATTTCTTTCTTTCTGTGCACTTTGATCCTTTACGTATTCTTTTCTGTTACTGTTTGTAACTAATTCTGGGTCGCCCCTGAAAACATAGAAACATAGAATTTGATGGCAGATAAGGATTGCTTGGCTCACCTAGTCTGCCCATTTCCCTACCTAACGGATAAGTTGCAGATCTAGTTAACCAACAGCCTACTTCCTCCTACCTCCCACTAGAATTGCCTTATGTCTGTCACATGCATTCTTGAATCCCCCACTGTTTTTGACTCTGACTATGACCTCCTCAGGAAGGCTGTTCCATACATCTACAACCCTCTCTATGAAAAAATACTTCCTCACATTACCTGTGAGCCATCCCCCCTCTATCTTCAATTTGTGTGACTTTGTTCTTGCACATCTCTTTTTCTGAAAGATGCTACCCTCTTGGACTTTGTTGATTCCCGTGAGGTATTTGAAAGTTTCTGTCATGTCCCCACTTGTCTCAGTGGGCCTACCGGTCAACAAATTTCAATAAATACATAAATAATAAATTCTACGTAGTCCTGTGGCTAACATAGGAGTCTGTGTAGCCACCAATACAAGTAGGGACCATTAAGGGAAGGTGTTTAGTGCTGACCATCCCCTGTAAGGTCATTAAAAACTATATACAGTGGAACCAACTTAAGTGAATACCCAGTTTGCCAGCTATAAATATTCACTGAAGTGGGACACTCACTAAAGCAGACAGGTGCTGTTTGAACTTGGCCCTTTTACTAGGGAGACTTGTAGATAATCTAACACACACACACTGTACATAGTACTTGTGTTAGGAAATTATTTTAATGTTAAAAAGCATTCAAAATGTTAAAATGCCCAAATGAAAACTGGTCCATCTCACTGAAGCTTGCGGAAGGGGCTCAGGTCTCAACTTACATAGTGCAGTACTATATCGGTAAATCATGCTGGGGCACACCAGTTGTTTTAAATATCAACAGATAATAGAGCATTCATTGAAAGTAATCCAAAGTTGCTAGTCAGTCTCACTGAAGCTTGTGGTCGGGTGCCAGGTCCCAAAGCGTGGTCTTAAAGTTTTAGCCACAGCTTGCAGTCAGGTTGAATTTCACAGCATAGTCTGGAGTTTTAGCAGCTGAGCCACAAATTCGAGTTGGGGCAGAGTGAGTGTTTTTTCATTTAAATAAGAAATTAATTGAACGTAGCCCAAAGTAGCTGATCAGTCTCACTGAAGCTTGCTATTGGGGGGTGGGCCTCAAAGCATGGTCTGAAAGCTCCAGCTTGCGGTCAGGTGGTGTTTCATTGCATGATCTGCAGTTTCAATGGCAGAGAATTCTGTACCAGGAGCTTTTGAGGTGAGACAGGAAATTGGCCTTATACCACCCCACAGCTTGCTTCAGCTGAGCTTACTGAAATAAAGTAGGCACAAATGGGATGTCACTTAAACTTGCCTCAGCTGAACATATTGAAATAAAGTAGATGACTGGGTTCTTACTTGAGAGCGCTAAGAGCAGCGACAGCCCATTGTAGCGCAAAGTAGGCTAAAGGATTATACACTTAAGTGGGCTGCTGTATTCTCTTAACTGAGCAAAGTAACATTAGAAGAATGATAAAGGGATCGGGACTTCGGAAATGTATTCACTTAACTGACTTATTCACTTAAGGGATGTGCACTTAAATGGGTTTGACTGTATAACTGATACACACTGGAAAAACAAACTACAAATGCATAAATTTATGACAGAAAATATGTACAACAAACTTTTAATGTAAGGATTTTAAATTTCTTTTAGTCAATCTAAACGTAACTGTTCAGTGGGGGGGACCTTCTAATTTCTGAAATACTAGCTTGGAGGCCAGGGGATGGTACACTGAAGGTCAGGCATTTATAAAAGAAAGTTGCCCAATCTATGGTCTCATTAAGGCCAGTTCAGAGATTCAGGGTGCCGAATTTCTCAATCCAAAAGACTTTAAGTTCAAGTAACAGACAGTCATGATTCCCTCCTCGCCCTGGTGGGGTCACCTTATCTGGTCCCAAAAATCTGAGGGAAGCAGCAGAATGTTTCTTTCCTACAGTGTGTCTGGCTACTACAGATTCTTCATCTGCCCTTCTGATATTGGATTTTTGTTTATATGCTTCTTTAGCTCTCTTGTGGTCTTCCCTATGTAGGAAACGTCACAGGGGCATTTCAGGATATATATACAACATGGTCTGAGTTACATGTTATTCTTTGTCTGGTCTTAATTAGTTAATTCCTGTATTTGTTGTTAATTTTCAAAAGCTTATGAGTATTATAACATTGGGCACAGTATCCACAGGGATAGTTGCATGTGAGAGCAGGATTAAAGGAAAATTCTGTCTGTGGGACTTTTTTTTTTGGGGGGGGGGGTGTAGGATCTTACCAGTTTGTTAGGGAGAGTTGCTGCTATTTTTGCCACTACCAAAGGGCATTAGACTGAAATAAAAGTTATGTACTTACTGTGACTGTTGATCTTCCAGAACATCTTCACCATTGATTACCGTATGGGCCTGGGTCAAAGGCACTTGAAATCTGTGGGAGCAAAGCTTTTGGCCAGGGGGCCAGCAATGGCTCCTGGGCATGGTGCCTGGGCACTCCTGTCATGGTGCCACAAGCTAGCCAATAACCATTGCCGACTCATTCACCAACCTCAGTTCTGTTCACCAGGAGCAAAGTGGAGAAAAATAGAGGGCTAATAATTTTACTGGCCCAAAGGGATAGGGAAAGGATATAGGAAAATAAATAAACAACAAAATAAAACCTGACTGTCAACCTCTCGATAGAGAAAGGGGCGCACTAGGTGGCACGAAGAGGTAGTTGGGTATGGAACCAGAGCCTCACACCACTAGCCAAACAACAGATCGGTGGTGATATTAAGGCAGCAGTTTTAAAGCACGTGGCTTTGTCAGATAAACCAAGAGGGGACCACCCAAAAACTTGGGACCTTGGTGCACTTCCGATGGCACCAATATGCAGAAAGCCTACATGAACTACATAGACCCCTAAAAGGGCAACCTTGTGCCATCAGATGGAGAACCAACTGAAAATCAGTTAATTTATGCCCCTGACTTTGGATCTGGATGTCCTAGTGAATTACAGGCCTGCCTCTAACCTGCCATTTCTAGGTAAGGCTATTGAGAAGGTGGTTGCATTGCAGCTAGAGACTCCCTTGGAGACCTTCAATATATGAGCCTCTTCAGTCAGGGTTTCGGTCAAGGTTCAGCACTGAGACTGCTCTGGTCAGGGTGCACAATGATCTGCTCATGGCAAGGGATAGAGGAGAGAGAGATCAATTATTTTTCCCCTAGCTCTCTCCCCTGCATTGGACACGGTTGAGCATTGGTTGCTATTGGACCGTCTCAGGGAATATGTGGGGCTCACTGGCACAGTTATTAACTGGTTTGAGTCCTTCCTTTGGGGCAGGTGTCAAAGGGTAGTGATGGGTAAATTCTTATCATGCCCAAGGGACCTGCACTGTGGGGTACTCCAGGGATCAGCCCTTTTGCCCGTATTGTTTTCAGTGTACGTCCTACCCCTGGTCAAGATCATTAGGCAATATGGAGTTGGGTTTCACTGTTATGCAGATGATACTCAGCTCTATTTGTCCTTTGCATCCCAGGACCAGGGGTTGGGGGGGTGCTGAACAAATGTCTGCCTGAGATCAAGGGCTGGAAGTCCTTGAGCTGGCTGAGACTCAGTCCTGATAAGACTGAAGTACTGGTACATGAGCCAGGTAGGAAGGGGGGACTGGCAGTGTCAGAGAGGATATTGAATCTTCATTTCGGTATCTCTAGTCTTGATACTGCCCAAAAGATGAAAAATCTAGGCATCATTCTGGGTGAAGGGCTGAGATGTGAAGCTCAGGTGTCAGCAGTCATCCAGAGTGGTTTCTACCATCTTAGAATATCAGCTGATTTGTTCTCTTGTCCCCCCTGATGATCTGCCTTTGCTGGTGCATGTTTTCATGGTGTCTCGTCTCAACTACTGCAATTCCCTCTACCATGGGGTCAGTGAAGGTACGCTGCAATGCCTGTAGCTAGTGCAGAATGCAGCTGTAAGGTTATTGACCAGCCTTCTGAGGATGAATCTCATTACCCCTGTGCTGTGGGAACTGCACTGGTTGCTGGTTAAGTGGCGCACCTCCTACAAGATCTGTTTGTTAACCTATAAGGCCCTGCACAGGCTGGGTCCGGGCTACCTGTGTGATCTTCTACATCCTGTCGTCCTGCTCGCTCTCTCCGTTCTTCTGATGAGGGCCTGCTGGTGGTCCACAAGACTAGACTTAAAATATCCAGGGCCAGAGCCTTTGAAATGGCAGGTCCGGTAATGTGGAACTCACTACCAAGGGTTCTGAGGGAGGCCCCATCAGTAGAGGTATTCAAAAAAGGCCTTAAAACGTACCTGTGTGCTCAGGCATTTGGTTCTACTGTGGATATTAGCTGATAATCGTTGATCTAATTATATTTGTTTTTTAGAGTTTTTATTATTATGTCATGAGGGCTTTCATATTAGTATTGGTTGATTGTGTTGTTATAGTATTGTAATGGCATCCTAGGCCTCTGGGGAAGGGTGCCATAAACAAACTACTACTACTACTGTTTTCCATCAGAGGAAAAAGGGAAATAGATTTTGTGCATGGGGGGTTGCAGGGCTGAACAGTCCAAAGGAGTCTGGATATGTCCATCTCCCCAGTTGCCCCAGAAGGAGGTGGGCTAACAGCCCAGCTAGCATAGGAAGAGAAAATTACATACTACTGAATAGAGGAATAACCTGGCATAGCCAGAAGAAAAAAACATTAGAAGAAAGTGACCTGCTTCTCCTGCAACAACAGGGGTGTACCCTGTGTAAAGGCTAGTATAGCTTGATCCATTCCAGAGCACAGCACTCCAGAGACAGTGCTGCTGTCAAGTGGAGTAATTTAGGAAAGTGCCTGGTGGCACAGATTGCATTTAACAAGTAAAAGGGATATACCACATTAGAAGGAGATATACCCCGGGCAGGGAGAAAGAGGACAAGAAAGGAAAAGAAAGAGGAAGCTACTTCCTCTTTTTTTTGGTTGATATGGTGACCTTGAAAAGGGTCCCTCACCCCTTAGTGGGGGTGGGTTCCAAGCCCCCCCTTTTTTTAAATTACCCCACATGGGGTGCAACTAGGGAGAGACCTGTGGCACTTGATGGTGCTGGCCAGCACAAACGGTGAGCTGCCATGAGATCCTGGCTCTACTTGAGAGGGGGATGGTGGGCGGATGCATAATCAGTGGTGAAAATATTCTGAAAGAGCAACAGTTAGGATAAGTATGTAACTTTAATATCTTCCAACAATCAGTCTTCACCATTGATTCCCACTTATGGATCAGAGTGTCAAGCTTCCCTTCTTCCTGAGAAAGAAGCTGGCTCACTCTGAGTGGTAAATTATACCCTCAGCCCTCTGTGTGGGGTAGAACACCTGAGGGCAGGGGCTCTTTACAGGTCTGTCAGACCTGAGATAGTCTGGGCAAGGCAGGGCTCCTGTGACACAGGAGCAGGAGAGTTCCCCAGTAGTTCCAGTCTGAACCTAGGGGAAGATAAATGAGCCTCCTGGAAGTGCGAGTTAAAGGGGACAGGAAATGTGTGCTAATTGGCAGCAGTTAGTAATGTTTCTAGTAAGAGAAGTGATAAACTTGCCTCCAAATGAGACATATTTAACCATACCTTAATAAGCACTAATGTGAAAAACTGTGTTTTCAGTTGTTTTCTTTTTATGGACAAAAATTCTGCACAGGTCTCTTCATGGAACCAATAATTTGGAGTGTTTACTATGTCATGGTTTGAGTACAGAATGCTAAATGTGAGCTATTGTCCTATGAGAAATATAGTTGGAGTTCTTTGCTCAAACTGTGACATAGTTAAAACTCCAGATCACTGGTTCCATGATGAGAACTGTAACAGAATGCTGCCCATAAAATCAAAACAATGCAAAATACTGTTTTTACACATCACTTTTTATTCGGGTACAGTTACATATGGATCTTTCAGGCTGATGGATATTATTTCTGTAAGTGGTAACATTATAAACAGCTGCATATTAGAACTCATTTCCTGTCCTGTTTAAGCACCTTATGCAGGGCCAAAGGTGCCAGTCAGACATGTGAAGCCATGCCATCCACCTGATGCAGACTGGAGATCCTGCCAACCTGGAGGTGACCTCGTTGACATCATAAGTTGCCCTCGATTGGTGTTGAGCTACCTCCATGGCCTGGGCAGAAAGCCCTGACTGACCTGGTCTGCGGCAGTGCAGCTAAGAGTGTGCTTAGCTGCAACCATAGGTGACTGTTATAAGACACCATATGTGCCTGGTGTTCAGAAAAGCAAATTACAACATGCACTGAGGAAAAAACCTTCCTTCCGAGAGTATCCATCTGAGCAGAAGGAATCTACCTCTGGAGGTAGGTCACACATGGAGCGTCATGGCCCTGATGGAGTCTGCAGTACTTCAAGCCCTGAGGGGGTGAGGTACATCACTTGTACTCTGTGGGTGTGCGATACCATGTGAGAAGGTCTCGGGGATGTCTGGGTTGGAGAAGGGATGCCTCTACACTGCCCTGGATGCCTTCTCAAAGGCTCTACACCATGGAAGAATTACAGTACAGTACTGTAGATATAGGGAACCCTGTGGAGTCCAAATGGCAGGGGTGCTGGATCATGGCTTGCAAAAGTATGTAGGTTGATTACCTGGAGCACCTGCACCAAGAATCTCTGGTACGAGGTGTACTTTGATTCATTGTCCTCTAAGAAGGATGTTGATGGAGACAAGGTGCTGCCTTTGGGTATTGGAGGTGCTGGGGAGAAGGCCTGTGCTGGGCCCTGTCAGCCTCCCTATGCCAATACTCGAAGGCACCAATGAAGGCCCAGTGCTGATCCCGCTTTAACAGCCCTTTGGGGCCTATGAATGAGGGAATCCTCTCAAGGAAGCAATGAGGACATCTATAGGTTGATACTCCTGGTCAGAGTCACCTGGAAGGTGTATTCCTTCATCTGAGGAGTGATCCAATTTGTGCCTTTGGTGAAAACACCCAGGTGGAGAGTACAGAGCTGTACAGGTCCCACAGGGTGACCATGGTCCGTACTGGTAACAGTGACTAGCTCCAGAGAAAACTTTATCTCAAGGTCACCATCCCAACCCAAGTTGGTGCTGCTTCCAGCATTGGGCTCAGGATAAGTGACATCCTCAGTGACTGTGTTTTCCCCATTGCCATGGCTGCACCGTCCTTGACCCTTGCTCAATGTTGACTTTAATGTCATGCCCAGTGTCATCAGCCTCCTCAATGTCATGAGTGACACCGGAGTCAGGAATGACCTCCAAGACATCTTCATCAGCATCTTTCTCAGAGCCAGGCCCAGCATCGACACCACTGCCATCACTGCCTCCATCACAATATCAGGAGCCCTTACCCTCCTCATTGTCACTGGTGACACCATGGATAGTGCCAATATCCAAACTGGCAATAGAACAAGTAGCCTTAGTGCAGGTCCCTCTTCTGACACCACAAACAGTGGCAGGAAGAGGCCTGGCATCATCTTCTGTGCCACCTACTACTTTGTTAACATGAATGGCGATAACAGCATTGAAGACACCAGAGGACAATGTTGAGGTGTCCACCGGTGTAGACCAAGTGTATAGCTGCGGCACTGCCACAGCGGACATCTGCCGCTCAAGGCAGGCAGAGTGGGGAGGAGTCACAGCTGACCACACAGAAGGAGTTGACTATCAGACCCAACAGCTAAAGTCTCCGAGATCTCATTGCGGTGAGCTTGAGGAGAGGGCTGAGGATGAGGCCCTGGGGAAGGGCCTAACAACCTAGGTTTGGACTCATGTGTGCGAGGCCTGCCTCCCAAGGTGGGCTCGGGTGACCCCACCTTAACACGCGGTTCTCTAATGAAAGACAGTCCATAGAGAAGCAGGCATTGCACACATTCATGTCATGCTCCGGTCTACGGCAGGCTGCACAGGACTGAGGCCAGTCCATCATATCATCAGTTTCCCACAAGGGCAAAGATGCATGATTGGTGGTTGTCAGAAATTCTTCTTTGATATGGCTCCTTAGTTTTAGATTTTAGTGTAAAATAAGGAAACTAAGACAGCACCATGAATAAAAAGGGAAAAAGCATGGTGACTCAATGAATTCCTGCAGTGACGAGGTGAACTGAGATGCTACACTCTCACGGTGTGGAATCAATGGTGGGAAGAACAGAAATAAGATTGCTGATGGAGCTGGCAATGGTTATTGACTAGCTCACAGCACCACATGAGTGGTGTGCAGGCACCATACCCAGTAACTATTGCTGGCCCCCTGGATGAAAACTTTGCTCCCACGGGGTCGTAGGCCGAGATGCATACATGGGATTCAGTGGTGAAGGTTGATTCTTGGAAGATCACTTTTTACCTTGTTCCATGACTTGTAAAAATGTTCTTGTTCTTGGTATAAAAAAAAAAATCAAAGTTAATTCATTTATAAACCACTTTCTCGTGTTGTGCATTTAAACTTTAAGTAAGCCAAGGTTTCATACATTTTTTCAAAGTTAATTTGTCCCATAACAGAACAACAATCCATTTCATGAAAATATAGTTTTGCTCAAATGATACATAGGCAACCTGTTTCTGCTGTGGGCAGGGACTGTTGGGGACCTTAAAAGATTCAATCAGTACTGGAATTGTTGTAGGGAGAATTTAAAGTTTTCTCTAAGTTATGATTTGGATTTCTATTTTATTTTTAGATTCAGAATTTTTTTCTTTGTTCACCCTTGTGTTGCCCAGTCCCCCAGTCCTGTCACCTGTTTTCTCCAGGGCTTACCTCCTTTCTGCTTACCCTTTGCCAGTGGGCCTCCTTGGAGTGCCCGGTCACTGGTATGGATCCTCCGGGGGGTCAGGCGTCCCCCTGCAGCCATGGGGTTTTCCACTTTTTCTCCCAAGGGTCATGGACAATACATGCATAGTCTGCCTCTGCAGAGATGCCCTGACATCTTGCATGTGGGGCCCCTCTCCATGGGTGACCCTGCTGCCACCCAGATTCCTCCAGGTGGCAGATGAGGAATGGGATGCTGTCACCCCCTTCCTGAGGAAGTAGAGCTGTCATGGAGATGCCAGTCCTCCCTACCCTAGTCAGCCCCTAGCGATCCATGTCCGTTTCCAAACTTGGGTCACTGTCATAGCAGGAAGTGAGGAGCCCAGGAACTCAGCCCTTCGTGCTACTGGTACAGTCTGGATTTAACTCAAAAAAGCCACCCCACAGCTGGGTGTGCAATAGAAACAGGCAGCAATCAGTACTAGAAATACAGCACTACCCATCACACAATCAGACCACAAACAGAAAATACTGTATATCATTTTTTTTTCTTCATTTTATTCTTTTGGTAACCAGGTAAGGCCCACTAGGCACAAGTTCCTGTTTTCAGGGGCAACCCGGGAGCACTGGGGTGGTTAAGTGACTTGCTCAGAGTCACACAGTATGCAAGTGGAGGTTGTGGGAATCAAACCCAGGGCTGCTGGATGTTCCAAGCTCATTCACAGCCTGCTACTCTAACCTCTAGGTTATACTGCCAGCCCCACCAGCCCCAACCAGAGCAGTTTATTGAGGCAAAAAAACAAGACTGCAAACCTCAAAAGTGCAGATGCACTCATATGTAGTATTTTCTGTTTGTGGTCTGGTTGTGTGGTGGGTAGTGCTGAATTTCTAGTACTGACAGTCTGGATTTAGACATTTTTAAGGAAAATACTCAAATCTGAGTCACCTTTACAGGAACCCCACAGAGCAGAATGCAATTCTGCATTACAACAGTTTGCACAAGAGACAAATAGTTGACAACATACCTGTGGTGCACTTACTGAGCACTAAACATAATTGCTCTACAGAAACTGACTACATAGTAGAGAAGGAGCTAATGATAAACCATTTGAATGTTATGGGTTATCCACTCCAGGTAATATCCAGTACCATTTAACTGGCTGACCGAAGAGATAGAGGAGGTTTACCAACTAGTCAACCAAACAGATATTCTAGGATGCACAGACCAGTGTTTACCACTAACTTCTATTATTACCAACAATTGGAAGATTTTACAAGCCATGGTACAAGGTGAAAAAGTGATGCCCTGGTAAAAAAAAAGTGGTCTGCCAAGAATCAGGCTTTACCACTGATTCCCTATTATGAGTCTGGGACAGAGACACTAGGACCCCATGGGAGCAAAGCTTTTTGCCAAGGGGCCAGCAACAGCTACTGGGCATGGTAATGCAGTGTCAGTGGCTCAGTAGGTAGCACACTCACCTCTGAGGCCGGGAGATCAGAGGGCTGTGGGTTCAGTTCCCACATCTGGCACTTGGGTTAATATCCCAGTACTGACACTGTAATGCAGCATGAGAGGGGTGCTGCATTTCTGAGGTGCCGTCTTTCGGATGAGACGTTAAACCGAGGTCCCATCTGCCTGGATTGGTGGTAGTTCAGGTGGATGTTAAAGATCCCATGGCACTTATCGAAAAGAGTAGGGGAATTTCCCCGGTGTCCTGGCCAAATTTCCCTCATTCACTAAAAATACCACCAACAGCTTAATCTGGTTTCAGGTCAGTTGGCATTCATCTGTATCCCCCTCCCCCGGGTCGTGCCTGAAAATAGGCAGGATTTGTCTAGTGCACTTACCCAGTCAACAAAAGCTAAATAAATAAATAAATGGTGCCAGTGCACCCCACCAAGTGGAGCCGCATACTAGACAATAACCGTTACCAGCTACCTCACCAATCTGAGTTCTGTTCTTCCTGCCATTGAATGCACCCTGTGAGAGCACAGCGCCTCAGTTCACCTCATCTCCACAAGACTGTGTCACCATGAGTTTTCCTTTTTTATTCATAGTGCCATCTTTGTTTTCTTATCTTTCACAATGCCAAAATCCAAAACAAAAGTGGACACATTGAAGAAGAATGTCAAACAGCTCCCATCGTGCATCTTTGCCCATCTTTGATGGATTGGCATTAGTCCTGTGTGGCCTGTCTTTCTTGGACCAGAGCATGACACAAATGCATGTGATGCCTGCTTCTCTATGAACCACAGTACCTTAGAGAATGTATGTTAAGGTGGGGTCACTTGATCCCCACCTTCAGAGGCAGGCCCCACACATGTGCATCCAAGACTAGATCATTAGGCCTTCCGCTGGGCCTCTTTCCAGGACCTCTGGTTCCGTGGAAGCACAGAGTTCTCCTCGACCTCACCATGCCGATGCATTGGAGACTCTGATAGTTGGGTGCAGTGGGCATTCAACATCTTCTGGCTGGTCGACTGTGAACCCTCCACAGTCTGCTTACCTTGAACAGTAGATGTCCCCGATTGTGGGGCTGCAGCAGTATGCTTGACTACACTTGTGGACACCTTGATGTTGTCCTCATCTCCCGTGTTGTCACCATTCATGGTAGCAACATGTCGGGTGGCACCAAAGATGATGCCAGCCTCCTCCTGACACTGTTTGTTCTGTCAGAAGAGGGACAGGCACCGAAGCTTTTGACCTGTTCTTCAACCAGTTAAGATGCTGTCATGTTCCATGGTGCTGTTATTGACACCAAGTAGGGTGATGGCTCCAGACATGGTGATGGAGCTGGTGACTGCAGTGGCATCAATCCTGGGCACAGTCCAAGCAAGGCATTGATAAGTGTCATCTCAGAGGTCATCTCTGACTCCAGTGTCACCTGCAAAACTGAGGAGGGTGATGACACTGAGCATGGCATTGAAGCTGACACTGAGCAAGGATCGAGTATGGTGCTGATCATAGCAATGGGAAGAACCTTGTCTCGAAGTACAGTGCCGATCCTGAGCCTGGTGCTGGAGGTGGTGCCAACTCAGGGTTGGATGATGACCCTGAGATGGAGTTTTCTTTGGAGACAGTCACCATCATTGGTGAGGAGCAGGGTTGCCCTGTGGGACCTGTATGGCTCCGCTCTTCTGAGCTGGGGATTCCCTCCACAGGCATCAATCAGGTCACTCCTTAATCTAGGATACCCTTCTGGCAACTCTGGTAGGCCATTCCCTCTGGTCTGGCCCTTTACACAGTTCCCCAGCCCAGGTTAAGGCTGTCGAGACCAGGAGTCTCAATCTTCAGTAAATGGGCCTCACCACTTCCTTGAAAGGATGCTCTTATTCATAGGCCCCAAGAGGCTGTTAAAGTGGGATCAGCAGTGGGCCTTCATCAACGCCTGCTTAGAATCTTGTCATATGGAGGATGACACGGCACAGAATTGGCCCTTCTCCCCATCACCGGTGATAACCAGGAGGTGGTGCCTCGTCTCCATTGACAGAGGACAGTGAATCATTGTCCACCTTCCTTCTGCTGCTAAGTATGCCTTGTACCACTGATTCTTGGTGGAGATGCTTTAAGCTTTCAACCTACATGATTTTACAAGCCACGATCTAGCGGCCCTGCCACTGGGACTCCTTGGGATTTCCAATATTAGCACTACTGTCATTCCTAGATGGCTAGAATATTTGCGGAGGCATCCAGGGCAGGGTGGAGGTGTCCCTTCTCCAACTCATTCATCTGCAGGGACCTCCTCACGTGGTATTGCACACCCACATGGTCTGCAGGTGATGTACCTCACCCCACCTCATGGCTTGAAGTACTGCAGATTCCATTAGGGCCATGGCACCCCACGTATGACTGATCTCCAGAGGCAAATTCTGCTTAGACCAATGCCCTTGGAAGGAAGGCTTTCCCTTGGCACATGTCCTAATGTGCATTTCTGCACACCAGGCACATATAACAACTTATAAACTGTTGGCTATGGTTGCAGCTGAACACAGTCTGAGCTGTAGTGCTGCAGAGTGAGTCAGTCAGGCAGCCCATTGACCTTTCTACCTGGGGCCTGAAAGTATTGTAGCTTGGCAGCAGTCGAGGGCATCATACGATACCAATGAGGTGGCCTCCACATTGTCAGGAACTGCAGTCTGCATTAGGCAAATGGCATGGCTTCACCTCTCCCGATTGGCACCTTTGACCTGGCATAAGGAGCTTAACTCACACTTCCAGGGAGCTCATTTCTTGTCCTCTATGATTAGGCAGGAACAATTGGGGAACCCTACTGCTCCTGTGCCACTGGGGCCACTGCCTGGCCTAGACCAGTTGTAGGTCTTGCCAGACCTATAAGCAGTCATTGCCCTCTGGTGTTCTCTCCCACACAGAGGGCTGAGGGTATCTTTTTACACGGACGGTGAGCTAGCTACTCCCTCAGAAAGAAGGGAAGCTTGGTACTCTGATAAATTAGTTGAAATCAATGGTACCATCCCAAAAATAAATAAATAAATAAAAGAGAAAAGGTAGCTCTTCTTTTCTTTTCCTTCTCCCTGCTTGGGGTAGTTCCCCTTCTAGGTGGTATGTCCCTATTGGTTGCAAAATACAACCTGTGCCTCTTGGAACTTTCCAATTCTACTCCAGTTGACAGCAGTACTGTCTGTGGAGGAGTGCTGTGTACTAGATTTGATCAAGTTATACTAGCCTTTACCCAGGGTACACCACTGTTATTGTAGGAGAAGCAGGTCACTTTCTTCTAATGTTTCTTCTTGTGGCTATGCCATGTTATTCTTTAATTGAATAATATGCAGTTGTCTCTTCCTATGCCAGTTGTGCTATTAGGCCACCTTCAGGGGTAACTGGGTAGATGGACATATCTCAACTCCCTTGGGCTGTTCAGCCCTGCAGTTCCACAATCACCACAGATCCATTTCCTTTTTTCCTCTGGTGGAAAACGGACATACATTAATTGCTTTTCCATTGATTCTCCATCTGGTGTCATAAGGCTGCCCTTTTAGAAGTCTGTGTGCTTCACTTCTACTTCTTTCACATTGGTGCTATCTAAATCGCAACAGGGTCCCAACTTTTTGGGTAGACCCCTGTTGGTTTAGCTGCCAGAATCAGATGCTTCAGAGCTGCTGTATTAATATTACTACCCATCTGCTGTCTGGCTAATGGCGTGAGGCTCTGGTTCAATACGCAACTACCTCTTTGTGCCACCAAATGTGCCCCTCTCTCTATCTAGAGGTTGGTAGTCAGGTTTCATTTTATTTGTTTATTTTCCTATATCCTTTTCCTAGCACTTGGGGCTATGGAATCTTTGTAGCCTTCCCTTTTTCCCCCTCTACTTTATTTCTCTCCTGGAAAACAGAACTGAAGTTAGTTAGGGAGTCGACAATGGTTATTGGCTAATGCGTAGCACCACATTGGGGGTGTGTGTGCAGGTGCCATGTCCAGTAGCTCTTGTTGGCCCCTGTCCAAAAGCTTTGCTTCTGCAGGGTCCTAGTGCCTCCAGGTTAGACCCATAAGTAGCAATCAATGGTAAAAATATTCTGGAAGTGCAACTGTTACAGGACATATGTAGCTTTCATTTCTGTAAACCCCTTTGGTGGTGGCAAGAAGAGTAGTAACACTCCATAACACATTTGTAATATCTGATGTTCTCCCCCCAGAACATCCCACAGACTGGAATTTCCTTTAATCATGCTCTCACATGCAACTATCCCTGTGGACACTGCATCCTGTGTTCTAATGCTCATTAGTTATTGTAAATTAACAACAAATGTAGAAAAGAACAAGTTAAGATCAGACAAAGACTAACATGCTACTCAGACCATGTTGTATATATCCTGAAATGCCCCTGTGACCTTTCTTACATATGGAAAACCACAAGGGAGCTATAGAAGCGTATATCAAAACATAAATTGGATATCAAAAGGGCAGATGAATCTGTTGTAGCCAGATACTTTGCTGGAAAGAAACATCTCATTGTGTCCCTCAGATTTTTTAGAATCATAGACATCTGGCAGCAGAAAGGACCCTGTTGACCCATCAAGTCTGCCTACTGCCCTTGTCCCTTTTGTGTCCAGAGATCACCCACTGTTCAACCCCTTGTGTCTGTCCCATGCCCGCTTGAATCCCTCCTCTGTTTCGACCCCCACCACCTCTTCTGACAGACTGTTCCAAGACTCCACCATCCTTTCAAGGAAGTAACGCCCCCTCACATTGCCCCTAAACCTTTCTCCCTCCAATCTTAGATTATGACCCCTAGAGTAGTTCTAGCACTTTCTTTTCTCTTATATAAGCTCCCCCTATCCTATTAATCCCGTTTATGTACTTAAACATTTCTGTCATGTCCCCCCTTTCCTTCTAGTCTGCAGCAGGTACAGATGCAGCTCCCTCAACCTCTCCTCATAGGGCTTCCCATGCAAACCATGCACCATCGGTGCATCTTTTTGGACTGGAAAAAGTCACCCCACCCAGACGGGAAGGGGATCACGACTGTCTGTTGTTTGAACATAAGACCTTTCTGATTAAGAGGTTCAGCACCCTGAACCCCATAACTGGTCTTCATGAGACCTTAGATTGGGTAGCTTTCTTTTGGAAATGACTGACCTTTAGTGTTCCCCCTCCAGGCCTCCAAGCTGGTATTCCAGAAATTAGACAGTCTTCCATTGAATGGTCACTTTAGTATGACTAGAAGACATTTAATATCCTTGCACTAAAAGTTTTCTATTGTATGTATTTTCCTGTTGTAAATATATGCATTTGTAATTTATTTTACCTGTGTATCTGTTATATATATCTGTATTTTTAGTGAACCTACCTGGGGCAGTTACCACTGACCACTCTCCCTTAATGGTCACTACTTGTAGCAGTGGCCATCTAGGCCCCTACTTTAGCCACATGGCTATATAATGTGTAGTCGTAACTTAGTTGTACTTCCTTGGCATAACATAACCTGTGTTAATACAGCATGCTTATGTTCGAAGCTGCTGACTCTCATAAACCTTTTATATTAATTGTACCCCTGAATGTACACTGAACAGGTCTGGAGGTTCTCTTGTTTCAGAGAGACACTGATATTTATAGCTTTGGCTGTACTGTGTTGTAAGGGCAGCCCTCTTGACTGCGGGCATCTGATGTCATGTAGTGCATGACGTCATGATGCTGATAACGCATTCTCATTGCTGCTACAAAAAGGCAACTTTGCACTCAAGCTGACATAGGCCCCATCCAGACTAGACAGTTTAAAATGGTTTAAGTGGCTTAAACCATTTCAAGTCCATCTAACACAACTTGCATCCTCACTACAAATGGATTTAAACATGGGTTCATGAACCATGTTAAAGCCTTGATAGGACCTAGGTTTTAATACACTTCTTGAAACAGATTACAATAAAGAACTGTGTTACCTGCAAGTCTGGAAATGCAGGCACGGATTCATCTCTGCTTCAGCCCCCAGAAAGCATGTTTGGCAAGCCCTACTGAGCATAACTGGAGCAGCAAGTGTGGACCCTGCAGCAAGGATGCTTTATCTGTGCTAAAAAAACACTGGTGAACTCAGTCTGGACACAGCAACATTGTAAGTGATAAAATGTTTTATAAAGCATTATAACTTACTGTGTCATAGTCTGGACAGGGCCATAGGTGCTTTGGTGTCCTGCCAGAGTGCTAGCCAACACTCATTTGTTCTGTTTGTTTGTTTGTTTTGGTTATGTTTACATTTTCTGGCCAGGAAGGACACACAAAGTTGAGGCTTGTTTCCAGGAGTATTCTGGGAGCACCAGGAAGTTAAGCGACTTGCTCACTTCCAGGTATTCTGTGGTGCATTGCCTGGGGAGGGATTGTAGGGGGGACAGGGTTGCAATCTGTTTTAGATCCACCCTGGGATTCACTACATTCCCAGTGAGAACATTTGAATCCTTTGAATGTGTAATGGCCAGATGCATCTCAGGTGTCAGTGGCAAGATCATTCTCGTCTACAGCCATCTTGGTGGTGGGAATGTGTTCCTGCAGGAGCTGGCGGATTTCGTCGCTGGACAGGTGTTGGTAGTCCTCTAGGTTAATGGCACTGAGGGATTTCAATGCTGGGGTCAATGAGTTAATGGTCTCTCTGGTATTGACACAGACAGTTACCTCTGAGACGCATAAACATAGTCACACATTGGATCTAATCTTCTCACTTGGACTTGACATAACTGTGGTCAAGGTTGATCCGGTCATCTGGTCAGATCATCATGTAGTTGAGTTCCAGTGTGGGTCCCCTATTCTATTACCCCCCTCTGCAGAGACTATCCGATATCATCCAAAACACAAGTTGAAGCCTCGTGTAACCCCTAGATGGCGCTATCCCAGGGGCTACTACCCCTGCCTGATTTGCCACTAACAGGTTGAGGGGCCTGGATCCAATGTCGGGTGCCTCCACCCAGAGGTCAGGGTTTGCAATAGTTAAACTAACTTGGTCACAGCCCTCTGGGACACTGCAACCCCCCTTTCTTCCCACTAGTGGCCCACACAATATATCAGAATTACCTTCACAGTATACACTTACCCCCAGGATTGGTTCCGGCACTGGGACCTCCTGTGAAATGAGATACAGTGCAACAATCACAGTACAGTACTTTAACATAGACAAATACCTCAGGCAGTATAACTTTGCTGAAACAAGCAGCTCTGATTTATTTAGGGGGATATAACAAGGACAGGGGAAAATCAGGTTAATTAGCTTATCACTCTAATAATCTACCTATGGCTCTGTGCAGGCCTATCCCTATCAGTTACTGTCCTTGAGTACCCAAGCCCTAGTGGCTAGTCCAAACCGTGGCAGCTGGTAGGGGCCCTTTCACACAGAGAAAGGAAAATTAAACAGTCAGCAGTACAGTAATTCCATTTGGATTTAATGTGCAATTCAACAGGGGCGACCCTGAATTAGTACTCACGACCTCCAAATAAGATAGGGTCCTTCAATATCAGCAGGGCTACTCTTGAGCTCAAAGAGACTCTTCACACATTTATATGGTAAAAGGAGAGTACTATACCAGGCAGGCTGCTTCTCTATCCCAATCATAATTACTGCACGATACCGGGAGAACACACAGCAGATTCAGTTCCTGACAGACCAGGTGCAATTCAATAATTTCTCCAGTCTTCTACAGGGTGAGCTGGTTTCTACTCTTCAGAGATCCTTTGATTCTTTTCACAGGACAGTTCAGTCCTAACAAGCAGTTACACAAGCTGCAGGCCCGAACTCTGGGCCTTACCACGTTTTTGACTAAAACTGCACACTGAAAAGCACAGACTCCTTCCTTCTTCACTGCCAAAGCTCAGCTGAAACTCCAACCGACAAAACCGGGCAGTTCCTTTGAGTTCCTCCCAGTTCTTGACTGGATTGGCTGTCACTCACAATAGACTGCTGCTGTTGGTCCAAAAGGCACTGAAGTCTAAACTACATCTCCCAGAGTCACTGCCCACTTCAATCCTCTTGTGGCTGGCTCAGATTATGAGTCAAGTTCTGATTCGTCCAAGGCACCATTTTAGAGCTAGCTTACCCCACACTGATTGGTCCAGTTCAGCAGTTCAAAACCAGAATGGGGAACTAGGCAGACATTGTTCTGACTGCAAAGAAAGCAGATTAGGCGAACTGTAATTTCATTATCACTCTAAATGGTTTCTGGAAAACAGTTACATCTTTCAGATAGGTTCCTTTGCACTCCTAGTGACTGCAAAATGGAGTGAATTGGCAGCAGGTTGAGTGGTACTCAAACAGAGAAACACACAGTCCCCCATATAAACTAATTATGTCTGCAAGCAGAAAGCTCTTAAAGACAGTACCAGAGGTTCTAAAACACTCACTGATAAATGGCTTAACGCTAAACACATTCAGGCTTGGAGCATTCAAGCAAGCTCCTGAAGTCTTTGGGAACCCCATTTGCAGGGGTTACACCCTTCCTAGCCTGGGAAAGCTTGAGCGTCCGCATCAAGCAAGTACCCCATAAGTTTCAACTGCAACCATATACATTTGCATTAGGCATGCAGTGTAATCATCAGTCAATATATCATTTACCAAGAACACATTTCTGAAATATTGCAGTATCGTCACTCTTTACAAAGTATTACATACACATTGTACCATAACTCAAGTTATTACCTCTTGTACATGAAACCTGAAGAGGGGGCCCTTCCTATCAGTTACCTTGGGGCTGGGCGGGGCAAGGGCACCATACTTAGAGACAACACAAGTAACTTGGAGTTAGCACTGGCGCTCAGTTTGGGCAATGAGCTCGTGGACACATACACTCCTTTATGGACAACATTGAGAGGCAAATCCACAGGCCTCCCAAAGGGAATCATAACTGAGGTGCACCACAGGCTTTACAGCTCGACCAGTCTTTCTAGGGGAACTGTTATAGTCTCTGCACTCTGAGCCTCATTTTCAGCATTGTCCTCCACTTGTCAGGGAGTCTCCATGGGGTAGAGAGGCTAGAACTTGGGGCACTTTCAGCTCCAGGAGTTACAGTTTCTGAGTCCACAACATTTGGCTGCAGAGGAGAGCTTTGGACACTGGCAGTGGACTGTCAGGGCACTCAAATACTCTTCTTGTTCTGGTGTATCACCAGTCTGACCCAATCCATCATTTTCCTCCCTGAAAGCTCAAACAGTTCAACCATGCACAATGATTCCATTTCATCTGATCTGATGCTTTGCACTTCACTTTCTGGGAGCATTGGCTCCAGGGATGATGCTGAGGCTTGGACAGTCAGAAGGCCCAGCTTCATCTCCAGTATTAACTAGAGGATTGCCCGAAACAATTGACTCAGTTAGTAAGAAGGATAGTATTCAAAGTCACTCTCACTTTCTTCCGATATGGACTGACAGTCATGCTCAACTGGGACTTGTGGAGGGAACACTTTAACTGCTTCTGTAGGTGCAGACTTTCTTGATCTTTTCTTAGCAGCAGCTCTAGTCACTGGTCCAGAGGGGCATCTTCTAGGGCTCAGACTCAATTAAGATTTGTCCAATGGGCAGTAAATGATTTCTATGCATTGTTTTACATCTTTTGAATTATTCTCAGGCCTTACTTTGTACACTGGCAGATCATCTAGTTTGCCCACTACAATATAGGGAGATGGTGCCATCTGTCAGCAATCTTGTGCTTGCCATGCAGTCCCAGATTTCTTAGCAATACCCAATCTCCCTCCTGGAGTTCCTGTGCTTTCACCTTTTTATCATACCTTTCTTTGTTGGCCCAGATTTCTTTTGGCAGCCATGGTTTGAGCCAGTTAGTACGCATGAGTTAGCTGGGCCTTTAACTTTGCACATACTGTAAATAGTTGTCAGCTTGAACCCCATCAGGAGAGACCCCAAAACACACATCTACTGGTAGTCGAAGGCTTCTCTTCCAAACATCAGGCGATAGGGGAGAATCCAGTGGCATCACTTTTGGTGCAGTTATAAGCATGTACCAGGGTGCTAATTTGTTGGCTCCATCTAGGCTTGTCCTTTGGGTGCAGGGTGCCTAGCATATCTAGCAAAGTGCGGTTGAAGCAGTTCAGGCTGTGGGTCCCCTGGGAGTAGTGAGAGTGGTTCTGGACTTTCGCACTCCCACAGAGAAGCATCTCTTTGATCAGGCGGCTCTCAAGTCTCTCCCTTGATCAGAATGGATTCTTTGTGGAGCCCCATAGTGAACAAAAAGTTTTCTACAAGTACTTTGGCCACAGTGGATGCTTTCTGGTCTTTGGTGGGAAGCTTGGGCATATCTCGTGAAATGGTCAGTGACCACCAGCACATTACTGATATTTCTTTGATCTGACTCCAAACTCAGAAAATCAATACAGACCAGCTCCATGGGTGCACTGGTGGTGATGTTAACAAGGGGGCAGCCCTCTGGAGATAAGCTTTCCTCTGTAAGCAGCGACTACAAGTTCAGAATGTGGTGCTCCACATCAGCCCCATCTTAGGCCAATAGAATCTGGATCTCACCAAGGCAAGTGTTCTGTCTATACCAAGGTGCCCCATGTGGTTGTGCAGGACATCAGTACTGAGTCTCGAAGGCAGTGGGCAGCACTAGTTGTTGTTTGTCTACTTGTCCCCTCTGTCTACTGTTTCTCTGTATAACAGTTTATTGATCAATTTCAACTTAGGACCTTCTTTGTATAACAGTGCAGTTCTCAAATCAGTGAGCGTAATTTGGACATCTTTTCACTGCATAGGGCTTCTAAAGCTGCTTTGATCATGGGATGTGAGGATTGAGCCCGCACGGATACTGTCATTGTCCAGCTGAGGCAGTGCCAATGTCTATTGCAGAAAAGTGGCAATAAGCAGCAGGTATGCAATTCTCAGGGGTCCCAAGCAATCCACCATGCAGTCCACTGCGTCCGTGGACATTTGTTCCTCCCTGTCAAACTTCCGGCAGAGTGCCGAATGTCAGGTTCTGCCAATCGGACCCAATCATTCTGGGGAACAGGCCTCCGGAGAGAGCATCAGCATCTATGTGGTTCAGACCTGCTCGGTATTCAAGAGCATAGTCATATAGATAATGCAGAAAGCACCTATGGCCAGTGGCATCCAACTAACTGAGGTCTGCACATAGGTCAAAGGTTGTTGTCAGTTTTACTAGTATTTTAGCCCCATACAAGTACTCATGGAATTGGTCAGCAATAGCCCACTAAAGCTAGGAACTCTAACTTATGTACAGGATAGTTCTTTTCGGATGGGGTCAGGCTTCTACTGGCAAAGCCACTGGTCTCAGGCCATTCTCGTGCTCTTGGTACAACACAGCCCCAACCCTTGCAAGCTAGCATCAGTGTGCAGGACGTAAGGTTTTCTTAGATCGGCATAGGCCAGCACTGGAGCATGGGTAAGTTGATGTATGATCTCATGAAAAGCAGTCTCACAATCAGGAGTCCAGCGGGCCCCAAATACTTCACTCGGATGAAAATACACTCTTTCAGTCTTGAGGGCGCTGACTTTTGGTATTTTTGTGGGTTGGGGATACCTTGAGTAAGGTTAAGTAAAGGCGGATCACTCTTGAATAGTCCTTGATGAAGCGCCGATAATAACCACAGAATCCAGGAATCTTTGCAGTTCTTTTTAGATTTTTGGGCTGTGGCCAGGTGGTCAAGGGCCTCAACTTTACTTGGGTCGGTCTCTATTCCCTCGGTGGATACTATATGTCCCACATACTTTACTGATGTTTGAAAGAATTGACACTTATCAATGGACAGTTTAAGGCCAAAGTCCTCCAGTCGGTCCAATACCTTAAATAATCTGCTCTCATGTTCCTCAGTGAGCTGCCAAACACAATAACATCATCTAGGTATACCAGGCACTCTAGTAAGTTCATGTCCCCACTGCACGCTCCATCAATCGTTGAAAGTGGCTGGGGCACCTGAAATCCTTGAGGCATCCTCATGAATTCATAGCAATAAGCGGACAGATAAAGGCCGTCTTCTCACGGTCCTCTGGGACCATCGGGATCTAGTAGTACCCACTGCGGAGATCCAGCACAGAGAACCACTTGCTCCCGTTTAGGCAGTCAAAGCATCCTGAATCACGGGGCATTGTGTACTGATCAGGGATAGTCCGCCGGTTTAAGGTGCGATAATCCACACATCCTTACTGTTCCATTCTTTTCCTCACTACCACAATGGGGAAGCATAAGGGCTTCTGGATTCTTGTATTACACCAGCAGCTAACATCTCTTGCAGATGCCGTCTCACATCATCTATGTCAGCAGGTGCCGAGTGAGACCTCTCCGAAATGGTCTTTCGTCATGCAGCCGGATATTGTGCTCAGCTCCTTGCACGCATCCTACATCCCATTCCTTTAAAGAAAACACCTGGTCTCTTTGGGCAAGCTTCTCACTGATCCTCACTTTCCATTCAGCTGGCAGCGGAGTCGCGAAATCAAACAAGTCAGGCGTTACTCTGTCATTCTTCCATGAACTCTTGCTGCTGGGTAGCACTGCAGTGTCTGCACAATGCATTAGCCAGGATGCAACCTCTGTTTACTTGAATGTCTCTTTCAGACACATTATGAACTTGGACCATTACCCTTCTGGCATAAGCATGGGCTCTAGCGGGCAAAATACTAGGCTTGACCAGCAGTCCCTCTGGCAATTTTCCATCACCTGGTGCATCCAACATTAATATTTTATTCTTAACATCCTTTCTGATACAGACCTCTCCCTGTAAGGTACACTGGGCATTTGGCGCCAGGATCAGAGACTCAGGATCCTTCTTCCATACAATTCCGACCGGTTCCTCTGGTTCTGTTTTCAGCATCTCTCTGTGCCTCATAGGCCTTCTTAATTAAAGCCGGAACTCTTAAAGCTCTACTAGTCTTTGACCCCTGTTTTTCATAACACAACTGTGCCAGCCTTCCGAACATATGAGCATTTGTTCCAATCAACAAAGGGACACCATCATACAGTCCAGTGGGGGACACACTAAGGCTAGGGTCTCTCACTTGTTCGGCCACTCCAGCCACGGAGGTGGGAAAGACAGCCAAATTCGGATATACCCGAATAGGGGTAGGCCTTCTCACTTAACCCCATACATGCAGTCCTTCTAATGGTTGTAAGGTACGTCTGACAAATGCTTCTGATACCAATCCTGGAACATAATTGTCACTTGGGAGCCACTGTCTAATACAGCTCTTGTAGACACTCCATTCACCTTTACAGTGGTCTCCATGGAGGACCCACTATTCTGGACCAGTCTGGAGGCGGTGGTAGGGGCCTGGGCAACTGACCTTGCCACAAAGGACGTGAATTAGCATTTTTGGTGCCCTCACTGGGATCATGTCGTGCACCTCTTAACCACTGATTTGTTCTCCAAAGCTCTCCTTGTAGCCTATATGCAACTTTGTCAGTGTCTTTTGGGGACTGGCATTCCCTTTCATGTGCCCATCTTTCCCACAATTATAGCAAAACATACTTTCTGGAGTTTGAGCTGGCCGGGCGCCACACTGGGAGCCAGGGCAGGGTATTACTAACTGGAAACCTGGGTGCCATCTCTGTCTGCGGGTGATAAGCATTTGGAGACATCTCGTCAGTTTCTCCACTTCCATGGTCAAGGAATTGAGTTTGGAGCTGTTATCAGCAGGAGATACATGGTGGGTACCCCCACCCCCCCATAACAGATGCAGTCGGATATAGGTCAGGGGCCACGTACTTGCAGGCGTGGCCTTCATAAAGGACTGTTTTGAATTCCGGATCTCTCAACAGTTAGCCCCATTGTGGCATATCTTTTTCCTTGTCAGGCACTCATTGACTGTCAACCTCTGCCCTGAACTTCACTTGATGGGTCACCCTCAGTCACTCAGGTCGTAGCCACAGCTGTTGGTGCAGGTCCTCCGAGGTCGCCTTTTCTCAACTCCTCGAATTTCTCTCATTAACTCATCACTTAGGAGGGTGGGGATTCCAGTCGATTTGCCAGGCGTAACTGAAGCAACAGCAGTTCTGGAAGGGGCAGACTTAAAGATTCTGTCAGTCTGGTTCGGTCCAGTTCAATCGCTGGCAAACTACCCTTTCTGAGGCATTCTTGCAACAATTTTTCCAGCCGAGAGACATACACAGACAACAACTCCCCTTGGTACTGTTGTGCATTTCTTACTCTCCACCATAGGTCCTCATCAGAATCTGGGCTCCCATCACATTCTCCAAGGCCTCAAGATAGGCCTGTGCAGTCGCTTCAGGGTTACTGGCCCGTTTTAGCGGATGGTAGCCAGGGCAGGACCTCGGAGGCTCTCACTAACCCTCTTTAGCTTTAGCCTTCCGAGCATTGCCATTTCTAGCACTTGGGGGCAACATAGTCTATCCAGGTCTCCCAGTCATCCTCCCTTGGGGGTGGGGAGGGTGCCAGAGAAGATCCTCAACCTTCGTAAGAGTCGTGACTAATGGCAGGTGCAGAAATAGGAGTCTGCATTGGTTCAGCCACCATTACAGGCACTGGAGCAGGAGAGGTGTTGGGGAGGAACACCCCCAGGTGGCAAGAATAGTTTCTTCAAGTCCTCCACAGTTTTCCCTTCTCCCAGCAACCATTTAGCAAATTTCTCCTCAAAAGTTTCAGATAGTGGTGGGGGCTGATTCCCCCCCGGGTCTTTACTGTCCTTAGTTATCACTCTCCAAGCAGTGAGGGCTCCCTCTGGGGTAATGGTCTGTGGCACTTTGGAGCTATCTATGGGATCCTTAAACTCTACTAGGGCCAGGAAAGTGTGGGTGAGCAGATTAGCATGCCGACCCACCACCACAGGGTTTTGTAATCCTTCCACCTTGGAAAGTACTCCCTGCACAGTGTCCGTATTGATACCCAGGGGATGTCCAGGATAAGCATAGCATTTTGGGGTCGATCTCCTCCCCAGTACACCCTCCACCAGCTGGTGCACAGCCACTTCTGTCGGGTACCCATTTTTTCTTAACAGTGGTTATTAAATATGGCCACTAGAGGACACACAATCCCAGCGGTGAGCCTCAAGATGTAACCCCTAGATGGCGCTATCCCAGGGCTACTACCCTGCCTGATTTGCCACTAACAGGTTGAGGGGCCTGGATCCAATGGCGAGTGCCTCCACCCAGAGGTCAGGGTTTGCAATAGTTAAACTAACTTGGTCACAGCCCTCTGGGACACTGCAACCCCTTTCTTCCCACTAGTGGCCCACACAATATATCAGAATTACCTTCACAGTATACACTTACCCCCAGGATTGGTTCGGCACTGGGACCTCCTGTGAAATGAGATACAGTGCAACAATCACAGTACAGTACTTTAACATAGACAAATACCTCAGGCAGTATAACTTTGCTGAAACAAGCAGCTCTGATTTATTTAGGGGGATA
Organism: Neoceratodus forsteri; assembly: GCA_016271365.2. Classification (NCBI taxonomy): domain Eukaryota; kingdom Metazoa; phylum Chordata; order Ceratodontiformes; family Ceratodontidae; genus Neoceratodus; species Neoceratodus forsteri. Next base: position 244,237,185 of record CM057451.1, read on the forward strand.
TAACAAGGACAGGGGGAAATCAGGTTAATTAGCTTATCACTCTAATAATCTACCTATGGCTCTGTGCACAGGCCTATCCCTATCAGTTACTGTCCCTGGGTACCCAAGCCCTAGTGGCTAGTCCAAACCGTGGCAGCTGGTAGGGGCCCTTTCACACAGAGAAAAGGAAAATTAAACAGTCAGCAGTACAGTAATTCCATTTGGATTTAATGTGGCAATTCAACAGGAAGCGACCCTGAATTAGTACTCACGACCTCCAAATAAGATAGGGTCCTTCAATATCAGCAGGGCTACTCTTGAGCTCAAAGAGACTCTTCACATTTATATGGTGAAAAGGAGAGTACTATACCAGGCAGGCTGCTTCTCTATCCGATCGCAATTACTGCACAATACCGGGAGAACACACAGCAGATTCAGTTCCTGACAGACCGAGTGCAATTCAATAATTTCTCCAGTCTTCTACAGGGTGAGCCTGGTTTCTACTCTTCAGAGATCCTTTGATTCTTTTCACAGGACAGTTCAATCCTAACAGGCAGTTACACAAGCTGCAGACCGGAACTCTGGGCCTTACACACGTTTTTTGACTAAAACTGCACACTGAAAAAGCACAGGGCTCCTTCCTTCTTCACTGCCAAAGCTCAACTGAAACTCCAACCGACAAAACCGGGCAGTTCCTTTGAGTTCCTCCCAGTTCTTGACTGGATTGGCTGTCACTCACAATAGACTGCTGCTGTTGGTCCAAAAAGGCACTGAAGTCTAAACTACATCTCCCAGAGTCACTGCCCATACAATCCTCTTGTGGCTGGCTCAGATTATGAGTCCAAGTTCTGATTCGTCCAAGGCACCATTTTAGAGCTAGCTTACCCCACACTGATTGGTCCAGTTCAGCAGTTCAAAACCAGAATGGGAACTAGGCAGACATTGTTCTGACTGCAAAGAAAGCAGATTAGACGAACTGTAATTTCATTATCACTCTAAATGGTTTCTGGCAAACAGTTACATCTTTCAGATAGGTTCCTTTGCACTCCTAGTGACTGCAAAATGGAGTGAATTGGCAGCAGGTTGAGTGGTACTCAAACAGAGAAACACACAGTCCCCCCATATAAACTAATTATGTCTGCAAGCAGACAGCTCTTAAAGAGACAGTACCAGAGGTTCTAAAAACACTCACTGATAAATGGCTTAAACGCCAAACACCATTCAGGCTTGGAGCATTCAAGCAAGCTCCTGGAAGTCTTTTGGGAACCCCCATTTGCAGGGGGGGTTACACCCGCAAACTCCAGGATGCACTGGATGTCTTGGGCATGTTGCTAGCTTGTGTGCAAGGTACAGAGGTGGGCACTGATTGCTATAATGTGGCACTTACAGCTGCCCTGGACTCTATTGCACCTTTCCACATTTGCCCCATGACCTCCTGCCATGGCTCACCCTAGTATTATGCTAAGCTACACCAGTTGAAGACTAAGGGACATAGGTTGGAGCATTCCTGGAGAAGATCTGGATCTATGGAGGACAGACTGGCATTGAGACTTCATTACGCTGAATATCAACGGGTAATTGACCACAATAAGAGAATTTTTGTCTCGGTCGATTTGTTGCAGTGAAAAGTCCCCCAGCTATGCTCTTTCACACTGTAGACAGATGGTTAAATTCCCATCTGCAGTCCATGCGAGTCATTTCTGCAGAAAGGTGCAAAGAGTTTGAGCTTTTTTTTTTTTACTGACAAAGTATCCGCCATTAGATCCGGTATTTCTTCTCTTGGCCTAGCTGGGGCTGGGGGTAGCCAGCCTTGTGCGAGCATTGATCTGTCTTCCTGGGATGAGTTTTGACTTATTTTGGAGGCTGAGATCATCTGGGTGGTCACCAGTTTGCGTCCCACCAACTGTGAACTGGATCGGGGTCCAACATGGCTAATTATAGGATGCACTGAAGTCCTAAGCCCAGTTTTCATGGAAATCATGAATGGATCCTTGAGGGAGGGTATCTTTCCTTCGGCCCTGAAAAGGATGATGGTGAGGCCCCTTCTAAAGACGTCATCCTTGGACCCTGACTTTCTCACGAATTATAGGCTAGTCTCTAATCTTCCCTTTTTACGGAAGGTTATTTAAAAGGTAGTGGTTGAGCAGCTGTTAGACCGTTTGGGGTGTCTTTCTATCTTTGAACCTCTTCAGTCTGGTTTTCGGCCTTGGTACAGCACTGAGACAGCGTTGGTCAGGGTGACACATGATCTCCTCATGGCAAGGGATCAAGGGCAATGCACTGTTTTGGTGCTGTTGGAACTTACGTCTACATTTGACACAGTGGATCATGATGGGGTTTTGATTGATTGACTGTGGAACTATGTGGGCACTACTGGTGCAGTTTTGTGCTGGTTCGGCTCATATTTGCCCTGGAGGATGTAGCACGTGGTTCTGGGGAAATTTACTTCAGGGTCATCTGTGTTGTCCTGTGGTGTTCCTCAGGGTTCAGTCTTCACTCCCATTTTATTCTCCGTGTATAGCTGCCTCTAGGGGAGATCATAAGACGGTACAATGTGGGGTTTCACTGTTGTACAGATGATACCCGGTTGCACCTGTCCTGTGCCCCAATGATACTTCTGCATCTTCTGTGCTGAGCTGCTGTTTGGCTGAGATAAATAATTGGATGGCCGCCAACTGGTTATGTCTCAGCCCAGGCAAAAACAGAGGTCATGGTTATTGAACCTGATCGTCGGGCTTGCCTGCTGGTGGTGAAGTTGCTCTCCCTGTTTTTGAGTGGACAGCCCCTTTCAGCAGTGAGTGTGGTCAGAGATGTGGGGTCATACTGGATGACAGATTAACCTTTGAACAGCAGGTATCATCTGTTGTCCAGTCTGGCTTCTTTCATCTCTGGAATATTGCCAGGATCCGGCCATTCTTAGCTCAGGATGACCTAATGACAATTAGCCATGCTTTTGTCACCACAAGGTAGGATTACTGTAACTCCATGTACCTAGAGCTGTTTGGAGGTTTGATGAGTCAACTACAGCTGGTGCAGAATGCTGCAGCATGGATGTTGGTGGGTTCCTCACCGAGGGGTCACATTACTCTTGTTCTGCATCCCCTGCACTGGCTGTCTCTGTGTTCATGCATCACCTTCAAGATCAGGTTGTTAAGATACAAGGCCTTGTATGGTTTGGGAACAGACTACTTGAAAGTGCTCCTGATTCCTTATCAACCACTCCGCCCACTCCTCTTTATTGAAGTTGGACTGCTGGTGGTCCCCACCTCAAGACTCAGGTCATCAGGTGATAGAGCCTTTGGGGTGGCAGCTCCTATTATCTGGAACTCAGTCCCCCAGCATAATCATGCAGGCAGCTTGGTGGAGGCCTTTAAAGCCTCATTTAAAACCTTTTTATTTGATCAAGCTTTTAATGGGACCTGATTTATTTTAGTTTTATCTTGCTAATATATTTTATAATTTATTGATCTTCCTGGACATAAAGTTTCCACCACTCATTCACAATAATGGGAGTACACGGGCGCACTAGGACCCAGTGGGAGCCAAACTTTTTTCAGGAGGGCGGCTCAAGATGGAGACGCGAGGGCTGACACAGCGAACCAGGCTTCATGAGTATAGACTATCTCGGCGTCGACCGTCCAATCACCTCGGTTCCTTTTTTCCTGCCATTGAGTGCGTTTTAGTGATGACGCCGCTCGCCGGCCGGGAGTCAAACGTCAAACAGCAGCTTAGTTTTCAGTTTTATTGTTTTGTATATTATCACTAATAGTACTGAGTACATTTTAATAAAATATACTTACTTGTACAAGAAAGAAGTCTTCAGCCCTCCTTTGATAGAGTTGACCATGAGTGGGGCAGGTGACAGTAGGGAGACTTCGCATGAAAGCTGTTCAGTCAGTCAGGCTGGGTCTGGTCCTCTGCCCTCTCCAGAGGGGGGGTCTGACAACAGACGGTCTGGTGCTCGAGGGGATGGGCGGTCCCCCTGGAAACATAAAAAGAAATGGTCTCATTCACGGCACCATTCGTCCTTGAGTTACTTCTTTGGCATCATTCGAGGTCGCCCTCTGGTACATCTGCATAGATGGTCAGTTGTCGGGGTCCGAGGCCGGTTTCTGCATCTTCCGGAGTCGCTAGTTTCTGTCTCTGGCAGCCGGCTTCTTCGACACCAGAGCCCCTCTCCATGTATTGGAGGGGCTTCTGGTGAGCAGTTTCATCATTGGGCCGCTCTTATGGAGCAGTGGGCTCGGCGGTTGTCCTGGCTGCCTGAACCAGCCAGTCCATCACCGGGGCCTTCGGGCCTGTTGGTTTCAGATCAGCGGGCGGGGCAGTTAGGACTTCCTAGTCATGCAGCGCCTCCTTTGGTACCATCAACTCCACGCTCCGGTGTCTAGCCCCCTCACATGGCTGCGGCGCAGGGGTCCACACCGATGCCTGTATCTCCTGCCATTTTTCATTCTTTTCCTTCAAATCATAGTTTGTAGACTTCTGCGGTGGTGCCGCAGCCTGTGATGCTGGCTTCTCCAGCGCCGGGGTCTTTTGCGGTGCCGTGTGTGGTGTCGACTCGGTGCGCACCGTCTGTGCTGCCAGGGGTGGTGTTGGTGCCGTATGCAGTGCAGCACACCCTGCTGGCATCACACACGCTGCCGCTTTCAGTGTCGGCACTGCGTTTGTACTCGGTGCCGCTCTCTTCAGCGGTGCTGGGCGCGTTGGTGGCGCTGCATAGATTTCAAAGGTTCTCGACACCGATTCTGTCTCCTTCTCTTCTTTCTCCTGGTTTTCACTCCTTTTCTGTCTATACAGTCCACCCTGGACTGTCAGGAGAAGATATTGAGCCTGATCCTGATCTGCAGCTGGGTGATGATTTCGATGCCGACTCTGCCTTGGGGGCAGGGATCAGTCCTCCTGCAGAGACTGTGGTCGAACACCTTTCCTTTAAGTCTCTGCTCATGAATTTAAATTCTACTCTTTCTCTTCAGACCACGGAAATCAATCCTGGGAAGTTTCTACGCCTCCAGTATCTACATGTTCCAGAAATCCCTATGGATTTCACCCCTCCGGTGCAGCCCTCTTTCGAGACTCTTTCCCAGGTGGTGTGGAACAGTCTGGCTCTTATTCCCTCTATGGCTAAGTCCATAGATAGGAAATATGCCCCTCCCAAGGATCGTCCCATCTTAGCCTCACAAGCCTTTGCTGATGTCATCATGGTCCTGGCAGAGAATGATAAGGCTGTTCTCCCTCAGGAATCCACAGCCCATCCTATAAATAAAGAATCTCGCAAGACCGACTCCTTCGGGAAGCGAGTCTTTGCTGCCTCAACTCTGGGCATGCGTATTACTAGCTACCAGGGTTATTTTTCTCAATACAAGTATGTTCTTTGGCATTCACTCAAAGCAATGGTAGAAGCTCTGCATGAGTTGGAGGTTAATTCAGAGCTACTGCACACCATAACTAGAGGTATTGAGTCCAATAATCAACTGGTTAAAGCTGCAATTGATGCGTTTGATACTGCTTCCAGAGTGGCGGCGCTAGCATTTGCATTCGTTGCCATTCCTGGCTACGTACTTCAGGCTTTACGAATGACGTCCAACAAAAGTCATCACCTTATCCTTCGACGGTATGTATCAGTTTGGGCCTCAGGTGGAGCAAGCACAAGAGGCTACTCAGAAGACCAGGTCTGCCATTAAGACAGCTAGACCCCCACCCACACCCTCTCGAGGAGGTGGGAACAAGGGTCAGTTTCACAACCGTCAGTACTTTTGTGGCAAAGGCAGAGGAGGTTTTAACAGAAACCAAACTCCTCAGCCACAAAAGAAAATGCAGCAGAAAACACAGGGCCCGAAAGCGCCCAGTGTCACCTTCTGAGTTTCCAGCCCAGGTTCCACCTCAGCTGTCTGAGAGGGAGTCTTCCTCGGCAGTAAGAAGACGTCTGACTCAGTTCTACAACCAGTGGAAGTCTATAACTTCAGACAAATGGGTTCTCAGGATAATCCATGAGGGGTACTCTCTCAACCTGTCGGAAACCCCTCCGGATCATCCTCCCAAGCGGCAGCCCAGGCTGTCTGCTGCGAAGTCAGGCGTTCTTGCTTCCGAGGTGCAAGGCCTTCTGAACAACAGGGCAGTAGAAGTAGATCTTACTTGAGACACAGCTCTTGCAGCAGGTTACACCATTAGGGCTGAAGCGGTAGGCGTCAGGACCCCACGGAAAAATTCTAGCTAGCTATCTTCAGCGGGGACCTTGACGTCGTCCCGCCTCCGGCGTCAGGCGTGGTACATAAGAGGCGTCCGCCAGATTCCCCAGTTCTTTCCGCCGTCGACTTGCATGTCTCGACCCTTTGGTTGGTTTCTAGCATCGGCAGTGGTAAAATGTTTTCCTACGGAAATTCGTTCTCCGAGTTCAGTTTTTCTCTGATGCCTCCTGACCTCGGTCACTCCTGCGAGATGCGCCTGTGGGAAGCAGATCCCATTCAAGGATCCTTTCGGCCTGTCCGGTGCCTAGGCTGAACCCGACACCCAGTCCTGCTCCTTTTGCCAGGGTTTCAACAGCAGAACCTGGATCCGTCATGAAGGCCCTACAGGCATTCCTGCTAGAGCAACTCAAGACCATGGCTTCCAAGGGGATTCTTAGCAGAAGGCCACAAGCATGCTGAGAAGCACAGGAGAAGGCCCTTCCAGGTCCCGTTTAGGGCCTCCGATTACGCAGCTCTGGCTCCAGGTCCGACCGCTCTCCTTCCGGGCCAGCTCTCAGCCTCTCCCGCTGCGGTGAGAAAATCTTCATCCTCTTCTCAGGCCAAGACTCCCAGGCCTTCCTCGTCCTCCAAGGCCCTGGCTAAGTGGGGATCGCCACCATCACCACAAGTCGGGTTCCCGCCATTCTGAACCCGGCGTCAGGTCTCTTCCTTGCTTCCTCCTCTTCACGGAAAACCAAGGAGCTCACCTCACTTAAGAGGCGCAGGGCCTCGGCGCGGACAATCCGACGCTCGGCCTCTGCCACAGGTCCCCAGGCCATCGTCCGTCAGAAGACCATCGCCCGGCCAGGCCAACTCATCACGGACACGGTAGAGGACCCGGCACCGCTCAATTGAGAGAGGACCCGGCGCCTCCGACCCGATGTCGGTCAGGAGACCATCACTGAGGAGGAGTTAACTCAGCCCCTAGGACCAGGCAGGCGACCCCAGTCCTGTTGAGACTCCCAGGGAACCCTCGCCACAACCCGAGCCCCTGTGGAACCGGCGCGGGACCCTCGACCGTCCTCGGCGCCGGGCGTCGTCAGGCCTTTCTTTTCAGAGGTGAAGGAGCTTTTCACTTACTGGTGGGATACCATTAAAGGACATGGTCCCCACTCCCTCGCCCTCCCCTCCCTCCTCCTCCTCCTACACCAGTTGCTCCTCCGGTTCCTGCGCTTCCATCTCCGTCTGCCACCCAGGCCGGTTACCTCTCCAGGAGCCCAGGACCCCTCAAGGGAGACTAGATAAAGAGACCTCCATCCAGATCCTCTTCTGAGTGACCCAGTCCCAAGAGACCCAGAAGGCGCGCCGTTAGCCTTGACGGAGGACACCAGGATCAGAGTTTTCTACATCCAGATCCCATCTCCCTCTCCATCCCTTCTCGGACACACGTGAGCTGCAAAGTCTCCTCCGGATGACCCTTCATTCTCGGATATCATGAGACACATCCAGGAGAACATGGGATGGGATGCGAGAGAAGTTAGACTCCGAAGGCTGCGCCTTGAAGTATCTTCGACAGAAAGGACCCCAAGCCTGTGGTGGTGCCACCCTTGGTGAGACACTTTTGTGGGCGTCACCAGGCAGCATGGGCGTCCACATTCACTCCCGGCGATGCGAGAAAGCTGACGACAGCCTGTACAAGGCTCAAGAGACCAGTACTTGACCAGCATCCCTCAGGCCAAGTCTCTGGTCATAACAACCTCCTCATGACGGTTCCAGAGACCGCAACATCTGACACTTACACCACCGGACCAAGAGTCAAGCAGCTGGACTCCATGGGTAGGCGCCACGTATACTTCACTACCTGCGCCATCAGATCCTAAATTATTTGACCCACATGGTGACAGTTCCAAAATGCCTGTGGGAGCAAGATCTGGATACGGCTGAGAAAGTACCAGAAGGTGAGCAGAAGGAGGAGATGTTGCAGCTCCTCCGTGCGGAGTTCGGACGTGGAACCCAGGTGCTACAGGCGAGTGTCGACTCTCGCGGACTCCTCGGCCTGAGCAGCAGCTTCAGGTGTATGCCTCCGGAGGCACTCTTGGCTCAGTGTCTCCGAGTTTTACTCGAGAGCGTCCAGAAAAACATCATGGGCGCCCCATCGTCGAGAAGTTTTGTTTGGTAAACCCTCAGAGAAGATAATTACAAACTCAAGAGGCCGGGAAGGGCGGTGAGGTCGGTTCAGGCCATGTACCGACCAAGCTTAGTTCCTTTCATAGGAACCAAAGCGATTTCATGGGCGGATGCAGAGACAACAGTCCGCCCTGTTCCCACAACAGAGGGCTCCAGTTTCCAGAAGCCCAGGAAAACAACCCGCAGGTCAAAGCCAGTGCACCCTAAGCGGTCCAGCCAGCGGGACCCTCGCCGCTACAGCCTGACTCCTTCCTGGCCCCCGCCCTCAGGATCAGCGGGACGTCATGGTGAGAGTCGCATTCTTAATTTCCTGCGGGATGGCAGACTAACCACCGACAGGTGGGTTCTACAGTTAGTCGGAAGAGGCCGCTTTATAGAATTCAGCGGAAAAGCCACCTCGAGGCCTCCGTTGCTCTCCCGGTCGCCGGGTCAGCACAAGTCATTGATCGGGCAAGGTGCTGCGTGCTCCTACAAAGGGAGCGATGAGTGCGTCCCAGAAGAACTCAGAGAGGACGGGATACTATTCCCGCTAACTCCTGGTTCCAAAGACAGGGGACCTCAGTCAATTCTATGGACCTCCAACGACCTCAATTTGTCGATGCATACTAAAATTCTGCATAGTAACTCTTCGGGTCTTATTCCCATGCTAAACAGGGCAGCTTTTTAAGCGTCTCTAGATATCAGGGCAGCTTACCACATCCCTATATCTCAAAGCGCACAAGAGGTTCCTGCGCTTGAGTTTCAAACCATCATCTTCAGTTCGAGCCCTTCCATTTGGGCATCGTCGGCACCCAGGGTCTTACCAAATGCATAGCAGTCGTGGCAGCGTCTAAGAGACAGGGCCATTATGTGTTCCGTGCGGAACGATTGGCTTCTCATAGCCGCCTCGAGGCGTTGTTATAAGCGATCCAGAGCACCCAGGACCTGTTTCGATCTCTGGGTATCCTAATCAGCGGCAGAGTCCCTCCTGGTACCGTCGCTGAAACTGCAGTTCATAGGCGCGGTACTGGACACTGTTCAGGAGAGCATTTCTTCCAGGCGACAGAGGCGGGCGCATCAGATCCCTCATCACAGGAGCTTTTGTCGAACAAGACCGCCACCAGCCAGGTCGGTCGCCCGCTTGCTCGGACACATGAGCTGTAGCCATTCTACTGTCCCTTCGCCAAGGCTCCACATGCGGGTAACTCAGTGGATGCTCAAGGTGTAATGGGACCAAAGGCAGAACCACAGCATCTGGTCAGAATCACGAATACGCAATTCGAGACTGGCAGTGGTGGCTAGACCAGGGACACTCTTTGTGGGCATCCCGTTCATAGCGCCATCCCGGAGGTAATCCCTCACCACAGGCGCCTCAGGTCTGGGTGGGAGCACACCTGGGCGGGGTGAAGTCCCAGGTACTTGGACCCCTCTGGAGGCCCACCTCCATATCAACGTCTAGAGATGAGGGTGGTCCTTTATGCTACAAAACTTTTTCAGTCAGAGATCCCGCCGAGTACTCTCCTGCTTCAGACAGACAACACCGGTGATGTATTACCTCAACAAACAAGGAGGTGCACCTCTTACCCCTTTGCAGGGAGGCCATGAGGTGTGGGATTGGGTAATCCGACACAGGCGCGAACCTGATTACAGTACATGTTCCGGGGTGGACAACACAGTGCAGATGGCCTGAGTCACTCCCAGGCCAAGAGTCCACAGTGGGAACTTCCAGGAGGTAGCAGAGGATCTGTTTCTTGATGGGGAACTCCAGGGTGGACATGATCGCCTCCCCATCCAACACAAAAACTGCCCAATATGTTGCTCGCTAGATCCAGGGCCTGGTGTTTTCTGGTGAGGCCGCGTTGTCCCTCTCCTGGGCGGACAGATTCTCTCGCTTTCCTCCCTTTCCGTTGATCCAGAAAGTTCTTCTCAAACTCGCAGGAGCATGCAACAATGATCTGGTGGCCCCTTTCCTGGCCCAGAAAGATCTGGTTCACTGTAATTCAGCTGTCCGGGAACCTCCGCTCCCATTGCCATTCAGCTCCCACCTCTTGTCTCAGGAGAAGGGTTCACTGGTCCACCCGGACTTACGCTCACTGAACCTGCATGCATGGCTCCTAGAGACATAGCCATCTTGCGTCACGGGGTCGCGCAAGAGGTTGCGGAAGTCCTTTCTGCAGCCAGAAAGCCGGCAACGCATGCGATGTACGCCATGAAATGGCGCCGTTTTTGTCTATGGTTGCAAGCACGCGGCCTTTCCCCTTTAGGTTGTCAGTGAAAGCGTTGTTAAAGTACCTGCTCTCCCTTTTCCCTTCGGGTCTCGCCTACTCCTGTATTAAAGTGCACCTCTGTGCCATTTCAGCTTATCACCTCCCGGTGGGACAGCGTACAGTGGCACAATTAGATGCCTGTCGACAATTCTTAAGAGGGGTGTTACACCTTAGGCCGCCCATGAGGACCCAGTGCCTCCTTGGGACTTGCTCTTTGTCTCATGGAGCAACTCTACCTTCCCCCTTTGAACCTGTCGCGGATTGAAACTCGTTTTCTGTCGTGGAAACGTTGTTTTAGTTGCTGTTCGTCAGTGAGAAGGTTTCTGAGCTTCAGGCTCTCATGTGCAAAGAGCCTTATTTAATTTTCCACCAGGACAGAGTATCCATCAGGACTGATCTAAATTCTTGCCTAAGTGGTTTCCCACTCACTCTCAATCAGGATATTGACCTGCCGGTCTACTTCCTAATTACTCTAACAGAGGAGCGCTGCTTCACACCCTGGATGTTCACCACAGCTTAAGGTACTATCTGAGCAGAACTAAGCAACCGTGTACGAGACAAGCTTTTCGTCTCCTTTACTGAAGGATGATGGGCCAACCAAGTATCAAACAGTCCCTGTCTCGCTGGCTTGTCCAGTGCATCTCTTACTGTTATGATATCAAGCGAAGCCCCTCCCAGGAGCAGTCCGGGCCCATTCCACTAGGGTGTGGCCACATCCTTTGCTAACATCGAAACATCTCCACCTCTGCCATTTGTGCTGCAGCCACTTGGAGCTCTGTTCCTTACCTTTATCAGGCATTATAGCTTGGACATCGCTTCTGACAGAGCGAGCCGTGCCTGGCAGTGCTACAGGGTCTCCTGTCCTAGATTCAGGACCTGGGCGTTCTTTCTTATTTCACTCCCAGAGTGTTTGCAAGCGCTACTGCTTGGGAATCAGTCTAATGGTGTAACCTGCTGCAAGAGCTGTGTCTCGAAGTAAGATAGTACAGTTACGTAAGAACCTACGTAAGAGTGATCTTGAGAACAGCTCTTGCAGCAAGCTCCTCCACCTTCCCCTTGGAGGAGGCATGGCTTAAGCCTTTGTTAACAGGGATTTTTCCGTTTGCCTTCTGACGATGGATCCTTGGTCTCCATTTCAATGTCAGCCTGCGGCTGGAAGTCTCCGCGGGAGAACTGGGGAATCTGGTGGGACATCCCACTTATAGCCACTAAACGGCGTCGGGCGGGACCAGCGTCGGAAGCGTCCCGTGAAGATAGCTAGCTAGAATTTTTCCGTGGGGTCCTGACGCCTGCCGGCTTCAGTCCTAATGGTGTAACCTGCTGCAAGAGCTGTTCTCGAAGATCTGCTGTTACGGTAAGTTCTTACGTAACTGTACTTTCCACTGGATCAACGAAACACAGGTTTCTACTCCCATTACTTTCTGGTTCCAAAGAAAACTGGCGGCATGCACCCTATTCTCAATCTCAGAAAGTTAAACAAATTCCTCTACAAGGAAAAGTTCGAGATGATATCACTTGGTACCCTGCTACCTTTGATTCATCAACATGATTGGCTAGCCTTCCTGGACATGCAGGATGCCTACCAACACATTCTGATACACCCAAAGCATCACAAATACCTAAGGTTTGTGGCATTGGGTCAACACTATCAATTCAGAGTCCTGCCCTTTGGGCTATCCTCGGCGCCTCAAGTTTTTATATGGTACTGTGCAGTTCTCATGGCGCATTTAAGGAAAATTGGAATTCAAGTATTCTGATATCTGGATGACTGGCTTCTATCAAGCCCTTCCAGACAAGAGACTCTGGAGGTCGTGGCCACAGCCTTAGACTTCCTCACGTCCATGGGAGTCCTGTTGAACCTCAAAAAGTCGCAGTTGCAGCCCTCCCAGAAGCTCCTCTTCATAGGAACCCTTCTGGACACTTCCTGCGTGAAAGCATTTCTTCCGGAGGACAGAAGGAGCAATATCCTGCAGATGGCCTGCTTCATCAGAGAACACAGCTCAGTTTGAGCTCTCTCTCAATGCAGCAAATGCTGGGTCTCATGGCATCCTCGGTGTTCTCTGTGCCTTTGGCTCATCTCCACATGAGAACCACTCAGTGGATGCTCAGTACTCAGTGGTCCCCAACCACTCACCCTCAGTCCTTTGTCATCAAGGTGACAGAACCTCTGAAGAGGTCCCTCACCTGGTGGTCTCAGGAGGATAACCTTCTGGAAGGATATCCCTTCGCCCCTCTGGATCATCAGATCTCCTTTACCACGGAGGCGTCCCTGGTGGGTTGGAGACCCCACTGTCAGGATCTCCACACCCAGGGCACATGGACTCAGGATGAGTCTCAACTCCACATAAACGTTCTAGAAATGAGGGCCATCCTCTATACAGTCCAGGCTTTGAAGGATATACTCTGTCACAAGACCATTCTCTTTCAAATGGACAACAAGGCAGTGATGTACTACATCAACAAACAGGGTGGTGCACACTCTTACCCATTATGCAGGGAAGCTATGAGAGTGTGGGAATGGTGCCTGGAGCACAAGACTCTGATTAGGCAGTTTATCAGCCAGGAGTACAAAATGAACTTGCAGACTGTCTCAGCAGAACAGAGGCAGATCCTCACAAGTGGTCTCTCAATTTAACCATCGTTCAGTCACTCTTTGAAGAATGGGGAACTAGGACCTGGACCTTTTTGCGTCCCCACTCAATGCAAAGCTGCTTCTCTTCTGCTCCAGAAATCCAGGACCTGGAGTTTTTTTTCAGGATGCATTCAGGCTGCAGTGGACAAAATGCTTTCTTTATGCATTTCCTCCTTTTCCCCTAGTTCAGAGAGTACTGCTCAAATTGGAGGCACGGGGGGCAGAATGATTCTCATTGTCCCATTCTGGCCTCATCAGATTTGGTTTCCTCTGATCCACAGGCTATCGGAAACCTCTCCGAAACTGCTTCCCCTTCAGATGAACCTTCTGACCCAGGGCCCAGTAGTTCATCCCAACCTGAGGTCTTTTCACCTCCACGCTTGGCTCCTGAGGAGATAGAGGTGAACAGGTTTAATGTTTCTCGTAGAGTTTCAGATATTCTTTTAGCTGCACGCAAGCCAGCTACCAGAAAAACCTACACAGCTAAATGGAAACGTTTCTCTATCTGGTGTGCAAAATCCTCTTGGAATCCTTTTTCCTGCCCACCAAATAAAGTCTTGGAGTATCTCTTAGACCTCTCGAATATAGGTCTGCAATACTCAACAGTCAAAGTTCATCTTTGTGCAATTTCTGCTTATCATGAGCCAGTACTTTCCATGTCTCTGGCTCAGTTACCTGTAGTTAAGAGGTTTTTCAAAGGTATTCTGCATACCAGACCTCCTATTAGACATCCAGTTGCAGTCTGGTACATTAACCTTGTGCTAGTCATGCTCACTTATAAACCTTTTGCTCCCCTAGCTACTTGCGAGTTGAAATTCCTCACTTGGAAGATGGCCTTTCTGGTGGCCATTACTTCTGCTTCGTAGGGTATCAGAAATACATGCCTTGGTCATGGACCCCCCCGCTCGTATACTGTATTTCTCACAAGGACAAAATAATTCTTAGGACTCATCCTAAGTTCCTTCCTAAAGTTGTCTCAGAATTTCATCTGAATCAAGCTTTAGTCCTTCCTACCTACTTTGCTAACTTCCAGAATGAGGGAGAGTATACCCTTCATTCTCTGGATGTAAAGAGAGCTTTGCAGTTCTATCTGGACAGAACAAAAGAAATTTGCAAGGCTCAGCAACTGTTTGTCTCCTTCAGTATGACCCGGCTGGGTCAGCCTGTTGCTATCGGGTGCATTTCAGCATGGTTGGTGGCATGCCTTCACCACTGTTACTCCATGGCACAGGTCAAGCTGGAAGGCAGAGCGTACGCTCACTGTACCAGAGCAGTCATGGCACCTCTGGCAGACATTTGCACTGTCTCCATTGCAGACATTTGCAATGCGGCTACCTGGAGCTCCGTGCACACTTTTGTTAAGCACTACGCCTTGGACGTCCATGCCAGACAGCATCACTCCTTTAGCAGGACAATTCATAATGGACTTCTGTCCTAAAAAGTGAGCTCCTCTCTCCTGCCGCCCATCTCGGGGGATTATTTAAGCTCGGTACTCTCCCATTAGTGTGAATGAGTGGTGGAGACTTTATGTCCAGGAAGATATGGAAATTACATACCTACTGTAATTCTTGATCTTCTTGGACGAAGTCTGCACCACTCATTTACATGCCCGCCCGCCATCCCCCAAGCTCACTTCTTTGTTTATGGTCTTCACTTCTTCAGTCTTTGGGCTGTGAAGACTTGGTTATTTGACCCTTCTTACATGGGTCATTCGGACTATCTTATGTCCGATTGTTAGTTTAGTCCTTTCTAGGTTGGTTACGCTGCACCTCCTCAAAGAAAAAAGGTACTGAGGTGGTTGGAGGGTTGACGCTGAGATAGTCTATACCGCGTGAGCCTGGCTTGGCTTATGTGCCGCCCCCTCGAGGCTCCATCTCGGGCGCCGTACTCCTGAAAGTTCGCCCCGGCTCAGTGCCTCCGCCGTACTCCCATTAGTGTGAATGAGTGGTGGAGACTTAGTCCAAGAAGATCAAGAATTACAGTAGGTACATAATTTCCATTTTGTGGTTTAATGTTTGTAAAGCACTTCATGGATTGAGCACTTATATAAAATAAAATGTGCCTTACCTTGCCTCATGGTCACACTATATGCAAGTGGTAACTGTAGGATTCAAACCCAGTTCTCCAGGTTTGCAGCTCAGTGCTCTTTACCCCTCTGCTATACTGCCTCCTGTTCTGGACATGATCCAAGCTTGGGCCTTCCTTCCAAACAGCAGAGTGAAAGCAGTCTTGCAGATGGCATGCTTATCATGGAGCACAAAACTGCCAGTTCATTCCATGCAAAACGTGCAAGGCTCATGACACCCCTGGTGTTCATGGTCCCCACATCAAGGCTGCACCTGAGAATGCCTCAGTAGATGCTCAGATCCCAGTAGTCTCAAGCATCAGACCCTCAGAGCTACCCCATTCAGGTGACCAAACCTCTAGTGAGGTCCCTGTTGTGGTGGTCTGTGAAGGAGACCTCCTTCAGGGTTTCCCCTTCTCCACACCAGAGCCAAAGGTGAACCTTACCACAGATGCCTCCCTGCCTGGGTGGTGAGTCCACTGTCAGGCTGTCCAGTCACAAGAGGTCTGGGATGCCATCAGTGCAGTTCCATATAAATGTGCTGGAGATATGTGCAGTTCTTTACAGCCTGCAAGCTCTAATGGATTTGGTCAACCAAAAGACAGTTCTCCAGACAGACAGGTTGCTCATGCAGTGGGGCTGTGTCAGGTCAACACCTCTCATTGGGCAGGTGCACTGACAATGGGCAGTACTGCACCCAAAGGGAAAGACAGACCTCCCAGCAATGCAAAAAGAAACAGTCCAGGTCCCGTACATGCAGGACATTGGGATCTTTGCACTGTTCGACTACTGCCTCTTCCTCTTCTCATAAGAAGAGGAAGAAATGGCACCAGTCGAGATAATCTTCTGACAGATCTTTTGAGAGACACTTGACTTCTATGGGTCTGGGTTTACCATGGTCAATGCTGGGGAACCCCTGGGCCTATGAGGTTGCTGTCTCCATCCCGGAGCCTCCCTCTGTCTTCTAGAAAGGACACTGGTGGGCAGTTTAGTCACTTCCTAGCTCTTATGGAGCAGTGGGTGCAGTGTGCAAGTCATGCGGCACTGTTTCTGATGCTGGCCCCTGACCCCCTTGGCATTGGCTGCACTGGTGCCACTGCATGACTTAGGTGTACAGCCATCTATGGGATCAGCCTCTGAGCTGGTGCTGCAGGCAGCATTGCCAGCTCCTGCCCCATTTGTTGTGTCGCCTCTATCCCTTCCAGGAATAGGAGCAGCCTGGGTGCCGCAGCCGGTCACTTCAGTTCCAGCTGGGTTGTCGATGCCGAATCCTGCAGCTCATGCAGCACCAGGGTCGGTCCCCCAGGGCCTGCCCTGGTGCTGTTTGTGGCACTGTATGCAATGTCGCATGAGCCTGCGACAGCAGGAACTCTTCTAGTTCTGCGCACAGTGCTGTCTGCAGCACCGCTAACACCATTTATTTATTTAGGTATGTATTTAAAGATTGGTAGCCAAGAAAGGCACACTGAGCCAAAGCTCATTGCCAGGTGTGACCCAGGGAAAAGCGGAAACCGGAGTCAACAATATAAAATGACAGTTGCAAATGAGATACAATATGCATTATTAGGTAGTACAATAATACATACATAGGTACATAGGTGTCAGCATGGCTCAGTTGGTAGAACATCCACCTCTGGACCAGAAGGTCGTAGGTTCTTGTCCCACACCAGGATTGAACTTGCACCTAAAAATCGCTGGCATCCGAGTGCAGTATTAAGGGGTGCTGTACTGCTGGGGTGTGCCATCCTTCAGTTGAGATGCTAAACCAAGGTCCTTTCTACCCATCCTGGTGTTGTCCTGGTGGGTGTCCAGGTGGAAGTAAAAGAACCCAGGGCACTTTTTGCAAAGAGTAGGGGACATTCCCGGTGTCCTGGCCAACATTCTCCTTCCCATAAACCGGTTCATGCAATTATCCAGGCTGTGTGTGGGTAATGATGTGCAATATGGCCGCCACTACACATTCAGTCACTTCACTACCAGTCTAGCATTGCTTGTAAAGCGCTTTAGGATACACTGTATATGAAAAGCGCTATATAAATGCTGATTCGTCTTCACATGTAGTAGTGCCTATCAGTTTTCCTCAGGAGTTACATTTGATGTACAGAGTGATAAAG
The DNA here is from genome assembly GCA_016271365.2 of Neoceratodus forsteri. Classification (NCBI taxonomy): domain Eukaryota; kingdom Metazoa; phylum Chordata; order Ceratodontiformes; family Ceratodontidae; genus Neoceratodus; species Neoceratodus forsteri. The sequence continues at coordinate 244,254,575 of CM057451.1, forward strand.
CAAAACATAATAATTAGTTTGACATAAGTTGACAGATTATAATAGCATTGTAAGGTGTTATATAGTAAGGTGGTAAAACCGTCTAGAAAATAGTCTTTTAAAATTAAAGTAGTAGAGAAGTATGGTGAATAGGGCCTCAGGAACAGCAGCAGGAAGTGACTGGAGGCGGTTTAAGTAGACGCTTGAGAGCTGGGAAAGTGGCGGTGAGGCGAATAGAAGAGGGGAGTTTATTCCAGAGGGATGGGAGACTGAAGCAAAAGCTTGCTGGCCTGTTGAAGTGTGTGCAAGGGGATGCAAAAAGTATGGGAGAGACAGGAACAGAGGGGTAGGAGTGGGGGGTGGCAGGGGAGAGGAGTGAGGAGAGGTAGAATGGAATGGAGTTGAACCAGAATTTAGAAATGAAAATGAGGCTGTGAGCCTGTCATCTCTGTTGGAGGGAAGTGGGGGGGACAGAAAGGAAGAAAGGTCACAATGGTGAGTGAGCGGAAGGGAATCTGAGGCAAAATGACAGAAGGCGTTGAAAAAAAACATCAAGTTTTGTGAGAGAGGAGGTGGGTGCTGAACTGTAGATGATGTCAGCATAATCGAATACTGGGAGAATCCATTTGGTAATAAGCTCACAAGAAACTGGGAGGAAAAGTTGTCCTTGTGTCTGTAGAGTAGACCTAGTTTTGGGCGAAGTTTTGAGTGCATAGCCATGGTGTGGAATAAGAAATCTAAGGATGGGTTGAGCCAGATACCTAGGTATTTGTAGGCAGGAACCACTTCTAGGGGTATGCCTGTGAGTATAGTGAAGACTGGAGGAGGTGATAGTCTGGCTAGTTTTTGTCTTGAGCCGAAGGTCATGGCGACTGTTTTTTTGGTGTTCATTTTAAGCTGGTGATCCTGGAACCAGTTTAATAACTGCATGAAAGTCTCACTGAAGGGTAATCTGGACATCTGAAACAGTGGGGCCAGACAGGTAGATGGCAGTGTCATTAGCATACATATGTATGTGGGAATGGGAGCAGACTGAAGGGAGATCATTAATAAAGAGAGAAAAGAGAACAGGTCCAAGGATGGAACCCTGGGGAACTCCAGATAGGATAGGGACAAGGGAAGGGGAGGAGAGGACATTACTGATTTGTACAGCCTGCTGCCTGCCAATTAGGCCCCTGGGTCTAGGACCAGTGTTGTCACACACTGCGCTGTCAGCTCTTTGACACCCTTCTCTCTACTACTCTCCAAGTGAGGGGAGTGTACAGTGAAACGAGTCAGACCCTGACCGTATCATTTCTGATGGTGGGGTTGTGGAGACAGTGACTCATATTATGGTCTAGAAACCTTGGGCTCTGATTCTGTATCTGTACCTCAGGAGGACCTGTCCTTCCTGGCTGTGCTCAGAAAAATAGGAGGCAGTATAGTGTAGTGGTTAAGGGCACTGAGTTACAAACCTGGAGACCTGGGTTTGAATCCCCCCCCCCCCCCGTGCTCCCAGCTCGTACCTGGAAACAAGCTCCAGCTTAGTGCGCCTTTTCTGGTTAAACAACTTCCCCTTTCCCTTTCCCTATATGTATTCTGCATTGAAGTTCAAACCAGTAGCCATATGCCAGGCTAGGCACCTCCAACTGGAGTTTTTAAATGTGCCTAATATCCTGGTTTGCCTAATTCTTCCCATCATTCCAGTCCTAGAGACACTCTTAGAGGTGTCTTGGGGGAGGCCTGCTACTGTAGCAGCTGTCCCTGAACAGTCGGACAAGAAACATGTGGCATCTAAGCTCATGTATTTCACTCAGCCTATAACAGATGCTATTGTTATTCTTGCAGAGAATGACAAACCAGTAGTGCCCATGTAGGTCACAGTACACCCTACTAATGAGGAGTACAGTACAAGCCACTTAATTGGGACACGGAAAATTGGGGAATCTGCTTTATTGGGACGTCCTGCTAGGCACTGATTAAGTGGCCATTCTTTCGTATGAAGCCTACTGCTGCTTAAATAGGACAGGGTAGCTGTTTAATTGGGATGGTTCTGTCCCTATAACCACACTTTGCTGCTTCTTCTCACTTGCTAAACCTGCTAAATTGCCTGGCAATGTGGCTCCACTAACCACAGTAGCTGCCACTTATCACCTACTTGTCACCTTACTCACTGATCCTCCCAAACAAAACAGCTGATGCCACATTCAAAAAACAATTCCTGATAGCTTGTAGCTGATGTTCCCTCGCTCTCTTGAATGCAACTTTCTCTCGCTGTGAGATCTCACTGGCCTGCCCAAAAAGAACAACTTATGCCCACCTTTAAAAAACAAAAACAATTCTTGCCAACTTGCAGTTGATGTCCCCTTGCTCTCTTTGAGGGGTAGCTCTTTCTCGCTGTGAGACATTGCCAACCCACCTGACAACCCGCAGCTGATGTACCCTCGTTCTTTGATATGAGATCTTGCCAACCCTCCCTCGCTCTTAAATGGGGCAGCTCCCTCTTTTTCTCTCATTGTAAGTTATAAAAGGTTGCTCTTTTTCTCCAAAAACACATTGTGAGATCTTCCCAACCCACCTGCTCTCCTCAGTGTGAAAAGCTCCTTCTCTCTCTCTTTCTCTCTCTCTCTCACTGAAAGAAATTGACATTGTTTTTGGTTTTTAAGTGTGTGCAACAACTGTTCTGTTTTGGCAGGTCATCAAGTAGGAAAGCGTTCAAAAGCTCTCTAAATGTGAAAAATTTGTGAACTATGCATCAGGGTGGTTAAAGTGTGACAGCAACCCCAATGTTCATTATAAAAATAAGGGTGTCTGATAAATGGGATGGCGCTTAATCGGGATAAAACAGCTGCCACCAGGGTTTCCTGATTAAGCAGCTTCTACTGTAGTGCAGAGTAGAGACCATGGGCAAGTGGGTCTATGCCTTGGCTACCTTCAGCATAAGGATAGTTAACAGGGTCACTTCTATAGGTATGAGTATGCCCTCTGGAGCAAACCTAAGCCTCTGGCAGAGGCTCTGCCAGACACGGAGGCAAAACAAGATATGCTGCTAGCTGTTAAACAAGGCATTGAATCTTACAACCACCAGCTCAAAGCCTGTATGGATGTCTTTGATGTGGCAGCTTACTCTGCAGCTGCAGATATCTGAATAAGGTGGCATCCTGGCTGCGGACTGCTGGCTTCACCGTAGATGTTCAGCAGCAGATTATGAATGTGTCCTTCAATGGCACTTATCTGTTTGGACAGCAGGTGGAGCAGTCTGTTAAAGAGTCTAATGAAACTAAAAAGACTGTTGATACCTCCATAGCAGCCCCCTTTAACCTGCAGAAGGGTAGGGGACATGGCTGTTTTCATAGTAAGCAGTCATTTCGTGCCAGGAACAGGGGAGTCCAAAACAATAAAGCCCAGCCTCCCCAACCCCAGAAGAAGGTGCAGTCAAAGGCACAGGCAATAGAAGTGCCAAGTGCCACTATCTGAAGCTCTGGCCCAGGTCCCACTTCAGCTGCCCAAAGTGGGCCTCTCCTCCCCAGTAGGGGAGGCATCTAACCAATTTTTACTGTCAGTGGGACTCCATCTCGAATGACAAGTGGGTCGTCAGGATTATCCGAGAAGGATACTCCCTGAAGTTGTTAGAAACCCCTCCAAGATTATCCTCCTAGAAGACAACTCTGCTTGTCATCTCACATGTCACTGAAGAAGCCAGAAGGTGAAGGAAGGAAACATATTCAATTCAGTGCTTTAGAGTAACTGGTAATTGGTATTTTTCTTTTAAACTTAGATTGTAAGCTTGTTGTGACACTATACTTTCTTTCTGTGTTGTCTTTACTGATAATTGTTTTTGGGCTGTTGAAAATTTAAAACATAGTGGTGGTGTAATTCTGTGCTGTCTTTAATTGCTGCAAATTTTATCTTGGCTTGTCTGACTGTCCTGTAGCTGGGTGAAGGGTGTTAATTGTCTGGCCTCTGACCTCAGCTACGTGATAACTGGAGGTGGGGCTTAGTCACAGTTAAAGCAGCAAACAGAGGTTCATCTTCTCAGAAGAAGCCAGAAGGTGAAGGAAGGAAACATATTCAATTCAGTGCTTTAGAGTAACTGGTAATTGGTATTTTTCTTTTAAACTTAGATTGTAGGCTTGTAGTGACACTATACTTTCTTTCTGTGTTGTCTTTACTTATAATTGTTTTTGGGCTGTTGAAAATTTAAAAAATAGTGGTGGTGTAATTCTGTGCTGTCTTTAATTGCTGCAAATTTTATCTTGGCTGTCTGACTGTCCTGTAGCTGGGTGAAGGGTGTTAATTGTCTGGCCTCTGACCTCAGCTACGTGATAATTGGAGGTGGGGCTTAGTCACAGTTAAAGCAGCAAACAGAAGTTCATCTTCTCAGAAGAAGCCAGAAGGTGAAGGAAGGAACAATTCAGTGCTTTAGAGTAACTGGTAATTGGTATTTTTCTTTTAAACTTAGATTGTAGGCTTGTAGTGACACTATACTTTCTTTCTGTGTTGTCTTTACTTATAATTGTTTTTGGGCTGTTGAAAATTTAAAACATAGTGGTGGTGTAATTCTGTGCTGTCTTTAATTGCTGCAAATTTTATCTTGGCTTGTCTTACTGTCCTGTAGCTGGGTGAAGGGTGTTAATTGTCTGGCCTCTGACCTCAGCTACGTGATAACTGGAGGTGGGGCTTAGTCACAGTTAAAGCAGCAAACAGAGGTTCATCTTCTCAGAAGAAGCTAGAAGGTGAAGGAAGGAAACATATTCAATTCAGTGCTTTAGAGTAACTGGTAATTGGTATTTTTTTTTAAACTTAGATTGTAGGCTTGTAGTGACACTATACTTTCTTTCTGTGTTGTCTTTACTTATAATTGTTTTTGGGCTGTTGAAAATTTAAAACATAGTGGTGGTGTAAATCTGTGCTGTCTTTAATTGCTGCAAATTTTATCTTGGCTTGTCTGACTGTCCTGTAGCTGGGTGAAGGGTGTTAATTGTCTGGCCTCTGACCTCAGCTACGTGATAACTGGAGGTGGGGCTTAGTCACAGTTAAAGCAGCAAACAGAGGTTCATCTTCTCAGAAGAAGCCAGAAGGTGAAGGAAGGAAACATATTCAATTCAGTGCTTTAGAGTAACTGGTAATTGGTATTTTTCTTTTAAACTTAGATTGTAGGCTTGTAGTGACACTATACTTTCTTTTCTGTGTTGTCTTTACTTATAATTGTTTTTGGGCTGTTGAAAATTTAAAACATAGTGGTGGTGTAATTCTGTGCTGTCTTTAATTGCTGCAAATTTTATCTTGGCTTGTCTGACTGTCCTGTAGCTGGGTGAAGGGTGTTAATTGTCTGGCCTCTGACCCTCAGCTACGTGATAACTGGAGGTGGGGCTTAGTCACAGTTAAAGCAGCAAACAGAGGTTCATCTTCTCAGAAGAAGCCAGAAGGTGAAGGAAGGAAACATATTCAATTCAGTGCTTTAGAGTAACTGGTAATTGGTATTTTTCTTTTAAACTTAGATTGTAGGCTTGTAGTGACACTATACTTCTTTCTGTGTTGTCTTTACTTATAATTGTTTTGGGCTGTTGAAAATTTAAAACATAGTGGTGGTGTAATTCTGTGCTGTCTTTAATTGCTGCAAATTTTATCTTGGCTTGTCTGACTGTCCTGTAGCTGGGTGAAGGTGTTAATTGTCTGGCCTCTGACCTCAGCTACGTGATAACTGGAGGTGGGCCTTAGTCACAGTTAAAGCAGCAAACATAGGTTCTCTTCTCAGAAGAAGCTAGAAGGTGAAGGAAGGAAACATATTCAATTCAGTGCTTTAGAGTAACTGATAATTGGATTTTTCTTTTAAACTTAGATTGTAGGCTTGTAGTGACACTATACTTTCTTTCTGTGTTGTCTTTACTTATAATTGTTTTTGGGCTGTTGAAAATTTAAAACATAGTGGTGGTGTAATTCTGTGCTGTCTTTAATTGCTGCAATTTTGCTCTCCCACCCCTTCCCCAACTCTTAATTATATGCCCTGATAAATCTGATTGACAGAGCTAAACACAGGGTATAGTAAGAGGTGTGAAGTAGGAGGGGCATAAGGGGAAGAAGACCACCCTCAGCTACGACAAGTGTTTTGACTCATTTATTTATTTATTGGTTTCTTTTCCTTAAAAAATATATATCTGACGATCAGTTACAGGATTTTTAGTACTGTAAATAAATAAAAGAGAACTAAGAGAGCTTAGTAGCAGAGAAGTAGTGGAATTGCAGTATAATGTGGGGAGTGGTGCAATGCAGTGGCTGTGGGGCAGCCATATTCAGGGAGACCTTCTGGACACTGAGGTGCTGCCCTATCTGCATGCATCTCTCTGGACTGCGGAATGAGGTAGCCAGACTCAGAGCGGAAGTAAACTGGGTCAAGAGTACCATCACCCCTATCCAGGGACCACCCAGTCCAATGCAGCTGCCTCAAAGGATGCCGAGAACGAGGAGCACTTGGATGACAGTGGGCTCAGGGAGGGTTAGAGCAGTCAGGCAGAGGCACATCCCAGATCCTATTCCTCTCAAGAACTCATATGCCACACTGGCAAATGAGGACAACCAAATAGAGGTACCAGGGAAGTGGAAGGAAAGGATGTGGAGGTTAGGCAAGGAGGTGACCTCAGTGGGGAAAGCAGGGACCCTAGAGGAGGAGGAAGCAATCCTGGTGGGGACTCCATCGTAAGAGGGATCCAGCTAGGAACACAGGAGGGGAGGACAGGGAGGTGAGGTGCCTACCAGGTGCCACGGCATGGAGGGATGGAAGGAAGATACTGAGGATCACTGGGAAGGCAAGACGGGAGGGTGAGCTGGATGTCATTATCCACCTAGTACTAATGACTTGGCAAATGGGGAGCCAAAGGAAGTTCAGGAAGAGTTTAGGAAACTGGGAGGGGTCTCAGCAAGTAGCTACTTCTGTCACTTTCTCAGAAGTACTACCTGTGAGAGGCAAGGGAGAGCATAGGAGTGCATGCACCAGAACTTTAACTCATGGTTGAAGAACTGGTGCTGTGAGAAGGGTTTGGATTCATTGGTGACTGGGGACCCACCTGGAGGGATGGAGGTTTGTTCAAGCCTGACGGCCTGCATCCATCCTGGAGGGAATCAAGCACTCAATGATAAGTTTAAATGCTACATTGACAAGCATTTAAACTAGCAAAGGGGTGGCAGGCCAGCAAGGCGGTACCTACTTGCTCACCCCCCACAGCTAGTAGTGGAACCAGTGAACCAGAGGAGTGGCTATCTCTGCAAAGCAGTGTGCAAAAGATGGAGATTAGTGTCCAAAAGGTGGATAAGCAGAAAAGGGGCAAAATTCAGCAGAAGGGCAAACAGCAAGGAGAACCAGGGATAAATGACAACCAAGGAAGGGGCTGAGTAGAACAGTGAAGCAGTCTAGGAGGTCAAATCATGGAAAGCCATGTGTGCAAATGCCAGGAGCCTTAGCAACAAGATGGAAGATCTGGAGGCTGTCATGGTACAGTCAGACCTGGACATTGTGGCCATCACTGAAACCTGGTGTAATGATAACCATGACTGGGAGATGGCCATACCTGGCTACAACATATTCAGAAGAGACAGAGCAGGCAGGAAGGGAGAAGGAGTGGCACTGTATGTGAAAATGACATAAGGGCCACACAGATCCAGGAGGAACAAAATGGGGAGAGATACTGTGGGTTAAGCTGGAAGGAAAATGGGGCCAGCCATCCGCACAGGTGTGGTCTATAGACCACCAGCCCAGGAGGAAGAAACAGATAGGGAGTTGATGCTAGCCATCCAAAGGATGGCAGACAAGGTGAGGTAGTACTGGTTGGAGACTTCAATATACCAGACGTGGACTGGAGCATCCCAGCAGCATCAACTAGGAGCAGATTTATCCTGGACTTCCTTCAGGGTGCCTTTCTCAAGCAACTGGTCATGGAACCAACTCGGCAGAAGGCAATACTGGACCTTGTGCTCACAAGCAGGGACAGTGTGATGGGGGTAACAGTGGGGGAGCACCTGGGTAACAGTGACCACCAGTCATTGTGGTTTGAAATCACAGAAAGAGCAGAACCAAACCACACAAAACACGTATCCTGGATTTTAGGGGGCAGACTTTGGGGAAAATGGGAGATACTTGAAAGAGACATTAAGGGAATGGGACAGGAATCAGGGGTTGAGGAACAGTGGGCAGTATTTAAAATGGGGATTATAAGAACAACAGAATTATGCATTAGCAGGTTAGCAAGAGGAAAAGGAAGAGGAGACCATTATGGTTTTCCAAAGAGGTAGCAAAGAAAGTGAAAGCCAAAAAGATTGCATTCAGGCAATACAAAAAGACACAGGCAGAAGGGATAGGGAGAAGTACCAGGAGAAACAAAGGGAGGCAGGGAAGTCAGTAAGGGAAGCCAAAGCTCAGACAGAAGAACACATTGCAAAATCAGTGGGTAAAGGGGACAAAACCTTTACAGGTACATAAGGAAAAAGAAAGACAAAGGGAGGGATAGTGAGACTGAAGGGGAGGATGGGAGCCATGGAGGATGACAACAATAAAGCTGACATATTGAACAGGTATTCTGCTCAGTCTTTACTAAGGAAGAGGGGGTAATGGGTCTGAAGAATTACAAAGGGTGAGAATGGTGCAGAAATGGACACAAGTCCCTTTACAGAGAAAGGGTCCTGAAGGAACTGGAAGTAATAAGAGCTGATAAAGCAATGGGGCCAGATGGGTGCACCCAGGGTCCTTAAAGAACTAAGAGAGGTGGTGGCTGAACCTCTGGCTATCCTGTTCAGCCAATCACTGGAAACAGGGGAGGTACCCAAAGACTGGAGGACAGCAGATGTAGTCCCCTTATACAAAAGTGGGAACAAAGAGGAAGCAGGGAACTACAGACCAGTCAGCCTCACCTCGGTAGTGGGAAAGATCATGGAAGCACTACTGAAGGAGAGATTGGTGGAACATCTGGTTGTCAATTGACTACAGGACCCAAGGCAGCATGGTTTCACCAGGGGGAGGTCATGTCAGACCAACCTCATTGAATTTTTTGACTGGGTGGCTAGGGAGGTGGATCAGGGGAGGGCAGTGGACATGGCCTATCTGGACTTCAGCAAGGCCTTTGACACTGTGCCACATAGAAGACTATTACACAAACTGGGGAATATGGGTGTGGGCAGGACAGTAGTGTGGTGGGTAGGTAACTGGCTGGGTGGCAGGACACAGAGGGTGGTGGTAAATGGCTGTCACTCCACAGAGGGAAGAGTAACCAGTGGGGTACCACAGGGATCAGTGCTGGGACCGGTCCTATTCAACATCTTCATCAGTGACATTTGCAGGATCTAGAAGGCAGAATTTCACTGTTCGCTGATGACACAAAGCTCTGTAACAGAGTAGACACACCGAGGGTGTAGACAGAATGAGAAGGGACCTGCAGAAACTTGAAGAATGGTCAAGGGTTTGGCAGTTGAAATTCAATGCAAAGAAGTGCAAGATAATGTATATGGCACAAAACCCTGGCACAATATATCAGTTGGGGGTGAGGATATAGCATGCACCAAGCAGGAAAGGGATCTTGGGGTTGTCATCTCTGATGACCTCAAGGTAGGGAACAGTGTGACAAGGCATCAGGTAAAGCAAATAGGATGCTGGGATGTATAGGCAGGGGCATCACCAGCAGGAAAAGGAGGTCATAATTCCGCTATACAAGACACTAGTGAGGCCCCACCTGGAGTACAGTGTACAGTTCTGAGACCATACCTACGTAAGGACATAGACAGGGTAGAAAGGTTCAGAGGAGGGCAACAAAGATGGTGCATGGGTTGCATCACAAGTCCTATGAAGACAGGTTGAAGGAACTGAACATGTACTCCCTGGAGGAGAGGAGGGAGAGAGGATATGATAGAGACATACAAGTATCTTACAGGGAGGAACAGGGTGCAGGAAAACACTATTTTTAAGCGAAAAGATGTTTCAGGACTAGAGGCATGGGATGAAGTTGGAGGGAGGGCGATTCAGAGGAAACATGAGAAAGAATTTCTTCACAGAACGGTGGTGGACAAGTGGAACACCCTGCCAGAGGAAGTGGTGGGGGCTGAAACAATCACGGGATTTAAGAATGCATGGGATAGACATAAAGGAATTCTAGAGGGCAGGGGTAAGGGGAAACAGACTTCTAGGAAAACAAACTGAACTTACAAGCTCAAATGGGCAGACTAGGTGGGCCATAGGCCCTTATCTGCCGACACTGTCTATGTATCTATGTATGTCAGAGCTACTGACACAGGAGATCATGGGCTTTCTTCAGAACAGGGCAGTGGAAATAGTACCAGAGTCAGAATGGAGCACATGTTTCTACTTCCACTATTTCCTGGTACCAAAGAAATCAGATGTCACGTGCTTCATTCACAGCCTTAGAAATCTGAACAAATTCATGGACTCAGAAAAATCCAAAATGATTTCTCTGGGCTCTCTGCTACTCTACCTGAAGAAACAGGACTGGCTAGCATCTCTGGTATGCAGGCTGCATACCAGAACATACTGGTGCACCCCAGCCACCATAAATGCCTTTGTTTTTATATGCATGGGCCATCTGCCAGTTCAGTCCTCCCTTTTGGGCTTTCATCTGCATTATGAGTTATTAGAAAGTGCTTTGCAGTGCTCACAGTGCACTTCCGAAAGCTTGGACTCCAAGTCTTCCCACACCTGTAAAACTGGCTAATCTCATGCTTGTCAAAACAGGAGACAGCACATGCAGTGGCCAGTGACTCTCAGTTCCTAACATCCCTGGGAGTTCTGCTGAACCCCTCGCAGTCTCAGCTGTAACACACCAAGGAGCTATTGTTCATAGGAGCAATTCTGGAAATGAACTAGGCTAGGGCCTTGCTTCCAGAGAGCAGACTATGAGCAGTTCTGCAAATGGCATGTTACATCATGGAATGCAAGACTGTGCAAGCCCACTCCATGTAACATGTATACTGGGCCTTATAGCCTGCTCAGTATTCACAGTGTCTCTGGCATGGCTACACATGAAGATAACCCAGTGGATGGTCAGTGCACAATAGTCGCAAGCATCACACCCTCAAAGTTACCCCATTCAGGTGACTAAACCCCTGGTATGGTACCTAATGTGGTGGTCAGTAGAAGACAACCTCCTTTAGGGCTTCCCCTTGTCCCTGCCAGAGCAAGAGTTGATTCTCACGGTCTCCCTGTTGGTGTAGGGACCCACTGCCAGGGCTGTCAGACACAAGGGGCCAGATTTTAAACCCCCAGAAATTGGTGCAGGTGCAGGAAAAAAACTGCTGCAAGTGGAGCTTTGCTTGTGGAGACACAATTTTTCCCCTCAGGCACCATACTTTCAAAGCTGAAGCCAATTTACAACCAGCTCCACAATTTACGGCAACTTGTGGCTGCTTTGTGGTGTAGCTGTGCTAAAATGTTACGCCTGGTTGGACCAGATGGAACATCCCCAGCAGCTGTGCCTGCTGCTGTGCGGAGCATGTGTTGAAGATACAAATGCCCACAGGTGCAGAGCAGCTGTAATGCAGTGATGGCTGCAGAATGGGACTTGGTCCCAGAACAGCCAAAAATTGGGCTTGAGGTGTCTGGAACCCATCTGAAACTCATCTACACATCAGCTTGCTGGAAATGTTGGCAGTTATTTATGGTCTGAAAGCCCTGGTGGACCTGGTCAGCTGAAAGACAGTTCTCCTCCAGACAGACAGGACTGAATGTATTATATCAGCAAGCAGGGAGAAGCACACTCTTACCCTCTCTGCAGGGAGATAGTGAGAATGGTGCCTGGAACAGGGGATCCTTCTCCAAGCAATCTACCTGCCAGAAATTTCACCTTAACCAGGTGATTAAGCTTATGGTGTTTTTCACCAATCCAACCTTGAATGCCAGTCTCAGGTTCCACACGTTGGACCTGCGGAGGGTGCTTTCGTGTCACAAAGAGCGCACATCTGGAATTCGAGGAGAGGCTCTCCAGCTGTTTCTGACTTACTGTACTCTGAAGCCATGCCTGGCAGGCTGGCAGCAAAGTGGGCAGTTGTCTGGTGGATCACATCCTGCATTGACCTCTGCTATAGCTTGGCTGGTAAGGAGTCACTCAAGAGGCTTTGGGCTTATTCCACCAGACATACCACTGCTTCCATGGCCACTTTCAGGGATATCCCCATTAACAAGGTATGCAGGGCTGCAACCTGGGCAAAAGCAAAACACCTTCTTCCATTACAGCATTGCTGTAATGAGTCATTGGGATGCTGCTTTTGGGTCCTTGGTCCTCCAGTCTCTGTTCGCCAGATGGGGGTGTGCACCTTGCCCCCTCCTTCTGGAGGACTGCTAGGAGTCTGCCAGTGTGTGAATAGTGAACTTTACCTTCACCTTTAGAAATATAGGTTACTCAACTGTAACTGTAGTTCTTATTTATTATTTATTTATTCAGTGCAAAAGTTTTACCAGGAAAGACATACTGAGCTGGTAACAAGTCATTTTGAGATGCATCTTGAGGGGAGTGGGGATAGAGGGTACACAATACAAGAAAGTCAAAGTAAAAATAACAATAATTAAGGAACAATGGTGAAATAAAATAAAATACAATACAATTAAAAATACGTTACAATAAAAAAAAAATTAGAAAAATACTTTGCTGTTATGCAGTCACAATGTACCAATGTACAGACAGATAGTGCTTATACAGAATAACAATGTGAATAAATGTATGAAGGGCCATAAATGTACAACAAATGTATTAACCACTTCTGGGGCTGGAAAATCAGTTGGCCATGTGTTCTAACCCCACACCAGGCACTTGGAATAATACCCATAATTGATTTACATTGTAGTGCAGTATTGGGGTTGGGGGGGCTGCACTGTTGGATGCCATCTTTCGGATAAGAAGTTAATCTGAAGTTCCCTCTGCCCATCTCTGGTCACTGTCCAAGTGGAAATAAAAGATCTTTGAAGAATCATTCTTCACCATTAATAGACACAAATGCGTCTTAGCCCGAAGTGCTAGGACCTCAAGGGAGCAAAGTCTTTTACAGCTAGGAGGGGACCAATGTTGGCTGGTGGCACTGCCCACAAGGCTGACATACAGACATTGTGCACATGAGTCAGCCAGTAACCCATGCTGGTCCCCTTCCTTCTTCAGTTCTGTTTTTCCCACCATGGTAAGCGCACCATGGGAGCAGCTGAAGTCTGACATCAGCACTCGGAAACTCAGTTTGACACCGCTTTCTGTTTACTTTTTCAACCCTGAATTTGGCTCCTTTTCCATTCAGCAACATTTTTTTAAGTTTGGCATCAAATTAGTACTTTCTGTTTCATTTATTATTTTGTCTGTTGTGATGCTAAGCTCAAAGGGGCAAAAGAAGAAAGGCTACACCCCCCCCCCATGGATTTGTGCTCCTTTGGGGGCCCCCTTGCAGTTTTGGTCTGGCATCAGAAAGGCCACACATACCTTGGCTCTGACCATGACATGGACCAGTGCAGTGACTATTTCTGTATGGACAAATGCATCCTAGAATTCTGAAGATTGAAGTGGGGTCATTCACCCTCCACTTTCGAAGTAGGCATCGCACGTGTTATACCAAGGTTAGGACTCTGGGCCTTTCCCCTTGGCCCCTTCCCAGTACCTTTGGTTGTGAGGAAGACCAAGTTCATCTCCCCACTTGCTTCGCTGAGGTGACGAAGGTCCTGAAGCATCTGGTGGACAGTGAACTTCTTATGTGGACTCAGCTGAGCAGCCCCCTCAGTCCATCTGTCATGAGGCCGAAGCTATATGCTTGGTCTATAGTGGTGAACATCTTGTTGTTGCGGCCTGGTGCCACCTCAGCTCCTGGTACCTCCTGCAGTACCAGTGAGCAGGGTGGTGCCAGTCAGGAGATGGGGTCCCATTCTGACACCATTCCCAGTGCTGGAAGAGGGGTAGGTACCAGAGCTGCTCCGACCCTGAGTCCAAGGTGGTTGTCATCTCCTCCCCTGAACACTGTTGTGGCCTAGAGGAGGAGGATGAGGACTCCAGTCTGGGGCATGGGGATGGGAGTAGCAGTGGCTCTGGACCCAGTTCTGAGTACAACGCCAGTGACTGTGTTGCCCCTGATGTCATTCCTGGGCCTATTGCCAAGACTGTTTCTGGTGTCAGCTGTGGTGCTGGTTTGGGTCCTTGTACCATCCACTGTGGATTCGAACTCAGTGCTGTTTGCAGTCCTGGGTGCAAGGACTGCTCCAGAGGTGGTGCTGGCAAGGCATTGGTGACATGCCCGGCTCGGGGGATGGCGCTGGCTCTGGTAAGGGGATGGCAACTGTCACTGAGCCTGCTGCTGGCCCTGTGACTGGTGCTGAAGGCAGAACTGGCCAGGGTTTTGGCAGTGGCCTATTGGCCAGTTTTTCCCCAGAACCAGCAGATGTCTTCACTGGTGAGGACCAGACCTGCCTTGTGGGACATATATGGGTCTGCTTTCGTCATCTGGGGGTCTCCACTTGAGGACACACTGACTGGGTCACACCACTGAGGTTGTTCGACTCTACTTGTGGAGGGGGGGGTTGCAATGTCCTGCCCCCTGGAGAGGTTGCTTGAGCACTCCCACAACCCAAGCAGACAGCCAGGAGCCTCTGGCTTCTTTATCCGTCCCAGACCTCTGCCAAGACTTCCTGAGTTGCCAGGTTTCATAGGTCCTCTTTGTCCTCTCGCATGGCATCAGTACTGGAGGATAGCTGGTACCCTCCACAAATTCCACCTGCAATCTGACAGGGTTCAGTTCAGACCCACGATCATGGCACCACCCCTTCCCAAGTCCAGCTCCTCTTCTCCAGCTTCCTCCTTTGAGGATAAGGACTTCTCTTTCCGCATGTCCCCAGGTGCTGAGTACTCTGCATACCAGTGGTTCTTCATGGAGACACGGAAGGAACTGAACATATAATCCTTCATATGTCACATTCCTGGGTTGTTGCCACTGAGATTCCTTGGGGATTTCAACGATGACAGTTTTGTCATCTGTCATTGACCTCACGCCTTTGAGGAGGCATCCAGGACCGTCTGACTCCATTCTTCTTCCCCTGCTCCAGCCCCCAAGGATGTCCAGTGCAGGTACTGCACTTCCACAAGGTCTACAGGAGCCATTAGTTTATCTAAAAGGTAGTACAGGAGACGACTATGAGGAGCCACAGCAAAAAGGGTCAGTACATAAAAAAACAAAGAAGCTGGGCTAACCAGTAAAGGCTGTTAGTAGACCAAGTAATTCAGAGAAGATAAAATATTAGTAAAACAGACACATACCAGGCCGTAGCAGCTCCTCACCACCGCCAATGTTTTGCGACAAATCTTGTGCTTAATCAAGGTGTGACATCATCATTGGTGGCCCTCCTTATGTAGTTATAACATTTAAAGAGATATACCCCAATAATAAAAGTTGCATATAATACATCACATACTGTAACATAATTTAATTTAATATCTTATTAATGGGTTCCAGTTAGGTAGCCAAGACAGTCCTATATAAACTGACTACAGTAAATAAGGAAAAACTAGGGGGTTGGGAAGGGGGTGTCAGGGAGTTGGGAGTGGGGAGGAAAAGGGAATGGGAGGAGTAAAAAATAGAGACTAGCTAAAGACTTCTCACATCAGAAATACACAATGAATAATATCGCATAAATTATATGTACATATGTAGACTCTTAATTAAAAATGACCAATATAATAATTCATCCCAAAAAAGGTCCTAATTGAAAACTCTCATTCAGACCTGTTTTTTTATATGATTTTAGTTTAAACTGCCCAAAAAGCCTGTCTCTGTAGTAGCAACCTATCAATGTCTTCGTCCCCACCCCACCCCGCCAATAATCACTTTTTTTCAGTTAAATGTTTTATTGGTTTTCCACAAAACATAACACATAATACAAAAGAGCAATACAGAGTTACGTACATATGCACATATGTGAAGGCTGGTAATATCACAGTCAGGATGTTATACAGTGGGACACCAGATACAACACAGTATATGAAACAAGTCAAAGCAAGATAAATAAAAGGGAACTTCCCAGACTATTCTGGGATAAGGCACCTACCTAGTCTCTTATTGTGGGCTACCATGACCAAGTAGGAGGTACCGCTGCTGATTGGAAGTTAAGGCTTAAAGTATTCGGAAAGATGTGTTCCTTCCAGTGTTCATCCTTGGTGCCGTGTCTGACAAAGGTCACCACAAAGTAAACTCAGCCAAATAAATGGAGATCTTGGAGTCTTAAGAGACATAGGAAGCTGAAAGTAGTTCAGCTAGGAAAGCATCATAAAGCAAACTATATACAAGACAATCTATATAAAACAAAAACAAAGATAGCTGCTGCTTACATATCTAGTACAAGGAGAAAGGTCAATAGAAACATAGAAACATAGATTTTGACGGCAGATAAGGACCCCTTGGCCCACCCAGTCTGCCCATTTCCCTACCTAATGGATAAGCTGCAGATCCTAGTTATCCGTATATTAAGTTGCTGTTAAGGTATAATCCATTAGTTATGGTGAATTGTCCTCAGCCAATGCTGGCCCTGGGAGCCAGGTATGCCAGATAAGGTGTCCAGCATTGCTGGAACTTCCCTGCCTGTCCAAGTGTTACATGGGAGTGCCTCTCCAATTCATGCAGTGCTGCAAGGGGTGAGAACATTTCTGTAGTGGTGGGTATGGTGGGGCTTCTCCAGTTGTAAGAATCATTCATGTCACCTGCATACAGAGCAACATTAGCTATCTGTACTCTTGAGAAATAAGGTATGGGGCCTCTGACCTCATGCCAAGCAGCAGCAAAGAGGCTAAGGGTGGTAAAGGATGGTGAAGAGTCTTGCTGGCCTCTTGTGAGACTCCTAGCCATACAGGGGATATTAGAGGGCATTGCCAGAGGATATGAGATAAGTCCTCGTAGGTATCTTGTGTCAATACCTTAGCATTCTTTAGCACTGCAGGGATCCTATACCAAGAGTGCAAGAGTGCAGTATTTTATTGTGTATCAGCCTGCTCTGGGCATCCCTGTGTGCACTGTGGCCAGTATTCCAACACTGAGCCCACTGGGTGTCTGAGATCTGTATATTTAAGGCCCTTTCCTATTTGCTCTTTGATGAGGATGCCAGATTTGGCAGGGAGCCCTCAGTGAGGCATATAATGCTCCTGCCGTCCCCTTTGATAAACAAAGCCAACTATTAAGTTTAGAGGGGGCTCCGACTGGGGATGTGTCGAGGTTAAGGAGGGGTTTGATTGCATCCCTTAACTGTAAGTACCTCCAGAAATGAGACATGGGTAGGGACCACCAAAGTTGCAGGTTTTGGAAGGTGTCTACTACCCGTGTTGGGGGATATGAGGTCTCTGAGAAAAAAGATACCCCTATCCTGCCATTTTGACCATAGTACAGGGCATCCCCCTATCTTAATAAGAAAATTGCACCACAGAGGGGTGAGGGTGAGTGGTCGTGGTAGGGTCCCCAGTTTTTTGTGTAATATCTTCCAATAACGGATAGAGGGTCCTAGAGTAGGATGAGTTTGAAGTGTATGGGGTGTGTCAGCCCATAATAGAGAGGTCAACATAGGGGTATCCCCAATATTTGTTCTATCTCTAGCCATTGGGGGAAACAGTTAGAGTTGGGTTAAAACCATTTCAGAGTTTGAGAACAGTGGTAAGCCAACTTATACCCCTCCATCCAGGGTAGACCCCAACTCCCTTGAGTCCAATGTGCCCTGAGAGAATTTCGGCTGGTTGGCACCCAACAGGAAGAAGCCAATCATCCCATCCAACTTCCGGTATGAGTGCGGGGGTAGATATAAGGGAATGTGTGAAATTAGGTGAAAAAATGTGGATGCCATTGACATTTTGAAGGCTGCAGTCTTGCTGGTTATAGTGAGGTGTAGCTGATTTCATCGGTCCAGTTCTCCTTTACATTCAGATATCAGGGGGCCTATGTTGTTATCCTACCATTTGTCAGTATCGGCCCCTACCCTGACACCTAAATAAGTGATGGTATTTTGGGACCACTTAAGACCAAATTGGGGATACTCTGAGGGTGGCATTTTGGATTAAGGTGGAGGAGGAGTATCTCAGTTTTATTTTGGTTGACTTTGAGACCTGAAATGTGTGTAAATTGTTTTAGAATGGCCAATAAAGGGGAATTGAGGACTGTTCATCCTCTAAGGGGACCAGCAGATCATCTGCGCACATCAGGTTGGAGTAATGAAACTTCTCCGACTGTCTCCCTCTAATGAGTGGGTCCTGTCAAATGGCGGATGTCAGGAGTTCTACAGCCAAGATGAATAGAAGGGGAGAAAGGGGGCACCCCTGTCTAGTTCCCCTGTGGAGATGGAAGGGGTCAGACAGTATGGAGTTGGTTAACACCCATGCTTGAGGGGAGGTATATAGAGAGCCGTGATGGCAGCCTGAAAGTGGGGTCCAGAACCAAAACGTTCAAGGACAGTGTGGAGGTAGCCCCATTCAACAGAATTGAATGCCTTCTCAAAATCAATTGCCAGAGCAGCCTCCAGAGTGTCCGCCTGTTTGGCTAGATATATGAGATTGAGAAGCATGCATATGTGGTCAGTGCTATATCTCTCTTGTATAAATCCGACTTGAGACGGATGAATCAGGGAGGGTAGAAGAGGATTTAATCTGTTGGGCAGAGATCTTGCATACACTTTACTGTCAGAGTTTGTCAGAGATATAGGGCTGTAGCTGGCCACCTTAGTGGGATTCTTCCCTTTCTTGGGGAGAACAGTTATTATTGTCTCCCGAAGAATGAGTGGTAGCACGCCCTTGTCCTCTGACTCAGTGAACAACTGGCAAAGTGATGGGGTAATCATAGGTACCATAGCCTGAAGGAAGTCCACAGAGAAACCATCCCCCCCCCCCAGTGCCTTCCCCTTCTTAAGAGATAACAGGGCAGCAGAGATTTCTTTGGTGGGTAGGGGAACCACAAGGGCTGCACTTTGGACTGGTGTTAACTTGGGCAGGGATATAGTGTCCAGGAACTCACGAGTGTCGAACCTGGTTTCAGCCTGGGACGAGGTGTACAGCTGCAAATAAAATGCTGACATAATATCATTCAACTCCTGTGGTTTGGTTCTTACCTTCCCAGATAAGGAGTCCTTCGGCCCCTTGATGTACCTATTCACTTGTTGCTTCCGGATTTAGTATGCCAGTATTTTCCCACTCTTGTCCCCACCCCCCCAGTTTGCATGACATACTCGTAGCAGAGCCAAATTGTCCTTCCATGACAGAAGCTCATTTATTCTGATATGAAGTGTAAGGATCTGTCAGCCACATGCAGAGTGGGGGTGGGGTGGGACATCACGTTAAGGACCTGTTCAGCAGTGGCAAGCTCCAGTTCCAGCCTAGTTAATTCCTGCTCTCTGCCCTTCCTTCTGTGTGCAGCATACCCTATGATCTTTCACGTCATGTTGGCTTTATATGTTTCCCAGGTGTTTTGAGCAGAGGTATCAGAAATAGGGTTCTCTTGTAGAAACAGTCTAGTTTCAGACTTGGCCCAATCTATGAACTTTTTGATCACGCATGAGGAAAGGGTCTAGCCTCCATGTGGGAGATCGGGCTAAGGGAGCACCCCAGGATAGAAGCAACTGAACAGGGGCATGATCCGAGATAACAGTGGGGAGAATTCAGGAATCAAGGGCAGATTAAGTGAGGGTTTGTGAGATCAGCCAAAAATCCAATCTGCTGAAGATGCCATGTACCCCAGATTGGAAAGTGTAGTCGTGGTCCTTGGGGTGGGCGAGACACCAAATGTCAACCAGCTGGATTTCGGAGCACAGTCTTAGCATAGCCTGCACCCCTCTGGTGTGTGACTCTTTCCCCTGGTCGCTTCTGTCCAATACCGGTACCAACATGAGATTGAAATCTCCCAGCTATAATGGGTGTACCTGGTTTACTCATGGCTTCTATTCTGGTCGTTAGATCCAGGAAAAAGGAAGGATCTTCCTCATTTGGGGCATATGTATTTACCAAAAGAATGTACCCGTTGGGGGTATCAAGCAGGGCTGACACCCACCTTCCTTGGGGGTCTGATTTACTCTGCAGGATGGACCAGGGTAGGGACTTGTGCAGCAGGATGGCTACACCTCTTTTCTTCATAGGGGCTCTGGCATGGAATTCCTTTCTCATCCAAGCTCTCACCAGGTAGATATGATGCTGCCTGGTTAGTTTTGTTTCTTGCAAGAAGGCAACCTGGGCTTTCACTCTCTTCCGCTGTGTCAACACCTTTTTCCGTATTAAGCCCCCTGACATTCCAGATGACAAAGGAAATATCATCCATAATCGAGGGTGCAACAGAAGATTATGAAGGATAGGGTATGAACCGCTGGAGAGAGAGAGGGCCCATCCGAGGACTCCAAGGTAAAAGCAGTACCCCTTGATGACATGGGTATGGTCACAAGCAGTAGGGCAGCATAACAACAGATAGTGGCAAATAAACACCTGCATAGTAACCAGTAAGCAGACAGCATATTACAATATACAAAAAAAATTGACAAGAATACAATAACACAGTATAAACTATTTACAAGTAGTGCGCATGGTTGCGCAGTGGTAGAGGTCGGTTTGGCAGGCTGAGGATACAAGATCCTCTCAGGCCTAACCCACCTTTCCATTGGGGGGTGATTCAGATAGGGTATCCACTAAAACCAGGGGTCCCGAACCTGCAAAAGTGTTAGAAGTGTAGAGGTACATGTGGGCTGAACTCATCTGAGCCACGCCGCCCTGAGGAGTAAGGCAAAATCTGTTGTATACACCAGAAAATAGCTGCTCTTCAGGCCTGACGGCACCTGGAGGTTAACATTGCAGTGACACTGAGGGCACTATGGTGTCTGTGGTAAGGGCCCAGTCCTTCGTACCATGCAGAAGTGCCACACCAACATACATTGTCCCTGTGACCACATCAGGCCCCCCTCCCAGTTGAGGTATGGGGCGGGGAGGGAGGGAGCACCAGTGAGGTACACAGCCTCTGTTCTATAGAGAAAGGTTGTGTTGGCTCGCCAGCGCAGCGGTTGGATTTCCGCTTGCAATGCCGGCGACCCAGGTCCAGGAACGGACCCGAGTCGTCGGAGGGTCGGGCCGGTGGAGAAGGATCGAGCATCCCTGGGACTGCTCTCCTTCTCTGGGGAGGGTAGGGTGAATGTCCAGTGCTTGACAGACCCCTGGTGGAGGCCGGGGCACCGCAGCAACCGTATCGAAGAGCGGCCGGAGATGCGGGATGGACGCTGACATCATTGCACATTCCCGCCCCCCACATAAAGCATACAAAAAAATTCCTGAGCCCGATCAATGATGCCACCTCTGCGCCTGGCCTGCATGGCTCTCCGCCACTCCTCCATACCACCAACTACATTACTATGCTGTGGGCCACTGCGAGCCCCAAACCCTGCCCTGGGAGGGAAGCCAGGGAGGCAATGCTGGGTTGCCGGCACCTTTCCCCATCATAGACAGGCAGCCAGCAGTGCCATGGCCCCACCCTGGGGGGAAAGCCAGGGAGTAGTGGTGGCGGTGGAGGAAGATGGCAATTGGAGAGAAAGGTGGGTGCAGGAAGGTGGCCGATAGCCTCGGAGCAAGGGGCAAAAAGTATAATAAATAAAAAAAATTAAAAAAAAGAAAGGTTGTAAATTGGTAGAACATGCCCTTATCAAGAGAGGGACAGTCATACAGTCGGGGTAGACAGGCTTCCCGATAGCAAGGCACTGTCCCATCTACCTATATCGATCAACAGGCCTGCACAGTGGCTCCCCAACCCCCACCTCACTTGTGAAACATTGTAGATAAAATCAACAGGAGTAGCTTGAGAAGACTTGGTTTGCTGGCCAAGGCACCTAGCTTCACCTGAGCTCTTTCCTTCTAAGACTGCTTGAAAGGCAGAGTAAAGAAACTTACCAGACCAAGGGAGAAGGATTAAGACTTAGTTTGGCTAAGCAGATTTACTGTGTGGTGGTGTTTTTATTTTCTACTCACAGGGATTGCTACTGTTTGTTGCTAACATTTCATTGCTTTATTTTTTCTCTGATTCAAATTGTTGTTGCTGGTATACCTTCTTCTGCATTATTACAAGGTGTGCCTACAGGTGTGTGCTAACAGATTACTGCTGTAATCTTCTGATTCAAATTGTCTTTTGCAAGGTATATCTTCTGTTACTGCTTTATTTTTCTCTGGAGCAAAGTGTTTCTTACAGGGTATATCTTCTCTGAAATTATTACAGGTGGTGCTTTACAGGTTTTACAGTTTTGTCTAACATTAGGATAAGCTTTCAGGGTTACTGCATTTGTTGTTGACTGATTGTTTCTGCTCTTACCTCCTTGTTCTTTCGTCCGTGGTTCTTCTTTTTAGGCAGGGGAAGGGCCCAGACAAACACCCCCATCCCCAACCACCCCACACTACACTCCTTTTATAGGGTACCACATTGTGACATTTCCTGTGGCAGAGCAGGAAGGCGGATCAGTGGGGCTTCCACAAGGTGATCTCATTTATAGGCACTAGTAATTTAACTTGTTATAACAAGTTAAACAAAGCACAATTAAACCATTACTTGCATTTTTTTCCTTTTTTCCTTCTAATTACTCTGACTAGGTTACAAACCCAGCAACTTATTTGGAATGGATTTCATTAACTGCAGGTACTGTGGAACAATTTTCAGAAGGACAGTCTTACAGGATTTAGACACTGTCCTACATGCTGGCCTTGAGATCTTAGGCTCAGCCCCGGGCAGCATGGGCAGAGATTGCATGCCTCAAATTTCATATTGAAGAGGAAATACATTATAAGAACCACCCGCCATTTCCCCAGCATCCAACAGAAAAACCTCAACCGCAGAGGGTAGTTGGTCCAGGAGGTTGGCAGGTGGTTAGGAGGAGCAAATCAGGTGCCCCATCACTCTCTGCTCTCCATCACATTGCCTCAAAAAAACATATAAACACTGCAAACAGGTATCTGCCTCTATCTCTGAAATCAAATAAAGAGGCAGAAGACACTGCAGAGCAGGACACTGCGGCACAGGAGCTAGCACAACAAAACTCACCCAAATCAGGAACCAAAACTAAACAAGCACAAAGGAAATCCAAAAAACTTCTGATCATAGGAGACTCCATGATTCGGGGAGTTGATACCCATCTCCAGCCAGGGGTGATGGTCAGATGTCTCCCAGGTACATCAGCATGGAGAGACACTGACCGCATTGCTAAAATTGTTCACAAAGCAGGAGAAAACATTGATGTCCTAGTACACATAGGGACTAATGATCTCGCCAGCCGGTCAGTTGTGGAGACCAAGGAACACCTGACTAGGCTGGGTGACAAACTATCATCTATTTCGTCGCATCTCCTTCTCTGAGATCCTGCCAGTCTGGGAGAGGGGAGCAGATGGACGGAAGGTCAGAGAAGGGAGATAGGGGAGCTAAACACGTGGCTCAAGGACTGGTGCCAGAAAAAGGACACAGATTTGTAGGAACTGGCAACAGTTCTGGGAGCAAAGTTCTTTAAATTTGATGGACTGCATCTGACTAAAGAGGAGTCAGTGCATTGGGGCAGAAGTTTGACGTCTTTGCAGAATATTTAAACTAGCAATGGGGAGAGGGTGCAGCACCCCATATGTCGAATGGGAAGAACACCCCTCCCCTCAGCTAGTGGTCAAACAGGAATTCAGCGTGGTTTGCCGCTCATTTGCATCACCAGGTAAGAAAAGGTTTGTCTCCCCATACGATGGCAGGGTAATGCCAAACTTCACCCAACAACTAACACACCAAAATCTGGCCAATGGAAAATCATGTACAAAATGCTCACAGCCTGGGAAATAAGATCCCAGACCTGCAGGCAATAATGTCAGAGGCTAAACTGGACATAGTAGCAATTAGTGAGACGTGGTTTACCAGTAACCACACTTGGGAGACTTCAGTACCTGGCTATGTATTGTTCAGAAGAGACTGAGGTGCAAAAGGGGGGAGGAGGGCCCTGTATGTTAATGAAAATATCAAAGCTACAGAAATTCAGAATACACATAAGGAGCCAGAAGAACTGTGGGTCACCCTGAAACAGGAAATGGGACAGCCATAAGAACTGGGGTTGTCTACAGGCCCCCAGACCAGAGGGAGGACATAGACATTACTGTTAGAAGATATACAAAACATGACAGCTAAAGGGAGGTTCTGATAATGGGAGACTTCAACATGCCAGATACAGATTGGTCAATACCAGCAGGAACATCTGCCAGAACTAGACTCATAGTGGATTCCTGCAGGGGAGGGCCTCAAACAACTGGTACAGCAACCCACAAGAGACAGGGCTATCCTAGATCTAGTATTGACTAACAAAGAAGGGATCACAGATCTCCAGGTAGAAGGTCACCTGGAGCCAGTGACCATCACATGGTATGGTTCAATTTGGCTACTACATCTAAGTCATCCCATTCCAAGGCAAAAATATGGGACTTCAGAGGAGCTGACTTTGATAAGATGGCCAACAGAGTTAAGCTAGCCCTGGCAAAAGAAACACAGGTGAGGAGGTACAGGCAAAGTGGCAAGCATTAGGATGCAATACTTGAAGCAACATCCCATTGTGTTAGACAGAAAAGGAAGTGCAAAGAAGAAGGAAACCACTTTGGTTCTCAAATACAGTAGCAGAAAAGGTCAGAGCCAAAAGGCTGGCCTTCAGGAAATATAAGGAACACAGCGGGATGAAGATAGGGAGGCATACCAAACTGCCCTAAGGGAAGCAGGTAAGGCAGTAAGGCAGGCAAAGTCCCAAACTGAGGAAACACTAGCACGAACAGTAAAAGAAGGTGACAAGACTTTCTATAGATACATTAGTGAAAGGAGAAAGTCCAGAGGGGGTATTGCTAAGCTTAATGGAGAAAAGAGAGCATGTGAGGAGGAGGACCCTGTAAAGGCATCTATCCTAAATAGATACTTTTGCTCAGTATTTACTGAAGAGAAGGTAGGGCAGGGCCCACAGCTCAGCATCATGGACACAGGGGGGAGGGAGGTGAGCACTACTCCTTCACAAAAAAAGGGTCCTACAAGAGCTTGCTAAGCTCAGAGTGGATAAGGCAATGGGACTTGATGGCATACATCCCAGGGTACTTAAGGAGCTAAAGGAGGAACTAGCAGAGCCATTAGCAGAATTGTTTAGTGAGTCTCTGAGCACAGGAGAGGTCCCAGAAGACTGGAGAAGGGCTCATGTGATCCCGCCCACAAGAGTGGTAGCAGGGAGGAGGCGGGAACTACAGACCGTCAGTGTTACCTCAGTACTGGGTAAGATTATGGAGGCACCTTAAGGAAAGGATAGTGCAACACCTGGAATCCATAGGGACACAGGATCCAAGACAGCATGGGTTTACAAAGGAAGGTCCTGTCAAACTAATCTCATAGATTTCTTTGACTGGGTAACCAGAGTGGTGGACCAAGGGGAGAGTTGATGTCGCTTACCTTGACTTCAGCAAAGCTTTTGACACTGTTCCACATAGAAGATTGATAAATAAGCTGGGTAGGCTCGGGTGGTCGAAGTTGGTCAACTGGGTGGCAAACTGGTTGACTGGCAGAAAACAGAGAGTGGTGGTAAATGGTATACAGTCAGAAGAGATGCAAGTCACAAGTGGGGTACCTCAGGGATCAGTCCTGGGGCCAGTCCTATTCAACATCTTCATTAGTGACCTTGCAGATGGACTAGAGGGTAAGGCTTGTCTGTTTGCAGATGACACCAAGATCTGCAACAGAGTAGATGAGCCAGATGGGTGGGCAGAATGAGAAGAGATCTGGATAAACTAGCAGAATGGTCAGAAGAGTGGCAACTGGGATTTAATGCAAAGAAGTGCAAAATCATGCACATAGGGAAGAGAAACCCTGAAGCCACTTATAGGCTGGGAGGAGTTGCTAGCAGTCACAAAGGAAGAAAGAGACTTGGGCATCATCATCACTGATGACCTAAAATCATCCAAGCAAACCTCTAAAGCAGTAGGTAAGGCTAGGGGTGTTAGGGTGTATTAGTAGGGGTATCACAAGTCGTAAGAGGGAGGTAATAATCCTCTGTACAAGACATTGGTTAGGCCCATCTGGAGTACTGCGTGCAGTATTGGAGGCCACACCTTCACAAGGACATTAACCAAATTGAGGCAGTCCAGAGAAGGGAACCAAAATGGTGCAGGGACTGCATCAGAAGACATATGAGGACAGATTAACGGAGCTCAATATGTATACCCTTGAGCAAAGGAGGGAGAGAGGTGATATGATCGAGGCATTCAAACACCTTAAGGGCATAACCAAGGTGAAAGAGTCTAACATGTTTAAATATAAGAAAAATAGCAGGACAAGAGGACACAGCATGAGATTAGAGGAGGCCGATTAAGGGGAATGTGAGGAAATTCTTTTTCACAGAAAGGTGGTGGATGCATGGAATGGCTTACCACAAGAAGTGGTGGCTATGAATACAGTGCAGGGCTTCAAACAGGCATGGGATAGGCATAAGGGAGCAATACAAATGACTATGAATAGATAGGTCACTGACAGAGCAAAGGCCGATGGCATATTTATAAGGTAGAAAAAGAAATGGGCAGACTGGATGGGCCTTGCGGTCCTTATCTGCCGTCAACTTCTATGTTTCTATGTTTCTATAGCTAAAATGAACGTAACATATTAACCGGATAACCGGAACAACCGTTATACTTATTACATTACAGTGTCGCAGGAGCATTTTCTGGTCAGCAGGGCAGAGATATTAGGCCAAGACTCCCTGAATGGGCAGTGGAGGGGATGAGAGCTGTAAAACTTCCCAGGTATTAACCACCAACTGCCACTAAAATTACAAATCTTTAGTCATCCAGATACCTTTCCCTGAGCCCATACCCATGCCTTGACCTCAAGAAAAATATTCAAAGAGGACACTTATATACATCTAGTCCTGTGATGTCATCACCTGTGGTTCTTCTCTTCTGACTGGCGAATGGAGTGTCTGCTTATCTGGGCCAAAATCCACGGAAGGCTGTGCTAGGATGTTCCTCTGCAGTCCATTGTTGTAGTTCTGCTTCGGTAGCGGAGTTCTCAAGCACCATCTCCTCCTCCGGATAGTCAGGAAATTCTGCAGGATCGATCAGTTCCACAGGGGGCCAGTACTGTATAGCAATTCAGAGTCGAGAACTTGCTGATGCTGGTGTCGAAGGTCTGCACTGATTCTTCTTGCCGATATCCAAGCTCTGCCTCACAGTCTTGTGGGTGGATCCGTCTGGCATGCTTTCCGGATTGCTGCCACCTGCGGGATCTGGTTGGAAGGCCTGTTGAAGTTGTAGCTGTGCTGGAACTCTCCTCCTACTTTGGATGCATCTGCCATCCAGTTTTTTGCCCCAGTGTGGCCAGAGGTGTTATTTTGATGGATCGGAGGGTCTGCTCAGGTATGAGGAGACCAGTTACATTGGAGATAGTCCATGAGAGCTTTTGGGGTTGAGAAGGAGACGGCAGCTCCATTCATTTTCAGCTGCATTGTGGAGGAGTATCACAGAGAAAACCAAATGCCAAGAGAATGCATCGGGCAGCGGGCTTCAGTGTATTCTTTCCGCTTGGCCACTAGTTCTCAAGAGTAGTCCTGAAAAATCAGGATTTTGTGGCCTTGCCAGGAGAGGGCACCAAGCTCCCAGACCCTGGAGGTGATCCATTCCTTGTCAGCGAAGTTCAGAATTCTAGCCACGAGAAGTCTAGGCCTCTCTTCTGGTTTGGGTAGAGGATTTAGTGTCCTGTGGGTATGCTTATCGCCAGGCTTGGAGGCAGCTCTTGGTGCAGGACTTCAGGCAAGACATCACATAAGAAGTCCAAAGGGTTCTCCCGTTCTGCACCCTCGGGGAAACCTAGGAGCCGTAGGTTGTTGCACCAACTTCTGTTCTTCATGTCATCGAATTTATTTTGGAGCATGTGGATGGTTTTCTCTTGCGCGCAGACAGTGGATGTTAACGAGTCAATGGTATCTGTGTTGCGACTTACTTGTGACTCAGTTTTGTGGACCCTGGCATTTATTTGTTGTATAGCCATATTAGTGTTGTTTGAGGGCAGGGTAACCTCTGCCATGCGTTATATCAAGGCCGCGAACACATCATTGATCTGCTGCATATTGAGGCCTGTGGGAGCATCCAGACCTCTGCAATGTGCCATGCTGGAAAGCAGGAAACGCAGTCAGCTCCTATAGCTTTTGTAGCAGAACGTTCCCAGAATGAATATCTCTGTTACACCTCTTGAGTGAAGTAAGTTAAATGGTGTAAATAGCGAGAATAGAACCCTGGGTCGGCGGAGTGCTCGGATCAAGCATCCATCACGTTAGGAGCTAAGCCACACACCCCCATGATCACTTTTTCATTGCCTAAGAAGTAAAAATTATGACCACACCAGATGACATTATATGCATAGCTAGTGCATTTTCCACATCTCCCTCAGCAGTACTTCTCAAATGTTCTGCTATCCTCTCTTTAAATTTCCAACTGTTTTTTTCCAACATAATAACCAACGCATGTACACAATGCCAAATAAATAACAGCAGTGATATTACAGTGAATGTAACTCCGTAATGTAAACACTGTGTTAACATCTGATACTAAAAAGTGCTAACCATTCTCAAACTATCACACAATTTTCTAGTCCTGCACTTAGAAGTGTCACTTGGCAGTTGACATCCTCTCCTCTCCTCTGAGATGTATCCCTGTAAAAACTGTGTTTCACCCTATCTGCCAAATTTTGGCCCCTTTTAAACACCACTGTGTAATATGTTTTAATTTCAGTTCTGTCTCTAATATATGCCAATTATCAAATATAATTGACTTAATTAAGTGGGACTGTGCATGAAAATTTAGTGACACAAGTAATACAGTCTTGTGCTCCATTCCCTTCACCAATACTAGTTGTGGTACCATAACCAGTCTCTCATCTGTTCTATTTAACATGTGTTCTAGCCATACCAGCTACTGATTGTTTTGCCCTATCAATGCAAGATTTATTGTGTTCCCTGTCCAAGACATAGATACATAGACAGTGTCGGCAGATAAGGGCCTATGGCCCACCCAGTCTGCCCATTTGAGCTTGTTAGTTCAATTTGTTTTCCTAGAAGTCTGTTGCACCTAACCCCTGACCTCCAGAATTCCTTTATGTCTATCCCATGCATTCTTAAATCCCGTGATTGTTTCAGCCCCCACCACTTCCTCTGGCAGGGTGTTCCACTTGTCCACCACCCGTTCTGTGAAGAAATTCTTTCTCATGTTTCCTCTGAATCGTCCTCCCTCCAAGAGAGAGCCCCACTCTCATATGCATGCAGAACACACCTCCCCCCCACACACACACACCCTTCCCAACCCCCTAATCTTTCCTTATTTATTGTAGCCATTTTACGCATGACTGTCTTGGGTATCTACATTGGAACCCATTAATAAGACATTACATTAAAGCAGCATTGCAATAAAACTGGGCAAAAACTGGACCCTACTCTTTTCTCACTATAAAAGATTCCAGGCATCTTCCATTTTTATGTGGTGGTACTGTACAAATTTTCTAATTCCACCAACATTTGACTATTTTATAAATGGTTTATTTAGTGTTTTCTCTAGAAAAAAGATGGCTGCATCATTTTACACAGAAATAGCATTGTAGACCTGGCAAGGGTTGGGACTGAGAAAAAAAAAGACTTGTGCACAGCATAGGAGGTACCTAGACAAGTACATTTGACAGGTATGACTAATATCTTTATTACTTCTAGCTGAAACTAACTTTTTTAGAAAAACATTTTTTGTTGCTCTGCTGCTTTAAATTATGTTACAGTATATGATGTTTTATATGCATTATATGTAATTATGATTATTGGAATATATCTCTTTAAATGTTATGACTACATAAGGATGGCTACCAGTGATAATGTCATACCTTGACAAAGTGCAAGATTTGGCTGTTTTAATAACATTTTATCTTCTCCAAATTAGTTGGTCTACCTGCAGCCTTTATTGCTTAGCCCTGGCTTCTTTGTTTTTTATCTGCAGGAGCCATACCTTGTCCCACTTCAGGTATTTGGGTGCTGCAGACCCCCATAGGGCCTAAACGACCTATGTGTGACTGACCTCCTAAGGCTGATTCTGTGGAGGTAGATGCCTGGTGCAGGAGGGATTTCACTGTGCCATGGACCATCATGTGCATTGCTGTATACCAAACCCATCAGGCAGCTTATGGCAAGCACCTATGGTTACAGCTAGGTCAGGTGCTAGTTGCAATGCCTGACTGCACATTAAAGTCATTTGCCTTTCTGCCAAAGGTCTGGAGCTGACAAGGCACCAATCAAGGGTATCATATGATGCTAGTGAGGTAGCACCCAGGTTGGCAAGAACAGCAGTCTGTATTCGGCAGATGGCATGGCTTCACCTTTTCAGTTTGGCACCTCTGGCCTGGCATAAGGTGCTTAATTCACACTTCCAGGGTATTTCCCACAGGGTCAGGTGTGAGATGTTGGGGCACTCTCCTACTACCAGGCCATAGGAGCCGCTGCCTGCCTCTGACCAGTCTCAGATCCTGTCGGACCTGTGGGGAGTTCCTGCCCTCAGGTGGTTCTCCCCCACACAGAGGGCTGAGGGATATCTTCCCTCAGCGTAAGCTAGCTCCTCCCTATTTGTGAAAGTTTGATTCTGACACATTAGTGTGAATGAATAGTGAAGATTGATTCCTGGAAGATATGAAAATTACATACTCACCGTAATTGTTGCTCCTCCAGAATACCTTTACCATTCATTCACACGCCTGCCTACCATCCCTCATTCATATAAAAGCCAGAGCCTCTGGGCAGCTCACCCTGTTATAGTACAGTACAGCACACTGGCCTCCTTCTTTCCACTCTCTCTTGAGAGGTGTTTTCCCCCTCCTTTTTAGGGTGGAATAATTATTTTTTCCGGAGAAACAAAAATGGGACAAAAGTTTTCATAACCCCCCCCCCCCAAAAAAAAATCCTTAGGAAATTTATTTGACCTCCACGCTGCCTTAATGAGTTCCTTCCTCTCCTTTCTAAGGGATATTAGAGGATATCTCTGTTGTTGCTGTTCACATCGGCTTCACCTCATCCGTACCTCAACTTTGTGCAATAAGGAAAGTGCTGCCACTAGGAACAAGTTTTTGCCCTCTCTAGAGTTTTCTGTTTTACAGGGAAATGCAGGTGCAATAGAATTTTCTCTACGGTACTCCTCAGCTTATTGGAGTATTTTTCGGCATACTCCTCAGCTTGTCTTAGTTTACGTTTTTCCTGCTGTTACATTCTTTTTTCCGTGATCCTTTTGGAGTGGTAAGAAGATAGTATTTCTGCTCCTGGACTTCGTCCAGTCACACTTGTCTTGCTGTCTTGCGAGCTCCGGGGCTTTTGTCCTATTAAAACTGAAATTACCCTCTTGGGAGTACAGAAGTTTGTTTTGGGACTCTTTCTAGGTCCCTGTTTATACGCCAGAGCTATATGCCAGGGCTGCTGCCCATCTCTCTTATCTCTACCCTTTCTGTCCAGGTAGCTGATAATGGACTTTGGCTCTTTATACCAGCTATCATTGTGCCACCTAGTAGGTCCAACCTCAGTTTTCCAAGTTGGTAATCGGGTTTTATTACTTTGTTACTATTTTTATATCCTATACCCCTTTCCTATCCCTTTGGGCTAGAAGTGTATAGCCCTCTCTTTTCTCTCCCACTTGTTTCTTCTAATGGCAAACAGAACTGAGGAAGGAAGGGGACTGGCATCAGTTACTGGCTGGCTCACGTGCATGACATCAGTACGTCAGCCTCATGGGCAGCACCACCAGCCAATGTCAGCCCCTCGTAGCTACAAAAAGACTTTGCTCCCTCTGAGTCCTAGTGCCTCTGTTTGAGACCTATTAATGTGAATGAATGGTGAAAATATTCGGGAAGATGAACAATTATGATGAGTTATGGTGAGTACGTAATTTTCATATCCCTTGGCACTTATCAGTGAAGAGTTGGGAGGGGGTTTCCCGCTGTCATGGCCAACATTTCCCCGATCAATAAATACAGGTCCAGAACCCATCCCCCAGGATACACCTGGAAACAAGCTATCACTGCTTAGTGTGCCTTTCCTGGTCAAAAAATTACAAATAAATAAATATTAAGGAACAAATGCAAATAATGTATGGGGTACAAATCCAGAAGGAGCAGTATAATACCATCCAGCCTGTGAAGGTGCAGAGTTACCAGTGACAGTGCGTTAAGCAAGATACAGGAGCTAAGCATTACCAAAGTGAGGCAGTGAAGAGGAGCAGTACAAGGCCACACTGGGGGGGGGGACTGCTCGCAGCAAGGGAGAGGGCACAGGGGGAAGGCCAACAGTGAGGAGGGGAGGAATGAAACACAAGGGTCAGGGGTCAGGTGCAGTCGCAGGAGTGGGTGGTGAAGTCACAGAGAAGGGAACTGAGGGAGAAGAATGACAAAGCTGAGCAGAGAGATGGGGGAAGGAAGGATCAAAGCTTAGAAAACTGTTGCAAGAAAGCAGCTTGGCCCACTGAAATTTTCCTGGAAGGGAGCGGAAAGGAAGTGAGAAGCAGTGTTACGAAGAGGGTAGGAGGTGGGAATGGTGGAAGATAGGAGGGCAGAGGTGTAGGGAGGGAGAGAGCCAAACCAGAATTTGGAGGTGAAGAAGGCACAGTGTGCAAGGCATCTGACATCAAGGGAGAGGGAGGACTACAGAGTTCAGAGAGTAGTGGTGAGTATGAGGAGGGCAGTCCAATGCAGAACAGCAGAATGAGTGGAAGAAAGGGTCCAATCTGTCCAGGGTGGACATGGTAGCTGCACTGTAAATAGTGTCACCATAATTAAAGATAGGATCATCTTCGTAACTAGCTCCCATGGGACAGGGAAAGGTATACTGGCTTTGTTTCTATAAAGGGCAATCAGTTTAAGGTGGAGCTTGAGGTGTATCATTATGTACCATTTAGTCAAGGTGAAGATCCAGCCAGACCCCCAGGTACTTAAAGGAGGAGACATCCTCAGCGCAGTACCATCAAGGGTGTGAAAGGAGGGGGAGAGAGAGACTGATAGGTCTCTTTCAGAAGCCAAAGGTAATGGAGTTCTAAGAGTGGTCTACAGTTCACATCCACACCACTCACCTGACCTCCCCTGGCAATGTGACCCCCAGATCCCTGTTTCTAGCATGTAAAGATCTGACACTACAGTCACGAGGAGGAGCCAGAGGATATATCAGCCGGGTGGTGGGAGTAACTTTGCATGAAGACATTCCGATGACTCCACTGTCTCCTTGAAGACTGCCATTGTGTTGATGTGAACTGTATACTAATCTTAGAACTATGGTTGCAGGTTGTAACCTATAGATCTTACTTCGAGAGGGTTCCTGCAGTAGGTCATTACACATAGGACTGCGCCACCTGGCGTCAGGACCGCACGGCAAACATTCCAGCAATGCCCGGCAGTGGAGCGTGACCCTATATAGTGAGCGGTCCCCACGCATGCTTTCCAGTTCTTTCCCGCCATCATTCTGTGCATGGTACCTCACGGTAAAACTGCCCAGTCGATCGCCTTTAAAACCCACCTTTTTCTTTTAAAACGAGTTGTTTTTCTTCTCTATGTCGTCTTCATCATCTAAGGCCAAGAAGAGGTGTGAGGATTGCGGTGTTCAAATTCCACACAAGGATGGTCACTGAAGGTGTCTTTTCTGCCTAGGCACGGACCGCGACACTGCGGCTTGCCCAGACTGCCAGCCTTTCAATCAGGCAACCCGCAAAAGAAGGCAGCAGGCCCATTTCTTAAAAAATAGGATGACCACACTCGAAAAAGAAATGGAGCACCCTTCCCCAGAGGCCAAGAAGAAAAAGAAAGACAAACACCGGAAGCGCCTTGAGGACCAGGACCGTCCAGACTCTAGTAGGCCTTCTACCAGCAAGGCCTCTCCCCTGCAGCCTCCCGTAGCGGTATTCCAGTCCAAGTCCGGGGACACTCCAGACCCACCCACTGCACTGCTCCCAGTCTCTACTGGTAAGCTACCCACCGGCTCCTCTAGCGGACACCCAGTATCCGCTGATGAGTCGGCCCCCGGCTACTGATAAGTCAAGCCCCCGTTCCTCGGGGGGCTCGCCCGGTCACGGCTGATAAGCCAGCAAGGGGTTCCACCCTCTCCCGCCCAGCCCCTTTATCCGGGAAGTCGGCCGCCTCTGGCCCCCGCCCAGACTTTGCTCATCCGTTGGTGTCTTCTGCCGATTTACACAACATCTGACTGACCACCCAGAAGACCCTGAATCTTCCATCTCTCCTGCCCCCCGGTGGCTCTGGCTTCGCTCCCTGCCACCTTGGGTCGGGAAGAGAGTGATGAACAGCTAGATGTGACCCTTACTTCGGCTTCTGTTCATCAGTCCCCCATGGAGGACGAAGGGTTAGAGGCCCCTCCGCTGACTACTGTCCCTATGCCAGAGGCTCCTCAGGGCCCCTCTACATCAGATTCCCTTCCCTCGGAACCCCCGACGGAAGAGGGACAGGTCCCTCCATCGGGACCCCTTCCTCCGGCTCTGATGCCTACCCCGACACTTGACCCATCTCCAGTTCTTCTGATGTCTGGGCCCCACCCTATGCCGGAGCCCTCTCATCCGGTCCTGATGGCTGCCCCTGTGCTGGACCTGGCTCCGCTGTCGGATCCCCTATGTCTGGCCCCGATGACTGCCCCCTGACGCCGGATCCGTTTCTGACGCCTGCCTCAACGTTGTCGGTCCTGACGACTTTCTTTCCGATGCCCGCCCCGCCTCCTATCTACACAACTGTGGGGTTTGCTCCAGTTCCTCCATCTGGTACCCTGACATACGGGAATCTCCCAGGCCCTTCTAGGCCTTTTAATGTCCCAAGCTACCCTCATGGGTTCCCACCGGACCTTCCCCTGGCAGGTCCTCCTCCAGATCTGCATTACTCGGGATATTACTATCCGTGATACCTTTTTTTCCAAGGGTACCATCATCTTCATTCTCAGGGCTTAGGTGCCCATGGGTACCATTACCCTCCTAACCATGTGCCTCCTACCCCTCCTCTTCCTCCTCCTTCTTCTCGGACTTGTTAAGGGCCATCCAGGAATTTTATAGTTGGGAAACTGAGGAATAGGACCCCTTGAGGAAAAGACTCACAGGACATCTGGACTTAGAGCCTGATTTCCCAATCCCAGTTCTTCCCTAGATAGGGCCCCACAATGACCTCTCCACCACGGATTTGGCAACTGCCACACTCCATCCTGGTGGTCCCCCAGAAGGCTGACCAGATTTACCGGGCTCCTGAGGGTGTTCCCTTTCTAGGTTCACACCCAAAGGTCGACTCCGTCATCATCTCCGCGGCTCATGACCACTCAACTGCCCTGAAGCACATGAGCACTTCTCCTCCTGACAAGGAGTCTCGGCAGGTTGACCAGTATAGCAAAAAAGTGTTTTCTTCAGCTACATGTGCACTCTGTGCCCTAAATTACACAGCTCATATGGTGTCTTTTCAGAAAGTGACCCTGGCCAAGCTAGAGGCCCGAATCCAATCTATGGATCCCTCGGACCTCAAGGAGCACCTCGCCAAGGATTTATGCCCGTCCCACAATTTCCTGCTGGCATGCTTTACAGGCCACCTATGACTTGGTCAGTGCAGTGGCCCATACCTCGGTGACCATCTCCCCACAGTGGCATGCTTGGCTGCGCATCTCTGGGCTCGCTAAAGAGGTCCAGACTGCGATACACGATGCTCCCTTCCGGGGCTCGGTCCTTTTCGGGGAGGACACCAAAGACATCATAACAGACCTACAGGACAAAGGCCAAGCCCTGAGATCCATTAGGTCTATGTACTGATTGGGTGCACAAAGGAAACAGCCCTTTCGGAAATGAACTAGGAGGCCAGTGAAGCAAACCCAAGCCCGTAATCAGGGTAAGAGAAAGGCCACAGGTGCTTCCTTTTCTTCACCTCCAGCCTCAAAGTTCCAGAGGCATTCAGGGAGCCCTCGCCCTGCCACCTCCTGACTCCTTATCCCCTCCCCTCCCCCTCCTCAGCCCCAGAGTGAGGAGCCGGAGGGGGGAGGTTCACCCTCTACATGCAGGAATGAAGAGGCGTAACCTCCAGCGCATGGGTCCTACAACTTGTCTCTCAGGGACACACTCTGGAGTTCCTCAAAATCCCTCCAAAATCTCCACCAAGTCGCTCTTCTTATGCACCCCCACCAGATTCTTCTAGTAAGGGAGGACATTCAAGCTCTACTGCAAAAAGCAGCAGAGACTTCAGCTCATAGGAGCTATGTTGGGCATGGTCCAGTGCAAGGCCTTTCTTCCTCCAGAGAGGGTTGAGGCCATTCGAGAATAGGCGACCTTGGTAGCCTCTTCCAATTTCCTCCCAGCCAGAGTGATGCTCTGGCTCTTGGGTTTGATGGTGGCCTCCATCTCCACAGTTCCCCTCACCAGATTACACATGAGAGTCTCTCCATGGACCTTGCGCATCCATTGGGATCAGTTCAAAGATGATCTGGATCATCCAATCCTGATTTCCACCGCAGTCAAGAAGGATCTGCAGTGGTGGAGGGATTCCTTGAACTTGTTCCAGGGCCTTCCCTTCCAGAGGCCTGCTCCCCGGTACACTCTCACCATGGATGCTTCCAACCAGGGTTGGGGAGTTCATATGGGCGACCACCAAACTCAAGGTCTGTGGTCCCAACTCGAGATGTCCTTGCACAACAATGTCCTGGAGATGTGGATAGTCCTGTATGCTCTTCAGGCCTTTCAGTCCATCCTTCCCAGGGGATCACTGCTTATCCAGATGGACAACATGTAGGTAGTCTGGTATATCAACAAACAGGGAGGCACTCGGTCATACCCTCCTTTGCAGGGAGGCTATGCGAGTGTGGAACTGAGCAGTCCAACATGGTCTGTCACTCACAGACGTCCATGTGCCAGGCGTTCAAAATGTCCTGGCGGACAGCCTCAGCAGAACATACACCCTCACTCATGAATGGGAATTAAGTCAGGAAGTGGCAAACTTCCTTTTCAATGATGGGGGTGACCGGAACGTGACCTGTTCACCTCCCCATCCAATGCAAAACTTCCCAGTTTTTGCTTGCTCATTCCAGGGCATGGTGCTTTCTGGCATGACTTTTTGTCACTTTGTTGGACAGGGAAATTCTTGTATGCTTTCCCTCCACTTCCCATGCTTCAGAGGGTCCTTCTGAAACTCCAGGCAGAGGGAGCCAGGATGATTCTCATAGCTGCCTTCTGGCCGAGGAAAATCTGGATTCCACTTCTGCAGCAGCTCTCAGCAGAACCCCCAGTTCCTCTTCCTCTCAGGCACGACCTGTTGAGTCAGGATCAGGGCAGACTAGTGCATCCCGGGCTCAGGACCCTGTATCTTCATGCGTGGCTCCTACAGACATAATAAAGTCTCATTTCAGGGTCTCATATAAGGTTGCCCAGGTCCTGTTAGAGGCCGGAAAGCCCTCTATCAGATCGACCTATGTTATGAAATGGAGCGGCACTAAAAGGCTGGGACCCCTTCACATGGTCGGCTCCACAGATCATGGAGTATCTGTTGCACCTGTTTGATCTGGGTGTCTCTTACTCTTCCCTCAAGGTTCACCTGTCAGCTGTTTCAGCCTGTCATGATTTGATAGGGGGGAAACCCATGGCGCCGCTGGAAATCTCAAAAACCTTTCTGACAGGGATTCTCCATCTGAAACCCCCTATCTGTAACCCCACCCCACCTTGGGATTTGAATTTTGTTATCGAGAAGCTTACGCTTCCCCCTTTTGAACCAGTGGTGGGCTGTGATTAGCGCTGTCTCTCCTGGAAGGCACTATTTTTGGTTGCCATTACTTCAGCTCAAAGGATTTCCGAGCTTCAGGGCCTGATGTGTAAGGAGCCTTATTTGATTTTTCATAAGGACTGGGCAGTCTTACAAACCAGTCTTAAGACTCTTCCCAGGGTGGTTTCAGAGTTCACCCTCAATCAGATGGTTGAACTTCCTATGTATTATCCTAACCATTCTAACAAAGGTGAGGCTCTTCTTCATACACTGGACATACACAGGATCCTGCGTTCTTACGTCCACAGGACTAAAAGCTCCAGAAAATCCAAACAGCTTTTCATCTTGTTTGCCCCTACATTTAGGGATTCAGCAGTGTCTGAGCAGTGTTTATCCAAGTGGCTCGCTAACTGTATTCGCTTCTGTTATCAGAAGTATGACAAACCTCTACCAGGGGAGGTCAGGGTTCATTCCACTCATGGAATGACTGCATCCACAGCATTCTTGAGGAATGTATCTGCAGCAGAGATTTGTGCAGCAGCTACCTGGAGTTTGGTCCGCACCTTCACCAAACACTACAGTCTGGACATTGCCTGTAGACGTAGGGCCAGGTTTGGCCTAGCCATGCTGCAGGGCCTATTGTCCTAGGCCGGTCCTGTACTGTCCTTACAGTTGCTCCTCCTCCTCCTGTGTCTCTCTCAGCCTCTCTTTCTGAGGGACTGCTTGGGATTCAGTCCCATGTGTAATGACCTACTGTAGGAACCCTCTCGAAGTAAGATAGTACAGTTACGCAAGAACTTACCGTAACAGTACATCTTCGAGAGAGGTTCCTGCAGTAGGTCATGTTTTTTCCCTTCCTACTTCCCCAGTTTTCTTTTGGGCTCCAGAAACTGTTTCCTTCTCCTGTCTTTCTTCTTAGGATCTCTGGCGGGAGAACTGGAAGGCGGGTGTAGGGACCGCCCACTATATAGGTCATGCTGACTTCAGTCATGTGACGTCGGGTGAGCGATCCCCCACCAGGCATTGCTGGAAAAGTTTGCCGTGTGGGCCTGACACCAAGTGGCACAGTCCTATGTGTGATGACCTACTGCAGGACCCTCTCTCGAAGATCTACTGTTACGGTAAGTTCTTACGTAACTGTACTTTTTATACAGTACCTTTGCAGCAGGGCCCATTAACTGCATTTATTTGGTCTGTATTATATAACAATTTTTTTTTCTTCCCCAATTATTTAACCAGGTGAGACACACTAAGCTGAAAGCTTGTTTACAGGTGCAACCTGGGAGCACAGGGAAGTTAAGTGACTTGCTCAGGGTCACACAGTATGCAGGTG
Organism: Neoceratodus forsteri; assembly: GCA_016271365.2. Classification (NCBI taxonomy): domain Eukaryota; kingdom Metazoa; phylum Chordata; order Ceratodontiformes; family Ceratodontidae; genus Neoceratodus; species Neoceratodus forsteri. The sequence goes on from CM057451.1 coordinate 244,293,612, forward strand.
TGGGCTGTGGGATTCAAACCCCATATTTGCAGCTCAGAGCCTTAAACCACTGCGCTATACTGCCTCCTGTATGAATTCATTTAATTTTTATATACAGTTTCTAACCCCCATACATTCTTTTAAAAGGTGCAAACATATAAACTCAATTGTCAGGAAAGCATATTTAGAACCAGGGTTGTACCGAGACTGTCTTTTTGGGGGAGGGGGTTGGGGTATGTGAAGAAGTCATATTGGTCCCTTGCCAGTGTGCTGTGTTTCTCTTTTTAATTGTGCTGGAAAATTTCGGGGTTGCTGTTCAGAATGACTTTATTTACAAGTAGGGATAAAGAATTGCAGCACTAGTAACATTAACTAAAATATAAATGTATTTGTTTTCAAATGTTTCAACAGGAAAGACATACTGAGCTGAGAACAGTTCATTTCCAGATCCGTCCTGGGGTAAGGGTAGTAGGGAATATATACAAATTATTTACAGAGTAGTATATAATCACATAAATTGTACAATGAAATTGGTATAGAGCATTACAAAATGTAATAAACAACGCAAAAACACAGCGGTAATTAATGGTATGCTTTCTTAGAAGGAGAGAAACATAACCAAGGGAAGAACTTCACAACTGGTAGGGCCACCCATCTATGGAGGGAACTCAAGAATAGAAGTTGTAAGGGACAAGGTTTGAGCAGTAAGGAGAGAGGAAGAGTTGCCAGAAAGAGGCCAGGAGGCAATGATTAAGGTATAGGTGGAGGAGGCGGACGGAGAGGGGAAGTGGGGGAGGGGAGGAGGGAGGAAGGAGGGGAGGGAGGGAGTGTTTCTGCTTCTCTCCAGCCATACCTCTGACCAGGTTGAAAGGGTGCTGCATCTCTCCTGTGGCACTTCTAGCATCTCAGCTGCCATCCACCCCCGGACCTTCAACCACATACATCCAAGCTCCTCCGCTACAGCAGAAGCCACTTCAGAACACCAGTAGAGCTTTCCTTACTTTGAATTAAGGCTTAAAGCTTATGGCTTGATTGTCATTTCTCTCTATGCCCTGTACTGTGTAGCTTGCCAAAGATTTACCTTTTTCTGTGAGTTTATTTTTAATGGGAAAGGCTGCTCCGTTCTACTTTTTTTGTGTGTCCTGTTTCCCATTAGCAGATTATAAAGTTCACAGTTCAATTATATCTACTATTGACTATGGACTAGTGGTCTATGGGGCAGCAACGGATACAGCGCTCAAGAGGGTTCAGACTACGCACAACAAAGCCTGCAGACTCACCCTGGATGCTGAGCGTGGCACTCACACCTGTACTCTGTATGAACGTGCAAATTGGCTGTCATTAAAAAACAGGGTCAAATTCCAGACTTGGATCCTAGGGAAGAAAGCTCTATTGGGTAAAACACCAGTGTAGGTAATTTGATCAAGGCAGCTAACTCATTACAGGTCACCAGAGGGAGGACTAGAGGGGCCTTGGCTATCCCCTTCCGTCGCACCTCACTTGGACAACGTGCATTTGCCTTCCGGGCCACCCTGTGGATGAATGAACTCCCTGGGCACCTCTTGGCCACCAATTGTTTGGCATAATTCAAAACTGACCTCAAACAGCACCTAATAACACTCTCTAAGTGTACCTGCCCCTGAGTCCAGCCACACCTGCTCTCTCTGCCCCCCAGGAAGCACTAGGCAGGCCTCAAGGTACCCCTTCCCTCTGTCCCTTCTCTTGACTTGCCTCAGCAATCAGTCTGCATCATGCTCCTTTCGGCACCCGCCAACCCGCCAAATGGCAGCTGTACTACTCATAAGAAGGTGTGATAAAATGGCAATGTTGGAAATCTGGAGCGAAAATATTGAAAATTTGCGACCTTACGAGCCATGAGGAACTCGCAATGCATGCAAAACAGTCATTTTAGGAATTTTTTCACTAAATTTTTAACATAGCCATTTTAAGACCTCTGCTCATGAATAGTGTCACTGTGATTTTCTTAATTTGTCCCGTACATTGATTTCAAGACACCAACCGCGCCATTCTGCGCCATATGGGCGGAAACACATTTTGGGTGAGATGTAAAAAATGACAGCTGTACTGCCTTAAGAAGGTGTAGTAAATGGCAATGTTGAAAATCTGGAGTGAAAATATTGAAATTTTGGCGAACTTATGAGCTCATGAGAACCGCGCAATGCACGCCAGAAATAGTCATTTTTGAATTTTGGCACCCATATTTTCAACATAAGGTTTTTGGGGACCCTTCTCATGAATGATGTCACTGTCATGGCGGTATTCGCCCGAAGGGTGATTTCGCAGTCACTGCACAGTCACTGCGCGAAATCACCCTTCGGGCCCGAATGACGCCATGACAGTGACATCGTTCATGAGAAGGGTCCCAAAACCCCATGTTGAAAATTTGGTGCAAAAATTCCCAAAATGCCTGAGATATGCAACAAAGTTGAAACCCCTATCTAGCCCATTATACAGCTTACCGGCATTTCCTCAGTTCGGTTGACTTTGAAGAGTGCAGACGTGTTCCCGTCCACCAAAGATCATCGCGCTGGAGTCCGGAGGTGGGGCATGGGGGTGGGGGGTGGGGAGGCTAAAGCGAGGGTGGGGTGTGGGTTGTGGAGGGGGTCGGAGATGCTGGCCAAGGGACCGCTTTTGTTTTACAGGTTTTAAAACAAAAAGACGTCAGGACGCTTTGCCACGCTGGGGTGGGGCTTCAGCATGGCACAAGGACGGGGCGTTTCAGCCGACGGGGATTGGGGCACCTCACGCAAAGGATGATTGCCACGCTGGGGTGGGCTCTCAGCGTGGCACCTACTACTACTGGGAGAGCGTATCAGCCGACGGGGATTGGGCACCGGTCGGCTACCAGTACGCAGGGGTGCACACGCCTGTGTGTGGGGAGGAGCTACGCTTCTTATCGCTGCTCACTGAAGCGTAGCTCCCCCTTTCAACTGTATGCCACTGCATTTTGGAGCGTGTCATATACAGCTCCAAAATGCATTGGCTTACAGGGGCCACGCTTGCCAGCTCACTGACTGAATTGGAAGAGGAGGTGACACACCTCCGAAATCTCCAATGATGGCACTATGTTTCTTGCACATGCGTGCAAGCAACATAAAAATAAAAAATAAAACGTTCTGTCACTAGAGGGCCCTTAGTTCTTTTTTGTAATGTGACTGAAGTAAGAAGATATTTCTCAATCAACTCCCTTGTAGTTTGCTCTGTAGTTACATGCATTGGTCTGATTCCCCAATTGGTCGATGGACAACAGAATAGACTGATATAACTTGAGGGTGCACTGTCTTCTGCTTTGCCCTGTGGCACTCCCTCCTGCGGTGGACTAACTCATGTTTACTGGGCCTTTTGTGAACTGAATAATATTAATTTAAAACCATTCAATCTTTCTATTTTTAGTGCCCACAGCTTGCCCTCATTTGCCAGTGGCAGACTCTGCCGGTTAGCCAGTGAGCGCACAAATCGCACATCTTCTGGTTGTGCCTGGCTGCTATCATGATGATCCTTTTGCGGTTCCTCATCTGGATCGCCATTCTCACCTAGTTCCCACATGCGGGCCAGTATCTCCTACGGACCTGTCCCGGTGATATTGGGCCCGGGGACCTCCATCCTGACAGTGTGGAGCTGCGCTTCACGACCGCTGGCCCAGAAGTACAGCAATCAATGCTGGTTCTTCCAACTGCACATGTGGTGCTGTTCACTGTCAGTAGCAGCACCTGTATAATAGCACAGCAAGCTGCACCAGTTGATAGGCGCAGGATGTTTACCTCCAAAACCAGAACCACTAGATGTAAGTGACTGGGCACTAGGCTTCTACGCTATGTTGGAAAAATCTCCCTGTTTCTGTTGCTGCTAGCAGATGTAGATATTCACCTGAACCTGGGACCTCATGCTACCCCCCTCTCTCCGGGGATGTTCACGTGGGTGGTATAAAGATAGTTGCCATGAATATCTGCAGCCTGCTCCCTAAGATGACTCAGTTCCAGGCGTGGACCAGGTTGCACAACCCAGATGTCATCTGCCTGACTGAAACGTGGCTCAACCCCAAGGTCAAGGACTCACTCATTGCCTTAACAGGGTCTGAATCTTTCATACTGGATAGGCTGGGGAAGTGGGGCGGGGGCTTCCTGATATATGTGAAGGATAACTTAAGGGGATGTATTTTGACAATCTCAGGCAACACTTGTGATTATGAACTATTAGCAGTTCAGCTACTGCTAGGAACGCAGAACAGGATGCTGTTTATTGCCTCAGTGTACCTACCACCTGCAAAGGCAAACCAGGGGCTAGGTGTTGTCCTGAAGGCCCTATCAAAACTGAAGAAAAACTTCAAGGTTATTGTCACTGGAGACTTTAATATTAATTGGACTAACAAAGGCACTGACCATCTTAAGGATCAAGTTGTGGAGTTGTACCTCATGCAGATGATTTGTTCGTACACCAGGCTAAACCGCAAAACAGGAAAGGGCACCCTGCTTGGCTGGATCCTGACCAACTGCCTCAATAGAATCAAAAATGTCCAGGTGCTCCCTGATTGCTTCAGTGACCACTCGCCAGTTGCATGTATGTGGATTAATAAGGTAAAAAAGGACTCCCCACTCTGGTTTTTAGCCGAGTCCTGAAGAGGGGTGCTACACGCAACTTTAAGACAGCTTTGGCCAACATTGACTGGTCTCCTCTTGATAGTCTCCAAGACATTGACCAGGTTTTGCAATTCTTTGTGTCCACAGTCAATGGTATTTGTGATACCTACACCCCACTGAGAAAAAGAAAGATAAGGGCTACTTCCAACTGATGGATTTCCAGGGACCTCCTTGATCTGATGAAGGAGTGGGACAACCTCTGGGAATTTTCCAGAGGCACAGGCAACCAATCTGACTTCCAAAAGTATCGGGTAGCCAGGAACAAGTGTACAGCTCTTGCCAGGCAAGCCAAGGTGGCTTACTACAAGGAGCAACTGGAACATAACTGGGGCAATGGGAAGCAATTCTGGGATAACATTAAGGAGCTGCTGGGCAGGGAAGACTGAAGGCACCCCTCCATGCTCAACTTAAATGGCACCCCCACCCTAGATCTACGCACAATTGCAGAAGCCTACAATGTGGCCTTCTCCGACCTCAGTTCTGTCCTCCCTCCCAGCTAGCTTGACCCCCCCCCACAACACCTGCCCAAAGCCCAATATAATTTTACCCATCCAAATTTTTACTTCAAGCGTGTTACAATCAAGGAAGCCAGGACCTAAATTACTAAGGTGCTGGGTAAAACCAGACTTGGTAATAACTTACTCGACATGAAACTTGTGGAAGTCACCTTGGACGAGTTGGTGGTTCCCATCACCAAGATCTTTAACAAGTCTCTCACTTTGGCAAAATTCCCTGTGGCCTGGAAGGTAGCTCTAGACACCCCTGTCTTAAAAATTGTGGACCGGTCTTGCACTACTAACTGTAGACCAATATTTATCTTCTTCCCCCTCTCGAAGGCACTTGAAAGGATCTTGGCTGACCAGGTCATGGAGTACCTTCACAAGTACAGTCTACTGTGCCCACAACAGCATGGATTCCATCAGTGCCATAGCACATCTACGGCCTTGGTTGAATTCACAGACTACATTCACTAGGCCTTGGATGGGGGCAGCCTGGTGGGATCTGTCTTCATAGACCTCACCAAAGCCTTTGATACGGTCAACCATCACATCTTGCTTGACTAGCTTCAGCACCTTAGGCTAGCCTCTGAAGGCATCCTCTGGTTCCAGGATTACATATCCAGCAGAGCACAGAGTGTAAAAATTGGGACAGCTATCTCTCTGTCTAGGGATATAGTCCTGGGTGTCCCACAATGGTCTATACTAGGCCCCCCTCCTCTTTAGCCTGTTCATCAACAAGCTTCCAGAGGCCTGCAATAGCAAGATTATTCTGTGTGCAGAAGATGCTGTTATCCTTAGTAGTAGTGCCCAGCTTCAGCACCTACAGGATGATTTGCAGTACTCATTTTGTAGCTTGGAGGACTGGTTCAGCTCTCAGAAATTGCTTCTCAATTACAAGAAGATGAAGACGATGCTAATAACCACTCACCAGCACAAGAGATCTGTTCTGTCCCTTACTATTACTAACAACAAGGCTGCTCCACTCGAGCAGGTCAACTCTTTTAAATACTTGGTATGATCATTGATGACACCCTCTCTTACGTGCAGCACATCGATCAGGTCGTCAAAACAGTGAACACCAAACTTGGAGTTTTCTACAGGCATAGACAGTACCCAACGCCTGAGGCACTAAGGTTGGCAGTCTTCTCTTTCATCTTTTCTGTTACTGACTATGGACTCAGGGTCTATGGGTCGGCATCCAACACTGTGCTAAAACAAGTAAGCATGGCCCTCAACAAGGCCTGCTGGCTGGCTCTAGGTGCTGATAATCTCCTACACACCTACTCCTTCTACGAGCGCACTAACTGGCTCAGGCTTGCCAGCAGAATCAAATACCAAAGGTGCCTGCTTGGCATGAAATCTCTCCTAGGTAAAGCTCCATTGGCCTTCAAAGAACTGCTCTGGTGAGATAGATCTGGGTACTGCACTTCAGGGCAGACTCGCTGCCCACTTGCCATCCCCTTCAGAAAAATGGCACTTGGCCAACGGTCCTTCGCATATAGGGCTCCTTCTTGGCTAATTGAGATCCCAGCATGCCTTTTACTCATTAACAGCCTTGCTGTCTTCAAGGCGGAACTAAGATGTCACCTGGCCAAGGCTGAGGTCTATAGCTGCAAGCTAACCAGCCAGCCTGCTCCTGGGCTGCATTCTCCGATTTGTTACCCTGCTGCCCAGTAACCCTGAGTTTAAACTCTTACTTCCTCCTGCTATTTGCCAGCCCACAAACTTGAGCCTTCCATAACCACAGCCTGTTGACGAGCCTTGTATCTACTGTCCTTAACTCAGCACTCTGTTTTAAGTCCCTCCCCTGCCATTGACCCTGCACAAATGTGATTGTCTCAAAGCACCTGTCTTCCCCCAGCTTATTCTGTGTATGGTCATCCCTCACATTGTTCTCTAGTATGTTCCTACTAGGTCAGTCCTGCACAGAAAATTTTCCTTCTCCCCCCACCTTTGACTAGAATTAACGACAAAACCTCATCTTGGCTACATTAACATACAGGGTATGAAAGTCTATGTTGAGTCTTTTCCCCCCGACTTTATATGAAATAACGACAATGCCTCCCCTGGCTGCTTTTCCTCCTGCTAAATTACTTTCTTAAACCCACAGCACTAACCTGTACCTTGGGCTGTACTAACTGCAATATGCTGTACCTCTATATGAGATTGCTTACAGTTATAAATAGTCAGACCAGTTGCTGTTATTTCTTGTATTTTTTGTCTCTGTGCTTTTGCTCCCATACTCTGTAACTGCCTTTCTGTGTTGTCCTCCTGTAAAGACGTGGAACCTTTGAAAAAGAGCATTTTGCTCAAAGGTTATGTCTGAATGACAAAATAAATTAAAAAAAGGAGGGGAGAAGGTAGAACAGAGGAGTAGAGGTAGGAGGGCTCAGGAGCAGTTGCAGGAGGGAGTGGTGAAGTCATGAAGAAGACTGGAGAAAGAGCAGATGGAGGTGGCAGTGCAATTAATGAAATAAGCCTGGTGAGCCAAAAGGTTCAAATAACTGTGACAAAGAAGCAGTGCACACCTAAACATTGGAAAACATTCTTTGTAGACCACTGTCTCGTGAAGAAGAATTAAAATACATATTTAATTTTCTAAAGCTAGTAGTGCTTTATTTTTGCAGGTTTGATTTTTGTTGTTTGGTGAAAATGTTCAACTGTGTAAAACAAGAAAGGTTTAAAACTATGAGAGTATCTGAAGTAATTAAACTGTAACCTGCATTTCTTCATTTTCTGTAATTACAGAACAGTAAGAAAGCTTTTAACAGGCAATCAAGGGTTGAGAAACAGATAAGGTGCACTGATAAGCCCTGAGAAGGATGAAACATGTCTGTATTTTCTGTTACATAGAAACATAGACTTTGACAGCAGATAAGGACCACTTGGCCCACCCAGTCTGCCCATTTCCCTACCTATTGGATAAGCTGCAGATTCTAGTTAACCAACAGCCTACTTCCTGCAACCCCCCACTATAATTGCCTTATGTCTGTCCCATGCATGTTTGAATTCCCCCACTGTTTTAGACCCCACAACCTCTCCAGGAAGGCGGTTCCATGTGTCCACCACTCTCTCCGTGAAAAGAATTTCCTCACATTACCCTGAGCCGTCCCTCTAACTTTAAATTGTGCCCCTCGTTCTTACACATCTCTTTTCTGAAAGATGCTACCTCCTGGACTTTGTTGATTCCTTGAGGTACTTAAAAGTTTCTATCATGTCCCCCGTCCCTCCTTTCATCAAGGGTATACATATTAAGTTCTCTCAGTCTCTCTTCATATGGTTTCTGATGTAGACCCTGCACCATTTTAGTTGCCCTCCTCTGGACTGCTTCCATCCTGTCTATGTCCTTGCGTAGATGAGGTCTCCAAAACAGCACGCAGTACTCCAGATGGGGTCTCACCAACTGTCTGTATAGAGGGATAACCACTTCCCTTTTTCTACTTGTGATGCCCCTCCCTATGCATCCCAGTATCCCCCTGACTCTTCTTACTGACTTCTCACATTGCTTACCCACCTTTAGGTCATCTGATATGACTACACCCAGATCCCTTTCCATTACTGTTGTCGTTAGTACCTCCCCTGCTATTGTGTACGCTTCTCCTGGATTTTTATTTCCCAGGTGCATTACTTTGCACTTCTTTGCATTGAATCTACGTTGCCATATGTCTGACCATTCCTCCAACCTTGCCAAGTCCCTTCTCATCCTTTCTACCCCTCCTTGTGTATCTACTCTGTTACAGATCTTTGTGTCATCCGCAAAGAGGCATACCTTTCCTCCCAGACCCTCTGCATTGTCACCTATAAAGACGTTAAAGAGGACTGGACCCAGTACTGAGCCCTGAGGTACTCCACTAGTAACCCCCCTTTCTTCAGAATGTATTCCATTCACTATTACCTTCTGTGTCCTGTTGTGCAGCCAGTTTGCTACCCAGGCTACCACCCTGGGACCCACTCCCAGGCTGGCTAACTTGATTATTAATCTTTTGTGGGGGACTGTATCAAATGCCTTGCTAAAGTCTAGGTAGGCCATATCCACAGCCCCTCCCTGGTCTAGTACTTTGGTCACCCAGTCAAATAAATTGATTAGATTCGTCTGACATGACCTTCCTGCTGTGAATCCATGCTGCTTTGGGTCCTGTGCCCGCTGGCCTCTAGGTACTCAACAATTCTTTCTTTCAGAAGTGATTCCATCATTTTCCCCACCGAGGTTAAACTAACAGGTCTGTAGTTTCCTGCTTCTGCCTTGCTCCCACTTTTGTGAAGGAGAATCACATCTGCCCTCCTCCAGTCCTCGGGTACCACCCCATCTTCCCATGATTTGTTAAAATGTGTGGTTAGTGGTGTCACTAGTTCCTCCCTTAGCTCTTTTAGGCTTCTAGGGTGAATCCCGTCAGGCCCCATTGCTTTGTCCATCTTGAGTTTTAGGAGTTCTTTCAGTACTCTTTCTTCTGTAAATGGACTGGTGTCAACCCCACTATCCAGAGTGCTTCTACTGTTTGGTTTAGGTAACTCCTCCTCTTCCTCTTTTGTGAATACTGAGCAAAAGTATTCATTCAGTATCTCTGCCTTTTCACTGTCTCCCTCTGCCCACCTCCCTCTTCTTTATTAATCTTCACTATCCCTCCCTTAACCTTTCTATGCTCCCTAATGTACCCTATAAACGGTTTTATCCCCTTCTTAACTGAGTTGGCTATCTTTTCCTCAGTTTGGGCCTTGCTTTTCTGACTGCCTTCCCACTTCTTTCTGCTTTAATTGATACAATTCCTGTCGTGCTCTGTCTGTGATTCCTTATACTTTTTGAATGCAGCCTTTTTCTCCTTAACCTTCCCTGACACCTCTTTTGAGAGCCATGGTGTTTTTTTATTCCGCTTTGTTTTCTTTATTTGTTTCACACAAAGGCTTGTTGCCTCCATGATGGCAGTTTTGACTTTTCTCCATTGTTCTTCCACCCCTCCTTTCTGGCCATTTGCTAGTGCATTCCTCAGGTATTCACCCATTATGCCAAAGTCAGTCCCTCTAAAGTCCGGTATCCTTGTCTTTGTATGGCTTGTCTCTATGGTTGTGTTTATTGTGAAGCACACTGTGCACTGGTCGCATGTTCCCAGATGTCTACTGACTTCTAAGTTTGTGATCCTCTCTCCATTTGAGAGCACCAGGTCTAATATTGCTCCCTCCCAAGTGGGTTCCACCACTAGCTGTCTAAGGCATGCTCCCTTGTAGGGCATCGAGAATGACCCTGCTCTTGGATGTGGCTGCAGTCCATGTCGCCCAGTTAAGATCTGGCATATTCAGGTCCCCCATCAACAGTATCTCCCCTTTTTCAGCCATTTTGAGAATGCCCTCTATCATTTTCTTGTCCATTTCCTCCACTTGAGACAGGGGTCTGTATACAACCCCAGTGTGGATTGTGATGCCATTCCCAGTTCTCTGTCTTTGTGATTGTCTGAGAGGCCATTTGGCACCACACAATCCTGCTTACAGAAGAACCAGTCTAGATTTTCATGGTGATTTGCATGCATATCCCATGATGCTTTGCATTATTGGGATATATGTGATTTTGTATTTCTTTAAAACGTGGTTTTGTTGCCAGTGCCCTTTTCAGGTAACCCTTGCATGATTGCTTTTGTGCTAAGGTTCTTTGTCTTTTTAACTGGAATACTCTTTTACTGTACATTGATACTTCATATTAACTTTTTTGAATTTTAAGAAAATATTCAGTTGTTTTTCAACTTTTGTCATCTATAATGTTCTTCTCTCACAATAGATACTTAAAGGTTGGAGTGGTGGCATGGAACCCATCAAGATTTAAAGAGTGGGTGCTGTCTCAGCCAGGGCAGGTTGTTCTCATTGTGGTAAGTAATGATATCATTGTATGCCTCACAGGTACTGAAAAACACAGTTCTCTATTAAAGCAATTGTGAGGACAGTTGGATGTAGTGAGATGTTTTTGAATTAAATAAGCACAATCTAATCTATAAAGAGACACAGGCAATGTGAGCGTGCTCACGTGCTCCAACAAGGTACAGTAGTCTCCCTCAGAGCTGATTTGCTGAGGTGCTTAACCATCTGTAATACTCATACTTCAAGGGCAAGATATCACAATATCTTAAACTGCCAATGGCATACAGTACATACAGCGCAGTATATTGTTCCCACTTTTGCCCTTCCTAAATACAGTAAATAATAAAATAGGAAGTGTCCTTTAATCTTTTTAATTGTATTCTCCAATTTCATATGTATCTCGGTACCAGGAATATATTTTATTTTATTTTATTGAATTTTGTTGACCCAGTAAGCCCACTGGGCCTAGAAGTCCCTTTTTCAGGGGCGACTGGGGGGGGGGTACACGTGGTAAGCAACTGAAATTGAGCCAGATTAAGCTATTGGTGGTATTTTTAGTGAATGGGAGAAATTTGGCCAGGACACCGGGAAAATTCCCCTATTCTTTTTCGATAAGTGCCATGGGATCTTTAACATCCACCTGAACTACCTCCAATCCAGGCAGATGGGACCTCAGTTTAACGTCTCATCCGAAAGATAAGGAAGGGTGAAGTGGGGAAAAGGGGTTGTAAATTCCCTACCCCCACTTTTTATTTTTATTCCTTTCCCTTCCCCTATATTCCCTTACTCCCAGTGATGCAATATAAATTACTTTAAAGGCAAACATTGAAGGGATTTTTCAACATTAAGGTATGCCTAACTTGTCTTGGTAGCAAATGTCAGCAAATGTCTCAGGCTGGAAATTTTATAATTTGCTGTGCAGTCTTTCCTGAACTGGAAGGGATCATATTTTAGCCCTGCCAAGGTAGCCAGCTGATCCCTTCCACTTCCTGGTTGATTGATTTGCCCCTGTGCTCAGATATGTTATGATGTGTGCTCAGGAAAAGTGCAGGGGTGTGCCCCATTAAAGTCATTGGGGTCAGTTTTAAGAACTATTTGATATATGCAGTGTATGTATGTGTGTGTGTGTGTGTATATTTATATATATATATATGCCATTTGGAGATTAATCAAGGGCAATGGTCAACTAACAAGAGTCTTGATTCCAACTCAGGCACTGAGCCCTGTCCCAAATTTTATTTCCGGGCCCTGAAGCCTTCTGACACTATCAAGATTATCCGGAGTAACAACCCTAAACCCAGCAGAGGGGCAGACGGAATAGACTGCAAAATCCTTAAACTCGCCATTAAACCTCTAGAAGCCCCCCTTGCAAACATACTCAACCTCTCACTCTGCTCTAGCTATTTCCCCAGGATCTGGAAAACTGCCACTGTCAAACCACTTTTCAAATCGGGGTCAAGGAATGATGTCGGGAATTACCAATCTATTTTTCTTCTTGCTCCCCTCTCCAAAATAATCAAAAAAGTCATACATACACAGCTCACTGCCTTCCTCAACTGCCATAACCTTTTCTCTGAAGCCCAACATGGCTTTAGATCTGGTCACAGCACTGAAACAGCCCTGGTCAAATTCACTAGTGAGATCCACAAGGCTAACGACAAAGGTCAGTATACAGGCTCGGTTTTCGTGGACTTAACCAAAGTTTTCAACCTGATCAACCATAGCCTACTTCTGGACACCCTCATTGATGTACAAATCTTAGAGAACGTGGTCAAATGGGTTGGAAGCTACAGTACCTCTCCCATAGATCCCAGGGGACAACTATCAGTGGGCACTTTTTGGCTAACTGCTCAGTTAAATATGGAATCCCTTAGTGCTCAATTCTGGGCCCGTTCCTGTTCTCTCTTTTTATAAATGAGCTTCCTGATGTCTTCCACTCCACAAAAATTGTCCTATATGCAGATGATGCTGCCCTGTACTGCAGCGACTACAACCTAGACACAGTGCTCACTAATCTGCAAGCTGATTTCAACAAGCTACACTCTTGGTTTTCTACCAAGAGCATGGTCCTCAACTCTAAGAAGACAAAGTTTATGTTTGTCTCTGGCTCAAGAAAAACTCTTAATAGAAGCCTAACTCTCATGGACAATCAGGGAAATAACTTAGAAAAAGTAGACAAGTTTAAATACCTGGGACTGTTCCTTGACCTACACCTGACGTACCACATACATATAGAAAACCTCATCAAGAAGATCCATATGAGGTTAGATCTCCTATACTGAATCAGGAAGTTCTTGATACCCATCTCCAGACTACGCCTGGCTAGCACCCTGCTCCTACCCATCCTAAAGTATGGTACCATGGTCTACTCCTCCACTACCGCCTCCCTTGTTATCTCCAAACTCAAGATCACATATAATAACATTGCACACTTCGTTAAAGGCCTCCCTTGGTGTACTCACCACTGCACCCTATACAGCTCCCTCACCCTTGAAGGTAGGTTTCATTTTAAAATGCTCGGTCTCTTACACAAGGTAAACTTAAACTTATTGCCGAAAAGCGTCACCTCCTTTTTCCCTAAATCGGTCCCCAAGCACAGTAGAATAGGGGCCTCCCGCCACATCTATGATATCCCATTCTGCCACACCTCACATGCTCAGAACTCCATTACTTATAAGGTCCTCAAGCTTTACAACAATCTGACCTCAAATATTCATGCTTGTAGCACTATCAGTACCTTCAACTGCACTCTCAAGGACCGCCTCCTTAAAACATCCTCTTGTGTATGCCCTGGAGAGCTGCCCCCTCGAAATAATTAGAATTAGTTTTTCTTCTCCTCCTCTTACTCCCCCTTACCTCTCCTCCCTACTCCCTCTCCCCTCCCTTTCTGCCCCAATATTCCCCTACCCCATACACCTACCTCATAGCCCCTAGCTGCTTCTTTTGTTAGGAGCTGTATCTTTACTTTGTTCCTAAGGTTTGTACAACTCTGTATAAAATGTATGCCATTGTATTTAATCGAATGTTTTATAATGTACATATCTTCCCCTAGCATTTTATCTCCTTCTTACACACTAGGGTTTGATGACTCTGTATATATTCCTTTATATTTATTTCTGACTTCTATGTTTATTGTGTTGCCTCTTTCAGTGTGGCCCTATTTTTAATTGTAAAAATCTGTACAACTGGACATTTGTAAAAACGGCGGTTTTGCTCACATACTCTGCAGTATAAAATAAAAATTGATTGATTAATTAACCTCCAAATGGCCATTATTATATCTAAAATCATTCTTAAAACTGACCCCCCAGACTGTAATGGAGTGCATCCTTGCAATCTTCCTGGGCATGAATCATAATGTGCCTGAGTGTGGGGGTGGATTGATCAATCGGAAGTGGAAGGGATTGGCTGGTTACCTCAAGGGGGCCAAAATATGATCCCTTCCACTTCAAGAAAGACTGCACAGAAAATTGTAAAACTGACAGCCCGAGACTTTTGGCAACATTGGTTACAAGGAAGACATACTGGAATTACAGAAACTTATAAAATTTCTTTAAGAAATGATTAAAGGGTGTTTCTTATTTTATAAGTAATCATCTCGCTATTTATCTTTGAGCTTGCTGGGCTTGAAAGGCAACTTGGCACAAGGAGAAAAACATGCTGGTCATGAGTAAAAGGAAACATTTGTGTCTGGCGTAGCCAGAAGAAAGCCACAGGATAAAAACTGACCTGCCTTTCCAGCAAGTAACAGGGATGTACCCTGTATCAAGGCCAGTTCCTCGACACACATCCACAGACAAGGCCTACTGTAAAGTGGAGTTGGATTTGAATAATACCCAGTGGGCATAGGTTGCATTTAACAACTAATAGGAATATACTCAAGAAGAAATTGATATACCCCAGCCAGGAAAAGGGGAGACAATGAGAAAGAAAAAAATAATCACCTACATTTTTTAGTGCGTGTATTCTTGTTTATTTTGGCATTGAACCCTGGAAAGTGTCCTCATCCAAGTTTTTGTACATTTTTTTTGAGTGGTGGAATGGGAGCCTTACTGTAGGTCCCAGACCATATATTTTTTACAACAGGCTACATTTCCATGAAAGGGAGCAACTGGGGTGATATGTAAAAGAGGTGACCATCCAGCAGCAACAGGGTGAGCTGCCCAGAGGCCCTGGCTCTGCTAGAGTGGGTGATTATGGACAGATATGGTAATCAGTGCTGAAAATATTCTGAATTTTCAACAGTTATGGTAAGTCCATAACCTTCATATCTATCAATAATCAGTCTTCACCATTGATTCCAAGTTGTGGGACAGAGTACCAGGCTTCCCTTTTTTGAAGGAGGAGGTGGGTCACCCCGAGGGTAAAGGTATACCCTCTGCATGAGGAAGAACACCTGAGGGCAGAGGCTTCTTACAGGTCTGACACAACCTGAGATTGATCAAGGCCAGGCGGGGGCTCCTGTGGCAAAGGAGCAAGAGGGTTCCCCAAAAGTTACTGCCTGACCCTAGGGTGAAGAAGTGAGTTGCCTGGAAATCCGAGTTAAGCTCCTTGCACCGGGCCAAAGGTGGCAGTCTGGAAGGGTGAAGCCTTGCTGTCTGATGGATACAGACTGCTGTTTCAACCAGTCTGGAGGCATCCTTGTTGGTGTCGTAAGATGCTCTCGACTTGTACCTTTAGACCCTGGGTGGAAATGTCGATGGTCTGCCTGGCTGTCTTGCTTTGAGGCAGTGCAGCTAACAGAGAGTTTAGCTGCAACAGTAGGTGAAGATTATAGGTTACCTTATGTGCCTGATGTGGAGAGATGTACATAAGAGCTTGTGCCAAGGTAAAAGCCTTATTTCCAAGAGCATCCCTGTGAGCTGAATCTGCATCTGGAGGTCAATCACACAAGAGGCTCTGTGGCTTCAGTGAGGTCTGCAGTACTTGAAGCCCAAGGTGGAGTGAAGTACTTTGCTTGCAAACCCTGTGGGTATGTGATACCACTTGAGGAAGTCCCTGGAGATGACCAGATTAGAGAGGGGATGTCTTCACACTACCCAGGATGCCTCCACCATAGTCCTAAGCCAAGGAGGGATGACCTTAGCATTGACAGTGAAACCCCCGAGGAGTTTCAGTGGCAGGGCTGCCAGATCGCGGTTTGTATTGACTTGTAGGTCAAGCACCTGGAGCATCTCCACCAGGAATTACTGATACAATGAGTACTCAACAGAAGAAGGAATGTGGATACATGATTCATTGTCCTCAGAGGATGACATTGATGGAGACAGAGCGCTGCCTCTGGCATGTCTGGTGCTGGGGAGAAGGCCCGGTATTGGGCCCTGTTGAACTCTCTGTGCCAATCCTCTAAGGCACCGACTAATGCCTAATGTTGCTCACATGTCAGAAGCCCTTCAGGGCCTATTAACAAGAGCATCCGGTCCAGGAATCGGTGCGGCCCTTCTAGGAAGGGTTGAAACTCCAGGTCTCAAGGACGCAGCTTGGATTGCGGAAGCACAGAGAACCTTGCCCAAGAGAAGGGCCTAGAAGATTTATCCAAAGGGTGTTCTCCAACATCTGAGGAGTGAACTGATCTGTGCCTTTAGGGGGAACCCCCAGGTGAAAAGACTAGAGCCGTACATGTCCCATCGGGCAATTATGGTCCTCACTGGTGGCAGTGTCACCCATTATCTACAGAGAGAAAGCAGCCTCCAACTCACTGTCTGACCCCAAGTTGGTACCACTTCTGGCACTAAGCTCAGGATTGGCAGTGTCCTTTGAGATGGGCCTCTTCCCATCACTATGGTTGACACTGTCCTCGACTCTCTGCTTGGTGTCGACTTTGATGTTGTGCTCAGTGCCATCACTTTCCTCAGTGTTGTGGGCAACACTGCAGTTGGGGACGACCTTTGACAGGAATATCCACTGGTACTTCATTCAGAGCCAGGCCCAGGATCGAGAATGAGGGAGGATCTTTCAAGGCTGGAGGAGTGGTCAAGGAAGTGGCAACTGCAATTCAATGCAAAAAAATGCAAAATTATGCATATAGAGCATAAGAACCCAAGGGCAAAATACTGGCTGGGAGGGGAGGAACTTGAGGAAACAGAGCAGGAAAGGGATCTGGGATCATCATTTCGGATAACCTGAAGGTTGGCAACCAATGCAACAAGGCGGTGAGGAAGGCAAGTAGAATGTTGGCATGCATTGGTGGGTGCATTACAAGTAGGAGGAGGGAGGTGATCATTCCACTATACAAAACTATGATCAGACCACATCTGGAATATGGGGTGCAGTTCTAGAGGCCACTCTTACAGGGTGACAGAGACAGGGTGGAGATGGTCCAGAGAAGGGCAACCAAGATGGTTCAGGGACTACACAGGAGGTCCTACGAGGAACATCTGGAGGAACTAAACTTGCACAAGCTGAAGACAAAGAGGGAGAGCGTGGATATGGTAGAAAGGACTGGTGCCAGGAAAAAGGACACAAATTTGTAGGGAACTGGCAACAGTTTTGGGAGCAAAAGTCCTTTAAATTTGATGGACTGCATCTGACTAAGGAGGGAGTCAGTGCATTGGGTCAGGAGTTTGATGTCTTTGCAGAATATTTAAACTAGCAAATGAGGAGAGGGTTGCAGCACCCCGTACGTCGAATGGGAAGAACACCCCTCTCCCCTCAGCTATTGGTCAAACAGGAGTTCAGCATGTTTGTAGTTCATTTGCATCCCCAGGTAAGGAAAAAGTTCTGGCTCCCCATATGATGCACAGGGGAAACGCCAGACCTCGCCCAACAACTAACACACCGAAATCTGGCCAATGGAAAATCATGTACACAAATGCTCGCAGTCTGGGAAACAAAATCCCAGACCTGCAGGCAATAGTGACAGAGGCTAAACTGGACATAGTAGCCATTAGCGAGACATGGTTTACCAGTATCCACACTTGGGAGACTTCAGTACCAGGCTGTGTACATTTCAGAAGAGAAGGAGGTGCAAAAAGGGGGGTGCAGTAGCCCTTTATGTCAATGAAAATATAAAAGCTACAGAAATTAAGAATACACATAAGGAGCCAGAAGAACTGTGGGCCACCCTGGAAACAGGAAATGGGACAGCCATACAAACTGGGGTTGTATACAGGCCTCCAGACCAGAGGGAGGACACAGACACATTACTGTTAGAAGATATAAAAAAACATGACCACTAAAGGGGAGGTTCTGATAATGGGAGACTTCAACATGCCAGATGCAGATTGGTCAATACCAGTAGGAACATCTGCCAGAACTAGACATATGGTCGATTCCCTGCAGGGGGTGGGCCTCAAACAACTGGTACAACAACCCACAAGAGACAGGGCTATCCTAGATCTAGTACTGACTAACAGGGAAAGGATCACAGGTCTCCAGGTAGAAGGTCACCTGGGAGCTAGTGACCATCACATGGTGTGGTTCAATTTGGCCACTAGAACTAAATCATCCCATTCAAAGGCAAAAATATGGGACTTCGGAGGAGCTGACTTTGATAAGATGGCCAACAGAGTTAAGCTAGCCCTGGCAAAAAGAAATACAGGTGATGAGGTACAGGCAAAGTGGGCAAGCATTAAGGATGCAATACTTGAAGCAACATCCCATTGTGTTAGAGAGAAAAGGAAGTGCAAAAGAAGAAGGAAACCTCTTTGGTTCTCAAAAACAGTAGCAGAAAAGGTCAGAGCCAAAAGGCTGGCCTTCAGGAAATATAAGGGAGTGCAGCAGGATGAAGATAGGGAGGCATACCAAACTTCCCTAAGGGAAGCAGGGAAAGCAGTAAGGCAGGCAAAGGCCCAAACTGAGTAAACACTAGCACAAACAGTAAAAGAAGGGGACAATACTTTCTATACATACATTAGTGAAAGGAGAAAGTCCAGAGGGGCAGGGGGTATTGCTAAGATCAAAGGGAATAAGGGGGCATGTGAGGAGGAGGAGGACCATGTAAAATCATCTATTCTAAATAGATACTTCTGCTCAGTATTTATTGAAGAGAAGGTAGGGCGGGGCCCACAGCTCAGCACCATGGACACAGGAGGGAGGGAGGTGTGCACTAGTCCCTTCGCAAAAGAAAGGGTCCTACAAGAGCTCAATAAGCTCAGGGTGGAAAAGGCAATGGGACCTGATGTCACACATCCCAGGGTACTAAAGGAGGAACTAGCAGTGCCATTATCAGAACTGTTTAGTGAGTCTCTGAGCACAGAAGAGGTCCCAGAAGACTGGAGATGGGCTCATGTGATCCCGCTCCACAAGAGTGATAGCAGGGGGGAGGCAGGGAACTACAGACCAGTCAGTCTTACCTCAGTAGTGGGCAAGATTATGGAGGTACTCCTTAAGAAGGATAGTACAACACCTGGAATCCATAGGAGTACAGGATCCAAGACAGCATGGGTTTACAAAAGGAAGGTCCTGTCAAACTAATCTCATAGATTTCTTTGACTGGGTAACCAGAGTGGTGGACCAAGGAGGAGCAGTTGATGTCGCCTGCCTTGACTTCAGCAAAGCTTTCGATACTGTTCCACATAGAAGATTGATTAATAAGCTGAGTAGGCTCAGGGTGGGTCAGAAGTTGGTCAACTGGGTGACAAACTGGTTGACAGACAGAAAACAGAGAGTGGTGGTAAATGG
Source organism: Neoceratodus forsteri (assembly GCA_016271365.2). Classification (NCBI taxonomy): domain Eukaryota; kingdom Metazoa; phylum Chordata; order Ceratodontiformes; family Ceratodontidae; genus Neoceratodus; species Neoceratodus forsteri. The sequence continues at coordinate 244,313,212 of CM057451.1, forward strand.
TATATAGTCAAAAGAGATGCAAGTCACAAGTGGGGTACCTCAAGGATCAGTCCTGGGGCCAGTCCTCTTCAGTATCTTCATCAGTGACATTGCAGATGGACTGGAGGGTAAGGTTTGTCTGTTTGCAGATGACACCAAGATCTACAACAGAGTAGATGATCCAGATGCGGTGGATCCAGATGGGGTGGGCAGAATGAGAAGAGATCTGGATAAACTGGCAAAATCGTCAGAAGAGTGGCATCTGGGGTTTAATGCAAAGAAGTGCAAGATCATGCAAATAGGGAACAGAAACCCTGAAGCCACCTATAGGCTGGGAGGGGAGTTGCTGGCAGTCACAATGGAAGAAAGAGACTTGGGCATCATCATCACTGATAACCTGAAATCATCCAGGTAGACCACTATAGCAGTAGGTAAGGCTGGGGGGATGTAGGGGCATCACAAGTTGGAAGAGGGAGGTAATAATTCAGCTTTATAAGACACTGGTTAGGCCCCATCTGGAGTACTGGAGGCCACACCTTCACAAGGACATTAACTAAATTGAAGCAGTCCAGAGAAGGGCAACCAAAATGGTGCAGGGACTGCATCAGAAAACATATGAGGACAGATTAACGGAGCTCAATATGTATAACCTAGAGCAAAGGAGGAAGAGAAGTGATATGATCGAAACATTCAAACACCTTAAGGGCATTAACAAGGTGAAAGTGTCTAACATGTTTCAATATAAGAAAAACAGCAGGACAAGAGGACACAGCATGAGATTAGAGGGAGGCCGATTAAGGAGTTATGTGAGGAAGTTCTTTTTCACAGAAAGGGTGGTGGATGCATGGAACGGCCTACCTCAGGAAGTAGTGGATATGAATACAGTGCAGGGCTTCAAACAGGCATGGGATAGGCATAAGGGAGCAATAAAGATGAGTATGAATAGAGAGGCTATTAATGGAGCAAAGGCTGATGGCACATTCATAAGGTAGAAAAAGAAATAGGCAGACTGGCTGGGTCTTGCAGTCCTTATCTGCCGTCAACTTCTCTGTTTCTATGAAATCTTCAAATATCTGAAGGAAGTAAACAGGTGAGGGAAGGAAGCATTTTCAGGATGAGTAAAAAAAAATCAACTGGGGATAAGCATTCAAGATGGAGGGGGCAGATTTAGAGGAAATGTGAGGGGGCAGTTCTTCACTGGGAGAGTGGCGGGTCCTTGGAATAGGCTGCCCGAATGGGTGGTGGGAGTAGATTCAGTGGGCAAATTCAAGAGGGCTTGGGACAACTACATAGGGCTAAATAGAAGTAACAATTGCGTGGAATAAAGGGAGTATGATAAACCTAACAGGAAGGGGGTAATGGGCAGACTAGATGGGCCAAGGGGTCCATTTCTGCCGGAAAGTGTCTGCGTAGGATAGAGCTTGGACAATCCCATTCCAGTGTATGGTTTGCAGGGTACAGCAGACCATGCAGATGCAGGCATCACAAGTATCCATGTCATGCTGAGAATGACGGCAGGCCATGCAGACCAGATGCCGGTCTGAATCAACCATTCTATTCCCACAGGAGTACTGATTCATAATGGGTGGCTGACGGACCTTCTGTGTCTTCAGTGCAGCCCCGTCATCTCAGTTTTCAGGATCATGCAGAAAGAAAAACAAAAAAAAAATACCATTATAAACAAAAAAAAAAGCTACAGTGGTGCAGCAGAAAAATGGCATATGTGACACTTCCACGTTGGTGTGCCCACCAGTAGCATAGATCACTAGTAGTCATAACAACTGGTGTCCAGCAAGCATGATATAAAATGTGATTTGTGTCAGTAAGGTGAAAATAAATTATTTTATATACAGTAGTTACCTGCCCTCCCATTTTTCGTTTCCATTTTCTGGGTCTTGGTGGGCTTCCACTAGAATGCTACAAAGAATTCTGGGAGGTCCTCAAAGAACCACTACTAGAAATGGTCGAGGAGGCCCTAGAACCAGCTTCTCTCTCCCCTTGCTGATGATAGCAACAATAATTGTCCTCTCAAAGCCCGACATGGACCCCACCCAGTGCAGCTCATACCTGCCTATCTCATTACTTAACACTGATTATATAATCATTGCTAAAGTGCTGGTGGGGGTCCTCCCAACCCTTGTCTACTCAGATCAGGGAGGTTTCATAAAGGACAGACAGGCCAGACACAACAACTGACACAACCTGAGCGTCATGTGGCTGTGATCCTGGGGTGGATGCTCGACCTGATCTCTTGGCCCTTGATGCAGAGAAGGCTTTTGGCGAAGTTGAGTGGCCCTTTGTGTTCACCACTTTGAGAAAATTTGACCTTGACCAAAAATCCGCTCCTGCATATTGGCACTGTATGACTCCCCAAAGGCCCAGGTCCTGACATACGGCTTCCAGTCCATCTCAGTACAACTCTCTAGTGGGACGAGGCAGGGGTGCCTTCTCTCCCCACTACTTCTGTTTTGACTGGTGAACCTCTGGCAAGCTATAATCCAGACATCCAAGGCACACGATTTCAGGGCACTGATCATAAGATCTCATTGTTTGCAAATGATATTCTGCTTTTCCTTGTGGACCCTGAGAGATAATTACCCGCCTTGACAGACATCTTTAATCAGTATGGCTCCCTGTTTGACCATAGAATTAACTGGTCAAAATGTGAGTGGCTTCCAGTGCAGAGGTGAGTTGGTGCTCCAGTATGGGTCACGGGGACCACACTTCAACCAATCCACAGTCTGAAATACCTGGGGATTCACCTCCCCAGAAATATTTCCACAACTGGCAATCTAAACTATAAGCCATTACTTCAGAAGTTAAAGGCTGACTGTGAAAGGTGGCGGTCTTTGTTTTTGCCCCTGACTGGGAAAGTGAATACAGTCAAGATGTCCATACTCTCTTGGTGCCTGTACTTGTTCCAGGCCTTACCCATACATCTACCCTTGAATGTGTTTGCCTCATTGAGAGGCTACCTAACAAACCTGCTGTGGCACGGTAAGAGAGTATGAGTGAAATAGGACACCATTAGTCTTCTGGTGTGGGAAGAAGTTGGGACTCCCTAACCTCCGCTGTTAGTACTTGGGAGTGCAAACGGCCTTTTTTGCCTTTATATTTTGTTTTATTTTGATAAATACAGCAAAGATATGAGTTGTTTTCAGCTCCTGGCAAAGGCAGACTGCCACAAACTTTGCTTAAGGTACCTAGGATCCAGACCATGATTTTTCCAGTTTTGATTGCTATGAAACGTTTTGCCCTAAATTGCAAAAGAAAATGACTAAATAATTAGACAATTTTATGGCTTTCTCAGTCTGTCTCCACATCACAAAAAGACTTAGAGGAAGGTCCAACCACTCAGAGTTAGTGGCAGTCCCTGTCATAGGGGACAGAAAAGAAAAATAAAACTGTTAAGGTGGTTCAGAACGCAGGGTGTCCTAAAGGAGGAACCCTGAATTTAGTAAAAATAAAACCGCCTCTGAGCAGACACCAGAAATGGTGCCTGCTAAGAAAAACCAAAAAGAAAAACATGTCGCTATCCCTCCTTCTCAAGAAGGAAGGGACCCGCCAGTAGACTTAAAACAAATGTACTCAACAGAGGACATGAAAAGGCATGGCAGTTCCATCAAGCATTCCAGGCTATGCGGAATTTCATGAATATGCCTGCCCCCCTCCCCATGCTTTGGTTCCATTTCCAGTGCCTGAGGAGGAGGAAGCTGAAATTTAATATGAAAATGAAGAGGAAGGAGAACCCATGAAACCAGATGGTTCTCCTGATCAAGAATTTGGCTTTCCTCCTAGGCCTTTAGAGGACTACTCTTCTCACTATACCTTTGTAAGGCGTACGATAAATACACATGTCCTCTCATGAGACTGAGGAAGATGAAGATGAGGTAGAATTCATGGATATGATGGGCTTAGCACCCACAAGGAGGTTGATGCTGCTCATCCATACATCCCGCAGGAAAGTCACACACAAAGTCCTCTCAGCACCTACCTCAACTGATGGCATAGACAAGAAAATTGAGAAAAAAGTATTAAGTGGACAAACGGCACTGAGTACATGTACTTCCACCCTGATTATGAGGGAGTGGTCCATACTGCTGCTTGTGATAAGGGTAGAGTTCTCCTCTCCACCCAGCCTTCTGGGACGAATTCCAGGAAACTGGATTGTATGGGCAAAAAAAACTTATGTCAGCTTTCTTGTTCCTAAGGCGGGCAGCTTACTTGGCTTACATAGCTCAGTACCAGCTAGTCCTGTTGAATTCTATTCTGGCACTGAGTAAAAGGCTGTGGGAGACTTGACACAGGATATGGCTGACACAGCAAGATCAGCCATAGATGCCAAAAACTACCAGTTCTATATGGCAGTGGACACATGTGACACTGCATCTAGGGTAATGGCCCATGCAGTATCCTTAAGAAGGTTCGCCTAGCTTAGAACTACCCACCCATCCTATGACACCTGTTTGGTGACAAGACAGAGGTTTACATGAAAAAGGTGGACAAATACAAACCCACCCATAATAGCAATTCTGAGAAAGAAAAGACCTGCACTTCCTGCAGGCCTTTTGGAAGGGGAGGTAGGGAAGGGGGATACTACCCCCAGGCTTATGTTCACTCTGTGTATCCCCCACAAAGATATTTTTGTAGGTGTAGAAGAGGTACCAGTTAGGGGCAGAAGGGGCACCAGTTGTGCAGCTGCAACACCAGCCCCTAAACCCCAGTCAAAGCAAAACCCCTGACAAGTCTGCCCAGGTCACCCATCCATTGCCAGTGTGTGTGTGTGTTGGGGGTACTGGATCACCACTTCCAGAAATGGACAAAAATCACCACAGACAAGTGGGTTCTAGAAGTAGTGAATCAAAGCTTGTCTCTGTAGTTCAAGAAATTCCCCCAAACTGCAGAAACCAAAGGGTTTTCAGCCTAACACCCTGACAGAAAAAAATCATGTTGGAAATGGAGGTAAAGAAATTGTTGGAAGCAAATATAGTGGAAGAATTACCTGCCACACAACAGGGCAAGGGACTTTACTGCAGATACTTCCTGACCCACAAGAAAAATGGGGAGTGGCGACCCATGTTAGACCTGAGCTATCTGAACAAACACTTGAAGAAAAATTCAAGATGGCAACATTGGGCTCAGTGATTCCATCTCTGCAAATAGGAGACTGGCTGAGGTCACTGGATTTGAAAGACGTCTATTTTCACATACCAGTCAGGCCCAGTCACAGAAAAAGTACTTCAGGCTAGAGAACTACCAGTTCCAGTTCACAGCCCTTCCCTTCAGCTTCACCTCAGCTCCAAGAGTTTTCACATTGTGCTTAGCTATGGTAGCAGCACATTTAAGAAGGCAAGGGTGGTGTTTTTTCCCTACTAGGACAATGGGCTGGTTTCAGGAAATCACAATAGGAAGCAAAGTCCTCCATACAGCTGGTGGAAAACACACTGAAGGACTTGGGCTTCCTCATAAACTTTCAAAAGTTTGAAGAAGAACCAGTTCAAGTTCTGGACTTTATCAGTACAGAGCTGGATACCCTGCAAGGGAAGGCATTCCTTCCTCAAGCAAGGATAGTAAATCTGATTTCAGTTGCAGAATCCTTCAAGGCAGGTCAAGCAAGATCTGAATGGGATTTCCTATGGTTACTGGGGCACATGACCTCGTCCAATGTAATGGAACTTGGGGCCAGGTTCCAAAAAGGTTCCAAATCAGGGATATCTAATATCACCTAGAGGACCACTGGTCTCAGAGGTGGGATCCCCTGTCCAAATTTGTGCCTGTCATAAAAACCTTGCTAAGGCCCAGTGGCGCTCAGGGTTGACGCGCTGGATGCCACACGTCGCACCACACCGGCGACCCGGGTTCGGGAGAGAGCTCGGGCCACCGGGGGTTGGACGGGGGGGAGACAGGCTGGAGCGTCCAATGATGGCTCGCCTTCTCCGGGGAGGGAGGGTCTCTCAAACCCGGCAAGTGGTGACCCCTGGCAGAGGCTGGGGGCGTGATGGCAAGCTGGAGTCACTGGGGCATGATTGCGCTGGTGACCAATCAGTCTCAGGGGCTGCTTGAGGAAGGAGGGGGGAGAGACAGAGGAAAAACACCCCATCAGAGCGAGGAAGATGGAGCTCTGAGTCGGGTCCTGATGTGCCAGGGCCTGCCTGCAGCCCCGGACCCTGATGAGAATTACAAGATTCGGGGGTCTACGCCCACCCCGACCCTGCCCGGGGGGTTCCGAGGCCGGATGAAGGGACCGGAGACTATCAGGTAAGGCACTGGTAGGGACAGACTCAATAGGCGACTCCCGATGGTGCAGCTTTGATGGGACAGTAGGAGGGGGATAAAGAGAAATATAAAAAAAAAACCTTGCTAAAGGCACTAGAGTAGTCAAAGGAAGAAAGCAATCTCAGAGAGGGAATCTCCTTCGGTTATACTCACAACAGATGCCTCCTTCCTAGATTGGGGCACACACCTGTAGGATCTTACTGTGAGTGGGACCTGGAGCACACAGGAGACTCAGGAGCAAATAAACCTCCTGGAACTAAAGGCAGTGTACCTGGCAATGGAGGCCTTTTCCTCCCAGATCAAGGATCAGTCTGCCGAGATCAGAACAGACATCACAACAATATATTACATAAACAAGCAGGGAGGAAGAAGAGCTTCAAAACTGTGCACAGAAGCCAAACAGATTTGGAACCTAGAGTACTCCCTGGAAGTTCAGCTATCAGCAGTACACCTGCCAGGAAAACACAATGTGCTGGCAGACTCTCTAAGCAGGATCAGCCAGAGAAATCATAAATGGACCCTGAACCAGCAGGTGCTGTCATCAATGTTCAGACAGTGGGGTACACCAGAAACAGACCTGTTTGCTTCCTGGCAGAGCAACCAGCACCCACTTTTTGTTGCAGACCCCCTCCCCAGGCGGTGGTTTCAGTCCCAGAGGATGCTGTTGTCCTCAACTGCTCTGGGAAGTTTCTGTATGCCTTCCCACCTTTCGCACTTTTGCTGAAAGTACTGATAAAACTGAGAATGGAGTCAGCAGCAATGATTCTCATAGCTCTAGACTGGGCCAGGTAGACATGGTATTCCATCCTCCTGTCTGTCTGCAATAGGGCCCCTATCAACCTGCCTGTGAGATACAGTCTGCTGACACTGTCTTAGGGCAGGATAACATTTCCAGATTTGAGACCTTTATGCCTCAGAGAACGGTTCTTGGAGAGCTAGAGTTGTGTGTGCTAAATCTTTCTGAAAAACTAAAGGAGATGCCAAAAGTTTCCAGAAAACCAGCAACAAGAAAACTTATGCTTCTAGACCCTAGACAGATTAACCCCATCTGAGCAGGCTTGGCTACAATCCTGGACTATCTAGTCCACCTCCAGCCTCTGGGTCTGAGGCTTTCAACCCTGAACATGGCAGCAGTGTCAGCTTACACATCAGCTGGTAAAGACAGGTCAGTGGTCTCACAACCCATTTTCAAAAAGTTTTTTCAAAGGCCTTAGCCACCTGTACCCTCCAGTAAGGAACTCTGTCCTTCCCTGGGACTTAAATGTGTGCATTGCTCAGCTGATTGAAGCTTCATTCAAGTCGATGGCTACTGCTGCGCTGAAGTATATCACCTGGAAAACAGTTTTCCTGGTGGCAGTGAAATCCAAGCCCTCTGCACAGATCCTAACTACATAGTCTTCCTTTGGGGCAAGGTAGTACTAAGGGCAAACAGGAAATTCCTCTCAAACGTGGTTCCTGAATCCTAACTGAATCAATCTATTGCCCTTCCTGTTTCTATGCAGAACAATCCAGCTCGAGGGAGTAAAAACTCCACAGTCTGGATGTGAAAAGAGCACTGAGTTACTACTTGTGTAACCCCTAGGTGTCGCTATCCCAAGGGATACTACCCCTGCCTGCGTGACCAGATGCAGGTTGAGGGGCCTGGGTACTAGAAACGGGTGCCTCCGCCCGGAGGACAGGGTTAGTGTTAGCATAGCTGACCTGGGTACAACCCTCCGGGACGCTGTTACCCCCCACTTTTCCCTCTAGTGGCCTAAATGGTTCACAGAGTACACAATTGTAATTTACACCTGACAACAGTTTTAACCCCACACTTGTTGCACTTACCACCAGGGCTGGTTCAGCTGGCTTGGCCCTGGAGACCTCCTATAAAATAAGATTTAGCCTAACAACCAACAGTATTTCAGTGCTGTTTGTACAGAGATACACCACAACCAGTTTCAATGCAAAAACATTTAGATCTGATTTATTTAAGGGGGCAGTAACTAGAAAGGGGCAGAATCTGGCGGTCAATTCGAGATCTGAATAATTCAGGCTGTAAGGCATGCATTCAAAGGTCCCTGTAACACAGTCACACACATTCTGGGTACCCAATTGGAACTACAGCTAGCCTGGAGCATTGCCCGGGGTAGGCTGGCATTGCAGCTGGTTGGGGCCCTGTGATGGAAAGAAAACATGCATGCACTTTAACCCACAATTTGTAACCTAGAGCCGGATGGCTCAGTTCCAAAATGATTAGCAACAACAATTAAATCAGTTGACACACTTTGATTTGAGCTTTGTTGCAGGGAGCTACCCTGGTGTTTACTCATGCTACCCAGCACAGGATGGATGAAATGGAGACCTCAGAATGAAGTAGTGGATTGCCAGGAGAAGCAGGGCCCACATGAAGCACCATGGTGCCAATCCTGTCAGTTGGTGTTGAGCAGGGAGCCGAATCCCCAGGTGGGTCTCTCGTTGGTCGTTTCTCTGTGGCGTGAGCGGCTGTCTGGGCCAAGATGGCAAGGCCCAGACCAGGTGAACAGTTTGGAGACAGTCCGGTAAATGCTGGATACAGCTTCCAGCAAGCGTGACACATTCAAGCAGTGGGGAACCAAATCGCGACCCACTATCAGCATTTAGCACACTTGTAGTAAAAGCAAGGTATATACCACAGTTCGAATGAGAGTCCAGTTGCAATTCACAGTGTCTCTGCTCAAACCGTACGCTCTGCGGTAGTCTCAAGTTCTGACAGGCCAATTGCACCGAGGCAAATCTTTGGTCCTCTTCTGGAGGATTCAGTTAGTCACAAATCAGGATCCGATTGCAAAAGCTGCAAATTCAGAAGAAGTCCGTTATCAGGCTCAAGGTCTCTTCACTTATGAAGATGGTAGCAGGCAGGCCAAACACAGCCTTCCCGCTGATTTCCTCTGTGCACCACATAGGAGCAGCGCTCAAATCACTCGAGCTGTTCACTCTTTCAACTCTAACTTCAGACTGACTCTCTGCTGCAGGCAGCACCGGGACTTCCTTCTGATACAAAGGGGTTCGGTTGGTTGATCCATCTGTCTGTCAAAGCAAGGGCTCCCGCCCCATTGTCCATTAAGGCGCCAAAATGCAAAAACTACAATTGCTACAGAAATTCACTCCCACAAGACTCCTGGGGACAGTCTCCATTTTAGGATCCCTAAAGGCACTGATTGGTCCAAACTGGCAGTCCAGAATCAAAATGGTGGTGATGAACAGAAATGTCCATGCTGCAAAAGAAGGCAGGTTAGACAACTACAATATCTTTATTATTAAAGCACATAATCAGCTAACAGTCACAGATCCCTGTAGGGCTCCCTCTGCACAATTAGTGATGGCTGAATGGAGTGATAACACTGCAGCCTGGGCGGGACTCGAGCATGAAACTACTTGGCCCCTACCTAGATCAGTTATAAACCACAAAATAGGCAGCTCTTAAAGAGACAGGCATGGAGGCTAACAGGGCACTCACATGCAAACACTTGTAACTTGCCAGGACACATAACGCCAGCCAGGCAGTGGGCATTTAGGCAAGCCCAAGGAAGACTTTTGGGAACCCCCATTTGTAGGGGAGGTTACACCTGGATCACACAAAGGATTGTAGATCCCCTAGCTGTCAGCTGTTTCACCCGATGGTGAAGTGTGAAAAGACAAACCAGTGTCCAAGAGAACTGTTTCTCACTGAATAGTCTCCTGCATTCAGTTCTGTTATGACAAAGCTGGTAAACTGCCATCTAGAGGATTCAGCACATACTCTACGAGAGGCACTTCTGCCTCTATGGTAGCATCAAGAGGTATCCCCCGGCAAGAAATCTGTAAAGCAGCTACGTGGAAAACAGTGCGCACTTTCACAAAGCACTGCTGTCTGAACATATAGTCCAGAAGGGATGCCAGCTTTGGCACTGCTGTCTTACGGAATCTTTTCCCTAAACTGGTTATGTACCAGCCTCCCAAGGTACTGCTATGGAGTCTGCTCTTGTTAAATATTAAATAAGGGATTCTTGTGGTTTGAAGAAAAAAAAAATAATTCACCGTAGTAATGACATTTATTCCAAACAGCCCCTAATCCATGCCTCCCTTCCAGAACCTGGTAAAAGGTTCAGATAAGTATTAGTTATTTTCTACTTGTTTAAGAATTACTTGTTACACTACCTTTATAATTGTTGCTAAGTGGTGTAACTTACTTTATTTTCTATAACAAATAACTGTGTTCTGCCTTCTTGAAACTATTTAATATATATATATATATATACATATAACATTTTTGGTAGCCATTTACCTAGTTTTAGTGGTCACAGCTCACCCTAGCTTGAGAAATACATCTGACGCTAAGAGTGCATGACCACACAGCAACGTTTGAATTTCATGCTGAATTCCATAATTTGCATGAAATTCTAAAGCTCTGAGGCTGCCCATTTCAGTGAAATGATGCTGTTTCACACTTTGAGGGGGCCCTTTGGGAGCAACATTACTATGGTGACTAATGTTTTCTTGACCACCATAATGAATTTTTAGGTGAACAGGGAGCAGCATTTAATAGTTGACCCCCATCTCATGAAGGAGGGTCCAAACCTCATCAAACTGATGAGTTCCATAGCTGAGGTTGGGGAAAATCCCTGCATGTTGTTTCACAACCAGCAATAGCTCTTCTCTCTCCTTGTTATTCTCAACAGCACCAGCATAGTTGTTGGGGCTTCATCACCCTGCAGTAACCTCTAGGAGTTGATTTGGTAAGCACAGAAAATGTTCAGACACACTTGTAGTTGTAGTGACTCCAATAGCCAAATCATTAGAAATCCCTTTGAGGTCCTCAACCCTCTGTCCCCATGTTGGTTCTCCATGAGAAATGTTCCACCTGCTTTAAATGGGCATGCAGCACCATGTTTTCCTTGATTAGCCCAGTGCAACTAATCAGGGCGTTGTCTGCTGTTTCACAGGCCTTTGCTGCATCGGCCTGAGCTGTATCTGCCTTTTTTCTAGCAACACTTTTCTCAAATTAAAGTCCTCTAATCTTTTGAATACTTTTTGTATTGCCGTTAGCAGGGAGGTGTGATTAGATTCCCCCTGCTGATCGGAGGATGACGCCTGAGAATCCGAAGGCCTCATAGTTAAGGCCTTTGCAGATGGCGTGTCTGCTATCACAGGAATTTTCTTAGCCTTAACCATCATGGCCAACGTGGAAATTGCCTTCCACTACACCGGCATTGTCACACAACTATATGTAGTAGTAGTAAAATATTTTATTCATCATTCATCGTATGAATTGGATGCTCAGTTGAGAAAAGCTTGTTTTCAGTGAGGTCCGGTACATTGCACTTGATACAAGCAGAAGAACATAAAATAACATGTTTAGACATTGTTACAACATTTGTGGTATAGGTACATTCATACATTTAGACATCGTTGAAGGCAAGCAGGAAGTGCAGTAATACATAAAGTGGAGAGGCTTATGTTTTCATTCTGGAGCTAGGCAGCAGGACAGGAACAGTGCTCATGGTTCTTCATGCTTTCCTTGATTAATAGAAACATACAAACATAGAAACATTGATCTGGTTGGCAGAAAATAACCTATATGAACTGTTACAAAGAAGTTTTTGTTAAATATTTGTTTTTCTAAACTTCAAAGATTTAACTACACAGAGCTCCTCCATCATGCAACAGGTCAGCTCGGCAGTCAGACCATGCCTCCCCTGTACTGCATGTCTTCTTTGTCTACACCCCCCTATATATAAGGGACATATTTTACATTTTTATGACTGTAAACACAGTACATGACCTGAAATTGGTCATCAGCGTGGTGTATTAAAGCTAAGTTCCTTTTTTACAGCTGCAGTGGACGTAGCCCTGCAGATGTCTAGCAAGCATAGTAGGTAAAAGACAGCCTACCAGATACTGATCGGGCTTGTAAATAGTGGAGGTGAATGGTAATCACTGCACATTCAGCACAATATTTTGTCCGCCGGTCGCCAGTGGAGCATGGCACTGGCAGCTGTGTCCAAGATGGCCACCACAGCTGTCTGTGCATACGCATACACAAATAACTCCAGTGGCCATCCTGACTGTGCTTTCCACAATAAACTTTATATGTACACTGGGGACCCCAATCCCCAGTGGCAGTGTATTAATTTGTATATTTATTGTTCTATAATCCAACACAGGGATGCCCACCCCTGGTGTCGGAATCTCCCCCCCAGCCCCTTGTTTTATTAAGAGTTGATGATACTGGGGGCCCCAATCCCCGTGTCAGCATTTGCAAGACCCTCACTCAGCAGTGTGGGACACTGGAAAGCCCATCCCCAGTGTCCTGAAATAATTTATTTGCTTTAATTCTGAACAAAATAAAAAGTCCCCATACGTCTTTTTTCCTTTTTTAAACCCACCCCTGGTGTCAGATCCCCACCCCACAGCCCGATGTTTTATTAGTTGTTATCGACACTGGGGGCCCCAATCCCCATGTTGGTATGTACAAGATCTAATCTCCCCAGCAGTGTGGGACACTGGGGAGGCCATCCCCAGTATCCTGAAATAGTTTTATTTAGTTGCTCTGTTCCTGCAAAAGAAAAGACATCCCGCAGTGTTTTGTTTTTTTTATCTGAAAAAAAGAAAACTGTCACTCATCATCTCTGCTGTCCCCCTCCCACTCAGCACCCAGCACCCAACCCTATACTTACCATAGGAGGTCATATGCTGCCATTCTCTGTGGACTGAGACACGTCTGCACTCTTCAAAGCTGAACCATAAACTGAGTGTAAGTGCTGTATAATGTATTTCAGTGGTGTTTTGAACTTATGTTCATAACTTTGCCATTTTTAGGAATTTTTTCACCAGATTTTCAACATGGCCTTTTTTGGACCCCACCTCATGAACACTGACACTGTGATTTCATTAATCAGGCCCGGAAGGTGATTTTGCAGTTGCTGCAAAAAAAAAATCACCTTTTGGGACCAAATAAAATTTCACCACCAATGTTTATGAGTTGGGGTCCCAAAAAGGCCAAATTGAAAATTTGGTGAAAGAATGCCTAGAAATGGCCAAGTTATGTGCATTCGTTGGAATTGTTCTATGCTCACGCATAACTTTGGTAATTTTCAATATTTTGACTCCAAATTTTCAACATAGCCATTTTTTTTCACACCACCTCATGAACAGTACAGCTGTCATTTTTCACATCCTGTCCGAAACATTTTTTGCACCTGTAGCACGGAATGGCATTTCGACATAGATTTGAAAATTTTCACCTACAGGGTTTATGAGGTGGGGTCATAAGAAACCTGTGTTGAAAGTTTGGGGTCAAAATATTAAAAAACAAAGAATTTATTAAGTAACGTTGTTTGCAGGGATGTCTGTTGCACCACTGGGGAACACGCTGTCTTACTGTGCCAGTGAGCTGAGTTCAGGTGTGAACTCAGTCAGCCGGTTTAATGGGACAAGGCTGATGGGGAATGTGCTGCAGCATGCAGCATGCAGCACCAGCCCTTGCCTGGGTAGGGATGGAGCAATGTTTGGGCACAGATGCCACGCCCTGTGATGGGTAAAGAACCTCACCCACAATGTATTGATAGGTGTGTCAGGGCCTGCTGCCCCCATGCACTGGGTCAGGACTGTCTCCAATATTGTGTTTATCTCATTTCTGTGAATGTGTGACTTGGAGCTCAGTGAACATGCGCGAGTCATCACGCATGTGCTGATGACTCCGGCGGTCATCTTGGACACAGCAGGCAGTGCTGTGTTCCACCAGCAACCTCGGATGAAGCCGAAACGGCCCTTGCCAGATTTTGTTTTTTCACTCCTAGATAGCCCGATACTGGAAAGCCCCTTGGCAGCTCAAAAGGAGCACGCATGTGTCCTGAAATGTGCACTTCTAACCCCAGGTATTCTTCTATATTCATAACTATATACAGTCAGCCTCCTAAGCAGAGCTGCCCAGAGAATTGGAACTATATGCAAATGATACAACTCTCATTGGCTCATGACATAACATTCAAACTGCTGCCCTTATCTGCTGCAATGTTCCATCAACGTATCAGATTTCTTTCTCCGCCTGACAAGTCAAGACACCCAGGAGACTTCCCAAATCAGTCGTTCCTTGTGGTTCCTCACAGAATATAAGTATTCTTATATTTTTACGTTCGCTTGCGCGCATGCGCAAGGAACATTTAGGGAGAGTAGCACACTTTGGAGGTGTGCCTCTCCTGTTCAATCCACTGCTCCGTTGAGCAGGCATGGCGGTCCTGCACCAATGGGTGCGGGAGCTGTGTATGACAGCGGTGGGCTTCTCTTCAAGAAACCACGCTGTCATACTGGCGCTATGTAGCCCTCACGCCCCCAAAGCTTTGGTGCCACGCTGAGCCCACCCCAGCATGGTAAGCGTCCTGCGTCCTCTGCCGACGGGGTGCCCAATCCCCGTTGGCTCCACGTCCCCAAATGCCCCCAAAGCTTTGGTGCCACGCTGAGAGCCCACCCCAGCGTGGCAAGCAGTCAGCGTCGTCTGCTGGCAAGGTGCCCAATCCCCGTCGGCTCCACGTCCCAAAGGCCCCCACAAAGCTTTGGTGCCACGCTGAGCCCACCCCAGCATGGCAAATGTCCGCATTGTCTTTTTTTTTAACCTAGAAATAAAAGCGGTCCCACGGCGCTCCCTGAACCCTCCCCCAACCTGCACCCACCCACTGCGCACCCTGCCTCCTCACACCCCTCACCCCATACTTACCTCCGGAGCTCGGCGCGATGATCATCGCTGGGCCGGGAACACGTCTGCACTCTTCAAAGCCGACCGCGAACTGAGGAAATGCCGGTAAGCTGTATAATGGGCTAGATGGGATTTTTCAACTTTGTTGCATATCTCAGGCATTTTTTGGAATTTTTGCACCAAATTTTCAACATGGGGTTTTTGGGACGCCTTCTCATGAATGATGTCACTGTCATGGCGTTATTCAGGCCCGAAGGGTGATTTTGCAGTCACTGCTCGAAATCACCTTTAGGACCCGATAACGAAAACAACACTGCCAGCATTCGCAGGTGAACTCTCAAAAGCCTATTTTGAAAATTTGGTGGAATAATCTAAAATGACCGTTTTACAAGCGTGCGTTATGCAGTTCCTACGCAGGCTCGTAAGTTCACGAATTTTCAATATTTTCACTCCAGATTTTCAACATTGCCATTTTACCACACCTTCTTATGAGCAGTACAGCTGTCATTTTTCACATCTCACCCAAAACGTGTTTCCGCCCATGTAGCGCACAATGGCGCAGTCGGTGTGCGCAATCAATGTATGGGACACATTAAGAAAATCACAGTGACACTGTTCATTAGCAGAGGTCTTAAAATGGCTGTGTTGAAAATTTGGTGAAAAAATTCCTAAAAATGACTGTTTTACGAGCGTGCGTTGCGAGTTCCTATGCACGCCAGAAGTTTGCTTAATTTTCAATATTTTCACCCAGATTTTCAACATTGCCATTTTACTACACCTCCTTATGAGCAGTGCAGCTGTCATTTTCACATCTTGCCCAAAGCGTGTTTCTGCCCATGTAGCGCACAATGGCACAGTCGATTGTCACGAACTCAGTGTATGGGACACATTAAGAAAATCACAGTGTCACTGTTCATGAGCAGAGATCTTAAAATGGCTATGTTGAAAATTTGGTGAAAAATTCCTAAAAATGACTGTTTCTGAGCGTCACGTTGCGCAGTTCCTCATGCGCTTTCGTAGTTCATAATTTTCAATATTTGCACTCCAATGACTTAAATACCTAAACAGCACATAGAAGCAAGCAACATTCGGCATTGACAAATGCTTGTTTATTTTTGGATTAAGCTTGCATGCATGTGCAAGGACGTTTTGGGACAGTACGACTTTTGAAGGTGTGTGACCCTCCTGTCCAATGCAGTGCTCAGTGTAACATGTGCAACCCTACTGCACCAATGGATGCATGAGCTGTCTATGACAGCAGTTTGGCTGCAGTGGTCTTCAGTTAAAGAAAGCACCACTGCAATTAGCGGTGGTAACGTGTGTGTATTTAGCATATTGGCGTCACCCTTTTCCTCTGGCTGCTAATAAAATCCCTCCCACTTCCTCCCTCTGCTGCCATCTACCCTGCTCCCTTGTTATTGCCCACACCAAACACATTGTATGTGCAGGCGGAGTGCACAGTCCCCATTGTCTCCAGGCCCCCCCCAACAAACACCCAGGTGACATGCTGGGAGCCCACCCCAGCATGCCCATTGTCCCTGTAAATGGGAAAACTGTCCTGCAACATCTTTTGTATTTTAAAACCTGTGAAAACAGAAAACCATCCCTCGCTGTGTCTTGTGCCCCTCCCCAAACCCACACCACCCTCTGCATACCCACCTCCCCTCACCCCATACTTACCTCCGAGCCTGGGCGCAATGATCTTCAGTGGAGTGGGAACACGTCTGCACTCTTGAGCTTGACGCAAACTGAAGAAATGACGGTAAGCTGTATAATGGTATAAATGTTTTTTCAACCAACAGGTGGCTATCTCAGGCATTTTGCAAATTTTGGCACCAAATTTTCAACAGGGGTTCTTGGGACACCACCTCATGAATTCAGTTACTGTCATGTGAGTTATTCGGTCCCCAAAGGTGACTTCATGGTCACTGCACAAAATCACCTTTGGGATTGATTAACTAAACAACAGTGTCACTGTTAATGAGGTGGGCTCCCAAATCCTATGTTGCAAATTTGGTGAAAAATGTCCAAAAATGACTATTCTGACGTGCGTTGCGCGGTTCCGCACACTCATAATTTTGAGAATTTGAAATATTTTCACTCCAGATTTTCAACACTGGCATTTTTCACACCTCCTTATGAACAGTACAGCTGACATTTTCACATCCTGGCTGAAATGTGTTTTGCATCACAGCGCACAATGATGTGGTCACAGTGAGAAAATCAATGCTCAGGACAGATTATGAAAATCACAGTGACACTGTTCATGAGCAGAGGTCCCACAATGCCTATGTTGAAAATTTGGTGACAAAAGTCCACAAAATGACTGTGTCATGAGCGTTCATTAGCAGTTTCCATATGCGCTGTAAGTTTGAGAAATTGTTGTATTTTCACTCCAGATGTTCAACATTGCCATCCCTTCACACCTCCCTATGAATGCTACAGCTGTCATTTTTCACATCCTGCCCGAACTGTGTTTTTGCACATGTGGAGCACAATGGTGTGGTCGCTGTGGGAAATCAACACTCAGGACAGATTAACAAAATAGCAGTGGGACTGTTCATAAGCAGAGGTCTCAAATGCTTTTATGAGGTGGGGGTAACAAAAAGGTCTTGCTGAAAATTTATAGTGCAAATACCAGCAATCGCACAGGGCATTAGGGTAAAGCACCATACTGCCAAACACCACTGCAAATACCTGCAAGCGAACGTTCGGCATTGACAAATGCTTGTTATTCTTACTACTGCCTTTATTTACTTAATTTTACCTCATACGTTAGTTTAGATTAGTTTATTGATTCATTTTAGTTTTATTTCTCGGTTCCTCACATTTCAGTATAACCGTTGAGGAACAGGGGTTTTTATAGCTTTTGCGGAAACTTTTTTGTCATATATTCGCTGTTTAGTCTATTTATTTAAACTGTTTACTTTCAAACTAAATTTGTTTTGAAACTGTTGAACTGATTTCTGTGAACCGCTAACCCAGTTCCTGTGAACCACTGACCCAGTTCGGATTTGTTGAATCCTCAGTTCATTATTGGAACTTTATCAGTTCCTGAACGGACCCATAACCCCAAAAAAAACCATAATACAACTAGTGAAATCTTTATTGCGGTTGGGTTTTTTCTCTCTTTTAATAAGAATGTCTGAAAAAAAACAAGAAAAAGACTGGATCCCCAGGTTTTAAAAACTGCCTAAAGTGTGGGGACGTTTTTGCTAAGGCAAACAAGCACGATCTGTGTGTGGTCTGCCTGGGCACTGACCATTTCTCAGCAGATTGTGAAATCTGTAAGTCTTTTCCCCAGAAAACTGCTGAAAAAAAGAATTGAAAGATTACAAAAGAGACTGGATAAGGGTGCTACAGGCTCTAACCAGCCCAGCCCTTCCAAATCTATGGGTGAAACCACTGTCTCTTCCCTAAGCACCCTTGATAAGGGTGATACAGGTACTGCCAAAAGGAAGGGTGATCCAGCTGACTCTCCAGTAGAGATGCAGCAAAATTAAATTCTGCTGGCGAAGTGGCTACTTCGTGTTGTCACTCCGCTATGTGGAGTGGCCAATAGAAAAGGCTCACTTCGCCTTGTAATTATTACTTCACATTGTCATTCCACCTTAATGCAAAGTAAGGTGGAGTGGTAACAATATTGGCAATCCCCAGTGCCCCCACACACACAGTCACCAGAATTCACAGTATGATAGTAGTCACAAAGCATATATAGACTTGTGTCCTTGTCTGCTTGCCATAGAGTATAGTAGAAACAAAAGGACCAATTAATAATCTCTAGCCTTAGTTTTACTGAAATTGCCTAGTCTTTGTTTTAAAAGTATCTATAGTTGGACTATTAACTAGCTCATGAGGGAGAGCATTCCAGAAAGAGACCACCCTCTGACTAAACCAATATTTTCTTTTTAGTGAGTTCCACTTCTGCTGTTTAATTTGTTTACAATGAGCTCTAGTATTGTAATTTCTGACATATAGTTCAAGTCCTAAGTCTTCTCTGAGGATGTTGTCTTGAAATGATCTATAGACTAAGATCATGTCACCCCTCCATCTTCTATAAGTCAGAGAATATAGATCTAAATTGTCCAACCTCTTCTCATATGACATATTTTTAAGTCCCATTAGTGATCTGGTGGCCCTTGTCTGGACTCTCTCCACTCTCTCTGTCTCTCTTCTAGTGTATGGGGACCAGACCTGAGAGCAGTACTCCAAGTGGGTTCTCACCAATGATCCATACAATGGGATCAAGACCTCCCTACTTCTGCTTGATGTATGTCTCAATATACAGTTTAGGGCCCTGTTAACATTCTTTATAGTTTGATCACAGTGGGCAGTAAAAGTAAGGTCATTTTGTTTGATGACACCCAAATCCCTCTCCTGTGTCGCTTGCTTTAATTGTTTATAGTGTAACTTAATTTCAAGTTCTTGTTGCCCATATGTAGGACAATACATTTGTCTTCATTTAATTTAAGTTTATGATCTAATGTCCATTTCTCTATGTATTTAAGAGTTTCTTGAAGTCTAATGTAGTCTGAAGATGAATCTATTACTGCTCTCACTCTGCAATCATCAGCAAACTTAGTTATCCATATATTGCCCATATTATATTGCAAGGATGATATATATATATATAGCACAGGCAGGGGACCAACACTGAACCCTGGGGGACCCCACTCAACACTGAAAGCCAGTAGATAACACTCCATTTATTACTACTTTCTGTCTCCTTTTCACCAACCATTCTGATATCCAATTAACAAGATTTGAATTTATGTTTAGTAAAAGAAGGGATTTAATTAACTCCTCATGTGGTAATTTATCAAAAGCTTTTGAATAATCTAATTGAATTACATCCATTGACCTACCATGATCCAAAAAACTACTAACTTTTTCGTAATAACTCAATAGATTGGTCTGACATGATCGTGATTTTGTAAACCCATGTTGGCTACGATCGAAAAGGTCGTTTACAGTCAGGTGGTCCTGAATATAGCATTTTATTATGCTTTCCAATTTTTTCCCCATTGTAGATGTCAAACTAACTGGTCTGTAGTTATCAGGGGAATTTTTCTTTCCCTTCTTAAAGATGGGTACCACATGTGCTTCTCTCCATTTACTAATAACTTCCCCACTATCTAATGACCCTTGGAAAATAAAGGTTAATGGTTCGGCTATCTCCTCTGCTATTTCTGAAATCAGTCTCGAATGGATGTTGTTTGGTCCAGGGGATTTATTAATCTTAACCCTCCTTAGTCTATCCAGAATGTCTTTTATGTTAATTTTAATTTGTTTTTCATTTGTTGTATTGTATTTAATATTAGTTGTTATTGTATCTTTAGGATTAAATACAGTAGCAAAGTACTGATTTTGTACCTCAGCCATTTTCTTATCGGTTAGTATGTTATCTCTGTCATCCTTAAAAGGGCCTATTGTTTGCTTGTTCCCTTTTTTATTGTTTATATATGCATAGAAGGCTTTGTAATTATTTTTACTTCTAGTCGCTAATTTTATTTCAAAATTTGTTTTGGCAACTTTAATTAACTTCTTTACATGTTTTACCTGTTCCTTATACTTTGGCATTAAATTTGTATCAAGCTTAGATAGTCTACACATTTTATGTTTTTCTTTTATCTGTCTTTTTATTTTAGAAGTTAGCCATTTAGGAGAAGCACCCAGTTTAGAATTTTTGCTTGTATATGGTATATATACTTCTGCAGTCTCTCTAATTTTGTCCACTAAGGTGTCCCACATTTCATCCAACGTTAACCCAGTGAATTCTGATTTCCGATCCCATGAAAGCAATGCCTGTCTGATTTTACGGAACGCTGCTTTTTTTAAATTTGGGATATTTATATTGCTACCTTGTTGAGTAGGTAATTCAATTAATTGAAAGAAAACAGTGTTGTGATCACTGTTTGAGATTGGAGGTCCAATCTCAGTATTGGTTAATCTGGGTCCCATGTTTGACAATACAAGATCTAATATATTATTAGATCTTGTATTTTCTAAGACTAGCTGTTCCAAGCCCAATTGATTGAAACTTTCTAAATAGTCCCTTTCATTTGTACTAGATGTTATCTGGTTTGCCCAATCTATACCTGCAAGATTTAGATCTCCTGTTATAATAATATTTTCAGCTGAATCAATATGATCCAGATAACTTAGTATTTCCTGGTCCTGTTCCCTGTTCATTGAAGGGGGACAATACATAGCTCTCAAAATAATTTTAGGTGCATTGTGCGGCATAATTTTAACAGATAAATGTTCAATATTCAAGTTACCATCATGTATTTCCATACTAGGAATAGACTCATGAACATAAATTGCCACCCCACCACCCTTTCTATGTGTCCTAGATTTATGATAGATATTAAATCCAGTTATGCTTTTATCCCATGTATCATCTTCCTCCCACCAGGTTTCCATGAGAATTGCTATTTTAATGTTCTTACTCTTCATAAGAAACTTAAATTCATCAAATTTGTTATCTAAACTCCTCACATTTGATAGTAAGCAATTTACTGACTCAAAATCCTTATTTTGAAAATTTTGTTTGCTGGTGACAGGATTTATCCTGGTACATTTCCAACCCCCCACTTTTTCCAGTTTAAATGTTTCTCAATAACTTTATTTTATGTATTCCCCAAAACTCTTTCTCCCATTTTGTTTAAATGAAGTCCATCATTCTTATACAATGATCCATTTCTGAAAATACAGCCTGTTTCAATGAACCCTATTTTGTGTTCCAGGCATAACCTCCGCAGCTTACAATTAGTAGAGACAATGTCATGGTTAATGTGTTGATACATTCCATAAGTAGGTAAGATGGCACACTCAGTCATGTGCACAGTGGTCACACACAGTCACCAGAATTATTGCGCATCCCCAAAATGCTACTGTCTTGTGTCCAGAAAACTCCCCAGTGCTGACAAAGTGAAATGAGAGCACAATAAGAAATACAAAGTCTCCCAGAATTAATGGCACACTCAGTCATGTGTGCAGTGGATGTGGTCACATCACACAGAGACACCAGAATTATTGTACATCCCCAAAATGCTACTGTCTTGTATCCAGAAAATTCCCCAGTGCTGACGAAGTGAAATGAGAGCATAATAAGAAGTGCACAGTCTCCCAGAATTAATGGCACACTCAGTCATGCACGCAGTGGTCACACGCAGTCACCAGAATTAATTTGCATCCCCAAAATGCTACTGTCTTGTGTCCAGAAAATTCCCCAGTGCTAGTGAAGTGAAATGAGAGGGTAACAAAAAATGCAGTCTCCCAGAATTAATGGTGTACTTTGTCGTGTGAGCAGTGGCCACACATAATCACCAGAATTAATGTACATCCCAAACTGCTACAGTCTTGTGTCCAGAAAATTCCCCAGTGCTGGTGAAGTGAAATGAGAGGGTAACAAAAAATGCAAAGTCTCCCTCAATTAATGGTGCACTCTGTCATGCGAGCAGTGGCCACACTTAGTCACCAGAATTAATTTGCATTCCCAAAATACTACTATCTTGTGTCCAGAAAATTTCCCAGTGCTGATGAAGTAAAATGCGAGCGTAACAAGAAATGCAAAGTCTCCCAGAATTAATGGTGCACTCCATCATGTGAGCAGAGGCTACACACAGTCACCAGAATTAATGTGCATCCCCAAAATGCTACTGTCTTGTATCCAGAAAATTCCCCAGTGTTGATGAAGTGAAATGAGAGCGTAACAAGAAGTGCAAAGTCTCCCAGAATTAATGGCACACTCAATCATGCACGCAGTGGTCACACACAGTCACCAGAATTAATTTGCATCCCCAAAATGCAACTGTCTTGTGTCCAGAAAATTCCCCAGTGCTGGCAAAGTGAAATGAGAGGATAACAAAAAATGCAGTCTCCCAGAATTAATGGTGCACTTTGTCGTGCAAGCAGTGGCCACACATAATCACCAGAATTAATGTGCATCCCCAAATTGCTACTGTCTTGTGTCCAGAAAATTCCTCAGTGCTGATGAAGTGAAATGAGAGGGTAACAAAAAATGCAAAGTCTCCCTGAATTAATGGTGCACTCTGTCATGCAAGCAGTGGCCACACATAGTCACCAGAATTAATTTGCATTCCCAAAATACTACTGTCTTGTGTCCAGAAAATTCCCCAGTGCTGATGAAGTAAAATGCGAGCCTAACAAGAAATGCAAAGTCTCCCAGAATTAATGGTGCACTCCATCATGCGAGCAGTGACTACACACAGTCACCAGAATTTATGTGCATCTGCAAAATGCTACTGACTTGTGTGTCCAGAAAATTCCCCAGTGCTGATGAAGTGAGCTGAGAGCGTAACAAGAGATGTTAAGTCTCCCAGAATTAATGGTGTGCTGCAAGTGCACAGACAGATTAAGATTGTGCTGAACATTCAAGAGATGCAGAGTCAGATACAAAGGCACAACAACACCTAACCAGTGCTCACAAGTCACAAATCCAAATCTGGAAAAAAATACCTTTTGCCGGTTTTGGGGGGGGGGGGTAGTGTACGGCAGTAACAATCCACTACCAGTAAAGATACCACAAAGCAGTATAAGAAAATTATGCAGGTGTGATGGATATTAGGTTCACAGTGGTGCAGTTACTCTGCCACAATAAAAGTTACCTGATTTAATGGTATGCATCGCACACACACACACACACACACACACACACTACAAGGCTTGCGTAGTAAATTGAAAACCTTTAGCAATATAACCAGATGTTCTAAACAAACTGAAATTATACACTGCTGCACCACTACATTCAGCAAAAAAAGTCAAGAATTACTGAAAATATTACTGTGTGTACATTAACGCAGTTATACAAGAAAAATATAACCAAAACAGAAAGACTGCTTTTTTCTCCCAGTTAATCTACCTACAGTACACCACAGATACACCCCTCCCCCAAAGCACACTTCACAGTACACAGACTGACTGTTCTAAATTAACATTCCAAATCCACACACAAACAATAAACACTCAATGATATGAGCACAAGAGGGTTTCCTACAATCATTGCACTAAATTTTGAGCAAATAAATGGCTCGAAAATGCTTTTTTTAACAGCTTTTAGAGAATTTGAATCACAGAGCTCAGAGAGGAAACTGTCTCCATCTTCCACTACACACACACACACACTACACAGAACTGAGGCTGTGCAGAACAATCTAGAGCCCATGTGACCTGCAATCACATGAAGCATTGCAAACTGGAACTCAATAACAAGGCAAAGTGATGCGAAGTACATTGATTTCAATGTACTTCGCCTTAAAATTGGTAGAGAAGTGGTTTGGGGAAGGTGGAATAACGCAAAGTCATTGGTTTTGATGGACTTCACATTCTCATTATGATGTGAAGTACTCTGCTTCACGCCAGGAGCGTTCCGATTCCAGTTCGCCGAATCTCATCTGGCTGGAGCGACTTGGCCACTACCACCTCTACTCTCTGGTCCCTATAAGAAAACCAAAAAGACTAAGCACGTTGAACCACAGGCTGATAAACCTAGAGGGGTTTCATCTGTGCCTCACAGCCTGCCATCAGCAGAAGAGATTGCCCGGGCCATGAAGGTCATCCAGGCTTTGCAGGGTCTTATACCTGAACTGACCCTCCCTCCACCTGTTCAAACCCCAGTTGCTCCCTCTGAACTCCGATCTCAAGAAATGGAGCATGAGAAGTATGATGAGTCAGAAATTGATGAAGGTAAGCCTATAGAGCCAGAGATCTCATCAGAGCAGGAATTTGGTTCTCCTCCAAGGCCAGAGGATTTTTCCTCTAATTTTTCCTTTTGTAAGAAAAATAGTTGATACTATTGACCTGGCTACTACAGAGGTCATAGAGGATGAAGAAGAGGATGGATATATGGAGATGATGGGGTTAATACCCACTAGAAGATTCTTCTCCCAATAAACACATTCTTTAAGAAAGACTTGTCTAAAATCCTGCAGGCTCCAAATTCTGTTCCTCCTCTGGATAAGAAGGCAGACAAGAAATACCAGCTGGACAGACAGGGGGTTGAATTCCTCTGTTCTCATCCTGATCATCTGGGTATAGTCCAGCTGCAGCCTGTGAGAAGGTGAGGGTCCCCTTATCATCTCACCCACTTGAGAAGGACTCTTGAAAAATAGACAGTATGTCTAAGAAAGGGTACTTAGCTGCCTCTGTAGGAGTAAGGCAGGCTAACTATCAGGCTTACTCTGCACAGTATCATAAATCACTGAGGCAGTCCATACTGGCAATGTCAGAGAAGGCCCCTTCACTTCTCTCTGATGTCCTGGCTGAAACAGCAAGGTTTGGACTCTAGGCAGCAAAGTACCAGTTTCAAATGGCAGCAGATGCCAGTGACAATGCTGCCAGGTGAAAGGCTCTGACTGTAGCCCTTAGAAGGCTGGCATGGCTCACGGCTACCAATTTAACCTAGGACACCCAGGCTAAGGCCATGGATTTCCCTGTGGAGGATCATTCTTTATTCGGTAAGCAAACTGAAGCATATATGAAAAAGGTGGATGACTATAAGGCCACCTACAAAAGTAATTCCTCCAGAGACAGGCCTTCTTCTTCTTCATATAGGCCTTATGGAAGGGGAGGCAGAGAAAGGACGGCCTATGGTTGTCCCTTTTATCAGGCACAGGCTGTCCCACAGTTCCAACCATACCCACAGCAGACTGGGTATCTCAGGACCAGAGGTAGAAGGGGCTCCAGAAGAGGCTTCCAAACTACCAGGCTCAGCCCCAGGTGAAACAAAACCCCTGACTTAGTAGTCAAAGCCGCCTCCCCACTACGCAGTAGGGGGCAGACTGGCTTACTTTTTTCAGGCCTGGCATTCCATCACCACTAACAAGTGGGTCCTGGAAGTAGTAATGTAAGTCAGGGTTTGTCCCTGAGCTTAAAGTCTTTTCCTCCCCTAAAATCAAGCCATCTTCTCTCATAGAGAAAAACTCTTGGAAAAAGAGGTTCAAAGCTTACTCCACATGAAAGCAGTGGAGTGTGTACCAAGCCATCAGAAAGGAAGAGGCTTTTACTCAAGGTATTTCCTCACCAAAAAGAAAAATGGGGAGTGGCGGCCTATTCTAGGCCTCAGACTCTTGAACAGATATCTTATAAAACCAAAGTTTAAAATGGTCACACTGGCTCTGATTTTGCCAGTTATCCAGCAAGGAGATTGGCTGGCATCTCTGGATCTAAAGGATGCCTACTTTCACATCCCAATAAGAGAATCTCACAGGAAGTATCTCAGGTTCAGACTTCTGTCAGGTCACTACCAATGTTCAGCTCTGCCTTTCGGTCTCACCTCAGCACCCAGCGTGTTCACAAAGTGCCTGGCAGTAGTAATGGTATACCCAAGAAGACTGGGAATATCAGTCTTCCCCTATCTCGTTGACTGGCTGGTTGTAGGAAAGTCACCACAGCAGACAAGATCACCTAAAGGTAACACTAGACCTGCTACAGTCTCTAGGATTCCTGATAAATCAGGAAAAATCCAGTCTCACTCCAGTACAAGTCCTGCATTTTATAGGAGCATAACTAAACACATTACAAGGAAGAGCTTTCCTTCCTCAGGACAGGGTGCAAAGCATCCTGCAGCTGGCCATCTCATTCAAGTCGAATGAGCCACATCCAGCAAGGTAACTCCTGCAAATCTTGGGACATATGGCCACAGCAACAGGCACAGTCCTGGGAGCAAGGTATCAAATGAGAGATATACAGTTTCATCTCAGAGCACATTGGTACCAGAGAAAAGACAAAATGACAAAACTGATTCCAGTAACAAGAACTCTGCTTCAGGCACAGCAGCGGTGGAGGGAAGCAGACAACCTCAGGGAAGGGGTACCCTTCCAAAAGGAAAACCCATCAGTTACCCTTACAACAGATGCCTCTCTATTAGGATGGGGTGCTCACTTGGGAGAGCACACTACCTATGGAACCTGGTCAAGTGCAGAGTCACTCCTGCATATAAATCTGTTGGCGCTTCGAGCAGTGTTTCTAGCCCTAAAAGCATTTGCTCATCTAATGGAAGGCAGAGTGATGCAAGTCAGAACAGACACCACAACAATGTACTACATAAACAAGCAGGGGGAACAAGGTCAGACCCTCTGTGCACAGAGGCCATGAAAGTATGGAATCTGGTTTACTCACCAAAGGCCTCTCTGTAGGCCATTCATGTACCAGAAAAGGACAACACCCTGGCAGATGCTCTAAGCAGAATCAGCCAGGTACATCATGAATTATCTATAAACAAGCAAGTACTGGACTCAGTGTTTAGAAGGTGGGGCACACCAGAAGTGGATCTCT
Source organism: Neoceratodus forsteri (assembly GCA_016271365.2). NCBI lineage: Eukaryota > Metazoa > Chordata > Ceratodontiformes > Ceratodontidae > Neoceratodus > Neoceratodus forsteri. The sequence continues at coordinate 244,340,459 of CM057451.1, forward strand.
TTGCCTCCCAGGAGAACCACCTCCTGCCCCTATTCTGTTGCAGACTACCAGCCATGGGTACAATCCCACTGGATGCTCTGGCTCTGGACTGATCAGGGAGAAGTCTGTATGCTTTTCCTCCCTTTCCACTCATCTTCAGAGTTCTGATAAAGCTCAAGTCACAACTTGCATCAATGATCCTAATAGCACCAGACTGGGCCAGGTAGCTCTGGTACCCTCTACTGCTATCCATGTTGGTGTCCAAACCGATACACCTCCCCAGGAGGCACAACCTTTTGACTTCCCACCAGGGGAAATCCTTGTACCAGAATCTCAGGTCTTTCAGACTAAAGACATGGGTCTTGAGGACTTGGAATATGCAAACCTGAATCTCTCTCACGCTGTTCTGGATATCCTGAAAGGATATAGAAAACTTTCCACTAAGCAAACCTATTCATCAAAATGGAAAAGGTTCTCTATCTGGTGTGATTCCAAGGAAATTTCGCCTGCTCTGGCAGGAATCCCAGTACTCCTAGAATACCTCACATATCTACATTCCCAGGGGTTGAAATATACACCCCTGAAAGTTCATTTAGTATCAATCTCGGCCTACATTTATGCTGGGAAAAATGTTTCCATAGCAGCTAATCCCATTTTCAAAAAGTTCTTCAGAGGTTTGTGCCACATGTACCCACCTATCAGGGAACCAGTCCCAATGTGGGATCTAAACATATGCATTGCTCAACTCATGAAACCCCCTTTTGAGCCTATGTCTTCTGCTCATTTATAATATGTCGCATGGAAAGCTGTATTTCTGGTTGCAATTACTTCTGCCACAAGGATAATTGAGTTACAGGCATTATGTGTGGAGAAGGACCATCTCTCCTTTCAAAATAATGAAGTAGTACTTAAAACAAACAGGAGATTTCTTCCTAATGTTGTTTCTGATTTTCACTTAAATCAATCCATAACATTGCCAATTTTCTTCACTGAACATACTAGTTCAGGTGAGCGCAGACTCCATAGTCTGGATATGAAAAGGGCATTAAGTTACTATATGACCCTCATCAGGGATCATAGACACAACAAGCAACAACTATTTCTCACCTGTGGGGATGTGGGTAAAGGTACCCCAGCTTCTAAGAGGTCAGTCTCTAGCTGTGTAGTCCAGTATATTCAGTTTTGTTATTCAAAAGTTGGCTAACAACCCCCAGCAGGCCTGAGGGCCCGTTCAACTAGGGGCACAGCTGCTACTACAGCAGCTTCAAGAGATATTCCAGTAGTGGAGATCTGTAAAGCAGCTACCTGGAGAACAGTACACACTTTTACTAAGCACTGCAGTTTGGACATACAGTCCAGAAGTGATGCCAGGTTTGGCACAGCAGTCCTGCAGAGCTTCTTTCCTAAATAGGTTCTCTGCCCTCCTCCAAAGGTACTGCTTCGAAGTCTGCATATAGTTATGAATATAGAAGAATACCTGAGGTTTGAAGAAAAAATTATTCACCTTAGTAATCTTGTTTCTTCCAGTGTACTCTTTTATATTCATAACTCTTCCTCCCTGCCTCTCCTTCCAGAACCAGGGACTCTGCACTCCTAACCAAGTCTTTTTGATTTGGCAGTCCCAAACACTGGCACAGATGTTTTATACTCCTGGTGAGAAATAGAAATTCCCTTCTTTTTCCAGTTGATTCTGCTATTCGGGGGGGAGGGGCGGGTTTATCGTTGCATGCTGTTTTACATGTGTCGTGCTGTCATGAACAGCATAAATTGTTTTACAGTGCATAGGTATAAGCCAGCTTGGTGGTGCTCAGGGTTGAGGTGCTGGACACCACACCTCGCACCACGCTGGCGACCCGTGTTTGGGAATGAGCATGGGTTGGCAGAGTTGGGGATGGATCGAGCATCCAGAGGACTGCTTTCCTTCCCCGGGAAGGGCGGACATCAGTTGTCATCATGTGGCTGCCCCTTGGTGGAAGCTGGTGGGCTGCTCCGCTGATGCTGCACTTGCAAGGGGTGGGAGGAGGCCGACACTGGGAGGAGCATGTGCAGAAGCGTGTGCGCTCCATCCCTTGGTGTCATCGCATGCCTCCTCCAGAAGCGGAACTACACCAACAAGGAAAAATCTCCACTGGCAGCATGATGGCTGCTCGCCGGCGCAGCCCTGGTCCAGTGCAAGTCAGCTCCCTCCTGGGTGCAAACAGGAGATTTGCACTCTGTCCGGGACTGGGGAGGCTGCTGGCCCAGCTGGCTAGATGGTGGGGAGAGGAACCAAAGGCACAACCTCCTCCTGCCGTGGTGAATAAAGAAATAATCTAAAAAAAAAAACAAAAAACAATACTTGGGTATAAGTAGATAAGTCTTAGTATAGATTGCCTTGTAGACTCCTTAGAAATCTGATACATTGATGGAATGTTGCAGCAGATAAGGGCAACAGTCTGAGTGGTGTGTCATGAGTCAATGATAGTTCTATCATTTGCATGTAGTTCCAATTCTCTGAGCAGCTCTACTTAGGAGGCTGACTGCATATAGTTATGAATACAGAAGAATACACTGGAAGAAACAAGATTAATAAGGTGAGTAATTTTGATGTTGTCTTGCATACATGCAAGCAACTTATTGGGGTAGCTTGGAATAGCAGGTTTTGGAGGCGCGATCATGTTGTGGCCGGTGGCGCCACTGCTTTTTCGGGCTGGGCTCTGTGGCATGAATTAGATTGCATGCTGTCTATGATGGCAGTGCAAAAGCGTGCCACCAACTTGAAAAGATTTAGCTGCTGCAGTGAGGAAGCTCCTCCTCATTGCAGGGTGCGCCTTGCCTGGGGTAACATTTCAATAAAAGATGGTGGTGGCTGTCGCTGTCCGCCTCACAGTTCCAATCAAGCCGATGTCGGGAATGCCCAATCCCTCTGTCAGCATGCCCCCTTCCCAGTTCAGTTTGCCGACAGGGGAGCCCAATCCCCGTCAGCATAAAGGCTCTCTTATCATTTAATTTATACGCTGAGGGTGCCCAGTCCCCTCGGCATTGTCGCTTTACCCCCGACTCATTTATGTGCCGACTGGGGTCTAATCCCTGTTGGCTTCGGTCCCCCTCCCCTAAAATACAGGTGGCACACTTGGAGCCCACCCCAGTGTGCCAAAACACACCTGCAAAATAAGAAAACTGACCCGCATTGTCTTTGTTTTCTTTTTGTTTTACCTGAAAAATGAAAAAATGGTCCCTCGACGTGTCCGGTGCCCCTCCCCAGCCCGTGCCCACCCTCTCCACCCTCTCCTCACCACAACCCCCTCACCCCATACTTACCTCCGGAGCCTGGCGCGATGATCTCCGGTGGACCGGGAACACGTCTGCACTCTTCAAAGCCGACCCCGAACTGAAGAAATGCCGATAAACTGTATAATGGCATAAATGTTTTTTTTCAACTTTGGTGCATATCTTGGCCATTTTTGCGAATTTTGGCACCAAATTTTCAACATGGGGTTCTTGGGACCCCACCTCATGAATTCAGTCACTGTCATCTCATTTTTCAGTCCCAAAAAGTGATTTTGTGGTCACTGAATCACCTTTCGGGACCGACTAATAAAATAACAGTGTCACTGTTCATGAGATGGGCTCTCAAAAAGCCTATGTTCCAAATTTGGTGAAAAAAATTCCAAAACATGACTGTGTTATGAGCGTGCATTGTGCAGTTTCCACGCATGCTCGTAACTTCGAGAATTTTTAATATTTTTACTCCAGATTTTCAACATTGCCATTTTTTCATACCTCCTTATGAACAGTATGGCTGTCATTTTTCATATCCAGCCTGAAATGTGTTTTTTTACATCCAGCGCACAATGGCGCAGTCGCTGTAGGAAAACAATGTTTGGGACAGAGTAATAAAATCACAGTAACACTGTTCATGAGCAGAGGTCCCAAAATGCCTATGTTGAAAATTTGTTGACAAAATTCCACAAAATGACTGTGTTACGAGTTTTTATTGTGCAGTTTCCACTCACGGTCATAATTTCGAGAATTGTTAATATTTTTACTTCAGATTTTCAACATTGCCATTTTTGCACCTCCTTATAAACAGTACAGCTGTCATTTTTCACATCCTGCCCAAAATGTGGTTTCACACACCTGGCGCACTATGTCGCAGTGGGAAATCAACGTTTGGGACAGATTAAGAAAATCATAGTGCCACTGTTTTTGAGCAGAGGTCTCAAAATGCCTATGTTTAAAATTTGGTGAAAGAATTCCAAAAAAAAATACTTTTATGAGCGTGAGTTGCGCAGTTTTCATGCATGCTTGTAACTTAAAGAATTTTTAAAATTTATACTCCAGATTTTCAAAATTGCCATCTTTTCACACCTCCTTATGAATGGTGCAGCTGTAATTTTTCACATCCTGCCCGAACTGTGTTTTCACACGTGTTGCAGAATGGCGCGATCACTGTGGGAAATCAACATTCCGGACAGATTAACAAACTCACAGCACCACTGTTCATGAACAGAGGTCCCAAATGCTTTCATGAAGTGGGGCCACAAAAAGGCCATGTTGAAAATTTGGAGTGCAAATACCAACAAACGCCTGGGGCGTTAGGGTTTCTAACTGTGACGTCCTACCCTGTACAGACTAACAGGTGTCAGGGGAGTGCCTTTGGATTTTCAGCTGTAATGCTCACGCCATTGCACCCCCACTCCCACCCTGCAGCCACCGACAGGCATCAAGGTGTGCCTTGGACTCTTCGACCCCAAAGTTTACCCCATACTCCTATACTGCACCGATCTCAAGGTACTTCCTTATTTAATGGGGTGAGCGTAAGGCCCAATGACCCCAAGGCAGAACGTGACACTTATCAGAGTACACAGAGTAGGGTGAGGTGAAATGGCATGAGCGTTATGGCCGATGACCCAAAGGCATACCTCAATGCCTGTCACTCTCTGCAGGGTGGAGTGGGGTTGACGTTGGTTCCATACTTCACTGCCATTCCTATTATGCATCTCAAACTCCTGCACTACCAATGCCAACACCAGCAGGACAACATTCGGCATTGACAAATGCTTGTTTCTTTCTGTGACCAGCATTCCTTGCTTTGAGATCTTGCTTGTTGCATAATGGCACACATGTGAGGGACAGAGAGAGAGAGAGAGAGAGAGACGCTGCTGCTTATCTGCATAATAGCTAATAACACTAAACACAAGCAAATTCTAACCGTACAGAATCGGACCACAATTTAGAAATAGAACCAGGCAGACACAAATTAACCTGGAAACCTAAAGAAGGCCGAGACTACTCAGTGTGGAAGCACTGAAGCTGAAACAGAAATGCATTTCATTCTCCACTGTGCGCAAGAACAATATAATGTATGGAGAGTGATTGTTATGCATTGTTTTCAGCCATGTAACAACCTGATAATCCCACCGATGTGATGTCAGTATCTGTAAACCCATCATTACCACGTCACACCGGTTGGATTACAGGAGCGAATGTTGAAACAGAATTTTGATCATGAAAGCATTCATCTGTCAGAATTCTCCCCCCGCTTCCCCACGACAAGCTTTCAAACTACTATAATTCTGTTAGTAATGTTACTGTCCTGACGTGTTGTAGACCGTAGTGGCACATCAAAACAACCCACCCACAACTCGGCTCAGCCATGACGCTTTTATCACCAAGCAGGACAACAAGCGTACATTTAAAAACACAGAAGTCTGTCCATTCTGTCTCAAAGTCCCAGAGGCTCCTCGCATGATCTGCCAACAAACTGAAAGACGTAAACAACGTGATGTTCAACAACATGCCCTAAGGTCACCAATCGGAAGCAGCAGACCAAATTTCACTAAAGACTTTGAACTGCTTTTTTTTTTTTACTGCTGCCGTTTTCGTGATCTAGTCTAAATGTAATATTTATTTAATATTAACCACAAAATGCATTTTTTCCATTATGATTCAGTGTGTCTGATAGATTTCTCACGTAACCTCATTTTGTTGTACAGCAATAAACCTCGCTGACTGGTCTCATCTGTCTTGGTAAGTTTTTTCAAAATTTTCAGAATAATGGTCAGACCGCTATTTTCTTGTCCATACAACTATAAAAGATAATGCCTGGCTTGTGGTGGTCAACCACAGGTGTAAATACCTCTTGTGGTTGCCAGGGCAACTGTAAACCTCTCAAGCTGTGCTCTCGAGGTTTTCTGCATTGCCCTGGCAACCACTCGAGGTAATTACATCGTAGTTACCCACCACTAGCCAGGCATTATCCTCTATGTTGTTTAGAGCTACAGTATCACAAATAGTAGCAAATATCCAGCTCATAAATGACATAGAAACATAGAATCTGACGGCAGATAAGGACTGCTTGGCCCACCCAGTCTGCCCATTTCCCTACCTAATGGATAAGCTGCAGATCTTAGTTAACCAGCAGCCTACTTCTTCCTACCCCAACCCCCTAGAATTGCCTTATGACTGTCCCATGCATGCTTGAATTCCACCACTGTTTTGACTCCACAACCTCCTCCGGAAGGCCATTCCATGCATCCACAACCCTCTCTGTGAAAAAATACTTCCTTAAATTACCTCTGAGCAGCCCCCCCATCTTCAAATTGTGACTCCTAGTTCTTGCACACCTCTTTTTTTGAAAGATGCTATCCTCTTGGACTTTGTTGACTCCTTTGAGGTACTTGAAAGTTTCTATCATGTCCCCCCTCTCCCTCCTTTCCTCGAGGCTATACATATTAAGCTCCTTTAGTCTCTCTTTATATGTCTTCTGGTGCAGACCTTGCACCATTTTAGTTGCCCTCCTCTGGACAGCTTCCATCCTGTCTGTCTTTGAGGAGATTGGGTCTCCAGAACTGCACGCAGTACTCCAGATGGGGTCTCAACAGCTGTCTGTACAGAGGGATAATAACTTCCTGTTTTCTACTGGTGTTGCGTCTCCCTGTGCATCCCAGTATCCCCCAAGCCCTCCTTGCTGCCCTCTCACATTGCTTACCCACCTTTAGGTCATCTGATATGACTACCCCCAGGTCCCTTTCCATTTTTGTTGTTGTTAGTATCTCACCCCCCCCCCATTGTGTACTCTTCCCCTGGATTTTTGTTTCCCAGGTGCATTACCTTGCACTTCTTTGTTTATAACATAGTGAGAAAAAACTGAGTAATTTGATTGGCTGAGAGAGAAGTACAGGAGTATAATTATGAGAGCATAATTACACTCCAGTGCTTCTTTCATAGCCAAAAACCTAAGCGCCAGCTACAGCAGAAAATCAGTACACTGCACTCTACTTCAGAAACTGGCAGTAGATGACAATGCTGGAAAGAAAATGTATGACATCACTGAATTACCTTGCTCATAGACCAGACTGCCGGCTGGATTTAGTCTGGAGAATTGGCTAGCACAACAAGAAGATGCTCCTGAGCAACCTGCTTCACAGATGTCAGCAACTGAAAGTCGGCATGCAGAAATTGAAAAAGAGCAGTTAGATTAGTTTGAGAAAGAGAAAGACGAGCAGAACACCACGAAACAAATGGCATGGGTAATAACTGTTTTTGAAGACTGGATTAGAGAAAAACAAATCACAGTTGATTTAAAAACTGTGATCCCAGAGAGACTCATTGAAATACTGAGAGAGCTTTTTTGCAACTGTCCGAACATCAAAAGGTGATCAATACAGGCTGTCAAGCTTCAGCTGCCTGAGAGCAGCAATAAATCACCACCTATGATTACCGGAGATTACACAGAACATCAGCATCATTTCAGACAAAACATTCAACTCTTCAAACAATGTTTTTGTTGCCGTGGTTAAGAAATACAGAAAATCAGGGCGAGACACCACACCCTCGAATCTCTGACTCCGACATGCTTTTACTGAGACATTCTGCTCTTTCACCTGACTCAGCACCAGGCTTTATACGCAAGGTCTGGTTTGACCTACAGCTTCACATAGCTTGAAGAAGGAGGGAAGGGCAAAGGCTGCTCACCAAAGAAAGCTTCATTGTCAGCTCCGACGAAAATAGCAGAAAATACATATCGTTGAGTTTCAATGAAAACACTAAAAACCACCAGGACATAAATAAAAGAAATAAAGCAAGCCACAGAGGGTTCATATTTGAAAGACCATCAGACCCTTTGTGCCCAGTCAAAAGTTTTCTGAAGTATCAGGAAAAAATTGCTGACAATGCAAAGGCTTTCTTTTTACATCCCAGGCACATACCCCAACCTTTCCTTGACAGCCAAACAGTGTGGTACAGTAGAGAGCCGATGGGAGTAAATGCTCCCACAACTCTCAGAAGAGGCCTCACTTAGCCGCCGCTATACAAACTACTCAGTTAGGAGCACAGCAGTGCATCTCCTAAGTGAGGCAGATCTTGAACCAAGGGAGATTATGGCCATCACTGGCCATAGAAGCGAGAGCAGCCTACAGAGCTACTGGAGTGCATCGATGGACAGCCAGTGTATCTGGAGCAACATTCTCGGTGGCCATAAGAACAACGACCAGCACCAGCCACATCCCAACAACACCCCTTCACCTAACCAGACTTCATTTGGCAATGTGGACAAAGGAAGTGGCATCAGCACCAAGAGTAAACAACCGATGGAAAGCACAGCTGCAGTTTCAACACAATTTGCAGCTCCAGTCGCAATGTAGCAAACCCACCTGCTTTGAGTGCCACAGCCGAAATAGCCGAGATCACTCCTGATAATGAAATCCAGTGTCCGAAAAACAGCACAACTGTGCAGAACTGCACCTTCACTGGTGAAGTTGTCTTCCACTTTTATTAAATGGACAGTAAGTGTTTCTTGTAATGTTTCATTGCAACTGTTTGTGGAGTGTAAGGGCTCCGTTGTGCTCTTCTACAAGTAAGTCCCTACTGTAGTGGCTCCATTCAGCTCCATTTACAGGAACTATTTTCTTACAAATAAATTCAGCTTTCTTTCAGCTCTAAATGGTGTCACTTTAAATTTCTTGACCTGAATGACTCGTTTTTTCTCACTTTGTTACAAGAGCTACAAGACACTTCAGGGATGTGTAAATATGCGATCATAATTGCACTTGGCTCTCTGGTGTTTAACGGCACCCTCGAGCCATGCAATCATGGCAGCATATTTACACATCCTGGCGTGTCTTATTGCATACCTAATGTTGGAGAAAAGAAACAAATGTACTGTAGCAGTAATGGCTGCAAACAATATAGTATCCTGCCATCAGCTCGGAAACATTTCTCCTGGGTTATCACAAATGTGCAACACTTAACATGGTTTCCCCACTGTAATGCTATAGAAGGCTTTGAGGTCCTGTTGTGGCGATTCCAAAACCACCACTGTACTGTACACAAAAGGCAGTCATGTATGAAAATATAGTCTCTCTTGCTCTGGTCTCCTCACTACCCTGTCTGGAAAAAGAACTTGTCACTGAAATTTTAGCTATGCTGGCCAATGCTTGTTAAACAATGCTCTTGGTTCTTCGTGCAGTCCTTGATTAATAGAAACATAGATCTTGTTGGCAGAAAAGGACCCTTAGGCCCATCCAGTTTGCCCCTTGTTCCTGTCTATTCCATTACCACTGACCCAAGTTGGTCATAGGTGTCACTTCCCCCATTCCTCTACCTAATATACCCTATGCCTATTCCATGCATGCATGAAGCTCCCCACAGTCTTTGCCCCCACTACCTCCTCTGGTAGGCTGTTGCAGTCATTTGCCACTCTTTCCATGAAGAAGTATTGTTGCACATCTCTCCTAAACTTCCCCCCTTGAGCTTCATTGCATGTCTCCTTGTTCTAGTGCCTTCCTTTCTCGAAAATAGACCCACTACTTGCACGTTATTCACTTCTCTGAGGTACTTATATGTTTTAATGGTGTCCGCTTTCGCTTTCCTCTCTTCTAGGGAGTATATATATTTTGAATTCCTGCATGCTTTCTTTGTGTGGGTTCTTGTGCAACCGTCTCACCATTTTGGTTATCCTCCTCTGTACTGCCTCCACCCTTTCAATGTCCTTGTAGAGGTGTGGCCTCTGGAACTGGACACAGTACTCTGGTGGGGCCTGCACCACCTCCCTCCTCCTGCTAGAAATCCCTCTCCCAATGCACCACAGCATCCTACTAGCATTTCCCACTGCTTTGTCATAGTGCCTAGCCACCTTGAGGTCATCAGATATGATGACCCATAGGTCTCTTTGTTGCCTGGTGACTGTAAGCTCCACTCCCTCATCTTATACACAGCCCATGGATTTCTCAGGCATAAGTACTTATCCTTGCAATTTTTGGCATTGAACCCCAGCTGCCACCCCTAGACTATTCCTCTAGTTTCCGCAAATCCCTTTGCATTCTATCCACCCCTTTCTGAGTATCAGTCCTGTTGCAGATTTATCTGTCATCTACAGACAGACATACCTTCCCCTCAAGTTCCTCTGCAGTGGCACTTAAGAAGACATTGAAAAAGATTGGTCCCAGGACCGATCCCTGTGGCACCCCACTAGTCACTTTCCTGTCGCTTGAGTGGCTACCATTTACCGCCACCCTTTGTTTCCTATCCCTTAACCAGTGTGATACCCAGTTGTCACTTTCTCCCCCACTCCCAGGCTGCTTAGTTTCTTAACTAGCCTCCTGTATGGCACAGTGTCGAAAGCCTCACTGAAGTCCAGACAGGCCGTGTCTACTGCTCTCGCTTGAGCCACCTCCCTGGTAACCCAGTCAAAGAAATCTATGAGCTTAGTTTGACATGACCTCCCTCTTGTGAAACCATGCTGCTGGTGGTCACGCAGCCCTTTGGCCTCCAGGTGCTCCACAAACCTCTCCTTCAGTAGTGTCTCCAATAACTTCCACACCACTGGTGTGAGACTGACTGGCCTGTAATAATAATAATAATAAGTTTATTTTTAAGACGCCTTTCAAAATGTCAAGGCGCCTAACACATTTTAAAACACATCAATTATCCGAGTCATAGAGTAATAAAACAGATAATCCATTACAGAGTTAATCCTTCACCAAAAGCCTGAACCCACAAGTACGTTTTTAAAGCTTGTTTGAATCCTGTAGGTGCTAGCATCCTCCCTAGTCTCTCTTTTTTCTGCAGAGGGACCACATCAGCCCTCCACCTGTCTTGTAGAACTTCCCCCATCTCCACTGAGGTACTAAAAAGTGCTGCCAGAGGGGTGACCAGCACTGTTCTTAGTTCCTGTAGGACCCTTGGATTATCTGACCCATTAGTCTTATTTTTTAAAGATTCCAATCCTTTATGGACCCTCTTCACCGAGAATGGACTTGTGTCCACTCCCACCTCTCCTTGGTGCTTACTGCAGCATGCTGTTCTGTTCCCCCGTACCCCACCCTCTACTGTGAAGACTAAGCAGAAGTAATCATTTAGTATTTCTGCTTTCTCTTGATCTTCCTCTGCGCAGCCCCTCTGCCCTCCTCATTCTCATTATCCCTCCCCTTGTCTTTCTCTTTTTCCCAACATATCTGAAGAAGGTATTGTCCCCTTTTTGACGTCCTTAGCTATTCTCTCCTCTGTTAGTGCTTTAGCTGCCGTCACCTGCCTTCCCACCTCCCTTTGTTTTGCCAGGTATACCTTCTGTCTTCATCCTTCTGGGTCTCCTCATACTTTCTAAAAGCTGGTTCTAGGAGCGTGGATATGTTGTTCATCCACACTGTCTGGCATTGTTCCTTCCCCTTTAAATCTTGCCGGAAGTCTTCAAGCTGGCTCCTCCCACCCACCCGGGTGGTAAATACCTCGGCTTTGCCCCATGACACCAGATCTTCCTTTCCGCTGGAAGATACAGGTTCCCTCGTGCTTTTCTGCTTGAGGCCCTGGATTCATTTCGACGGTTTTCACCGCATCTTCTCGCTTTGACACTCGTAAGAGTTCACGACTTGGATTCGGACATGGATGATAAGTCATCCCCTGGGTTTTGCCGGTGTCCTTGCGGACAGAAAATGTCGCGCACCTGACCCCACCTCTCGTGTGTTTACTGCCTCGGTACCATTCATGATACCGCTATCGTACCATTTGCGCCTTCCTTCCATCCCGACTGCTTTTGGAGGATCGCCAGGCGCACTAAGCTGGGAGACTGGAGTCGCAATCCACGGTAAAATCTAAGGAGGCCAGGTGGGTGGTTTCCCGACTGCGGGATCCGCCAAGCAGCTCGAACAAATGGCGGCCTTCGAAGAGGAATCCGCCCAAGCTCCGGCCAGTCGAGGCTTCTTCGTGCCGCTCAACTTGGGCTCTACTTTTTCAGGATTTGTGCCAGTCTCTCCCTACCAAGGGTGAGGCACCCTCGGGCTCACACTCCTCCCATTATAAGAAAAAGGATCCAAAACCTTCTTCTTCTTCTTCTTCTAGTCAAGGAAGACGCTCCTGGGACCGGGAGCGGTCCGAGGTCTCGACTACGGTCGAGATCGCCTCCTTGGCTGCCGGGTTTTCGGACCTTCTGCCTGGACCGGGCACAGAAGTCGAGGAGACGGCTGATCCGGCAGAGATTTCTCTCGACCCAATCGAGACGTTGTCACCGACACCTGTCGATGACTCTTTGGAGAGAATGCCCATTCTCTCCTTCCCGACAAGGAGACCCGTCCGTGGGCCTCCCGATCAGTGACAGGAACGGATCTCGGTTTCACGGGTCCGTTTCTCCTCGACAACCCGACACCGTCGGTCTCGATCGAGTAAGTCCTCTTCAGTCGATCGACCCAAAAAAGCACATAAACACTCCCGGAAGAGGCACCGCCACCGTTCCTCATCCTCCTCGGACGAGGAGAGGCTTCGACGGAAGATCCGTCAACGCTGTGAGGATCTTATGTGGCAGCAACTCCTGCTAGCAGGCCAGAAGCCGGCTCCCTCGGCAGTCCCAGCTCTCACTTGGCCTCAGCCTCTTCGGCCTACACCGACACCGATTCCTTCGGCACTGGTCCCCTCCGGGGCTCCGGTGCGCGCTCCGGCGCGGCCAGTTACAGGCTCCCCACCAATATTGGTGGAACCTCCACCAAAGCTTCCTCTTGGAAGGGTTCCCTCCAAGGAGGACCGACAGTCTCCGGGTCTTCCTCACTGACTGTCGATTACAGTCACCCCTGATCGCCCCAGGCGTATCGAGGGAGATTTAGGTGGCCAGCCTTTGTATCTGGACTCCTCCGAGTCAGATAATACAGGCCTTCATTCTCACGATGAGCTATCGGTGTCAGGCATGGAAGAAGGGCCTTCCTCCTTCCAGGGCATCCTCCGGCTCATTTCTGAGTCCACGGGGATGCCTCTGCAGCCTATTCAGAAGAAGGCAGAATACCCCCTTACAGATATTCTTAAGAGGGGGGATACCCCTACGGAGGCCTTTCCAGTCGCCGAAGCCATAACTGGCCCTGCTCTGGAACTTTGGCAGCGTCCCGCCTCCTGCCCAGCTCCGTCTGCCCGCATGGCACGCAAGTACGCGGTGCCCACAGGGTCCTTGGCGGGGTTTACTGAGCACCCCTCGACGGAAAGCCTGGTGACTGCCTCAGTGTTCAGGTGGATGGGCAGCTCGGCGGACACTGACCGCCCTCCGGACAAGGAGTCCAAACTTATGGACCACTCGGCCCGGAAGGTCTATGCAGCATCGTCCTTGGGCCTTCGTCAGGCAAGCTCAGCAGTGATTATGGCACACTTCTCTCACGCCCTTTTGGGGTCGCTGGTCGAAGTTCTTCCTCACCTCCCAGCTGATATGCAGACCACGGTCAAGCAGGTCAGGGACCAAGGCAGGGCTGTTGCTAAACAACAGCTCCAGACTGCACTGGACCTGGGTGATTCCTGTGCCCGTTCACTAGCTGCAGCGGTATCCACTCGCCACAGGGCCTGGCTGAGGTTATCCTCTTTTCCCGCGGATACTCAGCACAAGCTAGCTGATGTGCCCTTCCTTGGCACCGACCTCTTCGGGCCAGGAGTGGCAGGTCATCTGCAGCGCATCAAACAGTCTAATGCTACCTTAAATGCCACCTCTGCTAAAAGTTCTTCAAATAAGAACCAGCAGAAGTGCAGGAAGAAGCCTTTTCGACATTCTTCCCTTGCAGTCAGACAACCACCCTTCCAGGGGGGTCAGCAACAGCAGCAGGCTCAAGCTTGGCGCCCTAGGCCTAAGCAAGGTCCCCAGCAGCCCCGCAAAGGAGGCCGAGGTGCTGGTCCAGGTGCCTCCTCCTCCTCCTCTAACCCTGCCCAGTGACGGGCCGGGGGTGGCCTCCGCCGTACCCGTCACACCAGCTCTGGGTCCTCCCGTGGGGGGTCGGCTCCGCCATTTCCTTTCCGCCTGGTCCGGTATCACTTCGGACAGGTGGGTTCTAGAAGTGGTCGGGCAGGGTCTGCCACTAGAATTCGAGCAGTTCCCTCCCAGCCGAGCTCGTGCCCCACGAGAGGAAAGGATCTCAGTCGCCCAGTCTGCCCTTCGGTACGACATTGCGCTACTCCTCTTCAAAGAGGTGGTGGCCTGAGTGCCGGATCCTCCTTCAGACCCAGGCTTTGTCTCCAGGTATTTCCTGGTGCCCAAACGGACGGGGTTGGCGCCCCATTCTGGATCTGCCGACCTGAATCGGTATCTCAGGTCTCGCACCTTCGGATGGTAACTCTGAACCAGATCATACCATCTCTGGAGCAAAACATATGGTTCTGCACACTGGATCTCAGGACGCTTTTTCCATGTCCCTATCCGTCCGTCTCATCAGCGGTTCCTCCGCTTCAGGGTCGAAGGGACCCTGCGGAGTTCAGAGCCATGCCGTTGACCTGTCGCCGGCCCAAGGTCTTCACCAAATGCATCGACATGGTGGCAGCCCATCGGCGTCAGGGGTTCGTGATTACCCTTATCTAGACGACTGCCTCCTGGCGGGTTCCTCCCTTCAGGAGGTGGAGAGGTCCAGGGACCTGACCCTCCATAACTGCTCTCACTGGGCCTTCTGATCAACGAGGCCAAATCAGAACTTCGTACCTTCTCAGGTGATGAACTTCGCGCAGGCGAGCTCGACTCTTGTCAAGCCAGGCTCGGCTCCCGGCGGACAGGGCGGAGGTTCTCTCCTCCTTTGCCCAATCATTTCTGGTTGGGCACTTGCGCCCTGCCCGGGACTTTCTGCGCCACCTGGGTTACATGGTGGCGTGCACTTCAGTGGTCCAGTGGGCCAGACTGCACATGCGGCCCCTTCAGTGGGAGCTGGCCGCCCAGTGGTCTTAGCGTCAGGGTCTTTTTGACCAGCTGATCACAGTCACCCAGAGGATGTGGGACGCCCTCCAATGGTGGACCGTCCCGAGTCATCTGCGGGAAGGAATCCCATTTGTCCGCCCCGAGCCGACGGTCATCCTTACGACCGATGCCTCTCTCATGGGCTGGGGAGCCCACATGGGGGACTACAAGGCCCACGGCCTTTGGACCCCTGAGGAGTCCTGATGTCACATCAACCTGCTGGAGCTCAGGGCAGTCAGACTGGCTCTGTCAGCTTTCGCTCCTCAGCTCCAGGGTCAAGTGGTTCAAGTCCAGACGGACAATACCACGACCACGTACTACCTCAACAAACAGGGCGTCACGCACTCCCGTCTGCTATTCAAGGAGGCGCTCCGGATCTGGACCTTCGTCAGCCGGCTGGAGGCGGATCTCCTAGCCATCCATGTGGCAGTAGTCGCGAACCAACTGGCAGATGCTCTCAGCCGCTTAGGCCAGACATCCCACGAGTGGTCTCTCCATCCAGAGGTAGCTTACGACCTGTTCTCTCGTTGGAGCAAACCGTTGGTGGACCTGTTTGCCTCCAGGGAGAACACCAAGATAAGGCTGTACCATGCCCACCCCCCTCAGCAGGGTTCACTGCAGGGGGATGCCTTCTCGAGGCCGTGGACCCCAGGCCTCTTTTACGCCTTTCCCCCATTTCCCTTGATCCACAAGGTGTTACTCAAGGTGAGGAGGGACAAGGCGAGGGTGATCCTGGTAGACCCAGATTGGCCACGCCAGTTCTGGTATCCAGATCTCCTCAGCCTCAGCTGCAGGGCCCCAGAGCGGCTGTGTACACGCCCGGACCTGATATCAATGAACATGGGGAAGGTCTTTCATCCGGACCTTCAATCCCTGCACCTCACAGCCTGGTTCCTGAGCGGCTAGAGTTCCAGGCTTTGGGTCTTTCCGAAGATGTCTACACCGTGGTTGAGGCATCTCAGAAAGAATCGACCAGGAAATGTTATGCCTTCAAATGGAAGAGATTTTCCATTTGGTGTCAGGGCAAAAGCCTGGACCCCTTATCCTGCTCTGTGGCTAACATTCTGGACTACCTTTGGTCCCTCTCCAAAGGGGTCTTGGTCATCAGCCCTAAGGGTGCACCTAGCAGCCATATCAGCTTACACCGGGCAGCAGGTGGTCAGCGACCTTAGCTCAGGAAAGGTGATCGGGCGCTTTTCAAAGGCCTGGATCACTATCCCCTTCCGTGAACCTCCACCTCCGGTGGGATCTTTTTCTGTTTTGGCAAAGCTCATGGGCAAGCCATTCGAACCCATGCACAAATCTGCGCTTCGCACTTGTCATGGAAGGCGGCCTTCTTGGTGGCTATCCGTCAGCCAGAAGACGGGGAGCTCAGGCGCTTTCAGTGGACTCCCCCTATCTGGTCTTTCACAGGGACAAAGTTGTCCTGCGCCCCACCGAAATTCCTTCCGAAGGTGGTGTCAGAGTTTCACCTCAACCAGGTGTTGACTCTGCCGGTCTACTACCCTAACTACACCTCGGATGCCGAGTACAGGCTCCATACTCTGGACCTCAGGCTTGCTCTCTCCTACTATAAGGAGAGAATGGCGGAAATTCGGGGAGAGGTTCGCCAGCTGTTTGTCACTTACGCTGAAGCCGTTTCTGGCAGACCTGCAGCCAAGCTGACTATTGCGAGATGGATTACATCATGCATAGGTCTGTGCTATGAATTGGCAGGTAAGGAGCCTCCCAAAGGGATTAGGGCTCATTCTACCCGCCATACTGCTGCTTCGGTGGCTGCTTCCAGGGACATCCCTAGCCAGGAAATCTGTCGGGCCGCTACCTGGAAGTCAGCAAACACCTTTATTACCCATTACCACATCGTCCTAGAGTCACGCCGGAATGCTGGTTTTGGGGCCTCTGTTCTCCAATCTCTGTTCCTTAAGTAGGGGGTGTGCGCCTTGCCTCCCTCCTCCCGGAGAACTGCTTGGAGTCTGCCAGACAGTGTGGATGAACAACATATCCACGCTCCTAGAAGAACAGGTTACTCACCTGCAACAGTAGTTTTAGGAGTGGTATATGTTGTTCATCCACACGCACCCACCCTACCTCCCCGGCTTTAGGCATACAACCTGGCTTCCAGCGGGCTAGATCTGATGTCATGGGGCGGAGCCGAGGTATTTACCACCCAGGTGGGTGGGAGGAGCCAGCTTGAAGACTTCGGCAAGATTTAAAGGGGGAGGAACAATGCCAGACAGTGTGGATGAACAACATATACCACTCCTAGAACTACTGTTACAGTTGAGTAACCTGTTCTTTCTTCTCCTTCACTGCCTTTGCCACCTTCTCCAAGAACTATAGCAGCCTCTTCTTCCTCTTTCCTTTGCTCACTTCCTTCAAACAGCATGCTGTTACCTGGGCTATACCCTCTTTAATCTTTCTCCGTTGAGCCCCCCTTCCCCCTCTGTCCCCCCTCCCACCGAGGCATTCTCAGAGGCAGGTTCGTATTTCTTTAACATCTGCCCTGCTGATGTCCAGGACCCTCATCTTAGTGTGTTTTGTTTTCTTGTCCAGTCCATATGCCAAATTACACAGTGCAGTGATCACATGTACCCAGGAGACTACCCGCTGTGAAGTCAGCAGTGCTGTCTCAATTTGTAAGTACCAAGTCCAGCACTGCCCCATTCTTAGTGAGTTCCAAAACCAGCTGCCTGAGAAATGCCCCTTGTATGGAGTTGAGGATGGTCTTGCTTCTTGATGTAGCTTTGGTGAGAATGCCCCAATCTACATCCAGCAGATTAAAGTCCCCCATAGTCAAAACTTCTCCCCTGCTGGCCATTTTTCTAATGGCTTCCCCCACGGGCTCTATCTAAATCCTCTCCCTATGTCAGAGGCCTGTACACTGCCTCTGGGCAACTAACAGCCTCCGCCCCATCTCTAGACTGACCCATAGTACTTCTAACCCTTCAATGTCCCCCTGTTGCCCCTGAGTCTCAGTGGCCCTTATACTCTACTTCACATACTACATAAAACAACCCTCTAACTTTCATCCCTGACCTGTCCTTCCAAAACATGGTGTGGCTTGAGATGGCCATTTCCTAACTGTGGTTCTTTATACCTCATGATTCTGTTATGGCCACCAGATCCAGGTCTACTTCCACAATGATTGCCTCAAAATCAGGAATTTAGTTTCACAGACACCATGCATCGGTACATAAGGCTCTCCATTCTCTTCATCCCTCTCTCCCTTTAACCTGCCTCCCCTACCTGCTTCCTCCCTTGCTCCCTCTGTTACCCTGGACCTGCCTTCCCCCCTTCCCTTCCCTTCTCTTCCAGCTGAAGTTCATCCTCCAGACTTGCCTGCCCTGCCCTTCCCTTTGTTTCATCAACCTCTGGGATATTTCTTCTCCCTGGATTAACCTTCCCTGTTGCACTAGTTTCTTGGGGGGGGGGGGGCAATCTCTGCCTCCCTCAGTCTTTCTACCTCCCTCCTTGGCAGTTTAAATGCTCATCAAAGTAGCATTCAAATCTTCCACCAAGGACTGCTGCTCACCCCTGGATGGATGGATGCTGTCTCCCTTGTACAGGCCTCCACCCCTCCCAGGTGTGAGCACAGTTCCCGATGTAGCAAAAGCCCTCCTCCATGCACCATGCCTTCAACCACTCTGAAGGACCTGGTGCTGATTTCCCTAGCCTTCCCCTGACTGTACACAGGTAACACCTCAATGAAAGGCCATTGTGTAAGCTGCCTGCTTCAGGTCCCTCCCCAGCGCCCAAAACCTATCCTGCAGTATGCTTACAGCTTCCCTTGCCAGATCATTAATCCCCAGGTGGACAACAACATCCTGCTCCTTTCCTACCCCACTTCCCTGTCAATCTCCAAGATCTACCCTTCAGTCTTCCCTGCCGAAGCCCCTGGGATTCACTGTACTACCCTGCCCCTCCCTTTCAGTGCCCCCAATTCAGTTCCCCTGACTATAGAGTCCCCTACCAGGAGCTGCCTCCTTGAACTGGGGACTCTCCAATCCTCCTTGGAGCCTGCTCCCATGAGGACCCCCACCTCCTCTCTTACTCCTGCCTCGGTGCCTCCTCTTGGCTTCCCCATCCGGCTAGAATGGCGAAGGAATTGCACAGCAGTAGAATCTGAAGGGTGCTCTCACTTCTTCCTCCCCCCAACCCTCCCTGAGCCCACCAAGGTCCAGCTGCTCTGCCTCCTTGCTTGCATACTTTGAGGGATTTGCGGCAAACTATGTGGTCCCTGGGTGAGTTAGATGGTACCATGTACTCATGTCAGTTCAGCCTGGAGTCCAGTAACTTTTTCCCTAAGCCCATAGTGGTACCTGCATGAAGGGCAGCACCTCAATCTCCAGAATGTGTTTTTGAAGACTATGGCCCTGAACCCATTACACTGCACCACTCCCATGTTTGATGATTTGTTTATCCTCCTGCCTTTTTGCTTTACTGCCTTTTCTTGCCTTTAGGCATTCATTATCACTAACCCCCCTATTGGCTTCCCTTTCCCTTTCTGAGTCGGTGTTCAACCCCTTACCCTAGATAGGCATTTCCTTCAATTCCCTTTTTTTGGTCCCTTGGTGACTTAGGATAAATGGCTTCCTATACTTGCTTTTGGCCCCTGCCCTAGATAGGGTGTTGCCTCTGTTCCCACCCTAGTGTGTGTTTCAGTTGCCCTTAATTTGCCCTTTGTAGGTCTTACCCTCTCTATCCTACACTATTTTTGCCCCATCCCACTGACAGTACACCCTTTTAAACAGGCAGCAATCAATACACTGGTAGTCTACCTTACCTTATTGGACTGGCAGTGTCCCCCACTTCCCTGCTTCCTTCTGCTGATGTCTAAGATGCCAGTTTTTCTTGTATACTTTTATTTCCTCTGTGGCTGGGAGGGTGTTACCTATGGTTCCCCACAAGTCCGGCCCGACCTCCCAGCCCCTGCTCTGCCCCCACATCCCAAGCTCTACCCCTTACCTCTGGTCCTGCACAGCGATCTGCCATGGTGGTGCAGTGAACCACCACCATGGGATCCGGGGGTCCAGATCAGGGGAGCATCCAGGGTTGAGGCAGGACAGGCACTGCTTGGCTGCTTGCATCAGGTGCACACAGAGGTTTTCTTCCTTTCTCCCCATATGTCTGTGGCGGCAATGACGCCAAGGGAGAGGCTGCACGCTACCGCATGTGCCCCGTCCCAGCATCTGCCACAGTTCGTCCCTCTAAGTCAGCCCATGGCCTGCCATCACCCCCAGCCACCACTAGAGGCCACCAGACCACCGAGGCATCCTGCCCCCCCTCCCCGGAGAAGGAGAGCAGTCCTACGGATGCTTGATCCTTCTCTTCCCCTGCCGACCCCCCGACGACCCAGGCTCATTCCCGAAACCGGGTTGCCAGCATAGTGTGAGGTGTGGCATCCAGCGCCTCAACCCTCAGTGCCACCGGGCCTGCCAAAGATGCCAGTTTTAACACCTGTCCCACTTCTGTGCTGTTCCACACACGTGCTGTGACATGAACATGTGTGGGGACACTTAGTAGTGTTTCTTTTTATCCTCCCTTTGGTACCTCCTCCAGGTGGATCTCTCTGCCAAGCTGCAGGGCTCCTTATTGGTGTTCCTTATTGAACCTCCTAGCTGCACAGCCCTCCCTCCCAGCCAGACACCACAAACTGCTGGTGAAATCAGGTCCTCCTATGCAGCTAAAACAAAGCCGTTTGTCTGGCCATCCCACGCCCTCCAATTAGTCATCAATCCTCAGTGCCCTCAGTTATCCAACAAACAAAGAAATCCAGAATCAACTTTTAAATTGTTTGTGTTTGGTGCTGTTAAAACACTTTGAACAGACAAAAAGATATGTCGGCCTCCAAAAAACACACTGCTCTGCACGTCACATCTACTACTTTCAGTTAGAAAATTCTCTAATGAGCAAAGGCAGTGGGACAAAAACAGTGGTGGGATTCAAAAAAAGGCTGGGATAAGCACAAGAGAATCATAAGAGGTAGGTAATGGGTGGTAGATAAAGTGCCATATACCTGGAAATGTCTGCAGTGAAAGCAACACAACATAAAAGGGCAGACTGGATGGACCAAGCGATCCTTACCTGGCATTAGTTTCTATGTCTCTGTGTTACTTTTAGAAAATAATAACATTATTTGTTTGCTATTTCTGGCACTACTATCCTTGAAGTAAATACAGACATGAAAAGTAAGTTTTAAGTAGTAATTTTGACAAGGAAAATTATAGGGCCAATATGCTTCATAAAATCGAAACTCATAGCCATGCACACTGCCTCGGAGGGTGCCACCAATCTCTCAGAAAACCTAGTGTACCTATCTCAGAAAAATGGCACATAGACCAGTACTTGCAGGAAAGAAAGTTACATGTTTTTGCACAAAGCCAAGTTAGTGCCAAATGTGCCTCATAGAAGTCTATTTATGGTGTGGTTCCTGTCTACATGACTGTCTCTGTCCTTACCTGATGTAATTGAAACACAATAAATTTGAACACTTGTATCCAAGTAACAGAGATAGCATCAGTAAAATTAAAACCCATGTAATGAGTATTACCGTTACATTTTCTGTGATGTACTTTTCTTTCAGAGTCAGATAATGTTTAATCAAGCTTGTGTAAGGAGTTTCCAAGGTTCTGACCCGGATGGAGAGCTGAAGAAGGTCCATGTGGATCTAGTATACCAGTTAGAGAAGCTTGTAGAGATGGTATCTGATAAGCTTCATCCTTACCAGCAAAGTACACTTGAGGCACTGCTCACCATCTATGTTCATAGCAGGGATGTGCTTACAGATCTAATCAACAAGAAGGTCTTAAGTGCTGAGGACTTTGAGTGGATCAGGTAATCAAACTCTGTTCATGAAAACAAACTTCTTGGGTAGCAATGAATTATTGAACTCCTTCTTTGAATCTAGATTAATATGTAGTTTTTTTTTGTTGTCCTTCCTGACAGCTGGGGTTGTTGTTGACTGATGACAGCTCAGTTAGAGCTGAAGTGCCATAGTGTCTGTGGTTTATACACTTTAGTACTGTTTTCCACAGAATATTCATATTTTTGCACAACATACTGTAACTGTTATGCGATAAGTCACTGATGGATTTCCACATTTGTAAATAAATGCAATGATGTGATTTACAATATCCTATGTGTGAGATGTTTGCTCTGTGACTGTTGCATTTGCACCCCTCCTATAGTTAGTTGGATGGGTGGGTGAAAGGCTACCTTTACAGCTGCCATCACTTCAACTCCTTGCTTGGCCATCAGTGGTTGTACTGTAGAAACATGGGGAGTCAGTGTCCTCTCCCAAAGAGTCCTCTTAACTCCCAGCCGATGGACTGCTCTCCTATCCTGGGGTGGGTTAGGGACTGTCTTCACTCATGTAGCGGCCCCCAATGGAGATTGGAGGCACTGCATGAAGCGATGCAAAGGGGGAACAAGAAAAACGGAAAAACTGCTCCAGAAGTTAGCTGGATGATGGCTGCCGGCCCCAAGCACCTCCAAAGTCTCCCTGAGAGCCACAGAATACCTCAGCAGCTCCCAGGACTGAGAGAAATAGTGTGCTGGTGCCTTCCCCCTCAGAGGAGTGGGGACCCATCCAGTGAAGGATTACACCGGGCTACCCCGTGGAAGGCTGCAGATGTGAGGTAGGTGGTCGGTTGGGGGATAGTAGGGGGAATGTCTGTGACCATGGCAGCCTGAAGGAGAGGCAGCTCTGGGGCAAGTGGGGATAAACAAATAATGCAAAAACCCGCTACCCTTCCCCACCTTGGTTCTTCCTCCTCCACGGTACAAGTAATAAATACCCACCTCGCTAACCCACTTACACTCCCATCTCCCTCTCCCACCTCACAGCCCATGTAATACACATAATAAACACTACCCTTCCTCCAACCCACCTGGCACCCAACACCATCCGTTTCTCCCCGCCTTGGGTGAGCTGACTTAGGGAAAAGAGGATACATGGAAATGGAGACTGTGCCCGATGCAGCCCTCCTCAGTTGACAGTCACCTACATGAATGAAAGTGCAAGTGCAATTAAATACCAAGAACTTATTCTAGCTCTCATTTACTCAGGCAATGGCAGGCCAAGGTGGCGAGTGGAGGATTGAGTCAGTCACCGTCTCTGGCACCATTTTTTCTAAGTTAACACATTCAAAGTGGGAGGAATCTTAGTTGGCAAACTGGTATTTTATTATTATCGAGCCCATGCGGGGGGAGGTGAATTGTTGGGAAATGAGTTAGGAAAGGGTAGGGTGCTTATTGTTTGTATAACTTGAGCAAAGGGGAGAGGAGGGGGGGATGGGTGCTAAGTGGGTTGGGGAAAGAGTGCAGTTTTTATTATTTGGGCCATGGATGTGGAGGAGAGTGGGAGATACATGCAATGAGGGTGGGGGGGAGGATTTTGTTTATTTCACAACAGCGACTCTTAGTCACTTTGCCAGTGAAGTGGAGTTGGCCCTTCGCCAATGACCAAGTCAGCATTGCTTTTTTTTCACGTAGTCGTCTTCTTTTGCGAAGGGTGAGTTTCACAAAGTTTTCTTCACTGTAAAGATAGTGGGAAGCCTACAGTAGTTTGTAGATTTCATTCATCCCTAGTGTTAATCTTAGATCATTAGACCAGTGACTAAATTTAAGGCACATGTTCAACTTTGTGCTTCTTTAAAAACTCGTCTTTACATCTGATATTATAAAGCACTACAAGATTTTTGACCAATCAGGAAGCAGAAAAGCAGTACCCCTTAATATATGTACAGCTGGTGCATCGCACACACTGCTCAACTGATTCCCCGAACACTCATGGCTCTCACGCACTGGCGCTTCCGTCAGCCTGCATTCTGCCGCTAATGTCGGTGTCTTGCTTTCAGTTTGCCAGGTCTTATAAAATAAAAAAATGATTTCCCCCACTAATTGATGCCACTAAACTCCATGGTAAGGAAAGCAGCAATGCATAAGTCTTTGTTTATGTGGGCAGCCGAGCTGGGGCTCTCAGAGCAAGTCACGTATCAGTGCCCATATACTTAGTGAAAGGGATGGGCTAGCCAACTAGTTTGAAATCATGAAATAAACCGACACTGTTTTTCTTTTTCAATGTGTCATTTTCTGGTTGTTGGAGAGGAGAGGAGAGGGGGCAAAGTTATGTAGATGTACTTGGTATTTACCAGTGTGTGATGGCTGCCTAAATGGGACAGTACCATGTCTTGCCATAAGTAGAGGGGGGAACAAAAGTACTAAAAAAAATGTAATTTATTTTAAACGCTTACTGTGCTACAAGTGTGTTTTCTCCACACCCAAAAATCCTGCAGTGGTTTATAACATATGTATACCAAGAGAAAACCTTGATACATAAGCACTGACTAGGATAAGGGTAATGTAACTAGTTTATAGATTTCATATGTATACCTGGGGATGTTTCTTACAGCCTGTTGGTGTGTGCAGGGTGGGGATGGGGTGCTAGGGTTGGAAACCCTAACGTCGTATTTCCCTTTTTTTTTGTGGATTAGAGAAGAAAGTATATTCTCTAGCCCCGGGACTGGCCATCCTCCAGCTGTCTATCAGATCCAGATCTGACATCGCTATTTGCC
The DNA here is from genome assembly GCA_016271365.2 of Neoceratodus forsteri. Lineage (NCBI taxonomy): Eukaryota > Metazoa > Chordata > Ceratodontiformes > Ceratodontidae > Neoceratodus > Neoceratodus forsteri. Next base: position 244,365,173 of record CM057451.1, read on the forward strand.
AGGTTTCCGTGGTGTTTGCACTCCTTTCCCTCCCACCTGAGTAATCTAACCGTGGGTCCATAATACAATTGAGATCTCCTCCTAGAATAAGTTTTGGAAATTGCTCTCAGTGAATAATGTCTAAAATCTGTTGATAGAAGGCTGCATCAAAAATTTCCAGAGCATGTATGCTACCATAAGTCACCTGCTCTCCATATAGCTCTCCAACCGCAAACACATATCTACCCCCAACAGGGTCTCTCACAGTTGTCTGCTTTTTACTGTAAATCCCTTCAGGACCTCATTGGTTGATAAAGGGATGTTGTGATAATCAGCTAGCAAAGCAAGGCCGTTTAGTCTGTCTTCTCCAGTGCAACTTCTTCTATTGGTCTTGATGCGATCGAGCATAGAAAATGAATGTTCAGCTTCAGAAGTAGTCACTGGCAGCATCACAAGGATTTTTAAAAAACTGAAAAATGTTTGGGTAAACATTTTTATCACAGCTAGCCAAAGCATCAATAGCAGTATTCGTAATGGATTTTTTCTTGTGTTTTGCATCATTCCACTTATCTTGCCAACGATAGAATTCACTATGAACTTCGAGAATATTATCAAGAACAACGTCACAGCAGAATTTTTTTAGGTTGGGCAGAAATTCCACGTCACTATTCAAGGAGTGAGCAGGGATGACTTTTTCAAGGGAAGTCAGGATATTTCTGTGTGTGAGAAACCTTTCTGTCATTTGCTGTTCAAAAAAATCACATTATGGGATGAACACTGTAGTTCTAGAAGCATGGAAGTTGATGGCAGATAAGGACTGCAAGGCCCATCCAGTCTGCCCATTTCTTTTTCTACCTTATGAATGTGCCATCGGCCTTTGCTCTGTCAATGACCTATCTATTCATACTCATCTGTATTGCTCCCTTATGCCTATCCTATGCCTGTTTGAAGCCCTGCACTGTATTCATATCCACCACTTCCTGAGGTAGGCCATTCCATGCATCCACCACCCTTTCTGTGAAAAAGAACTTCTTCACATTACCCCTTAATCAGCTTCCCTCTAATTTCATGCTGTGTCCTCTTGTCCTGCTACTTTTCTTATATTGAAACATGTTAGACTCTTTTACCTTGTTAATGCCCTTAAGGTGTTTGAATGTTTCGATCATATCACCTCTCTCCCTCCTTTGCCCTAGGGTATACATATTGAGCTCCGTTAATCTGTCCTTATATATTTTCTGATGCAGTCCCTGCACCATTTTGGTTGCCCTTCTCTGGACTGCCTCAATTTGGTTAATGTCCTTGTAAAGGTGTGGCCTCCAGTACTGTATGCAGTACTCCAGATGGGGCCTAACCATTGTCTTGTAAAGAGGGATTATTACCTCCTTCTTCCAACTGGTGATACCCCTACTAATACACCCCAACATCTCCCTAGCCTTACCTACTGCTTTAGTGGTCTGCTTGGATGATTTCAGGTGTGATTTTGTATTTCTTTGAAACTTGACTTCCCGGCCAATGCCCTTTGGGTTAACCATTGCCTCAGTGCTTGCACGCTGAGGTTCTTTGTCTTTTAACTTGTTTTTTGTTTTAATTGGGTTCACCACAACATAGCATAGATAGACCATCTTAGAGTAGCTGGTTCATTCCACTGGGGTGTCAAACAGATGAGGCACACTGATGAGCCCTGGTAGGACGAAACACGTATCTCTGTCTTCTGTTGGCACCTTTTGCAAACTGTGTGAGACGCCTTTCAGCACCATGCATTTCTGCTTAAAGTTGAACCAGCATAATATTCTGTGGTGATTTGCATATGCAGCCCATAATGCTTTGCATTATGGGGGCATGTGTGATTTTGTATTTCTTTGAAACTTGGCTTCCTGGCCAATGCCCTTTGGGGTAACTATTGCCTCAGTGCTTGTGCGCTGAGGTTCTTTGTCTTTTAACTTGTTTTTGTTTTAATTGAGTTCACCACAACGTAACCCAGATAGACCATCTTAGGGTAGTTGGTTCATTCCACTGGGGTGTCAAACAGCCGAGGCACACTGATGAGTCCTAGTAGGATGAAACACATGTATGTGTCTTCTGTTGGCACCTTTTGCAAACTGTGTGAGAGGCCTTTCGGCACCATGCATTTCTGCTTAAAGTTGAACCAGCATAATATTCTGTGGTGATTTGCATATGCAGCCCATGATGCTTGGCATTATGGGGCATGTGATATTTTGTATTTATCTGTGATGATGATGCCCAAATCTCTTTCTTCCCTTGTGACTGCCAGCAACTTCCCTCCCAGCCTATAGGTGGCTTCAGGGATTCTGTTCCCTATGTGCATGATCTTGCACTTCTTTGCATTAAACCCCAGTTGCCATTCTTCCAACCATTTTGCCAGTTTATCCAGATCTCTTCTCATTCTGGCCAACCCATCTGGATCATCTACTCTGTTGCAGATCTTGGTGTCGTCTGCAAACAGACAAACCTTACCCTCCAGTCCATCTGCAATGTCACTGATGAAGATATTGAAGAGGACTGGCCCCAGGACTGATCCCTGAGGTACCCCACTTCTAACTTGCATCTCTTCTGACTGTATACCATTTACCACCACTCTCTGTTTTCTGTCTGTCAACCAGTTTGCCACCCAGTTGACCAACTTCTGACCCACCCCGAGCCTACCCATCTTATTAATCAATCTTAATGTGGAACAGTATCGAAAGCTTTGCTGAAGTCAAGGTAGGCGACATCAACTGCTCCCCCTTGGTCCATCACTCTGGTTACCCAGTCAAAGAAATCTATGAGATTAGTTTGACAGGACCTTCCTTTTGTAAACCCATGCTGTCTTGGATCCTGTGCTCCTATGGATTCCAGGTGTTGCACTATCCTTTCTTTAAGGAGTGCCTCCATAATCTTGCCCTACTATTGAGGTAAGACTGACTGGTCTGTAGTTCCCTGCCTCCTCCCTGCTACCACTCTTGTGGAGCGGGATCACATGAGCCCTTCTCCAGTCTTCTGGGACCTCTCCTGTGCTCAGAGACTCACTAAACATTTCTGATAATGGCTCTGCTAGTTCCACTCTTAGCTCCTTTAGTACCCTGGGATGTATGCCATCAGGTCCCATTGCCTTGTCCACCCTGAGCTTATTGAGCTCTTGTAGGACCCTTTCTTTTGTGAAGGGACTAGTGCACACCTCCCTCCCCTCTGTGTCCATGGTGCTGAGCTGTGGGCCCTGCCCTACCTTCTCTTCAGTAAATACTGAGCAGAAGTATTTATTTAGGATAGATGCTTTTACGTGGTCTTCCTCTTCACACACCCTCTTATCCCCTTTGATCTTAGCAATACCCGCTCTGGACTTTCTCCTTTCACTAATGTATCTATAGAAAGTCTTGTCCCCTTCTTTTACGGTTTGTGCTAGTGTTTCCTTGGTTTGGGCCTTTGCCTGCCTTACTGCCTCCCCTACTTCCCTTAGGGAAGTTTGGTATGCCTCCCTATCTTCATCCCGCTGCGTTCCCTTATATTTTCTGAAGGCCAGCCTTTTGGCTCTGACCTTTTCTGCTACTGTTTTTGAGAACCAAAGTGGTTTCCTTCTTCTTTTGCACTTCCTTTTCTCTCTAACCCAATGGGATGTTGCTTGAAATATTGCATCCTTAATGCTTGTCCACTTTGCCTGTACCCCCTCACCTGTATTTCTTCTTGCTAGGGCTAGCTTAACTCTGTTGGCCATCTTATCAAAGTCAGCTCCTCTGAAGTCCCATATTTTTGCCTTGGAATGGGATGATTTAGTTCTAGTAGCCAAATTGAACCATACCATGTGATGGTCACTGGCCCCCAGGTGACCTTCTGTCTGGAGATCTGTGATCCTTTCCCTGTTAGTCAGTACTGGATCTAGGATAGCCCTGTCTCTTATGGGTTATTGTACCAGTTGTTTGAGGCCCTCGCCCTGCAGGGAATCCACTATGTGTCTAGTTCTGGCAGATGTTCCTGCTGGTATTGACCAATCTGTATCTGGCACGTTGAAGTCTCCCATTATCAGAACATCCCCTTTAGCTGTCATGTTTTGTATATCTTCTAACAGTAATGTGTCTATGTCCTCCCCCTGGTCTGGAGGCCTGTAGACACCCCCAGTTCGTATGGCTGTTCTGTAGTACTTTTCTTTGTTCTCCAAACTCGGTCCATTGCTTGAATTTCTTGATAGTGTAATTTAAAAATACATCTCTCAAGCTAATGCTTTTGCAAAAAAGTTGAGAAAACTATGTATACACATCATGCCTCATCATATTATTCTGTTTCAGCACATCATCAGCCATCTGAACACCCATGAAACAATCTGTCTGAACCTTCTGCAGATTTACTGACAGTATGTACTGTAGGTAACTGGAAGTAGTTTTTTTGGAAACAACTAAAGCAGCTTCAAAACATCGTTTCTTAATTGTGCTCAGGAGTTGTTCAGATTTAGATGAAGCATCAGAATCTCTGTGTTGCAGATATCTCTTCAAGAGCTGCAACTACTGCAGGGAACAGTTCTAGGAAGGTGAACACTGCTTCGTGACATTCTTCCCATCATGTTTCACAAACGTTTACAAGCTTTATTTTAGTTGGTAATAGGCACAATATTTTGTTCTTAAGAACTTTGTTCCATTTAGGAGAACAGTTAAGAAACTTGCAGCAGTCAGATGTCATTGCAAAACACTTTCTGATGTAGATCACTGAACAGGTTTTAGAAACCACCAAATTCAGAGAGTGGTTTGTGCAGTGTACATAAATTGCCATTGGACAGTGAGCAGAAATTTTAGCCTGTACCCCATTTAGCCCATCACTGAATGCTACAGCTTCGTCTTAGCCCTGTCTCCTCAGCTCGTTAAGATTTAATCCCAAATCACTTAAAGTTGACATGATCGTATTTGCCAAACTTTCACCAGTCAAGTCGAAATAGTAAGGAAAGAGAGAAAGTCTTCTCTGATTTCTGGCTTGGAGCCTTCAGTGTCAGCATATCACACACAGATACTCAGCTGCTCTCTGTTGCCAACATCTGATGTTTCATCAGCTAAAATTGCAAAGAGACCACAATTCTTTACTCTTTTGATAATTCTTTCAATCATGATATCTCGAAAAATATCAGTGCTTTTGTTCTGAATTTTTAGACTAACATACATGGAGTTGGTATTAATTCTTTTTTTTTTATATTATCTTTTTACCTCCTCCTACATGCACTGCTTCAGCCTCTCCTTCAGGCTTACCAATGCTGGCTCTGGTCCGTCTGCCCTCCAATCCTCCAGTCCCATATAGCAGCCGGCCCCAGGATAACCCGGAGTAACCCTTCTCCGGGTGGGTCCCTCTCTTCCAAGGGGGAATGCGCCAGCCCAGGGGGCAAGCCAGTACTACACTTGGCCCTGGGGTACTGCTGGGATGGAGGGCTCAGCAGGGACATGAACAGCACCAGACAGCCAGGCAGCAGTCATCCGGCTTAAAGCAGGACGGTATTTTTGCTTTTCTGGCACTTCCCCGACATGCATCTGCTGTGCTCCTGGTCTCCACCAGAGGCTGCCACAGCGAGACGTCAAGTCTACTACGCACCCCAGGAGAGGAGAGCTGTCCCACGGATGCTCAATCCTCTCCTTCCCTGCCAGCCCCAGGCATCCAGATTCCGCTCCCACACTGCGACCCGGTCGGGTCGAGGTAAGGCACCAGCGCCTCAACCCTGTACGCCACTGGGCCGGGTATTCATTCTAATGATTTTTGGAGTGCTTTATCTCCATCAGAGATTTGACATTTCCATCATTTTTTACTGGTTCTTCAAGCTTCAGTGGCACAGAATGTTCATCTACTCAGAATGCAATCTCTTGGTGACCACAAAAAAATTATTGTCTCTACCACAGCAAGAAGCTTTTTATGATTCTGTGTTGCTAGACTTCTTCGACAGGTTTCTATTTATTCTGTAATTGATAATGATTTGCTTCTTGAGATGCAAGCAAACTTCCCAGCTTTCACTTAACTAGTTTTATGATAATCAGTATGAGAATGTAATCAAATGCCTTTTTAGCTTTTTTCCAATTTCTTAAAGGCTTACTTACAAGCTATCCAAGACACTGATGACTTCCTTTACCTGCTTCATCATTACAGAAAGTGACAGCGACACATACCTGACAGTAAGCACCATCTGAGATCGAGGAATATGCAAGCCAGTTGTACGGCGATAACCAGTGGTGTTGGAAACAGAGATTTCTCTTGACACTTGTGGAAAACTTATCATTCTCAGGTTTATGTAATGTGTTAAGCATTAAAAACCATTCCTTATCACTAAGCCGTTTCCCAATATATTTGCAAACATTGTTCCTGACCTGAGCACTAGGCAGTCTGCACATGGTTGTGGAAGAGACTTCAGGTGTCCCTTTAACAGAGGAACTGCTTGCAGAATTTGCGTCAGTTCCAACTGTTGTCCAAACACTGCTTTCCACACCTTTGCTAACATTTTCACTTGTCTTTTCTTTCTTTCCACATGCACTTGACAACATATCAAGAAGAGACATTTGCCTTTAAATTTTTGACATGTTTCCACTAGGACCGTCCACCACTTGCCGATTTTCTACAAAACTAACCTGGTACATGGCCGCAGGGTTTTTGTGTTGCATGCCCCTGCCATAACAAACATGACAGAAATCCCCAGATAACAGACCTAAGCTGGTATCGTAAATCATACACAGACAGACCTAGCAAAGTGATAGCAATCTCCAGTTAAGATGCTGGCACAGACAACCGCATACACCAGGTTAGTTAGTTTTGTAGAAAATTGGCATTTTTAAAATACGACAAGCAGAACAACCAAGACTGATGGCTAAGATTAATTTATCAGTAAAATATAAAACGTGCCGAAAAAACATTTCGGGAAGGGGGTATCAACCCCCAACTCCCCCCCTTCTCGATACGTCCCTGCTCTAAGGGACTCCACTGGTCACCATCTCTTCTTCAGAGTGAACTCTGTTTACCACCACCCTCTGTCGTCTGTCCCCTAACCAATTTTTACCCACTTTACCATCTTTGGACCCACTCCTAAGCTACCTAGCTTACTTACTAGGCTCCTATGTGGAACAGTGTTGAACACCTTACTGAAATCTATGTAGGTCACAGCCTCACTCCACCCTGCTCTATTTGCTTGGTCACTCAATCTAACAAATCTATCAGATTTGTTTGACATGACCCCCCCAGTGAAACCATGCTGCCTTGGGTCTTGTAACCCACTGGATTCAAGATATTCCACAATCCTCTCCTTCAGCAGAGATTCCATTAACTTTCCCACCACTGATGTCCGGCTGACTGGCCTATAATTGCCAGCTTCCTCCGTTACCACTTTTGTGTAGTGGGATTACATCCGCCCTCCTCTAATCCTCCAAAACCACTCCTGTTTCTAGCGAGCTGTTAAATAGAACTGTCAGAGGTGCAGCCAGTATTTCCCTGAGCTCCTTCAATACCCTTGGATGCAACCCTCTGGTCCAATTGCTTTGTCCACCTTTAGATTAGCAAGACCCTTCAGGATTCTTACCTCCAAAAAAGGGCTAGTGTCGACCTCCCTCCAAAGCTTCTGTTACTCTGTGGTCCCTCCCCTTCTTCTTCCTCTGTAAACACTGAACAAAAGTATTTGTTCAGGATGTCTGCCTTTTCCTGGTCCCCTTCTGCATAGTCCACCCCTTCCCTTTTTAACCTTACAATCCCACCCCTGGTCTTCCTCTTTTCACTTACATACCTAAAAAATGTCTTGTCCCCTTTTGTTTCCGCATGGGCTGTTCGCTCTTCAGTTTGCACCTTTGTGCTCCATACTGCTTTCTCTGCTTCCCTGTGTTTCCTCCGCTACACCTCTCTATCCTCCTCCCTCTGCGTCTCCTTATAGCTTCTGAATTCTACTCTGTTTGCCATTACCTTTTCAGCTACCTCTTTTGAGAACCACAACTGTCTCTTTTTTCTTTTGCTCACTTGTTTGATGCAGAGGTTTGTTACCTTTACTATGCTCCCTTTTATCTTCACCCACTGTTCCTCTACCCCACTCAGGCCATCCCCCTGCCAGCTCATCTCTGAAAGAGGAACCCTGAATCCAGTGATGCCAAAAATATGAATAAAAGAGCATCAGAGCAATCTCTGGAAATGGTGTCTGCCAAAAAGAAATTTAAAAGAATGTGGCTATCATTCCTCCTGAATGGAGAAAGGAACAGGCAGGTGGCACAGATAAATTGCCTGCATCAGAGGACATATCAAAAATGTGGCAATTTTTCTAGGTGATCCAGGCCATTTGACATTTTAATAAGATACCTAGCACCCCCCAAGCTCATGCTCCAACCTATCTGTCTAGCAAGATTTAGAACCTCCTGCAAGGCATAATGAGGACTACTCATCCTTTTCCTCATTTGTCAAACAAATGGTCGATAACCGTAAACATTGCCCCACTAGAGACAGAGAATGAAGAAGATACTGATTTTATGAGAACACTGGGAATACCTCCACCAAGAAAATTGCTATTTCCCATCCTAAACCAGTTAAGAAGGCCATCAGAAATCATGTCTGCACCAATCTGACTTGTAGTCATAAATAAGAAAATTGGAAGAAAAGATCATGTGGACAAGCATGGAGAGGAATACCTACCTGTATGCCCATTCTGATCATCATGGAGTAGTTCAGGCTGCTGCTTGTGAGAGAATAAAAATCACTTTATCTGTGCAAACCCCTGAAAAGGACTTTGAAAAATTGCATACTATGGCCTAAAAGGTTTATGCTGCTGCTGCCCTGCTTATCGGGCAAGCAACTTACTCAGCATGTGTTGCACGGTACCAAAAGGCACTTTGGAACACAATTCTGGCACTAGCAGAAAGAACGGATGGTGAATTGTCACAGGACCCGATTGCCACAGCACTGGCAGCTCTGGATGACATAAAATATTTCTACACTTCGGTAGACACTAATGCCACTGCTGCTGGAGTTTTGGCTCATGTAGTGTCCTTAAGAAGGTTTTCCTGGCTGAGGACAACCATCCTTTTGCAGGATACTCAAAACAAGGCCCTGGAGTTCTCCTTTGAGGGAAATTCATTATATGCTACATTTTCACAAGTCTTCAATTAGTTCTGTGTTTTTAAAAATTCTATAAAACTTTTTAAAACATTTTTTGTAACCTTTTAGCTAGTTTCACTAGCCACTGCTCCACTTTGGCTTGGAAACAGATCTGAGCAATGGCCAGAGTATAGTGTGGATGAAGAATTTGAACCTACATTCCAAATGCTAAAAATTCTAAAATTTGTATAGGTGCTGTCTTCAGGGCATTACTCTCATACTGGCTGTATAATGTGTAAACATAGTGAGTTATCTTTTATTAAGAAACAACATTGCTACGGTGAATAATTTTTCCTTCCTACCTATCCATGCTCCTCCAGATAATCACTGTGCATGCATGCATGCCTGTTCCTCCTTGTGATACTTCAGACCCCTCTCTCCTCCCTTAGTTCCCCCAGCCATAATCAGCTCCTTATGTTTGTGTCGCCCCTCTTGAAGCCCTCCATGGTTTCCATTTCCACCACATCCTTCAGTCACCCATTCCACTTGTCCACCACTCTTTCCATGAAGAAATATATCCTCATATCCTTTCTTAACCTCCCCTATCAACTTGTACCATGTCCCCTTGTGGTGGGCCCCTTGCAGTGCTTGACCAAGTGGTTGGGAATTGAGGTTCTTTAAATTACTATAGTGCACCCGTACTCAAAAATTGTCAGTGCTGTCAGGTTGACTGCTTGTGCTGGGTGGAGACAATAGCTACAGTAAATAAAACTGATGAGTCCTAAACAGGATGAAATATGTCAGTGGTTTGCTGTTTTTGTAGTTTCAATGTTTGTGAGGTTATTTGGCACTTTATAATCCCTTTTAAATCTAATCTGCAGTAATTCAGCTGAATCTTATCATCTCACCGGCGCACATGTACAGTAATACTGGTTGATTATTTATGTAGTGTGTCTTTCCATTAGCTCAAGGTGCATGCACAAGCACTGCAAATTAAAAGAAAACTAGGACACAGACAAAGTGACAATAAACGATCTTCCAAGATGGTCGTCTAACTAACAAATAAACTGCATCATGCCAACAACAGTGACAGAATTTCAAAGGCTACAAGAACATCTTTATCTGGGAAGGTCTAATTAATAGCCTAACTGCTTTTGAAAATGGTTAATGTTTTTTTAATCTGGTGTGCAAGAAAACATTTTAAAATATGATATTCAGGCAACATGTAGCTAGTATTTAATTCATTCACTGCCTATTCTGTATTTACTGTGGGCCCTCTCGTTCTTTATAACCAATGATGTTTGCACAAAAACAACATTCACATGTCTCAGACTTCCTACTTGCTGTGAGAGCGTAATTATTTCTTTAGCAACTGATTATGATATTGCGAATAGAGAATTATGACATCCTGGGGGAAGGGGGGGGGCTCAAGAAAAGTTTTCCTTGGTTCTGGAAAAGGCTTTAAACTTGTACATAGTAACCATATGCTAGCTTTATTGTTGGTTCTCTCATTTGTTTCAGGCAGCTACGTTATGAGTGGCATGAGACGAATAGCACCTGCTATGTGGTCCAAGCTAAGGCCTCATTTACATATGGGTATGAATACCTAGGCTGCTCTCCTCGATTAGTCATTACACCCCTCACAGACCGCTGCTGGCTAACTCTTACTGGAGCACTGCACCTTCATTTGGGTGGCTCCCCTGCTGGTCCCGCTGGAACAGGGAAAACAGAGACTGTCAAAGACCTGGCTATGGTATGTTTTGATTAAACATAATGGTGTAGCATACAATTGAGTAGGATGAGTAGCTACAGCTTAAATATGATCAAAAACAAAACATAAAGGCAAATTTTAGTGGAAAACATTTTCTTTACTAATGTGTGTGTTACTCACATGCTGTAAATTACAACGTGGGAACTACATGTAACAAAAAAAAATATGAGCTGAGCTTGGCAGTAAAGGTCCAAGACAATTATAAATCTTTTTATGCTTATATTAATGATAAAAAGGGGGCCTGCCGTGCTATTGGTCCACTTGTTGCAGTAGATGGAAATATGGTCACTGACCAATTTCAATTAGCCCAAATGTACAATACATTTTTTGTATCTGTTTTTAATAACAAAACTTCTCCAGGATTACCCTATCTAGCATCTGACCTTGACACAAATCATCTGTGTAATAAAGTAGAAATTCTCAAAAGATTACAAGAAATAAACCCAAATAAATCCCAATGCCCGGATGGAATACACCCTAGAATAGTTAAGGAATTGGCAGTTTTCCTGGCAGGTCCAATAGCTCAGATCGTTCAAAGGTCACTCAATTTGGGGTACATTATGAAGGAGTGGAGACATGCTATGGTGGTGCCTATTTATAAAAAGGGTAGCAGACAAGTGGTGTCTAACTATAGGCCAGTTAGTTTGACATCTGTGTTGAGTAAAATTTTTGAGGGTATCCTTAAGGATTACATTATTGAGCACCTAAAAATCACAGATAGGAAGGATACATTACAACATGGATTCACTAGTGGAAGGTCCCGTCAGACCAATTTACTGGAGTTTTACGGATGGGTAAGTAAGGCCTGGGATGAGGGGCAGAATGTGGACGTGGTGTATTTGGACTTCTCAAAGGCATTTGATAAGGTGCCCCATGGAGAATTGATAGATGCACTAATAATGCATGGCTTCGATGGGAAAATAACTAGATGGATAGAGGCATGGTTGGAAGCTAGGTCACAATCTGTTAGCGTCAATGGCACAAATTCCACATGGGCGGAGGTGACCAGTAGAGTGCTCCAAGGTTCCGTATTGGGGCCTTGTCTTTTTAACATATACATTGCATCAGTGTGGGTTAAGAATGATGTTTGGTTATCCAAATTTGCTGACGATACCAGGGTAGGGTATATAGTGAATTGCCAAGCTGATGCTATCCGACTTCAGGAAACATTGAATGAACTAAACATATGTTCATTGGAAAAAAAAAATAACCTATAATATTGATAAATGCTGTGCCATGCATTTTGGGTGACTGAATAAAAACTGGACATATACTCTTGGAGGGCAAACTCTGAATACAGTGGAGCAGCAGAGTGATCTGTGTATCATGATCACAAATGACTTAACCTTCAAAACACACTGTAATGGGGTCATAAAGAAATTGAGTTATGTTTTGCATTGTATAAACAGACATAACTTGTAAGAATAGAGAGGTGATGCTGCCACTGTATACATCTTTGGTTAGACCGCATTTGGATTATTGTGCACAATTTTGGGCACCAGGAGGTAGGACAGAATTAGCAGCGTTGGAGAGAGTCCAACGGCGGGCAACCCGTAGTATGGTAGAGGCAAAAGGATATGATGACCAAACAAGGTTAAAAATTTTAGACCTGCATCCATTAGAGCTTAGGCGATTGAGAGGAGATATGCGTATGATTTATAAATCATTCATTGACCCAGGATTGTGGGAACATCTGGGACTGGAGTTAAGAGACTCACCATATAATACTAGGGCCCATCCTCTCCAACTGATAGTTGAATGTCCAAGAACTAAGAAAAGGAAATCCTGGCTTACCCTAAGGGTGACCGATATCTGGAATAGGTTACCCTTGGAGACTGTAACCAGTACAAATATGAACATCTTTAAGAAGGAGCTGGACAATTATTTTTTCAAACATGGGATTAAGGGGTATTAATGTACTGGCGAGCAAAAGGACTTTTGTCTATATAAGCTCTGTTTAACCTATGATACCTATGATAGCATCCCATTTATAGAATACTGCTTAACATATAAAAAGGGATTATCTCAGGAGGTAGCTTCAAATATGCATCTTATCTGTTTGGAATGTTGTTGTTATTACACAGTTGCATGAGTGGTGCAGTCAGAAGTGCACAGTGGCAATAACAACATTTCAGACCAGGTAACATGAACATCTGGAGCTACCTCATGGGATAATCAGTGTATACCACAGGAGTTCCTTATTTTTTGCGTGTCTCTTGCAGGTAAAAAAACATACTGTATTATGTAAATGGATTATCTGTTTACAGATTTTCTTTCTTTTCCACTTTATTAATGATGACAAGCTGAGCTGTTTGCTCGCAGGAAGACAGTTTTTATGAAACACAAGTGTTGTGGCTACTATGTAAATAACATAGCTATTGTGCAAGTAACATGTGATTTGCACAGTAGCTATGTCTCCAGTGGAAATAACAGCTTTTATCTTCCAAATATATTTGCACTCCCATGGTATACTATGAAAATATCTTCACCCACCATAAAGAAGCATCATGTACCATTTGGATTTGGATTCGTTGGAGATGAGAAGGACTGGGGGATATGTTCCTGATGTTTAAAATTGCGAAGGATAAGGAGCTTATGACGCAATTGGGAATGACCTTTAATATGAGAGAATGTAATCATAGAAGCCATAAACTCCAACTATCCCTAACATATCCAAAACTAGACAACAGACGCTCTTTTTTTTTACTCAAAGAATTATACCCAAATGGAATGGATTACCTAAATCATTGATGAATACCGAGAATATAGAAACCTTCAAAACTAACCTTGATAATTTCTTACTAAATAAGGTATAAACGAATTCCAGTTTCTGGAGATGTACTTATATGGGCTGAGGTCTTCTCTGCATCTGTTTCTCTTAGTATGTAATATAGCAAGCAGGTATAGTCTTACCTGTCAATGTGTGTAATTTGAGCTCACCTGAGATTCCTAGTAATGGCTGCTATGCCCCCCTGTGTTTAAATACTGTACCTGTTCTGGAAAGGGCTAATGGTCTTCTGCTTTTACACATGCAGCATTTACTGGTGTCCAATCCAATGCAAGTCTTTAGGGCTGCAACCCTTTACTGTCCCTGAGACCGATTTTTTCAAACCCCAGGAATTCCTCACCTATGTTTAACAGCAGCAATCATTTCCCTAGAATGAGCAGACCTGGAGATTTAGATTGTTATGCAAATTATGGAATTTTGGAATGAAATTAAAACTCTGCTGTGTTGTCATGCTCGACTCTGCCATCTAACGTCAGATTTATTTCTCCACTGAAGAGAGCAGTCACCCCAAAGCCATCTCTACACTTCTGGTCAGTTTTTGGTTTATTGTTTTAAATTTCTAACAGTGTTTAAGTATTTTAGTTTATTTCTTGATGATCTGCACTACAGTAGTTTCTGATCAGTTCCCAGGAACCGGAGAGGATCATTCCTCGGCATGGTTCCTACTTTTAGGGAACCGCTATATAACATTTTTAAATTACATATAAAAACTGTTTTTGGTATAGCTGTTTTGTGGTTCTACTTTAAACTATACTTGGTTCCAAATTCTGGGAACCAAGATGATTTTTTGTTGTGTTTCATTAGAAACTCTCATTTGAGGTAACTTTTAACTTTGTGGTTCTCATTTGAGGAACCAAACTGCATTTCTTTCTATTAGCCCCTTTTTAGGGCTGCAGTGGGCGTAGCCTTGCAGACCTCTTGCTATGAGAAAAGGACTCCAACATTCCTTCCAAGTGAACAACATGTTGGACACAGAGCACAGTCTCCTCCATGTCCCTGGCATCCCTGGAGCACTTTGCTCCTTGTCTCAAGGGCACTGCACTATTTTTTATTCTATAAACCTTGGTGGCATCCTGATCACGACACTGGGAGATTGGGCATCTCCATTGTCACTCTTATGTTTCTGGGGGGTTGCGGGGTGGTGGGTGCTGAGAGGGAGGGTCGGGTGCAGGATATCTATAATTTAAAAGACAAAAAAATTGGCAGTCATGGCACACGCCACATTGGGAGAGATGGTCACCGCAATCCACTGCACATGCATTAGTAGTCGTGCATGCACAGTGGTGTGGGCAGCCATCTTTGACATGGTGGAGTGTGCCGTGACCACGGATTTTTTTTTCTTTTTAATTATAGATATCTGCCCCACCCTCACTCTCAGCACCCACCACCCTGCACCCCCCCAGAAACATAAGCATGACACTGGGGGTGCCCAATCCCCTAGTGTCGTGATCAGGATGCCCCGTGAGTCTTTTGTTCTATATCCCCCCCACCTGACCTTCCCTCTTAGCACCCACCACCTCACACCACCATCCCCCACCTCCAGAAACATAAGAATGACACTGGGGATGCGCAATCGCCCAATGTCGCGATAAGGATGTTAATCCCCCCACCTGACCCTCCCTTTCAGCATCCACCACCCCACCCCCAAGAAACATAATAGTGGCACTGTGGCTGCCCAATCCCCCGTCTTTTTTAATGTTTTTGTACCCGTAAAACCAAACCATCCATCGATGGCTTTTGCAGCCAATACTTCCCTCACCTGACCCTCCAACTCAGCCCCCCCCCCAAGCCCTTACTTACCGATCAGAGGTCCAATGCCATAATCCTCTCTGGACTGCAGACACTTCTTCACTCTTCAATGCCGGACCACGAACTGAGGAAATCAGGTATGCACTTCAATGTATTTCAATGGGGTTTTGAACTTAGTAGCATAACTTAGCCATCTCTCATTATTTGTGCCCAAAATTTTCAACATACCTTTTTTGGGACACCACCTCATGAACAATGCAAGTGACGTTAGGTAAATATGTCCCAAAAGGTGATTTTGCAGTCGCTACACAAAATCACCTTCCGGGCAGGAGTTGAACATATTCTCCATCATTGTTCATGAGGTGGGGTCATAAGATGGCAGTGTTGAATATTTGTGTAAAAATATTAAAAAACAACAAAGTTATGAGCCTACATTGAATTTTGTGAATGCAGGCTCGTAACTTTGGTACTTTTCAATATTTTTACCCCAAATTTACAACATAGCCATATCTTTATAGCGCCTCATTAATATGACTGCTGTCATTTTTAAAATTCTGGCCAAAATGTTTTTTTTACATCCTGAAAGGCGATTTTGCAGTCCCTGAGCGAAATCTCCTTTTGGGCAGGAGTCAAAAATGTTCTCTGCCACTGTTCATGAGGTGGGATCATAAGAAGGCTATGTTCTAATTTGGTGGAAAAATATTAACAACAAAGCTATGAGCCTACATTGAATTTTGCGAATGCAGGCTTGTAATTGGAATGGTATTTTTACCCCAAATTTACAACATAGTCATATCTCTACAGCACCTCATGTATGTGACGGTTGTCATTTTTCAAATCCTGGCCAACATTTTTTTTTTACATCCCAAAAGGTGATTTTGCAGTCCCGGCACAAAATCACCTTTCGGGCAGGAGTTGAAAAAGTTCTCTGCCATTGTTCATGAGGTGGGGTCATAAGAAGGCTATATTCTAAATTTGAAACCGTGCCTGCCAAGAAAAAAACTAAAGAATGTGTCTCTGTCCTTCTGAAAAAGGAAAGGAGCTGTCAATTGGCTTAACAAGAAATGCCTTCATCTGAAGTACATGACAAAGGCATGGCAATTTGACCAGGCTTTTCAAGCTATGGGGAACTTCATGAATATTTCTGCCCTCATCACCAGGATCTGGTTCTATTGCCAATGCCTGTGGAGGAGGATGTTGAAAGTTACTATGAAGAGAGGAACAAGAACCCCAGACAGTTCTGCTGAGCAAAAATTTGTTCTCCTCCTAGGCCTTCAGAGGACTATACCTCTTACTATACAGTACGTTTGTAAGGCATATGGTATATACCCTCAACATTTCCTCCCATGGTACTGAGGAACATGAAGAGGAAGAAAAATTTATGGATATGATGGGATTAGTCCCCACAAGGAGTTTGCTGCTTCCCCTTCATAAATCCCTAAAAAATGCCACAAACAGAGTCATGTCAGCACCTATTTTATCTGCTGGCATCAGCAAGAAAATTGAGAGAAAGTATCAGGTGGATAGGCAGGGTGCTGAGTACCTCTATGCTCACATTGATCATGAAGGAGTGGTCCAGACTGTCACCTCTGAGGCCAAACTGCCTCTCTCCTCTCAGCCTCCTGAGAAAGATTTGAGAAAGCTGTATAGTATGGGCAAAAAGCATACTCATCAGCTTCCCTGCTCCTCAGGCAGGCAGCTTACTTGGCTTACACAGCTCAGTACCAGAAAGCGTTGTGGAACTCTGTACTGGCATTGAGTGAAAAAGCTACTGGTGACCTAGCACAAGAAATGATTGACAGCCATAGATGCTACAAACTACTAGTTCCACATGGCAGTGAACACAAATGACGCTACCTCTAGGGTTATGGCCCATGCAGTGTCCTTAAGAAGGTCTGCATGGCTTAGAACTACAAATCTATCACAGGACACTCAGACAAAAGCTATTGATTTTCCTTTTGAAGGAAATTCCTTATTTGGTGACAAGACAGAGGCTTACGGATCACTACCACAGCTGCTTACTAAATGATTGACATGACTTCACTGCTCATTCAGGGTAAGGAGAATACATTCATTTGTATGGAAGACCATTACCCTAGTAGGATCATAGAATTTGTTTGTTACTTCGCAGATGTTTAAAAGTGTCCACTAAGACTGCGTTCTCTGTATACTTTGCTTGAAAGTAAATAAAAATTAATAATAAAAAAAAAGACAGAGGCTTACGTGGAAAAGGTGGATGAGTACAAAACCATCTACAAAAGTAGTACTGAGAGCAGGCCTGGTGGCGCTGAGGGTTGAGGCGCTGAATGCCACACCTCATGCCATGCTGGCCACTGGGTTCGAGGACAAACTCAGGTAGCCGGGGGGTCGGCAGGGGAGGGAGAGGATAGAGTGTCCAGAGGACAGCTCTCCTCCCCCTGGGGAGAGATACAGGGTCACTCAGTGTCCTAGTGTCCCCCGATGGAGATCGGGGGTACTGCAGGTACACTGGCCAAGTGTAAGATGTGGAGTGCGGCAGACACCAGCAGGGCAGATGAGCCCAGGCATCATTGCACGCTACACTCCAAGGGGGAAAAACACTAAGGAAAACTCCCCAACAGCACTGCGCAGATGATGGGGACTCCAGGGGCAGGCCCACATCCCAGTGCACCAGGGGACTCCACGGCCAACCCGAGACTCAGGTAGGCCTCTCTAATTTCAGAAAGGCTGCCACACGAAGGTGGGGTGATCTGGGGGGGGGGGCTAGAGCTGCCTGGGTGTTCAGGGAAGGAAGCTAGTAGTTGGGGGTTCAGGCAGGGAGTAGAGGCCTTGCTGAGTGAGTACCTTGGAAGAATGCCCGGGCCATAGGCTGCATAAAAGAAAGTTAAAAAAAACAACAAAAAACAAAGAGCAATACTGAGAAAGAAAAGGCCTCCACTTTCTACAGGCCTTATGGAAGGAGAGGTAGGGGGAACTTCCCTCATGCATATTTTTCCTATGAGTACCCTCCACAAAGAGGCTATTATAACACCAGAAGGGGCACTAGGCATGCAGCAGCAACTCCAGTCCTTAAGCCCTAGCAGCAACAACACCCCTGACAACTCTGCCCAGGTTGCCCATCCTTTGCCAGTGGGGGAAAGGCTGGCCCACTGCTTCCAGGAATGATCAGGGATCACCACTGGCAGGTGGGTCCTAGAATTAGTGGGCCAAGGTTTGTCCCTCCAGTTCAGAAACATAGACTTTGACAGCAGATAAGGACCACTTGACCCACCCAGTCTGCCCATTTCCTTACCTATTGGATATGCTGCAGATCCTAGTTAACCAACAGCCTACTTCCTCCTACCCCCACTAGAATTGCCTTATATCTGTCCCATGCATTCTTGAATTCCCCACTGTTTTTAACCCCACAACCTCCTCAGGAAGGTAGTTGCATGCATCCACCACGCTCTCTGTGAAAAAATACTTCCTCACATTGCCCCTGAGCCGTCCCCCCATCTATCTTCAAATTGTACCCCCTTGTTCTTGCACATCTCTTTTTCTGAAAGATGCTACCCACTTGGACTTTGCTGATTCCTTTGAGGTACTTGAAAGTTTCTACCATGTTCCCCCCCCCCTCTTTCCTCGAGGGTATACATATTAAGCTCCTTTAGTCTCTCTTTGTATGGCTACTGGTGCAGACCTGACACCATTTTAGTTGCCCTCCTCGAGACTGCCTCCATCCTGTCTATATCCTTGTGGAGATGGGTCTCCAGAACTGCGCATAATACTCCAGAAGGGGTCTCACCAACTATCTGTACAGAGGGATAACGGCTTCCTGTTTTCTACTGGTGATGCCTCTCCCTGTGCATCCCAGTATCCCCGCAGCCCTCCATACTGCCTTCTCACATTACTTGCCTACCTTTAGGTCATCTGATATGACTACCCCATGTCCCTTTTCATCTTTGCTGCTGTTAGTACCCCCATTGTGTACTCTTCCCCTGGGTTTTTGTTTCCCAGGTGCATTACTTTGCACTTCTTTGCATTGAGTCTAAGCTGCCATACTTTTGACCATTCTTCCAACCTTGCCAAGTCCCTTATCATCCTTTCCACCCCCCTTGTGTATCACCCTGTTGCATATCTTTGTGTCGTCTGCAAAGAGGTATACTTTTCCTTCCAGTCCCTCATTAATGTCACCTATAAAGATATTAGAGAGAACCGGTCCCAGTACTGAACCCTGTGGTACCACGCTAGTAACCCGCCTTTCTTTGGAGTGGACTCTGTTTACTGTTACCCTCTGCGTCCTGTTGTCCAGCCAATTTTTTACCCAGGCTACCACCCAGGGACCCACTCCTAGGCTGGCTAACTTGTTTAGAAAGTTTCCAAAACTGCAGAACCCAAATGTTTTTTTTTTGCCTCACACCAAAACAGAAAAAAATCCTGCTGGAGATGGAGGTAAAGAAATTACTGCAAGCAGATGCAGTAGGGAAAGTTCCTGCCACACAGTGGGGCAAAGGACTTTTCTTGATATACTTACTGACCCACAAGAAAAATGGAAGGGGGGGTTGACCCATTTTAGACCTGAGATATCTGAACAAACACTTAAAGAAGGAACAATTCAAAATGCTAATACTGGGCTTAGTGTTACCATCTATGCAAACAGGAGACGGGCTGGGGTCACTGGATCTGAAAGACACCTATTTTCACATATCAGTCAGGCCCAGCCAAAGAAAATACCTGAAGTTCAGGCTAGAGAACTACCAATACCAGTTCACTTCCCTTCCCTTCAGCCTCACTTCAGCTCCATGAGTGTTTACAAGGTGCTTAGCTGTGGTGGCAGTATGTTTGAGAAGACAAGGGGTGGTGTTTTTTTACCTACCTGGACAACTGGCTAGTCTCAGGAAAAATGCAGCAGTAAGCAAAGTCCCCGATTCTGCTAACACAGAACACATTGGAGGACTTAGGCTTCCTCATAGACCTTCAAAAGTCATAAACAGATTAGAACCAGTTCAAGTTTTGGACTTTATCGGTGCAGAACTAGATACATGCAAGGAAAGGCATTCCTCCCTCAAGCAAGGGTAACAAATCTGATTTCAGCTGCATAGTCCTTCAAGGCTGGTCAGCTAAGACTTGCAAGGAATTTTCTACAGTTAGTGGAGCACATGGCATTGTCCACTGTAGTGGTACCAGAGGCCAGCTTCCAAATGAAAGATATTCAGTATCATTTAGGGATCCATTGGTCTCAGGGGTGGGACCCTCTGTCCAAACTAATGCTTGTTGCAAAATGCACTAGAGTGGTGGAGTGCAAGGCAGCCTCAGAGAGGAACTTTACTTCCTCCAACAATCCCCCACAGCAATACTCACAACAGATGCCTCCCTTCTAGGATTGGGCACTCACCCGGAGGACCTTACTATGAGTGATACCAGGAGCACACAGAGACTCACAAGCACATAAATCTCCTGGAATTCAGGGCAGTGTACCTGGTAATGCAGACTTTTCCTGCAAGATCAAAGGGCAGTCTGTCAAGATAAAAACAGACAACACCATAACAATGTATTACATAAACAGGCTGGGAGGAACAAGATTTGGAACCTAGTCTACTTCCTGGAGGTTCAGCTCTCCTCAGTATATCTACCAGGGAAAGACATTGTGCTGGCAAACTCCCTGAGGAGGATCAACCAGGGAAATCATGAATGGACCCTGAACTAGCAGGAGCTGGTAAGTGTTCCGACAGTGGGGTATGCCAGACATACATCTGTTTGCTTCCTGGGAGAGCAACCAGTTCCCAGTCTTTTTTTGAAGACCCCAGCAGTGGAATCAGTCCCAGAGGATTCTCTAGTCCTCGGCTGGTCAGGGAAGTTTCTATAAGCCTTCCATCTGTTCCCACTTTTACTGAGAGTACTGATAAAACTGAGAAGAGAGTCTGCAACAGTGATTCTCATGGCTCCAGACTGGGCCGGACAGACACTGGTACTCCCTGCTCATGTCCCTCTCCAATAGCATCTTATCAATCTGCCCCTGAGATACAATCTGCTGACATTGTCTCAGGGCAGGATAGCATTCCCAGATCTGAGAACTCTGCACCTCAGAGTGTGGTTCCTGAAAAGTTAGAGTTATCTGGTTTAAACCTTTCTGAAGAAGTAATGAAAGTGTTGAAGGTTTGTAGAAAACCAGCAACAAGGAACATTTATGCTTCAAAATGGAAAAGATTTTCCATCTGGTGTACCCCTAGACAGATTAACCCCTTTCGGCAGGTCTGTCTACAATCCTGGACTACCTAGTCCACCTCCAGTCTCTGGGTCTAAGGCCCTCAACCCTGAAGGTGCATTTAGCAGCAGTGTCATCTTATACATCAGCTAGCAATGACAGGTTAGTGGCTTCACAACCCAGTTTCAAAATGTTTTTCAAGGGCCTTTCTCTCATGTACCCTCCAGTGAGGGACTCTGTCCCTCCCTGGGACCTGAACATGTGCATTGTACAGCAGATGGAGGCTCCTTTTGAGCCCTTGGCCACTGCTGCATTGAAGTATGTCATCTGGAAAACAATTTTGCTGGTAGCAGTGACATCTGCCAGAAGGGTGAGTGAGCTGCAAGTCCTCTGCACAGATCCTAACTACATAATCTTTCATAGGATTCTTTTTCAAATACTGCATGTGTTTAATTATGATTGGCACTATAAGTGAGGTTAGAGTTGATTGATTTAGAACCCCCCGATGAAGCCCTTAGGTGGGCGAGTGCACATGGGGCAGTTTTCCCTTGATGTGAGAGTTTGGATTTAATAAAGTGTGTTTTTACCATGACTTCTAAGTGTGTGCGCTGAATTTCTCTGTAATCTCATAAGACTTGTACCTGAATCTAGCAGCACCATTGAGAGTGTTCTTCAGTGCACCAGTGTTTTTTTTATTTTTAGTTGGGGTATAAACCAATGATGCAAAAAGAGAGGAGTAAAAGAGACAAGAAGCAAGGAGGGTAAAGTGGGAAGAGGGGGCTCGGGGAGAGACAGGGAACAATATAGGGAGTAGTGGGGAGAGAAAGAGGAGTTGAAGGCTGGGAGAAAGCAAGGTATGGAAAGCCATCTGCATTAGCGCAAGGAGTCTGGGAAGTAAAATTCCAGACCTGGAGGCCATCATGGTGGAGGCTATCCTGCACTAGATGGCCATAACTGACTCATTGTGCACTGAAA
This sequence comes from Neoceratodus forsteri, assembly GCA_016271365.2. NCBI lineage: Eukaryota > Metazoa > Chordata > Ceratodontiformes > Ceratodontidae > Neoceratodus > Neoceratodus forsteri. The sequence continues at coordinate 244,387,613 of CM057451.1, forward strand.
ATCATGAATGAAACATGCCCATACCAGGCTACTCTCTGTTAAGGAGGGATGGGGAGTGGAAGAGGGGAGGAAACATAGAAAGCAATGGCAGAAGGGGACCGCAAGGTCCATTTCAGTCTGCCCAAGAACCTACCTGGTGCTATTCCCCCACTCATGCTTTGTCTTTTCATATGCTACCTTTATTTCTATCCCTTGCATTCTTGAACTCGCTTACCATTTTGACCCCCACTACCTCCTTGGGTAGGCTATTCCATGGGTCCACCACTCTCTCTCTGTAAAGAAGAACTTCCTTGTATTACTCCTGAACCTTTCTCCCTTCAGCCTCTTGTCATGCCCTCTCATTCTGTCACTCTCTTTCAATTGGAAATGATCCTGAACATTAACCTTATTTATACCCTTCATACATTTAAAAGTCTCAATCATGTCGCCCATCTCCCTCCTCTGTTCCAGGGAGTACATGTTGAGTTCCATCAGCCTGTCCTGGTATGCTGTATGGTGCTGTCCCTGAATCATTTTTGTGGCCCTCCTCTGTACCGCCTCGATTCTGTATATGTCCCTTCTGAGGTGCAATCTCCAGTACTGTACGCAGTACTCCAAGTGGGAGGGGCATCAGCGCCCTATAGAGTGGTACCACCACCTCCTTCCTGCGACTCGTGAGTCCCCTCCCAATGCAGCCCAGCATGCCACTTGCCTTTAGTGCTGCTTTTTCACACTGTTTGCCCACTTTAAAGTCTTCTGATATAATGACCCCCTAGGTCCCTCTCCTGGCTGGTGGAGGCTAGCTTCTCTCTTCCCAGGTAGTAATCCTCTTTGGGATTATTTCTGCCTAAGTGCATGACTTTGCACTTTTTGGCATTGAATTTCAGCTGCCATATTTGTGACCACTCCTCCAGTTTCTTCAAGCCTGAAATCATACTCCTCACACCCTCAGGGGAGTCCACTCAGTTGCAAATCTTGGTGTCGTCAGCAGATAGACACACTTTACCTTCCAGCCCATTTGCAATGTCTGCTATGAACACATTGAAGAGCAGGGGACCCAGTACCAAACCCTGTGGTAACCCGCTGGTCACCTCCCTCTCAGCTGAAAATGCCCCATTTACCTAAACCCTCTGTGTTCTTCCTGTCAGCCAGCTACTCGCCCACTCAACCACCTCCCTGCTCACCCCCATTTGGTCCAACTTCCTTACCAGCCTTCTGTGTGGAACAGAGTCGAAGGCTTTGCTAAAGTCCAGATAGATGACATCTACCGCCACTCCCTGATCTACTATCCTTGCAACCCAGTCAAAGAAGTTGACCAGGTTAGTTAGGCAAGACCTACCTGCTGTGAACCCATGCTGTTTTGGGTCTTGCTGCCCACTGGATTCCAGATACGTTATGATTCTCTGTTTATGTAGTGTCTCCATCAACTGCCCTACCATCGATGTGAGGCTTACTGGATGGCAATTGCTAGCCTCCTCCCTGCTTTGTGAAGCGGGACCACTGTTGCCCTTTTCCAGTCCTCTAGTATGGTCCCACTCTCTAGTGATTTGGTGAATAGGTCTGCTAGGGGTGCTGCTAGTACACTCCCCAGCTCCCTGAGAACTCTAGGGTGAATCCCATCTGGTCCCTTGGCCTTGTACACCTTCAGTTTATTTAAAGCTTCCAAGACTTGAACCTCTGGGAACGGGCTTGTGTCAACCCCCGGACTCTGAGTGTTGCTGCTATGCAAGCTTGGCCCATCCCCAGCGTTCTCTTTGGTGAGCACATAACAGAAGTACTGGTTTAAGACTTCTGCTTTCTCGCAATTTTTTCTACCAGTTTCCCTCCAGTATCTGCTAGTCTAACTATCCCCCCCCCCCCTTGGTTTTCCTCTTTTCCCTTATGTACCTAAAGAAGGCTATATCTCCTCCTTTACCCCTGTACAGTCCTCAGTTCAGTCAGGGCCTTACCAGCTTCCCTCTGTGATACCTTATAGAGTTCCTTATCCTCATCTTTCATTGACACCCTAAACTTTGTGTACATCTTCTTTTTCTCCCTTACTATTGCAGCCACCTCCCTGGAGAACCAGAGTGGTTTCCATTTCTTATTTGCCTTGCTCACCCTTCTGATGCACTGTTCAGTTACCTCTGTGATAGCTCATTTGAGATATTCCCACATTTTGTTTAATCCTTTCTCTTCCCCGTATCGAAGTCTCTATTTATTTTTTTACCAGGGGTAACACACTAAGCTGAAAGCTTGTTTACAGGTGTGACCTGGGAGCACAAGGAGGTTAAGTGACTTGCTCAGGGTCATACAGTATGCAAGTGGAGGTTCAAACTCAGGTCTCCAGGTTTGCAGCGCAGAGCCTTAAACCACTGCGCTATACTGCCTCCTTTCTGCACTATACTGCCTCCTTTCTGCCAGGCTATCTCTCATCTTCCAGAAGTCTGCTTTTCTGAAATCTAAAACCCTGATCTTGGAATGACTAATGTCTTCACTAGTGTTGACTTTAAACCCCACCATGCGGTGGTTGCTATTTCCTAAGTAACACTCCACCTCTACCTCCTTTACTCTGTCGCTGTTAGTTAAAAACAAGTCCAGGACAACTTCACCTCTGGTAGGAGTTTTCACAAGCTGTTTCAGCACTGCACCCTGCAGGGCCATTACAAAGTCCCTTCCTCTTGATGAAGATGCTGTACACGGTTTCCAGTTTATGTCTGGCAAATTGAAATCTCCTACTATTATTGTCTTGCCCTTGTCTGCCATTTTGTGGAATGTCTCCATCATTTCCTTGTCCCCAATATCCCCTTGCGACAGGGGCCGGTAGATGACTCCTATCCTAATAGCTGCCCCTGATCCTGTCTCAGCTGTTACCCATAGTGCTTCTGGCTCATCAGGGATCCCCTGAACCTCTGTAACCTTGATTTCCTCCCGGACATATAATGCTACTCCATCCCTTTCCTACCCTTCCTGTCCTTTCTGTACAGGTGGTAGCCCGGGATAGCCATGTCCCAACCATGGTTCTCTGTGAACCAGGTCACAGTCACTAAGTCGAGTTTGGCTTCTTCGATGATGGCCATGAGGTCAGGGATTTTGTTCGCCAGGCCTCTGGTGATTATTGCCATTGCCCTCCATGTTCTAGCCCCCACTCTTAGCACAGGTGGGTTTCTTTTTGTTTTGCCATGCCTCTTTAGGACCCTTAATGGATCGCCTTTGGTCTGCACTTGTGATTTTGAACAAAAGATTTATGGGGCTCTTTCAGTCTGCACCTGTGGTTTTGGACGAAAAGTTTTGTTGGAAAGGTTTCCACCCCCTCATTTTTATCCCTGCCGGAACTCCTTGGATCTGTACGTGTGGTTTCAGATGAAAATGTTTGTTGAAGAGCTTTGCCACTGCTATTGACAAGAGAGTTTTCCCTAATTTGTATGGTATTATCATGCTTTGGAGTATTTACCCTATCGTTTGCTGCTGTCAGGAGAGAGGTGACCTTCTTACCCTTCACCTTGGTAAGTGTCGTCACCACCTCCCTAGCCTTCAGTTTAAGTGGCACGCGTACACATCAGGTTTTTGACCAAGCATCCTCATTCCTTCCTTTGTCAGGTGGAGGCCATCGTACCAAAAGAAGCACCTCTCCCAGAAGGACTGCTAGTTGCTGATGAGATGGTAGCCATTTTCCTTGCACCATTCCCTCAGCCATAAGTTAAACTTGTGTATGTCCCCCTGTCTGACTCTCTTGGTTCTTCCACCCCACCCCCAAACTGGAAGCACCTCCGAGAATGCCAGTGTGGCCGAAAAAGTGGATATTCTGTTAGCAGGTTGTACAATGTGTTCCTTTGTCTCCACAACTGATTGATTAGACAAGTCATTTGTCCCTAGGTGAACAACTAAGTATTTTGTTCCATCCTCCCTTCACACAATCTGCTCAATGCATTTTGTTGTCCCTTTTTGCAGATGCACCTTGGAGACACTTGACATTGACCCTGGTACTACCGTTTGAATTTATGTGGGTTTCCACTGTGTGGATCATGGCATCTCCCACTGTGATAAGTTTCCTTTTGTCCCTGTTGCCATTGTTTTCTTTATCTTTTTTGATCATGCTTGGCTCTGTGAGCCATTCCCTAGAAGCACCACAATGCCCAGTGACTGGTTCTGTTACCAGTTGTGCATATCTGTTATTTATAACTACGTTGTTTTCAAATGTTCGTGTTTTAGTTCTTGCCACACGGACTTGCCTTCCCCTCCTGACCACATGCCAGCCCTTCTGTGCTGCTGGGAGGTGGGATGAGCGGGTGCCTGTTGCTTTGCAATTCAACCTGGAGCTTATGTATTGTGGCCCATGCTTCCCTCAGCTGGGCCCAAAGGTTGGCTGTAGCCCAGCAAGCCGGCCACTGACCCAGGCCATGGAAGAGTGCCCTGCCGAACAGGGCCCCACATTGTCCACAAGTGACAAGCTCCATTGCTACTAGAATATTTTAGGTTGGAGAGGTTGGAGCGGATCCACCTGGGTGACTTCTAGAGAGTAAAAAGACAATTTATCCTCCTGCCGTGGTTTTAGAGCAGCTGTTTTAAGGAAAATATGGAGGCAAAGGTTAGAACAGGTTGCATGAAACAAAGATTTTTTTAGCCTTAATTATGTGGAGACTCCAAGCCGAGCAGTGTGCAGATGAAAGTCAGTGAAGAGAAAAGAAGATCAATTTATTTTTCTGAGATGTGCAGTAAGTCTCGCCCCTTCCTTACTTCCGCAGGAAGGATTTGAGGAGCTCAGAGGTAATATTAGAGGATGAGCATGGGGTGGGCGGGAATGAGGGCAAGGTGAGTGGGTACTGCCCCTGCAAAAAATCAGTAGAGGTGCCTGTTGAGAAAAACATTTGGTAGTGGCACCAACAAACACCACCAACCACAGCACCCTCGGACAAAAGTAAAGGTAACTAACCTTTTAAATCTTCCTTCTGTTGGAAGGTACTAAGTCTTTGTCAGCCACTGCCCCCAGTTACACTCCTAATCCCCTGAAAGAGCTGTGGAAGAAAAGCAAGTAGCTCCTTCAATGTGAGAAAGAGACTGCAAAACCTGTAAGCCCAAACAAAACCTGTAAGCACAACTTGTAAGCACAAAACAGTAACTCTGCTTAGCCCAAAGAGAGATCAAACTGTAAAACTTGTAAGAACAAAACAGTAACAAAACCTGTAAACACAACCTGTAAGCACAAAACAAAATAGTAACAAGAAAGTAACTCTGCTTAGCCAAAAGAAGCCTTAATGCTTCTCCTTGCTCTGTTAATGTTGCTCCTTGTTCTGTCCTGTCAAGCAAACCTAGAAGAAAAAAAAAGTAAAGCTAGTTGCTTTTTGTCAGCAAACCTTAGTCTTCACCTCAACACACCAACTAACCTGACCTTTTAAATCTTCCTTCTGTTGGAAGATACTAAGCCTTTGTCAGCTCCACCCCTCAGTTACACTCTTAAAGGAAAGTTGCAAGATTCCCCAAATGCCTTTTATACATAGTATGCCATTACGAGACATGCTTCAGATGTTGAAGATGAAATTTGATTTGTAAAAAAATCTATCATAGTCATTTTTTTAAATGTTTTATCAGCGTTTTGTTCTCCAGTTTTCTGTGTGTGGCCGCAGCCCCATAATGACGTACTGCCAGGGAGTTGTCAATGATTTACATACAGCAACAAGGAATTCTGTGTAATTTATAATGTTGCCTTAAATGTGCCTTGCTCAGATGTACAGTCCCTTATGTTGCTGATGGTGAGCAAGGCATTGTGGGTCAAATACGAACCGGTTTTACACTTTACTTACTCTGAGATGCTGTCCCATATTAGTGTTGTTGGTGTCAACAATATAAGCTTTTGTATGTTTATTTTCATAACAATGCATTGTGCATACCATATATAACTACAAGACGACTTCTTTTTTTTTTTTTACTTATTGTTTATTCTCCTACGGCCCCCAGACCCTCCTTTCTCTCAGATCCTCCAAGTCTGCCACTCTCCAATCCACCGAGGAGTCTGCCCCTAGAGTGCATGCCTGCCTCAAGTTACTTTCAATCCTCGGTTAACCCACCGGGCAGGGCAAGGAAGGCCCCCCTTACCTTTCCTTGGACCTCAGGAAAGCATGCGTACTCAGCGGAGTCTGCCCCTCTGCATCATGGAAGCAGAGTGGGGGATCGTCGGCAGGACTGTCTGGGGGATTTTTCCTCCATTTAATACTCTTAGCGTCGGCATGAAATGAGGATCAACAAGCCCAACACACACTGAGACATGGGTCTGCTCCTGTCCTCTGCCAGCGTCAACCCCTGTGCTTTCCCTGACCGTGCCAGCACCACCCAAGATACCCAGGTGGTGGCGGTAAGCAGTGAGGCTAATTCCCCATCCCTCCCTGGAGAAGGAAAGCAGGCTATTGGGCACTCAATCCTTACCCCCCTGGCCAACCCCCAGTGGCTCGAGTCCATTCCTGAACCCGGGTTGCCAGCATGGAGCGAGGTGTGGTGTCCAGCACCTCAACCCTCAGCGCCACCGGGCTGAACTACAAAACTTCTATACTGAGAGATGTAGTCTCCTATTTCTACAGTGAGCACAGAAATATAATACCCTGTATACTAATATACATTGTGAGGCATTATGGGTACAGTACATAGCTGATTTGTGTATCTAAAACTAAAAAGTGACGCTGTCCCTTTAATAACATTGTTTCCCCTGGCATGATGTCACAGTTGGGGGTAGCAGCACTGAGAAAAAAGGGGCGGGTTATGCAAATGAAGCAGAGCACCGAAATGTATTTCTTTATTGAATTTTGTTGACCCGGTAAGCCCACTGGGCCTAGAAGTCCTTTTTTCAGGGGTGACCGGGGGGAGGAGGGGGAATACAGATGGTAAACAACTGAAATTGAACTAGATTAAGCTGTTGGTTGTATTTTTAGTGAATGGGAGAAATTTGGCCAGGACACTGTGGAAATTCTTCTACTCTTTTTCGATAAGTGCCATGGGATCTTTAGCATCCACCTGAACTACCACCAATCCAGGCAGATGGGACCTCAGATTAACGTCTCATCCGAAAGACGGCACCTCAGAAGTGCAGCACCCACCTCATGCTGCACTACAATGTCAGTATTGGGATATTAACCCAAGTGTCAGATGTGGGAACTGAACCCAGAGACCTCTAATTTCCGGCCTCAGAGGCGAGTGTGCTACCTACTGAGCCACTGACACTGCATTTCAAGGAAAACAGCATTATTTGACAGTTTGAATGGTAGGAGACTGATTCACAACTCCTACAGGTTTCTACTCCCATTTGCTATGGCAAACTTGCACCTTTAGTTTAATCCTCTGGAAGAACTGTGGAAGAAAAGCAATTAGCTATTTCAGTGTGAGAAAGAGACTACAAAACCTGTAAGCCCAAAACAAAACCTGCAAGCACAAAACAAAATAGTAAAAAAACAGTAACTCTGCTTAGCCTAAAGAGAGATAAAACTGTAAAACCTGTAAGCACAAAACAGTAACAAAACCTGTAATCACAAAACAAAATAGTAACGAGACAGTAAGTCTGCTTAGCTTAAAGAGAGATCAAACTGTAAAACCTGTAAGCACAAAACAGTAACAAAACCTGTAATCACAAAACAAAATAGTAACAAGACAGTAACTGTGCTTAGCCAAAAGAAGCCTTAATGTTTCTCCTTGCTCTGTTAATCTTGCTCCTTGCTCTGTCCTTTCAAGCAAATGTAACCCCCAGGTGGCGCTGTCCCAAGGGCTACTACCCCTGCCTGCTTGACTACTGACAGGTTGAGGGGCCTAGGTTCTATGGCGGGTGCCTCCACCCAGAGGTCAGGGTTTGTAGTGGTTAGACTAGCTTGGTCACAGCCCTCTGGGACACTGAGACCCCCTTTTATTTCCTCTAGTGGCTCACACAGTACACAGGAGTTACAGCCCCAATACCCCACGTATACACACTGTTCACTCATAAAGTACCACTTACCCTCGAGACTGATTCTGCAGCACGTCTCTGAGGACCCCCTGTAAAATAAGGTTAAACAACATACACAGCAAAATACAATACTGTTTCCGCAAGTACCAATACCACAGACAGTATATAGTATAACAACAACAAATCTGATTTATTTAGGGGACAGTAACACGGGAGGGGGCAATCAGGTTAATTGGCAGAATTAAATCACAGTACTGTGCACACATACAGGGTCTGAAAAGTCACACTCTGGGTACCCAGATTGGGGGGGGGGGGGGCTAGCCAGGTCTGTTGGCCAGCAGGTGCAGATAGACAGGGCCCTGTAGAAGAAAATATATGCACAACACACAATTGTAATCCGGAGCCGGATGGCTCAGTCCATGAAGAAGTGAAACAACAATAAATAGATGACACACTTGTAATTGAAAACAGGCTGCAGGGGAATACCCTGATTTGTACTCACAATACCCAAGCTGAGAACCGGATGGTGGATGTTCTTCTGGGTTGCCAGAACAACAAGGCATGGAGACAAGGTCCTTGTGACTGGACCCCACTGCAAGTAGATAGCAAACGGATTTAGTCCGAGACAAGCTGGGGTTTGCTTCCAGCTTCAACACACACCACACAGCACAGGGGATTGGAAATAGCAATTCCCCACAAGCACTACGCACATTCATATGTAAAAGGAAAGTACTATACCAGGCAGGCTGCTCCTGGATCCCGATTGCAATTATTGCAAAATACCCGGGAGCACACACAGTAGCTTCAGTTCCTGACAGACCGAGCGCGATTCAGCAGTTTCTCCAGTCTTCTACAGGGGTGAGCCTGGTTTCCACTCTTCAGACTTCCTTCTTTCTCCTCACAAATCAGATTCAGTCCGAACTGGCACTTACAATGGTTGCAGGCCGAACCTCAGGGCCTCATATGCGCTTCCCGTGCAAAACTCTACACTGCAGAAGCACAGAGCTCCTTCTCTCTTCACTGTCACAACTGATCTGATCTTTCCAGTCACAGAGCAGGGCATTTCCTTTAGCTCCACACCATTTTGTTGGCTGGTTCAGCTGTCACTCACAATGAGACTCCCTCTGTTGGTGAAAAAAGCGCCAAGGTCAAAACTACATTTCCCAGAGTCACTGCCCATACAATCCCCTTGTGGCTGGCTCAGAATTGAGAGTCTAAGTTCTGATTCATCCAAAGGCTCCATTTTAAGGGACCCGTCACCATTGATTGGTCCATTTCAGCAGTTCAGGACCAAAATGAAAGAGCTACACTGAAACAGTTCGTGCTGAAATGAAGACAGGTTAGACAAACTACATTTTCTCAGTCACTCCAAATGATTTCTGGCAAATAGTTATATCTTTCAACAAGGCTCCCTCTGCACATGTAGCGACGGCAGAAACGGAGCGAATTGACACCAGCTCGGGCGGGATTCGAGCATTAAATACACAGTCCCCCCCATACAAACTAATTAAGTCTGCAAGCAGACAGCTCTTAAAGAGACAGTACGTGGAGGCTCAAATAGTACTCACTTGGAACCACATTTAAACAGCTCAGACACCGAACACCGCCCAGACTTGGAGCATTCAGGCAAGCTCCTGGAAGACTTTAGGGAACCCCCATTTGCAGGGGAGTTACACCCTTCCAGGCCTGGAAAAATTTGGCATCTGCGTCAGGTAAGTACCCCCATAAGTTTCAATATAACCATATAAATTTACATCAGTATCACATTAGGCTTATACATTTAATCATCAGTCAACATATCACCTTACCAGAAACACATTTCTGAAACTTTTCAGTACATCACTTTTTACACAGTATTATACACACGTTGTACCATAACTCAGGTTATAACCTCCTGTACATGAAACTTGAAAAGAGGGGGCCCTTCCCTATCAGCTACCTAGGGGCTGGATGGGGCAGTGGCACCATACCTAGAGGGCAACAGAAGTAACTTGGAGTTAGCACTGATGTTCGGTTTGGGCAATGAGCTCGGGGACATATACACTCCTTTATGGACAACATTGAGAGGCAAGTCCACAGGTCTGCCAGGGGATTCATAGCTTAAGTGTACCACAGGCTTCGCAGCTCGACCAGTCCTTCTAGGGGGAACCGTTATAGTCTCTGTGTTTTTATCCCCACTTTCAGCAGTGTCTTCACTTGTCAGGGGAACTTTCATTGGATTAGAGAGACTAGAACTGGGGACACTCTCAGCTCCAGGAGTTACAATCTCTAAGCCCACAACACTTGGCTCACATGGAGAGCTTTCTGACACTGACAGTGAATTATCAGGGCACTCTACACACTCTTCTTGTTCTGGTATGTCACCAGTCTGTTCCAGTCCATCATTTTCCTCCTCTGAAAGCTCAAACAGTTCAACCATACACAATGATTCCATATCATCTGACTTGATGCTTTGCACTTCACTTTCTGGGAGCATTGGCTCCAGGGACAAAGCTGGGGGCTTAGACAGTCTAGAAGGCCCAGCTTCATCTCCAGGATTGACTAGGGGATTGCCCGAAACACTTGACTCAGTTCGTAAGAAGGGTAGTATTCAAAGTCACACTCACTTTCCTCTGACATGGACTGACAGTCATGTTCAACTGGGGCTTGTGGAGGGGAACACTTTAACTCAGCTTCTGTAGGTGCAGACTTTCTTGACTTTTGCTTAGCAGCAGCTCTCATCACTGGTCCAGAGGGGGCATTTTCTGGGGGTTCAGACTCAATCAAGATTTGTCCAGTGGGCAGTAAATGATTTCTGTGCATTGTTTCCACATCTTTTGAGTTATTCTCCAGTCTTACTTTGTACACAGGCAGATCATTTAGTTTGCCTACTACAATGTGGGGGAGATGGTGCCACCTATCAGCAATCTTGTGTTTGCCATGCAGTCCCAGATTTCTTAGCAACACCCGATCTCTCTCCTGGAGTTCCAGTGCTTTCACTTTTTTATCATACCTTTCCTTGTTGGCGAGATTTCTTTTGGCAGCCATGGTTTGAGCCAGTTGGTATGCATGATGTAGTTGGGCCTTTAACTTTTGCACATACTGTAAATGGTTATCAGCTCGAACCCCATCAGGGGAAACTCCAAAACAAACATCTACCGGTAGTCGGGCTTCTCTTTCAAACATCAGGCAATAGGGGGAGAACCCAATGGCATCACTTTTGGTGCAGTTGTAGGCATGTACCAGGGTGCTAATTTGTTGGCTCCATCTGGGCTTGTCCTTTGGGTGGAGGGTGCCTAGCATATCTAGCAAGCGCGTTGAAACGTCTCAGGCTGTGGGTCCCTGGGGTGGTAAGGGTGGTTCTGGACTTTCGCACTCCCCACACAGAAAGCATCTCTTTGATCAGACGACTCTCAAAGTCCCTCCCTTGATCAGAATGGATTCTTTGTGGAGCCCCATAGTGAACAAAAAAGTTTTCTATAAGTACTTTGGCCACAGTGGATGCCTTCTGGTCCTTGGTAGGGAAAGCTTGGGCATATCTTGTAAAATGGTCAGTGACCACCAGCACATTACTGATAGTTCTTTGATCTGGCTCATAACTCAGAAAGTCAATACAGACCAGTTCCATGGGGGTGCTGGTGGTGATGTTAACTAGGGGGGCAGCCCTCTGGGGCAAAGCTTTCCCTCTGTAAGCAGCGACTACAAGTTCTAATGTGTTATTTAACATCAGCCCCCATCTTAGGCCAATAGAATCTGGATCTCACCAAGTCAAGTGTTCTGTCTATGCCAAGGTGCCCCATGTGGTTGTGTAGGGACCTCAGCACCAAGTCTCGAAAGGCAGTGGGCAAAACTAGCTGTTGTTTATCTATTTGTCCCCCTCTGTCTACTGTTTCTCTGTATAACAGTCTATTAATCAGTTTCAACTTAGGACCTTCCTTGTATAACAATGCAGTTCTCAAATCGGTGGAGCGTAACTTGGATACATCTTTCCCTGCGTAGAGGGCTTCTAGAGCTGATTTGATCATGGGATCTCGGGATTGAGCCCGCTGAATACTGTCATTGTCCAGCTGAGGCAGTGCACCAATGTCTATTGCAGAAAAGTGGCAATAAGCAGCAGGTATGCAATTCTCAGAGGGTCCCAAACAATCCACCATACAGTCCACTGCATCCGTGAATATTTGTTCCTCCCTGTCAAACTTCTGGCAGAGTGCTCAAATATCAGGTTCTGACAGTCTGACCCAGTCATTCCAGGGAACAGGCCTCTGTGAGAGAGCATCAGCATCTGTGTGGTTCAGGCCTGCTCTGTATTCAACAGCATAGTCATATGTAGATAATGCAGAAAGCCACCTATGGCCAGTAGCATCCAACTTAGCTGAAGTCTGCACAAAGGTCAAAGGATTATTGTCAGTTTTTACTAGTATCTTAGCCCCATACAAGTACTCATGGAATTGGTCAACAATGGCCCATTTCAAAGCTAGGAACTCTAACTTATGTACAGGATAGTTCTTTTCGGATGGGGTCAGGCTTCTGCTGGCAAAGGCCACTGGTCTCAGGCCATTCTTGTGCTCCTGGTACAACACAGCCCCCAAACCTTGCAAACTAGCATCAGTGTGTAGGACATAGGGTTTTGCTGGATCTGCATAGGCCAGGACAGGAGCGTGGGTAAGCTGATATATAATCTCATGAAAAGCAGTTTCACAATCAGGTGTCCATCATGCCCCAAAAACTTAATTAGGATGGAAGTACACTCTCTCAGTCTCAGGGGCAGTTGACCTCTTGTATTTTTTGTGGGTAGGAGGGTAACCTTGAGTAAGATTAAGTAAAGGATTGATCACTCTTGAATAGTCCTTGATGAAATGGCGATAGTGGCCACAGAATCCCAGGAATCTTTGCAGTTCTTTTAGATTGTGGGGCTGTGGCCAGATGGTCAAGGCCTCAACTTTATTAGGGTCGGTCTCTATTCCCTCGGTGGAGACTATATGTCCCACATACTTTACAGAGGTTTGGAAGAACTGACATTTATCGATGGACAGTTTCAGGCCAAAGTCTTCCAGTCGGTCCAACACCTTGAATAATCTGCTCTCATGTTCCTCCAGTGAGCTGCCAAACACAATAACATCGTCTAGGTATACCAGGCACTCTAATAAGTTCATGTCCCCCACTGCACGCTCCATCAGTCGTTGAAAAGTGGCTGGGGCACCTGAAATCCCTTGAGGCATCCTCCATGAATTCATAGAAGCCGGACAGATAAAGGCGGCCTTCTCCCGATCTTCTGGGGCCATCGGGATCTGGTAGTACCCACTGCGAAGATCCAGCACAGAGAACCACTTGCTACCATTCAGGCAGTCCAAAGCATCCTGAATGCGGGGCATTGTATACTGATCAGGGATAGTCCGCCGGTTTAAAGTGCGATAATCCACGCACATCCTTACTGTCCCATTCTTTTTTCTCACTGCCACGATGGGGGAAGCATGGGGCTTCTGGATTCTTGAATTACACCAGCAGCAAGCATCTCTTGCAGATGCCGTCTCACATCATCTGTGTCAGCAGGGGCCAGGCGTCCAGACCTCTCACGAAATGGCCTTTCATCATGCTGCCAAATGTGGTGCTCAGCTCCTTGCACACATCCTACATCCCATTCCTTTAAAGAAAACACCTGGTCTCTCTGGGCAAGCTTTCTACTGATTCTCATCTTCCAGTCTGCTGGCAGCGGGGAGTCCCCAAAATCAAACAAGTCGGGCGTCACTCTGTCATTTCCCCCTGAACACTTGTTACTGGGTAGCACTGCAGTATCTGCACAATGTACATTAGCCAGGGTGCAACCTCTATTTACTTGAATCTCTCTATCAGACACATTATGAACTGGGACCATTACCCTTCTGGCAAAAGCATGGGCTCTGACAGGCAAAATACTTAGCTTGACCATCAGTCCTTCTGGCAATTTCCCATCGCCTGATGCATCCAGCATGAGGATTTTATTCTTGACATCCTTTCTGATACGGACTTCCCCCTGTAGGGTACACTGGGCATTTGGCGCCAGGATCAGAAACTCTGGATCCTTCTTCCAGACAATTCCAACCGGTTCCTCTGGTTCCACTTTTTTAGCATCTCTCTGTGCCTCATAGGCCTTCTTGATGAAGGCCAGAATTCTTAAACCTCTACTAGTCTTTGACCCCTGTTTTTCATAACACAACTGCGCCAGCCATCCAAACATATGTGCATTTGTCCCAATTAGTAGAGGAACCCCATCATACAGTCCAGTAGGAGGACACACTAAGGCCAGGGTCTCTACTTGCTCTGCCACTCCAGCCACGGAGGTGGGAAAAGACAGCCAAATTCGGATATATCCAGAGTAGGGGTAGGCCTTCTCACTTAACCCCCAGACGTGCAGCCCCTCCAATGGTTGTAAGGGTACATCAGACAAATGCTTCTGATACCAGTCTTGGAACATAATTGTCACTTGGGAGCCACTGTCTAATACAGCTCTGGCAGACACTGCATTCACCTTTACAGTGGTCTCCATGGAGGGACCCACTATTCTGGACCAGTCTGGAGAGGCAGTAGTGGGGTCCTGGGCAACTGACCTTGCCACAAAGGGACGTGAGTTAGCATTTCTGAGACACTCACTGGAATCATTTCGTGCAGCTCTTAACCACTGATTTCTTCTCTGAAGCTCTCCCTGTAGCCTATATACCACTTTGTCTGGGTCCTTTGGGGACCGGCACTCTCTCTTCATGTGCCCAGCCTTCCCACAATTATAGCAAAACATACTTTCTGGAATTTGAGCTGGCCGAGGCATCACACTGGGGGCCAGGTCGTGGGTGTTGTTAACTGGGAACCTTGGGGCCATCTCGGTCTGCAGCGTGATAAGTATTTGGAGGTATCGTGTCAATTTCCCCACTTCCATGGTCAAGACATCGAGTTTTGAGCTGTTGTCAGCAGGAGATGCATGGGTGGGTACCCCCACCCACATAGCAGATGCAGTCGGATGAGGGTCGGGGCCTGTACTTGCAGGAGTGGCCTTCATAAAGAGACTGTTTTTTATTTCCCTGAACTCTCTCAGCAGTTCACCCCATGGTGGCACACCCTTTTCCTTCTCAGAGCACTCATTAACTGCCAACCTCTGCCCCTGAACTTCACTTAACGGGTCACCCTCAGTCACTTGGGTGGTAGCAGCAGCTATTGGTGCAAGTCCCTCCCGGGATCGCCTTTTCTCAACCCCTCGAGTTTCTCTCATTAGCTCATCATAGGAGCGTGGGGATTCCAGTTGATTGGCCAGGCGTAACTGAAGCAACAGCAGTTCTGAGAAGGGGGCAGACTTAAGGATCCTGTCCAGCCTGGTTTGGACCAACTCAATCACTGGCAAACTACCCTTTCTGAGGCATTCTTGCAACAATTTTTCCAGCCAAGATACATACACAGACAACAACTCCCCTTGGTACTGTTGTGCATTTCTTACTCTCCACCACAGGTCCTCATCGGAATCTGGGCTCCCATACACATTCTCCAAGGCCTCAAGATAGTCCTGTGCAGTCGCTTCAGGGTTACTGGCCCGTTTGGCATGGATGGTAGCCAAGGCAGGACCTCGGAGGCTCTCACTTAACCTCTTTCGCTTTTCTGCTTCCGAGCATTGCCATTCTAGCACTTGAGGGGCAACATAGTCTATCCAGGTCTCCCAGTCATCCTCCCCTTGTGGGGTGGGGAGGGTGCCAGAGAAAATTTTCAACCTGCGGTAAAAGTCGTGACTATTGGCAGGTACGGCCATAGGGACTAGCACTGGCACAGAAGGAGGGGCAGTAACGGGTGCTGGAGGGGGAGAGAGTGTTGGTGGAGGAACGTTCTCAGGTGGTAATAATAGTTTCTTTAATTCCACCACAGTTTTCCCTTCCTCCAGCAACAATTTAACAAATTTCTCCTCAAAAGTTTCAGATAGTGGGGGCTCATCCCCCTTGGGTCTTTACTGTCCTTAGTTATCACTCTCCAAGCAGTGAGCGCTCCCTCTGGGGTAATAGTCTGTGGCACTTTGGAGCTATCTATGGGGTCTTTATACTCTTCTAGGGCCATGAAAGTGTGGGTGAGCAGATCAGCATGTCGACCCACCACCACAGGGTTTTGTAAACCTTCCACCTTGGAAAGTACTCCCTGTACAGTGTCCGTATTGATACCAAGGGGGATGTCCAGGATAAGCATAGCATTTTGGGGGTCGATCTCCTCCCCAGTACACCACTCCACCAACCGGTGCACAGCCACTTCTGTCGGGGTACTCATTTATTTTTTTAAGAGTGGTTCATAAATGTGGCCACTAGAGGACACAAAATCCCAGCGGTGAGCCTCCAAGATGTAACCCCCAGGTGGCGCTGTCCCAAGGGCTACTACCCCTGCCTGCTTGACTACTGACAGGTTGAGGGGCCTAGGTTCTATGGCGGGTGCCTCCACCCAGAGGTCAGGGTTTGTAGTGGTTAGATTAGCTTGGTCACAGCCCTCTGGGACACTGAGACCCCTTTTATTCCCTCTAGTGGCTCACGCAGTACACAGGAGTTACAGCCCCAATACCCCACATATACACACTGTTCACTCATAAAGTACCACTTACCCTCGAGACTGATTCTGCAGCACGTCTCTGAGGACCCCCTGTAAAATAAGGTTAAACAACATACACAGCAAAATACAATACTGTTTCCATAAGTACCAACAACACAGACATTATATAGTATAACAACAACAAATCTGATTTATTTAGGGGACAATAACACGGGAGGGGGCAATCAGGTTAATTGGCAGAATTAAATCACAGTACTGTGCACACATACAGGGTCTGCAAAGTCACACTCTGGGTACCCAGGTTTGGGGGGGGGCTAGCCAGGTCGATTGCCCGGCGTTGGCCTGCAGGTGCAGATGGACAGGGCCCTGTAGAAGAAAACATATGCACAACACCCAATTTTAATCCGGAGCCGGATGGCTCAGTCTATGAAGAAGTGAAACAACAATAATTAGATGACACACTTGTAATTGAAAACAGGCTGCAGGGGAATACCCTGATTTGTACTCACAATACCCAAGCTGAGAACTGGATGGTGAATGTTCTTCTGGGTTGCCAGAACAACAAGGCATGGCGACAAGGTCCTTGTGACTGGACCCCACTGCAGTAGATAGCAAACGGATTTAGTCCGAGACAAGCTGGGATTTGCTTCCAACTTCAGCACACAGGACACAGCACAGGGGATTGGAAATAGCGATTCCCCACAAGCACTACGCACATTCATATGTAAAAGGAAAGTACTATACCAGGCAGGCTGCTC
Organism: Neoceratodus forsteri; assembly: GCA_016271365.2. Taxonomy (NCBI): domain Eukaryota; kingdom Metazoa; phylum Chordata; order Ceratodontiformes; family Ceratodontidae; genus Neoceratodus; species Neoceratodus forsteri. The sequence continues at coordinate 244,404,770 of CM057451.1, forward strand.
CTAGATCCTGATCGCAATTACTGCAAAATACCTGGGAGCACACACAGTAGCTTCAGTTCCTGACAGGCCGAGCGCGATTCAGCAGTTTCTCCAGTCTTCTGCAGGGTAAGCCTGGTTTCCACTCTTCAGATTTCCTACTTTTTCCTCACAAATCGGATTCAGTCCGAACTGGCACTTACAACGGCTGCAGGCCGAACCTCAGGGCCTCACATGCGCTTCCCGCGTGACTCACTACACCGCAGAAGCACAGAGCTCCTTCTCTCTTCACTGTCGCAACTGATCTGATCTTTCCAGTCACAGAGCAAGGCATTTCCTTTAGCTCCACACCATTCTGTTGGCTGGTTCAGCTGTCACTCACAATGAGACTCCCTCTGTTGGTGAAAAAAGGTGTCAAGGTCAAAACTACATTTCCAGAGTTACTTCCCATACAATCCCCCTTGTGGCTGGCTCAAAATTGAGAGTCCAAGTTCTGATTCGCCCACAGGCTCCATTTTAAGGAACCCCTCCCTATTGGTTGGTCCATTTCAGCAGTTCAGGACCAAAATGAAAGAGCTACACTGAAACAGTTCGTGCTGAAATGAAGACAGGTTAGACAAACTACATTTTCTCAGTCACTCCAAATGATTTCTGGCAAATAGTTATATCTTTCAACAAGGCTCCTCTGCACATGTAGCTACTGGCAGAAACGGAGCGAATTGACAGCAGCTCGGGCGGGATTTGAGCATTAAATACACAGTTCCCCCATATAAACTAATTAAGTCTGCAAGCAGACAGCTCTTAAAGGGACAGTACGTGGAGGCTCAAATAGCACTCACTTGGAACCACATTTAAACAACTTAAACACTGAACACCGCCCAGACTTGGAGCATTCAGACAAGCTCCTGGAAGACTTTTGGGAACCCCCATTTGCAGGGGAGGTTACACAAACCTAGAAGAAAAAAGATCAGGTAAAACTAGGTGTAACCCCCCCCTACAAATGGGGGTTCCCAAAAAGTCTTCCTTGAGCTTGCCTAAATGCTCACTGCCAGACTGGTGTTCTGCATTTTAGCAGTTTAAATATATTGCCAGAGAGTGCCTGTATAGCCTCTGTGTACTGTCTCTTTAAGAGCTGCCTGGATTGCAGTCATAATTAATCTGAGAGGTAGCTCTGTTAGAAGATGTACTTGTTTGCTGATCATTTATTGGAGTAGTAATAATATTGCAGTTTGTTCTAACCTGCCTTCTTTGCAGCATGGACAGTTCTGCTTGTTTCCATCATCTTGGTCCTGGACTGTCAGAATGGGCCAATCAGTACATTTGGGACTCCTGCCTACAGGGGCTTAGTGGGGCCAAAACTTGTAAGAATTGTAGTTTTGGGCTTTTGGCGCCTAAAATAACCTGGAGGGGGAGCCCTTGTTGTGACTGACAGACAGCTCAGCTAACCGAACCTTTTGGATCTTCGGGAGAGTCCCACACTACTTGCAGTTTCAGTTAGATCTGAGTTGGGAAGTGAAGAAGTAACAGCTTGAGATAGTTTGAGCAGCAATCCATAGTGGATTTGTGCTGGAGAACTGTGAAAGGCCTGGGTTTCGCCTGCATGTCTGCCTGCTGTTCCTGAGAGGGAACTTGTGCTTTTTTTGGACTGAATCTGAATTTGGAGAGCGAATTAAGCCACTGAATTGTGACCAGGCTTTAACCTGAAGAAGACCGAAGATTTTCTGAATGCGATCGGCCTGTCAGGAATTCTAGCTACCTCTGAACTCCCGGAATGTGCAGAGACTCTGTAATTGCGACTGGAGAGCCATTTGCCTGGTACAGTGGAATTTTCTTACATGTGAATGTGCTGTGTGCTTATAGTGGGTCGTGATTTGGTTCCCCACTGTGTGTCTGAACTATGTTTTGCTTGCTGGAGGCTGTATCCAGCTCCACGGACTGAATCTGTATCCATTTCCATTTGCCTGGGCCCTGCTACACTGGCCCAGCCAGAATACTTGCTACACAGAGAAAGTCATTGACGAGAGACTGGCCTGGGGATCAGCCCCCTGTTCAACGCCTTGAACAGGAATGATGCCTCGGTGATTCATGTGGGCCCTGCTTCACTGGGCACTCCAGCTCAACAGCCTGCAGTCTTAATTTCGTTCTGCCTGTGTCCAGTATTGGGTATTGTGAGTAAACATCATGGTAGCTCCCTGCAACAACAGCTAAATCTAAAAGTGTTGTCATCTGATTGTCTTGTTGTCTTTTCTTTCATGAACTGAGCCCTCCGGCTCCGGATTACAAATCGTGTGTGTTGTACATGTTGCTTTCCTCCATCACAGGGCCCCAACCAGTTGCAACGTTCCTGGCTAGCCCACCGTTTTCCTATCTGGGTACCCAGAGTGTGTGACTGTGTAGGGACTCTGAACTGCATGCATAACTGTCTGATTAATATAGCTTTTAAGCAAATCAACCCGATTACACCCCTCCCTTGTTCAAGTCCCCTGAATAAATCAGATTTAACTTTGTTTGCATTTAACCTGACTGTGGTTCCAGTTTGTGCCAAAAGTATTGTACTGTTGCTATTTGCTGTGCTTAACCTTGTTTTACAGGGGCCCCCAGGATCAAGCTAGAGGAACCAGCCCTGGTGGTAAGTGCAAACAGTGTGGGTAATTGCCTGGTGAATAAGGGTCATTGTGAGAGTAATTATTGTATATTGTTCAGGCCACTAGATGGGAAGGGGGGGGTGTTAACAGTGTCCCAGAGGGCTGTGCTCAGGTTTTCTCGACCACTAACAACCCTGACCTCTGGGTGGAGGCACCAGTTTCATTACCCAGGCCCCTTAACCTGCTACTAGCCAAGCAGGCAGGGGTAGTAGCCCTTGGGATAGCACCACCTAGGGGTTATTTTGTCAGCAAACCTTACTAACAGGGACAGCATTGCAGACGTCATCGTGTTCAGTCTCCTAAGGACCAGCAATCACCTACAGTGTAATTCAACATTAAGACAGGTGCAGAGACAAACCACATGAAAGCTGCCTCAGAAGCTGCCTGGTAGGGAAGGAATGGCAGGAAGGGGTAGAAAAACAGTGGGAAAAAATGAGAGGGCATAATTAAGGCAACCAGCTTGTGCATGGAGGAGATGAGCAAAAGCAAAAGATAGAAAGATTGTTATGGCATTTTAAGGAAGTGGCCATGGCTGTGAAGGAAAAAAAGGCTGGCATTCAGGATGTATGTAAGAAATGCAGAGGGAGAAAGACAGAGAGGTGTACCAAGTAAAAAAGAGGGAAGCAGACAAAGCAGTGAGGAGAGCAAAGACACAGACAGAGGAAAGGATAGTCAAAGGGGAAGCTAAAGGAGATAAAACTTTCTTCAGGTACATAAGCAAGAAGAAGAAAACGAAAGTGGGAATAGTTAGGATTAGGAGAATGGCTAAGAGAGAGACTGCATAGAAGAGGATCAGGAAAAAAACAAACACCCTGAAGAGGTACTTTTGCTCAGGCTTCACAGTAGAAGGGAAGGGAACCACCAGGGAGCAACTGGAAAAATGCGGGTGAGGAGGTGAACACAAGTCCATTTCCAAAGAGAAGATCCTGAAAGGACTTGCAGATCTGAAAGTGGACAAGACCATGGGACCAGACAGGACACACCTAAGAGTAGTAAAGGAACTCAGGGAGGTGCTTTTTGCATCACTGACGGCATTATTCAACAGGTCGCTGGAAACAGGTGTGGTTCCAGAGGAGTGGAGGAGAGCAGATATGGTCCCACTCCATAAGAGAGGCAGTGAGGAGGCAAACAACTGTAGGCTGGTCAGTCTCACATCAGTGGTGGGGAAACTAATGGAATCCCTGTTAAAAGAGAGGTTAGTTGGGACAGTTTTGCACTTGTGGAGTCCAAGGAAAAATGTCTGCACAACAAATGTAATCAAAGTATTTTATTCCAGCACTTGATGAAGGCACTATGTGGGTTGAAATGCCGTGGCAGTGGGTGCTAGCTGGGACCGTCCTAGTGCTGGAATAAAATACTTTGACTACATTTTTTATGCTGACCTTTTTCCTTGGACACCATGCATGCAGAACTGTTGTACCTCTTGTTTGTAGGCTGGCCGCCATGTTTTGTACCACCTTCCTATCCAGTGTGCACCACTGCTTTCTCTTAAAGAAGAGGTTGGTAGAGTATCTTGAACCTATAGGGCAATGAGACCAAATGCAGCATGGATTCACGGGGAGCAAATCATGTCAGAAAAATCTGATTGATTTCTTTGACTGGGAGACTGGAGAAATAGATCCGTGGAAGGCAGTGGATGTGGCCTATTTGGACTTAAGCAAGGCCTTTGACACTGTGCCACACAGGAGAATAATAAAGAAATTAAGTGGTCTGGGGTGGGATAAAGCGGTAAATAGGGTAAGTAACTGTCTACTGGATAGGTCGCAGGGTGGTGGTAAATGGTACTCACTCTAATGAGGGGAGAGTGACCAGTAGGGTGCCACAGGAGTCAGTACTGGGTTCAGTCCTCTTCAAAGTCTTCATAAGTGACATTGCAGAAAGACTGGAAGGGAAGGTGTGTCTGTTTTCAGATGACACCAGAGTCTGTAATAGGGTGGATACTCAGGAGGGGGTGGAGAGAATGCATAGGGACCTTGGAAAACTTAAGGAGTGATCAAGGGCATGGATGCCGGGACTCAATGCCAAAAAGTGTGAAATCATGCACTAGAGCATAAAAACCCAGGGGGAGAGTATAGGATGGGAGGGACTGACAGTCACTAAGTAGGAAAGGGACCTTGGGGTAATCATTTCTGGTGACCTCAAAATGGCATGGCAGTGTGACAAAGCAGTGGGCAGGGCCAGTGGGATGCTGGGATGCACAGGGAGAGCTATCACCAGCTGGAGAAGGGAGGTGGTGCTAACTCTGTATTGATCTCTGGAGAGACCCTACCTGGAGTACTGTGTCCAGTCCTGGATGCTTTGCCTCAGAAAGGATGTAGAAAGGGTGGAGGTAGTCCAAAGAATGGTAACTAAAACGATGCAGGAGTTGCATCAAAAGCCCTACGAGGAGAGATTGAGGGGTCTCAACATGCACACCCTAGAAGAGATGATGGCGAGAGGAGACATAATAGAGACACACAAATATCTCACAAGGGTTAACAAGGTGCAGGAGGGGAGTCTCTTTCAAATGAAAAAGAGCACCAGGCTCAGAAGGCATGCGATAAAGATGGAGGGTGGGAAATTTAGGAGGGATGTGAGGAAGTACTTCTTCACTTAAAGAGAGGTAGACACCTGGGGCTGGATTTTCAAAGAGCTGCTAGGTCAGCGCACGTTACACCGATCCCCACCTGCAGCAAACTCTGGGTGTGCTTGGGACCCTGCACCGTATTTTAGTACAGCAGGGGTCCCTACACCAAAATCCACAGAGTTGCCGCAGCCAGAGCATTGCAGCAAACTGGTGGTGCATCGGAGGAGTTTAATGGAGGGTCCCGTCAACTTTCACTGCCCAGTGCAATGCCAGCCCAGACCTGCGATGTTGGGGGGGGGGGGAATCCCGCAAGCTCATGGGACAGTGAAAATGGACCTGTGGGGGTGCTATAGTGGGCTGCATGGGCATGGTGGTGTGGCAGGGTACATTAGTGGCACTGGGCAGCTGTGCCCTTGACAGTTCCATGGACCTGCAGACAGGGTACTCCATGGTATGCATGCACAAATCCCATCTTGGCCCTCCTGGCGCCACCAGCCCTGGCAGCTGTCCCAGAGTTTGCAAAGGCCCTGACATGCAGAGATAGTCAATGGCGACAGGGTACTAGGTGCAGTTGTTGGATGGGGCCTACCCCAAGCAGTGTGACATACCACTGTTGCACAGCCCGCCATGTGGTGGTATACTGCAGGTACAGGTGCCAGAGCAGGTATGGCAGTGTGTTAGGGCACCCCAATAGGCAGGGACCAGAAAGGGGTCTGTCAGATGGCATGACAAAGGACCAGCGCCACAAATACCGGAGTGGGGAAACTCTGTCCCTGCCACTGTAACCTGCCTTTTGGAACATTGTTCAGGACAGGTCAGGTGGGTGGGGCCACACTGTACATCACCCATGTATGTGAGGGGACAGTCCCTGACACTGACATAGGGCATCTGCATGGATTTGCCTGAATTGTTCCAACACAGCAGGGTATGGTGGCAGGGATGGAGCTTCTCCACTCTGGTATATGTGGTGCCAGTCCTTTGTCCTGCTGTCTGCCAGATCCCATTCTGACACCTGCTTATTGGGGTGCCCTAACACCCTGCTGTACCTACTCTGCCACCCGTACCTGCAGTATACCACTACATGTTGGGCTGTGCAGCAGGGGCATGTTATGCTGCCTGGGGTACATTCCTTTCCATCAACTGCACCTAGTACCCTACAACCATAGACTATCTCCGCATGTCGGGGCCTTTCCAAGCTTCAGGATGGCTGACAGGGCTGGTGGCAGCAGAGGGTCTGGGACAGGGTCTGTACCCTACCACACCTGCCATGCCAAGACCACCCACTGTGGCATCCTCACAGGTCTGTTGTCACTGTCCCGTGGGCTTGCAGGCTCCCCCCCAACTTGGCACACTCACAACCTGCGGTGCACAGGCTATTAGATCAGCTCATGGCTAGTCTAACCATAGCTGCTACTTGTGGCCACAGTAGAGCTTTCAAAATCCTGAATAAGGGGATTCTGCAGCCCTGCCATGGTGCAAGCCCTCTTCCGCCTTGGTGTATCGCCCCTTTTGGTGCAAGGGTGGCGCAGGACTGGTTTGCTGCATCGCCTCCCATTTCTGATGCAGTTGCATTTGAAAATCGGGATTGTGTCAACTTTTGACACAAGGTGACACTTATGTCAATTCCCTTTGACACAGGCACCTTTTGTCAAAAGCGGGGCTTTGAATAGCGAGCTCCTGGAAAAGACTGCCTTCAGAAGTGGTGGAGGCAAACAATAACTGGCCTCATGCATGCATGGGATAGACATAGTGGAAAATTAGTAAATAAGCAGGGAGGAGGGAGGGTTGCCAGAGACCAGGACATAGTGCGTCAGGAGAAGTGGGTTGGCATGAAAAATGAGTCTTGAAATATTTCAGCTATTCACTTTATTCCATTTCTGACAGGACCTGTATGAATGAGGATGCAATTTCACAATCACAAAAAGGAAATTTTTTTTTAAAAAACTACATTACAGATTTCCTATAAATATATAAGTGTTGAGACTGGCCCAGTGGCATGGAGGGCTGAGGTGCTGGTGCCTTACCTCCTGCCACACTAGCGACCGTGTTTGGTGGCAAGCACAGGTTGCTGGGGGTCAGCCAGGAAGGGAAAGGATTGATTGTCCGACGGCTGCTCTCCTTTCCTGGGGAGGAGGACCTGAACTTTCTGCTGAATGACTGCCACCTGGTGGAGGCCAGGTGGCAATGTGGGTCTAGGATGGCAGTAGAAGAGAGGGCCATGGAACAGCAGGGTGTGCACGCGCCTACGCGCGCACTGGTGCGTGGGAACAGGGAAAAAAAAATGGAAAAGTGATGGTTCCAGACCAGTGAAGCCTGTTGCCTGCCCCCCACTCCAGTATCACCAGAGGTTGGTAAGATGCTGGGTGGGGAGGCAGGGACAGGGCCGAGAGCCCATCGGAGCTGACCCACTGGGAGAAAACGCTATATAAAGAAAATATATGTAAGTGGGGACCTTATGATTGGTGTGAACAGCATGAGTATAGGTAAATCATTTATAACATAAGGTCCCCTCATGCAATAAGATAGGGCCTTGAAAAATACATTTTTTAGCTTTTTTTTTTAATATTATTTCTAAAAGTTTGTGGGTTTATTTTTTAAACTAGTGGTACTGTGCATTCCCCATACCATTTGCCATAGCCATTGGCATGGAGGTGTGTCAGAATGACAAGCTGACACTGTGACATGGCAGTTCATTGGTACCTCAGAACTTCCCCAGGAGTTGCAAACCACTGCCGCAGAGGTTGTGCAGCAATTGGAAATCTTGCCACAGAACTTGGTCCCAAAGTGCTACAGAAAACTTGGGGCCTTGCTAACCACCTCCTATCCGGCTAGTGGTGGGAGGCTCTTGCTCCATACTCATCTAGATCTTTGTGCCACCTAGTGTGCTCTGCTTCTTTCTTTAAAAGTTGGTAGTCGGGTTTTATTTTGCTGTTTATTCATATTCTTATATCCTTTATCTAGGCCTTTGGGCTAGGAAACTTCTTAGCCCTCTCTCTATATTTTTTCCCACTTTGTTTCTCACCTGGCAAACAGAACTGAGGTGACTGAGTGAGCCGGCAATGATTATTGGCTAGTGCATGACAGCACGTGGACTGTGCAGGTGCCATGATCAGTAGCTGTGGCTGGTTCCTTCCCCATTAAAACGTTTGCTCCCGTGGGGTCCTAGTGCCTCTGGCCCTATACCCATAAGTGGTAATTAATGGTGAAGGTACTCTGGAAGATCAAATGTTATGTTACATAGTTACTTTCACGTCTCCCCTCTTCTTCTCTGCTTATGTAATGTACTGCTGGTGGATATCAACAGTCCACTAGATTCCTGGCGATATGCTGTTATTTCAGTCATACTGAACCCAGGTAAACCCCCTGAGTTATGTGATTTCTTTTCCATCAGATTTCAGTGTTAAACACTGATATAAATTATTTATGTCCCTACTGACTTGCAGAGTGGTTACTTTCCTCCCTCGACTCTTCCACCTAGATCAAATTGGGTTCATGAGATCCCACCAAACAATACACATCTGTCTCTCTCTCTCTCTCTCTCTCTGTATTCTGCAGGATGTATCTCATACGCAGTCCTCCTCACTTACTCTAAGTTTAGACATGGAGAAGGCATTCCACAGTGTATCATAGACCTTTCTCCGTGCCTCACTCCAGCAGGTTGGGTTCCCTCCCATTTTCATAGAACTCCTCTTTTCAGAAACACGCTAAGAGTGCGCACTCAGGAATGTGGTGCCATAGGAACCAACTAATTAGATTTTCAAAGACGTTCCTAGCACACACAAGCCAAAAATCAGGACGCCTGTTACATTAGAACAAAGTTTTTATTTAAAACATAGCCGATTGCTCGCCTGACATGTTTCGGAGTAACATCGTTTTTCAAAGGCTAAATAGTAAATGAACACACACCATATAAATACAATGCTGTCATAATTAGAACTCATTAGTGCAGCTGAAATCAATCACCACTACTTAAACAACACCACTAACCCGAACCCATTATTTACACTATATAGAGCAAAAAGCTCAAAGTACACGGTTTATGTTAAAAACTCAGCATAATACAAAAAGTATCACAATCTCATAAATAAGTTTTAGAAAACTATAGCATAACACTAAATCATTCTCACAAAATAAAAATGAAATAAAACAGTTAATCAGAGAAACACCAAGACTATAATAGAAGAATGGGGAGGGGGTAGAAAAAGCAAATAGCATCCATCCGCAACGTTTATAACCACACAACATTTTCATTTTTATATTTTTACAGTCTTCGTGTAAATATTTACAAGTGTTAATTTATTGTAAGAATTCTAAAGCAGCTCCTCTTTTCAGTCTACAACCAGCCTATGGCACAGGTCAAGGCTAATGGACATCTTTTATTTTTATTTTTTTTTATTTATTTATTGAAAACTTTGCAGAATTACCCTTGAGCACAAGTGCTCATTTACAAAGGTTCCACGTCAAATATGTAGTCACAAAAAACATTACAAGTACAGTAAGCAGTTCCAGAGGAAATGCAGTTGAGTCAGGCTCAAACGCACTTAAGGCAGAACAGTTATATACTGTTTTGAACAGAAAGAAAATCCACACAGATCATTGTATAAAAAAAAATCACAGGTAATGTACAGAGAGAAAGCAAATAAAACTGTTTAATGGTTAGAATTGCATTGCACTGCAAATGCAGATCGCAAAGATCATGTAAACTGATTAAACTTGGGGAGATTCAGCAGTGTATCAGGAAATTAATTTAACCAGTTGGCGGTCCTGACAGCAAATGACCGCTTGCCCAGCTGAGTATGACTGAAAGGAGGCTTAAGGGCATTCCCAGCCATGCTCCTGGTGTTGTATTGGTTGGAGACAGTGTGGAAGCAGTTTGTTAAAGCAGAGGGTGTTAGACCCAAGAATGCCTTTTTTAGCTAGCAAACAGATCTGAAGTTTTATTCTGCTGGGTAAAAGTAGCCAGTTAGGGAGTGCATAAAGGGTACAACTATGAGTGTGGTTATCTGCACCAAGTACAAAGCATCACGGCTTATTACAGATCAGCTTTACTCTGTTTAGCACTGTGTCACAGGCAGCTGCACAGACAGGGAGCTCATATCTATAAGTGACAGAATGGAGCTTGCCGCACTACGGCATCTAGCAACCCAAGTGAGATTGTTCCTGTTCTGGTACAGGGCACCCAGTCTTCTGTTAACTATGGCTGTCAGACTGTCAACATGAGATGCGAAGATAAGGGGCTAGATTCACAAAACCTTGCCCCATCACAAACCCAGTTTCTGCCATGCAAACTGGGTTTTGCCTCAGTGTGGTATTCATAAATGCCCAGTTTGCACCCACAAGCTGGGTTTGTGGCGGGGCAAACTTTTGAGGGGGCCGCAATGGAAATGAGGGGGTGGGAACCTGCAGATGGGCGCATTCCCATTCACTAAAGATTTTCTCCTTGCTAGGGCCATTTGTGGGGTACCCTTGCATGGAGAAAATACTGCCGACAGAGACCTGATGGTACAGTATTCCGCGCAACCCTTGTGGCTGCCGGAGGTATTGCCGAGCCCCGACTCTGTCATAACAATAAGAAAATGTCATTGGTGGCGTAGTGGTCTCTCCCTGTGTCCGATGCCAATCCCTGATTCTGGAAGAATAAAATAAAAATGTCAGTGGTGTTGTAGTGGCCCCATCCCCCTCCCAGTTCTCCGATTGCCATCCCATAGGTTTTAAAAAATTATCTTTTTTGGAGGTATCTCAGTTATCAGGTTACATCATAGGAACTTCACCGTCAGTGAATTGAGAATCGATATGGAAGGTTTTTAGAAGTACAACTGGGCCCGCCTATGCTGTCAGTTGACATCACCTACCCTAGAAGGACATTGGCAGGCCCACACCCTCTTCAGTTCTTTCCCACCGTTGACTTGCAAGCACAGTCTCTGCAAAAGAGTTCTCGCAATGTTCGTGCCTTTTTGTGGCCTACAGCCTTTTTTTTTTTACACAACCCTCACAAATCTTTTTTCAGAGATTTATTTTTGTTTTTTCTTTCAGGTGGAGAGTTAAACCTTCAACTTCTCTCTTCCGTCGCTGTGTAAAGAAGATTGCCTCTAACAACGAGCACTCTGTTTGTGTTTGCTGTCTTGAGCCTGGTCACTAGAGTTTGTTTTTTTTTAACCAGAAAAGACACACTAAGCTGAAGCTTGTTTCCAGGTGTGACCTGGGAGCACAGGAAAGTTAAGTGACTTGCTCAGGGTCACACAGTAGCAAGTGGGGGCTGTGAGATTCAGACCCAGGTCTCCAGGTTTGCAGCTCAGAGCCTTAAACCACTGTGCTATACTGCCTCCTCAACACTTTCACTATGCCTTGGACTGTGAGCTCTGCCAACAGTTTAACCAAACCACCCTTAGGCAATGTAGAAAGGCTCTCTGTGCCTTCATGGAACAGCAGGTAGCCAGCTCAAAGCCAGGTCCTCTGGAGCACCGACCAACCAGTTGACCTCTGGGACCAAGAGATCCAAGGCCTTCTATTACATTACAGTCTTTTAGAAGTGCGGTTCCCGGTTCTTATCGGTTCTAAAAAAACGGATTTAATTACGTTTTTTTCCGACCAATACACGGTTAGAACCGATATGAGTCTTGCTTGGCAGGTTGCTGTAAACGGCAAGTTTTTGGTTGAAGCTGGCGCTATGTCTGAGAAACCCAAAAGAAAACTGGGCCCACTGTTTCAGTAGTGTGTTGTATGGGGAAGCTCTTGCCAGCTGACCCCACACCACATGTGTTTATTGTCTGGGGTTTGACCACCTCAATTCAGACTGCCAGATTTGCAAGGGTTTTCCTGCAGCTACCCTGGATGAGAGAGTTGGTAGACTCAGGAACAGGAGGCCAAAAGTCTGCTGACCGGATGGCCAGCCGGTTCAGTTTCAACCAACCGAGGGAGTGCCTCTGACCAGGCGATACTCGGGCGAAGGAGAGTCGACTCTGAGGAGTCGGTTCCAACAAAGAAATCTAGAAAATAAGCTGGTGGAGTCAAAACTTCCTCTCCAACCACTGAAGAAGTAGCTAAAGCAATAAAAATTGTTCAGTCACTTTCTTCAGCCGACCGAACCGCATCATCAGGTAAGCGCTCGGTTCGGTCGGTTCCTCCGGTTCAAGAGTATTATTTAGAGGAATTTTATGAACCAGAGGAGGGGAAGAGGAGTATGAGGAGAGTGAATGTGGTTTTGAAAGTTTGGATGTGCCCATTGAACCGGACATCTCTCCAGACAGACCTTCAGGAGTGTCTCCCCCTAGGCTTTCTGAGTCCCCTTCTCATTTCATGTTTTATAAAAAAAGTGGCTGAAACCCTCCAGCTCCCTATGGAGGAATCTGTGGATGATCAGGAGGAGCCTGATTTTGTAGAAATGATGGATATCCCAGAGTCTAGGAGACTGTCTATTCCTCTGCATAAATCTTTTTGGAAACAGACAATAAAAGATTTTAAAAGCTCCTCACACCATACCTCCTGTTGATAAAAGAATGGACAAAAGGTATGCATTATCAGGCTTTGATACGGAGTTCCTTACACAACAATGCAGCCATATGGGGATGGTGCAGGCTGCAGCCTGTGACAAGGCAAATGTTCCCTTAGCCTCTCACCCCCCAACAAGGACTCCAGAAAGATAGATGCTATGGCAAAGAAACAGTACATGGCAGCTTCCTTAGGACTCAGACAGGCTAATTATATGGCTTATGTTGCTAGATATCAAAAATCCAGATGGGATACTGTTTTAGCTCTAGCAAAGCAGGTTCCTGGCCAGCTGGCAAAAGAGCTGGAGCAGGTGGCCGCTGATGGTATTGAGGCATCCAAGGTGTAATTCCATGCTGCAGTGGACTCTAATGATGTATCATCTAGAGTCATGGCTATATCTGTGGCTCTCCGAGAATGGCTTGGCTCAGATGTACTAGCCTGTCACAGGATACCCAGACTAAGGCCATGGATTTCCTGTTAGGCAACTCTGTTTGGGGAGCAAACAGAGAATTACATGAAGAAAATGGATGAATATAGGACCACCTATAGGAGTGCACAAGCCAAGGAAAGGCAAGTCACTCCCCAAAGGCAGCCTCCCAGGGGCAGGGGTAGGCCTTTTCATATGCCTTTTTACCAAGCCCAGGCTTCCTCTTCAGCTTTTGCACAGAAGGGGTTCTTTAGAGGGAGAGGCAGACGGGGTGCAGGCAGGCCTGCTTCCACCCCTCAGCCTAAAGCCCCTGCCAAACAGGCACCCTGATGGGGCCCCAGGGCCGATTCTCCACTACCTGTAGGGGGCAGGCTGGCTTACTTTGTCCAGGACTGGGAGTATCTAACGTCAGACAAGTGGGTCCTGAAGTAGTAAGCCAGGGACTGGTTCTCAGCTTCAAAAATTTCCAAAGATGAGAATCAGATCCTTCCACCTGCAAATCCTTCAGAGGTCTTGCCCTGGAGGCAGAAGTCTCACCTCCTGGCTCTCAGAGCTGTGGAAAGGGTTCCACCCCTACACCAAGGCAAAAGGTTGTACTCCAGGTACTTCCTTACCCCAAAAAAGACAGGAGAATGGCGGCCCATCCTGGATCTCAGGTATCTAAACAAGCACCTTTTAAAACCAAAATTCAAAATGGTGACTCTGGGAATTATTTTACCCTCTTTAAGGCCAGAGGACTGGCTAGTGTCCCTGGACCTCAAGGATGCCTATTTTCATGTTCTCATCAGAAGCTTCCATCGAAAGTACCTCAGATTCGAACTGCCCTCAGGTCATTACCAGTTCAGAGCAATGCCCTTCGGCCTTACATCTGCCCCAAGGGTATTCACAAAATGCCTGGCAGTAGCAGTTGCCCACTTAAGAAGGCAAAAAATTGCCATATTTCCTTACTTGGACGACTGGCTCATAGTAGGCCAGTCCCCAGACCAAGTCAGGTTACACCTTCAAGTAACTCAGCAACTGCTAACTTTCTAGGTTTCTTCTCAATCTTCCAAAGTCAGTCCTAGAGCCTGTCCAGCTTCTTACCTTCATAGGTGCAGAACTGAACACAAAAGAAGCCAGAGCCTTCCTTCCTCTGGAAAGAGGACCCTGATTTCTCTGGCTTCCTCCTTCACCCTGCAGGTCTCTCGACCAGCAAGGCACTTTCTACAGCTCCTGGGACACATGGCTGCTTCGACAGCAGTAGTGCAGGGAGCCAGATTTCAGATGAGAGACATCCAGTTCCATTTGAGAGCCTTTTGGTCTCAAAGAAAGGACCCTCTAACCAAATTAATTCCAGTGACTCGAACCCTGATCCAGGCCCTTCAGTGGTGGCAGGACTAGGCACTTGAGACGGGGTCCCTCACCCCTCAGTCTCACTCCTTAATCCTTACTACAGATGCATCCCTATTGGGGTGGGAGTTCACATGGCCACCTCACCACCCAGGGATTGTGGTCCCCTCAGGAATCTCTGCTCCACATCAATCTGTTGGAACTCAGAGCAGTTTTTCTAGCACTTCAAGCTTTTTCCAAATCTGTTCAGAACAAGGTTATTCAGGTCAGAACAGACAATACCACCACAATGTGGTACATCAACAAGCAAGGGGGCACTCGGTCTACGGCCTTGTGCACCGAAGCAATGAAGTTGTGGTCTCTGGCTTACTCCCTGAACACCTCCCTTGTAGCAGTTCACCTCCCAGGCAAGGACAATGTCCTGGCAAATGCTCTCAGCAGGATTTCCCAAGGCCATCACGAATGGACTCTGGATCCCCTAGTTCTGGAGGTGGTATTTGCCAGATGGGGCACACCCCAGATAGATCTTTTTGCAGCCCCGGACAATCACCAACTTCCCCTTTTTTGTTGCAGGCCCCCAGTGTTGGGCTCAGTCCCTCTGGATGCCCTCCTTCTCAGTTGGAAAGGGAAGTTTCTCTATGCCTTTCCACCCTTCCCTCTCCTGTTCAAAGTGCTAGTAAAAATCAGATCTCAATCCTGCAAGATGATTCTGATTGCTCCAGACTGGCCCAGACAGCCCTGGTACCCACTCCTTATGTCCTTAGCAGTCCACCTTCCCCTGTGTCTTCCCAGGAATCACAATCTGTTATCCTGTGCTCAGGGGAGGGTTTGGTACCCGAACCTCAAATCTCTCAATCTCAAGGCCTGGCTCTTGAAGAGTTAGAGTTTGCTGACCTACACCTTGCCCAAGGTGTATTGATATTCTGAAGGCTTCCGAGCCTTCCACCAGGGCTACTATAATTCCAAATGGAAGAGATTTTCCATATGGTGCTCTGGGAAGTATATTTCCCAGAATCTGCTGACTTACCCACAGTCCTGGATTATATGGTTCATTTAAATACTTTAGGGCTGAGACCAGCTACCCTAAAAGTGCACTTGGCAGCCGTGTCTGCTTTCTTGTCAGCAGGTAAGCCCTCTTCTCTTTCAGCTCATCCTGTATTCTCCAAGTTTTCAAGGGTTGCTTCACCAACCCCCATTCAGGGATCCTTCCCTGCCTGGGATCTTAATATTTGCATTGCCCAGCTCATGCAACCCCTTTGAGCCCTTGTCTTCAGCAGAGCTCAAGTACTTGACTTGAAAACTGTGTTTTGTAGCCATCACTTCTGCCAGGCGCATATGAGTTACAAGATTGTCAGTGGAGCCTGATTTTATCTACTTCACAGAGATAAGGTAGTCCTCAGGACTAACCGAAAGTTCTTGCCTAAGGTGGTCTCAGATTTCCACCTTAATCTATATCTCTCCTGTGTACTTCACTGACCATTCCTCTTCTGGAGAGGAGGTTGCACAGTTTAGATGTCAAAGATCACTTAGCTACTACATAGATCGTATCAAAGGTCACAGGTTTAACTCCCTCCAACTGTTCCTCACTTATGGTGAGGTTGGCAAAGGAAACCTGCCACTAAAAGATCCATTGCCAGGTGGATCGCCTCTTGTATCCAATTCTGCTATGAAAAACTGGGTAAAGTTCTCCTCAGGCCTGAGGGCTCACTCCACCAGAGAGGTACAGTTATGCCTCTGGCTGCTGCCAGGGACATCCCTATCTTAGAGATATGTCAAGCAGCTACCTGGAAAACGGTGCACCCTTTTACTAAGCATTACTCCCTGACATCCAGGCTAGGAGTGATGCTCGTTTTGGCACAGCTGTGCTTCAGAGCCTATTTCCTAAGTAGGTTCTGTCCTCCTCCATGGAGGTACTGCTGTTTAGTTTCCGATATGTCATAATATAGCAAGACTTCATGTTGTTTGAAGAAAAAATTACTCACCTTAGTAATGTTGTTTCTTCTAATGGAGTCTTGCTATATTATGACCTCCCCCCCTGCCTGCCCCTCTCAGAACCTTACTCTTGGGGATGTGGGTGGGCAGGGCAGCGTTGGCACTTTTAGATGCCCACCTTGTTTTCACCCTTTTTGGGGTGATCTTGTTGTGTTTGTCATTTTTGGGTCTCCTGACTTGAGTCTTCATTGTGGCACCAAAAATGTGTTTATTTAATTAAGTAGTCAGTTGGCTAGTGTAGGTTTACACTTCCTACAGAGTCTTAGTGAGTTTTTCTCAAAGATCTGACAGTTTAAGTTTGAAGAACAACAGATAGAATTTTCAACTGAGCTCGAGCTCTAAGTTCCATGCCTGGCATGGACTTTAACTCTTTCACCTCCGGAGCAGTTCTAAGGTTGGGACAAACTGCATATGTCATAATATAGCAAGACTCCATTAGAAGAAACAACATTACTAAGGTGAGTAATTTTTTCTTGTCTGCCCCTCCTCTGTTGACAACAGGCTTGTCGCCGACGGTGGCCTTTTCTAGACCCAACCCTTCCCCATCGAAGGCTACGGGCTCGTCGGGCGTACATTTGAGACCGATGAAATCAGTGCCATCGATCCCTCCTTCAGTGACCATGGACCAGAACGAAGTTCTAGTCTGTTTCACTAATGTGATTGTCTAGCAGTTTGCTGCCTTTAACAGACCTTCATTGCCAGTGCCTTTGCCATTGATTCCTGTTCGTTGGCCCCGGGAGCCAGCACACGGACTGTCGACGATGCCTCCAATGCCAGATGCAGATGAAGAGGTTGACGTCAAGGAGGAATACCACTCTGACCTCATATTTCCAGATGAGGTAGAGGAGGAAGGGGAGGAAGTGCAGTATTACACTTCAGAAAAAGTCCACTGCCTCCTCTGCCAGTGAAGAATCTGTCAAGCATACTCCCAGGTCTCTGCCTGAGGATGCTTCATTCTTCAGTATTATGAAGCAACTGTCTTCCACTATGGGGTGTCAGACAGAGGAGGAGGAGGAGGATGCCACCAGGAAGGACTTGGTGGATTACCTGATTCTCCCCCAAAGAGTATTCCTCCCATGCTTCTAGCCCTCAAGAAGAATACCATGGCAGCCTGGCACAGACCAGATATGGTGCCAGCTATGCCCCACAGAGCTGATAAGCTCTACAATGCTCCTCAGGGCATTCCTTACTTGGCTGCCCAGGATGAAACTGACTCAATGGTCATCAAAGCAGCACATGACAGATCCAAGGTGCCCAAGCACCCTAGTTCCTTGCCCCCGGATAAAGAATCCCGCAGGATAGATCCTTAGGGCAAAAGGGCATATGCTTCCTCTACCCTTGGCCTGAGGACAGCAAATTACCTGTCTCACATGATGAAATTCCAGAACACCAATGCCAGAAAGGGCAAGACAGCTGCCCAAGCCTTTCCTGAAGCTGCCCAGAAACAGGAATTGCTCCAATGCTTCCAGACTGCAGAGGATATTGGGAAGAATCTTCTAAGAATGATCTACAATTTATTTGATACTGTTGCCAGGACGGCAGCCACTGGCATCTGCCTCTGTAGGTATTCATGGCTCAGAGTTTCTGGGTTTGCTGCTAATATGCAAAACAAGGTGCTGAATACCCCTTTTAATGCACTATATTCTTTGGTCCGGATGTCCAGGACATCATTAACGATCTGCAGACCTCAGGTAAGGCCGTTAATATCTGTCCATTCCCTCTACCACACACAACAGTGTGGTAGGGTGTGCCCTACTTTTCGCAAGCAAGTTAACAGACCAGGCTCCTGCTCCTGTCCTCAGGGCAAATGCAGAGCCCAGCTCTCCTTGCCTGCCTCCTTTCATACTGGAATGGCAGCCAAGCATCCCAGGACTGAGGGTCCAACCTACTCCACTGGCCAGTACCTAAGGTACTGACATGATTTGCTGTACATGTGCCAGGTGTTCTAAACACTCTGGCGTACAGCTTCAGCAGGACTCAGTCCAGCATGCACGAATTGAAGCTTCTCTCATCCATAGCAGAAGATCTGTTTGACAGATGGGGTCATCCAGAGTTTGGACCTATTTGTGTCCCCACACAACGAAACTGCCCAATTTCTGCTTGCTAGATCCAGGGCCTGGAGTTTTCTGGCAAGACGCATTGTCCTTCTCTTGGAGCGGGAGATTTCTGTACGCATTCCCTCCGGTCCCACTAATACAGAGTCTGCAGATCAAATTGCAGATGAAGGGGGCCAGCCCTCGCCAGATATGGTTTCCTCTGCTTCAGCAGCTGGCAGAGGAACCTCCGGTCCCTCTGCCCATTTGCAGGAATCTGCTGACCCAGGATAGGGGGACCCTGGTCCATTCCAATCTGAGGTCCCTCCTTCCACATGCGTGGCTCCTGAGGATGTAGCCATCACCAGATTTGGCGTCTCCAGCAGAGTGGCAGATGTCTTAGTGGTCACTTGCAAGCCCTCCACTCCTGCCACTTATGCTATGAAGTGGAAACAGTTTGCCATCTGGGCTGCCAAACGTTCCCTTGACCCCTTCATCTGCCTGGTGAAGCATGTCCTGGACTACCTGATCTCTGTCTGACTCAGGCCTCCAGTATTCCTCCCTCAAGGTCCACCTTTTGGCTATTTCTGCCTTTCATGAGCCTGTGGGTGACCGCACTGTTGCTCAACTGGATGTCTCCTGTACCTTCCTCCGTGGCATCCTACATCTGAAACCCCCAGTCCGTTCTGTCCCAGCTTGGGACTTGAATTTTATTTTGGAAAAGTTGACCCTGTCTCCTTGTGAGCCAATTGCAACTTGTGATTTGCATTTTCCCTCTTGGAAAGTGCTCTTTTCAGTTGCAATTACTTCTGCTCGGAGTATTTCAGAGCTTCAGGCCCTCTGGTGCAAGGAGCCTTATTTGATTTTTCACAAAGACAGGATGTCTTTATGCACAAATACCAAGTTTCTTCCTAAGGTGGTTTCTGAGTTTATACTCAATCAGTCAATCCACCTTCATGTTTATTTTCCAGAGCGTGCCAATCCAGGGGGCAACACTGCTCCATACTTTAGATGTGTGCAGAACTTTGAAGTATTGCCTGCTCAGGACTAAGGAGTCCAGAAAGTTTAAGCAGTTTGTTTCTTTCACCCCAGGTATAGAGGGTGCTTCAATTTCTAAGCAATGTTTATCCAGATGCTTGGCAAATTACATTGTGCTGTGCTACAGTAAGTATGGCAAAGAATTGCCAGGTGCTGTCAAAGCTCACTCCACCAGAGGCATGGCTACCTCTGTGGCTTGTTTCAAAAGGGTCTGAGCCACTGACATTTGCGCTGCTGCCACCTGGAGTACAGTTCATATCTTCACCAATCATTACAGTCTGGACATCGCTTCTAGAGTCCATGCAGGGTTTGGCAGGGCTGTTCTGCAAGGACTCCTGTCTTAAGTTTATGGAGTCCCTTGATCACTTCAGTTTTCAAGGTCTTCTGTCTTAAGTTCAGGAAGCTCCTTGATTGGGTAGGTTGTTTCACCTCTCTTGTCTTAGGTTTATGGAGATCCAGCCTCCAAGACTATCCATATACTCATGTCACTGCTTGGGACTCGTTCCTATGATGTAACCTGATAACTGAGATACCCCTGAAGAAGCTAGAACAGTTACATAAGAACTTACCGTAACAGTAGATATTTGAGGGAATTTTAGTCATCAAGTCTATTCCCGCCCACCATTCCCCTTTTTGGGGCTCCTATTCAGGACCTGGCTGTCTACTGTTTCCCTCACTCTCCTTGGGTCCTGAGGGCATCAGCCTTGCTCCCTTTGTCTCCAGAGGAAAAGAACTGAGGAGGGAGCGGGCCCACTTACACCTTTATAGGGTTGATGACGTCAGTTGACGTCGATGGCTTGGGTGGGCCCAGTTGTACTGCTGAAAATCTTCCATGTGGATTCCCCATTCACCAGCAGTGAAGTTCTTACGGTGTAACCTGATGACTGAGATCCCCTTGAAGATCTACTGTAATGGTAAGTTCTTATGTAACTGTTCTTTTCCCTGGCAGTCTATGGGTTTCTCCCCCACCCCATTTTCTGATCACCATCCTGATAGTTTAAAATATGTTTTCCTGCCAGTCTAGTGGTTCTCTTCCCCCCCACCCCATTTTCCGATCACCGTCCCGACAGTTTAAAGAATGTTTCCCTGGCAGTCTAGTGGTTCCCTCTCCCCACCCAGTTCTCTGATCGCCATACCAATGGTTTAAGAACTGTTTCCCTGGCAGTCTAGTGCCCCCTCCCTCCACCCTATTCTCCGATCACCATCCTGACAGTTTAAAGAATGTTTCCCTGGCAGTATAGTGGTTCCCTTCTCCCACCCCGTTCTCTGATCGCCGTCCCGACAGTTTAAAAACTGTTTCTGTGGCAGTCTAGTTGCCCATCCCCCTGCCCCCAATCCCCAAGTTCCATGCCAGTAGCATAACAGTAGTCCTCCCACCCTATCCCCGATCCCTCCCTGCCATAAGGTGTCACATTACCCTGGTGGTCTTGCGGTCCCCCCGCCCATCCCTGATCTGCCCGTATAGGGCACTATATAGTTTTCCCTGGTGTTTAGTAGACCCCTCACCCACCCACCTTATAAGGGATTGCCCACCACCCTGCTCCTCCCTCAACCGGACCCCCAGACAGCAACTAGCACAGTCCTTCTCTCACTTCCATGGCTGGCTGCTGACTGAGCTCTCAATGAGTTCGTACTGTCTACAGTATGCGCTCATTGACAGTGATTGACAGCTCTCTGTCAATGAGTGAATACTGTAGACAGAGGTAAAGGACTCTGCACATGCCACAGACTGGGATCTGCGGCTTGTGTAGTGTCCTGTACCTCTGTTGGATCCGCCTTTACCTCAATACCTGTTATAATGGTTTGATGGCGGGGTAAGGCTGTCAGTAGTTAATTTCCCCTTCTCTTATCTCGAAAGGAATGGGAAGGGGTTCTTTGTCTGGTGGATAGGTAAGTGAATCTATTAGCCTGTTCCAAGTCTGACTGTGGCGATTGAGGTTGTGGCCCTTCCAGAACTGGGTTTGTGGGAGGGGTAGGCGTAACACCTCTATTGGGTTCAGGAGGAGTGTGGGGTCGTGGGCTTGCCATTTTCATTAACTTATTTAGCATGGCGGTCAAAACTTGCTGCTGAGCTTGCATGAGTTGATTATTTTGCAGTAAAATGGCTGTCACGTCTAAATTGTGGCCTGGAGCGGGAATAGAGTATGTTGGGGACTTAGGCGATTGTGCCTGGTTTTGAATTCTGCTGGTCCCTTCCCCAGCATCCTCTTCTTCATTTAAGTGTGGGTGCATCTTCAGCACAGGAGACACACAGTCTGCCCAACTGGCCCAGAGCTAAGGGCACCTTACAGTGTCTGCAGCATTTTGTTTTTGCCATGATAGTTTGTGGAGAGAGGGGACATAGAAGGTTTCTGTTAGGGGAGGGACTTACTGTGCATAGTAATTGTATGTATTGTCTAACTACAGACTGTAAAATCAATGTAGCTGCCCCCCCTACACTGTAAAATATATAATAGTATTTATTGTCCTAATGTTGTTTTATATGTGTGTGTTGGCCCTTTAATTGTGGTTTGCTGACTGTCACCATGGAGATGGTGGAGTAAGACACGGCCTGCTGAAAATAATTAAATTTAATTTATTTATTATTTTCCCCCTGTCTAAAGTTGGGGAGATGTATGGTGCCTTTTTACCACTAGCTGCGTTGCTTTATGTTTAAAAATCTCCACACGGATGCCTCTTTCCATGTGGAGTACTTTCCTTAGGGCTCTGGGCATGCACAGATAGCGCTTATGCCTTAACTGATATGGTGGCCATGAGTCTTGCGATGTTAGTACATCTCGTGGCCACCGAGAACTAAGTAATTTTGTGCACGCCTGGGCATGCGCAGATAGTGTTGTATGCCCTACCTAAGATGGTGGCCATGAGTCTCGCGATGTTCGGTACATCTTGCAGCTGCTGAAAATTAAAATGGCAGCTGATGATTTCGCGAGTATTCACTTAACTCTTGCGAGACTAGTGCTGTACTATGAAGGAAGGAGGTGTTTTAGCAGTGCATGGACTGGCAGGCGAGGCGGTGGATTTAAATGCCTCTAGAACAGCAATAAGCCAAGTGAGGAAACTCACAATCTTGGGGTGAAGAGCCATGCAAGGAATGGCAACTTTCATCTATTCTCTTATTACAAACTGTAGTATGGTCTGGCACCTGAAATAGTAGCTCCTTATAAGTTTTTAAAATGTATGGCACTATGTTTTCTGACGATAGGTCCTGGACTGCTAGTAGGGGTATCAGGATGTTCCATTCTGTATATATTGGGAGCTTTTATATCTGACTTTCCCTGGAACCACTGGCAGGAGTTCCAGGCAGTCAAGAACTATAAGTTCAATTTCTAGGATCGTGGATATGTTGTCCTATCAGCACTGGTTGGCATGTCTCTTTCCCCTTTAAATCTTGCCGGATTGTCTAAAAGCTGGCTCCTCCCACCCACCCACTCGAGTGGTATATCCCTCAGCTCCTCCCCTTGACATCAGATCTTCCTTTCCACTGGAAGATTCAGGTTCCCTCCTTATCGCTCCCAGGTTGAGTAGGCCCTGGCAAACAAATCCTCGGATTTACCTAAACTTAAACTCGTCCGAGTTTCTCCGCATAGTTTTGCAATTGCGACCGCTATTGAGGACAAGTCCTTGCCCGGGTTCCGCCGGTGCCCTTGTGGGCAGAAGATGTCTCGCACTGACCCACACGCCTTGTGCGTCTATTGCCTGGACCATGCCCAAAACACCCAGGCTTGCAACTTCAGTCACACGTTACAGTCTAACGTCCTGGATGACCATCTCACGCGAATTCAGCTCGGCTGACCGGAATAACAGAACCTGCCGGTCAAATCCAAAGGAGCCTGTTCAGCAGTCTCTGCAGCTGCGGAGTCCTCTGAACTGCTAGAGCAGATGAAGGCTTTCGAGGAGGAGGAAGCTCGGGCTGCTGATCGGTCCTGTTCTGCGTCGGTGTTCGTCCCACTCAAATTGGGCTCTACTTTTTCAGGCTCCTCCAAGGAGTTATGCCAGTCTCTCCCAACCAAGGGGGAGGGCCCATCAGGTGTGCATGTGTACCACTCCCGTAAAAAGGACAAAGAGTTGAGAAGATTTGTCTCGTTGATGACGTTCTTGAGATTGAGAAAGGGTCTCAGTCCCAGGAATCTGCTGTTTCTACTTCATTTAAGATTACAGCCTCGGACGCTGACTTCACGGTACCTCAGTCAGTCCAGCTAGCTAAGACATGGGACGACGACCCGGTCAAGATTATCATCAACCCCATCGACCCATTGTCGCTTGATGAGGTTGACAATTCCTTATTCAGGATTCTGGTCCTGATTGGACCTACTGAGGAGGAGGAGGAGGCCCAGCTCGCTGGGAACCTCTTCACAGTCCCTGTCCCTGAGCTGGAGGAGCCGTGGTTCTCCCTGGCTCCTTCTGAGCACCCATCGTTGGTCCACCCAAAGGTTGAGGTCTCGGACACCTTCGACCGACAGGCTGAAGAAATCTCGTAAACACACTCAGGGTGTTCTAAAAAGCGGCACTACCGCCATCCTTCCTCATCCTCCTCAGAAGAGGAGAGGTTTCGACGCAAACTGTGTCATTGCTATGAGGACTTAATGTGGCAACAGTTGATGGTGGGTTTAAAGTCAACTCCGGCTTCCACACCAGTCATCACTTGGCTGTCGCCCTCCAGGCCGATGCTGACTCCTCCGCAGCTGGTCGACACCGTTCCTCTGCCTGCAGAGCCAGTGAAGACCCTCCTGGCTTGGCCAAAACAAGTGCCACCACCAACTCTGGTGGAGCCACCACTTAAGCAGCCTCCCACCAGGGCCCCTGCCAAGGAGTCTCGGCCCATCAAGGGCCTTCCACACTGGCTGTCTGTCACCCTTACTCCCGACTGCCCCCGGTGGGTCGAAGATGACATGGGTGGTAGGCCAATCTGTCTGGACTCCTTGGAGTCCGAGGACTCCGACTTGCATTCCCATCCCTTGGACGAAGAATCCATTGGGAGTCTCTCAATGGAGGAAGGTCCCACATCCTTCTTGGGCATCTTCCGTCTTATCTCCGAATCTGTGGGCATGCCCTTGGAGCTCGTTCAGAAATGGCACGAATATCCCTTTACTGATATCCTCAAAATAGGGGATTCTCTGACAGAGGCCTTTCCTGTGGCCGAAGCCATTGTTGGCCCAGCCTTGGAGCTGTGGCAGCACCCTGCCTCCTGCCCTGCGCCCTCAGCCCGGATGGCCCTCAAATATGCAGTGCCCATCAGCTCCCTTTCGGGATTCACAGAGCACCCCTCGACTGAGGAGTTAGTGACTGAGTCTGTGTTTCGGTGCTCAGATAATTCGGGAGACACCAACAGACCCCCGAACAAAGAGTCCAGGTAACTGGACCATTCTGCCAGGAAAGTCTATGCTGCCTCTTCGCTTGTCCTTCATCAGGCAAGCTTGGCCATCATCATGGCACATTTTTCTCATGCCCTTTTGGGCTTTCTGGATGATGTTCTTCCTCATCTCCCTACAGACCTCCAGACCACGGTCAAGCAAGTCCACAACCAAGGTTAAGTGGTTGCCAAACAGTAACTCCAGATGACCCTGGACATCAGGGATTCTTGCACCCACTTGGTGGTGGCTGCAGTCGCCATGCGCTGCAGGGTCTGGCTAAGGGTCTCAACCTCCATGTCAGATACTCAGCACAAGCTGATGGATGTTCCCTTCCTGGGCACTGATCCATTCAGTCCAGGAGTGGACAGTCATGTCCAGTGCATCGAGGAGTCCAGTGCCCAGCAGGCTCAATCTTGGCACCCTCGGTCCAAGCCAAGAGCCTTGGCGGCCCGTAAGCCCAGAGGGAATGGTCCTGGTGGTCCCCAGGCCGATCATCCTCCTCCAAACCTGCACAGTGACAGGATGGGAGTTGCCAACCCCATACCCGTCACGCCCAATCTGGGTCCTCCCGTTGGGGGCCAGTTCTGCCACTTCTTCGAGTCCCAAGCCATGCCATTTGGCCTGTCATCGGCTCCCTGGGTCTTCACCAAATGCATTGCAGTAGTGGCGGCCCATCTTCGGTGTTGGGGGGATCAAAGTGTACCCTTGTCTTCACGATTGGCTCATAGCTGATCCCTCCAAACAGGAGGTGGTGAGGTCCAGGGATCTGGCCCTTCAGATCTGCATTGAACTTGGTCTCCTGATCAATGAGACCAAGTCAGAACTTGTACCTTCGCAGGTGATCTGCTTCATCAGGGCAGAGTTCAACTCTTGCTGAGACAGAGCCAGGCTCCCGGCGGACAGGGCAGAGGTTCTCTCCTCCTTTGCCCAGTCATTTCTGGTTGGGCACTTGCACCCTGCCTGGGACTTACAGTACCTTCTGTGTTACATGGCGGCCTGCTCCTCCATGGTCCGATGGGCCCAGTGGCATATGCGCCTCTTCAGTGGGAGCTTGCCAGATAGTGGACTCAGCGACATGGTCATTTTAACCAGCTGGTCGCTGTGACCCAGAAGATGTGGAACGCTCTCCAATGGTGGACAATCCTAGAACATTTGCGGGAGGGGATCCCATTTGTCCTCCCTGAGCTGATGGTTGTTCTAACGACCGACTCTTCTCTCATCGGCTAGGGTGCCAACATGGGGAATAACAGAGCCCACGGGTTCTAGACCCCCAAGGAATCCTGATGTCATATCAACCTGCTGGAGCTCCGAGCAGTTCAGCTGGCTCTGACTGCATTCGTTCCGTTCCTTTGGGGTCAAGTGGTGCAGTTCCAGACAGACAATAGCATGACCCATGTACTGTCTCAGCAAGCAGGGCGGCACTCACTCCTGACCTCTGTGCAGGGAAACACTCCACATCTGGACTCTCGTGAGCCAACTGGAGGCAGATCTTGTAGCCATCCATGTAGCAGGAGCCTTAAATCAAGTGGCAGATGCCCTCAGCCATGTGGATGAGGCGTCCCATGAGTGGTCTCTCCATCTGGAGATAGTACACAGCCTGTTCTCCCAGTGGGGCACCCCTCAGGTGGACCTGTTTGCCTCCAGGGAGAACACAAAGCTGAGGCTGTTTTATGCCTGCCTCCTCAGCAGGACTCACTACAGGGGGATGACTTCTCAAGACCATGGACCCCAAGCCTCTTCTGTGCCTTCCCTCCACTTCTCTTGATTCACAAGGTGCTCCTTAAGGTCAGGGGGGACAAGGCGGCACGGGTGATCCTGGTAGTACCGGACTGGCCTCACCAGTTTTGTTACCCTGATCTCCTCAGCCTCAGCAACAGGCTCCCAAGGCATCTTCCAGCATGCCTGGACTTGATCTCAGTCAATCAGGGGAAGGTCCTCCACCCAGATCTTCAATTCCTGCAGCTGACAGCCTGGTTCCTGAGTGGCTAGAGTTCCAGGATTTGGGTCTCTCCAAAGATGTCCTCAACATTATTGAGGCATCCAAGAAGGAATCGACCAGGAGGTGCTATAACTTCAAATGAAAGAGATTCTCCATTTTGTGTCAGGACAAGGGCCTGGACCCTTTGTCCTGTCCAGTGGCTAGCATTCTCGACTACCTTTGGTCTTTCTCTAAAGGGGGTCTTCGGTCTATGATCTTTAAGGTGCACCTGGCATCCATCTCTGCCTACCGGGCGCAAGCTGGTCAGCAGATCGATGGCACAGGAGAAGGTGGTCTGGTGCTTTTTTAAAGGCCTCAACAACATTCCCCTCCAGTGCATGAATCACCACCACCGTGGGATCTACTGTTGGTACTGGCAAAGCTCATGGGCAAGCCATTCGTATCAATGCATAGGAGTGAGGAGTGAAATGTCATACCTGTTTGAAGACCGCCTTCCTGGTGGCTATCACGTCAGCCAGAAGGATTGGGGAGTGCCAGACACTCTCTGTTGAGTCTCCCTATCTGGTCTTCCACAGGGACAAGGTTGTCCTGTGCCCCAACCCAAAGTTCCTTCTGAAGGTTGTGTCGGAGTTTCACCTGAACCAGGTGCTGACTCTGCCAGTGTACTACCCCAGGGTCTGGCTAAGGGTCTCAACCTCCATGTCAGATACTCAGCACAAGCCTCGGAGGCCGAGTACAGGCTCCATACTTTGGACCTGAGATGAGCGCTCATTTATTACAAGGAGTGTATGGCTGAAGTTTGGGGAGAGGTTCGCCAGCTGTTTTTCACCTACACTGAAGTCACACCTGGCAGACCTGCAGCTAAGCGGATGACTGGCAGATGGATTACATCTTGCATTGATCTCCATCGGTTGGCGGGCAAGGAGCCTCCTATAGGGATAAGAACTCATTCCACCTGCCATACTGCTGCATTGGTGGCTGCTTCTAGGGACGTCCCTGTGACAGAGTTGAATGGGACCCTGTCCCAGTTGTTATGGAGCACTTGAATGCAGAAATCTGTTCTGTTCTTTCCTTTCCTGTCTCTTGTCTGTCTGGTTGCACAACCACATTTTCTTGTGAGACCTAGGATTTGATCACCCCAACAATCTTGCAATTCTCTGCCTCTCACTGTTTCTCAGTCTTCCCATGCTGTTTTTTTTTTCTCCCTTGCATATCTGCTGGTATAAAAATATATGTAAATTATTATGTGGAAATGTAACTGATATTGGCATCCCTTTGTTTAAATGTTGTATACTGTTACTGTTGAAATGTATATAATTTTAGTTTGAGATGATTGCAAAAAGCTATTGGGAACTCGAGGGGGTTAACCTGAGACCAGTTTTTAAGCCCTTTTTCAGAAGCTCTGGAGAAGGGGCCTCAGTTCTGGGACATTGTGTTCTGGCTGCACCTGCCTGAAATTTACAAGAACATTTTATCAAAAAACAGGATGTTTGTTAAGAAGGGGGGTTGCAAAGACTTAATGAGAAAGAGAGAGAGAGAGAGAGAGAGAGATGCTGTGTTTTGAGAGACACCGAGATTGAAGGAGAACTTGGATGTTTATTCTGCCTTTGTAAATAGTTATTCTGAACAATTTTTTTTTTTATATTACTGCTAGTACTAATAAACACTTTTTGCGAATTCTACAATTGCTCCTGGTTTTTCCTATGCTTCCTGACCTATACCTCTATGACAGTCCCTAGCCAGGATATCTGTAGGTCTACTACCTGGAAGTCAGCAAACACCTTCATTTCCCATTACCACATCGACCTAGAGTCACACCGGGATGCTGGTTTTGGGGCCTCAGTTCTCCAGTCTTTGTTCCCTAAGTAGAGGGTGTGTGCCTTGCCTCCCTCCTCCCGGAGAACTGTTAGGAGTCTGCCAACCAATGTGGATAGAACAACATAGCCACGATCCTAGAAAAACAGGTTACTGACCTATAACAGTAGTTCTAGGAGTAGTATATGTTTGTTCATCCACAAGAACCCACCCAACCTCCCGGCTTTGACGCACAACCTGTGCTTCCAGTGAGAAAGATCTGGCATCAAGGGGTGGAGTTGAGGGATATACCACCCGGGTAGGTGGGAAGAGCCAGCTTTTAGACCATCTGGCAAGATTTAAAGGGGAAAGGGATATGCCAACCAATGTGGAAGAACAATATATATACACAACTCCTAGAACTACTGTTACAGGTGAGCAGCCTGTTTTTCTTGTGTCCCCCAGCACTCCTGGACAGCTAATAGGGGTTACAGTGTGTTTTCATATATATCTATGTGTGCCAAGTATTGTAATGAATCATTTGGAGGATTCAGTTCCTGGGACTGCTAGCAGGGGTTTCCAGGTAACTGACAGACTTCATTTGTGAAGGGCTCAGAGCATGATTATACCTGTTAACTGAACTAGTTGACTATTTCTGCCTGATGATTCCGTCGCACAAATGCGTTTTCTGCTACTGTCATAAACATAAACAAGCATTTGTCAATGTCGAATGTTGTCGCACTGGCATTGGCTTTGGTAGTGCAGTGCGGAAACACATTTTGGGCAAGACATGAAAAATGACAGCTGTACTGTTCATAAGGAGGTGTAAAGAAATGGCAGTGTTGAAAATGTGGCATGTAAGTATTGCAAATTTGCGAAGTTACAAGGGTACGTGGGAAATGCGCAACACAGGCTTGTAACACAGTCATTTTATGGACTTTCGGCACCAAAGTTTCAACATAGGCATTTTAGCACCTCTGCTCATGTACAGTGTCACTGTCATTTCCTGACACTGTCCCAAAAAGTGATTTCGCACATCGACCGCGCTATTCTACACCGGACATGCGAAACACATTTCGGCAGGATATGTAAATGACAGCTGTACTGTTCATCAAGAGGTGTGGAAAAATGCCAATAGTGAAAATATTACAAATGCACAACGTTACGAGCGTGCGTGCAAGCTGCACAACGCATGCTCGTAACACGGTCATTTTAAGGAGTATTGTCACCAAATTTTTAACATAGGCATTTTAGGACCTCTGCTCATGAACAGTGTCACTGTCATTTTTGTAATCTGCCCTGAACACTGATTTCCCATAGCAACCACGCTATTGTGCGCCGGAAGTGCGGAAACACATTTCGGCCAGGATGTGAAAAATGACAGCTGTACTGTTCACAAGGAGGTGAAGAAAAATGACAATATTGAAAATCTGGCATAAAAATATTGCGACTTCACGGAGTTACAAGCGTGCGTAGCAACTGCGCAACGCACACTCGTAACACAGTCATTTTATGGAGTATTGTCACCAGATTTTCAACATAGGCATTTTAGGACCTCTGCTCATGAACAGTGTCACTGTTATGTTTGTAATCTGCCTCAAACACTGATTTCCCATAGCGACTGCGCTATTGTGTGCCGGAAGTGCAGAAACACATTTCAGCCAGAATGTGAAAAATGACAGCTGTACTGTTCACAAGGAGGTGTAGAAAAATAACAATGTTGAAAATCTGGTGTGAAAATATTGCGAATTTGCAAAGTTACAAGCATGCGTAGCAACTGCGCAACGCACGCTCGTAAAACAGCCATGTTTTGGATTTTTGCCACCAAATTAGCAAAATAGGCATTTTGAGAGCCACCTCATGAACACTACCACAGTCCTTGTGGTAGTCAGTCCCAAAAGGTGATTCCACGCAGTGACTGCGAAATCACCTTTCGGGACCGATTAACATCATAACAGTGACAGAATTCATGAGGAGGGGTCCCAAAAACTCCATGTTAAAAATTTGGTGCAAAAATTCCAACAAATGCCCGAGATATGCATCAAAGTTGAAAAACCCTATTTATTATATTATACAGCTTTCCGCAGTTCCTCAGTTGATTTGGCTTTGAAGAGTGCAGACATGTTTGATCACCGAAGATCGTTGCGTGAGCTCCGGAGGTAAGTATGGGGTGAGGTGTGGTGGAGTGTAGACTACGAGGGACCGTTTTCTGTTTACAGGTGTAAAAACCAAAAAAAACATCACGGACGGTTTTCTTTTGTGGCAGGTGGTTTTCTTTTGGGGGGGTACAATAGCCAACGGAGGATTGGGCACCCCCGTCGGCAAATAGGGAGTGGGGGATGGATGCCGACAGGGATTGGACACCCCATTAGCAAACAACTGCAGGGGGGGGTACATGAGCCGAGGTTGACTGGGCACCCCCTCGGCAAGCAAGAAAGGAGGGACACACAGTATACCCGACAGGGTGTGGAAGCCCCATTCGGCACATAGATGATGGGCAGGAAAAGCCGACCGGGGGGATTGGGCACCCTCGAAGTCGGCAGTTTAGCAGCCACTGTGCTGCCATGTTTGTAGTGGCAGGGCACGTAGGAAGGTCCGCTGCATGTGACGAGCTTTCCTCGCATTGCAGCGGACCTTTCCTTAGATGTGCTTGCCGCATTAACTATGCATGGTGTGGCGCCAGCATGCTGGCTGATTGGAGAATGAGGGACGCACCTACTGGTGCGTGCCCTGCATTCGCCCAACAGCGACCGTGCCTCCAAATCTCCACTGCCGCAAGATGTTGGCTGCACAAGCGTGCCAACATAAAAAGTATAAATCTCTATTGTGGTCTGCACGAGCCAATTGCTGCATTTCTTAGATAATATATCATGTATTTGAGCTATCTTACCTTGTATATTCTGAATCTCTTGGTCATAAAATAAAATGCTGTTTCTCTCTGGAGCTGATGAGTTGTGCTGCAACTTGCTCAGATGCACATTCAAAACTGATCCAGTTAGAGCAGGTCCCCAGGGAAAGGGGACGGACTTCTTTAGAAGTCACATGTGCATCAAGCAACCTATCAGGTGTACACAACCCATGATGTCATGGCTGTGGAGTGCGTCAGAGATTAGCCCCCACAATGGCTCATGTCATACATCCCCTCACAAGAGGAGTGGACTGAGACAGTTTTTAGTATATATAAAATGGAGGCTATGACAATTTAAATAAGGCAACAGGGTGAGAAATGTAGAAACTGATGGACCAGATGGTTGATGTACCTGTACCACATGAATAATGATCTGTAGGCAATACCATGATAAGCAGAGTGGGGGCTGGAAATAGATGAGGGTGGGGGATGTCGGTGTTTTGGGGAGGGGGAGCAAAGGAACTGCTGATATCTCATGAGTTGATTGTAAAACTCTCTGTCCATTGTATGCTGTAACTATTTTTTATTTTATTTTTTACACCTGGTAGTTGTTTACTGTTATCTGTATGCAGGTTTGTGCAAAAATTAATGAAGTATGAATATAAAAGAAGACAATCCAAAAACTGGCCCAGAGATGTACTTGGCTAGGCTCACTGAGTCATATCATACAAACGTTACCTTCGAAATTAGTGCAAACTGGAAACATTTTACACAAAAGGAGCATGTCTAGAATTTCTCTATACAGTCTGTAGTCCACTAGTCCAACACCCAATGTTAACTTGTTTCTGATCATGCTTAGCCTTTACAATTTGTTTCCAAAACTGGTTTATCCACAACAATTAGTGTTTGAAAGAAAATACATTCTGGTAAATTTGTTTTCAACTCTTTCACGTCTTAAAATTCTAGCCAATTATCACCATTCAAGCTGTTGATATTCCATCTTATAAAAGGATCCAATATCTGCTCTTTTTTATATTCTTAAATTATTAGTCAGTGTGTTTCTGACGTAATTAGTGAAATCCTGAAAGTACATCCACTGGGTACCCGGTTAGAAGAGCATTACCAGAATAGCGCCGCAATTCACAGCACTAGTCTGGTAAGCGCTACACAGGAGAGCGATGGGGATTTACAGCACTTGCTGTAAGCGCTCCTCTGGATGCTGTCCGTTGTGCTGGAGAGTGACAAGAGCACAAGGAGCCAGGAGGATGGTCAAGCTGCTCCTGTGGTGAGGAGGGCTGAGACATTGGGCAGCTCAGCCAGTGCCATTGGAGACCAGGGTTCTAATCCTGGTCTCCAACACATTTTAGTGCACACGGGACTTAGACTTGTTTATGTGGAGCCGTGGAAATAGTATTCCATGGCCCCACAATTTTTATCTTTCCCCCAATATTCACTCCTCCTGGAGTTAGTATCCTTTAGTCCCGGGGGTGTGGGGGGCACAGCCCCCCACAGAAGAAAAATCTATGCTATTTTTACCTCACAGTTGTTTGCCGCCCTGTTCTTGATGGTGCTGTTTGGACTCAGTGCCTCACTATTGTACTTCTAAGTATGCCATAGCCATAAAAAACAGCTGACTTGAATTCAGCCTCCTTTTACTGTTATTTGGAATTGCTCCAACCCATACAGTTTTACTCTGTTATTCTATTTAATTAACAAGTATCCTGCATTAAAAAGAAAAAAAACTGATAATAGTCTACTTTGTCAAACTAATTAGAGTGCTTCTTGGATAATGTAAGTTCCCACAAATATCATTACTATTCTTGTCCTGACATAAGTTTTAATTAATGCTCCATTGCTGTAGTTGAATTGGAACCAGAAGTGGAATTTACAATTATAAGTTCTGCAGTGGCATTTTAAAATAAAAGGTTAGATAATGTCAAATGAGTTTACAATACTCATACTTAAAGGCTAGTTTTTAGAAATTATACAAGTGCCATAATTAATCACTGTCCTGTCTTACCACAGTCCAGATTTCTGGGCTGTAGTTTCAAAATAGTTACGGTAACTACATTTCCAGTTTCCATCTCCTGCTGGTGATACTCTGTCATGGATTACTTCTTATCTGGGTTTCCAAGAGATTCATACTACTCTCTGCTTCATGTTTATCCCTCACCAGGGAGGAGGGTAGCAGACAAGGGGAGAAGCTAAGCTATGTTTACTGGATAGTGCAGTATGGGACTTTGGAGCAGGAAGCCCCTGCGAAGACCAGATATGCAGGTACAGCAAATGGGCCCTCATTCAATGGGCAAGACAGCTGTTTTGTTTGTTTCTTTCTTTCTTTCTTTCTTTCTTTCTTTCTTTCTTTCTTTCTTTCCTTTTCTCTCTCTTTCTCTCTTATGAGCAGTAACTGCCTATTTCAGGGAAAACTAGAGACAAATGTCATACAAAGTAAATGGAAACAATGGACACAATTATGGTTGCAGGCTAAATAGCTTCTCTCTGCTGAACATTTTAGCAATAATTCATGGTCAGGAGATATGTTAATGGTCTGTTAATCCCCCTCTGGGGCATACTGTGGCATAAAATGAAGCCGAGTGCCACATGCCCCTAGAGGGTGATTAAATGACGACTAACATAACCCCTGGAAGTGTCTTATTGCTATTATAATAAAAATGTACCTTGTGATTACGGTCTAGATATATGTTAATAAAAGATTATGAAATGGGTAGAAAGAATGCTGTCTCTTGATTGGCCAAGAGCAGCTTTCAGCTGAGCCGTTATCCCAGCACAATGGCTCAACTAAAAGTAAAATGTTTAAAAAAGGCATAAAATTTACTAAAAATTACCCATTTCATAATCATAATTAGACACTCCAGGGAGTATGTTATTGTGGGCTAACGGCCCTTCTCAGGTTGTGGAAGCACTTGGCTACGCCTCGTGCTTCAACCCACCTGAGGTGGGCCATTATCCCACCATAACACCCCCCCCCCGTCATGCCTTATTGCTTAGTTAACATACAGCTGATAGAATGCTTACACCCAATCAGAAAGTTCCATTACTCAGACCCTTTTTATAATCTGCCATATTATAGGCACTCTAAGCAGGCTTTATGACAAAATGTGAGTTTCTTTACTGAGCATTTGGGGTCACTCTGCTGGGGTGAACCATCAGTCTGGGAGAGCCTAAAGTGATATTTTTAACTGGTTAGCTTCTCTCTGGCGAGAGGGTTGTTGCCTGGCCCTCGCTAGGCAACGGGAATTACTTGCTAGCTCCACAACTTGTTCTGTGGAACTCAGCATTGAATCCTGGGATTGTGGCTGGCATAGCTCCACATCCCTGTCATTTCGCACAGCACATTTAATTTGCAGAAGTTTGACAGGGAAGGACAGAGTACTGCCACATTTTAGAAGACCTCCGAATATAGGGACGGTATCTTAAAAAGGTAATTTAGGGCTGAGTGTGCTGCTACTGCTAGTGTGGGACTGGAAGTGATGTCACACTATTTCCGGACCCCTAGCACTTAAGGAAGTGCCCCGAGTGAGTGGGGAGATCCTTCACTGAGCATTTGGGGTCACACTGCTGGGTAGAACCATCAGTCTGGGAGAACCTAAAGTGATATTTTGAACTGGTTAGCATCCCTCTGGTGAGAGGGATGTTGCCTGGCCATCAGTAGGCAACAAGAGTTACTTGCCAGTTCCACAACATGCTCTATGGAACTCAGCATTGAATCCTGGGACTGTGGAGGCTGGCATAGCTCCTCATCCCCATCGTCTACACAGCACTTTTAACTTGCAAAAGTCTGTCAGGGAAAGGCAGAGTACTGCCACGTTTTTAGAAGACCTCTGAATAAGGAGGCGGTGTTTTAAAAAGGTAATTTAGGGCTGAGTGTGCTGCTGCTACTGCTAATGTGGGACTGGAAGTGATGTCACACTACTTCCGGCCCCCTAACACTTAAAGAAGTGCCCCTGGCAAGCAGGGTAAGCATGCATTGCAGTGGATGTGAATACACACACGTCGGGCATGTGTGCATCCGCTGTGGACATCTGAGGCACTAAGGAGATTATATATCAGCCAGGTAATAGACTAACTTACTGTACTGGCTAATAATTATAACAAAACTAGGATGGAAATGAATGAGGGCTTTGTTACGCTCAGGACTGGGGAAATAGCTATCATGTGCATTATTTTGTAATAAATTTTGTTTAAAAAGACAGACTGGATTTGAGGGCCTGAAATGTGAGTAGTGTTTAAAGATACAAACCTTGAAAATCAAGATTAGTGAGCTAGAAGGTATTATTGCTGGTATTAAAACTAACAATGTTAATAGTGATCCCTCAATTGTATTAGGCAACACAAATATGCCAGGAGTATATCGACAGAGAAACAAACCCCCTAAGGATTCACAAAAATGCTCTAGAGAGGATTATAGCAGCAAGGAAAATGACTGGAGCCCAGTAGAAAATAGAAGAAAGCATAAGAAGGGACGCAGATGTTTGGATTTTAATCTACCTGTCCATAACAGGTTTCCCCCGTCCACAGAAGGTGAGGTTAGCCCCCCCTACAGATTCAGTTAACACTGATAACCAAGGCCCAAACAATAACCCTGCCCCTATCCTCTCATCTGGTATAGTGAACAAAACAGATGAGGCTAGTAACAACAACTTACAAAGCACGGAGGGTAGCAAAACTGGAGCCAACTACAAACAAAGCAGTAATATAGTTGTTACTGTTACCCAGGTTCACATAACTAATTCTAGCACTAAAAGTGCACCAGAAAGTATAGACACAGTCCCACAAACAGCAAGGTTGCAGGAGGGTGACCTCACTTACATACAACCCGCTCAGAATTCTGAAAGTCTACCTAATGAGATACAGACCGATGACACCATGGATACTAACCAGAATCATATTGATAGCAAGAGACAGGTGTTTGTGTTTGGGGACTCTATATTGAAGTTATCCGATGGTTTTATCTGTGAGAAGGATAAGGAAAACAGAACTTGTTCACGTTACAGAGGTGCTTGGATTAGGGACATAGACAGAATGGTCCCTTCTGTCATAAAAAATGCTGGGGATAAGCCACTAGTTGTTCTACATGTGGGCACTAATGACATTAATAGATTTACCTTAGAGAACATCAAGAAGGAGTTTATTAACCTTGCATCTAATCTAGAGCAAAAGGGCTGTAAATATTGCTTTTCAGAGATCCTCCCAGTTCCCAAAGTCAATATGTCCAAACAATTTAAGATCAAGCAACTGAATGAATGGCTTAGAAAATGGTGCCTGCAGAAAAATGTAAAATGCATTACACATTGGGAAAGATTTTCTAACGATCCTAGTCCTTTTAGCTGGGATGGGTTGCACCTTAGTAAGAAGGGATACGCGGTACTGGGAAAAAGCATTGCACAAGTTGTAGATGAGCGTTTAAACTGAACAGCAGGGGGCAATCGGGGAAGGTTCCTGACTATACTATTAAATCTCTTAATCACTACAAAGTGTTAGTGGCCAATACTAGAAGTTTAAATGTTGTCAAATTAACTGAATTTGCTAGAATTTTACATCAAAATAAGAGATATTGCTGCTCTAAGTGAAACCTGGTGAGACGAGTCTTCCTCTTGGTATAACTGAATCCCCGGGTATGCATCATATTATAGGAATAGGAAAAATAAAAAGGGTGGGAGAGTATGCATATATGTCAGCAATTCATTAGCTGCCTCAGAATATCTCTTAAAATATAGCAAGGATTAGACCCCTCTCAACTGAGCTAAACCATGACCAGCTACTGATTAGTGAAATCAATCACCTAGCTTCTGATTCAGACGTTGTGATTGTTGGAGATTTTAATTTGCCAGGCATCAACTGGGGTAACTTAACATCTAAGACCACTTTGGAAGGTTTAAATCTCACCGCGAGGGGGAGCGCTTGCAGCAGGTAATACCAGTATGACTAAGCCGCCAGGAGCTAGGACCCCACGAAAAACTTCTAGCTAGCAGTCTATGGCGGGGGACCGCCCCTGACATCGGCTTTGCTCCGATGTCAGACGTGGTATAAAGGTGGCAGTCACCCGGCACCACCTCAGTTCTTTTCCCTCCGTCGATCTGTTAACATCGGTTCCACGGATGCCATCTTCGCAGTCGACCGCCATTTTATGCCTAGTGCAGTTTTTTCTTCTGTTGTTCTTTTGACTATTTTTCTCCATCAAGTGCATGTCATCATCATCCTTTCAGCGGCAGAAGTCGAAGTGCATGTGCAGTAAGCAGATCCCGGCAAGGGAAGGCCACTGCACCTGCCTGATCTGCCTAGGCCCCAACCACCGGCCTGATGACTGCTCGCATTGCCAGAAATTCAACAGTAAAACCCACATCCGCCACTTCAAGACACTCAAGGCCTACTTACTGGAGCAACAAGTGGCCACTATGCAGAGGACCCAGTCGGGACAAAGTCATTCCTCCTCAGCCAGTGAGTCTCCTTCCAAGGAGAAAAGATTGGATGGGAAGCTCCACCACAGGGCTAAGGAGAGAGCCAGGTTGGAATCCCTTCCAAAGCCCCCTCATAGGACTTCTGCTTCCTCCACCTCCGGTGGGAGGTCAGAGTCAGTCCCCCCGGTACAATGGCCACTTCTCGGGTTTCCGCTTAGAAGACTACCACCTCCTCACACTCCAAGGGTAAGGAGTCTTCTTCTCGAGGGCATTCATCCACCCAAATTCCCTTGGCACATAGGCCCCACAAGCATATGCTTGGGTCGACACCAGAGGGACAGGCATCTGTTTTGGGCAAAACATCAGAGCCCATTGCCCGTAAACATTCAGGATCATCCGACAGACACAAAGGGTCGGATGACTCCGCTAGATGCCAGGAGGTCATCAGGCACCAGACACCTCCACCACCCAAAGATAGGGTGACGTCAGCTTCTGAGGGCTGATAGACTACTGGTCACTCCGACTCTGCGTCGGAGTTGGACCAGGTGCCGCCAGCCAAAGAGTGGCCATCTGCCCCGGAGGACCGGACATCAGCCCATGTACCCAAGGCCCCAAGGGATAAGACACCCAGGCCTGAGGATATCCAAACACCTCCCCTGCCTCCTCCCAAGGAGTGGGACACCAGACCACAAGGGATCAGGTCCTAGTGAGGGTGGTTCTGCAACTTTTAGGCCATATGGCTGCAGCCATAGCCACAGTTCCCCTCGCTCATTTGAATATGAGGATCCTGCAGTGGCACCTCAGAGTCCTGTGGGACCAAGGCACGGATGAGATTGAAGAGCCCATCAGAGTTTCCAATGTGGTCCATCTGTCCCTGGTTAGTGGGTCACCCTGGCTCATCTAGACAGATGGGTTCCCTTCCAGCGGCCCAGCCCACAATAAATTCTGATGACATATGCCTCGAGACTGGGATGGGAAGCTCATCTGGCTTCTCACTAGATGAGGGGCTCCTGGAATTCCATGGAATGGTCTCTACACATAAACATTCTAGAGATGAGAGCCATACTGTATGCTCTACAAGCCTTTCAAGGGGTACTCCTTCCTGGGCCCCTTCTGGTCCAGTTGGACAATACCCTAGTAGTCTTCCATCTCAACAAGCAAGGGGGCACGCATTCTTATCCCCTATGCAGAGAGGAAATGAGAGTATGGACCTGGGCAGTAGATCACATTCTGGATCTCACAGCAGTCCATGTTCCAGGGATCCACAACGTCCTCGCAGACAGCCTAAGTCACTCCCAAACTCAGAGCCACAAATGGTAACTACAGCAAGAAGTCATACATGACCTCTTCAAAAGGTGGGGGTCAGCCAGAACTAGACCTGTTTGCGTCCCCACACAATGCCAAACTGCCCAATTTCTGCTTGCTAGATCCAGGGCCTTGTGTTTTATGGCAAGACGCATTGTCCCTCTCTTGGACAGGGAGGTTCCTGTATGCCTTCCCTCTTCTTCAGAGGATCCTGCTCAAGTTGCAGGCAGAAGGTGCCCAAATAATCCTAATCACGTCCTTCTGGCCTCAGCAGATTTGGTTCCCACTATTGCAACAGCTGGCATGGGATCCGCCAGTTCTATTGCCCTGTCCACTCACTTGCTCTCCCAAGAGCAAGGGATGCCGGTCCATCCGGCCCTCTGGTCCCTGCATCTGCATGCATGGCTCCTGTGGACTTAACTAGGGATATATTTGGAGTATCCCCTCAGAGTGGCAGGGGTGCTCGTGGCAGTGAGAAAGCCCTATACCATGGCAGCATATGCCATGAAGTGGAAGCGCTTCTGTTTGTAGGCATTCCCCAATTCTCTGAATCCCTGTCCAGTGGAATCTGTACTGGAGTATCTTCTCTCCCTCTCGGACTTGGGTCTTAGCTACTCGTCCATTAAGATGCATCTCTGTGCACTGTCCGCTTATCATGCACCATTGAAGGGGAAGATTCTGGCACAGTTGGACCTATGCAAGACCTTTTTAAGGGGAATCTTGCATATTAAACCTCCCAGGAGAGACCACATGCCACCTTGGGACTTACTGTTTGTATTGGAAAAGCTTACCTTGCCCACCTTTGAACCAGCCGCAAGTTGTGAGCTACGCCTTCTCTCTTGGACGGCGTTATTTTTAGTTGCTGTTACTTCCACTTGGAGGATTTCCGAGCTGCAGGCTCTGATTTGTAAAGAGCCTTATCTTATTTTTCTCAGGGACAAGGTAGCCCTGCGTACAAACCTTAAGTTTCTTCTGAAGGTAGTGTCTGAGTTCATGTTGAACCAAGACATCCAACTACCAGTTTATTATCCAGAGTACTCAAACAGAGAGGAGGCCTTATTACATACTCTGGAAGTACATAGAATTCTTTATTACTACCTTGCCCAGACCAGTTCCTCTAGAATGACAGACCAGTTTTCAAACAACATGAAGTCTTGCTGTATTCTGACAATCTGCAGTTAGCTCCAGCCTTTAAACTGCCCCGGAGAGTATAGGGTTAATTTTCTATGCAGTGCATAGAACATTGAGCTCGAACTCGGTTGAGGTCTCTGTCTGCAGCCCTTTGAAACCCAGCCGTCAGATTCTTTACTCCGCCTCACTGAACAGTCGCTTGTGCAATTTCTCCTTCAGCTCGGTTCAAAAGTCAGTTAAAGTGTCGGTTTTAAGCCGAAATTATTTCTAATTTGTTCCGCATTGTCGGTTCAGGCTCTGTCTGCAGTACCATAAGTACTAGATAGTTATTTTCATTACTTGTGGAAATTGTAAGTTTTTTCAATCGGTTCGGCTGAACCGATCCTACATACTGAATCCTTGTACTTTTCTTTAGTGTGTGGTTACCGGTCCTTATCAGTTCTAAAAAAAAAACATGTTTTAAATGTTTTTTTCCAATACCCGTGACACGGTTAGGAACCAATAAGGGAGTCTTGCAAGGCGGTTGCCGAAAAAAGGGTAAGTTTGGTTAGGTTTTGGCCATGTCTGAGAAACGCAAGAAAAAAACCGGGCCCACTGGGTTTCAACACTGCAGTGAGTGCAGGGAAGTCTTTGCTAAGGCTGACCCCCACACCACCTGTGTTTATTGTCTGGGGTTTGAAAACCTCGATACAGACTGCCAAATTTGTAAACATTTTCCTAAGTCTACCCCGGAAAAGAGATTAGGTAGACTTAGGGAAAAGGAGGCCAAGAAGTCTGCTGACCCGGATGGCCAGCCCGGTTCGGTTCCGACCGAACCAGAAGGAGTGCCCTCTGACCAGGGCGATACTTCTTCGGGCAAGAGGAGAGCCGATCCTGAGGGATCAGTTCCTACTAAAAGGAAAAGGAAAGACAAATCAGCCAGTTCGGATCCAGAGGTTCATGTTCCGACCGCTGATGAGATTGCCCGAGCAATTCGGATTGTTGAATCGCTTCGCCCGGTTCTGCCTGATCCGGCTCCGTTGGCTAGGGGCTTGGTTCGGTCGGTTCCACCGGTTCAGGAGTATGCCCCTGAAGATTTTTATGAACCAGAATTTGAGGGGGGGGGGGGATTATGGACAAGAGGATGATTATGATGGAGCAGAAAGTCTGGATGTGCCCACTGAACCGGACATCTCCCCAGACAAACCTTCTGGTGTTTCCTCTCCTAGGCTCTCTGAGTCCCCTCCCCACTACATGTTCTACAGGAAAGTGGCTGAAACTCTTCAGCTCCCTATGGAGGAAGCTACAGAGGATCAAGAGGAGCCTGATTTTTGTAGAGATGATGGACATCCCAGAGTCCAGGAGACTGTCTATTCCCTTGCACAAATCATTTGGGAAACAGTCACAAAAAATTTTAAAGTCTCCTAATTCTGTACCGCCTGTTGATAGAAGAATGGATAAGAGGTACACTTTATCAGGCTCAGACTTGGAGTTTTTCTACCAGCAATACAGCCATGTTGGGGTCGTGCAGGCTGCAGCCTGTGACAGGGCTAATGTTTCCTTGGCTTCACACCCCCCCAGATAAAAACTCCAGGAGGATGGATGCCTTGGCACAGAAGCAATACATGGCATCCTCTTTGGGACTCAGGCAGGCTAATTATATGGCCTATACAGCCAGGTACCAGAAGTCCAGGTGGGACACTGTACTGGCACTAGCTAAACAGACCTCCCCCCAGCTGGCCAAGGAGCTGGAGAAGGTGGCTGTGGATGGGATTGAGGCATCTAAGGTTCAGTTTCATGCTGCTGTGGACTCTAATGATGTCTCATCAAGAGTCATGGCTACATCTGTGGCTCTTCAGAGGATGGCTTGGCTCAGATGTACTAGCCTCTTGCAGGACACCCAGGCTAAGGCCATGGATTTTCCTGTGGAAGGTAATTCTCTGTTTGGGGAGCAGACAGAGAATTACACGAAGAAAATGGACGAGTACAGGACCACTTACAGGAGTGCTCAGGCCAAAGAAAGGCAGGCAGTTCTTCAAAGGTAGCAGTCCAGGGGCAGGCCTTTTCAAAGGCCTTTTTACCAAGCACAGGCCTCTTCTTCTTTCTTTTCACAGAGGGGGTTCTTCAGAGGGAGAGGCAGAAGGGGGATGAGCAGGCCTGCATCCACACCTCAGCCTAAAGCCCCTGCCAAGAAGGCACCCTGATGGGTCTGCCTGGGTCGAATCTCCTATTCCAGTAGGGGACAGGCTGGCTTACTTTGTCCAGGACTGGATGTCTATTACATCAGACAAGTGGGTCCTGGAAGTAGTAAGCGAGGGACTGATTCTCAGCTTCAAAAAATTTCCAAAGATGAGAGCCAGATCTTTTCCACCTGCAAATCTTTCGGAAAACCTTGCCCTAGAGGCAGAGGTTTCTTCTCTCCTAGCTTTAAGAGCTATAGAGAGAGTACCTACCCTACCCTACACAGGGGCAAAGGACTGTACTCCAGGTACTTCCTGACCCCCAAAAAGACAGAGGAGTGGCTACCCATCCTGAACCTAAGATATCTGAACAAACATCTTTTAAAACCAAGGTTCAAGATGGTAACTCTAGGAATAATCCTTCCCTCTCTGAGGCCAGGGGACTGGGTAGCCTCCCTGGACCTCAAAGATGCCTACTTTCACATTCCCATCAGGTGCTCCCACAGAAAGTACCTCAGGTTTGAGTTGCCCTCAGGCCACTACCCGTTCAGAGCAATGCCAGTTTCTGTACACCTTTCCCCCCTTCCCACTCCTGTTCAAAGTTTTAGTCAAAATAAGGTCTCAACCTTGCAAGGTGATTCTGGTTGCTCCAGATTGGGCCAGACACCCTGGTGCCCCCTGTTGCTGTCCCTAGCAGTCCATCTTCCCCTGTCACTTCCCATGAATTACAACCTGTTAGCATCCTCTCAGGGGAGGATTTGGTACCCCAATCTTCAGTCTCTCAATCTCAAGGCGTGGCTCTTGAAGAGTTAGAGTTTGCAGATCTGCATCTTTCCCAAGGGCTTCTGGACATCCTCAAGGCTTCTCAAAGGCCCTCCACCAGAAAGACTTACAACTCCAAATGGAAAAGATTCAGCATTTGGTGTTCTAAGAAGAATATTTCTCCAGACACTGCTGAATTGCCTCACGTTCTGGATTATATGGTCCATCTTAATGGCTAGGCCTCAGACCAGCTACTCTCAAGGTACACTTGTCAGCTGTTTCTGCATTTTTGTCTATGGGGAAGCCTTCCTCACTATCTTCCCATCCTGTGTTCTGTAAATTCTTTAAAGGATTGCTTCACACCAATCCCCCTTTTAGAGACCCTGCCCCTTCCTGGGATTTGAATGTTTGCGTTGCTCAGCTTATGCAACCCCCCTTTGAGCCTTTGTCTTCAGCAGAGCTTAAGTACTTGACTTGGAAAACTGTGTTCTTAGTAGCCATTACCGCTGCCTGGCGTATCAGTGAATTGCAAGCCCTGTCAGTGGAACCTGATTTTATCTCGTTTCATAGGGATAAAGTGGTCCTTAGAACCAATAGAAGGTTCTTGCCCAAAGTGGTTTAAGACTTCCATTTAAACCAGTCTATGTCTCACCCTGTTTTCTTCACTGATCATTCTTCCTCAGGAGAGAGGAGGCTACACAGTTTAGATGTCAAAAGAGCCCTTAGTTACTACATAGAACGTACCAAGGGTCACAGGTTCGACTCCCTCTAGCTGTTCCTCACTTATGGAGAAGTGGGAAAGGGCAAACCTGCCACCAAAAGATCTATTGCCAGGTGGATTATGTCTTGTATACAATTCTGCTATGAAAAACTGGGAAAAACTCCACCCTCAGGCCTGAGGGCTCATTCCCATGAAGGTTACATCTGCTTCCTGGCTGCGTGGCCAGGGATATCCTTCTCCTAGAAATTTGTCAAGCAGCCACCTGGAAAACAGTCCGTACCTTTACCAAGCATTACTCTCTGGATATCCAGGCTAGGAGTGATGCTCGGTTTGGCACAGCAGTACTTCAGAGCCTATTCCCAAAGTAGGTTCTGTCCCTCCTCCTTGGAGGTACTGCTTGGTAGTCTGCAATTGTCAGAATACAGCAAGACTTCATGTTGTTTGAAGAAAAAATTACTCACCTTAGTAATTACATTTCTTCTAATGGAGTCTTGCTGTATTCTGACCTCCCTCCCTGCCTCCCCTCTCAGAACCTGTTTTTGGGAAGTGGGTGGGCAGGTGCAGTGTTGCACGCCAGGGGTGTACTTACTGGCACCCTCCTCCCTTTTTATTTGGATGCTTATTTATTATTGTTATTTTTGGGTTTAGTTTTTGGGTTTCCTGACTCAAATCTTCCTCTGGAATCCAAAACTTTTCAGCCAGTTGGCTAGTAGAATTTTTACAATTTCCACATAGAATTTTTAGTTTAGTTGGGCTCGTAATAATAGGACGGTTTTAGTTCATATCACTCCAGA
Organism: Neoceratodus forsteri; assembly: GCA_016271365.2. Classification (NCBI taxonomy): domain Eukaryota; kingdom Metazoa; phylum Chordata; order Ceratodontiformes; family Ceratodontidae; genus Neoceratodus; species Neoceratodus forsteri. The sequence goes on from CM057451.1 coordinate 244,449,487, forward strand.
CAGAGACTTCAACTGAGCTCGAGCTCAGCGTTCCATGCCCTGCATGGAAAGTTAACCCTTAGTTCTCCAGGGCAGTTCAAAGGTTGGGAATCACTGCAATTGTCAGAATACAGCAAGACTCCATTAGAAGAAATATAATTACTAAGGTGAGTAATTTTTTCTTACCAAGCATTACTCTCTGGATATCCAGGCTAGGAGTGATGCTCGGTTTGACACAGCAGTACTTCAGAGCCTATTCCCAAAGTAGGTTCTCTCCCTCCTCCATGGAGGTACTGCTTGGTAGTCTGCAGATTGTCAGAATACAGCAAGACTTCATGTTGTTTGAAGAAAAAATTACTCATCTTAGTAATTGTGTTTCTTCTAATGGAGACTTGCTGTATTCTGACCTCCCTCCCTCCCTGCCTCCCCTTTCAGAACCTGTTTTTGGGAAGTGGGTGGTCAGGTGCAGTGTTGCACCCCAGTGGTGTCTTCAGCACACCCTCCATGTTCCTGTGTGCTTTGTATTGTAATGTTTATTTTAGTTAGGTTTTGGTTTTGGGTTTCCTGACTTGAGTCTTCCTTTGGGAATCCAAAACTTTCTGTTGCCAGTTGGCTAGTAAAAAGTTTACAATTTCCACATAGTGTAGTTAGTGAGTTTTTGCTCGTAAGAATCTGACGGTGGGGTTTCAAAGGGCTGCAGACAGAGTCTTCAACCAAGCTCAAGCTCAAGCTCAACGTTCTATGCACTGCATAGAAAATTAACCCTATACTCTCTGGGGCAGTTTAAAGGCTGGAGAAAACTGCAGATTGTCAGAATACAGCAAGACTCCATTAGAAGAAACACAGTTACTAAGGTGAGTAATTTTTTCATTTGTCTCTTTTGCCCAATGGAAAGTTGGGGCACCAGTGACGAAACAGACACTGACTAAGTGGCTCGTGAATTGTATCACGTTCTGTTATCAGCAGTACAACACACCCTTACCGGGACCAGTCAAGGGTCACTCCACCAGAGGGATTGCAACATCTTTCTCTTCACTCAGGCAAGTTTCCTCAGCGGACCTCTGTGCAGCTGCTACTTGGAGTTCAGTGCACACTTTCGTTAGGCACTATAGTCCGGACGTTGCTTCCAGAACGAGAGCAGGTTTTGGCCGAGCAGTCCTTCAGGGACTCCTCTCCTAAATGCCTACAGCTCTTCACTACTGTCCTCCACCCTTCTGACCTGGGTCTCTTCTTGGGTATTGCTTGGGACGCAATCCTAATGGTATTACCTGTTGCAAGAGCTCCCCCTCGAAGTGAGATAGTACAGTTACATAACAACTTACCGTAACAGTAGATCTTTGAGAGGAGCTCTTGCAGCAGGTGGCTTTCCCACCCACCTGCCCTGGGGACCAGTATTACAATTCTCTCTTTGGGGCAGAAAATACTCCTCGATTCTCCGTCTGTTTTTCAGCTGAGTCTCCGGCAGGAGAACTGAGGTGGTGCTGGGGGACCTCCCCCTTATACCACGTCTGATGTTGGGGCAGAGCTGATATTGGGTGATCCCCTGCCATAGACTGCTAGCTGGAAGTTTTCTGTGGGGTCCTAGCACCTGGCAGCTTAGTCCTAATGGTATTACCTGCTGCAAGAGCTCCTTTCGAAGATCTACTGTTACGGTAAGTTTTTACATAACTGTACTTTCTCGACTCAGTTACCATGGCAGAGTTAGAGCAAATGGTCACAGAACCAACTAGAGAAACTAATATCTTGGACCTTGTACCCACAATTATGTCCTCTGACATTAATAACCTGTGCATATCAGGTTTGATAAGTAACAGTGATCATAATATGGTCCTATTTGGTAAACATAGTGTAACCCCTAGGTGGCGCTATCCCAAGGGCTACTACCCCTGCCTGCTTAACTACTAACAGGTTGAGGGGCCTAGGTCCAATGGCAGGTGCCTCTACCCAGAGGTCAGGGTTTGCAGTAGTTAAACTAACTTGGTGACAGCCCTCTGGGACACTGTAACCCCCCTTTCTTCCCACTAGTGGCCCACACAATGCATTAGGAATATCTTCACAATGTACACTTACCCCCAGGACCAGCTCCGTCGACTGGACCTCGGGGACCCCTTGCAAAACAAGATGATACAGTGCAAAAACCACAGTACGATATTTTAACATAAACGAATACCTCAGCCAGTGTAACTTTGCTGAAACCAACAGATCTGATTTATTTAAGGAGCTGTAACAAGGAAGGGGGAAATCAGGTTAATTAGGTTAAACACATTAATAATCACAGTACTGTGCGCATATTCAGAGTCCCAAATTGTCACTTTCACTGAGTACCCAGGATTGGGGAGGCGCTAGCCAGGATCGGCTGCAGCTGGCTGGGGGCCCTGTGATGGAAAAAACACTAGCACAATACCCAAATTGTAATCTGGAGCCGGTTGGCTCAGTTCATGAAGAAATGAAGAAAAGAACAACAAGTAGATGACACACTTGCAATTCGATAAACAGATGGCAGGGAGCTACCCTGCTTTGTACTCACAAACTCAATGCTGGGAACTGGATGGAAGGCAAATTGTCCTGGATTGCCAGGAGGAGCAGACCATGTGGACAAGGTCCTTGTGACTGGACCCCACTGCAGTTTAGAGCAAATGGGATGTAGTCTGGATTAAGCTGGGGTTTACTTCCAGCTTCATAAACTCTAGTCACTCTACAGGGGATTTGAAACGCGATTCCCCACAAGCACTACACACATTTATATGTAAAAGGAAAGTACTATACCAGGCAGGCTGCTTCTCTATCCCGATCGCAATTACTGCACAGTACCCGGGAGAACACACAGCAGATTCAGTTCCTGACAGACCGAGCGTGATTCAGCAATTTCTCCAGTCTTCTACAGGGTGAGCTTGGTTTCTACTCTTCAGATCTCCTTGATTCTCTTCACAGGTCGGTTTCAGTCCGAACAGGCACTTGCACAAGCTGCAGACCGAAACTTAGGGCCTTACACAAGATCCCCGCGCTAAAACTACACACCAAAGAAGCACACAGCTCCCAGTCTCTTCACAGCCCAAACTGATCTGATCTTTCCAGTAGACAGACCCGGGCATTTCCTTCGAGTTCCTCCCAGTTCAGTTGGCTGTCACTCACAGTAAACTCCCCCTGTTGGTGGAAAAAAGGCTCCGAAGTCAAAACTACATTTCCCAGAGTCACTGCCCTTACAATCCCCACAGCAGGCTCCAGAGGAGAGTCCAAGTTCTGATTCGCCCAGAGCAGGCTCCATTTTAAAGGATCCCCACCATGATTGGTCCAATTCAGCAGTTCAGAATCAACACGAGGGAGCTACTTTGCACTGTCCTTGCTACAAGAAAGCAGGTTAAATCAAACTGCATTTTCATTATTACTCCAACAGGTTACAAGCAAACAATTACATCTTTGAAGAGTGCTCCTTCTGGCCACTTAGCGATGGCAGAAACTGAGCGATTTGCAGTAGCTCGAGCGGGACTCAAGCAGGAAAACACACAGTCTCCCCCCCGCCCATACAAACTAATTATGTCTGCAAGCAGACAGCTCTTAAAGAGACAGTACCAGAGGCACTAAAAGCACTCACAGATAAACGGCTTAAACGCCAAACACTATTCAGGCTTGGAGCATTCAAGCAAGTTCCTGGAAGACTTTTTGGGAACCTCCATTTGCAGGGGGGTTACAATAGAAACATAGAAACATAGAATTTGATGGCAGATAAGGACTGTTTGGCCCACCCAGTCTGCACATGTCCCTACCTGATGGATAAGCTGCAGGTTCTAATTAATCAACAGCTTACTTACTCCTGCCCCCCTCTAGAATTGCCTTATGCCTGTCCCATGCATTCTTGAATTGTCCCACTCTTCCTGACTCCACAACCTCCTCAGGAAGGCTGTTCCATGCATCCACAACTCTCTCTATGAAAAAATACTTCCTAACATTACCTCTGAGCCGTCCCCCCTCTATCTTCAAATTGTGCCCCCTTGTTTTTGCACATCTCTTCTTCTGAAAGATACTACCCTCTTGTACCTTGTTAATTCCCTTGAGATACTTGAACGTTTCTATCGTGTTCCACCTCTCCCTCCTTTCCTCAAAGGTATACATATTAAGCCTGCTTTAGTCTCTCCTCGTATGTCTTCTGGTGCAGACCTTGCACCATTTTGGTTGCCCTCCTCTGAACAGCCTCCACTCTGTCTATGTCTTTGCGGAGATGGGTTCTCCAGAATTGCACGCAGTACTCCAGATGGGGTCTCACTAACTGTAGAGAGGGATAACAACTTCCTGTTTTCTACTGTTGATGCCTCTCCCAATGCATCCCATTATCCCCCTAGCCCTCCTTACTGCCTTCTCACATTGCTTGCCCACCTTTAGTTCATCTGATATACTTACTCCTAGGTCTCTTTCGATTTTTGTTGTTGTTATTAACTCACCCACAACTGTGTACTCTTCCCCTGGGTTTTTGTTTCCCAGATGCATTACCTTGCACTTCTTTGTATTGAATCTGAGCTGCCATGTATTTGACCATTCCTCCAACCTTGCCAAGTCCCTTTTCATTCTTTCCACCCCACCTTGTTTATCAACCCTGTTGCAGATCTTTGTGTCATCTGCAAAGAGGCATACCTTTCCTTCCAGGTGCTCTCCAATGTCACTTATAAAGATATTAAAGAGGACTGGTCCCAGTAGCGAACCCTGCGGTATCAATAGAAAGAAAACAATTATGGGATGGACAAATTATAGGTATAATTACAGTAAGGGTAATTATAACAAAATCAATGAGGCATTGGCAGGATATGACTGGGAAACTGTTTTCTCAGGATTAAGCACCAACAAATGCTGGGAATTATTCAAGTCAGTTATCTCTGAATTAGAGAGTCTTTACATACCTGTTAAAAAATCTCACAACAAAAAAGGGAAAATCCCTCCCTGGTTAACACGTCCAGCTAGACTCCAGATTCACAATAAGGAACGGGCTTTTAAAAGAATGAAGAGAACCAAGAATCTAATTAAGAATGAAAGGATGAAAATAGAATTCAAACTCTCGATGACTAAAGACCCTAAGGCTTTTTATGCCTGTATTGATGGTAACAAACATAATGACAACAGTATCACCAAATTAGTTGAAAATGTGAAGGAGGTACAGGACACAAAAGATATTGCAAATACATTTAACAAATACATTGGGTCAGTCTTCCTCAATAGGAAAAAAACAACTATTAACATTAACCATACTAGTGGTACCGAAGACATAAGCATAGAGGAGGTAGTCCCAGCAATAAACTCAATTAAGCCTAATACTGCCCCAGGGCCTGATGGAATCAATCCAGACTTTCTTAAAAACACGCTGGGGGCTGTCTCATTACCACTGAAGTTTTTATACAATAAATCATTACTAAATGGTATAATTCCTGAGGATTGGAAACAGGCTTCTGTTATTCCTATACATAAACAAGCATTTGTCAATGCCGAATGTTGTGGCGCTGGCATTGGCTTGCGTAGTGCAGTGCGGGAAAACATTTTGGGTAGGATGTGAAACATGACAGCTATACAGTTCGTAAGGAGGTGTAAAAAAATGCCAGTGTTGAAAATGTGGCATGTAAATATAGCAAATCTGCAAAGTTACAAGGGTACGTGGGAAATGTGCAATGCACCCTTGGAACACAGTCATTTTATGTGCGTTCGGCACCAAATTTTCAACATAGGCATCTTAACACCTCTGCTCATGTACAGTGTCACTGTTATTTCCTCAGACTGTCCCAAAAAGTGATTTTGCACAGTGACGTGCTATTCTGCGCCGGAAGTGCGAAAACACCTTTTGGGCAGGATATGTGAAATGACAGCTATTCTGTTCATCAAGAGGTGGGGAAAAATGCCAATGGTGAAAATCCAGAGTGAAAATATTACAAATGCACGACATTACGAATGTGCGTGCAATCTGCCAACGCACACTTGTAACACAGTCATTTTATAGAATATCGTCACCAAATGTTCAACATAGGCATTTTAGGACCTCTGCTCATGAACTGTGTCACTGTCATTTTCATAATCTGGCCCAAACACTGATTTCCCACAGCAACTGCGCTATTGTGCGCCGGAAGTGTGGAAACACATTTCGGGCAGGATGTGGAAAATGACAGCTGTACTGTTCACAAGGAGGTGTACAAAAATGACAGTGTTGAAAATCTGGTGTGAAAATATTGCGAATTCGCGAAGTTACAAGCCTGCGTAGCAACTGCGCAATGCACACTTGTAAAACAGTCATTTTTTGGATTTTTCCAAAAAATTTGCAACATAGGCTTTTTGAGAGGCCACCTCATGAACACTGGCACTGTCGTTTCATTAATCGGTCCTGAATGGTGATTCCGCGCAGTGACTGCAAAATCACCTTTCGAGGCCGATTAACGCCATGACAGTGATAGAATTCATGAGGAGGGGTCCCAAAAACCCCATGTTGAAAATGTGGTGCCAAAATTCCAAAAAATGCCCGAGATGGGCAGCAAAGTTGAAAAAACCCTATTCATTCCATTATACAGCTTACCGGCATTTCCTCAGTTCGTGGTCGGCTTTGAAGAGTGCAGACGTGTTCTCGGTCCACCGAAGATCATCGCGCTGGACTCCGGAGGTAAGTATGGGGTGAGGTGGGGGTGTGTGGGGAGGCAGGGTGCACAGTGGGTGGATGCGGGTTGTGGGAGAAGCCATTTTCTTCTTTACAGGAAAAAAAAATAAAAGACATTGGGGGGCGTTTTCATTTTTAATAGGTGCTTTGGCACGCTGGGGTGGGCTCCCAGTGTGCCATCTGTGTGGGTGGGTGGGTGCTTTAGCCGACGGGGATTGGGCACCCCGTCGGCACACAATAAAGGAAGGGGGGTTGACAGGCAGCAACGGCAGTCACTGCCGCCATGTTGCCTGCATGTAGGGAGAGGCGTGTTGTGGTCATTCTGCTTGAGAGCTTCACTCTCATTGCAGCGGACATTTTGTCAGATCTCTTTGCCTCATTAGCCAGGCAGGGTGTTGGCCCCTGCTGCTGGCTGATTGGGGAATGCGGGACGCACCTATTGGTGCATGCCCTGGATTTGCCCAACAGCGACTGCGCCTCCAAATCTCCACTGCCGCAGGATGTTGGCTGCTCAAGTGCGCCAACATAAAAAGGGAGTACAACAGATGCGGGCAATTATCGCCCCATCAATTTGACTTCAGTTACACGTAAAGTTATGGAAAGAATCCTTAAAATCAGAATTGAGAAGACATTATATGCCAGTGACTTGAAAGATCTGAAGCAACATAGCTTCACTGCTAGAAGATCGTTTACTACTAACTTAATTGACTTCTATGGGAAGGTTAGTAGGTAGTGGTTTGGTCTGTAAAAGAACAAGTCTGTATGCACTCAGGTTTCTAGAAAGGCTCCACACTCATTCAGAGTACCACTTTCTGATTTTTATTTTTCATATAGCAGTTTAGAACTATTTTCCACTTTTCTTTTAGACACTTTCATTATCATTACCTTTTTTCTGGAAACTACAAAAGACTTAATTTCATTCAAACAGGTTTCCAAGTTACTTTTCTACAGTCACTGTACCCATTTTTCTTTTTCCTCAGGCAGTTCATCTTATGGCATCTGCACTTGTTTTTGAGGTTCTCCTTCTTCACTTTACTCTGACCAACTCCCAAATTACCTGCTTACGTTTCGGAACCCGCCTGGCTCCATCCTCAGAGCTCTGAAGATGGAGCCAAGTGGGCTCCGAAACGTAAGCAGGTAATTTGGGAGCTGGCCAGAGAGGTGAAGAAGAACCACGCAGCATAATATAGCAGCACTCAAACAGCTTTATGGCTGCCATCTTCACATTTGGAAAAGTAGGGAAGTGCATTATGGTATGCTCGCGAGTTTAAATGAGAAAAAGAAATAAAGAACTGGCTAAACCCATTGAAGGAGACAATGTCTTTTTTCTTCAACAAACAAAGAAGTTTGTGACTTTGGCACTGAGGATTAGGCAATTGAGCCTTGAAAATAAGTGAAGTAACTTTGAAGCTGCAAACAGAAAAGAACTTGGGTATTGTAATGAACAGCCTTTTGACCCCAGGTGATCACTGTTGTCAGACTGCGCTAATGGCTAATAAAATATGGGCTTCCATAAGGAGAGTCTTCACTTCCAGGCATCCTGCCCCTATATAAATCATACATAGGGCCACGTCTGGGTTACGCAGCCTCCTTTTGGGCACTGTCTCTAACAAAGGACAAAACCCTTATAGAGAGTGTCCAGAGAAAAGCTATGAAGATTTTACCCAGGATTAACAAACTCTCTTACCAAGACAGACTAAGAAAGCTAAACCTACGTGACCTTGAAACCAGAAGACAGAGGGGGTGACCTTTTACTGCTATGTAATATTCAGCAGGATACCCACCTGATGACTGAATGTGACATCAATTATGCTGCAAAACCAAATAACTTGTGATGTCACAATAAATAGTTATTGATACCAAGGGCAAGAACTAATAAAAGAAAATACTTTTTTTTACAATGAGAACTATTAAACTATGGAATAAGCTCCCACGGTATATTGTGGACTCAAAGAATGCACCATGTTTTAAGAACAACTTAAACAAACATATTCTGGGACAGCATAATACTTAGCCCACATGGTGTGGGAGGATAGACTTGATGGGCCTAGTGCCTTCTTCCACCGACTATTATCAAGTTGATTTAATCCTTCATGCCAGCTTTCAGAGTTCTAAAAGTAACCATATTTTTTTTCTCTTTCTAGGCTCTGGGAAAACATTGTGTTGTCTTCAACTGCTCAGAAGGTTTAGATTATAAGGTAAGAGTAATTATTTTTTTCCTGTCACAGAATTTACCGCCACGCTGAAAACTGTATGATAATGCATATTTTTCTCCTGAACCTTTTCTCCTTGTAAATAAACAAGCCATTTTCATGCATAGTTTAATTATAATTGTATCCTTTGATGACATAGCTCTATGTAAGCCCCCCCCCCCAAAATGATGGTACCTGTCCAAGGGGAGGGGGTGGCCACAACAGCAGAACACCTTTCCAGATTGCTTACATTTACCCAAGTCCAGGGTACCTGCTGACCCCACCAGTGCTGGGTTGGAAGGAAAACAGTGGTTAGCTGCATCAACAGTCCCTAAAGAATGAGACAACTCTCTATGGCTTAAAGAAACAACGGGATCCCAAATTTAATAAACTTGATTCAGTGAAACTACAGCCACTCAATGGAGCAGGTCATGTATTACAACAAGGAGTGCAGCACATTATTCCTGACTGTGGAGGTCGCATAATTGCTTGAGTCTCTTCACATAAAGTCCATTCATGGGGCATGATCCGAACAACTCCAAATCTCAGTCAGCTCAGTTCATCCTTGGGGCCATTGCTCCACAGTCCCAGAGGTCCAAATCGATCACTGGAGTGGTTTAGCTAGAATCTCACCTCGGGGCCACTGCTTCCTCCTCCCACTGGTCCATCTTTCAGCTGGGGGCATTCTGCCTCTCGCCTCAGACCGCTACACTCCCTGTCATTGGCTTGACACATTTCATGGGTGTCGGACCCACAGAACCTTGTGGTGTTTCGTCCCCATCTTGGCCACCACTTTGCTCTCCTTCAGACTTCATTTCTTTTTTTTTTGTGGACTCTTTTTACCTCCTTCTAGTGCCAACAGCCCAGGACTCTCTCAGGTCTACCTCACTCAACCTCAGGCTTCTACTGCCCACCTGGAAACCACCTGACCAGGGAATCGGGGACAGAGACACCCCGCCCCAACCCCTCAGACTACAGCCGACATCCCGGAGCTACACCCCCTGGGGCAGGGCCATCCTACTCTTTACCTGGGTGTCCTTTCTGGAATCCAGACAGCCGGTGTCCAGGAGCAGAAAGAGGGCTCAGGAGAGCTGGCTGGAAAGGGTCCAGTATTGGGCATGTGGCCTTTGGTACGTTAAGATCACCATCACCTTCCTGAGCGTCGGGGTTTTTCACCTTATTACTGAAACCCTGATGGCGCAGACATGCAATGGCATCTGCTCACGATGGGCATGCCCCTGCCTCTGTGCGTATGACACCCGCTGATACCACCATACCCTACTTACGTGCCCTTGCAAGCTGCTGTGCCCTTGGTTACCTCTGTGAGCTGCTAGAGCTGTGAGGAGCAGTACCCACCCACCCCAGGAGAGGAGAGCAGTCCTTCAGATGCTCAATCCTACTCCTCTCTGGCCGACCCCCGATAACCCGGTTCTGCTCCCAAACCTGGGTCGCCGGTGTGGCACAAGGTGTGGCATCCAGCGCCTCAACCCTCAGTGCCACCGGGCTGACTTGGACCTCATCTCTTGAGACCACCTTCCTCCACTGAGAAATATTCCCAAACACTGTTCCCACAACAGGGGTTCCAATAGGAACAGCACCCACTGCCATGTCCCACACAAGCTATCTCATCATCTACTCCCCAAGAGAAAACAGTCCTGACGTTCAAGTGGGCAGCTACTGCGCTCGATTTCCCCCCATCTCCTCTACCTCTCCTTTTTTCCCTGTGCTCTCTCCCTTATATCCAGTGCAGCCCCCAGGGTACTCCCATGCCATCCATTCCCCGGAGTGGCAAACTATTAACCCCTTGCATACAGCAAAGAACTATCCCCACCTAATATCCCAATGATGCACATCCAAATGCACAAAACTGACTCCCCTAACTCCATGGGGTGGGGTTACACCTCTCCCTTGGCTGAATGCTTGCTGTACTTGGTGAGCTTAGATGTGCCATCAGCCCCCCTCCCAGGGGCCCAAGCAAGAGGGGTATGTGCACTCCCCCACCTCCGGCTAAGCCTCCTGAGAGCTTCTGGCTGCCTACCATGAAGGTGGAGACAATGGAAACCAAAGGGTACCAATAGTAACTAGCTCAGCTCTCCCATACACCCAAACCTATTCCCTGGCCACCCACCCACCAGACCTTTTGGATAGATTGCCTATGGCCTAGGGTTGCATCCCAAGCCAAACACAAACCCAAACCAACCTCCCACAACTCAAAATGCTGCCTGCTGCCAGTTAGGAACCCCTTCTTATGTGTTTCCCTCTGAATTTGTGTAAAACCCAAAACAGCTATAGCCCCTATGTAAACCGGGGACATAGGCACCGCAACAGTGACTTGATCATATAGCAACGATGATGCATGCACAATAATAACAATATTCAGGTCTTATTTACGTAAACATGATCAACATACACATTGCCTTAAACCCAATGATTGGAGCAGTAATGATTAGGAAACTGTATCAAGGTAATCCCCCAAAGTCTCAGATTTAAAGTTCAAACTGCAACAAGTCACAAAAAGCGCTGAGCTCACCAATTAAGTGAAGTCTGTAGGGCATTAGGTATCACCACTCTCTGGGGCTTTATCATAACAACGTTGTCTCCTGAAATAGTAATCAGGGTGAGGCTTTGTGCAAGGGCGACCATATGAATCAGTGGCCCCTTGGCAGTACTTAGTATGGCCACAATTAATATTCTGCTGCAGGGCGTAGTTCTTGAACAAAGTAAATCCTTCAAAAGCACTCCAGGCATAGATGCCTATTGCAATCCACTGGGTCTCCTGCAGGGAAGACGTGGGGCTTCTGGCATGCAGACTGTGTTTGTAGTACAGATCTTACTTAGAGTGGAAGCTCTTGCAGTAGGCTACACCATAAGGACTATGCCACCAGGCACTAGGACCCCATGGAACAAATCTTAGCTAGCAGTACCCAGCAGGGACCACCCCCTGATGTCAGCTCGCCTCTGATAATCCACCAGTGGTATAAAAGGGGTGGTCCCCAGCCACACCCCAGTTCTTTTCCCATCGTTGACCTGTTCACATCGGCTCTACGGACGCCTACTGCTAACCAGTCGACTGCCATTTTCTCAAACTTATTATCTAAAGTTTCTTTGTTGTTTTACTGCCTTATTGGTTTATGTCTTCTACGTCGTCCTCCTCTAGCCAGCAACTGAAATCCAAGTGCGCATGTGGGAAGCAGATTCTGGCCCGAGACAGTCGCTCAGCCTACCTCATCTGCCTGGGGCCTGACCACAATGCCGATTCCCGCCTGCACTGCCAGGGTTTCAACCGCCGGACTCTCATCCATCTTCTGAAGACATTGAAGATCTACCTTCTAGAACAGCAGCTGGCCACCACGCAAAAGGCTCCATCAGGCCTAGGATCCCCCCTTCTTCTTCGGGGTTGGAGACTTCTCACAAATCCAAGGAGAAAAAGTCCAGTGGAAAGCACCATCATTGTGAGAAGGACAGGACCCATTTGGACTCCCAAACCAGGTCTCCGCACAAGATGGCCAGCTGCAGTCCTTCCACCCGTGGGAGATCAGACTCTGCCCCTCTGCCAACCCAAGTTTTCTCCGGGTTGCCAGCCTTGAAACCCCCGGTGTTGGTGCACACGCCAGGTAGTGTTTCTTCGGGGCAAGGGCTTTGGCTCCCTCCCTTAGTCTGAGGCCCTACAGCCATGCCTCCAGGCCTAAGTCCAAGGGATCAGCCAGTCAAAGGCCGGGTGACAGCCTCCTTTCTGCCCCTCACCAGGCTAAGGCTTCCTCCTCCTCGCTGGATCATCCGGCTAGGCCCGATGACAGGAAGCGGTGTTTGGAATGGGAGTCTCACCCTGATGCCCATTCTCCAAAGCATTGGGCATCATAGTCCCGGTGCTCAACCCTGACGTCTTCAACGTCCTCACCTTCAGGGTCTTCCCCGCTGCCTGCACCCCCCCAAACTGCCTTCAGGAGGGGTGCAGCTGCTGGCCAAGGAGTTGCCTCCCCAGATGCTCGACTTCTTGACGTCAGGCAGCCAGTCGTCGGGTTAGTCAGTTGACCTGCTTGTCAGCTCCACCGCCTCCCCAGGACCAGATGCCGGAGAAACCTAGGTCACCTGAGTGTCCGTCAACTCCCGACAAGCCATCAGGTCCACCGCCCAAGGGGCCTGATGACAGATCTGAGATGCCAGGTCCATCGGCCCCAGCCATGGTCTCTCTGGCAGACATCAGGGACCTTTTCAGTTCCTGGTGGGACACAGTCAAGAAAGACATAATCTCCAAGGAACCCCCGGTTCCCATGCCTCAACCTCTCCCTGTAGACTCACCGCAGTGGCATTCACGGCCCTCGCAGTTGTCACCTTCCCCCAGGGAAAAATCTCCTATTCAGTTGGACGACAGGTCTTCCTGATGACATGGACATCATTTGAGATTGTCCTCCAGGTATTACAGGAGGCGGTACTGGCATTCCCGCTCCAGATCTTCCTGGAGGTCATCCGATTCAGAGTCTTCTGCCTCCTCCAGATCCTCAGGGGAGTTTTTCTTTCCTCTCCACCACCCTGACCCTCCAGGAGATTCACCCCATCTCCTCCGGATGATCCTACATTCTTGGACGTGATGCGTCACATCCAATTTGTGAACCAGTGGGAAAATGAGGATCTCACTGCAGAGAGAAAAAGACTGGCTCATTTTTTGTGTACAAATAAGCCTAAACCCTTGATGGCTCCTTTTCAGGACACCACCAGGCTAGCCTGTAGGTGCCCTTCGACAGCCTCCGCTATACCAAAGAAAGCAGACAGGCTGTATCATACCCCGACGAATGAGCTGTTCTTTGGGGAACATCCCAAGGTGGACTCGGTCATGCTGACGGCTGCCCACAGCAGGACCAAACAGCCCCAGCACATGAGTTCCCAGCCACCAGACAAGGAGTCCAAATGTCTGGATCAGTTCGGCAGGAAGGTCTATTCAGCAACCACTGGCACCATTCAGTCGCTCAACTTCTTGGCGCACATGGTGCAGTACCAGAAGTCACTCTGGAACAAGGCCATTGAGCTTGCAAAAAGACAGCCCAATTCTGATCACAAAACAGAGCTCATGGATGTACTCCGGTCCGGTCTGAACATGGGGAAGCACGTCTTGAGGCCCTCCTGTGATTCGGAAGACAGGGCAGCCACCACAGGGGTCTGTATGCGGAGGTACTATTGGCTCTGGGTTTCTGGATTTAGGCAGGACCTTCAGGACGCCATCATAGATGCTCCGTTCCATGGGTCCATACTCTTTGGTCCAGACATTGAAAAAATGATCTCAGACCTCCAGGACTCTGGTAAAGCCATTCAGTCTGTGCATCAGTTGTACAGACCCAGGCAGACGTCGGCAGTTTCGTCACGGGGGGGGGGGGGGCAGAAGCACAAATGACAGCAACAGAGAGGCAACTTTCACCTCAAAGCTCCCTCTCAACCTGGTGGAGCACAGGGACCTTGAAACATCAGACCCTTCCAGGTCTCCCTGCCCACCACCCACCCCCATCTCTTGCCGAGTCCAGGGGAGAGGTAGTAGGGGGTTGGTTCTCACTTTACCTTGACGGATGGGCCTCCATCACTACCAATGCGTGGGTCCTCCAGTTGGTAGAGTGGGGTTACACCCTGGAATTCTTGCAGATTCCCCTGGACAATCCCCTGGTCCAAACGACTTACTCCCCCTCCCATGCCAAGCTCATTTAGGAGGAGGTACAGTCCCTGCTAAACAAGAAGGCCATAGAACCCATTCCATCCCCACAGTGGGGGAAGGGGTTCTACTCCTGTTTCTTCTTGGTCCCCAAGAAAACAGGGCACCGGCGCCTGATTCTGGACCTGAGTCTCTTGAACAGTTACATAGAGTACAAGAGGTTCAGGATAGTCACCTTGCCAGGCATTCTTCCCATGTTGCATCAAGGGGACTGGCTTTGCTCCCAGGACATGTACTGTAAGATGCCAACCTCCATATTCTGGTGCTTCCAGCTTACATGAGATTCTCCTTTCAGGGAATGCATTTACAGTTTTGGGCCTTGCCCTTCAGCCTTTCCTCTACACCGTGTGTGTTCACGAAGTGCCTAGCGGTAGTGGCAGCAGCTCTAAGGATGCAGGGACACTTTGTTTATCCCTACCTCGACAATTGGCTTTTGACCACTGCCACAAGGGATCGACTTCTGGCGGTATTTTTAGAGGATACCTTCAGTCTGTTCGTCTCCCTGGGGATCACCCTAAACATGGCCAAGTCATTCCCAAAGCCATGTCAGAGGTTACAATACATTGGGGCAATCCTGGACATGGAGCAAGGGAAGGCCTTTCTCCCACTGGACAGGGCAGTATGCCTTCGCTTTTTGGCCCACAAAGTTTCAGCTGCTCGCCAGGTCCGAGCTCGGACCAGGCTCCAGCTCCTAGGCCATATGGCCTCAGCCATAGTGACTGTTCCCTCAGTACACCTGTTTATGAGGGTTCCTCAGTGGACCCTCAGTGCAGTGGGATCAGAGGGAGAATGATCTCGACCAGCAGTGGTACAGACTCTCTCTTGGTGGCTCTCTCCCCAGAATCTGGAGTCCGGAGTTCCCTTTCAGAGAGGAGCCTCTTCATAGGTTCTCACAACCAATGCCTCAGGTCTAGATTGGGGGGCTCATTTTCAAAATCACCAGATGCAAGGTGCATGGTCTTCTCTGGAACTGACCCTCCATATCAATATTCTGGAGATGAGGGCAGTTTTGTACGCTATACAAGCATTTCTCCCAGACCTCCGTCCAGGTCCCCTGTTGGTGCAGACAGACAAAATATTGGTCGTTTACTACATCAACAAGCAAGGTGGAACTCACTCCTACCCTCTCTGTCGGGAGGCTATGAGAGTGTGGTTCTGGGCTGTAGACCATGGCCCATTGCTCACCGCAGTTCATGTTCCAGGGGTCCAAACTGTCTTGGCCAATGCTTTAAGTCGATCTCGGTTGAGGACTCACGAATGGGAACTCCTGTAGTCGGTAGCAGACGACCTCTTCCACAGATGGGGTCATCCAGAGCTGGACCTCTTCGCATCCCCGTGCAATGCAAAACTGTCCAGTTTCTGCTCGCTTGATCATGGGCCTGGTGTTTTATGGTGAGCGCATTGTCCCTCTGCTGGACAGGAAGATTTCTGTATGCCTTCACTCCCTGTCCTCTTCTGCAAAGAGTTCTGCTCAAATTCCAAACAGTAGGAGTGGAGATGATTCTCATAGCTCCGCTTTGGTCTCACCAGATATGATTCCCCCTACTGTAGCAGCTGACAGTAGAACGTCCAATTCCCCTGCCCTTGTCCTCCCGCTTGCTGTCATAAGAGCAGGGTAGGCTGATTCACGCAGACCTCTGATCCCTACATCTGCATGCCTGGCACCTGCAGAAGTAGCCACTTCTTATTTTGGAGTTTCTCCCAGAGTGGCAGAGGTCTTTGTGGCAGCCAGTAAACCTGCCACTAGGGCTACCTATGCCATGAAGTGGAAGTGCTTTTGCTTGTGGGCCTCCAATTGGGGTCTGGACCCTCTCCTGTGCCCTCTAAATGCTGTCCTTGAGTACCTCCTCTCACTGTCAGACACGGGCCTCCACTATTCTTCCATCAGGGTGCACCTTTCTGCAACCTCTGCCTATCATGCACCGGTGGATGGCAAATATGTTGCCCAGACAGATCTGACCCGAACATTTTTGAGGAGACTTCTTCATCGTAAACCTCCCATTAGGGACCGCATCCCTCCTTGGGATTTTTGTTTTTGTTAGAGAAGCTTACGTTGCCTTCCTTCGAGCTAGCCATGGATTGCAAGCTATGCTTTCTGTCGTGGAAAGCGTTGATCTTATCTGTGTCAGTCTTCACCATTCATCACACATGGGTAGTCAGCCAGAGGTCATGACCCTGGGGGAGCGCTCTCTTTTTTTTTTTTTTTTTTTTGGACGGGCAGAGCAGACACATCCACAGTGTGCCCTCGAGGCTGACGCACTGTGTGCTGCTCGTGGGTTGGCTGTTAGGTGTTGTCGGCCCTGCCCTCCCACCAGTTCTTCGTCTCCCGCCATAGAGGTAGCACCTCATGTGGAGCTCTCTTTGAAAGTTCACCATTGCATCTCGGCCTTCATCTCGTGTCGAGAAGAAAATCCCACGTTAGTTCCGTTTCGCCACCACTCAACACCGCTGACTGGTAAGACCTTTCTTTTTATTGTTTTTACAGCGACGTTGAGTCTATTTGTAATTTTATTTGCCGTCGATCATGTCTGGTACAGCGGGCAAGAAGTCGCAGAAAACGGGGAGGCCTCCCATGCGTCGGTACCCTTGCAGCTGCAAGTATTCTGTTACCAACCAACATGATCGTTGTTTGACGTGTCTTGGCCCACTTCACGACATGGATTCGTGCAATGCCTGTTTTTCAATAGATCGGCAAGTTCTTGAGCAGCACGCAGGAAAAGTTGGACAAGCTCCGCCAACTTTTGGAGGACGGGTGCGCACTCGTTGGGCCAAGCTGTGCTCTCTCAACCTTTCCTCCGGGTCCCCTCCCAGTTCTGTACGGACCATGAAGGAGGGGGCTTCCGCCTCTTTTAGCCTCGCCATGGCGGAGGCCTCTTCCGCGGTGCAGGAGGCCCAGTCCGTTCCCCCTCACCGGAGAGCAGGCAGAAGGCACCGCTCTGGCAATCTTCCCTTCAGGGTCGAAGGCTCCCCCGGTGTCGTGTCCTCGGGCTTGAGGGCCTGGGCTGGCACCATTCCTGATGCCATCCGTTGGTGCTGTTTTGGGCCTCGGCATTGCTTGCGGCACCGTGAGCTCTGGCGATGCTGTGGTTGGCGCCGGTCTGCCGCTTGGCGCCGTTTCTGCTGTCAATGCCATTTGTGGTGCTGATGATAGTGACAGTGCTGTGGGAAGTTCTACGGCACTGTCTTTGACTGTTTCCGGACTTGGCGCCACTTGTGGACCCGAGACCAGGGACGGTGGCTCATCTAGCTCTGGCGCTGTGCTGGGCGATGGTGCCATGGGGGGTGTTGTTCTTCCTCTTGGTGCCATTTGTGGTGCTGAGGGGGCTGTTGGCACCACCATCGGTGCTGTCTCTGACGTCGGCGCCATGCACGGTGCCATGGGAGGGGACGGCGCCGTGTTGGGAGTCGACTCCGGTTCAGTTGCCGTGGTCAAGGCCATCTCTTCCTCAGGTACCGTTCACGGTGCTGTGGAGACTCGGCGCGCTGATTCTGCAATGCGGGGACCCAGGTTGGACCTCTGGGGTCAGACGGAAGCAGGTGCCTGCGGGTAGTCTGGCACCAGACCTCGGTCTCCACTTCTTCGGAGGTGGACTCCGGGTCTGGTTCGGACTCTCTGTCCAATTCCTTGGAGTTGGCAGAACCCATGGGCACCTTAGTAGTCACTCCGGTGGCCCAGACCCAGCCTCCCTCTGGGGAGCGGGCAGTGGTCCCAGAGTCTAGGGTCAGGGTTTCTGACCAGCAGGCGGTGGTCCAGACCACTGTTGCCCTGCAACCTGGACTTGGAGGATTTTCTGCTCCCTCAGCTGGGACACCCCCTCCTGTGGTGTGCCTGGATCGCCCAGCTTTAGGGCCGACCAGGGCATCCACGGAAGGGGAGGGTGCTACTCCCTGGGTGATCTCCTCAGGGACCACCCAGGGCTGTCAGCTGCCTAGGCTGGTATTCTCGAGGTGGAGGGCTCTCTTGGAGTCCAAGGGGTCAAGGGGCCTGGGTTCAAGATGGCGGCCCTTCTCTGGGACCCACCCAGGTTTGGGGAGGAGTCGCAGCATGGAACCGCACCCTTCCTTCTCGGTCTCCTCGAGAGTGCCCTTGTCTTTGGAGGGAAGGGACCATCCTTTTGGGCTCACACAGTCCCGGTCACCTCACAGGGGGATTCTTCAGGGCATGGTCTAGGCAGTTCTAGTGTGGTTGATCAGCTGTTGGCTGTTGGGCTCTCCGGAACTCCTCCTCCCTTGAGGACTTCCGGTGGGCTCTCTTGCCTGGACAGAGGATGTTCCTCTTCTGTGGTGGATCTGGCCCTCATTCCTCTGTCGCCATCTCCTGCTCTCCCAGGTATTCCTGGTCCTAGGGGGCCTCTCATCTGGGAGCAATTCAGGGGTGCGGCTGCTTACTTCCCTGCATATGTCAGGACCATGGATGAGGGGGTGTTCCACCCTTCCCCCGAGCAGCCGGCCCCTGGATCTCTGAGGTCTTTCGCTTCCTCATCCTCCTCTTCTGGAGGAGAGGAGCCTTCTGTCCACATCTCCCCTGCCGCTGATCTGGCTGAGTATCAGCTTTTCCTCATGAGGATGTTGGAAGACCTTGGTATAACCCCACCTCCCACTCAGCACAATCCTGAGCATTTGCCGCGTACCTTTTTAGGTGATTTCAGTGCGGCCACCCTTTTGGTGCCTCCCTGGCCTGTTCCTTTTCAGGAGATGTCATTGCGCTTCTGGCAATGACCATTTTCTGGAGTTACAGGGCCTAGGAATCTGAACCATAGGTATTGTGCCCTCCTGGAGTCTCCAGGTCATATGCCTCACCTTCAGTCAGGGTTGATGCAACTGGACACTCCTGACTGGTTTCGTGCCCTCCACTATGACCGGCACCCAGGTCAAGACTCTGCGGATTTTGACTTCTGGGGGAGGAGGTTCTACTCGACACAGTTATTGCTGTCAGTTGCTGCACATCAGGCCCACTATGCTTCCTATGATATGTTCTTTGGTCCAGGCTAGGTCAGCTCCTAGCCTACCTGCCTGATTCGGAGGTAACCAGACAAGCCATTACACTCTCTGCACAGGGCCTGGAGTTAGCAAGGCACCAAGCTAAGGCATCTTATGACGCCAATGAGGTAGCTTCCAGGATCATAGGGACAGCGATCTGCATTAGGCAGATGGCATGGCTGCGTCTTTCCCGGTTGTCACCCTTGGTGTAGGGTGAGTTCCTCCATGTACTGGAGAACCCACTTTTTCTCTCGTAGGGTGAGACGGCGTCTGTCGGGGCAAATTCCTACCCCCTCTGGGAAGTCCCCGTCTCACTCTCCCCAGTATCGGGCCTCCATGTGTGATGAATGGTGAAGATTGGCACAGATAAGATATGAAAATTATGTACCTACCGTAATTCTTGATCTTTCTATGTATCTTCGCCATTCATCACAGTTCCCACCCTCCATCCCCCCTGGGGCCCCCTCCCTCTGTGTGCCCCTTCTCTCCCCCCCTTCCTGTTGGTCAGGAGTGGGGTGACCTCCCGCTCACGCAGAGGATTTTCCTTTCTTTTGGTTGATGGGGGTGGGGAGGAGCTGTTCTCCTCATAGCCTCGGCTTCACCCCTTTGGGGTGGGATGATGGTGGCTGCCCCTTCTCTCTCTCCTCTGGACCATGTCCTTGGTTTAATCCTCTCTCTTTGTTTTTAAGAGGGGGTCCCCACCCTTTTTTCCTATTTGGTTGGTCAGGGGAGGGGATGGCCTTCGGCTCTTGGTCCCTTCTATCTCTTTCAACATTGTGTCGCTCTGCAGGAGTATGCTTGCCAAATACCTGTGCCTTGGATTTGGCGGCCTAACCAGGCTTGCAATTCCCTGGGCAGTAAGTCCTTCCGTGATTGGGACCAGACTGCGAGCCTTAGGTTTGTCCCTTCCCCTCCCACTAACGTTTCCTTCCCTTTCTTCTTTTCTTCCTTCCTTCCAGAGATTGGGGACCCTCCCAATCCCCTTAGTTTTTCTCTCCTTCCCTCGTCTGTCCTCTCAGTCATTTATTTCTCCTTTTAGCTCTTATAACTTTTCCTTTGTCTGTCCCTTGGACTTCCTTGTTCCACCTTCCCTACCCTGCTTCTTACTCTATGGTGACTCAGAACTGGTGGGAGGGCGGGGCCGATGACACTGAACAGCCAACCTGTGAGCGCCATGCAGTGCGTCAGCCTCGAGGGCGGTGCCATCGGTGTGTCGGCTCCGCCCATCCAAAAAAACCAAAAAAGAGCTCCCGCGGGGTCATGATGTCCAGCCAACTACCCATGTGTGATGAAGGGTGAAGACACACAGAAAGATCAAGAATTACGGTAGGTACGTAATTTTCATTTTTTAGTTGCCATTACTTCTGTTCGGAGGATTTCCGAGCTGATGGCTAAAAAGCCGTATTTAATTTTCCACAAGGACAGGGTGTCCTTGGGGACTAATCCTAAGTTTCTACCTAAAGTGGTGTCCCAGTTTACCCTTAATCAGGACATCAGCCTTCCGGTTTATTATCCGGAGTATGTTAATCGGGGGAAGGCCCTTCCTCACCCTCTGGATCTACATAGAGTGCTTAGATACTACATTAGCCGCACTCAACCTTTAAGAAAGTCTGACCAGCTTTTTGTTTCTTTTGCCCCGAGAATCCTGGGGTGCCTGTGGCAAAGCAGACTCTGTCCAGATGGCTAGTCCACTGCATCACCTTCTGCTACAATAAATACAACAAACCCTTACCAGGCTCGGTTAAGGGTCATTCCACCAGGGGTGTTTCCGCCTTCTTTGTGGCATTTCGGAATGTTTCTGTGGAACATATCTGTGCAGCAGCTACTTGGGGCTTGGTGCACACTTTTGTGAAGCACTATAGCCTGGACATTGCATCTTGTCGGAAAGCTGGGTTTGGTTTAGTGGTGCTTCAGGGCCTTTTGTCTTGAAGCTTCCCACTACTGAAGTCTCCACCTCCCAGTCTGTTGGGGATCCGAGTAGTACTGCTTGGTACTCAGTCCTTGGTGTAGCCTGCTGCAAGAGCTCCCACTTGAAGTAGGATAGTACAGTAATGTAAGAACTTACTATAACAGTAGATCTTCAAGATGAGCTCTTGCAGCAGGCATTATTTCCCTCCCTCCTTCCCTCGGTCCTTGTCTCCTTTTTCCTTACCCTTGGTGGGGTATTCTACTCACCTTGGTCCTCTATTATTTATTAGCTGGGTCTCCGGTGGGAGAACTGTGGTGTGGCCATGGACCGCCCCTTTTATAACATTGGTTTACGTCGGGCTGCTAGCTAAGATTTTTTCCGTGGGGTCCCAGTGCCTGGTGGCATAGCCCTTATGGTGTACCCTGTTGCAAGAGCTCCCCTCAAAGATCTACTGTTACGGTAAGTTCTTACGTAACTGTACTTTTCCCTAGGATGCAATGGAATACCCAGTTAGCCCTCTTCTTTTTTATGATAGCCCAGCATGTTCTGGTAGGTAGGGATAATCATATTGTTGAAATTCCTGCCACACATGGTGCCTAATATGTCTTTCTACCTGTGACCACTCAGGCAAGCTGCGAATGGTCATCGCCAGGGCCTGCCCTTGGGGGTGCCATGCTCCATTGCTGAACCACCATTCTTGATGCTGGTGTTTTTCAGCAAGTCCCCAGTGCTCTTTGGTTTGAGAACAGGGGACACTGTGTCTCGTGAATTCCCTTGGTGGTGATATCACCACAGAGGAGTAAAGGGATGCTGCATCTCTCTGAGTCCCATTCATCCTCCCCCTCACTGTCCGCTTGAGTTTTGGCCACACCAGCCTCCTGATTCCCACACTGGGCACTCTTCAGTCTCTCCATTGGTGGGCTCCGTGGTGGGGATGAACTGGTGGATGGACCAGGGGTCACAGCATCAGCAGGTTCACTGTTCGGCACAGGCCTTGAGATTAAAACAGTCTCTGATGGCTCAGTTCAGGCTGCTTCACTTCAGTGCCTAGCTGGGTCAAAATCCGCTTGGGTCAACAGTCGGGTGGGTGATTCATCCATCGGGGCTGCACGGCCCCTTCCACAACCATGGCCTCATGCTGTACTCTCCGGTGGGATAGTTTCTTGCTTGACTGCCATTGACACATCTTCAGTGATGCTAGTGCATATTAAGGCACTTACTAAGGTGAGTGGGAGCAGAGAAAGGCAGTGAACCCATAGAGCTCCTGTCCATTAACCATAATAAGAGACGTTGTTACCATGCGAAATGTATGAATCCAATTTATTTTTGAACTCCAATTTGTCCTCACTAATTACTACTTCCAAAGGGAGTATATTCCAAGGGTTGACTATTCATTGTGTATAAAATGCCTTTCTTCTATTAGTGTTAATTTTTTTAGGCCTTATTTGTAGTGGATGACCTCTAGTACCCCATGTGTTATTCTTTAAATTCAGATCATAATTCGCTGAACAAATAGTCGTCCTTGTTGTCGGGACACAGGTTAGGAAGCTTAGGAAAAAACAGGAGCAGTTGTAGAATTCACAACAAGAGTTTTATTTGTACTAGCAATAACATGAAAAAATAAAATTGTTCAATATAACTATTTACAAAGGCCAAATAAACAGAAGATGCATCTGAGTTTTCCTTCAAATTATATGTCCCTTCTTTTGCAAGCAATTGCAGCTCTATCTAACACATCCTTGCAACAATTCCCCTTCTTAACAAGCATCCTGTTTTTTTTCTAAAATGTTCTTGTA
Source organism: Neoceratodus forsteri (assembly GCA_016271365.2). Lineage (NCBI taxonomy): Eukaryota > Metazoa > Chordata > Ceratodontiformes > Ceratodontidae > Neoceratodus > Neoceratodus forsteri. The sequence continues at coordinate 244,472,657 of CM057451.1, forward strand.
AGTATCAGGCAGATGCTGTCAGGAACACAGTGTCCCAGAAATGAGGCCCATTTTCCACAGTGTCTGGAACTTATTATGTATAACTATGGTACTACATAAGCGACCATGGATCTACTGTGGCATTAATCCATGGTTGCTTTATAGTCACCTGGTGCTGTTTGTCCAATGTAAGATACAGTAGTTATTCTGTGATTGTAATTATGCCGTGTTACAATGCAGAGTTCACCCAGAATGCTAATACTTTGTTCTAAGTTCACTGACTTACTGCCTCTCTCTTCTTTGCATCCCAGGTTATACTCCGCTAGCTGCCCTTTTCCAGCATTCCAACATTGGTTTATTTGTATTTATTTATTTTGTCATTTTGGCCAGGAAAGGCAGGATGAATCTGAAAGCTTATTTCCATGTGCATTTGGGGGTTACATGGACCTGATTTTCTAATAGGGAAATATTGGACATGACACCAAGGAAACAAGGAAAGGTACAGGCAGAAAAAGACTGGAGCCTAACATGTCTAATCTGTGTCTGTGTAACTTGGCCTCACCAGTTTAGTGCTGTGTGTGCACTGCTGAGCTCCATAGTCGTAGCTCAACCAATCTCCCCTTCCACCATTCCCATCATATCTTATCCGCTCCATATATCTGTTCCACCCTCTCTTGAAGTCTGCCGAAGTCTCAAGCTCCACTGCCTCCCTAGTATTTAAAGTGTTCCACTTGTCCACCACCCTCTCCATAAAGAAATACTTCCTCAAATTCTTCCACATCCTGCCTCCCATCAACTTATATCATGCCCTGTTGCAGTAAACCCCTCACAGTGCTTGAAAAGTTGTAGGCTATCAACCCTATTTATTTGCCTGAGTAACTTGAAAGTTTCTATCATGTCACACTGCTCCTTACTAGTCTCCAGTGAGTACATATTCAAGCTATCTAGATGCTTCTCACAGGATTTCCCCTGCAGTCCCTGAATCATCTTAGTCTTTCTACACTGTACATACTTGAGCCTGTCCCTGTTCTTCAGATGCAGGCTCCAGAACTGTGCACACTACTGCAAGTGCAGTCGCACTAGTGATCTGTTCTGGAGCAGTGTTGATCTGTTGCTCCTGCTGCAAACCCTCTCTCTATGCACCTAAGCATTCTGTTAGCCTTACTTTTTTTAAGTCTTTGGTAACCAGGTACAGCCCACTCGGCACAAGTGCCTGTTTTCGGGGGTGACCCAGGAGCACTGGGGAGGTTAAATGAGTTGCTCAGAGTCACACAGTATGCAAGTGGAGGTTGTATGAATCAAACACAGGCTGCTGGATGTACCAAGCTCATACACAGCTCATTACTCTAACCTCTAGGTTATACTGCCCCCTCCCTTACTATATGCTTTATTGCACTATGCCGTGACTTTTACACTATCTACTATGATAACTCCCAGGTCTCTTTATTCAGACATCTGGGCTACTCTGACATCCCCAAGTTAGCACTCGGATCTTGGAGTGTTCTTGATGATATGCATAACTTTGCTTTTTTTTTGGCAGTGAACTTGAGCTGACAGATCCCCAACCACTGCTGTAGCCTACTCAGGTCTCTCTTCATCTCTGGATGCTGGGCTGACACTTCAGTCTCAGGTGTCAGCTGTGGTTAAGATATCTTTCTACCATCTAAGAAACATCGCCAGGATCAAGCACCTAGTTCTGTCCGGTGATCTGCCAACTTTAATCCATGCCTTTGTGACCTTGCGCCTTGACTACTGCAACTCGCTTTACTTTGGGCTTCTGGGGGTTGATATCCGCTGCTTGCAGGTGGTGCAGACTTCGGCAGCATGGTTTTTGGTGGGAACTTCTAGATTCTCCCATATTACACCGGTGCTGCGGGAACTGCACTGGCTGCCAGTTCAGTGGCGGATCACCTTCAAAGTCGGATTACTGACTTTTAAAGCCCTGCATGAACTGGGCCCTAATTACCTAAAAGAACTCCTGATTCCTTACCACCCTGTGAGACCACTCCACTCTGCCGACGAGGGGTTGCTAGAAATCTCAAGGGTGACTTTAAAATCTATTGGGACCCGTGCTTTCATGTTTGCGGCCCCTTCCCTTTGGAATTCTCTACCCTGTCGGATAAGGGAGTGCACGACCGTGGGGAGTTTCAAACAGGCTCTGAAATCTTTCCTCTGGGAAAAAGCCTATGGATGTATTATTTATTGAATTGTATTATTTTATGATGCTGAATTTGCTGGATTTTATTTTGTTATTGTACTGCGCCTTGATGCCTGAAAGGTGCATAACAAATAAAATATTATTATTATTATTATTATTATTTCACATCTCCCAACATCACCCTTAGTGTTGACCCTCCCACACAGCTTGGTATTGTCTGAAAACAGGCTGATCTTGCCAGTATTTCTTCGCCTATGTTGTACATGATTATGTTAAGTAGGACTGGCACCACCACTTATAACTGAGGGACTCCACTGGTGACGTGACAGCCCTCACCTCTGAGAGTTACCCATTCATCACCACTCTCTGGTCCTCCCAGCAAGTTCCCAGTCTGTTTGGTTATGCCCTTCTCCAACCTCAGGTCTCCAGGTTTTTTTCACCAACCTATTGTGCGGCACGGAATCAAATGCCTTGCTGAAATCTGATAGAGGATGTCAACAGCCTGTCCAAAATCTACTTCATGTACCACTACACTGAAGAAGTCATTGAAGTTTGACTGGCGGGATCTGCCCTTTACAAAGCTCTGTTTTCTGAGTCCTGCAGGCCATTGGCTTTCAGGAACTCTACTATGTGTTGTTTTCTGATGGCTTCTCAGAAATTCTGCCTTTTTGGGAAAAGGGGAGAAACAGGCAGAAAATCAGAGAGAAAGAGATAGGCGATCTTAACGCCTGAGTTAGGGACTGGTGACTGGCAAAAGGACCAGGGGAGGGCAGTGGACGTGGCCTATCTGGACTTCAGCAAGGCCTTTGACACTGTGCCACATAGAAGGCTATTGCACAGACTGGGGAATATGGGTGTTGGCAGGACAGTAGAGCAGTGGGTAGGTAACTGGCTGGGTGGCGGGACACAGTGGGTGGTGGTAAATGGCTGTCACTCCACAGATGGAAGAGTAACCAGTGGGGTACCACAGGGATCACTACTGGGACCGGTCCTATTCAACATCTTCATCAGTGACATTGCGCAGGATCTAGAAGGCAGAATTTCCTTGTTTGCTGATGACACAAAGCTCTGTAACAGAGTGGACACACCAGAGGGTGTAGACAGAATAAGAAGGGACCTGCAGAAACTTGAAGAATTGTCAGAGGTTTGGTAGTTGAAATTCAATGCAAAGAAGTGCAAGATAATGCATATGGGGCACAAAAACCCTTGCACAATATATCAGTTGGGGGGTGAGGATATAGCATGCACCAAGCAGGAAAGGGGACCTTGGGGTTATCATCTCTGATGACCTTAAGGTAGGGAAACAGTGTGACAAGGCAGCAGGTAAAGCAAATAGGATGCTGGGATGCATAGGCAGGGGCATCACCAGCAGGAAAAGGGAAATCATTATTCCACTATACAAGGCACTAATGAGGCCCCACCTGGAGTACAGTATACAGTTCTGGAGACCTTACCTATGTAAGGACATAGACAGGGTAGAGAAGGTTCAGAGGAGGGCAACAAAGATGGTACATGAATTGCATCACAAGTCCTATGAGGACAGGTTGAAGGACTTGAATATGTACTCCCTGGAGGAGAGAAGGGAGAGAGGGGATATGATAGAGACATTCAAGTATCTTACAGGGAGGAACAGGGTGCAGGAATACACTATTTTTAAGCGAAAAAGATGTTCCAGGACTAGAGGGCATGGGATGAAGTTGGAGGGAGGACGATTCAGAGGAAACGTGATGAAGAATTTCTTCACAGAATGGGTGGTGGATAAGTGGAAAACCCTGCCAGAGGAAGTGGTGGGGGCTGAAACAATCACAGGATTTAGGAATGCATGGGACAGACATAAAGGAATTCTGGCGGTCAGGGGTGAGGGGCAACAGGCTTCTAGAAAAACATAAAGTGAACTTACAAGCTCAAATGGGCAGACTGGGTGGGCCGTAGGCCCTTATCTGCCGACACCGTCTATGTATCTGTGTATCATTTCATCAGAAAATTTGAGAACTTCTGAGAAAGGGAGTTATTTAAGTTCAGTGGCCTCCACCTGACAAAGGAGAGGGTTAGGGTGCTGGTCAGAAGCTTAATGTCCACGCGGGACATTTAAACTAACTGATTGGGAGATGACGGTGGCTCTTGCAGCAGCTCATGTAGAGCTTGTTGCCTCTGCCCCTCCAGCTAGCCCAAAATCTACAGAACACACTAGAATGAGAGTTACAGAAGTCAGAAAGCATGCAACCATAATAGGGTCTGCCAAGGACCAAAAAGAAGGTAAGGGGAGTAACAGGGAAAAAGGAGTGAACTCACAAGCAGAAAAGGAAATCCAGAATGGAAACATTATGCCTCAGTGCATGCTATTTGGCTAACAAGATACCAAATCTCACTGCCACAGTAGCAGAGGCAGGACTAGTCTAGGTTGCTGAAACCAAAACATGGTTCACAGACAATCACGAATGGGATGTAGCTGTCCCAGGGTATAACTTGTTCAGGAGCGATCAGGCAGGAAAACCGGGGGGAGTGGTGGCCATTTATGTCAAGGATACCATCAAAGCTATGGAAATCCAAGGGTCATAAGGGGAAGCAGAGGCCTTGTGCATTACGATCGGGGCTGGAAACAGGGCTCCCATCCGAGTAGGAGTAATCTACAGACTCCCAAATCAGGAGGAAGCCAGGGGCAAGGAAGTCCTGGAAAACATCCTTCAGATGTCGGACAAAGTGGACATTGACTGGAGTTCCCACACAGCAGTATCGGAACAAAGTAGGGACTTCCTAGTTGCACTACGGGGGGCAGGACTGAGTCAACTAGTGAAGACACCCACAAGAGGAGAGACAATCTTAGACCAGGTATTTACAAATAGGGAAAGGGTACTAGTAGTCGAAGTTGGGAGCCACCTGGGAACCAGTGACCATCGCACTGTATGGTCAGAGTAATCAGGGTTGAGGATTCCAGTCACTCAAAGCTGAAAGACCTAGATTTCAGGATGGCAGACTTCTCAAAAATGAAGACCTGCCTGAAGGACTGCCTTGGGCAAGCGTCAGGCGGGAGCGTCGAACAGTGTTGGACTAGGATGAAAGACTCAATAACCTTGATCACATCATAGTATGCCCTTCATGTTACTAAGAATAAAAAGAGAAAGAGAAAGAACCCACTGTGGTTTTACAAGGTGGTGGCAACCAAGGTGAAGTGAAAGCATAAAACTTTCAGAAAGTACAAAGAGACAAGGAATGAGGGTGACAAAACAGAGTATAAAGAAAAACTGAAAGAGGCAGGAAAAGTAATAAGTACAAAGGCCCAAACAGAGGTAAGAATAGCTCAGGGAGTAAAGAAGGGTGACAAAACCTTCTGCAGGTACATACAGGAAAAAAGGAAGACCAGGGGAGGAATTGTCAGAATTGCAAAAAAGGATGGGCAGCACATGGAAGAATACGGTGAGAAGGCAGAGGTACTCAGTGAGTACTTTTGCTCAGTCTTCACACACAAGGCAGATGGCGACAGACCGATGCTAAGTAAAAAGGATAATCCAGTTGGAGGACTAGACATGAGTCCCTTCACAGAGGAAAGGGTCCTGGAAGAACTCAACAAGTTAAAGGTGGAGAAAGCAATTGGGCTAGATGGGATACACCCAAGAATACTGAAAGAATTTGGGAGGGAACTTGTAGCCACCCTGGCAGTGCTCTTCAACAAATCGTTGATGAGCAGGGAGGTTCCTGAGTACTGGAAAAGGGTGACGGTGGTGCCGCTCCACCTTATTCTATTTTTAGAGGATATACTGGTAAATCTGGTAGACGTCTTTCAAAACGGCAAAGTTTTTGTATACCTAGAATGAAAACATATGTGGGGCAGAGAACATTATTCTATAATCTTCCTGTGTTTTTTAATTTTATATCAAATGTGTTTGAATGTATCAATGTTTCTATACATCACTTCAGAACTCATTTGAAAACATACTGTAGAAACATAGAACACTGAAACATAGAAGTTGTCAGCAGAAAAGGACAGCTAGGTCCATCCAGTCTGCCTGTTTTCCCTAACTGTACTCTACCTCTTTTCTATGAATCAGTGTACCTGTCTTAATTAATTTGTGTTTGTGATTGTAATACTTTTATATTTGACAGTTGTATTTATTTATGCATGAATATGACACTGGTCAATCATGAAAACAGGCCATTGGCTCATGGACTTACCAGATTTTCACTAAACAAAACAAACAAACAAGGAGGAGCCTGGAAACTACTGACCAGTTAGTCTCACCTCAGTCATGGGAAAACTGATGGAGTCCCTGTGGAAAGAAAGGAAAGGATAGTAGCTTTTTTAGAAGAGAGTGCTCAGCTTGACACAAAACAGCATAGTTTCATGGCATGGAGGTCCGTCAGACAAATCTGGTAGATTTTTTTGATTGGGTCACCAAAGCAGTAGATTGGGGGGGGGGGTGCATAGATGTGGTATACCTGGACTTCATTAAGGCCTTTGACTCCATTCCACACAGGAAATTGGTCAATAAACTGGAGAACATGGGAGTTGGGTATAAAGTAACATGCTGGGTTAGAAATTGGTTGTATTGGAGAACACAGAGGATATTAGTTAATAGCACACTGTCAGAAGAGGGTAGGGTTACTAGTGGGGTGCCACAGGGCTCAGTTCTGGGGACGATGCTTTTCAGCATATCCATCGGTGACATCGCTGATGGACTGGAAGGGAAAGTGTGCCTCTTTGCAGATGACACCAAAATCGGCAGCAGGGTTAACACACCAGAGGAGCAGCAATGCATGGAATCCAATCTCTGAAAGCTGGAGGAGTGGTTGAAAAACTGGCAATTTAGATTTAATGCAAAAAAAATTCAAGGTCATGCACCTAGTAAAACCTAACAGAGGGAAAGTATATTTAATGGGAGGGGAGCAGCTGGCAGCTGCTGGGCATGAGCTTGACCAGGGGGTTATCATATTAGATGACCTGAAGGTCAGCAAGCAATGTGAGAAGGCAGCACTGAAGGCTAGTGGCATGCTGGGATGCATAGGAAGGGGCATCACAAGCAGGAAGCAAGAAGTAGTCATGCCTCTGTATCGGTCTCTGGTGAGGCCTCACATGGAATACTGCATCCAGTTGTGGAGGCCACACCTCAAGAGGGACATAGATAGGCTGGAAATGGTACAGAGAAGAGCAACAAAAATGGTACAGGGCTTGCATCATAAACCATACGAGGCAAAACTATGTGAACTCAACTTATACTGTCTAGAACAGCGCAAGAATCGTGGCGATATGATTGAGACATTTAAATACCTGAAGGGTAACAACGAGGTGGAGAACCTCTTTCAGGTGAAAGACCATAACAGGACAAGAGGGCATGACCTTTGCCTTAAAGGAGGGAGGTTCAGGAGCAGCACGAGGAAGTTCTTCTTTATGGAACGCGTGGTCAAACCTTGGAATAGCTTGCCAGAAGGGATAGTGGGGGCAAAGATGGTTGGGGAGTTCAAGAAAGCATGAGACAGACATTGCGGGATACTCAAGTAGTACTGAGAAAGCTAAGTGGGGAGGTAGGAAACCACGGGCAGACTAGATAGATCACATGGTCCCCATCTGTGGACAGTTTATATGTTTCAAGCAGTTTGTCCACAGTAGAAATCAGGCTCACCAGTCTGTAGTTCCTTGCCCTCCCCCCATTGAAGCAGTATGACATCTTCCTTTCTTCAGTCCCCCAGTACTGTTCCTGTCTCTAATGAACAACTGAAGATATACGCTGGGGGGGGGGAGCATCAAGCACCCTTCCCAGTTCATTCAACTCAATGGGGTGTAATCCAGCCAGCCCTGAGGATTTTGAAACCCAATCTTGAGACACCTGTTCACCTTCTAGTTCTGCTTTCAGTCTTGAACATTAGCTACTTCACAGTCTGGCAGTGGACCACCATTTTCTTTTATGAAGACCGAGCAGATGTAGTCATTCAGGACATTTGCTTCCCTCTGGTCATTTTCTAGCCAATGTATCCCCATTATCAGACTTTGAATGCCTTCCTTTGTTTTCATTTTCTTACTTATATACCTGAAGAAGGTCTTGTTGTTGACTTTCACTTCCTCTGCTATATTGAGTTCATTCTCAGCCTTGGCCTTCCTCACCACCGCACTGGCATCCCTTAGTTTTTCTTGGTAGTTCTGCCTATCAAACTCTGACTGTTACCACTTGTAGTTTATAAAGGCTGCCTTTTTCTCCTTAACCACCTCCCTAACCTCCTTGGAGAGCAACATTGGCCATTTTCTTCTCCTCTTCATCCCAATCTGTCTAAGACAGCACTTGGTGACATCCTCCCACTTTTCCTCCACTCCCGTCTTTTGCCCCATCCCACTGAGTCTTACCTCAAAGATTACCCCAATTGTCCAAAATCAGTCTTCCTAAAGTATAGTAAAATTCAGGTGCCGCGTCCAAAGAAGGATTTTGAACCACACTGAGTTGTCATTTGTTCTGAAGGCAGGCTTTAACTGTCCCCATTTTGATGAGTTTCTGGTTCCATAGCAGCAGGTTCAGGATAGCCCCCTTCCTGGCTGGTTCCTTAAGATAGCCAATCAAGTTATTACTATAGGAGGATATCATCATTCATTCACTTACCAGGATCCAAGACAAGCGCAAGCTGTTCCACCACAGTACCACTGTGACTCAGGCAGATCTCCTTTGGGTAACTTTTACCCCCCTCCCCGGTTCTTATAGTTGCATTGTTTAGCGTGCTGTGGGGGAGGGGGAAGGTGAGGCTAGCTGGTGTGTTGGGTGGGGGTGTTCAAGTAAACCAAGTGGTGTTCAGTGGTGGCTTGTTCCAGGGTGGGGGAAGAGCAACTGATTTAGTGTGGGTGGGGGCATTTTTATAAATTTTTTTACTATGGGACCCAATAATAAAGAGCTCTACCATAACCCGACACATAGTACCTTCAATTATTTGGGTGCTGTGGCAGAAGAGGGAAGTGCAGGCTAGTTGGTGTATTGAGTGGGGGCTGCTGATATAAATCAAGTGGTGTGGGATGGTGGCTTGCACCAGGGTGGGGAAGGGCTGCTGACATAGCGGAGGTAGGGGGGTGGGTCTTTTTATAATAGGATCGTATAATAAAGAGTGCTACTGTGACTCAACACATAGTAGCTTCAATTATTTAGGTGCTAGCATCGGTGGAGTTTGGGGGGTTTTATTATAAAGATGGAGCTGTGGGAACTTGAAGAAACAATAAGTTCCTGCTAGGTATATGCTAGCAGGAGCTGGGGGGAGAAGAGAGGTTGGGGTTTATGGGGTGGGGAGATTAGTAACTGATGCCAATGGATGCCAGATAGGATTAGATTTCCGTATCCTTAGGATTTGGGATTTTCAGCAGCTTTATCTGAAAATCCAAAATGTTTGCTGAAATCCGAGATAACCATTTTTATAATGGATTATCTGAGTAACCCTAATCAGGAGAATACCAGGGTTGGAGTAGAGGTGGAAAGGGGGAGAAAAAAATTGGCTGGAGCCCTGAGGAATGGCCTCAGCTGGATTAAGTAGTAGCTAGGGGGAAGTGGTTGATTATCTGACCACTGAACCCCAGCAAGCTGCCAAATCACTGAACCTTTGTGTCTGAAGTGTTGTTGTGGTGTAGTGCGTATGTAACTTACCTTTGACTTAGTGTCTGTTATTTCCATCCAGTTAGAGGTGCCATAGGCAGAGATCTACTGCTAAAGGAAATGTGAGTTCAAACAACATGAAGTCTTGCTGTATTCTGACACATGCAGTTAGCCCCAGCACTTGAACTGCCCTGGAGAGGAAGGAGTTTATTTCTATGCCAGGCATAGAATGTTGAGCTCAAGCTTGGTTTTCAAACCTCTGTCTGTGGTGCCTCAAAGTGTAACCGTCAGATTCTTATGAGCAAACTAACTACACTTCCAGTGTGGAAATTATAAAACATACAAGCCAACAGGCAACAACTTGGGTCCAATAGACTCAAGTCGAGAACCCAAGAGAAAAAACAGGTAGTGAACAAAAAATATATAAATCTAAGTTAAAACATAACAACAACCACCTCAACCTGGGAAGGAAGGGTGCAAGTACACCCCTGAGGTGCAACACTGCACCTGCCAGCCCACATCCCAAAACTAGGTTCTGAGAGGGGAGGCGGGGGTCAGAATATGGCAAGACTCCATTAGAAGAAACACAATTACTAAGGTGAGTAATTTTTTCTTCAAACAACATGAAGTCTTGCTGTATTCTGACACATGCAGACTACCACGTAGGAGGGTACCGAACTATTTTGGGAATAGGCTCTGCAGTACTGCTGTACCAAACCTAGCATCACTCCTAGCCTGGATATCCAGAGAGTAATGCTTCGCCGCGAAATTATGGACTGTTTTCCAGGTGGCTGCTTTGCAGATCTCTAACAATGGTGTATCTCTGGCAGCAGCCAGAGAAGCAGCTGTACCCCTATTCGAGTGAGCCCTCAGGCCTGAGGGAGGTGTTTTGCCTAGCTTGGCATAGCAGAACTGTATACAACAGAGAATCCACCTGACAAAAGTTCTCTTAGTAGCAGGCCTACCTTTTCCCACTTCACCATAAGTGAGAAACAATTGAAGACAGTCATTCATGTGTGCCTTAGGATGCTTAATGTAGTAGCTAAGTGCCCTTTTAACATCAAAACTGTGTAATCTTCTTTCTCCTGAAGAAGAGTGATCAGTGAAAAAAAACCACAGGAAGAGACGTGGACTGGTTCACATGAAAATCTGAGACCACTTTGGGTAAGAACCTCCTACTGGTTCTAAGGACCACCTTATCACTATTGAATGAGATAAAATCAGGTTCAACTGACAGGGCCTGTAAATCACTGATTCACCTGGCAGAAGTGATAGCTACCAGAAACATAGTTTTCCAGGTCAGGTACTTAAGCTCGGTTGAAGCCAGCGGTTCAAAGGGTGGCTGCATAAGCTGAGCAATGCAGATATTGAGATCCCAAGCCAGAGTAGGTTCTCTAAAAGGAGGGTTTATATGAACCAAACTGTGATAGGGTGCAGGTGAGCAAAATAACTTACCAAAGACAGGGTGAGACACCAGGGAAGAGCCCTTCCCTGCTGAAAGGAATGCAGACACGGCTGCTAAATGAACTTTTAAAGTGGCTGGCCTAAGGGCTAAGCCATTAAGGTGAACCAGGTAATCCAAAAGTGTAGCAATGCCAGCAGCATCTGGTAGAATATCCTTATGGGAACACCAAATGCTAAATCTTTTCCATTTGGAATTATAAGTTTTCCTGGTAGAGGGCTTCCGAGAAACCTGAAGGATGTCCAAAACTCCCTAAGATAGATGCAGGCCTGCATATTCTAACTCTTCAAGAGTCAGGCCTTGAGATTGAGAGACTCAAGCAAAAAACAAGCAGTCAAGTGATTCAGCATAGGATCAAAGTACAGTGCATTGCACATGTGCATAATAACATTTAATACAATGTAAAAAGCACAGTGAAACAATGTCAATTCAGTTGTAAAAGTGTATGTGTGGGGAGGGGGACATCAAAGCAAAATTAGGGCAGGAGCAACCAGTGGGAGGGTGAAGGGGGCTGTTAGAAGATACGAGGTCAGGGACAGTTGCAGAAGAGAGATATAAAGTTGCCAAAAAGAGACTTACTTATATTATAAATTATTTGCAAAAAACTCTATTAATGCACCAGTCAGGGTAACTTAACACCACAAATGTATGGAAATACTGATTGCTAGGATTTCCAACCAGAGTCCCACCAACCCCAAGCAGCAGAAAGAAAAGCAAAAGGGTTTTGGGTCTACAGAGTCTTGGTGAATCAGGGGTGGTGTCTTCCTTGGGGTTGTCAACTCTAATGCTCCCCCACCTCCCCCAGCCCATAGCCTCTAGTCAGAAACACAAAGTACAGCTCCAAGTCAGTGCCTCATAGTGACACACTATTCAAAGGTAGCGAAGTATGTCTGGCTACATGTTGCCAACACAGTTTGTTGTAGCTTTCCTCATGCAGGGCCCAAGAAAGGAGATCATGTGTTTCATTGTTTGTTCAGGGAATAGAGTGGGCATTAGGGTTGACAACCACAAGGAAGATCCTACCACTGACTCACCAAGACTCTGGAGAGCCAAATCCCTAATGTTTTGCTATTGCTGCTTGGGGGTATAATAGTGGGGAGTTAGGGTTGGAAACCCTAATACCACATTTCCCTACTTTTGTGGTGTTAAGTTATCCAACTGGTGCATTAATGAAGATCTTCCTGGACATAAGGTCTCCACCACTCATTCACACTAATGGGATCTACACCGGAGGAGCTAGGACCCAGCGGGAGCAAACTTTTTTGCATGAGGGCCGGCGCCACAGATGGAGCCACGAGGAGTGGTGCCATGAGCCTCTGCTCGTGCGGCAATGACTTTCTCGGCATCGACCCTCCAACCACCTCAGTTCCTTTTTTCTCGCCATCGAGTGCGCTTCAGTGACTACGTCGCTCGCCTGCCGGGAGTCAAACTTCAAACTAGCAGCATAGTTTTCAGTTTATTATTTTGTAGTATTTTTCAAATAAAGTTCTGTTACAACATTTATTCTTATTAAGGAAAGAAGTCTCAGCCTACTTTGACGGAATCGACCATGAGCGGGTCAGGTGACAGTAGGGAGACTTTGTATGAAAGCTGTTCAGTCAGCTGGGCTGGTTCCAGTCAGCCACCTTCTCTGGAGGGGAGGGGTCTGACAACGGACGGTCCAGTGACCGAGGGGAAGGGTGGTTCCCCGGAAGCATGAAAGTAAACGGTCGCATTCTCTGCACCATTCGGCCTCAAGCTCTTCTTCGGCCTGTAGGTCAAAAAAGAGAAGGCATCACTTGAGGTCACCCTCTGATATGTCTGCATGTCTACGGTCGGTCATTGGGGTCAGTTGCTGGTCTCCTCATTCGGAGTCGCCAGTTTCTGGTTCTGGTCACCGACCTCTTCAACATTGGAGCCCTTCCCCGCCTTCTGGTAGGGCTTCTGATGAGCAGTTTCATCAGTGGGCCGCTCTGATGAGGCAGTGGGCTCGGAGGTTGGTCCAGCTGCCTGGCCCGGTCACTCTGGGGCCCTCGGACTTTTCAGGGGATCGGGCAGGGCAATTGGGCCTCCCTAGTAGCATGGCATCCTCTTTGGTGCCGTCAACTCCACGCTTAGATGTTTTCCCCCCCTCACATGGCTGTGGTGCAGGGGGCCACACCAATGTCTCTGTCTCCCGGTATTCTTCCTTCTCTTCCCTCAAATCCTAATTTGCAGGGCCCTGGGTTGGTTTTGGTGGCGACGGCATCGACTGGTCTCTCGGCTCCATTTTCGGCGCCGGTGCGCCTCCCAGCGCCACCCTCGGTGCAGTGTGGCTTTTCGGTGCCATTGAGTTTCTCGGTGCCGTGTGGCCTTTCGGCGCCGTGCAGCTTTTTGGCGCCATGCTCTTCTTCGGCGCCGAGTCCTAGCTTTTCATCTGCCAATCTTCAGGGCTTCTCTTCTCCAAATTCTTTTCCTTCCTCTTTTTCTGCTGATTTTCATTCCTTTCCTGTCCATGCAGTCCCTCCTGGACTGTCAGGAGATGATTTTCAGCCTGACCCAGATCTTAGACTGGGTGATGATGTGGAAAGAGCAGGACCTAATCCTGTCGCAGAGCCTGTGGTCGAGGACCTGTCATTTAAGTCTGTGATGAAAAATTTGAATTCCACTCTTTCTCTCCAGACTATGGACATCGATCCTGGGAAGCTTTTAAGACTCCTATACCTTCATGTTCCGGACATCCCTATGGATTTAACTCCCCCAGTACAACCCTCCTTTGAGACACTTTCTCAAATGGTACGGAATAATCCTGCTCTCATTCCCTCTGTGACTAAGTCCATAGATAGGAAGTATGCTGCTCCCAAGGATCGACCTAGTTTGGTCTCCCAAGCCTTTTCGGATCCTATTGTAGTCTTGGCAGAGAATGATAAGGTCATCCTTCCTCAGACTACTACAGCTCAACCTATAAACAAAGAATCTCATAAAATAGATACTTTAGGTAAGAGAGTCCTTGCTGCATCCACCCTGGGTATGCGTATCGCCAGCTGCCAGGGCTATTTCTCTCAATATGAATATATCCTTTGGCATTCGCTCAAACAAATGGTTGAAGCTCTACTGGAGTCGGACACTAATTCAGAGTTTCTTCAAACCATAACCAGGAGTATCAAGTCCAACAACCAGCAGGTTAAAGCAGCTATGGACGTCTTCGCTACTGCCTCCCTAGTGGCAGCGGCGGGCATTTGTACCTGCCACCATTCCTGGATGTGCACTTCAGGTTTCACGAATGATGCCCAGCAACAAGTCATGGCGTTGCACTTTGATGGTGTGTATCTCTTCAGCCCTCAAGTAGAACAGGCTCTAGAGGCCACACAAAAGACTAGGTCAGCCATTAAATTGGCTCAACCTCCTCCCACCCCCTTTCGGGGGTGTTAACAAATGCCAGTTTCATAACCGTCAGTCCTTTCGAGGCAAAGGCAGGGGAGGTTTTAATAAACATCAAGCCCCTCAGCCTCAAAAGAAAACACAACAGAAGGCGCAAGGACCCAAAGCGCCCAGTGCCGCCTTCTGAGTTTCTGGCCCAGGTCCCACCTCAGCTGCCTGAGGGGTACTCATCAGCAGTGGAAGGTTGTCTGGCTCAATTCTACAACCAGTGAAAGTCCACATCCTCGGACAAATGGGTGCTCAGGATAATCCGTGAGTGTATTCCCTCAATTTTTCAGAGAACCCTCCAGATTGTCCCCCCACACGGCGGGCAAAGCTGTCAATACTTCAGTCAGAACTTCTCATCTCCGAGATACAAGGCCTTCTAAACAACAGGGCAGTTAAAGTAGTTTCGCTGGATCAACGGAACACAGGGTTCTACTCCCATTACTTTCTGGTTCCAAAGAAAACCGGGGGCATGCGCCCCATTTTGTACCTCAGAAAATTAAACAAATTTCTTCCCAAAGAGAAATTCAAAATGATATCGCTAGGAACCCTGTTACCTTTGCTTCATCAACACGACAGGTTAGCCTCCCTGGACATGCAGGATGTTTACCAACATATTCCTATTCACCCAAGGCACAACAAATACCTAAGGTTCATGGCTTTGGGCCAGCATTATCAGTTCAGAGTCCTGCCCATTGGGTACAGTCAGACCTGGACATTGTGGCCATCACTGAAACCTGGTGTAATGATAACCATGACTGGGAGATGGCCATACCTGGCTACAACATATTCAGAAGAGACAGAGCAGGCAGGAAGGGAGGAGGAGTGGCACTGTATGTGAAAAATGACATAAGGGCCACACAGATCCAGGAGGAACAAAATGGGGGAGAGATACTGTGGGTTAAGCTGGAAAGGAAAATGGGGCCAGCCATCCGCACAGGTGTGGTCTATAGACCACCAGCCCAGGAGGAAGAAACAGATAGGGAGCTGATGCTAGCCATCCAAAGGATGGCAGACAAGGAATGGTAGTACTGGTTGGAGACTTCAATATACCAGACGTGGACTGGAGCATCCCAGCAGCAGCATCAACTAGGAGCAGATTTATCCTGGACTCCTTCAGGGTGCCTTCCTCAAGCAACTGGTCATGGAACCAACTTGGCAGAAGGCAATACTGGACCTTGTGCTCACAAACAGGGACAGTGTGATGGGGTAACAGTGGGGAGCACCTGGGTAACAGTGACCACCAGTCATTGTGGTTTGAAATCACAGAAAGAGCAGAACCAAACCACACAAAAACACGTATCCTGGATTTTAGGGGGCAGACTTTGGAAAATGGGGAGATGCTTGAAAGAGGCATTAAGGGAATGGGACAGGAATCAGGGATTGAGGAACAGTGGGCAGTATTTAAAATGGGGATTATAAGAACAACAGAATTATGCATTAAGCAGGTTAGCAAGAGGAAAAGAAAGAGGAGACCATTATGGTTTTCCAAGAGGTAGCAAAGAAAGTGAAAGCCAAAAGATTGCATTCAGGCAATACAAAAGACACAGGCAGAAGGGATAGGAGAAGTACCAGGAGAAACAAAGGAGGCAGGGAAGTCAGTAAGGGAAGCCAAAGCTCAGACAGAAGAACACATTGCAAAATCAGTGGTTAAAGGGGACAAAACCTTTACAGGTACATAAGTGAAAAAGAAGGACAAAGGGAGGGATAGTGAGACTGAAGGGGAGGATGGGAGCAGCGTGGAGGATGACAACAGTAAGCTGACATATTGAACAGGTATTTCTGCTCAGTCTTTACTAAGGAAGAGGGGTAATGGGTCTGAAGGAGTACAAGGGGTGAGAATGGTGCAGAAATGGACACAAGTCCCTTTACACGAGAAAGGGTCCTGAAGGAACTGGAAGTAATAAGAGCTGATAAAGCAATGGGACCAGATGGGGTGCACCCAGGGTCCTTAAAGAACTAAGAGAGGTGGTGGCTGAACCTCTGGCTATCCTGTTCAGCCAATCACTGGAAACAGGAGGTACCCAAAGACTGGAGGACAGCAGATGTAGTCCCCTTATACAAAAGTGGGAACAAAGAGGAAGCAGGGAACTACAGACCAGTCAGCCTCACCTCGGTAGTGGGGAAGATCATGGAAGCACTACTGAAGGAGAGATTGGTGGAACATCTGGTTGTCAATGGACTACAGGACCCAAGGCAGCATGGTTTCACCAGGGGGAGGTCATGTCAGACCAACCTCATTAAATTTTTTGACTGGGTGACTAGGGAGGTGGATCAGGGAGGGCAGTGGACATGGCCTATCTGGACTTCAGCAAGGCCTTTGACACTGTGCCACATAGAAGACTATTACACAAACTGGGGAATATGGGTGTGGGCAGGACAGTAGTGTGGTGGGTAGGTAACTGGCCAGGTGGCAGGACACAGAGGGTGGTGGTAAATGGCTGTCACTCCACAGAGGGAAGAGTGACCAGTGGGGTACCACAGGGATCAGTGCTGGGACCGGTCCTATTCAACATCTTCATCAGTGACATTGCACAGGATATAGAAGGCAGAATTTCACTGTTCGCTGATGACACAAAGCTCTGTAATAGAGTAGACACACCAGAGGGTGTAGACAGAATGAGAAGGACCTGCAGAAACTTGAAGAATGGTCAAGGGTTTGGCAGTTGAAATTTAATGCAAAGAAGTGCAAGATAATGCATATGGGGCACAAAACCCTGGCACAATATATCAGTTGGGGGTGAGGATATAGCATGCACCAAGCAGGAAAGGGATCTTGGGGTTGTCATCTCTGATGACCTCAAGGTAGGAAACAGTGTGACAAGGCATCAGGTAAAGCAAATAGGATGCTGGGATGTATAGGCAGGGCATCACCAGCAGGAAAGGAGGTCATAATTCCGCTATACAAGACACTAGTGAGGCCCCACCTGGAGTACAGTGTACAGTTCTGGAGACCATACCTACGTAAGGACATAGACAGGGTAGAGAAGGTTCAGAGGAGGGCAACAAAGATGGTGCATGGGTTGCATCACAAGTCCTATGAAGACAGGTTGAAGGAACTGAACATGTACTCCCTGGAGGAGAGGAGGAGAGAGGGATATGATAGAGACATACAAGTATCTTACAGGGAGGAACAGGGTGCAGGAAAACACTATTTTAAGCGAAAAGATGTTTCAGGACTAGAGGCATGGGATGAAGTTGGAGGGAGGACGATTCAGAGGAAACATGAGAAAGAATTTCTTCACAGAACGGGTGGTGGACAAGTGGAACACCCTGCCAGAGGAAGTGGTGGGGGCTGAAACAATCACGGGATTTAAGAATGCATGGGATAGACATAAAGGAATTCTAGAGGTCAGGGGTAAGGGGAAATAGACTTCTAGGAAAACAAACTGAACTTACAAGCTCAAATGGGCAGACTAGGTGGGCCATAGGCCCTTATCTGCCGACACTGTCTATGTATCTATGTATCTGTGTATGTATCTATGTATCCTAGGTGCCGTGAGTTTTTACAAAGTGTTGTGCAATCCTCGCAGCGCATCTCAGGAAAATTGGAATACAAGTGTTCCCATATCTGGATGACTGGCTTCTAGCAAGCCCTTCATGGCAAGGAACTCTCAATGCCGTTGCCATGGCCTCAGACTTTCTCACATCCATGGGGAGTCCTGCTAAATCTAAATAAATCGCAGCTGCAGCCCTCCCAGAGGCTCCTTTTCATACGAACTCTCCTGGACACCACCTGTGCAAAAGCATTTCTTCCAGAGGACAGGGAGGAGCGATATCCTTCAGATGGCCAGATACATCGGAGAAAGCAGCTCGGTGACAGCTCTCGATGCAACGGATGCTAGGTCTCATGGCATCCTCGGTGTTCACTGTACCCCTAGCATGCCTCCACATGAGAACCTCTCAATGGATGCTCAGTACTCAGTGGTCCCCAACCACTCACTCTCAGTCCTTTCTCATCAAGGTGACAGAACCCCTGAAGAGATCACTCACCTGGTGGTCACAAGAGGACAATCTCTGGAAGGATACCCCTTTGCTCCTCTGGATCATCAGATTTCCATTACCATGGACGCGTCCCTGATGGGGTGGAGAGCTCACTGTCAGACTCTCCACACTCAAGGTACGTGGGCCTGCCAGGGGTGCAGAACGAGCTGGCAGACCGTCTCAGCAGAACAGAGACAGATCCTCACGAATGGTCTGTCGACTCAGCCATAGCACAGTCACTATTCGCAGAGTGGGGAACTCCAGACCTGGACCTTTTTGGATCCCCACTCAACACAAAACTGCCTCTCTTCTGCTCCAGAAATCCAGGGCCTGGCATTTTCTGTCAGGATGCATTCAGGCTGCGGTGAACAAAACTCTTTCTATACGCCGTTCAGCCTCTTCCTCTAATCCACAGAGTACTTCTCAAATTCGAGTCCCGGGGGACAAAATGATCCTTATTGCTCCCTTCTGGCCTCGACAGATATGGTTTCCACTACTCAACAGTATGTCGGAAACTCCTCCAAAACCGCTTCCTCTTCAGACGAACCTTCTGACTCAGGGGCCTGATGTCCATCCCAATCTGAGGTCACTTCACCTTCACGCTTGTCTCCTGAAGAGATAGAAGTGAACAGGTTCAATGTCTCTCGCAGGGTTTCAGATATTCTTCCGGCTGCGCGCAAGCCAGCCATCAGGAAAACTTACACAGCCAAATGGAAGCGTTTTTCGCTCTGGTGTGCAAAATCCTCTTTGAATCTTTTTTCCTGCCCACCAGATAAAGTTCTAGAGTACCTTTTAGACCTCTCAAATTCAGGTCTGCAATACTGTACAGTTAAGGTTCACCTTTGTGCCATTTCAGCTTATCATGAGCCAGTACTTTCCTTGTCACTGGCTCAGTTACCTGTGGTTAAGAGGTTTCTTAAGGGAATTCCACATACCAGACCTCCTATAAGATGTCCAGTCGCAGCCTGGGACATTAATCTGGTGCTAGACATGCTCACTCGAAAACCTTTCGAGCCTCTAGCTACCTGTGAGTTAAAATTTCTCACTTGGAAAACGGCCTTCCTAGTGGCCATTACCTCGGCCCACAGGGTCTCTGAAATATATGCCTTGGTCACAGACCCTCCGTATACTGTGTTTCATAAAGTAGTTCTTAGGACCCATCCCTAACTTTCTCCCTAAGGTTGTTTCAGAATTCCATCTGAACCAACCTTTGGTTCTTCCTACTTACTTTGCAAACTCCAAAATGAAGGAGAGCATTCTCTTCATTCCTTGGATGTCAAAAGAGCTTTGCGTTTCTATCTAGATAGAACAAAAGACTTTCACAAAGCTCAACAACTGTTTGTTTCCTTCAGCGAGACCCGGCTGGGTAAACGTGTCGCTATCAGATGTATTTCAGCATGGCTGGTGGCGTGCCTTCGCCACTGTTATTCCATGGTGCAGGTTAAACTGGAGGGCAGAGTGTACGCTCACTCTACTAGAGCAGTCGCGGCATCTCTAGCAGAAATCCACAATGTGCCCATTGCAGATATTTGCAATGCAGCCACCTGGAGCTCAGTGCATACTTTCGTCAAACACTATGCCCTGGATGTCCATGCCAGATGACATCTTTCTTTTGGCAGAACCATCCTTAATGGACTCCATTCCTAAAACTGTGAGCTCTTGGTCTCTCCTGCCGCCCTCTCAGAGGATTATTAGCTCAGTACTCTCCCATTAGTGTGAATGAGTGATGGAGACTTTATGTCCAGGAAGATATGGAAATTACGTACCTACCGTAATTCTTGATCTTCTTGGACGAGTCTCCGCCACTCATTCACATGCCCACCCACCATCCCCCGAGCTCACCTCTG
Source organism: Neoceratodus forsteri (assembly GCA_016271365.2). Classification (NCBI taxonomy): domain Eukaryota; kingdom Metazoa; phylum Chordata; order Ceratodontiformes; family Ceratodontidae; genus Neoceratodus; species Neoceratodus forsteri. The sequence continues at coordinate 244,493,024 of CM057451.1, forward strand.
TTGTTGGTCTTCACTCCCTCAGTCTTTAGACTGTGAAGACTTCTTTGTTGACCCTTCTTATACGGGTCTCCCAGACTATCTTATGTCCAGTTTTTGGTTAGGCTATCCTATGTTAGTTACGCTGCACCTCCTCGGAAAAAAAGGTACTGAGGCGGTTGGAAGGTCGATGCCGAGATAGTCATTACCACACGAGCTGGGGCTCACGGTGCCGCTCCTCACGGCTCCATCTCTGGCGGTGACCCTCCAGCAAAAAAGTTTGCTCCTGCTGGGTCCTAGTGCCTCTGGCGCAGATCCCATTAGTGTGAATGAGTGGTGGAGACTCATCCAGGAAGATCAAGAACTACGGTAGGTACATAATTTCCATATCTGACATTTGGGGCTCAGGAGCCAGGCCCGGCGTCAGCACCTGGGCAATTGCCTGGGGCCCTGACACCAGAGTGGGGGTATGCCATGGGCTCAAAAAAAGAAGAGTAAACTTTGCAGTTACAGTAGCTCCATGTTGGCAGCATGATTTCCACTGAGAGCGCCATTCTGCTGCCGCTGGTTGGTGGGAAAAAAGACCCACAGTTGGACTCAGAGCAGAACAGATTCATCATTCATCACGGCTGCCCTGCCCGCTTGTGAGCCCTGCTTGTTGACTGGCAGGGCCCCAATCCATTAGCATTCCGTGGGGCAGGGTGTGGGATTGCAGCAGACCAATGGCTGGAGGAGAGTGTGGTGTAAGGGTGAGCCTGACTGTAACAGCCAGATGACCAGTCAGTAGCTTAGTGTTTGTGATATCTGATGTCATATAGTGACATTGTTGGAAAGGTGGCTGCTGGCGAGGTGCCAAGGTGGGAGTTCGATTCAAACTCAAAGTTGGGTGCAGGTGGAGACAGTGGTGGCAGTCGAGCAAAGAGTACAGGCATGGCCGGGACTGAGAGTAATCGGTTGTCTCTGCGTCCATCCGTGTTGAGCCTGTGTGGAGCTCTGAAACATCACCATTCAAGTCGATAACAGCAACGGATCGGCTGTGGATACAGCATCAAGCTCCCTTCAAGATCCACACACACCACACAAGGTTAGACAGGTATAGTAAGTGCCCAGCCCCTGGGAGGGAGGGAGGTTGCAGCCACGGCCCAGGCCGTTGCACTGTTCCAAAACTGCTGTGCCATTCTGCCTTTGGGGGTGCAGGAGTTTGGGACAGACACTGACTTTTTATATTGCATTTAAGGCATCTGGTGGCAGCAGTCGGGAAGGGGTCCAATTTGTGAGTGGCTTCATGACTTGGCCTTGGCCTGCTAGGGTAGGGTGGTGTGTAATTTTGTCTGAATTGCTGCTTTGTCTGCTGTGTGGAGAGGGTTGGTGATTGGCAACTGGTAATGGCAAGCTGGCTGCCTGGTGGTGGTATTTTACTGTATTTTTTTTTTTTATTCTATTTTACTCTGGTCACGGCTCGTGGGACCTTCTCTCGGGCATCCAATTGTAACCCCTAGATGGCGCTATCCCAGGGGCTACTACCCCTGCCTGATTTGCCACTAACAGGTTGAGGGGCCTGGATCCAATGGCAGGTGCCTCCACCCAGAGGTCAGGGTTTGCAATAGTTAAACTAACTTGGTCACAGCCCTCTGGGACACTGCAACCCCCTTTCTTCCCACTAGTGGCCCACACAATATATCAGAATTACCTTCACAGTATACACTTACCCCAGGTCTGGTTCCGGCACTGGGACCTCCTGTGAAATGAGATACAGTGCAACAATCACAGTACAGTACTTTAACATAGACAAATACCTCAGGCAGTATAACTTTGCTGAAACAAGCAGCTCTGATTTATTTAGGGGGATATAACAAGGACAGGGGAAATCAGGTTAATTAGCTTATCACTCTAATAATCTACCTATGGCTCTGTGCACAGGCCTATCCCTATCAGTTACTGTCCCTGGGTACCCAAGCCCTAGTGGCTAGTCCAAACCGTGGCAGCTGGTAGGGGCCCTTTCACACAGAGAAAAGGAGAATTAAACAGTCAGCAGTACAGTAATTCCATTTGGATTTAATGTGGCAATTCAACAGGAGCGACCTGAATTAGTACTCACGACCTCCAAATAAGATAGGGTCCTTCAATGTCAGCAGGAGCTCACTTGAGGTACACAAACCTCTTCACACATCCATATAAAGAAAGCACTATACCAGGCAGGCTGCATCTGTATCCCGATCGTAATTACTGCACAATACCGGAGAACACACAGCAGATTCAGTTCCTGACAGACCGAGTGCAATTTTCAGCAATTCCTCCAGTCTTCTACAGGGTGAGCCTGGTTTCTACTCTTCAGAGATCCTTTGATTCTTTTCACAGGACGATTCAGTCCTAACAAGCTGTTACACAAGCTGCAGACCGGAACTCTGGGCCTTACACACGTTTTTTGACTAAAACTGCACACTGAAAAAGCACAGGGCTCCTTCCTTCTTTACTGCCAAAGCTCAACTGAAACTCCAACCGACAAAACCGGGCACTTCCTTTGAGTTCCTCCCAGTTCTTGACTGGATTGGCTGTCACTCACAATAAACTGCTGCTGTTGGTCCAAAAAGGCACTGAAGTCTAAACTACATCTCCCAGAGTCACTGCCCATACAATCCTCTTGTGGCTGGCTCAGATTATGAGTCAAGTTCTGATTCGTCCAAGGCACCATTTTAGAGCTAGCTTACCCCACACTGATTGGTCCAGTTCAGCAGTTCAAAACTAGAATGGGGAACTAGCAGACACAGTTCTGACTGCAAAGAAAGCAGGTTAGACAAACTGTAATTTCATTATTACTCTAAATAATTTCTGGCAAACAGTTACATCTTTCAGATAGGTTCCTTTGCACTCCTAGTGACTGCAAAAATGAAGTGAATTGGCAGCAGCTCGAGTGGTACTCAGAGAAGCACACAGTCCCCCCATACAAAGTAATTATGTCTGCAAGCAGACAGCTCTTAAAGAGACAGTACCAGAGGCTCTAAAAACACTCACTGATAAATGGCTTAAATGCCAAACACCATTCAGGCTTGGAGCATTCAAGCAAGCTCCTGGAAGTCTTTTGGGAACCCCCATTTGCAGGGGGGTTACACAATCCTTGTCCTGCCCGCCTGTGGATCCCTCAGTCTGTGCCTCCTCTCCCCCCCCCACAGTCAGTACCCCCCTGTTTCACCTGCCTGGGGAGGGTAGCCCTCGCCTTGTTGGGCTCTCTTACTAGTGAGACTCTGACTGCAGGTGGGGCCCGGAGAAATGAACTGGAAGGCCAGCCGAGGAGAACCCGGTGGAGGGCATGGGGGACTGGTGCTGTCCTCTGTCCCATGAAGCTGATCTTTTCCTTGTTCTGCACTAGTTCCCCACCCCTGCGTGGGCATGCCCTGATGCTCTGGCACACGGCAATCCTGCCTGCATCGGCCACGTGCTCTCGTGCTGCCCAGCTTGCTGCAATGACCCCCGGTCTCCACTGAGGGTCACCGGCACTCCGAGACGACCCAACCCATTCACCGGGGAGGAGAGCACCACAAGAGCACTCATTCCTCAACCTGCCCCTGCCGACCCACCTGCGCCCGAGTCCATTCCCAAACCCGGGTTGCCGGCGTGGTGTGGCAGCCAGCGCCTCAACCCTCAGTGCCACCGGGCCGGCTCTACTGTATTTTTTTTAACAGATGGACGGGTCCGAGGGGGGCCTTCTAGAGGTTGGCTGGTGGTCGCAGTCCAGGAGTGAGAGCGGCTTGGCAGTTGGCCTGCTGGGGTGGCATGATAGTGGAATTTTGTCAGAATTGCTGCTGTATTACTGCTGTGTGGAGAGGGTTGGTGATGGCAAGCTAGCTGGTGGTGGTGCAGTTTTATTGTATTTTTTAAATAGACTGATGGGTCAGGGGGGGCCTCCTAAAGGTCCATTGCCTGGGGCCCACAAAAACCTGACGCCAGCTCTGTCAGGAGCCACACGATCAGTGCTTGGATTGGTTCAGACTACTGCACTTTGATGTTCTGGGGCAGAGAGCATGTGCAGGCTATCTGCTTAAAGTGGTAATCAGATGAAAACATGGATTAGATCTATAGTTTCGAGGTAGATAATTATTTCTTACTTTCCACCACACCCGAAGAAGAGACCTTTGTGGTCTTTGTAGCATGTATGTAAACAACGACAACAAAAAAAACTTTCTGGTAGTCTCATGAAAGGTATTATTGAAAAACTATGTTCTAGTAGCAAGTAAATAACTTGACTTTACCCAGACCTTTGCATATTGACGCAATAAACATTTTTAAAGGTGTGTAATCTTTCACCTTTTTTTCTGTCAAGTTATATAGAAAATATCTGATGTCATTTTTGAAACAAATACATACAGTAAGTTTAAATTCCTCCATACCCACTGACACACTTTGAGACCCTGACCAATCACTTTATATCTCTGTGCATTAGTCCTCAAAGCTGTAAAACTGAGTAGAAACAGGACTCCACTGAAGATAAGTTGTGATATTGTTGCTAAAGGTTTCTTTTTAATTTTTTTAGAAGTGAACAGACAGACCCACCTTACTTCTCTGTATTTTGCAGTGTTTACAAGTATTTGGCTTAACATTTTCCTTCACTCATCTCTTTTTAGATGATGGGCAAATTTTTCTCAGGCATGGCTCAGTCTGGAGCTTGGTGCTGCTTTGATGAGTTTAATCGGATTGATGTGGAGGTTCTCTCAGTGATTGCTTCACAGCTTCACACAATAAAGACAGCAAAAGATAGTCATGCAGTGAGGTAGGTGAATGCTGTATTCCTTAAAAGAGGGAGAAGATCTTTCTATTTTAATAACTGTCTTTCAGATCTGAGATGTAAGCAGCTACACTTATTGGGGAATAAAGCCATGACTTTTTTTTTTCTTTTGATAATATTCTGGTGTACATTATGCATTTCCTATTAATTCTTATTAAAAGAACAAATAAAGACACATCCCTGATGTTAAAATCTACTCTGCTGTAGGTTTTATATAAATTCTTGTTTTCTCTATTTGTCACAAGAATATTTTTTTTTTCATATACAGTAGCTTTTTGCTCCTCCATGGCCATCTACACCTGTTGTCAGGTCCCCTTAGGCCCCCAGCCCTATCGGCCTCTCCCCCCATCATCTCACTGGTGGGGATCTGCAAGGAGCAGGATCTGGGAGCTTTGGGGGCCATCACTTATGGCTACGGAGAGACATGGGCTTTTTCTTGGTTTGCTCCTGACCCAAAACAGTAGCATACATGGTGGGCATGCACGCACTCCCTGAACCATGTGGTCCCTCCAACCTCCCGACGTTACGTCAGTCCCCCAGACCTCTGCTCTGACACCCAGCCTCCACCGGGTGTCTGCTGAAAGTGAGGAAACAAGCCTCCCCAATCCGGGAGATGTGAACAGCCCAGCAGCTGCTACTATCATCTCCCAGCCCCTCCCCCCCAGCTAACCACCGGTGGCTCAAACTCACTTCCAAACTCAGGTCACTGGGATGGCGCGAGCTGTGGCATCTGGCGCCTCAACACTCAGCACCACCGGACCGGCCAAGAATAATTTTAACCTTCACAAGTTCTTTGACTCAGAGACATCCCCATAGCCCTTTCATGCTGGTTACAGAATATTTGTTCTTACTAAGCTGTCATCCTACTGACATCTACAAATTTACTAAACTTTTGACTCTTCAATTGAAAATATTATTGCAAGGACTCTGCTATAGTGTTGGGTTCCTAACAGTATGCAGTATCAATAGTATCAGTAGACTGCTAGCTTGACCTAAATACTTGATTGATTAGTCTGGTGCACTACACCACAGCAATCTCTGCCACCTACTTCCTGACTGGTGCGAGGTTATTCTCAAGATGATCCCGCCAGTGTTAGACTATACAGATGCATTCTCCACATATACCATTTCTGGGCTGGATCCTCTCTTCCACTGCTTCTGCCATTTCACCCTCAACTGCCCTTCTTGCACACACCACAATTTCCTTTGCTAGCATCTTTTTCTGTCCTCTCTTGAGGATCAACGCCTCTCTTACTGTTGTACCTTTCTTGCTACATACAGGTTCTCTTCTATTCCCTATCTCCCCACACTCCTATCCCAGTTCCTCCTCTCCTTTTATTCCCTTCACTCATCTGAAATCTGTTCCTTATCTATCCCCTGCTGAAAAACCTCTGTTGGCCAATATGTCTACTCCCCTTGCATCCCCCACCTTGGAAAATTCTCCCAATGTGTTCCTACTCCTACCCTCTGTCTTTTTCAAAGCACTCAATGGAGTTTATTTTGCCACCTCCTGCGCATGCAGCTAGCCATTTTTGTCCCTTCCCTTACTCCTCTTATTTATGTATTTGTTATTTGTTAACCAAGTAGGTACACTGGTCCAAGGGACTGTTTTCAGGTACAACCGGAGCCATAGTTGGCACTTACAGTACAAATCAAAAATTTTTAAGCACTGTAAAATGGTGACCAGATGTTAAACGTGAGGGTCTAACCAGACAAAGTAAAATATCTGGGAACAGTACAGCAAGATACAATGCAACAGAGATTGAACAAAGGAGAGAAAATTACAGGAACCAATACTGAATGCTAAGGCACTTAGGATACAACAGGTGAAGGAATAAAACTGGAACAATTATAAACAATACAGGGCTATAAAGTGGAAATATACACACCTACATTATATGGCACTCTGACAAACTTAGATAAGTACAGACCCGTAAAACTGGGAACCAGTACAATAATACCAGCTCAGGAGTAGGTGCATCATTTACAGGTGTAACAGGCAAAGTGCACAAATAAGATGACTGCCCAGATCACTGCCAGGCTGGAAGTTAGAAGGGGCACTTACAGTCTGAGGCTGATGGCAAGGTACTTATCAGGTTAGTTCTGAAAGCAAGTGGTGAGGCTAATGAATGGAGTGAGGTGGGAAGGCTCTTCCAGAGTTTTTGGGGTGGCTACGAAGAAGGCTGTCTGTCCCATGTCCGTGGAGGTCTGGCGGTGGTTAATCAGCCATTGGGAGGAGGACCTCAGTTCTCTTGTTTGAAAGCGAGAAATCTATCTAATGGAGATAAGGCACCGGTGTTGAGGTATTTGTAAACAAGAGTACCTATGCAGCGGTCCCGTCTGGCCTAGGGGGAGAGTCACCCGAGTGAGGCATACAAAGAGCAGTGGTGAGTATAAGTGTAGCTTGTAGAACAAATTGACAGATGGTGTTGTAGGCAATATTGAGATGGGAAAGTTGGTGAGTACAGGTTTGAGATGTGATAGGGAGCAGTAATCTAGTAGTGGTAGTAGCATGCCCTGCCCAATCACTAGGCGCACATCAGGAGTTATGAGGTGTCTCAGGTGATAGCCCCTCTTCTCCCCACAGATCAGATCTTCCCCCAACCCCCGGTTCTGAGTCTGTACTGCCTTTAATGCCTTGCATGTGTACTGTAGGCCTCCTCAACCCACCTTCTGTATTTGTTCATCACTAGGTACTCCAGTGTATTTATTTCAGTTGTTTTGTATTTATTTTTCATTGTATTTATCTGTAGCAAGTAACTTAAGAACTGTGTTCATTCCAATTTGTTGTCGTAGGTTTCTGTGCATTAATGTAGTTTACGTTACTTTAAATTTTGTACCCCTACAGTTATTTATTTCCCTTTGTAACCCCTTTTCCCAGGTTGCACCAAGAAAGGAGTTTCAGTTCAACGTGCCTTTCCAGGACATCATATTTTAAATAAATAAATGTATAAATACATACTTACTGTAAATACTGTAAATAAATAAAATATAGCTAATTGAGTTTTACATACGTACTGTATATATTACTGTGCCAGGAAGAAGTGACCCAACTTTGAGTGCATGCCTCTTTCAGCATGGAAAATACCGAACATAAAATCTATGTTGCCCAGACAGAGCAGTATATTTACTTTTGGAATATACACAGTAGTGCTCTGCTGCTAGCTTGGTATCATTCTATGGGACAATGATTTACCACCAAAGGAAAAGGCTGTATCATCTTAAATTAGTTTGTGTTATGAAAATATTTATACAGTATTAATATTACTGGGAAACTATCCCTATACAGGCTTGTCCTGTTTGAATAACATGGTTGCATAATGGCGCAAGTGTCATGGAGACAAATTACAGAACAATAAAGTATAGTCAAGGCCCCTGGAATTCCTCGATTCTGCGGTTGCGGAATTTTCCGCAGAATTTGCATCATGCTACAGAATTCATATAGTGACACAGAATTCATTGTTTTTGGTGAATTTTCATTCAAATATACAGTTTTTCCATAGTGCCAGGCTCTCATATCCATCTTGTTTATCCTGAAGCCCCTCCTCTATGTTTGGCAGGTGATGTCATCTATGACATCACATCATATTATAGCCAATGGTAGGACTGCATTCTGTCACAGAAATGAATAAATCATGCCACAGAAATCAGAAAATGCTGCCGCAGAAGCTCAGGAGCCCTGCTGCAGAAATCAGAAAATTCTGCCGCAGAGCACTAGGGCCCTGAGTATAGTATTCAGTCAATATACTGTAGCATAACATACAGTCTATATAATGGATATGTTTAAGGAATGTACTGTGTGTTGTGAGAAAACTATGGATTAAAATTAGTTTGCCATAAAACTAACTTGTAATGCATTTAATCATGCACTGTAAATGTTTCTGCATTGTTTTTACTCAGCTTGTCTTCTGTGATATTCAGTTTAGTGACAGTATGATTTTTGCAACAGGTTTATGTTTGAAGGTAGAGAGATTCGTATCAACATGTCTTGTGGAGTCTTCATTACTATGAACCCAGGGTAAGTGTAAGTGAGAGAGAGAAAGGGAGAAATTAATGCATTATTGGGTGAGTGAATGATTTTTCTTCTAGAATCCCGTTGGCTGAGGCCTGGACAGTCTTCCCAGTCTCGGTGGAGAATGTTTCCTGGTTGTGGTTACTGCCTGCCACCAATTTCTTGGCATTCACACTGGAGATGACCCCATCACCACGGCTGAGATCAAGGTCATGGGTGGCCCCAAATCTAGTCCCCTGTTGGCCATGCTGCTGTTCAAAGCAGTCCTTAAAGGTGAATCTAGAACAAAAACAAGAACACAAGGGGGTGCAGTTGTAAATTGGGAAGAGGAAGGTTCCGGAAGGAGGCCAGGAGGCATGTCATCACGAAGAGAAGTGTGGTAGGGTGAAACAGGCACTAGAGAAGGTTGTAAATCAGAAAATGGTTGGGGGATTTAAGACAGGGGTAAGATAAAGTCAAACAGAGGGTAGGTATTGGGGGAGGGAGGGTAGAGCATGATGTAACTGCAGATGCATGAGCTGTGCAATGAGAATACTCAGTATGGCCTTCTGCCGGCAATTTGATATGTTCATACATAGTCAGGAACTTGTTTTGAGCACTACAGTTAGCCCCTCAAGATGCCTATGCCCATCGGGACTGATACTGCATCGGATTTGGCTGCTCTTCTAATCTCTCCAATAAACTGGGCATCATGCTGTGCTGAGCTGTTTTGGGGCCTGTAGCACAACCCCAGGGTGACTCAATTGCCCTTTCGCCCCTAGTTTGACTCTGCAGTACTCTGTGACCAGGTTCGCCTCTCCTTGTCCTCCTTGTTTATTTGGTTTATAAAAGTTGGTGCAGTAGCTGTTCAGTTACTGGTTGGTTGAGTACTAAACACCAGTATTCTTTTCAGTGGTAACGAAGCTCCTGAGTCCTAAGTGGACAAAAATAACTAAAGATCAATTGGGCATTAGATGTCTTCAGCTTCAGGATCATCCATATCTCTCAACAGTTCCTGATTATGAGGGCCAGCCCTCATTTTACCCCTCAGAATTGCTCTGTCCCTCATGGAAAAGGTGCTGTCCACACAGACAATGGTTGTAAATTCAGACTTTAAAGTAGAAATTCATAACATTTTAGGATGCTTAATAAAAAATAAACTTTTTACATGGACCCACAATGATTTCTACAGTGTTTTGATCTTGTTTTGCCATGTTTGAGGATGTGTCCCTCATTATGAGTGTCAGTGTCCCTCATTGTCCCTCATTTTGAGTGTCCATGTCCCTCATTTCAGTGACAAAAGTTTGAGAGGCATATGGGACTATCAGCTCAAATACTGTGGGTCTGATGACCGAAAGCTCCAAAACTGAGCACACCTCATCGTGGGAACATGACTCTGCACACACCTTACAGGAAATAAGATTTTGTGTAGAATGCACCTATCATTAAGAGAACGCCAAGGTTTGCTGTATAGGACACATTGGAGAGTATCAAAAGGACAATTTAGAACGTCTGGCCATTCAAGTTGTAGAGAATATTAAGTTTAGATAGTAAGCCATGAGAAGCACAATCATAGAGAAAAATCTGTGCAATCCAACAGGGGAATGATTTGTATTTTAATAACAATTCTCCCTATCTGAGCCCAAACTTATTCTGAAGAGATCTGACATAAACATTGCCAGAGCAGGACTAACCCAACCAAAACCCAAGATGTAGTATGTGTAAGGGGTTACATTGTCCAACAACCCACCATTAAATAAACCAGTTTGTAATCAAAACAGTGCTACTTGATTTTAGCTGTACTGGGATCCTAACTACATTTTATTTATATCTAGTTTAGATCCTAGTTAACCAAACAGGCTGTTGGTTAACTAGGATCTGCAGATTATCCAGTAGGTAGGGAAATGGGCAGACTTACTGGGCCAAGCGGTCCTTATCTGCCGTCAAAGTCCATGTTTCTATATTTCTGTGTTCTGTTATTTATTTATGTAGTTTATATTGACCAGGTAAGCACAGTAGACAAATTAAAAGAGCAATACCAGCACAACTTAAACTGCATGAAAAAGCATCTTTATTCAAAAATTACATACCGCCACAAAACTGCATACAGCGGGTCATCACAGAACCCCTACTGGTTTCACATGTAATGCGTCATAAAAGAGATGACCAGTAAGTCACAAGGGATTACTTAAGAATAGTGCATTTTAAAGAGACAGTGCAAACATAAGTGCAATGATTGCTAAAGTGCTCAGTACCCACCATACAAATTAAGAAAATAGAATGCATAAATAAACACATTACTAGTAACACTATATAGGTACCATAAGAATTAATTAAAAGACTAATAAAAAACTGTAGAGAGATATACATATAGCAGTTCTAGCATAATATCACAGTCCTTATTTTAATTAATTCAGTGCTGGATGTGAAACACGTTTTTCTTTCCTCTGCACCCTAGAAAAGAACACATGCTAAAGTTAAGAGCAAGCAAAAAAGTGGGCAGTATTACACACAGAGACATTAGGCAAGGCAAGGCAAAATTTATTTAAAAGACGCCCAATCCTGGAGGCTCTGGGCGCCGTACAAATTTTAAACAGAATTTTAAAAGCACAAAATTTTATACAGATTGAATAAATAAATCTAATACAATCACAGTCTTTACTGTATATACTAATCTAAATATCAAAAGCTTGGGAAAAAAGAAAAGTCTTCAGGCGGGCCTTAAAAATATCCACTGTGGGGGCTTCCCTGACCAAAGCTGGCAAAGAATTCCACAGAACAGGAGCCGCAACACTAAAGGCTCTATCACCAGCTGATTTTAGCCTCGTTCTGGGAATGGTCAGGAAGCCACCACTAGAAGATCGAAGAGGGCGGGTGGGGAGGGTAGGTAACAGAAGGTCTGACAGGTAACCAGGGCCCTGCCCGTGTAGGGTCTTATAGGTGAGAAGACCCACCTTAAAGAGGACTCTCCACCTGACTGGCAGCCAGTGCAATTCGCATAAAACCGGTGTAATATGACAAAACTTTTGCTGCCCAGTCAACAACCGGGCAGCTGCGTTTTGCACCAGCTGCAGTCTGCGCGGAGAGATCCTCCTGTGACCCCGAGATAGAGCGCATTACAATAGTCAAGCCTAGATGTGACTAAGGCATGTATCAAGGTAGGGAGGTCCAGAGGCGGAACAAGGGGCTTAATTCTGGCAATGTTTCTGAGATGGAAAACACAGGTATGAACCGTGGAGGATATTTGAGCCTCCATGGTTAAGTTCCTGTCCAGAATCACTCCCAGATTTCGCACCCAAGAGGAGGCCATCAATGACACAGCTCCAAGGATAAGTCCAGTTTCTGAGTCAGAGGCCATCCTATCACGAACTCTGTTCGACTCCACTACCAATACCTCTGTCTTGTCAGGGTTCAGTCGCAACCAACTGGAGGCCATCCAGTCGTTAATCTCAGCCAGACAGATGTTAAGTACATCTACTGCATTAGATGTTCCTGGGGCAAAGGAAAAAATATAGCTGAGTGTCATCGGCATAACAATGAAAACTCAAACCATACTTCCTAATGATTCCTCCCAGGGGCAGCATGTACACTGCGAACAACATTGGGGCCAGTACCGATCCTTGAGGGACTCCACAAAATAGAAGACTGGGTATAGATGAAGAATTCCCCATCATAACCCGTTGCCTTCTGTTGGTAAGAAAGGACTCAAACCAGTTGATGACAGTACCGGTGAGTCCATATAGCTCCTAAAGCGGACAAGCAACACACAATGGTCCCAGTGTCAAATGCAGAAGAGAGATCAAGGAGAACAAGAATTGTCCTGTCCCCCCGATCTCTTGCCCTGAGGAGATCATTCTGCACCCGAACAAGTGCAGTTTCTATGCTATGTCTGGCCCGAAATGCTGACTGGAAAGGTTCGTACAACTCGTGAGTCACGAGATGCTCTTCCAACTGAAGCGCTACCACCTTTTCCACCAACTTCCCCAAAGTTGGAAGGTTGGATATAAGATGGCAATTCGCCTTGATCTCCGGGTCCAAAGATGATTTCTTTAAGAGGGTCTCACCAGAGCCTCCTTCAAGGTATCCGGAAAGACCCCCTTAGAAAGGGAGCACCGTACAATCAAGGCAAACACCGGGCCAACAGAGTCAACGCATCTCATTAAAAAACGCGTTGGCACCAGGTCCAGTTCACAAAAGGTATGCTTCATGTTGGCTGCCACCTCAATAACCTCACTAGCCTCCACTGGTCTAAATTCTCCCCAACTAGGCGGAGTGCTCTCAGAACACATCAGGTGACCACTGTCAGCTATAATATTACTATCCGAAGAAGCCACCCGCCGGATCGAGGACACCCTGTCCGAAAAAAACGAGCAAACTCCTCACAATCTAAATTAGAAAAAATCCTCCCAGGCTGCAGACAGGCAGGATGAAGAAGCCTGTCCACAGTCCGGAAGAGTAAAGCTGGTCGGTTTTTCCTGGCAGCAATCTCTCTAGACAGGAACACTGCCTTCTTATGGTTGATTGCCTCCTGGTATGCACTATAATGTGCACGCAGGACCAGTCTGTCCGCCTCCAGGCAGGATCTTCTCCAGCAGCGCTCTAATCTCCAACCCATCTTCTTCATCTCCCTGAGCTCCCTGTCAAACCACGGGGACCTCAGGTATGAAGTTCTGGGTCGTACACGGACAGGTGCGAGGGAGTTGATGGTGTTAGACAGCACCCTATTATAGGTATCAACCCCAACATCAACACCTCCGACGCATGCAGCACCCACACTAGACAATTTAGCTGCCGCCAAAAAACCCTCAGGGGTCAAACCCCACAAGGGGCGGCAGCTAATCATCTCAGCAGGGGAAGGGCTTATGGCGGGAGCCCCAAGTGTGAACTGCACCGTGCAGTGATCGGACCAATGTACTCGATCAATCCTGAGATCACTGATCTCAAGCCCCAGTGAGAGCACCAGGTCCAACATGTGGCCATCCTGATGAGTTGACGCAGTAACAACCTGCATCAATCCTAAAGAGGACATAGTCTGCAGAAAATCACAGTTACATCTATGATTCTCGTCGTCAACCCAAACATTGAAATCCCCCAGAAAAACACATCTGGGGATCCCAACGCCCGTCGGGCGAATTCCCAGGATCTTCTGCAGGAAATTCCATCGACCCAGAAGGGCAATAGATGAGGAAGATCCTGCAGCCCGCATCAGGTCCTCCACGAATAGCCACACATTCAAAGGAACCTGGAGTTCTCACTGGGTGTACGGTGAAGGTCAGGCTGGATCTAAAACAAATAGCTACACCGCCACCCCTGCGTTCCACTCTGGGGCAGTGCACCACGGTATATCCAGGAGGGACAGCGGCCTCAAAAATCGGGCCTACATCATCTCCCACCCAGGTCTCCGTGATGCAAGCCAGATCGACCGAAGAAATCAAGGCAGCAATAATTGCCGTCTTATTTCTGATCGATCTGGCATTGCAAAGCACTGCTGTCAGGGGACTGGAGGGTGGTGCAGCCCCTCAGGTTACCAGGCCACTCAGTCTGGTGGACTCCTTGGGGATGGGCACCAACCACATCTGACCTTTCCCAGATGCCCATCGTAACCCAGGGCACCTTCTGGACCTAACAACCCCAATCCTACCACCACCCATACATAGGTCTCCCCACTGTCCATGACCAGCACAATCCCTTCCAATCCCCACTTCCCAACAGCGTCTGACAATAGTGTCTGACACTGGGAGGGGGATAAAAGGGTGCAAGTCATACAACAGTGAGCTCCCATAAATAATCCTGGCCCCCTTAAATCCTCCCATATAGCCCCTACACATCCCAAGCAACTAATACAGTACTTAGCTATCAGACTGTAAACAAACACAATTTATATCTAAAATACCTGCCTAGCTCACTTAAATAACAAAGCTTTTACTATTAATTAACATTTAAAACAAACCACAACTGCTTCACGCTAATGCTCTCTGACTAGGATATTCCCTTCTTCAATGGTAATTTTTAAACAATAAGATATGAACTAATAAACTTTAACACTACTTAGAAGGGATACAGAGAAAGACCTACCCTTTTTCCTCCATTTATTACTAATAACATTTTCAATTCCGAGTGGTGCTCGCGCCACTCACACGCTCGCCCTTGCAGCAATTTAAAGGAATACTATCCCTGCCCCTCGGACTCTCAGGTCATAGCCCCACAGTCCCCACCTCTTCAGCTGACAGCAATCAGCCCCAAGCCTCCTACAAGCAGATGTAATTATTTTCTAATGCATTTCAGAATTTCTATCCGGTCATTCAATCCAGGTGGGTGTAATGCCCTCAAAGTGTAAATCCAAAATGACTCCCTCTGGGTAAGTTTGCAGTCCGGATCCCCCATGAGGCCCCAGACTAACTCTTTCCATCCCACAGAACTTGAATGAATGGTTAGTACCAGTGTTCTTATGTAATTTACACTGTATGGCCAAAGCATTTTTATTGTCCTTCCCAGTTATACTGTGCAAGTGCCCCTCTATGCAGAGTTTAAATGATCGAGTGGTCTTACCTACATAGAATGCTCTTCATTCACATACTACCAGGTATACAAGATTATTCATTGCACAGCTAAAAAATGCCCTTGACTCGTACATTTTTGTTTCATTAACTGTCGTGAAATTTCTTGTCTTGTTAATGAAAGGGCAAAACTTAGTTACCACATGAAAAGGAGCCGCATGGATGATTATGCCACCATCCAGTAGATCTAGGGGTACTGTAGTTCTCTGCTCTGATTGAAGGATGGGGACAGATTGTAATATACCCCCTTGGAAAGAATCATTAATGGCAATTGGGGTATATTACAATCTGACCCCATCCTTACAGAAGCCACAGTTCTTCCCCCCAGAATGGTATAAAAGAGTGGTATAAATTTAAAAGACAAATTGGTGCACAGTTACCAGTCAGAGCAGAGAAATGAAAATTACGTACCTACCGTAATTATGATCTTTCTGTGTATCTTTACCATTCATCACCTTTGGGTCATTGGCCGGGGGTCATATCTCCGTGGGAGCGGTTTTTTGGGGGGTTTTTTGGATGGGCGGAGCCGACACACCATCAGCGCGGCCCCCGAGGCCGATGCGCTGCATGGCACTCACGGGTTGGCCGTTAGGTGCTGTCGACTCCGCCCTCCCACCAGTTCTGAGTCGCCAGAGAGGTGAGGAAAAGGGTTTGAGAGGGTGGCACAAGGAAGTCCAAGGGACAGACAAAGGAAAAGATATGTAACCCAAAGGAGAAATAAATGACTGGGAGGACAGAAGAAGAAGACTAAGGGGATTGGGCAGGGGCCCCAATCTCTGGAAATAGGAAAAAAGAGAAGGGAAGGGTTTAGGATAAGTCTGGGGGGGGGGAGAGAAGGGTAACAACCATACCCCGGAACCTTGACTTGTCTCCAGATTGTATAGGAACTGCAAAGAGTAACCAAAAGGCTCACTGTAAGAATTCAAGGCACAGAATCACTGGCAATAACCCCAAAGCAGAAAATGGCTGTTCTGGAAGAAAGACAGGACACAGGGTTATTCTACCCCCCTCTCAGGGGAAACATTTTTGGTGTAAGAAATTTTGGTTTGTTAAGGAAATTAAGGATACATCCACAGGACAAGGTAACTAAGGATAGATGGGACAAGGAAGTGGAGAGAATAGAGGGCAGCTACCAACTCCCACCCCATGGGGCGGCCAAAGCACTGGAGAAGGAGTGCCCCCCCCGTCCTGACCACTCCCTCTAAAACATTATCCCCCTATGTGTCCCCGTCTTACCCCGCCCCTGACTAACAGAAAGGAGGGGGGTGAGAGTGGACACAGAGAGGAAGGGGGACCCAGAGACAGTCCCCAGGGGGATGGTGGGTGGGATTGTGATGAATAGTGAAGATACACAGAAAGATCATAATTACGGTAGGTATGTAATTTTCATATCTTACCTGTGTCAATCTTCACCATTCATCACCTTTGGGTGAGTGCCGAGCCCCCCTGAAGGGGGTTTTCAACCCTAAGGGACAGAGTCCCTTAGCTCTCAGTGGGTGACACACTAAGAGGGAGAACCTTCCAGGCCTGGAGAAGCCCGAGAGTGGGAAGAGTGAGACGGGGACCCCCTGGAGGGGGAAGGAAGTTGGCTCGACAGACACCGCCTCACTCTATGGGAGAAAAGATAGGTTCTCTGATGAGCAGAGCTAATCACCCTACCCCGGGCCAAGGGTGACAACTGGGAAAGACGCAGCCATGCCGTCCACCTAGTGCAGATCGCTGTCCCTACAACCCTGGTAGCTACCTCATTGGCATCATATGATGCCCTTGCTTGGTGCCTTGCTAGCTCCAGGCCACGTGCAGAGAGTGCAATGGCTTGTCTGGTTTGCTCCATGTCAGGCAATGAGGCTAGGAGCTGACCCAGCCGGGACCACAGGAACCTATCATAGGATGCGTAATGGGCCCGATGTGCTGCGATAGAGAGCAGCAACTGTGCTGAGTAGAATGTCCTCCTCCCTCAGAAGTCAAAATCCAAGGAATTTTGATCTGGAGGACGGTCATGGTGGAGGGCGCGAAGCCCATCAGGAGTGTCCAGTTGCGTCAATCCTGACTGAGGATGAGGCATGGAACCTGGAGACTCTGGGGGGGGCGCAATACCGCTGGCAGAGATCCCTAGGGGCAGGAACGCAACGACGCCTCCTGAAAGGGAGCAGGCCAGGGGGGCACCACAAGGGTGTCCTCGCTGAAATCACCTAGAAAGGCATGTGCCGAGTGCTCTGGATTGCTTTGAGTGGAAGGAGTGATGTGCAGGTCCTCCAACATCTTCACGAGGAATCGCTGATACTCCGTAAGATCAGCAGCTGGAGAAATGTGGACAGATGGCTCCTCTTCCCCAGAAGAAGGGGATGAGGAGTTAGAGGACCTCAAATGCTCAGAGGGTGGCTGCTCTGAGGGAGGTTGAAAAACCTGTCTGTCCATGGCCCTGACGTGAGCGGGGAACCGAGCAGCCACGGCCCTGAACTGCTCCCAGGAGAGAGGCCTGCTAGGACCAAGGATGCCTAGGAGCGCAGGAGAATGTGGCAGAGGGATAGGGACAGAGCCGACAAGAGAAATCGACTGACCTCCGCCTGGGCTAGGGAGCGCACTAGGAGCCCCAGAAGATGAAGGAGCTCCGGAAGGCTCCACAGCCGACAGCTGAACTACCATACCGGAACTGCCTTGGCTGCACCTGGAAGAATCCCCCCTGTGAGGTGACCAGGTCCGTGTAGGTCTAGAAGGACGATCCCCTACCTCTAAAGAATGGGGCCCTCTCGAGGAAACTGAAAGGGAAGGGCGGAGATCTGCACTACAGCAGCTTCTCCCAGAGCCTGGGAGGGCTCCAGAAAAAGGCCCCTGTACAGAACTCAAACCCCTCGACCCCTCGGAATCTGAGAGTGCCCTCCTCCTTGAGAGAGCCAGCCTAGGCAACTGGCAACTCTGGTCAGCTCCTGAAGGGGCTATCCAGGGAGCAGTACCCTCCCCTCCAGTGGTTGCTCCGATCGGCCCCAAAGGTGGGCGATCCAGGCACACCACCCGAGGGGGTACCATCACTGAGGGGTCAGAGAACCCTCCAAGGCCAGGCTGCAGAGCAATGGTGGCCTGCACCACTGCCTGCTGGTCAGCACCCCTGACCCTGACCATGGTAGTCCCTGCCCACTCCTCAGAGGGGGACTGGCTGCGGCCTGTCGAGGATACCACCAGAGTGTCCACGTGGGCAGCTAACTCCAAAGAGACAGACTGCCTATCAGACTCAGAGTCTGACTTCTCCTCCGAAGAGGTGGAGACCGGAGTCCTGTGCCAGATAGTGTGTGGACACTCACTGCCATCCCGACCAAATAGGGCACCAGAAACAGAGTCCGCACCGATGTCGGTACCAGTGCCCCCCGCAGCACTGCGGACGGTGGCAGGAGAGGACACGGCTCCAACAAGGGCAGCAGCCTCGGTGCCAGGGCCTGACACAGCACAGTCTGGCCCCACAGCATCGCGAGCGGCATTGAGGACAGAGACGGCACTGATGATGGCCCCGACAGTGTTGTCGGCACCACGAACAGTGCCGAAATCCAGAACCCCCACGGTGCTGTGCCCATATCCGGAACTGCGAACGGCTCCAGAGCTGGACACGGCGCCGTGCTAAGCCTCGGCACCGCGGATGGTGCCGAAGCGAGAAGAATTCAGAGTCGGCGCCGTAGAACCTCCCACGGCACCGCTAGCACCATCAGCACTGCGAATGGCACCGATAGCAGCCACGGTGCCGAGCAACAGACTCAGGGCCCACGGTGCCGAGAATGGTGCCGAGGCCCGAAACGGCACCAACAGATGGCATCGAGGACGGCGATGACCCAGGCCTTCCGAGCCGCTAGTCTGACACTGGAAGAGCCTTCTGCCAGTACGGTGCCTCCCGTCCGTCCCCCGGAGGGGACAGACTGGGCCTCCTGCACTGCGGGAGGAGCCTCGGCCACTGCTAGGCTACGAGAGGCCAAGGCTTCCTCCTCCTCGGTCCATATAGAACCGGTAGGGGACCCGGAGGAAAGGCCGAGAGAACGCGGCTTGGCCCGACGAGCCCCCGAAAGTCGGCGGAGCTCGCCTCACTTTCCACACGCGTTGCTTGATGACCCGACGATCCATGGAGAAACCGACGTTGCACGAGTCCATGTCGTGAAGCGGGCCAAGACGTGTGAGGCAACAGTCGTGCTGGTTGGTGACAGAAAACTTACGGCCGCATGGGCACCATCGCACCGGGGGCCGTCCTGTCTTAGAAGTCTTCTTGCCCTCTGACCTAGACACGACCTATGGAAAAAAACACCAAACAAGACTCAACATCGCAGACAAACAAAAATGGAAAGATCTTATTGGGCGACGTCGAGTGGAGCGAACAGAACCAGCAGGATAAATTTGG
This sequence comes from Neoceratodus forsteri, assembly GCA_016271365.2. NCBI lineage: Eukaryota > Metazoa > Chordata > Ceratodontiformes > Ceratodontidae > Neoceratodus > Neoceratodus forsteri. Next base: position 244,512,703 of record CM057451.1, read on the forward strand.
AGCTGATGGTACTTCGACACGGAGTTGATGAACTGCGACACTCGAAGGCTTCGAGCACAGAGGTAGGCCTCTAGAAATCTTCCTTTCAGCTTCCCACGAGGTGACTTCGATGGCGGGAGACGAAGAACTGGTGGGAGGGCAGAGTCGACAGCACCTAACGGCCAACCCACGAGCGCCACGCAGTGCGTTGGCCTCGAGGGCGGCGCCGATGGTGCGTCAGCTTCGCCCATCCAAAAAAAAAAAAACTCCCGTGGGGTCATGACCTCCAGCCAATATCCCAAAGATGATGAATAGTGAAGACTGACACAGATAAGATCTACCCCTAGGTCTACTGAATAGTGGCAAGCCCATGACTGTTTTGGACTGCCATGACCGATGTCTCACCTGCCTGGGTCCACATCATGACATGTACAACTGCAATGCCTACTTCAGCATAGACTACTACACCCTTGAAATCCCCATGTTGAAGGTTGGGTGGGAGCCACCAAGTTTTAGAGGGAGGCATCGTATTCAGGACACCAAGGTTAGGTCTTTGGCCCCTCCCCCAAGCCTCTCTCCAGTAGTATATGTACCAAGGGAGAGCAGGCCTCTGTTGTTTCTGGTCTTACTGAGACTGGAGGCCTGCACAAGAGGTCATCTGGACAGTTGGCCTCCTCTGGAGAGTCAGTTGAGCACCCCTCACAGTCCAGTGCCCCCTCAGCGGCCTGGATGCCCCTAGTGTCAAGGTCTCAGCTTTATGCTGGGCCTACACTGGCGATTCAGCATCACAGTCTAGTTCTGCCTTGGCTCCTGACACTGTCTGTGGTGTCAGTGAGCAGGATGGCACCGACTGCGCAGCTGGGTTCCCTTCTACCACCTCTCATGATGCCAGGAAAGGGGATATTTCCAGGACAGCCACTTTGGCAATCTCCCTGGTCTCGTCCTCAGCTTCAGACAAGGACTGGGATGATCCTGATTGGCTACCTGGCTCTTCTGAGTCTCTGGATTCCCCAGACCTATCTTGGGGCCTTCTGTGGGGCCTAGAAGTCCCTGGCCCGGTGCCACCCTCCCACCATCCCTTGGTGATGCTTGCGGTGCCGGGGATGTTTCCATTGCTGGCCCTGGCCCCAGTGAGGAGGGCAGCACTGGGTCCAGTGCCAGGTCTGGGGACAGTGCCGGTTCCAGTGCCAACCCTATTTTCGGTCACTGGTGCTGTGGCTAGCTCTGAGGGGGGTTCTGGCGCCATCAGTGGTGCTGGGCTCTCCTCTCTCTTTGGGCCCCACAGCTTGTTTCAGGCTTTTGTTGAGAGGCAGATCTCTGTATGCTGAAGCAGGAGTTGGGGGGCCTAGAATGGTGCCCCAGACTGTTCCCAGAACACCTGTGGATTTTGAAAGAAGTAGGAGCGCTGACTCAGGACTCCTTTCTCCATGGATTTGAACAGATTCTGTAGTTGATGGGGATAGGGGTTGCCTTAGTGGACCTACTCGGCCTCGATCTCCTCATTTGCGGGTATCCCCCCCAAGATCACCACTCAGCTTGCCCCTCTTCAGTTGGTCATTCTTCAGTGGGTGGTTTGTGCAGCCCCCTCCCTAAGGAGGGGACCACTGCTTGCTCCTGCAGCCCTTGCAGAGGTGCTGGGGTGCTTTTTAACCCCCTTTCTCCCTCTCCCCTACCGTGGCCTTCCATCCCCTCCATCCCAGGTTTTTCTGGCCCTGTGGGACCCTTAACTTGGGAGCAATTCAGGGCCACGGCAACTGCATATTCCAGATACCTCAGAGCCCTACATGAGGTCATTTTCAGACCTCAGGTCCCTGCGCGCCTCACTCTGAATCCAGCTCTCCTGAGTCTCCGACTTCCTTCTCTGAGGAAGAGGACACGTCAATCCATTTCTCCTTTGATGCTGACCTCATGGATATTAGCAATTCTTAGTGGAGATAATGGAGGAGCTGTACTTCTCCCATTTTACTGGATGCAATCCTCTACACCCTAGACGGGACAGCTCTAGAGGACACCACCTCTTTCAAATATCTGGGTGTTTGGCTTGACTAACACCTTAATTTTTCTGTACATAGTGACGCCATCCTGAAAAAACTGCACCCAAGCATGACGCACACTACAGAAAACGTGGTTGCTTACTGCTACCAGCTAGGCATGATCTTATTCAGAAAATTATACTCCCTATTTTTGACTGTTGCGACATAGTCTACAGTGCTGCTGCCAAGTCTTCCCTTACCAGGTTGGATCCTCTTTTCAGTGCTTTCTGTCACTTTGCTCTCGACTCCCCCTTTCGCACACATCACTGCTCTTTGTACCACTCTCTAGCTTTCCCCTCCCTGGAGTGCAGACAATGCTCCCACTGTGCTAAATTCACTTCTAAATTCTGGTTTGGGACTCTTCCCTCTTACCTCTCCTCTTCTTTTGCTGTTCCTCCCCTCTCCTCCTGCCAACTCCGATCCACTGACTCACGCACTTTAGCTGTTCCTCATTGCTCCACCTCCACAGGCCAGGAAGTGGTTTCCTATCATTTCCCTAAGCTCTGGAACTCACTTCCCCTACCTATCAGACTCTCCTCATCCTCCTCTTCTATCTCCACAGCACTACACAACTTTTTCTCGCCTAACTGCACTTGTATTTAGCCCCCTCTACCCTCTCCCCATCCTTGCACATTATCTTCTACCCACAATCCCCTCTTGCACATTGCCCTCTATTTCTATCCCCCTGACTCACCTTACCTTCCAGTTTCCTTCCCCCTCCAGCTTCTTGTCTCTGGTTCATAGCCCCTTGCTCCTCCACTACCTTATCCCCTGCTCCCTCTCTCCTCTGTCTCTGCCAGGTTCCTGTCCCCCTTGCAGGGTTCTCATCATCCTGAAGGGGTGTAGCTTCCCAGCTTGACTTTTTCTCTCTCCCTACTTGCATTACCTGCCTATCCCTAAAGTTCCCCTCCAGCTTGCACATTATCCGATTTCCTCAATTCCCTGCCTGATCCTCCTTCCTGCAGGCTGGTCTCCTCCTAGCACTTATTAACCCAATGCCCAGCCTGTTACTTCTAGCAACTATTAAGGTTTCTCCATCTCCAACCTTAACCTCCAACTGCCTGTTTCTTGGCTACATCTATGTTGCTGTCTAATTATGGTAACTACTTTGAATTTCTGGAATTTACAGTGATGTTTTGTACACCAATGTATGTACTAGCTTCATGTAATTGCACTTATATGTTAATGGTTTTTTATTTGCTCTTCCTCCTCTTGTAACTCCTTCCCCCCGGATGATTCTGGAAACAAGCTGGTTTCAGCTCATGTTGTCTTTCCTGGTGAAACATTCTCAAATAAATAAATAAAAATAAACATGCAACACTGTCATTCCTAGGGAATACATCAGGGAATCCACCGTGACCCCTCCATGGCTTCAGCCCTTCACAGAGGCATCGCATAATGTCTGGCAGAACCCCTATGCTCCTGTTCTGGCCCAGAGGTACTGCCAGTGCAGGTACTGCACATCTGTGGGGCCTCCAGGTACTATGCCCCATCCCTTTTCAGGAAGCTGCCCCCACAGACGCTCTAGGGCTTGGCTGGCGGTGAACTGAGCTGGCTGACACTTCTCCCTGCTGCCCACCCCCCCAAACCAGGAAACTGCCCCAATGTGCACTCTATGGCTTGGCTGGGTAGTGAACTGAGCCGGCCGACACTTCTCCCTGCTGCCCGCCTGCCCCGAACCAGGAAACCGCCCCCACGGGTGCTCTACAGCTTGGACAGCGGTGAACTGAGCTGGCTGACACTTCTCCCTGCTGCCCGCCTGCCCCGAACCAGGAAACTGCCCCCACGGGTGCTCTACAGCTTGACCAGTGGTGAACTGAGCGGGCCGAAACTTCTCCCTGCTGCACGCCTGCCCTGAACCAGGAAACCACCCCCAAGGGCAGTATACAGCTTGGCCAGTGGTGAACTGAGCCGTCTGACACTTCTCCCTGCTGCCTGCCTGCACCGAACCAGGAAACCACACCCACAGGTGCTCTACAGCTTGGCCAGCTGTGAACTGAGCCAGATGATACTTCTCCATGCTGCCCGCCTGCCCTGAACCAAGTATGCTGCTTGAGGGTCCTGCTAGCTTGGCTCCTAAATCGAGACATCCACAGACTGCTTTGCGGCTGAGTGCGGCTCTCCATTGGCTGGAACCACACTTCTGCCTCTTCCTGACTGGATCCCCTCTGTTTCTGCTTGCCAGCATTCTCTGGCCCTTGATTTTAAACTGTGCTGTCTTGATGGGCATTTTGGCTTGTCCTGTGCTCCACATAGCTCTAAATTTGCTGGTTTTCTTATTTCTGTTTCACCTGCCTCTAAAATTTTATTTTTCCTTTTTTTTAAAACCTGTAGCAATTTCCATAGCTGATAATTTGCAAGTTTTATGGCTCTGCTTTACCTGCCTCTAAATTTGTATTTTTTTTACAGTAATTAGTTGCAATCTTAAATTGCAAAGTGCTGTTAGTTTTGTAGAGTGCTAAGGTTTAAGACGGTATCCTCCTGGTACTTTCCACTGCATCTCTAAGCATTTCCCCTCCTTACCTCCTGCCATTCCGATCTCCTCTTAAACCTGCCTGCCCTGGTTTTGGACTCATATCTTGTATCAGGCATGTTGTGGCTTCCCTATCTCTCCACTCCTACTGCCTAGCAACCTCTTTCAGCCACTCTTTACCCTCACAGCATACTTTAAGTGCTTCTATCGGTGTCCCCTTCCCCCTCATTCCCTCCTTCCTTGGGTAACCTCTAAGCTAAACCTCTCTTCCACCCCCTCCCCAGCAATGAATTTATTTTGTGTCTTGCGCTGGAAAGACTGGCGCCATAACCTGAGGCATCCCCAACCCTCTGTCTCAACTGTTGAATCCTTCTGTCCCACCCCTTTTTCTCACTAACACCCTCTCTTTTTGTCTCCCACGAGTCCAAACCCCCACTTTAGCTATTCTATTTTTTCTCTTTCCTTAACTAACCCCTCTTCTCTCTGTTTCTTCCCTTTCAGGAAACCACTCCCATGGGCACTCTATGGCTTGGCCAGTGGTGAACTGAGCCATCTGACACTTCTCCCTGCTGCCCACTCGCCCCGAACCAGGTATGCTGCTTGAGAGCTTGAGAGCCCTGCTAGCTTGGCTCCTAAACTGAGACATCCACAGGCTGCTTCGCAGCTGAGTGCAGCTCTCCATTGGCTGGAACCACACTTCTGCCTCTTCCTGATTGGATCTCCTTTGTTTCTGCTTGCCAGCATTCTCTGGCGTTTGATTTTAAACTGTGCTGTCTTGCTGGGCACTTTGGCTTGTCCTGTGCTCTGCATAGCTCTAAATTTGTCCCGTCCACCCTCCCCAACCCCGATCGCTATTAAATACCACACCTCCTCCACAGGGTACTGCCCTCAAGCTCCTCTCCTCCATCTGTCACTCAGTTCTGTTCTTGATCTTTTACACTCGCCCTTCTGCTGTCTACTCTGCTCTTTTCGCTACCTATCTCTTATTTTCGCTACCTGCCTCTCTACTTTCCCAACTATTAAGACTGGTCTCTGCTACTCTTAAGATTGTCCCCTACCCTTCTAGGATGATCTCCTCTCTCTGCCTGCCCTTTATACTTTTGGCTCATTTGATTTAACTGTCTTCATTTTGCTAGTTGTTGCATATTCGTTCCCCTATACCACTGACACCTTCTTAATAACTTATTTCCCCCCTCCTCTTTAGCAACCCCTAACACTCACTGCAGCAACAGTGTTCTACCTTGTCACTACACCTCTGTTATTTTTTCTCGTTACCTTCCCCCTACTTTTACAGTGGCCTCCCCACTCTACTTCATATGTGCATTACACCCCATAAAGGCATTCCATCTAGCACATTATACTTTGACTTTTACTCTGCCTTGCTAGTCACCGTCACCCCCCTCATTTCTGTGAGCATAAGAATCTGCCCCCTCGAATACTCCAATCTCTTACTACTACTCTCCCATCCCTATAAATTCTCCAGGCGGCGACAGCTCATGGTCAATAAACTCCAAGCTCATTATCTTCTTAAGATTGTCTTGCTCTTACTATTTCTCTTGGGAAATGTCCACCCCAACCCTGGTCCCCAAGTAACACCTAATTACCCGTGCAACTCTCTTAAGTTCCCTCACCTTAGCCTCCATTAATAGTCAGAGCCTGCTACCAAAGATTGATGAACTCCAAGTTTGGGTCTCACAGCATAAACCGGACACCCTAGCTCTCAGTGAAACCTGGCTATCCCCCGATTCCTAATGATGTGTTAGCAATCTCTGGCTATGTCCTCTTTAGACTTGACCATATTGGCAAGCCTGGTGGTGGCTGTGTCATTTATCTAACGGACACCTTTATGGGGCATGTCCTCCCAACAACACCACCTGCCAACAAATCCCAATTGCTTGCAATCAGAATTATCATCGGTCAACAGAGGAAATCCCTCACCTTTATATCCATCTGTATCCCCCCATGTGAACAGGCCTCCGATATTCAAATGGTTACCAAGTACTTCAACAGTCTCCCACATTGTACTGAGACAGTGGTTCTAGGGGACTTGTACGTAACCTGGATTGCCCCTGAAGCTGAACCATTTAAAGATGCCCTTGCCTCAACGGACATCACACAAACGGTTACCTCGCCAACCTGAATGAACTACCGATCTGGACCTAGCTCCCTCCTGGACTGAATTCTCACCACTCACCCTAGTAGAATCAATAATGTTAGAGTCCTTTCTGACTCCTTAGGCAATCATTCCCCTGTTCTCTGCCAGTGGTCCAACAGGGCACTCAAACCTAAGACTAATTTCACCTACCATCGTATACTAAAAATGGGAAACTCCCACAATTTTAATACGCTCATTCAGTGATTGACTGATCCCCCCCCCCAACACCATGAACTGCATTGACCAAGCACTAAACTTTTTCATTCTGCTATTCAGTGTGGTGTGTGACCAGTTTGCACCCCTCAGGAAAATAAAATCTAGGGGAGTGTCTAACCCATGGATCTCCCCTGCCCTACTAATGATGATGAAGTATAGGGATAATCTTTGACACCGTACTATGGCCTCGGGCCTCCACACTGATCTGCAGTAGTACAAAGCTGCCAGAAACCAGTGCACCCAAGTGGTACAGAGAGCCAAGCAGGATTACTGCAAAGGTGTATTAACTAACAGCTGGGGTAATAGTAAACAATTCTGGGATAATATAAAAAACCTAACAGGTAAACCTAGTAAATCCTCCCCCTACTATGATGGAGGTAAATGGCACTCTAACTCAAGACCCTAAATGAATTGCTGACTCCCTTAATATTGCCTTTACTGATCTCAGTGGGGTACTCCCGCCTGACTTCTTTACCAGCTACACCTTGCCTTCCAACTTTGCAAAATCTACACCTCCCCCTAAAACTCCCCCCTTCTATTTCAGAAGTATATCCCTTTCTGAAGCTTGAAGATACTGTACCTGCTGAAAGTGCTAGGCAAATCCAGATCAAGAAGCGACACCCTTGACCTAAATCTTCTCTACCTCACATTTGAAGCTGTCTTTCCCCCTCTCACCAAACTTCTAAACCTCTCACTCTCTCTCTCTCAGGCAGTTCCTCCAGTTTAGGAAATCTGCCATAGTAGCGCCTGTGCACAAATGTGGAGACCATTTCCAACATTCCAGTTACCGGGCAATCTCAATCCTTCCCTCGCTTTCTAAAGCCTTAGCGCGCATAGTTGTTGATCAACTGACAGAATACCTGGACAAGTATAACATCCTGTGCCCACAGCAAAATGGCTTTAGAAAAGTGCATAGTATGACCACTGCCTTACTTGATTTTACAATGCACATTCATGAGGTCTTGGACTCCGGACAGCTGCTTGGGGTAGTGTATGTGGATTTGATGAAGGCATTTGACACTGTTAATCATCAGCTCCTATTGCTCTCACTCTCTGCATTAGGTCTATCCACCAAAGTTACCAGCTGGTTTGAAAGTTACCGTCTGGGCAGGTACCAATGATTTAGAATTGGGGGCTCGCTCTCTGACTGTCTCCCCATGCGCTCTGGTGTACCCCAAGGATCCATCCTTGGACCACTTCTTTTTAGCCTCTTTTTAAACAATATTCTAGCTGCATGTAACACTAATATGATCCTATATGCGGATGATGCTGTCCTCTTCTCCACACATACTAACCCCGACCAACTATCCTCTGACCTGCAGTTAAAGCTTAGCATTGTCAAAAAAGTGGTTTGATCAGCATAAACTGTTGACTAACAACAAAAAACCAAGTCCATGCTGTTTGCCAACACCCACAGCAAGTACAAAATAGCTAAGTTACAGATCCTGAATAAGCAACACCTCCCTCTTGATCAAGTCCTTGAGTTTAAATACCTGGGAGTTACACTTGACAGTCCACTGTCCTATACTGCCCCATGTAAAATTAATCTCAAGAGCTATTAACTCTAGGACAGGTGCGCTCTACCGCCATCGCAACTGTCTCACCCAAGAGGCTATGCATGTAGCTATTACCTGCTCTGACCTCCCAATTATTGATTATGGACTGATCTTCTATGGAGCTGCCACTGACACTGCTCTAAAAAGAATCAAAACAGCTCTGAGTAAGTGCTGTCATCTTGTGACAGGTGCTTGTAAAAGAACCCATACCTGTGAACTCTATAAACAGTCACCATGGCTCCATCTTCAAGGAAAGATTGCCTACCAGACCTGCCTCCTAGCTAACAAAATCTGCCTTGGCCTTACCCCACCTGCCATGCGTGGCCTTATGTCACCAGCCACATTCACGCACTGCACTCGTAGTGCTGACAAACCCCTCTTTCCAGATTCCCTTTTGTTGCACCACCCAAGCTCAACACTCCTTTTTTGCTAGGGCCCCCTCTCTAGTGAATGGTCTCTCTCCTGACGTTTTGTCAGAGACTAGACTTGGCCCTTTCAAACATAACCTGCGCAAGCACCTCTCTAGTCTTAGCAATTGTGATTGCTCCAGCTAGATTGCCTGTACGCACCTCTCCCACATTGCCCCCTCCTTCTCATCTCCAACCATTTCGCTCTGTTCATTTCCTATTCCCTATTTCCTACTACTACTCTCACCTCTCTTGTCTTTTTCCCTGTTCTCCCCCTCTCTTTCTGCCTTCTGTCCCCCCCAGCACTAATCACTGAAACCTGCACTGTATGATAAAGTCTTATTATTGACCGCCTCTTACTTACTTACTCACTCTTATTTACTTGTTGCCCCTCTCCCCCATTGCTCCTACAATCTTGTTTATAACTTTTAGAATGATGAATGTAATGGTGTGAGTAAGGGCATGGGCTTCTTCTCAGCGGGTGGTGTTCAATACTTAAAAGACAACAGCTTCACCCGGAGAAGAAATCCATTCTCAAATGGGAAAAGATGGCTTGCTAGACAGACTTCCCCTCTGCAAATACCCTGAAAGATGAATGGTAGAGGAGGTAGAAGTATGTTGTGTATACTACTCCTGACTCAAAGTGGAGACATATAACTGAACCCAGGCCCGGGCCCCAAGAGGTGTAGAAACATTACTATGGTACATGAAAATGTTAGAAGCATTGTGCATAAAATAGAGGAATATAGAGTTTGGGCAACTGAAGTCAAGTACGAATTGTTAGCAGTATCAGAGACTTGGTTACATTCTGGTGTGGAAAGTAATGAAGTTCAGCTCTCTGGATATAGTCTTGAAAGAACTGACAGGGAAAGATGGGAGGTGGGGTAATGATATAGTATATTCAAGATAGTCTCGGCCCTTACCAAACAATATTAACCACAAATATAGAAGGAATTGATTGCTTGATGATAGAACTGCTCACTGTGAAATTGGCGGTAGGAGTATTTTATGTGCCCTCTAAAACAAAACTTAAACATTTTGATACCTTGGCAGACCTAATATTGGAAAAAATAAAAGACAAACAAACAATCCTGACAGAGGATTTTAATGCTAATTGGCAACAACTAATGAACAGATCTTATCTGTGTCAGTCTTCAGCTTTCATCACTTTTGGGTTATAGCACCGGAGCTAGGACCCTACGGGAGACTTTTTTCTTTTTGTATGGGCGGAGTCGAGACAGAGGGTCGGTGTCGCCTCTGGAGACCCATCGCCTCAATGCGGGCGCCCGAGGGCTGGCAGTTATCCAATGTCGACTGCCCCACCCAGTTCTTTCTCCCGCCGCCGAGTGTGGACCCTGCTCGTGCTGGCTCTGATTTTGCAGCCTAGTCCCGGTTAGTAAGTTACTTGGTTCTGCTTCGCCTTTGCTCGATGTCACAGGATTCCGGTAAGACCTTTCCTTATTTTTAGCAGCGTCGAGTACTGTTTTTAGTTATTTTTTCATCCGATCATGTCTCATCCTGGCAAAAAGTCGTCGAAAGCGGGGTGGCCCCCAATGCGTCAGTGCCCCTGTGGCTGCCTTTATTCCGTTACGGACCAGCATGATCGTTGCCTCTCCTGCCTCGGCCCTAGTCACGATACGAACAGTTGCGACATCTGCTTTTCTATGGACTGCCCTGTCCTTGAAATTCATGCGTGGAAAGTCGGACGTGCTCCCCCGACTTTTGGAGGACGGATTCGTTTGCGCAAGGCCAAGGTAAGGACTTTCGGCCCTTCCTCCAGTTTCCCTTCCAGTCCTATACAGCTTGAGGAGGAGGGAACCTCAGCCTCTTACAGCCTTGCCGCGGCGGAGGTTTCTTCCACTATGCAGGAGGCCCAGGCTGACCCTCTTGGGGGTCAGTCGGGAGGCACCATTCTGGCAATTGCTATTCCGGTATCGAAGGCTTCCTCTGTGTCGTGCTCCGGGTCCCTTGGGACCGGGCCGGCACTGTCTTTGGCGCTCTCCGCCGGTGTCGCTCTTGGTCCAGGCGTGAGCTTGGAGAGCGACACCGCGGTCGACGTCGGGCCTTCCCTCGGTGCCACTGTTGCCCCTGACTCTGCTTGCGGTGTCGGAGCTCTCGGTGTCGGGAGGTGCTGGGGTTTTCTGGGCTATTCTAACCTCGCGCTTGTCGGCACCGTTTTCTGAGGTGGCGCCGGAGATGATGTTGGCATCACGTTCAGTGTCGACCCTGCCTCCGGCGCCGGCGTGGTGTGCAGCATCACGCTCAGTGCTGTGCCAGACTCCGATGTCACTCGCGATGCCGGGGCCACTGTCAGTGTCAAGTATGGTGCCATACCCGATTTGGTTTTCCGCGACTCTGGGGAGATGTCTGGGGTCGCGCCCGGTGCCACGCCCGACTCCAGCACCGTTCGCGGCCTCAAGGAGGGTGTCGGTGTCAGGCTGGAGCCTCTGCTCTCCTCTGCTGCTTCTGGGGACTTTGAATCCTGGGGTGCCCGATCTCGGGGTCCAGGAACAGGAGGGTCCCGTGGGGTGGTCTGGCACCGGGCCTCAGTTTCTACCTCTTCGGAGGAGGATTCTGGGTCAGGCCCAGACTGGCTCCCGGGTTCTTCTAGGTCTTCGCATCCTTCCATCTCTAGCACCTCAGCCCCCACTCTCCTCCCTTCTGGGGCTCAGCCTTCTCAGGTGGTCTTCAGGGTCGAAGGGTCTGACCAGTCAGCGGGAGCCCCTGGGGCCACTGCTGTGCAGCCTGAGGCTACCAGGGAGGCTGCTTCCTCAGTTGGGGTACCTTCCTCCTTGGTGTGTTTGGACAGCCCAAGTTTGGGGCAGCCCGGGGCGCACCAGGAGGGGGAGGGCACAGTTCCCTGGGTGGACTCCTCGAGCCCACTTCAGCTTGCCAGTTGCCTAGGTTAGTGGCTACAAGGACAAGGTCTTTCTCCGACTCAGAAGGGTTGAGAGATAGGGGTGCAGTGCGGTGAGCCCCTTCTGTGGCCCAGCTGGGCTCTGGCAGGAGCCATAGCGCAGACCCCTGTCTTTCCCTTTCAGAGCCTGCTAGAAGGACCACTTCTTCAGAGGTCAGAGGCCGTCCTTCTATACTCACATGGTCCCGGTCACCTCATGGGGGGATTTCTTCTGCAGGGCACAGCTCCGTCCATTCCGATCCGGTTGAACGGCTGTTAGCTGCGGTGGCCTTGGTCTCACCTCCCTCTCGTAGGGGATCCTGTTGGCCCCCTCGCCCTGACAGAGACCATGTTCCTGCTTCCAGGAGCCTGTCCGTCGAGCCTCTGACTCCATCCCTGGTAGTCCCAGGTATCCTAGGCCCTCGCAGACCTCTTACCCGGGAACAGTTCAGAGGTTCTGCTGCTCATTTCCCCTCCTACCTCCATGCTCTGGACCAACAGGTGTTCCACCATGCCTCTGTGCAGCAGGCCCCTGAACCTGGCAGCTCGTCCTCTTCCTCTTCTCCCTCTTGTGAGGGAGAGGAACCTTCGGTCCAGCTTTCCCCAGCATCTGATTTGTCTTCTTATCAATGCTTCCTGGTGAGGATGGTGGATGAGCTTCATTTGACCCCTGTTCCCGTAAGCAATCCCGAGCGTGTGACCCGCGCCTTTTTAGGCGACTTCATCGCAGCCCACTTGGTGGCTCCCATCTGGCCTCTTCCTTTCCAGGAACAGTCACATCGGCTCTGGCTTTTTCCCTTCTCTACAGTGCTAGCCCCTAGGGACTTACGCCAGTGGTATTGCGCTCCTCCAGAGTCTCCAGGCACTCTGCCTCACCCAGTCTCGGGTTTGACCTCCCTGGATACTCCTTCTGGGTCTCATGCCCTATACCGTGACCGCCCTCCGGATCCGGATTCTGCGGATTTCGATTTCTGGAGGAGGTGAGTGTTCTACTCGGCATGGATCTGTCTGTCTACCGCAGCACATCAGACCCACTATGCAGCCTATGATAGGTTCTTGTGGTCTAGGATAGGACAACTCCTAGCTTCGATGCCTGATTCAGAGCAAACCAGGCAAGCCATCGCCCTCTCTGCACGGGGCCTGGAACTCGTAGGGCACCAAGCAAGGGCATCTTATGATGCCAATGAGGTAGCTTCCAGAGTGGTAGGGACAGCGATCTGCCATCAGTGGATGGCATGGCTTCACCTGTCCCAGTTGTCACCCTTGGCCCAGCGTAGGGTGATTTACTCCGCCTACCGGAGAACCCATCTCTTCTCCCATCGGGTGAGACGGCGACTCTCAGGGCACCCTCCTTCCCCCACTGGGGGATCTCCGTCTTACCCGGATCAGTCTCAGGCCTCGCCAGGCCTTTAAGGGTTCTTCCTTCCAGTGCCTCACCCACTGGAAGCTAAGGGACTTAGTTCCTTAGGGTTTCAGAATACCCCCCCTTCAGTTCGGGGGTGGGGGCTTGGTACTCGCCGAATAGTGATGAATGGTGAAGATTGACACAGATAAGATATAAAAATTATGTACCTACCATAATTGTTGATCTTTCTGTGTATCTTCATCATTCCTCACTAAATCCCACCCTCCTTCCCCCAGGGCCTCAGTCTCTTGACTCCTCCCCCCTCCTCCGTGTGTCTTCCCCTCCTTCTCCTCTCCTGTTAGGTAGATGCGAGGGTGTTGTGAGGACACACGGGGTTGTGGAGTATGAAGAGGACATGTTCTCCCTCCCCCTTGTATTTTTATGAGTTTTTCTTTAGTGACCTCAATTTGAGGCACCCTCTAAATTTGATGGGAGGGGGGAGAAGGGTTGAGACAGCCTCACTCTCTTTTTCTCCATGTGGTCTCCAATCCTTGCTGCAGGCTTTACTTGCAGCCAGTTTCTTTCCAGGCCCAGACCTTATGCCTGAAAATGGGGTCTCTATAACGCAGTGGTTTTGAGCTCTGAACTACAAATCTGGTGAGTTCCAGCGGTCCAGACCTGGGTTGGGCCCCACGGCTTCCACTTGTGCTGTGTGGCCCTGAGAACCTCTCAAGTCCCTGGGCTCCAGGTCACGCCTGTAAACAAATAAGATGTGGTGAATTCTAAGGTTGTGTTTCTCATCCTTCCCCATTTTCTCCCTCTCTTCTTTTCGCTTGCTTCTCTTATCCTTCTTCCCCTTCCAGAGATTGGGGCCCCTCTTCTTCTCCCCAATTTCCTTTCTAAAACTTTCTTCCTCTGTCATCTCAGTCATTTATTTCTCCTTTTAGTTCATTCTTCTTTTTCCTTCTATCTATCCCTTAGGCTCTCTTGCTTCATCCCACCCTCCCTTCCTTACACTCTCCGGTGTTGCAGAACTGGAGTTGGGGCGGAGTCGACATGGGATAACTGCCAACCCTCGAGCACCATGTAGAACATTGGTCTCAAGGGCGGCGTCGACCCTCTGTCGACTCTGCCCATACAAAAAAAAAGTCTCCCACGGGGTCCTTGCTCCGGCGCTATAACATACTAATAGTGATAAATGGTGAAGATACACATAAAGATCAACAATAACAGTAGGTAAGTAATTTTCATTTTTTCAGTATTGGGGCTAAATTAAATTATTCAAAACACCACTAGATTTACAAACAATGGTGAACAAAGTTCAGTCTTGGACCTAATTTTTGTCTCCCAGGATTTAGGGATAAAAAGTTGGGATGTATTGGCATTGAATTTGGGAGAGCATAACCCCATAATATGTAATATTGATATGCAAAATCGTATAACACAACAAGCAAGTACATACTGGGTCAGAGACCTTAAGGGGTTTAATGAAGTGCACTTTAGGAATCACTTAAGAAATCATAACTCGGAAAGAGTGTTTTTAATCCCTGAAATTGAGCTAGCTGTACAGGAATTTAATGAAACTCTAATAAATATAATACAAAATCATGCCCCCTTAACACAGAAAAAAAGGAAAGGCAAAGAAGACCCCTGGATTACTGACAGATTAAAGAAACAACTAAGAATAAGAGATAGTATGGAAGAAAGCTAGGAATACAAAGAATAGGGAAGACTGGGATAGGTTCAAGGACCGGAGGAAGAAATGTAAGAAGGATATTAAAAATGCAAAAACTAGGTATTTAAATAAAATAAATAATGCTTCTGATTCTAAACATTTTTGGAAATATGTTTCAGATTTAAAAACCCCAAATAGGACCACAAATATAATAAATTTATCATGGGGGGGAGCACATTTTACCTGATCCCAAGAAAGTGGCTAATGTATTTAATTCATACTTTTTGGATCTCCCTGACTTGAAAATTACAAAACCCATGGTAAAAACAGCTGATATTTCTGTAACGAAAAAGCTGAGAACATAAAAAAGCTTAAGAAGGATAAACCAGAATCAAAATTTAGTTTTGAGAAATTAGAAATTAAGGAAATAGAAAGGGAATTGCAACACTTAAACACAGCTAATGCAGGGGGTGTAGATGGGTTAGAAGCAAGATTTCTAAAGGTGGGAGCCAAAACACTTGCCCCTATTATAGCCTATTTAACTGGAGCATGAGTAGCTCCACTGTTCCCGAAATATGGAAAATAGGGAAAGTATACCCATTTTCAAAGGGGGAGACAGTCCTCTCAAATTATAGGCCAATAGCCCTTTTACTGATCTCGACAAAAATATTAGAATGTAGAGTGCATTTTCAACTTAGTCACTATTTAGAAACAAATGGAATACTTACAGAAAATCAACATGGCTTTAGAAAAGGAAGACCCATGAATACCACCCTGATGGACTTTAACAACCTGGTGGTGTCATCACTAAACCAGGGAAGGAGTACAGCGTTGTTTGTGGATCTTAGTAAGGCCTTTGATTTCGTCCAACACAGGGGACTTTTAGAGAGGTTAGGTGAGGTAGGGGTGCAGGAAAAGCCACTTCGTTGGATGAAGTCATATTTAGCCAATCGTAAACAGTGTGTATCATGTGGACCATCAGTATCGAGCCTTGGGGAACTAAATAGGGTGTTCCCCAGGGCTCAATCCTGGGTCCACTACTGTTCAATATTTATGTGAACAGTCTCGTTAAAATGATAAAACACAGCGAAATAAGACTGTATGCAGACGATACAGTGTTGGTAACATCGGCAGACAACTTGGAAACTATAGAACTCAGATTGCAGACTGATCTAACACAGATGGAGATGTGGATGCACAGCTTGGGCTTACTCCTCAATGCAAAGAAAACCCAGAGTATGATATTATCTGTGGGCTGTACTAGGAGGACTGGGCACGAGATGCGACTCCACCTGCAAGATGGAACCCTTATAAATAATGTGACTAGTTACAGGTATTTAGGATTTCAGGTAGACTCTGGGATGATATATGCTGAACACATAATTACACAGACAAAAAAAGTAAATCAAAGACTAGGGCCTCTCAGAAGAGTAGACGGTAGTTTGTCCTTAGTTGTTAGAGAGAGGTTGGTCAAGCAAATGCTTTTTCCAGTGTTGGAATATGGTTCTATCATTTATATAAATTCGACTCAGTTAGCATTAAAAAAGATAAATCAGACTTATTATAGAACAAGTAAATTTACCATTAGTAGTAGAAATAAGCCTCATCAGTGTGTAGTTTATACAAATTTGAAATGGCTTCATCCAGAAGCTCAGAGAAAATATATATGGCTTATTACATGCCATAAGAAACTACATACAAAATATAATCATCCCTTATCTAGTCAGGTGCAACAAGAAATATCATGTGGGCAACGAATTGAAACAAGAAACTCAGCAAATTAAATTCCTTTGCATAGAAGTTTTAATAGGTTAGGAGACAAAACACTTCAAAATAGTGTAGCCAGTAACTGGAATAAATTGACAGATGAACTGAAGACTGTTACAGGCCTTTCCAGATTTAAAATTATTTTATTTGAATATTTATGGACCCCTTGTACATGTTTTAATTAAGTTTTGTTAAATGGACTACTGATAGATGCATGTTTTAATTGTTTTGTGATGTCATATGTGTGTTTTTTACATGATGTAAGAACAGGACTTTGTTGTAAACGGGACCTGTGTCCCAACAAATGTTTCCTGTTTAAAAATAAATTTTATCAAATAAAATAACAATTTACTGCTGTTTTTAAAATCATGTATGCAGCTGTCCCTTGTATTCTTTTTTGTCTCATTCTGCTTGTATTGGCATTTTGTATTCTGACATGGAACCTTTGTAAATGAACCTTTGGTTCAAAGGTATTTTGTAATCCTAGAACTTGATAAATAAATAAAATAAAAAAATCCCTCTTCAGGAGTGGAGCTATTGGACACCCCCTCCAGGCTCCATCGCCCAAGGCACACTGTTCTCGAGTCCAACTCAGTTGAGTTTGTCTGCTGGGGAAGGAGAATATTCTCAATGGTATGCCTTCTCCTGAGTATCTTGGTGCATCAGGCACATCATGCTGCCTATGACAGGCACCTGTGGGCGATGCTGGGACAGCTTCTGGCATCCATGCCTGATAGTGAGGCAACCAGGTGGGCCATCAGCCTTTCTGTGTGCAGCCTGGAGCTTCCCAGACACCAGTCAAGAGCATCTTATGACGCCAGTGAGGTAGCCTCTAGGCTTGTGGGAACAGCAGTCTGCATTAGGCGGATGGCCTGGCTTTGCCTATTATGGTTATCACCTCACCTTTCCGGGTGGACCACTTTTTCTCCCCCAGGGTCAGGCAGGAGTTAATAGGTGCCCTTCCCTTTCCCAGGTCTCAGGAGCTCCTGCCTGCCCCTGATCAGTCTCGGGTCTCACCAGACCTGTGAGGGGCCTCCTCGTCTTGTGTACCCCCCACAGAAGGCTGAGGAAAATTTTTACCTCATGAAGGTGCCAGCACCACCTAGGTGGTGCTTGTTACTCATCCACCAGTAATAAATGATGAAGAGTGATCTCTGGAAGATATGACAATTACATACTCACCGTAATTCTTGATCTTTGAAGATATCTTCACCATTCATTACTGATTCCTGCCCACCTTCTGGGCAGTGCCACCTCCCTGTTTGGCTTCTTCATTTTAGCTAAAAGGGGCCAATATCCATGTGGCACCTCCTAAGGGCTCTCTTGGATCTTGGTGAGGGGGAGTTTTTTCCTTCTCCTGAAGGTCAACAGGGAGAAGGCAGACACAGACAGCTTTGTCTCCTTTTTCTCCTCCCTCTAGAGAAGAGGTCCTCTATCTAGAGGTTCTCAGGGCTCGTGTTGACTCTTGTACCATAGGCACAAGTTCACCCTCTGCTTTGCTGAGGCCAGTTCTGAAATTCAGGTCAGAACGACTGTAGTGCCATTGTACTGCTTCCTGGAACTTCTGCCAATTATAAGTGCATGACTTACAATGTAGAGGGCCAGTTCTGAAATACTTTTTTTGTGTGTTTCAGAACCCTCGTAGTTCTTGAGGCTTAAAATACTGAATTTATGCAAATCATGGGTACCTTCCTATCTAACTAACTGTTGTTCGGGTACATATGGGGTACCCTCCTCAAGTCTTTCTCCTCTACCATTACATGCCTTTAAGGTCCACAAGGTATTGTCTCCTGCGCTTGAGGAGAGCAGTGCACTGCAAGGGCGGCAAACCCAACAAAGCAAAAATAAGTTCCAGAAAGCAGCGCAGCTAACAACCAGCACAGAAACACACTTGAAGCTGTTACGCCCCCTTGGAAGGCTGTATGCTGAGGTGCTAGGGGCTTCCTGCTCTGGGTGAAGTACTTGACTGTTTAACTGAATTCAACAGAATAAATGCTGAATATTGTTTACAACTAGCAGTTTCAAGTGTGTTTCTGTGCTGGTTTTTGGCTGCACTGCTTTCTGGAACTTAAATTATGCCTTTAAGGTACCTGATCCTTTGTGAGCATCTTCTTGGAGCTCCTTTAAATGGGGGAGGGAGACAGAGAGAGAGAGAGAGACAGGGAGAGAGGTAGAGACTGTCAAAGGTCTGCTTTGAAGTTCTCCTTTCTCCGGATTAGGTCATTGTAGGGTTTGGGGGCATTTTAGGCTCCTCTAATTCAACAGGGGCTAGTGAGATGATTGTGGTCTTGCATCCCACAATGCTGCACTCTCATCGTCCTCTTCATGGGGTGTATCTGCCCCTTCATCCAGATAATGTTGTCTTAACCTTTCAATTTGCATCCTCCGGTGATCTTTTTCCATAAGGACAATTCCACTTCTCTTCACCAGGATCCCGTGTCTCAGTTCCCAGGAAGATACTTCTTCCCTGTGCATTTTTCAAAAAAAAAGCAAAGTGGGGTGCCAAACCCCTTATCCAGTCCTGAATGACTTGCTCTTACGCCTTACAGGGTGGCTCTCCTGGGTAGATCCTCTGAGGACACATTCAGCTCATCAGGACCTTCACTTCAGAATCTTATCTGAACTTAGGAGTACCCTAGCATCCATTCTTGGACCCTGCCCACAGGGAGCATTCTCTGTCTAGATACTCCAGGGAAGTCAGCCATTCCTCCTAAATGGGACAGTGCAATCACTCATCCCTGGCTGAGGTTTAGGGACCCTTTGTGGTTTTTACTCTCTCTCTCTCTCTCCCCTCTCTCTGTTTGTTTGGCCTGCCCAGTGGCTCTGGTCACCCCGGCCCTAAAGCCCTTCCCAGAGTTCTACCTCTTCTCTCTCTGGTTAGCTTTATGTTTCAGTTTATATCCTTTCCTTTTCCCTGTCCCTTGGGCTTCCTTGCCCTACCCCTTTCTTTTCTCTTTTCTATTTTTTTCTTTGGCGAGCAGAGCTGAGGAGGTTGGGGAGCCACTGTCAGTTACTGGCCAACCTGCAAGCACCATGCAGTGCATAGGCTGCATGGGCAGCCCCGTCTCTGATGTCAGCTCTACTTCTCACAAGTCTTAAAGCGACACACTCCCATGGGGTTGGCGCCTCTGGCTGATAACCCACCAGTAATGAATGGTGAAGATATCTTGGAAGATCAAGAATTACAGTGAATATGTAATTTTCATTTCTAACCCCAGCAATGCTCAGGATATTCATAACTTTATGCAGTAAGCATGGATGGTTGTACTGCCCGAAGAGATGGAACACATGCAAATGAGAAGAATTCTTTGCATGTGAGCATCTTTCAAATACTGCCTCTACCAACTGTAGTGTTCTAACCTCTTCAGATTTTTCTCTCTGCCTGAAAGTCTGGTTGGTCTGAGTGGCCGTCTTACTCTTTCGAGTGAAAGAAGATTCAGAACCTTAAAAAACTTAAGTATATTTCATTTCTTTTACTGCCTCTACTAATTGTTAGTATAAATCTTGTTTATTGCTTAAATTACATATTTTTTCCAGTTCCTCGCGGTTCGGGATAACCGTGAGGAATCGAGTTAGTTATTTACTTAGTCGGGGTTCTCTGATTAAAGAGCCATGTTTTTTGTGTATTATTAGTTTAGTTTTGTGTGTATTTCATTGTTTTTCGTAACCACATTTATCGGTTACAGAACCGCTGAACCGGTTCTTTGATCATCTCCTTGTTTCGGTTCCTCCGGTTCCTATCAGTTCCAGAACCGACCGAAAAAATAAATAAAAAATAAGTAACCGCATTTACTTTTTTTATTTAGTGGTTAGTGTTTTTTCTCTTTTGACATTACCATGTCAAAGAAACCTAAAAAGAAAACCGGAGAACCCGGTTTTAAGAATTGTTTAAAATGTGGAGATGTGTTTACTAAGGTAGACAAATACACCTTATGTGTGGCTTGTCTGGGGTTCGAACATCTGGACCAGGACTGTGAAATATATAAAACTTTCCCAGAAAAAAACATGGAAAAATGCCTTAAAAGGCTAAATAAAAGATTTCCTAGGGGTTCCTCTGGCTCTGACCAGCTGACATCCCAATCTGCTGTGGCTGAACCCACAAGTCTGCTTACCCCTGCCCCTGAGACGGGTGAAAAAGGGGCAAAACATGGCAAAGAACCGGCTGACTCCCCAGTTCCCTCAAAGAAACTGAAAAAACTAAACATGCAGAATCTTCCACTGCTAAACCAGGGACTTCTGCACAACTGCCTGTTCTGCCCTCGGCTCAAGAGATAGCCCAGGCTTTTAAAATTATCCAGGCACTGCAAAATATCGTCCCCCAGCAGCCTGCCCCTACCCAGGGTCCCCAGGCTAGCAGTGGTGTGTTGCTCTCTTTACAAAAGGAGCAATATTTGGAGGAGGATGATGATCTTTTTGAAGAGGATGAACCAATTCCCCCAGAGGTGTCCCCTGAGCAGGATTTTGGTTCTTCCCCAGGGTGTCAGAGGATTACTCCTCACATTTCACATTTGTGAGAAGAATGGCAGATGCTCTTGATATTGCTACCACAGAGCAGATTGGGGATGAGGACGAAATGTAATATTTAAATATGATGGGTCTAATACCCACAAAAACTCTCCTCTTGTCAGTCTATAAATTCTTTAGAAAAGACACCCTAAAACTTCTACAGACCCCAAATTCTGTTCCTCCTATTAATAGGAGAATAGATAAAAAATATCAGTTGGACATGATGGGAGCTGATTTCCTTTTCTCCCATCCAGACCATCAAGGGGTCATACAGCAGGCAGCCTGCGACAAAGTCAGAGGCCCCTGTTCTCCCACCCTACGGACAAGAACACCAGAAAAATAGATAGCATGGCCAAACAAGGCTATTTATCAGCTTCTTTGGCCATGAGACGAGGTGCCTTTGTAAATGAATCTTTGACTCAAAGGTCTGTAAACCGATGATCTAATAAATAAATAAATAAATAAATAAAAATACCTTCAAGCTTATGCTGCCCAGTATCAAAAATCCCTGTGACAGTCAGTACTGGACATGTCTGTTAAAGCCCCCTCACCCTTGTCTGAAGACCTGGATGAAACTGCCAGGTTTGGGCTGGAGGCGGCTAAATACCAGTTCCAGATGGCTGCTGATTCAAATGACACTGCAGCCAGATGGATGGCTAACACTGTGGCACAGAGAAGGTTTGCTTGGCTCAGGGCCACTAACCTTACTCAAGATACTCAATCCAAGGCCCTGGATTTTCCTTTGAAAGGAAACTCTCTTTTTGGAGAATCCACAGTTGCATACATGAAAAAAGTGGATGAGTATAAGGCAACCTATAGAAGCAACTCCGCTAAGAAGCGTGCTTCTCCATCCACTAGGCCCTATGGAAGGGGGGGGACAGAGGAAGGTCTTTTATGACCAGACCCTTTTTCCAGCCAGTAGCTATGCCCCAATACCAGCAGTATCCACAACAGGGATACTCTAGGGGTAGGTAAAAGGGGCTCCAGGAGGGGCTCTCAGCCCCAGCCTCAGCCTCAATCAAAACAAAACCCCAGAGGCTCAGGCCGCCTCCTCCTTACCTGTTGGAGGCAAACTCTCCCACTTCCTCCAGGCTTGGCTAAGCATCGCCACAGACAAGTGGGTTCTGAAGGTAGTGGGTCAGGGTCTGTCTCTGGGTTTTAAATCTTTTCCTCCACAGAAGACCAGGGTTTACTGCTCACCTCCTCTAGCAGAAAGGACACTACTAGAAGCAGAGGTTCAGAAACTGTTACAGCTCAGAGCAGTGGAATCAGTTCCTACCACCCTGAGAGGAAGTTTTTTTTTTACTCCAGATACTTCCTAACAACAAAGTAAAGTGGGGAGTGGCGGCCAATATTGGATCTCAGGGCTTTGAACAAGCATCTGAAAAAAACAAAGTTCAAAATGGTAACTTTGTCTCGGATATTGCCAACAATCCAAAAAGGGGACTGGCTGGCATCACTGGACTTGAAAGACACATATTTCCACATCCCCATAAAGGAATCATACAGAAAATATCTCAGGTTCAGGCTCCCTTCGGGTCACTATCAGTTTTCAACTCTCCCTTTTGGTCTCTCCTCAGCACCAAGGGTATTCACAAAATGCCTAGGTGCTGTAGTGGCATATCTCCAAAGACAGGGAGTGACTGTATTCCCATACCTAGATGATTGGTTGGCGGTGGGAAAGTCACCAGACCAAGTAAGGAATTCCCTAAGACTCACCCAATACCTCTCAGAGTCCCTGGGTTTTATAATAAACCAAATGAAATCAGTTCTAACTCCTGCTCAAACGTCACAGTTCATAGGGGCAGAAATCAAGACAGGGTGCAAAGTCTTCAGTAAACAGCAAATTCCTTCACTCTGAACGAGCCGAAAACTGCAAGTCAGTTTCTGCAGTTACTAGGCCATATGGCTGCATCCACAGGGACAGTGCAAGGATCCAGGTTTCATATGCGAGACATCCAGTTTCACCTCAGGGCTCACTGGAGTCAGAAAAGAGACCCCTTTTCAAAGCTTATACCAGTGACAAGGGCACTATTAAGGCCTTCTGTGGTGGAAGGAGGTGAAGGCAGGAGTTCGTTAGAAGAGCAAAGCCGTCTCGTTTCAGACAGATGCATCTTTTTGGGCTGGCAGAGCCCATTTAGGAAAGCACAGGACTCAAGGCACCTAGTCAGCAGCAGAGTCCCTTCAGCACATACATTTACTGGAGCTCAGAGCAGTGTTTCTAGCCCTAAAGGCTTTTTCTTCACTGATATTGGGCAGGGTGGTACAGATCAGAATAGGCAATACCACCACAATGTATTACATAAACAAGCAGGGAGACACTAGGTCAGGCCTCCTTTGCACAGAGGCCATGAAAATGTGGACTCTGGCGTACTCTCTGAAGGTGTCCTTGCAGGCAATCCATTTGCAAGGGAAGGACAATACCTTGGCAGATGCACTAAGCCGCATCAACCAGGCCCATCACGAATGGTCTCTAAACAAGCAGGTGGTACAAGCTATTTGCAGAAGGTGGGGCACTCCAGAGATAGACTTGTTCGCATCCCACCAGAACCTCTCACTACCTCAGTATTGCTGCAGACCACCAGCACAGGGCAGAGTTCCTCTGGATGCCCTGGCTCTGGATTGGACAGGCAGACACCTGTATGCCTTTCCCCCTTTCCCATTGGTTTTCAGGGTGTTACTGAAGCTAAAATCCCTCTCAGCATCTCTGATCTTGATAACTCCAGATTGGCCCAGGCAACCATGGTACTCTCTTCTGCTCTCCATGTCCATCAGCAAACCAATACAATTGCCCCTCAGACACAATCTCCTGACCTCCTATCAAGGAACATTGTTGTACCTGAATCTCGTGTCCCTTCATCTCAAAGCATGGCTCTTGAGGAATTAGAGTATGCAGATTTAAATCTTTCAGAAACTGTCTTAAATATTTTAAAGGGTTATAGAAAACCCTCTACACAGAAAATATATTCTTCCAAATGGAAGAGATTCTCTCTCTGGTGTTCCAGTATAAACCTTATGCCACATAAGGCTGGAGTTTCGGTTGTCTTAGACTATCTCACTCATTTGCATTCACGAGGTTTGTGACCCAGTTCCCTTAAGGTTCATTTAGCAGCAGTATCTGCCTACCTTTCTGCAGGGACAAATGTGTCAATAGCATCAGACAAACTTTTCAAAAGATTTTTTAAGGGATTGATGCATTTGCACCCACTTCACATGGCACCAGTGCCTGCTTGGGATCTGAATGTGTGTATAGTCAAGCTCATGGGCCGTCCTTTTGAGCCCATGGCTACTGCCCACTTGAAATACCTTACTTGGAAAACAGTCTTTCTAGTAGCTATTACTACTGCAAGGAGAATTAGCGAGCTCCAGGCTCTCTGCATTGACCAAGACTATATCTCATTTCATAGAGATAAAGTAGTCCTCAGAACAAACAGACAGTTTCATCCTAAAGTGATTTCAGACTTTCATCTGAACCAATAAATTACTCTATACCTGTCTTTTTCACAGACCATACCAGTTCTGGTGAAAGAAGGCTACACAGTCTGGATGTGAAAAGGGTTATCAGCTATCACATGACAGCCACTAAAGACCATAGGAAGTATGGAAAACAACTTTTCCTTACATATGGGGATGTAGGAAAGGGTAAACCATCCTCAAAAAGATCCATTTCTCGGTGGATAGTCCAGTGTATTCAGTTCTGCTACACTAAAGCAGGTAAAGAGCCCCCAATTGGATTGAGGGTGCATTCAACAATAGGAACTGCTGCTACCTTTGCAGCTGCCAGGGAGGTTTCCCTTGGTGGACATTTGCAAAGCAGCTACCTGGAAAACAGTACACACCTTTACAAAGCATTACAACTTGGACATTCTATCCAGGAGTGATGCTAGGTTTGGCACAGCAGTTCTGCAGAGTCTGTTTCCATAATAAGTTCTGTGCCCACCTCCAGTGGTACTGCTTGGTAGTCTGCATAAAGTTATGAATATCCTGAGCATTACTGGGGTTAGAAGAAAAAAATACTTACCATAGTGATCTTGTTTCTTCCCAGTGATGCTCAGATATTCATAACTTTCCTCCCTTCCTCCCCTTCCAGAACTTTAGCCTCTGCACTCCTCATGTTGATGCCACCAAACCATATTGTTTTGTTGCATATTCTCTGTTTTTAATCATTTTAAACAGGGTTTTTTTCAGTGATTCTCATTTTGGAGTTTTCTTTGATGTGGTTTTGTCAAATTTTGTTATCCTCCCTTTGGAGGTTTTTTCTATAACATTCTATGCTGTAATTAGGGGAACCCCTCTTTTTATAAAATGTTAGTTGCATTAGTTTCCTAATTCTTGACTTCCAGGCTTCTCACAAATCTGAAGAGGTTAGAACACTATAGTTGGTAGAGGCAGTATTTGAAAGATGCTCACGTACAAAGAATTCTACTCATTTGCATATGTCCCATCTCTCCGGGCAGTTCAACCCTCCAGGTTTACTGCATAAAGTTATGAATATCTGAGCATCACTGGGAAGAAACAAGATTACTATGGTAAGTATTTTTTTCTTCTGGAATGACAGGGATAGACAGGAGATCATTCAGTGGAAGGACACTAAAATGGTCTGGGGATAACAGAAGAAAATCATATGAGGAAAGATTGGACAGCCCTGTTTATGAGCATTTTGCCTTCTATTGTCTGTGTTACCTTAGTATAGCCTTGGTACATTCTCTCTGCAGGCAACAAGGGAAAGGGGAATATCATAGAGAGCTTTACGTTTTTGCAGGGATACAATAGGGTAAAGTACTACAAACATTTTCAAGTGAATAACTAGAAAAACAAAGAGAATTGTTTTACTAGGTAACGATAATGGGCTCGATTTTCAAAAGGTGATGCAGGGCTTCTGTCAATTCCTACATCGTCCCTGTTCCTTGGCACAGCTGCAACAAATGTCTTTGACCCAGCTGCTCCCAATTGTTGTACATTGGGCACAGCTGTGACACTTTCAATGCTTTACGGTGGCTTGCACCATATATTTGGTGCATGCACCATAGAAATAATCCGCAGCATGCCAAAAGTTAGACCAGCGTCGAATGGGAGTGAAAATGCCGACCGGCGACAGGAGAATGCCGTAAGCCCAGTGCACTGTATAATGGGCACACTGGGGGCTTGCGTCATTCTTGGGCTTTTGAAAATTGAGCCCAATACCTTTTTACATAGATACATAGAAGTTGTTAGCAGAAAAAAAAAAAACACCAGGCCCATCCTGTCTGCCCATTTTCCCTACCTGTAATGGTGGCCAGTGCCAATAGTTGGTCACCTGCTTAAGGTATCCTTCTCATCTCTGTGGTCCCCTAATTCCTATCCCATGCATGCTTAAGTCCTGCCACATTGCGTGCTCCCACCACCCCCTGGAGCAGGCTATTCCATGCATCCACCACCCTTTCAGTGACAAAGAACTTCCTCCTTCATCAGGCTAATAAAAAGATAAAGATATGCACTTTTGAGGCCTAGAAACCTATTCTTCAGGTACCTCTTCCCCACTGGTAACTGTGTATACCCTTGTTTCTCTTAAAGAGCTCCCAGTGCTTCACTGGTACCATGGAAACGTAATAGCCTGATGTTACTAGTGTTACTACTTTTGTTGTCACTTAGTAGTGACATATAATCCAATGCAGGCCCCAGAATAGTGAATACATTATCAACTGGTCCCAATAATGCATGTAGTATAGGAAACAAATTTGGCTGTTTCAGGGTATGGCTCAAAAAAGAAAATTTTGAAATTATACTGCTAACTGAAACTTGGCTCCACTCCAAAATTGATCATTCAAAAATCCAAGACATTGGCCGGCCCAGTGGCGCTGAGGGCTGAGGCGCTGGACACAACACCACACTCCATGCTGGCGACCTGGGTTCGGAAATGGACTCGGGCTCCCAGGGGTTGGCAGGGGTGGAGAGGGATCGAGCATCCGTAGACTGCTCTCCCTCTCTGGGGAGGGGGGCACTAGTCAGCGCATAAGTGATCTCCAGCGGAGGCTGGGGATCAGTGCATTGGCACTACACAGTAGGGGGTGGGCTTGGGGCATGATGCCGGGAGGGAGCATATGCTGACACGTGCATGCTCCAGGCTCATGCTAGGGACAGAAAAAAGTGAAAATGGCTCCTGTCGTGGTGGCATGATGGCCTTCTCAGGGGAGCTCATTTGGCTCCAAGGTGCGCGGCATATACTGGATCCTGGTTCTGATGGAAGGGCATGGGAGGGCTCTCCACCACCCCACCGCGGGGGGCAAGCCATGGGAGTAGCAGCTGCGGGACCTGCATGGGAGCTGGAGGGATCTTCGGGACGGCGACCTGAAAGTCCGAAGGGATGCCAGGACGTCAAGGTAGGCAAACTGGGCCTGGGGAGAAAAAAAGGATTAACCAAAAAAATAAATCCAAGACAAGGTTACAGTGTTATCAGGCAGAATAGAGAAAATGGTGGGGGCCGGGGGGGGATTTACTCTATATTAAAAATTATCAGGTAGTACTGTCTGAAAATATTGGTGGAATTGACTCTTTGGTGATACATATCCACATCATAAGCTTAGTCATTGGTGTGATATACTCATCACACAAAATAAAACACAAATGCTTTTGATCAGTTTACAAATAAACTACATGAATCAATGGATGACAGAAATGTAATTCTGCTCAGTGTCTATAATACAGATTATAACCAAATGAAAGGAAATAAACTGCAGGATAGTTTTGGTATAGTAGGGGTGACACAACTAAATAAACCCACACACTGTGTCAAATCTGTAAATGAAGGTACAATTTTGGACTTCATATTTGTCCGACTGAATATGGTTAATTTGGAGAGCTCAGTTTTTCCATCAAATTTGGGTGACCACTATCCCATAAAGGGTACTTACCCTCTGGTGTATGGAAAATAAGTTGGGAAAGATATAAACTTATCCTGGGCTTGGACCTTGCTATGTAAGATTTTTACTCCAGCGTTCGTACAGATATGTGATAAGCATGTGCCAGAAAACTTTGAAAGCCTACGGCATATCACATTTGACATGCATTTAGGATAAACTTTTTTTTAAATCTGCTCATTTAAAGAATAGGATATGGAAGAAACCAGGCACACAAATGACAAAAATGACCATGAGTCTTTCAGAAAATGGGGAAATAAATGCAATAATACTATTAGGACTGAGAAACCCAAGTACAGTATAAAGTAGCACAGACCATTGATCCTAAAAATATTGGAATTTGATTAAGCAACTTTAAAACCCAGTTCATCTAAAGAGCAGCTGACACCTTCAGGACAACTTTAACAAAACATAATATTTAGACACAGTTCAGCTTGTATGTCAAATTAGTCCTGTATTCCTCCCCCACATTATTTACTGCTGAGGTCATTTGTATTAAAACAAAATCTTTGTTTCAAAAGAGTTTGTCTATTCCTGTTGCTTTCTCCCTACCTGAGATCATAATGCACTGCTTGTGACATTATAGTTACTCTCATGGCAACAGACAGTGATGTCACAACAGAGGATTATGACTTGAAGTAGGGAGTAAGCTACAGAGACAGATAAACTGTATGGGAACTCTAAGGGATAAAGATCATGTATTCATGCACATTTACTCAGTAATAAATAATGAGAAAGATACATATACAGAATATATATGGAATGCAAGCTGAGTTGTATCTAATTATTATCTTTTTCAAAGTTTTTTTTTCGGCATCAGTAGCTCTTTAAGTACCTCATAGAATTACTGGATCTGGACTTATGGACCTTGGAAGCTAAGACTATGGCGGGGGCTGTGGATTCTTTGATTTGTGTAGACAGCAAGGAGATGGACAAGTTAGGTGCTCCCCTCATTCTCCCATTCAGATTTATTGAGATAACTTTCCAAGAAGAACTTAATACACTGAAAATACATAAGGCTAAGGGTTTGGACAGTATTGAAACAAAATTTCTGAAGCTTAGAGCCCATATATTTGCCCCAACACTTACTTATTTTTATAACTGGAGTTTAAGACAGGGTAGCTTCCCAGAATTGTGGAGAACAAGTGAAACTGTGTCAATTTTTAAAGGATGGGATGCATCGAAATCTTTAAACAACTGGCCCATCGCCTAGCTGTGCATACTGTCAAAGATCCTCGAGTGCCTCGTTCATCACCAGTTATATCAATACATTGAAAAGTATACTGTGTTGAGTAAGCTTCAGCACAGATTTAGATCTGGGAAGTCCATGGACACAGCCCTTGTTGACTTTAACAACTTGATAGCCAAGTCTTTGGACATGGGTTTGCAAACTGGGGCTGTGTTCATGGACCTCAGCAAAGCCTTTGATTTGGTGAACAACTGTATCCTGTTAGACAGAATGTTGAACTTAAGAGTACACTAAGAACTTTTACAGTGGTTCAAGTCCTACTTGATGCATCTTAAACAGTGTGTGTTCCAAGGAGGTGTAGCATCTGCTCCACAATGAATTGAGAGGGGAGTACCACAGTTGTGAGACCACTGTTATTCAACATCTACTGTATGTAAATTACCTTCCAAAGATGATGGGACATTGTTAAATGTGACTGTAAGTGGATGACTCTGTGCTGGTGGCATTAGCTGACAGTTGGATGAAACTGGAACATACACTTTACAGAGATCTCAAACAGTGGAACAGTGGTTCATCAGGTCAGGCCAACATTTAAATGGGAAGAAAACGCAGTGTCTCTACTTTTCTGTTAAACCAAGACAAAAAATTAATGAATTTCTAGACTTAGTTTTTGATCCAGATCAGAAGGTAACTAACACCACCTGTTATAAAGATCTTGATGTGCACATTGACGATAGATCCGTCATTTAAAAAACACATTGATTACTTGGTAAAAATAAAAAAGTTAGGCACTTCTGAGAATTTAATTTGGTTTACCAAAGGAATCAAAAATCAAACTAGTCAAACAGTAGTCCCCATGTTAGACTATGCTACTGGAGTCTTTTACACAGGAATTCAGCTCAGTGGGCTCTGCAAAAGCTTGATTGTATGTATAATATACTAGCAAGCTATGCTTCATCAAGCAGATTTGATAAGCATCGCTGCACCTTGTATTTGGGATTAAACTGGTTTCATCCAAAAATGAAAAGAGAATATAATTTTTCTCTCTTGGATCTTCAGTCTGTTGAAATCTAAAGTAGTATATCCATTACAAAAGTGCTTGACATCAGAGCAGACTAATTCCAATAATTATTTGCAAGACAATCAGACCAAAGTTGGCCATTTTTTCACACTTACCTGAAATATAGTGACCAAACCCTAAAAAATTATGTGCTAAGTCATGGAAATTATTGCCCATTGAAGTATGAGCTAAGAATTCAGTAAATGAATTCCAGACTGTCCTCAAGAAATACTGTCTCAAACTTGTGATTGCTATAAATGGATGCATTTTATATTCACATGTTTTACATAGTTATTTTTTTGTTTTTGTTAATGCTGTATGTACAATGAAGCTACCTATATGTCATATGTGTATTTGCTTAGGCTACCTAACAAGTGCGCATCAGTCTGCCAGTTTGTTTGTTTTATTTTCTATGATAAATAAAATGTCATTTTAAACTTCCTTTGAAGTTTGCATCCTTCCTTGCAGGTTAATGTGTGTCAGAAATCATTGCTTTGAATATGTATTAGCTTCTAGTCTGTGCAAAACTGTTGTTGAAAATAGAGCTTGTGCCTAACTATATGATCCTGTATAAATATGAAATCTTATAATATGACATCATATCATATCATACCATAATCATATGGTTGGCCAGAGATGGTGCTCTTAAACAAAATTAAACCAGTGCTTTGCCACTTAAACCACCGTTACCAACAAGGGCTATTTGTAAATCCCAGCTGGATGGCCTAGTCCATTAAATGCTTTCCCAGTCTCTAATACAGAAATGATGCTGGTGCAGGGCAAGCTGTGTGATTACTCATGGATTCCTAGACCAGGAGATCTCCCTCGATGCACGGAGTGATGGCACAGTTTGGAGCGAGCCCCTCTACCTCTCTTACTCTTGCACTCTCTCTCTCTTTCTCTCCCTCTCTCTCAGTCTGTGGTGGTATGAAGGACTGTCCAGGTCAGGCCTTCCAGGACCTTAGCATTCAGTGCTCAGTTCTGTGGTGCACACACAGGGAAGCTCAGCCTGGGATAAACCCAATCCTATCTGCCCAATACACCATGTCCTGGCATCCAGTCCCTAGTATGTGTCAATGTTGTCTGGTTAATACCATGCTATGAAAACCGCACATACATAATAGTGTCTTCTAAAAGCGCTAAAAGGAGAAAACAGCGACATTGCAACATTTCGCTAATCATGCTAAACATCGCACATCACAAGGCGTGTTTAACTTTTATTGTAACTTGCTGAAGTGAAAATTACTCATTCAAGATCAGTTACTGTATATAACATTGTTTCATGTTTCAAGGAACCCTCTGCAATTAAAGGCATAGAAAGTTTCAAGTACCCCACACTTGTACCTCCTTGTTGTCAAAGGGACTGTACTGATTATTTGATTGCCTAACTGTAATCAATCAATCATTTAAAATAATATAACCTGCAGTCCACTGCAGCATCACATCACTCTCGCAACAGTGGAGGTACGTTTCATCAACAGTCAAAAAGGAACCGATTTGCTTTTACTCCAGGGCTTTCTGTATCGCAGAGAGTGACTTTGTGGAGAGAAGTCATACTGGAAGTGCCTCCAGTACGACAAAGGGCACTGCATTGCACGGCTTTACCTGACTGGGCAAACAGTCACGAATTGCACTGGGGAACACAGTCATGTGCCTGACCCTGCAGAAATTGCTGCTAAGGAGGCGTTGCAGCCATGAAAGCAAGGGTAGCCACAACAACAGAGACAACACACCACATAGTTGCTACTGCAGTAGCACAGTTATTACCCTCTGTCTCAGGCCAACATCCTTCCATGCCACTTCTGAAAAGAACTGTGCAGTGCACAAGGCACGATACAACACACCCACCACCCCAGCCCATTGATGCACAATCACTTGTGATTCCCCCAGAATACTGCACTACACAGAAGGGTGACATGTTTTGGTTTTTTGATGCTGATGAAGTGACAGTATCCTTATTTTTTCGACCACAAAGGACCTAGAAACATTAAAGTCAGCAGCACACTTATTTGCTGATGGGATATTTAAGTGTTGCCCCATGATATTTGGTCAACTCTATACAATCCATGCTATCAGACATGGCATGGTAGTTCCATTGGTGTACATTCTGATGAAAACATGAGCGGCAGTCACGTGCTTGAAAGTACTTAATGAGATAAAAACTTGTGTGACACATTATCCCCAGAGACAGTCTTGATGGACTTTGAGCTTGCGACCAACAAAGCTTTTAAATCATGTTATTCATTGGCACACATGCGTGGATGTTTTTTCCACCATTGCTAAGCTATTTGGAGGAAGGTACAGGAACATGCTGAGATGTTTACACAATATAAAACTGATCCTGGCTTTGCACTACACAATTTATTTTCTTCCAGCTTTGGCTTATGTGCCAGCATGTGATGTCATTTCTGTCTTTGAAGAAATGTTGAATTCTTTACATGCAATGCCAAGCTCCTAACACTACTAATTGACTATTATGAAGACACTTGGCTGGGGAGACCGCTAGCAAGGGGAGGCAGATGCAGACCCCTTTTTCCAGAAGAGCCATGGAACTGCCATGATGCTGTCCAGGCAGACTTATCCCGAACAGTCAACTTTGTAGAGGCAACTTTTTGCAGAGTATGGATTTCCATACACAACCACATTCCATCATACACTGTAACACTGCTGTGACTGAACAACTGGTGGCAGGCTCTAAAGTGCATGGTACTCATAAAAAGTACAAGAACACTGCCAAAAAATATCATTGATTGTTGCGGAATATGGCACTCACTCCAGATATGAATACCTGAGGGGGATCTCCTATAACTTTCAACTCCATGCATGAGACCCATGACTTTATTGTTCTGATTATTAAAATGCCTTGATTTTATGAAGTTTAAACAATTTAGTATGACCCATGCATTTTCTTTTTTGATAAGCACGTTTATTTATTTATTGCTTTTAATGCTTTTTAAAACCAACTATCCCTTTTTAAGAAAGTGGACTGCATGCTTTGTAAAATGCCTTTCCTGATGTAGTGCCACCTCTGCATTTCAGGTTCTGCAAGATTTTACTATACGTTACTGGGAGACTTAAAACTTTTTCATTCTGTTTCTATGTAAGCTATTGTCTTGGTGTTGGTGTCCCAAATAAGTGGTTTATTTATTACTTTTAATGCTTTTTTAACCAGAAATGCATGTAATAAATTGTTTTTTAGTTTGTCATTATCAGTATGGATGGTATGGTTTTGTGTGCTCAGTGACTTACAGGCTAGAATGTAATTAATGGTGCAGTATCCTGACGCAATGTGTGCATCATAGAGGTGCGACTTACAATGTAGGCAGAGTTATCATATTATGGCATGTAAGTACACACTTAACTGAACTTGAACAAAGCTTTACTACCTGAGTAGTCTTACTTTAGCTAGTAAAAATCAAAGTAAGCACTGGCAAAGTAAAACACGCTTTGCGATGTTTACTACTACGCTAACATGACAAGATGCTATTGTGTACACACTATGATTGAACACGCTAATTTTGAAGCTGGTTTTAACAATGATCGATGTGGCGATAACCAGCACTGAGCTGTGGTACTGGCTGGGCAGCTTCAAACTCCAGTCATCCCTTTCTTATGTTTAACAACAACAATCGTTCCCCTGGAATGAGCAACCCCAGAGCTTTTAGAATTTTATGCAAATTAAGGAATTTGGAATTAAATTCAAACTCTACTGTATGGTCATGCTCAGCCCTGCACTCTAACATCAGATTTATTTCTCTGCCTGAAGAGAGCAGTCTCCCCAAAGTCATTCTTTACACTTCTGGCTGGTGTACAGTTTAATTGTCTTATATTTTATAGTGTTTACGTTATTTAGTTAACATTTAATGCTGTGCATTAGGGTGTTATATGTTAGATTCTGATATTTTTTCTGTTTTTCTCTGGTTCCCGATCAGGTCCCACAAACTGGAGAAGGTAGTTTTTGGCATGGTCCCCCCTCTAAGGGAACCGCTATTTCAATTTCTAAAAAAGTAAATAAATATGTTTTCAGAACCACTTTAGCAGCTTTAAACTAAATTATTCTCAGCTCCACATTTTGGGAACCAAAATGATATTTTGCTCACTTTTACTTATCTGAACCACTTTTTTTTAATTAGACGTTTATTGAGACATTGACATTCGGATACAGTGTCATAGCAGGTAAGACAGCTCATTGAGGGTTCCATTTAGAACATAGTCTTGTACAGGGCTGGAGGAGTGCCTGGATGTGGCAAGGGATGGGCTGACAGTGCCACAGGGGGGTAAATTGGGCAATCCCTGTAGCTACTACATCTTGCGAAAATTATTATGTATCAATGGTAAAACCAAACAAGTTTATAGTTGTCAAAGAACACGAATACACACATACACAGTGTTGTCTTGACCACTCCTGCCGGTTAGAGCGATCAAATGGGGTTGAAAGATGCAGCATGGAGTTGCCACTTTTGTCAATTAGCCATGCATTGGGGCAGCCAATTCTGAAGCGTGGCTGTAATCTGTTCCACATGGTTTATATCTGTGACAGTAATGCGACATTCTCAAATTGTTGGAACTCTGAGTTGTATCCATAGGCAAGTTATTGACTTTTTGACTGCCATAATGTAAAGTAACACCATGGTTCCAGTATGAAGGGGGGATGTTAGGGGGAGGGACATAGAGGAGTATTGTTGTGTGATTTAAGAGGACCCTCAGAATAGACAGCTCTTCCATCTGAGCAGCCAAGTCCTGCCAAATGGAAGACACGACAGGATGGAGTCAGCAGATGTGGGCTTGATCAGCAAGAGGGTGCCCACAGTGCATACAATACTGGTCATAAGATGACCGCAGAAATTTGCGTAGTAGTGCTGGCATACAAAAATAGTGATAGTGACATTTCCATGCAAATTCTCTCCATGGAGTAGATGATATCATTTTTAATGCTGGAAGCATAAATTTCAATCAAGAGATATTAAAGATAACCATGTCCAAATCCTGATTCCGGGTATCAAGTGTGGATTGAGTGTAGTCACCAAAGTGGTCTTGCAAGCCATGATAGAAATTACCTATGAGAGGGGTCCAAGTGAATCCTTGCAATGCTCTGAGGAACAAGTGCAGGAGTAATGGATCTGGTTCAGGCAGCTGGGTTATTTCAGGTGATGTATGCAACAGATGTATGTGTACCTGAGGGTACCAGAAATGCTCCTGACCTGTCAGACCATAGCTCCGTTGTAACTCCTCCCTGAGGAGTCAGAAACTGGTAGATATAGGTGAGGCCAAGCTGCTGCCCTCTCTGGAAGGTATGGTGTTACTGTATGTGGGTTGGCAAGAATTCCAAATTGGCCAATAGCATTTTAAATAAATAGAAAACTGATCCTAATTGCAGTAGTTGCCTTATTCAAAACCAGGATTTTAAAGTCAGGGCCATCCCATTC
The DNA here is from genome assembly GCA_016271365.2 of Neoceratodus forsteri. Taxonomy (NCBI): domain Eukaryota; kingdom Metazoa; phylum Chordata; order Ceratodontiformes; family Ceratodontidae; genus Neoceratodus; species Neoceratodus forsteri. The sequence continues at coordinate 244,548,282 of CM057451.1, forward strand.
GAGTAGTCCTCTATTCAGAGATGTCGCCCTGGATCAGAGCGTAGTAAATGGCCAATGTCAAAAGGACCATGGAGGAAAAAATTCAGTGGTTTTCAATGGTGAATGAAGGTCATTTAACCAGATATAGATGATGTGAAGATGACATGTCCTTGCATAGGTGCCTAGGTATAGGAGGTTCACCCTATCCATGCCTTAGGGAGCTGAAGAATAGACCATCAAATCCCAGGAGTATGGCCATTCCAGATAAAATGAGAAATATTTTTTTTCCAGGAAGAAAAGTAATACAGTGCTGGAAACGCCGGGAGAGTCTGCAAAACATATAGCAGAAAGGGCAGGACATTCGTGTGTACAGCATCTGTTCTAGAAAGTAAAGAAAGTGGAAATTAAGTTCATTTGGAGAGATCACTAGTAATCCTTACCTTAAAAGGTTCAAAGTTCAGGAGTTCCAGATTATCCAAATCTTTCAGTAACTGGACTCCAAGGTATTTAAACTTAGTACCCTTCTATTTGAGAGGGAATTGCTGTTGGAAAGCAGATGCGGGGTGTAATGCAAAAGGAGAACCTCTGTCTTTTGTAAATTAAGAGAGAACCCCAACAATGAGCCACAAGTTACCAAAATGGACCAGGCTGCTGGTATTGAGGATTCTGGATTGAACAGTGTGAGCAGGACATCATTCACATATAACATTGCTTTGTATTCTGTCCACCCGAGTGGTGTACTCTGCACCTCCCTACACCTCTGCAGGACTACAGCAAGTGACTCTATATAGAGAGAGGAAAAAGGAGTGGGGACAAGAGACACCCTGTCTTGTAGCCCTCTGCATAGGAATGGGGGAGTCATGGGATCCATTAACTCTTATGTAGGCTTGGGACTCCATGTATACATTTTGAAGCCAGGTAATGAAGGTGTACAGAAAACCAAAGGCCAACAGGGTGCCCCAGAGAAATCCCCAGGTCACCCTGTCCAACGCCTTCTCTGCATCCAGGCTAAGGAGGGCAGTGGGACTTGTACATATGTATATGTATTTAGTCAGGATCAGCATATGTTGAATGTTATCCATAGTTCGGTGGCAACGGATAAACTCCCACCTGGTCCATATGGATTATGGTGGGTAGAATGTTTTCCAGAATGAGAGGCCTAGATCCAAAATATAGGTCATGTAATCCATGTTCAGAACTGATGTAGGGTAATAAGAGGCAGGACAGGCATGGTCTGTTGAGGAAAGACTGACATAGAGGCAGACTTCTAAGATGGGCAAGGAAGATCTCCTGAGGTAACTGCTTAAAAAGCCCAATGCAGAAAAGGAAGAAGGTGACAGAAGGTCTTATACCATTCAACAGGCAGCCAACCAAGGCCCGAACACAGTGAGTGTCTTCAAAATTTCACCCTGATGGACTGGAGCAGTGTGCTGCCCCCTCTGTGCATCGATGAGTGTGGGGAGCACTAGGTTAGACAGGTAGTCAGAAAGGCAAAAGGGATCTAGAGGAGAGGGGTACGCATAAAGGACGCTATAGTAGTCACGAAAGAGCCTATGAATCTGTGTAGAGTCATGATGCAACTGACCAGTTCCAGGGTCTCGAAGATGCAGGACACATGCTGCTCATTTACATGCATGGAGCTTATGAGCGAGCCACTGAGTCCCCTGGGCTGCACCTTCATAGTAGGAATGTCTCAGACAGGTTAGCGCATGCTGGATCTGACGGTCTGTTTTAACAACTCATATCTTGTCCACCACCACCCAGTCTCCTGATGTGTATACAGCAATAGCCACAGATATGTTCAGATATTTCACAAAATTTCTGAAGAGTTTCTCTCTTTTGTCACTACTGTGGAAATGCAGAAAGCAGGAGATTTATCTAGACATATCACAGAAATTTCAGGAAATATCTGACCATTTCTTTGGCTCTGACTGTAATTACTGTAACGTGTTTAGCTCTTGAAGTGGTGTGTCCTAACGTTCACAGTTTGCCCTATGCTTAGAGCCATAGGAAATGACCCCCACCCCATATGACCACTTTAATTGTGTCCCAAAGTATGGGCCCTGATATGTCTTCAGAAGTGTTCTCCATGGTAATTTGTGGGACCCGGGGCCAGATTTTCAAAAAGGCAAGAATGCCTCAAGCCCCAGGTGCGCTGAAGATACGGTGCACCAGGCTTGCAGCATTCTCCTGGCTGGCGATTGTGATTTTCGATCAGAGCACCGGTTGCCGCAAGTTAGATCAACTTTTTGTGGTCTAGTTTGCGGCATTCCTGGGGGCATTTTTTACAGAGCTTGTGCCAGATATTTTGCGCAAGCTGCCGTAAATCATGAAAACTGTTGCAACTGCACCCAAGATTGTAAAATCCGGTGCAGTTGTGGCAAAGAGTCGGTACACTGCCAGAACCTAAGTGTTGTGGTGTAGGGCTTGATGCAAACCCAGCACCATGCTTTGAAAATCCGACCCCGGTCTTTTACCATTATACAGAAAGTCTGATCATGAAGCAGGGCTGCATTCAGCCTCCAGAATTATGTTTTGGATTGCTTACCCAGATCCAATTTGAGAGTGAGGGGCCATATGTAAGAATGCTCACAACTTGTAAAGAAATAGTCTAGTCTCACATAGCTCCCATGACGAGAGGAATAGTACATGTAGGCACAACCCTTCAGAAAGAATTTATACCACACATCTACAAAGCCTGAATCAGTCAAGTCTGTTCTTAAGATATTTTTGTACTGATGTGGCCCTGTATTTGCTAGGGTTTGAGATGTCTAGATCTGTAGAGAGAGTAGTATTAAAATCTCTGGCTAGAATCGGTTGCCTCTTCAGGAGGTCTTAGAGCTGGCCCAAAAAGTCACTGTAGACCACTTTAGGAGACTTTGGGGGAAAATAAACACAGGCAAGCATGACCTCCATATTAAACAGTCTGCCCTGAAGAATAAGACATCAGCCCCATGGGTCAATGAATTTCTGGATCACTGAAAAAGGAGAGAAGGACACAACCAGAATTGCCACCCCTCGCATTTACACTCTGGGTAGGAGAAAGCATAAACCTAGTATCTTCTTCAAGTATATCTTCTCCATTAGTCCACAAGTTTGGAACTATAGCTGCCAGGTACTAGAATCACATGGAAACTTTTACTAGCTGGGGGACGCCCATAATGACGTCATGAATTCGTGTCTATATAAGTGTGGGCAGCCCCAACACTCCTCAGTTCTTTTCCCACATTCGATCAGCCTCGTCAGACCTGCTGAAGGAAACGTTGTCAGCTAGCCATTGCCATTTGTTCTTTTTACTTAGAGACTTACCAAGTTAGCCCCATGCACCACGTAGTTCGGTGCCTTACCTCCCAGAAATGCTTTTTATCTATAGTTGCCCCAAAAATATGGAATTGTATTTTAGTAATATCACTCATAAAATCCTTCTCATTTGGACACAGGCACTTCCTGGTTCTAAGATCCACCCCGGCACCGCCCCGCGCTCAGCAAACTTTCTGACATGATCGCAGGAGGAGGCGCAGGGCACTACATTATAATCTATGAGGACACCTTTACAATTGTTTTTAATATTATAATGGCCATTTGCAGTAAAGCGTGGGCACTGGTTGACTAACAAGGGCCTCGTTAGTCAACCAGTGCCCACGTTTAATTGCCAAATGGCCATTATAATATTAAAAATGAACATAAAGGTGTCCATAGATATAATTAGCGTGTCCTGCTCTCCTGTGATCACATCAGAAAGTTTGATGAGCTAGGGGCAGCGCGGGGTGGATCTTAGAACCGGGAAGTGACTGTGCCTAGGTGAGGAGGATTTTACCAGTGATATTACTAAAATACAATTCCATATTTCTAGGATCGTGGATATGTTGTTCTATTCACACTTATTGGCATGTCCTTTCCTTTTAAGAATTCTTGCCGGAAGGTCTTGAAGCTGGTTCCTCCCACCCACCCAGGTGGTATAACCCTTGGCTCGCCCCATGATGCCAGATCTTCCTTTCCGCTGGAAGATACAGGTTCCCTCCTTACTACTCGCACGTTCAGTAGGCCCTGACTTCAAAATCTTCAGATTTGCTTAAAATGAAACTAGTCAGAGTTAACGATAATTGCTTCGTGATCACAACCGTTATGGGAGATGAATCTTCTCTAGGTTTCCACCGCTGCCTGTGTGGGCAAAAGATGTCTTGCACAGACCCACATGCCACATGCGTGTATTGCCTGGGTATCGGCCATGACACCCAGACCTGTGATATGTGTTACACATTTCACCCGAACGTCTTGGATGATCGGCTCGGAGGGCTGAAATTGGGCAGATTGGAGAAGCGGAATCCGCCGGTTAAATCTAAGGAGGCCCGATGGGCGGTCTCCGTGGCTGTGGGGTCTGCCGAGCAGCTCGAACAGATGAAGGCCTTTGAGGAAGAGGCGGCTCGGGCCACAGATCGTTCATCTAAGTCCTTTTTCGTGCCGCTCAACTTGGGCTCCACTTTCTCCAAATCCTTTCGGGAGATGTGCCAGTCCCTTCCCACCAAGGGTGAGGGGGCCTTCAGGCATGCATATCTGTCGGTCCCATATAAGGACGAGGAACTGAGAGAATCTTCATCTCACTGACAACGTTCCTGGGATCGTGAGAGATCTCGGTCCTAGGAATCACCTGTCTCGACTTCGGTTGCGGTTGCGGCCTCAGCCGCTGGTTTCACGGTCCCACCGTCAAGCTAGCCAGCCCAGACACTGGATGATGATCCAGTTGAGATCATTCTCAACCCTGTCAACCCTGTTGTTATCCAAGGAGGCCAACAGCTCCTTATTCAGGACCCTGGTCCTGCCTCTCCCCGATGAGGAGACCTGCCACTGGGAACCCCATCGGTGAACCGGTCCCCGACCAAGAAGAACCACCGGTCTCCCCGGTGCCTTCCAGTTGACCTCGTCGGTCTTCCTGACGATTGAAGTTGAGGTCTTGGACCCCTTCGACCGACGGGCCGAAGAAGGCACACAAGCGCTCTAAGAAGAGGCGTCGCCGACATTCTTCTTTGTCCTTCCCAGAAGAGGAGAGGCTTTGTCGGAAACTCCGTTGACGCTACGAAGATCTAATGTGGCAACAGCTGATTTTGTCTGGTCAAAAGCCAGTTCCGGCTTCCACCCTGGCCATTACTTGGCTTTCGCCTCCCAGACCAAAGCCGACTCCTCTAGAGTTGGCATGCACCGTTCCTCCTTCCACGGCGCCGGTCAAAAAGGTTTGGCCAGAATCGACCTCTACACCAATTTATGTGGAGCCACCACCCAAGCAGCCCCTATGGGGGGGGGGCTACCAAAGAGTCTCAGCCTGTTCCAGGCCTCTCGTGTAGGCTTTCCATCACCCTCACTCCTGACCATCCCAGGCGGGTGGAGGAAAACACAGGTGGCCGGCCGATTTAGCCAGACTCCTCAGAGTCTGACGACTCGGACCTTCATTCCCGTCCCTTGGAAGAGGAATCAGTCGGGAGTCTCTCGACAGAGGAAGGCCCCTCTTCCTTTATGGGCATCCTCCACCTTATCTCTGAATCCACAGAGATGCCTCCCAAACCTGTTCAAAAATGGGCCGAATATCCCCTCACGGATATCCTCAAATAGTGGGATTCACCGACAGAAGCCTTTCCTGTGGCTGAGGCCATTGTCGGTCTGGCTTTGGAGCTTTGGCAGCATCCCGCCTCCTGCCCTATGCCTTCTGCCCGGATGGCCTGCAAATATGCGGTGCCCATTGAATCCCTTTCGGGGTTCACCGAGCATCTCTCTGCTGAGGGTCTGGTGACCGAATCTGTGTTCAGACACTCAGGCAGCTCGGCAGACACTGATAGACCTCCAGACAAGGAGTCAAAAAAACTGGACCACTCTGCTAGGAAAGTCTATGCTGCCTCTACACTGGGCCTGCATCAGGCTAGCTCAGCCATCGTTCATGGCGCATTTCTCTAATGCCCTTCAGGGCTCCCTTGATGAGATCCTTCCTCATCTCTCCGCAGACCCCCAGACCATGGTCAAGCAGGTCTGGGACCAGGGTCAGGCTGTTGCAAAGCAGAAACTCCAGACAGCTCTGGACCTCAGGAATTCATGCGCCCATGCGATGGCAGCCGCAGTGCTTGGTTGAGGGTCTCCACCTTCACAGCAGACACCCAACACAAGCTAACAGATGTCCTTTTCCTGGGTACTGACCTCTTCGGCCCAGGTGTGGACGGTCACCTCCAACGCATTGAGAAGTCCAATGCCACCTTGGACTCCATCACTTCTGCACAAAAGGAATCCCAGGGTTCCAAAAAACAGAAGAAAAAGCCATTTCAGCACTCTGCCCCTGCGGCCATGCAGCTCCACTTCCAAGTGGGGCAGCAACAGCAGGCACAATCTTGGCACCCTCAGCCCAAGTCCGGGCTTCTGGCAGCCAGTAAGCCTGGAGGACGGAGATCAGGCGGTCCCCAATCTGGACCCTCTTCCTCCAAGCCTGCTCAGTGATGGGATGGGGGTGGCCACCCTCATACCTGTCACACAAGCTCTGGGTCCTCCCATGGGGGGCCGGCTCTGCCACTTCCTTACCACTTGGTCCGCTGTTACCATGGGCAGGTGAGTTCTAGAAGTGGTGGGTCAGGGACTGCCTCTGGAATTCGAGCAGTACAATCTAAGCCGAGCCCGCACCCCACGGGATGATATGGTGTCTGTACACACCCAGTCAGCTCTTCGAGACAACATTGCCCAATTACTCCACAAGAAGGTGGTGGCCAGTGATATGGACCCCCCCAGTCAACCCAGGGTTCGTATCCAGGTACTTCCTGGTTCCAAAGCGGATTGGGGGGCAGCCAGCGCCCCATTCTAGATCTGCACGACCTGGACCAATTCCTAAGGTCACGCACCTTCTGGATTGTAACTCTGTCCCAGATCATACCATCTCTCGAGCAGTATATGTGGTTTTGCTCCCTGGATCTCCAGGACGCATTTTTTCACATCCCAATCCGTCCGTCTCACCAGAGGTTCCTTTGCTTCCGAGTAGGAGGAGTCCTATTCAAGTTCCGAGTCATGCCGTTCAGCCTGTTATCGGCCCCACTGGGCTTCACCAAATGCATTGCTGTGGTGGCAGCCAAAGTCAGAGTTTATCCATATCTCGATGACTGGCTCTTGGGGGGTTCCTCTAAGCAAGAGGTGGAGAGGTCCAGGGACCTGGCCCTCCAGACCTGCACTGACCTTGGTCTCTTGATCAATGAGGCCAAGTTGGAACTCATACCTTCACAGGTTATATGCTTCTATGGGTCAGAGCTCGACTCCTGCCAGGCCAGAGTCCGGCTTCCGATGGACAGGGTGGAGGTTCTCTCCTCCTTTGCCCAATCATTTCTGGCCCTGCCTGGGACTTTCTGTGCCTCCTGGGGTACATGGTGGCCTGCACCACTGTGGTCCAGTGGGCCCGGTTGTATATACACACCCTTCAGTGGGAGCTGGCCAGCCAGTGGATTCAGCTTCACAGTCATTTCAACCATCTGGTCACTGTGACCCAGGAGATGTGGGACGCTCTCCAATGGTGGACCATCCTGGATCACTTGCAGGAAGGGATCCCGTTTGTCCGTCCCGAGCCGACGGTCATTCTCATGACCGATGCCTCTCTAATGGGATGGGGAACGCACATGGGGAACCATGCCTTCCCTCCAGTTCCCTTGGTTCACAAGATGATCCTCAGGGTCAGGAAGGACAAGGCACAGGTGTTCCTGCTAGCCCCAGACTGGCCTCACCAGTTCTGGTATCCAGGTCTCCTCAGCCTCAGCTCCAGGCCTCTGTGGCATCTTCCAGTATGCCCGGACCTGTTTTCTGTCAGTCAGGGGAAGATACTCCATCTGGACCTTCAATCCCTGCACCTGACAGCCTGGTTCCTGAGCAGCTAGAGTTCTAGGCTCTGGGTCTCTCTGAGGATGTACTCACAGTAGTAGAAGCATCCAGGAAGGAGTCGACCAGGTGGTGCTATGCCTTCAAATGGAAAAGGTTTTCCATTTGGTGCCAGGGTAAAGGCCTGGACCCTTTAACCTGTCCAGTGGCTAGTATCCTAGACTACCTTTGGTCTTTGTCTAAAGGGGGTCTGCGGTCTACGACCCTTAAAGTGCACCTGGCAGCCATCTCTGCTTACCGGGTGCAGGCCGGTCAGCAGACGGTGGCACAGGAGAAGGTGGTCTGGTGTTTCTTTAAAGGCCTCTACCACATATCCCCTTCAGTGCGTGAAACTCCACCTCTATGGGATCTACTGCTGGTATTGGCAAAGCTCATGGGCAAGCCATTTGAGCCAATGCACTAGTATGAGATAGCACATTTGTTGTGGAAGACCACCTTTCTGGTGGCTATCACATCAGCCAGAAGGACTGGGGAGCTCCAGGTGCTCTCGGCGGATCCTCTTTACCTGGTCTTCCACAGGGACAAGGTTGTCCTGTGCCCCCTCCCGAAATTCCTTCCGAAGGTGGTGTCGGAGTTTCACCTTAACCAGGTGCTGACTCTGCCAGTGTACTACCCCAGTTACACCTCAGAGACCGAGTACAGGCTCATACTTTGGACCTGAGATGAGCGCTCTCTTACTATAAGGAGCAGATGACTGAAGTTCGGGGAGAGGTTCTTCAGCTGTTTGTCACCTACTCTGAAGCCGCACCTGGCAGACCTGCAGCAAAGTGGACGACTGGCAGATGGATTACATCCTGCATTGATCTCTGCTATAGGTTGGCAGGCAGGGAGCCTCCCAGAGGGATAAGAGCTCATTCCACCCGCCATACTGCTGCGTTGGTGGCTGCTTCCAGGGACATCCCTATCCAGGAAATCTGCAGGGTTGCTACCTGGAAGTCAGCAAACACCTTCATCACTCACTACCACATCGACCTTGAGTCACGCCGGGATGCTGTTTTTGGGCCTCAGTTCTCCAATCTCTGTTCCCCAAGTGAGTATTTCAGAGGGGATGTGCGCCTTGCCTCCCTCCTCCCGGAGAAGTGCTAAGAGTCTGCCAGTAAGTGTGGCTAGAACAACATATCCATGATCCTAGAAAAACAGGTTACTCACCTGTAACAGTGGTTCTAGGAGTGGTATATGTTGTTCATCCACATGAGCCCACTGACCTCCCTGGCTTCAATGCACAACCTGAGCTTCCAGCGGGCAAAGATCTGGTGTTATGGGGCGGAGCCGAGGCTTATACCACCACAGCCTTCTACTCTCATTTCTGCTTCCCCCCCAAGCCTACCTGGACCGTACCAAATCCCCCACCTCCACCCCCTTTACACCTACCACTTGACAAAGCCATTTCTTTTGGCTGCCTATCTAGTCAGTTCACATGTGTCTGGAACTGCTATGTGCCTAGTAGTCTGGGCTCTGGTGACTTGACTGAAGGTGTATTGTACTTTAGTCAATTCCGGTTATCAATGAACTTTGTATGTTGCCTTTGCATTATGTGAATTGTAAACTGTTTCCCTATGTATGTACATCTGCTCTCTCTGATGTGGAACCTTTGAAAAGAGCATCCTGCTCAGAGTTTGTTTCCGAAACTTGAAATATATAAATGAAAATAAATTATACCACCCGGGTAGGTGGGAGGAGTCAGCTTCAAGACCTTCTGGCAAGATTCTTGAAGGGAAAGGACATACCACTCCTAGAACCTCTGCTACAGGTGAGTAACCTGTTTTTTGGGGCAACGATAAATAAAGAGCATTTCCAGGAGGCAAGGCACCGAACTATGTGGTGCACAGCTAAATCTATTTAGCTTGGTGAGTCTCTTTACTTAGCAGTTTTATTTGTCGCCTCTGCATGCCACTGAAATTGAAAGACACTTTCAGTATTGTGAGTGCAGAGACAAAATTTGCAAAGAAGACAAACATGAGGCCTGTGTGTGCTGTTTGGGCTTATCTCACAATGGGGGCTATGCACGGAAGTGCTTAAATTGCATGCATTATTGTCGCAACCACCCTGTGTGCCTACGTGGCCCCGGACAGGTGCAGGATGTGTGGATTTATGACCACCAACATCCGCAAGGCGCCTGTCCATGGCTCCAGCCCCCGGCATGCAGCCACGCTGTTCTGGATCGGGAAGGGGCAGGGTGTGGGATGCAGGCAACCAATTAGATGCTGACCTGGGTCCTAGAGTGGATCCCATGCACTGTGGGAGTGTGGGAAGGTGTCAGTCCAGTGATTTCTGAAGTATGGGCACTGGCCCAAACGGCTGCCCCCAGCCCTCTCTATCTGCTCAGTGGGCTAGGCCAGCAGTGTGGCAGGGGTCATGGTGCCGCTGCTGATGGCTGGTGTCCATCGGGGGAGGGGCATTTATGGCAGGTTCACGAATGTGTACCCTGGCTCGGCACTCTGCATCACCTACACACCTTCGTGCACAGCACAGAGTACAGGAATGCCCCCAAGGACCCCCCCGGACCCCCCGTGGCACATAGCTGCTCAGGTGGCTGGCAGAAGCGGTACGCAACTGGCTGGCGCACTGATAGTGAATGACGCCGGGGGTCTGCTGGACCCCTACTGTGCGGTATTCACACATAAGGTTGCTTAAATACACAGCATGTAGGCAATCTGAATTTTCATGCATAGAGCCCAACATGCAGACTTGTGAGATTTGCCCAGGGCCGGATTAAGGCATAGGCTACATAGGCACAGGCCTAGTGCCCTTGCCTGCCAGGGGGCCCCCAGCAATCACCAACATATATTTACTATGTTTCCTTTTCTTTCTGCCTGAGCTGCATGTTTTTTGTAAAGGACTCAGCCACTGAGTAAGTCAGGGGCTGAACTGTGACATGATTTCTCACCTCCCTGATTAGGTGTTAAGTGCAGGTGACAGCTTCAGGGGCCCCAGCCAGGATGACCTTTAAGGTGTGAACAAGTCCATTTCTTTTGCTTTGTCTCCCACACCCGTTTAGAATCCCAGTTTAGAATCTTACTCTTAACTATAAAAGATTAACAGTGCAATTCTGTGTGTATGCTTTATATTTTATCTTAAGTATCTGTTTTATTGGCTTAGGAAACCTTTATCATCCTTGAAATTTAAATGTAAGCAATAGCTTAATTTGCTTGAAACCCTTGTACTATGTTTGACTCTGGGATGCTTTACCCTCTGCATTCAGATGAAATACCTTTCAATGCATTGCTCATTACCTTTGTACCATACTTGACTCTGGGTTGTTTTACCCTCCGCATTCATTTGTAATACCTTTCATTGTATTGTCCCTTTCTCTTGTTTTGTACTTCCATGACGTGGAGTCTTTCCAAAGGAGTCTCTGATTCAAAGGTTTGTAATTCTGATATCTCAATAAATAACAAGTATTGAATTTCACTCCTAAAATTAAGAAATCTACAACAAGTTTCAATGGTACAATTAAAAATCATACTTTTTTTTTTTTTATTCTCTCATCTTGCTCACACTGATACAGTTCTGTTTTAAGGTTGAACAAATGAGTGTATTTCAAGATTCCCATCAGTAAATCTTGCCATTTATTGATCCTGGCTTACTTATCGATAACAGAAATGTTTGATTCTGGGAATGATTTCAAATTCTTCCAATAATCACTCGCTTTGCAGGTATAATCTCTAAAGTTCATAACCCCCCTAGTAAACCACAAACTTAACTCCTACACCACCCAGGACCGAGCCTCTTTTAGAGATCAGTCCCTACCCAACCCAACAAAACTCCCACATCCTCCCACAGGTGTCAGCGTGGCTCAGTTGGTAGCACATACGCCTCTGGACCAGAAGGTTGTAGGTTCTCGTCCCACACCAGGATTGGACTTGCACCTAAAAATCGCTGGCATCCGAGTGCAGTATTGGGGGGTGCTGTACTGCTGGGTTGTGCAGTCCTTCGGATGAGACTTTAAACCGAGGTCCCTTCTGCCCATCCTGGTGTTGTCCAGGTGGAAGTAAAAGAACCCAAGGCACTCTTCGCAGGGAGCATTCCTGGTGTCCTGGCCAACATTCCCCTTCCCATAAACTGGTTCATGCAACTATCCAGGCTGTGTGTGGGTGATGATGTGCGATATGGCCGCCACCACACATTCAGTCACTTCACTACCAGTCTAGCATTGCTTGTAAAATGCTTTGGGATACTGTGTATGAAAAGTGCTATATAAATGCTGATTATTCTTCTTCTTTATCCTGGTTCATAGTACCTGACAGGACAGTATGATAACACCCAGACTGCGAGAGCACACATGTGTGTTTGGGGGTTGCTTTGGAGAAGTGTAAATCATGACATTTCACATTCAAAAAATTATTTTTACCAGGCCTATTATTATTTTCTGTAAATTATCAAAACATAGGCTATTATTATTTTTCCATACTGATAGTATTAGTTTCATTAATTTTTAAGTATTTTATGCCACTTTTTAGGGACTGTAAGAACATTGTTTTTATGTTTCAGTAACTGATATGCAATAACCAAGAGTTGTGGTCATGGCAAAGGGGCATGGTTACAGTGAGGGGAGGGGCCTAGGGCCCCAGGTTACCTTAATCTGGCCCTGGATTTGCCAGAGCTTCAACCTGGCTACAAGGCGATGCCACAAGAAAACTCTAGAAAATTTCCTTCTCATTAAAACTTCAACAGCCATGGAGAAGGAACAGGGCCCAAAATCTGTTGCAGCCTCGCTGTCGCTGAGAAGCAGCCGCCAATGTCGAATGACTAGGACAGGGAGCGACTGGCATATCATGGCCCTCATCTTCTGTCCATTAGAATAAACATAGAGATAAAGAGATATCTACTTCTGCGGTGAGGTTCCAGTCATCAGTGAGATAAGGTGATGCTAATGCGTCATCGACCACTTCGGCAACATTGACTACAGCCCCCCTACCAATAATGAGATACAAGTAGTCATGGCCCTTGGCCAGGGAGTTATTGACTCTCAAGTTGTGCTGGCATTGTTATCAGAGATGATACCATGTATTCTGCCTGGCTTGTCTATGTAAGCAGTTATGCCATTGATGGGGCCTCAGAGCATTCAAACGCCATCGATGCCTGCTACCAGCACATCACAGAATCCACATTCTGAACAGCCACTGGTGTCATTGGTGCCCTCAGCAGCTCACATCATTGACAGAGACATCGATGACGAGGTAGAATATAATCCTGACCTCATGGTATTAGAGGAGGATTATGGGGGAGAATAACATATGGAACCTCAATCTAGATCTTCCTGGACATAAAGTCTCCACCACTCATTCACACTGATGGGGAGTACACTGGAGGCACTAGGACCCAGTGGGAGCCAAACATTTTCATGAGCCGGTGCGAGATGGAGTTACAAAGAGTGGTACGCCCAGGCCAGGCTCCGATGCGGTATGGGCGTCTCTGTGTCGACCCTCCAACTGCCTTAGTTCCTTTTTTCCTGCCGTCGAGTGTGCTTCAGTGACGACGTCGCTCGCCCACTGGGAGTCAAACTTCAAACTAGCAGCTTAGTTTTCAGTTTTAGTATTTTGTATTTTATTATGATAAGTACCGATTATATTTTAATAAATTTCTTACTTGTACAAGAAAGAAGTCTTCAGCCCTCCATTGACGGAGTCGACCATGAGTGGGGCAGGTGACGGTAGGGAGACTTCGTATGAAAGCTGTTCAGTTAGCCGGGCCGGGTCTGGTCCGCCGCCCTCTCTGAAGGGGGGGGGGTCTGACAATGGACAGTCCAGTGCTTGGGGGGATGGGCGGTCCCCTCAAAAGCATAAAAACAAACTGTCCCATTCACAGCACCATTTGACCTTGAGTTCTTCGGCCCACCAGTCGAAGAAGACACAGCATTACTCGAGGTCACCCTCTGGTACGTCTGTGCACAGACAGTTGTTAGGGTTAGGAGCCGGTCTCCGCTTCTGTCAGAGTCACCAGTTTCTGTCTCTGCTAGCCGGCCTCTTTGACTACGGCGCTCCTCTCCGGCTATTGGAGGGGCTTCCGATGACCAGTTTCACCATTGGGCCGCTCTTACGGAGCAGTGGGCTCAGAGGACGTCCCGACTGCCTGAACCGGCCAGTCGGTCACCAGGGCCTTCGAGCCTGTTGTTTACGGATCAGCAGGCGGGGAGGTTAGGACTTCCTAGTCACGCGGTGCCTTCTTCAGTGCTATCGACTCTGTGCTCTGGTGTCGATACCCCTCACATGGCTGCGGCGCAGGGGTCCACACCGATGCCTTTATCTCCTGCCATTTTTCATCCTTTACTTTCAAATCACAGTCCTCAGACTTCTGCGATGGTGCCGTCGATTGTGGTGCCGACTTCTCCAGCACTGAGGTGCTTTGTGGTGCAGCGGGTGGTGTTGGCACCATCTGCGGCACCGCATACCCTGTCGGCACTGTCCTCGGCACCGGGGTTGGCTTCAGTGCCATGTGCGGTGCTGCGCTCCCTGTTGGCACCTTCTTCAGTGCCGGGGTGGCGTCGGCACTGTCTGCGGTGTTGTGCTCCCTGTCAGCGCCATGCGCAATGGCGTTTTCTGTGTTGGCACTGTCGCTGTACTTGGCGCCGTTCTCTTTGGCGGCGACAAGGATATGTACAATGCCATCTAGTTTCCAGAGGTTTTCAACTCCGGTTCTTTCTCCTTCTCTTCTTCCTCCTGGTTTTCATCCCATTCCTGTCTATACAGTCCCCCATGGACTGTCAGGAGATGATTTTGAGCCCGATCTGGATCTTCGGCTGGGCGATGATGTTTATGCCGATTCTGCCCTGGGGGCAGGGATCAATCCTCCTGCAGAGCCTGTTATTGAAGACCTTTTCTTTAAGTCTCTGCTCAAGAATTTAAATTCTGCTCTTTCTCTCCAGTCCACAGAAGTCAATCTTGGGAAGCTTTTGCGTGTCCAGTATCTGCATGTTCCAGAAATCCCTATGGATTTAACACTCTCTGGTAGAGCCCTCTTTCAAGACTCTTTTCCAGATGATGTGGAAGAATCTGGTGCTTATTCCTTCTGTGGCTAAGTCCATAGGTAGGAAAAATGCTCCTCTCAAGGATTGCCCCATCTTGGCCTCACAAGCATTTGCTGATGCCATTTTGGTCCTGACAGAGAATGATAAGGCTGTCCTTCCTCAGGAATCTACAGCCTGTCCTATAAACAAAGACTCTCACAAGATAGATAGCTTGGATAAGAGAGTTTTTGCTACCTCAACCCTGGGCATGTGCATTGCCAGCTACCATGGCTATTTTTCTCAATATGAGTATGTCCTTTGGCATTCACTCAAAGCAATGGTAGAAGCTCTGCCCGAGTCGGAGATTAACTCAGAACTACTACAGACCATAACTAGAGGTATCGAGTCCAATAACCAGCAAATTAAAGCTGCAATGGACGCTTTTGATACTGCTTCCTGGGCAGCGGCGGCTGGCATTTGCACCTGTCGCAACTCCTGGCTGCATACTTCGGGCTTTACGAATGATACCCAACAGAAAGTCATGGCCTTACCTTTCAACGGTATGTATTTGTTTGGGCCTCAGGTGGAACAAGCACTAGAGGCCACACAGAAGACTAGGTCTGCCATGAAGACAGCTAGACCTCCGCCTGCTCCCTCTCGAGGAGGTGGGAACAAGTGTCAGTTTCACAACCGTCAGTCCTTTCGTGGCAAAGACAGAGGAGGCTTTAACAGAAACCAAACCCCTCAGCTGCAAAAGAAAATGCAGCAGAAGGCACAAGGCCCAAAAGCACCCAGTGCCACCTTCTGAGTTTCCGGCCAAGGTCGCACCTCAGCTGCCCGAGGGGGGACTCTTCCTCAACAGTGGGAGGACATCTGACTCAGTTCTATGACCAGTGAAAATCTATAACATCAGACAAATGGGTCCCCAGGATAATCCACGAGGGGTACTCTCTCAATCTGTCAAAAACCCCTCTGGATCATCCTCCCAAGTGACATCCCAGGCTGTCTGTGGCACAGTCATACCTTCTTGCTTCCAAGGTACAAGGCCTTATGAACAACAGGGCAGTAGAAGTAGTTCTGCTGGATCAACGAAACACAGGTTTCTACTCTCATTACTTTCTGGTTCCAAAGAAAACTGGCGGCATGCGCCCTATTCTGGATCTCAGAAAGTTAAACAAATTCCTGCACAAGGAAAAATTCAAGATGATACCACTCTGTACCCTGCTGCCTTTGATTCATCAACACGATTGGCTAGCCTCCCTGGACATGCTGGACGCCTACCAGCACATTCTCATATACCCAAATCACCACAAATACCTAAGAGCTGTGGCGTTGTCAACACTATCAATTCAGAGTCCTGCCCTTTGGGCTATCCTCGGTGCCTTGAGTTTTTACTAAGTGCTGTGCAGTTCTCACGGTGCATCTAAGGGAAATCGGAATCCAAGTTTTCCCATATCTGGATGACTGGCTTCTAGCAAGCCCCTCCAGGCAAGAGACTCTGGAGGCCATGGCCACGGCTTCAGACTTCCTCACGTTCATGGGAGTCCTGCTGAACCTCAAAATGTCACAGTTGCAGCCACCCCAGAAGCTCCTTTTCATGGGAACCCTTCTGGACACTTCCTGTGTGAAAGCTTTTCTTCCGGAGGACAGAAGGAGTGATATCTTACAGATGGCCTGCTTCATCAGAGAACACAGCTCAGTGCGAGCTCTCTCGATGCAGTGAATGCTGGGTCTCATGGCATCCTCGGTGTTCACTGTACCTTTGGCTTGTTTCCACATGAGAATCTCTCAGTGGATGCTCAGTACTCAGTGGTCCCCAACCAAGCACCCTCAGTCCTTTCTCATCAAGGTGACGGAACCTCTGAAGAGGTCACTCACCTGGTGGTCTCAGGAGGATAACCTTCTGGAAGGATATCTCTTCACCCCTGTGGATCGCCAGATCTCCATTACCACGGATGTGTCCCTGATGGGTTGGGGAGCTCACTGCCGGGATCTCCACACCCAGGGTACGTGGACTCAGGACAAATTTCAACTTCACATAAATGTCCTGGAAATGAGAGCCGTCCTCTGTGCAGTCCAAGCTTTGAAGGACATACTCTGTCACAAGAACATTCTCCTTCAAATGGACAACAAGGCAATGATGTATTACATCAACAAACAGGGTGGTGCACACTCTTACCCATTATGCAGGGAAGCAAAGAGAGTGTGGGAATGGTGCCTGGAGCACAAGGCTCTGATTCAGGTGGTATCTGCCAGGAGTACAAAACGAGCTGGCAGACCGTCTCAGCAGAATGGAGTCAGATCCTCACAAGTGGTCTCTCGACTTAGCCTTCGTTCAGTCACTCTCCGAAGAGTGGAGAACTCTGGATCTGGACCTTTTTGCGTCCCCACTCAATGCAAAACTGCCTCTCTTCTGCTCCAGAAATCCATGACCTGGCGTTTTTTGTCAGGATGTATTCAGGCTGCAGTGGACAAAACGCTTTCTATACGCATTTCCTCCTCTTCCCCTGATTCAGAGGGTACTGCTCAAACTGGAGGCACCGGGGGGAGGGGGGCAGAATGATTCTCATTGCCCCGTTCTGGCCACATCAGATCTGGTTTCCCCTAATCAACAGACCATCGGAAACCTCTCCGAAACTGCTTCCCCTTCAGATGAACCTTCTGACCCGGGGCCCTGTAGTCCATCCCAACCTGAGGTCCCTTCACCTCCATGCTTGGCTCCTGAGGAGATAGAGGTGAATAGGTTTAATGTTTCTCGTAGGGTTTAGGATATTCTTTTGGCTGCATGCAAGTCAGCCACCAGAAAGACCTACACAGCTAAATGGAAGCATTTCTCTATCTGGTGTGTAAAATCCTCTTGGAATCATTTTTCCTGCCCTCCGAATAAGGTGTTGGAGTATCTCTTAGACCTCTCAAACACAGGTCTGCAATACTCCACAGTCAAAGTTCTTGTTTGTGCAATTTTGGCATATCATGAGCCAGTACTCTCCATGTCGCTGGCTCAGCTGCCTGTAGTTAAGAAGCTTCTTAAAGGGATTCTGCATACCAGACCTCCTATTAGATGTTCAGTTGCAGTCTGGGACATTAACCTTGTTCTAGACATGCTCTTTCTTAAACCTTTCGAGCCTCTAGCTACTTGCGAGTTGAAATTCCTAACTTGGAAGACGGCCTTACTGGTTGCCATTACTTCCGCTCGTAGGGTATCTGAAATACACGCCTTGGTCACAGACTATACTGTATACTGTATTTCACAAGGACAAAGTAGTGCTTAGGACTCATCCTAAGTTTCTCCCTAAGGTTGTCTCAGAATTCCATCTGAATCAACCTTTAGTCCTTCCTACCTACTTTGCAAACTTCCAGAATGAAGGAGGGCGTACCCTTCTTTCCCTGGACGTAAAAGAGCCTTGTGGTTCTATCTGGATAGAAAGAAGGAAATTTGCAAGGCTCAACAACTGTTTGTTTCCTTCAGCATGACCTGGCTGGGTCAACCTGTTGCTATCAGGTGCATTTCAGCGTGGCTGGTGGCATGCCTTCACCATTGCTATTCTATGGCACACGTCAAGCTGGAAGGCAGAGGGTACGCTCACTCTACCAGAGCAGTCACGGCAGCTCTGGCGTAAATTCGTAATGTCCCCATTGCAGATATTTGCAATGCAGCTACCTGGAGCTCTATGCATGCTTTTGTTAACACTATGCCTTGGATGTCCATGCCAGACGACATCAGTCATTTGGCAGGACAATCCTTAATGGACTTCTGTCCTAAAACGTGAGCTCCTCTCTCTCCTGCCGCCCATCTCGGGGGGATTATTTAGCTTGGTACTCTCCCATCAGTGCGAATGAGTGGTGGAGAATTTATGTCCAGGAAGATATGGAAATTACGTACCTACCGTAGTTCTTGATCTTCTGGGACGACGTCTCCACCACTCATTCATACGCCCACCCACCATCCCCCGAACTCACTTCTCTGTTTCTGGTCTTCAGTCCCTCAGTGGTTGGACTGTGAAGACTTTGTTTTTGACCCTTCTTACACAGGTCATTCGGACTATCTTATGTCCAATTTTTAGGTTAGCCCTCTAGGTTAGTTACGCTGCACCTCCTCGGGAAAAAAAAGGTACTGGGGCGGCTGGAGGGTCGGACGCTGTGATAGTGTACACCGCCGCGGAATCTGGCTTGGGTGCAGCTTTCCTCTGACTCCATCTAGGTGCCAGCCCTCATGAAAAGTTGGCTCCACACTGAGTCCTAAGCGCCTATGGCATACTCTCCATCAGTGTGAATAAGTGGTGGAGACTTCGTCCAAGAAGATCAAGGATTATGGTAGGTTCGTAATTTCCATTTCTACCCTCTCATCCTACAGTGAGGATTTGGTGGTATATACCCTGAGGTCTGCTGCAGATCCCACTTTTTAAGCCATGATGCAGCAAATGCAAACTGCCATGGGCTTTGCTATGGAGGAGGTACACTTCACAAAACGAAATCTTATGGAATTTTTGGAGGTGCCCTGCTTTCCCTCAGTTATCATTCTGATTATATATCCTGCAGTAGAAGATGCTACTTTTGCTGCATGGTACAGACCAAACTCACTGTCTGCAGTACCTAGAAATGCTAATAAGCAGTATCCAGACCCATCTCGTAAGCCTTACTATACAATGGCAAGAACATTTCCACTATTGGTATTGGTCAGTGTGCCTCTGGAACAGTGATGTTACCTGGCAATAACATCACTTTATGAAGTCTAGGCACACACATGACCGCATAACAGAGTCAGAAATCATGCCTCCCTCCACAGGTTACCACCGCTGTAAAGGGTTTCAGCCCCGGATGTCACCACCCCAAACAACAATTCCATTGATGACTGAGCCACTCATAATAAGTGCAGTACTGCAGCATTCAAAATAAATGTAATTTTCATGCCCGTTGTTTTCTACGCGCCGAGCGGTTCCAGTTAACTGCACAGACTGTAACCTACAGACGCACAGATCAATGAAGCAGCTTGGTTCCAAGGGGGAAAAAAAACAGCAATGAAAATTACATTTAGTATGCTCAAATTAACCAGTGGCACGCATCCTCCATCCCCGCCCTGCTCCTCCTCTACTCACTGCCAAAGCAGAAGAAGTCAAAGTCATGACAAGAAGTAAGTTTCCTTCTCCTCCTCGGCTCCCAATATTCATCTTAGTGCATGCTGTACAGGCAGGCAAATGGTCGTGTGTGTGTGGGGTTCACCTCAAAAATTACTGCAGCAACGCGGAGCAGTGAAAAACTGAAAAACCTTAGGAGTCTGGGCAGGCACCATCAGTCAGATAGTAGCTCCACCTACTAGTGAAAAAATAGCTGGACTTTTTTTGTAAAACATATACCTCCTCACACCAAAAATCACATAAAAACCTTTTTTATTAACAAATGAGCCATTGTATAATAGCAATAAGGCACTTCAGGGTGTGTGTTCCTGTATAATAATGTCACTTCTTTGGTGTTGAACGTACTTGGCCCGTGGCCTTGTGTTTCATCCACCCAAAGCGTGACATTACACAATAACACATACCCTGTCATTCCTTATTGCTTAATTATGCTAAACAGCCAGACACTGACTCTGTAGTCATAATGGCAGCTCGCGATAGGTCTAAAGCATCTAGACACACGAGTACTTTGCCTCCTGATAAGTAATCTGGGAGACTGGATGTGATGGGCAAGCATGCATTTGCCTCTGCCTCACTAAGCCTTAGAACTGCAAATTACTAAAAGCTGTGAAAGGTGTACCACAGGCTTTGCCTGTGTGCTCTGCAAAGAAGGAATTACTTAAAAGCTTAACATCTCATGCAGAAGTTGGTGAACATCTGCTTCACTTACCCTTTGATGTCTCTGATGCCGCTGCTAGGGCTGCTACTTCTGGTATTTGTGTGAGGTGATATTCTTGGCTCAGGGTGGTTGGTTTTGCATCTGATATGCAACTAGGAGCTTTAAATGCCCCTTTTAGAGGGATAAAACAGTTTGGTCATGATATAGAAGAAGCCTTAAGATGCTTCAGACATCCAGAAGTGACTTTAAGGTCTGTCTAGTCCCTGTATCCCACTCCAGCTAGATCATGGGGAGGGGCTTCTATCACCATCCTGATGCCTGGGGTGGCTGTGTCTACTGTCAGCAAGTCAGCAAGGCAGAGGTAGGGGAGGTGGTGCCCTGCCAGGTCCCTTGCCCCCGGTACCCATACAGATGCACCCAAAACTTAAGTACCAGTGGCAGTAGCACCACCAGTTCGGCATGACTATTACCAGGATATACCCCCACTCCAAAGGTTACATCAGGGAGTGGATGTGGGGGGGCAGACTCTCCCTGTATTTAAAACAATAAAGGGAGATTATAACATTGCAAGCTATCATTCCCCTATCATAAACAGGGGGCTGAATTTGTTTCCTGGACATGACGGCGGCATAATGCCATATCAGTATCAGACATGCTCACAGGCAGTACCTCGGCTTTTTCATGGGGGCGCAGTACTACCAGTTCACAGTCTTGCCCTTTGGCTTGGCTTCTGCACCATGGGTCATTACCAGCTGCTTGGCAGTAGTGGCAGCAGTCCTTCAAAGAGAACGCCTATATGTCTTTCCCTACCTGGAAGACTGGCTGTTGAAAGCCAGTTCCAGGGAACATCTCCTATATACTGTACATTGTTTCAGACAAGTCACTTGTGCAAAGCTTTTGGGGTTACAGTACTTGTGCCAAAGACTGTGATGACTCTCTGTAAATGATAACAGTAAATAGGAGCAATCTTAGACACAGAGAAGTGTCATGCTTTTCTGCCACAGGACAGGGCGGGCAACCTGATTGCCTCAGCACAGCTGGTATACAGGAGTCTCCTAAGTCTCCTGGTTAATAGCCATGGAGGAGAATGATGCCACTGGACAGCCTTTATATGAGAATCCCACAGTGGACACTAAGGGGAGTGCTGGCTATACCTCTGTCAGACCTATTTAACAGATCACTGGAGACTGGCATGGTCCCAGGGGATTGGTAAAGGGCAGAGGTAGTCCCACTTCATAAAAGTGGTAGTAGGGAAGAGACGGGCACTTATACACCTGTCAGTCTGATATCAGGGGTGGGTAAGCTAATGGAATCACTACTAAAGGAAAGTATTGTGGATTATCTTATATCCAATGGATTATAGGATCCAAGGCAGCATGGTTTCACAGGGGGAAGGTTATGCCAAGCAAATTTGATAGATTTCTTTAACTGGGTGACCAAGGAGTTGGATCAGGAAGGAGCAGTAGACGTGGCCTAACTGGATTTCAGCAAGATGTTCGACACCATTCCACATAGCCTGGAGACTGGTAAACAAGTTGAGGAACTTGAGGGGGTGGGAAATATGGTGGTAACTTGGGAAAGAAGCTGCTTAGTGGATAGAACACAGAGGGGTAGTGGTAAATGGAGTTTGGTCTGAGGAAGGGAGAGTGAACAGTAGGCTACCTCAGGGATTAGTGTTGGAACCGGTTCTAATGAATGTCTTTATAAGTGACATAGCAGAGAAACTGGAAGGAAAGGTCTGCCTCTTTGGGGATGGCACTAAGATCTACAACAGAGTGGACACTTGGGGAAGGTGGTAAGGATGGGTAGGGATCTGAAAAGACTGGAGGAGTGTTCAATGGTATGGCAGCGGGTTTACTGCAAAAAGATGCATTTGGGCCATAGAAACCCAGGAACGGAGTACAAAATGGTCAGAGTGATACTGACAAAGACCAAGCAGGAAAGTGACCTTGGGGTAATCATATCAGATGACCGAAAAGTGACCATGCAGTGTGACAAGACAGTCGGAAGGGCTAATGGGATGCTGAGGTGCATAGGAAGGGGTATCACCAGCAGGAAAAGGGGTGGTGCTGTCCCTGTATAGACTGCTGGTAAGACCTCACCTTGAGTACTATGCCCAGTTCTGGAGACCATATCTCAGGAAAGGAATTGATAGAGTGGAGGCGGTCCAGAGGAGAGCTACTAAAATGGCGCAGGGTCCGCATCAAAAGCCCTATCAAGAGAGGTTTAAGAAGCTAAATATGTACACCCTGGAGGAGAGGAGGGAGAGGGGGATATGATAGAGACCTTTAAATACCTCACGGGGGTAAATAAGGTACACGAGGGAGGTATTGTTCAGCGAGAAAGGTGCTCTAAAACAAGCTGGAGGGGGTTAAATTCAGGAGGGATTTGAGGAAGTAGTGTTTCACAGAGAGAGTGGTGGATGCCTGGAACAGCCTTCCAGTTGAGGTATTGAAGACGATAACAGTGGTGATGTTAAAAAATGGCTGGGACAGGCACAAGGGAATCATAGGAGTAAGGAAGGAAAGGGAAGAGACAGCGCTGTAGATCAAGTTGGTTTGCAGCAGAAACACAAAGGTTTAAAAAAAAAAATGAACAGACTGGGTGGGCCCAGTGGCCTTTATCTGCCGCCACATACTATGTTCCTGTGGTCCAGCTGGCACTGAGAGTATGGTACTGGGATCTGTCCCACTGCCTACATATGTCAGCCGGACATCTGCATCTCCAAAACATCTTAGCAGATGAGTTAATCAGGTCACAGTTCAAGATTCACAAATGGGAACTGTTGACCTCCATGGTAAACAATCTGCACAAGATGGGGTCGTCCAGAATGGGATCTTTTTGTGTCCCCACATGACACAGAATGGCAGCATTTCTGCTTGCTCGCTGTAGCCTGGAGACTGGTAAACAAGTTGAGGAGCTGTTTCCTGACTGCCCTCCTGGTTCCCTCACTGGACTACCCCTGAAGGCTTTCACCACGCCCCAAGTGGTGCGTTTTGACTTTGGCGGCACCTCCGCCACCATCACCGCTGATCCTGCTGTTTCCCGCCCGCCCTCCTGGTTCCTTCACTGGACTACCCTTGAAGGTACGGCTGCTGATTTCCTCCAGAGCCGACTCGCTATCGGCAGTTCTTCGATTGGAGCGCCTTTTTTGCCTGTGTTGCCTGATTGGCCCAGAGGGTAGCGCTCAGCTCCCGATTGGTGCGTCTGCAAGCTCATACTGAATACTACACTCGATACCTATAACGGGCTCTTTTCTTTTGTCTGCTCTGTACTGTAATCTGTATTTTTCTCCTGTCACCACCCAGGCCTCCTATTAAATACACTACTAGACCCGCCCACCTCGGCTCTAGCCTTTTAGCATTCGTTTTCCCTTCTCCCCGCCCATCACCTCTAAGTTCGGCCAAACTGTGTCATCATACACAATTTGCCCAACCTACCGTGGCTTGCCTTACCCTGTTAGCATTTGCATTCTCCCTGCTCTCCCTCACTAGCTAGATTCCTTGTGTCCTACTACTCTGTTCTGAACTCCACTGGATCTCATCCTTAAGACCTTAGTATTATTCCCCTAACATCTCAGTTTACTCCTCTTATTTTTTAGTGTAACCTTGGAGCCATTCTGCTAAGCTCTGCATGGTTCATTTCAAGTTGCATTCTGTGTATCTAGCACTCCTAGCACTAGTGCATTTAGTGTAACCCACAAACCTCACAGCTAACATCTTCCTTCATTTACCTTCCAACTTTCTGTCCATTTAACCCCCTCAGCAAAAATCTTAGCTCTGAGACTACCTCATTCAAGGATGTACAACAGCACCTCATGCTGGGTCAAAACTGAGGAGAACCAAACAAAAGGAAGTCGGTCTTCTTAGCCGTGAAAGAAAAAGAAAGCCAGAAGTTATTTTTGCTACCAGCTCAGAGCCCCATGTAGGCATTGGCTATTTGAATTGTGTGGCGGTATTTAGCTGTTGATTCAACAAATACTCTAACAGGGTTTATCCCCCAGTATCCAGGAACCTACACTATTCAGAATGAACACCAGCTTATATATTTCATTGTTTTTCTGTGCTTCTGGCCTCTTAGTTTTATTACTGAGCAATTTTGATCTCACAGAGCAGTCTGACTGGTGGGGGGAGGGCAGGAGGAAGTTATGAAATCTGAGACACAGATTCTTTTTATGTAAATGTTTTCAGTAATGATAAATGAGGTGAAAAAATATAGAACATCAATGAAATGCAAGCTAAAGTGTGGCTTGAAGTTTTCCTGAATACTGCAAAAACACTTTAAGCACATATGGTTTTTTGGTGTAGGAGGGGGTTTGTTTTATACATTTCACAATATTTGGTGTGCACCAGTAGGAATGTGTGTTCTTGTCTCAGGAAAGCCTGAATTTGCGTACATTAAAAATAGGGGCCCAACCATAAATGCAGTGCAGATGGAGGGTGGGGATTTTACAGAGTTATGCATTTCACAGCCTTGTGGTAGAAGCTGTCAAGATTGGCTGTGTTACAAAGATAGAAGACCCTAAAAATGTAATGAATAAATCACTTATTATGAATGTCATTCACGAATTTGGGTTTGACACATCGCAGCTATCTTTTGTTTGGTTATGACAGTACATTGCATTAATTAATTCATTCATTCATTCAGAATACTTCGTCTTGTAAATCTACATGTTAGGTTTGGCATAGCTCTCTCCTCATGTGCAGAATATCACAGTAATATAATACACACAAAATAAGTAACACGTGTTAATGTAAAAACACATATGGTGGTTCATTTTTAGTGATAGTGGACTAGATAGCTAGACAGACAGACAGACAGGCATGCAGACAAACCGATAGAGAGACAGGCAGACAGACAGATTGATCTTGTAAATCTACATGTTAGGTTAAGCATAGCTCTCTCCTCATGTGCAGAATATCACAAAAATATAATGAACGCAAAACATTTTTAATATAAAATCCAGATACTAAGTGCAGTGTTATCACATGTTAATGTTGCCTTCTTGATACCTATTTAGCAATGTGCCATTCAATAACTGGAGACTGTCGAATCAAGTTAAAACTCACTGGAACATCTCACCTCTAGTTGCTCATGCTTTAGCTAGTATATACTATGTATTAGATTACTGTTGATGTGATTTCTCTGTAAACACTACCCCCATGTATGCTCCCCCCTTTTTTCCTATTGTTCCAGTATCTACCTTTTGTTCTGGATGGCAGGCGGACCCCTCACTGTGCTGTTAATCTATATGTACCTGTATCTGAGTATTGTATTCTATATGTACCTGTATTTGAGTATTGTATTGGGACTTGTCCCCCAGGTCGCATCTGGAATCGAGCAGTCACTGCTCAGTATTCCTTGCTGGTTAAACTCGTAAATAAATAAGTAAATAAAAAAGGGAAGAAACAGAGAAACAGAATTTGCCGGCAGATGAGGACTGCTTGACCCACCTAGTCTGCCCACTTTTCCCAACAATCCTCAGGGTGTTAAGGTTCATGAGCAGAGCCCTTTATTGGTAGACTTTTCTAAAGAAACTATGCCTGCCTAACTGATTGGCGCTATTTTCCGTACAAAATCGTCTCTGGGTTCAGGGTCAGTATAGAATAGTACAGATTTTTTGCAGACTTTAATAAGATGTAATTCCCATTCTGCGAGTCAAGATGCCCTGGAGATTCCTCCCTCACTCAGTTATTCTTGATGTGTTATTTTTATCAAATACTTCAGTATTTTTTGATATCTTTTCAATCACTGCTTAGTTTATTGTTTTTAGTTTTACATTACCTTATTTTAGTGTCTCTTTAGTTAATCGGTTCCTCTCGGTTTACCTGAACAGGGGAGGAACTGAGGGCTGTTTATTTTTAAATCGGAACCTTTTTACTGCTCCGTTTACTGTTTTGGTAACTTTTATTTAAAAATGTTATATTTTTAACAGAGTTTATCAGTTTCTTTTTCCTTGGTTCCCATTTTTCTGAACCGACCACAACTGAGAGGTTTTAACTTTTTCTCAGTTCCTGAACCGACCACAACCTACAACTTTTATTGTTTATATTTAACGGTTTGCGGTTCCTGTTTTCTTGAATTCTTTTAAAATGTCAGAAAAGTCTATGAGGAAAACAGGACCCCCAGGGTTTAAGAATTGTGTAAAATGTGCAGAGGTGTTTGCCAAGGTAGATAAACATGACCTATGTGTCGTCTGTCTTGGGCAACAACACCTCACTGTTGAATGTGATATTTGCAAATCTTTTCCCCTAAAGATGCTTGAAAAACATTGGGAAAGGCTGCAAAAAAGACTTGAAAAGGGTGTCATGGTCTCTGACAGTCCATTCCCTTAAACACTGTGGCTGAAACTGCCAAAGCCTCTCATACACCCCTGATATGGGAGAAAGCTCTGGCAAAAGAGGCATTGAACCAGCTGACACCCTGGTGCCTGCCAAAAGGTTAAAAAAGACAAAGCACACTGAGACCCCTGCTGGAAAGCAACAAGGGACCCCTGAAGTGCCTGTTTCTGCGCCTTCGACTGCTGAAATTGCATAGGCTTTAAAAGTGCTTCATGTGCTGCAGGGTTTGATACCCCCTCAGCCACCTGTTCAAGCCCTGGCAGGGCAAACATCTGCCTCTGTTACCCCTCCACTCCTGGAACAAATGGAGTAGAGGAACAAGAAGAGTTTGAGGCAGAAGAGGGACTTGAACCTGAAGTCTCTCCTGAACAGGAGTTTGGTTCACCCCCAAACCTACTGAGGATTATTCCTCACATTTTTTATTTGTGAGGAAAATGGTTGAAACCTTGGATCTTGTCACCACTGAGGAGGTGCAAGATGAGGAGAAAGCTGAATATATGGAGTTAATGGGGCTGACACCCACTGAGAAACTCCTGATTCCTTTATATAAATTCTTTAGGAAGGACATTATGACCATATTGCAAGCGCCCAATGCTGCTCCTCCTCATGACAAAAAGTGTGACAAAAAGTACCAGCTTGACAGGACGGGTGCTGAGTTTCTATTCACTCACCCTGACCACCAGGATATTGTCCAGCAGGCAGTATGTGAAAAGGCTAAGGTGCCTCTGGCCTCACACACAACTGAGAAGGATTCAAGAAAAATTGATAGCATGGCAAAAAAGGGCTACCTGTCTGCTTCATTAGCAATCAGACAAGCCAATTACCATGCCTATGCAGCCCAGTACCAGAAAACTCTGTGGCAATCAGTACTGGACACCTTAGAAAGGAATCCTTCTAACACAGCTCCAAACCTGTTTGAAACTGCCAGAATGGGTCTGGAAGCTTCAAAATACCAATTTCAAATGGCACCTGATATCAGTGGTACTGCTGCTAGATGGATGGCTGGTACAATAGCCCTCAGGAAGTTTGCTTGGCTCAGGGCAACTTACCTGACGCAGGACACCCAGGTTAAGGCCATGGATTTCCGTGTGGAAAATAACTCACTATTTGGTGAGCAAACTGAAGCCTACCTGAAAAAGGTGGATGAATATAAAACCACCTT
The DNA here is from genome assembly GCA_016271365.2 of Neoceratodus forsteri. Lineage (NCBI taxonomy): Eukaryota > Metazoa > Chordata > Ceratodontiformes > Ceratodontidae > Neoceratodus > Neoceratodus forsteri. Next base: position 244,576,390 of record CM057451.1, read on the forward strand.
CAGAAGCAACACAACTAAGGAGAAACCCTCCCCTTCCCCTAAGCCTGATGGAAGGGGAGGTAATGCAGTGTGCAGGGGAAACACCGGACCTCGCCCAACAACTAACACACCGAAATCTGGCCAGTAGAAAATCATGTACACAAATGCCTGCAGTCTGGGAAACAAGATCCCAGACCTGGAGGCAACAATGACAGAGGCTAAACTGGACATAGTAGCCATTAGCGAGACATGGTTCACCAGTAACCACACTTGGGAGACTTCAGTACCCAGCTATGTACTGTTCAGAAGAGACCGAGGTGCAAAAAGGGGGGGGGGGGAGAGAGTGGCCCTTTATGTCAATGAAAATATCAAAGTTACAGAAATTCAGAATACACATAAGGAGCCAGAACAACTGTGGGCCACCCTGATAACAGGAAGTAGGACAACCATGCAAGCTGGGGCTGTCTACAGGCCTCCAGACTGGGGGGAGGACATAGGCACATTACTGTTAGAAGATATACAAAACATGACAGCTAAAGGGGAGATTCTGCTAATGGGAGACGTCAACGTGCCAGATTCAAATTTGTCAATACCAGCAGGAACATCCACCAGAACTAGACACATAATGGATTCCTTGCAAGGGGAGGGCCTCAGACAGCTGACACAACAACCTACAAGAGACAGGGCTATCCTGGATCTAGTACTGACTAATGGGGAAAGGATCACAGATCTCCAGGTAGAAGGTCACCTGGGGGTCAGTGACCATCACATGGTGTGTTTCAATTTGGCCATTAGAACTAAATCATCACATTCCAAGGCAATAATATGGGACTTCAGAGGAGCTTACTTTGAAAAGATGGCCAATAGAGTTAAGCTAGCCCTGGCAAGATGAAATACAGGTGAGGGGGTACAGGCAAAGTGGGCAGGCATTAAGGATGCAATACTTGAAGCAACATCCCATTGTGTTAGGGAGAAAAGCAAGAGCAAAAGAAGAAGGAAACCACTTTGGTTCTCAAAAACAGTAGCTGAAAAGATCAGAGCCAAAAGGCTGGCCTTCAGGAAATATAAGGGAATGTAGTGGAATGAAAATAGGGAGGAATGCCAAACTTCCCTAAGGGAAGCAGGGAAGGCAGTAAGGCAGGCAAAGGCCCAAACTGAAGAAACACTAGCATGAGCAGTAAAGGAAGGGGTCAAGACTTTCTATAGATACATTAGTGAAAGGAGAAAGTCCAGAGAGGGTATAGTTAAGATCAAAGGGGAAAAGGGGGAGTGTGTGGAGGAGGACCAAGGAAAAGCATCTATCCTAAATAGATACTTCCGCTCAGTATTTACTGAGGAGAAGGTAAGACAGGGCCCACAGCTCAGCACCATGGACACTGGAGGGAGGGAGTTGTGCACAAGTCCCTTCACAAAAGTAAGGGTCCTACAAGAGCTCACTAAGCTCAGTGTAGACAAGGCAATGGGACCTGATGGCATACATCCCAGGGTACTAAAGGAGCTAAGGGTGGAACTAGCAGAGCCATTATCAGAACTGTTTATTGAGTCTCTGAACACAGGAGAGGTCCCAGAAGACTGGAGAAGGGCTCATGTGATGCCGCTGCACAACAGTGGCAGCAGGGAGGGGGCAGGGAACTACAGACCAGTCAGTCTTACCTCCGTGAGCTAGATTATGGAGGCACTCCTTAAGGAAAGGATAGTGCAACACCTGGAATCCATAGGAGCACAGGATCCAAGACAGAATGGGTTTACAACAGAAAGGTCCTGTCAAACTAATCTCATAGATTTCTTTGACTGGGTAACCAGAGTGGTGAACCAAGGGGGTGCAGTTGATGTCACCTTCCTTGACTTCAGCAAAGCTTTCGATACTGTTCCACATAGAAGATTGATTAATAAGCTGGGTAGGCTCGGGTGGGTCAGAGTTTGGTCAACTGGGTGGCAAACTGGTTGGCTGGCAGAAAACAGAGTGGTGGTAAATGGTATACAGTCAGAAGAGATGCAAGTCACAAGTGGGATACCTCAGGAATCAGTCCTGGGGCCAGTCCTCTTCAATATCTTAATCAGTGACATTGCAGATGGACTGGATGGCAAGGTTTGCCTGTTTGCAGATGACACCAAGATCTGCAACAGAGTAGATGATCCAGATGGGGTGAGCAGAATGAGAAGAGATCTGGAAAAACTGGCAAAATGGTCATAAGAGTGGCAACTGGGGTTTAATGCAAAGAAGTGCAAGATCATGCACATAGGGAAGAGAAACCCTGAAGCTACCTATAGGTTGGGAGGGGAGTTGCTGGCAATCACAAGTGAAGAAAGAGACTTGGGCATCATCATGACAGATGACCTGAAATCATCCAAGCAGACCACTAAAGCAGTAGGTAAGGCTAGAGGGATGTTGGGGTGTATTAGTAAGGGTATCACAAGTCATAAGAGGGAGGTAATAATTCCTGTTTACAAGACACTGGTTAGGCCCCATCTGGAGTACTGCATGCAGTACTGGAGGCCGCACCTGCACAAGGACATTAACAAAATGGAGGCAGTCTAGAGAAGGGCAACCAAAATGGTGCAGGGACTGCATCAAAAAACATTTTAGGACAGATTAACGGAGCTCAATATGTATGCCCTAGAACAAAGGCGGAAGAGAGGTGATATGATCGAAACATTCAAACATCTTAAAGGCATTAACAAAGTGAAAGAGTCTAACATGTTTCAGTATAAGAAAAGTAGCAAGACAAGAGGACACAGCATGAGATTAGAGGGAGGCCGATTAAGGAGTAATGTGAGGAAGTTCTTTTTCACAGAAAGGGTGTTGGGTGCATGGAACGGCCTACCTCAGGAAGTGGTGGATATGAATGCATTGCAGGGCTTCAAACAGGCATGGGATAGGCATAAAGGAGCAATACATATGAGTATAAATAGATAGGACATTGAAAGAGTAAAGGCCTATGGCACATTCATAAGGTAGAGAAAATGGGCAGACTGGATGGGCCTTGCGGTCCTTATCTGCCATCAACTTCTATGTTTTTTATGTTTCTATGTAAGGGTAGGGCCTCATACAGCAGGCCTTTTCATCAGGCCCAGGTTGCGCCACAGCAGCTGCAGTACCACCTCTACAGAGGTAGGGGTAGAAGGGGTCACAGGCATGGCTCTGAGACTGGACAAGCCCAACCAAAACCAAAGCAGAACCCTTGACTTGACTTCTTAGGCCCTCCCAAGTACCTGTAAGGGGCTGTCGGACTTACTACTTCGACACCTGGTAAAACCAAGGTTCAAAATGGTCACACTGGCAGTGATTCTGCCAACATTACAAAAAAGCTAACCTCCTTAGACCTGAAGGACGCACACTTCCTCATTCCCAAAAGGGAGTCTCTCAGGAAGTACCCAAGGTTCAGACTCCTTTCAGGTCGCTATCAGTTCTCAACACTACCCTTTGGTCAGTGGTGATGGCTCACTTAAGAAAACTAGGTGTATCAGTTTTCCCTACCTGGATGACTGGCTAGTCATGGGAAAGTCTCCCCAGCAGGTAAGCGATCACTTGCAGGTAACACAGGACTTCTACAGTCTCTGGGATTCCTGATAAATGTTAAAAAATAAAATAAAAATAAATGGTCAGTCCTGATCCCTGTGCAGACACTGCAGTTCATAGACGCAGAACTGAATACCATTGTGGGAAGAGCTTGCCTACCTCAGGAAAGGGTAAGCAATGTTCTGCAGCTGGCACCATAAACAGCAAGACAGTTCCTACAACTCCGGGAGCCACATGGCTTCAGCAACAGGTACAGTCCTGGGCCTCAGGTTTCAGATGAGGGACATCCAGTTCTATCTCGGAGCTCACTGGTGCCAGAGAAGAGATCTACTTTCAGAGCTAATCCCAGTAACAAAAAGAGTTACTACAGGCACTTCAGTGGTGGATGGAAGGAGACAACCTCAGAGAAAGGGTTTCCTTCCAACAGGAATCTCCATCTGTGATCCTTACAACAGATGCATCTTTACTGGGGTGGGGTGCCCATCTAGGAGCAGACCACTCACAGTGCTTAGTCATGTGCAGAGTCACTCCAACATATAATCCTGCTGGCAGAGAGTGCAGTGCTTCTAGCCCTGCAAACCTTTTCTCCCCTGACTTAGGGAAGGTGGTACAAGTCAGAACAGACAATACCACCACAATGTACCACATTAACAAACAAGGCGAGACAAGATCCACTCCATGGTGTACAGAGGCGATGAACATATGGAGTCAGACCTACTCCCTCAGTGTCTCTCTGCAAGCTACCCATCTGCCAGGAAGAGACAGCACCTAGCAGATGCCCTGAGCAGGATAAATCAGGCCCATCACAAGTGGATCCTGAACAAGCAGGTGCTGGTCAGTGTTCAGAAGGTGGGGCACCCCAGAGATAGATCTCTCTGCATCCCACGAGAATCACCACCTGCTTCAGTACTGCTGCAGACCACCAGACAGAGGCACAGTCCCCCGGATGCTCTGATTTTGGATGGGTCAGGGAGGCACTTATATGCCTTTCCTCTGTTATTCAGGGTGCTAATCAAACTTGGATCTTAGCATCAATGATTCTATTAGTACTGGACTGGGCCACACAGCCATGGTGCTCTCTGCTGCTCTCTATGTCTGTGGCCAAGCCTATACACCTCCTTTGGAGGCACAACCTGCTGACCCCCTACCAGGGGAGGATCATATACCCCAACCTCAAGCTCAAGGCTTGGCCCTTGAGGACTTAAGCGTATGCAGGCCTGCAACTCTCAGAAAGTATCCTGGAGGTTTTAAGGGGAACAGAAAACCTGCTACTAAGAAAACCTGTACTGCAAAATGGAAAAGGTTTTCTGTTTGGTGTTCTTGCAAAGGTGTGGTACCAATGCAGGCAGGTATCCCAGCCTTGTTGGATTACCTAACACACCTGCACTCACTGGGTTTACAGCATTCGACCTAGAAAGTACATTAGTTTCAGAGTCTGCTTACATCTGCTGGAAAGGAAGCCTCCATGGCATCCAATCCAGACTTTACACACGGTCCATTAAAGGTTTGTCCCACATGTAACCCCCCCCCCCCACAGGGAACCTGTGCCAGCTTGGGACCCAAGCACCTGCATTGCTTAACTCATGCTTCCCCCTTTTGAACTCATGGTCTCATCAGACCTCAAGTGTGTTACTTGGGAAAGCAGTTTTTCTGGTAGTCATCACTTCTGCCTGAAAGTTCAGTGAGCTCCAGGCCTTGTGCATGGGAAAGGACTATATTTCCTGTCATAGAGACAAGGTAGTGGTCAGAACAAATGGGAAGTTCCTACCTAAGGTCGTATCTGACTTCCACCTTAAACAGTCTTTTACTTTACCAGTCTTTTCACTGAGCATTCCTACTTAGGTGAATGCAGACTGCACAGTCTGGATGTAAAAATAGCCCTGAATTACTACATAACTCATGCCAAGGATCACAGGCAGGTCAGGCAACTGCACTTCCTGACCTATGGTGATGTGGGCAAAAGAAATCCAGCTTCCAAAAGAACTATCTCTTGTGGGATAGTTCAGTGTATCCAGTTTTGCTATTCCAAAGTGGGAAAGGAGCCCCCATCAGGGCTCAGAGCTGATGACACAATGGGTATAGCTGCCACTGTAGCGGCTGCCAGGGAGGTGCCCCTGTTGGAAATCTGTAAAACAGCTACCCAGAAGTCAGTCAACACCTTTACAAAGCATTACAGCCTGGACACTTGTCCAGAAGTGATGCCAGGTTTGGCACAGCAGTTCTGCAGAATCTCTTTCCTAAATAGATTATGTGCCCACCTCCAAAGGTACTGCTTTGTAGTCTACAGAAGTTAATAATATTAGTGGATTCCTGGGATAAGAAGAAATAATTACTCACCATAGTAATCTTTTTTCTTCCAGGGTATCCACTAATGTTATTAACTTTCCCACCCTTACCTCCCTTTCTAGAATTAGATACCTCTACATCCCTGACTGATTAATCAGCTATAGAGGTGTCAGTTACTGACATGTTTTCTTTATCTATTTTAGCCCTGTTGGGCCTTGTTCCCCCTTCTCAGGTGATTCTGACATTGAAGGGGGTTGTTAATATTATAGTAGTTGCCCCTGTTGGGTTTTTTATTAGTGTTAATTAGATTATTATAGTTGGGCCTCTTTGCAGGCTCCATTCAAATCTGAGATGTTAGAACACTGGCAGTAGGCTGCGCAAAGTTTGAAAAAAAATGGCACGAGGCAAATTGTTCCATCATTTGCATATAGTTCCATTTTTTTCCGGGGCAGTGTTGCCTTAAAGGGACACTACAGAAGTTAATAATATTAGTGGATCCCCTGGAAGAAAGAAGATTACTATGGTGAGTAATTATTTCTTATAAGCACTTGCAGCACATTGTAGTGCTGTGCTTCATAAAGCTGCATTGTGGCGTGCTTATATACATTATTGTTTTAGATGACACTACTACCATACCACTGTCACACACTCAGTTTTTTTGATGTCTACAGTTGCCTCCAAGGTCTTTAATGAGAGGCCCCGGCCATCATCAGAACAGTCCCTTTGGGCATCACGTAATGAAGATACTATAGGCTTACTCAACATCCCCGCCATTTTGTTGGACAAGCTCATGATTTTTAAAATGATTGTGGTCTGCATGTGATATGAGAGCCCATTAGAAAAGCCTGCAGTGTGAAACAGGAAAAGACAGTCTTTCAAGCAACAGGGGGAGGTAGATCTAGGTTTACGTTTGTTTGTTACAATTCTTAACATTTTCAATGCAGGAAGAGTTTAAAGCACAGCTGACTTATTTTGGGGCTGACAGCTTTCAGAGGACAAACCACCAGGCCTGTTTTGGGGCTGGGAGGTTTACCTGTGTCTGACTTGGATGTGTGGATTTTCTCTGTTTGATTAGCAGGGTATTTTCTCTGTCAAATTGTTGTGTGGGCATCTTGCTGACAGGAAGGCACTCATCATGGCGGTGGGTCAGAGTTTTTAGCTGATTGTTTTGTGAGGGCACAGTTTAGGCCCAACCCTTTCCTACCCTCACCCCACCCACCCTGGAAATAGTTCCTTTATACCTGGGGTTCTGACATCATTTCCTCAAGAGTGCAAGGTGCATATCACTGTCATATCCTCTCTAGCACACTGCACTGACAATATAAGCATACACATTGTATAATATATATATATTTCTATATTACAAACCAATCTCACACACACACACACACACAAAAAATAAAATGTGGGGAGTAGTGCAATGTAATGGCTGTGGGGCAGCAGTCTTCCGGGAGTCTTTCTGGAGGCTGAGATGCTGCCCTATTTGCAGACAACTCTTTGCCCTGAGGGAGGAAGTTGCCCGTCTTCAGGCCACACTGGACAGTAGCAAGGGGACCTTCCCCCAGGCCACACTGGACGGTAGGAAGGGAACCTCCCCCATCCAGGGAGCACCAGAGCCACCACCACTACCTCAGAGGTTGCAAAGCACAGCAGTTGGACCACAGTGGGCTCAGGGAGGGTGAGGAGGGTGGAACAGAGGCACACCAGTCAGTTGTTCCACACCACAATCCATACACCATTCTGGGGAGCATAGCTCCCTATGGATCACACCATAGAGGAGACTAAGGAGGCTGAGGACAACTGTTACAAGGGAGGCCCACAGGAAGGAGGCAGAGGACACCACAAGGAAAGGAAGCAGCTCCTGGTGGGGGACTCAATTATTAGGGGGATAGAACTGGGGGAAGCAGGGAAAACTGCAGTAAGGTGCCTGCCTGGTGCCATGGCTTGGAGAGACAGGAAGCGCATCCTCAGGATCACGAGAACAGCTGCAGGGAGTCTAGAGCTGGGCGTCATTGTCCAGCTAGGGACAAATGACTTGGCTAATCATGAGATTAGAGCAGTGCAGAAGGACTTTGTAGAATTGGGAGGGGCCTAAGACAAGTAGCACACAGTATCCTTCTCTGAGGTGCTGCCTGTCAATGGCATGAGTGAAGCGAGGGTACTTTGCACCATGCAGTTTAATGAATGGTTGAAAAAATGGTGTGGAGCACAGGGGTTTGGCTTCATTGGGGACTGGAGTTCCACCTGGAGGGACACCAGCCTATACTGGCAGGATGGTCTGCATCTGTCCAGGAAGGGAATAAGTCTTTTGAGCAATCGGTTTAAATGCTTCATTGGCAAGCTTTTAAACTAGTCAAGGGGGGAGGCACTGATAAGCAGCAGGAAAATCCCAGCCTCTCCCTACAAAACAGGGTACTAAATGAGAAAAAGACTGAGGTAGAAAGGTCAGTGGGGGATGCTGCAAAAGAAGGTAATGCCATCAAAAAATGGAGAGCAATGAGTACCAATGCCCGTAGTCTGAGTAACAAGCTTCCTGAATTAGTGGCCTTGATGGAGGAGGAACATCTGGATATCGTGGCATTCACAGAAACATGGTACACACAAAACCATGACTGGGACATAAACATACCAGGATACACTATCTACAGGAGGGACAGGGAGGGTAAAAGAGGAGGAGGAGTAGCTCTTTACTTAAGGGAAGGAATCAAAGCAACAGAACAAAAGGGGAAACAGGGAGGAGAAGAAGCACTGTGGGCAAATTTGGAGACCAGCAATGGCACCACAATCCGTACAGGGGTTGTATACAGACCCCCTTCTCAGGGGGAGGAAATGGACAAGGAAATGATAGAAAGAATACTTAGAATGGCAGAAAAAGGGGAGATATTGCTGATGGGTGATCTGAATATGTCAGATGTTAACTGGAGCGCAGTTGCAGCAGCCACTTCAAAGAGTGGGTTATTCTAGATGCCCTACAGGGGTCATGCCTTAGACAACTAGTATTGGAGCCCACTCAAGAGGGAGTAATCTTAGACCTGGTTCTCTCAAATGGAGATGAAGAGAGGATCACAGATGTAGAAGTGGGTAGCCATCTGGGAACTAGCGACCATCGATCAGTATGGTTCACAATAAACACAGCAATAGAGTCAAGCCATACAAAGGCAAAAGTACTGGACTTTAGGAGGGCTGACTTTGCCAAATAGGTGAGTGCCTAAGGAATGCACTAGCAAATGGGCAGGAAGGAGGGTGGAAGAACAATGGGAATAATAAAACTGCCATCACAGAGGTAACAAGCCTTGTGTGAAGCAAATAAACAAAACGAAACGATGTAAGAAACCACTATGGTTCTCAAAGGAAGTGGCAGTGAAGGTTCAAGAGAAAAAGAAAGCATTCAGGAAGTACAAGGAATCACAGAAGAAGCAGAACAAAGAACTGTATCAGTTAAAACAAAAGGAAGCTGGGAAGGCAGTCAGAACAGCAAAGGCCCAAACCGAGGAAAAGATAGCCAACTCAGTTAAGAAGGGGGATAAAACCTTTTATAGGTACGTCAGGGAGCGAAGGAAGACCAAGGGAGGGTTAGTGAGGCTTAATAAAGAGGAGGAGGGTGGGCAGAGGGTGACTGTGAAAAGGCAGAGATACTAAACAAATATTTTTGCTCAGTATTTACAAAGGAAGTGGGGGAGGTACCTAAAACAAACAGTAGAAACACTCTGGATACAGAAGTTGATACCAGCCCATTTACAGAAGAAAGGGTTCTGAAAGAACTCTTAAAACTGAAGGTGGACAAAGCAATGGGGCCTGATGGGATTCTTCCCAGAATTCTAAAAGAACTAAGGGTAGAACTAGTGACACCACTGACTACCCTCTTTAACAAATCATGGGAGGATGGGGTGGTACCCGAGGACTGAAGAAGGGCAGATGTGATTCCCCTTCACAAAAGTGGGAGCAAGGCAGAAGCAGAAAACTACAGACCTGTTAGTTTAACCTCAGTGGTAGGGAAAGTGATGGAATCACTTCTGAAGGAAAGAATTGTTGAGTATCTAGAGGCCAGAGGGGCTCAGGACCCAAGGCAGCATGGATTCACAGCGGGAAGGTCATGCCAGACAAATCTGATAGATTTCTTTGACTGGGTGACCAAAGTAGTAGATCAGGGAGGGCTGTGGACATGGCCTACCTAGACTTTAGCAAGGCATTTGACACAGTCCCACACAAAAGATTAATATACAAGTTAGCCAGCCTGGGAGTGGGTCCCAAGATGACAGCCTGGGTAAAGAATTGGCTGGAGAATAGGACACAGAGAGTAATAGTAAATGGAGTCCACTCTGAAGGGGGTTACTAGTGGGGTGCACAGGGTTCAGTATTCGGGTGCTCTTCAATGTCTTTATAAGCGACATTGCAGAGGGACTGGAAGGAAAAGTATGTCTCTTTGCAGATGACACAAAGATCTGCAACAGAGTTGATGCACAAGGTGGGGTGGAAAGGATGAGAAGGGACTTGGCAAGGTTAGAGGAATGGTCAAATGTATGGCAGCTTAGATTCAGTGTTAAGAAGTGCAAGGTAATGCACCTGGGAAACAAAACCCAGGGGAAGAGTACACAATGTGAGGTGAGATACTAACAACAACAAAAATGGAAAGGGACCTGGGGGTAGTCATATCAGATGACCTAAAGGTGGGCAAGCAATGTGAGAGGGCAGCAAGGAGGGCTGGGGGGATACTGGGATGCATAGGGAGAGGCATCACCAGTAGAAAACAGGAAGTTATTATCCCTCTGTACAGACAGTTGGTGAGACCCCATCTGGAGTACTGTGTGCAGTTCTGGAGACCCAATCTCCGCAAAGACATAGACAGGATGGAGGCTGTCCAGAGGAGGGCAACTAAAATGGTGCAGGGTCTGCACCGGAAGACATATGAAGAGAGACTTAAGGAGCTGAATATGTATAGCCTCGAGGAAAGGAGGGAGAGGGGGGACATGATAGAAACTTTCAAGTACCTCAAGGGAATCAACAAAGTCCAAGAGGGTAGCATCTTTCAAAAAAAGAGGTGTGCAAGAACAAGGGGGCACAATTTGAAGATAGAAGGGGGCGGCTCAGAGGTAATTTAAGGAAGTATTTTTCACAGAGAGGGTTGTGGATGCATGGAACGGCCTTCTGGAGGAGGTTGTGTAGTCAAAAACAGTGGTGGAATTCAAGCATGCATGGGACAGTCATAAGGCAATTCTAGGGGGTGGGGGTAGGAAGAAGTAGGCTGCTGGTTAACTAGGATCTGCATCTTATCCATGAGGTAGGGAAATGGGCAGACTAGGTGGGCCAAGCGGTCCTTATCTGCCGTCAAAATCTATGTTTCTATGTTTCTATTACTGTGGAATGCAACTGTGACTGAACTATAAGGGAGAACATTCCTGATTTTTATATAAATACATTTTCACAACCGTAAATGCAGTTGCTCAACATTTAGGTGTTTTTTGTTGATCAGTGCACTTTTAGAACACGTGTCCCGTTTTAGAGTTGTCACTCAAATGTTCTATATACAAAAAATTTACTATCCTTGAGAAAAGTTTGTATTGATTGATGGTCCCGAACTTTGTCAACTTGTCAAAGACTATGACATTTTGCTATGAATCTGTAATAACATCATTGTTGTATACAACAAAACTTATGAGTGCAATGGCACTATTAAATTCACAAGTTTAGGGAATCTAGGATTCCTGGGGTTTGAAGAAAAAATTACTTACCAAAGTAATGTTGTTTCTTCCATGGGTCCCTTGCTATGCTTAACATGCCTGACATGGCTCCCCTTCCTGAACCTGGAAAAGGTTCTCCAAGAATCAGTTTTTCTCTCAGTTTTCACTTTTTTGCTTCAGCGTTACTTTTTCGTTGCCTACAATCAGTTTTATCTGTCATTGATGCTTAACTTTAGCCTGCCATAGCTTGTCCTAGGCTGTGGGACCAATGTTTTGGGGAATTTTCTATTTTTTCTTCTATTTTTCCTTACGTTTAATCTAGCTTGTTCAGTGGCCACTGCTCCCCTGTCTGTCAAAATAAATCTGATGTTAGAGGGTGGGGTGCAGTGTGACCACGTGACAGAGATTTGAATTTTTTTCCATCGTTCCCTAATTTACATAAAATTCCACTCTCTGGGGCAGCTCAGACCTGCAGGCTGATTGCAACAGTAAGCATAGTGAGGAATCCCTTGGAAGAAACACTATTTCTATGGTAAGGAATTTTTTCTTTTCACTAATGTGCCCAGAGACACAAACAGAGTGGCGAGGAGATTAATATCTCCAGTTGGTGGAAGGTATATGCAAAAAAGGTGAATTAGGTCTGTATTTCCTAGCGTGCGCACTCCTTGACAATACTCAATAGGAAAAAAAAATATTTATTTCAAAAGTTTCACCAGGAAAAACATACTGGGCTGCTAACAGCTTCTTTCCAGATGCGTCCTGGGGGTGAGGGGCAATGGAGATAGTCCAAGAGAAGAAAAAAAGTATTAACAGCATTGCAAAAATTACTATAATAAAACTCATATACAGCAATACAGTATATATCAAAGAAGCATAATCATAAAAATTGTAAGGCAAAACAGTGCAGCAGTGGGGAGGAAGTCAAGAGGAAGAGAGTCATTGATAGCTAGCTGCGTACGGGAGAAGAAAAGTCACGGAGAAAAGACTTAAGGAAGAAAACAGAAGAAGCAGAGCAGATTGACAGGGGAAGGGAGGACCAGGCTTTAGGCAAGCGATATGAGAAAGCAGACTGAGCAACAGCAGGATTTCTAGAAGGAAATGGCAGCTCCCAATTGGTTGTTTGTGCTGTCAGTTAAAACTAATTAGGCCTGGAGGTCTGTCATAAAACAGGTAATAGGCTGCTGCAAAGGCACCTGAATTAATGAACTTCATATCAAGTCAACAAGCTCCTGAATCCTTCTCTTTAGGCAGCCTGACCCTAACTGTTCATCCATTCACTCTGTGACCCCATCACCATGCCAGCTTGAGTCAGAGGTGCCAAATATGGCTGCTGTTTTGTAGTCCATAGGCAGTCCCCACACAGATGTCATTAAGTACACTAAATTCTGTAGTTACACTAGGTTTCATCTCCCAAACCAGTCCTGCATGGTTGTGTTTGTATGTCGGTTTGGTTAGGGCAGAAATTGGGGCATTCCCAGTTCACTTGGGAACACAAAGGTGGTGACTCCATCTGTGGCAGCTGGTGGCTTTGATGATGTACAAACTACATGGAGCCTTAAAGGTAACATACATCTGGCAAAAAATAAATTACTTGTACAGCCAAGGCTCTAGAAAAGGTGCATACACCCCATAATTAGGCACGTAAAAACAGCATTTATGAGTAATTTTTTAATTGATTTGCTTACTAAATACAAATGCTGAGTCACACGTGCCATCTTATTTTCATTCCCTTGCCCCAACAATGCCTGGTGTTCTGGAGTTCCTTATTGTTTTGTCCTCTATGAAGCCACCCTCCCCAACCACTTGCCCGTGTTTTCGATCCAATGATTAGATAAGCACTCTATCAACACTTGCTAAAACATTCTTTTTAACTCTCCACACACATGCCCACAGTCCTGATTTGTACTCACTCCCCCTTCGTGCTGCGATGTGTATGGGAGTTTGCGGTTTTGAGTGTTTGGGACAACAGGAATGAGTGTAGCTGAGAAAAGATGGGCAGGAAGGCATTGGGTGAGCAGCACAGCAGTCTATCTGCCAGAAGAGACTGGAGACATTATTCTGTGGCTGTACAGTCGTGGCCAAAAATATTAGCGCCCTTGCAGTTTTTTCTAATAATGCACCATTCCTTCCAGAAAATTGTTGAAATTAGAAAGTATTTTGGTATCTACATATGTATTTCTTTGGTTTGCAGTGGAATAAAACACAAAAAGCTGAAAAATTTAATAAGTCTTAGCTTATTCCACACAGAAATCCTTAAATGGCCCAGACAAAATTATTGGCACCATTTAGAAGTAGTTAGAAATAATTAGATTTCAAGCAGGTGATTCTCCTTCACTTTGGAATTGAACTCACCTGTGGTGTGTTGCAGGTGCCTGCAATATAAAAATCACTCATTCAACCTGTTTGAATAGAGAAAAGGACTCATTCTCCTGTTTTGTGTCACTGTGTGTACTGCAATGAGCATGGAGAAAAGAAAGAAAGCCAGAGAATTGTCTGAGGAGGTCAGACAGAAGTTTGTAGCCAAGTATGGACAATCTCAAGGCTACAAATCAATCTCCAGAGACCTTGATGTTCCTGTTTCCACCATACGTAATGTTATCAGGAAGTTTAAGGCCCATGGCACTGTAGCCAACCTCCCTGGACGTGGCCACAAGAGAAAACTTGATCGAAGATTGCAGCGCAGGATTGTTCGAATGGTGGAGAAAGCACCTCGATCAACTGCCAAACAGATTCAAGCTGACCTTCAGACACAAGGTACGATAGTTTCAACTCGCACCATCCGTTGCCAACTCAATGAAAGGGGGTTATATGGTAGGAGGCCCAGGAGGACCCCACTGCTGAGAGAGAGACATAAGAAAGCCCAACTGGAGTTTGCTAAAACACACCTGAACAAGCCAAAATCCTTCTGGGAGAATGTCCTGTGGACAGATGAGACCAAATTAGAGCTTTCTGGTAAAGCACATCATCTCTATGTTTACAGAAAACGAAATGAAGCCTTCAAAGAAAAGAACACCTTCCTTACAGTCAAACATGGAGGAGGTTCAGTGATGCTTTGGGGTTACTGTGCTGCCTCTGGCACTGGGTGCCTTGAACGTGTGCATGGCATCATGAAATCTGGAGATTACCAGGCCATGTTGGAGCACAATGTTGAACCCAGTGTCAGAAAGCTGGGTCTCCGTCGAAGGTCATGGGTCTTCCAGCAGGACAGTGACCCCAAACACACTTCAAAAAGTACCCAGGAATGATTCAAGACAAGACGCTGGACTGTTCTGAAGTGGCCAGCAATGAGTCCAGATCTAAATCCCATTGAAAACCTGTGGAGAAATCTGAAAACTGCACTTGGGAGAAGGCACCCTTCAAATCTGGGAGAACTGGAGCAGTTTGCACAAGAAGAGTGGGCCAAACTGCCAGTAGAGAGGTGCAGGAAGCTCATCCGTGGCTAGAGGAAGTGGCTGATTGCAGTTATTTTGACCAAAGGCTGTGCTACCAAATATTAAGTCTAGGGTGTCAATAATTTTGTCAATGCCATTTCTTTTCATTTTCTGATTTAAAAGGATATACAGTATTCTGAATCAAAAACAAAGGTTCTGTAATATTAACAGAGAAATAAAGAATTGTGGAGACCAAATACTGTCATTAATTTCAACTTATGTTTAGAGGAAATTGTGAGTTATTTGAAAAAAGTGCAAAGGCACCAATATTTTTGCCCATGACTATAGCTCCCTGGACAATGGCGACTAGTGGGCTTCTTACAGCGTATCTCGTACACTGCATAGGGGACCTGAAAGAGGGTAAGTCCACAGTCATCCATCACCAGAAGCAGCCAACAGAAGACTAACTACGTGCTTGGCGGTAGGTAACAGGCTTTCATGCTCCATTTGGTGATACTGTGTATGGGAGGGAGGGATTTTGGAGGAGCTGATGTGACAAAAATTAAAAAAAAAATATAACAGTTTACTGAATGGTAAACCATATCATGCGTGGTGCTGTTTGATGTTCATGTTTTGTCATCATGAGTCATCATGTCTTCTTGTCAAAGTGAAGCTTAAGAAGCTGGAGTGGCTACTCAGGGAGGGAAGTGAGTGGTCCGTGGAAATGATGGATGAAAATCTCTTTGCTGCTAAAGTAATGCTTTGGATTGTTTTATTTTTATATATTCCTGACTGCAGTATAGCTTCCCTGCTGTGGTGTGTGTGTGGTTCGTGGTTTTGAAAAATGTACTCACTTTCAATGTGGTTTTGTCATTTGTATGCACTGGAATTTGGTTTTACTCAGCCCACTTGGAAAATGAGTACAATACTCACTTGAGAAATCTTATGTGGAACCCTGTGTGTAGTGTCTGCCCCGGGCCATCAGGGTCCTCCTCTCCCAACTCCCTGAGTGGGCTGTCTTGGGTTATAAAGAGTGTGCTACATTAGATACTCAGATCTTTCCTTGCTGACATAGTGCTGTCACCTGTGGACATGGGGAGTACCCCAGCATACTCCAGATGTTCAGGACATTTGAGCAAGTGAGTCACATCACATTAGGTTTACGTGTACCCGGGACATCAGGGACTAAAACCAGGGCTGTGCCAGCTGGGCAACTTAACAGCAGGATGACTGGCTATACCTTCATTAATATATTGTAATGTTGTACAGTTACTTCATCCATCAGACTTACTTTTCCCCAGCATTAGACTAGCAAAACAGGGCACCAACACATGATTATGGAGCCTAAAAAAATTTATTTACAAACTTCACAACAGCAGGCCTGGATCGGCGAGGTGGACATACAGCAGCATTTTTACTAAGAAAGTCATGTCACATTCAGTTGAACAACATTCAGGGGCACAGAGGCCAGCAGGTCAGATTTAGTGGTTACCAGGCCAGCAGTATAGCCTAGAGATTAGCATAACAAGCTGTGAATGAGCTTGGTACATTCAGCAGACTTGTGTTTGGTTCCCACAAGCTCCACTTGCATACTGTGTGACTGCGCAAGTCACTTAACCTCCCAGTGCTCCCAGGTCACCCCTGAAAATAGACACTTGGGCTTAGTGGGCCTTACCTGGTTACCAAAGAGTAAAACAAAATACATATATATATATATATATACAGTATATATACAGTATATAAATATATATATATATATATCTTTTTTTATTTTTTTATTGATTTGAATTCTTGGATTAAACCTTTGAGAACAAGCTCATTACATAAGTTCCACATCAGAGGAAAACAAGAACAAGACAGAAACAACACAAGTTACAGATATTGCATCAAGATTATGTAGAAACATTAAAAAATGGGGCAATGTACAACAAATTTCAGGGGAATAACATGGGTACATTAGGATGTAGTACATCAGCCAGACTCTTAGCATCGTCAGTGGAGGCGTGAGTACATTGCAATGCCAAGTGGAGGAATACCTGACTATGTAGCAGGTAACATGAGCAGTGAGAATTGTAAAGGGAGAAGAGTGGATGGGGGGGAGGAGAGGGAAAAATACAGGAGGGAGGGGGACTGGGAGATGGGAGAGGAAAAAGGAGGGAGGAAAGAAGAAGTAGATGGAGGAAAACTGTGCAGGGTGACTAAAGGAAATGGACAGGAGGTACTAAAGGAAGCAGTCACATCTGGCACTGGCCACCAGGTGTTCCCTGAGCTCACGTTTAAAGCAGCCTAACATTGGTATAGAAGAAATGCTAGGAGAAATACAGTTTGTGCATTTAGGCACCTGGTGAGCAAAGGCTGTTTGTCCAAGAGAGGTACGACATCGAGGGGTCTTGAAGACCATTAGCTCAGATCGTTGGGTGGTACGAGTGTTTTCGTAAGGTGTGAGGAGCTTCTGCACACCTAAGGGCAGCAGGCCAAGACTCACCTTTTTTGCCAAAAAACAGGTCTGGAACTTGAGACGACTCTCAAACTGGAGCCAGCTGGCCTGGGCGTAGAGGTCACAGGTGTGCACTGGTCGCTTGAAGCCAGTGGTGAGATGGCAGGCTTTGTTTAAGGCGGCTTTGATGCGATGGAGGGCTGTATCAGTAGCAGCCCTATAGATCACAATACCATACTCAACCAGATAGATGACTAAGCTAC
Organism: Neoceratodus forsteri; assembly: GCA_016271365.2. Taxonomy (NCBI): domain Eukaryota; kingdom Metazoa; phylum Chordata; order Ceratodontiformes; family Ceratodontidae; genus Neoceratodus; species Neoceratodus forsteri. The sequence continues at coordinate 244,593,924 of CM057451.1, forward strand.
GTATAGCCATATAAATAAAAATAAAACATAAAAAAAAGCAATAAAGGTATGGCAACTATGTAAGCACTCCCCCTAACAAAGCCTCATATTGCAGAAGTTCGTATTAAATCTGTGAACGGCTTCAAAAGGGCATGGGACAGGGGAGAGTGAGGGTGGGGAAGGGGGGTGGCAGTGGGATAACAAAGGGGATAGGGTGGGGCAGCTGCAAACTAGAGGTGTTGGCTGCACACTCAAGCAGACTTAGATAGACTGGGTGGTCTGTTTCTGCTGGCATAATCGTATGTTCGTAGAAGTAAAGTACTGGGAATTCGCCTTGTTCCCTGCTTTTACTAACACTATGGAGGAATAAATGTATTTATATGATCTTCCCTTGTCAATCTTCACCATTCATTACTGTTGGGTGACAGCGAGGTGCGCACCCACCATGGGATTTTTTTTTGAGGGGAGTGGTAGCAGCTGCCGCCCACTGGAGTGACGCTCTGCGTGAGTGCAGGGCGGCTGTTAGGTGCCACAGACTCCTTCTCCATCCCAATTCTGTTTCTCCCGCCATCGAGGCTGCACCTGCTGCACGAGTTTCGATAGTTTACTGCGTCATAGGCTGCTTCGAAATTTATTTCGACGCTCCTTCATCCCGGTATTTTCTCAACGTCGTCGACTGGTAAGATCTTTCCATTATTATTTTTTCTTTCTACGACGCCGAGCCTTTTCTGTGTTTTTCCTTGATTATTTAGCATTATGTCTGGTTCGGGGGCAAAGAGTAAGTCTAAGGCGGGCCATGCCCCTATGCCTCGGTTCCCTTGTTGCCGGCAGTTTTCCGCCATGGACCATCATGATGTTTGTCTCCGGTGCCTGGGACCCTACCATGATATGGACCATTGTGACGCCTGCTTCTCCATAGACCGCCGTGTTTTAGAAGTCCACACGTTGCGAGTCGGGCGAGCTCCACAGACTTTTGGAGGACGACATCGCCCTAGGGCTTCCCAGGCCAGATCTCTCGACCTTTTCTCCGGGTCCCTCCCGGGTCTATGCCGCCCAGCGAGGAGGAAACCTCCTCCACTTCCAGCCTTGCCAAGGAGGAGGTTTCTTCTTGATGCTGGAGGAAGCAGCGTGATCCACCATGGTCGCTGGTTGGCGCGTCAGCAGTCACCTCCTCGGAGGTGCAGGCTCCCCCGGTGTCGCGGCCCCTGGCTGCGGGGCCCAGCACTGGTGGGCCCTCATTACTGTCTTTCCTCGCTGTGGAGTCTTCCGCTTCTCATGGCGCCGGCGACTCGGTAGGGGCCTTAGGTGGCACCTTTCTGGGCCTCAGCATCATTCGTGGCACTAGGGACTCTGGCCGCGCCATCGGCGGTGTTGCTCTGGGTCGCAGTGCCGTGGGTTTGGGTGGCGTCGGCGGCGGTGCCGCCTTGGGCTTCGGTGCCGTACGCGGTGCTGGGGACTCGGACAGTGCCACGCTGGGCCTCGGTGCCGTACGTGGTGCCGGGGACTCGGGCGGCGCCGTCGGCGGTGCCGCTCTGAGCCTCGGCGCCATTGGCTGTGCCAGGGACATGCACGGTGCCGTTCACGGTGCCGTGCCAGATCTTAGCACCGTGGCGGGTGTCGGGTACTCGAGCGGCACCGTTCGTGGTGCAGCCTGGGTACCGGGCACCACCAAGGGGATGGATGACTTGGTGGCCGTGTTGCTCATCACAGCCTACGGCAGTAGTAGGCCTGGTGCCACCTCGGGGCCGGTTCCTGCTGCAGTTGGTTTGCAGTCTTCCCTTGTCAGCCCCTCCTCGGAGGGGCACGACTCGGATGAGGACACAGACCAACAGCTAAAGTCCTCTGGCTCTGAACCTCCTGTAGGCCGCAGGGCTAGATGGTCCAGTATTCCTCTCCCGGACTCCCCGGAGCTGGTCAGCCCGGATGGCTCCATGGCTGGAGTCATCTCTGGTGGACCCTTCGGGAGTTCGAGAAGGGATTCCCTCTTCTGGTAGGTCCCAGGCAGTCGCCATTTCCGGTGCTGCTCGGGTCCTTCAGCAGAGGGAGGAGGACCCTGCTTCAGTAGGTGCCCTTCGGGGCCTTGCTCAGCAGGGACCTCCACCGCTGGTTTCGAGGAAGAGGGCTGCTTCAGAGTCCGAAGGGTTGAGGGTAGGGGTGAGAGCAGCGTTGAGGCCCACCGCCCTGCGGGGTGGGGAGGTCGTGGCGCTTTGATCCTCACCTCTCTCTGAAGGTCTCAAAGCGCCTTCTAGTGGCGGTTCTGCGGGTTGCCCTGGACTCATGCAATCCCAGGTGCACCACAGGAGATTCCCTTCAGGGCTCTTTCCGGAGTTGCCTCCTTTCCTCTCTTCTACGCAACCCGGCATGATCACAGGGTTCCCAGTTTTGGCGGCATCGATACCTGGATCCCAGAGCTCTGGCAGAGGCCAGGCACATGCTTTTAGGTGCCCTTCACCCATCCCTCTTCAACCACCCCCTCTCTCCCAGGCTATGTGGGGCCCACTGGGCCATTAATTTGGGAGACGTTCAGAGCTACTACGGCGGCCTTCCTGTCCTATGTTAGAGCCATGGACGAACAGGTTTTTCGCCTGTCCACCCTGCCGCAGGAGTCTTCTGGGAATTCGAGCTCCACTTCCTCCTCATCTTCCTCAACTGAGGAAGAGGAACTTCCTGTCCACTTTTCCTCTGATGCTGACTTCACTATCAGCGTTTCCTTTCGAGGATGGTCTCGGAGCATCGTATTTCCTATGTTCGTAGAGACAATACTGAGCGGCAGATGCATGCTTTCCTCAGTGAATTCAGCGCCCGCCATTCGGTGGTGCCTTCCTGGCTGATTCCCTTCCAGGAAGCATCTATCCACACCTGGCAGTCTCCAGCCCCTCCTTCTCCAGCCCCAGGAGACTTCAGGAGACGGTATTGTACCCCCCACCTGTCTCTAGGTTCTCTACCTCACCTACCTTCAGGTTTGACGTCCCTAGATTCTCCTTCTGGGCTTTGCCGCCCAGTGCATGACAGGCCTCTGGACTCGGATTCTGCTGAGTTCGACTGGTGGGGATGAAGAGTTTTCTCTTCTGGTCATGCATTACTGTGCATTTCCTCCCATCAGGCTCACCACGCTGCTTACAACAGGCATCTGTGGTCGATGCTGGCTCAGGTCTTAGCTTTGCTACCTGACTCACAGCAGTCTAGATAAGCCACTACCCTCTCTGCACAGGGTCTGGAGCTTGCAAGGCACCAAGCAAGGGCATCCTATGACGCCAGGCTAGTAGGGACAGCGATCTGCATCAGGCGGACGGCATGGCTTCGTCTCTTCCGACTGTCACCCATGGCCTGGCATAGGGTGACTGGCTCTGCCTTCCGGGGGACCCGCCTATTTTCCTATAGGGCGAGAAGACGCCTTCAGGGCAACCCCTTCCCACAGCCCCTTGGGGGCGTCTTCTCCTCCTCACCCACCTTAAACTCTTGTCTATCGGTCAGGGTCTCCCCCTCCCTACTTGTTACCAGTAGGAGGCTGAGGGGTCTGTTCCCTCAGGGGTTTTCTCTCTCCCCCCCTTTTTCTAGGGGGAGGGGGCTTGGTACTCACCCAACAGTAATGAATGGTGAAGATTGACAAGGGAAGATATGAAAATTATGTACCTACTGTAATTCTTGATCTTCTCTTGTATCTTCACCATTCATTACTGAATCCCTCCCACCGTCCCCTTAAGGGCCTCCTTCTTCGGCGTCTCCCCTTCCCTGCTTGTCCCTCCCTTTTCTCTCTGGGCCTTTAAGCCAAAGGAAAAAAAAGAAAACATTTTTTACATGCTCTCTTTCCGATCCTCTGAATGGATCTTTCCCTCTGAGAATAGGAGGAATGAGCTTCATTTATCTGTCCTGAGGGAACTCTTTCTGACTGCCCTTAATGGGCATCTCTTGGTTCTCCCCAGCCATTTCTTCTCAATTCACAGTTTAAAGGGACGATCCCTTATGGGGTTCGACTCCTCTTTTCCAGACCACTTCTGGCAAGTCTTAATCCTATTATGTCAGCCTCTACAGGTGTAGTGCTATCCGGTACTCCAATTTCCTTAAAGAGTGTTCCCTGCCTTGCCTCTAAGGGGTCCGATTGAGTTCCCGCTCTCTCCCTTTGGTATAGGGGTGCCCCCTGCGGGCACCCCCCCCTGACACTTTCACTTGATACTGTGTTATCACTTAACAAAATGCTGGTGGGCTTCCTCCCTCCTAGCTGGCAGCTCTCATTTGGAACAGAGTTTTTCCTTCTTAATGATTAAAGAGCTCCCGGCTGGAGTCTGGAAAAAACTGAGTAGGCGGGAGGTTAGGGAACCTGCCTTTGGTGTCCATTCTGAGCGAGAAGTTCAGTTGACCTTCTCTTTCAATTTCAAAATGGGATCCTTGCTCCCTTGTTTGTGGTTCCGAGCTTATAACCCTTAACTAATTGCCAACAGCAGTCTTCCCCCTTCCTAGCCTCCCCTCCTATTCTTCTCTCTTTTTACCCTTCTTCTTTCTCCTCCCTATCTGTTCCTCCCTTAGAGCCACCTCAGAAGTGAGGCCCTTCAGTCCCTTATGGTAGGCAGTTCTTCTTTTCCCTTCTATACCCTATCGGCTTATTCCTTTTTCAGTTTATATCCTTTCCTTTTTTTCTATCCCTCGGCTCTCTTGCCTCACTCTTTCTTCTAACCCTTTTTTTCGCCTCTCCGGCCAACAGAACTGGGATGTGGGAGGGTCTGCTGATTAACAACAGCAGCCTCGCGCTCTATGCAGAGCGTCACTCCAGGGGGCAGCGCCGTTGGCGCCGACTCATCAAAAAAAAAAAAAAAAGCTCCCGTGGCGGGTGCGTGCCTCTGGCTGTCACCCAACAGTAATGAATGGTGAAGATACAAGAGAAGATCAAGAATTACGGTAGGTACGTAATTTTCATATCTCTTACAATGTTGACGTAGGTTTATTGCTTTTCAATGCACTGCTCTGTTTATTTACCCTGGTATTAACTCCCCCTGAATCAGTGGACCCAGACAGCACAGAGCCTTAGATCCCTAGAACATTAGGAAAGGATGTTCCTGAAACTGGCAATTTTCTGAAGTAGGACACTGCTACAGAAGTAAACAGCTTAAAGGCCAGGACAGAGTTGGTGCACATTACCTCTTTAGAGAGTCACTGGGAGGGCAATCAGGACCACTGAGATTAAGAATGGCAGGGGGCCTACACTTGTATAGTCAAAAAGAGTTTAAATGCTTGAAAGATCCACAAAGAGAAAAAGTGATCAAGCTAACTAAAAATGTGATGATTAGTACTGTAAAATACCACCGGGATGCAGTGTCATTTAGAACCCACTTAATTCTCAGACTCACATTTTTAGCAAGTCATCTGATGTTCATTTTAATTTTCCATTGTGTCATAAAGGTACCAGTTCTGCATTTCAATTGCTACCATTACTGTTAATGTTTGCAATTTAATTTCATTAATGATGCTGTCATAGTGACATTTATCAAGGTAAATTAAACTGGGGTTTATTTAAAACAGACATTATTAAGCACGGATAAGTGGACTGAAACATAAAGCAGTTATCTGAAATAGCTTCAAATGTGGCTGATAATACCAAGCAAAATTAGTATATACCCAGTACTCCGCTGTTAAATACCATGGGCTGATTTTAATTGTTTGCTAAAACAGAATCAAATCACATTCATGTTACTTGGCTACCCCATGGGGAAGCAAGATCAAACAAGAGACAGAGGTTAATGAGTACTGTTGAGCTAAATAGGGATGAACACATCTCGGATGTTAAGACCTCCACCTCATTGTAGTAGGGCATGAGTTTCTAGGCATGCCAGCCAATCATGGAGCAACATTAACATCAGTCACACAGTTACCGTCTCTCCGACCATCTATTCAGGTATCAGCATGGCTCATTTGGTAGTACTTCCACCTCTGGCCCTGAAGGTCATGGGTTCTAGTCCCACACCAGCATTGGACTCATGCCATAAACACTGATACCCAAATGCAGTACTAAGCGGATGTTGTACTCCATTAGATGAGACATTAAACTGAGATCCTGTCAGCCTTTTCTAGTGGTTTCCGGGTCGACATGAAAGATCCCATGACACTGTCTTAAAAACAGAAAGGGAATACCCCGGATTCCCTTAGGTTTTGTTTCAGATTTCTAGGACTGTTACTGTATTTACAGCAGATTGATTATATATTGACACATTATAAAACAATCAACATATTAGGTTACAGAATCTCATTTACTAGGGAGTCTTTGTTATTTTTGATTTTTAATGGTACATTAACGCTTGTCATTTGAAACAATATTGTAGAAAGGTCATGTTATACAGTAGCAGTGTGGGTTTAACATTAATGGATAATATTGACTTATTTAGCGTGTGGTAGACATACATCTCCTGACAGGGCTAACACTGTATGAATGTGTGATACAGTTTGTTTATGTGTATTTTTCACTAGGGTAGCTTATCCTTAAACCCATTAATTGCTATAGACTAAGGAAATTTCCTTTTTCAGAGGACTTATTACCATAGTATACTTAGAAGCCCTTAGCATATTCTTGCTTTGGTTTTTAAATCACATGCTTTAGTTTTAATTAAGAGTGTTCTGGCTTTCTTCTTTCAAGATAAAGGGTGATTCATTTTGTAACTTTGACCTGGCAATGCCTTCTTTTGGATGAGATTTTTTAGGTTAACTTTCAAATGCCAGTTTTAGGCTAATAATGCATGGTTCAAAATGGCACTCAGTTATGTTTTATGGGCTTTTTTTTAGGAATGGTGTTATCTGGTCTGTTGACATTTGACCTTGAAATGCCTTCTTGGATAACAATTAGACTGTGTGCTTCCAATATAGTTCTCAGTTGTTTTTGAATGGATTTTTGGCCAATAGAATTTTTATACCTTTTTTTATCTGTTTTTTTTTTTTATGTATGATCTGGGTGTTAATAGAATGTATTTTTCCAAAACAACTGGCATTAGTTTCTGATGAAGGACTCGATGTAGTCCAAAAGCTAAAGCACCTGTTTCCTTTTGTAACATCTAGTTTGGTCCAATAAAAGGTATCAAATCATCGCTTTTTTTCTGGATCTTAAGTCAAGCATACTGAGGGATTCAAGGGGGTGAGAAGAAAAAATTACCTACCATAGTAATGTTGTTTCTAGGATCGTGACTATGTTGTTCTTCCACACTCTTCGGCATGTCCCCTTCCACTTTAAGATGGACCGGAGTCTTCAAGCTGACTCCTCCCACCCACCCACCCGTTTAGTATATACCTCAGCTCCGCCCCATGGCCTAAATCTTCCTTTCTGCTGGAAGATTCAGGTTGCCTCCCTCGTGCTCATGCATTTTGTAGGCCCTGGCTTTCAAACCTTTGGTTATTCCAAAAATTCGTATCGTTCGTGTTAGTGATCGCAAGATTACTGCTTCGATTATGGAAGAAAAGTCTTTCCCCAGATTTCGTTGGTGCCCTTGTGGCCAGAAAATGTCGCACACCAGTCCCCACACCGGGTGTGTCTGTTACCTCAGTGTCGATTATGACACCTCGAAATGCGATATGTGTCTCGCCTTTCATCCCAACACCCTCGACCGTCTCTCATGCCTGAAGCTGGGGAGGCCAGAGAAACTGAACCCTCCGGTGAAATCCAAGGAGGCTCGGTGGGCGATTTCCGCAGCTGCGGGATCCGCCGATCAATTGGAATGCACAAGTGTTCGAGAAGGAAGCGTCTTGTGCTGCAGAGACTTCTTGGAGCTTCTTCCTTCCGCTCAACCTGGGCTCCACCTTCTCGGGTTCCTTCCGAGAGTTGTGCCTGTCTCTCAAGACCAAGGGAGAGGTGCCTGTGGGCTCACACGCCTTTCGATCCCGTAAGCTGGAGAAGGATCCAGGATCGTCTTTGTGTCGTCGGAGACGCTCTTGGGAGCAGGAGAGATCTCGATCCCAGGAACATGTGGTCTCGACCTCGGTCGAGATTGCTTCTTTGGCCGCTGGCTTTTTGGCTTTGCCATCTGGCCAGTCGACTGAATTGTCGATCGACGATGTTGAAATCGTGATCGATCCGATATCGCCGATTCCGTTCGACAATTCCCTCGATCGAACCCCTAACTTGATCTTCCCAGTTGACGAGACCCAGCCTGCTGGGACTCCCATCGAAGAAGTGGTCCCTGATCCCAGGAAATCATCGGTCCTGCTGGTGTCTCCTGAGTGACCGAGTCAGCCCGTCTGATCTCGATCGAGGTCTCAGACCCACTCGACTGACAGGCTGAGGAAGAGCCATAAATTCTCTAAAAAGAGGCGACACCTTCGGTCGTCCTCATCATCCTCGGATGAGGAGAGGCTCCGGCAGAAACTCCATTGGCGCTACGAGGATCTCATGTGGCAACAGCTGATTTTGACTGGGCACAAGCAGACTGCGGCTTCCACACCAGCCATTACCTGGCTTTCACCTCCTAGGCGGAAGCCGACTCCTTCAGAGCCGATTAAGTCGGTTCCCCAGCCCACAGAGCCAGTAAAACCACCAGTTTGGCCCAAAATAGTCTCTCTACTGATTGTGGTGGAACCACTGCCCAAACAGCCTGTGGGAGGGGCTCCTTCTAAGGAAGATAGACCGGACACCAGGCTTCCCCAGCGTTTGTCAGTCATGGTCACCCTGGACCGCTCTCGGCGAGTCAAAGGTGACCTGGTTGGTCGGCTGTTATACCCGGATTCCTCGGATTTGGACGTCACCGACTTGCATTCTCATCCAGGTGATGATGAATCAACCATTGGATTAGAGATGGAGGAAGGTCCCTCGTCTTTTCAGGGCATTCTCTGCCTCATCTCTGAGTCCACAGGGATGCCCCAGCGCCAATCCAGAAAAAGGCAGAGTACCCTCTTACCGACAGCCTTAAGAGAGGGGATACCCCGAAGGAGGCCTTCCCTGTGGCTGAGGCTATTGTTGGCCCAGCCCTAGAACTTTGGCAGTGCCCTGCCTCTTGTTCAGCTCTGTCTGCCCGCATGGCACGCAAGTATGCGGTGCCCATGGGGTTCCTTGCAGAGTTTAAAAAAAGAGCACCCTTTGGCAAAGAGCTTGGTGACCACCTCTGTGTTCAGGTGTACTGGCAGTTCTGCCAACACTGACTGACCTCCTGATAAAGAGTCCAAACATTTGGACCATTCAGCCAGAAAGGTCTATGCGGCTTCCTCCTTGGGTCTTCGTCAGGCAAGTTCGGCCATCATCATGGCACATTTCTCTTACGTCCTCCTAGGGTCACTGGATTAAGTCCTCCCACATCTCCCAGCAGACACGCAGAACATGATCAAGCAGGTCCGGGATCAGGGCCGAGCTGTTGCCAAACAGCAGCTTCAGATGGCCCTGGACATTGGGGATTCTTGTGCCCGCTCGATGGCTGCCGCAGTTGCCTATCGTCGCAGGGCTTGGCTGAGGCTCTCCTCCTTCCTGGTGGATACCCAGCACAAACTAGCTGATGTGCCCTTCCTCAGGACTGACCTGTTCGGCCCAGGAGTGGCCGGTCACCTTCAGCGCATTGAGCAGTCCAATACCACCTTGGATGCTACTTCTGCCAAGGGTTCTTCGGGCAAGATCTAGCAGAAGAAAAAGAAGCCTTTTCAGCATTCTTCCCCTGTGGCTCAGCAGTCCTCCTTTCAAGGTAGACAGCAGCAGCAGGCTCAAGTTTGGCGCCCCCGGCCCAAGCCCGGACCCCAACAGGCCTGTAAAGGAGGCCGAGGTTCAGGTTCTGGAGCCTCCTCGTCCAAGCCTGCTCAGTGATGGGGTGGGGGCTGTCAACTCCTCTCCCATCACCTCTGCTCTGGGTCCTCCTATGGGGGGCCAGCTCCACCAATTCCTTTCCACCTGGTCCGTTGTCACTTCGGACAGGTGGGTTCGAAGTGGTCGATCAGGGACTGCCTCTGGAATTCGAGCAGTACCCCGGAAGCCGAGTCCTCACCCCTTGGGAGGAAAGAGTATCTGCTCAGACCCAGTCATCTGTCTGAGACGACATCGCTCAGCTCCTCCTCAAGGAGACAGTAGCTCCAGTGGTGGATCCTCCAGCAGACCCAGGCTTTGTCTCCAGGTACTTCCTGGTGCCCAAGCGGACGGGGGGCTGGTGCCCCATTCTAGATCTGCATGACCTGAATCAATATCTCAGATCACGCACCTTTCGGATGGTCACTCTGTCCCAGATCATACCATCCTTGGAGCAAAACATGTGGTTCTGTTCACTGGATCTGCAGGATGCATTCTTTCATGTCCCAATCCGTCCATCCCATCAGCGGTTCCTCCACTTCAGGGTTGAAGGGACCCTGTGTGAGTTCCAAGCCATGCCATTCAGCCTGTCATCGGCCCCATGGGTCTTCACCAAATGCATTCCAGTGGTGGTGGCCCATCTCAGGCATGGGGGGGCAGAATTTATCCTTAGCTTGACGAGTGGCTCCTAGCAAGTTCCACCCAACAGGAGGTGGAGAGGCCCAGGGACCTGACCCTCCAGACCTGCTCCCAACTCTGCCTCCTGATCAACGAGGCCAAGTTGGAGCTCGTGCCTTCTTAGGTGATGGGCTTCGTCGGGGCAGAGCTCAACTCTTGTCAAGCCAGAGCTTGGCTCCCAGAGGACTTGGGGGAGGTTCACTCCTCCTTTGCCCCGAGGAGGCCCGATGCCACATCAACCTGTTGGAGCTCAGAGCAGTCAGACTGGAATTGTCAGCTTTCGCTTCTCAGCTCCGGGGTCAAGTGGTTCAAGTCCAGATGGACAATACCACGACCATGTACTACCTCAACAAACAGTGCAGCATGCACTCCTGTCTGCTGTGCAAGAAGGCACTCCACATCTGTACCCTCATGAGCTGATTGGAGGCAGATCTCCTAGCCATCCCTGTGGCAGGAGCCTCAAACCATCTGGCGGATGCTCTCGGCCGCTTAGGCCAGACATCCCACGAGTGGTCTCTCCATCCAGAGGTAGCTTAGAGCCTGTTCTCTCACTGGGGCAAACCGATGGTAGACCTGTTTGCCTCCAGGGAAAACACCAAGCTGAGGATGTTTCAAGCCCACCCAGCTCAGCAGGGCTTGCTGCAGGGGGATGCCTTCTCGAGGCCGTGGACCCCAGGCCTCCTCTATGCCTTCCCTCCATTTCCCTTGATCCACAAGGTGCTCCTCAAGGTGAGGAGGAACAAGGAAAAGGTGAACCTGGTAGTCCCAGACTGGCTGCGCCAATTCTGGTATCCAGATCTCCTCAGCCTCAGCTGCAGGCCCCCTGAGCGGCTTCCAGCATGCCCAGACCTGATATCACTCAATCAGGGGAAGGTATTCCATCCAGATCTTCAATCCCTGCACCTCACAGCCTGGTACCTAAACAATTAGAGTTCCAGGCTTTGGGTCTTTCCGAAGATGTCTACATCATGGTGGAGGCATCCAGAAAGGAATCGACCAGGAAATATGCCTTCAAATGGAAAAGGTTTTCCATTTGGTGTCAGGGCAAGGGCCTGGACCCTCTGTACTGTCCAGTGGCTAACATTTTCAACTACCTTTGGCCTCTCCAAAGGGGATCTTCGGTCATCGACCCTTAAGGTGCGCCTGGCAGCCATCTCTGCTTACTGGGCGCGGGCCGATAAACCGACAGTGGCACAGGAGACAGTGGTCGGGTGCTTTTTCAAGGACCTGAATCACATATCCCCTCTGGTGCGTGAACCTCCACCTCTGTGGGATCTACTGCTTGTACTGGCAAAGCTCATGGGCAAGCCATTCGAACCAATGCACAAGTGTGCATTGTCACACTTGTCATGGAAGATGGCCTTCCTGATGGCTATCACATCTGCCAGAAGGACAGGGGAGATTCAGGTGCTTTCGGTGGACTCCCTTTATCTGGTCTTCCACAGGGACAAGGTTGTCCTATGTCCCCACCCGAAATTCCTTCCAAAGGTGATGTCAGAGTTTCACCTTAACCAGGTGTTAACCCAACCAGTATATTACCCTAATTACACCTCAGAGGCCGAGTACAGGCTCTATACCTAGGACCTGAGACGAGCCCTCTCCTATTTCAAGGAGAGGACAGTGGAAATTCGGGGAGAGGTTTGCCAGCTGTTTGTTACCTACGCTGAAGCCGCTTCTGGCAGACCTACAGCCAAATGGACTATTGCAAGATGGATCACATCATGCATAGGTCTGTGCTATGAGTTGGCAGGCAAGGAGCCTCCCAGAGGGATAAGAGCTCATTCTACCCGCCATACTGCTGCATCAGTGGCTGCTTCCAGGGACATCCCTATCCACGAAATCTGTCGGGCTGATACCTGGAAGTCAGCAAACACCTATATCACCCACTACCACATTGACCTTGGGTCATGCCGGGATGCTAGTTTTGTGGCCTCAGTTCTCCAATCTCTGTTCCCTAAGTAGGGGGTGTGCGCCTTGCCTCCCTCCTCCCAGAGAACTGCTAGGAGTCTGCCAAAGAGTGTGGATGAACAACATATCCACGCTCCTAGAAAAACGGGTTACTCATCTGTAACAGTAGTTCTAGGAGTGGTATATGTTGTTCATCCACACGGACCCACCCGACCTCCCTGGCTGCAGACGCACAACACCTGGCTTCCAGCAGGCTAAGATCAGGCATCATGGGCCGGAGCTGAGGTATATGCCACCCGGGTGGGTGGGAGGAGCCAGCTTGAAGACTTCTGGACCATCTTAAAGTGGAAGGGGACATGCCAAAGAGTGTGGATGAACAACATATGCCACTCCTAGAACTACTGTTACAGGTGAGTAACCTGTTTTTCTTCCAGGGGATCCCTCAGTATGCTTGACCTCTCACCCTACCTCCCCTCACATAACCTTGCAGTAAATAGTTCTGCAGTCCCTGCACAGGCCAAATTTCTTGTTGAAGGGCCATAGCCTATGTAATGTGTCACAGTGCAGCATTGTGTACATAGTTCGCCAAGGTGCAGTTTCTCCTTTTCTTTCTCTTCTTTTTTTCATAGATCTAGAATAGGGTTAGGTTTTCAGAACCTTTTGCCCCTCAGGCTCCAAAATGAATCTGACTAACAGCTACACCTAAAAGCAGCAGTCTTCAATTACAACCTGATTGGCTAATGCCATTCTATCATTAGCATACATTCTATCTCCGGGGCACCTTAAAGGAGATAAGAAATGATCTTCCTGGACATAAGTCTCCACCACTCATTCACACTATTGGGATTTGCGCCGGAGGCTCTAGGACCCATCGGGAGCAAACATTTTGCTGGAGGGTCGGCACCAGAGATGGCGCCGCGAGGAACGGCGCCGCGAGCCCTAGCTCGCGCGGTAATGCCTATCTCGGCGTCGACCCTCCAACCGCCTCAGTTCCTTTTTTCCCACCGTCGAGTGCACTTCAGTGACGACATCGCTCACCTGTCGGGAGTCAAACTTCAAACTAGCAGCATAGTTTTCAGTTTTTAATATTTTGTAGTATTATCTCGATACAGTATCGCTTAAATTTATTCTTATTTTTAAAATAAATACAATAAAGAAGTCTCAGCCTACTTTGACGGAGTCGACCATGAGCAGGTCAGGTGATGGTAGGGAGACTTCGTATGAAAGCTGTTCAGTCAGTCAGGCTGGGTCCAGTCCGCCGCCTTCTCCGGAGGGTCTGACAACGGTCAGTCCAATGCCGGGGATGGGCGGTCCCCGAAGCATAAAAATAACGGTCACACTCGCACTGCTCGCCTCGAGCTCTTCTTCGCCCAGAGGTCTAAAAAGAGAAGGCATCACTCGAGGTCGCCCTCTGATATGTCTGCGTGTAGACGCTCGGTTATCGGGGCTAGTTGCCGGTCTCCTCCTTCGGAGTTGCCAACCTCTGCTTCTGGTAGCCGACGGCTTCGACATCGGAGCCCTACCCTGCCCACAGGTAGGTCTTCAGATGAGCAGTTTCATCAGTGGGCCGCTGTTATGGAGCAATGGGCTCGGAGGTTGGTTCGGCTACCTGGCTGGGTCGCTCGTGGGCCTTCGGGCTCTTTGGGTGACCAGGTAGGGTGGTTGGACCTTCCAGGTCACGCGGCACCTTCTTCAGTGCCGTCGACTCTGCGCTTAGGTGTCCCCCCCCTCACATGGCTACGGCACAGGGGGTCACACGGATGCCCTTATCTCCTGCTCTTCTTCCTTCAAAACCTGTTTTTTGGAGTCTGGGAGTGTTTTCGGCGCCCTCGGTGTCGTGTGGCCTCTCGGCGCCATCCTCGGTGTCGATGCTGCGCTTGGCACCATCCTCCGCACCGAGTGGCTTCTCGGTGCCGTCCTCTGCACCGCGTGGCTTCTCGGTGCCGTTTTCAGTGCCGTGTGGTCTCGCGGCGTCGTTCTCGGTGCCGTGCACCTCCTCGGCGCCGGGGGCTCTCGGGGACTCCTCTTTTCACTTGTTTCCTTCTTCTTCCTCTTCTGATTTTCATTCCTTTCCTGTCCATACAATGCCTCCTGGACTGTCAGGAGATGACGTTGAACCTGACCTAGACCTTCGGTTGGGTGATGAAGTGGACAAAGCAGGATCTATTACTGCTACAGAACTTGTGGTCGAGGACCTGTCCTTTAAGTCTCTGTTGAAAAATCTGAGTTCCACACTTTCTCTCCAGACTACAGACATCGATCCTGGGAAATTGTTAAGACTCCAATATCTTCATGCCTCAGAGATCCCTACGGATTTGACTCCTCCGGTTCAGCCTTCCTTCGAGACGCTGTCTCAAATGGTATGGAATAATCCTGCTCTCACCCCTTCGGTGGCTAAATCCATTGATAGGAAATATTCAGCCCCCAAGGATCATCCCATTTTGGCATCTCAAGCCTTTGCGGATCCTATTGTAGTCCTGGCAGAGAATGATAAGGTCGTTCTTCCTCAAACTACTACAGCTCGACCTATTAACAAAGAATCTCGTAAGATAGACACCTTAGGTAAGAGAGTCTTTGCTGCTTCTACTCTAAGTATGCGTACTGCCAGTTACCAAGGCTATTTTTCCCAGTAAGAATCTATCCTGTGGCATTCTATCAAGCAAATGGTTGAAGCCCTACTGGAGTCGGATTCAAAGCCAGAGCTTCTTCAAACCATTACCAGAGGTATTGAATCTAACAACCAGCAGGTTAAAGCAGCCATGGATGCTTTTGACACTGCCTCCCGTTCAGCGGCACTGGTATTGCACCGCTTCGTCATTCCTGTTTTCACGCCAGGCTTCATGAATGACGCGCAGCAGCAGGTGATGGCATTGCCCTTTGAACTAATAGTATTTACTTAATTTTTTGTCCTAAATTTAAATGAGTTCTTCTGCCGTCTGATAAGGCAGTATTGGAATTTAATTAATACATTTCTTGAGAATTTTACCGGGTTAATTCTCAGTTCATCAGCTTTAGCCGACTGATAAATGTCACAGACTAAGAAAAGAATGGGCCTCACAGGTTTCCAGCATTGTACAGAGTGTGGGGAACCGTTCGCTAAAGCAGATCCTCATTTAATTAGTGTTTTTTGATTGGAGTTTGACCACCTCAGGAGGACTGTGAAATCTATAAAAACTTCCCTCAGTCGACTCTTGAGAGGCGACTAAGGTGACTGCCGGAGAAGATGTCTGAAAAAGCTGCTGACCCAGCCACAGATAAACTGACTACCAACCAAAAAGAACCAGAGGAACAGCCTTCTGACAAGGGCGATGGTTCCTCTTCTAAGCAATGTCCTGCTGACTATGCCACTAATCCGGCAACTGCAGGGAAAAGAAAAAAGAAGGAAAAACATACAGCAGTTGAACCACAGCCGAAAAGAGCATTAGTTCCAACCACTGAAGAGATAGTGAATGCTATCAGAATCATTCAGGCGCTCCAACCGAGTGACCGGTCCCGGCTGAGAAGCAGCCGCAGTTAAGTACCTCTGGCTCTACTCCGGTTCCCAGTTTCTTGGAACATGAAGGAGAGCTTTTTGCTCAGGATGATGATGAGGATGCTGATGATGATGAAGATGAGGACTATGGGGAACCAATTAAACATGATATTTCCCCAGATCCTCACCATCCTGACTCTCCTGACAAAAGGAACGAGGACTGTACCTCACAGTTTGCTTTTGTGAACCAAGTAGCTCAATCCCTGGACCTCCCTACTCAAGAATCTACTGAAGAGGAGGAGGAACAGGATTACATGGAGATAATGGATATGCCAGTCTCTAAAAGACTGCTACTGCCCATCCATTAATCCTTGAAGAAGCAAGTTAACAAGGTCCTGCAGACCCCCACTTCTGTGCCACCAGTTGACAGAAAGGTGGACAAGAAGTACTGGGTGGCTAGAGGTGGAGCAGAGTTCCTGTTTGGACACCCAAGCCATGAGGGAGTGATGTAGGCTGCAGCCTGTGATAAGGTTGGCATACCCTTGGCATCTCATCCTCCAGACAAGTATTCCAGGAAGATGGATTCCATTGCAAAAAGGTATACATGGGATCTTCTCTGCTTATCAGGCAGGCATCATACATGGCCTATGTTGCCAGATATCAGGGAACACTTTGGAATACTGTGATGGAGATCACAAAATATGTCCCAGCCCCTATGGCAGCTGATTTGGCGGAAGCTGGGAAAAGGGGTATGGAGGCTTCTAAATCCCAATTTAGGATGGCTGTCGATAACAGTGACACTGCAGCCAGACAAATGGCTTCTTCTGTGTCACCTAGGAGGTTTGCTTGGCTCAGAACTACTAACCTGACCCAGAACACTCAGTCCAAGGCTTTGGACTTTCCATGTGAGCCTAGCTCGCTGTTTGGGGAACAGACAGAGGCTTACATGAGGAAAATGGCTAAGTATAAGACAACATATAAGAGTGCTGCTGCTAAAGAAAAGGCATCTACTCCCCAAAAGCAACAGGCCAAGGAGGTAGGGGCAGGGAATAATACAGGCCATTCTTTCAGCCTCAAGCATATCCCCAGTATCAGCAGCAGAGAGGTTACTTCAGAGGCAGAGGCAGGAGAGGTGGCAACCAAACAAGTCCCAGCACTCAGACAGCATCCCCATCCAAGCAGACCCCATGAGGTGTCTGCTCGGGTTGGCTCCCCAACCCCAGTAGGGGGCAGGCTGGCCCACTACCTCCAGGAATGGCAAACCATCACTACAGACAAGTGGGTCCTGGAGGTAGTGGGCCAAGGTCTGGCTCTCAGCTTCAAGATCAGGCCAAAGCTGAGAGCAAGGGTCTTCAGACCCTCCTCCCCATCAGAAACAGTGTTACTGGAAAGGGAAGTATTAAATCTCTTATCCGTGAGAACAATAGAACCAATTCCTCTGGCACAGAGAGAAAGGACTCTATTCAAGATACTTCCTCACAACAAAGAAAGCAGGAGTGACGACCCATACTGGATCTCAGACATCTGAACAGGCATCTGGTAAAGCCAAAGTTCAAGATGGTGACCTTGACAACAATTCTCCCGACCTTAAGACAAGGGGATTGTTTAGCATCCCTAGACTTAAAGGATGCATATTTCCACATCCCCATAAGGCAGTCTCCCAGAAAATTCCTCAGAATCAGACTGCCATCAGGCCATTACCAGTTCAAGGCAATGTCTTTCGGACTTCTTTTGCTCCAAGGGTGTTCACAAAATGCTTGGCTGTGGTTGTGGCACACCTCAGGAGACAAGAAGTGATAGTCTTTCCTTACCTGGACGACTGGCTAGTCATAGGGCAATCCCCTCAACAGGTAAGGGAGTCTCTGACACTTACACAGTACCTTCTACAGTCACTTGGGTTCCTAGTC
Source organism: Neoceratodus forsteri (assembly GCA_016271365.2). NCBI lineage: Eukaryota > Metazoa > Chordata > Ceratodontiformes > Ceratodontidae > Neoceratodus > Neoceratodus forsteri. Next base: position 244,611,601 of record CM057451.1, read on the forward strand.
AACCTAAAAAAGTCAGTGCTACAGCCAGTAGCTCCTGGAATTCACAGGAGTCGTACTGGATTCGACGAGCGGAAAGCGGAAGGCCTTTCCTGCCTTAGACAGGGGCAGACAATCTGGTGCACTTAGCAAGTACATTCAAGCTTCAAAGCCTAAGGTCAGCAAGGCACTTCCTGCAGCTGCTGGGCCATATGGCAGCCTCAACAGCAACAGTGTCGGGGCAAGGTTCCAAATGAGAGATCCACTATCAACTCAAATTACACTGGTATCAGAAAGAGATTCACTATCAAAACTGGTGCCAGTTACACGAACCTCCTACAAGCTCTTCAGTGGTGGCTGGACATGGAAACCTCAAGCAAGAGGTTCCATTCCTGCAAGAAAATCCTTCCTTAGTGCTGACCATAGATGCTTCCTTACTGGGGTGGGGAGCACAGAAAATCACAAAAATGACCACACACTCACTGGGGTGGGGAGCACGCCTGGAGGAGCATACTGCTCAGGGCACATGGCTCAAACAAGAGTCATTGCTTCACAGCAACCTGCTGGAGTTTGGAGTAGTCTTCCTGGCACTTCAGGCATTCACCAGCATGCTGCAGGGAAAGGTGGTGCAGGTCAGGACAGACAACACAACCACAATGTACTATATCAACAAACAGGAGGCACAAGGTCAGCCCCTTGTGCACAGAAGATCTGGAGTCTGGCATACACCCTGGGAATTTCTTGTCAGCAGTCCACCTGCCTGGGAAAGACAATGTACTGGCAGATGCTCTGAGCAGGATCAATCAGAACCAACACAGTGGACCCTGAACAAGCAGGTGTTACAGATTGTGTTCAAAGGTGGGGCACTCCAGAGATGGATTTCTTTGCAGCCCCAGACAACTACCAGCTTCCTCAATTTTGCTGCAGGCCCCAGTGAGAGGCTCAATCCCTGGATGCACTGATCCTGGATTGGACAGGGCAGTTTCAGTATGCCTTCCCTCCATTTCCATTGTTGCTGAGGGTCTTGAACAAGCTCAGATCCCAGCTGGCTACAGTGATCTTCATTGCTCCAGACTGGGCCAGGCAGCCATGGTACTCTATGGTTCTGGCACTATCAGTTGCCAAACCAATCAGCCTACCCAGGAAGCACAACTTGCTGACTTCTTCCCAGGGCAGGATCCCCTACTCCAACCTTCGGTCTCTCAGGCTCAAGGCCTGGCTCTTGAGGACCTAGAATATGCTAACGTGTACCTCTCTGAAGGGGTCATGGAGGTCCTTAGGGTTTCTAGAAAGCCCTACACTAGAAAGACTTACACATCCAAGTGGAAAAGATTCTCCATTTGGTGTCAGAACAGGAATCTGGACCACACTCAGGCGGGTTTGCCAGTGGTCCTGGATTACCTAACCCTCGTTCATTCCCTTGGTCTGAGACCATCCACACTGAAAGTGCACTTGGCAGCTGTCTCAGCTTATCTGTCAGCAGGCAAGGTATCATCTCTGGCCTTGAATTCAGTGTTCAGGAAATTCTTTAAGGGGGTTGCTACGTTTGCAGCCCCCACATAGGACTCCCACTCCAGTGTGGGACCTGAACATATGTATTGCACAGCTCATGCAGCCACCTTTTGAGCCTATGTCATCAGCTGATCTCAAGTATGTAACTTGGAAAACTGTGTTTTTAGTTGCAATTACTTTGGCCAGGAGGATTAGTGAGCTCCAGGCTGTGTCCATGGAGACTGACTATATTGCATTCCACAGGGACAAGGTGGTCCTTAGGACCAACAATAAGTTTCTCCCTGAAGTGGAGTGTGACTTCCATGTCAGTCAGTCCATTACACTACCAATCTTTTTCACTGACCATTCCTCTTCAGAGGAACGTAGACTGCATAGCCTGGAGGTAAAAAGAGCTATCAGCTACTACCTGGAGCATACAAAAGGCCACAGAGGGGACAGGACCCAACTCTTCTTGACCTATGGGGAAGTAGAAAAAGGTAAACCAGCCACGAAAAGGTCCATAGCAAGATGGATTGTGGCATATATCCAATTCTGTTATGGCAAAGTGGGCAAGCAACCCCCACAGGGGCTCAGGGCACACTCCACCAGAGGAACAGCTGCATCAATAGCAGCTTCAAGAGATATCCCCTTGCTGGAAATCTGCAAAGCAGCTACCTGGAAAACAGTCCATACATTTATCAAACATTACAGCCTGGATACTCAGGCTAGGAGTGATGCCAGGTTTGGCACAACAGTCCTGCAGAGCCTGCTTCTTAAATAAGTCCTCTGCCCGCCTCCAAAGCCACTGATTGGGTAGTCTGCATTTGTCAGAATACAGTAAGATTTCCTGGGGTTTGAAGAAGACATTACTTACCATAGTAATCTTGTTTCTTCAAAATCAATCAATCAAATTCTTTATTTATCCAGGCGAACACCATTGAGCAAGCTCATTTACACGGTGGACCTGCATTACACAAGTCAAGTAACAATGCATTTATATACAGACAAATAGACAGTAGATGCAAAGTACAACAGTACAGGTGGGCCTGCAATAGACAGGATAAGTAAAAATACATTTGGGTTCAGGTAAAAGACAGTCGGTAAGGGTGTACATAACAATTGGTAACAAGTCAGTAAAATTTATACTGGATACAACAACATAACATGGTTTAATCTTCCTGTAAGATAAAGGCATTATAGTCCAGTGAAGAGATTAGTTGAAGTGGATGCTAACGAAGAGACATACATAGTCAGTTTAAAAGACCCAAGTGTATCAAGGGAGACATGTGTCGTGAGAAGTGGGCAGCCAGTGGGTGGGGGGATCTGGAACTGGGATAATACTAGGAGCAAAGGAATGAGATACTGTGGGTATACAAAGAATAGGTGGGTGAGGAGGGTGAGATTTAGGGCGGTAGATAAGTAGGTGGCTCAGGGACAAGTTATGCACTGATATAAGAAGGAAGGAGGATGGGAAAAGCAGAGGATGTGGAAGTGGGAGTAAGTAAGCTAGGATCATTGGAAGCAATTGCAGGCTTCTGTAATGTATTTTGAGTATAAGGTCTTAAACACAGTGAGACTAACAGGAGTCCTCAGTTTCAGCGATATCTTCCTGGACATAAGTCTCCACCACTCATTCACACCAGTGGGATCTCGCGGAGGCACCAGGACCCTCGAGGAGCAAACTTTTTGCGGATCGGTAGGGAGGATGGCGCGCGAGGCATATGGCGCCCCGCGGCTGGCTGTGGCAGTAGCCAGCTATCTCGGCGACGCACCCTCCAACCACCTCAGTTCCTTTTTCCCGCCCGCTGAGTGCGCTTCAGTAACGACGCGCCGCTTCGTCGGAGTCAAACTTCAAACTAGCACATAGTTTTCAGTTTATTTTTGTAATATTATCTCGATAGTAGTATCGCTTAGATTTATTCTATTTCTATTATATTTTAAATATAATAAAGAAGTCTCGACCTACTGGGCTGAGTCGACCATGAGCAGGTCAGGTGACGGTAGGGAGACTTACGTGTAAAGCTATTCAGTCAGTCAGGCTGGGTCGGTCAGCCTTCTCCTCAGCAGGGGTTCCGACAACTGTCTGTCCGATGCCCGGGGGATGGGCAGTCTCCCGCCCGGCATAAAACAAGCAGTCAGCATTCTCAGCACCGTTAGGCCTCGAAACTCTTCTTGACCCACAGGTCAAGAGAAGGCATCACTCGGTCGCCCTCTGATACGTCTCTTGGCGTGACGGTGGGATTATAAGTAGCTAGTTGCGGTCTCCTCCGTTGAGTCGCCAACTTCGGTTTCCGTCGTCTTCGACATGAGTCCTACCCCACCTATAGGAGGTCTCCAGATGAGCAGTTTCATCAGTGGGCCGCTCTTATGGGCGATGGGCTCGGAGGTTGGTTCTTCTGCCTGGCTCGGTTGCCCCAGAGCCTTGGGCTCGTCAGGCGATCAGGTAGGATGGTTGGACCTTCCTAGTTGCTGCGCGCCTCCCTGGTGCCAGCGACTCCATGCTTAGGTGTTCCCCCTCACATGGCTGCGGCATAGGGGCCACACCGATGCCCTTATCTCCTGTTTTTCTCTTCTTATGTTTTTCCAGGTTCCAGGGTTTCCTCGGCGCCATCATGGGGTCTCTGCGCTTGTCGGTGCCGTTTTCGGCACAGCGGGGCCTTCGCAGGCGCCGTCGCGGCTACCGCTGGTCTTACGCTGCCGTCCATGGTGCGGTGGAGTCTGTGGCGCGCCAGCGGCGCCGTGTGCTCGTGGCACTGCGGCGGCGCCAGGGTGCCAGCAGTGCCGCCTGGTGCTCGTGCCTCGTCCGGCGCCGTGCACCTCCACGGCGCCGCTCTCGACTCCATTCGCCTCTTTGGTGCAGGGGACCCTCGGGGACTCTCCCTTTCTATCAGTTCTTTTCTCCTCTCTTATTTTTTACTCCTTTCCTGTCCAAACAGTCCTTTCTGGACTATCAGGAGATGATGTTGAGCCTGACCCAGACCTTCGGTTGGGTGATGAAGTGGAGGAAGCAGGTTCTTTCACTGCTACAGAGCCTGTGGTCGAGGACCTGTCCTTTAAGTCTCTGTTGAGGAACCTGAGTTCCACTCTTTCTCTCAGACTACAGACATCGATCCTGGGAAAGATTAAGACTCAGTATCTTCGATGCGGAGATCCCTATGGATTTGACCCTTCCGATTCAACCTTCCTTCGAGACGCTGTCTCAAATGGTATGGAATAATCCTGCTCTTACTCCCTCGGTGGCTAAATCCATTGATAGGAAATATTCAGCCCCCAAGGATCGTCCCGTTTTGGCATCTCAAGCCTTTGCGGATCCTATTGTAGTCCTGGCAGAGAATGATAAGGTCGTTCTTCCTCAAGCTACTACAGCTCGACCTATTAACAAAGAGTCTCGTAAAATTGATACATTAGGTAAGAGAGTCTTTGCTGCCTCCACTTTAAGTATGCGTATTGCCAGCTATCAAGGCTATTTTTCTCAGTATGAGTATATCCTGTGGCACTCTATCAAACGAATGGTTGAAGCTCTTCCAGATTCCGACTCCAAGTCAGAGCTTCTTCTAACCGTTACCAGAGGTATTGAGTCTAATAACCAACAGGTCAAAGCCGCAATGGACGCTTTCGACACTGCTTCTCGTTCAGCAGCCGCAGGTATTTGTACTTGACGTCCTCCTGGCTGCATACTTCGGCTACGAATGATGCGCAGCAGCAGGTAATGGCGTTGCCCTTGATAGCTCATATCTTTTCGGTCCTCAGGTAGAGCAAGCCCTAGAGGCCACTCAGAAGACTAGGTGAGCCATTAAGCTGGCTAGACCTCCGCCTGCCCTCTCGGGGCATGAGATAGCGTCAGTTTCATAGTCGTCAGTCCTTTCGAGGCAGAGGCGGGAAGCTTCCATAAAGCCAACCTGCCCAACCTCAAAAGAAGCGCAGCAGAAAGCGCAGGGGCCTAAAGCCCCAGCCACTATATAGTGCAGGCCAAGTTCCATCCCCACTGCCCGAGGTGGAACTTTCTCCTCCGGTGGGAGGTCGTCTGACGTACTTCTACAACCAGTGGAAGTCCATAACCTCGGACAAATGGGTCCTTCGGATAATTCGCGAGGGTTATTCTCTCAATTTTCTGGACCCCCGAATCGTCCTCCCAAACGGCAACCCAGGTTGTCGACCTCTCAGTCAGACCTCCTCGCCGCCGAGATCCAGGGCCTTCTGAACAACAGGGCAGTAGAACTGGTGCCCCCGCATCAGCGAAACACAGGGTTCTACTCCCACTACTTTCTGGTTCCAAAGAAATCTGGGGATCGCCCCATTCTGAACCTCAGAAAGTTAAACAGATTCCTCCCCAGGAGAAATTCAAAATGATTTCTCTGGGTACCCTGTTACCTTTGCTGCATCAACACGACTGGCTAGCCTCCCTGGACATGCAGGAGCTTACCAGCATATCCCCATCCACCCGAGCCGCCACCAAATTCCTGAGTTTGTGGCTCTGGGTCAACACTATCAGTTCAGAGTCCTGCCCTTTGGGCTATTCTCGCGCCGTGTCTTTACAAAGTGTTGTGCAGTTCTCTTGGCGCATCTCAGGAAGCTTGGACTCGAGTGTTTCCTACCTGGACGATTGGCTCCTAGCAAGCCCTTCCAGCCAAGGGACCTGGAAGCCATTCAACGGCCTCCCGCCTTCTTACGTCCATGGGAGTTCTGCTGAATCTGAAAAAGTCACAGCTGCAGCCCTCCCAGAGGCTCCTTTTCATAGGGACTCTTCTGGACACCTCTTCCGCGAAGGCTTTCCTTCCAGAGGACAGAAGACTCGACATCCTTCAGATGGCCCGTTACATCGGGGAGAACAGATCGGTCACAGCTCTCTCGATGCAACGTATGTTGGGTCTCATGGCGTCCTCAGTGTTCACTGTACCCCTAGCTCGGTTACACATGAGGACCACCCAATGGATGCTCTCCACTCAGTGGTCACCGACCTCTCACCCCCAGTCTTATCCCATCAAGGTGACAGAGCCCTTGCGAAGGTCTCTCACCTGGTGGTCTCAAGAGAGCAATCTCCTGGAAGGATTCCCCTTTGCTCCTCTGGATCATCAGATCTCCATCACCACAGATGCATCGCTGATGGGATGGGGAGCCCACTGTCGCTCTCTCCACACTCAGGGTGTATGGACTCAGCTCGAGGCTCAGCTTCACATAAATGTCCTGGAGATGAGAGCAGTCCTCTATGCGATCCGGCTTGAAGGATATTCTTTGTCACAAGAACATTCTCCTTCAAGCGGACAACAAAGCTGTGATGTATTACATCAACAAGCAAAGGCGGTGCTCATTCTTACCCCTTTGCAGGAAGCAATGAGGTGTGGGAGTGGTGCTTGGAGCACAAGTCTCTAATTCAAGCGGTATATCTACCAGGTATACAAACGACTTGGCAGATCACCTCAGCAGAACAGAGGCAGACCCTCACAGGTGGTCTCTCGATCCAGCCGTAGCTTGGTCACTGTAAGAGTGGGGACTCAGACCTGGACCTTTTGCATCCCTCAGCATAAAACTGCCTCTCTTCTGCTCCAGAAATCCAGGGCCTGGCATTTTCTGTCAGGATGCGTTCAGGCTGCGGTGGACAAAACGCTTTCTTTACGCCTTTCCACCACTTCCTCTAATTCAGAGAGTACTTCTCAAATTCGAGTCTCAGGGGACCAAGATGATTCTCATTGCTCCCTCCTGGCCTCGGCAACTATGGTTTCCTCTACTCAACAGTATGTCGGCAACCTCTCCGAGACCACTTCCCTTGCAAATCAACCTTTTGACTCAGGGTTCGTTGGTCCATCCCAACCTGAGGTCACTTCATCTTCACGCTTGGCTCCTGAAGAGGTAGAAGTGAACGGTTCAACGTCTCTCAAGAGTCTCAGACATCCTTCTGGCTGCCAGAAGCCAGCTACTCGAAAACTTACACTTCTAAGTGGGCGTTTTCTCTCTGGTGTGCAAAGTCCTCTTGGAATCCCTTTTCCTGTCCTCCAGACAAGGTTCTGGAGTATCTTTTGGACCTATCAAACTCAGGTCTCCAGTACTCTACAGTTAAAGTTCACCTTAGTGCCATTTCAGCATACCATGAGCCGGTTTCTTCCTTGTCTCTGGCTCAGTTACCTATGGTAAAGAGATTTCTTAAAGGAATTCTGCATACCAGACCCCCTGTAGGACGTCCGGTTGCAGCCTGGGACATTAACCTTGTGCTAGACATGCTCACTCGGAAGCCTTTCAAACCCCTAGCTACCTGTGAGCTAAAATTTCTTACCTGGAAGACAGCCTTCCTAGTGGCCATTACCTCAGCCCGCAGGGTCTCTGAGATACATGCCCTAGTTACGGACCCTCTGTATACTGTGTTCCATAAGGACAAAGTAGTTCTTCATACTCATCCTAAATTTCTTTCCAGGGTTGTGTCAGAATTCCATCTAAACCAACCTCTGGTCCTTCCCTCTTACTTCGCGAACTTCCAAAATGAAGGAGAACGGTCTCTTCATTCCTTGGATGTTAAGAGACCTTAGTTTCTACTTAGATAGAACCAAGAATTTCAGCAAGACTCAGCAATTGTTTGTTTCCTTCAGCGAGACCCGGCTGGGTCAGCCTGTCGCTATCAGATGCATCTCATCGTGGTTGGTGGAATGTCTTCGACATTGCTATTCCATGGCACAGGTTAAGTTAGAAGGTAGAGTTCGCTCACTCTACTAGGCGTGGCGGCATCCCTAGCGAAGTCGCAATGTTCGATTGCAGATATCTGCAATGCTGCCACCTGGAGCTCAGTGCATACCTTCGTTAAGCATTATGCACTGGATGTTCATGCCAGGCAACATTCCGCCTTCGGCAGAACTATCCTTAATGGACTTCTGTCCTAGACGCGTGAGCTCTGGCTCTCCTGCCGCCCTTTGGGGATTATCAGCTTGGTACTCTCCCACTGGTGTGAATGAGTGGTGGAGACTTATGTCCAGGAAGATATGAAAATTGCGCACCTACGTAATTCTTGATCTTCTTGGGCGAGTCTCCACTCATTCTACCTCCCTCCCTCCATCCCCGAGCTCACGCTGTGTTTGGTCTTCACTCCTCAAATCTTTAGCCGTGAAGACTTCTTTGTTGACCCTTCTTCACGGGTCGTCGGACTATCTTATGTCCGTTTTAAGGTTAGGTTTACTCTTTACGTTAGTTGCGCTGCACCTCCTTGGTAAAAGGTACTGAGGCGGTTGGAGGTCGTCGCCGAGATAGTCATTACCGCGCGAGCCAGCACTCACGGCACCATCTCTCGCGCCGACCCTCCGGCAAAAAGTTTGCTCCCGATGGGTCCTGGTGCCTCCGGCGCAGATCCCACTAGTGTGAATGAGTGGTGGAGACTCGTCCAAGAAGATCAAGAATTACGGTAGGTACGTAATTTTCATTTCTGTAGCACGTTCCAGAGTGACGGTAGAACGAATCCTATGGCAGCTCTCCCAAAACGCGTTAGGGCTTTGGGCACTTTCAGAGAAAACAGTGAACAGCTTCTTAGGGCATAGGTTCCAGGCATATTGAGAGTCAGGCAGTCAACAGTGTACTGCAGAAGTTTGCCAGTGATAGCTCTGTATGTCCAGAGAGCTGCATTTTTATTTCGTTTGTAGTGTAGGAAGGTCCAATCTACAGCCACATATAAAGAGCAGTGATGGGTGGAGAAGGGGAGACCAGTGATGAAGCGCAGGGCTCTGTGGTAAAGTATGTCCAATTTACCGAGGTATGAAGTAGCACATTGGCTGTATATAAAGTCGGCGTAATCAATTTGGGAAAGGAACGTAGACTGAACTAACTGCCTCTTGGCCTGTGTAGTTAGTAGGCGGTTTAACCTGAAGAAGAGACCTAGTCTCTGCTTCAGTTTTTTTTTAACAAATCCTCCAGGTGATCTGCAAAGGGGAGTTTGAAGTCTAGCTAGACCCCCCAGGTATTTGAATTTTGGCACAAATTCCAGGGTTTCTCCTAGGAGGGTGGTGATGGGGGTAGAGCAGGGTAGGCTGCATGATTAATAAGTGACAATAGCATCGCCTTTGTCTTTTTGGCGTTAAGTAGCAATTTTTTACTAAGGAGCTGGTATTGAAGTATGCTGAAGTCAGCTTGCAGGTCGCTACAGGCAGTTTCAGGAGTTGTATGTCTTAGGTAGATCACTGTATCATCTGCAAACAGATGAATTTTTGCCTCATTGACGCCTGAGTCTATATTGTTGATGTAGATGGCAAATAGGAGTGGCCCCAGGATGGATCCCTGCGGGATGCCTCTTTTTAACAGATTTGAGGGGGAGAGTTCACCTTCAGCCTTGACCTGTTGGTGCCTATCAGAAAGGTAGTTGTGGAACTAATGCAAGGAGGTAGAATCTAGACCAGTATCTTTTAATGAAGAAAGAAGGAGGCTGTGGTCGACAGTGTCGAAGGCCTGACTTAGTTCTAGAAAAACGTCGCAGACAAATTTTTGTTCTCAAGCTCGCGCTGCCAGTCATTTGTCACCTTGGCCAGGGCCGTGATTGTACTATGTGCAGTTCTGAAACCAGATTGCATTGGGTTTAGCAGGTTAGTATCATCTATGAAAGATTTCCGCTGGGCATTCACAATTTTTTCCAGAAGTTTTGATAGTACCGGGAGAAGGGAGATGGGCCTGTAGTTGTTTAGATCACAGGGGTCTCCGGATTTAAACAATGGAATATAACATGTGTGGTCTTCCACAGTTTGGGGAGGGTCCCTTGAGAAAGGGACAAGTTAAATAGATGCGTAATAGGTACGGCCAAGACATGATAAGCAATCTTTAGGTAGTATGGATCGAAGGTGTCAGCGCCAGCACTTTTTCTGGTGTCCAACTGGAGGAGGAGATCTTCGACCTCTTTTAGTGAGGCAGGAGAGAATGAAAAGACTGCATCTAAGGGACTAGATTCTGAAGGTTGCGTGGTAAGCTGAGAGTGTAGGTTGCATGCAGGTGAGTTATCAAAAGCTAGCCCTGCAGTAGCAAAGTGATTGTTGAAGGCTTGTAGTGTCTCTTTATTGTTGTTGATAGTTACATTGTCAGAAATAATTTTTGAGGGGAGAGTGTTTCTGTGGTATTACCAGAAAGTTCTTTTATTGTGGACCAGAACTTGGTAGGGCAGTTGGAGGCAGTGTCGAGTTTGAGCGATAGAAAATGGACTTGGTTCCTGAATTAGCTTTGTACAGTGGTTTCTGGCTGTTCTGAAAAAGATGCCAGTCTTCGACTTTGTGGGATTGCGTGCCAGCTTCCAGAGCTTCTTTTAATGTTTGCTTGCGCGCATGTGCAAGAAACATAGTGCCATCATCAAGTTTTGAGGTGTGGCAGCCTCTTCCAATTCAGTCAGTGTGTGTTTGCAGGTGCGCCACAGTTCTCCAATGCCTGCTGAGCTGTCTATGACAGCAGTCAAAATGCACTGGAGTACAGTTGAAAGGGAGCTACGCTTCAGTGAGCAGCGATAAGATATCGCCTGCTCCTCGCCTCCCCTACACACGCACGCGCCATACTGCGTGCTCGCCCGCCCACCATGCACACACTGTGTGGCGCGAAGGGGTGTCAATCCCCGTCGGCTGTGCTGCGCCCCAAAGCAGAGTTACATATGCCACGCTGGGTGCCCACCCCAGTGTGGCTGCAGATCAGATAGCCGATGGGGTGCCCAGTCCCCCGTCGGCTCCACTGGTCCCCCAGTACAGGGTGCCGCACCTGGGAGCCCCTCAGCATGGCAACAGATGCTGTTGCCAACGGAGTGCCCAATCCCCGTCCGGCTCCACGCCCCCCTAGCCGTCCTTGTGCCATGCTGGGAGCCCACCCCAGCGTGGCAAACGTCAACGTCATCATTAAAAAAACAAAAACTGAAACTTAAAACGGTCCTCGCTATCTCTGCCCCCACCCGCGCCACCCACTGCGCACCCCGCCCTCACACCCCTCACCCCATACTTACTCCGGACTCTGGCGCGATGATCTTCGGTGGACCGGGAACACGTCTGCACTCTTCAAAGCCGACCGCAAATGAGGAAATGCCGGTAAGCTGTATAATGGGATAGATAGGGTTTTTTCAACTTTGCTGCATATCTCAGCCATTTTTTGGAATTTTTGCACCAAATTTTCAACATGGGGTTTTTGGGACCCCTTCTCATGAATGCTCTCACTGTCATTGCGTTAATCGGGCCCGAAGGGTGATTTCACAGTCACTGTGTGAAATCACCTTTCAGGACTGAGTAATGAAACGACACTGCCACTGTTCATAAGGTGGGGTCTCAAAAGCCTATGTTGAAAAATTCTGAAAATGACTGTTTTCTTAACGGTATTGCGCAGTTCCTCACGCCTCGTAAGTTCGAATTTTCAATATTTTCACTCCAGATTTTCAACATTGCCATTTTACCACCTCCTTATGAGCAGTACAGCTGTCATTTTCACATCTTGCCCAAAATGTGTTTCCGTCCATGTGCGCACAATGGTGCAGTCGTTGTGTAAATCAATGTATGGGACACATTAAGAAAATCACAGTGACACTGTTCATGAGCAGAGGTTTTAAAATGACTAGGTTGAAAATTCATGAAAAATTCCTAAAATGACTGTTTTACGAGCGCGTTGTGCAGTTCCACGCACCTTCATAAGTTCATGACTTTGTAATATTTTTAGTCCAGATTTTCACCAGTGGCATTTTTCCACACTTCCTTATGAACAGTACAGCTGGCATTTTTCACAACATGGCCGAAATGTGTTTTCACACTTTCAGCGCAGAGATGTGTGGTAGCTGTGGGAAATCATTGTTCGGGACAGATAAAGAAAATCACAGTGACACTGTTCATGATCGGAGGTCCCAAAATGCCTGTGTTGACAATCTGCTGTAAAAAATCCCCAACCTAATTACATTACGGGTGTGCATTGCACAGTTTCTATGCACGCTCGTGACTTCACCAGTTTTTTTAAATATTTTTACTGCAGATTTGCAACATTGCCATTTTTTACACCTCCCCATGAACAGTACAGCTATCATTTTTCACATCCTGTTCGGAATGTGTTTTTGCACCTGTGGTGCTAAATGCAGTAGTAGCTGTGCATAAGCAGCTTTTGGCTAACAAACTGATATTGCCACTGTTCATGAGGTGGGGTCACAAAAAACATGTTGAAAATTTGGAGTGAAAATACCAGCGAATGCCTGAGGTGTTAGGGTTTCCAACCATAGCATACTCACCCTATGAGAGAATGACAGGCATCAGGGGTGTGACTTGGGATTCTTGCTTGTAATGCTCATACCATTCCATCCTGCAGCCAGTGAGAGGCATCAAGGTATGCCTTGGACTCTTCGGCCCCAAAGTTCACCCCATTCTCTCTCTGCCCATCTCACCGTGTTTCCTGATGGAATGGGAGTGCGCATAAGGCCAAAGACCCCAAGGCACACCGTGACACTTGTCAGTGTCTGCAGGAGTAGAAGTGTGAGTGAAATGGCATGCAGTTATGCCTGATGACCCAAAGGCACACACCAATGCCTGTCACTCTCTGCAGGGTGGTGGTGGGGTTGGCTTCAGTTCAATACTTCACTGCCATTTCTATTATGCAGCTCTGTAACTTCTACACTACCAATGCCAATGCCAGCAAGCAAACATTCGGCATTGACAAATGCTTGTTAATAGTGCTGCCTTGATGTCTGCTGTAAACCAACGACACTTTCTAGCCTTTATGTGGGGTTTGACTAGGGGTGTGTGGGTGTTAGAGTGCTGGATACAATTTTGTGGAAAATGGCATACGCTGTTTCTACTGATTTGGCTAAATAAAAGGTCTGCCAAAGCAGGGAGGCTTTCAGGTCATTGTCATTGACATATGCAAGCGGGTCAAAATTCTGTTTTGACCTTTTGGTAGAGAACTTTGCTGAGGCTGTTGGTTTAGGGACTGCTCTTATGCCAGCAATAAAGCAATGGTCACTAACATCAGCAGAAAAGATCCCAGCATGGGAGAAGAAATGGGGTTTGCTTACTAGAAGTACATGTAATAGTGTACTTTTCGTAGGGTTTTTCTTATTGATACGAGTAGGTTCATTAATAAGTAGAGTGAGCCCATGAGAGTCGCAAAAGGATTTAAGTGGAAGAGATGCGCTTGACAGCCAGTCGTAGTTAAGGTCCCCTAGTATAATTATTTCCATTGTGTTGGTACTCTTAGTAGATGATAGGTGGTACAGGAGCTGTGACCCCGAGGACAGGGGTCTATAACATCCTATGACACGGAGGGCCATTGATGTAGATATTTCGATTTTTAAGGACAGGCATTCAAAGGCATTGGCAATTGATGTAGTGTCGAGGGTAGCGACCGTAAACTTGTCCCTAACATAGATGGCTACACCACCACCTCTGGTTAGTCTGTCGGCTCTGAATAACAGATAGTTGGGGATATTGACCTCTTTGTCTGGCGTGGATGGACGAAGCCAGGATTCAGATATGACAAGTACATCCGGCTCCGTGTGGATAGTCCAAGCCTGTATTGAGGTGAGTTTCTTTAAGAGGCTACACACATTAGCATGCATAAAGCTGATACCTTTATACTTCATGACTTCGGACAGTGAAGGAATTGCTTGTATAGGACCAGGGTTAAGTTTAACAGTACCTGAGCATAGCAAGAGGAGGAGTACAACTTTCCTCAGGGCAACAAGTGGTAATTTGGAAGAACTAAACCTTCTTTGGCTAGTGGGAGTATTGGCGTAGGAATGCAAGGACCTATTCTTTGTACTGTTCAGTCCTAGTGATACATATGCTAAGACCCTAGCCATATGACACCAGTAGATGCAGGTACTGGGCGAGTAGGTAACATTCCTTGGGTAGGTAACGAGATGCCAGTGGCTGTCCGAGAGGGAGACTCGGCTGAAAGTGGCTACGACAACTTGAGGGCATAGCACGAGTTGTATAGGGGCTCCATGAGTAGACATTCTTATGATAGGGGATACGAGTCCTCTTTGGGGTAAATTCCATCTGGCGTGTACCCTAATAACGGTAGGGTGCATAAGGCGGTAAATAGGTAGAGCCAGATTGCAAGTTCCATGGTTAAAGTTTGGGGTCAGAAAGAGAAACAGTTGTAAGGGCTTAATCTGGGCAGGTATCACCAGGTAAGGCTACGCACACGGGTCTGAAAAGGGATATAGGTGCCGATACCACTTGAAGGGATCAAGGAGATGTTTCTATGGCACAGTGACTAGAGATAGTTACAAGTCATAAACCTGATCTAAGAAGTTGTTTCTTCCAAGGGAATCTTACTGTATTCTGAGCTCCCACCTTCCTCCCTACTAGGACCTACAGGGCACTGCAAACTGACTGTACAATTGATGTTGGAAACCTGTGGGTGCCTACTTGTTTCTTGGCATCTATTGATTTGAGTCTTAGGAGGTGCCCTCCATTATTTATGAGGTGTTTGCCCCTAAAAAGGGTGATTGATTTTGTTTTGTTAAAATAGATTAGTTAGCTAGTTTGTTTAGTGTCTGCATGCTTTGTAAGGATCTGATGGTTGCAGGAAGTGCAAGCAGGGGCAATGGTTTGAAAACTCAGCTCGAGTCTAGCATTCCACTATTAGAATAGGTTCTATTAACCATTTCGGCTCTGGGGCAGTCCTATGGTGAGACCATACTGCATTTGTCAGAATACAGTAAGATTCCCTTGGAAGAAACAAGATTACTATGGTAAGTAATGTTTTCTTATGGAGCAGTGGGTACAGCATCTGTCTCTTCTGCCCTTGACTGTGGACCCGATTCCTGGACCTTCGGGTCTTGGAGCTGCTGGCCCAGGGCCGGGGCAGCAGGGGCAGGATGTGCGTTTGGTGCGGCGACAGAGAGTTCTCCTGTCCTCCATTTGCCTAACCCCTCACCAAGTTTCCAGTCAGGGCCGCACAGGTACCATTTTTCTTCCCCTTTCCTCTAGGTTGGACAGGGGTCCAGTTTCATCTGTGATGTGGTCGGTGCGGGTTCGGTGCTCGACATGGTGTCGGAGGCTTAGGTGCCATGTGCGGTGTCGACCTCGGTGCCGCTGTGTGGCATCAATCCCGTGCCAAGTGCGATCAGCCATTTTGGTGCCATACGTGGTACCGAGTTCCTCGACGCTGATGCACATTCCAGTGACTCTGTGTTCCCTTCACCTGGACCAGACTTCGGTCTAACAGGATTGGTCCTTGATTTCTCAGGGGTGGCGGTAGAACATGATGAGTTTGATCCTGATCTCATTTTGTCTGATGGCGCTGAGGACGACTCAGTTTGTGACCTGGAGAGCAAGCCTTCTGTCTCAGCGGAATCCTTAGTCAAAGACCTTTCTTTCAGACCCTTCTCAGAAATGTAGGATCAAACCTGGCTCTCCAAACCTCCTCTGTGGATCCAGGGAGGCTCTTGCACTTCGAGTTCCTTCATGTTCCTAACATTCTTACGAACTTTACACCCCCTGTGCCTCCATCCTTTGAGACCTTGTCAGAGGCAGTGTGGGCTAGGCCAGTGCTTATCCCTTCTGTGGCCAAGGCCAGAGATAGGAAGTACACCCCTCCTAAGGAAATACCCTTCCTGGCAGCACAGACTTTTGCAGATGCTTTAATGATGCTTGTGGAAAATGATAAAGTTGTTCTCCCCCAGGAGACCTCAGCATGACCTATCAGTAAGGAGTCTTGTAAGACTGACACCTTAGGGAAGTGAGTTTGTAACCACAACCCTAGTGATGCTTATTGCCAGTTATCAGGGTAATTTCTTTCAATACATGTACACCCTGTGGAACACTCTTAAATCAATGGTTGGGAATCTTCCAGAGTCTGATGTTAACATTGAGCTTCTTCAGACTATCACCAGAGGCATAGAGTCCAGCAATCATCAGCTAAAAGCTTCTATGTATGCCTATGATGCTGCCTCTAGGACCTGTATCAGGTGGCACTCCTGGCTCAGAACATCAGGCTTCTCACCCAAGGCTCAGAGGCAGATGATGAATGTTCCCTTTGATGGTGCTTATCTGTTCAGCCCTCAAGTTGAACAAGTGCTAGAGGTCGCTCAGAAAACTAGGACTGCCATTAAGATAGCCAGGCCAGCTCTTGCGGCCCCATTAAAGGGGCAGGAACCGTTGGCAATTTTGTAACAGGCAGTCCTTTCGAGGTAAAGGTTGAGGAGCCTTTAATAGAAACCAAACTCCTCAGCTGCAAAGAAAATGCAGCAAAAGGCACAGGGTCTGAAAGTGCCCAGCACCAACCTCTGAAAGTCCTGCCCAGATCCCACCTCGGCTGCCTTAGGTGGATATCTCTATGGCATTGGGGGGGGGGGATCCGACTCAGTTTTACAACCGGTGAAAGACCATTACAATGGACAAATGGGTCCTCAGGATTATCCAGGAGGGATACCCTCTCAATTTCACAGAGATTCCCCCAGATCTTCCACCCAAAATGACAGCACAGCCTGTCTCTGCTCCAGTCAGACCTTCTTACTTCTGAGATACAGGGCAGTAGAAGTTGTTCCAGTCAGTACAGAACATGGGTTTCTACTTTCATTACTTTCTGGTCCCAAAGAAAACAGGCAGCATGCGCTCAGTTCGACCTCAGAAAGTTAAACAAGTATATGTTCAGGAAAAGTTCAAGATCTCTCTGGGAACACTACTACCACTGATTCATCAGTACAACTGGTTGGCATCCCTGGATATACAGGACGCCTACCAACATGTCCCACTGCACCCAAGTCACCACAAGTATCTCCGCTTTGTGGCCCTGGATCAGCACTACCTGTTCAGGGTCCTACCCTTTGGGCTCTCCTCAGCACCTAGAGTGTTTACAAAGTGCTTCGCAGTTCTCATGGCACATCTCAGAAAACTGGGCATTCCCGTCTTCCCCTACCTGGACGATTGACTCCTGGCAAGTCCATCCATGCAGGAGACGCAAGAAACAGTTGCCACTGCTTCACAGTTCCTCAGATCCATTGGGGTTCTGTTGAATCTGGAAAAATCCCAGCTTCAACCCTCCCAGCAACTACTCTTCATAGAAGCCCTCCTGGACACCTCCAGGGCAAGGGCTTTCCTTCCTGAGGACAGGAGAAACAACATTCTTCAGATAGCATGCTACATCAGAGAGGACAACTCTGTTAGAGTTCTTTCAGTGCAGCAAATGTTGGGTCTCATGGCATTATCTGTGTTCACGGTGCCTGTAGCACGTCTACACAAGAGGACCACACAGTGGATGCTCAGCACACAGTGGTCACCGACCATGCACCCACAGTCCTTCCATATAAAGTGACAAAGTCTCTGATGAGGTCACTTGCATGGCAGATTTAAGAAGACAAGCTTCTCCAAGGTCTGCTTGCCCCACCAGAATCTCAGATCACCATCACCATGGATGCATCTCTGATCGGTTGGGGAGCTCACTGCCAAGATCTCCACACTCAGTGGATGTGGAGTCAGGAGGAGTCCCATCTGCACATTAGTGTTCTAGAGATGAGAGTTGTCATGTACATTGCTCGAGCCCTAGAAGGCCTTTCTGTCAAGGTAATTCTTCTTCAGACGGACAACAAGGATGTGATTTATTACATCAACAAACAGGACGGAGCACACTTCTACCCTCTGTGCAGGGAGGCCGTGGGGGTGTGGGAGTGGTGGCTCAGAACACAATGCTCTATTTCAGGCAGTCTACCTACTGGGAACTCAGAACAACCTGGGGATCGCCTCGGCAGGACAGGCGGATCCCTAGGAATGGTCATTGCACCAGACATCATGCAATCGCTGTTTGATGAATGGGCAGTCCAGACCTGGACCTTTTGCTTCCCCACTCAACATAAAACTGCCTCTGTTCTGCTCCAGAAATCCAGGACCTGGTGTTTTCTGTCAGGATGCATTCAAACTGTGGTGGACAAGACGCTTTCTGTACGCATTTCCTCCTCTTCTGTTGGTTCAGAGGGTGCTGCTTAAATTGGAGGCACAAGGGGGCAGGATGATTCTAGTCGCCCCATACTGGCCTCAACAGATATGGTTCCCATTGATCAACAGGTTATTAGAGGTTCCCCTGAGGCAACTCCCTGTATGAACGGACCTCCTGACACAGGGACCTTTGGTTCCCCCCAACCTGCGCTCCCTTCATCTCCATATCTGGCTCCTGAGGAGATAGATGTGGGTAGGTTTCAGGTTTCTCAGAGAATCTAGGAAATCCTCCTGGCAGCATGTAAGCCCTCCACTAGGAAGACTTACACAGCTAAATGGAAACCCTTCTCAATTTTGTGTGAAATCCCTTCTGGACCCATTTGTTGCCCACTAAATAAGGTGCTGGAGGACCCTTTGAGACACTTAAATGCAGGACTGCAGTACTGGAGCAGTAAAGGTACATCTCAGCACAATTTGTGCCTACAATGAGCCAGTACAGAATATGATGCTGGCTCAGTTACTGCTAGTCAAGAGAGTCCTTAAAGGTATCCTGCACACAGACCTCCAGTCAGGAAGCCGTGGCCACATGGGATATTAACCTCATGCTAGATATGCTCACCCATAAACCTTTTGAGCCTCAGCCACCTGTGACTTGAAGTGTCTGACCTGGAAGACTGCCTTCTTAGTGGCTATTACTTCCACTTGCAGGGTTTCTGAAATCCATGCCTTGGTCACAGATCCTCCATATACTGCCTTTCACAAGGACAAGGTGGTATTTCGTACTCACCCTAAATTCCTACCCAGGGTGGTCTCGGAATTTCACCTTAATCAGCCCTTGGTTCTTCCTACTTATTTTGCAAACTCTCAGAATGAAGGGGAACACACCCTTCACTCCCTGGATGTCAAGAGGCTTGCGATTCTACATCGACAGAACAAAGAGATTTGCAAATCCAAGCAACTCTTTGTATTGTTCAGCATGGCCCGGCTGGGTCAGCCTGTTGCCATTAGATGCATTTCTGCATGATTAGTGGCATGCCTTTACTATTGCTACTAGATGGTGCAGGTCAAGTTGGAAGGTTGGGTTTATGCCCACTCTACCAGAGTGGTCACGGCATCCCTGGCAGAGATTTGTAATGTGCCCATTGCAGATGTTTGCAAGGCAGTTACTTGGAGCTCAGTGCATACTTTTGTGACTCACTACACTCTGAATGTCCATGCCAGACAGCATACTTCCTTTGGCAGGACAATCCTTAGTGGACTTCTGTCCTGAGTGAGCTCTGTGTCCTGCTACCCTGCTCAGGGGATTGGTTCTTAGCTTGGTACTCTCCTAATAGTGTGAATGAAAGGTGAAGACTTTTAGTCCAGAAGATATGGAAATGACGTACCTACCATAATTCTTGATCTTCTTGGATGAAGTCTTCACCATTCGTTCTAGAACCCCTCACCACCCCGAGCTCACTCATCCTGTTTCTGATCTTCACTCCCTTGTTGGTCTGGGCTGTGAAGACATTGTTGAGTTGACGTTTCTTACACATGTCATCTGGGATATCTTATTCCCAGATTAGGTTAGGTTTTCCTAAGTTTAGTTATGCTGCACCTCCTCAGTCAAAAAGGTAGTGAGGCAGCCGGCCTGGTGGCGCTGAGGGTTGAGGCGCTGGATGCCACACCGGTGACCCGGGTTCGGGAACAGACTCAGGCCACCGGGGCCTGGCAGGGGAAAGTAAGGATCGAGCGTCCCACAACAGGTCTCCTTCCTCTGGGGAGGCTGGGTGCACTGCATTGCACTGCAGTGGCGACTGGCAGATGCCAGCTGTACTGCAGTGGTGTGTGCAGCGGTGGGGGGGAGCGCGGCGGACGTCAGCTTGGAGGTTCTCTGATGCCATTGCACGTCCGGCTCCCAAGGGGACAGAAAATCGGCAGAAAATGGCGGGGCAATCCCTGCAGCTGATGCCGCTCTGTGCCCCCGGATATGAGAGGTGCCTTGCTGGGGGTGTGGCTGACCCCCGTGAGCATGGGGCAATTATCCGTGCACCAGACCTGGTCCGGGGGTGAGGGTGCCGGTGGCCAGGAATCGTGGGGCACGTTCTGCAGGTAGAGCATAAATAAAGATGATATAAAAAAAGGTACTGAGGCAGTTGGAGGGTTGACACCGAGATAGCCTATACAGACGTGAGCCAGTCTCACAGTGCTGCACATGCACGGTCCTACCTCAGCACCAGCCCTCCTGAAGATTTTTGGCTCCCACTGGGTCCTAGTGCCTCCAGCATAGTCCCAATAATGTGAATGAATGGTGAAGACTTCATCCAAGAAGATCAAGAATTACAGTAGGTACATAATTTCCATTTACACCCATTTACTACACCTACATGGATGGCCTGTATTTTGTTAATTCCTTCTTTTGGAATGTCCCTGCCTGGATCGAATGTGTATTTATTTACACTTTGATACACCCTCCTGCCTGGATTGCTTCTATGTACTGATTGCATTGACTAAACACATTACAGATCTCATCTGTGTCAATCTTCACCATTCATCACCTTTGGGTATGTGGCGGAGGTCGTGACCTCGCAGGAGCTTTTTTTTTTGGGATGGGTGGAAGCAGCACCATTAAGCGCCACCCTCGAGGCCCAGCGCACTGCCTGGCACTCACAGTTTGGATGTTGGTGTGTCGACCCGCCCTCCGCCAGTTCTTCATCTCCACCATAAATTCGCACCTCATGAGGCTGCTTTCTCAGGCCTATCTGCGTATTGACTCCGTGTCAGTGACACCGAGCGTAGTGTGGTTTCCTGCTGGTTCTGTTTTCGCCTCCACTCGACTGCGCTGTGGTAAGACTGTTTCTTTCTTTATTTTTCAGCGACATCGAGTCTTTGTTTAAATTGTATTTCCGTTGATCATGTCTCCGGTCAGGGTGCAGAAATCGTTAAGCGGGGAGGCCCCCATGCGTTGGTCCCGTGTGGCCGCAAGTAATCTGCGTTATCAGCTAGCATGATCGTTGCCTCGCGTGTCTTGGCCCGCTTCACGACATGGAATATGCGACACCTGCTTCTCCATGGACCGTTGTGTCATCAAGCAACACGCATGGAAAGTTGGACGAGCTCTGCCGACTTTCGGGGGATGGGCGCACATTCTTCAGGCCAAGCCACTGTCTCTCAGCCTTTCCTCTGGGTCCCCTCCTGGTTCTATATGGACCGTGGAGGAAGGGGCTTCTGCTTCTAGTAGCCTCGCCATAGCAGAAGCCCCTTCCACGGTGCAGGAAGCCCAGTCTGTTCCCCACCCCGGGGGATGGATGGGAGGCACTGCTCTGGCAATCGCCCCTTCAGGGCCAAAGGCTCCCCCAATGTCGGTTTCTCGGGCTGGGAAGCCTGGGTCATCACCGTCCTGGACGCCATCTGTCGTTGCAGTCTTGGGACTCAGTGCCGTTCGTGGCACCATGGGTCCTGATGGTGCCGTGGTCGGCGCCGGTCCACTGCTCAGTGCCGTCTCCACTGTCGACACCGCTGTCGGCGCCATGGGAGGTTCTACGTTGCCGAGTGAGGACATGGTGCTGTGGGAGGTGTCATAAAGCGGCACCGAGAGAGCTGTCGGTTCTGTCGTCTGCGCTGTCCTGACTCAGTGCACTTGTCGGCGCCATTCTCTTCTCCTCTCGGCACCGTGTCTTCTTCAGGCACTGTTCACAGTGCCGTTGGAAGGTTCGGCTGGCTCTGGTGCACATACCCACCTTGTGCCTCCTTTGGTCAGGATGGCAGCAGGCATACGCCACAGTCTGGCACGGACTTGGTCTCTACCTCCTCTGAGATGGAGTCCGAGTCTGGGTTGGGCTGGCTGTCCAGTTCTCTGGAGTTGGCAGCCCATGTAGACACCCTTGTAGTTTCCTCGGCTGATTGGAACCAGCCTCCCTGAGAGCAGGAAGTTGCCCCGAGTCTAGGGTCGGAGTGCTTAACAGCAGGCAGTGGTGCAGGCCACTATTACTCTGCAGCCTGGGCTTCAGGGGTTTTTCTGTCCCTCGATTGGGGTACCCTCTGGTGATGTGCCTGGATTGCCCAACTTTGGGGCTGATTGGAGCACCCAGAGGGAGGTGCCTACTCCTGGGTGGTCCCTCGAGGATGGACCAGGGCTGTCAGCTGCTTAGGCTGGGGTTTGCGGTGGAGGGCTGTTTCAGAGTCCGAGGGTTGAGGGTCAGGGTTCGATGCGGCGACCGTTTTCCGGGACCCACTGGGGTTCGGGAAGGAGTGATGGCGTGGACGCCCTTCCTTCTCAGTCTCCTCGAGAGGGCTTTGGTCTTGGAGGTAGGGACCGTCCTTTGAGTTCACGGTCCCGGTCACCCCACAGGGGGGAATTCTCGGCACAGCCTAGGCAGTTTCTAGCATGGTTGATCAGCTGTCGGCTGTTGGGTTTTCCGAGCTCCTTCTTCTCTTGAGGCTTCTGGTGTGCTCTCTTGCCTGGACAGAGGATGCTCACCTTCTGCCATTGGCCTTGCCCCCACTCCTCTGTCACCATCTCCTGCACCCCACGCATTCTTGGTCCTAGGGTCCTCTTTTCTGGGAGCAATTCAGTGGTGTGTGCTCACTTCCTTCATATGTCAGGCTATGGACAGACAGGTGTTCCACCTTCCCCTGAGCAGCCAGCCCCATGATCTCCAAGGTCCTCCGCCTCATCCTCTCTTCAGGGAGAGGAGCCGCTGTCCACATCTCCCTGCTGCTGATTTTGCAGAGCATCAGCATTTCCTCGTGAGGATGATGGAGGACCCTGATGTCACCCCACCCACTCAGCACATTGAGCATTTGACGGCGCCTTCTTAGGCGATTTCAGTGCAGACACCCTTGTGGTGCCTGCCTGGCCTGCACATTTCCAGGAGGCATCGTTGCGATTCTGGCAAAGGCCCTTTTCAGAGTCCCAGCCCCTAGGGACCTGAGCCAGAGGTATTGTGCTCCCAGAGTCTCCAGGTCATATGCCTCATCCTCCATCAGGACTAACGCAGCTGGACACTCCCGATGGGCTTCACGCCCTCCCGTGACTGGCACCGGATCAAGATTCCATGGATTTTGACTTCTGAGGACCTTCTACTCAGCATGGTTGCTGCTTTCAATTTATGCACATCAGGCCCACTATGCTACCTATGATAGGTTTCTGTGGGCCAGGCTAGTCAACTGCTAGCCTCTATACCTGATATGGAGGTAACCAAGCAAGCCATTGCACTCTCTGCACGTGGCCTGAGCTAGCAAGGCACCAAGTGAGGGCATCTTACTGAGCCAGTGAGGTAGCTTCCAGGGTCGTGAGGACAACGATCTGTACTAGGTGGGCAGCATGGCTGCATCTTTCCCAGTTGTCACCCTTGGCTCAGCGTGGGATGATTTCCTCTGCATCCGAGAACCCATCTTTCCCCTATAGGGTGAGGCGAGGTCTGTCTGGGCAACCTCCTGCCCCTCCGGGATCCCTGTCTCACTCTCCCCAGTCTCAGGCCTCATCAGACCCATAAAGGTTCTCCATCCCAGTGCCTCGCCCACTGAGAGCTAAGGGACTTAGTCCTTTAGGGTCTAGGGTTCCCTTCGGTCGGGCTCGGTACTCACCCAAAGGTGATGAATGGTGAAGATTGACACAGATAAGATATGAAAATTACGTACCTACTGTAATTCCTGATCTTTTTGTGTATCTTCACCATTCATCACAATCTGATCCTCCATCCCCTGGGGCCTCAGTCTCTGGTCCCCTTCCTCTCTGTGCCCTCCCCTTTCCGCTGGTCAGGAGCGGGGTGACCTTGGGCACACAGGGGAATTTTTACTTCCTGTCAGGAGGGGAGAGGGATTGAGGGAGGGGGTGCTTCTCTCCTCAATGCTTCGGCTCCACCCCTTTGGGGGTGGGAGTTGGTGGTTGCCCTCTCTTCTTTTCTCTCTCTCTCCTCCTGTATCCTACTCCGTTCTTGTCCTTAGGGACTCATCCCTCAAATTAATTTAAGAAACTTTTGTTTCTTATCTCCATATATTGGTTTCAGGGGGAGTACAGCCCTGTTTCAAACACCATGAAGTCTTGCTATATTAGGACCATTGCAGTCATTCCCCACACTTGAACTGCCCCGGAGAGGAAACAGTTAACTCCAGAGTGATCTGGAGTTCCACAGCGCGAGGGCGCTGTTCAAAGCTCTATCTGGCTAGTTTCAAATGAAACTGTCAGATTCTTTACTCCGCTTCACTGAACAGTCGCTCCGGAGATCAGCTCCTTCAGCTCGGTTCATTTCTCGGTTCAATCGAGTATTTTCGGTTCATTGGAACCGCCAAAAAGTATTTATTTTACCGCATTTCGTTAAAAGCTCTATCTGGTAAACCGTAGTACAGAAATTAAGTCTGTGGGAAATTCATTATCGGTTCGGTTTTGAACCGATCGGCTTGTTAAAATATATGTATCAAACTGTTTGTTGGGCTTTTAGAGTGCGGTTCCCGGTTCTTATCGGTTCTAAAAAACTAACTTTTATTTGGGGTTTTCAAATACCCGTGACACGTTAGGAACCGATAAGGGTGTCTTGCCTGGCACTGCCATTAAAAGGGCAAGTTTTGGTTAGGCTGGCATTATGTCTAGAAACCCAAAGAAAACCGGGCCCACTGGTTTCAACACTGTGATGTCTGTGGGAAGCCTTTGCCAAGGCTGACCCACACACCACTTGTGTTTATTGTCTGGGGCTGACCACCTCCTGTCAGACTGCCAGGTGTGTAAAAATTTCCTGCAGCCACCCTGAAAAGAGATTGTGCCCAGGAACGAGAGGCTAAAAGTCCGCTGGACCCGATGGTCAGCCCGGTCCAGTACCCACTGACCAGAGGGAGTGCCCCTGACCAGGCGAGACTCCTCGGCAAAGGAAGGCTGGTTCAGAGGAACCAGTCCCAGCAAAAGACAAAGAAATCAGCAGGTCTGAGTACAAAATTGTCTCTCCAACTGCTGCAGAGATAGCTAAAGCCATTCAGATTGTCCAATCTTTGTCTCAGGGATCTGTCGAACCCCTGCATCTGGGAAAAGGTGGCTCGTTCAGTCCCAGTGGTTCAGGATTATGATGTTGAGGATTTTATGAACCACATGAGGGGAGGAGGAATTTGAACAGTATGTTTGTGACTGGGAAGGTCTGGACGTGCCCATTGAACGGACATTTCTCCAGATAGACCTTTAGAATCTCCCCTATGCTGTCTGAGTCCCTTCTCTTTTATGTTTTACAAAGGTTGCAGAAACCTCCAGCTTCCTTTAGAAGAGGCTGTGGCTGAGCAAGAGGAGCCTGATTATGTTGAAATGATGGATATTCCAGAGTCTAGAGGTTGTCTATTCCTTTGCATAAGTCATTTAGGAAGCAAACAACAAAGATTTTAAAATCCTCATTCTGTCCCTCCTGTAGATAAAAAATGGACAGAAGGTATACCTTATCAGGCCCTGATACAGACTTCCTCTCTGAGCAGTGTAGTCATGTAGGTGTGGTGCAAGCTGCAGCCTGTGACAGCATATTCCCTGGCCTCACATCCTCCTGATAAGGATTCCAGGAAGATTGATGCCATGGCTTAAAAAACAATATATGGCAGCTTCTTTGGGACTCAGGCAGGCTAATTATATGGCTTATGTGGCTAGATATCAGAAATCTAGATGGGACACTTTATTGCAGTTAGCCAAGCAGCCCAGGGTCAGCTGGCTAGTGAGTTGGAACAAGTGGCTGCTGATGGCATTGAAGCCTCTAAAGTTCAATTTCATACTGCTGTTGATGTTAATGATGTTTCCTCTAGGGTCATGGCCACTTCTGTAGCTTTCCGTAGGTTGGCATGGCTCAGATGCACTAATCTGTCCCAAGATACTCAGTCAAAGGCTATGGATTTTCCTGTAACGGGAAATTCTCTGTTTGTGATCAAACGGAAAATTATATGAAAAAGATGGATGAATATAGAACTACCTACAAAAGTGCCCAAGCTAAGGAGAGACATGCCACTCCACAAAGGCACACTTCCAGGGTAGGGGTAGGCCTTCCACAGGCCCTTTTACCAATCTCAAGCCTCCTCTGCTTTTCACAGAGGGTTTTTTCAGAGGCAGAGGTAGACGGGGCATGGTAGACAGTCGCCTCCCTCAGCCTAAAGCTGCTGCCAAGCAGGCACCCTGATGGGGTGCCCAGGGCCATTCTCCTGTACCAGTGGGGCAGGTTGGCTTATTTCAGCCAGAACTGGCTGTCCCTAACTCGGACAGGTGGGTTCTGGCTAGTAAGCCAGGGCCTGGTTCTCAGCTTCAAACAGTTCCCAAAGATGAGAGCCAGGCAATTTCCACCTGCAAACTCTTCAGAAGCCCTTGCTTTGGAAGCAGAGGTTTCTTCCCTTCTGTATTGCAAAGCAGTGGAAAGGGTCCCCCCTTGCCATCAGGGCAAGGGACTGTACTCAAGATATTTTCTTACCCCAAAAAGACAGGAGAATGGCCCATCTTAGACTTAAGGTACCTGAACAAACATCTATTGAAACCAAAGTTCAATGTTAACTCTAGCAATGATTTTGCCTTCCCTGAGGCCAGAGGACTGGTTAGCTTCCCTGGACCTCAGGGACACCTATTTTCATGTCATGATCAGGCCTTCTCACGAAAAGTACCTCAGGTTCGAACTGCTCTCTGGCCACTACCAGTTCAGAGCAATGCCCTTCGGCCTAACCTCGGCTCCAAGGGTATTCACAAAATGTCTAGCTGTGGTAGTGGCTCATTTAAGAAGGCAAGGGATTGCTGTGTTTCCCTACCTGGACGACTGGCTCATAGTGGGTCAGTCTCCAGATCAGTAAAATCCACTTGCAAGTCACCCAGCAGCTTCTCACTTCCCTGGGATTCCTGCTGAACTTCAAAGTCAGTTCTGGAACCTGTTCAGGTTCTAACTTTCATAGGTGCAGAATTGAACAAAGTTAGCCAGGCATTTCTCCCTCGGAAAGAGTGGACAGGCTCATTGCCCTGGCATCCTCCTTTACCCTGCGGGTCTCTCGACCAGCAAGGCACTTTCTGCAACTCCTAGGGCACATGGCTGCTTCCACAGCTGTCG
Organism: Neoceratodus forsteri; assembly: GCA_016271365.2. Taxonomy (NCBI): domain Eukaryota; kingdom Metazoa; phylum Chordata; order Ceratodontiformes; family Ceratodontidae; genus Neoceratodus; species Neoceratodus forsteri. The sequence continues at coordinate 244,638,929 of CM057451.1, forward strand.
TGCAGGGAGCAAGATTTCAGATGAGGGACATCCAGTTCCACTTGAGGTCCTATTGGTCTCAAAGGAGGGACCCCCTTACCAAATTAGTCCCGGTGACCAAAACCCTGATCCTGGCCCTTCAGTGGTGGCAGGATCAAAGCAATCTTACTCAAGGGGTTCCCTTTATACCCGTTTCCCACTCCCTCACCCTCACCACGGATGCCTCCCTGTTAGGGTGGGGGGCTCACTTGGGCGACCTTTCCACTCAAGGAGTGTGGTCCCCCCAGGAATCTCTGCTCCACATCAATCTTTTGGAACTCAGAGCTGTTCTTTTAGCTCTTCAGGCTTTTGCAACTGTTGTCCAGAACAAAGTAGTTCAAATCAGGACAGACAACACCACAACAATGTGGTACATAAACAAGCAAAGGGCACTCGGTCACAGCCTTGTGCACTGAAGCAATGAAGTTGTGGTCTCTGGCTTACTCCTAAACACCTCTCCTGATCGTAATTACCTTCCAGGAAAGGACAATGTCCAAGCGGATGCTCTCAGCAGGATTTCCCAGGGCCATCACGAATGGTCTCTGAATCCTCAAGTATTGGGGTCGGTCTTTGCCAGATGGGGCACCCCTCAGATAGATCTCTTCGCAGCCCCAGACAACCATCAACTTCCTCTATTTTGTTGCAGGCCTCCAGTGCTGGGCTCAGTCCCCCTGGACGCCTTTCTGCTGGATTGGAAAGGGAAATTCCTATATGCTTTTCCCCCCTTCCCTCTCCTCTTCAGGGTATTGGTAAAAATCAGAACTCAGCCCTGCAAAGTGGTTCTGATTGCTCCAGACTGGGCCAGACAGCCCTGGTATCCTCTCCTCCTGTCCTTGACAATCCACCCTCCCCTGACCTTGCCCAGGACCCACACTTGCTGACCTGTGCACAGGGAGAGGCGGTACCTGGACCTCAAATCCCTCCACCTCAAGGCTTGGTTCTTGAGGAATTGAAATTGCTGATTTGCACCTTTCTCAAGGGGTCCTGGATATTTTAAAGGCTTCTAGGAAGCCTTCCACTAGGAACTACTTACAATTCTAAGTGGAAGAGGTTTTCCTTCTGGTGTTCGGAGGAAACAAATTGTGCCAGAATCTGCTGACTTGGCCACTTTACTGGACTATTTGGCCCATCTAAATTCCCTAGGCCTTGACCAGCTACCTTGAAGGTTCATCTGGCAGCTGTTTCTGCCTTTGTTTCGCATGAGGAAGCCTGTTTCTCTTTCCTCTCACCTGTGTTTTCCAAGTTTTTAGGGGTTACTTCACACTAACCCTCCCTTTAGGAACCAGCCCCTGCCTGGGACCTGAATGTTTGCATTGCTCAGTTAATGCAACCTCCCTTTGAGCCCTTTCTTCTGCAGATCTCAAGTATTTAACATGGAAAACTGTTTTCTAGTGGCTATCACTTCTGCCAGACGTATAAGTGAATTGCAAGCCCTTTCAGTGGAAAAGGATTTTATTTCTTTTCACAGGGATAAGGTAGTCCTCAGGACTAACAGAAAGTTTTACCCAAAGTGGTTTCAGATTTTCACCTGAACCAGTCCATTTCTCTCCCAGTATTTTCACTGAGCATTCTTCCTCGGGTGAAAGGAGACTACACAACTTGGACGTCAAAGAGCCCTAAGCTACTATGTGGAGCGTACCAAGGGTCACAGGTTCTGAATCCTCCAACTCTTCCTTACCTATGGAGAGGTTGGCAAGGGAGACCTGCCACTAAGAGGACAATTGCAAGGTGGATTGTCTCTTGTATCAATTCTGTTACCAAAAACTAGGTAGGGAACCCCTCAGGACTGAGGGCTCCACTCCACCAGGGTACAGCTGCATCTCTAGCGGCTGCTAGAGATATTCCATTTGGAAATTTGTCAAGCTGCTACCTGGAAAACAGTTCACACCTTTACAAGCATTATTCCCTGGACGTCCAGTCCAGGAGGATGCTCGTTTGGCATAGCTGTACTTCAGAGCCTATTTCCTAAGTAGGTTCTGACCCTCCTCCATGGAGGTACTGCTGGGTAATCTGCAATGGTCCTAATATAGCAAGACTTCATGGTGTTTGAAAAATTACTCACCTTAGTAATTGCTTTTCTTCTCATGGAGTCTTCCATATTAGGACAACCTCCCTCCTACCCTCTCAGAACTCCTACTTGGGTATGGGGTTGGCAAATTAGTGCAAGCACTGTGTCATGCCATTTTAGTCTCTCTAGTTCCCCACCTTGTTTCCTTTGGGTTAGGAACTAGGTATTTCTGTTTTTGTTAAGTGGTAGATGGTCCCCTCTGGACTTGAGTCTTTTGGGGAGGGGGGCCTATTAATCTGTAAGGGGTGATCCTAACAATAATTATTATTATTCTGTGATTGTTCTAATTCTACTAATGGTAGGTAGCCAATGGCTAGTGTAGAGCTTTCCACACAGACTTGCTATGTTAGTTTAGCTCCGTAAAGAACCTGACAGTTTCATTTGAAACTAGCCAGATAGAGCTTTGAACAGCGCCCTCGCTCTGTGGAACTCCAGATCACTCTGGAGTTAACTGTTTCCTCTCCGGGGCAGTTCAAGTGTGGGGAATGACTGCAATGGTCCTAATATAGCAAGACTCCATGAGAAGAAAAGCAATTACTAAGGTGAGTAATTTTTTCATCTTGTCTTTTCTTCCAGAATAGCCGCTTTTGCTTATGTCGGAGTTTATTGTCAGTGATTCTGTGCCTTGAATTTTGGCAGTGCAGCCTTCTGGCTACTCCTTCGCAGTTCCTATACAATCTGGAGGCAGATAAAAGGTTCAGGGTATGTCCTCCCCCTCCCTGTTTCTAATTTTTCCCTCCTCTTCCCCTCTTCTTTCTGCTTCCAGAGATTGGGGCCCTTTCCAATCCTTAGATTTCTAACTCTCCTTCTGTCCTCTCCGTCATTTATTTCTCCTTTTAGTTTGTATATATTTTCCTTCATCTTTCCCTTGGACTTCCTTGTCCCTCCTCCCAACCCTTTCTTACTCTACAGTGACTCAGACCTGGCGGGAGGGCGGGGTCGATGACACCCAACGGCTAACCTGCGAGTGTCACGCAGTGCATCAGCCTTGAGGGCAGCGCCAGTGGTGCGTTGACTCTGCCCATCCGCCCCCCAAAAAAAGCTCCCACGGGGTCATGACCTCCAGCCATATACCCAAAGGTGATGAATGGTGAAGATACACAGAAAGATCAAGTATTACGGTAGGTATGTAATTTTCATATCTTTCAGGACATAAAGTCTCCACCACTCGTACACACTGATGGGAGTACGCTGGAAGCACTAGGACTCAGTGGGAGCAAACTTTTTCAGGAGGGCCGGCACTGAGATGGAGCCGGGCGGAAGCGGCACCACAAGCCAGGCACGTGCGGTATAGACTATCTCGGCGTCAACCCTCCAGCCGCCTCAGTTCCTTTTTTCCCTGCCGTCAAGTGCACTTCAGTGACAACATCGCTCACCCGCCGGGAGTCAAACTTCAAACTAGCAGCTTAGTTTTCAGTTTTATTATTTTGTATTTTATCACAATAAGTACCGATTATATTTTAATAAATTTCTTACTTGTACGAGAGAGAAGTCTTCAGCCCTTCATTGATGGAGTCTGCCATGAGTGGGGCAGGTGATGGTAGGGAGACTTCGTATTAAAGCTGTTCAGTCATCCGGGCCGGGTCTGGCCCGCTGCCCTCGCGGGAGGGCGGGGTCTGACAACGGATGGTCTAGTGCTCGGGGAGATGGCAGTCTCCTCGAAAGCATAAAAAGAAACGGTCCCATTCATGGCACCATTCGACCTCGAGTTCTTCTTCGGCCTACCAGTCGAAGAAGAATCAGCAACACCTGAGGTCGCCCTTCTGGTATGTCTGCATGTAGACGGTCGGTTGCTAGGGTCAGGAGCCAGTCTCCACTTCTTTCAGAGTCGCCGGTTTCTGTCTCTGGTAGCCGGCCTCTTCGACACCGGAGTTCCTCTCCACCTTTTGGATGGACTTCCGATCAGCAGTTTCACCATTGGCTGCTCTTATGGAGCAGTGGGCTCGGAGGTTTTCCCGACTGCCTGAACTGGCCAGTCCGTCACTGAGGCCTTCGGGCCTGTCAGTTTCAGAACGGCAGGCAGGGCGGTTAGGACTTCCTAGTCGCACGATGCCTTCTTCGGTGCCATCGACTCCACACTCGGTGTCTACCCCCCTCACATGGGTGCGGCGCAGGGGTCCACATTGATGCCTTTATCTCCTGCCATTTTTCATCCTTTAATTTCAAATTGCAGTTCTCAGACTTCTGCGACGGTGCCATAGACTGTGGTGCCGGCTTCTCCAGCGCTGAGGTCATTTGCGGAGCTGTGGGTGGTGTCAGCACCATCTGCGGTGCCGCATACTCTGTCAGCACCATCCTTGGCACCGAGGCTGGCATCAGCACTGCATGCAGTGCCATGCTACCTGTCAGCACCTGCAACACCAGGGATGGCATCGGCACCATGTGCGGTGTCGTGCTCCCTGTCGGCACCATGCGCAACACCATTTTCTATGTCGGAGCCCTCTCTGTTCTCAGTGCCATTCTCTTTAGTGGAGCCAGAGATGTGTACGGCGCCGTCTAGTTTTCAGAGGTTTTTGACTCCGATTCTTCCTCCTTCTCTTCTTCCTCCTGGTTTTCATCCTGTTCTTGTGTATACAATCCCCCCCGGATTGTCAGGAGATGATTTTGAGCCCAATCCAGTTCTTCGGCTGGATGATGATGTTGCTGCCAATTCTGCCCTGGGGGCAGGGATCAATCCTCCTGCACAGCCTGTTGTTGAAGACCTTTCCTTTAAGTCTCTGCTCAAGAATTTAAATTCTACTCTTTCTCTCCAGTCCATGGAAATAGATCCTGGGAAGCTTCTGCATCTCCAATATCTACATGTTCTTGAAATCCCTGTAGATTTAACCACTCCAGTACAGTCCTCTTTCGAGACTCTTTCCCAGATGGTGTGGAAGAGTCCAGTGCTTATTCCTTCTCTGGCCAAGTCCATAGACAGGAAATATGCCCCTCCCAAGGATCGCCCCATAGTGGTCTCTCAAGCCTTTGCTGATGTCATTGTGGTCCTGGCAGAGAATGATAAAACTGTCCTCCCTCAGGAATCTACAGCCCATCCTATAAACATAGAATTCTTGCAGGATAGACACCTTGGGTAAGAGAGGCTTTACTGCCTCAACCCTGGGCATGCGCATTGCCAGCTACCAAGGCTATTTTTCACAATATGAGTATGTTCTTTGGCGTTCACTCAAAGCAGTGGTAGAAGCTCTGCCTGAGTTGGAGGTTAACTCAGAGTTACTACAGACCATAACTAGAGGTATCGAGTCCAATAACCAGCAAATTAAAGCTGCGATGGACGCTTTTAATACTGCTTCACGGGAAGTGGCGGCTGACATTTGCCCGCCGCCTCTCTTGGCTGCGTACTTCGGGCTTCATAAATAACGCCCAGCAGAAAGTCATGGCCTTACCTTTCGACGGTATGTATCTGTTTGGGCCTCAGGTAGAACAAGCACTAGTGGCCACACAGAAGACTAGGTCTGCCATTAAGACAGCCAGACTTCCGCCCGCTCCCTCTCAAGGAGGTGGGAACAAGCATCAGTTTCACAACCATCAGTCCTATCGTGGCAAAGGCAGAGGAGGTTTTGACAGAAACCAGCTGCAAAAGAAAACGCAGCAAAAGGCACAAGGCCCAAAAGCGCCCAGTGCCACCTTCTGAGTTTCCAGCCAAAGTCCCACCTCAGCTGCCTGAGGGGGAGTCTTCCTCAACAGTGGGAGGACATCTGACTCAGTTCTACGACCAGTGGAAATCTATAACATCAGGCAAATGGGTCCTCAGGATAATCCGCCAGGGGTACTCTCTCAATCTGTCGGAACCCCATCCAGATCATCCTCCCAAGCGACTGCCCAGGCTGTCTGCAGCACAGTTAGACCTTCTTGCTTCCGAGGTACAAGGCCTTCTGAACAACAGGGCAGTAGAAGTAGTTCTGCTGGATCAACAAAACACAGGTTTCTACTCCCTACTTTCTGGTCCCAAAGAAAACTGGCGGCATGCACCCTATTCTGGATCTCAGAAAGTTAAACAAATCCCTGCACAAGGAAAAGTTCAAGATGATATCACTTGGTACCCTGCTGCCCTTGATTCATCAATACGATTGACCAGCCTCCCTGGACATGCAGGACGCCTACCAGCACATTCTCATACACCCAAATCACCACAAATACCTAAGGTTCATGGCATTGGGTCAACTCTATCAATTCACAAAGTGTTGTGTAGTTCTCATGGCGCATCTAAGGAAAATTGGAATCTAAGTATTCCGTATCTGGACAACTGGCTTCTAGCAGGCCCCTCCAGGCAAGAAACTCTGGAGGCCATGGCCATGGCCTCAGACTTCCTCTCGTCCATGGGAGTCCTACTGAACCTCAAGAAGTCACAGTTGCAGCCCTTCCAGAAGCTCCTCTTCATAGGAACCCTTCTGGACAATTCCTGTGTGAAAGCTTTTCTTCCCGAAGACAGAAGGAGCGATATCTTACAGATGACCCGGTTCATCAGAGAACACAGTTCTGTACGAGCTCTCTCGATGCAATGGATGCTGGGCCTCATGGCATCCTCAGTGTTCACTGTACCTTTGGCTCGTCTTCACATGAGAACCTCTCAGTGGATGCTCAGTACTCAGTGGTCCCCAACCACTCGCCCTCAGTCCTTTCTCATCAAGGTAATGGAACCTCTGAAGAGGTCACTCACCTGGTGGTCTCAGGAGGACAACCTTCTGGAAGGATATCCCTTCGTCCCTCTGGATCATCAGCTCTCCATTACCACGGATGCGTCCCTGATGGGTTGGGGAGCTCACTGCCGGGATCCCCACACCCAGGGTATGTGGACTCAGGACGAGTCTCAACTTCACATAAACGTCCTGGAAGTGAAAGCCGTCCTCTATGCACTCCGAGCTTTGAAGGACATACTCTGTCACAAGAACATTCTCCTTCAAACGGACAACAAGGCAGTGATGTACTACATCAACAAACAGGGCGTTGCACACTCTTACCCATTATGCAGGGAAGCAATGAGAGTATGGGAATGGTGCCTGGAGTACAAGGCCCTGATTCAGGTGGTTTACATGCCAGGAGTACAAAACAAGCTGGCAGATCGTCTCAGCAGAACGGAGACAGATCCTCACGAGTGGTCTCTCGACTTAACCGTCATTCAGTCACTCTTCAAAGAGTGGGGAACTCCAGACCTGGACCTTTTTGCGTCCCCACTCAATGCAAAACTGCCTCTCTTCTGCTCCAGAAATCCAGGATCTGGCATTTTTTTGTCAGGATACATTCAGGCTGCAGTGGACAAAATGCTTTCTATACGCATTTCCTCCTGTTCCCCTAATTCAGAGGGTACTGCTCAATTTGGAGACTCGGGGGCAGAATGATTCTCATTGCCCTGTTCTGGCCTCATCAGATCTGGTTTCCTCTAATCAACAGACTATCGGAAACCTCCCTGAAACCGCTTCCCCTTCAGATGAACCTTCTGACCCAGGGCCCTGTGGTCCATCCCAACCTGAGGTCGCTTCACCTTCACGCTTGGGTCCTGAGGAGATAGAGGTGAATAGGTTTAATGTTTCTCATAGAGTTTCAGATATTCTTTTGACTGCACGCAAGACAGCCACCAGAAGAACCTACACAGCTAAATGGAAGCGTTTCTGTATCTGGTGTGCAAAATCCTCTTGGAATCCTTTTTCCTGCCCACCGAATAAAGTCTTGCAGTATCTCTTAGACCTCTCAAACACAGGTCTGCAATACTCCATAGTCAAAGTTCATCTTTGTGCCATTTCAGCATATCATGAGCCGGGACTCTCCATGTAACTGGCTCAGCTGCCCATAGTTAAGAGTTTTCTTAAAGAGATTTTGCATACTAGACCTCCTATTAGATGTCCAGTTGCAGCCTAGGACATAAACCTTGTGCTAGACATGCTCACTCATAAACCTTTTGAGCCTCTAGCTACTTGCGAGTTGAAATTCCTCACTTGGGAAATGGCCTCCCTGGTGGCCATTACTTCTGCTCATAGGATTTCTGAAATACACGCCTTGGTCACAGACCCCCTGTACACTGTATTTCACAAGGACAAAGTAGTTCTTAGGACTCATCCTAAGTTCCTGCCTAAAGTTGTCTCAGAATTCCATCTGAATCAACCTTTAGTCCTTCCTACCTACTTTGCAAACTTCCAGAATGAAAGGGAGCATTCCCTGGATGTAAAAAGAGCATTGTGGTTCTATCTCGATAGAACGAAGGAAATTTGCAAGGCTCAACAACTGTTCGTTTCCTTCAGCACGACCCGGCTGGGTCAACCTGTTGCTATCAGGTGCATTTCAGTGTGGCTGGTGGCATGCCTTCGCCACTGTTATTCTATGGCACAGGTCAAGCTAGAAGGCAGAGTGTACGTTCACACTACCAGAGCAGTCGTGGCATCTCTGGCGGAAATCCGTAATGTCCCCATTGCAGATATTTGCAATGCGGCTACCTGGAGCTCCGTGCATACCTTTATTAAACACTATGCCTTGGATGTCCATGCGTGATGACAACAGTCATTTGGGGGGACAATTCTTAACAGACTTCTGTCCTAAGAAAGTGAGTTCCCTTCTCTCCTGCCATCAGTCTTGGGGGATTATTTAGCTCGGTACTCTACCATCAGTGTGAATGAGTACCTAGCGTAATTTTTGATCTTCTTGGACAAAGTCTCCACCACTCATTCACACGCCCACCTACCATCCCCCAAGCTCACATCTCTGTTTCTGGTCTTCACTCCCTCAATGGCTGGGCTGTGAAGACTTTGTTGTTGACCCTTCTTACACGCGTCATTCGGACTATCTTATGTCTGGTTTTTAGGTTATTCCTCTCTAGGTTAGTTACGCTGCACCTCCTCGGAAAAAAAAAGGTACTGAGGTGGTTGGAGGGTCGATGCTGAGATAGTCTATACGGCACGCACCTGGCTCATGGTGCCACTTCCTCACGGCTCCATCTTGGTGCCGGCCCTCCTGAAAAAGTTTGCTCCCGCTGGGTCCTAGCGCCTCCGGTGTACTCCCATCAGTGTGAATGAGTGGTGGAGACTTCGTCCAAGATCAAGAATTACGGTAGGTATGTAATTTCCACTTTTCTGGTGGTCTGTACTCACCCTCCATGTCCGAAGAGGTCTGTTATGAGGTGGACTCTGTACTCCTGGCCATTCTGCGGTCTCCCCTGTCAAGCTGCTCCTGTATCTCCTAGTTCTCTGGCTCCGAATCCACTGCATTTTGTTCCTCTGTGGCTTGCATGCATATCCCACAGTTGAATGCCATGTTATGTAGTACACAACAGGTAAGGATTATAGCACAGGCCTTCTGAGGGGTGTATTGCAGGGCACCACTGGAATGATCAAGGCACCTAAACTGCATCTTGAGCATTCCAGACATGCTCAATGATGTTGCACATGGCGCTGTGTGCTGCATTTTACCTGTCCTCTGCAATGGATGTGGGTTGTAGGACAGGTATGAGGAGCCAGGAGGACACATTGGATATGCACTGTCTGTCCGCTGTACAGGTAAATGTCATTGGTTAGTGTGATTTATTTATTTATGTCTTTGATTACCGGGTAGGTACACTGATCCAAAAGACCATTTTCAGTCACGACCTGGGCCAAAACAGGATGGCACAGTAAAACAGCAATACAATGTAGAGTAAAACAGTACAATTTCATACAGTTTTGATGCTATACAGTAGATAGGGTAAGACACACCGTAGGCAGTTAGACAGTAAATGGTGTAAGTACAGTGCAATTACAAAAGCAGCAAAGGGTCAGCTGTTAGCAGATACAGTTAAGCAAATGGTGCAGTGAGACAAAGTGCTGGACAAATAATATTTGAGATATATAATACAATTTTGATGCAATAAGTAGGGTCAGAAATTCACACCATGTGAGAGAGGCACAGTTGAATAAGGAGGAACTGTAAAAATTAGCATGCATTAGAGGACACGTGGCAACAGTTAGAAGGCAAGTGGAGCGGAGAAACAAATACTGTGCCTGATTAGACACAGGATAACAATCAGTCAGTTGGGGGGGCGGGAGTGGATAGGGGTCAAGGGGAAACCAAGTGGGAAATGACCCAGGACGGCATGAGCATTTTACTTCAGACAGCAACCAGGCTTTAAGGTGGGATTTAAAAGTGAGGTGGGTTTCAATTTCACGGAGGGAAACAGGGATTCAAACACCATGAAGTCTTGCTATAATTAGGACCATTGCAGTTAGCCTCTGGCTCTGAACTGCCCCGGAGAGGAAACAGTTAACTCCAGAGTAATCTGGAGTTCCACAGCGCGAGGGCGCTGTTCAAAGCTCTATGTGGCTAGTTTCAAATGAAACTGCTAGATTCTTTACTCCGCTTTCACTGAACAGTCGCTCCGGAGATCAGCTCCTTCAGCTCGGTTCATTTTGTGGTTCAAGCGAGTTTATTCGGTTCATTTGAACCGGCAAATGTGTAAAATTACCGCGTTTTCGGTCAAAAGCTCTATCTGGTAAACCGTAACTACTAAAGAATAAAGTCTGTGTGGAAATACATTATCGGTTCAGTCTGAACCGATCGGTTTGCTTATTTTACAAATTTTGGGCTTTAGAAGTGCGGTACCCGGTTCTTATCGGTTCTAAAAAAACCTTTATTTTATTTGGGGTTTTTTCCAATACCCGTGACACGGTTAGGAACCGATAAGGGTGTCTTGCTTTGGCACGCCGCTTAAAGGGCAAGTTTGTTGGTTAGGATGGCATTATGTCTGAGAAACCCAAAGAAAAACCGGGCCCACTGGGTTTCAACACTGTGATGTCTGTGGGGAAGCCTTTGCCAAGGCTGACCCACACACCACTTGTGTCTATTGTCTGGGGGCTGACCACCTCCTGTCAGACTGCCAGGTGTGTAAAAATTTCCCTGCAGCCACCCTGGAAAAGAGATTGGGCCGGCTCAGGGAACGAGAGGCCAAAAAGTCCGCTGACCCAGATGGCCAGCCCAGTCCAGCACCCACTGGACCAGAGGGAGTGCCCTCTGACCAGGGCGAGACTTCCTCGGCCAAAAGAAAGGCTGGTTCAGAGGAACCAGTCCCAGTAAAAAAGACAAAGAAATCAGCAGGTCTGGAGTCCAAAATTGTCTCTCCAACTGCTGCAGAGATAGCTAAAGCCATACAAATTGTTCAGTCTTTGTCTCAGGGACTTGTCGAACCCCCTATAGTTCAGAAGAGGGTGGCTCGTTCAGGTCCAGTGGTTCAGGCTTATGATGTTGAGGATTTTTATGAACCACAGGAGGGGGAGGAGGTTGATCAGTGCATTTGTGACTGGGAAGGTCTGGACGTGCCCATTGAGCCGGACATTTCTCCAGACAGACCCTTTGAATCTCCCCCTTTGCTGTCTGAGTCCCCTTCTCATTTTAGGTTCTATAAAAGGTAGCAGAAACCCTCCAGCTCCCTTTAGAGGAGGCTGTGGATGAGCAAGAGGAGCCTGATTATGTAGAAATGATGGATATTCCAGAGTCTAGAAGGTTGTCTATTCCTTTGCATAAGTCATTTAGAAGCAAACAACAAAGATTTTAAAAATCCTCATTCTGTCCTTCCTGTAGATAAAAAATGGACAGAAGGCATACTTTATCAGGCCCTGATACAGACTTCCTCACTGACCAGTGTAGTCATGTAGGTGTTGTTCAAGCTGCAGCCTGTGACAGAGCTAATATTCCCTGGCCTCACATCCTCCTGATAAGGATTCCAGGAAGATGGATGCCATGGCAAAAACAATATATGGCAGCTTCGTTGGGACTCAGACAGGCTAATTATATGGCTTATGTGGCTAGATATCAGAAATCTAGATGGGACACTATATTGCAGTTGGCCAAGCAGGCCCAGGGCCAGCTGGCTAGTGAGTTGGAACAAGTGGCTGCTGATGGCATTGAAGCCCCTAAGGTTCAATTTCATACTGCTGTTGATGTTAATGATGTTTCCTCTAGGGTCATGGCCACTTCTGTAGCTCTTCGTAGGTTGGCATGGCTCAGATGCACTAATCTGTCCCAAGATACTCAGTCAAAGGCTATAGATTTTCCTGTGATAGGAAATTCTCTGGGGATCAAACGGAAAATTACATGAAAAAGATGGATGAATACAGAACTACCTACAAAGGTGCCCAAGCTAAGGAGAGGCATGCCACTCCACAAAGGCATGCCCCCAGGGGTAGGGGCAGGCCTTACCACAGGCCTTTTTATCAAGTTCAGGCCTCTTCAGCCTTTGCACAGAGGGTTTTTTTCAGAGGCAGAGGTAGACGGGGCACAGGCAGACCCTCTCCCTCTCCTCAGCCTAAAGCTGCTGCCAAGCAGGCACCCTGACGGGGTGTCCAGGGCCGATTCTCCTGTACCGGTGGGGGGCAGGTTGGCTTATTTCAGCCAGAACTGGTTGTCCCTAACCTCGGACAAATGGGTTCTGGAGGTGGTAAGCCAAGGTCTGGTTCTCAGCTTCAAGCAGTTCCCAAAGATGAGGGCCAGACATTTTTCCTCCTGCAACTCCTTCAGAAGCCCTTGCTTTGAAGCAGAGGTTTCTTCTTCTAGACTGCAAAGCAGTGGAAAGGGTTCCTCCTTGCCATCAGGGCAAGGGGCTGTACTCGAGGTACTTCCTTACCCCAAAAAAGACAGGAGAATGGCGGCCCATCCTAGATTTAAGATTCTTGAACAAGCATCTTTTGAAACCAAAGTTCAAAATGTTAACTCTGGCAATGATTTTGCCTTCCCTAAGGCCAGGGGACTGGCTAGCTTCCCTGGACCTCAAGGATGCCTATTTTCATATCTTGATCAGGCCTTCTCACCGAAAGTACCTCAGGTTCGAACTGCCCTCTGGCCACTACCAGTTCAGAGCAATGCCCTTCGGCCTCACTTCTGCTCCAAGGGTTTTCACAAAATGTCTAGCTGTGGTAGTGGCTCATTTAAGAAGGCAAGGGGTTGCTGTGTTTCCCTACCTGGACGACTGGCTCATAGTGGGTCAGTCTCCAGATCAGGTAAATTCCCACTTGCTAGTCACCCAGCAGCTCCTCACTTCTCTGGGATTCCTGCTGAATTTTCCAAAGTCAGTTCTGGAACCAGTTTAGGTACTAACTTTCATAGGTGCAGAGTTGAACACAAAGTCAGCCAGGGCATTTCTTCCCTTGGAAAGAGTGGACAGAATCATTGCCCTGGCATCTTCTTTTACCCTACGGGTCTCTCGACCAGCAAGGCACTTCCTGCAACTCCTAGGGCACATGGCCGCTTCCACAGCTGTCGTGCAAGGAGCAAGATTTCAGATGAGGGACATCCAGTTCCACTTGAGGTCCTACTGGTCTCAAAGGAAAGACCCCCTTACCAAATTAGTCCCAGTGACCAAAACCCTGATCCTAGCCCTTCAGTGGTGGCAGGATCAAAGCAACATAACCCAGGGGGTCCCCTTTTTACCCGTTCTTCATTCCCTCACCTCACCACGGATGCCTCCCTGTTAGGGTGGGGGGCTCACTTGGGCGACCTTTCCACTCAGGGAGTGTGGTCCCCTCAGGAATCTCTGCTCCACATCAATCTGTTGGAACTCAGAGCTGTTCTCTTAGCTCTCCAAGCTTTTTCAGCTACTGTCCAGAACAAGGTAGTCCAAGTCAGGACAGACAACACCACAACAATGTGGTACATCAACAAGCAAGGGGGCACTCGGTCTTCCGTCTTGTGCACCGAAGCAATGAAGTTGTGGTCTCTGGCTTACTCCCTGAACACCTCCCTGATAGCAGTTCACCTTCCAGGGAAGGACAATGTCCTGGCAGGTGCCCTCAGCAGGATTTCTCAGGGCCATCATGAATGGGCTCTGAATCCTCAGGCTGGGGTCAGTCTTTGCCAGATGGGGCACCCCTCAGATGGATCTTTTCGCAGCCCCAGACAACCACCAACTTCCTCTGTTTTGTTGCAGGCCTCCAGTGCTGGGATCAGTCCCCCTGGACGCCTTTCAGTTGGATTGGAAAGGGAAGTTCTTGTATGCCTTTCCCCCCTTCCCTCTCCTCTTCAGGGTACTAGTAAAAATCAGAACTCAGCCCTGCAAAGTGATTCTGATTGCTCCAGACTGGGCCAGGCAGCCCTGGTACCCTCTTCTCCTGTCCCTGACATTCCACCTTCCCCTGACCTTGCCCAGGACCCACGACCTGCTGACCTGTGCACAGGGGAGAGTGTGGTATCCGGACCTTAATTCCCTCCACCTCAAGGCCTGGTTCTTGAGGAGCTAGAATTTGCTGATTTACACCTTTCTCAAGGTGTCCTGGATATTTTGAAGGCTTCTAGGAAGCCTTCCACTAGGGCCACTTACAACTCCAAGTGGAAGAGGTTTTCCTTCTGGTGTTCTGAGAGGCAAATTGTACCAGAATCTGCTGACTTGGCCATTTTATTGGACTATTTGGTCCATTTAAATTCCCTAGGCCTCAAACCAGCTACTTTGAAGGTTCATCTAGCAGCTGTTTCTGTTTTTGTTTCTGCAGGGAAACCAGTTTCCCTCTCCTCTCACCCTGTGTTTTCCAAGTTTTTCAAGGGGTTACTTCACACTAACCCTCCCTTTTGGGAACCAGCTCCGGCCTGGGATCTGAATGTTTGCATTGCTCAGCTAATGCAATCCCCCTTTGAGCCTCTGTCTTTGGAAGATCTCAAGTTTTTAACTTGGAAGACTGTTTTTCTAGTGGCTGTCACTTCTGCTAGGCGTATAAGTGAATTACAAGCCTTGTCAGTGGAAAAGGATTTTATTTCTTTTCACAGAGATAAAGTAGTCCTCAGGACTAACAGAAAGTTTTACTAAAGTGGTTTCAGATTTTCATCTCAACCAATCCATCTCTCTTCCAGTATTTTTCACTGAGCACTCTTCTTCAGGGGAGAGGAGACTGCAAAGTTTGGACGTCAAAAGAGCCCTAAGCTACTATTTGGAACGCACCAAGGGTCATAGGTTCGAATCCCTCCAACTCTTCCTTACCTATGGAGAAGTGGGTAAAGGGAGACCTGCCACTAAGAGGACAATCGCAAGGTGGATTGTCTCTTGTATCCAGTTATGTTACCAAAAACTAGGTAGAGAGCCTCCCTCAGGACTGAGGGCTCATTCCACCAGGGTACAGCTGCATCTCTAGCGGCTGCTAGAGATATTCCTATTTTGGAAATTTGTCAAGCTGCTACCTGGAAGACAGTCCACACCTTCATCAAGCATTATTCCCTGGACGCCCAGTCCAGAAGAGATGCTTCATTTTGGCACAGCTGTGCTTCAGAGCCTATTCCCTAAGTAGGTTCTGGGCCTCCTCCATGAAGGTACTGCTGTATAATCTGCAATGGTTCTAATTATAGCAAGACTTCATGGTGTTTGAAGAAAAATTACTCACCTTAGTAATTGCTTTTCTTCTCATGGAGTCTTATATATTAGGACAACCCCCCCCTACCCCTCTCAGAATTTCTACTTGGAAGTGGGGTTGGCAAATTGGTGCAAGCACTGTGTCATGCCATTTAATCTCTCTAGTTCTCCGCTTCATTTGGGTTAGGGAACTAGGTAATCTGTTTTGTTATAGTGATAGATGGTCCCTCTCTGGACTTGAGTCTTTGGGGAGAGGGGCCTATTAGTGCTTGTCAGGGTGATTCTAACAATAATATGTAATATTGTTTTTATTCTGTGATTGTTGTTGTTCTACTACTGGTAGGTAGCCAATGGCTAATGTAGAGCTTTTCCACACAGACTTGCTATGTTAGTTTAGCATCGTAAAGAACCTGGCAGTTTCATTTGAAACTAGCCAGATAGAGCTTTGAACAGCGCCCTCACGCTGTGGAACTCCAGATTACTCTGGAGTTAACTGTTTCCTCTCCGGGGCAGTTCACAGCCAGAGGCTAACTGCAATGGTCCTAATATAGCAAGACTCCATGAGAAGAAAAGCAATTACTAAGGTGAGTAATTTTTTCTTCTGTTCCACAGTGATGGGGCTCCGATTGATAGGGCTTTGCTTCTCATAGTGGTGGAGACTCTAGGGACCTGAAGGGGGAGGGGACAGATGAAGCTCGGAGACACCTGGGCACAATTCTGGTTTTAAGGAGGGTAGAAAGCGGGGACACTTTGCCACCTCCAAGAGTGTTGTCAACAAGACAGCTGAGAGCACAGTCAAAGCGGGTTTGGAGTGTGAGCCACCTAAGTGACCGGTAAAGGTCGCAGTGATGGGCTGAGTATGGGGCCAGAAGTGCGAAATGATAGATGCTGTTGTAGACTGCACTGAGTCTTGCGCACAGGGTGGAGGACACCTGCAAGTGGATAGGGGAGCAGTAGTTGATAATGGGGAGTAGGTTTCCTTGGATGATGGCTAGGCGGGCCTCAGGGGTCAGGTAATGTTTTAATTGATAGGCAGCCCTGAGTTTCTGGTTTACCTTCCGTACAATGAGATTGATGTGCTCAGTGTAGGAGAGGGTGGGGTCGAGGGCTACACCCATGTATTTGAAATTGGACACATTCTGCAGGGCAGGACCATTGGGGAAAAAAACACAGAGGGAGGAGTTTGATTTCAGGATACTGGCCAAGTAGGTTTGGACCCAAGGAGCATTGCTTTGTTTTTCTTTCATTTACCAGAAGAATATTTTACAAAAAACAGTTGTAGGCAGTGCCATAGTTGTGTGTAAGAATTGATGAGATGTTGGTTAGTGACCTGTCACTGTGGAAAAGGACAAGATCATCAGCATACGATAGAGCAATACAGTTAAGGCTGTCGGAGGGGAGGGAGTTGATAAACATGAAACAAGTAGTAGTACCAGGATGGAGCCCTAGGGAATGCCCGTGGAGACAGGCAGATCAGGGGAGGTGACATTACCAATGCATAGTGACTGGGAGTGGCCGGAGAGCTAGCTTTGGAACCATAAGGAGTTGTCAAGGGAGCAACTAAGCAGGTGGAGTTTGGTATGTAGAAGGGAGTGGTTTATATGGTTGAAGGCTTTGGTGAGGTTGTCAGACACAGCACCTGTGGCTTTCCCCTTATCCATGTTCCTTAAGACATGGTCAGTAAAGTGGGCCACAGCAGTTTCAGTGCTGTGGTGTTTACGGAACCCATGTTGTTGAATGCACTTTAGGTTGTACTTCTGGATGTGGTCAGATAGTTGGTAGTGAACAATTTTCTCTAGGAGCTTGCTTAGGTGGGGAAGGATGGAAAGTGGCCTGTAGTTGTCTGAGGAAAGGGGGTCCCCAGCTTTGAAAATAGGTACCACCTTGGTGATCTTCCAAGAGTCGGGCATAGTTGAGGTGGCCAGTGCCAGGTTGAAAATGAAGGTGAGGGGTTTGGTGATGGCGGGGGAAATGAGCTTAAGTACGGAGGGGTAGAGGCCGTCCATGCCAGGGCTGCCCCTGTTTGAAAGACTCTTAAGGAGTTTGGTGGTATCCTTATGGGAGATGGCTCTGAAATAGAATTGGGGGGAGACATCGGAGGGAGAGGAAGAAAGGGGTGGGCCACCAGTATTAGGACCAGGGTTAGATTGTGAAAGGGTAGGTAGTTTACTGAGGTAGGCTATGAGGTCCGTGAATTTCAAGTTGAAGGCCTGGGCAACCTCAGATGGATTGGTCAGTGGGCCTGTTTAGCAGAGAACCCATAGAGCCCCAGAAGCGGTGGGGGTTACCAAGGTTGTCCCTTTGTAAGTTGTGGTAGAACGTTCGTTTCTGGGACTTGGCGGTTTGTTTGCATTTGTTTTGCAAATACCTATAGTCATTCCAGAGAGCAGGGAAGGGGGTCCTTTTGTAGGCAGCCCACGTTCTGTCCCTCTCTTCCATGAGTGTCAGGAGTTCCTTAGTGAGCCAGTGGGTGCAGCCACCTCTCACACTTCTAATAGTGAGAGGCAAGTGGGGATCCTGAATCCGCAGGAGGGTTTCAGTGAGAAAACTCACTGCTGATGCTACATCAGTAAGGGAATAGAGCGTGGATCAGCTTACCACCCTGACATCCTCCAGGAGGTTAGAAGTGTCAGAGCAGTTAAAATTATGGAAGGAGAGGTATTTGGGGGCTTTGATTTTGGTAGACCAGATGACACAAGTGAGGAGTAGTCACTGATCGAGTTGGACAGGGTCCCTGCCTGGAGAACCTTGTCCTCCCTGTGTGTAGACACCCAGTCTAGCAGGGAGTGATTTTGTGTGCAGGTGTTGTGCCTGATGGGGACTGAGATGATTTGCACCAGGTTGTGTTGTTTTAGTAGGTTGGCATAGTCAGGTCGTAGGGTACTTAACCAATTAAGGTTGAAATCTCCCAGGAGGATAGTGCCCCTGGGAGGTGTGAGTTTGCCTGTGATCTTCTGCAGCGTGGAGGAGGCATGAGGCCTTTGGTGTATAGTCACAAATTAGGTGGCCACTAGGGATGTCTCCACCTTCAGATCTCTGGCACAGGATGGAGTTGTGCCAAATAAGCATTGTGGACATTGCCAGGGTACTGTGCCAGTATACTGATGATGTGCCCTGTTGCATCACACACCACTGGAAGTTGATGGAGTGGTACCCCTTCTTGCTGACATAGACATCCACCCCTACACCAGTGGGTGCCCGGATGGCAACATGGGTGCAGTAAGTGGCACTGAGTACAGATGGAGGTGTGCAACTCAGTAGAACTGCTGCTTGGTTACAATTTGTTCTGCTGGTGTGCTGGGGAATGCAGTGAACTCCCCAAGCCAGCAGAGCATCTAGGAGCTGGCCCAACAGTCACAGGGTGGTTGTCTGAGAGACACCAGTGTTGTCCACCACCAGTGTCTGGAATGTTCTGGGTGCCAGAAAGCATGTGCAGCCATCACTTAAGCTCTACAGACATCGCATGGCTGTGCTGGGTATCTGCCTGGAGCTGGTCATGCAGCAGCTTACACAGCTGTAGAAGCATGGGCCTACTGAACCAGTACTGGCCCATGATCTGGTCATCACTGAGGACTTCGAATATGTCTCATGGACAGTGCTATCTATTTGCAGCATAGCGCCTCTGTGTCCTGTGCCTGGGCCCAGAGTGGGCATTGGTCCTCTCCTCATCCTCCATGACCTGCTGCACCAGTTAGACGATGTGTGCTGCCACATGAGCCATCCTGGTGTGTTGCCTGCAGTGTCTCCCCCCATCTCTGAGGTTTGTTCTGGCTTAAAGGCACCTTTATATAGATAGTATTTGCACTGTGCTATTTGATCTATGCAATCCCGTTTGCATAGTGCTACTACACTGAATACCACGCTGTGCACATTATGCAGATTACCGCCCCTCAGTTTTGGTGCTGCATACATTACCTCTGTGCTAGTGCACTGGTGCTAATAGCGCACACAGCAATTCACTCTGAGTCTGGGATTCCAGCACTAATAAGGCACAGCGCAGGCCCAAATATTTTGCGCAGCCCTTTTTATATGATGGTGTAAATCTTGTACTGTATTATGAAATATTATAAATCAGAGAAAAATTAAGCAACTTACTTCGCAGGATACACAAAATGGTCAGAAAACAGAAACTTTCTGCAGTTCAACTTGGTGAGTTGACAGCAATACAAATGCAGACCAATATGTGTATATTACTAAATAGTTTTTTAAACTAATTAACAACTGTATGGTAATATTTTATCGACTGGCTTTTTCATGTGAGTATGCTGTCAGCTTTCTAACTAACACACCATTGAACATCCAGGTTTCCATGAAACCGTGGGCATGTGTGGTTGTGCTGGAGTAACCCGATTTGTTCAACCTGCGTATATATGATCATGAAAGCCAGTTGCATACAGGAAAGCCCTGCAGGTTCTATTGGAATTGCAAAGGTAATCTGATCAGCTAAAATCTTGATTGTGAGCCAGCCTGGTGACATAGAGGGTTGAGGCACTAGACGCCTTACCTCATGCTGCACCGGCAACCCGGGTTCGGAAACAACCTTGGGTCATTGGGGTGCCAGCATGGGGGGGGGGGGCAGGAGGAGTCTGATTCAGCGAGCCATCAGGCTGCTCTCCTCTACCAAGGATGGTGGGGATGGGTTGTCGCCCCCTGCTGTTGTTCTGTCCCCACCGGGTGGAGGTCTAGTGGGGTAACGTAGATTGGCGGGGGTGGCAGCACGGGTGGGCAGAAGGGGCTGAGCTGGCTTCTGGTGTGCGTGCATGCCTCCATGCGCACCTACGACCGTGTGACAGAGCTCTGAGGTGGGGGGGGGATACAGGAAGAAAATCAGAAAAGCCTACAAAAATCGATATAAAAAAATCTTGATTGTGCACTGTTTACATGAACATAAACATTTTAGAGGAATCAGATTTTATAATCAGAAATCTGAGAAATCCAATACCAGTCCAAGCTGACACTGCATGTAAAGGTAGTGATTGCCAAGATGGATAGTATGTACTATCCAATACTGTTATGTGACAGCAGTACGGTGCCACCTGTGGGAATCGGCACATTCCTCAAAGGGATCAGCAGCCTTTGCTGCTGCAACAGAGAACGTACACCTGGATGAAATCTGTAGGGCTGCAATCTGGGCTTCTTCCCACAGTTCATTACACACTATATACTGGATAGCCAAGGCGGAGAGGATGCCAAGTTTGGCACCTCAGTTTTGCAGAATCTGTTTCCCCAAGTACAATCCTAAAACCTTCCAACCCAGAGTACTGCTCGGAGTTTGCAACAGTTGGACTAGCTGTTCTAAGCTGCTCTTGTAGAAGGAAAGGATACTCACTGTACTGCCTGCCTTTCTTCTAAACAAATAGAACAGCTGGTACAACTCACCCTTCCCTACCTCCTCTTTTTAGGGTTATTATAAGATAGGTTAGGGTATGTGTTTCATGGTCACACCATCTTAAGCATTTGCCTGTTATTTTTTTACTTTTGTTTAAACATTTTGATGTTTTACAGTTTTATTCAGTTGTAAATGATACATTTTTTGCTATTTTCATTTTTTTGTTTTAAATTAGGTTTTGGCTATAGCTGAACTCTTCGGAAAAATGTCTTTTAGGGAAAGGCTGCTCGCGCAAGACCAGCACAGTGAGAGTTTTCATTTAGAAAACATTCTAAGTTACGGAGCACCTTTCCATAGGTGGAGATGATGCCAGAGTTGCACTAGCTGTTATTATTTAGAAGAAAGGCAGATACTACGGTGATCTGTTCCATCTAATGTATGGAGATAGTCTATTACTTGCAGAGATCAATAAGTTTACAACCTGATAATCCCATTGGTAAGGTGTCAGAATACTGTAAACCTAACTTGACTATGTCATTTCGATTGGATTACAGGTCAGAATGTCACCAACTGTAGTAATTCTTTTAAAAGAAAGTTACTCAGCTGTCCATGACAGAAATTCAAAAAAGCACACATTCCATGTAGGCAGTAACTGACCCGCTGCAATATCGACCGCAGTGGTGAATATAAGTCATACAGTTGCAACAGCTTCAAACCGGGAAGCCTTTATACTTGAGCAAGAAAATAAACATACTAAAAAAAGTATTTTCCAGGATACCTATTCACTTTCTATGTGGTGCATTCTCCTCGAATTTTCGTACTTCTGCCACCCTCCTTCTGATCCGACACTGACACTGCTCTGCATACAAGCATGAAGTAACATGACCACAGCAGTCCAGTTGGAAAACTGCTGTCATACCTGACTGTTTTTTTTTAATAGTTAGTTAGGTAAGCAATAATACCTGATAGGGTGGGCTTTATTGGGAAATACCGGACTGCCCAGGGGCGTATTGAGGCCCGGTGCCGCAGGCGGATGGCCTTATAGCCCCTGGAAGGTCGGGTATTTCTCAATAAAACCCACCCTGGAGGGTATTATTGCGCTTAGAAAATGAGCACAGTAAAAAGAAATGCTTAAAAAATTTTTTTAAATAAAAAAATCAATTAAAGTTTTGTAATTAAAAAGTTCCTCCACCTGTATTGGAATAGAGGGCTTTTGGTCTAACTGAGATGCTGTAGTTCAGAAAATGAAAAGAAAATGCTGGTTGAATGCTGTTAGTTCCCCCAGAGCAGTTTATGTATCTTCAGTCTGACCACCCCCACCTCCGCATGGTCCTTATAGAGCAGCTGTATTTTCCCCTTCATTTTTGTTTTAAATATTGGAGGCAAGAGATGTAGCGGATCAGGAAGCAAGCCACAGTGTGGGAGATCGAGTGTGATAGGGGTACAGTATTTCTTTCAGTTAAAATGAACAAATGCGCATTTCAGTCTGTGGAGCTTTATTTTTTCTCGTTTTGAATGCAAACGGTTTAGAACTGCATTCATTATGGTCCAGAAATGCTTTGTTGCTTTGCTGAGAGCAAGCGGTATCTCCCGCTGCAGTGCATGAGAGGAACGATATTATCTTCCTGGGCTAAGTCACCATCACTATTGGGATAGCGCCGGAGGTGCTAGGACCAAGCGGGAGCCAACTTTTTTCAGAAGGGTCGGCGACGAAACAGGACCACGCATACGTGGCACCACAAGACTATCTCGCACCTGTGTAGGCTATCACGGCGTCGACCCTCCAACTGCCCCAGTTCCTTTTCTCCCGCTGTCAAGTGTGCTTGGATGTCGGCGTTGCTCGTCTGCGAGTCAAGATCTTCCCTTGTCAATCTTCACCATTCATTACTGCTGGTGTAAGCCAGAAATTACTTCCAGCCATGGAATATTTTTCCCCAGAGGTCGAGTGCCTACAGCACCGCTTGGAGTGACGCATCGTGTGATGCTTGAGGGCGGCCGCTAGGCATCGCGCAGCTCCTCCTCCATCCCAGTTCTGTTTCTCCCGCCATCGAGGCTGCACCTGCTGCGCGGAGTTATATTTTTAGTACCTGCGTCATAGGCCGTGTGTCAATTTTCAACGCCGCTCCCTCATTCTAGTCATTTCCTGATGTCGTCTGCTGGTAAGACCATTCCTTTTATTTTGTATTAATGATACCAGGAACTTTGCTGTTTATATTACTTGTTTTGCATCATGTCAGGTTCGGGGGCAAAACGTAAGTCTAAGGCGGGCTGTGCCTCTATGCGTCGGTGCCCCTGCGGCCGGCAGTTTTCCATCACGGACCGGCATGATGTTTGTCTTCGGTGCCTGGGACCCTACCATGATATGGATCATTGCGATGCCTGTTTCTCCATGGATTGCCATCTGTTAGAAATCCGTGCATTTAAAGTCGGAAGGGCTCCACCGACTTTCGGAGGACAACCTTGCCCGCGGGCTTCTCAGGCCAGATATCTCGACCTTTCCTCTGGGTCCCCCTCCTGGGTCTATATGGCCCGGTGAGGAGGGAACCTCCTCCACTCCTAGCCTTGCCGAGGAGGATGTTTCTTCTTCGCTGCTGGAGGAATGGTGTGATCCCTCCCGGGGTCGCGCCGTCCCGGCAGTCACCTCCTTGGAGGCGCAGGCTCCCCCAGTGTTGCGGCCCCTAGCTGCAGGGCCTGGCTCTGGTGGACTTACCGTAATTGTTGATCTTCTTGGACAGTCTCCATCACTCATTCACACGCCCACCCGCCATCCCCTGGGTTCACTCATTTTCTTTCCTGGTCTTCATGGCCCTATGGTTCAGGCTGTGAAGACACTGTTCTTTGACCCTTCTTGCAAGGGCCATCTGGGCCCTCTTAGGTCCAGAAACTCAGGATAAGTCATTTTCATTAGTTACGCTGCACCTCCTTGGTCAAAAAGGTACTGAGCGGTTGGAGGGTCGACGCCGAGTTAGCCTACACAGGCATGAGCGCCACGCATGCGTGGTCCTGTCTCAGCACCGACCCTTCTGAAAAATGTTGGCTCCCGTTTGGTCCTCGCGCCTCTGGCGCTATCCCAGTAGTGTGAATCAGTGACGGAGACTGTCCAAGAAAATCAACAATTACGTTAAATACGTAATTTCCATTTCTTGGTTTTCTTTACCACAAATGGACATCTATGGGCGGTATAGAAAACTAAGAACGCATCACTGTTCTGCTGCTTAGTAGCAGTGTCAGAGATACTGCTCTTTGTAACTGATCACAGGGTTTCTTTTGGAAACGGAATGGTTTCTACAACATTTGGTGCCATTTTCGTTTCCTACATTTCTTTTTATATGGTTGCCTTGGGTGGAAGGAGGAGAGCGGCCCAGCCATTATTTTGTCGGGTGTCTGGGAAGAGAAAAGAAATGGTGTCTGGCGAGTGTTAACATTCGGGGTGCCCAAGAATTCAATTAGTAATGGGGCACCGCGCATTGGCTCTTATTTTAGTGCAGGCTCTATTAAAAAATACCCGCCTGCTTAGATCTGCTTCTTTACCAATCAGCATGCAGAAATTATCTCGCCCATTTTCTAAATATCTCATAGTTGTTTTTAAAAATGTTAACTTTTTCTTATCGTGCTTAAATGAAGAATAAGTTAATTAATTTAGTAGTGTTAGTGAATGTATTTTACAGCATACCCATTGCTATTTGTGCTACGTCAATAAACGTCCGAATGGGCACTCTTGTTTCATCCCTGACTTGGTAAGTGCATTTATTTGTAATAGGAAGTATCATTTGTTTCTGTCAGAGGCCAAATGGTGCTGTTTTATTTTGAAAATAATGACGCCATTTCCATACACTATAAAATACAACGACTAGCTTGTGGTTGTTAACCACGGATGTAATCACCTCTTATGGTTGCCGTGCCAACTATAAACCTCTTGAGCTGCGCTCTCGAGGTCTATGTTGTCGTCCTGTCAACCGCTTGAGGTGATTACAGAATGGTTAACAACCACAACCTAGTCATTATCCTCTGTATTAAGTATCCCCTATTTTCTTTATAACTATGGACATTAACATGGCAAGGGGACCACTTTCCTCTACACTTCGTCTACAGTATGTTTGAATGTGCGTTATGTGTTATATATGGATTGTTTTTAAATATTGTTAAGCGCTGAAAGCCTCCAGGAAGGAGTGCTATATAAATAAAGTTTCTATCTATGTATCTATCTATCTATCTACAGCACTCGGGCTGCTTGCCTACTCCTGACATTGCAGTCCTCTGTTTGTAACATCGCAAGCTATTGGTGTGGAATCCATAATGATGTCATAAGCAGAGGATTGAGATGTCAGGTGTAGCAATAGTAATAAAAGTAGTTTTATTTCTAATGGTGCCCTTCTCTGGAGGCCCAGGGTGCCACTGTAGACAAGCAGCCAGAGCAGATAAAGTTTAGGGGACACTGAATCTGGTTTCATGTTAATGTGAATTGCAATAAAGAAGAAGGGGAACTAAATATAGAAAATGCTTGAAAAAAATAAAAAAAAATGTGTCTAAACATAATGTATTTTTATAGTTTTTCCTGTGATGTCAGGGGCTCTTTTAAAGATCAACGGTAGCATAAAATACCATTTGTTTTTGTTGAAGGGTGATGGCGGTTCAGGAAATGGCACATAAAAAGATGTTGCAGTTGGCCATTCAGTGCAGCAGCAGAGCTGCCATTTGAAACTCTGGCTACCCGTGTTCAGGAATGAGTCAGGCCATCAAGTGCAGGCTAGGTGGAGGAGGTTTGAGTACCCCAGTGGACCCCTTTCTCCTCCAGGGAGGGAGGGTTGCACTGTCCACCTCATGGAATGTTACAGAAAAGATGTTGGCAGCTGGACCTTTGCAATATAAGCTGAAATGTTATTAGAAGTCATGGTTTTTCCAGGTTGTCCACTGTGATGTCAGAGGCTTAGATCTATAAGAATTAGCACATTGTTGGCATTTAAGCAAAGCCTCTCTTCTTTTTTATATACATATCTCGGTTTGAAGAATTGAACTTAGACTTACTTAAATGTTGTCTTAAATGGAGACTGATTAGTTAATTGGCCTATCTGAGTAAGCCATGTCTCCTTTACCAGAAGTTTAAAGTAATTCTTTCTGGCTCTTTTTAAGCCTAATAAGAAAGTTTATTTATAGATAAATTGATGCCACCTCCACTTAGGCAAGAGCTGTATTTAACGTACACAACGTATTCTCGAAGCAATTAAGAATGAGTCAGTGATGTTGAGTAAATGAATATAAGTTCTGCAGCTGAGTGAATTTGTATCAAAACATTGCTTTCACTTAATGAATTTATTCTGTAGGGGGAAATACATTTAAACTGCTTACCATCTTCTAATGTATATGTGGTAGGTACTGTATTAGGAGAAAAAAAATCAAATAACATAATTTCTGTTTTGAAATGTTTTTAGTTTGTATGCGATTTTAAACTTAAGCAGTAAAGAGTATTAGTCCTATTCTCAAAGTGTTATATGTACCATAAACTGTGAAATGTTCTCATTGTATGCCTTTATCAAACAACTTTCAGGCAGCTTACAGACATTTTCCATAGTTCTGTATATAAAATTGAAAATGCAGATGGAGAAGCAGTGTCTTTCCTATTCAAAAACAGAGAGCATGTTCTTCTTAAAGGCCTCATTTAATTGAAACTAGGGGCAAGAGTAACACTTACTTAATACCCTTAACTACTGTAAGTAAATGGGATGCTGTGGACGTCTCTTGGTTGATCAACAGTGTTGTCTCATGCTGTCTTGGAAATTGGAGAAGTTAAAAGGCTCTGGAACCCCAAGATAGCATGGATGAGATGATAGTATTATGTAGTCAAGAGATGTCCATGCCAACTCATCTACGTTAAATAAAGCCTTCCTGTTTTTTTTAATGTGTAATATTTGATCTCACTTTGAGAGGGAGCTTTTGCAGCAGGTTACACCACAAGGACTGAAGCCAGCAGGCGCCAGGGCCCCACAGAAAACTTCTAGCTAGAGTATATAGCGGGGAACCACCCCTGACATCAGCCCGCCCCCAACGTCAGCCAGTTGTATATAAGGGGTGATCCCCTGGCCCTACCTCAGTTCTTTTCCCACCATTGACCTGCATACATCGGCTCCACGGACGTCTTCTGCTCTAGTTGACCGCCATTTTTCTGCGATTAGCGCACTTTATTATTTTCCTAAAAAAATTTTATTTTTCTTCAATTTCTCTGCATGTCTTCATCTCCAACCTTGTCAATAGAACTGCAGCAGTCTAAGTGTCCTTGCAGCAAGTAAATCCCTTCAAAAGATGGCCACTCTCTCTGCTTCTTCTGCCTAGGCTTGAAGCTTGACACTGAGGTCTGTGAACACTGCCTGAAGTTCAACTGAAGGACCAGGATCCGCCACCAGCAGGTCATAAAAACGTTCTTGCTCAAAAAAGAAGGTTGCAGCGAGGAAGAAACAAATTGAGGCTAAAAGTTCTTATTCCCCTCCAATTTTTGAGGCAGCCACCTCTTCATCCTTCCACTGGGAGAAAAAGTCAGATGGAAAACATACACATGGACAGAAGCATAAGGACAAGTCTTCCTCCCGTGCCTGGTCTTCTCATTCAAAGTCAACCGGCTCCTGGTCATCCACTCGTGGGAGGTTGGCCTCGGTATCTGTGGCAGTCGTGTCTCCTTCCAGGCTTCCCATTGTGAACCCTTCCACCCTCATCCAGATGTCGGGCGGTGGTTTGTCGGGGACTTTGTCCTTGGCCTCCCAGCCCCTGTTGCTTCGGCCCTTACGCTAGCCTCCGGGCCAGAAACCAGGTGGCTCAGCTGGGTCTTTCTTGGCAGGTCTTTACCCATTGTCTGCCTGGCCTCGGAGTTTGCTAAGTTGGCCCCGATTCCAAGGCTGACGCCACTCATTGGTGCCAGGGGCATGCATCCGCCTCCTTCGGGCAGAGTGATGCCTCCACCCATTTCAGGAGTTAGCTCCTCTATACAGGCTCCCTCTAGACCAATGCCAGCTCTTCCCTCTACTGGCACCAGTCCACGACTGTCCGGTCAACGCTGGCCTCCCCATCGTCGAACCTGGCGACACCTATTCTGTCATCCCCCGATCACCCTGCATTGCCCATTGACCCTAACATTTCAGTTCAACTGACGCCAGAAAGCCAGCCGTCCAGACTGACAACACCTACCAGGTCAACACCAGATAACCTGATGCAAAGGGACCGACACCGGGACCATCTGATGTCCCCCCAACTGATGCCGGCTAACCCTTCTAACCAGCAGAATCCTCTGCTGCATCTGACAGCTCTCTTTACTTTCTGATGGAATGTTGTAAAAGGAGACCTGCTACCAAAACCTGCACCCCCTCCCAAGGATAATCCTCCTTCGGGGGTCCAGCCTCAAGCTCTTCCTTGGAAGCCTTCTCCAGAGCCAAAGGAGCCTAACCCACATCCAGATGGTACGGGCAGTGGTCGCTCCAAACATCATGGATGAAAACACTGCCATTCATCCTCAAAGTCCTTGGACAGGCACAGACATCGATCTCATGGTCATAGGCACCGGCGTTCAACCTCTAGGTCTTCTTCTTCAGGGGAGTCGGGCTGCAGCTCCTCCTTCTCCTCATCGGTGTCATCCAAATCGGGGTTGTCTCCTTCTCCTGTGGGCCCCAAGGACACCCCCAGGTTACTGCACGATGACCAAACTGTTATGGAGGTCATGTGGCACATCCAGTCTAACATGAGCTGGGACACAGCAGATTTGGACCCGGAGAGGCACCATTTGGCTCTTTTTCTCCACCAAAAGGATCCAAAGCCTATGGTGGTTCCTCCTCTGGTGAACACCTTCATGGACATCACCAAATCAACATGGAAACACCCATCCTCCACCCCTGCTGTTTCAAAATAGGCTGTCCGTCTATATAATGCTCTCTGGGATAAACCCTGTTTTGGCAAGCAACCAGTTGTGGACTCAGTGGTCATCACGGCAGCTCATGACGGGTCCAAGAGGCCACGTCATCTTAGCACCCAGCCTCTGGACAAGGACTCTAAGCAGGTGGACCAGCTTGGCAGAAAGGTCTGTGTCTCGGCCACCTGTGCCATCTGCTCTTTGAATTTTTGGGCCCACGTCGTTCAGTAACAGAATGCCCCATAAGAAGAGGCCATCAAACTAGTCTAGACTCAGCAGGATGGTCCCCAGAAGGCCATGCTGCTCCATATTTTAAAGTCAGGATCAGACATAGGTACCTATGTATTATGTTCCTTCTATGACACAGCAGTTGCTACAGCCAGGGCAGCAGCCTCTGGCGTTTGTCTCCGCCACTATTCTTGGCTTTGCATCTCGGGTTTTACCCCAGATGTCCAGGCAAAGATAATGGATGCCCCTTTCAAGGGCTCAGTCCTTTTTGGTGAGGACTCCAAGAAGGTCATCACTCACCTCTGGGGAATCTGGCAAGCCTGTTAGATCTATACACACTGTGTACAGGTCCACACAGAAAGAGAACTGTCACCAGCCATTTCGTCAGTCATCCAGGCAACCGCCCCAAGGCCAACAAAACAGAGGATCCTTTAAGCATAAGGCCACCTGTAAGAGGCTAGGGATACAGAAGGACTCAGACACAGGTGATTTTCTCTGGAAGTCTCTCCCAACAGCTTCTTTATTGGGAAACTCCGATATAAAATAAGAAAATCAAAAAGGCGGACTGATTTCGTCAAAATAATAAAAATAACATACATTCAAGAAGAATAGCACAAACAGCAGTAATGCAGCATCCAATGAAAATATCCAAGTTTTGTGCATAATAATTCGTAGTAACTAGAGCACTAGAGCATTAGCTAGGGTGTATACGCTTCAGCACCCTGGAACACATCTGACTTCTCTCTGAAGAGAGCAGCTATATATTTAATAAGACTGTTCCTGATTGGCTAGAGTTCTTGTCACTCAGCTTACATGAAACAATTTTTACAAAAAAGCAAATATTTTTATCTCAAAAGGCTTATAAGATATTCTTACAGAAATCTTTCTTTTATCTGCATGCTTCATGATCATTTATTTCAATTCTGGCTCTAAAACCTCAGATTTCAAGGGTTAAGCCCCACCTCTTGTTTCCCATTCTCTATATAATGTCTAACAATATGGCCAGCTGGCCCCTAGGAAGAGAATCTAGTACACAGAGCCCTTCAATATCGTATAACAGGTAAAATAGTTTCCTTCTTATTTTCTGTTATTATATTCACTCTGTTCTCACTTGAGGGGCTCATACTTTAATAGGGTTGTTTACAAACCTGAAACAAACCGTTCATTATGCTGCCTGCTGAGCTGTGGATATGGAAACTCAGCTCAGCCACAGACAGCAGCAGAAATACACAGGTCGTTTTTAAGCTTGAGCAGAATTCACGCTACAAGGCGCTTTAGCGCAAAAGGGACAATTCGCGACCTAGCACACTACTTTTCTGGTGGTAGAAAAGTTATTTTGCTAATTTGCGTTTTCACGAGCTGTGTGATAGTACATTGCGGCAGCTCGTAGAAGAATGCTGAGACGGATCGCCTCATATTTATGCTTGTTTCTTAGGTAAAATTACAACAACTATTACATATCTGGAAAGGGGAGGCATTCTTAAGGCGTTTTTAGCCACAAAGGGGGAATTATAATGCTATCCATTAATCGGACAGTTTAAAGTGTTCTCTGATGAATTTATGGGGCCATTACAACTTCAAGGGAGGACTGAATATACAAAAAGACCTCATTCACTTTCTAGGAGGTACTAGATGTGGAGATCTTATTAACGACTAGACAGGATGAGGTTATCAATAAAAGAAAAACAGTAAAAGAGGATGCATAGGCGGCCAGTCTATGCAGGAAAAGACAATACAAGTACAATACACACATAGGGAAGACACGTGAAGGAAAAAGGGAGGGGTCTAGTCGAAGCATAACAATAGTACCTCTGTAGAAATATGACAGGGGTAGGTCTGTAACTAGAATACTAGACCCTTTGACATTCTCCTCCCCGCTCAAGAAAAAAAAATAGTTCAGAACAGTTTGTCTGAATACAAACATATATATATTTTTTTATTTTAAAGTGATGAGGTACAGATCTCTTACAGGTAAGAGATGGAGCCAAAGCCCACCCACTCCTCAGGCTCCACCTCGGGGTCCCAAATACAATTCCCTTTCTACCTCAGTGAATACTATCTTCTGTTCACTGTTGTACAAGGGTCATAAAAAAAATTATTTTAGCTCTTACAATTTGTTTTAACAATTTCTTTAAGACACCCCGAGGTCAGTCATATAAGATATGGCTTAGCTATTGTTATGGCCATATCTGGATAAGAAATCTGCATTTTTATGTTCTGTTCCTTTTCTATGTTTTATTTTGAAACAATATGGCTGCAATGTCAAGTACCATCGCATTATGCAAGGGTTTTTATCCTTTATAACATTGAGCCAACAAAAGGGGTTGTGGTCTGTCCATAGTTCGAATTCTGCACCCCATAAATAAAATCGCAGAGCCTCAATAGCCCAGCGTATTGCTAGGCATTCTTTTTCAATAGTAGAATATCTAGTTTCCCTTTCATGTAACTTCCTACTGATGTATATTATAGGATGTTCTTCACCCTCAATTATCTGTGACAATACCCACCTATACCAGTTTGATGCATCTGTTTGAAGGATAAAGGGCAGTGTGAAGTCAGGGGTGCGTAACACTGGAGAAGAGCATAATAATGCTTTAATTGTGGAAAATGCTTCCTCACAGGCCTGAGTCCAAGTCACCTTCTCAGGTTGTCGTTTTTTTGTTAAATCAGTGAGAGCGTTAGCTACTATAGCGAAATTTGGTATAAATCTTCTATAGTAACTAGCGAGCCCTAAAAAGGATCTCACGTTCTTTTTGGTTACTGGCCGAGGGCTATTAGCTACAGCTTCAATTTTAGACTTAACAGGTTTTAGTGTACCCCCTCCTATTTGAAATCCTAGATATTCTGTTTCTTGCATAGCTACTGAGCATTTAGATGGGTTGATAGTCAGGCCCGCAGAAGTTATAGTACTTAATACTGTGGTTAGGTGATTCAAATGGTCAGACCATGTGTTACTGAAAATTACTACGTCGTCCATATAGGCGGCACTAAAGGTAGCATGTGGTAGGAGAAGCTTGTCCATACGTCGCTGAAAAGTCGCCGGGTCTCCATGAAGCCCAAATGGCATAACAGTAAAGTGGAATAAGCCAATTGGGGTACTAAAGGCAGTTTTTTCTTTGTCACCAGTATCTAAAGGGATCTACCAGTAACCTTTGGTCAAGTCAAGAGTTGTAATATATTGAGCTTTTCCTAGATGGTCAAGGATATCGTCAATGCGTGGCATTGGATAGCTGTCAAATTTAGATATTTCGTTTAATTTCCTAAAATCTAAACAAATTCGAAACCCACCTTCTTTTTTTCCAACCACCACAATAGGGAAATTCCACTCACTGTGAATCCTAACTGCTGCATTCTGTGTAGTTCCTGTTCCACTTCACATCTTAAGCGCTCTGGTATTCTATAGGGTCTTTGCCTTACAGGTGTTATTTGGGTGGTGTTAATTTTATGTACCACATCCATTACCCTCCCAGGTTTTCCTGTAAAAAATTCTGGAAATGGCTGTAATACAGTGTAAAGCTCAGCCACTTGTTGGCTGGTAACCTGGGGATTTATATTTAACTCGTTGACCCCTTCTGGTTTTGATTCTAACCGGTGGTATACCAGATCTAGTTCGCTAGTGGGAGTTTCAGAGTGTATGTAACCCACAAAGCAGTCTTTTCTTTCAACCCATTTCTTTAACAGATTAACATGGTATACATTGTTTTTTTTCTTTTTATCTGGCAAGACCACTTGATAGGTAACTGGTCCTGTCCATTTAGATATAGTATATGGTCCTTGCCATGTCGTATACAATTTATTATCTGAAGACGGTAATAATAATAATACCTTGTCCCCTTCTTGGAATTCTTTGGTTCCTGTCCCCTTGTCATAATGTGTTTTTTGAATACCTTGTTGTTTAACATTAGTCTGGTGGGCAATTCCTATATATTTAGCTATCTTATTCCTAAGATGGCAGATATAATCATTGGGGACCTGACACTGAGATACTTGCCCTTCTTCCCACTTCTCTTTCATAAGATCCAATGGGCCTCGTGGATTACGTCCATAAAGTAGTTCAAAAGGTGAGAACCCAGTGGAAGCTTGGGGCACCTCCCTGTATGCAAACATTAAGTATGGTAGTAGTATATCCCATCTACGGCCTTCTTCCTGACAAAACTTTTGTAACATTTTTGAGGGTCTGGTTGAATCGTTCAACCAGGCCATCAGTTTATGGATGGTAGGGGGTGGTATGTATGGCAGTAATACCCAGAATATCATATATTCGTTTTAATAACACCGAGCAAAAATTGCTACCCCTGTCTGTCAGGATTTCCTTAGGTATACCTATTCTACTGAATAGTTTGCCAAATTCCTCCGCTATTTTTGGTGCAGTAACGTTGCGTAAGGGTATAGCTTCTTGATATTTAGTAGTGTAGTCACAGATTACCAATATGTATTGATTACCTTTCGTGCTTTTAGGGAGGGGACCCACCACATCCATAGCTATCCACTCAAAAGGAGTTGTTATCAAAGGCAAGGGCATTAGGGCTACCTTATCCTTTTTCCCCAGTCTGGTTACTTTTTGGCACTCTGGACAATTCCTACAAAATTCTGCCACCTGCTCATGAATACCAGGCCAAAAGAACCGGTACAACAGGCGACTCAATGTACGATCCCTACCCAAGTGTCCAGCTAATGGTATGTTGTGGGCTAACTCTAGAAGTTGTTGCCTATATTCTTGGAGTACTATCAACTGGTCTACAACTTCCACACTTTTTGGATTAACACATCTCTTATACAACAAACCATTATTCATTTTATAATTCTCTGACCCTTTTTTAACATCAGCTACTTGGGAAAAACAATTTTGTAAACTGGGATCATGTTGCTGTGCAATTCTTAAGTCTATTGTTGGAACAACAGAGTCTGTAACAGTCTTACTTTCCCTTTTGACATTTTGAGTCCATTGCAGCTTTTCTTTTCTGGGCTTTTGATTTTATTTTCTTTTTGGACTCTTCAAAAATATCATCAGAAAAAGGGAATACCTGTTCCAACTTATCTTTAGTTTGAGATCTAGTAACCATTGCATCAACATTGCCAGTTATTAGGGTCTGAAAATCAGGATGGTCATGCCCAATAAGTATAGGTACAGGTAGATGAGGAACAGCACCTACCTGGATGGAATGTGTATGTCCCTGTATAGTTATGTCCAAGTCATAGAGTGGATAATGATGGACATCTCCGTGAATACAAACTACCTCAGTCTTCTGTGGCGCATGGTTAGACCTTGGATCCAGTAGGGCAGTTTGTACTAAAGTCTGTCTGCTGCCTGAATCGAGGAGGCCACATACCGTGCTCTTTCCAATTTGAACAGGCAACATATATTGACCCCAGTTGGTCAATGCTAAATGAGAGGCTTCAGTCTTTCTCTTGGGGCAGAATCTTGCAACATGGCCTTTCCCTCCACACTCTCGGCAAATAATATCTGGGTTGTAGACTTTATGTGGTCTTGGAAAAACTTTAGTGCCTGTTGGAGGGAGCATAGGAGCCACAGTTGAACTACCTTGTCTGGAAATAGAGGGTTGGTGTCCATGTAACATGGCTCCCTTAGGACGTGAGGGACGAGCTGCCATGAAGTCCTCTGCCAGGCGGTTTGCCATATCTGAAGTCTCTGGTCGGTGCTCTTTTACCCAAAGTTGGACATCCTGGGGTAAAATTTTAATGAATTGCTCCATCACAATGGTTTCCAGAATCTGGTCGAGTGTCCAAGTAGTAGGTTGTAACCATTTTAGACATAAGTCCTTTAAGCGGATGTAGGCATCCTGCGGGTTGTCGGCAGCCTGGTACTTATAAGTCCGGAACCATTGATGATATGTTTCAGTATTTATGTCATAGCATTTCAAAATAGCAGCTTTGACCTGATCATAATTGTTAGCTTGGGCAACCTCTATATGACTATATGCAAGCTGTGCTTTCCCAGTAAGATAAGGTGCCAAGCGAATCACCCACTGGTCTCTGGGCCATGCGCATGTTGTTGCCACTCTCTCAAAGGTTGTAATATATGCTTCTATGTCATCACTTTCTGCAAGTTTAACCAACTTAATGTCCTTATGACCCCCAGGTGTCTGGTCTGTGGGCCT
This sequence comes from Neoceratodus forsteri, assembly GCA_016271365.2. Lineage (NCBI taxonomy): Eukaryota > Metazoa > Chordata > Ceratodontiformes > Ceratodontidae > Neoceratodus > Neoceratodus forsteri. Next base: position 244,673,861 of record CM057451.1, read on the forward strand.
GTTAACTCCCAGGGCTTGTATGGCCCTTAAAGTATCAGACCATCTGGCTTCATATTCCTTTTTATCCCTCTCTCTCTGCTTTTCCAATTCCATCTGGTGCATACATAACCATCTTACCAGTTCATGAGTCTCTAGAGGGGGCACTTCTTCTCCTATTTCGCCTCCAGTTGCTTGCAGTTCAGGTTCTGCTTCCATTTTTGTAACAGGTTTTCCTTCCTTTCTCCTCACAACTGGCTCCAGTCCGGATAGAATGGGTAGTTGATAAGCTGTTGTCACTGAACGAGTAGCTACCCCTGGGTAGGATCCTGGTTCTGCCTTTTCTTCCTGCATATATATACAGTATATATAGTCCACCAGAGTCTCGGACAGATTCTCCCAGTTGGGTGTAGTTCCAACCAGCATCCCACTTCTAACACCAGTGTAAGAGGCTAGAGATACAGAAGGACTCAGACACAGGTGATTTTCTCTGGAAGTCTCTCCCAACAGCTTCTTTATTGGGAAACTCCGATATAAAATAAGAAAATCAAAAAGGCAGACTGATTTCGTCAAAATAATAAAAATAACATACATTCAAGGAGAATAGCACAAACAGCAGTAATGCAGCATCCAACGAAAATATCCAAGTCTTGTGCATAATAATTCATAGTAACTAGAGCACTAGCTAGGGTGTGTACGCTTCAGCACCCTGGAACACATCTGACTTCTCTCTGAAGAGAGCAGCTATATATTTAATAAGACTGTTCCTGATTGGCTAGAGTTCTTGTCACTCAGCTTACATGAAACAATTTTTACAAAAAAGCAAATATTTTTATCTCAAAAGGCTTATAAGATGTTCTTACAGAAATCTTTCTTTTATCTGCATGCTTTATGATCATTTATTTCGATTCTGGTTCTAAAACCTCAGATTTCAAGGGCTAAGCCCCACCTCTTGTTTCCCATTCTCTATATAATGTCTAACAATATGGCCAGCCGGCCCTAGGAAGAGAATCTAGTACACAGAGCCTTCAATATTATCTTATAACAGGTAAAATAATTTCCTCCTTTTTCTGTTATTATATTCACTCTGTTCTCACTTGAGGGCTCATACTTTAATAGGGTTGTTTACAAACCTGAAACAAACCGTTCATTATGCTGCCTGCTGAGCTGTGGATATGGAAACTCAGCTCAGCCACAGACAGCAGCAGAAATACACAGGTCATTTTTAAGCTTGAGCAGAATTCACGCTACAAGGCGCTTTACTGCAAAAAGGGACAATTCGCGACCTAGCACACTACTTTTCTGGTGGTAGAAAAGCTATTTTGCGGATTTGCGGCGTTTATGAGCTGTGCGATAGTGTGCACATTCGTGCAGCTCGTAAAGAATGCCGAGACGAAGCGTCTTGTTATTATGCTTGTTTCTTAGGTAAAATTACAACAACTATTACATATCTGGAAAGGGGAGGCATTCTTAAGGCGTTTTTAGCCACAAAGGGGGAATTATAATGCTATCCATTTATCGGACAGTTTAAAGTGTTCTCTGATGAATTTATGGGGCCATTACAACTTCAAGGGAGGACTGAATATACAAAAAGACCTCATTCACTTTCTAGGAGGTACTAGATGTGGAGATCTTATTAACGACTAGACAGGATGGGGTTATCAATAAAAGAAAAACAGTAAAAGAGGATGCATAGGCGACCAGTCTATGCAGGAAAAGACAATACAAGTACAATACACACATAGGGAAGACACATGAAGGAAAAAAGGGGGGGGGGGTCTAGTCGAAGCATAACAATAGTACCTCTGTAGAAATATGAAAGGGGTAGGTCTGTAACTAGATTACTAGACCCTTTGACACCGCCTCTCAGGCCTCTGGTGGTTAGGGACCTAGAGCCCCCAAAACCTCCCAAGCCCCTTTGCCGGTCCCCGGTTCGTTAGCCTGACTCCCCCTTTCTTGGCAGAATCTCTGGGGGAGGCATTAGGGGGTCACTTTTCTCTCTGTTTAGAGGGATGGCAAAGAATCATGATATATCAGTGGGTTTTTCATCTGACAGGGAAAGGACATACCCTGGAGTTCACGGAGGTGCCCCCAGACAACCTTCCACTAAACTCCCATTACCATCCATCACACCTCTCCCTTATCCAAGAGGGGATCAAGCACTCTTGATGAAACGAGCCATAGAGTCAGTTCCACAGGCCCAAAGGGGAAAGGGATTTTATTCCCACTTTTTTCTGGTCCTGAAGAAAACAGGGGACTTACGGCCCATCCTGGATCTCAGCCACCTGAACAAGTACATAGAATACAAAAGGTTCACGATGGTCACCCTTCCAGGCCTGCTCCCTCTCCTTCATCAAGGGGATTGACTGTGCTCCCTGGACATTCAGGATGTGTACCTCCACATTTTGGTCTTTCAGCCCTACAGGAGGTTCCTTTGCTTCCACTTTCAGGGCAACCATTATCAATTCCGCTCCCTGCCATTTGGCCTGTCTTCAGTTCCCTGTGTCTTTACAAAGTGCCTAGCAGTACTGGCTGCTTCCCTCAGATGAAAGAGCCATTACAGTTTTCCCTACCTGGATGACTGGCTCCTGGCAGCTCTGACCAGGGATTGGCTGCACAGCACCATGACAGACATCTTTACTCTGTTTCTGGACTTGGGTATCACCCTCAACCTTCCAAAATCCTCTCCGTGGCCTAGCCAAAGACTACAGTACATCAAGGGAATTCTGGACACCACCAAAGGCAAGACCTTTCTGCCCTCAGACAGAGTGGAACACCTTCAGGAACAGGCTCACCTAGCTTCCTCGGCATGCCAGGTCCCAGCTAGAGTTTTAATGCAGCTGCTAGGGCACATGACAGCAGTCATCATGATGGTACCTCTTGCACACCTGCACATGAGAGTTCCCCAGTGGACCTTGTGTGTCCAATGGGATCAATGCACAGACAAGTTGGCACATCTGGTCACGGTCCCCACCAAACTCTGGCCTAGTGGTTGAACCCTGCCAATCATTCGACAGGGGTCCTCTTTCATCAGGAGTCTCCTTCTCCAATCCTGACAATGGACACATCCAGCCTGGGCTGGGGTGTTCATTCGGTAGAACATCAGACCCCAGCGCACTTGGTCCCCCCAGAAGCAACATCTCCATATCAATATTTTGGAGATACGGGTGATTCTTTATGCCCCTCAGACTTTTCAGATGAATCTCCCTCTGGGCCCTCTCTTAATTCAGATGGACAACATGTCAGAGGTCTTCTACATAAACAAGTGGGGAGTATTCACTCTTACCCTCTCTGCATGGAGGTCACAAGAGTTTGGTATTGGGCCATTGAGCATTATCTGAAACGTGCTGCCGTGCATGTCCCAGGCATACAAAACACCCTGGTCGACAGTTTAAGCCAGTCTCAGTCCAAGGCATATGAATGGGAACTCCTTCAGTCTATGAAGGAATGCTATTTGACAGTTGGGGCTGGCCAGAGTTGGAACTTTTTGCGTCTCTGCTCAATGCCAAACTGCCCAGTTTTTTGCTTGCTAGATCCAGGGCATGGTGTTTTCTGGCAAGATGCATTGTCCCTCTCTTGGACGGGGAGTTTTCTTTATGCCTTCCCTCCCTTCCCATTTCTGCAGAGAGTCCTTCTCAAGTTGCAGTCAGAAGGATCAGGGATGATTCTGATAGCTTCCTACTGGTCACGTCAAACTGGGTTCCCACTACTTCAGCAGCTTGCAGTGGAACCCCCGATTTCCTTGCCTCTGATCTCAGGCTTGCTCTCCTAGGACCAGGATACTCTGGTACATCTGGACCTCAAGTCATTACACCTGCATGCATGGCTCCTGTAGACCTAGCCAGGGCCCAGTTTGGGGTTTTCCCCAGAGTGGCAGAAGTCTTGGTGGCCACTAGAAAGCCTTCAGCGAGAGCTACTTACTCTATGAAGTGGAAGAAGTTTTGCATTTGGTCCTCTGCTCACCATCTTGAGCCAGTCACATGTCCGGTGAACTCCGTTTTGGAGTATCTCCTTCCTCTATCAGACTCAGGGCTGAGCTACTGCTCCATTAAGGTGCACTTTTCAGCCATCTCTGCATATCATGCACCTGTAGAGGGCAAAACTCTTGCCCAGCTGGCTTTTCACACAGTTTTTTGTGGGGTATTCTTCACCTCAAACCTCCCATCAGGGACCCTGTCCTGCCTTGGGCTCTTTTATTTCTTTTGGAAAAACTTATATTACCTCCCTTCAAACCAGCCACAAGTTGCAAGCTCCACTTTCTGTCATGGAAAGCGTTTTTTTTTTTTAGTTGTCATTACTTCTGCTCTAAGGATTTCTGAGTTTCAGGCACTGATGTGTAAAGAGCCTTATTTAGTTTTCCACAAGGACCGGGTGGCCTTGTGGACGAATCCTAAGTTTTTACTCAAGGTGCTGTCTGAGTTTACACTGAATCAGGATACCCATTTACCTGTTTACTATCCAGAGTATTCTAATCAAGGGGAGGCTCTTCTTCACACTCTGTATGTCCACCGTGTGCTTTGTTACTACGTAGATCATGCCCGTGCTGTCTGAAAGTCTGAACAGGTGTTCATTTCTTTCGCCCCAAGGACTGAAGGGGCTCCAATTTCTAAACAGACCTTATCCAAATGGTGAGTTAACTGCATTGTTTATTGTTACAGAAAGTATGACAAGCCTTTGCCAGGTCTGGTTAAAAGCCATTATACCAGGTGTATGGCTGTTTCTTTTGCATCCATTAGAAATGTGTCTGCTGCTGATATCTGCGCAGCTGCTACTTGGGGTTCAGTACACACGTACATTCAGCATTACAGTCTGGATATTGCCTCTCATCGTAGGGCAGGCTTCTGTCTTGCTGTCACATAGACACATAGAACGCTGAGAAACATTGTCAGCAGATAAGGACTGCTAGGCCCATCCAGTCTGCCCATGAGCCCTGCCTAGTTTGCAGCCTCTGATCCTACCTGGTCAATGACTTTTCATCCCACCTTCCCACCTCTAAGGTTCCCTTATGCCTGTCCCAGGCATGCTTAAACCCCTCCACTGTGATTGCTTCCACCACCTCCTGTGGCAGACTATTCCATGTGTCCACCACTCTATCTGTGAACAAAAACTTTCTGTCCTACAGGGCCTGTTCTCATGAGCTTTCCCGTCAACTTTTACCCTCTCCCGACCATTGGGGGTTGTTTTCTTCTCTGCTTGGGACTCAGTCCTTATGGTGTAAAATGCTGCAAGAGCTCCCCCTCAAAGTGAGATAGTACAGTTACATAAGAACTTACCGTAACAGCAGATCTTTGAGAGGAGCTCTTGCAGCAGGTGCTGTTTTTCCTCCCACCTTCCACTTGGTAACTGCTTCTCCATTGTCCGTTATACAGTTCCTCATTTCAGAGGAACCTCTTTGGGTCTCTATTTCTATGTTTGCTGGGGTCCCCGGCGGGAGAACTGAGGAAGGGCTGGTGGACCGCCCCTTATATACCATTGGCTGATGTTAGGGGTGGGACGATGTCAGGGGGTAGTCCCCCACTGTATACTTCTAGCTAGAAGTTTTCCGTGGGGTCCTGGCACCTGATGGCTTCAGTCCTTATGGTGTAACCTGCTGCAAGAGCTCCTCTCAAAGATCTACTGTTATGGTAAGTTCTTACATAACTGTACTTTTCTGTGGATTGTTCATTGTAGTTTTAATCATCATAGGCAAGTGTAAACATTTTTAGTAGCATAAACAGCTGTTGACGGTTTATGTATTTTATTTATTGAGATATTTGGGGAGTGGCTTTGAGTACAAGTGCTCATTTAGAAAGGTTCCACATCAGTAGCAAGGTCAGCACCCAGGTTGGGGACTGACCAAACGAGCAGACACGAAAGACCGTTAGGCCTATTCTGCTGGCATTTTAGTATGTTAGTAGCAGAGTTACAAAGAAACAATACATATACTTGTAAGCAATTCCAGGAATGTCCAAGATCAGTTAATACTGGAGAGGAAAAAAATGTCCAAGATCTCTTAGTAAATGCAACACTACCCCTTGCTACCAAAACAAATACATGGCTACCTAGACCACCAAAAGGCAATTACAAATGTGGTCGTTGTGCATATTGTTCAAATACCACAACCACAGCATCCTAGGCTAGGGAACAGCCTCCTGGCTGATGTCTTGCATGGCCTGCACCAATCACAGTTCCTTCATAGCCTCCCTCAGGATCATACTGCTTATGATCTGCACTGTACCTGTCCCAGCTGAGTCTCCCTGGGTACCGGGTCAATATAGCACTGCCAAAACAGCGCAGAATGAAATACAGTGACAGGGGTATAATAGCAGTAAAAAACTACCGTTACACCTGTCACACACTAGGAACTGGAGGAAGGATATAAAAACCAGATTGCAGCATTGGAGAGGGTCCAGAAAAGAGCTACATGCATGACTGAGGGAACTAAAGGGTGCAATTACCAAACTCGTTTAAACAAATATGCATTATATGCCTTGGAATACAAGAGAATGCGTGGAGACGTGTTTGGTTTACAAAACTCTCACAGACACTAAGCTGAGGGAATTAACAGGGCTAAAACCAAAAAATCAGCTATACCAAACAAGAGCACATCCCTTCCAGTTGCAGATGGATAAGTATAAAATCATTAAAAGAAAACATTGGTTTAGTATTAGGGTCGTGCCAATCTGGAACAAACTTCCCATGGAGGTGGTCTCCAGTCCCTCACTGCAGGTTTTTAAAAAGAACCTAGATACATATTTTTTAGGTAAAGGTATTTTGGGGTACCAGCAAAATTAAAAAAATATGACAAGCAGTATGGACCAAATAGGTCTTCTAGCTTCGTAACAACTTATGAACTTATGCTGAAAGTGCTGTGCCTAGCTGAGCCGCTCCCATGGTGGAGTGACTAAGGCACAAGCACCTGGTGCAATGGAGACCCAGGGATTGGGGGCTTGATTTCCTGTCTCCAGAGATTTTTTTTTGTAAAAAAACTAAGTTCCCCACTCCTGGTTTTCCCTTTTTCCCCTCGGTCCACCCCTCGAGTTGATTATTTTAGTTTGGGGTTGTGGAGGATATTTGTGGGCAGAACCCCCCCACACACCACACCTATAAACAGTGATTTCGGCATTGTTGCCAATGGTGTGCTCTGTTGAGTTCTGGTCGGCATTTTCATCCAACCATATTTTGCCGCTTGCCATTTTGCGTGTGGCATTTTTGTTTTACACGGTTTCAGCCACAACATAATGACCCCGTGCCATCCCCCTATGACATCGTTATAGTCCTACTGCTCCATATTGCTAAGGCTACCATGCTTAAGGTATTATTTATTGTCTTATATTTTATTCTGTTTTGTGTGCCTTGACTTCTGCAACTACTGTAATGTATTCTCTTATCAGTGTTGTACTATGTGCCTCAACTCTGACTTTGTAACAATTGTAATGTGTTCTCAAATCACTGTTTGTATGCTAATGTGTTATTGGTTGAACCATACTACCTTGTGCTGTTACTTAGAAACATAGAAACTGACAGCAGATAAGGACCACTAGGCCCATCTAGTCTGCCCGTAAACTCTACCCTGATATGCGGCCTCTGACCCTACTTGGGGTAGGCTTTAGCCTCTCCTTCCCACCCCAGGGATCCCTTATGCCTGTCCCATGCATGTTTAAAACCCTCCAATGTGCTTGCTCCCACCACCTGCTGAGGCAAACAACTCCCACCACCTCCTGAGGCAAATTATTCCATTCATCTACCACCCTTTCTGTGCAGAAAAACTTCCTCACATTTCCCTTATCCTGCCTCCTTCAATCTCATATCATGCCTCCTTGTTCTTGTACTCCTCCTACACAGTACATGCCGCTTATAGCGGGTGCATCCATGATCTACCACACTTGCTGCCATACAGAGGAGTCGGCGTATCCTTTCAGCTAAAAAAAATAAAAAAAAGGTCTCGGGCAACCGGGTTCTCAACCGGCATAGTGCTTAATTTTATTACATCATAACAGTCAACACAAGGGCATGATTATAAAAAGATCCCCAGAGAAAAGATAAATAAACTTTAAAAAACTTGTGATAAACATTTAAAATAAGTTTACATACAGTACTATAGTCACGTAATCTGCCTGTTGGCAGCCTATTGGTAGAAGTCTGTTATCTTCCGCTGTATGGTAGCCGTGCTTCAGTAAGGGCTCCATTTTCATCTGGCGGCTTTGCTCTGCTTTCTTACAAAGCAAGGGGACACTTATGAGAGCATCGTGGCCTGTTGCATTCACGAACCACTGCAACAGACCTTGCTCAACTTCACTTTCCTTGCCTTCTCATTTTCTTTGGCACTGACTGATGTTGAGAGAGAGCTCACTGGCTCATATGAGGGAGCTCATCTATTTTTTTTAAAAGCTTGACTTCCTCTCCTAAACTCATAGCCTTGCATTTAGACATGGTGCCAGCTTGCACTTTTCCACTTAGCAGCAGGAACAGAAGCAAAGTGCGAGCCTCAGGACAGGGCAGCTTTTGTACGATGTGGAACTAATTAAGGTTGCCAGAGAAATGTATAACTAATTAAGGTCACCTGGGAAAGCGAGAACTAGAGGTACGTCACTTTACTCAGTGGAACAGCCGATTTTGACAGTTGTCAATGTCAACTTTTGTCAATTTCAGCCTCAAATATGCCTGAAAAAGCAGGCGGATAAGGTCCGTTATAACTGCAATCTTTTACATTGATGTCAATGGCAAATGGTTTTTCAATTATGCCCGCTAAAAAACTGGGTGCCAATTATAATCGTGGTCAATATAAGTGATGGTGACTGTATTGAAAGATGTTGCCCCCTTGTACCTTGTATTTGTATTTGACTACTGTATGTAATTAATTCCAGGTCACCCCTGAAAAAGGGACATTTAGTCTTAGTGGGCCTACCCAGTTAAAATCCCAATAAATAAGTAAACAAACAAACAGATAAATAAATACATACATAAGGAAACGCAGAGGGAGGAGAACAGGGAGGTGCATAAGGGGAAGCAGTGAAAGCAGTAAAGAACGCAAAGGCGCAAACTGAAGGGAGAATGTCCAAGGCAGTAACAAAAGGGGACAAGACATTTTTAGGTATGTAAGTGAAAAGAGGAAGACGAGGGGTGGATTATAAGGTTAAAAAGGGAATGGGGGATTGTGCAGAATGGGACCAGGAAAAGGCAGACATGTTGAACAAATACTTTTGTTCTGTGTTCACGGAAGAAGAAGAGGAAGGGCCACAAAAAAATAACAGAAGCTTTGGTTGGAGGGAGGTGGACACTAGTCCTTGTTTTGGAGGACAGAGTCCTGAAGGGACTCACTAATCTGAAGGAGGACAAAGCAATGAGTCTAGATGGGTGCATTCAAGGGTACTGAGGAAGCCCAGGGAGATACTAGTTGCACCTCTGACAGTCCTATTTAACAGTAGAACAGGAGTGGTTATGGAGGACTGGAGGGCGAATGTAGTCCTACTATAGAAACATGGTAGCAGGAAGGAGGCTGGCATTTTTAGGCCAGTCAGCCTGACATTGGTGGTGGGAAAGTTAGTGGAATCACTGCTGAAGGAAAGGACTGTGAAATATCTTGAATCCAGTGAGTTACAAGACCTGAGACAGCATGCTTTCACAGTGGGGTGGTCATGTCAAATGAATCTGATAGATTTCTGTGACTGGGTGACAAAGGATTTAGAGCAGGAGTTTAGAAACATTCTATTCAGAATGTCAAAAAGCTGACTTACAGATCAGTTATGAAAAAACAAAGTAATTTTCTTTAGGGGGAACAAGAGAACTCATAATTATTATATCAATAAGCACAAATTAGAAGTAGTGAAATAATTCTGTTATCTGGGCATTATAGTTGATCAGAATGGAAATTGGGGAACTCATCTGAGAGACGCAAAACACAAAACGGAAAGCTTTCTTCCAATATTGACCTCCTTTTCTCACAAATTCAGAGGCAAATCAATTAAATGAAATCTAATGGTAGTGTCTGCTAAAGTTCAAAGCCAACTGCTCTACGGCGCCGAACTTTGGGGGCTCCACTGTCAAGACAAACTGGAACCAACAATGAATAAATTCTATGAGAAACTCCTGGGTGTTCCAAACTGTACCCCATCATCATTAGTAAGGGCAGAATTAGGCCAGTTGTCTATTGAATGCTACTGTGTCCAAAGAATGATAAATTATTGGATCAAAGCCTTTATGATGCCATCGGATAGATATCCGCATCTATGTATCGAAGAAGCAATCGATTATGGACATTCTGAGCCAGCCCGGTGGTGCTGAGAGTTGAGGCGCTGGACACCACACCTTGCGCCATGCCGGTGACCCAGGTTCGGGAATAAGCCCGGGTTTCTGGGGATTGGCAGGGAAGGGAGAGGATTGAGCATCTGGAGGACAGCTCTCCTCTCCCGGGGAGGGACGGGGTCCCAAGTCGGTGCATGACTGCCCTCTGGCGGAGGCCGGAGATGCAGCAAGCGCTGATGATGTAGAGAAGGGGCGGGAGAGTGGCAGATGTCGGTTCCGTGCCCTGACGTCAGGGCGCCAGCCACTCCCCAAGAAACAGGGAAAACACCCTTCAGCTCCGCCGGAGATGGAGCACCGGAGCGCGCCCTCGATCTGCGGCCACCCACCTGGCACCCTCCTGACCAACGCTACTGACTGCTTGGGGTGTTAGGGGCCCACCTCGTCCCCTCCTGGGGGGGTAAACCAAGGCTACATGGGCGATGGAGGACTGTCCAGGTAGGGCGGACCGCAGAGGGATCACTCCTTGGTGCTCCTGAGGAGACCGGAGCTGAGGGGAGGACAGGAGGATAAATAAGAAAAAAATAAAAAAAATTATAGACATTCTGTTCCATCCTTTCCCTCCTTGAGAGTTTTGGAGGATATAATTAAATCAAATAGTTTATTGCACATCATACCAGACAGCTTACGATATCTTGTTGAATGTATTAAAGAATTTGTAAATAACAGAATAAAATATATTTACATTCAAAGGGATCTTGAGGTCGGCAGGATTTCTTCGGCCTGTCAATGGTTGGCAAAAAATAAAAGGATGCACAGATAAGAAAAATATCTAATCATAATTCAGCATCCAATGCAAAGAACACAATTGACAAGGTTTAGGTTCGAGTCTTATTTAAAGAGCTACTGATGTCACAATAAAAACTTAAAAAAAAACATGATAATTAGGAACAAGTCTACTTGCATTCCATTTATATTCCTTAGATTTCTCTTCCACATTATTTATTACTGTGGAAATTTACATGTGTATGTGATCTTTATCCCTTAGAGTCCATCTGTCTCTATAGCTGACTCCCTACTTCAAGTCATAATCCTCTGTTGTAACATCATAGTCAGTTATCATGAGAGTAACTTTGATGTCACAAGCAGTGCATTATGACCTCAGGTATGGAGAAAGCAACAGGAATAGATAAACTCTTTAGGAGCAAAGATCCTATTTTCCTGCAAAGGACCTCAGTAATAAATAATGGGGAGGAGAAATACAGACCAAATGTGAAAAACAAGCTAAACTATGTCTAAATATCGTGTTTTATTAAAGTTCTCCTGAAGGTGTCAGCTGCTCTTTAATTAATAGGACAAAATGGTTGTATGAAGGGAAATCGGTAAAAGACTCTATGGCCCGGATATTCAAACTGCACCCAAAATGTGCGCAACAGCAGGAGCAAGCACAAACCAATTACGCATATGCGCAACAGGTGCGATATTCAAACATGGAGCAGAACAAATTGCGCAAGCAGCCAACGTCTGAATATCGCACTAACTGTGCCATAGCGCAACCAGGAAGGAGAAGCTGAGCAGAAATGTTGCGCTATAGCGCAACCAGGGCAGCCCAGCTGAGCAGTCCAGAGGTGCCATAAGCAAGCAGAGCCCCCCAGAGCAATGGAACTGCACATCCAGGGAGGCAGGCTCGGGCCCACCGCCAGCTATGCCACACATGGGCACAGGAACACACTGCAGAACCAACAAGACACCTGCACACCCCAAGCACAGCATCACTGGGGGTGTGACGGATGATCTACTGGCCCATGGGGACAAGCCAACAAAGCACAGCAGAGCCATGACACCCCAGCACAACCACTGGCAGGCTGAGAGTGCCACACACAGGGGGTTGACAACCACAGTGCACATCAGCCCCCGTACGCACAGCACACCCTGCACCGTGACCCCAAGACACCACCCATGTGCAGTGACTGGCACTGCAGGAAACCATGCATCCCCCCCAGCACACGTCAACCCCGTGCAGCACAGAAGCATACAAGCCAGACACACCCTGTGCACCCAGCAGTGGGTGGCAGCAGACGGCAAGACCAACAGAAAGTCACTGCCATGCCGGAGATACCTCCCCATGCACACACACGCACACACACACACATACCCAGGACCATACCACCCCAGATGGCATGTACACCACTGCAACTGAGCACCCATAGCCAGCTGCAAATCAGAGACCAACACAGTATTCATATCAAAATATAAATGTATTTTTAAATTTTCAAATAGTAAATAACAAAACAATAAACAACAACTATTTACAAGGGGGGGACGGGTACAAGGTAAGGGTGTTCAAGGGGTAGGGATGAACAACTTGGAGAGGGAAGGCAGGGTGGTAGGGATGGGAGAAGTGGGAAGGGTATTGTGTCCTAAGGCCCAGCTGGCTGGTTATCCTGCGCCTGGTTCCGCTCTCCCCTGTGACGCCTCCTCCGCAGGCCATGTCACCTAATGGACTCCAGGATGGCCTGGTTTTCAAGGGACACCTGTGTCAGGCCCCGAATGTCTCGATCTATCCTCCGGAGAACTTCGAGGCCTAGGAAAATGGGAACACAGTCAATGGCTGTGACTGACCACAACCCTGAACACCACCCAACCTGCAAGCCATATAGCCCAATGTCCCGCACCTGTGATGGCATGCACCCACCCACAGTGAACATGCACATGGCCATCACAAACAGGCGGCACCAGCTATGCGCACCACTGCATACACACACTGCCCATGTCCATCACAGCACAAACAAGGCTGTCAAGTGACATGGCAACGTGGTGCGATGCCAGTTACACAGCTATGTGCCCAGTGCATGCATGGGCCACCAGTGACGCATACACAGACGTGCTGTGATACTGGACAGTGATGCATGTCATCTGTGTCTTGCATACATACATAGATACATAGACAGTGTTGGCAGATAAAGGGCCTATGGCCCACCCAGTCTGTCCATTTGAGCTTGTAAGTTCACTTTATTTTCCTAGAAGTCTGTTGCACCTTACCCCTGACCTCCAGAATTCCTTTATGTCTATCCCATGCATTCTGAAATCCCGTGATTGTTTCAGCCCCCACCACTTCCTCTGGCAGGGTGTTCCACTTGTCCACCACCCGTTCTGTGAAGAAATTCTTTCTCATGTTTCCTCTGAATCGTCCTCCCTCCAACTTCATCCCATGCCCTCTAGTCCTGGAACATCTTTTTCGCTTAAATATAGTGTTTTCCTGCACCCTGTTCCTCCCTGTAAGATACTTGTATGTCTCTATCATATCCCCTCTCTCCCTCCTCTCCTCCAGGGAGTACATGTTCAGTTCCTTCAGCCTGTCTTCATCGGACTTGTGATGCAATCCATGCACCATCTTTGTTGCCCTCCTCTGAACCTTCTCTGCCCAGTCTATGTCCTTACGTAGGTATGGTCTCCAGAACTGTACACTGTACTCCAGGTGGGGCCTCACTAGTGTCTTCTATAGTGGAATTATGACCTCCCCTTTCCTGCATGGTTGTGTTGTGCAGGGCTGGTGGTCTTCTCCCCCCCCCAGCATGCAATAGCATCCATGAAGTAATGATGCTCACACTGCTCAAGCAGCTGGGTCTGCCGCTGATGCTGCTGCTGCTGCTGCTGGGGTGCAACACCCACCGGCACTGGGGCCCTGGCACGGCCCTCCTCACCCCGTGCCTGCATCCTCACATCCTGGCCTCTGGGAGACATATGTTGAGACAAACATCAGTGTGACTCCAAAGCAGACTGCCCCCTGCCCCAGTGAGAGTGCCTGCCCACACAGCCAGACCCATGCATCTCACACCTGCACACACTGACACAGCCAACCATGGCAGAGCCATCACCTGTGCACAGCCACCAAAACACACTCACACCCCTACAGAGAATACAGGTGCATAGATGGTACACCCACCTGGCCTAGGCACCATGCCCCGCCTGGCACGTGACCGCTGCCGATCAAGAAGATCTGGATCCCTCCGGCGGAGGTCACCGTACCGGTGCCGGCACTGCTCAGCTGACCGGCACCGTCCAGTGACCCCCACCAGGTCAGTGGCCACTTGCTGCCACACCTGCGTCCTGGCAATGGTGAGGGGCGCCTCACCATAAAGTGCCCCATAGTAGGGCTCCACTAGGGCCACCAAGTTGGCCAGTTCGACTGGGCTCCACTGAACTGCTCTTCTGTGAGCCATGGTACCAACTTTACAGCAGGCAATGTGGCGCCCCGCTGCGCCGTAACCCCACGTGGAGATGTTTCACAATAGACCACCACAGGTTCCAATCGCGCTGTTCGAATAGCGCCGCCATTTTCACATAGCGCCGTCACCAGACAGCGCATAGGGCCGTACACATGGCAGCCGAACAGGGCCAGGGGACAAAGGTCGGACACAAGGTCATGGGCAATGACGCAAGGCCACGCACAGCACCATCTGACGTATACGCATCCTGCGCGACCAACCAGCTGCGTACCAGTGCCACAGTGGACTATTGCGCAGTAGTGCCACAGCGCCATATAGTGCCCAGTGCTGTAGCACCACTGGCACAATGGTGGCCATGGCCTGAATTGCCAATCGTACACAGCACGTCAGCAGCGCGGCAGACGCCTGCGTAAGCTATCTGGGCATGCGCAATGCAGTGTACCACACAGTCACAGATCTGCGCCATTGGCTCAGCCGACTCAACCGTATTGCGCAAAGTGCAAATTCGCGATATTCAGCCGACACATGAAAATCATCTGATCAGCCATTCAAAGGCGCAGTGGCGCGATTTGCATGTCATTATAGTTGCTCCACTCCTAATTTGCATGCATTGCGCTATAAATGTGCGACATTGGGCTGCGCTGGCCAGATTCGGTTACTGCAGGTGAGAGGTGAGTTGCATGCTGTGTGATGTTCTGGACAATGGTCATGGGAAAATGCTGTAGACTGCACAGTGACAGGTGTCCACTTGCCCCATACAGATCGCCATGACCGAGCAGAGCCAAGGTGAGGGTGAGGACGGTGGGCATAGGAGGAGCCAACTTAACCCAAGCAGAGACAGAGGCCCTTTTCCAGGCCTACCTGGATGAGGAGCCAGTACTGAGTGGATGGAGGGGCACCCCTCAGTCCCGTGCGGCTGCATGGGAGGGGGTAGCTCGGGCCGTGAACCTACACGGAAGCCACTAGCGCTCCGTGCAGGAATGCAAGAAGAAGATGGGGACAGACTGCAGGAGGTTGAAGGAGAAGGTGGCACCTTCAGGGCGGCACGTGCTGGCACTGGCGGGGGCCCGCCAGTGGTGTTGGAGCTGACCCCGGCTGAGGAGACACTGGTTGCATCAATGCAGCAGAGCGCTATTGAGGGCGTACCAGGAGGTGGATTCCAGACAGGTGGAAGCCCATCACTGCACGGTATGACATGGTGGTGGTGTTGGGGGGAAGGTTGTTCACATGCACTCACATGTACTCTCTTTCTGTTAAAGATCCTGTTCATCTTCAGGAGACGGTGGTGGTGGGTCCAGGCAGTGATGATGACCTGCTGGACATGGAGGAGGGTCCATCCACCTCTATCACCAGCCAGCAGGCACTGCAGCAGCATGCACGCTGGGCCGCCAACTCTGGTGTCGGTGATTGGTGCGGGGGTGCACAGCCTGTGTCTCAGCAGTCTGGCATGCAAGCATGCCAGCACGCCATGACTATGGCTATAGCACGTACCTGCACCATTGATGATGCAAGGACTGCAATGGGCAGTGATAGGTGTGTCGTCCATGACGGACACACAGCAGGCCAGCACGTGCCCCTGGGCCTTTCTGGTTCCAACTTGTGTACCAGCATGCTGGCACAGTCCCAGGCTGTGCCTGTCAGCACCGGTGGCTGTGCAGGTGTCTGGCACTGTTGCTAGCACAGCGGTGGAACGAGTGGACCCTGGGGCACAGCAGTTGGCGGGGCAGCAGCAGCAGTCACCCACCAGGTCTGGGGGTACAGTGTCAAGCGGTGGCACATGTCCGCCGCCCTTTGATCCGCCCATTCCTGGTCCTGGCGAACAGCGCCCACCCTCAAGGGGTGTTGTGCATCAGGACCTTCCACACCCTGGGGGACAGGATGCCGTTGGGGCACAGTACCCATTGGACGAGCACACCCGCCTGCTGCTGGAATCAGTACAGCTGCAGGGCGTTGCAATGTCCGTGGAGGCACTGTCTGTGGCTGTGGAGCGACACAGCAGGGAGTGTGCTCTGGACCGTGCAGAGCTGGTGCGTATGCGGACGGATGTGACCGCCGTCATTGACAGGCTGACCCAGGCAGTGGTCTCTGTCGTGGACGCATTGGGCACACAGTCAGGTGCCCCTGTACCGCACACCCCACACAGTTCACTCTCCACTCCCCATTCCCGTTGTCGTGCGACACCAGGCCTGTCGACGCCGGGTTCTGCTGTGGCCATTCCGAGCACCCCTGGTGCAGGTTTGTTCGGCATGCTGCAGACCCCTGTGCGGGCAAGGTCGCGTTCGCGCAGTGGGACCCCTGGTGGTTCAACAGTGCCACCCCATGTGGCCCCTGCTCAGCCTGCCAGTGCTGTTGGGTCATGGCGGGGCTGCCCACGCATCCGCGGTGGCCGTGGGACAGTGCTACATGACTGAGCTGTCTCCCAGTACGGGCCCTGTCTGGTGCTGCCATGTGTGCAATGTGTGTCATGGTGGGCAGTGCACTGCTGGGTGCTCTGCTCACCACGCCGACACATGGACCACCTGCACACCCTCCCAACTGCTGTCCACAGGTGTGTGTGCATGATGATGCCTGCATTGTACTGTACACCAAGGTGCAAGGGTGCCCAGCATCTGACACACGTACTTGGACAGTACAGGTGGAGGGGGTGGTCGGTGGTGCTGTGTGCTAGCAATGTCGGTTCTGCTGTGCTGTGCATGTGCCCATGTACGCTCTGTGCCTGGTGTGTGTGTGTCCATATGAGTGCTCACCCCTCCCTGATGGTGTGTTTGTATGCCTGGACCCTTCCACTCCCCTGGCCGTCATGCACCCCTGGTGTGTTACCCTGTGTGCCTGTGGTTTGCGCATGGACAGTGTTGGTTGCACATGTCCCCTTGACTTACCTGTGTTGTGCATAGTGCTCCTCTGTGATGGTGTCCCGGTGCATCTGGGCCTGCCGGATCATTCGGGGGTCCCGCCGTCCTGGGGGGGGCTGCTCATCACCATCAACACTGGCGCCACTGGCGTCCCCATCACTGTCCCCCTCTTCAACCTGTACGGCTATCCCATAGTCTTTGGCCATGTTGTGCAGGATGCAACAGGCCAGGAATATCCCACAGGCCTTTTGGGAGCTGTACTGCAGGGCACCGCCGGAGGTGTCTAGGCATCGGAAGCATGCCTTGAGCATCCCAAACACCCGCTCTATGATGTTGCGTGTGGAAACATGTGCCTTATTATAGCGTCGCTGCGATGGGGTCATGGGGCGCCGGTACAGTGTGAGCAGCCAGGGACGGAGTGGGTATCCGCTGTCACCTGTGTGGAGATAGTGGAGATCAGTCTCATGTTCAAGTCCATATTGCCCATATCCCTGTGTGCCACTACCATGGCACCTGTGGCATTCCCACCCTTGCCCCGAGTTTGCATTCCATACATGTGTACTCACCAACTAGATGTCCTGTGGGGATGTCCCCACTCTCGAATCGATGGCACAGTGCGGACTGATACCATATGAAGGCATCATGTGCTCCGTCCAGGGTGTGTGGCACAGACATTGATTATGCGCCCAGTGGCATCACACACCACCTGGCAGTTGACACTGGAGAATCCCTTTCTGTTCCTATATGTGAGCCCATCGGGGCCAGGTGGCGTGCGAATGGCCACATGGGTGCAGTCTATGGCCCCTAGCACGCCAGGCATACGTGCTACCCTGTGGAACTCCTGCATGTTTGCTGTACGCTCTGCCGTGGTGCTGGGGAAATGGATGTACTCCGCAGCATGTGGCAGCAGTGCGCTGAGGAATTGGGTGAGGATGCGTGACATGGCCGACTGTATGATGCCTGTGGTGTCCCCTGTCGGCCTCTGGAAGGTGCCCATGGTGAGCAGGCACATGCAGGCTGTCACCTTGGTCTCCACCGACAGAGCGTGACTCCGTCGTGAGGGTGCCTGCATCACATCATTGCACAGCTCTCAGAGCCGTCTCAGTATTGCCCTGTTCAGGCGGTACGGCCCACGATCTCTACATCTGTACAGCTCAAAGAGAAATGCAGACACGGTACTGCCTGTTGAGGGCATACCGCCGACAGGCCGCCTTCCTCGGCTCGCCCCTGCAGCATGCATTCTCACCCCCTCATTACAGCTTCCATGTGGAAGCTGGCACTATCCATCTCCTTGCCCTGACCCCCGGCTGCTGTTGCTGTGTTACCCCGCTGTCCTCACTGCTACTTCCACTGCACCAGGCACCCCCGCTGTACTCTACACCTATGGCCCACGCTTTCCTTGCCTGCCCTAGCCTGTCTGTTGTCTGTCTGTCTGTCTGTCTGTCTCTCTCTCTCTCTCTCCCCCACTTGGCAGCCTTGTAGAGCGTTCTCGCCGTTCCTTGAGCCTTTTATTTTGGCTCATTTCCGCTGAGTGTGCAATTTCGGCTGTGCACGCTATTGTACATCGCGCAAGTCTTTGAATATGCATTGCGCTCTTTATGCATGGATCCTCCCCTTGGTTGCGCATGCCTTCATTTTCATTGCGCTGTTGCTCAGCATGTTTGTTGGCTAACTGCCTCCTTCTGAATATCGCAAAATGGCCGCACTTTGGACTGACATGACAAGACCCTTGTCGCGCATGGCGCAACCCTTTTGAATATCCGGGCCTATGTGTAAATGTAACTTGGCACAAGATTCCTTACAACATCTGGTTATTCTGTGTCCTCTATATGAAAATACCACCATTCTTTTAATTGGCAAAATATTAGAAAACCAGCAATATCAACCACCACAATTGCTGGTGTACCTATTGACTTCCCAGGATCTGGATGTGCTGGTCCCCATGGTATCCCTTTTGAAAATTATTGAGCAAAGAGGGCTTCATCTGAAGGGGTAAACAGAACAGTACACAGATTCGGTATAATTTATGTATCCTTGGAATTTACTGTGGCACGTCAGAATACAATATTTGTATACTCAAATTAGGAACAGGAAACTGTTACATCTTGCTATTTATGAATACAGTAGCCTGTGTATCTCTCAGGACTTGTTTTTAATCCTGTTTCAACTTGGTTCTGTATTGAAGTGCTATTTGGTTTCTGAGAAATACATGTTAGGTATATGTAATTAATTAATTATACAAACTTAACTGTTCTAACTGATATCATTTGAATACGAATATAGATATTTTATTAATCTTGTATATGTATTGAAGCTAATTTGCTATTGTAATGGCTGTAGAGCCGACCAATAAACTGTTGATGATGATGACAAAGGATTTAGATCAGGGTGGAGCGGTGGACATGGCCTACTTAGAGTTCAGTAAAGGTTTTAATACTGTTACACATTGGAGTATGAATGTACGTATGAAGGTAAACAAGCTGGGTAGCTTAGGAGTGTGTCCAAAAGTGGTAAACTAGATGAGAAATTGGTTAGGGGATAGGTGACAGAGGGTGGTGGTAAACGGAGTTCACTCCAAGGAAATGAGGGTGACCTGTAGGGTGCCTCAGGGATCATTGCTAGGACAGGTCCTCTTTAATGTCTTTACATTGCAGGGGAGCTAGAAGGGAAGGTCTGCCTCTTTACGGATGATACCAAAATCAGCAATAGCGTGGACACTCCAAGGGAGATGGAAAGTATGAGCAGAGACATGAGAAGAATAGAGGAGTGGTCAAGGGTATGGCATCTGGGTTGCAATGTGAAAAAGTGCAAAATAATGCATGTAGGGCACAGAAATCCAGGGGCAGAGCACAGAATGGATGGAGTGGTATTGAGGACTAGCAAGCAGGAAGAAGATCTGGGGAAATCATATTGAATGACCTAAAGGTGGCCAGGCAGTACAGCAAGACAGTTGGGAGGGCTAGGGGGATGCTAGAGTGCATAGGGATGGGTATCACCTGCTAAAAGAGGAAGGTGGAGTTGCTTCTGTATAAATTGCTGAGAAGACCCCACCAAGAGTACTGTGTCCAGAAGGACATACAGAATGGTGGCGGTCCAGAGGATGACAACTAAAATGGTGTGGGGTCTGGATCAAAAGTCTTACAAGGAGAAACTGAAGGACCACAATATGTACACTCTGGAAGAGAGGAGGGATATGATAAATACCTTTACCTCATAGAGGTAAATAAGATACAGGGGGAAGTATTTTTCAGAAGAAAAGGTGCTCTAGAGCATGTTGATACATAGGGTGGTTGGTCAAAGTTCCTGATTTTGCACCAGTAAATCTTTTGCCATCAGTATTTGGTGTGTGCACTATTTTATTTTTTAAACCGCCCACCGAGGACTGTAGTTCC
Organism: Neoceratodus forsteri; assembly: GCA_016271365.2. Classification (NCBI taxonomy): domain Eukaryota; kingdom Metazoa; phylum Chordata; order Ceratodontiformes; family Ceratodontidae; genus Neoceratodus; species Neoceratodus forsteri. The sequence goes on from CM057451.1 coordinate 244,694,531, forward strand.
ACACCTGTATGTATGAAGGCCATCACCCCTTTGTAGGCAGTTATCCTCCTAGGTGCATCCCCTGTCCCCAGTGTAGCTGAACCCCTCCTCTCTACACCATTCCTTCAGCCATGAGTTGAAGCTCATTGTGCAGTGATCCCTGTTCTCCGCCCTGTCGTAGAAAGGCAGCAGCTCAGTCAAAATGACTGAGCAAGCTACCTGTCTACAACCCCTCCCCAGCTCCCTTAACTCCCCCTGCACTACCTTACACCTGTCCCCACACAGGTCATTAGTCCCCAGGTGGACAGTAACATTCAGCTGTCCCTCCCATCCTGCTACCATTGCAACCCTCAGGATCCACTTCCCATCCCTCCGGGCCACGGCACCGGGTAGGCACCTAACCTGCCTCTCTCTCTCCCTTCCTATTCCCAACTCCATCCCCCTCACATTTGAGTCCTCCACCATAAGTTGCTTCTTCCTCCTCTGGAGTCCTCTACCACCTGCCTTGGGGTTTCCACTATGGAGGGCCCCCGCATCCTCCCTAGTCGTTAATGCAGGTGTCTCTTCCCGACAGTCCTGCCCTGAAAGAGCGGCATAGGAATTATGTAGTAGTACCGGCTGAGGAATGTGCCTCTGTCCCACCACCCTCTCCCTTATAGAGTCCACCATAGTCCACACATTCCTCTTCCTTGGCATCTTCTGAGGTAAAGGTGGCAGACTTGGTGGCCCTTGGGTAGGGGAAGAGTTCCTTCAAGTCCTAGCCAACTCAGCCTGGAGTCTAGTGACCTCCTCCCTCAACCCAGAGAAGTGTGTCTAGATGAGGCAGCACCACAGTCTCCAGAAGATCTCTCTAATAACTGCTGCCCCACAACCACTGCACTGCACCACTTCCAGCATTCTCAACATCTAGTCTCCCTGTGTCACTTAAAAATACTTTTGTACATTCAACCCCCTGATAGAATCTTTCTAGTTTTCCCCTTTTTTGTGTGTTTCTATTTGTGTTCCCCGGTGCCTTGTTTAAATCTCTTTATACTCCTACCCAAGATAGGGTGTTGCTTCTATTCCCAACCTTTGAACTTCTGCCCTTCCCAGCAGTGACTGTTACACAGTAGTGAAAAAGTGTGTTGCCTCAGTTGCCCGGCAGTCACCCACTTCTCCGCTTCCTTCGGCTGATGCCTGCCAATGTCTAAGACGCTAGTTACCTGTTCCACTCCTTTGCTGTTCCACTCACTTGCTGGGACACAGTTGTGCTGGACATGTTAGAGTGGAAGTGCTTTTTTCTAGGGACATGGATATGTTGTTCATCCACACTGTCTGGCAGGTATTCTTGCCGCTTTAAATCTTGCCGGAAGGTCTTCAAGCTGGCTCCTCCCACCCACCCGGGTGGTAAAACTCTCGGCTCCGCCCCATGACGCCAGATCTTCCTTACCGCTTGGAAGCTCAGGTTCCCTCCTTAACGCTCTGCATATAAGACTGGTTCCTAATTCTTGGAAAGTTCGAAATCAAAAGTTTTTGCTAAAAAGACTTTGGTCTTCTTTTCCTCGCGGCTGCGATGGACAAATCGACTCCCGGTTTCCGGAGGTGCCCTTGCGGGCAGAAGATGTCTAGGACGGATCCGCACTCCACGTGCGTCTACTGCTTGGGCCTTGAGCACGACCCGCAGGCCTGCGACTTGTGCTCTTCCTTCTCGGCCTACATTCTTGAAGACCGTGCTGCCCGATTACAACTGGGGCGCCCCGAGAAAAGAATTCCACCGGTTAAATCTAAAGAGGCCCGGTTGGTGGTGTCCGCGGCGGCGGGCTCGGCGGATCAGCTCGAGCAGATGATCGCCCTCGAAGAGGAGGCGGCGCGGGCAGCTTCTGCCTCGGCTGCGGCATTTGTCCCGCTCTCTCTCGGTGCCTCGTACTCGGCTTCTTTTAAGGAGCTTTGTCTGACCCTCTCGACGAAAGGTGAGGGTCCAACTTCTTCCGGACCCTTTTCCAGGTCCAAAAAGAGCAAAAGTAAGTCTCTCCATCGATGCTCTTGGGAGCGGGAAAGATCCCCTTCCCCTTCTTGTCGACAGTCGACTTCGGTCGACCCCTCAGCTCGGCCACTGGCTACGGTGTCCCGTCAGGCCAGTTGACCGAGACTCCTGTCGACACGGTCGAGATTTTCTCGACTCGTTAGAGCGGTTGTCGGCTGGAAGCTGAGAATCCTCCCGGTTCCCCGGTGGGGTTGAGGATCCGTCGGCTCGTCCGTGCCTCCGGTTCGGAGCCTTGATTGGAATCGTCCGAGCGAGGGAGTGCCAATTCCTGACATCCCCTCGCCCGTCCTCGGCTAGCGAGACTCTCTGTCTCGGACATCCCTCGCAGTCCAGCCGATCCCGCCATCATAGGCGGTCTTGGTCTCGGCACCGCGGCAAGCGTCACCGCCGCTCTTCCTCTTCCTCCTCCTCGGACGAGGGGAGGCTTCGGCACAAGTTGCGTCAGAAGTATGAGGAACTCATGTGGCAACAGCTCCTTTTGACCGGGAATAAGCCGACCCAGTCGTCTTCCCCGGCCATTAAGTGGCTGTCACCGGAGCGGCCGAAACAACCCCTCGTTGTAGCTGAGGAGCCTGTTCCCAGGCCGGTTGTTTGGCCAATTCCAGCTGCCCCACCGATTCTGGTGGAACCTCCGCCTCCACAGCCGTTAGTTGGGGCTCCAACCAAAAATTCTCGGTCGGCTATGGGTTTGCCCCATAGGCTGTCTGTCACCCTCATTCCCGATAAACCTCGGCAGGTGGAGGGTGGCTCAGGCCCGAGGCAGCTCTTTGAGGACTCTTCCGAGTCCGAGGATGATTCCTCCCTTTTCTCCAAGCGCATGGACTTGGAGTCCTCGGGAGGACAGTCAGTGGACAATAGCCCTTCGTCCTTCTTAGGGTTGCTTCGGCTCATCTCAGAGTCCACCGGGATGAAGCTCGAACCCATTTCTAAACGGGCCAGGTATCCCCTCACGGAGATTCTGGACCGAGGGGATTCTCCTACGGAGGCCTTTCCGGTGGCCGAGGCCATAGTGGGTCCAGCCTTGAGCTTTAGCAGCGCCCTGCTTCCTGCCCTGCGCCTTTGGCCAGAATGGCCAGGAAGTATCACGGTCCCCGGTTCCCTGTCATTTTGGAACACCTCTGCTGAGGGTTGGTTGCCGACAGCGTTTTCCGGCGTGCCGAGAGCGCCAGGATGTGGACAAACCTCCCGACAAGGAATCAAGAAATGGATTATGCGGGTGAAAAGTCTATGCTCGTCCTCTCTCGGCCTTCATCAGGCCAGTTGCCGTCCTCATGGCACATTTTTCTCATGCCCTGTTGGGCTCCCTGGATGAGGTCGTCCCTCATCTTCCCGCAGATCTGCAGACTACGGTCAGGCAGGTGCGGGACCAGGGCAGGGCAGTGGCCAAACAGCAGCTCCAGACTGCTTTAGACATCGGGGACTCATGTCCCAGGTCGGTGGCGGCCGCAGTGGCCATGCGTCGTCGGGCTTGGCTGAGGATATCCACCTTTACCTCGGATACCCAGCACAAGTTGGCAGATGTTCCCTTTTTGGGGACTGACTTCTTTGGCCCTGGGGTGGAAGGTCACCTGCAGAGGATCGAGAAGTCCAATGCTACCTTGGACTCAGTCTCTTCCGCTCAGAAGGACAAAGGCCGCAAGCCACAGCCTAAGCCCTTTCGTCCTTCTGAGCCCGCGGCGCGCCCGTCAGGGCCAGCAGGCTCGAGCTTGGCATCCCAAACCCAAGCCGTTGGCTTCCTCCAACAGGAATCAGGAGGAAAAGGCCCAGGAGGTCCCTCGGCGGTCCCTCCTCCAAGCCTGCCCAGTGGACGGGCTGGGGTGTCGCCCCATCCCGTCACCTACCTGGTTCCCCATTGAAGCGGCTGACATTTCCTTTCCGCCTGGTCCGCTGTTACCACGGACAGGTGGGTACTGGAGGTGGTGGGAAAAGGCCTGCCTCTAGAATTCGAGCAGGCCCCGCCCTTCAGAGCCGTCGCACCTCGGGGGGCCTCGGGGTCCGCAGCCTCACTGGCGGCTCGTCGAGCCGACATCGCTCTCCTCCTCCAAAAGGAGGTGATAAGGGAGGTAGAGGACCCCCCTCAGACCTGGGGTTCGTGTCCAGGTATTTCCTGGTTCCAAAACGGATGGGGGGCTGGCGCCCCATTCTCGACCTGCACGACCTGAACAAGTTCCTAAGGTCTCGAACCTTCAGGATGGTCACTCTGGCGCAGATAACACCATCTCTGGAACACGGCGTGTGGTTCTGCTCTCTGGACCTACAGGATGCGTTCTTTCACGTCCCTATCCGTCCGTCACATCGGAGATTCCTTCGCTTTCGAGCGGAGGGATCCCTCTTCGAGTTCCAAGCCATGCCCTTTGGCTTATCTCCAGCTCCCAGGGTCTTCACCAAATGCATGACAGTGGTGACAGCATTTCTGCAGCGCCTGAGGGTCGGTGTACCCTTACTTGGATGATTGGCTGATAGCAGCCCCTCAGACAGGAGGTGGAGCGGTCCAGAGATCTGGCCCTCCAGGTTTGCTCTCAAGTCGGCCTTCTCATCAACGAGGCCAAGTCGGAACTCGAGCCGAAGCAGGTGATCCTGTTCATCGGGGCAGAGCTCGACTCTCTTCGAGCCAGGGCACGGCTCCCAGCGGACAGGGCCGAGGTTCTTACCTCCTTTGCCCAATCATTTCTGGTTGGGCAATCGCGCCCTGCCTGGGACTTCCTGCGCGTCCTGGGTCTCATGGCGGCCTGTACCAGCGTGGTCAGTTGGGCACGCTGGCACATGCGCCCCCTTCAGTGGGGACTGGCCAGCCAGTGGTCACGACGCTGTGATCCATTGGACCAGCTAGTGATAGTGACCCAGGAGATGTGGAAAGCTCTCCAGTGGTGGACCGTTCCATCTCATCTGCAGGAGGGCATCCCGTTTGTCCACCCCGAGCCGACGGTCTCTCTATCGACCGATGCCTCACTGATGGGTTGGGGTGCCCATCTGGGGGAACACCGAGTGCACGGCCTCTGGTCCCCACGGGAGTCCCGATGCCACATCAACCTGCTGGAGCTCCGAGCGGTCGGCCTAGCTCTACCGCCTTTGCTCCATTTCTCCGGGGTCAAGTGGTCTGAGTCAGGCCGGACAATACCACGACCATATGCTACCTGAACCGCCAGGGCGGGACGCGCTCCATGCTTCTATGCAAGGAAGCTCTCCGCATTTGGTCACTCGTGCGCAGCCTGGAGGCGGATCTCTTAGCCATTCATGTGGCAGGAGCCTCCAACACCCTGGCCGATGCCCTGAGCCGGATAGGGGCTGCATCTCACGAGTGGTCTCTCCTGCGGAGGTAGTACAAGATCTGTTCTCCCACTGGGCACACCTCAGGTGGACCTGTTTGCCTCCAGGAGAGCAAGCTGAGGCTGTTTCATGCCGCCCCCTCAGCAGGGCTCGCTGCAGGGGGATGCCTTCTCGAGGCTCTGGACCCCGGGCCTCTTTTACGCCTTTCCCCCATTTCCCTTGATTCACAAGGTGCTTCTCAAGGCAAGGAGGGACAAGGCGCAGGTGATTCTGATAGCCCCAGACTGGCCCCGCCAGTTCTGGTACCCAGATCTCTTCAGCCTCAGCTCCAGGCTCCCGAGGCAGCTTCCAGCTCGCCTGGACCTGCTCTCAGTCAATCAGGGGGAAGGTGTTCCATCCGGACCTTCAATCCCTGCACCTGACGGCCTGGTTCCTGAGCGGCTAGAGTTCCAGGCCTTGGGTCTTTCCGACGAGATCCTCAATGTTGTTGAGGTGTCCCGTAAGGAGTCGACCAGAAAATGCTACGCCTTCAAATGGAAGAGATTTTCCATTTGGTGTCAGGGCAAGGGCTTAGACCCTTCCTCCTTTTCTGTGGCAAGCATTTTGGACTATTTATGGTCACTTTCTAGTCAAGGGCTTAGGTCGACGACCCTAAAGGTGCACCTGGCAGCCATCTCTGCTTACCGGGCGCGGGCCAGGGAACAGTCGGTGGCGCAGGAGAAGGTGGTCTGGCGCTTTTTCAAAGGCCTTGATCACATTTCCCATCCGGTGCGAGAACCTCCACCTCCGTGGGGATCTACTGCTGGTACTGGCAAAGCTCACGGGCAAGCCATTCGAACCAATGCACAGGTGTGATCTCTCTCACCTGTCGTGGAAGACCGCCTTCTTGGTGGCTATCACGTCAGCCAGAAGGATGGGAGAACTCCAGGCGCTCTGCATTGAGTGTCCTTACCTGGTCTTCCACAGGGACAAGGTTGTCCTGCGCCCCCACCCGAAATTCCTTTCGAAGGTGGTGTCGGAGTTTCATCTTAACCAGGTGTTGACTCTGCCGGTGTTCTACCCCAATCACACCTCGGAGGCCGAATACAGGCTCCATACTTTGGACCCTAGAAGGGCGCTCGCTTATTATAAGGAGCGCACGGCTGAAATCCGGGGAGAGGTTCGCCAGCTGTTTGTCACCTACGCTGAAGCCGCACCTGGCAGACCTGCAGCCAAGCGGACGATAGGCAGGTGGGTCACCTCCTTCATAGATCTCTGCTATAAGTTGGCGGGCATGGAGCCTCCCAGAGGGATAAGAGCTCATTCTACCCGTCATACTGCTGCATCGGTGGCTGCTTCCAGGGACGTCCCTATCCAGGAAATCTTATTACCCATTACCACATCGACCTTGAGTCACGCCGGGATGCTGGTTTTGGGGCCTTGGTTCTCCAGTCTCTATTCCTTAAGTAGGGGGTGTGCGCCTTGCCTCCCTCCTCCCGGAGAACTGCTAGGAGTCTGCCAGACAGTGTGGATGAACAACATATCCATGTCCCTAGAAATACAGGTTACTCACCTGTAACAGGAGTTCTAGGAATGGTATATGTTGTTCATCCCCACGACCCACCCGACCTCCCAGCCTTCGACGCACAACCTGAGCTTTCAGCGGGCCAGATCTGGCGTCATGGGGCGGAGCCGAGAGTTTTACCACCCGGGTGGGTGGGAGGAGCCTGCTTGAAGACCTTCCGGCAAGATTTAAAGCGGCAAGGATACCTGCCAGACAGTGTGGATGAACAACATATACCATTCCTAGAACTCCTGTTACAGGTGAGTAACCTGTATATATTGCTCTTGCAACAAAGAACTAAGCCTCTGTCAGCTCCACCCCTCAGTTACACACCTGGTTCGTAGGGCTTCCTGAAATAAAGCAGCCCAAGATTAATATACAGAACTAGCTCCCCCCTCACCACCTGTTACAATTTTAAAGACAAGTTAAGTTCCTCCAAACACTGCTCACAAATCTCTTTTTTCTCCCCACTTACCCTGCTACCTTCAGTATGATCACTATAAATAAATATAAATATACCTTTAAGGTAAAGATAGAAGCTTTCACTGCTCTCTGTAAGCAGAACCTGTTCTTCCATACGGGTCACCAGGGCTATCTTATGCCCAGGTTAAGTACATAAGTACTTGTCAGGTTATGCTGCACCTCCTCAGTAAAAACATTCTGAGGTTGTTGAGGGCTGGTGCCAAGGTAAGCCATGCAGCGTGAGCTAGTCTTGCATTGCCATGGATGAACATAGCTTACCTTGGTGCCAGCCCTCCTGAAAAGTTCTGACTCCCGTGGGGTCTTAATGCCTCCAGCTAAGATCCACTAGTATGAATTAATAATGAAAATATTCCTAGAAGATTAAGAATTACAATGAGTATATCATTTTTATTTTCTGATGGATGTCCCTAACTCCCTACAGACACTGACAAAAACCATCTCTGATTATTCAGCCTTTTTGGGCTACAAGTGAAATGGGGCAAAGTCCCGAGTTATGCTCCTTGAGGAAGTGTGTACTCAAGTGTTGCTTCAAGGCTACCCTTTCCAGTGGTCACTCAGTGGGGTGACTTGTCTGAGGATTCATCTTCAACCCACTGTAGCTTCCATGGCTGTGGCCAACACTCATATTATGCTGGAAAAACTGTACGAGGATATCTTCAGATGGAGGGAATCATGCTTTCTATCTGGGGCAAGGCTAATACTCTTAAATGAATATTACTGCCCAAACTTCAATACATTCTTGGTAACCTCTCCTTGTGGATTCCCAGCTCCTTCTTCAAAACACTCAATTCATACATGTCCTCTTTTATCTGGGAGGGTGGGCCCACCCCCAACATTAAACTACAGGTCCTGCACTTCCTTTGGAGCCAAGGAGGATTTGGCCTCCCCGATTTGAAACCCATGCATGAGCAAGTCCTCATCCACCAAGCAGTAGCCTGCTACAACTCTGACCTGTTCACACGTCCACCATGGTGGATCCTTCTGGAACAGGTGCAGAGTAAAGTACCAACTTCTTTGGCCTTACTTTTACCTGACTGGGGCATCCCCCCAAAGGCATCACCCTGCACCTAACATACCAAAAGAACATGGCTCAAACAGGCACAAATCCTGGATGGGACCTCAGGATGGCACACTCCAGACCTATATGGAGTAACCCTCAACTCACTATCAACCAGAAAACTGTGTGGTGGCCCTCTCGGCAAGTTCAAGGCATACACACTCTTCTTGTCCTGTGCAACCATACCACTGGAATGTTCTACTCTTTTGAGGAACTATCACCATATACGAGATCCCTCTTGCACAATTCTGGAGTTATCTGCAGCTTAGAAAGCTCATTAGAATTATGGATCCCTCACCTATACTTTGCCTGCCAAAGTCACCCTTGAGGCTTGGATAACACGCCTATCCTCACTGCAATACCTCTCATCAAAATTCATATCCCAGGTGAAAACGAAACACCCTCCAGTCATGGTCTCCCTCCTCAAACCCAAATGGGAGCAAGAACAGGGACCGACTATCTCAGACACAGAGTGGATTCAAGTTTGGACGATGGCATATAGTGTGTCCAGGGAGCTGCAGGTCAAGACTCTACAATACAGAATTTTGCATAGGGCCCATCATACTCCCCTGTGGCTCTGCAAAACATGCCTGATGAACTCCAGTGTCTGCTGGCACAGTATCTCACCTTAGACATCGCTCATGCACCTCCTGTGAGCATGCCCAGGTCTGCCCTTCTTATCTGCTGGACCAAGGTATGGAACAGTTATAAAAAGGTTCTCCCAGTTCCAGCCTGCCAAGAACCCTCTTTAGCCCTCCTGGACATCCAGACTAACAGTGTTAATATCATCTATTGTTAATCTCTTTGGTTCAGTTGTGTACTAGCTGTAGCCAAACATGTCATTCTGCACCACTGGAGAGACCCAGACCTTCCCTCCTCAAGGGAATGTGACAGTCTCCTGACACTTACAGCAAAGTATGAAAGAACAATTCCACATAGCAACAGGTATCTTACCGACCTATCTCCAAATATGGGGTCCTTACCTAGACAAGGAGAGACACACAGAAGTAGAACTGCCTCCAGCAAAGTAAGTGGTACTCTGTAACTACTAAATCTGGTCTCAGTCTCCCACCTCCCACAAATATGAAAATACCTAATATGCTAGGCCGCAGGTAGTAATAGCTACCTGTGTAGTTGTTTGTTCCCAGTTTTCCCCACTAACCACTCCTTCACCCCAGCTGCATTCCCTTACTTCTACTCCCTCCCATACCACCAGCCCTGTTCCTCCCTTTCCCCCTTCCCTTCCTCCATACCCACTCCTTTCCCTTACTTGCCTTTCCTTGTGTGGTAGACTCAAACCCATGCTCTGACCTGTCCACAGGACAATAGGATAGAGGCTCTTCATAGTCAGTCTTGAATCAGTGCTTCCCCACCTTGTTATACAGTAAATTAGAACCATTAGAAACCCTAAGATGGTCAGGGGCACAGGTGTCCTAGGACAAGATTTCTTTGTGCAGACATACTTTTCAGAGATAATTGTCAACTAAGTGGATACTCCCCCACCTACCTCTATCTTGAGTATTATCCAGGAGGTCACACTTACTTTACTTCTGCTCCTTTCCCATACTAGGGGCCACTTGATTAAATAAATGAGCTAGATACAAGGTAAGGAGATGTTTGTTTTTAACATAGCACATTTTTACTGTACCCCACCTCCTTAATAATGTGCTCAGTTTTATGATTTCAACAACATCTATATAAAACAAGTGTTTGTAATGGAATGTGTTGTGTATTTGGGGGGTGGGTAATTACTGTACTAGCTTGTCCATGTTTATGTATGTTAAACAAAATTTAATAAAAACTTTGATGGCAAAAAAATAGAAGTGAGGGGATGAATTGGACATTGGAGGTTATAAAGTGGTTAAAAGAGGAAGAAGTCTATCTGCAGGTGTGTTATTTAATGAAGTGTGTCAGTAAGAGTAGTTGGAGGGAGTGGAGGTAGAAGAAAGATGGACAGGGAGAGAAAGCCTGTTCCGAACTGTAGGAGAGTTGGATGGAGAAAGCAGACTGGCCTGCTACAGATTTAATGTCAGGGATTTGAATGGAATGAGCAGCAAATAACTGTAGGGAGGAGGAGGAGGGGCCGACAGTGTTAAGGAGCGAGGACAGATGAGTGGGAATTGTGACAAGCCAGTATTTGGTTATGAAGGAGGAACAGTGTTAGAGAACCTGGGCCTGAGGGGAAAGCAAGATTAGCATATAGAGACTAGTGATGATGGAGCTCTAAGGGCAAAGCAGCAGAAGGAATGAAAAAGCAAGTCAAGCCTGGCAAGTGTAGACTTTGGGGCAGTGCTGTAGACTACATCTGCATAGTCAAACTCAGACAAGGTCATCTTAAGGGTGATCGCATGGCAAACCAGGAAAAGAAGGCATGATTTGTTTTGATACTGCATACCAAGCTTAGGGTGAAGCTACTTGAGGTTTCTAGCAACTGAGCCTGGTTTTAGCCTGCTCTCTTAAGAATGGTGTTTTTTTACTAAATAAATTATTTTCTGTACCTTTCTGGCTGAGGTAGTGCATTTTTTTTGTAGTTTTTGTATGACATTTCAAACAACATGAAGTCTTGCTGTATTCTGACAATCTGCAGTTAGCTCCAGCCTTTAAACTGCCCTGGAGAGTATAGGGTTAATTTTCTATGTAGTGCATAGAACGTTGAACTCGAGCTCAGTTGAGGTCTCTGTCTGCAGCCCTTTGAAACCCAACCATCAGATTCTTTACTCCACCTCACTGAACAGCCGCTCCAGAGATTTCTCCTTCAGCTAGGTTCAAAAGTCGGTTAAAGTGTCGGTTTTAAGCCGAAATTATTCTGAATTTGTTCCGCATTGTCGGTTCAGGCTCTGTCTGCGGTACCGTGAGTACTAGATAGTTATTTTCATTACTTGTGGAAATTGTAAGTTTTTTCTATCAGTTCGGCTGAACCGATCCTACATACTGAATCCTTGTACTTTTCTTTAGTGTGTGGTTACCGGTCCTTATCGGTTCTAAAAAAAACATGTTTTAAACGTTTTTTTCTAATGCCCGTGACACGGTTAGGAACCGATAAGGGAGTCTTGCCTGGCAGTTGCCGAAAAAAGGGTAAGTTTGGTTAGGTTGGCCATGTCTGAGAAGCCCAAGAAAGAAAATGGGCCCACTGGGTTTCAACACTGCAGTGAGTGTGGGGAGGTCTTTGCTAAGGCTGATCCCCACACTACCTGTATTTATTGTCTGGGGTTTGAACACCTCGATACAGACTGCCAAATTTGTAAAAATGTTCCTAAATCTACCCTGGAAAAGAGATTAGGTAGACTTAGGGAAAAGGAGGCCGAGAAGTCCGCTGACCCGGATGGCCAGCCCGGTTCGGTTCCGACCGAACCAGAAGGAGTGCCCTCTGACCAGGGTGATACTTTTTCGGGCAAGAGGAGAGCTGATCCTGATGGATGGTTCCTACAAAAAGGAAAAGAAAAGACAATTCAGCCAGTTTGGATCCAGGGGTTCATGTTCCGACCGCTGATGAGATTGCCCGAGCGATTCGGATTGTTGAATTGCTTGGCCCGGTTCCACCTGATCCGGCTCCGTTGGCTAGGAGCTCGGTTCGGTTAGTTCTACCGGTTCAGGAATATGCCCCTGAAGATTTTTATGAACTGGAATTTGAGGAGAAGGGGGATTATGAACAAGAGGATGATTATGATGGAGCAGAAAGTCTGGATGTGCCCATTGAACTGGACATCTCCCCAGACAGACCTTCTTGTGTTTCCCCTCCTAGGCTCTCTGAGTCCCTTCCCCACTACATGTTGTACAGGAAAGTGGCTGAAACTCTTCAGCTCCTTATGGAGGAAGCTGCAGAGGATCAAGAGGAGCCTGATTTTGTAGAGATGATGGATATCCCAGAGTCCAGGAGACTGTCTATTCCCTTGCACAAATCATTTGGTAAACAGACACAAAAAATGTTAAAGTTTCCTAATTCTGTACCTCCTGTTGATAGAAGAATGGATAAGAGGTACACTTTATCATGCTCAGACACAGAGTTTTTCCACCAGCAATGCAGCCATGTTGGGGTCGTGCAGGCTGCATCCTGTGACATGGCTAATATTCCTTTGGCTTCACACACCCCAGATAAAGACTCCAGGAGGACAGATGCCTTGGCAAAGAAGCAATACATGGCATCCTCTTTGGGACTCAGGCAGGCTAATTATATGGCCTATACAGCCAGGTACCAGAAGTCCAGGTGGTACACTGTACTGGCACTGGCTAAATAGGCCCCCCCCCCCAAGCTGGCCAAGGAGCTGGAGGAGGTGGCTGCAGATGGGATCGAGGCATCTAAGGTACAGTTTCATGCTGCTGTGGACTCCAATGATGTGTTATCAAGAGTCATGGCTAAATCTGTGGCTCTTCAGAGAACGGCTTGGCTCAGATGTATTAGCCTCTCACAGGACACCCAGGCTAAGGCCATGGATTTTCCTGTGGAGCAGACAGAGAATTGCATAAAAAGATGGAAGAATATAGGACTATGGATAGGAGTGCACAGGCCAAGGAGAGGCAGGCAAATCCTCAAAGGCAGCATTCTAGGGGCAGGGGCAGGCCTTTTCATAGGCCTTTCTACCAAGCGCAGGCCTCTTCTCCATTTTCACAGAGGGGTTCTTCAGAGGGAGAGGCAGAAGGGGGATGAGCAGGGCTGCATCCACCCCTCAGCCTAAGGCCACTGCCAGGCAGACACCCTGATGGGTCTGCACGGGTCAACTCTCCTATCTCTGTAGGGGGCAGGCTGGCTTACTTCATCCAGGACTGGGTACCTGTTACTTCAGACAAGTGGGTCCTGGAAGTAGTAAGCCAGGGACTGGTTCTCAGCTTCAAAACATTTCCGAAGATGAGAGCCAGATCTTTTCCACCTGCAAGTCTCTCTGAGGCCCTTGCCCTAGAGACAGAGGTTTCATCTCTTCTGGCCTTGGAGGCCATAGAGAGAGTTCCTACCCTACACTGGGCCAAAGGTCTGTACTCCAGGTACTTCCTTACCCCAAAAAAGACAGGGGAGTGGTGACCCATCCTAGATCTAAGATACCTGAACAAACATCTTTTAAAACCAAGGTTCTAAGGCCAGGGGACTGGCTGGCCTCCCTAGACCTCAAAGATGCCTACTTTCACATCCCCATCAGGTGCTCCTACAGAAAGTACCTCAGGTTCAAGTTGCCCTCAGGCCATTACCAGTTCAAAGCAGTGCCCTTTGGCCTAACATCAGCTCCAAGGGTTTTTACAAAATACCTGGCAGTAGTAGTGGCCTTTTTAAGAAAGCAAAAGATTTCCATTTTTCCATATCTGGATGACTGGCTCATAGTGGGTCAGTCCCCAGGCCAAGTTAAGTCAGACTTGCAAGTCTCCCAGCAAGTGCTCACTTTCCTGGGATTTCTTCTCAACCTTCCCAAATCAGTTCTCGAACCAGTGCAGCTTCTTACCTTTATAGGGGCAGAGCTAGACACTGTCAAAGCAAGAGCCTTTCTTCACCTGAAGAGGGCAAGAGTTCTTATAGAACTGTCTTCTTCTTTCAGTCTTCAGGTGTCCCGACCAGCAAGGCATTTCCTTCAGCTCTTGGGCCACATGGCAGCTTCTACAGCAGTGGTCCAAGGGGCAAGATTTCAGATGAGGGACATTCAGTTCCATCTGAGGGCCTTTTGGTCCCAAAGGAAGGACCCTCTTACCAAACTGATTCCAGTGACTCAGACACTGATCCAAGCTCTTCAGTGGCAGGATCAGGACAATGTAAAGCAAGGGGTCCCATTTGTCACTCAGTCTTATTCAGTGGTTCTTACAATGGATGCTTCCCTTTTGGGGTGGGGAGCTCATCTGGGGGCTGTCACAGCTCAGGGACTGTGGTCCCCTCAGGAGTCCCTTCCCCATATCAGTCTCCTAGAACTCAGGGCAGTTTTTCTGGCCCTGCAAGCTTTCTCTCAGTCTGTACAGAACAAGGTGGATCAGGTCAGAACAGACAACACCACCACCATGTGGTACATCAGCAAGCAGGGAGGCACTCGGTCTACGGCCTTGTGCATGGAAGCTGTGAAATTGTGGTCTCTGACTTATTCCCTGCAGACCTCGCTGATAGCAGTCCACCTTCCGGGGAAGGACAATGTGCTAGCAGATGCACTGAGCAGGATCTCCCAGGGCCATCACGAATGGTCCCTGGATCCCCTGGTGTTGAAAGTGATTTTTTCAAGGTGGGGCACTCCAGAGATAGATCTCTTTGCAGCCCCAGACAATCACCAACTTCCTCTGTTTTGTTGCAGACCCCCAGTCTTGGGTTCAGTACCCCTGGATGCTCTGGTTTTGAACTGGGAAGGGAAATTTCTGTATGCCTTTCCTCCCTTTCCTCTACTGTTCAAGGTTCTAGCCAAGGTAAGATCACAACCTTGAAAAGTGATTCTGATTGCTCCAGACTGGGTCAGGCAGCCTTGGTACCCCCTGTTGCTGTCTCTAGCAGTCCCTCTTCCCCTGTCTCTTGCCAGGAATTACAACTTGTTAACCTCCTTTCAGGGGAGGATTTGGTACCCCAATCTTCGATCTCTCAATCTCAAGGCATGGCTCTTGAGGAGTTAGAGTATGCAGATTTGCATCTGTCTCAGGGGGTTGTGGTCATTCTCAAAGCTTCTCGAAATCCCTCCACTAGAAAGACTTATAACTCCAAATAGAAAAGATTCAGCATTTGGTGTTCCAAGAAGCATATTTCCCCAGACACTGCTGAATTGCCTATAGTTCTGGATTATATGGTCCATCTTAATGGCCTAGGCCTCAGACCAGCTACTCTCAAGGTACACTTGTCAGCTGTCTCTTCTTTTCTGTCAGTGGGGAAGTCTTCCTCACTATCATCTCATCCTGTGTTCTGTAAATGTTTCAAGGGATTGCTTCATACCAATCCTCCCTTTAGGGATACTGTCCCTGCCTGGGACTTACATTTTTGCATTGGTCAGCTTATGCAACCTCTGTTTGAGCCTATGTCCTCAGCAGAGCTTAAGTACTTGACTTGGAAAACTGTGTTTTTGGTAGCCGTTACCTCTGCCAGACATATCAGTGAGTTGCAAGCCCTGTCAGTGGAACCTGATTTTATCTCCTTTCATAGAGATAAAGTGGTCCTTAGAACCAGTATGAGGTTCTTGCCCAAAGTGGTTTCAGACTTCCACTTGAATCAGTCTATGTCTCTTCCTGTCTTCTTCACTGATCATTCTTCCTCAGAAGAGGAAGCTACACTGTTTAGATGTTAAAAGAGCCCTTAGCTACTACATAGAGCATACCAAGGGTCACAAGTTTGACTCCCTCCAGTTGTTCCTCACTTATAGGGAGGTGGGAAAGGGCAAACCTGCCACCAAGAGAACTATTGCCAGGCGGATTGTGTCTTGTATACAATTCTGCTATGAGAAACTGGGAAAGATTCCACCCTCAGGCCTGAGGGCTCACTCTGCAAGAGGTTCAGCTGCTTCTCTGGCTGCTGCCAGGGATATCCCTCTGTTAGAAATTTGTCAAGCAGCCACTTGGAAAACAGTCCATATCTTTACCAAGCATTACTCTCTGGATATCCAGGCTAGGAGTGATGCTCGGTTTGGCACAGCAGCACTTCACAGCCTATTCCTGAAGTAGGTTCTGTCCCTCCTCCATGGAGGTACTGCTTGGTAGTGTGCAGATTGTCAGTATACAGCAAGACTTCATGTTGTATGAAGAAAAAATTACTCACCTTAATAATTGTGTTTCTTCTAATTGAGTCTTGCTGTATTCTGGCCTCCCTCCCTCCCTACCTCCCCTCTCAGAACCTGTTTTTTGGGAAGTGGGTGGGCAGGTGTAATGTTGCACCCCAGGGGTGTCTTCAGCACACCTTCCATGTTCCTGGGTGCTTTGTATCATAATCTTTATTTTGTTAGGTTTTAGTTTTGGGTTTCCTGGCTTGAGTCTTTCTTTGGGAATCCAAAGCTTTCTGTTGCCAGTTGGCTAGTAAAAAGTTTTACAATTTCCACATAGTGTAGTTAGTGAGTTTTTGCTCGTAAGAATCTGACAGTTTGGTTTCAAAGGGCTGCAGATAGAGACCTCAATCAAGCTCAAGCTCAACGTTCTATGCACTGCATAGAAAATTAACCCTATACTCTCCCGGGCAGTTTAAAGGCTGGAGCTAGCTGTAGATTGTCAGAATACAGCAAGAGTCCATTAGAAGAAACACAATTACTAAGGTGAGTAATTTTTCCTTCTTGAACGTGCATCCTCATTGCTGCTGAGCTGTAATTGCTTTTGTTTTGAAGCTTCTTGTGCCTGTTGTTAATATGGGTGGAAAAGCTGAGATTTTGATCCAGCCACACCCCTAAGTACTTAAAATGGGGTACTTTTTCAAGCAGGTTGCCATACAGAGTTGAGAAGACAGGTGTACGCTGGAGCTTTGCCAAGCTCTGTCTAGTGACACATGTTAGAGAGTAGCTCTCTATGTAAGGGAAGGGATCAAAGCCATTGAACTAAAGGTAAACAGGGAGGAGAGGAGGCACTGTGGGTCACCTTGGAGACAGGAAATGGCACCACAGTCTGCATGGGTTTTGTTTACAGGCCCCTGTCTCAGGGGAAGGAAAGGGACAAGGAAATGATAGAAGGCATCCTCAGAATGGCAGAAATAGGGGAGATATTATTGATGGGGGACCTGAATATGCCAGACGATAACTGGAGCACATTTGCTGCAGCCACATCCAAGAGCAGGGTTCTTCTCGATGCCCTACAGGAGGCATGCCTTAGACAGCTAGTGTTGGAACCCACTTGGGAGGGAGCAATCTTAGACCTGGTACTCTCAAACGGAGATGAAGCTAGTATCTCAGATTTAGAAGTGGATAGCCATCTGGGAACAAGCGACCACCAAACAGTCACGATAAACACAGCTGTAGAGTCAAGCCATACAAAAGTGAGGGTACTAGACTTTAGGAGGGTTGACTTTGGCAAAATGGGAGAGTGCATGAGAAATGCACCAGCAAATGGACAGGAAGAAGGGGTGGAAGAACAATGGGGAAAAATCAAAACTGCCATCACAGAGGCAACAAACATTTGTGTGAAACAAATAAACAAAACAAAGGAAAGGAAAAAAACACCATGGTTCTCAAAAGAGGTGGCCGAGAAGATTAGGGAGAAAAAGATAGCATTCAGGAAGTATAAGGAATCACAGAAGGAGCAGGACAGGGAACTGTATCAGTTAAAGCAGAAAGAAGCATGGAAGGCAGTCAGAATAGCAAAGGCCCAAACAGAGGAAAAGATTACCAACTTGGTTAAGAAGGGGGATAACACCTTTTATAGGTACATTAGGGACCAAAAAAAGACCAAGGGAAGGATAATGAGGGGACGGGAGGTGGGCAGAGGTTGACAGTGAAAAGGCAGAGATCCCGAATGAATACTTTTGCTCAGTCTTCACAAAAGATGAGGAGGGAGTGGCACCTAAACCATACAATGGGAACACTCTGGATGGGGAGTCGATACAAGTCCATTCACAGAAGAAAGGGTCCTGAATGAACTCCTAAAACTCAAGGTGGACAAAGCAGTGGAGCCTGATGATATTCACCCCAGAATTCTAAAAGAACTAAGAGGAGAACTAGTGACACCACTGACTACCTTTTTTAACAAATCATGGGAGGATGGTATGGTACCTGAGGACTGGAAGAAGGCAGATGTTATTCCCCTCCACAAAACCGGGAGCAAGGCAGAGGCAGGAAACTACAGACCTGTTAGTTTGACCTCAGTGGTAAGGAAAATGATGGAATCACTTCTGAAAGAAAGAATTGTTGAGTACCTAGAAGTCAGCGGGGCACAGAACCCAAGGCAGCATGGATTTGCAGCGGGAAGGTCATGTCAGATGAATCTGACATGGATTCACAGAGGGAAGGTCATGTCAGATGAATCTAATAGATTTCTTTGACTCGGTGACCAAAGTAGTAGACCAGGGAGGGGCTGTGGATGTGGCCTACCTAGACTTTAGCAAGGCATTTGACACAGTCCCAGACAAAAGATTAATAAACAAGTTAGCCATCCTGGGAGTGGGTCCCACGGTGGTAGACTGGGTAAAAAATTGGCTGGACAACAGGACACAGAGGATAATAGTAAATGGAGTCCACTCCAAGGAAAGGGGGGGTTACTGGCAGGGTACCACAGGGTTCAGTACTGGGATAAGTCCTCTTCAGTGTCTTTATAGGTGACATTGTGGAGGGGCTGGAAGGAAAAGTATGCCTATTTGCAGATGACACAAAGATCTGCAACAGGGTTGATACACAACGGGTGTGGAAAGGATGAGAAGGGACTTGGCAAGGTTGGAGGAATGGCCAAAAGTATGGCAGTTTAAATTCAATGCAAAGAAGTGCAAAGTAATGCACCTGGGAAACAAAAACCCAGGGGAAGAGTACATAGTGTGGGGGGGGTACTAACAACTACAAACAATGGAACGGGACCTGGGAGTAGTCATATCAGATGACCTAAAGGTAGACAAGCAATATGAAAAGGCAGTAAGGAGGGCTGGGGGATACTGGGATGCATTGGGGGAGGCATCACCAGTAGAAAACAGGAAGTTATCCCTCTGTACAGACAGTTGGTAAGACCCCATCTGGAGTACTGCATGCAGTTCTGGAGACCCCATCTCCGCAAGGACATAGACAGGATGGAGGCAGTCCAGAGGAGGGCAACTAAAATGGTACAGGGTCTGCACCAGAAGCCATATGAAGAGAGACTAAAGGAGCTTAATATGTATACCCTCGAGGAAAGGAGGGAGAGGGGGGACATGATAGAAACTTTCAAGTACCTCAAGGGAATCAACAAAGTCCAAGAGGGTAGCATCTTTCAGAAAAAGAGATGTGCAAGAACAAGGGGGCACAATTTGAAGATAGAGGGGGGACAGCTCGGGGCAACGTGAAGATGTATTTTTTTACAGAGAGGGTGGTGGATGCTTGGAACAGCCTTCCTGAGGAGGTCCTGGGGTCAAATGCAGTGGGGGGATTCAAGAATGCATGGGAAAGACAAGGCAATTCTGGTGCGGTAAGGGCAAAGTAGGCTGTTCGTTAACTAGGATTTGCAACTTATCCAGTAGGTAAGGAAATGGGCAGACTGAGGGGGCCAAGCGGTCCTTATCTGCCATCAAAGTCTATGTTTCTGTGTTTCTAAGTAGAACCATAAATAGCAGACAGGGGAATGTTACAGAATTTAATAAGTAGTCAGAGTTTTCTATGTGACAATATTATTCTGGATGTGTGGAATATCACTCTGCCTGGTAGCTGACATATCTAATTCTGTTCACCCCACCATGTCATCAGCACTGTGACCTCACTGACTGTGACATCACTGGTGACTGAACTGGTAGCTATTGAGTGATTTTCCTGAGTAGCTGTGATGTCACAGTCAGAAAGGTCACAATGCTGAAGATGTAGTGGGGAGGAATAGAACTAGATATGTCTGTTACCAGGCACAGTGCTGTTCCACGGATCACAGCTACTAACATTAGATACAAAATCTTCTAATTACACAAAGGGAAAAGAAAAAGCACCTCAGATATAAACAGCAATGGCTGACTGCTTTTAAAACTAATTTAAATTTTACACAGTACACGAGCTCTTCAAGAAAACTCTGTACAGTATTACAATACAGCTGAACATCTGTTGAATAAAGATATTGATAAATGTACAAATTTAGTATTGTAGTTGTCCTATTTAGTCACAATTACAGCTTTCAAGCCTTTCTATTGTCAAAGCATTTTAAAGATGATTAATTTATCAATATTCTATGTTGCTGGTAGGAGTGCATTCCAATTTTTGGGATATTATAGCCAGATATCATTTTACTGTATGAATTGGAAACGTTTGGCTCAATTAATCTCTATATTTTTATAGCTGTTAGTTTTGTTTTTTTTATTTAATTAAATTTTTTTTTATTTTTTTTTTTTATTCTTTGTTAACCAGGTAAGGCCCACTAGGCTCAACTGCCTATTTTCAGGGGTGACCTGGGAGCTTAGCTGGTTAAGTGACTTGCTCAGAGACACACAGTTTGCAAGTGGAGGTTGGGGAATCAAACCCAGATCTACTGAACCAAGCCCATTCACAGCTTGTTACTCTAACCTGTAGGCTATACTGACAGGTTGTTCCCATGATCTTGCACAGCAACATTTTTGCTGAGTAAGACACTTATTTGAATCTTGATTTTATTGTGAGCCACCTATGCACACAGCTTTGTCCTTGTTAGACTTACAGAGTTCCAGTTTAGACTTTGGGACATCGTGTAGTGGTGGCAATCCAAAGAAAACCGTAGCAGGAAGCAAGCCATTCTATTGTACGTTGAATCCAATTTATTCAATAAAGTAGTGCTGACATTTTGTTAGACAAGGTTCCATATTTCAAAACCAGCATTAGAAGTTGCTGTGTGATTGTACATTACTCACAGTTTTGCTGATGTGGGTACCAAAAGTAAGGGAATTATCAACTTAAACCCCTAAATATTTACTGTATAAAAGTCAGTGTTTGCTAATTCAGTTCGATTTTGTAATTTCATCTCTATTTCCGATGTTAATTTTTGCTCTAGATTTTTATTTTTATAGTGCACTGCTGATGGGGTTTGTTTTTGCACTTGATACCATTTTTGATTCTTTAAGCAATTGTTGTAGGATACTAAAATCTATCAGTAATTTGTATTCCAATTCACTATTATTTTTATCTTTACCAATGAGGACTGTGTCATCCACATAGAGTCTAATACTGCAATTTGTTGTGAATTGTGGTAGGGGATTAGCATATATAAAAACAAAAAGGGGCCTAAAAATGATCCTTGGAGCAGTCCTCTTAATAGGGACCCTTTATCTGAAAAGGTGCTACCAACTGTCACTTATTGGATCTGAGTAAATATGAAAAACATCAGTTACCTGAGCAGACATACCAGTCTGTTTGAATGTTGTAAACAAAATATGACCATCTACTAAACCAAAGGCTATGGAGAGGTTGATACACATCGCACCAATGAACTCCCCCCTTTTCCAGACCCTTAACCACAATATCAGGTGTGGTTTCCATCGACTTCCCTGCTCTAAGTCCTGACTGAAAGTGAAAGAGTAGATTATATTTTTCTACGTATTCTTGAAGTTGTTGACTTGTAAGTTTTTCAAACAGTTGGGAGACTGTTGATAGAAAAGCCATTGGTCATTAATAAGTGGGGTTGTCACTCCTACCTTTAAAAATAGGAACCACTTTAGAATAGTTCTAATAATCTGGTAAAATGAAATACTGTAGACTTTGGTTAAAACATTTAGTGGGTACAGTGGCATTTAAATCAGTTGAGTATTTTAAGATTTTAATTTGTATTTGATTAGGACCTGTTGCTTTTCTCAACATTTTTTTTAATTTCTTGTAATACTTCTGAGGAAATTAAAGCTTTAAAATAAAAAGCAGGGACACTATCTGACAATGGTTCCACTTGAAAATTGTAATTAATCCTGTAATGTTTTGTATTGACAATTGTCCTTCATTGTTTCAGTGTCTGGTGGACTGCAAAAGTAGGACTTTTAACACAGTTGCTGTTTGTAAAACTGGCAGCTCTCTTCTTGCTTTATCCTTAAATCCATACCTCCCAACAGTCCCTGATTATGAGGGACTCCCATATCTTACCCCCCAAATTGCTCTGTTCCTCATCCGTCCCTCATGGAAAAGGTACTGCCCACACAGAGAATGTGCTGTAAAGTTAAACTTTAAAACAGAAATTTATAATAGTATAAGATGCTAAATCAAAAATAACCTGTTCTACTAAACACAAAGGTTTCCACAGTGTTTTTAGCTTGAGTCTCCATGTTTGAGGATGTATTCTTCATTATGAGTGCCATTGTCTCTCACAGTCCTTCATTTTGAGTGCCTGTGTCCCTCATTTCATTAATAAAAGGTTGAGAGGTATGCTTAAAGCTAGTTTTTGAGTCTTTCTTATTTACACCTTCCAGTTGTTTAATTAGACTTTAATACATTGCTGGAGTCGTTGATTGATTTATTTTGCTCTTATAGTAAACTTTTTCTATGTTTTATTTATTTATTTAGTTTTTGTTAACTGGGTTAGGTACGCTAGCCAAAGTTGACTATTTTCTGGCACGACCTGGTACATACAAGTTCAAACGTATTTAATGCCCATTACCAGGGGGAGACCTCAGCTCATACTTCCAGTTCCATCTTGGAATGTTGGAATGAGGAACTTAGGACAGCATATAGCTATGTTATTTTGACCAAACACACTCTTTCTTCCTCCAAAGTTATGGCATCTATAGTTTGGAAGGAATACACGTGGAAGTGTAGGCAGAGATATTTATGCACCCCACCTATCCAGACACACTTCTTGGTGATCCAATATGGCTATTGTTGGCAGTGGCTGACAATCTGTGTATATTCTGGAGCTGGCCACTGTTCACACCTTTCTGGATGGCCCTCAAATAGCAATTTGAACAGTTGACTATAGACCCCAGTGTTATTTGCTGCCCAGTGTTGTTATTGTCCATCCCATTACAGGGAGTACAGTTAGGCTCTTGCACACTAATAGCAATTTTGTTAATAGTTGCTAACAAAAAAAATGACATGTTTATGGCTGCAACGCCCCTTCCCCCCCACACACACACACACTCTACAGAGCAATGGAGGACTATAGTCAATTCTATTTATAAGCTTGAAAAAATAACTTGGGTGATGATGAGGGATTGCCTGGAACAATTTCAGATGTGTGGCATCACTGGGTACTGTACATTATGGCCCAGATATTCAAAAGGGTTGCGCCATGCGCAAGTCCGAACTTGCTCCATTCTGTGATACTCAGCAGGAGGCAGTTGCGCCACAGAAAACATGCTGAGCAACAGCGCAATGCAAATGAATGCATGCTGAACTGGAGGGGGAGGAACCATGCATAAACTGCACAGCCCGATATTCAGCAGGGCTGTGCAGAGTTGTGCAGGCGCAACCCCCAACCTGCGCCTACACAACTTTGAGCCAAAAAAGGCTTAAGTCGAGGGCCACCCACAGGTGAGCTGCTGCATTGCAGGGCGCAACACAGCAGCTGCCACCTGTGGCTGGCCCCCAACCCACTCCCTGTGCCCCCCCTGCAGCCCAATCGCCGGCAGATGACTGTAAATTCCCACCACCACCCCCCACTGGCCCGGTCACGGGCATAGTTTAATTCCCCCACCAGCTCGATCGGTGGGCAGGCAATGTCAGCTCCCCGAGCGTATCCCTGGTGGTCCAGTGGACCGTAAATCCCAATCGCGGGATGTAAAAAGTCGAACAACCCCTTCCCAAATTCATCCCTGGTGGTCCAGTAGCAAATCCGATCGCGGGATGTAAAAGTAGAACAAACCCCCGAACATAGCCCTTGTAGCTGAGGGACACTACCCACGAGCCCCACCACGCACCCCCGGCAGCCAGCGGGTGGCAGCATCCACCGCCTGCGCCCGCCGACTGACTGCCGGTAGGCTGCACGCTCATTGGTGCAGAGCAAGAGCCAATGGGCATGCAGCCCACACCGCATAAGACAGTCCAGTTTGTGAATGAATTAATGTATTCATTCACAATCTGAACTGTCATGTACATTATGTTAATTTGCTGGTTATTGGACTCGATACCTCTAGTTATGGTCTGTAGTAACTCTGAGTTAACCTCCAACTCAGGCAGAGCTTCTACCACTGCTTTGAGTGAGCGCCAAGAACATACTCATATTGTGAAAAATAGCCTTGGTAGCTGGCAATCATGCCCAGGGTTGAGGCAGTAAAGCCTCTCTACCCAAGGTGTCTATCCTGCAAGAATTCTATGTTTATAGGATGGGCTGTAGATTCCTGAGGGAGGACAGTTTTATCATTCTCTGCCAGGACCACAATGACATCAGCAAAGGCTTGAGAGACCACTATGGGGCGATCCTTGGGAGGGGCATATTTCCTGTCTATGGACTTGGCCAGAGAAGGAATAAGCACTGGACTCTTCCACACCATCTGGGAAAGAGTCTCGAAAGAGGACTGTACTGGAGTGGTTAAATCTACAGGGATTTCAAGAACATGTAGATATTGGAGATGCAGAAGCTTCCCAGGATCTATTTCCATGGACTGGAGAGAAAGAGTAGAATTTAAATTCTTGAGCAGAGACTTAAAGGAAAGGTCTTCAACAACAGGCTGTGCAGGAGGACTGATCCCTGCCCCCAGGGCAGAATTGGCAGCAACATCATCATCCAGCCGAAGAACTGGATTGGGCTCAAAATCATCTCCTGACAATCCGGGGGGGATTGTATACACAAGAACAGGATGAAAACCAGGAGGAAGAAGAGAAGGAGGAAGAATCGAGTCAAAAACCTCTGAAAACAGACGGCGCCATTACATCTCTGGCTCACTAAAGAAATGGCACTGAGAACAGAGAGGGCTCCGACATAGAAAATGGTGCGCATGGTGCCGACAGAGCACGACACCGCATGGTGCCGATGCCATCCCTGGTGTTGCAGGTGCTGACAGGTAGCATGGCACTGCATGCAGTGCTGATGCCAGCCTCAGTGCCAAGGATGGTGCTGACAGAGTATGCGGCACACGCAGATGGTACTGACACCACCCACAGCTCCGCAAATGACCTCAGCGCTGGAGAAGCCGGCACCACAGTCTCTATGGCACCGTCAGAAGTCTGAGAACTGCAATTTGAAATTAAAGGATGAAAAATGGCAGGAGATAAAGGCATCAATGTGGACCCCTGCGCCGCACCCATGTGAGGGGGGTAGACACCGAGTGTGGAGTCGATGGCACCGAAGAAGGCATCGTGCGACTAGGAAGTCCTAACCGCCCTGCCTGCCGTTCTGAAACTGACAGGCCCGAAGGCCTCAGTGACGGACTGGCCAGTTCAGGCAGTCGGGAAAACCTCCGAGCCCACTGCTCCATAAGAGCAGCCAATGGTGAAACTGCTGATCGGAAGTCCATCCAAAAGGTGGAGAGGAACTCCGGTGTCGAAGAGGCCGGCTACCAGAGACAGAAACCGGCGACTCTGAAAGAAGTGGAGACTGGCTCCTGACCCTAGCAACCGACCGTCTACATGCAGACATACCAGAGGGCGACCTCGAGTGTTGCTGATTCTTCTTCGACTGGTAGGCCGAAGAAGAACTCGAGGTCGAATGGTGCCATGAATGGGACCGTTTCTTTTTATGCTTTCGAGGAGACTGCCATCTCCCCGAGCACTAGACCATCCGTTGTCAGACCCCGCCCTCCCGAGAGGGCAGCGGGCAGAACCGGCCCGGATGACTGAACAGCTTTCTACCAAGTCTCCTACCATCACCTGCCCCATCATGGCAGATCTCCATCAATGAAGGCTGAAGACTTCTCTCTCGTACAAAAGAAATTTATTAAAATATAATCTAGGTACTATTGTGATAAAATACAAAATAATAAAACTGAAAACTAAGCTGCTAGTTTGAGTTTGACTCCACGGTGAGCGATGTTGTCACTGAAGTGCACTTGACGGAGGGAAAAAGGAACTGAGGCGCTGAGGGTTGGACGCCGAGATAGTCTATACCGCACGTGCCTGGCTTGTGGTGCCGCTCATGCTCCATCTCAGTGCCGCCTCCTGAAAGTTTGCTCCCACTGAGTCCTAGTGCTTCCAGCGTGACTCCCATCAGTGTGTACGGTGGTGGAGACTTTGCGTCCTGAAAGATATGAAAATTACATACCTACCGTAATACTTGATCTTCTGTGTATCTTCACCATTCATCACCTTTGGGTATATGGCTGGAGGTCATGACCCCGTGGGAGCTTTTTGGGGGCGGATGGGCAGAGTCAACGCACCACTGGCGCTGCCCTCAAGGCTGACAGCACTGCGTGACACCGCAGGTTAGCCGTTGGGTGTCATCGACCCCGCCCTCCCGCCAGGTCTGAGTCACTGTAGAGTAAGAAAGGGTTGGGAGGGAGGGACAAGGAAGTCCAAGGGAAAGATGAAGGAAAATATATACAAACTAAAAGGAGAAATAAATGACGGAGAGGACAGAAGGAGAGTTAGAAATCTAAGGGGATTGGAAAGGGGCCCCAATCTCTGGAAGCAGAAAGAAGAGGGGAAGAGGGAGGGAAAAATTAGAAACAGGGAGGGGGAGGACATACCCTGAACCTTTTATCTGCCTCCAGATTGTATAGGAACTGCGAAGGAGTAGCCAGAAGGCTGCACTGCCAAAATTCAAGGCACAGAATCACTGACAATAAACTCCGACATAAGCAAAAGCGGCTATTCTGGAAGAAAAGACAAGATGAAAAAATTACTCACCTTAGTAATTGCTTTTCTCATGGAGTCTTGCTATATTAGGACCATTGCAGTCATTCCCACTTGAACTGCCCGGAGAGAAACAGTTAACTCCAGAGTGTCTGGAGTTCCACAAGCCAGAGCCTGTTCAAAGCTCTATCTGGCTAGTTTCAAATGAAACTGTCAGGTTCTTTACGAGCTAAACTAACATAGCAAGTCTGTGTGGAAAGCTCTACACTAGCCATTGGCTACCTACCATTAGTAGAATTAGAACAATCACAGAATAATATTATTTATGTTAGGATCACCCCTTACAGCACTAATAGGCCCCTCTCCCCAAAAGACTCAAGTCCAGAGGGACCATCTACCACTTAACAAAAACAGAAATACCCTAGTTCCTCAACCCAAAGGAAACAAGGTGGGGAACTAGAGAGACTAAAATGGCATGACACAGTGCTTGCACTAATTTGCCAACCCCATACCCAAGTAGGAGTTCTGAGAGGGTAGGAGGAGGTTGTCCTAATATGGCAAGACTCCATGAGAAGAAAAGCAATTACTAAGGTGAGTAATTTTTCTTCAAACACCATGAAGTCTTGCTATATTAGGACCATTGCAGATTACCCAGCAGTACCTCCATGGAGGAGGGTCAGAACCTACTTGGAAATAGGCTCTAAAGGATAGCTGTGCCAAACGAGCATCTCTCCCTGGACTGGAGCGTCCAGGAGATAATGCTTGGTAAAGGTGTGAACTGTTTTCCAGGTAGCAACTGACAAATTTCCAAAATGGGAATATCTCTAGCAGCCGCTAGAGATGCAGCTGTACCCTGGTGGAGTGAGCCCTCAGTCTGAGGGGTTCCCTACCTAGTTTTTGGTAACAGAATTGGATACAAGAGACAATCCACCTTGCAATTGTCCTCTTAGTGGCAGGTCTCCCTTGCCAACCTCTCCATAGGTAAGGAAGAGTTGAGGATTGAACCTGTGACCCTTAGTACGTTCCACATAGTAGCTTAGGGCTCTTTTAGCGTCAAGCTGTGTAGTCTCCTTTCACGCGGAGAAGAATGCTCAGTGAAAATACTGGAGAGAAATGGACTGGTTCAGGTGAAAATCTGAAACCACTTTGGGTAAAACTTTCTGTTAGTCTGAGGACTACCTTATCCCTGTGAAAAAAATAAAATCCTTTTCCACTGAAAGGGCTTGCAATTCACTTATACGTCTGGCAGAAGTGATAGCCACTAGGAAAACAGTTTTCCATGTTAAATACTTGAGATCTGCAGAAGAAAGGGCTCAAAGGGAGGTTGCATTAACTGAGCAATGCAAACATTCAGGTCCCAGGCAGGGGCTGGTTCCCGAAGGGAGGGTTAGTGTGAAATAACCCTTAAAAAACTTGAAAACACAGGTGAGAGGAAGAGAAACAGGCACCCTGCGAGAAACAAAGCAGAAACAGCTGCCAGATGAACCTTCAAGGTAGCTGGTCTAAGGCCTAGGGAATTTAGATGGCCAAATAGTCCAGTAAAGTGGCCAAGTCAGCAGATTCTGGCACAATTTGTTTCTCCGAACACCAGAAGAAAACCTCTTCCACTTAGAATTGTAAGTAGCCCACTAGTGGAAGGCTTCCTAGAAGCCTTTAAAATATCCAGGACCCTTGAGAAAGGTGCAAATCAGCAATTCCTAATTCCTCAAGAACCAAGCCTTGAGGTGGAGGAGTTTGAGGTCCAGGTACCCTCCCCTGTGCACAGGTCAGCAAGTCGTGGGTCCTGGGCAAGGTCAGGGGGTGGATTGTCAAGGACAGGAGGAGAGAGGATACCAGGGCTGTCTGGCTCAGTCTGGAGCAATCAGAACCACTTTGCAGGGCTGAGTTCTGATTTTTACCAATACCCTGAAGAGGAGAGGGAAGGGGAAAGCATATAGAATTTCCTTTCCAATCCAGCAGAAAGGCGTCCAGGGGACTGAGCCCAGCACTGGAGGCCTGCAACAAAATAGAGGAAGTTGATGGTTGTCTGGGGCTGCGAAGAGATCTATCTGAGGGTGCCCATCTGGCAAAGACCGACCCCAATACTTGAGGTTCAGAGACCATTCGTGATGGCCTGGAAATCCTGCTGAGAGCATCCGCGGGACATTGTCCTTTCCTGGAGGGAGAATTGCGATCAGGGAGGTGTTTAGGAGTAAGCCAGAGACCACAACTTCATTGCTTCAGTACAAGGCTGGTGACCGAGTGCCCTTTGCTTGTTTATGTACCACATTGTTGTGGTGTTGTCTGTCCTGATTTGAACTACTTTGTTCTGGACAACAGTTGCAAAAGCCTGAAGAGCTAAAGAACAGCTCTGAGTTCCAAAAGATTGATGTGGAGCAGAGATTCCTGGAGGACCACACTCCTTGAGTGGAAAAGGTCGTCAGTAGGCCCCACCCTAACAGGGAGGCATCCGTGGTGAGGGTGAGGGAGGTGGGAAACAGGTATAAAGGGAACCCCTTGAGTAAGATTGCTTTGATCCTGCCACCACTGAAGGGCCAGGATCAGGGTTTTAGTCACGGGACTAATTTGGTGGGGGTCCCTCCTTTGAGACCAATAGGACCTCAAGTGGAACTGGATGTCCCTCATCTGAAATCTTGCTCCCTGCCGACAGCTGTGGAAGCAGCCATGTGCCCTAGAGTTGCAGAAAGTGCCTTGCTGGTCCGAGAGACCCGCAGAGGTAAAGGAGGATGCCAGGGCAATGAGCCTGTCCACTCTTTCCGAGGGAGAAATGCCTGGCTAACTTTATGTTCAATTCTGCACCTATGAAAGTTAGAACCTGAACAGGTTCCAGAACACTTTGATAAGTTCAGCAGGAATCCCAGGGAAGTGAGAAGCTGCTGGGTGACTTGCAAATGGGATTTTACCTGATCTGGAGACTGACCCACTATGAGCCAGTCGTCCAGGTAGGGAAACACAGCAATCCCTTGCCTTCTTAAATGAGCCACTACCACAGCTAGACATTTTGTGAATACCCTTGGAGCCGAGGTTAGGCCGAAGGGCATTGCTCTGAACTGGTAGTGGCCAGAGAGCAGTTCGAACCTGAGGTACTTTCGGTGAGAAGGCCTGATCATGACATGAAAATAGGTGTCCCTGAGGTCCAGGGAAGCTAACAGTCCTCTGGCCTCAAGGAAGAGCAAAATCATTGCTAGAGTTAACATTTGAACTTTGGTTTCAATAGATGTTTGTTCAGGTACCTTAAGTCTAAGATGGCGCCATTCTCCTGTCTTTTTGGGGTAGAAAATATCTTGAGTACAGTCCCTTGCCCTGATGGCAAGGGGACCCTCCTGCTTTGCAATACAGAAGGAAGAAACCTCTGCTTCCAAAGCAAGGGCTTCTGAAGAGTTTGCAGGTGAAATTGCCTGGCTCTCATCTTTGGGAACTGTTTGAAGCTGAGAACCAGGCCCTGGCTTACTGCCAGAACCCACCTGTCCGAAGTTAGGGACAGCCAGTTCTGGCTGAAATAACAACCTGCCCCACTGGTACAGGAGAATCGGCCCTGGGCACCCCATCAGGGTGCCTGCTTGGCAGCAGCTTTAGGCTGAGGGAGGCGACTGTCTACCTGTGCCCCGTCTACCTCTGCCTCTGAAAAAAACCCTCTGTGAAAAGCAGAGGAGGCTTGAGATTGGTAAAAGGGCCTGTGGAAAGGCCTACCCCTACCCCTGGGGGCATGCCTTTGTGGAGTGGCATGCCTCTCCTTAGCTTGGGCACTTTTGTAGGTAGTTCTATATTCATCCATCTTTTCATATAATTTTCCGTTTGATCACCAAACAGAAATTTCCGTTACAGGAAAATCCATAGCCTTTGACTGGTATCTTGGGACAGATTAGTGCATCTGAGCCATGCCAACCTCTGAGGAAAGCTACAGAAGTGGCCATGACCCTAGAGGAAACATCATTAACATCAACAGCAGTATGAAATTGAACTTTAGAGGCTTCAATGCCATCAGCAGCCACTTGTTCCAACTCACTAGCCAGCTGACCCTGGGCCTGCTTGGCTAACTGCAATAAAGTGTCCCATCTAGATTTCTGATATCTAGCCACATAAGCCATATAATTAGCCTGCCTGAGTCCCAAAGAAGCTGCCATATATTGTTTTTTAGCCATGGCATCAATCTTCCTGGAATCCTTATCAGGAGGATGTGAGGCCAGGGAATCTGCTGTCACAGGCTGCAGCTTGCACCACACCTACATGACTACACTGCTCAGAGAGGAAGTCTGTATCAGGGCCTGATAAGGTATACCTTCTGTCCATTTTTTATCTACAGGAGGGACAGAATGAGGATTTTAAAATCTTTGTTGTTTGCTTCCTAAATGACTTATGCAAGGAATAGACAACCTCCTAGACTCTGGAATATCCATCATTTCAACATAATCAGGCTCCTCTTGCTCAGCCACAGCCTCTTCTAAAGGAAGCTGGAGGTTTCTGCAACCTTTTGTAAAACATAAAAGAGAGGGGACTCAGACAGCATAGGGAAGATTCTAAAAGGTCTATCTGGAGAAATGTCACGTTCAATGGGCACGTCCAGACCTTCCCAGTCACAAACATACTGTTCAAATTCCTCCTCCCCCTCATGTGGTTCATAAAAATCCTCAACATCATAATCCTGAACCACTGGGACTGAACGAGCCACCCTTTTCCCAGATGCAGGGGTTCGACAGATCCCTGAGACAAAGATTGGACAATCTGAATGGCTTTAGCTATCTCTGCAGCAGTTGGAGAGACAATTTTGTACTCCAGACCTGCTGATTTCTTTGTCTTTTGCTGGGACTGGTTCCTCTGAACCAGCCTTCCTTTGCCGAGGAAGTCTCGCCCTGGTCAGGGGCCTCCCTCTGGTCAGTGGGTACTGGACCCGGGCTGACCATCGGTCCAGCGGACTTTTAGCCTCTCGTTCCTGGGCATTAATCTCTTTTCAGGGTGGCTGCAGGAAATTTTACACACCTGGCAGTCTGACAGGAGGTGGTCAGCCCCAGACAATAAACACAAGTGGTGTGTGGGTCAGCCTTGGCAAAGGCTTCCCACAGACATCACAGTGTTGAAACCCAGTGGGCCGGTTTTTCTTTTGGGTTTCTCAGACATAATGCCAGCCTAACCAAAAACTTGCCCTTTTAATGGCAGTGCCAGGCAAGACACCCTTATCGGTTCCTAACCGTGTCACGGGTATTTGAAAACAACCCAAATAAAAGTTAGGTTTTTTTAGAACCGATAAGAACCGGGAACCGCACTCTAAAAGCCCAACCAAACAGTTTGATACATATATTTTAACAAGCCGATCGGTTCAAAACCGAACCGATAATGAATTTCCACACAGACTTAATTTCTGTACTTACGGTTTACCAGATAGAGCTTTTAACCGAAATGCGGTAAAATAAATACTTTTGGCCGGTTCCAATGAACCGAAAATACTCGATTGAACCGAGAAATGAACCGAGCTGAAGGAGCTGATCTCCGGAGCGACTGTTCAGTGAAGCGGAGTAAAGAATCTGACAGTTTCATTTGAAACTAGCCAGATAGAGCTTTGAACAGCGCCCTCGCGCTGTGGAACTCCAGATCACTCTGGAGTTAACTGTTTCCTCTCCGGGGCAGTTCAAGTGTGGGGAATGACTGCAATGGTCCTAATATAGCAAGACTTCATGGTGTTTGAAACAGGGCTGTACTCCCCTGAAACCAATATATGGAGATAGAAACAAAAGTTTCTTAAATTAATTTGAGGGATGAGTCCCTAAGGACAAGACCGGAGTAGGATACAGGAGGAGAGAGAGAGAAAAGAAGAGAGGGCAACCACCAACTCCCACCCCCAAAGGGGTGGAGCCGAAGCATTGAGGAGAGAAGCACCCCCTCCCTCAATCCCTCTCCCCTCCTGACAGGAAGTAAAAATCCCCCTGTGTGCCCAAGGTCACCCCGCTCCTGACCAGCGGAAAGGGGAGGGGCACACAGAGGAAGGGGGGACCCAGAGACTGAGGCCCCAGGGGGATGGAGGATCAGATTGTGATGAATGGTGAAGATACACAAAAAGATCAGGAATTACAGTAGGTACGTAATTTTCATATCTTATCTGTGTCAATCTTCACCATTCATCACCTATGGGTGAGTACCGAGCCCGACCGAAGGGAACCCTAGACCCTAAAGGACTAAGTCCCTTAGCTCTCAGTGGGCGAGGCACTGGGATGGAGAACCTTTATGGGTCTGATGAGGCCTGAGACTGGGGAGAGTGAGACAGGGATCCCCCGGAGGGGGCAGGAGGTTGCCCAGACAGACCTCGCCTCACCCTATAGGGGAAAAGATGGGTTCTCCGGTATGCAGAGGAAATCATCCTACGCTGAGCCAAGGGTGACAACTGGGAAAGATGCAGCCATGCCGTCCACCTAGTACAGATCGTTGTCCCTACGACCCTGGAAGCTACCTCACTGGCTTCGTAAGATGCCCTCACTTGGTGCCTTGCTAGCTCCAGGCCACGTGCAGAGAGTGCAATGGCTTGCTTGGTTACCTCCATATCAGGTATAGAGGCTAGCAGTTGACCTAGCCTGGCCCACAGAAACCTATCATAGGTAGCATAGTGGGCCTGATGTGCATAAATTGAAAGCAGCAACCATGCTGAGTAGAAGGTCCTCCAGAAGTCAAAATCCATGGAATCTTGATCCGGGTGCCAGTCACGGGGGAGGGCGTGAAGCCCATCGGGAGTGTCCAGCTGCGTTAGTCCTGATGGAGGATGAGGCATATGACCTGGAGACTCTGGGGAGCACAATACCTCTGGCTCAGGTCCCTAGGGGCTGGGACTCTGGAAAAGGGCCTTTGCCAGAATCGCAACGATGCCTCCTGGAAATGTGCAGGCCAGGCAGGCACCACAAGGGTGTCTGCACTGAAATCGCCTAAGAAGGCGCACGTCAAATGCTCCGAATTGTGCTGAGTGGGTGGGGTGACATACAGGTCCTCCATCATCCTCACGAGGAAATGCTGATGCTCTGCAAAATCAGCAGCAGGGGAGATGTGGACAGCGGGCTCCTCTCCCCCTGAAGAGAGGGATGAGGAAGCGGAGGACCTTGGAGATCATGGGGCTGGCTGCTCAGGGGGAAGGTGGAACACCTGTCTGTCCATAGCCCTGACATATGAAGGGAAGTGAGCAGCCACACCACTGAATTGCTCCCAGAAAAGAGGACCCTAGGACCAAGAATGCGTGGGAGTGCAGGAGATGGTGACAGAGGAGTGGGGGGCAAGGCCAATGGCAGAAGGTGAGCATCCTCTGTCCAGGCAAGAGAGCACACCAGAAGCCTCAAGAGAAGAAGGAGCTCCGGAAAACCCAACAGCCGACAGCTGATCAACCATGCTGAAACTGCCTAGGCTGTGCCCAGAAGATTCCCCCCCTGTGGGGTGACCGGGACACGTGAACTCCAAAAGGACGGTCCCTACCCTCCAAAGACCAAAGCCCTCTCGAGGAGACTGAGAAGGAAGGGCGGGGGTCCACGCTATCACTCCTTCCCGAACCCCAGTGGGTCCCGGAAAACGGTCGCCGCATCGAACCCTGACCCCTCAACCCCTCGGACTCTGAAACAGCCCTCCTACTCGCAAACCCCAGCCTAAGCAGCTGACAGCCCTGGTCCATCCTCGAGGGGACCACCCAGGGAGTAGCACCCTCCCCTCCCGTGGGTGCTCCAATCAGCCCTAAAGTTGGGCAATCCAGGCACATCACCAGAGGGGGGTACCCCAATCGAGGGGACAGAAAAACCCCTGAAGCCCAGGCTGCAGAGTAATAGTGGCCTGCACCACTGCCTGCTGTTAAGCACTCCCGACCCTAGACTCGGGGGCAACTTCCTGCTCCTCAGAGGGAGGCTGGTTCCAATCAGCCGAGGAAACTACAAGGGTGTCTACATGGGCTGCCAACTCCAGAGAACTGGACAGCCAGCCCAACCCAGACTCGGACTCCATCTCAGAGGAGGTAGAGACCGAAGTCCGGTGCCAGACTGTATGCGTATGCCTGCTGCCATCCTGACCAAAGGAGGCACAAGGCCGGGTATGTGCACCAGAGCCAGCGCCGAACTCTCCAACGGCACTGTGAACAGTGCCTGAAGAAGACACGGTGCCGAGAGTGGTAGCAGAAATGGCGCCGATGCGGCACCGGAGTCAGGGACAGCGCAGACGACAGAACCGACAGCTCTCTCGGTGCCGCTTTATGACACCTCCCACAGCACCATGTCCTCACTCGGCAACGTAGAACCTCCCATGGCGCCATCAGCGGTGTCGACAGTGGAGACGGCACTGAGCAGTGGACCGGCGCCGACCACGGCACCATCAGGACCCATGGTGCCACGAACGGCACTGAGTCCCAAGACTGCAACGACAGATGGCGTCCAGGACGGTGATGACCCAGGCTTCCCAGCCCGAGAAACCGACATTGGGGGAGCCTTTGCCCCTGAAGGGGCGATTGCCAGAGCAGTGCCTCCCATCCATCCCCCGGGGGGGGGAACAGACTGGGCCTCCTGCACCGTGGAAGGGGCTTCTGCTATGGCGAGGCTACTAGAAGCAGAAGCCCCTTCCTCCACGGTCCATATAGAACCAGGAGGGGACCAGAGGAAAGGCTGAGAGACAGTGCTTGGCCTGAAGAATGTGCGCCCATCTCCCTAAAGTCGGCAGAGCTCGTCCAACTTTCCATGCGTGTTGCTTGATGACACAACGGTCCATGGAGAAGCAGGTGTCGCATATTCCATGTCGTGAAACGGGCCAAGACACGCGAGGCAACGATCATGCTAGCTGATAACGGAGTACTTGCGGCCACACGGGCACCAACGCATGGGGGGCCTCCCCGTTTTTAACGATTTCTTGCACCCTGACCGAGACATGATCAACGGAAATACAATTTAAACAAAGACTCGATGTCGCTGAAAAAATAAAGAAAGAAACAGTCTTACCACAGCGCAGTCGAGTGGAGGCGAAAACAGAACCAGCAGGAAACCACACTACGTTCGGTGTCGACGACACGGAGTCAATACGCAGATAGGCCTGAGAAAGCAGCTCCTCATGAGGTGCGACTTCTATGGTGGGAGATGAAGAACTGGCGGGAGGGCGGGGTCGTCGACACCTAACATCCAAACTGTGAGTGCCAGGCAGTGCGTCGGCCTCGAGGGTGGCGCTAATGGTGCGTTGCCTCCACCCATCCCAAAAAAAAAAAGCTCCTGCGAGGTCACGACCTCCGGCCACATACCCAAAGGTGATGAATGGTGAAGATTGACACAGATGAGATCTGTAATGTGTTTAGTCAATGCAATCAGTACATAGAAGCAATCCAGGCAGGAGGGTGTATCAAAAGGGTGTAAATAAATACACATTCGATCCAG
The DNA here is from genome assembly GCA_016271365.2 of Neoceratodus forsteri. Lineage (NCBI taxonomy): Eukaryota > Metazoa > Chordata > Ceratodontiformes > Ceratodontidae > Neoceratodus > Neoceratodus forsteri. The sequence goes on from CM057451.1 coordinate 244,730,433, forward strand.
GCAGGGGACATTCCAAAAGAAGGAATTAACAAAAATACAGGCCATCCATGTAGGGTGTAGTAAATGGGGTGTAAATGGAAATTATGTACCTACTGTAATTCTTGATCTTCTTGGATGAAGTCTTCACCATTCATTCACATTATTGGGACTATGCTGGAGGCACTAGGACCCAGTGGGAGCCAAAAATCTTCAGGAGGGCTGGTGCTGAGGTAGGACCGTGCATGTGCAGCACTGTGAGACTGGCTCACGTCTGTATAGGCTATCTCGGTGTCAACCCTCCAACTGCCTCAGTACCTTTTTTATATCATCTTTATTTATGCTCTACCTGCAGAGCGTGCCCCGATTCCTGGCCACGGCACCCTCACCCCGGACCAGGTCTGGTGCACGGATAATTGCCCCATGCTCACGGGGTCAGCCACACCCCAGCAAGGCACCTCTCATATCCGGGGCACAAGCGGCATCAGCTGCAGGGATTGCCCGCCATTTTCTGCCGATTTTCTGTCCCTGGGAGCCGGACGTGCAATGGCATCAGAGAACCTCCAAGCTGACGTCCGCCGCGCTCCCCCCCACCGCTGCACACACCACTGCAGTACAGCTGGCATCTGCCAGTCGCCACTGCAGTGCAATGCAGTGCACCCAGCCTCCCCAGAGGAAGGAGACCTGTTGTGGGACGCTCGATCTTTACTTTCCCCTGCCAGCCCCCGGTGGCCTGAGTCTGTTCCTGAACCCGGGTCACCGGTGTGGCATCCAGCGCCTCAACCCTCAGCGCCACCAGGCCGGCTGCCTCACTACCTTTTTGACTGAGGAGGTGCAGCATAACTAAACTTAGGAAAACCTAACCTAATCTGGGAATAAGATATCCCAGATGACATGTGTAAGAAACGTCAACTCAACAATGTCTTCACAGCCCAGACCAACAAGGGAGTGAAGATCAGAAACAGGATGAGTGAGCTCGGGGGGTGGTGAGTGGGTTCTGTGAACGAATGGTGAAGACTTCATCCAAGAAGATCAAGAATTATGGTAGGTACGTCATTTCCATATCTTCTGGACTAAAAGTCTTCACCTTTCATTCACACTATTAGGAGAGTACCAAGCTAAGAACCAATCCCCTGAGCAGGGTAGCAGGACACAGAGCTCACTCAGGACAGAAGTCCACTAAGGATTGTCCTGCCAAAGGAAGTATGCTGTCTGGCATGGACATTCAAATTAGTCGTCACAAAGTATGCACTGAGCTCAAGTAACTGCCTTGCAAACATCTGCAATGGGCACATTACAAATCTCTGCCAGGGATGCCGTGACCACTCTGGTAGAGTGGGCATAAACCCAGCCTTCCAACTTGACCTGCACCATCTAGTAGCAATAGTAAAGGCATGCCACTAATCATGCAGAAATGCATCTAATGGCAACAGGCTGACCCAGCCGGGCCATGCTGAACAATACAAAGAGTTGCTTGGATTTGCAAATCTCTTTTGTTCTGTCGATGTAGAATCGCAAAGCCCTCTTGACATCCAGGGAGTGAAGGGTGTGTTCCCCTTCATTCTGAGAGTTTGCAAAATAAGTAGGAAGAACCAAGGGCTGATTAAGGTGAAATTCCGAGACCACCCTGGGTAGGAATTTAGGGTGAGTACGAAATACCACCTTGTCCTTGTGAAAGGCAGTATATGGAGGATCTGTGACCAAGGCATGGATTTCAGAAACCCTGCAAGTGGAAGTAATAGCCACTAAGAAGGCAGTCTTCCAGGTCAGACACTTCAAGTCACAGGTGGCTGAGGCTCAAAAAGGTTTATGGGTGAGCATATCTAGCATGAGGTTAATATCCCATGTGGCCACCGGCTTCCTGACTGGAGGTCTAGTGTGCAGGATACCTTTAAGGACTCTCTTGACTAGCAGTAACTGAGCCAGCATCATATTCTGTACTGGCTCATTGTAGGCACAAATTGTGCTGAGATGTACCTTTACTGTCGAGTACTGCAGTCCTGCATTTAACATGTCTAAAAGGTCCTCCAGCACCTTATTTAGTGGGCAACAAAATGGGTCCAGAAGGGATTTCGCACACAAAATTGAGAAGGGTTTCCATTTAGCTGTGTAAGTCTTCCTAGTGGAGGGCTTACATGCTGCCAGGAGGATTTCCTAGATTCTCTGAGAAACCTGAAACCTACCCACATCTATCTCCTCAGGAGCCAGATATGGAGATGAAGGGAGCGCAGGTTGGGGGGAACCAAAGGTCCCTGTGTCAGGAGGTCCGTTCATACAGGGAGTTGCCTCAGGGGAACCTCTAATAACCTGTTGATCAATGGGAACCATATCTGTTGAGGCCAGTATGGGGCGACTAGAATCATCCTGCCCCCTTGTGCCTCCAATTTAAGCAGCACCCTCTGAACCAACAGAAGAGGAGGAAATGCGTACAGAAAGCGTCTTGTCCACCACAGTTTGAATGCATCCTGACAGAAAACACCAGGTCCTGGATTTCTGGAGCAGAACAGAGGCAGTTTTATGTTGAGTGGGGAAGCAAAAAGGTCCAGGTCTGGACTGCCCCATTCATCAAACAGCGATTGCATGATGTCTGGTGCAAGCGACCATTCCTAGGGATCCGCCTCTGTCCTGCCGAGGCGATCCCCCAGGTTGTTCTGAGTTCCCAGTAGGTAGACTGCCTGAAATAGAGCATTGTGTTCGAGCCACCACTCCCACACCCTCACGGCCTCCCTGCACAGAGGGTAGAAGTGTGCTCCGTCCTGTTTGTTGATGTAATAAATCACATCCTTGTTGTCCGTCTGAAGAAGAATTACCTTGTGACAGAAGACGTCCTTTAGGGCTCGAGCAATGTACATGACAACTCTCATCTCTAGAACACTAATGTGCAGATGGGACTCCTCCTGACTCCACATCCACTGAGTGTGGAGATCTTGGCAGTGAGCTCCCCAACCGATCAGAGATGCATCCATGGTGATGGTGATCTGAGATTCTGGTGGGGCAAAAGGTAGACCTTGGAGAAGCTTGTCTTCTTAAATCTGCCATGCAAGTGACCTCATCAGAGACTTTGTCACTTTTATATGGAAGGACTGTGGGTGCATGGTCGGTGACCACTGTGTGCTGAGCATCCACTGTGTGGTCCTCTTGTGTAGACGTGCTACAGGCACCGTGAACACAGATAATGCCATGAGACCCAACATTTGCTGCACTGAAAGAACTCTAACAGAGTTGTCCTCTCTGATGTAGCATGCTATCTGAAGAATGTTGTTTCTCCTGTCCTCAGGAAGGAAAGCCCTTGCCCTGGAGGTGTCCAGGAGGGCTTCTATGAAGAGTAGTTGCTGGGAGGGTTGAAGCTGGGATTTTCCAGATTCAACAGAACTAATGGATCTGAGGAACTGTGAAGCAGTGGCAACTGTTTCTTGCGTCTCCTGCATGGATGGACTTGCCAGGAGTCAATCGTCCAGGTAGGGGAAGACGGGAATGCCCAGTTTTCTGAGATGTGCCATGAGAACTGCGAAGCACTTTGTAAACACTCTAGGTGCTGAGGAGAGCCCAAAGGGTAGGACCCTGAACAGGTAGTGCTGATCCAGGGCCACAAAGCGGAGATACTTGTGGTGACTTGGGTGCAGTGGGACATGTTGGTAGGCGTCCTGTATATCCAGGGATGCCAACCAGTTGTACTGATGAATCAGTGGTAGTAGTGTTCCCAGAGAGATCTTGAACTTTTCCCTGAACATATACTTGTTTAACTTTCTGAGGTCGAGAACTGAGCGCATGCTGCCTGTTTTCTTTGGGACCAGAAAGTAATGAAAGTAGAAACCCATGTTCTGTACTGACTGCGGAACAACTTCTACTGCCCTGTATCTCAGAAGTAAGAAGGTCTGACTGAGCAGCAGACAGGCTGTGCTGTCATTTTGGGTGGAAGATCTGGGGGAATCTCTGTGAAATTGAGAGGGTATCCCTCCTGGATAATCCTGAGGACCCATTTGTCCATTGTAATGGTCTTTCACCGGTTGTAAAACTGAGTGGATCCCCAATGCCATAGAGATATCCACCTAAGGCAGCCGAGGTGGGATCTGGGCAGGACTTTCAGAGGTTGGTGCTGGGCACTTTCAGACCCTGTGCCTTTGCTGCATTTTCTTTGCAGCTGAGGAGTTTGGTTTCTATTAAGGCTCCTCAACCTTTACCTCGAGAAAGGACTGCCTGTTACAAATTGCAACGGTTCCTGCCCTTTAATGGGGCGCGAGAGTGGCCTGGCTATCTTAATGGCAGTCCTAGTTTTCTGAGCGACCTCTAGCACTTTGTTCAACTTGAGGGCTGAACAGATAAGCACCATCAAAGGGAACATTCATCATCTGCCTCTGAGCCTTGGGTGAGAAGCCTGATGTTCTGAGCCAGGAGTGCCACCTGATACAGGTCCTAGAGGCAGCATCATAGGCATACATAGAAGCTTTTAGCTGATGATTGCTGGACTCTATGCCTCTGGTGATAGTCTGAAGAAGCTCAATGTTAACATCAGACTCTGGAAGATTCCCAACCATTGATTTAAGAGTGTTCCACAGGGTGTACATGTATTGAAAGAAATTACCCTGATAACTGGCAATAAGCATCACTAGGGTTGTGGTTACGAAAACTCACTTCCCTAAGGTGTCAGTCTTACAAGACTCCTTACTGATAGGTCATGCTGAGGTCTCCTGGGGGAGAACAACTTTATCATTTTCCACAAGCATCATTAAAGCATCTGCAAAAGTCTGTGCTGCCAGGAAGGGTATTTCCTTAGGAGGGGTGTACTTCCTATCTCTGGCCTTGGCCACAGAAGGGATAAGCACTGGCCTAGCCCACACTGCCTCTGACAAGGTCTCAAGGATGGAGGCACAGGGGTGTAAAGTTCGTAAGAATGTTAGAACATGAAGGAACTCGAAGTGCAAGCCTCCCTGGATCCACAGAGGAGGTTTGGAGAGCCAGGTTTGATCCTACATTTCTGAGAAGGGTCTGAAAAAAGGTCTTTGACTAAAGATTCGCGCTGAGACAGAAGGCTTGCTCTCAGGTCACAAACTGAGTCGTCCTCAGCGCCATCAGACAAAATGAGATCAGGATCAAACTCATCATGTTCTACCGCCACCCCTGAGAAATCAAGGACCAATCCTGTTAGACCGAAGTCTGGTCCAGGTGAAGGGAACACAGAAGTCACTGGAATGTGCATCAGCGTCGAGGAACTCGGTACCACGCATGGCACCAAAATGGCTGATGCCGCACTTGGCACCGGGATTGATGCCACACGCGGCACCGAGGTCGACACCGCACATGGCACCTAAGCCTCCGACACCATGTACGGCACCGAACCCGGCACCGACCACATCACAGATGAAACTGGACCCCTGTCCAACCTAGAGGAAAAGGGGAAGAAAAATGGTACCTGTGCCGGCCCCTGACTGGAAACTTGGTGAGGGGGTTAGGCAAATGGAGGACAGGGAGAACTCTCTGTCGCCGGCACCAAACGCACATCCTGCCCCTGCTGCCCCGGCCCTGGGCCAGCAGCTCCAAGACCCGAAGGTCCAGGAATCGGGTCCACAGTCAAGGGCAGAAGAGACAGATGCTGTACCCACTGCTCCATAAGAAAACATTACTTACCATAGTAATCTTGTTTCTTCCAAGGGAATCTTACTGTATTCTGACAAATGCAGTATGGTCTCACCATAGGACTGCCCCAGAGCCGAAATGGTTAATAGAACTATTCTAATAGTGGAATGCTAGACTCGAGCTGAGTTTTCAAACCATTGCCCCTGCTTGCACTTCCTGCAACCATCAGATCCTTACAAAGCATGCAGACACTAAACAAACTAGCTAACTAATCTATTTTAACAAAACAAAATCAATCACCCTTTTTAGGGGCAAACACCTCATAAATAATGGAGGGCACCTCCTAAGACTCAAATCAATAGATGCCCAAGAAACAAGTAGGCACCCACAGGTTTCCAACATCAATTGTACAGTCAGTTTGCAGTGCCCTGTAGGTCCTAGTAGGGGAGGAAGGGTGGGAGCTCAGAATACAGTAAGATTCCCTTGGAAGAAACAACTTCTTAGATCAGGTTTATGACTTCACGTAACTATCTCTAGTCACTGTGCCATAGAAACATCTCCTTGATCCCTTCAAGTGGTATCGGCACCTATATCCCTTTTCAGACCCCGTGGCGCGTAGCCTTACCTGGTGATACCTTGCCCAGATTAAGCCCTTACAACTGTTTCTCTTTCTGACCCCCAAACTTTAACCATGGAACTTGCAATCTGGCTCTACCTATTTACCGCCTTATGCACCCTACCGTTATTAGGGTACACGCCAGATGGAATTTACCCCAAAGAGGACTCGTATCCCCTATCACAAGAATGTCTACTCATGGAGCCCCTATACAACTCGTGCTATGCCCTCAAGTTGTCGTACCCACTTTCAGCCGAGTCTCCCTCTCGGACAGCCACTGGCATCTCGTTACCTACCCAAGGAATGTTACCTATAGCCCAGTACCTGCATCTACTGGTGTCATATGGCTAGGGTCTTAGCATGTGTATCACTAGGACTGAACAGTACAAAGAATAGGTCCTTGCATTCCTACGCCAATACTCCCACTAGCCAAAGAAGGTTTAGTTCTTCCAAATTACCACTTGTTGCCCTGAGGAAAGTTGTACTCCTCCTCTTGCTATGCTCAGGTACTGTTAAACTTAACCCTGGTCCTATACAAGCAATTCCTTCACTGTCCGAAGTCATGAAGTATAAAGGTATCAGCTTTATGCATGCTAATGTGTGTAGCCTCTTAAAGAAACTCACCTCAATACAGGCTTGGACTATCCACACGGAGCCGGATGTACTTGTCATATCTGAATCCTGGCTTCGTCCATCCACGCCAGACAAAGAGGTCAATATCCCCAACTATCTGTTATTCAGAGCCGACAGACTAACCAGAGGTGGTGGTGTAGCCATCTATGTTAAGGACAAGTTTACGGTCGCTACCCTCGACACTACATCAATTGCCAATGCCTTTGAATGCCTGTCCTTAAAAATCAAATATCTACATCAATGGCCCTCCGTGTCATAGGATGTTATAGACCCCTGTCCTCGGGGTCACAGCTCCTGTACCACCTATCATCTACTAAGAGTACCAACACAATGGAAATAATTATACTAGGGGACCTTAACTACGACTGGCTGTCAAGCGCATCTCTTCCACTTAAATCCTTTTGCGACTCTCATGGGCTCACTCTACTTATTAATGAACCTACTCGTATCAATAAGAAAAACCCTACGAAAAGTACACTATTACATGTACTTCTAGTAAGCAAACCCCATTTCTTCTCCCATGCTGGGATCTTTTCTGCTGATGTTAGTGACCATTGCTTTATTGCTGGCATAAGAGCAGTCCCTAAACCAACAGCCTCAGCAAAGTTCTCTACCAAAGGTCAAAACAGAATTTTGACCGCTTGCATATGTCAATGACAATGACCTGAAAGCCTCCTGCTTTGGCAGACCTTTTATTTAGCCAAATCAGTAGAAACAGCGTATGCCATTTTCCACAAAATTGTATCCAGCACTCTAACACCCACACACCCCTAGTCAAACCCCACATAAAGGCTAGAAAGTGTCGTTGGTTTACAGCAGACATCAAGGCAGCACTATTAACAAGCATTTGTCAATGCCGAATGTTTGCTTGCTGGCATTGGCATTGGTAGTGTAGAAGTTACAGAGCTGCATAATAGAAATGGCAGTGAAGTATTGAACTGAAGCCAACCCCACCACCACCCTGCAGAGAGTGACAGGCATTGGGGTGTGCCTTTGGGTCATCAGGCATAACCGGCATGCCATTTCACCACACCCTACCCTGCAGACACTGACAAGTGTCACGGTGTGCCTTGGGGTCTTTGGCCCTTATGCGCACCCCATTCCATCAGGAAATACGGTGAGATGGGTGCAGTATAGGAGAATGGGGTGAACTTTGGGGCCGAAGAGTCCAAGGCATACCTTGATGCCTCTCACTGGCTGCAGGATGTGGAATGGTATGAGCATTACAAGCAAGAATCCCAAGTCACACCCCTGATGCCTGTCATTCTCTACAGGGTGAGCGTTATGGTTGGAAACCCTAACACCTCAGGCATTCGTTGGTATTTTCACTCCAAATTTTCAACATGTTTTTTTTGTGACCCCACCTCATGAACAGTGGCAATATCAGTTTGTTAGCCAAAAGCTGCTTATGCACAGCGACTCCGGCATTTAGCACCACAGGTGCAAAACACATTCCGAACAGGATGTGAAAAATGACAGCTGTACTGTTCATGGGGAGGTGTAAAAAATGGCAATGTTGCAAATCTGCAGTAAAAATATTAAAAAAACTGGTGAAGTCACGAGCGTGCATAGAAACTGTGCAATGCACACCCGTAATGTAATTAGGTTGGGGATTTTTTACAGCAGATTGTCAACACAGGCATTTTGGGACCTCCGATCATGAACAGTGTCACTGTGATTTTCTTTATCTGTCCCGAACAATGATTTCCCACAGCTACCACACATCTCTGCGCTGAAAGTGTGAAAACACATTTCGGCCATGTTGTGAAAAATGCCAGCTGTACTGTTCATAAGGAAGTGTGGAAAAATGCCACTGGTGAAAATCTGGACTAAAAATATTACAAAGTCATGAACTTATGAAGGTGCGTGGAAACTGCACAACGCACGCTCGTAAAACAGTCATTTTTAGGAATTTTTTCACCAAATTTTCAACCTAGTCATTTTAAAACCTCTGCTCATGAACAGTGTCACTGTGATTTTCTTAATGTGTCCCATACATTGATTTCGCACACCGACTGCACCATTGTGCGCTACATGGACGGAAACACATTTTGGGCAAGATGTGAAAAATGACAGCTGTACTGCTCATAAGGAGGTGTGGTAAAATGGCAATGTTGAAAATCTGGAGTGAAAATATTGAAAATTGCGAACTACGGTGCGTAGGAACTGCAATACGTTAAGTAAAACAGTCATTTTAGAATTTTTCACCAAATTTTCAACATAGGCTTTTTGAGAGCCCACCTTATGAACAGTGGCAGTGTCGTTTCATTACTCAGTCCTGAAAGGTGATTTCACGCAGTGACTGTGAAATCACCCTTCGGCCCGATTAACACAATGACAGTGAGAGCATTCATGAGAAGGGGTCCCAAAAACCCCATGTTGAAAATTTGGTGCAAAAATTCCAAAAAATGCCTGAGATATGCAGCAAAGTTGAAAAAACCCTATCTATCCCATTATACAGCTTACCGGCATTTCCTCATTTCGCGGTCGGCTTTGAAGAGTGCAGACGTGTTCCCGGTCCACCGAAGATCATCGCGCCAGAGTCCGGAGGTAAGTATGGGGTGAGGGTGTGAGGAGGCGGGTGCGCAGTGGGTGGGCGGGTGGGGGCAGAGATAGCGAGGACCGTTTTAAGTTTCAGTTTTGTTTTTTTTTAAATGATGGCCGGGACGTTTGCCACGCTGGGGTGGGCTCCCAGCATGGCACAAGGACGGCGAGTGAGGGGCGTGGAGCCGCACGGGGATTGGGCATCCCGTTGGCAACAGCATCTGTTGCCATGCTGAGGTGGGCTCCCAGCGCGGCACCCTGTACTGGGGGACCAGTGGAGCCGACGGGGGACTGGGCACCCCATCGGCCTACCGATCTGCAGCCACACTGGGGTGGGCACCCAGCGTGGCATATGTAACTCTGCTTTGGGGGGGGCGCAGCACAGCCGACGGGGGATTGGACACCCCCGTCGGCTACACAGTGTGTGCATGGTGGGCGGGGCGAGCACGCAGTATGCGTGCGTGTGTGTTTAGGGGGAGTGCGCAGGAGCAGGCGATATCTTATCGCTGCTCACTGAAGCGTAGCTCCCCTTTCAACTGTACTCCAGTGCATTTTGGACTGCTGTCATAGACAGCTCCAGCAGGCATTGGAGAACTGTGGCCGCACCTGCAAACACACTGACTGAATTGGAAGAGGGCTGCCACACCTCCGAAAACTTGGATGATGGCACTATGTTTCTTGCACATGCGTGCAAGCAAACATTAAAAGAGAAGCTCTGGAAGCTGGCACGCAAATCCCACAAAGCCGAAGACTGGCATCTTTTCAGAACAGCCAGAAACCACTGTACAAAGCTAATTCAGGGAACCAAGTCCATTTTCTATCGCTCAAACTCGACACTGCCTCCAACTGCCCTACCAAGTTCTGGTCCACAATAAAAGAACTTTCTGGTAATACCACAGAAACACTCTCCCCTCAAAAATTATTTCTGACAATGTAACTATCAACAACAATAAAGAGACACTACAAGCCTTCAACAATCACTTTGCTACTGCAGGGCTAGCTTTTGATAACTCACCTGCATGCAACCTACACTCTCAGCTTACCACGCAACCTTCAGAATCTAGTCCCTTAGATGCAGTCTTTTCATTCTCTCCTGCCTCACTAAAAGAGGTCGAAGATCTCCTCCTCCAGTTGGACACCAGAAAAAGTGCTGGCGCTGACACCTTCGATCCATACTACCTAAAGATTGCTTATCATGTCTTGGCCGTACCTATTACGCATCTATTTAACTTGTCCCTTTCTCAAGGGACCCTCCCCAAACTGTGGAAGACCACACATGTTATATTCCATTGTTTAAATCCGGAGACCCCTGTGATCTAAACAACTACAGGCCCATCTCCCTTCTCCGGTACTATCAAAACTTCTGGAAAAATTGTGAATGCCCAGCGGAAATCTTTCATAGATGATACTAACCTGCTAAACCCAATGCAATCTGGTTTCAGAACTGCACATAGTACAATCACGGCCCTGGCCAAGGTGACAAATGACTGGCAGCCTTGACTTGAGAACAAAAATTTGTCTGCGGACGTTTTCTAGAACTAAGTCAGGCCTTGACACTGTCGAGCCACAGCCTCCTTCTTTCTTCATTAAAAGATACTGGTCTAGATTCTACCTCCTTGCATTAGTTCCACAACTACCTTTCTGATGGCACCAACAGGTCAAGGCTGAGGTGAACTCTCCCCTCAAATCTGTTAAAAGAGGCATCCGCAGGATCCATCCTGAGCCACTCCTATTTGCCATCTACATCAACAATATAGACTCAGGCGTCAATGAGGCAAAAATTCATCTGTTTGCAGATGATACAGTGATCTACCTAAGACATACAACTCCTGAAACTGCCTGTGACCTGCAAGCTGACTTCAGCATACTTCAATACCAGCTCCTTAGTAAAAAATTGCTACTAACGCCAAAAGACAAAGCGATGCTATTGTCACTTATTAATCATGCAGCCTACCCTGCTCTACCCCCATCACCACCCTCCTAGGAGAAACCCTGGAATTTGTGCCAAAATTCAAATACCTGGGGTCTAGCTAGACTTCAAACTCCCTTTGCAGATCACCTGGAGGATTTGTTAAAAAAACTGAAGCAGAGACTAGGTCTCTTCTTCAGGTTAAACCGCTACTAACTACACAGGCCAAGAGGCAGTTAGTTCAGTCACGTTCCTTTCCCAAATTGATTCATGACTTTATATACAGCCAATGTGCTACTTCATACCTCGGTAAATTGGACATACTTTACCACAGAGCCCTGCGCTTCATCACTGGTCTCCCCTTCTCCACCCATCACTGCTCTTTATATGTGGCTGTAGATTGGACCTTCCTACACTACAAACGAAATAAAAATGCAGCTCTCTGGACATACAGAGCTATCACTGGCAAACTTCTGCAGTACACTGTTGACTGCCTGACTCTCAATATGCCTGGAACCTATGCCCTAAGAAGCTGTTCACTGTTTTCTCTGAAAGTGCCCAAAGCCCTAACGCGTTTTGGGAGAGCTGCCATAGGATTCGTTCTACCGTCACTCTGGGCGATGCTACAGAAATGAAAGTACTTACCTACACGTAATTCTTGATCTTCTTGACAGTCTCCACCACTCATTCACACTAGTGGGATCTGCGCCGGAGGCACCAGGACCCATCGAGACAAACTTTTGCGGAGGGTGGCGCGAGAGATGGTGCCGTGGCGCTGGCTCATGTGTAATGACTATCTCGGCGGACGACCCTCCAACCGCCTCAGTACCTTTTTACCAAGGAGGTGCAGCGCAACTAACGTAAAAGTAAACCTAACCTTAAAGCGGACATAAGATAGTCCGGACGACCCATGTAAGAAGGGTCAACAAAGAAGTCTTCCACAGCCTAAGATTTGAGGGTGAAGACCAACACAGCGGTGAGCTCGGGGGATGGGGGTGGGCGTGTGAATGAGTGAGTGGAACTCGTCCAAGAAGATCAGAGTGCAGTGCGTGATTTCATATCTTCCTGGACAAGTCTCACACTCATTCCATAGAGGAAGTACCAAGCTGATAATCCCCAAAGGCAGCAGGAGACCAGAGCTCACGCGTGGAGACAGAAGTCCGTGCAAGAAGGATAGTTCTGCGGGCGGAATGTTGCCTGCATGAACATCCAGTGCATAATGTAGCGAAGGTATGCACTGAGCTCCAGGTGGCAGCATTGCAGATATCTGCAATCAGACATTGCAATTTCCGCTAAGGATGCGCGACCGCCCTAGTAAGTGAGCGTAAGCTCTACCTTCTAGCAACCTGTGTGTGGAATAGCAGTATAGAAGACATTCCACCAACTCTGATGAGATGCATCTGATGGCGACAGGCTGACCCAGCGGAGTCTCGCTAGAAGAAACAAACAATTGCTGGTCTTACGAAAATTCTTGGTTCTATCTGAAGTAGAAGCATAGAAACTCTTAACATCAAGGAATGAAGAGACCGTTCTCCTTCATTTTGGAGTTCATGATAAGAGGAGGCCAGAGGTTGGTTTAGATGGAATTCTGACACAACCCTGGAAAGAAATTAGGATAGTATGAAGAACTACTTTGTCATATGGAACACAGTATACAGAGGGTCCGTAACCAGGGCATGTATCTCAGAACCCTAAGGGCTGAGGTAATGGCCACTAGGAAGGCTGTCTTCAGGTAAGAAATTTTAGCTCACAGGTAGCTAGGGGTTTGAAAAGGCTTCCGGTGAGCATGTCTAACCTAGGTTAATGTCCCAGGCTGCAACGGACCTACAGAGGTCTGGTATGCAGAATTCACTAAAATCTCTTTACCATAGGTAACTGAGCCAGAGACAAGGAAGAAACCGGCTCATGGTATGCTGAAATGGCACTAAGGTGAACTTTAACTGTAGAGTACTGGAGACCTGAGTTTGATAGGTCCAAAAGATGCTCAGAACCTTGTCTGGAGGACGGGAAAGTTCAGAGGACTTTTGCACCAGAGAAGCTTGCTTCCACTTAGAAGTGTAAGTTTTTTCGAGTAGCTGGCTTCTGGGCAGCCAGAAGGATGTCTGAGACTCTTGAGGAGGCGTTGAACCGGTTCACTTCTACCTCTTCAGGAGCCAAAGCGTGAAGATGAAGTGACCTCAGGTTGGGATGGACCAGCGAACCCTGAGTCAAGGTTGATTTGCAGAAGTGGTCTGGGAGAGGTTGCCGACATACTGTTCAGTAGGGAAACCATAGTTGCCGAGACCAGGAGGAGCAATGAGAATCATCTTGGTCCCCTGAGACTCAAGTTGAAGTACTCTCTGAATTAGAGGAAGTGGTGGAAAAGCGTAAAGAAAAGCGTTTTGTCCACATAACCTGAAGACGCATCCTGACTTAAGAAAATACCCAGGCCCTGGTTTCCTGGAGCAGAAGAGAGGCAGTTTGCGTTGAGTGGGATGCAAGGTCCAGGTCTGGTCCCCCACTCTTGAACAGTGACCAAGCTACGGCTGGATCAGAGACCACTAAAGAGTCTGCCTCTGTTCTGCTGAGGTGATCTGCCTAAGTCGTTTGTATACCTGGTAGATATACACTTGAACGTTAGAGACTTGCTCCAAGCACCACTCCCCACTCTCAGCTTCCCTGCAAAGGGGAGTAAGAATAAAGCACACGCCTTACTTGATGATGTAATACATCACAGCTTTGTTATCCCGTTTGAAGAGAATGTTCTTGTGACAAAGAATAATAACTTCAACTTCGGATCATATGAGGACTACTCTCATCCAGGACATTTATGTGAAGCTGAGCATCGAGCTGAGTCCATACACCCTGAGTGTGGAAGGCGACAGTGGGCTCCCCATCCCATCAGCGATGCATCTGTGGTGATGGAGATCTGATGATCCAGAGGAGCAAGGGAATCCTTCCAGGAGATTGCTCTCTTGAGACCACCAGGTGAGACAGCCATGAGGCTCTGTCACCTTGATAGGATAAGACTGAGGGTGAGAGGTCGGTGACCACTGGTGGAAAGCATCCATTGGGTGGTCCTCATGTGAACGAGCTAGGTACAATGAACACTGAGACGCCATGAGACCCAACATCGTTGCATCGAGGCTGTGACCGATCTGTTCTTCTCCCGATGTAGCGGCCATCTGAAGGATGTCGAGGTCTTCTGTCCTCTGGAGAAGCCTTGGGAGGGTGTCCAGAAGGTCCCTATGAAAAGGAGCCTCTGGGAGGGCTGCAGCTGTGACTTTCAGATTCAGCAGAACTCCCATGGACGTGAGAAGGAGCGCCAGGCCGTTTGAAAATGGCTTCAGGGTCCCTTGGCTGGAAGAGCTTGCACAGGAGCCAATCGTCCAGGTAGGGAAACACCGAGTCCGAGCTTCCTGAGATAAACAAAGAACTGCACAACACTTTATAAGACTTCATGGCCTGGAAGGAGCTCAACCAAAGGGCAGGACTCCTGAACTGATAGTGTTGACCCAGGCCACAAACCTCAAGGAATTTCACGATGGCTCGGGTGGATGGGATATGCTGGTAGCGTCCTGCAATCTCAGGGAGGCTAACCAGTCGTGTTGATGCAGCAAAGGTAACAGGGTGCACAGAGAAATCATTTTGAATTTCTCCCTGGGGGAATCTGTTTAACTTTCCTGAGGTCTAGAATGGGCGCATCCCCCAATTTCTTTGAACAGAAAATAGGTGGGAGTAGAACCCTGTGTTTCGCTGATGCAGGGGCACCAGTTCTACTGCCCTGTTATTAGAAGGCCTAGATCTCGCGCGAGGAGGTCTGACGCTGAGAGGTCGACAACCTGGGTTGCCGTTTGGGAGGCGATTAAGAGGTCAGAAATTGAGAGAATAACCCTCGCGAATTATCCGAAGGACCCATTTGTCGAGGTTATGGACTTCCACTGGTTGTAGAAATGCGTCAGGCGACCTCCACGGAGGAGAAGTTCCACCTCGGGCAGTGGGGATGGAACTGGCCCTGCAATTCATAAAGGAGTGGCTGGGGCTTTAGGCCCTGCGCTTTTCTGCGATCTTCTTTTGAGGTTGGGCAGGTTGGCTTTTATGAGCTTCCCCTGCCTCTGCCTCGAAAGGACTAGCGACTATGAAACTGGCCGTTTACCTACATGCCCGAGGAGGGGGCAGGCGGAGGTCTAGCCACCAATGGCCGACCTGGTCTTCTGAGTGGCCTCTAGGGCTTGCTCTACCTGAGGACCGAAAAGATGTAGGCCATCAAAGACAGCGTCATTACCTGCTGCTACGCATCATTAAATAAAGCCGGAGTATGCAGCCAGGAGTGGTGTCAGTACAAATACCTGCGGCTGCTGAGCGAGAAGCAGTGCAAGCGTCCATGCGGCTTTGACCTGTTGGTTATTAGACTCAATACCTCTGATAGCAGTTAGAAGAAGCTCTGACTTGGGTAGGAATCTGGAAGAGCTTCAACCATTCGTTTCATAGAGTGCCACAGGATATACTCATACTGAGAAAAATAGCCTTGATAGCTGGCAATCGCATACTTAAAGTGGAGGCAGCAAACTCTCTTACCTAATGTATCAATTTACGAGACTCTTTGTTAATAGGTCGAGCTGTAGTAACGAGGAAGAACGACCTTATCATTCTCTGCCAGGACTACAATAGGATCCATAAAGGCTTGGAGCTGCCAAGCAGGAATGATCCTTGGGGCTGAATATTTCCTATCAATGGATTTAGCCACGAGGGTAAAAACAGGATTATTCCATACCATTTGAGACAGCGTCCGAGAAAGATTGAATGGAAGGAGTCAAATCCAAGGGATCTCGAAGCATGAAGATACTGGAGTCTTAATCTTTCCCAGGATCGATGTCTGTAGTCTGGAGAAAGAGTGGAACTCAGGTTCCTCAACAGAGACTTAAAGGACAGGTCCTCGACCACAGGCTCTGTAGCAGTGAAAGAACCTGCTTCCTCCACTTCATCACCCAACCCGAAGGTCTGGGTCAGGCTCAACATCATCTCCTGATAGTCCAGAAAGGACTGTTTGGACAGGAAAGGAGTAAAAAATAAGAGAGGAGAAAGAACTGATAGAAAGGGAGGTCCGGGTCCCCTGCACCAAAGGCGAATGGAGTCGAGGCGGGCGCCGTGGAGGTGCAGCCCGAAGGCTGCAGTAACACCGCGGGCGGCACAGCGTGCACCCCTGGCGCCGCCCGGCAGTGCCCTGAAGGCTGCAGGCGCGAAAGGCGGCGCGCGGGGTCCCGGCACCATGGGCGGTGCTGCAAGACCCAGCGGTGCAGCGGGCCGGCCATAAGGCCAGTGCCAGCGGCACCGACAGCGCAAGAGACCCCTTGGATGGCGCGAGAAACCCTGGAACCTGGAAAACATAAGAAGAGAAAAAAAACAGGAGATAAGGGCATCGGTGTGGCCCCCTGTGCCGCAGCCATGTGAGGGGGGGAAACACCTAAGCATGGAGTCGCTGGCACCGAAGGAGGCGCCGCGCAACTAGGAAGGTCCAACCACCCTACCTGATCGCCCGACGAGCCCGAAGGCTCTGGGGCAACCGAGCCAGGCAGAAGAACCAACCTCCGAGCCCATCGCTCCATAAGAGCGGCCCACTGATGAAACTGCTCATCTGGAGACCTACCTATAGGTGGGGTGGGACTCCGATGTCGAAGGCAGCGGAAACCGAAGTTGGCGACTCGAAGGAGGAGACGGCAACTAGCCACGATAACCGACCGTCGCGGCAGGCGTATCAGAGGCGACCTGAGTGATGCCTTCTCTTTTTTGACCTGTGGGCCGAAGAAGAGCTCGAGGCCGAACGGTGCCGAGAATGCGACCGTTTGTTTTTATGCCGGCGGGGAGACCGCCCATCCCCCCGGGCATCGGACAGACAGTTGTCGGAACCCCGCTGAGGAGAAGGGGGCTGACCGGACCCAGCCTGACTGACTGAACAGCTTTCATACGAAGTCTCCCTACCGTCACCTGACCTGCTCATGGTCGACTCCGTCCAGTAGGCCGAGACTTCTTTATTATATTTAAAATATAATAGAAATAGAATAAATCTAAGCGATACTACTATCGAGATAATATTACAAAAAAATAAACTGAAAACTATGTGCTAGTTTGAAGTTTGACTCCGGCTGAAGCGGCGCGTCGTTACTGAAGCGCACTCAACGGGCGGGAAAAAGGAACTGAGGTGGTTGGAGGGTCGCGCCGAGATAGTCATTATCGCTGAGCTACAAAGGCCAGCGCCATGCCTCAAGGGCGCCATCTCTCGCTACCCTCCGCCAAAAAGTTTGCTCCCGATGGGTCCTGGTGCCTCCGGCGCAGATCCCACTGGTGTGAATGAGTGGTGGAGACTTATGTCCAGGAAGATATCGCTGAAACTGAGGACTCCTGTTAGTCTCACTGTGTTTAAGACCTTATACTCAAAATACATTACAGAAGCCTGCAATTGCTTCCAATGATCCTAGCTTACTTACTCCCCACTTCCACATCCTCTCTGCTTTTCCCATCCTCCTTCCTTCTTATATCAGTGCATAACTTGTCCCTGAGCCACCTACTTATCTACCGCCCTAAATCTCACCCTCCCTCACCCACCTATTCTTTGTATACCCACAGTATCTCATTCCTTTGCTCCTAGTATTATCCCAGTTCCAGATCCCCCCCACCCCACTGGCTGCCCACTTCTCACGACACATGTCTCCCCCTTGATACACTTGGGTCTTTTTAAACTGACTATGTATGTCTCTTCGTTTGTAGCATCCACTTCAACTAATCTCTTCACTGGACTATAATGCCTTTATCTTACAGGAAGATTAAACCATGTTATGTTGTTGTATCCAGTATAAATTTTTACTGACTTGTTACCATATTGTTATGTACACCCTTACCGACTGTCTTTTACCTGAACCCAAATGTATTTTTACTTATCCTGTCTATTGCAGGCCCACCTGTACTGTTGTACTCTTGCATCTACTGTCTATTTGTCTGTATATAAATGCATTGTTACTTGACTTGTGTAATGCAGGTCCACCGTGTAAATGAGCTTGCTCAATGGTGTTCGCCTGGATAAATAAAGAATTTGATTGATTGATTTTGAAGAAACAAGATTACTATGGTAAGTAATGTCTTCTTCAAACCCCAGGAAATCTTACTGTATTCTGACAAATGCAGACTACCCAATCAGTGGCTTTGGAGGCGGCAGAGGACTTATTTAAGAAGCAGGCTCTGCAGGACTGTTGTGCCAAACCTGGCATCACTCCTAGCCTGAGTATCCAGGCTGTAATGTTTGATAAATGTATGGACTGTTTTCCAGGTAGCTGCTTTGCAGATTTCCAGCAAGGGGATATCTCTTGAAGCTGCTATTGATGCAGCTGTTCCTCTGGTGGAGTGTGCCCTGAGCCCCTGTGGGGGTTGCTTGCCCACTTTGCCATAACAGAATTGGATATATGCCACAATCCATCTTGCTATGGACCTTTCGTGGCTGGTTTACCTTTTCTACTTCCCCATAGGTCAAGAAGAGTTGGGTCCTGTCCCTCTGTGGCCTTTTGTATGCTCCAGGTAGTAGCTGATAGCTCTTTTACCTCCAGGCTATGCAGTCTACGTCCTCTGAAGAGGAATGGTCAGTGAAAAGATTGGTAGTGTAATGGACTGACTGACATGGAAGTCACACTCACTTCAGGGAGAAACTTATTGTTGGTCCTAAGGACCACCTTGTCCCTGTGGAATGCAATATAGTCAGTCTCCATGGACACAGCCTGGAGCTCACTAATCCTCCTGGCCAAAGTAATTGCAACTAAAAACACAGTTTTCCAAGTTACATACTTGAGATCAGCTGATGACATAGGCTCAAAAGGTGGCTGCATGAGCTGTGCAATACATATGTTCAGGTCCCACACTGGAGTGGGAGTCCTATGTGGGGGCTGCAAACGTAGCAACCCCCTTAAAGAATTTCCTGAACACTGAATTCAAGGCCAGAGATGATACCTTGCCTGCTGACAGATAAGCTGAGACAGCTGCCAAGTGCACTTTCAGTGTGGATGGTCTCAGACCAAGGGAATGAACGAGGGTTAGGTAATCCAGGACCACTGGCAAACCCGCCTGAGTGTGGTCCAGATTCCTGTTCTGACACCAAATGGAGAATCTTTTCCACTTGGATGTGTAAGTCTTTCTAGTGTAGGGCTTTCTAGAAACCCTAAGGACCTCCATGACCCCTTCAGAGAGGTACCGTTAGCATTCTAGGTCCTCAAGAGCCAGGCCTTGAGCCTGAGAGACCCGAAGGTTGGAGTAGGGGATCCTGCCCTGGGAAGAAGTCAGCAAGTTGTGCTTCCTGGGTAGGCTGATTGGTTTGGCAACTGATAGTGCCAGAACCATAGAGTACCATGGCTGCCTGGCCCAGTCTGGAGCAATGAAGATCACTGTAGCCAGCTGGGATCTGAGCTTGTTCAAGACCCTCAGCAACAATGGAAATGGAGGGAAGGCATACTGAAACTGCCCTGTCCAATCCAGGATCAGTGCATCCAGTGGGATTGAGCCTCTCACTGGGGGCCTGCAGCAAAATTGAGGAAGCTGGTAGTTGTCTGGGGCTGCAAAGAAATCCATCTCTGGAGTGCCCCACCTTTTGAACACAATCTGTAACACCTGCTTGTTCAGGGTCCACTCGTGTTGGTTCTGATTGATCCTGCTCAGAGCATCTGCCAGTACATTGTCTTTCCCAGGCAGGTGGACTGCTGACAAGGAAATTCCCAGGGTGTATGCCAGACTCCAGATCTTCTGTGCACAAGGGGGGCTGACCTTGTGCCTCCCTGTTTGTTGATATAGTACATTGTGGTTGTGTTGTCTGTCCTGACCTGCACCACCTTTCCCTGCAGCATGCTGGTGAATGCCTGAAGTGCCAGGAAGACTACTCCAAACTCCAGCAGGTT
Organism: Neoceratodus forsteri; assembly: GCA_016271365.2. Taxonomy (NCBI): domain Eukaryota; kingdom Metazoa; phylum Chordata; order Ceratodontiformes; family Ceratodontidae; genus Neoceratodus; species Neoceratodus forsteri. The sequence continues at coordinate 244,750,594 of CM057451.1, forward strand.
GCTGTGAAGCAATGACTCTTGTTTGAGCCATGTGCCCTGAGCAGTATGCTCCTCCAGGCGTGCTCCCCACCCCAGTGAGTGTGTGGTCATTTTTTGTGATTTTCTGTGCTCCCCACCCCAGTAAGGAAGCATCTATGGTCAGCACTAAGGAAGGATTTTCTTGCAGGAATGGAACCTCTTGCTTGAGGTTTCCCATGTCCAGCCACCACTGAAGAGCTTGTAGGAGTGTCTGTGTAACTGGCACCAGTTTTGATAGTGAATCTCTTTTCTGATACCAGTGTAATTTGAGTTGATAGTGGATCTCTCATTTGGAACCTTGCCCCGACACTGTTGCTGTTGAGGCTGCCATATGGCCCAGCAGCTGCAGGAAGTGCCTTGCTGACCTTAGGCTTTGAAGCTTGAATGTACTTGCTAAGTGCACCAGATTGTCTGCCCCTGTCTAAGGCAGGAAAGGCCTTCCGCTTTCCGCTCGTCGAATCCAGTACGACTCCTGTGAATTCCAGGAGCTACTGGCTGTAGCACTGACTTTTTTAGGTTGACTAGGAACCCAAGTGACTGTAGAAGGTACTGTGTAGTGTCAGAGACTCCCTTACCTGTTGAGGGATTGCCCTATGACTAGCCAGTCGTCCAGGTAAGGAAAGACTATCACTTCTTGTCTCTGAGGTGTGCCACAACCACAGCCAAGCATTTTGTGAACACCCTTGGAGCAAAAGAAGTCCGAAAGACATTGCCTTGAACTGGTAATGGCCTGATGGCAGTCTGATTCTGAGGAATTTTCTGGGAGACTGCCTTATGGGGATGTGGAAATATGCATCCTTTAAGTCTAGGGATGCTAAACAATCCCCTTGTCTTAAGGTCGGGAGAATTGTTGTCAAGGTCACCATCTTGAACTTTGGCTTTACCAGATGCCTGTTCAGATGTCTGAGATCCAGTATGGGTCGTCACTCCCGTTTTCTTTGTTGTGAGGAAGTATCTTGAATAGAGTCCTTTTCCTCTCTGTGCCAGAGGAATTGGTTCTATTGTTCCTACGGATAAGAGATTTAATACTTCCCTTTCCAGTAACACTGTTTCTGATGGGGAGGAGGGTCTGAAGACCCTTGCTCTCAGCTTTGGCCTGATCTTGAAGCTGAGAGCCAGACCTTGGCCCACTACCTCCAGGACCCACTTGTCTGTAGTGATGGTTTGCCATTCCTGGAGGTAGTGGCGCCTTCTACTGGGGTTGGGGAGCCAACCCGAGCAGACACCTCATGGGGTCTGCTTGGATGGGGATGCTGTCTGAGTGCTGGGACTTGTTTGGTTGCCACCTCTCCTGCCTCTGCCTCTGAAGTAACCTCTCTGCTGCTGATACTGGGGATATGCTTGAGGCTGAAAGAATGGCCTGTATTATTCCCTGCCCCTACCTCCCTTGGCCTGTTGCTTTTGGGGAGTAGATGCCTTTTCTTTAGCAGCAGCACTCTTATATGTTGTCTTATACTTAGCCATTTTCCTCATGTAAGCCTCTGTCTGTTCCCCAAACAGCGAGCTAGGCTCACATGGAAAGTCCAAAGCCTTGGACTGAGTGTTCTGGGTCAGGTTAGTAGTTCTGAGCCAAGCAAACCTCCTAGGTGACACAGAAGAAGCCATTTGTCTGGCTGCAGTGTCACTGTTATCGACAGCCATCCTAAATTGGGATTTAGAGCCTCCATACCCCTTTTCCCAGCTTCCGCCAAATCAGCTGCCATAGGGGCTGGGACATATTTTGTGATCTCCATCACAGTATTCCAAAGTGTTCCTGATATCTGGCAACATAGGCCATGTATGATGCCTGATAAGCAGAAGATCCCATGTATACCTTTTGCAATGGAATCCATCTTCCTGGAATACTTGTCTGGAGGATGAGATGCCAAGGTATGCCAACCTTATCACAGGCTGCAGCCTACATCACTCCCTCATGGCTTGGGTGTCCAAACAGGACTCTGCTCCACCTCTAGCCACCCAGTACTTCTTGTCCACCTTTCTGTCAACTGGTGGCACAGAAGTGGGGGTCTGCAGGACCTTGTTAACTTGCTTCTTCAAGGATTAATGGATGGGCAGTAGCAGTCTTTTAGAGACTGGCATATCCATTATCTCCATGTAATCCTGTTCCTCCTCCTCTTCAGTAGATTCTTGAGTAGGGAGGTCCAGGGATTGAGCTACTTGGTTCACAAAAGCAAACTGTGAGGTACAGTCCTCGTTCCTTTTGTCAGGAGAGTCAGGATGGTGAGGATCTGGGGAAATATCATGTTTAATTGGTTCCCCATAGTCCTCATCTTCATCATCATCAGCATCCTCATCATCATCCTGAGCAAAAAGCTCTCCTTCATGTTCCAAGAAACTGGGAACCGGAGTAGAGCCAGAGGTAGCTAATCATGCTGCTTCTCAGCCGGACCGGTACTCGGTTGGAGCGCCTGAATGATTCTGATAGCATCTACTATCTCTTCAGTGGTTGGAACTAATGCTCTTTTCGGCTGTGGTTCAACTGCTGTATGTTTTCCTTCTTTTTCTTTTCCTGCAGTTGCGGATTAGTGGCATAGTCAGCAGGACATTGCTTAGAAGAGGAACCATCGCCCTTGTCAGAAGGCTGTTCCTCTGGTTCTTTTTGGTTGGTAGTCAGTTTATCTGTGGCTGGGTCAGCAGCTTTTTCAGACATCTTCTCCGGCAGTCACCTTAGTCGCCTCTCAAGAGTCGACTGAGGGAAGTTTTTATAGATTTCACAGTCCTCCTGAGGTGGTCAAACTCCAATCAAAAAACACTAATTAAATGAGGATCTGCTTTAGCGAACGGTTCCCCACACTCTGTACAATGCTGGAAACCTGTGAGGCCCATTCTTTCTTAGTCTGTGACATTTATCAGTCGGCTAAAGCTGATGAACTGAGAATTAACCCGTAAAATTCTCAAGAAATGTATTAATTAAATTCCAATACTGCCTTATCAGACGGCAGAAGAACTCATTTAAATTTAGGACAAAAATTAAGTAAATACTATTAGTTCAAGGCACTGTTTTGCCCGCGATCAGGCTGCAGGGCGCCGGTCCCCGACGGCTGCTGCCTGGCAGGCGCCAGGCGCAAGTCCTCGGGATCGGCGCACCTGCATGCTAATGGCATGCAAATGAAGCAGTAATCAGATGCAAATGGCCCCCGCGCCTTTGCATGAATTATGGCCCCATTTGCATGTCACCTTTGAATATGGGGATTTTAAGATGGCGTTAATGGTACTTGTGCCACCGCAAGTTGAATGCTCCACTCGACAACTCATGGGTGGCGCAAGTCTTACTGCTCCATGCACAGTGGTTGTGGTTGTAAGATATCTATGTGGAGCTGTCTGGCGGCACAATCTTTTAAATATCACTTTGGACACACCCCTGCGCAACTATTTTGTGCAGCGCAAGGGCTTGCGCCACAAAATAGCGCAGTTGGAATATCCGGCCCCATGAGAATGTATATATATACATACATATAGTTAACTAGGTCAGCTGAGAATAATTAGAAGGGTGAGTAAAAGACTTGCCCAGGTGGCACAGAACCAGTTACAATATAAAATAGGACTTATCTTACATAAGTCACGGAAAGAGGATAGTGTCAATCAAATCATTGAACTCTGTGGGGGTGCATGGCTCGGAGTGCATAAATCCAATTGAATTCTTTTTGCAAAAGAATGTTGATTCTGTCTCCACCACATGGTGGGACATGAACATGTTCAATTCCAGTGAATCTAAAATGTTGTAAACTGCTTTGATGATAAACAGCAAAGTGTACTAAGAGGGTTACTGGGTGCAGTAGTCGTAATGGAGCACATATGCTCCTGAATACAATGTCTGAGGCAATGAATAATCCAACCCGCATAAATTTTAGGGTAACTGCAGATGCAGGTACTGTAGGTACTCACAAACGCACTCTGTGACTGTCAGATGGCAGACAGCTGAGGAGGTGAGTGGAGGACTGTGCTAACTGCCAGTCTGCTATGGTATGACTGGTGAGCAGTGAGCAGGGTGGAGACTATGGGGCAGGGGGTCCCTAGTGGGTGGTTGGGGAGGTGGTACACTCTTGGAGGGGGGCCTTTGGTGTTCAGCGTGGGGGGACAGTAGCCCACCAGTGATTATAATTATACAAGGGACCCAGGGCAATTGGGGAAGGGGGTCCACTAGATTACCAGGGATCTGAAGATGTGTTTATTATGGGGTGATGGGAGGGATGGCGGACCACTAGACTACCAGGGATCCAAGGATATGTTTGTTACGGGGTGATCAACGGAAGGGGGATCTCTAGACTACCAGGGATCTGAGGAGATGTTTATTATGGGATGATCACGGTGAGGGGGGACCACTAGACTAAACTACCAGGGATCTGAGGATATGTTTATTACGGGTTGATCAGGGGAAGGGGAATTACTACACTACCAGGGATCTCTGGATATATTTATTATGGGGCAATCAGGAGAGGGGTTCCCTAAACTATCAGGGATCTGAGGATATGTTTATTATGGGGGGGGTGGCTGAACACAGACCCTGTTTTTGTGGGTGGGGAGGGGCCATAGCACTTGATAAGATCGAGTCTTTGCAGCAGTAAATAGCACTGCTCTGGGAACTGTTAAGTGGTGCTGAAACCGTCTTAATATACCTCTGTGCCATTATGCATGATGGACTACCTCATTTACATAGGCGAAACAGTAGGGTTAGCATGATTGCACTGGCAGGTCTGGGCCACATTTCCAAGGTCTCTGAATATGGCCCTGCCTAGAATGCCGATGCAAACCCAGGTTGATGTAAAGCAGCAGCAAAGGCAAACAAGATGCTGGGATGCATATCTAGGGGGATCAGTAGTAGGAGAGAGGAGGTTATACTGCCCTTCTACAGGTCAATGGTAAGGCTGCATCTAGAGTATGGAGTTCAGTACTGGTGCCCACACCTCAAAAAGGACATTGACCTGCTGGAGAAGGTCCAGAGGAGGGCTACAAAGATGATAGCAGGTCAGCAGGGTAAGGCATATGAGGAGAGACTGAGGGCACTGAACGTGTACACCCTAGAAGACAGAAGAAAGAGAGTGTGTGGACATGATTGAAACCTTCAGGTACTTGAAAGGAATAAATAAGGTTGATAAGGAGAGTCTCTTTAAGCTGAGTGGCAACCATAATACAAGGGGACACAGTCTTAAGCTGGAGGTGGGAGGTTTAGGAGGGAGGTCAGGAAGCACTTCTTCACAGAAAGGGTGGTGGACACTTGGAATGCGCTGCTGGAAGAGGTCATCTCATTGAAGACAGTGGGCAGCTTTAAGAGATACTGGGATAGGCATAGGAGGAAGGGAAGCATCATGGGTAGAGAGGATGGGAGGAGTGGGAAGGGAGGGCAGGGACAATAGCTCAAGCTATGGACCCTGCAGTACGAGCAGACTTGATAGACCAAATGACCTTCTTCTGCTGGTTTCTTCGTATATTCATATTTGGGCGCTAGCTCATTAGCAGCTGTGCTAACTTGTGATACAGAGCAGTGCAGCATATGATGAACAGGAGTAGAGCACTCCTCCAGCAGGTTGTTTAAGGTTTAATTCAGCACGTGTTAGTGTTTGAGCCATCACTCTAAGGGCCAGATATTCAAAACTTTGCCCTGGGGCTAAATTAGCACTGCCTGGTGGGCAAACAGCCCAGAGCACAAAGCAAGCCATATTCAAAAGGAATAGCCCAGGGCAAAGAGCTTCTGAATATAGCATGGGAATGAGGCCGGGCAAACTGGGCTGGGAGTACAGGGCAAACTTAGCCCTGGAATAAGACAGCTCTGAATATGGCAACTAGAAGTGCAAACCACAACAGCAACACAGTGCACAGCGACGTGAAGGTAGGTAGAGGTGAACTATGTGGCCAATGTGTGTGCCAGCAAATGCATGGACCCAGTACAGCTGCAGGCAGCAGCGTATGTGAAAGTACAGTGTACAAAACTGTAAAATATTCCCCGACCGGAAAATGGACAGCAGCAACCACAGGAGAAGCCTGAGCAGACTCCAGAACCCGAGTAACAGTCTGAGAAAGAGGGGTCTCCTGGGGGAGGGAACCAAGGGACACACAAGGTCTGGACCAATAGTAAGCACTAGGTCGGTAGGCACCAGAGAGAGCTCCTGCTGCCTCTTCTGGGCCTGTAACTAGGAATCAGAGATAATGGTAGAATGGTCCCAGGGGACCCTATCAACCCTATTATGCTCAGCCCAGATACACTGGGGGGAGTTATGACTGCGATCCTCACACAGATTGCAAAACTGAGCATTAAGACAAGCCAAGCTAACATGGCCAGAAGCAAGGCACAAGGTGCATCTAGGCTGATCACAAGTGTAACTCAGGTGAGTCCAAGAGCCACACTTCAGACAGGTGCGAGGCTGGCCAGGGTAGCAACAGATACCCCTATCCCGACCAATGTAAAAGCTACCAGGAATATGCAGAACCCCCTGCTCAGTTTGCTTAAGCTGAACTTTAATCTTCCAGCCACCCGCTCACACTAAATCTTCATCAAAAATAGGGCTGGGGGAATCTAACAAATCACGAAGCCAAAACTGCACATCATGGATATTTACTCCTTCACTACGGAGTAATAAAGTAAGTACTTTCACCAAGGGTTTAATAAGGAGTATGATTAAGAAAGAGGCCCAACTTGGAGTGTTCTTAACCAGTCCATACTGAGTCCAAAATTTTTCCAGAGTCTGAACAGTCTTAAAACTAACATCGTACACAGTTTCCCACTTAATATGAATGAAGGCAAACAATGCTGAAGGGTTCATTCCCAGAAAGTCTCTAAGCATACCTTGGAGAACAGTACGGCATGTGGGGGCCGTAGAAGAATCACCCAGGAACTTCAATTGAACCGCATTGTTCCTCTGAGTGGGTTCCCCAACAGATTTAAATAAATCAGACATTTTGAAAGAAGGAGTCGAGTCCTCAGGAACAGGAGCAGAAGGAGAAGATTGGTGAGCAGTGGAAGCACAGTGTTCTGGCTGTACCTGTGATTGGACCACAATGTCCAAAGAGTCAGCGGTGTTCTCAGTAGCAAGCGGTGGAACAGAAAGATCTGTCTCAGGTTCCACAGGGGGAGAAGATCGAGTATAAACCAAAGCTGGAGCAGTAGGAAAAACATTTGTAGGCATTCCAATAATAGCAGCAGAAACAGGACCAGGCAAAGTCCAGGGCTTCCCATCCGAAGGTCTTTGCCAGCCAGCAGCACACAGAGCAGCGTCTGGAGACCAAGTAGCACTCGATTCAACAGCGGTCCTCGAGGTAGGTCTAAGGTGCAAATGGGAGGGCGGGGGAAAAGGCAAATCAGCAGGGAGGGTTTCAGAGGCCTGTTGAAGTGGAGTCTGAGGAGCAGAAGACACAGAATAATCGTCATCAGGCAAAGTGTCTTGTGTAGAAGCATCATCACGTATCAATTGTAGAATGAACTATTTATGCTGAGAGAAAATCTGTTGTAACATAGCATCAGGAATCACAGCAGCTTCATGGCTGTCCCATTTAGCAGAAGTCTCCATGTCAGAGAAACCAGAAGGAACAGTAGAATCCTTATCAACAGCAGAAGCAGAAGGAAACACACCGTCAATGTGATCTTGAGAAGCCTCAGAAGCGGGAACACAAACAGGCTCAGACACCAAGATAGGATCCAAAGGCAGAGCAGAACCTCCACCACCACCTCCATCTCCCACAGCAGGAACGTCGGCCATCTTGGAGTCACCAACAAATGGGTCCCCCTTGCTCACAGGAAGCAGAGTAGGGGAATTTCCCCAGTGCCTTGGCCAAATTTCCCTCATTCACAAAAATACCACCAACAGCTTAATCTGGTTCAAGGCCAGTTGCCATTCATCTGTATCCCCCTCCCTGGGTTGTGCCTGAAAATAGGCAGAATCTGCCTAGTGCACTTACCTGGTCAACAAAAACCAAATAAAGAAAATAAAAACTATTTACAATGGCAGTAGAAACATAGAAAAACAGAGTCCTTCTGAGTTTTTCTTCTCAAGTTCCAATCTCAGTCTCTGTGTCTCTCCTTTGCAAAATGTTGCAGCTCATTTTATAAGTCTGTGCAGGAGCTCGTTAAGCAAATAGCATGCTCCTCACAGTGTTCTTGTAAGTTTCCAGTGTCAGTTTCAGCAGGTGCAGCAAAAAGAACACTGTGACCCAGAACTGACCTGTTGTTTACATCTTCTGCAAAAAGGCTTAAACATTGCATCTCAGGTTAACCCCTTGAATTCCAAATAGCTTTGCAATCATTTCAACAGTATAACTATATACAGTTTTAAACAAAGGGATCCCAGTATCAGTTACATTTCCACAAAAAGATTCACATATATTTTTATACCAGCAGATATACAAGGGGAGAGAAAAGACAGAACAGCAAGTGAGGGTAGAGGGATAGCGAGAAGCAGAGAATTGCAAGACCATCAGGGTGATCAAGTCCTAAGTCTCATGAGAAAATGTTGTTGCACAACCAGACAGAGAAGAGACAGAAAAGAAGAGAATAGAACAGAGTCTTGCATTTAAACTCTTTCTCCATAACAACTGGGACAGGGCAGTATTCAACCCTGTCGCACTTACCTGTGGCATGGAATGACGCTTTGGTGGTGAGTAGTGACGTTTTGGTGGGGATTTGAACATTTTCACCTACCGGCTATTCTGAAAATCTGCTATATAAATACAGTAAAATGCCCAGGTTATGACTGAACGTTACTCTATTTCAGCGTTCACTCATAACTTTGCTAATTTTCAATATTTTGACTCCAACCTTTAAACATAGCCATTTTTCCACACCATCCCATAAATGTGACTTGTCATTTTTAAAATCCTGGGTGACATGTGTTTTCGCACTTCTGGTACTAAATGACATTTCGGCCAATATATTATAAATGGTACATGTCATGTCTATGAGGCAAATCTAAATACAAATATCTTCAAAATTTGGGGTCAGAATTGAAAAAAAAGATTGTTTACCAAGCATCAAATGCTGGCATTGACAAATGCTTGTTTATATCTTTGTAATGATGTGTCATGTATCCAGTCTGTGCACTAGTTACCGATTAGGACCCAATCCAAGGCTCATATCTAAAACAGAGGATAGTGTATGGTCATCAATTGGTAACCGGTTTGTTAACCATTGAGAGGTTGCCAGGGTGACTGTGTAAACCCTGAGAGCAAAGCTTGAGAGGTTTATGTTGCCATGGCAACTTCAAGATGGTTTAACAGACTAGTTGCCTACAGATGTACCATATATTACATTTTATAGTGTATGGTACTCAAAAAGATTAAAATAATGAAGTAGGAGCCACACTATTGTCAGCCGCTCCATCACTTCAGTCACCGCTGCTCGGCTCCAAGTCATGCTCCCACCACAGCGGCCATTTCAAGAAGGCGGTCTCTTCAAGTAGCGCGCATACACTGAGTGATCCATGTTGTTATACTATCAGTGTGATGTACTATCGATGGGTTAACAACATAGTGGCATCACATCGATGGTATAACATAGAGGATAATGGCTGTGGATCGGGTGATAACCATGCTGTAATCACCGCGGTTGCTAGGGCAACATGGTAAACCTCGAGAGCACAGCTCGAGAGGTTTACTGTAGCCCTAGCAACCACGAGAGGTGATTTCAGCGTGGTTGTCACCTGATCCCCAGCCATCATCTTTTATAGTGTATGGTCAAAAAAACACTGTTTGCATTCTTTGTGTGAGAATTATGGAACTCTGGTGCATTCTTCTTTGTTACGCCACTGTTTGGAAGTTCCGAAGTGTGGTTAACAACTTTTAAAATTCTACACAGTGCATAACAAAGCTGTGTGACTGCTGATTATGGTGGTTAATAGGCACTTCCCATACATTATAACGTTATAAAAAAGATGGATTTTACAGTTTAACAACGTTCTACCATACTGTACATTATATATAAAGTAATGCACTTGATGATGGCTCCCCCCTTTCCACTGCCAAGTAAGTGCATTTGTCCAGGTCCTGGAGTTGTTACACACACTTCCATATTTTTTCAGAATCGGTACTCACCCTAAGGCTGCTGTGTCATCCAGGCTACCCCCACAGCCATAGCCCAGGTCAAAACAGGAAGTGGGTGGTGTAGTCCCACAGAAGAGAAAAGCAGAAGCAACTAAGTGAGTCCTTAAACTTCTTGACTGAGGAAAACTGCTGCAGGGCGCAGGAGTACAATAAATGTCTAAGGGGTCCCAAAAGTCATCTGATTCATGGCTGGATTAGTCCAAGTCGCTGTCTATGGCCGTCTAGAATGTTCTCCAGTATCACCTTACTCCACATGTATTTGTCCATGTCAGAGTTCAGGTAGGCTGCTTGTGTCTGGTGGACTGTGGGGCCTTCTGATGGACCTGCTGGAGGAGTGCTCTACTCCTGTTCATCATATGCTGCACTGCTCTGTGTCACAAGGCCCTGATCGTCTGTTGGCAGATATGTATCCATTCATTGTTGGTGGCACGGTTCTACTGCTGAGGTGGTTTACATTGTTCAAGGGAAATGATGTGGTTCTTAAAGGCTGCAATAACCTCTGCAGGGGTATTGTGTAGCCTGACCCTGTCCTGCCAGAAAATCCACATCCAGGTGGGGTATGTGGTGTGGAATTTATTTTGCTGGAGACAGAGGGCCTTGATATCTAGATACTGCAGCTGCTGTTTCAAAATTTCTGGTGGGTAGCCCTGGTCTAAATACAGGCATGCTCCATTATAATGTCTCCCTTCTGCCAAGTGAGCCACAAGATCTCCTCTGTAACTGGAAAATTTCATCAGAATAGGATGCAGTCTGGCGTTAGGGTCTGAGGGTTTAAGGAAAAGAGCTCTGTGAGGCTGAAATTCTAAGGTTGCTGGGAGCGCCAGGACATCTCTAAGCAGAGCATACAAGAAATTGCACGTGTCTGGTTTCAGCACCTTCTGGTAGTCTAGTGAGCAGGTCTCCAGATAAGGGGAATACCAAACTGTTTTACTCACCTCATTTTGGGAAATATTTTCAGAAAAATTTTTTAACGAGTACCCATACTCATCCAACATTTGTAAATACTCCACACCAAAGAATAGTGCTTCATAACATAACTGGCGATTCAAAGGGAGCAGTGTTTTACAGATTTATAGCACTTGTATGCATCCCAATTTTGTTTTACTCACCATATTTTAAAACAGATGAGTAAATTACCGATCTCATCAGTGTTCTCTCTACTGACCTTTTCAAGCACTATGACTCTTCCACTCCTTCCTCCAATGCCTCCTCCTCCTCTAGCCACCTGCCTTTTTATTTCAAAGCAGTCAAGATGCATGAAGCCCGCAAATACATTACCAAAGCCATCACCAAATCCAGATCCAGCGGTGATGCACTTGACCTTAAACTGCTGTCCCTCACCCTTGCTAAGGTGTTACAGCCACTGACAAATATTTTCAACCTCTCACTTAGGCTCAGTCAGTTCCCTGACAAATGGAAATCCGCTACTGTTACCCTAGTCCATAAAAGTCGTGATAAGGCCACTCTTGGAAACTACCATCCGAGCTCTATATTGTCACCCCTCTCCACGGCCCTTGAACGTATTGCAGCAAATCAGCTCATGGATTTCCTGGACAAATACAATATCCTGTGCTCGCAACAACATGGCTTCAGGAAATGACATAGCATCTCATCTGCCCTACTGGAATTCTCTGGCGTCCTTCACAGTTCACTGGACTATGGTCAGTTAATTGGGTCCATCTTTATCGATCTGACTAAGGTGTTTGACACTGTCCATCACCGCCTACTGCTTGTGCAATTTCTGAAAGCTGTGCTCTCTCCTGACTCCACTGCCTGGTTCAAAAGTTACTTGAAGAACCGGTCACAAAGAGTAAAAACTGCAGATGTCCTTTCCGATACCAGGCCTGTTCATTCAGGTGTCCCCCAGGGATCCATTCTGTGTCCCCTACTATTCAGCTTGTTCCTGAACTCCCTTCCAAATTCTTACTCGGAAAAAAATCATCCTCTATGCAGATGATGCTGTAATTCTTGCCTCCCACAAGGATCCTAAGCCTCTACAAGACAACCTTCAACTTGGCTTCACATCTGTTGAAAATTGGTTCTCAGATCACAATCTGGTCCTCAATAATAAGAAAACAAAATCTATGATGTTCAGCAGCTCTCATAACAAGCATAAGCTGCATCCCCTATCTATCAAAACCAGTCATGGAGTCACCCTGGAACAGGTTCAAGCCTCTAAGTACCTTGAGATTACTCTAGACCCTCATCTAACTTACAGTACCCACATTGACTCTGTAGCCACAGCAGCAAATACTGGCCTTGGCCTTCTCTTCCGGCACAGGCAACATCCTACCCCGGAAGCCCTGACTGTCGCTGTTCAGAGCTCTGTTGTCTCCATTATTGACTATGGGCTTATCATCTATGGCTCTGTCTCTGCTACCGCTGTTAGACGTATATCCACCTCCCTCAATAAGGCCTGCCAACTACTCACTGGATCCCAACGTCTCACACATACGTGCAACCTCTATGCACAAACTGGATGGCTGCAACTCACCAATTGGATAAAGTACCTAACCAGCACCATGACGAAGAAAAAACCTATGGGCCTTGCGCCCCCTGGAGTGTGTGCATTCTTGCACCCTAGCAATAACCCCTGCTCAACCAGGGAGTCTGAATCACAGCTCCTGCAGGTTCCACGTTGTCATACCTTACAAGGTCAAAGATCTTTCGCCTTTAGGGAGCCCAGCTGGCTAAATGGTCTAAACAGTTACATCTCCTCCACCCCTGCTCTTGGTGCATTTAAATCAAGGCTCCGCCTCTCTCTTGCTGCCTCTTGCTCCTGTGACTACCTCAGCTAGCTGACCTCGTGATTATTTCTCTAACCTTGTGCAGTTCTCTCTCCTGTTAGCACTTGGTTACCCCTTAGCACGCACTTCCCCATGTTATGTCTGTGACAATGCCTATGGCTGCGCTCCTCCTCTATAGCTCTCCGCCTCCCCCACTCTTCCTCTCTCTTGTCCTCTGTTCTCTCTGCACCTCATCCACTATCTCCTTGTAACCTAGCCTACAAAACTTGTTTTGTTTCTTAGATGCTTTGTAACTCTGTTTAGCTTACACTGTTGTAATCTTGTCCTATGTATTTAATTTGTAATCTGACTTACATGTCTTATGTTTTGAATTGTAACCTGACATGGAACCTTTGTAAAATAGCCCTGGCTCAAAGGTATTGTAATCCTAGACCTAATAAATAAAATAAAATAAAATAAATAAATTACTCCTACCACCAACTTATGGGCCTATAGTTTCAAATGGCGGGACCTACATGCCAAAGGCATCAGATCTCACGATGGAGCTTCACACCTTTGAACAGGTGTGTGAGCCCAGCACCTGCAGATAGGGTGCACACCAGTGGCATTCCTGACCACTAGCTACCTGTCCATGGCTCCGCCCCCTCAGTATGTATGTACACTCAGAGCCACAGCCATGGGTGGAGCTGCGCACCTGGGCAGGCATCCCATGGGTTGCCCATCCCGGATCCCTCAGTGGATCACTTATGTGGTGGGGGCCACATTGTTTACACTCCCCCATGGGTGTCCACATGGCTGGCGGCCATGGAGGTGAGGGATGGGATGTGCCCCCCAGTCGTGCCTTGCCCCCAAACAGGTGGGGATGTATGGGGTTGGTGTCACAAAGGTTTGTTGGGGTAGGTGTTCACACTGCCCACCACACCAGCGGAGCTGGGATGTGGTGTGAAGGGACTCTGAGGTGGGCTGGCGGTGTTTTGGGTGGGGGGGTCAGCAGTCCAGGGGCCAGTGCCTCCGTGTGTGTGTGGGGGGGGGTTGGCATGCATGGGGAAGGTGGTGGGCATGGTTGGGTGCAGGGGTGGGTGGCCCCAGGGGGCCTGTCACCACGTTCATGGTTGGGTCCCGTTGTTGAGGGATGGAGGCACAGGGCACATAGTGGGCTTATAGCACAGTTCTCACTGGCGTAACCTGTGTCTGCTTCTGCACCCCTGTGGCCAGCACTACATGCTGTTGTGCATAGTGCGAAGTGCTGGCATGCTTCCCGCCCATCCCTTGCGCATTGCGGTCTGCGTGGGTGGGGGATTGGGTGTATAGGAACTGCGCACCCTGTTATGTGCATTCTGCGCAGGGAGGCGCAATGGATGCAGACTGTCTCCGTTCCTCACATACGCAGAACAGAGGCGCTTCACTCCTTTGAACATAGGGGCCATTATCTGGAGCATTGTTGACACCTGATCGATTTTTATCTAGAGAAAAAAACTACATTGTTTTTAAAAGTGTACTCCTCACTCCAGTCTGTCCAGACATTTGTACACATCTGAATTTGGTTTTACTCATCTCACTTTCAAAATGAGGAATACAGTACTCATCCAAAAAAATCTTATCTGGAACCCTGCCAGTGAGTCTAAGATTATCTCTCCTGGAGGAGGCCTTGACATCTATACATTTTTCCTGCAGAGTTTCCATATAGTGCAGTATGGAGTCCAGAGCCATTTCCAGTTGCAGGACCCCATCTTCCACAAACGCTGCTCATGCCTCCACTTCGTCGAGACGTTTTTCCACTCCAGTGAGTCTCTCATTTTGATTTTTTGAACCTGATTCTGTTTTCTTGGCAAGAAGCTTTGAGTTCACATAGCAGAAGTTCGAATCGGTCTCCAGTGAGGTGCTCATCCCCTCTGTCTGTGTCATAGGAAGGCCCTCATGTGCTGGCTGAGGACATGCTGCAGCTCAAGTCGGAAAGCAAGGCACAGTATCTGCTGACATTCTTAGCCTGTATTGCTTTAGCAGACTGCAGTCTGGTACCTCTGCACTCTCCTTTATCTTTAACACTCATTTTGTGAAGTTTGGAAGTAGTTTTGGCTGTTGGAAGAGGGTTTTAGATCCCGGTAGGGTAGGGAGGTTCTCCCTCAAGCTGCTATCCCATCTGTCACATCATCGGAAACCCTAAGGCTCATATCAGTACTTTACATGGACTGTGAATATTTGGTTTCATGGAATGATGTGTGGCTACAAAAAGTATAGAAAAGGAAGCCAGCCTCATGTATGTTAGCTTTGAGGAAGGCATCGGATATGATGCTGAAACGTCAGCCAGTGCATGTGTATGTATGTATGTGTGATCCCGTTTTGTGGGATGTCCCTTTGACAGCAGCTTTATTATGGAGACACTAAACCAGTTTGGGAAGGACGAATATTGACAGTCTGACATTCTGTGGATGTATACTAGTACAGGGTACTAAAAACAGCATTGGAGCTGGATTCTGTGAGATAAGTACTCTTTTCACTATTTGTTCTATGTTCTGTTAAGTTGTGTTGCAAAATAAAAACTGAACTGAGAAACTCGACCTGAGTAGTTCTGTGTATGCCTGGAGTGCTGAGGTGAACTGTCCACTGGTTTCAATGGACTCATGCTAGTCAGAATGCATTTTTAGAATTTAAAATCTAACTGGGCTATTAATTGTTGTAGCTGGTTACAAGACTTGCTTGGCTAGCAGCCTGACTGGCTAACTGATGGAAACCCCCTACATTTGTGTCATAAAAATGTATCTTTGATTGTTAAACCCTTACTTTCTTATTGCTCTTTTTCTTTCACTGTTACTACTGGAAGGACTATTAGCTGTTCCTCATAAAAAGGAATTTTTCTAGTATCACACAGATAAAAAAGACACAAAAATGCTGGCCCCACTGCACTATAGTATCACTACTGCTCACAGTGTTGATGACCTGGATTCGGGAACAAGCCTGGGTCATTGGAGGGCTGGCCGAGGGGAGGAGAGTTAAGTATCCCACAAGACACTCTCCTCCTCCAGGGAGGGAGGGTGTCATATCCTGCTCTTTCCTGCCACTTAGGTGACCACAGGTGGTGGCACAGGGGATAAGCTACTGGTAGGGGGGACTGCTGGAGCACGTCCTTGAGTTGACTGCCTCAGGCCTCGCTGGCAGCAAATCCTGACACACACTCCTGATAAGGGCAAGGAGAACAGTGGAAAATGGTGCAGGACTGGCAGGACGAAATCTCCACTAGCCCATCATATTCCACACTAGACTCACGCCACCATCCCCAAGGACACCATCAGTCTTTACCTTCGCCATGGGTGGCCAGATTGATACAGGGGAGAAATGCTGTGGAACTAAAGACATACCCAACCCTGGCAGTTAGCCAGGGGGGAACACAGCGGTGTGTCGCGTGTGGGCTGATGGTCCCAGGGGGATATTTGGCGGAATCTCAGCCAGATAGGAACTGGGTGTCTGGCAGTAGGTGGAGGAAGGTCCTGCCTATGACCAGGTGGATAAAAATTTAACAAAAAAAAAAAAAAGAGAGAAAAATACTCAAAAATCCAGCTACTTTAAAAACTAGTGTTCTCTCCAAGATGTGCATTTAATTCAGTACAAAAATTGGAGTATCATCCAGTAATGCAAGACTTCAAAGTTCAAACAGGCTGCTGTACTCCCTAAAACATTTGAAATGACTTCCCGAAATTGGTGGAACTACAACTTGGCTGTTTGTTTCTCTATAGGACTATCTGTTGGGTTCCTGTACATGTTTACTTTTCTTTTCTTTTTTTTTTTTTTTGTTTAATTTCTTTTTTTCTCCCTCCTACATCCCTACCAGAGCCGCCCCTTCAGGAGTCGCCAATGAAACCCATCCCTGCCACCGACTTACCTGCTGCTCAGGGTCCCTCATCCTGCCGAGGATTACCCCACGGGCAGGGTGAAACCCCTGTACCTTAATGTCTTCTCCGGTCCCTGAGACAGCGGCAGTCGGTGGTACATCAGGACTGGGTTCGGCGCTCCATCTACCCAGCTCTGGAGGGTGATTTTCCCTGTTCTGTGAGGACATTGCTGGCCCTTGACGTCAAGGTATGAGCACCGACATCTGCAGCGTCCTCCCCCTTGATGATGCAGCCCATAGAGGTGATTGGTCCACAGGTCTCCGCTCCTGACCAATCAAATCCCCAAGGTGCTGATGAGCTGCCATGCCCCCAGCCTCCGCCAGAGGTCACCGCTCGCCGGGATGGATCCCCACCCTCCCCCAGGAGAAGGCGAGCTGTTGTCGGACGCTCAGCCTTTCTCCCCCCCGGCTGACCCCAGTCCACTCCCGAACCTGGGACACTGGCATGGTGTGAGGTGTGGCGTCCAGTGCCTCAACCCTCAGCACCACCGGGCTGGCCTCATGTTTACTTTTCTACTAGTGTAGTATTTTCCAGCACACAATGCGCACTTGACAATGCCAGACAGGTTGCTGTATCTCCTAAACATTTTATTAGGACTTCCCAAAATTGTTGGAACTATACTCTACTGTACGTTTGCACTATATGCTCAATTGTTGGCTTCCTGTGCATGTTTATTTTTCATTAGTGTTGTATCTTGTAACTGACATGGAACCTTTGTAAATGATCTGTCTAGCTCAAAGGCTCTAATCCGAATCTTCAATAAATAAATAAGTAAATAAATAAAAAGTGATGTAAAGATTAATTCATGACAGCATGTGTCTCTCAGGGATTAATGTATGAATGGAGGTGGGGGTGAGGGGGTTGGACTATGAGGCCGAAGGCTGAGTGGTTCCAACCACCCAGCCATACATTAATCCCTGAGAGACCCACGCTCTGGAGTAGGTTAATCCACTTGTAACATGGGCAAGAAAAACTGCTCGGCTCACTGTAGCTAATTATTTCTTGCCCATGTTACACGTTAACACTGAGTTACAAATCATGCGTTCTGCCATTCAGTCAGCAACTATGCAGTATCTACGAACATATATACGAACATACAAAATTGCCAGCAGATACAGGCCATATGGTCTATTTAGTCTGCTCGATTGTGCAGCACTTCAGCCCATTAGACTGCAGCTGACCCCCACCTCCCATTAACTCTTCCCTTCCCCAACTGCCCCCACCTGGTATGTATGTTCTCCTTGAATTTGTCCCACCCCCTCTTGAAGCACCCCACAGTCTGCACTGATATGAGTTGGTCAGGCAGTGCATTCCACCGTTACCACTCTTTCAATGATGTAATGCCTCTTCCTTTCCCTCCTGAATCTGCCCCCCTTTAACTTCAGGGAGTACCCTCTGGTATCTCTTCCATTCTGGAGAGTGAACCCACCCTGGAAGCCTACTCTGTTCATCCCCTTCAGGTACTTGAAGATCTCGATCATGTCCCCTCTCTCTCTCTTCTGTCCTCCAGGGTATACATGTTGAGCTCTTTTAGTCTTTCCTCGTAAGTTCTATCCCCTACACCTGGATCATCTTTGTTGCTCTTCGCTGCACTGCCTCCAGTAGTTTGATATCCCTTTTCAAGTACGGGTGCCAGAACTGCATGCAGTACTCCAAGTGTGGCCTCACCAGGGACCTGTACAGGGGTAATATGACTTCACTACGTCTGAATGTAATCCCCTTGCTATGCACCCTAGCATCCTGTTAGCCTTAGCCGCTACCTTCCTACACTGGGCCAAGTGGTTTAATTCCCCTGTCACCAGCACCCCCAGATCCTTCTCCTCGCTGGATGTGGACAGTTTGATACTATCCATCCAGTAGCTGTATCCTGGGTTTTTGGCTCCAAAATGCAACACCTTGCACTTCTTGGTGTTGAACCCAAGCTGCCATGTGTATGACCACTCCTTGAGTCTTGCGAAGTCCTCCTGCAGTAAATTGCCACCCACCTCCCCATCTGCCTCAGCACAGATCTCAGTGTCATCGCCAAAGAGACTGATCTTATTCTTGATCCCAACCGCTATGTCTGCGATGAAAGTGTTAAACAGGACTGGTCCCAGTACTGATCCCTGTGGGACACCACTTGTCACTGCCCTGGGCTCCGATGCTTCTGCCCCCATAACTACCCTCTGTTGCCTGTCCCTCAGCCAGTTTTCTACCCATCGGGCTAGCTTCCATCCTATACCAAGGCTCCTCAGCTTGCAGGTTAACCTTCCGTGTGGCACTGAATTGAAGGCCTTGCTGAAATCCAAGTAGACTACATCTACCGCATGGCCCTTGTCCAGTTCCCTCATGACCCAGTCAAAAAAATCAACCAAGTTTGTCTGACAGGATCTGACAGTGATGAACGTGTGCTGTCTGTCGTCTTGCAGATCATTATCCACAAGAAACTGCACCAGCTTTTCTTTGAGGATAGATTCCATCAGTTTCCCCACAATTGTGGTGAGGCTCACTGGTCTGTAGTTCCCTGGTTCATCCTTAGGCCCACTTTTGTGGAGAGGTACCACGTCTGCCTCCCTCCAATCTCTGGGCACACATCTCGTATTTAGCAAGGTGTTGAACAGATCTGCCAGTGGCTCTGCCAGGACCTCTGAGAGCTCCTTCAGCACCCTGGGAGGTACCCGGTCTGGCCCAGGTACCTTGTCTACCCTCCGGGACCTAAGGCCCTCCAGCACCCTTTCCATGGTGATGACCCCATCTGTGGTTGTTTCAGCCCTCATGCCTGGGCCCCCTTTCCCTGCAGGGATGGGCCCATCCCTCTCCCTTGTGAACACTCAACAGAAGTACTCATTAAGTACTTCTGCCCCCTTGTCTACCCATCCACTGCCTTTCCTGATCCTAACTATTTGATCCCTGCACTTCCTCTTTTCCCTGATATACCTGAAGAAATCCTTTTCAAACAACATGAAGTCTTGCTGTATTCTGACTACATGCAGTTAGCCCCTGCACTTGAACTGCCCCAGAGAGTAAAGAGTTAACTCTATGCAGAAGCATAGAATGTTGAGCTCGAGCTCGGTTTTCAAACCTCTGTCTCAATCACTCTGAAGTGTAACCGTTAGATTTTTTACTCCGCCGAACTGTGAAGTCGCTCCGGAGATCCCTCCTACACTTCGATTTGGTATAGTTTGAATCGGTCAGATCTTATCTGTGTCAATCTTCACCATTCATCACATATGGGGTACTGGCCGGAGATCAGGACACCGCGGGAGCTTTTTTTTTTTTTTTAAAAAGGATAGGCGGAACTGACACAGCATCGGTGCCGCCCTCGAGGCCGACGTACTGCGTGGCGCTCGAGGGTTGGCCGTTAGGCTGTGTTGACTCCGCCTGCCTACCAGTTCTTCATCTCCTGCCGTCGAGGTCGCCTCGTGGGAAGCTGTCAGAGAAGAATTTTAGGCCTTTCAGCCTTTCGTTCGACGTTTCAGTCCGTCGGTAACTTACTAGTTCTGGGTTCTGCCTCCACTCAACGTCGCCGGTAAGATCTTTCCTTTTTATTTGAAGTATTGCGACGTCGAGTCTGTTTTGATGTTTTTTTCCGTAGGTCATGTCTTGGTCGGGGGGCATGAAGTTTTCTAAGGCGGGTCAGCCCCCTATGCGTCGGTGCCCATGCAGCCGTCAATATTCCGTTACCGACCAGCATGACCGGTGTCTCGCGGTCTTGGCCCGCTTCACGACAGGGATTCATGCGACACCTGCTTCTATGGACCGCCGCGGCGTCTTCGAACAGCGTTGAAAGTGGGCAGCTCCGCCCGACTTGGGGTAGGGTTCACACTCGTCAGGCTGCCGCCTCCTCGGCCTTTCCTCTGGGTCCCCTCCCGGTTCTATACGGACCGAGGAAGAGGGAGCCTCGTCTACTGTAGCCTGGCCATTGCGAGCTCCTCCTGTGGCGCGAGAGGCCCGTCCCGATTCCTCCCGGAAGGCGGGCGGGAGAGCGCCGCTCATGTCGCCTGCCGGGGTGAAGGCTCCCAGTGTCGCTCCCATGGCTCGGAAGGCCGGTGTCGATGCCGTCCTCGGCCGCCGTTGGTCGGTGCCGTCCAGACCTTCGGCGCCGTTCTGCCGTGGAGCCCTGTCGATGCCGTTCATGGCGCTGACGCTGCTCGCGGCGTCGTGGACCTGGATACGGCATCGCCTTTCACCATGTCTCGCCTCGGCACGAGGTTGAAACGCAGCGCCCGTGCCTGCGTGGTTGGTCGTGTAGCCTTTGGCGTCGGCAGCGGTGCCGTCCTCGGCGCCGTCGGTGCTCTCGGTGCTGCTCGCGGTGCCGAGGGGCCTGGCAGTGTCGCATTCGGCGCCGAGTCCGCCCTCGGGGCCGTTGGCACCGCTTTGGTCCTCGGTGCCGCTCGCGGTGTCGTCGGCGCCAAGGTTGTTGCTGGGGCTGCCGTCAGCGCCGTCTCTGTCCCTGGCTCCCTAGCCCTGGTGGAGGTCAGCCGACTTCTTTTCTCGGCTCTGCCCCTATCCCTCTGCTGCATTCTCCAGCGCTCCCGGGCATTCTTGGTCCTAGCGGCCCTCTCACGTGGGAGCAGTTCAGAGCGGTGGCTGCTCGGTTCCCTGCTTACGTTAGGGCTATGGACAGCCAGGTTTTTCAACCTCCCCCCGTGCAGCCACCCTCAGAATGTATGGTGACCTCCAGCTCCTCATCCCCCTCTTCTGGAGGAGAGGAACCCTCTGTCCATATCTCTCCGGCCGCTGATCTCTCAGAGTACCAGCGCTTCCTCGTGAGGATGATGGAGGACCTTCACCTTTCACCCCTGTCTGTTAGCAATCCTGAGAAGGTCAGAGAAGGGGAGATGGGGGAGCTAAACACGTGGCTCAAGGACTGGTGCCAGGAAAAAGGACACGGATTTGTAGGGAACTGGCAACAGTTCTGGGAGCGAAAGTTCTTTAAATTTGATGGACTGCATCTGACTAAAGAGGGAGTCAGTGCATTGGGGCAGAAGTTTGACGTCTTTGCAGAATATTTAAACTAGCAAATGGGAGAGAGGTGCAGCACCCCTACGTCGAATGGGAAGAACCCCTCCCCTCAGCTAGTGGTCAAACAGGAATTCAGCGTGTTTGCCGTTCATTTGCATCACCAGGTAAGAAAAAGGTTTATCTCCCATACGATGCACAGGGTAATGCCAAACTTCACCCAACAACTAACACACAAAATCTGGCCAATGGAAAATCATGTACACAAATGTCACAGCCTGGGAAATAAGATCCCAGACCTGCAGGCAATAATGTCAGAGGCTAAACTGGACATAGTAGCAATTAGTGAGACGTGGTTTACCAGTAACCACTGTGGGAGACTTCAGTACCTGGCTATGTATTGTTCAGAAGAGACCGAGGTGCAAAAAGGGAGGAGTAGCCCTGTATGTTAATGAAAATATCAAAGCTACAGAAATTCAGAATACACATAAGGAGCCAGAAGAACTGTGGGTCACCCTGAAACAGGAAATGGGACAGCCATAAGAACTGGGGTTGTCTACAGGCCCCCAGACCAGAGGGAGGATATAGACACATTACTGTTAGAAGATATACAAAACATGACAGCTAAAGGGAGGTTCTGATAATGGGAGACTTCAACATGCCAGATACAGATTGGTCAATACCAGCAGAACATCTGCCAGAACTAGACTCATAGTGGATTCCTGCAGGGGGCCTCAAACAACTGGTACAGCAACCCACAAGAGGCAGGGCTATCCTAGATCTAGTACTGACTAACAAAGAAGGGATCACAGATCTCCAGGTAGAAGGTCACCTGGGGCCAGTGACCATCACATGGTATGGTTCAATTTGGCTACTACATCTAAATCATCCCATTCCAAGGTAAAAATATGGGACTTCAGAGGAGCTGACTTTGATAAGATGGCCAACAGAGTTAACTAGCCCTGGCAAAAGAAACACAGGTGAGGGGTACAGGCAAAGTGGGCAAGCATTAAGGATGCAATACTTGAAGCAACATCCCATTGTGTTAGACAGAAAAGGAAGTGCAAAGAAAAGGAAACCACTTTGGTTCTCAAATACAGTAGCAGAAAAGGTCAGAGCCAAAAGCTGGCCTTGGAAATATAAAGGAACACAGCGGGATGAAGATAGGAGGCATACCAAACTGCCCTAAGGGAAGCAGGTAAGGCAGTAAGGCAGGCAAAGTCCCAAACTGAGGAAACACTAAATAACAGTAAAGAGGGTGACAAGACTTTCTGTAGATACATTAGTGAAAGGAGAAAGTCCAGAGGGGGTTGCTAAGCTTAATGGAGAAAGGGAGCATGTGAGGAGGAGGACCCTGTAAAGGCATCTATCCTAAGTAGATACTTTTGCTCAGTATTTACTGAAGAGAAGGTAGGGCAGGGCCCACAGCTCCAGCATCATGGACACAGGGGAGGAGGTGAGCACTACTCCTTCACAAAAGAAAGGGTCCTACAAGAGCTTGCTAAGCTCTAGGGTGGATAAGGCAATGGGACCTGATGGCATACATCCCAGGGTACTTAAGGAGCTAAGGAGGAACTAGCAGAGCCATTAGCAGAATTGTTTAGTGAGTCTCTGAGCACAGGAGAGGTCCCAGAAGACTGGAGAAGGGTCTCATGTGATCCCGCTCCACAAGAGTGGTAGCAGGAGGAGGCGGGAACTACAGACCGGTCAGTCTTACCTCAGTAGTGGGCAAGATTATGGGCCTCCTTAAGGAAAGAATAGTGCAACACCTGGAATCCATAGGGGCACAGGATCCAAGACAGCATGGGTTTACAAAGGAAGGTCCTGTCAAACTAATCTCATAGATTTCTTTGACTGGTAACCAGAGTGGTGGACCAAGGGGAGCAGTTGATGTCGCCTACCTTGACTTCAGCAAAGCTTTTGACACTGTTCCACATAGAAGATTGATAAATAAGCTGGGTAGGCTCGGGTGGGTCAGAAGTTGGTCAACTGGTGGCAAACTGGTTGACTGGCAGAACAGAGAGTGGTGGTAAATGGTATACAGTCAGAAGAGATGCAAGTCTCAAGTGGGTACCTCAGGGATCAGTCCTGGGGCCAATCCTATTCAACATCTTCATTAGTGACCTAGCAGATGGACTAGAGGGTAAGGCTTGTCTGTTTGCAGATGACACCAAGATCTGCAACAGAGTAGATGAGCCAGATGGGGTGGGCAGAATGAGAAGAGATCTGGATAAACTAGCAGAATGGTCAGAAGAGTGGCAACTGGGATTTAATGCAAAAGTGCAAAATCATGCACATAGGGAAGAGAAACCCTGAAGCCACTTATAGGCTGGGAGGGAGTTGCTAGCAGTCACAAAGGAAGAAAGAGACTTGGGCATCATCATCACTGATGACCTAAAATCATCCAAGCAGACCTCTAAAGCAGTAGGTAAGGCTAGGGGGTGTTAGGGTGTGATAGTAGGGGTATCACAAGTCGTAAGAGGGAGGTAATAATCCTCTCTGTACAAGACATTGGTTAGGCCCCATCTGGAGTACTGCATGCAGTATTGGAGGCCACACCTTCACAAGGACATTAACCAAATTGAGGCAGTCCAGAGAAGGGCAACCAGAATGGTGCAGGGACTGCATCAGAAGACATATGAGGACAGATTAACGGAGCTCAATATGTATACCCTTGAGCAAAGGAGGGAGAGAGGTGATATGATCGAGGCATTCAAACACCTTAAGGGCATAAACAAGGTGAAAGAGTCTAACATGATTAAATATAAGAAAAATAGCAGGACAAGAGGACACAGCATGAGATTAGAGGAGGCCGATTAAGGGGAATGTGAGGAAATTTTTTCACAGAAAGGGTGGTGGATGCATGGAATGGCTTACCACAAGAAGTGGTGGCTATGAATACAGTGCAGGGCTTCAAACAGGCATGGGATAGGCATAAGGGAGCAATACAAATGACTATGAATAGATAGGTCACTGACAGAGCAAAGGCCGATGGCACATTTATAAGGTAGAAAGAAATGGGCAGACTGGATGGGCCTTGGGTCATATCTGCAGTCAACTTCTATGTTTCTATGTATGTGCGCACCTTTCTAGGCGATTTTACGGGCCACCCTTGTGGTGCTGCCCTGGACTGCTCCCTTTCGGGAGGTGTCCTTGCGTTTCTGGCAGAGGCCCTTCTCCGGAGTTCCTGCCCCTAGGGACCTCAGCCAGAGGTATTACGCTCCCCCGGAGTCTCCAGGTTCTATGCCTCACCCGCAGTCTGGCTTGACGCACCTGGACACCCCTGATGGGCTTCGCGCCCTCCACCGTGACCGGTCCCCAGATCAAGACTCCTCGGATTTTGATTTCTGGGGGAGGAGGACCTTCTACTCAGCACGGTTGCTCCTCTCCATTTCTGCTCACCAGGCCCACTATGCAGCCTACAACAGGTTCTTGTGGTCCGCGCTAGGTCAGATCTTAGCTGCTTTGCCTGACTCTGAGCAAACCAGACAAGCCATCACGCTGTCTGCACATGGCCTGGAGCTAGCAAGGCACCAAGCGAGGGCATCTTATGACGCCAACGAGGTCACTACCAGGGTCGTAGGGACAGCGATCTGCACTAGGAGATCGGCGTGGCTTCGTCTTTCCTGGTTGTCACCCTTGGCCCGGCATAGGGTGATTTGCTCCGCCCACCAGGGGCATGCCTCTTCTCCCATAGGGTGAGGCGGCATTTGTCGGGCAACTTCCTTCCCCTCCGAGACCCTGTCTTGCTCTCCCCACTCTCGGGCCTCCTCGGGCGGAAGGTTCCCAGTGTGTCACCCACTGAGGGCTAAGGGACTCTGTCCCTTAGGGTGTAATGAATCAACCCCCTTCGGGGGGCTTGGTACTCACCGATATGTGATGAATGGTGAAGATTGACACAGATAAGATATGAAAATTACGTACCTACCGTAATTATGATCTTTCTGTGTATCTTCACCATTCATCACAACCCCGCCCGCCATCCCCCTGGGGCCTCAGTCTCTGGGCCCCCCTCCCTCTGTGGCCCCCTCTCTTTTTGGAGCGGGGTAAAGTAGGGACACACAGGGGGTATTCTCCTTTAAGGAGTACAGCTCTAGCGGCACTCCTTCTCTACTACATGTCTCCACCCCGATGGGGTGGGAGTTGGTGGTTGCCCTCCTCCTCTTTTCTTTCTGGTTTCCATCCAACAGTCAAAAAAAAAGGAAATCCTTTTTCACCAAACATTTTCCTGAGAGATATTAAGTCCCTGTACCCTGTCCTTCTCCAGAATAGCCGACTCTGCTGTGGGTATTTGCCAGTTATTCTGTGCCTTGAATTCTGGCAGAGAGCTTGCTACTCCTTGCAGTCCTATGTAATCTGGTGACAGACAAGGGTCTCGGATACCTTGTTACCTCTCATTGTCTCCCAAATTTTCTCCCCTCCTTCCCTCCTTCTTCCGCTTCCAGAGATTGGGCCCCTACCCAATCCCTTAGTCTCTTCTCTTCTTTGCTGTCCTCTCAGTCGTTATTTCTCCTTTAGTTCAGTTTTTCCTTTCCTTTTCTGTCCCTTGACCTCTTGTCCCACCCTCCATCCCTTCCTCTTCTTCTCCGGCAACTCAGAACTGGTGGGCAGGCGGAGTCGACCAGCCTAACGCCAACCTCGAGCGCCACGTAGCACGCGGGCCTCGAGGGCGGCGCCGATGCTGTGTCGGGTTCACCATCCTTTTTAAAAAAAGTTCTCGCAGGGTCCTGATCTCCGCCAGTACCCCATATGTGATGAATGGTGAAGATACACAGAAAGATCATAATTACGGTAGGTACGTAATTTTCATTTTTGTCTAACCGCTTCCTTATTTTTTCGGTCTTCTTACCTCTGTCTCGGTAACAGTAAGTGGTAGTAGTAGGTAGTTTTGTTGTAATTCTGGTGTTTCTTGTGGAAATTGTTTTGCCTTCTGTTTTTCTTCGGTCGGTCTGTTTTAGAACCGAAACCCATTATATTTGAGTTCTTCAAAAATTTTACTGTGGTTTCCAATACTCATCGGTTCCTAAAAAATATCCAATTTTGTGGATTTTTTTAACTGACCAGTGACATGGTTAGAACCGATCAGTTTTTAGTTGCCTGGCGTAAAAGTTGGTAAGGGTAATTGTTTAAGTTTTCGGCATGTCTGACAAACCCAAAAAGAAAACCGGTCCCACTGGGTTTCAGCACTGTACCGAGTGTAAGGAGGCCTTTGCTAAGGCCGACCCTCACCTCGTTTGTGTTTACTGTCTGGGGTTTGACCACCTCAAAGAAGGCTGCCAGATTTGTAAAAACTTTCCCAAAGCCACTCTGGAAAAACGTGTGAGTAGGCTGACGGAGAGGGAGGCCGAGAAGTCCGCTGACCCAGATGGCCAGCCCGGTTCGGTTGCGACTGAACCTGAGGAGGTGCCCACTGACCTGGGCGATACCTCCTCGGGCAAAAGGATAGCTGATTCTGTGGAATCAGTTCCTAGTAAACAAAAATGTAAATCAGCCAGTTTGGATCCGGGTTCCCATGGTCCAACCGCTGAGGAGATTGCAAAAACAACCACCATTGTACAGTCGCTTTGTCCGGTTCCAACTGAACCGGCAGCAGATCGCAGAGGTTTGGCTCGGTCAGACATAGTCGCTTCTAACATTGATCCAGAAGCTTTCTATGAGGGCGATTGGGATGGAGAAGAAGAGTATGATGAAGAGTAAGATGAAGGCCTAGATGAGCCAGTAGAGCCTGACATCTCCCCAGACAGGCCTTCCAGTGTGTCTCCGCCCAGGCTTTCTGAGTCCCCCTCCCATTTCTTGTTTTACAAGAAAGTGGCTGATACTCTTCAGCTCCCTATTGAGGAAGCTGAACAGGATCAGGAGGAACCTGACTTCATGGAAATGATGGATGTCCCAGAGTCAAAGAGAGTGTTTATCCCTCTGCATCAATCCCTGGGGAAACAGACACAAAAAATCTTGCTGTTTCCAACTTCTGTACCTCCTGTGGATAAAAAGATGGACAGGAGATATATGTTGTCAGGTCCTGGAACAGAATTCCTTATGACTCATTGCAGCCATGTTGGGGTAGTGCAGGCTGCAGCCTATGACAAGGCTAATATTCCCCTGGCATCCCACACCCCAGATAAGGATTCTAGGAAAGTGGATGCCATGGCCAAGTAGCAGTACTTGGCATCCTCTTTGGGACTCAGACAAGCTAATTACATGGCATATACAGCCAGGTACCAGAAATTGAGGTGGGGTATGGTTCTGGAACTGGCTAAGGGTGCCCCTCCCCAGCTAGCCAAGGAGCTGGAGAAGGTGGCTGCAGATGGTACTGAGACATCCAAAGTCCAATTTCATGTTGCTGTTGACTCGAATGATGTACATTCCAGGGTCATGGCTACATCTGTCTCCATGAGGAGATTAGCTTGGCTCAGGTGTACCAATTTGTCACAGGATACCCAGGCTAAGGCTATGGATTTTCCTGTTGCTAGTAACTCTCTCTTTGGGGAACAGACAGAGGCTTACATGAAGAAGATGGATGAGTACAGGACCACCTACAGGAGTGGTGCAGCAAAAGAGAAGCAGGCCATTCCTCAGAAGCAGCAGTTTAGGGCTGGCAGTAGCAGGCCTTTTCACAAGCCTTTTTACCAAGCCCAGGCTTCCACTTCATTCCAGCAGAGGGGGTTCTTCAGGGGAAGAGGCAGACAAGGGATGACCAGGACTCCAGCATCCACTCAGTCCAAGACCCCTGCCAAACAGACCCCTGAGGTGTCAGTCAGGGTCGCCTCCCCAGTTCCTGTAGGGGGCAGGCTGGCGAACGACTCCCAGGCCTGGGAGTCTATTACTTCAGACAAATGGGTCCTGGAAGTAGTGAGCCTGGCACTTGTTCTCAGTTTCAAAAGGTTCCCAAAAATGAGAGCAAGATCTTTCAGCAGTAGAGAAGGGTACCTCTTTGTCACAGGGGAAAAGGACTTTATTCCAGATACTTCCTTACCCCAAAAAAGACAGGGGAGTGGCCACCCATCCTAGATTTAAGGTACCTCAACAAACACCTAACAAAAACCAAAGTTCAAAATGGTGACTCTGGGAGTAATTCTTCCCTCTCTGAGACCAGGAGACTGGCTAGCCTTCCTGGATCTCAAGGATGCTTATTTCCACATACCCATCAGACATTCCCACAGAAAGTACCTCAGGTTCGAGTTGCCCTCAGGCCATTATCAGTTCAGAGCCATGCCTTTCAGCCTAACATCTGCTCCAAGGGTGTTCACCAAGTGCCTGGCAGTAGTGGTGGCATTCCTCAGGAGACAAGGTATCCTTCTGTTCCCATATCTGGACGACTGGCTCCTAGTAGGTCAGTCCTCAGACCAAGTCAAGTCAGCCTTAGAGGTCACGCAAAGGCTCCTGGAGTCCTTGGGCTTCATTCTAAACCTAGAAAAGTCGGTTCTGGAACCAACTCAGTTGCTCACTTTCATAGGGGTGGACATAGACACTACCCAGGCAAGAGCATTCCTTCCTCTTTCAAGAGTTCAGTCTCTAGTCACTCTGGCTTCCTCTTTTCATCCTCTAGTTTCTCGTCCAGCCAGACACTTTCTACAGTTACTGGGCCACATGGCAGCATCCACTGCTGTGGTCCAGGGAGCAAGGTTTCAGATGAGAGATATTCAGTTTCATCTCAGATCTTACTGGTCTCAGAAAAAGGACCCTCTCTCCAAATTGGTTGCAGTGTCTCAAACTCTAGTTCAGGCCACTCCAGTGGTGGCTGGAGGAGGACAATCTTCGGCAAGGTGTTCCATTCATCAGTCAGGCTCCTTCAGTGATTCTCACCACAGACGCCTCTCTCCTAGGCTGGGGGGCTCACCGGGATCAGCTTACAGCTCAGGAAACCTGGTCTCACCAGGAGTCTCTTCTTCACATAAATCTTTTAGAATTGAGAGCTGTCTTTCTAGCACTGCAGACATTCTCAACTGTGGTTCAGGGGAAAGTAGTACCCTCCTGGGTCACACCTGAAAATAGGCACTTGGCTGTCTAGTGTGCCTTACCCGGTTAACAAAAACAAATAAATAATAAATCAATAAATAAATCAGGACAGACAATACCAAACCATGTGGTACATCAACAAGCAGGGAGGCACTCGGTCCTCGGCCTTGTGCACAGAGGCCCTGAAGATATGATCTCTAGCTTATTCCCTTCAGGCTTCCCTGGTGGCTGTGCATCTCCCAGGGAAGGACAACATTTTAGCAGATGCTCTCAGCAGAATTTCTCAGGGTAATCACAAATGGACTCTGAATCCTCTGATCCTTCAGGTCATCTTCAAGAAGTGGGGTACTCCAGAGATAGATCTCTTTGCAGCCCCAGACAATCATCAACTTCCTCTCTTCTGTTGCAGACCTCCTCTCCTAGGCTCTGTTCATCAGGATGCTCTACTACTGGATTGGACAAGCAGGTTCCTGTATGCATTTCCTCCTTTCCCATTGATATTCAGAGTCCTGATCAAAATCGAATCTCAGCCTTGCAGGGTGATTCTAGTGGCCCCAGACTGGGCCAGATAGTCTTGGTATCCTCTACTACTGTCACTGTCAGTGACAATGCCTCTGTGTCTTCCCAGGCAGTTCAATCTTGTGACATCCTCCCTCCACCTCAATCTCCAGGCTCTCAGGCTTAAGGCCTGGCTCTTGAAGAGTTAGAATATGCAAGTCTAAACCTTTCTCAATCAGTCTTGGACATTCTAAAGGTTAGCAGGAAGCCTGCTACCAGAAAGACTTACAACTCCAAATGGAAAATATTTGGGTTTTGGTGTTCCCAGATACCTGTTCAGCCAGAGTTGGCTGGCATTGCTACTCTACTGGACTATCTGGTGCATCTTAATAGCTTAGGCCTCTGGCCCACTACTCTCAATGTACATTTGGCAGCTGTGTCTCCCTTCCTTTCCGCTGGTAAGGGCTCTTCCCTAGCCTCTCATCCATTCTTCAAGAAGTTTTTCAAAGGCTTACTACATGTTAATCGTCCCTTTAGGGAGCCTATCCCTTCTTGGGATCTGAATATCTGTATAGCACAGCTTATGCAGCCCCCTTTTGAGCCTTTATCTGCAGCAGAGCTGAAATACTTGACTTTGAAAACTGTATTCCTGGTAGCTATTACCTCTGCCAGGAGAATCAGTGAGTTACAGGCTTTATCAGTGGAACCTGATTTCATTTCATTTCACAGGGATAAGGTGGTCCTTCGAACTAACAGAACGTTTATTCCGAAGGTAGTGTCAGACTTTCATCTGAATCAGTCTATGTCATTGCCTGTATTCTTCACTGACCGTTCTTAATCTGGGGAGAGAAGATTATACAGTCTTGATGTAAAAACGGCTCTTAGTTATTATGTGGAGCATACTAAGGCCCATAGGAATGGCTGTTCTGTTATTTCTCACCTATGGAGAAGTGGGAAAGGGCAAACCAGCCGCCAAGAGAACTATTGCCAGGTGGATTGTCTCCTGTATCCAGTTCTGCTATTCGAAGTTTGGGAAGGAACCTCCCTCAGGCCTGAGGGCTCATTCTACCAGAGGTACAGCTGCTTTGCTCGCAGCAGCTAGAGATATAACTTTTGCGGAAATCTGTAAAGCAGCCACCTGGAAAACTGTTCACACATTTACCAAACTTTACTCTCTGGACATTCAGTCTAGAAGTGATGCTAGGTTTGGCACAGCTGTGCTGCAGATCTTGTTCCCAAAATAGGTTCTGTGACTCCCTCCTCATAGAGGGTACTGCTTGGTGGTCTGCATATAGTCAGAATACAGCAAGACTTCATGTTGTTTGAAGAAAAAATTACTCACCTTAGTAATGTTTCTTCTAATGGAGTCTTGCTGTATTCTGACCTCCCTCCCTGCCTCCCCTCCTGGAACCTAGTAGTTTTGGGATGTGGGTGGGCAGGTATAGTGCTGCACCCCAGAGGTGTACTCGACATGCCCTATCTTAAAGGTTTATTATTATTGTTAATGTTTTAATTTCACTACCTACTTTGTCTTTATCTTATCCTTAGCTTTCTTTTTGGGGTTCTCGACTTGAGTCTTTTGACCCTAAAAACAATTTGTGGTGGCCATTTGGCTTACAAAAGTTTGAAACAATTTCCACTTGTTAATTTGATTAGTTAGTGCTCGTAAGAATCTGATGGTTACACTTCAGAGTGCTAGAGACAGAGGTTTGAAAACTGAGCTCGAGCTCAACGTTCTGTGCTTCTGCATAGAGTTAACTCTTTACTCTCTGCGGCAGTTCAAGTGCTGGTGCTAACTGCATATAGTCAGAATACAGCAAGACTCCATTAGAAGAAACAACATTACTAAGGTGAGTAATTTTTCTTCTCCTTCCTTAATTCCCTGTACTAATTTCCTTTCCCTGGCCACCTTTACAGTCCTGACCACTCTGCTCACTTCCCTGCATTCCCTCACATACTTCTCCCAATCCTCTGCCCTGTTGGTTCTCTTGTAGGTTCAGAAGACCCTTCTCTTATCCCTCACCTTCTCCGTTACCTCTGTTCATCCAGCTTGGATGCTTGGTCCTTGATTTCTTTTTGCCGGCTCTTGACACAAGCTTTAATGAATTCAATCAGCCCTAGTTTTATGATCGCCCATTTCTGCTCTGCGTCCATGTCAGGGTGGATGCCATCTATGTGTGTGCTCATTAATTGCCCCATCCTGCCAAAGTCTGCCTTTCTGAACTCCAGGACCTTTGTTTTTTGTATTGTGGATCTCTCTACTCAAACTGATAGACAACCTCACTGTGTGGTGATCACTACCAGCCAGTGGTTCCTCCACCCTTATATCTGTGACCTGTTCTCCATCTTCCAGCACCAGGTCTAGAATATAGACATAGTAGTAGATGACAGAACAGTACATGGCACAACACTTCTTACCTGTTGTTGGCGAGATTCTAAGTTTTTCTGTATCGGGGAAATGCACTTTGGTCAGTTGTGATTTGTCTGCAAAAGAACCGCAGGATACTGTATTTAATAAAAGTTTTACAATAAAACACGCTGCATTTTCTTTCTGCGCCGAACATTTCAGGCACGTATATTTCATCTCTTCTCATAGCTCAGCTTCTGGTTTGTCTACATCTCAAAACAAGTTGATTGTACAGATCTTTGTCCGTGTACTGTTTCGATTTAAAACATGTAATGCTGCACTCATTTCATTATTCAAATGTGCAGTTTATTGAACAACTACAGAGCAAGATACGCACAATAACAATTGTCAGTATACAGTATAAAGTTATGATTCTCAGTATGTAAAGATTTGCACTACTATGAGTCACTAATATAAGACATATATAGAAATATACAGTATGAGGATGTTCATGTCGCACACAACTTCAGCATGAACACAAACAGAAGAATATTTGTCTCATCATGCTTTGCAATTTGCACTAGAAACTCTGCAAACAGACAGCTAATTCGCTATTATACTAAGCCTGAGTAAGATTTATGTTATAGATTACTTGCTATAATTAACATTACTGGTTGAAACAAATTAACTTTTCAAGTCTTGTTCACATCTTACAAATATAGTTTGAAAGCATGCACTTACACATTTGTGCCACAACAATTTGTGGTGTCCTCGTATAGGTCTCAAATGAAAGACCTACTTAATTTTATTATAAGGCTTACTAACATTTACCATGCAGATCAGCTACTGCAAATGCAATAACGCATTGAATAAAATTTAACTATTGTACTATTATAATCTCAGAAGATATGTTTTTTACCTACAAAGATTTAACTGTCCATTTACTGTTCCAATACTAAGGTTGCTAGCACAAACTGCTATCATTTTAAATTAAGTACCTTATACATTGGATAATGTAACTACACAATATGTTATTGTGTTGCATACTTCGGTGTTTTACAACATATTACTGTTTCTCACAGTTCAGTGTCTCTTTTGAATGGTAATAAAAGTTGACTGCTCCATGGATTGTGAAATAGTGCAGGTTAAAGGGTTTAGTTCACTCATATTACTCTTGGTCTCTTCATATATTTTTGAAGTGTCAGTATTCGTCATCTGTGATTTGAAATTCACATTTTTGTCATAGTCTTGCTGATGGTTTCATGCACAATACCTCTTGTGAGTTTTTCAGTAACATTTTCAATATCCACTGTTACTGTCTTCCTGTTCAGTTTTATTCCGGTGTTGTTTGTTTTTTGTTTTCTTTCTTTGTTGTCCACTTTTTGTTTTTTTGTCTACATGTGTAGAACTACTTGTTTGTTCTGTACTATCTGTATTTGTCTATGTTTATGTCTTCTACTACATGTGGAGAGCTATGTGGCAATATTTTAGACCACTTCTCTCTGTCATTAATTATAGGTTCCCAGTAGCTACGAAGACTCGTTTCTGTCCAATGTCCAGTGACACTCATAATTTTTCGAGATGCTAATCCAGCTTGTGACAGGAGCTGCACTGCAGTACTATGAACGGAGTGATTAGTATACCATTTACTTAATGCAGTATCTCGAGAAATCTGAGCCATCATGTAGCCGAGAAAATGCTTCCCCATTGGCTGCATTTTGAACCAGCATACCTGGTTCTCTATTACATATTGGGAAAGTCTCTAAGGGTGTAAATACAGTAATGGAGTATTAGCAGGACATTTCTGGATATACTTTTTATATAGCTTTACTGGACAATGGGGATCTTCACTGTTGGCAACAAAGAACACCTCTTAGTGCTTGGTGGTGGTGCTTATTTATTTTTGCATGATTTTTTGTTGCCTCATTAAAGGCGAGATATATACATTCTCTGCCACTGTCATCTGTACTCACAGTGAATGACTGCTGTGTTAACTTTGTTAACTCTTCTCTGCCACATCTAGTGGGGCCAAGCTGCAGCTCGAACCACACCCTTCTTACGAGCCTGTAAGGGGTATCTGGATTAAGTTTCTCACAGGAGCATATACAGTTTAAGTTGCTATCAGATATTCTTGGGTGGTGCGTGCTGATGTTATTTCCTATCTGTGATATTCTTTTAAGATTGCAATAAACAGATTGTTAGCAGACTGAAACTCTATGTCTGTCACTATGTTCCTTTTATTTTTAAATGTTGGACTATTAAAATGCCGATTTAGGCCAGCATGGATACCAATACAAGAACTATGGTATAATGTTCTCCATTTATGGTTCATGCTGTCCATAAAATTGCCGCAATATTGTGCCTAAATCAATATTGCTTACTGTTTCTGGATTTACGGTCAGACTTTTAGAGGAGAACCAGTCTTCAAAAACATTTACAGCCCATGCTGTATTTTTGTGTGTATTCTGTTCATTTTTTTTTTCGCCTCTAGATCATCTAGTTCAGTGTTACATAGTGTGGCATGTCTCTTTCTATTAGTCATTTCTTTCTTGTGACATATAATTTTTTCACTATCAGGTTTTTTAGTTTCAGAGATCGACATCAGATTCATGTTCACTGCATACTTTCTTACAGAGTTATCTACTCCTGCTGAGTGAGTTGCTACATTAACATCTCTTTGTCTTTTTTCTGTGTATTTCCTATTCAGGTCTTTTTGTTGTACTTCAGTAGAAACCTGTGCTGGACTTTGTACTGAATACTGTGTTACTGTAGATTCCATACTGTGTGTAACTATTGCAGCTTTTCTGACTCATAACCTTCTTTTGCTTTTCTGACCTGTACATTGATCTCCTATCCTCCTGACATTTGACAGTATACTGACAATAACAACTGCTCCTACATTGTTCATCTTCTTTTCTATAGTACGATGTAGTGAACATTTTAATGCCACTATCTCCGTGCTGCTGTGTATCTGACTACATTTGTTCAGCAAAGCGCTGCTTTGCTATGCTGCACCGTTGTATTCGCTGTTCCCTGCTCTCCACCGATACACAGCTATGATTCTTAGAAAGCGCTACTCTCATACCTGAATAGTCGTCTTTTACATCTATTTGCTCATCGCTAAATTTCTGCTTATCTAATATTTCCTTTTCAACCCACTTTGAAAACGGAACTCCACCAAGCATGTTAAATGACACTTTAATTTTTTTAAAGTACGTCGCTTTTCTGAATCACTGTCTTCCTCGCTCATTTAGTATAGATAATCTACTGCTCTAGTCTACGAATTCATGTTCATCATGCTAGCAGTCTGATATTCATTTAGGTGTATAGGTAGATCAGACTACTATTACCAAAACACTTGGAATAATGATGCATAACACAGAAGGTAGATCTCAGTTTCTATTTAATTTTTTCTTCACAAATCGTCATTCTTTTTACAGCTTCTACTGTACTTCCGTTTAGCGTAATGCTACTGTTTCTGTATTTCTGTATATTATATATTGACACATCACAGGAGCTATGGTTTGCTGTCTGTTCTCTGTCATGTGACGAATTTCAGTGCTGCACCATGCATTATTCATGCCATGCTCATACATTAATTGAGTTAATGTATGAGCATGTTAGTACCACATGATGTTTGTCCAATCGTGTGCAACCATTTTTCTTGCTCATGTTACAAAATAGTTTAGAGGCTTTACAAGTTCTTTGCAGTAGAAATCCAGTAGTTATTATTTCACAGCATTGCAGCAGTTTTAAAGGGACACTGTCAACCTTTTTTTTGCATCATATTATTTCTAGTTAAAACCCCACATTTTATCGGTGGGTCAGCCGGGGGAAGATAGGCTGGAGTGTCCAATGACAGCTCGCCTTCTCCGGGGAGGGATTCGGCCGATGCCTGACACTTGCATGACCCCGAGCGGAGGCTCGAGGAACTGCAAGCTCCATTTGGGGATGGGCGGCCATTGAGCAGCATGGACGTCGGCGCTTGCGTCATGACATCGGGGGAGGTTACTTGCTGCTTGGGGAGGGAGAAAACGTGGAAACAAGCCTGCCTCAGCCGGGAAGATGGGAGGACCATGGCCGTGCCCACGGTGCCTGTGCCACGCCAGCAGACCTCGAACCGGCGAAATGTAAGTTACGGGGTTTAAGCCCCCCGCCTGGTCCCGCCCGGGGGGTAATCCACGGCTCCATGGGGCCTAGGGGTCTGCTTGGGTAGGGTTCCAGGCAGTGGGATGTCCAGTTGTCCCCCCTGAAAGGTCAGAGGTGGCAGGCTGGGGAGGAGGAATAAATAGTAATTTCAAAAAAAAAAACCATTTTATGGTTGCTTACCTTCTCTAAAATTAAGTGATGTTGCTGGTGGGTTTATCTGCCTTCTTTTTTAGTATAACTGAAATGCATGCAAATGGTATAGTTGTACTCAACCTTGTTTTGTTTTTAGTCCTTGCTCTACCCTTATTGCACACTTTCTGAACATTAGAAACACTTCCAGACAGTGCATCTACTCATGATGCATGTATCCTCTCTTTCTAATTGCATAATGAGTGGCTAGGCTGTGCTGGAGCATGCCTAGGTCCAGGAAAGTTGCAATTGGAGTTGATAAAGGAATGTTAACAAACATGTTTTTGTGTGGTAACACCAGTATGGTGGGTAGTCTGTTTTCCACTTTTTAAATAAAAAAACGAATCAGAATCAACCTCCCAGCTACAGCAACAGTCTCTAGAGAATGTGAATGACTATAACACATGTTCTTATAGCTATGGGCAGAGCCTACAGCCATTTTGCTATCTGTAGCTTGAAAATGGAGTTTCATTTAACACATTTTTTGGACTTTTCAATTTATCCTTCCACATCTACAAATCACTAAGACAACTAAAATAAAATAATCCCTTCTTTCTGTTTGGAATGTTGAAGACATAACTCCAAGCTGCTTATCTGATGGCCATTAGGAAACTGAAACAGCTTGTTAAATATTGGTTGCTTATTAAACTGGAGATTTTGTTACCCCCTTCGAAATGCAACATTCAAATGATTAGTGTCACAAACCCATTCAGCAGGTCAGGCCCTCTACTCCCAAAGTGCCAATCTATGAGCTCAGTCTTGTGAACAGTTTAA
This sequence comes from Neoceratodus forsteri, assembly GCA_016271365.2. Taxonomy (NCBI): domain Eukaryota; kingdom Metazoa; phylum Chordata; order Ceratodontiformes; family Ceratodontidae; genus Neoceratodus; species Neoceratodus forsteri. The sequence goes on from CM057451.1 coordinate 244,788,126, forward strand.
CAGAACAAGATAACCCTCTTGTCTGTTTTGTGAGTTCGGATCAACCTTTGGTCTCAAATCTTGGAGGGATTCAAATTGTTAACCTCTTGCTAGCGTACCCAATGTACAGGCTCAGACATTTCTATCTTCGGGGGGCCAGATATCTTTGCCTACGGGCACCTAACCAGGTATACAGAGGTAAACCCTTAAAAACTTTAATAAAGACCTCAGATTTAAAATGCTTCTCTTTCCAGTTTGGTATCACCAGGGACACTGGTTTACCAGGGTTGAGAAAGGGCATATTCTGTTTTGCACATTGTAAAAAATGGTATTGTCACCGGTGTCTGCTAAGCCAAAATCCGCTTTTACCGGTGTTTGGTTTTGTGTACTTTATTTAACAATTTTTAACTCTGCTAACATTCATTTTAGCCATTTTGATTTCCACTATTACACATCCTTCCATCCTTGTACCAATTTAAAGTTATTTTAGGTACAAGATGTGATAACAGCAACAACACTCACAGCCCTCATCCCTAAGGTGTAATGGAAGCAGCACTATGGCCCCATCCGTCAGGTACGAAGTGGCAGCTCCAACAGCACCATGACCCCCATCCTCTGGTGTGATGGCAGCAGCAAAAGCACTACAACCTCCTCCTCAGGTGTGACAGCAGCAGCAGCACTGTGGCCCCCATCCCTTAGGTGTGATGGCAGCAGTACTACGTTCACCATTCCTCAGGTGTGATGGCAGTATCAGCACTATGGCCTCCATCCCTCAGGTGGGACAGCAGCAGTACTACATTCCCCATCCACCAGTGGTGATGGCAGAATTACTACAGCCCCCACCCTTTCGGTGTGATGGCAGTAGCAACAATGCAGTCCACATCCCTCTGGGGTGGTGGCAGTAGTGACAGCACTATGATCCCCTTTCTTCAGCACCCACACCCCACATGCACAAGTTACAAGTGACTTGGTCTCTTTGCTTTTTAGAACTCAGATGTGAATTAATCTGAACCATCACCGCTAAGGTGGACTACCTTTGTTTTTTCCTATCTATAATTTAACTGTCGAAATTGGATTTCTGCCTATAACACTGCTGACCAGGGTTAGGGAACAGACTTGGGTGTTGGAGGGCCAGCTGGTGGGTGAAGGCTTGAGTGTTCAATAACCACTCCCCTTCTCCCGGGACCTTCATGGCTCAGCATTTGCTGGCCCCTGGTGGAGGCCAGAGGCATGACAACATGTCAGCCCTCACTGCAGGAGGAGCATGATAGGCGTTGGCTTGTGCCTTGACATCGTGTGGCCTGTCACGCTCCCAAGAAAATGGAAAAACCCACTGACCTAACCAAAGGACAGCTGTTGCTCCTCCATAAGCCAGAATCCCCAGACATGTGTCCGTTCTGACCCCTAGTATGCCCAGGATACACTGGAAGCTCTTTAGGGCAATTCTCCTCCCCTGGTAGCCTCCCACAGGGGTAGGGGCCCACTCAGTGAAGGGTTACTTTGGGTTACCTGGTAGCACAGCAGTAAGGGGCAGTGGATGGTGGTCAGCACTCAGCAGTGATGGTAGGGGGCCTTGGCAGGCCTGAAGGAGTGAATGGCCAGGGGTAAAAAACTGCTTGAATTTGCTTCTTTGAAATAAAGTGCCTTCACCTAAAAAATCCACAAGTGATTAGTGGAGGACGTTCAAATGGATTCATGCATCTACCAGACATGTGGATGCTTTTTTTTCCCTTGGTGTCCATGAAAAGGGTGTCTCCCAGTTTTTCATGTCTTTGTTCAGATGTGAATTGAACACTACTCTGCCCACCAGCATCATATAGCCCTGGGGTCCTACCTTCCGTGCGTCATTGACTGTGTTTCAAAATCCACTGGCCAAACATAAGTACACTTAAATACTTAACATTTGCTTTTTGTTGAAGCAGTCTATCAGAAAACCTTTGTTGTCACAGAGACTGAAACAGTAGGTGGGAGAAAAGCTGCAAATGATCCAATTCACCTAAATGGAGTGCTAACTGTGAAGTATTTTCATAAGTAGTAAGGCAGTTTCTTCTTTGTGAACATACTTTCATTCAGACTAGTTTTCATTCAAACAACTGAGGATTGTGGATGGCCCTTCTGGTTATAAACTTGAATTAGCTGGTTGATAACAGTAATCCTGCATTTAGCAATCTACAACCCTAGATGCTTATATGCAAAGAATACAATAAACACCCAACTAAAATCTAAAACAATCTTATAAAACACACAAAATGTATCTGAACATTTATCTTTACCTATACAAAATCATTTCTTCAAGTAAAACTCAGGTAAATTACATGGTACCTGACTTCTATTCTATGATGTAGTAAACATATATTGGTAGTATTTTTTTATATTCTTTGTAAAGCAGGTAAGGCCCACTAGGCAGAATTGTCTGTTTTCAAGAGTGACCGAGAAGCACTGGGGAGGTTAAGTGACTTGCTTGGAGTCACACAGTATGCAAGTGGAGGTCGTAGGAATCAAACCCAAGTCTGCTGGATGTACCCAGTTCATTCACTGCTTGTTACTCTAACCACTAGGCATGGGTGGTTAAACTGAATGGCTGATTACAACAGAGCAGTGCGGGTCATTTCCTTGCTGACTCTATATGCAGCAAAGCAGAAAGAATGCAAAGCACAGCAGCATTCATTTAAGATGCTGGAATCTGGGCTAGACCGGTTGGCGCTTGCAGTAGCACTATTGCTTGCAATGCCAGCAACCCAGGGTCAGAAGCGAACTTGGGTTGTTGGAGGTCTGGCCAGTGAGGTAGGATCGAGCACCTGGGGACTGCTCTCTCCTCGTCCGGGGAGGGTGAGCTGCAGGTCCTGCTGCTTTACCACCACCTGTGTGACCCACGGTAGTGATGCAATAGTGCTGCAGAGTGATCAGGAGGAGGACCCAGCAGGATCTGGAGCAGTGGCAAGTCTCTATGTGACCTACCTCCTTGGTTCCTCCCTCTAGTGCCAGTGCCCTCTGGGACAGAGACCAGAAAACCAGGAACAATCACCCACATTGGCCACTGGGCAGAAGGGACCCAGGTGCCCAGACTTCATAACTCAGGCTCCATGAGGGACCCACTGAGCTGCCCAACACACACTAAGGGAGGGGGATGGGTCCTTGGGTCCCTTCCTTCCACCTGGTGGGGGTACAACCCAGGCAGGATAGGGCAGGAATACAGGAGCTCCTGAGCATTACCTGGGGGTGAAGCAAGGGATATCCAGCCTGAAAAGTGGAGACTGATGCCGTGAGAAGGGGACATAGAAAGAGAAAATAAAAAAAAATTTAAAAAATGCTGAAATCTTAGAGATTCTGTGCAGTGAAATGCAATTTCCGTGAGGCACCGGTACAAGAATTCAAAATCCGCAAACCAAGCAGGATTCCGTGATTGTTACCGGTGTTACCGGTGAAAATGGAAAACCAGGGTCCCTGGGTATCACCATTCAAGCTTATGTCCATTGTCTGCTTTAACCATATAAACTTTCTTACAAATGAAAAGAAGTCAAAGACAGACCAAGTATGCTCTAAAAATAATTTTACTAGAATAGATAAACATATGTAAAACATACAATACAGAACTCTTATATCACAAGACATACAAATCTTTTAAAAGAACAAGGTTTAAACAGTGCAAATTCCTATTTACAGTACTTAGATTTGACTCTCTCTCTAAATACCTGTTTAAAAGTGCTCACGATCTTTCCTTGTCAGCATCTAGGTAAAAGTGTGTAAGTAAAACAGAATTATTCCTTAAATTAAACTGTATTTGCCAAACCCTTTTGTGTGAGGTCATCTAGCTCCTCCTCTGTCAGATTATATATATAAAAATATATCTAATAAAAAAAGGATGTCTTTTCAAAGTATTACATTCTGCAACCACAGCATAACTCATATGTTTCAACTGACATCTATTTGATCCATGCTGCATCCTCCCTCACACAGGCTTCACAGGAGCATTTACAACCTTGCACCAGTTTGCTAAACCTGGTTTCCCCTTTGGAACGTCATAAAAATGGATATGCTCAACTCAAGCTTCTACCACCCTGTAATTGGGTTCAGGCCTTCCACATAACACATTGTCTCTAAAACTGTGTGTGTGATCTCACATGCTGTTTTCAGCATTTTTCTCATGGCTTTCATCTTTCAGCTGAAACCTGGGTGGGGGGAGGGATGAGTGAGGTCATTCTAAGAGCACCATATTTTTAAGCAGAGACAGTAAGTAATACATTTTATATTAAAAAAAATGATACAGCACTCAGAACTGGCTGTCCACGTCACAATTCCTCCCCACCTAGACTGAATTTGGGGGTTCTATCCCCTACATGGGATGAACTTCCCAAATCACTTCACTCCTCGTAGACCCTAGACAGCTCATCTGAGTTCTGGTTATTCACTTCAGCCCTATGTACGATTTTTAGATCATACCCTTGTAAAGCAAGACTCCATCTTAGCAATCTGCCATTGTTTTTCCCCATCTGCGTCAGCCAAACCAAGGGGTTGTGGTCAGTCTGCACCACAAAATGCTGCCCATACAAGTATGGCTCTAATTTCTGTAGGGTCCACACTATGGCAAGACACTCCTTTTCCCCCGTGGAGTAAGCTTGCTCCCTGGGAAGCAACTTCCTGCTCAGGTACACTACTGGGTGATCTGTCCCTTGGCTGGACGTTTGGCTCAGTACTGCCGCAATACCCACATATGAGGCATCCGTCTGAACTATAAAGGTCTTGCTATAGTCAGGACTTGTCAAAACAGAAGCACTGCACAGTGCCTCCTTTAGTTTGGTAAAGGCTTCCTCACAGGCTGGGCTCCAGGTAATTTTCTTTGGCATCCTTTTCTTAGTCAGGTCAAATAGGGGAGCAGCCAGGGCACTGTAATTGGGTACAAATTTCCTGTAGTACCCTGCTATCCCTAGACAGGTCCTGACCTACTTGTGGGTTTCTGGTCTGGGCCATGCCTGGATCATCTCTATCTTTATTTAGTTAGGACAGAGCTGTCCCCGGCCCACCACATGCCCGAGGTGTGCCACTTCTCCCATGGCCACCTGGCACTTCTCGGCTTTGACAGTGAGCCCGACCCTCTGTATCCTGTCCAGCACTTCCCTAAGGTGAGATAGGTGTTCCTCCCAGCTGGAACTAAAAATGGCAGTGTCATCCAGGTACACCACGGGGTACTTCTCAGCACCATTTAACACCTGGTTCACCAACCTTTGGAAAGTGGCCGGGGCATTCTCCATTCCAAAAGGCATTACTTTAAACTCAAATAAGCCTATCGGAGTGATGAAGGCCAACTTCTCCCTAGCTCTGTCTGTCAAGTCTACCTGCCAATACCCCTCCATCAGGTCAGTGGTCGTAAGGTACGTCACCCCTCCCAACTTGTCCAGGAGTTCGTCCATCCGGGGCATCGGGTGGGCGTCTGACTTCGTGACTGCATTCAATCCATGATAGTCTACACATAAATGAGTAGAGCCATCTGGCTTGGGCACAAGGACTACGGATGAGGCCCAGGGGCTGTGGGATCTCTGGATTACCCCTAAATCCAGCATCTTCTCCACTTCCTTCCTAATGTCCTTTTAGACAGCCTCTGATACCTGATATGCTGTCCGCCGTATGGGCGTCTGTGTCCCGGTCTCCACATCGTGCTTCGCTAAGGGGTTTAGTCTAGGCTTGGCACTAAACAATGGGGCAGAGCCTGCTAAAACCTCCCTTACTTTCTGGATCTGGTCTGGGGCTAGCTGGGGAGACAATTTTACTGCCTCCACAGAGGACTCCCACTTACTCTGTTCCAGCAAATCCAGAAGGGGGTCTCCTTTGTCCATTCCCTCCCCATGACTACACACTGCAAACACCATGTCAGCCCTATTTGCATATGGCTTCATCATGTTGACATGGTACATCCTTTTGGTCTGTCTTCTGTCAGGTAACTCCACAATGTAGTTCACGTCATTTACCTTCCTAACCACTTTGTATGGTCCTGCCCACTCAGCTTGCAGCTTGTCTTTCCGGCCAGCATAAAGACCATGGCTTCCTGACCCACCACGTATGAGCGAGCTCTAGCTCTGCGGTCGTACCACACTTATTGTTTCTGTTGGGCAGCTGCCAGGTTGCTCTGGACTGTCCCCATAAGCTCCTTCAGCCTTTCCCTAAACCTAAGGACATAATCCACAATGGGAGTTCCCTGGGTGGTGTGCTTGCCTTCCCAGTCCTCCTGGATCAAGTCTAGGGGCCCAAGTACCCAGCATCCATATAAGAGTTAGAAGGGGGAAAATCCTGTTGACTCTTGGAGCACCTCCCTGTATGCAAACAACAGGTGGGGAAGGTATTTCTCCCAGTCCCTCCCATGCTGTTCAGCAAACGCCTGGAGCATTGACTTTAGGGTACCATTGAATCATTCCTCAAGTCCATTGGCTTGTGGATGATACGGTGTCGAGTATCTCTGCACCACCCCACACTTTTCCCATAAACATTTCATCAGGTCTGACATGAAGGAACCCCCTCGATTGGTGATTACCTCCTGAGGAAACCCAACACGGGAGAAAATCCCAAGTAAGGCATCTGACACTTTGTCCGTCCTCAGTGAGGATAGGGTGACTGCCTCTGGGTACCGGGTGGCATAATCCACCACAGTCAGGATGAATCTCTTTCCTGAGTAGCTGGGGGTATTTAAAGGCCCCACAATATCCATTCTCACCCTCTGGAATGGCTCCTCCACTATGGGCAAGGGCATCAGTGCTGCTTGGGTTTCCTTGCCTGCCTTCCCTATTTCTTGGCACCGGTGACGAGACCTGCAATACTCCTCCACCTGCTGGGTGAAGTTAGGCCAGTAGAAGTTCTGGGCCAACCGCTGCATTGTGCGCGCGATTCCCAGATGACCAGATAAGGGATTATCATATGCAATTTTGAGCAACTGCTCACGATACCCATGGGGAACAACAAGCTGCCTGCCTAGCATCCTTCCCTCTGTCTGTACTGCCTGAGTATACATAGGTCCATTTTCCCAATAAATCTTGTCTGCCGTCACCTCTCTGTGCTCCGTCAGAGTCTGCCCAAGCCCTCAGCTGCGCTAAACTAGGATCACTCTTCTGAGTAGCTGCAAACCCCTCATACAGTCCCAAGGCATGGGACAGGTCCCCTTCAGTCGCTAAGCTAGGGTCCCTAGCACTAGTGTCAGGGCCCTCAGGATCACTGTCAATCCCAACCCTCTGACAATGGATCACCCCTTCCACTTTGCGGTAACCTTCCGTAGCTGTGTGGTCACTTGCTACTGGGGAAATTTCTACTCCCTTTTTATCAGTCTCCCCATCTGAAGACACAGGCTGGGGAACCAGCCTCTCAGTGGTTTCCACACTGGTTTCTGTGGGATTCAGGGAGCTACAATTTTCCCTTGCCGCTTGGCTACAGGTAACTGCACATACCATCCCCTGCTGGAGATTGTTACCCAGGATCACATCCACAGCTAATGTTTTGGCTACAGCCACCTGTTGCACAGTTCCCCCTGTTTCACCCCAGTCTAAGAGAACACTAGTGAGGGGTAATGTTTTCTCTTCACCAGTGAACCCTTGGACAGTGATGTATTTATTGGGTATAAGCTGACCAGGCTGTACCAGATCCCCCTTTACTAACATCAGGGATGCCCCTGTGTCTCTTAACCCTTGCATCTGCACACCATTCACCATGACTGGGTGCATGTGTTCCCTCATGTTCACTGGCATGCTTCCAGGGACACACAAACAACCCACTCCTTTTCTAGCACCCTGTTGTGTATTATGGCTCGCCTTTTTGGGACACTGTCTGGCAATATGCCCAGTTTCTTTACACAACCAACAGGCATTTCTTACTTCAGAGAAATCTTTTAATTGAAACCTGGGGCTAACTGGTTTTGGAGGAAGCAGTGAGGGTTTTAGCTTCCTTGAAGGCGAGCTTTTCCCTTTCTGTGCTGCCACGCCCACCCCATTCACTCTCAGAGCAGGTCTGCTCTTGGCATAGCGGTCCGAGAGTTCAGCAGCCTCTTGCACTGTTTTTGGATCTCGGTCCTCTAGCCAGGTTTTTAGCTCTGCTGGGCATGCCCAATAAAACTGTTCTAATAAAATCACATTTTCAATTTTATCCACAGAGTTTGCCTCAATTCCTTCCCACCAACGTTTTAAAAACTGACGTTGTTTCATGGCTAGCTCCTCATAGCTCATATCAGGGCTTCTCCTGAGCTTATAGAATTTAGCTCTGTAAGATTCAGCAGTTAATTCAAACTTTTTTAACAGTGCAGCTTTTAGTTTGCTACAGTTATTACTGTCCTCATTGTCCATTTGATCCAATGCATCCCGAACTTTCCCTGTAAGTAGCGGGGATAGCTGGAAGCTCCAGGACTCTCTAGGAATTTTAGCCTGAATACAAACTTTTTCAAAAGAATTTAAAAAGGCATCCATATCCTCCCCTCTTTAAACTTGGCTATTAATTTGGAGTTCAATTTGTAACCCAGGTCTGCAGTCCCAGTTAAACCCAAGCCACTTACCTGCTCTGGTGCCGCTGGTTGGAGTCGTATCTTCTCCAGTTTGTGTTGCCTCTGGCGCTCCTTCTCCTCATGGTCTGCATCTCTCTGTTCTCGCTCTGCCTCTCAGCGTTTGTGTTCTCTCTTCTCCTCTGCAGCTCACTGCCGCTCACGGTCTGCCTCCCTCTGTTCTCGCTCTGCCTCCAGTTCCATCCTGCACAACTCAATTTGTAGCCTGAGTACCTCTGGATTCAGGATACTGGTAACCCTCCCCTGCTGCTGTGGCCCTTCACTGACAGTGGCCCTGCTGCCTGCTGTCCTCCTCATTGGCTCTGGACCCTTCACTGGCCACTAGCTCTTCCACACTTGAGGTTTGGTCCTTTCCAGTCATGGTTGGTGACTCGCTGCTCTGGGTATCTGCTACCATCAGGGCATCTATGAGGCTCTGCTTGCTTGCTTGCTTTCACCTCGACTCCTCTGTCCCTGCACAACTGCCTTAAGTAATCTACAGTGTGCCTGCTGTAGTTGGAAGTCATCTTTCCTGACTACTGCTGCTCTGACTGCATTTTAGAAAAAAAATAAAACGGTTAGGAACTTGACTGTAAGCCAAGTAATATATAGTTCTGTTTCCTTTTTTAAAATAAAACTCTGTCTTTTTATTTCTTTGCAAGAGAGCTTATGGTCTCAGCTGACACAGAACAATAAAGCTTGTGATACCAAACTGTTGCCACCGCTGCCAACCAATCTGTCACAAACTCACTCAGCAGGTCAGGCCCTCTACTCCCAAAGTGCCAACCTCTGAGTGCAATCTTGTGCATAGTTTAACGGAACAAGGTAACCCTCTTGTCTGTTTTGTGAGATCGGACCAACCTTTGGTCTCAAGTCTTGGAGGGATTCAAACTGTTAACCTCTTGCTAGTGTACCCAATTTACAGGCTCAGATATTTCTGTCTTTGGGGGGCCAGATATCTTTGCCTAAGGACACCTAACCAGGTATACAGAGATGAACCCTTAAAAACTTTAATAAAGACCTCAGATTTAAAATGCTTCTCTTTCCAGTTTGGTATCACCATTCAAGCTTATGTCTGTTGTCTGCTTTAACCATATATACTTTTCTTACAAATAAAAAGAAGTCAAAGACAGACCAAGTATGCTCTAAAAAGAATTTTACTAGACTAGATAAACATATGTAAAACATACAATACAGAACTCTTATATCACAAGACATACAAATCTTTTAAAAGAACAAGGTTTAAACAGTGCAAATTCCTACTTACAGTACTTAGATTTGACTCTCTCTCTAAATACCTGTTTAAAAATGCTCACAATCTTTCCTTGTCAGTGTCTAGGTAAAAGTGTATAAGTAAAACAGAATTATTCTTTAAAGTAAACTGTATTTGCCAACCCCTTTTGTGTGTGGTCATCTAGCCGCTCCTCTGTCAGATTATATATAAAAATATATCTAAAAAAAAAAAAACAGGATGTCTTTTCAAAGTATTACATTTTGCAACCACAGCATAACTCATATGTTTCAAATGACATCTCTTTGATCCATGCTGCATCCTTCCTCACACAGGCTTCACAGGAGCATTTACAACCTTGCACCAGTTTGCTAAACCTGGTTTCACCTTTGGAACATCATAAAAATGGATATGCTCAACTCAAGCTTCTACCACCCTGTAATTAGGTTTAGGCCTTCCATGTAACACATTGTCTCTAAAACTGTGTGTGTGATCCCACATGCTGTTTTCAGCATTTTTCTCATGGCTTTCATCTTTCAGCTGAAACCTGGGGGGGGGGGGATGAGTGAGGTCATTCTAAGAGCATCAGATTTTTCAGCAGAGACAGTAATACATTTTAAATTAAAAAAAAATGATACAGCACTCAGAACTGGCTGCCCATGTCACAATTAGCATTTAAAATTTTTTTGCTACTAACTTTAGTTGGGAGTGAATATCTTTCAAGAAAGATTCATACCTCATAAATGTTACCCCTTCCCAACAAATTTTGTAAAGATTTACACTGTTTTTAACCTCTCAAGACCTACTGTACCTGATAAAATGCCAAGTCTTCAGTGAACTACCCAGACTAAATACATAAATTTATTTTTGACAGCAAGGGTTGCGGTCTGCTTCCCAAGCATAACAGATAAGAGCTACTGAGACCTCTTATAGTAAGAGAGAGCGTGTGTGTGTTTGGGGAAGGGGAGGAGAAACAGTCAAACTCCTGGCAACAGGGACCTCATCTAATGAATTAACTGCTGACAAACCATGAGTGATAAAGAAGCAAATTATTTCATACCTTTTATTGGACCAACACATATGTAACAAAAAGAATGTTATACCATTTATAAAATTCCTGATCAAACAACTGCAAACAGAAGACTGTTTTTTGTCTTTTTATAATATGATATACTGAATGTGTATTTACTGAGTTGCTGGAACAGGGCCTTGAAAAAATAATAACATTTACTTAACTATTCAAGATTCCATCAGGTGGACAGAAAAAAGTCTAAGAGAATTTGTCTGAAAACTAACAACTATAAGATGCAAAAATAGCATTTGTGTGTGTGTGTATATATATTATAGTGGCATGGTAGTGCCACTATAGTTAGGGTTGAGTACCCCATTTATGGTTAAATCTGAAATTTAGCAGCTTAATAACTTTGCTACCATATGACAGAGTTGCCTGAAAGTTGGCTTGCACGGTCTGGTACCATAGATCTCTGGACCTGCCAAGTTTTGTAATGGTCGGATGTACGGTTGCGGAGCTGCAGAGTGCCAAAAAACACATAAATTACAGTTTTTTGCGCATTTTTTTGCTCGCACCTACAGCCCGCACGTTTTGCTCAGTTGGTCCAAAAACTTCAGGGAACATGCAGCTGGGGTTCCTGATGTGCCTTTCGAAGATTTCATGAATAAATATTAAACGGTTCAAACGTTATTCAAAAAACACTGAATCCCATTATAGTCTATGGGAAAAGTTAACAACCAATGCGAAAGTGTCGAAAATGCAGTTTTTACTTTCACAAATGACCCCTTTACTTTCGTGATTCAGCCATTTTTTTTCAGTTGGTGGTCACAGAATGCTTGGCATTTAAATTTGGGACCCTCGAGGGACACAATTCTTGTGTTCACCTAGTCAAGCCCTGCGGATGCTCCCCATGTCTGTTTTGGGGGTAAAACACCCCAGAAATGTTTTTTTAATTTTTGTAAAAAGTAGTGTCACAAAGTACTTTCGCATGTGCAACACTTTCATGAATTTTTTGCGAAAGTGTCGTGATTTGTGAAAGTACTTTGTGACACTATGTCCAAAACAATAGGAAATCTTTGCCACCCTGCTGCAAAACAGCAGTTTGATCTTTTGGGCTGCAATTTGCAGGGAAGATAGCCAACATCACACAGATGTGCCTTTTTGTGGTTTGGTGCCAAAGTATAATAGGGCTGCAAAGTTACGGCACTCTGAAGTTGAAAATTTTTCCGTAGGATAACATTACAGCATCTGCCGTGCATTTCGGGTCCCGTATCTCGAAAATGGTTCGAGATACGAACTTTTCGTCGCAAATATTCTTAGCCCCCAACAAAACTAACCTGGAAAGTTGTAAATAATATGACATTTAAATTTTTTTTCTACAGCGTACGGGTCCTGAGATATAAACAATTTAGTATTCCAAGTGCTCATTTTCTGGTCCGAGGCCCATTATTGTGCCTACATTCTTTGTATTCACTGTGCTTCTCAGTGCACCTTTTTGGGACACAAAGCATGTGCGTTTGTGTTACTTTTACCATTAGCATTTGCGTTCCCGTTTGCATCACCGTGGGTGTTACCATTTGTGTTTGCGTTCTCGCTTCTGTTTGCATTTCCATTTGCGTTACTGTTTCCTTTGGCGTCACCATTGCTGTTTGCATTTGCATTTCCATGTGCGTTACCGTTTGTGTTTTCATTACCGTTTGCATTACCATTTGTGTTTGTGTTTCCATTACCATTAGCTCTTGTGTTTGCGCTTGTGTTTTCGTTGTCCCTTGCGTTACTGTTTCCTTGTGCATCGCCGTTGCCATTTGCATTTGTGTTTGCAATTCCATTACCGTTTGTATTACCATTACTGTTTGCACTTATGTTTCCATTACCATTTGTGTAATCGCTTGCGTCATCATGTGCGTTACCGTTTGCCCTTACGTTTGCGTTGCTGTTTCCTTTTGAGTCACCATTGGTGTTACCATTTGTGTTTACTTTACCAGTACCGTTTGTATTTCTGGTACTGTTTTCATTACCATTTTTGTTTATGTTACTGTGTGCGTTTACCGTTTCTGTTTGTATTTGCGCTTGCATTTGCATTTCCATTTGCGTTACCATTACCATTTTTGTTTTAATTACCATTTGTATTACCATCTGTGTGTGTGCTCATGTTTGCGCTTGCATTTCCGTTACCATTTTCATTTGCTTTTGCACTTGCATTTGTGTTACCGTTTGCGTTATTGTTTCCTTTCGCATCACCACTGGCGTTACCGTTTCCGCTTGCATTTGCGTTACCATTACTGTTACTGTTTGCATTTTTGTTACCGTTTGCGTTACCATTTGCATGTGCGTTTTCGTTACCATTTCTATTCTTGTTAGTGTTACCATTAGCGCTGGCGTTACTGTTAGTGTCAACATTCTCATTAGGATTATCATAACCATTGCCATTACCGTTACTGTTAGCATTGCTCTTACTGTAAGGGTTATTACACACAAATGGGAAGCATGGTGGGACGCTTCCATCACCACATACCATTCATTATTTACAGTGCACATTCTCAAAAGAAGGGAAATTCATGGCAAAAAAAATCAGTTTAATGCATCAGTGAGGGTTGTTCCACAGCGACAAAAGCTAGGAAATTCGGTGTTAGGGTTGCCACACCTACCATCCCACCCCCACCAACAGGCATCGGGGTGTGCGTTGGGGTCATCATGCCTAACTCTCACCCCATTCTTCTATACTGCCTCACTTCAGCTTCTTTACACGTGGAATGGGGTGAGAGTTAGTCCGATGACTCCAATGCACACCCCGATGCCTGTTGGTAGGGGTGGGATGGTAGGGGTGGCAACCCTAACATTGAATTTTCTCACTTTTGTTGCTGTGGAACAACCCCAACTGATGCATTAAACAGAGTTTTTTGCCATAAAAAAAAATATATATATGGAAATGTATTTGCAATACATTTGTTTACAGTCATTACTATTATCTTTTGAAAAATTGTCTGACTTGTGATTACTAATTTTGAGTATAGTTCATGAAATAATGAGCTTGATATTTGTTATTTCATATAGTCCCCCATTATGCCTTATGCATAGCATATAAATCCAAATGATCCCTAGGCCATTGTGACATATAATATTAATACTGAGCAGCAATTCAGAGCTCTTTTCATATTAAAAGGCTGCTGGTATAATAAATAAAGAACAAAGTCTTAAATTAGGAACCAGTTGCATATGGAAAAATCTACAGGGAATTATACAGGGATTTGAGTCTGCCATTGTGGGGAAAACACAGGGTAAATGAGGGTTTCATACAGAGTAATGGTTATTTGGATCTGGGAGCACTGAATATTTCTTATCCTATATTTTGTATCCTGGATAGGGCAGGGGAGATGCTACATCTCATTGTCACAGGGATGTTTATTTACACATTTTTGCACTGTATTTACTCAGGCTGTCCCATATTAGATGCAATATCTTGTTTTTAATGGGGTCATGATTTTACCATGTTTATAATGTATTTATTTAGGCTACCTAGTCCAGGGCCCCCGTATTCAAAGGAGATATGCAGTGCATCCCAGTGGAAAAGGGAGATGTGCCGTGCAACTCCAACAGTGCACAGCAGTGCGATACTCAAATGTGTGGGATGTGCTGGCCGCAAGGGAATGGGCCAGGGCACATACAAATGGTATGCTGTTCAAGTCAAGGTGGTAATCCCATGCATATGCTGTGCAGCAGCATATTCAGTGGGAGTGTGCCCCTCATAGTCCAGACCACTGCAGCCCACAGTTAGGCCATGAATAGCTAGCCTAACCTGGCCAGCAAGCCACAGGCAGGCTGCAGATGTGCACCCTGATGCACAGCAACCTGGCAGCCCACATGGACTAGAGGTACCCCCATTTCTATCCCCAATCTAGCCAACTCTATCCCTGAAGAGCTCCATAGTGTAGGCCCCTTCAGACCCAATTGCACCAGAGGAAACCATGGTCCATATCCATAGTGTAGAGGACTCCCATCCACCACCCCTGTACACAGACACCCTCACTCCCTCCATATCCAACCTGTTCCAAAGACTGGCACTGCCCTCCACATCCTGCCATGGCCAGCCATGGACTGCACTGAACCCGGGGCTGGGGACCTACACTCTGGAATGACCCAACTGGCTGTACCATGCATTGGCACACCATGCCAGCTGTGGATCCACCAGTGTATGCAGCCATGTTTACATCCCTGACAAACTGAAGAGGGAATTTACATACCTCCAATGCATGCCTTGCTGATGCTGTATCTTCCTGCTGTCATACACTGCTGCAAGTCCACACTCTCCCCCGCTACCCTGTGTAACATATCACCCTCTGGACTGCTGAAGTATCCCAGGTGCCATGGAGTGTGGTATCCAGTAATACCATTTGCAGTGTAAGCTTCAGGCTATAGATAGTTCATCCACAGTTCCCCTATTGTACAAACAAATGGGAGGTCAGCTGTGACATGCCTGTTTCGGGACCTGTGTGAGTGGGTACAGCATCGACCTTCACCCACACTGAGCAGTGCAATAGCACAGGGATGATGGATCTGCATGCGAGTGCCTGAGGAGTATGGCCATTGGGTGTTTTCACCCACTGACAGCTTGTGCCTATATATAACACATTCCAGCACCCTACTGTGAGTGCCCGCCACCCACCAATAGAGTGGTATGATCCCATTGCAGAGCCAGTCATCGCAATGAGATGGGCTGGGGGGGCAGGGAGGGGGGTATCTGTGCACCGTTGGTGGGGAGCAGGAGCCACTACACTATGATGTGGACTGTAGGTGTATTCAGGTGCAATTAGGGATGGCATTGGGGTCCCTACAATATGGAAGCAATAGAGCCTGGACTCCGGTATGATCAGGGCTGGTGGAATGGGTGGGGGGTGCAACTATACCACCAGAGCCTTCAGTGCCTGTCCCACATGGGAGTGATGGGGGTAAGAGCTGCTCTGGCTCATTCATCCCCATGCCAACATGCAAATTGCTGGTAATGAGCATGCATAAGTCCCCTTTGTATCCTGCATGCTCAATTAGTTCATTTGCATTCCTAGGTTGAATATCACCCATGGGGGCTGTGGTGCATACTGGTATGTGCCACGCATTCCCCGTGGAAGGTATTCAGTCGGGGTCACCCTGGATGCACCTGACTTGGCGGCCGCATGCACTGTGACTCCCATTCAGGATCACATTTTCAACAAGAATGATGAAGCCCGCCAGGATGAAGCACAGTGTCACAGGTTTACTGCATGACAAAAGGGATTAACGCCCTTTGAAATTGCATTGTTTCTGCAGTAACTGTACTGCAGAATTCTGCAGTGCTGCACTTCATCCTGATGGGCTTCACTGTATGCACACCCTGTACTGGTGGTGCATTCTCTTTGAATATTGTATCAGTGCTGACTGATGCACTCTCTTTGTGCAGCACATCTTTCTGCTCGTGCATCGATTTGGCACTCAATCTATCCCCCAGATGTAAAATATTGTTATTAGTGCGTTTTGATTTTACATAATGCAGCATAATATTGTGTAGCTGTAGAGCCCCACCGAAAATAAGATGGCATGTCTTCTGTGAACTATCCAGGCTAAATATATAGCAATTAGCAGGCATATTCTAGTAAAACACATTGTAAAAATGTGTAAAAGGAAGATCACATTGAAACTGCCTCTCCACAGATGTACATCGTGCAAATTCATTAGAAATAATGGGTAAAAGCATCCCAAAAGCTCTCCACAGCCATATTGGCTCTGACCAGAGTTTGTTTAAACTAGAGACACTTCGAGACCTAAGGGGGTTGACAGTGTCCCTTTAAGTATCTATTGAGAGTCTGCTTGAATTTTACTATTTTACAAGAAGTTTTATGAAGGCAGGAAAACTGCAACAAAAATGAAGAGTAATGAGCAAGTGTAATAACATTTTCAAAACTGAGTGCATTCATGTTGATTACAAAAGACACCTAAATTACTATTAATAACACCTGTCTGCACAGCTGTATTCTTGGGAGTGGGATGGAAAAAAAATCTTGTATACACTAAACATTATGTCCCCAAGGGTACTGGATTAGAAAGAAGCCTGGTTACAATAATCAGTTAGAAGTACTTACACAGTAATAACCTATACATATATGTGTTTGGCAAAGACGTTGCCAGGGGTACAAAGAAGTTGCTGCAGTTGACTTATTATGACAAAGAAAAATGAACTGCAACATCAAAATGTAAACAAGTAAAGCATGAGGGTTAGGTCAGATGCAATTACAGGCGGAACTGGTCAGCATGACTTGCTCTACTGAGAAGCATAGATTTTTGATAGCAGTAAAACATTAGGTGCAGATAAGCGTGGTGATGGTATTTTTTTCTACCATAAGTTTAGTCTATAATTAGAATCCTTTTAAATTCAAGTAGCTTTACCAAGTGCTACTAAAACATCAAGCAAATTAGGTTGGATATATTTTTTTTTTTTATGAAACATGCCTATATATTTTTTTAATCATTCATTACTGCAGATGTCTGTCATTAATATTTATATAACTTAATAAATCCACTGTCATGTATTGTATTAAGGTGTAATTTATAGTATTTAGATTGCTGACCTATTATAGGCAATAAGTCACAATACTGTACTGTAAGTGTGACAGCTTCTTCACCTTGCTAAAAATTCAGAATAATTCTGGTCTAGACACCTAATCAAGCTGGATTAAAAATAAGTATATTGCACTAAAAATAAGTATATTGTGTAGAAATACAAATGATTGATTTTACAATCATGAACTGCAACTTTGTTGTTGTTGTTGCAGATATAAAGGCCGGGTAGAGCTCCCAGACAACTTGAAGTCTCTGTTTCGGCCTGTGTCAATGATGGTTCCAGACTATGACCTTATTGCTGAGATCATGCTATTTTCACAAGGATTTAAATCGGCCAAATCTCTGTCTGGCAAGCTAGTCAACCTGTATCTACTGGCCAGCAAGCAACTATCACAGCAGGTGAGAGGGCATGTTGTTCTGCAGTTTACTTACCAAAAGATAAATTATTGGCAACTCGCTTTGCTAGTGAGGGAACTGAAACTGTTAATCTTTTTCTAATGTTGTTCAAACTGTCTCCAGGCATGAAAGAGCATTGTTTTCTGTTACACTCTTTCCCTAAGACAAAGTTATACAACATCACTAAGGAGCCCTTAAATTTAATGTGTTTGGCTCATGCCTATTGCAACAATTTCCCTAAGCCAACAAAGGATAATCTGAATGCTCTTTAGTTTATTGGAATGTGGCTTTACATCATTGCATCTCTTGGGCACAGGACTGTAAATACCTTCCAGAAGATGAGCATCCCATCTTTGTGGAATCTTCCTTGTACTACAAGGCTGCCAGTGACTCCTTTTGAGGGGAAGCCCCTCACAGGGTTTTAAATAAGCTCGGAAAATTGATTAGCAGTTTTGCACGTGAAAGTGCTAATCAAGCGTGAAAATGAATAGCACATGCCTCGATTTGATTAGCAAAATTAAAATGCTTAAATATTGCAACCTAAATAAAATGTTTCATTAAAATCAATTCTGTTATGCTGGCCCAGTGGCGTAGAGGGCTGAGGCACTGATGCCTTACCTCAAACCACGCCAGCGACCTGGGTTCGGGAATGGACCCGGGGCACCAGGGGGTGGCAGGGGAGGAGAGGATTGAGCATCCGTTGGACTGCTCTCCTCTCCTGGTTTGGGCTAGGGCAGCATGTCGCTCTGCAGTGGTCCCCAGTGGAGACCGTGGAGCACTGCAAGAGGGACGACAATGCAGGAACACCAGAAAAAGGTGGAAACTGCATTGGGATTGGCCGGATGATGGTGGCTGACCCTGACGATGCCCTCGAGAACTCCCGGCAGAGTGATGTCCACTTCAGCAGTGCCCGGGCAAGAGAGAAAGAGTGTGCCGGAATGGCCAGCCAGTGCCTTCCCTATCGAAGGAGGGGGACCCTAGCAGCGAAGGGATACGCCAGGCTAACCTGAAGGAAGCCTGCAATATGAGGTAGGAAGCTCTGGGGGAGTTGCAAGGTCACTGGTGGTATTTGGTGGCCTGAAGGAGGAGCATGTCTCTGTGCGCGAGGGGGAACAAAATAAATTCTGTCTTGGTTTCATCTGTTTCAGTAGCTCCCCAAAACACACACACCTCAGTACCACAACCTCCCTACACTCATCCCCTTTGCCAGAACTACAAAAACCCTCCTCCCACCCATCTCAGTGACCAACCACTCACCTCACACCCACTTATAGGGTACATGCCAAAAAAAACCTACCCTCCTCAGACATGACTGCTTTGCCAAAAACTAAAGCGTGAGCTGATTCACCTGCCACAACCCTCCCCCCACCATACCTCTCAACCATTATGACATTTACTGCCAACTAACAAATACTGCTGCTTTTATCTTTAGGCTCACAACACTGTTGCAACCATTGCCTTTACTTATACAGAGTTTTTTATTTATGCTTTAAAGTCTAAATTTACAGCACCTTTCTCTGTGTTGGCAGCATCTTTTCTGTGAAAGACGGAGGAGGCAGAGAAAAATTTTGATGGGTGAAGTGAGGGACATCCTTCATAATCGGGGTCGGCTGACAGGTATGAGTAGCCCTGATCCCACTTATGCCAGAAACCTCCACCGGCCCATCTCAGCCCCGCCACCCTCCCCACCCATGTCCCTGCAGACACTCACCCACATAGGGCAATTCAGAGTACCTCCCAGTCTCACTGCCGCGGCCCACAAAATAAATCCCAGCAATCACTCCCATAGTTCATTACATAAGTAATCCTGACTTGCTTAATAGTGCCGCCCATGATACCCTCAGTCTCACCACTGCAGACCCGACTGCCAGCAATCGCTCCCAGTAGTGCTTTGCAAAAGCACTACTGGGAGTGAATGTCAGCATTCGGGCCTGCTGCAGAGCAGGCACTCGAGGCCACAGAGAAAACTAGAATGGCTATCAGAACGGCCAGACCGCTCTCTGCTACCCCTCAACGGGGCGGGAACCGATGGCAGTTTCATAACCGTCAGTCCTTTCAAGGCAAAGGCAGAGGGGGCTTCAACAAAAATCAAGACCCCCAGCCACAAAAGAAAATGCAACAGAAGGCACGGGGCTAGAAAGTGCCTAGTTCCACCCTCTGAGATTCCAGCCCCAGTCCCACCTCAGCTGTCCAAGGGGGACTCTTCCTGGACAGTAGGAGGGCATCTGACTCAGTTTTACAACCAGTGGAAGTCAGTCACATCAGACAAATGGATGCTCAAGATAATCCGCGAGAGCTACTCTCTAAATCTTTCAGAAACCCCTCTGGATCATCCACCCAAATGACAGCCCAAACTGTCTCTCAGACTTTCTTGCTTCCGAGACGCAAGACCTTCTGAACAACAGGGCAGTAGAAGTAGTTCAGCCTGACCAACGGAACACAGGTTTCTACTCCCATTACTTCCTAGTTCCAAAGAAAACAGGTGGCTTGCGCCCTATTCTCGATCTAAGGTGGTTAAACAAATTCCTTTACAAGGAGAAATTCAAGATGATATCACTCAGTACTCTCTTACCTCTGATTCATCTAAACAATTGGCTGGTCTCCCTGGACATACAGGATGCCTACCAACATATTCCCATACACCCGAACCACCACAAGTATTTCCGGTTTGTGGCATTGGGTCAGCACTACCAATTCAGGGTGCTGCCCTTTGGGTAATGCCTGGTGCCTTGAGTCTTTACTGAGTGCTTTGCAGTTCTCGCAGTGCATCTCAGGAAACTCAGAATTAGAGTGTTCCCATATCTGGATGACTGGCTACTAGCAAACCCCTCAAGACAAAAGACACAGGAAGCCATGGCTATGGCTTCCAAGGTCTTCACGTTCATGGGAGTTCTGTTGAATCTACAAAAATCGCAACTACAACCCTTCCAACAGCACCTCTTCATTGGAGCCCTTCTAGATACCCGCAATACAAAAGCCTTTCTTCCAGAGGACAGGAGGAGTGACATCCTTCAGATGGCCCACTTCATCAGAGAGAATGACTCAGTTCGAGCCCTCTCGATGCAGCGGATGCTGAGTCTCATGGCATCTTAAGTGTTCACTGTACCTCTGGCTCATCTTTACATGAGGACTACTCAGTGGATGCTCAGTACTCAGTGGTTCCCGACCACACATCCCCAGTCCTTTCACATCAAGGTGACAGAACCTCTAAAATGGTCACTTACATGGTGGACTCAAGAGGACACCCTTCTAAAAGGGTTTCCATTTACCCCACTGGAATCTCAGATCTCCATCACCATGGATGCATCCCTACTCGGATGGGGAGCTCACTGTCAGGATCTCAACACCCAGAGTCTGTGGAATCAGGACAAATCTCAACTCCACGTAAAGGTCCTGGAAATGAGAGCAGTCCTGTACACTGTCTGAGCCCTGAAGGACCTTCTCTGTCACAAAATAATTCTCCTTCAGATGGATAACAAAGCAGTGATGTACTGCATCAACAAACAGGGTGGGGTGCACTCTTATCCCCAGTGCAGGGAAGCAATGAGAGTGTGGGAATGATGTCTAGACATGAAGCCCTGATCCAGGCAGTGTACCTACCAGGAGCCCAGAACGATCTAGCAGATTGTCTCAGCAGAACAGAGGTGGATCCTCACGAATGGTCTCTCAACGTAAACGTTGTGCATTCGCTCTTTAAAGAGTGGGGCACCCCGGACCTGGACCATTTTGTGTCCCCACTCAGTGCAAAACTGTGTCTATTCTGCTCCAGAAATCCAGAACCTGGCAATTTCTGTCAGGATGTATTCAGACTGCGGTGGACAAGATGCTTTCTGTGTGCATTTCCTCTTCTTCCCTTAGTTCAGAGGGTACTGCTCAAGCTGGAGGCACAAGGGGGCAGAATGATCTTCATCATCCAATTCTGGCCTCATCAGATTTGGTTTCCATTGATCAATAGATTATCAGAAACTTTACAGACACAGCTTCCACTTCAAATGGACCTGCTGACCCAGGGCCCAGTGGTCCATCACAACCTGAGATCTCTTCACCTCCACGCATGGCTCCTGAGGAGACAGAAGTGGGTAGATCTGATGTCTCACGGAGAGTCTCAGACATTCTCCTAGCAGCACATAAGCCAGCTACTAGGAAAACGTACACGGCAAAATGGAAGTGATTCTCAATTTGGTGTGCAAAATCCTCCCTACTGTAGATCCCTTTTCTTGCCCACCAAACAAAGTCTTGGAGTATCTTCTAGACCTAATACACGACTACAGTACTCAACTGTGAAGGTACATCTCTGCGCGATCTCAGCCTATCATGAGCCTATACACACATTGTCTATAGCTCAGTTACCCTTGGTTAAGAGATTCCTGAAAGGTATTCTTCACACTAGGCCACCGGTGAGGAGACCGGTAGCTGCCTGTGATATTAACCTGGTGCTAGATATGCTCACCTGTAAATCTTTTAAGCCCCTAGCAACATGTAAGCTGAAGTTTCTGACCTGGAAAACCACCTTCCTCGTTGCCATTACTTCTGCTCGCAGAGTGTCTGAAATACATGCCTTGTTCACAGACCCTCATTACATGGTATTTCATAAGGACAAGGTGATTCTCCAAACCCATCCTAAATTTCTCCCCAAAGTGGTCTCGGAATTCTATGTGAACCAGCCCTTGGTTCTTCTGACTTACTTTGCGAACTTCCAGAATGAGGGAGAATGTACCCTACATTCTCTAGATGTTAAGAGGGCCTTGCGTTTCTATTTAGATAGAACTAAAGAGAGCCGCAAGTCAAAGCAACTCTTTGTGTCATTCAGCATGGCCCAGCTGGCTCAGTTTGTTGCTAGCAGATGTATTTCGGCATGGCTAGTGGTATGTCTTTGTCACTGCTACTCAAACAACATGAAGTCTTGCTATATTATGACAATTGCAGTTTGTCCCACCATTAGAACTGCTCCGGAGGTGAAAGAGTTAACTTCCATGCCAGGCATGGAACTTAGAGCACGAGCTCGGTTAGAAAAGCTCTGTCTGGAATATTTCAAACTGAAACTGTCAGATTCTTTACTCCACCTCACTGAACAGTCGCTCCGGAGATTCCTCCTACTGCTCGGTTCATTTCTCGGTTTAAAGAGTTTTTTCTCGGTTAAATTCAACCGCGATTATTATTATTTTAACTGCAAACCAATCGGTTCAAGCTCTGTCTGTGGTATTGTAAGTAATAGACAGGTTTATTTTTGTGTGGAACTTGTAAATGTTTATCGGTTCGGTTTGAACCGATCAGGTTGTTTTAAAACTTTATTCTGAAGCATTTAAAAGCTTTTTAGAGTGCGGTTCCCGGTTCTTATCGGTTCTAAAAAAAACGGATTTCATTACGGTTTTTTCCACAACCCGTGATACGTTGGGAACCGATAAGGGTGTCTTCTTGCACTGCGGAAAAAGACAAGTTTTTGGTTAGGCTGGCATTATGTCTGAGAAACCCAAAAGAAAAACCGGGCCCACTGGGTTTCAACACTGTAGTGTCTGTGGGGAAGCCTTTGCCAAGGCTAACCCACACACCACATGTGTTTATTGTCTGGGGTTTGACCACCTCAATGCAGACTGCCAGATTTGCAGGAATGTCTCTGCAGCTACCCTAGATAAGAGAGTTGGTAGGCTCAGGGAACGAGAGGCCAAAAAGTCCGCTGACCCGGATGGCCAGCCCGGTTCGGTGCCAACCGAACCAGAGGGAGTGCCCTCTGACCAGGGCGAGACTTCCTCGGGCAAACGTAAAGCTGACTCAGAGGAGCCAGTTCCAGCAAAGAGAACTAGAAAATCAGCAGGTGTGGAGTGAAAAATTCCTTCTCCAACTGCTGCAGAGATAGCCAGAGCAATCCAAATTGTCCAGTCACTTTCCCCGGTTCTGTCCGAACCGCCACTATCTGGCAAAAGGTCGGTTTGGCCGGTTCCACCAGTTCAAGAATATGATGTAGAGGAGTTTTATGAACCAGAGGAGGGGGAGGATGATTATGAACAGTGTGAATGTGACTTTGTAAGTCTGGAAGTGCCCATTGAACCGGACATCTCCCCAGACAGACCTTCAGGAGAATCTCCCCCTAGGCTTTCTGAGTCCCCTTCTCTTTTTCTGTTTTATAAAAAAGTTGCTGAAACCCTCCAGCCCCTTTGGAGGAAGCTGTGGATGAGCAAGAGGAGCCTGACTTTGTAGAGATGATGGATATCCCAGAGTCCAGGAGATTGTCCATTCATTTACATAAATCCTTTAGGAAACAAACAATAAAAATTTTAAAAGCTCCTAATTCTGTGCCTCCTGTGGATAAAAGGATGTACAGGAGGTACACTTTGTCAGGTCCTGATACAGAATTTCTTTCACAGCAATGCAGCCATGTTGGGGTAGTTCAGGCTGCAGCCTGTGATAAGGCTAATATTCCCTGGCTTCACATCCTCCTGACAAGGACTCCAGGAAGATTGATGCCATGGCTAAAAACAATACATGGCAGCGTTCTTGGGACTCAGACAAGCAAATTATATGGCTTATGTTGCAAGATACCAGAAATCTAGATGATACTGTCATGGCTTTTAGCCAAACAGGCCCTGGCCAGCTTGCCAAGGAGCTGGAGCAGGTGGCTGCTGATGGTATTGAGGCATCTAAGGTGCAATTCCATGCTGCAGTGGATTCTAATGATGTATCCTCTAGAGTCATGGCTACATCTGTGGCTTTTCGTGAGATTGGCTTGGCTCAGGTGTATAGTTTGTCACAGGATACCCAGGCTAAGGCTATGGATTTTCCTGTGGTGGGAAATTTCTGTTTGGGAGCAGACAGAGAATTATATGAAGAAAATGGATGAATATAGAACCACTTATAGGAGTGCACAAGCCAAGGAATGGCAAGCCACTCCTCAGAGCAGCCCAGGGTAGAGGCAGGCCTTTCGAGGCCTTTTACCAACCAGGCCTCCTTCCAGCCTTATGCTCAGAGGGGTTCTCTCAGAGGAGAGGCAGACGGGTACAAGCAGGCCTGCTCCCACCCCTCAGCCTAAAGCCCCTGCCAAACAGGCACCCTGATGGGATGCCCAGGGCAGGTTCTCCATTACCTGTAGGGGCAGGCTGGCTTCGTCGTCAGGACTGGGAGTCTTTAACATCAGACAAGTGGGTCCTGGAAGTAGTAAGCAGGTCTGGTTCTCAGCTTCAAAAAATTTCCAAAGACGAGAATCAGATCTTTTCCACCTGCAAACCCTCTAGAGACTCTTGCTTTGGAAACAGAAGTCTCAACCCTCCTGGCTCTCAGAGCTGTAGAAATGGTTTCTCCCCTACACCAGGGCTAGGGTCTGTACTCCAGGTACTTCCTTACCCCAAAAAAGATAGGAGAATGGCGGCCCATCCTGGACCTAAGATATCTGAACAAGCACCTTTTAAAACCAAAATTCAAAATGGTGATTCTGGGAATGATTTTACCCTCCCTAAGTCCAGGGGACTGGCTAGCTTCTCTGGACCTCAAGGATGCCTACTTCCATGTTCTTATCAGAAGCTCCCACCGAAAGTACCTCAGATTCGAACTGCCCTCAGGCCATTATCAGTTCAGAGCAATGTCCTTCGGCCTTAGCTCTGCCCCAAGGGTATTCACAGAATGCCTGGCAGTAGCAGTTGCTCATTTAAGAAGGCAAAAGATTGCCATCTTTCCCTACCTAGACGACTGGCTCATTGTGGATCAGTCCACAGACCAGGTCAAATCACACCTGCAAGTTACCCAGCAGCTGCTTACCTCTCTGGGCTTTCTTCTCAATCTTCCAAAGTCAGTTCTGGAACCTGTCCAGGTACTCACCTTTATAGGTGCAGAACTGGACACAAAGCAGGCCAGAGCCTTCCTTCCCCTAGAAAGGGTAAGGACCCTGGTGGCCCTGGCCTCCTGCTTCACTCTGCAGGTCTCTCGACCAGCAAGGCATTTCCTACAGCTCCTAGGACACATGGCTGCTTCCACAGCTGTAGTGCAAGGAGCAAGATTTCAGATGAGGGACATTCAGTTCCATTTGAGAGCCTTTTGGTCTCAAAGAAGAGATTCTCTATCCAAGTTGATCCCAGTGACTCAAACCCTGATCCAGGCCCTTCAGTGGTGGCAGGATCAGAGCAATCTGAGACTAGGGGTTCCCTTCATCCCTCTATCTCACTCCTTGACCCTTACTACAGATGCATCCCTTTTGGGATGGGGAGCTCACATGGGCGACTTCTCCACCCAGGGATTGTGGTCCCCTCAGGAATCTCTGCTCCACATCAATCTGTTGGAACTCAGAGCTGTTTTTCTAGCACTTCAGGTTTTTTCTGCATCTGTTCAGAACAAAGTGGTACAGGTCAGAACAGACAACACCACTACAATGTGGTACATCAACAAACAAGGGGGCACTCGGTCTTCGGCCTTGTGCACCGAGGCAATGAAGTTGTGGTCTCTGGCTTATTCCCAACACTTCCCTCATAGCAGTTCACCTCCCAGGCAAGGACAATGTCCTGGCAGATGCTCTCAGCAGGATTTCCCAGGGCCATCACGAATGGTCACTGGATCCCTGAGTACTGGGGATAGTTTTGCCAGATGGGGCACCCTCAGATAGATCTTTTGCAGCCCCAGACAATCATCAACTTCCACTTTTTGTTGCAGGCCCCAGTGTTGGGCTCAGTCCCCTGGATGCCTTTCTCCTCGATTGGGAGGGAAGTTTCTCATGCCTTCCCCTTCCTCTCCTGTTCAAGGTGCTAGTCAAAATCAGATCTCAGCCCTGCAAGATGATTCTGATTGCTCCAGACTGGGCCAGGCAGCCCTGGTACCCACTCCTTCTGTCCTTAGCAGTCCATCTTCCCCTGTGTCTCCCCAGGAACCACAATCTGTTAACCTGTGCCCAGGGGAGAGTTTGGTATCCGAATCTCAAATCACTCAACCTCAAGGCCTGGCTCTTGAGGAGTTAGAGTTTGCTGACCTACACCTTTCTCAAGGTGTTCTCAAAATCTTGAAAGCTTCTAGGAAGCCTTCCACTAGGGCTACTTATAACTCCAAATGGAAAAGGTTTTCCATATGGTGTTCTGGGAAGCATATTTCCCCGGAATCTGCTGATTTGCCCACTGTTTTGGACTATATGGTCCATCTTAATTCTTTGGGACTGAGACCAGCTACCCTGAAAGTGCATTTGGCAGCTGTCTCTGCTTTTATTTCAGCAGGGAAGCCCTCTTCTCTTTCTGCTCACCCTGTATTTTCCAAGTTTTTCAGGGGATTGCTTCATACCAATCCACCATTCAGGGACCCTGCCCCTGCCTGGGATTTTAATGTTTGCATTGCTCAGCTGATGTAACCCCTCTTTGAACCTCTGTCTTTGGCAGAGCTTAAGTACTTGACTTGGAAAACTGTGTTTCTAGTAGCCATCACTTCTGCCAGGCGCATAAGTGAGTTACAAGCTTTGTCAGTGGAGACTGACTTTATTTCCTTTCACAGGGATAAGGTAGTCCTCAGGACTAACAGGACATTTTTGCCTAAGGTGGTTTCAGATTTCCACCTTAATCAATCTATTTCTCTTCCAGTGTTCTTCACTGACCAGTCCTACTCTGGTGAGAGGAGGTTGCACAGTTTAGATGTTAAGAGGGCCCTAAGTTACTACATAGAGCGTACCAAGGGTCACAGGTTTGACTCCTTCCAACTATTTCTCACTTATGGTGAGGTTGGGAAAGGGAAACCTGCCACTAAGAGATCCATTTCCAGGTGGATTGTCTCTTGTATCCAATTTTGCTATCAAAAAGTGGGTAAGGTTCCCCCTTCAGGCCTGAGGGCTCACTCTACCAGAGGTACAGCTGCCTCTAGCTGCTGCCAGAGACATCCCTATCTTAGAGATATGTCAAGCAGCTACTTGGAAAACAGTACACACTTTCACCAAGCATTACTCCCTGGATATCCAGGCCAGGAGGGATGCTCGGTTTGGCACAGCGCGCTTCAGAGCCTATTCCTAAGTAGGTTCTGTCCCTCCTCCATGGAGGTACTGCTGTGTAGTCTGCAGTTGTCATAATATAGCAAGACTTCATGTTGTTTGAAGAAAAAATTACTCACCTTAGTAATGTTTCTTCTAATGGAGTCTTGCTATATTATGACCTCCCCCCCGGCCTGCCCCTCTCAGAACTTCTACTTTGGGTATGGGGTGGGCAGTCCAGTGTTGGTACTTATTGATGCCCATTTTATGTTTTTCCACCGCTTCTTTTTTGGGGTGTTTGGGTGTTGTGTTTTATTTTATCTTATCTCATTTTCTGGTCCCCTGACTTGAGTCTTGGTGTTGGGACCAGGAAAATGTGTTTATATTTAAGTAGCCAGTTGGCTAGTGTAGGTTACAGCTTCCACACAGAACCTTAGTGAGTTTTGCTCGTAAAGATCTGACAGTTTCAGTTTGAAATATTCCAGACAGAGCTTTTCTAACCGAGCTCGTGCTCTGAGTTCCATGCTTGGCATGGAAGTTAACTCTTTCACCTCCGGAGCAGTTCTAATGGTGGGACAAACTGCAATTGTCATAATATAGCAAGACTCCATTAGAAGAAACAACATTACTAAGGTGAGTAATTTTTTCTTCCATGGCACAGGTTAAGCTGGAAGGCAGGGTATATGCCCATTCTACCAGAGCAGTAGCGGCATTTCTGGCAGAAATATGAAACGTGGCCATTTCAGACATCTGCAATGCAGCTACTTGGAGCTCCATGCACACGTTTATGAAGCACTGTGCTGTGGATGTCCATGCCAGACAGCATCAATCCTTTGGCAGAACAATCCCCAATGGACTTCTATCCTAAGTTAGCTCCCCTTTTCTGCAGCCCTTCTCAGGGGATTATTTAGCTTAATACTCTCCCATTAGTGTGAATAAGTGGTGGATACTTTATGTCCAGGAAGATATGGAAATTATATGGCTACGATAATTCTTGATCTTCTTGGACGGAGTCTCCACCACTCATTCACATGCCCAACCACCATCCCCCGAGCTCATTCACTTGGTTGTTGGTCCTCACTTCCTCGATGGCTGGGCTGTGAAGACTCTGTTGTGTTGACCCTTCTTATGTGGGTGACTTTGACTATCTTATGTCCGAAATAGGTTAGTTTCACTAGGTTAGTTTATGCTGCACCTCCTCGGTAAAAAAGGTACTGAGGCAGTTGGAGGGTCAATGCTGAGGTAGCTTATACGGTGCGAACCTGGCTCACAGCACCGCTTCCTCACAGCCCTACCTAGGTGCTGGCCCTCCTGAAGATTTTTGGCTCCTGCTCAGTCCTAGCACCTCCGGCATAGTCCCATTAGTGTGAATGAGTGGTGGAGACTCCATCCAAGAAGATCAAGAATTACGGTAAGTATGTAATTTCCATATATTTTCTGACTGGATGACGAAGGCAGTAAATCAGAGGGGGGTAGATGTTGCCTGTCTTGACTACAGTAAGGCCTTTCACACTGTCCCACATAAAAGGCTTGTTAACAAGAAGGGTAGCCTGGGCATGGGGCACAGTAGGGAACTGTAATTGAAGACACCTGATTTTCTACTCCTAAGCCATACCCCCAATTAACTTCTCCTCACCTGACTTAGCAAACTCCCTTTCCCCAACACAGAAATTTCTTTTTTTACCCTGAATGAGACCCCCCATTTCTAATAAAGTATCTGTATTCTTAATCCCAACAGTCTCTGACTCCTGCTGAGATAGAAGTGCTCTGTTAGTAAGAAAAGTTATAGCTTTGTAGTCAGCTGCTCCTTGCTCT
Organism: Neoceratodus forsteri; assembly: GCA_016271365.2. Lineage (NCBI taxonomy): Eukaryota > Metazoa > Chordata > Ceratodontiformes > Ceratodontidae > Neoceratodus > Neoceratodus forsteri. The sequence continues at coordinate 244,817,572 of CM057451.1, forward strand.
GAAAGTAAGATTCCTGTCTGCCAGAAAGCTAGCAGTAGGCAACTGTAATTGGAGACACCTGGTTTTCTACTTCTAAGCCACACCCCCAGTCAACTTCTCCCCTCCTGACTTAGCAAACTCCCTTTCCCCAACACAAAACTTTATTTTTTTTACCCTAAATGAGACCCTCACTTCTAATAAAGTATCTGTTTTCTTAATCCCAACAGGCAGTGACTCCTGCTGAGATAGAAGTGTTCTATTAGTAAGAAAAGTTCTAGCTTTGTAGCCAGCTGCTCCTTGCTCTGAAAGCAAGATTCCTGTCTGCCAAAAAGCTAGCAGTAGGGAACTGTAATTGGAGATATCTGGTTTTCTACTCCTAAGCCACACCCTCAATTAACTTCTCCACTCCCGACTTAGCAAACTCCCTTTCCCCAACACAGAAAAAGACACTGAATTTTTTTTAACCCTAAATGAGATGACCCCACTTCTAATAAAGTACAGTATCTGTTTTCTTGAATCCAAACAGGCACTGACTCCTGCTGAGATAGAAGTGTCCTATTAGTACAAAAAGTTCTAGCTTTGTAGTCAGCTGCTTATTTCTCTGAAAGCAAGATTTCTGTCTGCCAAAAACGTAGCGGTAGGGAACTGTAATAGGAGACACCTGGTTTTCTACTTCTAAACCACATCCCCAATTAACTTCTCCCCTCCTGACTTAGCAAACTCCCTTTCCCCAATACAGAACTTTCTTTTTTTATTTACCCTAAATGAGACCCCCCACTTCTGATAAAGTATCTGTTTTCTTAATCCCAACAGGCACTGACTCCTGCTGAGATAGAAGTGTTCTATTAGTAAGAAAAATTCTAGCTTTGTAGTCAGCTGCTCCTTGCTCTGAAAGCAAGATTCCTGTCTGTCAAAAAGCTAGCAGTAGGGCCAGTAGGTCTTAAGTGGTATTCCGAAGTGACTACTTTTTCTCAGAAATATCTCTTTATGCTTTTATGCTTTCTGTGGAAACCTACATCCAAACTTGCAAATGACACATTTTAAGCATCCTTTGACATTTCCTTTTAAAAAATTAGCCCTTCTTTCCATAAAAACAGTGTTTTTGCTTACTACATCAGAGGCCAGATTCACAAAACTTTGCCCTGGCGCAAACCCATTTTGATTGGTGCAAACTAAGTTTTGCGCTAGGCTGGTATTCACAAAAGCCCAGTTTGTGCCCACAAACCAGGTTTGGACCAGAGCGAAGTCTGGCAGGGCCATAGTTCAAATGAGGGGGAGGAGACGTGAATATTGGCACTGCCCAATTCACAAAGAATTTGCTCTGTGCAACAGCCTCCTAAATGGTCCTCTTGCACAGAGCAAATACCGTCAACTAAGACCTGGGGGTATCTTATTCAACCCTATTGGCTAGCTGAGGCACTGTGCCCTCCAATCATCAATCACCATCCTGTAGAGCAATAAACAAATATCCCTGTCAGTCTAGTAGTCCCTCCCCCCTGCCCCATTCCCTGATCGTCGTCCCATGATAAAAACAAAATTTCCCCTAGTAGTCTAATGGTTCATAGCCCCACCCCCATTTTCCAATCGCTGTCCCTGTGTAATACAATTAATTCCCTTGTAGTCCAGTGGTCCCCCCCCCCCATTCTCCGATCGCAGTCCCCATATAATACAATTAATTCCCTGGTAGTACAATGGTCTCTAGACTACCAGGGAATGCAGCTGCATGTTAGTCATGGGCTGGGGGGTGCTACAGTCCATCGCAGTCCATGTAAATGGGCCCATAATGGGCATGCAAATGGCCACTTAGCACCCTGCATGCCCAATGGGCTCTTTTGCATGGCTGCCTTTGTGAACTGAAAATAGCACCCCTGCGATATTCCTTGCAGGCCCATGCATAGCTGCATGTCTTGGCAGCACTACTAGGGTAGCGCTGGTGGTACAGGGGTTACCGCTGCCTCGGCCCACCCCATTCACAGTCGGGTAGCATGGAGCACTTATCCGACTGTGAATAGCAGTTTTTGGCACCTGGGCAACCACAAGGCGCAATGCAAAATATTGCGTTGCACTTTGCAATTTTTTGGGAATCTGGCCCCAGATCTGCACCTTCCTCTTCAGCTGGCAAGCAGCAAGTGACTCAACAAACTCTCCTTTTGAGCCTGTGGAGTGCTACTATACAATATAAAGGAACAGGGAGGAATAAAGACACTGTCAGGCGACAGTCGGAGGCACAAAAATAAGCCTATAAACAGAACTGATTAACCAGACAGTACTAAATATAATGGGCCCCATATTCAGAGCTGGCAGGCAGTGCATGCAAACAGGGGCCCAGCACAAAAAAATAGGGCCAGCCAGCTCCGGCACCGTATTCAGACAGATAACGTGATATGAACTGACCACGCTATCTGTCTGAATATCTAGCCATGGTGGCGTGGCACACAGCCAGAAGTCACCGTACTGTGTGCCGCACTGCCAGAGCACATGGCTGAGGACCACCCATAGGGGTTAAGCATTGCACACACTGGTTAGCGCTGTGGCCCCTATGGGAAGTCTTCAGCTCAAACATGCAGATGAGCCCGTTGGGCATGCACAGTGTTAGCAGGCCATTTGCATGTCCCTTAGGGGCTCATCTGCATGCCACTGTAGTGGCCGAATGCACCGGGCCAGGTCCCCCCTTCCATGTCCAGATGTCCATCTGTATAAAAAATAGTAAACCATGGTCGTCCAGCGGTCCCTCCTATGTCCCAATCCCCATCTGTATATAAAAATAGTGAACCCTGGTGGTCCAGATGGGGATTGGGACATGGGAGGGATTGCTGGACCACCAGGCTATCCGGCCCTTGATGGTGCGTGACTGGGGTGCAGGACACCCACCCCCTCTGCACGCTGTTAAGGGCTGGGTTTCAGAAATGTTAAACTACACCATGCTTGTGTCCTTTTAGCACTTATGAATTTTTTTATTAACTAGGCTACATAGAAACATAGACTTTGATGGCAGATAAGGACCGCTTGGCCCACCTAGTCTACCCATTTCCCTACGTACAGGATAAGCTGCAGATCCTAGCTAACCAACAGCCTATTCAAACAACATGAAGTCTTGCTGTATTCTGACTATGTGCAGTGATCTCCAACCTTTGAACTGCCCTGGAGAAGAAAGAGTTAACTTTCCATGCAAGGCATGGAACACTGAGCTCGAGCTCGGTTGAGCCTCTGTCTGCTGTTGTTTGAACCCCAACCGCCAGATTCTTTACGCCGCCTCACTGAACAGTCGTTCCGGAGATTTCTCCTTCGCTCGGTTCAAGAAAGTCGGTTAAAGTGTCGTTTTTTCTCTCGGTTTCAACCAAATTTCTACAATCTAACCTGTCGTTTAAGTCTCTGTCTGTGGTACCGTGAGTACTAGATAGGTTTCTGTATTAGTTTTCTGTGTGGAACTTATAAACATTGGATCGGTTCGGTTTGAAATGATCAGGTTTGTGAAAAAGTTTTTTCTGATTTATTAGAGTATGGTAACCGGTCTGTATCGGTTCTAAAAAGACGGATTTCATTACTTTTTTTCCAAGACCCGTAACACGGTCAGGAACCGATAGGGGTGTCTTGCCTGGTGGATTGCCGAAAAAAGGGTAAGTTTAGTTAGGACTGGCCATGTCTGAGAAACCCAACACTGTAGTGTGTGTGGGGAAGCCTTTGCTAAGGCTGATCCCCACACCATCTGTGTTTATTGTCTGGGGTTTGACCACCTTGATTCAGACTGCCAGATTTTCAAAAGTTTTCCCAAAGCTACCCTGGATAAGAGAGTAGGTAGACTGAGGGAAAGGGAGGCCTAGAAGTCCGCTGACCCGGAAGGCCTGCTCGGTTCGGTTCCGACCGAACCAGAAGGAGTGCCCTCTGACCAGGGCGAGACTTCTTTGGGCAAAAGGAGAACCAACTCTGAGGAGTCAGTTCCGGTTAAAAGAAAAAGAAGGGATAAGTCAGCCGGTTCGAATCCAGAAGTTCTTTCTCTGACCGCTGATGAAATAGCCAAAGCGATAAGGATTGTTCAGTCGCTAACTTCGGTTCCGACTGAACCGGCACCATCGGTTAGGGGCTCGGTTCGGTCAGTTCCCCCGGTTCCGGATTATAATTTAGAAGAATTTTATGAACCAGAGGAGGAGGAGGAGGGAGAGTATGAAGATAATGATGGTGATTATGAAAGTCTGGATGTGCCCATTGACCCGGACATCTCCCCAGACAGACCTTCAGGTGTTTCTCCTCCTAGGCTTTCTGAGTCCCCTTCCCACTTTGTGTTTTACGAAAAAGTGGCTGAAACCCTCCAGCTTCCTATGGAAGAAGCAGTAGAGGATCAAGAGGAGCCTGATTACGCTGAGATGATGGACATCCCAGAGTCCAGGAGATTGTCTATTCCCCTCCATCAGTCTTTTGGGAAACAGACATTTAAAATTCTAAAAACTCCTAATTCCATACCTCTTGTGGACAGAAGAATGGACAAGAGGTATACTCTTTCAGGCTCAGAAACGGAGTTCCTTTCCCAGCAATGCAGCCATGTTGGGGTAGTGCAGGCTGCTGCCTGTGATAAGGCAAATATACCCTTGGCTTCACCTCCCCCAGAAAAGGATTCCAGGAGGATCGATGCCATGGCAAAGAAACAGTACATGGCAGCATGTTTGGGACTCAGGCAGGCTAATTATATGGCCTACACATCTAGATACCAGAAGTCCAGGTGGGACACTGTGATGGCTCTAGCTGAACAGGCCCCTGACCAGCTTGCCAAGGAGCTGGAGCAGGTGGCTGCAGATGGTACTGAGGCATCCAAGGTGCAATTTCATGCTGCTGTGGACTCCAATGATGTTTCATCTAGAGTCATGACTACATCTGTGGCCCTTCGAAGGATGGCTTGGCTCAGATGTACTAGCCTGTCACAGGATACCCAGACTAAGGCCATGGATTTTCCTGTCATTGGTAATTCTCTGTTTGGGGAGCAGACAGAGAACTACATGAAGAAAATGGATGAGTACAGGACCACCTACAGGAGTGCTCAGGCCAAAGAAAGGCAAGCCACTCCCCAGAGGCAGCATTCCAGGGGCAGGGCCAGGCCTTTTCATAGGCCTTTTTACCAAGCCCAGGCCTCCTCTTCTGCCTTTGCTCAGAGGGGGTTCTTTAGAGGGAGAGGCAGACAGGGTATGAGCAGGCCTGCTTCCACCCCTCAGCCTAAAGCCCCTGCCAAGCAGGCACCCTGATGTGTCTGCCCGGGCCGATTCTCCACTACCTGTAGGGGGCAGGCTGGCTTACTTTGTCCAGGACTGGAAGTCTTTAACATCAGACAAGTGGGTCCTGGAAGTAGTAAGCCAGGGACTGGTTCTCAGCTTCAAAAAATTCCCCAAGATGAGAACCAGATCCTTTCCACCTGCAAATCCTTCAGAGGCCCTTGCCCTAGAGGCAGAGGTCTCTTCCCTCTTGGCTCTCAAAGCCATAGAAAGGGTTCCACCTTTACACAGGGGAATGGGATTGTACTCCAGGTACTTCCTAACCCCCAAAAAGACAGGAGAATGGCAGCCCATCCTGGATCTAAGATATTTAAACAAGCACCTTTTAAAGCCAAAATTAAAAATGGTGACTCTGGGAATAATTCTGCCCTCTCTAATGCCAGGGGACTGGCTAGTCTCCCTGGACCTCAAGGATGCCTATTTTCACATTCCCATCAGGTGCTCCCATAGAAAGTACCTCAGGTTCGAGTTGCCCTCGGGCCACTATCAATTCAGAGCAATGCCCTTTGGCCTAACATCAGCCCCAAGGGTGTTCACAAAATGCCTGGCAGTAGTGGTTGCTTTCCTAAGGAGAAAAAAGATCTCCATCTTTCCATACCTGGACGACTGGCTCATAGTGGGTCAGTCTCCAGACCAAGTCAAGTCACATCTCCAGATAACTCAGCAATTGCTCACTTTTTTAGGATTCCTCCTAAATCTTTCAAAGTCAGTTCTGGTGCCAGTACAGCTCCTCACCTTTATAGGGGCAGAACTGGATACAATAAGGGCAAGAGCCTCCTTCCCCTGGACAGGGCAAGGACCCTTATGAAACTGGCATCTTCATTCACCCTTCAGGTGTCTCGACCAGCAAGGCACTTTCTGCAGCTCCTGGGCCACATGGCAGCCTCTGCGGCAGTGGTCCAGGGAGCAAGGTTTCAGATGAAGGACATTCAGTTCCACTTAAGAGCCTTCTGGTCCCAGAGAAAGGATTCTCTGACCAAACTAGTCCCTGTGACTCAAACCCTGATCCAGGCTTTGCAGTGGTGGCAGGATCAGGACACTCTAAGGCAAGGAGTTACTTTTGTCACTCAATCTCATTCCCTAATCCTTACCACAGATGCCTCCCTCTTGGGCTGGGGAGCCCACTTGGGGGATCTGACCACCCAAGGGCTATGGTCACCTCAAGAATCTCTGCTTCACATCAGTCTCTTGGAACTCAGAGCAGTGTTTCTGGCATGGCAAGTTTTTTCCAAGTCTGTTCAGAACAAAGTAGTCCAGATCAGAACAGACAATACCACCACAATGTGGTACATCAACAAACAAGGGGGCACTCGGTCTACAGCCTTATACACAGAAGCAATGAAGTTGTGGTCTCTGGCGTATTCCCTGCAAACCTCTCTGATAGCAGTGCACCTCCCAGGGAAGGACAATGTCCTGGCAGATGCTCTCAGCAGGATATCTCAGGGCCATCACAAATGGTCCCTAGATCCCCTAGTTTTGAAGGTGATTTTCTCCAGATGGGGCACTCCACAGATATATTTTTTTGCAGCCCCAGACAATCACCAACTCCCCCTTTTTTGCTGCAGACCCCCAGTATTGGGCTCAGTCCCCCTGGATGCTCTAGTTCTCAATTGGGAAGGGAAGTTTTTGTATACCTTCCCCCCTTCCCTCTCCTGTTCAAGGTACTAGTCAAAATCAGGTCTCAGCCCTGCAAAGTGATTCTGATTGCTCCAGACTGGGCCAGATAGCCCTGGTACCCACTGTTGCTGTCCTTAGCAGTCCATCTTCCCCTGTCTCTTCCCAGGAATTACGACCTGTTGACATCCTCTCAGGGGAGAGTTTGGTATCGGAATCTCAAATCTCTCTATCTCAAGGCCTGGCTATTGAAGAGTTAGAGTTTGCTGATCTGCATCTCTCTCAAGGTGTTCTGGATATTCTAAAGGCTTCTCAAAAGCCTTCCACCAGAAAGACTTACAATTCCAAATGGAAAAGGTTCACTATTTGGTGCTCTGGTAAGCATATTTCGCCAGAGTCTGGTGGGTTGCCTACAGTTCTGGACTATATGGTTCATCTCAATAGCTTGGGGCTCAGACCAGCTACCCTCAAAGTACATTTAGCAGCTGTTTCTGCTTTTTTGTCAGTAGGTAAGCCCTCTTCTCTTTCAGCTCATCCTGTATTTTGTAAATTCTTCAAGGGATTGTTGCACACCAATCCTCCCTTCAGGGACCCTGCTCCTGCTTGGGACCTAAATGTTTGCATTGCTCAGCTTATGCAACCCCCTTTTGAGCCTTTGTCCTCAGCAGAGCTTAAGTACTTGACTTGGAAAACTGTGTTCTTGGTAGCCATTACTTCTGCCAGATGCATCAGTGAGTTACAGGCCCTGTCAGTGGAGCCTGATTTTATCTCTTTTTTTTTTTTTATTTTATTTATTTATTTATTTATTAAAACATCAGTTTACAAACCTTTGAGCCAGGGGCTCATTTGCAAAGGTACCTCGTCACAGAGGGAACAAAACAATAATCACAAGCATAAAAAAAAAAAAAAAGAAAATAACAGTGAGATAAGATAAGGTGGTCCTAAGAACTAATAGGAAGTTTTTGCCTACGATGGTCTCAGATTTCCACCTTAACCAGTCTATGTCTCTTCCTGTTTTCTTCACTGACCATTCCTCCTCTGGGAGAGAGGAGGCTGCACAGCCTGGACGTGAAAAGGGCCCTTAGCTACTACATAGAGCGCACCAAGGGTCACAGGTTTGACTCCCTCCAATTGTTCCTCACTTATGGTGAGGTCGGTAAGGGAAAACCTGCCACTAAAAGATCTGTTGCCAGGTGGATTGTCTCTTGTATACAGTTCTGCTATGAAAAATTGGGTAGGACTCCACCCTCAGGCCTGAGGGCTCACTCTACTAGAGGTACAGCTGCTTCCCTGGCTGCTGCCAGGGATATTCCTATCTTAGAGATATGTCAAGCAGCCACCTGGAAAACAGTCCATACTTTTACCAAGCATTACTCTCTGGATATCCAGGCTAGGAGTGATGCTCGGTTTGGCACAGCAGTACTTCAGAGCCTGTTCCCAAAGTAGGTTCTGTCCCTCCTCCATGGAGGTACTGCTTGGTAGTCTGCACATAGTCAGAATACAGCAAGACTTCATGTTGTTTGAAGAAAAAATTACTCACCTTAGTAATGTTGTTTCTTCTAATGGAGTCTGGCTGTATTCTGACCTCCCTGCCTCCCCTCTCAGAACCTGGTTTTGGGATGTGGGTGGGCAGGAGCAGTGTTGGCACCCTAGAGGTGCCTCCTTTTCTCACCCTCTTTAATTTTTGGGTGTGTGTTGTGTTTTGTTTTTTGGGTTTCCTGACTTGAGTCTTTGCTTTGAAACCAAAAAACCCTTTTTATTAAATTTAGTTTCCAGTTGGCTAGTGTGAGTTTACAGTTTCCACACAGGACGCCCAGTGAGTATAGCTCGTAAAGATCTGGCGGTTGAGGTTCAAACAACAGCAGACAGAGGCTCAACCGAGCTCGAGCTCAGTGTTCCATGCCTTGCATGGAAAGTTAACTCTTTCCTCTCCGGGGCAGTTCAAAGGTTGGAGATCACTGCACATAGTCAGAATACAGCAAGACTCCATTAGAAGAAATAACATTACTAAGGTGAGTAATTATTTCTTTCTTCCTTCCTTCCTACCCCCACAAGAATTGCCTTATGTCTGTCCCGTGCATTCTTGAATTCTCCCACAGTTTTAGACCCCACAACCTCCTCAGGAAGGCTGTTCCATGCGTCCACCACCCTCTCTGTGAAAAAATACTTCCTCACATAGCCCCTGAGCCGTCCCCCCTCTATCTTCAAATTGTGTCCCCTTGTTCTTGCACATCTCTTTTTCTGAAAGATGCTACCCTGTTGGACTTTGTTGATTCCTCTGAGGTACTTAAAAGTTTCTATCATGTCCTCCCTCTCCCTGCTTTCCTCAAGGGTATACATATTAAGCTCCTTTTATTCTTTCCTTGTATGGCTTCTCCTGCAGACCCTGCACTATTTTAGTTGCCCTCCTCTGGACTGCCTCCATCCTGTCTATATCCTTGCAGAGATGGGGTCTCCAGAACTGGACACAGTACTTCAGATGGGGTCTCACCAACTATCTGTACAGAGGGATAACAACTTTCTGTTTTCTGCTGGTGATGCCTCTCCCTATGCATCCCAGTATCCCCCCAGCCCTCCCTACTGCCTTCTCACATTGCTTGCCAACCTTAAGGTCATCTGATATGATTACCCCGAGGTCCCTTTCCATTTTTGTTGTTGTTACTACCTCCCCTCCCATTGTGTAATCTTCCCCTGGGTTTTTGTTTCCCAGGTGTATTATTTTGCAATTCTTTGCATGTTATTGGTGTCAGGGCTTTGCTGGCCAACATTGGTCCTCTCCTGCGATCCCCACAGATCCACCGTATCACCTGCGATCCTGAGACACACCTCCAGCCCACAAGCACCCTGGCTTCCCCCCAGGGTGGGGCTGCTGATTCCCCAGTGGAACTCCTACTGTGGTACCAGAAGGCACCCTGGGGCTGCTGATTCCCTGACGGACCAACATATGGTACCACGGGGCGAGGGGATGCGGGTTGCAGTGCACGGTCTTGGGGCAGGGAGGAAGTCATATCACCAAAGGAACCCCAAAGGTTTTTCAGAGGAAGACCCCTGAAAGATGGGGCATGCAATGATGTCCAAGGCAGAAGTGCCGACATCTGTCCCACCTCCAATAGAAACAGGCACAGGTAGCTGTATTCCCCTGGCCTCCACTAGGGGTTAATCACAAGCCTGTTACCTCCCCCCCCGGAGGAGGCCAGCAGTCCACAGGATGTTAAGTCCTCTCCCCCAAGCTGGCCCTCCAATGTCCTGAGTCCAGATTCAAACCCGGGGCATTGGCATCACATGCAGAAATCCAACCCCTGTGCCAAGTGCTTCTGACAATTTTCAGTGTCAAACTACACTACACATGCATTGGGGGGGGGGCCCTCATTTGCCTATGGACAGTGCGATATTGTGTGCCATGGTACTGTCGAGGGTGCTCCACACATACATGGCCTTTGAATATGGCCACACCCCCAACGGACGGCACTGTTTCTGGTTAGTCTGGTACAAACCCAGTTTGTGCTGCACTAACCTTTTAAAAATGGGGCCCTGTTTATATTTTTTGCAAAATATGTATATTAAATAGTTTCTTTTATTTTAAAGGAGATGTGAATAAAAGCTGTTCCCAGGAAAAGCCATGTACAATTTGACAAATCACTGGGATAAAGACGAATTAAAAATCACCATGAAAAAAGAAGCACTATTGTAAAGAGTGTTTTATTTGACTTAATCTCATACTGTGAGCACCTCCCCCTCCTGAGTAGCAAGTCACTAGACCTCACAGTGCTCCAGTCCACCAAGCTTAAAACAAGCATTTGTCCATGCCGTATGTTGTCTTGCTGACATTGGCATTGGCATTGGTAGTGCAGGAGTTAGAGAGATGCATAATAGGAATGGCAGTGAAGTATGGAACTGACGCCAACTCCACTCCACCCTGCAGGGACTGACACGCATTGAAGTGTGCCTTTGGGTCGTCAGCCATAATGCTCATGCCATTTCACCTCACCTTACCCTGCAGACTCTGACAAGTGTCGCATTGTGCCTTGGAGTCATCAGGCCTTACGCTCTCCCCATTCCATAAGGAAATACATTGAGATGGGTGCAGTATAGGAGAACAGGGTGAACTTTGAGGCGGAAGAGTCCAAGGCACACCTTCATGCCTGTCACTGGCTGAAGGGTGGGGTTGGGGGTGGAATGGTGTGAGCATTACAGCCAACAATCCAAAGTCACATCCCTAATGCCTGTCCGTTTCTACAGGGTGGGACATTATAGTTAGAAACCCTAATGCCCCAGGCATTTGTTGGTATTTGCACTCCAAATTTTCAACATGGACTTTTTGTGATCCCACCTCATTAAAGCATTTGGGACCGCCACTCATGAACAGTGGCACTGTGATTTTGTTAATCTGTCCTGAACATTGATTTCCCACAACAACCATGCCATTCTGCGCCAGATGTGTGAAAACACACTTCGTGCAGGATGTGAAAAATGACAACAAAATCAAAATAGCAGGCTCAAACCTTTTAAGTTGCTTCACACACTAGAATTCACATTTCTTCTAAGGGGTGCTGCTGGATAGTGGCAAACAAACAATCCAAAAGTACCAGCGCCTCCCCTGGCATATTTAACTTGCAGGGATTAGGGGAGTCACAGCGCTGGTCCGGTCTTCTCTCCTGAGGTCTCCTGGGAGGGTTCTTATCTTTAGAGGTTAGGGGCCGCCCTTCTCAACTCATGTGGCTCTTTTATGTCACAGGGAGAATTGTCTCTTTGGGCTCAATCCTGGCCATTCCTGCTCTGTTGAGCATCCTTTGACTGCTGTGACCATCATGTCTCCTCCCCCCCTTTGGATCTCCTGTTCAGTCTCCCAGCCCTGGCAGATGTTGCGCTCCTCCTCGGAGGTGTCTGGGCTCCTTACCTCTGACGACCCCACCCCTCTTCTTAGGCCACGCCAGCCCTACGGGACCTCTCACCTGGCAGCAGTTCAGGTCCACGGCTGCACTATTCTCCACCTATTACTGGTCCATGGATGAGGAGGTGTTCCACCATTCCCCAGTGCAGCATGTGCCTGACTCTCCAGGCTCATCGGCTCCCTTGTCTTCCTCCTCTGAGGGAGAGGAGTCTTCTTTCCATCTTTCCCCTGCAGCTGATCTGTCCAGCTATCAGTGCTTCCTGTTGGGGTTGCTCGATGACCTCCATATCACCACGTTAGGCAGTCGCAATTCTGACTGGTCAGTGCGTGCCTTTTTAGGCGAGTTCAGTGCGACCAACCTGGTGGTTCCTGCCTGGCCTTCTCCCTTTCAGGAGGTGTCACACCGCACCTTGCAAAGTCCCTCAACCCTTGTAACAGCCCCGAGGGACCTCTGCCAGATGTACTGCACACCCCTAGGGTCTCTAGGAGCCTTGGCTCACCCACTTTCAGGCGTGACTCTCTTGGACACACCTTCTGGGCTTAGACGCCCAAGGCATGACCGACCTCCGGAATCTGATTCTGCTGAATTTGATTTTTGGGGGAAGAGTGCATTCTGTTCGACACTCCTCCTCGTATGTCTTTCAGCTCACCAGGCACATCATGCTGCCTATAACAGGCACTTATGGTCTCTGCTTGGTCAGATCCTAGCTCCTCTGCCTGACTCGAAGGTGACCAAACAAGCCACTGCCCTCTCTGCGCAGGGCCTGGAGCTTGAGAGGCATTAAGCAAGGGCATCTTATGATGCCAATGAGGTGGCTTCCAGGCTGGCGGGGGTAGTGATCTGCATTAGGCGGATGGCATGGCTTTGTCTTTCCCGGTTATCACTCATGGTCCAGTGTAGGGTGGCTGCCTCCTCTTTCCGGGGAACCCACCTTTTCTCCCACAGGGTGAGGTGTGAACTGCAGGGACACCTTCCCTCTCTTACTAGGAGAACACCACCTCACCCAGACCAGTCTCAGGCCTAACCAAGTCTGGCAGGGTTCCCTCCTCCGGTGTCTTCCCCCACTGGAGGCTGAGGGACTTTTGTCCCTTAGGGAGGTACTGTGCCCCAAGGGGCTTGGTAATCACCCACCAGTGATGAATGGTGAAGATTGACACAGACAAGATATGGAAATGATGTACCTACCATAATTCTTGATCTTTCTGTGCATCTTCACCATTCATCACTGCTTCCCACCCACCTTCCCCTCTTTGGCCTCAGTTTCTGGGCGTTCCTCCTCCCTGTTTGTTGTCTCAGCTAGGGGAACCTTTGGTCCTTCTCCAGTGCCTTGTGGCTTCACTCTACCCTGAGGGTGTTGGAGGTATCCTAGGAAGACAGGCAGGGAGGTAACCCTCTGCGGGGGTTCACCAAGGTCTCCTCTCTGTCCGATTGGACCCTCTCTCAATTCCCCCTGGACCCTCGCTCTGCTTCAACCAAACCCCTGGTTTCCTGAGACGATGTTGGAGGGGACCCTGGAGACCCCTCTCAGTTAATTCTTCCTTTCTTCCAACCACTCCTTAAGCGGTCCCCCAAGTGAGGTTACCCTTGGGCATCTCTCCTCCTCTTATTCAGGGAATACTACAATCCTCCAATGTATAGCACTCCTCCTTTGGAGGTGACGCTTCTGTAAAGAATCCCTAAATCTCTAAATTCTCAAAAAAACTCCTGGGTGTTTGTGTGTATATCTCCTCAGGAGGATACCTCTCCACAGTGGTCCTGTCCCCACTTCAAGATACCCTTCGACAAGAGGGGGAGACACTGACCCATTCCCTGCTCACTGAAGACTCCTTGGAATAGCGACTCTGCCTACCCTCCTGGCTTGTGTCAGCCTCCTCCTTATAGCCTTGGTTAAGGGGTCTTCTCCATCTTGGGAGAAGAGTTATTGGCCTAGAGTAGTGGTGTCCCCAACATCCTCGAGCAGTCCTCTGGGCCCCTGTCTTTTGGGTGCAGTGTCTCCCCTCTCTCCTCTCTCTCTCTATCTTCCATTCTTCTTCTCTTCCCTCCCTTATCTATCCCTCCCCTACTTGCCCAGAGGTTGGGGCCTCCCTGTCCCAAACCCTTAGGCCTCCCTCTCTTTCTGTCCTCTCCTCAGCTTTATTCCTCCTTTTAGTTCTATATCCTTTTCTTTTCCTGTCCCTTGGGCTCCCTTGCCCCTGCCCTCTCTCTTCCTCTCTATCACTCTCCAGCATGCAGAACTGTGACTTGGGAGGGGTCGGCATCTGTTACTGGCCAACTCACGAGTGCCACGCAATGTGTTGGCCTCGAGGGTGGCACCACCCCGACATCAACGCCTCCCCCTTGCAAAAAAAAAAAAAACTCACGTGGGGTCCTGAACCTCCAGGCAGAACCCACCAGTGATGAATGGTGAAGATACACAGGAAGATCAAGAAATATGGTAGGTACATAATTTCAATATTTCTTTGACTGGGTGACCAGGGTAGTAGATCAGTGAGGGGTAGTAGACATGGCCTGCCTAGATTTTAGTAAGGCATTTGACACAGTCCCACACTGGAGGCTAGTAAACAAGCTGGGCAGTCTGGGAGTGGGTCCAAATGTAGTAAACTGGGTCAAAAATTGGCTGAATAATAGGACACAAAGGGTGGTGGTAAACTGAGTTCAATCCAAGGAGAGTAGGGTAACCAGCGGAGTGTCATGGGGTTCAGTGCTTGGGCCTGTCCTCTTTAATGTTGTCATAAGTGACATTGCAGAGGGGCTGGAAGGGAAGGTATGCCTCTATGCAGATGACACGAAAATCTGCAATAGGGTTAACACTCCAAGGGGTGTGGAAAAAATGTAAGGAAACCTAGGCAAGTTGGAGGAATTGTCAAGAGTGTGGCAGCTTGGATTCAGTGCAAAAAAGTGCAAAATCATGCACTTGAGGCACAAAAATCCAGGACAGGAATACACAATTGGGGGGGTGGGGAGCTACTGATGACAACTAAACCAGAAAGGGACTTGGGGGTAATCATAACAGATGACCTGAAGGTAGCCAAACAATGTGAGAAGACTGTGAGGAGAGCTGGGGGGATGCTGGGGTGCATAGGGAGAGGTATCACCAGTAGAAGGAAGAAGGTGGTGATGCCACTGTATAGAACATTGGTGGGACCTCATCTTGAGTACTGTGTCCAGTTCTGGAGGCCGCATCTCTGGAGGACATAAACAGGGTAGAAGCAGTTCAGAGAAGGGCAACAAAAATTGTGCAGGGGCAGCACCAAAAGTCATATGAAGGGAGGCTGGAGGATCTCAATATGTTTTCCCTGGAGGAAAAGAGAGAGAGGAGCTATGATAGAGACTTGCAAATTCCTCAAGGGTGTAAATAAGGTACAAGTTGGTAGCATCTTTCAAAAAAAAGATTATTCAAGAACAAGGAGCCATGATATGAAGATAGAGTGGGGTAGACTTATGGGTAACTTCAGAAAGTATTTTTTCATGGAAAGGGTGGTGGATCCATGGAACAGCCTCCCGGCAGAGGTTGTAGGGCCAAAAACAGTAGGAGAATTCAAACCCGCATGGGATAGACATAAAGGAACTCTAGCGATTGGAAAGAGAGGGTAAGCCACAGAGCATTTAGGATCTGCGGGATATGGAGCAGGTAGGGAAAATGGGTAGACTGGCTGGGTCAAGCGGTCCTTATCTGCTGTCAAATTCTATGTTTCTGTTTCTAAATTTTAAAATGGAATACATCCCATATGTTCAGTCCTCTACAGTTTCTTTCACAGTGGTTTATGTGAATTCTGGTATTAAATTCCATCATCAGTAAAGAGAAAAGAACAGTTAATAAACATACCTTTCAATCAATAATAAGAGTGAATATTTGGTGGAACAATATTTAGACTAAATTTTAGCATCAAGCAGGGTAGTTCACTGTTGCCTGTTTTACAGCAGTATTTGTATTTAAGTTATATCCCTGGTTATTTGAATGAAAACATCCTTCTTTTCCCAGGACCATTACGACTTTGGGATGAGAGCTATAAAATCAGTGTTAGTGATGGCTGGACAAAAGAAAAGGGCTGCAGAGACTCAGTGAGTACCAATTACATACTTGTCTTGCAATTTAATATGAAACAGTGCCTTTTTATGAAACAGTGCCTTTTAAAACTATATCTTTATGGCCAAAATTACAGTTATTTTTTTTTCATTCCCTCACACTTTTCCTAACAGTAAGCACCCCAGGGCCCTTGAGGTACTCCCCCGAGATGTGAGGTTATAGTTTTATGGATTGGGGTATCCAGGTGGCAAATCAGGCACACAAACTCCACATCCATTCCTCACTGATGATCACTAAACATAAAATCATTCCTTTCTGAAAACAGACAAATAACATGAAACACTGCACACACTGGCTCCTTTACTAATTCTCAGTGCATACATTGTTATCCACTTTACAGTTACCTCTAACTGTAAGGTGTCAGTGTGGCTCAGTTGGTAGCACATCCGCCTCTGGACCAGAAGGTCGTGGGTTCTCGTCCCACACCGGGATTGGACTTGCATCTAAAAATCGCTGGCATCCGAGTGCAGTATTGGGGGGTGCTGTACTGCTGGGGTGTGCCGTCCTTCGGATGAGACGTTAAACCAAGTTCCCTTCTGCCCATCCTGGTGTTGTCCTGGTGGGTGTCCAGGTGGAAGTAAAAGAACCCAGGGCACTCTTCGCAAAGAGCAGGGAACATTCCCGGTGTCCTGGCTAACATTCCCCTTCCCATAAACCGGTTCATGCAATTATCCAGGCTGTGTGTGGGTGATGATGTGCGATATGGCCGCCACCACACATTCAGTCACTTCACTACCAGTTTAGCATTGCTTGTAAAGCGCTTTGGATGTATGAAAAAGCGCTATATAAATGCTGATTCTTCTTCTTCTTCTCTAGGATTGCAACCTCATGCCCAACATGCATTTACAGTTTGACCCCCGTACACTGATGAGACTCCTTTCTGCAGTCCCTGCAATGGAGCAAAACCAGTGCTCTTCAGGACTTTAGACCAACCACGTGGCTCTAAGGCCCACCCACCTTATCGCTGCTCCCAAGCTTGGTCAGTCTGCCCTAACTGTGAATCTTGCCCCCTCTGGTGTCCCAGCCCAATAGCCTTAATGGGAACTTTCCTCCTGTGCCCTAATCCCTTAACACTACAGGTGATCAACTGTACCTTTCATTTCTCCTACAGTACAGCAGAGCTGAATCAGGGAAATTCTGTCATCCACCTCTGGGTCCCTGAGGCGTTCACCAACCCTGAACAGCTGTTGATGCCCAAAAGCTGTCAGGGCACCTTCCTTGAGGGGAGACCCCCACAGTCCACCTTTGCAGAGGAGCTACATCCTCCCAACTCTTGAAGGAATGTTTCTTTCAGTCTCCTTATCTCCAGGGCTCCTCCCACTATAGCCTGTGTCTGTCAGCATTAACCCATGCTGTTCCAATCATAGACATCCCAGGGGAGAACTCGGTGACATGCTAAATCTCCACCTCTTAGTGGAAGGTAGGGTATGTATATTACCATGTACATCCATCCCCCTCCCTGATAGACTTTTAATCTTTCTACTGTAGCACTAGATGGTTTGGATTGTGATGACCTGCTGTATCAGTAGCAGGAAGTTAAATGATTTTGAAAATGGCATCTGGAAACTTGTTTCCTCTTTGAACACCACTTCAAATCATGATACTCTTTATTTTAACTTCACACAGCCTCGTGGTAATGTTTTATGGTGTTGCAACTTCCTCAGGCCCTCTGTGTTGCTTAAACTGTTAAAAAAAATGTACAAAGAATTTCTCATCAATAAATTCCTTCTTCATTTGGGTATAGCACCACCAAAGTGCTTGCCACAATTCCATAGAATATCCCACATTTCTATTCACCCATGCGGTATTCCTTCGCCCAAACACTATACAATTCTCATACTATTCATTTCCCCTAATATTCAGTAGTGAGAAGTAATTGATTTCATAGCTCCCTGCTATATAGGTGAATACCATTTAAACTATAGCAATGATTCATAAATTTCCTTTCAAACATATATGTGAGTAATATTTAACCAAATTTCTGAACCTCACATGCTTTGCTATTACTTGTGGATATCTTTCTTTTTTCATTTAGTCGAGTTGTCATTATTATCTAACAATGTATTCACTACCATTTACTTTTTATCATATCAGTGTAATGTTCCTCATTTTAGCTTTCAACTAAGCGATTTGCCTTACCTCTGGCAAACTGCACTTTCCTTAACTGGATGGCTCCGTCCCTCAGCTTCTTAATTCACACTTTCTCATCAGTTTCTTTTTCCTATACAGTTCATACAAGGTAAATCACTAATCCTCCATTTAAGTTTGATTGAAATATGTGCTTCCCTCTTATGTGTTTCAGTAAAACTACTCACTCCGAGTTTGGGGATATTCGCAATGCCACCAGCGAGAGACTGAATAAATAATAGGTAACTGTGGTGTACAAGGAAGTATACCACTGAGTGGAAGGGAGTATATCACTGAATGGAGCTTGTTAGATTATTATCTGCAAGCCCCAAGAGTGAGTGCCAATAATTACTAGAGATGTTGCAAAGTTTAAATTTGTTGGTGAAGTTAAGACAAATTTGCCAAATTCACCTCCATGAATAAATATATGAATTTTTCTGTTTAATAGGAAATTCACCATTGGCAACTTCGCCTGGAAGTTTCACTTGGCAGCTTCACCCTTGGGGTACACCAAGATGAAGTTGGATCAAAATGAGGCTACTGATAACACAAATGTCTCAAGATCAGCAGTCCCCTGTTTGCTCCAACTCCTCAGCAGCCTGAAGGCCCATGTCACTCCCCCTCCCCCCGTGGTACAACCACTACAGACTGCATCCACTCATAAGTCTCAGACCGGAGTAATTCTAACATTTTTCTGGCTTGTCTTTGATCCAGTTACACTCTTCATTGCCATTGTGGCATGTTGGCAAATACCCAGAGTATTGCTACCACTGCATTTGGGCTCAGTACAGTTTTTTCCCCTGGCTAGAACTAAATATTGTGCCCAGTGTGCTGTAATACATGAGTAGGAGCTACCAGTTGCTTGGCCACTGGTCCACATATCCATACTGAAATGTATGTATGGGGATGCTGAATGCAGCAGGGCATGGATTACCGTGCGAGAGACAGTCCCATAAAGTTCCAGAATGGTACAGGTGGAGAAGCACATTTGTGAGTGAATCTTTTTGGGACAGGCACACACCATCAACCTCCTAAATCCCATGCTTACCACAAAAAAGAATGGCAGTAGATCGATTTCCAGCATTTCAGTGATTGTTGCATTAACTTCCCATGCAATTGCATGATTTTGTAGGTATTTGGCATTATGCTCAGAAAACATGATATGCAGTGTAGGATGACCCTTTCTGGATGCTGGGTTACCAAACAGCTGGACGCAGTGTGGCAGCATAGCTGGTTTGGTACCATTTGACTGCGGGGCGGGGTGGATTCACAGATGCTGTTCAAAAGAAAGCAGTGATTTGGGGTATTTTTTTTATCAGTTAAAGTTTATTATTTTTTGTGAAGGAGCCGGCTCTGTGGTGCCGAGCAATGGGTGTTCATGTGGCACACTGGTGACCTTGGTTCACGCCCTGATCCTGGCTGTCAGGAGCAGAGTCCGTTAGAGAGGGAGTTATGAGCATCCTATGGATGCTTCCCTCCCAGGGAGGTGGGATGGTCCTGAACCGCTGGCTAGGCGGCTTCTGGTGGTGGCTTGTAGTTGGTGTTCATGGCAGCATGCAGCCTCAACATGTCGCCAAATGCCCTCCACCCCAACAGGACTCTGCCGTGGTTGTACCATTATATGGGGGTGGGGGAGGGTGTGGGGGAGATAAGAGAAAAGCTGGAAAAATATAGCTGCTCAGCCGACCGCACGACAGTGGCTGGTTCCCGTTCACCACAAAGCCTGGAAGTGTCCATACTGACTTCTTGCCATGTGCCCAGCATAGAAGGAAGCCTTCAGGCAAGTCTCCTCTCCTGGTTCCCCTGGCCTAGGTCAATTGGGCTGTGGCAGTAATGAGGGTGGCGGGATAGTGACGGGGATTGGTGGTGGGGCCCAAGGCAGCCCTGAAGGAGCGGTCTGCCAAGGGCTTGGGGAAACATAAAAAAATAACACACAACAAAAAAATATTTTTGTGAAAAACATAGACATACAATTGCATTCCATACATTAGTATAAAGCAATAATCTGATATCCCCTCTAATTGGGAAAATCATTCTGTTGGTACAAGAGACCAGATATAACCTTCTGTCAAGCTCAAGACTCTCATTTAGGAATGGGAACCTATAATCCAGATTGGGCTCAAAGCCACTACCACCACCAGTCAAGAGGATACCAGCAACCTGCTCCACAAGCACTGTTCCTGAGCCAGATATTTTGCTACCTCTTAGAGTGATCCAGGTTATACTCTGTTTAGAAGAGACGGGGAAGGGGGTAAAAAGAGTTGGGGATGGCTCTTTACATTAGGGAGGGTATTAGAGTGACTGAGATACAGGGAATGTGCGGGGGGGAGAAGGTACTGTGGTTTACCTATGAAATGGCACTGCTGTTTGAATGGGCATGCTATACAGACCTCCAGCACAGGGGGAGAAGGTGGACATGGTTCATGCCCCAGGAAATCTTATGTATGGTCTCACCATAGGACTACCCTGGAGCAGAAATGATAATTAAACCTATGCAAATAGTGGAATGCTAGGATTACGCTTGGTTTCCAAACCACTGTCCCTGGTTGCACTTCCTGCACCCATTAGATCGTTTACTCTGCTTGTCTCAGTAAGACGTCTCCGTTGAGCTCTCCTTCACTTACTTGAAGAAAGTTATTTTCTTGTTTTTGTCAAAGTTCCATTTATTTCTTTTGATTTTTAGAGCACTGTCCTTGGTTCATAGGTAGATTTAGTCTAGATTAGTGTTTATCGGTTGTTTTTCGGTTCCTTATCGGTTCTTCTCAACCGAGAAGGAACCAATAATTCTCTTTTATTTTCTGAGGTGAAATCTCAGTATTATTGCCTATTCAACTTATAAGGTAAGTCAGATCTTCTTTAGTTAATTTTTGCCAGGGTGGATCTTGATTGCTTGGTTTAACCGACCCCAAAAAAAGAAAGGGCTTTACAGGTTTCCAACCTTATACTGAGTATGGGGAACCGTTCGCTAAAGCAGATCCTCATCTGATTTGTGTTTTTTGTTTGGGGTTTGACCACCTCAAAGAGGACTGTGATATCTGTAAGAACTTTCAGCAGTTAATGCTTGAGAGGTGACTTAAACGACTGCAGGAACAGATGTCTGAGGAAACTGCTGACCCGGCCACAAACAAACCAGTTCCCAGCCATAAGGAACCGGAGCAACAGTCCTCTGATAAGGGCGTCGGTTACTCAGGGAAAATATGGCCCGCGGATACTGCCACTGAACCGGCAACTTCAGGGAAAAGAAAGAAAAAGGAAAAACATACAGTGCATGAACCGCAACCGAAAAAGACTTTGGTTCCAAATGCTGAAGTGGTAGGGAATGCTACAAAAATGATAAAATTGCTTCAACCGGGGACTCGGGTCTTGGTTGAAAGTTGATTGCAGTCACAAACCTCCTGTTCGTCCTCAGTTCCCAGTTCATCGGAACAGAGTACAGAACATTATGGGGAGGATGAGGATGAAGAGAAGGACTATGGTGAGTCAATTGAACCAGATATCTCTCCTGATCCCACCATCCTGATTCCCCTGAAAAGGGATCTGAGGACTATACATACCACTTTGCTTTCATGAAGCAGGTGGCCCACACTCTGGACCTCCCCACTCAAGAGTCCACCAATGAGGAGGAAGAACAGGACTATATGAAGATGATGGACGTTCCAGTCTCTAAAAGACTACTACTGTCCATCCATAAGTCCTTGAAGAAACAGATGAATAAAATATTACAGACAACCACTTCTGTGCCACCTCTGGATAGAAAACTGGACAAAAAATATTGGGTTGCTAAAGGAGGAGCAGAATTCCTCTTTGGGTTCCCAAACCATAAAGGAGTGGTGCAGGCTGCAGCTTGTGATAAAGCTGGCATACCCTTTGTATCACGCACCTCGAACAAGCACTCCAGAAAAAGAGATTCCATAGCTAAGAAAGTTTACCTGGGGTCCTCTCTGGCTATCTGACTAGCCTCCTATATGGCCTATGTTGCAAGATATCAGAAGACACTATGGAATACTGATCTTCCTGGACATAAAGTCTCCACCACTCATTCACACTGATGGAATCTACGCCAGAGGCACTAGGACCCAGCGAGAGCAACCTTTTTTTGCAGGGGGGCCAGCGCCAGAGATGGAGTCATGAGGAGCGGCACCGTGAGCCTCAGGTGCGGCAATGACTGTCTCGGTGCCGACCCCCCAACCACCTCGGTTCCTTTTTCCCGCTGTCGAGTGCGCTTCAGTGATGACGTCGCTCACCCGCCGGGAGTCACAGTTCAAACTAGCAGCATAGTTTTCAGTTTTATTATTTTGTAGTATATCTCAAATAAGTACTGCTTGTGATAATTTATTCTTATTAAAGAAAGAAGTCTCAGCCTACATTGACGGAGTCGACCATGAGCGAGGTCAGAAGGCGGTAGGGAGACTTTGTGAAGCTGTTCAGTCAGCATGACGGGTCCGGTCCACTGCCCTCTCTGGAGGGGTCTGACAATGGATGTCCAATGCCGGGGAGGCGGTCCCTAAGCATAAAGAAAATGGTCTGCATTCTCGGCACCATTCGGCCTCAAGCTCTTCTTCGGCCCGCAGGTCAAGAAAGAGAAGCCATCACTCGAGGTCACCCTCTGGTATGTCTGCGCGTCGACAGTCGGTCATTGGGATCAGTTGCCGGTGATCTCCTTCAGAGTCGCTGGTTTCTGGTCCTGGTCACCGCCCTCTTCAACATCAGAGCCCTTCCCCGCCTTCTGGTAGGGCTTCAGATGAGCAGTTTCACAGTGGGTCACTCTGATGGAGCAATGGGCTCAGAGATTAGTCCAGCTGCCTGGCCCGGTCACTCCAGGGCCCTCGGGCTCTTCAAGGGGTCGGGTAGGGCGGTTGGACCTCCCTAGTCATGCGGCACCTTCCTCAGTGCCGTCGACTCCGCACTCAGGTGTTTTCCCCCCTCACATTGCTGCGGCGCAGGGGGCCACACCGATGCCTCTATCTCCTGGTATTCTTCCTTCTTTCTCCTCAAATCCTAGTTTTCGGAGCCCTGTGTTGGTTTCAGCACCATTGACATTGATGGGTCGTTTGGTGCCGTCCTCATTGCTGATACGCTTGTCGGCGCCATTGAGATTGTTGGCATCATCCTCTGCACCATGCGGCTTTTCAGCGCCGTCCTTGGTGCCATTGAGATTGTCTGTGCCATCCTCAGTGCCATGCACCGCGCTGGGTCAGGCGGTGCCATGCTCTTCTTCGGTGCTGAGGTTTGGTTTTATGTCTGCCAGTCTTAAGGGCTTCTCCTCTCCGAATCCTTTTCCTTCCTCATTTCCTCCTGATTCTCTCTCCTTTCCTGTCCATACAGTCCCACCTGGGCTGTCAGGAGATGATATTGAGCCTGACCCAGACCTTCGACTGGGTGATGATGTGGAAGGAGCAGGACCTAATCCTGTTGCAGAGCCTGTGGTCAAGGAGCTGCATTTAAGTGTCTGCTGAAAAATCTGAATTCCACTCTTTCTCTCCAGACTACTAATATCGATCCTGGGAAGCTTTTAAGGCTCCAATACCTTCATGTCCTGGAGATCCCTATGGATTTAACTCCACCGGTACAGCCCTCCTTTGAGACGCTTTCTCAAATGGTATGGAATAATCCCACTCTCATTCCTTCTGTGGCTAAGTCCATAGATAGAAAGTACACTGCTCCCAAGGATCGACCCATTCTGGCCTGCCAAGCCTTTGTCTGACCCTATTGTAGTCTTGGCAGAGAATGATAAGGTCGTCCTCCCTCAGGCTATTACAGCCCAACCTATAAACAAAGAATATTGTAAGATAGACACTTTAGGTAAGAGAGTCTTTGCTGCATCTACCCTGGGTATGTGTATTGCCAGCTACCAGGGTTATTTCTCTCAGTATGAGTACGTTCTTTAGCATTCACTCAAACAATTGGTAGAAGCTCTACCGGAGTTGGATACTAATTCAGAGCTTCTTCAGACCATAACCAGGGGTATCGAGTCCAACAACCAGCAGGTTAAAGCAGTTATGAACGCTTTCGATACTGCCTCGAGGGCGGTATTTTGTACCGCCATCACTCCCTTTGCTGTGCACTTCAGGCTTCACAAATGATGCCCAGCAACAGGTCATGGTGTTACCCTTCGATGGTGTGTATCTCTTTGGTCCTCAAGTGGAGCAATCTCTAGAGGCCACTCAAAAGACTAGGTCTGCCATTAAATTGGCTCAGCCTCCTCCGGCCCCTTCTGGGGGAGAGGCATTAATAAGCGTCAATTTCACAACCATCAGTCCTTTCAAGGCAAGAGCAGGGGAGATTTTAATAAAAATCAAGTCCCCCAGCCTCAAAAGAAAACGCAATAGAAAGCACAAGGGCCCAATGCACCCAGTGCCGCCTTCTGAGTTTCTGGCCCAAGTCCCACCTCAGCTGCCCGAGGGGGACTTTTTCTCGGCAGTGGAAGGTCATCTGACTCAGTTCCACAACCAGTGGAAGTCCATAACTTTGGACAAATGGGTCCTATGGATAATCCATGAGGAGTATTCCCTCAATTTTTCAGAGACCCCTCCGGATCGTCCCCCCAAATGTCAGCCCAGGCTGTCAGTACTTCAGTCAGAGCTTTTCGCTTCCGAGATACAAGGCCTTCTGAACAACAGGGCAGCAGAAATAGTTCCGCTGGATAAACAGAATACAGGGTTCTACTCCCATTACTTTCTGGTCCCAAAGAAGACCGGGGGCATACGTCCAATTTTTAACCTCAGACAATTGAACAAATTTCTTCCCAAAGAAAAGTTCAAAATAATTTTGCTAGGAACCCTGTTACCTTTGCTTCATCAACATGACTGGCTATCCTCCCTGGACATGCAGGATGCTTACCAGCATATTCCTATTCGCCCAAAGCATCACAGATACCTAAGGTCTGTGGCTTTGGGCCAGCATTATCAGTTCAGAGTCCTGTCCTTTGGGCTATCCTCAGCGCTGCGAGTTTTTACAAAGTGGTGTGCAATTCTCGCAGTGCATCTCGGAAAGATCAGGATTCAAGTGTTCCCATATCTGGACGACTGGCTTCTGGCAAGCCCTTCCAGGCAAGGAACTCACAACACCGTAGCCATGGCCTCGGACTTTCTCACGTCCATGGGAGTCCTGCTAAATCTCAAGAAATCACAGTTGTAGCCCTCCCAGAATCTCCTTGTCATAGAAACTCTTCTGGACACCTCCTGTGTGAAAGCTTTTCTACCAGAGGACAGAAGGAGTGATATCCTGCAGATGGTCCGATACATCAGAGAGAACAGCTCGGTTCGAGCTATCTCGATGCAACGGATGCTTGGTCTTATGGCATCCTCGGTGTTCACTGTACCCCTAGCTCGCCTCCACATGAGAACCTCTCAGTGGATGCTCAGTACTCAGTGGTCCCCAACCACTCACCCTCAGTCCTGTCTCATCAAGGTGACAGAACCTCTGAAGAGGTCTCTCACCTGGTGGATGCAAGAGGACAGTCTTTCAGAGGGATATCCCTTTGCTCCCCTGGATCATCAGATTTCCATTACCACGGACATGTCCCTGATGGGGTGAGGAGCTCACTGTCAGAATCTCCACACCCAAGGGACGTGGACTCAGGACAAGTCCCAGCTTCACATAAATGTCCTAGAAATGAGAGCAATCCTTTTATGCAGTCCAGGCTTTGAAGGACATTCTCTGTCACAAGAACATTCTCCTTCAAACGGACAACAAAACAGTGATGTATTACATCAACAAGCCGGGCGGTGCACACTCTTACCCTTTATGCAGGGAAGCAATGAGAGTGTGGGAATGGTGCCTGGAGCACAAGGCTCTAATTCAGGTGGTCTACCTGCCGGGAGTGAAGAACGAACTGGCAGACCATCTCAGCAGAACAGAGACAGATCCTCATGAGTGGTCTCTAGACTCAACTGTAGTTCAGTTACTATTCGCAGAGTGGGGAACTCCAGACCTGGACCTTTTTGCATCCCTACTCAACACAAAACTGCCTCTCTTCTGCTCCAGAAATCCAGGGCCTGGCATTTTTCTTTCAGGATGCATTTAGGCTGCAGTGGACAAAACACTTTCTATATGCCTTTCCTCCTCTTCCACTAATTCAAAGGGTACTTCTCAGATTCGAGTCCCAGGGGCACAAAATTATCCTCATTGCACCCTTCTGGCCTTGACAGATATGGTTTCCGTTACTCAACAGTATGTCGGTAACCTCTCTGAAAGCGCTTCCCCTTCAGACGAATCTTCTGACCCAGGGATCTGTGGTCCATCCCAATCTGACGTCGCTTCACCTTCACGCCTGGGTCCTGAAGAGAGAGAAGTGAACAGGTTCAGTGCCTCTCAGAGAGCTTTGAATATTCTCTTGGCTGCGCGCAAGCCGACCACTAGAAAAACTTACACAGCCAAATGGAAGTGTTTTTCTCTCTGGTGTGCAGAGTCCTCTTTAAATCCTTTTTCCTGTCCACCAAATAAAGTTCTAGAGTACCTTTTAGACCTCTCAAATTCAGGTCTACAATACTCTACAGTCAAAGTTCACCTTTGCGCCATTTCAGCTTACCATGAGCCAGTACTCCCCTTATCACTGACTCAGTTACCAGTAGTTAAGAGGTTTCTTAAGGGTATTCTGCATACCAGACCCCTGTCAGATGTCCAGTTGCAGCCTGGGACATTAACCTTGTGCTAGACATGCTCATATGAAAGCCTTTTGAGCCTCTAGCAACCTGTGAGCTGAAATTTCTCACTTTGAAAACGGCCTTCCTGGTGGCTATTACTTCGTCTCGCAGGGTCTCTGAAATACATGCTTTGGTCACAGACCCACCATATACTGTGTTTCATAAGGACAAAGTAGTTCTTAGGACCCATCCTAAGTTTCTCTCTAAGATTGTTTCAGAATTCCATTTAAACCAACCTTTTGTCCTACCTACTTACTTTGCAAACTTCCAAAATGAAGGGGAGCGTACCCTTCATTCTTTAGATGTCAAAACAGCTCTGCATTTCTTTTTGGATAGAACAAAAGAAATTTGCAAAGCTCAACAACTGTTTGTTTCCTTCAGCGAGACCCGGCTGGGTCAACCTGTCACTATCAGATGCATCTCAGCATAGCTGGTGACATGCCTTCGCCACTATTATTCCATGGCACAGATTAAACTGGAGGGTAAAATGTATGCGCTCATTCTACTAGAGCAGTCGCGGCATCCCTGGCGGAAATCCGCAACGTGCCCATTGCAGATATTTGCAAAGCAGCTACCTTGAGCTCAGGGCATACTTTTGTCAAACACTATGCCCTGGATGTCCATGCCAGGCGACATCTTTCATTTCGGAGGACTATCCCTAATGGACTTCTGTCCTAAAATTGTGAGCTCTTGGTCTCTCCTGCCACGCTCTTGGAGGATTATTAGCTCGGTACTCTCCCATCAGTGTGAATGAGTGGTGGAGACTTTATGTCCAGAAAGATGTGGAAATTATGTACCTACCATAAGTCTTGATCTTCTTGGACGAAGTCTCCACCACTAATTCACATGCCCACCCACCATCCCCGAGCTCATCTCTGTTGTTGGTCTTCACTCCCTCAGTCTTTAGGCTGTGAAGACTTCTTTGTTGACCCTTCTTATATGGGTCATCCGGATTATCTTATGTCCATTTTTTTGTTAGGCTATCCTTCTAGGTTAGTTACGCTGCACCTCCTTGGAAAACAAGGTACTGAAGCGGTATCAGGAGGCAGTATTGAAAGCGTCCATAGCTCCTTTAACCTGCTGATTGTTGGACTCGATACCCCTGGTTATGGTCTGAAGAAGCTCTGAATTAGTATCCGACTCCGGTAGAGCTTCTACCAATTGTTTGAGCGAATGCCAAAGAACATACTCACACTGAGAGAAATAACCCTGGTAGCTGGCAATACGCATACCCAGGGTGGATGCAGCAAAGACTCTCTTACCTAAAGTATCTATCTTATGAGATTCTTTGTTTATAGGTCGGGCTGTAGTAGCCTGAGGGAGGGCGACCTTATCATTCTCTGCCAGGACTACAGTAGGGTCCGAAAAGGCTTGGGAGGCCACAATGGGTTGATCCTTGGGAGCAGCATACTTTCTATCTATGGACTTAGCCACAGAAGGAATGAGAGCAGGATTATTCCATACCATTTGAGAAAGTGTATCAAAGGAGGGCTGTACTGGTGGAGTTCAATCCATAGGGATCTCCAGGACATGAAGGTACTGGAGCCTTAAAAGCTTCCCAGGATCGATATCAATAGTCTGGAGAGAAAGAGTGGAATTCAAATTTTTCAGCAGAGACTTAAATGACAGGTCCTCGACCACAGGCTCTGCAACAGGATTAGGTCCTGCTCCTTCCACATCATCACCCAGTCGAAGGTCTGTGTCAGGCTCAATATCATCTCCTGACAGCCCAGGTGGGACTGTATGGACAGGAAAGGAGAGAGAATCAGGAGGAAATGAGGAAGGAAAAGGATTCGGAGAGGAGAAGCCCAAAAGACTGGCAGACATAAAACCAAACCTCGGTGCCGAAGAAGAGTACGGCACCAAGGATGGTGCAGATAATCTGAATGGCACCGAGGATGGCGCTGAAAAGCTGCACATTGCCGAGGACGGCTCCAACAATCTCAATGGTGCCAAGTACGGCACCGACATGCGTACAGGCGCTGAGGATGGTGCCAAATGACCCATCTACTCCGACGGTGCCAAAACCAACACAGGGCTCCGAAAACTAGGATTTGAGGAGCAAGAAGGAAGAATACCAGGAGTGGCCCCCTATGCCACAGCCATGTGAGGGGGGTAAACACCTGAGTGCGGAGTCGACGGCACTGAGGAAGGTGCCGCATGACTAAGGAGGTCCAACTGCCCTACCCGAACCCTCGAAGAGCCTGAGGGCCCCAGAGTGACCAGGCCAGGCAGCTGGACTAACCTCCAAGCCCATTGCTCCATCAGAGCGGCCCACTGATGAAACTGCTCATCTGAAGCCCTATCAGAGGGCGGGGAAGGGCTCCGATGTTGAAGAGTGCGGTGACCAGGACCGTAAACTGGCGACTCCGAAGGAGGAGACCGGCAACTGACCCCAATGACCAATCACTGCCGATGCGCAGACATACCAGAGGGTGACCTCGAGTGATGCCTTCTCTTTCTTGACCTGCGGGCCGAAGAAGAGCTTGAGATCGAATGGTGCTGAGAATGCGACCGTTTTCTTTTATACTTCCGGGGGGACTGCCCCTCCTCCCAGGCATTAGACCATCCGTTGTCAGACCCCTGCTCCGGAGAGGGCGGCGGACCGGACCCTGCCCAGCTGACTGAACAGTTTTCATACGAAGTCTCCCTACCATCACCTGACCCGCTCATGGTTGACTCCATCAGTGTAGGCTGAGACTTCTTTCTTTAATAAGAATAAATTATCGTAAGCAGTACTTATTCAAGATATACTACAAAATAATAAAACTGAAAACTATGCTGCTGGTTTGAAGTTTGATTCCCAGCGGGCAAGCGACATCGTCACTGAAGCGCACTTGACTGCAGGAAAAAAGAACTGAGGCGGTTGGAGGGTTGGCGCGGAGATAGTCATTGCCACACTAGCTGAGGCTCATGGCACCGCTCCTCGCTGATCCATCTCTGGCATCGGCCCCCTGAAAAAAAAGTTTGCTCCTGCTGGATCCTAGTGCCTCCGGTGTAGATCCTATCAGTGTGAATGAGTGGTGGAGACTTCATCCAAGAAGATCAAGAATTGCGGTAGGCACGTAATTTTCATCTTTTTTTCCATAGATCATGTCTCGGTCGGGGGGCAAGAAAACTGTGAAGATGGGATGGCCCCCCATGTGCCAGTGCCCACGCGGCCGTAAGTATTCCATCACCGACCAGCATAACTGTTGCCTCGCGTGTCTTGGCCCGCTACACGACATGGATTCATGTGATGCCTACTTCTCCATGGACCACCGTGTCATTGAGCAGCGCGCGTGGAAAGTGGGACGAGCTTCGCTGACTTTCAGGGGATGGGCGTGCACTTGTCGGGCCAAGCCACATTCTCTTGGCCTTTCCTCTGGGTCCCCTCCTGATTCTATACAGACCATGGAGGAGGAGGTCTCTGCCTCTTGTAGCCTAGCTGTGGCAAAGGCCCCTTCCGTGGTGCAGGAGGCTCAGTCTGTCCCCTCGGGGGACGGGGGGAGGCACCTCCTTGGCAATCGCCCTTTCGGGGGTGAAGGCTCCCCTGGTGTCATACCCATGGATCAATAGGCCTGGGTCAGTGCCATCCCTTGATGCATCTGTGAACCGTGTTGGGCCTTGGTGCCGTGGGCCCTGATGGCACCATTGTCGGTGCCAGTTCATTGCTCGGTGCCATTGCTGCTGTCGGTGGTGCGGCACTGTGCCTGACTGTCTCTCGCCCTGGTGTTGTCCGCGGTGCCGTGGTTGAGCACAGCGTCATGTCCAGTTCTGGAGCCACTCGCAGCTCTGAGCATGGACACGGCACCATGAGGATTCCGGAACTTGGCACCATCCGCGGTGCTGAGAACACGGTCGGGGCTGTCGTCAGCGCTGTCTCTGTCTTTAGCGCGCTCGCGCTTCCATGCGCAGTGAGGTCAGCGCCCGTGGGATCTCGACCTCGGCGCCATTCATGGCACTGAGAATGCAGTCGGGGCCATCGTCGGTGCCGTCTGTGGTCTTGGTGCCGCTTGCGGCGCCATGGGCCGAGAAGGCACTGTGACAGACTTCGACTCCAATGCTGCTGCCATTGTTGGAGCCATGTCCTCTTCTGGCACCATTCGCGGTGCTGTTGGGGACATCGGCACTGACTCTGGTGCAGTCTTGGTTTCTGGTGCCATTTTCAGTTGGGATGGTAGCGGGCATCCACGCACTGTTTGGCACAGAACTTCGGTCTCCACCTCTTCGGAGGAGGAGAAGTCAGATTCTGAGTCAGACAGGCAGTCTGACTCCTTTGAGTTGGCTGCTCACATGGACACCTTGGTTGTGTCCTTGACAAACCGGGGCCAGCCCCCCTCTGAGGAGTGGGCAGTGACTCCCGGGACCAGGGTCAAGGGTGCTGACCAGCAGGTAGTGGTGCAAACCTCCATTGCTCTGCAGCCTGGTCTCAGAGTGTTCTCTGACCCCTCAGTGGTGGTACCTCCTCGTGCGGTCTGCCTGGATTGCCCAAGTTTGGAGCTGATCGGAGTACCCACAGGAGGGGAGGGTGCTGCTCCCTGGATAGCTCCTTCGGGGGCCAACCAGGACTGCCAGCTACCTAGGCTGGCTCTCTGGAGGAGGAGGAGGGTACTCTCAGATTCCGAGGGGTCGAGAGGTATGGGGTCCGTGCGGCGGTGTTTTTCCGGAGCCCACCTGGGCTCTGGAGAAGCCGAGAAGGATTTCCGCCTTTCCCTTTCAATTTCCTCAACAGGGCCCCATTCTTTGGAGGTAGGGGACCGTCCTTCTGGATCTACACGGCCCCAGTCACCTCACAGGGGGGACTCTTCAGGGTGCAGCCTAGGCAGTTCCAGTTTGGTTGATCAGCTATCGGCTGTGGAGTTTTCTGGAGCTCCTTCTTTCCCTAGGGTTCCTGGTGTGCTCCCTAGCCCAGGCGGAGTTCAGCCGATTTCTGTTGTTGGCTCTGCCCCCACTCCTCTGCCACATTCTCCTGTGCTCCCGGGTATTTTTGGTCCCAGCGGTCTTCTCTCCAGGGAGCAGTTCAGAGCGGTGGCCACTCAATTTCCCGCTTATGTCAGGGCTATGGACAGACAGGTTTTCAACCTCCCCCTGAGCAGTCAGCTACTGAACTTCCGAGGTCCTTTAACTCCTCATCCCTCTCTTCTTGGGGAGAGGAGCCATCTGTCCACATCTCTCCAGCTGCTGATCTCGCCGAGTATCAATGATTCCTTGTGAGGATGTTGGAGGACCTGCGCATCACCCACCAACACAATCGGAGCACTCGTAGCGCCCTTCTAGGCAATTTCAGTGTGGACACCTTTATGGTGCCCCTGGCCTGCTCCCTTTTGGAAGCATCGTTGCCCCTGGCAGAGATCCTTTCCAGAGTCCCAGCTCCTAGGATCTCTGCCAGCAATGTGTCCCCCGAGTCTCAGGTTCCATGCCTCATCCCCAGTCAGGATTGAGCATTTGGATACTCCAGGTGGGCTTTGCGCCCTGCACCATGACCGGCCCCCAGATCAAGATTCCTTGGATTTTGACTTCTGGGGAGGAGGACATTCTACTCGGCATGGTTGCTGCTTTCTATTGCAGCACATCAGGCCCACTATGTATCCTATGACAGGTTCTTGTGGTCCAGGCTAGATCAACTCCTAGCTTCGATGCCTGACATGGAGCAAACCAGACAAGCCACTGCACTCTCTGCACGTGGCCTGGAGCTAGCAAGGCACCAAGCAAGGGCATCATATGACGTCAATGAGGTAGCTACCAGGGTCATAGGGACAGTGATCTGCACCAGGCAGACGGCATGGCTGCGTCTCTCCCGGTTGTCACCCTTGGCCCGGCGTAGGGTAATTAACTCCGCTCAGCAGAGAACCTATCTTTTCTCCCATAGGGTGAGACCGCGTCTGTCGGGGCAATTTCCTACCACCTCTGGGGGTCCCCATCTCACTCTCCCCACTCTCAGGCCTCTCCAGACCCGTGAAGGTTCTCCCTCTTAGTGTGTCACCCACTGAAAGCCAAGGGACTCAGCCCCTTAAGGTTAAGAGCCCCCTTCGGGGGGACTCGGCACTCATCCAAAGGTGATGCATGGTGAAGATTGACACAGATAAGATATGGAAATTACATACCTACCGTAATTCTGATTGTTTGTGTATCTTCACCATTCATCACAATCCCGCTCTCCATCCCCCTGGGGCCTCAGTCTCTGGGTCCCCTTCCCTTTCTGTGCCCATCCTCGCCCCCCCTCCTTTCTGTTAGTCAGGAGTGGGGTAAACTGGGGCACATAGGGGGATAATTTTCTTTAGGGGCAGAGTGGTCAGGATGGGTGACACTCCTTCTTCAGTGCTTCGGCTCCACCCCTGTGGGTTGGGGGTTGGTAGCTGTCCTCCTTTCTTTCCTTCTCCTGTTCTCCCCATCAATCCTTTGATTTCCTTGTCCTTTGGACATAACCTCAATTAATTTAAAAAACTAGGTTTCTTACCCCAAAATCTCCTTTTGAGAGGGGGGAGATATCCCTGTATCCTGTCTTTTCTTCCAGAATAGCCGATTCTGCTTTGTGGGAGTTATTGCCAGTGATTCTGTGCCTTGAATTCTGGCAGTTAGCCTCTGGCTACTCCTCATGCAGTTCCTATACAAACTGGAGGCAGGTCAAAGGTACAGGTATGTTTCTCTTGTTTTTCCCCTCTCACTCTTATCCTTACTTCTAAAATCCTTAACCCTCCTCCTCCCTCCCTCCTCCTATTCTACTTCCATCGATTGGGGCCCCTGCCCAATCCCCTTAGGCTTCAGACTTGTTCTGTCCTCTCAGTCTTTATTTCTCCTTTTAGTTTATATATCTTTTCCTTTGTCTGTCCCTTGGACTTCCTTGTTCCACCCTCCCAGCCCTTTATCTCACCTCTACGGTGACTCAGAATTGGTTGGGCGGGCGTTGGCTGTAACCTAATGGCCAACTCACGAGTGCCACACAGGCGTCGCCGATGGTGCGTCGACTCCGCCCATCAAAAAAAAAAAAAAAAAAGCTCCTGCGGGTCATGACCTTCTGGCTAAGTACCCAAAGGTGATGAATGGTGAAGATACACAGAAAGATCAGAATTACGGTAGGTACGTAATTTCCATTTTTCACACATGTAGCGCACATTGGCACGGTCGGTGTGCGAAATCAATGTTTGGGACACATTAAGAAAATCATAGAGACACTGTTCATGAGCAGAGGTGTTAAAATGGCTAGGTTAAAAGTTTGGTGACAAAAGTCCATAAAATGACTCTGTTACGAGCACGCATTGCGCAATTTCCACACACCCTCGTAAGTTCACAAATTTGTAATATTTGCAGTCCAGATTTTCAACAGTGACATTTTTCCACACCTCCTTATGAACAGTACAGCTGTCATTTTTCACACGCTGGCGAAATGAGTTTCGCACTTCGGCCAGACTAGTAGCACTGTGGAAATTAGTGTTCTGGACAGATTACTAAAATCGATATGACACTGTTCATGAGCGGAGGTCCTGGGGTCGTTCAGGCGTTGAAAATCCGCTGTAAAAAAATCACCAAACCAATTACATTACAGGTGCACATTGCTAGTTTCTACGCACGCTCGTGACTTCACCAGTTTTTTGTATATTTTCACTCCAGATTTTCAACAATGCCATTTTTTTTACCTCCTCATGAACAGTACACCTGTCACTTTTCACATCCTGTTCGAAATGTGATCTTCCTGGACATAAGTCTCCACCACTCATTCACACTAGTGGGATCTGCACCGGAGGCACTAGGACCCATCGGGGCAAACTTTTGCTGGAGGGTGGTAGCGAGAGATGGCGCGCGGGCATAGGCGC
The DNA here is from genome assembly GCA_016271365.2 of Neoceratodus forsteri. Lineage (NCBI taxonomy): Eukaryota > Metazoa > Chordata > Ceratodontiformes > Ceratodontidae > Neoceratodus > Neoceratodus forsteri. The sequence goes on from CM057451.1 coordinate 244,851,967, forward strand.
CCGCGGCGGTGGCTGTGATGGCCAGACTATCTCGGCGGCGACCTCAACCGCCTCAGTTCCTTTTTTCCGCCGTCAGTGCGCTTCAGTGACAACGTCCGCTTGTCTGTGAGTCAAACTTCAAACTAGCGCATAGTTTTCAGTTTATTTTTTTGTAATTTTATCTCGATAGTAGTATCGCTTAATTTTATTCTATTTCTGTTATATTTTAAAATTTAACTTATAGTAAAGAAGTCTCGGCCTACTGGACGGAGTAGACTATGAGCAGGTCAGGTGACGGTAGGGAGACTTCGATGAGGCTTGTTCAGTCAGTCGGGCTGGGTCTGGTCAGCCCCTTCCCCTCAGCGGGGTTCCGACAGCAGTCAGTCTGATGCCTGGGGATGGCGGTCCCCGCCGGCATAAAAATAAATAGTACATTCGGCACCCGTTCCGCCTCGAGCTCTTCTCCGGCCCACAGGTCAAAGAGAGGCATCACTAAGTCGCCCTCTGTGATCGTCTCTTGGCGTCGGCGGTGAGTTATACATACCTGGTTGCGGTTCCTCGCCGGTCGCCAACTTCGGTTTCCGCCGTCTTGACATGAGCCCCACCCGCCTATAGGTAGGGCTCCAGATGAGCAGTTGCATCAGTGGGCAGTCTTATGGGCGATGGGCTCGGAGGTTGGTTCTTCTGCCTGGCTCGGTTGCCCCGAGGCCTTGGGCTCGTCGAGGCGATCAGGCGAGGCGGTTGGACCTTCCTGAGTCGCGGGCGCCTCCTCGGTGCCAGCGACTCCTTGCAGAGTGTTCCCCCTCACATGGCTGCGGCACAGGGGGCCACACGATGCCCTTATCTCTGGTTTTCCCTTCTCTTGCTTTCCAGGTTCCAGGGGTGTCCTCGGTGCCTTCTGCGAGGGTCGCTCGCTTGTCGGCGCCCGCTGGGTCTTCGCAGGCGCCGTCCGTGGTGCCGGCAGGTCTCGTGGCGCTGCCCGCGGTACCATGTGTCTTGGTGCCACGGTACCACGAGGAATGCGGCAGTGCCGTTTCACTGATGCACGCATCTAGCTAGCCCGGCGCCCGTCCAGCAGCGCCGTTTACGAGCTCCTTTATGCACACCAAAGTAGGCGCGGGGGCCTCGGGACTCTCCTTTCTATCTGCTCTTTCTTCTCTCTCTCCTATTTTCCTCCTTTCCTGTCAAGCAGTCCTTCCTGGACTATCAGGAGATGATGTTGAGCCTGAGCCCAGACCTTCGGTTGGGTGATGAAGTGGAGAAACAGGATCCTTCACCGCTACAGAGCCTGTGGTCGAGACCTATCCTTGAAGTCTCTGTTGAAGGAACCTGAGATCCTCTTTCTCTCAGACTCACGGACGCCGATCCTGGGAAAATATTAAGACTCAGTATCTTCAGTTGGCGATCCCTCAGTTTGACTCCTCCGATTCAACCCTCCTTTGAGGCGCTGTCTCAAATGGTATGGGAATAATCCTGCTCTTATTCCTTCAGTGGCTAAATCCATTGATAAAAATATTCAGCTCCCAAGGATCGTCCCATTTTTGGCATCCAAGCCTTTGCGGATCCTATTGTAGTCCTGGCAGAGAAGGAAACAAGGTCGTTCTTCCTCAAGCTTCTACAGCTCGACCTATTAACAAAGAGTCTCGTAAAATTGATACATTAGGTAGGAGAGTCTTTGCTGCCTCCACTTTAGGTATAAGTGTTGCCAGCTATCAGGCTATTTTTCTCAGTATGAGTATATCCTGTGGCACTCTAGAAACGAATGGTTGAGCTCTTCCAGATTCGACTCAGTCAGGCTCCTTCTAACCGTTATCAGAGTATTGAGTCAATAACCAACAGGTCAAAGCCGCCATAGGCGCTTCGACACTGCTTCTCGTTCAGCAGCCCATGGTATTTTGTACTCGGCGCCATTCCTGGCTGCGTGCTACAAAGCTACGAATGCTCAGCAGCAGGTAATGGCGTTGCCGCTGATGGCTCCCTATCTTTTTGGCCTCAGGTAGAGCAAGCCCTGGGGCCACTCAGAGACTGGTCAGCCATTAAGTTGGCTGAACCCGCCTACCCCTCTCGGGGCATGTAGAGTAACGTCAGTTTCATAGTCGCTTGGTCCTTTCAAGGCAGAGGCAGAGGAAGCTTCCATAAAAGTCAACCTGCCCAGCCTCAAAGAGGCGCAGCAGAAAGCACAGGGGCTAAAGCTGGCGCTACCTTATGAATGGCCGGCCCCAGTTCCATCCACACTGCCTGAGATAGAACTTTCTCCTCCGGTGGGAGGTCGTCTGATGTACTTCTACAATCAGTGGAAGTCCATAACCTCAGACAAATGGGTCCTTCGGATAATTTGCAAGGGTTATTCTCTCAATCTTTTGGAAAAACCCCCGAATTGCCCTCCCAAACAACAACGCAGGTTGTCGACCTCTCAGTCAGACCTCCTCACCGCCGAGATCCAGGGCCTTCTAAACAACAGGGCAATAGAACTGGTGCCCCGCATCAAGCGAAACACAGGGTTCTACTCCCATTACTTTCTGGTTCCAAAGAAATCTGGGGATCGCGCCCATTCTAGACCTCGAAGTTAAACAAATTCCTCCCAGGAGAAATTCAAAATGATTTCCAGGTCCCTGTTACCTTTGCTGCATCAGCACGACTGACTGGCCTCCTGGATATGCAGGAGCTTCCAGCATATCCCCATCCACCAAAACCATCGCAAATTCCTGAGGTTTGTAGCTCTGGGTCAGCATTATCAGTTCAGAGTCCTGCCTTTTGGGCTATCCTCGGCTGTGAGTTTTACAAAGTGTTGTGCAGTTCGCAGCGCATCTCAGAAAGCTCAGACTCCAGTGTTTCCCTACCTAGACGATTGGCTCCTAGCGAGTCCTTCCAGCCAAGGAACTCTGGAAGCTGTTCAAACGGCCTCTCGCCTTCTTACGTCCATGGGAGTTCTGCTAAATCTGAAGAAGTCACAACTGCAGCCCTCCCAGAGGCTCCTTTTCATAGGGACTCTTCTGGACACCTCTTCCACGAAGGCTTTCCTTCCAGAGGACAGAAGACTCGACATCCTTCAGATGGCCCGTTACATCGGGGAGAACCGATCGGTCACAGCTCTCTCGATGCAACGTATGTTGGGTCTCATGGCGTCCTCAGTGTTCACTGTACCCCTAGCTCGGTTACACATGAGACCACCCAATGGATGCTCTCTGCTCAGTGGTCACCGACCTCACCCCAGTCTTATCCCATCAAGGTGGACGGAGCCCCTACGAGGTCTCTCACCTGGTGGTCTCAAGAAGAGCAATCTCTTGGAAGGATTCCCTTTGCTCCTCTGGATCATCAGATCTCCATCACCACAGGCGCATCGCTAATGGGATGGGGAGCTCACTGTCTCTCTCCACACTCAAGGTGTATGGACTCAGCTCAGAACTCAGCTCCACATAAATGTCCTGGAGATGAGGTGGTCCTCTATGCGATCCGGCGTTGAAGGATGTTCTTTGTCACAAGAACATTCTCCTTCAAACGGACAACAAAGCTGTGATGTATTACATCAACAAGCAAGGCGGTGCTCACTCTTATCCCCTTTGCAGGGAAGCAATGAGAGTGTGGGAGTGGTGCTTGGAGCACAAGTCTCTAATTCAAGCGGTATATCTGCCGGGTGTACAAAACGACTTAGCAGATCACCTCAGCAGGACGGAGGCAGACCCTCACGAGTGGTCTCTCGACCCAGCCGTAGCTCGGTCACTGTTCGAAGAGTGGGGGACTCCAGACCTGGACCTTTTTGCATCCCCACTCAACGCAAAACTGCCTCTCTTCTGCTCCAGAAATCCAGGGCCTGGCATTTTCTGTCAGGATGCGTTCAGGCTACGGTGGACAAAACGCTTTCTTTACGCCTTTCCACCGCTTCCTTTAATTCAGAGAGTTCTCCTCAAGTTCGAGTCTCAGGGGACCAAGATGATTCTCATTGCTCCCTCCTGGCCTCGGCAACTATGGTTTCCTCTACTCAACAGTATGTCGGTAGCCTCTCCGAGACCACTTCCCTTGCAAATCAATCTTTTGACTCAGGGTTCGTTGGTCCACCCCAACCTGAGGTCACTTCACCTTCATGCTTGGCTCCTGAAGAGGTAGAAGTGAACCGGTTTAAGCCTCTCAGATAGAGTCTCAGACGCCCTTCAGCTGCTCGAAGCCAGCTACCCGAAAACTTTACGCTTGTAAGTGGAAATGCTTTTCTCTCTGTGTGTGCAAAGTCCTCTTGAATCCCTTTTCCTGTCCTCCAGACAAGGTTCTGGAGTACCTTTTGGACCTATCAAACTCAGGTCTCCAGTACTCCACGGTTAAAGTTCACCTTAGTGCCATTTCAGCGTTCCATGAGCCGGTTTCTTCCTTGTCTCTGGCTCAGTTACCTATGGTGAAGAGATTTCTTAAGGGAATTCTGCATACCAGACCCCCTGTTAGACGTCCGGTCGCAGCCTGGGACATTAACCTTGTGCTAGACATGCTCACTCGGAAGCCTTTCGAACCCCTAGCTACCTGTGAGCTAAAATTTCTTACCTGGAAGACAGCCTTCCTAGTGGCCATTACCTCAGCCCGCAGGGTCTCTGAGATACATGCCCTGGTTACGGACCCTCCGTATACTGTGTTCCATAAGGACAAAGTAGTTCTTCGTACTCATCCTAAATTTCTTCCCAAGGTTGTGTCAGAATTCCATCTAAACCAACCTCTGGTGCTTCCCTCTTACTTCGCGAACTTCCAAAATGAAGGAGAACGGTCTCTTCATTCCTTGGATGTTAAGAGAGCCTTGCGGTTCTACTTAGATAGAACCAAGAATTTTCGCAAGACTCAGCAATTGTTTGTTTCCTTCAGCGAGACCCGGCTGGGTCAGCCTGTCGCTATCAGATGCATCTCATCATGGTTAGTGGCATGTCTTGACATTGCTATTCCATGGCACAGGTTAAATTGGAAGGTAGACTATGCGCTCACTCTACTAGAGGCGATCGCGGCATCCCTAGCGGAAGTCGCAATGTTCAGTACAGATATCTGCAATGCCCGCCACCTGGAGCTCAGTGCATACGTTCATTAACATTATGCACTGGATGTTCATGCTAGTCATTCCGCCCCTCGGCAGAACTATCCTTAATGGACTTCTGTCCTAGACGTGTGAGCTCTGGCTCCCCTGCCGCCCTTGGGGATTATCAGCTTGGTACTCCCACTAGTGTGAATGAGTGGTGGAGACTTATGTCCAGGAAGATATGAAAATTACGTACCTACCGTAATTCTTGTTCTTCTTGGACGAGTCTCCACACTCATTCCACCACCTACCCTCCATCCCCCGAGCTCACCGCTGTGTTGGTCTTCACTCCCTCATATCTTTAGGCCGTGAAGACTTCTTTGCTGACCCTTCTACACGGGTCGTCCGGACTATCTTTATGTCCATTTTTAAGGTTAGGTTTACTCTTTACGTTAGTTGCGCTGCACCTCCTTGGTAAAAAGGTACTGAGCGGTTGGAGGGTCGTCGCCGAGATAGTCATTATCACGCGAAGCCACCGCCGGATGCCTATGCTCGCGGGCGCTATCTTCTCGCGCTTCGACTCCCCAGCAAAGTTTGTTCTGATGGTCCTAGAATGCCGCGCAGATCCCAGTAGTGTGAATGAGTGGTGGAGACTCGTCCAAGAAGATCAAGAATTACGGTAGGTACGTAATTTTCATTTTTCGCATCTGTGGCGCCAAATGGCGCAGTTGCTGTGCAAAATCACCTTTCACCTAACAAACTGATAGTGTGTCTGTTCCTGCGGTGGGGTCGCAAACAGCCCATGTGGAAAACTTGGAGTAAAAATACCAAGAAACGCCCATGGTGTTAAGGTTTTTGACGATAATACCATACCCTGTAGGGACTGACGGGCGTCAGGGTTGCGACTTGGGACTGTTGACAGTAATGCTCATGCCATTCCACCCCCACCACCACCCCCACCCTGCAGCCAGTGACAGGCATCAAGGTGTGCCTTGGACCCTTTGCCACCAGAGTTCACCCCATTCTCCTATACTGCACCCATTTCAGCGTATCTCCTTATGGAATGAGGTGAATGTAAAGCCCAAACTCCCCAAGGCACACCTCAACACTTGTCAGTGTCTGAAGGGTAGGGTGAGGTGAAATGTCATGACCGTCATGGGTGACGACTCAAAGGCACACCCCAATGCCTGTCCAGCTCTGCAGAGTGAGGGTGGAGTTGGCATCAGTTCAATACTTCAACGCCATTCCTATACTGCATCTGTCTAACTCCTGCACTTCCATTGCTAATACCAGCAAGCAAACATTTGGCACTGACAAATGCTTGTTTTTAGGTGCAAAAACCTTTTGCACTACAGAACGTATGCACTTTATGGCCACCTCTCCCTTTACTCGAGCATCTCTTTCCAGTCATTTTGTAGATTTAGATTTTTAATCTTGCAAGGAAAATAAGCACTACAGTAAAACTAAATACCAGCAGCAGAAGACAGCACCTCACCAGAGGATTAGCAGTGTGGTCTGAATCTGAACAGAACAGTTTACTGAGCTCACAGTAGCTACAATAAAACCACCCAAAATGTGCTTCTTTTATTAACACAATGGGGACTAACAAGATAGACGTGACAGGAATAATTTAAAACAGGTTACTGTAAGTAATACAGTTACCTCAAGAACTAAACAAAACAACCACATCAATATAGAAACCGACTGACAAATATTTCCCTTAACCACACAAAACTGTACCACAGAAATAAAATGGCAAATCACAGACCACGGACAAAAAGTATTCAGAAGAAAAAGACTGAGTAAAACAAATCAGACTAGTGCTTACAGGGCAGCCTTCACCCCCGCACACACACGCAGCACTGCTTCACTAGACAAAACCACTACTTTCAACCAAATAAATCTGCAAAACTAATAACAAACAATGGTAATCTAACAGCACGAGGCACTCTTGATATTTTTTATGAGCAATTTGGTTCCAAATATTCTACTTTCAGAGTACCGGTAGTTCTAAAGGTTTTTTGCTCAGACAAGCTGGGACAGACTTCTCTCCAACTTTTTCTTCATAAGACTGCACTGAAGGGGTTGAGGGGTTGGGGTTCTGGGATCTTTGTATGGTAAAAGGACTGGATTGCTTTGATTTTTGGGCCAACTAGTGGGTGGGGAGTCTGGGGTCTCAGTGCTCTATGGACTGTACTTTGGCATATGTCTGTTCTGTGTGTAACTGAAAAATTTCCAATAAAATATATTAAATACAGTGTTTGGGCTAAGGGAGGTACACCCAGCAAAAGTAGGAGCAGAGGTCCATATGGGGGGGGGGTAAGGAGGAGCCGCAATTGGACTGAGGAATGAATTGACTGGGATTTTGGGACAGGGCTTGGCAGGGCCTGATGGGGGCAAAATGCCTGGAGACTGTATGAAGGGTAATTTTAAGAGGGGGGAGGAGAAAGACATGGAGACCTTATAGTAGCCGACTAAGGGGGAATGGAGGGAGGGGGAGGCCTAGACAGACGGGGTGCAGACACCGACTCTGAGGGGGGCGCGGACAGTACAGTAGTGGTACAATAAGAGAAACCGTTAGGGGCTTGCTGAGATAAATGTTGCACGTGGTTAATTATGGGATATGAAAGGCGGAGCAGGAGTAGTGTGTATGGGGGACTAATTATATACTGAAGATTGTGGTATACGTAGATGGGAGGGAACAGTTGGGGTTAGAGAAGAGGGAGGGACAATATAAGGGAAGGGGGATAAAGGGGTGCTGTTCTGGAATTTGATCGAGTGAGGGAGGGGGGAAAGTTGGGGTTATTTCTATACAGTTTGTGATTGTTCAGTCGTTCACTTGTGATTTTATTTTCTTTAAAATGGTCTGTGTAATATGGTATATGTTTGAGGCAGAAGTTTGGGCTGTGACCAGGACACTTTTAGGACGACTATGCTGGGAAAATGACTAATGGTACGTCTCAGCCTTTGGTGGGGATTAAAGTAGTCTCCTGGAATGTAAAGGGTTTTACGTCTTCTGCAAAAAGGGCGAAAATCTTAGTGGCTCTTAAAAGATGTAAGATCTCAGTGGCTATGTTACAGGAGACACAACTGTCAAATAGTGAGCATAAAAAGCTCGTATGGGGATGGGTGGGGGAATGCCATGCAGCAACTTATAATTTGCACAAGAGGGGGGCGGCAATCCTAATTCATAAACATCTGCCCTTTAAAACGCAGCAGGTGGTGAGAGACCCTATAGAAGGGAGGTATGTTTTTGTAGAGGGGGAGCTCGGAGGTAAAGTAATTACTTTTGGAAACCTATATGCGCCGGCTGATGGGGATCGGAGCTTTTACCAGAAGGTGCTGGATGTCCTGATAAAGGAGCAATTCACTAATTTGATCCTGGGGGGGGGGACTTTAATTGTGTGGCAGATCCTAAGTTAGATTACTTAGGGAACAGGGATAGGACAGACGGGGATATACAACAGTGGCTACTTGGGTTAACAGAACTAGGCTTGATTGATGGATGGAGAACAGCTAATCCTGGGGTGAAGGAATATACTTTTTTTTCCAACCCACATTGTTCCTGGTCACGGCTGGACTATGTCTATATTCATAGAGACTGGTATCAGTATACTAGAGCAATGGGGCATAGCCCGATATTCTTATCAGATCATGGTATGGTGGAAATGGAGCTTGCCTTGGGTCAGAATGATGTGCAGAGAGGTCGTTGGAGATTTCCTATGTATATGTTGGGGAGGGAGGAGTTTCGGGAATTTGTAAAAGAGTAATGGAAATTTTACAAGGAGACAAATAAGGGCACGGTTGAAGATGAGGGCATATACTGGGAAGCTGACAAAGCATTTATGAGAGGGGTTATAATTGGCTACACAGCTAAGCAGAAAAGAGACAAAAGGCAGAAACAAAGGGATTTGGAAGCCAAAATTAGTGAATTGGAAAGAGAAGTCCTTAGGGGAGGAGGAGAAGAAAAACAAAGAGAGCTCAGGGTGGCGAGGGAGATGCTTAATGTCAATTTGGGTAAGGAGGTGAATACTAATATTTTCTTCGCAAAACAGAGGATGTATGAATGGGGCAATAAAGCGGGTCCCCTACTGGTCTGGCTTATGAAGAGAGGGAAAAGTAGTCACAGGATAGTTCAATTAGAAACAAGGAGGGGAAAATACTCAAGGAGGAAGTGGGAATTTGTAATAGATTTAAGGAGTACTACGAAGAACTACATAGGGCTGAATGTCAAGGGAAAGGGGGAGAAAGGGATGGCTTCGTAAAGGATCTGAAAATACCCAGGCTAAATGAAGCACAAAGACAAAAGCTGGGGGGTAAAATAATGGTGATGGAGGTAAAGAATGCGATAAGCCAGCTGAAAAATGGGAAGGTGGCAGGACCTGATGGGCTGGGGGCGGAATTTTACAAATTACTGACGGAAGAGGTGGCAGGTTCATTGTGTAATATTTACAAGGAAACCAGGGAAGGGGAGATCCTATCGTGTTGTCAGGTCTTATTACTGTTCTTCCTAAAGTAGGAAGGAACTTGGAGGATTATTGGGTCATTTAGACCGATTTGCTCCTGAACCATGATTGCAAAATTATGACAAGAGTTTTAGCAAGCGATTAGAAGATGTACTTCCCTACTGGTCAACCCGGATCAGACTGGGTTTGTGAAGGAAGGCACTCCTATCATAACCTAAGGAGGTTACTAAATGTCATCTGTTGTGGGAGGCACTTGGCGAGGCATGTGTTCTTCGATGAATACCAAAAAGCCTTGATAGAATTGAGTAGAGATATCTACTGCACATTTTCTTGGAGATTTGGGTTGGGGAGAGTTTGTAAAGATGGTGGGGGCATTCTATATGCATCCGAGGGGCACAGATTCTAATTAATGGAGTGGCATCTCCGGAATTTAGATTATACAGGGGAACGAGACAGAGATGCCCCTTGTCACCCTTGCTATTTGCTTTGGCAATAGAACCTCTGGCAATTAAAGGTAGAAATGAGCCCGCTATAAGGGGTATCCAGGGAAGACAGTGGGGGGAGACATATTATATCTCTTTATGTGGACAATGTTCTTTTGTTTCTGTCAGAGCCAGACGTATCAGCTCCTAAAGTATTGTCAATAATAGAGCAATTCACCGTTTTCTCTGGCTATAAAATTAATGTGCAAAAGTCAGAAATAATGTTTTTGGGAGGGGGCAGCATGACGGATGCCTGGGGGTTGAAAATAGTTCAACACACATTTACATATTTAGGGATTAAGGTGGGAAAACAAGTGGGGAGCTTGTATGAGGTGAACTATAGACTGCTGATTAGGGAAGTCTTACAGGACTTGAGTAGGTGGAAGGAGTTGAGCATTTCTTGGATGGGAAGGATTAACCTCCTCAAAATTAATGTTCTGCCCAGACTTTTGTATAAAATACAGATGATCCCTTTCAGCCCGGTAGCCCAGGATATAAATAAACTGGAAAAGGCATTTACAACTTTTGTGTGGAAAGGCAAACACCTAGAATTAGTTTGAAAGCGACTAAGCACAGTATTGCTTGCCTAAGGGGCTATACTTCCCGGATGTGTGAGGTACTTTCTGGCAGCACAATGAGTACATCCAAAACTGGGTACACAGACAGGAAGTGGCTGGGTGGGTCGAGTTAGAAGAGGATGGGGCTCCAGGGAGAATTTCGAGTTACTTAAGTGGAGAAGGACTTAAGCGCTACAGAAAGCTGGTAGCACCTAACCCGATGGTGGTGGCGGGCTTATCGGCATGGGAGAAAATTAAAAAGAGACAAGGCATTGATACTTATCAGACTCTGCTGGTCCCAGTGGTAGGGAATCCCAATTTTCTGCCAGGCCTGGAGGATGATGGGTTCAAACTGTGGCAGGACAAGGGGGTGAAATGTATGGCGACTTTAACATCGGGGGGGGGGGGGGCATATGTACATTCCAGGATTTGAAAGAGAGATGGGGCTTGCCTACCTCACACATGTACAGATACTTCCAAGTAAGGGATTATTATAAACGGCTTAATGGACCTAGAGAAGCAAGGAGACTGATGGAAGACGTGGAGAGGGAAATAATGGGGACTAACAAATGTGAGAAGGGGCTAGTAGGGAGGGCCGTAAAATTAGACAGGAAACATTTTTTTCAAGATCCTCCCCAGAAGGCGAAGATTTGGTGGGAATGGGACATTGGGGAAGAAATTAGTGAGGCTAACTGGCAGTTAATGTTAGAATCCCATCAGGGATTATTAGTGTGTAATAAGTTCAAAGAAGCTCAATTTAAATATATACAGAGGCTATATTATTCGCCAGCTATGGTGCATAGTTTTTGCCCAGGGGTCTTGCCGTTTTGCAATAATTACATCTATGAGGGGAAAGCCCACTGACATCTCCCAAAAATCACTGCTATTAGGGGTAGAAGGAGAAGAGAATGGGGAATGGTTTCTCTACCCAAGGTGGATCAGAGTTCTACTTACAGTAGCTAGGGTAGGAATACAAAATGTATGGACCACAGCTTTGGGGCCTACAGTGGGTCAGTGGAAAGAGCTTACAGTGAAGGTATTAGCAATTGATAAGCTGACATATTGCCTGAAGGGGTCAGAAGATAGGCTTGAGAGAACTTGGGCAGAATATTTGGGTGCTCTGAGTATTGGGGAAAGAATGCTTTTGGAGGGTAGTGGACTATTTAACTGAAAGAAAGGGCCTCTATTTAAGTATGGGATGAGGAGGAAAGGAGGGACACAGACCGAGTTAATTGTTAATTGTTAGAGGTTACTAGTTTAGTGGGTTAAAGGGGGGGGGGATACTTAAAAGTAAAAGAAAAATGACAGTAATGTGGAATGAAGTCTGAAATGCTATAACAACAAGGTGGTGTTGTAAATGAATATGGTTATGCTGTATGGACTATTTATAGCTGCTGGCTGTGAATTGTATTTGGTCAACTGTCAATTAATAAACATATGAAACAAACAAAAAAAAAAAATTAAAAAAAAAAAAGACTGCACTGAATGCATGGCATATAGCACATTACAGTACCCAGTGACCTCCAATCCCATGGTACATTGTAAACTTTGCTTGAGGGCCCAACTGCGCCCAACTTCACCAGCAAAGTTACCAAATTCATCATTTGTGAAGTTAGCCTTATACTGCAAATTGGAACTTCGCAGGGCAGGTTAACTTCGCAAATTTTGGCAAATTCACAAATTAATCCATAAAGCAAAGTTAGCCAATTTTGTACATCTCTACTATTTGCCTCATGAGCTCCCTGAGGTTGTATATATCATAAGAACATTACAGTTGCATATTATTTATTAAATATAATTCAAATCATTTGTGGCTGTGTTATGTGGTTTTTTGTGCATGTGTAGTCACTACCTATACATTTCTTGCACATACACACGGACATGCCCGTGTGTGCTTTTGTGGGAGTAAGTACATGTAGCCCACATGTGAAGCTGTGTGTGGGCTCATGGGGCCATGGATAACACTGGGAGCATTCTAATAGTCTGAGATGTAAAAGAAGGAGCAGCCATGGTGATTCCTTTGCATTATCCACAGTGATGTGAAGAGAGGTGTTGTAGAGTAGAGCCTAGGAAGCATGGCAACAGGGTGGCGCTCTGCATATGGTAAGAGAGTTTTGCTACACTGTCAAGGGACATGAGTGTTCAGTAGTTTTGAGGGAGGTGTTTGTTTAGTGATGACCTGCTTAGAGCAGGGTAGGTTTTGAATATTTTTTGTTCTTGTACTGTTGTTGCTGGGGTTGTAGACCTTCCTGGACTTAAGTCTTCACCATTTATTCATACTGCTGGGTTCAAGTTGGAGGTGCTGGGACCTGTGGGAGCCAAAACTCTTCAGGAGGGCCAGCCCTGAGATAGGACTACTCATGTGCAGCATTGCAAGACTGGTTTGCACCATATAGTCTATGTAGGCATCAATCCTCAAACCGCCTCGGTTCCTTTTTTCCTGCTGTCAAGAGCACTGCAGTGACAACGTCATTTGCCCGCCGGGAGTCAGATCTTCAAGTCTATATTACTACAACATTTAGTTTCAGTTTAGTTTAGTTTGTTATTTTCTGTGTAAAAAAAAAAAAATGGACGTTTTATTATTTTTTCTTCTTTAGCCCTGCTGATTGAAGGAGTTTGCCATGGACGGTGACAGTGATGGTAGGGAGTCTCCTTTAGAAGACTGCTCTGGCAGCTGTGCTGTCTCCAGTCTGTTGCACTCTCTGTGGGGGGGGGGTCTGTCCATCTTCAGTCCAGTGTGTTTGGAAGGGAGGACAGCCCTCCCGAAAACACAGAAAAAAGTGTGTTCATTCCCAATCCAGGTCGCAGACCAGACACCATTCCGCCTCGAGTTCTTCCTCTTCCCATTGGAAGGGGAAGAAATGGTACTGCTCGAGGTCACCCTCTGGTATGTTGGCCAAGAGATGTTTGGTGTCCATGAGTGAGAGGCCTTCCCCGGCTCCGTCTGTTTCCCCGATGGCCTCCGCTCATGGTCACTCGGAATCTGACACTGGAGCCCTTCTCTGTCCTCTGGTGGGGTTTCTGGTGGGCAGTTTCACTACTGGGCTGCTCTCATAGAGCAGTGGGTACATCATCTGTCCCATCTGCCCCTACTGGTGGATCCAGTGCCAGGGATCTCAGGCCTGGGTGCCTTGGACCTGTGGCTGGGGCCTTCGGGTCAGGTAGAGCGTTTTGCTCTGGCAACAGCTTTTTCCTTGCCGGTGACCTCGCTGCTGAAGCAGGTTCCACGTGCCTACCTCCCCTCATTCTGTTTCCTCACAGGGACCATTACAGGTACCATCTCCTGTCCCTTCTGCCTCTTCTAGGTGGTGCCGACTCCTTGGTCGGCACCGTCACTGAGTATGGTGTTGGATCTGTTGCCAGTTCTGATGCCAGTTCTGGTGTCACTTGTCTTTCCTCTTCCTAGGCCCGGTCCCGGCCTCTTGGGCTCCACTTCACTTCTGCCCTCCCCCTCTGAGAGGGATATGGAGCAGGCGGAGTCTGACCCAGATCTCATCATTTCTGAGGAAGAGGATGAGGACTCTTTCTATAGTTTGTACAATAAGCCAGTAGTTCATTCCATGGTCCCTCAAGAGGACCACTCCTTTCAGTCCCTTTTAAGGAACATGCAGGCAACCCTGGCTCTTCAGACCTCTTTGTTGGACCCAGGAAAGCTTTTGCACCTTGAATGGCTTCATGTTCCCAATACCCCGGTGAAACTTACTACTCCTGTTCCCCCAGCCTTCAAGACTCTCTCTGAAGCTGTGTGGACTAGGTCTGCCTCCACACCATCTGTTTGTAAGTCCATAGATTGGAAATATGTCCCTCCTAAAGAGAGACTAGCTCATGCTGCATGGTTTACCTCACCATTGGCCCTTAACCGTCTCAGTTCCTTTTTTTCCTGCCATCAGGTGCACTTCAGTGACGATGTCACTCGCCTGCCGGGAGTCAGAACTTCATGTCTGTATGACAACAGCATTCAGTTTGTTCCATTTTAGCGTTTTAAGCTAGTGTTTGTTACGAACAATGGTCGAAGGTCATGGATGTCGATGATGATGGTAGGGAGCCTTTCAAACATGCTGCTCTGGCAGCAGGGCCATGTCTTGTCTACTTCACTCTACAAGGGAGGGTTCTGACGATGGGTAGTTCTGTATTTGGGAGGGAGGACAGCCCTCCCGTGAACTCAAAAAGAAGCAGTCCTGTTCTTGATCCCGGTTGGGGACTTGGCACCGCTCGACCTCTAGTTCTTCCTCTTCTCAACTGAAAAAGAAGTGGTACCACTCGAGGTCACCCTTTAGTAGGCCTGCCGTGAAGTCCTCATCATCTAGAAGCAGGAGGCTCTCCCCGGCACCATCAATATCTCTGATGACTCCTGTTCATTGGTGTCTTGGGCCCAGAGCCCCTCCCTATCCTCCTGTGGGTACTCCGGTGGGCAGTTTCACCACTGGGCGGGTCTTATGGCACAGTCAGTACAGCATCTGGCTCACTTGCCCCTTCTCACAGAACCAGTTCCAGGTTCCACAGGGCAAGAGTCACTGCAGCCGCAGTTGGGACACTCTAGCCAGGTCAACCGTTTGGCTGTGGCAACAGCTTCTGAGTCCTTGCTGGTGACCGTGATGCTGATACCTGTTCCACTGGCCGCAGCCCCTTGCAGTGTCACTGTCTTGGGACCATCCCAGGTACCTTTGCCAGTCACTTCTGCGCCAGCTGGACCTATGCCGTGGGTGGAACTGGGGCCGGCACCGGGATCAGGTCTTTTGGGGCCCGTTCCAGTGCCACACCTGGCACTGAGAGATATTCCTTGGTGCTAGGCTCAGTCTCTCTGGTGACACCTTCTCTGGCACCGTCTCTCCCTGTGCTGGCACTGGTGCTGACTTCCTATTTTCTAGCGCCGGGATTGGTGCTGGCCCCTTCTGGGCTGTTGCCAGCCCAGCACTAGCTCCCCTTCTGCCAATGCCAGTGTTGCCTGTCTATCCAACTCCAAGAGCTGGGTTAAGCATTTCTAGGTCCACTCCTCTCCCAGCTCCTCTTTCTGGAGAGGAGTTGGAGAGGGTTGAGTCTGACCCGACCTCTCATTTCTGAGGGCAGCAACAGTGACTCTTTTTACAGCCTGGATAATTCAGACCCAGGCCCCTCACCTGCACCACAGGAGGATCTTTCTTTCCAGGCTCTGCTTCTCAATATGTATGCAGCCCTCGCTTTCAAGTCTTCTGCAACTGACCCAGGGAAATGTCTCTGGCTGGAGCAGCTCAGTGTTTCCACTATGCTGGTGAACCTTATACCTCCCATTCCACCTTCTTGTCAGACTCTCTCAGAAGCAGTGTGGGCCAGGCCTGCATCCTTTTCCTCTGTCTGTCGGCAAATAGATCGTAAGTGCACTGCTGCTAAAGGTAGGCCTATTCTGGGTTTCCAGCCTATTGCGGATAAGATTGTCATTCTGGCTGAGAATGACAAGGCCATTCTTCCTCAAGAGGTTACAGTGCATCCAATTAATAAGGATAAGATAGACAAAATGTGTAAGAGAGGTTTCGCAGCAGCTACCCTTATCATGCAGATAGCTAGCTATCAAGGGCATTTCTCCAAGTATGAGTATGCCCTCTGGACCTCTCTCAGATCTCTTGTGGAGACCTTACCAGATTCAGAGACTAAGCAGAAAATTCTTCAGAATGTTAGCCATAGCATTTTGTTAAACAGCCATCAGTTGAAGGTGGTTATGGCTGCATGTTGCACTGCCTGCTGTTTTGCTGCTGCAGGAATCTACATCAGGAGGCACTCCTGGCTTCAGACGTTGGACTTCTTCAGCAATGTCCAGCAGCAGGTCACAAAAATGCCCTTCAGTGGCTCCTATCTGTTCAGTCAACAGGTAGAATAGTCCCTTGAGGCCTCTCAGAAGACTAGAACAGCCATTAGAACTTCTCGCCCTGCCCCTGCTCACCCTCAGTGAGGAAAAGGGCACGTCGTTTACCACAATAAGCAGTCCTTTCATGGCAAAGGCAAGGAAGTCCATGTCAAGTCCCAGCCTCCGCAGCAGTAGAAGAAAGCGCTACCAAAGAGGAACGGGCCCCAAAGGCACCTAGTGCCACTCTTTGAAGTTCCAGCCCCGCTCCTGCCTCAGCTGCCGCAGGCAGTCCTCTCCTCTCCAGTGGGGAGGGCATCTGACTCAGTTTTACTATCAGTGGGTGTTCATCACCACAGACAAGTGGATCTTAAGGATTATCCAAGAGGGATACTCACTGAATTTTTCAGAGATCCCTTTGGATTATCCAGCCAAGAAGCAGCACCCACTTTCAGCATCCATGTGGGACCCTCTTGCGATGGAGATTGCGAGCCTCTTGAGCACAGGGCAGTGGAAGTTGTGCCGGAGGCAGAGAGCAATAAAGGCTTCTACTCCGATTACTTCCTTGTTCTGAAGAAGTCAGGGGGCATGTGCCCCATTCTCAACCTCAGAAAACTGAACACGTTCCTACACTGGGAGAAATTTAAGATGGTCTTCCTGGTAACCCTGCTGCCACTCATCAAGCCGCAGGACTAGTTGGTTTCTCTGGACATGTAAGATGCCTACCAGCATATTGTGGTCCACCCTAACCACCACAAATGTATCCATTTTGTGGTATTGGACCAGCATTACCAGTTCTGGGTCCTGCCCTTTGGGCTATCCTCGGTGCCTTGAGTCTTTACAAAGTGCTTTGCATTTTTTGCGGCGCACCTCCGAAAACCTGGAGTCCATGTTTTTCCCTACCTGGATGACAGTGTAAGCACCCTTTGGGAGCTCACTAGTTAATTTTTGGTTATTAGGGAGTAGCTATGCAGAGAGAGAGCTTGTGGTGCCGCTGTGTCTGGGATGTGGTGCTGCCAGCTGACAGCAGGTGGGGCCCCGTCGGTAGAGGGTATAAATAGCAGGGGAATTTGGCACCAAAGGGGGGAGAGAGATCAAGGGAGAGACCTGCGGAGAGAAGAGCCAGGGGGTTTGGCCCTCAAATTCAACCGGAGGTCCGTGGCGGGGCCGAGTGATCTGCTTGCTGCCCCAGCCCTCCACCCTTGAAGACCTGTGAGATGGAAAGCGGCAGTTCGGGAGTAGTAAAGGGGAGCAATGGAGCAAAGCAGAAGGGGCTTGTCGGTGCATTTGGGAGCCGGAGCCTGGGTAGAAAAATTAAAAAATGGAGGACCGTCGAGTCAACTTTGGCACCTTGGTAGGGTAAGCACTGACTGGGCCTAAAGCCCTAAAAGAAAGAATGCTCGTGGGTGAGTTCAGCTGTGGGGTCAGAATGGTTTACTGTGGGTGGGCCTGCTGTGGCAAATAGGGCCTTTGGCGCGGCTTGGAAGTGTCAGCCCTTACTGTTGAGGGGGAAATGGTGGCAGAGTTACCCCTATTCCCCAGGTTGGAGGCTACCGCAGAGTTGGGACCCACCAGGTGAGTTGCTTATGGAGGCAGGGAAAGTCCATTTGGAGGATTGATGTTTTGGACCCCAGCGGGGAGGCAGTCCATTGGGTGCTCAGGTATTGCACTGGTAAAGGTTCCCCTGATGAGTCAGTTCAGAGATTGGAATTGCTGCATGAGCAGAGTGTGCTGGTAAGGACTGGGATCAGGTCCAGGGCACCCAAAACCCAAAAATAAGGCCCAGTGACCAGCCAAGGTATCAGCAATTGGATGTCTGAAAGGGTTCTGGTGGTTCGAGTATTGGTATAAGAACACCTAATGAAAGTACAAATTAAGATCAGAAAGGAAAGAAAAGTTTGCTCCATAGAACTAGCCCAGGTGTAGAAGGTATAAGATCAGGCTGTGGTAATAAGAAGACAGTGTATAGGTTTGGAACAGTAGAAATGTCTGAGTAAAGGGTATAGGAATGGAATTTGCCTGAAGAGAGAATGAAGGGAAAGAAATCTAACTGCTGCAAAAAGCGAGAGAAAGGAATGGAATAAGAGTCAGTGTATGGTATCAGTGTCAAGCTACCTCATGTAGTGGCCTTTTTGGCCCTAGAAATGTTGCCAGAAATTCTAAACTCTTCGGTGGAAGGGGGATCTGCATGAAATAAATAGTCTGTTAGCACAAGAGACTGTGTAGCAGATGTCCTAGCTGTGTCTCTGAAAGAAACCCACTGTTTAATACCCTTTGTTTCGCGGCTGTTACTGTTTTTTCTAGTTTACTTATATTGTTTTGCACTTTGATTCTGGAGTGGACAATGAACTTAATCAATGTGACTGTGCGTGCGTGCTTGCTTGCAAACCAAAGTTCCCCCTGTATCCTCCGGAACACCAGGCGGCAGATTTGGTCCCCTGTTTAAATGTGATATCCAGTCACAAGTTACAAACCCAGGTAACAAGATGCTTCTCTTCTAATTCTTTGGACTATGTTACTTGTGTTGCAAAGTGCCCCCCCCAACAAGTTACCATCTGAATGCCCTAGTTGGGAGGGGGGCTCACACTGGTTACTAGCCAGCCCATCCAAACAGGGCACTGAACATGCGGTGACCATGGCAGCTCAGTTTCTGACCTCCATGGGTGTTCTGTTGAATTTAGAGAAGTTGCAGCTTCAACCCTCTCAGCAGCCTCTCTTCATCGGAGCCCTCTTGGACACCACAAAGGTGAGGGAATTTTTCCTGGAGGACAGAAGGAAGGCAATCCTTCTGATGGATCAATTCATCATGGAGAACAAGTCAGTTTGGCTCACTGCATGCAGTGAGTGTTAGGCCTCATACCTCCTCTGTTTTCACAGTATCTCTAGCATGCCTGAACATGAGGACAACTTAATGGATGCTTGGTACGCAGTGGTCTCGGACAACGCACCCTCAGTCTTATCACATCAAAGTGACTAAGCATCTGCTTTGATCGCTTGCATGATGGACACAAGAGGAAAATTTTCTGTAGGGTCTCCCCTTCTCTCCCTCAGAGCCTCAGATAACTCTTACCACAGATGTGTCTCTGCTGGGGTGAGGGAACCTACTGTCAAGGCCACCACACTCAGAGTCTGGAGCCCTACAGAGTCCCATCTTCACAACAGTGTCTTGGAGATGAGAGCAGTCCTCTGCGCCCTCCAGGCCCTGTCGGACTTTGTCTACCACAAGGTAATCCTCCTTCAGACAAACAACAAGACTGTCATGTACTATATCAAAAAACAAGGGGGAGCACACTCTTATCCTCTTTGCAGGAAAGCATTAGAGTGTGAGAATGGTATCTGGAACAGGATGTTCTGGTTCAAGTGATTTGTCTACCAGGGGTTAGAGCAGTCTGGCGGATGAGCTCAGCCGAACAGAAGCAGATCCTCATGAGGGGTTATTGGCACCAGACATCATGCAGTCTCTCTTCGATGAGTGGGAACCCCAGAGGTGGATCTTTTTGCATCCCCACTCAATGCCAAACTGCCTTGATTCTGCTCCAGAAATCCAGAATGTGGCATTTTATGGTCAGGATGCATTCAGGCTGCGATGGACAAATCACTTTCTGCACGCATTTCCTCCTATTCCTCTAGTTCAGAGGGTATTGCTCAAGCTGGAGGCACATGGGGGTGAGGTGTTCCTGATTGCCCCATGCTGGCCTCGGCAGATATGTTTTTTCCTACTTAACAAATTGTCAGTTGTCCGTCCGAGATCCATTCCCCTCTGGACAGACCTTCTGACACAGGGGTCCCTGATTCATCCCAGCCTGTGCTCCCTCCATCTCCACGCCTTGCATTTTAAAGAGATAGAAGTGAGCAGGAGGCAGTAAGTGGGGGCTGTAGAATTCAAACCCAGGTCTCTAGATTTGTAGCTCAGAGCCTTAAACCACTGCGCTGCATACTGTGTGACCCTGAGCAAGTCACATAACTTCCCTATGCTCCCAGGCCACACCCGTAAACAAGCTTTCAGCTTAGTGTGCCACTCCTGGTTAAACAATTGGAAAAAAAGATACAGGGTGTCCCTGAGGGTTTCTGAGAATCTCCTAGTTGCTTATAAGCCCTCTACCAGAATGACTCACATAGCCAAATGGAGACACTTTTCTGAATGGTGCTCCAGATCCTGTATAGTTCCATTCTGATGCCCACCAGACAAGGTTTTGGAGTACCTGCTGGACCTCTTTGATGCAGGATTGCAATATTCTTCATTTAAGGCCCATTTCTACACTGTTTCAGTGTACCACGAGTCAGTTCAGAACCTCACTCTAGCTCAGGTGCCTCTTTTTTAAGAGATTCTTGAAGGGTATGTTTCACACAAGGCCCCCAGTCAGGAAACCTTTCGCTGCCTAGGACCTCAACCTTGTGTTGGACATGCTCACTCATAAGCCCTTTGAACCCCTGGCTATGTGTGACCTCAGATTCTAACTTGGAAAACTGCATTTTTAGTAGCATTACCTCTGCCTGCAGGGGTCTCTGATATACATGCTTTGGTCACAGACCCTACCCTATACTGTTTTCTATAGAGACAAGGTGGTTTCTCTGCACACATCCCAAGATTTTTCCCAAGGTGGTATTAGAGTTCCACTTGAACCAGCCCTTGGTACTGCCTACATACTTTCCCAGTTTCCAGAATGAGGGAGAGTACACACTCTACTCTCTGGATGTTAAAAGAGCCCTTATGTTCTACTGCAATAGAACTAGGGAATTCTGGCCATCAAAACATCTCTTTGTTTCCTTTAACCCATACCGACTGGGTCAGTTGGTTACAATCAAATGCATTTCCGCATGGATCATTGCTTGCCTCCACCAGTGCTATTCCATGGCACAGGTCAAGTTGGAAGACCAGGTTCATGCTCACTCCACCAGAGCAGTTGCTACATCCCTGGAAGAGATTCGCTCTGTGTCTATCGCTGATATTTGCAAAACTGCCACCTGGAGCACAGTACACACCTTTATCAAGCACTATGCCTTGAATGTCCATGCCAGGCAGCATGCTTCTTGGCAGGACAATCCTTAATGGACTTCTGTCCTGAGTAATCTCCTGCTCCTACTGCCGTACTGGGGGTACGTTCATCTCAGCTTGGTACTCTGACCCACTGGCGTGAATCAATGGTGAAGATTGATCTTGGAAGATATAAAAATTATGTACTCTCCATAATTCCTGATCTTCTTGGACCATCTTCACCATTGATTCACAACCTAACCTCCATCCCCTGGGCTCACTCTGTCTGTTCATTGGTCTTCACCCCCATTGTTTTTGGTTTGGGCTGTGAAGATGCTGCTTTCTTTGTTCTTAACCCTTCTTACACTGTTCGCAAGGGCTATCTAATGCCCTTTAAGTTAGGTGTTTTACTTAGGTTACGCTGCACCTCCTTTGTAAAAAATGGTACTGAGGCAGTTGAGGGCCAGTGCCGAGGTAAGCCATGCAGCACAAGCTAGTGTCATGGTGCCGCGCGTGGACACAGCCTACCTCTCTGCTGGCCATCCTGAAATGTTCTGGCTCCTGCAGAGTCCTAGCACCTCCGGCTCAAAACCCATTGGTGTGAATCAATGGTGAAGATGGTCCAAGAAGATCATGAATTACAGTGAATACGTAATTTTCATTTATGTTATGTACGTAACTTTCATATTTCTCCTTTCTAAATTGCATTCCATTCAAAAATACATCTGTCAGCATAAGGAATCTCAGTTATTATTATTGATCTTCCCTTGTCAGTCTTCACCATTCATTACTGCTTGGGTTAGTGCTGGAGGCGCGCACCCGCTACGGGAGATTTTTTGGAAGTCTGCCCAACCGCGCCGCCCGAGAGTGATGCACCGCATCATGCGCGAGGGGAGGCCATTAGGTGCCGCAGACTCCTCCTCCATCTCAGTTCTGTTTCTCCCGCCGTCAAGGCTGCACCTGCTGCGTGGAGAGCATAGTTACTGCGTCACAAGGCCTATCTGTCGTTCGTCGACGCCGTCTTCATAGACCGCACTTCTCCGTCATCCCATTTTTTCTCAATGTCGTCAACTGGTAAGACCGTTCTGTTTTTTCTATTATATTCAACGCCACCGAGAACTGTTCTGTTTTTTTCCTTAATTGTTTCACATCATGTCAAGTTCGGGGGCAAAACGCAAGTCTAAGTCGGGCCATGCCCTTATGCGTCAGTGCTCCTATGTCCGGCATTTTTCCGTCACGGACCGGCATGATCTTTGCCTTGCTGCCTGGGACCCAACCATAATATGGATGCGTGCGACGCCTGTTTCTCGATGGACCATTGCGTCCTGGAAGTCCGCGCATTCAAGATCGGCAGGGCTCCACCGACTTTCGGGGGATGGCACGGCTCCCGGGATTCCCAGGTGAGGTCTCTAGACCCTTCCTCCGGGTCCCCTCCCAGGCCTATACAGTCTGGAGAGGAGGAGGACTCCTCATCTTCTCTTGCTGAGGAGAAGGCCTCTTTCGTGGTGTCGGAGGGACGCCGGGGTCCCTCCTGGGGCCACAGTGGAGACACCGCCTCAGCAGTCACCTCTTCAGAGGTGCAGGTTCCCCCAATGTCGAGGCCCAGGTCTGCTGGGCCTGGCATCGGTGGACCCTCAACGCCGCCTTCTGGCACTGCTTTGGATCCTGGTGCAGTTCGCGGCGCCGGTGATTGGGGCAGCACCATGTTGGCTTTCGGCGCCACCTGTGGCGCCTTGGGCCCAGTCGACTCTCCTAGCAGTGCCGTGTTGGGTCCCAGCACTGAGGGCGGTGCCGTGGGTCTGACCGGTGCCGTTGGGGAGTCAGGGCCGGGTTTGGGCATTGCGGGTGGTCCGAGAGCTTCCGGCACCGGTGCCATTCACGGTGCCATTTCTCTAGAGACCCCTGGGGTGGCCAGTATTGAGGTCCAGCTGGTCTCTTCCTCCTCCTCGGAGGATGATTTGGATGTGGACCCGTCCTGGCACCCTGACTTTTCGGAGTCAGGGTCTCCAGTGAGATGAGGTGCTAGGCAGCCCAGCGCACCTATTTCTCTGTCTCCTCTGCTGTCCTCTCCTGAGGCCTCCCAGACTGGGGGTGGTCTGGAGTCCCTGGAGGGGGATGGCATGGAGGCGAGGGGAGGGACTCATCCTCCTGAGGGGGTTGTGGTAGCTGCCGATCCCAGTGCTGATGCACCTGCCTTGGGGTGGTGTGTTGCTGGGGTCGAGGAGGAGGGCGTTCTCAGAGTCTGCGGGGTTGAGAGACCGGGTTGAGTCGCCTCGGTCTTCACCTGCCACCCCTTGGGGTGCGGGTAGGAGCCGTAGCGCCGGGCCCTGTCTTTCCCTCTCGAGCTCCAGGGACCCCTATGGTGGTGTTGCTGTGGGCTGCCCTTCTAGACCCATGCAGCCCCAGGTTCGTCACAGGGGAGGATCCCCGACTAGGCTTTTCCAGGCTTCGCATCCCCAGGGTTCCATTCTGCGACCTGGTTTGTTGTCCAGGATCCCGCCAGCTTGGGCTCCATTTTCCGGATTTCAGAGCCTCAGCAGAGGACAGTTGCCTCATCATAGGTGTCCCTCTCCCATTCCTCTGCAGCCACTCCCCTCTCTCCCAGGCCATGTCGGTCCTACGGGCCCGTTATCCTGGGAGACGTTCAGAGACTTTGCATCGGCCTTCCCCTCATACGTTAGATATATGCATGAGCAGGAGTTTCGCCTATCCCCACTGCCGCAGGAGTCCTCTGGACATTCGAGCTCTCCATCATCCTCGTCTTCCTCCTCAGAGGGAGAGGAACCCACTGCTCATCTCTCCTCCGATGCTGATTTCACTGAATATCAGCGATTCCTTTCGAGGATGGTGAGGGATCTTCGTATCTCCTTTGTTAGGCGAGACAATACCGAATGGGAGACGCATGAATTCCTCAGTGAATTCAGTGCCCAGCATGTATTGGTACTATCCTGGCCTATTCCCTTCCAGGAGGTGTCTATCCATTCCTGGCAGTCGCCAGCCACCCCTGTTCCAGCCCTGGCAGACTGCAGAAGACGGTATTGTGCCCCGTTGGAGTCTCTAGGTTCTCTTCCCAGCCCGCCTTTGGGATTGGCCTACCTAGAAACTCCCTCTGGGTGCCGCCGCCTGGCTCACGACTGCCGGCCGGACTCAGATTCCCTACAATTTGACCGGTGGGGGCGAAGAGTGTTCTCTTCCTCTTGTGCGATGTTATGCATTGCATCACATCCGGCTCACCATGCTGCCTACAGTAGGCATTTATGGTCAATGCTCTCCCAAGTCCTAGCATCAATGCCTGATACAGAGCAATCCAGACAAGTTATTGCCCTTTCTGCTATAGGCATGGAGCTGGCAAGACACCAAGCAAGGGCATCTTATGACGCCAGTGAGTTAGCTTCCAGGCTTAGCGATCTGTATTAGATGGATGGCATGGCTTCGTCTATCAAGGTTATCACCCCTGGCCTGGTGTAGGGTGATTCACTCTGCTTTCTGGGGGACCCATCTTTTTTCCTCCAGGGCTAGGAGGCTTCTGCAGGGGCTTCCTCCGTATCCCCATCCCCGGGGGACACCTCCTAGTTCTCCTCTGCCATAGGCTTCTTGTCTGATTAGCCCAGGGTCTTCCCCTCCTGTTTCCCACCAGCAGGAGGCTGGGGGTCTTGTTCCCTCAGGGTTTCTATTACCCCCCCGGGGGGGGGAGCTTGGTACTCACCCAAGCAGTAATGAATGGTGAAGATTGACAAGGGAAGATATGAAAATTACGTACCTACCATAATTCTTGATCTTCTCTTGTATCTCCACCATTCGTTACTGATACCCGCCCACCTTCCCCTCAGTGGCCTCCTACTGTGGCGTCTCCCCCTCCCTACTCGTTCCTCTCCCTTTCTCGTTGGCCTTTATGCCAAAAAAAAAACCCTATCTTGATTTTCCGTTCTTCTCTGGATGGATCCTTTTCCTCAAGATAAAGGGGAATGAGTAGGATTTATTCTATCCTGAGGGAACTCTTTCTGATTGCCCCTAGGCGTGACCTCTTGGCTTCTTAGCCATGTTGTTCAGTTCACAGCTGAAAAGACCATCCCTCTGTGGCTCGGCCCCAATTTTCAGGTTCCCTCTGGCAGGTATTAATTAATATTGTCGGCTTCTTCTGGTTGGTGCTTCTGGCACTTCATTAACCTTGAGCTGTTGTTCTTGCCTTGCCTTCAGGGAGTCTGATTGAGTTCCCACTCTATCCTTTCATACAAAGCTGCCTTCTGTAGGGCTTATTCCTCCTCCTAGTTGGGCGCTCTCTTTCCGGAACAGATTTTCTGCCTGGGCAGTCCGTGAGCTCTCAGCTAGAGTGTAGGAGGTTGGGATGCTGGGAGGTTAGAGAATCTGCCCTTTGTGTCCAATCTGTACAAGCGGTTCAGTTGAACCTTCTCTCAGTCCTATCAGGAGGGGATTCTTGCTCCCTTGTTTTTGGTTCCGAGCTTATAAGCCTCTCAACCAATGTATCTATGGGCAGTGTTCTCCCCTCTCAACATCCCTTGTTTTCTTCCCTTTCTTCTTTTTCTTCTTCCTTTTCTCTTTCTCTTTATCTGTTCCTCCCTTGGAGCCGCCCCAGAAGGGAGGCCCTGCGTTCCCTTAGGGTAGGCATTCTCTCTCTTCTTTCTGTCCTCTACTGACTTATTCCTTTTTCAGTTTATATCCTTTCCTTTTTCTGTCCCTTGGCTCTCTTGCCTCGCTCTCCTTTTTCCTTACCCTTTGTTTTCACCTCTCCGGCTACCAGAACTGAGATGGAGGAGGAGTCTGCGGCACCTAACGTCCGCCCCTTGCTCATGACGCGGCGCGTCGCTCTTGGGGGCGGCACCGTTGGAGCCGACTCCCCAAAAAAAAATCTCCTGTAGCGGGTACGCGCCTCCAGCACTAACCCAAGCAGTAATGAATGGTGAAGATACAAGAGAAGATCAAGAATTATGGTAGGTACGCAATTTTCATTTTTAACTCCAGAGGGTATCCTGGAAAATCATGATTTTGCAAGCAATATATTTATTCTCATTTGTGTAATACTGCCTTTTTTTATGAGAAACTAAAGAGTATGAAAGCATACCCTAGTGAATCAACATTCCTAACTATGCTGAAATGTTTCTAAAGGTTGTAACAGTCTGTAGCTAGACCCTTATTGAGAAACTCAGAAAACTGTCTCATTAGTTTTGTCTTTAAAACCATGACTAAAGTGATAACACTGGAGAGTGATGTACCAAAAAGGGGCTTGTTACAGCACCTGTAAGTACAGTTTTTCTCAATGTGCTACAGGTAATACCTGAGAGTTCAGTAATGCATGGCTCCATGCCCATAATATTCAGATCAGTACCATTATGAATGCCTCCTGCCAGAACTGTGAGAACATTTTCATCCATCATTCTCTGAGGAATCATAATGAGCTATTTGCTTCTTTCAGTAATCACAACAGGATGCTAAGTGCACAGGAGGAATCCATCATCTTGATCAATGCATTACAAGAAGCAAACGTTCCTAAGTTTCTTGCTGAAGATGTTCCACTTTTTGAAAGCATAATGGTAGACTTGTTTCCTGGAATAACAGCACCAAAAGCAGATGCTTATAAACTGGAGGTAAAACTATATGCTAAAAGCTGAATGTCTACTGGGGGACAGCAGAATGTTTTTACATTTGTATAATAATAATAATACTCTTGCTTTATCCCATTTAAAGGTGTGCTTGTTTTTATCTTGAAAAATAGCATTCTCCATAGAGTACTACTCTGTTGTCCAGGGCTGGCAGGCACTTAAACCCCTTAAGGAGGTTTGGGTGATGCTGAAACCATCATGCACTCTGGCCTGAAAAGTGACCCAACATTACTGATGATCTCCAGTTGTTTTTCTTCTGATGCACAGTATATATTTATTCCCTCTGGAAAGAATGGTCTCATCACATTCAAGAAAAGACAATCACTGTCATATTCTGTATCACTAATCATCATGTGATGTACATTTTTTCCAACCATCTCATCTGTCACAAGTAGCTGATATCCTACTGTATATCTGGATTATAGTAAAGCCTTTGACTCAGTGCCACATGAAACACTGCTTAAGAAAGTTTTTGATTTGTGTTTAAGGGAAGGACTCACATGATGGCTTGGAAAGTGGTTGTCGAGAAGGATCTAGAGGATGGTCCTCAATTACAAATTCTCAGGTGTAAAGGGTGTGACCAGTAGCCTACCCCAGGGGTCCATCTTATGGGCAATCTTTAATAAATGTAGTACGTTAGTGACATTGGTATCCGGCTGCTGGGAAAAGTGAGTATATTTGTCATTGGCACCAAGCTCTGCGGGAGGGTGGACCATGAGGAAGGGATCAGCTGTATGAAGAAGGATGTGAAAAGATTAAAAAAGTGTTCTGGCATTTGGCAATAAAAGAACAGTGCCAAAGAATGCGAAGTACTGAGGCTGGGTTGTATCAGGTGGGATTTCACCGTTGATGGGAGATGATTCTACCACTGTAGAAGTCACTGTTATGACCACACCTGGAGTGTTATGTGCAGTTCTGGGACCCACACCTGAAAAAGGACTGGTACAAACTGGAGACAATCCAAAGAAGGGCGACAAAAATGAACCATGGCCAAAAGGGCAAGGCCTATGAGGAGAAACTAGATGACATCAATATGTACTCATAGGCGGCTGGAAGGGAGAGGGGCATATGATAGAAATGTGTAAATACATTTGGAGATGCAGGATGGTGGGCCACACAGATCTGTTCAAAATGAAGAATGGTTCAACCACTTGACTAGAGGCTACGTCTCAGGTTGACAGTGAAGTTTAAGAAAAATATCAGGAAGCATTTTTTCAGAGAGAATGGTGGACAAATAGCAAAGCCTGCCTAGCAATGTGGTTGATGCAGGGATCATAAATGGTTTAACTGAAACAATTTCAAGGATATTGTCAAAGCTGGTGTGTAGTAATCACTGGTGGAAGGGGAAGGGGAGCACTAGTGTTGGGAACTAGACTAAGGTAGGGCCTCAGGCCAGACTTGGACTTAAAGTCTTTCACTGCCTTTACTGTTTATGTTTCTATGCACCACAGTGTCAAAGACCTTGCTGAAATCCAAATAGATTGTGTCTATGGCCCTGTCCCTTTCCACCATCCTGGTTATCCGCTCAAAGAAATTAATCAGGATGCTTTAGCATGATTTGCCCCTCATAATGCCATGCTGAGAAGGGATGAGATCCTTGGCCTAAACCAAGTAATCCATTATTCTGTCCATAATAATGGATTCCAGGGCTTTGCCCAATGTTGATGTCAAGCTGACTGGCCTAAAGTTGTCTGGATCTGACCTTGCTCTCTTCTTGAAGATGGGCACAACATAAGCCACTTCCCAGTCTGCTGGGACTGCATCTGTCCATACAGCCTCCTTAAAGAGTTCTGCAAGACACCTTATCAGTTTGGATTCACCGACTTGATCTTTGCCAGGCCGTCAGCCACCAGGGAAGGCATGATGTCTGTAGGTTGCATCATGATTATCGTTGATGCCATGGGCTCTCCCAATGAGCAATCTCCACCACACATCCCTTTGATGAACACTGAAACAAAGTACAATATTCATTCAGCATCTCAGCCATGGCCCCTGGCTCAAGCATAGCCCCCCCTTCCCTTCGTTTCAGGTGCCCAGTCCCCTCACTCATCTTGCTCTTTTCATTTATGTATTGGAAGAAGGCTTTGGTGCTATCTGTAGCTCTAATGCTTTCCTGGTTTCCAAACCCTCTCTGGCTTCCTTAATTGTATTTTTGCAGTCCTTCAGTGCTGCTCTGTACTCCTCTCTTGCTTGGAGGCAACCTGTCTTTTTCCAGCAGTTATAGATCATGTTTTTAAACTGGATCAATTGCCTTAGGTCCCTGTTTAGCCTGGGGGTCACTTCTTTGTCCTTTTCCCCTTATTGTTTTCAAGGATGTAGACCTCTGCAGCAGCTCTAGGCACCTTAATTAACAAATATCACATATGTTGTACATGATCAGCTTTATGCAGCTTCTCCAAACCCTTAGTCATGTGATCCCTTATTTTGCCAATATCCACCTTTTTGTACTTCTGGGTCCTGGTGGCTAAAGCCCAGCTAATCTTCATGTCACCAGGGAGAAGGTTGCCCAACTGTGATCACTCCTTCCCGCTAGTTCCTAGAGGTTCACACTGGAGATGATCCCATTCCCACTGCTGAGAACAGCATCAAGGATGGCTTCAAAAATAGTCCCTTGTGGCACCCTGATAGTGCTGAAGGCAGAGGCACTGGATGCCTTACCTTGCACAACGCCAGCGACCTGAGTTCGGGAACAAGCCCAGGCCATCGGCAGGGGAGAGGGAGGATTGAACATCCGGAGGACTGCTCTCCTGTCTTGGAGATGGCGGGATCGTCATCCTGCCTGTTGATTGCCCTTTGGTGGGGGCTGGAGGGTGATGCAGGCAGGGTTGCAGGCAGCCAGCGGGCATGGTGTGCATGTGCCCCCACACGCGCGTGCCTACGCCTTATGCCGGGAGGGAGGGACACCAGAAAATGGAAAACAGTGGCCGTGGGCTCCATGGTGTCCTGAGCCCATTTTGCTGGTCCACTATTGCAACCTCCCCAGATTTGGATTGTGTTCTGGGGAGGGAGGTGGCACTCTTCCTGGCTCCGCCACAGAGAGTAATCTGTGGGGGGTCTCAGTGATATTTGGGGTGGTCAGGCTGGTGGATGAGTGGTGCGGGGCAGAGTTCCTGCCATCGAGTGCACCCAGGAGGATAAAAAAAAATAGTCCCTTGTTGGACACGCTGTTCTAGAAAGTAATATTTGAAAGTAGACAGAAATTCTATACCTACAATTAGCCTTCTCAAGATGCCAGTCTATGCCCTGGTGACTGAATCCCCCAGGATCACCAGTGCATCTGATGTGGCTGCTGTTGTTATTTCCCTAACCAGGTAACCCAAATGACCTGTGCTTTTTCCTGGTCACTGTCATAAACAGCCTGGAAGAAACAGTTTGTTTATCAGTCCATCCTGAAGTTTGTTCATGAAGTGGGGGATTTACTTAGCAGAACAACAGGTGTATGGAGTGTAGTGTTTATAGCTACACATCAGGTGCCTGAGATGGTGTTGCCACCTTCACCTCAGATGTGGTACATCAGATATAGTATAAGTGAACAAAGACAATATGACTGTGACATGCTATTTACTGTATGAGTCCTGTTCCTCCAGGATATGCAAGGAGGAGGTATAGAATCCTCTTCAGTACTCATCTAGCTGCCATGCTTTTCGCAGAAGGGGTCATTCAATCAGGTGAACAGCTGTTTTGGCTGCTGTAGTCAGGTATAACCCATTATGTGAGATATGCAGTGTTGTTACTCAGTCTTCCACACATACATTTATGACTGCTTATAAGATACAGTGGTAGCCAGAGATATGTCCTAGAATATCTAAATGTATCTGGATATTTTACAGGAAATATCGATTAATTTCAATGGGATTTCATGTCATATATCTAGACATACCTTTCAACTGTCCCTCATTATGAGGGACGTCCCTTATTTTACCCCTCAGAGGAGCTCTGTCCCTCATCTTCCCACACTGAAAATGCGCTACTTACACAAAGGAGATGCTGTAAACTCAAGATTTAAAGCGTAATTTCTTAACATTTTATGATGCTGAAGCAAAATTAAACTTTTAGCAAATAAAAGCATAGCACTGTTTTCACCTTGCAGCTTCACATTTTATGATGCATTCCTCATTTCAAGGACAACTGTCCCACATTCTTCCTCATTTTGAGTGGATGTGTCCCTCATTGTAATGACAAAAGGTTGAGAGGTATATATCTAGATATATAAAAAAAATAACTGGGACACATATTTGGCTGCCATTGCTTGCCTGCATGTGTGCAGGAATACAGTTTTTGAGCTCTTCCAAGAATCAGTTTTCACCATACATCACTCATGGGTCTGTGCCAGATGCACTAGTTCCTCATGGGAATGTATAGCTTTAAAAATATTGAGCCAGGGGACAGATGTCACTATATTGATCTAATCTAGGCCTAAGAACTATATTACTCTAAACAGGACTATCCTGACAACAGGTCCTTCAGCTCCTAATGGTGTGTGTTTCCATCTACCTGTATAAAAATAAAGATTTTACTACTACTACTACGTCAGGGACTGCTCTGCCCATGAGGCAGACATATGACGTGGCGCTCGCTGACTGGCCAGCAACCGACACTGGCCCCCTGCTCTCCTCAGTTCTGTTCTTCCCGCCATCGAGGTCGCACTCTGTGGGAGTGTTTGAAACATAGAAACATGGAAGTTGACGGCAGAAAAGGACCACAAGGCCCATCCAGTCTGCCCATTTTTTCTACCTTATGAATATGCCATAGGCCTGTACTCTGTCAATGGCCTGTCTATTTATACTCATCTGTATTGCTCCATTATGCCTATCCCATGCCTGTTTGAAGTCCTGCACTGTATTCATATCCGCCACTTCCAGAGGTAGGTTGTTCCATACATCCACCACCCTTTCTGTGAAAAAGATCTTCCACACATTACCACTTAATCGGCTTCTCTCTAATCTCATGCTGTGTCCTCTTGTCCTGCTATTTTTCTTATATTGAAACATGTTAGACTCTTTCACCTTGTTAATGCCCTTAAGATGTTTGAATGTTTCGATCATATCACCTCTCTCCCTCCTTTGCTCTAGGGTATACATATTGAGCTCCGTTAATCTGTCCTCGTATGTTTTCTGATGCAGTCCCTGCATCATTTTGGTTGCCCTTCTCTGGACTGCCTCTATTTTCTTAATGTCCTTGTGCAGGTACGGCCTTCAGTACTGCATGCAGTACTCCAGATGGGGCCTAACCAGTGTCTTGTAAAGAGGGATTATTACCTCCCTCTTACGACTTGCGATACCCCTACTAATACACCCCAAAATTCCTCTTGCCTTACGTACTGCTTTAGTGGTCTGCTTGGATGATTTCAGGTCATCTGTAATGATGATGCTCAAATCTCTTTCTTCCCTTGTGATTGCCAGCAACTCCCCTCCCAACCTATAGGTGGCTTCAAGGTTTCTCTTCACTATGTGCATGATCTTGTACTTCTTTGCATTAAATCCCAGTCTCTAACACAATGGGGTGTTGCTTCAAGTATTGCATCCTTAATGCTTGCCCACTTTGCCTGCACCCCCTCCTTGTATTTCTTCTTGCCAGGGCTAGCTTAACTCTGTTGGCCACCTTATCAAAGTTAGCTCCCCTGAAGTCCCATATTTTTGCCTTGGAATGGGATGATTTAGTTCTAGTGGCCAAATTGAACCATACCATGTGATGGTCACTGGCCCCCAGGTGACCTTCTACCTGGAGATCTGTGAGCCTTTCCCCTTTAATCAGTACTAGATCCAGGATAGTCCTGTCTCTTGTGGGTTGTTGTACCAGTTGTTTGAGGCCCTCCCCCTGCAGGTAATCCACTATGTGTCTAGTTCTGGCGGATGTTTCTGCTGGTATTGACCAATCTGTATCCGGCATGTTGAAGTCTCCCATTATCAGAACCTCCCCTTTAGCTGTCATGTTTTGTATATCTTCTAACAGTAATGTGTCTATGTCCTACCCCTGGTCTGGAAGCCTGTAGACAACCCCAGTTCGTGTGGTTGTCCATTTCCTGTTTCCAGGGTGACCCACAGTTCTTCTGGTTCCTTATGTGTATTCTGAATTTCTGTAGCTTTGATAGTTTCATTGACATAAAGGGCCACTCTCCCCGCCCCCCTTTTTTTGCACCTCGGTCTCTTCTGAACTGTACATAACTGGGTACTGAAGTCGCCCAAGTGTTGTTACTGGTGAACCATAGCTCACTAATGGCCACCATGTCCAGTTTGGCCTCCATCATTGTTGCCTGCAGGTCTGGGATCTTGTTTTCCAGACTGCGGGCATTTGTGTACATGATTTTCCATTGGCCAGATTTTGGTGTGTTAGTTGTTGGGTAAGGTCCAGCGTTTCCCCTACGCGTCGTATGGGGAGCTGGACCTTTTTCCTTTGCCATTTTTTCTAACTGTGCAATTCTGTTTGTTGCCACCTGCTTGATGCTGTAACTCTCTTCTTAACATTTTTACATCACTGCATCATGAGACAGTTCTGGGCCACCAGTTCTGGTTGACCTTTATAATTTGCTGACCATTTTATGTAACATGTCTTGTTTGTTTGTACATTGATGACGTGGAACCTTTGTAAAAGAGCCATTGGCTCAAAGGTAATAATTCCTAGAACAATAAACTAAACTAAACTAAACTGCTTTTCTTCCCTGTCCTTTTACGGTACCGAACTCTGTTTTTTGTTATTTTCCGAAGTCAGTCGAGTCCGGGTCTCAGGGGCCTAAGAAATCAAAGAAGACAAACTTTCCCCAATACATTGGTGCCTCTGTGGGCAATATATATCTGTCCAGGAGCAATATGACCATTGCTGGACCTGCCTTGATGCACTGTGACAGGGTTGAATAAGACCCTGCCCAATTTGTTATGCAGAAAAAGTTTAAATGCAAGGGTCTGTTCTGTCCTCTCCTTTTCTTTCTCTTGTCTGTCTGGTTGCACAACCAGCTTTTCTTATGAGACCTAGGAACTGATCACTCTGACGGTTTCGCAGTTCTCTGCCTCTCGCTATCTCTCTGCTTTACCTTGCTGTTCTGCCTTTTCTTCCCCCTTGCATATCTGCAGTTATAAAAAATATATGTGAATCCCTGTGTAAAACTGTATGTGAAACTGGGATCCCTTTGTTTAAAACTGTATATAGTTATACTGTTGAGATGATTGCAAAGCTGTTTGGAACTCAAGGGGTTAACTTGAAATGCAGTTTTAAGCCCTTTGCAGAGCTGTGAACAAGGACAGTTCTGGGCCACTATGTTCTTTTTGTTGCACCTGCAAGAAATTGACAAGAACATTTTAGGAAAAACAGGATAACTGTTAACGAGCGGAGGTTGCAAAGACTTGTAAAAAGAGCAGCAATGCTTTTGCTAAAAATAGAGCGAGAGACTGAGATTTGAAATTGAGAAGAAGCACTCAGAAGAAGGACTTTGTTTTCTCTGTTTGTACTGCCTTTGTAAATACTTGTACTGAATAATTTTTTATTTTGCTGTTATTGAGAAAAATAAAACGCTATTTGCAAATGTTGAAACTGCTCCTGGTTTTCCTATACTTACTAACCTGTACCTCGATGATGGGCACAACATGACATGGACTACTACAGTGCTTGTTTCTCTGTGGACTTCAACACACTTGAGATCCACATGATAAAGTGGGGCCAGTCACTCCCCACTTTCGTAGGCAGGCATTATACAAGGGACTTCAAAGTAAGGTCCTTGAGCTCTTCCCTGAGCCCCTACGTAGTACTATATGAGCATACTGAGGGAGATCTGGCCTCTCCTGGT
The DNA here is from genome assembly GCA_016271365.2 of Neoceratodus forsteri. NCBI lineage: Eukaryota > Metazoa > Chordata > Ceratodontiformes > Ceratodontidae > Neoceratodus > Neoceratodus forsteri. Next base: position 244,886,620 of record CM057451.1, read on the forward strand.
CCTCGTTTTGCTGAGACGGAGAGCCTGGAGGAGGGGTCTGTGGGACAACCGGACCCTCCAAGAGGTCGGTTGAGCACCCCACCCTCGGTGATAAGGTTGGAGCTATGTGCTGGGCCTACACTAGTATGCTCCTTGGGGTTGCAGCCCAGCACCACTTCAGCTCCTGGCACTCAGGCCAGTGCTGATGAGTGGAGCGGCACCATCCATGTGGTTGGGTACCCTCCTGATGCTGCTTGCTGCACTAGGAGAGGAAAGGTTTCTGGAGCCAGTGGCCCAATGGAGATCTTCTGGATCTCATCCCCTGAGCAGTCAGATGACCCAGAGGATAAGGACTAGGATGATCCTGACTAGCATCTGAGCTCTGGCAATGAAGAAAACCTTTATGGACCTAGTCCTAGGCCTCTGATGTTCTCAGCATCGCCCCTGGCTATTTCCCAGCCTGGTGCCAGCCACTGCACCGCCCCTCTTCTGTCTCATGGTGGCACCCGAGGTGCTGGGGGTGGCCCTAGTGCTGGGATTGGGGTCCAGTACCAGACACAGTGCTGAGTCAGGTTCCGGCGCCATCCCCAGATCTGACTCTGGTGCTCTTTATGGTGCTGAGGGGGGTTCTGCTGCTGCTTGTGGCACCGGCTCTTGCTCAGCTCAAGTTTCTGATGCTGGGTCTGTTTTTAGGCCTAGGCCAAGGGGCACAGCCCATTCCAGTGAGGTGGGGGCTGGTAGGTCCCGGTCGCCACTTTGCTTCATGTCCAGAGCTTTTGGTGGCTCTGGCAGGAGTTGTAGTGCTGACTTGGGTCCTCTGCCCTCCTCAGAGCCATCTGGGCCTGTCATAGATGGGGATAGGGGCCTCCCTGTGGGACCTCCATGGCTATAATCTCCCCACCTGGGAGTTTCCCCCAAGGGCACCAACTGGACTGCCCCTCTGCAGTTGGGCGTTCTCAGGTGGATGAGTTGGTCAAGTCCTCCCGCAGTCCCCTTTACATTCTTAAAGCCCTGACAGAGGAGCTGGCCTAGTCTTCCATGACTCTCCTCCTCCTCTGCTTACCTCTCCTGCTCCCCTGCGCATTTCGGGTCCTACTGGGCTTTTGACCTGCAGCCAGGTCAGGGCATCAATGAATGCCTTTCCCACCTACTTTATGGCACTAGATCAGGCTATTTTCCAGCCTGAGACCCCAGCACCACCACCCCTTAGTCTAGCTCCTCTTCATTTTTGTCTCCCTCCTCTGAGGAAGAGGACTCTTCCCTTCATCTATCTTCCGATGCTGAGTACCCTCATTACCAGCAGTTCCTTGTGAAGTTGGCGAGGGCGCTGTGACTAACAGACATTTCAGGCCCCAGTCCTGCTCGTCTGACACTGTCCTTCCTTGGGGAGTACAATCATGACTAAGGCTATATTTTTTTACGGGGATCACGGATTTCATGATTTCCATGAAATTTGCCTAATGACATGAAATCGGTAGATCCCCATGAAAATCCTCAATTGTCAACTGTCCTTACTTGCAACACATACTGTAGACTCGGGCTTTGTACACTGTATCATTTCTTTAAAAAAATGACCTGCTTTGGATATTCTGCCTTCTGCTCTGCCATACATACAACTGCGATCTCAATTAAAAAAAATTACCTGCTTTGGATATTCTGCCCTCTGCCCTGCCATACATACATCTGGGATCTCGATTAAAAAAATTACCTGCTTTGAATATTCTGCCTTCTGCCCTGCCATACATACATCCGTGATCTTGATTAAAAAAAATGACCTGCTTTGGATATTCTGCCTTCTGCCCTGCCATACATACATCAGCGATCTCAATTAAAACAGATTACCTGTTTTGGATATTCTATCTTCTGCCCTGCCATACATACATCTGCGATCTCGATTAAAAATAATTACCTGCTTTGGATATTCTGCCTTCTGCCCTGCAATACATACATCCGCGATCTTGATAAAAACAAATTACCTGCTTTGTATATTCTGCCTTCTGCTCTGTCATACATACATCTGCAATCTCGATTAAAAAACATTACCTGCTTCGTGTGTGGTCAGGTGGTCAGCAGTAACAGTACAGCAACATGCCGCCGAACTGGTGAAAATCTAGAGTGCTACTATTTAAAGCAGGACTCCATAGAGAACAGAAGAGCGAAAATGTCCAAAATATTTTTAAACATTCTACTGTTTAGATGTGAATGGAGGGGCCAGTAATGGAGAATCCAGCAGCGTCCTTTACGCTCGTCATGGAGTGCTAGCAGGAACTAAAATATGGGGATAGCTAGGAGATCATCAAAGAAACACTGTGGTTCAAAACAGCAAGTAAACAAAATCTGTTACAGTACTAACCAACTTTTATGTCACTTGGGGAGATTTGTGGTGTGCAGCACTACTGCTTCAGTATCCATGTGGTGTATAAGAAAGAAAATAAAAACTATTTTCCTGCTTTAATAAATATCTACTGTATTTTTAGACCGTGAAGTGCAGTGAAATTACTGTTTTTTTCCCCATGCATATGCCATGAAATTGGCCAGTTTTTACCGTGAAAAAAATACAGCCTTAATCATGACTATTCAGTCATACCTCCATGACCTAGGCCTTTTGTGGAGGCATCTAGAGATGTCTGGCTCCATCCCTCTGCCCCCTCTGCAGCCCCAAGGGACACCCAGTGCAGGTACTGAGCACCTGCAGGGCCTCCAGGAGCCATGCCACAACCTACCTCTGGGTCTAGCTCCTCGACACCCCCTCTGGGCAGTGACGCCCCATGCTTGACCATTCCCCAGAGCTGGACCCTGCTGAGTTTGATGCCTGGGGTTGAAGAGTTTTCTCGGTGGCACACACCATGCTGGGCATCTCGGCATACCAAATGCGCCAGGTGTCCTATGTCAAACAAGTGTGCGCAGTGTTGGGACAGCTGCTGGTGTCCATACCAGACTATGAGCAAACCAGACAAGCCATATATCTTTCTGCACAGGGACTGGAGCTGCGAGACACCAGGCAAGAGTGTCCTATGATGCCAATGAGGTAGCCTCCAGGTTGGTGGGAACTGCAGTCTGCATTAGGCAGACTGCATGGTTTTATCTCTCCAGGTTGTCACCCTTGGCCTGGCTTGGGGTGATTGCCTTACAGTTCCAGGGGTTCCACTTCTTTTCCTGCAGGGCCAGGTGTGAGCTTGTGGGGCATATCCCTGCTCTCAGGCCACTGTTCAAGGGGGCCCACTTCTTCTCCCGCAGGGCCAGGCGTGAACTTGTGGGGTATATTCCTGCTCCCAGGCCACAGGAGCCTCCGCCTGTCCCTGCCAGCCTCTGGTCTTGCCAGACTCATAAGAGGCCCCCACCTCTTTGCATTTTTCCCCACACAGGAGGCGGAGGGAACAACCATTTCCCTCAGGGTTGGCCAGCACCACCCTTGGTGCTAAGCTTGGCAGTCTGACCCATGAGTAATGAATGATGAAGATTGATTCTTGGAAGATTTGGAAATTACGTACTCACCATAATTCTTGATCTTCCAGAATATCTTCACCATTCATTACTGCAACCAAGCCACCTTCCTCCTCAATGGCCAGGCATCTGAACAGTTTTTCTACTTTTCCTTCTGTCTCTATCTCTTTTTTTCTCCATTCTTAGCAGTGCCAGTTTTTTTTTTTTTTTTTTAAGGGGAGGGGGGGAAGAAACACAAATGGGGATTATTTTGCCTCCATTGTGGCCCCCTTTCGTAGTCCTCAAAGAAAAAAATATATATATGTATATCACCAACAAAAAAAAAACACTCTTTTGTTGATTTCCCTTTCTGCTCCAGTCCTCTATCACCTCTTTGTGCTAAAAGAAAAAGAAGGAAATGAGAGAGAGTTTTTGCGCCCCCCCCACCCCATTTTGGGGGCGTCTGCAGCTCATTTGCTGTGGAAGAAGCTCCCTTTTTCCCTTTTCTGTTTCAGGGAGAAAAGGGATATAGGAAAACAGGCATAGGTGAGAACCATGAGAAATATGGTGAAGCTCCAGCTCAGGCTCCTTCACCGACTGGTGCAGCTCTCTCTTTCCCTTACGGTGCATAGAAACATAGAAATTGTTGGCAGATAAGGACTGCCAGGCCCATCTAGTCTGCTCATACTCGGTCAGCAGCTCTTGCACTTCCTTCAGGTCAGCCTGCTACATTTTTCTTTCTCCTACTCCCTTTCTCTGGGGAAATTGTTTTGCTGAGAAAGAGGGGGATATGGTACATAACTGTAGGATATCTTCATTTTTATCAATTGGTATGTCTGCTTTCTAGTAGGGATCGCTTCCTCCCAATTCATTGTTTTTCATTCTTGGGATTGCTCTGTTGGCTTCTGAACCCATAGGTGTCTTCTCTTCAATTTGAGAACCTTGCCTAGTATTACACTTCTTGAGCCCCCCTCTCTGTCTGATTACTGTGCTTCAGGAAAACTGAACTCCTTCAGTAATTTGCATCCCCTAGTTTTGCATTGGTAATATGGGATCCCCAAGTCTCTGACCCCTCTGCAGTTCATGCAGTCTGCAGGTGGAGGACCTTTTCTGGTAACACGGTATCTTCCCTTGTCAATCTTCACCATTCATTACTGCTGAGTGTAAGGTGGAGGCTTGCACCTGCCACGGGAGCTTTTTTTTTTTTTTGGAGGAAGGAGTCGCGCCAGTGGTGCCACCCACGTGGCTTATGCACTGCGCGGAGCACACAGGTTGATTGTTAGGCACCGCAGACTACTCCTCCACCCCAGTTCTGTTTCTCCCACTGTCGAGGCTGCACCTGCTGCATGAGTTACTTGAACAGTTTTCCACTATGCCATTTGGCCTTCATCTTTCGACGACGCCTTTTCACCTCCTCATCCCGGTTTAACTCATCATGATGCTGTTGAAAGACCTGTAAGACCATTCTGTTTATTTTTACTGATGGCGCCAGGCTCTTTTGCTACAATTTGGGTATTATTTTCTTACCATGTCAGGTTCAGGAGCAAAAAGAAAATCCAAAGTGGAACATGCCCCCATGCGTCAGTGCCCTTTTAGCCAGCATTTTTCCATTTCGGACCAGCATGATTTTGTTTGCAGTGCCTGGGACCCAATCATGATATGGACCATTGCAACACCTGCTTCTCTATGGACTGCTATGTTCTCGAAGTTCGCATGTTTAAAGTCGGCAGAACTCTGCCGACTTTTGGAGGGCAGCATCGCTTGCAAGTCGCCAAGGCCAGGACACTTGACCCTTCCTCCAGGTTCCCTCCTGGGTCTATACAGCCCGGTGAGGAGGAGGAGGCCTCTTTTGTGGTGTTGGGGGAGCAGCATAACTCCCTGTGGAGTTGTGTTGCTGGCACCTGCCCAGCAGTCACCTCCATGGAGGTGCAGGCTCCCCCAGTGTCACAGCCCATGGCTGCTGGGCCTGGCACTGGCAGACTCTTGGTGCCACCTCCCAATGCTGTCCAAGATCTCAGCGCCGCTCACGTTGCCGGTGATCAGGATGGCGTCGTGGGCGGTGCTGTGTCCCATGGTGGTGCCGCACCAGGGGCCCTCCCGGGGTCACTAGCCTGGAGGTCTGCCTGGTCTCTTCCTCTTCAGAGGAAGATGACTCGCAGGCTGATCTGGACTGGCACCCTGACTCCTTGGAGTCAGAGAGCCTCTTGGGATGCAGTACCAGGCGGCCCAGAGGCCCTATGCCGGAGTCCCCGGACCTTGTTTTTTTTTTTTTTTTTAAATAAACATTTTTATTTTGTTTTTACAAAAACTCATATATCCATATTCATACAGAATGCAATACATACTGTATACTCATTTGTTAACATTGTACAGCATTTTAAATCAGTTAATTTCCATATCCAAGACTGATTGCTAGTCCTTAAAAAACAAATAACATTAAGTTTACAAGTTTTACGGCTCCAATCTTGCACCAAGGATATTGTGTTAAATGCGTTGAAGGATTCAGCATAATCACTTAATGAAGTTGTCCAGGTAGGTTCATTCTTGTCACGGGGCGACCTCCAAATAGCAGTCAAGGCAGATAGAAGTAATATTCTCTGGGTTTGTAATACCCCTAACAGGTGTAATAGTTTATTAACCCTTATCATGGAATGAATTCCAGGTAATGTTCTAGTTGGTAAGAAACCCATCTTCCCCATCTATTGTTAAAACATTTTTTCTATTATTCAACTTGGATGAAATACGCTCCACATTGTACACTTCGTATGTTAGGCTTCTCCAAGATTCCTTTGCCAGAATTACATTTGTGAGCCAGAGTCTAGTTATGACTTTTTTGGCTATCAAAATTAAGAGTGTTACCATTTTATATTGGACCCAGTTGACTTGACTGCCCAGGGAAGGGGTCGCCGTCAGGACAAACTCTGGGGTGAGCCATTCAGAGATGTCAAACATACTGCTAAGTTCTGCCAAAATGTCTTTCCAGTACCTAAGAAGGAGTGGGCATGACCAAAATATGTGTTTGTGTCCCGCTAGGGAGTGACCACAGCCTCTCCATCAACAGCCCCTCTCCAGCATCCCAAATTTAGCATGAATGTCTGGAGTTCTAAAGAATCTAACCCTGGTCTTCCAGGCAAATTCTCTACAATATGCAGTCGATGAGGCTTTAGAGTAGAAATAAGTAGATTTTAGCCAGATGTCTAGGTTCAGATCTATGTTTAGTTCCCTGGCCCACCTCAATGTAACCCATTCAAAATCTGCAGCTCCTTGTGGACGAAGTGCCTGATAAAGATTACTAATAATATGTTCTTGGATTTTCCCTTTTAAATTATGTATAATTACAGTTTTACCAGATCAGACGGGGCCTCTGCTATTCTAGTGAGTGAATCTGCGATGGGGAGGAGTTTGTTTTTAAGGGCCAGGTAAATTTGGTATTCACTTGGGAGTAGCTTATATATGTATTGTAAATAAGAGAAAGCGTAAACACCTAAGAGGCCTACTAGCTGGAAAGTAAAGTTAATAGAGTATTGTTCCCATTTTCATAGTGACTGCCTCAGGGAAGGTGTGCAAAGATCTGTATTATAAGCCAAAGCTGCCAGATAGTATTTCTCATATGTGGTTAAATTAAACCTAGTCACACAGAACCAGCTTTTAAGAAATTCTTCTGAAATTTTCATAAATCGAGACAAGGGATAACATCTCGAGGGGTCTCCCAGAAGATGGGGGGTTTCTAATCCATTTAAAGTTATCTCTGTTTCTTTCCAGTGTGCGGTGTAGTGGGTGTTCATGATTAAGAGGGCCGTACGGCATATTTTTTCAAATCGGGCAAGTTTAGTCCTCCTTGCATCCTAGGAAGTTGTAGTAGGGTATATTTCACTCTAGGTGTCCCCCCTCCCCATATAAACCTTGAGATCAGTTTGTCCCATGACCTGAAATAAAAATCAGAAGGGAAACTGGGTAAGGTTTGTAAAAAAAATAATATGCGGGGTAAGACATTTTGTTGAATAGCTTCAACACGGTTGATCATTCCCAGGAACATCTGTGTCCATTTAGAAAGATCAATGGCAATCTGTTGAGTAATTGGTTCCAAATTTACCATTTCTAAATGCAACAATCTAGAAGGGATTTTAATTCCTAAATACCTCATTTCTACTCTGTGCCAGCGAAATGGGAAATCAGCTTTCATCTGTCGAGAAGGTGTAAAAGAAAAGTTAAGAACCTCTGTTTTAGAGCAGTTTATTTTATATCCTGAAAGCTCTCCAAAAATATTGAATTGATCCCAGACCACCGGGACAGAGGTTTCAGGGGAAGCAAGAGTCAATAGGAAATCATCCGCAAATAGGTTGAGTTTATATACTTTACCCCCCCCAATGGAATCCCTTCTATATTAGTTTGTTTTCCAAGGTTGGCAGCCAGGGGTTCTAAATATAGTGTGAATAAGAGTGAGGATAATGGACAACCCTGTCTAGTGCCTCTAGATAGCGGGAATGGGGGGGGGGATTGATCCGTCTAACTTAAGGTAAGCTATAGGGGAATGATACATGGCCTGGAGTTGGGTAATGAATTTCTCCAGGAAAGCAAAATGCTGTAATGTGGCCCAAAGAAAGGGCCACGACACCCTGTCAAAAGCCTTCTCAGCATCAACTCCAAGAAGAATTAAAGGTATTTTTCTTTGAATAGCATATTCAGAGAGTAGTAAAAATTGGCGCACCGCATCATGTGCTTGGCGTTTCATTATAAATTCCACTTGATCTTTATCTATAAGCTGGGGCAAGAATATGTCAATTCTGTGGGCCAGAACTGACATGAAAATTTTATAATCACAGTTTAGTTTTGAATGGGACGGTATGAGGCCACTAATGTAGGGTCCTTTCCTGGCTTGGGGATAGCTGTAATTTCAGCATACCACCAGGAGGGCAGAGGGAGGCCACCCTCCTGAATTTCTGTAAAAGCTGGTAGCATGATGGGTAAAAGTAGTTTCTGGAATTTTTTAAAGAACTCATTCGGGTATCCATCTGGTCCCGGAGCTTTTTGGGTTTTTGTCTGATTGAGAATTGTTTTAATTTCTTGTTCTGTAATAGGACATAGCAGCCCCTCCGCCTGTTGAGAAGTAAGATGGGGTAAGGGTGTACTCTGTAGATATATGGCCAGCTGTTGAGGGGTGGAGCAGGCATCTTCAGTGTATAGAAGCCTATAAAAGTTGGCCACAGTTTGTCTAATGGCTGTGGGGTGGGACAGGAGCTGATTAGTCTGAGGGTTTCTAATTTTGGTGACAATTGCTTGTTGTTTAAAACCCCTGAGACATCTAGCCAAGTTCCTGGCCCCTCTTGGGCCCCCCTCGTAGGACCTGAGTTTTAAGTATAATAGCTGTTGCTCTATTTTTTGGTCCGTTAATCTCTGGAGCTTCTGTTTGGTAGCCAACAATTCAGGTTTAACTGAATAGTCTCCCTGATATAGCTTCTTCTGTAAATCAGAAAGAGCCTCTAGTAATTCCCTTTCCTGTTTTTCTCTTAAGTCTTTTTTTATAAGTGGAGTATCTGATATCACCTCTTAAAACCATTTTAAGAGTGTCCCACTTAATGGTTGAAGAGGTTTCAGGGGAGACATTATCTGCTTGAATAATTGGTATATGATTTTTAACCAGTTGTATGAATTTCGGATCTTGTAGATGAGATAGGTTAAATCGCCAGAAATTTTGCCTTCTAGCTTTTGCAACTTCTATTTTTAAAAACAAGGGAGCATGATCTGATAATATAGATGTCCCCACATATATGTCCCTAATAGATTCAAGGTGTTCAGTGGAGGATAGGAAATAATCCAATCATGCCAAAGTATTGGTTTTGGGGGAATAGTGAGTATAAGCCCTAACTGAAGGGAAGAAATGTCTCCATATGTCTATAAGACCAAGTGTAGGGAGGGCTTGTTTTAAATATTTTTGGAGGGTCGAAGCTCTGTGTTTAGAGGTATTGGAGAAATCCAAGGTAGTATTTAGGGTGACATTCAAGTCCCCTCCTATGATACACATACCCTGTGCTAGAGGCAGCAATACATCCAGAAATCCCTGGGCTATTCGGGTCTTACTCCCCGGAGGAAGGTAGACCAAGGCCAGCTTGATCTGTTTAGAATAAATTTGGCCTGTGACAATTGCATAGTTCCCGTCCCTATCCACAATCTGCTTCTGCATATTTATTTATTTATTTATTTTATTTATTTGCTTTTAGTGACCGGGTGGGTGCACTAGGCATAGAGATGCCTAGTTTCAGGCACGACCCGGGAGGATACAAAAGAAAACAATGCATGAGCAGTACAATGTGATGCAGCACAGGGAAGTAAACAAAGGGATGGTAGAAAGACAACAACTTAGCAACTGAGTGATATACAGAGTTAACACTGACAAAATTTATACACAGAACAGTTAGAAAAAAATCAAAAAAATATAAACAAGTGCCAACAAGTCAGTATAGGTACTAACCGGAGAGTACTAAATACAGTAAGTGCCATCACTAGGCCAAAAACATAGAGAAGTAAAAAGAGGAGGAGATGGGGCAGTAGGAACAGGAAGAAAGGAGGTAAGAAGGATGAAGGCGTGCAGGGGAAGGGTAAGGAGGAGGAGTGTGCAGGAAGGACTTGGGTGAGGATGGAAGGAATGAATGAGCTAAGGAGGATGGAAGCAGGTACAAGGATTTGAGGCCAATAGATATTCATGGTGGAGCTTCTTGAATCCAGCATGGGTAGGGGCTAGACGAACAGTTTGAGGGATGGAATTCCAGTACTTATGGGCCGCGTAAAAGAAAGCACGAGTCCCCTTAGTGGTTTTGCATCTAGGGATGGAGAGAGGGGCTTGGCCATTAGATCGGAGACCATAGGAGGGAGTATGAGAGTGTAGCAAGGAGGCGAGGGACTGGGGGAGGCCTGATCTAATTATACCATCAATTAGAGAGCCATAGGACAGAAACTGGTGAGCAGCAGGGCTGGGCCATTTTAGGTCAGCATAAAGTTGACAATGATGTTTGAACCGAGGTGATGCAGAAGCATAGCGGCAGATGTTATTATAGGCAGTATCCCATTTATGAAGGGAGGTCTTAGATGCCCCTAGGTAGGTGACTGAACCATAAGCCAGGGCTGGGAGCAGTAGGCCTCAAGCTACGGCAAGCCTGGCTGATGGTGTGAGGGCGTATCTAGTGTGGTAGGCACCTTCAATTTTAGCATTCACAGATTTGCAGGTAGCGGTGATATGGAGGTCAAAATCCAGGGATTCATCAAGGAGAATGCCCAGATATTTGAGGGAGCTAGTTGTAACTACTGGGGAACCATTGGCACTAGATATTTGGAGGGCGTTGCTATTTGCTTTGAGTCTAGCTGGAGAGCCAAAAAGCATGGAGTGAGTTTTGCTAGCATTAAGAGCAAGGTTATTTTCTGCTAGGCAGAACTGAATGTCTAAGAAGTCAACAGCTAGGGAGTGGTTACTATCCACGGTATTACTACCACTGCAGTAAATGACAAGGTTATCCGCATACAGCAATGTCGAGCAGGCTGGGGCAAACGATGGAAGGTGATTTATAAAAATAGAGAAAAGTAGCGGGCCGAGTATGGAGCCTTGGGGAATTCCCATGAGTATAGGAGAAAGATTTGACCTGGCTGAGTTAAAAGCTACAGCCTGCATCCAGTCCGGATAGATAACTATTGAACCAGGCAACTGTTTTGGTGGAGAAACCAAAAGAGCAGAGTTTTGTTAGGAGAAGGGCATTGTTAACAAGGTCAAATGCCTTGGTTAAGTCAATGAAGATAGCACCTGTCAAAAGACCGGATTCCATAGCAGCATAGATGTCATTAGTAAGTTTTAGGATGGCAGTGGAAGAACTGTGGCCTTTGCGGAAGCCATGCTGGGAATCTGAGAGGAGGTTGTGCTCCTGAAGGTATGCTATAGTTTGGGTAGCCACTAATTTTTTGAGGATTTTGCTGAGCACGGGGAGAATGGCAGTAGGTTGGTAGTTAGACATGTCTTTAGGATCACCTTTCTTAAGGATGGGAGTAATTCTGGCTAGCTTCCAGATCTTGGGAACTATGCCGTGACATATTGATAAGTTAAAAATTTTAGTTGAAGGGGAGGAAATCAGAGGGGCAGTGACTTTCAGTAGCCGGGGTTCCAGTCCATCAGCACCTGAGCTAGTGCTATCGGAGATGGAGAGTAGCAGCTTTAGGACTTCAGTTCTGGTAATGGACCGAAACCTGAACGGTGGATGAGAAGGTGCCAGTTCTGTGTCAATGGAACTAGAAATGGGGGGAACAGGGGGGAAAGAGGCTGAGTAGCCAGATAGATCAGAGAAATGGCTGTATAGTGCGTTGGCTATGGTCACAGGATTATTACAACGCATGCCGCTTAGCAGCATGTCATTAGTAGTGGAAGCTTTATTGGCTCCAAGAAAGTTTTTATGAGAGAACAAAATTTCTTGGAGTCACCAGCAGATTTCGTTAATAGGTGCTTGCAGAATGAGCTTTTGGCGAGGCGAATATTCCTTTTGCAGGAATTTCTCTGAGCTCTATAAACATTATAATCTACTTGTAGTGATAAGGCCTTGAAATGCCACCAACTTTTATCCCTAGCCCTGAGTTGAGAAAGAAGATCTTTGGTGAGCCACTTAGTCTGTGTACCCCGTACATGGCGTGTGACTCAGGGAGCATGGATATCCTGGAGACATCCAAACTTTGCAAGAAAGTAGTCAAGGGCTGATTCAGCATTAGAGGAGGCAAAGATGGGAGACCAGTCTATCATTGAGACATCATGCATAAAATGTGCCGGATTAAGATTAGCCAGATTGCGGAAGGTGATAAGTTTTGGAGGGGGAAATGGTGGTCTTGCAGCATGCCAGATGCAGAAAATTGGGGAGTGATCACTTATAGCATCTGCTAGGGTACCAGAAGCCACTATACTGTCGAGACAGTTCGTAAGAGCCCAATCAATTAGTGTACTGGAATGGGGGGGGCCATAACCCTTGTAGGGTCAGTGATTAGTTGGTGGAGGTTATGGCCATGTACGACGGTTTGGAAGGACTGGCCAGCTTTACTAGTCCAGTTTAGGTTTAGATCTCCCATTATGAGGATCCCTTTACGTCCAACGGCTTTGTCCACCTGGGATAGGAGTTCCTTAAGACCAGCAATGCTACCAATAGGAGGGTTATATGTGCACACTATGTGCAGTTTCTTCGAACCTAGTTGTAAGGTGGCATGAATAGCTTCACAGTGCGAGAGGGTGAGAGAGACATTTTGGTGTAGTGATAGGTGGGGTTTAAAGAGGATTGCAACACCACCACCAGGTTTAGATGTGGGCCTATCTTGCCGGAGTATATTGTAGTTTGGTAACATGCACAGGTGATCAGGGATGGAGGGTTTGAGCCAGGTTTCAGACAGACACAAGATGTCCGGGTTATATTGAGTAGCCCAAGCCTCTAGTTCGGTTAAGTTATGAGGAAGGCTCTGATGTTTAGATGAACAATATGCAGACCTTTAAAATCTTGCCAAGCTGAATCATTGTGGGAGATGCTACCTGCAGGTCCTGGATTGAGTTCAATATCTCCTGCTAACGGAAGTGACAGGAGGAGCAGGTACCACAGTTTATGATGAGAGAATGGTGTGGGCAGGAGTGGAAAGGAGGAGGGAGGGTGGAGTGTATATGCAGCATGGTATGAGATCTTGTTAGAGACAAAGAGGAAGGAAGGCAAGGGCAAGTGGGATGATTTAAGCATATTGGACGAAATAACATTAGGTGTGAGGAGTTGCCATCCCAGGAAAGTGGGCATCTTAACAAAGGCATCCACATGAGAGGAGCAAGAATAGAGACAAGTTGAAAGATTGCACAAGGACTTAGAGCCCTGTAGTTGGATTGTGAGTGGACCATGTTGGGGAAACTGACTAATGAGAGAGGTAGTAGTTAATAGGTGAGGGAGATACTACTAAGGATTGGAGGATTTAGGGTAGAGAAAGATTACACAGACTACACTTCAACTTAGCAGACCAGGGAGGATAAAACTCCAGTGTATTTAGAGCAGGTTTCAGAGAGCCACCTAGTGGCGAAATAGTATAGGCTGCAAGTGAGAAAGTGAGGAGATAGTTAAAATCCTTAAGTGGGTGGTAGGTAGGCGGAGCAATACACACTATATAACAAATGCTGACCAAGGGTGGGTATGGTGGTGGACGGGTGGGGAGCAGCCGCATAGCGGCTGCGGGGAATCAGGCTCGGTGCAGCAGATGAGAAGTAGATTAATGCTTTGAACAGGGGTATGAATATTCAGCTGAAACGTACTTTTAGAAGCTACTGCAGTAGGGCTGTAGCAGTGCTACAAGGGGAACAATCAGCATTTTGAAGCTGGCTGCCCGAGTCCTCGCTATGTTTCAAGTTAAATTAACTCTCTGGCACCCTCAAAATTTAAAAATAAATCAGGTCCACGCCTGGGGAGCAGAACAAACACAGTTCAGTAAGATTTAGCAAAAACAGTGCAAGTTCCCTAGACGTTAGGAGGTGGTTGGATGGAGTCCAAAAAAGGCGCCAAGATTTAACTTTGGAAGAAACGGCTACAGAAGCTTGGTGTAATGCGGTTCCAGGCAAATGCAGACAAAATTACCTCGATTGCTTATGGCGACGGCTTGCTCCAGGGTAGGGTGCCCTCCTTAGTCAGGGCTGGGGAGAAAGAAAGAGAGTGTGCAGACAGTTAAATAGGGTTAGGTAAACATCAGCAGACAGGTAATTGGAGGAGACAGAAAGATGGGAGGAGAAAGGGGTAGTGTGGTAGAGGGAGCGAGCAGAAACAATCTCAGGGAGATCAGAAAACTGTAACAATTCAAACAAGCAAGATCTGAATACAATTTAGTGGTGCATTAAACATAATTTCGGCATCAGCATTAGACAGAAAATTGGCCACAGTAAAACAAGCAAACAGCTGTAAAAAATAAAAATAGCACTAGAGAAACAAGCAGAACATTTTAAACATTCCAGTCTGTAAAATTGACTGTATAGCATCTAAGCACAAGCTCATTTCATAATACTGCAGCCCACCGTCTGCTCCCAGGAGTGAAAAAGCCCTAAAAAGGGACCTAGCCTGGATGAGAGACCTATCAGGGAGGAATCCCACTTAATTTGAATCAAGCTCGGTGCAGCAGATGAGAAGTAGATTAATGCTTTGAGCAGGGGTACGAATATTCAGCCGAAACATACTTTTAGAAGCTACCGGGCAGTAGGGCTATAGCGAGTGCTGCAAGGGGAACAATCAGCGTTTTGAAGCTGGTGCCCAAGTCCTCGCTATGGTTTCAAGTTAAATTAACTCTCTGGCACCCTCAAAATTTAAAAATAAATCAGGTCCATGCCTGGGGAGCAGAACAAACACAGTTCAGTAAGATTTAGCAAAACGGAGCAAGTTCCCTTGACGTTAGGAGGTGGTTGGATGGAGTCCAAAAAAGGCACCAAGATTTAACTTTGGAACAAACGGCTATAGAAGCTTAGTGCAACGTGGTTCCAGGCAAGTGCAGATGAAATTACCTCGATTGCGTAGGGCGACGGCTTGATCCAGGGCAGGGTGCCCTCCTTAGACAGGGCTTGATTGCTTAGGGTGATGGCTTGCTCCAGGGCAGGGTACCCTCCTTGGACAGGGCTCGATTGCTTAGGGCGACAGCTTGCTCCAGGGCAGGGTGCCCTTCTTAGACTGGGCTCGATTGCTTAGGGCGACGGCTTGCTCCAGGGCAGGGTGCCCTCCTTAGACAGTCCCACCTTCCAGAAGCGTGGGATGATGCCACCACTACCTGAAATCCCCAGGCCTTCAATTTAGAGTGTTCAATTTAGGAAAGATGAGTTTCCTGAAGGAGAATTACATCAGTACTATTCTGTTTGAAGCAGTGCAGTAAACGTTTACATTTAATGGGATTATGGATGGCATTAATATTAAATGACATAATTAGTGATGTGTTTGCCATAATTTACTATGCAGTAGCAAATATCACTTTTTTAAGGAGATCTCCCTCTATCCCTCTCCCTGACCCAGAGAGGAACCCCAGGCCCAAGATCCCAATACCCTTCTGTATTTTAAGATGGATCATCTGGTATATATCATTAATGGGTTGTGAGACCTGTTGTATTGTCTTATTTAGCCTTTGTATATAATCATTTCCCTCATCTCTAATAAATTTGAGCAGTATTGCATATAACCATTCATCAAACATTAACTTGTATGCCAACAGGGCATAAGAGAACATATATAAACTTAATAACCAGATAATAGGTAACTTTAGCAGGGTACCTCTAAACTTAATAACAAAGCATACATATTTAAAAGTAGCAGTTGTCATTGCCACGTTCCATATATCAGGTACAGGTAGGTCATAAACATTTTTTTTAGGTTCTTCCAAGGTAGGGGAAACTTTTTTTTGTTTCCCTATAAATACTGGGGGAGCATAGGTGGAATTAAGCTTCAACCCAGATTGAGGGTTAAAGTCGAGGCCAACCGTGCCTCGGGCCCTCTTTGGGCTTGCAAGGCCCAAAAATAAGAAAAAAGGTTGTGCAGAGGAAAGGAAAAGAAAGAAAAACAGAAAAAAAAAGTTGGAGGGGGTAAATGTCCCATGAAATCTGTTGAAATGGGTGCCCATAGAACTCCGCTGATCACCGTTGTCTCTTTCCTAACTGGTTAAAAAAGGAAAAAGAACAAAAAGTTTGAAAATCCCAACGAGCCCCGGGAAACCAATAACAGCAGGCAACCTGCTACAGATGATTAAACTTGTATTTCCAGTTTATTTTTTAAGAAAGAAAAAGTGTTCAAGCTGAAAAAGTGGATGTCCTCAATAGCCCAATCTTAATGTTGTGGGGAAAGGACACAAATAGAAGAAAAAACGAGGAGGGGAAATATCCCCATTAGGTTAAAGTACCAAAAAGAACGAGGTGAGGTAGATAAGCCATTCCTCTCCAAATAAATCTGAGTCCAAATGTCATATTTTCCTGGTTTCAGTAGAGAGTAAAGCTTGGTATAGGTCCCGACCAGAACACATAGTGAAAATAACAAAGAAAAAAGAAATGTTCCTTTTCTCATCACTCTTCCCTCTTCCTCCCTCTTTCTTTATAGCAGATCTCGAAACATATTGGGGGGGGGGAGAACATCGAGGAGAAGCACAGCCTCCAGGTCTCACCCTGACAAGTGACTGCATGTCTCCCAGATACAGAGGGTTTAACAATACGATCTAGAGTCAAGGGTGACCCAGAGGTTTAGGCCTGGGTATAAATGTTACTCCCTGCCTCAGCGCCTCCTTCCCCTCGCACCATGCCCCTTCCCCCTTACCTCTGGCCTCCTATGGCCAGTTGCAATAAATGCAGAAATAATACAGCTACCAAGTTTTAAATATTCTTGGATGTAGAGGCATCTCTGCTGAATTTAGCAAGTCGCTGTTTGTTTAGGATCCTGAGTGTTGGGGGCATTTCTTCTCCCTTCTGAGGTGTGTGCTGATGTAGTTGCATTCTGCCAGCACGGTGACTGTGGGGCCTGTGACGCACTCAATTGAGGTCTTCCTGGAAAAGCGATACCTTATGCGGTCGGAGTCTCACGAGCCTCCACTGCTGTGGAGAATTTCAACTTCCCCTCTGGCATGAAAACCACAAGCTTTGCTGGGTAAGACGTGCTAAATTTGATGCCTTTGGCCTTCAGCGTGGGGAGCAATGGGAGGTAAGCCCTACGTTGTTTCATCGTTAGTGGTGCGTCGTCGTGATCCATGTAAAATTTGGTTTGCCCACAGAAGACCTTTTGTTTGCACTAAGCAGTCAGTAAGACTTGTTCTTTGACCGCATAATTATTGAAGCGGGCAATGACTGAACGTGGGGTGGCCGTTGGAGAAGAGGGTTTCGGTGCCAGAGCCCTTTGCACCCTTTCCAGATCTAAGGATAAGTCCTTGGGGAGATTGAGAGCTGTTCGCACTAAGTCTGACACAAATTATTTTATTTTGTGGCCTTCAGTCCCTTCAGGGATACAGTAAAGGCGTATGTTTTTGCACTGAGCCCGGTTCTCTGCATCTTCTTGACGGGCTGCTAACATTTCTTGTTGTTCCTGTAGCTGTTGAACCGAACTGTCCAGATCATCAACTCTATTTTTAGTGGCAGTAATCTGGCAGTCAGTATCGTCCGCTCGCTGTTCTAATAGGGTTAAGTCTCTATGAATTTCTGCATATAGTTGTTTGGTATCAGCCCTGAATACACAAAGTTTGTGATAAATTGTGTGTAACGAGTCAGTCAAATTGAGTCAGTGTCAGTGGCTCAGTAGGTAACACACTCGCCTCTGAAGCCGGGAGATCAGAGGGCTGTGGGTTCAGTTCTCACGTCTGGCACTCGGGTTAATATCCCAGTACTGACACTGTAGTGCAGCATGAGAGGGATGCTGCACTTCTGAGGTGCCGTCTTTCAGATGAGACGTTAAATCGAGGTCCCATCTGCCTGGATTGGTGGTAGTTCAGGTGGATGTTAAAGATGCCATGGCACTTATCGAAAAGAGTAGGGGAAATTTTTATTGAACATTCAAAAACAAAGCATAACACAAGAAATAATCATGAAATCAAGTCAAAAGATACCCTGAATAACCACCACATCAATATCCCACACAAAATAAAAATAAAAAGAACCTTTATCCAAAACAATAAACAAAAAAATACAGGATCACTGAAATACATCTTTGTGTTTTTGATTTTTCGAAGAAAAAAAAACAAAACTCTAAAGCTAAACCAAAAAAGGCTACAAATAGTAAAATCATCCCACCCATCCTATATTCTGCCATAATCTAGAACCTACAATCTGTCCCAGTGTGCGAAATTCATACGCGCATACCTTATCAAGTTCTCCCAGAACAGCAAAAAATACATCCTGTTGCGTAATCACTTTACCCTGTAAAGATCTTTGACATCATGCTTGCCATAATGACCATTTTAGACAATCCAAAATAACATACACAGAGCTCTTCACTCATTTGCACCATGATGCAGGAATTTGACCCAAAACCAAGATATCATAAGTCATGGTTTTAAATAAAACTTCACCCCACCAACCCGCCAATTGTGTCCAGAAACCCTGAGCATGTACACATTCAAAAAATAAATGCTGTATTGTCTCGAAATGACCGTCACATAAAATTTCAGCACAGCTCCTCTCTGCAAGCTGCTTATAGATACATAGACAGTGTCGGCAGATAAGGGCCTATGGCCCACCCAGTCTGCCCATTTGAGCTTGTAAGTTCAGTTTGTTTTCCTAGAAGTCTGTTGCTCCTTACCCCTGACCTCCAGAATTCCTTTATGTCTATCCCATGCATTCTTAAATCCCGTGATTGTTTCAGCCCCCGCTTCTGATTTCCCCGTACATTCAGTTTCTGATGACCACAGAGCCATACCAAATCCTGCATTTTAAGGGGGATCCATGATTCCACAATACTGTCTAATAAACACTTACGCCCAGATATTCAAAAGGGTTGCGCATGGCGCAACCCACTGATGCGCATGGTGCAACTGTGTGATATTCAACCGGGAATTGCGCCTGGCACAAATCCCAATGTGCAGGAGAGCATCGGTAATGTATGCAGGCGCAGGTGGGGGGGGGGCGTGCCCATGTATACTCTGCACAGCCCGATATTCAGCCCGGGATGTGCTGAGCCATGCATGTGCAACCCCTACTTGCGCCGCACAAAGTTGATCCCAAAAAAGAAGGATCAACGGCTGGCCACCCACAGATGAGCTGCCGTATTGCAGGGCGCAACACTGCAGCTGCCACCTGTGGGTGGCCACCCGTGCTCCGGCGGCACCCCCCCCCCATGCCCGATCACGGGCATACCGACAGATATAACCCTCCTTACTCCCTGGTGGTCCAGTGGACCATTGTCATCCCGATCGCGAGACTGAATAAAATATAGTACACTCCTAACTCCCTGGTGGTCCAGTGGACCGCTGTCATCCCTGTCGTGGGATTGAGTAAAATATAGTACACTCCTAACTCCCTAGTGGTCCAGTGGATCTCTGTGAGCCCGATCGCGGGCTTCAGTAAACTAAAAGCCTATCCAATATCCCTGGTGGTCCAGTGGACCGCTGTCAGCCCGATCACAGGCTTCAGTAAACTAAAAGGCTATCCAATATCCATGGTGGTCCAGTGGACCGCTGTCAGCGCAATCGCGGGCTTCAGTAAACTAAAAGCCTATCTAATATCCCTGATGGTCCAGTGGACCGCTGTCAGCCCGATCGCGGGCTTCAGTAAACTAAAAGCCTATCCAATATCCCTGGTGGCCCAGTGGACCGCTGTCATCCCGATCGCGGGCTTCAGTAAACTAAAAGCCTACCTAATATCCCTGGTGGTCTAGTGGACCACTGTCAGCCTGATCGTAGGCTTCAGTTAAATAAAATCCTATCCAATATCCCTGGTGGTCCAGTGGACCCCCCCATCCCATCCGTCCACTGAGCCCCACGCCCTCCCCGGGCAGCGAAGCGGCAACATCCACCCACCTAACACCCCGTCGCCGCCCGACTGACACCATCAGTGGGGCTGTAGCGCCATTGATCCACAGCGTGCCAGCCAATGGGCTTGCTGCCCGTACATACATTACATATTCCAGATATGTGAATGGATCCATTCACATATCTGGAATGTGTAGTATGGTACGGGCTGCACGCCCATTGGCTCATGCTGTGGACCAATGGGTGTACAGCCCTACCAATGGTGTCAGGCGGCGGGGTGCTGCCACCTACTGCTGCCCGGGGGGGGAGCGGGGCGGTGGGGCTCAGTGGACGGTTGGGGAGGGGGGTTCCATTGGACCACCAAGGATATTGGATAGGATTTTATTTAACTGAAGTCCGTGATTGGGCTGACAGTGGTCCACTGGACCTCCAGGGATGTTAGATTGTTCTATATTTTACTCAATCCCGTGAACAGGATGACAGCGGTCCACTGGACCACCAGGGATGTTAAATTGTTCTATATTTTACTCAATCCCACAATCGGGATGACAGCGGTCCACTGGACCACCAGGGATGTTAGATTGTTTTATATTTTACTTCAGCCCGCGATCGGGCTGTGGGGCACATTGCCACACTGCAGGGGGTGTCAGTCCCCAATGGCTGCTGCCTGGCAGGGCGCCAGGCGTAAGTCACTAGGGATTGGCACACCTGCATGCAAATGGGGCCATAATGACATGCAAATGGCCCCATTTGTGCCTTGCATGCATTATGGCCCCATTTGCATGTCGACTTTTGAATATTGCAGTTGTTGTGCCTAGCACAATGGAACTTGCACTAGCGCATCCCCATGCTCCACTCTGGCCACTGGTGCTGGCGCAGTGCCACTGCACCATGTGCACTGCGGGTGGCCAGGGTGCGATATTCAACGATGCTGAGCCATGGCACAGCTCCGTTGAATATCGCCCTGTCCACACCCCTGAGCAGCCAAATTGAGCTGTGCCCGGGCTTGCGCCACAGCCTGGTGCAGTTTGAATATCTGGGCCTTAGTATCTATTGTACTGGGTACTTGAAATAAGGGTTCTTCTGTATACCATTTGTCCAATATTATGTTATAGAAACACTTCTTATCACGGCTCACAAACCAACTCAATTCAATTTTCCAAGTTCTAATATAACATAAAGTAGTCTGTAAATATCTTGGAATAATCTTTTCTTCAGGATGCCACTTTCCTCTACCCCAAGCCTTTAGAAAAGGAGATCCCCATAACTGCACACCCAAGCATCCCATCCCTGCAGATTCTAAGATTAAAGGACGAATGGAACTAAAAAAGAAATTCCCCACAAAATAAAGGATTTAACATACTTAAACCCCCAGATTTCCAAACCCAATATGTATGTGCCCTCTTAATGGGATTCAGCCTACTGCCCCATAAGAAAAGAAAAAAAAGTGCCATTACTTTAGTATGCATAGAAAAAGGAAGAGGAAAAACATGAGATACATATAAAAATATGGGAGCAATATACACTGTCAATAAATATACCCTCTTCTTCCTAGTCATTTTCCATGAAAGCCATGCCTTAACTTTATTATTTGCCAGATCATAAACAGAATTCCAGTTATTCCCTTCCAATTCCTTGGTCCCAAAAAATAAACCCAACATTTGAACTTCCTCTTTTGTCATACGTATAGGAAAGCTCTCTAGCACTTGTGCAGCACCAAGCACTAATACTGTACTTTTCGTTACATTAATCCTGATCCCAGTAACATCATGAAATTCAGTTAACATCTGTAAAAGCCTTATGCCAGAATCTACATCTTCTACCATAAAGACACAATCATTGGCATAACCTGAAACCTTTTGAAAAACCACTCCATTTTTATTGATAATAGCTTGAACATCAGTTGCACGCTCAATACTGCGTAAGATGGAGTCCAGTCCAAACACATGAAGTAAAGGGCTCATTGGACAACCCTGTCGAACTCCATTTCTCAAAATAATCAGTATTCCCAGATACCCATTCACCAAAGGAGTAACCTGTACATCAGCATACAATGTCATCAATAAAGACAAAAAGGAATCAGGAATTCCATAATGCCATAATACCGCCCAAATATGTTTCTGCCGTACAGAATCAAAAGCTGTCTCTTGATCAATTGTCAGTAACTAACCATCTAAATCCATTAATAAACCTTGTTCAACCAAATCTCTAATAAAGGCAAGATTCTGAACAATATTCCTACCTGGAATTGCACAGGTTTGTGCTGAGCTAATTACCTTTTGTGCAATAACTGCTAAATGAGTGGTCAACATTTTAGTTAAGATTTTATAATCTGAAGTCAGCAAGCTCAGAGGCCTCCAATTCCTGAGCTCATGTGGATCACCCTTTTTCTTAAACAAAAAAAATCATAAGTCCCTCTTTCATACTAGGAACCAATCTCTGCTCTTCCCAAACAGCCTCATAAATGATCTGTAACCAAGGAGACAAAATATCACTAAAACATTTGTAAAAATCATTAGGAATTCCATCAACCCCTGGAGTGGTTTGAGCAGACAATTTGGATATGGCCATCTGTATTTCAGAAAGAGAAATAGGAGCCATTAAACTAAGTTCTTCTACCAAGCTAAGTTTTGGAATATCCAATGAATGCATAAAATTACTGGAACATCCTACTTTTTCTTTCTGAAAAGTAGCCCGAACATATTGTTGTACCAACAGCATGAGCCCACTTTGATCAACCACTAAGTTACCCATATTATCCTTAAGAGCAGACATCACCTGACATTGTACCCCATGTAAACTGAAGGCATTTGGGTTAACCAAATCCTTCGTACATCTAGTTTGATATTTTTGTAAATGAGCAATTCTGTCCTCCGACACCTTCAGGTTCAAATACATACTATGCTTAAAGGACTGTAACTGCTCTGTCACATCATTACAAGGACCTCCAGCTTGTGACAAAAGCTACATATATTTTGCCCTAAGACTCAAATACTGCAGGTATTTCCCTTTTGCTTTTTCACAGGTAATGGTCTTATAAAACTGTTTCAGATCCTTCTTGGTATCCTCCCACCAGTCTATAGGACTAACATATAAAAAAAACAAGTCAGTTTGTAACATCAAATGCTCCTGTATAGAATTTTGTACAAGAGACTCTTGTAGTACAGAAATGTTCATTTTCCAGTAGCCCCTCCCTAAGGGCAACTTCTGTACAGCACCCCAATGAAGCTGCACAATCACATGGTCGGAAGTTTCCAAGGGTGCACTCTTCACATCCTGACAGGTAAGCCGAGAGGATACAAACAAAAAATCTATTCTAGTGGACAGATGTCCCTTGTGAAAAGTATGTGAAGGGACTTTATGTGAAAGGTCATAAACATCACATAAATTATTCCTCTGTAAAATAGTAAGCAAAGCAGTTGAATCACTGAATACTTTAGTGTTAACCTTCCCCCAATCCCTGTGTGACAGGCCACAATTAAAATCCCAACCCCATATCACCATCTTTGAAGTGTGAAGATAAGGTTCCAACCTCCGAAAAAGTGAGGACCTACATGCCTTCTACTGAGGAGCATAAATATTGATTATCCTATAAGTAATAGCATTCAAAATCACATCCATTGCCGTTGCCCTCCCAGGTTCCACATCAAAAACCTGCAGCACTTTAACAGTCAAACCAGAAAATAAGAACCCTAAACCTGAACAAGCATCCTCTCCTAATGACCAAAAAGAAACACCCCATCTCCAATCCCTCTGAGCCTCTCTCACCTCAAACAGAGAATGAATTCTAGTATCCTGTGAAAGAATAACATTCTCCCGTCCTGCCCTTAAGCTGGCAAAGATGACCCTCCTTTTGTTCACTGTCTTAATGCTATTAACATTGATAAGAGATAGCAACATCTATGAGAGGCAAAACAAATTATGAGAGAAAAAAAGACAACATGAACAAGAAAAATTATCATAGTCATTTCTTCTTTTTTTTTTCTTTTCCTAGTCTTCAGTGGCTCAATCATTCCCCCATCCTGTACAACCTCAGCTTGTGAGGAAGCAATGGAGGATAAATCAGAGTTAATACTCTCATCATCTCCCCCTTGATCAAACAATAGGGCATAAGAATTGTGTACCGGAAGAGACTCCGAGTTCTTAATATCATCTGTAGAGGCAATAGGAGGTTTTCCAGCTTTAGACCT
The DNA here is from genome assembly GCA_016271365.2 of Neoceratodus forsteri. NCBI lineage: Eukaryota > Metazoa > Chordata > Ceratodontiformes > Ceratodontidae > Neoceratodus > Neoceratodus forsteri. The sequence goes on from CM057451.1 coordinate 244,910,658, forward strand.
AGTTACCCTCTGAAAAGTCTCCTCATGTTGAACAGGAGGGGGAGGCATAGAATTAACTCCAACCTCCATCTCCATATCAGGTGCAGGCCCATCATGTACAGTAGGCATCACCTCAGGTCGAGAAAGAAGGATACAGGCACCATTATCAGGTAGCACATCTATGGTACACTCAAGGACTGAAGCAGCAGAGACCTCAGGCAGAACGGTAGCTGGATGTACCACGACTTCACCTGGTGGAGTTACAAGTTCTATAGAAGCCTCCTGACGAGGCCTAGCAACACTCTGGGGTCTAGGGATACCTTGAGGCCCAGTAGTCAACAGCTCCACCATACGCATCTTTTCTTTCTGTGCTGTAGCAACATAAGCATCCTGCTCAGCTCTAACAGCTGAGTCTCTGCTATTATGGGAAGCTCAAGAGCAGTCCCGGAAGGTATGACCACGCTCATCACACAAATTACAGTGCTTAGGTTGCTGACAGTGAGCTCCAAAGTGACCCAATTCCCCACAAAGACCACACTTCTGTTTGTCATAAACGTTACTTAAATGACCAACATCCCCACATTTAAAGCAAGCCTTGGGTTGACCCGGTTAAAAAATAACCCCACGATCCTGTCCAAGAAAGAAACAATTAGGCAGATGCTTAGTAAGACCATTTTCCATTTTTAGTACAACTTGCTATTCCCATCCACCAGTCCACAATTGTTCATCATCCAATATAGGCTCTGAATACCCTTTAACCTGACAGTGCTGTTGCAACCAATAAGTAATATCAGCAACGATCACTCCTTCGTTCCGAAACAAAACAGTAATTTTTTTAGTCAGGGGTTTAGTCAATGGGATAGCCAAAAAAGGCTTCCATACTGGAGAGAGCTTCAACAGCTGGTATTGTTTCCAAAAACGCTCCAAACCTGCTGGGTGCTTAAAACTTACTGTATATCGAACACAGAATCTCCAGGTACATGGATAAGGGCATACATCTCATAGGCATAATATTTCATACTGCCTTTAAGTAAAATCCACCCCACAAAATGTCTATCAGGGACCTCCGCAATATTACCCCTATATTTCAAACGAACTGCATTACGGCGCATTGCAGGTTCAGACAACAAACTTTCAGTAGAGGGAAAAAGATGATCTCGAACCCTAGCATGCCGTACTTTAGCAGGGGCCTGCAAGGCATTGTCAGGGGTTATAGGAATCTCAGAAGAGGTATTCTGACCTACGTTTTGTACAGGGGCAACCAAGGGGGGGCTTGTAGATCTGTGTCCAAACCCTCACCCTCCAACATCTTAATTTCTTCCAAGACAGTAGGAGAAACTACAGGTGGAGAAACTACATCTTTTCCTATAGGCGAATGCTATCCAGGAGGCAACAGGGAACCATCACCCACTACAGAAGGGGGGGGGAGGGGGAATGCTGAGGTGAATTAGTGACAGATTCTGATGTACGTACCGTAGGGTAGTTAGACTTCCAACCCTTACCAGAATCATCCTTCACCCACCCCGCAGCTTCTAAGGCTGATGAAACCCAATCCACAGAATGAGTGGTATGAGTAGTATCAGTAATCCGTGTTCCCTTATCAGGGGAGGCAGAGGCCTGTAAATGAGAAGTCCGAGGTCTACTCGCTCCAGTTTTACCTGGAGTTTTCTTAACATCTCCCGACTTTACACCTATGGTAAAAGTAATCGGGGACATCAGCCCAATCCCCACCCCATCCGAAACAAGCAAATCAGATGTAGTAGGCCCAAGAAACAAAGGTAAAATATCCCCAGTCTTAGACTGCACAGCATCCTGAACATCGTCATCCGATGTGGAAAATCCTCGTGAACCACTGACCTGCTTTACCTCCTGAATAAGAGAAAAAGGCACAGACTGCTATAATATGTCTTCCGAATCCCGGGAGCTCACAACACCTGTTTCCAAATCATCAGGTGCAGATACTGAGGCAGGCAAAACACACGACTGCGACGCAGGAACTGAGTCAAGCAAAGCACACGATTCTTCCTGCCGCCGCAATTCTCCTTGTAAAACCTTCCGAGTCTCCACAAACTATTGTTCGGCTAATTCCAGACAAGAGCGAATATCAGCCACCTTCTGAACGGTTCCTGAATCTACCATACCAGGTACATTATCAGCAGAACACTCCATATGCTCCTCGCCTAATACAGGCAAATCTTCTGAACAGGGATCCATCACCACAGCAGGCTCCAGAAAAGGGAAGGCCAAGGAGGGGACCCACTCCTCAGCTGCCTGAACGTCCTTCTCCGACAAAATCACTCACACTCTGATCACAAAGTAACAGCCATGCAATGCCATCTAGTGACAACAGTAGGGGAATTTCCCCGGTGTCCTGGCCAAATTTCCCTCATTCACTAAAAATACCGCCAACAGATTAATCTAGTTCAAGGTCAGTTGGCATTCATCTGTACCCCCGTCCGCCGGGTCGTGCCTGAAAATAGGCAGGATTTGTCTAGTGCACTTACCTGATCAACAAAAACTAAATAAATAAAAATAAATAAATAAAACTTAACTTTCTTAGTTTTGTTTCTTGGAGTACTATCTGCTGACAGGGTGGTTTTAGCTGGTGATGTAGAAGTTTGTAGAAGTGCAGCATCCGGCTCGGAGGCCTCAGATTCCGATCGAGCTTCATCTTCTAAGTAGTCATCCATTTTTCTAGACTTCACTGGCTCAGGTCCTTTATTTCCCCTCTTGTTCATTGTTATTTCTCAATATTTCTGGAAATTTAGGGTGATAGAGGGGAAATTACCTAGGAAGGAGATGGAGCAAGTTTCTCAGGCAGCCATCAACTTTGGGGGCAGAACCGGAAGTCCCCGGAACCTGTTGTTCTGATGGATCCTACGGCTAAGCCCGGCTGGCATGGATCCATTAGGGATGATGGCCTGGGAGCTCATGGTGGGGTGTCCTGCCCTGGGGTGGCCATGGCAGCTGCCATTTCTGGTGCTGCATCTACCCCCTTCACTGCCCTGTGGCGGGTAGGGAGTCATAGTGCTGAACCCTGTCTTTCCCTCAAGGTCTCAGAGGTGTCCTTAGATGGCAATGTGGAGGGTTACCCTTCTGGACCCATGCAACCCCAGTCACATCACAGGGCAGATTCTCCCTCCGGGCTCTTCCAGAGTTTGTCATCTCAGACACAGCCTTCACTACCCGGTTTGGCCCCAGGGCCCCTCCCAATTCGGTGGGACCAGTCTCTGGGTCTCGGAGCCCTGGCAGAGACTGGGCACTATCAGTTCGGTGCCCATCTCCCATCCCTCTGCAGACACCCGCTCCTATCCCAGGCCATGTGGGTCCTATGGGGCCCTTTACCTGGGAGATGTTCAGAGTCACTGCGGCGGCCTTTCCCACTTATGTCAGGGCCATGGGTGAATGGGTCTTTCGCCTGTCTCCCCTGCACTAGGAGGCCTCTGATCATTCAAGCTCCTCTTCCTCTGAGGGAGAGGAACGCTCCATCCACCTGTCCTCCAACGCTGATTTCACTGATTATCAGCACTTCCCTTCGAGGCTGGTTCAGGAGCTTCACATTTCTCATGTGCTGAGAAGCAATACCGAGTGGGAGATGCACTTATTTCTCAGTAAATTCAGTGCCCACCACCTGGTGGTGCCCTCCTGGCCCATTCCTTTCCAGGAAGTGTCTATCCGCACCTGGCAGTCTCCAGCCGCCCCCTCCCCAGCCCCAACGGATTGCAGGAGATGGTATTGCACCCCCCAGGAGTCTCTAGGATCTTATCTGTGTCAGTCTTCACCATTCATCACTGTTGGGTACTTGGCTGGAGGTCAGGACCCCGTGGGAGCTTTTTTTTTTTTAGGTGGGTGGAGCCGATGCACCATCGGCGCCGCCCTCGAGGCCGATGCATGCGTGGCGCTGGCGGGTTGGCCGTTAGGCTGTCACCCACCTCCTGCCCGCCAGTTCTTTGTCTCCTGCCATTGAGGTCACACCTCGTGTGGAGCTGCTGCACTAGAGGCCTAGTTCTACTCCGAAAAACACTTTGACGCCGAAAAACCTTCAACGCCGTTTCTGTATTTTCTTCAGTGCCACAGTCCGTCGGTTCCTGCCAGTTCTGCTTTGCCATACTCAACGTCGCCCGGTAAGATCTTTCCAGTTCTTTATATTTCTGCGATGTCGAGCCTGTTTTTGGTGTTTTTTTCCCCGTAGATCATGTCTCGGTCGGAGGGCAAGAAAACTTCTAGGACGGGTTGGCCCCCCCCCATGTGACGGTGCCCATGCGGCCAAAAGTATTCTGTCACCGACCAGCATGACCGGTGTCTTTCGTGTCTTGGCCCGCTTCATGACATGGATTTGTGTGATGTCTGTTTCTCCATGGACCGCCGGGTCATCGAACAACGTGCGTGGAAAGTGGGGCGAGCTCCGCCAACTTTCGGGGTCGGGCGCGCACTCGTTGGGCCAAGCCACGCTCTCTTGGCCTTTCCTCCAGGTCCCCTCCCAGTTCTACATGGACCGAGGAGGAGGGAGCCTCGGCTACTAGTAGCCTAGCCATTGCCGAGGCTTCTTCCACAGCGCAGGAGGCCCGTCCCGCTCCTTTCGGGGGGGCGGACGGGAGGCGCCACCATGGCAATCGCCCCCTCGGGGGTGAAGGCTCCCCTGGTGTCAGACCCGTGGTTCACAAGGCCCGGGTCAGTGCCGTCCTCGACGCCGTCGGTCAGTGCCATTGTGGGCCTTGGTGCCGTTCGCAGCGCTATGGGCCCTGACGGAGCCGTCGTCAGCGCCGACTTGTCGCGCGGTGCCTTGGCTTCTGTTGGAGTCGTGCGCTGCGCCAACACTGCTAGCTGTGCTGTGGGAGCTGCTACAGCACCATCTTTGTCCATGTCTCGCCTCGGCACCGAGCTTGAGCACAGCGCCATATCCTCAGGGCTCGCACCGTGGGGTCGTTGGATTCTGCTGTCGGTGCCTTCGTCTGCACCGCCTCAGCCCTTGGCACCGTTTGTGGTGCTGTGGAGCCGGGCAGTGCCATTGTTGGTACCGCCTCTCCCCTTGACACCATTCACGGTGCCGTGGAGCTGGGCAGCACCATTCTTGGCGCCGATGGTGCCATCGGGGCCGTCTTCGTCCTCGTGGGGCCAGATGGCGCCGTGGCTGGTCCCTACTCTGGAGCTCCTGTTCAGGCTCGAGCTGTGCCCCCTGTGGATTCTGCTCGCGGTGCTGTAGGAGGCACTGGTACCGGCTCAGGCATGGCTTTGGTTTCTGGCCCCTTTGGCAAAGATGGCAGTGGGCGCCCTCCTACGGTTTGGCACAGGGCCTCAACCTCTACCTCCTCGGAGGCGGAGTTGAGCCCTGGGTCAGATGGACAGTCTGACCCTTTGGGGTTGGCTGTTGAGGTGGGCAGCCCAGTAGTCTCCTCAACAAGCCGGAGTCAGCCCCCCTTCTGAGATGGGGTGGGTGGCTACTGAGACTGGGGTCAGGGGTGCTGTGACCAGCGGGCAGTGGTGCAGGCCACCATTGCTCTGCAGCCTGGTCTTGGTGGGTTCACTGACCCCTCAGCAGTGGTACCCCCACCTGTGGTGTGCCTAGATCACCCAAGTTGGGGCCGATCAGAGCACCTAGGGAAGGGGAGGGTACTGTGCCCTGGATAGCTCCTTCGGGTGCTGCCCAGAGCTGTCAGCTACCTAGGCTGGCCCTTTCAAGGAGGAGGGCTCTTTCAGACTCCGAGGGGTCGAGGGGTGTGGGGTCGACACGGCGGCCTTTTCCGGGGGTCCACCTGGGTTCTGGAAGAAGCCGTAGTGCAGATCTCCACTCTTCCTCCTCGGTCTCTTTGAGAGAGACCCATTCTTTTGAGGTAGGGGACCGTCCTTCTGGACCTATACGGCCCCGGTCACCTCACAGTGGGGATTCTTCCAGGTGCAGCCAAGGCAGTACCAAAATGGTTGTTCAGCTATTGGCTGTGTGGTCTTCCAGGGCACCTTCTTCCGCAGGTGCTCCCGGTCCACTCCTTAGCCCAGGCGGAGGTCAGCCGACATCTCTTCTCAGCTCTGTCCCCATTCCTCTGCCACATTCTCCTGTGCTCCCAGGCATCCTTGGTCCTAGTGGTCCTCTCTCCTGGGAGCAGTTCAGAGCGGTGGCTGCTCGGTTCCCAGCTTACGTTAGGGCTATGAACAGTCAGGTTTTTCAACCTCCCTCCGAGCAGCCACCCCTGAACAGCCGGTGCCCTCCAGCTCCTCATCCCCCTCTTCTGGGGGAGAGGAACCTTCTGTCCACATCTCTCCAGCTGCTGATCTCACTGAGTATCAGCGCTTCCTCGTGAGGATGTTGGAGGACTTGCATGTCACACCTGCCACTATTAGCAATCCTGAGCACTTGGCGCATGCCTTTCTAGGCGATTTTTGCGAGGCCACCCTTGTGGTGCCGCCCTGGCCTGCTCCCTTTCCTGAGGCGATGTTGCATTCCTGGCAGAGGCCTTTCTCTGGAGTTCCTGCCCCAAGGGATCTCAGCCAGAGGTATTCCGCACCCCTGGAGTCTCCAGGTTCCATGCCTCATCCGCAGTCCGGATTGACGCAGTTGGATACTCCTGATGGGCTTCACGCCCTTCACCGTGACCGGCCCCCAGATCAAGACTCCTCGGATTTTGACTTCTGGTGTAGGAGGACTTTCTACTTGGCATGGTTATTGCTTGCCATTTCTGCACATCAGGCCCACTATGCAGCCTATGACAGGTTCTTGTGGTCCAGGCTAGGTCAGCTCCTAGCCTCATTGCCTGATACAGAGCAAACCAGACAAGCCATTGCACTCTCTGTGTTTGGCCTGGAGCTAGCAAGGCACCAAGCGAGGGTATCCTATGATGCCAACCAGGTAGCTACCAGGGTCATAGGGACAGCGATCTGCACTAGGCGGATGGCTTGGCTGCATCTTTCCCGGTTGTCACCCTTGGCCCAGCATAGGGTGATTCACTCCCTCACCAGAGAACCTATCTCTTCTCCCGTAGGCGAGATGGTGCTTGTCGGGCAATCCTTCCCGGGGACCCCATCTCACTCTCCCCACTCGGCCTCTCCAGGCCCTGGAAGGTTCTCCTCCAGTGTGTCACCCACTGAGAGCTAAGGGACTTTTTCCTTCGGGTGTAAAAGAAACCCCCTTCAGGGGGGCTTGGTACTCACCCAACAGTGATGAAGGGTGAAGATTGACACAGATAAGATATAAAAATTACGTACCTACAGTAATTATGATCTTTCTGTGTATCTTCACCATTCATCATGATCCCACCCTCCATCCCCCTGGGGCCTCAGTCTGAGTCCCCTTCCCTCTCTGTGCCCATCCTTCCCCCTCTCCTTTCTTAGGAGTGGGGTAAAACAGGGGCACACAGGGGGATAATGTTCCGGGGAGAGTGGACAGCGGGGGGGCACTCCTTCTCCAGTGCTTTGGCTCCACCCCTGTGGGGTGGGAGTTGACAGTTGCCCTCCTTTCTCTCCTCCTCCCTGTTCCTGTCCAACCTATTTCTCCTTGTTTATATAAAAAAAAGTTTCCTTTTTTCACCAATAATCTTTCCTTGAGAGGGTGTTAATTCTCTGTACCCTGTCCTTCTTCCAGAATAGCCGATTCTGCCTATCTGGAGTGTTTGCCAGCCATTCTGTGCCTTGAATTCTGGCAGAAAGCCTTTGGCTACTCCTTGCAGTTTCTATGTAATCTGGAGACGGACCAGAATCTGGGATGTTTAACCCTCCCTTCCTAAATTCTTTACCCACCCTACCTCCCTCTTCCTTTTCCAGAGATTGGGGCCCCTCCCAGTCCCTTTAGTTTCTGACTTTTCTCCCTTTCTGTCCTCTCAGTCATTATTTCTCCTTTTTGTTCATATATCTTTTCCTTTTTCTGTCCCTTGGACTTTCTTGTCCCACCCTCCACTCCCTTCCTCTTACCTCTCCGGTGACTCAGAACTGGCGGGCAGGCGGAGTCGACGCAGTCTAACGGCCAACCCATGAGCAACACGCAGTGCGTTGGCCTCGAGGGCGGTGCCAATGGTGCGTCGGTTCCACCCACCTAAAAAAAAAAAAAAAAAGCTCCTGCGGGGTCCTGACCTCCGGCCAAGTACCCAACAGTGATGAATGGTGAAGATACACAGAAAGATTAAATTATGGTAGGTACATAATTTTCATTTCTCTACCTGACCCGCCTTTGGGGCTGACTTCCCTAGACACTCCCTCTGGGCTTCAGCGCCTGGCACATGACCGACCCTTGGACCCGGATTCTGCAGAATTCGACAGGTGGGGATGAAGAGTTTTCTCTTTGGCTCATGCGTTAATGTGCATAGGTTCTCATCAGGTTCCCCACGCTGCCTATAACAGACATCTGTGGTCGAGGCTGGCAAAAGTCCTGGCATCTTTTTCTGATTCAGAGTAATCTAGACAGCCCATTGCCCTCTCTGCTCAGGATCTGGAGCTTGCAAGGCACCAGGCAAGAGTGTCTTACGATGCCAATGAAATGGCGTGCAGACTGGCAGAACAATGATCTGCATTAGGCAGACAGCGTCGCATCATCTATCCAGGTTGTCACCCATTGCCCGGCATAGGGTGATCTCCTCCGCTTTCCGGGGGGGGGTGACTTTTTTCCCCACAGGGCAAGGAGGACCTTACAGGGGCACCTCTCATCTCCTCGGCCATGGGGGACATCTCCTCATCCTGACCACCCTTAGACCTTGCTGGTCTAGTATGGCTTAGGGTCTCCCCCTCCTGCACCTCAGCCACAGGAGATTGAGGGATCTGTTCCCTCAGGGCTGTACCAGGTGTCCTCTGGTGGGGCTTGGTACTCACTCAGCAGTAATGAATGGTGAAGACTGACAAGGGAAGATATGAAAATTACGTACCTACCGTAATTCTTGATCTTCTCTTGTATGTTCACCATTCATTACTGATCCCACCTACCATCCCCTCATGGGCTGCAGTTCTTGGGTGTCGCCTCCACCCTGCTTGCCTTCCCCCTCTTAGAGGCCAGTTGGGGGCCAAGTCCCCCTAGTACCTCAGGGCTCTCTGTTCGTTCTCTAAAAAGCCACAGAGTGTTCAACCTGGAGGACGGCGAGTAGTGTCTTCTCCCTAACCCCTGAGGGAACTCCCTCGGATTCTCTTCATGATACTCTAGGGTGTCCCCCGCCTCGGGCTTGAATAATCATCTGGCTTATGTCACCTTCTGGCTGTCATTTTCTTCAGTGCAGTCCTAAGAGGGTCTGTGAGCATTTCCTCCCTCTCTTTTTCTTACGGCACGGATGTCCCATGGTTCTTTTCTCCTGAAGTGGGGACTACGCCAGTACTCCGTGGGAAAATTTCTTCCAGATTTCTTTCCCTACATCCAAGTCAGGACTCACTCCTCTCTAAGCAGGACTGATTGCCCTCCAAGGAACAGTCTGTGAGACTTAGGCTTGGGATTTCTTAACATTTACGGATAAAGGGTGTAAGGAAAGGTCTGCCTTTGCCATGCCTGACTAGACCATTAATTCTCTTCAGACCTTGGTTCGATAACCTCTTAACTGGTGGGATCCTTGCTCCCTTGTCTTCATTCACGCAGGGGTTTTGAAACTGTCAAGCCAGTGGTCTTCCAAATTATCATGGCAGACAGCCCTTCTCCTTCCCCTTTATTCTTACTTCCATCTCTTCTATCTTTCTTCGTTCTATCCGTTGCCTTCTTCTTCCCTCGAGACCACCCAAGGATTGGGGCTCTAAGTCCACTTAGGGTAGAGTTCTCTCTTTTCTGTCCTCTAATCGGCTTATACCGTTTTCAGTTTGTATCCTTTCCTTTGTCTATCCCTTGGCTCTCTTGCCTCACTCTGTTTCTCTATAACCTGTTTCTGCCTCTCCGACTCAACAGAACTGGGATGGAGGAGGAGTCTGCGGTGCTTAACGGCCAAGTCGCATGCTCCGCGAAGTGCGTGAGCCTTGTTGGTGGCACCATCAGCGCCGACTCCTCCCTCCCAAAAAAAAAAAAGCTCCCATGACTAGTGCATGCCTCCGGCTTACACCCAGCAGTAATGAATGGTGAAGATACAGAGAAGATCAAGAATTACGGTAGGTACGTAATTTCCATTTCAAGGACTGATAGCTCTTCTGGCATTCCTGCCCCTTTCAGGAAAATGGAACCTCCTCAAAGATTTCATCCCATACTTTGCTCTGGTTATATGGAATTTCTGAGGCCTTTGGCTCCATTTAGATTTCCTGCAATTTGCTGGAGAACATAGGCAAATTCTCCTACAGTTGACAGCAAAGTCAATTTTTGTGAACGCACTGCTCTTCTATTTATTTATTTATTTGCTTTTGGTAACCGGGTGAGTGCACTAGGCATGAAATGCCTATTTTCAGGCACGACCCGGGAGGATACACATGGAAACACATTAGTAGACATGTGACGCAGCACATAAGATATGAGATATGTAACATAGTGAGGAGGAGGAATAGCATACAACCAATTGTTTGCATGGAGAAATAATCTACTACACATTCTTCAATACGATTACAAACAGTACAGTTTTGACAGTCAGAAGAGAGGTGGGAAGTGCAAAACCATATGATAAAAAAACTAACATTTTAAGCAATTACAAAAATACAAATAAGTGCCATTATGTGGTCAGTAGGCATTAGGGAGAGAGGAAAACGGGGGTGAGAGGAGAGTGGAGGTAAGGCAGAGGAAAATGGTGAGAGCTGATAGAGAGGATTTCAGGATGATAATGACAGAGAGAAGAAGCAAGGAGTCAAGAGGAGTAGCTGCCTGGAGACACAGAGAGCGGGAAGTAGGGTGGACTATGGTGGATGAAAGCACATACAGGGGCTAGTAGCACGCAGATGTTCAAGATGAAGTTTCTTGAAACTAGCATGAGTGGAAGCTTGATGAATAGTTTGAGGTATGGAGTTCCAGTACTTAGGAGCCGTGGATGACAAAGCATGACCACCCATGTTGGTTTTGCATCTGGGGATATGGAGAGGGGCTTGGTCAGTAGATCGAAGCCCATAGGAGAGGGGTTGTGAGTGCAGTAGGGAGCAAGTGACTGGGGGAGCCTGATCTGGTAATACTGTCAATTAGAGAGCCAAAGGACTGGAGACGTTGAGCAGAAGGACTGGGCCAATTAAGGTCCGCATAGAGCTGGCAGTGGTGCTTGTATTGTGGAGAAGCAGAAGCATAGCAGCAAATGGAATTATAGGTAATGTCCCATTTATGGAGCGAGGTCTTTGTGGCAGAGAGGTAGATGGCTGAGCCATAGGCAAGAGCTGGGAGCAGAAAGCCTTGTGCCACAGCTAGTCTAGCCGATGGGGTAAGGGCATAGCTAGTGCGATAGGCACCTCCTATCTTAGCATTGACAGACTTACAGGTGGTGGTGATGTGCAGATCAAAATCTAGAGATTCATCAAGAAGAATTCCTAGATATTTAAAGGAACTGGTACTAACCAGTGGGGACCCATTAGCACATAGTATTTTGAAGGAGCTTTGGTTAGCTTTAAGTCTGGCAGGTGAGCCAAAGAACATGGACTGTGTCTTGCTTGAGTTGAGAACAAGGTTGTTCTCTGTTAGCCATGACTGAATACTTAAGAAATCCAAGGCAAGAGACTGGTTAATTATCGAGATATTACTTGCACTATGGTAAATGACCAGATCGTCCGCATAGAGCAGGGATGAACAGGTTGGTGCTAGCAATGGGAGATCGTTGATAAAGATTGAGAAAAGCAAGGGGCCAAGTATGGAGCCCTGAGGAATGCCAGTGTGTGTAGATAAGAGGTCCAATGTGGCCGAGTTGAAAACGACAGCCTGTTGCCTATGAGACAAATAGCTTTTAAACCAGGCAACTACATCGGCAGAGAAACCTCAGGAACGTAGCTTCTCAAGGAGAAGGGGATGGTTTACCAGGTCAAACGCCTTGGTCAAGTCATTGAAAACTGCACCTGTGAGGAGGCCAGAGTCCATGGATGTATAGATGTCATTTGTGAGTTTTAGTATTGCGGTGGAAGTGCTATGGCCTTTGCGGAAACCATGCTGGGAACAGGGAGAGAAGATTGTGCTTCTGAAGATAGTCAATGGATTGAGTTGCCACTAATTTCTCCAGAATTTTGCTAAGCACTGAGAGGATAGCTATGGTTCGATAATTTGTGATATCGTTAGGATCACCTTTTTTAGGAATGGGTGTGATTTTTTGCCGTTTTCCAGATGTTTGGTACTGTACCATGGCATAGTGATAGGTTGAATACTTTTGTTAAGGGGGAAGCTATAAGAGGAGCAGCAATTTTCAGTAGCCTAGGTTCCAAACCATCAGACCCCGAGCTAGTTCTGTCAGGGATAGATAGTAACAGCTTCAGAACTTCAGCTCTAGTGATGGCACGGAACCTAAACATAGGATGTGAGAGAGAAGGTACAAAGTTCCCAGGGGAGGAGGCAGTGTGTCCTGATGGGAAGGAGGCCAAGTAGGTAGATAAGTCAGAGAAATGGCGATTGAAGGCATTAGCAATGGTAACAGGGTTAATACAGTGTATGCCATTTAGCAGCATGTCACTAGCTTTAAGAAGGCTTTTTTATGGTGGACCAGAATTTCTTTGAGTTACCTGCAGCTTTTGTTAGTAGGTCTTTGCAGAAGGAGCTTTTTGCAGTTCGAATGTTAATTTTGCATGCATTTCTCCGTGATCTGTAGCAATCGTAGTCAGACTGTAGCCCAGAAGCTTTGAAACGTTGCCATATTTTATCCCTTGCCCTTAATTGTGTGCGAAGGTCTTTAGTTAACCATCTTGTTTGTGTTCCTCGAATGCGACGCGTAACTTGGGGGGCATGGCTGTCTTGTAGAAGACCAAACCAGGCCACGGAGTAGTCGAGAGCTACTTGGACATTGACTGAGGTATAGATGGGTGACCAGTCAATCATAGAGAGATCAAGCATAAATTGTGTAAGGTCAAAATTAGCCAGGTTACGGAAGGTGATAAGTTTTGGAGGAGGAGATGGCCTGCTAGCGGAGCAACAGATACATTAGATTGGCGAGTGATCACTTATTGCGTCTGCAAGGGTACCTACATGGACTATACTGTCGATGCAGTTTGAGAGAGCCCAGTCAAGGAGTGAGCTTGTCTGAGGTGGAGCCACTATTCTAGTTGGGTCAGTAACAAGTTGGTGCAGGTTGTAATCTTGTACCACTGTATGAAAGGACTGGTTGGACCTGCTGGTCCAGTTAAGGTTGAGGTCACCTAATATAAGGACTTCGTTCCTGCCAATAGTGTTTTCCACTTGGGAGAGGAGTTCCTTGAGACCAGTGATGCCCCCACCAGGAGGATTGTAGGCACATACAATGTGTAGTTTCTTTGACCCAAGTTGCAAAGTGGCATGAATCGCGTCACAGTGCGAGAGGGTGGGTAAGGCATTGTGGGATAGTAACAGGTGAGCTTTGTAGAAGATAGCCACACCGCCTCCACGTTTTGACGATGGCCTGTCTTGCCTAATGAGGTTGTAGTTCTGTGTAGAGCAGAGGTGATCAGGAGTAGAGGGTTTTAGCCATGTTTCAGATAGGCAAAAGATATCAGGATTGTATTGAACAATCCATGCCTCAAGTTCCGTGAAGTTGTGAGGAAGGCTCCTTATATTCAGGTGAACAATGCGGAGGCCCATATCATCCCTCCAAGTTGTGTCGGAGTGCGGTAAGTTGCTTGCCGGCCCTGGGTTTAGTTCGATGTCCCCAGCTAACATTAAGGCTAGAAATATCAAATACCACAGTTTACGGTGGATGAAAGGGGCAGACAGGGTGATATTGCAGAGTGGAGATTTGTGAATAGTGAAGGCTAGGTGGTAGATGAACTTAGCATGGACTAATAGTGGTGAGGTGGCTATGGGTATGTGCGATAAGATAGGTTTATTGGGGAGCCTCAAGTTCTCTGGATAAGTATGGTGAAAGATAATGGAAGGTGTGCAGAATAGTAAGGGGATCGAGATGAGGGTAGTATAGGTCGAAAGTAGCAGGAGAATTGCACACGGGTCTATAGTCACATTGTTATTTAATGAGATAGCCATTATGTATGTAGGAGAGTAGATTGGATTTACAACACACCAAATAATAGATCTGGAGTAGGGATTTACACAGATTGCCAGTTGCATTTGAAAAGGCAGGCAGGGATTTGAGAGAGATAAACAAACGCCCTCTAGTGGTACAGAAATATAGCCTGCTAATGATAAAGTGAAGAGATAGCTAAATTTTCTTCTGGGCGTGGTCTAGCCTAAGCCTTGCCCTATATAACTGGTGCCGACTAAGGGTGGGAGCAGCTACGGCAGTGGCTGCGGGGAACTGCAGAGAGACGAATGAGAAGCCGAAAATGAGGGCAAAAAGGAGCATAGCCCTGAGGAGAACCAAGCTGCAGCCCCAGGTCCCCAACACTGCCGGAGGCAGGTGCTTTAGCCACTCTACCATGGGAGTAGCTTAGCCAGGCACCACCCTAGCAGCGTCCTTCAGATTACGGCATGGAAGCATACAACTGCAGGGGCAGTGGTTCTTACCACACGCTGAAACAACCCCTGTTGCTGTATAGCCATTCACGCTATTCCATGTACAGTTTTGTCCACGCTATAATGACCCAGTACCATACCAGTTTAATGACTTGGATAGAATCCTGGTTATGTGATGGAGAATAAAAGGTCTAAAGGGGAGAAAAATCAGAATGGTCAGTAGCGACAAGTGGGGTGCAACAAGGGTCAGTACTGAGAACCCATCCTGTTCAATATTTGTGTGTCTGTCATCAGTGACCAGTGGGGATGAAGTCTAGCTCTTTAAGTTTGCTGATGACACAAAGGTGGGATCAGTTGTCCGCTCTAATACAGCTATAGAAAATCTAAAAAAGGAGATTTCAGATTTGGGAAGCTGGGCCCTAGACACAAGCTGAACTTTAATGTAGAAAAGTGCTCAGTAACGCACCTGGGAAATAACAACAAATGAGCAAAATATGTACTACTGAGACAGCAGTTAAGGGAAACGCATGAAGAACAGGATTTGGGAATTTTGGTAACCGAGGACCTAAATTTCAATAAGCACTGCATGGAAACATCCAAAAAAGTCTACAGAATTTTAGGCTGTATCTGTAGAAATATTAACAGCAGAGATAAAAGGATGTTAATGCCACTGTGTGGCTCACTAGTGAGGCCACACGTGGAATACCACAGCCAGTTTGGGGCACCATATGCTAAAAGAAGCATTAAAATCTTGGGAGCAGGTTCAACATAAGGCCACTAGAATGTTAGCAGGTATTAATAAACTAATATACACGGAACAGTTGGAGGAACTGGGCATGTTTACACTGGAGTACAGGAGACTGAGAGGTGATCTTTGCTTAATTTTCAGAGCTTTCAATGATAGCGACCTCTGGGACTGCTTGAGGTTAGAATTAAGGGACACGCATTATAACACAAGATCACGTGGTCTCCAGCTTAAAGGAAGATTGTACAGTGCTAAACGGAGGGGCATGCGGATCTGTCAAAGAATGGTGTCTTTATAGAATGATCTACCATTCAGTGTAGTGGGAGGTGATAGTATAGATTCCTTTAAGACTGCATTGGACTATTATATCAGTAAATACATGATGGGATGCAACCTCGGAGAAAAGGTGAGCCCCCATAGGGCAATTTTCCTGTTTGGCATATAACCTATGAAACCTGTGATACTTATGGAAGGGAAGGAGTTAATGGAAGGTTCCAGCCAATTGGTTTCTGAATACATTTTGTGTGCTCAATGGAAACTGCTATTGTGTGACAGTGAGGAAATACCAGTAGTAAAACTACAGGTTGTAGAAAGTAACTTTGCCTTGTACTATAGACTTTGTCAGGGGTGCGGAAAATCTTCAGAAGCCTGAAAAGTAAGGAAATCTGTCAGAACTCTTCTAGGAGAGCTGTGTTTCTCTATTAATCCAATTTTGTTTTCTTTTTCTGTTCTGTTTTGTAGGAAGCAATACGTATAGCAGTACATGAGTCATGTTTGCAGTATTGGCCAAGTCAAGTGGAGAAAATTATACAGTTTCACAGCCAACTTCTGGTAAGCTTTGTAATTGCTATTAAAATATTGTTTTGAGTTCAGTAGAATAAGGGTGCAATACCTGCCCTCAAGAACTGGCACCTCTTGGTTGATGCAAATGTATAACTAGTGCCTTTATGCTTAGGGTAGATGGCCTTGGGGTTGTGGTAGGTGTCTAGGGACCAAACTGCATATATCTGAATAGCATGGTTCCTCCACCTAATGGGATCCTTCCGACAAAGTGTTGCTGTCCACCAAGAAAATAATAATAATACAAGATAAACAGTAACTGCATGCAGTAACCCCAAACAATATACCCTTTAACACAGTAATGCAATTCGACTATATATTTCTATTTTATTTCAAGTAGATAAACTATGCAAATGAACAATAAGGTTTATTAGTGAAAGAGAATCACGGGAACATGGATCTGGAAAAGGAAAATGGAGTACAGCAGGAAATCAGATGATATACTGTATATATATATATATATTTTTTTTAGTTCTTTTTCTCCTACCTGGCTCCCCGGTTGGCCTCTGTTTCTAAGCATCCCCTGTTCTGACCACCGCCTGGTCTGCCCTGGCTCCCATAGTGCCCTCGGCATCTTACCCCCTTGGCTTCTCCCTGTGGCGGGGTGGTGGGGAGTCCCCTTCTCACCCACTAAGTCTGGATCCAGTCTTTTGGTGATGCATCCGAAGCTGGGCACCCCACTGACACCCATCAAGCCACAATGACCAGCTCAACATTTTTCCCTGTTCTCCCCTGCTGAGTGGGGTGTACAATGATGCCAATGGAATGGAGAGCGCACGTGTCCGCACGCAGTCCTCTTGGCGCCTTGCCCCAACTCAGCACCCTTGTGCACAGTATTGGCGCACTACCCCCAACCTCCGGTAGGGGCCAGAAGTGTGCCGATGGCTGGGTTCCCCCCACCCCATAGAGGGAGTGCAGTCCCTCGGATGCTCGATCCCTCTCCTCCCCTGCCGACCTTCGGCAGTCCAAGTCTGTTCCTGAACCCTGGTTGCCAGTGTGGAGCGAGGTGTGGCGTCCAGCACCTCAACCCTCAGCGCCACCAGGCCGGCTAATCAGATGATATTTAATGAACACAAGTTAGAATCCCATCACCCTCTATGCAATAGTCTCCAAAGACTGTACCAGTAACTAGTTGCATGGGCATGTGAGCCGAAAATAGCAGTCCCAACAGAAGCAATTAAGAAATCAAACAGTCTCTGAAGTAGTCAAAGTATTCTGTCTCTAGCCACTTCTAAGACTGTGCAAGTCTTGCCAAATCTAACTAACTTAGTATCTAACTATCTACAATGGTTGTAAGGCCAGGCCCAGGTCATAACCTCTGGGAAGCAGTTGCACAGCAATCTCTGTGGGACATTTTACATCTGGATTCAGTAGTAAGCTCAGTTAAAGGTGCGTCAGGTGCTTCCAGTGGTTAAGAGTGCAGCCCATGCTGAAATTCTGTCTAATCTTATTCAGTCCTCTTTACCCCTTGGAGAAAACTCCACTTCATCTACCCAAAGGTATGCAGTAGCTCAGGGCCATGGTGAAAGGGTCCTGTGCAGAGGCAATCCCTGCAACAGGATGAGAGGAAAAGCAGGCTGGCTTCTTTCTCCCTGAGTTTTTTTGCAAGGCAACCTGTGCTCTGAAGACTGAGGTCCTGTGCAAACACTTCAGGCATATTTTCGAAATGATTTTTGAATCCCAGAGAGGAACCCTGATGGTTTAGTCCACCCTTGAGGCTGAACTGAATAAATCTCATCTTTCTCTCCCTCTCAGGCAGATCTGAAGACAGTGCTGGAAGCTGCACACATCCCAGCCACAATGCTGTAGTATATATTGACTAAAACAATCACATGGGGGTAAAAAGAAGCCCCTAATTGGTTGTTTTCATGCCCTTTTCCTTTTGCATTCCAGAGTCTTCTGCTCTTCAGTCTGCTGGGCGCTCATCACTCATTGGCTGTTACTGTCACATAAGGCTTTGGGAGCTTTTGGATTGCTCTCATTCCTGGGCTCTGTCTGGTGCCCCCTCACCAATGCTGCAGTCCTCTGGGTGTCAGGTGTGATGATGGCGGCACTGTTTTTATTGTTTTCGACTCCCTCAGTGTGGCGTCCGGCCACCCAGTGGTACCATGGGCATCCACAAACAACACTGTGTCTCCTCTCATTACCTGACCTCTTTTCTGTGTTTGTGGGAGTGGGCAACCAGTGTTGTGAGTGTCCATGAGTGCTCCTTCTGTCTACTCCATGGTGCAGCCACAGTGTTACATCTTAGTAACCCAGTCTCCTGATGTTGGTGGAAATCCAGCTCAGTTCCCCATTGGTGATGCCTGTAATCTCAGGGGGACCATTCAGTTGCCTTGGTGGAGGAGTGGAGAAGAAGAAAGTGATGGCTCCTGCATGCTGTTACTGGTCCCTGCTGCCAGTCTATTGGGGCAGGGAAAACAGAAATGACAAGACCAGCTCCCAGCCTCAAAGAGCAGTTATGGTGCTGTGGCTTTAACCTGGGTTACTGGACATGGAACAAGGTAAATCCCCGGCACGGGGGTTGCACTGGCACTCACAGGTGAGTTAAGAAGACAGCTATTGAAACCAACTTCATAACAATGGCATGGTATTTCTTTCCATTCCCTTAGGGTTAGTGTTGTTGAGCATGTGCTGTTCTTTATTTTTTTTAGCTATTTTCTTTGATCTAATTTTATATTTTTTTTTTTTTTTTTTTTTGATCACTGGGACTCGGTCTGAGGGTTGTGGCAATATTAGCTGGTTTGACTACTACCAACTGTTCCTGGGAGTGTTTGTCCTTATTCTCTGCTTCTAACCCCAGGAATCACTCATTATGATTAAACTAATGCAGTCAGCCTCCTTTGTTGAACTGCCTGGAGAGATGGAATGCTATGCAAATGATGGAACTCTGATTGGCAACTGCTTCACTCAGAGTGCTTTAGATTCTTTACTTCGCCTGCCTCGTGAAGATGTCCCAGAGAGCTCTCCTTCAGCTTACTTCAAACACTTAAGTTATTAATTTTAGATTGCTGCCCTTATAAGTTAGTTTAGTGTAGAGTTCTAGTGTTTTATTTCTTTTTATAATTTTTCGCAGTTCCCTCACTGTTCCGTGGAACCAGAGGACTCGCGATTCTCTGTGAGGGTTTTACCTCAAATTTAGTGTTAATTTTTGTATATTCGACGGTTCTCTTTCAGTTCTGTTGACCATTTGTATTTTTATTTAAATTTAGCTTATTTCTGGTTCCCTCTTCTCTCAAGGAACTGATTAACGCCCGGTTCCAGAACTCGCTAGCGGTTGTTTATATTTAAATTTGTCGGTTCCAGGGAACCAATTATTTTCACAAACATCTAAATTTCTGTGCTTGCTCAATGTCAGAAATCTCTGTTGATAAGCCTAAAAAATGCACAGGACCCATGGGGTTTAAATATTTTGAGTCTTGTGGTCAGGTTATAGCAAAAGCTGTTTTGTTTGGGAACTAGTCATATTTTTTCAAACTGTGAAATCTGCTAAACTTGTTGTCCCAAGACTTTGAAGAAGAGATCTAAAAAATTAGAGGAAATGGTTTCTGCATCTTCTAGTTCTGCAGAAAGAAACCCCTCTCCCTCTGCCCCTAATAAGGACAGGGGTAAGCCCAAGGTTACTGACCAGAGGTCAGATAAGACTGAGCAAGGTAAATCTAAAAGAGCTGTCGAGACAGTAGCTGAAACTGTCCCACTTAAGAAAAAATACGAAGAAAAACATGTCACTGCGCCCCCGGCTGAGAAGGCTAAGGAACTCCCAGCAGGCAAACAAAATATGCCCTCAGCTGAGGACATTGCAAAGGCTTTACAAATTTTACAAGCCTTACAGGCTGTGGTCCCGGTTCCCACACCGGTTACACTGGTTCCTGTGCCAGTTCCAGCACCACAGGGACCGCATCTTCTGTATTGTATTTCAGAGGAGGATGAAGAGGATTATAAAGGGGAACCTATAGAACCAGAGGTCTCCCCAGAACAGGACTTTGGCTCCCCTCCCAGGGGACCAGAAGACTGCACTTCTCATTATGCCTTTATAAAAAACATGGTGGATACCCTCAATCTCCTCCTCCAGGAGATGGAAGAGGATGTGGAGGAAGCAAAATTCCTGTTTATGATGGGACTAGCTCCCACAAAATGCATTACATAGATACATAGACACATAAACAGTGTCGGCAGATAAGGGCCTATGGCCCACCCAGTCTGCCCATTTGAGCTTGTAAGTTCAGTTTATGTTTTCCTAGAAGTCTGTTGCCCCTTACCCCTGACCTCCAGAATTCCTTTATGTCTATCCCATGCATTCTTAAATCCCATGATTGTTTCAGCCCCCACCACTTCCTCTGGCAGGGTGTTCCACATGTCCACCACGCGTTCTGTGAAGAAATTCTTCCTCACGTTTCCTCTGAATCGTCCTCCCTCCAACTTCATCCCATGCCCTCTCGTCCTGGAACATCTTTTTCACTTAAAAATAGTGTATTCCTGCATCCTGTTCCTCCCTGTAAGATACTTGTATGTCTCTATCATATCCCCTCTCTCCCTCCTCTCCTCCAGGGAGTACATATTCAGTTCCTTCAACCTGTCCTCATAGGACTTGGGATGCAATCCATGTACCATCTTTGTTGCCCTCCTCTGAACCTTCTCTACCCTGTCTATGTCCTTACATAGGTAAGGTCTCCAGAACTGTACACTGTACTCCAGGTGGGGCCTCACTAGTGTCTTGTATAGAGGAATTATGACCCCCCTTTTCTTGCTGATGATGCCCCTGTCTATGCATCCCTGCATCCTATTTGCTTTACCTGCTGCCTTGTCACACTGTTTCCCTACTTTGAGGTCATCAGAGATGATAACCCCGAGATCCCTTTCCTGCTTGGTGCATGCTATATCCTCACCCCCAACTGATATATTGTGCCAGGGTTTTTGTTCCCCATATGCATTATCTTGCACTTCTTTGCATTGAATTTCAACTGCCAAACCCCTGACCATTCTTCAAGTTTCTGCAGGTCCCTTCTCATTCTGTCTACACCTTCTGGTGTGTCTACTCTGTTACAGAGCTTTGTGTCATCAGCGAACAGTGAAATTTTGCCTTCTAGGTCCTGCACAGTGTCACTGATGAAGATGTTGAATAGGACCGGTCCCAGCACTGATCCCTGTGGTACCCCACTGGTCACTCTTCCCTCTGTGGAGTGACAGCCATTTACCACCACCCTCTGTGTCCTGCCACCCAGCCAGTTACCTACCCACCACATTACTGTCCTGCCCACACCCATATTCCCCAGTTTGTGTAATAGTCTTCTATGTGGCACAGTGTCAAAGGCCTTGCTGAAGTCCAGATAGGCCATGTCCACTGCCCTCCCTGATCCACCTCCCTAGTCACCCAGTCAAAATATCAATGAGGTTGGTCTGACATGACCTCCCCTGGTGAAACCATGCTGCCTTGGGTCCTGTAGTCCATTGACACAGATGTTCCACAATCTCTCCTTCAGTAGTGCTTCCATGATCTTCCCCACTACCAAGGTGAGGCGGACTGGTCTGTAGTTCCTCAGTTCTCTTTGTTCCCACTTTTTGTATAAGGGACTAATCTGCTGTCCTCCAGTCTTTGGGTACCTCCCTGTTTCCAGTGATCGGCTAAACAGGATAGCCAGAGGTTCATCCACCACCTCTCTTAGTTCTTTAAGGACCCTAGGTGCACCCATCTGGCCCCATTGCTTTATCAACTCTTATTACTTCCAGTTCCTTCAGGACCCTTTCTCGTGTAAAGGGGCTTGTGTCCATTCTGCACCATTATCACCCTTGTACTCCCTTCAGACCCATTACCCTCCTCTTCCTCAATAAAGACTGAGCAGAAATACCTGTTCAATATGTCAGCTTTACTGTTGTCATCCTCCACGTGCCCCATCCTCCCCTTCAGTCTCACTATCCCTCCTTTGCCTTTCTTTTTCACTTGTGTACCTGTAAAGGTTTTGTCCTCTACCCACTGATTTTGCAATGTGTTCTTCTGTCTGAGCTTTGGCTTCCTTACTGAAATCCCTGCCTCCTTTGCTTCTCCTGGTACTTCTCCCTATCCCCTTCTGCCTGTGTCTTTTGTATTGCCTGAATGCAATATTTTTGGCTTCACTTTCTTTGCTACCTCTTTGGAAAACCATAATGGTCTCCTCTTCCTTTTCCTCTTGCTAACCTGCTTAATGCATAATTCTGTTGCTCTTGTAATCCCCATTTTAAATACTGCCCACTGTTCCTCAACCCCTGATTCCTGCCTCATTCCCCTTAATGCCTCTTTCAAGTATCTCCCCATTTTCCCAAAGTCTGCCCCTCTAAAATCCAGGATACGTGTTTTTGTGTGGTTTGGTTCTGCTCTTTCTGTGATTTCAAACCACAATGACTGGTGGTCACTGTTCCCCAGGTGCTCCCCCACTGTTACCCCCATCACACTGTCCCTGTTTGTGAGCACAAGGTCCAGCATTGCCTTCTGCCGAGTTGGTTCCATGACCAGTTGCTTGAGGAAGGCACCCTGAAGGTAGTCCAGGATAAATCTGCTCCTAGTTGATGCTGCTGCTGGGATGCTGCAGTCCACATCTGGAATATTGAAGTCTCCAACCAGTGCTACCTCATCCCTGTCTGCCATCCTTTGGATGGCTAGCATCAGCTCCCTATCTGTTTCTTCCTCCTGGGCTGGTGGTCTGTAGATCACACCTGTGCGGATGGCTGGCCCCATTTTCCTTTCCAGCTTAACCCACAGTATCTCTCCCTCATTTTGTTCCTCCTGGATCTCTGTGGCCCTTATGTCATTTTTCACATACAGTGCCACTCCTCCTCCCTTCCTACCTGCCCTGTCTCTTCTGAATATGTTGTAGCCAGGTATGGCCATCTCCCAGTCGTGGTTATCATTACACCAGGTTTCAGTGATGGCCACAATGTCCAGGTCTGACTGCACCATAACAGCCTCCAGATCTTCCATCTTGTTGTTGCTAAGGCTCCTGGCATTGGCACACATGGTGTTCTGTTACCTATGCACAAATCTTTAAAAAAGGCTGTGCTGAAGGTATTATAGACTCCAACTTTGATACCTGGAGTGGACAAGAAAACAAATAAGAGATATCAGCTGGATAGAACCACTGCTGATTTTCTATTCTGTCACCCTGATCCTGAAGGGGTGGTCCAGGCTGCTGCCTGTAATAAGGCCAGGATCCCCTTAGCAACCCATCCTCCTGACAAAGACTCAAGAAAGATGGATACCATGGGAAAGAAGGGGTATATGGCTGCCTCACTCATTGTTAGGTAGGCAAATTATATGGCCTATGCTGTCCAATATCAGAAGGCACGATGGAATTCTGTCCTTGCTCTGTCGGATGAAGTCCCAGGTGAAGTGGCAGTTGACTTGCAAGAAGCAGCAAGGGCTGCCCTTGATGTCACCAAATATCAGTCCCGCATGGCAGTGGATGCTAACGACACTGCAGCCAGACTGATGGCTTTATCTGTCTCCCTCAGGAGATTTGCCTGGCTAACAGCTACCAACCTAACTTTGGACAAGCTAAGGCTATGGATTTTCCATGCGAGAAAAATTCCTTATTTGGTGACAGAACAAAGGCCTACATAAAAAGGGTGAAGAAATATAATGCCACCTATAGAAGTAATTCTAAAGAAGCGTCTTCCACCCTTGTAGGGCCCAAAATAGAGGAGGCGGGGTAGGGGATCCTATCCCAGACCTTTTTTCCAAGCACAAGCTTTGCAGGTCTACCAGCAGCCGGGAGGATATTTTAAAGGGAGGGGTAGAAGGGCCATGAGACGGGCTTCTCCCTCACAACAAATCCAGGTTCAGCCCACACAGAATCCCTGACGGGCTGGTACAGGTCGCTCCACCACCACCACCATCACCACCACCAGTGGGTGGAAGATTGGCTCACTATCTCCAGGTTTGGCATGCCGTTACCACAGACAAGTGGGCCGTGGAGGTAGTGAGCCAGGGCTGCCACTCAGCTTCAAATCACTTCCCAAGCTGAGAGCAAGAACGTTTGCCCCAGTCACTTCTTCAGACAGAATACCGCTGGAGTCTGAGGTAAAACACTTCCTATCAATCAAAGCAGTGGAACCAGTGCCCGTAAACCAAAGGGACAAAGGCTTCTACTCCAGATACTTCCTTACCAAAAAGAAAAATTGGGACTGGTGACCTATCCTGGATCTAAGGCTTCTGAGCAAGCACATTTTGAAACTAAAGTTCAGAATGGCGACCCTCTCAATAATCATACCCACACTGCAAAAAGGAGATTGGTTAGCTACCCTGGACTTAAGGGATGCCTATTTTCACATTCCTGTCAGATGAACTCACAGAAAGTACCTAAGATTCAGACTGGCCTCAGGTCATTGCCAATTGGCAGCACTCCCATTCGATCTGATTTCTGCACCAAGGGCATTCACAAAATACCTAGCAGTAGTGGTCAAATACCTGAGAAAATAAGGTATGGCAGTCTTCCCCTACCTGGACAACTGGTTAGTTGTAAGCCAGTCACTGCAACATGCAAGTCAGTCACTGGCACTCACAAGATTCATGCTGGAATCCCTAGGTTTCCTCATAAACGGGCAGAAATCACAGCAAGAGCCAGTACAAGTGATTGACTTCATTGGAGCAGAGCTGGACACCAGCCTGGGCAGAGCTTTCCTACCTCAGGACAGAGTGGACAGCATCCTACAGGTTACAAGTTCCTTTGTGCTGGGCAAACCTAAGCCAGCCAGGGAATTCCTCAGGCTACTGGGACATACGGCAGCTGCCACCACAGTGGTGCCAGGTTCCAGATTCCAAATGAGAGACATCCAGTTTCACTTGAGACAGTACTGGTCACAAAGGACAGACCTCCTGTCCAAACTGGTTCCAGTCACCCTCAGCCTACTGTAGGCACTTCAGTGGTGGCTGGACAAACACAACCTCAGGGTAGGTGTACCCTTTCTAAGGGAACAGCCTTCCCTAGTTCTCATAACAGATGCTTCCCTTCTCAGTTGGGGGGCTCACATGGTAAATCACACAGCAAGGTGTGCATGGTCTCCTCAAGAGTTCCTGTTGCACATAAATCTGCTGGAGCTCAGGGCAGTGTACCTGGCTGTATTGGTGTTTGCCCCACATCTGCAAAACAAGGTGATGCAGGTCAGGACAGACAACACCACAACCATGTACTGTATCAACAAACAAGGAGGAACCAGATCAGCCCCACTTTGCACAGAGGCAATGAAGCTGTGGTCCCTGGCATATTCCGTGCAGGTATCTGTATCAGCCATACACCTTCCAGGGAAGGACAACGAACTGGCAGATTCTCTCAGCAGGATAAGTCAGGACCACCACGAGTGGTACCTGAACTCTCAGATGCTCAGTGTAGTTTTCTAAAGGTGGGGCACTCCAGATGCAGATCTTTTTGCCTCTGCACAAAATAACCAATTGCCCCTGTACTGCTGCAGTCCCCCTCACAAGGGTATGGTTCCCCTGGATGCAGTGGCCCTGGACTGGTCAGGGAATTCTGTGTATGTTTTTCCTCCTTTTCCAATGATATTCGGGACCCTACTGAAATGAAGGTCCCAACCAGTAACAATGATACTGGTGGCACCAGACTGGGTGAGGCAACACTGGTACTCGCTTCTACTGACTCTGTCAGTGATCTCCCTAATTCACTTGCCCAGGATGCACCCACCTGCTGACCTCCTGTTAAGGCAGGATCCTGTATCCCAACCTAAAATCACTGAGACTCAATGCCTGGTTCTTGAGGACTTAGACTTTGCTAACCTCAAGCTGTCAGAACAAGTCCTGACAGTGATTAGGGGCTCCAGAAAACCTTCTACTAGAAAAACGTATTTGTCTAAGTGGAAGAGGTTCTCCATTTGGTGCTCAGGTAAGGGTACTGACCCATCCAGGGCTGACCTTGCTGTTCTCCTGGATTACCTGACACATTTGCACTCATTAGGACTGTGGCCCTCGACCCTTAAGGTCCATCTGGCTTCAGTCTTGGCTTACCTGTCAGCTGATAAGGAGGGGTCATGGCCTCTCATCCAGTTTTCAGGAAATACTTTAAGGGCCTCAACCTACTTCACCCTCCTCTGAGGGAACCTGTCCCAGCCTGGAATCTAAATATCTGGATTGCCAAGCTGATGGAGCCACCAATCGAACCTATGGCAATGGCAGACCTGACGTTTGTCACCTGGAAAACTGTGTTTCTGGTGGCTGGCATTTCTGCCAGGAGGATCAGTGAGCTGCAAGCCCTGTGTACAGATGTGGACTACATCTCATTTCACAGGGATAAGGTGGTCCCCAAAACCAATCGGAAATTTCTCCCCGAAGTGGTATCTGATTTTCATTTGAATCAGTCTATGGCTCTTCTGGTTTTCTTTACAGAGAGCTCCAGTTCTTCAGAAATGAAACGTCACTGCCTTGATGTCAGGAGGGCACTGAGCCATTACATTGACAGAACAAAGGCATACAGACCAAGAAAAACACAGCTCTTCCTCACTTATGGTGACGTGGGTAGAGCTGCCACAAAACATACAATGGCTCACTGGAAAGTGGCATGTATTCAGTTTTGTTACAGTAAAGTGGGTAAACAGGCACCCCTGGGCCTAAGGGCACATTCCACCAGGGGTACAGCTGCATCAGTGGCAGCTTCAAGAGATATCCCACTATTGGAAATCTGCAAAGCAACTACATGGAAAACAGTGCACACTTTCAGAAAACAAGTACAGCCTGGATCTACAATCCAGAAGTGATGCCAGGTTTGACACAGCAATTCTGCAGAACCTGTTCCCCAAATAGGTTCTCTGCCCAACCTCCAAAGGTACTGCTTGGTAGTCTGCATCAGTTTAATCATAATGAGTGATTCCTGGGGTTAGAAGAAAAAATTACTCACCATAGTAATCTTGTTTCTTCAAAGGGTTCACTCATTTCATTTCATTTTCATTTCATTTTTATTTTTTATACTTGTAAATCCAAATGAGCAAACTGCCTGTTTTCATTGGAGACAAGATTAAAACTAAAAAACACACAAAATATTAACAAACAAACTCATTATGATTAAAGCACCCACCCTGCCTCCCCTACTAGAACCATTAAAAAACAAGCATTTGTCAATGCCGAATGTTTGCTTGCTTGCATTAGCAGTGGAAGTGTAGGAGTTAGATGCAGTATAGGAATGGCAGTGATGTATTGAATGGATGCTAACTCCACCCCCACCCTGCAGAGATGGACAGGCATTGGGATGTGCCTTTGGGTCGTCACCCATAATGGTCATATTTCACCTCCCCCTACCCTGCAGACACTTACTAGTGTCGAGGTGTGCCTTGGGGTGCTCGGTCTTTATACTCACCTCGTTCCATATGGAAATAGGCTGAAATGGGAGCAGTATAGAATGGTGTGAACTCTGGGGCAAAAGAGTCCAAGGTGCACCTCAATGCCTGTCTCTGGCTGCAGGGTGGGGGTGTGGGTGGAATGGCATGAGCATCAGTGGCGTCACCACGTTGATTTTGGGGAGGCTACAGCCCCCCCAATCTAAGTTAAAGCCCCCCCAATCATTTGCACTAGAAAATAAAAAATTAAAAAAATTCAGTTCTTAATTGTTTAAATTCTGCAGCCGTAGAATGTAAACAATTAAGAAACGGCAATCGGGCTAGCCCACCCTGCCATTGCTTTAGAAGTACGAGAGGAACCGCATTATGTTTTTTTTTTATTTTCGAGCGGTCTCGACTCGAGGTTTGTTTTACAAAGCACTGCATCAGTATTGCCTGATCTCATCTGCACAGCACATCCCTGATCCTCCCTTTCGAAGTGTGGTAGATGCATTCGGGCCGCGCAGCCTCAGCTGGTAGAGGGCAAGTGCAATATAAAAGTAAACCCACTGCCCCCCATCGCCTTTGAAGGAGACTGCAGTGCGATCCTCCCCTCGGAGAACTGCAGCAGGGCTGTTATGTAGAGGCCGCCTAATTACGGTCTGCTTTCCCCAAATAAATAAAAACACTAAACATGTTGCATAGCCTGGCGGATCCAAGTGCCACTGCCTACCTAGCACTTTGCTAATTAAAGGAAGCATAGTGACCTCAGGTTAACGTCTGAAGGAAGCCCTACGACTGTCGCGGATCTGGAACCTGAACCCACGCATTAAATTGCTGTCACCGTGGAGGACCAGGACTTTTGCGTCTCCGTCCCGACTCTCCGCTTTCTTTTTCTGTCTTCTTCACGACTGGGAAAGGGCATCTGCGGGGTGTATTTGTATTCAGCCAGCCAGGGTCCTGAGGACAGAATGGGACACTGGCAATCAGTCCGTCCAGTTCCATTTGCAATAACGGGTTGTTCTATATGACGTTACAGTTCTTGGGCATCAGCTTCCAAGTTGCTGAGACTATCCTGCCTTAAGCTTCCCCGCGGTTTTCTTTCCCAGATAAACATGCCCATTCTGAAAAATATATTTCGACAGATATGCATCTGCTCTTTTCTGTACAAAAAGCAGTAACACCAACACCGTTGCAGACTCTGGAGTCATAGGAGCTACCTCCCCCACACAGGTAACATTATTGCGATCGACTTCATATTATGCTATGGTTTTATTTATGCTTTTTCTGAATATTCTGTACAGTGTAACCAAAATTTTCTACTTTTGGTGGTAAGTCTGGTAACACTCGTAGAAATGAACTGAGACGATACAAGAATGACGCCCGCAGATGGGAGTTAATTCAGCAGCAAAACACAGAAGTTATACACTAGTTGTCAAAATCAGCACTATTCTGTGTTGAAAAAGGAAAAGAATGAAAGAAACAAAAGATGTCCTGTGTTGCCTGATCTGCTTTCACTGCATTCTCCCCGCAGTAATAAATTACGACCAGTGAACTGTGAAGGGCTTCAAGCACTAGCAGCAGCATCAGCACCACGGTCGCGGAGATCTTCAGTTAACTGTATATTCACTCCCTGGCAGCTGCGTACAGCAGCACCTATGCTTCAGTCACACAGTTTCAGGACTCATTACGGCATGTCAGCATCAATATAGCAAGGTTGTTCCTTCACTTTTTCATCCAAGCCATTGGCTATTTGTAAGAGTGGCTATTCTAACTATATATTACAGACTGACTCATCGGAGTGCCGGAACATGGGGAAACGTTTGGGGGGGGGACGCACTGTTATTTTTTTTATATCTAGTCAGTCATATTGTTCTTGTTTTTCTCCTTCTGTGATAACCTCCTGAGGTAACACAGAGAAGGAAAAAGCCAAGAACTGTGCTTGTTTGACAGGTATAAAAATAACAATGCATTATTATTATGTGTTTCTTTGAGTGCTTTGGTCCCGGACCGGTACTAACTGAAAACTGATTGGAACTTGAACAACGATGGAGTCAGGATGGGTTGGTTACAATGGCGTCAGTTGTTGGAGGGGAGGATGATAGACAGAAACAGAAGGACTAAGGAGGCGAGCAGGGAGGGTTCATTCTTCTGTGACTGGCACCGGCCTCATACTCTGCCTACCAACAGCACAGTAGCTTGCTTGCACAGTGAGCCAATCAGTGGACAAACACGTGGTGTGCTTCTCCAACACACACGTGGTACACTGGTAGTCTCTACTGTGCAAACTAGTGATGCAGTTGTAGTTGGTAGAGGCAGAGCGAGCAACAGAGCAGAGGCACTATTTGGAGATTCAAATTGGAATTCAATCTGTATTTCTATTTTCTACAAAGTTATTATCAAACATTGAAGACTCAGTTCACTTGTTGGGCTAAGAGGCTTTTTCTCTGAGTGAAATACAAGGGGGGGGTGTTTGTGTGTGTGTCTTGGGGTAAATTGAAAAGCTCAGACACAGACAACCTGCTGTGAGTGCTGCCATACAGCAGCATTATTAACTACTGCATATATGTTTATTTTTTTTTCTTACTTGCAACTTATTTCACATTTACTATTTTACTGAGTAAACTGAGTGAGTAATAGTGAAGAGCTGACAGCTCAGAAAGACTGAAGACCATCACTTTGGTGGTTTATGTTTTTAGGCTCACAAATTTAGAATAAAAATAGCAGAAGTTTGCTTTTCCTAAATTGTCTTATACCCTGACCCATGCCTCGGGTTTGTATTGTGGCAAGCTTAACAATAACATCACAAGCAAGGAGTTAGCCAGTTCAATTTCAGACACTTTTTTTTTTATGAACAAGGGGAACCTTCTGCACTAGCAAGCATACTCATTTTGCTTCACATACTGTGAGCCCTGTGTGTGTTAGGCTCCGTCTACTGTATTAAATAGCAGTTTCCAGTAGGTGTTTAATACCCATTACTTCGCATACTGTGAGCCCTGTGTGTGTTAGGCTCCGTTGTCTACTGTATTAAATAGCAGTTTCCAGTAGGTGTTTAATACCCATTACTCACGATACTGTGAGCCCTGTGTGTGTTAGGTCTGCTTGTCTACTGTATTAAATAGCAGTTTCCAGTAGGTGTTTAATACCCATTACTGTGATACTGTGAGCCCTGTGTGTGTTAGGTCTGCTTGTTCACTGTATTAAATAGCAGTTTCAGTAGGTGTTTAATACCCATTACTTCGCATACTGTGAGCCCTGTGTGTGTTAGGCTCCGTTGTCTACTGTATTAAATAGCAGTTTCCAGTAGGTGTTTAATACCCATTACTTCGCATACTGTGAGCCCTGTGTGTGTTAGGCTCCATCTACTGTATTAAATAGCAGTTTCCAGTAGGTGTTTAATACCCATTACTTCGCATACTGTGAGCCCTGTGTGTTAGACTAAGTCTGTCACATAAACATTTCATCCCTGTGTACCAGACCCAATAAGAGGGCAAGTTTTCTTATAGTTTACTTTTTAGTTAGTTCTTGCCACACACTCATCAGCCTTGTTAAAAATGAGTATCCGTGACTTCTTCCGTCCAAAATCAAAAATCAGAATAAAGAAAGTAACTACCTAGACCCAGTGATGCTCAACAGCTGCAACCAGAGCAGCCATTAAGAAATGAAGTGGAAGTTCCACTAGTACAAGAAGATGTAGCAACACATCATCATCTCCCCGAACATCTCATGATGCACTTGAATCAGTAGCAAGATTTACGTCTGCTGCTACTGTTGTACCTAATGATCTGGGAACCAAAGAGGCTGGTCCTGTGCATCCAAAGCTGTCTAGTTTTCCACAAAGGGATTTTGGAAAGCAGAAGTGTTCATTTTCAAGCAGCTGGTATGCATCATTTAAATGGCTTGAATATAGTGTAAGCAATGATGTCATATTTTGCTTTGCCTGCAGAATGTTTTCAAGTTGCTCTGGTCGAGCGGACACTGCTTTCACGTCCAGAGGGTTTAACAACTGGAAGAAGGCAATAGACAAGATGAGAGAACACCAACAAACAACAACACATACAGGAGCAATGGAGGCCTGGTCTACTTTATGAAATCTAAAGAAAGAGGCAATATTATACAGCTAATGGATTCAGCAATGATTGCAGATATTAAAAGCGAGGGAGTACCTGAGAAGAATAGTTGAGATTGTTTTGTTGTTTGGCAGACAGGAACTGCCTTTCGAGGCCATAGGGAGTGTGAAGGAGTTCAAATAGGGGTAACTTTTAGAGACTTTTGATCTTCTAAAAGTTTGATCCTGAATTGCAAAATTTGCAGATTCACATGCCAGGAAATGCTACCTATCTCTCACCTCTCAGTCAAATCAGATGATAGAATGTTGTGCAAAATTAATAGAGAGAAAATTTTAAATGAGGTAAAGAAGCAAAGTATTTTGCAATACTTGCTGATGAATCTAGAGATGTTGCTTGCAGAGAACAAATGAGTATTTGCCTTGTTATGTTCACCATGGTTCCTGTAGAGAAATTTTGTGCTCCATCAAGTAACAGCATTAGATGCCCAGAGTCTGACAAATGAACTGTGTTCCAAGCTGACTAACTGGGACCTCCATGAGAATTCGGTGACTTGCGTAGCTCAGACTATGACGGTGCATCTGTTATGAGCGCAACTTAAATGGAGTCCAGGAACTATTTCGTCATAAGCATCCATATGCTATATATGTTCATTGCTATGCATATTCTGAATTTGGTCCTTGTAGATGCCTGTTCATCACTTCTTCCTGTACGGAAATTCTTTGACATGCTTCAAGAGATACACACGTTCTTTTCCAAATTGTCCTGACTCACCAGGGGTTCTTAAATGTTCAAAAGGAGCTTGGTTGACTAGAATTCTTGAGATACCGGAGTTAAGTTCTACCAGGTGGGCTTGTCAAAAGCAGCAACAAAGGCAGTAATAGAAACTTATCCAGCTCTTCTAAAATATCTTTCAGAATATGAAGAAGGAGAAACTGCAAAGGCCAGAGGACTCCACAGCAAGCTTCTAGAATTCAACAATTTATTTCTCCTTAAAATGTTTGACAAACTACTGTCAGTGGCTGATGGAACAAATAACTTACTTCAGACTCAGGCTTTGGACTTCGGATGTGCAGTGACTGCTGTATCTGCGCTGAGAGACAATTGCACAATTTCATACTGAAGAGAGATTTCTAGTTCTCTACAGGGAAGCTGAAAATATGGCAGAAAAATATGAGACACAGACACCCGAAAGTACTCCGGGTCCACAGAGGCAAAGGAAGCTACCTCGTACTTGGGAGCACTTTGTTCCAACTTCACGAACTGAACTGAACAAAGTGCATCAGCATCGCATGAAACAAGAACTGCTGTGCATTTGAGAATCACTGTTTTTACCCTGTGATTGACAAAATGATTGGAGAGATTGACAGAAGGTTTTCCAAGCATAACCAAACACTGATGGTTGCGATCAATGCTCTCAGACCACAGTCTAACACATTCTTGGACCAGGACAAACTGAGGCCACTTGAGAGATGTATGACTGTCCAGTTCTGGAAGAGGAACTGGTAGTAGCAAGAAACTTCATTTGTCGGCTGCCAAAATGAACGTCCACATGATATGACCAATCTTTATAATGTACTTCCAGAAATCATGTATCCGACGCTGCATAAATCACTACAGATTGCTCTAACAATCCCAGTTACCACATGTGTGTGTGCGCCTTTAGTTCCATGAGTCGCATTAAGACATATCTGAGAAACAAGACAGAAATGACAGATTGAGTTCACTTGAATTCTCAACATTCAGACCGAAGAAAGCAGACAACTTGACACTGATGATGTGATTGACAAATTTGCATCCATGACAAACAAAAGGTTGAGCTACTTCTCCCAAAATCAGCACGATAATAGTAAAACCTGTATGACACTGATATCCAGCAGATCTGCTGGGATAATGTGTGTCTGGCTGTTCTGGTCTCTCATTTGCTCTGGGGTCCTCCTGCATCCTTCCCAGCAGATCTGCTGGATAATGGTTGGTGTGTCTGGCTGTTCTGGTCTCTCATTTGCTCTGGGGTCCTCAGCATCCTTCCCAGCAGATCTGCTGGATAATGATGTGACTGGCTGTTCTGGTCTCTCATTTGCTCTGGGGTCCTTCTGCAACCTTCCCAGCAGATCTGCTGGGATAATGGTTGGTGTGTCTGGCTGTTCTGGTCTCTCATTTGCTCTGGGGTTCTCCTGCAACCTTCCCAGTAGATCTGCTGGGATAATGATGTGACTGGCTGTTCTGGTCTCTCTTTTGCTCTGGGGTCCTCCTGCAACCTTCCCAGCAGATCTGCTGGGATAATGATGTGTCTGGCTGTTCTGGTCTCTCATTTGCTCTGAGGTCCTCCGGCATCCTTCCCAGCAGATCTGCTGGGATAATGGTTGGTGTGTCTGGCTGTTCTGGTCCTCATTTGCTCTGGGGTCTTCCTTGGATCCTTCCCCAGCAGATCTCTGGGATAATGATGCTGCATTGGCTGTTCTGGTCTCTCATTTGCTCTGGGGTCCTTTCTAACCTTCCCAGCAGATCTGCTGGGATAATGGTTGTGTGTCTGGCTGTTCTGGTCTTCATTTGCTCTGGGGTCCTCCTGCAACCTTCCCAGTAGATCTGCTGGGATAATGATGTGACTGGCTGTTCTGGTCTGTCTTTGCTCTGGGGTCCTCTCTGAACCTTCCCAGCAGATCTGCTGGGATAATGATGTGTCTGACTGTTCTGGTCTCTCATTTGCTCTGAGGTCCTCCTGCAACCTGTCCTTGTGGACCAGTAACAAAATTTTTCCACATGTACCATATTAAATACATGGTTGATAATTAGGCTTCTCAAACATATTTTTCACCACTAATATGCAGGAAAAGCTACCATTTGAAGGTAAAATTTCGGATGTTTCGGGGGCATGCCCCCAGACCCCCCTAGCTTTGTTAGGATTTTGACTAAAGGGCATCAGCCCCCCCCAACTTTGTATCCCTGGTGACGCCCCTGATGAGCATTACTGTTGACAATCCCAAGTCACACCCCTGATGCCTTTCAGTCCCTACAGGGTAGAGCGGACGCCTGTCAGACCCTACATGGTAGGGCGTTATGGTCGGAAACCTTAATGCCCTGAGAATTTCTTGGTATTTTTACTCTAAGTTTTTAACATGGGCTTTTTGGGACCCCACCGCATGAACAGTGACACTATCAGTCTGTTAGCCGAAAGGTGATTTTGCACAGTGACTGCGCCATTTGGCCACAGATACGAAAACACAGTTCGAACATGATGTGAAAAATGACAGCTGTACTGTTCATGAGGAGGTGTAAAAAATGGTAATGTTGAAAATCTGGAGGGAAAATATAAAAAAACTGGTGAAGTCACGAGCATGCATAGAAACTGCGCAACGCACACCTGTAATGCAATTATTTTGGGGATTTTTTGCACCAAATTTTCAATGTAGGCATTTTGGGACCTCCGCTCATGAACAGTGTTACTGTGATTTTCTTAATCTGTCCCGAACACTGATTTCCGACAGCGACTGTGCTATTCTGCGCCGGAAGTGAAGACACATTCCGGCCAGGATGTGGAAAATGACAGCTGTACTGTTCATAAGGATGTGTGGAAAAATGCAAATGTTGAAAATCTGGAGTGAAAATATTACACATTTTTGAAGTTACGAGGGTGTGTAGAAACTGCGCCATGCACGCTCGTAACACATTCATTTTATGGACTTTTGTGACCACATTTTCAACATAGGCATTTTAGGATTTCTGCTCATGAACAGTGTCACTGTGATTTTCTTAATCTGTCCCGAATACTGATTTCCCGGAGTGACCGTGTTATTCTGTGCCGGAAGTGCGAAAACACATTTTGGCCAGGATGTAAAAAATGACAGCTGTACTGTTCATAAGGAGGTGTGAAAAAATGCCAGTGTTGAAAAACTGGAGTAAAAATATTACAGATTCACAAATTTGTGTGTGTGTGTGGAAACTGTGCACCAGACTTGTAACATAGGCTTTTTGAGAGCCCACCTCATGAACAGTGACACTGTCATTTCGTTAATCGGTCCTGAAAGGTGATTCCACGCAGTGACTGCAAAATCACCTTTCGGGACTGAATAATCAAATGACAGTCACTGAATTCATGAGGTGGGGTCCAAAGAACATCGTGTTGAAAATTTGGTGCAAAAATTCGAAAAAGTGACCGAGATATGCACCAAAGTTGAAAAAAATCCTATTTATGCCATTTTACAGCTTACGCTATTTCTTCAGTTCACGGTTGACTTTGAAGAGTGCAGACGTGTTCCCACTCCACTGAAGATAGTCGTGCAGGCCTCCAGAGGTAAGTTGGGGTGAGGGGAGGTGGGGTATGCAGAGGGTGGGCGCGGGTTGGGGAGGGGGACAAGAGAATCAATGAGGGACCGTTTTTGTTACAGTTTTTTTTTATTTTACAAAGATGACGTGGGACTTTTGCCACACTGGGGTGGGTTCCCCAGCATGGCACCTGGAAGTTTGTTTGGGGCAGTGGAGCCAGCGGGGACTGGGCACCCCATTGGCCATACAGTGTGTGGGGAATGCATGAGGATGCTGGACTTTTGCCACACTGGGGTGGGCTCCCAGCGCGGCACCTGGAAGTTGTTTTTTGGGGGCAGTGAGCCGACAGGATTGGGCACCCCATTCTGACATACAGTGTGCTTGGGGAGTGGCATGAGCCAAGGGATTGGGAACCCCTTGGCACACAACAAATGGGGGTGCATATAATGACGTTATAGTTACGGTGGTGATGTGTAGGCAATTTGAATATTGCTGATGGCACGGCAGTATGCACATTACCACACATTACATCATGACTGTAGCGGTCATTTGCTTTCAGCTGCACACCACTACATCTGAACTGCTGTCGTAGACAGCTGGGACATTCATTGGTGCAGTGCGGTGGGTGGCTGCCGCTTCTGCAAAACGTTGAGGGCATTGGAAGTGGAGGTGCCACACCTACGAAAATTCATAAGGTGGCACTATGTTTCTTGCACATGTGTGCAAGCAAACAAAAAAAGTGGAGGGAATCTTTGTTCTGCATCTCTGCTTTAATGTTACATATAGGCCTGGTTAGAGACTCACCCTTTAAATCAGTTGGTTTCCTTGTGGTGTCATTTTAGGTCTGTCTCTTGGGGATTTTTGATCTTGGGGGCAGTGTTTTCTGTATTATGTAAAGATTAGCTAGGGGGTATTATAAGCAGTTATAAAATGGTCAAAGTATTTCAAGCAAACTGATTGGTTGTTAGCCATGCGTTAGAAGTGTCTAACGCACAGCTAAATCTAGAAACCCCATTTAGAATACACAGACCCATTTTATAAGTGCAATAAGCCACTCTGGGGATGTGCATTAGACAGTTCTAACTCATGGCTAAGGGACTGGATGCACTCGGCCTGCGGCCTCGTGCCTCACTATGCCCCCTAGCCATGCGTTAGAACTGTCTAACGCACACCCCATCGTGTCTTATTGCTTACTTAGGCTCCATAAGAATCTGAAACACTCTGTGTACAGCAGTTGCTAGGGCAGCAGTTTGAAACTGGCATGAGCCAATCGGAGTTCCATCATTTGCATAGCATTCCATCTCTCTGGGCAGTTCAACACAGGAGGCTGACTACATCAGTTTAATCTTAATGAGTGATCCCTTTGAAGAAACAAGATTACTATGGTGAGTAATTTTTCCTTTTGGCCTTTGTTGGTGGTATACTGGTATTGTTTTGCTTAGTTTTTGTGCTAATAGCCCCATGCAGCCACCCTTTTGATTAGCATCTCAATTGCACTTCTTTTTGGCAGCTCCAACCACCTAATTTGACAGTCTTCCACCCTGCTGGAGTTTGTTAGGATTTCATGCATGTAGGATGCTTGGACATGAATTTTTAGTTTATGCTTAAGGTGCTTCAGTGCTGATTATGCATCAAATGTCACACAGCATGGTGTCATTACTCTGAAATCAGCATTCGTTCTTAAGCGCACCTGTCCAAAGGTTTGACTTCAAGGCTGTTGATCTTCATAGCACTGAGCAACAGGTTCCCCGCCCTTGCACCAGGCAGCTACTGCAGCACCTTGCAGGTGAGTTCAAAGGAAAAAATAATAATAAATTTGGGGGACAGTTGGCAACCCAAGCTAGGGGTTCGTGTCTTGTCCCCGAGTCAGGGAAATCTCTGGGATTCCCTTAAAGGGGTAGTGCTAGCTTTCATTTTCTGTTTGCAACAGAGTTGTTAGGGGCACCCGGCACCATGACTTATCCCAGGGCAAGAATATTAAGGAGATGTAGACCTGCCTCAGGGAATGAGACCTTTATTCTTTGGGTTCCTGCTGCCCTCACTGTGTAATGCAGTCTAACATGTTTATTTAGCCCCACAAGCTAAATCATCAGGCTTGGTGGGGGGGGGGGCATCTGTGGTACTGTTTGTTAGTGGTAAAGCTGAGTTACACAAATCCGTATTGCTTCTTTTGAATACGATATTCCATGCTGATGACCTGCAGGTATTGCCTGTAAAGACACCAGTACCAAAAGCGGGTCCCTTTTGTCAGCAGGATCCTTACTGGGATGTCCAGGTGCACAAAAGCAGAGAGACCCTGTTCACCCAGATTTGCAGGTGACCTCCAGTGTTTACAACATGGAAGATTAAGAGGAGGATGTAGGGGAATCAGGTGAGACCTGGCAGACTTAGATCCTTCAGATGAGGAAGAGTGCTCCTCTGCGGTAACCCGTGAGGTGGGTGCCATCCATTACGGCGACACCTTCCTCGCACAATCCACTCACAGCCACTGACGGGTAGGGCAACCGGATGAGGGGGTGGGCGAACTAGGTGACAGGATGTCGCTATATGTATGCACGTGGGGGTAGGTGGGAGCGAGCATGGCGAGCGTGGCTGGGGGTGGAGAGGCTGTAGGGGTGGCGCTGTGGTTGTCGGTCGAGCTGCGGTGTGGGGTCAAGGATTGGGCAATGGCTGGGGTGGCTGAGGACTGGGTTCGGGTCTGGGCGCTGGTGCGATTTTTATTGAAGCGGCCCCATTGCTTACTCTTCCCCCAACATGCACCCTCTGAGTTGAGAATGCGCCCCCACAGAAAGTAGTACAAATATGTCCTTGGCGCTGCTGTGCTGGTGTGTTAGGGTTGTCAGAGTGCCAAAAATGTGTTCGGCACTCTGACTGAGCGATAACGGCGACCACCTTTAGGCATTCGCCATTATCACATAGACCCCTCCTCTGCAGAGGACAGAGAGTGGAGAGTGTCTGAAAAGAAGATTCCAATCCCTTATTATTTGATTCTAAGATACTAGCCTATCTGATAACTGAGGCATACAGTTCTGTGCAGCTGAAGGAGGTACAAGACAGAGAGGGCTTGATTCTCAAAGCTCCCAGCGCAGCACAAAGGGCTTGCTTCACAGTGAATGGTGCAAGGTGCTTCTTGCACCAAATGATGCACTAGGAGTGATTCTCAATGGCAGCCTGCATCACCCACTGGTTGCCTGCCCCAAACATGCCGCATGTGCAGTTCGAAAATGGTCTGCAGCATGGCACTAGGGGCATGTGACAGATGCAAGCTGTCACATCCCCCAACGTGGGATTCTCAGAACTCTCCCAGAAGGAGAAATTCTAAGTACTCTTAGACCAGCCCGGTACTTAGAATAATCTCCTCTGGGAGAGTAGCCTGTTTGCGTCAATGTGCCAAGGTCCCCTCTCCCCGATGTCCCCATTAATAAAACTTTTAATACAGCTCCTTTCATTGGTGGTCTAGTGGCCCCCTCGATCCCTGATGTCCCCGTTAATATAATTTTTAATACAACCTCTTTCATTGATGGTCTAGTGGCACCCATCTCCAATCCCTGATGTCCCCTTTAATATTACTTGTAATACAGCCCCTTTCATTGGTGGTCTAGTGGCCCCCTCAATCCCTGATGTCCCTGTTAATATAACTTGTAATACAGCCCCTTTCATTGGTGGTCCTAGTGGCCCTCCACCTAGCAGGTGGTCCTACCACCCCTCCCCCCCATCCAGAGACAGAGCCGGTGGTGAAGAGTTTCTTCCTCACACCTCCGTACTAGCCCCCAACTGATCTTTGTCACTGAAAGTATGCACTGTAAATGCTCATTGATTGATTAGTGAGTGTACACTTTACAGCATGCACACAGTGACAGTTCAGTCGGAGCCAGCCGGAGGTGTGAGGAGGTGTCAGCGGTCAATGGCTGCGTCTTGGGATGGGGGAGCAGGGTGGTGGGGCCACTAGACTATCAATGAAAGCAGCTGTATTAAATGTTAGAATAATGGGGACATCAGGGATCGGGAAGGGGGGGGCCACTTGACCACCAATGAAAGGGGCTATATTACAAGTTACATTAATGGGGACATTGGGGATCAGGGAGTGGGGAGGCCACTAGACCACCAATGACAGAGGGCTGTATTACAAGTTTTATTAACGGGGACATTAGGGATTAGGAAGGGGGGCCAGTCGACCACCACTGAAAGAGTCTGTATTACAAGGTATAATGGGGACATCAGGGATCGGGGCCAGTAGACCACCAGGGGTGGGTATTTCAGTTGTTGCATTGGGGACTGGACACCACTTGCCTTTGCTACAAGGTGCATGTGGCAAACCCTTCTGTGTGCCATGTGTTTGTTGCATGGGAGAGGTTGCTGCAAGTGTGGGGACTTAGGTGCCAGGACTCCTCCTGTACCTGAATTAGGTGCAGGGTCCCTGGCACACAAGGCTTCAGTGCAAGCTGCTGTTTGCCGCAGCTTGTGCCGATCTAAACCCATCTGGAGAATTGAGCCCAGAGACTCTAAATGTGAACCCCATTATTTTAGCATTTGTTTCCACTCCAAAGTACTTCCTGTAACTGTGACCAAATTATTAGTCTGGAGTGGACTGGAGCAGACAAGCGAAAACAGCTACCCAGGCTCAGGGTTCATTGTTGCAATTTTCAGGAGGAAGTGTTTAAGAAGTAGAAAATTCCTCCAGTGACAGATAAGGTTGTGTACAGTGCTGTGACACACACTACCATACCTTTAGAAGAGTTGGCAGCACTGTCAGATGCTCATGACAAAAAGTGGACACAGCATGTAGATAAGCTATTGCTTTGAATAGCTTCAGTCTGCAAATGATGTATGCTGCCATCATTGTCTGCTGGGCCATATGCTCAGGGGTCACTGCCTTAAGTACTGTCGGAATGTCTCCGAAGATTCAGAAGGGACAAATATTTTACATTCTGTTTCAGTGGCCTCCCTTTTTGGAAGATGCATTTGTGGACAGTATGCACATGTGGGCTTGCTCAGCCTACTCTGTTGTGATGGCCATGTGAGGGGTATGGCTGCAGCACTGGGCCGCAGCTCAGGCATCTAAAAGGAAACTGTATAATGTGCAACAGGGATTTGCTTTTTGGCCCAGAACTGGGTGGAAACTTATAGAACATCCAGAATAAGAAAGGACAGCTGCCAGTCTGCCACAAAAGTCCAATCCAGCATTGAGGGGGTGAGGTTTTGGCCACCCCAGATAGTCAAGGGGCAGATTTGGGCCCTTTCGGAACTTCAGTAATCAGGGAAGCAGAGGAGCTTACTCTGGATTCAAAGGCAGCAGAAACAGAGGTGCTTTGCTCGAAGACGCAATGGAGATGTAGCCAGAAGAGGCAGATCTTCATGATGAAGGTATGAGGGCTCATCTCTGCCTCCCTTCCCTTGGTAAAGACTGCAAAATTGTTGCCAGCAGTGGGCCCAGACCGTGTCAGATGCATTGTGCTGTAAATTATGGCTCTGGGCTATGACAAAGAATTTTCTTCCGTGCCCACAAGACATCATTTCCTCTATCCCCAGTTACTCTGAATCAGGTGAAACAGCAGGCAGTAAGCCAGACCCTGGACCACCTGATCCAGATAGAGACAATCACCTCTGTCCCCACCTCCCAAGAAGGGACAGGGATTATGCTCCGTCTGTTTTATAGCCCAAGAAGTTGGGGGGCTTCCATCCAGTCCTGGACTTCAAACACTTGAACAGGTTTGTCAAACACAACGTTCGAGATGGCGTCCCTGCAATCTGTCATTCAGGCAGCCCACCTTGGGGGGCTACTTGGCATCCATCAGTTTGAAGGACACTTATCTCCATATTGCAGTCTGCCAGTTGCACCAGAAATACCTGAGATTTGCAATCCTGGGGTAACATTCTGAGTACCAAACTCTCCTCTTCAGTTTAGCAACTGTGCAATTAGCGTTCTCAAAAATCCTGATTGTGCTGGTGGCACAACTGAGGTAGGAGGAGCATCACATATATCCCTACCTGGATGATCTCATCAGAGCCTCAACAGCAAAGATAGCAAAGAAGGTGGTGGCAAGGTGTGACAGGGTTAGGTACGATCCCATCCCATTTGTTATGCAGAGAGTTAAAAGTAAGGATCTACTCTGTCCTCTCCTATTCTGTCACTTGTCTATCTCTTGCCTGTCTGATTGCGCAGTCAAATTTTCCTTGTGGCACCTAGGAATTGACCTCCCCGATGGTCCCACAATTTCCTCCTGCTTTTCTCCCTTCCTTCACTTGCTGTTTCTGTTCTTTCTTTCCTTGCTTCTGTGTGGTTTATATATATGTATGTATATATATATATATATAGAGAGAGAGAGAATAATGGATTGGCAAGTGTAGTGTTATGAATATTTTTCACAAGGTGTGATGACTCATAAACCTGGGAAAGCGGCTCAAGAGGTTTATGAATAATCACACACCAAGGGTGCTGAAAAAATATCATAAGCACACATTTACCAATCTTTATTTTTTATAATTGCTGGTACTTTTGCATGTTACACCGCATGAACGAGCAGTCAGTCAGTTGCAGTCGGTTCCCAGTGTGACCGACTGCCGAAGCACTGCCCTAAGCGCGAGTACTGCAGGATCAACCGGATAGTGTATGGGGTTATTTTTTTTGTTCCGAAGGCAGGATCAACCACATAAATATATTTTAAAAGTAATACATTACTTGTGTGAGGGCTAGCAAGCAGATAGTCGGCACGGGTGCTTCAGTCCGATCAAAATGGAGTCGCCATATTGAAAATGTTGAGCGTCCCGCCCACTGACAAACTAAGGGCCAATAAGGTGGGCGCTAGGTTTGAAAGACAAGCAACACAGGGGAAGTGTACAGATTTTTAAAGCAAAATACCGTAATAACTCGTTTTCTGGTTATTACAGCATTTTGCAGAACCTGAAAACAGGTTGATAAAGGGGGTCATCAGTAGTTATATATATATAATATATGTGAATCTTTGTGTGAAACTGAGATCCGCTGGTTTGCAAATGTATACAGTTATATTGTTGAAATGACTTCAGACAGCTATTTGGGTATATCTGGAAGACAGGGGGTTGAACTTGAGGTACATTTTGACCTCCACAAGCTTGTTTACAAAATTATCAATGGCAAATCAGTCCTGGGACAGGATGTTTTAGTTGGTTGCATCCATTAAGGACACTAATGTACTCTTCAAGTGGAAAGAAATTGACAAAGTCTTAATACAGTTTGTGGAACAAAGGTGGTGTAATTTACAAGAACAGGATGCAGTATTTAATTGCCAGGGGGAAAAAATCTTATAAAAAGAGAGCAATGTTTTGTTTGATGATAGAAAGAGCTGGAGATGAAAGACTATTGTTTGTTTGAACTGTCTGTATCAAGAGGTAGCCTACACATTTTTATTTTTTATTTTATTGTTATTGATAGTTCAATGCTACTTGTGAATTGTATAACTTCTCCTGGTATGCCTATGCTCCCTAACCTGTGCTTCTACTACAGCTGGTGTCAGACAAAGCAGGATTTACACCGTGCATACTATAAGCGGCAAGTTTTGTACATGGGTACTAGACCTGGTGCCTGGGAAGCATAGAAGAAAGGTATGGATCCTGCAACAGCAAGCCCTGGAGGGATTACCAGAAGAATGGCAACTAAACATGAGGCAGAAACAAAAGTCCAAAGTGAGACTGTACAGATGGCACCAGTGATGGAAAAAGAAGAACAGGCAGGGGCAGAACCTGAAAGCGGATCTACCTTCTTGAACTGGTGGGCTATACAACAAAGCGAGACTAAGAAACAGAGGGAAAAAGAGATGCAGCATCAAAAGGCACAGAGAAAAGAGGAGA
This sequence comes from Neoceratodus forsteri, assembly GCA_016271365.2. Taxonomy (NCBI): domain Eukaryota; kingdom Metazoa; phylum Chordata; order Ceratodontiformes; family Ceratodontidae; genus Neoceratodus; species Neoceratodus forsteri. The sequence continues at coordinate 244,954,096 of CM057451.1, forward strand.
TGCAGTGCCTAGAGAAACAGAGAAGAGATGCAGCAACAAGAGCCGCAATGGCTGGATGCCTTGCAAGCTGTCAAAGCAGAAGGATCTGGTACAGGTTTAGCAGATCAACAAAACATAAACAACTTGAAAGATGTGAAACTTACGAAGCTGTGTCCCTCGGATAATATCAAAGCATACAGTACCTGACAACCACTTAAAAAAACAACAGACATTACAATGTCTCAAAAATTAGAAAACTTTTATTTGTGTATCAACTCAATTGAAGAAACAGGGCTAGCTCACCCACATACACGGCACATAGACTTAAGTCTTAGAGGTACTTCCTACATAAGTACAAAAGAAGAAAAATGTAGCTCACGTAGTGAGAAGCAGCATGCTCATTTCCACCTAGTTGCCGCAGGGTAACCCAAAGGCCCAGGCACTTAGCTATAGGTCCAGGGTTCGGCTCTGAACTCCCATACCTCACCTCGTGAGTGTACAAATTCCTAGTAGCCAGACAATGTTAAGGACATTTATAAAACTATTGTTAGTCATCAATACCAGTGCTTGCAGTATCAGCCATCTCTTCTGGAAGTATCTTTAAGATTTAAGTCGATGTGCCGTGTATGTGGGTGAGCTTCCACTGTTTCTTCAATTGAATTGATACACAAATAAAGGTTTTCTAATTTTTGAGACATTGCAATTTCCGTTGTTTTTAAAGTGCTGACCTTGCTCCACATAGTGGAACCTTATACTGTGGTACTGCAAAACACTCCAAGGTACATGCACTAATCACAAGTTCTTTTTAAAAAGGTGAGCCCCCAGTTCTGTGCTGTTCATACCTGATAACTTTTGAAAAGGTAGCTGGAGCCTGCCGATGGCCAAAACAGCAATGGCCAATTAGGCTGATACCTTATCTGACAGGTAAAGTCCAACTTGCCTTCAGCAATATGGACAATGCACAGTCAGAAAACTATGACCTTGTGAAAAGAGAAACCTTAAAAGATATGACATTTCAGGTTAGACCTACAGACAGAGATTTCAGCCCCTAATATACCACTCCGTTGTCAATCCTCAGGGAGCCTTCACCCGACTTAGAGAACTCTTAATTAAATTACTCCAACCAGACAGCAAAGCAGTCCCACAGATAATCCACATTTTACTGCTATGGAGCAAGTCTTCAACATCCTTACTACAGATATGCAGGATTGGGTAAAAGAACACCCACCAGAAAGTGGGGAAAAGATCATGTTTTGGGCTGCAGACTATTAGATGACCAGACAGAGCTGGAGATTTTAAAGAGACTCGCAGATGAAGGACTGTGTTTTTTGTTTGTGCTGCTTTTAAGAAGAGCTCTCCTGTACAGTTTCATTTTTATTATTTTATTGTTATTGACAATAATAAAATGCTACTTGTGAATTTTAGGACTTTTCCTTCTTTGCCTGTGCATCCTGACCTATGCCTCTATGACACAAGGACTCTGTAAGTCTTGAAGATGCACATCTGGGTAATAAGCAGGGAGAAGAGCTCCCTAACGCTACAGAACTTAGAACACCTGGAGGTGGTGTTCTAGACAGATGAACAGAAGGCCTTCTTATCCACTGCCAAGACTGTGAACCTAGTCTAATAGATTCAGTTGCTGAGATCCCAGATGGTTGTTTCTGCTAACAAACTGCTCCAAATATTGGGTCTTATGACAACAGCAATAGAATTGTCACTGTGGGCCAGATTTCACATAAGATTTCTCCAGAACAGACTGCTGTCAGAGTGATCCTTGGCCTTGGAGGAATACGAGGCTCTGATCCCATTATCCATGCCAGTATTGCAGTCGTTTGCATGGTGGCACAGCCCTGAGAATCTTCTCAGGGGACTTTCCTCAAAGCCCCATTGGAGATGATTTTGACAACCAATGCCAGCCTGTCGGGAGAGTAGCAATTTTAGACCAAATTCTGGTGGAGGGAGTCTGGAGCCCTCTGGAACAATGTCTCCAAATGAGTGTTTTGGAAATGAGGGCAGCGTATCTAGCCTTGTTGCATTTTCTGAACTGAGTTTGGTTCCAGGAAGCAAAGGTGAGATCAGACAACACCATCACTGTGGCATTCATAAACAGTCGAGGAGGTACAAGAAGCGCAAGCATGCTCACGGAAGCAATCAAGGTGTTTCAGTTGGTGGAAAAGAATTTACTGTCTCTGGCAACATTTCACCTAGTGGAACTGAATGTCTAAGTTGACTGGTTAAGTCATGAAAGAGTCTATGCGGGGGAAGTTACTGAAGCAGGAGATGTTCGACCTGCTGTGCGGAAGGTTCAGACGACCTCAAATCGATCTATTTGCATCAAAGGAGAGGACTCAAGTGCTGAGGTTCTCCAGCTGGTTTTGGTGCCTATGGCAGAAGCAGTGGGTGCCCTTTCCCAGCAGTGAGACTTCAACAGAGCTTGTCTGATCTGGCCACTTCCAGTGCTGCCCAGGGTATTGTAAAAGATTCAGCAGTTAACAGGAATTTTTTTGGGATAGCCTTTGAGTGGACAAGAAGGCCACGGTTCTCAGATCTGGTCAATCTAAAAAGACAGGCACCATTTTAGCACCTGCTTTACATGGACCTGCTTGGGCATGGACCAGTCTTACATCCAAACCCAGGGTTTATGCAGTTGGCAGCCTGGCTTTTGAGAGGTGGAGACTCTTAAAGTAGGAATTCTCGGAATTCTCTAAAAGGGTGGTAAACACCCTGATGGCCTCTAGAAATGTTTTCACCTTGCCAACTGATGACAATGTGTCGCATATCTTCTGGGTTTGGGCCAGAGCCTAGGGCATTAGACCTACCAAGACTATGATACTGCAGATCATAGATTTTTTGCAGGCATGAGTGGACAGTGGTCTAGCATTGAGCACCCTACAAGGCCTGGTGTACTGTCTCAGTGTGGTGCTGGTGCCATTTGTAGGGATCTCCTTGGGATGTCATTTGCTTTCTCAAAGTAGTAAGTAGGACCTGCTCATCCTTTTGGTCCCCAGTTCCACCATGGGATTTGAGCATAGCGCTGCACACCCTTTAATGGAACCTTATGAGCTCTTTTCATAGCTTCCATTGGATATTCTGTCTTATAAGATGTGGGTTGTGATTGCAGTTTGCTTAGACAAGGGGGATTGGCAAACCCCAGGCTCTTTAGCATATGAAACCTTACCTTATACAACATAAGGACAAGGTAGTGCTGAGGACAGTCCTGTCCTTTATTCCTAAGTTTCCTCTAGCCTTCCATGTGAATAAGGAAGTGTATATTCCATTCTTCTGCCTGAAGCCAGCAAATCCAAAGGAGAAAGTTGCATTCACACATGGTGGTCAAGACATACTTAAAAAGAACAGAAAAATTCAGAAAGTCTGCAAGTTTCTTTGTTCTGTCTGGAGCAGCACGAAAGAGCTAGAAGGTATCAAGATATGCCTAAGTCAGGCAGGTAAGGTCCTGCATTGCAAAGACAGGTAGCTGAAAAGAAAAAGGCCCCTGCTCTGACCAAGGCACACACCACCAGGCTGCTCACTGCATCCTGGGCAGAGAGGGTGGAGGCTTCAGTGTCAGAACTTTGCAAGGCAGCAACAAGGTCCTCCATTGACATATTCCCAAAACACTACAGACTTAATTTCCTGAGTGCTGCTGCTATGACCTTTGGGCACAGCATGTCATGAGGTCAACAGATGAATCCCATAGCTACCCTTATGTGTCATATACTGTATAGCACAATATCCCCCCAGCTCTAGCTAGGATGGATACTACTTCTTAGAAACCATGTATACTAAATTCACCATTGACGACATGGAGCAATACAGAAAGGAGAAATTCCTTCATACTTACATAATTTCCTTTTCTGTTAGCTCTGATGTTATCAATGAGGCCTCTCCTTGGAGTTTGACTACTTTTGGACAATATTGTCCAATATATTTCTAGATGTACAGTTTTGTTCAAATCAAAGATGTTTACTTCAGTTCTTCAGTTTTTAAGGATTAATTAGTTAACTGTGGGCCTCACCTTATAAAAGCTTTTAATTGGTATAATAGGTCAATAGACTATCGGGCTGTGATTCTTAAATTTCAGGCTTAGAAAGCCTGTTTAGGTTTGCCCCTACTTGTTGTCAGAGTCACATTAAACATGTTTCCTTTTACAAAATGTTATGTGTTGCTGCTATTAAAGGAAATGTTGAACATAACCATTTGTAAGTCCAAAGATTGTGTGGTTCATATGGTGATCCTGTGGTTTGACATCTGAAGATTGAGCAGCTCAGTCGTTGATGCTATAATCCAAAATAAGGCATGCCTGTTTTTTAGTTATGTTATGATGTGTTTTGTGTGTGGTTGCATACCTGGGCCCATGGACATTGATCATTGCGTATATGTTTGGGGTGCTATGTTAACAAATGTAAAATGGGTAACTGCTGCATTTGGAATGTTGATATCTCTATGGTTCTATGCTGAGGTCACAGCTTTGGGATGCACTGCCCTCCCCACTAAGGAAGTACATTACCTGTATGTACTAAATTTCTCACTGACAATGTCAGAGCTAACAGAAAAGGAAATTATGGTAAGTATGGATGAATTTCTCTTACAACAGCCCCTGCCAGCTGTTTCCTCCATTGGATGGTCTACATAACGGAAACAGTACCAGCAATATGCGTTATGTCATCTCACCCAAACACAGTCTCAGTCGCTGTTAATGGAATGCTCATTTTCCTACTCTTATAGGTTCATAGTATCTATTACAAGTTCGGTAGGCTTAAGCCCTTTGAGAACTTGCCACCCTGTAGTATTTAAGGGTGGTATTTGTATTTTTTTGAGCCCATAAACATATCCACTCTGTTTTCACGCTCTAAAACAACTGCCAGCCATCAACTCCAATCAGCCTTTCCAACTCATGTATATGCTTCCCACTCAGCACTCTACCCATAGTTAATTGACTTATGCCAAAATGGGATATCAAATCTAAACGAAGAGAACCTGCAGTGGCAGTTCCAGGGGACTAAACTGCTTAAAGAGAACATAAACCCTGTATTGACACTTTTAATAAAGTTATAAATTTGGACAGTTGTGATGTCTGTTTAATCACCTCAGTGTATTGTTTTGTGTGTTTGCTTTGAAATTGCCTATTTTTCCTTATTATGTCCCCATATTATTGCAGTATTTTTCCCCACTCAAATATTCATTTTCTGTTACTTAGCAATACACAGATAGTATACTGTAGTGCAGAAGCTTTCAGGGCCACACAGGTTCCATCAGTTGCAAACTTGGCTGCAACTGATGAAGGGAGCTGTGTGGCCCTGAAAACTTGTATACAGCACTATACCTTCCTTGTACAAGACATATGGTGGTCCAATAAAAGGTATTAAACTATACCGTGACTCATGTTTTCCAAGGACCAACATGGCTACAGTCTCTATTACAGAATGTTTTGTTTTCCAATATTTGGAGCAATCAGGGGGTACAGAGCTTTGTAGGCCAGTTCTGCATACTGTAACTGACAGGTGTGAAAATGAGAGGGGATATGTTCCTGGTTTACAAAGCAACCAGGGACCAGAAACTGATTTTAATTCTACACTTAAATAAGAAAGGCAAAACGTCCTCAACTAGGAGTTATGATTATCAGTTATTAGGGGTTCTTTAATACTGAAAGGAGGCAGCATTTCCTTACTTATAGGGTAGTTTCCCCATGAAATTCCTTGTCACAGAAATGCGGTCTTCTGCCAAACAGCAAAGTCATTTAAGACTCCACTTGATAAGTATATGAACATTAAAAGAATTGATGGTTACAATCATTGATCAGTGACAAATGTACTTGTAAAGTCATAGAACCTCACTTTCTCCCCTGCTTTCCTATGTTCCAGTGTATGAAGTGTCCACCTTCAGAACTGGTGCTGAAATCTATGCAGTGGTTATGCAAAATAAGGCTCCATTCTAAATATAAAAGACATATTTGCACTTGAACACCAGTTGCTGTGTCAAGTTAGCTCGGTGCCTTAATTATTAGGTAACATGCAGTGATGGAGGTATAATTGTTTTCTCCATTGTCTGGAAAAGATCATAATTACTTTTCATCCTGATAATAACATGAATCATCACCCTTTAAAGAGTGCACCCAACGACATTATAAAAGTATACCTAAAAAACTTTGCTGTACAGCAGTATGTAATTTCCCAGCCACTAGCTGCTAAAAGCTTACAGTAAAAAAAAGTGTACAGTACTGTGATAAACTCTCTCAGATTATAGTGATTCCTTCTTAATTGGCGGGGATGGAGTGGTTGAAAGGATGATAACAGCAAGCTAAGTAAAAGTTCTCAAATTCACAATACTTCATCTCCAAAGAAAAGATATAAACTGCTTCTGATGGGAAATAGAACTTCTGAAGTTGCCACTGCCGAGATGATCACTGTCTTTGAAATAGGATAGTCTGACTCTGTAATGATGCTTGAAAGGAACTTATCCTGGAACCAAGTCAACCGTCTAACCTTGGTCTGTTCAAATTGTTATATACCCTAGAAAGTAAATTCTAACTGACAGGCTCCCAAAATGGGTTTCAGTTAGACTGTAGTTGAAATAAGGAAGCTAATGGAAAGGGGTATAATCTCTAAAGATGCCTTTGAAATGAGAAACAGCTTACATGCATAAAAAAAGCTTTAAGTCTGGAAAGTTGTCATGCTGATAAAAAGTTTGATATTCTCTTTTAATTTTTTTTTTCATTCTTTTTAAATTTGACAAAACTGTGCCTGTGACTGAAAGCTTACATTAAAGCCTGATCTGAAAGCTACTGGCATATTCTGTACTAGTTTTAGAGATAAGGGATTATATCAAATAGATGAGTGTTTAAATATTCTGTCAGTAAGGGAAGTGCATGCTCATTAATATATGTTAATTTCACAAGATTCATTCTCATTAGATGACTAAGTGGATTAGCTGTGGGTAACAGTTTCTATCACCTGTAGGTCACTGCTTAAAATCTGGTCCCAGCTGGTAGTGAGTGTAAGTAATTATCATTGGATGGCTGCTTGGTGGCCTGTGAGAAATGACTTGTGATTGTCTCAATCCAGTTACTAGTGGACAGATATCCACATCAAAAAAACACCATCATATATAAGGGATAACACTCAACAGGGTGTATGGTTACAAAGATACGGTATGAGTGTCTTAGATGCACTGCAAGGCAAGAGGCAGAGAAGACACCACCTAAGAGGTGTATTTATTACACTATGACTGAGCACACTGTGGAGTGTGTTTGCTCACTTATGTAACCCCCCCCCCTCGGTCTAGGGGCATACATTTTATCGTCACAGGTGGTCCAGGGAGCATGAGGAGGATTACCACAATGTGTAACATTCCGAGCTAGTGAACCCGAAATAAAGATAGGAAAAAACAGCTATCCTACCTCTCGATGGCTTCATCACACCGTGCACTCTCTAGCTCTACCTCCAATACCTGGATTCACCCCCAAACCTCTGGCTGCCAGAACAGGACCTCCAACCTTGTGCCTCCTGTCTCTTCTGAGCTCCCGAGCCCCTCGATCCCAGTGCAGCATGATGGACACCTTCTGGAATTACAACTTATGACACAAATTAAATGCAAGGGAGTTTTCATTTCATTTCACCCCCTTTCTAACTGAAATAAAGAAAAAATCACTACCAGGTTTCTTCCCAAACAGCTTCTTTATTTTAGCACCTGTGCCCCAAATGATTTCAGGGTTACAGGGGTCCCATCCTTCACCAAATAAATAAAGCAGCTCCATGGGGCTATATAAACTTTTTACAGTTCACCCAAGGCTGGACCTATCAAGCAGCATAACTGTTATTCAGGCAGTGCAAGCAGGTTATCTCCAACTCTGATTCTTGGATGGTTTACCCAAGCAAACTTCTCCCTTGAAGAATCTACAGGCTCCTGGCTCACTGGCGCTGCTAAACCAAATCTCTCTCTCTTTTCTTATTCTGGGTTACCCTTTTTCTCATCTCTGTCTGGTCTGGCACTGGTCGGCTGCTTAATCTCCATCGTGGAGAAGCGTGCTGCTTCCCCCACCTGGCCCCTGGCCTCTGGCCCAAATCCACAAGGGGTACCAAGATTTTTTCCTGTCTTACCCAGGCCCTGTAACCCATACACTCTCCTCCCGCATGGAACCTGAACCTGCCGTTGCACTCAGCTTCACTGCACCAGTCCCCATGGCCATGTACTTTCTCTATCTCTCTCTCTCTCTTTACTGGTGCAGCGGCCCTCAAACCCGGCCCTGCTCCAGTGCTTGAGCTACCTCTCCCTGGCTGCCCTGCCACTAGAGAGTCCTGAGCACTGCCACGACTCGGGGCCCTCCAATCAGCCCAGTCCTCCATAACTGGTGCCCATTCTCTTCACCGAGCTCCCAGATGACCATTTGAATGGTCCCAGCCTCTGGCCCACATCCCTGCCAACACATCCTGGGCTTCAGATAAGCTCCAGCCAGGGACCCCCAAGGACTGTCCCTAAGACCTGCGCCCGCCCTTAGATGACAGCACCCGAGAGACCTGCCCTCCATGCAGGTCCCTTTAAATGGATAAAGGCCCCCCCGCTCCCTCTACACTCAGGCCACCCTGCCACCCCAGGTACGGGAGAGAACCACTGCCACTGGCCTCCCCCCTGTGGGAACCCTGCCAATGTCCCCACAGCCCTGGCAGCCCAAGCCACTCTTTCACAGGATCATATGGACTCCTGCCTATCCTGGCATTCTCCTACCACCTAAACCTCCCTGTCCCCAGTGAAGCAGGTACTTGGCTGGTCATCCTCCCTTCCGAGCTCCCTTCCCAGATCCTCGATGCCACATCGTTGCAAAGGCTGTCCCTGTCTGCCACACTTTGGAGGGGGATTCCCCCCACAGGCCCAACCTGGGCCATCGAGCTCCCTCCTTGCCTGCCTCCTCTGCTCCTCCAGACTCCCCCCTCCAGGCCTAGTGCTGGGGCTAGAAAAGGCCCCAAACTTCCTGTCTCCAACCTTATATGCCTTCCCTAACCTGCCCTTTGTTGCCATCTTGAGGGGCCCAGCAAGGATTAACCCCCCAGAGCATTAATAAATTTCCTAGCTCTGAGGGGGGTTAGGAGGGGGAAAGGGGTTCCTAATGGGAGCATAAACCCCTCCAACAAGGGGGGACTTACACTTATAATATATAGGGAAAGTTTAACAGCACTATAATCCCCTGAATTGCATAGCCTTATAATTGGCTAGTTCTCTGACATCAGAGAATTCAGTAATTATATATCCACAGAAAGGTATGGGTTAGTGTGCAGATCGAGAATATAATAATATAATAAGTGACTAGAGGATGTCAAAATCCAATAACTGCTAGATTATTGCCTGGTATAACTGTCTGGTTATAACAGGAGCCTCGAGACAGCTTAGTTGTCAATCACACAGCAAACAGTAGCATAATCTGTACTCTTAACAGTGTCTCTGAGCAGTAACAACACAGCACAAGGTAAACTGTACAGCTCCTCACAACTTGTACTTTCAGGTAACTTCCTGTAAACAAGTGAGTCGCAGTCTAACAAGACTGTCACAGTGATCCCAACACAGCATGAACTAAAACTCAACAACAACACACAACTTGCAGTTTTCAGTGTTTCAAAAAACAGAAATTGTCTCCAGCAGCTCCCTATAAACAAACAAAAAAGGAAAAAAAGAAAAGTAACTTGCACGCGTCTGTTAAACCTACATTGGCCAAACCAAAGGTTTTTAACTCAGAATTGGCCACATGCATGATCATATTGATTTTATGTAGAGATATGGAATTAAAACATGGCCCTGGACTAGAAAGCCAAAAAATAAGCCTAGCACGTGAAAACAGCAGTAGTCTGATGAAAAAAATATATGTTTAAAATGTGTGCCTCAATCAAAAACTGCAGCACAACTAGCCTGATAGAAACAAGGTAAACCCAGAACTTTCAGGATATAAATCTAATTGAAAACTACAACCACTTCAGACTAAACGTGGGGTGGGGGTATTAGAGGGGATATTGCTCTATAAAAGAGGACCTAAGAAATGTAGAGACAATGTTTTCTGCAATAATAGAGGATATTGAATGCTGAAGTTTGAGAATCCGTTCACTGAAAATGAATGTAGGGGTAATCTGCTCCCAGCCCAAGTTGAAACCACAAAACTTTAAACTGCTGGCACAGTCCATATCGGAGTCTACAATAGGGAAGGAGCTGGTCCTCGTGGGGGACTTCAACGCAGCATAGGGAGGCCTGAGGGGTTAAAAACTAGCTGAGAACTTCACATCTCTGGGCCTAAACCAGCCGGTTGAATCCCCAGCCAGGAAGAGCTCACAGGCCAGTGTGGGAAACATATTAGACCTGATATTTATAATGACTGTTATCCATGTAGCAGGGCACCAAGTACTAAGCCCAAACCCAGGGGACCACTGCCAGTAGTGTGCAACATAGAAAAGGTTAGAACAGCGAGATGCATCAAAAACTTTTATGAGGCCAGCACCGGTGGTGCTGAGGGCTGAGGTGCTGGATGCCTTACCTTGCGGCACGCCAGTGACCCTGGTTCGAGAATGGACTCGGGCCACCGGGGGTTGGCCGGGGGGGATTAGGATCGAACTCCCAATGGCTTCCTCTCCTTCTCCGGGGAGGGATAGGGAATTAGTCTCGCCATCTACTGCCATCTCCTGGGGATCTTGGGAGGTGCTGGCACAGTTGTGGACAACATAGGGGGTTGACGCTGTCAACAGACATGTGCAGACGCACATTTCTTCGTGAGTCAGGCTCATTGGTCCTCATTGCATGCCGACGTCAAGGGGACCGAACAATGGAAAAACTCACTGCCCAGTTCTAGGTGATAATTCCCCGGCTCGGCACACCAGAAGGGAACTGGGGGGCAGACCTCATTGTGCACGCATGCCTCACTAAGAAGGAGGGAACATGGGGGGTCATTTCCTTCACCCTGCCTGGAGGAAAATCCAGATGCCCTGATATGTATAGGGAGGACGTGTGTGGCACTCTAGAGGCAGACTTCCTGGTCCTGTATGGACACTACGGAGCCACTGGGGATTTCTGATTGAGGGAACTGCGGCAGTAGGTAGGAGGATAAAGAGACAGTTAAAAAATTAAAAAACTTTTGTGAAGATGGTTTCACAGCTGACGTAAAGGATGAGAGGTGGGTCAGGTTAGATCTGATCCTGGACACAAACATAGCCATCAAGGATGTCTCACAGACATTTGTTAAATTATGCAACAAAAATGTGCCCCCCAAAAAAAAAAAAGAACCCAAAAGAATAAGGAAAACACATGCCATTGATGTCAGAAAAGATTAAACAACAAATAAGAATGAAGGACAGAGCTTGGAAAAAGGGGAAGACTGGGAACAGTTAAAGCTACTTAGAAATGTGTGTAAAAAAATTAATAAAATGAGTGAAAGCACTATACTTCAAAAACAACATTGAATAAACCACAAGCCCAGCAGACTACTGAACAATGATAAAATGTTATGAAGAATATGAGGCAGTTGGAAATGGGGAACAATTCACCAAGCCCAATGGCACAATATAAGCTCCAGAGACAATGGCAGACATCCAAAATAAGTACTTTTGTACCCTGCCTGATGTAAAGATGAAAGCCAGATGTAAAAATGAAAGCTAACTTGACAGGGGCCAAAAGCAAACAGAGAGACACAGAAAAGGATGAGGAAACATTCCCAAATAGCAGGCCCCGCTCTTGTTTCAGGTGAATAAAATGGTAGTTTACTCACCTGGTAAAGGTGATTGTGGGAGAATATATCTCTGAGGCACTCCACATTCATGGCATCATGGGTTGTGTACACCTGATAGGTTGCTTGATGCACATGTGACTTTGAAAGAAGTCCTTTCCCCTTCTCTGGGAGTCTGTTCTCACTGGATCAGTTCGATATATTCCAAAGCTGTACCTGTAATAAGGATCTAGGAATGCTGTTTTGTGGTTATGAATTATCCATTGTCGACACAATGTGAATAAAAGAAATCTACGCATTTATTGCCTATTATTACCTTCTGTATAATTTCTGGCCCATACAATATGCCAGTCAATGCTGTTCATCGATAATTCCTATTACACGTCTATTGGGTGGGATGTGGAGTGCCTCAGAGATAAATTCCCCCACAATCACCTTTACCAGGTGAGTAAACTACAACTGTAGGGGGATAATCTCAGAGGCACTCCATATTCATGACATCATGGGTCGTTAAAAAGCAGTACCCATCAACCCGGGTAGGTTAGACGTGTTGTCTTGTACTGTATTCTTATTTGCTGCTAAAAGCACAGAGTGTGCAACGTTTGTTTTATTGTCCTGAGACACATTCATTCAATAGTGTCTAGTAAAGGTGTGCAGGGAAGCCCATGTTGCTGCTCCACATATTTCTTCCACTGTGGCCATATTCTTTTTTGCCCGTGATGTAGCAATCGCTCTTGTTGAATGGACTTTCAGATTTTTTGGTGTTATTGAGTTGTTTGCACAATAGGCCTCCATGGTTGCTGTTTTGAGTGTTTTGGCGATTGATGCTTTAGATGCTGGATGCCCTTTCCGGTTGTCCTGGATAATAATAGAGAGTTTGTCGGTCTTGCGTATATCCTCTGTGTGGGATTTCAAACAACATGAAGTCTTGCTGTATTCTAACTATTGCAGTTAGCCCCAGCCTTTAAACTGCCCCAGAGAACAAAGGGTTAACATTCTATGCAGAGCATAGAATGCTGAGCTCGAGCTCGGTTGAGGTCTCTGTCTGGAGCCCTTTGAAATCCAACCATCAGATCCTTTATTCCGCCTCACTGAACAGTCGCTCTGGAGATTTCTCCTTCAGCTTGGTTCAAAAGTTGGTTAAAGTCTCGATTAACTTGTCGGTTTTTACCGAATTTAGTTCCGCATAGTCAGTTCAGTCTCTGTCTGTGGTACCATGAGTACTAGATAATTTTGTTCTGTTTTTCTGTGTGGAAATTGTTAAGTGTTGAACCGATCATTTGTATTGAATCCTTGTGTTTTACTTTAGAGTGTGGTTACCAGTTCTTATTGGTTCTAAAAAAAACATGTTTTGAACATTTTTTTTCCAACACCCATGACACAGTTAGGAACCGATAAGGGAGTCTTCAAACAACATGAAGTCTTGCTGTATTCTGACAATTGCAGTGATTCCCAACCTTTGAACTGCCCCGGAGAACAAAGAGTTAACTTTCTATGCAGGGCATAGAATGCTGAGCTCGAGCTCGGTTGAAGTCTCTGTCTGGAGTGTTTCAAACCTAAACCGTCAGATTCTTTACTCTGCCTCACTGAACGGTCGCTCCGGAGATTTCTCCTTCAGCTCGGATCGAAAGTCGGTTAAAGTTTCAGTTTTCGTCGGTTTTTAAACCAAAAAAGTATCTGCATAGTCGGTTCAGTCTCTGTCTGTGGTGCCGTGAGTACTAGATAGGAATTGTTCTGTTTTTCTGTGTGGAACTTGTAAAAGTGCGGCTCGGTTCGGCTGAACCAGCCATTTGATAGTGAATTTTGTGTGTTTTACTTAGTGTGTGGTTACCGGTTCTTATCGGTTCTAAAAAAAAGGTCTTTTGAAATGTTTTTTTCCAACACCCGTGACATGGTTAGGAACCGATAAGGGAGTCTTGCCTGGCGGTTGCCAAAAAAAGGGTAAGTTTGGTTAGGTTGGCCATGTCTGAGAAACCCAAGAAAAAAACTGGGCCCACTGGGTTTCAACATTGCAGTGAGTGTGGGGAGGTCTTTGCTAAGGCCGATCCCCACACCACCTGTGTTTATTGTCTGGGATTTGACCACCTTGATTCAGACTGCCAAATATGTAAAAACTTTCCCAAATCTGCCCTTGAGAAGAGATTAGGTAGACTGAGGGAAAAGGAGGCCGAGAAGTCTGCTGACCCGGATGGCCAGCCCGGTTCGGTTTCGACCGAACCAGAAGGAGTCCCCTCTGACCTGGGCGATACTTCTTCGGGAAAGGAGAGCCGATTCCGAGGGATCGGTTCCTACAAAAAGAAAACGCAAAGACAAATCGACCGGTTCAGATCCAGAGGTTCATGTTCCGACCGCTGAAGAGATAGCCAGAGTGATTCAGATTGTTCGGTTGGTTCCCATGGTTCAAGATTATACCCTTGAAGATTTTTATGAACCGGAATTTGAAGAGGAAGGGGAATTTGAGGATGATGATGTAAGTGAGGGTCTGGATGTGCCTGTGGAACCGGACATCTCCCCAGACAGACCTTCAGGTGTTTCCCCTTGTAGGCTTTCTGAGTCCCCTTCTCACTTTATGTTTTACAGAAAGGTGGCTGAAACCCTCCAGCTTCCTATGGAGGAGGCTGTAAAGATCAAGAAGAGCCTGATTATGTAGAGATGATAGACATCCCAGAGTCCAGGAGACTGTCTATCCCCCTCCACAAATCTTTTGGGAAACAGACACAAAAAATTCTAAAGTCTCCTAACACTATACCTCTTGTGGACAGAAGAATGGACAAGAGGTATACACTTTCAGGCTTAGACACGGAGTTCTTATATCAGCAATGCAGCCATGTTGGGGTAGTGCAGGCTGCTGCCTGTGACAAGGCAAATATTCCCTTGGCTTCACACACCCCTGGCAAGGACTCCAGGAAGACTGATGCCATGGCAAAGAACCAGTACATGCCATCTTCTTTGGGACTCAGGCAGGCGAATTACATGGCCTATACAGCCAGGTACCAGAAGTCCAGGTGGGACACTGTACTGGCACTGGCTAAACAGGCCTCTCCCCAGCTAGCCAAGTTGCTGGAGGCGGTGGCTGCAGGTGGGATTGAGGCATCTAAGATTCAGTTTCATGCTGCTGTGGACTCTAATGATGTGTCATCAAGAGTCATGGCTACATCTGTGGCTCTTCGGAGGATGACTTGGCTCAGATGTACTAGCCTCAGGCAGGACACCCAGGCTAAGGCCATGGATTTTCCTGTAGTGGGTAATTCTCTGTTTGGGGAGGAGACAGAGAATTACATGAAGAAAATGTATGAGTGCAGGACCACTTACAGGAGTGCTCAGGCCAAGGAAAGGCAGGCAACTCCTCAAAGGCAGCAGTCTAGGGGCAGGGGCAGGCCTTTTTACCAAGCACAGGCCTCTTCTTCCTTTTCTCAGAGGGGGTTCTTCAGAGGAAGAGGCAGAAGGGGGATGAGCAGGGCTGCATCCACTCCTCAGCCTAAAGCCCCTGCCAAGCAGACACCCTGATGGGCCTGCCCGGGTCGACTCTCCTATTCCAGTAGGGGGCAGGCTGGCTTACTTTGTCCAGGACTGGATGTCTATTACATCAGACAAGTGGGTCCTGGAAGTAGTAAGCCAGGGACTGGTTCTCAGCTTTAAAACATTTCCGAAGATGAGAGCCAGATCTTTTCCACCTGCAAATCTCTCAGAAACCCTTGCCCTAGAGGCAGAGGTTTCTTCTCTCCAAGCTTTAAGAGCCATAGAGAGAGTACCTACCCTACACTGGGGCAAAGGACTGTACTCCAGGTACTTCCTGACCCCCAAAAAGACAGAGGAGTGACGACCCATCCTAGACCTAAGATATCTAAACAAACATCTCTTAAAACCAGAGTTCAAGATGGTAACTCTGGGAATAATCCTTCCCTCTCTAAGGCCAGGGGACTGGCTAGCCACCCTGAACCTCAAAGATGCCTACTTTCATATGCCCATCAGGTGCTCCCACAGAAAGTACCTCAGGTTCGAGTTGCCCTCAGGCCATTATCAGTTCAGAGCAATGCTCTTTGGCCTAACCTCAGCCCCAAGGGTTTTCACAAAGTGCCTGGCAGTAGTAGTTGCCTTTCTAAGAAGGCAAAAGATTTCCATTTTTCCATATCTGGACGATTGGCTAATAGTGGGTCAGTCTCCAGACCAAGTCAAGTCTCACCTGCAAGTGACCCAGCAAGTGCTCACTTCTCTAGGATTTCTTCTCAACCTTTCCAAGTCAGTTCTTGAACCGGTCCAGCTTCTAACCTTTATAGGTGCAGAGCTGGACACACTCAGAGCAAGAGCCTTTCTTCCTCTAGAAAGGGCAAGGGTTCTTATGGAACTAGCTTCTTGTTTCAGCCTTCGGGTATCTCGACCAGCAAGGCATTTCCTCCAGCTCTTGGGCCACATGGCAGCTTCAACAGCAGTGGTCCAAGGGGCAAGATTCCAGATGAGGGTTATTCAGTTCCACCTGAGAGCTTTCAGGTCTCAGAGGAAGGATTCCCTTACCAAACTGATCCCAGTGACTCTGACCTTGATCCAAGCCCTCCAATGGTGGCAGGATCAGGACAATTTAAGACAAGGTGTCCCTTTTGTTACTCAGCCTTGTTCAGTGGTCCTTACCACGGATGCTTCTCTCCTGGGCTGGGGAGCCCATCTGGGGTCCCTCACTGTCCAGGGGCTGTGGTCCCCCAAGAATCCCTTCTCCACATCAATCTCCTAGAGCTCAGGGCAGTTTTTCTGGCCTAAAAGCTTTCAGTCAGTACAGAACAAGGTGGTTCAAGTCAGAACAGACAACACCACCACCATGTGGTACATCAACAAGCAGGAGGCACCTGGTCCACGGCCTTGTGCACAGAAGCCATGAAGTTGTGGTCCCTGTCTTATTCCCTGCAAACCTCTCTTGTAGCAGTTCACCTTCCAGGCAAGGACAATGTGCTAGCAGATGCACTGAGCAGGATCTCTCAGGGCCATCACGAATGGTCCCTGGACCCTCAGGTGTTGAAAGTGATTTTTTTTCAAGGTGGGGCACTCCAGAGACAGATCTCTTTGCAGCCCCAGACAATCACCAACTCCCTCTCTTTTGTTGCAGACCTCCAGTCTTGGGCTCAGTCCCTCTGGATCCTGAATTGGGAAGGGAAATTTCTGTATGCCTTTCCCCTCTTCCCACTCCTGTTCATAGTTTTTGTAAAAATAAGGTCTCAACCTTGCAAGGTGATTCTGATTGCTCCAGATTGGGCCAGATAGCCCTGGTACCCCCTGTTGCTGTCCCTAGCAGTCCATCTTCCCCTGTCTCTTCCCAGGAATTACAACCTGTTAACATCCTCTCAGGGAAGAATTTGGTACCCCAGTCTTCAGTCTCTGGGTGGGTCAGGGAGATGGATTTGAGATTTTTATGTGCCCATGGCATAAGCTTTGATGCTTCTGCAAGCATGGCTTTTGGTTCCCCCTTGTTTGTTTATGTATGAGACAGTCACCTGATTGTCACATTTTATTAGTACATGTTTGTTCTGGACTAGTTTTGTGTAGTGAAGTAGTGCTAAGAACACTGCCCGCATTTCCAGTACGTTTATTGTGAGCTTGGTATCTTTTAGTGACTATCTCCCTTGTGCTGTGTGTTGGCCTGTTATGGCTCCCCATCCTGTTAGGCTTGTCTCCATCTCTATGATGACCTCTGGCTGAGCGTCGAGGGGAATGCCTCGTGTAAGTTTGTGTCTGTTTGTCCACCATGACAGGCTTTTTTGCATGACATAGGGGAGTGTGATCTTCTGTGCCAGGTCTGTGTCATATGTTGGACCTTGTTTTATGAAGAACATCATGAGTTCTCTCATGTGTCATCTTGCCCAGGGTATCGTGTTGATGGAGGAGGACATTAGTCCCAGTACCTCAGAGATGAGGAGTAGTGTAGGTTCTTTTGCGTTTTGAAGTTGTCTTGTTATGGCAGTGATAGTTGTCACTCTGGTGTGGAATGGATATACTAAGCCTCTTGCCATGTCAATCAGTGTGCCTAGGTGCTCAATGGATTGACTGGGGCAGAGAGAGCTTTTTGAATAGTTTATTACCCATCCGTGTTCCTGTAGGCAATTTACCACTTGTCTTGTTTCTCTGGAGGATTGTTGATCTGATCTGGTTCTGATAAGCCAGTCGTCCAGGTACGGAATTACATGAATGCCTTGTTTTCTCAGTGTTGCCGCCAATACTATTGAGACCTTTGTGAAGGCTCTGGGTGCTGAAGCCAGCCCGAATGGGAGTACCTGATACCGGTAATGATTTCCTAGTATGTGAAATATTAGGTATTTGAAATGTGATGGTCTCGTTGGAATGTGAAGGCATGCGTCCTTCAAGTCTATTGATGTCAAGAAGTCTCCCAGTCTGATTACCTTGAGTGTGGATCTGATTGTCTCCATTTTGAATGGCGTGTATCATATGGATTTGTTTAGGCACTTGAGGTCTAGTACTGGGCATAGGCCTCCGGTCTTTTTGGAAACCATAAAGAAGATGGAGTAAACTCCCTTCTCTTCTTCTTGCTTGGGTACCTGTGCTATGGCCCTGTTGCGCAACAGGTCGTTTATCACTGTCTGTCCTTAGTAGGGGTTACCTTGTGTCTTGATGCAGGTGATTTGAGTAGGCTGTCTAGCCTTGGGAGTTGAGTGAGTTCTATGGCATATCCCTTTTGTATTATTTCCAGGACCCATCTGTCTGTTGTGGAGTGTTTCCACACGTGTGCGAATTGTAGTAGCCTTGCACCTACTGGTGTGGCGTGGTATTGGTTGTAAGCTAGACAGTCATTGTCTCGACTGATTCCTATGTGCATTGTAGTTTGCTCTGCCTCTTTGTGTGTTCCCTCTACCCTTGTACATGAGGTAATGGTTAGTGGGTGGATAGGGTTGTCTGTAGTGATTGCCTCTGTAACGGTAGTTTCTTCTTCTTTTGTCATGAATGGACTGCGATTTATCTCTCTGGCTGGCTGGTAGATAAGTGGTCCTATTAGTCTGTTCCTTGTTCAGTGCCTTGCCTTCTTCTTTTCCTTTTAGGTATTTCTCTAGTCCTTCCCTGAACAATAGGTTACCATTGAACGGTAATTTATGTAATGTTGCCTTTGATTTGTTTTCTTCGTCCCACAATTTCATCCACAGTGATCTGCATGACCTATTAATTAATATGGCTGATCTGGAATTAATTTTTAGTGAGTCTACTGCCATGTCTGTGAGGTATTTTGTTGACAGAATGACATTTTCTAGAAGCTGTGCTTCTGTGGATTTTGGTGTAAGTTTTTTCAGTACCTCTTGTAGCCACGTTAGTTGTGCTCTTGTGGCATAAATGGCAGTTGTAGCTGCTCTAGCTCCTAGGCCAGCTAATACTGTGTTTTTCTTTAAGTTTTCTTCTAGTTTTCGATCTATGGGGTCTTTTAGCCATGATGCCAATTCTGTTGGTAGTACCATTTTTTATGTTTGTTTGCATGCATGTGCAAGAAACATAGTGCCATCATCCGAGTTTTTGGAGGTGTGGCACCCTGTCTTCCAATTCAGTCAGTGTGTTTCCAGGCATGGCCACAGTTCACCAATGAACGCTGCAGCTGTCTATGACAGTAGTTGAAAATGCAGTGCTGTACAGTTCAAAGGGAGAGCTCCGTTTCAGTGAGCAGCGATAAGAGACTGCTGATTAGCATATTGCCTGCAATCCTGCGTCATATGTCTCTGCTTTCTCTTCCTGTAATGTACGCCACGCTGGGAGCCCACCCCAGCATGGCAACAATCCTCATTGCCGACGGGGGTGCCCAATTCCCGTTGGCTCCACACACCCTGCCCCCCCAACAGCCTTCCAGGTGCCATGGTGGGAGCCCACCCCATCGTGGCAAGAATCCTCCTGGTCGACGGGGTGCCCAATCCCCCATTGGCTCTATGCCCCCCCAAAAGCTTTCCAGGTGTCACGCTGGGAGCCCAACCCAGCATGGCAAAATTGTTATGGCCGACGGGGTGCCCAATCCCGTCGGCTCCACAACCCCCCAGAAGCTTCCAGGTGCCATGCTGGGGACCCACCACAGCTGGCAAAATTGTTATAGCCAGTGGGGTGCCTAATCCTCCATCAGCTCCACAAACCCTCAAAGAGTTTTCTGGAAGCTACGCTGGGAGCCCACTCCCCAGCGTGGGCAAACGCCCCGTGTCGTCTCCCTAAAAAAAAACTGTAAACAAAAGTTCCCTTGGTGGTCTCCCCTGCCCACCCTCTGCGCACTCTGCCTCCCCACACCCCCCCTCACCCCATACTTACCGCGAAGTCCGGGCGCGACAATCTTCGTGGACCGGGAACACGCTCTGACTCTCCAAAGCTGACCGCGAACTGAGGAAATGCCGGTAAGCTGTATAATGTAATAAATAGGGTTTTTTCAACTTTGATGTATATCTCAGGCATTTTTTGGAATTTTGGCACCAAATTTTCAACATGGGGTTTTTGGGACCCCTCCTCATGAATTCTTGAACTGTCATGGTGTTAATGGGGCCTGAAGGGTGATTTCGCGGTCACTGTGCAAAATCACCTTTCAGGACCGATTAACGAAACAGTGCCAGTGTTCATAAGGTGGGCTCTCAAAAAGCCTATGTTGCAAATTTGGTGAATAAATTCCTAAAAAAGACTGTTTTACGAGCGTACGTTGCGCAGTTCCTACGCACGCTCATAAGTTCACAAATGTTTAATATTTGCACTCCGGATTTTCAACATTGCCATTTTACCACACCTCCTTATGAGCAGTATAGCTGTCATTTTTCACATTTCGTCCAAAATGTGTTTCCATGCATGTAGCGCACAATGGCACAGTCGGTGTGCGAAATTAATGTATGGTACACATTAAGAAAATCACAGTGATACTGTCCATGAGCAGAGGTCTTAAAATAGCTATGTTGAAAATTTGGTGAAATAATTCCTAAAAATGACTGATCTTCCCTTGTCAATCTTCATCATTCATTACTTCCTGGGTGTAAGCCGGAGGCGCCGCACCATCCACGACGGAGCTTTTTTTTTTTTTAAAAGTTAGCTCTAACGGGCGCCGTCGACTGACGCCTTGCGTCATGCGCGAGGGGCGGCCGTTAGTAGCTACCGACTCCTCCTCCAACTCAGTTCTGTTTCTCCCGCCGTCGAGGCAGCACCTGCTACGCGGAGAAGTTCGTGATAAGTGCGCAATAGTTTCGGCCGACTCCTCTTTCGTTCGCACTCGACGCCATACCACGGTAAGACTGTTCTTTTTTCTATCTGTACGGCGTCGGGTGTTTTCCTACTGTTTTTTACCTTAATTGTTTCGCGTTATGTCCGGTTCTGGAGCGAAGCGTTTTTCTAAGACGGGCCGCGCCCCGATGCGTCGGTGCTCCTGTGGCCGGCATTTCTCCGTCTCGGACCGGCATGACGTGTGTCTTCGATGCCTGGGACCCAACCGCGACATGGATTAATCGGCGCCTGCTTCTCCATGGACGTGTGCGTCCTCGAGTCCAGCGGCGTTCAAGCTCGTAAGGCCCGCGGGACTTCCGGGACGGCGTCTTCTCACGGACTCCCAGGTAGGTCTTTAGGCCCCTCGGGTCCCCTCCTGGGCCTATACGGTCTGCGGAGGAGGGGCTTCTCATCTTATCTTGCCGAAGAGGAAGCTCCTTCCACGGTGTCGGGGAGCGCGAGAGTCCCTTCCGGGCCGCTGACGCCGACACCGCCTCGGCAGTCACCTCCCCGGAGGTGCAGGCTCCCCAGTGTCGAGGCCCATGATTTCTGGCCGATCACGGCGGACCTCGACGCCCGCCTTCCAGGCGCCGTTTGGATCCCGCGCCGTTCGCGGTGCGGTGGTCGAGACGGCGCCATTAAGTGGTGCTGTTTGGATCCCAGTGCCATTCGCGGCACGGTGATCAGGAGGTGCCGCTGGCGGCTGCCGCATACGCAAGCGCCAGCTGGCGCCGCAAAGGCCTGGTTCTCCTCCTCGCGGTGCGGCTCGGTTTCTGATGCTGGGAGCAGTCGTTGGCCCCGCTGGTCTGCTGGGGGAGCTGGGACCGGCCCTGGCTGTTGCTGATGTTCGGGGTCAGGCGGCGCCGCCTCTGGTACCGGTGCCGTCTGCGGTGCCATTGCCTCGGGGACCCCCGGGGTAGCCAGTATTGAGGTCCTGCTGGTCTCGTCCTCCTCGGAGGCCGACGATTCAGATGTGGACCCATCCTGGCACCCCCACTCTTCGGGGTCTGGGTCTCCTGTGGCACGAGGTACCAGGTGGCACAGCGGGCCCTTCCCTCTGTCCCCCCTTCCATCCTCCCCAAGGGCTCTCCGGCTGGGTGGCCTGAGTCCCAGGGGGAGATGGGGTGACTAAGGGGAGGCTTCCTCCTGGGGACCGGTGACAGCAGCCCTCCGGTGCTGTTGCTCCTCTGGGGGTGGGAACGCTGCTGTGTGGAGGAAGGCTCTCGAGTCCGAGGGGTTGAGGGCAGGGGACAGGACTCGCCCTCTGGCCACCTCGGGGTGGCTAGGAGCCGTAGCGCTTGAACCCCTCTTCTTCCCTCTGGGGCTCTAGGGTGCCCTCCGTGGTGTTGTGGCTGCCCTTCTGGATCCATGCAGTCCTGACTTCGCCTCAGGGAGGTTCTCCCCTGGCTCTTCCAGGCTCCGCCTCCTCAGGGTTCCGTCTATGCCTGGTTTGTTGTCCGGGACCGCCAGCCTGGGCCTGCCTCCTGATTCCAGAGCCCTGGCAGAGATTGATTGCCTCCTCGTAGGTGCCTTCCCATCTCTCTGCTCCACCACCCCGCCTCCCGGCCATGTCGGTCCCACGGGTCCGTTATCCTGGGAGCAGTTCAGAGGTTCTGCAGCCGCCTTCCCTCACACGTTAGATGTGCTGCATGAGCGGGTCTTTCGACCTCCCACCGCCGCAGGAGTCCTCTGAGCTGCTCCAGCTCTCCATCATCCTCTGCCTCCTCTGAGGGGAGGAACCCCTGCTCATCTCTCCTCCGATGCTGATTTCACTGAATATCAGCCGATTTCTTTCGAGGATGGTGAGGGACCTTGGATCTCCTACATTCAAAGAGACAATACCAACAGGAGACGCGTGAATTCCTTGGGGAATTCAGTGCCCAACACTTGGTGGTACCTTCCTGGCCTATCCCCTTCCAGGAGGCGTCTATCCGATCCTGGCAGTTGCTAGCCGCTTCTTCTCCAGCCCCGGCTGACTGTCAGTGTAGGTATTGTGACCCCTCGGAGTCTCTAAGTACTCTCCCCAACCCCCCTTCTGGGTTGGTCTACCTTGACACTCCCTCCGGGCGCCGCTGCCTGGCGCACGATCGCCCACCGGACCCGGACTCTCTTCAGTTCGACCGTTGGGGGCGAAGAGTGTTCTCTTCTTCTCATGTGGCTGCTTGTATAGCATCACATCAGGCTCACCACGCTGCCTACAATCGGCACCTGTGATCGATGCTTTCTCAACTTCTAGCGTCGATGCCTGATACGGAGCAAACCAGACAAGCTGTCGCCCTCTCTGCTATAGGCCTGGAGCTGGCAAGACACCAGGCAAGGGCATCTTATGACGCCAACAAGGTGGCTTCCAGGCTTGCGGGGACAACGATCTGCATTAGGCAGACGGCATGGCTTCGTCTTTCAAGGTTGTCACCCCTGGCCCGGCGTGGGGTGATGCGCCCGCCTTCTGGGGACCTGTCTCTTTCCTCCAGAGCTAGGAGACTTTTGCAGGCTATCTCCTCTCCACGTCCCTCGGGAGGCACCTCCAGCTCTTCTCCCACTTAGGCTTTCTGTGAATTAGCCAGGTCTTCCTTCTGTTTCTCACCAACAGGAGGCGGGTCTTGTTCCTCAGGGTCTTTACCCTTCCCTTCTGGGGGAAGGGCTTGGTGCTCACCAGGAGTAATGAATGATGAAGATTGACCAGGAAGATATGAAAATTACGACTTCACCGTATTCTTGATCTTCTCTTGTATCTTCACCATTCATTACTGACCCCTCCCACCTTCCCTCAGTGGCCTCCTTCTGTGCGCGCTTCCTCCTGCCTCGCTCCTCCCTCTTACTGACCCTTATGCAAAAAAAAAAAAAAATCTCTCTATCCTTGCCTTTTTCCTTAAAGGTTCCAAGAAATTATTTACTCTAAGATTCATGGGCTTTGTTGCAGAGTGCTGGGTCGTGGAGGAAGACAGCGACTATCTCACCGCCATGTTTTCAGGCGAGGCACTTAGGGACTTGCCTGACTCTGTCTCAGCAGCGTTGGTCCCGAATATTCTCCTATCAATTACTAAGCCCTAGAAATCAACCCCTTTTTGCAGAGTAAGAGGAACGGGTACGGTTATACAATCTCTCTCTCTTAAACTGAGGGAACTCTCTCCGACTGCTTTGAAGGCAATCCCTTGCTTCTCAGGTCATGTTTTTCCTCATAAGCCTGTGAGTCATGCTCTGTTCTGACCCCCTTTTTTCAAGGGCCCTTCTGCGAACAGTGCTGCAGGAAAAGCAGTGCCAACCTTGGCGGATCTTGCCAGTTTCAAGTCTCTACCTGCCTTGACATAGCAAGTCCGATTGAGTTCCGTTATATTTCTTACAAACTGCCTTTGAAAGGCTAAGTTTCTTTCTATACCCTTTTGAGCAGCTCTTACATGCTGCCTGGGAATCAACCTTTTCCTAGCCGGGCGCTCTTCCAGAACGAAGGCCTGCTCAATCAGGCCAGGGGCTCTCAGCTAGGATTAAGGACCATGGCATGTTGAGGTCAAAGACTATGCCCTCCTTAGTCTGTCTAGCGGGTTCGTGAACCTTCTTCAGCACTACCAATGGGTACTTTGCCTTTGTTAAGTCGAGCCTTAAGCCTCTCAGCTAACTATGCTCGTTAGGCATTGTTGTCTCCTCAACATCCCATTTTTCTTCTTCTTCTCTCTATTTCATCTTTCTCCTTCCCTTTCTCTCTCTCTATCTGTTCCTCCTAGAGTCGCCCGTAAGGAGGCCTCACGATCCCTTAGGGCAGGAATACTCTCTCTCGTCTATTCTCCATCGGCTTATTCCTTTTCAGTTTATTTTCCTTCCTTGCTATCCCTTGGCTATCTTCTCGCTTTCTTTTTTCCACAATATAATTTTGCCTCTCCGGCTCACAGAACTGAGTTGGAGGAGGGTGATAGCTACTAACGGCGCCCTGCGCGCGCAAGGCATTGGTCTCGTAGGCGCGGCGCCATAAACTAGCTTTTAAAAAAAAAAAAAGCCTCCGGTGGTGGGTGCCTCTCCGCTTACACCCAGGAAGTAATGAATGGTGAAGATTCAAGAGAAGATCAAGAATTACGGTAGGTAGTGAATTTCATTTTTTATGAGCGGGTTACGCAGTTCCTATGCACGCTCTGTAAGTTCACGAAATTTTAATATTTGTACTCCAGATTTTTCAACATTGCCATTTTTTAACACACCTCCTTATGAGCAGCACAGCTTATTTTTCACGCCGCCTAAAATGTGTTTCCGCAGCATGTAGTGCACAATGGCGCAGTCAGTGTGCGCAATCAATGTTTGGGACAGATTAAGAAAATCACAGTGACACTGTTCATGAGCAGAGGTTTAAAAATGGCTATGTTGAAAATTTGGTGAAAAAATTCCCAAAAATGACTGTTTTAGGAGCGCACATTGTGCAGTTCCTACGCACGCTTTAAGTTTGCGAATTTTTTATATTTAAACACCAGATTTTCAACATTGCCATTTTACCACACTTCCTTATGAGCAGTACAGCTACCATTTTTCACATCTAGCCCAAAATAAGTTTCCGCACATGTAGCGCACAATGGTGCAGTCGGTGTACGAAAGCAATGTTCGGGACAGATTCAGAAAATCACAGTGACACTGTTCATGAGCAGAGGTCTTAAAATGGCTATGTTGAAAATTTGGTGACAAAAGTCCATAAAATGACTGTGTTATGAGGAGCATTGCGTAGTTTCCACGCACCTCATAAGTTCATGAATTTGTAATATTTTCAGTCCACATTTTCACCAGTGGCATTTTTCCACACTTCCTTATGAAAAGTACAGCTGTCATTTTCACAACATGGCTCAAATGTATTTTCACACTTTCAGCGCAGAAATGCGTGGTCGCTGTGGGAAATCATTGTTCGGGAAAGATAAAGAAAATCACAGTGACACTGTTCATGATCAGAGGTCCCAAAATGCCTGTGTTGACAATTTGCTGTAAAAATTCCCCAAACTAATTACATTACAGGTGTGCGTTGCACCGTTTCTACGCATGCTCATGACTTCACCAGTTTTTTTAATATTTTCAGTGCAGATTTTCAACATTGCTATTTTTACACCTCCGCATGAACAGTACAGCTGTCATTTTTCACATCTTGTTCGGAATGTGTTTTTGCACCTGTGGTGCCAAATGCCGTAGCCGCTGTGCAAAAGCAGCTTTCAGCTAACAAACTGATATTGCCACTGTTCATGAGGTGGGGGTCACAAAAAGAAATGTTGAAAATTTGGGGTGAAAATACCAACAAATGCCTGGGGCATTAGGGTTTCCAACCATAACACCCCACCCTGTAGAGAATGACAGGCATCAGGGCTGTGACTTGGGATTGTTGCCTGCAATGCTCATGCCATTCCACCCACACACTGCAGCCAGTGAGAGGCATCGAGGTGTCCCTTGGACTCTTCGGCCCCAAAGTTCACCCCATTCTCCTATACCGCACCCATCTTACCGTATTTCCTTATGGAAAGGGGTGCGCGTAAGGACCAAAGACCCCAAGGCACACCTTGATGCTTGTCGGTGTCTGCAGGGTAGGGTGTGGTGAAATGGCATGGCTATTATGCCTGACGACCCAAAGGCACACCCCAATGCCTATCACTAGCTGCAGGGTGGTGATGGGGTTGGCTTCAGTTCAATACTTCACTGCCATTCCTATTATGCAGCTCTGTAACTCCTACACTACCAATACCAATGCCAGCAAGCAAACATTCAGCATTGACAAATGTTTGTTTATTTAGGGAGGCTATTTGTTGGTCTGTTGTGGTTGGGGTGCACCACACTGCCAGCTTGTCAGCTTGTAGGAGATACATTTTGTCCCACAATCTGCGCTCGGGGATTTGGGCAGGTTCTGTGGATTCCCACTCTTTACAGACCACTTCATCTATAGACTCACATACAGGGAAATACGTCTGTATGTTTAGACGAAGGTTGTAAGGATGGAATTAGTTTGGATACTGGGACAGGGGTAGGTGTGTCAAAACCCACCATGGCCATGATGTTGCATACTATTAGCATTGGTATTTGAGCTGGAAAACACTATTTTGTGGCGAGTGATTGTGGATCAGCTTCTAATTCCCCCTCTTTCTCTGGTAGGGTTTCCGCATCTGTTGGTGTGGATTGCATGTCAGTTAATGTAGTAGCTAGGTGATAGGATTGGTCGTCCATGGCTCTCTTTTTTGTGGGAGGTGGAGCGGCTGGCTGAGGTACAACTAGCTCAATGAGTTTGTGTAACATGGCTGTCAGTACCTCCTGCTGTGCTTGCATGAGTTGATTGTTTTGCATTAGAATTGTTGCGGCATCTAAATTATGCTCTGTGTTTTGCTTTGACTTTGTGGTATGGGTGAGTGATTTATTGAGTGATGTTCCACTGGTGCCTTCCTCTATATGCTCCATTTGTGGTAGAATCAGTGTTTCTTCAGTGCAGGATGCGCATAGTCTCCCCAGCTGCTGAAGTACAAGTGGCACGTTGCATTGCCTGCAGCTTTTTGTTTTTGGCATGTTGATCTATGAATGAATGGAGATCAAAAGGTATTTGTTAGGGGATAACATTTGTAGGATTTTGGTCAAATATTTAAATTGAAAATAATTGTTTATTATGGGCTTTTTTGTAACACTGAGCAGCCCTCATACATATGGATGTTATTGTTGGACAATAACAGTGAGTGTCATTGTTTCTCCATGAATGTAGCATTGCGCCTTTAAGAGACAGTCCTGCAGAACTGTGTCTTTAAGAGGCAGTGATAGGGGAGATAATGTTCCTGGATGGCAATGTTAGCCTGTGATTATGTAGACTATGTATGCTGGTCGTTTTCCCTGATGTTCTGTTTTTTTTTACTTTTGCAGTATAATAGAGAAGTATGTGTGTTTTGGGGCCGATTCAAAGCTCCCGATTGATTTGTGCATGCATTTAACTCGCAGCAGTTCTGTTTTGTCTTTTTGCAATATGGTGGCCAAAGTCTCATGAGATCTTGCTGAGAAGAGGAGAACTCGGGGCTAATGCCACTCACAAGATGGTGGATGAGATCACAGGCAGTGATGCAGCCATTTTGATTGGTTTCTAGATGCTCACGATAGTCACACGAGAGTCAGAGATAATGAGAGAATGGGGAAGATGTCCACAAGTGCGGAGCATTTTAAAAAACAACCCAGGCCATAAATAACGCGGAAGTGCAATCTTGACCTGTATGATCAGGTAAGCTTCCAGATTAGTGCAAGCTGAATTTTGGGGTCCATGGGCATTAAAACTACTTCGGGGGATGTCCGGGATGCTTGTAGGGTCACTCGGACATTCTGGAACCATTCATGGGCACAGCATGATTTTTTTTTTTTAAACTCAGTAGGGCACCCAGGACGCTGGCAGGGTCCTCAGGCATTCCCCCCATGGGATTAGTTTTGGTTACACTTAACTCCAGTACCGCTAGCAGGAGTACTGGGTTATATCAATTATTTTTAAGACTTGTAGGTTGGCCAGATTGGAATTTCTTCTCAGGCTGAAATTTGATCTTAAGTTTATAGTAATGTATGGGGAGCCCTTATTATTAACTGAAATCAAGCAGATTACAACCTTATAATGTATGGGAGAGGGTGTTTACTGTCTGAAATAGGCAAGTTTATAACGTTGTTATGGTATCGTTGTGACATCACAAGGTTGTTAACCCCTCTTGACTATGTCACAATGATACCATAACAGCGTTAGCTCCTTTGAGCATGCGCGCCCCCTTTCCCGAGGTGGTTTCTGACTCTTTTTTCCCCCTCCTTGTTACTTACTGGGACTTGCAATGTTTAAAGATGAGACAGAACTGCCCTCTAGTTCTATGTACAGCGATCTCCAGCACACATCAAAACATAATCGCGGTTGTTCAGAGGTCAGAGGTTTACATGCTGTCTAGCGCTTGCGTATCTTTTGGTAACGAACAGACATGGCGGTGGTAGCGCAGCAGCAAAAGGAAAGGGTACAAAGAAAGAAAATAAAAGAAGTAAGGACTCTTTACTCAAAATTTATTCCCACACACTATAAAGTATAATGGATGGCCATTGAATAGTAACCTTGCTTCAATCACATCTCGAAGTTTCCATGACAACAGTAAACCTCTCGAGCTACGCTCTCGAGGTTTACTAAGTTGTCATGGAAACCTCTCGAAGTGATTATAGTGTGGTTACTGTCCGATGTCCATCCATTATCCTCTATGTTATGCCATTGTTACGACATCACTCTGTTGTTATCCCTTCTTGAGTATGTCATATCAATGGTATAACAAAATGAAATGCTCACAACAATCAATGTTTTAACAAAACAGAATACTCACAACAATCAATGTTCTGTAAAGTATTTCAGTAAAGTAATTCAAAGAGTGGCGTTATTCTAGATGCCCTACAAGGGGCATGCCTTAGACAACTAGTATTGGAGCCCACTCGAGAGGGAGCAATCTTAGACCTGGTTCTCTCAAGTGGAGATGAAGAGAGGATCACAGATGTAGAAGTGGGTAGCCATCTGGGAACTAGCGACCATCGAACAGTATGGTTCACAATAAACACAAGCAATAGAGTCAGCTTTACAAAGGTAAAAGTACTGGACTTTAGGAGGGCTGACTTTTCCAAAATGGGTGAGTGCCTAAGGAATGCACTAGCAAATGGGCAGGAAGGAGGGTGGAAGAACAATGGGAATAATAAAACTGCCATCACAGAGGTAACAAGCCTTTGTGTGAAGCAAATTAACAAACGAAACGATGTAAGAAACCACTATGGTTCTTAAAGGAAGTGGCAGTGAAGGTTCAAGAGAAAAGAAAGCATTCAGGAAGTACAAGGAATCACAGAAGGAGCAGGACAGGGAACTGTATCAGTTAAAGCAAAGGAAGCTGGAAGGCAGTCAGAACAGCAAAGGCCCAAACCGAGGAAAAGATAGCCAACTCAGTTAAGAAGGGGATAAAACCTTTATAGGTACATCAGGGAGTGAAGGAAGACCAAGGAGGGCTAGTGAGGCTTAATAAAGAGGAGGGAGGGTGGGCAGAGGGTGACTGTGAAAAGGCAGAGATACTAAACAAATATTTTTGCTCAGTATTTACAAAGGAAGTGGGGAGGTACCTAAAACAAATAGTAGAAACACTCTGGATACAGAAGTGATACCAGCCCATTTACAGAAGAAAGGGTTCTGAAAGAACTCTTAAACTGAAGGTGGACAAAGCAATAGGGCCTGATGGGATTCATCCCAAATTCTAAAAGAACTATGGGTAGAACTAGTGACACCACTGACTACCCTCTTTAACAAATCATGGGAGGATGGGGTGGTACCCAGGACTGAGAAGGGCAGATGTATTCCCTTCACAAAAGTGGGAGCAAAGCAGAAGCAGAAAACTACAGACCTGTTAGTTTAACCTCAGTGGTAGGTAAAATGATGGAATCACTTGAAGGAAAGAATTGTTGAGTATCTAGAGGCCAGAGGGGCTCAGGACCCAAGGCAGCATGGATTCACAAGGGAAGGTCATGCCAGACAAATCTGATAGATTTCTTTGACTGGGTGACCAAAGTAGAAGATCAGGAGGGCTGTGGACATGGCCTACCTAGACTTTAGCAAGGCATTTGACACAGTCCCACACAAAAGATTAATATACAAGTTAGCCAGCCTGGGAGTGGGTCCCAAGATGACAGCCTGGTAAAGAATTGGCTGGAGAATAGGACACAGAGAGTAATAGTAAATGGAGTCCACTCTGAAGAAAGGGGGTTACTAGTGGGGTACCACAGGGTTCAGTATTAGGACCGGTCATCTTCAATGTCTTTATAAGCAATATTGCAGAGGACTGGAAGGAAAGTATGTCTCTTTGCAGATGACACAAAGATCTGCAACAGAGTTGATGCACAAGGTGGGGTGGAAAGGATGAGAAGGACTTGGCAAGGTTAGAGGAATGGTCAAATGTATGGCAGCTTAGATTCAATGCTAAGAAGTGCAAGGTAATGCACCTGGGAAACAAAAACCCAGGGGAAGAGTACACAATGGGGGTGAGATACTAACAACAACAAAAATGGAAAGGGACCTGGGAGTAGTCATATCAGATGACCTAAAGGTGGGCAAGCAATGTGAGAGGGCAGCAAGGAGGGCTGGGGGGATACTGGGATGCATAGGAAGAGGCATCATCAGCAGAAAACAGGAAGTTATTATCCCTCTGTACGGACAGTTGGTGAGACCCCATCTGGAGTACTGCGTGCAGTTCTGGAGACCCAGTCACCGCAAGGATATAGACAGGATGGAGGCTGTCCAGAGGAGGGCAACTAAAATGGTGCAGGGCCTGCACCGGAAGACATATGAAGAGAGACTTAAGGAGCTGAATATGTATAGCCTCGAGGAAAGGAGAGAGAGGGGGGACATGATAGAAACTTTCAAGTATCTCAAGGGTATCAACAAAGTCCAAGAGGGTAGCATCTTTCAAAAAAAGAGGTGTGCAAGAACAAGGGGGCACAATCTGAAGATAGAAGGGGCGGCTCAGAGGTAATTTAAGGAAGTATTTTTTCACAGAGAGGGTTGTGGATGCTTGGAATGGCCTTCC
Source organism: Neoceratodus forsteri (assembly GCA_016271365.2). Taxonomy (NCBI): domain Eukaryota; kingdom Metazoa; phylum Chordata; order Ceratodontiformes; family Ceratodontidae; genus Neoceratodus; species Neoceratodus forsteri. The sequence goes on from CM057451.1 coordinate 244,985,512, forward strand.
GGAGGAGGTTGTGGAGTCAAAAACAGTGGTGGAATTCAAGCATACATGGGACAGTCATAAAGGAATTCTAGGGGATGGGGGTAGGAAGAAGTAGGCTGCTGGTTAACTAGGATCTGCAGCTTATCCAATAGGTAGGGAAATGGGCAGACTGGGTGGGCCAAGCGGTCCTTATCTGCCGTCAAAATCTATGTTTCTATGTTTCTATCTGCAATTACACAGTCTTGATAGCCCATACACTATAAAATATAATGTATGGTCTTTGGTTAACAACCACACTGAAAACACTTCTTGAGGTTGCCATGACATCTGAAAACCTCTCAAACTGCGCTTTCGAGGTTTGCAATGATGTCATGGCAACCTCTCAAAGTGTTTACAGCACGGTTATTAACCAAAGTCCATACATAATCCTCTATTGTCTGCCATGTGTGCTGAGATCCTGGGACCGCTAGCAGGGGTGTCCAGGTAACTAGTCAAGTACTTATCAGTTATCCCTTTTGAGTTACAGTATACCTCTTCATGCAAGTATTCTGGTGGTGTTAAGCTATAATAATCATAGTAACGCTGATAACGCGGTCTTATGCTACTATTGCCACCAGTTATGCAAGTTGTAAATACTCCTTACAGTTCTCTCATAAAGTGCTTAATAATGACTGATTTTGTAGACAGAAATATACTGTAAAGCTCTTCTGGCTAACGTTTTAGTGCTGAGACTGCAGTAATGCTGAGATTGATATGTTCTTACCTTGCCTGATTTCTGTTAAGTTTGTAGAATACTCTGTAGGTAACGGGTGTGCTGCAGCCTCTGTAGATACACATTTAGAACTGATCCAGTGAGAACATACCCCCAGAGAAGGGGGACGGACAACTTTCGAAGTCAAATGTGCATCAAGCAACCTATCAGGTGTGCACAACCCATGATGTCATGAATGTGCAGTGCCTCAGAGATTATCCCCCACAATGCAAAGAGGCTAGAAGGGAGCTAAGTAAGCTAAATGCTAACAAATCACCAGGACTAGACAAACTCGAAGCTAAATTCCTAAAAATAACAGCAGAACACATCTGCATTCTGCTAACAAAGCTCTTCAATAGAAAACTGATTGGGGGGTCTTTCTAGATGTATGGAAATATGTGAAACTCATTCCAATTTACAAAGGTGGGGGTGCAAAGGTCCCCTTGCACTGTAGATGTCTAGCTCTATAGTCAGTTGTATCAAAAGTATTTGAAAGAATTGCCTGCAGTCCACTATACACACATCAGGAAGAACAAAATCTGCTAATAGAGCATCAGCCTGGGTTCTGATCAGGCAGATCCATGTCCACCACCCTAGCATAATTCACCAGTGCGATAGCGGGGCCACTAAATACTGAGGAGTCTGTGGGACCTCTACATATGGACCTCTCAAAGGTATTTGCTATGGTTGATCACAAAATCCTACTGCACAAACTTGAAAAAATGGGAGTCAACAAAGAAACCGAATCGAAGAGAGAGAGTTTCAATAAACAGTACACTATCGTAAGTGGGGTACGTGAATAGGGGAGTCCCACAGGGATCAATATTAGGGTCCTGCTATTCCTAATTTATGTAAACAAACTCCCGAGACAAATGTAGCACTCTAGAATAAAATTATTTGCTTACAACACAGTTCTGATAGGAAAAACTTCTATTCTTGGCAAAATGGAAGAAAAACTCCAGTCCATTTTGACACCCTACGAAAATGGTTCACTGAAGCCAAAATGGTGCTAAGTTAGAAAAAGATGCAATCAATGCACTTCCATAAGAAGAGCACAAGAGTAAGTGGACAACTAAGCATTAAACTATTAGACAGATGGATTCATCACTATGAGTTATAAATACCTACAGTAGGAGTGGAGATCAATGAGACTGTATGCTTTTAAAAGCACATAACATACACCATAAAAAAAGTAAACAGCAGACTGGGAGCCTTGTGCCAAAATACCCATGCCATCCCAAAGAAGGCAAGAGAAACCTTGGCTACTTAATTACTTCTTCCAGCACTGGAGCATGGGAGCATAATATACTAGGTACCAGCATACCAGCAAACAGCTTCTGGACAAGATTGATTCCACCTACAAGACAAACTCTGGTCAGAGCCAATGCGGCTGTGGAGAGCTTTTAGGAGTGGCAGAAGTGGTGAAAAGAATATGCGGTGCTTTCGCTGCACCGAAGTCAGACATAATAATGCAGCGATTACAGTACTGTGTATGCGTGACACTCGCACATGTGTAGTTTGCCCCGGAGTCAGCCTTGCGCAACATGGCGGTGCTGACATAACTACGTGTAACAACCCAGTCCCCTCGGGTTACTAGAATCCCACTAGTACCAGTCTTAGGCAGGTAAGAAAAGGCAGCTGGTGGGGAGCTCATTAGGGGCTTTCTACATAATGACATCATTGTTTACTCAGCTAGCCTGAGAGAAGGATGATTATGTAATTTAGAACTCTCACAGCAGTACAACCATTTTAGAGGCAGCTGCTCTCGGGGAGCTTAGAATGTTCATCAGTAAGTTCAAGTGAGGCAGTAAGAATGGCATGAGGTCTGCCATTGGGGCTCTGTCAAAGGGAGCCCTGGTATTTCTCACCCTAGGGGAGAGCACAGATTTGGGAGTACACACCTAGCGAGGGGTGCTACTAAAAAACAAGCATAAGAACCAAAATAAAGTAGCAGCTGGTGCAAACAAGAAAGTGGCAAAAACAATTTAGTGCGTAAATGCAAGGAGCCCACGGCTACTTTCCCCGGTGCTTCGGGTCTGACTCGTGACCCTTTCTCAAGAAGTTGTAGCATGAGTGCTCCCAATGCTCTTTTTATTCTGAATAAATGTAAAATGACTGCAAAAAAGGAAAAAAGGCATCAGTATTAAAGTGACAGTGCATACATAAGATAAATAGATATACAAATGAACTCATGCGCATAAAGTGCAGGCACCATACTTAGACAAGGTTCTCATAGATAGATAAAAAATACCAATTTCAATTCATTCACAGTTAGAATTCAGATCTAAATAAATGTGAGTACAACAGAAGTGCTAGAGCAGGGAATATCTGACATTTCTAAGGTATGAGTATTATTTCAAAACATAAGAGAAAATTCCAACACAGGTTCTGTATTACTGGACATATATGAGTGGTAAGTTCTAATCCCACCACCCATAAAAAATGCTATTCCTTATTTATATTCATGATGTCCAGACTATCTGTCCTGTGTTAGAATAGTCAAATACAGTATAGTTTCTCTTGTCTCGTTCAAATGTTCAAGGTTGTGGGTTCTAGTCCCACCACAAAAAGGAAAATCTTTTATTCTAAGACACAATAGGAGAAGTTCCGGTTTTTTTATCACTTACTGATTATGATCCATTAAACTGCTACTTACAAATGTTGATTATTCCTATACCTTATGAAAAAAACATATTCAATATGTCAAATATAATGGGTAGGGAGAGGTAATAATAATCATCATAGATACAATTTCTGATTCTTTACTCAATGGAACACAGAGGTTTGTTAGTTTAATGAGACACAAATGTTTTCAATTTTTTCTTTGAGAAGGAAAAAACAATCACAAAAATATCGTTATATCTAAATTGTCATTTGGGCCAGTGGGTCGTAAGGCCTTCAATGTATAAATCCATCTTTGTTCGCATTGTGCCAACTTGTTTACTCTATCACCTCCTCTTATATTTTCTGGGATGTGGTCAACCCCCATAAATTTAAAACACTTGAGATCTTTTCCATGAAACCTCTCAAAGTGAACATCAATTGGGGTGTTAGCCACTTCTTTTTGGATTGCACGTACATGTTCCTGCATCCGTTCCCTTAGTGTTCTTCAAACACCATGAAGTCTTGCTATAATTAGGACTTATTGCAGTTAGCCCCTGGCTCTGAACTGCCCCGGAGAGGAAACAGTTAACTCCAGAGAGATCTGGAGTTCCACAGCGCGAGGGCGCTGTTCAAAGCTCTATCTGGCCAGTTTCAAATGAAACTGCCAGATTCTTTACTCCGCTTTCACTGAACAGTCGCTCCGGAGATCAGCTCCTTCAGCTCGGTTCATTTCGCGGTTCAAGCGAGTTTATTCGGTTCATTTGAACCAGCAAAGTGTCTATTTTACTGCATTTTCGGTCAAAAGCTGTATCTGTAAACCGTAAGTACTAGTGTTTAAGTCTGTGTGAATTCATTATCGGTTCAGTCTGAACCGATCGGTTCATAAAATAACGAATTTATTCATTGAATGGGCTTTTAAGTGTGGTTCCGGTTCTTATCGGTTCTAAAAACCTAGCATTATCTGTTTTTCAAATACCGTGACACGGTTAGGAACCGATAAAGGTGTCTTCGCCTAGCACAGCCGCTTTAAAGGGCAAGTTTTTGTTAGGCTGGCATTATGTCTGAGAAACCCAAAAGAAAAACGGGCCCACTGGGTTTCAACACTGTGATGTCTGTGGGGAAGCCTTTGCCAAGGCTGACCCACACACCACTTGTGTCTATTGTCTGGGGGCTGACCACCTCCTGTCAGACTGCCAGGTTTGTAAAAATTTCCCTGCAGCCACCCTGGAAAAGAGATTGGGCCGGCTCAGGGAACGAGAGGCCAAAAAGTCCGCTGACCCAGATGGCCAGCCCGGTCCAGCACCCACTGGACCAGAGGGAGTGCCTCTGACCAGGGCGAGACTTCCTCGGCAAAAGAAAGGCTGGTTCAGAGGAACCAGTCCCAGTAAAAGACAAAGAAATCAGCAGGTCTGGAGTCCAAAATTGTCTCTCCAACTGCTGCAGAGATAGCAAAGCCATACAGATTGTTCAGTCTTTGTCTCAGGGACTTGTCAAACCCCCTTTAGTTGGGAAAAGGGTGGCTCGTTCAGGTCCAGTGGTTCAGGATTATGATGTTGAGGATTTTTATGAACCACAGGAGGGGGAGGAGGAATTTGATCAGTGCATTTGTGACTGGGAAGGTCTGGACGTGCCCATTGAGCCGGACATTTCTCCAGACAGACCCTTTGAATCTCCCCCCCTTTGCTGTCTGAGTCCCCTTCTCATTTTAGGTTTTATAAAAAGGTGGCAGAAACCCTCCAGCTCCCTTTAGAGGAGGCTGTGGATGAGCAAGAGGAGCCTGATTATGTAGAAATGATGGATATTCCAGAGTCTAGAAGGTTGTCTATTCCTTTGCATAAGTCATTTAGGAAGCAAACAACGAAGATTTTAAAAAATCCTCATTCTGTCCCTCCTGTAGATAAAAAAATGGACAGAAGGTATACTTTATCAGGCCCTGATACAGACTTCCTCACTGACCAGTGTAGTCATGTAGGTGTTGTTCAAGCTGCAGCCTGTGACAAGGCTAATATTCCCCTGGCCTCACATCCTCCTGATAAGGATTCCAGGAAGATTGATGCCATGGCGAAAAAACAATATATGGCAGCTTTGTTGGGACTCAGACAGGCTAATTATATGGCTTATGTGGCTAGATATCAGAAATCTAGATGGGACACTATATTGCAGTTGGCCAAGCAGGCCCAGGGCCAGCTGGCTAGTGAGTTGGAACAAGTGGCTGCTGATGGCATTGAAGCCTCTAAAGTTCAATTTCATACTGCTGTTGATGTTTATGATGTTTCCTCTAGGGTCATGGCCACTTCTGTAGCTCTCCGTAGGTTGGCATGGCTCAGATGCACTAATCTGTCCCAAGATACTCAGTCAAAGGCTATAGATTTTCCGGTGGTAGGAAATTCTCTGTTTGGGGATCAAACAGAAAATTACATGAAAAAGATGGATGAATACAGAACTACCTACAAAAGTGCCCAAGCTAAGAGGCATGCCACTCCGAAAGCATGCCCCAGGGGTGGGGCAGGCCTTACCACAGGCCTTTTATCAAGTTCAGGCCTCTTCAGCCTTTGCACAGAGGGTTTTTCAGAGGCAGAGGTAGGCAGGGCACAGGCAGACCCTCTCCCTCTCCTCAGCCTAAAGCTGCTGCCAAGCAGGCACCCTGACGGGGTGTCCAGGGCCGATTCTCCTGTACCGGTGGGGGGCAGGTTGGCTTATTTCAGCCAGAACTGGTTGTCCCTAACTTCGGACAAATGGGTTCTGGAGGTGGTAAGCCAAGGTCTGGTTCTCAGCTTCAAGCAGTTCCCAAAGATGAGAGCCAGACATTTTCCTCCTGCAAATCCTTCAGAAGCCCTTGCTTTGGAAGCAGAGGTTTCTTCTCTTCTAGACTGCAAAGCAGTGGAAAGGGTTCCTCCTTGCCATCAGGGCAAGGGGCTGTACTCGAGATACTTCCTTACCCCAAAAAAGACAGGAGAATGGCGGCCCATCCTAGCTTTAAGGTTCCTGAACAAGCATCTTTGAAACCAAAGTTCAAAATGTTAACTCTGGCAATGATTTTGCCTTCCCTAAGGCCAGGGGACTGGCTAGCTTCCCTGGACCTCAAGGATGCCTATTTTCATATCTTGATCAGGCCTTCTCACCGAAAGTACCTCAGGTTCGAACTGCCCTCTGGCCACTACCAGTTCAGAGCAATGCCCTTCGGCCTCACTTCTGCTCCAAGGGTTTTCACAAAATGTCTAGCTGCGGTAGTGGCTCATTTAAGAAGGCAAGTGGTTGCTGTGTTTCCCTACCTGGACGACTGGCTCATAGTGGGTCAGTCTCCAGATCAGGTAAAATCCCACTTGCAAGTCACCCAGCAGCTTCTCACTTCTCTGGGATTCCTGCTGAATTTTCCAAAGTCAGTTCTGGAACCAGTTCAGGTACTAACTTTCATAGGTGCAGAGTTGAACACAAAGTCAGCCAGGGCATTTCTTCCCTCGGAAAGAGTGGACAGAATCTTTGCCCTGGCATCCTCCTTTACCCTGCGGGTCTCTCGACCAGCAAGGCACTTTCTGCAACTCCTAGAGCACATGGCTGCTTCCACAGCTGTCGTGCAGGGAGCAAGATTTCAGATGAGGGACATCCAGTTCCACTTGAGGTCCTACTGGTCTCAAAGGAAGGACCCCCTTACCAAATTAGTCCCAGTGACCAAAACCCTGATCCTAGCCCTTCAGTGGTGGCAGGATCAAAGCAATCTAACTCAAGGGGTCCCCTTCTTACCCGTTCTTCATTCCCTCACCCTCACCACGGATGCCTCCCTGTTAGGGTGGGGGGCTCACTTGGGCGACCTTTCCACTCAGGGAGTGTGGTCCCCTCAGGAATCTCTGCTCCACATCAATCTTTTGGAACTCAGAGCTGTTCTCTTAGCTCTCCAGGCTTTTTCAGCTACTGTCCAGAACAAGGTAGTTCAAGTCAGGACAGACAACACCACAACAATGTGGTACATCAATAAACAAGGGGCACTGGTCTTCAGCCTTGTGCACCGAAGCAATGAAGTTGTGGTCTCTGGCTTATTCCCTGAACACCTCCCTGATAGCGGTTCACCTCCCAGGGAAGGACAATGTCCTGGCGGATGCCCTCAGCAGGATTTCTCAGGGCCATCACGAATGGGCCCTGAATCCTCTGGTGCTGGGGACAGTCTTTGCCAGATGGGGCACCCCTCAGATAGATCTTTTCGCAGCCCCAGACAACCACCAACTTCCTCTGTTTTGTTGCAGTGCTCCAGTGCTGGGTTCAGTCCCCCTGGATGCCTTTCAGTTGGATTGGAAAGGGAAGTTCCTGTATGCCTTTCCTCCCTTCCCTCTCCTCTTCAGGGTACTAGTAAAAATCAGAACTCAGCCCTGCAAAGTGATTCTGATTGCTCCAGACTGGGCCAGGCAGCCCTGGTACCCTCTTCTCCTGTCCCTGACATTCCACCCTCCCCTGACCTTGCCCAGGACCCACGACCTGCTGACCTGTGCACAGGGGAGAGTGTGGTATCCGGACCTCAATTCCCTCCACCTCAAGGCCTGGTTCTTGAGGAGCTAGAATTTGCTGATTTACACCTTTCTCAAGGTGTCCTGGATATTTTGAAGGCTTCTAGGAAGCCTTCCACTAGGGCCACTTACAACTCCAAGTGGAAGAGTTTTTCCCTTTGGTGTTCTGAGAAGCAAATTGTACCAGAATCTGCTGACTTGGCCATTTTATTGGACTATTTGGTCCATCTAAATTCCCTAGGCCTCAAACCAGCTACTTTGAAGGTTCATCTAGCAGCTGTTTCTGTTTTTGTTTCTGCAGGAAACCTGTTTCCTCTCCTCTCACCCTGTGTTTTCCAAGTTTTTAAGGGTTACTTCACACTAACCCTCCCTTTCGGGAACCAGCTCCGGCCTGGGATCTGAATGTTTGCATTGCTCAGCTAATGCAATCCCCCTTTGAGCCTCTGTCTTCGGCAGATCTCAAGTTTTTAACTTGGAAGACTGTCTTTCTAGTGGCTATCACTTCTGCTAGGCGTATAAGTGAATTACAAGCCTTGTCAGTGGAAAAGGATTTTATTTCTTTTCACAGAGATAAAGTAGTCCTCAGGACTAACAGAAAGTTTTTACCTAAAGTGGTTTCAGATTTTCATCTCAACCAATCCATCTCTCTTCCAGTATTTTTCACTGAGCACTCTTCCTCAGGGGAGAGGTGACTGCACAGTTTGGACGTCAAAAGAGCTCTAAGCTACTATTTGAACGCACCAAGGGTCATAGGTTCGAATCCTCCAACTCTTCCTTACCTATGGAGAAGTGGCAAGGAGACCTGCCACTAAGAGGACAATCTAAGGTGGATTGTCTCTTGTATCCAGTTCTGTTACCAAAAACTAGGTAGAGAACCTCCCTCAGGACTGAGGCTCTCATTCCACCAGGGTACAGCTGCATCTTTAGCGGCTGCTGGAGATATTCCATTTTGGAAATTTGCCAAGCTGCTACCTGGAAGACAGTCCACACCTTCACCAAGCATTATTCCTGGACGTCCAGTCCAGGAGAGATACTCGTTTGCTGCTCAATAGCTAGAGCCTATTCCTAAGTAGGTTTTGGCCCTCCTCCATGGAGAATACGGCTGTATAATCTGCAATAAGTCCTAATTATAGCAAGACTTCATGGTGTTTGAAGAAAAATTACTCACCTTAGTAATTGCTTTTCTTCTCATGGAGTCTTGCTATATTAAGACAACCCCCTCCTACCCCTCTCAGAATTCCTACTTGGAGTGCAGAATTCGGCAAATTAGTGCAAGCACTGTGTCATGCCATTTTAGTCTCTCTAGTCCCCCTTGTTTCATTTGGGTTAGGGAACTAGGTAATTCTGTTTTTTGTTAAGTGGTAGATGGTCCCCTCTCTGGACTTGAGTCTTTTGGGGAGAGGGGGCCTATTAGTGCTTGTCAGGGGTGATCCTAACAACAATAGGTAATATTGTTTTTATTCTGTGATTGTTGTTGTGTTTTGTTGTTTTACTACTGGTAGGTAGCCAATGGCTAGTGTAGAGCTTTTCCACACAGACTTGCTATGTTAGTTTAGCTTCGTAAAGAACCTGGCAGTTTCATTTGAAACTGGCCAGATAGAGCTTTGAACAGCGCCCTCGCGCTGTGGAACTCCAGATCTCTCTGGAGTTAACTGTTTCCTCTCCGGGGCAGTTCAGAGCCAGGGGCTAACTGCAATAAGTCCTAATATAGCAAGACTCCATGAGAAGAAAAGCAATTACTAAGGTGAGTAATTTTTCCTTTTTGTACATACAACATAAATATATGGACAAGTACATTGAACAATGTAAACAGCATGTTTTGTTGAACAGTTAATAAAATGTTGGATGGTTATTGTTTTTTGATCTAGGGTAGGATGTTGGAATTTTATTCCATGTTGATTAAATCTGCAAATGTTGCAATGACCACATTTGTGGCACCCCATAGGTTTTGGAGGTAACCATGTTCAACTCCCTTCACTGTCTTTTTCTTACAGACTATGGGTCAATAAGTCTGAAAGAGTATTCCCTCTTTTGTAACAGACAACTGGTCTCTGCCCTGTAATTCCTCTCAAATCTGTGTCTGCTTCTAGCACTTTATGTGCATGAGTTCATTTGTATATATATTTATCTTGTGTGTGCACTGTCACTTTAATACTGATGCCTTTTTTCCTTTTTTGCACTGTCACTTTAAGTTTTTCAGAATAAAAAGAGCATTGGTAGCACTCAGGCCACAACCCCTTAAGAAAGGGTCATGAGTCAGATCCAAAGCACCGGGGAAAGTAGCCGTAGGCTCCTTACATTTACGCACTAAATTGTTTTTGCTGCTTTCTTGCTTGCACCAGCTGGTACTTTATTGTGGTTCTTATTTCTCACCCTAGTTTGGTAAAACCTTCAGTTTGCCTGCAGGACTATTTAGTTTCACTCCAGGGGGAGTGAGAGGGAATGCAATTCTTGTGGATCCAAGGGGCAGTCCCCTGAAGTTCACAGCTGCCTTAAGGAAGAAAAATGAGTAGAATTTGACAGCTACCAGAGAAAGAAAGGTGCCTTTTGTTCTTTCCATGACTGGGAGGAAGGAGCAACTAATCTGTGAGAACAGAATTTGAGACTGTTCTATGAGGGAGTTGTCTGAGGTGTGTATGCCCAATATAAGGTTAGATCACACCAGTCAGGACCCCTTTCACCAAAACTATGCTGAATTTAAAGTTAAAATTGGGAGTCTTTAACAATTCATTGTGGGAGGTTCCATGTCATAATAGTGATCGAGCAACAGCAATTGCTATTATGGCAAGTGTACACTCCTTGAAAAATAATATCGGTGATGTACACTGACAGCCTACTGAAAATGGCACCGAGACCCACAGGTCTCGTTTTAATGCTCACCCCCTATTTATGGATTCTCAACCCGGTGGGGACTTGATGCAATACATGCCACTAGGCAGCAAACCTGCACTCACACTCTAAATTCAGAACCCAGTACCCCATGCCTCCCAGCTGACCACCCTCCTACAACACCAGTGATCCGGCTCAGCAGTTGCTCGCCCATAACCCTCCCACATGCCATCCCTCCCCAGCATCTCTTCCCCCTCTTCATAGGCGTGCACGTATATGCGCGAGTTCCTGTCATGGTTTTCACTGAACGCAGTATCCGGTCACCCTGCTGCCTAGGTAGCTGTGATCACAGTCGCTGAGACTGAGTTGCCGTTTTTCTAGGTGCTCAATCTCGGTCTCCATGGTCACGGACTACCATTGTGGAACTGGAGAGTTATTTGGTGTAACCCTGAAGTAATGGCAGAGGCTGTTTGGGGCAAAGGGTGGGAGGAATACCATCTGGAGTTTCAGGCAGGGCGAAGTAGTTTATGGATGGGCACCACTGTTCCCTGGGCAAAGACCATGCACCAGGAGGATTTTAAAGTGTGTGGCACATCCCACAGATATACACTTTGGAAATGGAAATGTGTGGAAAATGTTTAAAATGTGTCACATCCCACAGATATGCACTTTGGAAGAGAAACAGAGATTTTTTTTTTAAAAAACAGTACTGCCTAGCAAAGTGTCCTGCAAAAGAGAGTGTGCCTGTATTGCAATGACAAACCTTTGGGGGACCACCCTTGCTTTAAGTAACATCTGTGAATAAAGCTATACTGCAAAATCCCAGTTACTGCTTTGGACATTCTGCTTGTTGCTTCTAGTGTGAACGTTACTGGGGCCCCTCAGCAGTTAGGTCTAGCACATGCCTAGCATCCTGTCCCCTGGACCTGGTTGTAAATAAAAAGGTTCATTTTAGTATGTACTCCAACCCCACGTCCTCTAGATAATGAGCCTGGTATACACTCCAACGCTAGGGGTGGTACCATGAGTGTAGTTCTGTCAAAAGAAAATTGTATGCCATGTAGTTGGCAGTAGTTCTTTTAAGGGGGAGGTGCCAGCTAGCCAGAGGCAGCATGGAGTTACATATGTATGCACGATACTCGTGCATGCGCACTTTATGTCAGCGCCACCATGTTGCACACAGTGGCTATCACTTCCGCAGTTGTGGAAAGGAAAAGTAGTGTGCCAGGAAGTGGGTATGTTTATGTGGCCCGTAGAAGGGAAGGGCTGCATAAACAGAAACACTGGAAACTATGCTGGAGCACTGTGGCAGAACATCAGACAGTGGTCCAGTTATGTGCTTCCACAGTGCTCTTATACCAATCTGATGCTGGCATAACATATGTGGAGCTTGGCCCACACTGACATAAAAATCAGACTCAGGAGGAGACTATTAACAAACTAGAGATCTGGTCTGGGATTTGCTCGTCATCACAGTCACTTTCTCATTCCTTTCTAAGCAGTAGTTTCTGGTAAATATGCCTTAACCATATTGATCGCAGTGCTGGTGGACTACTTCTGGTTTTCCCCTGATTGTATTAGATGGGGGTAATAGCAGTCTTGAAGTGGTAGCTGCCGGTGGTAGCATGCTCTGAAAAAAGGTGGTCCCCGTGCTTGTCTAAATGTTTTAGAAATGACCCCTTTCCTTGTTTTTGCTGTAAAAAAAAACCTGACCCCTTTAACACAAATACAAGGAGTCAGTTATGGCCTCCACCCTCACCCCTTTTCACTTCAAGTGAGGAACGTGATTATGAGTTTGCATCAAATGTACTGTACAGTGGCAGCCATAGATGCATAATATTGTTAAATAGTAATCAACTGTATGTAAAAGTTTTTTTTTTTTAATGTGTTGCTTTCTTAATGTCAGTACCACACCATCCATTTTGTACTCTGCTCCTGGATTTCTGTGCCTCAGGTGCATTATTTTACATTTTTGTGTTCAGGGCAAAAAGGCTTTTTAAATGAGGGTAGTCCCTAATCTAAATACTTTATAGTTTTTTTTTTAATTGGCATCAGAAATGTGAATTTTGTAAAACCAAAAATGGAAATACAGGTAATAAGACGACCATATTTTACAACATATAAGGAATTCAGATTAGTGACTACCCTCATTTGAAAGGTCTTTTTGTCCTGAATAACTTTCAGACGGGTTGTTTTTGTGCACCTGGAATAGTTTTAAAGATATTTAGATTTGTTTGGAATGTGTGCACATTTGCTAAGAATTCTGCACAGTGCCTTAGGAAGATTCTCAGTGAAAAGCAGTTTGGAGTTCTGTTTCCAACATTCTAAACACAAAATAGGTCTGAATGAGTTAAAGGGGACAGGAATTGATGACTTATGTGCAGGTGTTTGAAATGTCTCTATTTTCATAAATTATATTCATACCTCTAAAGGATCGCTATGTAACTGTGCCTGAATAAAAGCTTAAGCTGTCAGTTGTGTTTTGTTTTGGTTTTAGATTTATAGAACTGTTATTTAATGCAACAGCAGATTAAGTACATATGGACACGTTGATACATGGACATATTAGGATAACAGTATCTCAGTTACAAGGGGGTCTGTGTTAGGTTTGGGTTTTGAATATACACATACACTAGTCACTTATTACAGAATTGCAGATATATCATGTTTAAGTTTGATTATTCATTAGTAATATGGACTTATTGTACACAGAGTTTAAGAAAAATGATTCTGAACAGCACACTGTGTAAAATTTGATTGACACCACAGTGTGAAACAGCTGGTGAATGCTTAATTTAATTAGACAGGTTGTCTTCTACCCTTTTTTTACTTAACACATATATATTTACATATGTATAAGACTTTTAACATTATTTACTATGCATTGCTGAAAGAGCTACTGACGCCTGAAAGAAAACTTTGAAAAACATAATAAGTAGGTAAAATTCTGCTTGTATTTCATATATATTCTAGATAACTCCTCCCCACTATTTATTACTGAGGAAATGTGCATGAATACATGCTTCTTATCCCTTACAGTTACTTTAAAGTTAATCTGCCTCTATAACTTATTCCCTACTTCAAGTCATAATGCTCTGTTGTGATATCACAATCTGTTGCCATGAGGGTAACTGTGATGTCACAAGCAGCGCATTATGACCTCAGGTAGGGAGACAGCAACATAAATAGATGAACTCTTCAGGAGCAAAAATTCTGTTTTCATGCACTTGACCTCAGCAATAAATAATGGGGAGGAGGAATAAAGAACTAATGTGAAATACAAGCTGGCCTTTATCTAAATATTATGTTTTGTTAAAGTTCTCCTGAGGTTGTCAGCTACTCTTTAAGCTTATTTTTTCCTTGTGGTTTTTAATCATTGTCATTTACTAATGCTAGCACAGACACATACAGAGAGTTTTAAAATGAAGCTTTAGTTAGTTTATAGCTTTTCTCAGGGAGTGAACTTTCAAGTCAGTGTCATTTGACCGTGGGATAGCTTTCTTTTGATGGAACTTTTACTGTCTTTATATGGGTATATTTTTTTTAATGCAGTTTAACCAGTGGGGTCTTTAACAACTTTTCATCTTTTTTTTTTTTTTTGTATGATCTGGGTTTTGAGAAAGTCTGTTCTTCTAAAACAACTGCCGGTGTTTTCTGATGAAGGATTCTGTGAAATCGAAAAGCTAAAAACACCTGTGTTCTTTTGTAACAACTTTGTTGGTCTAATAAAAGGTATCCAATCATCTGTTTCTGTGAATCTTGTGTTACAATTACCAATACGGCAACACGTTTTTCTGTGGCTTCACGGTTTCAGAAATGTTAGTAGCAACTTATCAGTACAGTGTCCACGGTTCCGAAACCATGAAGTGACGTAGTCAAAACTCCAAATTCTTGGTTCCATGAAGGGAACTGCACAGAATGTTGTCCATACAAAGAAAACAATACAAAGCATAAGTGACAACTTCAGCTTTTATTCAGGCACAGGGATCATTTAGAGGTATAAATGTAATTTATGAAAATAGAGACATTTCAAACAGCTGCACATAAGTAATCAATTCCTGTCCACTTTAAATTAGGCATGACAAGAGATGAGCAAGGCGGTCTGGTTTAAAATTTCACTTAACTGGCATAGTAATTTGCAAAACAGGCTGTTTAGAAGTACAATAGGAGTTATGCTAAACAAATGTAAATATCTCTAAAGGTATATGCATTACACATAAACCATCAGTATGAAAGTTGTTCGGGACAAAAATATCTTTCCAATTAACCTATTCATTAAGCTGCACTAATTACATTTTTTAAACTATGGCCATCTGATTACCTGCATTTTCATTTTTCTTCACAATTTTCACCTTTCAGATGGCTATATTTAAAATAATCTAATTAATTCAGATGAGTGACTACCCTCATTTGAAAGGTCCTTTTGTCCTGAACAACTTTCATGTTGGTTGTATATTGGTAACTTATATACTTTCCGAGATATTTACATTTGTCTGGCATGACTCCTACTGTGTTCACTCAGAGAGAAAAAAATAGGTTGTTTGGAAGACCACATTTTACAAAATATAAAACATTCAGATTAGTGACTACACTCATGTGAAAGGTATTTTTTCCCTGAACAACATTTACACTGGTTGTTTTTGTGCACCTTGAACAGTTTTAAAGATATTTAGATTTGCTTAAAAGGTGTGCACATTTGCTGTCAGAGAAAAGCAGCTTGGAGGTCTGTGTAAATCATTCTAAAAAGAAAGAAGGAAGTATTTTTTAACTGCCATAGGGATTTGCAGTGTTATGGAAGGATACACTAAAAACTACTAAAAAATGTGTTCCACGGAAACCCCTTTTCAAGCTAAAGCAATATGGCTGTAGGCTCCGTCCA
The DNA here is from genome assembly GCA_016271365.2 of Neoceratodus forsteri. Classification (NCBI taxonomy): domain Eukaryota; kingdom Metazoa; phylum Chordata; order Ceratodontiformes; family Ceratodontidae; genus Neoceratodus; species Neoceratodus forsteri. Next base: position 245,001,050 of record CM057451.1, read on the forward strand.
CAGCCATAAAAATGGCAAGCTTTCTGCTAAGATGCCTGTATGATACCCACTGCTGCTCAGTGCGGAGTGAACTAAAATGGGACACACTAAAGACAAGACCAGAGAAACTTTGGGCACTAACAGTCTTCAAAATGGCCAAAGAGTTGTAGTGGGTCACTAAGAGCTATTCACTGAGAGAGAGATAAAAAACTAAACTGAGGGCTCTATACACCTAAAGTGAATACCACTTATGGCAAAATGACCATAGAATATACTGTCCCAAAAATCTGGAACCACCTACCACCAATTCTGAGAGATTGTAAAACTCTAAAGAGTTTCAAAACTGCACTGAAAGAAGTTTTTGTGGATCCATGCAAATGTCATTTAGCGTTTTATATTGGTTAATTCTGAAAAAAGTCCAACATGCTATTTTAACCCAAGGGCCATGAATTCCTATTGCCATAATGTACTGATGTAACCCGTAGGTGGCGATATCCCAAGGGCTACTACCCCTGCCTGCTTGGCTAGTAGCAGGTTAAGGGGTCTGAGTTCTGAAACAGGTGCCTCCACCAGGGTTGGTAGTGGTCAAGCTAACCTGGGCACAGCCCTCTGGGACACTGTAACCCCCCTCTTTCCCCTCTAGTGGCCTGAACACTGTACAATAATCAACAGTACAGTACTTTGAGCACAGACTGGAGCCACAGTCAGATTACATGCAGAAAAAGTTAGATCTGATTTATTCAGGGGACTTGAACAAGGGAGGGGCAAAATCAGGTTAATTAGCTTAAAGGTTATATCAAGTCAAGCAGTTATGCATGCACTTTGAGTCCCCCCACACAGTTCACCTCTTGGTACCCAGGTGAAAAAGAGATGGGATAGCCAGGACCGTTGCCTGGGGTTGCAGCTGGTTGGGGCCCTGTGATGGAAAACACAACATGCACAGTACACAATATTTGTAATCCAGAGCCAGAGGGCTCAGTTCGTAAAGGAAACGAAACAACAAGACAATCAGATGACACACTCAGATTAAGCTGTTGTTGCAGGGAGCTACCCTGGTATTTACTCACGATACCCAAGACTGGACACAGGCTGGACAAAAATTGAGACTGCAGGTGGTTGATCTGGAATGCCTGGAGAAGCAGGGCCCACATGAGTCGCCGAGGTGTTGTTCCTGTTCAAGCGTGGAGCAGGGGGCTGATCCCCAGGCAGGTCTCTCGTCGATGGCTTCTCTGTGCAGTGGGTAGTCTGGCTGGGCCAGTCTGGCAAGGCCCAGACCGCATGAAAACAAATTTGGATGCAGTCCATTTTGGGCTAGATACAGCTTCCAGCAAGCAGAACACAGTTCACACAGTGGGGGACTAACTCACAACCCAGTAGCGGCTCATAGCACGCTTACATGTAAGGGAATTCTACTGTACCAGGCAAAGTGCCCCCCAGTCGCAATCGCAAAGTCTCTACACACACCGGGAGCTTAGGGGTAGCTGGAACTCCTGACAGGCCAATTGCATTCAACAAAATCTTCGGTCTTCTTCAGGCTGAGCCTGGCCCACTTCAGTAGCTTACTTTAGTCACACAAACTTGGATTTAGTCTAAAATAATTATCTTCTCTCCCTCTCAGGAGCAGCACAATGACATGCGGCCAAAAACTTAACCTTTTCAGAGTTCTCCCATGCAAATCCACTCAGGATTGCTGCTCAGAATCACTTCAGCTCCTTCTTGTTCAGCTTCCAGCTTAGATCTAACTGAAAAATGCAAGCAGCCCAGGTGATCCCTGTGATGAGTAGGGGCCCTGATATTCTATAAAATAACCCCCTCAAAGAAATAAAGTGCCTAGGTATAAAGGGATGATATTGACTGTAACTTGACTGTTAACAGTGCTGAAGCATCCCTTCCTGTATTACCCTGCACAAAATAGCAATCTTTCATGGTAGGAGGACACCCTTGCATCCTGCCACAAACACTTGTAAGGACAAGAGCAGCAACCCCTTTATTATCTGTGCCCTTTCCGTTCTGTTCCTTGTCCAATAGCCAGTATCCAAAAAGGAAAGCCTCTAAAAAGTCTTTAGCAGTTCCTATCACGCTGCTTGCATTAAAGTATGCCCTGATTCTGTATGTTGCTCTGTATGTGGAACTCTCCCGAGAGGGAGTATGTAAAGAATGCAGGACATACTTCTTTATAATATGCCCTAAAACATGGAAAAGGCATTAGGAGCCAAAACAGTTGCTTGGCAGGGTTAATGTAAAACCCCTAGCTCCGATGTGCAATGCGCTTTTGTGATAGCAAGCAGCTGGCAGATTGCCAGAATGCAATTGTAGCTGCCCTGCTTCTTTGAATAGTCCTTAGCGCTCCTAGGCAAGCACTTCAGTGGAAAAACAGAGGAGCAGGCTACATAATTTTCTCTTTCTACTCCTGCATGTTGCCGCTTGCTCCCTGTAGGATTTGTGGGCTCTACTGCCCTCTCTGTTGCATAGTTACATAGAGGGAGAGGGTCAAGTCAGAGAGAGAGAGAGAGGCAGCAAAATGAAAAATAAAGGAAGCATGTAAACTCTAATCTCTAAACTCTAAAGAGAGGGCAGCAGGTTGATTTCAGCCACCTCTCTTTACATATCAATAACGCTATGTGCTCTAAAGAGTGCAACATTACAAACCCTGGATTACAGCAGGAACTATAAGAAAAGGTGGATAGGTAGCTGCAAGGCAGCTCATTAAACAAAATCAAAATGGGCCGAATTGAAATGTTTACCGTAGGGCTGATATTTCAGCCGTCAGCTTGTGAAAAATATAAAGTTGCAAATTATTAGGGAGTTGGTGAAGTATCCTGAGCTGAGCTTACCAAGACCCCCCCCTTTAATTAGAATGTTGGTATAGCAAGGTGAGGGCTAAAGAAATAAAGCCCTTACAGAAAGAAAAGTACAAGAGAACATTGTTTCTTTTGAGGCAGTATGGCACAGCAGTGGCGGAGCCAGGTTCGGGAGCCAGGTTCGGGAGCATTTGGGAGCTGGGGGGGGGCCATTCAGTCAAACATGGGCTTCACAATGGGCACTAAACAGTGAATAAAGATGTTAGCGGGGTGCCACTGCTCACATTGGGGCAGCCAGGAGGGGCGACCACCCCAGCCCCCTCTAGCTCCGCCACTGTGGCACAGTGGTTAAAGCTCTGAGCTGCAAACTTGGAGACCTAGGTTTGAATATCACAGCCCCCCACTTGCATACTGTGTCACTGAGCAAGTCACTTAACTTCCCTGTGCAACCAGGTTGCACCTGGAAACAAGCTTCAGCTTAGTGTGCCTCTCCTGGTTAAACAATTTTCCCTTCCTTTTGTTTTGGTTTATTTTCAGTTACTGCCTGGTATCCTGAAGTTGACAAAGGGAAAGAAAATAAAGAGCGCGTCCTTATTCTTCTATTCACTTCTCCAACTCAGGAATACCTATGGTCTATACATAAAGAACAGTAGTAGTCATTACCTGGTTCTGCAGTCAGGACTGTCTAGAGGGCTGGCAGCCCCAGAAATGGCTGCTTTTATAGAAGTAAGGAAGTGAGGTCACTCCAGAATGGGAGGGGGGCTTAATCCCTTAATGAACCTAATGATTATACAGTTAGGTATATTTTGGCCGTTCTAGCTCAGTGTTGCATACAAAGAAAGGGGTGTTGCTATAAAACTATGTGGGGTAGTATATTAGACAGGTATGGTGGGTTACCAGGTGATCTAGACTAACCCAGATAGTTTTATTTCTGTAGATTAGATAATAGCTAGGTCAGGTGACCCCACCTACATGTATAAAAGTCTAACACTAGGGTGTTAAAGGACATAGAGACCAGACCAGGGAGTCAGTCTGGAACCGTGAGTCTGAGGGATAAGACCTCAGAGTACTGCTGGGCGAAATGGTTGATCCTTTGAAGCTGAACTAATCACAGTTTTTCTCTTCTGTAAGAACTTGAATCATTTCATGAAGTATAAAAATAAAATGACAAATGCCATCCTGGCATTTTTTATGCACTAACTCTGGATGTCTGCCTGCTAATTGTCTCCTGAACCAACGACCCTACTACAGTTGGTGTAAGTAGTGGGATGTGCTGGCTGAGTGTCTGAGGGATCCAAGGAGATCTCAGTCAGGGGTACTAGACCTAGTACCTCAGGAGAGATGCAGTCACAGTACGTGGTGCCAGATCCACTGACGGAGAAAATGAGGACCTTGGATGGAGATGGTGGCCTGGGCGAAGCACCATGGGACCAGATGGCGAACCTGAGGAGACTGCTGCACTGGATGGTTGAATGCTGGCTAGATGCAGAGCAATGCTGCAGGGAAGCAGAGCTCAGATATCAGGAGCTGAGGGTCCATAATGAGCAGGCCAGAGAGGAATCTGGAAGGGAGGATCCATGGGCAGTGGATGATGAGAAACCCTTTATGGAGTTGTCGGATTCGGAGATGGAAATACCTATCCTATCAGTATTTCCTGGACTGTACTAGATTGAGGATATTGGAGAGGTGATGGCATCGGAGAAGTCCCCAAGTAAAACTGTTATTGTCTTTGTGCCACCTGAGGTGAAGACTGCTATCAAGCAGGAAGAAGCCAGTGGGACCGAAGGGACTCATGTACCATTGACTGTTATTAAACATAAACAGAAATCTGAATGCAGTGACCCAAGTAAAGCATGGGGAAAGCTACAAAAGGGAGATCCTGATGTAGATATGTTAGCTTCTTACATCAAGAATCAGGAAGGGGGTATGGGTACCTGTCGAAAAAGGGTCAAACCATTATGGTGGGTTGAAGAAAGGCAGGGTACCCTTTACCATGTTAAGCCTAATCCCCATACGAAAAGGTTGTGTGCTAGAATAGTGGTTCCATTTGCTTATAGGGAAGTGGTGATGAGAATGCCTGCTCCAGCCATTAAGCCATTAAGCCATGAGGAAGTCCTGGCAGAGTTAACCTCAGCCTTCTATTGGCCGGGGATGTACCGGCAAATAGCTACTTATGTGGAAAAGAGGGAGGTGTGCCAGAAGGTGTCTGCCAAACGCATAGGGTGTGGAAACCAAAGGTGGGAAGGCCAATTGAGATGGCAACCTTGGAGAAGGGGAAACACCAATGTAGGTTGGGAGGTACCAGGTGGTAAGCCAGCATTTCAGAAGAGTAGTTATTTATCTCTTGGTGTCTGAGAGAGACCCCAGGAAGCCATAAATATTAGGTGTAGGATGGGTTACACTAATACAAGTGAGGAACTGCTGGGTACATGTATGGAAGGGACTGTCTCAGTAATAAACAGAACTATAAACTGGTTGAAGGGTTGTGAAGTGAATAACTAGATGGGGGACAAAAGGAAGCTAGATAGCAGCTTAAAAATGCTGCAGGGATACTTATTCTAGATTATGTACTGGGGAAAGTACAGACTAGTCTCAGGGAATAAGTTGTTTTTGAGTGTTACAATAGGTTAAACGTGTTACACTATTATGGGTCCCTGAGACGGAGCTTTGGTGCAGGTGGGCCTAGCTCCATTCTGTTCCGGGTAAAGGAAGGTGGATATATCCTGCCACAATGATAAAGAGAGTACCCCAGAGAGTTCTATGATAGAGGTGTACTAGGGTAACCTTGGTCTTTATCAAAACTGAGTGTGCAAGCTACAATTAATTAGATGGTACCCCAGGGTAAAAGTCAGACTAAAGAATTGTTTGTCAATGGTATTTTCAATATATTATTCATTTCTTTTCTGTGCTGCAGCAATCTTCTTTTCTATCTTTCCAAATATTTTCCATTGACTGGACGGTTGGCCACCTTCAGGCGATTGTTTTTTTCTCTTCTTCTCTGATCTATTTTTCAATCTGTTGATTTATGTCTTTCTCTCTACTCAAACATAACATGAACTCTGAGACTTTTCTATCAGATGGTACACACTAGAAAATGGGTGCCTGATAGTATTAAAGTGAAATGTGTAATATGGTAATGAAAGGAATCTGAATATTACCAGTCAGCTGTGATTCATGATGGTTATTAATGTGAGACTGTTTACTTAGAGGTTTGCTAGGTAAAACAGAATAGAAGCCCCAGGGTAAAAGAAAATGCAGTATTTGTTTGTTGTTCTGTAGGAATGACATATACTGTTTAAAGGGACCCTGGGGTGGAGCTCTTAGGCATGGGTGCGCCGGAGCTCCACCATACCCCTATGATGGGATGGGTATGGGTCCTTGGACAACCAGTAGGTGGTTGCCCTCTTAGGTAGGGAGGAATGTCACAGGGTGATCCCTGTGATGAGTAGGGGCCCTGATATTCTATAAAATATCCCCCCAAGAAATAAAGTGCCTAGGTATAAAGGGATGATATTGACTGTAACTTGACTGTTAACAGCGCTGAAGCATCCCTTCCTGTATTATCCCTGCACAAAATAGCAATCTTTCATGGTAGGAGGACACCCTTGCATCCTGCCACAAACACTTGTAAGGACAAGAGCAGCAACCCCTTTATTATCTGTGCCCTTTCCATTCTGTTCCTTGTCCAATAGCCAGTATCCAAAAGGAAAGCCTCTAAAAGTCTTTAGCAGCTGCTATCGCTGTTAGCATTAAAGTAAGCCCTGCTTCTGTATGAAGGCACATGTTGCTTATGTGGAAATCTCCGAGAGGGGTGAAGGGAAGAATGCAGGACATGCTTCTTTATAATAATACCAGTGCCCTAAAACATGGAAAAGGCAGTAGGAGCACAAGCATTTGCTTGGCAGGGTTATAGTAAAACCCCTAGCTCCAATGTGCAATGCGCCTGTGATAGCGAGCAGCTGGCAGATTGCCAGAATGCAATTGTAGTTGCCCTGCTTCTTTGAATAGTGCTTAGCGCTCTTAGGCAAGCACTTCAGTGGAAAAACAGAGGAGCAGGCTACATAACTTCTCTTTCTACTCCTGCATGTTACCGCTTGCTCCCTGTGGGATTTGTGGGCTCTACTGCCCTCTCTGTTGCATAATTATATAGAGGGAGAGGTTAAGTCAGAGAGAGAGCAAGAGAGAGAGAGAGAGAGACAGCAAAATGAAAAATAAAGGAAGCATGTAAACTCCAGTCTCTAAACTCTAAAGAAAGGGCGGCAGGTTGATTTCAGCCACCTCTCTTTACATATCAATAACGCTATGCGCTCGAAAGAGTGCAACATTACAAACCCTGGATTACAGCAGGAACTAAAAGAAAAGGTGGATAGGTAGATGCAAGGCAGCTCATTAAACAAAGTCAAAATGGGCCGAATTGAAATGCTTACAGTCGGGCTGATATTTCAGCCGTCGGTTGTCTGAAAAATAAAGTTGCAAGTTATTAGAGTTGGTAAGTATCCTGTGCTGAGTTTACCAAGACCCCCTTAATTATGTTGTATAGTAAGGGAGGGCTAAGAAATAAAGCCCTTACGAAAGAAAAGAAGAGAACATTGTTCCTTTGAGGCAGTATAACATGTGGTTAAGGTTTGAGCTGCAAACTTGGACCTAGGTTTTGAATATCCAGCTTCCCCACTTGCATTCTGTGTGTATCTGAGCAAGTCACTTAACTTCCTGTGCAACCAGGTTGCACCTGGAAACAAGCTTCAGCTTAGTGTGCCTCTCTTGGTTAAACAATTTTCCTTCCTTTGTTTTGGTTTATTTTCAGTTACTGCCTGGTATCCTGAAGTTGACAAAGGGGAAAGCAAGAGCGCTATTCTTATTCTTCTATTCACTTCTCCAACTCAGGAATACCCATGGTCTATACATAAAGAACAGTAGTAGTCATTACCTGGTTCTGCAGTCAGGACTGTCTATAGGGCTGGCAGCCCCAGAAATGGCTGCTTTTATAGAAGTAAGGAAGTGAGGTCACTCCAGAATGGGAGGCTTAATCCTTAATGAACCTAATGATTATACAGTTAGGTATATTTTGGCTATTCTAGCTCAGTGTTGCATACAAAGAAAGGGTGTTGCTATAAAACTATGTGGGTAGTATATTAGACAGGTATGGTGGGTTACCAGTGCATCTAGACTAACCAGATAGTTTTATTTCTGTAGATTAGATAATAGCTAGGTCAGGTGACCCCACCTACATGTATAAAAGTCTCACCACTGGGCATGTTAAAGGAGATAGAGACCAGACCAGGGGAGTCAGTCTGGAACCGTGAGTCTGAGGGATAAGACCTCAGAGTACTGCTGGGCGAAATGGTTGATCCTTTGAAGCTGAACTAATCAGTTTTTTTCTTCTGTAAGAACTTGAATCATTTCATGAAGTATAAAATAAAATGACAAATGCCATCCTGGCATTTTTTGTGCACTAACTCTGGATGTCTGCCTGCTAATTGTCTCCTGAACCAACGACCTTACTACAGTTGGTGTAAGTAAGTGGGATGTCTGCTTGGAGTGTCTGAGGGATCCAAGGAGGATCTCAGTCAGGGTACTAGACCTAGTACCTCAGGAGAGATGCAGTCACAATGCATGGTGCCAGATCCACTGTCGGAAAAATATGAGGACCTTGGATGGAGATGGTGGCCTGGCGCAGCACCATGGGGACCAGATAGCGAACCTGAGGAGACTGCTGCACTGGATGGTTGAATGCTGGCTAGATGCAGAGCAATGCTGCAGGAAGCAGGAGCTCAGATATCAGGAGCTGAAGGGTCCATAATGAGCAGGCCAGAGAGGAATCTGGAAGGGAGGATCCATGGGCAGTGGATGAGAAACCCTTTATGGAGTTGTCGGATTCGGAGATGGAAATACCTATCCTATCAGTATTTCCTGGACTGTACTAGATTGAGGATATTGGAGAGGTGATGGCATCGGAGAAGTCCCTAGTAAAACTGTTATTGTCTTTTGTGCCCACCTGAGGTGAAGACTGCTATCAAGCAGGAAAAGAAGCCAGTGGGACTGAAGGACTATGTACCATTGACTGTTATTAAACATAAACAGAAATCTGAATGCAGTGCCCAAGTAAAGCATGGGAAAGTTTTACAAAAGGGAGATCCTGATGTAGATATGTTAGTTTCCACATCAAGAATCAGGAAGGGTATGGGTACCTGTCGAAAGGGTCAAACCATTATGGTGGGTTGAAGAAAGGCAGGGTACCCTTTACCATGTTAAGCCTAATCCCATACGAAAAGGTTGTGTGCTAGAATAGTGGTTCCATTTGCTTATGGAAGTGGTGATGGAATGCCTGCTCCAGCCATTAAGCCATTAAGCCATGAGGAAGTCCTGGCAGGGTTAACCTCAGCCTCTATTGGCCGGGATGTACCGGCAATAGCTACTATGTGGAAAAGAGGAGGTGTGCACAGAAGGTGTCTGCCAAACAGGTGTGTGGAAACCAAAGGTGGAAGGCCAATTGAGATGGCAACCTGGAGAAGGGGAAGCACCAATGTAGGTTGGGAGGTACCAGGTGGTAGCCAGCATTTCAGAAGAGTAGTTATTTATCTCTTGGTGTCTGAGAGAGACCCCAGGAAGCCATAAATATTAGGTGTAGGATGGGTTACACTAATACAAGTGAGGAACTGCTGGGTACATGTATGGAAGGGACTGTCTCAGTAATAAACAGAACTATAAACTGGTTGAAGGGTTGTGAAGTGAATAACTAGATGGGGGACAAAAGGAAGCTAGATAGCAGCTTAAAAATGCTGCAGGGATACTTATTCTAGATTATGTACTGGGGGAAGTACAGACTAGTCTCAGGGAATAAGTTGTTTTTGAGTGTTACAATAGGTTAAACGTGTACACTATTATGGGTCCCTGAGATGAGCTTTGGTGCGGGTGGGCTCAGCTCCATTCTGTTCGAGTAAAGGAAGGTGGAATATCCTGCCACAATGATAAAAGAGTACCCCAGAGAGTTCTGTGATAGAGGTGTACTAGGGTAACCTTGGTCTTTATCAAAACTGAGTGTGCAGCTACAATTAATTAGATGGTACCCAGGGTAGAAGTCAGATTAAAGAATTGTTTGTCAATGGTATTCTTCAATATATTATTCATTTCTTTTCTGTGCTACAGCAATCTTCTTTTCTATCTTTCCAAATATTTTCCATTGACTGGACGATTTGGCCACCTTCAGGCGATTGTTTTTTTTCTTCTTCTCTGATCTATTTTTCAATCTGTTGATTTATGTCTTTCTCTACTCAAACATAACATGAACTCTGAGACTTTTCTATCAGATGGTACACACTAGAAAATGGGTGCCTGATAGTATTAATGTGAAATGTGTAGTATGGTAATGAAAGGAATCTGAATATTACCAGTCAGCTGTGATTCATGATGGTTATTAATGTGAGACTGTTTACTTAGAGGTTTGCTAGGTAAAACAGAATAGAAGCCTCAGGGTAAAAGAAAATGCAGTATTTGTTTGTTGTTTTGTAGGAATGACATATACTGCTTTAAAGGGACCCTGGGGTGGAGCTTCTGGCATGGGTGCGCGTGTCCACCATACCCCATGATGGGATGGGTATGGGTCCTTGGACAACCAGTAGGTGGGTTGCCCTCTTAGTAGGGAGGAATGTCACAGGTGATCCCTGTGATGAGTAGGGCCCTGATATTCTATAAATACCCCCCAAGAAAATAAAGTGCCTAGGTATAAAGGGATGATATTGACTGTAACTCTGACTGTTAACAGCGCCAGAAGCATCCCTTCCTGTATTATCCTGCACAAATAGCAATCTTTCATGGTAGGAGGACACTTTGTATCCTGTCACAAACACTGTAAGGAGAAGAGCAGCAACCCCTTTATTATCTGTGCCCTTTCCGTTCTGTTCCTTGTCCAATAGCCAGTATCCAAAAAGGAAAACCTCTAAAAAGTCTTTAGCAGCTCCTATCGCGCTGCTAGCATTAAAGTATGCCCTGCTTCTCTGTATGAAGGCACATGTTGCTCTGTATGTGGAAATCTCCCGAGAGGGAGTATGTAAAGAATGCAGGACATGCTTCTTTGTAATATGCCAGTGCCTTAAAACATGGAAAAGGCATTAGGAGCACAAACAGTTGCTTGGCAGGGTTTTTGTAAAACCCCTAGCTCCAATGTGCAATGCGCCTGTGATAGTGAGCAGCTGGCAGATTGCCAGACTGCAATTGTAGCTGCTCTGCTTCTTTGAATAGTGCTTAGCGTTCTTAGGCAAGCACTTCTGTGGAAAAACAGAGAAGCAGGCTACGTAACTTCTCTTTCTACTCCTGCATGTTACTGCTTGCTCCCTGTGGGATTTGTGGGCTCTACTGCCCTCTCTGTTGCATAATTATATAGAGGGAGAGGTTAAGTCAGAGATAGAGAGCGAGAGAAAGAGAGAGAGAGAGAGCAAAATGAAAAATAAAGGAAGCATGTAAACTCCAATCTCTAAACTCTAAAGAGAGAGCGGCAGGTTGATTTCAGCCACCTCTCTTTACATATCAATAACGCTATGCGCTTGAAAGAGTGCAACATTACAAACCCTGGATTACAGCAGGAACTAAAAGAAAAGGTGGATAGGTAGCTGCAAGGCAGCTCATTAAACAAAGTCAGAATGGGCCGAATTGAAAGGCTTACCGTCGGGCTGATATTTCAGCCGTCGGTTTGTGAAAAATATAAAGTTGCAAGTTATTAGGGAGTTGCAGAAGTATCCTGAGCTGAGTTTGCCAAGACCCCCTTAATTAGCATGTTGGTATAGCAAGGTGAGGCTAAAGAAATAAAGCCCTTACAGAAAGAAAAGTACAAGAGAACATTGTTCCTTTTGAGCGCAGTGTAGCACAGTGGTTAAGGCTCTGAGCTGCAAACTTGGAGACCCAGGTTTGAATATCACAGGCCCCCCCCCCACTTGCATACTGTGTGACTCTGAGCAAGTCACTTAACTTTGTGCAACCAGGTTGCACCTGGAAACAAGCTTCAGCTTAACATGCCTCTCCTGGTTAAACAATTATCCCTTCCTTTTGTTTTGGTTTATTTTCAGTTACTGCCTGGTATCCTGAAGTTGACAAAGGGAAAGAAAGAGTGCGCCCTTATTCTTCTATTCACTTCTCCAACTCAGGAATACCTATGGTCTATACATAAAGAATAGTAGTAGTCATTACCTGGTTCTGCAGTCAGGACTGTCTATAGGGCTGGCAGCCCCAGAAATGGCTGCTTTTATAGAAGTGAGAAATGAGGTCACTCCAGAATGGAGGGTTAATCCTTAATGAACCTAATGATGATACAATTAGGTATATTTGAGCTATTCTAGCTCAGTGTTGCATACAAAGAAGGGTGTTGCTATAAAACTATGGGGGTAGTATATTAGACAGGTGTGTGGGTTACCAGGTGATCTAGACTAACCCAGATAGTTTTATTTCTGTAAATTAGATAATAGCTAGGTCAGGTGACCCACCTACATGTATAAAAGTCTGCCACTAGGGTGTTAAAGGGAGATAGACCAGACCAGGAGTCAGTCTGGAACGTGAGTCTGAGGGATAAGACCTCAGAGTACTGCTGGACGAAATAGTTGATCCTTTGAAGCTGAACTAATGACAATTTTTCTCTTCTGTAAGAACTTGAATCATTTCATGAAGTATAAAAATAAAATGATAAATGCCATCCTGGCATTTTTTATGCACTAACTCTGGATGTCTGCCTGCTAATTGTCTCCTGAACCAATGACCTTACTACAGTTGGTGTGAGAGTGGGATGTCCTGGCTGAGTGTCTGAGGGATCCAAGGAGATCTCAGTCAGGGGTACTAGACCTAGTACCTCAGGAGAGATGCAGTCACAGTACATGGTGCCGGATCCACTGACGGAGAAAATGAGGACCTTGGATGGAGATGGTGGCCTGGGCGAAGCACCATGGGACCAGATGGCGAACCTGAGGAGACTGCTGCACTGGATGGTTGAATGCTGGCTAGATGCAGAGCAATGCTGCAGGGAAGCAGAGCTCAGATATCAGGAGCTGAGGGTCCATAATGAGCAGGCCAGAGAGGAATCTGGAAGGGAGGATCCATGGGCAGTGGATGATGAGAAACCCCTTATGGAGTTGTCAGATTCGGAGATGGAAATACCTATCCTACCAGTATTTCCTGGACTGTACTGGATTGAGGATATTGGAGAGGTGATGGCATCGGAGAAGTCCCCAAGTAAAACTGTTATTGTCTTTGTGCCACCTGAGGTGAAGACTGCTATCAAGCAGGAAGAAGTCAGTGGGACTGAAGGGACTCATGTACCATTGACTGTTATTAAACATAAACAGAAATCTGAATCTAGTGACCAAGTAAAGCATGGGGAAAGCTACAATAGGGAGATCCTGATGTAGCTATGTTAGCTTCCTACATCAAGGATCAGGAAGGGGGTATGGGTACCTGTCGAAAAAGGGTCAAACCATTATGGTGGGTTGAAGAAAGGCAGGGTACCCTTTACCATGTTAAGCCTAATCCCCATATGAAAAGGTTGTGTGCTAGAATAGTGGTTCCAATTGCTTATAGGAAGTGGTGATGAGAATGCCTGCCCAGCCACTCAGCCATTAAGCCATGAGGAAGTCCTGGCAGAGTTAACCTCAGCCTTCTATTGGCCAGGGATGTACCGCCAAATAGCTACTTATGTGGAAAAGAGGGAGGTGTACCAGAAGGTGTCTGCCAAACGCATAGGGTGTGGAAACCAAAGGTGGGAAGGCCAATTGAGATGGCAATCTTGGAGAAGGGCGAAGCACCAGTGTAGGCTGGGAGGTACCAGGTGGTAAGCCAGCATTTCAGAAGAGTAGTTATTTATCTCTTGGTGTCTGAGAGAGACCCCAGGAAGCCATAAATATTAGGTGTAGGATGGGTTACACTACAAGTGAGGAAGTCCAAGGGTACATGTATGAAGGACTGTCTCAGTAATAAAATAGAACTATAAACTTGTTGAAAGGTTGTGAAGTGAACAACTAGATGGGACAAAGGCTAGATAGCAGCTTAAAAATGCTGCAGGATACTATTCTACATTATGTACTGGGGAATACACGACTAGTCTCAGGGATAAGTTGTTTTTGAGTGTTACAATAGGTTAAACGGTTACACACTATTATGGGTCCCTAGTCTGAGCTTTGGTGCGGATGGGCTGTTCATTCTGTTCCCGGGTAAAGGAAGGTGGATATATCCCTGCCACAGCGATAAAGAGAGTACCCCAGAGAGTTCTATGATAGAGAGGGTACTAGGGTAACTCAGGTCTTTATTAAAACTGAGTGTGCAAGCTACAATTAATTAGATGGTACCCCAGGGTAAAGTCAGATTAAAGAATTGTTTGTCAATGGTATTTTCAATATATTATCTATTTCCTTTTCGCATGCAGCCACCTTCTTTCTGTCTTTCCAAATATTTTCCATTGACTGGATGGTTGGCCACCTTCAGGTGATTGTTTTTTTTTTTTCTTCTCTGATCTATTTTTCAATCTGTTGATTTATGTCTTTCTCTCTACTCAAACATAACATGAACTCTGAGACTTTTCTATCAGATGGTACACTCTAGAAAATGGGTGCCTGATAGTATTAAAGTGAAATGTGTAATATGGTAATGAAATAAATTTGAATATTACCAGTCAGCTGTGATTCATGATGGTTATTAATGTGAGACTGTTTACTTAGAGGTTTGCTAGGTAAAACAGAATAGAAGCCCCAGGGTAAAAGAAAATGCAGTATTTGTTGTTTTGTAGGAATGACATATACTGCTGAAGGGGACTCCTGGGGTTTTTGGCTGGTGCTACTGAGCTCCACCATACCCCAAGGATGGATGGAAGGGCCTGGACAACCAGTAGTGGTTGCCCTCTTAGGTAGGAGGAATGTCACAGGTGATCCCTGTGATGAGTAGGGGCCCTGATATTCTATAAAATACCCCCCCCCGAAATAAAGTGCCTAGGTATAAAGGGATGATATTGACTGTAACTTGACTGTTAACAGCGCTGAAGCATCCCTTCCTGTATTACCCTGCACAAAACAGCAATCTTTCATGGTAGGAGGACACCCTTGCATCCTGCCACAAACACTTGTAAGGACAAGAGCAGCAACCCCTTTATTATCTGTGCCCTTTCCATTCTGTTCCTTGTCCAATAGCCAGTATCCAAAAAGGAAAGCCTCTAAAAAGTCTTTAGCAGCTCCTATTGCGCTGCTAGCATTAAAGTATGCCCTGCTTCTGTATGAAGGCACATGTTGCTCTGTATGTGGAAATCTCCGAGGGAGTATGTAAGAATGCAGGACGTAGCTTCTTTTATAATTCTGGCGCCCTAAAACATGGAAAAGGCATTAGGGCCAAAACAGTTGCTTGGCAGGGTTATTGTAAAACCCCTAGCTCCAATGTGCAATGCGCCTGTGATAGCGAGCAGCTGGCAGATTGCCAGAATGCAATTGTAGCTGCCCTGCTTCTTTGAATAGTGCTTAGCGTTCTTAGGCAAGCACTTCAGTGGAAAAACAGAGGAGCAGGCTACATAACTTCTCTTTCTACTCCTGCATGTTACCGCTTGCTTCCTGTGGGATTTGTGGGCTCTACTGCCCTCTCTGTTGCATAATTGTAACCCCCCTGCAAATGGGGGTTCCCAAAAGACTTCCAGGAGCTTGCTTGAATGCTCCAAGCCTGAATGGTGTTTGGCATTTAAGCCATTTATCAGTGAGTGTTTTTAGAGCCTCTGGTACTGTCTCTTTAAGAGCTGTCTGCTTGCAGACATAATTAGTTTATATGGGGGGACTGTGTGTTTCTTTGATTGAGTACCACTCGAGCTGCTGCCAATTCACTCCATTTTTGCAGTCACTAGGAGTGCAAAGGGAACCTATCTGAAAGATGTAACTGTTTGCCAGAAATTATTTAGAGTAATAATGAAATTACAGTTTGTCTAACCTGCTTTCTTTGCAGTCAGAACTGTGTCTGCTAGTTCTCCATTCTAGTTTTGAACTGCTGAACTGGACCAATCAGTGTGGAGTAAGCTAGCTCTAAAATGGTGCCCTTGACCTAATCAGAACTTGGACTCATAATCTGAGCCAGCCAAGAGGATTGTATGGGCAGTGACTCTGGGAGATGTAGTTTAGACTTCAGTGCCTTTTTGGACCAACAGCAGCAGTCTATTGTGAGTAACAGCCAATCCAGTCAAGAACTGGGAGGAACTCAAAGGAAGTGCCGGTTTTGTCGGTTGGAGTTTCAGTTGAGCTTTGGCAGTGAAGAAGGAAGGAGCCCTGTGCTTTTTCAGTGTGCAGTTTAGTCAAAAACGTGTTAAGGCCCAGAGTTCGGTCTGCAGCTTGTGTAACAGCTTGTTAGGACTGAATCCGTCCTGTGAAAAGAATCAAAGGATCTCTGAAGAGTAGAAACCAGGCTCACCCTCAGAAGACTGGAGGAATTGCTAAAATTGCACTCGGTCTTTCAGGAACTGAATCTGCTGTGTGTTCTCCCGGTATTGTGCAGTAATTGCGATCGGGATACAGATGCAGCCTGCCTGGTATAGTGCTTTCTTTATATAAATGTGTGAAGAGGTTTGTGTACCCTCAAGTGAGCCCTGCTGACATTGAGGACCCTCTTATTTGGAGGTCGTGAGTACCAATTCAGGGTCGCCCTGTTGAATTGCCACATTAAATCCAAATGGAATTACTGTACTGCTGACTGTTTAATTCTCCTTTTCTCTGTGTAAAAGGGCCCTACCAGCTGCCGCGGTTTGGACTAGCCACTAGGGCTTGGGTACCCAGGGACAGTAGCGGATAGGGATAGGCCTGTGCACAGAGCCATAGGTAATTATTAGAGTGATAGCTAATTAACCTGATTTCCCCTGTCCTTGTTATATCCCCTAAATAAATCAGAGCTGCTTGTTTCAGCAAAGTTATACTGCCTGAGGTATTTGTCTATGTTAAAGTACTGTACTGTGATTGTTGCCTGTATCTCATTTCACAGGAGGTCCCAGTGCCATAACCAGACCTGGGGTAAGTGTATACTGTGAAGGTAATTCTGATATATTGTGTGGGCCACTAGTGGGAAGAAAGGGGTTGCAGTGTCCCAGAGGGCTGTGACCAAGTTAGTTTACTATTGCAAACCCTGACCTCTGGGTGAGGCACCATTGGATCCAGGCCCCTCAACCTGTTAGTGGCAAATCAGGCAGGGGTAGTGGCCCATGGGATAGCGCCATCTAGGGTTACATCTTGGAGGCACCGCTGGGATTGTGTGTCCTCTAGTGGCCATATTCTACGAACCACTGTTAAGAAAAAAATGGGTACCCGACAGAAGAGTGGCTGTGCAACGGCTGGTGGAGTGGTGTACTGGGAGGAGATCGACCCCAAAATGCTATGCTTATCCTGGACATCCCCTGTATCAATACGGACACTGTGCAGGGAGTACTTTCCAAGGTGGAAGGTTTACAAAACCCTGTGGTGGTGGGTCGGCATGCTAATCTGCTCACCCACACTTTCCTGGCCCTAGTAGAGTTTAAGGATCCCATAGATAGCTCCAAGTGCCACAGACCATTACCCCAGAGGGAGCCCTCACTGCTTGGAGAGTGATAACTAGGACAGTAAAGACCGGGGGAATCAGCCCCACCACTATCTGAAACTTTTGAGGAAAAATTTGCTGAATGGTTGCTGGGAGAGGGAAAACTGTGAGGACTTGAAGAAACTATCTTGCCACCTGAGGTGTTCCTCCCCAACACCCCTCCTGCTCCAGTGCCCGTAATGGTGGCTGAACCAATGCAGACTCCCTTTCTGCACCTGCCATTAGTCACGACTCTTACCGAGGTTGAGGATCTTCTCTGGCACCCTCCCACCCCAAGGGAGGGATGACTGGGAGACCTGGATAGACTATGTTGCCCCCAAGTGCTAGAATGGCAATGCTCGGAAGGCGAAAAAGAGGTTAGTGAGAGCCTCCGAGGTCCTGCCTGGCTAACATCCGTGCTAAACGGGCCCAGTAACCCTGAAGCAACTGCACAGGCCTATCTTGAGGCCTTGGAGAATGTGTATGGGAGCCCAGATTCTGATGAGGACCTATGGTGGAGAGTAAAGAGATGCACAACAGTACCAAGGGTGTTGTCTGTGTATGTATCTCGGCTGGAAAAATTGTTGCAAGAATGCCTCAGAAAAGGTAGTTTGCCAGCGACTGAACTGGACCGAACCAGGCTGGACAGGATCCTTAAGTCTGCCCCCTTCTCAGAACTGCTGTTGCTTCAATTCGCCCTGGCAGATCGACTGGAATCCCCACCCTCCTATGATGAGTTAATGAGAGAAATTCGAGGTTGAGAAAAAGAGACTTGGGAGGGACCTGCACCAATAGCTGCGGCTATGACCAGTGACTGAGGGTGACCCATCAAGTGAAGTTCAGGGCAGAGGTTTGGCAGTCAATGAGTGCTCTGACAAGGAAAAGATATGTCACAATGGGGCGAACTGTTGAGAGAGATCCGGGAATTCAAAAACAGTCCCTTTATGAAGGCCAGCCTGCAAGTACAGGCCCTGACCTATATCCGACTGCATCTGCTATGGGGTGGGGTACCACCCATGTATCTCCTGCTGATCTGTCGAACTCGATTCCTTGACCATGGAAGTGGAGAAATTGATTGAGACTCTCCAAATGCTTATCACGCAGACAGAGATGGCACCAAGGTTTCCAGTTAGTAATACCCCGCCCTGGCCCCTGTGGCTACCTGCCAGCTCAAACTCCAGAAAGTATGTTTTGCTATAATTGTGGGAAAGATGGGCACATGAAAGGAATGCCAGTCCCCAAAAGACACTGACAAAGTTGCATAGGCTACAAGGCGTTGGGAGAAGAAATCAGTGGTTAAAGAGGTGCAGACATGATCCCAGTGAGGGCACCAAAAATGCTAATTCACGTCCTTTGTGGCAGGTCAGTTGCCCAGGCCCCCACTACGCCTCTCCAGACTGGTCCAGAATAGTGGGTCCCTCCATGGAGACCACTGTAAAGGTGAATGGAGTGTCTACAAGAGCTGTATTAGACAGTGGCTCCCAAGTGACAATTATGTTCCAGGATTGGTATCAAAGCATTTGTCAGGCGTACCCTTACAACCATTAGAAGGACTGCATGTAGAGGTTAAGTGAGAAGGCCTACCCTATTCCGGGTATATCCGAATTTGGCTGTCTTTCCCCACCTCCGTGGCTGGAGTGGCCGAACAAGTAGAGACCCTAGCCTTAGTGTGTCCCCCACTGGACTGTATGATGGTGTCCTTTGTTGATTGGAACAAATGCTCATATGTTCGGAAGGCTGGCACAGTTGTGTTATGAAAAACAGGGGTCAAAGACTAGTAGAGCTTTAAGAGTTCCGGCTTTAATTAAGAAGGCCTATGAGGCACAGAGAGATGCTGATAAAACAGAACCAGAGGAACCGGTCGGAATTGTATGGAAGAAGAATCCTGAGTCTCTGATCCTGGCGCACAAATGCCCAGTGTACCTTACAGGAGAGGTCCGTATCAGAAAGGATGTTAAGAATAAAATATTAATGTTGGATGCACCAGGCAATGGAAAATTGCCAGAGGACTGCTGGTCAAGCCTAGTATTTTGCCCGCTAGAGCCCATGCTTATGCCAGAAGGGTAATGGTCCAAGTTCATAATGTGTCTGAAAGAGACATTCGAGTAAACAGAGGTTGCATCCTGGCTAATGTGCATTGTGCAGACACTGCAGTGCTACCCAGCAGCAAGAGTTCAAGGAAGAATAGAGTAATGCCTGACTTGTTTGATTTCGTGACTCCCGCTGCCAGCTGAATGGAAAGTGAGGATCAGTGAGAAGCTTGCCCAGAGAGACCAGGTGTTTTCTTTAAAGGAATGGGATGTAGGATGCGTGCAGGAGCTGAGCACAATATCCGGCTGCATGATGAAAGACCATTTCGTGAGAGGTCTCGCGCCTGGCACCTGCTGACATAGATGATGTGAGGCGGCATCTGCAAGAGATGTTAGCTGCTGGTGTAATACAAGAATCCAGAAGCCCTTATGCTTCCCCATTGTGGTAGTGAGAAAAAGATGGAACAGTAAGGATGTGTGTGGATTATCGCACCTTAAACCGAGCGGACTATCCCTGATCAGTACACAATGCCCCGCATTCAGGATGCTTTGGACTGCCTAAGCGGGAGCAAGTGGTTCTCTGTGCTGGATCTCCGCAGTGGGTACTACAGATCCCGATGGCCCCAGAGGGACCGTGAGAAGACGGCCTTTATCTGTCCGGCTATTTCTATGAATTCATGAGGATGCCTCAAGGGATTTCAGGTGCCCAGCCACTTTTCAACGATTGATGGAGCGTGCAGTGGGACATGAACTTACTAGAGTGCCTGGTATACCTAGATGATGTTATTGTGTTTGGCAGCTCACTGGAGGAACATGAGAGCAGATTATTTAAGGTATTGGACCGACTGGAGGACTTTGGCCTTAAACTGTCCATTGATAAGTGTCAATTCTTTCAAACATCAGTAAAAGTATGTGGGACAATATGTATCCACCAGGAATAGAGACCGAACTAAGTAAAGTTGAGGCTCTCGACCACCTGGCTACAGCCTAAAATCTAAAAGAACTGCAAAGATTCCTCAGGATTCTGTGGTTATTATCGCGCCTTCATCAAGGACTATTCAAGAGTGATCCGCCCTTTACTTAACCTTATCAAGGGTATCCCCAACCCACAAAAATACCAAAAGTCAGCGTCCTCAAGACTGAAAGAGTGTATTTTCATCCGAGTGAAGTATTTGGGGCCCGCTGGACTCTGATTGTGAGACTGCTTTTCATGAGATCATATATCAACTTACCCATGCTCCAGTGCTGGCCTATGCCGATCCAAGAAAACCACGTCCTGCACACTGATGCTAGCTTGCAAGGGTTGGGGGCTGTGTTGTACCAAGAGCACGAGAATGGCCTGAGACCAGTGGCCTTTGCCAGTAGAAGCCTGACCCCATCCGAAAAGAACTATCCTGTACATAAGTTAGAGTTCCTAGCTTTGAAGTGGGCTATTGTTGACCAATTCCATGAGTACTTGTATGGGGCTAAAATACTAGTAAAAACTGACAATAATCCTTTGACCTATGTGCAGACCTCAGCTAAGTTGGATGCCACTGGCCATAGGTGGCTTTCTGCATTATCTACATATGACTATGCTCTCGAATACCGAGCAGGTCTGAACCACATAGATGCTGATGCTCTCTCCCGGAGGCCTGTTCCCCAGAATGATTGGGTCCGACTGGCAGAACCTGACATTCGGCACTCTGCCGGAAGTTTGACAGGGAGGAACAAATGTCCACGGACGCAGTGGACTGCATGGTGGATTGCTTGGGAGCCTCTGAGAATTGCATACCTGCTGCTTGTTGCCACTTTTCTGCAATAGACATTGGTGCACTGCCTCAGCTGGACAATGACAGTATTCGTGGGCTCAATCCCGCGATCCCATGATCAAAGCAGCTTTAGAAGCCCTCTATGCAGGAAAAGATGTGTCCAAATTACGCTCCACTGATTTGAGAACTGCACTGTTATACAAAGAAGGTCCTAAGTTGAAACTGATCAATAAACTGTTATACAGAGAAACAGTAGACAGAGGGGGACAAGTAGACAAACAACAACTAGTGCTGCCCACTGCCTTTCGAGACTCAGTACTGAGGTCCTTGCACAACCACATGGGGCACCTTGGTATAGACAGAACACTTGACTTGGTGAGATCCAGATTCTATTGGCCTAAGATGGGGCTGATGTGGAGCAACACATTCCGAACTTGTAGTCGCTGCTTTCAGAGGAAAGCTTTGCCCAGAGGGCTGCCCCTGTTAACATCACCACCAGTGCACCCATGGAGCTGGTCTGTAGTGATTTTCTGAGTTTGGAGTCAGATCAAAGAAATATCAGTAATGTGCTGGTGGTCACTGACCATTTCACGAGATATGCCCAAGCTTTCCCACCAAAGACCAGAAAGCATCCACTGTGGCCAAAGTACTTGTAGAAAACTTTTTGTTCACTATGGGGCTCCACAAAGAATCCATTCTGATCAAGGAGAGACTTTGAGAGTCGTCTGATCAAAGAGATGCTTTCTCTGTGGGAGCGTGAAAGTCCAGAACTCCTTACCACTCCCCAGGGGACCCACAGCCTGAACGTTTAATCGTGACTTTGCTAGATATGCTAGGCACCCTGCACCCAAAGGACAAGCCTAGATGGAGCCAACAAATTAGCACCCTGGTACATGCTTATAACTGCACCAAAAGTGATGCCACTGGATTCTCCCCTACCGCCTGATGTTTGGAAGAGAAGCTCGACTACCAGTAGATGTGTTTTGGGGTCTCCTGATGGGGTTCAAGCTGACAACTATTTACAGTATGTGCAAAGTTAAAGGCCCAGCTAACTCATGCACTAACTGGCTCAAACCATGGCTGCCAAAGAAATCTGGCCAACAAAGAAAGGTATGATAAAAGGTGAAAGCACAGGAACTCCAGGAGGGAGATCGGGTATTGCTAAGAAATCTGGGACTGCATGGCAAGCACAAGATTGCTGACAGATGGCACCATCTCCCTCACATTGTAGTGGGCAAACTAGATGATCTGCCAGTGTACAAAGTAAGGCCTGAGAATAATTCAAAAGATGTAAAAACAATGCATAGAAATCATTTACTGCCCATTGGACAAATCTTAATTGAGTCTGAGCCCCTAGAAGATGCCCCCTCTGGACCAGTGACTAGAGCTGCTGCTAAGAAAAGATCAAGAAAGTCTGCACCTACAGAGGCAAAGTTAGAGTGTTCCCCTCCACAAGTCCCAGTTGAGCATGACTGTCAGTCCATGTCGGAAGAAAGTGAGAGTGACTTTGAATATTATCCTTCTTACGAACTGAGTCAATTGTTTCGGGCAATCCCTAGTCAATACTGGAGACAAAGCTGGGCCTTCTGGACTGTCTAAGCCCCAGCTTCATCCCTGGAGCCAATGCTCCCAGAAAGTGAAGTGCAAAGCATCAGATCAGATGAAATGGAATCATTGTGCATGGTTGAACTGTTTGAGCTTTCAGGGAGGAAAATGATAGATTGGGGCAGACCTGGTGACCACCCAGACAAGAAGAGTATTTTGAGTGCCCTGACAGTCCACTGCCAGTGTCCGAAAAGCTCTCCATGCGAGCCAAATGTTGTGGACTCAGAAACTGTAACTCCTGGAGCTGAAAGTGCCCCAAGTTCTAGCCTCTCTACCCCAGGAGACTCCCTGACAAGTGAGGACAATGCTGAAAATGAGGCTCAGAGTGCAGAGACTGTAACAGTTCCCCTAGAAAGACTGGTCGAGCTGTAAAGCCTGTGGTGCACCTCAGTTATGATTCCTTGGGAGGCCTGTGGATTTGCCTCTCAATGTTGTCCATAAAGGAGTGTATGTGTCCCCGAGCTCATTGCCCAAACTGAGCGTCAGTGCTAACTCAAGTTACTTGTGTTGCCCTCTAAGTATGGTGCCCTGCCCCGTCCAGCCCCAAGGTAACTGATAGGAAGGGCCCCTCTCTTCAGATTTCATGTACAAGAGGTAATAACTTGAGTTATGGTACAATGTGTGTGTAATACTGTGTAAGAGTGACGACTGCAATGTTTCAGAAATGTGTTCTTGGTAAAATGATATATTGACTGATGATTACATGTGTGAGCCTAATGTAAATGTATATGGTTGCAGTTAAAACTTATGGGGGTACTTGCTTGACGCGGACGTCAAGCTTTCCCAGGCCAGGAAGGGTGTAACCCCCCTGCAAATGGGGGTTCCCAAAAGACTTCCAGGAGCTTGCTTGAATGCTCCAAGCCTGAATGGTGTTTGGCATTTAAGCCATTTATCAGTGAGTGTTTTTAGAGCCTCTGGTACTGTCTCTTTAAGAGCTGTCTGCTTGCAGACATAATTAGTTTATATGGGGGGACTGTGTGTTTCTTTGATTGAGTACCACTCGAGCTGCTGCCAATTCACCCATTTTTGCAGTCACTAGAGTGCAAAGGAATCTATCTGAAAGATGTAACTGTTTGCCAGAAATTATTTAGAGTAATAATGAAATTACAGTTTGTCTAACCTGCTTTCTTTGCAGTCAGAACTGTGTCTGCTAGTTCCCATTCTAGTTTTGAACTGCTGAACTGGACCAATCAGTGTGGGTGTAGCTTCAAAATGGTGCCTTGGACGAATCAGAACTTGGACTCATAATCTGAGCCAGCCACAAGAGGATTGTATGGGCAGTGACTCTGGGAGATGTAGTTTAGACTTCAGTGCCTTTTTGGACCAACAGCAGCAGTCTATTGTGAGTGACAGCCAATCCAGTCAAGAACTGGGAGGAACTCAAAGGAAGTGCCGGTTTTGTCGGTTGGAGTTTCAGTTGAGCTTTGGCAGTGAAGAAGGAAGGAGCCCTGTGCTTTTCAGTGTGCAGTTTTAGTCAAAAACGTGTGTAAGGCCCAGAGTTCGGTCTGCAGCTTGTGTAACAGCTTGTTAGGACTGAATCTGTCCTGTGAAAAGAATCAAAGGATCTCTGAAGAGTAGAAACCAGGCTCACCCTGTAGAAGACTGGAGGAATTGCAAAATTGCACTCGGTCTTTCAGGAACTGAATCTGCTGTGTGTTCTCCGGTATTGTGCAGTAATTGCGATCGGGATACAGATGCAGCCTGCCTGGTATAGTGCTTTCTTTATATAAATGTGTGAAGAGGTTTGTGTACCTCAAGTGAGCCTGCTGACATTGAAGGACCCTATCTTATTTGGAGGTCGTGAGTACTAATTCAGGGTCGCTCCTGTTGAATTGCCACATTAAATCCAAATGGAATTACTGTACTGCTGACTGTTTAATTCTCCTTTTCTCTGTGTGAAAGGGCCCCTACCAGCTGCCACGGTTTGACTAGCCACTAGGGCTTGGGTACCCAGGGACAGTAACTGATAGGGATAGGCCTGTGCACAGAGCCATAGGTAGATTATTAGAGTGATAAGCTAATTAACCTGATTTCCCTGTCCTTGTTATATCCCCAAATAAATCAGAGCTGCTTGTTTCAGCAAAGTTATACTGCCTGAGGTATTTGTCTATGTTAAAGTACTGTACTGTGATTGTTGCACTGTATCTCATTTCACAGGAGGTCCCAGTGCGGAACCAGACCTGGGGGTAAGTGTATACTGTGAAGGTAATTCTGATATATTGTGTGGGCCACTAGTGGGAAGAAAGGGGGGTTGCAGTGTCCCAGAGGGCTGTGACCAAGTTAGTTTAACTATTGCAAACCCTGACCTCTGGGTGGAGGCACCCGCCATTGGATCCAGGCCCCTCAACCTGTTAGTGGCAAATCAGGCAGGGGTAGTAGCCCATGGGATAGCGCCATCTAGGGGTTACATAATTATATAGAGGGAGAGGTTAAGTCAGAGAGAGAGAGAGTGAGAGAGAGAGAGAGACAGCAAAATGAAAAATAAAGGAAGCATGTAAACTCCAATCTCTAAACTCTAAATAGAGGGCGGGAGGTTGATTTCAGCCACCTCTCTTTACATATCAATAACGCTATGCACTCGAAAGAGTGCAACATTACAAACCCTGGATTACAGCAGGAACTAAAAGAAAAGGTGTATAGGTAGCTGCAAGGCACGTCATTAAACAAAGTCAAAATGGGCTGAATTGAAATGTTTACCGTTGGGCGCTGATATTTCAGCCACCGGCTTGTGAAAAATATAAAGTTCCAATTTATTAGGGAGTTGGTGAAGTATCCTGAGCTGAGTTTACCAAGACCCCCCCCCCTTAATTAGCATGTTGGTATAGCAAGGTGAGGGCTAAAGAAATAAAGCCCTTACAGAAAGAAAAGTACAAGAGAACATTGTTCCTATTAAGGCAGTATGGCACGGTGGTTAAGGCTCTGAGCTGCAAACTTGGAGACCTAGGTTTGAATATCACAGCCCCCCCCCCCCCACTTGCATACTTTGTGACTCTGAGCAAGTCACTTAACTTCCTTGTGCAACCAGGTTGCACCAGGAAACAAGCTTCAGCTTAACGTGCCTCTCCTGGTTAAACAATTATCCCTTCCTTTTGTTTTGGTTATTTTCAGTTACTGCCTGGTATCCTGAAGTTGACAAAGGGAAAGAAAGAGCGAGCCCTTATTCTTCTATTCACTTCTCCAACTCAGGAATACCTATGGTCTATACATAAAGAATAGTAGTAGTCATTACCTGGTTCTGCAGTCAGGACTGTCTATAGGGCTGGCAGCCCCAGAAATGGCTGCTTTTATAGAAGTAAGGAAATGAGGTCACTCCAGAATGGGAGGGGCTTAATCCCTTAATGAACCTAATGATGATACAATTAGGTATATTTGGGCTATTCTAGCTCAGTGTTGCTATAACACTATGTGGGGTAGTATATTAGACAGGTATGGTGGGTTACCAGGCGATCTAGACTAACCCAGATAGTTGTATATCCGTAAATTAGATAATAGCTAGGTCAGGTGACCCCACCTACATGTATAAAAGTCTGCCACTAGGGTCTTAAAGGAGATAGAGATCAGACCAGGGAGTCAGTCTGGAACTGTGAGTCTGAGGGACAAGACCTCAGAGTACTGCTGGGCGAAATGGTTGATCCTTTGAAGCTGAACTAATGACAGTTTTTCTCTTCTGTAAGAACTTGAATCATTTCATGAAGTATAAAAATAAAATGATAAATGCCATCCTGCCATTTTTTATGCACTAACTCTAGATGTTTGCCTGCTAATTGTCTCCTGAACCAATGACCCTACGACACTTTCCCAAGATCCAAAATATTTGGTTGGCTGATTTGGCTGTCAGTCAAAGCAAGAGCTCCCCCTTCAGTTGCAAAAAAAGGCGCAAAAAGTTCAAACTACAGTTCCGGTTTCCCAAAGGATTTTTGGACGGGAATTGACAGTCTCCTGGACTCTGGGATGTCCATCATCTCAACGTAATCAGGCTCTTCCTGATCCTCTACTGCTTCCTCCACAGGAAGCTGGAGGGTGTCAGCCACTTTTTTATAAAACATATAGTGTGAAGGGGACTCCGAGAGCCTAGGAGGAGGAACACCTGAAGGTCTGTCTGGGGAGATGTCTGGGTCAATAGGCAATCCAGACTTTCATTATCACCATAATCATCCTCATACTCTCCCTCCTCCTCCTCCGGTTCATAAAATTCTTCCAAAGTATAATCTGGAACCGGGGGAACCGACCGAACCGAGCCCCTGCCAGATGCTGCCAGTTCAGTCGGAACTGAACTAAGCGATTGCACAATCCTTATCGCCTTGGCTATCTCATCGGCGGTCGGAGTATGAATTTCTGGGTCCGAACCGGACGATGTATCTTTTCTCTTTCTTTTCACTGGAACTGACTCTCAGAATCGGCTCTCCTTTTGGCTTCAAGAAGCATCACCCCGGTCAGAGGGCACCCTTCTGGTTCGGTCGGAACTGAACCGGCTGGCCATCCGGGTCAGCGGACTTCGGCCTCCTTTCCTTAGTCTACCTAATCTCTTTCCAGGGTAGATTTGGGAAAATTCTTGCAAATTTGGCAGTCTGAATCGAGGTGGTCAAACCCCAGACAATAAACACAGGTGGTGTAGGGATCAGCCTTGGCAAAGACTTCCCCACACTGCAGTGTTGAAACCCAGTGGGCCCGGTTTTTTTCTTGGATTTCTCAGACATGGCCAATCCTATCCAAAAACGTACCCTTTTTTCGGCAATCTGCCAGGCAAGACTCCCCTATCGGTTTCTGACCGTGTCACGGGTCTTGGGAAAAAACATAATTAAATCCGGTTTTTTTGAACCGATACGGACCGGTTACCACACTCTAAAGTAAGCATAAGCTTTTTTACCTCAAACTGATTGGTTCAGCCGAACTGATCCACAATTTTCAAGTTCCACACAGAAACAAAACAAAAAACCTATCTAGTACTCACGGTACCACAGACAGAGACTTGAACCGACTAAGCGGTAACAGCAATTTGGTAGAAACCAACCGAAAACCGACACTTCAACCGACTTTTTGAACTGAGCAGCAGGAGAAATCTCCAGAGTGACTGTTCAGTGAGGCAGAGTAAAGAATCTAACGGTTGCAGTTCAAACAACAGCAGACAGGGGCTTCAGCCGAGCTCATGGTGAACATTCCATGCTGGCCATGGAAAGTTTAACTCTTTGTTCTCCGGGGCAGTTGAAAGGCAGGACCTAACTGCATATGTCAGAATACAGCAAGACTCCATTAGAAGAAACAACATTACTAAGGTGAGTAATTTTTTCTTCTGGCACATGCACGTGCCCCATGCTTGACCTCAGAAATGTGAACAAATTTATGGAATGAGAAAAAATTAAAATGATTGCTCTGGGCTGTCTGCTGCCCTTCCTGAAACCTTAGGACTGGCCAGCATCCCTGGATATTCAGAAATGCATGCCAGCGCATACTGGTGCACCCCAGTCACCACAAATACTGTACCTCTGTTTCATTATGCTGTAACAGCATTACCAGTTAAGAGTCCTGCCCTTTGGGCTTTCCTTGGCACCACAACTCTTTACAAAGTGCTTTGCAGTACTCACTGCTCACTTTCAGAAATTGTGACTTCATGTTTTCCCATATTTGGATGACTGTCTAATTTTAGGCCCATCCAAACAGGAGACGGAATAAGCAGTGACCACTGCTTCTCATTTCCTAACTTCCGAGGGAGTCCTGCTGAAGCTCAGCAACTCTCTGCTCGAACCATCCTGGCAACTGCTGTTCATAGGAGCTGTTCTGGATACCACCCAGATGTGGGCTTTTCTCCCAGAGAGCAGACTACAAGCAATACTGCAGATGTCATGCTACATCATTGAACGCAAGACTGTGCAAGCTGTGTCTTATAGCCTCTTCAGTGTTCACAGTACCTCTGGCATGTCTACACATGAGGACTTCTCAGAGGATGCTCACTGCTCAATGGTCACAAATATCACCCCCATAGAATCACCCCATTCAGTTGACCAAACCCCTGGTAAGGTCCCTGACATGGTGATCAGTGGAGGAAAATCACCAGGGCTTCCCCTTCTCCACACCACAATCAGAAATGGTTCTTTCCACAGATGCCTCCCTGCTGGGGTGGGGAGCCCATTGCCAGAGCCTTCAGACACAAGGTATTTGGGATCCATCAGAGACTCATCTTCACATAAATATGTTGAAGATGCAAACAGTGTTGTACAGTCTGAAGACCCTAGTGGACTTAATCAGCCACAGAACAGTCCTTCTTCAGACAGACAACATTTTTGTCATGTATTCAAAAAACACACTGTTGCTAGGTTGCACAACAGACAGCTCTTGGTTAACTGGGAAAAAACTAATAGAAGAGATAACTTCTTTAGTATAAGAGCATCTAAATTATGGAACTTCTACAAGAACTAGTGGATCTGAACAATTTTAATTCCTTCAAAAAAGGGTTGGATAATTGGCTAAGATCAACCCCAGTTAAGGACTAATATCCCACATAGTATGGGGGACAATCATGATGGGCCTAGAGCCTTCTTTTGTCCGATAAAACTCAGTAAACTCAGTATTATGTCAACAAACGTGGAGGAGTACATTCTTACCCTGTCTGCAGGGAGGCAATCAAGGTGTGGGGATGGTGCCTGGAACTCGGGATCCTGCTCCAAGTAAATGAGTCTGGAAGACAAGCTCATTCGAACAGAGGCCAATCTTAATGAGTGGTTGCTAGCTCCAGATGTTGTGAGATCGTTGTTTGACAAGTGGGGTACCCCAGATGTGGACCATTTTGTGTCCCCATTCAATACCAGAGTGCCTCTGTTTTGCTTCAGAAATCCAGAACATGGCATTTTCTGTCAGGATGCATTCAGACTTCCATGGCAAAATCTGTTTCTGCATGCATTACCTCCAATCCCTCTCATTCAGAGTGTTACTTAAGTTGGAGGTGCAAGAGGGCAAGATGATTCTAGTGGTTTCTTCTGTAGAACAGATTTTCAGTAAGTAAACCGAGGGCAGCACAACCAGCGTTCCAAGGTCAGGAGTCAGTGTCGAAAAAAAACCTCAGGAGGCAGCTGGAAAAGGACACCCTGAGTTAGGGAGCACTAATTGACATGGTCCTGAGCCTGGCCTTGGGGGGAGCTAGTACTCCCAATTAAAACAAGCATTTGTCAGTGCCGAATGTTGTCGCGCTGGCATTGGCAGTGGCAGAGCTAGAGACGCATAAGAGG
Organism: Neoceratodus forsteri; assembly: GCA_016271365.2. Classification (NCBI taxonomy): domain Eukaryota; kingdom Metazoa; phylum Chordata; order Ceratodontiformes; family Ceratodontidae; genus Neoceratodus; species Neoceratodus forsteri. Next base: position 245,030,977 of record CM057451.1, read on the forward strand.
AATGGCAGTGAAGTATTGAAGTGACGCCAACCCCACCCCAACCCTATAGAAAGCAACAGGCATTGGGGTGTGCCTTTGGGTCGTCAGCTGTAATGCCCATGCCATTGTACCTCACCCTACCCTTTAGACACTGACAAGTGTTGTGGTGTGCTTTGGGGTCTTTGGGCATTATACTTACCGCATTCCATAAGGAAATATGCTGATGTGGGTGCAGTATAGGAGCGTGGGGTGAAGTTTGTGGCCGAACAGTGCAAGACACACCACAATGCCTGTTAGTGGCTGCAGGGTGGGCATGGTGGGTGGAATGGCGTGAGCATTACATCTGATGATCCCAAGTCACAGCTCTGACGCCTGTCAGTCCGTACCGGGTGGGGTGCTGCAGTTGGAAACCCTAACACCATAGGCGTCTAGTGGTAGTTTCACTCCACATTTTCAACATGGGCTGCTTGTCAGGCCACCTCATGAAAAGTAGCACAATCACTTTGTTAGCTGAAACGTGGTTTTGCACAGCGGCTCTGCCATTTAGCGACAGAGGGACAAAAACACAGTTTTCGGCAGGATGTGGAGAATGACAACTGTATTGCCCATGAGGAGGCGTAAAAAATGGCAACGTTGAAAATCTGGAGTGGCAATATGAAATATTGGTGAAGCAGTGAACATGCATACAAACTGCACAACAGACGTCCACAACCCAATTATTTGTGGGAGTTTTTTAGGAACATTTTCAACGTAGGTATTTTGGGACATCCCCTCTTGAACAGTGGCACTGTGATTTTGTTAATGTGTCCCAAAAGGTGATTTCCCACAGCGAGCATGCCATTGTGCGCCACAGTTGCGGAAACACGTTTTGTGCAGGCTGTGAACAATGGTAGCTGTACTGTTGATAAGAAGGTGTGCACAAATGCCAGTGGTGAAAATCTGGCATGAAAATATTGCAAATTTATGAAGTTACAAGGCTGCGTGGAAACTGCAACGCACGCTTGCAGCACAGTCATTTTATGGACTTTCGGCACCAAATTTTCAACATAGGCATTTTAGGACATCTGCTGATGAACAGTGTCGTCGTCATTTCCTCAAACTGTCCCCGAAAACTGATTTCACACAGCGACCGTGCAATTCTGCGCCGGACGTGCAAAAACACATTTCAGCCAGGATATGTAAAATGACAGCTGTACTGTTCATAAGGAGGTGTGGAAAAATGCCAATTTTGAACATCTGGAGTGAAAATATTACAAATGCACGAAGTCACGAGCGTGCGGGGAAACTGCGCAACGCACGCTCGTAAAACACTAATTTTATGGACTTTCGACCCCAAATTTTCAACATATGCATTTTAGCACCTCTGCTAATGAACAGTGTCCCTGTCATTTTCATAATGTGTCTCAAACTCAGACTTTCCACAGTGACTGCGCTATTCTGCGCCGGAACTACGAAAACTCATTTTGGTCCGGATGTGAAAAATGACATCTGTACTGTTCATAAGGAGGTGCAGAACAATGACAATGTTGAAAATCTGGAGTGAAAATATTATAAATTTGAGAACTTACGAGCATGCGTGCAAACTGCGCAACGCATGCTCGTAACACAGTCACGTTATGGAGTATTGTCACCAGATTTTCAGCATGGGCATTTTAGGACTTCTGCTCATGAACAGTGTAACTGTCATTTTTGTAATTTGTTCTGAACACTGATTTCCCACATCAACTGCGCTATTCTGTGCCAGAATTGCAAAAACACATTTCGGGCAGGATGTGAAAAATGACAGCTGTACGGTTCACAAGAAGATGTGGAAAAATGCCAATGCTGAAAATGTAGTGTGAAAATATTGCAAATTCAGAAGTTACAAGTAAGTGTAGTAACCGCGCAACGATGTCAGAAGGTCATTTTTTCTTATTTTTCCCACTCAAATTTGCAACATAGGCTTTTTGAGAGCCCCCCTCATGAACACTGGCACTGTCGTTTTGTTCCTCGCTCCCGAAAGGTGATTCCGCGCAGTGTCTGCGAAATCACCATTTGGGACCAAAATAATGCCACGACAGTGCAAGAATTCATGAGGAGGGGGTCCCAAAAACTCCGTGTTGAAGATTTGGTGCCAAAATTCCAAAAAATGCCTGAGACATTTCCTCAGTTCGCAGTCGGCTTTGAAGAAGAAGAAGAATCAGCATTTATATAGCGCTTTTCATACACAGTATCCCAAAGCGCTTTACAAGCAATGCTAAACTGGTAGTGAAGTGACTGAATGTGTCGTGGCGGCCATATCGCACATCATCACCCACACACAGCCTGGATAATTGCGTGAACCGGTTTATGGGAAGGGGAATGTTGGCTAGGACACCGGGAATGTTCCCTGCTCTTTACGAAAAGTACCCTGGGTTCTTTTACTTCGACCTGGACACCCACCAGGACAACACCAGGATGAGCAGAAGGGACCTTGGTTTAACGTCTCATCCGAAGGATGGTATATCCTAGCAGTACAGCACCCCCCAATACTGCACTCGGATGCCAGCGATTTTTAGGTGCAAGTCCATCCCGGTGTGGGACGAGAACCCACGACCTTCTGGTCCAGAAGCGGATGTGCTACCAACTGAGCCATGCTGACACCTGAAGAGTGCAGACATGTTCCCAGTCCACCGAATATCGTCGCATCGGATTCTGCAGGTAAGTATGGGGTGAGGGGGTGTGTGGGGAGGCAGGGTGCACAGAGGGCAGGTGTGGGTTGTGGGAGTGAGACTATGAGGGACCGTTTTTGTGTTACAGGGCTAAAAGAAACAAAACATCGCGGGACGCTTTTTTCTCAGGGATTTGGCATGCTGGGGTGGCTCCAGCGTGCCGCCTAACTGTTTGGGGGATGCTGCAGCCGATGGGGATTGGGCACCGTCCGGCACACAACAAAAGGGAGGTTAATTTATGCCGACGGTGATTGGGCACCCTGTTGTCACACAAGGAAAGCGGGGGGCAAGTGCCAAGGATTGGGCACCCCCCTTGGCATATAACAATTGGGGGGGAGTGCTTTATGCTGACAGGGACTGGGCTCCCCTGTCGACACATACATTGGGGCCATAATAAGCTGGCAGGGGGATTGGGCACCCCCAAAGTTGGCAGTTGGGCAGCCTCCATGTTTACAATGTGGCTGAGCACGTCGGGAGGTCCGCTGCGTCTGACGAGCTTTGCTCGGATTGCAGCGGACCTTTCCTTAGATATACTTGCCACATTATGTATGCATGGTGAGGCGCCAGCATGCAGGCTGATTGGGGAATGAGGGACGCACCTACTGATGCGTGCCCTGGATTCGCCCAACAGTGACCGCGCGTCCAAATGTGCACCACCGCAGATGTTGGCTGCGCAAGCGCGCCAACATAAAAAGATGCCTTTACTAAAAGAACCTGTTATGTCTGGCAGCAAGCCTGTAACAGTATTGGGCACAAAATGGGGCTATCAGCAGTAGCAGCCCTCACCTCCATGTTTAAAGGAATGTGAGGCTACAGGGTGTTTGTGTAGCAAGGACTGTTAAAATGACATAAGAAAGGGATCTATAAGATAGAGGATCTATATGGGGGAGGAGGCATGTTAGCTTCTTTCACTGAGCTCAAGAAGCAATACAGTATTCCCTCAGACACATACCTTGTCTATTTATGTGTGAGAGGCCTCCTGAGAGATGATGGAGGGAAGGGAAACCAGCCCACATGTTGTCCCCTCAACCTGGTTCCAAACCACTGTCTGCCTTCTACAGATTAATCAGAGTCAGTTTACCCCAAAGAATGAGGACTACTGTGCAGCCTGGGGGGCAGACCTAGACATCAACATCACTATCATGCCAGAACATACTGATGAACTTCTAGCTGCTATATATTGGTGAGCTTCAAGTGCTGGGAACTGTATATAAAGAATGTGTTCTATAGATCTTCCTGCACTAAAAGTCTTCACCATTTATTCACACTATTGGGACTACACCAGAGGTGCTAGGACCCAGCGTAAGCCAAAAATTTTCAGGAGGGTTGGCTCCGAGGTAGGACCGTGCATGCACCACACTGCGAGACTGGCTCATGCCTATGTAGGTTATCTCAGCGTTGACCCTCCAACCGCCTCAGTTCTTTTTTTCCCATCGTTGAGTGGCAGTGACGTCACTCACCCGCTGGGAGTCAAATCTTCATGTCTATATGACAGCAGGTTTATACTTGTTCAGTTTCGATTAGTTTTCATTTTTTATAGTGTTTCTTGTTTTATTTAAAAAAAAAAAAAAAGAAATTCCCTCATCCTGCCATCGATGGAGTCGACCATGGACAGTATCAGTGACTGTAGGGAGGCTTCTCTGGAAAGCTGTTATGGCAGTAGGGCTGTGTGTGGTCTGACGCCCTTTGGGGGGGGCTGACCACGGGCAGTCCGGTGCTTGGGGACAGTCCTCCCGAAAGCACAAAAAGAAGCGGGCCTGTTCCCAATCCCAGTCAGGGATCCGGCACCGCTCAGCCTCGAGTTCTTCTCCCTCCTGGACAAAGAAGAAATGGTACCGCTCGAGGTCACCCTCTGGTAGATCTGGGAGGGAATCTTCAGTAGTGGAGAGCGGTAGGCCCACCCCAGTTCCAACCCCTGCAGGGTCTTTGGTGGTCCCCATTCTTAATGGCTGAGATTTCTGACACCGGAGCCCCTTTCTGTCATCTGATGGGACTTCTGGTGAGCAGTTTCATCATTGGGCTGCTCTTATGGAGCAGTGGGTGTGACGTCTGTCTTGGTTGCCCTTGCTGGTGGACCTGGTTCCCGGGCTTTCGGGTCTTGGAACCGCTAGGCTGTGGCAGGGTCGGCCAGGTCAGGATATGCATGCGGTGCCCTCTCCGGTACCAGTGCCATCAATGCCGACTCCACATGCCTTACCCCCTCACCTTGTTTCCTCACAGGGGCTGGCACAGGTATTGCTTCCCTTTCCCCTTTCTTTCAGAGTTGGCAGGAATTCACTGGTGACGCTGTGGACTTCAGCTGTGTCATGGGCAGTTTCAGGAGTCTTGGTGCCTCAGGTGGTGCTGGCTTTGTCTTCAGTGCCGCCGCCACATGTGACATCATTGTCGCAACATTGGGGTCCTCGATGCCAATCTGAGTTTTAGTGTCTCCCATGTTAACCTGGCCTAGACCTGCCTTTGGTGGTCTTTTTGGTGTTGAAGTGGAACATGATAAGTCTGACACTGATCTGCCTTTGTCTGAAGACGCAGAGGATGACTTTTTTTATGGGGTGGACAGCAATCCTTCTACTTCTGCTGAGCCCTTGGTTGAAGACCTTTCTTTTTAATCACTTCTCAGGAATATGAAGTCAACACTAGCCCTACAGACTTCCTCTGTGGAGCCAGGCAAACTTTTACGTCTTGAGTTCCTTCACATCCCTAACATTCCTGTGGACCTTACTCCACCGGTGCCCCCTCCTTTGAGACTCTGTCTCAAGCAGTGTGAGACAGGCCAGCATTAATCTCTCCTGTGGCCAAGCCCATAGATAGGAAGTATGTGCCCCCCCCCCCCCAAAGACAGACCTATCCTGGCATCACAGCCTATTGCGGATGCTATTTTAGTGCTTGCAAAGAACAATAAAGCCATCCTCCTACAGGAGTCCACAGCACAGCCTATAAATAAGAAGTCTCACAAGATTGACACTTTGGGGAAATGAGCATTCACAGCCGCAACCTTGTGTATTGCTAGTTACCAGGGCCTTTACTCTCAGTACGAGTACACCCTGTGGAACACTCTTAAATCAATAGTCGAGAACCTCCCAGAGCCTAACGTTAAGATGGAGCTTCTCCAGACTATTACCAGGGGCACAGAGTCCAATAATCATAAGCTAAAAGCTTCTATGGATGACACTGCGACTAGGGCGGCTGCTGCTGGGATCTGTATCAGGCAGCACTCCTGACTCAGAACATCGGGCTTCTCACCCGATGCTCAACAGCAAGCGATGAATCTCCCCTTTGACGGTGCTTACCTGTTCAGCCCCCAAGTTGAGCAAGCGCTGGAGGCCACTCAGAAAACCAGGACTGCCATTAAAACAGCCAGGCCGGCAGATTCACATGAATGGTCACTCGCACCAGATGTTGTGCAACCGCTATTCGATGAGTGGGACAGTCCAAACCTGGACCTTTCTTTGTCCCTACTCAACACAAAACTGCCTCTATTCTGCTCCAGAAATCCAGAATCTGGCATTTTCTGTCAGGATACATTCAGACTGCAGTGGACAAAATGCTATCTGTATGCATTTCCTCCTCTTCCATTAGTTCATAGGGTGCTGCTCAAGTTGGAGGCACAGGGGGCAGAATGATTCTTATCACCCCACACTGACCTCGACAGATATGGTTTCCATTGATCAACAGATTGTTGGAAGTCCCTCCGAGGAACTTCCACTACGAACGGACCTCCTAACACAAGGGCCTTCAGTCCATCCCAACCTGCGCACCCTTCATCTCCATGCTTGGCTCCTGAGGAGACAGAAGTGGGTAGATTTGAGGTTTCTCAGAGAATCTTGGAAATCCTTTTGGCAGTGCGTAATCCTTCCACTAGGAAAACTTACATGGCTAAATGGAAGTGCTTCTTAATTTGGTGCATGAATTCCCTTCTGGACCCATTCTGTTCCCCACCAAATAAGACATTGGAGTACCTCCTAAACCTGTCAAATGCAGGTTTACAATACTTGACAGTGAGGGTACACCTCTGTGCAATTTCCACCTACCATGAGCCAGTACAGAACAACACTGGCCCAGTTACTGCTAGTCAAGAGAGTCCTCAAGGGCATTCTGCACACCAGACCCCTAGTCAGGAAACCGGTGGCTACGTGTGATATTAACCTTGTGCTAGATATGCTCACCCATAAACCTTTTGAGCCTCTAGCTGCCTGTGATTTGAAGTTTCTGACCTGGAAGACTGCTTCTTAGTGGCCATTACTTCTGTTCACAGGGTCTCTGAAATACATGCCTTGGTCACAGATATTGTTTTTCACAAGGACAAGGTGGTACTTCGTACTCACCCGAAGTTCCTACCCAAGGTGGTTTTGAATTTTCACCTCAAGCAGCCCTTGTTTCTCCCCACTTATTTTGCTAATTTCCAGAATGAAGGGGAACGCACTCTTCACTCTCTGGATGTCAAGAGGGCTTTACAGTGCTACATCATCAACCTGTTGTAATTAAATGCATTTCTGCTTGGATAGTGGCATGCCTTCATCATTGCTACTCAATGGTAGAACTCAAGTTGAAAGGCCTGGTCTACTCCCACTCTACCAGAGTAGTCACAGCATCCTTGGCAGAGATCCATACTGTGCCCATTGCAGAGGTCTGCAAAGGAGCCACTTAGAGCTCAGTGCATACCTTCATGAAGCACTACACTCTAGGGCCCAGATATTCAAAATGGTTGTGCCTGACGCAACCCCAGTAATGTGCCCGCGGCAATATTCAAAAGGGGGACTTGCACAGTGCAAGTCCCAATGCACTGGGGCACTATGGTAATGTATGCAACGCATCTAAAGGGGGCATGCCCATACATATGCAGCACATCTCGATATTCAGCCCAGGATGTGTGATGCATCTGCTGGCACAACCCCTAGGTACACTGCATACTAGGGCACAAAGTTGAGCCAGAAACAAACGGCTCAGATGCTGGCCACCCACAGGCAGGCTGCTGTACTGAATGGTGCAACACTGCAGTCGCCAGCCATGGGTGGCCACCCGCCCACCCAGAACACCATCCAGAAGCACCCATATGTTCCCTGATGGTCTGGTGGTATACCCGCATCCGGCCCATAACAACGATCGCTGTAACAATGTATCACTCCATTCCCTGGTAGTCTAATGGTAGCTCCCCATCCTCCCCGTAGCCCAGTGGCATAGGCAATATTAATACGGCACCCTGGTAGACCATTGGGACCTACTTCCCCCTGATGCATTGATCCCCGTACGTGTACATGTCTGTACAGCCCTGGTAGCCTAGTGGTCCCCCCACCCCTCCTGATGCCCTGGTCACTATAAAATACAATAGTTTTCCGACCCTGGTAGTCTAGTCGTCCCCCCTACCCCAACTGTAGCCCCAAGCACTGATCATCCTATATAGATCCCCTACCTGGTGGTCCAGTGGCCTCCCCCACCTTCAAAGGCCCCCTGCCCACCCAGCACCCCCCCCCCGTCATCAGCGGGCAGCAGCAAACACAGTGCCCAGTCATTTTTGGGAATTTTTTCACCAAATTTTCAACATAGGGTTTTTGGGGGCCAGCCTCATGAACTGCGAAACTGTCGTTTCGTAAATCGGTACTGAAAGGTGGTTCCATGCAGTGACTGAGAAATCACCTTTCAAGACCACATAACAAAATGACAGTGACTGAGTTCATGAGGCGGGGTCCCAAGAACCTCATATTGAAAATTTGATGAAAAAATTCTTAAAAAGGCCCAAGATATGCACCAAAGTTGATAAAAAAAAACAAACATTTATGCCATTATACAACTTACCGGCATTTCTTCAGTTCGCAGTCTGTTTTGAAGAGTGCAGACATGTTCCCAGTCCACTGAAGATCGTCGTGCCAGCCTCTGGAGGTAAGTATGGGGTGAGGTGGGAGGTGGGGCACTTAGAGGGTGGGGGTGGGTTGGGGGCAAGGCAATCAGCAAGGGACGGTTTTTTTCTTTCTTTTGAAAGACGACGGAGGACTTCTGCCATGCTGGGTGGGCTTCCAGCATGGCAGCTGGAAGGTTGTTGGGGGTGCAGTGGAGCCGACTGGGGACTGGGCACCCCTGTCGGCCATACAGACTTTTGCCATGCTGGGGTGGGCTCCCAACGTAGCACCTGGAAGTCTGTTGGGCAGCGGAGCTGATGTAGGATTGGGCACCCCTGTTGGCCATACAATGTATGGGGGGGAGTGCATGAGCACGCTGGGGTGGGCTCGCAGCGTGCTACTTGGGTGTTTGTTGGGGGGGGGACGGAGCTGTCTATGACAACTGTTCCAATGCAGTGCCGACTTGTAGGCACTTTGCATACTGCCAACGGCAGTATGCAAATTGCCTACACGTTACCACCGCTGATTGTAGTGGTGTTTTGCTTGGAACTGTACACCACTGCATCAAAACTGCTGTCACAGACAGCTCAGACATTTATTGGTGCGGTGAGGCCGCACCTGCGACAAGGAGCAGGGCATTGGAAGTGCGGTGGCACACCTACGAAACTTCGTATGGTGGCACTATGTTTCTTGCACATGCATGCAAGCAAACATAAAAATGGATGAATACACCATAGTAAGCTCCTTTTCAAACAACATGAAGTCTTGCTATATTATGACTATTGCAGTTTGTCCCACCATTAGAACTGCTCCGGAGGTGAAAGAGTTAACTCCATTCTAAGAATGGAACTTAGAACTCGAGCTCTACTAGAGAAGCTCTGTCTTGGTTATTTCAAACTCAAACTGTCAGATTCTTTACTCCGCCTCACTGAACAGTCACTCCGGAGATTTCTCCTACTGCTCGGTTCATTTCTCGGTTTAAACAGTATTTTCTCGGTTAAATTCAACCGCAAGTATTATTATTTTAACCGCAAACCGATCGGTTCAAGCTCTGTCTGTGGTATTGTAAGTAATAGACAGGTTTTATTTCTGTGTGGAACTTGTAAATGTTTATCGGTTCGGTTCGAACCGATCAGGTTGGTTTAAACTTTAAAGAGTAAGCATTTTAAAGCTTTTAGAGTGCGGTTCCCGGTTCTTATCGGTTCTAAAAAAAACGGATTTCATTACGGTTTTTTCCATGACCCGTGACACGGTTGGGAACCGATAAGGGTGTCTTGCCTGGCACTGCCGTTAAAAGGGCAAGTTTCTTGGTTAGGCTGGCATCATGTCTGAGAAACCCAAAAGAAAAAACGGCCTATTTCACTACACTGTAGTGTCTGTGGGAAGCCTTTGCCAAGGCTGACCCACACACTACATGTGTTTATTGTCTGGGGTTGACCACCTCTATTCAGACTGCCAGATTTGTAAAAATTTCCCTGCAGCCACCCTGGATAAGAGAGTGGGCAGGCTCAGGGAACGAGAGGCCAAAAAGTCCGCTGACCCGGATGGCCAGCCCGGTTCGGTGCCAACCGAACCTGAGGGAGTGCCCTCTGACCAGGGCGAGACTTCCTCGGGCAAACGTAAAGCTGGCTCTGAGGAGCCAGTTCCAGCTAAAGAAAATAAAAAATCAGCAGGTAGGGAGTCCAAAATTCCTTCCCCAACTGCTGCAGAAATGGCAAAAGCTATACAAATTGTACAGTCACTTTCTCCGGTTCCGTCCGAACTGCCACTGTCTGGTAAAAGGTTGGTTCGGCCGGTTCCACCGGTTCAAGAATATGATATTGGAGATTTTTATGAACCAGAGGAGGGGGAGGAGGATTACGAACAGTGTGAATGTGACTTTGAGAGTCTGGATGTGCCCATTGAACCGGACATCTCCCCAGACTGACCCTTAGAATCTCCCCCTATGCTTTCTGAGTCCCCTTCTCATTTTCTGTTTTATAAAAAGGTTGCTGAATCCCTCCAGCTCCCATTGGAGGAAGCTGTGGATGAGCAAGAGGAACCTGATTTTGTAGAAAGGATGGATATTCCAGAGTCTAGGAGATTGTCTATTCCCTTGCATAATTCATTTAGGAAACAAACAATAAAATTTTAATAGCTCCTAATTCTGTGCCTCCTGTGGACAAAAAGATGGACAGGAGGTACACTCTGTCAGGTCCTGATACAGAATTCCTTTCACAGCATTGCAGTCATGTTGGTGTGGTTCAGGCTGCAGTCTGTGATAAAGCTAATATTCCCTTGGCTTCACATCCTCCTGACAAGGATTCCAGGAAGATTGATGCCATGGCAAAAAAAAAAAACAATACATGGCAGCGTCCTTGGGACTCAGGCAAGCAAATTACATGGCTTACGTAGCAAGGTTTCAAAAATCTAGATGGGACACTGTCATGGCTTTGGACAAACAGGCCTCTGGCCAGCTTGCTAATGAGCTGGAGCAGGTGGCTGCTGATGGCATTGAGGCATCCAATGCTGCTGTGGATTTTAATGATGTATCCTCTAGAGTCATGGCTACATCTGTAGCTTTTCGTAGGTTGGCCTGGCTCAGGTGTACTAGCTTGTCACAGGATACCCAGACTAAGGCTATGGATTTTCCTGTGGTAGGGAATTCTCTGTTTGGGGAGCAGACAGAGAATTATGTGAAGGAAATGGATGAATATAGGGCTACCTATAAGAGTGCTCAGGCCAAGGAGCGGCAAGCCACTCCTCAGAGGCAGACCCCCAGGGGTAGGGGTAGGCCTTTTCACAGGCCTTTTTACCAAACCCAGGCCTCCTCTGCTTATGTTCAGAGGGGGTTCTTCAGAGGGAGAGGCAGACGGGGTGTGAGCAGGCCTGCTCCCACCCCTCAGCCTAAAGCACCTGCCAAACAGGCACCCTGTTGGGGTGCCCAAGGCTGATTCTTCTTTAGCTGTAGGGGGCAGGTTGGCTTACTTCGTTCAGAACTGGGAGTCTCTAACTTCAGACAAGTGGGTCCTGGAAGTAGTAAGTCAGGGTCTGGTTCTCAGCTTCAAAAAATTTCCAAAGATGAGAATCAGATCTTTCCCACCTGCAAACCCTTTAGAGACCTTTTCTTTAGAAACAGAAGTCTCATCCCTCCTGGCTCTCAGAGCTGTAGAAAGGGTTTCTCCCCTGCATCAGGGCAAGGGTCTGTACTCCAGATATTTCCTTACCCCAAAAATGACAGGAGAATGGCGGCCCATTTTAGACCTGAGATATCTGAACAAGCAACCTTTGAAACCAAAGTTCAAAATGGTAGCTCTGTCAATGATTTTACCCTCTCTAGGCCAGGGGACTGGCTAGCCTCCCTGGACCTCAAGGATGCCTATTTTTCACGTCCTAATCAGAAGCTCCCACCGAAAGTACCTCAGATTCGAACTGCCCTCAGGTCACTACCAGTTCAGAGCAATGCCCTTCGGCCTCACCTCTGCCTCAAGGGTATTCACAAAATGTGTGGCAGTAGCAGTTGCTCATTTAAGAAGGCAAAGGATTGCTGTCTTTCCCTACCTGGACGGCTGGCTCATTGTAGGCCAGTCCCCAGAACAGGTCAGATCTCACCTGCAAGTTACCCAGCAGCTGCTCACCTCTCTGGGCTTATTGCTCAATCTTCCAAAGTCAGTTCTGGAACCTGTTCAGGTGCTTACCTTCATAGGTGCAGAATTGGACACAAAGCGGGCCAGAGCCTTCCTACCTTTAGAGAGGGTAAGGAACCTGTGGCTCTGGCCTCCTCTTTCACTCTGCAGGTCTCTCTTGACCAGCAAGATACTTCTTGCAGCTCCCTGGGGCACATGGCTGCGTCCACAGCTGTAGTGCAAGGAGCAAGATTTCAGATGAGGGACATTCAGTTTCACTTGAGACCCTTTTGGTCTCAGAGAAGAGACCCCCTTTCCAAGTTGGTCCCAGTGACTCGAACCCTGATCCAGGCCCTCCAGTGGTGGCAGGATTAGAGCAATTTAAGGCTGGGGATCCCTTTCATTCCTGTGTCTCACTCCTTGGCCCTCACTATGGATGCATCCCTCCTGGGGTGTGGAGCCCACATGGGTGACCTCTCCACTCAGGGAGTGTGGTCCCCTCAGGAATCTCTGCTCCACATCAATTTGCTGGAGCTCAGAGCTGTCTTTCTAGCACTTCAAGTGTTTTCTGCGTCCGTTCAGAACAAAGTGGTACAAGTCAGAACAGACACCACCACAACAATGTGGTACATCAACAAGCAAGGGGGGCACTCGGTCTTCGGCCTTGTGCACCGAGGCAATGAAGTTGTGGTCTCTGGCCTATTCCCTGAACACTTCCTGCATAGCATTTCACCTTCCAGGAAAGGACAATGTCCTGGCAGATGCTCTCAGCAGGATTTCCCAGGGCCATCATGAATGGTCTCTGGATCCTCAAATACTGGGGATAGTTTTTGCCAGATGGGGCACCCCTCAGATAGATCTTTTTGCAGCCCCAGACAATCACCAACTTCCACTGTTCTGTTGCAGGCCCCCAGTGTTGGGCTTACTCCCCCTGGATGCCTTTCTCCTAGATTGGGAAGGGAAGTTTCTTTCGCCTTCCCTTCCTCTCCTATTCAAGGTGCTAGTCAAAATCAGATCCCAGCCTTGCAGGGTGATTCTGATTGCCCCAGTTTGGGCCAGGCAGCTCTGGTACCCACTCCTTCTGTCCCTAGCAGTCCATCTTCCCCTGTGTCTCCCCAGGAATCACAATCTGTTAACCTGTGCCCAGGGGAGAGTTTGGTATCCGAACCTCAAATCCCTCAACCTCAAGGCCCGGCTCTTGAGGAGCTAGAATTTGCTGACCTACACCTTTCTCAAGGTGTTCTTGAAATCCTAAAGGCTTCTAGGAAGCCTTCCACTAGGGCTACTTATAATTCTAAGTGGAAAAGTTTTTCCATCTGGTGTTCTGGGAAACATATTTCCCCGGAATCTGCTGATTTGCCCATTGTTTTGGACTATATGGTCCATCTTAATTCTTTGGGCCTGAGACCAGCTACCCTGAAAGTACATTTGGCAGCTGTCTCTGTTTTTGTTTCAGCAGGAAAGCCCTCCTCTCTTTCCGCTCACCCTGTATTTTCCAAGTTTTTTAAGGATTACTCATACTAATCCACCTTTTAGGGATCCAGCCCCTGCCTGGGATCTTTATGTTTGCATTGCTCAGTTAATGCAACCCCCTTTTGAACCTCTGTGTTCTGCAGAGCTTAAGTACTTAACTTGGAAAACTGTTTTCCTAGTGGCTATCACTTCTGCCAGGCGCATAAGTGAGTTACAAGCCTTATCAGTAGAAACTGACATTATTTCTTTCCACAAGGATAGGTAGTCCTCAGGACTAACAGGAAGTTTTTGCCTAAGGTGGTTTCAGATTTCCATCTTAATCAATCTGTCTCCCTTCCAGTGTTTTTCACTGATCACTTCTCCTCTGGTGAGAGGAGATTGCACAGTTTAGATGTTAAGAGGGCCCTAAGTTACTATATAGAACGTACCAAGGGTCACAGGTTCAAATCCCTCCAACTTTTTTCTCACTTATGGTGAGGTCGGAAAAGGGAGACCTGCCACTAAGAGATCAATTGTCAGGTGGATTGTCTCTTGTATCCAATTTTGTTATCAAAAACTGGGGAAGGTTCCCCCTTCAGGCCTGAGGGCTCACTCTACCAGAGGTACAGCGGCATCTATAGCTGCTGCTAGAGACATCCCTATTTTTAGAAATATGTCAAGCAGCTACCTGGAAAACGGTATACACTTTCACCACATTACTCCTGGATGTCCAGGCCAGGAGATGCTCGGTTTGGTACAGCTGTGCTTCAGAGCCTATTCTCTAAGTAGGTTCTGTCCCTCCTCCATGGAGGTACTGCTGTGTACTGGTAATAGTCATAATATAGCAAGACTTCATGTTGTTTGAAGAAAAATTACTCACCTTAGTAATGTTGTTTCTTCTAATGGAGTCTTGTATATTATGACCTCCCAGCCTGCCCTCTTAGAACTTTACTTGGGTATGGGTGGCAGTCTTAGTGGGCACTAGTTATGCCCATTATATATTTCCCACCCCTTCTGGGGTTTTGGGGTGTGGTGTTTTATTTTATCTTATATTACTTCTCATATTATTATATTATACTATTACTTTTGGTCCCTTGACTTGAGTCTTTGTGTTGGGACCAGCATTGGGTGTTAATATTTAGGTAGCCAGTTGGTTAGTGTAGGTTACAGCTCCACACAGACCTTAGTGAGTTTTTGCTCGTAGAAGATCTGACAGTTTGAGTTTGAAATAACCAAGACAGAGCTTCTCTAGTAGAGCTCGAGTTCTAAGTTCCATTCTTAGAATGGAGTTAACTCTTTCACCTCCGGAGCAGTTCTAATGGTGGGACAAACTGCAATAGTCATAATATAGCAAGACTCTATTAGAAGAAACAACATTACTAAGGTGAGTAATTTTTTCTTGTTGTATCACACTAGGGCTGTTCTTCAGTATCAGCAATACCTACAACAGGGGTATTTCAGACACCACAGACAAGTGGTCATGGATGTAGTGTAACCCCTAGGTGGCGCTATCCTAAGGGCTACTATCCCTGCCTGCTTAACTACTAACAGGTTGAGGGGCCTAGATCCAATGGCGGGTGCCTTCACCCAGAGGTCAGGGTTTGCAGTAGTTAAACTAACTTGGTCACAGCCCTCTGGGATACTGTAACCCCCCTTTCTTCCCACTAGTGGCCCTCACAATGCATTAGGAATATATTCAAAATGTACACTTACCCCCAGGACTGGCTCTGTCGACTGGACTCTGGGGACCCCCTGTAAAACAAGATGATACAGTGCAAAAACCACAGTACAATACTTTAACATAAATGAATACCTCAGCCAATGTAATTTGCTGAAACCAACAGATCTGATTTATTTAAGGAGCTGTAACAAGGAAGGGGAAATCAGGTTAATTAGGTTAAACACAATAATAATCACAGTACTGTGCGCATATTCAGAGTCCCAAATTGTCACTTTCACTGGTTACCCAGGATGGGGGCTAGCCAGAATCAGTGTAGCTGGTTGGGGCCCCTGTGATGGAAAAACACTGGCACAATACCCAATTGTAACTGGACCGGTTGGCTCCTTGTGAAGAAATGAAAAAAAAAATTAGATGACACACTTGCAATTCGATAAACAGATGGCAGGGAGCTACCCTGCTGTGTACTCACAAACTCAATATTGGAACTGGATGAAAGGCAAATTGTCCTGGATTGCCAGGAGGAGCAGACCAAGTGGACAAGGCCCTTGTGACTGGACCCCACTGCAGTTTAGAGCAAATGGATGTAGTCTGGATTAAGCTGGGGTTTACTTCCAGCTTCATGCACTCAATTCACTGTACAGGAGATTTGAAATGCGATTCTACAAGCACTCACAACATTTATATGTAAAAGGAAAGTACTATACCAGGCAGGCTGCTTCTATTCCGATCGCACTACTGCACAATACCCGGGAGAACACACAGCAGATTCAGTTCCTGACAGACCGAGTACCCATTCAGCAGTTTCTCCAGTCTTCTACAGGGTGAGCCTGGTTTCGCTCTTCAGATCTCCTTGATTCTCTTCACAGGTTGGATTCAGTCCGAACAGGCGCTTGCACAAGCTGCAGACCGAAACCTAGGGCCTTACACGCGATTCACGCGCTAAAACTACACACCAAAGAGGCACCCAGCTCCTTGTCTCTTCACTGCCCAAACTGATCTGATCTTTCCAGTAGACAGAGCCGGGAATTTCCTTTGAGTTCCTCCCAGTTCAGTTGGCTGGTTTGGCTGTCATTCACAGTAAACTCCCCCTGTTGGTGGAAAAAGGCCCAGTCAAAACTACCTTCCCAGAGTCACTGCCCTTACAATCCCCTTACAGCAGGCTCCAGAGGAGAGTCCAAGTTCTGATTCGCCCAGAGCAGGCTCCATTTTAAAGGATCCCCACCATGATTGGTCCAGTTCAGCAGTTCAGAACCAACATGAGGGAGCTACTCTGCACTGTCCTTGCTACAAAAAAGCAGGTTAAATCAAACTGCATTTTCATTATTACTCTAACAGGTTACAAGCAAACAATTACATCTTTGAAGAGTGCTCCTTCTGCCCACTTAGCGATGGCAGAAACGGAGCAATTTGGCAGTAGCTCAAGCGGGACTCAAGCAGGAAAACACACAGTCCCCCCATACAAACTAATTCAAACACCATGAAGTCTTGCTATATTATAACATTAGCAGTCAGCCACTGCAGCTGAACTGCCCCGGAGAGGAAGGAGTTAACTCCAGAGGATCTGGAGTTCTACAGCGCGAGGGCGCTGTGCCCAAAGCTCTATCTGGCAGTTTCAAATGAAACTGTCAGATTCTTTACTCCGCTTCACTGAACAGTCGCTCCGGAGATCAGCCCTTCAGCTCGGTTCATTCTCGGTTCAAGCGAGTATTTTTCGGTTCATTTGAACCGGCAAAAGTCATTATTTTTACCGCATTTCGGTTTTAAAGCTCTATCTGGTAACCGTAAGTACTAAATTTTAAGTCTGTGTGGAAAATTAATTATCGGTTCGGTTTTGAACCGATCGGTTTGTTATTTCTACATTTTAAAAGTGTACAGTGGGTTTTAGAGTGCGGTTCCCGGTTCTTATCGGTTCTAAAAAAAACAGAATTATAACGTTTTTTTCAAATACCCGTGACACGGTTAGGAACCGATAAGGGTGTCTTGCCTGGCACTGCCATCAAAAGGGCAAGTTTTGGTTAGGCTGGCATTATGTCTGAGAAACCCAAAAGAAAAACCGGGCCCACTGGGTTTCAACACTGTGATGTCTGTGGGGAGGCCTTTGCCAAGGCTGACCCACACACCACTTGTGTTTATTGTCTGGGGGCTGACCACCTCCTGTCAGACTGCCAGGTGTGTACAAATTTCCTGCAGCCACCCTGAAAAGAGATTGGGCCGCTCAGGGAACTAGAGGCCAAAAGTCCCGCTGGACCCAGATGGCCAGCCTGGTCCAGTACCACTGGACCAGAGGAGTGCTCTGACCAGGGCGAGACTCGGCAAAGGGAAGGTTGGTTCAGAGAACCAGTCCCAGTAAAAAGACAAGGAAATCAGTAGGTTTGGGTCCAAAATTGTGTCTCCAGCTGCTACAGAGATAGCTAAAGCCATTCAGATTGTCCAGTCACTGTCTCAGGGATCTGTAGAACCACCAACAGTTGGTAAAAGGTTGGTTCGTTTCAGTCCCAGTGGTTCAGGATTTGAAGTTGAGGATTTTTATGAACCACAGGAGGGGAGGAGGAATTTGATCAATATATGTGTGGCTGGGGGGTCTGGACGTGCCCATTGAACCGGACATTTCTCCAGACAGACCTTTAGAATCTCCTCCTATTCTGCCTGAGTCCCTTCTTTCTTTATTTTTACAAAAGGTTGTAGAAACCCTCCAGCTTCCTTTAGAGGAGGCTGTGGATGAGCAAGAGGAGCCTGATTATGTGGAAATGATGGATATTCCAGAGTCTAGGAGGTTGTCTATTCCTTTGCATAAGTCATTTAGGAAGCAAACAACAAAGATTTTAAAAATCCTCATTCTGTCCTCCTGTAGATAAAAAATGGACAGAAGGTATACTTTGTCAGGCTCGGATACAGACTTCCTTACTGAACAGTGTAGTTAGTCATGGTGCGGTATAGCTGCAGCCTGTGACACATTATTCCTCTGGCCTCACATCCTCCTGATAAGGATTCCAGGAAGATTGATGCCATGGCTAAGAAACAGTATATGGCAGCTTTTTGGGACTCAGGCAGGCAAATTATATGGCTTATGTGGCTAGATATCAGAAATCTAGGTGGGACACATAGTTGTAATAGCCAACAGGCCCATGGCCAGCTGGCTAGTGAGTTGGAACAGGTGGCTGCTGATGGCATTGAAGCCTCTAAAGTTCAATTTCATACTGCTGTTGATGTTAATGATGTTTCTCTAGGTCTGGCCACTTCTGTAGCTTCCGAGGTTGGCATGGCTCAGATGCACTAATCTGTCCCAAGATACCCAGTCAAAGGCTATGGATTTTCCTGTAGGAAATTCTCTGTTTGGGGAGCAAACAGAAAACTATATGAAAAGATGGATGAATACAGAACTACCTACAAAAGTGCCCAGGCTAAGGAGACATGCACATGCCACAAAGGCATGCTCCCAGAGGTAGGGGCAGGCCTTTTCCAGGCCTTTACCAACTTTCAAGCTCCTCTGCTGTCTCGCAGAGGGGTTTCTTCAGATAGGGGTAGACGAGGCACAAGTAGACCGGGTCTCTCCCTCAGCCTAAGGCTGTTGCTAGCAGGCACCCTGATGGGGTGCCCAGGCCGATTCTCCTGTACCAGTGGGAGCAGGTTGGTCTATTTCAGTCGGAACTGGCTGTCCCCAACTACGGACAGATGGGTTCTGAGGTATAGTCTGGGTCTGGTTCTCAGCTCAAACACTTTCCAAAGATGAGAGCCAGACATTTTCCACCTGCAAATCCTTCAGAAGCCCTTTGCTTTGAAGCAGAGGTTTTCTCTCTGACTGCAAAGCAGGAAAGTTCCTCCTTGCCATTAGGGCAAGGGGCTTTATTCAAGATACTTTACCCCAAAAGACAGGAGAATGGAGGCCCATTCTAGATTTAAGGTACCTGAACAAGCATCTTTGAAACCAAAGTTCAAAATGTTGACTCTGGCAATGATATTGCTTCCCTAAGGCCAGGGGACTGGCTAGCTTCCTGGACCCTCAAGGATGCCTATTTTCATGTTCTGATCAGGCCTTCACCCAAAGTACCTCAGGTTCGAACTGCCCTCAGGCCACTACCAGTTCAAGGCAATGCCTTCGGCCTGACCTCTGCGCCATGGTATTCACAAAATGTCTCGCTGTAGTAGTGGCTCACTTAAGAAGGCAAGGGGTTGCTGTGTTTCTCACCTGGACGACTGGCTCATGTGGTCGATCTCCAGGTCAGGTAAACCCATTTGCAAGTCACCCAGCAGCTTCTCACTTCCTGGGATTCCTGCTAAACTTACCAAAGTCAGTTCTGGAACCGTTCAGGTCCTAACTTTCATAGGCGCAGAATTGAACACAAGGTTAGCCAGGGCTTTTCTTCCTCGGAAAGGGTGGACAGACTCATCGCCCTGGCATCCTCCTTACCTCTGCGGGTCTCGACCAGCAAGGCATTTTTGCAACCCTCACACATGGCTGCTTCCACAGCTGTCGCAGGGAGCAAGATTTCAGATGAGGACATTCAGTTCCATTTGAGGGCCTATTGGTCTCAAAGGAAGGACCCCTTACCAAGCTGGTTCCAGTTACTCAAACTCTGATCCTAGCCCTCCACTGGTGGCAGGTCCAGAGCAATTTAAGACAGGGGTTCCTTCATTCCATTTCTCACTCCCTCACCCTCACCACGGATGCCTCCCTGTTAGGTGGGGGCTCACCTGGGCGATCTTAGCACCCAGGGGTGTGGTCTCCTCAGGAATCTCTTGCTCCACATCAATTCTGTTGGAACTCAGAGCTGTCTTTTTAGCTCTTCGGTGTTTTTAGATTCTGTCCAGAACAAAGTGGTTCAAGTCAGGACAGACAATACCACCACAATGTGGTACATCAACAAGCAAGGGGCACTCGGGTCTCAGCCTTGTGCACCTAAGCAATGAAGTTGTGGTCTCTGGCCTACTCCTGAACACCTCCTGATAGCGTGTTCACCTCCCAGGAAGGACAATAACTCATGATCGCCTCAGCAGAATTTCTCAGGGCCATCACTAATGGGCTCTGAATCCACAAGTGCTGGGGTCCGTCTTTTGCCAGATGGGGCACCTCAGATAGATCTTTTCGCAGCCCCAGACAACCATCAACTTCCTCTTTTTCTGTTGCAGGCTCCAGTACTGGGCTCAGTCCCTCTGGACGCCTTTCTGTTGGACTGAAAGGGAAGTTCCTATGCCTTCCTCCCTTACTTTCTTTTCAGGGTACTAGTAAAAATCAGATCTCAACCTTGCAGAGTGATTCTGATTGTTCTGATTGGGCCAGAGCAGCCCTGGTCCCTCTGCTTCTGTCCTTGGCAGTCCACCCTGCCCTGAGCCTACCCAGAGTCCACGACTACTGGCCTGTGCACAGGGGAGTGTGTATCCGACCTCAATCCTCCACCTCAAGGCTTGGCTCTTGAGGAGCTAGAATTGCTGACTTACACTTTCTAAGGTGTCATGGATATTTTAAAGAGCTACAAGGAAGCTTCCACTAGAACCACTTATAATTCTAGGTGGAAGAGGTTTTTCCATCTGGTGCTCTGAGAGGCAGATTATCCCAGAATCTGCTGATCTTCCCATTCTTCTGGAATATTTGGTCCATCTGAATTCCCTGGCCTTAGACCAGCTACCCTGAAGGTTCATCTGGCAGCTGTCTCTGCTTTTGTGTCAGCAGGAAGCCTACCTCCCTTTCTTCTCACCCTGTGTTCTCCAAGTTTTTAAAGGGTTACTTCATACTAACCCTCCTTTTAAGGAACCAGCTCCGCCCCTGGGACCTGAATATTTACATTGCTCAGTTAATGCAACCCCTTTGAGCCTCTGTCTTCAGCAGAGCTCAAGTATTTAACGGAAAACCAGTTTTCCTAGTAGCTATCACTTCTGCCAGGCACCATAAGTGAGTTACAGGCCCCTGTCAGTGGAAGAAGATTTTATCTCTTTCCACAGAGATAAGGTAGTCCTTAGGACTAAAGAAAGTTTTTGCCTAAGGTGGTTTCTGATTTCCACCTGAATCAATCCATCTCTCTCCCAGTATTTTCTCACTGAGCATTCTTCCTCAGGTGAGAGGAGACTGCACAGCTTGGATGTCAAAAGAGCCTTAAGCTACTATTTAGAGCGCACCAGAGGTCATAGGTTGAATCCTCCAACTGTTTCTTACCTATGGCGAAGGTTGAAGAAAACCTGCCCAAGAGAACAATTGCAAGGTGGATTGTTTCTTGTCAATTCACATCAGAAGCCGTGAAGTACCCCCCTGGGATGAGGGCCCCACTCCTGGGGGCCCCAGCTGCGTCTCTAGCGGCTGCCGGGACATTCCCATTCTGGAGATTTGTCAAGCTGCTACCTGGAAGACAGTTCACACCTTACCAAGCATTATTCCCTGGATGTCCAGTCCAGGAGATACAAATGTTTGGCACAGCTGTGCTTCAGAGCCTATTTCCTAAGTAGGTTCTGACCCTCCTCCATGGAGGTACTGCTGTATAATCTGCTAATGATATAATATAGCAAGACTTCATGGTGTTTGAAGAAAAATTACTCACCTTAGTAATTGCTTTTCTTCTCATGGAGTCTTGCTATTATGGAGCCACCCTCCCTCCTGCCCTCTCAGAACCTCTACTGGGTAGGGTGGCTATTGGTGCTAATTGTGTCATGCCATTGTAGTTATCCCTTACCCTTTCCTTTGGGTTAGGGATCTGGTTGCTTTCAGTTAGTTATATTGCCCCTTCCTGGACTTGAGTCTTGGGGGAAGGGGGTTCATTAATGTGCTTGTCAAGGGTGAAAAAGCGAAACCATAATACCATCAATTTTGTTATTATGGTTCTGGGTGTTTCTTTGTTGTTTATATTGTTGTTACTACTACTCAGTGGGTAGCCATGGGCTAGTGTAGTTTTCACACAGACTTTCTGTTCTTTGATGTTAGCTTGTAAAAGATCTGACAGTTTCATTTGAAACTGCCAGATAGAAATTTTGGGCACAGCGCCCGCACGGCTGTAGAACTCAGATCCCTCGGAGTTAACTCCTTCTCTCCCGGGCAGTTCAGTTGCAGTGGCTGGACTCACAATGTTATAATATAGCAAGACTCCATGAGAAAAAGCAATTACTAAGGTGAGTAATTTTTCCTTATGTCTGCAAGCAGACAGCTCTTAAAGAGACATTACCAGAGGCTTTAAAAGCACTCACAGATAAACGGCTTAAATGCCAAACACCATTCAGGCTTGGAGCATTCAAGCAAGCTCCTGGAAGACTTTTGGGAACCCCCATTTGCAGGTGGGTTACACCCTTCCTGGCCTGGGAAAGCTTGGCGTTTGCATCAAGCAAGTACCCCCATAAGTTTCAATACACCCATATACATTTACATCAGTATCACATTAGGCTTATACATGTAATCATCAGTCAACATATCACTTTATCAGAAACACATTTCTGAAACTTTGCAGCACGTCCACCTTTACACAGTATTAATAACAATATTGTACCACAACTCAGGTTATTACCTCTTGTACATGAAACCTGGAGAGGGGGCCCTTCCTATCAGCTACCTTACGCTGGATGTAGCAGAAGCACCATACCTCAGAGGGCAACACAAGTAACTTGGAGTTAGCACTGATGTTCAGTTTGGGCAATGAGCTTGGGGACACATACACCCTTTATGGACAATATTGAGAGGCAAGTCCCAGGCCTCAGGGAATCATAACTGAGGTGCACCACAGGCTTTACAGCTCGACCAGTCTTTCTAGGGGAACTTGCAGTCTCTGCACTCTGAGTCTCATTTTCAGCATTGTCCTCACTTGTCAGGAGTCTCCAATGGGTAGAGAGGCTAGAACTTGGGGCACTTTCAGCTCCAGGAGTTACAGTCCCTGAGTCCACAACGACTTGGCCCACATGGAGGCTTTCTGACACTGACAGTGAATTATCAGGGCACTCAACACACTCTTCTTGTTCTGGTGTCACCAGTCTGTTCCAGTCCATCATTTTCCTCCTCTGAAGCTCAAACAGTTCAACCATACACAATGATTCCATATCATCTGACTTAATGCTTTGCACTTCACTTTCTGGGAGCATTGGCACGGGACAAAGCTGGTGGCCTAGACAGTCAGAAGGCCCAGCTTCATCTCCAGAATTGACTAGGGGATTGCCTTTGAAACAATTGACTCAGTTCCCGTAAGAAGGTGGTGTTCAAAACCACACTACTTTCCTCTGACATGGACACCGACAGTCATGTTCAACTGGGACTTGTGGAGGGAACCCTTTAACTCAGCTTCTGTAGGTGCAGACTTTCTTGATTTTTTCTTAGCAGCAGCTCTAGTCACTGGTCCAGAGGGGGCATTTTCTTGGGGCTCAGACTCAATCAAAATTTGTCCAATGGGTAGTAAATGATTTCTATGCATTGTTTTAACATCTTTTGAATTATTCTCAGGGCTTACTTTGTACACAGGCAGATCATCTCGTTTGCCCACTACAATGTGAGGGAGATGGTGCCATCTGTCAGCAATCTTGTGTTTGCCATGCAGTCCCAGATTTCTTAGCAATACCCGATCTCCTGCCTGGAGTTCCTGTGCTTTCACCTTTTTATCATACCTTTCTTTGTTGGCCAGATTTCTTTTGGCAGTCATGGTATGAGCCAGTTGGTACGCATGATTTAGCTGGGCCTTTAACTTTTGCACATACTGTAAGTAGTTGTCAGCTCGAACCCCATCAGGAGAGACCCCAAAGCACACATCTACCGGCAGTCAGACTTCTCTTCCAAACATCAGGCGGT
Source organism: Neoceratodus forsteri (assembly GCA_016271365.2). Taxonomy (NCBI): domain Eukaryota; kingdom Metazoa; phylum Chordata; order Ceratodontiformes; family Ceratodontidae; genus Neoceratodus; species Neoceratodus forsteri. Next base: position 245,054,961 of record CM057451.1, read on the forward strand.
AGGGGGAGAAGCCAGTGGCATCACTTTTGGTGCAGTTGAGGCATGTACCAGGGTGCTAATTTGTTGGCTCCATCTAGGCTTGTCCTTTGGTGGAGGGTGACTAACATATCTAGCAGGTGTGGGTTAAAACGTTCAGGCTGTGGGTCCCCGAGGGTCGTAAGAGGTGGTTCTGGACTTTCGCACTCCCCACAGCGAAAGCATCTCTTTGATCAGACGACTCTCAAAGTCTCTTCCTTGATCAGAATGGATTCTTTGTGGAGCCCCATAGTGAACAAAAAAGTTTTCTACAAGTACTTTTGCCACATTGGATGCCTTCTGGTCCTTGGTGGGGAAAGCTTGGGCATATCTCGTAAAATGCTCAGTGACCACCAGCACATTACTAATATTTCTTTGATCTGACTCCAAACTCAGAAAATCAATACAGACCAGCTCCATGGGTGCACTGGTGGTGATGTTAACAAGGGGTAGCCTCTGGGGTAAAGCTTTCTCTATAGCAGTGACTACAAGTTCGAATATGTTGCTCACATCAGCCCCCATCTTAGGCCAATAGAATCTGGATCTCACCAAGTCAAGTGTTCTGTCTATACCAAGGTGCCCCATGTGGTTGTGTAAGGACCTCGCACTGAGACTCGAAAAGCAGTAGGCAGCACTAGTTGTTGTTTGTCTACTTGTCCCCTCTGTCTCTGTTTTCTCTGTATAACAGTCTATTGATCAGTTTCAACTTAGGACCTTCTTTGTATAACAATGCAGTTCTCAAATCAGTGGAACGTAATTTGGACACATCTTTCCCTGCATAGAGGGCTTCTAAAGCTGATTTGATCATGGGATCTCGGGATTGAGCCTGCCGAATATTGTCATTGTCCAGCTGAGGCAGTGCACCAATGTCTGTTGCAGAAAAGTGGCAATAAGCAGCAGGTATGCAATTCTCAGAAGGTCCCAAACAATCTACCAGACAGTCCACTGCGTCCGTGGACATTTGTTCCTCCCTGTCAAACTTCTGGCAGAGTGCTGGAATATCAGGTTCTAACAGTCTGACCCAGTCATTCTGGGGAACAGTCCTCCGGGAGAGAGCATCAGCATCTATGTGGTTCAGGCCTGCTCTGTATTCAACAGCATAGTCATTTGTAGATAATGCAGAAAGCCACCTATGGTCACTGGCATCCAGTTTAGCTGAAGTCTGCACATAGGTCAAAGGATTATTGTCAGTTTTTACCAGTATCTTAGCCCCATACAAGTACTCGTGGAATTGGTCAACAATGGCCCACTTCAAAGCTAGGAACTCTTAACTTATGTACAGGATAGTTCTTTTCGGATGGGGTCAGGCACTGGCAAAGGCCACGGTCTCAGGCCATTCTCATGCTCTTGGTACAACACAGCCCCAACCCTTGCAAGCTAGCATCAGTGTGCAGGACATAAGGTTTTGTTGGATCGGCATAGGCCAACACTGGAGCATGGGTAAGTTGATATATGATCTCATGAAAAGCAGTCTCACAATCAGGAGTCCAGCGGACCCCAAATACTTCACTTGGATGAAAATACACTCTTTCAGTCTCGAGGAACGCTGACTTTTTGTATCTTTTGTGAGTTGGGGGATACCCTTGAGTAAGGTTAATTAAAGGGCGGATCCATCTTGGATAGTCCTTGATGAAACACTGATATATCCACAGAATCCAGGAATCTTTGCAGTTCTTTTAGATTTTGGGCTGTGGCAGGAGTGAGTCAAGGCCTCAACTTTACTTGGGTCGGTCTCTATTCCCTCGGTGGATACTAAGTGTCCCGCATACTTTACTGATGTTTGAAAGAATTGACACTTATCAATGGACAGTTTAAGGCCAAAGTCTTCCAGTCGGTCCAACACATTGAATAATCTGCTCTCATGTTCCTCCAGTGAGCTGCCAAACACAATAACATCATCTAGGTATACCAGGCACTCTAGTAAGTTCATGTCCCCCACTGCACGCTCCATCAATTGTTGAAAAGTGGCAGGAGCGCCTGAAATCCCTTGAGGCATCCTCATGAATTCATAGAAGCCAAACGGACAGATAAAGGCTGTCTTCTCACGGTCCTCTGGGGCCATCGGGATCTGGTAGTACCCACTGCGGAGATCCAGCACAGAGAACCACTTGCTCCCGTTTAGACAGTCCAAAGCATCCTGAATGCGGGGCATAGTTTATTGATCAGGGATAGTCTGCCGGTATAAAGTGCGATAATCCACGCACATCCTTACTGTCCCATTCTTTTTTCTCACTACCACAATGGGGGAAGCATAAGGGCTTCTGTATTCTTGTATTACGCCAGCAGCTAGCATTTCTTGCAGATGCAGTCTCACATCATCTATGTCAGCAGGTGCCAGGTGTTGAGACCTCTCACAAAATGGCCTTTCATCTTGCAGCCGGATATGGTGCTCAGCTCCTTACAAGCATCCTACATCCCATTCCTTTAAAGAAAACACCTGGTCTCTCTGGGCAAGCTTCTCACTGATCCTCACTTTCCATTCAGCTGGCAACGAGGAGTCACCAAAATCAAACAAGTCAGGCGTTACGCCGTCATTCTTCCCCGAACTCTTGCTACTGGGTAGCACTGCAGTGTCTGCACAATGCACATTAGCCAGGGTGCAACCTCTATTTACTCAAATCTCTCTGTCAGACACATTATGAACTTGAACCATTACCCTTCTGGCATAAGCATGGGCTCTAACAGGCAAAATACTAGGCTTGACCAGCAGTCCCTCCGGCAATTTTCCGTCGCCTGGGCATCCAACATTAATATTTTATTCTTGACATCCTTTCTGTTACGGACCTCTCCCTGTAAGGTACACTGGGCATTTGGCGCCAGGATCAGAGACTCAGGATCCTTCTTCCAGACAATTCCAACCGGTTCCTCTGGTTCTACTTTTCAACATCTCTGTGCCTCATAGGCCTTCTTAATCAAGGCGAATTCTTAAAGCTCTACCAGCCCTTGACCCCTGTTTTTCATAACACAACTGTGCCAGCCATCCAAACATATATGCATTAGTCCCAATTAGTAGAGGAACCCCATCATACAGTCTGGTAGGGGGACACACTAATACCTGGTCTCTACTTGCTTGGCCACTCCAGCCACAGAGGTGGAAAAGACTGCCAAGTCGGATATATCCAGAGTAGGGTAGGCATTCTCCTTAACCCCAGACATGCAGCCCCTCCAATGGTTGTGGGTACATCAGACAAATGCTTCTGATACCAGTCTTGGAACATAATTGTCACTTGGGAGCCACTGTCTAATACAGCTCTTGTAGACACTCCATTCACCTTTACAGTGGTCTCCATGGAGGGACCCACTATTCGGGACCAGTCTGGAGAGGCGTTAGTGGGGGCCTGGGAAACTGACCTTGCCATAAAGGGTTGTGAGTTATCATTTTTGGGGCCCTCCCTGGGATCATTGCGTGCACCTCTTAACCACTGATTTGTTCTCTGAAGCTCTCCTTATAGCCTATATGCAACTTTGTCTGTGTCTTTTGGGGACCGGCATTCTCTCTTCATGTGCCCATCCTTCCCACAATTATAGCAAAACATACTTTCTGGTGTTTGAGCTGGCCGAGGCGTCACACTGGGAGCCAGGGCGGGGGTACTACTAACTGGAAACCTTGGTGCTATCTCTGTCTGTGGTGTGATAAGCATTTGGAGACATCTCATCAGTTTCCCCACTTCTATGGTCAAGACATTGAGTTTTGAGCTGTTGTCAGCAGGAGATGCATGGGTGGGTACCCCCCCATAGCAGATGCAGTCGGTTGAGGGTCGGGGCCTGTACTTGCAGGAACGGCCTTCATAAAGAGACTGTTTTTTATTTCCCTGAACTCTCTCAACAGTTCGCCCATTGTGGCATATCTTTTTCCTTCTCAGAGCACTCATTAACTGCCAACCTCTGCCCCGAACTTCACTTGATGGGTCACCCTCAGTCACTTGGGTCGTAGCCGCAGCTATTGGTGCAAGTCCCTCCCGAGCTAGCCTTTTCTCAACTCCTCAAATTTCTCTCATTAGCTCATCATAGGAGGGTGGGGATTCCAGTCGATTTGCCAGGCGTAACTGAAGCAAAAGCAGTTCTGAGAAGGGGGGCAGACTTAAGGATCCTGTCCAGCCTGGTTCGGTCCAGTTCAATCGCTGGCAAACTACCCTTTCTGAGGCATTCTTGCAACAATATTTCCAGCCGAGATACATACACAGACAACGACTCCCCTTGGTACTGTTGTGCATTTCTTACTCTCCACCACAGGTCCTCATCAGAATCTGGGCTCCCATACACATTCTCCAAGGCCTCAAGATAGTCCTGTTCAGTCGCTTCAGGGTTACTGGCCCATTTAGCACGAATGGTAGCCAGGGCAGGACCTCGGAGGCTCTCACTAACCCTCTTTCACTTTTCGGCTTCCGAGCATTGCCATTCTAGCACCTGAGGGGCAACATAGTCTATCCAGGTCTCCCAGTCATCCTCCCCGTGGGGGGTGGGAAGGGTGCCAGAGAAGATCCTCATCCTTCGGTAAGAGTCATGACTAATGGCAGGTGCAGAAATAGGAGCCTGCATTGGTTCAGCCACCATTACGGGTACTTGAGCGGGACAGAGTGTTGGGGGAGGAACACCCCCAGGTGGCAAGAATAGTTTCTTCAAGTCCTCCACAGTTTTCCCTTCCCCCAGCAACCATTTATCAAATTTCTCCTCAAAAGTTTCAGATATTGGGGGGGGGAGCTCATTCCCCCCCAGGTCTTTACTGTCCTTAGTTATCACTCTCCAGGCAGTGAGGGCTCCCTCTGGGGTAATAGTCTGTGGCACTTTGGATCTATCTATGGGATCCTTAAACTCTACTAGGGTCAGGAAAGTGTGGGTGAGCAGATTAGCATGTCGACCCACCACCACAGGGTTTTGTAAACCTTCCACCTTGGAAAGTACTCCCTGTACAGTGTCCGTATTGATACCCAGGGGGATGTCCAGGATAAGCATAGCCTTTTGGGGGTCGATCTCCTCCCCAGTACACCACTCCACCAACCGGTGCACAGCCACTTCTGTCGAGGTACCCATTTATTTATTTATTTTTTTAACAGTGGTTTGTAAATATGGCCACTAGAGGACACACAATCCCAGTGGTGAGCCTCCAAGATGTAACCCCTAGGTGGCGCTATCCCAAGGGCTACTACCCCTGCCTGCTTAACTACTAACAGGTTGAGAGGCCTAGGTCCAGTGGCGGATGCCTCAACCCAGAGGTCAGGGTTTGCAGTAGTTAAACTAACTTGGTCACAGCCCTCTGGGACACTGTAACCCCCATTTCTTCCCACTAGTGGCCCACACAATGCATTAGGAATATATTCACAAAGTACACTTACCCCCAGGACTGGCTCTGTCGACTGGACTCTGGGGACCCCCTGTAAAACAAGATGATACAGTGCAAAACCACAGTACAATACTTTAACATAAACGAATACCTCAGCCAGTGTAACTTGCTGAAACCAACAGATCTGATTTATTGGAGCTGTAACAAGGAAGGGAAATCAGGTTAATTAGGTTAAACACATTAATAATCACAGTACTGCTGCGCATATTCAGAGTCCCAAATTGTCACTTTCACTGGGTACCCAGGATGGGGGACGGGGGCTAACCAGGATTGGTGCAGCTGGTCGGGGCCCTGTGATGGAAAAACACTGGCACAATACCCAAATTGTAATCCGGAGCCGGTTGGCTCAGTTCGTGAAGAAATGAAAAAAAAAAGCAACAATTAGATGACACACTTGCAATTCGATAAACAGATGGCAGGGAGCTACCCTGCTTTGTACTCACAGACTCAATGATGGGAACAGGATGGAAGGCAGATTGTCCTGGATTGCCAGGAGGAGTAGACCATGTGGACAAGGTCCTTGTGACTGGACTCCACTGCAGTTTAGAGCAAATGGATGTAGTCTGGATTAAGCTGGGGTTTACTTCCAGCTTCATGCACTCAATTAACTGTACAGGGGATTTGAAATGTGATTCCCCACAAGCACTACACACATTTATATGTAAAAGGAAAGTACTATACCAGGCAGGCTGCTTCTCTATCCCGATCACAATTACTGCACAATACCCAGGAGAACACACAGCAGATTCAATTCCTGACAGACCGAGCGCGATTCAGCAATTTCTCCAGTCTTCTACAGGGTGAGCCTGGTTTCTACTCTTCAGATCTACTTGATTCTCTTCACAGGTCGGATTCAGTCCGAACAGGCGCTTGCACAAGCTGCAGACCGAAACTTGGGGCCTTACACACGATTGCCGCGCTAAAACTACACACCGAAGAGGCACCCAGCTCCTTGTCTCTTCACTGCCCAAACTGATCTGATCTTTCCAGTAGACAGAGCCGGGAATTTCCTTTGAGTTCCTCCCAGTTCAGTTGGCTGGTTTGGCTGTCACTCACAGTAAACTCCCCTGTTGGTGGAAAAAAGGCGCCGAAGTCAAAACTATATTTCTCAGAGTCACTGCCTTACAATCCCCTTACAGCAGGCTCCAGAGGAGAGTCCAAGTTCTGATTCGCCCAGAGCAGGCTCCATTTTTAAAGGATCCCCACCATGATTAGTCCAATTCAGCAGTTCAGAACCAACATGAGGGAGCTACTTTGCACTGTCCTTGCTACAAGAAAGCAGGTTAAATCAAACTGCATTTTCATTATTACTCTAACAGGTTACAAGCAAACAATTACATCTTTGAAGAGTGCTCCTTCTACCCACTTAGCGATGGCAGAAACGGAGTGATTTGGCAGTAGCTCAAGCAGGACTCAAGCAGGAAAACACACAGTCCCCCCATACAAACTAATTAAGTCTCCAAGTAGACAGCTCTTAAAGAGACAGTACCAGAGGCTCTAAAAGCACTCACAGATAAACGGCTTAAATGCCAAACACCATTCAGGCTTGGAGCATTCAAGCAAGCTCCTGGAAGTCTTTTTGGGAACCCCCATTTGCAGAGGGGTTACAGTAGTAATCAGGGATTGTCTCTGGGTTCAAATACCTTCCCCCCAAAAAAAAGTTTTCAATCCATCTGCAGATGTAGAGAAAGAAAATTTCGAGAAAAAGAGGTTTAAAACCTGTTACTGCTAAAGACAGAGGAGTCTGTCTTGGTGTAGCAAAAGGCACTACAAAAAGAATGGGGAGTGGTAACCTGTCTTAGAGGGTACTAAGCAGGTGTCTGTCGAAACCAAAGTTCAAAATGGTATTTTTGGCACTGATTCTGCCAACACTCCAAAGAAAGGGGAAGGTTTGGCATCACTGGACTTAAAAGTATTTCCACATCCCAATTAGCACAGAAAGTACCTCAGATTCAGACCCCCATTAGGTCATTCTCTAAGAGTGTGCACAGTGGCTATAGCACCTTCAAAGACAAGGTGTCACAAGGTCTTCTTATATCTAGAGGATTGGCTGTGGTTGCAAAGTCACCCCAGCAAGTCGATCTGCAACTCACATAGGGGATCATGGAGTCTCTAGGTTTTTCTGATAAATCTAGAGGTAGTTTGTCTCTCAGCCTGCTCAGGCACTACAGTTCACAGGAGCAGAGCTTAATACCCTGAGACAGAGCCTACTTGCCTACAAGCAGGGCAAGAAGTATTCCACTTATAGTGGTTTCATTCATCCTGGATAAAATGAATAAATTAAAAAAAATACAAAAAAACTGCAGAATAGTTTCTTCAGCTACTGCACATTGCACCTGCCACTGGCATAGTCTTGGAATCCAGGTTACAAATCACAATTCAGTTTCATCTCAGGATTCACTGGTGTCAGAGAAAGGACCCTCTGTCATAACCAATTTTAGTAACATAAATATTGTTACAGGTCCCCAGTGGAGAAAAAACTAAACCAATCTAATGGAAGGAGTTTATTTTTCAGCAAAAAGCTCCATCAGTTTTCTGATAACAGAGGTATCTTGACTGGAGTGTGGCCCCACCTGGGGGTTCACACCTCTCATGGCACATAGATCTGCTGGGGCTAAGAGTAGTGTTACTGGCTCTAAAGGTTTTACATAACTACTACAAGGAGGGGGGTACAGGTCAGAACAGATAGTACCACCACAATGTACTACATAAACATTTCAGGAGGGACAAGGTTAAGCCCTCCCTTCACAGGATACATGAAAATATGGATCTATCATGTACACTGGGCCCTTTCAGGATATTCATCTGCCACTGTCAGGTTAGGACAGTACCTTGGCAGATGCATCAATTCAGATAAGCCAGCCCCATCATGAATGGGCCTTAAACACTCAGGTAGTGCAAGTTATCTTCAGGAGGTGGGCCACCACAGAGGTTGACTTGTTCGCATCCCACCACAACCACCACCTGCCACACTACTATGACATACAGCCAGATCTAGGAACAATTCCCCTGGATGCTCTGGCTTTGAGTTGGCAAGAGAAGCAAGTGTATGTTTCTTCTTTCTTCCTTCTGGTATACAGAGCAATTTTCTCAAGCTCAGGTCCCAGTCAGCATCAATGATCTTGATAGCACTAGAATGGGCCAGACAGACATGTCTCTCTCTGCTACTTTCCATGCCTGGGCCCAAACCAATACACCTTCCCTCGGAGGCACAATCTGACGACCACCTATCAGGAGGCTCCTGTATCCAAACCTCGGATTACTCAAGTTCAAGACATGGCTCTTGAGTACCTTTGGTATAATATGCAGGTTTGCATCTTTCTCAAAGTGTCTTAAGTATGTGATGTGGTTACAGGAAGCTTTTCACTAAGAAAATCCTTGCTTCAGAATAGGAAAAAAGTTTTACGATTGATGTTCAACCAGGAAATTGGTCCCAGAACATGCTGGGTCCCAGCTGTCTGACTATTTTATCTATTTACAGTCATTGGACTGGCTATCCTGTACCCTCAAGGTCCAGCTGGTTGCAGCATCTGCTGGCATATAAGGCGGACAAAATGTTTCTGTTGCTTCAGATCCTAGCTACAAAAGGCTCTTTATGGGCCTAGCACATGTCACCACAGGCTGATGTTCCTGTTGTGCTGGACTATCTTACCTATTTGCTCTTACTGGACTTACAGTCCAGTACCTTAAACGTTCACCTGGCCGCAGCATCTACTTACACTTCAGTTGGACAGAATGTTTTTCAGGCCTCGGACCCTATCTATCTTCAAAGGGTTCTTTAAAGGCCTGCCCCATTTGCACCCCCTCACAAGGGACCGGTGACAGCATGTGGCCTAGAGGTGTATATAGTTTGGCTCATGGATCCACTTTTTTTGACCCTATGTCTTCAATTTATTTGAACTATGTCAAAAATAAACAACAACAAAAAAACTGTTTTTCCTGGGGTAATCACTTCTGACAGAAAAATCAGTGATCTCAAGTCTCTCTGAATTGAACAGGTCTATATTTCATTCCAGAGACAAAGTTGTCCTGGGAACAAACAGGAAGTTTCCTTTTAACATGACCTCTAATTATCATTTGAACCAAACCATTACCTTACCTCTCTTTTTCACTGAAAACTTTAGTCCTGGTGAAAAAAAGTCTTCATTGTCTGGGCGTCAAAGGAGTTTTAGCTTCTATTTGACAGCCACTAAAGCCCTTAAGCAGGACAGAAAATAGCTGTTCAAACAACATGAAGTCTTGCTGTATTCAGACATAATGCAGTTAGCCCCAGCACTTGAACTGCTCCAGAGAGGAAAGAGTTAACTCTATGCAGAAGCATAGAACATTGAGCTCGAGCTCGGTTTTCAAACCTCGGTCTGTGGTACTTCCCAGTGTAACCGTCAGATTCTTTACTCCGCCTAACAGTGAAGTCGCTCTGGAGATTTCCTCTGCGCAGTTCGGTAAAAGTAAAGCGTTAGGTTTAAACCACATATTTTTTTGCTATTTCCAGCCTCTGTCTACGGTACAGGTAGTGTGTAGATAGGTAGTGACTGTGTTTTATTTTGGTGAAAAAGTGGAAATTGTCTTTTTCTTTGGTTTCTTCCCGGTCGGTCCAGTTTGGACCCGACTTTGTTAAATTTAATTTCTAGGATTAGTGTGGTGTTCCGGTACTGATCGGTTTCAAAAGAACCAGACTTTTTGCTGGTTCTTTAAAAAGCCTGTGACGTGGCTTGTAACCAATTGGTTGTTTTATTACCTGGCTTGAAAGCTGTAATACGGTAATTTGTTAGGCTGACCATGTCTGAGAAACCCAAGAAGAAAACTGGTCCCACTGGGTTTCAACACTGTACTGAGTGTGGGGAGGCCTTTGTTAAGGCCGACCCCCACCTCATTTGTGTTTATTGTCTGGGGTTTGACCACCTCAAGTCAGACTGCTAAATGTGTAAAAACGTTCCTAAATCCACTTTAGATAAAAGACTGAGTAGGCTGAAGGAAAGGGAGGCTGAGAAGTCCATAGATTCGGATGGCCAGCCTGGTTCAGTTGGGGCCGAATCTGAGGAGGTGTCTACTGACCTAGGCGATACCTCCTCGGGAAAAAGGAAGGCTGACCCTGAGGGGTCGGTTCCGTCAAAGAAAAAGCACAAGTCTGTCAGTTCGGATCCAGTATCCCACTATCCATCCGTGGTCGAAATAGCCAAAGCGATTAGTGTTGTCCAATCGCTTAGACCGGTTCTGTCCGAACCGGTACCGCAGGTTTGGCGGTCGGTTCGATCGGATCCGTCTCCTCCGGATTATGACCCAGATGCTTATTATGAGGAGTGGGAGGGAGATGAAGACTATCCCGGTGATGATGGTGATGATGATGACGATGAAGGGAGTCTGGATGTGCCCATCTCCCCAGACAGTCCCTCAGATGTCTCTCCTCCCAGGCTCTCTGAGTCCCCTTCACACTTTTTGTTCTACAAAAAGGTGGCACAAACCCTGCAGCTTCCCTTGGTTGAAGCCGCAGAGGAGGATGAAGAGTTTGATTTTGTGGAAATGATGGACATTCCAGAGTCCAAAAAGCTGTCTATCCCTCTTTATAAATCCTTGGGGAAACAGACACACAAAATTTTACAAACTCCTAATTCAGTACCTCCTGTGGATAAAGACTGGACAGGAGGTATTCGTTATCAGGCTCAGCTGCGGAGTTCCTTTATAGTCATTGCAGCGATGTTGGGGTAATGCAGGCTGCAGCCTGTGACAGGGCTAACATTCCTTTGGCTTCACACACCCCCAGATAAGGACTCCAGGAAAGTGGATGCCATGGCCAAAAAACAGTACTTGGCATCCTCTTTGGGACTCAGGCAGGCTATGTATATGGCCTACGCAGGCAGGTACCAGAAATCCAGAGGGGATACGGTTCTCGAACTGGCTAAACAGGTCTCTCCCCAGCTAGCCAAGGAGCTGGAGTTAGTGGCTGCTGATGGAATTGAGGCATCCAAAATGCAATTTCATGCTGCTGTGGACTCCAATGATGTGGCATCTAGAGTCATGGCTACATCTGTGTCTCTCAGAAGACATGCTTGGCTCAGATATACTAGCCTTTCACAGGATACCCAGACTAAGGCCATGGATTTTCCTGTAGTAGGTAACTCTCTGTTTGGGGAGCAGACAGAGGCTTACATAAAGAAAATGGATGAATACAGGACCACGTACAGGAGTGCACAGGCCAAGGAAAGGCAGGCCACTCCGCACAAGCAGCAGTCTAGGGGCAGGCCCTTTCAAAGGCCTTTTTACCAGGCCCAGGCCTCCTTTCCCTTCCCACAGAGGGAGTTCTTCAGAGGGAGGGGTAGGAGGAGGGATGAGCAGAGCTGCTCCCTCCTGCTCTCAGTCTAAGGCTCCTGCCAAGCAGATACCCTGATGTGTCAGCCCGGGTCGACTCCCCATTTCCAGTAGGAGGCAGGCTGGCTTACTACTTCCAGGCCTGGAAGTCTGTGACCTCAGACAAGTGGTCCTGGAAGTAGTAAGCCTCAGGGGCTGGCCCTCTGCTTCAAAAAATTTCCAAAAAAGAGGGCCATCAGTCTCAGAAACCCTTGCCCTACAGGCAGAGGTTGCCTCTCTTCTAGCTCTCAGAGCTATAGAGAAAGTTCCTACTCAGCACAAGGGAAAAGGACTGTATTCCAGGTACTTCCTTACGCCAAAGAAAACAGGGGAGTGGCGACCCATCCTAGACCTAAGGTATCTGAACAAACACATTTCAAAGCTCAAATTCAAAATGGTAACTCTGGGAATAATCCTTCCCTCTCTAAGGCCAGGGGATTGGCTAGCATCTCTGGACCTCAAGGGTGCCTACTTCCATATTCCTGTCAGGTGCTCCCACAGAAAATACCTCAGGTTTGAGTTGCCTTCAGGCCATTACCAATTCAGAGCCATGCCATTCGGCCTAACATCAGCTCCAAGGGTGTTCACAAAGTGCCTTGCAGTAGTGGTGGCTTACCTCAGAAGACAGGGTATCAACATCTTCCCATATCTGAATGACTGGCTTTTAGTGGGTCAGTCACCTTTGCAGGTCAAGTCAGCTCTTCAAACTACCCAGGACCTACTCAGCTCCCTGGGGTTTCTTCTCAATCTTCCAAAGTCTGTACTCGAACCGGTTCAACTTCTCACCTTTATAGGCATAGAGTTGGACACTGTACAAGCAAAAGCCTTCCTTCCCCTGGCAGAGGTAAAGACCCTAGTGGATCTTGCTTCCTCCTTTCGACCTTAGGTCTCCCGCCCAGCAAGACAGTTCCTCCAGCTCCTGGGCCACACGGCAGCTTCCACGGCAGTGGTGCAGGGAGCAAGGTTCCAGATGAGTGACATTCAGTTTCATCTGAGGTCTTTTTGGTCTCAAAACAAGGATTCACTTACCAAACTGATTCCAGTGACTCAGACTCTGGTCCAAGCTCTCCAGTGGTGGCTGGACCAGGACAACCTTAGACAAGGGGTTCCATTTCTCCCTCAAGTCCCATCAGTAATTCTAACTACGGATGCTTCTCTCCTAGGGTGGGGAGCCCACCTGGGAGCTCTGACAGCTCAGGGGCTCTGGTCTCCACAGGAGTCTCACCTTCATACCAATCTCCTGGAACTCGGGGCAGTTTTCCTTGCCCTGCAAAGCTTCTCAGATTCAGTCAAGGGCAAGGTGGTCCAAGTCAGAATGGACAACACCACCACAATGTAGTACATCAACAAGCAGGGAGGCACTCGGTCCTCAGCCTTGTGCATAGAAGCCATGAAGCTGTGGTCTCTGGCCTATTCTCTTCAGACTTCTCTGGTAGCAGTTCACCTTCCAGGGAAGGACAATGTACTAGCAGATGCTCTGAGCAGAATTTCACAGGGACACCACGAATGATCCCTGGATCCTCACATTCTGAAGGTCATCTTCTCCAGGTGGGGCACTCCAGAGATAGATCTCTTTGCAGCACCGGACAATTATCAACTTCATCTGTTTTGTTGCAGACCTCCAGTCCTGGGGACGGTTCTCCAGGATGTTCTCTATTTGGACTCGAAGGGCAGATTTCTCTACGCCTTTCCTCTGCTGTTCAGAGTTCTGATCAAGATCAGAACTCAACCTCTGATCAAGATCAGAACTCAACCCTGCACAGTGATACTGGTGGCTCCAGATTGGGCCAGACAGACTTGGTATCCTCTGCTGCTGTCCTTGTCAGTGTCACGTCCCCTGTCTCTGCCCAGGACATACAATCTCCTGTCCTCCTCCCAGGGCGGATCTGGTACCCCAATCTCCAGTCTCTCAATCTCAAGGCCTGGCTCTTGAAGAGTTAGAATATGCAGCTCTACATCTTTCTCCAGGAGTTCTGGATATTCTGAAGGTCTCCAGGAAACCTTCCACTAGAAAAACTTACAACTCCAAATGGAAAAGGTTCAGTATTTGGTGCTCTCAGAAAGGCATCCTGCCCGATTCTGCAGACATTTCCACAACCTTAGATTATCTAGTTCATCTCAATGGTTTAGGCCTTAGACCTGCCACCCTGAAGGTTCATCTAGCAGCTGTCTCTGCATTCCTCTCAGCAGAGAAGGGATCTTCCCTGGCATCTCATCCTGTTTTCAGAAAGTTTTTCAAGGGTCTGGTTCACATTAACCCTCCCTTTAGAAGCCCACTCTGCCTTGGGATCTTAATGTATACATTGCTCAGCTAATGCAGCCACCCTTTGAACCTCTGGCTTCGGCTGAATTGAAGTACTTGACCTGGAAAACTGTGTTCCTGGTAGCTATTACTTCTGCCAGGCAGATTAGTGAGTTACAGGCTCTGTCAGTGGAACCTGACTTCATCTCCTTCCATAGGGACAAAGTGGTCCTAAGAACCAATAGGAAGTTTTTACCCAAAGTGGTATCAGATTTTCATCTGAACCAGTCTATAGCTCTCCCTGTGTTTTTCACTGACCATTCTTCTTCAGGTGAAAAAAGGTTACACAGTCTGGATGTTAAGAGGGCCCTTAGCTACTACATTGAGCATACCAAGGCACATAGAAATGACGGTCTCCTATTGTTTCTCACTTATGGTGAAGTGGGGACAGGTAAGCCTGCCACTAAGAGAACTATTGCCAGGTGGATTGTTTCTTGTATACAATTTTGTTATGACAAGTTGGGTAGGATGCCCTCTTCAGGCCTGAGGGCTCACTCGACTAGGGGTACAGCTCCTTCTCTAGCTACAGCCAGAGATATACCTTTGTTAGAGATCTGTAAAGCAGCCACCTGGAAAACAGTACATACTTTCACCAAGCATTACTCCCTGGACATCCAGACTAGGAGTGATGCTAGGTTTGGTACAGCAGTACTGCAGGGCCTCTTCCCAAAGTAGGTTCTGCATTCCCTTCTCCATAGGAAACTGCTTGGTAGTCTGCATTATGTCTGAATATAGCAAGACTTCATGTTGTTTGAAGAAAAATGTACTCACCATAGTAATGTTGTTTCTTCTAATGGAGTCTTGCTGTATTCAGACCTCCCCCCGCCCCGCCTCCCCTCTCAGAACCTGGTTTTGGGAAGTGGGCTGGCAGGTACAGTGTTGCACCTCAGGGGAGTACCTTGTACCCTCCCTCTTGGGTGGGGTAGATGTTATTATTTTTCTGGTGTTTTACTTAAATCTTGTCACTACCTTTCCTTCTTGGGTTCTCGACTCGAGTCTTTTGGGGCCCAAAAAGAAATCTTTTGCCCTTTGGCTATATTTTGAACAATTTCCATACTATAGTATATTAGTTAGTTTTCTCATAAGAATCTGACGGTTACACTGGGAAGTAGCACAGACAGAGGTTTGAAAACCGAGCTCGAGCTCAACGTTCTATGCTTCTGTAGAGAGTTAACTCTTTCCTCTCCGGGGCAGTTCAAATGCTGGTGCTAACTGCTTCATATCTGAATACAGCAAGACTCCATTAGAAGAAACAACGTTACTATGGTGAATAATTTTTTCTTCCTGACCTATAGGAATATGAAAAAGGATAACCCAGCATCAAAGAAGGTCCACGTATTACTGGATAGTACAGTATAACCAGTTTAGTGTTCTAAGGCTAAAAAGGAACCCCTTGTGGGTGGAGGGCCATTCCACATGGGGCACAGCTGCTACTATAGCAGCTGTCAGGGATGTTTCCCTGGTGAATCTCTAAAGCAGCTACCTGGAAAACAGTACACAGCTTTATGAAGCATTACACTCTGGATAATCTGTCCAGGGGTGATGCCAGATTCGGCACAGCAGTCCTGCAAAGTCTGTTCCTTAGATAGGGTTCTGTGCCCACCTCCAAAGGTACTGCTTGGTAGTCTGCATATAGCTATGAATACCTGAGTATCACTGGGGTTAGAAGAAAAAAATTACTTACCTAGTAATCTTGTTTCTTCCAAGTGATACCCAGGTATTCATACTCTACCCCCCTGCCTCCCCTTCTCGAACCTTCAGCCTCTGCACTACTGAATACAGTGCTCTCAGGGGCATAAATGCCATTTCTGGCACACATGTTGTGATTGGGTTCTCTATTGTTGTCCCCCTCCCCTTTTTTGGGTAATTTGGACATTTTAGGGTGTTCTTTCATATGTTATGCCCTCCAGTTGGAGGCCCTTTTTTGTGGGTAAAGGGAGTTCTCTCTAATTATTATTATTGTTATTATTACACTTAGAGTTGAGGGAGTGCTCTCTGTTATTATTATTAATATTGTTATTATTATATTTAGTCCCTGTGTGCCTGTCTTTTCAGGCATCCAGAAAATCTGAAGGGTTTAGAACTAAGGTAGTTAGTATAAGGTAGCATTTGAAAAGTGGCTCATGCAAAAGAGTCCATCATTTGCATATGTTCTAAATTCTCTCTGGGCAGTTCTACTTCGGAGGAAGACTGCATAATGTTATGAATACCTGAGTATCACTTGGAAGAAACAAGATTACTAGGTAAGTATTTTTTTTCTTCTTGGACATAATTGGTACGTAATTTCCATTGTTTGCAGCATTTCTTCTAAGTGTTGCAGAAGGTAATTGCACTAATGAATTGTATATACTGTATTACTGCAAAAAGTTAAAGTTTACAAAAAGGAAAAAGTTTTACACTATGAGGGTGTGTAGAAAATCTGAGTTTTGAACCCCTACTCACACCTTGTCTTGTATAATTGCCGGGGACTGTTTTTCTTGAACCAAGGTGTTGGTGTGCACACTTACGGTTAATAAAGGTTCTGTTAAAAAATGTATCAGCATCATTTTATTGACGTAAAATACACTATCTGGAAATGTTTAATCTTGGTCCTCTTTTTCCTCATTTTACTGTTTTCTCTTGTCTTTGGGATTAAAAAAATGGGTTGCCATGGTGATTTTCTCCATGACTGATAGCAACACTGTGGAGAGTGAAACAAGCATTTGTCAATGCCGAATGTTTGCTTGCTGGCATTGGCATTGGTAGTGTAGGAGTTACAGAGCTGCATAATAGGAATGGCAGTGAAGTATTGAACTGAAGCCAACCCCATCACCACCCTGCAGATAGTGACAGGCATTGGGGTGTGCCTTTGGGTCATCAGGCATAATGGCCATGCCATTTCACCACACCCTACCGTTGCAGACACTGACAAGTGTCATGGTGTGCTATGGTCTTTGGCCCTTATGTGCACCATTCCATCAGGAAATATTGCGAGATGGGTGCGTTATAGGAGAATGGGGTGAACTTTGGGGCAGAAGAGTCCAAGGCACACCTCGATGCATCTCAGTGGCTGCAGGGTGTGGGTGTGGGTGGGGGTGGAATGGTATGAGCATTGCAGGTGACAATCCCAAGTCACAGCCCTGATGCCTGTCATTCTCTACAGGGTGGGGTGTTATGGTTGGAAACCCTAACGTCTCATGCATTCGTAGGTATTTTCACTCCAAATTTTCAACATGGGTTTTTGTGACCCCACCTCATGAACAGTGGCAATACCAGTTTGTTGGCAGCTGTTTTGCTGGCGACTACCGCATTTGTCACCACAGGTGCAAAAACACATTCTGAACAGGATTTGAAAAATGACAGCTGTACTGTTCATGGGGAGGTGTAAAAAATGGCAATGTTGAAAATCTGCAGTGAAAATATTAAAAAAACTTGTGAAGTCATGAACGTGCGTAGAAACTATGCAACGTGCACCCGTAATGTAATTAGTTTGGGAATTGTTTACAGCAGATTGTCAACACGGGCATTTTGGGACCTCTGGTCATGAACAATGTCACTGTGATTTCTTGATCTGTCCCAAACAATGATTTCCCATAGCGACCACGCATTTCTGTGCTGAAAGTGTGAAAACACATTTCAGCCATGTTGTGAAAAATGACAGCTGTACTGTTCATAAGGAAGTGTGGAAAAATGCCACTGGTGAAAATGTGGACTGAAAATATTACAAATTCATGAACTTACGAGGGTCTGTGGAAACTGCGCAATGCTCACCCGTAACACAGTCATTTTTAGGAATTTTTTCACCCAATTTTCAAAATAGCCATTTTAAGACCTCTGCTCATGAACAGTGTCACTGTGATTTTCTTAATGTGTCCCATACATTGATTTCACACACCGACTGCGCCATTGTGCGCTACATGCACAGAAACACATTTTGGGTGAGAAGTGAGAAATGACAGCTGTACTGCTTATAAGGTGGTGTGGTAAAATGGCAATGTTGAAAATCTGGAGTGAAAATATTGAAAATTCACGAACTTACGAGCGTGCGTAGGAACAGCACAACGCATGCTCGTAAAATAGTCATTTTTGGGAATTTTTTCACCAAATTTTTAACATAGCCATTTTAACACCTCTGCTCATGAACAGTGTTACTGTGATTTTCTTAATTTGTCCCGAACATTGATTTCGCACACCGACTGTGCCATTGTGCGCTACATGCGTGGAAACACATTTTGGGTGAGATGTGAAAAATGACAGCTGTACTACTCATAAGGAAGTGTGGTCAAATGGCAATGTTGTAAATCCAGAGTGAAAATATTGAAAATTCGCGAACCTACGAGCGTGCGTAGGAACAGTGCAACACAAGCTCGTAAAACAGTCATTTTAAGGAATTTTTTCACCAAATTTTCAACATAGGCTTTTTGAGAGCCCACCTTATGAACACTGGCACTGTCATTTCGTTAATCGGTCCTGAAAGGTAATTTCACACAGTGACTGCAAAATCACCCTTTGGGCCCGATTAACGCCATGACAGTGACAGAATTCATGAGAAGGGGTCCCAAAAACCCCATGTTGAAAATTAGGTGCCAAAATTCCCAAAAATGCCTGAGATGTGCAGCAAAGTTGAAAAAACCCTATTCATTACGTTATACAGCTTATTGGCATTTCCTCCGTTCGCGGTGGGCTTTGAAGAGTGCAGACGTGTTCCCGGTCCACGAAGATGCGTCGTGCCGGAGTCCGGAGGTAAGTGATATGGGGTGGGAGGGGTGTGGGGAGGCAGGGTGCACAGTGGGTGACGTGGGTGGGGGCAGAGACGAGGGACTGTTTTTCTGCTGCAGGTTTTGTTTTGCTTTTTTCAACAAAGGAAGAGATGACGCGAGCGTTTGCCACGCTGGTGGAGGCTCCCAGCATGGCACAGGACAGCTTTTGGGGGCGTGGAGCCGACGGGGATTGGGCACCCCGTCGGTGATAGCATCTGTTGCCACGCTGGGGTGGGCTCCCAGCGTGCTTTCCCTCTCGGGGGGACAGTGGAGCCAGCGGGGATTGGCCACCCCATCATTCTATATGTGTATACCACGCTGGGGTGGGCACAGCGTGGCATGCATAACTCTGTTTGGGGGGCGCAACAATTCCGCTGGCTATACAGTGCGGGGCGAAAGCACGCAGGGTACGCGTGTAGTGTGTTGTGTAGGGGATGCGATGAGCAGACGATATCATATCGCTGCTCACTGAAGCGTAGCTCCCCCTTTCAACTGTACACCACTGCATGTTGGACTGCTGTCATAGACAGCTCCAGCAGGCATTGGAGAACTGTGGCCATGCCTGCAAACACACTGACTGAATTGGAAGAGGGCTGCCACACCTCCGAAAACTCGGATGATGGCACTATGTTTCTTGCACATGCATGCAAGCAAACACAAAAAGAGTGAGTGGGGAAGCGTTAGGGAACATTAATGTAAGGAACTTATACAGGTATTTTCTTTGCATGGTATAGTACTGCTTTGCCAACTCAGAAGAACAGCTGCCAAATTGAGTTGAGGCTGTTCTGTAATGCAGGGGAAAATGTTTTTAATTTGTGCATGGAAAAACTGCAGTGTGTCTGATCAGCGTGAAGGAAAGCTGTGTGCACGTAGGGTTTGTTAGGGAAGCCAGCAGGTGAATGCCATTACAGCAGCAAATTAGTCAGTTTTCTCTATGGAAAAAAAACAGACTCCAATTACTAAAGTTTTAAAATGCATTCCTCTTACATCATGTTTTCTGTGATAAACTGCCACTAAACTAAACTAAACTCTGCAGACTCTGATCAGTCCATGTTTTCTTTCCCAAGAACTTTCCTTTTAGGTTTCTAATCAGTCTGCTCTCCTCTTGTGGAATAGACTTTCTCTCCTCATCGGGTTACTCCCTACAATGGTACTAGCTACAACATAGCATATAACAAATAAAACATACCCAGATAAACATAAATTAAGGTGAAATTCTATGTTTTTTCCTGTTTTTTTTATTAAACATAATCCCCTTGAACCTTCACTGTCATGGTTCATAATTGTCACAAGAACTCCGCAGTAGAATTGCACCCTTATTATGTATACCTGAGTATACTGTATTCCTTGTACTAAAATTGCTAGAGGAACAAAAACAAGGAAAAATGCAAAAAATACACTTCTGCTCTTAACATTGATTTAATCAAGTTGGTATCCTCCCACTTTGAAATAAACAGTGGCAAAGGTCTAGCTTTATGATTAAGAATTACTTTGTACAAAATGTACCCTGTACCCCTTTTCCAAATTATAGCTCCTCTGTCACCCCACCCTTTTCAGTTATTACTTTGTGACCCTTATAAGATGCTCCCTGCTTGTAGGAGACTGCCTATTAGTTGGAGCCCTGGGGCCAGATATTGAAAAAAATGCAAAATTGGGGCACAAAGCTTTGTGTTGCATTTGCCCAACCTGGAGGTTGCAATATTCAGTTGGACAGTGGACCAGCACCATCTGACTGAATATCAGCCCATGTCAGCACGGCGCTAAATCATGCTGCGCAGCCCTGACATAGACCTGGGCTATATCCAACCCATAGGGAATTGTTTCCCCAGACCAGATAGCACTGGAAACCATGGCACAATATTCAGCCGCATAATGCATATGGGCCTGTTGGGCATGCAAGGTGCTAAGGGGCCATTTGCACACTCATTATGGGCTCATTTACATGGGAAACAGCAGCAGGTTTGCACCCATCCTATGGTCACCCTCTACATCAGTCCAGGTGGCAACCGGCATCCCCACCCCCCTGGATGCCAATCCCCTATATGATAATGTAGTCCCTGGTGTCTAGTGGTACCCTCCACCCCCCCAAATGCCTGTCCCCTCTATGGCAATGTATACCCTGGTGTTCAGTGGCACCAACACTCCCTGGTCCCCATCCCATATAAAGACATGGTCAGTCTAGTAGCACCCCCCTGCCTGACAATCACCCATCCCGGTGATTCTGCAGAGTCTCTGGTGGTGAATGGCGCCCCTCACACCCACTAATCACCCATCCTGGTTCTGCAGCAGTATTCCCTGGTGTCTAGTGGACCCCCATCTGGGTCTCTGAATACAGACCTCACCCACTAACTAGGCACAAAATCTGGTTAGTGTTGGCAAACATCCTTTAACGTCCACGCTAACTTTTCAGTCTCTGGTCCCTGATATTGAAGTAGTCACCAGTGTTAAGTATAATTGTCTTAGTAGTCCCCATACCCCTTCCCCTGGAAGAATATACACACACACACCTTTTGGGAGCAGCATGTATATTTGAAGATAATCTTGACTGGACAGCAGTAGGAGCACTATCGCAGGTCTGAGGAGTTTCTGTTTTTTTTAAATTTAGTGGACAGCAGCAAGAATGTGATTGCAAGGCAGGGTACTTTCTGTTTTTTTAAACAGCAGTCAGAGGTGCGGTGGGAGAGGTGGTGACTCGCAGGAAGGATTGACTATGGAGACCCTCCCATGGCAACCATGGGCTCCAGATCCCCTCCCCCCCGTATGCCTTCGATGATGAAAAACAAATTGTTTCAATTTGCAGCCTTGCACCATGCTGCTCACCGCAGTTTACATGAAGCAGATTGGACCGACGGCTTCTATTTTCTTTCCTTTGTGCATTTTTTTTTTTTATCTAAAGCTAGTTTTTCGTTGCAGAGGGTTAGCAAGGAAGTTTGGGTGAGGGCCGCAAGAACACGAGACCAGCCGGATCGGTACATGTTTTTCCAGTTTCAGGTCAGTGGGGGTGGGGCCAGATTTGCATCGGGAATATGAGTTGCCACATCAGGTACATGCAGATGCAAGGAAAATGTATTGTATTTGAACAGCAGGCAGTTCCCCCCCCCTCCCAATTTATTAAACAGAAGTAAGACCAACTCGGGAAGGGGGTGCCTGGTTAACTGCCAGCTCATCTGCTAAGTGAGAGAAAAAAATGGCTGCTAGTCAGTTTAAAAATGTGGGGTGCCCAATGATACCTTAAGTAATGGGACTCCCCAAATTGGCACTTGTTTTTCACCGGGTTCTGTTGAAAAATTAATGCATGCCTGACCATAGCTTTTAGCCAATCAGGATGTATTTTTCAAGCCCATTTTTTAAGATTCTCATAGCCCCAGACTGGCCCAGACTTTCACTTTCTGTTACAGTACAATTTGCATTAAAATGTCACACTATTGAGTTGCTTTAGCATTTCGCTGTGAGTTGCATAAGTGTTGCTGGGTTAGCACGCATACTCATTAAAACTGTTACATTAAGAGTTGTTTTCCATTGCACTGTAACAGGACAACAGATGAGTTGCAAAAACATTTTATAAAAGTTGCTATTCAGCTGGTTAAGTGCTGAATGACAGCACAATGTGAATTGCCAATTCATTTGACTAGGTTTGGTGGCAGGAAGGCAAGGTTTGCTGGCAAAAAAGCACTTAACTTCATCTGAGCTTTGTTTTTCTAGGTTTACTTGAAAGGACAGAGCAAGGAGAAACATTAAGGCTTATTTTGGCTAATCAAAGTTACTATCTTGTCACTATTTTGTTTTGTGCTTACAGGTTGTGCTTACCAGTTTTGTTACTGTTTTGTGCTACAGGTTTTATAGTTTACTGCTTTATTTTTCTCTGACTGAAACTGTTTTTGGCAGGGTATATTTTCTGTTAAATTGTTGTGCCGGTTGTCTTGCTGAACGGAAGGACAGCACACACTGGGTTGGTGGGTCAGAGCTGTAGCTGATTGTTTCTGGAGGGCTCGGGTTTGGTCCTGCCCACCCTGCACCTCACCCCACCCACCCCAAGTGCATCATTTTCTTTATACCAGGGGTTCTGACATCACTTCCCCAAAAGGGCAAAGGACATATATCTGTCATAACCTTAACAGTCCAGCACGCTGTGTAGGGGGATAAAGGCATGCACATGCTCGCACACACTAACATAAAAAAAATGTAAACAGGAAGGGAGAGAGACATGTGGGAAGTGGTACAATGCACTGGCTGTGGGCCAGCAGTCTTCCGGGAGATGTTCTGGAGGCTGTGATGCTGCCCTATTTGCAGGTACCTCTCTGGTCTGAGGGATGAGGTTTCCTGTCTCCAGGCTGACCTGGCGAGGATTTGGGAAACCTCCTCACCCACCCAGGAACCACCAGGGCCACTGCCACTGCCTCAGAGGTTGCCAAGAAAGAGGAGCAATTGGACCATGCTGGGCTCAGGGAGGGTGAAGGTGGTAGAACAGAGGTGCAGCCCTCCAGTTGTACCTCTCTACAATTCATATGCTTTTCTGGCAGAGCATCGCTCCACTCTGGAGCCACCCACAGTGGAGACCAAGAAGGATGCTGGGAACCTCCACAAAGACTCTCAGGAGGGTGGCACGAGACCCCACAAGGGAAAGAAACAACTCCTGATGGGAGACTCAGTCATTAGGAGGATAGAACTGGGTGAGGGAGGGGAGAGGGAGGTAAGATGCCTGCCCTGTGCCATGGCCTCATCTATGCAAGGACATAGACAAGATGGAAGCAGTCCAGAGGAGGGCAACTAAAATGGTGCAGGGTCTACATCAGAAACCATATGAAGAGAGACTGAGAGAGCTTAATATGTATACCCTTGATGAAACGAGGGACAGGGGGGACATGATAGAAACTTTAAGTACCTCAAGGGAATCAATAAAGTCCAGGAGGGTATCATCTTTCAGAAAAAGAGATGTGTAAGAACAAGGGGGCACAATTTAAAGTTAGAGGGGAAACGGCTCAGGGGTAATGTGAGGACATTCTTTTTCATGGAGAGAGTGGTGGACGCGTGGAACCGCCTTTCTGGAGAGGTTATGGGGTCTAAAACAGTGGGGGAATTCAAACATGCATGGGACAGACATAAGGCAATTATAGTGGGGAGTTGCAGGAAGTAGGCTGTTGGTTAACTAGAATCTGCAGCTTATCCAATAGGTAGAGGAAATGGGCAGACTGGGTGGGCCAAGTGGTCCTTATCTGCTGTCAAAGTCTATGTTTCTGTGTTTCTATGGCTTGGAGGGACAGGAAGCGAATCCTCAGGATTGCAGGAGCAGCTGCACGGCAGAGGGAGCTGGATGTCATTGTCCACCTAGGGACAAATGACCTGGCTGGGAGTGGGATCAGAGCAGTGCAGAAGGAGTTGGGAAGGGGCCTTAGACAAGTAGCATGCACAGTAACCTTCTCGGAGGTGCTGCCTGCCTATGGCATGGGTGAGGCTAGGGTACTCTGCACCATGGGATTCAATGTATGGGTGAAAAACTGGTGCAAAGCTCAGGATTTTGGCTTCATTGGGGACTGGGGGGGGGTCTACCTGGAGGGATATAGGCCTATACTGGCATGATGGTCTGCATCTATCCAGGAGGGGAACCAGGATCCTAGGTTGTAGGTTTAAATGCTTCATTGGCAAGCATTTAAACTAGCCAAGGGGGAGGCACTGAAAAGGAGCATGTAAATCCCCCCCACCCCCAAGAAAACAGGGTAGTTAGCGAGATAAACACCAAGGTAGAGAAGTCAATAGGGAGAATGACAGGGGTGAATGGAGAAAAAGGCAAAGGCGGTAAGGACAGGGATGGGGCTAAAAGAGTAAGGCCATCAAAAAATGGAGTGCGATGAGTTCCAATGCCCATAGTCTGGGTAACAGGCTCCCTGAACTAGTGGTGTTGATGGAAGAGTGACACCTGGCTATCGTGGCAGTCACAGAAACATGGTACACAGAGAATCATGACTGGAATGTCAACATACCAGGGTACACAATCTACAGGAGGGACAGGGAGCGTTAAAGAGGAAGAAGAGTAGCTCTCTACGTAAGGGAAGAGATCAAAGCAATGGACCTAAACGGTAAACAGGGAGGAGAGGAGGCACTGTGGATCACCCTGGAGACAGGAAATGGCACCGCAATCCACACTGGGGTTGTATACAAACCCCCACCTCATGGGGAGGAAATGGACAAGGAAATGATACAAGGCATCCTTAAAATGGCAGAAAAATGGGAGCTATTGTTGATGGAGGACCTGAATATGCCAGATGTTAACTGGAGTACCTTTGCTACAGCCACATCCAAGAGCAGGGTCATTCTTGATGTCCTACAGGGGGCATGCCTCAGACAGCTAGTGTTGGAACCCAGTCGATAGGGAGCAGTCTTAGACCTGGTACTCTCAAATGAGGACAGAAAGAGGAGTTTATGTATTTATTTATTTATTGAATTGTTTCACCAGGAAGGCACACTGAGCAAAACAATGCCGTGTCCCGGTGCGACCGGGGGGGTGGGGGGTACATAGGAGAGGATAACACGTAGGTTATCACTGAGTAAAACATTTGACATTACAGGTTGTGCAGTGGAGAGGAAAACTCGCTGGTTTTCTAGTATAGCACAACAGCAATACATTATTACATTACATACATTACATTAATGTGTACACCTAATAGGAATTACAGCTTAGTGACGGGTTATAGGCAGGGAACAGTTAGACACAGGACACGATGATCTAATCATGGTGCAGGTTAAATGAACTGGAAGTGCAGTAAGACAGCAAGACAACAGAAGCGCAATAAGTGCAGTAGTTGGTTAATAGTCCGTCTTAGTAGTATATGATGGGTGCTGATTGGTGAACAGGAGGGGATACAGGGTATGGGGGGTGTGCACAGGAGGAATTCATGTGCAGGTACAGTTTATCATCAGGTAGTTAGCCATGGTGGTAGCCAGGGAGTGAGTAGAGGAGGAGTGACGAATTTGAGGAGGAAGTTCGTTCCAGAGTTTAGGGAGCCTGTGTGAGAAGGCTGCTTGTCCCAAGGTGGACTTCCTCCTAGGGATTAGTAATTGACAGGAGTTGTAGGATCTAATCACATGGGATGGGGGGGTGGCAATAGCAAGGAGGAGGAGAGGTACGACTGAAGTGATCTTAGCCAGACTTTTAAGACAAACTTTGTACAGTGTAGTTGGCAGCGATTTTCAAGAAAGGGGAATGCAAGAGAGCAGTAGAGATCACAGTGATGGGTTCGGGGGGGTTCATTGAGTGCGAAGCGGCAGAAAGCATTAAAGAGGGGGTCCAGACTAGATAGGGTGGACTTGGGAGCGGCACTGTAGACTGCATCACAGTAGTCAAGAGATGGCAGGATCATCTTTTGCACTAGTTCACGCCTCACGGTTAGTGGGAGGCTGCCGCGGTTCCTGTAAAGGGAGCCGAGCCTAGGGTGCAGTTTTTTGATGATTGCGTCGATGTGGACTGAGAAAGATAGGTGTTGGTCGAGCCAGACCCCAAGGTAGCGGAAGGAGGAGGTGTTTTCCATTACAGTCCCATCCAGGGTGTGGAAGGAGCGGAGGGAAGGGTGGAGAGCCTGGACAGTCGTTGCCTTGTGCCGAAGGTCATGGGGACTTTTTTTTTGGCATTTAGGGAGAGATGAACCAGTTCTAAACTTTGTTGAAGTCGGACTGAAGGTTGGTAGTTACTTCTACCAAGGAAGAGCCAGAGGCGAAAAGGACACTGTCACCTGCATACATCTGGATTGATGAAGTTGAGCAGCATAGAGGCAGGTCATTAAGGAAAATGGAAAACAAAATTGGTCTGAGTACTGAACCCTCAGGGACCCCAGTGGTCATAGGGAGGGGGGTGGATGTGGCGTCTGCTATTCTGACGGATTGGGTCCTACCTGTGAGGTAGGCGCTGAACCAGTTGGTGGCTGATTCACCAAGACCAGCTTCCGATAGGCACATTAACAAGAGGGGGTGGGAAACAGTGTTGAACACTTTGGCGAGGTCGATGAATATAGCCGAGGTGATCGGCCCTCTGTCCATACCAGAGAGGATGATGTCGGTGAACCGCATAAGGGAGGAGGCAGTGGAATGGTTCTTCCTGAATCCTGACTGGAACAGCGTGAAAAAATTGGAGTCAGATAGGAAGGATGTCAGTTGGGTGAGCACGAGGTGTTCTTGTATTTTACCAAGCGCAGGGAGGAGAGAGATAGGTCGGTAATTTGAGGTGGAGGTGGGGGTGCACCCCTTGGGGAGTGGGATGACGACAGCATATTTCCATATCTGAGGGACGGTTGCAGTGGCAAAGGAGAGATTTAGTAGGTTGGCAAGTGGGGTTGCGATGGTGGGGGCTGAGAGGTAGAGGAGTTTGGTGTCTAGTCCATCCAGAGATTTACCTTCTGAAGGGTTTAGAGATTGTAGGGCATTTAGGGCATCGATTGGTGAGATATCTTTGAAGGAAAAGGTGTGAGGCCTGGGTGTATTCATTGGTACTATGGGAGGTACATGTGGGATGGGGATGGGCAGGGGGGAATAGCGTGGAAGCGCACATGGAGAAATACATGTTGAACTCAGTGGCAATAGTGCTAGGATCCGAGAGGAGGGTGTTGTTTTCACTTAAGAGCAGAGTGGGATTGGCAGCAGGTGGAGAGAATAGGGAGTGAATGACCTTCCAAAATTTGGATGGACTATTTAAGTTAGATGTGAGGGTGGAGCTAAAGTATTCTGCTTTAGCTAGCTGGGTTGCTGTGATGCATTTATTACGTAACATGCGGGACCTGGTGAGATCTTGAGGGAGGTGGGATGATTTGTGCACTCTCCATGCTTTATCAAGGGCGTTTTGACATGCTATGAGTTCTTGGGTAGTCCATGGCAGATGGTTCCCACATACCCTAGTGCAACGCAGAGGGGCATGAGTATCTTATTCATTGAGGAATGTGGTTTGGAAGTGCAGAAGGGCATCATCTGTTGAGTGTAAAGTGGAGGTCAGGTACTAGTTTGCTAGGGCTAGATCTTCTAGCAAGGGGGACAAATTGAGGGATTTGAAGGAGCATTGGACCAGGAATTTTGGGGGGACTTTGGGCAGTGAATTTTGCTAACTAGTTAAATAATGTGGTGGTCACTCAGGGAGTCAGGATGTAGGCCAGCTTTGATGACCCAGTGTGGGTGGGTGGAGAGAGCCCAGTCAATTAGTGAGTGATTACTAGATTTGAGATTAAGGTGGGTTGGTTCAGTGATGAGTTGTGAGAGGTTTAGACCAGATATCTCTGTTCTGTATTTAT
This sequence comes from Neoceratodus forsteri, assembly GCA_016271365.2. Taxonomy (NCBI): domain Eukaryota; kingdom Metazoa; phylum Chordata; order Ceratodontiformes; family Ceratodontidae; genus Neoceratodus; species Neoceratodus forsteri. Next base: position 245,082,969 of record CM057451.1, read on the forward strand.
TGAGTGCTGGGGATAACCAGTTGAGGTTAAAATCTCCCATGATGTATAATTCACCTGAAGTGGTTTGTGATGAGATAAGTCTGAGGAGGTCAGTCACAGATGTGGCTGGTGTGCCTGGCCGGCAGTATATTCCGGCAATGTAAATGGGTAGTGAGAATGGGAGTGCTAGCTGTAGCATTAGAAGCTCATAGACTTGTGGCTCAGCTTTGGTTAATACTATCGAGAAGTGTAAGTCCGTGTTTACATAAATGGCTACTCCCCCGCCTCTGGTGGGCCTGTCGAGTCGGGTCATGACATAGCCTGGGATGACAACCTCGGAGTCTGTGATATTAGAATTTAGCCATATTTCGGTGATGGTGAGAATATCAGGGGCATAGTGGGCAGCCAGAGCTTGGAGTGAATCGAGCTTGAGGGCTAGACTTCTGATATTTAGGTGCAGGAATCGTAGGCCCTGGGGAAGGGGGCCACCAGAGAGATTTGATGTATATGATGGGGCAGGGGCAGGGGCATGGCCCGCTGAGTGTGGTTGGTGAGGGTTGAGTGAAGGGCCGGGGTTAGGGTGTATGTCCCCTGCTGCAAGGAGCAGGAGGGCAATATTTAAATAGTGGGCTAACAATTGTAGGTACCACGTGGAGAGCGAGCGCTGCCTAGGCAGCCATCGTGTATGGGCATTAGTGGTTGGTCGGAAGCTGATTAAATGCAGAATTATCCAGGACTGCGAGGTGTTGAAGAGAAAGGGGCAGGGTTTGGAAGGGGAATGGGACCAATTTTGGCTGTTAGGAGAACTGGTCACCAAGTTGGAGGTGTAAAGGCACCTTATGAGGTCAGGCAGGGTAGAGATCGGGGGGTGGGGGAGGTTGGCGGCATTTAGGAGAGGAGGGGCGGGAGGCAGATGAGTTAGGTAGCAAGCAGAAATCTGGGCAGTAGAGACATGGTCGGAGCACTCTGTATAACCCCTAGCGTGTGTGTCTAAGTAGGTAGGATTGGTCCAGACAGTTGCACTAGAGTTGGGAATCCAACAGAGAAACAGCCTTTGGTAGAGTCTTTAGATTCTCCCATGGGAGAATTCTTCCTTGAGAGGAGAAGAGAGGCTGACTGGAAGAACAGTGTGGCTGTTACAGGCAGAGAGGAGCAGTCTGTGAAATCTCAGATTTAGAAGTGGGTAACCATCTGGGAACAAGCAGCCACCAAACAGTGTGGTTCATGATAAACACAGCCATAGAGTCAAGTCATACAAAAGCAAGGGTATTGGACTTTAAGAGGGCTGACTTTGGCAAAATGGGAGAGTGCCTCAGAAAAGCACTAGCGAATGAGCTAGAAAGAGGGATGGAGGAACAACTGGGAAAAATCAAAACTGCTATCACAGAGGCAACAAGCCTTTGTGTGAAGCAAATAAAACAAAACAAATGAAAAAACCACTATGATTCTCAAAAGAGATGGCAGGGAAGGTTAGGGAGAAAAAGATAGCATTCAGGAAGTATATGGAAACACAGGAGGAGCAGGACAGAGAACTGTATGAGTTAAAGCAGAAGGAAGCAGGGAAGGCAGTCAGAATAGCAAAGACCCAAACCGAGGAAAAGATAGCCAACTCAGTTAAGAAGGGGGATAAAACCTTTTACAGGTACATTAGAGAGCATAGAACGACCAAGGGAGGGATAGTGAGGCTTAACAAATGAGAGGGGGTGGTCAGAGGGTGGCAGGGAAAAAGCAGGAATACTGAATGAATACTTCTGCTCAGTATTCACAAAAGAAGAGGAGGGGGAGGTACCTAAACCAATCAATAGAAGTACTCTGGATAGGGGGGTTGATACCAGTCCATTCACAGAAGAAAGTGTCCTGAAAGAACTCCTGAAACTGAAGGTGGACAAAGCAATGGGGCCTGATGGAATTCACCCCAGAATTCTAAACGAACTAAGGGGAGAACTAGTGACACCATTGACTTTGCGTTTTAACAAACCATGGCAGGATGGTATGGTACCTGAGGACTGGAGCAGGGGGGATGTGATTCCTTTTCACAAAAATGGGAGAAAGGCAGAGGCAGGAAACTACAGGCCTGTTAGTTTGACCTCAGTGGTAAGGAAAATGATGGAATTGCTTCTGAAAGAAAGAATTATTGAGTACCTAGAGGCCAGCAGGGCACATGACCCAAGGCAGCATGGATTCACAGTGGGAAGGTCATGTCAGATGAATCTAATAGATTTCTTTGACTGGCTGACCAAAGTAGTAGACCAGGAAGGGGAAGTGGACATGGACTACCTAGACTTTAGCAAGGCATTTGACACAGTCCCACACAAAAAATTAATAAACAAGTTAGCCAGCCTGGGAATGGGTCCCAGGGTGGTAACCGTGGTAAAAAACTGGCTGGACAACAGGATGCAGAGGGTAATAGTAAACGGAATCCACTCCGAAGAGAGGGGGGTTACTAGCGGGGTACCACAGGGTTCAGTATTGGGACCTGTCCTCTTTAATGTCTTTATAGTGTATGGGAGAGGGTGATTACTGTCTGAACTAGGCAAGCTTATAACATTGCTATGATATCGTTGTGACATCACAAGGTTGTTAACCCCTCTTGACTACATCACAATGATACTGTAACAGCTTTAGCTCCTTTTCGCAAGCATGCCCCCTTTCCCGAGGTGGTTTGTGACTCTTTTTTCCCCCTCCTTGTTGCTTACTGGGGCTTGCAATGCTTAACTATGAGACAGAACTCCCCTCTAGTTCTATGTACAGTTATCTCTGGCACACATCAAAACATAATCGCGGTTGTTCAGGAGGTCAGAGGTTTACATGCTGTCTAGCACTTGTGTATCTCTCGGACACGAATGGACATGGTGGTAGTAGCACAGCAGCAAAAGGAAAGGGCACAAAGAAAGAAAATAATAGGTGACATTGCGGAGGGACTGGAAGGAAAAGTATGCCTTTTTACAGACAACACAAAGATCTGCAACAAGGTTGATACACAAAGAGGGGGGGTGGAAAGGATGAGAAGGGACTTGGCAAGATTGGAGAAATAGTCAAAAATAAGGCAGCTTAGATCCAGTGCAAAGAAGTCCAAAGTAATGCACCTGGGAAACAAAAACCCGAAGGAAGAGTACACTGTGAGGGGGGGAGGTATTAACAACAACAAAAATGGAAAGGGACCTGGGGGTAGTCATATCAGACAACCTAAAGTTAGGCAAGCAACATGAGAAGGCAGTAAGGAGGGCTTGTGGGATACTGGTGTAACCCCTAGATGGCGCTATCCCAGGGGCTACTACCCCTGCCTGATTTGCCACTAACAGGTTGAGGGGCCTGGATCCAATGGCGGGTGCCTCCACCCAGAGGTCAGGGTTTGCAATAGTTAAACTAACTTGGTCACAGCCCTCTGGGACACTACAACCCCCTTTCTTCCCACTAGTGGCCACACAATATATCAGAATTACCTTCACAGTATACACTTACCCCAGGTCTGGTTCCGCACTGGGACCTCCTGTGAAATGAGATACAGTGCAACAATCACAGTACAGTACTTTAACATAGACAAATACCTCAGGCAGTATAACTTTGCTGAAACAAGCAGCTCTGATTTATTTAGGGGATATAACAAGGACGGGAAATCAGGTTAATTAGCTTATCACTCTAATAATTCTATGGCTCTGTGCACAGGCCTACCCCTATCAGTTACTGTCCCTGGGTACCCAAGCCCCAGTGGCTAGTCCAAACCGTGGCAGCTGGTGAGGCCCTTTCACACAGAGAAAAGGAGAATTAAACAGTCAGCAGTACAGTAATTCCATTTGGATTTAATGTGGCAATTCAACAGGAGCGACCCTGAATTAGTACTCACGACCTCCAAATAAGATAGGGTCCTTCAATATCAGCAGGGCTCACTTGAGGTACACAACCTCTTCACACATCAGATAAAAGAAAGCACTATACCAGGCAGGCTGCATCTGTATTCCGATCGCAATTACTGCACAATACCCGAGAACACACAGCAGATTCAGTTCCTGACAGACCGAGTGCAATTTTCAGCAATTCCTCCAGTCTTCTACAGGTGAGCCTGGTTTCTACTCTTCAGAGATCCTTTGATTCTTTTCACAGGAGGCCAGTTCAGTCCTAACAAGCTGTTACACAAGCTGCAGACCCGGAACTCCTGGGCCTTACACACGTTTTTGACTAAAACTGCACAAAAGCACAGGGCTCCTTCCTTCTTCACTGCCAAAGCTCAATCTGAAACTCCAACCCGACAAAACGGGCACTTCCTTTGAGTTCCTCCCAGTTCTTGACTGGATTGGCTGTCACTCACAATAGACTGCTGCTGTTGGTCCAAAAGGCACTGAAGTCTAAACTACATCTCCCAGAGTCACTGCCCATACAATCCTCTGTGTGCTGGCTCAGATTATGAGTCCAAGTTCTGATGTCCAAGGCACCATTTTAGAGCTAGCTTACCCCACACTGATTGGTCCAGTTCAGCAGTTCAAACCAGAATGGGGAACTAGGCAGACACTGTTCTGACTGCAAAAAGCAGGTTAGACAAACTGTAATTTCATTATTACTGTAAATGATTTCTGGCAAACAGTTACATCTTTCAGATAGGTTCCCTTTGCACTCCCTAGTGACTGCAAAAATGGAGTGAATGGCAGCAGCTTGAGTGGTACTCAATCAAAGAAACACACAGTCCCCATACAAACTAATTATGTCTGCAAGCAGACAGCTCTTAAAGAGACAGTACCAGAGGTTCTAAAACACTCACTGATAAATATGGCTTAAGCATCAAACACCATTCAGGCTTGGAGCATTCAAAAGCTCCTGGAAGTCTTTTGGGAACCCCCATTTGCAGGGGGGTTACACTGGGATGCATAGGGAGAGGCATCACCAGTATAAAACAGGAAGTTGTTATCCCTCTGTACAGACAGTTGGTGAGACCCCATCTGGAGTACTGCATGCAGTTCTGGAGACCCCTTCTTCGCAAGGACATAGACAGGATGGAGGGAGTCCAGAGGAGGGCAACTGAAATGGTGCAGGGTCTGCACCAGAAGCCATACAAAGAGAGAGAGAGAGACTAAAAGAGCTTGATATGTGTACCCTCGAGGAAAGGAGGGAGAGGGGGGACATGATAGAAACTTTCGAGTACCTCAAGGGACTCAACAAAGTCCAAGAGGGTAGCATATTTCAGAAAAAGAAATGTGCAAGAACAAGGGGGCCCAATTTGAAAATAGAGGGGGGATGGCTCAGGGGCAACATGAGGACTATTTTTTCACGGAGACGGTGGTGGACGGATGGAACGGCCTTCCTGAGGACATCGTGAGGTCAGAAACAGTGGGGGAATTTAAGAATGCATAGGACAGACATAAGTCAATTCTAGTGGGGAGTAGGAGGCAGTAGGCTGTTGGTTAACTAGGATCTGCAGCCTATCTAGTAGATAGGGAGATGGGCAGACTGGGTGGGCCAAGCTGTTCTTATCTGCCGTCAAAGTTTATGTTTCTATTGGCAACCTGAAAAAGCAATGTAAGACAAATTCATTGGTGTAACAATCTAATATGAATTGTACTGTACTCCAAATATCCACCAAGTCCCTTACTCTGCCACTGTGTTTGTACCTACTGACAATCTTCAAGGGTCAGGTGATGGACATCCCAGCCTGGAATCACTCCACTTGAAGGCATGGCTCCTAAAGGGATAGAGGTCTCAGAATTTGTTTATTTATTGAAAACTGGTAACCGGCACACTGAGCCGAAGCTTGTTTCCAGATGAGACTCGGGGGAAGGGGGAAAGAGAGAAGCACAATTACAAACAACATACAGCCAGTCGTAAATCATTGCACAACAGAAAAATGTGCACAAGGACTGGGGTGCTACTGGTATATAAATTACACTCTATTTTTAAAAACCCAGAGCTCACCACCTTAAAAATAGCAGGTACCAGTTGTTGTCACATAAAAGCAGATTTATTTAGAAAAGAGACACCGTGTGCTCACCTGACGCATTTTGGACAGGGTCCCAAGGCTGGGTTCACATTAAACAAGATAAACATACAGTATATAGGCAAACAATTATGATGTTACAAGGTCTAGTTTGAATTCATTGGTTATTACTGATTCCTAAAAAAGACATCATCTTAAAGACACATAGACCTGAATTACTAAGAAATATATAGAAAAAACAATGTAAAATGCAAAAGTGCTTTACAAAACACAAACAAATGAAGTCCCTAACCCACATTCAAACAGGGAAGTGCACCTGTTCCCCATGTGATGCTGAATATAAAAACCAGAACTGGTAAATATTATATAAAATGTGTTTGGGGGGGGGGGGAGATGGGTTTATCCTATTAGGTTTTATTTGTATTTTTGGAAAAAGCTATAGTTAGCACCATGCTATATAATACATAGCCCATAATGACTATGGAAAATTATTATTCACACAAGACACATAATTAAAAGCAGAATCAGTCCTGGGATCAAAAAGGATTTTTTTCTTTTTCCGATAAAGTGCTATCTCTTTTTATGTTTGCTTGCACGCATACACAAGAAACATTACGTGGCAGCTTAGGAGAGAAGCGGGTTGTGGAGGCGCGGCACTGTGACAGCCAATGGAGGCATTGCATTTGGGGGCTTGGCACTGGTGGACCAATGGAGGCACAGTGTGCTGATGACACTGGCTTCCAAAAGTGCCACCAACTTGTAACGTTTTCGCTGCAGCAATCAGGGGCTGCCTTGTCATTGCAGCATCAGCCATTCCGCTGCAATGAGGGAGCAACCCGTCATTGCCGGGCGGAACATTACCTAGTGTACTATTGTTTGTGGCGGCAAGCTACTGCCATGTTCACAAGAATATTATTACAACCCCACTGGCAAGGGGTGCCCAATCCCCTCAGCAGCATGCGCCCCCCGAAAATGGTCTGTTTGCCGATGGGGGCCCCAATCCCCATCAGCTTCATTCCCCCCATCCCAGTGTAATTTGCCGACGGGGGAGCCCACTCCGCATCAGCATAATGTTCCCCATCCCAGTTTAATTTGCCAACAGGGGAGCCCACTCTCCATTGGCATAATGTCCCTCCCCAAAAAAGTGAGGTTTGTGCGGTGGTGCCCAATCCCCTCAGCTCTTGCGCCCCGTATGTGCCGATGGGGTGCCCAATCCACCAGCTACAGTTGCCCCCAAAAAAAACACTCAGCACGCTGGGAGCCCACACTAGCGTGTCAAATGTCCCTGTTAAAACAAAAGCCGTTCCGCAATGTTTTTCTTTTGTTTTTTCACCTGTAAATCAGAAAGCGGTCCCTCGTTGAGTCCGGTGGCCCTGCCCCAAGCCTGTGCCCACACCCTGCCTCCACACACACATCCCTCACCCCATACTTACCTCTGGAGCCCAGCGCGATGATCTTCGGTGGACCGGGAACATGTCTGCACTCTTCAAAGCTGACCGCGAACTGAAGAAATGCCGGTAAGCTGTATAATGGCATAAATAGGGTTTTTTTCAACTTTGGTGCATATCTCAGGCATTTTGGGGAATTTTGGCACCAAATTTTCAACATGGGGTTATTGGGGCCCCACCTCATGAGTTCAGCCACTGTCATGGTGTTATTGGGTCCCGAAAGGTGATTTTGCGGTCACTGCACAGAATCACCTTTCGGGACCGATTAACGAAACGACAGGTCCAGTGTTCATGAGGTGGCTTCTCAAAAGTCACGCTAGGTAAATTTGTGTAAAAATCCAAGAATGATTGCCATTTAGCATGCTCATGCAGTTGCTACGTGATGTCAGAACTTTGCAAATTTGCAATATTTTCACTCCAGATTTTCAATATGGCCATTTTTCCGCACCGCTTTATGAACAGTACAGCTGTCATTTTTCACATCCTGGCCGACATGTGTTTTCGCACTTCTGGTGCAGAATAGTGTGGCCGCTGTTGGAAATCAGTGTTCGGGACACACTAAGAAAATCACAGTGACACTGTTCATGAGCAGAGGTTCTAAAATGGCTATGTTGAAAATTTTGTGTCGAAAGTCCATAAAATGACTGTGTTACGAGCGTGTGTTGCGCAGTTCCCATGCACGCGCATAACTTCACACATTTGTAATATTTTCACTCCAGATTTTCAACATTGCTTTTTTCCACACCTCCTTATGAAGAGTACAGCTGTCATTTTTCACATCCTGGCCGAAATGTGTTTTTGCACTTCCGGCGTAGAATACTGTGGTCGCTGTGGGAAATCAGTGTTCAGGACACATTAAGAAAATCACAGTGACACTGTTCATAAGCAGAGGTCCTAAAATGCCTGTGTAGAAAATTTGGTGACAAAAGACCATAAAATTACTGTGTTACGCACATGCGTTGCGCAGTTTCCATGTATGCTCAAGTGTCCGAGCATTTTTAATATTCCCACAACAGATTTTCAACATTGCCATCTCTTCACATCTCCCTATGGATGGTACAGCTGTCATTCTTCACATCCTGCCAGATCTGTGTTTTCGTACATGTGGCACAGAATGGCATGGTTGTTGTTGGAACTCAAAGTTCGGGACACATTGACAAAATCACACTGCCACGCTTCATGAGAAGAGGTCCCAAATGCTTTCATGAGGTGGGGTCACAAAAAGTCCACGTTGAAAATTTGTAGTGCAAATACCAACAAACACCCGATACGTTAGGGTTTCTAACCATAGCATCCCACCCTGTACAGACTGACAGGCATCGGGGTGTGCCTTTGGATTGCCGACTGTACTGCTCATGCCATCCCACCACCACCCCCAGCCACTGACAGGCATCGAGGTGTACCTTGGACTCTTCGGCCCCAGACTTCACCTCATTCTCCTATGCTACACCCATTTCAGCATATGTCCTTATGGAATGGGGTGACTGTGAAGCTAAACACCCCAAGGCACACCTCAACATATGTCGGTGTCTGCAGAATAGGGTGAGGTGACATGGTATGACTGTCATGGGTAATTGACCCAAACACTTACCCCAATGCCTGTCCGTCTCTACAAGATGGAGGTGGGGTTGCCGTGAACTTCAGTATTTCACTGCCATTCCTATTCTGCATCTGTCTAACTCCTGCATTTCCAATGCTAATACCAGCAAGCAAACATTCGGCATTGACAAATGCTTGTCTATATATGTCTAAGATCAAAACCAGAGTTTAAACCTGGAGGATGTAATGCTTTAAGTTTAAGAATCCAAAAAGTTTCTTGCTGCAAAACCAAGTCATTAAAGCTATCCCCTCGGGGTGACGTACTCACTTTATTAATTGCTTTAAAAAAAAATTGATGTGTTTTTCTAGTTCTGTCATTTAAGACATGTTGTACTGTAGCACAAGTTATGTCCCCCCTCTCAGTTGCATGTGTGTGCTCACCAACTCGAACTTTAAAACTGTGTTTAGTCTTGCCTACATAAAATGCTCTGCAGTTACACTCTGCAAGGTAATTGATGACCTAGGAGCGTGCTTGACAGAGTTCTCATTCACTGAGAAAGCTGTGGATCTGTCAGAGGAGAGAGGCTCTTCTTCTTCCTTTGGAAGGATGAGGTCAGGATGGTACTCCTCCTCAACATCAATCTTTTCCAATTCCAAGTCCAATGACCGAGGTAACGATGACTGCCCATGGGAAGCAGCCCATGGAGGTCAAAGTGGTGTTGCCGACAGTGTTGGTGATGGCACAGGTGATACAGGCCTATATAAGCCAAACTGGTGGACCAAAACAGTTATGAATTTGGTCAAAATGTCATTGAGGTTGACAACAGTGAACTGCTGCGTCGATGGAAAAGGGGTCGATGGCACAGGAAGCAACAACCCACCTGATGGGCCCTGAGAGCCCAAAGAGCCTGCAGCCTGAGGACCTGGGGAAACATCAGGCCTCGACAGTAGGGCCATCGATGACAATCCTGTCACTGATGAAGAGATGGATGACAACCCAGAGGTCGAAGACCAGCCACCTTGAACATCAGGTGGAGGTGCTATCAGTAGGGGTCTGGTAGGAATAGAGACCTGGACAGCAGGTTTAGCATTGGTGCAGTCACAGCCAATTGAGTGCTCCCAGATGATGAAGAAGAGGGCGTCGGGGAGTGGGACTGCCACCGGGGAGAGTGGTCTCTATCTCGGTCCTTTTTGTGACTTTTTCCTGAGGACTTGTCTTGGGCCTCAGTAGCCTAGGAGCCCTTCCGATGACTGAGAGGTAGGAACCCCAGAGGACCCCTACCCAGAACTGGCTACCTGTTGCTCCATAAGGAATTTTTTGAGAGCCTTCTTGCGTCACCTGAGGGTGGTTTGATTAAGCTTCTGGAAGAGCTTGCAGGCATCGTGGCTAGGCCCAAGACAGCAGATACAGAGTGACTGTTTGTCTGAAGAGGCAGTCATCTTTCCACAGTGGCAGTGACAGAACAGAGAAGTCAAAGTAGAATTCTCAACACAAATGAGGTAAAGGAAAAAGTGGGTAGCCATCTGGGAACTAGCGACCATCGAACAGTATGGTTCACAGTAAACACAGCAATAGAGTCAAGCCATACAAAGGCAAAAGTACTGGAATTTAGGAGGGCTGACTTTGCCAAAATGGGTGCGTACCTAAGGAATGCACTAGCAAATGGGCAGGAAGGAGGGGTGGAAGAACAATGGGGAAAAATAAAAACTGCCATCACAGAGGTAACAAGCCTTTGTGTGAAGCAAATAAACAAAACGAAGCGGAAGTGGCAGTGAAGGTTCAAGAGAAAAAGAAAGCATTCAGGAAGTATAAGGAATCACAGAAGGAGCAGGACAGAGAATGTATCAGTTAAAGCAAAAGGAAGCTGGGAAGGCAGTCAGAACAGCAAAGGCCCAAACTGAGGAAAAGATAGCCAACTCAGTTAAGAAGGGGGATAAAACCTTTTATAGGTACATCAGGGAGCGAAGGAAGACCAAGGGAGGGTTAGTGAGGCTTAATAAAGAGGAGGGAGGGTGGGCAGAGGGTGACTGTGAAAAGCAGGGTTTTAAATAATTGATTAGCAGTTTTTTTCTTGGGATGATATTAATTGTACAGAAAGTATTTACATAGATTTTCTAGAAGTGCTGTGTTTGTTAAACACAGTGAGGCAAGAGCTATGCATTTTCACAAAGATTTAGCACTTTTATGAGCAAAACGCTAATCAATTTTTAGAGTTATATAAAACCCTGAAAAGGCAGATACACTAAACAAATATTTTTGCTCAGTATTTACAAAGGAAGTGGGGGAGGTACCTAAAACAAACAGTAGAAACACTCTGGATACAGAAGTTGATACCTGCCCGTTTACAGAAGAAAGGGTTCTGAAAGAACTCTTAAAACTGAAGGTGGACCAAGCAATGGGGCCTGATGGGATTCATCCCAGAATTCTAAAAGAACTAAGGGTAAAACTAGTGACACCACTGACTACCCTCTTTAACAAATCATGGAGGATGGGTGGTACCAAGGACTGGAGAAGGGCAGATGTGATTCCTCTCCAAAGTGGGAGCAAGGCAGAAGCAGAAAACTACAGACCTGTTAGTTTAACCCTCAGTGGTAGGAAAATGATGGAATCACTTCTGAAGGAAAGAATTGTTGGTATCTAGAAGCCAGGGCTCAGGACCCAAGGCAGCATGGATTCACAGCGGGAAGGTCATGCCAGACAAATCTGATAGATTTCTTTGACTGGGTGGCCAAAGTAGTAGATCGAGAGGGCTGTGGACATGGCCTACCTAGACTTTAGCAAGGCATTTGACACAGTCCCACACAAAGATTAATATACAAGTTAGCCAGCCTGGGTGGGTCCCAAGATGACAGCCTGGGTAAAGAATGGCTGAAGAATAGGACACAGAGGTAATAGTAAATGGAGTCCACTCTGAAGAAAGGGGTTACTAGTGGGTACTGCAGGGTTCAGTATGGACGGTCCTCTTCAATGTCTTTATAAGTGACATTGCAGAGGGACTGGAAGGAAAAGTATGTCTCTTTGCAGATGACACAAAGATCTGCAACAGAGTTAATTCACAATGTGGGGTGGAAAGGATGAGAAGGGACTTGGCAAGGTTAGAAGAATGGTCAAATGTATGGCAGCTTAGATTCAATGCTAAGAAGTGCAAGGTAATGCACCTGGGAAACAAAAACCCAGGGTAAGAGTACACAATGTGGGGTGAGATACTAACAACAACAAAAATGGAAAGGGACCTGGGGGTAGTCATATCAGATGACCTAAAGATGGGCAAGCAATGTGAGAGGGCAGCAAGGAGGGTTGGGGGGATACTGGGATGCATAGGGAGAGGCATCACCAGTAGAAAACAGAAGTTATTATGCTTCTGTACAGACAGTTGGTGAGACCCCATCTGGAGTACTGCATGCAGTTCTGGAGACCCAATCTCCGCAAAGACATAGACAGGATGGAGGCTGTCCAGAGGAGGGCAACTAAAATGGTGCAGGGTCTGCACCAGAAGACATGAAGAGACACTAAGGAGCTGAATATGTATAGCCTCGAGGAAAGGAGGAGGGGGGACATGATAGAAACTTTCAAGTACCTCAAGGGAATCAACAAAGTCCAAAGGGTAGCATCTTTCAAAAAAAGAGGTGTGCAAGAACAAGGGGGCACAATTTGAAGATAGAAGGGGGGCGGCTCAGAGGTAATTTAAGGAAGTATTTTTTCACAGAGAGGGTTGTGGATGCATGGAACGGCCTTCTGGAGGAGGTTGTGGAGTCAAAAACGGTGGAATTCAAGCATGCATGGGACAGTCATAAGGCAATTCTAGGGGGTGGAGGTGGGAAGAAGTAGGCTGCTGGTTAACTAGGATCTGCAGCTTATCCATTAGGTAGGGAAATGGGCAGACTGGGTGGGCCAAGCGGTCCTTATCTGCCGTCAAAATCTATGTTTCTATGTTTCTCTGTTTTTAGAAAAAGAGATTCTAAAAAGGTAAGTATAGAAAAGCCATAGGCAAAAAATGGTGTGAAACTGCATCCAAGCTTCCGCAGAGACCCATGCAATCGAGTTGATGGTGGGAAAGAACTGAGGAGAAAGCAGGGCCACTCACTCCTTCATAGGGTTGGTGATGTTGGCAGACGATGTCGGCATGGGTGCCGGGTGGCCCTAGTTGTACTGCTGAAAATCTTCTGTGTGGATACTGCTTCACCAGGGTGAAGTTCCATCTGTGGAACCTGATGACTGAGATACCCCTGAAAAATAAATGGTTGTTCCCTCAGCCTTCTGTGGGGGAAGGACACAGAGAGGTGTGGGCTCCTTATGGGCCTGGGTGAGGCCCGAGGCTGGTCAGGGGCAGGCGGAGGCTCCTGTGGCCTGGAAGCAGGAATGCACACTGCAAGCTCACACCTGGCCCTGCAGGAGAAAAAGTGTGCCCCATGGAAGCATGAGGCAGTCACCCTATGCCAGATCAAGGGTGACAACCATGAAAGATGCAGACACATTGTCCGCCTGCTACAAATCACAGTTCAGACTAACCTGCAGGCTACCTCATTGGTGTCATAGGATGCCTTTGCCTGGTGTCTTGCCAGCTGTAGGCCCTGTGCAGCAAGGTGTATGACTTGTCTGGTATGCTCACAGTCTGGCAAAGATGAGAGCAGCTGTCCCAGCATTACCCACAGGTGCCTGCCAAAGGACACCTGGTGCGCTTGGTGTGCCGAGATGCCCAACATGGTGCGCACAGCCAAGAAGACTCTTCAACCCCAGGCATCAAATTCAGCTGAGTCCAACTCTGGCAATGCACTGGATGCCTATGCCCAGAGGGAGTGTCCAGCAGCTGGACCCCAGAAGTGGAGTGTGGCATGGCTCCTGGAGACCCCAGGGGGTATGCAATACCTGCACTGAATGTCCCTCAGGGCTGGAGAGGGGGCAGAGGGATATAGCCAGGCATCTCTCAATGCCTCCACAAAAGGCCTAGGCCATGGAGGTATGACTGTATAGTCATGACTGTGCTTCCTGAGGAAGAATAGCATTAGACGTGCAGGATTGTGGCCTGAGATGTGGGACAGTTGAAGTTCCCCTCTTCATCTCTGCAAGGAACTGCTGGTAATGAGGGTACTCAGTGTCAGTGGATAAATGGAGGGAAGAGTCCTCTTCCTTAGAGGAGGAAGATGAAGACGAGCAGAAGGTGGACTCAGGAGGTGGTGGTGCTGGATTCTCAGGCTGGAAAACAGCCTGATCTAGTGCCCTGAGGTAAGTTGGGAAGGCACTCACTGAATCCCTGATTTGGTCCCAGGTCAAGGGCACCATATGACCTGAAATGCCCGGGAGAGCAAGAAGGGTAGGCAGAGAAGGAGGAGGAGGGTTGTGGCAGATCAGGCCAGATCCTCTGTCAGGGCTGCAAGAGTATACAAGGGACCTTGCCTGAGGGGAGGGCCTGAGCAACCCATCCACCTGGGAACACCCAACCATAGAGGGGTGGTCCAGGTGGTATCCTTGGGGGGGTACCCTCATGTAGGTAGATTGGAGCCATAGGGGTCCCACAGGGTGACACCTATCCCCACCTTCAGTAGGCCCAGATGGTTCTGGGGAGGCCAAAGGATCCAAGTCAGCACTTCAACTCCTGCTAGAGACCCCAGCAACTCTAGGCGTGAAGCCCAGCACCAACCAGGACCTACCATCCCCCACCTCACCAGAATGAGCTGTGCCCCTTGGGCAAGGCGTCAGGACACAACCAATGTCAAAACTCTGAGCTAAGGGGGTGCCATCATCACAAGCAGCAACAGAACCTCCCTCGGCGCCACAAAGTGCATCAGATTCGGTGCTAAAACCTGACCTGGCACCAAGGGTGGCGCTGGAACCCAACCCAGTGCAGTGCCCAGCACCAGCCCCTCTCCTGATGCTGGAATCATCTCTGGGACCTTCCATGGTGCCACAACAGAAGTGGGGTGGTGCCGAGACCAGCAGTGGGCTGAGAAGCCCCCAGGGACAATGACACAGACATCAAAGATCTAGGATTAGGCCCAAAAAGCCTTCCTTCATCATCAGGGCCCAGAAGCCAGTCAGGATCATGCTGGTACCTATCCCCTAGGTCATCCGACCACTCAGGGGATGTGATCCAGAAGATCTCCACCATGCCTCTGGCTCTAGAAACGTTCCCTCTCCCAGTGCCACAAGTGGCATCAGGAGGGGACCTGACAGTGTGGCCAGTGCTGCTTAGCTCACTGGCACTGGCTTCAGTGCCAGGAGCCAAAGCGGCACCAGCCCGATGTCCCAAGGAGCCCAAAGGTGTAGGCCCGATGTATAGCTCCAACCTTGCCACCGGGGGCGTATGGACCCCCGAGGGGTTGCTGGACTGGGAGGGGTGCCCAACTGGTCCCTTGGAGGGTGCCTGCTGTCCCACAGACCCCTTCCTCAGGGCAAGAAGAGGCCTGCTCTCCCTCAGTATGTATGGTACTGGGGAGAGGCTCATGGGAAGAGCCCAGGGACTTTGCCTTGGAGTCCCGTGTGTGACATCTGCCTCCAACAGTGGTGGTGGTGGGGGGGGGCGACTGACCCCACTTCATCGCGCAGATTTCTAGGGTGCAGAAGTCCACTGAGAAGCAGGCATTGCAGTTGTCCATACTGTGTTCCGCTCCAAGGCAGGTCCAGTAGCAGTCATGCTGGTCTCACACAAACAAGTTTCTCCCACAGGGGCACTAACGCACAGGGGGAGACCCTGTCTTCTTAGATTTTTTAGGCTCCTGAGATCCGGACATGACTGACTATGGAAAATAATTAAAACACAGCAAAAACAGAGCTTGGCCTCGTAAAAATGAACAGGAAGGAAAGCGGCGATGGAAAATATTGAAAAGAAGGGTTATGGCATTGAGCAAGTGGTGATGAGCAGAACTAGGCCAAACTATGCAGCTGTAAATGGCGCACATTCTCACAGAGTGTTACCTTGACTGCGGTAAGAACAGAACTGAGGAGAGCAAGGGGCCAGCATCGGTTAGTATCCAACCTATGAGTGCCATGTCATATATTTGCCTCATGGGCAGGGCCATCCCCGATGTCAGTCCCCTAGCTCTAAAGTTTTAAAACTGTACACTCCCACGGGGTACTGGTTCCTCCGGCACAGACCCACAAATAATGAATGTTGAAGATTGATTCTTGGAAGATTAATGTTTTCCAAGTGAGGTATTTGAGTTCAGTTGTGGCCATTGGTTCAAAGGGAGGAGACACTATAGGGCAAAGGACAAATTTAGGTCCCAAGCTGGAATGGATATTCTCACTGGTATATGAGACAACCCCTGAAAGAATCTCTTAAATACTGGATGCTCAAACAGGAACTCTGCTGCAGTCTTGGACCTGTGTGCAGATACTTCTGACAAATTATTTGAAACATATTTTACCAGGTAGGCAAGCACAGCCCTAAATGGCTTGTTTCCAGCTGCAATCCTGGGAGGCAGGGAATAGGGAAGGAGCATCAAGGACAAGGCATAACAAAGCAGGGTACACTATAAGACTGCCATAATATATAGAGTTTAAATTAGTACAACAAGATAACAGTGTTGTGTGCCAAGAGGAATACATAGGGGACTATTTACAAGGTCCTGCTGTAGATACAGTATGGTACATCACAAGTACATAAGTAGAAACAGACTGATATGATACAAATAAAAATAGGGTAGGGCTGGGTTTAAGGGCAATGAACTAACACTTTGTATGGGCCAGACTGGAAATTTGGACACAGGTAGAATAAAATGTTTACGAGACCATGTGTATAAGACTTGAGGTCCCCTTGGGACAGTTAGGACGTGGCAAATGGGTCTTGAGGTGTTCCTCATTCAAGATTCTAGTGGAGTGGAATCTGGGGAGGTAGTTAAGTGTGCTTGTAACACGGCACAGCAGAGAGCACCCAAAGGGAGGATTGGCATTGGCTGAAGTGGCCCAGGTGACACCAACCGAGCGGTGGTTAGCCCACAGGTAACGCCCGCTCGGTTAGTGCCACCTGTGGCCACCGCAGCAGTAGAGGGGACCCTCATGTTCCGTCACCACCCCCTCATGCCACCCGCGGCACTCGCGAGCCGCAGCCTGCTAGTGCTCACCTGCCAGGTACCGTGCTGTCACCAGTGGGTGACAGAGGCGAGCCGTGGAGAGTCCCGTAAGTTGCCACAGCTGCACCGTAGCACAGCAAGGAGAAAGTGGCAGCTGCTTTCACATCCACAGCATGACGGTGCACGGGCCAGTAACGTTCTCCTGCCTCCCGCAGGACAGCCGGCCTCTGTAAGGAAGAGAACAGCATGACGTTGTCACCAGAGCGATGCAGTGCCGCACGGCCCTGGAACCCACCCACCACCAAGAAATCTGTATCCCTCGCACCCGACAGCTGCAAGCGCCGTGAATCTTTGCGCTACACAGCCGCCCGCCACCCTGCACCTTTTTGACCACTCCGATATCACCGGGACTTTCCCCCAACCCGCACCACGATGGTCGACGGATAGTGGACTGAGCCCTGTAAGCGACTGTACTATCTGCTGTCACTGTAAGTTTAATAAATCCTTATCGTTCAGCAGATTGTCTCCTTGTCCCTGTGTCCGTAGGCTTGCCGGCTGCAAGGTGCACACACCGGTAACATAGGCTTGTTGCCGCCGCAACGAGCCTATGTTACAAGTGCATTAATCACCTCCAGCGTCGGGCTCTGCCGGTGATTAATGCCCGCTGGGCGGTTGGACCTCTCGGGCTTCGCCCTCAGGCACCAACCCCCCCCCCAGTGAACATTAATCCACCTGCAGAGCCCTCCTCTGTCGGTGATTAATGCTTACAAGGAAGGCTATTCCATATGATTGCAAGACTGTACAGGGTTGAAGCTTGCCCTGCATTGAGCCTGCACTGAGGAATATGGAATCAATTGCCATTTCCCAAGTGTAAGGAATAGGCAGGATTTTGAAGTGAATGAATATGTGTTTGAGACAGCCTGAGAATTTTGCCACCCAGTATCTAACCCTGATCAGGGCAGTGTGAAGGGAGTGCAGCAGAGCTCTTTGAACATAGTGCAATAACGAGTTTGGGAAGACAGGCCAAAAAACTTTACAAAGGGCATTGAAGTGAGTGTGGGTGAGTTTGGATAAATGCATCATGAGATGTGATGCCCTTAGGCCTTGGGATATTAGGTGCAGCAAGTAGTCAAGGATTAGGGATATCTCAGCTTTGTTACCTGAATGAGAATTGTTCTCACACCAGATAGAGGATCTTCCCCATTTTTTTTTTTCAACTTTCTTTATGCACCGACCTAACCGGGGCATCTCTCGGGGATCCATGCTCTGCTCATCAGCTCAACCACCCATCTAAACTGCACTCCTGTCAGTCAGGACCACGGGCTTTCTGACCCCAAGCAGAGGCCCGCGAGTCCCCAAGGGAGAGTTGAGAGTTTCGGCTGACATTGGGTGCGTGGCCGGGGCAACTGATGGTCCTGTCGCCTCACCCGGTGGTAGGAGGTTTTCCGTTTTCTCCCTATTGGCTGAAATGCAATGCACTTCAGCGATGCTGCTCCTGAGCATGCCCGAGAAGGAGCCGACACCCAGCCAATCCTCTCTTTCTGGCTTCCCGACTGCTATGGCCCCCGATGTCACCAGAGCCCACTAGACTGCGGGAGCGGCATGACCTCACTCCTCACCCCAGGCAGGGTGAGCTGTCCTCCGTACGCTCAATCCCTGCCCTCCCCTGCCGACCCCCAGCATCCAGCGCCTCAACCCTCAGCGCCACCAGACCGGATCTTTCCCATTTTGATGCATACGTATTCCTAATGGCTAACCTTCCTTGCCACCTTCAGAATTTCCATGACCTGGATTGAAAGATATATGACTATTTCAAAAACCCAGCACTCGCCACCTTAAAAATATCAGATAACACTTGTCACATAAAAAGCAGCTTTATTTAGATAACAGACACTGTATGCCCACCTGACACATTCCGGACAGGGTCCTTTATCAAAGGCAAAGTACTTTATCTGATACATGTTGCAAAAATGAAACTCGTACTTGCACAAGTTTACAGACACCTGGGTGCCATGTTGTGGTGTGCATGAGTGGGAGCAGTGAACTGCTCAGGATTTACTCACTATGAAAAATAGAGAGAAATATAATCAAAACGAGCCAAATTGCTGAGCAGCATGTTTTTATATGAAGGCTACTACATCAGATGGCTGTAGGTACTGTTTTTATATGAGACTTAAAAAAATCAGTTAGAAGCTAACAGTGTGCTGTGTATCATTGTGCTTAAAAAACTTTGGAAAGCATTTAAAATATGCTGTTTTTTACAACAAATCATCTGCTGTGTCTTGTGCCTCTAGATCATCAATTATTTCTGTTATTTGTTGTGATTTCGTTAGTTTAAAGTTTCTGTATTCTGTGTAGTGAGGCAGTGCTATGGGGGGAGGGGAGCTGAGCTGCAGCAACTTCCAGTAAGAATAAGGCAGGCTAGGCAGTCTTTTCTGTCTTACCAGGCAGCGCTGTTGTAGTCAGTATTTTGTGTGAATTCTTTTCCCGATTTCTGTGGTTTGTTATTTTAATTCTGTAGAACAGTTAGGTGTGTTTTATTGAATTATTTTTGACACTGAACTTTGAGTATCCTGATTTCACTTTTGTTTATTGAGAGAAGTTAGGTTTTTTTGGTGTGCATTGTAACGTTGTGATATTTACCTGATTTGTTGTATCTTGCATGTGTCCCCTTAGTCCCTGAAATTCTTGTTTTGTATTGTTTGTGTAAAAAAAACAAAAAAAAACAACTGGGGCTGGCCCATCGGTGCAGCAGCTTGATTTCCACTTGTGACGTCGGCAACCCGGGTTCGGGAACGGACTCTGGTCGCTGGAAGGCCAGCCGGGGGAGAAGGCTTGAGCGTCCCAGGTCTGCTCGCCTTCTCTGGGGGGAGGGAGGGGATCAAGATCCGCAGCTTGCCTGACCCCGGGCAGAGACCCAAGGTACAGGAAGTCCTGCAGCTTGCAGGAGGGACTGGTGGGAGCTGTGTGGTGGATGTCAGTGGGTAGCGCCTTAACGTCAGGGCGCACTCCATATAGGGAAGAAAAGGAGGAAACAGCACCGCCGGAGTACAGGTAGACGGAGCACCAGTACCGATCCTAATTGCGACTGCCTGCCTGGCCACTGGGGGACCTGATGAAACTTAGAAGATATCAGGGCATCAGGGACCTGCCCCATACCCACCTGGGTGGTACATCCACAGCTCCATGAGGGAACCCCTGGGGACTCAGTTAAGGCAAGTAGTGAGGTGGTACTTAGATGTCTCCCGAAGAAGTGTAGCTCCGGGGTGGGGAAGGAGGAGAAACAGAAAAGCAAACAAAAAAAAAAATGATGGCAGTGCAGGTGCTCATGGTGATTCTAGTTCAGGAGGACCTTAAACTTCAACAGAGGGCACTGCCACTTTCATAGGTGTGCCCACTGCCCCACCGTTACATGGGAACTTCCCTTACACCCTCCATGAACCACTGCCAGCGTAGATGGCCACTACCCCCCCCCACTCACCGCTTCCCTCTGCATTTTCTCCCAGTTGGCCCAGTGATTTGCCAGGAGATGTATCCTCTGGCCCCCGTATCTCTGTGAGTCCCCTGCTTGCCCTGGTGGACATGTTTATTAAAAAGCTTGCAAGTGACCACACTGTGGTCAGTAGAGCCACAGGTAACAAAAGACCACACAAGTGGAAATACCTCATAAGAGAGGACTTGGGGTATGTATGAGTACTACAAAAATAAGTCCATAAGACATACCAACTGAAAATAGACATATAAAAACATAAAAATTAAAAAAAAATGGAAATTCCCATAGGCAAACACTGCAACTTTAATAAGCCGTAACTCTGTCAATCTTTGGACAATCTATATATCAGAAAAAGGTCTCAGTGAGTACTACAAGACTAAGTCTCTAAAAAATACTAACTCAATATAGACATGTAAAAAACCATAAAAATTTTTAAAATTAAAATTCCCATAGGATAATATTACAACTTTAATAAGCCATAACCCCTGTCAGTCTTTGGAATTAAGCTACAGTCTGTATATTAAAAAAGGACTCAGTCTGGCTCCATGACGGTGAGCGATGGGTGTTAGTTTGTCACACTGGTGATTCAGGTTCGCGTCCTGAGCCTGGACGTCAGGAGCAGAGACTGGCAGGTAGTACGCTAAGAGCGTCCCTCTGACAGTTCCCTTCCTGGGGGTTGGGACAGTACCAAAGTGCTTGTTAGGTGACTCCTGGCAGGTTTTATTTCAAAATGGCGACATGTGTACATTGCCGAAAAACCAAAATGGCGATGTACTCTCCCAGGGAAGACACCGGGTGAAAACAATGCCTCCGCACCCTCCTTAGTAAGATTCTCAACTCCGGGGCGGGGGGAGGTGGCATGTTGCAGAGAGAGGAAACTTGTAAAAAAAAAAAATACTCTCACCCACAAAACACAAAATACTGTGTGCCTCCCCAGCCCCGAACCCTGCACCCTCCCCACTGTAACCAGTCACCCTCACCCCCACACCACATGGCCAGCTCAGCAGCCTCTTGTTACACTACCTCCCACATACCTTCCATCCTGTTCTGTTCCCCCTCCTGTTCTTCCAGTGACCTTCTTGTTCACCCCTCGCTACCCTTTCAGGGTAGCTCAGATGACGAGCACTGAAACTGAGTCACTCATATTCAAGTCGCTCAAGTTCAGTCACCGTTTTGATGGGATACCCTCCTAGCAGTGGCATGTGGCAGGCTTTCTTGGCAGCATAAGCCTTGACACGCTGCTGAATGCCCCCACCGCTGGCATGCCGCTGCGGCCAGACCAGTATGTGGGAGGTGGGTGGGAAAGGGAGAAAATGGAAAATTGTCACTCGGCTGACCAGATGATGGTCACCCAGATACCTTCTCTCCACGAAGCCCTGGGAGTAGCCTCCAGAGCCGTTGTGCGCCCGGCATGGATTTGGACCCTGTCTCCTCTCTTGTGGGCCCAGGGAGGGGGGCCCCTGGCGAAGGGATATACCAGGTCACGACACATGGGGAATGGTGGATGGTGCTGAGGGGAAAGGTGCGGGGCTCCATTGGCAGCCTGAAGGAGTGGCTGGCCAGGGGTCTGGGAGGAGCAAAAAAAAGAAAAAGGTCTCAATGATTACTATAGAACTAAGTCCCTAAGAAATACCAACTGACAATAGACACATAAAAACCTAAAAATGGAAATTCCCATAGGATAACATTGCAACTTTAACAAACGTAACTCTGTCGGTCTTTGGAGTTTAGGGACAATCTATATATCAAAAAAAGGTCTTATTGAGTACTACAGGGCTAAGCCCTAAGAAATACAGTACAGTACAGCTGAAAATAAACATATAAAAAAACATAAAAATTAAGAAGTGAAAATTCCCATAGAATAACACTGAAACTTTAACAAGCCATAATTACATCAGTCTTTGGAGTTAAGGAACAATCTATGACAGGAATAACACATATTACCCCCAGAACATTCATGGGGTATGCACGGGAACCTCACAATTACCTACCAACTTCACTATGGTGCCAAATACACAATTTAAGTTAAATAATCATGTAGAATGCATCATATCTGTATGTTCTCTTTGTTTAGTACCACAACAGGTTTCAGATAAACTCAGCAAAAATTTACCGAGTTATCCTACAAAAGCTATAAGGAGTAGTTGGTGGAAGTGGGGTTTGTGGCATTTCTGCTGCCAAATTATTCTCTGCCACATCTGTGGCATCCATGCTGGTGTGTGCCGGAGGAGGCAGCAACAAGAGGATCACTCTGAGGGGTAGCAAAATCTCTGGCTCAGGAACAATGGTCAAGGAGAAGGTTGCTGGTGTCCCCTTCGCTGCAGGTGGTGGTGGCACTGAGCCTGATCTGGATCATGGGTCCCCAGTGTGGATATGTGGACCAGTGGCCAAAGAGCTGGTAGCTCCTTTCTGTTTATCATAGCACATTGGATACAGGTACCTGGGGTAGTATTGGATTCTGCCCTGGGGAAAAATTGTACTGAGCCCAATTGCAGTGGTAGCAACACTCTGGGTATTTGCCGGCATGTCTCTTGGGCAGTGAAGACTGTAACTGGATCACAGACATAGGTCAGAAATTGTTAAAATTGCTCCTGACTGAGACTGATGAGTAGATGCAGCCTGTGGTGGTGGTACCATGGGGGATGGGGGTGGCACAGGGTCTTCAATCTGCGGAGTTGGGGGGGCAGGGGACTGCAGACCTTGAGACTTTTGTGCATCAGTAGCTTCAATCTGACCCAGCTTCGCCTTGGTGTACCCTAAGTTACAGGCAGAGTTGCCAGACAAAGCTACCAATGGCACATTTCCTATTAAATAGAAAAACTTTGCAAAATTATCGTGGAGGCAGCTTTGGCATCTTCGCCTTAACTTCGTCAGCGAATTAGAACTTTGCAACATCTCTTGTCAGTGCTTTTGATCATCATGGCCATCACTTTACTGGTGCCCCTTGACCTTGTCCTTGTGGCCAGTCAGGGTGCAAGATTTGAAAGAAGGAACCCAGAGCCTTATAAATTGCTGAAGGACCTAGTAATGGACAGTAGAGTATAGAAACATAGACACTGATGTAGAAAAAGACCAATGGTCCATCCAGACTGCCCATTAAAATACTGTATACTGTATGCCTACCTGTATTCAAACCGCTTATCCTTTGCCTACTAAGTAAATGCACATTCAGTGTACTACTGAGCTGTAGGAAGAATTCTTAAGTCCCTGACAGGATTCTGGTAAGCAAACACACATTCAGTGTGGCACCAAGCTGCAGAAAAGACAAAAACCGGTAGTACCAAATTTCATAAAGGTCATTTGCCTTCTCTGAGGATCGAACTCAGGACCTTCAAATTATGAGACTGACACACTGCCTACTACACTAGGAAGGTAAAAGTGCATTTTGTCAGTGAATGAGATGTCAGAAATTGGACCCTCAGAACTGCTTGTGACTGATAAACAGCCAGTAGAATAAATGGGAGCTGTGCTTTCCTGCAAGAAGAGTATGGGCTGGGCTTCCATTTGTGGGAAACCTTGGTGAAGAAGGACTGCTATCGGGGTGCTGCTGTGCAGCTAAACAGGAAAGCAGCACTCACTCAAGCTCCCTTGAGAAAATCTTTATAAAACATAATTTTATCTTGTTTTGGGCAGATTTCTTTAATTGTAACCAGCTGACCTGCTCTGTTTAACAGCCTACTATGAAAATGAGGACGCCTAGGGGCGCTGCTGCAGCTCCTTCTGAATTTTTTACACCAAAACACCACAAAACTGGTGGTGGGCCTAAACAGCAAGTTGGAATACCAATCTCAGGTGATTCAGTGGCTGACAAAGTCACACTGGCTACAGTTAACACAATTTTGGGACAACTTATAAAAACAGTTCAGGATTTGGATTGGAAATTCGACGTTTTGCATCCCCAAATGTCAGCACTTGAGACCAGAATGGACGTGGTGGACGAGATCGTAGCCAGGACCGAGACATCAGTAGTAAAAAAAAAAATACAGATGTCACCACTAAATTAATGAAAGAAAATGGTCTCTTTCATCAGAGACTGGAGACAGTAGAAAACCTGTCTAGAGAAAGGACTTTAAGAGTAGTGGGACTGCCAGAATTGGCTGAGGGAGAAGACTACAAAGAATTTGCCAGATCAATGTTCAGTGCTGTTTTGCATTTGTCTGAGGAGGAATCTACCTTTTCCATTGAGAAAGCTTACCAGTTCACCCCGTGGCAGGCAGCCACATCCTCATCTACCCCATGGACCTTTCTTATTATTTTCACCAGAATGGGTGACTTACGGAGATTCCACTATTTTCTTATATCCAGATTTGTTCTACAGCACCCAGCAGAGGAGAAAATCCTTCGATGGCATGAGGAGTCGCTTGCGAAATGTAAGAATACAGCACCAGCTCAGGGCCGGATTAAGGCATAGGCTACATAGGCACAGGCCTACGGCCCCTGCCTGCCAGGGGGCCTCCAGCAATCCCCAACATATATTTACTATGTTTCCTTTTCTTTCTGCCTGAGCTGCATGTTTTTTGTAAAGGACTCAGCCACTTGAGTAAGTCAGGGGCTGAACTGTGACATGACTCTCACCTCCCTGATTAGGTGTTAAGTGCAGCTGACAGCTTCAGGGGCCCCAGCCAGAATGACCTTTAAGGTGTGAACAAGTCCATTTCTTTTGCTTTGTCTCCCACACCCATTTAGAATCCCAGCTTAGAATCTCACTCTTAACTATAAAAGATCAACAGTACAATTATGTGTGTATGCTTTATATTTTATCTTAAGTATCTGTTTTATTGGTTTAGGCAACCTTGTATCATCCTTGAAATTTGAATGTAAGCAATAGCTTAATTTGCTTGAAACCCTTGTACTGTGTTTGACTCTGGGTTGCTTTACCCTCCGCATTCAGATGAAATACCTTTCAATGCATTGCTCATTACCTTTGTACCATACTTGACTCTGGGTTGTTTTACGCTCTGCATTCATTTGTAATACCTTTCATTGTATTGTCCCCTTCTCTTGTTTTGTACTTCCATGATATGGAATCTTTGCAAAGGAGTCTCTGATTCAAAGGTTTGTAATTCTGATATCACTCCTAAAATTAAGAAATCTACAATAAGTTTCAATGGTACAATTAAAAATCATACTTTTTATTTTATTTTTTTTTTTTAATTCTCTCATCTCGCTCACACTGATACAGTTCTGTTTTAAGGTTGAACAAATGAGTGTATTTCAAGATTCCCATCAGTAAATCTTGCCATTTATGGATCCTGGCTTACTTATCGATAACAGAAATGTTTGATTCTGGGAATGATTTCAAATTCTTCCAATAATCACTCGCTTTGCAATATAATCTCTAAAGTTCATAACCCCCCGTAGTAAACCACAAACTTAACTCCTACACCACCCAGGACCGAGCCTCTTCTACAGATCAGTCCCTACCCAACCCAACAAAACTCCCACATCCTCCCACAGGTGTCAGTGTGGTTCAGTTGGTAGCACATCCACCTCTGGACCAGAAGGTTGTGGGTTCTCGCCCACACCAGGATTGGACTTGCACCTAAAAATCGCTGACATCTGAGTGCAGTATTGGGGGGTGCTGTACTGCTGGGGTGTGCCATCCTTCGGATGAGACTTTAAACCACGGTCCCTTCTGCCCAACCTGGTGTTGTCCTGGTGGAAGTAAAAGAACCCAGGGCACTCTTTGCAAAGAGCAGGGAGCATTCCTGGTGTCCTGGCCAACATTCCCCTTCCCATAAACTGGTTCATGCAATTATCTAGGCTGTGAGTGGGTGATGATGTGCGATATTGCCGCCACCACACATTGTCACTTCACTACCAGTCTAGCATTGCTTGTAAAGTGCTTTGGGATACTGTGTATGAAAAGCACTATGAAAATGCTGATTCCTCTTCTTCTTCATCCTAGCTCATACTACCTGACAGGACAATATGATAACACCCAGACTGCGAGTGCACACATGTGTGTCTGGGGGTGGGGGGGCTTTGGAGAAGTGCAAATCATGACATTTCACTTACAAAAAATTATTTTTACCAGGCCTATTATTATTTTCTCTAAATTATCAAAACACAAGCTATTATTATTTTTCCATACTGATAGTATTAGTTTCATTAATTTTTAAGTATTTTATGCCACTTTTTAGGGACTGTAAGAACATTGTTTTTATGTTTCAGTAACTGATAAGCAATAACCAAGAGGTGTGGTCATGGCAAAGGGGCATGGTTACAGTGAGGGGAGGCCCCAGGTTGCGTTGATCTGGCCCTGCACCAGCTCTTGCTCCCTGCCAAGCTACGTCTCTTCTGGAATGGCCAGGTATATCTTTTCAACGATTCTAAAGATGCAAACAAACTGGTATGTAGGATTGAGTCTGAACGTGAAAAGGAAGGGGTGGGGTAGTCTCCCTCTGACGACGCATGATTTTGACCTGAGTACCATGGGGCTGTTTGACTTTTATTACTGAGTTGAGATCCGACTCTAGTTTGAACTGTGTCTATTTTCTCTTTGTGAGCTTCTCACACAACGAATAGGCCATTTATCTGGGAAAAAAATAGGAATAGGGCTAAAGTAGGCATTGTATTGACCTTTATTATAATGTATATGCGCCTGAGGTGCTTTGTACTGTCTTTTGGATCTGGGAAAGATGGCAGTTCCCCTCCTACACTTTTGCGAATCCTGCTTGCCCCCGCTTCCTTCTTAGACAGAGAGATGGTGCTATATCTGGATTCTGCTTCCGCGGAGGTCATTTACGCAAAGGGCTGTTTGGATTTCTTGTACTGTAACAGTGAGCAGAATGGAAACATACTCATGAACCTCTGGTGTTTGCCATAATACAGTTCATGCATCAGTTCTTGGATGTACTGGTTAGAGTTTATTTGGCTACGTGGTATTGTACTATACTAACTATTAGGGTTCCAGGGGCAATCTACCAGTTGCCCTACACGTTTAAGCATTTAAGGGCATATTTGTGTCTCTGGGGGTCTGGGGAGAATTTTCCTAATCTAACATTTTTTTATGTATGTTCCTATTTGGGATTAAGTTGGCAAAAGGCCATAATGGTAACAGGTTAAATCGTAATTCATTCCTGATGTATAATCCCCATTAAGTTTCCTGGGCTGTATGCCTTGGCTAAATATATTGTTTGATAACTACCCCATTATGTACCTACTGGAATGATGTTCATTGATATCCTTTGTAAATAAGATAATTTATATGATAATTGCTAATATGTTATCCATCTATGAATTTTTCTTTGAAAGATTTCTTGCAAAAGCTAATAAAAATTAAGAAGGAAAAAAAAGGACTGCTACCCTAGAAAATGATCTCCTTTAAAACAGTAATTCCATTTTATCAGCTAAGAGACTGGTTTTGCTCAGTAAATCAGAAAGATGCTTACTTCCACATTCCAAGAAGAGCA
Organism: Neoceratodus forsteri; assembly: GCA_016271365.2. Lineage (NCBI taxonomy): Eukaryota > Metazoa > Chordata > Ceratodontiformes > Ceratodontidae > Neoceratodus > Neoceratodus forsteri. The sequence goes on from CM057451.1 coordinate 245,110,776, forward strand.
AGCCACAGAAAAGTTCTAACATCAGAGTACGTATGGGTTATTACCAATGCAAGGCAATAGCCTTCGAACTAACCTCTGCCCCAGGAGAATTTACAAACAACCTGACGCTAGTAGTATCACCACTTCAAAGAAATAGAGAGACAGTCTATCCATACTTAAAGAATGTGTTATTGTGTGGGAGAACCAGGGAAAAGCCCTGTCATCAATGGAGCAAACTATAGTCATCTGTCCACCCCTCACTATATTACCCATTTTACATCTTACAATCTTGTATAGCTTCACTGTAATCTAATTTGAATTTTACGCCACCATGATTTTCTTACAGATATCTTGCCATACTGTAAATTGGTTGCCTGCTCCCTCAGCTCTCATCCTGGCTATCCCCATAACCAATGTACTTTGTACAAGTTTTACATCTCGTTCTCTGAAATTCATTACTTGTGTTGTGATTGTATTGTCCATGCACATGCACCTCCTGTTGTTGCTTTGCTGTTGCTGTTTCACTCCCTGCTGTATCCCTTCCCCTGAGGCGTACCTGGAAATGAGCCCCAGCCCAGTGTGCCTATCCCAGTCACCAAATTGTAAGTGCATAAACAAACAATATCAAGGTGGATGGTATCTACAATACATTTCTGCTGTACCAAGGCAGGGGAAATTAACCCCGGATGACATGAAAGCACACTCCACTTGGAATACAGCGGTATCAGTGTCAGCTTCCTTTTTTTGACTTTCTCTCCTTTTCAGATTTAACTGTCAGCTTTTATCTACTCTTCTATCCCTCTTCCTATTTCTGTTTTCCTTTCTGATCTACTTTTTTAGAGGACACCCGAGTTGTCTTGGCCGTGGTTGTATATGGTCTGATCTTCCTGGACATAAAGTCTCCAACACTCATTCACACTGAAGGGATCTATGCTGGAAGCGCTAGGACCCAGCGGGAGCAAACTTTTTGCAAGAGGGCCAGCACCGGTGATGGAGCCACAAGGAGCGGCACCACGAGCCTCGGCACCTGCGGTAATGACTATCTCGGCGTCGACCCTCCAACTGCCTCAGTTCCTTTTTTCCCCGCTGTCGAGTGCTCTTCAGTGACAACGTCATTTGCCCGCCGGGAGTCAAACTTCAAACTAGCAGCATAGTTTTTAGTTTATTGTTTTGTAATTTATCTATGAATAAATCCGTGTACATGCACCTCCTGTTGTTGTTGCTTTGCTGTTGCTGTTTCGCTTTCTGCTGTATCCCTTCCCCTGGGGCACACCTGGAAATGAGCCCTGGCTCAGTGTGCCTATCCCAGTCACCAAACTGTAAATGCATAAACAAACAATATCAAGGTGGATGGTATCTACAATAAATTTCTGCTGTACCAAGGCAGGGGAAATTAACCCCAGATGACATGAAAGCACATTCCACTTGGAATACAGCAGTATCAGTGTCAGCTTTCTTTTTTTGACTTCCTCTCCTTTTCAGCTTTTAGCTGTCAGCTTTTATGTACTCTTCTATCCCTTTTCCTATTGCTATTTTCCTTTCTCGTCTACTTTTTTAGGGGACACCCAAGTTGTCTTGTCCGTGGTTGTATATGGTCTGATCTTCCTAGACATGAAGTCTCCAACACTCATTCACACTGAAGGGATCTATGCTGGAAGCACTAGGACCCAGCGGGAGCAAACTTTTTGCAAGAGGGCCAACGCCAGAGATGGAGCCGTGAGGAGTGGTGCTACGAGCCTCGGCGCGTGCAGTAATGACTATCTCGGCATCGACCCTCCAACTGCCTCAGTTCCTTTTTTTCCCCACCGTCGATTGCGCTTCAGTGACACCGTCGCTTGCCCACCGGGAGTCAAACTTCAAACTAGCAGCATAGTTTTCAGTTTATTGTTTTGTAATTTATCTATGAATAAGTACCGCTTACTTTTAAATTTTGGTTATTAAGAAAAAGAAGTCTTCAGCCCTCCATTGACAGAGTCAGTCAGGTGATGGTAGGGAGAATTTGTATGAAAGCTGTTCAGTCAGCCAGGCTGGGTCCGGTCCGCCACCCTCTCCAGAGGGAGGGTCCGACAACGGACAGTCCGATGCCAGGGGGGATGGGCGGTCCCCCCGGAAGCATAATTGAAAACGGTCGCACTCTCAGCACCGTTCGGCCTCGAGCTCTTCTTCGGCCCACAGGTCTAAAAAGAGAAGGCATCACTCGAGGTTGCCTTCTGGTATGTCTGCTTGTTGACGGTGGGTCACTGGGGTCAGATGCCGGTCTCTTCCTCCAGAGTTGCCGGTTTCTGTCTCCAGTGACCAACCTCTTCGACATTGGAGCCCTTCCCTGCCTTCTGAAAGGGCTTCTGATGAGCAGTTTCATCAATGGGCTGCTCTAATGGAGCAATGGGCTTGGAGGTTGGTCTAGCTGCCTGGCCTGGTCACTCTGAGGCCTTCGGGCCCTTCAGGGGAGCAGGTAGGGCAGTTGGACCTTCCAAGTTGCGCAGCGCTATCTTCGGTGCCGTCAATTCCGCTCTCAGGTGTTTTCCCCCTCACATGGCTACGGCGCAGGGGGCCACACTGATGCCTTTATCTCCTAGTATTCTTCCTTCTTTTTCTTCAAATCAGAGTCTTTGGGGGCCCTGGATTGCTTTCAATGCTGTCGGGAGCTCTCTCAGCGTCGATGGGTCTCTCGGCATCATCCTTGGTGTCTGCACACTTGTCGGTGCCATCCTCGGCGCTGATGCGCCTATCAGCACCATCCTTGGTGCCGCTGGATTTGTCAGCGCCGTCCTCACGCTGCTGGGTTTGTCGGCTTAGCGCCATCCTCGGTTTTGATGCACCTGTCAGCACTGTGTGCTAGGTAGCTTCCGACGGTGCCATCTCCCTTGCCTTCGACGCCATGTTCTTCTTCGGCACTGACACTTGGTGCGGCACTGTCCAGCCTTCAGGGGTTCTCAACTCCGAATCCTTTCTCTTTTTTGTTTCATTCTGATTTTCACTCCTTTCCTGTCCATACGGTCCCTCCTGGACTGTCAGGAGATGACATTGAGCCTGATCCAGATCTTCAACTGGGTGATGATGTTGAAGGAGCAGGGATCAATCCTGCTGCATAGCCTGTGGTTGAAGACATGTCATTGAAGTCTCTGCTGAAAAATTGAATACTACTTTCTCTCTCCAGACTACTGATATTAATCCTGAGAAGCCCTTAAGACTCCAATATCTTCATGTCCCAGAGATCCCTATGGATTTAACTCCCTCGGTACAGCCATCTTTTGAGACGCTCTCTCAGATGGTATGGAATAATCCCGCTCTCATTCCTTCTGTGGCTAAGTCAATAGACAGGAAGTATGCTGCTCCCAAGGATCAACCCATTTTGGCCTCCCAGGCCTTTGTGGACCCTATTGTAGTCCTGGTTGAGAATGATAAGGCCATTCTTCCTCAGGCATCTACAGCCTGGCCTATAAACAAAGAATCTCTCAAGATAGACACTTTAGGTAAGAGAGTCTTTGCTGCCTCTACCCTGGGTATGTGTATTGCCAGCTACCAGTGCTGTTTCTCTCAATATGAGTATGTTCTTTGGCATTCGCTCAAACAAACGGTGGGAGCTCTGCCCGAGTCGGACACTAGTTCAGAGCTACTTCAGACCATAACCAGGGTTATCGAGTCCAACAACCAGCAGGTTAAAGCAGCTTTGGACACTTTCTATACTGCTTCCCGGGCAGCTGTGGCGGGCATTTGTACCCACTGTCACTCCTGGCTACGCACTTCGGGCTTCATGAATGATGCCCAACAGCAGGTCATGGCGTTACCTTTTGACAGTATGTATCTGTTCGGACCTCAAGTAGAGCAAGCTCTGGAGGCCACGCATTAGACTAGGCCGTCCATTAAAACGGGTTCCTCGACCCGCCTCCCACCCTTCTTGGGGTACGTCGCCAATTTCACAACCATCAGTCCTTCGGGACAAGGGCAGGAGGTTTTAACAAAAACCAAGCCACCCAGCCTCAAAAGAAAATGCAACAGAAGGCACAAGGGCCCAAAGCGCCCAGTACCACCTTCTGAGTCTCTGGACCAGGTCTCACCTCAACTGCCCGAGGGGGACTCTTCCTCAGCAGTGGGAGGATGTCTGACTCAGTTCTACAACTACTGGAAGTCCATAACATCAGACAAATGGGTCCTCTGGATAATCCGCGAAGGGTACTCCCTCAACTTTTCAGAAGCCCCTCCAGATTGTCCCCCCAAATGACAGCCCAGGCTGTCAACAATACAGTCAGTCCTTCTTGCCTCAGAGATACAAGGCCTTCTGAACAACAGGGCAGTAGAAATAGTTCCACTAGATCAATGAAACACAGGTTTCTACTCCCATTACTTCCTGGTCCCAAAAAAGACAGGTGGCATGCACCCCATTCTGGACCTCAGAAAGTTAAACAAGTTTCTTTTCAAGGAAAGGTTCAAGATAATATCGCTCGGGACCCTTGTTACTCTTGCTTCATCAACATGATTGGCTAGCTTCCCTGGACATGCAGGATGCTAGTCAACATATCTCTATACACCCGAAGCATCACAAATACCTTTGGTTTGTAGCTCTGGGCCAGCATTATCAGTTCAGAGTCCTGCTCTTTGGGTTATCCTCAGCATCACGAGTTTTTACCAAGTGTTGTGCAATTCTCGCAGTGCATCTCAGAAAGGTTGGAATTCAAGTGTTCCCATATCTGGACAACTGGCTTCTAGCAAGCCCTTCCAGGCAAGGAACTCTCGACGCCGTAGCCATGGCATCAAATTGTCTCATGTCCATGGGAGTCCTGCTAAACCTCAAGAAATCACAGTTGCAGCCCTCCCAGAAGCTCCTTTTCATAGGAACTCTTCTGGACACTTCCTGTGTGAAAGTCTTTCTTCCAGAGGACAGAAGGAGCGATATCCTACAGATGTCCCGATGCATCAGAGAGAACAGCTCAGTTCGAGCTATCTCGATGCAATGGATGCTGGGTCTCATGGCATCCTCGGTGTTCACTGTACCCCTAGCATGCCTCCACATGAGAACCTCTTAATGGATGCTCAGTACTCACTGGTCCCCAACCACTCATCCTCAGTCCTTTCTCATCAAGGTGACAGAACCTTTAAAGAGGTCACTCACCCGGTGGTGGCAAGAGGACACCCTTCTGGAAGGGTATCCCTTTGCTCCCCTGGATCATCAGATTTCCATTACCACAGACGCGTCCATGATAGGGTGGGGAGCTCACTGTCAGAATCATCACACCCAAGGGACGTGGACTCAGGACGAGTCCCAGCTTCACATAAATGTCCTGGAAATGAGAGCCATCCTTTATGCAGTCCGGGCTTTGAAGGATATTCTCTGTCACAAGAACATTCTCCTTCAAATGGACAACAAATCAGTGATGTATTACATCAACAAACAGGGCGGTGCACACTCTTACCCGTTATGCAGGGAAGCCATGAGAGTGTGGAAATGGTGCCTAGAGCACAAGGCTCTAATTCAGGTGGTCTACCTGCTGAGAGTGCAGAACGAACTGGCAGACCTTCTCAGCAGAACAGAGACAGATCCTCACGAGTGGTCTCTCGACTCAACCGTAGTTCAAGTCACTATTCACAGAGTGGGGAACTCCAGACCTGGACCTTTTTGCATCCCAACTGAACAAAAAACTGCTTCTCTTCTGCTCCAGAAATCCAGCGTCTGGCATTTTCTGTCAGGATGCGTTCAGGCTGGAGTGGACAAAACGCTTTCTATACGTCTTTCCTCCTCTTCCACTAATTCAGAGGGTACTTCTCAAATTCGAGTCCCAGGGAGACAAAATGATCCTCATTGCTCCCTTCTGGCCTCGACAGATATGGTTTCTGTTACTCAACAGTATGTCGGAAACCCCTCCAAAAGCACTTCCCCTTCAGATGAACCTTCTGACCCAGGGCCTGTGGTCCATCCCAATCTGAGGTCGCTTCACCTTCACGCTTGGCTCCTGAAGAGATAGAAGTGAACAGGTTCAATGTCTCTCGGAGAGTTCCAGATATTCTTTTGGCTGTGCGCTAGTAAGCCACCAGAAAAACTTAAACAGCCAAATGGAAGCATTTTTCTCTCTGGTGTGCAAAATCCTCTTTGAATCCTTTTTCCTGCCCACCAAATAAAGTTCTAGAGTACCTTTTAGACCTTTCAAATTCAGGTCTAAAATACTCTACAGTCAAAGTTCACCTTTGTGCCATTTCAGCTTGTCATGAGCCAGTACTTTCCTTATCACTGGCTCAGTTACCAGTAGTTAAGAGGTTTCTGAAGGGTGTTCTGCATACCAGACCTCCTATCAGATGTCCAATTGCAGCCTGGGACATTAATCTTGTGCTAGACATGCTCACTCGAAAGCCTTTTGAGCCTCTAGCTACCTGTGAATTAAAATTTCTCACTTGGAAAACGGCCTTCCTGGTCACCATTACCTCAGCCCGCAGGGTCTCTGAAATACATGCCTTGGTCACAGACCCTCCGTATACTGTGTTTCATAAGGACAAAGTAGTTCTTTGGACCCATTCTAAGTTTCTCCCTAAAGCTGTTTAAGAATTCCATCTAAACCAACCTTTGGTCCTACCTACTTACTTTGTGAACTTCCAAAATGAAGGAGAGTGTACCCTTCATTCTCTAGATGTCAAAAGAGCTCTGCGTTTCTATTTGGATAGAACAAAATAAATTTACAAAGCTCAACAAATGTTTGTTTCCTTCAGCGAGACCCGGCTGGGTCAGCCTGTCGCTATCAGATGCATTTCGGCATGACTGGTGGCATGCCTTCGCCACTGCTATTCCATGGCGCAGGTTAAGCTGGAGGGCAGAGTGTACGCTCACTCTACTAGAGCAGTCGCAGCATTGCTGGCGGAAATCTGCAACGTGCCCATTGCGGACATTTGCAATGCGGCTACTTGGAGCTCAGTGCATACTTTTGTCAAGCACTATGCTGGATGTCCATATCAGATGACATCTTTCATTTCGCAGGACTATCCTTAACGGACTTCTGTCCTAAATTTGTGAGCTCTTGGTCTCTCCTGCTGCCATCTCGGGGGATTATTAGCTTGGTACTCTCCCATCAGTGTGAATGAGTGGTGGAGACTTTATGTCCAGGAAGATATGGAAATTACATACCTACCATAATTCTTGATCTTCTTGGATGAAGTCTGCACCACTCATTCACACGCCCACCCACCATCCCCTGAGCTCACCTCAGTTGTTGGTCTTCACTCCCTCAATCTTAGGCTGTGAAGACTTCTTTGTTGACCCTTCTTATACGGGTTATTCAGACTATCTTATGTCTGTTTTTTGTTACGCTATCCTTCTAGGTTAGTTACACTGCACCTCCTTGGAAAAAAACGTACTGAGGCGGTTGGGGGGTTGACGCCGAGATAGTCATTACCGCACGAGCCGAGGCTCGTGGCGCCGCCGCAGCTACATCTCGGCGCTACTGCCTTGGCAAAGTTTGCTCCTGCTGGGTTCTAGCGCCCAGCATAGATCCCATCAGTGTGAACGAGTGGTGGAGACTGCGTCCAAGAAGATCAAGAATTACGGTAGGTACGTAATTTCCATTTACCCCTGGTGGACTCCTGTGTCATTGTAAACTCGCATACTCTACTATGCCAATGTGCTAAACTAGTCTTTACTTATTTGTGTTCTATTCCTATGACAATTTAGTTGACTTATAACCTTTGCCATGCCTGTTATGTTGTGTATTACCTACTGTCATATTGTGTAGCCTTTGACATGCCTATTTTGTTGTGTATTTCCTACTGTCATTGTGTAACCTTTGACATGCCTATTAAGTTGTGTATTACCTACTGTCATTATTGTGTATCTTTCCTTCTGTCCAGGACCACTTTGGAAATGAGGTTGCTTAACGGTGTTATGCCTGGTTAAATAAAGTTTTAATTGATTGAATGTAAAGTTGCTACCAGGTTCATTCCATGTATTCACATCTCACTACTGTCTGGATACACAGACAAGAGAGGATACTAGGTTTGGGATGCCAGTACTTTAGAAGCTATTCCCAAAGTAATCCTAAAACCCTTCAGCAGAGGGTACTACTTGGAGTCTGCACAAGTTTGACTCGGAATCTCAAAGACTGGTTGCATTTGATGTGCACCAGGAAGCTCCAGATGACTGCAAGGCTAGACATCAAATTCGGTTTGACAAACCACTTTTTATTAGGCATACATAAACTGCCAGAAGTGCTCCGTGTCCATTAGTATACATTTACAAAATCTACCAAGGGTAAAACATTTCCAAAGGAGCCTGCCACTGCTCACCACTTGCACAGTATTACAGAAAAAAAAAAAGAGATACATCCCACATAAATGTGTTAGAGACATGTGCAGTCCTTTATGGTCTGAAAGCCCGAGTAGACTTAGTCTAGCAAAAGACAGTACTCCTCCAGATGGCGAACAAGTCTTTCATGTACTATGTCAACAGATAAGGGGGAACACATTCTTACCCTAGGCAGGGGCCTCTGCTCCAAGTAATCTAGCTGCTGGGAGTCCAAAACACTCTAGCAGATGAACCAAGTCAAACAAATGCAGAGCCTCATATGTGGTCACTAGCACTAGATGCTGTGAGATCACTTTTCGACAAGTGGGCACCCCTGATGTGAACCTTTTAACGCCAAAGTGCCTCAGTTCTGCTCCAGAAATCCAGGACCTGGTGTTTTCTGTCAGGATGCATTCAGACTGCCATGGCACAATCTGTTTCTATATGCATTCCCTCCAATCCCTCTGATTCAGAGAGTGCTGTTTAGGCTGGAGTCACATGGGATAAGATGATACTAGTGGTACCTGATGGCCTCAGCAGATCTGGTTTCCTGTGTTGAATTGACTATCATTTAGTAAACTGAGGATTCTGACACTCCAGATGGGCTTGCTGTGCCAAGCTCAGGGCCAACTAGTCCACCTCAACCTGCACTCCCATCATTTTCAGACTTGGCTCCTGAAGAAATAAAAGTTAACAGGTTTAAAGTGTCTCAGAGAGTCTCTGAAACACTCTTGGGTGCATGTAAACCTTATACCAGGAAGACATACACAGCCAAGTGGAAATGATTTCCATCTGGTGTTCCAAACCCCCCATGGAGTTTTTTAAGTGTCCACCTGAAAAGGTTTTGAAATTCTTGAACATTTCTGACGCTGGTCTGCAGTATTCTACAATTGAAGTCAACCTCTGTGCAATATCAGCATACCATGAACCCGTAGGCACCTTCTATTTGGCATTGCTGTCACGGTTCAAGATGTTTCTCCAGTATCTTGCACATGAGGTCTGCTTATCTGGAAGCTGGTGGGTTCCTGGGACCTCATTTTTGTGCTGGATATGCTCACTCACAAGCCCTTCAAGCCTGTTGTGACTTGTGACATAAAATATCTGACTTGAAAAGCAGCATTTCTGGTGGCAATCACTTCTGTGTGCAGAGTATCTGTAATCAATGCTGTGGTTACATATCCTCCAAGTTTCTACCTAAAGTGGCGTTGGATTTCCATCTGAATCAGTCTCTGATTCTTTTATTTTTTTGTAGACTTTGTTTCTTCACCCTCCTGGAGGAACTCTCTCCAGCGACCTACCTGCCCCTTCTCTATCTCCTGCTGTGGTACTTTGTCCACTCTCCTCACCCCAACCCGGCGAACCCCCAGATTTGAACCCTCATGGAGAAGGGCCACCCTATCGTCCCAGGGCACTCTATCTAAGTATAGATTGCGGGCCGGATGTGAGGGATGGAAGAGGAGAAGCCCAGCACTGGAAGTTGGAACAGGAGGCGTCACCCTCCCTATCCTCCAGGAAGGGTTTTTACTTTTACTTTTCCCCTTATTGGCTGGGAAATGCAATGCACTCCAGCGCATTGGCGTGTTCATTCTCGAGTACACCCACATAAGTGCCTCCAAGCCAATCCCCGATCCTCTGGCTCCCAACTGCTGTGAGCCCCCAGAACCACCAGAGGTCACTAGACAGTGAGAGCAGGACCCCGGAGGGAGATCTGTCCTCTGGGCGCTCAATTCCTTCCCTCCCTACCGACCCCCGATGGCCTGGGCTTGTTCCCGAACCCGGGCCACTGGCATGGCGCGAGGTGTGACGTCCAGCACCTCAACCCTCAGCGCCACCGGACCGGTTCAGTCTCTGATTCTGCCTGCTTACTTTGCCAACTTTCAGAATAAAGAAAAAATGTCTTTCCACTCACTGGGTGTGAAAAGGGTTCTTAGATTTTACCTGGAAAGGACTAAGGACTACAGGCAGACAAAGCAGTTCTTTGACTCTTTTGACCTCAATTGCAAGAGAATAAATAATCACAGTCAACTGTATTTCAGCCTGGATTGTGAATTGCCTTCACCACTGCTCTGCTGTGTCAGGGGTAAAACTGGAGGGTAAGAAGCATGCCCACTGCACTAGAGCTTGGCAAAGATACGGTCAGTGACGATTGCAGAGATTTACAGGACTGCAACTCAGAGCACAGTGTGTACCTTTACCAAGCACTCTGCTCTGGGTGTCCATGCCAGGCAGGATGCCACCTTTGGCAGGACAGTTTCTAATGGATCACCATCCTGAACTAAGCTCTGAGATCCAGCCTTTCTAGTCAGCAGGACTTGCTCTGAGCTTGATACTCGAAACCATCAATGGAAAATTATGGGGAAGATTAATTCTGGAAGATACGAAAGTTACGTACTTAACATAGCTGTTGATCTTCCTGAATATCTTCTCCACAGATTACCATGCCTGCCCACGATCCCCCAGACTTACACCAGCATTGTTATGTTCACCCTTTTGTACCTAGTTTGGACTGTAAAGACACTGTGTTACTGGGTTGGTGGCCCTTCTTGCATGGACCACCATGGCTATCTTATGCCCTTAGGTTAAGTGCATAGGTTGCTTGTTAGATTCATGCTGTTTACCTCCTTGGTAAAAAAAGATCTCGATGTGGTTGGGGGCTGGTGCCATTGTATACCAGCGGGTGTGGGTGGTGACACGTAAGTGTGACCTACTCATGTTACCTGCCCCACCAGAAGATTCTGGCTCCTACTGGGTCATAGAGCTTCTGTCTTAGATCCATCAGTGTTAACTATGGATACGATATTCAGGAAGATCAACAGTTGCAGTAGGTATGTAACTTTCATTTATGGTGTGTAACTTTTCCTTCCTTCCCTCTTCAGATGTACTGTATTGAACAATGTATTCATTGACAACTGCCCTTCAGTTTCATGTTTTCAGGACTGCTCTTCTGTTTTATGTTTTCAGGTGCGCCATGGTGTAATGTTGGTGGGTCCTACTGGTGGTGGGAAGACTACTGTCAGAACCATATTACAAAAAGCCCTAGCTGTAATGCCATCAGTTACTTCAAAGGTAAAAAATGATGAAAACGTGTCTGTTAAAAGATTATCTGTTTTATAGGTAAGATTTCTGAAAACCTGATGAGATTGTTTTGAAAGAGTTTGTTTGTTTCCCTTTTTACATGTCTTAACATTTGAAGCTGAAACCAAGACCATACTTAAAGATCTAGGGCAGCAAGAGGCAGGTGGGAGTTAGATGGCGTTGTTCTCCTGGGGAAAAATTACCTGGCAAGGGACAGGGTAGGGGTAGTGTGGAGAAGTTTCAGGTAGCTGAGGAGGAGCCTCAAGCAGGTGTCCTGCACAGTGTTTTTTGCTGAGATGTTACCTATATAAAGCCAGGGAGAGGAAAGTACACTGCACCAGGGCTTTTAACAATTGGTTGAAGGCACTGTGCATGGAGGTGGGCTTCAGCTACACTGGGGACTGGGGGCCAACCTAGGAAGATATGGGCCTTTGTGAGGGAGACAGCCTGCATTCTTCTAGAAGAGGACCAGTGGTTAGTGGGAGGTTTAAATCCTACTTGGATGAGCATATATACTAGCCAGGGAAGGAGGTTGTAGAACTATGAAAGGCATCAGTTGCCCCCCCCCCCCACCGATGATGAAACAGCAAAGAGGGAGGGTCAGAGGGGAGTAATTACCCCAGGGCAGGGGCGTAAGAAACAGAAACAAAATTTGTCGGCAGAGAAGAAACGTTTGCCCCACACTGTCTGCCTAGACAGTCCCTGCCTAGTCTGTTCCCACAGACCCTAACTGTTCTCTGACAACCCTCCTTCTTCCCTGCCTATTTGCTAGTATTTTCCCATGAGTGCTTGAAGCTTCACTACTGTTTTCACTTCCACTACTTCTGCTGACAGTCTGTTCCAGACATCTACCACTCTTTCAGTGAAGTTGTACTTCCTCACATCCCTCTTAAACTCTCCCCCAGTTTTATCACATGCTCTCTGATCCTGCTGCTCTTCCTCATTTGAAAGAAACTCCTCTCTAGCAGTTCACCACCATGAGGTGCTTGTGGGCCCCTACCACGCCCCACTCACTCTTCACTGCTCCAGGGTGTACATGTTGAGATCCCTCAGTCCCTCTTCATGGGGCTTTTGGTGCATCTCTTGCATAGTTTTAGTTGCCCTCCTTTGGTCTGACTCCACCCTGCCTATGTCCTTTTGAGGTGTGGTCTCCAGAACTTAACACAGTACTCCAGGTGAGATCTCACCAGTGAGCAATACAGTGCCAACACCACTTCCCTCCTTTTGCAGGAGATACCTCTCCCAGTGCATCCCAGCATCGCACTGGCACTACCCACTGCATTGTCACACAGTCCTGCCATTTTGAGGTAATCAGATATGATAACTCCAAGGTCCCTTTCTTGCTCAGTGGCTGAGAGTAACTCTTCCCCATCCTATACTCAGCTACTGGGCTCCTGTGCCCTAGGTACATGATTTTGCACTTTTTGGCATTCAATCCCAACTGTTCTTGACCACTCCTTGGGTTTCCCAAGATCCTTATGCATTCATTCCACTGCCTCCTGATTGTCCACCCTATTATAGATGTTGGTATAATCTGCTAAAAGGCATACTCTGCCTTTCAGTTCATCTGCAATGTCACTTATGAAGATATTAAAGAGAATTGGTCCCAGTTCTGAGCCCTGCTGCACCCCAGTGATCACTCTTCCATCATTAAAGTGAGTGCCATTAACCACCACCATCTGTTGCCTATCCATTAGCCTGTTTCTAATCCAGTTCACCACTTTGGATCCCACCCCTAGGCTGCTCAAATCCCCACCCCCACCCCGATCTATTTCCTGGTCACCCAGTCAAAGAAATCAATCAGGTTTGTATGGCAACTTCCCCCCGTGAATCCATGCTGCCTTTGATCTTGCAGCCGGCTTGATTCAAGATGCTATACCATCCTTTCCTTCAATAGGGTTTCCATTAATTTCCCCACCACTGAGAAAAATATTATTGTTCCCACGAAAACTGCAAAAAGGGCCAGCCTGGTGGCACTGAGGATTGAAGCACTGGATGCTACACTTCGCGCCATGCTGGCAACCCGGGTTCGGGAGCAAGCATGGGTTGACAGGGGCTGGCAGGGAAGGAGAGGGATTGAGCGTCCGATGGACTGCTCTCCCTCTCCGGGTTGGGGGGTTCACAACGGTTGGTGTCCGACTGCCCCCTGGCAGACGCTGGGGGTCGGGACGACGCCGACAAGGAGGTAGAGTCGGGGCAGACGCCTGGGCGAGACGCATGTGGACGCTGGCAGTTTCAGCCTGGGCTGGCATCATGGCATGCCGCTGACTCAGGGAAATAGTACAGGAAATGGTGGCACCCCGACGCGGCTTGATGGCTGGCCCAGCCCGCCGGATGCTGGCACCTGAACTGATCTGTTGGGGTGGGGAGTTAGGGGGCTCCCTGCCACCCTGCTGCAGGGGGTAAGCCGCAGGGGTTACTGGGTGCCAGCAGTCCCGGTAGAGACAGACTGCGGCCGGATCCCCTTAGGTAGAGCTGCAAGGCTACGGGGAAGCATCTGGGTGGCCACAGGAGAATAAATAAATAATCAAAAAAAAAAAAACTGCAAAAAGATTTTTTGCTGTGCTTGTTCCCTTGAAATTCGGGCTATGGCGACCTTTCAGGTGCTGCTACCAGGGTTTAAAGACTGAAGAAATGCTCATAAAAAATAAGATTTGTAGCTGCATGCCTGATTTCCTCACAAAGGAAACAAATACTAATTTCCTTTTTGCAGTGTAAAACTGATTTTTATTTTTTAATTTTCACATAAATATAGTTTTCTTAATTTTTTGTTCCCGCTTTTTTCAAGTTTCAATTCAAAGTCAAAGGTTTAAATACTCCAAAGTAATTTGTCATTTATCATGGTATTACCATACTGTGGGCAGTTACTCCCAGACCAACTGTTTTACCTCTCCATTTCTTGTCATAGCTTTCTGGCTCAATTGCCTAATCCGTGGTGTGTGAGTGATATAGCCCTTTTCTTGGACTATTTCTATCAGGCGGGTTCCATCGCTAGACGCCGAGGGTAAATTGAAGCCCTTTCTTGCACATATGTGCTCCAGCGCCCTTCTGTTGTCCGTTTTGCTGTAGTATTAACGTTTTAGGTGCCTTACTATAAGCTATTTCTTCCTTCCTGCTTCTCCCTCTGGTACTGCAAACCCCGCCTGTTTTGCTGACGTTTCGGAGCTTACGCTCCTTCTTTAGAGCTATCGGTTAGTTTGGGACAGGCTTGATCTGTGGGTGTATAGTTGCTGAGCAACCACCTTCCTTTTATCCTGCTTTTTTATAACATTTTCTACTCGTTTTACATACAAAATTCAAAAAATCAGTCTGTATTTCACATTAACTACTCATAATCTGAAGGGTTACTATAAGTTTTAGTTATATGTTTCACATACATCTTGTAATAATGAATGAATGCAATTAAACAATCGTGCCTTTTATTACAAGATGCATGTAAAGAAAGTAAGAAGCAGCTCGCAGTAAGGCACCTAAAACGCTAATGCTAAAGCAAAACGGACAGCAGAAGGGCGCTGGAGTGCACATGTGCAAGAAAGGGCTTCAGTTTACCTTCAGAGTCTAGCGATGGAACCTGCCTGATAGAAATTTTCCAAGAAAAGGGCTGCATCACTCACACACCATGGATTAGGCAATTGAGTCGGGAAACTATGACAAGAAATGGAGAGGTAAAACAGTTAATTAAGGAAAACAGGTAGAGTTCCATCTAAAGGAAAACATTCCAAAGTCAAAGCTGCAGAATGAATAACTATCTGAGAGAAAACACAGAGCACACTAAATTTAATTACGACCATGCCTGTGTGATTTAGTGCCTGCACCTAGTGGGGATACCCACTAGGTGCAGGCCTGGTCGGCGCTGTGGGTTGTCCGGCTGTTGGGGCCCTGAAACTTGATAGAAATGTTTTGTTTATGAAAATTAAATTCACGTGTTACCCCCAGGTGGCGCTATCCCAAGGGCTACTATCCCTGCCTGCTTGACTACTGACAGGTTAGGGGGCCTAGATTCTATGGCGGGTGCCTCCACCCAGAGGTCAGGGTTTGTAGTGGTTAGACTAGCTTGGTCACAGCCCTCTGGGACACTGAGACCCCCTTTTATTCCCTCTAGTGGCTCACACAATGCACAGAAGTTACAGTCCCAATACCCCACATGTACACACTGTTCATTCATAAAGTACCACTTACCCTTGAGACTGATTCTGAGGTTCACCTCTGGGGACCCCTTGTAAAATAAGGTTAATCAACATACACAAAACAATACAATGCTTGATATGTAGGTACTGACACTTCAGACAGTTTAAAGTTTAACAGCATCAAATCTGGTTTGTTTAGGGGGAATAAAACACGGGAGGGGGAGATCAGGTTAATTGTCAGAATTAAATCACAGTACTGTGCACACATATAGGGTCTGAAAAGTCACACTCTGGGTACCCAGGTTGGGGGGGGGGGTTAGCCAGGTCCATTGCCCGGTGTTGGCCGGCAGGTGCAGATGGACAGAGCCCTGTAGAAGAAAATATATGCACAACACCCAATTGTAATCCGGAGCCGGATGGCTCAGTCCTTGAAGAAGTGAAACAACAATAATTAGATGACACACTTGTAATTGAAAACAGGCTGCAGGAGAATACCCTGATTTGTACTCACAATACCCAAGCTGAGAACCGGATGGTGGATGTTCTTCTGGGTTGCCAGAACAACAGGGTATGGAGACAAGGTCCTTGTGACTAGACCCCACTGCAGTAGATATCCAACGGATTTAGTCCGAGATAAGCTGGGGTTTGCTTCCAGTTTCAACACACAGCACACAGCACAGGAGATTGGAAATAGCGATTTCCCACAAGCACTACGCACATTCATATGTAAAAGGAAAGTACTATACCAGGCAGGCTGCTCCTAGATCCCAATCGCAATTACTGCAAAATACCCGGGAGCACACACAGCAGCTTTAGTTCCTGACAGACTGAGCACGATTCAGCAGTTTCTCCAGTCTTCTACAGGGTTAGCCTGGTTTCTACCTTTGAGACTTCCTTCTTTCTCCTCACAAGTCAGATTCAGTCCGAACTAGCACTTGCAACATCTGCAGGCCGAACCTCAGGGCCTCACATGCGCTTCCCGGACGAAACTATACACCGCAGAAGCACAGAGCTCCTTCTCTCTTCACTGTCACAACTGATCTGAGCTTTCCAGTCACATAGCAGGGCATTTCCTTTAGCTCCACACCATTCTGTTGGTTGGTTCAGCTGTCACTCACAATAAGACTCCCTCTGTTGGTGGAAAAAGGCACCAAGGTCAAAACTACATTTCCCAGAGTCACTGCCCATACAACCCCCTTGTGGCTGGCTCAAAATTAAGAGTCCAAGTTCTGATTCGTCCACAGGCTCCATTTTAGGGCTCCCTTAACCCAGTTGGCCCAGCACAGCAGTTCAGGACCAAAATGAAAGAGCTACACTGAAACAGTTTGTGCTAAAAGAAAGACAGGTTAGACAAACTACATTTTCTCAGTCACTCTAAATGATTTCTGGCAAACAGTTATATCTTTCAACAAAGCTCCCTCTGCACATGTAGCGACGGCAGAAACGGAGCAAATTGGCAGCAGCTCGAGTGGGATTCGAGCACTAAATACACAGTCCCCCCATGCAAACTAATTAAGTCTGCAAGCAGACAGCTCTTAAAGAGACAGTACATGGAGGCTCAAATAGCACTCACATGGAACCACATTTAAACAGCTCAGACGCCGAACACTCCCAGACTTGGAGCATTCAGGCAAGCTCCTGGAAGACTTTTGGGAACCCCCATTTGCAGGGGGGTTACATAAATAAAACCCCACTGTGGGGTAGCCCCTTTAGTACTCTTTCAAGCAAGCCCATTATTGTTTGTTAGCCCCCACAGTTCTGCTGTTGCTGCTGCTGAAACTCTGTCCCCCTAGGCAGCAGGCAGCAACTTATTAATATCCATGGGAGGCGCTCATTCATTTACATAAGCCCTCGAGTGCCCCCATGTCCCAACTTTAATTTTAAACAACAAAGCTGGCTTATCTCAAGCTTCCTAAGGTCTCCGGTCTCTGTTTAGCCAAGAATGGGGCACTGGGACCGAAAACACTTCCCAGTTCAACTGCAATCCGCCGGTCAGCACATCAGTATGCCAAGTTGCACATGCGCGATCGCCGGCTATCTTAGGAAAATGCTGCCAGTCGAGCCCCAACTCCCAGACTCAAACTGGGCTAAATACTGACTCGGGAGAGGAATACCTGTGACATCAAGGACCTAGAGCTGGGGGACAATGACAGAAAGTGCCGGGGAAACAGGGGGATGCTGCAAACAGAAAAAGGAGAAACAGGGCACTGCAGGTAAGACCCTAAAGGGGGTGGTTACACTTGATTTATACCTCACTTGTCGTATATCTTGTCCCTGCCCCCGTCTTCTTGCCTCACCTGCCCTGGGGAGCCTCCTCCTCTCGGGCCCTCCCTCCTTATTGCTTCATCATCTGGGTGGGGGAGATTTTTTGCCTCCCTTGGTTTAACAGCCCCCCCCCCCGATAGTTTAAATTCTCATCCAGGTAGTATTTAATCCTCCCACTGAGGACTGTGGTCCCCCTCCTGGAAGGATGCAGACCTCCTCCCCTATTAAGGCCCATATCCCCGCAGGCTGGCTCCCAGTCCCCATTGCAGCCAAAGCCTTCTTCCTTGCACCATATCTTCAACCAGTTGTTAAAAGACCTCATGCAGAGTGCCCTTTCCTCTCCCTGGCCATACACAGGTAACACCGGGGCAAATGCCACTGTGTGTGCTACCTGCTTAAGGCCCCTCCCCAGTTTCCTGAAATTATCCTGCACTACCCCTACCCTATTATTTGCCAGGTCAAGACAGGGGTGGAGACAAGGCTGAAGACAAGGGGTATAAATCAAGAAACAAGAAGGAAGGAGTAAAGGAGAAAGGTAATGGAGAAGGTAACAAGGGAAGAGGTTGATCAGGGGAAGCATCAGAGAACAGCAGAGGTGGGTGGAGCAGAGAAGCAGGCTGAGAGGGAGTAAGGTATGGAGAGTCATGTGTGCCAGTGTAGAGTCTGGGTAGTAAAATTCCAGCCCTGGAGGCCATCATGGTGGCGGCTAGCTTGGATATGGTGGCCATAATGGAGTCATAGTGAACTAATAGCCACGACTGAGACACGCCCGTACTGGGCTACTCTCTGTTCAGGAGGGACAGGGAAGGGGGGAGTAAGGGTTGTACTATATGTAAGGGACGGGAATCAAGGCCACAGAAGTGCAGGGGTACCCAGAGGAAAAAGAAGGGCTGAAGGTGTTGTGGGTCATCCTGGAGACTGGCTGGGACTGCTATCCATACAGGGGTGGAATACAGACTCCAGCACAGGGAGAGGGGTTGGATAAGGCATTTGGGAAAGCTATCATCAGGGTGGCAAATGAGGGAGAGGTGCTGCTTGGTGACTTCAGTCTGACAGATGTACATTTGAGCTGTGCAACAGCAGCTTCGGCATGAAGCAGGGCCATCCTTGACTCCCTACAGGGGGATTTTGTCAGGTATCTAGTCAGTGAACCCACTAGGGATAAAGCAGTGCTAAACTTGATGCTTACAGACAGCCACAGCCTTGCAGATGTCACAGTAGGCTGTCTCCTAGGTACCAGTGATCTCTGTACAGTGTGGTTTAACATGAAAAAGAAACAGAGGCAAACCACAAGAGAATGAGGATCCTGGACTTTAGGAGGGTGGAATTTAAAGAATTGGGGGACTGTTCAGAAACTGCCTCATGGGGGGGGGATTACCAGGGAGGGGTAGAGGTACACTGGGGAAAAATAAAGAAGGCCATAATTAAGCAACCAGCCTCTGTGTGAAGGAAGTGAGTAAAAGCAGAAGGAAAAAGAGAATGTTTTGGTTCTCTTGGGAAATAGCCATGGTATTGAAGGAAAAAAGGGTGGTAGTCAGGAGGTATTAGGAAATGTAGAGGGAGGAAGACAGGTAGGTATACAAAATAAAACAGAGGGAAACATAGAAACATAGACTTTGACCGCAGATAAGGACCACTTGGCCCATCTAGTCTGCCCATTTCCCTACCTACAGGATAGGCCGCAGATCCTAGTAACCAACAGCCTATTTCTTCCCCCCCCCCCACAAGAATTGCCTTATGTCTGTCCCATGCATTCTTGAATTCTCCCACAGTTTTAGACCCCACAGCCTCCTCAGGAAGGCTGTTCCATGCATCCACTACCCTCTCTGTGAAATAATACTTCCTCACATTGCCCCTGAACCGCCCCCCCCTCTATCTTTAAATTGTGTCCCCTTGTTCCTACACGTCTCTTTTTCTGAAAGATGCTACCCTCTTGGACTTTGTTGATTCCACTGATGTACGTAAAAGTTTATATCATGTCCCCCCTCTCCCTTCTTTCCTCAAGGGTATACATATTAAGCTCCTTTAGTCTCTCCTCATACAGCTTCTCTTGCAGACCCTGCACCATTTTAGTTGCCCTCCTCTGGACTGCCTCTATCCTGTCTGTGTCCTTGCGGAGATGGGGTCTCCAGAACTGGACACAGTACTCCAGATGGAGTCTCACCAACTGGCTGTACAGAGGGATAACAACTTCCTGTTTTCTGCTGCTGATGCCTCTCCTATGCATCCCAGTATACCTCCAGCCCTCCCTACTGCCTTCTCACATTGCTTGCTAACCTTAAGGTCATCTGATATGATTACCCCAGGTCCCTTTCCTTTTGTTGTTGTACTACCTCCCCATTGTGTATTCTTCCCCTGGGTTCTTGTTTCCCAGGTGCATTATTTTGCACTTCTTTGCATTGAATCCTAGCTGCCATACTTCTGACCATTCCTCCAACCTTGCCAAGTCCCTTCTCATCCTTTCCACGCCTTCTTGTTTATCAACCCTGTTGCAGATCTTTGTGTCATCTGCAAAGAGGCATACTTTTCCTTCCAGTCCCTCTGCAATGTCACTTATGAAGACATTAAAAAGGACTGGACCCAATACTGAACCCTGCGGTACCCCACTAGTAACCCCTCTTTCTTCAGAGTGGACTCCATTTACAATTACCTTCTGTGCCCTGTTATCCAGCCAGTGTTTTACCCAGGCTACCACCCTGGGACCCACTCCCAGGCTGGTTAATTTGACTATTAATCTTTTGTGTGGGACTGTGTCAAATGCCTTGCTAAAGTCTAGGTAGGCCATGTCCACAGCCCCTACCTGGTCTACTACTTTGGTCACCCAGTCAAAGAAATCTATTAGATTCATCTGACATGACCTTCCCACTGTGAACCCATGCTGCCTTGGGTCCTGTGCCCCACTGGCCTCTAGGTACTCAACTATTCTTTCCTTCAGAAGTGACTCCATTACTGTCCCTACCACAGAGGTCAGACTGACAGGTCTGTAGTTTCCTGCCTCTGTCTTGGTCCCACTTTTGTGAAGGGGAATCACATCAGAAATGCAGAAAAGGCAATGAGGGAAGCAAAGGCACAGACAGAGGAAAGGATAGCTAAGGGGCAACTAAAGGGGATAAGATTTTCTTTAGGTACATAAGTGAGAAGAAGGCGGGGGATAGTGAATATAAGGAGGGCAGTGGGAGTATTCAAGTTCAAGTTTATTGCTGGAAAAAAACTCCACTGAGCAAGCTCATTCACAAGGACGTCCTAGTAGACGCAATACAGAAGTAATACATGTAACATAATATGCAAGCAGAATTACAAGGCAGAAACATACGTCACATTATAAAGGTTAATACAATCGGGAACATGTCACTGGTACAAAGCAAGCCAAAGTGCATATAGATTCTCAGCCTCCCCCTACAAAACTGGGTACTAAATGAGGTAAAGACCAAGGCAAAAAGATCAGTAGGGAGCAGGACTGGGGTAATTGGAAAAGGTAGAGTCAATGAGGACAGGGATGGTGCTACAACAGGTAAAACCATCAAAAAATGGAGAGCAATGAGTACCAATGCCTATAGTCTGGGCAACAAGCTTCCTGAATTAGTGGTCTTGATGGAGGAGGACAATCTGGATATTGTGGCAGTCACAGAAACATGGTACACACAGAACCATGACTGGGATGTAAACATATCAGGATACACCATCTACAGGAGGGACAGGGAGGGTAAAAGAGGAGGTGGAGTAGCTCTCTACATAAGGGATGGCATCAAAGCAACAGAACAAAAGAGTAAACGGGGAGGAGAAGAAGCACTGTGGGTCAATTAGGAGACAGGCAATAGCACCACAATCAGCACAGGGGTTGTATACAAACCCCCATCTCAGGGGGAGGAAATGGACAAGGAAATGATAGAAAGTATCCGTAGTATGGCAGAAAAAGGAGAGATATTGCTAATGGGGGATCTGAATATGCCAGATGTTAACTGGAGTGCATTTGCAGTAGCCACTTCTAAGAGTGAGGTCATTTTAGATGCCCTACAGGGGGCATGCTTTAGACAACTAGTATCGGAACCCACTCGAGAGGGAGCAATCTTAGACCTGGTACTTTCAAATGGAGATGGCGAGAGGATCACAGATTTAGAAGTGGGTAGCCATCTGGGAACTAGTGACCATCGAACAGTATGGTTCACAATAAACACAGAGGTAGAGTTAAGCCCTACAAAGGCAAAGGTACAGGACTTCAGGAGGACAGACTTTGCCAAAATGGGTGAGTGCCTAAGGAATGCATTAGCAAATGGGCAGGAAGGAGGGGTGGAAGAACAATGAGGAATAATCAAAACTGCCATCACATAGGCAACAAGTCTTTGTGTAAGGCAAATAAACAAAACAAAACAATGTAAGAAACTGCTATGGTTCTCAAAGGAGGTGGCAGGGAAGGTTAGGGAGAAAAAGCGAGCATTCAGGAAGTACAAGGAATCACAGAAGGAGCAGGACAGAGAATTGTATCAGTTAAAGCAAAAGGAAGCAGGAAAGGCAGTCAGAACAGCAAAGGCCCAAACCGAGGAAAAGATAGCCAACTCAGTTAAGAAGGGGGATAAAACCTTTTATAGGTACATCAGGGAGCGAAGGAAGACCAAGGGA
This sequence comes from Neoceratodus forsteri, assembly GCA_016271365.2. Lineage (NCBI taxonomy): Eukaryota > Metazoa > Chordata > Ceratodontiformes > Ceratodontidae > Neoceratodus > Neoceratodus forsteri. The sequence continues at coordinate 245,133,099 of CM057451.1, forward strand.
GGGATAGTGAGGTTTAATAAAGGGGAAGGGAGATGGGCAGAGGGTGACTATGAAAAGGCAGCGATACTAAACAAATACTTTTGCTCAGTATTCACAAATGAAGAGGGGGAGGTACCTAAACCAAACAATAGAAACACGCTGGATACGGGGGTTGATACCAGCCCTTTCACAGAAGAACGGGTTCTGAAAGAACTCTTAAAACTGAAGGTGGACAAAGCAATGGGGCCTGATGAGATTCATCCCAGAATTCTAAAAGAACTAAGGGCAGAACTAGTGACACCATTGACTACCCTCTTTAATAAATTATGGGAGGATGGGGTGATACCTGAAGACTGGAGGAGGGCAGATGTGATTCCGCTACACAAGAGTGGGAGCAGGGCAGAAGCAGGAAACTACAGACCTGTTAGTTTAACCTCAGTGATTGGGAAAATGATGGAATCACTTCTGAAGGAAAGAATTGTTGAGTACCTAGAGGCCAGAGGAGCGCAGGACCCAAGGCAGCATGGATTCTCAGCGGGAAGGTCATGTCAGACGAATCTAATAGATTTCTTTGACTGGGTGACCAAAGTAGTAGATCAGGGAGGGGCGGTAGACATGGCATACCTAGACTTTAGCAAGGCATTTGACACAGTCCCACACAAAAGATTAATATACAAGTTGGCCAGCATGGGAGTGGGTTCCAAGATGGTAGCCTGGGTAAAAAAACTGGCTGGAAAACAGGACACAAAAGGTAATAGTAAATGGAGTCCACTCTGAAGAAAGGGGGGTTACTAGTGGGATACTGCGGGGTTCAGTACTAGGACCAGTCCTCTTTAATGTCTTTATAAGCGACATTGCAGAGGGACTGGATGGAAAAGTGTGCTTCTTTGCAGACGACACAAAGATCTGCAGTAGAGTTGATACACAAGGTGGGGTGGAAAGGATGAGAAGAGACTTGGCAAGGTTGGAGGAATGGTCAAATGTATGGCAGCTGAGATTCAATGCTAAGAAGTGCAAAGTAATGCACCTGGGAAACAAAAACCCAGGGGAAGAGTACACAATGGGGGGTGAGATAGTAACAACAACAGAAATGGAAAGGGACTTGGGGGTAGTCATATCAGATGACCTAAAGGTGAGCAAGCAATGTGAGAGAGCAGTAAGCAGGGCTGGTGGGATACTGAGATGCATAGGGAGAGGCATCACCAGTAGAAAACAGGAAGTTGTTATCCCTCTGTACAGACGACTGGTGAGACCCCATCTGGAGTACTGCGTGCAGTTCTGGAGACCCAATCTCCGCAAAGACATAAACAGAATGGAGGCAGTCCAGAGGAGGTCAACTAAAATGGTGCAGGGTCTGCACCAGAAGACATATCAAGAGAGACTTGAGGATCTTAATATGTATAGCCTCGAGGAGAGGAGGGAGAGGGGGGACATGATTGAAACTTTCAAATACCTCAAGGAATCAACAAAGTCCAAGATGGTAGAATCTTTCAGAAAAAGAGGTGTGCAAGAACAAGGGGGCACAATCTGAAGCTAGAGGGGACGACTCAGAGGTAATGTGAGGGAAGTATTTTTCATGAAGAGGGTTGTGGATGCATGGAACAGCCTTCCTGAGAAGGTTGTGGAATCAAAAACAGTGGTGGAATTCAAGAATGCATGAGACGGACATAAGGCAATTCTCGGGGGTGGAGGGTGGAAGAAGTAAGCAGTTGGTTAGCTAGGATCTGCAGCTTATCCATTAGGTAGGGAAATGGGCAGACTGGGTGGGCCAAGCGGTCCTTATCTGCCGTCAAATTCTATGTTCTATGTTTCTAGCATATAGTATATATCAGTGATACAGGGCAAAAATATACATCACAGAGTAATGATCATTACAGTCAGGAACATATCATTGGTACATAGAAATCCGCAGACAGTACAGTTGAAACAGAATCATTAGGCAACAAAGAGCATAAGGGAGGAAAGGGGTTCAGAGGTGAGGAGAGGAATTAAGGTACCTAGTAGACAGTATAGTTGAAATGGAATTGTTAGGCAACAGTAGACAGTACAGTTGAGATGGAATCATTAGGCAACATAGAGCATAAGGGAGGAAGGGGTTCGAAGGTAAGGAGGGGAACTAAAGTGCTTAAGTGCCTATTTGGGCTGTGACAGGGAGAGGGTTGGCCATTGCAGAAAATGTCAGGGTACTGTATGCCAGGGGGTTGAAGAAATATAGGAAGACTGTTTCAGGGAGTCAGATTGAGGACTTGGTTATTTGCAACTAGTCAGCCATCAGACAGGGTAAAGATGTGGAAGAGGGGAGGGAGGTTCAGGATAACTGCCTTCTACCCTGGGAATCACTGTGACTGGATGGGAAAGCATGCAGAGCCAGCAGGGGGAGTGGTAGCTGGATGCTGAGGGGGCCATCTGGCCCCAAGTAATATGACAGATAATACTTAACAATCCCACATGTCATGCATAAACAATTTGTGGACTTGATGAACAGAGTCCACAGTCTGTCCACAGTTGAGGTGCACTGGTGTTTAAGATGGCAGTGCAATCCATGTTTGCATGCAAAATCACATGGTCCTCCAAAGTTGGCCCTCCCTCTCTTCCCACCCCTTCATCCTCCTACCCTCTCGGAACACTGTTTCCATCCCCCAGGAAATCTTTTGGAGGTCATACTGCCTTCTCATATCACTTCCGCAAGATCTGGCCCTCTCTTCCCTTGACTTTCCGCTCACTTTCTACCCATCCTGCAACTGCACCTGCCCCCTGAATTTATGGTGCACCATCCCCACCCTCCCAGTTTATGCTGGGTGTCCCCCATTTTAGAGCAAGTTTTGTCCACTTTAGGCACCTAGTTTGGGTTGTATTCAATCTACTCCTACTACTGTTTTGCATCTGGTAATGTATTGCACTTGCACCTTATTGTATGGTACTTGGATTGCATTCTCATAGACTTCTTTAAAATTGTGTCCTGTTTCAATCTACTACTTATAAATATTTCCATTTTTATTCTGTTTTACTTTACTGCAGAATGGCTGTAGAAAAGGTAATGTAGATGCCTATCTTATCAACCCAAAGTGTATCACTCTTGGAGAGCTGTATGGGCAAGTAGATCTCAATACAATGGAGTGGTCAGATGGGCTCCTGGCATCTGCTGTACGAAGGTTTTCAAAGGAACTAAACAGAACTTATGTCAAAGCTGAAGAAAGCACTGCAACAACTTCTACTATCTACACCACTATCAGTGTGAGTACTTGATTAAGTACCGGATATCAGAAATATAAATGTACACATACCCCACTAATGCAAAGCTTCAAAGGTAGTTTATGCAACTCAGTAAAATATAATTAGTATAGTTCTCTATTTCCTGAAATATAGCCATCTTAAAAAACACAGTCATTAGAGGTGTTTGAGCTTATAGTAAAATAATTCATATTTGGTATGAGCAGAACTACTGCAAGTTACTTTCAATTCCAAAAAAATTTGAATGGCTGGGCCTTTCATTTTTTAATACTGAAGACATTTTTATTTATTTATCTGTTTGTTTGTAACTGGAAGGCTGAACTGAGACATAGGTCCCTTTTTCAGCCATGACCTGGGGGAAAATGACAAAGATAGTACAATACAGTGCAAGGAAATACAGTACAGTGAAGTACAATACAATACAGTATAGTACAATGCAATGCAATGCAATACAATATGTAAGCCCCCTCTCCCCTGTCTAGGGATATTTTGGATGGTAAAAGTTTGTGGGGAAGGGGGAGCACTACAGCCAGAAACACAGTCCAGAAGCCACTTGATTGGTGAAGTAAACTAATACTTGAGATTGGGTTCAGCTGGTGGACGGATGAGCTCTGTTGAGGTGCCGATGAAGTAGCCCGAGGTGCGGCCTGGAATGTCTTGGGGGGCAAAACTTGTTAGTTAACGAGCTTAGGCAGAAACATGTCCTTTGGTTAAGGATTACTGAAAGATGCAAATGTCCAAACGTTAACTCCTTTTAAAACAGTTGGGATTAATTTAACTCCTTTAACAGTTCATAAGGCTCAAGCTTTTTCCATCGCTCCATGGAGCTAGGGGCACAATTCAGTTAGTCAGCAAATTTCGACAGCCAGAGCCGTAACACAAAACTTGGAGCACTTAGTCCCGATGCTGGATCCCCTTCAGAAGTGAAGCCAGCAAACTCCGGTAAAAGATTTGTGATGGCAGCAGAGTTTTAAACGGGGCATTACTGGAACCCAAACAGTCTGTGCTACTGTCCCACATGTCCCAGCAGTGGGGCTCAAGCATTGCTCTAAATAGCATGGACACTGATCTCTTATTCCTGGCTGTCCATTCTGGTGCAGCTTTACACTCAGCGCCCCACAAGACAGACCCTCCATGACTTGGCGCTGGAGCCCATCCTGCCAACCCACACTGGGAAACTCTCCACAGGCATGGCTTGCACCCTTGCCGCAGCTCTGAGGGGGTTCAAATGGGGCACTGACACTCCTCTCCTGTCAGTCTGATGACATACTCACTTGGACATGGGTTTTCAGCGGCGAGACCCTTTCAGCTGCCATCTCAAGGTCCCCCTACAATTGGCCTCTCACTCACTGACCCAGGGCCTACTCCATGGCAGCCACCAACTCTTAGCTTGGACCTGGCTCCCAGGGCAAACGATATACCTGGCCCATCCCAGTGCCATGGTTCAAGGCATGGGCCCGCCTTCCCTCTTAGGCCTTGGCTTCTCAAACGGCAGACTCAAACGGCCCCAGCATCTCCAATGCAGGTGCGGACAGCCCCCAGAATTATTCAGCCCTTCTCTGATGCACTTTCAAGGGACCCGACCTCCTACCGAGGCCAGGGTGGCTATTGCCCAACCCCAGGCCCAGGGCCCTGACCCTGCATCTCTCCCCAGACTCCTGCGGCATGGCAGCCACAAAACCCTGATTCCCCACTGCGTGCCTTTTATACCCAGATGCCAGGCCATGCCCAGCAGTGGGTCCTATCACGCAAATGGACACTATTGCTCCTCATGCTGTAGTAAGCCCAACTTGTGAACCTATGCACCCCCACTGAAACACTTCACCTCCTGGTGAAGTCTTTGGCCAGCTACCCCCAAACCAGACCTGGTGGGATAATGAACTTCTCTCCCACCCACCTCAGTTAGGACGGCTCCACTGACCTGATCACACAAGGCGGTCACCTCAGTTTTCCCCTGGTGGATGAACCAACCCAAAAATAGGGACTGCTCTCTACTTCCCCAGTCCCACCCAGGGTGTGGCCTGGCAACCCATTCTGAGTTTCCATGGGCAGATTGCTAGTTACTTTCAGAAATGGCGTCCCACACTTCTCCCCAGTGAACCCTTAGCAATTTCACACTGCTGCCATCATGTTGAGGGATCCAAACCAGCACAAGGGGGGCATGTGGACTACAGTGTACAAAGTGACCTGCCTCCTTCTGGACCTCAACGGAGTCATCAACCCCAGGTCCAAAGGCTTCCAAGTGCTGAAGAACTGAAGCTACTCACACTCCTGTGTGGTTTTGAATCATTATCAGGAGGTGGTCTGTTGGAGACTGAAACAGCTCATCTCCTAGTCTCTCTGCATTGCTAACAGGAACTGCTGTTGGAGGAAGCAGTTAGCCTTAAGGACAGCTGCTCTGTTGGTGAGCAGCCCAAACAGAGTTCAGATGTGCACATAGAACCATATAATTTGTCTGAAGTACTTGATGCCAAAGTTTACAAGTCAGCACCTCACCTCAAGTTTAATACTGAAGACAAGATACAGATTCACTATTCTGAGCTATTAAGGATTTTGCGTGAAGTTTACAAGGATTTAGACTAGCAACAGCTGTTATTTCATCTACTCTTCGTGATCCTTCTGAATTGAAGAACGTGCCCACTGCAGTACAGTACACCTTGTCTCACCAAAAAGTGGTCGACTTCTCAGAACTTTCATCAAGAGCATGTGTATTTTGGAATTTTACCTTGATTGATCCAGACTTCTGGTTCAGCTCTCAGAGTCAAGAAAGCTTCCAGTACAGCCAAACTTGGAAGAAGAAAAACTCAATAAGGGAAGTATCCAAGTCCAACCAAGGCAACAAGTAGTTTGTAGTTTGTTGTGGCAACCAGCAATAACAACTTCCGGGACACTCACTTCATAAGCAGCCCTGCAGCGAGCGGGCGAATAGCTACTAGATGCTGACTAAGTGTCATTTTCATTTTGGGGCTTTTATATTAGCAATTTAAAGTTTTAAACCAGTGTGTTGTGTTTGTGTGTAACCAAGGAGTCCTGTTATTCAGGAAGAGAGCACTGAATAGTGCTAGTCAAAGGGGGCTGGTGTGCAGCTAGAGACTACTCATGCCTCGTCCACGCATGAGTGGAAAATGCACGCTGTAACTGAGTAAAAAAAACACTTTTAGGAGTCCAACAAGCCGTTGCCAGGTAGTTTGTTGTGGCAACCAGCAATAACAACTTCCGGGACACTCACTTCATAAGCAGCCCTGCAGCAAGTGGGCGAATAGCTACTAGATGCTGACTAAGTGTCATTTTCATTTTGGGGCTTTTATATTAGCAATTTAAAGTTTTAAACCAGTGTGTTGTGTTTGTATGTAATGGAGGAGCCCTGTTATTCGGGAAGAGAGCACTGAATAGTGCTAGTCAAAGGCGGCTGGTGTGCAGCTAGAGACTACTCGTGCCTCGTCCACGCATGAGTGGAAAACGCACGCTGTAACTGAGTAAAAAAAAACACTTTTAGGAATCCAACAAGCCGTTGCCAGGCAGTTTGTTGTGGCAACCAGCAATAACAACTTCCGGGACACTCACTTCATAAGCAGCCCTGCAGCGAGCAGGCGAATAGCTACTAGACGCTGACTAAGTGTCATTTTCATTTTGGGGCTTTTATATTAGCAATTTAAAGTTTTAAACCAGTGTGTTGTGTTTGTGTGTAACTGAGGAGCCCTGTTATTCAGGAAGAGAGCACTGAATAGTGCTAGTCAAAGAGGGCGGGTGTGCAGCTAGAGACTACTCGTGCCTCATCCACGCATGAGTGGAAAACGCATGCTGTAACTGAGTAAAAAAAAAAAAACACTTTTAGGAGTCCAACAAGCCATTGCCAGGTAGTTTGTTGTGGCAACCAGCAATAACAACTTCGGGACACTTACTTATAAGCAGCCTGCAGCGAGCAGGGCGAAGCGCAGAGGCGCGCATGAGATCGCCTCAGAGACACGCGTCTGCTGCACGTGTTCGCTGTGTCCCCTTAGTTCGAGGAGTTTAAGGACCCATATCGTGCTTTGGAAATACAGTCTTAAACTAAGAAGGTAAAATTTATAATTTCATTATGTCACAAATCAAGGGCAAACGTGGCAGTAAAGCAAAAAGAATCTGTATTTCTTGCCATATGTTTATTGAAGCACCAGCATGCAAGGAATTTGTATGTGATAACTGTATTTTAATTGCAAATTTAAGAAAGGAAATCGATACCTTATCGGAACGGTTAGCAACTCAAAAGGAGATCACTTGTCTAGAAAGATTCATAGATCAAGCTATATATGATATTACGATACCCGATTTACAAAATTCAGATACTAAAACAAAAAGAACAGCAACTAATGAAGATGAGTTAATTAAAGTTGAGTTAGGTGGTGAAGTGTCTGTTATACCTGTGGTTAGTACTCCATGGATAAAACCCCAAAATATTGTAAAGACATGCCTTATTAACAGCAACGATAATACTTTACCAGTCTTCAGTATGTTTGATTGTCTTCAGGATAACATAAATCCATAAGAAACAGTCAAACAAAAACTGCAGAATCCAGACCAGGAACTTGTTCCATTAAACTTACAAATTCCAAACATAAAGGATAAAAGTGTGTTGCCAAAACAAAACGATACAATAAAACAAACTGTGTGTGGGAAGGAGGTGCCTGCAGTTCTTGGGTCAAATTATGCAAGGCAAACTAGGAGTGGGAATGAGGTGCCTGCAGAACTTGGGCCTAATTATGCAAGGCAAAAACCTACAAAATTACTAAATCAGTGTAGCACTAGTTTGAAAGAAGTTAGCTTGCCAAACCATGATATGCTCGCTTGCAAAAATATTGCTATTGCATGTAAACAAAATCATCAGTGCAATCAACAGCGAACTGCTCCTCAGACTACATCATCTGATAAAACTGTGACCCAAGATATATTGGTTATAGGCGATTCTTTAATTAGGGGAGTGGACACAGTGGTTTGTGAAGGCAGGAAATTTAACACCACTGTTAGCACCCTTCCAGGCGCCAAAGCAGGCGATGTGTTAGATTTGCTAGAAGGACTCATGGAGAACACTGTAAGCCCATTAGTTATAATACACATTGGAACAAATGATGTATAGAAAACTAGTTTAAATGTATTTCAATCTAAAATGACTGACATAACAACATTTATTAAGCAAAAAGGAGCAGAATTAATATTCTCAAGTATATTACCAACACATGGGTATTTAAACTACAAAAATACAGCAATCAAAACATTAAATGATTGGCTAAGGACCTTTTGCATCAGGAAAATGTAGGCTATATGGACAATTCTATAACATTTAGCAATAACATTTTATTTAAATCAGATGGCTTGCACCTTAGTTTAGCAGGGTCAGGATTTTTGAAGAAAATTGAACAAGGTGATTGAATTTCATTTAAACTGAGCAAGGGGGAGCCCATTCTAGCTAGCTATCCCGACTTAAAAACAACATTAAGCTCAAATAAATATAAAGGTTGAAAACAACACTTATAAATTCCAGAAGTCTTGTTAATAAATATAATGAATTTAAAGACTTTATCTTAACAAATGATATACAAATAGCTTGTATTACAGAAACCTGGTGGGATATCAATGATACCTGGGAGAAAACAATACCGGATATAATTTATATCAAAAATCTAGATCATACAGGAAGGGTGGGGTGTTGCAATTTACGTACATAATAGCATAAACAGTATACAACTGCCCTATGAAAGCAGCGAAGCAGAAACCATATGGTTTAAGTTAATTCCCTCTATCGGCCCTAAAATTATAATTGGCCTACTTTATAGACCTCCTTCTAACTCATACAGTAATGATGTTATTTTTTTGGCTTTACTTAACAAATTGAACCCAGATGATAACTTAATTTTGTTTGGAGACTTCAATTTTCCTAATATAGACTGATAGACTGGCAGCTAACTAAAGCAGGTAACAAAATCGAACAATTGTACCTAGATGCATTCGACCAGCTAGGTCTGGTGCAATTAGTCATGAGAACACTAGAGGTGACAAAATATTAGACTTCATATTAACAAACACAAGTGAATTAATAAGTAATGTGTAGATTCTTCCCCCTCTGGGCAACAGTGATCACTCAAAAGTCTATTGCTTAGTTGGGACATTAGACAAAACAAAAAAACTATAAATCTGAAGGAGCTATTAAATTAAACTTGGCTAAAGCCAATTTTTCTCATATTAGACAGGAATTGGCAGCTTGGGATTGGTATAAGGCTCTGGAAGGGAAGAATACAGATGATATGTGGAATATAATCCTAAACAAGCTAATGAATTAATAGCCCAATATATTCCAATTACTAAACCTAAAACGAATGGAGCAAAAACTAGTCCAATTTGGTTAAACAGGGAAATAAAATGTATAATTAACCGCAAGGATAAACTATTTAAAAAATATATGAAAGAAAAAATCCATAAAAATTACATAGCGTATAAGGAATGCGCCAAATTGGTTAAATTAACAATTAAAAAAGCAAAAGCACAAATCGAGTTCACTCTAGCCAACAGGATTAAAGACAATAAAAAATCTTTTTTTCATACATAAATAGCAAAAAAAATCAACAATCAATAATAGGACCCTTTAATGATAACAATGGGGTTATGCTAAATGAACAGGAGTTAGTAAATACACAAAATGACTATTTTTGTTCGGTTTTTAATCCTGGTAATACATCTCATTGTTAATAAGTATACACTGTCACCTGGGGCTATTAAAATAACACCTGCTGAGATAAAATGCAGACTGACTAAATTAGACATCAATAAATCTCCAGGCCCAGACAATATTCACCCTAGAATTCTACGGGAACTTGCAGATGAACTAGCTGAGCCTTTGAGCTTTTTATATCAATCATCTTTAGATAGAGCTGAGGTTCCTCAAGCCTGGAAGAATGCTTTGGTTGTACCCCTTCAGAAAAAGGGATCTAGATCTGATCCAGCTAATTTTAGACCCATTAGCTTAACATCATTGTTGGGCAAAGTCATGGAGGGCATTTTAAAGGAAATTGTGACTGATTATATCTCATCAAACAATTTATCTGATCCTGTGCAGCATGGATTTATTAAATCTAAATCATGCCAAATTTACTATTCTTTTTTGAAAATGTTAACTCAGAATTGGACCAGGGGAGACCAGTGGATGTGGTCTTTATGGATTTTGCTAAGGCTTTTGATAAGCTACCACATACAGAACTAATACAAAATCTGGCTAAAATTGGCATTCACCACAACATTGTGAAATGGATAGCTAATTGGCTGACCAACAGGGAGGCAGAGGTGGTGGTAAGTGCGTGATGTCCGGAAGTGGTCTGCCGTGATTCAGCGGGTGCTGACAACGGTCGGTGCTGGGCCCGTGTCTTTTTAATATATATATTTCATCCTTACAATCTTAGCAATCCTTCTATATGGATTTCAAAATTTGCAGATGATTGCAGACTAGGCGTCACAGTGTCTACTATGGTTGATTCGTTATCCTTACAACAAGCTATAAATGAAGTTTATGAGTGGACAAAAACTAGCAAATTGGAACTTAACATCTCCAAATGTAAAATTATGCACTTAGGTAGAACAAACAACAATCATTCATACAATATAGGGAAGAACACCTTATTAACAACATCTGAAGAGCGGGACTTGGGCATTAAAATTACGTCAGATTTAAAGTTCAATTCACACTGCAATCAACAAGTTAAAAAAACTAATCAGATTTTGAATTGCATTTTGAGGCACATTTCTAGTAGACACCATAATGTTATCATGCCTTTGTACCAGGCCCTGGTGAGGCCTCACTTGGAGTATTGTGTACAGTTGTGGTCCCACAGCGAGAGAGGACATTGAGAGAGTGGAGGGTGCAGCGTACAGAAGCTAGATCAGTATTCGGACTAAAAACTTACCCTACGAGGAGAGATTAACTAAGTTAAATTTATACTCACTGCACTATAGAAGACTAAGGGGAGACCTCTGCATGATGTACAAGATATCACATGACAATATATTAAGAGCAGACTTTAAAATGACCTATAACACAGGACGCTGTAGCACCAGAAAACACAAGTTGCAATTTGTATTGCCTAAGTGGAACACAAATAAAAGGAAGAACTGGTTTACTGTAAGGGGGGTGCCAGCATGGAACAACTTACCTGCAAGTATTGTGGGAAGCTCAAGCATTGATATATTTAAAACAAGCTTAGACAAACATCTCTTTTACAAAACTACTAAATTTTAGCGCAAACGGGCAAGCATAATGGACGTAAGTCTCACTGCTTGAACTAACTTATGAAACTTATGAAATGTGGTGCACTTAATTAACCAGTGACACATCACTATTACTTTAAAGTGGAACACACTGTTACTATAGCCCACCGAGGTGGGGCACTACCAAAAACATAATGAACAAACATGATACATGCTGCTGTTTGCACTTGCACCCCCCTTCAAATAGTACATGAACATTAACTACTACACCTTTTATAATAACAGGCTAAACCTTATCTATCTTATTTACTATAAATTCTACTTATCTTACTCTCAGCACTGCTACTAACAGTCCTGTCCCTACATAGGCAACAGCAGGATGCCAGCACCACAGTGCTCATTCTGATTTGTGGGTCCCCTGGGTTCTAGTCCATAGGAGTCTATTTACCGAGTGCCGCAATCACCTACTCCTATTCTCTAGAGTTCCATGGCAACCCACACACACACGTTTTAACATGCCACTAAAATCTAACCCCGCCCTCCATATGGGCATAAGGCCACATGGACTACTAACAGACTTACTACTCTAAACATTATAAATCATTCAAATATTTTCAGGGAATTTTTCTTTTCTATTTTTTCTTCCAAGCAGATAATTTAAGCAACAGGTCACAAAGTAAACAAGAACAGCCTCACCCATTGGTCCATAGGAGGGAGCAGCAGTCCTTACAGCAGCACCAAAGAGGCACTGTGGTTACAAGTCATTTTTTCTTCTTGGGTTTTGAGTCCTTAGGCACATTGTCAAGGGCATAATAGAAGCAAAGGTCAGACTTGGTGCATTCTGCCCCCCAGCAGTCCTTGCTGATCACATAATACTTCATGCAACTTCCAGTCTTGTCCTGCACCAACTCAAAGGTCTTGAATAAGATGACCCCTGCCCAAATGGTGAACACATACATAATGTCCTACGCGGTTTCTCGGGTGGATTTTCTCTGTGGTGCCATAAAATACCCAGTCCGAACACCAAACATTCAGTTATGTTCCACATGCACTCACTTACATATGGATAGTTGTCACCAGGGTATTGTTTTTCCAGGTGTCTCCTCACCCAGCGTTCTGCTTGGCTCCACTTCAGAATGGATTGTATGCTGGTCCGCAGTGCTTGTCCCTTGGGAAGCCATGTACCTTCTCGATACGTCACATAGCTCAGATCCATGGGGCATAAAGTGTCTGTATCAGCCAGCCACTGGTGACTCTTATCAGGTAACAGAGGGGTGGCATCAGCTGGCAACATGTAGGGTTGTGGTATAGCTCTCTCCACCACAATATCCTTGTACATGCGAGTCACTCCTTCATTGATCTGGGGTTCTTGGGACAGGGACACATCTGCCATACTCTGTGACTCTGACGCCAAGCCTTCCTATTCTAGCAGGGCTTCGACAACCACATCAGACCCCTGCGCACCAGTGGGTTCATCCGGTGCCTTGCAGGTGTCCGGGAACTTTCCCTTTGGGGGGGAGGGGCAGCAGCTGCCACAGCCATGGATGAATCCCTATGGGATCTTCTGAAATCCGCAAAACCAACATTGAGGAGTTCAGATTGTGTGGCCCACCCAGAGCCTCTCCCTGCCATGGGCAGGTTCACAGGCAGCTGGTGGTGGGGAAGGGCTGGGCAGATGGCTGTGCCCCTCACCCACCGATTTCACCTCAGGAATGCTTACTCTCACATCTTCCCAACTCTGTAAAGGCTCCAAAGTTGAGACCTCACTCCTCGTGGGGGTAGTAACCTCCCCCCCAGCTACTCCAAATGAAAGCAAATGGTGGCTCAGTCACAGAGGGCCAAGCAGCAGTGCAGCGGGAGCCCTGGAGGAAGATTAGTGGGCGCACTATGCCACTTCCGTCATGGCCACACAGAATGCACTTTCATTAGCAATACTTCTCTCCAGCATGTTCCATAGCCATGCCAACAGCAATTCAGGCACTGTCACAGTGCAACCAGAGGAACCAGGAGCTGAAGCCATGGTGCACAGTCTATCTTTGCTCCCCACCAGCAAGCTGTCCAACACAAAGTTCATCCCTTTTTCACTTTTTCTGTAAATAGAAGTCCCAGTTGCTCTCTGCATCTCAGTTTTCTCAGCAGCAAGGGGTCAAAATGGCAATTTTTTTCTCAGTCTCTGTCTTGACCCCCCTTTTTAAGTGCCCATCCACCCTCCAGCCTCCACCAACCATATTCCGGACAACCCCTTACATTATGCATGCATGCACATTTTAGTCCATGAGGCACCAGGCACTATCTTGTCTATCACGAGGTGCACACAGTCCACATGGCAGCCTTTCGAAACTCTTCACAGCGTCTCACAGTCTTCACAATCTACCAAGGCGACTGCATCCACTGGCACTGCTCAGGTAAGTAGATAACACCCCAATTTTCAGATCCTGAATGAGCCCCAACATTGTAAGTCCCCTCTCCCCTGTCTAGGAATATTTTGTATGTTAAGAGTTCATGGGGAAGGGGGTAACACTATAGCCAGAAACACAGTCCAAAAACCACTTGAATGGTAAACTAATACCTGAGATCCAGGTTCAGTTGGTGGATGGAGGAGCTCCATTGAGGTGCCAGTGAAGTAGCTGGGGGTGCAGCCTGAAATGTCTTGGGGGGCAAAATTTGTTAGTCAATGAGCTACATGTCCTTTGGTTAAGGATTACTGAAAGATGCAAATGTCCAAACATTAACTCCTTTTAAAACAGTCATGATTTATTAATTCAACTCCCTTAACAGTTCATAAGGCTCAAGCTGCATCTTCAACCGCTCCATGGAGCTGGGGGCACAAATCAATTAGTCAGCAAATTTTGACGGCCAGAGCCGTGCCACAAAACTTGGGGCACTTAGTCCCAAACCTGGGTTCCCTTCAGATGCGGAGCCGGCAAATCTGGTAAAACATTTGTGATGGCAGCAAAGTTTTAAACCAGGCAATACTTTAACCCCAACAGTCTGTGCTACTGTCCCACATGTTTGAGCAGCAGGGCTGAAGCATTGCTCTAAACAGCACTGTCACTGATCTTTCATTCCTGGCTCTCCATTCAGGTGCAGCTTCACACTCAGCCTCCCACGAGACAGAGCCTGCATGACTTGGTGATGGAACCCATTCCGTAGACCCACACTGGGAAACTCTCCACGGGCATGGCTTGCACCCTTGCTGCAGCTCCAAGGGAGCTCAAATGGAGCTCTGACTCTCCTCTCCTGTCAGTCCAATGACATCATCACTCACCAGTGGACATGGGTTTTTGGCAGTGGGACTCTTCGAGCTGCCACCTTGAGGTCCCCCTACGATTGGCCTCTCACTCACCAACACAGGGCCTACTCCATGGCAACCACAGGCTTTTAGCTTGGACCTCCAGGGTAAATGATCTACCTGACCTGTCCTGGTGCCAAGGTTCATGGCACGGGCCCTCCTTTCCTCTCAGGCCTTGGCTCCTCAACTGACAGATTCTTTTTTTTTTTTTTTTTAAATCTCTTTTTATTCAGATAAAAGTTTTTTCACACAACACGGTTACATCCATAGTCAGCATCAGTGCAGGAGTTTAGGCATTTAACAACAATATTTAACATTGAGAATATGGGCCCTGTTTATCTGAATCACTATAGCAGTTCCATCCCCTATTTCCGTAGGAACTACAGTATATCACGGTTTATCTAAGATGCAGTTCTCCCAGAATAAACCCTGGACCCTCTCCGGTGTTATTTACATAAGTCTTTTTTTTTTTTTTTTGTCCTGCCCTATCTCCTGTTTTCTAAATTCTTATGGAATGAAGTCAGGATCCACCTCGAGTTGGTGGAGAACCCATTTCTGCCATTTAGACTGAAATTCTAGTGAATTCTTTAATATTGTAGCAGACAAGCTCTCCATTAGGTATATCGTGGACATAATGTTTCTCCACTCTCCAATTGTTGGCACCTGTTCCTTCATCTATCTCCTGGTGAGGGCTTTCTTGGCTGCAACTAAATAAATTGGCAGCAATGTTTTGGTCCAATGAGGGGAGTGGTCTGGATAGACAGAAAGCAAAACTATCTCTGCTGTCAATTCTGTTGGTTCCCCCAGACAATTAGACTGCACAGTCTGGAACAAGCTCCAGAAGGGCATGAGAAGAGGGCAGTGTCACATGATGTGTCCTAAGTCTGCCGGACTACAGCCATATTTTCTCCAGCAGTGCCTGTAGCTGTCTGGTAAGTACTTTGTCAGGATTGCCTAACATAGAAACATAGAATTTGATGGCAGATAAGGATCGCTTGGCCCACCCAGTCAGCCCATTTCCCTACCTAATGGATAAGCTGCAGATCCAAGTTAACCAGCAGCCTACTTCTTCCTACCCCCACCCCCTAGAATTGCCTTATGACTGTCCCATGCATGCTTGAATTCCACCACTGTTTTTGACTCCACAACCTCCTCCAGAAGGCCGTTCCATGCATCCATAACCCTCTCTGTGAAAAAAATACTTCCTTACATTACTTCTGAGCCGCCCCCCCCATCTTCAAATTGTGCCTCCTTGTTCAAACAACATGAAGTCTTGCTGTATTCTGACATATGCAGTGATGTCCAACCTTTGAACTGCCCTGGAGATGAAAGAGTTAACTTTCCATGCCAGGCATGGAACGCTGAGCTCGAGCTCGGTTGAGACTCTGTCTGTTGCTGTTTGAACTCAAACCATCAGATTCTTTACTCCGCCTCACTGAACAGTCGCTCCGGAGATTTCTCCTTGGCTCGGTTCAAGTTTGTCGGTTAAAGTGCCGTTTTCCTCGGTTTTCGACCGAATTTAATCCGTTAACCTGTCGGTTCAGTCTCTGTCTGTGGTATCGTGAGTACTAGATAGGTTTATTTCTTGTTCTTCTGTGTGGAACTTGTAAACGTGGGATCGGTTCGGTTTGAACCAATCAGGTTTGTTCAAAAAAGTTTATTCTACTTTTAGAGTGTGGTAACCGGTCCTTATCGGTTCTAAAAAAAATGGATTTCATTATGTTTTTTTCCACGACCCGTAACACGGTCAGGAACCGATAAGGATGTCTTGCCTGGCGGTTTGCTGAAAAAAGGGTAAGTTTTGTTAGGACTGGCCATGTCTGAGAAACCCAAAAGAAAAACCGGGCCCACTGGGTTTCAACACTGTAGTGTGTGTGGGGAAGCCTTTGCTAAGGCTGACCCCCACACCACCTGTGTTTATTGTCTGGGGTTTGACCACCTCGATTCAGACTGCCAGATTTACAAGAATTTTCCTGCAGCTACCCTGGAAAAGAGAGTTGGTAGGCTCAGGGAAAGGGAGGCCAAGAAGTCCGCTGACCCGGATGGCCAGCCCGGTTCGGTTCCAACCAAACCAGAAGGAGTGCCCTCTGACCAGGGCGAAACTTCTTCAGGCAAAAGGAGAACCGACTCTGAGGAGTCGGTTCCGGTTAAAGGAAAAAGCAGGGATAAATCAGCCGGTGCGGATCCACAACTTCTTTCTCCGACCGCTGATGAAATAGCCAAAGCGATAAGGATTGTTCAGTCGCTAACACCTGTTCCGACCGAACCGGCACCATCGGGAAGGGGCTAGGTTCGGTCGGTTCCCCAGTTCCAGATTATAATTTAGAAGATTTTATGAACCGAGGAGTAGGAAGGAGCAAAAGTGGTTGAAACTCTTCAGCTCCTATGGAAGAAGCTGTAGACGATCAGGAGGAGCCTGACTATGTTGAGATGATGGATATCCCAGAGTCCAGGAGGCTGTCTATTCCCCTTCATAAGTTCTTTGGGAAACAGACAATAAAAATTTTAAAGACTCCTAATTCTGTACCTCCTGTAGACAAGAGAATGGACAAGAGGTATACTCTCTCGGGCTCAGATACGGAGTTCCTTACCCAGCAATGCAGCCATGTTGGGGTAGTGCAGGCTGCTGCCTGAGATAAGGCAAATATACCCTTGGCTTCACACCCCCCAGATAAGGACTCCAGGAGGGTTGATGCCATGGCAAAGAAACAGTACATAGCAGCATCCTTGGGACTCAGGCAGGCTAATTATATGACCTATACAGCTAGATATCAGAAATCTAGATGGGACACTGTAATGGCTTTAGCTAAACAGGTCCCTGGCCAGCTTGCCAAGGAGCTGGAGCAGGTGGCTGCGGATGGTATTGAGGCATCCAAGGTGCAGTTCCATGCTGCAGTGGACTCAGTGATGTTTCATCTAGAGTCATGGCTACATCTGTGGCCCTTCGTAGGATGGCTTGGCTCAGATGTACTAGCCTGTCTCAGGATACCCAGACTAAGGCCATGGATTTTCCTGTTGTGGGTAATTCTCTGTTTGGGGAGCAAACAGAGAATTACATGAAGAAAATGGATGAATACAGGACCACCTATAGGAGTGCTCAGGCCAAGGAAAGGCAAGCCACTCCCCAGAGGCAGCATTCCAGGGGCAGGGGCAGGCCTTTCTATCAAGCCCAGGCTTCCTCTTCTGCTTATGCTCATAGGGGGTTCTTCATCGGGAGAGGCAGACGTGGTACAAGCAGGCCTGCTTCTACCCCTCAGCCTAAAGCCCCTGCCAAACAGGCACCCTGATGGGTTTGCCAGGGCCGATTCTCCACCACCTGTAGGGGGCAGGCTGGCTTACTTTGTCCAGGACTGGGTGTCTTTAACATCAGACAAATGGGTCCTGGAAGTAGTAAGCCAGGGACTGGTTCTCAGCTTCAACAAATTTCCAAAGATGAGAACCAGATCCTTTCCACCTGCAAGTCCTTCAGAGGCACTTGCCCTAGAGGCAGAGGTCTCTTCCCTCTTGGCTCTGAGAGCCATAGAGAGGGTTCTACCCCTACGCAAGGGAAAAGGATTGTACTCCAGGTACTTCCTAACCCCCAAAAAGACAGGAGAATGGCAGCCCATCCTGGATCTCAGATATTTAAACAAGCACCTTTTAAAGCCAAAGTTCAAAATGGTGACTCTGGGAATAATTCTACTCTCTCAAAGGCCAGGGGACTGGCTAGTTTCCCTGGACCTCAAGGATGCCTATTTCCATATTCTCATCAGAAGCTCCCACCAAAAGTACCTCAGGTTCGAGCTGCCCTCAGGCCATTATCAATTCAGGGCAATGCCCTTCGGCCTAACTTCTGCTCCAAGGGTGTTCACAAAATGCCTGGCAGTAGTGGTTGCCTTCCTAAGGAGAAAAAAGATCTCCATCTTTCCATACCTGGACGACTGGCTCATAGTAGGCCAGTCTCCAGACCAAGTCAAGTCACACCTACAGATAACTAAGCAACTGCTCACTTCTAGGTTTCCTTCTGAATCTTTCAGAGTCAGTTCTAGAGCCTGTGCAGCTCCTCACCTTCATAGGGGCAGAGCTGGATACAGTAAGGCAAGACATTCCTTCCCTGGACAGGGCAGGACCTTATCTCACTGGCCTCTTCATTTCACCCTCCAGGTGTCTCGACCAGCAAGGCATTTTCTGCAGCTCCTGGGACACATGGCTGCCTGTACAGCAGTGGTTCAGGGAGCAAGATTTCAGATGAGGACATTCAGTTCCACTTGAGAGCCTTCTGGTCTCAGAAAAGGATCCTCTGACCAAACTAATCCCAGTGACTCGAACCCTGATCCAGGCGTTACAGTGGTGGCAGGATCAGGACAATCTAAGACAGGGAGTTCCTTTTGTCACTCAGTCTCATTCTCTAATCCTTACTACAGATGCCTCCCTCTTGGGGTAGGGAGCCCACTTGGGGGACCTGGCCACCCAAGGGTTGTGGTCTCCTCAGGAATCTCTGCATCACATCACTCTATTAGAACTCAGAGCAGTGTTTCTAGCACTTCAAGCTTTTTCCAAGTCTGTTCAGAACAAAGTAGTTCAGATCAGGACAGACAATACCACACAATGTGGTATATCAACAAGGCAAGCACTCGGTCCACGGCCTTGGCACAGAGCCAATGAAGTTGTGGTCTCTGGCCTATTCCCTGAACGCCTTCTTACAGCAGTGCACCTCCCAGGAAAGGACAATGTCCTGGCAGATGCTCTCAGCAGGATATCTCAGGCCATCACGAATGGTCCCTGGATCCCTGATTTTAAAGGTGATTTCTCCAGATGGGGCACCCACAGATAGATCTTTTGCAGCCCCAGACAATCACCAACTTCCTCTCTTTTGCTGCAGGCCCCAGTGTTGGGCTCAGTCCCCCTGGATGCCCTAGTTCTCAATTGGGAAGGGAAGTTCCTGTATGCTTTCCCCTCTTCCCTCTCCTGTTCAAGGTGCTAGTCAAAATCAGGTCTCAACCCTGCAAGGTGATTCTGATTGCTCCAGACTGGGCCAGGCAGCCCTGGTACCCTCTCTTGTTGTCCTTAGCATTCCACCTTCCCCTGTCTCTTCCCAGGAATTACAACCTGTTAACATGTGCTCAGGGGAGGGTTTGCTATCCGAATTTCAGATCTCTCAATCTCAAGGCCTGGCTCTTGAAGAGTTAGAGTGTGCTGATTTGCACCTCTCTCAAGGTGTTCTGGATATCTTAAAGGCTTCTCGAAAGCCTTCCACCAGAAACACTTACAATTCCAAATGGAAAAGATTTACTATACGGTGCTCTGGGAAGCATATTTCTCCAGAGTCTGCTGGCCTGCCCACAGTCCTTGACTATATGGTTCATCTCAATAGCTTGGGACTCAGACCAGCTACACTAAGAGTGCATCTGGCAGCTGTCTCTGCCTTCCTCTCAGCAGGCAAGCACTCTTCCCTTTCAGCTCATCCTGTATTTTCTAAATTTTTCAAGGGATTGCTGCATACCAATCCTCCCTTCAGGGACCCTGTCCCTGCTTAGGACCTTAATGTTTGCATTGCTCAGCTTATGTAACCCCCTTTTGAGCCTTTGTCCTCAGCAGAGCTTAAGTACTTGACTTGGAAAACTGTTTTTTTGGTGGCCATCACTTCTGCCAGACGCATAAGTGAGTTACAGGCCCTGTCAGTGGAGCCTGATTTTATCTCTTTCCATAGAGATAAGGTGGTCATCAGGACTAATGGGAAGTTTTACCTAAGGTGGTTTCAGATTTCCACCTTAACCAGTCTATGTCTCTTCCTGTTTCTTCACTGACCATTCCTCCTCTGGGGAGAGGAGGCTGCACAGTTTGATGTGAAAGGGCCCTTAGCTACTACATAGAGAGCACCAAGGGTCACAGGTTTGACTCCCTCCAACTGTTCCTCACTTATGGTGAGGTTGGTAAGGGAAAACCTGCCACTAAGAGATCTATTGCCAGGTGGATTGTCTCTTGCATTCAATTTTGCTATGAAAAACTGGGTAGTATCCCACCGTCAGGCCTGAGGGCTCACTCTACCAGAGGTACAGCTGCTTCCCTGGCTGCTGCCAGGGATATTCCTATCTTAGAGATTTGTCAAGCAGCCACCTGTAAAACAGTACATACTTTTACCAAGCATTACTCTCTGGATATCCAGGCTAGGAGTGATGCTCGGTTTAGCACAGCAGTGCTTCACAAAGTAGGTTCTGTCCCTCCTCCATGGAGGTACTGCTTGGTAGTCTGCATATGTCAGAATACAGCAAGACTTCATGTTGTTTGAAGAAAAAATTACTCACCTTAGTAATGTTGTTTCTTCTAATGGAGTCTTGCTGTATTCTGACCTCCCCCCTGCCTCCCCTCTCAGAACCTGGTTTTTGGGATGTGGGTGGGCAGCAGCAGTGTTGGCACTCAGGAGGTGCCCCCACCCCTTCTTTTCTTACCCTTTAGTTTGGGTGTGGGTGTTGTGTTTGTTTTATTTTTGGGTTTCCTGACTTGAGTCTTTGCTTTGGGACTAAAAATCTTTTATTATATTTAGTAGCCAGTTGGCTAGTGTAAGTTTACAGTTTCCACACAGGACACCCAATGAGTATAGCTCAGAAAGATCTGACGGTTTGAGTTCAAACAGCAACAGACAGAGTCTCAACCAGCTCGAGCTCAGCTTCCATGCCTGGCATGGAAAGTTAACTCTTTCATCTCCGGGCAGTTCAAAGGTTGGACATCACTGCATATGTCAGAATACAGCAAGACTCCATTAGAAGAAACAACATTACTAAGGTGAGTAATTTTTTCTTCTTGCACACCTCTTTATTTGAAAGGTGCTACCCTCTTGGACTTTGTTGATTCCCTTGAGGTACTTGAACGTTTCTATCATGTCCTCCCTCTCCCTCCTTTCCTTGAGGCTATACATATTAAGCTCCTTAAGTCTCTCTTCATATGTCTTCCAGTGCAGACCCTGCACCATTTTAGTTGCCCTCCTCTGGACAGCTTCCATCCTGTCTATGTCTTTGTGGAGATTGGGTCTCCAGAACTGCACACAGCACTCCAGATGGGGTCTCGCCAGCTGTCTGTACAGAAGGATAACAACTTCCTGTTTTCTACTGCTGATGCCTCTCCCTATGCATCCCAGTATCCCCCCAGCCCTCCTTACTGCCCTCTCACATTGCTTACCCACCTTTAAGTCATCTGATATGACTACCCCAGGTCCCTTTCTATTTTTGTTGTTGTTAGTATCTCACCCCCCATTGTGTATTCTTCCCCTGTTTTTTTTTTCCCCAGGTGCATTACCTTGCACTTCTTAGCATTGAATCTAAGCTGCCATACATTTGACCATTCCTCTAACCTTGCCAAGTTCCTTCTCATCCTTTCCACCCCACTTTGTGCATCAACTCTGTTGCAGATCTTTGTGTCATCTGCAAAGAGACATACTTTTCCTTCCAGTCCCTCTGCAGTGTCGCTTATAAAGACATTGAAGAGGACCGGTCCTAATACTGAACCCTGCGGTACCTCACTAGTAACCCCCCTTTCTTCAGAGTGGACTCCATTTACTATTACCCTCTGTGTCCTATTCTCCAGCCAATTCTTTACCCAGGCTATCATTTTGGGTCCCTCTGCCAGGCTGGCTAACTTGTATATTAATCTTTTGTGTGGGACTGTGTCAAATGCCTTGCCTAAAGTCTAGGTAGGCCATGTCACAGCCCTCCTGATCTACTACTTTGGTCATGATCAAAGAAATCTATAAGATTCGTCTGGCATGACCTTTCCGCTGTGAATGCATGCTGCCTTGGGTCCTGTGCCCCTCTGGCCTCTAGGTACTCGACAGTTCTTTCCTTCAGAAGTGATTCCATCATTTTCCCTATCACTGAGGTTAAACTAACAGGTCTGTAGTTTCCTGCTTCTGCCCTACTCCCACTTTTGTAAAGGGGAATCATATCTACTCTCCTCCAGTCCTCAGGTACCACCCCATCCTCCCATGATTTGTTAAAGAGGGTAGTCAGTGGTGTCACTAGTTCTACACTTAGTTCTTTTAGAATTCTGGGATGAATCCCATCAGGCCCCATTGCTTTGTCCATTCAGTTTTAAGAGTTCTTTCAGAACCCTTTCTTCTGTAAATGGGCTAGTATCAACTTCTGTATCCAGAGTGTTTCTATTGTTTGTTTTAGGTACTCCCTCTTCATTTGTAAATACTGAGCAAAATATTTATTTAGTATCTCTGCCTTTCACGTCACCCTCTGCCCACCCCTTTCCTTTATTAAGCCTCGTATCCCTCCCTTGGTCTTCCTTTGCTCCCTGATTGCCTATAAAAGTTTTATCCCCTTCTTAACTGAGTTGGCTATCTTTCCTCGGTTCGGGCCTTTGCTGTTCTGACTGCCTTCCCAGCTTCCTTTGCTTTAACTGATACAATTCTCTGTCCTGCTCCTTCTGTGATTCCTTGTACTTCCTGAATGCTTTCTTTTTCTTGAACCTTCATGCCACCTCCTTTGAGAACCATAGTGGTTTCTTACATAGTTTTGTTTTGTTTATTTGCTTCACACAAAGGCTTGTTACCGCTGTGATGGCAGTTTTTATTATTCCCCATTGTTCTTCCACCCCTCCTTCCTGCCCATTTGGTAGTGCATTCCTTAGGCACTAACCCATTTTAGCAAAGTCAGCCCTCCTAAAGTCCAGTACTTTTGCCTTTGTATGGCTTGACTCTATTGCTGTGTTTATTGTGAACCATACTGTTCGATGGTCGCTAGTTCCCAGATGGCTACCCACTTCTACATCTGTGATCCTGTCTCCGTCTCCACTTGAGAGAACCAGGTCTATGATTGCTCCCTCTTGAGTGGGTTCCAATACTAGTTGTCTAAAGCACGCCCCCTGTACGGCATCTAGAAAAACCCCACTCTTAGAAGTGGCTGCTGCAACTGCACTCCAGTTAACATCTGGCATATTCAGATCACCCATCAGCAATATAGAAACATAGAATTTGACGGCAGATAAGGACCGCTTGGCCCACCCAGTCTGCCCATTTTCCCTATCTAATGGATATGCTGCAGATCCTAGTTAACCATCAGCCTACTTCTTCCTACCCCCAATATCTCCCCTTTTTCTGCCATTCTAAGTATACTTTCTATAATTTCCTTGTCCATTTCCTCCCCCTGAGAGAGGGGTCTGTATACAACCCCTGTGCGGATTGTGGTGCCATTGCCTGTCTCCAAATTGACCCAGAGTGCTTCTTCTCCTCCCTGTTTACCCTTTTGTTCTGTTGCTTTGATTCCTTCCCTTATGTAGAGAGCTACTCCTCCTCCTCTTTTACCCTCCCTGTCCCTCCTGTAGATAGTGTATCCTGGTATGTTTACATCCCAGTCATGGTTCTCTGTACCATGTTTCTGTGAATGCCAATATCCAGATGTTCCTCCTCCATCAAGGCCACTAATTCAGGAAGCTTGTTACGCAGACTACGGGCATTGGTACTGCTTGCTCTCCATTTTTGATGGCTTACCTTCCTGTAGCAGCATCCCCACTGACCTTTCTACTTTGGTCTTTTCTCATTTAGTACCCTGTTTTGTAGGGGAGGCTGGGATTTTCCTGCTGCTTATCAGTGCCTCCCCTTGACTAGTTTAAAGCTTGCCTATGAGGCATTTAAACCAATTGCCCAAAAGACTTGTTCCTTCCTGGACAGATGCAGACCATCCTGCCAGTATAGGCTGGTGTCCTCCAGGTGGAACCCCAGTCCCCAATGAAGCCAAACCCCTGTGCTCCACACCATTTTTTCAACCATTCATTAAACTGCATGGTGCAAAGTACCCTCATCTCACCCATGCAATTGACAGGCAGCACCTCTGAGAAGGATACTGTGTGTGCTACTTGTCTTAGACCCCTCCCCAACTCTACAAAGTCCTCCTGCACTGCTCTAATCTCATGATGAGCCAAGTCATTTGTCCCTAGCTGGACAAGGACGTCCAGCTCAGACTCCCATGCAGCTGTTCTCGTGATTCTGAGGATGCGCTTCCTGTCCCTCCAAGCCATGGCACCAGGCAGGCACCTTACTTCAGTTTTCCCTGCTTCCCCCAGTTCTGTCCCCCTAATAATTGAGTCCCCCACCAGGAGCTGCTTCCTTTCCCTGTGGTGTCCTCTGCCTCCTTCCTGTGTGCCTCCCTTGTGACAGTTGTCCTCAACCTCCTTAGTCTCCTCTGTGGGTGCATCCATAGGGGAACTATGCTCCCAAGAATGGTGTATGGATTGTAGAGTGCAACAACTGACTGGGTGTGCCTCTGTTCCACCACCTCACCTCCTGAGCCCACTGTGGTACAACTGCTGTGCTTTCTTCATAACCTCTGAGGTAGTGTGGTGGCGGCTCTGGTGCTCCCTGGATGGGGGAGGTTCCCTTAATACTGCCCAGTGTGGCCTGGGGGAAGGTTCCCTTACTACTGTCCAGTGTGACCTGAAGACGGGCAACTTCCTCCCTCAGGGCAGAGAGTTGTCTGCAAATAGGGCAGCATCTCAGCCTCCAGAAAGACTCCCGGAAGACTGCTGCCCCACAGCCATTACATTGCACTACTCCCCACATGTCTGTCTACCATCTTGTTTAATTTTTTTTTTTTTTTTTGTTTTGTGAGTGAAAAAATCTACTTCTACATTTCCACGAGAATTCTCTCCAAAGTGGGGAAGATGTCACTTTTACTGATGAATGGGCTACTGATTGCCAAAGTGCAGAGTCTACCTCCAACTCCAACTCCCTATTCCAGTTGTTTAGAATTGACTTCATGGAACCAGCTGTCAGTCTCTAAGAGATTTGTGTTCTATCATGTCTGTGATTACCTGTACAAATCTATAAACATCTTGAGGCGTATGTGGTGTGAGGTCTTTGGCATATGTATGTGTCCAAATGTGTTCTGTACGAAAGTCTGATCTCCTGGCCATAACTTTCCACTAAGTTTCAAATGAGAACACCTGTTTTCCAGGAACTTGAATACATAAGAGAGACCAACCAACCTCTACTCAGAGAAGGTGACATCACCACTCGAGGGGCCAAAAGCTTCATCTTCCAAGACTATTTTACAATAATCAGAAATGTATTTCAATTCTGATCTGTTCCTCAGTTTAAGCCAAATGTTTAGTGTGTTGTAGTGTGATCAAAGATAAATCTTTCAATGGGGATGTTTTGCTATCTGAGGAAAAGAGAAGTTTTGAAATGTCATGCATATCGTTCAGTAAAAATTCAAGGGACTTCCATGGCATTTTATAGTTTTTAGATAGCCAAAGGAAGAGAATATGAAGGAAAGCAGCTTGGGCGTAAGGCTTTAGGTTTGGCAACTTCATTCCCCCCTGGGCCAAGGACAGCCTCAATATTGATAAACGATTCTAGGTTGTTGCCCCCAGATAAAATAGGAAATCATCCTGCCCCAGGATTTAAAGTAGTATGGGAGGGAAGAAGGAATATTCTGGAACAATATATAAAAGGCGAGGTAAAATATTCATGCGAATGTTTTCAATGCGTTGAAAGAAAGAAAAGTGGAGGGGTGACCACCTGTTTAAGTCATTCTGGATTGCAGTGGTTAATGGCTCATAGTTAATCACCTCCAAAACTCCCAAGTCGAGGGGCACATAAATCCCCAAATATTTGAGTTTTGTAACTGTCCAACGGAGCGGGCAAAGGGCCTCAGTGTGTTGGATGGGGAGAAATTGAATAGGAGAACCTCAGTTTTGATAATGTTCAGTTTGAGGCCTGCCACTGCCTCAAATCTCTCCAAGATGGACCAGACAGCGGGGATCGAATCTTCCGGGGTTAGGAGTGTCAAGAGAATATTAACAGTGAAAATGCTGAGTTTGTATTCCCTCTGACCCATTAGGATGCCTTCGATTTCAGGAGAGTTCCTCAGGGCCCCAGCCAAAGGCTCCAAGTATAAGGCAAACATCAGGGGGGATAGCAGACAGCCCTGACTGGTCCCACGCTGTTGGGGAAAAGGACAGGATATGCCTCCATTAATTTTCACATAGGCTCGTGGAGCATTGTATGTTTTTCATCCAAGAGATGAATGATTCAGGGAAGTGAAATTTCAACAGGGTGTCCCAGAGAAATGGCCAGGACACTCTGTCAGAGGCCTTCTCGGCATCCAGGCTCAGGAGGGCAGCGGGAATTTTACGATTTTGGATATGTTCAATCAAAATCAAGGTCCTACGGACTATGTTGTCCATAGTGTTTCTTTTTTTAATGAAACCAGTCTGGTCGGGATGAATTAGGTCAGGCAAAAACCCTTCCAACCTGGACGCCCAAACGGCCATGGAAATCTTATAGTCCATGTTTAAGATTGATACTGGTTGATAGGAGGGGGGATTGGTTGGGTCCTTATCTGGCTTTTGAATAGCCACTATTGTGGCATATTCCCAGGAAGGGGGGGGGGGCAAGGTTCCCATCTGCCACCTCTCGGAATGTTAACATTTTAATGGACAGTTTTCTTGTAAACATTTTTTACCACTCCACTGGTAGACCATCAGGTCCCAGACAGCGTTGTGTGGAAAGGGCTTTAATGGAGTTTTGAATCTCTTCAATTGATATAGGGGTTTTGAGGGACTTTCTCTACGTTTCAGTTAGATGAGGGAGAGGAAGGTCCCTGAGAAAGTTCTGTCTCTCCTCACTCCCCGCCCAAACCTCTTGTTGGTATAGTTTCTGGTAATATGTAATAAAGATTCATCTGATATCAAATTTCCTGTAATATAACTGGCCAGTGGTGGGGTCTCTTACTTTAAGGGTAGTAGTAGTCTTTTTTTGATTTCTCAACCGCTGGGCTAATCTGCAAGCATCTCTCACCCCACCCTCAAATCTTGCCTGTTTTAAGTAAATCAGTGTTTGTTGGGTTTTTGTATTTAAGATTTTTTTGTATTTTGGCTTTGGTTTCACAAATTCTCGGTCTCACCTCCCCATCTCCCTCCCTGTAGAGCAGCTGGTAGCTTTTAAGATTCTCTGTCAGTTTTTTGTATGTCGACTCAGGCTCCCTTTTCCTTTTGGTTGCATATACAATGGTTTTGCCTCGAAGTGTGGCCTTCATTGCATCCCATGTTATAGCATTGGAGAGATCCGGGGAGGAATTTTCTGAGAAAAATTGAGGGATTCTGTATTTTAACATTTTTACATATTGTTGATCTTTCAACAAGATGAGGTTAAACCGCCACTGGGAGGGTTTTACATGTTTTCACAATTCGAGTTTTAAGATGAGTGGATGATGGTCGGATAGGACCATTGGCCCTATCGAGATATCTTGGACAAGGGAAAAGTGCTCAAATGTAATTAAGAAGTAGTCTAATCTGGAGTGAGAGTGGAATCTATTTGAATAGAAAGTGTAGCCAGGGTCTAAGGGAAACAATTTATGCCAGGAATCAACAATGCCAAAGTGATCCGGTATTCCCAGTATATATTTTATCGAGCCAATCTGACACCCTGGACGGGGATTGGAACTGTCCCGGCCCGGGGACATTGTTAGGTAGAGATCCCCTCCCAAAATTAGTTGTCCCTGGAGGAGTTCAGTAATTTTAGACCAGAGTACTTTTAAAATTGGAGTATCAACTGACAGATTCAAATGGCCCCAGGATCTCCAACGCAGGTGCAGACAGCACCCGGAATTATTCAGCCCTTCTCTGATGCACTTTCAAGAGACCCATCCTCTTACCGAAGCCGGGGTAGCTATCGCTCCACCCCAGTCCCAGGCCCTGGGCCCCGATGCTGTGACTCTCCCCACCCAGCTGTGGGTCCTGGCACCCAAATGGGCACTATTGCTCCCTGGGCATTGTAGTAAGCCCAACATGGGGGGCTTATAAGTACAGTACAATACAATATATCAGTCTCAATGATTTCTGTATAGAAAATAAGTTTAAACATTTCCATTAAAACAGGATTGTCTCCTCTTAGACGTCATCTGTTCACTTGGCTCTTTCCTATTATGAGGTCATTCCTGTTCTTATGACATCATAAGCTATTGCCACTTGAATGATTCTGATGTCACAAAGCAGAGGATTATAGCTGGCCCGGTGGCGCTGAGGGCTGAGGCGCTGGACACCTTACCTCACGCTACTCCAGCAACCCGTGTTCGTGAATGAGCATGGGCCACCAGGGGTTGGCAGGGTTGGAGAAGAATCGAGCATCTGGAGGACTGCTGTCCTTCTCTGGGGAGAGGGGGACATCAGCAGTTGGCATTTGGCTGGCCCCTGGTGGAGATTGAGGGGTAGTGCCACCGATGCGTAAGAAATTGGGGTGGGAGAGGGCAGATACCCGAAAGAGTGTGTGCAGAAGTGTGCACACTCCTTCCATTGGCATCACTGCATGCCCCTTCCTGCAGGGGAACCACTAAAGAAAATTCTTGCAGCATGAAGGCTGCTCCCCGGCACCGCTATGGTGGCGCGCAAGTCAGCTACCTCCTGGGTCCACCCTCTTTGTCTCTGCAGTGGTGGGGTAAGTACCTGCTGTGATGTGACAGGGAGGGTAGTGACGGGGAGGTCAGAGCTCTATCCATGACTGGGGCAGCAGCTGTGCTGGTTAGCTGGATGGGGGGGAAGGAACCAAAGGCACAACCTCCCCCTAGTCGAGGAAAGTAAATAAATCAACTAAAAACAAACAAAAAAAAAAGCAGAGGATTATGACTTTAGAACAGGAAAAGCAGCAGGAACATATAAAGTTAGAGGGGTAGAGAACCTTTTTCATGTGTGTGCAATACACAGACCTCTGCTTCCTGCCACCTCTACCACCATGCCCAGTGAAGACGAGGGGGCAGGCAGTAACCTCAGGGATGGCCTACAGTGCCTGGAGGGTAATTGGATGGTTTGCCCAACTAGGATCCACCCTGTCTGAATTTTGTACTTTCCCAGATCTGGCTTTTCCCCACATCATGCAGGCATGGCCACTGGGGCACAATCTACATAAGTTTCTGTGCCTCTCAGTGGAACTGCTCTGGCCTCAGAACCTGTGCCCGTTCAGGAGAGACCACCTACCATCCTCTTCCTCATCTTTGGATGGTCTCCTCTGCACTCTACATTCAACAATAGGTGGGGGGCTCCATCAAAATGGTTTTTATTTCTTCACAAATTTCATCTTTTTCGGTCCTAGGGGATCACCCAGAACTGCACTTGGTTGGTCAAAAAATAGATTTTCATTGTCACATTGTACTTTATACTTTTATCGCCATAAAGCAACTTAGGGTAAAGATAATTTATTAAACTTTAAGCTTCCAACTTCATATGCGGCTTGCATTAGAAGTGTCATTTGCAATTTAAACTCTACCCATTTCAGTACCACTTGTGATGCAGGGCCTGACACTTAAGGCATTAATATTGCTTGCAAAACATCAACATTTATTTACAGGGTG
This sequence comes from Neoceratodus forsteri, assembly GCA_016271365.2. Taxonomy (NCBI): domain Eukaryota; kingdom Metazoa; phylum Chordata; order Ceratodontiformes; family Ceratodontidae; genus Neoceratodus; species Neoceratodus forsteri. Next base: position 245,163,153 of record CM057451.1, read on the forward strand.
CATGCACATGCAGCAGTGTGCAACAGAGGATTACTCGACCGGATCCCTGACTGAAACCCCACCTAGGGCAAAGTCGTTCAGTATTATTTGGCAATGCAGTACACATCCCATACCAGTCAGCATAGGTACATGCTTGGCAGCATCAGTATTTAAACATATTTACAGCTTGCAACTGATTGACACAAATCATAATTTAGGGATTGTCCTGTCACAGCTGGGAGAGGCAAGTGAGCTATCAGATGTACCCAGCTCATCAAGACTCATCTTTTACTCAGTGCCTTAGTAGACAGTAACATTGGAAGGGTATTTTACGGTGGCCCTGAAGTGCAAAACACACACTAAACAAAGTGAAATGCAATCAAATAAGTAGTGCAAAAAAACAAAAAATAAATAAATGCAAACAAAAAATAACAGAACAAAACCAAACCTAAAGTGTCATACCACAAAAAGAATAAAGAAAACAAAAAGAAATGTAATGAACTTAAGAGTAAATGCAAGCAAAAAGGTCATCACAACTAAAAAGTGAATGCTAATAAAAAAGCACTGCACTACTAAATAGTGATAGTAAACAAAAAGTATAGCACAACTAAAAAGTCAATGTAAACAAAAAAGCACATCACAACAAAATGTAAATGCAAACAAAAAGGTACAGTATAGCAAAAAAAGGGAATGCAAACAAAAAAGCACACTACAACAAAAAGTATAGCACAAGAAAAAAGTGAATGCATATAAAACAGGCATTTGTCAGTGCCGAATGTTCGTTGTGTGCACTGGTGTTATGGGGGGGGGGAGGGGATGCTTGAAAATTGCTTTAGCGAAGTTGTTTGTGAGGTGGGGTCCCAAAAAACATATGTTGAAAATTTGGGGCCAAAATATTTAAAAATGGCCAAGTTATGCCACTAAGTTGAAAACCCTGTTGAAATACAGTGATGCCGAAAACCCCATTGAAATACATTGAGGCGCTTACCTCAGTTCGCGGTTGGGCTTTGAAGAGTGAAGACATGCCTACAGTACAATGTAGATTACGGCAACGGACTTCCAGTGGATAGGTATGGGGTACGGGGGTGTGGGGTGATGGGTCCTGAGTGGGAGGGTAGGGGGTTGGGTAACGGCGGAATGGACAATGATGGACGGTTTTCTTTTTTACAGGGAGTTTGCTGAACAAATGAGGACACTGGGGGATTGGGCACCCCCAGTGTCTGTATACTGTTTGGGGGGGCTTACACAGTGGACAATAATGGACGGACAGATGACACTGGGGGATTGGGCACCCCCAGTGTCTGTATACTGTTTAGGGGAGGGGGGGTTACACGGCGGACAATGATAGACAGTTTTCTTTTTCTAGGATAAAAAACAAGCATTTGTGAATGCTGAACGTTTGATATGTTGAAAGATGTCCACCTCTGCACCTTGTTTATGCCCTTGAGGTACTTAAATGTATCTATCATGTTCCCCCACTCCCTCCTTTCCCTCAATAAGTACATATTGAGATCCTTTTAATCTCTCCAGATATGTTCTGTGTTGCAAGCCATGTACCATCTTGGTTGCCTTTCTATGGACTGCCTCCCCCTGTCAATGTCCTTGCACATTTGCGGCCTCCAGAATTGCACACAGTACTGTAGGTGAGCCCTCACTAGTGCATTATACAATGACTCATGCCTTCTGTTAGTGATACCTCTGCCTATGCACTCCAGCATGCCACTGGCCGTCCTTGCAACATTTGTGCTCTGCTTTGACACCTTTTGGTCATCAGACCTGACAACTCCTAGGTCCCTTTCGTCCTTGGTGATCATCAGCACCTCCACCCAATCCTGTAACTCTTCACAGGTTTCCCTCTTCTCAGGTGCACTATTTGGGCTACTTTGCATTGAACCTCAGTTGCCACTCCTCAGACCATTTTTCAGGCCTCTCCATGTCCCTACTCATTTTCTCCACCCCTTCTGGAGTATTCACTTTGTTACAGATGTTGGTGTCATCTGCAAACAGGCTGACAGACCTTTCCTTCTAGCCCTTCCACAATGTCTGTAATGAAGACATTGAACAGAACTGGTCCCAGGGCTTATCCCTAAAGTACCCCACTGGTCACCTCTTACCCCAGATTGGATCCCATTACCCCCAGCTTCTGCCTCCTGTCCATCAGCCAGTCTCTAACCCAGTTTATCAGCTTGTGCCCCATTGCCAGACTACTCATCTTGTTAATCAGCCTTCTATGTTGGACTTTGTTGAAGGCTTTGCTGAAATCAAGGTAGGTGACATCAAACGTCTCTCCCTGATTTACTTCCTTAATGAGGCATTAGGGTTTCCAACCCCTTACCCCACCCCACCCTGCAGAGACTGGCAGGCATTGGGGTGTCCCTTTCATTCGGCCATACGCCCATGCCATTCTACTCCCACCCTGCAGACACTGACAGGCGTTGCGGTGTGCCTTGAGGTCTTAGGCCCTAACGCTCACCCCATTCCATAATGAAATAAGCTGAGATGGGTGCAGTATAGGAGAATGGAGTGAAAGTTTGGGCCAAAGACTCCAAGGCACACCTGATGCCTGCCACTGGCTACAGGGCGGGGTGGAATGGTGTGAGCATTACGGCCAACAACCCCAAGGCACACGCCCGACGCCTGTCGGTCTCTACAGGGTGGGGGGATGGGACACTACAGTTGGAAACCCTAATGCCCCAAATAATTGTTGGTATTTTTGCTCCACATTTTCAACATGGGTTTTTTGACACCACCTCATGAACAGTGGCACTACATTGCCTGTTACTCAATCCCAAAGGTGATTTCACGCAGCGACTGCACCATCCAGTGCCACAGGTGCTGAAACATATTTTGGGCAGGATATGAAAAATGACAGCTGTACTGTTCATGAGGAGGTGTGAAAAAATGGCAATGCTGAAAATCTGGAGTGAAAATATGAGAAATTGGCAAAGTTACGAGCGTGCATAGAAACTGTGCAATGCACGCCCATAACACGGTCATTTTTTGGAATGTGTTCACCAAATTTTCAACAAGGGCTTTTTTGGAGCTTCCCTCATGAAGAGTGGCACTGTGATTTTGTTACTCCATCCTGAAAACTGATTTCGCACAGTGACCGTGCCTTTCTGTGCAACTGGTGAGAAACACACATTTCAGGCAGGATGTGAAAAATTACAGCTGTACTGTTCATAAGGAGGTGTGAAAAAATGGAAATGTTGAAAATCTGGAGTGAAAATATTAAAAATTGGGAAAGTTACGAGCATGCGTAGAAACTGTGCAATGCACACTCGTAACAGTCATTTTTTTGATTTTTCATTCAAATTCTGCAACATGTGCTTTTTGGGATCCCACCTCGTGAACAGAGGCACTGTCATTTTGTTCCTCAATCCCTAAAGGTGATTCCACACATCAACCGCAAAATCATCTTTCAGGACTGAGGCACGAAAAGACAGTGACATGTTCATGAGGTAGGGTCCCAAGAACCCCATGTTGAAAATATGGGGCCACAATTCTTAAAAATGGCTGAGATATCAACATATGTTGAAACCCCCATTGACTCCCATTATACGGCTTACCTTTCATTCTTTCAGTCTGCCGGTCAGCTTTGAAGAGTTCAGACAAGTCCTGCTCCGCAGAAGATTGCATCCACTGACGCAGAAGGTAAATGTGGGGTAAGGGGTTAAGGGAGGTGGGCTACAGAGGGAGGGTTGGGATGGGGAGGAAAGAGACAATGAGGTACAGTTTTCGTTTTTACAGGTTAAAAAAAGACTGCGAGGGAAGGTTTTCTTCATTTAAAGGTAACATTTTTTTTAATTTTTGCACACTGGGGTGAGCTGCCAGTGTACCCCAATAGTTGGGGGGAGGATGGATGCTGACATAGGGATTGGGCACCCTGATGTCGGCTTGGGATATAGATGGTTGAGGGGTGCATCCGACGTCGGGAATGGGCATCCCGGTGTCGGAAAGGGAAAGGGAAAATTGTTTAACCAGGAAAGACACACCAAGTGGCAGAAGGGTAAGGAGACATTGTTTAACAAGGAAAGACACACTAAGCCACAGTGGAAGGGCTCGCATTTCAAAGGACAGAGCCGCTCGCAGCGTCATCTCTGTCCTTTGAAATGTTTGCCGAGATGAGCCCCCTCAGCAAACCAGTGTCATCAGCACACTGTCTGCTGATTTGCCAACCACAGACTGGCTCCTGCAGCACCGCTGGCCATTGGGCTGGCACCCCTCACACCACTCTCTAGTAACAACTCTCACATCAACATGTTCGTCTGTGCATGCACGCATGATGAACATAAAAATGACAAGCAAAAAAAATTGCAAACGGAAGTTGGTTACAAAACGGAAATGATCTAATCGTATGCAACCACCAGGGTACAGGGAAGGAGACATTTTCTAATTCATTCCTGCCCTGTTCTCTGTTATAGTACATTCAGTCTTCTGATTACAACCCCCATTCTTTTTGGCAACAGTACGACTAATAGTATTAGTAGAAACTATATTGATATTGTTTGTGCACACTTAGTGATTGTTGGCATGCACAGCAGGACAGGAGACTGAGTGCCACTGGCAACATGAGCTAGCAGCCTGATTAATATTAAATCAAGCTTTTCACAAATTGTGGTTACTCACAGCCGCCAAATTAGATGGAAAATACAGTAACTCACATGTTAAAAATGACACTATTAGCAGTACTATTGCCAAAAAGAATGAGGGGTTGTAAATCTGAAGACTGAAGGTATTATCATACTATAACAGAGAACAGGGCAGGAATGAACTAGAAAAATGTTTCCTTCCCTGGACCCTGGTGGTTGCATAAGATTAGATCATTTCCGTTTTGTAACCAACTTCTGTTTGCAATTTTTTTTGCTTATCATTTTGATGTTTGCTTGCACGCATGTGCAAGAAACATAGTGCCATCATCCATTTTTCGGAGGTGTGGCACCCGTCTTCCAATTCAGTCAGTGTGTTTGCAGGCGTGGCCGCAGTTCTCCAATGAACGCTGCAGCTGTCTATGACAGCAGTTGAAAATGCGGTGGCCGTACAGTTGAAAGGGAGAGCTATGCTTCAGTGAGCAGCGATAAGATATCGCATGCTCATGCGCGCTCCCCCCACACACACGCGACGCATATCAGGCGTGCTCGCGGTCCCCCCATGCATTATTGACTGAAACACAGGGGTGCCAAATCCCCGCCGGGCCGTGCTGCGCCTCCCACCCTAACAGAGTTCCAGATGCCATGCTGGGAGCCCACCCCCAGCGTGGCAACAGATAGATGGCCGATGGGGGTGCCCAATCCCCTGTCGGCTCCTGCCCCCCAGAGACTACAGGGTGCCACGATGGAGCCCACCCCAGCGTGGCAGCAGATCAGAGCAAGGGTGCCTAATCCCCTTCGGCGCCACAGCCCCCAAACAGCTCTTCCAGCTGCCATGCTGGAGCCCACCCCAGCGCGGGCACAAGTCCCGCTGCTGTCTAAGGTAAAAAAAAGAGAAACCTGAAAGAAAAACCTTCCCTCGCTGACTGCCCTGTCCCAATCTCCCCACCATGCGCCACCCTCTGGGCACCCTGCCTCCCCACACCCCCTCCTCATCCCATACTTACCTCCTGAGCTTGACGCGATGATCTTCAGTAGACTGGGAACACGTCTGCACTCTTCAAAGCCGACCACAAACTGAGGAAATGCTGGTAAGCTGTATAATGTAATAAATAGGGTTTTTTCAGCTTTAGTGCACATCTCGGGCATTTTGGGGAATTTTTTTCACCAAAATTTCAACATGGGGTTTTTGGGACCCCACCTCATGAATTCTGTCACTGTCATGACGTTAATCGGTCCCGAGAGGTGATTTCGCGGTCACTGCACGGAACCACCTTTCGGGCCGATTTACAAAACGACAGTGTCACAGTTCATGAGGTAGGCCCCCAAAACCCTATGTTGCAAATTTGGTGAAAAATTCCTAAAACGAGTTTTACGAAAGCATGCTGCTATACTGTTCCTACGCAGACACTCATAAGTTCACGAATTTTCAATATTTTCACTCCAGATTTTCAACATTGCCATTTTACCACACCTCCTTATGAGCAGTACAGCTGTCATTTTTCACATCTCGGCCAAAACGTGTTTCCGCCCATGTAGTGTACAGTGGCGCAGTCGGTGTGCAAAATCAAAGTTCGGGACAGATTAAGAAAATCACAGTGACACTGTTCATGAGCAGAGGTGTTAAAATGGCTATGTTAAAAATTTGGTTAAATACGTCCATAAAATGACTGTGTTACGAGCGACCATTGCGCAGTTTCCACGCACCCTCGTAACTTCATGGATTTCTAATATTTTCAGTCCAGATTTTCACCACTGGCATTTTTCCACACTTCCTTATGAACAGTACAGCTGTCATTTTTCACACCATGGCCGGAATTGTTTTTGCACTTCCATCGCAGAAATGCGTGGTCGCTGTGGGAAATCACTGTTCGGGACAGATTAAGAAAATCACAGTGACACTGTTCATGAGCGGAGGTTACAAAAATCCTGTGTTGGACAATCTGCTGTAAAAATCCTCAAACCACCTGCATTACGTGGTGTGCGTTGTGCATTTTCTACGCACGCCAGGACTTCACCAGTTTTTTTAATATTTTCACTGTAGAATTTCAACATTGCCATTTTTTGCACCTCCCCATGAGCAGTACAGCTGTAATTTTTCACATCCTGTTTGAAATGTGTTTTCACACCTGTGGTGCCAAATGGCGTAGTCGCTGTGTGAAATCAGCTTTCGGCTAACTAACTGATATTGCCACAGTTCATAAGGTGGGGGTCACTAAAAAACCATGTTGAAAATTTGGAGTGAAAATGTCAACGAACGCCTGAGGCATTAGGGTTTCTCACCATACTTCAGCTCAGAGATTGGACAGGCATCAGGGGTGTGACTTCAGATTCTCACCGTAATGCTCATACCATTCCACACCCTGCAGCCAGTGAGAGGCATAGAGGTGTGCCTTGGACTCTTTGGCCCCAAAGTTCACCCCACTCTCCTATACAGGACCCATCTCACCATATTTCCTGATGGAATGGGGTGAGCATAAGGGCCAAAGACCCCAAGGCACACCGTGACATTTGTCAGTGTCTGCAGGGTAGGGTGTGGTGAAATGGCATGGCCGTTATGCCTGATGACCCAAAGGCACACCCCAATGCCTGTCAGTCCCTGCAGGGTGGTGGTGGGGTTGGCTTCAGTTCAATACTTCACTGCCATTCCTATTATGCAGCTCTCTAACTCCTACACTACCAATGCCAATGCCAGCATGCAAACATTTGGCATCGACAATTGCTTGTTTCTTTATGTCAACTGTTTTTTTGTGTGCATGTCCACCATTTTTGTTGTTCTACTGCTTTTGGTCTGCAGTTCACATTTTTGGATTGTTTTAGTATTTGATTGTACCTTCCATCTTGTTGTTGTTAAACCTTTTGCAGTTGATATATTTTTCCATTTCATTTCTTTGCAATCATATTTTGCTTCCACCACCCTTTTCCTGTTTGCATTCATGTTTTGTTGCACACTGCCTTTTTGCTTTATTTCATTATTTAGTTGTGCTTTACTTGTTTGTAGTGCACTCAGTTTTAATTGTGGTGTGCAATTTTTGTATGCTTTACTTTTTTTTAGTTTGCATTCTTTTTTACTTTTGCTATACATTTTGTGTGCAGTCATTATATAGCCTTGTTCTACTTTTCATGTTGTGCTTTACTTTCTTGTTTGCCTTACTTTTTTAACTGTGCTAATATATTTTTTAAATTAATCATTTTACATGTACATAACTATGTTGGTTTGCGTTTGATTTTGTATTTGTCACTTATTTTGGTTGCACTTTACATTTGGTTTTGTTTTGCTACTATAGTTTTATGACATCACACTTTACATTTGGTTTTGTTTTGCTACTATATTTTTATGACATCACACTTTGCATTTGGTTTTGTTGCTCTACTTTTTTTGTTTGCATTTCATTATTTTTTTGTTTGTGTTTTGCACTTCAAGGCCTCCATAGTATTCCTTTTTAAGGTGGGTAACACTCTGACAAAGGAAATATTTTTCTGCTTGCTCCTCTATATGACTGTAACAATGTATCTCAATTGTTTGTAACTATGTATCTACCTGTTTGTTTTACCACACCTTGTAACATTGCACTTTTACTATCTTACAATGTGCCAGTATAATATGTATTGTTCTTCTTTAGCTTGATGTGGAGTAAACCATCTCCCAGCTCAAAGGTGTATTGCCAAGACTTACATAAATAAGTAAATAAATAAATAGAAATAGTGCCCAGCTTGACACAGCAGATTTAAGGTAGAAACAAAAGGTCATTGCACCTAGCCCTTTTCCTGGGGATTTGCTGTCCAGTATCTTGTGGTCACAGATACAGACGCTTACCATGTCTCACTCTATCCTTTCCCACTACTCTCAGGTACAGATATACCAGTGACCACTAACTGCAGTGATCTTCCACAAACCTTTGCTTTTTACATTGTCTGTTTAGACCTAAGATCCTCTGCCAAGAACAGTTTTCATTTCAGCGTCTTTGCTGGAAATAAACAGAACGGTAGTGCAGACACCATCAGCCTACCTTCCATGAGGGTGAGCCACCAAAAGATCTCTACTCTCTCTGATCTTGTACCCGAGAGAGATCCAAGCCTCCAGAGAAGAGATCCACACTACATGGAAACGGTGTCACTTCCAAACCAGGATGCTGCTGCCATCCTGGGCCCGCAGTCCCCCCTTGCCAGTCTCAGCCAGAGAAAATGTACCCAAAGGTGCCCAGAACCCCAAGGGCTCTGATACTGGAACACAAGGTATGGAACTTTTGAAACTCAATTTTGCAGGAGTGGAATCCCTTTTATAAGCCCCAGTAGGTTGGTAAAACTCCTGGGGGAAAAGCACTGGACCAATGAGCACTAGCTGTGCATAGCAGTGTCACCAAGGAAAAAACATTTAAATAAAGTGGAAACACAATGTTTACGAACTGCCAGATGCAGCTGAACATTACACTTTAGTGTCCAATCCTTACAGCACAGGTTAAGAAGGGGATTAACTAGTAAGCCCTATTTATAATAGTTGGGTTACACTCACATCAGCTGAAAAACTTGATGCCCCACCAAGTACCATGTTTTTTTAAATATATTTATTAGTAGTTTATCTCCTGTCTACTCAACCAGCCCCATTCTGGACCGGTCTACCCAGCCTCATCATCCTACTTCTGTGGGACTTATTATTGTCTGGTCATCCTCTGCCAGAGGTCTAGGGAGCCTAGTCATTGGTGTGGGTCCTGCGGGACACTGGTCCTTTCATCCTGCCAGTCATGGTTTCCCCTCAGTTTTTCTCTCCAGGCCTGTAGCACTTGCAGTGATGCATGTGCGAGCTCCGCCTCTGCAGAGATGCCCCCTTTCATCAAGAGGATAGGACACCTTCCCGGACATCCCACTGCACTGCTACCTAGAACCTCTAGGTGGCAGCCACCTACTTTAGTGGAATGCATGGAATCCCCCTCCTGGAGGGAGAGCTGTCCTTGGGATGCTCAGTCCTCCCTCTCCCAGCAGGCTAGCCCTCGAGCGACCCAAATCTGTTTCTGAACCTCGGTCGATGGAATGGAATGAACTGAAGCCAACCCCACCACCACCCTGCAGAGAGTGACAGGCATTGGGGTGTGCCTTTGGTTCGTCAGGCATAATGGCCACGCCATTTCACCACACCCCACCCTGCAGACAGTGACAAGTGTCACGGTGTGCCTTGGGGTCTTTGGCCCTTATGTGCACCCCATTCCATCAGGAAATACGGTAAGATGGGTGAAGTATAGGAGAATAGGGTGAACTTTGGGGCCGAAGAGTCCAAGGCATACCTCGATGCCTCTCACTGGCTGCAGGGTGTGGAATGGTATGAGCATTACAGGCAAGAATCCCAAGTCACACCCCTGATGCGTGTCATTCTCTACAGGCCGGGGCGTTATGGTTGGAAACCCTAACACCTCAGGCATTCATTGGTATTTTCACTCCAAATTTTCAACATGGTTTTTTGTGACCCCACCTCATGAACAGTGGCGATATCAGTTTGTTAGCAAAAGCTGCTTATGCACAGCGACTACGGCATTTAGCACCACAGGTGCAAAACACATTCGAACAGGATGTGAAAATGACAGCTGTACTGTTCATGGGAGGTGGAAAAATGGCAATGTTGCAAATCGCAGTAAAATATTAAAAACTGGTGAAGTCATAAGTATAGAACTGTGCAATTTAACAATTTAATGTAATTAGTTTGGGGATTTTTACAGCAGATTGTCAACACAGGCATTTTGGGACCTCCGATCATGAACAGTGTCACTGTAATTTTCTTTATCTGTCCCGAACAATGATTTCCCACAGCGACCACGCATCTCTGCGCTGAAAGTGTGAAAACACATTTCGGCCATGTTGTGAAAAATGACAGCTGTACTGTTCATAAGGAAGTGTAGAAAAATGCCACTGGTGAAAATCTGGACTGAAAATATTACAAAGTCATGAACTTACGAGGGTGCATGGAAACTGCGCAATGCTCACTCATAACACAGTCATTTTATGGACTTTTGTCACCAAGTTTTCAACATAGCCATTTTAAGACCTCTGCTCATGAACAGTGTAACTGTGATTTTCTTAATCTGTCCCAAACATTGCTTTCGCACACCGACTGCACCATTGTGCGCTACATGTGGACAGAAGGGAGCAGGACAGAGAGCTGTACCAGTTAAGGCAGAAGGAAGGGGAGGAAAGTCAGAATAGCAAAGGCCCAGACTGAGAAAAGATAGCCAACTCAGTTAAGAAGGGGGATAAAACCTTTTATAGGTACATCATCAGCGAGAAAGACAAGGGAGGGATAGTGAGGCTGAATAGAATGAACTGTGGGTGGGCAGAGGGGACAATGAAAAAGCAGGAATACTGAATGAATATTTCTGCTCAGTATTCACAAAGAGGAGGGGGCGCCTAATCCAATTAACAGAAGCACTCTTGATAGGGGGTTGATTCCAGTCCTTTCACAGAAGAAAGGGTTCTGCAAGAACTCCTAAAACTGAAGGTGGACAAAGCAATGGGTCCTGATGGAATTCACCCAGAATTCTAAAAAAATTAAGGGAGGAACTAGTGAAACCACTGGCTACTCTTTTAATAAATCATGGGAGGATGGTGTGGTACCCAAGGACTGGAGGAAGGCGGATGTGATTCCCTTCACAAAGTGGGACCAAGACAGAGGCAGGAAACTACAGACCTGTCAGTCTGACCTCTGTGGTAGGGAAAGTGATGGAGTCACTTGGAAGGAAAGAATAGTTGAGTACCTAGAAGCCAGTGGAGCACAGGACCCAAGGCAGCATGGGTTCACAGCGGGAAGGTCATGTCAGACGAATCTAATAGATTTCTTTGACTGGGTGACCAAAGTAGTAGACCAGGAGGGCTGTGGACATGGCCTACCATAGACTTTTAGCAAGGCATTCGATACAGTCCTACACAAAAGATTACTAGTCAAATTAACCAGCCTGGGAATGGGTCCCAGGGTAGTAGCCTGGGTAAAACATTGGCTGGACAACAGGACACAGAGGGTAATTGTAAATGGAGTCCACTCTGAAGAAAGGAGGGTGTGGTACCCAAGGACTGGAGGAAGGCGGATGTGATTCCCCTTCACAAAAGTGGGACCAAGACAGAGGCAGGAAACTACAGACCTGTCAGTCTGACCTCTGTGGTAGGGAAAGTGATGGAGTCACTTCTGAAGGAAAGAATAGTTGAGTACCTAGAAGCCAGTGGAGCACAGGACCCAAGGCAGCATGGGTTCACAGCGGGAAGGTCATGTCAGACGAATCTAATAGATTTCTTTGACTGGGTGACCAAAGTAGTAGACCAGGGAGGGGCTGTGGACATGGCCTACCTAGACTTTAGCAAGGCATTTGACACAGTCCCACACAAAAGATTACTAGTCAAATTAACCAGCCTGGGAGTGGGTCCCAGGGTGGTAGCCTGGATAAAACATTGGCTGGACAACAGGACACAGAGGGTAATTGTAAATGGAGTCCACTCGAAGAAAGAGGGTTACTAGTGGGTACCGAGGGTTCATATTGGGTCCAGTCCTTTTAATGTCTTCATCAGTGACATTGCAGAGGGACTGAAGGAAAAGTATGCCTTTTTGCAGATGACACAAAGATCTGCAACAGGGTTGATACACAAGGAGGCGTGGAAAGGATGAAAAGGGACTTGGCAAGGTTGGAGGAATGGTCAGAAGTACGGCAGCTAGGATTCAATGCAAAGAAGTGCAAAATAATGCACCTGGGAAACAAGAACCCAGGGGAAGAATACACAATGGGTGGGGAGGTAGTAACAACAACAAAAAAGGAAAGGGACCTGGGGGTAATCATATCAGATGACCTTAAGGTTAGCTAGCAATGTGAGAAGGCAGTGGGAGGGCTGGGTATACTGGGATACATAGGAGAGGCATCATCAGCAGAAAACAGGAAGTTGTTATCCCTCTGTACAGACAGTTGGTGAGACCCCATCTGGAGTACTGTGTCCAGTTCTGGAGACCCATCTCCACAAGGACATAGACAGGATAGAAGTAGTCCAGAGGAGGGCAACTAAAATGGTGCAGGGTCTGCAAGAGAAGCCGTATGAGGAGAGACTAAAGGAGCTTAATATGTATACCCTTGAGGAAAGAAGGGAGAGGGGGGACATGATAGAAACTTTTAAGTACCTCAGTGGAATCAACAAAGTCCAAGAGGGTAGCATCTTTCAGAAAAAGAGACTTGCAAGAACAAGGGGACACAATTTAAAAGATTGAAGGAGGGCGGTTCAGGGGCAATGTGAGAAGTATTATTTCACAGAGAGGGTAGTGGATGCATGGAACAGCCTTCCTGAGGAGGTTTGGGGTCTAAAACTGTGGAGAATTCAAGAATGCATGGGACAGACATAAGGCAATTCTTGTGGGGGGTAGGAAGAAATAGGCTGTTGGTTAACTAGGATCTTGCGGCCTATCCTGTAGGTAGGAAATGCGCGGACTAGATGGGCGAGCGGCTCATATCTGCGTCAAAGTCTATTGTTTTATAAAAGGAAACACATTTTGGGCGACATATGTGAAAAAATGGCAGCTGTACTGTTCATAAGGAAGTGTAATAAAGTGGCAATGTGGAAAATCTGGAGGAAAATATAGAAAATTTGCAAACTTACAAGCGCATGAGAACCGCGCAATGCACGCTCAGAAACAGTCATTTTTAGGAATTTTTCACCAAATTTTCAACATAGCCATTTTAAGACCTCTGCTCATGAACAGTGTCACTCGGTGATTTTCTTTAATGTGTCCCATACATTGATTTCAGACCGACCGCGCCATTGTGCGCTACATACGGAAACACGCCTTGGGCAAGATGTGAAAATGTCAGCTGTACTGCCCATAAGGAAGTGTAATAAATGGCAATGTTGAAAATCTGGAGTGAAAATATTGAAAATTCCCAAACTTAAGAGCGCAATAGGAAGTGCGCATGCGCTACAGAAACAGTCATTTTAGGAATTTTTCCACCAAATTTTCAACATAGGTGTTTTGAGAGCCCACCTTATGAACAGTGGCAGTGTCGCTTCATTACTCAGTCCTGTGGGGTGATTTCACGAAAGATCAAGCAAATCACCCTTCGCCCCGAATCATGCCATGACAGTGAGATATCTATGAGAAGGGGTCCCAAAACCCATGTTGAAAATTTGGTGCAAAATTCCAAAAATGCTGAGATATGCAGCAAAGTTGAAAACCCTATCTATCCCATTATGCAGCTTACCGCATTTCCTCAGTTCATGAGTCGGCTTTGAAGAGTGCAGACGTGTTCCGTCCACCGAAGATCGTCGCGCGGAGTCCGGAGGTAAGTATGGGGTGGGTGTGTGGGGAGGCAGGGTGCACAGTGGGTGGGGCGGGGGGGCAGAGACAGCGAGGAACCATTTTTGAATTTTCATTTTTTTTTAATGATGGCTGACAGGACATTTGCCACGCTGGGTGGGCTCCCAGTGTGCACAAGGACGCTGGTTGGGGGTGTGGAGCCGACGGGGACTGGGAACCCTGTTGATGATAGCATCTGTTGCCACTGCTGGGTGGGCTCCCAACGTGGCACCCTGTACCTCGGGGGAACCAGGGAGCTGATGGATTGGGCACCCCGTTGGCTACTCGATGTGCAGCCACGCTGGGGTGGGCACCCAGCATGCATATGGAACTCTGTTTTGGGGGCGCAGACGACGGGGATTGGGCACTCGGCCAGCTACAGTGTGTGCGTGGGGGGCCAGCACACAGTATGCGCAGGCAGGTGTGTGTAGGGGAGCACGCATGAGCAGGCGACATCTTATCGCTGCTCACTGAAGCATAGCTCCCCTTTCAACCGTACTCCACTGCATTTTGGACTGCTGTCATAGACAGCTACAGCAGGCATTGGAGAACTGCTGCCGCGCCTGCAAACACACTGACTGAATTGGAAGTAGGGCTGCCACACCTCCGAAAACTCGGATGATGGCACTATGTTTCTTGCACATGCGTGCAAGTAAACATAAAAAAGGGTTAGAATTATCACAGCACAGGGCCTAGTTGGAATTTCCCTATACCACACTTTGGATCTCGTCAGGTTCCGCCTCAACCCTGAGGCGGTCATCTCTAAACTTCGGTAAAGAGTACCTGATTTCTTCTACCTCTGGGGCAGTCCGATCCAGCATTGGTATAGCTCACCTCTTTTCTCTAGAGAGATTTGTCTTTTTCCGAGATATTTCCAAAACCTAGGTGTCTAACCAGTCTGTTAGTCCCTCCTTTTTTTTTTTAATCAGGCTTTCTTCTCTTGATCAGAGCCTCACAGCAACAGAAGTGACTCTTCAGCGAGTCGGAACTTAGATTCCTACTTCCATGCTTGCTTCAACTTAACAGACGACATGCTCCTTTCTTGACCATAGGTCAAGTAGGTCTTTTTCTGAGATAGCTTCTCAAATATTCACACCTTCAGTTCCTGTGCACTGGTTCTGTGCCAGTCGCACTCGAAGCTATCCTCTCCGACTGCGTGACAGAGCTGTGATGTTTGTTGTTTTCAACAAAGCAAACTAGAGTCCTTCCTACTCCCTTCAGGGAGGCCGGAGTAAGTAGTGGATCACCGCATTGAGCCACTTCTGCTGCTATTTGACCACTTCAACGAATGGGTTAACCCTAACTTGGTCCTGCTGCGTCCCTCCTCAACGCACATCTGCCTCTATTTGCCTTACAAATCCAGACCCTGTTTTTTCTGTTGGAATGTTTTTTTCTGCAGTGGACACATCCTCCTCTACACTTTTTCCTTTCTTCTCTGAGTTCAGAGACTGCTACTACAGTTATACACACAGAGGCAGGATGATTCCTTTTTGGAATATGCAGTGACTAGGATTTGATTCTACTAGACCACCACAAGAGGCTTCTAAGTTGTGCTTCGCCTTCCATCAGGAAGGTTTCAGTGACTAAGTGGAAACCATTCTCCTTGATGGGCTAACCCCACCTGGACCTTCTTTTGCTCACCAAGTAAGGGGTTCAAGTGCTCCTGGACCTGTTGTTTACAGGTCAGCCATACTTTGGTAGTTGGGGTTCCATCTCCACTTTCCGGTATACCCTGAACCTGTAGACTTTACCTCCAGTTCTTGCAGTTCCTGAGGTCCTTTTACATTAGATTAGTACATGTCTTTGACACTATTAGTTTTGGTCCTATACCAAATTGTGAGTCCGGGTTTTTGCCACTCTCTCAGAGTGGTTGCAGCTTCCTGGCAGAGTTTCATTTTGTGCCCATTGCAGTCATCTGCAAAGTGGTGAGTTACAACTCGAGCGCTTATCTCGTAAGCATCATGTTCTGGATGCTCTTTACAAGACGGCTCTTTTTATTAGCAGGACCGTCCTTGGCCGTTCTTTCTGGGTGAACCCTATCTCCTACCACCCTACTCAGGGTTGTGGGTTTTAGCTTGGTACTCTCCCACTAGTGTGAATGAGTAATGGAGACTTAGTCCTTGAAGATATGGAAATTACGTACTTACCGTAATTATTGATCTTCTTGGATAGTCTCCATCACTCATTCACACGCCCATCCACCATCCCCTGGGTTCACTCGTTTTTCTTTCCTGGTCTTCATGGCCTATGGTTCGGACTGTGAAGATATTGTTCTTTGACCTTTCTTACAAAGGCCATCTGGGCCCTCTCAGGCCCAGAAACTCAGAATGAGTTATTCTCATTAGTTAAGCTGCACCTCCTTGGTCGAAAAGGTACTGAGGCGGTTGGAGGGTCGACGCCGAGATAGCCTACACAGGCGCGAGTCAGTCTTGCGGTGCCGCTCATGCACGGTCCTACCTCGGCGCCGACTCTTCAGAAAACTTTAGGCTGCCGCTTGGTTCTAGTGCTTCCGGCGCTATCCCACTAGTGTGAATGAGTGATGGAGACTGTCCAAGAAGATCAATAATTACGGTAAGTATGTAATTTCCATTTTCTGCATTGACACCAGGTGTTTGGAGGTTCCAGACTCCCAGCAGGTATTATTGCTGTCCTAGTTACATGTCTTTGGGAATAAACCTTTATTCTGTAACACCTGTCTCCAGTGTCGTGTTTTGCCATCAGGTTTAGATTCTGCCAAATCCAACAAATGACGACCATGGTATGGACTTGATTGATCAGAACTGACCCAGTCGAGGACAAAGTGTACAGGCAAGGAAACGGGAATCATGAAGGTGCTCGAACATACACCAACCTATTCAACCCATACAGACTATCTTTCAGGCCCTTTACACCTTGAACATGATGGAACCATGAAGGTGTTTGAACCTACACCATGCTGTGTCTGTGGGACTCTGTATCCCAAACATGTAACTGTCTAGGTGTGGAGCACAAGATGGATCGATATGCCTTGGACTCCCGGCTAGTGCAGGAAGAGAGGAACCTTCCAAGATGGCCATTAGCTCTGAACTCAAATTGAACATCTCAAACTTTGTAACCTCCCATGGAGGTTAGGGCGATTTTGCTCTGGACGCGAAATCTGCATGATTACCCAATACAGTACGTGTGTATGCTGTATTTGGAAGTCAAAGATATGGTCAAGAAACATGACCAAAAAGGGGTAATGGTTGCCACCCTGTATGCTGCACTACAGGTAGTGGAAATGGAGGTTCTAGCTCTGAAAAAGGAGCTTGGCTCCAAATGATGAGAAATGGGTGAGCAGCGGAGAGAGTTGGAACAAGAAATTGAAAGTCTCAGAAATGAAACTCAGAGTGAAATGCAGTGTACTGTACAAGAGACAGACAGACAGATTGTTAGTTTGAGAAAGGATTGTGAAAGGTTACAGCAGGATAAGATTGCATTACAGCTGAATGATGTGTTGACTGATTCAAATGAGACATTGCGGAGTGAAAATGAGTTGTATGATGAGCTAGGGAGATGTCAGGAAGCACTGGACAAGGAGATCAGGGCAAATCGCCAAGTGAATGGGGCATATAGAGTTTTGCAAAACCATGTTAGCAAGGGACAGTACAAAGGCAGAGTAGATCTTTCTGTGTGTAGAGCAAATATGTCGAGATTATGTCTGCAGTTGGCAGTCCTGAAGGGTCATGTGAAAGCTCTGCCATATGCCCCATGTATCGACCTGGTATCATCAAAAGATGATGAAGGCAATGATGGAGAATTCCAAGATGGTGCTCCTTGGGACGCCAGAGGGTGCAAGCATAGCACACCACTGGTAGCCGTCTTGAGTAAGTCCGACAAGACCAAAGTGGGGGCCTTGATCGAGCAAGCGGTCACCAAGGCAGGAGTCACTGAGGCACAGTCTCCGGCGATCCAACAAGGCATGGCCAACTTGTTGAAAAGGGAGGTGGAACAGCACAGCCTCCTTTAGGGCATAGTCACGGTCACAGCCGAGACAGTGGTCAAGTCCATGTCAGTGCAAACGGGGCCTACCCCAAATGCTCTGCAGTCCACATAAGCCATCCAGACGATTGTAGACAAAGTAGGCCGGATGGCCTCTGGTGATAATCTAAGTTGCCATTTGGAAATGGTTTGAAATCAGCGCAAAATGCTAAGCCTCCCAGCCGAGCATAGAGTTCAGGTTTTGAAACAAACTGTGGATCCCACATTGTGGGCCAAGTTACGGGAAGCGGTTCCTCAAGACGCTGGGGCCTGATTCGACATCGCAGCCAGCCTTCTGGTGGCGCACAACCCCTACATGGTCGGCGTGATGCTGGCCCACCCAGTGAAACAGTACATCAAAGAGACCCTGACTGTGTATGACAGCCGTTTGTCGCTGGCCTATCAAACAGACAAGGAGCTGGCCGAGGAGGTCACAGACCAAGACTCAATCAAGTACAAGAGCCTGTTTTGGAAAAACATGCAGCCGGGCCTTCGCAAAGAGGTTGAGGCATCAGTCTTCCCAAGATGGGAACACTTCAGCGTCATCATGGACAAAGTGGAATGCGTGTACCAAATCTACGTGCACCACCTAGCATCAGGCTGAAAGGCCAAAGTGGCCGTGATGCCGAACAACACTGAGTTATCCACCCAGTATGTGGTGGAAGGGAAATCAAAGGATTTCCAACAGGATAGGCCGTCCTACCAAAACAAAGGAGGGTTGAGCAAGAACTGACTCCGAGAGGGCAAACGTTCTTTCAGCAGAATGAGAAGGGGAACAATGGACAAAAACAGAAGGAAATCAATTGCCACTGGGAGTTTAAGGCCAAAGTCCAGTCACTCACAACAGCCATTCCACATAAGACCATAGCGACTATCCTGTCTGCATCTCCACTGCTGGACAAGCCCGATGGGGTAACACAGTCAAAGTCTCCATATTCCAGGGCCATCCGAATGATGTGAGAGGTAGAAACCCACCCCCAGTCAGAACAAGATGGATTGGACTGACAGTGTCAGGCCCTGGTTCACATCATCACCACCCTGGTGACTGATGATTATGGCCGCCCATGCAAAGAAGTGCTGGTTGGGACCACCAGCTTGAATTTCTTCTAGATACAGGCACGCTGTTTCAGTGCTCCATCAAGAGGACCTGCAGCTGTCTTGTTGATCAATGGGGAATGCCACTTCCGCGCAGACATTTGAGGGGACCGCAGTCACAACGTGCCGGTCCAAACCTATACCAGTCATCATTGATACTTTGGAAGTGGCACACCGTTTTG
Source organism: Neoceratodus forsteri (assembly GCA_016271365.2). Classification (NCBI taxonomy): domain Eukaryota; kingdom Metazoa; phylum Chordata; order Ceratodontiformes; family Ceratodontidae; genus Neoceratodus; species Neoceratodus forsteri. The sequence goes on from CM057451.1 coordinate 245,182,304, forward strand.
ACTTCATGGTCTTACGTCACCACCAGAGCATTCTGAGGATTGATTTTCTCACATGCTACGGCTGCATTGTAGATATAGCCAATAGGCTATTACTTCAGATACCTGGTCATTACTGCATGCTTCTCGTTTTTCACTCATGTGTGGTAGCAGCAGTAAAGATCTACAGTGTGGAGTATGATGTCTTCCTCATGCTCCAACACCATGAGCTTTTTCCTCAACTAAGGCCAATTCTGGAAAGGCATAGTAATGCCTTTGCCAAACACAAACGTGATTTGGGGACAATGGACAGCCTCATTCAAATCACTGGTGCTGAACCGCCCTGCCAAAGGCAATACCCATTTCTAGCAGAAGCAATATCCTCTTTGATAGCTACCATTAACTCCCTTTTGAAACAAGGGATCACTAGATCTTCTGTGTCCATACTCAACTCTCCCATTTGGCTGGTAAAGCAGCCCAACAAGGGGGGGGGGCGTGGCCTGACCGCCATAGGAATGGCAGCATAATTCTTGAGCTCCTCTTCTCTGGGAAAGAACAGTGGCGAGTCGGGCTAATCCCAGGTGGTGATCGTTTTTTTGTTGAATGATAAGTGTCGGGGGAACTTCCCTAAATCGGTCGGTGAGATTCTGGGAAGTGAGCGGTAATATTAATCTACTTCTACCACTGGCGAATCGAGAGTGATGCAGCTTTAATAGGCCAGAGAAACAGTAGGCCCAAGCCTCAGGATTTGAGGTGCATCTGCCCCACGTAACCTGCAGATGGAGGCTCTAGCAGCACCCGCGCCAGCTCACTCAACCCCGAAGAAAGTGGCGACTGAGACTGTTTCACCCATACTTTCCCTGATACCAGCTGCTACCGTGCAAACGCCTTCTGTGACTGAATTGTTAACATATATCACCCGAATGCTAGAGGCGGTCTTGTTGAGAGTTGACACTATTAACACCATGCTTACAAACACCATGGCGGAAGTACGGGTGATGCAGGGTCGGCTAAATGTGGCAGAGCAAAAAGTGGAATCCCTGGAGCTACAACAGGCAAAATTTACACAGAAAATAAAAATGCAAGGCCTACAATTGGAAATGTTGCTTGCTAGAGTGGAGACCAAGAAAATGAGGGAGGCAAAATAATCTCCATTATTGGAATCCCTGAGGGGCTGAGGTACCTCCATGGAAAGGTTCTCCAGAGCTCTTCCTAAAATGCTGGGGAATACTGAGAGGCCCAGTTGAAATTGAGAGGCACATCGGATTGTGGGGAGGAAAGAGAGGCAGCTGGCCCCTCGGCCTATTGTGGCTTACTTTTTGAGATATTCTGAAAAGAACACATCCTGAATGCAGCCCGAGATCTGGGTGAGAATTAGATGTGAGGCGGTGATTTGGGTTATAGACTGGCGAAACTGTGAATAACGCAGAGCTCGGCTGGATCAAGAAGATGTTGGCAATCACAATTTTCAATACAGATTTAAAGGCCTTACCAGACTGCTAGTGTCTAAAGAAGGGAGGGAAATGCTGGCAGAGATGCCTGAAGAGATTGAAAGATGGGCCTCTAAGTACTGGCCCAATCTCCCCCTACAAACTACATCCCCCAGAAAGTTTTGGGAACCCTTGGATAACAGAACTAGGAACCGAAATCATCAGCTATGGAACCCAGAGGACAGGACTGAGAAAGGACCAGGTCCCTGGACTGATCAGCCCCCCCCAGAGAGAAATCTGCCCACACGAATGTTAGGCCTGTACCTACACCGTCTGATGACTCAAACATGCCGTCTCTTCCTCCCAGAAATAACGGCCTGGCCTCAAGACAGCGTCAGCGTTCCAGGAGCGGACAGGAGCTTCCCCTGGATCTGCAGAGAACAGCCCCAGTAGTGAAAATGCCCAGGGATGAACCTTTGGGATCTGGCCCAGATCGGCTTATGGATGAATCTGAATCCCTGATCTCCGAACAAAAGAACTATATGGACTGGGCTGATATTCCGGAATCTACCTTGCTGGAGGCAGTGGATATTTCTAATCAGCTCAAACCAGGGATAAAATCGTATGCAGCAGCGGTAACATCCGAAGAGATCCCAGCTGCTGGAGATTGATTCCGGATGACCAGTGGCTTGGGAAGAAGCGTGGTTCTTGGACTGCTCTTGCCTGCAGGGACTACAATTACAATATTTTCCTGCATGGTGTAGTTGGTTCTAATAGTAGCATGGGAGATTAACACATTCTCCCCTGCTTATGATGGTTGAAACGCTTTGAAATAGAGAACTCTGGTGGTGGAACCCCCCCCTTTTTTCTTCCCCGGTCCCTCCCACCCTTATTCCCTTCCACCCCCTCCCCATTACCACCTTCTAATTTGCATAGCTGGGAATACAAATAAGGGTGACGTGGCTGAAACTTCTGTGTTTTGGCGCCTTAGGTGCATAGCACTAACAAACTGGAGTTACAGGGCCCGGCCAGTGTGTTCTGATTGGAGAGCTCCCTAACACTCCCCTTCCCCATCTCTCTTTCTTTTCTATCGAGTTGTTAATTTCCTCCTCCTCCTCCCTCCTCTTGTAGGTGGATGAGGTTTCCTCCCCTCCCCCCCCGGGATTACACTTTCTCCAAGGATTGTTCCTCAGTTGAGGAGGGCTACAGCCCAGAGGTGTTGTGACTCACGCTGACAGCTGGAGGAGCTGTGACTCATATTGATAACCCCCCCAGGCACAGACGTAGGTGGGGCCGAGGATACTGATTTTGTCCATCTACTCCCTGGAAACGTCTGTGGCAGTTAGCAGTGAACTGCTGGTTGATTGGTACATAGAGTAGCTTAACTAGTCTTAATTTGGTGTTCTGCTCTTATTAGTGCAGTATTTAGTGTTAGTCAGAGTAGTTATTGTTGCTTACATATACACTTCCTGTGGTTATTGTTGCTAAGCCAAACCTCTCTCGTGTGTGGTGATATGGCAATTGCTAGCTGTTGGATCATAAGGTATAGTAGATTCTTCAAGTGGTAGTCCTTAGTAGGGCACCAAGGTCCAGTTTGGTAGAATACCTCCGTGCAAGCCTAGTAGAGTTTGATATATTGCCGAAATGCCTCCAGCTCCTATAGGGGGTCTGCGTCTCATGTCATGGAATGTAAAGGGTTTAAATCACCCTATTAAAAGAACCAAAGTGTTACAATATTTGCGTTCCTTGCACACGGACATAGCTCTCTTGCAGGAGACCCATCTCCTTGACAAAGCTACTCCTTGGCTTAAGAAGTCGTGGGTCGGTACTGTGTTTGCCAGCTCTGCATCTACTAAAACAAGGGGGGTTGCTATTTTAATATGGAAGGCGAGCAATTGAGTAATGGAAGACTCCCGAGCAGATAAACAAGGGAGGTGGGCAATAGTTAAACTACGATCCGGCTTGGATAGTCTGATAGTGTGCAACTTGTACACTCCAAATATAGATCAGGCAGAGTTTTTTCCGAATCTAAGTCAGGCTATTGCTGGATTAACACAGTCGGACTCCACGACTTCGTTGATAGTCGCAGGGGACTTTAACGTGGTACCGGATATATTTTGAGACAAATCCTGACCCACCCCCAGACACACACGAAGGCCTGTGCTGCACTCCAAGAGAAGATAGCAGAATGGGGTTTAGTGGATGTTTGGAGGCGTGATTACCCCTCTGGTCGTGATTACACATACTACTCCTCCTCACATGACACCCATAGTCGGATAGACTATTGGTTAGCTAACCAGCTAGCTTCGAGTGCCATCACAAATACTGCATCAGTTTTGTCAGGGACTCGCATTGCCCTCACTAACCCGAGAGCAAATCAACCTCCTAGACCGGCCTATAGTAGAGACAGAAGTGCGATATGCACTATCCCACATGGCCAAAGGGAAAGCCCCTGGACTGGACGGAATGATCGTTGAATTATATCAAGCTTTAGACCAGGAAATTGTGAACCCCCTGTTGCTTGCTCTGCAATGTGCTCATTCTACAGGCTCCCTTCCTGCCACAATGAACGAGGCTTTAATTACGGTCATACCAAAAAAATCTGACGACCCCCTGAACTGTGCTAACTTTACCCCATATCTATTGCCAGCGGATATGAAGATTTTGGCTAAAATATTGGCTACTAGATTGCAAAATGTTCTCAACTCAATTATTCACCCATCTCAGGTCGGCTTTATGCCTGGAAAGGTAGGCTCTGACAACACTAGATTGTTGCTGAACCTGAAGTGGGTGGTTAGCAGAGCAACAATCCCCATGGCTGCCTTAGCCATAGATTTTGCCAAAGGCTTTTGATTCAGTAGAATGGAACTACCTCCATGAGGTTCTTCATATATATGGATTTGGTCCCCAATTTTGCTTGTGGGTTTCGACTCTTTATAACTCCCCCAAAGCAAGGATCCTTACAAATTCTACTATTTCTCCTTCCTTTACACTCCATAGGGATACACGCCAAGGTTGCCCCCTATCCCCTTTACTCTTCCTAATTGCTCTGGATCCCCTAATTTGTGCAGTTGACAATAAGAAGGGGCTAACAGGCATATCGGTACAGGGTAGGGCGTATACTGTGGCTGCCTATGCGGATGATTTATTACTCACCTTGTCTCATCCACAAGAGTCATTACCAATAGCCCTCTCAATTCTTACAAATTTTGCGGAGCTATCAGGGCTACAGGTGAATCAACGGAAGACGGTACTTGCCCCGTTGAACCCTTTCTGTTTATTGGAATGCCTTCATGGCACAGAACTAAAATGGGCCCCACAAGGGTTTTCGTATTTGGGAGTTTACATACCTTCTAATTGGGTAAATTTTGAGTCTGCTAATTTTTCCCCCTTGTTTAAACAGTTACAGTAAGTGTAGAAGTGGAGAGATGGAAGAAATTACATTTTTCTCTGATGGGTAGAGTAGCTTCAGTACGTATGTTACTACTCCCGAGGGTGCTGTATCTATTTAATAATCTTCCAATGCGGCTGTCCCCCAAACTCTTTGATACTCTTGAAGGAATGGTTTCCTCTCTAGTGTGGGAGAAAAAGGCACATAGGTGGGGGAAGAATAAACTTAGGGCTCACTGGACTAGGGGAGGCCTGGGGGCCCCCTTTGGTTTCTGAACTACCACCTGTCATGCACTGCGGCGCAGATAACAAAATGGTTTGTACCGCCTAATACTTCTCGGCTGGTGTGGGTCGGCCTTGAATGAGACCTGGCTGCTCCCGGGTTGCTTAGGTCTCTGTTGAGCTTTACTGGATCTGCAGAAAAGGGCCTCTTCCCAATTATATGTCATTCTCGTTATGCCTGGCATCGCGTTATGACTCTGTCAAATACCCCCAAGAATGCTTGGGCTCCCCACCTAGCCTATGCAGAATTGTGGCATAACACCTTTATAACATTAGAGGGACAAACCCTGAATTGGTCTACCTGGGAAGCAAAGGGAATATGCTATGTGAGGGATCTAATGATACCTGGTTCGAATACATTATTATCCTTTGACCAGTTGAAGAAGAAATTTAGCCTCCCAAACATTGACTTTTGGCGATATCTCCAAATACGCAGCCTCATATACGCCCTTTCCTCCCAGATACGAACTGATAGCAAGTGGAAGTGGCTTTCCACCCTGCATAAGGAGACGTCTTCTCGGGGGCGCATAGGTAAATTTTATGCTATAGGCTGAGACTCCTACCCAACGCCGAACATTGTAGAGCTCGATGGGAGCTAGGGTGGGGGTAGCAATACCTGAGTTCACATGGGTTGGGTGTCTCCAAAATCTTGATAGGTTGTATAAGGATGCTAAGAGTCAATTAATTCAATTAAAATGTTGTTGGGATGGTATAGAACCCCAGCCGCCTTGTGTGCAGCAAGATTGCTGCCACACTGTGACTGTTGGAGATGCCAGCAAGTGGGAGCCCATCTCTTTCACATAATGTGGGAATGTCCACAACTTTCTAACTTTTGGGGAGCAGTGAGGCGGGATTGTTGCTGTGTTTTAGGTGTAAGGGACCTCCAGTTTGATCCCAAACTGTTGTTGAGGGACACGTCTTGTCTACTTACACTCCCAAAGGTCTTAAGAGAGTGGGTCATTGTAGCTCTGGAGGCTAAGCTGCTTCTACTAATGAAATGGAGGCAAGTCAGTAGTCCATGTATAAGTCAGTGGCATGCTGCTATAGTGAGACTGGCACTGTTCGAAAGGCTGACCTATGCCCATCGAAGTCAACTGGTTCTCTTCCATAAGAAGTGGGACTCTTATTTTAACTTGCCATTATGCAGAACCCCCCCCCCCCGCTGAGGAACTCTTCTCCGATCAGTCATCAGGTGTGTTGTATTAGATGTTCCAGATGTCTAGCATGAACGAGTGGCTATGTTTGAGGAGGATAGGATGTATTTATGTCTATGTATGTGAAGTAAATATTAAGGCTTAGCCAATGGTTATGTCGTGTCAACTGTATGACTATGGACCTTGAAGAGCTTGTAATGTGTATGAGAAGAGGAATGTACATGGAAGTGTAAGATAATGCTGGAAAATCTTAATAAAAGCTTCCATGATAAAAAAAAGGCAGCCCAACAATAGTTGAAGGCTCATCATCGATTACTCCAGACTTAACCAACTCATTCCTAGTTGTGCACCAACTATGGCCTCAGCCCCGAATGTGCTTAAACATCTGAAGCCTGAACACAAGTGGTTTATCACATTGGTTATTTCCAGTGGTTTCTGGTCACTCCCATTGGCCCCAGAGAGCCAATACAGGTTTGCCTTCACTTTTGAAGGATGTCAGTACACGTGGAACTGCCTCCCACAGGGATTCCACAACAGCCCTTCCCTATTCCACATCCACATGAGGGATGCCATATGTGGCTTCTCCACACCAGAACACCTCCTGCAATATGTGAATTACCTTCTTTTGGCCACAACTAGCCTGAAGAAGTACCTGGAACTCCTGGATGAGCTCCTTACACTCCTACAGAGGGCAGGCCTCAAGTGCAATCCTGCAAAGGTACAGTTGTGCCTACCAGAAGTTTCCTTTCTGGGCCTCCGCATCACTAGAGAGGGAAGAAGCCCTGCCTTGAACAAAGTCCAAGGCCTGCAAGAGTTGCCACTGCCTACCAGTGTGGCTACTCTGAGATGTTTCCTGGAAATGGTCAACTATTCCAGGGATTTCATTAGCAATTTTGCACAAAAGGCCACACCCCTGTATGACTTGCTGAAGAAAGATGTCCCTGGCAGTGGGAACCAGAGCACTCAGTAGCTGTCATTTCTCTGAAAAGGGCTTTGGCCTCTGCTCCAGCATTGGTCAGTCCTAACCCAGAACTTGCATTCCACTTGGAAGCTTCCACCTCTGAGGTGAGTACGTCAGCAGTTCTTGCACAGAATGCCAGTGGCACCTTGAGGCCTATTGCCTGTGCCTCACTGATGCTCTCCTTGGTAGAGCAGATGTACTCCCAATGTGAGAGGAATTTGCTGTCAACCTTTTGGACCATCAAGCATTTCACCTACATCATAGCGTTTTCCCCTATTGTACTGCACGCCAACCAAACCCCTACCAACTTCCTGTTAACAGATACAATTAAGGATGTCAACGTGTCTAACACCAGACTCACCCATTTTTCTCTCCTTCTACAGGACTGAGACATCACTGTGCTTCCCGCCAAAATGCACTTCATTTTGGCGCATGGTCTCCTATACCAAGGAGATCCATATGAGTGTGTTCTAGAGCCATCCACCCTGCCAGAACCAGGCCCTTTCCTCCCTGCCCCAGACAGCAACCTTAAAGACCCTGAACTATGTTGCATCCTTACAGTTGGATCCTCCTCCTACGATGAAGGAGAACAAATTGCAGGCTTTAGGGTCCTGGTCCTTCTTTCAGCAGATGACACCTGTGAGGTGTCCAGAAAGTGCATTGTTAAATCTTCACAGTATGCAGAATTTACTACTGTTGCCTGTGCCCTGGAAATCATCCACGGCCATGGAGAAGAAGATGCCCTCCTCTTTTCGAATTCTTCCTGGGTGTGCAGTTCCTTGACGGAGTTCCTTCTTTTTTGGAAGGCCTCTTCAGATGGCACCCTTGTGAAATACAGGGATCTGTTCATTCACATTGTCAGCCTTGCTGAGCAATTCGTTTTTAGGCTGTACATACATAAGATTAAGGCCCACTCCAAGACTGAACCTTTCCATGAATACAATGATTGAGCAGACACTTTAGCCAAAGACAGTGCGCGAGGGGGGAAGATATGGACCATGTCCCCTCCCACTATAACACACGCAGTGGCTGCACACAAAAGGACCAAAGTGGTCCTCCTGGATCTAACTACAGTACAGCTGACAGATCTAGAAATAAAGGAGGTACAGTATATGAATTAAGGATGGGAGAATCTCTAAAAGGTGCTGAGGTTCTAAAAGGTACTGATAAGCAAAAAAAAAAGGTTTGGATTCTTATCCGAACCTTATCAGAACCTTTTATAACCTTTATGGTTTTATGGTAACTGTATGGAAAAAAATCATTTTAAACAGATTTTAATCAACATATCTATAGAAAAAAGCAATTAAACCACTGTTTAGTAGTACTAAACAGCATGAGTAGTGAAATGAGATGAGGAGTGAATAATGTGACTGTGGATGTGTCTACTGGAGGATGATGATTTGGCCCAAAGGCAGGCAAATCCCAGATCTCTATTTTTTTAACCAGTATCCAGTGTCTGACTTTTTGTAGAAGGGGATATGTTTGGCACCAGTTTTGTTTGGCAATGGCTCTCAGTATGGAACATGACGTGAAGCAACATGGCAAAAAAAAAACAGCACCAGGCAATTCAAAAGTCACTACTTTACTATTGCTACTATCACTACTATCAGTGCAAAAAACAGAGCTAAGCAACATTTTTAAATTTTAATCAATCTGGTAAAAGCACATTTAGCTAAATGATCTCCTCAGAATGTGAAAGCGACTCTGTGAGAGATCAGGGACTTGTCTGCCACAGTTGCTACCAGTACAAATATATCATGTACTGGCTGCACCTCCCACCCACCCCCAGGATGATGATATGGTCCAAAGGCAGGCAAGTCCCAGATCTCTGTTTTTTTTTAAACCAGTCTCCTGAGTCTGACTTTTTGTAGACAGGGACAATGTGTTTGTAATGTATGTCACCGGTTATGTTCAGCAACGGCTCTTGGTATGGAACACAACAGGTAGGGCATCCTGCAGAACGTGAGCACTAACAAACAGAAGCATCATACTGGACCAAGGCTCGTGAGTGACGTGACGTGACATGATAACTGGGTGTCCTCATTCATGATGCAACCGAAGATAAAAAAAAAAAAAACAGGGTTGCTGCAAAAAAAGTTGAAGTGGTGTGATACGTGATGACTGTGAATGTGATTCGTCGTGATGTGATGTGAGTCATGAACTTGGCACTGGCAGCGCTTCTCAGAGCAACAGAAACTGGATGGAACAGAGCTTCCACAAACAGTTGCCACTGAAAATTTGAAATACAGAAAGCTGTACTTCATTGAACTGCTACATTGTTCACTGTGAGATTATATCTACCGGATACAGATGGCTTGTGAGGGCAAAGATTCAAGTCCCTCTGCTAGTAGGGCATCCTGCAGAATGTGAACACTAACAGAAGCATCTTACTGGACCAAGGCTTGTGAGTGAGGTGACATGGTAATTGGGTGTCTTGATACTTGATGAAACTGAAGATTAAAAAAAAACAGGGTTGCACCAAAAAAGTTGTTTCTTCTGTAATCACAAAGTGTGAAACAGGTACTGTAGGTGTATTTTTGTAGAATTTCTGTGTCAGTACAATCAGATGTAAACTTTGTTTTAGAGCCTTTAGATACTTTCTTAGTAATTTCTCTTTTATGAGAACAGAACAAAACACAGTATATGTTTAAAGAATGGATAATTTCTTTGCAATGTCCCAAATGGGACAACAAAAACTCAAGAGCTGTAATGATGCATGTTTTCTCTTTCTGAACAAGACAACATATAAGTGTTTTGTATCTCAGAGCCGAGGATACTGTCCCTCCTGTAGGGTTTGCTACTGCTGTGGTTTTGTATTAAAATAAGCTCCTAGGAATAGTTGGCAAATGTGAAAATCGTGACCGTGATGACCGTGAATGTGAACGTGATTGTGACTGTGATGACCATGAACATGATTTGTCATGAGGATGAGGAATTGTGTAACAGTGGCAGCGCTTCCCTGACCTTCAGATTCTGGATGGAACAGAGCTTTTTCATGACCGTGAATGTGATTTGTTGTGAGGATGAGGAATTGTGTAACAGTGAGAGCGCTTCCTGGAGCTTAAAACACTGGATGGAACTGAGCTTCTTCATGACTGTGATGACTGTGAACGTGATTTGTCATGAGAATGAGGAATTGTGTAACAGTGAAAGCTCTTCCCAGAGCTTAAAACATTGGATGGAACTGAGCTTCTTCATGACCGTGACCTGAACGTTATACGTTGTGAGGATGGGGAATTGTGTAATAGTGAAAGCGTGTCCCAGAGCTTAAAACACTGGATGGAACTGAGATTCTTCGGGACCATGATGAACACGAATGTGATTTGTCATGAGAATGAGGAATTGTGTAACAGTGAAAGCACTTCCCAGAGCTTAAAACATTGGATGGAACTGAGCTTCTTCATGACCGTGACTGTGAACATGATACGTCGTGAGGATGAGGAATTGTGCAACAGTGAAAGCGCTTCTCGGAGCTTAAAACACTGGATGGAACTGAGATTCTTCGGGACCGTGATGAACGTGAATGTGATTTGTCAAGAGAAAGAGGAATCGTGTAACAGTAAAAGCACTTCCGGAACCTAAAACCCTGGATGGAACTGAGCTTCTTCATGACAGTGATGACCGTGACCACGAATGTGCTTTGTTGTGAGGATGGGGAATTGTGTAACAGTGAAAGTGCTTCCCGGAGCTTAAAACACTGGATGGAACTGAGCTTCTCTATGACCGTGATGACCATGACCGTGATTTGTCATGATGATGAGGAATCATGTAACAGTGAAAGCACTTCCTGTAGCTTCAGATACTGGATGGAACGGAGTTTCCAGAAATAGTTGCCAAATGTGAAATCCGTGACCATGATGACCATGAACGTGATTTAATTTTTTTTTATTTATTCCGTGTGATGTGAATGCCCTACCCACTGAGCCAAAGCTTATACCCCACTGAGCGAGAACAGGGAGGAAGATGACAGATGGCTGACTTCTTGGGGGGAGGGGTCACACAGAATGCAAGAAATGGCACTGGTGCACTGACGACTATTGTTGGATTTGTGATTTCTTATAAATCATATCCGAGGGTTTACTTACAATTATAAAATTAGCAATAAAAGTTCTTGTAGCCAGTTTTAAAGTTATGACAACATCCAATTTATTTCACAGAGTTGTGCAAAGCAAACACAGACATCTATATAGTATTCTTAGCTTTTCACTAAGCCACTTTATAGCTTAAACACTCGAACACCAGATATTGATACGTTTTATACTTGTACTTGTAGCTGTCTGGCCACCTATGCTGCTACCACATAATATATGAATTATATTTACATTTGTGGTAGGATCAGCACAGTAGAATTGTCAAGGCATCACTGTGCTCAACTGCGTGACAACTTTGATAACAACTTAACCCATATATATATATGTATATATATATATATATATATATAGTTTGGATAAACAGAACATTTCAGCATAATACACGATCTCATAATTAACTGACATAGTAACTTTCCTGTTTGGTATAGAAAAAAACCTCCTAAAGTGAGATGCCTGCCATCTGCCCCAAATAGATAGCTTTGTTTGATAACTTTTGAGGAAATAACCCTTAATCTTGTCATCTTAAATTCTAGGGATTGTCGTGAGAACAACCCTGTTCCCATATTATTATATGCTCAGTGTAAGGTAAAATATACATCCGAGTCTTATACCATTTTTCTAAGTTCCTGTTTTTCTACCACGAAGATTACAAAGGCCTATTTTTACTCTCAAGTCTTATGTTTAAAATGTGCTTATGCATTAATGCTGTGTATTTGTGAGTGTATGAGCCTGTTATGGCTAATTTAACATTGAAATATAAAATGCTAATCTATCTCAATGTGCTTACACACTAAGCTTATAAAAGACAATCTGACTTGTTTCAGGATCTAATTAATATATTTGTCTAAAGCTTAAATGTTCCAGTATTGATATGCATACTGGACTCATACAGTTTAACTACCAATGCCATGTGCTGAGCTCATAGGTTTTAATTAATGACATGCTCATGCCATTTATGATTTATAATGTATGGTAGAACGTTGTTATAGGTGGAAATCTACCTTTTTATAACAACATTTTACCGATATGACGTCACAATGTTGTTAACCCATCAATGGTACATTACATCGATGGGTTAACAACTGGGAACAGTCTGGGCATGCATGCAAATAGATTGGATGGCCTTGAAACAGCTGCAGCGGTGCGGGCAGAGCAGCAGCAACATACAAAAAATTGCAGTAAGGAACTGCTTTCTTTTGTAAAAAAACTAAATTGTACCATACACTATAAAATATAATGTATGATACATCGATGGGTAACCATTTTTTTTAACTCATCTCGAGGTTACCATGGCGATTTAATCCTCTCGAGCTTTGCTCTCGAGGTTTACATGGTCACCCTGGCAACCTCTCGATGGTTAACAAACCGGTTAACAATTGATGACCATACATTATCCTCTATATAATAGGAAGGTGTCATGCATATGAAGTTGTTCTGCCTGTCTCAGTGTTTTAATGAGCTCATATGATCTAATAATATTCATACGCTGGCAATAATGTACCTACCACAGCACATCATAAGTGTAGTATGTTTATTATGGTCATGCTGATTTTATGGATTCTAAACAGCTAACTGTCACAACATCAGTTGTGCTTTATTAATCTAATTAATGATATGCACACATACACACACACACACACACACACACCACCTACTTTAAGGGTGATGCTGCAGGCGCTGCTGCTACCCACAGAGATTCAGGGACCTTGCCTGTCCTAACCCTCTCTGACACGGTACTTTTCCCTTCAAGGATTTTTTTTCATTTATTCCACATGATGTGACAGAATGACCTGCCCACTGAGCCAAAGCTTATATACCACTGAGAGAGGACAGGGAGGAAGATGACAGATGACTGACTTCTGGGGAGTCACACAGACAGTATGCAAGAAGTGGCATTCGTAGTGCACTGACGACTGGCTGGTAGATTGTATTACACACACACACACTTAATTTCACACACCACCTACACTAAGGGCGATGCTGGAGACGCTGCTGCTGCTACCCACACAGATTCAGGGACCCTGCCTGGCCTAACCCTCTCTGACACAGTCCTTTTTCAATTCAAGGATTTTTTTTTTATTATTATTTATTCTACGTGATGTGACAGAAATGAATGCCCTCCCCACTGAGCCAAAGCTTATACCACACTGAGCGAGTACAGGGAGGAAGATGACAGATGACTGACTTCTTTGGTGGAGGGGGTCACACAGTATGCAGCAAGTGGCACTGGTGCACTGACGACTGTCTGGCAGATTTTATTACACACACACACACAATTATTTCACATACCACCTACACTAAGAGCGATGCTGCAAGCGCTGCTGCTACTCACACAGATTCAGGGACCCTGCCTGATCTAACCCTCTCTGACACAGTACTTTCCCTTCAGTGATTTTTTTTTTTATTTATTCCACGTGATGTGATGGAATGCCCTTCCCACTGAGCCAAAACTTATACCCCACTGAGTGAGCACATGGAGGAAGATGACAGATGACTGACTTCTTGAGGGTGGGGGGGCTCACACAGACAGTATGCCAGAAGTGGCACTGGTGTTGCACTGACGAATATCTGGCAGATTTTATTTTACACACACACAATCACAATCTCACAGAATTATTTCACACACCACCTATGCTAAGGGTGATGCTGCAGACACTGCTGCTACCCACACAGATTCAGGGACCCTGTCTGGCCTAACCCTCTCTGACACAATACTTCTTCCCTTCAAGGATTTTTTTTTAATTTATTCCACGTGATGTGATGGAATGCCTTGCCCACTGAGCCACAGCTTATATCCCATTGATCAAGCACAGGGAGGAAGATGACAGAGGACTGACTTCTTGGGGGGGTGTCACAGACAGTATGCAAGAAGTGTCATTGGTGCACTGATGATTGTCTGGCAGATTTTATTACACCACACACACAATTATTTCTGACATCACCTACACAAAGGGCGATGCTGCAGGTGCTGCTGCTATCCACACAGATTCAGGGACCCTGCCTGGCATAACCCTCTCTGACACAGTACTGTTTCCCTTCAAGGATTTTTTTTATTTATTCCACATGATGTGATGGAATGCCCTTCCCACTGAGCCAAAACTTATACCCCACTGAGTGAGCACATGGAGGAAGATGACAGATGACTGACTTCTTGGGGGGGTGTCACAGACAGTATGCAAGAAGTGGCACTGGTGCACTGATGATTGTCTGGCAGATTTTATTACACCACACACACAATTATTTCTGATATCACCTACACAAAGGGCCATGCTGCAAGCGCTGCTGCTACTCACACAGATTCAGGGACCCTGCCTGATCTAACCCTCTCTGACACAGTACTTTCCCTTCAGTGATTTTTTTTTTTTTATTTATTCCATGTGATGTGATGGAATGCCCTTCCCACTGAGCCAAAACTTATACCCCACTGAGTGAGTACATGGAGGAAGATGACAGATGACTGACTTCTTGAGGGTGGGGGGGGCTCACACAGACAGTATGCCAGAAATGGCACTGGTGTTGCACTGACGAATATCTGGCAGATTTTATTTCTCACACACACACACACACACACACACACACACACACACACACACACAATCACAATCACAATCTCACAGAATTATTTCACACACCACCTATGCTAAGGGTGATGCTGCAGACACTGCTGCTACCCACACAGATTCAGGGACCCTATCTGGCCTAACCCTCTCTGACACAATACTTCTTCCCTTCAAGGATTTTTTTTTAATTTATTCCACGTGATGTGATGGAATGCCCTGCCCACTGAGCCACAGCTTATATCCCATTGATCAAGCACAGGGAGGAAGTTGACAGAGGACTGACTTCTTGGGGGGGTGTCACAGACAGTATGCAAGAAGTGGCACTGGTGCACTGATGATTGTCTGGCAGATTTTATTACACCACACACACAATTGTTTCTGACATCACCTACACAAAGGGCGATGCTGCAGGTGCTGCTGCTATCCACACAGATTCGAGGACCCTGCCTGGCCTAACCCTCTCTGACACAGTACTGTTTCCCCTTCAAGGATTTTTTTTATTTATTCCACATGATGTGACGGAATGCCCTGCCCACTGAGCCAAAGCTTATACCCCACTGAGCGAGCACAGGGAGGAAGATGACAGATGACTGACTTTATGTGGGAGAGGGGGAACACAGTATGCAACAAGTGGCACTGGTGCACTGATGACCATCTGGCAGATTTTATTACACACACACACACACAGAATTATTTCTCACATCACCTACGCTAAGGGAAATGCTGCAGGCGCTGCTGCTGCTACCCACACAGATTCAGGGACACTGCCTGGCCTAACCCTCTCTGACACAGTACTTTTTCCCTTCAGGAACTTTTTATTTATTCCATGTGATGTGACGGAATGCCCTGCCCACTGAGCTAAAGATTGTACCCCATTGAGCGAGCACAGGGAGGAAGATGACAGAAGACTGACTTCTTTGGGGGGGTCTACACAGTATGCAAGAAGTGGCACTGGTGCACTGACCACTAGCTGGCCTGGCAGATTTTTTATTTGACACACAGTCACACACACACAGATCGTTTTAATTTAAAAAAAAAATAGAAATCCCCACTGAAGTGACTGAATGAGTGTATGAATACAGTGCAGGGCTTCAAACAGGCATGGGATAGGCATAAGGGAGCAGTACAGATGAGTATGAATAAATAGGTCATTGACGGAGTAAAGGCCTATAGCACATTCATAAAGTAGAAAAAATGAGCAGACTGGATGGGCCTTGCGGTCCTTATCTACCATCAACTTCTATGTTTCTATGTGAGCACAGGCAGGAGAACTGAGAGCGTTGACTTGTTGTTGGGGGTTAGTTGGGCAAATGGCAAGAAGGCTAACTGGGAGTGGTGTGGTAGTGGGTGGCACACTGGCACAGTTCAACAGAGTTCACCCCCTCTGCTATACTGCTACTCCAAAAAAATATGGGTGCCCCTGGCACTTAATGGTGAAGTCTCTCTTCAATTTCTTGTTCTCTTCTTCCTTGTCTGTACTCCAGTCTGTTTTCAAGTTCTTTCTCACAACAAGTTGCCACATCTTCTCCAAGTTCCTCCTCAACTTCCCGAGTCTCCTCAATAATATAACTACTCCCCACCCCAATCCCTGACTCCCACACCCAGTCCTTGGCTTAGTCCCCTCCCGAGTCCCCGACTCCCAGTCCCCTACTCCCCACCCCCAGCTTCCCCGGTTTAATTTACTTGTTTTGTTTTAGTACTTTTTTATATATAAAAGAAAATTTAATTTAGAGTTGACTTCTTCTTCTTCCTCTGTTGCCCAAGGTTGCAAAACATCTAAGAAGTAATTAAAACGCAAGTTGCACAAGCACACAGAATCCACAGCACAGAGCAGCCTACAGAAGTTGCTGCTCCTTTTGTGTCCTGATTCCTCTGCGTAGGTCTAAGGTAGACCACATGGGTTGCTAAAGCAGCAACCCAATCAGGTGCCACCTTAGAGAGATGGAGAGCTCAGCCATCCAATGAGGAACCAGAGTTTTGTCTCTGGTCCCTCCTGTGGGTTCCTCCTGCTCTGATGCTTCTCTCGCTGCATTTCCCATGATACAATGGCCGTCTGAACTGATCTGAAGAGCCAAAAGTGTTTGGAAGCCATTCATTTATGAACACTTCGGCATGTTCGGGTCGGTTCGTATTTTGGCCAAACCGGTTTGCCCATCCCTAATATGAATACCTCTCCAAAGAGACAGAGAAAGAAATGTCTATGAATAATCCATTCAAAAGACATTCTGACAACCTCCATCTTTTCCAGGATCAGAAGTTGGTCCTGTATTACTCAGGTGATCAAAAACTGTGGTTGATCTCCAGACACTCCGATCAAAATTCATCCATCAGGTCCACAACACTCCTACAGGTGGACACCAAGGGGCAGACAAGACCCTACATAGACTGAAAACCATGGGCTGGTGGCCCTGGAATGACAACAGATGTCTAACACTATGTGGACAGTTGCATTACCTGTGCACAGAACAACCCTATCCTTGGCAAGAAAAATGCCAAACTGCTTCCTCAAAGGCAGTCAGGCCCCTGGAATGCAATTCAGATTGATTTCATCAGACCCTTGCCTTCCACTGGCAGAAGTAACAAGTATGCACTTGTGATCACTGACCTGTTCTCAAAATGGGTAGAAGCCTTCCCATGTAAGACTGCTATGGCAAAAGCCACTGCCAAAATCCTGGTGGATCACATTTTCACTAGGTGGGGCCTACCTCTCAAGGTGGACTCTGACAAAGGGACTAGTTTCACAGGAGAACTAATGCAAGAATATTTGGAGTTATTGGGAGTTAGCCAAAAGTTTCACATAGCATACCATCCTCAGTCATCAGGACAGGTGGAGAGAGCCAACAGACCAATCAAATTGATGTTGTGTAAGTTTGCGAATGCAAATGCTATAATTTGGGATACTTTGTTGTCCTTACTCCTAATGGCAATTGGAGCTACCCCAGCTGCAGCAGCCTGGTGTAACCCTTCGAGGTGATGACAGGCAGGCAAATGAGATTACCAGAACATATGTGGATTGATCTAAACACCCCTACTTCGGACAGAATGTTGGCGGATGCTTATGTCACGCAACTGAAGGACAGTCTTGTTCAGACCTACCTTTTTGCCACCAAGAACTTGGGCCAGGCCCAACAACAGTCCAAAATGTACTTTGATAAGAATGTCAAAGAAGTCGATTGGCAAGTAGGAGACTAAGTAATGGCATATTTGTATATTTATTTTGTATATTTTATCAGGAAAAGGCACTAGGCAAGCCTATTTTCAGGGTTAATTCTCCACCTCTGCCCACCCATTTGCAAACAAATGGGCAGGCCCCTTTGACATCATGAACAAATTGAGCCCTGCTGTCTACCAAATGTGAATCACAGAATACAAGAAACCCATAGGCAAATGGTACCATGCCAATCAGTTGAAACTATACAAAGGTGATTAAATGCTCCTTTAGTGCTCCTTCCCCAGGCCAGGGGAGGGAGACCTGTATGTTTACCTTTTTGCTTTCTTTCATTTCAGGAAAATGATGATGATCCTTCCTTACTTTCTGCCATGCACGCTGGCAAGCGTACCAGACCAAGAGTACCAGGCACATCTTCATGCACTTCATGCCATGAATCCTTCAGGTCTGGCTTACTTCCTTTCCACCCCTGTCACACCTCCTCCAGGTACAGGGGTAACTGTCAAAATCCCACCTAACCATGTGGCTATCCGTAAAGGAAAAGATGCCTATCTCAGCGCCATGGTGGTATCTCCAGACCACTCCACTTTACAGATTGAATGGTAAACTGACAATCTTGCTGGACAGCAACTTCCAGTAGCCCGTCTTGCAAAAGGGACTTTCCAAGGTTGTCCCAACACTCGTATTTGCCCCAGTGGAACTTTGTGCATAGGCCAAGTTACCCACCAAAATATAGGCCTTTATAACCTTACAGCACTATTGAATAAAGACTTTTGCACTGAATTTCATAAAACCACCATGCGCAAACTGTTTTAATCACACAGTTGCAACAGCTGCACTTTTTCTTACAGTCATTCCAACATCAAAAGTTGAACCTCTGCAGTGCTGCACCCTGGAGCCAGGCCCGTCCAGTAGCCTAGCAGCAACTTCTATCCCTGGGACTCTCATTAATAATGTATAGTTTATGCATGTTCCTGTTGTTTTAAACCTCACACATTGGAACATGGCCCAGTGCGGTCATTGTTCATCCACTAACGTATCACAGTTCCATACTGTGAAGTTGTTAGACTTAATAGCAGCATATCAAGCACATGCACAGGACCCTGTAGCTGGGCATCACACAACTGAACACGAGGGGTGTTCAGGCCTAAACACCTGAAAAGGAGTTTAGGTGTAGCTGGCGTGACAGGCATAGCAGGCACTGTTACAGGTATGTTTGGGACAGGAATGTCAATTTGGAACTGAGCCAACTTGGCTGATATTAAAAGACATAACAATATTTTCAACAACAAATTAGGCCAGGATGTGGTACAGCCCATGCTACATGTTATTGAGGGTATTTCCCAAGAGGAAAGATTTACGGTGTACAACCTGCACGATATTGCACATTAATTCAATGAGACCCGAAACAAAATCAATGACATGATCTTACAAAACAATAAAGAGGTTAAAGAGCAACACATAGGCAAGGAAATCATTTGTTCTGATTATGGCAATTTTGCTATTAACACTATCACCAATCTCTTCCAGTATCTGGAATCAGGGCGTTCCCAGATCTGAGCCATGATAGACATATGGCCACATGGTACTGACCCCATTGTAAAACCTTATCATGTACTACCAAGTGCATGGATAGGACTATGTCCTTTTCATTAGCCACAGCACGGAACTTGGGTTATGTAACTCCACACCTGAATCAAGGACCCTGCTACATTACAAGTCAGTGTAGTATATGGGACACTATGTATGTTGCGTTCACTGTATCTCTTCCAGTTTTTGACAAAGATTCTTCAATCTTTGACAAGCTTGTGACCATCCACTCCATGTGACATCTAGAGGGCAGCATCTACTGAGAATGGATCAACTTACCTACCCTGCTGGTTTTTCATCCTCAACTTGACGCCTGGGTGGCCTGACATACAGACTGTTGTGCCAAACAGGGCTACCACTGTTTGTGCAGATGAGACATTTTTGATATAACTGCACCAGTTTGTAGTTACTCACCAGACTCTATGGACTGGTCATATACAGTACATTTGATGATGACCTATTTGCAAATGAGACTGTTAATGTCACTGTTCCTTTTGACAAGCCAGATTTCAATACTTCCAGAGATGCCTCCCAAGAAGATGTACGATGCATCACCAGCAAGATGATGAATGCCTCCATCGCCCACCCAGTCCAGCTCACGAAGTGGCGACTTCCTCAAGCTCGTGTGACCTGCAATTCTGAGGGACAATACTGTGTTGTAACCAACTGCCAGACCTTCACCTATGGACCATTGGTGTATGAGGTCACTGTGCCCGACTTCTGTTTTGTACCTCACCAGCGCTTTATCATTGGCCATACGGTCATCACCCCTGTTCCTACCCTGGAATGTGATTACATACAGTGACCATGACTATCGGAATGCTATAGCACAGTATTTACCCATTTTTGTTTTTTTTTTTATCTTCCTTTTTATCCCTCCTAACCTGCCCTCATCAATCCACTCCTTCAGGCCGCTCATGCCATCCATGCCCCAGTCACGAAGTCTGCTCCTAGAGTACCCAGCTACTCGGTTGGTCCCTGAAGTGCCCGGATGATCCCCCGGGTGGAGCAAGAAAGGACCTACCTTCCTCCACCTCAGTGGAGCTCCGCACAGCGGGGTCTGCCCGTGGATTGGTGGCTGGATGGCTCAGAGCGGTCATCATCTAGGACCACCGAGGGGTGTTTTTCTGCTTTTCTCTGGACCCCTTTCCTCCCCTGAGGACACTGGTGTGGGCAGACGACGTGCAGACGCACGTCACTACCAAGCACCTCACAGCATCCTCCCCTCTCCTCCCCAACTCCACCCAAGGGAGCCACCAATGCCCCCAAAACCGATGCTTCCACCGACCTTCAGGGATGTCGGGTGCGTAAAGCACCCCTGGTAACCCACCCCAAGAGAGGACAGCATCTATTGGGATGCTCAATCCTCCTTCCCCCTATGACCCCCCGGCAACCCGAGTTTGTTCCGAATCCGTGTTGCCATAGTGGTGTGAAGTGTGGTGTCCAGCCCCTCAGCGCCACCTGGCTGGCAGTATTTACCAGTTTTTAATGTGCATATCGACCCAATCACACTGAATCTTAAATCCTTGTTAGAAAGAAAGGATAGACATCTCATTCATATTAGTAATAATAGTACTATGGCAGGTGATTCTCTAAATGCTCTGTTTCATGATGGTGATTTAAGTACAGCATTGTCCAACACCCTACCAGGTCATAATGTCACACGCTTAATAGCGTGTGACATTATGGTTAACCCAAGATAGCGCCATAGGCAAGAGCGAATGGTGCAATACCGCATATACTGCTGTATGCGGTGTTACACCATTCGCTTTCCCAGGCAGAGGATAAGACCTCTGCTGAGAGTGGGTTCCATCAAGCAGCTGCTGTGGCTCACTGGACTGAGCCACAGCAGCAGGAGCCCAGGCGCTGGGTGTGGGGGAGTGGAGCCCTCCACATACTGTAAAAAAGACTTATGCCTCATGGCAGAAATTGCGCTGTATTGGCAGTGCGATTTTGCCATGCGGCATAATGTCTTGTGACATTATGATCCTGTGCCATCCAACACTTGGTTGAAATTCACATTCAAAGGTTTTGTGGTTATTCAAGTTTTCTTAATTGTTACCTTATGCTGTTTACAATGCATGCTCAAACAGCATCGTGTGCAATTGAACTTTCTCAATGAAACTCACTCAGCCCGCATGTAACCTGCCACACTTTCCCTATTAGTGTTGCTGCTCTATTCAGGCAATGGGGGGGGGTATATGTAGACTTGCCAGACCTGTCGTCCGTAATGTGGACTACCATTTTCTGTTATGCAACATAAAGTATACCAGTATTTATTGATGCTTGCTATGATATAATTACAAACTACTATCTAGCTCGGATATATTTGTGGTCTTAGCGTACCACCTACAGTTATTATCCATAATGCTATGGTCAGTATAATAGTATGGATCATTTTATTGTAACACAAAGTAGCTGTAGTCAGCATAATACTTATCACTGTGTATGTGCAACATATAATGGCATTGGGTGCAAGTCGCCCACCATGTACACCAATAGAAATGCTTTGTCTAGCATCTCTACTATGCAAATGAGCCCGTTACCAGGTAACAAGACTCTCTTATCTCTGAGTATATAACTGTGTGTAACAGTATTGTTCTCCGAGATAGTTTCTACGATGACACCGGGTGTTTGGAGGTTCCGGACTCCCAGCAGGTATTTTTGCTGTCCTTTTTACATGTCTTTAGGAATAAACCATTATTCTGTAACATCTGTCTCCTGCATTGTGTTTTGCCACCAGGTTTAGATCCTGCCAAATCCAATAACCCCCTGTGATCATGACATATCCTTCCCGACAGCAGCTGGCTGTCCCCTACCACTCACTGCCAATCACTGTCTGCCACACATGGCCACTGCGCAGTTGACTAGTATGGATAACTAGGCTATTTGTGTGGACATTGTCAACTGTGTAGTGATTATGTGTGGCAGATGGTGGCTGGTGGTGGCAGTGAGTGGTGGAGGAATGCCAGTACCATCTCAGGGCAGTGCAGCATTGCTAAACTACCAATGATATGCTATACATGAAATGGACTGGTGATTGGGGGAACCACTAGACTACCAAGATCTTTTTTTTTCTCATGGCTGTATGGAGATGGGGGGAGGGTCAGGGAACCACCAGTTTACTGCGGGGAGGGTAAAAACATGGTGGTTTGGTGAGCAGTGGTTGGTACAAAGTACTAGAGTACCAGGGATTTACAAATATGGCAGTATGGAGATCAGGGGTGGTGGTGACTACTCAACTGCCATGCAGTCATTTACATTACTTGGACTAAGGACTGGGGAGAGGGAAGCTGCAGCATCGGAGTTGCAAGACCACATTTGTGGAGGCATCATATGTATAATTTGGCTTTTTAATGCTTCCACAAACCTTTGAGTAGGTGGCCTGTTATATCTGTACCCCAGTGGCTCGATAAGGTACTGTCTGTTGAGTGTGTGATTGTGGGGGTTACCACTGTGAACCGTCATGGGGATACAGATATGGCAGGCTGCTTGAAGTGGGGATCAGGGGCTGGGGGACAACCAGCTCTGCACAATGTTTGGCAGCGTTGTGATGCATGCTCATGAGCCCATAATGGGCATGCAAATAACCCTTAGTGCCTTGCATGCTCTATGAGCACATTAGCATGACTGGACTGGATTTAGCTCACAGAAGCCCTGGCGCTGTCCTGTTCTGTTTGGGATGCATATCTCCATTTGCCTGCTGTGGGCTGTTTTCAGTCAGGGGTTGAGTCAGCGCAGTATATAGTTACCAGTGCTGTGCCGACATGGCCTCATATTCAGATAAGTAGCGCTCTTCATTCAGAGAACGCTGTCTGAGTATAGTCCCCAAGCCAGCCGTGTGGTATCTGCCATGAAGTGTTCCTGTCTTCACAGTGCTCACAGCTGGTTTCAAATGGGAAGGCCAAAGATCCTGGTTTCATACAAATGCCATCAGTAATAAAGTACCAGCTGGCTTGAAATGCAAATGTCTGGAATGTGTGATTGAATTCTTTTGATGCTAAATCTATTTTATTTAATTGCTCTGGGGCAGGTATATGTTTGATAACTTCTGATGTTTCTGTCATCATAACTACAGCTATTTGTTAATCTTTGTTAAATATCCTGTTTTGTTAGCAAAAATCCTAAGGTTTATTTTTTTTTTGTTATTCCAGAATGCTGAGAAAGACTCTTTGTATGACATTATCCCTATATCAGCATCCTCATTAACGGATGAAAGTGTTCCCATGATAGAACACGAAGGGGTTTACAATCACGGTATGTACGATCACTATTTAAAACTTCAACAATAAAATTTGATAATTTCAAACACAAAAGAAGGCCTTTCAGCCCATCTTCCCTGTGTTGAAGTTAGCCCCTTTTAGGACTGTTCTCACCATGTTAATTTAAATTCTTCCTTTTAAAATAGTCACTTATTTCCCTTTTGAATTCTGTTAAATAGCAGTTTGTTTCAAAGCCTTACATACACATGCCTATTGTAGAAGTAAGACATTTATTTAGGTAAAGTAGATTGTCTAACGCACACCTCGGTGTGCCTTATTGTGCTTATAAAGGGCTTTTCTATATTACATGAATGTAGAAGTCATAATCTTTATGTTTAAATAGAAAAAGTTCAAATCTCTACTGTTTTTTATGTAAAATAGTTCCTCCGCCTGCAATACATTGTTTTTTTGGGGGGGGGGGGCTTTGGAGCTTTGTCCCATGTTGGCTACTGTAGTTTAGCATGGTTGCTATAGTTAGCAGGTGCACACCCCCCAACACACACAAACACACACAGTCATCGGGATATGCACAGGAGGGTGTGTGTATTGTTTATTTTGTTATACTTATGTATTCTTCACATCTTTCTGGACTTCGTCTCCGTCACTGACTCACACTAGTGGGATAGTGCCGGAGGCACTAGGACCAAGCGGGAGCCAAAAATTTTCAGCAGGGTCGGTGCCGAGACAGGACCACACATTCACGGCACTGTGAGACTAGTTCGCGCCTGTGTATGCTATCTCGGCGTTGGCCCTCCAACCGCCTCAGTTCCTTTTCTCACGGCGTCGAGTGTACTTTGATGTCGATGTCACTCGTCTGCTGGGGTCAAAGTTTTCGTCTATACGACAGCAGCTTTTCGCGTTTAATTTAACTTTTTAGTAGTAATTTCTTATTTTACGAACAAGAAAAGAAGATCATGAAGAAAAAGAAAAATTCTTTCCTGCCATCAACAGAGTCATCCTTAGATGGTAGCGGCGACGCGGTAGGAAGACTTTGTCTAAAAGTTGTTATGGCAGAGGGGCTGTGCCCGGCCCGCTGCCCTTGAGAAATGGGGGGCAGGGGGGTCTGACTACAGACAGTCCTGTGCTCAGGGGGAGGATAGTCCACCGAAGCACACATCTAGCGGTTCCGGGGATCTGGCTCCGCTTAACCTCGAGCTCGTCTTCCTCTTTGGGGGAAGAAGAATCTGTGCCACTCGAGGTTGCCCTTTCGTACGTCTGCACGAGGATTGTTCATCAGGAGGGGCAATAGGCCTGAACCGACTTTAGTGGGTTCCCCTTGGTCCCGCTCCTAACGGCTGCGTTCTCGACTCCGGACTCCATCTCTGTCCTCGTTGGAGCTCCAGTGAGCAGTTTCACCTCTGGGCCACTCCTGTGGAGCAGGGGGGTTTGACTTCTCCTTTCTTCCTGGCTGTGTTCCTGATTTAGGGGCCTCCAGGCCTCGGAACCACTGGAGTAGAGTCAGGTCGATTGGATCAGGATGAGCGCAGTGCCCTCTTGGTGCCTTCACCATCGTGTCGACCCCTCATGCCTACCCCCCCCTCTTCCTTTTCCATGCAGGGGCTGGGACGGGATCACCCTTTTCCTTCTTCCCTCCTCAGGATTTCCATTGGCATTTTCCATCGGGTCGGCACGGCGCCATGGCTCGGTGCCGTGGTCGGCACCATGCTGGGTGCCATGGTCAGCGCCGTGCTGGGTGCTGTGTTCGGCTGCCATGGTCGGTGCCATGGTCAGCGCCGTGCTGGGTGCCGTGGTCAGCACCGTGCCTCGGTGCCTTGGTCAGCACTGTGGCTCGGTGCCGTGGTTGGTGCCTTTGGTTGGCGCTGTGGGTCGGTGCCATCGCTGTGTGCAGTGCCGCAGATGCTGCTGTTGCTGCCGTTGGTTGTTGGTGCTACTGGTGGTGCCGCGGGTGTCTTGCAGAGCTGCGGGTGGCACCGAGCACCAATGGGTGGTGCCGAGCACCCGCGGGCGATGCTGATCATCCCCGGGCACCACAGGTGGCGCTGCAGGTGCCCCGGGGTACCGCGGAACCACCTGCAGGCAACATGGATCCATGGGTGCCATTGGTGCCGCTGGTGCCCTCGAGTTCCATTTTTGCCTTGGGTTCCATGGGTGCCATGGTGCTATGGGTGTTGGGGGTGCCCTCAGATGCCATCGCTGCATGGGTGCCGCGGGTGCCTGCAAGTATTGCTGCGGACGCCCTCGGGTGTCGCCCAGGTTAGCATAGGCACTACTTGGTGCCCTCCTGTGCCACGAGTGATGCTGGTGCCACAGGGTGCTAGTGGGTGCTGTCTGGCAGAACTAGTAACAAATCTTCTTTCTACAAACTGCTTCTCCACAGAACTTGTGGTGGAATGTTTTCCGCAGAATGAAGTCCTGTTCTGAGGATAATTTTTTCCGCACATCTTAGTGAGTGGTGGTCTACGTGGGATCTTGTGATATCCAGCGGTTTTCCGCTGATGGAACTCTTTTGTGCTGTTCTGCCAGCAGAATCTCTCATTCTGCTCAGCACTTTCTCGGCTCCCTACATGGTGCCAAGCTCCTCTACATCCTTCCTGGTGGTGGCATCTCTAGTGGCTTTGACCTAGACCTCCCTTAGGGGTCTTCTGGGGTAGAAGTGCATCTAGATGAGTCTCTCCCTGTCCTTCTGGTCAGTAATACAGCGGATGACTCATTTTATATATTGTAGGACACACCCTCTCTATTATCAGAGTCCGTGATGGAAGATCTTTTCAGTAGTTCCTGAGTGATAGGGTCCACTATAGTATTTCAGACTGCACCCGTAGATCATACACTTCTGCGTCTAGACTTTTTCAGTTATCAAGACAATTACACTCTGTGGAACATTCTAACTCAATGGTCGGGAGACACTCAGGCTCTTCCGCTCCTTTGATAGG
The DNA here is from genome assembly GCA_016271365.2 of Neoceratodus forsteri. Classification (NCBI taxonomy): domain Eukaryota; kingdom Metazoa; phylum Chordata; order Ceratodontiformes; family Ceratodontidae; genus Neoceratodus; species Neoceratodus forsteri. Next base: position 245,209,063 of record CM057451.1, read on the forward strand.
GGTATATAATCCCCTTGTGATATTGCCCCTTTGGTGGCTTCTTCAGCACAGGTGGTTATCATCTCTCCAGCTGTGATTATTAGTCCGCTTACGGTTCAGTATGGATGCTCAAGCTCCTCCTGCCCTTCAGGTGGAGGACATCTTCGTCATTTTTGTATCAGGCAATCCTTGTGAAATAGTAGCCTGAAAACCTTGTTAGGCTCGGACTAATGGTAAAAAAAAAAAAAAAAAAAATTATCACAGCACAGGGCCTAGCCGAAATTACTCGACACCATCCTTTTGGATCGGGTCAGGTTCTGCCTCAACCCCCTGAGCCACTCATCTCTAGAATACGGTAAAGAGTACCTGACTTCTCTACCCCTAGGGGGATTTTGATCCATCGGCAGTATGGGTCATCTCTTTCTCCAAGAGTGAGTTCTTTAATTCGGAGACATTTCCTAGACCTAGGCGACTGCCCAGTCTGTTAACCCCCCTTTTTTATCAGGCTTTCTTCTTTTGAGCAGAGCCTCGCAGTAACAGAAGTGACTCCAGCGAGTCAAAACTCAGGTTCCTGCTTTCTTGCTTGCTTCAACTTAACAGACAACATACTCCTTTCTTGACCGTAAGTCTGGTAGGTCTTTTTCTGAGATGGCTTCTCAAATATTCATGACGGAGCTGTGATGTTTGTTTTTCAGCAAACAAACTAGAGTTCTTTCCTACTCCCTTGAGGGAGGCCAGAGTGAGTAGTGCCTCACTGCATTGAGTCACTTCTGCCGCTATTCAGTCACTTTCAATGAATGGGTTAGTCCTTACTTGTTCCTGCTGCATCCTTCCTCGATGCACGTCTGCCTCTATTTGCCTTAGAAATCCAGTGAGAGCCAAACTTTTTCAGGAGGGCCAGCCCGAGATGGAGCCGTGAGGCAGCGGCACCACGAGTTAGGCTCGTGCAGTATAGACCATCTCAGCGTTGACCCTCCAACTACCTCAGTTTCTTTTTTCCTGCCTTCGAGTGCGCTTCAGTGACAACGTCGCTTGCCCACCAGGAGTCAAACTTAAAACAGCACCTTAGTTTCAGTTTCAAGTTTTGTTATTTTGTATATTATCACGAATAGTACTGTACCAAGTACATCTTAATAAAATATACTTACTTGTACAAGAAAGAAGTCTTCAGCCCTTTATTGACAGAGTTGACCATGAGTGGGGCAGGTGACAGTAAGGAGACTTTGCATGAAAGATGTTCAGTCAGCCAGGCTGGGTCTGGTCCGCCGTCCTCTCCAGAGGGGGGTCTGACACAGACGGTCCAGTGCTCGAGGGGATGGGTGGTTCCCCGAAAGTATAAAAGAAGCGGTCCATTCATGGCACCATTCGTCCTCGAGTTTTCTTCAGCCACCGGTCAAAAAGAAACAGCATCATGAGATCCTTCTCTAGTACGTTTGCGCATCGGTTGTCTGGGCGAGGCCGGTCTCCAACTCTTCCAGAGTGCTGGTTTCTGCCCTGGTGGCCGCTTCGACACCAAGAGCCCCTTCTGCCTGTTGGAGGGCTACCAGTAAGCAATTTCACCATTGGGCCCTCTTTTGGAGCACTGGGCTTGGAGGTTGTCCCGGCTGCCCAAACTGGCCAGTCTATCACCGGGGCCTTCGGATCTGTCAGTTGCAGATCAGCAGGTGGGGAGGTTAGGGCTTCCTAGTCACGCGGCACCTCCGGTGCCATCTACACCGTGCTCTGGTGTCTATCCCCCTCACATGGCTGCGGTGCAGGGGTCCACACTGATACCTCTATCTCCTGCCATTTTTCATTCTTTTCCTTCAAATCATAGATCTTACCTGTGTCAGTCTTCACCATTCATCACTGTTGAGGGTACTTGGCCGGAGGTGAGGACCCCGCGGGAGCTTTTTTTTTTTTTTTTTAGGTAGGTGGAGCTGACACACCATCGGTGCCACCCTCGAGGCTGGTGCTTGCGGATTGGCCGTTAGGCTGCGTCGACTCCATCTGCCTGCCAGTTCTTCGTCTCCCACCGTAGAGGTCGCACCTTGTATGGAGCTGATGCTAGAGGCCTAGTTTGATGCCGAAAAACCTTTGACGCCGTCTCTTTATTTACTTCGGTGCTGAAGTCCGTCGGTTCCTGCCGGTTCTGTTTTGCCACACTCGACGTTGCCTGGTAAGATCTTTCCATTTCTTTACATTTCTGCAATGTCGAGTCTGTTTTTGGTGTTTTTTTCTCCGTAGGTCATGTCTCAGTTGGAGGGCAAGAAAACTTCTAGGACAGGTTGGCCCCCCCATGCAATGGTGCCCATGTGACCGAAAGTATTCCGTCACTGACCAGCACGACCGGTGTCTTTCATGTCTTAGCCCACTTCACGACATGGATTCATGTGATGCCTGTTTCTCCATGGACTGCTGGGTCATCGAACAATGCGCGTGGAAAGTGGGGCAAGCTCCGCCAACTTTCAGAGGTTGGGTGCGCACTCGTCAGGCCAAGCCACGCTCTCTCAGTCTTTCCTCCGGGTCTCCTCCCAGTTCTACATGGACCGAGGAGGAGGGAGCCTCGGCCACTAGTAGACTAGCCATTGCCGAGGCTCTTTCCACAGCGCAGGAGACCCGTCCCGCTCCTTTCGGGGGGCGGGCGGGAGGTGCTGCCACGGCAATCGCCCCTTCATGGGTGAAGGCTCCCCTGGTGTTGGACCCGTGGTTCTCAAGGCCTGGGTTGGCGCCATCCCTGATGCCATTGGTTGGTGCTATTCACGGCACCGTGGGCCCCTGATGGAGCCGTCGTCGGCGCCGACTTGTCGCGTGGTGCCGTGGCTTCTGCTGGAGTCGTTTGTGGTGCCGTGGGTGCTGCTATGATGCCATCTTTGTCCATGTCTTGCGCGCCAAGGTTGAGCAGAGCGCCGTGTCCTCGGGGCTCGGCGCCATGGGGTCATCGGATTCCGCCATCAGCGCTGTCATTGGTGCCGCCTCTGCCCTTGGCGCCGTTCATGGCACCATGGAGCTGGGCAGTGCCATCCTCAGTGCCGATGGAGCCGTCGGGGCCGTCATCGGCACTGTCTTTGTCCTCGGTGCAGCTCGTGGCACTGTGTAGCCGGCCGGTGCCATGGCTGGTCCCAACTCTGGAGCTCCTGTTCGGGCTGGAGCTGTGCCCCCTGCGGATTCCACTCGCGGTGCTATAGGGGGCACTGGTACTGGCTCGGGCACGGCTTTGGTTTCTGGCCCCTTTGGCAAAGATGGCAGTGGGCTCCCTCCTACGGTTTGGCACAGGGCCTCGGCCTCTACCTCCTCGGAGGTGGAGTCGAGCTCTGAGTCAGATGAAGAGTCTGACCCTTTGGGGTTGGTTGGCTGTTGAGGTGGGCAGCCCAGTAGTCTCCTCGACAAGCCAGAGTCAGACCCCTTCTGAGGTGGAGTCGGTGGCTACCGAGACTGGGGTCAGGGGTGCTGACCAGCGGGCAGTGGTGCAGGCCACCATTGGTCTGCAGCCTGGTCTTGATGGGTTCACTGACCCCTCAGTAGTGGTACCCCCACCTGTGGTGTGCCTAGATTGTCCAACTTTGGGGCCGATCAGAGCACCTACGGGAGGGGGAGGGTGCTGTGCTCTGGATAGCTTCTTTGGGTGCTGCCCAGAGCTGTCAGCTACCTAGGCTGGTCCTCTCGAGGAGGAGGGCTCTTTTGGACTCTCAGGGGTTGAGGGGCTTGGGGTCGGCACGGCGGCCTTTTTCGGGGGTCCACCCAGGCTCTGGGAGAAGCCATAGTGCAGATCTCCGCTCTTCCTCCTCGGTCTCTTTGAGAGAACCCCATTCTTTTGAGGTAGGGGACTGTCCTTCTGGACCTATACGGCCCTGGTAGTGTCACAGGGGGGATTCTTCTGGGCACAGCCAAGGCAGTACCAAAATGGTTGTTCAGCTGTCGGCTGTGGGGTTTTCCGGGGCATCTTCTTTCACGGGTGCTCCCGGTCCGCTCTTTAGCCTAGGCGGAGGTCAGCCGACTTCTCTTCTCGGCTCTGTCCCCATTCCTCTGCCACATTCTCCTGCGCTCCCAGGCATCCTTGGTCCTAGCGGGCCTCTCTCCTAGGAGCAGTTCAGAGCAGTGGCTGCTCAGTTCCCAGCTTACGTTAGGGTGATGGACAGTCAGGTTTTTCACCCTCCCCCCTGGCAGCCACCCCCTGAACAGTCGGTGCCCTCCAGCTCCTCATCCCCCTCTTCTGGGGGATAGGAACCTTCTGTCCACATCTCTCCAGCTGCTGATCTTGCTGAGTATCAGCGCTTCCTCGTGAGGATGTTGGAGGACTTGCACCTCACACCTGCCACTATTAGCAATCCTGAGCACTCAGCGCACGCGTTTCTAGGCGATTTTGGCAAGGCCACCCTTGTGGTGCCGCCCTGGCCTGCTCCCTTTTGGGAGGCATCATTGCGTTCCTGGCAGAGGCTCTTTTCTGGAGTTCCTGCCCCAAGGGATCTCAGCCAGAGGTATTGTGCACCCCCGGACTCCCCAGGCTCCATGCCTCATCTGCAGTCTGGATTGATGCAGTTGGATACTCCTGATGGGCTTCGCACCCTTCACCGTGACCAGCCCCCAGATCAAGACTCCTCGGATTTTGACTTCTGGGGTAGGAGGACTTTCCACTCAGCACAGTTACTGCTTTCCATTTCTGCACATCAGGCCCACTATGCAGCCTACGACAGGTTCTTGTGGTCCAGGCTAGGTCAGCTCCTAGCCTCATTGTCTGATATGGAGCAAACCAGACAAGCCATTGCACTCTCTGCGCGTGGCCTGGCGCTAGCAAGGCACCAAGCGAGGGCATCCTATGATGCCAGCGAGGTAGCTACCAGGTCGTAGGGACAGCGATCTGCACTAGGCGGACGGCATCGCTGCGTCTTTCCCGGTTGTCACCCTTGGCCTGGTGTAGGGTGGTTAACTCCGCTCACCAGAGAACCTATCTCTTCTCCCGTAGAGTGAGATGACACTTGTCGGGGCAACTTCCTTCCCCCTCGGGGAGACCCCTTCTCACTCTCCCCACTCTCGGGCCTCTCCAGGCCCTGAAAGTTCTCCCTCTTAGTGTGTCACCCACTGAGAGCTAAGGGACTTTGTCCCTTAGTGTGTAAAAGAAACCCCCCTTCATGGGGGTTTGGTACTCACTCAACAGTGATGAATGGTGAAGATTGACATAGATAAGATATGAAAATTACGTACCTACTGTAATTTTGATCTTTCTGTGTATCTTCACCATTCATCACGATCCCACCCTCCATCCCCATAGGGCCTCAGTCTCTGGCTCTCCTCTCTCTGTGCCCATCCTTCCCTCTCTCCTTCTTAGAGGTAAAACAGGGCACACAGGGGATAATGTTCCAGGGAGAGTGGACAGCAGCGGGGCACTCCTTCTCCAGTGCTTTGGCTCCACCCCTGTGGGGTGGGAGTTGACAGTTGCCCTCCTTTCTCTCCTCCTCCCTGTTCTTGTCCAACCTATTTCTCCTTGTTTATATACAAAAAAAAATTTCCCTTTTTTTCACCAGTAATCTTTCCTTGAGAGGGTGTTAATTCTCTGTACCCTGTCCTTCGTCCAGAATAGCCAACTCTGTTTATCTGGAGTGTTTGCCAGCTATTCTGTGCCTTGAATTCTGGCAGAAAGCCTTTGGCTACTCCTTGCATTTCCTATACAATCTGGAGATGGATCAGGGTCTGGGATGTGTTAACTTTCTCCCCTCTCTTCCTAAATTCTTTACCCACCCTACCTCCCTCTTCCTTTTCCAGAGATTGGGTCCCCTCCCAATCCCTTTAGTTTCTGACTCTTTTCCCTTTCTGTCTTCTCAGTCATTATTTCTCCTTTTGGTTCATATATCTTTGCCTTTTTCTGTCCCTTGGACTTCCTTGTCCCACCTTCCAGTCCCTTCCTCTTACCTCTCCGGCGACTCAGAACTGGCAGGCAGGCGGAGTCGACGCAGCCTAACGGCCAACCCGTGAGTGCCACACAGTGCATCGGCCTCGAGTGCAGCACGATGGTGCATTGAATCCACCTACCTAAAAAGCTCATGAGGTCCTCACCTTCGTCAAATACCCCCAACAGTGATGAATGGCGAAGATACACAGAAAGATCATAATTACGGTAGGTACATAATTTTCATTTCTCAGACTTCTGCAGCGGTGCCACAGCCTGCAGTGCTGGCTTCTCCGGCACCAGGGTCTTTTGCGGCACCATGTGCGGTGTAAGCGCCTCACACAGTGCTGCATCCCCTTTTGGTGCCACCTGCAGTGCTGGGGATGATGTCCATGCTGTGTGCAGTGCCGCACACCCTGCCGGTGTCACACATGGTGCCACTTTCGGTGTTGGCACCACGTCTGTACTCGGTGCCGCTCTCTTCTGTGGCGCCTGGGGTGTCAGCACTGCCGCGATAGTTCCCAGAGGTTCTCAACACTGATTCTGTCTCCTCCTCTTCTTCCTCCTGGTTTTCACCCTTTCCTGTCTATACAGTCCCCTGGACTGTCAGGAGATGATATTGAGCCATATCCTGATCTTTGGCTGGGTGATGATTTCGATGCCGACTCTGCCCTGGGGGACAGGGTTCAATCCTCCTGCAGAGCCTGTGGTCAAAGACCTTTCCTTTAAGTCTCTGCTCAAGAATTTAAAATCTACTCTTTCTCTCCAGACCATGGAAATCGATCCTGGGAAGCTTATGCGCTTCCAGTATCTACATGTTTCAGAAATCCCTATGGATTTAACCCCTCTGGTACAGCCCTCTTTTGAGACTCTTTCCCAGATGGTGTGGAAAAATCTGGCTCTTATTCCCTCTGTGGCCAAGTCCATAGATAGGAAATAAGCCCCTCCCAAAGATCGTCTCATCTTGGCTTCACAAGCCTTAGCTGATGCCAAAGTGGTTCTGGCAGAGAATGATAAGGCTGTCCTCCCTCAGGAATCTACAGCACATCCTATAAACAAAGAATCTCGCAAGATCGACACCCTGGGTAAGAGAGTCTTTGCTGCCTCAACCCTGGGCATGCATATTGCTAGCTACCAGTTATTTTTCTCAATATGAGCATGTTACATAGATACATAGACAGTGTCGGCAGATAAGGGCCTATAGCCCACCCAGTCTGCCCATTTCAGCTTGTAAGTTCAGTTTATGTTTTCCTAGAAGTCTGTTTCCCCTTACCCCTGACCTCCAGAATTCCTTTATGTCTATGTTCTTTGGCATTCGCTCAAAGCAATGGTAGAAGCTCTGCCCGAGTTGGTTAACTCAGAGCTACTACAGACCGTAATTCAGAGGTATTGAATCCAGTAATCAATAAATTAAAGCTGCAATGGACGCTCGATACTATTACCAGGGCTATGTGTAGCTGGCATTTGCAGCCATCACCATTCCTGGCTGCGATTCAGGTTTTACGAATGACGAAGCGACAAAAGTCATGGCTTTACCCTTCAACAGTATGTATCTATTTGGGCTCAGGTAGAGCAAGCACTAGAGGCTACTCAGAAGACTTGGTCTGCCATTAAGACAGCTAGACCCCCGCTCGCTCCCTCTCGTATTGATATACATTAACTCATACTTTTCAGTATATTGCAGTATATTCCATTTTTGTAAGGGAAGTAACTTAACCACCCCAGTGTTCCTGTGGCATTAGGGGTAGCACAAGATATTGTGGGCAACAATACAATAGTCTGCTTCCACTCCAAAGCCAGCATGGCATCAGACTGACTGTTAGAGATGACCGGAGGGACAAAACAGAGTTAAATTATTCCTGAGTGGCACAACTCCAGAAGCTATCCCCACGTCATTACCCCAGTGTAAGCCTTCACCCCACTGCCACCCTGACTATTTCCTAGTCAGTCAGGGAACTAGATTAGAGCCTGAAGCAGAACTGGTGGAATTCTCCAGGGAACATGGATGGCTGATAGCTGGAAGTACAGTAGAAGTGAGCAATCAGTGGAAGATGATAAAATGAAGAATAATTAAAATGACAAAGATTTCCAAATGTTCAGACAGCTACACATTCCTTTTTAATCCAGTCGATCCCATTTTTTCATATTAGTATTACAAACCATTCTGACGAAAAAAGCTTATGTGCACTTGAATAACCAGCTAAAAATCAACCTTCTGACGGGAATCCAGCATTAATGTCTATAACTAAACTGACTTGCCATTAGAGATATTACAGCTAGTTCAACATAGGATGCACCTTATCCAGGAGAAAACAATTCTTCCAATTGACTATCCAGTTGCAAATGGGTGGAGTTATCAAACTAGTGGTGGTTGTCCAGTACTACAGATTCTGAGGGTAAAGTTAATAAGCTGGACTTAAGACATTTCATTGTCTCATTTATGGTACAGACAAATAGATTGCAATGTCACTTTTAAGAGAGCAAGTGACATCTTCTGTTCACATCAAACTTAAATACTGCCAGCAATCACTGGGTCTAAGACAGGCACTGGCCCACTAGCCAAATGCTGGTGAATTTTGTACTTGCCAGTAACATGGGGAATATTCAGTTTAGCAGTTATTCCGAGGATAACCAAATCAATAGATTTCTTAAATGTTCAACACTAAAATTCAGAGACAAGGGTACCATACCACCTAATTCAATCACCTCAGTAGGATAAAAAAAAAATAAAATAAAAGATTTACTGGACTTTTCCTCATGTCTCACCATAAAATATAAGCTAACTCACATCACCTATCTTGTGATTGTAACCACCATGTCCACCAACAAAATGACAACGCTTGAAATAAATAAGCCAATTTGCCGCAACTGTTACTTTTTCAACACTTGCACTTTTTTACACACCATCAGCCTCAAGATCTCTGTGAACCATCAAAGTGCATCTGCTCAATTTTCAGGCCTGCAAATTTACAGTCATTAAAATGGTCACTGGGAGTGCCCCAGCAAGTTGACCTCCACTCAGACCATTGGGTTTGTACTTCCACGAGCATTTTAAGTCTTTAAATCTACCCTCATGGAGGTACTGAGCTGTCTGACCACATTACTGGTCATCAGTTTTAACAAAATGTGGACTTTTTGTTTTGAATCAAGTATCTGTGTAAATTGAATGGGCCAAGCTTACACCCAAAGTCTTGACTTGGAAGACTTTCTTCCCTCACTCTTTTTTGTGTTTACTTCACAACCATGCCACAGCCAAAACAGAGGAAAATATGCTGTTCAAGAACGCCAGCTACAGCTGCACCTTCTTTTGTGTTCTTCAGATCTTTTAGGTAATTTATTAACACAATTATTTTTGTTTTGCTGTTTTCTACATAAGAGATAAGTGCTGAACTCCCCTACTTGTTCAAGTATCTGAAAGAAGCTGGGCATTCCAAATGCACTTAAGTGAACATTCTAGCCAGAACCCATGTTTTCCCCTCACCAAATAACTTTCACAACTCCCCGCACACTGGTTTGTGACCTGCTCACTGCTCCCCACTTACCTTTAAGAACGTTACTGTAGATTGTAGCCCGGCACTCTTCCTCGGCCTGCTGGTCAAAGTCCTGGCCATGGATGATGCTCTTCTGTTTGAGGAAGGTAGACTTGTCACTCTTGCCGGCCCCCTGTGGAAGGATCTTCACCAGTCGCTTCAAGTACGTTTTCTGCCGGGAAATGGAGCAGAACCAAAAGCAACGAGTTGAGGAAGAACGGGGTGATGGAGCAGCAGCATGGAGGTGAATCCTAAGGGAGAGCAGGAATGGCAGGAATGGAGGAGCACAAGGTTGTGGCTTCAGAAAGACATGTCACTTTTTTTTTTTTTTTTTAGGGGAGTCCGTAGTGTTGTTGCAAGTGGTGAAAGACCAGGCAAAGGTGACGGAAAATCGAAGCCCAAGAACAGGAAAGGAAACCACAAGGGACAACACTGGGAAGGAGAAGGGGAAGGGAGTGGAACTGAAGGGACAATCAAGGAAGGCCCACTGAAGCTGGAGAGGGAAGGGACAAGGTGGCTAACGGGCAAGGGAACTAAAGGAAAAAAGGGGAGCGGGGAAGTGAATAAATGGAAAGCAAAGGGGGAAAATACCTGAGTCCAGGGCAAGGAATGCAAACGGAGAGTCCCGTGAACAAGAGGACAAGGAGAGGAGAAGAAGAAAGGTGGGGGGCCACTAATGGGATAACTGAAGTATCAGCAGAAAAAAAATCCACACCTCCTTGCCAGCTGGCTTTATGCAAATGAAAGGACTGAAGCACTCTCTCATTGGTGCGCTTAATTTCTTTCAAGTGCACAAAGTTTATGCCCATGAAACTGTGTCCACTGTCATACTTCTGCCTGCATGGTCATTGGTCTGTCAGGCATGAGCCCAATGTAGATTGTTTGCATTGGCTAGTCCGTAACGCACCTTTCAAATGCCGCTCTCTGAAGCTGGAAAGGCAAGATGTTTCTTGTGCATGTGCAAGGAAACATAAACATTGGCGCATAACTTTGGCATTCTAAAGCCATGTTTGCCACTGCATTCCAATCCCCATCACATTCTTAAGTACCTTGCATCAGCAGTTTATGAAAAAGTATTCTGTACCCACCCAGTGTTAGCTTTCCTTCTTCAAATGTTTACAGTTGCAGTTATATGTAACGTAGGAGAAATAAATTCTGTAAGGCAGCTTGCATGGAGGACTAGGCTATGAGTTATGATCATGGCATCATCCGTAGCTCTTGACTGAGACTGGATTTTGAACAGAAAGTGACATTAGGATTACAAAATTACTTGTAAAATTTAAACAAAGTAACTTAAAGATTTCATTTTCAGCATGAGTCTGATTGGGGATATGCTGATCCAAATTCTGAATTTACTAATGCTTTAAAATTTTGGCCAGACTCCTCTTGAAACTCTCAGGAATGGGTCTACAACTTCTGCTCAAGGAATAAGATACCACTGGATGTTTTTGTCATAAGTACAAGGAATTACCTTTATAAAGTTTAAGTCTGTAACTTATCAAGAAAACTCTGTCTAAGGGTTATTTATTGCTATCATGTAATACCTTTTCTAAACTTTAATTCAAGACATTTATACCAGGAGTAAGTTTTCAAGTTACTTATGTGGGACAAGCCTTCTTGAACAGCTATATCCCTGCACCTTATCTTACGTTTCAGTACAATTTCTGCTCTGGGTGCAAAGAAAATTTCAGTATGAAGATTTCCTAGCCCCAAAGATACATCACATGTTTTATATATTTCATACTTCAGAATACAAAACCTCTGTGTATGAAATCTGTTTCTCTACACATGTCCTGGGTAATCTATCTTTTGTGAACAGAAAAGTATCTAGAAGAAGATTCATAATGTCTCTTTAATTGTTGAGACTGAAAATTCACCCAAAGCAGCACATAGAATAGGGGAAGGAACACAGGTAGGAACTTGCGGAATGTATCTCATTGCCTTTTTTATTTATTTATTTAAAAGTTTCACCAGGAAGAGCACACTGAACAATATTGCTCATTCCAGGTGTGTCCTGGGGAGGGGAATGGGCTAACATCAAATACAACAAAAATACAATGGAATTAGGAAATACTTAAGAGAATTAAAAGTACAGAATACATAGAACACCCCTGAAGAATCCATTTATCTTCAAGTAGAATGAGGTAGTATGAAATTAAAACAAAGCAACCATTGACTGAAAAAATATTATAATATGTACAAAATTCAGCACATAGCAGGCTAAAACTCAACGAAAGTGTAACATGTAGGGTCTTATTTAGACAATTTCAAGAGGGTTAGTATTTGTAGGCACCAAAAGTTTGCTGCATACAAAATTGCCAGTTTTAATTTGGCATTTAGTACTAACAGTGTTCTGTTTACTGCAAATATTTTTATAGCAGTGAATTTTATTTACGTGTTGGATTTTGAGAACCGGGTAGGCTTGCTGAGACACAATATCCCTTTTCAGGAGCAACCCAGAATTATTTACATTATGTGTACATTGAAAGAAACAGAACAGATAAATGAAATTAGTAACAGTATAAGGAATAAATATCTGAAAGGGAAGACAACATATGAGAATTACAATAACAGTAGATTTAACACGGTATAAAATGCAAGTAAAGTCTGATACAAGACAATATAGAGTTATGCTTGAACAGAGAGCTATAGGATCTGGGTAAAATTTTATCTAAAATAGATGCATTGTCAATTTGCTAGTAGATGTCATTTGAGAGAGGTATTGAAAGTGAAGAAATTAGCACATTCTTGAATGTTGTTAGAAGATCATTCCACAACCATGGGGTTTTGGAGACAAATGACCTGTGACCAGTGGCAGATAGAGTCCAGGAAATGACTAAGAGCAACTCTGATGATGAACAGAGGAGCCTCCACAAGGGATTTCATTCCAGGATGTTTGCAAGTTTGGGAAGAGGAGTATATATAATGTTGTAGGCCAGGCAAAGAAGGTGATAGTGAAGTCTGTCTTCCAGAGGAGGCCAATTTAATGTGTTGAGTACCGTGCAGTGATGTTTCCTGCTGCTGGCAGCAGCACTGAAGCAAAGATATACTATGATACAGGGTCCTTAGCTTGGAGAGCTCAGTGTCCTTCTCTGAGGAGAGGACCGGTGCACCGTACAGGAGGAAAAGTAACAGAATGCTATTAGCTATGGAGATGCATGCCTCTTTTATGATGAAAGACTTGAGCCTGTAGAGCAGGCCCAGCCTCTGGTTAATAAGCCTGGTAGATTTGATGTATATGAGGTCTGAAAGAGAGTTTCTGGTCCAGCAGTATACCTAAATATTCTATTGAATCCACAGCTTTAGTAGGAGAATCTGCCAAAGTGTATATTTTTAGGAAATCTTTCTGATCACTGCCCAATCTCTGGGATCCAAACACCATTGAATTAGTTGTTTTGGAGTTGAGGGTTAACTTGCCAGACAGAAACCATTTTTGGAACAGGTTAGGCCAGAGGCCAACATCAATCAAGGCCAAGTTAGAGTGACACCTGCAAAGCACTGCGTCATCAGCATAGAGTAGTGCTTGTTGTCCTCCACAGGTTTTCCAGTAAATCGTTAATAAACAGGGAGAACAAAATAAGGCCCATGATAGAGCCCTGGGGAACTCCCATCAGTAATCTTTCTCAGCGATGACCAGCTACCCACCATCTGACCAGCTGCAAGCACCCAGCCAGGTACTTACAGATCCAAGAAAAGTGAGCTGATTCAGGCCCAACCTCTTCAGTTTAAGAAGCTACAGATCATGATTTACCAAGTCAAAACCTTTGTCAAATCTATGAACACAGTACCAGTTACTTTTCAGCCTTCATGATGTTAAATACATCACATGTGAGATGAAAATGGGTAATATTAGTACTGTGCAATGTTTTTCTGAAATCATGCTGACCTCAGTTAACAAGGTATTACCCACAGTGTAGTCCTGCAGCTGGTTATACACCAGCCTTTCAGAAGGTTTGACAGGATGCATAGAATGGAAATAGGGTGATCATTTTCTATGGGTTCCTTTACACCACCTTTGTGCATAGGGACAGCGTGGGCTATTTCCATGACTCGGGTATTTCACTATGTAAGAGGGTCATATTGAAAAGAGATGTTACAGGAGCATCCAGGGTGTTGTGTACACAACACTGTATTCACTTTAATTTTAAAATTATTGATATGCTCATGCCAGTTGGTATGACTAGCAGAATGCACATGTAACCCTAGGTGGCACTATCCCAAGGGCTACTACCCCTGCCTGTTTGACTACGGACAGGTTGAGGGGCCTAAGTCCTATGGCGGGTGCCTCCACCCAGAGGTCAGGGTTTGTAGTGGTTAGACTAGCTTGGTCACAGCCCTCTGGGACACTGAGACCCCCTTTTATTCCCTCTAGTGGTTCACACAGTACACCGGAGTTACAGCCCCAATGCCCCACGTATACACACTGTTCACTCATATAGATACCTCTTACCCTCGAGACTGATTCTGCAGCACGTCTCTGAGGACCCCCTGTAAAATAAGGTTAAACAATATACACAGCAAAACACAATACTGTTTCCATAAGTACCAACACCACAGGCAGTATATAGCATAACAACAACAAATCTGATTTATTTAGGGGGCAGTAACACGGAAGGGGGAATCAGGTTAATTGGTGGCATTAAATCACAGTACTGTGCACACATACAGGGTCTGAAAAGTCACACTCTGGGTACCCAGGTTGGGGAGCTGGCCAGGTCCGTTGCCTGGGGTTGGCCGGCAGGTGCAGATGGATGGGGCCCTGTAGAAGAAAATATATGCACAACACCCAATTGTAATCCAGAGCCGGATGGCTCAGTCCATGAAGCAGGGAAACAACAAGAATTAGATGACACACTTGTGATTGAAAACAGACTGCAGGGGAATACCCTGATTTGTACTCACAATATCCAAGCTGAGGACCGGATGGTAAATGTTCTTCTGGATTGCCAGAACAACAGGGCATGGAGACAAGGTCCTTGTGATTGGACCCCACTGCAGTTGATAGCAAACGTATTTAGTCCAAGCTAAGCTGGGGTTTGCTTCCAGCTTCAGCACACAGCACACAGAACGGGGGATTGGAAATAGCGATTCCCCACAAGCACTATGCACTTTCATATGTAAAAGGAAAGTACTATATCAGGCAGGCTGCTCCTCGATCCCAATTGCAATTACTGCAAAATACCCAGGAGCACACACAGCAGCTTCAGTTCCTGACAGACCAAGTACGATTCAGCAATTTATCCAGTCTTCTACAGGGTTAGCCTGGTTTCTACACTTCTAGTGCTTCTTTCTCCTCACAACTCGGATTCAGTCCAAACTGGCACTCACAAAGGCTGCAGACTGAGACTCAGGGCCTCACACGCACTTCCTGCGTGAACTATACACCCCAGAAGCACAGAGCTCCTTCTCTCTTCACAGTCACAACTGATCTAATCTTTCCAGTCACAGAGCAGGGCATTTCCTTAAGCTTCACACCATTCTGTTGGCTGGTTCTGCTGTCACTCACAATAAGACTCCTCTGTTGGTGGAAAAAAGGCACCAAGATTAAAACTACATTTCCCAGAGTCACTGCCCATACAATCCCTTTGTGGCTGGCTCAAAATTGAGAGTCCAAGTCCCGATTCGTCCACAGGCTCCATTTTAGGGTCTCCCTATCATCCTGATTGGTCCAAGTCAGCTATTCAGAACCAAAATGAAAGCGCTACATTGAGACAGTTCATGCTGAAATGAAGACGGGTTAGACAAACTACATTTTCTCAGTCACTCTAAATGATTTCTGGCAAACAGTTATATCTTTCAACAAGGCTCCCTCTGCACATGTAGAAACGGCAGAAACGGAGCAAATTGACAGCAGCCCGGGCGGAATTTGGACATTAGAACTCACAGTCCCCCCATACAAACTAATTAAGTCTGCAAGCAGACAGCTCTTAAAGAGACAGTACGTGGAGGCTCAAATAGCACTCACTTGGAACCACATTTAAACAGCTCAGACGCTGAACACCGCCCAGACTTGGAGCATTCAGGCAAGCTCCTGGAAGACTTTTGGGAACCGCCATTTGCAGGGGGATTACACAGCCAAGTATTCTTGGTACTTTACAGTTTGAGCACTTATTGACAAGAATTTTAGGCTGCTTCCTCTTTAATCACTGAATATAATTAACTGAGTGTTTCTAACCACATGCATTCTTCTATATTCTAGCTGCTGCCCTCATCTACTGTAACGTTCCATCAGCGTCTCAGATTTCTCCTCCGCCTGACAAGTCAGACGCCTGGAGAGCTTTCTCTCGACAGTTCGCACTGATTCCAGTTTAATAAGTATAATTTTGTCTATATTTGAACTGCTGCCTTCATTTATTGTTTAATTTAGTTCAAATTACTTTTTAAAGTTAGGTTTATTTAGTTTAGTGGTAAAATTGTATTTTTTCTCGGTGGCTCACGGTTTGGGATAACCGCTGAGGAACCGGGGCTTTCTTAGTAATTTTGGCACTTTTCGACATAGTTTTAGTGTTATTTTATATATATTCGTATTATTTCTGTGTTTAAAACTTCTATTTTGAAACCAAGCGATTGGTTCTTCTGAACTGATACTCTGGTTCCTGTGAACCGCTGACCAGGTTCGAGTCTAAAATTATCGGTTCTTTTCTCGGCTCCTTAACCGGTTCCTGAACGACAAAAAAAACATTAGTTTGAATACTAATAGCGGTTACTGTTTTTCTCCTGGAAATGGAATTACAAGAAAAACAAAGAAAAGACTGGTCCCCAGGTTTTAAAATTGTACTAAGTGCAGGGAAGTGTTTGCAAAAGCTGACGAACACGACCTGTGTTTAGTCTGCTTGGGACCTGATCATTTTTCAGCAGACTGTGCCATTTGTAAGTCCTTCCCTCCTAAAAGTATTGAGAAAAGGATGGAAAGGTTGAGAAAGAAAATGGACAGTGGTCCCTCAGGCTCTAACCAGCCACTAAAAACTGCGGGTGAAACCGCTTTATCCACTGTTACCACCCCTGAAAAGGGTGTTTCTGGCACTTTGAAAAGGGGGAGTGGTCTGGCTGACTCCCTGGCCCCCTCCAAAAAATCCAAGAAAACCAAACACATAAAACCCCAGGTTTCTGTACCTCAAGGGGTCTCTACTGTATCTCACAGCCTGCTATCTGTAGAGGAGATAGCCAGGCTATGAAAGTTCTGCAGGCTTTACAGGGATCCTGCCTGCTCCTCCAAAGGCTCCTGTTCCTGAATCACAGGAACTGGATTGTGATGAGTATGGTGAGATGGATCCTGAATAGGATGGACCAATAGAGCCTGAAATCTCACCTGAGCAGGAGTTTGGTTCTCCTCCTTGACCTGAGGATTTTCATCTCACTTTTCTTTGTGAGAAAATAGTGGATGCTTTGGATTTAGCTACCACCGACGTGGCTGATGATGAGGAAGAGACCGAATACCTAGAGATGATGGGGTTAACACCCACAAAAAAGGTATATCAGCCAATTAACTAGTTCCTTAAAAAAAACTTGTTAATGATTTTACAGACTCTTTACTCTGTTACACCTATAGATAAGAAGTCTGATAAGAAATATCAATTGGACAGGGAGGGAGCACAGTTCTTATACTCCCACACTGATCACCAAGGCATAGTACAACAGGCAGCCTGTGAAAAGGCGAGGGTCCCTCTCTCTTCTCACCCTCCTGAGAAGGACTCCAGAAAAATAGATGGTATGTCTAAAAGAGGGTACTTAGCTGCCTCCTTAGGTGTGAGGCAGGCTAATTATCAGGCATATGCAGCACAGTATCAGAAAATACTGTGGCAATCAGTACTGGCTATGTCAGAGAAGGCTCCCTCGCCCCTCTCTGACGACCTGGCAGAGACAGCTAGATTTTGTCTGGAAGCTACTAAATATCAGTTCCAGATGGCAGCTGATGCTAATAATAATGCTGCCAGGTGGATGGCTCTGTCAGTGGCCCTACAAAGACTGGCATGACTTAGGGCCACTAGTCTCACCCAGGATACCTAGACAAAAGCCATGTATTTTTCTGTGGAGAACAACTCCCTGTTTGGCAAACACACTGAGCAGTACATGAAAAAGACGGATGACTACAAGGCCACCTACAAGAGTAACTTGTCCAGGGACAGGCCTACCCCTTCCTATGGGCCTTATGGAAGGGGAGGCAGGGGAAGGTCCCCTTATGGGAGGCATTTCTACCAGGGCCAAGCTGCTTTTCAGCAACAGCCCTACCCACAGCATACTGGGTATTTTAGATCTAGAGGCAGGAGGGGTTCCAGAAGGGGCTTCCAATCTGTCCAGACTCAGGCACCCCCAAAACAAAACCACTGCCCAGCTGGTCCAGGTCACCTCCCCAGTGCCAGTAGGGGGCAGGCTAACTTACTTCCTCCAGAATTGGGTTTCCAGTACCACAGACAAGTGGGTTCTGGAGGTGGTAAGTCAGGGTTTGTCCCTATGCTTCAAATCCCTTCCCCCTCTGAAACTGAGAATTTTCAAGCCAGCTTTCCTCATGGAGGGCAAACTCTTGCAAAAAGAGGTGCAGAAATTGATCCACATGAAAGCAGTGGAACCTGTACCAGTACATCTCAGAGGAAGGGGTTTCTACTCCTGTTACTTCCTGACCAAAAAGAAAAATGGGGACTGGCGATCCATTCTGGATCTCAGATCCCTCAATAAATTTCTAGCAAAACCAAGATTCAAGATGGTCACTTTGTTGTCCATACTACCAATTATCCGGCAGGGAGATTGGTTAACATCTCTGGATTTAAAGGATGCCTATTTTCACATCCCAGTAAGGCAATCTCACAGAAAGTATCTCGGGTTCAGACTCCTTTCAGGTCATTATCAGTTCACTTCCTTCCTTCTGCCTAACCTCGGCCCCCAAGGGTATTTACAAAGTGCCTAGCTGTGGTAGTGGCACACCTAAGAAGGTCTGGCATCCTAGTCTTGCCTTATCTGGATGACTGGCTGGTTGTGGAAAATCCCCACAGCAGGTCTCGGAGCACCTACAATCAGCAGCGCATCTCCTGCAATCCTTGGGATTCCTGATAGATCAGGAAAAGTCTGTTCTTACCCCTGTTCAGGTGCTTCAATTCATCGGAGCAGAGCTGGATACTATTCGGGGAAGGGCTTTCCTCCCTCAGGACAGGGTACAAAGTATTTTCGACCTGGCTGCCTCTTTCAAACTAAACCAGCCAGCCAGCAAGACACTACCTGCAGATTCTAGGCCATATAGCTGCAGCAACAGGTACAGTTTCAGGGGCAAGATACAGAATGAGAGACTTGCAGTCTCATCTCAGGTCCCACACTGGTCACAGAGAAGGGACAAGATGTCAAAACTCATCCCAGTAACACAGGCTGTTATTCAAGCTTACAGTGGTGGAAAAATTCAGACAACTTAAGGCAAGATGTCCCTTTCCAAAAAGAGAACCCTTACTTTGTTCTCACAACAGATGCTTCTCTACTGGGATGGGGCGCCCACATGGGGGAACACACCATTGATGGGTCTTAGTCTGAGGCAGAATCCCTTCTGCACATAAATCTCTTAGAGCTCCTTGCTGTACTTCTGGCTGTAAAGGCCTTTGCTCACTTAGTACCAGGCAAGGTGGTACAGGTCAGAATGGACAACACCACAACAATGTACTGTATAAACAGGCAAGGGGGTACAAAATTGGACCTTCTCTGCACAGAGATCATGAAACTGTGGGATCTTGCATACTCTCTAAAAGTATCATTGCAAGCAGTCCATGTCCTAGGGAAAGATAACATTTTCACCACGAGTGGTCATTGGACACACAAGTAGCAAATTCAGTATTCTGAAGGTGGGGTACCCCAGAAGTGGACCTCTTTGCCTCTCCAGAGAACCACAAACTACCACTGTTTTGTTGCAGGCCTCCAACCAGGGGCATAATACCAATTGATGCCGTGGTACTGGATTGGTCAGGGAGAAGCCTATATGCTTTCCTCCTTCCCTCTCATTCTCAGAGTCCTGATCAAGCTCAGGTCCCAGTCGGCCTCAATGATCCTCATCGCCCCAGACTGGCCCAGACAACATTGGTACTCTCTCCTGCTATCCATGTTGGTATCCAGACCAATTCATCTTCCTCAGAGGCACAACCTGTTAACCTTCCACCAAGAGAAAATAGGGTATCCTAGTCTCAGCTCTCTCTGTCTCAAGGCTTGGCTCTTGGAGACATAGAATTTGCAAACCTGAATCTCTCCTAAACAGTTTTACACATACTTAAGGGATATAGAAAACCCTCCACTAAGAAAACCTATTCAGCCAAATGGAAAAGGTTTCTCTCCTGGTGCACCCTGCACAGCATCGAACCTGCCTCAGCAGGAATTCCAACTCTAGTTGAGTACCTTACTTTCTTACATGATCAGGGCCTTGAGCATACTTCACTAAGGGTCCATTTAGCAGCTATCTCTGCTCACATTTCAGTGGGAAAACCCACCTCCATTGCATCTGATCCTATTTTAAAAAGTTTTTCAAGGGTTTGTCTCACATACCCACCCATTAG
Source organism: Neoceratodus forsteri (assembly GCA_016271365.2). NCBI lineage: Eukaryota > Metazoa > Chordata > Ceratodontiformes > Ceratodontidae > Neoceratodus > Neoceratodus forsteri. The sequence continues at coordinate 245,228,955 of CM057451.1, forward strand.
GGAACCTGTCCCTGGGTGGGACTTGAACATTTGTATTGCTCAGCTTATAAGGCCACCTTTTGAACCCATGTCCTCAGCTCACCTACAGTATGTCACATGGAAAACTGTATTTCTAGTGGCTATGACTTCTGCTAGAAGGATAAGTGAGCTTCAGACCCTATCTGTGGAAAAGGACTATTTGTCTTTCCATAATGACAAAGTGGTACTCAGAACCAATAGAAAATTTCTCACTAAGGTAGTGTCAGATTTTCATTTAAACCAATCCATGGCTGGCCCAGTGGCGCTAAGGGTTGAGGCGCTGGACACCACACCTCGTGCCATGCCGACGACCCGGGTTCAGGAACGAGCCCGGAGCGCCGGGGGTCGGCAGGGGAGAGAGAGGATAGAGCATCCAGAGGACTGCTCTCCTCTCTTGGGGAGGGATCCAGGGGTAGCCTGGCACAGAAGCGGCCCCCAGTGGAGACCGGTGGCACTGCGATGCATAGGGGCTTGAAAATGGGGAAGACGTAGGCGGCTGTCTTCCGGACTTGAGTGGAAGCACCCACGTTGCGGGCTGAACAGCATTGCACATCCTACGTCTGGGGCGTAACTAGGGGAAGAAAACACCCCTCCTGCCGGATAGGTGATGGTTCCTTCAGTGCCAATGCCGCCACACGACCAACGCCGGTTCCTCACCACTGCCCCCTCTACCTCCTTGGGGTTGTAGCCCCTCCCGAGCCTCCGGGGGGGTTGTAACTAACTTAAAGATGGTGTGGAACATAGTGGTCGGTAGAGCGGTCACGCGAGAGAGGTAGCCCAAGAGAGTTCCGCTGGGAGGGCAAGGAAAAAGAGTTGAAAAAAAAAAAACAATCCATTACACTGCTAGTGTTTTTCACTGAGCACTCTACTTCAGGTGAGCGTAGACTTCACAGTCTGGATGTGAAGAGAGCTGTTACAGTAGTTACTACATATCTCATACTAAGGATCACAGGCAGGATAAACAACAGTTATTCCTTACCTATGGGGATGTGAAAAAAGGTACAGCAGCTACCAAGAGATCAGTCTCTCACGGGATAGTTAGCTGTATGCATTTCTGCTATCAAAAAGCAGGCAGACAGGCCCCATCAGGACTTAGGGCCCATTCAACCAGGGAAACAGCTTCTTCCATAGCAGCTTCAAGGGTTGTCCCCCTACTGGACATATGCAAAGTTGCCACATGGAGGACAGTACATACTTTTACTAAGCATTACAGCCTGGACATACTGTTCAGAGGTGATGCCAGATTCAGAACAGCAGTCCTGCAGAGCCTCTTTCCTAAGTAGGTTCTCTGCCCAGCTCCAAAGGTACTGCTTTGAAGTCTGCATACACTTATGAATATAGAAGAATACATGGGGTTAGAAGAAAAAATTACTCACCTTAGTAATCTTATTTCTTCCACTGTATTCTTCTATATTCATAACTCTCCCTCCCTGCCTCCCCTACCAGAACCAGAGCCTCAGCTTGCCTACTGATGTTATCTTGGATTTCTGCAAGCATGTACACATTTTTAAAGTACACTTTACTTGGTAGGACTTCTTCTCCTTTGGTTACCTGAGTTTCCAGGATAAAACTTATCTGTTTGAGTCATAGTTAAATAGCCACTACGGGGCATATTTTGTTTATGGGAGTTAGTTCCTTTATGCATTTATAGGTAGTTTTAGATAGGTACCTAGTATTTCTGCCTTGTAGGCTGTTATATAAATCTGAGTCGTTGATGGAACGTTACAGTAGGTGAGGGCAGCAGTTTGAATATGTGTATCAAGCAATGATAGGTTCTGTCATTTGCATATAGTTCAGTTTCTCTCCAGGCAGTTCTACTTAGGAGGCAGACTGCACACAGTTATGAATATAGAAGAATACACTGGAAGAAATAAGATTACTAAGGTGAGTAATTTTTTCTTTCTGTTTATGGTCAAAGAAGTTGTGTTACTTAACTCTCCTTGTCCCCTTTTTTGTGATAATACCTCTTGTTAGACGAACTGAAGAATTTGTACACAAGCTTTTGAGACCTCCTAGGTCCCTTCATTGGGTCCTAATTTGTTTAACTGTTTCTGCATCTCTAAAAGGGAAGTCCAAATTAGGACTATGCCATATGCATAACCGAAGAATCCAACCACTGTACCATTAACCTTGGGATGAAGAAGATTTTGATCCTGCAGCTCCACAAGAATGTTATTTCAATATAAATTAAAAAGTAATGGGGCTAGGATGAGCCTTGCCAAACTCCTTGTTTTGGAAGCCTACTACTGTTAGTATTTGGTGATTACTATTCAGCCCCTGCACTGCCCTAGTATATGGTGCTGTAACTTAATGTAATGATATTTGCTCCATTTCTTCAATTCATTTCTTGAACCCATACTTAACATGTTTTATAAAGGATTTTAATGCACGTCCCAGGGGAGTGATGCACCAAGCCAAAGGCTGAGTGTCATTAAACCCATGAGAAGTGCATTCCGATCCTTTAATGCTGTAAGTGGGGGGGGTATGGTGTTCCTAAAATGACTTGCTATTCTTAGGCATCATATGAACAGTGAAACATTTTTATATTTTTTACAAAAAATCATTTGTTTAAATACATTTTAAATGGCAAAATAATATACATGAAGTAGTCCCAGATTTTTGTAAGAAATGAGGCATTTTTGCCTTGGTGATGTCATCTAGCACCTGACCTTACCATGCATCATTAGCTTCTTAATGCATAGTCAGGTGATGTCTCTGTCAGCGAAAGTGGTTTCAGGATTTGTCTTTGCCATTTTATAATTGTCCTTTAAACTTGTCGATGAAGCACCAAAATTGGGCTATCACATTTTATCTGGTAATAAAGTCCTGATTAATTAATTTGCACTCCATGCTGCATTCTAGGTAAAGTGCATGTGTCTTATACTAGGAAAACAGATAACTGAACAGTTATATAAATAATAATTCTTCACTGCCATCATAAGCATATTGGGCTCTATGCACCAGAAGGTTTGGTACACGCAGGTAGGGGCACATACCGGGCTGCATAATTGTGCACTGCATTGCTAGCCTCTGCAGGCTACATGGGGCCAGTATGCATGAACTGTGGCTGGCCCGATGTACAACTGCATAGATCTGGGCAAGGGGTGTGGCTGTTGGTTGGACAGATATGGGACAGACCGAGAGCTTCCAGTAGGAAGCCCTGACTGCCCCCCCCCCCCCAGGGGATCCCCTGCTCCATGGGAGCAAGAAATCATGGGACGTGGCAGCCTGTGTATGGACTGGAATGTCCCCAACAGTCCACAGTAAACTTTACTGATTTGTAAGTCAGCACCCAGCAGCCTGCATCTACCCCCTAACTCTCTGTGGCATTGATGAAGCTGGGGTCCATGGTTACGGGGTGCAGTGTTGCCCAGTGGCCTCCAGTTGGGGAGTTGACCAGCCATTATGGCAGCCCTCTGGCTGGTGTAACAGTAAACCCACCTGACACAGACGCAGCAGCGAGCAAAAGGCATTGAATATGCTGCACTCTGCCAGCCCTGTGCTAGCAGGCCCACTCCCCACTCCCTGCCCAGACTAGCCATGTAGTTGTGCAGGATCCCCAATGCATGACCCCAGGTAGGGTGTTGAGTGGGTGAGCACTGTTCATGTATCCCTGGGTGTCCATTGGACACCCATGTTGGTATTTCCTGGCCCTTTGTGCTGCATATCAGGGTATGTAGAGCCAGGATACCTTAGTGTATAGAGCCCATTGTTTGTAATTTGAGACCGTCACTGTTCCTGTCACTGGCACAAGCTTAACAAAGAGCACCATAATATTCTTGTTAAGGGTTATATTACTCATTTATTTATTTATTTTTATTTATTTAAGTCTAGGATTACAAATACCTTTGAGCCGGGCTCTTTTACAAAGGTTCCACGCCAGTGAATACAGCAAGACAGCAAGATAACAGTATAAGCAAGACAGGGACAATTAATCTAAAACATGTAATTACAAGGAATATATAAAAACAAACAAAATAAAACAAGTGAAATTTAGGGGAAGTAAACAGGAGGATAGTGAAAGAAGTGTGAGCTAGTAGGACACAAGGAGCGGTGGCTGAAGATGGTGGTGGAGAAGGAAGGATAAGGAGTAAGGGAGGAGAGAGTTGGGGAAACTAACTTGGAGAAAGAGCAGCCATGGGCTTTGTCAAAGACAGACAGGGTGAGTGCAGATTGGGAGGGCAAGGAGGAGGCAAATGCTAAAAGGAATGTGAACTGAAAGCAGCTAGGGCATATACCCGGGGAGGGTCCACTAGCCAAGGCAGTCACAGGAGCTGGAGGCAATGAGAGAGGCGGGTTTGACTTAAAAGCACCATGTGAGGGAGTGGCAGAGATGTCACTGCAGAGTCCTTTTAGCCAACTGGGTGCCCTAAAAGCAAAAGATCTTTGACCTTGTGTTGTGCGACAGCGGGGCTTGCAGAAGCTGTGGTTTAGACCCCTGGTATTGCGGGTGTTTTACTGGGATAGAAGAGCACAGACTCCAGGAGGTGCAAGGCCCATAGTTATTTTCTTTGCTACGGTGCAAGTTTGGTACTTTATCCGATTGGCGAGTTGCAACTACCTAGTTTGAGCATAGAGGTCAACATGTATGGAGTGAGATGGTGGGTTCCAGTGATGAGCCGACATGCCTTATTGAGGGAGGTGGATACATGTTTGAGAGCGAGTGGTGGCAGAGCCATAGATGATAAGTCAGTAGTCAATAATGGAAACGATAGAGCTCTGGACAGTGACTGACAAGGCTTCAGTGGTAAGATGTTTCCTGTGCCGGTAAAGTAGGCCCAGATGGGTATTAGCAGCTTTGGCTACACAGTCAATGTGGGCAGCATAGGAGAGATGAAAGTCTTGGGTGATCCCAAGGTATTTAAAGGCTTGTACCTGTTCCAGAGCGATTCCTTGACTGGTTTTGACAGAGAGGGGGTGCTGCTTATGTTTGTTATGGAAGCTGCTGAAAATCATGGCCTTAGTTTTTTCTGATTTAGGATCAGTTTGTGCTTTGTAAACCAGTTTTCAACTGAAGTAAAACCAAGTTGGAGATTGTCTTGCAGCAGTATCAGATCCTGGTGGGAGGCAAGGATTACAGCATCATCAGCGTAAAGGATGATTTGTTCTGGGCAGGAATTGGGAAGGGTGCTCAGGAACAAGCTAAAAAGGAGAGGGCCCAGGATTGAACCCTGGGGGACTCCTGAACGGACAGGTTTGGCATCAGAGAGCACATCTGCAATTTTTACTCTTTGTGTCCAATTTTCAAGATAACTTTTGAACCAGGATGCTGAGTCAGGGGAGAGCCCTGCATTCTGAAGCTGGACAAGCAGGAGGCGGTGGTGGACAGTACTGAACACCTTGGTTAAATCAATAAAGATAGACCCAGTTAGCTGACCTTTGTCAAGTGAGCTGTGAATGGCACCAGTAAATTCCAGCAGGGCAGAAGAGGTGCTATGTCCTTTTCTGAAGCCATATTGCTGCCTACACAAAATGTTATATTTGTCCAGAAAGTCAGTGAACTGGTCTGCTACAATATGTTCAAGGGCCTTTAAGAGGGCGGTAATGGAGATCGGGTGGAAGTTCCCATGGTGGTCTTGTCACCACTTTTGTGGATTGGAGTAACAGTGGCAGATTTCTATATGTCAGGGAACTGGCTGAGGCTAAGAGAGAGGTCGAAAATACTGGTCAGTGGCCTGAGCACCTCTTCAAGGGTGAGGGACAGCAGCTTAAGGTCAAGTGTATCATTGCTTGATCTGGATTTGCTAATTGCTTTGGTGACATATTTGCGAACTTCATGCATCTTGACCGCTTTGAAATAGAAGGGTGGATGGCTAGCGGAGGCTGAGGAGTTGGGAATAATAGAAGCATCATCTTCATTGAAAAAATCAGGGGGGAGAACACTGCTGAGATCCGTGAACATGGTGTTGAAGGTATTCGCAATGACTTTAGGGTCGAGTGTAGTACTCCCATTTATGTTGAGCATGGTAAGGGGGGATTTGGACTGCTTCCCAGTGACTTCTTTAATGTTGTTCCAGAAATCTCTCCCATTACCCCAAGTGTTAGTGAGAGCATTCTTTAAGTAGGCAGATTTCTTTTGCCAGATAGATTTGGTGCAGTCATTCCGCGCATGATAAAAGACAGATTGTCAGTTATTGCACTAAAGAAGTGCCTCTGTCATTCAGTTCTTCTCTAAATGTGTCAAATTCACCATGATACTCTGCATGCCACATCAGGAGAAACCTTTATTATGCAGGGCTCATTAAACAAAAACTTAAAGGCTGGCCCAGTGGCAATCACATACAGTAGGAGACTATGTTTGTGTGCCAGGTCTGAAGCCCACTCTGGAACCAGCTGGGGCTGCTCATGCCTTGGAGGTGGGAAGCTCAGCTGCTGGGCAGAGAGAGTAAGGGGGAGGGGGGTTATAATATTTGACCACTCCCCAGCAGTTGCCCAAGAACTGCAACTATTATTATAAAGAAGGCAGCCCCTCACACACCCTCCCAACCAGAGGAAGGGTGTTGCCATGATAACCCTGACCATGAGAGTGTGGAACAGTGGGAATCAGAGATAAAAATCAAGGACAAGGGGCATGACCTGACCAGGCAGAAGATGGCAGCATAATAAAGAATCTCTGCAGGAATGACTGCAATCTAACCTCATCCAGCCTTCACCAGACCTTTCTTTGGTACCTAATCCTGTGACCATCCTGTACTCTTACTGTCTGACACAATTTGGAAGTCATTTTTGATCCATCATCTACTTATATTCAATTATTCTACACTGTACTGCAGCATACTAGGCCTCGTCCTTCAGCATTATTTTTTTTGCCAATAACTTTATTTTACTAAGAAAAGCAAACACATCAAACAAACATTGTGCATACAGATAGTAATGATTACACAGACTGCATCAGAAAAGGGTGCACAGTAACCAATATAAAATTACAAAAACAATAAGAGAATAACAAAACAAAAATAACCCGCCAACATCTCAAACACCTCACCCACCCCTCCCCGCAGCTATCCGTAACGTTGAGTATATCAGGTATTAAATAAAATAAAATTAAGGACCATTACCTCAAACAAGGTCAGAACTTGGAGGGAGGGAGGAAAATATTAGTTATCGCATAATAAGGGAAGGGAGACCAAGGTTACAAGGAGGATAGTAATGCCTGGAACATACAGACCTCCAATAGAAAAAAGGGAAGAACAGGAAGACAGATGCAGGCAAAGAGTAGAAAGGGATATGGAAGAAAAGAAAGATAAACAAACGGAACCAAATAAGACCAAAAATACTCCGGAGTACCCACTACACTAGAAACCAAACCTATCCCTCAAACATTGACTGAAGCCCTTCCAATAGCTGTCAAATTTATGCTGAGTATTGGCAGATAAATACACAGTCCTTTCAGCGTATAAAGCGTTCAGGAATTCCTCCCACCATTCCTTGAAAGAAGGAGTCCATTCCTTCCGCCAGTGGCGCAGAATCACCAGCTTAGTGACCATTGCCACTAATGCCATCCGGACCCTTAGAGTGTTACATGGGATAAGACCGTACATCCCAAATACACAGATCTCTGGTGTAAAAAACGCTGTAAGGTCATAAAAAGGTCTCAGTCCCCGTTTGACCACCTCCCACAGCTCAATACTTTTTGGGCAGGACCACAGCTTATGAAAAGTGGTAGCTAAAGAACCATCACAGTTCTCATAGGCTGGGGAGCATTTGTTATTCCACCGGTATAGTTTGGCCGGGGACCAATAAATGTTATGTAACAGTTTGAACTGAATCTCCCTTAATCTATCCTGTTTAGTAAGTGCATAAATATCTATCCAAACTTTCTCCCAAACTCTCTCCGGGCCAATCCAAAGACATATTGACTTTCCAATAGAAAGGGATAGGAGAAGAGTTAAGGTCAATCTTTTTAATAATACACTGGTAAAGTTTAGAAACCAATTTACCTGATAAACAAGAAACGGATAGATGTTTCCATAGGTCCCCCACTAGGTCAGATCTATTGCCATATCTCAAAGAGGATTGGATACAACTCCTAATTTGAGCCAAACTTAACATAAACTGAGACTTAACTCCAAACTTTAACGCTAATGATGAAAGGGAGCATAGAGTTACCTACGTAAAAATCAGAGATCCGAATCTTGGAAGGGGATGATGGAAGTAATTTACAAACAGGTTGGTTGCCAATTAGAAAATTGGGGTTCTTCAGTAAGGGCTGTGAGAAATCAAACCGTGGACTAATTTTTAGACCGGCATATAATTGATGAATAGCCCTGATATCCCACCCTAGGGGGAGTATTTCTGATCTTTCTGGGTACTTTGGTCCAAGGGATATATAGGAGAGATTCTAAGTCTATCTTTAAGTCTTTAACTATGGCCCGGTCTAACTCTAGGCCTGTAGCAGGAGTATCAATTTTTCCGGTCCACAGAACCGCCCTGGCCGCATGGATAGCCAAATAATATTTAAAGAAGTCTGGTAGTTGTTGGCCGCCCAGATTACGTTGCCGACAAAGTTTATAATAAGCTCTGCTGCATGGAGGTTTATTTCTCCATATGAAATCCGAACAATGTCTGCATAAATTATTGAATAAAGATTTGGGGAGGTATATGTTCAGATTAAGGAGGGGATAAAGAATTCTCGGCAAGACCACCATTTTAATTGTGTTGATTCTCGCAGAAAAGGACAAAGAAAGTCTCGACCATCTATCCAAATCTTCTCTGATGGATTTAAAGACAGGTTTTAAGTTCAATTGAGCCAACTCTTCCAGATTTCTGGAGATTTGGATGCCCAAATATACTAAGGTCTTAGGTTGCCACTGAAGGCCTAAGGACAAACACCAACCTTTTACAAGAGTAGTAGAGAGAGGAAAGAATGTTGTTTTAGCTAAATTCAACTTAAAACCTGAAAACCGCTAAAGTCCTCAATAAGGTTTAGGGCTCTAGGGAGGGATAAGGTTGTGTCCCTAATATGTAACTAATACATCGGTCAGTAAATGCCGACAATTTGTGTTCTTGATCTCCAATTTTAATACCAAGAATCTGTTTGTCGGCCTTAATTGCTCTAATGAGGGGTTCTAAATACAAATTAAACAGATAAGGTGATAGAGGACAGCTCCTGATAGTTCCTCTGTAGCAGAAAGGCAACAGAAATTAGATTATTACACTGAATTCTGGCAGTTGGACACGAATAGAGGATCTTAATTAGTTGTATAAATTGTTGGGGGATTCCAAATTTAGCTAAGGTATCAAACATATATGTCTACTCCACCCGATCGAATGCTTTTTCCGCGTCCAAAGAAATTAGGGAAGCTTCCATGCTAGGGGCCGCGGATGCCGAAATTAAATAAAACAATTTCCTGAAATGGTCAGCCGAGGTACGTCCCTCCACGAAGCCAGCTTGATCTTCCTGGACATAAGTCTCCACCACTCATTCACACTAGTGGGGATTAGCGCCGGAGGCACTAGGACCCATCGGGGAAAACTTTTGCTGGAGGTCGGTGCGAGAGATGGCGCCGTGAGGCATGGCGCCCATGAGCAGCGGCTCGGCCGGCAATGACTATCTCGGCGGCGACCACTCCAACCACCTCGGTTCCTTTTCCCACCGTCGAAGTGCGCTTCAGTGACGACGCCGCCAGCTTGTCGGAGAGTCAAACTTCAAACTAGTGCATAGTTTTCAGTTTATTTTTGTAACATTATCTCGCTAGTAGTATCGCTTAATTTTATTCTATTTTCGTTAAATTTTTCTAATATTTTAAATTTAACTTACTTGAAGAAGTCTCGCCTACTGGACGGAGTCGACCATGAGCAGGTCAGGTGACGGTAGGAGACTTCGGATGAAAGCTGTTCAGTCAGCCGGCTGGGTCCGTCAGCCTCCTTCCTCAGCAGGGTTCCGACAACGGTCAGTCCAATGCCCGGGATGGGCGGTCCCCGCCGGCATAAAATAAACGGTTGCATTCTCGCACTGCTCGCCTTGAGCCTTCTTCGCCCACAGGTCAAAAAGAGAAGGCATCACTCAGGTCGCCTATGGTATGTCTGCGCTGACGACGGTCGGTTATCGTAGCTAGTGCTGCGCTTCCTTCGGAGTCGCCAACTGCTGGTGACCATCGTCCCTACATCGGAGCCTCCCACCTGTAGGTAGGGCCCAGATGAGCAGTTTCACAGTGGGCCGCTCTTATGGAGCGATGGGCTCGGAGGTTGGTTCTCCTGCCTGGCTCGAGCCGCACGGAGCCCCGGCTCCTCCAGCGATCGGGTAGGGCGGTTGGACCTTCCTAGTTGCGCGCGCTTCTTCGTGCCGTGACCCGCTTAGGTGTTTCCTCCTCACGTGGCTGCAGCGCAGGGGCCACACCGATGCCCTTATCTCCTGGTTTTTTTTCCTTCTAGCTTTCCAGGTTCCTCGAGGCTTCCGGCACCTTCCGGGGTCTGTTGGCTTGTCGGTGCTGCTTTCAGTGCTGGCTGCCTGCGGGCGCCTGCCCGCAAGCGTCAAGGTAGTTCGGGCGGCGCCGCTATGTGTCACAGGTTCTTCTGCGCGTGCCTCGTTAAGTGTGCCGCTTTCAACCTGCTTTGCCTCTCTGGCACGGGCCCTCGGAACTCTCCTTGTTTCTCTGCTATTTCCTCCTCTCCTAATTTTCACCCTTTCCTGTCCAATCAGTCCTTTCTGGACCATCAGGAGATGATGTTGAGCCTGACCCAGACCTTCGGTTGGGTGATGAAGTGGAGGAAACAGGATCTTTCTTTGCTACAGAGCCTGTGGTCGAGGACCTGTCCTTTAAGTCTCTGTTGAAGAACCTGAGATCCACTCTTTCTCCAGACTACAGACATCGATCCTGGGAAGATATTAAGACTCCAGTAGCTTCATGCTCGGAGATCCCTACGGATTTGACTCCTCCGATCCAGCTTTCCTTTGAGACGCTTGTCTCAAATGGTATGGAATAATCCTGCTCTTATTCCTCAGTGGCTAAATCCATTGATAAGAAGTATTCAGCTCCCAAGGATCGTCCCATTTGGCATCCCAAGCCTTATGGATCCTATTGTAGTCCTGGCAGAGAATGATAAGGTCGTTCTTCCTCAAACTACTACAGCTCGACATTCATTAACAAAGAGTCTCGTAAGATTGATACATTAGGTAAGAGAGTCTTTGCCTCCTCCACTCTAAGTATGTGTTACCAGTTATCAAGGCCTATTTTTCTCAGTATGAGTATATCCTGTGGCACTTTTTGAAAGAATGGTTGAAGCCTTCCGGATTCGACTCAAGTCAGAGCTTCTTCTGACCGACATTAGGTATTGAGTCCACAACCAACAGGTCAAAGCCGCTATGGACGCTTTCGACACTGCTTCTCGCCTCAGCAGCCGCAGGTATTTGTACTCGGGCGCCATTCCTGGCTGCGCATTTGGCTTCACGAATGATGCTCAGCAGCAGGTAATGGCGCTGCCTTTGATGGCTCTTTCTTCGGCCCTCAGGTGGAACAAGCCTTAGAGGCCATCAGAAGACTAGGTCAGCCATTGTTGGCCAGACCTCCGCCTGCTCCCTCTCGGGGCATGTGAACAGACGCCAGTTTCATAGTCGTCAGTCCTTCGAGGCAGAGGCAGGAAGCTTCCTAAAAGCCAACCTGCCCAACCTCAAAAGAAAGAGCAGAAAGCGTAGGCCTAAAGCCCCTCAGCGCTACCTTTATGAATTGCTGGCCCAAGTTCCATCCACATTGCCGAGGTGGAACTTTCCTCCAGTGGGAGGTCGTTTGATGTACTTCTACAACCAGTGGAAGTCCATAACTTCGACAAATGGGTCCTTCGGATAATTCGCGAGGATTCTCTCAATTTTTGAAACCCCCCCGAATTGTCCTCCCAGACGACAACCCAGGTTGTTGGCCTCTCAGTCAGACCTCCTCACCGCCGAGATCCAGGGCCTTCTAAGCAACAGGGCAATAGAACTGGTGCCCCCGCATCTTCGGAGCACAGGGTTCTACTCCCATTACTTCCTGGTTCCAAAGAAGTCTGGGGGAATGCGCCCCATTCTAGACCTCAGAAAGTTAAACAAATTTCTCCCCAGGGAGAAATTCAAAATGATTTCCCTAGGTACCCTGTTACCCTTGCTGCATCAGCACGACTGGCTGAAGCCTCCCTGATATGCAGGACACTTACCAGCATATCCTCATCCACCCGACCCACCGCAAGTTCCTCAGGTTTGTAGCTCTGGGTCAGCATTATCAGTTCAGAGTCCTGCCTTTGGGCTATCTCGGCGCCCGCGAGTCTTTACAAAGTGTTGTGCAGTTCTTGCAGTGCATCTCAGGAAGATCGACTGAGTGTTTCCTGTTTGGACGATTATTTCTAGCAAGCCCTTCCAGCTAAGGGACTTGGATGCCATGCAAACGAGACTTCTCATCTTCTTACGCCCATGGGAATTCTGCTGAATTTGAAAAATCACAACTGCAGCCCTCCCAGAGGCTCCTTTCATAGGGACGCTTCTAGACACCTCTTCCATGAAGGCTTTCCTTCCAGAGGACAGAAGACTCGATATCCTTCTGATGGCCCGTTACATCGGGAGAACCAATCGGTTACAGCTCTCTACATGCAACGATGTTGGGTCCTCATGGCTGCCCCGTGTTCACTGTACCCCTGGCCCTGCTGCACATGAGAACCACCCAATGGATGCTCTCCACTCAGTGGTCTCCGACCTCTCACCCCCAGTCTTATCCCATCAAGGTGACGGAGCCCCTTCGAAGGTCTCTCACCTGGTGGACTCAAGAGAGCAATCTCCTGGAAGGGTTCCCCTTTGCTCCCCCGGATCATCAGATCTCCATCACCACAGACGCATCGCTAATGGGATGGGGAGCTCACTGTCGCTCCCTCCACACTCAAGGTGTATGGACTCAGTTCGAAACTCTTCTCCACATAAATGTCCTGAGATGAGAGCGTCCTCACGCCGATCCAAGCTCTGAAGGATATCCTTTGTCACAAGAACATTCTCCTTCAAACGGACAACAAAGCTGTGATGTATTACATCAACAAGCAAGGCGGTGCTCATTCTTACCCTTTGCAGGGAAGCAATGAGGTGTGGGAGTGGTGCTTGGAGCACAAGTCTCTGATTCAGGCGGTTTATCTGCCAGGTATACAAAAGCGATCTAGCAGATCACCTCAGCAGAACGGAGGCAGACCTCACGAGTGGTCTCGATCCAGCCGTAGCTCGTCACATCATTCAAGAGTGGGGACTCCAGACCTGGACCTTTTGCATCCCCACTCACTCTAAAACTGCCTCTCTCTGCTCCAGAAACCAGGGCCTGGCATTTTCTGTCAGGATGCGTTCAGGCTGCGGTGGACAAAACGCTTTCACGCCTTTCCACCGATCCTCTAATCCAGAGAGTTCTCCTCAAGTTCGAGTCTCAGGGGACCAAAATGATTCTCATTGCTCCCTCCTGGCCTCGGGTAACTATGGTTCTCTGCTCAACAGTATGTTGCAGCCTCCGAGACCACTTCCCTGCAAATCAACCTTTGACTCAGGTTCGTTGGTCCATCCTAACCTGAAATCACTTCACCTTCATGCTTGGCTCCTGAAGAGGTAGAAGTAATCGATTCAACATCTCGTGGAGTCTGGACATCCTTCTGGCTGCTGAAGCCAGCCACCTGAAACGTACGCCCAAATGGAAACGCTTTTCTCTGGTGTGCAAAGTCCCTTCTGAATCCTTTTCCTGTCCTCCTGACAAGGTTCTGAGTATCTTTGGACCTATCAAACCAGGTCTCCAGTACCCTACAGTTAAAGTTCACCTTAGTGCCATCTCAGCTCCATGAGCCGGTTTCTCCCTTGACTCTGGCTCAGCTTCCTATGGTGAAGAGATTTCTTAAGGGATTTATACCAGACCCCTGTTAGGCGCCCAGTTGCAACCTGGGACATTAACTGGTGCTGGACATGCTCCACCGAAGCCTTCGAGCCCTTAGCGTCACCTGTGAGCTAAAATTTCTACCTGAAAGACTGCCTTCCTGGTGCCATTACTCAGCCCGCAGGGTCTCGGAGATTCATGCCTTGGTGACGGACCCTCCGTATACTGTATTCCATAAAGACAAGGTGGTTCTCCGTGACCATCCTAAATTTCTTCCCAAGGTTGTGTCAGATTCCATCTAAACCAAGCTCTGGTACTTCCTCTTACTCAAGTTAATTTCCAAAATGAAGGGGATCAGATCTCTCATTCCTTGGATGTTAAGAGAGCCTCATGGTTCTATTTAGATAGAACTAGAATTTTAAGACTCAGCAACTGTTTGTTTCTTTCAGCGACACCGCTGGGTCAACCGTCGCTATTAGATGCATCTCATCATGGTTAGTGGCATGCCTTCGACATTGCTACTCCATGGCTCAAGTTATTAACTGGAGGGTAGAGTGTACGCCACTTTACTAGGGCGTGTCAGCATCTTTAGCGGAGATCTGAATGTTCCAATTGCGGATATCTGCAACGTCACACCTGGAGCCCAGTGCATACCTCGATAACATTATGCACTGATGTTCATGCCAGGCGACATTCTGCATTCGCAGAACTATCCTTAATGGTCTTCTATCTTAGACGCTGCGGAGCTCTGGCCTCCTGCCAGCCTTTGGGGGATTATCAGCTTGGTACTCTCTGACTATCGTGAATGAGTGGTGGAGACTTCATGTCCAGGAAGATATGAAATTCACACCTACCTACCGTAATTTTGATCTTCTTGGACTTAGGCCCTCACCACTCATTCACACGCCCACCCTCCATCCCCCGAGCTCACTGTGTTGGTCTTCACTCCTCAAATCTTTAGGCCGAGAGGACTTCTTTGCTGACCCTTCTTACACGGGTCGACGGACTATCTTTGGTCCGCTTTTTAAGGTTAGATTTACTTTTCTACTAGCTGCGCTGCACCTCCTGGTAAAAAGGTACTGAGGCGGTTGAGGGTCGCCGACGATGGTCATTGCCGCCGAGTCGCTGCTCAAGGGCGCCATGCTCGTGGCGCTATCTCTCGCGCCGACCCTCCAGCAAAAAGTTTGCTCCCGATGGGTCCTAGTGCCTCAGGCGCTAATCCCCACTAGTGTGAATGAGTGGTGGAGACTCGTCCAAGAAGATCAAGAATTACGGTAGGTACGTAATTTTCATTTCCGGACTGATCAGTTCTCGCCAAACACTCTTAAGTCTGGAGGCCAATATTTTAGCAAAGATTTTAACATCTAGGTTCAGCAAGGAAATTGGTCTATAATTACCGACAGAATCTGTAGGTTTCCCTGGTTTGGGCAATAGAATTATTCTGGCTTCAAGAGTGACGATCCCTAACTCCATGTTCAAACCAAAAGGTAAAGAGTTGATTCAACAGCTGAGCTACTTCAGTTTTAAATAGCTTGTAGAAAATGTGTAAACCCGTCCGGCCAGGTGCCTTATCAGCTCTAAGTGAATCGATGGCGGACATTACCTCCTCATTAGATATAGGAGATATTAGCCTCAGCCTAGAATCCTATGACAAGTAAGGAAGTGTATATCATCCATAAACCTCATGCATTTTGAGAGCAGAGTACAGCGGAGGGCAGCCGGCTCGAATATAGGTCCCTATAAAAGGACACAAAGACTGCAGAATTCCTTTGGAATCAGTAACCAATTGGCCAGAGTCAGGGAGTTTAGGCGGCACCCATTTGGATTCGGATTTGTGTTTTAACTGCTAGCTAATAATTTCCCAGCTTTACTACCCTGCCCAATGTATAACGCTTAGATTTAACTGAGGAATTAACCACTTTATCCCTCAAGGCCCCGATACCATGCTCTCAGTGTGGACAACTCCTGTTCTTGGTCATCTGACCTCAAGTATTCGGCATATCCTCTAATTCTTTATCCTGTTCAGACAATTGGACATCTTCTGGTTATGTTTCACTTTCCTTATCAAGCTACTCTAATTAACTCCCCTCCACACCGCTTTAAGAGCCGCCCATGATTGATCAGTATCAGAAATCGTACCCCAATTAAATTTAACTGACTCTTTCAAAAGATACTAAATTCTACCTAAAGTCTGGACATCTTTAAGTATATTGTTATTTAAGGCCCATGTATAAGATCTCTTAGGGATGGAGGACGGGCCCAAACATTTTGACTGGAGAGTGGTCAGAAATTACCCTTGGGAGAAATACAGTTTCCTTTACCTCAGAAATAACATGTCGGCTCACCAAAAAATAATCTAACCTAGAAAAAGATTTATGAACCGGTGAAAAGAAGGTATAGTCACGAACTGTAGGGTTAAACAATCTCCAAGGGTCTATTAATCCTAAAAAGGATATACATTCAGTCAAGGCCTGTTGGGCCAGAGAAGAATGTGATTTCCTACTGACCGATCTATCCAATTTATCAGACTGAACTAAGTTCCAGTCACCCCTCAATATAAGCGGCATCTCCTTAAAGGGAGATAAGACCACAGCCAGATGGGCAAAGAAGGAGGGGGTCTCTGCATTGGGACCATAAATTGACCCCAACACAAGAGGCTCCCCTCCAGGTTTGCCGGAAACAATAATATATCTGCCATTCGGGTCAATAATTATGTCCGAATATACAAATGAGACACCACGGGCTATCAGAATTGTCACGCCCCGGCTAGAAGAAGAGTACCCAGCCCCAAACACTTGGCCTACCCATTTTTTCTTAAAATGAGAGAGGTGGTCAGAGAGGACGTGGGTTTCCTGCAAAAATACAATTGCCGGCTGATAACGATCTAAGTGGTTCAAAATTACATATTTTTACAATTATCTTTCCCCCTTTAATGTTCCAGGAAAGAGGTTCAGGTTAGAGACCATTTATCCTATCTTGCCCTTGAGACGGTATATGGATAGCTGCCCCCACCACATAAACCCAAAAGAAACCAAACCTTTCCACACCCAGCCCCCCACCCCCAAAAATCCTCCCCAACTAAACTGGCAAACAACCACCCCCAGGCCCAAGGCCGACTCCTCTATACTTTGGTTCAAAGGCTATAGAGGCAGGCATCCTTCACCCCCACTACAGTCCCAAATCATCAAAAATAAACATGCAAACCTGCCGAAGTGTAGGAACGCCACGTAAATGTTCAAATATACTTCACCCAACAAGTGGTAGGATTGCCAATCATTAACTGAATTATTTAAATTAAATAATTAACAGGAGGTCCTTATTTAATGACATTTAAAGAAATAATTAACCCGACGATTAGCGGTGGATTCTTCCACCCTCTCTGGGAAAAGAAAAATAACCAAGAAAAACTGAGCAAACACTGAGTAAGGGGAAGTCCCATACCTAATTGAGACATCCCCCACCCGCTCAACCACCTACGATCTAAATAATGACTAAGTCCTAGCCCAGACAGAGAGCGGTATCCTATGAAAAAAAGGTCATATATAAAAATGTAAGCTCAGAGGGGGGTAGAGAAGGGGAATACCCTTACCTGGCAAAACCCATGTAGCTTGTCGAATCCTCCTGATCTGATGCTTCCCAAACCACTAATATGAGAAGGGCATGCCAGCTTGAACCTCTCGGCCCCCCTACCACATAACCAGAACAATAATGCTATATCCAA
Organism: Neoceratodus forsteri; assembly: GCA_016271365.2. NCBI lineage: Eukaryota > Metazoa > Chordata > Ceratodontiformes > Ceratodontidae > Neoceratodus > Neoceratodus forsteri. Next base: position 245,246,496 of record CM057451.1, read on the forward strand.
TCCTAACAACAGTGACTTCTAAATTACTATAGGATAAAACTATGCATACAATAAAGTATAGGCATACAACTCCCTCTGCTGGACAAAGAGGAAAATAACAAGCTTCTCGTGGACCGAAAGAACAACATTAACTAATAACAATCAGTCCCAAAGAGAAATGTCCAACTTATTGGCATAACAAATGTTGAAAAAGGCCCACGAAACCGCAGGATGCAGCCAAATTATTAAAATTACAGTGCAGAGTAAATAAGGCTCCGTAGCTGTCCAATTACATTCTCATATTGGGCTCCTGAGCCCTTGAGGTCAGCATAGTCCACACCATGACTTAGCCTTTAGGGAACAGATCAGGCATCAAACCATGAAGAGAAGTTAAAGCTTCATCCGCCGATTCATAACGTTTTGTCCCATCCTTAGTGGTGATCTCAAGCTTAGCTGGATACAGCATACGGTGGCGAATCCCCGCTGCCCACAGCTTTGAGGTAATAGGTCGAAAGGAGGCTCTAGCTTGTCTCATTTTCCAAGTCAGGTCGGGGACTAAGCGAAGCTTTTTACCTTCCCAGTGAAATGAAGATAGCTTCTTTGTTTCTTAAGATATGCTCCTGTCCAAAAAATTAAGAAGCTTAAAATGATGGGTCGTGGAGGTTCTGTTGATAGGGGTTTAGCTCTCAGGGCACGGTGCCCCTCTCGATGACTATCCGCCCATTTGGTGAAGGGCCTGCAGATTTTTAAGCAGCTTTTGCAAAAGAGCAACATATTGGAGCCTCTTCCCTCTGGCAATCCTAGAAGAACTAAATTATTTCGCTGGCTTCGGTCCTAGGTCGTCCAGCCGCTCCTCCAACCTCGTTACCATTTTCTTGCATTCACTGATTGTAGGCCTCGACCTCCAACGCCGCTCAATTGATGATATAGCGAGCCTCTGTATCCATCACTTCGATGGGCAAGCTGGGTCAAGGCAGGTTTAATTTCAGCCATCTCATCTACCAACTTAAATAGCGCTCCTTTATGACAGATAAATCACTGTAGATTTTGCCAGGCGTGACTTCTTCTGTCTCGATCTGCGGTTGAAGAACTGCGGCGTGGCGCCACTTCAACTCCTGCTCACCGCCTCTGCATTTCAAATGCCGATCGGGTACTGAACAATTCAAAAAGAGATCCACAGCTTGTTTAGCCAGGAGAGGTCGAAAAGGGATGGGTTAGAACCACGAAAAAACGGCAGGTTTGCTGGTTAGGATCGGGAGCCCCAAACAGCAGCAGCTACTCCTCCATTGGCATCACGTGACCCCCCCCTGTCCTTCAGCATTATGGCAGATCTCCAAGTACAACAAAGTTCACTTGCTAGAGTGGAAGTAATGTTTTCTAAACTGATGGGTGAGATTAATGGTCTAAAACCCTCCACCCAACAGAATGCGACCACTCTTGAAACTTTTAGCCAGACAATTGCATTTAATGAGAAAGCAACAGCCTGTAACACCACTACTGTTCATGACCTCTAGGCTACTGTCTGCAATCAAGATCGAACAATTAAATCCCTACAAGCCAAAATTGACTATATTGAAAATCGTAATCGCCGCAAAAATTTACGATTTTTGGCTTCCCCTGAAGGTGTAGAATTAGGAGACACTACTGCGCTTTTATTACATGTGCTGCCTGCAATGCTTAAACTGACTCCTGACCTAATGTTAATCATTGAGCGGTCTCACCGCACTCTGGGTCCCAGGCCAACATCAGACCAGCGACCAGGGCCTGTCATTGCTCACTTCTTGAACTATTCCCACACAGAATTAATACTGAAACGAGCCAGAGAAATGGGGAAACTTCAGTGGTAAGAGTTTAATATTTCCATCTACAGAGTCTTTTCAAAAGCTTTAACTATCAGAAGGAAGGCTTACAATCCACTTAAACAAATCCTCCACCAAAGAAGCATTAAATTTGCTCTACGTTACCCCGTGACACTACGCCTTTTCTCAGGCTCTTCCTTCAAGGATTTTGAAACCCCTGATGCCTTAGCCAGCTATCTAGAGGTCTCTTGCTGCAATCTTACCCCGGAAAGTTCAGCAGCAATTGGCACCAACACAGCTTTGGTATCCGCAGGAGGGTGCGATGAGGTACAGGAACGTGAGAAAGTGTTGCAGAACTCGTCAGCCCTAAGCAGCAACGCCACAACTGATTTGACCCCAAGGTAATCAAATGGCTGCAAGAGAAGCTTTTGTCGGGGCATTATTCTTCAAGACTTTCATGCTGTTCTAGCAAGGTTTCACCCCAAACACCCCAAGCTGCAGCCTCTTACTTGGATCTTTCCCAGCAAATTTCAGATGAACATCCCTCTAATTTGGGCCGTGTGCCTCAGGGATGTATTTCTGCCGATACTTCATGGGCAGAAGTTGTTGCAAGTTCCCTACTCAAATCTTTAGAGCTGCCTAAAAAGAAATGTAGGGCAACGACCAAAAGCAAGAACATCAATAGTCACAATCCTGCTAATAAATCTAAAATGTCATGAGCTTATATGGTCAGTAATATGGTCACAGTTGCTATATCTCGGTAGGTTTTGCTTCCAGGATACTTAAAGGGAGTGCCAGTACACTTTTTCTGCCTAGCTGCTAGCTCTACAGTCTATGCTACCTGGTTGCTTTTGCTCCCAGCGGGTGCAGAAAGCGAAAGCTGTACATCGCGGCGCGATCAATTTACTTTTTGTTGCAGTGTTTAAACAAGCAGCTTAAAGGTCTTCAAGGGAACTTCGGTATACCAGCAATGCTTTTCTAACCCATTATTTTAGTGTTAGATCTTATACATTACCTCACTAAACAGGCTCTGTGTATCTAGCCTTTTACTCTCCAGTTTAGCAGTGCATCAGGTTTATAGTCTTTTGGCTGTTCAGTTGCATATCTTTATTCGGTATGCATCCTGATTATTGCCTTTTCTTTTTCCATATGTGAATTATTATATATTACAAGGCAACTTACCCCTTCCATCTCCTGATGACAGGTTCTTAAGTATTATTGGCAACTGCATTTAATCTATCTCCTTCCCTACGCTCCATTATTCTTACTACCTCCTATTTACAATATGGAACTATCATTAGCACTTAAAGAGGTGGGCTATGTTGTGTACTGTTGCAAAGGATTGTCAATCTACATCTTCCTTATGCTCCTTATTTTACTCAAGCCTACAGGTATTTAGAAATCCGCTGCTGTGGTCCCTCCTGTTTTGGGGCTCACTGGTCTAGTCTTCTAGAACTAGTCACCCATATAACACCTATTTAGGTGATTTTAAGTAATAGACTGATCTTTACTATGACTGTCTCTTCTGTCTACTGTTATCACGAAGCCTATACCTCCACATAATCCTGATTTGCATTTGCTCAGGGCATAAGGGCTTAAATTGCCTCCCTTTCTTCTTTCCCCAATATTGTATTTATTATGTACTTATTCTGTTGCACTGCAAAGTATACTGAAAGTCACGCTAATATGGTAATGATCTACTATTTCTTCATTTTTGTTCATTTGCATTCCACCTGGCTCCTGAATTCCTTGCTCTATGTCTAGGCTGTACTGGCATCTCATATATGGTTCTTTAATTTACTGTTATATCGAGTTGGTATATCTTGTACTATTACTACTAATGTTTATAAATAAGTTCTGGTGTTTAGCTTTATCCATATACCTTGTCCTGTTAACTTAGAATTAAGCTGAGATTATTACAGTCCCCTGCCTTTCTTGGTATTATTCCCCTTTCAGTTTAGCTTGTCAGGGATACTTACTTTATTATATTACTGGGATCAGATGTAGGTTTGGGCCGATATTTATAACCGGTCCTCCCTAGTTTCCTCCCTACATCGACACCCCAGAGTGTGGTGAGAGAGTCTCTTAGCCAGTTGGCTGACTCATATCTCCTCACACCCATAAAACGTTTTCTTTGTTATTTAGCTTACTTGTATTGTTGTTGTTGTTAATGACTTTTCTCCTTCCCCATCTCTATTCTAACTTTAATAAGATATCTGTGCTACTCATGTATCATACATCTCACTTTTTTTGGCTTGAATGTTCCTGCCACTCTCTGCATATACGTAAGCTCTCTATATTGTATTCTAACCATCCTCTGCCTCATTTATTTGTCCCTTCACAGTCCAGCGATTATTCCCTTTCTTTAACACTAACAATATGAGTGACATACTTTTATATACATGAAATGTGAAGGGATTTAATTCTCTTTGTAAGCGGAAGCAAATTCTTTCACATCTCAAAAAAGATAAAACACAAAATTATTAGCAGAGGATGTTCATAGACTTAAAAAAGATTGGGTCGGTCAGATCTATGAATCATCCTATACCTCGAAAAAATAGAGGAGTTGCTATTCTTGTTCATGAGAGTCTTAAATGGTCCCTTGTAAACTCTGTTTCCGATACTGATGGCAGATGGTTGATGGTCAAACTGAATACCAACTCTGGTCCTCTTCTGATTGTTAATGTCTATGCATCCAACTCTGATTCCCCAGAGTTTTTTCATAATTTAGCTAAACAGATTCTATCCTTTAACACTGATAATACACCAGTTATTCTTGGAGGGGATCTTAACTTAGCTTTAGAAGCCAGCATTGACAGATGTAGCCCCACTACAGAGACCCACCCTAGAAGTATTAAAACCCTTTCATTACTAATGCAAGATGTTGGATTAGCTGATGTATGGCACCTCCTTCACCCCCGTGATTGAGAATTAACTTCTTACTCCTCTCTACATAAGACATACAGTAGAATTGACTACTGGTTAGCCTCTCCTGTTATAATGGAAAAAACTATTGATTCATCCATCTCTCCCATCATAATCTCGGACCATTCCCCTGTCAAATTGCAACTTTTGTGGGGCCCATTAGCACCTAAATCTTCTTACTGGCGGCTGGACCCTCTCCTTCTCAAGGATCCCAATTTCTTACCCATGATCAAAGCACAAATTCAGGACTTCCTCTTTCACAATACCCCAACCGAATCTTCTATGTCCTCTGTATGGGAAGCTCTTAAAGCTACAATTCGAGGGAAAATTATCAGTTATGCTGCACATAGGAAAAGAGTAAGGGAACAACAGCTGGCTGACTTGGAAAAATCTCTTAAGGCTAAAGAGAATTTATACTTTTCTTCTAATAAGCACTGTCCTGATTCTCAACTTCATCTTGAAATTCTTCAACTTAGAGTTAAAATTAACTAATTAATTTCTCGTAAAACCGAACTGGCCTTCTTTAAACTTAAATATAAGTTTTGGGAACACGGCGATAAAAATGGGAAACTCCTCTCTTACCAGCTCAAAGCACAATGAATGGAACAACACATCCTAAGCCTAAAAGATGAACAGGGTACGATTCACTCCGACAACCCGTCTATAAATCGTATCATGAAAACCTTTTATCAAAAACTATACTCTAACACAAATCCTCCATCTACTTTACAAATTCAACAGTTCCTTAAATCGTTACATCTTCCTCATCTTTCTACTCTTGAAACAAATTCTTTAGATGAACCCTTCTCGCTTCAGAAATCCAAGCTTTGTCTTCCTTGAAATCATGCAAATCCTCTGGTGGTGACAGATTCCCTGTCGATTTCTATAAAATGCTTTCCGACACCTTATGTCCCCTTCTTCTTAATGTTTATCAAGAAGCTTCCAGTACTGGCAAGCTTCCCCCATCTTGCACCAAAGTAGTCATAACCCTAATCCCTAAGAAAGAAAAAAAACCTACTCACCCTGCAAGTTACAGGCCCATCTCTTTATTAAACATGGATGGGAAGATATTTGCTAAACTACTAATTTCTCGACTTGAATCCTTGATTCCCAAGCTAACTCACTGTTTGTAAGCTGGTTTTATTAAACATAGATCTGGCTCTGATCACCTATGTTCCTTATTTAATTTAATTCACAAAGCCAAATCCCTCAAGACACCAGCTGCAGCCATAGCTATTGATTTCGAGAAGGCCTTTGATTCCTTAAACTGGGACTACCTTCATCAAGTTTTATCTTATTTCGGTCTTTCTCATACCTTGTGCTCCAGGATCAAGCTATTAAATAATTTCCCTGTTGCTGAAGTACTTACTAATTCCACCCTTTCCTCTTACTTTCATCTTGCAAGGGGAACTACACAAGGCTGTCCCCTGTCACCTTCCCTGTTTATTTAGCCATGGAACCCCTGACTGCTTGTTTACGTCAATCTTCTGGCATTATGGGCATACCTGTGAGTAATTCAAGATATGTTTCTCTGTCCTACGTGGATGACCTCTTAATCTTACTCGAAAACCTGAATGAGGCTGTGCCCCTGTTGGTTGATTTGCTTAATAATTTTACTAAAATTTCTTGCCTTGCTTTGAATTATGGCAAATCACAAACTATGCCCCTTAACGACCACTGTAAAGCCTTTATGAACATACCTCTTGGATTCTGCTGGTCACCACAGGGTATAACATATGTAGGAATCAAAATTACTAGTAACTTAGGGAAGATATGGGACATTAACTTTAACCCCCTATTTGATAACATCAAAACAATTCTGGACAGATGGAAGCTTCTTAACCTCTTTTTCATGGGGAAAATTGCAGCCATTAAGATGTCCATTTCTCCTAAGATTCTATATCTGTTTGCCAATGTTCATTTAGTCTTGCTATCCTCCTTTTTTGCTAAAATTGATAAATTAATAGGTAACTTTATCTGGGATGGGAAACCACCGAGATTTAACTGCAACAAACTTTGATCACATTGGAAAAAAGGGGGATTTGGACTCCTCTGGTTCAAAGGCTACCTCTGGGCTTTCCAAATGGCCCAAACCATTAAATGGTTTCAGAAACCCTCCCCTCACTCACTGCTATGGGTTGCAATGGAATCCGCATTGTGCCCGGGAGGAGTTCCCACTTCCTTCATTTTTAATCCCATTTCCTCTAAACTAAAATCTCACCCGACTATATCATCCTCTGTTCTTTATTGGAAACTAACCCACAAATTCCTGAAATCCAATCCAACACCCTGGTTTTATGCCCTCTTGTGGGGCAATCCACTGCTTACTCTAGAAGATCACCCAATTTTCTGTCATACATGGAGGAAAAAAGGCATTTTCTTTCTCGGAGATATCTTGGACCAGAATTCACTCACTCTTGGATCATTCTCAGACTTACAGGTTACATGGAAACTTCCTAAACAGGACTTCTGGAAGTTTTTACAAATTCGGGCAGCTTATAACTCTCTCTCTAGTTTAGTGTATAGGCATACTCTTCTAAACCCATACATCTCGCACTGGACTAATTTATCAGTAAAATTAAATAGCTCCATTTACAAAGACATTATTGATAATCTACCTGATCAGTCTATACAGGCCAAAAATAAATGGAGTACTCTTCTTAACTACAATATTTCAGATGCACAATGGAGTAATTGTTGGAGTATTGCACATAATACCTTTAAAGATGCCCGTAGTTCTTTAATACAAACTAAAATCCTACATCTTTGGTATAGAACCCCCTCTGTGCTTCAACAAATGGGCCTATTAAATAATAATAATTGCTGGTGCTGCAATTTGGCCAACAGGGATCTACTTCATATCTTGTGGTCTTGCACTCCCATTAACAAGCTCTGGCATAAAGTCTGCTTACTTGCCTCCAGAGTAACAGGACAAAAACTACCTTTTGACCCCAAGCTATTCCTTCCAGGCATCCTTATCCCCAGTAGCTCTCTCCGCTCACAAGCACATTTTAGATGGCTAAATATACTTTCTCTTCTGGTCAAACTTCTGAGTCATATGAAATGGAAATCAACTCTGGTGCCTTCTCTTTCAAATGTTCTTCAAAGCCTCTCTCAGTATGCCTCCCTAGACTGATTATCTCATGTTGCTCATAACCGACTCACTGTATATGACAGATGTTGGCAGCATTACTTCAAGTACATCGAACCTAGTTCTTCTAGACCCTAATTCTTAGGGATATTTAGCCTTACTTCTTATTTTGCTCTCAGATTAGGTTTTCTCGAAACTTTTGTGCACAGATTCCTCCTCTTTTTTCCCTTCTTCCCTGTTTTCTCCCTCTCTCCTTCCCTTATTCCTTTCTTTTTCTCTCTTCTTTCTTTCCTTGCACACTTTTCTCTTATCTTCACCTCTCCATTACTGAACATTGTTCATATTACCACATTTATCACTTTTTGCAATTTACTGAATGCCTTGCCATAGCCTGCCCTAGCATGTATTTCGTACATGGTTGCTATTTCTCATCCTATAATACCCTACTGATTGTAACCCTTGTGCTCTCCACTTACATCCTGTCTAGGTTTGTGTTTTATTATCAATACATGTATATAAGGCTTCTCCAATATGTTTACCCTAAATACTGTGTTTTGTTAAGTGATATTTTATACCTTACATGGAGGATAGTCTTCTATTGTATTAGATATGTGCTTTCTTATATACTCGAATTTCAATAAAAAGATAAAGTGAAAAAAAAAATCAAAGACAATACATAATTTTTAGAGAATCTGATCATGAGGGTTTTTTTTTATTCAAGGTGAGACGATTACAAACTGGCGCTGGATAGTCCTAGATGGCCCTGTGGACACAATCTGGGTGGAAAACCTTAACACAGTATTAGATGACACCAAAACCCTGTGCCTTGCTAATGGTGAACGGATCAGCTTACTACCAGGAATCAGAATGGTGTTCGAAGTAGACAGCCTTTCCCAGGCCAGCCCAGCTACTATCAGCAGATGTGCAATGGTTTATATGGTAATGTTAGCCAAAGTCTTTTATGATTCATCTTGTGTATTTATTTATTTATTTCAATCTAGGATTACAATAACTTTGAGCCGAGGCTCTTTTACAAAGGTTCCACGTCAGCGTGTGCAACATTTAGACCTTTTTATATTCAATAAATAGTAAGAAGTACAGTTGCAAAATAAGAGGTTTTTCTTTCCATTTCTGTGAAACATACTTGTGAATTGTTTAATGAAAACCATGCCACAAAATATTCATAGATTCACAGATACAATTCCAAGAAACTATATATATTTTTAAATGCTTAGTGTATCACACTAGGACTCACTGTAATTCTGTCTTCTTATACAGGATCCAATTGATCTTGGTTGGAAGCCCTATGTTAATACATGGCTTTCTCGGGTCTCGGCAGAGCTGCCTCAAAGTGGAGTGGATTATCTTCAGACGATGTTTAACAAGAGTCTAGCAGAAGGACTAAACTTTGTAAAGAAACACCGAAAACTGCAGCCATTTCCTGCACAAGAGATGGGGATTGTGATGATGCTCTGCAGTATTCTTGGTGCCTTTTTGGACTTTATGAGCAAGAATGGGGGATTTGGCGAAAGTAAGTATAAGCATGGTTTTGGATAGCATTGCAAAGAGAGGGTCAGTCTGCAGTTCTACTTGCAGATTTGGGATTCGTCCAGAAAATGTTAGCATCTCAAAGCTGTTGAGTGAGGCTGGCCCAGTGGATTGGCAGTGGAGCTACTGCCTGTCATGCCGGCCACTGGGGTTCTGGCTTAGACTCTGGTCATCAAGGGATGGCCAGAGGAGGGAAGACTGAGCATCTGGAGGACTTCACTCCTCCCTTGGTGTGTGGAACCAGACATCCCGCTTGGCAGCTACCAGCCAGTGTAGACATGCATGGGATAGGCACATGGGTATAATAAAAAGAGGCATGAGAGGGAGGAGGGAACCGTGACCAAATACCAAACCGTGACCATGATGCAGGGATAGGCAGGGAGAATAGGGCAGACTAGATGGGCCTACCAGTCCTTTTCTACCAATTTCTATGTTTCTATGCTAGTAGTGCAGCAGGGAGTCTTGGTGCACCGGCGCTTGAGATGTCTGGATATGTGTACATGTAGAGACACACACATGCACTTGCGTCACTGCAGTGGGCGGTACTAGGAGATGGGTGAAAAATGGAGGAAAACACTGATGCCAGGATGATGCACTAGCCCACTACATGCCCTGCACTACTAAGTGCAGCTCCTATCTGGACATGAACATCAGGAGGGGATGCCCTCCCTCTTCTGGCCCTGCCTTGGGGAATTCTGTGGGGGATCACTGGAGCTGGTAAGTCGTGGGAAAGGTGACTGACAGGATTGGATGGGTTAGAGCAGCAGGGGGCCATAAGGAAGTAGGAGGATAAAAATCTATTGTATGTGGGGGGAAAGGCTGTTGAGTGGTTTTGTGCTGCATTGGAAAACAGTACAAAACAATATAATTTATGTACGGCATCATCTATACAAATCATTACTCAGAACTCTTCACAGAGAAACTAGTAAAAGGAAAATCAGTATACAAAAATATAAGGAATGCATTTTAACAGAAACAAAACAAACTACTGTATAATGCCCAGGAAATGTATATTGTTCATGTACAGAAACAGACACAAGATAGCTAATTAAGAGTACTTGGCTATCAGTAGACATAAAAAATCTGAATGCTTCGAAGTCACGTTTGTATATTCCATTTTAAAACAGCAGTTAACAAAAAAAAATATTTGATTTGCAGTTAGGACAAACCATAACGTGAATATATCTGATTTGTTTTTTGCTTCATTTAATCTCTGATGCAAGATATAGAGAATACTGGACAGGCAACTATGCACAACCAGTGTATTCTGCCACAGAGGGATTCTGATTCCCTCTGACCTCGACAGCAAAACTCGAGAGGTCCATGAGAATCAGACCCCCGAGGTGGCAAAACACACTGGTTGTGCATAGAATTGCTCATCCTGTATTTTTTATAGTGTATAGTACTGTGTGAAATATGTGTTTGTGAGTTCTTTTGCTTTCAAAATGAAACTGACTCGGGCAGTCTCTAGAGGTTCTAGAATGCTGTTCTGCCACAGTAGGGTAGAATCACATTCCATGACCTTTGAACTGTGGTACAACATCATTTTGAAAGGGGTGGAATGCTGTAGAGAACAACACTCCACTATACACTATAGAGGATTCTGAAGTTCTTAAAAGGTATTGGTCCTTTGCCAGGTCCACCATCATAGATGTAATAAGATCAGTTTGGTGTTGTGCTGTTGACCATCAGAGTCATGTGCTAGCAACACCCTAACTATTTCCATTATAAATACACTAGGTGCAGTTGGTGTGTGATCTCTGGGGAGAAGATTTTTGAAAGGTGCTAGGGGCTGCCATCTTTATAGTAAATCCACGTAAATTACAACAGTTGTAATTTCATTTTCATTTTATTATTTACCCTGGAAAAACACACTGAGCAACACTGCCCTTTTTCAAGTGCGACCAACATACTACAAAACAACATAAAATGCATACAGTAAAATACAAATGCAAGTATTATTTAAAACCCCAGGGAATCATACTGTATTCTGACATATGCAGTATGGTCTCACCATAGGACTGCCCCGGAGCCAAAATGGTTAGTACAACCTAAGCTAATGATGGGATGCTTGGCTCGAGCTCAGTTTTCAAACAACCGTCCCTGGAACCATCATATTATTTACTGTACGTGCCTAAGTAAGACACCTCGGAGAGCTCTCATTCATCTTTTTTGAAGATTTTATTTTCTCGGTTTTTAAAAGTACTAATTATTTCTTTTCATTTTTAAAGCACTGTCCTTGGTATTACAGGTAGGGGAGTTTAGATTTAGTGTTGTTTCGGTAAGTTTATCAGTTCCTTGCCAGTTATTCATAACATCAGAATCCCTCTATGGCTTTTGTTTATGTTTTCTTAGGTACATATTTTAGAAAATTGACTTCTCTGGGCCGGTTTCTTATTTACATTTAATTTGTGCTGGGAACCGGGATAACTCTTGGTTCTCGCTTCGGTTGCTGAGCCAACTGCCAAAAAAAAAAAAAAAAAGAGAGAAGTCTTTGTTTACAAGTGTGTGTATTTGACTCAGAGAAACCCAGTTCAAGGTTTTTTTTAATATCATGTCACAACCCAAGAACAGCACCGGCCCTACAGGTTTTCAGCATTGCACAGAGTGTGGTGAACCATTAGCTAAAGCTGGTCCGCACTTAATTTGTGTTTTCTTCCTAGGGTTTGACCATCTGAACGCAAATTGTGAAATTTGTAAAAACATTCCCCAGTTGACGCTTGATAGGCGATTGAACCAACTGAGGGAAAAGATATCTGATAAGGCTGTTGACCCAGCCTCGGATAAACTGACTCCTTCTCACTCTGAAGAAAACCCCAAGGAACTGGACAAACAGCCTCTGACAAGGGTGAAGGATCCCTGGGAAGAAAGAAAACCATAGAGACTGCCACTGAACCAGCAACATCTGCTATAAAGAAGAAGAAGGAAAACACTCAGGGAAGGAACCACAACCGACAAATCTGTCGGTTCCTACCACTGAGGAGATTGCTAATGCCATCAGGATAATCCAGTTGCTGTAAACTGGTACCTCGGTTCCGGTTCTGTGACCTGGTTCACATCATCCATTGGTTCAAACTGTGGGTCCCTCCTTGGGTCCCTGTTCCTCTGAACGTTACCCTGATATTTATGGTGATAATGATAATGATAAAGGGGAGGATGATGATGAGGATTTTGGGAGCCACGTGAACCAGATGTTTCCCCTGATCCTCAACGCCCTGACTCCCCTGATAAGGGACCTGAGGATTTTACCTCACATTTTGCTTTCATGAAACAGGTATCACAGACTCTGGACTTCTCCACTCAGGAATCCAAAGAGTATGAGGAGGAGACAGATTACATGGAAATGATGGATGTACCAGCAACTAAGAGGTTGCTACTACTCATTCATAAGTCCCCTGAGAGACAAGCCACTAGAGTTTTGCAAACCCCCACTTCCATTTCCCCAGTGGACAAGAAGATGGGTAGGAAGTACTGGGTGGCCATGGCTGGAGCTGAGTTCCTTTTAGGGCATCCCAGTCATGAAAGGGTGGTGCAGGCTGCTGCATATGATAAGGCAGGCATTCCACTGGCATCACAACTACCTGATAAGGATTCTAGGAAAATGGATTCTATGGCCAAGAAGTCTTACTTGGGTTCTTCTCTGGCTATTAGGCAGGCCACTTACATGGCCTATGTTTCCAGATACCAGAAAAGTCTCTGGAATATGGTTTTGGAAATTGCTAAGGCCTGCCCTGCTCCCATGGCATCTGATCTAGCTGAGGCTGCGAAAAGGGGCATAGAGGCTTCCAAGTACCAATTTTGGATGGCAGTGGATGCCATTGACATTGCAGCCAGACTGATGGCAACTTCAGTGTCCCTATGGAGATTTGCTTGGCTAAGGGCCACTAACCTATCCCAGGACACCCAGGCAAAGGCCTTGGATTTTCCTTGCGAACCCACATCACTGTTTGGTGAGCAAACAGAGGCCTACATGAAAAAGATGGATGAGTACAAGGTGGCTTACAAGAGTGCTGCTGCTAAGAAAAAGACAGCAATACCTCATAAGTACCAGAGTAAAGGGTGTATGGGTAGAACGAACTACAGACCTTTCTTCCAGACTCAGGCTGTCCCAGCCTATCAACCACAGAGAGGGTACTTCAGAGGCAGAGGCAGAAGGGACAGCAATCGAGTTGGCCCCAGTTCCCAGCCAAGTGCACAAGCAAAGCAGACCCCCTGAGGGGTCTGCCAGGGTCACCTCCCCATTCCCAGTAGGAGGCAGGCTGGTTCTCTACCTTCAGGCTTAGAAATCCATCACCACAGACAAGTGAGTCCTGGAGGTAGTGAGCCAGGGTCTTGCTCTCAGCTTCAAGGTCTTACCCAAGCTGAGGGCAAGAGTCTTCAGACCTGCCACCCTGTCAGAAGCAGTTCTATTGGAGGCGGAAGTAGCAAACCTCCTTCAGGAGAAGGCAGTGGAGCCTGTTCCCTTGGCCCAAAATGGGAAGGGACTCTACTCAAGATACTTCCTCACTCTAAAGAAATCGGGAGTGGTGACCCATACTGGATCTCAGACATTTAAATAGGCATTTGACAAAGCCAAAGTTCAAAATGGTCACTCTGGCTACCATTCTCCCTACACTCGGGCAGTAAGACTGGATGGCATCCCCTGGACTTAAAGGGTGCTTGCTTCCACATTCCCATCAGGCAGTCCCACAGAAAGTACCTCAGGTTCAGATTGCCATTAGGCCATTACCAGTTCAGAGCCATGCCTTTCGGCCTGACGTCTGCTTCAAGAGTGTTTACAAAGTGCCGAGCAGTAGTGGTAGCACACTTAAGGAGGCAGGGAGTTACATTCTTCCCATACGTAGATGACTGGCTAGTGGTAGGCCAGTTCCCCCAGCAGGTCAAAGAGGCACTGACGACCACTCAGGATACCCTGCAGTCCTTAGGCTTCCTGGTAAACCAAAAGAAGTCAGTGCTGAGACCAGTTCAGCTCCTGGAATTTATAGAAGCAGAACTGGACACACTAAGAGGAAAGGCATTCCTCCCTCAGGTGAGGGTGGACAGTCTCGTACATTTGGCCAGCTCCTTTCAGCTGCATATTCCCAGACCAGCAAGGCACTTTCTCCAGCTGTTGGGACACATGGCTGCATCAACAGCAACAGTGCCAGGTTCCAGATGAGGGACATCCAGTTCCATCTCAGATCTCACTGGCCACAGAGAAGAGATTCAAACAACATGAAGTCTTGCTGTATTCTGACTATTGCAGTTAGGTCCTGCCTTTCAACTGCCCCGGAGAACAAACAGTTAACTTCCATGGCCAGCATGGAACGTTCAGCGTGAGCTCGGTTGAAGCCCCTGTCTGCTGTTGTTTAAACTCCAACCATCAGATTCTTTACTCCGCCTCACTGAACAGTCGCTCAGGAGATTTCTCCTTTGCTCGGTTCAAAAAAGTCGGTTAAAGTGTCGTTTTTCGCTCGGTTTCTACCAAATTTCTGCTACCGAATCTGTCCGTTTAAGTCTTCTGTGGTACCGTGAGTACTAGATAGGTTTTGCATTTAGTTTCTGTGGAACTTGTAAATTTCGGATTGGTTCGGCTGAACCGATCAGATTAGTTTTAAAAAGTTTGTGAGTTTACTTAGAGTGTGGTAACCAGTCCGTATCGGTTCTTAAAAAAACGGATTTTATTACATTTTTTCCAAGACCCGTGACACGGTCAGGAACCGATAGGGGAGTCTTGCCTGGCGGATTGCCAAAAAAGGGTAAGTTTTAGATAGGATTGGCCATGTCTGAGACACCCAAGAAGAAAACCGGGCCCACTGGGTTTCAACACTGCAGTGTGTGTGTGGGGAAGCCTTTGCTAAGGCTGATCCCCACACCACCTGTGTTTATTGTCTGGGGTTTGACCACCTCGATTCAGACTGCCAAATTTGTAAGAATTTTCCCAAAGCTACCCTGGATAAGAGAGTAGGTAGACTGAGGGAAAGGGAGGCCGAGAAGTCCGCTGACCCGGATGGCCAGCCCGTTTGGTTCCGACCGAACCAGAAGGAGTGCCCTCTGACCAGGGCGAAACTTCTTCCGGCAAAAGGAGAGCCGATTCTGAGGAGTCAGTTCCAGTTAAGAGGAAGAGAAGAGATGAATCATCCGGTTCGTATCCAGAAATTCATACTCTGACCGCTGATGAGATAGCCAAAGCGATAAGAATAGTACAATTGCTAACTTCGGTTCCAGCCGAACCGGCACCATCTGGCAGGGGCTCGGTTCGGTCGGTTCCCACGGTTCCAGATTACACTTCAGAAGAATTTTATGAACCGGAGGAGGAGGAGGGAGAGTAAGAGGATGATGATGGTGATTATGAAAGTCTGGATGTGCCTATTGACCCGGACATCTCCCCAGATAGACCTTCAGGTGTTTCTCCTCCTAGGCTTTCTGAGTCCCCTTCCCACTTTATGTTTTACAAAAAAGTGGCTGAAACCCTCCAGCTTCCAATGGAAGAAGCAGTAGAGGATCAGGAGGAGCCTGATTTTGTTGAAATGATGGACATCCCAGAGTCCAGGAGACTGTCTGTTCCCCTCCATAAATCTTTTGGGAAACAGACAATTAAAATTATAAAGACTCCTAACTCCATACCTCCTGTGGACAGACGAATGGATAAGAGGTACACTCTCTCAGGATCAGACACGGAGTTCCTTTCTCAGCAATGCAGCCATGTTGGCGTAGTGCAGGCTGCTGTCTGTGATAAGGCAAATATTCCCTTGGCATCACACCCCCCAGATAAGGACTCCAGGAGGATTGATGCCATGGCAAAGAAACAGTACATGGCAGCATCTTTGGGACTCAGGCAGTCTAACTATATGGCCTACACAGCTAGATACCAGAAGTCCAGATGGGACACTGTGCTGGCTCTGGCTAAACAGGCCCCTGACCAGATTGCCAAGGAGCTGGAGCAGGTGGCTGCAGATGGGACTGAGGCATCCAAGGTGCAATTTCATGCTGCTGTGGACTCCATTGATGTTTCATCTAGAGTCATGGCTACATCTGTGGCCCTTCGGAGGATGGCTTGGCTCAGATGTACTAGCCTATCACAGGATACCCAGGCTAAGGCCATGGATTTCCTTGTCATTTGTAATTCTCTGTTTGGGGAGCAGACAGAGAGCTACATGAAAAAGATGGACGAGTACAGGACCACCTACAGGAGTGCTCAGGCCAAAGAAAGGCAAGCCACTCCTCAAAGGCAGCAGTCCAGGGGCAGGCCTTTTCAAAGGCCTTTTTACCAAGCCCAGGCCTCCTCTTCTTCCTATGCTCAGAGGGGGTTCTTCAGAGGGAGAGGCAGATGGGAATGAGCAGGCCTGCTTCCACCCCTCAGCCTAAAGCCCCTGCCAAGCAGACACCCTGATGGGTCTGCCCGGGCCGATTCTCCAATACCTGTAGGGGGCAGGCTGGCTTACTTTGTCCAGGACTGGAAGTCTCTGACATCAGACAAGTGGGTCCTGGAAGTAGTAAGCCAGGGACTGGTTCTCAGCTTCAAAAATTTCCAAGATGAGAACCAGATCCTTTCCACCTGCAAATCCATCAGAGACCCTTGCCCTAGAGGCAGAGATTTCTTCCCTCCTGGCTCTCAGAGCCATAGAAAGGGTTCCTACCCTACACAAGGGCAAAGGATTGTACTCCAGGTACTTCCTAACCCCCCAAAAAACAGAAGAATGGCGGCCCATCCCGGATCTAAGATATCTGAACAAGCACCTTTTAAAACCAAAGTTCAAAATGGTGACTCTGGGAATAATTCTGTCCTCTCTAAGGCCAGGGGACTGGCTAGCCTCCTTGGACCTCAAAGATGCCTATTTTCACATTCCCATCAGGTGCTCCCACAGAAAGTACCTTGGGTGCGAGTTGCCCTCAGGCCACTATCAGTTCAGAGCAATGCCTTTTGGCCTAACATCAGCCCCAAGGGTGTTCACAAAGTGCCTGGTAGTAGTGGTTGCTTTCCTAAGGGGAAAAAAAGATCTCCATCTTTCCATACTTGGACGACTGGCACATAGTGGGTCAGTCTCCAGACCAAGTCAAGTCACATCTGCAAATAACTCAGCAAGTGCTGACTTCCTTAGGATTCCTCTTCAACCTTCCAAAGTCAGTTCTCGAGCCAGTACAGCTCCTCACCTTCATAGGGCGGAGCTCGATACAATAAGTGCAAGAGCCTTCCTTCCCCTGGACAGGGTAAGGACCCTTATGGAACTGGCCTCTTCATTCACCCTTCAGGTGTCTTGACCAGCAAGGCATTTCCTGCAGCTTCTGGGCCACATGGCAGCCTCTACAGCAGTGGTCCAGGGAGCAAGATTTCAGATGAGGGACATTCAGTTCCCCTTAAGAGCCTTCTGGTCCCAATGAAAGGATTCCTTTACCAAACTAGTCCCAGTGACTCGAACCCTGATCCAGGCTTTGCAATGGTGGCAGGATCAGGACAATTTGAGACAAGGAGTTCCTTTTGTCACTCAGTCTCATTCAGTGATACTCACCACAGATGCCTCCCTGCTGGGCTGGGGAGCCCACCTGGGGGTTCTTACACCCAAGGGCTGTGGTCACCTCAAGAATCTCTGCTTCACATCAACCTCTTGGAACTCAGAGCAGTGTTTCTGGCACTTCAAGCCTTTTCCAAATCTGTACAGAACAAGGTGGTCCAGATCGGAACAGACAGTACCACCACAATGTGGTACATCAACAAGCAAGGAGGCACTCAGTCTACGGCCTTGTGCACAGAAGCAATGACGTTGTGGTCCCTGGCCTATTCCCTGCAAACCTCTCTGATAGCAGTTCACCTCCCAGGGAAGGACAATATCCTAGCAGATGCTCTCAGCAGGATATCCCAGGGCCATCACGAATGGATCCTAGATCCCCTAGTTTTGAAAGTGATTTTCTCGAGATGGGGCACTCCACAGATAGATCTTTTTGCAGCCCCAGACAATCACCAACTTCCTCTCTTATGTTGCAGACCCCCAGTCTTGGACTCAGTCCCCCTGGATGCTCTGATTCTGAATTGGGAAGGGACATTTCTGTATGCTTTCCCCCTTTCCCTCTCCTGTTCAGAGTGTTAGTCAAGATCAGGTCACAACCATGGAAAGTGATTCTGATTGCTCCAGACTGGGCCAGACAGCCCTGGTACCCCTGTTGCTGTCCTTAGCAGTCCACCTTCCCCTGTCCCTTCCCAGGAATTACAACCTGTTGACATCCTCTCGGGAGGATTTGGTATCCGAACCTCAAGTCTCTCAATCTCAAGGTACGGCTCTTGAAGAGTTAGAGTTTGCTGATCTGCACCTTTCTCAAGGGGTTCTGGATATAGACATAGACAGTGTCGGCAGATAAGGGCCTATGGCCCACCCAGTCTGCCCATTTAAGTTTGTAAGTTCAGTTTATGTTTTCCAGGAAGTCTGTTGCCCCTTACCCCTGACCTCCAGAATTCCTTTATGTCTATCCCATGCATTCTTAAATCCCGTGATTGTTTCAGCCCCCACCACTTCCTCTGGCAGGGTGTTCCACTTGTCCACCACCCGCTCTGTGAAGAAATTCTTCCTCACGTTTCCTCTGAATCGTCCTCCTCCAACTTCATCCATGCCCTCTAGTCCTGGAACATCTTTTTCGCTTAAAATAGTGCATTCCTGCACCCTGTTCCTCCCTGTAAGATACTTGTATGTCTCTATCATATCCTCTCTCCTCCTCTCCTCCAGGGAGTACATGTTCAGTGCCTTCAACCTGTCCTCATAGGACTTGTGATGCAATCCATGCACCATCTTTGTTGCCCTCCTCTGAACCTTCTCTACCCTGTCTATGTCCTTACGAGGTAAGGTCTCCAGAACTGCACAGTGTACCCAGGTGTGGCCTCACTAGTGTCTTGTATAGTGGAATTATGACCTCCCTTTTCCTGCTGGTGATGCCCTGCCTATGCATCCCAGCATCCTATTTGCTTTACCTGCTGCCTTGTCACACTGTTTCTCTGCCTTGAGGTCATCAGAGATGATAACTCCAAGATCCCTTTCCTGCTTGGTGCATGCTATATCCTTAAGGCTTTTCGATAGCCTTCCACCAGAAAGACTTACAACTCCAAATGGAAAAGGTTCACTATTTGGTGCTCTAATAAGCATATTTCTCCAGAATCTGCGGGGTTGCCTACAGTTCTGGACTATATGGTCCACCTTAATGGCTTAGGACTTAGGCCAGCTACACTTAAAGTGCATTTGGCAGCTGTTTCTGCCTTCTTGTCAGTAGGCAAGCCCTCTCCTCTGTCAGCCCATCCTGTGTTTTGTCAGTTCTTCAAGGGATTGCTGCACACCAATCCCCCCCCCCTTTAGGGACCCTGCTCTTGCTTGGTACCTTAATGTTTGCATTGCTCAACTTATGCAACCACCCTTTGAGCCTTTGTCCTCTGCAGAGCTTAAGTACTTGACTTGGAAAACTGTGTTTTTGGTAGCCATTACCTCTGCCAGGCATATCAGTGAATTGCAAGCCGTGTCAGTGGAGCCTGATTTCATCTCTTTCCATAGAGATAAAGTGGTCCTAAGAACTGGTATCCGGAAGTTTTTGCCTAAGGTGGTTTCAGATTTCCACCTTAATCAGTCTGTCTCTCCCTGTTTCTTCACTGACCATTCCTCCTCTGGATAGAAGGCTAGCTGCTTGGATGTTAAAGGGCCCTCAGCTACTACATAGAGCGCACCAAGGGTCACAGGTTTGAGTCCTCCAGTTGTTCCTCACATATGGAGAGGTCGTAAGGGCAAACCTGCCACTAAGAGATCTATTGCCAGGTGGATTGTCTCTTGTATACAATTCTGCTAAGAAAAACTGGGTAGAACCCCACCCTCAGGCCTGAGGGCTCACTCTACTAGAGGTACAGCTGCTTCCCTGGCTGCTGCCAGGGATATTCCTATCTTAGAAATTTGTCAAGCAGCCACCTGGAAAACAGTCCATACATTCACTAAGCATTACTCTCTGGATATCCAGGCTATAGTGATGCTCGGTTTAACACAGCAGTACTTCAGAGCTTATTCCCAAAGTAGGTTCTGTCCCTCCTCCATGGAGGTACTGTAGTAGTCTACAATAGTCAGAATACAGCAAGACTTCATGTTGTTTGAAGAAAAATTACTCACCTTAGTAATGTTGTTTCTTCTAATGGAGTCTTGCTGTATTCTAACTCCCCACCTCCCCTCTCAGAACCTGGTTTTCGGATGTGGGTGGGCAGGAGCAGTGTTGGCACCTAAGGGTGCCCCTTTCACCCTCCTTTACTTTGGGTGTGTGTTGTGTTTTGTTTTTGGGTTTCCTGACTTGAGTCTTTGCTTTGAAACCAAAAACCCTTTTTATAAGTTAGTTGCCAGTTGGCTAGTGTGAGTTTTACAGTTTCACACAGAACTTCTGGTAGTATTGCTCGTAAAGATCTGACGGTTGGAGTTTAAACAACAGCAGACAGAGGCTTCAACTGAGCTCGCACTGAATGTTCCATGCTGGCCATGGAAAGTTTAACTCTTTGTTCTCCGGGGCAGTTGAAAGGCAGGACCTAACTGCAATAGTCAGAATACAGCAAGACTTCATTTGAAGAAACAACATTACTAAGGTGAATAATTTTTTCTTCCCTGTCAAAGATGGTCCCAGTCACAGGAACTCTTCTTCAAGCACTCCAGTGGTTGCAGGAAAAGGACAACCTCAGTGAAGGTGTGCCTTTCCTTCAGCAACCACCAACAGCAGCGCTAACAACGGATACCTCCCTCCTAGGATCGGGTACTCACCTGGGGGAGCACACCGCACATGGTACTTGGCTTCAGCAGGAGTCTCTGCTTCACATAAACCTGCTGTCACTCAGGGCAGTTTGCCTAAGCATTCAGTCCCTTGCCTCAATGCTACAGGGCAAGGTAGTACAAGTCAGAACAGACAACACAACCACAATGTACTACATCAACAAGCAAGGAGGCACATGGTCATTCCCACCTGTGCACAGAGGCCATGAAAGTATGGAATTTGGCTTACTCCCTAGGGATGTCCCTGTCAGCAGTTCATCTCCCAGGGAAGGACAATGTCCTCACAGATGCCCTCTGCAGAGTCAACCAGAATCACCACGAGTGGTCACTAAACAGGCAAATCCTGCAAATTATGTTCAGACGGTGGGGCACCCCAGAGGTGGATCTCTTCACAGCCCCATACAATCACAAACTGCCACAGTTCTGTTGCAGACCTCCTGTAGTGGGCACAGTGCCTCTGGATGCACTACTGCTGGATTGGACAGGGAAGTTTCTGTATGCCTTCCCTTCATTTCCCCCTGTTGCTCAGAGTACTGAACAAGCTCAGGGTTCAGCTAGCAATAATAATCCTCATTGTTCCAGATTGGGTCAGGCAGCCCTGGTATCCACTGCTCCTGACCCTGTCAGTATCCAGGCCAGTCTCGCACAACCTGCTAACCTCCTCACAAGGCAGGATCCTTTACCCCACTCTCCAGTCCCTCAGGCTCAAGGCGTGGCTCTTGAGGGCTTCGAGTATGTTGACCTACACCTGTCTGAAGGGGTTCTGGAGGTCCTCAGAGTTTCTAGAAAACCCTGTACTAGGAGAACTTACACCTCTATGTGGAAGAGGTTTTCGGCTGGCTTGCCAGTCATTTTGGATTATCTGGCACACCTGCATTCCCTCGGCCTCAGGCCATCTACCCTTAAGGTACACCTGGCAGCTGTCTCTGCTTACCTCTCAATGGATAAGGGTTCATCTCTGGCTGCTAACCAGGTATTTAGAAAGTTTTTCAAAGGTTTGTTACACTTGCATCCCACACACAGGGAGCCAACTCCTGCATGGGACCTCAATACACGCATTGGCCAGCTAATGCAGCCACCCTTCGAGCCCATGTCTTCAGCAGAGCTTAAACATGTGACATGGAAGACTGTGTTCCTGATAGCTATCACCTCAGCCAGGAGAACTGGTGAGATCCAGGCCCTGTCCACAGAGCCAAATTACATCTCAGTCCATAGGGATGAGGTAGTCCTCAGGATTAACAGGAAGTTTCTCCCCAAGGTGGTGTCAGACTTTCACCTGAATCAGTCCATCACTTTGCCAGTCCTTTTCATTGACCATTCCAGTTCAGAGGAATGCAGGCTGCTTAGCCTAGGTGTCAAGAGGGCTATCAGTTACTACTTGGATCATACTAAGAATCATAGGCAGGATAGTACTCCACTCTTCCTGACTTATGGAGAGGTGGGCAGGGACGAACCTGCCTCAAAGAGGAACATTGCACAATGGATTGTTGCATGTATTCAATTCTGCTATAGCAAAGTAGGCAAACAGTCTCCTGCGGGCCTTAGGGCCCACTCTAGAAGGGATACGGCTGCTTCTATAACAGCTGTAAAAGATATTCCTTTGTTGGAAATTTGTAAAGCAGCTACCTGGAAAACTGTTCGTTCATTTACCAAACACTATAGCCTGTATATCCAGGCCAGAAATGATGCCGGATTTGATAAAGCAGTATTGCAGATCTTGTTTCCTAAATAGGTTCTCTGCCCTTCTCCAAAATTACTGCTTGGGTAGTCTTCATATGTCAGAATACAGTAAGACTTCCTGGGGTTTGGAGAAAAAATTACTTACCATAGTAATATTGTTTCTTCCAAGAGAATCTTACTGTATTCTGTGCTCCCACTCTACCTCCCCTACTAGAACCAGCACTATAGCTGCACATGCTGTTTGAAACTTGAGTGTTATTTGATTGGGGCATTTGTGACTTGAGTTTTAGTGATGCCCACGCTTTTAAATAAAAGGGGATTGTTGGGTGTTTTTTATAAGGATAGCTTAGATAGCTTGTTATCATGCATGCTCTGTAAGAATCTGATGGTTGCAGGATGTATTCCAGGGACAGTGGTTTGAAAACCAAGCTAGTGTTCCATCATTAGCATAGGTTCTATTAACCATTTCGGCTCCAGGGCAGTCCTATGGCGAGACTGTACTGCATATGTCAGAATACAGTAAGATTCCCTTATAGAAACAAGATTACTATGGTAAGTAATTTTTCTTACATCTCTATGTAAACTGTTCTACTAAAATACCTAACAAATGTTCTTAAAAACAAGTATAGATCTAATAGACTTAACAGATTGTGGTAGGCAGTTATAAGTACTTAGACCAACAGAATCAAAAGCTGTTTGCCCAAAACACAGCTTTCAGAAAGGAACTTTAAATAAGGTTAAATCCTGTGATCTAGTACAATGAGAGTTATGTTGTAATGGAAATAACTCCCCTATAGTATATGGCACCTGGTAATTAAACATGAAGGGACTACATGGTAGGGTGACATTTTTTGCTGACAGACTAGTACTGCTGCTTTAACTACTCACTGTTACACACTTTGAACTTAAATAAATATAGAATAATGCATGGGGAAGTGTGGTTAATATATAGAATAAAGTATGGGTCAGGGTGTGTAACAAGAAGTTTACACACTCCCGAGGGGTTAGATGCTACATAAACCCCGAAGCTCGAGGGGTTTATCAAAAGCATTTAACCCCAAGGGTGTGTGTAAACTTCGAGTTTATACACCCTGACCCATTTTTTATTTTATATAATTGCTGGGTTTGCCTTTTTCACCTCAGCAATTACATAAAACAACAGTGGTTCTGGCCGAGGGGTGCCGCTCTCCGTTTTCCTTTGGTGACCGTGCACGTGGCTTTAAAATCTTAAAAGATGTCCATTTGTCCCCCTTGCTGTTGAATTTGCCCAGGCGTCTTAAAAATAATATAACACATGAGTTACTGTGTCAGGCGACGGATTGACTTTTCTCTGAGAGCAGCGCGGTCAGGAAGTAGTGGACTGTGGCGGGCTCATGCGCTGAGTGAGGGAAACCGTGTGCGTGTTTGCCGTTATAAATGCTCCTTTATAACAGCAAGTTACGCCAGGGTTTCCCTATGGGAAAAAGGTGGAGCCGGTTATTATGAGGATTTAATGCATACCCAAGGTGTGTGATGCCCCATAAACCTCGAGGACGCCCCATAAACCTCGAGGACAAAGCCCAAGGGGTTTATCTGGGCATCATACACCAAGGGTGTGCATAAAATCCAAATTTCCAGACTTACCCATGTTTTATTTTTTATATTTACTGGTTAATGCAGAACTTGAGAAACATGAAATCTGTTTCTGTGAACAAGAACATTTACTGACTTAATTTCAGCAGCAAAACAGTAAACAGTTGCTCATAAGAATGTAAGAGCTTAACATTTTTTGTGAAGGGCTTATATTAGTAATTTAAAGTAGTGCTTCAACAGAATTCATTACATTTGAAACATTTTTTTGAGAACCTCCTGCCCGGTTTCTGCTAGCAACCTCCCAACCTGTTTTGACTTAGAAGTATAACCAGTCCAGTAAAACAGAACTGAGAACTTATCTGGAGGGAAGTTTTAAATGAGGAACAGTCTTATTATTATGTAATATTGTGCCCCGCTTTTTTCTTTCAGTTCTCTGAGAAGTGTGTTTTTTCGTACTGGTGGTTTTCTGTCAGCTGCGGGAGCAGACCGCCAGTGCGAGGATAGCTTCTCAGAGAGGTGCTGAGAGAGACTCGAGGCTGTTTCTGACAACTGTGATTTGAGGAACTCAGTTTGCAGGGGTCTGCTAGATCTTCCTGGACTAAGTCTCCATCACTCATTCACACTAGTGGGGATAGCACCGGAGGCACTAGAACCAAGTGGGAGCCTAAAGTTTTTAGAAGGGTCAGCACCGAGAGAGGACCACGCAAGCGCGGCACCACGAGACTAGCTCGTGCCTGTGTAGGCTATCTCGGCGTCAAACCTCCAACTGCCTCAGTTCCTTTTCTCCCGCCGTCGAGTGCACTTGGATGTTGACGTCGCTCGTCTGCCGGAGTCGGAAGTTTTCTTCTATACGACAACAGCTCTTAATGTTTTAATATTTTAAAGTAGTAATTTACTTATTTTATGAACAAGAAGAAGATTATGAAGAAGAAGAAGAAAAAGAAATTCTTTTCTGCCATCATCGAATCGTCCTAGACAGTAGCGGTGTGAGTGCGAGGACTTTGTTTGAAAGTTTTATGGCAGAGGGCTGTGTCCTGTCGCCGCCCTTAATTAATGAGGATCTGACTACGGACAGTCCTGTGCTCGGGGGGGACAGTCCTCTGAAGCACAAATCTAACGGTTCTTGTGATCCGGCTCCACTTGATCTCGAGCTCCTCTTCCTCGTTCGGGGAAGAAGAATCAGTGCCACTCGATGTTGCCCGTTGGTATGTCTGCACGAGGAATGTTCGTCAGGAGGGGCGATGGGCCCGAGCCAACTTTGGTGGGTTCCTCTTGGCCCCGCTCCTAATGGCTGCTTTCTCGACTCCGAGCTTCATCTCTGTCCTCGCTGGAGCTCCGGTGGGCAGTTTCACATCTGGGTCGCTCCTATGGAGCAGGAGAATCAACTTTTCAGTTTTCCTGGCTCTGTTCTTGATTTTGGGACCTCTGGGCCTCGGAGCCGTTGGACCGGAGCCAGGTCGATTTGATCATGTATGGCGAGGTGCCCTATGGGTGCCTTTGCTATCGTGTCGACCCCTCGTGCCTACCCCCTCTCCCTTTTCCATGCAGGGGCTGGCACGGGCACCACCTTTCCTTCTCCCCTTCTCAGGATTTCCATTGGCATTTTCCTTCAGCGCCGAGGCTCACCGGGCATCCACGGGTGCCGTGGGTGGCACCCGTGGGTGCCATGGGTGCCAGAGATGGCAGGGGTGACCCCGGGAGCACCCGTGGGTGCCGTGGGTGACACTGGATGCTTCAAGATCCATGGGTGCCACTGGTGCCTTCAGTACCAGGGGTGACACCTGTGGGTGCCGTGGGTGACACTGTGGATGCCCATGGGTTCCAGGGATGCTTCAGGATCCATGGGTGCCACTGGTGCCTTCGGTACCAGGGGTGACACCTGTGGGTGCCGCGGGTGGCACTGCAGGTGTCCATGGATGCCACTGGTGCCCTCAGGTGCCATGGGCGCCACTGGTGCCCTCGGGTGCCATCCTTGCCATGGATGTCATGGGTGCCATTGTGCCATCGGTGCCATGGTGCCATGGGCATTGGAGGTGCCCTCGTGTGCCATTGCTACATGGGTGCCAGGAGTACCTGCGGATACTGCCGTGGCTGCCCCCGTGTATCGCCCTAGTTGGCATAGGCACTGCTTGGAGCTCTCCTGTGCCACGAGTGGTGCTGATGCCACACGGGTGCTAGTGGGTGCTGTATGGCAGAATTAGTGACGTATTTTTCCTTTCGGACTCCTTTCCACAGAACTTGTGGCGGGATGTTGACCTCAGAATGAACTCCTGTTCTGCGGATTATTTTTTCCACACATTTTGGTGAGTGGTGGTCTATGTGGGATCTTGTGTCATCCAGCAGTTTTCTGCTGTGGAACTCTGCTGTACCGTTCTGCCAGCGGAATCTCATTCTGCTCAGCACTTTCTCTGCTCCCTACGTGGTACCAAGCTCCTCGACATCTTTCCTGATGGCAGAGTCTCTAGTGGCTCTGACCTAGACCTCTCTTGGAGGTCCTTTTGGGTTAGAAGTGCATCTAGATGGGTCTTTCCCTGTCCTTCTGGTCAGTAACACAGCGGACAGCTCATTTTATATACTGGAGAGAACGTCCTTTCTATCATCAGAGTCCGTGATAGAAAATCTTTTCAGTAGTTCCTCAGTAATGGGATCCACTATAGTATTTCACACTGTGTCCGTGGACCATACTCTTCTGCGTCTAGACTTTTTCAATCATCAAGACAGTTACACTCTGTGGAACATTTTAATTTAATGGTCGGGAGCCACTCTGACTCTTCCGCTCCTTTGATAGGGGTATATAGCCCTCTTGTGATATTGCCTCTTTGGTGGCTTCTTCGGCACAGGTGGTTAACTTCTCTCCAGCTGTGATTGTTAGTCCGGTCATGATTTCAGTATGGACACTCAGGCTCTTTCCGCACTCAGATGGAAAACATCTTCGTCTTTTTGTATAAAGACAATCCTCAAAATAGCAGCCTGAGTGCCTTGTTAGGCTCGGACTAAAAAAAAAAAATATCAATATAGTTTTTATCACAGCACAGGGCCTAGCCGAAATAACCCGGAACCCTCCTCCCTTTTTTTTTGGGGGGGGGGGAGGATCTGGTCAGATTCCTCCTCAGCCCCTGAGGCGCTTGTCTCCGGGATACGGTAAAGAGTACCTGATTTCTTCTTCCCCTACCAGCGACGATATGGGTCATCTTTTTCTCTGAGAGATTTCTCTCATTCAGAGACATTTCCTAGACCTAGGTGACTGCCCAGTCTGTTAATTTCTTTTCTTTTTATCAGGCTTTCTTCTCTTGAACACAGCCTTACAGCAGCAGAAGTGACTGTCCACCAAGTCGGAACTCAGGTTCCTGCTTCCTTGCTTGCTTAATTTAACAGCTGATTTTCTCCTTTTTGATGGATGGTCAAGTAGGTCTCTTTTTCTGAGGAAGCTTCTCAAATATTCACACCTTCGGTTCCTGCGCTCTGGTCCATGCCAGTCACTCACGAAGCTATCCTCTTCAAGTGCAAGAGGGAGTGGTGATGTTTCTTTTTCAGCAAACAAACTAGAATCCTTTCCTACCCTTTCAGGAAAGCCAGAGTGGGTAGTTCCTCACCGCATTGAGTCACTGCCTCTTTCAGTCACTTCAACAAATGGGTTAGCCCTAACTTGGTCCTGCTGTGTCCCTCTTCGGCGCACATCTGCCTCTATTGACCTTAGAAATACAGCCCCTGTTTTTTTTCTGTCAGAATGTTTTTTTCCGCAGTGGACACGTCCTCCTGTACACCTTTTTCCTTTGTTCCCTGAGTTCAGAGACTGCTGCTACAGTTGTACACACAGGGACAGGATTATTCCTCTTGGAATATGCAGTAAGGATCTGGTTTTACTAGACCACCACGAGAGGCTTCTAAGTCGTGCTTGGCCTTCCATTAGGAAGATCCTGTGACTAAGTGGAGACCATTCTCCTTGATGGGCTAACCCCACCTGTACCCCTTGCTCACCAAGTAAGGGGTTCAAGTACTTTTGGACCTGTTGTTTACAGGTCAACCATTCTGGATAGTGGGGGGTTCCATCTGCACTTTCCAGTCTACCAGTAGACTTTACCTCCGACTCTTTCAGTTCCTGAGGTCCCTTTACGTTACATTAGTACATGTCTTTGACACTATTAATTTTGGTCCTAGATCAAATTGTGA
This sequence comes from Neoceratodus forsteri, assembly GCA_016271365.2. NCBI lineage: Eukaryota > Metazoa > Chordata > Ceratodontiformes > Ceratodontidae > Neoceratodus > Neoceratodus forsteri. The sequence goes on from CM057451.1 coordinate 245,275,010, forward strand.
GGCCAGGTTCTTGCCACTCTCCTAGAGTGGTTGCGGCTGCCTGGCAGACTTTCATTTCGTGCCCATTGCAGTCGTCGGCAAGGTGACGAGTTACAACTCGAGCGCTTATCTTGTAGGCACTATGTTTTAGATGCCCTTACAAGACAGCACTTTTTATTAACAGGACAGTCCTTGGCTGTCCTTTCTGAGTGAACCCTATCTCCTACCACCCTACTCAGGGTTGCTGGTTTTAGCTTGGTACTATCCCACTAATGTAAATGAGTGATGGAGACTTAGTCCAGGAAGATATGGAAATTACGCACTTACCGTAATTATTGATCTTCTTGGACAGTCTCCATCACTCATTCACACGTCCACCCACCATCCCCTGGGTACACTCGTTTTCTTTCCTGGTCTTCACGGTCCTATGATTCAGACTGTGAGGAAACACTATTTGGCCTTTCTTGCAAAGGCCATCTGGGCCCTCTCAGGCCCAGAAACTCAGGATGAGTTATTCTCAGTAGTTACGCTGCACCTCCTTGGTCGAAAAGGTACTGAGGCAGTTGGAGGGTCGACGCCGAGATAGCCTACACAGGCGCGAGCTAGTCTGGTGGTGCCGCGCATGCGTGGTCCTCTCTCGGTGCCGACCCTTTTGAAAACTTTAAGCTCCTGCTTGGTCCTAGCACCTCTGACGCTATCCCCACTAGTGTGAATGAGTGATTGAGACTGTCCAAGAAGATCAATAATTACGGTAATTACGTAATTTCCATTTGTGGTTTATTGACCATAACCTGTAAATATAAAATAATAATCATACTGTAGAATTATAGGACTACTGAGATGGAATCGTTCTAGCAGTCCATACTACCCATCCTCAATACCTGGCTCATACAACACTGGCATGAAATTTAAGTCCCTGGTTCAGAGGAGAGGAAAAAACACCAGAGGTGGCATTCTCTGGGAAACCCAAAAAAGTTGAACACCAGCTGTACCTCCTAGGTGGTCTATGTTAAATTTCACCTTATGCAGACATCCCTTAGATTTGATACCTTAAACCATTTTTATCATCAAACTATTTATCAAGACTTAAAGAGCTAGTAGCGCCAAACAATAGCAGCTAGAACAATTTAATATTTTTTAAATCTAGTGTCTTAATATCTTTTGTTTCTGAAGGGTTTTAATTTTTCCATGTGCTCATTAGATGTTTTTCTATCTAATAATACTGGGTGTTATGTGAAAATCAGTGTTTTATCTGGAAGCAGACATATATAGTTCTTTTCCTCTCACTACATCATCAACACGTGACTTCACTCATTGTTACAAGCCTCGCTGCCTGATTAGTAGCATATGTCACAAGTTACCAATCAAGCAGCAGGAGAGTGGCTCTTCTTGGTTATTAGTGATGTCAGTCAATGAGGTAGCAAGACTGATCATATTTAGGGAAGAAAAGAACTGACTACATTAGCCTCCATGTAGAGTGCTGTTCCACACATGACATCTAGTGCTAGCAGGTAGATCATCTAGTTAGCAAAACAGGCAACACTGGCCAAAATGGCTGTCAGGATAGCATAGAGGTTAGAGTAACGAGCTTTGCAAATGAGCTTCATATATCCAGTAGACCTTGGTTGGATTCCTCCAACCTCCACTTGCATACTAAGTGACCCTGACCCTTAACCTCCCAGTGCTCCCGGGTCACCCCTGAAAACAGACCTTGTGCCTAGTGGGCCTTACCCGGTTACCAAAGAATTAAGCAAATAATTCCCCACAGTTCACCTTACTAATGCCTTTGAGGGATTTGAAGGTCTCAGTCATATCCCCCCCACTCCTTTCGGACTTCCAATGAGTGCATATTCAGTGACTTGAGGAACTTCTCATAGGCTCTACCCTGCTGTCTCTGAATCATTTTGGTCACTCTGCATTGCACTGTCTTCAACCTATCCTTGTCGTTTGTGAGGCGAGGACTCCAGAACTGGGTGCAGTACTCCAGGTGGGGCTTTACCAGGGATCTGTAGAGGGAAAAATGACCTGTTTTCTTTTGCTGCCAATCCCCCCTCCCGATGCATCCCAGAATCCTGTTAGCCTTGCTATAGGCCATGATGCACTAATTCATTTGTTTAAGGGAGTTACTGATAACTCCTAGATCCCATTCCTCGTCTGTAGTGCTAAGTGCCCCCCCAATCCAGTACTCTATCTTTGGGGTTCTTTTTCCCCAGGTACATTACTTTGCACTTCTTAGCATTGAATTCTAACGGCCAGACCTTTGACCACCCCTCAAGCTTTTGTAGGTCTTTCTGCTTATCCCTTATTCTCTCATCTCTATCCACCCTCTCACATAATTTTGTGTCATTGGCGAAGAGGCACAGCCTGCCTCGGATCCTTTCACCAGTGTCACTAATGAACATGTTGAAGGGCAGTGGGCCCAGGACAGATCCCTGTGGCTTCACTGATCTGTTGCGTTTCTTCCATTGTTGAAAATATGCAGTTTTGAAGGAGGTGTGTTGGCTGTAATGGGGGGAAAAAACTGTATGGGGAGACAGAGCTCAGACTCTAGGTGGCCATTCCTTTGGTGATGTCACCAGAAGTCTGTGTCCAATCACTTCATGTTTTATTAAATAGGATTTAAGTGATGCACTGCTTTTTCTTTGGGGGGTGGATGGGGGTCCAGCTTGTGGCATCTGACAACATCTGGGAACAGATATTCATAACTTAGCCTGGGCACGAAGGGGTGTTTGCCCACGCTAATCAGGGTTTGCACCCAATTTATGGGTGGGTTCTATATTCAGACACCCCACAGCACAGGCAAAACCCGTTAGCGCCCGAGCGCTAAGTTACTGCTGCACCCATGTAAATGAGGGGGTCCTCCCCTGCATAGTGGTGCAGCAGAATATTGAGAGGTTTGCACAGGTGGTAAATGCCACCCAACTGGATGCAAGTTACCACCTTTGCAAATTGTGACTTAATGGGGCACAAGTACCTGGTGGTGGGCAAAGGGACTGCAGCTGCCCGCAGCGGACTGTTGAATCAGTGACTTCCCTGGTGTCCAGTGGCACTCCCTCCCATCCTCCAGTCACCAGCCACTATAATAAAAATTAATTCCCTGGTGTCTAGTGGACCCCCCCCAGCCTCCGATCCCTGTCCCCATAAGATCTGAGGTATTCCCTGATGTCTAGTGGCACTCCCACCCTCCGGTCTCCATCCCCATCACTGTATTCAAACAACATGAAGTCTTGCTATATTATGACAATTGCAGTATGACTGCAGGTTAGAACTGCTCGAACTGCTCCGGAGGTGAAATAGTTAACTTTCCATGAAGGCATGGAATCTTGAGCGCGAGCTCGGTTAAGGAAGCTCTGTCTGGTTGCTTTCAAACCTAAACTGTCAGATCCTTTACTCCACCTCACTGAACAGTCGCTCCGGAGATTTCTCCTTTTGCTCGGTTCATTTTCGCAGTTTAAAAAGTTTAAAATACTCCGTTTTCGTCTCATTTTAACCGCAACCGTTCGGTTCAAGCTCTGTCTGTGATAACGTAAGTAATAGATAGTTTTACATACGAATTTCTGTGTGGAACTTGTAAAACATTTATCGGTTCGGTTTGAACCGATCAGGTTGTGTTTTTGAACTACTAGTCCTTTTTTAGAGTGCGGTTCCCGGTTCCTATCGGTTCTAAAAAAACCAGATTTCATTACGTTTTTTTCCACGGCCCGTGACACGGTTGGGAACCGATAGGAGAGTCTTGCTTGGCGGATTGCCATAAGCGGGCAAGTTTTTGGTTAGGCTGGCATAATGTCTGAGAAACCCAAAAGAAAACCGGCCCACTGGGTTTACACTGTGATGTCTGTGGGAAGCCTTTGCCAAGGCTGACCTCACACCACCTGTGTTTATTGCCTGGGGTTTGACCACCTCGATTCAGACTGCCAGATTTGAGAATTTCCTGCGCCACGTTGAGAAGAAGAGTTGGTAGGCTCAGGAAAGGGAGGCCAAAAAGTCCGCTGACCCGGATGGCCAGCCCGGTTCGGTGCCAACCGAACCGGAGGGAGTGCCCTCTGACCAGGGCGATACTTCCTTGGGCAAATGAAGAGCTGACTCCGAGGAGCCAGTTCCTGCAAAAAGGACTAGAAAGTCTGCTGCTGTGGAAAAAGTTATTTCCCCAGCAGCTGAAGAGATAGCTAAAGCAATCCAAATTGTCCAGTCTCTTTCCCCGGTTCCTGAACCGACACCATCTGGGAGACGTTCGGTTCACCCGGTTCCTCCGGTTCAAGATTATGATTTTGAGGAATTTTATGAACCGTGGGGGGGGGAGAAGAGTATGAGGAGAGTGAATATGGTCTGGAAGATCTGGAGGCTCCTATTGAACCAGATACCTCCCAGACAGACCTTTAGGGGTTCCCCCCGCTAGGCTTTCTGAGTCCCCTTCTCACTTCATGTTTTATAAGAAGGTTGCTGAAACTCTTCAGCTTCCTCTTGAGAAAGCTGTTGATGACCAGGAAGAGCCTGATTATGTAGAAATGATAGATATTCCAGAGTCTAAGAGACTGTCTATTCCCCTTCATAAATCTTTCAGGAAGCAGACAGTAAAGGTTTTAAAAACTCCTCATACTATACCTCCTGTAGACAAAAGGATGGACAGAAGGTATACTTTATCAGGTTCTGACACAGAATTTCTTACACAGCAATGCAGCCATGTGGGTGTAGTGCAGGCTGCAGCCTGTGACAAGGCAAATATTCTCCTAGCTTCACATCCCCCTGAAAAGGACTCCAGGAAGATTGATGCTATGGCAAAGAAACAGTACATGGCAGCATCCTTGGGACTCAGACAAGCAAATTATATGGCTTACGCTGCCAGATACCAGAAATCCAGATGGGATACTGTGCTGGCTCTAGCCAAACAAGTCCCTGACCAGCTTGCCAGGGAGCTGGAACAGGTGGCTAAAGATGGTATTGAGGCATCAAAGGTGCAATTTCATGCTGCGGTGGACTCTAATGATGTATCATCAAGAGTCATGGCTACTTCTGTGGCTCTTCGCAGAATGGCTTGGCTCAGATGCACCACCTTGTCACAGGATACCCAGTCTAAAGCCATGGATTTTCCTGTGGTCGTCAATTCTCTGTTTGGGAAGCAAACAGAGAATTACATGAAGAAAATGGATGAATACAGGACCACCTATCGGAGTGCACAGGCCAAGGAAAGGCAGGCCACTCCTCAGAAGCAGCTTCCCAAGGGCAGAGGCAGGCCTTTTCATAGGCCTTTCTACCAGCTCAAGCCTCCTCTTCCTCCATGCCCAGAGGATTCTTTAGAAGAAGGGGCAGAAGGGGTTCAAGCAGGCCTGCTTCCCCCTCAGCCCAAAGCCTCCAGCGGGCACCCTGATGGGGTAGCCAGGGCCGCTTCTCCTCTACAGGTAGGGGCAGACTGGCTTACTTTGTCCAGGACTGGAAGTCTCTCACATCAGACAAGTGGGTCCTGGAAGTAGTAAGCCAGGGACTGGTTCTCAGCTTCAAAAAATTTCCGAAGATGAGAACCAGATCTTTTCCTCCTGCATCTCCATCGGAGGCACTCGCCCTAGAGTCAGAGGTCTCTACCCTCCTCGCTCTCAGAGCTGTGGAAAGGGTTCCACCCCTACATCAGGGCAAAGGTTTGTACTCCAGGTACTTCCTTACCCCAAAAAAGACAGGAGAATGGCGGCCCATCGTGGATCTCAGATACCTAAACAAGCACCTTTTAAAACCAAAGTTCAAAATGGTGACTCTGGGGATCATTTTACCTTCCCTAAGGCTAGGGGACTGGCTAGCATCCCTGGACCTCAAGGATGCCTACTTCCATATTCGCATCAGAAGCTTCCATCGAAAGTACCTCAGGTTCGAGTTGCCCTCAGGCCATTACCAGTTCAGAGCAATGCCCTTTGGACTCACCTCGGCTCCAAGGATATTTACCAAATGCCTGGCAGTAGCAGTAGCTTGCCTAAGAAGGCAAAAGATTGCCATCTTTCCTTACCTGGACGATTGGCTCATAGTAGGCCAATCCCCAGATCAGGTCAACTTACATCTTCAGATAACTCAGCAACTGCTTACTTCCCTAGGTTTTCTCCTGAATCTCTCAAAGTCAGTGCTGGAGCCTGTCCAGCTCCTAACCTTCATAGGCGCAGAACTGAATACCCAGGAAGCCAGGGCCTTCCTCCCCTTAGACAGGGCAAACACCCTAGTCTCCCTGGCCTCCTCATTCACCCTGCAGGTCTCTCAACCAGCAAGACATTTTCTGCAGCTCCTGGGACACATGGCTGCTTCCACAGCAGTAGTGCAAGGAGCAAGATTTCAGATGAGAGACATTCAGTTCCATTTGAGGGCCTTCTGGTCTCAAAGAAAGGATCCTCTTTCCAAATTGATCCCAGTAACTCAAACCCTGATCCAAGCCCTGCAGTGGTGGCAGGATCAGAGCAACCTGAGACAAGGAGTTCCCTTCGTCACTCAGCCTCACTCATTAATCCTTACTACGGATGCATCCCTCTTGGGGTGGGGGGCCCACATGGGCGACCTCACCACCCAGGGACTGTGGTCCCCTCAGGAATCTCTGCTCCACACCAACCTGTTGGAGCTCAGAACAGTTTTTCTAGCACTTCTAGCTTTCTCCAAATCTGTTCAGAACAAAATTGTACAGGTCAGAACAGACAACACCACTACAATGTGGTACATCAACAAACAGGGGGGCACTCGGTATACGGCCTTGTGCACCGAAGCCATGAAGTTGTGGTCTCTGGCTTACTCCCTGAACACCTCCCTTATGGCAGTTCACCTCCCAGGCAAAGACAATGGCCTGGCAGATGCTCTCAGCAGGATTTATCAGGCCATCACAAGTGGTCCCTGGATCCCCTGGTTCTGGGAGTGGTATTTGCCAAATGGGGCACCCCGCAAATAGATCTCTTTGCAGCTCCAAACAATCATCAGCGTCCTCTCTTTTGCTGCTGGCCCCCAGTCTTGGGCTCAGTCCCTCTGGACGCTTTAGCCCTCAGTTGGGAAGGAAAGTTTCTCTATGCCTTCCCCCCCTTCCCTCTCCTGTTCAAAGTGCTAGTCAAAATCAGATCCCAATCCTGCAAGGTAATTCTGATTGCCCCGGATTGGGCCAGGCAACCCTGGTACCTCTCCTCCTGTCCTTAGCAGTCCATCCTCCCCTGTGCCTTCCCAAGAATCACAATCTGTTAACCTGTGCCCAGGGAAGGGTTTGGTACCCGAACCTCAAGTCTCTCAATCTCAAGGCCTGGTTCTTGAAAAGCTAGAGTTTGCTGGCCTACACCTCTCTCAAGGTGTAATGGATATACTCAAGGCTTCTAGGAAGCCTTCTACCAGGGCTACTTGCAACTCCAAATGGAAAAGATTTTCCATATGGTGTTCGGAAAAGAATATTTCCCCAGACTCTGCTGATTTACCCACAGTTCGTGATTACATGGTCCATCTAAACACTTTGGGGCTGAGACCAGCTACTCTGAAGGCACATTTGGCAGCTGTCTCTGCCTTTATTTCAGCAGGTAAGTCCTCTCTCTGTCATCTCACCCTGTGTTTTCCAAGTTTTTAAGGTTGCTTCACCCAACCCTCCATTCAGGATCCTGCTCCTGCCTGGGATCTCAATGTTTGCATTGCTCAGCTCATGCGACCTCCCTTTGAGCCCTTGTCTTCAGCTGAGCTTAAGTTCTTGACTTGGAAAACTGTGTTTCTGGTAGTTATCACCTCTGCCAGACGCATAAGTGAATTACAAGCATTGTCAGTGGAGCCAGACTTTATCTCCTTTCACAGAGATAAGGTAGTCCTTTGGACTAATAGAAAGTTCCTGCCTAAGGTGGTTTTGGATTTCCCCCTTAATCAATCTATTTCTCTCCCTGTTTACTTCACTGACCATTCTTCCTCTGGTGAGAGGAGGCTGCACAGCTTAGACGTGAAGAGGGCCCTTAGTTACTACATAGAGCGTACCAAGGGTCACAGGTTTGACCCCCTCCAACTGTTCCTCACTTATGGTGAGGTTGGCAGGGAAACCTGCCACTAAAGATCCATTGCCAGGTGGATTGTCTCTTGTATCCAATTCTGTTATGAAAAGCTGGGTAAGGTTCCCCCTCAGGCCTGAGGGCTCACTCTACCAGAGGTACAGCTGCTTCTCTGGCTGCGGCCAGAGACATCCCCATTTTAGAGATATGTCAAGCAGCTACCTGGAAAACAGTTCACACTTTTACCAAGCATTATTCCCTGGACATCCAGGCTCGGAGTGATGCTCGGTTTGGCACAGCTGTCCTTCAGAGCCTATTCCCTAGGTAGGTTCTGTCCCTCCTCCATGGGGGTACTGCTGTGTAGTCTGCAATTGTCATAATATAGCAAGACTTCATGTTGTTTGAAGAAAAATTACTCACCTTAGTAATGTTGTTTCTTCTAATGGAGTTTTGATATATGTAACCTCCCTCCTCCCTGCCTGCCCCTCTCAGAACCTTGTTTGGGCTGTGGGTGGGCACCACAGTGTTGGCACTCTATTTTTGCCACTTTGTTGTTTTTGTCTCACCCTTCCTTAGGGTGAACTTGTGTTTTATTTAATCTTTTGGGTCTCTTGACTTGAGCCTTTTTTTCCGAGACCGAGAAGTGTGTTTACTATGTTAGTAGCCAGTTGGCTAGTGTAGGTTTACAGCTTCCACACAGAACCTTAGTGAGTTTGCTCGTAAAGATCTGACGGTTTAGGTTTGAAAGCAACCAGACAGAGCTTCCTTAACCGAGCTCGCGCTCAAGCTTCCATGCCTTCATGGAAAGTTAACTATTTCACCTCCAGAGCAGTTCGAGCAGTTCTAACCTGCGGTCATACTGCAATTGTCATAATATAGCAAGACTCCATTAGAAGAAACAACATTAATAAGGTGAGTAATTTTTTCTTCTTATTCCTTGGTGTCAAGTAGCACCACCACCCTCTGATCACCCACTGCCATAATACAGAGGAGGTCCCTGGTGTCCAGTGGACCCCCCACCCTCTGATCAACCACTGCTGCCTCCACAAAGTATTTCCTGGTGTCCAGTGGAATCCCCCACCTCCAAGCACCCATCCCAGAAGAAAGCCTGTATGCTCTGGCATCTAACATCCCCCCTCCTCTGCACCAGCTGCATCAGGCACACTGCCCTGCCACCCCTCTTACGTAGCCACCGGTGCCATGTGGCTACCAAACAGCAGTCAGCACAGCCCTCCTCATACCACCTTGGCAGGCCACCGTATGCGATGACAGGGAGCATATGTACTGTCTGCAGTATAAGAAGCATGCTTTCTATACTGTAGACAGTATGTGCACTCCCTGTCATTGCATACAGTGGCTGGTCAAGGTAGTGAGAGGAGGGCTGTTCCAGTTGCCCTATCAGTGCTACACAACACTGGTGACTGCAGTAAGGGGTAGGTGGCAGCATGGTGTGTCTGATGCAACTGGTGCAGGGGGCCACTAGACAACAGAGAATACCGCCTTTCTTCTGGGATGAGTGTTTGGTGGGGGGCAGGCATCTGGGGTGTGGGAGGTGCCATTCGCCACCCTGCCTGACGTTGCAGGTGGCCTCTGTAGGGGTGCATCCTTCAAGTGCTTCATATGCAAATGAGCCCATAATGGACATGCATATGGCCCCTTGGTGCTGTGCATGCCCAATGGGCTCATTTGCATGTTGCTGACTGAATATTGAGCCGGGGCCCCCCCCCAGTGCTTTCAGATCTGGGGGCACTGTTCCCTTCCCATCCTTATTGGCTGCATTCAGCCCCGATCCGGGGCAGTACTACTCGATGTCGTGCTCCATTGACATGCCCCTATATTTAGTTTGATAGTGCCAGTGCGCTATCTGACTGAAAATAGCATCCTCAGGGTTGTGGTCATAGGCAAGTGCAATGCAAACTTTTGCACGCTGCTTGTGCCCATATTCCAATAGTAGTTTGTATTAATATAATTGTAGTGTTACAGTGTAATACACTATAATTAAATGAATAAAATATCACAAGTGATCAGACATAGCAAGCCGGAACCCCCACACCTCCACCAAAAAAAGGCAGTGTGTAACTTGCAGTGCCTGGTTTTTGGTGGTGATGTCGGTGGTGGTGGTGGTGGGGCTCTGTCCTGCTGTGTCCAGTCACTTCTGATGTGTTTTATTAATATAACTGTAGTGTTGTACTCACTTTTTTGTTTGGAGGGGGGTTCCAACCGATAACATCTGATTTTTATTAATATGATTGTAGCGTTAAATCATATTAATAAAATAGCAGAAGTTACCAGACATAACAAGTCAGAAACCCTCACCCCTGCACCCAAAAAAAGACAGTGTAGCTTACACTGCCTGACTTTTCAAAAATTAATCTTCACTGTTGATTCCTACTTATGGGTCTGGACCAGAGGAACTAGGATCTCGGGAGCAAATCTTTATGATGGGGCCAGCCATGACTACAGGGCATGGCGCCTGTACACCCCCCATGTTGGTGTGGCATACCAGTCAGTAACTGTTGCAGATTCCTCCCTGTGGTCAAGGCATAGGTCAGGAAGCATAGGAAACCAGGAAAAGTCATAACATTCGCAAGTAGCGGTTTATTATTATCAAAAAGAATAAAATAAAGAATTAAAATTGTGCAGGATAGCTCTTATACAGGTTGTTCAAACAAAATAAAGATGAGGGTATGTCTAAAGCTAAATCTCCAATCTTTCTTTCTCCCTCTCTAAACAAAACAAACATTGCTTTCTTTTACAAGATGTTTTCTGTTTTCACCTGGCAATTAAATTCTGCATCCTGTCTTCGTTAAGCTATATTTCCTGTTTTCACACAATGTACCAAACTTTGTCAGTTTTTTTCCTATGACCAGTACATCCATTATTCTCAACAGGTGCAGCCAGTTAAGACATTCTGGCAAGAGCTGGTGTTCTGCTGCTAATTCTGCAGACAAACCTGTGGAGGTCAAAATGCACCTCAAGGTTAACCCCCTGTACTCCAGATAAATTCAGATAGCTTTCTGCATCCATTTCAGTAGTATAACTGTATATACTTGTAAACTGAGGGATCTCCATTTCACAGAAGTAGTCACAAATATTTTAACTAGAGAGAAGCAAGGACTGAGAGAAAGAACAGAAATAGCAGGTGAAGGAAGGGGGAAAACAGGGAAATTGTGGGACCGCCGGAGTTGCCAATTCCCAGGTGCCACAAGGAAATTTTGATTCTGTAATCAGAGAGGCAAGAGATAGACAAGTGACGCAATAGAAGAGGACAGAGTAGATCCATGCTTTTAACTCTCTCTGCATGAGAAATGGGACAGGGTCTTACCCAACCCTATAACATACCCTTTCTTTAAGAGGGAACCTGTGTTTTTTTAAAAGGTTTCTAAAACCTCCTCTTATTTTTTAACATTATCTTATCACATTTACAGTTCTTTGTATACACGATCCCCTATTTCATGACACCTATTACAGCAAACTTTTCAGTTAAGCACATGCATTTTATTCAACCTTCTGAATTCTCAATTCCTGAACCATATTGTGACAGAAAAACATTGCCATTCTCTTTTCCAGATTTGTGCATCACTTTGAGTTTATATGGTTAAGCCAACATAGAGGATTGTGATCTGTTAAGTACAAAGTCAGCCCCAACAGATAAAACTTTAGGGCTCCATTGCCCTTCTCAGCACAGCATTCTTTTTCTTTCTGTTTCTTTTTTTAGTACTTTCTCTCCCTGTCATGCAACTTTCTACTGATATAGAAATGGGATGCACCTTCCTGTCTATATTCTGACTCAGGACTGCACCTAGGCCTTTCTCTGATGTATCTGTCTGTAATGGAAATTGCTTGTCAAAGTCTGGACTTCTTAAAGCAAAGGCTGAACATAATGCAGCTTTGAATTCCTGAAAAGCTTCATCAAACTCTGTGGACCATTTCATATTATTCAGGTACTATTTTTCATTAGTTCAGTGAGGGAGTAATTAACTGGGCAAAACTGGGAACAAATCTCCTCTAGTAACCAGCCAGACCTAAAAATAACTGACATTTTTTTTTAGTTTTAGGGATCAGACTGTTAGCTACAGCTTCTATCTTGGAAATCTCTGCTTTACTTCTCCACTTCCCCAAATATAACCCAAATATTTGGTTTGGCCAAATACACTTGGTAGGATTAATGGTCAGACCTGCATTTTGATAGATTGGATAACTGCTTGTAGGTGTTCCAGGTGGCTTTTCCAGTTTGAACTGTTCAACACAACATAATCTAGGTAAGCAGCACAATAACCCCTGAGGGGCTAGAATTACATCCATATACCGCTGGAATGTAGCGGCTACACCATGTAAACCAAACAGTATGGTGGTGAACTGATAGAATCCAACTGGAGCAGAAAATGCAGTTTGGTCTCTGGATTCTTTAGCTAAAAGAATTTGCCAGTAACCCTTGGTGAGACAGAGGATACTGATATACTTGACACTTCCCAGTCTGTCCACCAAATCAGCTGTCCTGGCCATAGGATAGCTGTCAAATATAGACACTTGATTAAGTTGCCTAAAATCAAGGCAGAGTTTTACACACCCTTCTTTTTTATTTACAGTCACCATTGGTGATGACCAAGTACTTCTCAATTCTTCTGTGATAACCACGTCTTTCATTTTTTGTATTTCTTAATCACATCTGCTCTTAACTGCTGTGGTAATCTTTATATCTTTTGTCTGATAGTGCGAGCATTCTCTGTCACTATTATGTGCTTGACCTTTTGGTCGGCCTGGCACTGTGGAAAAGATACTTCTAAATGTATTTACCAAGATACAGATTTCTGCGATTTGTTCTGTGGGTAAGAAAACATTCACCTTTACAGTATCAGCAGTTACAGTACAAATCGTATTAAATTGTTTGACCAATGAGTTGGTTTAGCATTGATCTTGTCTGTGTCAATCTTCACCATTCATCACCTTTGGGTAGTGGTGGAGGAATCACGACCAGCGGGAGCTCTTTTTTTTTTTTGGGGATGGGCAAAGTCAGCGCACCATTGGTGCCGCCCTCGAGGCCAACACACTGCGTGGTGCTCGCGGGTTGGCCATTAGGTGTTGTCGACTCTGCCTCCCACCAGTTCTTTCATCTTCGCAGTTGAGGTTGCACCTCGAGGGTAGCTCTGCTGTGTGAGAGGCCTGTTGTCCTGCTTGAAGCCTTTGGTTCCATTCTCCATTCTCGCAAGTCCGTCAACTCCGTTGACTAAACTTTATCCTGCCATTTCGCTGTTCACGCCACCGACGCCTGGTAACACTGTTCCTTTTCTTTATTTTGCGATGTCGAGTCTTGTTTGCGTTCTTTTCTGTAGATCATGTCTCGGTCGGGGGCAAGAAAACTATGAAGACGGACGGCCCCTGCGCGTCAATCCCGTGATGGCTGTAAGTATCCGTCACCGACCAACCTGACCATTGTCTCGCATGTCTTGGCCCACTACATGACATGGATTAAATGCGATGCCTGCTTTTCTATGGACCATCATGTCATTGAACAACAGCGGCTGGAAAGTTGAATGAGCTCCGACCGACTTTCGGGACAGGCGCCAAGACTGCTGGGCCAAGCCACGCCTTCTCGGCCTTTCCTGGGTTGCCTCCCAGCCCATATGGGCCATAGAGGAGGGGCTTTGCTTCTAGTAGCCTCGCTGTTGCAGAAGCCCCTCCGTGGTGCAGGAGGCACAGTCCATTCCTTGGGGATGGGCGAGGCACCGCCTTGGCAATCGCCCTCAGAGTGAAGGCTCCCCGGTGTTGTGCCTCGGCCCGGAAGGCCTGGGTCGATGCCGTCTGTCGGCGCCGTCTGGGCCTCGGTGCCATTCGTGGTGCCAGGGGCCCTGATGGCGCCAAGCATCAGCACCGGTCCGTGGCTTGGCTGTGTTTCTGCTGTCGGCTCCATTCAGAGCACTGATGATGCTGTGGGAGGCTCACGATGCCGTCCTTATTGTTTCTCGTCTCAGCACCGTCCACAGTGCCGTGGTTGAGCATGGCGCAGTGTCAACTCTGGAGCTGCTTGTGGCGCTGGCGAGGACACAGGCGCCGTGGGGTTTCAGAATCTTGGTGCCATCTGCGGTGCCAAGGCGTGGTCAGAGCCATCGTCGGCACCGTCTCTGGCCTTGGCACCACTTGCGGCGTCATGGATCAGGATAGCGCCATGGGAGTTTCTTTCAGACTCCGAGGGTTCGAGGTAGGAGTTCGACATGGTGACCCTTTTTGGGACCCACCTGGGTTCCGGAAGAAATCGTAAGTGGATCTCTGCCCTTCCTTTTCAGTGTCCTCGAGAGGCCTGTTCTTTGGAGGTAGGGGACCGTCCTTTTAGACTTTCATGGCCCCGGTCACCTCACAGGGGGATTCTTCAGGGTGCAGCCTAGGCAGTTCCAATATGGTTGACCAGCTGTCGGCTGTTGTCTTCCGGAGCTCCCTCTTTCCTTGGGGCTCCAGGTGCGCTCTCTGGCCCAGGCAGAGGAAAGCTGATTCCTGTTCTCGGCTCTGTCCCTTCTCCTCTGCCACCATTTCAAACACCATGAAGTCTTACTATATTCAGACATAATGCAGTTAGCCCCAGCACTTGAACTGCCCCGGAGGGGAAAGAGTTAACTCTATGCAGAAGCATAGAACATTGAGCTTGAGCTCGGTTTTCAAACCTCTGTCTGTGGTAGTTCCCAGTGTAACCATCAGATTCTTTACTCCGCCTAACAGTGAAGTCGCTCCGGAGATTTCCTCTGCTCGGTTCGGTAAAAAGAAAATAAAGCATTCGTTTAAACCGTGATTTTTATTTTCGATTTCCAGCCTCTGTCTACGGTACAGATCGTATGTAGCTAGGTAGTGACTGTGTTTTATTTTGCTAAAAAGAGTGGAAATTATCTTTCTTCAGTTTCTTTCTGGTCGGTCCGGTTTGGAACTGACTTTGTAAAATTTTTCTCTCTTTCTGGGCTTAGTGTGTTGTTCCAGTACCGATCGGTTTCAAAAGAACCGGACTTTTGCTGGTTCTTTTAAAAAGCCCGTGACAGATCACATGATGCAGAGTGCTGAATAGAAGTTTCTCCACATAGCTCCAGCCTCCCGATTATAAATTTGTCTTTTCGGCCTGTAAAATCGCTTAAAACCTCTTAGCATTCTTGGAATCTGCCTTCTAACCTTTCCAGGGTTGGAATTGCAGTTTGAATAATTGTAGGCTTACATGAAAAGCCTTAAGCAAAAGCATACCCTGCCAGATTACCCGAGAAAATTGAAACCTAGGGCCTCGAGTGGATCAGACAGGCCTGACCAACTTACTCAAGTAGCGGATCAGAGCCTTTGACCTTGAACAGGTTCCTTGAAGAATTCAGCCCTTCGGGAGGAAGTTAAAGAAATGGCAGAGAGCTTAAAGCCCTGTCTAAGAAGCTGGAAGAGGTTACTACAGTAACATCTGATAATACAGCTCGCATTGTGTCTCTCTAGAAGCATTTGGAAAGATAGATCCTGGGCTAGCTGCACTGCAACAGAAACTCTCGAGTTGAAGCAAAGCTGGAGGATCTCGAGGGCCGTGTCGCGGGAATAATGTGGTAATATTAGGGCTACCAGTGAAGAAGGACAGAATGCTATAACTTTGTACAGAAGCTGGTAGAACGTGTTGCAGGTCCCTCTCCCTTTGGCTCTGTGTACACTATTGAGAGGGCATAGATCCCTTCACCAAAACCTCCTTCGGGGCTGCTCCTGCCCTATGATATGCCGAATTCTCAATTTTTCTGGAAAGGCAACACCTCTTGTCTAAAGTGAGAGACCTACAAGAGGTCCGTTGGGAAAACTCAAAGCTAAGAATAGTGCAGGACCTCCCGGGATCTGTTCGACTGAAGCGCACAGCATTTCATCCCATTGTAACCAAAATCATCGCTGCTGGGCTCAAGTTTAAGATGGGGTACCCTGCTAAGTTGCAGGTTCTAGTGAACGGATCCTGGTCAGCATATGAGGATCCTGATGTTGCTCATGCTGGCCTCAAGCTTGCTCTTCCTGATCTGTTTCACGACCCATGAGGAGCCCTTACCCATGTGAAGGGAAGACCTGCGTTGTCAAGATGGGACTGCTTCTCATGTCCATTACTGAATAGAATAAATAGAGTGGCTGGAATCCAGAGGATCTCATTGGGGGGAGATGCTGAACTGTTATCTTGTTATCTTAACTGATACGAGACTTTTTGATTTTGAATTCAGAATATGGGACTGCAGCCTTCAGATTAGTTTTGTTTGAGTCTCAAGCCTGTTCTTGTGGGGGAATGGTGTTCTGTATTTAGGTCTCTTCAGGAACGATATTTGCTAGTACAAAGGGGGCGGTTAAAGAATATCACTCAGGTTCATGGTCTTGTTCTGGGAGTAGACTAATACAGGAGGAGTGCAGGGCATTTGAATTTTGCTCTGTGGCCACAAGGGGGAGCTCAGTGCGCAGGATTATCAGCTCAGTGTGAGCTGTTGTCTCGTAGCCTGGGGTAATAAACGCACTCATTATCACGCCAGTTGGTCCTGGCAGGGTATGATGCTGAGGCAAAAGAGCCCTACTTCCGGTATTTTGCTAGTACCTCGAGGTACTAGTATTCATTAAGTAGGTTATATGCATCTCGCTAATTGGGGCTTAGTCTCGCTTTGCTCGGCTCTCTCCCTTAATATCTGGTCAACTGTTGGTTACCTTTACTGTATTATCTGATTCCTTGCTGGCGTGATGCGTAGTTAAGAACTTTTATTTAAGTTAGATTCCTGCATTCCTTGTGCATTGGGTCCCTCTCTTACTAGGCCACAGATTTTTCAGTGTAGTATGGCAGCATCTATGCTGTAGCTAAGTGCATTCAATTCCAGCTCCTCTTGTTAAACTGTCTAGAACTGTTAGGTTGCAGAGTTTTCTCGGTTCCTACTTAAATTTTGCTGGTTGGGGAGTGTTATTGTACTAGTTTGGGGCTGAGGGTCTATTTCGGGAGGCTGGGGAGGAAGAGATGCATTTCTGTGAGCGCTGTTTGTGACAGTTGGGGTGGATGGGAGGGTGGGAGTTTGGGCTTTTGTTTGGATACTTTCTTGTTTATTGTGGGGGGATTATTATGAGGGGATAGTAGAAGGAATAGCTTGTTTTGGGGATGAGGGGTGGGGGAGGGTGGATCATACAGCAGTAACCATTTGAACCTGGTTGAATATTTTTCGATGTTCCTATGCAGGGCTGAGGATGTTAAGCTTATTAATCTGGTCAGATGGCTAATGATGTGACTTTTCCTATCTGGAATGTTAAGGGGATCAGGAAAAAATCCAAACAATATCAGGTGCTCAAACACTTAAATCTATTGCGGTCTCAGATAACCTTTTTGCAGGAATCCCATCTACTAGAGTGTAAAGCTTTACAATTCAGAAGACAACAAGTGGGTCAGGTTTATGAAGCTCAGGGCTCCACTAAAAGCGGTAGGGTCATGGTCATTTATTAATAAAGTATCCCTTTCTTGTTAAGCAGGTTATCAAGGATCCAGAGGCAGATTTGTTTTAGTTAAGGCACTCTGGTCCATACTACTCTTACTCGAAGCATATATGGACCCAACATTGATGACCCGGTTTTTTATGAGGCTGACGACCACTGTGCTCCCAATGTTACCTATTAGGATTATTATGGGGAAGATTTTAATCAAGTTATTGACTCTGACTTGGATAGGTCAGGAAGTGGGCTGAGAGGGATGTCCCGGACAGAGGGCATTTAAGGATCTGGTAGATCAATGCGGGCTCATGGATGTCTGGTGTGTTGCATCCTGACTCTAAGGAGTTCACTTTCTTCAATAGGCATTGCCTCGCAGTCCCGCATTGATTATGTTTTTATCTCACAGGGTCTCTTGCCTGGGGTCAAGTTTGCCTCGATCCAACCTGGTCCCATTTCTGACCACTCCCTTGTGGTACGTAACATGGCATTTCTTGATTCACCCAAAGAGGAGTCTAGGTGGAAGCTCAATGAACAGCTTCTTAAAGATGTTAAGTATTGTAAGCTCATAAGAGAGCAAATTGAATTCTTTTTCTCAACCAACCCATTGGACAGTGCAAAGCGGATATTCTATGGGGGCTTTTAAGGCCTATATGAGAGGGGTTCTTATAGGTATAGTGGCAAAAAGGAAAAGGGTGCAGGAGGAAGAGCTCTTATCACTATTATCTCAAATTCGGTCCCTTGAAGGGAATCTCTCTGTTAGTCCCACTAATGAGGACAAGAAGAGGCTTCTGGTGGCTAAAGATAGATATCTAGAGTTGTTAAGGGAGAAGGCAGAACTAGCTATAATCCGAACTAAGGCCAGCTATACGGATCAGGGAGAGAAAGCAGGGCATTTGCTTGCATTGCGATTAAAACAACAGGAATCCGCAAGATTCATTCCACCAATTCGGGCAATGGCAGATGGGTCTCTGAAAGTATTCCCTATTGAGATAGTGCAGGAGTTTACTTTATATTATGAAAATTTATATAGGGATATGGAGAATTCTCCCTGTCCTGGGACTCTTGAGGAGTACCTCAAAAACTCCCACTTGCCCTCTCTATCGGAGCAACACAAGAGCTTTCTGGTTTCTCCTATATCCCAGGAGGTAATTTCCGAAGTTATTAAAGGGCTACCTTCAGACAAGGTCCTGGACCGGAAGGGTTTTCCTCTTTATTTTACAAAGTTTTTGTGACCTCTTTACCAATACTTTATCGTTTATTTCAGTACATTCTATCTGGGGTTGAGACTGATCCTTACCTGTCTGAAGCCCTGATTGTTCTCCTCCCTAAACCAGATAAAGATCCTGAATTAGTCCAAAGTTACAGGCCCATATCTCTTTTAAATCAGGATATTAAAATTCTCTCGAAGATATTGGCCGACAGACTAACTGTAGTTCTCCCTGATCTAATAGGGATGGCGCAGGTTGGATTCATGAAGGGACGTTTGTCTTCGGATCATTTGCGTACCCTTTCCCATGTCTTCTCAGCCTCCAGGGATGCCGCGTTTCCCGCTGGACTGGTCTCCCTGGATGCCGAGAAGGCATTTGATTGGGTGAACTCGAAATTTCTGTTCCATGTTCTTGAAGCCTTTCAGTCCCCTCCTGTCTTTATATCCTGGATAGTTACATTATACAAAGCACCTACAGCAAGGATTTCGGGAAATGGTGCATTTTCTAAGTCCTTCTCATTATATTCTGGTACCAGACAGGGTTGTCCCCTCTCTCCCCTGTTATTCAACCTATACCTTGAACCTCTCATTCAGAATATTCTTAATAATACAGGAATACAAGGCATCTGGGTGGGGCGTCACGAGGTCAAAATCACTGAATACGCGGATGATCTCCTTGTGTACCTATGCCATCCAGTATCTTCCGTTCCGGTTTTGCTGGGTGAAATTGCTAAATTTAGTGCCCTATCGAACTACAAGCTTAATGCTAATAAATCTTCCTTTTTCCCTTTAAATCACAAGATTTTTAAGACCGATATTGCCCCTTTTGGCCTAAGTTGGTCCCCTAGGTCACTGAAATACTTGAGCATTAAACTGACTCGTAATCCCTCAGTATGGTTCAGGGAAAATCTGGAGCCCCTTTCCCAGCTTATAACTCAAGATCTCGACAGATGGTCCAAACTCCCTATCTCGCTTTGGGGCCAGATCAATATAATCAAGATGAATATCTTCCCACAAATTTTCTATCCCTTATCTCTTCTCAATTCTTTCATCCCGTTATCCTGGTTTAAGAAATTGCATGGTATTTTTACCAAGTTTGTCTGGTCTGACAAATACCCTGTCTGGCTTACTGCAAATTGGCTGCTCCAAAATCTGAAGGGGGCTTGCAGATTCCCCATTTAGCTTTATATTACTGGGCTAGTCATCTGGTAAAATGCCTGAGATGGGTAAACCCAGGTTCTGAAAGGATGCAGCCGACTTGGCTTAGAATAGAGTTGGACTCAATCCGGTCCATGAACCTGGATCCCTTAACTCTGTTCTATCTAAAAATCTCTCAGGTGCACGTTGCGGAAAAATCTCCTATAGTTACCACTTCTTTAGGATATCGCTGAACTTTTGCTCTTTCTTGCGTTATACTCCTCAGTTAGACTTGGCCCAATCTATTTGGAACTCTCCATCTTTCACTATGAATAAGCAGCAGATTCCCGCATCTGGTTGCCCCAATTGGGGGATGGGATAGTACTTTCCTTTGTGGATGAGGAGGGGCAATGGCTATCCATATGTGATCTTCTACAGAAATTTAGTATCCCGGCATTCTCACATTTTAAAGCGGTACAGATAAGACATCTACTCACAATAGTGTTTGGTAACACCTCTCCTATTCAGACGGTTGGGACCCTGATACCTGAAATTCTTTCTTTACTTGGGTCTTCGGGCAGTGTATCCAAAGTATACCAAGTGCTATTTCACAAAAGGTATGGGGACTCTTTTGGACCGACAAGGTTCTGGAGCTCCTTACTTCCTCAATACTCACTTAATTGGCAAGCTTTGTGGAGGTCCTGTCATAAATTTGTCTCCCAAGATAGATTGCGCCTCATGCAATTTCACATTTTACATAATATGTATTATACTCCGGTTAAGTTAATGAAGTGGGATCTGCTGGACTCCAATTTATGCGTTAAATGTTTACAGGAGGAGGGGACACTCCTTCACATATTTTGGTCCTGTCCCAAAATTTCCCAGTTGTGGGATTCTATCAAAGCTTTCCTAGATCCCATACTGGGTTTACAGGAATATTTCACACCTGATATTTGTCTCCTCGGGGACATGTCTTCTATTAGAGTTAAAGTAAGGAGATTTCATATTTCAATGATAGCTTTATCGGTCAAAAAACTTATTTTACGTCATTGGAAAGACAAGCTTACTCCGACATTACAGGAATGGGTGAACAAAATCCTTGATAACCTGCATAAGGCTATCGCTCGCCTCCACAACATATTATCTACTTACACTCAAATATGGGATCCCCTTCACTCTCTAATTTTAGCTGCTCAGAAATAGTAGTGTTTTAGTATAATTGCCCTGTATGCTTCGACACAATGGTCTTACATTTAAGTGGTACATTGATATGCTACTGCTGTGGGGGGGGAGGGGCAGTTTTAAATATAATAAGTGCTGTATTCTTGTCTTCTTCCATGTTACTGCCTCTGTAAGTGGAAAATGTTGCTAATAAAGATTGAATTATAAAAAACATAAATAAATAAAAAGCCAGTGACATGGTTTGTAACCAATCGGTTGCTTTATTGCCTGGCTTAAGCTTCTTATAGGGTAATTTGTTAGGTTGGCATGTCTGAGAAACCAAGAAAAACCGGTCCCACTGGGTTTCAACACTGTACTGAGTGTGGGAGGCCTTTGCTAAGGTCCACCCTCATATGTGTTTATTGTCTGAGGTTTGACCACCTCAAGTCAGACTGCCAAATCTGTAAGAACTTTCCTAAAACCACTCTAGATAAAAGGACTGAGTAGGCTGAAGGAAAGGAAGGCGAGAGATCCGTGAATCTGGATGGCCAGCCCGGTTCAGTTGCGGCCAAACCTGAGGAGGTGCCTACTGACCTAGGCAATACCTCCTCGAGCAAAAGGAGAGCCCAAGGGGTCGGTTCCGTCAAAGAAAAAGTGCAAATTTGCTGGTTCGGATCCTGTATCCCACTCTACAACCTCGGATGAAATAGCCAAAGCGATTAGTATTGTTCAATCGCTTAGACCGGTTCCGTCTGAACTGATACCGTCAATTCGACGCTCGGTTTGGTCGGATCCATCTACTCCGGATTATGACCCAGATGCTTATTATGAGGAGTGGGAGGGAGACGAAGACTATCCCAGTGATGACGATGATGATGACGATGAAGGGGGTCTGGATGTGCCCATTGAACTGGACATCTCCCCAGACAGGCCCTCAGGTGTCTCTCCTCCCAGGCTCTCTGAGTCCCCTTCACACTTTTTGTTCTACAAAAAGGTGGCACAAACCCTGCAGCTTCCCTTGGTTGAAGCAGCAGAGGAGGATGAAGAGCCTGATTTTGTGGAAATGATGGACATCCCAGAGTCCAAAAGCTGTCTATCCTCTTCATAAATCCTTGGGGAAACAGACACACAAAATTTTACAAACCCCTAATTCAATACCTCCTGTGGATAAGAGAATGGACAGGAGGTATTCATTATCAGGCTCAGCTGCGGAGTTCCTTTATAGTCATTGCAGCCATGTTGGGGTAATGCAGGCTGCAGCCAGTGACAGGGCTAACATTCCTTTGGCTTCACACACCCTGGATAAGGACTCCAGGAAAGTGGATGCCATGGCCAAAAAACAGTATTTGGCATCCTCTTTGGGACTCAGGCAGGCTACTTATATGGCCTACACAGCCAGGTACCAGAACTCCAGATGGGACACGGTTCTGGAACTGGCTAAACAGGCCTCTCCCCAGCTAGCCAAGGAGCTGGAGGTGGTGGCTGCTGATGGAATTGAGGCATCCAAAATGCAGTTTCATGCTGCTGTGTACTCCAATGATGTGGCATCTAGAGTCATGGCTATATCTGTGTCTCTCAGAAGACATGCTTGGCTCAGATGTACTAGTCTTTCACAGGATACCCAGACTAAGGCCATGGATTTTCCTGTAGTAGGTAACTCTCTGTTTGGGGAGCAGACAGAGGCTTACATGAAGAAAATGGATAAATATAAGACCACATACAGGAGTGCACAGGCCAAGGAAAGGCAGGCCACTCCACACAAGTAGCAGTCTAGGGGCAGGGGCAGGCCCTTTCAAAGGGCTTGTTACCAAGCCCAGGCCTCCTCCTTCCACACAGAGGGGTTCTTCAGAGGAGGTTAGGAGGGGGATGACAGGCTACTCCTCCTCCCTCAGTCTAAAGCTTCTGCCAAGCAGACACCCTGATGTGTCAGCCGGGTTGACTCCCCATTTCCAGTAGGAGGCAGACTGCTACTACTTCAGCCTGGAAGTCTGTGACCTCAGACAAGTGGGTCCTGGAAGTAGTAAGCCCGGGACTGGCCCTCAACTTCAAAAAATTTCCAAAAAGAAGGGCCAAGTCTTTTCCACCTGCATCAGTCTCAGAAACCCTTGTCCTAGAGGCAGAGGTTTCCTCTCTTCTAGCTCTCAGAGCTATAGAGAAGGTTCCTACTCAGCACAAGGGAAAAAGACTATATTCCAGGTACTTCCTTACCGCAAACAAAACAGGGGAGTGACGACCCATCTTAGACCTAAGGTATCTGAACAAACACATTTCAAAGCCCAAATTCAAATTGGTAATTCTGGGAATAATCCTTCCCTCTCTAAGGACAGGGGATTCGCTAGCATCTCTGGACCTCAAGGATACCTACTTCAATATTCCTATCGGGTGCTCCCACAAAAAATACATCAGGTTCGAGTTGTCTTCAGGCCATTACCAATTCAGAGCCATGCCATTCGGTCTAACATCAGCTCCAGGTGTTCACAAAGTGCCTTGCAGTAGTGGTGGCTTACCTCAGAAGACAGGGTATCACCATCTTTCTGTATCTGGATGACTGGCTGTTAGTGGGTCAGTCTCATTTACAGGTCAAGTCAGCTCTTCAAACTACCCAGGACCTACTCAGCTCCTTGGGTTTTCTTCTCAATCTTCCAAAGTCTGTACTCGAACCAGTTCAACTTTTCACCTTTATAGGCATAGAGTTGGACACTGTACAAGCAAAAGCCTTCCCTCCCCTGGCAAGGGTAATGGCCCTAGTGGATCTTGCTTCCTCCTTTCGACCTCAGGTCTCCCGTCCAGCAAGACAGTTCCTCCAGCTCCTGTGCCACATGGCAGCTTCCACGGCAGTGGTGCAGGGAGCAGGGTTCCAGATGAGGGACATTCAGTTTCATCTGAGGTCTTTTTGGTCTCAAAAGAAGGATTCACTTACCAAACTGATTCCAGTAACTCAGACTCTGGTCCAAGCTCTCCAGTGGTGGCTGGACCAGGACAACCCTCAGACAAGGGTTCCATTTCTCCTCAAGTCCCATCAGTAGTTTTAACTATGGATGCTTCTCTCCTAGGGTGGGGAACCCACTTGGGAGCCCTGACACCTCAAGGGCTCTGGTCTCCACAGGAGTCTCTCCTTCATATCAAGCTCCTGGAACTTAGGGCAGTTTTCCTAGTGCTTCAGAGCTTCTCAGATTCAGTCAAGGGCAAGGTGGTCCAAGTCAGAATGGACAACACCTCCACATTGTGGTACATCAACAAGCAGGGAGGCACTCGGTTCTTGGCCTTGTGCACAGAAGCCATGAAGCTGTGGCCTCTGGCCTATTCTCTTCAGACTTCTCTGGTAGCAGTTCACCTTCCAGGCAAGGACAACATACTAGCAGATGCTCTAAGCAGAATTTCACAGGGACACCACGAATGGTCCCTGGATCCTCAAATACTGAAGGTCATCTTCTCCATGTGGGGCACTCCAGAGATAGATAGATAGACCTCTTTGCAGCACCGGACAATCATCAACTTCCTCTGTTTTATTGCAGACCTCCAGTCCTGGGGACGGTTCCCCAGGATGCTCTCTTTTTGGACTGGAAGGGCAGGTTTCTCTATGCCTTCCCTCCCTTCCCTCTGCTGTTCAGAGTTCTGATCAAGATCAGGACTCAACCCTGCACAGTGATACTGGTGGCTCCAGACTGGGCCAGACAGCCTTGGTATCCTCTACTGCTGTCCATGTCAGTGTCACGTCCCCTGTCTCTGCCCAGGACATACACTCTCCTGTCCTCCTCCCAGGAGCGGATCTGGTACCCCAATCTCCAGTCTCTCCATCTCAAGGCCTGGCTCTTGAAGAGTTAGAATATGCAGCCCTACATCTTTCTCAGGGAGTTCTGGATATCCTGAAGGTCTCTAGGAAACCTTCCACTAGAAAAAGTACAACTCCAAATGGAAAAGGTTCAGTATTTGGTGCTCTCAGAAAGGCATCCTGCCTGATTCTGCAGACATTTCCACATCCTTAGACTATCTAGTTCATCTCAACGGTTTAGGCCTTAGGCCTGCCACTCTGTAGGTTCATCTAGCAGCTGTCTCTGCATTCCTCTCAGCAGGGAAGGGCTCTTCCCTGGCATCTCATCCTGTTTTCAGAAAGTTTTTCAAAGGTCTGGTTCACATTAACCCTCCCTTTAGGGAACCCACTCTACCTTGGGATCTTAATGTCTGCATAGCTCAGCTAAAGCAGCCACCCTTTGAACCTTTTGCTTCAGCCAAATTGAAGTACTTGACCTGGAAAACAGTATTCCTGGTAGCTATTACTTCTGCCAGGCAGATTAGTGAGTTACAGGCTCTGTCACTGGAACCTGACTTCATCTCCTTCCATAGGGACAAAGTAGTCCTCAGAACCAATAGGAGGTTCTTGCCCAAAGTGGTTTCAGATTTTCATCTGAACCAGTCTATATCTCCCACTGTGTTTTTCACTGACCATTCTTCTTCAGGTGAAAGAAGGTTACACAGTCTGAACGTTAAGAGGGCCCTTAGCTACTACATTGAGCGTACTAAGGCACATAGAAATGACTGTCTTCAATTGTTTCTCACTTATGGTGAAGTGGGAAAGGGTAAGCCTGCCACTAAGAGAACTATTGCCAGGTGGATTGTCTCTTGTATACAATTTTGTTATGACAAGTTGGGTAGGACGTCCCTTTCAGGCCTGAGGGCTCACTCGACCAAGGGTACAGCTGCTTCTCTAACGGCAGCCAGAGATATACCTTTATTAGAGATCTGTAAAGCAGCCACCTGGAAAACAGTATATACTTTCACCAAGCTTTACTCCCTGGACATCCAGGCTAGGAGTGATGCTAGGTTTGGTACAGCAGTACTGCAGAGCCTGTTCCCAAATGGGTTCTGCATTCCCTCCTCCATAGGGAACTGCTTGGTAGTCTGCATTATGTCTGCATACAGCAAGACTTCATGTTGTTTGAAAAAAAAATTACTCACCATAGTAATGTTGTTTCTTCTAATGGAGTCTTGCTGTATTCAGACCTCCCCACCCTGCCTCCCCTCTTAGAACCTGGTTTTGGGAAGTGGGCTGGTAGGTACAGTGTTGCACCTCAGGGGTGTACCTTGTACCCTCCCTCTTGGGTGGGGTAGATGTTATTATTATTATTTTTTCTGGTGTTTTACTAAATATTGTCACTACCTTTCCTTCTTGGGTTCTCGACTTGAGTCTTTTGGGGCCCAAGAAGATATATTTTGCCCTTTGGCTATATTTGAACAATTTCCATACTTTAGTTACTAGTTAGTTAGCTCGTAAGAATCTGACGGTTACACTGGGAAGTACCACAGACAGAGGTTTGAAAACCGAGCTCGAGCTCAACGTTCTATGCTTCTGCATAGAGTTGACTCTTTCCTCTCCGGGGCAGTTCAAGTGCTGGGGCTAACTGCATTATGTCTGAATACAGCAAGACTCCATTAGAAGAAACAACATTACTATGGTGAATAATTTTTTCCTCCTGCTCTCCCTGGTATTCTTGGTCCCAGCGGTCCTCTCTACTGGGAGCAGTTCAGAGCTGTGGCTGCTCAATTTCCCTCTTGCGTCAGGGCTATGGACAGACAGGTTTTTCATCCTCCCCCTGAGCAGCCAGCTTCTGAACTCTTGAGGCCCTCTGACTCCTTACCCCCTCTTCTGGAGAAGAGGAACCATCTGTCCACATCTCCCCAGCTGCTGATCTCGCAGAGTATCAGCGATTCCTCATGAGGATGTTGGAGGACCTGCACATCACCTCACCCATGCAGCACAATCAGGAGCACTCGATGAGTGCCTTTTTAGATGATTTCAGTGTGGACACCCTTGTGTTGCCCACCTGGC
The DNA here is from genome assembly GCA_016271365.2 of Neoceratodus forsteri. Taxonomy (NCBI): domain Eukaryota; kingdom Metazoa; phylum Chordata; order Ceratodontiformes; family Ceratodontidae; genus Neoceratodus; species Neoceratodus forsteri. Next base: position 245,301,717 of record CM057451.1, read on the forward strand.
CTGCTCCCTTTCGGGAGGTGTTGTTGCGTTTCTGGCAGAGACCCTTTTCCGGAGTCCCAGCCCCTAGGGATCTCTGCCAGAGGTATTGTGCCCCTCCCCCGGAGTCTCCAGGTTCTTGCCTCATCTTCGGTCAGGATTGACGCAGCTGGACACTCCTGATGGGCTTCGCGCCCCTCACTGTGACTGGCCCAAGATCAAGATTCTATGGATTTTGACTTCTGGGGGAGAAGGACTTTTTACTCGGCATGGTTGTTGCTCTCTATTTCAGCACATCAGGCCCACTATGCTATCTATGATGGGTTTCTGTGGTCCAGATTAGGTCAACTCCTAGCTGCTATGCCTGACATGGAGGTAACCAGACAAGTCATTGTTCTCTCTGGAGTTAGCAAGACACCAAACGAGGGCATCTTATGAAGCCAACGAGGTAGCTTCCAGGGTCGTAGGGACAGCAGTCTGCACTAGGCAGACAGCATGGCTGCGTCTTTCCCGGTTGTCACTCTTTGCCCAGTGTAGGGTGATTTTTTTTCCCCCTACCAGAGAACCCATCTTTTCTCCTGTAGGGTGATACGGCATCTGTTGGGGCAAATTCCTACTCCTTTCGAGGAGTCCCCGTCTCATTCTCCCCTCTCTCAGGCCTCTCCAGGCCTGTGAAGGTTCTCTCTCTTGGTGTGCCACCCACTGAGAGCTAAGGGACTTAGTCCTTTAGGGTCTAGGGCCCCCTTCAGGGGGGCTCGGCACTCACCCAAAGGTGATGAATGGTGAAGATTGACACAGATAAGATATGAAAATTACGTACCTACCATATTCTGATCTTTCTGTGTATCTTCACCATTCATCACAATCCCACCCACCATCCCCTTGGGGCCTCAGTCTCTGGGTCCCCCCTCCTTCTCTGTGCTCTCTTTTTCACCCCCCTCCTTTCTGTTAGTCAGGAGTGGGGTGACCTTGAGCACATAGGGGAATGTTTTTCTATAGGGAGAGTTGGCGAATGGGGGCATCCTTCCTCAGTGCCTCGGCTCCACCACCGTGGGGTGGGGATGGGTAGTTGCCTTCTTTTCCACTCTCTCTTCCCTTCTTCCCATTAGCCTTACTTGATTTCCTTGTCCTTGGATACAACATAAATTAAATTTAAGAAACAAGGTTTCTTACACCAACAATTTCATTTGGGGGGGGGGGTATCCTTGTATCCTGTCTTTTCTTCCAGAATAGCCGATTCTGCTTTTGTGGGAGTTATTGCCAGTGATTCTGTGCCTTGAATTCTGGCAGTTTAGCCTTCTGGCTACTCCTTCGCAGTTCCTATACAATCTGGAGACAGGGTATGCTCCCTTCTCTCCCCCCCCCCACATCCTTTTCTCTAGATTCATTAACCCTCCCTCCCTATTCCTTTCTACTCCAGAGATTGGGGCCCCTTCCCAATCCACTTAGTTTTCCACCTTATTCTGTCCTCTCAGTTGTTTATTTCTCCTTTTAGTTTGTATATCTTTTCCTTTGTCCTTTAGACTTCCTTGTCCCCTCTCTCCCAACCCTTTCTTACTGTACGGCGACTCAGAACTGGTGGGAGGGCGGAGTCGACAACACCTAACGGCCAACCCATGAGCCCCATGCAGTGCATCGGCCTGGAGGGCGCGCCTGATGGTGCGCGCCTCCCATCTACCATCCAAAAAGAAAAAGAGTTCTCAAGGTCATGGCCTCCGGCCACTACCCAAAGGTGATGAATGGTGAAGATACACAGAAAGAGAAGAATTACGGTAGGTACGTAATTTTCATTTTTTTACAATTGGGAATGCACTGGCAACTTGTACTGCATTGTTTGTCAATGCTTAACCAGCTCAAGAGCAATGTTTGTAAAAGGTTTTTGCAGCGCAGTTGGAATGCATTTGTAGTCCAGTCACAATGCAATGGAAAACTGAGTTTTAACTCTTAAGAAACAGTTTGTGCAGGGCTTTGTGCTTTGTGCTGGATCTAGCAACACTTATGCAACTCAGTTAGAAATGCTAAAACAGCTCATTGTAGGAACAGTTTAATGTGACTTGTACTGTACAGTATGTTGCAGTCTGCCATAAGCTATATCAGTATCTTCTTTTAACAGTTTCTGGTAAGACTGACAAAGCAACCTTTGGTGTTTTTTCAACCCATATCTTCAGGAGGTTAGTATGGTATATCTTGGTAGGATGTTTCCTATCAGGGGTCTCAGTCTCATAGTTAACAGTACCAGTATGTCTAACCACTTTATAGGGCCCTTGCCACTTCATTAACAGTTTATTTTCTGTAGTGGGTAACAGTAACAAAACCTTTTCACCTGTCTCAAAACCTTTTTCCTTTTACCCCATGGTTATAATACACGTTCTGCTGTTTTGGGGCCTCTTCCTGATCACTGGGAAATTTCAACATATTTTGCCAGTTTCTTTCTCAGTGCACACATAAAAGATGTAATAGATTCTTTCTGAGCAAGGTTATCTCCCTATGTTTCTATTAGTACATCTAGTGGCCCCCTAGGTTGCCCACCACACATTTCAAAGAGTGAAAAGCCTGTTGATGTTTGTGGCATTTCTCTGTAAGCAAAAAGCAGGTAAGGTAAATATTGGTCGTAATTCTTCCCTTCACTTTTCACAAACCTTTTTAACAAGTGTTTTAGAGTTTGACTAAAACACTCAACAAGACCGTCTCTCTCTGAGGGTGATAAGGAGAGGTTCTTATGGCTGTAATGCCTAGTAGTTGGTACAGCTCCTTCAGTAATGCAGCAGCAAAATTACTACCCTGATCAGGAATAATCTCTTTAGGTATGACCACCCTGCTGGACATTTTGGCAAGCTTTGTAGCCACTTTAGGGGCTGTGACAGTATGTATTTGAATTGGCTCTGGGTATTGAGTAGCATAGTCACATACTACCAAAATGAATCGATTATAATTTTTTTACTTTTGCCTAAGCAGCCAACCACATCTGTTGCAATTCTCTCCAAAGGCATTTTTATCAAGGGTTACTTTCTGATATTCAGCACAAGGACTGCAATAGGTAGCAACATTCTCATGAATCCCAGGCCAGTAAAATCTGCACAACAGGATGGAAAGGGTGTGGTCCCTACCCAAGTGACCAGCCATAGGTCTATCACGTGCTATCTCTAACAACCCAATTCTGCAGTCCTTTGGTATGACCAATTGTGCTGTCTGCTTCTGCATCTGAGGATTAACCCAAACTCTGTACAGTTGCTCATTTTATTTTTTAAATAATAGCACACCCTGTTTTTGTTTCACCCCCCAGCTGCTTAACATAACCTTGGAAAGAAGCATTGTTAGTTTGCTCAGAAACAAAATTACAATCCGTTATCATTTTAGTTTCACTATTTTCATATATCAACCCCTTATTGGAGCTGAAATTAAGTTTTACAGCCACTAGCCAGCAGGGCTAGTGATTCCGAAAATTCAGTAACCTCACAGACTTTACTACTGGCCCAGCTGGTGTACTTATTAAAATGTTACTTTCCCTAGTACAAGCCCACAGGGCTAGTTAAAGGGAAATTTTACTAGCCCAATGTAAACCCTGCCAGCGTTTGGTTAGTGGACTGGTGCCAATTTCTACCCCTGCCTTAGGTCCATCAGTCTTTTATTGCCACAGTTTTTTCATGGATCCTCTTTCTTTCTTTCTTTCTTTCTTTCTTTCTTTCTTTCTTTTCTTTCTTTCTTTCTTTCTTTCCTTCCTTACTTCCTTCTCTTGGAGCGGGGCTCAAACAAGTCTGAATCAAAGGCACCAAAAGGAAAAGAGTCCTCAACATTAGAGATTTTCTCGGCCTATGCTGTAATCACAGCTGCTGACACAGCAGGATTTACTCCATCTGTGATTAACTTTGTAAATCTTGGAAAGTAATTTCCATTAATCATGGGTACAGGTAACTTAGGTAATATCCCCACTTTCATTTGGTGCAACACCCCATTAATGTTCGGAGTCAGTTAGGTGGTGGGACAGTATCAAGTGTCCCCATGAATGCAGATGACCCCAGTACCTGGTCCTTTTTCGTAGTCTTTTCTCAGAACTTTGGCATGCACCAGGTCTGTCAGCTTCCCAAATCTATTAAGTCCCTTCACAGTCTTATCTCCCACCTTGACATCTGTTAAATACATGCACCAATTTACTAAGGCCAAATTTGCTCCAGTGGTACCCTCCTTATTTTTATGGCAGTTTCTTGCAATGTGGCCTAGCTTATTACAGTTATAGCAAATAAGTCTTTGGGTGCAGATTTGTTACCCCCATCGGAGTTCTTTTCTGATCTGGAGTTAAATCAGGAAAAATAGGGTCTTACCATTCCTTGGTTGTTGCTCTGCTGTCTGTCTTGCCATCAGATTGGTCTCAGTTAAAGAAATGGCATTTTCCCCAGTTTCTGGTCGGTGTCCTTTTACAGCGAGCTGCACAATCGTGGCAAGGATGTTGATGAATTGCTACATTGCATATATGTCAATGATCTGTGGGACTGTTTTGCCCACTGGTTGGAAACATTTAATGAGGAGTTCTCTGAGTTGGGTGAAGGCTTCTCGAGGATTGTCAACTAAGTGGTACTCGAGGGACCAGAAACTCTGTCTGTTTGTCTCTCCTGAATTGTTATATCTTTTAAGGCTTTCTCTTTTCACAAGGTCATAGTTTTCTGACTGCGCAGTGGCCATATTGCTGTAGGCAGGTTGGGCATTACCTGTCAGATTAGGTAGCAGCCTGATTGCCCATTGCTGTTTTGGCCATTGGCAGGCCCCAGCAACCTTTTCAGAAGTTGTCAGGTATGCTTTGATATCATCCAAGGGAACAGCTTTGTAAGTTTAATGTCTTTTAAGTTGTTTGTGTTTTATTGATCTACTGGACCTATACCAGATCCTCCAGCTTTGATAGATTGCAAGTCATCAAACCATCACTGCATCTCTTCTTTTCTCTGTTGCTGCTTTCGCTGCTTCTCTTATTTTCTGTGCTGTTCCATCTCTCTCTTTGTTGTATAGCCCACCATTTGAAAAAGGTACACATGCTTTCAGGTTCTCTCCCTGCCTGTTTTTCTTCTTCCATCTTCCATAAATGGTTCTAGCTGTACAGTCTCAGTGTGGACTTTTTTTCTGCTTCTAGTTTGGCTACCATTCATATGGTAATCACTCCTGAGCTTACTGTTGCAGAATCCATACCTTTCTTTTATGCTTCCCTGGTTCCAAGTCTAGTACCCACGCACAAAATTCCCAGGATAGAGTATGCACAAAATTCCCAAGATAGAGTATGCACAAAATTCCTGGTATAGAGTATGCATGGTGAAAATCCCACTGCTAACACCAGCTGTGGTGAAGACATAGGTCATGAAAGCATAGACAAATCAGGAGAAGTAATAAAATTCGTAAGTACTGTTTTATTGTTATCACTAACAATAAAATAAAAAATTTAAACTGTGCAGGATAGCTCTTATACAGGCAGTTCAAACAAAACAAAGTCCTTCATCTGAGGATATGTCTAAATCTAAATCTCAGTCTCAATCATTCTCCCTTCCCCTCTCTAAACAAACATTGTTGTCTTTTATAAGACAACAAAATTCTGCATCCTGTTCTCGTTAAGCTATATCTCCTGTTTTTACACAATGTACTAAGCTTTGTCAGTTTCTTTCCTATGACCAGTACATCCCGTTTTCTCAAAAGGTGCAGCCAATTAAGACATCCCTGCCAGAGTGGGTTTTCTGCTGATAATTCCGCAGTCAGGCTTGTGGAGGTCAAACTGCACCTCAGAGTTAACCCCCTGTATTCCAGATAAACCCAAATAGCTTTCTGCATTAATTTCAGCAGTCACAAACCAAGGAATCTCCATTTCACACAAGGATTCACAATTATTTTTTAACCACTAGGAAACAAGGAAAGAAATAAAGAACAGAAACAGCAAGTGAAGGAAGGGAGAAAACGGGGAAATTGTGGGATTGTCAGAGTGGCCATTTCCTAGGTGCCACAAGAAAATTTAGTTGCACAATCAGACAGGCAAGTGATAAACAAGTGACAGAATAGGAAAGGAGAGAATAGATCCTTGCTTTTAACTCTCTCTGCATAACAAATTGGACTGGGTATTACCCAGCCCTGTCACACTCCTTAACCTCAGTTCTGTTCTTCCCACCTTGGGGTGCACATCTTGGAGCGCAGTGCCTCAGTTCACTTCACTGTCACTTATTTCAGTCAGATGACATAAAAAATGTGGCAGTTTTTCCAGGCGATTCAGGCCATGGGAAATGTTAATAAGATCCCTGCTTCCCCCCTCTCCAGGCTCAGGCCCCAACCTATCTGCTTGGGGAAGAGGAAGTAGAATATTATGTACAAATGGAAGAAAGTGACCTCATGGAATTAGAGGGTACACCTGAGAAAAATTGTGCACCTCCTGCAAAGTATAATGAGGACTGCTCATCCTTTTCCTCATTTGTCAGGCAAATGGTTGATACCTTCAGCATCCCCCCCCTAGAGATAGAGGAAGATGAAGAGGATGCTGATTTTATGAACATGTAGGGAGTAGATATACCAACAAGAATGGTACTTCCCACACATAAACTACTTACAAAGTGGAATACCTGTATGCCCATCCTCATCATCACGCATTAGTCCAGCCTGCTGCATGTGAGAGCAAAAATTACTCTATCTGCACAGCCCCCTGAAAAGGACATTAAAAAATGTTATAGACTGACCACTAGGGGCGCTAAATAGGATGGCAGCTTAAAGATCAGCTCCACAACCCAGAGGGAAATATCCTTTAAAATTCTTTTTCTACCAGCTGGTATTATATCTTTACTCTACTGTAACTTGTGGGGTAATACTCAAGCTACACTAATTTAGCTTCATTGATACAAAAAGCCTTCATTTGCTGTGTGGAAACTGCTATTTTACTGAAGAGCCTCCTGGACGAGGTAGGCCTGAAAATATGGCTGAAGGCCACTTGCCACAAACCTGGGAGCAACTGTCAGTTGAGGGGATGTTCGACCAACTTATGGCCCAGATGGCACAAGTCACTGTGGCAACTAATCAAAACACCCAAGTGGTTCAAAATTTAGAAGCCAGGATGCTGCATACCGAACAGCGGGTCTCGGCAACGGAGGGGCAGGTTCAGGACTTAAGGGCAGAATTAAGAGATCAACAACGGACCATACAGATGCTGCACAGTAAGATGGATGACCTCGAGAATCAAGGTCGCCATAATAATCTTCGCTTCCTGGGCTTCCCTGAGCGGGTAGAAGGCAAAGATACTGAGGGATTTCTACAATTAGCCATTGCTGAAATGCTGCAGTTGGACCCATTGATACCGCTCCAGGTGGAACGCACACACCGTACGTTAGCTCCCATGTCTCAGGCCCAGAACAGACCATGATCTATCATAGCCCGATTTATTGATTTTAGGGACAAAGAGAAGGTCCTAACTAGAGCTCGTGAGTTACAGTATGCAGTGTGGAGATCAAATAGGATCCACATCTTTCAGGACTTCTCTAAGAATCTGTCGGACAAATGCCGAGCATACTCTGAGGCAAGGCATAAAATGCACAGTATTTGACTGTCCTTTTCCTTGCGTTACCCAGCCACGATATGGGTTATGCATAATGGGTCCCAAACAGTTTTGAATCTCCTGATGCACTCATGGATTTTTTATGGCGCAACTGCCCACAAGAATTCACCACCACTACCCCAGGAGCCCCTTCGTCAAAAACTGCTACCGACAGGTTGGATTGCCGCTCCTCTCCATCAGTGAGCAGGCCTGCAGTTTGGCAAGACCTCAGGGAGCAACACTGGGAACTCCCCACAAAAGCACACCGAAAGAGGCAATCCTCAAAGAAACACGCCCGCCAGGAGCATCCTTCAGAGACAGGGCAAGACGACACAGAGGAGGCCACAAGCATGGACACTGTTGCTCCAGATCCGTTACAGGCCTACCACACCGCTAATAGATATGAAGCTTATGCCCCAGCTCTCCGGATCATCACTCAGGCATTGTGGATTTGACTGTGGAAGGCAGGCCTACTCCTACGTTGCAGCCCAGCTACCTGTCCCTGTCAGCAACTCCTCACCAGCCGCAGAACGGAGCTACAGATAGCGGAGGGCAGCGTCCACCAAAGGCTATGAGGGAGGCCTCCTCCACAAGCGGAGATCTCATCTTCAGTGTGGACCGTCCTGAGTGCTCTACATCTCCAGGGCAATCAATCAGAGAAAACCAGCCGGCGTGGTCAGATATGTAGTCATCCTTCTATTTTCTTTCTGTTCCTGTTCTTTTAATCCCCCGGGGAGTTGTAGGTATGGAGCAAATTTGGGGTGTCTAAATTGATCGTCAGTGGACAATCTCCTTGGCTGCCCCATCTGCTACCCTTTCTCCATGTTACCCATGTAAGGGAACTTTCAAATCCCTTTTCACCCCAGCCTTGACCCCCGACTTGCACTGCCATATGGCAGAGAAGATGCCTCACTCCTATACCGGGAGGGATTCAACGAGGCCTACCAACAAGCTGTCAGTGGACGTCCTGATCAAAGGTCCAGGCACGTCTAGATGGCAAAGAAGGCCTTTTTTGTACCATCTGATTAAACAGCAGAACTTTTGTGGGTTCTGCCTTGCTTACTTGTGTGTGTGTGGGGGTGAGGTCCACTGGGAAGCTGTGTCATATAATAGGAAAATATTTGTCGGCATGCGTAAACTGTTGTGCTGAATGGGTAGCCAAGTCGTGTTTTACGTGAGGCCCTAAGGGGTGAATGGCACAGGCCTGTGCCCCTCTGGTATGTTTTTTTTTTAATTATTATTTTCTATCAAGGGGTGATCTCCCAGCCCCCGCATTGGGTGGCTTATAGTACACTCTTCATAGGTGTGATGAGCCTGACCTCACCAAGATTTTTGTTGTGAGAACACGTTGGCACCCATCAGCAATAACCATAGGCTTGCTGAAATATTGGGCAGTCCCCCCCCCAACACTTTCTTTCTTGCAAACCCCCACCTCATTTGAAGTGTTGTGTAGTCCCACTTTAACTACCCCAGCTTCTGAGCTATACCGCTGGAGCAGCTCTCTCAACACTCTGGAGTTGCAATGAGCCAGGCGGTCCAGCCTTCTTATTGGGTTGCTCGATTCTCTCGGGGGAAACCCCCCCCCCTGCACTCACCGTAGTGCTAAGAAAGGATGGATACCACTTGATAATGCCCTGGGAATAGGGGCTGGTCTACAGCAGGGCTCTGCGGCTGAAGAGACGCCTCTATATCCCCAAATTGCATGGTACACTGTGCACAATGTATATAGTTTGTTAATGTGTTTATGTATGTTTGTTTCACAAGAGACACACACACATGTTTATTTGTTAGTATAAGGTCATCTGGTAGGGGCAGGTATATGGGCTTTACCCACTCTCTCCATATCTGGTGGCGCACTATAGAAATTTGCCTTTTCTGGTTGGGCTGCCCTCATCCTCTATCTGTTGGTTGTTCTTGATATATCTCTTAATTAAATATTTGCTCCCTATTACTAAAAGGTGATATCACTTGTCTGACGTGGAACATCAGAGGGCTTAACACCCCAAACAAGAGGAAGCAAGTTTTGGGTCACCTTAACAGACTGGGAGCGAGGGTCGCCTTCCTGCAGGAGACCAAACTTACCAAGGGGGATCCTGAGAGACTGAAGAGGGAGTGGGTAGGTCAGGTCATTCATGCCTCGGCTCCTCTAGAAAGAGATGGATGGCAATTCTGCTCCACAAGCAACTACAATGGAAATTGCAGAGACAAGTGAGAGACCCTAAGGGTAGATGGGTGGCGGTACTCATGGATACTGGGAAGGGCCCTCTGATCCTGGGTAATGTATACGCTCCGAATGAGGACTCGCCCTCCTTCTTTCACAAGTTGGCCCAGGTGCTGGGCTCCATAGCTCCGGAAGGCACACCCATTTTATTAGGGGGAGATTTTAATCTTACTGTGGACCCTTTCCTTGATAGATCCCCTTCCAATACTAAGCCCCACTCCAGGGCTGTAATGGCAGTGGCTCAATTACAACAAGATTTGACCCTTACAGACATCTGGAGAATATTTCACCCCTCTCAGCGGGACTACACCTTTCATTCCCCAGTACATAGTTCTCTTAGTAGAACAGACTTCTGGCTCACCACTCTTAATATTACAGGTAACACTGTTAATACCCTTATTCATCCCTTAGTTATCTTGGATCATGCCCCTGTGCATCTTGCCTTCACATGGGGCCTCCCTCTCCCTAAGTCTCCGGCAAGGAGACTGGACCCATTGCTACTTCGTGACCTAGACTTTCCCCTTGGCTTCAGAAGGAAGCAACAAAATTTTTACGGCATAACCTCATAGCAGATACCTCTGCGAGTACCACATGGGAGGTATTCAAAGCTACTCTAAGAGGGGCGATAATAGGGTATGCGAGCCGGTGCCGAAAGAGGAGTAAACAACATTTGAGGGGGCTTGAATGACAACTCCGAGAAGAGGGGCTTGCTTTTAAGGCCCTTCGTGTCCCTTCCCTTAGGTCAGAGGCAGGTCACAAGGTCACCTCTCTGAAGATGCAAGTGAACGAGCAGGTCTCTAGAAAGGCAGAGATTTCAATCATTAGACTCAAGCATAAATATTGGGAAGGGGAGAAAAGGGGGGTAAGCTGTTGGCATACCATCTCAAAAAGCAGCAAGCTGAAAGGCATATAGTGGCTTTAGAGGATGCAGGAGGTAGGACCCAGATCTTGGTGCAAGGTATTAATCAAATAATGATGGATTTTTACTCCTTATTATATAAATCCTCCAGAGCCCCAGACCCCAAGGGGGTCCGCCCATTTCTGGAGTCCCTACATCTCCTCAAAATTTTGGAAGCCCAAGCTAATGCCCTAGATGCCCCGATCTCAACCCAGGAGGTGGCAGACACCATCCTCTCCTTTAAAAAGGGAAAGGCCCCAGGAGGGGACAGTTTCCCTATTGAAGTGTGGCAGCTGTTGCATCCCATAATCTCTCCGCTATTGCAACAAGTATTTATTGACTCATTGCAAACAGGGTCTCTCCCTTCATCCCTTAGGGAGGCGACTATTACTATCCTACCAAAAAAAGGTAAAGACCCTCTTAAAGCATCCAGCTACCGCCCTATTTCATTATTGAATGCTGATAGCAAGGTGCTAGCTAAGATACTAGCTAATAGATTAATCCTCTCCTTCTCAGTTTGATCCACCCATCCCAAGTAGGCTTTGTTAAGGGCCACTTTAGCACAGACCATGTTAGATTGTTGGTAAATTTAATCTATAAGGCCCAAACATTATCTTCCCCTGCTGCTGCCATTGCAATAGATTTTGAAAAGGCCTTTGATTCCTTGGAGTGGGACTATGTCCAACAAGTACTTTGCACTGTGGGCTTGGGAGCGGGGTTTTGGGCCTGAATTGGGGCAATATATTCATCCCCGGCTGCACGGATACTCACCAATAGGATGTTGTCTCCCCCATTCATACTGGGTAGGGCTACCCTTCAGGGCTGCCCACTTTCCCACTACTTTTTGTATTGGCAGTAGAACCCCTGGCGTCTGCTATTAGGCAAAATCTTCTAATTTCCGGGGTCCAGGTGGGAACAAGGGCATACCCTACTCTTATGTATGCGGATGACCTGTTGCTCCTTATAGCCAATATCATCACTGCCTCCTTCCCCTACTGTCCACGTTGTCAGATTTCTCTACATTTTCAGGGCTCAAGATTAACCAGACCAAGATGGAGGTCCTACCTTTAAACTCTAAGTGTACCTCTCAAATGGTTACTCAGCATGGGCTCCGATGGGCCCTGGAGGGGATTACATACTTGGGTATTACTATCTCTCCTAATCTGCATAAAATCTGGGACCTGAATATGAAGCCACTTTTTGCATCCATTCGTATAGAACTGGACAGATGGAAATCTCTTCGACTGTCGCTTGTAGGTAAAATATCCGCAATTAAAACGGTCACAGCACCAAAAATTATATATCTTCTCTCCCACATCCCTTTGAAAATACCTCGTTATTGGTTTACTAAGTTAGACTCCCTGCTGGGATCCTTTTCGTGGAAGGGTAAGAAATCTACAGTAGGTACAGTAGAAATAAGCTCAGAGCTCATTGGTCAGAAGGGGGCTGGGGTCTTCCATGGTTAGAGGGGTATAAATGGGCCTTTCAGCTGGCTCAGATGTTAAAATGGTTCCTTTTCCCTGAACACAACGCTCCCCAGTGGCTGGATATGGAGAGAGAGGTATGTCATTGTACTCACTTGGTACTATTGTTATTTAACCATCCCCCTAAGGGCACTCGCTCTCATCCTACTATAGGTCCCTCTCTGGAATATTGGGCCAAGGTGCACAAGAAGTTGGGCGCCTCCCCATCTCCCCTAAGACTTACCCCACTATGGAGCAATAATGAGATTACCATCAATAAAGAACCAATTGCATGGCCCTCATGCTAACATGGTGGTATCTCATTGCTTCGAGATATGCTCATTCCTGGTACAGATACCCTTAATTTCTTTGAGGGCCTGCGGAGCTGTTATGGGATCTCTCCCAAAGACTTCTGGTGATTCCTTCAAATAAGAAGCGCCATCCTTACATACAGGCATAAGCAGCACCAAGAGCAACAAATCTCCCAGGTAGAGTCATGGCTGGCCCTAGAAAGAGGACAGTCAAGCCGGGTATATGCGGCCATTCGGAGCACCATCCCGTCCCAAGCAGAGGAATCCAAGCGTAAATGGGAGAAAGCACTGCATGCCCCTTTTATGAACCTGGAGTGGAAGTCTTGTCTAAAACTAGCTCACGGGGCATATCCTGACACCAGTAGTCAATTAATACAGAACAAGATAATTAACTCCTGGTATAGGACTCCTGTAGTCCTCGCCAAGGCAAAGCTGGCTCAGTCTGACCTATGTTGGAGGTGTCAGGAACTCCCAGGTGACCTGTTCCATATACTTTGGTCCTGCAAGCTGATCCAGCCCCTATGGCAGGCTACCTGTGAGATGGTGTCCAAAATACTTAGGAAGCCTGTGCCTCAGTCCCCTGAGTTGCTGTTATTAGGACTCCGGACCCCAGGCCCTCACTTTTGTATCTCCGAGTTGAAACTACTTCTGACACTCATTATGCAGGTTAAAAGACTCCTACTGTGTAAATGGTGGTCCCAGATAATCCCTTCCCTGATGGAGGTACTTACCTCTGTGGCTCAAGTTGCCAACTGGGCCAGTATATCACATAGTGTGACCAGTACCCTCTTTAAATATACTGCCCTCTGGACTCCCTTCCATCTGTTTTTGAAACCTAGGGAGGGTATCGGCTGAATAGGCACAACCATGCTACTATAATGGTCTCCTCTCATGGTGCATTTTGGGGCAAGTGCTGGAGAGATTGTTATTGAGTTATAGGGGACCCTGCTCTACGGATGACATGGTATAATATCAGTAAAGGATAGTACCTTCTCTGACAATGAAGACCTGTTTGCTTTGTATGTGTGATCTCTTGTATTTTGTAGGCGTAAAGTAGAGGACAGTGGCCCTGGACCTCTCATAATTTCTGATGCTTTGTCAAATACTGCAGAAACTAGCAGGATGGGGCCAGGTAAGATATGTTTGTATGAGTTAGCCATAATGCAATGCAACAACTGCTAATACTTTCAAAGTTAATCTCTATCTGGATAGGTGTTGTACATCCAGGCACAGAGTATTATCCTACTGCTTACCTGGCTAGTATATTCAGTTTGTTACTATTTGGACAGCATGTTCCGTTCTCTGCTTCTACAAACATATGTAACAGTCTGTAAGATCTTTGCAATGTATCCGACTGTTTTAATGTTTGTATCATCTTAATAAGTCAAATGAATAAAACTTATTAACCACAAAAAAAAATTGTATAGTATGGTCAAAAAGTTTTATACTACAGCTTCCCTGTTTATCAGGCAGGCAGCTTACTCAGCACTTACAGCGCAGTACCAGAAAGCACTTTTGAACACCATTCTGGCATTGGCAGAAAGAGCAGATGGTGAACTGGTGCAGGACTTGATTGCCACAGCAAGATCAGCCCTGGATGCCACAAAATGTAATTTCCACAATGCGGTGGACACTAATGACACTTCTTGTAGGGTTTTGGCTCATGCAGTGTCCTTAAGAAGGCTTTCCTGGCTGAGGATTACCATCTTTTCTCAGGATGCTCAAAACAAAGCCATGGATTTCTACTTTTAGGGAAATTCATTATCTGGTGACAAAACAGAGGCCTACATGAAAAAAGTGGATGAATACAAAACCATTCTCAAAAGTAACAATGAGAAGGAAAAGGCCTCTACCTCCTACTGGTCCTATGGATGGTGAGACAGAGTCAGGGGTTACTTTCCAAAAGCCTGTATCTTTTGTACCCTGTATGAATACCAATCACAAAGAGGTTACTATAGGGGTGTGAAGGGTTAAATAAGGCCCTGACCCATTTGTTATGCAGAAAGAGTTTAAACGCAAGGATCTGTTTTTTCCATTCCTTCTCTGTCTCTTCTCTGTCTGGTTGCACAACCAAATTTTCTTGTGAGACCTGGGAACTGTACACTCCGACAGTTTCGCAATTCTCTGCCTCTCGCTATCTCTCTGCCTTCCCTTGCTGTTTCTGTCTTTTCTTCCCCCTTGCATATCTGGGGGTATAAATATATATGTGAATCTCTGTGTAAAACTGTATGTGATACTGGGATCCCTTTGTTTAAAACTGTATATAGTTATGCTGTTGAAATGATTGCAAAAAGCTATTTGGAACTCAAGAGGTTAGCCTGAGATGCAGTTGTTAAGCGTTTTGCAGAGCTGTAAACAAGAGGTCAGTTCTGGGTCACTATGTACTGTTTTGCTGCACCTGCAAGAAACAAAACTGACAAGAACATTCTGTAAACTTACAAGAACATTCTGTGAGAAGCAGGCTATCTTAACGAGTTCCCAGACAAAGACTGATAACGAGAGCAGCAGTGCTTTTTCTAGAGCGACAAGGAGAGTGAGAGACTGAAACTTGAATTAAGAGATACCCTCAGAAGAAGGACTTCGTTTTCTCTGTTTGTATTGCCTTGTAAATAGTTATACTGAATCTTTTAATTTTTTTATTTTGCTGTTATTGAGAAAAATAAAATGCTATTTGCAAATTTTGAAACTGCTCCTGGTATTCTTATGCTTCCTGACCTGTGCCTCGACGACAAGGGAAGGTGGGAAAAGGGCTTCCAGGTGCAATGCTGCAGCACCTGCACCTAACCCCAGCTAAAACAAAACCCATGACAGTTTTGCCCAGGTCACACAACCATTGCCAGTGGGAAGAAGACTGGCACACTACTTCCAGAAATGGGTAAACATTATCACATACTGTACATGTGGGTAATAGAAGTAGTGCACTGGGGGCTGTGTCTGCAGTTCATTTTGCAAACCTGCAGAAACACAGAGTTTTCCAGCTCACTCTCCCATAAAAAGAAGTCTACTGGAACTGAAACTAAAAAACTGTTAATATCACAAGCCATAGAAAAAGTCCTTGCGTTCCAGTGGGGCACAGGCCTGTTCTCAATATACTTCCTGACCCACAGAAAAATGTGGAGCGGTGACCCCATTTAGAGCTCAATTTTCTGAACAAGCATTTGAAAAAATAAAAATTCAAGATGGTCACACTAAGGACAGTGATACCATCTTTGCAGAAAGGTCATTGACTGGCATCCTTGGATCTGAAAGATGCCTGTTTTCATACCCCAGTCAGAGTCTCACAGAATACCTCAGATTGAAGCTGGGGAACTGCAAATACCAGTTCATAGTGCTCTCGTTTGGTCTCACCTCAGCTCCAAGAGTTTTCACAAAGTGCTTGGCCATGGTGGCAGCTCATCTGAGAAAACAAGGTGTGGTTGTTTTCCCCTACCTGGACAACTGGCTAGTCTCATGGAAAACAGCACAAGAGACAAGGTGCTCAGTTCACTTGGTAAAAAGCACCTTGGAGAATCTGATATTCTTGATAAGCCTGTAGAAGTCCCAGCTAGAGTTTGTTCAAGTACTCAACTTCCTGCAGGAAAAAAACTTTCCTCCCAAAGACAGCAGCAGTCTTTAACAGCAGGTCAGTCAAGGCCCACAAGAAACTTCCTGCAGTTACTAGGGCACGTGGCTGCATCCACAGCTGTGGTTCCATGGGCCATGTTCCAAATGAGAGATATTCAGTACCACTTAAGGGACAACTGGTCTCAAAGATAGGATCCACTTTCAAAGCTTGTGCCAGTGACAGAAGCACTGGTGGAGTCATTAGAATGGTGGAAGGAAGAAAGCAACCTCAGAGAGGGCATTCCCTTCCTTCAGTAATCACCAAAACGTATTCTTACTACTGATGCCGCACTTCTGGGGTGGGGTGCCCACCTCCAGGACCTCACGGTGAATAGCACATGGAGCCCACAGGAGTCACTAGAACACATCAGCTTCCTGCTGCTCAGTGCAGTGCTGCGAGCAGTATAGTCTTTCTCCTCCTAGCTATAGGGTCAGTCTGTTCAAATTAAGATAGATAACACCACTACAATTTACTACATAAACAAGCAGGAGGAAGAAGATCCTCAAAACTGTGCACAGAGGTAATGTAGCAAATGTGAATATTTTAATTCTGAAGCAGCAACTTGGTGCCAGGCTTTTCCAGCTTTTTGTTCAAAATTTTTCCAACCTATGCATTTGTGGAGAATAAAGATATGGGTCTCAGAGGTTGTTTAGCCAATCAGGGTGCAGGAAGTTTGTAACCAGTTTTATAATTAGTCATAACACTGACACATCAGATACATTTAAACGGGTGTAAACAAACATTTTAGGAAGATAAAACAATAAATATGCTGTAGATAGAGGAAAGAGCTGGAAATACCAAATGGCCACATAGATGCATACTGTATGAAGAAAATGTAGAGTCAAGTGTATTGTAGGAAGAGAGAGAAAAAGCAGAATATTGGGGATGTACGTAGTAGAAAAACAAATCCAGAGTGAGGTTTTGTAGTGATTTATGCTGACTCTCTGTACAGATGGACTGGTGAGTGGAAGTAGGGATGGCTCCAAAATTAAGAAAAAGAAAGTAAAAATTAAATTAATTTTGCGACTGATGCATGCACAGTCATGATTTCTTATCCATACTTATGTTCATTTTTTTAATACACTTTTTAAATGTTTTGATCTTTGTTATCAGAGGGAAAAGTCTATTTCTTCATTTAGTTTGTGTGGTACCAATGCTCCCAGGTCAAAGATCCACTTGGATTCCAGATGTAAATGCTTTTTAATCCTGTCATCTCCTCTTTTGCAGGGAGGAACACACTCCAATCCCATGAACATAAGATAATTAGGCTCACTTTTGTCAGCCACTCTGAAATTAAGTCTCAAGGATAATTTCTTCCTTTTAGTAAAGTATAAATACGTTATAGTAGAGAGTGAAAATAAATATTGCATGATAAAAAAAATTTTCATGTTATTACTTCATTATTTTATTTACAGAGTAACTCAAGTATCTTGTGAAAAGTAATAACTGTCAACAATCTTGACTTTAAGTACCTTATTCAGGATTTAAAAACACTAGCAACTCAGATTGGTGTAACCTAACCAAGTATATAAATCTTGTTGCAGAACTTGAATAGAAATATAGGTTCTTACTTTTGTCTCTTATTTTGTTTTGTTTCAGGTACTACTACCAGCAGGTGTGAAGACAGTGAGACAATGAGCAGAGTGTCATCAGCACCATACAGTGCTCAGTCTCTTCGATCTTATCAGTCCTCAGGCTCAGCCAACACCTGCCTCAGAATGGATTTCTTGGGCACTGCTAAAAATAGGTTAGCCTCTAGTCTGCAGCAGCTGATTTGCTATGCCATAGCTTTAAATGCGCATTATATTCTTATGAATACAACAGTCAAACTTGAAAGTGGGGGCTGTCATCAGTGGCATTACTAGTACCAAAATTTTAGCCTCAGTGGTTTCATGTATTAGTTCAGTTGAAGGGAGACATTTTGAACTGCACAAAATAGTACACTTGTCCTGCAGTGTATGCTCTGCATATGCAGTAGTAGCAACCTTTTGAGCAATGCCATATGTAGAGGAGAGATGCTGTAAGGGATAGCTTTTGGCATAGGAAAAAGGTCACTTAAGGAGTTCCTTTGATGCTCAGCACTGTGGCAACAGAAGTCATGAATGCCTTGCTTCCTGTGCCAGACAGGTGCTGTAGATCTTCCAGGAATCAATCATCACCATTGATTCACACTAATGGGTTCTAAGTCAGAGATGCTAAGACCCTGTGGTAGCCAGAACTTTTCAGAAGGGCTGGCACCGAGGTAGACGATGCACACATGTAGCACCACAAGACTGACTTGTGCTCTGTGCCTTACCTCGACACCAGCCCTCAACTGCCTCAGTTCTTTTTTCCCATTGTTGAGTGTACGAACATACGAACATATGAAATTTGCCAGCAGATAAAGGCCTAGAGGTCTATCAAGTCTGCTCGAGTGTGCAGCTAGCACCCCTTATTCTGCAGCTGCCCCTCCCTTCCACCCTTACCCTTCATTAACCCTCCCCCTTCTTTAGTTCTTTGGTTTAGTTCTTTGATCCAGAGAAACTCAGTGGGGCATAATTGGAAATTACTTACTTACCATAACTGTTGATCTTTCCAAATATCTTCATCATTCATTACCAGTGGGTCCTACCGGAGGTCAGGACCTTGCTTGGGAATAAAGAGCACTGCCTCTTTAAAAATGTTTCCAAACTGGAAGAGCCAATGTCGTAATGGCACGCCCTCAAAGCTAGCGTTCTATGTGGCACTCATGGGTTGGCCAGTAACTGACGCCGACTCCTCCCATAACTCATTTCTTACCGCCAGGTAAGGAAGAAAACCTAAGGATAGGGATAGAAGGAGGGCAAGGGTGCCCGAATGATAGAGGAAGGGGACAAAAAATAAACAAAGCCGGCTGAAAAAAATTGGCTATAGCCAAGAGGGACAAACTAAGATGGTAGGGGTGGCCAGCACGCTAGGCAGCCCAAGAGGCAGAAGAAAAATAGGAAAAAAAGTAGAAAAGGAAGAAAAGACAGAAAAAAGAGAAAACGGTCACCCTCCTGAGGAAGCTATCCACTCCCCATTTACTTCCTCTCCCTCCTAGACATTCAATCCCCTGCATGGGAACCAGACAGACTCTTCAAAGAAAGTACTGAAGGGCAGAATTAAAGGATGTAGATCCTGGAGGGCCAGGGGCCCCAAGAAGCTCAGCAGTCCCTGACGAGGGATCTACCTCAACAGGAGAAGGACAAGGGGAAGGGGGTGGAGAGAAGTCTCCTACAATCCCCACGAGGGGAACCATCAGAGGCCTAGATAGCCACGCTTGCTTCCAAAGGTTTCAAGTGGGTCTCCTGGTGAAGATCCTGAAGAAGAAGACCCCAGCAGAGAGCATGTTCTTACTGTCACCCCTTAAAAAAAAAAAGGGAATTCACAACTGTGGACCCCTTCAGCCAGCTTAAGAAAGGGTCGAAATAGCTTGATGTAAACAGCCAGTAGGAGCAAGGCAGGACACTAACTGATTACCACACAGACTAGCCATAAGAGATCCCTAGGGGATTTTGCAAGACCAGCCACCACAAATACCTGAATTTAAAGCACCTGCCAAGGCTGTAGTGTCATAAGCAACTCTGAGTCTTGTTGGAAGCAGCCAACCTGAGACACCAGACCCGAAGACACTTTAGGAGAATTCTTCCTACCTCTACAGGGGAGTAGAACAGAGAAAAGAGTTCAGAAGGCCAACCCATGAAGGGCTGACAGAGCCGTTAAGTTAGGGAACAGGGTTTGCCTCATAGAAAAAAACTATCTCTTCCTTTGACTTTCGTGTCAATTATGGAAGTAGGGAGAGAGAACAGTGAAGGGACAGCACTGCCCAGCACATGGTTACAGGGAGGGTGTAATGAATGAAGATATTTGGGAAGATCAGTATTTATGGTAAGTACATAATTTCTGTATCTTTGTGTGCTTCAGTTACGACATTGCTCACCCAAGGGAGTCCGAACTTCATGTCTATTTGATAACAATATTCAGTTATTCTCAGTTTCTATGCTTGTAGCTTAGGTTTTGTTATTTTTGTGTCAGTTTAGTTGTTTTTTTTAAGGAAAAAAGAAGATTCCTTCAGTCTCTCTCAGCCCTGCGTCAACGGTCAATGGCCATGGACAGTGATGGTAGGGAGCCTCATCAGGCAAGCTGCTTTTTGTAATGGGGCCATATCCAGGCCCCCCTCCCTCCAAGGGAGGGTTCTAATGACAGGTGGTCCTGTGTTCAGGAGGGAGAACAGCCTTCCCATAAACACAAAAAGAAGCTGGTCTGTTCCCAGTGATGGTCGGGACTGCGGCTCTGCTTGGCCTCAAGTTCTTACTCTTTCCGTAGGAAGGGGAAGGAATGGTACCACTTGAAGTCACACTGTGTGAGGTCTTCTGTGAGGTTTTTGACATCCTAGAGCAAAAGGCTTTAACCAGTGCTGTTGGTGTCGCTGACAGCTTATGCTTGTGGGAGAGCGAGGTCTCGGGCCCAGAGTCCCTCCCTGTCTACCTGTGGAAACTCTGGTGGGCAGTTCCATCAGTGGGCAGCTCTTTTGGAGCAGTGGGTACAGTATCTGGCTTAGTTGCCTCTGCTGATGGAGCCAGTCACAGTCCCTTAGAAGCTGGGGGCCCTGAAACCATGGGCAGGGCCTTCAAGCCAGGTAGAGCATTTGGCTCAATCAGTGGTCCCAGGAGCATTACCAGTGTTTGCTGACCCCTGTTCTACTGACCACACTCCCATTGAGTGTCATTGCTTTGGGACTGGCCACGGTACCGATGTCTGCAAGTCGGTGCCAACTGAATCATCAGCACTGGGTCTAGGCCTTTGAGGGTCTGGCCTGGCACCATCCTATCTGTTGACTCGCTTCTGCCCTCAGCACTGGAAGACCTCCCAGCACCAGATTCTGTCCTCCTCATGGCACTACCTCCAGCATCGACACCCGGCTGGTGTCACCAACATTACTTATGTTATGATCCAGATTGGAGATTCTGTGATCCAGCCCACTTCCAGATCCGTCCTCCAGGGGAGATATGGAGGGAGATGAGTCTGACCCTGAACTCATTATTTCCGAGGGCCATGACAATGACTATTTCTATAGCCTGGACTCTTTGGACCCAGGCCCTCCTCCTGTTCCTCAGGAGGATATGTCTTTCAGGCTCTCCTCCACAATCTGTACTCTACACTTGCTTTTGAGCCTTCAGCTATTGACCCTGGTAAACATTTCTGTTTGGAGTGGCTGGACATTTCCACCATGCCGGTCTGTCTTATTTTCCCTGTATTTTAAACTCTTTCAGATGCGGTATGGAATAAGCCTGCTTCTATTCCTTCTGTCTGCAGGCAGATACTGTAGATCGTAAGTATGCTGCCCCTAGGGACAGACCCATTTATGTGTCTCACCCAATTGTTGACAAAATAGTCATCCTTGCTAAGAATGAGAAGGCTATTCTCCCTCACCCTATAGCCTTTTACCTTGGGCTAAATGGAGGGACCCTACATCACTTGCAGTTGGTGCAGAACGCTGCGGCTAGGTTGTTGATGGGCCTACCCAAGTCCTGTCATTTAACCCTGGTCCTGCACAAACTGCACTGGCTGCTGTTGAAGTAGTGGATCTCCTTCAAGGTCAACTTGTTGACCTGCAAATCCCTACTTTACTGTGCTTGAGCCACCTGCAAGACCTTCTGTCTGTTCACCAGGCCTCCCTACCCCTCCGCTCCTCTAAGGTGGGCCTCCTAACAGTTACCAGGGTTTGGCTAAAATCTGCAGATGAAAGGGTCTTTGATGTTGCTGGCCCAACCCTGTGTAACTCGCTTCCCAGATCTCCGAGGAAGACCCCCCACTGGAGGCTTTTAAAAAGGGTCTGAAGTCCCATCTTTTTAAAGCAATTTTTAATTTATCGTAGCTTTTCAGTTACAGAATTTATAGTTTTTACAGCTACTTTATTTATTATATTTTATATAATTTATTTATTATTTATTTATTGAAAGAGATTTACCAGGAAATACATACTGAACCATAATGCTCCTTTCCAGATGTGTCCTGGGGGAATGGGGGTGGCAATAAATACATAGTATAAGCAAAGTGCAGTAATCTGATAAGCAAAAGCCACAGCAATGTACAGTGTATACAGTAACTTAAATGGCAAATTGCTAAACAAGAAAGAAAGATAGATAGGAAAGGAGGAGAAGAAAAAGAGGTGTAGGGAGCGAGGAGGAGGGAGAGGTTGAAAGAGAGTATGAATACGTTGAAGGTAGTAGTGAAGGGGAGAGTGGGGAGGTAGGGAGGAAAGGGGTTGAAGGGAGGAAGCTAGTGGAAGTTGGGGGAGGGAAAAGGAGGTAAAAAGGGATGAGGAAGAGTGCAGAGGTTGAAACATTTAGTAGTAGTATAGTAGCTTGGGGACTGGCAGTGGGTGGGGAAAGAGAAGGGGGGGCAAGACATTAGAGACTAGGCAATTGCAGGTGTAAGAGATGTATGGGCTTGGAGTACCAAGGAAAGTGTGTTTGGAGGAGGCAGAGCAAATAGTTTAGTCACTTTGATAGTCTGATTGTTAATATGTTGATTCATGGGTTTTTGAGGTTTTTATATTTGTATTACTCTTTTATCATAGAAATCTGATGGCAGAAAAGTACCCTCTGTCCCATCGAGTCTACCCACCCCCTTACTCATCACCAATGTCATGGGGCCTCCCCTTACCCCCCTCTTGTAAACCCCTTATGTCTGTCCCATGCCCTCTTGAATCCCTCCACTGTTTCAGCCCCCAACACTTCCTCAAGAAGTTTATGCCAGGCCTCTACCACCCTTTATGTGAAGTAACACCCCTCATATTATCTCTAAATCTTCCTCCTTCTAATCTTAGACTATGCTCTCTAGTTTTAACCCCCACCTTCCTTTTAAATAAGCTCCCCTTACTCACCTTATTGATCCCCTTCATGTACTTTAATATCTCTGTCATGTCCCCCCTCTCCCTTCTAGTCTCCAGTGGGTACAGATCCAAATCCCTCCACCTCTCCTCATATGGCTTCCCCTGCATACCATGCATTATCCTGGTTGCCCTTTTCTTCACCCTCTCAATCTTATCTATGTTCTTGTGTAGGTGTGGTCTCCAGAGTTGGATCCCGTACTCCAGGTGTAGTCTCAACATGGCTTTATAAAGAGGCTTCAGTACCTCCCACCTTCTGCTTGTTATGCTCCTCCCAATGCATGCCAACATTCTATTTGCCTTTCCCTCCACTCTGCTGCATTGATTACCTACCTTAAGGTTGCTTGATACTATAATCCCCAGATCCTCTCTTGCTCAGTTGATTTAATTACCCAGAGTGTAAGCTGCTTGCAGGTTTTACGCCTGTGCATCACTGCATACTTTTGGCATTAAATTTCAGCTGCCAAGTTTCCAACCACCCTTCCAGAGTCTCCAGGTCTTCCCTCATGGCCACTACCCTTATTGCAGATCTTCGTATCATCTGCAGATAGGCACACCTTCCCCTCCAACCCGTTCGCTATATCACGGATATAGATATTAAAAAGGAGGGGTCCCAGTACCAACCCCTGGGGCACCCCACTCATCACACCCATCTCTCTGGAATGTATCCCATTCAAACAACATGAAGTCTTGCTATATTATGACATATGCAGTGAGTCCCAACTTTCGAACTGCTCCGGAGGTGAAAGAGTTAACTTTCCATGCCAGGCATGGAATGCTGAGCTCGAGCTCGGTTGAAACTCTTGTCTGTTGTTCTTCAAACTCAAACCGTCAGATTCTTTGCTCCGCCTCACTGAACAGTCGCTTCGGAGATTTCTCCTTCTGCTCGGTTCATTTTGTCGGTTAAAGTATTGTTTTTCTCGGTTTTCAACTGAATTTAAACCGCAACTGGTCAGTTCAGACTCTGTCTGTGGTATTGTGAGTACTGGATAGGTTTTACATTTATTTCTATTCTGTGTGGAACTTGTAAACAGTTTATCGGTTCGGTTTGAACCGATCAAGTTGCTTAAAATATCTTAATCTCTCTTTCACTGTGTGGTTACCGGTTCTTATCAGTTCTAAAAAAAACGGATTTTATTACGGTTTCTTCCACGACCCGTGACACGGTTGGAAACTGATAAGAGAGTCTTACCTGGCAGATTGCCATAAATGGGTAAGTTTGGTTAGGACTGGCACTATGTCTGAGAAACCCAAAAGAAAAACCGGGCCCACGGGGTTTCAACACTGCAGTGTGGGAAGTCTTTGCCAAGGCTGATCCCCACACCACCTGTGTTTATTGTCTGGGGTTTGACCACCTCAGTGCAGACTGCCAGATTTGTAAAAGTTTTCCTGCAGCTACCCTGGAAAAGAGAGTTGGTAGACTCAGGAAAAGGGAGGCCAAAAAGTCCGCTGAATCGGATGGCCAGCCTGGTTCGGTTCCAACCGAACCGGGGGGAGTGCCCTCTGACCAGGGCAAGACTTCCTCGGGCAAAAGGAGATCCAACTCGGAGGAGCCAGGTCCAGAAAAAAGGACTAGAAAACCAGCTGGTGTGGAGCCAAAACTTTCCTCTCCAACCGCTGAAGAAATAGCCAAAGCGATAAAAATTGTCCAGTCGCTTTCCCCGGTTCCGACCGAACTGGCACCATCGAGTAAGTGCCTGGTTCGGCCGGTTCCACCGGTTCAAGAGTATGAGTTAGAGGAGTATTATGAACTGGAGGAGGGGGAAGAGGAGTATGAGGAGAGTGAATGTGGATTTGAAAGTCTGAATGTGCCCATTGACCCGGACATCTCCCCAGGCAGACCTTCAGGAGTGTCTCCTCCTAGGCTTTCTGAGTCCCCTTCTCATTTTATGTTTTATAAAGAAGTGGCTGAAACCCTCCAGCTCCCTATGGAGGAAGCTGTGGATGATCAAGAGGAGCCTGACTATGTGGAAATGATGGATATCCCAGAGTCTAGGAGACTGTCTATTCCCTTGCATAAATCTTTTGGGAAACAGACGTTTAAAATTTTAAAAGCTCCTCACACTATACCTCCTGTGGATAAGAGAATGGACAAGAGGTACACATTGTCAGGCTCTGATATGGAGTTCCTCACACAACAATGCAGCCATGTTGGGGTAGTGCAGGTTGCAGCCTGTGACAAGGCTAATATTCCCTTGGCTTCACACCCCCCGGATAAGGACTCCAGGAGGATTGATGCCATGGCAAAGAAACAGTACATGGCAGCATCCTTGGGACTCAGACAGGCAAATTATATATGGCTTATGTTGCCAGATACCAGAAATCCAGATGGGACACTGTTATGGCTCTAGCAAAGCAGGTCCCTGGCCAGCTTGCCAAGGAGCTGGGGCAGGTGGCTGCTGATGGTATTGAGGCATCCAAGGTGCAATTCCATGCTGCAGTGGACTCTAATGATGTGTCATCAAGAGTCATGGCTACATCTGTGGCACTTCGCAGAATGGCTTGGCTCAGATGTACTAGCCTGTCACAGGATACCCAGACTAAGGCCATGGATTTTCCTGTTGTGGGTAATTCTGTTTGGGGAGCAGACAGAGAATTACATGAAGAAAATGGATGAGTATAGGACCACCTATAGGAGTGCACAGGCCAAAGAAAGGTAGGCCACTCCTCAAAGGCAGCTTCCCAGGGGCAGGGGCAGGCCTTTCCATAGGCCTTTTTACCAAGCCCAGGCCTCCTCTTCTGCCTATGCCCAGAGGGGGTTCTTTAGAGGGAGAGGCAGACGGGGTACAAGCAGGCCTGCTTCCACCCCTCAGCCCAAAGCCCCTGCCAAACAGGCACCCTGATGGGGTTGCTAGGGCCGATTCTCAGCTACCTGTAGGGGGCAGGCTGGCTTACTTTGTCCAGGACTGGAAGTCTCTTACATCAGACAAGTGGGTCCTGGAAGTAGTAAGCCAGGGACTGGTTCTCAGCTTCAAAAAATTTCCAGAGATGAGAACCAGATCCTTTCCACCTGCAAATCCTCCAGAGGCTCTTGCCTTAGAGGCAGAGGTCTCTTCCCTCCTAGCTCTCAGAGCTGTGGAAAAGGTTCCACCCCTACACCAGGGCAAAGGTTTGTACTCCAGGTACTTCCTTACCCTAAAAAAGACAGGAGAATGGTGGCCCATCCTGGATCTCAGATACTTAAACAAGCACCTTTTAAAACCAAAATTCAAAATGGTGACTCTGGGCATTATTCTACCCTCTCTAAGGCCAGTGGACTGGCTAGCATCCCTGGACCTCAAGGATGCCTATTTCCATATTCTCATCAGAAGCTCCCATCGAAAGTACCTCACGTTCGAGCTGCCCTCAGGCCATTACCAATTCAGAGCAATGCCCTTTGGCCTCACCTCTGCTCCAAGGGTATTCACAAAATGCCTGGCAGTAGCAGTTGCCCACCTAAGAAGGCAAAAAATTGCCATCTTCCCTTACCTGGACGACTGGCTCATAGTAGGCCAGTCTCCAGACCAAGTCAAGTTACATCTACAGATAACTCAGCAACTGCTCACTTCTCTAGGTTTCTTCTGAATCTTCCAAAGTCAGTTCTAGAGCCTGTCCAGCTCCTCACCTTCATAGGCGCGGAGCTGAACACAGAGAAGGCCAGAGCCTTCCTTCCTCTGGACAGGGCAAGGACCCTGGTCTCTCTGGCCTCCTCTTTCACCCTGCAGGTCTCTCGACCAGCAAGGCACTTTCTATAGCTCCTGGGGCACATGGCTGCTTCTATAGCAGTAGTGCAGGGAGCAAGATTTCAGATGAGGGACATCCAGTTCCATTTGAAAGCCTTTTGGTCTCAAAGGAGAGACCCTCTAACCAAATTGATCCCAGTGACTCGAACCTTGATCCAAGCCCTACAGTGGTGGCAGAACCAGAGCAATCTGAGACATGGGGTTCCTTTTGCCCCTCAGTCTCACTCCTTAATCCTTACTACAGATGCATCCTTCTTGGGGTGGGGAGCTCACATGGGCGACCTCACTACCCAGGGATTGTGGTCCCCTCAGGAATCTCTGCGCCACATCAATCTGTTGGAACGCAGAGCAGTTTTTCTAGCACTTCAAGCTTTTTCCAAATCTGTTCAGAACAAAGTTATTCAGGTCAGAACAGACAACACCACCACAATGTGGTACATCAACAAGCAAGGGGGCACTCGGTCTACGGCCTTGTGCACCGAAGCAATGAAGTTGTGGTCTCTGGCTTACTCACTGAACACCTCCTTTATGGCAGTTCACCTCCCAGGCAAGGACAATGTCCTGGCAGAAGCTCTCAGCAGGATTTCCCAGGGCCATCACGAATGGTCACTGGACCCTCTGGTCTTGGAGGTGGTATTTGCCAGATGGGGTACCCCGCAGATAGATCTTTTTGCAGCCCCAGACAATCACCAACTTCCCTTTTTGCTGCAGGCCCCAGTGTTGGGCTCAGTCCTCTGGATGCCTTCTTCTTCTCTGTTGGGAAGGAAGTTTCTCATGCTTTTCCCACTTCCCTCCTGTTCAAAGTGCTAGTCAAAATCAGATCTCAACCCTACAAGATGATCCTGATTGCTCCAGATTGGGCCAGACAGCCTTGGTACCCACTCCTACTGTCCTTAGCAGTCCACCTTCCCCTGTGTCTTCCTAGGAATCACAACCTGTTAACCTGTGCTCAGGGGAGAGTTTGGTACCCGAACCTCAAATCTCTCAATCTCAAGGCCTGGCTCTTGAAGAGTTAGAGTTTGCTGACCTACACCTCTCCCAAGGTGTAATGGATATCCTGAAGGCTTCTAGGAAGCTTTCCACCAGGGCTACTTATAATTCCAAATGGAAGAGGTTTTCCATATGGTGCTCTGGAAAGCATATGTCCCCAGAATCTGCTGACTTACCCACAGTCCTGGATTATATGGTCCACTTAAATACCTTGGGGCTGAGACCAGCTACCCTAAAAGTGCACCTGGCAGCTGTGTCTGCTTTCTTATCAGCAGGTAAGCCCTCTTCTCTTTCAGCTCATCCTGTATTCTCCAAGTTTTTCAAGGGGTTGCTTCACACCAACCCTCCATTCAGGGACCCTGCCCCTGCCTGGGATCTTAATGTTTGCATTGCTCAGCTTATGCAACCCCTTTGAGCCTTTGTCTTCAGCAGAGCTTAAGTACTTGACTTGGACAACTGTGTTTTTGGTAGCCATTACTTCTGCCAGACGCATAAGTGAATTACAAGCCTTGTCAGTGGAGCCTGATTTTATCTCCTTTCATAGAGATAAGGTGGTCCCCAGGACTAAGAGGAAGTTCTTGCCTAAGGTGGTTTCAGATTTCCACCTTAATCAATCTATGTCTCTCCCTGTGTACTTCACTGACCATTCCTCCTCTGGCGAGAGGAGACTGCACAGTTTAGATGTGAAAAGAGCCCTTAGTTACTACATAGAACGTACCAAGGATAACAGGTTTGACTCCCTCCAACTGTTCCTCACTTATGGTGAGGTTGGTAAAGGGAAACCTGCCACTAAAAGATCCATTGCTAGGTGGATTGTCTCTTGTATCCAATTTTGCTATGAAAAACTGGGTAAGGTTCCTCCCTCAGGCCTGAGGGCTCGCTCTACCAGAGGTACAGCTGCTTCTCTGGCTGCTGCCAGGGACATCCCTATCCTAGAGATATGTCAAGCAGCTACCTGGAAAACAGTTCACACTTCTACTAAGCATTATTCCCTGGACATCCAGGCTAGGAGTGATGCTCGGTTTGACACAGCTGTGCTTCAGAACCTATTTCCTAAGTAGGTTCTGTCCCTCCTCCATGGAGGTACTGCTGTGTAGTCTGCATATGTCATAATATAGCAAGACTTATGTTGTTTGAAGAAAAAATTACTCACCTTAGTAATGTTGTTTCTTCTAATGGAGTCTTGCTATATTATGACCTCCCCCCTGCCTGCCCCTCTCAAAACCTTTGTTTTGGGATGTGGGTGGGCAGTGCAGTGTTGGCAGTAGTAGATGCCCACCTTGTTGTTTCACCCATCCTTTTTGGGGTGAATTGGTGTTGTGTTTTTAATTTTTTGGGTCTCCTGACTTGAGTCTTTGTTTTTGGGACCAAAAAATGTGTTCTTATGTTTAGTAGCCAGTTGGCTAGTGTAGGTTTACAGCTTCCACACAGGACCTCAGTGAGTTTAGCTCATAAAGATCTGACGGTTTGATTTTGAAGAACAACAGACAGAGTTTCAACCGAGCTTAAGCTCAGCATTCCATGCCTGGCATGGAAAGTTAACTCTTTCACCTCCGGAGCCGTCCGAAGGTTGGGACTCACTGCATATGTCATAATATAGCAAGACTCCATTAGAAGAAACAAAATTTACTAAGGTGAGTAATTTTTTCTTAACCACCACCGTCTGGCTTCGGTCCATCAACCAGTTTTCCACCCACCTAGTTATTTTCTGTCCCACCCCTAAGCTTTACAGCTTATTTACCAGCCTTCTCTGAGGGACGGAGTCGAAGGCCTTCCTGAAGTCCAGCTAGGCCACATTCACTATTCCTCCCTGATCAACCACCTTCGTCACCCAATCAAAGAACTTTATTAGGTTTGTCTGCCATGACCTACTGTACCAGTTGTGAAGCCATGCTGCCTATCATCCAGTAGTCTGCTATTTATCAAGTAGTTTACTACTCTTTCCTTTAATAGCACCTTTATCATCTTCCCCACCACTGAGGTGAGGCTGACCAGGTGATAGTTACCCATCTCCTCCCTGCTGCCCCCCCCCCATGCAGTGGCACCATGTCTGCCATCTTCCAGTCACTTAGCACCCATCCAGTATCCAGGGACAAGTTAAACAGCCTTGCCAGAGGTGACGCCAGCTCCTCGCTTAGTTCCCGGAGTACCCTAGGACGCAAGCTGTCTGGCCTCATTGCCTTGTCTACCTTCAACCTTCTTAGTTCTTCTTTTACCCTGTCCTCGCTGAATGGGCTAGAATCCACTATTTTGTCATCTCCTCCTCTCTTCTTTAACTCAGGTCCCTTCCCTTCTCCTTCCACCATAAAGACTGAGCAAAAGTAGCTATTCAGCACCTCTGCCTTCTCAAAGCCTCCTTCCACCAGTGCTCCACCCTCACCCTCATTATCCCCTGCCTTGCCTTCCTCTTTTCCCCCACATACCTAAAAAATGTTTGTTCTCCCCTTTTGGCATTCCTAGCTATTATCTCATCAGTATCCACTTTTGACCTCCTTATCTTTTGCCCTGCTAACCTCAGCTTCTCTCTATAAATCTCCCTGTCCTCCCTCCTCTGGGTTTTCTTATATGTTCTGAAAGCCATCCTTCAAACAACATGAAGTCTTGCTGTATTCTGACTATATGCAGTTTGCCCCAGCACTTGAACTGCTCTGGAGAGAAAAGAGTTAACTCTATGCAGAGGCATAGAATGTTGAGTTCGAACTTGGTTTTCAAACCTCTGTCGCCGGTACATTCTAGTGTAACCGTCAGATTCTTTACTCCGCCTAACTGAAGATGCTCTGGAGAATTTCTCCTTGCTACTTCAGTTCGGTTAGTTCTTTCGGTTGGTTTTATCCAACTGTTTCTTATTTTTCGGTCATCAGATCTCTGTTTACGATACAGTAAGTGTATTTTAGGTAGATAGTGGTAGAAACTATTTTTTCTTCGGTTCGTTGCTGGTCAGTCCAGTTGGGAACCGAAAAATTACTGTTTAAACTTTGTGGATGTGTGGTCCGTTAACTTTTCGGTTTCAAAAAACCAACGTTTTATTCCATTTTTTTTAAACAACCTGTGACATGGTTGAATCCGAAACATTTTTGTATTACCTGGCGTGAAAGCTGTAAAGGGTAATTTTGGTAGTAAGGCCATGTCTGAGAAACCCAAAAAGAAAAATGGACCCACTAGGTTTCAACACTGTACTGAGTATGGAGATGCTTTTGCTAAAGTGGAGCCCCACCTCATCTGTGTTCACTGTCTGGGGTTTGACCACCTCAGATCAGACTGCCAAATTTGTGCAAGCTTTCTTAAAGCCACTCTAGATAAAATACTTGCTAGGCTGAAGGAAAGCAGACTGAAAAATTCCGCTGACCCGGACGGCCAGCCCGGTTCAGTTCCGACAGATCCAGAGGAGGTGCCTGCCGACACGGACGATACCTCCTCGGGTAAAAGGAAATCGGATT
The DNA here is from genome assembly GCA_016271365.2 of Neoceratodus forsteri. Taxonomy (NCBI): domain Eukaryota; kingdom Metazoa; phylum Chordata; order Ceratodontiformes; family Ceratodontidae; genus Neoceratodus; species Neoceratodus forsteri. The sequence continues at coordinate 245,332,777 of CM057451.1, forward strand.
CAGAAGGATCGGTTCCAGTGAAAAGGAGAAAGAAATCTGCCGGTTCAGATCCTTCTTCTCAGATCCCAACCACGGAAGAGATTGCGAGAGAGATAAATGTAGTTCAGTCGCTCCGCTCGGGTTCCAACCAAACCGACAACGCCAGGCAGACGATGGGTTCGATCGGTTCCAGCTCTTTCAGAATTTGAACCGGAGGAGTATTATGAATTGGATTGGGAGGGGGATCCCGAGTATGAAGCTGATGATGAAGATGATTATGAAGGCCTAGCTGAGCCAGTAGAGTTTGACATCTCCCTAGACAGGCCTACCAATATTTCCCCTCCCAGACTTTCTGAGTCCCCTTCCCACTTTTTATTTTATAAAAAAGTGGCAGAGACTCTCCAGCTACCAGCAGTGGAAGCTGTTGAGGAAGCAGAAGAACCTGACTTTGTGGAAATGATGGATGTTCCAGAGTCAAAAAGGCTGTCTATTCCCCTGCATAAATCTTTGGGGTAGCAGACTAAGAAACTGTTACAGGTGCCTTTCTCCCTATCTCCTGTGGATAAAAGAATGGATAAGAGGTATATGTTGTCAGGTTCTGTCATGGAATTCCTATATTCCCATTGCAGCCATGTTGGGTAGTGCAGGCTGCAGCCTGTGACAAGGTTAACATCCCCTTGGCATCACACCCCCAGATAAGGATTCCAGGAAGGTGGATGCCATGGCAAAGAAACAGTACTTGGCATCTTCCTTGGGACTCAGACAAGCCTCTTTTATGGCTTATGCTGCTAGATATCCGAAATCTAGGTGGGATACAGTTCTGGAGCTAGCTAAAAGTGCCTTTCTCCATCTAGCCATGGAGCTGGAGCAGGTAGTTGTGGATGGCATAGAGGCATCCAAGGTATAATTCCATGCTGCTGTTGACTCCAGTGACGTGGCATCAAGTGTCATGGCTACATCTGACTCCTTGTGGAAGTTTGCTCGGCTCAGATGTACTAGAGTCTCACAGGATACCCAGGCCAAGGCCATGGATTTTCCTGTCACCGATAATTCTCTGTTTGGGGAGCAGATAGGGATATACATGAAGAAGATGGATGCATACAGGATCACCTACAGGAGTGCAGTGGCCAAGGAGAAGCAGGCCACTCCTCTAAAGCAGTAGTCTAGGGCTGGCAGGGGCAGGCCTTTTCAGAGGCCTTTTTACCAAGCCCAAGCTTCCTTTTCTTTTCAGCAGAGGTTTTTTTTTTAGAGGGAGAGGCAGAAGGGGGATGAGCAGGGCTGCATCCTTTTCTCAGCCTAGGGCCCCTGCCAAACAGACACCCTGATGTGTCAGACTAGGTTGCCTCCTCAGTTCCACTGGGGGGCAGGATGGCTTATTTTTTCCATGCTTGGAAGTCTGTCACTTCGGACAAGTGGGTTCTGGAAGTAGTAAGCCAGGAACTTGCTCTCAGTTTCAAAGATTTCCCAAAATCAGAGCAAGGTCTTTCAAACCTGCCTCCTCAATGGAAATAGTTGCTCTAGAGGCAGAGGTTTCTCAGTTGCTGCTCCTAAGGGCTGTGGAGCAGGTACCTCTACCTCACAGAGGAAAAGGATTGTATTCAGGATACTTCTTTACCCCCAAAAAGACAGGGGAGTGGTGACCCATCCTAGACCTAAGATGTCAGAACAAACATATCACAAAACCAAAGTTCAAAATGGTGACTCTGGGAGTCATTCTTCCCATTCTGAGGCCAGGAGATTGGCTAGCTTCCCTGGACCTCAAGGATGCCTATTTCCACATCCCATCAGGTGCTCCCACAGAAAGTACCTCAGGTTCGAGTTGCCTTCAGGGCACTACCAGTTCAGAGCAATGCCCTTTGGCCTGACATCTGCACCAAGGGTGTTCACAAAATGTCTGGCAGTTGTGCTAGCCTTCCTCAGAAGGCAGGGCATTCAGTGTTTCCTTACCTAGACGACTGGTTCATTGTAGGCCAATCATCAGACCAAGTCAAGTCAGCTCTGGCTGTTACCCAGAGGCTTCTGGGTTCTCTTGGATTTCTTCTCAATCTAGCCAGATCAGATCTTATCTGTGTCAATCTTCACCATTCATCACAGATGGGTACTGGCCGGAGATCAGGATCCTGCGGGAGCTTTTTAAAAGGGTGGGCGGAGCAGACAGCATGGCACAGCCCTCGAGGCCGGCGTACTGCGTGGCTCGAGGTTGGCCGTTAGGCTGTGTCGACTTTGCCTGCCTACCAGTTCTTTGTCTCCCGCTGTCGAGGTCGCCTTTGTGGGAAGCTTTTCTGTAATTTAGGCCTTCAGCCTGTTCAAAAATCGACGCTGTCTGCCGGTCGCTCACCGGTTCTGGGTTCTGCCTCCAGCTCACGCCACCGTAAGATCTTTCCTTTTATTTCAAATTGTGCAACGCGAGTCTATTTTGTGGTGTTTTTTCTCCGTAGGTCATGTCTCGGTCGGAGGGCAAAAAGTCTTCTAAGGCGGGTCAGCCCCCCATGCGTCGGTGCCCGTGCGGCCGAAAATATTCTGTCACCGACCAGCACGACCGGTGTCTCGCACGTCTTGGCCCGCTTCACGACATGGATTCGTGCGATGCCTGCTTCTCCATGGACCACCGTGTCCTCGAACAGCGGCCCTTGAAAGTGGGGCGCGCTCCGCCGACTTTCGGGGGTAGGGTTCACACTCATCGGGCCAAGCCGCGCTCTCTCAGCCCTTCCTCCGGGTCCCCTCCCGGTTCTATACAGACCAAGGACGAGGGAGCCTCGGCTACTTGTAGCCTGGCCATTGCCGAGGCTCCTCCCGCGGCGCAGGAGGCCTGTCCTGCTTCCCCCCGGGAGCGGGCGGGAGGCGCCACCACAGCAATCACCCCTTTGGGGGTGAAGGCTCCCCCGGTGTTGCTCCTGCGGCTCGGAAAGCCCAGGTTGGCGACATCCTCGACGCCGTCGGTCGGTGCCATCGGAGCCTCCCGTCGACGTCGACTCATTGCTCGACGCCGTGGGCCCTGTTGACGCCGTTCATGGTGCCGACGCTGCTCGCGGCACCATGGGACAGGATCCAGCATCTTCTTTCACCATGTCTTGCCTTGGCCCCATCCTTGGCGCCGAGGTTGAGCACAGTGCCGTGCCTGCACGGCTCGGTGCCGTAGGGCCGTCAGCCTCGGCTGTTGGTGCCGTCCATGCTCTCGGTGCTGCTCGGTGCCGCGTTCGGTGCCAAGTCCACCCTCGGGGCCGTCGTCAGCGCCACTCCAGTCCTCGGTGCCGCCCGCGGCGCCGAGGGGCCTGGCGATGTCGTCTTCGCCGCCGAGGTTGCTGCTGGGGCTGCTGTCGGCGCCGTCTCTGTCCCTGGTACTGCCCTCGGTGCTAGTGGATTTGACGGCACCACATCTGGCCCTGGCTCTGGACCTTTGGCCCGAGCTGCCCTGGTGCCTTCTGCAGGTCCCACCTGCGGGGTTGAGGAGGGCACGGGTGCCATCTCGGACACAGCTCTGGCTGCCGTGCCCTCTGGCAAAGTTGGTTTCGCCCGCCCTCCTACTGTTTGCTCAGAGCCTCAGACTCTTACGTCTTCGGAGTCAGAGTCAGGCTCGGAGTCAGACGGGCAGTCACACCCTTCGGGGTTGTCTGCGGAGGAGGGCACTCCTGTGGTCTCGTCGATGAGTCGTAGCCAGCCCTCTACTGAGGAGAGTCAGGTGGACCCCGAGGCTAGGGTCAGTGGTGCTGACTAACAGGCAGTGGTGCGTGCCACCATTGCTCTGCAACCTGGCCTTGGGGGTTTCATCGACCCCTCGGTGGTGGTACCCCCTCCAGTGGTGTGCCTTGATCACTCAACTTTGGGGCCAATCAAGAAGCCTGCAGAAGGGAAGGGTGCTGTTCCCTGGGTCTCCCCTTCGGGGGCAGCCCAGAGATGCCTGCTACCTAGGCTGGCCCTCTCGAGGAGAAGGACTCTCTCAGACTCTGAGGGGTCGAGGGGTGTGGGGTCGGCGCGTCGGCCTTTCTCTGGGGCCCACCCAGGCCCTGGGCGAAGCCGGAGTGCGGATATCCACCCTTCCCCTTCCAGTTCCTTGAGGGAGTCCCATTCTTTTGAGGCAGGGGACTGTCCTTCTGGACTTTTACGGCCCCGGTCGCCTCACTGGGGGGATTCTTCTGGGCACAGCCAAGGCAGTACCAACGTGGTTGTACAGCTGTCTGCTGTGGAGTCTTCCGGGGCACCCTCCTCGGGTGCTTGTGGTCCACTCCCTAGCCCTGGTGGAGGTCAGCTGACTTTTCTTGGCTCTGCCCCTATCCCTCTGCCACATTCTCCAGCGCTCCCAGGCATTCTTGGTCCTAGCGGCCCTCTCACCTGGGAGCAGTTCAGGGCGGTGGCTGCTCGGTTCCCTGCCTACGTTAGGGCTATGGACAGCCAGGTTTTTCAACCTCCCCCCGTGCAGCCACCCTCGGAATGTATGGTGACCTCCAGCTCCTCATCCCCCTCTTCTGGGGGAGAGGAACCCTCTGTCCACATCTCTTCGGCTGCTGATCTCTCCGAGTACCAGTGCTTCCTCGTGAGGATGCTGGAGGACTTGCACCTTTCTCCCTCTTCTGTTAGCAATCCTGAGCATGCGGCGCATGCCTTTCTAGGCGATTTTGGCGAGGCCACCCTTGTGGTGCCGCCCTGACCTGCTCCCTTTCGGGAGGTGTCCTTGCGTTTCTGGCAGAGGCCCTTCTCCGGAGTTCCTGCCCTAGGGACCTCAGCCAGAGGTATTGCACTCCCCGAGTCTCCAGATTCTATGCCTCATCCGCAGTCCGGCTTGACGCATCTGGACACCCCTGATGGGCTTCGCTCCCCCACTGTGACTGGCCCCCGGATCAAGACTCCTCGGATTTTGATTTTTTGGGGGGGGAGGACCGTCTACTCTGCACGGTTGCTCCTTTCTATTTCCGCTCACCAGACCCACTATGCAGCCTACAACAGGTTCTTGTGGTCCACGCTAGGTCAGATCCTAGCTACTTTGCTTGACTCGGAGCAAACCAGACAAGCCATCGTGCTCTCTGCATGTGGCCTGGAGCTATCAAGGCACCAAGTGAGGGCATCTTACGACGTCAACGAGGTAGCTTCCAAGGTCATAGGGACAGCGATCATCACCAGGAGATCAGCGTGGCTACGTCTTTCCAGTTGTCACCCTTGCTGGCGGTAAGTGTTCTCATGCCCAGGAACCTATCTCTTCTCCCGTGGGCGAGACAGCACTGGGGCGCTTCCTTCCCTCGAGAGACCCGTCTTGCTCTCCCCTCGCGGGCCTCCTCAGGCCCAGAAGGTTCCCCTAGTGTGTCACCCACTGAGGGCTAGGGACTCTGTCCCTTAGGGTGTAATGAATCAACCCCCTTCGGGGGGGCTTGGTACTCACCCATCTGTGATGAATGGTGAAGATTGACACAGATAAGATATGAAAATTACATACCTACCGTAATTCTAATCTTTCTGTGAATCTTCACCATTCATCACAACCCCACCCACCATCCCCCTGGGGCCTCAGTCTCTGGGTCCCCCTCTCTCTGTGGCTCCCCCTCTCCTTTTGGAGCAGGGTAAAGTAGGGACACATGGGGTATTCTCCTTTAAAGGGTACAGCTCGAGCGGCACTCCTTCTCTATTACATGTCTTCACCCCGATGGGGTGGGAGTTGGTGGTTGCCCTCCTCCTGTTCTCCTTCTGGTTTCCATCCAACTGTTTAAAAAAAAAAAACCCTTTTTTTCACCAAACATCTTTTCTGAGAGAGTATTAAGTCCCTGTACCCTGTCCTTCTTCCAGAATAGCCGACTCTGCTTCTGGGGTATTTGCCAGTTATTCTGTGCCTTGAATTCTGGCAGAGAGCTTTGCTACTCCTTGCAGTTCCTATACAATCTGGTGACGGACAAGGGTCTTGGACACCTTGTTACCTCTCACTCTCTCCTAAATTTTCTTCCTTCCCTTCTTCCGCTTCCAGAGATTGGGGCCCCTACCCAATCCCCTTAGTCTCATCTCTTCTCTGCTGTCCTCTCAGTCGTTATTTCTCCTTTTGGTTCAGTTTTTCCTTTCCTTTTTCTGTCCCTTGGACTCTCTTGTCCCACCCTCCATCCCTTCCTCTTACCTTTCTGGCGACTCAGAACTGGTAGGCAGGTGAAGTCGACACAGCCTAACGGCCAACCCTCGAGCGCCACGCAGTACGTCGGCCTCGAGGGCGGCGCCGATGTTGCTGCCTACCCTTTTTTAAAAAGTTCAAGAGGGTCCTGATCTCAGCCAGTACCCATTTGTGATGAATGGTGAAGATACACAGAAAGATCAGAATTATGGTAGGTACGTAATTTTCATTTCTGGAACCTGTTCAGCTTCTCACCTTTATAGGGGTAAAGCTGGACACCCTTCAGGCAAGAGCCTTTCTACCTCCCTCGAAGGTAAAGGCCCTTACAGATCTGGCTTCTTCTTTCAAACCTTTGGTTTCTCATCCGGCCAGACATTTTCTCCAGCTTCTAGGCCACATGGCAGCTTCAACTGCAGTGGTACAAGGAGCCAGGTTCCAGATGAGAGACATCCGGTTCCAGATGAGAGACATCCAGTTCCAGCTTAGGTCCTTCTGGTCTCAGAGGAAGGATCCTCTCACCAAACTAGTTCCAGTGTCCCGGACCCTTGTCCAGGCTCTCCAATGGTGGCTGGAGGAGGACAATCTCAGGCAGGGTGTCCCATTTCTGCATCAGACACCCTAAGTTGTTCTCACCACAGATGCTTCCCTCCTGGTTTGGGGAGCCCATATGGGGGACATCACTGCACAGGGCACTTGGCCTCAACAGGAGTCCTCTTCATATCATTCTTCTGGAGCTCAGAGCTGTGTTCCTAGCTCTTCAGGCTTTTTCAGAGTCAGTTAAGGGGAAAGTGGTACAAGTCAGGACAGACAACACCACCACCATGTGGTACTTAGCGAGCAAGGGGCACTCGGTCCACAGCCTTGTGCACAGAAGCCATGAAGATATGGTTGTTAGCTTACTCCCTCCAGACTTCCTTGGTAGCAGTGCATCTTCCAGGGGAGGACAATGTGTTGGCAGATGCCCTCAGCAGGATTTCACAGGGTCACCATGAATGGGCCCTGAATCAGCATGTCCTTCAGATCATTTTCAAGAGGTGGGGCATTCATAGAAACATAGAAACATAGACTTTGACGGCAGATAAGGACTGCTTGGCCCACCTAGTCTACCTATTTCCCTACCTACAAGATAAGTTGCAGATCCTAGTTAACCTACAGCCTAGTTCTTCCTACCCCCACACAAGAATTGCCTTATGTCTGTCCCATGTATTCTTCAATTCTCCCACAGTTTTTGACCCCACAACCTCCTCAGAAAGGCTGTTCCATGCGTCCACCACCCACTCTGTGAAAAAATACTTCCTCACATTGCCCCTGAACCACCGCCCCCATTCCAGAGATAGATCTCTTTGCAGCCCTGGACAACCACCAACTTCCTCTGTTCTGTTACAGACCTCAAGTCCTGGGATCTGTTCCCCTAGATGCTCTCCTATTAAACTGGACAGGCAGGTTTCTTTATGCCTTTCCTCTGATCTTCAGAGTACTGATCAAAATCAGGTCTCAGCCCTGCACGGTGATTTTGGTGGCCCTGGATTGGGCCAGACAGCCTTGGTATCCACTAATGTTGTCTCTTTCAGTAACACTTCCTCTGTTTCTGCCCAGGAGGCATGACCTCCTGTCCTTCTCTCAGGGGAGGATTTGGTAACCAATCTACAGTTTCTCAGACTCAAAGCTTGGTTCTTGAAGAGTTAGAAAATGCAGGCTTACACCTTTCTCAAGGTGTTCTGGATATTCTCAAAGTTTCCAGGAAGCCTTCCACTAGAAAGACTTACAACTCCAAAGTGAAAAGATTGATTATTTGGTGTTCCCAAAGAAATATTCAACTGGATATGGCTGGCATTGCTACAGCCTTAGATTATTCGTTTCATCTGAATAGCTTAGGCCTCAGGCCTGCTACTCTTAAAGTTCATTTAGCAGGTGTGTCTGCTTTTGTCTCAGCAGGGAAGGTTTCTTCCCTGGCTTCTCATCCTGTGTTTAGTAAGTTCTTCAAGGGTCTCGTTCATATCAACCCTCCCTTTGAGGAGCCTACTCCTGCCTGGGATCTGAATATCTGCATTGCACAGCTTGTTCAGCCCCCTTTCGAACCCTTATCTTCAGCTGAGTTAAAGTACTTGACTTGGAAAACTGCTTTCCTGGTGGCCATTACTTCTGCCAGGAGGATCAGGGAATTGCAGGCTTTGTCAATGGAACCTGACTTTATTTCCTTTCACATGGATAAGGTGGTCCTTAGAACAAAGAGAAACTTCCTTCCTAAGGTGGTTTCGGATATTCATCTTAACCAGTCTGTGGCTTTGCCTGTGTTTTTCACTGACCATTCTTCTTCAGATGAGAAAAGATTGCAGAGTCTGGATGTGAAAAGGGCACTTAGTTATTATATATTGCATACTAAGGGCCATGGGAAGGAGTCTACCAGTTGTTTTCACTTATGGTGAGGTGGAAAGGTAAATCTGCCATGAAAAGATCTGTTGCCAGGTGGATTGTTTCTTGTATTCAGTTCCATTACACAAAACTGGGAAAAGAGCCACCCTCAGGCCTGAGGGCACACTTGACCAGGGGTACAGCTGCCTCCTTGGCAGCTGCTAGAGATATTTCTGTGTCAGAAATCTGTAAAGCAGCCACCTGGAAAACAGTTCACACATTCACCAAGCATTACTCATTGGATACCCAATCTAGAAGTGATGCTAGGTTTGGCACATCACTACTGCAGAACTTGTTCCCAACGTAGGTTCTGTATCCCCTCCTCCAGGGGGGGACTGCTTGGTAGTCTGCAGATGGTCAGAATATAGCAAGACTTCATGTTGTTTGAAGAAAAAAATTACTCATCATAGTAATGTTGTTTCTTCTAATGGGGTCTTGCTGTGTTCTATTCTCCTCTCCTCCTCTCATAACCTAGTTTTTGGTATGTGGGTTGTAAGTAGTGTTGCACCCAGAGGTGTACCTTCTTACCCTTCCTGGCCAGGTTGGGTATTTCTGATTTATTGTTATTGTTTTTGTTATTATCACTATCTACATATGGTTTCTTGAGTTCTCGGTTTGAGTCTTCTGGACCCAAGTTTTGTTGCCCAAGGCTAAAATTTCAAAACAATTTCTATAGCCATTAGTTAGTATAGTGCTCGTAAGAATCTGACAGTTACATTAGAATGTACGGTGACAGAGGTTTGAAAACTGAACTCGAGCTCAACGTTCTAAGCTTCTGCATAGAGTTAACTCTTTCCTCCGGAGCAGTTCAAGTGCTGGGGCAAACTGCATATAGTCAGAATACAGCAAGACTCATTAGAAGAAACAACATTACTATGGTGAGTAATTTTTCTTCTTTCCTAATTGCCCCCACTGCCTCCCTATTAAACCAGAGTGTCCTCCTTCTTTGTTTTTCCTCCTCTTGATGCAGAGCTCAGTGGCTTTCTCCTCTTAATGCATTTTCATAATTCCTCTACATTCCTGATTAGCTCCTTTCCTTCCATTTCCTCCTGAAAGTCCCTCATTCTTGCAAAGTCCACTCACCGGAAGTTCAGAACCTTCATGTTGGTTAGATTTGTTTCCTTACCTGTTTTTATCCTGAAATTCACTGTATTGTGGTCGCTTGTACCAAGTCATTCTCCCACCTCCACTTTTTCCACACTATCCCCATTGATGAGGACAATGTCCAGTATGTTGTTCCTCCTAGTGGGTTTCCTAACCAGCTGTTGCAGGAAAGCTCCATGGAGTGCTCCAAATACCTCTCTGTTCCTGGCAGATGTTGCCGTTAGGATTACCCTGTCCACGTTGAGAAGTTAAGGTCCCATAGTAGTAGGGTCTCCCCCTGAGTGCCATTTGTTGTACCTCTTGTACCATCTGCCTGTTCCCCTTCCTCCTCCTCCTGCATTGGAGACCGGTAAATCACATCCAGTCTTAATGACGCCCCAGACCGTTTTTTCAGTATGACCCACAGGACCTTCACCAACCCCCCCCGTACCTCTTGCCTTCCGCCGCCCTAATATATTCTTTTATGTACAATGCCACACCCCCACACCCCCCGCCAGGCCTGTCCCTTCTAAAAAGTCTGTAACCTGGAACACCTACTTCCCAAGATTGGTGCTCTGATCACCAGGTCTCTGTTATAGCCACAATGTCTAGACCCTCTTCCACCATAATGGCCTCCATGTCCACCATTTTGTTCCCTAAACTCCTCACATTTGCTGATAGTTCTTTCCACCATAAACCCCCTTTGTCCTTGCTATCCCTTGCTGCCCTACCTGCTCTGTTTCATGGTGGGGTACTTGGTAGGTTATTCCCTGCTGCTCCCCACACTATGGTTAAATGTAACCCCTCCCTTACGCATTCGCAGTATCTAATTTATCCTTCAGACCTTGTGCCCCTTTGTTTTAATGTAACCTGTCAGGAGCATAAAGTTCCTCCTTATCATGTCCTACCTCATTCCCCACCAGTCTGTACCCCTTTTCCATATTCCACCCCCTCAGCCACAGATTGAACTCTTCAATTCTCCACTTCCTATCTACACTGGCTTTTGGTACTGGTAGGATTTCAGAAAATGAGACAGTTTTACCCTTCACTTGACAGGTCCGAACAAGCTCCCTGAATCTAGCCTGTACCTCCTTCACACTGTTGTCTGCTAGATCATTTGTGCCCAGATGCACCACAATGTGGGTGAGCCCCTCATACGAACATACGAAATTTGCCAGCAGATAAAGGCTAGAGGTCTATCAAGTCTGCTCGAATGTGCAGCTAGCACCCTTATTCTGCAGCTGCCTCCCTTCCACCCTTCCCCGCCATTAACTCGTCCTCTTGTCCTGTCCCATCCCCTTTGAAGCAGTCCACTGTTCTCACTGGATACCACTTCTGCAGGTAACGCATTCCACCCAGCCACCACCCTCTCTGTAAAAAAGTGTCTCCTCATCTCCCTCCCGAACCTTCCTCCCTCCAGTCTCATATCATGGCCCCTGGTGGCCCTCCCCTCCCTTACTTTGAACAGCCCCTCTGTACCCGTCTTGTTTATTCCTTTCATGTATTTAAAGGTTTCAATCATGTCACCCCTTTCCCTCCTCTCCTCCAGTGAGTACATGTTCAACTCCTTCAACCTCCTCTCGTATGATAAGTCCCCCAGCCCCTTGATCATCTTTGTTGCCCTGCACTGCACCCCCTCCAGTAACTTAATGTCCCTCTTCAGATACGGGCGCCAGTACTGCACACAGTACTCCAGGTGTGGCCTAACTAATGACCTATACAGTGGCAGAATCACCTCCTTCCTCCTCGAGGATATACCCCTTGCAATACAACCCAGCATTTTGTTGGCCTTTGCAGCTGCCTTCCTACATTGTGCCGAGTTGTTCATTGACCCTGTAATGAGCACACCCAGATCCTTCTCCTCCTCTGTCTGGGCTAGCTGCACTCCCCCAGCTGGTAACTCCTCCTTGGTTCTTCATCCCAAATGCAGCACCTTGCACTTTTGGCATTAAACTCCAGTTGCCAGGTGTCTGACCAGGTTTCAAGCTTTGCCAGATCATCCTGCAACCCCTGCCATCCCCTAGGTCATCCACCACCAGTGCCTACCTTGGTATCGTCAGCAAACAGGCTGATCTTGCTCTTGATGTCCCATGATATGTCTGCAATGAATATCCCAAACAACACTGGTCCCAACACTGAGCCCTGTGGAACACCGCTCATCACTGCCCTTGGGTGTGAGAGCTCACCACCCACCACCACCCTCATGTTTCTTGGCCAAGGTGTGTTTTAGTGGGAGGCCTGAGCACTGTCATACCTGGCATGCACTCAGCCCTAATAACTCCACCCCGCTCCACGATTCCTTAATTATGTATATTGTACAGGGCTCAGAGCCTAAGGGAATGAGTGTTTTATAAAGTTTTGCTTGCTTGGTTGCTCAAGCGGTCACTGTGCATGCCATCAACAAGGAGTCATACAAGACTGACACTATGGGCAAGTGGTGCTGCAGCTACTCTGAACATGAGAATTGCCGGCTACCAAGGGCATTTTTCTAAGTATGAGTATGTCCTTTGGACCTCTCTTAAGTCCCTAGCAGAGTCTCTTCCATATTCTGACACTAAACAGAAGATCCCACAGACTGTCACTCATGGCATCGAGTCTAACAGTCACCAGCTGAAGGCAACTATAAACACCTTTGACTCTGCTTCCTGCTCGACTGCAGCAAGCCATCTGTATTGGAAGGCACTCCTGGCTTAGAACTTCTGTTTTTTTCTGATGATGTCCAGCACCAGGTAATGAATATTCCTTTCAATGGCACCTACCAGTTTTGATAGCAGGTGCAACAATCTCTTGAGACCTCTCAGAAAACAAGGATGGCCATTAATACTTCCAGATTGGCTCCTGCTAACCCTCAGAGGGGAAAAGGATGTGGCTTACTTCAAAACAGAGAGTCCTTTTAGGTAAAGATTGGGACGCAACCAAATATCACCCTTCTCAAATGCAAAAGGAAGCACATCTGAAGCCACAGGCCCTGAAAGTGCCTAGTGTTATTCTCTGAAGCCTGGGCCCTGGTCCTGCCTCATCTGCCTGGGGCAGACATCTTCTCTCCAGTATCAGGCATGTGGTGGGGTTGACTCTGTTTTACCATCATAGGGACTCCATCACGACAGACAAGTGGGTTCTCAGGATTATCTGAGAGGGATACTTCCTGAATTTTGCAGAAATTCCTCTGGATTATCTACCCAAAACACACACCCCTTTTCAGCTCACATGTCAGAGCTTCTGGTGCAGGAGATTGCAGGCCAGCTGTGCAAAAGGGCAGTAGAAGTAAAGGGAAATTGGAGCACAACACAGGCTTCTACTTCCTTTACTCCCTTGTACCAAAGAAGTCAGGGGGCATGTTCCTCATTCTCGACCTCAGAAACTTGAACAAGTTCATGGGGTGTCAAAAGTTCAAAATTATCTCTCTGGGATCCCTGCTACCATTCCTAAAATTCCAAAATTGCTTAGCCTCTCTGGATATGCAGGATGCTTACCAGCATATTCTAGTACACCCCACTGCTAGAAGTCTGGGAACAAGATTGCAGACCTGGAGGCCACCATGGCTCAAACAGGCCTGGATATTCTGGACATCACTAAAACATGGTGCACAAACAGCCGTGACTGGGAAATGGTCATACCTGGCTACACAGTGTTTAGAATGGACAGGGTAGGAAGGGAAGGTGGGGGAGTGGTGCTTTATATTAAGGAAAACATCAAAGCAGTGGAGGTACAGGGAAGTCGGGGGATTGAGGTGTTGTGGGTCAACCTCGAGTCTGGAAACAGAGCCACCATTCACATGGAAGTGATATATAGGCCTCCAACACAGGGAGAGGATGTAGACAAAGAGATGTTGGAAGACATAGGCAAAATGGCTAAGAAAGGGGAGTTCTGATGGAGGACTTTAATCTGCCGGATATAGAGCGGAGCACACTCCTCCGCTACTTATCTATAGTAGGGAAATTGATGGAAACACTATTAATTAAGGAAACAATCATGGAACACCTGGGATCCAGTGGACTGCAGGACCTGAGGCAGCCTGGCTTTATGGAGGAGAGATCATGACAAACAAATCTAATTGATTTTTTTGACTGGGTAACCAGGGTGTTGGATGAGAGAGAGGTGGTGGATGTAGCCTAGTTGGACTTCAGCAAGACCTTTGACACCGTTCCACATAGGATGCTGATAAGCAATTTGGGTAGTATGGGAGTGGACAATAAGGTGGCAACCTGGGTAAGAAACTGGTTAGGGGATAGGAGACAGAGTGGTGGTAAATGGAGTTCTCTCTGAGGAGGGGAGAGTGACCAGCAGGGTATCGCAGAAGCCAGTACCGGGACCAGTCCTCGTCAGTGTCTTCATCAGTGACATAGCACAGCCAAACAGGTCTGAGTCTAAACCTGTGTTTGTTTGTTTTTTTTTATAAATAAGAAAAACAAAACAAAACCAAAATGCGTAGTGCGTTTGGGTAGGTTTACAATCATAGGTTGTACCACTAGCAGTCAGGATGTGAAAATCCTAAGTGTGTGTATGTGTGTGCTATCAGTCCCTGTATAGGGAGTCATTAATGAGTACCAGGTATGCTGCCAGGGTATTCAGTCACATCATTATGCGAAAAAAAAGTGTGGGAAATGTTTGTTGTGAAACATAAAACAAATCATTCCAAGTTCTAAAAGGTGAGATTTAAAAATCACTGGGATGTGCATAAACTGCACATTACTAACTAGGGTACCTGGTTGAGAAGTGGCTATTAGACCACTGGGTGGGCCAGGGTTCTATTTTGGGCACTCAGTATTAAGTGTCACAAATTATGGAGCATCATAGGATTAAAAACTTAAGATCTAATGACTTTTATTGCCATATAATTTTGGATGCAAAATTCTGATTATCAATAAAATGTAAACAGGAGTCCAGATCAAGTCTGACTGCTAGAATTAATCCAAAGCAATGATCATAACGTTCCGTAGGGCCTCACCTCCCTTCTGGACAATGAACATGTCATTTAGGACTTTAATGTGAATTCCACAGGATGCAATTAAATCATGTGTGCTTATGAGGTATTCTGCCTCAACAACCTTTTTAGGATTACGTCACTGGTCCTTATCTGCAATAAAATGTGCAGTTTGTGCTTGTAAGAAGACCCATACTTTTAAAAAGAATAATAAGCATAAAAGCAAGCATCTCTCTCTCTCTCTCTGGAACCTAAAAGAAAAGAGAAAAAGAAAAACATAGTTAGTTTAGTACTATTCCACCCATTGGGGTATGGAAAAGTAATTTAATCTCCTTTAAACAGGTTCATTTGATAGGCATATAGCCATTTATCAATGACTGTTATTGTGAGGCAGTCAAACTTGGTAGCCTGCTGGACTGCATTTGTTTACAATGGGATAGGGCATGTTTTGGGGTCTTGCCCATACATTGTGAAGCAAACAAGTGTACCTCTTGGATGTCTTGTTTGAGATATTTAACATATTTATCTACTGATGCTACATCAGCAGTGGCAGTACACAGGTCCAGAAGTAAATGTTCTGGGAGTCTCATGAACCGTCCGGTCATGATTTCAAAAATGGGTACGCTGTGTACCTGCAGAGGATGTCCCTCTTATTGCCATAAGGAGTAAAGGCAATCATGAATTTCAGTCCTTTTAGGGTTTTCTGAACAAGTTTGGATAACATAACTTTGATCTGCCTGTTAGCCCATTACACCTGTCCCGATGACTATGGGTTGTAAGGGATATAAAACTTTGTTTTACCCATAACAAATCCAGAATTTCCTACATCGCTTATTATAAAGCCAGATCCCTGCAATCAGAATTTACATTTAGGGGTAAACCCTACCTGGTAAATAGCTGGTTTACCAAGACATTTGCAGTCACTTTGACTGTGTTGTTCTGTTTTGGGATAGTATTAAACTGTTTGGAAAATAGGTCAGTGATCACTAGTGCAAACTAGTTGATCTTAGTGGTTGGCATAAGGCCAATGTAGTCAAACTGGATATTGTTCCAGGGGCCTTTTGCCTCTGGGGTAACAGTGCATTTGTCCTAGCTGGTATAGGATTGTTCTGTGCACATATCAATCAGTTACTAATGTAGTGTTCTACATCATTTCTCATGTGTAGCCACAAGACAGAGGATTTCAGTCTGTCTAGGTTTTTACTGACTCACTGGTGTCCACCAGTTGGAGTACTATGTATTTGGTACAGTAGATAAAATCTACTCTCAGGTGTTTAGGAATTACCCGTAACTTTTCATGAGTGTTACAGCAGTGATGTTCCAAATGAGTAGACCATCACTGGATAGGTGAATGTCATTTTCAATTTCTCATAAGAGCTATTTCTGGAAGTTATTCCTCAGTTTCTTTATTAAGGAACTATACACTGTCCTTAAATAAGGGTCCTTCTTATGAAGCATAAAGTTCACATTTTACAATATGCTCGAACCTTATGAATGTACAGTATTTACACTGTTAGTGTTGTGATGTATACAAGCAAGTCACTGTATTTCACAGCAATACTACAGAGTACTGGAACAGACGTTTGTCTTCTGCCAAAGAAATTCAGTTTAGAGAGAAACAGACCCAATTAGAAACTGTAATAAAACATAGTATCTGCAGTGCTTTCTGTAATTATGTCAAGGATATTTCTTTTTTTTTTTTCCATTTTATTCTTTTCTCCACCTGCCTAGCTGCGGCAGCCCGTTACTATCAGCCAGGTCTGACCACTTACTTCCACCCCCAGCCGGCCTCGGGCCTCTGATACCGTGGCTTACCCCCACAGTGGGGCTGCGGCACTCTGGCTGCATGCCGCAGTCATCGGACTGAGTCGGGGGCTGGTCTGGGGGCTAATTGAAGCCGTGGCGAGCTTCATTTAGGGCTGCCGGCAGCTTTATCCATTTTCCTTTTTCGGGAGGCGGGGTCGCAATGACGTGAGCCCTGCCCGCCTCCAGTACGTGCCTGTGCCGGCAGCTGCGTGACTCCTGGCCTCCACCAGGGGTCATCCGAGCTCGGACACCTCCCTCCTCCCCGGAGAAGGACAGCAGTCCCTAGGGACGCTTCATCCTTCTCCCCGGCCGACCCTCCAGCGACCTCGACCGTTCCTGAACCCGGTCACCGGCGTCGCATGAAACTAACCGTTGCGCCGGCAGGCCGGCTTCATCTCAAGGATATTTCTTGAAGCGGCAGAACTTAACCCTTTCATGGAGTGCTGGTATCATTTTACGTAAGGAAAATCTTTTATTCCTTTCTTAACACAAGCTGTGTCTTTCTCAAGGACATTCCAGCTCTCTAAGTCATCCACAAATATTTGTGGTAATTAGGAGACTCCTTGCTTCCCTGCTTTTCATTTTATTTGCCAGGCGTGTTTTAATATTGCCTGAAAATCGTACATGTATGATGATGCAATTACTAGCCATGCATACTCTGTCATCACTGGAAGGTAAAATAATTCCAAATCCTGCTATCTGACCCTCGTTGGAATGTGTGGCTAAGTCATCAGTCAAAACATGACACACACTGGTGTCTTTCAACACTTTCTGGGGCTCTGTCAGAAAGGGCACTGGGACAGGTAGGTCAGGGGGTTGAAGTGAAAAATCATGGGTTTCTCTTGCAAATTGTAGGCCATGGGCTGACAAGGATGAAGTTTTGATAGGAAGGACAGTGATGTTATGATCCTGTAAAAATGAGAGACCAGTATGTAAGTCTGGCATTGGATACAGAGTCATCTTTCACTCTGTCTGACAACAGAAAGTTAGTTGGCAAATGATTGGAATGCAGTACAATGGGTGCATATCCAATGATGTATATTAAGTATCTCACTGCCCAGTATGTAGCCAAAAGATTCCTTTCACAAAGTTTGTATTTCAGCTCCACTGGGGCAAGCATCTGGGATGCATAAGCAATGAGTCTGATGTGTTCATTGTATGTTTGGGCTAACACTGCTGAGATTGCGATATCTGATATGGCAGTTTCAAAATAATGCCCTAAAACTGTCTTAGGATTAATCAATGCTGGGAACATGATCAGTGATCCCAAAAGAAAAGATAATGATATTCAGTATTAGGATACCTTGTACCTTCTTGCTGTAGTGCCTGCCATTGCAGCCATAGTATGGGATGATCCAGGTGTCACTGAAGGAGGGGGTTCTGCATCATGTGCAGGCAGTGCTGGCACTATCAAGGGTGCCTGCACAGTGGAGTAAAGTGGCGTGCAAGCTGCACGTAATTCTTCAGCTATGGATTGTTGTTCAGTAGCCAAGGGGTGGAGAAAATAGTGCTGAGACAGTTGTCAGCTCAGGTTCAGAAATCAAACCTGTAACCCCCCCCCTCCAACGTGGCCTGTGATGCTGAAAATATCACAGCCACAGGGCTTTCAGAATCAGAGCTGTCCCCTCCCCCATCAAATGTAAAGTTGGTTTCCCCACTGGAATGTTGCTGGAGGGTAGCAACATTGTTTTTAATGTTGCAGCTTAAGGTATTAATGCACTGCATAGGAAAAGCAGTACGTTCAGTCTTCTCGGCTGATGTTACATGCACAGGAAATGAAAACAACTTTATCGATTAATTAACTTCAATGTGTTTTTTATCCAAGGACACTCGAATACCACAGACATTGCTAATAAAGCAAACATTGTTAACTGCATCAGCTGTTTCTTCAGCATCAGATGCTGACTTCATGACAGATTGCATATCAGCCTTATTCAAAAGTACGTCAACATCATTTTTAATGAGAATCTTCTGTCCCTCAGAAACACTAGTGTTACTGATAACATTATTAATCATGCCAAACAACTCCGGTTTGTTTTGTTTGATTATGGCAGCAGTCACAGGTCCCTGTGACTGCAGGATCACATCTCCGTGAGATGGTGGTTGGTCATTTTGGATTACCTCATGGACATCATGAGTTACTGTGTCATGACCATCATCACATGACCGCGAACGGCCATCTTGGGGATGGTATGGGGATGCAACCTGATGACATGTGTGTCCACCATTTTGAGACTCTAACAATTCTCCATTTTCTGAATCACAGAAAAACAAGTGGCTAGCCTTTGCTCTAGTCCACCCCACAGCATA
Source organism: Neoceratodus forsteri (assembly GCA_016271365.2). Lineage (NCBI taxonomy): Eukaryota > Metazoa > Chordata > Ceratodontiformes > Ceratodontidae > Neoceratodus > Neoceratodus forsteri. Next base: position 245,351,373 of record CM057451.1, read on the forward strand.
CTGTGAGTGTTCAGAATCAAACTCTTCAACATCAGAAGAGGCAAGGTCTTTGGACATTAAGTTAGTATGCCCTGCCAATACCTCTAGCTGTGCAAGTTCGCCATATGTGACTTTTTACTCCTACACTGTAACTCAGATACAGGAGTTAGCACGCTATTAAGTGTTTTGTTTTCAGATTTCAAGACAATCACATCTTGTAAAACTTGCTTTTTATTAACAAATACTGCGTCAGGATTTAGATTCAAAACCTTCATTTCAAGTCTGCTATAATTAAAACATACTGAATCATGCTGTACCATCAAGGTCTGGTGTTAAAATACCAGCTCATTAACTTTTTCAGTAATTACTTCAGACTTATCATCGCTAAGTTCCTTGTTTTCAAAATGTAAGGAATTACTGTTACTAGCCAGAACACCATTTATTTGAAAAACATTTTTTTTAAGTTTTGCCTTTTTAGCGTTATCTCTTAAGGCATGCAGGTCGTGGTTGCTTCTCTCATTAAATAGAGACTACTTTTCTAGACGGACAGATTGTAGCTCAGACAGTAGTCCAGCTATTTTGTTCTGTATGAGAAGCCCTTTTCAGACTAATCTCCTGCTTGTAGACAGAATTCTCCATTTTGCAAGCATCATACTCACTTTTCAAAACAGATATCTTATTTAGAACAGCATCAAAACAATTAAACAATGTTGCAATTAATAATCCTTCAGGATAATTGGTACCATTTTTCAATTCCCCATAATGGGCTTTTACAACAAAGTCCCCTAAGGACTATCATTGGATTTTGCTACTTTAGCAAAATCAATCCAACTACTGTTAGCAGTTTGGCCTGCTAAGGCATCCAGCCTCAACTCAGTACTGATATATTTAGACATGTCTTAAAGGATACCTAAACAAGCAGTTTTTTAAAACTGCAAATTCCAAAATCTGTCTTCATATCGAGTTAAAGTAAAGGCTGCTGTTTAAATTTATGCTAAAACTGCATTTATGTAAATAACATAAATGCAGTTTCATAGCTTTGAAAAATGTAAACATCAGCCTTTCACTTTCAAAAAAACAGCCTTGGCTTCTCCCTAAGATGTCTGCCAAATGTGTTAAATGATGAGTCATGATGACATCATCAGAGACAGAGATCCACATATATTCTATAGTGCTAACTAGTTCATCTTTCCCTCTTTATTTTGAATTGTTATACCAGAATGATCAACACTATGTATTACCTCATGGATTATTTTGATCAGGACACATGTTAGGCTATGGTTTTGCTCATTTTGTTTACTCTAACTTGCGGAAAATGTTTTGCAATCCTGCTGACTTTTCTTTGGCAAACTGCATTACAGTATAACACTTCAAATGCCTGATGATCTAGTGGTTATATGATGCATTGAATTTTGTTTTTGTTAACCAGGAGAGAGACACTATGTTGAAAGCTTGTTTACAGGTGAGGCTTGGGAGCACAAGGAAGTTTAGTGACTAGCTCAGGGTCACACAGCAAAGTACCGGCCTTGTTCAGTTCCAGCTCATGCTTTCTTGTTAATCCACAAGTAAGCGTTCCTTTTTCCATGTGAACCCCTGCACCTATCCCACCTTCTGTTGAACACCCCACCATCCATTCCTTGTCTTTAGTATTGCCTGGGGCGGCATATGAGCTTGTGGTCTTATGAAGAGAATTATCACACCTCAGATAGTAATCTTGTACCTCAGAGAGTTTTGCACACCTATACTGATACACTTCATCAGCTGGCACTATTAAAAAATGCCTCCCAAATCACTCTCCAGTCCACATCCTCAGTGTTTGACTTCTGCTCCCACAGTAAACACTGAGTGGATCACCACCCTTCAGCACAGTGAAGGTAGTATGTACAGTTCCTTGTTGTGTTTTTTCCCCACCTCATTAACCAACAACTAGGTCTTCCTGGAGGGCCAAGCAAAAGCATCATGACCCACCAGAAAAACTGCTGTTCATGCCCTCATAAGGGCTGCACTTACAATGGATAACAATATTATTAGCAGGAGATGCATACTAATACCTTGAGCGAATCCACCTGACTTCCAGTGTCAGTCTACTCCTTTACCTGTGATCTGCAGAACCCCGCAGAACAGTTCCCAGCAATTCTTCTCCAACACTTTTCTGTGCCCTACCCACAATGCAAGTTGGCTGGCTACCACCCTTCCAAATCTTGAATGAGCTATACAACTCCCTCAATACTGTCCTAACAAATGTCAACACCCCCCCACCCGAGGGTAATCTCCCTACACTGAATTCAAGCAAGAGTTTAGGTGCAGCCCTGCCACTCTGAGTATTTGTCATCACTGACTACTCTCATCCACAGTCAGGTAGTGATCATGATGCTGGCAGACCCACATTTCAGATCTCACAGTGATCTGCTCAGCATCCTCCTTCATGTCTTCAACTAATCTGAATATAGCTGTACCGTGCTGGAATGGCCTCTTCAGTCCCTCTCTGGCATTCATCTTTCACACCTGCTCCCCACACCAAAAACTGGTGAATTCGCTAAGCTTCAGCATCATGAATGTGGTTAGTACAGTCTCCTGTGTTATATTTACATATTAATAATAAACATGATCTTCTGGTAAGCCAGAGTGATAGCAGCATGGCACAAGTGGAAAAATAGGCTTTTCTACCCATATAAGATCTCAGCCACCTATGATTAGGCACTATTAAATGACGTGCATAATGATGTGCACACCTATCATTTAACAGTGCCTAATCAAAGGTAGCCTAGGTCTTTTAAGGATAGGAAATCCCATCATTCCCCTTGTTCCCTGCTGCTATGAGCCTGACGTACTGGAAAGATATGTTTATATTTGATATGTCAAAATAAACCGGGAACTGTACTACTTGCATTCATGATGCAGAAGGGTGATGAGTTCACCTGTTTTCGGTGTGAGGAGGAATAGTGAAGAATGAATACCAGAGGGGGACTGAGAAGGCCACTCTTGCAAGGTACTGCTATATTCAGGGAAGACAGAAGAAGAGAAATATGAGCAGATTACTGTGAGAAATAAGATGTGGGCTGCCAGCACCTTGATCACTACCTGACCCCATTGTCCTGGCCAACATTCCCCTTCCCAAAAAAAACAGTTCAGGCAATTGTCCAAGGCTGTGTGTGGATATTAATGCATGAAATGGCTGCCACTACATGTTCAGTCACTTCACTACCAGTCTAGTATTGCTTATAAAGCACTTTGGGATATAATGTGTATGAAAACCACTATATAAATGCTGATTCTTCTTATTATTATTTCCCATGGAAAAAGAAGACAAGCCAAGCATATATTTGAGTTTCAAGAAAGTATGAAGTCTAACATTGGACTGCACAAGAACTTTGCTACAAAAAAGTGGTGACTCTAGGGGGTGGTGAAGGGTGTGGCTTCACCCCCCCACACATAGTAACGTACTTGCTTACTGCTGCTGCATTTTATTTGGTTGAAGAAGTCTGATTTATTGATTGTACAAATGTTTACATTCAAACTATGGATTACATTTGTAGGTTCTGTCAAAAATGTCCTACAAAAGAATAGCAGAAAATATAAAGGTTTAATAAAAATATTAAAAAGTGCATATTAAGCATACACACCACCCCAGCACCCCCACTGTAACATCCTGGATCCGCCATAACCACTAGGTTATTCAAGATTTATACTACACTGTGGTTTGCCACAGAGAAAGTCGTTTGGATTAAAACACATTTTCAGTATGTTAAAGTAAACAAAATGAACAGAACCATAGCCTAACGTGCATTATACAAAATAATGCACATGGTTTTGACCATTTGGGTGAAACAATTATATACAAAAGGAAAAAAGAACTAGTTAGCACTATAGAGAGCCATATATCTCTCTGACTTTGTCTCCAATGATGTCATCACATAATACATTTGGTGGCCATTTTAGGAAACATGTAAGACCATTTTTTTTTTTAAATGGGAAGGCTGATTTTACAATTTTCAAATGCTCTGGTACCACATTTAGGTAAATTATGTAAATGTAGTTTTAGCATTAATGAATACAGCAGCCTTTCCTTTAGTCATCAGATTTTTGAATAGTTTGTTTGCAAAATGTTGTTTAGGTATCCTTTAAGATAAGAAACCCTTAGCTGTCTGTGGAGCAAAAAAAAACTTTGTTTGCAACCAAGTTCATGAAAGCACACAAACAGCCTGTTGACACCTAGATGAATAAATACCCATCAGGATTTGAATGCACAAGAAAGCTAACTGTTTGTTTCAGATCCTTTATAGCAGTGTTGCCACAGAGAAAGAATAGGAAAAAATCAAAAATAAAACAACTCATTACACAGAGGTTGAATATCTTCCAAGAGATTGTTTTGTCTGCACTGTGGAACACACAACTGACCAAAAAATTAAACATTAAGAAACTTTCAGTTGCTTGTTACTGGGGATTTTATCGCCAGTGTTTTAATTACAGAGGAAATTAAAATGAGACTTGGCAAAACATCCAGACTCCATTCTCATGGCCATTATGTTGTCTAAACACCTTGGTGTGTAGAGTAAACAATAAAAATAATAATAATAATACAGATTCTGTGTCTCGAGTCTACCAAGAAACATTCGAAACAAGCAAGGAGTACTAATAAAGTTTATTATGCTACTTATGCCAAGCATGTGACAAAGAAAATCACAAGGGAGATGGGTTTCTCACAACTCCTGAAGAATGTACATAATCTCAGAATTGTAGATCTTAGGTTCTCTAAGATCTTGTTCTATCTCCTCCCGCTCAGCTCTCTGCCCTTCTAGAGAAGCTACAGTAGTGTCTCTAGCGAGCTGCAATTGGTTGCAGACAGCTAAGTACTATAGATAACATTGTAGCAACAGAGATTACAACATAGTTACAGATATGGGAAACAATATATTGATCCTAAGTCATTCTCCATTGGAGAATGACTTAGGAGACAGAATTACTAATGAGTATCATATGAGACAGAATATGCTTCCATTAGCATTACAGCTTAGACAAAAGAAATGCTGACAGTTCAAACGACATTTCTTGCTTATGTACAATATAAAACATAGAGACATAACAAAGCTGTCTCTCCCTCTGTGTCAGCTTGCTTAGACAAAGAGAACTGCTGACAGGCATATCTGCCTGAGTGTAAAATACACATTACATATAATTATATGAGAATATGAGTATACAATAATCACTGATGATCCCTCTGAGTCATCTTATCAGTGATTAGGTAGATAATATATGGAATATCTATAAAAGACAAACTAATCTAGGCAAATGTATTATAGTGAGGTATAATATATCATGCATGACAATATTAGCATATCTTAGCAGCAAAGCACATTCCTAGCACCCATGCTTATACGATTGGTGCTCATAACTATAGGTTAGTGCAAAATAGCAGTATCACAGTACAACAGACCAGAAATACAGTGTGAGGGGTATGTGAGATGTATGGGGACGATAGAGGGCATAACCTAGTGTAACAAGTCTGCCAGGAGTTCAAAATGCTCTTGCAGACAAGCTAAGCTGAACAGAGGTCGATCCTCATAAATGGTCACTGGCACCACATATTGTGAGATTGCTGTTTGATGAGTGGAGGACTCCAGATATGGACCTTTTTGCATCCCCTCTTAATGCCAAACTGCCTCGATTCTGCTCCAGAGATCCAGGACATGCATTTTCTGCCCCAATGCGTTCAGACTGCAGTGCCAAAATCTGTTTGTATGCGTTTCCTCCAATCCTTCCAGTATAGAGTGTATTGCACAAACTGGAGGCACACGAGGGCAAGATGATTCTCATCATCCCCTGCTGGCCTTGACAGATATTGTTTCCTCTGTTGAACAGTCTATCAGTCAGCACACTGAGGAACATTCCTCTCAGAATGGACCTGCTGACTTAGGGCCTCCTGGTCCATCCCAACCTGCACTCCCTTCACCTTCACTCCTGGCTCCTGAGGAAATAAAATGAACAGGCACAATGTGTCTCAGAGAGTATCTGAGATATTTTTGGCAGCCTGTAAGCCTTCCCTCAGAAAGATTTACACAGTCAGGTGGAAATGTTTTTTAGTTTGATGCTCCAAATCCTGCATTGACCCCTTTCGTTGTCCACCTGATAAGGTTTTGGAGTATGTATTGAACCTTTCGGATGCTGGTCTGCAGTACTCCACAGTCAGGGTCCATTTGTGTGCTGTTTCAGCATATGTTTCTGTGTAAGCAATGGAGAAGTAATTGTGAAATACAATAATCTAGTCAATGACATCTCACAAGTGCTTTTAGGTGCTAGTAGGGACAAACTAAATCAGCAATATTCTATGAAATCATGTTTGAAACCCCAGGAATCACTCAGTATGCTTAACATATGCAGTTAGCCTGGTAGGTTCTATCACAAGTCCACTCCTGTGGGGCGGGATTCTCTGTGTCACAGCGAATCCCTCTTGTGAAGGGGGTGATGGGGTCAAGGATACCCTTTCTTGGTGCAAGGGGATACAAATACAGTCTTAAGTCTGTTTCCCTGGGGTAGAACTTTCTTGGCCCCTGCACCACAAACCAGAAAAGTCACAGGCGGTATAGGCTTTTGGGGTTATGCAATTCCTGTTATGTGTCTTTCTCAGCAATGCAGTGCTCGGTTAAGACCCCCACAGGCTCCTCTTGAGACCCTTCGTATTTCCTCCCCTCCTTTTGTCACAAAGTCCCTAATGGTATTTCACTTTTGGTAGTGTCAGGCCTTCAAACAGTCACACAGGCATGGTATTATTTGAACAACTCTTACCAAGGCAACTCACTCAACAGACATAGGCAGAATTATTCTTAAAATAAGCCAAAAGCTTTACTAGTTAAATTAATGAATGCAGTGAATAACAGACACATAATTTTAGACATTGGTTACAATGTATTGAAAATAAAATGGAAAATATACACAAAAACCTACACTTTAAAACTCTGAGCTTTAAAGTCTACCTCAAGTCCTTAGTGATGAAGTTTGAAGTGCAAAGTGTTTACAAAGGCAGATGAAAATCTTGGATCTTCCTGGACATAAGTCTTCACAACTCATTCACACTAGTGGGATCTGCGCCGGAGGCACTAGGACCCATCGTGAGAAATCTTTTTGCTGGAGGATCGGCGTGAGAGATGATGGGCGCGCGGCGGTGTGGCTCGCGGTAATGACCATCTCGGCGGCGGCCTCCAGCCTGCTCTCAGTTCCTTTTTCCCGCCATCGGCGCGCTTCAGTGACAACGTCGCTCGCCTGTCGGGAGTCAAACTTCAAACTAGCGCATAGTTTTCAGTTTATTTTTTTGTAATAGTATCTCGATAGTAGTATCGCTTAATTTCATTATATTTCTGTTATATTTTAAAATTTAACTTATAGCAAAGAAGTCTCGGCCTACTGGACGGAGTCGACCATGAGCAGGTCAGGTGACGGTAGGGAGACTTCGTATGAAAGCTGTTCAGTCAGTCGGGCTGGGTCCGGTCAGCCCCCTTCTCCTCAGCGGGGTTCCGACAACGGTCAGTCCGATGCCCGGGGGGATGGGCGGTCCCCCCGCCAGCATAAAAATAAACGGTCGCATTCTCGGCACCGTTCGGCCTCGAGCTCTTCTTCGGCCCACAGGTCAAAAAAGAGAAGGCATCACTCGAGATCGCCCTCTGATACGTCTGCGCGTCGACAGTCGGTTATCGTCGCTAGTTGCTGGTCTCCTCCTTCCGAGTCGCCAACTTCCAGTTTCCGCTGCCGACATCGAGCCCCACCCGCCTATAGGTAGGGCCCAGATGAGCAGTTTCATCAGTGGCCGCTCTTATGGCGCGATGGGCTCGGAGGTTGGTTCTTCTGCCTGGCTCGGTTGCCCGGAGCCCTCGGGCTCGTCGGGCGATCAGGTAAGTTGGACCTTCCTAGTCATGCGGCGCCTCGCCGTGCCAGCGACTCGCGGCTTAGGTGTTTCCCTCACATGGCTTATGCAGGGGGCCACACCGCTGTCTCCTTATCTCCTGTTTTTTCCCTTCTTGCTTTCCAGGTTCCAGGGGTGTCCCGGCACCTCCCCACGGGTCGCTGGAGCTTGGTTGGCACCGAAGCTCAGTAGTTTGGGCTGGCTAGCACTGGGGCACTGCACATTGCAGCTTTTAGCCGGGTGAAGGCCCTGTTACATGCTTAGTCCCAGTTTACTTTCTGGGGTTGACTTTTTTTTACAGTTCAAAAGGTTGCACAGACTTCAGAGGCACAGGGGGCTGCCCACTCCAACTCCAGCAGAAGCACTCCTGCTGCAACTGGAAGTCAAAAAACTCCTGCTAGCAAATGCAGCAGAAAGAGTTCCTCCATCTCAGTGTGGGCTAAGCCTTTATTCAAGGTACTTCCTCACAAAGAAAAATAATAGGGGATGATGACCCACTTTGGACCTCTGATACTTAAACAAGCCCCTGACAAAGCCAAAATTCAGAATGGTCACTCTATCCATAGTGATCCCCTCCTTTGCAGAAGGGGAAACTGGCAAGCTTCCCTAGACCTTGAGGATGCTTCCGATACTTTCGTATCCCCATCAGGTTAGGACACAGAAAGTACCTGAGGTTCCAGTTACCCTCAGGTCACTACCGGTTCTCCACCCATCTGTTTGGCTTTTCTTCTGCTCCAAGGGTATTCACAAAGTGTCTAACTATGGTGGCAGCTCACTTAAGGAGAAAAGGTATCTCAGTTTTCCCTTACCTTAATGACTGGCTTATTGTGGGGGATCCCCCCCAACAGGTAAGAGACTCCCTCAAGGACACCCAGGATGCTCTGGAGTCCTTGGGCTTTCAGATAAATCAGCAGAAGCCTCAGCCAGTACAGACTCCGGAGTTCATTGGGGCAGAACTAGATAACCCCAGGGCAGAGCATTTCTGCCACTGGAAAGAGTGCTAATTCTGCAGGAGGTGGAAAACTCTTTTCAGCTAGGTCAACCAAGAATAGCCGGTGTTTCCTCAGACTCCTGGGTTACAGGGCCTCCACCATGGCTGTGGTGCCAGATACCAGGTTCCAAATGAGGGATGTTCAGTACCATCTCAGGCTATACTGGTCCCAAAAAGAGGAACCACTCTCCAAGCTAGTGCCAGTTTACAAACTCCTTGCTCAAAGCATTAGACTGGTAGAAAGAAGAGAGTACCCTCAAAGAAGGGGTACCATTCCAGCAGCAGGGTCCCACTATAGTCATCACCACAGATGCGTCCCTACTGGGATGGGGAGCACATTTGAGCAGCCACACCGTCAGCGGCACCTGGATCCCCTCAGAGTTCAGACTCCACATCAACCTGCTAGAACTGAGCGCTGTGCTACTAGCCCTAGAAGCCTTCAATAAGAGGTCAGTCAGTTCAGATAAGAACAGACTACATGACCACCATGTGCTACATCAGCAAGCTTGGGAAATAAGATCCTCCAAGCTTTGTACAGTAGCAATAAGAGCCTGAACATTGGCCTACTCCTTGGATGTCCGACTATCCGCAATTCACCTTCCAGGGAAGGACAACACCCTGGCAGACACCCTGAGCAGAATCAGCCAAGGGCACCATGAGTGGTCCCTAAACAAGTAGGTGTTGGCAGCAATTTTCAGGAGATGGGTACTCCAGAGATAGACCTGTTCACCCTCAGAGGGGAACCATCAGCTTCCCCATACTGTTTCGAACCCCAGCTGTAGGATCTCTTCCCAGATGCCCTGGACTGGACAGGAGGTTCCTCTACACATTTCCTCCTTTTCCTTACTCCTCAGAGTGCTCCAAAAGCTCAGGAGCCAACCTGCCTCAGTGATTCTGGTGGCAACAGACTGGGCCAAACAGCCTTGGTATCCACTGCTCCTGGCCCTCTCTTGCAACAACCATCCCCTCCTCCCCAAGAAGCAAGTTTTTGACCACATCTCAGGGTAGAATAGCCTATCCCAACCTCAAGTCCCTCCACCTCAAAGCTTAGTTCTTGAGTAGCTAGAGTTCTCAGGGTTGCAACTCTCAGAGCAGGTGCTAGGGGTCCTCAAGGTCTACAGAAAGCCTGTCACCAGGAAAACACATGCCTCTAAGTGGAAGAGGTTTACTCTGTGGTGCGAGTCCCATCAGCTAAGTATGATGGCAACAGACTTGCCAGTTATCTTAGATTACTTGCTTCACGTACAAACCCAGGGTCTCAAGGTTTCAACTGTTAGGGAGCATTTTGCTGCAATATCTGCCTACATATCAGCAGGTAAGGAGAAAACTATTGCTTCCCATCTAGTGTTTGGGAAATTCTTCAAGGGTCCGTTGCACCTATACCCTCCTACCAGAGATCCAGTGCCCCCGGGACCTGAACCTGTGCACTGCATAAATGAACATTACGTACCTACCATAATTCTTGATCTTTCTGTGTATATTCACCGTTCATCACTAGTGGGTATAGCCCTCAGAGCTAGGACCCACTTAAGGGCTACTCTCTGGGTTGGAGTCTACGCAGGCGGCACCGCCTTCAAGACCAGCGTACTACAATGGCTCGGGTTGGCTGCTAACTGTTGTCGATGACGCCCCAACCCCAGTTCAGCAACGCCAGAGAGAGGAAGAAAGGGGTGGAGGGTGGGGCAAGAGAGTCCAAGGGATAGACAAAAGGAAAGAATATAAGAACCAAAAAGGAGAAATAAATGATAAAGAGGACAGAAATTTGGGGATTGGGAGGGTCCCAATCTCTGGAAAGGAGGAGGGAAGGGAAGGGAAGGGAAGGGAGGGAAGAAAGAAGAAGGAAAAGAAGAAACAGTTTGGTGGAGGAGAGGACTACGCTCCCTGACTCCACAGGCCTGGATGCCAAATCCTCAAGGGAGGGAGAAAACAGGACCGCCTGGTCCAAACAGTCTGCCCATTTAGGGAGGGAGAAGATAGCCAAGGAGGCAACCTGGCTAAGGCAACAACAAATCCATCAAGAAGTAAACAATTTTAGGATACGAGATCCAGGCAGACAAGAGGCAAGCCCGGAAAAGGCAGGTGCAAGACTCTCACAGGGTCAGCAGCTGAGAAGGAAGAAGTCCAGGAGCCAAGAGCTTGCCCTCAAAAGCAAAAGGGAAAACTCCAGGAGCAAACCATAAAATATAAATATAAAAGGACTAGTCCCAAAGGACATAAGAAAACAAGCATACTAGAGGTCTGGAGGAGAGGAGGGGAAGGTCTCAGTCCCTCTTCCCACCCTGAACACGGGAGTAGGGAGGCCGCTTAAAAGCAGGGCTAAGAAGAGATCCCCCCAGGACCCTGAGGAGATGCTCCTTTCTGTGTGACTCCAGGTCTCTCTCTTGGCCACAAGGGAAGGAGAAAGGGGAGAGCTGAAACAACAGGGAGACACACAAGGGGAGGGGAAGCCCAGAGAATGTGGCCCAAGGAGGAAGGTGGACGGGATTTAGTGATGAATGGTGAAGATACACAGAAAGATCAAGAATTACGGTAGGTACATAATTTTCATATCTTATCTGTGTCAGTCTTCACCGTTCATCACTAGTGGGTGAATACCAAGCCCCAAAGGGGCCTAATACGCCCTCCCTAAGGGACTAAGTCCCTAGCCTCCAGTGGGGAGACACCAGAGGGGAGAACCCTTATGGGTCTGGAGAGGCCTGAGACTGGTCTGGGTGACATGGAGAACTCCCAGTGGGAGAGGGAAGGCACCCTGAAAGCTGCTGTCTCACCCTACAGGAGAAGAGGTGGGTTCTCCAGAAGGTGGAGGAAATCACCCTACACCAGGCCTGGGGTGACAGCCGGGATAGGTGAAACCATGCCATCTGCCTAGTGTAGATCGCTGTCCCTACAATCCTGGAGGTTACCTCATTGGTATCGTAAGATGCCCTAGCTTTGTGCCTTGCTATCTCCAGGCCCTGACGAGAGAGGGCGATTGCATGCCTGGTTTCCTCTGTATCAGGCATTGAGGCTAGGAGTTGTCCCAGCCTTGACCACAAGAACCTATCATAGGAAACATAGTGGGCCTGATGAGAAGCAATAGAAAAGAAGAGCAGTGCTGAGTAGAAGGTCCTCCTCCCCCAGAAGTCAAAATCCACAGAGTCTGAGTCTGGGGGCCAGTCATGGTGAGCAGTATGAAGCCCAGAGGGAGTGTCCAGCTGCATCAGACCCAAAAGGGGGTGAGGCATGTGCCCTGGAGACTCTGGGGGAGTGCAATACCGCTGGCATAGATCCCTTGGGGCTGGAACTATGGAGAAGGAATGCTGCAGAGCCGAAGTGATGCTTCCCAGAAGGAGACAGGCCAGGTGGGAACCACCAGGCTGGCTGCACTGTATTCACCTAGGAAGGTGCGTTTCACTTGGTCGGGATTGCCTTCAGAGGATGGGGTAAGATGGAGCTCATCCAGCATCTTAGCGAGGAAGCACTGATACGTTGTGAGACCAGATGCTGGGGAGATGTGGACAGAAGATCCCTCTGCCCCTGAGGAGGGGGATGAGGAGATGGACGAGTCCAGTGATTCAGAGTCAGGCTGTGCGGGAGCGTGGTGGAACACCTGCTCATCCATGGCCCTAAGGTAGGAGGGGAAATGCACAGCTGAACCCCTGAATTGCTCCCAGGTCAGAGGTCCCCTAGGTCTGGGAATACCTGGGAGAGAAGGAGATGGAGACAGAGGTATGGGGGCCAAACTGCTAGCGAGAGAAGTGCGTCCTCTGCCCGGGCAGGGAGGCCTTGCAGAAGCTCCCAACAGCGAGGGAGACCCGGAGACCCCTGCTGCTAACAACCATTCAACCAGGTCTGAACGGCTGGAGCTGTGCCCAAGGGAAGAATCCCCCCTATGAGGCGACTGGGACCATGTGAGCCCAGAAGGACCGTCCCTGACCTCCAAAGCAGAGGTCGCTCTCAAGGAGAGAGAGGAGGAAGGGTGAGGATCCACACTACAGCTCCTCCCCAAACCCTGGTGGGTCCCAGGGAGGGGCTGCTGTGCTGAACCCAGGCCCCTCGACCCCTTGGACTCCGAAAGAGCTCTCTTCCTTGATACCACTAGCCTAGGCAGCTGATAATGCTGGGTGGACTTTGAAAAGACCACCCAGGGAGTAGCACCCTCCCCCTCCTGGGGTGCCCTGGGCTGTCCCAAATTTGGACTGTCCAGGCACACCAAGGAAGGGGGTACCCCAGCTGAAGGGGCAGACATCCCGATAACTCCAGGCTGCGCAGCAGTGGCCATCTGGACCACTGCTGGCTGGTCAGTGCCACTGACCCCAGAATCAACCAGAACTGTCCGACCCACAGAGGGAGGCTGAGTGGGGGCCGAAGTGGTGGACACGGAGGGGTTGGAGGATTCTGAGGAATCTGAGAGCCAATCTGGATCAGACCCCGAGTCCACCTCCAATGAAATGGATGAAGAGACCAGATGCCAGACCACCCCTGATCCATACCAGTTCCTGGACTGCGTGTGGCTCCACTCCCCAGACCCAGCACCATGAGCGGCACCAAAGACGGAAATGGCACTGGCCACGCACCGCCGAATGGCACTAGAGCTGAGGTTGGCACCAACCGTGGGCACTGCCTCTCTCCCCTGAGCTGTGCACAGTGCCGAGCCAGAGGCGCCACCACCACGGCATTGCTCCCTCCTGGTGCCAAATGGCACTGGAGTCAGAAGCGGTGCCGACAGAACGGCCCCAAGAGCAGTGTCAGTACTTCCCATGCCACCACTACCATCCCCGCACCATGAATGGCACCGAGAGCAAAAGCAGCACCAAGGAATGCCCAGCATTGCCTATGGCGCCGCTTCAGGTCCCAGATGCCGCAAGCGCACTGGAACCAATAGTGGCCAACAGATGGCATCGAGGACGGTTCCGCCCAGGCCTGCAAGCCCCAGGACTCGACACCGGGGAGCCCTCGCTTCCAAAGAGGCGACTGCCAAGATGATGCCTTCCACCCGACCCTCGAGAGGGCCGGACTGGGCCTCCTTCACCACAGAAGAAGCCCCTGCCACAGCAAGGCTAGATGAGGTGGAGGTCCCCTCTTCCATGGGCTGTATAGGACAGGGAGGGGACTCGGAGGAAGGGTCAAGAGTCCTGGCCTTTGCCTGACAACTGCAAACACATCCCCCAAAAGTCGGTGAAGCACGTCCAGCTTTCAACACGCGCAACTCGAGAACATGGCGGTCCATCAAGAAACAGGTGCCACAGTTGTCCATTTTATGGGCCAGGCCGAGGCAGGAGAGACAGCGGTCATGCTAGTCCATGACGGAATATTGGAAGCCGCAGGGACACCGACGCATAGGAGGCTGCCCCGCCTTTGACAACGTTTTGTCCCCAGGATGAGACATGACTGGTCGGTAAACAAATCAAAAACAGTACTGATGTCGCTGATAAGAAAAAAAAGGAACGGTTCTTACCAGTAACCAGCAGTGGTGTCAAGCAGGGCAAAACAGAACCGAGATAACTAAGTGCACAATACTAGGCCGAAACACTAGGCCACAACACGCTACGAAAACTTGCTTGAAGCTCCTCACGAGATCCTTTCTCGACGGTGGAGAAGAAGAACTGAGGTTAGGCGAGTCGATGACAGTTAATGGCCAACCCGCAAGCGTCATGTAGTACGTCAGCCTCGAGTGTGGCTCCGTCCCTGCGTTGACTCTGCCCCTAGATAAAAAAATAAATAAAATAATCTCCTGTGGGGTCCTAGCTCTAGAAGGCAATACCCACTAGTGATGAATGGAGAAGACTGACACAGATAAGATCTTAGGGAACCTCCTTTTGAGCACGTGGCCATTGCAGACCTCAAATATGTCACCTGGAAGACAGTTGTTTTGGAGGCTGTCACTTTTGTAAGAAGTGTCTGAGCTCCAAGCCCTCTGCACAGACCCGAATTACATAATTTTCCACAGGGACAAGGTTGTCCTTAGAACAAACAGAAAATTTCTCCTCAAGATGGTTTCAGATTTTCACCTAAACCAGTCAATCTCTCTTCTAATGTTCTTCACTGAAAAATCCAGCTCTGGTGAGCTGAAGCTGCACAGCTTGGATGTCAAGAGGTCTCTGACTTACACCTGGAGCACACCAAAGACCTCAGGTCTTCCCTCCCTCCCAGTTATTCCTTCATAGGAGGAGGGCAAGAGACCAGCTTCCAAAAGGACAATTGTACGCTGAATAGTGTCCAGATCCAGTTCTGTTACAGCAAAGCTGGCAGGCAGCCACCCTTGTCCTCCAAGCCTCTTCCACTTGTGGCACTACTGTTAAAGTGGCAGATGCAAGGGATATCCCATTACTACACATTTGTAAAGCAGCTATCTGGAAATCAGTACACAGCTTCACAAAGCACTATTGTCTGGACATACAGTCCAAGAGTGATGCCAAGTTTGATACTGCTGTCTTACAGAACTTTTTCACCAAATAGGTTCTGTACCCAACCTCCCAGATGACACAAACATCTGCAACAGGGTTGCTACTCAAAGGGGGGGGGGTTGAAAGGATGAGAAGGGACTTGGCAAGGTTGGCGGAATGATCAAAAGTATGGCAGGTTAGAGTCAATGCAAAAAAGTGCAAAGTAATGCACCTGGGAAACAAAAGACCCAAGGGAAGAGTACACAGTTGGGGGAGGGGGGTAGTAACGACAACAAAAATGGAAAGGGAACTGGGGTAGTCATATCAGACAACCTAAATGTAGGCAAGCAATATGAGAAGGCAGTAAGGAGGGCTGGGGGATACTGGGATACATAGGGAGAGGCATCACCAGTAGAAAACAAGAGTTGTTATTCTTCTGTACAAACAGTTGGTGAGACCCCATCTGGAGTACTGCATGGAGATCTTCCTGGACATAAAGTCTCCACCACTCATTCACACTGATGGGATCTACACCAGAGGTTCTAGGACCCTGTGGGAGCAAACTTTTTGCAAGAGGGCCGGCACCAGAGATGGAGCCTCGAGAAGTGGCACCGCGAGCCTCGGCTCATGCAGCAGTGACTATCTTGGCGTCGACCCTCCAACCGTCTCAGTTCCTTTTTTCCCCGGCTTCGAGTGCACTTAAGTGATGACATAGCTTGCCCACTGGGAGTCAAACTTCAAACTAGCAGCATAGTTTTCAGTTTATTATTTTGTAATTTATCTCAAAATAAGTACCGCTTACTTTTAAACTTTACTTATTAAGAAAAAGAAGTCTTCAGCCCTCCACTGACGGAGTCGACCATGAGCGGGTCAGGTGACGATAGGGAGACTTCATATGAAAGCTGTTCAGTCAGCCAGGCTGGGTCTGGTCTGCTGCCTCTCTGGAGGGAGGGAGGGTCTGACAACGGACGGTCCGATGCCCGGGGGGATGGGTGGTCCCCCCAGAAGCATAAAAGAAAACAGTCGCACTCTCGGCACCGTTCGGCCTCGAGCTCTTCTTCGGTCCACAGGTCAAAAAAGAGAGGGCATCACTTGAGGTCACCTTCTGATATGTCTGCGTGTGGATGGTCAGTCGTTGGGGTCAGGTCTCCTCCTCTGGAGTTGCCGGTTTCTCCTCCGGTAACCAGCCTCTTCAACATCAGAGCCCTTCCCCACCTCTTGAAAGAGCTTTTGATGAGGAGTTTCATCAGTGGGCCGCTCTTATGGAGCAGTGGGCTCGGAGGTTGGTCCAGTTGCCGGGCCCGGTCTCTCCAAGGCCCTCGGGCTTTTGAGGACCGGTAGGTGGTTGGACCTTCCTAGTTGAGCGGCACCCTCTTGGTACCGTTGACTCCACACTCAGGTGTTTTCCCCTCACATGGCTGCGTGCAGGGGCCAGCACCGATGCCTTTATCTCCTGGTATTCTTCCTTCTTTTTCTTCAAAGTCTTCTGGGCCCTGGATTGCTTTTGGCACTGTCGGGATGCTCTCGGCCGATGGGTCTTTTGCGCCATCCTCAGTGCCGGCGTGCCTCTTAGTGCTGTCCTCGATGCCATCCTCTGTGCTGATGTGTCTGTCGGCACCGCCCTCAGTGCAGCTGGAGTTGTCGGCGCCATCCTTGGCGCTGAGGTTGTCGGCACCATCTTCAGTGTCAATGCACCTGTGAGCACCATGGTCTCTGTTGGTGCTATGTGCTGTGTTGTTTTGATGGCGCCGCTCCTTGTCTTCGGGCGCTGTGTTCTTCGGTGCCAAGGCTTGAGCGGTGCTGTCCAGCCTTCAAGGGTCTTGACTCTGAATCCTTTCGTTTCCTACTGATTTTCACTCCTTTCCTGTCCATACAGTTCCTCCAGGGCTGTCAGGAGATGATATTGAGCCTGACCCAGATCTTCAACTGGGTGATGATGTTGAAGGAGCAGGTATCGATCCTGCCTCAGAGCCTGTGGTTGAAGACCTGTCATTTAAGTCTTTGCTGAAAAATTTAAATTCTACTCTTTCTCGCCAGATACAGATATCGATCCTGGGAGGCTCTTAAGTCTCCAATATCTTCATGTCCCGGAGATCCCTATGGATTTAACTCCCTGGTACAACCATCCTTGAGATGCTCTCTTAGATGGTATGGAATAATCCTGCTCTCATTCCTTCTGTGGCTAAGTCCATAGACAGAAAGTATGCTGTTCCCAAGGATCTACCCATTTTGGCCTCCCAGGCCTTTGCAGACCCTATTGTAGTCTTGGCAGAGAGCCGTTTATCCTCAGGCAACTACAACCTGGCCTATAAACAAAGAATCTTGTAAGATAGACACCTTAGGTAAGAGAGTCTTTGCTGCCTCCACCCTGGGTATGTGTATTGCCAGCTACCAGGGCTATTTCTCTCAATATGAGTATGTTCAGAGCTACTTCAAACCATAACCAGGGATATCGAGTCCAACAACCAGCTGGTTAAAGCAGCTATTGGCGCTTTCAATACTGCTTCCTGAGCGGCTGCGGCGGGCATTTGTACCTGTCGCTACCCTGGCTACGTACTTTGGTTTCACTTAATGATGCCCAACAGCAGGTCATAGGCATTACCTTTGACAGTATGTATCTGTTTGGACCTCAAGTAGAGCAAGCTCTGGAGGCCACACAGAAGGCTAGGTTGGCCATTAAAACATCTCGACCCGCCTCCCACCCCTTCTTGGGAGGCGCACAAGCCACTTCACAACCGTCAGTCTTTTCGGGCAAGGGCAGGAGGTTTTAAAACAAGCCCCCAGCCTCAAAAGAAAATGCAACAGAAGGCACAAGGGCCCAAAGTGCCCAGTGCCACCTTCTGAGTTTCTGGCCCAGGTACCACTTCAGCTGACCGAGGGGACTCTTCCTCTGCAGTAGAAGGACGTCTGACTCAGTTCTACAACCAGTGAAAGTCCATAACATCAGACAAATGGGTCCTCTGATAATCCGTGAGGGTACTCCTTCAACCTTTCAGAAACCCCTTTGGATCGTTTCTTCCAAACGACAGCCCTGGCTGTCAACAATACAGTCAGACCTTCTTGCCTCTGAGATACAAGGCCTTCTGAGCAACAGGGCAATAGAAATAGTTCTGCTGGATCAATGAAACACAGGTTTCTACTCCCATTACTTCCTGGTCCCAAAAAAGACCGGTGGCAAGCGCCCCATTCTGGATCTCAGAAAGTTAAACAAGTTTCTTCTCAAGGAAAAGTTCAAGATGATATCGCTAGGGATCCTGTTATCCTTGCTTCATCAACACGACTGGCTAGCTTCCTGGACATGCAGGATGCTTACCAACATATTCCTATACACCCAAAGCACCAAAATACCTACGGTTTGTAGCTCTGGGCCAACATTATCAGTTCAGAGTCCTGCCCTTTGGGCTATCCTCAGAGCCATGAAAGTGTTGTGCAATTCTCGAGCGCATCTCAGAAAATCGGAATACAAGTGTTCCCATATCTGGACAACTGACTTCTGGCAAGTCTTTCCAGGCAAGGAACTCTCGATGCCGTAGCCATGGCCTTGGACTTTCTCACATCCATGGGAGTCCTGCTAAATCTCAAGAAATCACAGTTGCAGCCCTCCCAGAAGCTCCTTTTTATAGGAACTCTTCTGGACTCCTCCTGTGCGAAAACTTTTCTTCCAGAGGACAGAAGGAGCGATATCCTACAGATGGCCCAATACATCCGAGAGAACAGCTCAGCTCAAGCTATCTCAATGCAATGGATGCTGGGTCTCATAGCATCCTCGGTGTTCACTGTACCCCTAGCATGTCTCCACATGAGAACCTCTCAATGGATGTTCAGTATTCAGTGTTCCCCAGCCATTCACCCTCAGTCCTTTCTCATCAAGGTGACAGAACTCTAAAGCGGTCGCCACCTGGTGGTGGCAAAAGGACAACTTTCTGGAAGGGTATCCCTTGCTCCCCTGGATCATCAGATTTCCATTACCACGGATGCATCCATGACAGGGTGGGAGCTCACTGTCAGAATCTCCACGAGTCCCAGCTTCACATAAATGTCCTAGAAATGAGAGCCATCCATTATGCAGTCCGGGCTTTGAAGGACATTCTCTGTCACAAGAACATTCTTCTTCAAATGGACAACAAAGCAGTGATATATTACATCAACAAGCAGGCAGTGCACACTCTACCCTTTATGCAGGGAAGCCATGAGAGTGTGGAATGGTGCTAGAGCACAAGGCTCTAATTCAGGTGGTCTGCCTGTTGGGAGTGCAGAAAACTGGCAGACCGCCTCAGCAGAACAGAGACGGATCCTCACGAGTGGTCTCTTGACTCAGCCATAGTTCAGTCACTGTTCGCAGAGTGGGGAACTCCAGACCTGGACCTTTTGCATCCCCATTCAACACAAAACTGCCTGTCTTCTGCTCCAGAAATCCAGGGCTTGGCATTTTCTGTGAGGATGCATTCAGGCTGCAGGACAAAACGCTCTATATGCTTTTCCTCCTCTTCCACTAATTCAGAGAGTACTTCTCAAATTCGAGTCCCAGGGTGTCAAAATGATCCTCATTGTTCCCTTCTGGCCTTGACAGATATGGTTTCCGTTACTCAACAGTATGTCGAAAACCCCTCCGAAGGTGCTTCCCCTTCAGATGAACCTTCTGATCCAAGGGCCTGTGGTCCATCCCAATCTGAGGTCGCTTCACCTTCACGCTTGGCTCCTGAAGAGATAGAGGTAAACAGGTTCAATGTCTCTCGGAGAGTTTCAGATATTCTTTTGGCTGCATGTAAGCCAGCCACCAGAAAAACTCACACAGCCAAATGGAAACATTTTTCTCTCTGGTGTGCAAAATCCTCTTTGAATCATTTTTCCTGCCCACTAAATAAAGTTCTAGAGTACATTTTAGACCTCTCAAATTCAGTTCTACAATACTCTACAGTTAAAGTTCACCTTTGTGCCATTTCAGCTTATCATGAGCCAGTACTTTCCTTGTCACTGGCTCAGTACTACCTGTAGTTAAGAGGTTCCTTAAGGGTATTCTGCATACCAGACCTCCTGTCAGATGTCCAGTTGCAGCCTGGGACATTAATCTTGTACTAGACGTGCTCACTCGAAAGTCTTTCAAGCCTCTAGCTACCTGTGAGCTGAAATTTCTCACTTGGAAAACGACCTTTCTGGTGGCCATTACCTCGGCCCACCGGGTTTCAGTCTAGCGGTGCCATACATGCGCTCAGCCTACCTCAGCACCAGCCCTCCTGAAAAGTTCTATCTCCTGCAGGGTTGCAGCACCTCCAGATCAGAACTCATTGGTGTGAATCAATGGTGAAGATATTCCTAGAAGATCAAGAATTGTGGTGAGTACATCATTTTCATATCTTCCTGGACGTAAAGTCTCCACCACTCATTCACACAGATGGGATCTATGCCGGAGGCGCTAGGACCCAGCGGGAGCAAACTTTTTGCAAGAGGGCCGGCAGAGAGATGGAGCCATGAGGAGTGGTGCCGCGAGCCTTGGCTCATGCAGCAATGACTGTCTCGGCGTCGACCCTCCAACTGCCTCAGTTCCTTTTTTCCCGCCGCCGAGTGTGCTTCAGTGACGACGTCGCTCGCCCGCTGGGAGTTAAACTTCAAACTAGCAGCAATAGTTTTCAGTTTATTGTTTTATAATATATCTCAAATAAGTACCAATTAATATAACATTTTTCTTATTCAAGAAGAAGTCTCAGCCTACATTGACGGATGCGACCATGTATGGGTCAGGTGATGGTAGGAGACCATATGAAAGTTGTTCAGTCAGCCAGGCTGGGTCCAGTCGCTGCCCTCTCGGAGGAGGGTCTGACAACAGACCAATGCCCGAGCAGATGGGCGATCCCCCGGAAGCATAAAAGAAAACGGTCGCATTCGCAGCACCATTTGGTCTCGAGTTGTTCTTTGGCCCACAGATCAAGAAAGAGAAGGCATCACTCGAGGTCACCCTCTGGTATGTCTGCGCGTCGACGGTTGGTCATTGGGGTCAGTTGCCGGTTTTCTCCTTGAGTCAACGGTTTCTGTTTCCAGTCTCCGACCTCTTTGACATCGGAGCCCTTCCCCCTTCTGGTAGGGCTTTAGATGAGCAGTTTCATCAGTGGGCGCTCTTATGGAGCAGTGGGCTTGGGCGTTGGTCAGCTGCCTGGCCAGTCACTCCAGGCCTTCGGGCCTTTGGGGATCAGATAGGGTGGCTGGGCCTCCCTAGTCATGTGGCGCTCTCTTTAGCCGCCGACCCACGCTCAGGTGTTCTCCCCTCACATGGCTACGGCACAGGGGGCCACACCGATGCCTCTATCTCCTCGACTCTTTCCTTCTTGCTCCTCAAACCTATTTTTCAGAGCCCTGGGTTGGTTTCAGCACCATCGGCATTGATTGGTCGCTCGGCACTGACCTCGGCACCAGTACGTCTGTCGGCGCCATCCTCGGCGCCATTGGGATTGTCGGTGCCGTCCTCGGTGGCGTGCGTTTTCATGCCATCTTCTGTGCCATGTGGCCTTTTGGCACCATCCTCGGCACCGGGGCTCTGTCAGCGCCATGCGCTGCGCTATGTCGCGCGGCGCCGTGCTCTTCTTCGGCGCCAAGGTTTGGTATGACATCTTCCAGCCTTCAGGGCTTCTTGACTCCGAACCCTTTTCCTTCCTTATTTCCTTCTGATTTTCACTCCTTTCCTGTCCTTACAGTCCCTCCTGGACTGTCAGGAGATGATATGGAGCCTGACCCAGACCTTCGGCTGGGTGATGATATAGAAGGAATAGGACCTAATCCTGTCACAGAGCTTGTGGTCTAGGTCCTGTCATTTAAGTCTCTGCTGAAAAATTTGAATTCTACTCTTTCTGTCCAGACTACAGATATCGATCCTGGGAAGCACTTAAGGCTCCAGTACCTTCATGTCCCGAAGATCCCTATGGATTAAACTCCCCCGGTACAACCTTCCATTGAGACACTCTCTCAAATGGTATGGAATAATCCTGCTCTTGTTCCTTCTGTGGCTAAATCCATAGACAGAAAGTATACTGCTCCCAAGGATCGACCCATTTTGTCCTCCCAGGCCTTTGCAGACCCCATTGTAGTCTTGGCAGAGAATGAATAGGCCGTTCTTCCTCAGGCATCTACAGCCCGGCCTATAAACAAAGAATCTCATAAGATAGACACCTTAGGTAAGAGAGTCTTTGCTGCCTCCACCCTGGGTATGCGTATTGCCAGCTACGAGGGCTACTTTTCTCAATATGAGTATGTTCATTGGCATTCACTCAAACAGATGGTAGAAGCTCTGCCCGAGTCAGACACTAGTTCAGAGCTACTTCAGACCATAACCAGGGGTATGGAGTCCAACAACCAGCAGGTTAAAGCAGCTATGGATGCTTTTGATACTGCTTCCCGAGCGGTGGTGGCGAGCATTTGTACCCATCGTCACTCCTGGCTACGCACTTCGGGTTTCACGAATGATGCCCAGCAGCAAGTCATGGCATTACCCTTTGACGGTATGTATCTGTTCGGACCTCAAGTAGAGTAAGCTCTGGAGGCCACACAGAAGACTAGGCCGTCCATTTAAAAACAGCTTGACCCACTCCCACCCCTTCTCGGGGAGGTGTTAACAAACATCAGTTTCCACAACCGTCAGTCCTTCTGGGGCAAGGGCAGGAGGTTTCAACAAGAACCAGGCCCCTCAGCCTCAAAAGAAAATGCAACAGAAGGCACAAGGGCCCAAAGTGCCCAGTACCACCTTCTGAGTTTCTGGCCCGGGTCCCACCTCAGCTGCCCAAGGAGGACTCCTCCTCAGTGGTGGGAGGATGTCTGACTCAGTTCTACAACCAGTGGAAGTTCATAACATCAGACAAATGGGTCCTCTGGATAATCCGCGAGGGGTACTCCCGCAACCTTTCAGAAACCCCTCCGGATTGTCCTCCCAAACGACAACCCAGGCTGTCAACAGCTCAGTCAGACCTTCTTGCCTCCGAGATAGAAGCCTTCTGGACAACAGGGCAATAGAAATAGTTCCGCTGGATCTACGAAACACAGGTTTCTACTCCCACTACTTCCTGGTCCCGAAAAAGAACTGTGGCATGTGCACCATTCTGGACCTCAGAAAGTTAAACAAGTTTCTTTTCAAGGAAAAGTTCAAGATGATATCACTCGGGATCCTGTTACCCTTGCTTCATCAACACGATTGGCTAGCTTCCCTGGACATGCAGGATGCTTACCAGTATATCCCTATACACCCAAAGCATCACAAATACCTACGGTTTGTAGCTCTGGGCCAGCATTATCAGTTCAGAGTCCTGCCCTTTGGGCTATCCTCCTGTGCCGCAAGTTTTTACAAAGTGTTGTGCAATTCTTGCGCACATCTCAGAAAGGTTGGAATCCAAGTGTTCCCGCATCTGGATGACTGGCTCCTAGCAAGCCCCTCCAGCCAAGGAACTATTGACGCCATAGCTACAGCCTCAAGTTTTTTAACATCCATGGGAGTCGTGCTAAACCTCAAGAAATCACAGTTTCAGCCCTCCCAGAATTTCCTTTTCATAGGAATTCTTTTATAAACCTCCTGTGAGAAGCTTTTCTTCCAGAGGACAGAATGGCCCGATACATCGGAGAACAGCTCAGTTCAAGCTATCTCAATGCAATGGATGCTGGGTCTCATGGCATCCTCGGTGTTCACTGTACCCTAGCACGCCTCCACATGAGAACCTCTCAATGGATGCTCAGTACTCAGTGGTCCCCAACCACTCACCCTCAGTCCTTTCTCATCAATATGACAGAAACTTTAAAGAGGTCACTCACCTGGTGGTCGCAAGAGGTCAACCTTCTGGAAGGGTATCCCTTTGCTCCCCTGGATCATCAGATTTCCATTACCATGGATGCATCCCTGATGGGGTGGGGTGCTCACTGTCAGAATCTCCACACCCAAGGTACATGGACTCAAGATGAGTCCCAGCTTCACATAAATGTCCTGGAAATGTCCTGACATGAGAGCCATCCTTTATGCAGTCCAGGCTTTGAAGGACATTCTCTGCCACAAGAGCATTCTCCTTCAAACGGACAACAAAGCAGTGATGTATTACATCAACAAGCAGGGCAGTGCAGACTCTTACCCTTTATGCATGGAAGCCATGAGAGTGTGGGAATGGTGCCTAGAGCACAAGGCTCTAATTCAGGTGGTCTACCTGTCGGGCGTGCAGAACGAACTGGCAGACCATCTCAGCAGAACAGAGACAGATCCTCACGAGTGGTCTCTCGACTCAACCGTAGTTCAGTTACTATTGGCAGAGTGGGGAACTCCAGACCTGGACCTTTTTGCATCCCCACTCAACACAAAACTGCCTCTCTTTTGCTCCAGAAATCCAGGGCCTTTCATTTTCTGTCAGGATGCATTCACACTGCAGTGGACAAAATGCTTTCTATGCGCCTTTCCTCCTCTTCTGCTAATTCAGAGGGTACTTCTCAAATTCGAGTCCCAGGGGGACAAAATGATCCTCATTGCTCCCTTCTGGCCTTGACAGATATGGTTTCCGTTACTCAGCAGTATGTCGGAAACCCCTCTAATAGCGCATCCCCTTCAGACGAACCTTCTGACCCAGGGGCCTGTGGTCCATCCCAATCCAAGTTCTCTTCACCTTCACGCTTGGCTCCTGAAGAGATAGAAGTGAACAGGTTCAGTGTCTCTCAGTGAGTTTCAGATATTCTTTTGGCTGTGCGCAAGCCAGCCACTAGAAAAACTTACACAGCCAAATTGAAGCGTTTTTCTTTCTGGTGTGCAAAATCCTCTTTGAATCCTTTTTCCTGCCCACCAAATAAAGTTCTAGAGTACCTTTTAGACCTCTCAAATTTAGGTCTGCAATACTCTACAGTCAAAGTTCACCTTTGTGCCATTTCAGCTTATCATGAGCCAGTAATTTCCTTATCACTGGCTCAGTTTCCAGTAGTTAAGAGGTTTCTTAAGGGTATTCTGCACACCAGACCTCCTATCAGACATCCTGTCGCAGCCTGGAACATTAATCTTGTGCTAGACATGCTCACTCAAAAGCCTTTCGAGCCTCTAGCTACCTGTGAGCTGAAATTTCTCACTTGGAAAACGGCCTTCCTGGTGGCCATTACCACGGCCCGCAGGATCTCTGAAATACATGCCTTGGTCACAGACTCTCTCTATACTGTGTTTCATAAGGACAAAGTATTTCATAGGACCCATCCTAAGTTTCTCCCTAAGGTTGTTTCAGAATTCCATCTAAACCAACCTTTGGTCCTACTCTACTTACTTTGAACTTCTAAAATGAAGGAAGGCGACTCTTCATTCTTTAGATGTCAAAAGAGCTCTGCATTTCTATTTGATAGAACAAAAGAAATTTGCAAAGCTCAACAACTGTTTGTTTCCTTTAGCGACCCAGCTGGGTCAACCTGTCGCTATCAGATGCATTTCAGCATGGCTGGTGGCATGCCTTCGCCACTGTTATTCCATGGTGCAGGTTAAGCCGGAGGGCAGAGTGTACGCTACTTGCTAGAGCAGTCGTGGCATCCCTGGCAGAAATCCGCAATGTGCCCATTGCAGACATTTGCAATGTGACTACCTGGAGCTCAGTGCATACTTTCGTCAAGTACTGTGTCCTGGATGTCCATGCCAGGCGACATCTTTCATTTGGCAGGACTATCCTTAATGAAGTTCTGTCCTAAATTTGTGAGCTCTTGGTCTCTTCTGCCGCCCTCTCAGGGGATTATTAGCTCAGTACTCTTCCATCAGTCTGAGTGAGTGGTGGAGACTTTATGTCCAGGAAGATATGGAAATTACGTACCTACCGTAATTCTTGATCTTCTTGAATGAAGTCTCCACCACTCATTCACATACCCACCCACCATCCCCCGAGCTCACTTCTGTTGTTGGTCTTCACTCCCTCAATCTTTAGGCTGTGAAGACTTCTTTGTTGACCCATCTTATACAGGTCGCTCGGACTATCTTATGTCCATATTTTTGTTAGGCTGTGCTCCTGGGTTAGTTACACTGCACCTCCTTGGGAAAAAAAGGTACTGAGGCAGTTGGAGTGTCGACGCTGAGATAGTCACTGCAGCACGAGCCAAGCTCACACACCACCCTTGCAGCTCCATCTCTGGTGCCAGCCCTCATACAGAAAGTTTGCTTCAGCTGGGTCCTAAGCGCCGCGGCTAGATCCCATCAGTGTATGAGTGGTGGAGACTTCGTCCAAGAAGATCAAGAATTACGGTAGGTATGTAATTTCATTTCTCAGATTCTGCTGGCCAGAACACAGATCTACCTAGATTCAGAGGATTGTTTTCCAAAGGCTTTAGGGTTGGGTCTGCCAAGCATATCTTATCTGTGTCAGTCTTCACCATTCGTCACATTTGGGTATGTGTCTGGAGGTCACGACCCTGCAGGAGCGCTTTTTTTTTGGATGGCTGGAGTCGATGCACTGACAGCGCTGCCCTCGAGACTGATGT
Organism: Neoceratodus forsteri; assembly: GCA_016271365.2. Taxonomy (NCBI): domain Eukaryota; kingdom Metazoa; phylum Chordata; order Ceratodontiformes; family Ceratodontidae; genus Neoceratodus; species Neoceratodus forsteri. Next base: position 245,378,050 of record CM057451.1, read on the forward strand.
ACTGCATGGTGCTCACAGGTTGGCCGTTAGGTGTCATCGACCCCACCCTCCTGCCAGTTCTTTGTCTCCCACCGTAGAGGTCGCACCTCATGAGGAGTTCCAAGCAACTGTGTCGGGCCTTGTCTTCGTGTCCTTCAACGCCGAATTATACTTGCCGATTCCATTTTGCCCTACTCGATGCCGCTGTTTGGTAAGACTGTTCCTTTATTATTTTCAGCAACATCAAGTCTGTTTTTTGCATTGTTTTTCCGTCGATCATGTCTAGGTCAGAGGGCAAAAAGTCACTGAAAGCAGGGTGGCCTCCTATGCGTTGGTGCCCGTGCGGATGCAAGTACTCTGTTACCAACCAGCATGATCATTGTCTTACGTGCCTTGGCCAGCTTCACAACATGGATTTGTGTGACGCCTGTTTCTCTATGGATCGTTGTGTCCTGGAACAGCATGCGTGGATACTTGGATGAGCTCCACCGACTTTTGGGGGATGGGTGCGCATTCGTCGGGTCAAGCCATGGTCTCTTGGCCTTTCCTCCGGGTAGGGCTGCAGCTATGAATTTTGGGACCCAGGACTAGTCACTTGAAATGGGCCCCGTTTCTCAAACCAGCTAATGCCAGAGGTAGTGCCAGCTCCTCAGGTGGGCCCCTCCTGAGCTCGAGGCCCTGGACAACATCCCCACTTTCCCCCCCATTACTGCGGCCCTGCCTCCGGGTCCCCTCCCAGTTCTATACAAACCGCAGAGGATAGGGCTTCCACATCTTGCAGCCTTGCCATGGCAGAAGCCTCTTCTGTGGTGCAGGAGGCCCAGTCTATTCCCTCTGGGGAACGGGTGAGAGGTACTGCTCTGGCAATTGCCCTTCAGGGGTGAAGGCCCCTGGTGTCGTTTCCTTGGCTGGAAAGTCTGGGTCGGCACCGCCCTCGCCGCCATCCATTGGTGCCGCTTTGGGGCCTCGGTGCTGTTCACAGTGCCGCGGCCCTGATGACACTATAGTTGGTGCCAGTCTGCCGCTGGTGCGCTCTCTGCTGTTGATGCCATTTGTGGCACCGGTAGCACTGGCAGCCCTGTGGGAAGTTCTACAGCCATCTTCGACCATTTCTTGTCTCGAACTGTTTGTGGCACCGAGGCTGGGGATGGCGCCGTGTCTAGCTCTGGTGCCGCTTAGGTGCCAAGTGAGGACACAGCGCCATCAAAGGTGGCGCTGTCGAGCTATCCCTGACTCTGGTGCCATTCTCAGCACCGTGGACAGGGACGGTGCTGTGGCGGACATCGACTCTGGTTCTGCTGCTGCTCTTGGTACTGTCTCTTCTTGGGGCGCCATTCAAGGTGCCGTGGGGGAGTTCGGTGTTGGCTCTGGTGTGGACACCCGGACTGGCGCCTCTCTCGGTCCAGACAGCAGCAGGCGTCCACGTACGGTCTGCACTGGTCTTCAGTCTCTACCTCTTCGGGGGCGGACTCTGAGTCTGGTTCAGACTGGCTGTCCGACTCTTTGGAGTTGGCAGCCCATGTAGCCACCCATTGTGGACACCCAGTATTTCGGTATTTTTGGACACAAGTAGGCGAGTTGCCCATCATGATTGTCCTCCATATACATGGAACATTAACCAAGGCCCTACCCAAGTAACCAATTATCTAATTTGTTTTTGAATGTTAAGATATTTGATGAATCAACTATGTCCTGTGGAAATGTATTCCATATTCTTGGTGTTCTGATGGTAAAGTAGTTCATTCTTTTATTGCTCTTCCTCTCATAACTTCTAGCTGTTTATTATGAAGTCTAGCTGCATTTTTTCTGGTGGAGTATTTAATACCACATATCTGCATTTGTTCCTGGTTCCCAAGTATTTTAAAAAGTTGAAGTAGGTCACCTCTGATTCTTCTTTGTGACAAAATATAAAGTCCTGTTTTGTTTAGTCTAGTACCATAGTCCAAGTTGGATAGATGTGGGATAAGCTTAGTGGCTCTACGTTGGATGTGTTCGATTCTATTGATATCTGATTTCAGATAAGGGCTCCAAAAGGTGAACCATAATCCAAGAGGGGCCTAATATGAGATCTATAAAGGGACAAAAGACATTGTTCTGATCTAGTCACAAATGTTTTGGTAATTCTACAAGTAGTGCATTTGTTTGGTTTGCTATTTTGATACAGTGAGTAGATGAAGTTAATTTGTCATTGAGTAATATTCCTAGGTCCTTTTCTGTTTTTCAAGTTCTGATGATAGTATTATTCAGATAATATGATTGAACCGGATTATTTTTCCTAAGTGTAATACTGCATTTGGATATGTTAAAGTACATCTTGTTAGTACATGCCCATTGTTCCACTAATTCTAAGTCAGCTTGCAATCCATGTTCGTTACTACGTTTAGAGACCATTCCCCAAGTTTAGTGTCGTCTGCAAATTTGACCATTATGTTACTGGTTGATATAGACATGTCGCTTATAAGTAGATTAAGCAGAGTAGGCCTGAGCACAGAACCCTGAGGTACTCCGTTAGTCACTTCCCTTATGTCAGACACTGCATTGTTTACCCTGACCCTCTGAGTTCTGTCGTCCAGCCACTGGTTTATCCATGAGACCAGCAAGGATGAAAAACCCATGCTACTGAATTTTGTTGATCATTACAGAGTGTGAGACTTTATCGAATGCCTTACTGTAATCTAACAGAATGATGTCCATAGGTATATTGCCATCTAAATTGTAACACCCTGGTGGTTACTTCGGCTGACCGAAGCCAGCCTCCCTCTGAGGAGCGGGCGGTAGCCACCCCCGAGTCTGGGGTCAGGGGTGCTTACCAGCAGGCAGTGGTTCAGACCACTATTGCCCTACAGCCTAGGCTTGGAGGGTTTTCTGCCCCCTCAGGTGGGTTACCCCCTCAGATGGTATGCCTGGATCTCCCAACTTTAGGGCCAACCAGAGCGCCCTCGAGAGGGGGGAGGGTGCTACTCCCTGGGAGGTCCTCTCGGGGACTGATGAGGGTTGTCAGCTGCCTAGGCTGGTGTTTGTGAGGTGGAGGGGTCTTTCAGACTCTGAGGGGTCGAGTGGTCAGAGTTCAATGCAGCAACCCTTTTCTGGGACCCTCCTGGGTTCAGAGAGAGTTGCAGCATGGACCCCGCCCTTCCTTCTCAGTGTCCTCGAGTGGGCCCTGGTCTTTGGAGAGGGACCGTCCTTCTGGGTTTTCCCAGTCACCTCACATGGGGGAATTCTTCAGGGCATGACCTAGGCAGTTCCAGTGTGGTTGATCAGCTATCGGCTGTTGGGCTTTCCGGAGTTCCTCCTTCCTTGAGGCTTCTGGTGCGCTGTCTTGCCCGGACAGAGGATGGTCCCCTTCTGTTGTGGACTTAGCCCCCTTTCCTCTGTCACTGTCTCCTGCTCTTCCAGGCATTTGTGGTCCTATGGGACCTCTCTTCTGGGAACAATTCAGGGTTGCAGCTGCTCACTTCCCTACTTATGTCAGGGCCGTGGACGAGTGGGTGTTCCACTCTCCCCCCCTGAGCAGCCAACCTCTGGATCTCCAGGTCTTCCACTTCTTCCTCATCCTCCTCTTCTGGGGGAGAGGAGCCTCTGTCCACATCTCCCTGCTGCTGATCTTGCTGAGTATCAGCATTTCCGTGAGGATGATGGGAACACCTGCATGTCACTCCACCCACTCAGCACAATCTGGAGATCTGATGCTGCGGCCTTCCAGGCGGTTTCAGTGCGGCCACCCTTGTGGTGCCCGCCTGGCCTGCTCCTTTCCAGGAGGTGTCATTGCGGTTCTGGCAAAGGCCCTTTTCCGGAGTCTCAGCCCCTAGGGATTTGAGCCAGAGGTATTGTGCCCCCCTGGAGTCTCCAGGTTGTATGCCTCATCCTCAGTCAGGACTGATGCATCTGGACCCTCCCGATGGGCTTCGCGCCTTCCGCTGTGACTGGCCCCAGATCAAGATTCCACAGAATTTGACTTCTGGGGAGGAGGAGGACCTTCTCACTGCACGGTTGCTACTTTCAATTTCTGCTCATCAGGCCCACTATGCTTCCTATGATAGGTTCTTGCGGTCAAGGCTAGATCAACTCCTAGCCTCTCTGCCTGATTCAGAGGTAACCAGACAAGCCATTGCACTCTCTGCACGTGGTCTGGAGCTAGCAAGGCACCAAGTGGGGGCATCTTACGACACCAACGAGGTAGCTTCCAGGGTCATAGGGACAGCGATCTGCACTAGGCAGACGGCATGGCTACGTCTTTCTGGTTGTCACCCTTGTCCTGGCATAAGGTCATTTCCTCTGAGTACCAGAAAACCCACCTTTTCTCCCATAGGGTGAAGCGGCGTCTGTCGGGGCAACCTTCTGCCCTCCGGGTTTCCCGCCAGGCCCGTAAAGGTTCTCCCTCTGTGTTTTCCCCACTGGGAGCTAAGGACTTAGTCCTTTAGGGTCTAAGGCCCCTTCAGGGGGGTTGGTGTTTAATGTGATGAATGGTGAAGATTGACACAGATAAGATATGGAAATTACATACCTACCATAATTCTTGATCTTTCTGTGCATCTTCACCATTCATCACAAATCCCACCTCCATCCCCTGGGGCCTCAGTCTCTGGGTCCCCCTCCCTCTGTGTGCCCCCTTTTTCCCCCTTCTTTTCCCGCTGATCAGGAGCAGGGTGACCTTGGGCACGAAGGGGGATTTTTCCTTCTCCTTCTGACAGGGGAGAGAGGGGTCAGGGAAGGGGGGCTCGCCCTCAATGCCTTGGCTCCACCCCTTTGAGGTGGGATTGGGGGCTGCCCTCTCTTTCTCTGTCTCTCGCTCCCTCTATCTCCTCCATCCTTGCCTTCCGGGACTCATCCCTCAGTTTTTTTCTTAGGGAGACTTACTGTTTCTCCCCTATCCAATTATTTAGTTTTGGGGGAGGACAACCCTGGATCCCTGTCCCCTTCTGTCCCATGATAGCCTCATCTGCTTCTGCTGGAGTTAGTTGCCAGTAATTATGTGCCTTTAATTCTGGCAGTACAGCCTTCTGACTACTCCTTCGCAGCTCTTAATCTCAATTTGGGAACAGTCAGTGAGTCTGGGGTATGTCCTCCCCTCCCACTTCTTGTTTTTTCTCCCTCCTTCCCTTTCCTTTTTTGATTCCAGAGACTGAGGCCCTTCCCAATCCCTTAGTTTTCTCAATCTCCTGTCTGTCCTCTCTGTCGTTTATTTCTCCTTTTAGTTCATATATCTTTTCCTTTGTCTGTCCTTGGACTTGTTGTCCCCAACCCTTTCTTACTCTCGGTGAATTAGAACTGGCAGGAGGCGGGGTTTACTTGACACCTAACTTGGCCAACCCGTGGGCGCCACGCGGTCGTCGGCCTTGAGGCAGCGCCTTCTGTCGTCGACTCCATCCATCAAAAAAAAGAGCTCCCGTGGGGTCATGACCTCCGGTCACATACCCAAATGGTGAAGATACACAGAAAGATCAAGAATTTATGGTAGGTACGTAATTTTCAATCTTCCTGGACTAAGTCTGCATCACTCATTCACACTAGTGGGATAGCGCCGGAGGCGCTAGGACCATGTGGGACCCAAACATTTTCAGAAGGGTCAGCACCGAGACAGAACCATGCATGTGCGGCACCGTGAGACTAGCTCACACCTGTGTAGGCTATTTTTTTTTTTTTTTTTTTTATTCTTTTTATCCCCTCCTGGATGCCCCCTGCACTCCCTTCTTTCGGGCTGTCTCAATGCCCTCCAGACTCCCCCACTGAGTCTGCCCCTAGAGTGTCTCTTCTCTCAGGTGCTCCTACCTGCCTCCTTAGCACCTTACACAGCGGGGTCTGCCCATGTTGTGTCATCTGGGTGTCCAGAGCTGCCATCATCCAGTGCCAGGGTTGTTTTCTGGTTTCTGTCCTCCTCTCACCCCCAGGGCGGCTCGAGCGGGCGATAACTACGCTTGCGCCTGCCAAGTCTTGGTAAGCGTCCTCCCTCGACTCCCTGCCCTAGGAAGCCGCCGTTCCCCAGAGTCGGTGCTTCCACCAGCTCTCTCGAGCGTCAGGTGTATTAAACACCCCTGGTCCCTCCCCGAAGGAGGAGAGCAGCCGTTGGGACGCTCGATCCTCCTTCCCCCCTGCCGACCCCCGACAGCTCTAGTCCGTTCCCGAACACGGGTCGCCGGCGTGACGCGTGTGTAGGCTATTTTGGTGTCGACCTTCCAACCGCCTCAGTTCCTTTTCTCCCACCGTTGCGTGCGCTTGGATGTCAACGTTGTTCGTCTGCCGGAGTCAAAGTTTTCGTCTATACGACAGCAGCTTTTAGTGTTTAATTTAACTTTTTAGTAGTAATTTCTTATTTTACAAACAAGAAAAGAACATTATGAAGAAAAAGAAATTCTTTCCTGCCATCAGCGGAGTCATCCTTAGACGGTAGTGGTGACGGTAGGAAGACTTCATTTGAAAGTTGTTATGGCAGAGGGGCTGTGCCCGGTCCGCTGCCCTTGAGTAACAGGGGAGGGTCTGACTATGGACAGTCCTGTGCTAAGGGGAGGACAGTCCACCAAAGCACTAATTTAGTGGTTCCGTGGATCCAGCTTACTTAGCCTCGAGCTCTTCTTCCTCATTTGGGAAGAAGAATCGGTGCTCTCGAGGTTGCCCTTTGATACGCCTGCACGAGGATTGTCTGCCAGGAGGGCAATAGGCCTGAACCAACTTTGGCAGGTTCCCCTTGGCCCCACTCCTAATGGCTGCATTCTCGACCCGACTCCATCTCTGTCCTCGTTGGAGCCCGTGAGCAGTTTCACGTTTGGGCCACTCCTGTGGAGCAGGGGTTTGACTTCTCCTTTTTCCTGACTGTGTTCCTGATTTCGGGGCCTCCGGCCTCGGAGCTGCCTGACCGAGCTGGGTCAATTGGATCAGGATGAGCATGTTGCCCTCTTGGTGCCTGCGCCATCGTGTCGATCCCTCTGCTCCTACCCCTCCCTTTTCCATGCTGGGGCTGGTACGGGCACCACCTTTTCCTTCTCCCCATCTTTTCCATTGGCATTTTCCTCTGTGTTTTCCTGGCGCCATGCCCGACACCATGGTGACACCGCAGGTCCGTCACCAAGACCGCTGGTTGGTATTGGTGCCATAAGTGCCGCTGGTGTTTGGGTCGGCACCGTGGTCGGCGCCATGGGCCTTGTGCGGTGCCGTGGGTGCTGTTTGTTGCCTTGGTTGCTGGTGCCACTGGTGGGGCCATGGGTGTCTCGTGGTGCTGCAGATGCCAGCGGGTGCTTGCGGATGGTGTGGGCACCCGCGGGTGGTGCTGTGCACCTGCAGGTGCCACGGGTGGCACAGGGCACCCGCTGGTGGTGCTGTAGGTGGTGGCACCCGTGGGTGTCACAGGCAGTGCTGGGCATCTGTGGGTGGTGCCGCAGGTAGCACCAGGCACCCATTTTTGCCACAGGTGGCACCGGGCACCCGCGGGTGCCATGGGTGGCACAGGCACCCATGGGTGCCATGAGTATCTTGGGTGCCATGGGTACCATGGTACTTTTGGTGCCATTGGGTGCCATGGGTGCCCTCAGGTGCCATTGCTGCTGTGGGTTTCATGGGTGCCATGGGAGCCATGGGCATTGGGAGTGCCCTTGGGTGCCATTGCTGCCATGGGTGCCAAGGGTACCTGCGGGTACCACTGCAGGTGCCCTCAGGTGTCACCCAGGTTGGCATAGGCACTGCTTGGTGCCCTCCTGTGCCACGAGTGATGCTGATGCCACAGGGGTGCCGATTGGTGCTGTCCGACAGAGCTAGTGACAGATTTCCTTTTGCTGACCTCTTCTTCCACGGGACTTGTGGCAGGCTGTTTCCACAGAATGAAGTCCTGTTCTGCTGATTATTTTTTCCAAACATCTTAGTGGGTGGTGGTCTGCATCAGATCTTGTGTCATCCAGTGGGTTCCCACTGATGAAACTCTTCTGTACTGTTCTGCCAGTGGAGCCTCTTATTCCGCTCCAGCACTTTCTTGGCTCCTACGTGGTGACAAGCTCCTCGACATCCTTCTTGGTGGCGGAGTCTTTAATGGCTCTGACCTAGACCTCTCTTAGGGGTCCTTCTGGGGTAGAAGTGCATCTAGATGAGTCCCTCCCTGTCCTCCTGGTCAGTGATACAGTGGATGACTCATTTTATATACTGAAGGGCACATCCTCTCTATCATCAGAGTCCATAACGGAAGCTCTTTTCAGTATTTCCTCAGTAATGGGGTCCGTCATAGTATTCAGACTGCATCTGTGGACCATGCACCTCTGCGTCTAGACTCTTTCAGTCATCAAGACAATTACACTCTGTGGAACATTCTAATTCAATAGTCAGGGAGCCGCACAGACTCTCCTGCTCCTTTGATAGGGGTATACAGCCCCCTTCTGATACTGCCCCTTTGGTGGCTGCTTTGGCACAGGTGGTTAACATCTGTTCAGCTGTTATTGTTAGTCCAGTCAAGAGTTCAGTTATGGATCCTCAGGCTCCTCCTGCCTCTCAGAGGGATGACATCTTCATCATTTTTGTATCAGGCAATCCTTGTGAAATAGCAGCCTGGAACCTTGTCAGGCTCGGACTAATGGTCAAAAAAAAAAAAAGGGTTATAATTACCACAGCACAGGGCCTAGTGGGAATTACCCGGTACTACATTTTTGGATCTGGTCATGTTCTGCCTCAGTCCCTGAGGTGGTCGTCTCTAAAACTACGGTAAGGGCTACCTGATTTCTTCTACCTCTACGGGCAGCCCGATCCAGCGGTGGTATGGGTCATCTCTTTTCTCTAGAGAGATTTCTCTTATTCCAAGATATTTCCAAAACGTAGGTATCTGACCAGTCTGTTAGTTCCCCTTTTTTTAATCAGGATTTCTTCTCTTGATCAGAACTTTGCAGCAACAGAAGTGACTCTTCAGAGAGACGGAACTTAGATTCCTACTTCCTTGCTTGCTTCAACTTAACAGACAACATGCTCCTTTCTTGACCATAGGTCAAGTAGGTCTTTTTCTGAGGTAGCTTCTGAAATATTCCACCTTCAGTTCCTCGCACTGGTTCCGTGCCAGTTGCACACAAAGCTATCCTCTCCGAGTGCGTGATTGAGCTGTAATGTTTGTTTTCAACAAAGCAAACTAGAGTCCTTCCTACTCCCTTCAGGGAGGCCGGAGTAGTGCCTCACCACATTGAGTAACTTCTGCCCTTATTCTGTCACTTCAGCAAATGGGTTAGCCCTAACTAGGTCCAGCTGTGTCCCTCCTCGGCGCACATCTGCCTCTATTTGCCTTACAAATCCAGACCCTGTTTTTTCTGTCAGAATGTTTTTTCCACAGTGGACACATCCTCCTGTACACTTTTCCTTTCTTCCCTGAGTTCAGAGATCGCTACTACAGTGGTACACACAGGGGCAGGATGATTCCTTTGGAATATGCAGTGCCTAGGATCTGGTTCTCTAGACCACCACAAGAGGCTTCTATGTTGTGCTTGGCCTTCCATCAGGAAGGTTTCTGTGACTAAGTGGAAACCATTCTCCTTGATGGGCTAACCCACCTGGACCTTCTTTTGCTCACCAAGTAAGGGTTCAGGTGCTCCTGGATCTGTTGTTGCAGGTCAGCCATACTTGGTAGTGGGGTTCCATCTGTGCTTCGGGTCTACCCTGAACCAGTAGACTTTACCTCCAGCTCTTACAGTTCCTGAGGTCCTTTTACATTAGATTAGTACATGTCTTTGACACTATTCATTTTGTCCTATTCCAAATTGTGAGTCTGGGTTCCCGACACTGTCCCAGAGTGGTTGCGGCTTCCTGGCAGAGTTTCATTTTGTGCCCATTGCAATCGTCTGCAAAGTGGTGAGTTACAACTCGAGCGCTTATCTTGTAAGCATCATGTTCTGGATGCTCTTTACAAGACGGCTGTTTTTATTAGCAGGACAGTCCTTGGCCATCCTTTCTGAGTGAACCCTGTCTCCTACCACCCTACTCAGGGTTGTTGGTTTTAGCTCGGTACTCTCCCACTAATGTGAATGAGTGATAGAGACTTAGTCCAGGAAAATATGGAAATTACATACTTACCGTAATTATTGATCTTCTTGGACAGTCTCCGTCACTCATTCACATGCCCACCCACCATCCCCTGGGTTCACTTGATCTTCCCTTGTCAATCTTCACCATTCATTACTTCCTGGTGTGCTGGCGGGCGCACCACGTCACGAAACTATTTTTTTTTTTTTTAAACTTTGGCTAACGTGCACCGCCCGAGAGGTGATCGCCATGCGCGAGGGGTGGCCGTTAGTAGCGACCGACTCCTCCTCAACTCAGTTCTGTTTCTCCCGCCGTCGAGGCAGCACCTGTTTCGAGCGTCCATATTTTGACTTCGTCAGCGACTCCTCTTTCCGCACACTCGGCCTTAATCGGTGAACTGTTCCTTTTCTATCTAACAGCACGGGTGTGTTTCCTACTGTGTTTAGCCTTGTTAATTTGGCGTTATGTCCGGTTGGGAGCTAAGCGCTTTTCAAGATGGGCCGCCGCTATCGCGTCGGTGCTCCTGTGGCCGGCATTTCTCCGCCCGGACCGGCATGCGTTTGCCTTCGTTGCCTGGGACCCAACCATGATATGGATTCGATGCGACGCCTGTTTCTCGATGGACTGCCGCGTCCTCGAAATCCTGCTTTGCTCGGCAAGGCCCCGCCGACCTTCGGGGGACGACGTTGCTCTCGGGATTCTCGGGCAAGGTCGTTAGGCCCTTCCCCCGGATCCCCTCCTGGGCCTATACGGTCTGAGGAGGGGGTCTCCTTGTCTTTTCTTGCCGAGGAGGAGGCCCCTTCTGCGGTGTTGGGGGAGCGTCGTAGTCCCTTCCGGGGCGCACGCCGACACCGGCTGTGGCAGTCACCTCTTCGGAGGTGCAGGCTCCCCGTCGAGGCCTCGGCTTTTGGGCCTGGCTCGGTGGACCCGACGCCGCCTTTCTGCGCCGTTTCGATCCCGCACCATTCGCGGTGCGGTGATCGCTCTTGGCGCCATTCCCAGCGCCCGTTTTGAATCGGCGCGTTCGCGGCACCGGTGATCAGAGGCGCCGCTTTGGGCCTCGGCGCCGTCCACGGCGCCGATGGACCTGGCGGCACCGTCAGTGGTGCCGCCTCGCCTCCCGACGCCGGCGCCGTGGGCCTAGTCCATCCTCCAGGCGGTGCCGGGCCTGCCGGCGCCGTGGGGGGTTTGGAGTCGGGCCTGGCTGCTACCGGCGTGGGGAGGGGCGAGCAGCATCACCCTTGGTACCGGTGCCGTTCTCGGCACCGTGGCCTCAGGGACCCCTGGGGTGGCCAGCATCGAGGTCCAGCTGTTCTCGTCCTCCTCGGAGGGCGATGACTCGGACGTGGACCCATCCTGGCACCCCCACTCTTCGGGGTTTGGGTCCCCTGTGGCTAGAGGTACCAGGCGGCACAGCGTGCCCCTCCCTCTGTCCCCCCTTCCATCGTCTCCTGAGGGTTCCCCGGCTGGGGGTGGCCGGGAGCCCCGGGGGGCAGGCGTGGGGGTGACGGAGGGGGAGGCTCCCCTCTCTGGAGGGCCGGTGACAGCTACCCCCCAGGGTGCTGTTGCCCCCTCTAGGGACAGGGGACGCTGTGGTCGAGGAGGAGGGCCTCTCTCAGAGTCCGAGGGGTTGAGGGGCAGGGGTCTGCCACTCGGTCTTCTTTGCCACCTCAGGGGTGGCCAGGAGCCGTGGTGCAGAACCTCGCCTCCCCCAGGGTTCTAGGGTGCCCTCCAGCGGCGTTGTGCAGACTGCCCTTCTGGATCCATGCAGTCCCGGCGTCGTCACAGGGGAGGTTCTCCCCCAGGGCTCTTCCAGGCTCCGCTTCCCCAGAGTTCCGTTCTGCGGCCTGGTCTGATATCCGGGATCCCTCCTACTAGGGCTCCTTTCCCCGGATTCCAGAGCCCTCACAGAGAGCAATTGCCTCCTTGGAGGTGCCCCTCTCCCATCTCTCTGCCGTCACCACCCCCGCTCCCAGGCCATGTCGGTTCTACGGGTCCGTTATCCTGGGAGCAGTTCAGGGGTTCTGCGGCGGCCTTCCCCTCATATGTTAGATACATGCATGAGCGGGTCTTTCGACTCTCCCCACCGCCGCAGGAATCCTCTGGACATTCCAGCTCCCCATCATCCTCGTCTCCCTCCTCTGAGGGAGAGGAACCCCCTGCTCATCTTTCCTCCGATGCTGATTTCACAGAATATCAGCGTTTCCTCTCGAGGATGGTGAGGGATCTTCGGATTTCCTATGTTCGGAGAGACAATACCGAACGGGAGACGCGAGAATTCCTTGGTGAATTCAGTGCCCAGCATTTGGTGGTACCTTCCTGGCCTATCCCCTTCCAGGAGGCGTCTATCCGATCCTGGCAGTCCCCAGCCGCTTCTTCTCCAGCCCCGGCTGACTGTCAGCGTAGGTATTGTGCCCCCTCAGAGTCTCTAGGTTCCCTTCCCAACCCGCCCTCTGGTTTGGTTTACCTAGATACTCCTTCTGGGCACCGCTGCCTGGCGCACGACCGCCCACCGGATCCGGACTCTCTCCAGTTCGACCGTTGGGGGCGAAGAGTGTTCTCTTCTTCTCGTGCGAGTGCCTGTATTGCATCTCATCAGGCTCACCACGCTGCCTACAACCGGCATTTGTGGTCGATGATGTCCCAGCTGTTGGCATCAATGCCTGACACGGAGCAAACCAGACAAGCCGTTGCCCTCTCCGCGGTAGGCCTGGAGCTGGCAAGACACCAAGCAAGGGCATCTTACGACACCAATGAGGTGGCTTCCAGGCTTGCGGGGACAGCGATCTGCATCAGGCAGACGGCATGGCTTCGTCTTTCCAGGTTTTCACCCCTGGCCCGGCGTAGGGTGATTCGCTCTGCCTTCCGGGGGACCCGTCTTTTCTCCTCTAGAGCTAGGAGACTTTTACAGGGGCTCCCTCCATCTCCTTGTCCTCGGGAGGCACCTCCTAGCTCTTCCCCCACTTAGGCTTTCTGAATAAGCCAGGGTCTTCTCCTTCTGTTTCTCACCAGCAGAAGGCTGGGGGTCTTGTTCCCTCAGGTTATGGCCTCTTCCCCCTCCCCGGGGGAAGAGGAGCTTGGTACTCACCCAGGAAGTAATGAATGGTGAAGATTGACAAGGGAAGATATGAAAATTACGTACCTACCGTAATTCTTGATCTTCTCTTGTATCTTCACCATTCATTACTTACACCCTCCCACCATCCCCTCAGTGGCCTCTTCCTGTGGCTTCTCCACCTCCCGTCTCCTTCCTCTCTCTGCAATATATAAAAAATATATATATATATATATATATAAAAATAGGAAGAATTGCTCAATTTTTCCAAAAAAAAAAAAATCTATATCTTTGGGTTGGGGGGTCTTTTTCTTCCAGAAAAATTATTTACTCTAAGATTCTTGGGCCATCTCGTGGATTTGCATTGGCGATCAAACTGCACAACTATCTCTTGCCATCCCTCGGGCGAGATACCTCTGGGGTTTTAGCCTGGCTCAGGCTATTCAGTTTTGATCCTGCAATCCCATGCTTCCAGCTGTTAAGCCCTAGAATCGCAACCCCCCTCTCTAATTCTTGCCTTGCAGAGCTGGAGGAACGGTACTACTATTTTTCTAAAAAAAAAAAAAGAGGAAAAAGCTGAGGGACTCTCTTCGACTGCTATAGGCATTCTTGGTATTGAGGTCATGCTCCTAGCCTGCAAGTGATTATCTGTCAAAAAAAAAAGAAAAGAAAAGAAAAACAAACAAGAAGGAAGATGAGAGGGCAGACAACCCTTCTCGTGAGATTTTGATGATTGCTTTTTCCTTTCAAGTGTCCTCCTGGACAGTTTTACAGACAGGCAGTGCTGACCATGACCAATCCCAGCCAGCCTAAGCCTCTGGCCTGCCTTGGCGAGTCCGTCTTGAGTCCCACTTCTATACTTATAAACGCCTGAAAGGCTTACGTTTTCCATTTCTAAACCCCTGAGCAGCGCTCTCATGCTGCCTGGGTTTTATTCTTCCCTCCTCGGGTGTCCTCCAGTTAAAGGCCTTCCGCGGCCAGGAGCCCGAAATGGGTATCAAGAACAATGGAATGTTGAAGATGAGGACTATGCCCTCCTGAGTCTGTCTAGCGGGTTTGGTGAACCTTCTCTTCAGCTCTATCTCCGGGGATTCTTGCTTCCCTGTTAGTCGAGCCTTCAGCTATAAGCTAGCTATGCTCGTTGGGCATTCTGGTCCTTCAACATCCATCTCTCTCTCTCTTCTTCTTCTTCTTTCTCATTTCCTTCCTTCTCTCTCCTCTAGAGTCGCCCAGGTAAGGAGGCCCTGCAGTCCCTAGGTTAGGATACTCTTATCTCCTCTGTCCTTCCTCCATCGGCTTATTCCTTTTCAGTTCATTCTTCCTTGCTTTGCTATCCCTGGCTATCTTGCCTCGCTATCTCTATTCTCTGCTTTCGCTTTTGCCTCTCCGGCTCACAGAACTGAGTTGGAGGAGGAGTCGGTTCATACTAATGGCCGCCCCTCACGCATGACGCATGACATCACTCTCGAGGTCGGTGCCGTTAGCCAAAGTTTAAAAAAAAAAAAAGCTCCCGTGACTGGTGTGCGCCTCTGGCTTACACCCAGTAAGTAATGAATGGTGAAGATACAAGAGAAGATCAAGAATTACGGTAGGTACGTAATTTTCATTTTTCTCTCCTGGTCTTCACAGTCCTATGGTCCAGACTGTGAGGACATTGTTCTCTGACCTTTCTTGCAAGGCCATCTGGGCCTCTCAGGCCCAGAAACTCAGGATGAGTTATTCTCATTAGATCGCTGCACCTCCTCTGTCGAGAAAGGTACTGAGGCAGTTGGAGGGTCGACGCCGAGATAGCCTACACAGGCACGAGCTAGTCTCACGGTGCCACGCATGCGTGGTCCTTTCTTGGCGCCAACCCTTCAGAAAATTTTAGACTCCCACTTGGTCCTAGTGCCTCCAGAGCTATCCCACTAGTGTGAATGAGTGATGGAGACTGTCCAAGAAGATTAATAATTACGGTAAGTACGTAATTTCTATTTCTTTGACCTTTCTTACAAAGACAATCTGGGCCCTCTCAGGCCCAAAAACTCAAATAGTTATTCTCATTAGTTCGCTGCACCTCCTCGGTCAAAAGGTACTGAGGCGGTTGGAGGGTCGATGCCAAGATAGCCTACACAGGCGCGAGCTAGTCTCATGGTGACACGCATACGTGGTCCTGTCTTGGCCAACCCTTCTGAAATTTTGGCTCCCGCTTGGTCCTAGCACCTCAGCACTATCCCACTAGTGTGAATGAGTGATGGTGACTGTCCAAGATGATCAATAATTGCGGTAAGTACGTCATTTCCATTTTTTTTCAAGTAAACATCTTGAGAATCAAGCAGATGAAAGAGGAGGAGAGGGAATGAGTCAGAATAACTCTGGCTGTAGTTAGAGTTGCTCTGTCATAGTTAAAATGGAAGATAAAGTTAGCAATATGGATTAAGAAAGCTGGGATGGAGCTACATTTAGAAACGTGCAGTCTCCAGACTCATGAGCTGTGCATTAGCGTTAACAGTGCAATTAACTTGTTCAGCTGCAGCTGTACTGTATATAACATGACTGTAAACATCTATACTATGCAGCCGGGGGAAAACAAACACAAGTCAAGGAGGACAGTGGAATCAGAGACAAACAGACTAAATGAACAAACTATATGATCAAATTCTTCGATTGGGCGACCAAAGCAGTGGACCGGGGGGAGGGGGCACTGGATGTGGTGTACCTGGACTTCAGCAAGGCCTTTGACACCATCCTACACAGGAGGCTGATCAATAAACATGAACACACAGGTGTTGATCATAAGATAGTAAGCTGGGTAGTGCACTGGCTGCAGGATAGAACTCAGAAAGTCACAGATAATGGCGCCATGTCCAAAGAGGGTTTTGTGACTGGCAGAGTCCCTCAGGGATCAGTGCTGGGTCCAGTCCTCTTCAACATATTCATCAGCGACATTGCTGATGGTCTTGAGGATAAAGTCTTCCTGTTCGCAGATGATACAAAACTATGTAATAGGGTCGGCAATCAGGAGGGAGCTTCCAGTAAGAAGGAGAATCTCAAGAAACGTGAACAGTGGTCCAACTACTGGCAACTTAGATTTAATGCCAAAAAATGCAAAGTGGTGCACCAGGGAAAACTGAACCCAAGAACTCAATACTTCCTAGATGGGCATCAACTTGAAGAGACCAGGACTGAACAGGACTTAGGCGTAATAATAATGGATGACCTTAAAGCAGGGAATCAATGTGAAAAGTGGCACGAAGCAAGCAGCATCCTCGGATGCATAGGCAGGGGAATAACTAGCAGGAAACAAGAAGTGATCATGCCTCTCTATAGACCCCTGGTGAAGCTACACCAGGAGTACTGCGTCCAGTTCTGGAGGCCCCACCTGAAGAAGGACATAGAGCACTTGGAATCAATTCAGAGAAGGGCCACAAAGATGGTGCAGGGCCTCCATCACAAGCCATATGAGTCTTGACTCCAAGATCTAAACTTGTACTCCCTGGAACAGAGAAGGGACATAGGGAATATGATAGAAATGTTCAAATTCATCAAGGGTATAAACACTGTTCAGGTAGACAAACTCTTCCTTGCAAATGCAGAGGCACATACAAGAGGGCACAACCTGCGCCTGAGAGGGGGAAGGCTCAGAGGCACTATCAGGAAGTACTCTTTTACGAAGAGGGCAATAGAAACATAGAGCATCCTGCACCCAGAAGTGGTTGCAGCAAAGACGGTAAATGCATTTAAACACACTTGGGACTGGCACTATGGTATAAACTAAAACAGTAAATTATAAGGGAGGGGTTAGGTTCATGGGCAGACTAGGTGGGCCACCAGTCCCCATCTGCCATCAAATTCTTATGTTCTTATGGTCTAGGGACAAATCTGTTCGTAAATACAACTACCCAACAACATTGTTAGTGAGTAAACTAACTAGCTGATTTCTCTCATAATGATCCCTAAACTAATGATACAGCTGATTACAAAATAAACAAAATGTTTTGCACTGCATACTGTCTCTGTCTAAATGATCCATATGTTTTATTTAGTAGTAGTAATCATATAGCCCAGTTGAGCGGAAGCTCGTTTACAGTGGGGTATATCATTCATACAGCATACACAACAGTATCAAAGAACTTTGCACAACATCATTAAAACAGCATAGTTATCATCAGACTTTTATAATTTAAGGAAAGTGCAGATTATTGCAATGAAAGATTCTAGGCAAAGTTATGGAATATGAATTTTCTAACCAACAACAGCTTTTAGGATGTATAGATTCACTTATAACCCACATTTTTATATGAACTCCATGATACTTTCTCTTTTCATTTTAAAAATTGTGGCAGGCCATTCCAGGCTCTGTGTCCAAAACTAACAACAGTGGAATTCCTTTTTGCTGTTCTTAATACTGTGACTTTGAATTCCAAATTTTGAGCTGTGCTTTATTTAAAACTAACACTAGGAAGCTGCTGATTAATTGGATATACTGTTGTAACCCCCCTGCAAATGGGGGTTCCCAAAAGACTTCAGGAGCTTGCTTGAATGCTCCAAGCCTGAATGGTGTTTGGCATTTAAGCCATTTATCAGTGAGTGTTTTTAGAGCCTCTGGTACTGTCTCTTTAAGAGCTGTCTGCTTGCAGACATAATTAGTTTGTATGGGGGACTGTGTGCTTCTCTGAGTACCACTGAGCTGCTGCCAATTCACTTCATTTTTGCAGTCACTAGGAGTGCAAAGGGAACCTATCTGAAAGATGTAACTGTTTGCCAGAAATTATTTAGAGTAATAATGAAATTACAGTTTGTCTAACCTGCTTTCTTTGCAGTCAGAACTGTGTCTGCTAGTTCCCCATTCTAGTTTTGAACTGCTGAACTGGACCAATCAGTGTGGGGTAAGCTAGCTCTAAAATGGTGCCTTGGACGAATCAGAACTTGGACTCATAATCTGAGCCAGCCACAAGAGGATTGTATGGGCAGTGACTCTGGGAGATGTAGTTTAGACTTCAGTGCCTTTTGGACCAACAGCAGCAGTCTATTGTGAGTGACAGCCAATCCAGTCAAGAACTGGGAGGAACTCAAAGGAAGTGCCCGGTTTTGTCAGTTGGAGTGTCAGTTGAGCTTTGGCAGTGAAGAAGGAAGGAGCCTGTGCTTTTTCAGTGTGCAGTTTTAGTCAAAAACGTGTGTAAGGCCCAGAGTTCCGTCTGCAGCTTGTTAGGACTGAATCTGGCCCTGTGAAAAGAATCAAAGGATCTCTGAAGAGTAGAAACAGGCTCACCCTGTAGAAGACTGGAAGAATTGCTGAAAATTGCACCGGTCTGTCAGGAACTGAATCTGCTGTGTGTTCTCCCGGTATTGTGCAGTAATTGCGATCGGGATACAGATGCAGCCTGCCTGGTATAGTGCTTTCTTTATATGGATGTGTGAAGAGGTTTGTGTACCTCAAGTGAGCCCTGCTGACATTGAAGGACCCTATCTTATTTGGAGGTCGTGAGTACTAATTCAGGTCGCTCCTGTTGAATTGCCACATTAAATCCAAATGGAATTACTGTACTGCTGACTGTTTAATTCTCCTTTTCTCTGTGTGAAAGGGCCCCCCAGCTGCCACGGTTTGGACTAGCCACTAGGGCTTGGGTACCCAGGGACAGTAACTGATAGGGATAGGCCTGTGCACAGAGCCATAGGTAGATTATTAGAGTGATAAGCTAATTAACCTGATTTCCCCTGTCCTTGTTATATCCCTAAATAAATCAGAGCTGCTTGTTTCAGCAAGTTATACTGCCTGAGGTATTTGTCTATGTTAAAGTACTGTACTGTGATTGTTGCACTGTATCTCATCTCACAGGAGGTCCCAGTGCCGGAACCAGACCTGGGGGTAAGTGTATACTGTGAAGGTAATTTGATATATGTGTGGGCCACTAGTGGGAAGAAAGGTTGCAGTGTCCCAGAGGGCTGTGACCAGTTAGTTTAACTATTGCAAACCCTGACCTCTGGGTGGAGGCACCCGCCATTGGATCCAGGCCCCTCAACCTGTTAGTGGCAAATCAGGCAGGGGTAGTAGCCCCTGGGATAGCGCCATCTAGGGGTTACACTGTAATGCCGTTTTAGGGATTATGAGGTGATAATGCCACTCCACCTTCGGCCCCACAGCTTACTACACCATTAGCCCCTTCAATTACACTATATCCTCATACACGACACTTTCCTTGCATTTATTTATTTCGTTTTGTTTGCAGTGTAGATGCGCTAGCCCATAACAATGACTTCTTGCGGTAGCGACCTGGGAGAATAAACAAACTGGAACTAACTGTAACAGTACATTTTAGAAATAGTCAAAGTAATGGGTACATACAAGCAGGTAGCAACATAGGTAATACAATATCACAGGTAAGTGTAAACAACACAGACAATTACAAGAAAATTAGGGCTTATACTAACATGAAGAGGAAATAAATTACAGAAAAATGCAGTGTCACTTTAAGCAGACAATATCTGGGTAGATTTGAGAGGAAGGAATGGAGAAAGTAATCTTTCAACGACCAGAGCAGGTCTGAGAGAAAGAAGAAAGTTGGAAGTAAATAGTAGCAAGTTGCAATGGAGGATAAAGATGGGGGTGGTGTGAAGGAATAGGATTAGGAAGTGCAAAACAGCAGGGTATGGGAGTAACCCTATCGGATTAAGAGAAAGTACTGAGGCAGAAATGTGGCCAAAGCTAAAAGGGAGGCGTGGAGTCAGAATAAAGTCTTGCATCTGTGGAGGTTTGAAACAGGATTTATTCTCTCTCACTATATATACATATGAGTATATAATGTATGTATTTTAGTCTTTGCAAAAACTTCATTAACGCACCAATTAGGGTTTAAAGCAAAGTGCCAAAAGTAGGGAAATGTGGTGTTAGGGTTCCCAACCCTAACACTCCACCCCCACTCTGCAGGCAGCAAAAGGGAAAACCATAATAGTTTCACCTCTCCTGAGTCTTTGCAAATCAGGCGTGGGGTGTTCCTTGGGGTTGTCAATGCAGAAACATGCCATCATTCTGGATCGCAACCGACGTCCAGCACTCCCTACATTTTCTGCTTCCCTGACTTGCACCACCACCTGTAGTCACCCAGGAGGTGGTATGGCAATGGGATTCGCAGCCCACCCTCTCTGAAAAGGAGAGCAGCCCATTGGGCATGCAATCCTTCTCCCCCCAGCTGGCCCTCCAGTGAACCAGGCTCGCTATCGAACCTGGGTCGCTGGTGTCGCAGGTGGTAGCACTACCGTTTTGCTGACGGGCCGGCCCTAAAAAGACCATCATTTATATAAGCAATAAGGCATGGCAGGATGTTGGTTGTACTAGGTTTACTCCATGGTCAGGAGCATTGTAAGGCTCAAGGCAAGGCAAAATTTATTTAAAAGACTCCCAATCCTGGCGACTCTAGGCACTGTACAAATAAGCAAACACATATTCAGGAACAAATCAATAAAAGCACAGAGATAAATATAAGCATATAAATAATTAATGCCTCTATAAACATTACCATAAATAATAAACTAAACATCAGATTACCAATGGCTATAATCAGATCAAATCTGTAAATTGACAGCTTAATCCAAAAAGGCCTGAGCGAATAGGAGGGCCTTAAGGTGGGCTTTGAATACCTCCAGAGTAGGGGCCCTCTTAACCCCAAGGCAAATTCCATTAGGACGGGCGGCGACACTAAAGGCTCTGTCGCCAGCCGATTTCAACCTTGTCCTGAATTGCCAAGGTGCTCACAGGAGGAACAGAGGGGGCAAACTGAGAGAGCAGGTACAAGAAGGTCTAACAGAAAACCAGGGCCCTGACCGTGTAGGGCCTCATTGGTGAGAAGACACACCTTAAAGAGGATCCTTCACCTGACTGGCAGCCAGTGTAGCTCACGCAGCACCAGTGTAATGTGGCAAAAGTTTGGCTGCCCAGTAGGTAACCAGGCAGCTGCGTTCTGCACTAGCTGCAGTCTGCGGAGAGATCCTCCTGCAGCTCTGAGGTAGAGCGCATCACAGTAGTCAAGCCTTGATGTAACTAAGGCATGCATTAAAGTGTGGAGGTCCAGAGGTGGAACAAGGGGCTTTATCCTGGTGACATTTCTAAGATGGAAAAAACAGGAGCGGACGGTGGAAGATAATCTGTGCCTCCATTGTCAAACTCCTATCCAGAGTGACACCAAGATTTTGCACCCTAGAGGAGGCCTTCAATGGAACAGATCCCAGAACAAGTCCAGTCTCTGATGCAGAGGCCATCCTATCACGCACTCTGTTCGACTCCACCACCAGTACCTCTGTCTTATCGGGCTTCAGTCACAACCAGATAAAGGCCATCCAGTCGTTGATCTCAGCAAGGCAACTGTTTAGCACATCTACCGCGTTGGATGTTACTGGAGCAAAGGATAAGTATAGCTGGGTATCATCAGCATAGCAATAAAAACCCAAGCCATACTTCCTAATGATCCCTCACAGGGGTAGCATGTACACTGCGAACAACATTGGGGCTAATACCAACCCCTGAGGTACTCCGCAAGATAGGGGGCTAGGGGTTGAGGAGAAATTCCCCATCATGACCTGTTGCCTCCTGTTGGTTGAAAAGGACTCAAACCAGCAGATGACAGTGCCAGTGAGTCCGCAGAGTTCCCTGAGGCGGTAAGCAAAACACCAATGGTCCACAGTTTCAATGTTGAAGAGAGATCAAGGAGAACAAGAATTGTCTTTTCTCCTCGATCTCTAGACCTGAGGACATCATTCTGCACCCGCACAAGTGCAGTTTCTGTGCTATGCCTTGCCTGAAACCCCGACTGGAAGTGTTCAAGCAACTCATGGGTCACAAGGTGCTCCTCCAACTAAAGAGCCACTACCTTCTCCACAATCTTCACCAAAAAGGGAAGGTTGGAGATAGGTCGGTAATTTGCCCTAACTTCCAGGCACAAGGATGGTTTCTTTAGGAGTGGTCTTACCAATGCCTCCTTCAAGGCATGAGGGAAGACCCCTTCAAATAAGGAACACCGGACAATCAGAGCAAACACCGGGCCAACGGTGTTGATGCATCTCATCAAGAAACACGTCGGCACCGGATCCAGTTCGCAAAAAGTGTGCTTCAGATCGGTCACCACCCTGATGACCTCACCTCCACTGGTCTAAACTCCCCCAACCAGCCGGCGTGCACTCAGAACACTTCAGGTGACCACTGCCAGCAACAGCATTGCTGACTGGAGGAACTCCCTGCCGGATACCGGACACTCTGTCCAAGAAGAACCGAGCAAACTCTTAGCATTCAGCATTAGAAAAAACCTTCTTCAGCTGTAGACAAGCTGGATGAAGTAGCCTGTCCACAGTCTGAAAAAGTATAGCTGGTCGGTTGTTCCTGGCACCAATCTCCCTGGACAGGAACACTGCCTTGTTATGGTTGATTGCCACTGGTATGCATTATAATGCACATACAGGGCCAGTTTGTCCTCCTCCAGGCCAGACTTCCTCCAGCATTCAACATTAGAAAAAAACTTCTTCAGCTGTAGACAAGCTGGATGAAGTAGTCTGTCCACAGTCCGAAAAAGTATAGCTGGTCGGTTGTTCCTGGCACCAATCTCCCTGGACAGGAACACTACCTACTTATGGTTGATTGCCTCTGGTATGCATTATAATTGTAATGCACAGGCAGGGCCAGTTTTTCCTCCTCCAGGCTGGACTTCCTCCAGCAGTGCTCCAGCCTCCGACCCTTTCTCTTCATCTCCCAAGGTCCCCATTAAACCATGGGAACCTCAAGTAGGAAGATTTGGGTTATACACGGACAGGTGCGAGGGAGTCAATGGCGTCGGATAGAACTCTATTATAAGAGCCCACCATGGCACCAACGCCTCCAATGCATGCATTACCCACACCGATAGATTGTGTGTCGTCAAAAAGCCCTCTGGGGTCAGTCCCCGCAAGGGATGACAGCTCATCATCTCTGTAGGGGGAGGGCATCCAGTGGGAGCCCCAAACATGAACCGCACCGTGCAGTGACCGGACCGTACCACCTGATTAATCTTGAGATCATTTATCTCAAGCCCCAGTGAGAACACCAGGTCCAACGTGTGCCTGCCCTGGTGTGTCATGGCAGAAACAACTTATGACAGGCCCAGTGTTGACATGATCTGGAGGAGGTTATGACCAAGCTGAGAGGATTCGTCATCAGCCAAACATTGAAATCCCCCAAGACAATACATCTGGGGGCTTCCAATGTTTCGCCGATGAAAAATTTGGCAACCTCCTGCAGAAAAGTCCCCACTGCCCCAGGGGGGCGGTAAATAAGAAGAATCCTGCAGCCCATGCCCGGACCCCCACGAATGGCCACACATTCAAAAGAATCCGGGGTTCTCACTGGGTGCATGGTGAAGCCCAAGTCGGATCTAAAACAGATGGATCCCCACTGCCCCTATGTTCCTCTCTGGGCAGTGCACCCATGCCAAGTGCTTTCAGACCCTGACCATGGGTAAACCTAGTACAGCCAAAGCCCCTGAAGTGCTTTTATTGCTTATATAAATGGGCCCAGAGGCAACTTTAAAGAACACTTTTAGTTTTCAAACCCACAAAAATTATAATAAAATGTTGCTAAGTAATGTAAAATAGTCCTTCACAGATGTTTTTCACCTGTCAGTCATCTGTCTTTCTTCATATTCATTACACTGTGGAATTGTTTACCATGACATAGAAGAATTCAAAGCTCTGCATTATTCCAGTAGTAGAACGCTCAGAGCCCCCTCCCCCCCACACACAGAATGGTTACACGGAATACATGAATTCAAAATTCTTCAGAGTTCCACTGGCATACACACACAGGCCTCAAGTAGAGCCAGAACTTCAGTTTTGTCTGTTGCCAGGTAAGGAGCAGGGAGTTCTCAAGCAAACTGGTGGGGATAGGAGGGGGATTTTTCATGATCATCAAAGAAACACTAGCAATGGAAACTCTGGATAGCATTTGATTTTTCTAAATTTGTGTATGTGTGTAAGGAGGGCTCTTGAGTGAAAATAACATTAAATGATTTACTTTAGTAAATTTAATGGACTTTCATTTTAGGGCCTAGTTGAAGGTTTCTATATATGAGTAAAGGTTTCAGCCATGTTTGTGATAGAGATTAGTAAGCAAGTGGCTTATGAATTCTGTGAGTTGTCCCAGTTGGAGGGACTTGTTTTAGACATTAGTAATGTTTCTAAGGCAATGGCTATAACCAAGTCTCAGCCAATCAGAATACAAGGATTTCCTACCCATTTTATATTTCCCTATATACCTGTGACTAGTCTATCAATTAAAAGTATATACCTGTACTAATCAAACAGTTACAGCTGTATACCTGCACTGATCTAACAATTACAGCTCTATACCTGCACTAATCAAACATTTAATGGGACAGTACTGATAACACAGTTAATGCATATTGGAAGCTATAACCAAACCAATTAACAAGCTGCAAAAGAACCTAAAAAAGACACACTAAAGCCTCCCAAACTCAGAAATCCCCCAAACCAAACTCCTAACTGCACTCACTACACCATTCTCTCCCTTGCTGCAAGAGACCTTCAGGTGCTATAACATAATTGCAAATGCAATCTCCATAACAGTAACCATTCTAATGTATATTATATTCAACACATAATGGGTAAGAGAAGTATACCCATCTCAGGACTAATCAGGGCAATAAAACCGCTCGCCCTTTGGGCTCGTGGCCTTACAGCCCTAATTAGCCCCCTCAAGGGTTATGCATCCTTGTATACCACTCTTTCCAATTATTTAATCTCTCTATATGTCTATGTCTGTGTAATGTGAATAATAGATTTTAATTGAAAATGAAATGTAACCTTTTGTATATTTTACATTACAGCACAATTATGAAAGATTCTGATCTCACTGTCTTACTTTATGTCATTTTTTTAGTGAAGATCAGAAATGGTATTTGCAGAAGCATCCAGATCATCTTGAAACACTGCTTGGGAAACTTTATGTATTTGCTTTTACATGGGCAGTGGGTGGTGTCCTTAAACGAGAAGATGCCTGTGAGGAAGACGTTCTAATTGGCTTGAAGAGCAGAGATGAGTCTCTTGCAAATGTGACAAATGAATTTGATAATTTTGTCACTGACTTGTTTGAAGGAGAGCCTCCTGCTGGTAAGTTTTTGCACAATAAAGAGCAGGTTGACTAAGCAAACTTAAGAAGTCAGTAATATTAAGGTGCCCCAAAATGCTTTACATTGGGGAAACATACAGTAACGTCAGAAATAAAATATACAATTATGAACTATGAGAAATTTGTAAAATGAGAGAAGAGTGAAATCTGAACAATCATTGCTCGGCCTGGTACTGTGGTAAAAGTACTGTTAAATGTTTTCTCCCTTTTAACCATTCAAGTATCCATGTTAGGATGTTGGAATCCAGTCCAGATTTATCCAAAGTGTTTATTAATTCTGCATGAGGAAGCTTATCAAATGCCTTTGCGAAATCCATAAGGGCCACATCTGTTGCATTTCCCCTATCAATCTCATGGCTAACATTTTCATAAAAAGTCAGCAAATTTGTTTGGCAGGATCTTGACTTTGTAAAGCAATGTTGTGAGGGATCAGACAAACTGTCTTTTGCTAGAAAATCCAGTATCTTTTCCTTTAAGATACACTCCAATACATTTCATATTAATGAGGTTAAACTCACTGGCCTAAAATTTGCTGGCTCAGATTTGGGCCCTTTTTTGTGCAGCGGTACCACAATTTCATCTCTCCAGTCCTGTGGGACTTCTACCCTGTCTAGAGAGGCCTGGATTCATTTTGTGAGGGGTAATGCCAACAAATCTGCCAACTCGCGCAATACTTTGGGAGGTATATTGTACGGGCTGGGTGATTTATTCACATCTAATTTGGACAATCTATCTCTAACTTCCTTTGTATCTATTACAATTAGCCCAGACTGAGTCTTGGTATTAGTACTGCTGGATAGTGGGGCGCTCTTATTAAAGACTGAACAAAAATACTTGTTTTGAATATCAGCTATCTCTTTTTCTAAAGCCAATGAGCCATCATTATTCATAAATGGGCCTATGATGTTAGAACTGCTTTTCATGCTATTTATGTAAGAAAAAAAAGACTTTTTATTGTCCTTAACTCTATAGCTGCTAGACATAATTTATGTTGGGCTCTTGCATTTTTTTATTGTGGTTTTAACCTTACGAGTAAGGTCCCTATACAACTGGTAATTATGCTGTTTTTTTTTTACTTTTCGAACATTCTATCCTTTATATTAATCAATCTTTTAATAGATGAGTTCATCCACCTGGGTTTATCTTTTTTTGGCTTTATAGTTTTGGCGAATTGGAATATATTTATACATTTTTTTAATCTTGCAAGAAGCATGCTCCACATCCCTTCAACCGTGCATCCCGTGAAATCATAGTCCCAATCCCATAAGGCAAATTCGTTAATAAACTGAGAAAAGTCAGCTCTATGAAAATTCAACTTAATAGTAGACCCAGGCTCTGTTAGAACATTTGTCCCTTTTATCTTAAATGATACCATGGAATGGTCATTGTTACCCAGTGGGGAGTTGATGTTAATCTCGTCTAAAGAATCACCCATATTGGTTAGTATTTTATCCAGAGTATTGCCACCTCTGGTACTGTCCAATACTTTTTGGTCCAGTCCAAGTTGGTCGAATGTATCTAAAAACAAGTGATCTGTTTTATTAATACTCTTAGATAGCTTCCAGTCTATATTAGGAAGGAAGCAATAATCTGTCAGTAGGATCTTAATTGCTTAACTGATTTAGTAACATCATGTCATTATGTAGAGCTGGAGGGTGGTCTGTAAACTAGGCCTGTAATTATTTTGGAACCAACCTGGGGGAGTAATTTGATCGATAATATCTCTAACTTGGAATCATCCTGTTGAATTTCAACACTTTTGATGGATTTGTGTATATACATGGCAATACCACCCCCTTCCTGTAAGATCTAGATTTGTGGTATAAATTATAACCTTGAATAGATTTAGCCCATATAGTTAAGGACTGCACCAAAGGATGGGAGGAAGACATGAGAGATAGAAATAAGTCAAGAATTCAAGGAATTGGCCATACAGGGTGAAGAGTACTGTATGTAGTGATGAGGTCAGAGAGATGAGGAGAGGCAAGAGCTTAAAATTAAAAAAATAATTAAAATAATTTTATGATGGATAGAGAACCAGTGGAGTTGATGGAGGATATGACTGATGTGGTCTTATTTCTGAGAACAAGTGAAACGTCAAGCAAATGCATTTTGAACAGTCTGAAGCTTAGAGGTGAAGAACTGGTGAAGTCCATATGGGAGGGAATTAAAGTTGTGAAGGTGAGAGGAAATGAAGGCATGAATGTGACAGGGTTGAATAGGACCCTGTCCCAGTCATTATGGAGAGATTGAATGCAGGTATCTGTTCTGTTCTTTCCTTTCCTGTCTCTTGTCTGTCTGGTTGCACAACCAGATTTTCTCATGAGACCTAGGATTCGATCACCCTGACTTTCTTACAGTTCTTTGCCTCTCTCAGTCTTCCCTTGCTGTTTCTGTCTTTTCCTCCCTTGCATATCTGCTAGTATAAAAATATATGCAAATCATTATGTGGAAATGTAACTTCATATTGGGATCCCCCTGTTTAGAAATTATACAGTGTTACTGTTGAAATGTATATAAATATAGTCTGAGATGATTGCAAAAAGCTACTGGGAACTCAGTGGGTTAACCTGAGAGCTGTTTTTAATCCCTTTTTCAGAAGCTGTGGAGAAGGGGCCTCAATTCTGAGACATTGTGTTCTTGCTGCACCTGCCTGTAACATACAAGAACATTTTAGAAAAAACAGACTGCTTGTCAAGGAGGGAGGTTGCAAGGACTTATAATAGAGAGAGCTGCAATGTTTTGGGAGAAACACAGAGACTGAAAGAAAACTCAGATGGAACTTCTCTGTTTATTCTGCCTTTGTAAATAGTTATTATGAACAATTTTATTTTTTTATGTTACTGCTAGTACTAATAAACACTTTTTGTGAATTCTGCAACTGTTCCTGGTTTTTCCTATGCTTCCTGATCTGTGCCTCGATGACAGGTGATGTCAGCCAAAGTGGATTTTGCAGTATAATTTCTAAGCCAGGAGGTTTGTGCGTTGGTATTGGACCTAGTACCAGGGAAGCATAGAGAAAGGTATGGATTCTGCAGCACCAAGTCCAGGAGTGGTTACCAGGAGAAAGGCAGCCAAACTAGCAGAGACAGAAGTCCAAGCTGAGATTGTACAGCCAGCACAAGTTATGGAAAAAGAACAGGCAGTGACCAAACCTGAAAGCCTGATGGACTTTTTCAAACAGTGGGCTGTACAACAAAAAGAGACAGAGAAGCAGAGAGAAAAAGAGATTCAACATTTAGAAGCACAGAGGAGAGAAGAGATGCAGTGACAGGAGCTGCAGAGGAGAGAAGAGAAACAGCGACAGAAGCAGTAGATAAGAGAAGAGATGCAGCAACAGGAGCAGCAATGGCTGAATGCCTTGTGTCCATCAAAGTCAGAGGATCTGGCACAGATCCAGATGAGCAACAGAACACAAGCAACTTAAAAACATTAAACTTACAAAGTTATGTCCCTTGGATGATATTGAGGCATACCTGACAACTTTTGAAAGAGTTGCCACAGCCTGCCAATGGCCAAAGCAACAATGGACAATCAGACTGGTACCCTACCTGACAGGGAAAGACCAACTTGCCTACAGCAGTATGGACACTGCACAGTCAGAAAACTATGACCTGGTGAAAAGTGAAATCCTGAAAAGGTATGACATCTCAGGAGAGACCTACAAGCAGAAATTTCGATCTCTGAAGTACACCTCAGTTGGCAATCCTCGAGAAGCCTTCACCTGACTCAGAGAACTCCTGACCAAATGGCTCCAGCCAGAGGGGAAAAACAGTCACACAGATCATCGACACATTTGCCATGGAGCAATTCATTGACATCCTGCCAACAGATACGCAGCTTTGGGTAAAGGAACACTGACTAGAAAGTGGGGGAAAAGGCTGTTTCTTTGGCTAAAGACTCCCAAATGGCCAGACAGATGCCATAGCAGTGAGGTAATAGCCAAGCACTGGTAAGATACTCGTTTTCCCATTTAAACTCCAAGTCTGATAAGAACTCTGGTGGGGGTAACAAATCTGTGCCCAAAGACATTATTTGCTATAACTGTAATAAGCCAGGTATTATTACAAGAAATTGCCATAAGAAGAGTGACACTGGAGCAGATTTGTCCTTAGCAAATTGGGCCAAGTACTTAACAGATGTGAAGGTGGGAGATAAGACTGTGAAGGGACTTATAGATTCGGGAAGCAGACTTACCCTGGTGCATATTGAAGTGCTGGGAAAACAATGTCTAAAAGGACCAGGTACTGGTGTCATCTGCATCCACGGGGACATTCGATACTATCCCACCACCCAAGTGACTCTGACAATTAATGGGATGTCACACCAAATGAAAGGGGGTAGTACCTAAGTTACCTGTACCTGTGATTATTGAAAATGACTTTCCAGGATTTACTGAGTTTATCAAAGAGGGAGTAAATCCTGATGTTTCAGCAGCAGTGGTGACAAGAGCTCAGGCAAAGAGAATCTCAGATGGTGGGGACTCTTTTCCTTTCAGTGACTTTGATTCGGACTTGTTTGAGCACAACTCCAAAATCCGGAAATCCAGGAAAGAAAGACAATGCCTGAAGAAGCAATGGCAACAAATGACTGATGGACATAAGGGGTTAACATATGAAAATGCTGAAACTAAACTGATCACTGATTGTGATTTTCTTTCAGAACAAGCCAACAATGTTTCGCTCCAGGGTTATTGTAAGCAACTGGGGGTGAAACCAAAACAGGATGAACCAATGTTTAAAAAATGTAATGGGTTACTGTACAGAGTTTGGGTTAAACCTCAAACAAAGGAACAGACAGAACAATTGGTTATACCACAGAAGTATAGAACAGAGCTGTTACTGATAGCACATGATAGTCATATAGCTGGTCACTCAGGGAGGGATCTCACCTTGCCAGATTGCTGTACAGATTTTACTGGCCTGGAATTCATGAAGATGTTGCTTCCTATTGTAATTCCTGTGCTGAGTGTCAGAAACTAGCTCCAGTCACTAGAAATGACAAGGTGCCCCTGGTGCCCCTACCCTTGATAGATGTGCCTTTTGAGAAAATTGCAATGGATGTGGTTGGCCCTTTAGACAAACATAAAAAGGATAATAGATTTATCCTGGTAGTGAGCGACTATGCTACTCAATACCCAGAGGATGTGCCAATGTGTACTGTTACAACTCCAAAAGTTGCAGCAGAGCTTGCCAAAATTTTCAGCAGGATGACAGAAGAGATTATTACTGATAAAGGAAGAAATTTTGGTGCTGCATTACTTAAGGAGCTGTATGGACTACTAGGTATCACTGCCATACGAACTTCCCCCATCACCCTCAGACAGACAGTGTTGTTGAGCATTTTAACCAATCCCTAAAATGCATGTTAAAAACTAAAAAAAGTTTGTAAAGGGAAGGAAAGATTGGGACCCAGTACTTACCTTACCTAATTTTTGCTTACAGAGGAGTGCCACAGGCATCAACAGGGTTTTCATCATTTGAAATGCTATATGGTAGCAGCCAAGAGGGCCACTGGATGTAATAAAAGAACATGGGAAGATAACCCCATCAGAAACAATATATATACATTGCATATGTGTGCCCTGAGAAAGAAGCTTGCAAAATGTGTTGAAATTGCCCATAGTAATCGGAAGAGGCCCCAAACCAACAGAAGGTACATTATGACCATGGGGTAAAGAAAACGTTTTTGAGCCAGATGAAAAGGTTTTGCTACTGTTACCCACAACAGAAAATAAACTGTTAATGAAGTGGCAAGGGCCTTATAGAGTGCTTAAATGTACTGATACTGTTAACTACGAGATTGAGATCCTGACAGGAAAAATCCTATTAAGATATACCATGCTAACCTCCTCAAGAAATGGGTTGAAAAATGCCAAAGCTGCTTTGTTAGTTTTACCAAAAACTGATAAAGAAGATATTGATGTAGCTTAAGATAGACTGGAACAAACTGTAACTGCTGATGCTGTAAAGGTGAATGTTTCTTAACCTCCAAACAAACTGCAGAAATTCATAACTTGTTAAAGACATTTAACAGTACTTTTACCACAGTACCTGGCCAAGCAAAAGGGGTCGAGCACATAATAGTGCCAAGGAATGCTCGCCCTATTAGGCAAAATGCATACAGGTTACCAGAGTAGTTAAGAGCTGACGTAGTTAAGGAAATACAAAAAATGAAAGAATTGGGTATCATAAAATAGTCAAGGAGTGCTTGTCATTCCAATGGTAATTGTAAACAAAAAAGAAGGGGGTGTTAGAGTCTGCCTTGATTTTAGGAAACTTAATCAAGTGTCAGAATATTTAAGTTATCCTGTGCCCAGAATAAATGATATGGTGGACAGACTGGGGCATGCAAAGTATATCAGTACCCTCAATCTCACTAAAGGTTACTGGCAAATCCCTTTAGCTAAAGAATCCAAGGACAAAACTGTATTTGCCACTCCTGTTGGATTCTGTCTGTTCACCACCATGTCATTTGGTTTACATGGTGTTCTGCTACATACCTGCATTACATGGATGTAATTTATCCCCTCTACTGGCTGTTGTGTCGATTTGATGAAGTCGTGGGTGTATAGTCCAGACTGAAAAGCCACCTGAACACCCTACGAGCAGTTATCCAATCAATCAAAAGACAGGTCTGACAACTAATCCTACCAAATGTGCATTGGGCATCCAGGAAACCAGATATTTGGGTTATGTTTTGGGAAATGGAGAAGTCAAGTCTGAGGTTTCTAAGATAGAAGCTATAGCTAATGGCCCTGTCCCTAAAATCAAGAAACATGTCAGGTCATTTTTAGGGCTGGCTGGTTATTATCAGAGATGTGTTACCAACTTTGCAGAGTTAGATACTCCTCTCACTGAACTCACAAAGAAACAGTTTGTGAATAATGAAATGGACCCCAGAGTGTGATGAGGTTTTTCAAGCCATTAAGGCTGCATTATGTTCATCCCTGTTTTAAGAAGCCCAGACTTTGAGAAACCATTTTGTTACAAACAGATGCATCAGAGGTAGGTCTAGGTGCAGTCCTGAGTTTAAAATATAGATGGGACGGAACATCCTATTCTGTACATAAGTAGGAAGTTGCATGACAGACAGAAAAAGTACTCCACCATTGAAAAGGAATGTTAAGCAGCAAAGTGGGCCATGGAGTCCCTTAAGTTATATTTGATTGGCACTGACTTTGTACTTACAACAGATCACAATCCTCTCTGTGGCTTAACCAAATGAAAGAAAACATTCCAGAATCACAAGGTGGTACCTGGCATTGCAACCATTTAAATTCAAGGTGATACACAAATCTGGTAAAGAGAATAGAAATGCTGATTTTCTGTCAAGATATGGATCAGGAATTGAGGGTTCTGAAGGTTGAAAACAAATGTATGAGTTTAAACTTTACTATTTGCTGTACTGTTATAGAAAAAACGAATACTGCACATGTGCTTAATTTCAAAGTTAGAAGCTAATGTTAGAGAATTAATAGAAAGTTTTGGAAACCTGTTTGATAAAACAGGTTCCCTCTTAAGGAGGAGGGTATATGTGACAGGGTTGAATAGGACTCTGTCCCAGTTATTATGGAGAGTTTGAATGCAGGGGTCTGTTCTGTTCATTCATTTCCTGTCTTTTGTCTGTCTGGTTGTGCAACCAAATTTTCTCGTGAGACCTAGGATTTGATCACCCCAACAGTCTCACAATTCCTTTGCCTCTCACTGTCTCTCTAGTCTCCCTTGTTGTTCCTGTCTTTTTCCTCCCTTGCATATCTGCAGGTATAAAATATATGGAACTCATTATATGTAACTATAACTGATATTGGAATCCCTTTGTTTAGAAATCATATAGTGTTATTGTTGAAATGTATATAATTATAGTTTGAGATGATTGCAGAAAGCTATTGGGAACTCAAGGGGTTAACCTGAGACAGTTTAAGCCCTTTTTCAGAAGCTGTGGAGAAGGGACCTCAGTACATTGTGCTCTTGCTGCACCTGCCCTGAAACATACAAAACATTTTAGAAAAATACAGGATGTATGATCTTACCTTTGTCACTCTTCTGCATTCATCACCTTTAGGTTTTGCCAAAGGTTATGACACCATGGAGCTTTTATTTATTTTTTTGGATGGGCAGAGTCGATGCACTGGCCGGTGCCACGCCCTCGAGGCCGATGCACTGTGTGGGCGCTTGCAGGTTGGCCGTTTGATGTCGTTGACCCACCCTCCCACCAGTTCTTTGTCTACCACCATAGAGGTCACACCTCATGTGGAGCTGCTATGGACAGGCCTTCTCGTGTCTCGACTCTGAGTCTTTGACGCCGTAAATAGTTTCCTGCTGGTTCCATTTTCACCACTACTTGACGCCACTGTGGTAAGACTGTTCCATATTTTAATTTTCAGAAATGTTGAGTCTTTGTTTGAATTGTTTTTCCGTCGATCATGTTTCGGTCAGGGGGCAAGAAATAATTGAAAATGGGGCGGCCTGCTGTGCGTCAGTGCCCGTGCGGCTGCAAATACTCCATTACCGACTAACATGATTGTTGTCTTGCATGTCTTGGCCCACTTCATGACATGGATTTGTGTGACACCTGCTCCTCCATGGACCGTCATGTCATTGAGCAACACGTTTGGAAAGTTGGATGAGCTCCGCCAACTTTCGGGGGCTTAGCACGCACTCATCGGGCCAAGCCGCCGTCTCTCGGCCTTTCCTCCGGGTCCCTCCTGGTTCTGTACAGACCGCAGGGGGCTTCTGCTTCAGTAGCCTTGCTTTGGCAGAAGTCCCTGCCCGCAGCAGGAAGCCCAGTTCATTCTCCCCTGGGGTGGGCGGGAGGCACCGCCTGGCAGTCACTCTTCGGGGCAAAGACTTCCGTGTTGTTTCCTCGGCTGGAAGCCTTTGTCAGCATCATCCTCAACACCGTCCGCTGGTGCCGTCATGGGCCTCGCGCTGTTTGCAACTGTGGTCAGTGCCGCCCACTGCTCAGCACTGTCTCCACTGTCGATGCCATTCATTGCATCAGTGGTGATGACGCACCGTGGGTGGTTCTACGTACTGTCTTTGACCGGTTTTGCCTCGGCACCGCTCGTGGCGCTAAAGGGTGGGTCAGTGCCGTGTTTGCTCTGGTGCCACTTGCAGCACTGAGCGAGGACATGGCACATGGGAGGTGTCACTCTCGGCTCCCTCGCGGCACCCGAGGCTGTCGGTGCCATCCCTGACTGGTGCTGCTCGCGGTGCCATGGGTTGGGACGGTGTCGTGGTAGGCTTCGACTCAGGTTCTGCTAACGCTCTCAGTGCCATCTCTCCTTCGGGCACCATTCACAATGCCGTTGGGGAGTTCGACGCCAGCTCTGGTGTGGACACCTGGACTGGCACCTCCTTTGGTCTGGACGGGAGCGGACATCCGCGTACAATCTGGCACCGGACTTCGATCTCTACCTCTTTGGAGACGGACTCTGAGTCTGGTTTGGACTGGCTGTCCAATTCTTTGGAGTTGGCGGCCCATGTGGACACGCTGGTAGTTTCCTTGGCTGACTGGAGCCAGCTTCCCTTTGAGGAACAGCGGTAGCCCCCGAGTCCAGAGTCAGGGGTGCTGACCAGCAGGCGGTAGTGCAGGCCACTATTGCACTGCAACCTGGGCTCGGAGGGTTTTCTGCCCCCTTAGTTGGGGTACCCCCTCAGGTGGTGTGCCTGGATCGCCCAATTTTAGGGCCAACTGGTGCACCCACACGAGGGGAGGGTGCTACTCCCTGGGTGGTCCCCTTGGGGACTGACCAGGGTTGTCAGCTGCCTAGGATGTTGTTTACGAGGTGGAGGGCTCTTTCGGACTCTGAGGGGCCGAAGGGTTAGGGTTCGATGTGGCAACCCTTTTCTGGGACCCACCCGGGTTCGGGGAGGAGTTGCAGCATGGACCCTCTCCCTTCCTTTTCAGTTTCCTCGAGAGGACCCTGGACTTTGGAGGGAAGGGACCATCCTTCTGGGTTTGCATGGTCCCAGTTACCTCAAAGGAGGGATTCTTCAGGGCACGGCCTAGGCAGTTCCAGTGTGGTTGATCCGCTGTCAGGTGTTGGGCTTTCTGGAGTTCCTCCTTCCCTTGAGGCTTCTGGTGCACTCTCTTGCCCAGACAAAGGACGGTCCCCTTCTGTTGTGGACTTAGCCCCCATTCCTCTGTCACCGTCTCCTGCTCTCCCAGGCATTTGTGGTCCTATGGGACCTCTCTCATGGGAACAATTCAGGGGTGCGGCTGCTCACTTCCCTACTTATGTCAGGGCCATGGACGAGCGGGTGTTCCACCCTCCCTCTGAGCAGCCAGCCTCTGTATCTCCAAGGTCTTCTGCTTTCATCCTCCTCTTCTGGGGGAGAGGAGCCCTCCGTCCACATCTCCCCTGCTGCTGATCTCGCTGAGTATCAGCATTTCCTCGTGAGGATGATGGAACACCTGCATGTCACCTCACCCACTCAGCACAATCTGGAGCATTGGATGCGTGCCTTCTTAGGCGACTTCAGTGTGGCCTTCCTTGTGGTGTCCACCTGATCTGCTCCTTTCCAGGAGGCATCATTGCGGTTCTGGCAAAGACCCTTTTCTGGAGTCCCAGCCCCTAGGGATCTGAGCCGGAGGTATTGTGCCCCCCTGGAGTCTGCACGTCATATGCCTCATCCTCAGTCAGGACTGACACAGCTGGACACTCCTGATGGACTTTGCGCCCACTGTGACTGGCCCCAGATCAAGATTTTGCAGATTTTGACTTGGGGTGGGGAGGGGCGACCTTCTACTCGGCATGGCTGCTACTTTCAATTTCTGCTCATCAGGCCCACTATGCTACCTATGGTAGGTTCCTGTGGTCCAGGCTAGGTCAACTCCCTAGCCTCTTTGCCTGATTTGGAGGTAACCAGACTAAGCCATTGCACTCTCTGCACGTGGCCTGGAGCTAGCAAGGCACCAAGCGGGGCATCTTCTGAAAAAGCATGTGAGGTAGCTTCCAGGGTCGAGGGACAGCAATCTGCACTAGGCGGATGGCATGGCTATGTCTTTTCCGGTTGTCACCCTTGGCCCGCGTAAGGTGATTTCATCGCTGCACTGGAGAACCCACCTTTCTCCTGTAGGGTGAGGCTGCGTCTGTCAGGGCAACCACCTGCTCCCTCCGTGGTGTCCCCGTCTCACTCTCCCCAGTCTCGGGCCTCACCAGGCCCGTAAAAGTTCTCCCTCTCAGTGTTCCCCCACTGGGAGCTAAGGGACTTAACCCTTTAGGGTCTACGGCCCTCTTCGGGGGGGGCTCGGTACTCACCCAAATGTGATGAATGGTGAAGGTTGACACAGATAAGATATGAAAATTACGTGCCAACTGTAATTCCTGATCTTTGTAAGTATCTTCACCATTCATCACAATTCCCACCCTCCATCCCCCTGGGGTCTCAGTCTCTGGGTCCTCCTCCCTCTTATGTCCCCATCCCCCCTTCCTTTCCACTGGTCAGAAGGGGTGACCTTGGGCACACAGAGGGATTTTTCCTTCTCCTTCTGTTGCTGAGAGGAGAGGATCAGGGAAAGTGGTGGTTCCACCTCAGTGCCTTGATCCACCCCTTTTGGGGTGGGATTTGGTGGCTGCCCTCTCTCTCTCTCTCTCTCTCTCTCTCTCTCTCTCTCTCTCTCTCTCTTCTCTCTGTCCTTGTCCTAGGGACTCATCCCTCATTTTTAATTAGGAGACTTATTGTTTCTTCCTACCCAATTATTTGGTTTCGGGGAGGACAACCCTGATTTCTGTCCCTCCCTTCTGTCCCAAGATAGCCTCTTCTGCTTCTGATGGACTTAGTTGCCAGTAATTTTATGCCTTGAATTCTGGCACACAGCCTTCTGGCTACTCCTTCATAGTTCTTAATCCCAGTTTGGGAACAGTCAATGAGTCGAGGGTAAATCCTCCCTCCCACTTATTGTTTTTCCTCCTCCTTCCCTTTCCTTTTCTGATTCCAGAGATTTGGGCCCTTCCCAATCCCCTTAGTTTTCTCAATCTCCTGTCTGTCCTCTCAGTCATTTATTTCTCCTTTTAGTTTATATATCTTTTCCTTTGTCTGTCCCTTGGCCTTCCTTGTCCCCACCCAAGCCTTTCTTACTCTACAGCTACTCAGAACTGGCAGGGAGGGTGGGGTGATGACACCTAACGGCAAACCCACGAGCACCACGCAATGCGTCAGCCTCGAGGGCAGTGCCATCGGTGCGCCGACTCTGCCCATCCCCCAAAAAAGAGCTCCTGCGGGTTGTGACTCCGCCATACCTCATCGTGATGAATAGTTAAGATGCACAGAAAGATCAGGAATTACGGTAGGTGCGTAATTTTCATTTATAGCCCTTAACAAGCACAGAAGGTGTTACAGAGATGAGTGGAGAGCCACTCCAATTTAATATTATGTATTACAAAAAAAAAGCAAACTGGCCACAACAAAGGTAGGTGTATGGATGTTCCACCAGTGCATTTTATTTATTTATGACTTTGGTAACCTGGTAGGTGCGCTTTTCCCAGGGACCATTTTCAGGCACGACCTGGGCCATATACTGTGGCGTAGAGTTGATCTATACAGCAAACAAGCAAGGAAGAGCAGTAAACACACTGAATTTGAAGATTACACTAGAACAGTTGAATATACAAATGGCAACCCTAAGAGACACAACAACAGGAAGCGGATAAATCACAGTGTATACAGGAGATAATAGTAACAAATGCAACTAAGCTAAAAGCAGTGCTTGGTGGGAATAGAGATCAGGCTAGAGACCAACCGATTGCATGAAGAGTACCAGAGGATAGAATATCAGAAAGTTGGTGTGGGGAGGGGGACAGAAGGAGTGATAAAGAAAGGGGGGAGTGGAGAAATGACAGCCAGTAGGGAAGAGGGCAGACAGGGGAGGGACTACTCAGGAAAAGCAGTGGCAGGAGAATGCCACTTTAACTTTGCTGTGACCAGTTTGCAGACAGTGTACAAGGATCACGCTAGAAACTGGGGGGGGGGGAGACTTAGAGGAGATGTAAGGGTGGTGGACGCCTGGAACAGCCTCCCAGCGGAGGTGGTTGGTGCTAAAACAGTAACAGGATTCAAGCATGCATGGGATAGACTTAAGGGGACCTTAGAAATAAGGCAGGGGGAAAGAAAGAACGGAGATCGAGTAGGGTCTGTGGTGGCTAAGTAGGTAGGAAAATAGGGCAGTCTAGGTCAGCCAAGAGGCCCTTATCTGCTGACAACTTCTATGTTTTTTAATATGGATTGAAGTCTGTACTGGATCTCAACTCATTTTCTTTGTGCCACCTTCTGTGTTTGTATGGCAGTTGGTTCTGACTTTGATGTGTGCACACCAGCACACTCCAGTGCATCTTTACCCTTTGGGAGCCTCCTCTCTTCTATCCCTGCTGACTAAGTATCTGTGTTAAGCACAGTGCTGACTGTCAAAACCATTCCTCATCACTGTACTGTCCAAGGTCCAGCTTTTCAAGCCATACATACTATAATAACAAAAAACAGGGTACTTAAAGGAGTACTGCACTGAACCTGGAACTACATCATACAGTTCTAAGACGGTTCTTACCAGCAGCATGTAAATCAGAAACATCCACTAGGATAGATAAAAAGTATGGATACCTAGACCAATAACAGAATTTGAACCAGCATTTAGAAAACAGCTTCTTCAGGGAAAATTGACTTATAGATTCAGCACAGTTCTCCTTTAAACACAGGCTGAACACTGCCATTACAGCTACAGCTAGTATTTTGGCTTTTTATGCCTTTTCAGGAGTTAGCTATAAAGATTGTTCCTGAAAAGACATAATCGACAAAACATTAATTCTGTTTTAACTTTATTGACTACTTTCATGCTCATTTAAGTGAACAATATTTGTTCAAACAACATGAAGTCTTGCTGTATTCTGACAATAGCAGTGAGTCCCAACCTTCAAACTGCCCTGGAGATGAAAGAGTTAACTCTCCATGCCAGGCATGGAACGCTGAGCTTGTGCTCGGTTGAGACTCTGTCTGTTGCTGTTTGAACTCAAACTGTCAGATTCTTTACTCCGCCTCACTGAACAGTCGCTCCGGAGATTTCTCCTTTGCTCGGTTCATTTTGTCGGTTAAAGTACCGCTTTTCTCGGTTGGATCAATTTAAATCCACAACCTGTCGGGTTCAGTCTCTGTCTGTGGTATTCGTGAGTACTAGATAGGTTTATATTGTTTTCTATTCTGTGTGGAACTTGTAGCGGTTCATCGGTTTGGTTTGAACCGATCAAGTTGTTAAAAAATCTTAATTTCTACTTTTAGAGTGTGGTTACCGGTTCTTATCGGTTCTAAAAAAAACGGATTTACTACGGTTTTTTCCACAACTCGTAACACGGTCAGGAACCAATAAGAGTGTCTTGCCTGGCGGATTGCCATTAAAAGGGTAAGTTTTGTTAGGACTGGCTCTATGTCTGAGAAACCCAAAAGAAAAACCAGCCCACTGGGTTTCAACACTGTAGTGTGTGTGGGGAAGTCTTTGCTAAGGCTGACCCCCACACCACCTGTGTTTATTGTCAGGGGTTTGACCACCTCGATTCAGACTGCCAGATTTGTAAAAATTTTCCTGCAGCTACCCTAGAAAAGAGAGCTGGTAGACTCAGGGAAAGGGAGGCCAAAAAGTCCGCTGACCCGGATGGCCAGCCCGGCTCGGTTCAAACCGAACCAGAAGGAGTGCCCTCTGACCAGGGTGAAACTTCTTCGGTCAAAAGGAGAACCGATTCCGAGGAGTCGGTTCCGGTTAAGAGAACAAGAAGGGAAAAATCAGCTGGTGTGGATCCAAAAGTTTCTTCTCCAACCGCCGATGCAATAGCCAAAGCGATAAAAATTGTGCAGTCGCTTTCCCCGGTTCCGACCGAACCGGCACCATCAGGAAGGTGCTTGGTTCGGCCAGTTCCACTGGTTCCGGATTATGATTTAGAAGAATATTATGAACTGGAGGAGGAGGAAGAGGAGTATGAGGAAAGTGAATGTGGTTTTGAAAGTCTGGATGTGCCCATTGACCCGGACATCTCCCCAGACAGACCTTCAGGAGTGTCTCCTCCTAGGCTTTCTGAGTCCCCCTCCCATTTCATGTTTTACAAGAAAGTGACCGAAACCCTTCAGCTTCCTATGGAAGAAGCTGTGGATGACCAGGGGAGCCTGACTATGTGGAAATGATGGATATCCCAGAGTCCAGGAGACTGTCTATTCCCTTAC
The DNA here is from genome assembly GCA_016271365.2 of Neoceratodus forsteri. Classification (NCBI taxonomy): domain Eukaryota; kingdom Metazoa; phylum Chordata; order Ceratodontiformes; family Ceratodontidae; genus Neoceratodus; species Neoceratodus forsteri. The sequence goes on from CM057451.1 coordinate 245,418,410, forward strand.
ACAAGTCTTTTGGGAACAGACATTTAAGATTTTAAAGACTCCTAATTCTTACCTCCTGTGGATAAAAGAATGGACAAAGGTATACTTTGTCAGGCTCAGATATGGAGTTCTTTACCCAGCAATGTAGCCATGTTGGAGTAGTGCAGGCTGCAGCCTGTGATAAGGCTAATATACCTTGGCTTCACACCCCCAGGTAAGGACTCCAGGAGGATTGATGCCATGGCAAAGAAACAGTACATGGCAGCATCCTTGGGACTCAGGCAGGCCAATTACATGGCCTTTACAGCTAGATATCCGAAATCTAGATGGGGCACTGTCATGGCTTTAGCTAAACAGATCTCTGGCCAGCTTGCCAAGGAGCTGGAGCAGGTGGCTGCTGATGGTATTGAGGCATCCAAGGTGCAATTCCATGCTGCAGTGGACTCCAGTGATGTTTCATCTAGAGTCATGGCTACATCTGTGGCACTTTGTAGGATGGCTTGGCTCAGATGTACTAGCCTGTTGCAGGATACCCAGACTAAGGCCATGGATTTTCCTGTTGTGGGTAATTCTTTGTTTGGGGAGCAAACAGAGAACTACATGAAGAAAATGGATGAATACAGGACCACCTATAGGAGTGCTCAGGCCAAGGAAAGGCAAGCCACTCCTCAGAGACAGCATCCCAGGGGCAGGGGCAGGCCTTTTCACAGGCCTTTCTACCAAGCCCAGGCCTAATCTTCTGCCTATGCTCAGAGGGGGTTCTTTAGAGGGGGAGAGGCAGAAGGGGTACAAGCAGGCCTGCTACCACCCGTCAGTCTAAACCCCCTTCCACACAGGAACTCTAATGGGTTTGCCAGGGCCGATTCTCCACCACCTGTAGGGGGCAGGCTGTCTTACTTTGTCCAGGACTGGAAGTCCTTAACATCAGACAAATGGGTCCTGGAAGTAGTAAGCCAGGGACTGGTTCTCAGCTTCAAAAAATTTCCAAAGATGAGAACCAGATCCTTTCCACCTGCAAATCCCTCAGAGACACTTGCCCTAGAGGCAGAGGTCTCTTCCTTCCTGGCTCTCAGATCTGTGGAAAGGGTTCCACCCCTACACCAAGGGAAAGGATTGTACTCCAGGTACTTCCTCACCCCCAAAAAGACAAGAGAATGGCGGCCCATCCTGGATCTCAGATATTTAAAAAAACACCTTTTAAAGCCAAAGTTCAAAATGGTGACTCTGGGAACAATTCTACCCTCTCTAAGGCCAGGGGACTGGCTAGTCTCCTTGGACCTCAAGGATGCCTACTTCCATATTCTCATCAGAAGCTCCCATCGAAAGTACCTCAGGTTTGAGCTCCCCTCAGGCCATTACCAATTCAGAGCAATGCCCTTCGGCCGAACCTCTGCTCCAAGGGTGTTCACAAAATGCCAGGCAGTAGTAGTTGCTTCTCTAAGAAGGCAAAGGATTTCCATTTTCCCATACCTGGATGACTGGCTCTTAGTAGGCCAGTCCCCAGACCAAGTCAGGTTACACTTACAGATAACTCAGCAACTGCTCACCTCTCTAGGTTTCCTTCTGAATCTTTCAAAGTCAGTTCTAGAGCCTATTCAGCTCCTCACCTTCATAGGCGCAGAGCTAGATACAGAAAAGGCCAGAGCCTTCCTTCCCCTGGACAGGGCAAGGACCCTCATCACACTGGCCTCTTCCTTCACCCTACAGGTGTCTCGACCAGTGAGGCATTTCCTGCAGCTCCTGGGGCACATGGCTGCTTCTGCAGCAGTGGTGCAGGGAGCAAGATTTCAGATGAGGGACATTCAGTTCCACTTGAGAGCCTTTTGGTCTCAGAAAAAGGACCCCCTGACTAAACTGATACCAGTGACTCGAACCCTGATCCAGGCCTTGCAGTGGTGGCAGGATCAGATCAATCTAAGACAGGGAGTTCCTTTTGTCACTCAGTCTTACTCTTTAATCCTTACTACAGATGCCTCCCTCTTGGGGGGGGGGGGCCCACTTGGGAGACCTGACCACCCAAGGGTTGTGGTCCCCTCAGGAATCTCTGCTTCACATCAATCTGTTGGAACTCAAAGCAGTGTTTCTAGCACTTCAAGCTTTTTCCAAATCTGTTCAGAACAAAGTTATTCAGGTCAGGACAGACAGTACCACCACAATGTGGTATATCAACAAGCAAGGGGGCACTCGGTCTACGGCCTTGTGCACAGAAGCAATGAAGTTGTGGTCTCTGGCCTATTCCCTGAACACCTCCCTCACAGCAGTACACCTCCCAGGCAAGGACAATGTCCTGGCAGATGCTCTCAGCAGGATATCTCAGGGCCATCACGAATGGTCACTGGATCCCCTGGTTTTGGAGGTGATCTTCTCCAGATGGGGCACCCCACAGATAGATCTTTTTGCAGCGCCAGACAATCACCAACTTCCCCTGTTTTGGTGCAGGCCCCCAGTGTTGGGCTCAGTCCCCCTGGATGCCTTGGGTCTCAATTGGGAAGGGAAGTTCCTGTATGCTTTTCCCCCCTTCCCTTTCCTGTTCAAAGTGCTAGTCAAAATCAGGTCTCAACCCTGCAAAGTGATTCTGATTGCTCCAGACTGGGCCAGACAGCCCTGGTATCCTCTCCTGTTGTCCTTAGCAGTCCACCTTCCCTTGTCTCTTCCCAGGAATTACAACCTGTTAACCTGTGCTCAGGGAGGGTTTGGTACCAAATCTCAAATCTCTCAACCTCAAGGCCTGGCTCTTGAAGAGTTAGAGTTTGCTGATTTACACTCTCTCAAGGTGTTATGGATATTCTAAGGCTTCAAGGAAGCCTTCCACCAGAACTACTTATAATTCCAAATGGAAAAGATTCTCCATATGGTGCTCTGGAAGCATATTTCCCAGAGTCTGCTGACCTGCCCACAGTCCTTGACTATATGGTCCATCTGAATAGCTTGGGACTCAGACCAGCTACACTAAGGGTGCATCTGGCAGCTGTCTCTGCTTTTATTTCAGCAGATAAGCCCTCTTCTCTTTCAGCTCACCCTGTATCCTCCAAGTTTTTCAAGGGATTGCTTCATACCAATCCGCCATTCAGGGACCCTGCCCCTGCTTGGGACCTTAACATCTGCATTGCTCAGCTTATGCAACCCCCTTTTGAGCCTATGTCCTCAGCAGAGCTTAAGTACTTGACTTGGAAAACTGTGTTCTTGGTGGCCATCACTTCTGCCAGGCGCATAAGTGAGTTACAAGCCCTGTCAGTAGAGCCTGATTTTATCTCTTTCCATAGAGATAAGGTGGTCCTCAGGACTAACAGGAAGTTTTTACCTAAGGTGGTTTCAGACTTCCACCTTAACCAATCTATGTCTCTTCCTGTGTACTTCACTGACCATTCCTCCTCTGGTGAGAGGAGGTTGCACAGTTTGGATGTGAAAAGAGCCCTTAGCTACTACATAGAACGTACCAAGGGTCACAGGTTTGACTCCCTCCAACTGTTCCTCACATATGATGTGGTTTGTGAAGGAAAACCTGCCACTAAAAGATCCATTGCCAGGTGGATTGTCTCTTGCATTCAATTTTGCTATGAAAAACTAGGTAAGATTCCGCCCTCAGGCCTGAAGGTTCACTCTACCAGAGGTTTAGCTGCTTCCCTGGCTGCTGCCAGAGATATTCCTATCTTAGAGATATGTCAAGCAGCTACCTGGAAAACAGTTCACACTTTTACCAAGCATTACTCTCTGGATATCCAGGCTTGGAGTGATGCTCGGTTTGGCACAGCTGTGCTTCAGAGCCTATTTCCTAAGTAGGTTCTGTCCCTCCTCCATGGAGGTACTGCTTGGTAGTCTGCTATTGTCAGAATACAGCAAGACTTAATGTTGTTTGAAGAAAAACATTACTCACCTTAGTAATGTTGTTTCTTCTAATGGAGTCTTGCTGTATTCTGACCTCCCCCCTGCCTTCCCCTCTCAGAACCTTTGTTTTGGGATGTGGGTGGGCAGTAGCAGTGTTGGCACTCAGGAGGTGCCTCACCTTTTTTATTATCACCCTCTTTCCTTTGGGTGAGTGGGTATTGTGTTTATTTCATTTTTTGGGTTTCCTGACTTGAGTCTTTGTTTTGGGACCAAAACATTTGTTATTATATTTAGTAGCCAGTTGGCTAGTGTAGGTTTACAGCTTCCACACAGGACCTCAGTGAGTTTAGCTCGTAAAGATCTGACGGTTTGAGTTCAAACAGCAACAGAGTCTCAACCGAGCTCGAGCTCAGCGTTCCATGCCTGCATGGAAAGTTAACTCTTTCATCTCCGGGGCAGTTCAAGGTTAAGACTCACTGCTATTGTCAGAATACAGCAAGACTCCATTAGAAGAAACAGCATTACTAAGGTGAGTAATTTTCTTCTTTGGCAATCTATATCTGATCTCCTTTAAAGATGGAAAGAATTGCTAGAGAACAGAAGCAGGGCACCTAAACATCTGAGGCCCAATATTCAAAACTTTGAGCTGGGCGCAAACCGTTTGCATCGGGTTTGCACCAGTTGTGCGCGGGTCCCCTATACTCAAAAGACCAAATAGTTGGAGCAAACTGCATTAGCGCCAGGCAAAATCATAATGTATGCACCATGCAAAGACAAGGGGCGTGTGCATGAGTACAGGTGTTATGCTTTATTCAGCGCATTTGCGGCATGTAAAGTGTGTTTGCATGGCTTTGCGCAGCACTTTGCATGGCACAAATTACCACCCATAAAGGTAGTCTTAACTCTGGACAAAACAAGGATAGGGGATGTGTACATAGCAGCAACAGGCAACATGGCTGTAAGCAACAACAGTATCATGGTGCACCTGATGATTGCAGCCAGTGAGAAGGCAGAGAGGGCAGACGTCCACCCTGGGCCTCTCCATATAGCGTGGAAGAGACATGCTGCACACCACCACAATCCAGCGCATACACATGCAGCACTGGGAGAATGAAGGGTACTGAGGGAGGGTGTACAGGTGGCCAGGCTTCAGCACATAATGGTGCTGCCACATGGCTGGGGCCGTCCACACAGTGCACATGTGCTAGTAAAGGAAAGATCCCTCACATCAGTGTTCCTATGTGATGATATGTGTCTGCCCCCCACACCCGGTGCTAATACCGCACACCTGTCCAGGCTCCCCGTCACACACGGCCAGCCATGTCTATGTTAGTGTGGGAATCCCATACCACTGGTGCAGTGTATGTTGGTCACAGGACGGTATGACTGTGGTGTCCACTGTCAGAACACACCTGCCAGCTGTGCATGTCACTGTATAGATAGCAGCAGTCATTGTTGCCTGACACACCATAGGCATTGCTGTGTCCCTCACAATACCAGCCACTCTGGTACTGTACCATCTGATACACACTGTAGCAGGAATAACAGTATGTCTATGGCATGCAGCACAACCACCCATTCCTGTAGTGCTGGTCTCCTGGGCCATACTAGTCTGTGCTTCTGTGTCCAAACCCAGCCTGCAGCTACTGAACTGTTTATCATGTCTGACATACAGGTGGAGCTGTGAGCACATCCAGCCAGCAGCTAATGACCTGTAATTCCAGTCTGACACACTGGTGGAGCTGTGTGCACCATGCAATAGCGCTGGGCAATCTACATGGTAATGCATGCAAAGCATGCCATAATGAGATGCTAATGTGGCTGGTTGCCCATGGATTGCCTAAGTAGGCTCATTTGCACAGGAACTTTGAATGTAGCAAAATTTAGCACCAGGCTAATGTGTTAGAGCTGGACAAACGAGTTATCCCCGGGCAAACCAGTCAAAACCATAGCACAGTTCTGCTCTGTTTGACCTGCAATGTTGTTTGCAGTTGTTGTGCACCACTTCATTGCTATTACCCACATTGGCCACCTGCTGCAACTCTGCATTACTCCACCTCTGTGTGCGCTGGGCTGCTGTTGCAGTTTGGTCTTCCCGGTTGCCATATTCAGAGTTGTCTTATTTACGGGCTATTTTTGGCACTGCACTCTCAGCCCTGTTTGCACAGCTTCATTTGCACGCTATATTCAGCTGATTTAGCCCCAGGGCTGTTCCTTTGAATATAGTGTGCAAATGGTTCTGGGCTAATTTTTGCATGCCGTGCAGTGCTAATTTTGCCCTGGGGCTAAGTTTTGAATATCTGTCTCCAGTATTGTTGGCTCTGGGGGTCTCATGACTAATCAGTATCATTTGCATTTTCTCACCACAAGCACTAGATTCATCACTCTAGTTTAACAGAACACATGTAGATTGCAAAGGCCTCTGTAGCATGGCAGTGACAAATCTGATCCAGCTCTGTTAATGAATTGTGTGTTTGTAAAGCTAATAAGTTTATAATGATGTTTTTGCTGCTACTTTAACATTCATATTCAACTAATGCAGTAGTACTTAAAATGTTTTAACTTCTTTATTAGTGTTTTACTTATGTAAATATGCAAAATAAAACCAAAAAATGGGCCATCAATGAGACAAGCGTAATGCGTGTGATGAATGAGCCTCAATGTGCAGAAACCAAAACTAGGTGCAGCTGGCTCATTGTGTGCTTGTTTATTACAATCCACAGGTGTTCGATTGCCTCTGAGTAACAAATCTATCTTTGGATACTTTGTGGATTTACAAACAGGAGCTTTTGTACCTTGGGATGATCTAGTTCCAACTACTCAGTCATTGATTCAGAAAGGTAGGTGTTCACAAGTAACTGAATTACAATCATATTATAGTGTATAGTCAGGTGTGTTGTTCTGTATAGAAATCAGAGCCTTTCCAAATGTTGTTGTAACACGGCATTATGGAGAGCCGTGCCAGGGCGCCACGCAATAGGCGGGACGGCGTCACGTGATGCAGGAGCAACACAGCATTGTGAGATGATAATGCCGTGTTGCTGTTGTGGGAAGCGCGTTCACGAGCCCAACACGGCATTATCGTCTCATAATGCCGTGTTGCTCTCCTACCAGCTGACTGCCTTCCACTAGGGATGTAGCATGACAGCAGGACTCGCAGGCAGAAATGGAGACACAGGACTAGAAGAGGCCATCGGAAGAGGTAAGTTTTCAACTGTGATGGCTACTTAGCGTCGCTTAGTCCGTGTAGCAAGTGCATTAATCACCTCAACGCCGACTTACCGGGTGATTAATGCCCGCTGGGGTTGAAACCCTCGGTCTTCGCCCTCATGCAACAACGCCCCCCAGCGGGCATTAATCCACCGGTAGAGCCCTCCTCTGTCGGTGATTAATGCTTACTTGTACCACAGTTCAAAAGGTCATGGAATGTGATTGTAGTACACTGTGGTACAGCAATGTTTGGAAAAGCTCTAGAGGTTCTATCAGAACCGTAAACTGGCCACGAGCCCTCCTGGCAGCAGCGACAGCAGCATTGGCGGCAAGATCCCTCAAACCAGTGACGCGAACATGAACAGGCACATAAGCGAAAAACGAATACAGGATCAACCAGATAATCTCAGCTTCATCAAAATTAGAACCAGATATTTAAATAACTTACAAGTAATTGTTCCTCTGTGCCCACATCCTCTCACTAACCGAGACATACCGCCATGTTTTTTTTCTTGAAAATCCCTCCCACATCCCATTGACAGCCACTAGAAGGCTACGCAATAAACGTAGGGACGTCTGCTCCCTAGCAACCACACGTAAACATAGCAACCAGCCCCAACTCCCAGAACATGACGGAGCAACAAATACATTTTTTTTAATTTCAAAATTTAAAACAAAAAACTTTGGCAGTGGGGACCATACACTATAAAAAATAGCGCACGAAACCTCATGTGCAACCAGCCTATTAATGCCACCTCAGGAGTTCTGATTACACGCACCTCTGGGGCTTCAGCTCTCGAGGTCTGAGGTAATCAAAACCCCTCGGTGGTACAATAGGATTTTAATTTTTCACTAAATAACATTTAACAAATCCTGACATTTCAGTCATCTTTTTGGAAGTTAATATAACAATAACAGTTTAACTTGGTACATCCGGCAGATAGACCTGGGTTTGATATCTACAACCTCCACTTGCATACTGTGTGACTCTGAGCAAGTCGCTTAACCTCCCCAATGCTCCTGGGTCGTCTCTGAAAACAGGTACCTGTGCCTAGTGGGCCTTACCTGGTTGTCAAAGAATAAAAAAAATAAATAAATGAAACCTTTAAATATTAAGCTACAAATTACTCAACATTAGGTGATTCTTGAACTTTAGATGTTTTTCAGTAGGAACATCCTTAACACATACTGTATGTTATAGAATATCATACCCTGGTATGTTTCTCAAACATAAGGAATGAAATAATGCTGCCTGTGACTGGTTTTCCTTTTACTCATAGCAGTAGACATGCAGCTTCTCCTTCATAATGTGTCTCTATTTCACCTCCACATTCCTGATCTACTCATCTAAATTTAAAGTTGACATATGCAATATGTTTAAAATAAGTCACGCCCAGGATGTGTAATTATGGGGAATAATTGCATGGCTCATCCACATTCCTGATATAGTCATCTAAATTTAAAGTGGTATGAGCCGTCCAGTGGTGCTGAGGGTTGAGGCGCTAGACAGCACACCTTACGCCATGTCGGCGACCCGGGATCAGCAACGAGCCTGGGCCACTGGGGGTTGGCAGGGGGAAGAGAGGAGTGAGCATCTGGAGGACTGCTTTCCTCTCTCCGGGGAAGGGGACTAGTCGTCCCACCCGCTGACTGCCCTCTAGTGGTGGCTGGAGGGCAGTATGGGTTGGGAGGCTCAGAAACCGATTTGCTTACGTTGGAGGGGAGGGAGGGAGAAGGAAAAATGCTGGGGCTCCACGAACCCGTGATGGTCCAACCGCTCTAGTGAAGTCTGCCCCCAACCACCAGATGTACCGTACCGGGTGGCAGGGGACTTCCAGCACCCCTCCACCTGCCCTGCCATGGAGGAGGAATTCACAGGGGAACCTCAGGGGCAGATAAGCTGGGGGTCAGGCCAGAGGATGTACCCCCTCTGGGGGGGGGGGTCATAGCCCCGTGCAGCCTGCAGCAGGAGCTACAAAGAGAAAAAAAAATGTAAGCTGACATGTGCAATATGTAAGCAATAACACATGACAGAGTTTGGGTTATGCTCTGATAAACATACGCCTAAGGATGTAGTGAGGCATGCGGCCACAGGCCAAGTGCTTTACTTCCTCTAGAAGTGCATTTATCAGAGCATAACCCACACCTCGGTATGTGTTATTGTGCTTATAAAATGGGTATATGTTGAGAAGTATTGCTAGTTTTTTGAAAAATTAACAAAAATTGAAAGTTTTTCTTTTTTGAAGCAAAATAGTCCCTATGCCTGTCAGTAGGGGATCTTCAGAGCAAGCCGATCTTCCAAATGTTCTTTCTCCTACCACTTGACAATTTATTGTGTGCCACTTTCTTTAATCACAGCTTAGTTTCTAAAGTTTGTCTTCCACCCACCACTCTTCATTCACAGGTGAATTCCGTGATTGTTATACAGAGTGATCGCTGCAGGCTGCTAGGCCGATGGGATTTTCTTTTGGTCTTGCTGGCAGCATACCTCAATCTGTGGTCACGAGTTTCAATAGAATACTGGTGTTCTTATGCAAGAGCGGGTCAGTGGGGAGATCGAGATAGTGCAGTCCGTTGATATGTTGTACAGATAATGTGCAGCTTGGGAGGGACAACAGTGGGGATATAAAAAAAAACAGACTTTTGAAGTTTAGGTGGCTGTTGTGTGGACTCAGAGGGAGAAACAGAGTGGCAGTTTGAACTGCTTATGTGTTTGTGCCACTAATAATTGCTAAAGAAAAATGACTTGTTACTATTTTATCAAAGATCTGCAACATAGTTGATGCACAAGGTGGGGAGAAAAGGATGAGAAGGGACTTGGCAAGGTTAGAGGAATGGTCAGATGTATGGCAGCTTAGATTTAATGCTAAGAAGTGCAAGATAATGCACCTGGGAAACAAAACCCAGGGAAGAGTAAACAGTGGGGGTGAGATACTAACAACAGCAAAAATGGAAAGGGACCGGGATAGTCATATCAGATAACTTAAAGGTGGGCAAGCAATGTGAGAGGGCAGTAAGGAGGGCTGGGGGATACTGGGATGCATAGGAGAGGCATCACCAGTAAAAACAGGAAGTTGTTATCCCTCTGTACAGACAGCTGGTGAGATCTGATCTGGAGTACTGTGTGCAGTTCTGAGACCCACTCTCCTGAAGGACATAGACAAGATGGAAGCTGTCAGGGAGGGCAACTAAAATGGTGCAGGGTCTGCACGGAGAGACATGAGAGAGAGACTAAAGGAGCTTAATATGTATAGCCCCGAGGAACGGAGGGAGAGGGGGACATGATAGAAACGTTCAGGTACCTCAAGGGAATCAACAAAGTCCAAGAGGGTAGCATCTTTCAAAAAAGAGGTGTGCAAAACAAGAGGCACAATTTGAAGATAGAGGTGGCTCAGAGGTAATGTAAATATTTTTTTCACAAGAGGTTGTTGGATGCATGGAGCAGCCTTCCAGAGGAGGCTATGGAGTCAAAACAGTGGTTGAATTCAAGCATGCATGGGACAGCCATAAAGGCAGTTCTAGGGGTGGGGGTAGAAAAGTAGGCTGCTGGTTAACTAGGATCTGCAGCTTATCCATTAGGTAGGGAAATGGGCAGACTGGGTGGGCCAAGCGGTCCTTATCTGCCGTCAAATTCTATGTTTCTATGTTTCTGTCCCAAATGTGGCTTCAGAGAAATTGGGTCTTAAAGAGACCCTGACATGCCAAGGGAAACTCTGAAAGAACATGTTTAGACACACTAAGCCACAGAAAAACTAAGTTGGTTCTGCTCAAAATATCTTCCATTACGCTGCCAGGGATGATAACTGTTTCTAAATAGCAGGGAAATTTCAAAATATCTGAGTCATAAAATGGTACTGTTAGCACTCTGTTAATGAAACAAACGAGAGAGAGAGATATTTCTTACCCGATCCTTTACAGTCGTACAAGGTGGACAACATGGACAGGTGGGTCTGTGCCTTGGCTACCCTTGGTATGAGGCTTGCCAGCTACCAGGCCACTTCTCTAAGTATGTCCTCTGGTGCAGGCTAAAAATTCTGGCAGACAGGGCCAGATTAAGCTTTAAGGGGGCATGGGGCACTTGACCTCTGGGGGCCATGCGTATGCAATGATTGTGACAGGTCAGAAACCCCAAATAATATCAGGGGTCCGGGGGAATGCTCCCCCGTGAAATTTTGAAAAAATGTTTGAAAATGGTGCATTTGGGGGGGTTCTTACTGTGTTCTGATTTTTTTTCAACTGTAAAAAGTGACATTTTATGTTGGAAAAGTACTGTTCTTGTCACTGCCTCAAATCATGTATTGTATGTTTCCAAATTCACATGTTTGGATAGTGCAAATTTGTATATACTTTCAGGATATGAATATGTAAACATACATTGGTTATGGTGGTTAGAGCACAGGATCGGGGACTAGAAGAGCACAGGCTCAAATACCACACCCAGAGCCAATATACTCACTGTCTGCAATATGACCCCAAGCAGATCACTTAACCCTCAGTGCCCAGTTGTTCACCCAGCTGTAGTAATATGTGGAGACTGAAAACAAGTGGTTGCATCTCTGGTGTTTATTACAGGTACATTGTAAAACAGCTTGTAATGTTAAATATAATAAAACATAGGATGATTTAAGACACCTTTAAAAAACTAATGTGTGGTAATGTTGCAGTTTATTAATTATCACAAAATTTCCATTTTCCTTGTGATGATTTTATTGGTACCAGGTATCTGCATATGCCATCAAGTTAACCTTTTAATTTTTATTTTTTTCCGGTGTTTTACTGTTCAGGGTTGTTTGTTTTTTACCAGACTGATAGCCACGGTGTACTGCCAACAGTTCCGATGTTCGATTCCTGGCCACAGGGAAAGAATCGTGTGGCCACCTGGACAGAGCATGTAAAAGGTGCAGAGATGTTCGTGGCGCTACATCTAACCCAGCCTTAGTTTTGCTACTGTTGATTTCATGCTTCACTTCTCATTTCTAAGTGCTAAATAATTCTTTATAATACCTAAGCTCAGAGTGAGGTATTATAACAAATATTTAGTACTTGAAAATAAAAACATCAATCGCTCACGTTACTGGCCATCTCAGTAAAATTATCCTCCAACATGCTGTTCTAGCTGCTACTCTTTGGGGTCTGAGCCCCCTTTTTTCGTTCTCTGGCATCAAAGTCACTAGTTTTGAATTGTTCTCATAGGTCCCCATCTCCACCAAACTGAACAACAGTCAACATCCCCCTATGTATTTCATGTGGGGCGTTTGTGCTGTAGTCCCGGGTCTGGCTAGATACACGGGGTTACGGGTAAAATGCTGATCATAAAAAAAAATCCAGCAATGCAGTGGAAATGTTTTGAATTATTCAAAACTTTGAATTTACCCCATCAGAATAATGCCATGCCAGTAGTGCAATAGTTCATCGACTCCCTCGTTTTCAGTCAGTCCTTGGCGGGCTCGCTTGCCACTTGGGCCACGTGGTGTGGCGGTTTGCTCCTAACCTTGACCGAGTGTCTGGCTTTTTTATTTTTTTGACGATTCATTCGCTCCTGCCTCCCCTTGCGAGTCGCAGCTCTCTTGCTCAACTCTCCCCAGTCCCCGCTCAGCAGAAAACCTGTCCTGACCACCCAGGCCGACTCCCAAGTCTGTCCCTCCATCCCTCCCTCCCGAGTCCCAAAGCACATTACTTTGCTTTATTGCTTACAGCTGCTCCTCACTTGCTTTAAGTACCTGTGTGTGAGTTTGACTTTTCTGAAACTGCAATTTGTGCAAAAACAAACACAGTTTTTTTAAATATGCTGCGAGTCATGAGAGACTAGCTACCTGGTCGGTTGGAAAAAAACAGAACTCACATCTGCTCTCCTCTAAGGTTCCAACAACACTGCGGCGGTGATGACGCAGCATGCACTTACATGCGCAGTGAAGTGCCAGTGGCATATAAACCAGATGACTCGGCTTCTGCATACCAGTGATCCCCCATTCTCCAAATCTCAGGGGCTGACACTACTGGCAAAAATCATGAACAGCACGGGCCAGAAGTAAGTAATTTAAAGCAGCAGCCAGCAGGTGCATTTAAATGGTTCAGTGCATATATTTATTGCACTCATGCACTGCTGTTTCGGGGGGCCCCCTTTCAGTGCTGTAGGAAGGCATTTTGGTGCCCTGGGTAAGAGACAAATTTTGCGCCCCCCAAAAATAGCTGGGAGTGCCCCCAGAAACTCTGAGGTGTTTACATGCTCTGTGGTGAGTTTTGGGGCTTTTCTTGAAGAAAAAAACAGACTTTTGTTACATGTCCCCTACCCCTGATTTCAGGGAATGTTGTGCTTCCATGGAATATGAGATGTAGGAGACACTGGCTGCCTGGTATCAGAGTATACAGCCACATTGTTGTGGACAAGTGGCTGACCAACAAGGATTATGTTAGTCAAGCGGTGCCTTTCATTATTGTGTTACTGGCCATTCTTGATGTTAAAAATGAATGAAAACTCTAGCCCCATTCATTTCAATTGGGCGCACCTCATGCTCTCCCTGGCCACCGTCATTACATGCTTGAGGCAGGGGGTGGCGGGGTGGGAGGATGGGGCTCTAAAAATGCATCGGGCAGCCAATGCTAAAATTAATTTATGAGTAAAATATCTGTATTATTAGCTGCACACAGTATTTCTAACCTGGCTAGAACAACTGCCTCGGAGGGCAGCTACCACACCATGCGAGTGGTAGCTGCCATACGGTAAGTCGGAAATTCACTTTAAGGGATAAAGATCTAGTGTTCTTGTAGATTTCTGCAGATACATGCAATACACATACTGAATTATGTCTAAAATCTAAATATCATGTTATGTTTTTGAAAGTTTTCTCTGAGGCATCAGTAGCTCTATAGACAAAAAAAAAAAAACCATTATGGCTGGCCCCTTGGCACAATTGTAGTGCTACCTGTTGCGATGTTGGTGACCTGAGTTTGGGAGCTAACCTGGGTTGCTGTGGGAGGGAGGAGGAGGAGGAGGATCGAGTGTACATGGGGAATCCCTCCTCCTCCTCTTCCGGGGAGTGTAAGGCTGTCAGTGCAGGTGCAATACTGCCACATGTCACATGTGAGACAACAGGTAGCAATGCACAAGTAGGGGTAAGGGGTATATGGGGAGGGGAACACCAGCAGTGTTTCAATCTGTATGCTTGTGTGCATCACAGCTTGCACACTTACTACTGGCATCCCACCCAGGGGGATTGGGTGCACAAGGTAAATCATTGATCACCCAGGCAAGATAATGAACTGAGTCCAGGTAACCTCTTACAGTCAGAGAGCGAGAGCAGAGCAAACACAGACAAGTCAGGCGGGCTGGCCACCTGGCTGCCAGCAGGTCAAGTTTCACTTCCAACATAGTACTAGCAGCCAACTAACTTCAACTAAACTTGACCTCCCTTGGCTGCAGCTGCTTCCCCACAAGAAAACAAACAGTACATGCAGTACTTTTATATAAATAGAATATAAGGGTGATTGCCCTTACAGTGGGCAAATGCCATCACATTCTATTTATTTATATATAACACAAAAGTACTGTAGGTACTGTTTGTTTTCTTGTGGGGAAGCAGCTGTAACAAAAACCACATTCTTTTATTTAAATAAGACTAAGGAGGAGTAGTGGACAGACAGCCCCGGAAGAATAGTAGTATTATCTGCTCTCAAATCTAAGTTTCTATGTTTCAGAGGAGACGCTGGCATAAAAGGAAGGAGATAATGCTGTAACTGAAATACTGAGAGGTGTAACTGGGAAGAGACACTGGTATAACAGGAAGCCGATACTGGCATAACTATAACTGGAGTGGGAAGAGAAACTGCTGTAATAAACAAGACACTGTTTTACTGTAACTAGGAGGAACTACAGTCTTTGACTGGGTAACCAATGTAATAGACCAGTGGGGGCTGTGGACATGGCCTACCCAGACTTTAGCAAGGCATTTTACCCAGTCCCACACAAAAGATTAACAAACAAGCTAGCCAGCCTAAGGTGGGTCCCTGGTAGTATCCTGGGTGACAAGCTGGCTGGACAGCAGGTCCCAGAAGGTAATAGTGAACCAAACGGAGTACATTCTGAAGAAAGTGAGGTTACTAGTGAGGGTACCACAGGGTTCAATATTGGGACCAGTCCTCTAATGTCTTTATAGGTGACATTGCAGAGAGGCTGGAAGGAAAAGTACTATGCCTCTCTGCAGATGGTACAAAAGATCTGCAATAGGGTTAATACACAAGAAAGGGTGCAAAGGATGAGAAGGGACTTGGCAAAGATTGGAGGAATGGTCAAAAATATTGCAGCTTAGATTCAGTGCAAAAAGTGCAAAGTAATGCACCTGGGAAAAAAAAACCCGGGGAAGAGTACACAATAGGTGGGGGTGGGGGTGGGGAGGTATAAACAACAGCACAAGCGGAAAGGGACCTGGGGTAGTCATATCAGATGACAGTCAATGTAAGGTAGGTAAGCAATGTGGAGAAAGGCAGTAAGAAGGGCGGCGGGGATACTGGGATGTATAGGAGAGGCATCACCATTAGAAAACAGGAAGTTGTTATCCCTCTGTACAGACTGTTGGAAGAACCCATCTGGAGTACTGCATCCAGTTCTAGGAACCCATCTCCACAAAGACATAGACAGGATGGAGACAGTCAGAGGAGGGCAACTAAAATGGTGCAGGGTCTGCAACAGAAGCCATACAAGGAGAGACTAAAGGAGCTCAATATGTATACCCTTGAGGAAAGGAGGGAGAGGAGGGACATGACAGAAACTTTTAAGTACCTCAAGGGAATCAACAAAGTCCAAGAGGGTAGCATCTTTCAGAAAAAGAGATGTGCAAGAACAAGAAGACACAATTTGAAGATAGAGGGGGGATGGCTCAGGGGTAATGTGAGGAAGTATTTTTTCACAGAGAGGGTGGTGGATGCATGGAACGGCCTTCCAGAGGAGGTTGTGGGGTCAAAATCAGTGGAGGAATTCAAGAATGCATGGGACAGACAGAAGGCAATTCTTGTGGGGGGTAGGAAGAAATAGGCTGTTGGCTAACTAGGATCTGCAGCTTATCCAGTAGGTAAGGAAATGGGCAGACTAGGTGGGCCAAGCGGTCCTTATCTGCCATCAAAGTCTATGTTTCTATGTGTAGTGGGACACTGCCACACTAGCATAAATGTGAGCAAAGACTGATATAACAGAGCAGACATTGCTGGTGACTGGTATGCTGACTTACTGTATCTGTTAGGCTAACAGATACAGTAAGTCAGCATACCAGTTACAGCAATAGTTTGGTGACTGATACACCTAGTAGGGTACCCACTGGCATTGCTGGCAGATGTCTAGTAGCTACAGACTAGTAAGCAGTTAATTTAAATAGGGCAAACATTAAACAAATACAGAACTTCAATAAAGTAAGAAAATCTATAAAAAAAATTACAAGTAATAACACAAAACAGCAACAATATGCTTATTTGCAATTAAATTTGAATTCCTGGCTAGAAACTTTTGGTTCGTACTCTCTCTTTCTCAGTGCTGGACCAGCACACTCACACAGAGAAAGAGTATGAACCAGAAGAGCTTTCTAGCCAGGAAGTTGGTAGTTTTTTGTAATGATGACTACTACTCTTGTCTCTCCTGAAGCCTGCCTCTTCCCCCTAGAGTAAAGTCAGACAGCAATTCAAACACTGTTCACACCAGAAATTCATTCATTTTATTTTATTTTTTTCAATCGGATGCCCCCCAGCCCCAGTCAAAGATCCGAAGAAAAGATTGAACTAAGGCAGCGACGATGATCAAGTCACCAAAAAAATCCAGGCACTCAGGCAGGCACACACAGTGGGGCACACACACAAGGAAATGAAAGTTTTAACTTTTATTTTATTCATCAGGCTCAGCAAGATGACAGTTGAAAAACTTGAACGCAAGTCTAGTCATCACAGACTGATTCAGTCTCGGTAGTAGTGCCCTTTCACAATTTGCACAATGTATTTATTCACTCACACTTCACTTGGGACTCGGGAGAACTGATTTTAGACCTGTCCTGGCCTCCAGCACAGACAGTACCCAAAGAAAGGATGGAACGAAACTACGAAAGCAGCGAGCGGGGGCAGACCTCCTGACCTCAGGAGTTGGCAAGACGGAGGACTGGGATCAAGAATCAGGAGGACAGAGTCAGGGTTCGGGGGAGAACACAGCTGCGCCAGGCAGCCCAAGGTCCAAACTACAATGAAACAAACACACTGTAGTCAAATAATCCTATTCCTATCCTAATCTCTTTGCCTTCTTAAACAGATCGGTATTTTTTTTTACTATTTTTTCCAACCCACTCCACAGCAAAGATCACTAATATAATTTATTAAACAGACACGCTCATTGAAAATCCTGCAGCACAACATTGTCTCTACTCCGACCTCTCTCTCTACTGTCTCTCGTCTCAAACAGGTAGAAGACTTGGTTTGCAGGCCAAGGCACCTAGCTTCACCTGAGCTCTTTCCTTCTAAGACTGCTTGAAAGGCAGAGTAGAGAAACTTACCAGAGCAAGGGAAAAGGATTAAGACTTAGTTTGGCTAAGCAGATTTACTGTGTGGTGGTGTTTTTATTTTTTACTCACAGGGATTGCTACTGTTTGTTGCTAACATTTCATTGCTTTATTTTTTCTCTGATTCAAATTGTTGTTGCTGGTATACCTTCTTCTGCATTATTACAGGTGTGCCTACAGGTGTGTGCTAACAGATTACTGCTGTAATCTTCTGATTCAAATTGTCTTTTGCAAGGTATATCTTACATACTAACATACTATTTGCCAGCAGATTAGGCCTTACGGTCTATCGAGTCTGCTCGAACCTAGATCCTTAGTTGGGTGCCGAGACCCTCCCATCCCTTGTTCTCTAGAAACCCCTATCATCCATCCCCACCCCCCCGGGACAGGCCATCATCTGATACAGCCACTTTCTGTGTCTGTCCCACCCTCTCTTGAAGCCCTCCACTGTGGATCTCTGAACCAGCTCACCAGGCAGTGCATTCCAAGGGTCCACCACCCTCTTGGTGAAAAACCTCCTCCTCTTTTCCCCCCTCACCCTTCCACCTTCCAACTTCAAACCATGCCCTCTGATGATACCTCCCTGCTTTAGTCTAAAGATCCCCTCCATGTTTACCCTATTTATTCCCTTGAGGTACTTGAAGACCTCAATCATGTCCCCCTGCTCTCCTCTCCTCCAATGAAAACAGGCAGAGCTCCCTCAAGTCAGTCCTCATAAGTCAAATCCCCAGCCCTCGATCATCTTTGTTGCCCTCCTCTGTACCCTCTCCAGGAGCTGTATGTCCCTCTTCAAATGTGGTCTCCAGTACTGTACACAGTACTCAAGGTGTGGTCTAACCAGTCCATTGTACAGTGGCAGAATCACTTCCCTGCTCCTAGAGGATCCCCTTACAATGCATCCCAACATCCTGTTTGCCTTGCTAGCTGCTCTCCTGCACTGCTCAGAGTTATTCATACATGTATCCACCATGACCCCTAGGTCTTTTTCCCCTATTGAGGCCTCCAGCGCCTCTCCTCCCAGGGTGTACCTGTGTTTAGGGTTTCCCCGACCAAGACGCAACACCTTGCACTTGGTGATATTAAAATTTAATTTCCACGTGTGAGCCCAGCTTTCCAGGGTGTCCAGGTCCCCTTGCAGGGCCACCTTCCCCTCTTCTCCCTCAACTACTGCTCCCATCTTGGAGTCATCCGCGAAGAGACTCATTTCACACCCTATACCCTCCCTTATGTCCGATATGTATGCATTAAACAGGATCGGACCCAGGACCGAGCCCTGTGGTACCCCACTACCAACCTCTCTAGGGTTCGAGAGCTCCCCACAGACCACTACTCTCTGAGTGCGTCCAGCTAGCCAGTTTTCAATCCATCTGACCATCAAAGGGCCTACTCCTAACCCCATCAGTTTCTCCACCAGACCATTGTGGGGGACAGAGTCAAACGCCTTGCTGAAGTCCAAGAATAATACATCCACAGGCTTACTCCTGTCCAGTTCTGATGTTACCCATTCATAGAACTCCACAAGGTTGGTTTGACATGATCTACCTGGCACAAACCCATGTTGCCGACTATCCAGACCTCCCACCTCCTCCAAGTACACCCAATCGTTCCTTTAGTACTCTCCATTAATTTTCCCACCACCGAGGTCAAACTGATGGGTCTATAATTACCTGGTACTTCCTCCCCCTTTATGGATTGGTACACATGCCTCCGCCAATCCTCAGGTACCCTCCTGTCTCAAGTGACCTGCTGAAAAGCTCCGCCAGGTGCTGCAGTCCGCCCAATTCCCATAGTACTCGGATGAATGCCATCCGCCCAGGAATTTGTTTTTTTTAGGGCCTTGAGGGCTAACCACACCCTTTTGGTGGAGATAGCATCTGTCCCTCCCCTTACTGGTCTTTTTATCCTTATCCAGATTGACCCCTGCACCTTTCCCTCCTCTTGCTCCATTTCTGTTGCTCCCTGATCCCACTCCCTGCCACTTCTATCCCCTTCATGCCTTGTTTTGTAGATATCCCATCCCCCTCCCTAGTGAACACAGAGGCAAAGTACTCGTTAAATACCTCTGCCTGGTCCCTCGCCTCTTCCACCCACCCTCCTTCTGATCTCAATCTGAGATGGCCCTTAGTTTTTCTCCGCTCCCCAATGTACCGGAAGAACCCCTTTTCCCCTCCATGTATCCCCTGTGCCAGCCGCTGCTTTTTACTGGACTTTGTCCCCTCACCATACGGGTGACTTTTTCTAGATGCAAGCTGGTACATTCTTATCCTATCCCTATCCCCTCTTGTTGTTTTATATTTTTGTAGGCGCCTTCTTTTTCTCTGACTGCTACCTGTACCTCACTGGACCACCAGCATGGTTTACGTGACCTTGCTCCTACGTTTCAACTTAGCACAGATCCTGACTGCCTCATGAAGTCCCTGCTTTATGACCTCCCATCTCCTTTCCACACTTGTCATTGAGGTAATCCCTTCAAGTGATCCTTGAGAATATTTCCCATGCCCATAAAGTCTGTTCTGAAGTCCACTGCCAGTGTCCTAGATCTCACCCAATCTCCATGCTTATTTGAAACCAGACAGTATTGTGCTCACTCCCAGTCAGGGGGTCCTGTACAGCTATGTCCTCACCAGATCCCCATCTGCCAGAACCACATCCAGGACATGCCCCTCCCTTGTGGGCTCCATCACATGCTGTGTTAAGAACACATCCTGGAAGCCATCCAGCAGCCTCTGCTCCTTGGCCACCTTAGAGGACATGGTTCCCAGTTTGTACCTGGCATATTAAGGTCCCCATCAACACCACTCCTTCCCTTTTGGACCACACTGGGCAAAGATGTTGTCCAGCAAACCATCCTCTGGAACATCACTCATCCGGGGGCCTATATGCTACTCCCAGCTTGACCTTATCTCCTGCTGGGGATCGTAGGTGACCCATAAGGCCTCACGTTTCCTCTGCCTCTTCTACTATAGCAATTTCTATATCATCTAATGAACATAGCCACTCCACCCCTCTGACCTCCTTTCTATCCTTCCAAGCATAGTGTACCCTGTACTATTTAGGTCCCAGTCGTGGTTTTGTTGGCCCACGCCTCACAACGCCGCCACATCCACCCCCAACAGCATGGCCTGGAACCCGCAACTTGGTTTCCCAAGCTCCTGGCATTTACTAACACCAACCCCACCCCTTATCCCTGATCCTCTTTGCGAACCCCACCCAGATTCCTTATACTTCCATCCTCCCCTGCTCCTCCTGAAACTCCACCTCAGTCTGTTTCCCCTCCCTCTTGGGCTTGGCGGCTACTCCCCTCATCTGGAGGAGGGCTCTAGTCAGCCCCTCCCTCATCCCTTCCCCCTTACAAGTTTAAACCCCACCTTTTTGTATGTAGTCAGCCATCCCCTGTTATGACTTCTTCCCTAATGGGCAAGATGAAACCTGTCCTTGGCATATAGTCCCTATCCTCCCAAACTCCATTCCAGTTCCCTAACACCCCAACCCATTCTCTTCACCCCACTTCCTGGAGCCAGTCATTAACCTCTGATGAGCTTTTTTTCCTCCACTGAGGCCTTTGGTACTGGCAATATCTTCGAAAAGGAAATGTTGCATCCATTATCCCGACAGACTCTGGCAAGTTCTTGGAATCTTGCTTGGATTTCAAATGCTATTTCCTCTAGATCATTAGTTCCCAAATGCACCAGGAAATCCGGTTTCCTCCACAATCCCTAACCATTTCATACACCATGAACTTTGTCTGTGCACTGTCAGCCCAGAGATACTCACCACCTTCACCTGGCTAGGCATCCACCCCCTGTCCCTCCCAATGGATACCCCTAATCATCGAAGTCTCCCAGTAACAGAACCTTAACACTGCCATCATTCTTATGGTTACTCCACTATGCCCTCTCAGCCCCTTCCCTCTCTTTATTCATGATCTCAATTTCATGGGAGTCTTCCTGCCTTATTAGAGACCCCTTGTCACCCTCTCTTTCTGCCTCCTTGCTATTTTGCCCACTTAATCAAACCCCTCTGAATAGTGTCTCCTTTAACCCCTCTCTTATCTGAACCATTTATCCTGGCCCTGATGGTTTCCTTCCCCACACCACCATCCTCCCCTTGTAATAGTACCTCTGCTTCCAGAGGTTCTCTGTGGGTCCCCTTTAGCTAGGGCCCCATCCTTGGTACTGACCTCCCAGCTGAAGGGGCTCCTCTCCCACCTCCTTGTCTCCCAGTTCTCTCCAGTCATGCTCTCTCCTCATGTCTGGAATATGTTGCATCTCCCCATTTGCTTAACATATATGTTTCCCCTTCTCCCTCTGGGACTATATGTCTATCCTTTCCATAGCTGGTCTGTGATGCCCTATGGGTATCCGACTCCCCCCCGGCCTCTGTATAAGTTTCCTCATTTCACCAACCCCTTCCTCCTCTAGGTTGCTTAGTAGCTCAAATTTATTGTGACACTCTCTATCAGCCTCCATCAAGTAACCCGAGTTTCCCACTGCATCTCTAAACTGACCTCTTCTTCCTCTCTTGCACTGTTCACCTTAGAGCTCCTTCCCACAGTCTGCTGTTTTAGGCTTGCACAACAGCCCCTCCTGACTCTTCCCCTCCAGTCTCTTTGTATTCAGAATGTTCACCCTCACGCTTTCCCCTTAGCATCAACTTCCTATCCAGGGTCCTCTGTCCCTAATATCCCCCCTTCTGCTTGCTGTAGCATAATGTCCTGTAATTTCAGGCGCTGCCCTAGCCTCCCTCAGCCCCACCCTTCTGCTGCCCATATCACACCCCTTATCCTGGACACCCCCAGCTCCCAGCCTACTCCTCAACCAATATACCTCACTCCTGATACAAGATAGCTGTCTACAGAGTGGGCAGCCTCCTCTCCAGGCCCAATTAGAATTATTGCCATCCCACAGCCTGCAGCCCACAACCCTTCCAAAGATGCCTGCCATGGTGGAATATGGCCACCTGATTTTCCCCTCTGTTTATAATAGCACACCCCTTTCTCAGTCCTTTCCCTGAGTACAGTTTCTCTCTATACTGACTGTAGTTATTTACAAACCAATTTCAACCCCACCAAACGCTTCCCAAGTCTCACAAACACATACAGTCCAGTGTGTGTTCGGTCCCATTAACAGTGTATGTAAGCAGACATCAGGTACCATACGATGTCACAGGCCCACCAGCTCCTGTTGCTTCGAATTTCAGTCCCAAACAGAAATACTCAGCCCTTCAATCCCAACCCCAGTGGCTTTTCAGTATTTAAGAAGGCATACAAAACAGGGTGGGTGGCAGGGTTTCACCAAACACCAGGCAAACAACACATTTAAATTTCCTAATATCCCTGCCAAACAACTATCCCCAAGCCACCAAAGTTTACAATGTAACAGTTCTAATTCAAGGTAATAATTTTAACACATAAAACTAATTTCACTTACAAACTATTCAAATATTTCAGTTAAAACAGAATATAACTCCAGCCCTCTTTCCTACCTGTTGCTGCTTAAGCTCCCAGTGAACAATGAAAGCCAAGTTAATTCCTGTTTAGAGACAAGGTAATTGCAGCTAATGTCCCATCCCCCAAACACCAGGCAAACAACACATTTAAATTTCCCTCTAAGTATCCCTGCCAAACAACTATCCCCAAGCCACCAAAGTTACAATGTAACAGTTCTAATTCAAGGTAATAATTTTTAACACATAAAACTAATTTCACTTACAAACTATTCAAATATTTCAGTTAAAACAGAATATAACTCCAGCCCTCTTTCCTACCTGGCTGCTGCTTAAGCTTAAGCTGTTACTGCTTTATTTTTCTCTGGAGCAAAGTGTTTCTTACAGCGTATATCTTCTCTGAAATTATTACAGGTGGTGCTTTACAGGTTTTACAGTTTTATCTAACATTAGGATAAGTTTTCAGGGTTACTGCATTTGTTGTTGACTGATTGTTTCTCTTACCTCCTTGTTCTTTCGTCCGTGGTTCTTCTTTTAGGCAAGGAAGGGCCCAGCCACCCACCCCATCCCCAACCACCCCACGCCACACTCCTTTTATAGGGTACCACAGTTGTGACATTTCCTGTGGCAGAGCAGGAAGGCGGATCAGTGGGGCCTCCACAAAGTGATCTCATTTACAGGGCACTAGTAATTTAACTTGGTTATAACAAGTTAAACAAAGCACAATTAAACCATTACTTGCGTTTTTTTTCTTTTTTTTTTCCTTCTAATTACTCTGACTAGGTTACAAACCCAGCAACTTATTTGGAATGGATTTCATTAACTGCAGGTACTGTGGAACAATTTTCAGAAGGACAGTCTTACAGGATTTAGGACACTGTCCCATACTGGAGCCTTTGGAGATCTTAGGGCTCAGCTCGGGCAGCATGGGCAGAGTTGCATGCCTCAAATTTCATATTGAAGAGGAAATACATATAAGAACCACCTGCCATTTCCCCAGCATCCAACAGAAAAACCTCGATCGCAGAGGGTAGTTGGTCCAGGAGGTTGGCAGGTGGTTAGGAGGAGCAAATCAGGTGCCCCATCACTCTCTGCTCTCCAACACATTACCTCCAAAACCATATAAACACTACAAACAGGTATCTGCCTCTATCTCTGAAATCAAATAAGAGGCAGAAGACACTGCAGAGTGTCTTCTCAGTCATTATTTCTCCTTTTGGTTCATATATCTTTGCCTTTTCTGTCCCTTGGACTTCCTTGTCCCACCTTCCAGTCCTTCCTCTTACCTCTCCGGCGACTCAGAACTGGCAGGCAGGCGGAGTCGACGCAGCCTAACGGCCAACCCGTGAGTGCCACACAGTGCATCGGCCTCGAGTGCAGCACCGATGGTGCATTGAATCCACCTACCTAAAAAAATAAAGCTCCGCAGGGTCCTCACCTTCGGTCAAATACCCCCAACAGTGATGAATGGCGAAGATACACAGAAAGATCATAATTACGGTAGGTACATAATTTTCATTTCTCAGACTTCTGCAGCGGTGCCACAGCCTGCAGTGCTGGCTTCTCCGGCACCAGGGTCTTTTGCGGCACCATGTGCGGTGTAGCGCCCACAGTGCTGCATCCCTTTAGTGCCACCTGCAGTGCTGGGGATGATGTCCATGCTGTGTGCAGTGCCGCGACACCCTGCGGTGTCACACATGGTGCCACTTTCGGTGTTGGCACCACGTCTGTACTCGGTGCCGCTCTCTTCTGTGGCGCCTGGGGTGTCAGCACTGCCGCATAGTTCCCAGAGGTTCTCAACACTGATTCTGTCTCCTCCTCTTCTTCCTCCTGGTTTTCACTCCTTTCCTGTCTATACAGTCCCCCCTGGACTGTCAGGAGATGATATTGAGCCATATCCTGATCTTTGGCTGGGTGATGATTTCGATGCCGACTCTGCCCTGGGGGACAGGGTTCAATCCTCCTGCAGAGCCTGTGGTCAAAGACCTTTCCTTTAAGTCTCTGCTCAAGAATTTAAAATCTACTCTTTCTCTCCAGACCATGGAAATCGATCCTGGGAAGCTTATGCGCTTCCAGTATCTACATGTTTCAGAAATCCCTATGGATTTAACCCCTCTGGTACAGCCCTCTTTTGAGACTCTTTCCCAGATGGTGTGGAAAAATCTGGCTCTTATTCCCTCTGTGGCCAAGTCCATAGATAGGAAATAAGCCCCTCCCAAAGATCGTCTCATCTTGGCTTCACAAGCCTTAGCTGATGCCAAAGTGGTTCTGGCAGAGAATGATAAGGCTGTCCTCCCTCAGGAATCTACAGCATCCTATAAACAAAAGTCTACTTAAGATCAGACACCCTGGGTAAGAGAGTCTTTGCTGCCTCAACCCTGGGCATGATATTGCTAGCTACCAGTTATTTTTCTCAATATGAGCATGTTACATAGATACATAGACAGTGTCGGCAGATAAGGGCCTATAGCCCACCCAGTCTGCCCATTTCAGCTTGTAAGTTCAGTTTATGTTTTCCTAGAAGTCTGTTTCCCCTTACCCCTGACCTCCAGAATTCCTTTATGTCTATGTTCTTTGGCATTCGCTCAAAGCAATGGTAGAAGCTCTGCCCGAGTTGGTTAACTCAGAGCTACTACAGACCGTAACTAGAGGTATTGAATCCAGTAATCAATAAATTAAAGCTGCAATGGACGCTTTCGATACTATTACCAGGGAGGCGGCAGCTGGCATTTGCAGCCATCACCATTCCTGGCTGCGTACTTCAGGCTTTACGAATGACGCGCGACAAAAAGTCATGGCTTTACCCTTCAACAGTATGTATCTATTTGGGCCTCAGGTAGAGCAAGCACTAGAGGCTACTCAGAAGACTTGGTCTGCCATTAAGACAGCTAGACCCCCGCTCGCTCCCTCTCGTATTGATATACATTAACTCATACTTTTCAGTATATTGCAGTATATTCCATTTTTGTAAGGGAAGTAACTTAACCACCCCAGTGTTCCTGTGGCATTAGGGGTAGCACAAGATATTGTGGGCAACAATACAATAGTCTGCTTCCACTCCAAAGCCAGCATGGCATCAGACTGACTGTTAGAGATGACCGGAGGGACAAAACAGAGTTAAATTATTCCTGAGTGGCACAACTCCAGAAGCTATCCCCACGTCATTACCCCAGTGTAAGCCTTCACCCCACTGCCACCCTGACTATTTCCTAGTCAGTCAGGGAACTAGATTAGAGCCTGAAGCAGGAACTGGTGGAATTCTCCCAGGGAACATGGATGGCTGATAGCTGGAAGTACAGTAGAAGTGAGCAATCAGTGGAAGATGATAAAAATGAAGAATAATTAAAAATGACAAAGATTTCCAAATGTTCAGACAGCTACACATTCCTTTTTAATCCAGTCGATCCCATTTTTTCATATTAGTATTACAAACCATTCTGACGAAAAAAGCTTATGTGCACTTGAATAACCAGCTAAAAATCAACCTTCTGACGGGAATCCAGCATTAATGTCTATAACTAAACTGACTTGCCATTAGAGATATTACAGCTAGTTCAACATAGGATGCACCTTATCCAGGAGAAAACAATTCTTCCAATTGACTATCCAGTTGCAAATGGGTGGAGTTATCAAACTAGTGGTGGTTGTCCAGTACTACAGATTCTGAGGGTAAAGTTAATAAGCTGGACTTAAGACATTTCATTGTCTCATTTATGGTACAGACAATAGATTGCAATGTCACTTTTAAGAGAGCAAGTGACATCTTCTGTCTACATCAAACTTAAATACTGCCAGCAATCACTGGGTCTAAGACAGGCACTGGCCCACTAGCCAAATGCTGGTGAATTTTGTACTTGCCAGTAACATGGGGAATATTCAGTTTAGCAGTTATTCCGAGGATAACCAAATCAATAGATTTCTTAAATGTTCAACACTAAAATTCAGAGACAAGGGTACCATACCACCTAATTCAATCACCTCAGTAGGATAAAAAAAAAATAAAATAAAAAGATTTACTGGACTTTTCCTCATGTCTCACCATAAAATATAAGCTAACTCACATCACCTATCTTGTGATTGTAACCACCATGTCCACCAACAAAATGACAACGCTTGAAATAAATAAGCCAATTTGCCGCAACTGTTACTTTTTCAACACTTGCACTTTTTTACACACCATCAGCCTCAAGATCTCTGTGAACCATCAAAGTGCATCTGCTCAATTTTCAGGCCTGCAAATTTACAGTCATTAAAATGGTCACTGGAGTGCCCCAGCAAGTTGACCTCCACTCAGACCATTGGGTTTGTACTTCCACGAGCATTTTAAGTCTTTAAATCTACCCTCATGGAGGTACTGAGCTGTCTGACCACATTACTGGTCATCAGTTTTAACAAAATGTGGACTTTTTGTTTTGAATCAAGTATCTGTGTAAATTGAATGGGCCAAGCTTACACCCAAAGTCTTGACTTGGAAGACTTTCTTCCCCCTCACTCTTTTTTGTGTTTACTTCACAACCATGCCACAGCCAAAACAGAGGAAAACATGCTGTTCGAAGAACGCCAGCTACAGCTGCACCTTCTTTTTGTGTTCTTCAGATCTTTTAGGGTAATTTATTAACACAATTATTTTTTGTTTTGCTGTTTTCTACATAAGAGATAAGTGCTGAACTCCCCCTACTTGTTCAAGTATCTGAAAGAAGCTGGGCATTCCAAATGCACTTAAGTGAACATTCTAGCCAGAACCCATGTTTTCCCCTCACCAAATAACTTTCACAACTCCCCGCACACTGGTTTGTGACCTGCTCACTGCTCCCCACTTACCTTTAAGAACGTTACTGTAGATTGTAGCCCGGCACTCTTCCTCGGCCTGCTGGTCAAAGTCCTGGCCATGGATGATGCTCTTCTGTTTGAGGAAGGTAGACTTGTCACTCTTGCGGGCCCCCTGTGGAAGGATCTTCACCAGTCGCTTCAAGTACGTTTTCTGGAAATGGAGCAGAACCAAAAGCAACGAGTTGAGGAAGAACGGGGTGATGGAGCAGCAGCATGGAGGTGAATCCTAAAGAGCAGTACAGGAATGGAGGAATGGGAGGTTGTGCCCAAAACATATCACTTTTCCGTGAGCAGTGAGTGTTGTTGCAAGTGGTGAAGACCAGGCAGGTGACGGATCAGCCCAAGAACAGAAGAACCACAGGGACAACACCAGGAGAGGGGAGACGGACAATCAGGCCACTGAGCTGGAGGACAGGTGGCTAACAGGCTAAAGAAAAAGGAGGAAGTGAATAAATGGAAAGCAAAGGGAAATACCTGAGTCCAGGGCAAGAATGCAAACGGAGAGTCCCGTGAACAAGAGGACAAGGAGAGGAGAAGAAGAAAGGTGGGGGGCCACTAATGGGATAACTGAAGTATCAGCAGAAAAAAAATCCACACCTCCTTGCCAGCTGGCTTTATGCAAATGAAAGGACTGAAGCACTCTCTCATTGGTGCGCTTAATTTCTTTCAAGTGCACAAAGTTTATGCCCATGAAACTGTGTCCACTGTCATACTCTGCCTGCATGGTCATTGGTCTGTCAGGCATGAGCCCAATGTAGATTGCTCTGCATTGGGCTAGTCCGTAACGCACCTTTCAAATGCCGTTCTCTGAAGCAAAGCAAGATGTTTCTTGTGCATGTGCAAGGAAACATAAACATTGCGCATAACTTTGGCATTCTAAAGCCATGTTTGCCACTGCATTCCAATCCCCCATCACATTCTTAAGTACCTTGCATCAGCAGTTTATGAAAAAGTATTCCCTGTACCCACCCAGTGTTAGCTTTCCTTCTTCAAATGTTTACAGTTGCAGTTATATGTAACGTAGGAGAAATAAATTCTGTAAGGCAGCTTGCATGGAGGACTAGGCTATGAGTTATGATCATGGCATCATCCGTAGCTCTTGACTGAGACTGGATTTTTTGAACAGAAAGTGACATTAGGATTACAAAATTACTTGTAAAATTTAAACAAAGTAACTTAAAGATTTCATTTTCAGCATGAGTCTGATTGGGGATATGCTGATCCAAATTCTGAATTTACTAATGCTTTAAAATTTTGGCCAGACTCCCTCTTGAAATCCTCAGGAATGGGTCTACAACTTCTGCTCAAGGAATAAGATACCACTGGATGTTTTTGTCATAAGTACAAGGAATTACCTTTATAAAGTTTAAGTCTGTAACTTATCAAGAAAACTCTGTCTAAGGGGTTATTTATTGCTATCATGTAATACTCTTTTCTAAACTTTAATTCAAGACATTTATACCAGGAGTAAGTTTTCAAGTTACTTATGTGGGACAAGCCTTCTTGAACAGCTATATCCCTGCACCTTATCTTACGTTTCAGTACAATTTCTGCTCTGGGTGCAAAGAAAATTTCAGTATGAAGATTTCCTAGCCCCAAAAGATACATCACATGTTTTATATATTTCATACTTCAGAATACAAAACCTCTGTGTATGAAATCTGTTTCTCTACACATGTCCTGGGTAATCTATCTTTTGTGAACAGAAAAGTATCTAGAAGAAGATTCATAATGTCTCTTTAATTGTTGAGACTGAAAATTCACCCAAAGCAGCACATAGAATAGGGGAAGGAACACAGGTAGGAACTTGCGGAATGTATCTCATTGCCTTTTTTATTTATTTATTTAAAAGTTTCACCAGGAAGAGCACACTGAACAATATTGCTCATTCCAGGTGTGTCCTGGGGAAGGGGGAATGGGCTAACATCAAATACAACAAAAATACAATGGAATTAGGAAATACTTAAGAGAATTAAAAGTACACGAATACATAGAACACCCCTGAAGAATCCATTTATCTTCAAGTAGAATGAGGTAGTATGAAATTAAAACAAAGCAACCATTGACTGAAAAAATATTATAATATGTACAAAATTCAGCACATAGCAGGCTAAAACTCAACGAAAGTGTAACATGTAGGGTCTTATTTAGACAATTTCAAGAGGGTTAGTATTTGTAGGCACCCAAAAGTTTGCTGCATACAAAATTGCCAGTTTTAATTTGGCATTTAGTACTAACAGTGTTCTGTTTACTGCAAATATTTTTATAGCAGTGAATTTTATTTACGTGTTGGATTTTGAGAACCGGGTAGGCTTGCTGAGACACAATATCCCTTTTTCAGGAGCAACCCAGAATTATTTACATTATGTGTACATTGAAAGAAACAGAACAGATAAATGAAATTAGTAACAGTATAAGGAATAAATATCTGAAAGGGAAGACAACATATGAGAATTACAATAACAGTAGATTTAACACCGGTATAAAATGCAAGTAAAGTCTGATACAAGACAATATAGAGTTATGCTTGAACAGAGAGCTATAGGATCTGGGTAAAAATTCTTATCTAAAATAGATGCATTGTCAATTTGCTAGTAGATGTCATTTGAGAGAGGTATTGAAAGTGAAGAAATTAGCACATTCTTGAATGTTGTTAGGAAGATCATTCCACAACCATGGGGTTTTGGAGACAAATGACCTGTGACCAGTGGCAGATAGAGTCCAGGAAATGACTAAGAGCAACTCTGATGATGAACAGAGGAGCCTCCACAAGGGATTTCATTCCAGGATGTTTGCAAGTTTGGGAAGAGGAGTATATATAATGTTGTAGGCCAGGCAAAGAAGGTGATAGTGAAGTCTGTCTTCCAGAGGAGGCCAATTTAATGTGTTGAGTACCGTGCAGTGATGTTTCCTGCTGCTGGCAGCAACACTGAAGTAAAGATATACTATGATACAGGGTCCTTAGCTTGAGAGCTCAGTGTCCTTCTCTGAGGAGAGACCGTGCACCGTGACAGGAGGAAAAGTAACAGAATGCTATTAGCTATGGAGATGCATGCCTCTTTTATGATGAAAGACTTGAGCCTGTAGAGCAGGCCCAGCCTCTGGTTAATAAGCCTGGTAGATTTGATGTATATGAGGTCTGAAAGAGAGTTTCTGGTCCAGCAGTATACCTAAATATTCTATTGAATCCACAGCTTTAGTAGGAGAATCTGCCAAAGTGTATATTTTTAGGAAATCTTTCTGATCACTGCCTAATCTCTGGGATCCAAACACCATTGAATTAGTTGTTTTGGAGTTGAGGTTAACTTGCCAGACAGAAACCATTTTGGAACAGGTTAGGCCAGAGGCCAACATCAATCAAGGCCAGTTAAGTGACACCTGCAAAGCACTGCGTCATCAGCATAGAGTAGTGCTTGTTGTCCTCCACAGGTTTTCCAGTAAATCGTTAATAAACAGGGAGAACAAAATAAGGCCCATGATAGAGCCCTGGGGAACTCCCATCAGTAATCTTTCTCAGCGATGACCAGCTACCCACCATCTGACCAGCTGCAAGCACCCAGCCAGGTACTTACAGATCCAAGAAAAAGTGAGCTGATTCAGGCCCAACCTCTTCAGTTTAAGAAGCTACAGATCATGATTTACCAAGTCAAAAACCTTTGTCAAATCTATGAACACAGTACCAGTTACTTTTCAGCCTTCATGATGTTAAATACATCACATGTGAGATGAAAATGGGTAATATTAGTACTGTGCAATGTTTTTTTCTGAAATCATGCTGACCTCAGTTAACAAGGTATTACCCACAGTGTAGTCCTGCAGCTGGTTATACACCAGCCTTTCAGAAGGTTTGGACAGGATGCATAGAATGGAAATAGGGTGATCATTTTCTATGGGTTCCTTTACACCACCTTTGTGCATAGGGACAGCGTGGGCTATTTTCCATGACTCGGGTATTTCACTATGTAAGAGGGTCATATTGAAAAGAGATGTTACAGGAGCATCCAGGGTGTTGTGTACACAACACTGTATTCACTTTAATTTTAAAATTATTGATATGCTCATGCCAGTTGGTATGACTAGCAGAATGCACATGTAACCCCTAGGTGACACTATCCCAAGGGCTACTACCCCTGCCTGTTTGACTACGGACAGGTTGAGGGGCCTAAGTCCTATGGCGGGTGCCTCCACCCAGAGGTCAGGGTTTGTAGTGGTTAGACTAGCTTGGTCACAGCCCTCTGGGACACTGAGACCCCCTTTTATTCCCTCTAGTGGTTCACACAGTACACCGGAGTTACAGCCCCAATGCCCCACGTATACACACTGTTCACTCATATAGATACCTCTTACCCTCGAGACTGATTCTGCAGGACGTCTCTGAGGACCCCCTGTAAAATAAGGTTAAACAATATACACAGCAAAACACAATACTGTTTCCATAAGTACCAACACCACAGGCAGTATATAGCATAACAACAACAAATCTGATTTATTTAGGGGGCAGTAACACGGAAGGGGGAATCAGGTTAATTGGTGGCATTAAATCACAGTACTGTGCACACACACAGGGTCTGAAAAGTCACACTCTGGGTACCCAGGTTGGGGAGCTGGCCAGGTCCGTTGCCTGGGGTTGGCGGCAGGTGCAGATGGATGGGGCCCTGTAGAAGAAAATATATGCACAACACCCAATTGTAATCCAGAGCCGGATGGCTCAGTCCATGAAGCAGGGAAACAACAAGAATTAGATGACACACTTGTGATTGAAAACAGACTGCAGGGGAATACCCTGATTTGTACTCACAATATCCAAGCTGAGGACGGATGGTAAATGTTCTTCTGGATTGCCAGAACAACAGGGCATGGAGACAAGGTCCTTGTGATTGGACCCCACTGCAGTTGATAGCAAGCGTATTTAGTCAAGCTAAGCTGGGGTTTGCTTCCAACTTCAACACACACACACAGAACAGGGATTGGAAATAGCGATTCCCCACAAGCACTATGCACTTTCATATGTAAAAGAAAGTACTATATCAGGCAGGCTGCTCCTCGATCCCAATTGCAATTACTGCAAAATACCCAGGAGCACACACAGCAGCTTCAGTTCCTGACAGACCAAGTACGATTCAGCAATTTATCCAGTCTTCTACAGGGTTAGCCTGGTTTCTACACTTCTAGTGCTTCTTTCTCCTCACAACTCGGATTCAGTCCAAACTGGCACTCACAAAGGCTGCAGACTGAGACTCAGGGCCTCACACGCACTTCCTGCGTGAACTATACACCCCAGAAGCACAGAGCTCCTTCTCTCTTCACAGTCACAACTGATCTAATCTTTCCAGTCACAGAGCAGGGCATTTCCTTAAGCTTCACACCATTCTGTTGGCTGGTTCTGCTGTCACTCACAATAAGACTCCCTCTGTTGGTGGAAAAAAGGCACCAAGATTAAAACTACATTTCCCAGAGTCACTGCCCATACAATCCCCTTGTGGCTGGCTCAAAATTGAGAGTCCAAGTCCCGATTCGTCCACAGGCTCCATTTTAGGGTCTCCCTATCATCCTGATTGGTCCAAGTCAGCTATTCAGAACCAAAATGAAAGCGCTACATTGAGACAGTTCATGCTGAAATGAAGACGGGTTAGACAAACTACATTTTCTCAGTCACTCTAAATGATTTCTGGCAAACAGTTATATCTTTCAACAAGGCTCCCTCTGCACATGTAGAAACGCAGAAAGCGAGCAAATTGACAGCAAGCCAGTGAATTTGGACATTAGAACTCACAGTCCCCCATACAAACTAATTAAGTCTGCAAGCAGACAGCTCTTAAAGAGACAGTACGTGGAGGCTCAAATAGCACTCACTTGGAACCACATTTAAACAGCTCAGACGCTGAACACCGCCCAGACTTGGAGCATTCAGGCAAGCTCCTGGAAGACTTTTGGGAACCGCCATTTGCAGGGGGATTACACAGCCAAGTATTCTTGGTACTTTACAGTTTGAGCACTTATTGACAAGAATTTTAGGCTGCTTCCTCTTTTAATCACTGAATATAATTAACTGAGTGTTTCTAACCACATGCATTCTTCTATATTCATAGCTGCTGCCCTCATCTACTGTAACGTTCCATCAGCGTCTCAGATTTCTCACTCCGCCTGACAAGTCAGACGCCTGGAGAGCTTTCTCTCGACAGTTCGCACTGATTCCAGTTTAATAAGTATAATTTTGTCTATATTTGAACTGCTGCCTTCATTTATTGTTTAATTTAGTTCAAATTACTTTTTAAAGTTAGGTTTATTTAGTTTAGTGGTAAAATTGTATTTTTTCTCGGTGGCTCACGGTTTGGGATAACCGCTGAGGAACCGGGGCTTTCTTAGTAATTTTGGCACTTTTCGACATAGTTTTAGTGTTATTTTATATATATTCGTATTATTTCTGTGTTTAAAACTTCTATTTTGAAACCAAGCGATTGGTTCTTCTGAACTGATACTCTGGTTCCTGTGAACCGCTGACCAGGTTCGAGTCTAAAATTATCGGTTCTTTTCTCGGCTCCTTAACCGGTTCCTGAACCGACAAAAAAAAACATTAGTTTGAATACTAATAAGCGGTTACTGTTTTTTCTCCTGGAAATGGAATTACAAGAAAAAACAAAGAAAAAGACTGGTCCCCCAGGTTTTAAAAATTGTACTAAGTGCAGGGAAGTGTTTGCAAAAGCTGACGAACACGACCTGTGTTTAGTCTGCTTGGGACCTGATCATTTTTCAGCAGACTGTGCCATTTGTAAGTCCTTCCCTCCTAAAAGTATTGAGAAAAGGATGGAAAGGTTGAGAAAGAAAATGGACAGTGGTCCCTCAGGCTCTAACCAGCCACTAAAAACTGCGGGTGAAACCGCTTTATCCACTGTTACCACCCCTGAAAAGGGTGTTTCTGGCACTTTGAAAAGGGGGAGTGGTCTGGCTGACTCCCTGGCCCCCTCCAAAAAATCCAAGAAAACCAAACACATAAAACCCCAGGTTTCTGTACCTCAAGGGGTCTCTACTGTATCTCACAGCCTGCTATCTGTAGAGGAGATAGCCAGGCTATGAAAGTTCTGCAGGCTTTACAGGGGATCCTGCCTGCTCCTCCAAAGGCTCCTGTTCCTGAATCACAGGAACTGGATTGTGATGAGTATGGTGAGATGGATCCTGAATAGGATGGACCAATAGAGCCTGAAATCTCACCTGAGCAGGAGTTTGGTTCTCCTCCTTGACCTGAGGATTTTTCATCTCACTTTTCTTTTGTGAGAAAAATAGTGGATGCTTTGGATTTAGCTACCACCGACGTGGCTGATGATGAGGAAGAGACCGAATACCTAGAGATGATGGGGTTAACACCCACAAAAAAGGTATATCAGCCAATTAACTAGTTCCTTAAAAAAACTTGTTAATGATTTTACAGACTCTTTACTCTGTTACACCTATAGATAAAGTCTGATAAGAAATATCAATTGGACAGGGAGGAGCACAGTTCTTATACTCCCACACTGATCACCAAGGCATAGTACAACAGGCAGCCTGTGAAAAGGCGAGGGTCCCTCTCTCTTCCCACCCTCCTGAGAAGGACTCCAGAAAAATAGATGGTATGTCTAAGAAAGGGTACTTAGCTGCCTCCTTAGGTGTGAGGCAGGCTAATTATCAGGCATATGCAGCACAGTATCAGAAAATACTGTGGCAATCAGTACTAGCTATGTCAGAGAAGGCTCCTCGCCCTCTCTGACGACCTGGCAGAGACAGCTAGATTTTGTCTGGAAGCTACTAAATATCAGTTCCAGATGGCAGCTGATGCTAATAATAATGCTGCCAGGTGGATGGCTCTGTCAGTGGCCCTACAAAGACTGGCATGACTTAGGCCACTAGTCTCACCCAGGATACCTAGACAAAAGCCATGTATTTTCTGTGGAGAACAACTCCCTGTTTGGCAAACACACTGAGCAGTACATGAAAAAGGCAGTGACTACAAGGCCACCTACAAGAGTAACTTGTCCAGGGACAGGCCTACCCCTTCCTATGGGCCTTATGGAAGGGGAGGCAGGGAAGGTCCCCTTATGGGAGGCATTTCTACCAGGGCCAAGCTGCTTTTCAGCAACAGCCCTACCCACAGCATACTGGGTATTTTAGATCTAGAGGCAGGAGGGGTTCCAGAAGGGCTTCCAATCTGTCCAGACTCAGGCACCCCAAAACAAACCACTGCCCAGCTGGTCCAGGTCACCTCCCAGTGCCAGTAGGGGCAGGCTAACTTACTTCCTCCAGAATGGGTTTCCAGTACCACAGACAAGTGGGTTCTGGAGGTGGTAAGTCAGGGTTTGTCCCTATGCTTCAAATCCCTTCCCCCTCTGAAACTGAGAATTTTCAAGCCAGCTTTCCTCATGGAGGGCAAACTCTTGCAAAAAGAGGTGCAGAAATTGATCCACATGAAAGCAGTGGAACCTGTACCAGTACATCTCAGAGGAAGGGGTTTCTACTCCTGTTACTTCCTGACCAAAAAGAAAAATGGGGACTGGCGATCCATTCTGGATCTCAGATCCCTCAATAAATTTCTAGCAAAACCAAGATTCAAGATGGTCACTTTGTTGTCCATACTACCAATTATCCGGCAGGGAGATTGGTTAACATCTCTGGATTTAAAGGATGCCTATTTTCACATCCCAGTAAGGCAATCTCACAGAAAGTATCTCGGGTTCAGACTCCTTTCAGGTCATTATCAGTTCACTTCCCTTCCCTTCTGCCTAACCTCGGCCCCAAGGGTATTTACAAAGTGCCTAGCTGTGGTAGTGGCACACCTAAGAAGGTCTGGCATCCTAGTCTTGCCTTATCTGGATGACTGGCTGGTTGTGGGAAAATCCCCACAGCAGGTCTCGGAGCACCTACAATCAGCAGCGCATCTCCTGCAATCCTTGGGATTCCTGATAGATCAGGAAAAGTCTGTTCTTACCCCTGTTCAGGTGCTTCAATTCATCGGAGCAGAGCTGGATACTATTCGGGAAGGGCTTTCCTCCCTCAGGACAGGGTACAAAGTATTTTCGACCTGGCTGCCTCTTTCAAACTAAACCAGCCAGCCAGCAAGACACTACCTGCAGATTCTAGGCCATATAGCTGCAGCAACAGGTACAGTTTCAGGGCAAGATACAGAATGAGAGACTTGCAGTCTCATCTCAGGTCCCACACTGGTCACAGAGAGGGACAAGATGTCAAAACTCATCCCAGTAACACAGGCTGTTATTCAAGCTTACAGTGGTGGAAAAATTCAGACAACTTAAGGCAAGATGTCCTTTCAAAAGAGAACCCTTACTTTGTTCTCACAACAGATGCTTCTCTACTGGGATGGGGCGCCCACATGGGGGAACACACCATTGATGGGTCTTAGTCTGAGGCAGAATCCCTTCTGCACATAAATCTCTTAGAGCTCCTTGCTGTACTTCTGGCTGTAAAGGCCTTTGCTCACTTAGTACCAGGCAAGGTGGTACAGGTCAGAATGGACAACACCACAACAATGTACTGTATAAACAGGCAAGGGGGTACAAAATTGGACCTTCTCTGCACAGAGATCATGAAACTGTGGGATCTTGCATACTCTCTAAAAGTATCATTGCAAGCAGTCCATGTCCTAGGGAAAGATAACATTTTCACCACGAGTGGTCATTGGACACACAAGTAGCAAATTCAGTATTCTGAAGGTGGGGTACCCCAGAAGTGGACCTCTTTGCCTCTCCAGAGAACCACAAACTACCACTGTTTTGTTGCAGGCCTCCAACCAGGGGCATAATACCAATTGATGCCGTGGTACTGGATTGGTCAGGGAGAAGCCTATATGCTTTCCCTCCCTTCCCTCTCATTCTCAGAGTCCTGATCAAGCTCAGGTCCCAGTCGGCCTCAATGATCCTCATCGCCCCAGACTGGCCCAGACAACATTGGTACTCTCTCCTGCTATCCATGTTGGTATCCAGACCAATTCATCTTCCTCAGAGGCACAACCTGTTAACCTTCCACCAAGAGAAAATAGGGTATCCCAGTCTCAGCTCTCTCTGTCTCAAGGCTTGGCTCTTGGAGACATAGAATTTGCAAACCTGAATCTCTCCTAAACAGTTTTACACATACTTAAGGGATATAGAAAACCCTCCACTAAGAAAACCTATTCAGCCAAATGGAAAAGGTTTCTCTCCTGGTGCACCCTGCACAGCATCGAACCTGCCTCAGCAGGAATTCCAACTCTAGTTGAGTACCTTACTTTCTTACATGATCAGGGCCTTGAGCATACTTCACTAAGGGTCCATTTAGCAGCTATCTCTGCTCACATTTCAGTGGGAAAACCCACCTCCATTGCATCTGATCCTATTTTTAAAAAGTTTTTCAAGGGTTTGTGTCTCACATACCCACCCATTAGGGAACCTGTCCTTGGGTGGGACTTGAACATTTGTATTGTTCAGCTTATAAGGCCACCTTTTGAACCCATGTCCTCAGCTCACCTACAGTATGTCACATGGAAAACTGTATTTCTAGTGGCTATGACTTCTGCTAGAAGGATAAGTGAGCTTCAGACCCTATCTGTGGAAAAGGACTATTTGTCTTTCCATAATGACAAAGTGGTACTCAGAACCAATAGAAAATTTCTCACTAAGGTAGTGTCAGATTTTCATTTAAACCAATCCATGGCTGGCCCAGTGGCGCTAAGGGTTGAAGCGCTGGACACACACCTCGTGCCATGCCGACGACCGGGTTCGAGCAGGCCCGGAGGCGCGGGGGAGTCGGCAGGAGAGAGAGGATAGAGCATCAGAGGACTGCTCTCCTCTCTTAGGGAGGATCCAGGGTAGCCTGGCACAGAAGCGGCCCCCAGTGGAGACCGTGGCACTACGGTGCATAGGGGCTTGAAAATGGGGAAGACGAGGCGGCTGGTCTTCCTGACTTGAGGGAAGCACCCACCACGCTATGGGCTGAACAGCATTGCACATCCCTACGCCTGGGGCGTAACTAGGGAAGAAACACCCCTCCTGCCGGATAGGTGATGGTTCCTTCAGTGCCAATGCCGCCACACGATCAACGCCGGTTCCTCACCACTGCCCCCTCTACCTCCCTGGGGTTGTAGCCCCTCCCGAGCCTCCGGGGGGGTTGTAACTAACTTAAAGATGGTGTGGAACATAGTGGTCGGTAGAGCGGTCACGGCGAGAGAGGTAGCCCAAGAGAGTTCCGGCTGGGAGGGCAAGGAAAAAGAGTTGAAAAAAAAAAAACAATCCATTACACTGCTAGTGTTTTTCACTGAGCACTCTACTTCAGGTGAGCGTAGACTTCACAGTCTGGATGTGAAGAGAGCTGTTACAGTAGTTACTACATATCTCATACTAAGGATCACAGGCAGGATAAACAACAGTTATTCCTTACCTATGGGGATGTGAAAAAGGTACAGCAGCTACCAAGAGATCAGTCTCTCACGGATAGTTAGCTGTATGCATTTCTGCTATCAAAAGCAGGCAGACAGGCCCCATCAGGACTTAGGGCCCATTCAACCAGAAACAGCTTCTTCCATAGCAGCTTCAAGGGTTGTCCCCCTACTGGACATATGCAAAGTTGCCACATGGAGGACAGTACATACTTTTACTAAGCATTACAGCCTGGACATACTGTTCAGAGGTGATGCCAGATTCAGAACAGCAGTCCTGCAGAGCCTCTTTCCTAAGTAGGTTCTCTGCCCAGCTCCAAAGGTACTGCTTTGAAGTCTGCATACACTTATGAATATAGAAGAATACATGGGGTTAGAAGAAAAAATTACTCACCTTAGTAATCTTATTTCTTCCACTGTATTCTTCTATATTCATAACTCTCCCTCCCTGCCTCCCTACCAGAACCAGAGCCTCAGCTTGCCTACTGATGTTATCTTGGATTTCTGCAAGCATGTACACATTTTAAAGTACACTTTACTTGGTAGGACTTCTTCTCCTTTGGTTACCTGAGTTTCCAGGATAAAACTTATCTGTTTGAGTCATAGTTAAATAGCCACTACGGGCATATTTTGTTTATGGAGTTAGTTCCTTTATGCATTTATAGGTAGTTTTAGATAGGTACCTAGTATTTCTGCCTTGTAGGCTGTTATATAAATCTAGTCGTTGATGGAGCGTTACAGTAGGTGAGGGCAGCAGTTTGAATATGTGTATCAAGCAATGATAGGTTCTGTCATTTGCATATAGTTCAGTTTCTCTCCAGGCAGTTCTACTTAGGAGGCAGACTGCACACAGTTATGAATATAGAAGAATACACTGGAAGAAATAAGATTACTAAGGTGAGTAATTTTTTCTTTCTGTTTATGGTCAAAGAAGTTGTGTTACTTAACTCTCCTTGTCCCCTTTTTTGTGATAATACCTCTTGTTAGACGAACTGAAGAATTTGTACACAAGCTTTTGAGACCTCCTAGGTCCCTTCATTGGGTCCTAATTTGTTTAACTGTTTCTGCATCTCTAAAAGGGAAGTCCAAATTAGGACTATGCCATATGCATAACCGAAGAATCCAACCACTGTACCATTAACCTTGGGATGAAGAAGATTTTGATCCTGCAGCTCCACAAGAATGTTATTTCAATATAAATTAAAAAGTAATGGGGCTAGGATGAGCCTTGCCAAACTCCTTGTTTTGGAAGCCTACTACTGTTAGTATTTGGTGATTACTATTCAGCCCCTGCACTGCCCTAGTATATGGTGCTGTAACTTAATGTAATGATATTTGCTCCATTTCTTCAATTCATTTCTTGAACCCATACTTAACATGTTTTATAAAGATTTTAATGCACGTCCAGGGAGTGATGCACCAAGCCAAAGGCTGAGTGTCATTAAACCCATGAGAAGTGCATTCGATCCTTTAATGCTGTAAGTGGGGGTATGGTGTTCCTAAAATGACTTGCTATTCTTAGGCATCATATGAACAGTGAAACATTTTTATATTTTTACAAAAATCATTTGTTTAAATACATTTTAAATGGCAAAATAATATACATGAAGTAGTCCCAGATTTTTGTAAGAAATGAGGCATTTTGCCTTGGTGATGTCATCTAGCACCTGACCTTACCATGCATCATTAGCTTCTTAATGCATAGTCAGGTGATGTCTCTGTCCAGAAAGTGGTTTCAGGATTTGTCTTTGCCATTTTATAATTGTCCTTTAAACTTGTCGATGAAGCACCAAAATTGGGCTATCACATTTTATCTGGTAATAAAGTCCTGATTAATTAATTTGCACTCCATGCTGCATTCTAGGTAAAGTGCATGTGTCTTATACTAGGAAAACAGATAACTGAACAGTTATATAAATAATAATTCTTCACTGCCATCATAAGCATATTGGGCTCTATGCACCAGAAGGTTTGGTACTCGCAGGTAGGGGCACATACCGGGCTGCATAATTGTGCACTTGCTCGTTAGCTCCTCAGGCTACATGGAGCCAGTATGCATGAACTGTGGCTGGCCGATGTACAACTGCATAGATCTGGGCAAGGGTGTGGCTGTTGGTTGGACAGATATGGGACAGACCGAGCTTCCAGTAGGAAGCCCTGACTGCCCCAGGGGATCCCCTGCTCCATGGGAGCAAGAAATCATGGACGCTGCAGCCTGTGTATGGACTGGAATGTCCCCAACAGTCCACAGTAAACTTTACTGATTTGTAAGTCAGCACCCAGCAGCCTGCATCTACCCCCTAACTCTGTGGCATTGATGAAGCTGGGGTCCATGGTTACGGGGTGCAGTGTTGCCCAGTGGCCTCCAGTTGGGGAGTTGACCAGCCATTATGGCAGCCCTCTGGCTGGTGTAACAGTAAACCCACCTGACACAGGCGCAGCAGCGAGCAAAAGGCATTGAATATGCTGCACTCTGCCAGCCCTGTGCTAGCAGGCCCACTCCCCACTCCCTGCCCAGACTAGCCATGTAGTTGTGCAGGATCCCCACGTATGACCCCAGGTAGGGGTGTTGAGTGGGTGAGCACTGTTCATGCATCCCTGGGTGTCCATTGGACACCCATGTTGTGCATTTCCTGGCCCTTTGTGCTGCATATCAGGGTATGTAGAGCCAGGATACCTTAGTGTATAGGGCCCATTGTTTGTAATTTGAGACCGTCACTGTTCCCAGTAATTGGCACAAGCTTAACAAAGAGCACCATAATATTCTTGTTAAGGGTTGCTATTACCTATTTATTTATTTATTTTTTATTTATTTAAGTCTAGGATTACAAATACCTTTGAGCCGGGGCTCTTTTACAAAGGTTCCACGTCAGTGAATACAGCAAGACAGCAAGATAACAGTATAAGCAAGACAGGGACAATTAATCTAAAACATGTAATTACAAGGAATATATAAAAAAAAACAAACAAAATAAAACAAGTGAAATTTAGGGGGAAGTAAACAGGAGGATAGTGAAAGAAGTGTGAGCTAGTAAGGACACATAGGGAAGCGGTGGCTGAAGATGGTGGTGGGAGAAGGAAGGGATAAGGAGTAAGGGGAGGAGAGAGTTGGGGGGAAACTAACTTGGAGAAAGAGCAGCCATGGGCTTTGTCAAAGACAGACAGGGTGAGTGCAGATTGGGAGGGCAAGGAGGGAGGCAAATGCTAAAAAGGAATGTGAACTGAAAGCAGCTAGGGCATATATACCCGGGGGGGAGGGGTCCACTAGTCAAGGCAGTCACAGGAGCTGGAGGCAATGAGAGAGAGGCGGAGCCTTGACTTAAAAGCACCATGTGAGGGAGTGGCAGAGATGTCACTGCAGAGTCCTTTTAGCCAACTGGGTGCCCTAAAAGCAAAAGATCTTTGACCTTGTGTTGTGCGACAGCGGGGGACTTGCAGAAGCTGTGGTTTAGACCCCTGGTATTGCGGGTGTTTTTACTGGGACGTAGAAGAGCACAGACTCCAGGAGGTGCAAGGCCCATAGTTATTTTCTTTGCTACGGTGCAAGTTTGGTACTTTATCCGATTGGCGAGTTGCAACTACCTAGTTTGAGCATAGAGGTCAACATGTATGAGTGAGATGGTGGGTTCCAGTGATGAGCCGACATGCCTTATTGAGGGAGGTGGATACATGTTTGAGAGCGATAGTGGTGGCAGAGCCATAGATGATAAGTCAGTAGTCAATAATGGAAACGATAGAGCTCTGGACAGTGACTGACAAGGCTTCAGTGGTAAGATGTTTCCTGTGCCGGTAAAGTAGGCCCAGATGGGTATTAGCAGCTTTGGCTACACAGTCAATGTGGGCAGCATAGGAGAGATGAAAGTCTTGGGTGATCCCAAGGTATTTAAAGGCTTGTACCTGTTCCAGAGCGATTCCTTGACTGGTTTTGACAGAGAGGGGGTGCTGCTTATGTTTGTTATGGAAGCTGCTGAAAATCATGGCCTTAGTTTTTTCTGATTTAGGATCAGTTTGTGCTTTGTAAACCAGTTTTCAACTGAAGTAAAACCAAGTTGGAGATTGTCTTGCAGCAGTATCAGATCCTGGTGGGAGGCAAGGATTACAGCATCATCAGCGTAAAGGATGATTTGTTCTGGGCAGGAATGGGAAGGTGCTCAGGAACAAGCTAAAAGGAGGGCCCAGGATTGAACCCTGGGGACTCCTGAACGGACAGGTTTGGCATCAGAGAGCACATCTGCAATTTTACTCTTTGTGTCCAATTTTCAAGATAACTTTTGAACCAGGATGCTGAGTCAGGGAGAGCCCTGCATTCTGAAGCTGGACAAGCAGGAGGCGGTGGTGGACAGTACTGAACACCTTGGTTAAATCAATAAAGATAGACCCAGTTAGCTGACCTTTGTC
This sequence comes from Neoceratodus forsteri, assembly GCA_016271365.2. Taxonomy (NCBI): domain Eukaryota; kingdom Metazoa; phylum Chordata; order Ceratodontiformes; family Ceratodontidae; genus Neoceratodus; species Neoceratodus forsteri. Next base: position 245,462,021 of record CM057451.1, read on the forward strand.
AAGTGAGCTGTGAATGGCACCAGTAAATTCCAGCAGGGCAGAAGAGGTGCTATGTCCTTTTCTGAAGCCATATTGCTGCCTACACAAAATGTTATATTTGTCCAGAAAGTCAGTGAACTGGTCTGCTACAATATGTTCAAGGGCCTTTAAGAGGGGCGGTAATATGGAGATCGGGTGGAAGTTCCCATGGGTGGTCTTGTCACCACTTTTGTGGATTGGAGTAACAGTGGCAGATTTCTATATGTCAGGGAACTGGCTGAGGCTAAGAGAGAGGTCGAAAATACTGGTCAGTGGCCTGAGCACCTCTTCAAGGGTGAGGGACAGCAGCTTAAGGTCAAGTGTATCATTGCTTGATCTGGATTTGCTAATTGCTTTGGTGACATATTTGCGAACTTCATGCATCTTGACCGCTTTGAAATAGAAGGGTGGATGGCTAGCGGAGGCTGAGGAGTTGGGAATAATAGAAGCATCATCTTCATTGAAAAAATCAGGGGGGAGAACACTGCTGAGATCCGTGAACATGGTGTTGAAAGGTATCTATAATGACTTTAGGGTCGAGTGTAGTACTCCCATTTATGTTGAGCATGGTAAGGGGGATTTGGACTGCTTCCCAGTGACTTCTTTAATGTTGTTCCAGAAATCTCTCCCATTACCCCAAGTGTTAGTGAGAGCATTCTTTAAGTAGGCAGATTTCTTTTGCCAGATAGATTTGGTGCAGTCATTCCTCGCATGATAAAAGACAGATTGTCAGTTATTGCACTAAAGAAGTGCCTCTGTCATTCAGTTCTTCTCTAAATGTGTCAAATTCACCATGATACTCTGCATGCCACATCAGGAGAAACCTTTATTATGCAGGGCTCATTAAACAAAAACTTAAAGGCTGGCCCAGTGGCAATCACATACAGTAGGAGACTATGTTTTGTGTGCCAGGTCTGGAAGCCCACTCTGGAACCAGCTGGGGCTGCTCATGCCTTGGAGGTGGGAAGCTCAGCTGCTGGGCAGAGAGAGTAAGGGGGAGGGGGGTTATAATATTTGACCACTCCCCAGCAGTTGCCCAAGAACTGCAACTATTATTATAAAGAAGGCAGCCCCTCACACACCCTCCCAACCAGAGGAAGGGTGTTGCCATGATAACCCTGACCATGAGTGTGGAACAGTGGGAATCAGAGATAAAAATCAAGGACAAGGGCATGACCTGACCAGGCAGAAGATGGCAGCATAATAAAGAATCTCTGCAGGAATGACTGCAATCTAACCTCATCCAGCCTTCACCAGACCTTTCTTTGGTACCTAATCCTGTGACCATCCTGTACTCTTACTGTCTGACACAATTTGGAAGTCATTTTTGATCCATCATCTACTTATATTCAATTATTCTACACTGTACTGCAGCATACTAGGCCTCGTCCTTCAGCATTATTTTTTGCCAATAACTTTATTTTACTAAGAAAAGCAAACACATCAAACAAACATTGTGCATACAGATAGTAATGATTACACAGACTGCATCAGAAAGGGTGCACAGTAACCAATATAAAATTACAAAAACAATAAGAGAATAACAAAACAAAATAACCCGCCAACATCTCAAACACCCTAACCCACCCCTCCCCGCAGCTATCCGTAACGTTGAGTATATCAGGTATTAAATAAAATAAAATTAAGGACCATTACCTCAAACAAGGTCAGAACTTGGAGGAGGGAGGAAAAATTAATTATCGACAATAAGGAAGGGAGACCAAGGTTACAAGGAGGATAGTAATGCCTGGAACATACAGACCTCCAATAGAAAAAGGGAAGAACAGGAAGACAGATGCAGGCAAAGAGTAGAAAGGATATGGAAGAAAAGAAAGATAAACAACGGAACCAAATAAGACCAAAAATACTCGGAGTACCCACTACACTAGAAACCAAACCTATCCCTCAAACATTGACTGAAGCCCTTCCAATAGCTGTCAAATTTATGCTAGTATTGGCAAATAAATACACAGTCCTTTCAGCGTATAAAGCGTTCAGGAATTCCTCCCACCATTCCTTGAAAGAAGGAGTCCATTCCTTCCGCCAGTGGCGCAGAATCACCAGCTTAGTGACCACTGCCACTAATGCCATCCGGACCCTTAGAGTGTTACATGGGATAAGACCGTACATCCCAAATACACAGATCTCTGGTGTAAAAACGCTGTAAGGTCATAAAAAGGTCTCAGTCCCCGTTTGACCACCTCCCACAGCTCAATACTTTTTGGGCAGGACCACAGCTTATGAAAAGTGGTAGCTAAAGAACCATCACAGTTCTCATAGGCTGGGAGCATTTGTTATTCCACGGTATAGTTTGGCGGGGACCAATAAATGTTATGTAACAGTTTGAACTGAATCTCCTTAATCTATCCTGTTTAGTAAGTGCATAAATATCTATCCAAACTTTCTCCCAAACTCTCTCCGGCCAATCCAAAGACATATTGACTTTCCAATAGAAAGGGATAGGAGAAGAGTTAAGGTCAATCTTTTTAATAATACACTGGTAAAGTTTAGAAACCAATTTACCTGATAAACAAGAAACGGATAGATGTTTCCATAGGTCCCCCACTAGGTCAGATCTATTGCCATATCTCAAAGAGGATTGGATACAACTCCTAATTTGAGCCAAACTTAACATAAACTGAGACTTAACTCCAAACTTTAACGCTAATGATGAAAGCGGGAGCATAGAGTTACCTACGTAAAAATCAGAGATCCGAATCTTGGAAGGGGATGATGGAAGTAATTTACAAACAGGTTGGTTGCCAATTAGAAAATTGGGGTTCTTCAGTAAGGGCTGTGAGAAATCAAACCGTGGACTAATTTTTAGACCGGCATATAATTGATGAATAGCCCCTGATATCCCACCCTAGGGGAGTATTTCTGATCTTTCTGGGTACTTTGGTCCAAGGGATATATAGGAGAGATTCTAAGTCTATCTTTAAGTCTTTAACTATGGCCCGGTCTAACTCTAGGCCTGTAGCAGGAGTATCAATTTTTCCGGTCCACAGAACCGCCCTGGCCGCATGGATAGCCAAATAATATTTAAAGAAGTCTGGTAGTTGTTGGCCGCCCAGATTACGTTGCCGACAAAGTTTATAATAAGCTCTGCGTGGAGGTTTATTTCTCCATATGAAATCCGAACAATGTCTGCATAAATTATTGAATAAAGATTTGGGGAGGTATATGTTCAGATTAAGGAGGGGATAAAGAATTCTCGGCAAGACCACCATTTTAATTGTGTTGATTCTCGCAGAAAAGGACAAAGAAAGTCTCGACCATCTATCCAAATCTTCTCTGATGGATTTAAAGACAGGTTTTAAGTTCAATTGAGCCAACTCTTCCAGATTTCTGGAGATTTGGATGCCCAAATATACTAAGGTCTTAGGTTGCCACTGAAGGCCTAAGGACAAACACCAACCTTTTACAAGAGTAGTAGAGAGAGGAAAGAATGTTGTTTTAGCTAAATTCAACTTAAAACCTGAAAAACCGCTAAAGTCCTCAATAAGGTTTAGGGCTCTAGGGAGGGATAAGGTTGTGTCCCTAATATGTAACAATACATCGTCCGCAAATGCCGACAATTTGTGTTCTTGATCTCCAATTTTAATACCAAGAATCTGTTTGTCGGCCTTAATTGCTCTAATGAGGGGTTCTAAATACAAATTAAACAGATAAGGTGATAGAGGACAGCCCTGGCGAGTTCCCCTCTGTAGCAGAAAGGCAACAGAAATTAGATTATTACACTGAATTCTGGCAGTTGGACACGAATAGAGGATCTTAATTAGTTGTATAAATTGTTGGGGGATTCCAAATTTAGCTAAGGTATCAAACATATATGTCTACTCCACCCGATCGAATGCTTTTTCCGCGTCCAAAGAAATTAGGGAAGCTTCCATGTTAGGGCTGGATGTCGAAATTAAATAAAACAATTTCCTGAAATGGTCAGCCGAGGTACGTCCCTCCACGAAGCCAGCTTGATCTTCCTGGACATAAGTCTCCACCACTCATTCACACTAGTGGGGATTAGCGCCGGAGGCACTAGGACCCATCGGGAGCAAACTTTTTGCTGGAGGGTCGGTGCGAGAGATGGCGCCGTGAGGCATGGCGCCGCGAGCAGCGGCTCGAGCGGCAATGACTATCTCGGCGACGACCCTCCAACCACCTCAGTTCCTTTTTTCCCACCGTCGAGTGCGCTTCAGTGACGACGTCGCTCGCCTGTCGGGAGTCAAACTTCAAACTAGTGCATAGTTTTCAGTTTATTTTTTTGTAACATTATCTCGTTAGTAGTATCGCTTAATTTTATTCTATTTTCGTTAAATTTTTCTAATATTTTAAATTTAACTTACTTGAAGAAGTCTCGCCTACTGGACGGAGTCGACCATGAGCAGGTCAGGTGACGGTAGGAGACTTCGTATGAAAGCTGTTCAGTCAGCCGGCTGGGTCGGTCAGCCTTCTCCTCAGCAGGGTTCCGACACGGTCAGTCCAATGCCGGGGATGGGCGGTCCCCGTCGGCATAAAAATAAACGGTTGCATTCTCGTCACTGCTCGCCTTGAGCTCTTCTTCGCCCACAGGTCAAAAAGAGAAGGCATCACCAGGTCGCCTATGGTATGTCTGCGCTGACGACGGTCGGTTATCGTAGCTAGTGCCGTCTCGCTTCTTCGGAGTCGCCAACTGCTGGTGACCATCGCCTCGACATCGGAGCCCCTCCCCACCTGTAGGTAGGGCTCCAGATGAGCAGTTTCATCAGTGGGCCGCTCTTATGGAGCGATGGGCTCGGAGGTTGGTTCTCCTGCCTGGCTCGGTTGCCACGGAGCCCCCGGGCTCCTCCAGCGATCGGGTAGGGCGGTTGGACCTTCCTAGTTGCGCGGCGCCTTCTTCGGTGCCGGTGACTCCGCTCTTAGGTGTTTCCCTCCCTCACGTGGCTGCAGCGCAGGGGGCCACACCGATGCCCTTATCTCCTGGTTTTCCTTCTCTAGCTTCCAGGTTCCTGGGCGTTTCCGGCACCTTCACGGGGTCTGTTGGCTTGTCGGTGCGTTTTCAGTGCCTTCGGCCTTGCCCCGTCCGCCAGCGCCGTTGAGTTCAGCGGCGCCGCTTTCGCGCTGCGATGCTCTTCTGCTTCGTGCCCTCTGCGGTGCGTTTTTCAACGCCCGTTTTGCCTTCGGGGCGCCCTCGGGAACTCTCCTTGTTTCTCTGCTATTTCACTCCTCTCTTAATTTTCACTCCTTCCTGTCCAATCAGTCCTTTCTGGACCATCAGGAGATGATGTTGAGCCTGACCCAGACCCGGTTGGGTGATGAAGTGGAGAAACAGGATCTTTCTTTGCTACAGAGCCTGTGGTGAGGACCTGTCCTTTAAGTCTCTGTTGAAGAACCTGAGATCCACTCTTTCTCTCCAGACTACAGACATCGATCCTGGGAAGATATTAAGACTCAGTAGCTTCATGCTTGAGATCCCTACAGTTGACTCCTCCAGATCAGCCTTCCTTTGAGGCTGTCTCAAATGGTATGGAATAATCCTGCTCTTATTCCCTCAGTGGCTAAATCCATTGATAAGTATTCAGCTCCCAAGGATCGTCCCATTTGGCATCCCAAGCCTTGCGGATCTATTGTAGTCCGGCAGAGAATGATAAGGTCGTTCTTCCTCAAACTACTGCAGCTCGACCTATTAACAAAAGTCTAAGTAAGATTGATACATTAGGTAAGAGAGTCTTTGCCTCCTCTACTAAGTATACGTATTGCCAGTTATCAAGAGCTATTTTTCTCAGTACTAGGTATCCTGTGGCACTCTTTGAAAAAAATGGTTGAAGCTCTTCCGGATTGGACTCAAGTCAGAGCTTCTTCTGACCGATTACTAGGGTATTGAGTCAATAACCAACAGGTCAACCGCTATGACGCTTTCGACACTGCTCAGCTCAGCAGCCATGGTATTTGTACTCGAGGCGCCATTCCTGGCTGCGTGCTTCTGGCTTCAAATGATGCTCAGCAGCAGGTAATGGCGCTGCCCTTTGATGGCTCCTTTCTTTTCGGCCCTCAGGTGGAACAAGCCTTGAGGCCACTCAGAAGACTAGGTCAGCCATTAAGTTGGCCAGACCTCCGCCTGCTCCTCTCGGGGCATGTGAACAGAGCGTCAGTTTCATAGTAATCAGTCCTTTCGAGGAGAGGCAGGAAGCTTCCGCAAAAGCCAACCTGCCCAACCTCAAAGAAAAGCGCAGAAAGCGCGGAACTAAACCTCAGCGCTACCTTATAATTGGCTGAGTTCCATCCACATTGCCGGTGGAACTTTCTCCTCCAGTGGGAGGTCGTTTGATGTACTTCTACAACCAGTGGAAGTCCATAACCCGGACAAATGGGTCCCCGGATGGATCTCGAGGGTTATTCTCTCAATTTTGGAAACCCCGAATTGTCCTCCCAGCAACAACCCAGGTTGTTGGCCTCTCAGTCGAACCTCTCCCGCCGAGATCCAGGGCCTTCTAAGCAACAGGGCAATAAACTGGTGCCCCGCATCTTGAACACGGGTTCTACTCCCATTACTTCCTGGTTCCAAAGAAGTCTGGAGGAATCGCCCCATTCTAGACCTCAGAAAGTTAAACAAATTTCTCCCCAGGAGAAATTCAAAATATTTCCTAGGTACCCTGTTACCCTTGCTGCATCAAACGACTAGCTGGCCTCCCTGGATATGAGGACACTTACCAGCATATCCCCATCCACCCGACCCACTCAAGTTCCTCAGGTTTGTAGCTCTGGGTCAGCATTATCAGTTCAGGTCCTGCTGGGCTGTCCTCGGCAGCGAGGAGTCTTTGTGTGCAGTTCTTGCAGGGTGCATCTCAGGGAAGATGGGACTCCAGTGTTTCCCTACCTGGACGATTGGCTTCTAGCAAGCCCTTCCAGCCAAGGGACTTTGGATGACTGCACAAGCGACTTTCTCATCTTCTTACGTCCATGGGAATTCTGCACAGATTTGAAAATCTAACTGCAGCCACCAGGCTCCTTTTCATAAGGACTGACTAGACACCTCTTCCACTGAAGGCTTTCCTTCCAGAGGACAGAAGACTCGACATCGCCGGATGGCCCGTTACATCGAGGAGAACCAATGATTTACAGCTCTCGATGCCAGCGCATGACCAGTCTCATGGCGTCCTCGGTGTTCACCCCTGGCAGTTGCACATGAGAACCACCCAATGGATGCTCTCCACTCAGTGGTCTCCGACCTCTCACCCCGATCTTATCCCCATCAAGGTGGCCGGGCCCTTGAGTCTCTCACCTGGTGGACTCAAGAAACAATCTCCTGGAAGGTTCCCCTTTGCTCCCCGGATCATCAGATCTCACATCACCACAGGCCGCGTCGCTAATGGGATGGGGGCTCACTGTCGCTCCCTCCACACTCAAGGTGTATGGACTCAGTTCGAAACTCTTCTCCACATAAATGTCCTGGAGATGAGAGGCGGTCCTCTCTGATCAAGCTCTGAAGGATATCCTTTGTCACAAGAACATTCTCCTTCAAGCGGACAACAAAGCTGTGATGTATTACATCAACAAGCAAGCGGTGCTCATTCTTACCCCTTTGCAGGGAAGCAATGAGGGTGTGGGAGTGGTGCTTGAGCACAGGAGTCTCTGATTCAGGCGGTTTATCTGCCAGGTATACAAAGCGATCTAGCAGATCACCTCCAGCAGAAGCAGGCAGACCCTCACGAGTGGTCTCTCGATCCAGCCGTAGCTCGGTCACTATTCAAGAGTAGGGACTCCAGACCTGGACCTTTAGCATCCCACTCAAAGCAAACAGCCTCTCTTCTGCTCCAGAAATCCAGGGCCTGGCATTTTCTGTCAGGATCGTTCAAGCTGCGGTGGACAAACGTTTCTTTCGCCTTTCCACCGATCCCTCTAATCAGAGTTCTCCTCAAGTTGGTCTCAGGGGACCAAATGATTCTCATTGCTCCCTCCTGGCCTCAGCACAGCTATGGTTCTCTGCTCAACAGTATGTTGGCAGCCTCTCCGAGACCACTTCCCTCCAATCAACCTTTTGACTCAGGGTTCGTTGGTCCATCCCAACCTGAAATCACTTCACCTTCAATGCATGCTCCTGAAGAGGTAGAAGTGAATCGATTCAACATCTCTCAGAGTCTCGGACATCCTTCTGGCTGCGCGGAAGCCAGCCACCGAAAACAGCTTCCAAATGGAAGCGCTTTTCTCTGGTGTGCAAAAGTCCTCTTGAATCCCTTTTCCTGTCCTCCTGACAAGGTTCTGGAGTATCTTTGGACCTATCAAACTCAGGTCTCCAGTACTCCACAGTTAAAGTTCACCTTAGTACCATCTCAGCGTTCCATGAGCGGTTTCTTCCTTGACTCTGGCTCCAGCTTCCTATAAGTGAAGAGATTTCTTAGGGATTCTTTATACAGACCCCCTATTAGGCGTCCAGTTGCAACCTGGGACATTAACCTGGTGCTGGACATGCTCCTCGGAAGCCTTTCAGGCCCTTAGCTACCTGTGAGCTAAATTTCTTACCTGAAGACACTTCCTGGTATGGCCATTACCTCAGCCCGCAGGGTCTCGGAAATTCATGCCTTGGTAGCGGACCCTCCGTATGCTGTATTCCATAAAGACAAGGTGATTCTCATTACTCATCTAAATTCTCACCCCAGGTTGTCAAGTCCATCTAAACAAGCTCTGGTACTTCCCTCTTACTTAGTTAATTTCCAAAATGAGGAGCGATCTCTTCATTCCTTGGATATTAAGAGACCCTGCGGTCTATTTAGATAGAACTAAATTTTATAAGACTCAGCAACTGTTTTGTTTCTTTCAGCGACACCGGGCAGCCCGATCGCCGCTATTAGATGCATCTCATCATGGTTAGTGGCATGCCTTGACATTGCTACTCCATGGCTCAAGTTAAACTGGAGGTAGAGTGTGCGCTCACTCTACTAGGGCTGATCTCACAGCATCTTTAAGCGATCGAGTGTTCCAGTGCGGATATCTGCCGCCACCCTAGAGCTCAGTGCATACCTTCGTTAAGCATTATGCACTGGATGTTCATGCCAGGCGACATTCCGCATTCGCAGAACTATCCTTAATGAGTCTTCTATCTTAGAAGCGTGAGCTCTGGCTCTCCGACACTCTTTGGGGATTATCAGCTTGGTACTCTCCACTAATGTGAATGAGTGGTGGAGACTTATGTCCAGAAGATATGAAATCACCTACCTACCGTAATTCTTGATCTTCTTGGACGGTCTTCACCACTCATTCACTCCCTACCTCCATCCCCGAGCTCACCGCTGTTGGTCTTCTCTCCTCAAATCTTTAGGCCGTGAGGACTTCTTTGCTGACCCTTCTTACGGGTGCGTGCGGACTATCTTATGTCCGTTTTAAGGATTAGATTTACTCTTTACATTAGTGCATACCCTCCTTGGTAAAAAGGTACAAGTGGTTGGAGGGTAAAGTCGCGAGATGGTCATTGCCATCGACCCGCTGCTATCATCTCAGGCCAATCAATAGTGTGAATGATGGTGGAACTCGTCAAGAAGATCAAAATTACGGTAGTGCGTAATTTTCATTTCCGGACTGATCAGTTCTCGCCAAACACTCTTAAGTCTGAGGCCAATATTTAGCAAAGATTTTAACATCTAGGTTCAGCAAGGAATTGGTCTATAATTACCAGACAGAATCTGTAGGTTTCCTGGTTTGGGCAATAGAATTATTCTGGCTTGAATGGACGTATCCCTAACTCCATGTTCAAACCAAAGGTAAAGAGTTGATTCAACAGCAGAGCTACTTCAGTTTTAAATAGCTTGTAGAAATGGTGTAAACCCGTCCGGCCAGGTGCCTTATCAGCTCTAAGTGAATCGATGGCCGACATTACCTCCTCATTAGATATAGGAGATATTAGCCTCAGCCTAGAATCCTCGACAAGTAAGGAAGTGGTATATCATCCATAAACTACAGCATTTTGAGAGCACATGCAACGGAGGGCAGCCGCTCGAATATAGGTCCCTATAAAAGGACACAAAGACTGCAGAATTCCTTTGGAATCAGTAACCAATTCGTCAGAGTCAGGGAGTTTAAGGCGGCACCCATTTGGATTCGGTTTGTGTTTTAACTGCCAGTAATAATTTCAGCTTTACTACCCTGCCCAATGTATAATGCTTAGATTTAACTGAGAATTAACCACTTTATCCTCAAGCCCCGCATACCATGCTCTCAGTGTGGACAACTCCTGTTCTTGGTCATCTGACCTCAAGTATTAGACATATCCTCTAATTCTTAATCCTGTTCAGACAATTGGACATCTTCTGGTTATGTTTCACTTTCCTTACGAAGCTACTAATTAACTCCCCTCTCCACACCGCTTTAAGAGCGGCCCATGATTGATCAGTATCAGAAATCGTACCCCAATTAAATTTAACTGACTCTTTCAAAAAGATACGAAATCTACCTAAAGTCTGGACATCTTTAAGTATATTGTTATTTAAGGCCCATGTATAAGATCTCTTAGGGATAGAGGACGGGGCCCAAACAATTTTGACTGGAGAGTGGTCAGAAATTACCCTTGGGAGAAATACAGTTTCCTTTACCTCAGAAATAACATATGGCTCACCAAAAATAATCTAACCTAGAAAAAGATTTATGAACCGGTGAAAAGAAGGTATAGTCACGAACTGTAGGGTTAAACAATCTCAAGGGTCTATTAATCCTAAAAGGATATACATTCAGTCAAGGCCTGTTGGGCCAGAGAAGAATGTGATTTCTACTGACCGATCTATCCAATTTATCAGACTGAACTAAGTTCCAGTCACCCCCAATATAAGGCATCTCCTTAAAGGAGATAAGACCACAGCCAGATGGGCAAAGAAGGAGGGTCTGCATTGGGACCATAAATTGACCCCAACACAAGAGGCTCCCTCCAGGTTTGCGAAACAATAATATATCTGCCATTGGGTCAATAATTATGTCCGAATATACAAATGAGACACCACGGGCTATCAGAATTGTCACGTGGCTAGAAGAAGAGTACCCAGCCCCAAACACTTGGCCTACCCATTTTTCTTAAAATGAGAGAGGTGGTCAGAGAGGGATGGGTTTCCTGCAAAAATACAATTGCCGGCTGATAACGATCTAAGTGGTTCAAAATTACATATTTTTACAATTATCTTTCCCCCTTTAATGTTCCAGGAAAGAGGTTCAGGTTAGAGACCATTTATCCTATCTTGCCCTGAGACGGTATATGGATAAGCTGCCCCCACCACATAAACCCAAAAGAAACCAAACCTTTCCACACCCAGCCCCCCACCCCAAAAAATCCTCCCCAACTAAACTGGCAAACAACCACCCCCAGGCCCGAAGCCGACTCTCTTACACTGGTTCAAAGTGCCATAGAGGCAGGCATCCTTCACCCCCACTACAGTCCCAAATCATCAAAATAAACATGCAAACGTGCCGATGTAGAACGCACGTAAATGTTCAATATACACTTACCCAACAAGTGGTAGGATTGCCAATCATTAACTGAATTATTTAAATTAAATAATTAACAGGAGGTCCTTATTTAATGACATTTAAAGAAATAATTAACCCGACGATTAGCGGTGGATTCCCCCTTCCGACCCCCTCTGGGAAAAGAAAAATAACCAAGAAAAACTGAGCAAACACTGAGTAAGGGGAAGTCCCATACCTAATTGAGACATCCCCACCCGCTCAACCACCTCACGATCTAAATAATGACTAAGTCCTAGCCCAGACAGAGGCGGTATCCTATGAAAAAAGGTCATATATAAAATGTAAGCGCTCAGAGGGGGTAGAGAAGGAATACCCTTACCTGGCAAAACCCATGTAGCTTGTCGAATCCTCCTGATCTGATGCTTCCCAAACCACTAATATGAGAAGGGCATGCCAGCTTGAACCTCTCGCCCCCTACCACATAACCAGAACAATAATGCTATATCCAATCCTAACAACAGTGACTTCTAAATTACTATAGGATAAAACTATGCATACAATAAAGTATAGGCATACAACTCCTCTGCTGGACAAAGAGGAAAATAACAAGCTTCTCGTGGACCGAAGAACAACATTAACTAATAACAATCAGTCCCAAAGAGAAATGTCCAACTTATTGGCATAACAAATGTTGAAAAGGGCCTACGAAACCGCAGGATGCAGCCAAATTATTAAAATTACAGTGCAGAGTAAATAAGGCTTCCGTAGCTGTCCAATTACATTCTCATATTGGGCTCCTGAGCCCCTTGAGGTCAGCATAGTCCACACCATGACTTAGCCTTTAGGGAACAGATCAGGCATCAAACCATGAAGAGAAGTTAAAGCTTCATCCGCCGATTCATAACGTTTTGTCCCATCCTTAGTGGTGATCTCAAGCTTAGCTGGATACAGCATACGGTGGCGAATCCCCGCTGCCCACAGCTTTGAGGTAATAGGTCGAAAGGAGGCTCTAGCTTGTCTCATTTTCCAAGTCAGGTCGGGGACTGATGAGCTTTTACCTTCCCAGTGAAATGAAGATAGCTTCTTTGTTTCTCTTAGATATGCTCCTGTCCAAAAATTAAGAAGCTTAAAATGATGGGTCGGGAGGTTCTGTTGATAGGGTTTAGCTCTCAGGGCACGTGTGCCCTCTCGATGATTTTCCGCCCATTTGGTGAAGGGCCTGCAGATTTTTTAAGCAGCTTTTGCAAAAAGAGCAACATATTGGAGCCTTCTTCCCCCTCTGGCAATCCTAGAAGAACTAAATTATTTCGCTGGCTTCGTCCTAGGTCGTCCAGCCGCTCCTCCAACCTCGTTACCATTTTCTTGCATTCACTGATTGTAGGCCTCGACTTCTCCAACGCTCGCTCAATTGATGATATGCGAGCCTCTGTATCCATCACTCGATGGGCAAGCTGGGTCAAGGCAGGTTTAATTTCAGCCATCTCATCTACCAACTTAAATAGCGCTTCCTTTATGACAGATAAATCACTGTAGATTTTGCCAGGCGTGACTTCTTCTGTCTCGATCTGCGGTTGAAGAATCATGGGCGTGGCCTTCGCTCAACTCCTGCTCACCGCCTGCATCATTTCAAAATGCCGGTCGGGTATCGAACAATTCAAAAGAGATCCACAGCTTGTTTAGCCAGGAGAGGTCGAAAAGGGATGGGTTAGAACCACTGAAAACGGGGCAGGTTTGCTGGTTAGATCTGGAGCCCAAACAGCAGCAGCTACTCCTCCATTGGCATCACGTGACCCCCTGTCCTTCAGCATTATGGCAGATCTCCAGCACAACAAAGTTCACTTGCTAGAGTGGAAGTAATGTTTTCTAAACTGATGGGTGAGATTAATGGTCTAAAACCCTCCACCCAACAGAATGCGACCACTCTTGAAACTTTTAGCCAGACAATTGCATTTAATGAGAAAGCAACAGCCTGTAACACCACTACTGTTCATGACCTCTAGGCTACTGTCTGCAATCAAGATCGAACAATTAAATCCCTACAAGCCAAAATTGACTATATTGAAAATCGTAATCGTCGCAAAAATTTACGATTTTTTGGCTTCCCTGAAGGTGTAGAATTAGGAGACACTACTGCGCTTTTATTACATGTGCTGCCTGCAATGCTTAAACTGACTCCTGACCTAATGTTAATCATTGAGCGGTCTCACCGCACTCTGGGTCCCAGGCCAACATCAGACCAGCGACCAGGGCCTGTCATTGCTCACTTCTTGAACTATTCCCACACAGAATTAATACTGAAACGAGCCAGAGAAATGGGGAAACTTCAGTGGTAAGAGTTTAATATTTCCATCTACAGAGTCTTTTCAAAAGCTTTAACTATCAGAAGGAAGGCTTACAATCCACTTAAACAAATCCTCCACCAAAGAAGCATTAAATTTGCTCTACGTTACCCCGTGACACTACGCCTTTTCTCAGGCTCTTCCTTCAAGGATTTTGAAACCCCTGATGCCTTAGCCAGCTATCTAGAGGTCTCTTGCTGCAATCTTACCCCGGAAAGTTCAGCAGCAATTGGCAACCGAACACAGCTTTGGTATCCGCACGGAGGGTGGACGATGAGGTACAGGAACGTGGAGAAAGTGTTGCAGAACTCGCAGCCCTAAGCAGCAACGCCACAACTGATTTGACCCCAAGGTAATCAAATGGCTGCAAGAGAAGCTTTTGTCGGGGCATTATTCTTCAAGACTTTCATGCTGTTCTAGCAAGGTTTCACCCCAAACACCCCAAGCTGCAGCCTCTTACTTGGATCTTTCCCAGCAAATTTCAGATGAACATCCCTCTAATTTGGGCCGTGTGCCTCAGGGATGTATTTCTGCCGATACTTCATGGGCAGAAGTTGTTGCAAGTTCCCTACTCAAATCTTTAGAGCTGCCTAAAAAGAAATGTAGGGCAACGACCAAAAGCAAGAACATCAATAGTCACAATCCTGCTAATAAATCTAAAATGTCATGAGCTTATATGGTCAGTAATATGGTCACAGTTGCTATATCTCGGTAGGTTTTGCTTCCAGGATACTTAAAGGGAGTGCCAGTACACTTTTCTGCCTAGCTGCTAGCTCTACAGTCTATGCTACCTGGTTGCTTTTGCTCCCAGCGGGCAGAAAGCGAGAGCTGTTATCATGGCGTGATCAATTTACTTCTGTTGCAGTGTTTAAACAAGCAGCTTAAAGGTCTTCAAGGGAACTTCGTATACCAGCAATGCTTTTCTAACCCATTATTTTAGTGTTAGATCTTATACATTACCTCACTAAACAGGCTCTGTGTATCTAGCCTTTTACTCTCCAGTTTAGCAGTGCATCAGGTTTATAGTCTTTTGGCTGTTCAGTTGCATATCTTTATTCGGTATGCATCCTGATTATTGCCTTTTCTTTTTCCATATGTGAATTATTATATATTACAAGGCAACTTACCCCTTCCATCTCCTGATGACAGGTTCTTAAGTATTATTGGCAACTGCATTTAATCTATCTCCTTCCCTACGCTCCATTATTCTTACTACCTCCTATTTACAATATGGAACTATCATTAGCACTTAAAGAGGTGGGCTATGTTTGGTGTACTGTTGCAAAGGATTGTCAATCTACATCTTCCTTATGCTCCTTATTTTACTCGAAGCCTACAGGTATTATAGAAATCCGCTGCTGTGTGGTCCCTCCTGTTTTGGGGCTCACTGGTCTAGTCTTCTAGAACTAGTCACCCCATATAACACCTATTTAGGTGATTTTTAAGTAATCGGAGCTGATCTTTACTATGACTGTCTCTTCTGTCTACAGTTATCACCGAAGCCTATACCTCCACATAATCCTGATTTGCATTTGGCTCAGGGCATAAGGGCTTAAATTGACCTCCCCTTTCTTCTTTCCCCCTCAATATTGTATTTATTATGTACTTATTCTGTTGCACTGCAAAGTATACTGAAAGTCACGCTAATATGGTAATGATCTACTATTTCTTTCATTTTTGTTCATTTGCATTCCACCTGGCTCCCTGAATTCCTTGCTCTATGTCTAGGCTGTACTGGCATCTCATATATGGTTCTTTAATTTACTGTTATATCGAGTTGGTATATCTTGTACTATTACTACTAATGTTTATAAATAAGTTCTGGTGTTTAGCTTTATCCATATACCTTGTCCTGTTAACTTAGAATTAAGCTGAGATTATTACAGTCCCCTGCCTTTCTTGGTATTATTCCCTTTCAGTTTAGCTTGTCAGGGATACTTACTTTATTATATTACTGGGATCAGATGTAGGTTTGGGCCGATATTTATAACCGGTCCTCCCTAGTTTCCTCCCTACATCGACACCCCAGAGTGTGGTGAGAGAGTCTCTTAGCCAGTTGGCTGACTCATATCTCCTCACACCCATAAAACGTTTTCTTTGTTATTTAGCTTACTTGTATTGTTGTTGTTGTTAATGACTTTTCTCCTTCCCCATCTCTATTCTAACTTTAATAAGATATCTGTGCTACTCATGTATCATACATCTCACTTTTTTTGGCTTGAATGTTCCTGCCACTCTCTGCATATACGTAAGCTCTCTATATTGTATTCTAACCATCCTCTGCCTCATTTATTTGTCCCTTCACAGTCCAGCGATTATTCCCTTTCTTTAACACTAACAATATGAGTGACATACTTTTATATACATGAAATGTGAAGGGATTTAATTCTCTTTGTAAGCGGAAGCAAATTCTTTCACATCTCAAAAAAGATAAAACACAAAATTATTAGCAGAGGATGTTCATAGACTTAAAAAAGATTGGGTCGGTCAGATCTATGAATCATCCTATACCTCGAAAAAATAGAGGAGTTGCTATTCTTGTTCATGAGAGTCTTAAATGGTCCCTTGTAAACTCTGTTTCCGATACTGATGGCAGATGGTTGATGGTCAAACTGAATACCAACTCTGGTCCTCTTCTGATTGTTAATGTCTATGCATCCAACTCTGATTCCCCAGAGTTTTTTCATAATTTAGCTAAACAGATTCTATCCTTTAACACTGATAATACACCAGTTATTCTTGGAGGGGATCTTAACTTAGCTTTAGAAGCCAGCATTGACAGATGTAGCCCCACTACAGAGACCCACCCTAGAAGTATTAAAACCCTTTCATTACTAATGCAAGATGTTGGATTAGCTGATGTATGGCACCTCCTTCACCCCCGTGATTGAGAATTAACTTCTTACTCCTCTCTACATAAGACATACAGTAGAATTGACTACTGGTTAGCCTCTCCTGTTATAATGGAAAAAACTATTGATTCATCCATCTCTCCCATCATAATCTCGGACCATTCCCCTGTCAAATTGCAACTTTTGTGGGGCCCATTAGCACCTAAATCTTCTTACTGGCTGCTGGACCCTCTCCTTCTCAAGGATCCCAATTTCTTACCCATGATCAAAGCACAAATTCAGGACTTCCTCTTTCACAATACCCCAACCGAATCTTCTATGTCCTCTGTATGGGAAGCTCTTAAAGCTACAATTCGAGGGAAAATTATCAGTTATGCTGCACATAGGAAAAGAGTAAGGGAACAACAGCTGGCTGACTTGGAAAAATCTCTTAAGGCTAAAGAGAATTTATACTTTTCTTCTAATAAGCACTGTCCTGATTCTCAACTTCATCTTGAAATTCTTCAACTTAGAGTTAAAATTAACTAATTAATTTCTCGTAAAACCGAACTGGCCTTCTTTAAACTTAAATATAAGTTTTGGGAACACGGCGATAAAAATGGGAAACTCCTCTCTTACCAGCTCAAAGCACAATGAATGGAACAACACATCCTAAGCCTAAAAGATGAACAGGGTACGATTCACTCCGACAACCCGTCTATAAATCGTATCATGAAAACCTTTTATCAAAAACTATACTCTAACACAAATCCTCCATCTACTTTACAAATTCAACAGTTCCTTAAATCGTTACATCTTCCTCATCTTTCTACTCTTGAAACAAATTCTTTAGATGAACCCTTCTCGCTTCAGAAATCCAAGCTTTGTCTTCCTTGAAATCATGCAAATCCTGTGGTGACAGATTCCTGTCGATTTCTATAAAATGCTTTCCGACACCTTATGTCCCCTTCTTCTTAATGTTTATCAAGAAGCTTCCAGTACTGGCAAGCTTCCCCCATCTTGCACCAAAGTAGTCATAACCCTAATCCCTAAGAAAGAAAAAAAACCTACTCACCCTGCAAGTTACAGGCCCATCTCTTTATTAAACATGGATGGGAAGATATTTGCTAAACTACTAATTTCTCGACTTGAATCCTTGATTCCCAAGCTAACTCACTGTTTGTAAGCTGGTTTTATTAAACATAGATCTGGCTCTGATCACCTATGTTCCTTATTTAATTTAATTCACAAAGCCAAATCCCTCAAGACACCAGCTGCAGCCATAGCTATTGATTTCGAGAAGGCCTTTGATTCCTTAAACTGGGACTACCTTCATCAAGTTTTATCTTATTTCGGTCTTTCTCATACCTTGTGCTCCAGGATCAAGCTATTAAATAATTTCCCTGTTGCTGAAGTACTTACTAATTCCACCCTTTCCTCTTACTTTCATCTTGCAAGGGGAACTACACAAGGCTGTCCCCTGTCACCTTCCCTGTTTATTTTAGCCATGGAACCCCTGACTGCTTGTTTACGTCAATCTTCTGGCATTATGGGCATACCTGTGAGTAATTCAAGATATGTTTCTCTGTCCTACGTGGATGACCTCTTAATCTTACTCGAAAACCTGAATGAGGCTGTGCCCCTGTTGGTTGATTTGCTTAATAATTTTACTAAAATTTCTTGCCTTGCTTTGAATTATGGCAAATCACAAACTATGCCCCTTAACGACCACTGTAAAGCCTTTATGAACATACCTCTTGGATTCTGCTGGTCACCACAGGGTATAACATATGTAGGAATCAAAATTACTAGTAACTTAGGGAAGATATGGGACATTAACTTTAACCCCCTATTTGATAACATCAAAACAATTCTGGACAGATGGAAGCTTCTTAACCTCTTTTTCATGGGGAAAATTGCAGCCATTAAGATGTCCATTTCTCCTAAGATTCTATATCTGTTTGCCAATGTTCATTTAGTCTTGCTATCCTCCTTTTTTGCTAAAATTGATAAATTAATAGGTAACTTTATCTGGGATGGGAAACCACCGAGATTTAACTGCAACAAACTTTGATCACATTGGAAAAAAGGGGGATTTGGACTCCTCTGGTTCAAAGGCTACCTCTGGGCTTTCCAAATGGCCCAAACCATTAAATGGTTTCAGAAACCCTCCCCTCACTCACTGCTATGGGTTGCAATGGAATCCGCATTGTGCCCGGGAGGAGTTCCCACTTCCTTCATTTTTAATCCCATTTCCTCTAAACTAAAATCTCACCCGACTATATCATCCTCTGTTCTTTATTGGAAACTAACCCACAAATTCCTGAAATCCAATCCAACACCCTGGTTTTATGCCCTCTTGTGGGGCAATCCACTGCTTACTCTAGAAGATCACCCAATTTTCTGTCATACATGGAGGAAAAAAGGCATTTTCTTTCTCGGAGATATCTTGGACCAGAATTCACTCACTCTTGGATCATTCTCAGACTTACAGGTTACATGGAAACTTCCTAAACAGGACTTCTGGAAGTTTTTACAAATTCGGGCAGCTTATAACTCTCTCTCTAGTTTAGTGTATAGGCATACTCTTCTAAACCCATACATCTCGCACTGGACTAATTTATCAGTAAAATTAAATAGCTCCATTTACAAAGACATTATTGATAATCTACCTGATCAGTCTATACAGGCCAAAAATAAATGGAGTACTCTTCTTAAACTACAATATTTCAGACGCACAACGGAGTAATTGTTGGAGTATTGCACATAATACCTTTAAAGATGCCCGTAGTTCTTTAATACAAACTAAAATCCTACATCTTTGGTATAGAACCCCCTCTGTGCTTCAACGAATGGGCCTATTAAATAATAATAATTGCTGGTGCTGCAATTTGGCCAACAGGGATCTACTTCATATCTTGTGGTCTTGCACTCCCATTAACAAGCTCTGGCATAAAGTCTGCTTACTTGCCTCCAGAGTAACAGGACAAAAACTACCTTTTGACCCCAAGCTATTCCTTCCAGGCATCCTTATCCCCAGTAGCTCTCTCCGCTCACAAGCACATTTTAGATGGCTAAATATACTTTCTCTTTCTGGTCAAACTTCTGAGTCATATGAAATGGAAATCAACTCTGGTGCCTTCTCTTTCAAATGTTCTTCAAAGCCTCTCTCAGTATGCCTCCCTAGACTGATTATCTCATGTTGCTCATAACCGACTCACTGTATATGACAGATGTTGGCAGCATTACTTCAAGTACATCGAACCTAGTTCTTCTAGACCCTAATTCTTAGGGATATTTAGCCTTACTTCTTATTTTGCTCTCAGATTAGGTTTTCTCGAAACTTTTGTGCACAGATTCCTCCTCTTTTTTCCCTTCTTCCCTGTTTTCTCCCTCTCTCCTTCCCTTATTCCTTTCTTTTTCTCTCTTCTTTCTTTCCTTGCACACTTTTCTCTTATCTTCACCTCTCCATTACTGAACATTGTTCATATTACCACATTTATCACTTTTTGCAATTTACTGAATGCCTTGCCATAGCCTGCCCTAGCATGTATTTCGTACATGGTTGCTATTTCTCATCCTATAATACCCTACTGATTGTAACCCTTGTGCTCTCCACTTACATCCTGTCTAGGTTTGTGTTTTATTATCAATACATGTATATAAGGCTTCTCCAATATGTTTACCCTAAATACTGTGTTTTGTTAAGTGATATTTTATACCTTACATGGAGGATAGTCTTCTATTGTATTAGATATGTGCTTTCTTATATACTCGAATTTCAATAAAAAGATAAAGTGAAAAAAAAAATCAAAGACAATACATAATTTTTAGAGAATCTGATCATGAGGGTTTTTTTTTATTCAAGGTGAGACGATTACAAACTGGCGCTGGATAGTCCTAGATGGCCCTGTGGACACAATCTGGGTGGAAAACCTTAACACAGTATTAGATGACACCAAAACCCTGTGCCTTGCTAATGGTGAACGGATCAGCTTACTACCAGGAATCAGAATGGTGTTCGAAGTAGACAGCCTTTCCCAGGCCAGCCCAGCTACTATCAGCAGATGTGCAATGGTTTATATGGTAATGTTAGCCAAAGTCTTTTATGATTCATCTTGTGTATTTATTTATTTATTTCAATCTAGGATTACAATAACTTTGAGCCGAGGCTCTTTTACAAAGGTTCCACGTCAGCGTGTGCAACATTTAGACCTTTTTATATTCAATAAATAGTAAGAAGTACAGTTGCAAAATAAGAGGTTTTTCTTTCCATTTCTGTGAAACATACTTGTGAATTGTTTAATGAAAACCATGCCACAAAATATTCATAGATTCACAGATACAATTCCAAGAAACTATATATATTTTTAAATGCTTAGTGTATCACACTAGGACTCACTGTAATTCTGTCTTCTTATACAGGATCCAATTGATCTTGGTTGGAAGCCCTATGTTAATACATGGCTTTCTCGGGTCTCGGCAGAGCTGCCTCAAAGTGGAGTGGATTATCTTCAGACGATGTTTAACAAGAGTCTAGCAGAAGGACTAAACTTTGTAAAGAAACACCGAAAACTGCAGCCATTTCCTGCACAAGAGATGGGGATTGTGATGATGCTCTGCAGTATTCTTGGTGCCTTTTTGGACTTTATGAGCAAGAATGGGGGATTTGGCGAAAGTAAGTATAAGCATGGTTTTGGATAGCATTGCAAAGAGAGGGTCAGTCTGCAGTTCTACTTGCAGATTTGGGATTCGTCCAGAAAATGTTAGCATCTCAAAGCTGTTGAGTGAGGCTGGCCCAGTGGATTGGCAGTGGAGCTACTGCCTGTCATGCCGGCCACTGGGGTTCTGGCTTAGACTCTGGTCATCAAGGGATGGCCAGAGGAGGGAAGACTGAGCATCTGGAGGACTTCACTCCTCCCTTGGTGTGTGGAACCAGACATCCCGCTTGGCAGCTACCAGCCAGTGTAGACATGCATGGGATAGGCACATGGGTATAATAAAAAGAGGCATGAGAGGGAGGAGGGAACCGTGACCAAATACCAAACCGTGACCATGATGCAGGGATAGGCAGGGAGAATAGGGCAGACTAGATGGGCCTACCAGTCCTTTTCTACCAATTTCTATGTTTCTATGCTAGTAGTGCAGCAGGGAGTCTTGGTGCACCGGCGCTTGAGATGTCTGGATATGTGTACATGTAGAGACACACACATGCACTTGCGTCACTGCAGTGGGCGGTACTAGGAGATGGGTGAAAAATGGAGGAAAACACTGATGCCAGGATGATGCACTAGCCCACTACATGCCCTGCACTACTAAGTGCAGCTCCTATCTGGACATGAACATCAGGAGGGGGGATGCCCTCCCTCTTCTGGCCCTGCCCTGGGGAATTCTGTGGGGGATCACTGGAGCTGGTAAGTCGTGGGAAAGGTGACTGACAGGATTGGATGGGTTAGAGCAGCAGGGGGCCATAAGGAAGTAGGAGGATAAAAATCTATTGTATGTGGGGGGAAAGGCTGTTGAGTGGTTTTGTGCTGCATTGGAAAACAGTACAAAACAATATAATTTTTGTACGGCATCATCTATACAAATCATTACTCAGAACTCTTCACAGAGAAACTAGTAAAAGGAAAATCAGTATACAAAAATATAAAGGAATGCATTTTAACAGAAACAAAACAAACTACTGTATAATGCCCAGGAAATGTATATTGTTCATGTACAGAAACAGACACAAGATAGCTAATTAAGAGTACTTGGCTATCAGTAGACATAAAAAATCTGAATGCTTCGAAGTCACGTTTGTATATTCCATTTTAAAACAGCAGTTAACAAAAAAAAATATTTGATTTGCAGTTAGGACAAACCATAACGTGAATATATCTGATTTGTTTTTTGCTTCATTTAATCTCTGATGCAAGATATAGAGAATACTGGACAGGCAACTATGCACAACCAGTGTATTCTGCCACAGAGGGATTCTGATTCCCTCTGACCTCGACAGCAAAACTCGAGAGGTCCATGAGAATCAGACCCCCGAGGTGGCAAAACACACTGGTTGTGCATAGAATTGCTCATCCTGTATTTTTTATAGTGTATAGTACTGTGTGAAATATGTGTTTGTGAGTTCTTTTGCTTTCAAAATGAAACTGACTCGGGCAGTCTCTAGAGGTTCTAGAATGCTGTTCTGCCACAGTAGGGTAGAATCACATTCCATGACCTTTGAACTGTGGTACAACATCATTTTGAAAGGGGTGGAATGCTGTAGAGAACAACACTCCACTATACACTATAGAGGATTCTGAAGTTCTTAAAAGGTATTGGTCCTTTGCCAGGTCCACCATCATAGATGTAATAAGATCAGTTTGGTGTTGTGCTGTTGACCATCAGAGTCATGTGCTAGCAACACCCTAACTATTTCCATTATAAATACACTAGGTGCAGTTGGTGTGTGATCTCTGGGGAGAAGATTTTTGAAAGGTGCTAGGGGCTGCCATCTTTATAGTAAATCCACGTAAATTACAACAGTTGTAATTTCATTTTCATTTTATTATTTACCCTGGAAAAACACACTGAGCAACACTGCCCTTTTTCAAGTGCGACCAACATACTACAAAACAACATAAAATGCATACAGTAAAATACAAATGCAAGTATTATTTAAAACCCCAGGGAATCATACTGTATTCTGACATATGCAGTATGGTCTCACCATAGGACTGCCCCGGAGCCAAAATGGTTAGTACAACCTAAGCTAATGATGGGATGCTTGGCTCGAGCTCAGTTTTCAAACAACCGTCCCTGGAACCATCATATTATTTACTGTACGTGCCTAAGTAAGACACCTCGGAGAGCTCTCATTCATCTTTTTTGAAGATTTTATTTTCTCGGTTTTTAAAAGTACTAATTATTTCTTTTCATTTTTAAAGCACTGTCCTTGGTATTACAGGTAGGGGAGTTTAGATTTAGTGTTGTTTCGGTAAGTTTATCAGTTCCTTGCCAGTTATTCATAACATCAGAATCCCTCTATGGCTTTTGTTTATGTTTTCTTAGGTACATATTTTAGAAAATTGACTTCTCTGGGCCGGTTTCTTATTTACATTTAATTTGTGCTGGGAACCGGGATAACTCTTGGTTCTCGCTTCGGTTGCTGAGCCAACTGCCAAAAAAAAAAAAAAAAAGAGAGAAGTCTTTGTTTACAAGTGTGTGTATTTGACTCAGAGAAACCCAGTTCAAGGTTTTTTTTAATATCATGTCACAACCCAAGAACAGCACCGGCCCTACAGGTTTTCAGCATTGCACAGAGTGTGGTGAACCATTAGCTAAAGCTGGTCCGCACTTAATTTGTGTTTTCTTCCTAGGGTTTGACCATCTGAACGCAAATTGTGAAATTTGTAAAAACATTCCCCAGTTGACGCTTGATAGGCGATTGAACCAACTGAGGGAAAAGATATCTGATAAGGCTGTTGACCCAGCCTCGGATAAACTGACTCCTTCTCACTCTGAAGAAAACCCCAAGGAACTGGACAAACAGCCTCTGACAAGGGTGAAGGATCCCTGGGAAGAAAGAAAACCATAGAGACTGCCACTGAACCAGCAACATCTGCTATAAAGAAGAAGAAGGAAAACACTCAGGGAAGGAACCACAACCGACAAATCTGTCGGTTCCTACCACTGAGGAGATTGCTAATGCCATCAGGATAATCCAGTTGCTGTAAACTGGTACCTCGGTTCCGGTTCTGTGACCTGGTTCACATCATCCATTGGTTCAAACTGTGGGTCCCTCCTTGGGTCCCTGTTCCTCTGAACGTTACCCTGATATTTATGGTGATAATGATAATGATAAAGGGGAGGATGATGATGAGGATTTTGGGAGCCACGTGAACCAGATGTTTCCCCTGATCCTCAACGCCCTGACTCCCCTGATAAGGGACCTGAGGATTTTACCTCACATTTTGCTTTCATGAAACAGGTATCACAGACTCTGGACTTCTCCACTCAGGAATCCAAAGAGTATGAGGAGGAGACAGATTACATGGAAATGATGGATGTACCAGCAACTAAGAGGTTGCTACTACTCATTCATAAGTCCCCTGAGAGACAAGCCACTAGAGTTTTGCAAACCCCCACTTCCATTTCCCCAGTGGACAAGAAGATGGGTAGGAAGTACTGGGTGGCCATGGCTGGAGCTGAGTTCCTTTTAGGGCATCCCAGTCATGAAAGGGTGGTGCAGGCTGCTGCATATGATAAGGCAGGCATTCCACTGGCATCACAACTACCTGATAAGGATTCTAGGAAAATGGATTCTATGGCCAAGAAGTCTTACTTGGGTTCTTCTCTGGCTATTAGGCAGGCCACTTACATGGCCTATGTTTCCAGATACCAGAAAAGTCTCTGGAATATGGTTTTGGAAATTGCTAAGGCCTGCCCTGCTCCCATGGCATCTGATCTAGCTGAGGCTGCGAAAAGGGGCATAGAGGCTTCCAAGTACCAATTTTGGATGGCAGTGGATGCCATTGACATTGCAGCCAGACTGATGGCAACTTCAGTGTCCCTATGGAGATTTGCTTGGCTAAGGGCCACTAACCTATCCCAGGACACCCAGGCAAAGGCCTTGGATTTTCCTTGCGAACCCACATCACTGTTTGGTGAGCAAACAGAGGCCTACATGAAAAAGATGGATGAGTACAAGGTGGCTTACAAGAGTGCTGCTGCTAAGAAAAAGACAGCAATACCTCATAAGTACCAGAGTAAAGGGTGTATGGGTAGAACGAACTACAGACCTTTCTTCCAGACTCAGGCTGTCCCAGCCTATCAACCACAGAGAGGGTACTTCAGAGGCAGAGGCAGAAGGGACAGCAATCGAGTTGGCCCCAGTTCCCAGCCAAGTGCACAAGCAAAGCAGACCCCCTGAGGGGTCTGCCAGGGTCACCTCCCCATTCCCAGTAGGAGGCAGGCTGGTTCTCTACCTTCAGGCTTAGAAATCCATCACCACAGACAAGTGAGTCCTGGAGGTAGTGAGCCAGGGTCTTGCTCTCAGCTTCAAGGTCTTACCCAAGCTGAGGGCAAGAGTCTTCAGACCTGCCACCCTGTCAGAAGCAGTTCTATTGGAGGCGGAAGTAGCAAACCTCCTTCAGGAGAAGGCAGTGGAGCCTGTTCCCTTGGCCCAAAATGGGAAGGGACTCTACTCAAGATACTTCCTCACTCTAAAGAAATCGGGAGTGGTGACCCATACTGGATCTCAGACATTTAAATAGGCATTTGACAAAGCCAAAGTTCAAAATGGTCACTCTGGCTACCATTCTCCCTACACTCGGGCAGTAAGACTGGATGGCATCCCCTGGACTTAAAGGGTGCTTGCTTCCACATTCCCATCAGGCAGTCCCACAGAAAGTACCTCAGGTTCAGATTGCCATTAGGCCATTACCAGTTCAGAGCCATGCCTTTCGGCCTGACGTCTGCTTCAAGAGTGTTTACAAAGTGCCGAGCAGTAGTGGTAGCACACTTAAGGAGGCAGGGAGTTACATTCTTCCCATACGTAGATGACTGGCTAGTGGTAGGCCAGTTCCCCCAGCAGGTCAAAGAGGCACTGACGACCACTCAGGATACCCTGCAGTCCTTAGGCTTCCTGGTAAACCAAAAGAAGTCAGTGCTGAGACCAGTTCAGCTCCTGGAATTTATAGAAGCAGAACTGGACACACTAAGAGGAAAGGCATTCCTCCCTCAGGTGAGGGTGGACAGTCTCGTACATTTGGCCAGCTCCTTTCAGCTGCATATTCCCAGACCAGCAAGGCACTTTCTCCAGCTGTTGGGACACATGGCTGCAT
This sequence comes from Neoceratodus forsteri, assembly GCA_016271365.2. Taxonomy (NCBI): domain Eukaryota; kingdom Metazoa; phylum Chordata; order Ceratodontiformes; family Ceratodontidae; genus Neoceratodus; species Neoceratodus forsteri. The sequence continues at coordinate 245,488,457 of CM057451.1, forward strand.
CAACAGCAACAGTGCCAGGTTCCAGATGAGGGACATCCAGTTCCATCTCAGATCTCACTGGCCACAGAGAAGAGATTCAAACAACATGAAGTCTTGCTGTATTCTGACTATTGCAGTTAGGTCCTGCCTTTCAACTGCCCCGGAGAACAAACAGTTAACTTCCATGGCCAGCATGGAACGTTCAGCGTGAGCTCGGTTGAAGCCCCTGTCTGCTGTTGTTTAAACTCCAACCATCAGATTCTTTACTCCGCCTCACTGAACAGTCGCTCAGGAGATTTCTCCTTTGCTCGGTTCAAAAAAGTCGGTTAAAGTGTCGTTTTTCGCTCGGTTTCTACCAAATTTCTGCTACCGAATCTGTCCGTTTAAGTCTTCTGTGGTACCGTGAGTACTAGATAGGTTTTGCATTTAGTTTCTGTGTGGAACTTGTAAATTTCGGATTGGTTCGGCTGAACCGATCAGATTAGTTTTAAAAAGTTTGTGAGTTTACTTAGAGTGTGGTAACCAGTCCGTATCGGTTCTTAAAAAAACGGATTTTATTACATTTTTTCCAAGACCCGTGACACGGTCAGGAACCGAAAGGGAGTCTTGCCTGGCGGATTGCCGAAAAAAGGGTAAGTTTTAGATAGGATTGGCCATGTCTGAGAAACCCAAGAAAAAAACCGGGCCCACTGGGTTTCAACACTGCAGTGTGTGTGTGGGGAAGCCTTTGCTAAGGCTGATCCCCACACCACCTGTGTTTATTGTCTGGGGTTTGACCACCTCGATTCAGACTGCCAAATTTGTAAGAATTTTCCCAAAGCTACCCTGGATAAGAGAGTAGGTAGACTGAGGGAAAGGGAGGCCGAGAAGTCCGCTGACCCGGATGGCCAGCCCGTTTGGTTCTGACCGAACCAGAAGGAGTGCCCTCTGACCAGGGCGAAACTTCTTCCGGCAAAAGGAGAGCCGATTCTGAGGAGTCAGTTCCAGTTAAGAGGAAGAGAAGAGATGAATCATCCGGTTCGTATCCAGAAATTCATACTCTGACCGCTGATGAGATAGCCAAAGCGATAAGAATAGTACAATTGCTAACTTCGGTTCCAGCCGAACCGGCACCATCTGGCAGGGGCTCGGTTCGGTCGGTTCCCACGGTTCCAGATTACACTTCAGAAGAATTTTATGAACCGGAGGAGGAGGAGGGAGAGTAAGAGGATGATGATGGTGATTATGAAAGTCTGGATGTGCCTATTGACCCGGACATCTCCCCAGATAGACCTTCAGGTGTTTCTCCTCCTAGGCTTTCTGAGTCCCCTTCCCACTTTATGTTTTACAAAAAGTGGCTGAAACCCTCCACTTCCAATGGAAGAAGCAGTAGAGGATCAGGAGGAGCCTGATTTTGTTGAAATGATGGACATCCCAGAGTCAGGACTGTCTGTTCCCCTCCATAAATCTTTTGGGAAACAGACAATTAAAATTATAAAGACTCCTAACTCCATACCTCCTGTGGACAGACGAATGGATAAGAGGTACACTCTCTCAGGATCAGACACGGAGTTCCTTTCTCAGCAATGCAGCCATGTTGGCGTAGTGCAGGCTGCTGTCTGTGATAAGGCAAATATTCCCTTGGCATCACACCCCCCAGATAAGGACTCCAGGAGGATTGATGCCATGGCAAAGAAACAGTACATGGCAGCATCTTTGGGACTCAGGCAGTCTAACTATATGGCCTACACAGCTAGATACCAGAAGTCCAGATGGGACACTGTGCTGGCTCTGGCTAAACAGGCCCCTGACCAGATTGCCAAGGAGCTGGAGCAGGTGGCTGCAGATGGGACTGAGGCATCCAAGGTGCAATTTCATGCTGCTGTGGACTCCATTGATGTTTCATCTAGAGTCATGGCTACATCTGTGGCCCTTCGGAGGATGGCTTGGCTCAGATGTACTAGCCTATCACAGGATACCCAGGCTAAGGCCATGGATTTCCTTGTCATTTGTAATTCTCTGTTTGGGGAGCAGACAGAGAGCTACATGAAAAAGATGGACGAGTACAGGACCACCTACAGGAGTGCTCAGGCCAAAGAAAGGCAAGCCACTCCTCAAAGGCAGCAGTCCAGGGGCAGGCCTTTTCAAAGGCCTTTTTACCAAGCCCAGGCCTCCTCTTCTTCCTATGCTCAGAGGGGGTTCTTCAGAGGGAGAGGCAGATGGGGAATGAGCAGGCCTGCTTCCACCCCTCAGCCTAAAGCCCCTGCCAAGCAGACACCCTGATGGGTCTGCCCGGGCCGATTCTCCAATACCTGTAGGGGGCAGGCTGGCTTACTTTGTCCAGGACTGGAAGTCTCTGACATCAGACAAGTGGGTCCTGGAAGTAGTAAGCCAGGGACTGGTTCTCAGCTTCAAAAATTTCCAAGATGAGAACCAGATCCTTTCCACCTGCAAATCCATCAGAGACCCTTGCCCTAGAGGCAGAGGTTTCTTCCCTCCTGGCTCTCAGAGCCATAGAAAGGGTTCCTACCCTACACAAGGGCAAAGGATTGTACTCCAGGTACTTCCTAACCCCCCAAAAAACAGAAGAATGGCGGCCCATCCCGGATCTAAGATATCTGAACAAGCACCTTTTAAAACCAAAGTTCAAAATGGTGACTCTGGGAATAATTCTGTCCTCTCTAAGGCCAGGGGACTGGCTAGCCTCCTTGGACCTCAAAGATGCCTATTTTCACATTCCCATCAGGTGCTCCCACAGAAAGTACCTTGGGTGCGAGTTGCCCTCAGGCCACTATCAGTTCAGAGCAATGCCTTTTGGCCTAACATCAGCCCCAAGGGTGTTCACAAAGTGCCTGGTAGTAGTGGTTGCTTTCCTAAGGGGAAAAAAAGATCTCCATCTTTCCATACTTGGACGACTGGCACATAGTGGGTCAGTCTCCAGACCAAGTCAAGTCACATCTGCAAATAACTCAGCAAGTGCTGACTTCCTTAGATTCCTCTTCAACCTTCCAAAGTCAGTTCTCGAGCCAGTACAGCTCCTCACCTTCATAGGGGCGGAGCTCGATACAACTAAGTGCAAGAGCCTTCCTTCCCCTGGACAGGGTAAGGACCCTTATGGAACTGGCCTCTTCATTCACCCTTCAGGTGTCTTGACCAGCAAGGCATTTCCTGCAGCTTCTGGGCCACATGGCAGCCTCTACAGCAGTGGTCCAGGGAGCAAGATTTCAGATGAGGGACATTCAGTTCCCCTTAAGAGCCTTCTGGTCCCAATGAAAGGATTCCTTTACCAAACTAGTCCCAGTGACTCGAACCCTGATCCAGGCTTTGCAATGGTGGCAGGATCAGGACAATTTGAGACAAGGAGTTCCTTTTGTCACTCAGTCTCATTCAGTGATACTCACCACAGATGCCTCCCTGCTGGGCTGGGGAGCCCACCTGGGGGTTCTTACACCCAAGGGCTGTGGTCACCTCAAGAATCTCTGCTTCACATCAACCTCTTGGAACTCAGAGCAGTGTTTCTGGCACTTCAAGCCTTTTCCAAATCTGTACAGAACAAGGTGGTCCAGATCGGAACAGACAGTACCACCACAATGTGGTACATCAACAAGCAAGGAGGCACTCAGTCTACGGCCTTGTGCACAGAAGCAATGACGTTGTGGTCCCTGGCCTATTCCCTGCAAACCTCTCTGATAGCAGTTCACCTCCCAGGGAAGGACAATATCCTAGCAGATGCTCTCAGCAGGATATCCCAGGGCCATCACGAATGGATCCTAGATCCCCTAGTTTTGAAAGTGATTTTCTCGAGATGGGGCACTCCACAGATAGATCTTTTTGCAGCCCCAGACAATCACCAACTTCCTCTCTTATGTTGCAGACCCCCAGTCTTGGACTCAGTCCCCCTGGATGCTCTGATTCTGAATTGGGAAGGGACATTTCTGTATGCTTTCCCCCTTTCCCTCTCCTGTTCAGAGTGTTAGTCAAGATCAGGTCACAACCATGGAAAGTGATTCTGATTGCTCCAGACTGGGCCAGACAGCCCTGGTACCCCCTGTTGCTGTCCTTAGCAGTCCACCTTCCCCTGTCCCTTCCCAGGAATTACAACCTGTTGACATCCTCTCGGGAGGATTTGGTATCCGAACCTCAAGTCTCTCAATCTCAAGGTACGGCTCTTGAAGAGTTAGAGTTTGCTGATCTGCACCTTTCTCAAGGGGTTCTGGATATAGACATAGACAGTGTCGGCAGATAAGGGCCTATGGCCCACCCAGTCTGCCCATTTAAGTTTGTAAGTTCAGTTTATGTTTTCCAGGAAGTCTGTTGCCCCTTACCCCTGACCTCCAGAATTCCTTTATGTCTATCCCATGCATTCTTAAATCCCGTGATTGTTTCAGCCCCCACCACTTCCTCTGGCAGGGTGTTCCACTTGTCCACCACCCGCTCTGTGAAGAAATTCTTCCTCACGTTTCCTCTGAATCGTCCTCCTCCAACTTCATCCATGCCCTCTAGTCCTGGAACATCTTTTTCGCTTAAAATAGTGCATTCCTGCACCCTGTTCCTCCCTGTAAGATACTTGTATGTCTCTATCATATCCTCTCTCCTCCTCTCCTCCAGGGAGTACATGTTCAGTGCCTTCAACCTGTCCTCATAGGACTTGTGATGCAATCCATGCACCATCTTTGTTGCCCTCCTCTGAACCTTCTCTACCCTGTCTATGTCCTTACGAGGTAAGGTCTCCAGAACTGCACAGTGTACCCAGGTGTGGCCTCACTAGTGTCTTGTATAGTGGAATTATGACCTCCCTTTTCCTGCTGGTGATGCCCTGCCTATGCATCCCAGCATCCTATTTGCTTTACCTGCTGCCTTGTCACACTGTTTCTCTGCCTTGAGGTCATCAGAGATGATAACTCCAAGATCCCTTTCCTGCTTGGTGCATGCTATATCCTTAAGGCTTTTCGATAGCCTTCCACCAGAAAGACTTACAACTCCAAATGGAAAAGGTTCACTATTTGGTGCTCTAATAAGCATATTTCTCCAGAATCTGCGGGGTTGCCTACAGTTCTGGACTATATGGTCCACCTTAATGGCTTAGGACTTAGGCCAGCTACACTTAAAGTGCATTTGGCAGCTGTTTCTGCCTTCTTGTCAGTAGGCAAGCCCTCTCCTCTGTCAGCCCATCCTGTGTTTTGTCAGTTCTTCAAGGGATTGCTGCACACCAATCCCCCCCCCCTTTAGGGACCCTGCTCTTGCTTGGTACCTTAATGTTTGCATTGCTCAACTTATGCAACCACCCTTTGAGCCTTTGTCCTCTGCAGAGCTTAAGTACTTGACTTGGAAAACTGTGTTTTTGGTAGCCATTACCTCTGCCAGGCATATCAGTGAATTGCAAGCCGTGTCAGTGGAGCCTGATTTCATCTCTTTCCATAGAGATAAAGTGGTCCTAAGAACTGGTATCCGGAAGTTTTTGCCTAAGGTGGTTTCAGATTTCCACCTTAATCAGTCTGTCTCTCCCTGTTTCTTCACTGACCATTCCTCCTCTGGATAGAAGGCTAGCTGCTTGGATGTTAAAGGGCCCTCAGCTACTACATAGAGCGCACCAAGGGTCACAGGTTTGAGTCCCTCCAGTTGTTCCTCACATATGGAGAGGTCGTAAAGGGCAAACCTGCCACTAAGAGATCTATTGCCAGGTGGATTGTCTCTTGTATACAATTCTGCTAAGAAAAACTGGGTAGAACCCCACCCTCAGGCCTGAGGGCTCACTCTACTAGAGGTACAGCTGCTTCCCTGGCTGCTGCCAGGGATATTCCTATCTTAGAAATTTGTCAAGCAGCCACCTGGAAAACAGTCCATACATTCACTAAGCATTACTCTCTGGATATCCAGGCTATGAGTGATGCTCGGTTTGGCACAGCAGTACTTCAGAGCTTATTCCCAAAGTAGGTTCTGTCCCTCCTCCATGGAGGTACTGTAGTAGTCTACAATAGTCAGAATACAGCAAGACTTCATGTTGTTTGAAGAAAAATTACTCACCTTAGTAATGTTGTTTCTTCTAATGGAGTCTTGCTGTATTCTAACTCCCCACCTCCCCTCTCAGAACCTGGTTTTCGGATGTGGGTGGGCAGGAGCAGTGTTGGCACCTAAGGGTGCCCCTTTCACCCTCCTTTACTTTGGGTGTGTGTTGTGTTTTGTTTTTGGGTTTCCTGACTTGAGTCTTTGCTTTGAAACCAAAAACCCTTTTTATAAGTTAGTTGCCAGTTGGCTAGTGTGAGTTTTACAGTTTCACACAGAACTTCTGGTAGTATTGCTCGTAAAGATCTGACGGTTGGAGTTTAAACAACAGCAGACAGAGGCTTCAACTGAGCTCGCACTGAATGTTCCATGCTGGCCATGGAAAGTTTAACTCTTTGTTCTCCGGGGCAGTTGAAAGGCAGGACCTAACTGCAATAGTCAGAATACAGCAAGACTTCATTTGAAGAAACAACATTACTAAGGTGAATAATTTTTTCTTCCCTGTCAAAGATGGTCCCAGTCACAGGAACTCTTCTTCAAGCACTCCAGTGGTTGCAGGAAAAGGACAACCTCAGTGAAGGTGTGCCTTTCCTTCAGCAACCACCAACAGCAGCGCTAACAACGGATACCTCCCTCCTAGGATCGGGTACTCACCTGGGGGAGCACACCGCACATGGTACTTGGCTTCAGCAGGAGTCTCTGCTTCACATAAACCTGCTGTCACTCAGGGCAGTTTGCCTAAGCATTCAGTCCCTTGCCTCAATGCTACAGGGCAAGGTAGTACAAGTCAGAACAGACAACACAACCACAATGTACTACATCAACAAGCAAGGAGGCACATGGTCATTCCCACCTGTGCACAGAGGCCATGAAAGTATGGAATTTGGCTTACTCCCTAGGGATGTCCCTGTCAGCAGTTCATCTCCCAGGGAAGGACAATGTCCTCACAGATGCCCTCTGCAGAGTCAACCAGAATCACCACGAGTGGTCACTAAACAGGCAAATCCTGCAAATTATGTTCAGACGGTGGGGCACCCCAGAGGTGGATCTCTTCACAGCCCCATACAATCACAAACTGCCACAGTTCTGTTGCAGACCTCCTGTAGTGGGCACAGTGCCTCTGGATGCACTACTGCTGGATTGGACAGGGAAGTTTCTGTATGCCTTCCCTTCATTTCCCCCTGTTGCTCAGAGTACTGAACAAGCTCAGGGTTCAGCTAGCAATAATAATCCTCATTGTTCCAGATTGGGTCAGGCAGCCCTGGTATCCACTGCTCCTGACCCTGTCAGTATCCAGGCCAGTCTCGCACAACCTGCTAACCTCCTCACAAGGCAGGATCCTTTACCCCACTCTCCAGTCCCTCAGGCTCAAGGCGTGGCTCTTGAGGGCTTCGAGTATGTTGACCTACACCTGTCTGAAGGGGTTCTGGAGGTCCTCAGAGTTTCTAGAAAACCCTGTACTAGGAGAACTTACACCTCTATGTGGAAGAGGTTTTCGGCTGGCTTGCCAGTCATTTTGGATTATCTGGCACACCTGCATTCCCTCGGCCTCAGGCCATCTACCCTTAAGGTACACCTGGCAGCTGTCTCTGCTTACCTCTCAATGGATAAGGGTTCATCTCTGGCTGCTAACCAGGTATTTAGAAAGTTTTTCAAAGGTTTGTTACACTTGCATCCCACACACAGGGAGCCAACTCCTGCATGGGACCTCAATACACGCATTGGCCAGCTAATGCAGCCACCCTTCGAGCCCATGTCTTCAGCAGAGCTTAAACATGTGACATGGAAGACTGTGTTCCTGATAGCTATCACCTCAGCCAGGAGAACTGGTGAGATCCAGGCCCTGTCCACAGAGCCAAATTACATCTCAGTCCATAGGGATGAGGTAGTCCTCAGGATTAACAGGAAGTTTCTCCCCAAGGTGGTGTCAGACTTTCACCTGAATCAGTCCATCACTTTGCCAGTCCTTTTCATTGACCATTCCAGTTCAGAGGAATGCAGGCTGCTTAGCCTAGGTGTCAAGAGGGCTATCAGTTACTACTTGGATCATACTAAGAATCATAGGCAGGATAGTACTCCACTCTTCCTGACTTATGGAGAGGTGGGCAGGGACGAACCTGCCTCAAAGAGGAACATTGCACAATGGATTGTTGCATGTATTCAATTCTGCTATAGCAAAGTAGGCAAACAGTCTCCTGCGGGCCTTAGGGCCCACTCTAGAAGGGATACGGCTGCTTCTATAACAGCTGTAAAAGATATTCCTTTGTTGGAAATTTGTAAAGCAGCTACCTGGAAAACTGTTCGTTCATTTACCAAACACTATAGCCTGTATATCCAGGCCAGAAATGATGCCGGATTTGATAAAGCAGTATTGCAGATCTTGTTTCCTAAATAGGTTCTCTGCCCTTCTCCAAAATTACTGCTTGGGTAGTCTTCATATGTCAGAATACAGTAAGACTTCCTGGGGTTTGGAGAAAAAATTACTTACCATAGTAATATTGTTTCTTCCAAGAGAATCTTACTGTATTCTGTGCTCCCACTCTACCTCCCCTACTAGAACCAGCACTATAGCTGCACATGCTGTTTGAAACTTGAGTGTTATTTGATTGGGGCATTTGTGACTTGAGTTTTAGTGATGCCCACGCTTTTAAATAAAAGGGGATTGTTGGGTGTTTTTTATAAGGATAGCTTAGATAGCTTGTTATCATGCATGCTCTGTAAGAATCTGATGGTTGCAGGATGTATTCCAGGGACAGTGGTTTGAAAACCAAGCTAGTGTTCCATCATTAGCATAGGTTCTATTAACCATTTCGGCTCCAGGGCAGTCCTATGGCGAGACTGTACTGCATATGTCAGAATACAGTAAGATTCCCTTATAGAAACAAGATTACTATGGTAAGTAATTTTTCTTACATCTCTATGTAAACTGTTCTACTAAAATACCTAACAAATGTTCTTAAAAACAAGTATAGATCTAATAGACTTAACAGATTGTGGTAGGCAGTTATAAGTACTTAGACCAACAGAATCAAAAGCTGTTTGCCCAAAACACAGCTTTCAGAAAGGAACTTTAAATAAGGTTAAATCCTGTGATCTAGTACAATGAGAGTTATGTTGTAATGGAAATAACTCCCCTATAGTATATGGCACCTGGTAATTAAACATGAAGGGACTACATGGTAGGGTGACATTTTTTGCTGACAGACTAGTACTGCTGCTTTAACTACTCACTGTTACACACTTTGAACTTAAATAAATATAGAATAATGCATGGGGAAGTGTGGTTAATATATAGAATAAAGTATGGGTCAGGGTGTGTAACAAGAAGTTTACACACTCCCGAGGGGTTAGATGCTACATAAACCCCGAAGCTCGAGGGGTTTATCAAAAGCATTTAACCCCAAGGGTGTGTGTAAACTTCGAGTTTATACACCCTGACCCATTTTTTATTTTATATAATTGCTGGGTTTGCCTTTTTCACCTCAGCAATTACATAAAACAACAGTGGTTCTGGCCGAGGGGTGCCGCTCTCCGTTTTCCTTTGGTGACCGTGCACGTGGCTTTAAAATCTTAAAAGATGTCCATTTGTCCCCCTTGCTGTTGAATTTGCCCAGGCGTCTTAAAAATAATATAACACATGAGTTACTGTGTCAGGCGACGGATTGACTTTTCTCTGAGAGCAGCGCGGTCAGGAAGTAGTGGACTGTGGCGGGCTCATGCGCTGAGTGAGGGAAACCGTGTGCGTGTTTGCCGTTATAAATGCTCCTTTATAACAGCAAGTTACGCCAGGGTTTCCCTATGGGAAAAAGGTGGAGCCGGTTATTATGAGGATTTAATGCATACCCAAGGTGTGTGATGCCCCATAAACCTCGAGGACGCCCCATAAACCTCGAGGACAAAGCCCAAGGGGTTTATCTGGGCATCATACACCAAGGGTGTGCATAAAATCCAAATTTCCAGACTTACCCATGTTTTATTTTTTATATTTACTGGTTAATGCAGAACTTGAGAAACATGAAATCTGTTTCTGTGAACAAGAACATTTACTGACTTAATTTCAGCAGCAAAACAGTAAACAGTTGCTCATAAGAATGTAAGAGCTTAACATTTTTTGTGAAGGGCTTATATTAGTAATTTAAAGTAGTGCTTCAACAGAATTCATTACATTTGAAACATTTTTTTGAGAACCTCCTGCCCGGTTTCTGCTAGCAACCTCCCAACCTGTTTTGACTTAGAAGTATAACCAGTCCAGTAAAACAGAACTGAGAACTTATCTGGAGGGAAGTTTTAAATGAGGAACAGTCTTATTATTATGTAATATTGTGCCCCGCTTTTTTCTTTCAGTTCTCTGAGAAGTGTGTTTTTTCGTACTGGTGGTTTTCTGTCAGCTGCGGGAGCAGACCGCCAGTGCGAGGATAGCTTCTCAGAGAGGTGCTGAGAGAGACTCGAGGCTGTTTCTGACAACTGTGATTTGAGGAACTCAGTTTGCAGGGGTCTGCTAGATCTTCCTGGACTAAGTCTCCATCACTCATTCACACTAGTGGGGATAGCACCGGAGGCACTAGAACCAAGTGGGAGCCTAAAGTTTTTAGAAGGGTCAGCACCGAGAGAGGACCACGCAAGCGCGGCACCACGAGACTAGCTCGTGCCTGTGTAGGCTATCTCGGCGTCAAACCTCCAACTGCCTCAGTTCCTTTTCTCCCGCCGTCGAGTGCACTTGGATGTTGACGTCGCTCGTCTGCCGGAGTCGGAAGTTTTCTTCTATACGACAACAGCTCTTAATGTTTTAATATTTTAAAGTAGTAATTTACTTATTTTATGAACAAGAAGAAGATTATGAAGAAGAAGAAGAAAAAATTCTTTTCTGCCATCATCGAATCGTCCTAGACAGTAGCGGTGTGAGTGCGAGGACTTTGTTTGAAAGTTTTATGGCAGAGGGCTGTGTCCTGTCGCCGCCCTTAATTAATGAGGATCTGACTACGGACAGTCCTGTGCTCGGGGGGGGGGGGGACAGTCCTCTGAAGCACAAATCTAACGGTTCTTGTGATCCGGCTCCACTTGATCTCGAGCTCCTCTTCCTCGTTCGGGGAAGAAGAATCAGTGCCACTCGATGTTGCCCGTTGGTATGTCTGCACGAGGAATGTTCGTCAGGAGGGGCGATGGGCCCGAGCCAACTTTGGTGGGTTCCTCTTGGCCCCGCTCCTAATGGCTGCTTTCTCGACTCCGAGCTTCATCTCTGTCCTCGCTGGAGCTCCGGTGGGCAGTTTCACATCTGGGTCGCTCCTATGGAGCAGGAGAATCAACTTTTCAGTTTTCCTGGCTCTGTTCTTGATTTTGGGACCTCTGGGCCTCGGAGCCGTTGGACCGGAGCCAGGTCGATTTGATCATGTGGCGAGGTGCCCTATGGGTGCCTTTGCTATCGTAATGAGCCCTCGTGCCTACCCCTCTCCCTTTTTCCATGCAGGGGCTGACAGGCACCACCTTTCCTTCTCCCTTCTCAGGATTTCCATTGGCATTTTCCTTCAGCGCCGAGGCTCACCGGGCATCCACGGGTGCCGTGGGTGGCACCCGTGGGTGCCATGGGTGCCAGAGATGGCAGGGGTGACCCCGGGAGCACCCGTGGGTGCCGTGGGTGACACTGGATGCTTCAAGATCCATGGGTGCCACTGGTGCCTTCAGTACCAGGGGTGACACCTGTGGGTGCCGTGGGTGACACTGTGGATGCCCATGGGTTCCAGGGATGCTTCAGGATCCATGGGTGCCACTGGTGCCTTCGGTACCAGGGGTGACACCTGTGGGTGCCGCGGGTGGCACTGCAGGTGTCCATGGATGCCACTGGTGCCCTCAGGTGCCATGGGCGCCACTGGTGCCCTCGGGTGCCATCCTTGCCATGGATGTCATGGGTGCCATTGTGCCATCGGTGCCATGGTGCCATGGGCATTGGAGGTGCCCTCGTGTGCCATTGCTACATGGGTGCCAGGAGTACCTGCGGATACTGCCGTGGCTGCCCCCGTGTATCGCCCTAGTTGGCATAGGCACTGCTTGGAGCTCTCCTGTGCCACGAGTGGTGCTGATGCCACACGGGTGCTAGTGGGTGCTGTATGGCAGAATTAGTGACGTATTTTTCCTTTCGGACTCCTTTCCACAGAACTTGTGGCGGGATGTTGACCTCAGAATGAACTCCTGTTCTGCGGATTATTTTTTCCACACATTTTGGTGAGTGGTGGTCTATGTGGGATCTTGTGTCATCCAGCAGTTTTCTGCTGTGGAACTCTGCTGTACCGTTCTGCCAGCGGAATCTCATTCTGCTCAGCACTTTCTCTGCTCCCTACGTGGTACCAAGCTCCTCGACATCTTTCCTGATGGCAGAGTCTCTAGTAGCTCTGACCTAGACCTCTCTTGGAGGTCCTTTTGGGTTAGAAGTGCATCTAGATGGGTCTTTCCCTGTCCTTCTGGTCAGTAACACAGCGGACAGCTCATTTTATATACTGGAGAGAACGTCCTTTCTATCATCAGAGTCCGTGATAGAAAATCTTTTCAGTAGTTCCTCAGTAATGGGATCCACTATAGTATTTCACACTGTGTCCGTGGACCATACTCTTCTGCGTCTAGACTTTTTCAATCATCAAGACAGTTACACTCTGTGGAACATTTTAATTTAATGGTCGGGAGCCACTCTGACTCTTCCGCTCCTTTGATAGGGGTATATAGCCCTCTTGTGATATTGCCTCTTTGGTGGCTTCTTCGGCACAGGTGGTTAACTTCTCTCCAGCTGTGATTGTTAGTCCGGTCATGATTTCAGTATGGACACTCAGGCTCTTTCCGCACTCAGATGGAAAACATCTTCGTCTTTTTGTATAAAGACAATCCTCAAAATAGCAGCCTGAGTGCCTTGTTAGGCTCGGACTAAAAAAAAAAAATATCAATATAGTTTTTATCACAGCACAGGGCCTAGCCGAAATAACCCGGAACCCTCCTCCCTTTTTTTTTGGGGGGGGGGGAGGATCTGGTCAGATTCCTCCTCAGCCCCTGAGGCGCTTGTCTCCGGGATACGGTAAAGAGTACCTGATTTCTTCTTCCCCTACCAGCGACGATATGGGTCATCTTTTTCTCTGAGAGATTTCTCTCATTCAGAGACATTTCCTAGACCTAGGTGACTGCCCAGTCTGTTAATTTCTTTTCTTTTTATCAGGCTTTCTTCTCTTGAACACAGCCTTACAGCAGCAGAAGTGACTGTCCACCAAGTCGGAACTCAGGTTCCTGCTTCCTTGCTTGCTTAATTTAACAGCTGATTTTCTCCTTTTTGATGGATGGTCAAGTAGGTCTCTTTTTCTGAGGAAGCTTCTCAAATATTCACACCTTCGGTTCCTGCGCTCTGGTCCATGCCAGTCACTCACGAAGCTATCCTCTTCAAGTGCAAGAGGGAGTGGTGATGTTTCTTTTTCAGCAAACAAACTAGAATCCTTTCCTACCCTTTCAGGAAAGCCAGAGTGGGTAGTTCCTCACCGCATTGAGTCACTGCCTCTTTCAGTCACTTCAACAAATGGGTTAGCCCTAACTTGGTCCTGCTGTGTCCCTCTTCGGCGCACATCTGCCTCTATTGACCTTAGAAATACAGCCCCTGTTTTTTTTCTGTCAGAATGTTTTTTTCCGCAGTGGACACGTCCTCCTGTACACCTTTTTCCTTTGTTCCCTGAGTTCAGAGACTGCTGCTACAGTTGTACACACAGGGACAGGATTATTCCTCTTGGAATATGCAGTAAGGATCTGGTTTTACTAGACCACCACGAGAGGCTTCTAAGTCGTGCTTGGCCTTCCATTAGGAAGATCCTGTGACTAAGTGGAGACCATTCTCCTTGATGGGCTAACCCCACCTGTACCCCTTGCTCACCAAGTAAGGGGTTCAAGTACTTTTGGACCTGTTGTTTACAGGTCAACCATTCTGGATAGTGGGGGGTTCCATCTGCACTTTCCAGTCTACCAGTAGACTTTACCTCCGACTCTTTCAGTTCCTGAGGTCCCTTTACGTTACATTAGTACATGTCTTTGACACTATTAATTTTGGTCCTAGATCAAATTGTGAGGCCAGGTTCTTGCCACTCTCCTAGAGTGGTTGCGGCTGCCTGGCAGACTTTCATTTCGTGCCCATTGCAGTCGTCGGCAAGGTGACGAGTTACAACTCGAGCGCTTATCTTGTAGGCACTATGTTTTAGATGCCCTTACAAGACAGCACTTTTTATTAACAGGACAGTCCTTGGCTGTCCTTTCTGAGTGAACCCTATCTCCTACCACCCTACTCAGGGTTGCTGGTTTTAGCTTGGTACTATCCCACTAATGTAAATGAGTGATGGAGACTTAGTCCAGGAAGATATGGAAATTACGCACTTACCGTAATTATTGATCTTCTTGGACAGTCTCCATCACTCATTCACACGTCCACCCACCATCCCCTGGGTACACTCGTTTTCTTTCCTGGTCTTCACGGTCCTATGATTCAGACTGTGAGGAAACACTATTTGGCCTTTCTTGCAAAGGCCATCTGGGCCCTCTCAGGCCCAGAAACTCAGGATGAGTTATTCTCAGTAGTTACGCTGCACCTCCTTGGTCGAAAAGGTACTGAGGCAGTTGGAGGGTCGACGCCGAGATAGCCTACACAGGCGCGAGCTAGTCTGGTGGTGCCGCGCATGCGTGGTCCTCTCTCGGTGCCGACCCTTTTGAAAACTTTAAGCTCCTGCTTGGTCCTAGCACCTCTGACGCTATCCCCACTAGTGTGAATGAGTGATTGAGACTGTCCAAGAAGATCAATAATTACGGTAATTACGTAATTTCCATTTGTGGTTTATTGACCATAACCTGTAAATATAAAATAATAATCATACTGTAGAATTATAGGACTACTGAGATGGAATCGTTCTAGCAGTCCATACTACCCATCCTCAATACCTGGCTCATACAACACTGGCATGAAATTTAAGTCCCTGGTTCAGAGGAGAGGAAAAAACACCAGAGGTGGCATTCTCTGGGAAACCCAAAAAAGTTGAACACCAGCTGTACCTCCTAGGTGGTCTATGTTAAATTTCACCTTATGCAGACATCCCTTAGATTTGATACCTTAAACCATTTTTATCATCAAACTATTTATCAAGACTTAAAGAGCTAGTAGCGCCAAACAATAGCAGCTAGAACAATTTAATATTTTTTAAATCTAGTGTCTTAATATCTTTTGTTTCTGAAGGGTTTTAATTTTTCCATGTGCTCATTAGATGTTTTTCTATCTAATAATACTGGGTGTTATGTGAAAATCAGTGTTTTATCTGGAAGCAGACATATATAGTTCTTTTCCTCTCACTACATCATCAACACGTGACTTCACTCATTGTTACAAGCCTCGCTGCCTGATTAGTAGCATATGTCACAAGTTACCAATCAAGCAGCAGGAGAGTGGCTCTTCTTGGTTATTAGTGATGTCAGTCAATGAGGTAGCAAGACTGATCATATTTAGGGAAGAAAAGAACTGACTACATTAGCCTCCATGTAGAGTGCTGTTCCACACATGACATCTAGTGCTAGCAGGTAGATCATCTAGTTAGCAAAACAGGCAACACTGGCCAAAATGGCTGTCAGGATAGCATAGAGGTTAGAGTAACGAGCTTTGCAAATGAGCTTCATATATCCAGTAGACCTTGGTTGGATTCCTCCAACCTCCACTTGCATACTAAGTGACCCTGACCCTTAACCTCCCAGTGCTCCCGGGTCACCCCTGAAAACAGACCTTGTGCCTAGTGGGCCTTACCCGGTTACCAAAGAATTAAGCAAATAATTCCCCACAGTTCACCTTACTAATGCCTTTGAGGGATTTGAAGGTCTCAGTCATATCCCCCCCACTCCTTTCGGACTTCCAATGAGTGCATATTCAGTGACTTGAGGAACTTCTCATAGGCTCTACCCTGCTGTCTCTGAATCATTTTGGTCACTCTGCATTGCACTGTCTTCAACCTATCCTTGTCGTTTGTGAGGCGAGGACTCCAGAACTGGGTGCAGTACTCCAGGTGGGGCTTTACCAGGGATCTGTAGAGGGAAAAATGACCTGTTTTCTTTTGCTGCCAATCCCCCCTCCCGATGCATCCCAGAATCCTGTTAGCCTTGCTATAGGCCATGATGCACTAATTCATTTGTTTAAGGGAGTTACTGATAACTCCTAGATCCCATTCCTCGTCTGTAGTGCTAAGTGCCCCCCCAATCCAGTACTCTATCTTTGGGGTTCTTTTTCCCCAGGTACATTACTTTGCACTTCTTAGCATTGAATTCTAACGGCCAGACCTTTGACCACCCCTCAAGCTTTTGTAGGTCTTTCTGCTTATCCCTTATTCTCTCATCTCTATCCACCCTCTCACATAATTTTGTGTCATTGGCGAAGAGGCACAGCCTGCCTCGGATCCTTTCACCAGTGTCACTAATGAACATGTTGAAGGGCAGTGGGCCCAGGACAGATCCCTGTGGCTTCACTGATCTGTTGCGTTTCTTCCATTGTTGAAAATATGCAGTTTTGAAGGAGGTGTGTTGGCTGTAATGGGGGGAAAAAACTGTATGGGGAGACAGAGCTCAGACTCTAGGTGGCCATTCCTTTGGTGATGTCACCAGAAGTCTGTGTCCAATCACTTCATGTTTTATTAAATAGGATTTAAGTGATGCACTGCTTTTTCTTTGGGGGGTGGATGGGGGTCCAGCTTGTGGCATCTGACAACATCTGGGAACAGATATTCATAACTTAGCCTGGGCACGAAGGGGTGTTTGCCCACGCTAATCAGGGTTTGCACCCAATTTATGGGTGGGTTCTATATTCAGACACCCCACAGCACAGGCAAAACCCGTTAGCGCCCGAGCGCTAAGTTACTGCTGCACCCATGTAAATGAGGGGGTCCTCCCCTGCATAGTGGTGCAGCAGAATATTGAGAGGTTTGCACAGGTGGTAAATGCCACCCAACTGGATGCAAGTTACCACCTTTGCAAATTGTGACTTAATGGGGCACAAGTACCTGGTGGTGGGCAAAGGGACTGCAGCTGCCCGCAGCGGACTGTTGAATCAGTGACTTCCCTGGTGTCCAGTGGCACTCCCTCCCATCCTCCAGTCACCAGCCACTATAATAAAAATTAATTCCCTGGTGTCTAGTGGACCCCCCCCAGCCTCCGATCCCTGTCCCCATAAGATCTGAGGTATTCCCTGATGTCTAGTGGCACTCCCACCCTCCGGTCTCCATCCCCATCACTGTATTCAAACAACATGAAGTCTTGCTATATTATGACAATTGCAGTATGACTGCAGGTTAGAACTGCTCGAACTGCTCCGGAGGTGAAATAGTTAACTTTCCATGAAGGCATGGAATCTTGAGCGCGAGCTCGGTTAAGGAAGCTCTGTCTGGTTGCTTTCAAACCTAAACTGTCAGATCCTTTACTCCACCTCACTGAACAGTCGCTCCGGAGATTTCTCCTTTTGCTCGGTTCATTTTCGCAGTTTAAAAAGTTTAAAATACTCCGTTTTCGTCTCATTTTAACCGCAACCGTTCGGTTCAAGCTCTGTCTGTGATAACGTAAGTAATAGATAGTTTTACATACGAATTTCTGTGTGGAACTTGTAAAACATTTATCGGTTCGGTTTGAACCGATCAGGTTGTGTTTTTGAACTACTAGTCCTTTTTTAGAGTGCGGTTCCCGGTTCCTATCGGTTCTAAAAAAACCAGATTTCATTACGTTTTTTTCCACGGCCCGTGACACGGTTGGGAACCGATAGGAGAGTCTTGCTTGGCGGATTGCCATAAGCGGGCAAGTTTTTGGTTAGGCTGGCATAATGTCTGAGAAACCCAAAAGAAAACCGGCCCACTGGGTTTACACTGTGATGTCTGTGGGAAGCCTTTGCCAAGGCTGACCTCACACCACCTGTGTTTATTGCCTGGGGTTTGACCACCTCGATTCAGACTGCCAGATTTGAGAATTTCCTGCGCCACGTTGAGAAGAAGAGTTGGTAGGCTCAGGAAAGGGAGGCCAAAAGTCCGCTGACCGGATGGCCAGCCGGTTCGGTGCCAACCGAACCGGAGGGAGTGCCCTCTGACCAGGGCGATACTTCCTTGGGCAAATGAAGAGCTGACTCCGAGGAGCCAGTTCCTGCAAAAAGGACTAGAAAGTCTGCTGCTGTGGAAAAAGTTATTTCCCCAGCAGCTGAAGAGATAGCTAAAGCAATCCAAATTGTCCAGTCTCTTTCCCCGGTTCCTGAACCGACACCATCTGGGAGACGTTCGGTTCACCCGGTTCCTCCGGTTCAAGATTATGATTTTGAGGAATTTTATGAACCGTGGGGTGGGGAGAAGAGTATGAGGAGAGTGAATATGGTCTGGAAGATCTGGAGGCTCCTATTGAACCAGATACCTCCCCAGACAGACCTTTAGGGTTCCCCGCTAGGCTTTCTGAGTCCCCTTCTCACTTCATGTTTTATAAGAAGGTTGCTGAAACTCTTCAGCTTCCTCTTGAGAAAGCTGTTGATGACCAGGAAGAGCCTGATTATGTAGAAATGATAGATATTCCAGAGTCTAAGAGACTGTCTATTCCCCTTCATAAATCTTTCAGGAAGCAGACAGTAAAGGTTTTAAAAACTCCTCATACTATACCTCCTGTAGACAAAAGGATGGACAGAAGGTATACTTTATCAGGTTCTGACACAGAATTTCTTACACAGCAATGCAGCCATGTGGGTGTAGTGCAGGCTGCAGCCTGTGACAAGGCAAATATTCTCCTAGCTTCACATCCCCCTGAAAAGGACTCCAGGAAGATTGATGCTATGGCAAAGAAACAGTACATGGCAGCATCCTTGGGACTCAGACAAGCAAATTATATGGCTTACGCTGCCAGATACCAGAAATCCAGATGGGATACTGTGCTGGTTCTAGCCAAACAAGTCCCTGACCAGCTTGCCAGGGAGCTGGAACAGGTGGCTAAAGATGGTATTGAGGCATCAAAGGTGCAATTTCATGCTGCGGTGGACTCTAATGATGTATCATCAAGAGTCATGGCTACTTCTGTGGCTCTTCGCAGAATGGCTTGGCTCAGATGCACCACCTTGTCACAGGATACCCAGTCTAAAGCCATGGATTTTCCTGTGGTCGTCAATTCTCTGTTTGGGAAGCAAACAGAGAATTACATGAAGAAAATGGATGAATACAGGACCACCTATCGGAGTGCACAGGCCAAGGAAAGGCAGGCCACTCCTCAGAAGCAGCTTCCCAAGGGCAGAGGCAGGCCTTTTCATAGGCCTTTCTACCAGGCTCAAGCCTCCTCTTCCTCCATGCCCAGAGGATTCTTTAGAAGAAGGGGCAGAAGGGGTTCAAGCAGGCCTGCTTCCCCCTCAGCCCAAAGCCTCCAGCGGGCACCCTGATGGGGTAGCCAGGGCCGCTTCTCCTCTACAGGTAGGGGCAGACTGGCTTACTTTGTCCAGGACTGGAAGTCTCTCACATCAGACAAGTGGGTCCTGGAAGTAGTAAGCCAGGGACTGGTTCTCAGCTTCAAAAAATTTCCGAAGATGAGAACCAGATCTTTTCCTCCTGCATCTCCATCGGAGGCACTCGCCCTAGAGTCAGAGGTCTCTACCCTCCTCGCTCTCAGAGCTGTGGAAAGGGTTCCACCCCTACATCAGGGCAAAGGTTTGTACTCCAGGTACTTCCTTACCCCAAAAAAGACAGGAGAATGGCGGCCCATCGTGGATCTCAGATACCTAAACAAGCACCTTTTAAAACCAAAGTTCAAAATGGTGACTCTGGGGATCATTTTACCTTCCCTAAGGCTAGGGGACTGGCTAGCATCCCTGGACCTCAAGGATGCCTACTTCCATATTCGCATCAGAAGCTTCCATCGAAAGTACCTCAGGTTCGAGTTGCCCTCAGGCCATTACCAGTTCAGAGCGCAATGCCCTTTGGACTCACCTCGGCTCCAAGGATATTTACCAAATGCCTGGCAGTAGCAGTAGCTTGCCTAAGAAGGCAAAAGATTGCCATCTTTCCTTACCTGGACGATTGGCTCATAGTAGGCCAATCCCCAGATCAGGTCAACTTACATCTTCAGATAACTCAGCAACTGCTTACTTCCCTAGGTTTTCTCCTGAATCTCTCAAAGTCAGTGCTGGAGCCTGTCCAGCTCCTAACCTTCATAGGCGCAGAACTGAATACCCAGGAAGCCAGGGCCTTCCTCCCCTTAGACAGGGCAAACACCCTAGTCTCCCTGGCCTCCTCATTCACCCTGCAGGTCTCTCAACCAGCAAGACATTTTCTGCAGCTCCTGGGACACATGGCTGCTTCCACAGCAGTAGTGCAAGGAGCAAGATTTCAGATGAGAGACATTCAGTTCCATTTGAGGGCCTTCTGGTCTCAAAGAAAGGATCCTCTTTCCAAATTGATCCCAGTAACTCAAACCCTGATCCAAGCCCTGCAGTGGTGGCAGGATCAGAGCAACCTGAGACAAGGAGTTCCCTTCGTCACTCAGCCTCACTCATTAATCCTTACTACGGATGCATCCCTCTTGGGGTGGGGGGCCCACATGGGCGACCTCACCACCCAGGGACTGTGGTCCCCTCAGGAATCTCTGCTCCACACCAACCTGTTGGAGCTCAGAACAGTTTTTCTAGCACTTCTAGCTTTCTCCAAATCTGTTCAGAACAAAATTGTACAGGTCAGAACAGACAACACCACTACAATGTGGTACATCAACAAACAGGGGGGCACTCGGTATACGGCCTTGTGCACCGAAGCCATGAAGTTGTGGTCTCTGGCTTACTCCCTGAACACCTCCCTTATGGCAGTTCACCTCCCAGGCAAAGACAATGGCCTGGCAGATGCTCTCAGCAGGATTTATCAGGGCCATCACAAGTGGTCCCTGGATCCCCTGGTTCTGGGAGTGGTATTTGCCAAATGGGGCACCCCGCAAATAGATCTCTTTGCAGCTCCAAACAATCATCAGCGTCCTCTCTTTTGCTGCTGGCCTCAGTCTTGGGCTCAGTCCTCTTGACGCTTTAGCCTCAGTTGGGAAGGAAAGTTTCTCTATGCCTTCCCCCCCTTCCCTCTCCTGTTCAAAGTGCTAGTCAAAATCAGATCCCAATCCTGCAAGGTAATTCTGATTGCCCCGGATTGGGCCAGGCAACCCTGGTACCCTCTCCTCCTGTCCTTAGCAGTCCATCCTCCCCTGTGCCTTCCCAAGAATCACAATCTGTTAACCTGTGCCCAGGGAAGGGTTTGGTACCCGAACCTCAAGTCTCTCAATCTCAAGGCCTGGTTCTTGAAAAGCTAGAGTTTGCTGGCCTACACCTCTCTCAAGGTGTAATGGATATACTCAAGGCTTCTAGGAAGCCTTCTACCAGGGCTACTTGCAACTCCAAATGGAAAAGATTTTCCATATGGTGTTCGGAAAAGAATATTTCCCCAGACTCTGCTGATTTACCCACAGTTCGTGATTACATGGTCCATCTAAACACTTTGGGGCTGAGACCAGCTACTCTGAAGGCACATTTGGCAGCTGTCTCTGCCTTTATTTCAGCAGGTAAGTCCTCTCTCTGTCATCTCACCCTGTGTTTTCCAAGTTTTTAAGGTTGCTTCACCCAACCCTCCATTCAGGATCCTGCTCCTGCCTGGGATCTCAATGTTTGCATTGCTCAGCTCATCGACCTCCTTTGAGCCCTTGTCTTCAGCTGAGCTTAAGTTCTTGACTTGGAAAACTGTGTTTCTGGTAGTTATCACCTCTGCCAGACGCATAAGTGAATTACAAGCATTGTCAGTGGAGCCAGACTTTATCTCCTTTCACAGAGATAAGGTAGTCCTTTGGACTAATAGAAAGTTCCTGCCTAAGGTGGTTTTGGATTTCCCCCTTAATCAATCTATTTCTCTCCCTGTTTACTTCACTGACCATTCTTCCTCTGGTGAGAGGAGGCTGCACAGCTTAGACGTGAAGAGGGCCCTTAGTTACTACATAGAGCGTACCAAGGGTCACAGGTTTGACCCCTCCAACTGTTCCTCACTTATGGTGAGGTTGGCAAGGGGAAACCTGCCACTAAAAGATCCATTGCCAGGTGGATTGTCTCTTGTATCCAATTCTGTTATGAAAAGCTGGGTAAGGTTCCCCCCTCAGGCCTGAGGGCTCACTCTACCAGAGGTACAGCTGCTTCTCTGGCTGCGGCCAGAGACATCCCCATTTTAGAGATATGTCAAGCAGCTACCTGGAAAACAGTTCACACTTTTACCAAGCATTATTCCCTGGACATCCAGGCTCGGAGTGATGCTCGGTTTGGCACAGCTGTCCTTCAGAGCCTATTCCCTAGGTAGGTTCTGTCCCTCCTCCATGGGGGTACTGCTGTGTAGTCTGCAATTGTCATAATATAGCAAGACTTCATGTTGTTTGAAGAAAAAATTACTCACCTTAGTAATGTTGTTTCTTCTAATGGAGTTTTGCTATATGATGACCTCCCTCCCTCCCTGCCTGCCCCTCTCAGAACCTTGTTTGGGCTGTGGGTGGGCACCACAGTGTTGGCACTCTATTTTTGCCACTTTGTTGTTTTTGTCTCACCCTTCCTTAGGGTGAACTTGTGTTTTATTTAATCTTTTGGGTCTCTTGACTTGAGCCTTTTTTTCCGAGACCGAGAAGTGTGTTTACTATGTTAGTAGCCAGTTGGCTAGTGTAGGTTTACAGCTTCCACACAGAACCTTAGTGAGTTTGCTCGTAAAGATCTGACGGTTTAGGTTTGAAAGCAACCAGACAGAGCTTCCTTAACCGAGCTCGCGCTCAAGCTTCCATGCCTTCATGGAAAGTTAACTATTTCACCTCCAGAGCAGTTCGAGCAGTTCTAACCTGCGGTCATACTGCAATTGTCATAATATAGCAAGACTCCATTAGAAGAAACAACATTAATAAGGTGAGTAATTTTTTCTTCTTATTCCTTGGTGTCAAGTAGCACCACCACCCTCTGATCACCCACTGCCATAATACAGAGGAGGTCCCTGGTGTCCAGTGGACCCCCCACCCTCTGATCAACCACTGCTGCCTCCACAAAGTATTTCCTGGTGTCCAGTGGAATCCCCCACCTCCAAGCACCCATCCCAGAAGAAAGCCTGTATGCTCTGGCATCTAACATCCCCCCTCCTCTGCACCAGCTGCATCAGGCACACTGCCCTGCCACCCCTCTTACGTAGCCACCGGTGCCATGTGGCTACCAAACAGCAGTCAGCACAGCCCTCCTCATACCACCTTGGCAGGCCACCGTATGCGATGACAGGGAGCATATGTACTGTCTGCAGTATAAGAAGCATGCTTTCTATACTGTAGACAGTATGTGCACTCCCTGTCATTGCATACAGTGGCTGGTCAAGGTAGTGAGAGGAGGGCTGTTCCAGTTGCCCTATCAGTGCTACACAACACTGGTGACTGCAGTAAGGGGTAGGTGGCAGCATGGTGTGTCTGATGCAACTGGTGCAGGGGGCCACTAGACAACAGAGAATACCGCCTTTCTTCTGGGATGAGTGTTTGGTGGGGGGCAGGCATCTGGGGTGTGGGAGGTGCCATTCGCCACCCTGCCTGACGTTGCAGGTGGCCTCTGTAGGGGTGCATCCTTCAAGTGCTTCATATGCAAATGAGCCCATAATGGACATGCATATGGCCCCTTGGTGCTGTGCATGCCCAATGGGCTCATTTGCATGTTGCTGACTGAATATTGAGCCGGGGCCCCCCCCCAGTGCTTTCAGATCTGGGGGCACTGTTCCCTTCCCATCCTTATTGGCTGCATTCAGCCCCGATCCGGGGCAGTACTACTCGATGTCGTGCTCCATTGACATGCCCCTATATTTAGTTTGATAGTGCCAGTGCGCTATCTGACTGAAAATAGCATCCTCAGGGTTGTGGTCATAGGCAAGTGCAATGCAAACTTTTGCACGCTGCTTGTGCCCATATTCCAATAGTAGTTTGTATTAATATAATTGTAGTGTTACAGTGTAATACACTATAATTAAATGAATAAAATATCACAAGTGATCAGACATAGCAAGCCGGAACCCCCACACCTCCACCAAAAAAAGGCAGTGTGTAACTTGCAGTGCCTGGTTTTTGGTGGTGATGTCGGTGGTGGTGGTGGTGGGGCTCTGTCCTGCTGTGTCCAGTCACTTCTGATGTGTTTTATTAATATAACTGTAGTGTTGTACTCACTTTTTTGTTTGGAGGGGGGTTCCAACCGATAACATCTGATTTTTATTAATATGATTGTAGCGTTAAATCATATTAATAAAATAGCAGAAGTTACCAGACATAACAAGTCAGAAACCCTCACCCCTGCACCCAAAAAAAGACAGTGTAGCTTACACTGCCTGACTTTTCAAAAATTAATCTTCACTGTTGATTCCTACTTATGGGTCTGGACCAGAGGAACTAGGATCTTGCGGGAGCAAATCTTTTTCGATGGGGCCAGCCATGACTACAGGGCATGGCGCCTGTACACCCCCCATGTTGGTGTGGCATACCAGTCAGTAACTGTTGCAGATTCCTCCCTGTGGTCAAGGCATAGGTCAGGAAGCATAGGAAACCAGGAAAAGTCATAACATTCGCAAGTAGCGGTTTATTATTATCAAAAAGAATAAAATAAAGAATTAAAATTGTGCAGGATAGCTCTTATACAGGTTGTTCAAACAAAATAAAGATGAGGGTATGTCTAAAGCTAAATCTCCAATCTTTCTTTCTCCCTCTCTAAACAAAACAAACATTGCTTTCTTTTACAAGATGTTTTCTGTTTTCACCTGGCAATTAAATTCTGCATCCTGTCTTCGTTAAGCTATATTTCCTGTTTTCACACAATGTACCAAACTTTGTCAGTTTTTTTCCTATGACCAGTACATCCATTATTCTCAACAGGTGCAGCCAGTTAAGACATTCTGGCAAGAGCTGGTGTTCTGCTGCTAATTCTGCAGACAAACCTGTGGAGGTCAAAATGCACCTCAAGGTTAACCCCCTGTACTCCAGATAAATTCAGATAGCTTTCTGCATCCATTTCAGTAGTATAACTGTATATACTTGTAAACTGAGGGATCTCCATTTCACAGAAGTAGTCACAAATATTTTAACTAGAGAGAAGCAAGGACTGAGAGAAAGAACAGAAATAGCAGGTGAAGGAAGGGGGAAAACAGGGAAATTGTGGGACCGCCGGAGTTGCCAATTCCCAGGTGCCACAAGGAAATTTTGATTCTGTAATCAGAGAGGCAAGAGATAGACAAGTGACGCAATAGAAGAGGACAGAGTAGATCCATGCTTTTAACTCTCTCTGCATGAGAAATGGGACAGGGTCTTACCCAACCCTATAACATACCCTTTCTTTAAGAGGGAACCTGTGTTTTTTTAAAAGGTTTCTAAAACCTCCTCTTATTTTTTAACATTATCTTATCACATTTACAGTTCTTTGTATACACGATCCCCTATTTCATGACACCTATTACAGCAAACTTTTCAGTTAAGCACATGCATTTTATTCAACCTTCTGAATTCTCAATTCCTGAACCATATTGTGACAGAAAAACATTGCCATTCTCTTTTCCAGATTTGTGCATCACTTTGAGTTTATATGGTTAAGCCAACATAGAGGATTGTGATCTGTTAAGTACAAAGTCAGCCCCCAACAGATAAAACTTTAGGGGCTCCATTGCCCTTTTCTCAGCACAGCATTCTTTTTCTTTCTGTTTCTTTTTTTTTAGTACTTTCTCTCCCTGTCATGCAACTTTCTACTGATATAGAAATGGGATGCACCTTCCTGTCTATATTCTGACTCAGGACTGCACCTAGGCCTTTCTCTGATGTATCTGTCTGTAATGGAAATTGCTTGTCAAAGTCTGGACTTCTTAAAGCAAAGGCTGAACATAATGCAGCTTTGAATTCCTGAAAAGCTTCATCAAACTCTGTGGACCATTTCATATTATTCAGGTACTATTTTTTCATTAGTTCAGTGAGGGGAGTAATTAACTGGGCAAAACTGGGAACAAATCTCCTCTAGTAACCAGCCAGACCTAAAAATAACCTGACATTTTTTTTTAGTTTTAGGGATCAGACTGTTAGCTACAGCTTCTATCTTGGAAATCTCTGGCTTTACTTCTCCACTTCCCCAAATATAACCCAAATATTTGGTTTGGCCAAATGCACACTTGGTAGGATTAATGGTCAGACCTGCATTTTTGATAGATTGGATAACTGCTTGTAGGTGTTCCAGGTGGCTTTTCCAGTTTGAACTGTTCAACACAACATAATCTAGGTAAGCAGCACAATAACCCCTGAGGGGCTAGAATTACATCCATATACCGCTGGAATGTAGCGGCTACACCATGTAAACCAAACAGTATGGTGGTGAACTGATAGAATCCAACTGGAGCAGAAAATGCAGTTTGGTCTCTGGATTCTTTAGCTAAAAGAATTTGCCAGTAACCCTTGGTGAGACAGAGGATACTGATATACTTGACACTTCCCAGTCTGTCCACCAAATCAGCTGTCCTGGCCATAGGATAGCTGTCAAATATAGACACTTGATTAAGTTGCCTAAAATCAAGGCAGAGTTTTACACACCCTTCTTTTTTATTTACAGTCACCATTGGTGATGACCAAGTACTTCTCAATTCTTCTGTGATAACCACGTCTTTCATTTTTTGTATTTCTTAATCACATCTGCTCTTAACTGCTGTGGTAATCTTTATATCTTTTGTCTGATAGTGCGAGCATTCTCTGTCACTATTATGTGCTTGACCCCTTTTGGTCGGCCTGGCACTGTGGAAAAGATACTTCTAAATGTATTTACCAAGATACAGATTTCTGCGATTTGTTCTGTGGGTAAGAAAACATTCACCTTTACAGTATCAGCAGTTACAGTACAAATCGTATTAAATTGTTTGACCAATGAGTTGGTTTAGCATTGATCTTGTCTGTGTCAATCTTCACCATTCATCACCTTTGGGTAGTGGTCGGAAGTCACGACCACGCGGGAGCTCTTTTTTTTTTTTTGGGGATGGGCAAAGTCAACGCACCATTGGTGCCGCCCTCGAGGCCAACACACTGCGTGGTGCTCGCGGGTTGGCCATTAGGTGTTGTCGACTCTGCCCTCCCACCAGTTCTTCATCTCTCGCAGTTGAGGTTGCACCTCGAGGGTAGCTCTGCTGTGTGAGAGGCCTGTTGTCCTGCTTGAAGCCTTTGGTTCCATTCTCCATTCCTCGAAGTCCGTCAACTCCGTTGACTAAACTTTATCCTGCCATTTCCGCTGTTCACGCCACTCGACGTCGCCTGGTAACACTGTTCCTTTTCTTTTATTTTGCGATGTCGAGTCTTGTTTGGTGTTCTTTTTCTGTAGATCATGTCTCGGTCGGGGGGCAAGAAAACTATGAAGACGGGACGGCCCCCTATGCGTCGAATCCCGTATGGCTGTAAGCATTCCGTCACCGACCAACCTGACCATTGTCTCGCATGTCTTGGCCCACTACATGACATGGATTCGTGCGATGCCTGCTTTTCTATGGACCATCATGTCATTGAACAACGCGCGTGGAAAGTTGGACGAGCTCCGCCGACTTTCGGGGGACAGGCGCGCACTCGTTGGGCCAAGCCACGCTCTCTCGGCCTTTCCTCTGGGTTGCCTCCCAGCTCTATATGGGCCATAGAGGAGGGGGCTTTTGCTTCTAGTAGCCTCGCTGTTGCAGAAGCCCCTTCCGTGGTGCAGGAGGCACAGTCCATTCCCCTTGGGGGATGGGCGGGAGGCACCGCCTTGGCAATCGCCCCCTCAGAGTGAAGGCTCCCCCGGTGTTGTGCCCTCGGCTCGGAAGGCCTGGGTCGATGCCGTCTGTCGGCGCCGTCTTGGGCCTCGGTGCCATTCGTGGTGTGTGGGCCCTGATGGCGCCGTTATCAGCACCGGTCCGTGGCTTGGCTGTGTTTCTGCTGTCGGCTCCATTCAGAGCACTGATGATGCTGTGGGAGGCTCTACGATGCCGTCCCTTATTGTTTCTCGTCTCAGCACCGTCCACAGTGCCGTGGTTGAGCATGGCGCAGTGTCCAACTCTGGAGCTGCTTGTGGCGCTGAGCGAGGACACAGCGCCGTGGGGGTTTCGAATCTTGGTGCCATCTGCGGTGCCAAGAGCGTGGTCAGAGCCATCGTCGGCACCGTCTCTGGCCTTGGCACCACTTGCGGCGTCATGGATCAGGATAGCGCCATGGGAGTTTCTTTCA
The DNA here is from genome assembly GCA_016271365.2 of Neoceratodus forsteri. Lineage (NCBI taxonomy): Eukaryota > Metazoa > Chordata > Ceratodontiformes > Ceratodontidae > Neoceratodus > Neoceratodus forsteri. The sequence goes on from CM057451.1 coordinate 245,516,675, forward strand.
GACTCCGAGGGTTCGAGGGGTAGGAGTTCGACATGGTGACCCTTTTTTGGGACCCACCTGGGTTCCGGAAGAAGTCGTAGTGCGGATCTCTGCCCTTCCTTTTCAGTGTCCTCGAGAGGGCCCTGTTCTTTGGAGGTAGGGGACCGTCCTTTTAGACTTTCATGGCCCCGGTCACCTCACAGGGGGATTCTTCAGGGTGCAGCCTAGGCAGTTCCAATATGGTTGACCAGCTGTCGGCTGTTGTCTTCCGGAGCTCCCTCTTTCCTTGGGGCTCCAGGTGCGCTCTCTGGCCCAGGCAGAGGAAAGCTGATTCCTGTTCTCGGCTCTGTCCTTCTCCTCTGCCACCATTTCAAACACCATGAAGTCTTACTATATTCAGACATAATGCAGTTAGCCCCAGCACTTGAACTGCCCCGAGAGAAAAGAGTTAACTCTATGTAGAAGCATAGAACATTGAGCTTGAGCTCGGTTTTCAAACCTCTGTCTGTGGTAGTTCCCAGTGTAACCATCAGATTCTTTACTCCGCCTAACAGTGAAGTCGCTCCGGAGATTTCCTCTGCTCGGTTCGGTAAAAGAAAAATAAAGCATTCGGTTTAAACCGCGTATTTTTATTTTCGGATTTCCAGCCTCTGTCTACGGTACAGATCGTATGTAGCTAGGTAGTGACTGTGTTTTATTTTGCTAAAAAGAGTGGAAATTATCTTTCTTCAGTTTCTTTCTGGTCGGTCCGGTTTGGAACTGACTTTGTAAAATTTTTCTCTCTTTCTGGGCTTAGTGTGTTGTTCCAGTACCGATCGGTTTCAAAAGAACCGGACTTTTGCTGGTTCTTTTAAAAAGCCCGTGACAGATCACATGATGCAGAGTGCTGAATAGAAGTTTCTCCACATAGCTCCAGCCTCCCGATTATAAATTTGTCTTTTTCGGCCTGTAAAATCGCTTAAAACCTCTTAGCATTCTTGGAATCTGCCTTCTAACCTTTCCAGGGTTCGGAATTGCGAGTTTGAATAATTATGGAGGCTTACATGAAAAAGCCTTCGCAAAAGCATACCCTGCCAGTTACCCCCGAGAAGGCCCCAAAGAAACCTAGGGCCTCGAGTGGATCAGACAGGCCTGACCAACTTACTCAAGTAGCGGATCAGGAGCCTTTGACCTTGAACAGGTTCCTTGAAGAATTCAAGCCCTTTCGGGAGGAAGTTAAAGAAATGGCAGAGAGCTTAAAGCCCTGTCTAAGAAGCTGGAAGAGGTTACTACAGTAACATCTGATAATACAGCTCGCATTGTGTCTCTCGAGAAGCATTTGGAAAGATAGATCCTGGGCTAGCTGCACTGCAACAGAAACTCTCTCGAGTTGAAGCAAAGCTGGAGGATCTCGAGGGCCGTAGTCGCAGGAATAATGTGGTAATATTAGGGCTACCCGAAGGTGAAGAAGGACAGAATGCTATTAACTTTGTACAGAAGCTGGTAGAACGTGTTGCAGGTCCCTCTCCCTTTGGCTCTGTGTACACTATTGAGAGGGCGCATAGATCCCTTCGACCAAAACCTCCTTCGGGGGCTGCTCCCTGCCCTATGATATGCCGAATTCTCAATTTTCTGGAAAGGCAACACCTCTTGTCTAAAGTGAGAGACCTACAAGAGGTCGGTGGGAAAACTCAAAGCTAAGAATAGTGCAGGACCTCCGGGATCTGTTAGACTGGTAGCAGCATTTCATCCCATTAGTAACCAAAATCATCGCTGCTGGGCTCAAGTTTAAGATGGGGTACCCTGCTAAGTTGCAGGTTCTAGTGAACGGATCCTGGTCAGCATATGAGGATCCTGATGTTGCTCATGCTGGCCTCAAGCTTGCTCTTCCTGATCTGTTTCACGACCATGAGGGCCCTTACCCATGTGAAGGGAAGACCTGCGTTGTCAAGATGGGACTGCTTCTCATGTCCATTACTGAATAGAATAAATAGAGTGGCTGGAATCCAGAGGATCTCATTGGGGAGATGCTGAACTGTTATCTTGTTATCTTAACTGATACGAGACTTTTGATTTTGAATTCAGAATATGGGACTGCAGCCTTCAGATTAGTTTTGTTTGAGTCTCAAGCCTGTTCTTGTGGGGAATGGTGTTCATATTTAGGTCTCTTCAGGAACGATATTTGCTAGTACAAAGGGGGCGGTTAAAGAATATCACTCAGGTTCATGGTCTTGTTCTGGGAGTAGACTAATACAGGAGGAGTGCAGGGCATTTGAATTTTGCTCTGTGGCCACAAGGGGGAGCTCAGTGCGCAGGATTATCAGCTCAGTGTGAGCTGTTGTCTCGTAGCCTGGGGTAATAAACGCACTCATTATCACGCCAGTTGGTCCTGGCAGGGTATGATGCTGAGGCAAAAGAGCCCTACTCTTCCGGGTATTTTGCTAGTACCTCGAGGTACTAGTATTCATTAAGTAGGTTATATGCATCTCGCTAATTGGGGCTTAGTCTCGTTTGCTCGGCTCTCTCCCTTAATATCTGGTCAACTGTTGGTTACCTTTACTGTATTATCTGATTCCTTGCTGGCGTGATGCCGTAGTTAAGAACTTTTTATTTAAGTTAGATTCCTGCATTCCTTGTGCATTGGGTCCCTCTCTTACTAGGCCACAGATTTTCAGTGTAGTATGGCAGCATCTATGCTGCGCTCGTACGTTTCAATTCCAGCTCCTCTTGTTAAACTGTCTAGAACTGTTAGGTTGCAGAGTTTTCTCGGTTCCTACTTAAATTTTGCTGGTTGGGGGTGTTATTGTACTAGTTTGGGGCTGGGGGTCTATTTCGGGAGGCTGGGGGAGGAAGAGACGCGTACTTGCTGAGCGCTGTTTGTGACAGTTGGGGTGGATGGGAGGGTGGGGAGTTTGGGCGTTTTGTTTGGATACTTTCTTGTTTATTGTGGGGGGATTATTATGAGGGGATAGTAGAAGGAATAGCTTGTTTTGGGGGATGAGGGGTGGGGGAGGGTGGATCATACAGCAGTAACCATTTGAACCTGGTTGAATATTTTCGATGTTCCTATGCAGGGCTGAGGATGTAAGCTTATTAATCTGGTCAGATGGCTAATGATGTGACTTTTCCTATCTGGAATGTTAAGGGGATCAGGAAAAAATCCAAACAATATCAGGTGCTCAAACACTTAAATCTATTGCGGTCTCAGATAACCTTTTTGCAGGAATCCCATCTACTAGAGTGTAAAGCTTTACAATTCAGAAGACAACAAGTGGGTCAGGTTTATGAAGCTCAGGGCTCCACTAAAAGCGGCGGGGTCATGGTCATTATTAATAAAAGTATCCCTTTCGTTGCTACGCAGGTTATCAAGGATCCAGGAGGCAGATTTGTTTTAGTTAAAGGCACTCTCTGGTCCATACTACTCTTACTCGGAAGCATATATGGACCCAACATTGATGACCCGGGTTTTTTATGAGGCTGACGACCACTGTGCTCCCAATGTTACCTATTAGGATTATTATGGGGGGCGATTTTAATCAAGTTATTGACTCTGACTTGGATAGGTCAGGAAGTGGGCTGAGAGGGATGTCCCCGGGACAGAGGGCATTTAAGGATCTGGTAGATCAATGCGGGCTCTGCGATGTCTGGTGTGTGTTGCATCCTGACTCTAAGGAGTTCACTTTCTCTTCAATAGCGCACGGCTCGCAGTCCCGCATTGATTATGTTTTTATCTCACAGGGTCTCTTGCCTGGGGTCAAGTTTGCCTCGATCCAACCTGGTCCCATTTCTGACCACTCCCTTGTGGTACGTAACATGGCATTTCTTGATTCACCCAAGAGGGAGTCTAGGTGGAAGCTCAATGAACAGCTTCTTAAAGATGTTAAGTATTGTAAGCTCATAAGAGAGCAAATTGAATTCTTTTTCTCAACCAACCCATTGGACAGTGCAAAGCCGGATATTCTATGGGGGGCTTTTAAGGCCTATATGAGAGGGGTTCTTATAGGTATAGTGGCAAAAAGGAAAAGGGTGCAGGAGGAAGAGCTCTTATCACTATTATCTCAAATTCGGTCCCTTGAAGGGAATCTCTCTGTTAGTCCCACTAATGAGGACAAGAAGAGGCTTCTGGTGGCTAAAGATAGATATCTAGAGTTGTTAAGGAGAAGGCAGAACTAGCTATAATCCGAACTAAGGCCAGCTATACGGATCAGGAGAGAAAGCAGGGCATTTGCTTGCATTACTATTAAAACAACAGGAATCGCAAGATTCATTCCACCAATTCGGCAATGGCAGATGGGTCTCTGAAAGTATTCCTATTGAGATAGTGCAGGAGTTTACTTTATATTATGAAAATTTATATAGGGATATGGAGAATTCTCCCTGTCCTGGGACTCTTGAGGAGTACCTCAAAAACTCCCACTTGCCCTCTCTATCGGAGCAACACAAGAGCTTTCTGGTTTCTCCTATATCCCAGGAGGTAATTTCCGAAGTTATTAAAGGGCTACCTTCAGACAAGGTCCTGGACCGGAAGGGTTTTCCTCTTTATTTTACAAAGTTTTTTGTGACCTCTTATTACCAATACTTTATCGTTTATTTCAGTACATTCTATCTGGGGTTGAGACTGATCCTTACCTGTCTGAAGCCCTGATTGTTCTCCTCCCTAAACCAGATAAAGATCCTGAATTAGTCCAAAGTTACAGGCCCATATCTCTTTTAAATCAGGATATTAAAATTCTCTCGAAGATATTGGCCGACAGACTAACTGTAGTTCTCCCTGATCTAATAGGGATGGCGCAGGTTGGATTCATGAAGGGACGTTTGTCTTCGGATCATTTGCGTACCCTTTCCCATGTCTTCTCAGCCTCCAGGGATGCCGCGTTTCCGCTGGACTGGTCTCCTGGATGCCGAGAAGGCATTTGATTAGGTGAATCAAATTTCTGTTCCATGTTCTTGAAGCCTTTCAGTCCCCTCCTGTCTTTATATCCTGGATAGTTACATTATACAAAGCACCTACAGCAAGGATTTCGGAAATGGTGCATTTTCTAAGTCCTTCTCATTATATTCTGGTACCAGACAGGGTTGTCCCTCTCTCCCTGTTATTCAACCTATACCTTGAACCTCTCATTCAGAATATTCTTAATAATACAGGAATACAAGGCATCTGGGTGGGGCGTCACGAGGTCAAAATCACTGAATCAGCGGATGATCTCCTATGTACCTATGCCAGTATCTTCCGTTCCGGTTTTGCTGGGTGAAATTGCTAAATTTAGTGCCCTATCGAACTACAAGCTTAATGCTAATAAATCTTCCTTTTTCCCTTTAAATCACAAGATTTTTAAGACCGATATTGCCCTCTTTGGCCTAAGTTGGTCCCCTAGGTCACTGAAATACTTGAGCATTAAACTGACTCGTAATCCCTCAGTATGGTTCAGGGAAAATCTGGAGCCCCTTTCCCAGCTTATAACTCAAGATCTCGACAGATGGTCCAAACTCCCTATCTCGCTTTGGGGCCAGATCAATATAATCAAGATGAATATCTTCCCACAAATTTTCTATCCTTATCTCTTCTCAATTCTTTCATCCGTTATCCTGGTTTAAGAAATTGCATGGTATTTTACCAAGTTTGTCTGGTCTGACAAATACCCTGTCTGGCTTACTGCAAATTGGCTGCTCCAAAATCTGAAGGGGCTTGCAGATTCCCCATTTAGCTTTATATTACTGGGCTAGTCATCTGGTAAATGCCTGAGATGGGTAAACAGGTTCTGAAAGGATGCAGCCCGACTTGGCTAGAATAGAGTTGGACTCAATCGGTCCATGAACCTGGATCCCTTAACTCTGTTCTATCTAAAAATCTCTCAGGTCACGTTGTCGGAAAATCTCCTATAGTTACCACTTCTTTAGGATATCGCACAACTTGCTCTTTCTTGCGTTATACTCCTCAGTTAGACTTGGCCCAATCTATTTGGAACTCTCCATCTTTCACTATGAATAAGCAGCAGATTCCCGCATCTGGTTGCCCCAATTGGGGATGGGATAGTACTTTCCTTTGTGGATGAGGAGGGCAATGGCTATCCATATGTGATCTTCTACAGAAATTTAGTATCCGGCATTCTCACATTTTAAGCGGTACAGATAAGACATTACTCACAATAGTGTTTGGTAACACCTCTCCTATTCAGGACGGTTGGGACCCTGATACCTGAAATTCTTTCTTTACTTGGGTCTTGGACAGTGTATCCAAAGTATACCAAGTGCTATTTCACAAAAGGTATGGGGACTCTTTTGGACCGACAAGGTTCTGGAGCTCCTTACTTCCTCAATACTCACTTAATTGTAGCTTTTGTGGAGGTCTGTCATAATTTGTCTCCCAAGATAGATTGCGCCTCATGCAATTTCACATTTACATAATATGTATTATACTCGGTTAAGTTAATGAAGTGGGATCTGCTGGACTCCAATTTGTCGTTAAATGTTTACAGGAGGAGGACACTCCTTCACATATTTTGGTCCTGTCCCAAAATTTCCCAGTTGTGGATTCTATCAAAGCTTTCCTAGATCCCATACTGGGTTTACAGGAATATTTCACACCTGATATTTGTCTCTCGAGGGACATGTCTTCTAATAGAGTTAAAGTAAGGAATTTCATATTTCAATGATAGCTTTATCGGTCAAAAAACTTATTTTACGTCCATTGGAAAGACAAGCTTACTCCGACATTACAGGAATGGGTGAACAAAATCCTTGATAACCTGCATAGGCTATCGCCGCCTCCACAACATATTATCTACTTACACTCAAATATGGGATCCCTTCACTCTCTAATTTTAGCTGCTCAGAAATAGTAGTGTTTTAGTATAATTGCCCTGTATGCTTCGACACAATGGTCTTACATTTAAGTGGTACATTGATATGCTACTGCTGTGGGGAGGAGGGGCAGTTTAAATATAATAAGTGCTGTATTCTTGTCTTCTTCCATGTTACTGCCTCTGTAAGTGGAAAATGTTGCTAATAAAGATTGAATTATAAAAAACATAAATAAATAAAAAGCCAGTGACATGGTTTGTAACCAATCGGTTGCTTTATTGCCTGGCTTGAAAGCTTCTATAGGGTAATTTGTTAGGTTGGCCATGTCTGAGAAACCCAAGAAGAAAACCGGTCCCACTGGGTTTCAACACTGTACTGAGTGTGGGGAGGCCTTTGCTAAGGTCGACCCCCACCTCATATGTGTTTATTGTCTGGGGTTTGACCACCTCAAGTCAGACTGCCAAATCTGTAAGAACTTTCCTAAAACCACTCTAGATAAAAGACTGAGTAGGCTGAAGGAAAGGAAGGCCGAGAAGTCCGTAGATCTGGATGGCCAGCCCGGTTCAGTTGCGGCCAAACCTGAGGAGGTGCCTACTGACCTAGGCAATACCTCCTCGGGCAAAAGGAGAGCCCAAGGGGTCGGTTCCGTCAAAGAAAAAGTGCAAATTTGCTGGTTCGGATCCTGTATCCCACTCTACAACCGCGGATGAAATAGCCAAAGCGATTAGTATTGTTCAATCGCTGGAGCCGGTTCCGTCTGAACTGATACCGTCAATTGGCGCTCCGGTTTGGTCGGATCCACTCCATCTGGATTATGACCCAGATGCTTATTATGAGGAGTGAGGGAGACGGAACTATCCCAGTGATGACAGATGGATGACGATGAAGGGGGTCTGGTGCCCATTGAACTGGACATCTCCCCAGACAGGCCCTCAGGTGTCTCTCCTCCCAGGCTCTCTGAGTCCCTTCACACTTTTTGTTCTACAAAAGGTGGCACAACCCCTGCAGCTTCCTTGGTTGAAGCAGCAGAGGAGGATGAAGAACCTGATTTTGTGGAAATGATGGACATCCCAGAGTCAAAAAGCTGTCTATCCTCTTCATAAATCCTTGGGAAACAGACACACAAAATTTTACAAACCCTAATTCAATACCTCCTGTGGATAAGAGAATGGACAGGAGGTATTCATTATCGAGCTCAGCTGCGGAGTTCCTTTATAGTCATTGCAGCCATGTTGGGGTAATGCAGGCTGCAGCCAGTGACAGGCTAACATTCCTTTGGCTTCACACACCCTGGATAGGACTCCAGGAAAGTGGATGCCATGGCCAAAAACAGTATTTGGCATCCTCTTTGGGACTCAGGCAGCTACTTATATGGCCTACACAGCCAGGTACCAGAACTCAGATGGGACACGGTTCTGGAACTGGCTAAACAGGCCTCTCCCAGCAGCCAAGGAGCTGGAGGTGGTGGCTGCTGATGGAATTGAGGCATCCAAAATGCAGTTTCCATGCTGCTGTGTACTCAATGATGTGGCATCTAGAGTCATGGCTATATCTGTGTCTCTCAGAAGACATGCTTGGCTCAGATGTACTAGTCTTCACAGGATACCCAGACTAAGGCCATGGATTTTCCTGTAGTAGGTAACTCTCTGTTTGGGAGCAGACAGAGGCTTACATGAAGAAAATGGATAAATATAAGACCACATACAGGAGTGCAGAGCCAGGAAAGGCAGGCACCCCACACAAGTAGCAGTCTAGGGGCAGGGCAGGCCCTTTCAAAGGGCTTTACCAAGCCCAGGCCTCCTCCTTCCCACAGAGGGGTTCTTCAGAGGAGGGTTAGGAGGGGGATGAGCAGGGCTACTCCCTCCCTCTCAGTCTAAGCTTCTGCCAAGCAGACACCCTGATGTGTCAACCGGGTTGACTCCCCATTTCCAGTGGAGGCAGACTGACACTACTTCAAGCCTGAAGTCTGTGACCTCAGACAAGTGGGTCCTGGAAGTAGTAAGCCAGGACTAACCCTCAACTTCAAAAATTTCCAAAAGAAGGCCAAGTCTTTCCACTGCATCAGTCTCAGAAACCCTTGTCCTAGAGGCAGAGGTTTCCTCTCTTCTAGCTCTCAGAGCTAGAGAAGGTTCCCTACTCAGCACAAGGAAAAAGACTATATTCAGTACTTCCTTACATAAAACAAAACAGGGAGTGACGACCCATCTTAGAACCTAAGGTATCTGAACAAACACATTTCAAAGCCCAATTCAAATTGGTAATTCTGAGAATAATCCTTCCCTCTCTAAGGACAGGGATTCAGCGCATCTCTGGACCTCAAGGATACCTACTTCAATATTCCTATCGGGTGCTCCCACAAAAATACATCAGGTTCGAGTTGTCTTCAGGCCATTACCAATTCAGAGCCATGCCATTCGGTCTAACATCAGCTCCAGGTGTTCACAAAGTGCCTTGCAGTAGTGGTGGCTTACCTCAGAAGACAGGGTATCACCATCTTTCTGTATCTGGATGACTGGCTGTTAGTGGGTCAGTCTCATTTACAGGTCAAGTCAGCTCTTCAAACTACCTACTGTGGATTACCACACAGACTAGCCATAAGAGATCCCTAGGGGATTTTAAAAGACCAGCCACCACAAATACCTGAATTTAAAGCACCTGCCAAGGCTGTAGTGTCATAAGCAACTCTGAGTCTTGTTGGAAGCAGCCAACCTGAGACACCAGACCCGAAGACACTTTAGGAGAATTCTTCCTACCTCTACAGGGGAGTAGAACAGAGAAAAGAGTTCAGAAGGCCAACCCATGAAGGGCTGACAGAGCCGTTAAGTTAGGGAACAGGGTTTGCCTCATAGAAAAAAACTATCTCTTCCTTTGACTTTCGTGTCAATTATGGAAGTAGGGAGAGAGAACAGTGAAGGGACAGCACTGCCCAGCACATGGTTACAGGGAGGGTGTAATGAATGAAGATATTTGGGAAGATCAGTATTTATGGTAAGTACATAATTTCTGTATCTTTGTGTGCTTCAGTTACGACATTGCTCACCCAAGGGAGTCCGAACTTCATGTCTATTTGATAACAATATTCAGTTATTCTCAGTTTCTATGCTTGTAGCTTAGGTTTTGTTATTTTTGTGTCAGTTTAGTTGTTTTTTTTAAGGAAAAAAGAAGATTCCTTCAGTCTCTCTCAGCCCTGCGTCAACGGTCAATGGCCATGGACAGTGATGGTAGGGAGCCTCATCAGGCAAGCTGCTTTTTGTAATGGGGCCATATCCAGGCCCCCCTCCCTCCAAGGGAGGGTTCTAATGACAGGTGGTCCTGTGTTCAGGAGGGAGAACAGCCTTCCCATAAACACAAAAAGAAGCTGGTCTGTTCCCAGTGATGGTCGGGACTGCGGCTCTGCTTGGCCTCAAGTTCTTACTCTTTCCGTAGGAAGGGGAAGGAATGGTACCACTTGAAGTCACACTGTGTGAGGTCTTCTGTGAGGTTTTTGACATCCTAGAGCAAAAGGCTTTAACCAGTGCTGTTGGTGTCGCTGACAGCTTATGCTTGTGGGAGAGCGAGGTCTCGGGCCCAGAGTCCCTCCCTGTCTACCTGTGGAAACTCTGGTGGGCAGTTCCATCAGTGGGCAGCTCTTTTGGAGCAGTGGGTACAGTATCTGGCTTAGTTGCCTCTGCTGATGGAGCCAGTCACAGTCCCTTAGAAGCTGGGGGCCCTGAAACCATGGGCAGGGCCTTCAAGCCAGGTAGAGCATTTGGCTCAATCAGTGGTCCCAGGAGCATTACCAGTGTTTGCTGACCCCTGTTCTACTGACCACACTCCCATTGAGTGTCATTGCTTTGGGACTGGCCACGGTACCGATGTCTGCAAGTCGGTGCCAACTGAATCATCAGCACTGGGTCTAGGCCTTTGAGGGTCTGGCCTGGCACCATCCTATCTGTTGACTCGCTTCTGCCCTCAGCACTGGAAGACCTCCCAGCACCAGATTCTGTCCTCCTCATGGCACTACCTCCAGCATCGACACCCGGCTGGTGTCACCAACATTACTTATGTTATGATCCAGATTGGAGATTCTGTGATCCAGCCCACTTCCAGATCCGTCCTCCAGGGGAGATATGGAGGGAGATGAGTCTGACCCTGAACTCATTATTTCCGAGGGCCATGACAATGACTATTTCTATAGCCTGGACTCTTTGGACCCAGGCCCTCCTCCTGTTCCTCAGGAGGATATGTCTTTCAGGCTCTCCTCCACAATCTGTACTCTACACTTGCTTTTGAGCCTTCAGCTATTGACCCTGGTAAACATTTCTGTTTGGAGTGGCTGGACATTTCCACCATGCCGGTCTGTCTTATTTTCCCTGTATTTTAAACTCTTTCAGATGCGGTATGGAATAAGCCTGCTTCTATTCCTTCTGTCTGCAGGCAGATACTGTAGATCGTAAGTATGCTGCCCCTAGGGACAGACCCATTTATGTGTCTCACCCAATTGTTGACAAAATAGTCATCCTTGCTAAGAATGAGAAGGCTATTCTCCCTCACCCTATAGCCTTTTACCTTGGGCTAAATGGAGGGACCCTACATCACTTGCAGTTGGTGCAGAACGCTGCGGCTAGGTTGTTGATGGGCCTACCCAAGTCCTGTCATTTAACCCTGGTCCTGCACAAACTGCACTGGCTGCTGTTGAAGTAGTGGATCTCCTTCAAGGTCAACTTGTTGACCTGCAAATCCCTACTTTACTGTGCTTGAGCCACCTGCAAGACCTTCTGTCTGTTCACCAGGCCTCCCTACCCCTCCGCTCCTCTAAGGTGGGCCTCCTAACAGTTACCAGGGTTTGGCTAAAATCTGCAGATGAAAGGGTCTTTGATGTTGCTGGCCCAACCCTGTGTAACTCGCTTCCCAGATCTCCGAGGAAGACCCCCCACTGGAGGCTTTTAAAAAGGGTCTGAAGTCCCATCTTTTTAAAGCAATTTTTAATTTATCGTAGCTTTTCAGTTACAGAATTTATAGTTTTTACAGCTACTTTATTTATTATATTTTATATAATTTATTTATTATTTATTTATTGAAAGAGATTTACCAGGAAATACATACTGAACCATAATGCTCCTTTCCAGATGTGTCCTGGGGGAATGGGGGTGGCAATAAATACATAGTATAAGCAAAGTGCAGTAATCTGATAAGCAAAAGCCACAGCAATGTACAGTGTATACAGTAACTTAAATGGCAAATTGCTAAACAAGAAAGAAAGATAGATAGGAAAGGAGGAGAAGAAAAAGAGGTGTAGGGAGCGAGGAGGAGGGAGAGGTTGAAAGAGAGTATGAATACGTTGAAGGTAGTAGTGAAGGGGAGAGTGGGGAGGTAGGGAGGAAAGGGGTTGAAGGGAGGAAGCTAGTGGAAGTTGGGGGAGGGAAAAGGAGGTAAAAAGGGATGAGGAAGAGTGCAGAGGTTGAAACATTTAGTAGTAGTATAGTAGCTTGGGGACTGGCAGTGGGTGGGGAAAGAGAAGGGGGGGCAAGACATTAGAGACTAGGCAATTGCAGGTGTAAGAGATGTATGGGCTTGGAGTACCAAGGAAAGTGTGTTTGGAGGAGGCAGAGCAAATAGTTTAGTCACTTTGATAGTCTGATTGTTAATATGTTGATTCATGGGTTTTTGAGGTTTTTATATTTGTATTACTCTTTTATCATAGAAATCTGATGGCAGAAAAGTACCCTCTGTCCCATCGAGTCTACCCACCCCCTTACTCATCACCAATGTCATGGGGCCTCCCCTTACCCCCCTCTTGTAAACCCCTTATGTCTGTCCCATGCCCTCTTGAATCCCTCCACTGTTTCAGCCCCCAACACTTCCTCAAGAAGTTTATGCCAGGCCTCTACCACCCTTTATGTGAAGTAACACCCCTCATATTATCTCTAAATCTTCCTCCTTCTAATCTTAGACTATGCTCTCTAGTTTTAACCCCCACCTTCCTTTTAAATAAGCTCCCCTTACTCACCTTATTGATCCCCTTCATGTACTTTAATATCTCTGTCATGTCCCCCCTCTCCCTTCTAGTCTCCAGTGGGTACAGATCCAAATCCTCCACCTCTCCTCATATGGCTTCCCCTGCATACCATGCATTATCCTGGTTGCCCTTTTCTTCACCCTCTCAATCTTATCTATGTTCTTGTGTAGGTGTGGTCTCCAGAGTTGGATCCCGTACTCCAGGTGTAGTCTCAACATGGCTTTATAAAGAGGCTTCAGTACCTCCCACCTTCTGCTTGTTATGCTCCTCCCAATGCATGCCAACATTCTATTTGCCTTTCCCTCCACTCTGCTGCATTGATTACCTACCTTAAGGTTGCTTGATACTATAATCCCCAGATCCCTCTCTTGCTCAGTTGATTTAATTACCCCCCCCCCCAGAGTGTAAGCTGCTTGCAGGTTTTTACGCCCCATGTGCATCACTGCATACTTTTTGGCATTAAATTTCAGCTGCCAAGTTTCCAACCACCCTTCCAGAGTCTCCAGGTCTTCCCTCATGGCCACTACCCTTATTGCAGATCTTCGTATCATCTGCAGATAGGCACACCTCCCTCCAACCGCTCTGCTATATCACGGATATAGATATTAAAAAGGAGGGGTCCCAGTACCAACCCCTGGGGCACCCCACTCATCACACCCATCTCTCTGGAATGTATCCCATTCAAACAACATGAAGTCTTGCTATATTATGACATATGCAGTGAGTCCCAACTTTCGAACTGCTCCGGAGGTGAAAGAGTTAACTTTCCATGCCAGGCATGGAATGCTGAGCTCGAGCTCGGTTGAAACTCTTGTCTGTTGTTCTTCAAACTCAAACCGTCAGATTCTTTGCTCCGCCTCACTGAACAGTCGCTTAGGAGATTTCTCCTTCTGCTCGGTTCATTTTGTCGGTTAAAGTATTGTTTTTCTCGGTTTTCAACTGAATTTAAACCGCAACCGGTCAGTTCAGACTCTGTCTGTGGTATTGTGAGTACTGGATAGGTTTTACATTTATTTCTATTCTGTGTGGAACTTGTAAACAGTTTATCGGTTCGGTTTGAACCGATCAAGTTGCTTAAAATATCTTAATCTCTCTTTCACTGTGTGGTTACCGGTTCTTATCAGTTCTAAAAAAAACGGATTTTATTACGGTTTCTTCCACGACCCGTGACACGGTTGGAAACTGATAAGAGAGTCTTACCTGGCAGATTGCCATAAATGGGTAAGTTTGGTTAGGACTGGCACTATGTCTGAGAAACCCAAAAGAAAAACCGGGGCCCACGGGGTTTCAACACTGCAGTGTGTGGGGAAGTCTTTGCCAAGGCTGATCCCCACACCACCTGTGTTTATTGTCTGGGGTTTGACCACCTCAGTGCAGACTGCCAGATTTGTAAAAGTTTTCCTGCAGCTACCCTGGAAAAGAGAGTTGGTAGACTCAGGGAAAGGGAGGCCAAAAAGTCCGCTGAATCGGATGGCCAGCCTGGTTCGGTTCCAACCGAACCGGGGGGAGTGCCCTCTGACCAGGGCAAGACTTCCTCGGGCAAAAGGAGATCCAACTCGGAGGAGCCAGGTCCAGAAAAAAGGACTAGAAAACCAGCTGGTGTGGAGCCAAAACTTTCCTCTCCAACCGCTGAAGAAATAGCCAAAGCGATAAAAATTGTCCAATCGCTTTCCCCCGGTTCCGACCGAACTGGCACCATCGAGTAAGTGCCTGGTTCGGCCGGTTCCACCGGTTCAAGAGTATGAGTTAGAGGAGTATTATGAACTGGAGGAGGGGGAAGAGGAGTATGAGGAGAGTGAATGTGGATTTGAAAGTCTGAATGTGCCCATTGACCCGGACATCTCCCCGGGCAGACCTTCAGGAGTGTCTCCTCCTAGGCTTTCTGAGTCCCCTTCTCATTTTATGTTTTATAAAGAAGTGGCTGAAACCCTCCAGCTCCCTATGGAGGAAGCTGTGGATGATCAAGAGGAGCCTGACTATGTGGAAATGATGGATATCCCAGAGTCTAGGAGACTGTCTATTCCCTTGCATAAATCTTTTGGGAAACAGACGTTTAAAATTTTAAAAGCTCCTCACACTATACCTCCTGTGGATAAGAGAATGGACAAGAGGTACACATTGTCAGGCTCTGATATGGAGTTCCTCACACAACAATGCAGCCATGTTGGGGTAGTGCAGGTTGCAGCCTGTGACAAGGCTAATATTCCCTTGGCTTCACACCCCCCGGATAAGGACTCCAGGAGGATTGATGCCATGGCAAAGAAACAGTACATGGCAGCATCCTTGGGACTCAGACAGGCAAATTATATATGGCTTATGTTGCCAGATACCAGAAATCCAGATGGGACACTGTTATG
Source organism: Neoceratodus forsteri (assembly GCA_016271365.2). Lineage (NCBI taxonomy): Eukaryota > Metazoa > Chordata > Ceratodontiformes > Ceratodontidae > Neoceratodus > Neoceratodus forsteri. The sequence continues at coordinate 245,531,789 of CM057451.1, forward strand.
GCTCTAGCAAAGCAGGTCCCTGGCCAGCTTGCCAAGGAGCTGGGGCAGGTGGCTGCTGATGGTATTGAGGCATCCAAGGTGCAATTCCATGCTGCAGTGGACTCTAATGATGTGTCATCAAGAGTCATGGCTACATCTGTGGCACTTCGCAGAATGGCTTGGCTCAGATGTACTAGCCTGTCACAGGATACCCAGACTAAGGCCATGGATTTTCCTGTTGTGGGTAATTCTGTTTGGGGAGCAGACAGAGAATTACATGAAGAAAATGGATGAGTATAGGACCACCTATAGGAGTGCACAGGCCAAAGAAAGGTAGGCCACTCCTCAAAGGCAGCTTCCCAGGGGCAGGGGCAGGCCTTTTCATAGGCCTTTTTACCAAGCCCAGGCCTCCTCTTCTGCCTATGCCCAGAGGGGGTTCTTTAGAGGGAGAGGCAGACGGGGTACAAGCAGGCCTGCTTCCACCCCTCAGCCCAAAGCCCCTGCCAAACAGGCACCCTGATGGGGTTGCTAGGGCCGATTCTCAGCTACCTGTAGGGGGCAGGCTGGCTTACTTTGTCCAGGACTGGAAGTCTCTTACATCAGACAAGTGGGTCCTGGAAGTAGTAAGCCAGGGACTGGTTCTCAGCTTCAAAAAATTTCCAGAGATGAGAACCAGATCCTTTCCACCTGCAAATCCTCCAGAGGCTCTTGCCTTAGAGGCAGAGGTCTCTTCCCTCCTAGCTCTCAGAGCTGTGGAAAAGGTTCCACCCCTACACCAGGGCAAAGGTTTGTACTCCAGGTACTTCCTTACCCTAAAAAAGACAGGAGAATGGTGGCCCATCCTGGATCTCAGATACTTAAACAAGCACCTTTTAAAACCAAAATTCAAAATGGTGACTCTGGGCATTATTCTACCCTCTCTAAGGCCAGTGGACTGGCTAGCATCCCTGGACCTCAAGGATGCCTATTTCCATATTCTCATCAGAAGCTCCCATTGAAAGTACCTCACGTTCGAGCTGCCCTCAGGCCATTACCAATTCAGAGCAATGCCCTTTGGCCTCACCTCTGCTCCAAGGGTATTCACAAAATGCCTGGCAGTAGCAGTTGCCCACCTAAGAAGGCAAAAAATTGCCATCTTCCCTTACCTGGACGACTGGCTCATAGTAGGCCAGTCTCCAGACCAAGTCAAGTTACATCTACAGATAACTCAGCAACTGCTCACTTCTCTAGGTTTCCTTCTGAATCTTCCAAAGTCAGTTCTAGAGCCTGTCCAGCTCCTCACCTTCATAGGCGCGGAGCTGAACACAGAGAAGGCCAGAGCCTTCCTTCCTCTGGACAGGGCAAGGACCCTGGTCTCTCTGGCCTCCTCTTTCACCCTGCAGGTCTCTCTCGACCAGCAAGGCACTTTCTATAGCTCCTGGGGCACATGGCTGCTTCTATAGCAGTAGTGCAGGGAGCAAGATTTCAGATGAGGGACATCCAGTTCCATTTGAAAGCCTTTTGGTCTCAAAGGAGAGACCCTCTAACCAAATTGATCCCAGTGACTCGAACCTTGATCCAAGCCCTACAGTGGTGGCAGAACCAGAGCAATCTGAGACATGGGGTTCCTTTTGCCCCTCAGTCTCACTCCTTAATCCTTACTACAGATGCATCCTTCTTGGGGTGGGGAGCTCACATGGGCGACCTCACTACCCAGGGATTGTGGTCCCCTCAGGAATCTCTGCTCCACATCAATCTGTTGGAACGCAGAGCAGTTTTTCTAGCACTTCAAGCTTTTTCCAAATCTGTTCAGAACAAAGTTATTCAGGTCAGAACAGACAACACCACCACAATGTGGTACATCAACAAGCAAGGGGGCACTCGGTCTACGGCCTTGTGCACCGAAGCAATGAAGTTGTGGTCTCTGGCTTACTCACTGAACACCTCCTTTATGGCAGTTCACCTCCCAAGCAAGGACAATGTCCTGGCAGAAGCTCTCAGCAGGATTTCCCAGGGCCATCACGAATGGTCACTGGACCCTCTGGTCTTGGAGGTGGTATTTGCCAGATGGGGTGCCCCGCAGATAGATCTTTTTGCAGCCCCAGACAATCACCAACTTCCCCTTTTTTGCTGCAGGCCCCCAGTGTTGGGCTCAGTCCTCTGGATGCCTTCTTCTTCTCTGTTGGGAAGGAAGTTTCTCATGCTTTTCCCCCTTCCCTCTCCTGTTCAAAGTGCTAGTCAAAATCAGATCTCAACCCTACAAGATGATCCTGATTGCTCCAGATTGGGCCAGACAGCCTTGGTACCCACTCCTACTGTCCTTAGCAGTCCACCTTCCCCTGTGTCTTCCCAGGAATCACAACCTGTTAACCTGTGCTCAGGGGAGAGTTTGGTACCCGAACCTCAAATCTCTCAATCTCAAGGCCTGGCTCTTGAAGAGTTAGAGTTTGCTGACCTACACCTCTCCCAAGGTGTAATGGATATCCTGAAGGCTTCTAGGAAGCCTTCCACCAGGGCTACTTATAATTCCAAATGGAAGAGGTTTTCCATATGGTGCTCTGGAAAGCATATGTCCCCAGAATCTGCTGACTTACCCACAGTCCTGGATTATATGGTCCACTTAAATACCTTGGGGCTGAGACCAGCTACCCTAAAAGTGCACCTGGCAGCTGTGTCTGCTTTCTTATCAGCAGGTAAGCCCTCTTCTCTTTCAGCTCATCCTGTATTCTCCAAGTTTTTCAAGGGGTTGCTTCACACCAACCCTCCATTCAGGGACCCTGCCCCTGCCTGGGATCTTAATGTTTGCATTGCTCAGCTTATGCAACCCCTTTGAGCCTTTGTCTTCAGCAGAGCTTAAGTACTTGACTTGGACAACTGTGTTTTGGTAGCCATTACTTCTGCCAGACGCATAAGTGAATTACAAGCCTTGTCAGTGGAGCCTGATTTTATCTCCTTTCATAGAGATAAGGTGGTCCCCAGGACTAAGAGGAAGTTCTTGCCTAAGGTGGTTTCAGATTTCCACCTTAATCAATCTATGTCTCTCCCTGTGTACTTCACTGACCATTCCTCCTCTGGCGAGAGGAGACTGCACAGTTTAGATGTGAAAAGAGCCCTTAGTTACTACATAGAACGTACCAAGGATAACAGGTTTGACTCCCTCCAACTGTTCCTCACTTATGGTGAGGTTGGTAAAGGGAAACCTGCCACTAAAAGATCCATTGCCAGGTGGATTGTCTCTTGTATCCAATTTTGCTATGAAAAACTGGGTAAGGTTCCTCCCTCAGGCCTGAGGGCTCGCTCTACCAGAGGTACAGCTGCTTCTCTGGCTGCTGCCAGGGACATCCCTATCCTAGAGATATGTCAAGCAGCTACCTGGAAAACAGTTCACACTTTTACCAAGCATTACTCCCTGGACATCCAGGCTAGGAGTGATGCTCGGTTTGACACAGCTGTGCTTCAGAACCTATTTCCTAAGTAGGTTCTGTCCCTCCTCCATGGAGGTACTGCTGTGTAGTCTGCATATGTCATAATATAGCAAGACTTATGTTGTTTGAAGAAAAAATTACTCACCTTAGTAATGTTGTTTCTTCTAATGGAGTCTTGCTATATTATGACCTCCCCCCTGCCTGCCCCTCTCAAAACCTTTGTTTTGGGATGTGGGTGGGCAGTGCAGTGTTGGCAGTAGTAGATGCCCACCTTGTTGTTTCACCCATCCTTTTTGGGGTGAATTGGTGTTGTGTTTTTAATTTTTTGGGTCTCCTGACTTGAGTCTTTGTTTTGGGACCAAAAAATGTGTTCTTATGTTTAGTAGCCAGTTGGCTAGTGTAGGTTTACAGCTTCCACACAGGACCTCAGTGAGTTTAGCTCATAAAGATCTGACGGTTTGATTTTGAAGAACAACAGACAGAGTTTCAACCGAGCTTAAGCTCAGCATTCCATGCCTGGCATGGAAAGTTAACTCTTTCACCTCCGGAGCCGTCCGAAGGTTGGGACTCACTGCATATGTCATAATATAGCAAGACTCCATTAGAAGAAACAAAATTTACTAAGGTGAGTAATTTTTTCTTAACCACCACCGTCTGGCTTCGGTCCATCAACCAGTTTTCCACCCACCTAGTTATTTTCTGTCCCACCCCTAAGCTTTACAGCTTATTTACCAGCCTTCTCTGAGGGACGGAGTCGAAGGCCTTCCTGAAGTCCAGCTAGGCCACATTCACTATTCCTCCCTGATCAACCACCTTCGTCACCCAATCAAAGAACTTTATTAGGTTTGTCTGCCATGACCTACTGTACCAGTTGTGAAGCCATGCTGCCTATCATCCAGTAGTCTGCTATTTATCAAGTAGTTTACTACTCTTTCCTTTAATAGCACCTTTATCATCTTCCCCACCACTGAGGTGAGGCTGACCAGGTGATAGTTACCCCATCTCCTCCCTGCTGCCCCCCCCCCATGCAGTGGCACCATGTCTGCCATCTTCCAGTCACTTAGCACCCATCCAGTATCCAGGGACAAGTTAAACAGCCTTGCCAGAGGTGACGCCAGCTCCTCGCTTAGTTCCCGGAGTACCCTAGGACGCAAGCTGTCTGGCCTCATTGCCTTGTCTACCTTCAACCTTCTTAGTTCTTCTTTTACCCTGTCCTCGCTGAATGGGCTAGAATCCACTATTTTGTCATCTCCTCCTCTCTTCTTTAACTCAGGTCCCTTCCCTTCTCCTTCCACCATAAAGACTGAGCAAAAGTAGCTATTCAGCACCTCTGCCTTCTCAAAGCCTCCTTCCACCAGTGCTCCACCCTCACCCTCATTATCCCCTGCCTTGCCTTCCTCTTTTCCCCCACATACCTAAAAAATGTTTGTTCTCCCCTTTTGGCATTCCTAGCTATTATCTCATCAGTATCCACTTTTGACCTCCTTATCTTTTGCCCTGCTAACCTCAGCTTCTCTCTATAAATCTCCCTGTCCTCCCTCCTCTGGGTTTTCTTATATGTTCTGAAAGCCATCCTTCAAACAACATGAAGTCTTGCTGTATTCTGACTATATGCAGTTTGCCCCAGCACTTGAACTGCTCTGGAGAGAAAAGAGTTAACTCTATGCAGAGGCATAGAATGTTGAGTTCGAACTTGGTTTTCAAACCTCTGTCGCCGGTACATTCTAGTGTAACCGTCAGATTCTTTACTCCGCCTAACTGAAGATGCTCTGGAGAATTTCTCCTTGCTACTTCAGTTCGGTTAGTTCTTTCGGTTGGTTTTATCCAACTGTTTCTTATTTTTCGGTCATCAGATCTCTGTTTACGATACAGTAAGTGTATTTTAGGTAGATAGTGGTAGAAACTATTTTTTCTTCGGTTCGTTGCTGGTCAGTCCAGTTGGGAACCGAAAAATTACTGTTTAAACTTTGTGGATGTGTGGTCCGTTAACTTTTCGGTTTCAAAAAACCAACGTTTTATTCCATTTTTTTTAAACAACCTGTGACATGGTTGAATCCGAAACATTTTTGTATTACCTGGCGTGAAAGCTGTAAAGGGTAATTTTGGTAGTAAGGCCATGTCTGAGAAACCCAAAAAGAAAAATGGACCCACTAGGTTTCAACACTGTACTGAGTATGGAGATGCTTTTGCTAAAGTGGAGCCCCACCTCATCTGTGTTCACTGTCTGGGGTTTGACCACCTCAGATCAGACTGCCAAATTTGTGCAAGCTTTCTTAAAGCCACTCTAGATAAAATACTTGCTAGGCTGAAGGAAAGCAGACTGAAAAATTCCGCTGACCCGGACGGCCAGCCCGGTTCAGTTCCGACAGATCCAGAGGAGGTGCCTGCCGACACGGACGATACCTCCTCGGGTAAAAGGAAATCGGATTCAGAAGGATCGGTTCCAGTGAAAAGGAGAAAGAAATCTGCCGGTTCAGATCCTTCTTCTCAGATCCCAACCACGGAAGAGATTGCGAGAGAGATAAATGTAGTTCAGTCGCTCCGCTCGGGTTCCAACCAAACCGACAACGCCAGGCAGACGATGGGTTCGATCGGTTCCAGCTCTTTCAGAATTTGAACCGGAGGAGTATTATGAATTGGATTGGGAGGGGGATCCCGAGTATGAAGCTGATGATGAAGATGATTATGAAGGCCTAGCTGAGCCAGTAGAGTTTGACATCTCCCTAGACAGGCCTACCAATATTTCCCCTCCCAGACTTTCTGAGTCCCCTTCCCACTTTTTATTTTATAAAAAAGTGGCAGAGACTCTCCAGCTACCAGCAGTGGAAGCTGTTGAGGAAGCAGAAGAACCTGACTTTGTGGAAATGATGGATGTTCCAGAGTCAAAAAGGCTGTCTATTCCCCTGCATAAATCTTTGGGGTAGCAGACTAAGAAACTGTTACAGGTGCCTTTCTCCCTATCTCCTGTGGATAAAAGAATGGATAAGAGGTATATGTTGTCAGGTTCTGTCATGGAATTCCTATATTCCCATTGCAGCCATGTTGGGTAGTGCAGGCTGCAGCCTGTGACAAGGTTAACATCCCCTTGGCATCACACCCCCAGATAAGGATTCCAGGAAGGTGGATGCCATGGCAAAGAAACAGTACTTGGCATCTTCCTTGGGACTCAGACAAGCCTCTTTTATGGCTTATGCTGCTAGATATCCGAAATCTAGGTGGGATACAGTTCTGGAGCTAGCTAAAAGTGCCTTTCTCCATCTAGCCATGGAGCTGGAGCAGGTAGTTGTGGATGGCATAGAGGCATCAAGGTATAATTCCATGCTGCTGTTGACTCCAGTGACGTGGCATCAAGTGTCATGGCTACATCTGACTCCTTGTGGAAGTTTGCTCGGCTCAGATGTACTAGAGTCTCACAGGATACCCAGGCCAAGGCCATGGATTTTCCTGTCACCGATAATTCTCTGTTTGGGGAGCAGATAGGGATATACATGAAGAAGATGGATGCATACAGGATCACCTACAGGAGTGCAGTGGCCAAGGAGAAGCAGGCCACTCCTCTAAAGCAGTAGTCTAGGGCTGGCAGGGGCAGGCCTTTTCAGAGGCCTTTTTACCAAGCCCAAGCTTCCTTTTCTTTTCAGCAGAGGTTTTTTTTTTAGAGGGAGAGGCAGAAGGGGGATGAGCAGGGCTGCATCCTTTTCTCAGCCTAGGGCCCCTGCCAAACAGACACCCTGATGTGTCAGACTAGGTTGCCTCCTCAGTTCCACTGGGGGGCAGGATGGCTTATTTTTTCCATGCTTGGAAGTCTGTCACTTCGGACAAGTGGGTTCTGGAAGTAGTAAGCCAGGAACTTGCTCTCAGTTTCAAAAGATTTCCCAAAATCAGAGCAAGTCTTTCAAACCTGCCTCCTAATGGAAATAGTTGCTCTAGAGGCAGAGGTTTTCAGTTGCTGCCCTAAGGGCTGTGGAGCAGGTACCTCTACCTCACAGAGGAAAAGGATTGTATTCAGGATACTTCTTTACCCCCAAAAAGACAGGGGAGTGGTGACCCATCCTAGACCTAAGATGTCAGAACAAACATATCACAAAACCAAAGTTCAAAATGGTGACTCTGGGAGTCATTCTTCCCATTCTGAGGCCAGGAGATTGGCTAGCTTCCCTGGACCTCAAGGATGCCTATTTCCACATCCCATCAGGTGCTCCCACAGAAAGTACCTCAGGTTCGAGTTGCCTTCAGGGCACTACCAGTTCAGAGCAATGCCCTTTGGCCTGACATCTGCACCAAGGGTGTTCACAAAATGTCTGGCAGTTGTGCTAGCCTTCCTCAGAAGGCAGGGCATTCAGTGTTTCCTTACCTAGACGACTGGTTCATTGTAGGCCAATCATCAGACCAAGTCAAGTCAGCTCTGGCTGTTACCCAGAGGCTTCTGGGTTCTCTTGGATTTCTTCTCAATCTAGCCAGATCAGATCTTATCTGTGTCAATCTTCACCATTCATCACAGATGGGTACTGGCCGGAGATCAGGATCCTGCGGGAGCTTTTTTTTTTTTTAAAAAGGGTAGGCGGAGCAGACAGCATCGGCACCGCCCTCGAGGCCGACGTACTGCGTGGCGCTCGAGGGTTGGCCGTTAGGCTGTGTCGACTTTGCCTGCCTACCAGTTCTTTGTCTCCCGCTGTCGAGGTCGCCTTTGTGGGAAGCTTTTCTGTAATTTAGGCCTTCAGCCTGTTCAAAAATCGACGCTGTCTGCCGGTCGCTCACCGGTTCTGGGTTCTGCCTCCAGCTCACGCCACCGTAAGATCTTTCCTTTTATTTCAAATTGTGCAACGCGAGTCTATTTTGTGGTGTTTTTTCTCCGTGGGTCATGTCTCGGTCGGAGGGCAAAAAGTCTTCTAAGGCGGGTCAGCCCCCCATGCGTCGGTGCCCGTGCGGCCGAAAATATTCTGTCACCGACCAGCACGACCGGTGTCTCGCACGTCTTGGCCCGCTTCACGACATGGATTCGTGCGATGCCTGCTTCTCCATGGACCACCGTGTCCTCGAACAGCGGCCCTTGAAAGTGGGGCGCGCTCCGCCGACTTTCGGGGGTAGGGTTCACACTCATCGGGCCAAGCCGCGCTCTCTCAGCCCTTCCTCCGGGTCCCCTCCCGGTTCTATACAGACCAAGGACGAGGGAGCCTCGGCTACTTGTAGCCTGGCCATTGCCGAGGCTCCTCCCGCGGCGCAGGAGGCCTGTCCTGCTTCCCCCCGGGAGCGGGCGGGAGGCGCCACCACAGCAATCACCCCTTTGGGGGTGAAGGCTCCCCCGGTGTTGCTCCTGCGGCTCGGAAAGCCCAGGTTGGCGACATCCTCGACGCCGTCGGTCGGTGCCATCGGAGCCTCCCGTCGACGTCGACTCATTGCTCGACGCCGTGGGCCCTGTTGACGCCGTTCATGGTGCCGACGCTGCTCGCGGCACCATGGGACAGGATCCAGCATCTTCTTTCACCATGTCTTGCCTTGGCCCCATCCTTGGCGCCGAGGTTGAGCACAGTGCCGTGCCTGCACGGCTCGGTGCCGTAGGGCCGTCAGCCTCGGCTGTTGGTGCCGTCCATGCTCTCGGTGCTGCTCGGTGCCGCGTTCGGTGCCAAGTCCACCCTCGGGGCCGTCGTCAGCGCCACTCCAGTCCTCGGTGCCGCCCGCGGCGCCGAGGGGCCTGGCGATGTCGTCTTCGCCGCCGAGGTTGCTGCTGGGGCTGCTGTCGGCGCCGTCTCTGTCCCTGGTACTGCCCTCGGTGCTAGTGGATTTGACGGCACCACATCTGGCCCTGGCTCTGGACCTTTGGCCCGAGCTGCCCTGGTGCCTTCTGCAGGTCCCACCTGCGGGGTTGAGGAGGGCACGGGTGCCATCTCGGACACAGCTCTGGCTGCCGTGCCCTCTGGCAAAGTTGGTTTCGCCCGCCCTCCTACTGTTTGCTCAGAGCCTCAGACTCTTACGTCTTCGGAGTCAGAGTCAGGCTCGAGTCAGGCAGACGTCACACCCTTCGGGTTGTCTGCGGAGGAGGGCACTCCTGTGGTCTCGTCGATGAGTCGTAGCCAGCCCTCTACTGAGGAGAGTCAGGTGGACCCCGAGGCTAGGGTCAGTGGTGCTGACTAACAGGCAGTGGTGCGTGCCACCATTGCTCTGCAACCTGGCCTTGGGGGTTTCATCGACCCCTCGGTGGTGGTACCCCCTCCAGTGGTGTGCCTTGATCACTCAACTTTGGGGCCAATCAAGAAGCCTGCAGAAGGGAAGGGTGCTGTTCCCTGGGTCTCCCCTTCGGGGGCAGCCCAGAGATGCCTGCTACCTAGGCTGGCCCTCTCGAGGAGAAGGACTCTCTCAGACTCTGAGGGGTCGAGGGGTGTGGGGTCGGCGCGTCGGCCTTTCTCTGGGGCCCACCCAGGCCCTGGGCGAAGCCGGAGTGCGGATATCCACCCTTCCCCTTCCAGTTCCTTGAGGGAGTCCCATTCTTTTGAGGCAGGGGACTGTCCTTCTGGACTTTTACGGCCCCGGTCGCCTCACTGGGGGGATTCTTCTGGGCACAGCCAAGGCAGTACCAACGTGGTTGTACAGCTGTCTGCTGTGGAGTCTTCCGGGGCACCCTCCTCGGGTGCTTGTGGTCCACTCCCTAGCCCTGGTGGAGGTCAGCTGACTTTTCTTGGCTCTGCCCCTATCCCTCTGCCACATTCTCCAGCGCTCCCAGGCATTCTTGGTCCTAGCGGCCCTCTCACCTGGGAGCAGTTCAGGGCGGTGGCTGCTCGGTTCCCTGCCTACGTTAGGGCTATGGACAGCCAGGTTTTTCAACCTCCCCAGCCACCCTCGGAATGTATGGTGACCTCCAGCTCTCATCCCCCTCTTCTGGGGGAGAGGAACCCTCTGTCCACATCTCTTGGCTGCTGATCTCTCCAGAGTACCAGTGCTTCCTCGTGAGGATGCTGGAGGACTTGCACCTTTCTCCCTCTTCTGTTAGCAATCCTGAGCATGCGGCGCATGCCTTCTAGGCGATTTTGGCGAGGCCACCTTGTGGTGCCGCCTGACCTGCTCCTTCGGGAGGTGTCCTTGCGTTTCTGGCAGAGGCCCTTCTCCGGAGTTCCTGCCCTAGGGACCTCAGCCAGAGGTATTGCACTCCCCGAGTCTCCAGATTCTATGCCTCATCCGCAGTCCGGCTTGACGCATCTGGACACCCCTGATGGGCTTCGCTCCCCCACTGTGACTGGCCCCCGGATCAAGACTCCTCGGATTTTGATTTTTTGGGGGGGGAGGACCGTCTACTCTGCACGGTTGCTCCTTTCTATTTCCGCTCACCAGACCCACTATGCAGCCTACAACAGGTTCTTGTGGTCCACGCTAGGTCAGATCCTAGCTACTTTGCTTGACTCGGAGCAAACCAGACAAGCCATCGTGCTCTCTGCATGTGGCCTGGAGCTATCAAGGCACCAAGTGAGGGCATCTTACGACGTCAACGAGGTAGCTTCCAAGGTCATAGGGACAGCGATCATCACCAGGAGATCAGCGTGGCTACGTCTTTCCAGTTGTCACCCTTGCTGGCGGTAAGTGTTCTCATGCCCAGGAACCTATCTCTTCTCCCGTGGGCGAGACAGCACTGGGGCGCTTCCTTCCCTCGAGAGACCCGTCTTGCTCTCCCCTCGCGGGCCTCCTCAGGCCCAGAAGGTTCCCCTAGTGTGTCACCCACTGAGGGCTAAGGGACTCTGTCCCTTAGGGTGTAATGAATCAACCCCCTTCGGGGGGGCTTGGTACTCACCCATCTGTGATGAATGGTGAAGATTGACACAGATAAGATATGAAAATTACATACCTACCGTAATTCTAATCTTTCTGTGAATCTTCACCATTCATCACAACCCCACCCACCATCCCCCTGGGGCCTCAGTCTCTGGGTCCCCCTCTCTCTGTGGCTCCCCCTCTCCTTTTGGAGCAGGGTAAAGTAGGGACACATGGGGTATTCTCCTTTAAAGGGTACAGCTCGAGCGGCACTCCTTCTCTATTACATGTCTTCACCCCGATGGGGTGGGAGTTGGTGGTTGCCCTCCTCCTGTTCTCCTTCTGGTTTCCATCCAACTGTTTAAAAAAAAAAAACCCTTTTTTTCACCAAACATCTTTTCTGAGAGAGTATTAAGTCCCTGTACCCTGTCCTTCTTCCAGAATAGCCGACTCTGCTTCTGGGGTATTTGCCAGTTATTCTGTGCCTTGAATTCTGGCAGAGAGCTTTGCTACTCCTTGCAGTTCCTATACAATCTGGTGACGGACAAGGGTCTTGGACACCTTGTTACCTCTCACTCTCTCCTAAATTTTCTTCCTTCCCTTCTTCCGCTTCCAGAGATTGGGGCCCCTACCCAATCCCCTTAGTCTCATCTCTTCTCTGCTGTCCTCTCAGTCGTTATTTCTCCTTTTGGTTCAGTTTTTCCTTTCCTTTTTCTGTCCCTTGGACTCTCTTGTCCCACCCTCCATCCCTTCCTCTTACCTTTCTGGCGACTCAGAACTGGTAGGCAGGTGAAGTCGACACAGCCTAACGGCCAACCCTCGAGCGCCACGCAGTACGTCGGCCTCGAGGGCGGCGCCGATGTTGCTGCCTACCCTTTTTTAAAAAGTTCAAGAGGGTCCTGATCTCAGCCAGTACCCATTTGTGATGAATGGTGAAGATACACAGAAAGATCAGAATTATGGTAGGTACGTAATTTTCATTTCTGGAACCTGTTCAGCTTCTCACCTTTATAGGGGTAAAGCTGGACACCCTTCAGGCAAGAGCCTTTCTACCTCCCTCGAAGGTAAAGGCCCTTACAGATCTGGCTTCTTCTTTCAAACCTTTGGTTTCTCATCCGGCCAGACATTTTCTCCAGCTTCTAGGCCACATGGCAGCTTCAACTGCAGTGGTACAAGGAGCCAGGTTCCAGATGAGAGACATCCGGTTCCAGATGAGAGACATCCAGTTCCAGCTTAGGTCCTTCTGGTCTCAGAGGAAGGATCCTCTCACCAAACTAGTTCCAGTGTCCCGGACCCTTGTCCAGGCTCTCCAATGGTGGCTGGAGGAGGACAATCTCAGGCAGGGTGTCCCATTTCTGCATCAGACACCCTAAGTTGTTCTCACCACAGATGCTTCCCTCCTGGTTTGGGGAGCCCATATGGGGGACATCACTGCACAGGGCACTTGGCCTCAACAGGAGTCCTCTTCATATCATTCTTCTGGAGCTCAGAGCTGTGTTCCTAGCTCTTCAGGCTTTTTCAGAGTCAGTTAAGGGGAAAGTGGTACAAGTCAGGACAGACAACACCACCACCATGTGGTACTTAACGAGCAAAGGGGCACTCGGTCCACAGCCTTGTGCACAGAAGCCATGAAGATATGGTTGTTAGCTTACTCCCTCCAGACTTCCTTGGTAGCAGTGCATCTTCCAGGGGAGGACAATGTGTTGGCAGATGCCCTCAGCAGGATTTCACAGGGTCACCATGAATGGGCCCTGAATCAGCATGTCCTTCAGATCATTTTCAAGAGGTGGGGCATTCATAGAAACATAGAAACATAGACTTTGACGGCAGATAAGGACTGCTTGGCCCACCTAGTCTACCTATTTCCCTACCTACAAGATAAGTTGCAGATCCTAGTTAACCTACAGCCTAGTTCTTCCTACCCCCACACAAGAATTGCCTTATGTCTGTCCCATGTATTCTTCAATTCTCCCACAGTTTTTGACCCCACAACCTCCTCAGAAAGGCTGTTCCATGCGTCCACCACCCACTCTGTGAAAAAATACTTCCTCACATTGCCCCTGAACCACCGCCCCCATTCCAGAGATAGATCTCTTTGCAGCCCTGGACAACCACCAACTTCCTCTGTTCTGTTACAGACCTCAAGTCCTGGGATCTGTTCCCCTAGATGCTCTCCTATTAAACTGGACAGGCAGGTTTCTTTATGCCTTTCCTCTGATCTTCAGAGTACTGATCAAAATCAGGTCTCAGCCCTGCACGGTGATTTTGGTGGCCCTGGATTGGGCCAGACAGCCTTGGTATCCACTAATGTTGTCTCTTTCAGTAACACTTCCTCTGTTTCTGCCCAGGAGGCATGACCTCCTGTCCTTCTCTCAGGGGAGGATTTGGTAACCAATCTACAGTTTCTCAGACTCAAAGCTTGGTTCTTGAAGAGTTAGAAAATGCAGGCTTACACCTTTCTCAAGGTGTTCTGGATATTCTCAAAGTTTCCAGGAAGCCTTCCACTAGAAAGACTTACAACTCCAAAGTGAAAAGATTGATTATTTGGTGTTCCCAAAGAAATATTCAACTGGATATGGCTGGCATTGCTACAGCCTTAGATTATTCGTTTCATCTGAATAGCTTAGGCCTCAGGCCTGCTACTCTTAAAGTTCATTTAGCAGGTGTGTCTGCTTTTGTCTCAGCAGGGAAGGTTTCTTCCCTGGCTTCTCATCCTGTGTTTAGTAAGTTCTTCAAGGGTCTCGTTCATATCAACCCTCCCTTTGAGGAGCCTACTCCTGCCTGGGATCTGAATATCTGCATTGCACAGCTTGTTCAGCCCCCTTTCGAACCCTTATCTTCAGCTGAGTTAAAGTACTTGACTTGGAAAACTGCTTTCCTGGTGGCCATTACTTCTGCCAGGAGGATCAGGGAATTGCAGGCTTTGTCAATGGAACCTGACTTTATTTCCTTTCACATGGATAAGGTGGTCCTTAGAACAAAGAGAAACTTCCTTCCTAAGGTGGTTTCGGATATTCATCTTAACCAGTCTGTGGCTTTGCCTGTGTTTTTCACTGACCATTCTTCTTCAGATGAGAAAAGATTGCAGAGTCTGGATGTGAAAAGGGCACTTAGTTATTATATATTGCATACTAAGGGCCATGGGAAGGAGTCTACCCAGTTGTTTTTCACTTATGGTGAGGTGGGAAAAGGTAAATCTGCCATGAAAAGATCTGTTGCCAGGTGGATTGTTTCTTGTATTCAGTTCCATTACACAAAACTGGGAAAAGAGCCACCCTCAGGCCTGAGGGCACACTTGACCAGGGGTACAGCTGCCTCCTTGGCAGCTGCTAGAGATATTTCTGTGTCAGAAATCTGTAAAGCAGCCACCTGGAAAACAGTTCACACATTCACCAAGCATTACTCATTGGATACCCAATCTAGAAGTGATGCTAGGTTTGGCACATACTACTGCAGAACTGTTCCCCAGCGTAGGTTCTGATCCTCCTCCAGGGGGACTGCTTGGTAGTCTGCAGATGGTCAGAATATAGCAAGACTTCATGTTGTTTGAAGAAAAAATTACTCATCATAGTAATGTTGTTTCTTCTAATGGGGTCTTGCTGTATTCTGACCTCCCTCCCTGCCTCCCCTCTCATAACCTAGTTTTTGGTATGTGGGTTGTCAAGTACAGTGTTGCACCCCAGAGGTGTACCTTCTTACCCTTCCTGGCCAGGTTGGGTATTTCTGATTTATTGTTATTGTTTTTGTTATTATCACTATCTACATAAGGTTTTTCTTGAGTTCTCGGTTTGAGTCTTCTGGACCCAAGTTTTTTGTTGCCCAAGGCTAAAATTTCAAAACAATTTCTATAGCCATTAGTTAGTATAGTGCTCGTAAGAATCTGACAGTTACATTAGAATGTACCGGTGACAGAGGTTTGAAAACTGAACTCGAGCTCAACGTTCTAAGCTTCTGCATAGAGTTAACTCTTTCCTCTCCGGAGCAGTTCAAGTGCTGGGGCAAACTGCATATAGTCAGAATACAGCAAGACTCCATTAGAAGAAACAACATTACTATGGTGAGTAATTTTTTCTTCTTTCCCTAATTGCCCCCACTGCCTCCCTATTAAACCAGAGTGTCCTCCTTCTTTTGTTTTTTCCTCCCCTCTTGATGCAGAGCTCAGTGGCTTTCTCCCTCTTAATGCATTTTCATAATTCCTCTACATTCCCGATTAGCTCCTTTCCTTCCATTTCCTCCCTGAAAGTCCCCTCATTCTTGCAAAGTCCACTCACCGGAAGTTCAGAACCTTCATGTTGGTTAGATTTGTTTCCTTACCTGTTTTTATCCTGAAATTCACTGTATTGTGGTCGCTTGTACCAAGTCATTCTCCCACCTCCACTTTTTCCACACTATCCCCATTGATGAGGACAATGTCCAGTATGTTGTTCCTCCTAGTGGGTTTCCTAACCAGCTGTTGCAGGAAAGCTCCATGGAGTGCTCCAAATACTCTCTGTTCCTGGCAGATGTTGCGTTAGGATTACCCTGTCCACGTTGAGAAGTTAAGGTCCATAGTAGTAGGGTCTCCCCTGAGTGCCATTTGTTGTACCTCTTGTACCATCTGCCTGTTCCCTTCCTCCTCCTCCTGCATTGGAGACCGGTAAATCACATCCAGTCTTAATGGCGCCCCAGACCGTTTTTCAGTATGACCCACAGGACCACCAACCCCCGTACCTCTTGCCTTCATAAGCCTAATATATTCTTTTGTGTACAATGCCACCCCACACCCCCCAGGCCTGTCCCTTCTAAAAGTCTGTAACCTGGAACACCTACTTCCCAAGATTGGTGCTCTGATCACCAGGTCTCTGTTATAGCCACAATGTCTAGACCCTCTTCCACCATAATGGCCTCCATGTCCACCATTTTGTTCCCTAAACTCCTCACATTTGCTGATAGTTCTTTCCACCATAAACCCCCTTTGTCCTTGCTATCCCTTGCTGCCCTACCTGCTCTGTTTCATGGTGGGGTACTTGGTAGGTTATTCCCTGCTGCTCCCCCCCACTATGGTTAAATGTAACCCCTCCCTTACGTACTGCAGCTATCTAATTTATCCTTCAGGACCCTTGTGCCCCCTTGCTTTAATGTAACCTGTCAGGAGCATAAAGTTCCTCCTTATCATATGTCCTACCTCATTCCCCACCAGTCTGTACCCCTTTTCCATATTCCACCCCCTCAGCCACAGATTGAACTCTTCAATTCTCCACTTCCTATCTACACTGGCTTTTGGTACTGGTAGGATTTCAGAAAATGAGACAGTTTTACCCTTCACTTGACAGGTCCGAACAAGCTCCCTGAATCTAGCCTGTACCTCCTTCACACTGTTGTCTGCTAGATCATTTGTGCCCAGATGCACCACAATGTGGGTGAGCCCCTCATACGAACATACGAAATTTGCCAGCAGATAAAGGCCTAGAGGTCTATCAAGTCTGCTCGAATGTGCAGCTAGCACCCCTTATTCTGCAGCTGCCCCTCCCTTCCACCCTTCCCCGTCATTAACCGTCCCCCTTGTCCTGTCCCATCCCCTTTTGAAGCAGTCCACTGTTCTCTGGATACCACTTCTGCAGGTAACGATTCCACCCAGCCACCACCCTCTCTGTAAAAAGTGTCTCCTCATCTCCTCCGAACCTTCCTCCCTCCAGTCTCATATCATGGCCCCTGGTGGCCCTCCCTCCTTTACTTTGAACAGCCCCTCTGTACCCGTCTTGTTTATTCCTTTCATGTATTTAAAGGTTTCAATCATGTCACCCCTATCCTCCTCTCCTCCAGTGAGTACATGTTCAACTCCTTCAACCTCCTCTCGTATGATAAGTCCCCCAGCCCCTTGATCATCTTTGTTGCCTGCGCTGCACCCCTCCAGTAACTTAATGTCCCTCTTCAGATACGGGCGCCAGTACTGCACGCAGTACTCCAGGTGTGGCCTAACTAATGACCTATACAGTGGCAGAATCACCTCCTTCCTCCTCGAGGATATACCTCTGCAATACAACCCAGCATTTTGTTGGCCTTGCAGCTGCCTTCCTACATTGTGCCGAGTTGTTCATTGACCCTGTAATGAGCACACCCAGATCCTTCTCCTCCTCTGTCTGGGCTAGCTGCACTCCCCCAGCTGGTAACTCCTCCTTGGGTTCTTCATCCCAAATGCAGCACCTTGCACTTTTTGGCATTAAACTCCAGTTGCCAGGTGTCTGACCAGGTTTCAGCTTTGCCAGATCATCCTGCAACCCCTGCCATCCCCTAGGTCATCCACCACCGTGCCTACCTTGGTATCGTCAGCAAACAGGCTGATCTTGCTCTTGATGTCCCATGATATGTCTGCAATGAATATCCCAAACAACACTGGTCCCAACACTGAGCCCTGTGGAACACCGCTCGTCACTGCCCTTGGGTGTGAGAGCTCACCACCCACCACCACCCTCATGTTTCTTGGCCAAGGTGTGTTTTAAGTGGGAGGCCCTGAGCACTGTCATACCTGGCATGCACTCAGCCCTAATAACTCCACCCCGCTCCACGATTCCCTTAATTATGTATATTGTACAGGGCTCAGAGCCTAAGGGAATGAGTGTTTTATAAAGTTTTGCTTGCTTGGTTGCTCAAGCGGTCACTGTGCATGCCATCAACAAGGAGTCATACAAGACTGACACTATGGGCAAGTGGTGCTGCAGCTACTCTGAACATGAGAATTGCCGGCTACCAAGGGCATTTTTCTAAGTATGAGTATGTCCTTTGGACCTCTCTTAAGTCCCTAGCAGAGTCTCTTCCATATTCTGACACTAAACAGAAGATCCCACAGACTGTCACTCATGGCATCGAGTCTAACAGTCACCAGCTGAAGGCAACTATAAACACCCTTTGACTCTGCTTCCTGCTCGACTGCAGCAAGCCATCTGTATTGGAAGGCACTCCTGGCTTAGAACTTCTGTTTTTTTCTGATGATGTCCAGCACCAGGTAATGAATATTCCTTTCAATGGCACCTACCAGTTTTGATAGCAGGTGCAACAATCTCTTGAGACCTCTCAGAAAACAAGGATGGCCATTAATACTTCCAGATTGGCTCCTGCTAACCCTCAGAGGGGAAAAAGGATGTGGCTTACTTCAAAACAGAGAGTCCTTTTGAGGTAAAGATTGGGGACGCAACCAAATATCACCCTTCTCAAATGCAAAAGGAAGCACATCTGAAGCCACAGGCCCTGAAAGTGCCTAGTGTTATTCTCTGAAGCCTGGGCCCTGGTCCTGCCTCATCTGCCTGGGGCAGACATCTTCTCTCCAGTATCAGGCATGTGGTGGGGTTGACTCTGTTTTACCATCATAGGGACTCCATCACGACAGACAAGTGGGTTCTCAGGATTATCTGAGAGGGATACTTCCTGAATTTTGCAGAAATTCCTCTGGATTATCTACCCAAACACACCCCTTTCAGCTCACATGTCAGAGCTTCTGGTGCAGGAGATTGCAGGCTAGCTGTGCAAAAGGGCAGAAGTAAAGGGAAATTGAGCACAACACAGGCTTCTACTTCCTTTACTCCCTTGTACCAAAGAAGTCAGGGGGCATGTTCCTCATTCTCGACCTCAGAAACTTGAACAAGTTCATGGGGTGTCAAAAGTTCAAAATTATCTCTCTGGGATCCCTGCTACCATTCCTAAAATTCCAAAATTGCTTAGCCTCTCTGGATATGCAGGATGCTTACCAGCATATTCTAGTACACCCCACTGCTAGAAGTCTGGGAAACAAGATTGCAGACCTGGAGGCCACCATGGCTCAAACAGGCCTGGATATTCTGGACATCACTAAAACATGGTGCACAAACAGCCGTGACTGGGAAATGGTCATACCTGGCTACACAGTGTTTAGAATGGACAGGGTAGGAAGGGAAGGTGGGGGAGTGGTGCTTTATATTAAGGAAAACATCAAAGCAGTGGAGGTACAGGGAAGTCGGGGGATTGAGGTGTTGTGGGTCAACCTCGAGTCTGGAAACAGAGCCACCATTCACATGGAAGTGATATATAGGCCTCCAACACAGGGAGAGGATGTAGACAAAGAGATGTTGGAAGACATAGGCAAAATGGCTAAGAAAGGGAGTTCTGATGAGGACTTAATCTGTTGATAGAGCGGAGCACACCTCCGCCACTTATCTATAGTAGGGAAATTGATGGAAACACTATTAATTAAGGAAACAATCATGGAACACCTGGGATCCAGTGGACTGCAGGACCTGAGGCAGCCTGGCTTTATGGAGGAGAGATCATGACAAACAAATCTAATTGATTTTTTTGACTGGGTAACCAGGGTGTTGGATGAGAGAGAGGTGGTGGATGTAGCCTAGTTGGACTTCAGCAAGACCTTTGACACCGTTCCACATAGGATGCTGATAAGCAATTTGGGTAGTATGGGAGTGGACAATAAGGTGGCAACCTGGGTAAGAAACTGGTTAGGGATAGGAGACAGAGTGGTGGTAAATGGAGTCTTCTGAGGAGGGGAGAGGACCAGCAGGGTATCGCAGAAGCCAGTACCGGACCAGTCCTCGCTGGTGTCTTCATCAGTGACATAGCACAGCCAAACAGGTCTGAGTCTAAACCTGTGTTTGTTTGTTTTTTATAAATAAGAAAACAAACAAAACCAAAATGCGTAGTGCGTTTGGGTAGGTTTACAATCATAGGTTGTACCACTAGCAGTCAGGATGTGAAAATCCTAAGTGTGTGTATGTGTGTGCTATCAGTCCCTGTATAGGGAGTCATTAATGAGTACCAGGTATGCTGCCAGGGTATTCAGTCACATCATTATGCGAAAAAAAAGTGTGGGAAATGTTTGTTGTGAAACATAAAACAAATCATTCCAAGTTCTAAAAGGTGAGATTTAAAAATCACTGGGATGTGCATAAACTGCACATTACTAACTAGGGTACCTGGTTGAGAAGTGGCTATTAGACCACTGGGTGGGCCAGGGTTCTATTTTGGGCACTCAGTATTAAGTGTCACAAATTATGGAGCATCATAGGATTAAAAACCTTAAGATCTAATGACTTTTATTGCCATATAATTTTGGATGCAAAATTCCCTGATTATCAATAAAATGTAAACAGGAGTCCAGATCAAGTCTGACTGCTAGAATTAATCCAAAGCAATGATCATAACGTTCCGTAGGGCCTCACCTCCCTTCTGGACAATGAACATGTCATTTAGGACTTTAATGTGAATTCCACAGGATGCAATTAAATCATGTGTGCTTATGAGGTATTCTGCCTCAACAACCTTTTTAGGATTACGTCACTGGTCCTTATCTGCAATAAAATGTGCAGTTTGTGCTTGTAAGAAGACCCATACTTTTAAAAAGAATAATAAGCATAAAAGCAAGCATCTCTCTCTCTCTCTCTCTCTCTCTCTGGAACCTAAAAGAAAAGATAAAAAAGAAAAATATAGTTAGTTTAGTACTGTTCCACCCATTGGGGTATGGAAAAGTAATTTAATCTCCTTTAAACAGGTTCATTTGATAGGCATATAGCCATTTATCAATGACTGTTATTGTGAGGCAGTCAAACTTGGTAGCCTGCTGGACTGCATTTGTTTACAATGGGATAGGGCATGTTTTGGGGTCTTGCCCATACATTGTGAAGCAAACAAGTGTACCTCTTGGATGTCTTGTTTGAGATATTTAACATATTTATCTACTGATGCTACATCAGCAGTGGCAGTACACAGGTCCAGAAGTAAATGTTCTGGGAGTCTCATGAACCGTCCGGTCATGATTTCAAAAATGGGTACGCTGTGTACCTGCAGAGGATGTCCCTCTTATTGCCATAAGGAGTAAAGGCAATCATGAATTTCAGTCCTTTTAGGGTTTTCTGAACAAGTTTGGATAACATAACTTTGATCTGCCTGTTAGCCCATTACACCTGTCCCGATGACTATGGGTTGTAAGGGATATAAAACTTTTGTTTTACCCATAACAAATCCAGAATTTCCTACATCGCTTTGGCTATAAAGCCAGATCCCTGCAATCAGAATTTACATTTAGGGGTAAAACCCTACCTGGTAAATAGCTGGTTTACCAAGACATTTGCAGTCACTTTGACTGTGTTGTTCTGTTTTGGGATAGTATTAAACTGTTTGGAAAATAGGTCAGTGATCACTAGTGCAAACTAGTTGATCTTAGTGGTTGGCATAAGGCCAATGTAGTCAAACTGGATATTGTTCCAGGGGCCTTTTGCCTCTGGGGTAACAGTGCATTTGTCCTAGCTGGTATAGGATTGTTCTGTGCACATATCAATCAGTTACTAATGTAGTGTTCTACATCATTTCTCATGTGTAGCCACAAGACAGAGGATTTCAGTCTGTCTAGGTTTTTACTGACTCACTGGTGTCCACCAGTTGGAGTACTATGTATTTGGTACAGTAGATAAAATCTACTCTCAGGTGTTTAGGAATTACCCGTAACTTTTCATGAGTGTTACAGCAGTGATGTTCCAAATGAGTAGACCATCACTGGATAGGTGAATGTCATTTTCAATTTCTCATAAGAGCTATTTCTGGAAGTTATTCCTCAGTTTCTTTATTAAGGAACTATACACTGTCCTTAAATAAGGGTCCTTCTTATGAAGCATAAAGTTCACATTTTACAATATGCTCGAACCTTATGAATGTACAGTATTTACACTGTTAGTGTTGTGATGTATACAAGCAAGTCACTGTATTTCACAGCAATACTACAGAGTACTGGAACAGACGTTTGTCTTCTGCCAAAGAAATTCAGTTTAGAGAGAAACAGACCCAATTAGAAACTGTAATAAAACATAGTATCTGCAGTGCTTTCTGTAATTATGTCAAGGATATTTCTTTTTTTTTTTTTTTCCATTTTATTCTTTTCTCCACCTGCCCTAGCTGCCGGCAGCCCGTTACTATCAGCCAGGTCACAAACCACTTACTTCCACCCCCCATATCGGCCTCGGGCCCTCTGATACCCGTGGCTTACCCCCCACAGTGGGGCTGCGGCACTCTGGCTGCATGCCGCAGTCATCGGACTAGGTCGGAGGGCTGGTCTGGGGGGCTAATTGAAGCCGTGGCGAGCTTCATTTAGGGCTGCCGGCAGCTTTATCCATTTTCCTTTTTCGGGGGAGGCGGGGTCGTGCAATGACGTGAGCGTCCTGCCCCGCCTCCAGTACGTGCCTGTGCCGCAGCTGCATGATCCTGGCCTCCACCAGGGGTCATCCGAGCTCGGACACCTCCCTCCCCGGAGGGACAGCAGTCCCTAGGGCCTTCATCCTTCTCCCCGGCCTGACCCTCCAGGACCGAGTCCGTTCTTGAACCCGGTCACCGGCGTCGCATGAAACTAACCGTTGCGCCGGCAGGCCGGCTCATCTCAAGGATATTTCTTGAAGCGGGCAGAACTTAACCCTTTCATGGAGTGCTGGTATCATTTTACGTAAGGAAAAATCTTTTTATTCCTTTCTTAACACAAGCTGTGTCTTTCTCAAGGACATTCCAGCTCTCTAAGTCATCCACAAATATTTGTGGTAATTAGGAGACTCCTTGCTTCCCTGCTTTTCATTTTATTTGCCAGGCGTGTTTTAATATTGCCTGAAAATCGTACATGTATGATGATGCAATTACTAGCCATGCATACTCTGTCATCACTGGAAGGTAAAATAATTCCAAATCCTGCTATCTGACCCTCGTTGGAATGTGTGGCTAAGTCATCAGTCAAAACATGACACACACTGGTGTCTTTCAACACTTTCTGGGGCTCTGTCAGAAAGGCACTGGGACAGGTAGGTCAGGGGTTGAAGTGAAAAATCATGGGTTTCTCTTGCAAATTGTAGGCCATGGGCTGACAAGGATGAAGTTTTGATAGGAAGGACAGTGATGTTATGATCCTGTAAAAATGAGAGACCAGTATGTAAGTCTGGCATTGGATACAGAGTCATCTTTCACTCTGTCTGACAACAGAAAGTTAGTTGGCAAATGATTGGAATGCAGTACAATGGGTGCATATCCAATGATGTATATTAAGTATCTCACTGCCCAGTATGTAGCCAAAAGATTCCTTTCACAAAGTTTGTATTTCAGCTCCACTGGGGCAAGCATCTGGGATGCATAAGCAATGAGTCTGATGTGTTCATTGTATGTTTGGGCTAACACTGCTGAGATTGCGATATCTGATATGGCAGTTTCAAAATAATGCCCTAAAACTGTCTTAGGATTAATCAATGCTGGGAACATGATCAGTGATCCCAAAAGAAAAGATAATGATATCAGTATTAGGATACCTTGTACCTTCTTGCCTGTAGTGCCTGCCATTGCAGCCATAGTATGGGATGATCCAGGTGTCACTGAAGGAGGGGGTTCTGCATCATGTGCAGGCAGTGCTGGCACTATCAAGGGTGCCTGCACAGTGGAGTAAAGTGGCGTGCAAGCTGCACGTAATTCTTCAGCTATGGATTGTTGTTCAGTAGCCAAGGGGTGGAGAAAATAGTGCTGAGACAGTTGTCAGCTCAGGTTCAGAAATCAAACCTGTAACCCCTCCAACGTGGCCTGTGATGCTGAAAATATCACAGCCACAGGGCTTTCAGAATCAGAGCTGTCCCTCCCCCATCAAATGTAAAGTTGGTTTCCACTGGAATGTTGTTGAGGGTAGCAACATTGTTTTTAATGTTGCAGCTTAAGGTATTAATGCACTGCATAGGAAAAGCAGTACGCTCAGTCTTCTCGCTGATGTTACATGCACAGGAAATGAAAACAACTTTATCGATTAATTAACTTCAATGTGTTTTTATCCAAGGACACTCGAAACCACAGACATTGCTAATAAAGCAAACATTGTTAACTGCATCAGCTGTTTCTTCAGCATCAGATGCTGACTTCATGACAGATTGCATATCAGCCTTATTCAAAAGTACGTCAACATCATTTTTAATGAGAATCTTCTGTCCCTCAGAAACACTAGTGTTACTGATAACATTATTAATCATGCCAAACAACTCCGGTTTGTTTTGTTTGATTATGGCAGCAGTCACAGGTCCCTGTGACTGCAGGATCACATCTCGAGATGGTGGTTGGTCATTTTGGATTACCTCATGGACATCATGAGTTACTGTGTCATGACCATCATCACATGACCACGAAGGCCATCTTGGGATGGTATGGGGATGCAACCTGATGACATGTGTCCACCATTTTGAGACTCTAACAATTCTCCATTTTCTGAATCACAGAAAACAAGTGGCTAGCCTTTGCTCTAGTCCACCCCTACAGCATACTGTGAGTGTTCAGAATCAAACTCTTCAACATCAGAAGAGGCAAGGTCTTTGGACATTAAGTTAGTATGCCTGCCAATACCTCTAGCTGTGCAAGTTCGCCATATGTGACTTTTTACTCCTACACTGTAACTCAGATACAGGAGTTAGCACGCTATTAAGTGTTTTGTTTTCAGATTTCAAGACAATCACATCTTGTAAAACTTGCTTTTTATTAACAAATACTGCGTCAGGATTTAGATTCAAAACCTTCATTTCAAGTCTGCTATAATTAAAACATACTGAATCATGCTGTACCATCAAGGTCTGGTGTTAAAATACCAGCTCATTAACTTTTTCAGTAATTACTTCAGACTTATCATCGCTAAGTTCCTTGTTTTCAAAATGTAAGGAATTACTGTTACTAGCCAGAACACCATTTATTTGAAAAACATTTTTTTTAAGTTTTGCCTTTTTAGCGTTATCTCTTAAGGCATGCAGGTCGTGGTTGCTTCTCTCATTAAATAGAGACTACTTTTCTAGACGGACAGATTGTAGCTCAGACAGTAGTCCAGCTATTTTGTTCTGTATGAGAAGCCCTTTTCAGACTAATCTCCTGCTTGTAGACAGAATTCTCCATTTTGCAAGCATCATACTCACTTTTCAAAACAGATATCTTATTTAGAACAGCATCAAAACAATTAAACAATGTTGCAATTAATAATCCTTCAGGATAATTGGTACCATTTTTCAATTCCCCATAATGGGCTTTTATGATATCCCCTAAAGGACTATCATTGGATTTTGCTACTTTAGCAAAATCAATCCAACTACTGTTAGCAGTTTGGCCTGCTAAGGCATCCAGCCTCAACTCAGTACTGATATATTTAGACATGTCTTAAAGGATACCTAAACAAGCAGTTTTTTAAAACTGCAAATTCCAAAATCTGTCTTCATATCGAGGTAAAGTAAAGGCTGCTGTTTAAATTTATGCTAAAACTGCATTTATGTAAATAACATAAATGCAGTTTCATAGCTTTGAAAATGTAAACATCAGCCTTTCACTTTCAAAAAAACAGCCTTGGCTTCTCCCTAAGATGTCTGCCAAATGTGTTAAATGATGAGTCATGATGACATCATCAGAGACAGAGATCCACATATATTCTATAGTGCTAACTAGTTCATCTTTCCCTCTTTATTTTGAATTGTTATACCAGAATGATCAACACTATGTATTACCTCATGGATTATTTTGATCAGGACACATGTTAGGCTATGGTTTTGCTCATTTTGTTTACTCTAACTTGCGGAAAATGTTTTGCAATCCTGCTGACTTTTTCTTTGGCAAACTGCATTACAGTATAACACTTCAAATGCCTGATGATCTAGTGGTTATATGATGCATTGAATTTTGTTTTTTGTTAACCAGGAGAGAGACACTATGTTGAAAGCTTGTTTACAGGTGAGGCTTGGGAGCACAAGGAAGTTTAGTGACTAGCTCAGGGTCACACAGCAAAGTACCGGCCTTGTTCAGTTCCAAAGCTCATGCTTTCTTGTTAATCCACAAGTAAGCGTTTCTTTTTCCATGTGAACCCCTGCACCTATCCCACCTTCTGTTGAACACCCCACCATCCATTCCTTGTCTTTAGTATTGCCTGGGGTCGCATATGAGCTTGTGGTCTTATGAAGAGAATTATCACACCTCAGATAGTAATCTTGTACCTCAGAGAGTTTTGCACACCTATACTGATACACTTCATCAGCTGGCACTATTAAAAAATGCCTCCCAAATCACTCTCCAGTCCACATCCTCAGTGTTTGACTTCTGCTCCCACAGTAAACACTGAGTGGATCACCACCCTTCAGCACAGTGAAGGTAGTATGTACAGTTCCTTGTTGTGTTTTTTCCCCACCTCATTAACCAACAACTAGGTCTTCCTGGAGGGCCAAGCAAAAGCATCATGACCCACCAGAAAAACTGCTGTTCATGCCCTCATAAGGGCTGCACTTACAATGGATAACAATATTATTAGCAGG
Source organism: Neoceratodus forsteri (assembly GCA_016271365.2). Classification (NCBI taxonomy): domain Eukaryota; kingdom Metazoa; phylum Chordata; order Ceratodontiformes; family Ceratodontidae; genus Neoceratodus; species Neoceratodus forsteri. The sequence continues at coordinate 245,558,202 of CM057451.1, forward strand.
AGATGCATACTAATACCTTGAGCTGAATCCACCTGACTTCCAGTGTCAGTCTACTCCTTTACCTGTGATCTGCAGAACCCCGCAGAACAGTTCCCAGCAATTCTTCTCCAACACTTTTCTGTGCCCTACCCACAATGCAAGTTGGCTGGCTACCACCCTTCCAAATCTTGAATGAGCTATACAACTCCCTCAATACTGTCCTAACAAATGTCAACACCCCCACCCGAGGGCATCTCCCTACACTGAATTCAAGCAAGAGTTTAGTGCAGCCCTGCCACTCTGAGTATTTGTCATCACTGACTACTCTCATCCACAGTCAGGTAGTGATCATGATGCTGGCAGACCCACATTTCAGATCTCACAGTGATCTGCTCAGCATCCTCCTTCATGTTCAACTAATCTGAATATAGCTGTACCGTGCTGGAATGGCCTCTTCAGTCCCTCTCTGGCATTCATCTTTCACCTGCTCCCCACACCAAAACTGGTGACCATGGCCTCAGCATCATGAATGTGGTTAGTACAGTCTCCTGTGTTATATTTACATAATAATAAACATGATCTTCTGGTAAGCCAGAGTGATAGCAGCATGGCACAAGTGGAAAATAGGCTTTTCTACCCATATAAGATCTCAGCCACCTATGATTAGGCACTATTAAATGACGTGCATAATGATGTGCACACCTATCATTTAACAGTGCCTAATCAAAGGTAGCCTAGGTCTTTAAGGATAGGAAATCCATCATTCCCTTGTTCCCTGCTGCTATGGAGCCTGACGTACTGGAAAGATATGTTTATATTTGATATGTCAAAATAAACCGGGAACTGTACTACTTGCATTCATGATGCAGAAGGGTGATGAGTTCACCTGTTTTCGGTGTGAGGAGGAATAGTGAAGAATGAATACCAGAGGGGGACTGAGAAGGCCACTCTTGCAAGGTACTGCTATATTCAGGGAAGACAGAAGAAGAGAAATATGAGCAGATTACTGTGAGAAATAAGATGTGGGGCTGCCAGCACCTTGATCACTACCTGACCCCATTGTCCTGGCCAACATTCCCCTTCCCAAAAAAAACAGTTCAGGCAATTGTCCAAGGCTGTGTGTGGATATTAATGCATGAAATGGCTGCCACTACATGTTCAGTCACTTCACTACCAGTCTAGTATTGCTTATAAAGCACTTTGGGATATAATGTGTATGAAAACCACTATATAAATGCTGATTCTTCTTATTATTATTTCCATGGAAAAAGAAGACAAGCCAAGCATATATTTGAGTTTCAAGAAAGTATGAAGTCTAACATTGGACTGCACAAGAACTTTGCTACAAAAAAGTGGTGACTCTAGGGGGTGGTGAAGGGTGTGGCTTCACCCCCCCACACATAGTAACGTACTTGCTTACTGCTGCTGCATTTTATTTGGTTGAAGAAGTCTGATTTATTGATTGTACAAATGTTTACATTCAAACTATGGATTACATTTGTAGGTTCTGTCAAAAATGTCCTACAAAAGAATAGCAGAAAATATAAAGGTTTAATAAAATATTAAAAGTGCATATTAAGCATACACACCACCCCAGCACCCCCACTGTAACATCTCTGGATCCGCCATAACCACTAGGTTATTCAAGATTTATACTACACTGTGGTTTGCCACAGAGAAAGTCGTTTGGATTAAAACACATTTTCAGTATGTTAAAGTAAACAAAATGAACAGAACCATAGCCTAACGTGCATTATACAAAATAATGCACATGGTTTTGACCATTTGGGTGAAACAATTATATACAAAAGGAAAAAAGAACTAGTTAGCACTATAGAGAGCCATATATCTCTCTGACTTTGTCTCCAATGATGTCATCACATAATACATTTGGTGGCCATTTTAGGAAACATGTAAGACCATTTTTTTTAAATGGGAAGGCTGATTTTACAATTTTCAAATGCTCTGGTACCACATTTAGGTAAATTATGTAAATGTAGTTTTAGCATTAATGAATACAGCAGCCTTTCCTTTAGTCATCAGATTTTTGAATAGTTTGTTTGCAAAATGTTGTTTAGGTATCCTTTAAGATAAGAAACCCTTAGCTGTCTGTGGAGCAAAAAAAAAAACTTTGTTTGCAACCAAAGTTCATGAAAGCACACAAACAGCCTGTTGACACCTAGATGAATAAATACCCATCAGGATTTGAATGCACAAGAAAGCTAACTGTTTGTTTCAGATCCTTTATAGCAGTGTTGCCACAGAGAAAGAATAGGAAAAAAAATCAAAAATAAAACAACTCATTACACAGAGGTTGAATATCTTCCAAGAGATTGTTTTGTCTGCACTGTGGAACACACAACTGACCAAAAAAATTAAACATTAAGAAACTTTCAGTTGCTTGTTACTGGGGATTTTATCGCCCAGTGTTTTAATTTACAGAGGAAATTAAAATGAGACTTGGCAAAAACATCCAGACTCCATTTCGCGGTCGCCATTATGTTGTCTAAACACTCTTGGTGTGTAGAGTAAACAATAAAAATAATAATAATAATACAGATTCTTGTGTCTCGGAGTCTACCAAGAAACATTCGTAAACAAGCAAGGAGTACTAATAAAGTTTATTATGCTACTTATGCCAAGCATGTGACAAAGAAAATCACAAGGGAGATGGGTTTCTCACAACTCCTGAAGAATGTACATAATCTCCAGAATTGTAGATCTTAGGTTCTCTAAGATCTTGTTCTATCTCTCCCCGCGCTTCAGCTCTCTGCCCTTCTAGAGAAGCTACAGTAGTGTCTCGAGCGAGCTGCAATTGGTTGCAGACAGCTAAGTACTATAGATAACATTGTAGCAACAGAGATTACAACATAGTTACAGATATGGGAAACAATATGTATTGGTCCTAAGTCATTCTCCATTGGAGAATGACTTAGGAGACAGAATTACTAATGAGTATCATATGAGACAGAATATGCTTCCATTAGCATTACAGCTTAGACAAAAGAAATGCTGACAGTTCAAACGACATTTCTTGCTTATGTACAATATAAAACATAGAGACATAACAAAGCTGTCTCTCCCTCTGTGTCAGCTTGCTTAGACAAAGAGAACTGCTGACAGGCATATCTGCCTGAGTGTAAAATACACATTACATATAATTATATGAGAATATGAGTATACAATAATCACTGATGATCCCTCTGAGTCATCTTATCAGTGATTAGGTAGATAATATATGGAATATCTATAAAAGACAAACTAATCTAGGCAAATGTATTATAGTGAGGTATAATATATCATGCATGACAATATTAGCATATCTTAGCAGCAAAGCACATTCCTAGCACCCATGCTTATACGATTGGTGCTCATAACTATAGGTTAGTGCAAAATAGCAGTATCACAGTACAACAGACCAGAAATACAGTGTGAGGGGTATGTGAGATGTATGTGGGACGATAGAGGGCATAACCCAAGTGTAACAAGTCTGCCAGGAGTTCAAAATGCTCTTGCAGACAAGCTAAGCTGAACAGAGGTCGATCCTCATAAATGGTCACTGGCACCACATATTGTGAGATTGCTGTTTGATGAGTGGAGGACTCCAGATATGGACCTTTTTGCATCCCCTCTTAATGCCAAACTGCCTCGATTCTGCTCCAGAGATCCAGGACATGCATTTTCTGCCCCAATGCGTTCAGACTGCAGTGCCAAAATCTGTTTGTATGCGTTTCCTCCAATCCTTCCAGTATAGAGTGTATTGCACAAACTGGAGGCACACGAGGGCAAGATGATTCTCATCATCCCCTGCTGGCCTTGACAGATATTGTTTCCTCTGTTGAACAGTCTATCAGTCAGCACACTGAGGAACATTCCTCTCAGAATGGACCTGCTGACTTAGGGCCTCCTGGTCCATCCCAACCTGCACTCCCTTCACCTTCACTCCTGGCTCCTGAGGAAATAAAATGAACAGGCACAATGTGTCTCAGAGAGTATCTGAGATATTTTTGGCAGCCTGTAAGCCTTCCCTCAGAAAGATTTACACAGTCAGGTGGAAATGTTTTTTAGTTTGATGCTCCAAATCCTGCATTGACCCCTTTCGTTGTCCACCTGATAAGGTTTTGGAGTATGTATTGAACCTTTCGGATGCTGGTCTGCAGTACTCCACAGTCAGGGTCCATTTGTGTGCTGTTTCAGCATATGTTTCTGTGTAAGCAATGGGAGAAGTAATTGTGAAATACAATAATCTAGTCAATGACATCTCACAAGTGCTTTTAGGTGCTAGTAGGGACAAACTAAATCAGCAATATTCTATGAAATCATGTTTGAAACCCCAGGAATCACTCAGTATGCTTAACATATGCAGTTAGCCTGGTAGGTTCTATCACAAGTCCACTCCTGTGGGGCGGGATTCTCTGTGTCACAGCGAATCCCTCTTGTGAAGGGGGTGATGGGGTCAAGGATACCCTTTCTTGGTGCAAGGGGATACAAATACAGTCTTAAGTCTGTTTCCCTGGGGTAGAACTTTCTTGGCCCCTGCACCACAAACCAGAAAAGTCACAGGCGTGTATAGGCTTTGGGGGGGGGGGCCTATGCACCCTGTTATGTGTCTTTCCTCAGCAATGCAGTGCTCGGTTAAGACCCCCACAGGCTCCTCTTGAGACCCTTCGTATTTCCTCCCCTCCTTTTGTCACAAAGTCCCTAATGGTATTTCACTTTTGGTAGTGTCAGGCCTTCAAACAGTCACACAGGCATGGTATTATTTGAACAACTCTTACCAAGGCAACTCACTCAACAGACATAGGCAGAATTATTCTTAAAATAAGCCAAAAGCTTTACTAGTTAAATTAATGAATGCAGTGAATAACAGACACATAATTTTAGACATTGGTTACAATGTATTGAAAATAAAATGGAAAATATATACAAAAAACTACACTTTAAAACTCTGAGCTTTAAAGTCTACCTCCAAGTCCTTAGTGATGAAGTTTGAAGTGCAAGTGTTTACAAAGGCAGATGAAAATCTTGGATCTTCCTGGACATAAGTCTTCACAACTCATTCACACTAGTGGGATCTGCCGGAGGCACTAGGACCCATCGTGAGAAATCTTTTGCTGGAGGAGTCGTGAGAGATGATGGCGCGCGGCGGTGTGGCTCGCGGTAATGACCATCTCGGCGGCGACCTCCAGCCTGCTCTCAGTTCCTTTTTCCCGCCATCAGTGCGCTTCAGTGACAACGCCGCCGCTTCAGTCGGGAGTCAAACTTCAAACTAGCGCATAGTTTTCAGTTTATTTTTGTAATAGTATCTCGATAGTAGTATCGCTAATTTCATTATATTTCTGTTATATTTTAAAATTTAACTTATAGCAAAGAAGTCTCGGCCTACTGGACGGAGTCGCACTATGAGCAGGTCAGGTGACGGTAGGGAGACTTCTGAAGTGTTGCCAGTCAGTCGGGCTGGGTCCGGTCAGCCTCCTTCTCCTCAGCGGGGTTCCGACAACGGTCAGTCCGATGCCCGGGGGGATGGGCGGTCCCCCCGCCAGCATAAAAATAAACGGTCGCATTCTCGGCACCGTTCGGCCTCGAGCTCTTCTTCGGCCCACAGGTCAAAAAAGAGAAGGCATCACTGAGATCGCCTTTGATACGCCTGCGCCGACAGTCGGTTATCGCGCTAGTTGCTGGTCTCCTCCTTCCGAGTCGCCAACTTCCAGTTTCCGCCGTCTTCGACATCGGAGCCCCACCCCGCCTATAGGTAGGGCTCCAGATGAGCAGTTTCATCAGTGGGCCGCTCTTATGGCGCGATGGGCTCGGAGGTTGGTTCTTCTGCCTGGCTCGGTTGCCCCGGAGCCCTCGGGCTCGTCGGGCGATCAGGTAGGGCGGTTGGACCTTCCTAGTCATGCGGCGCCTCCTTCGGTGCCAGCGACTCCGTGCTTAGGTGTTTCCCTCACATGGCTGATGCAGGGGGCCACACCGCTGTCTCCTTATCTCCTGTTTTTTTCCCTTCTCTTGCTTTCCAGGTTCCAGGGGTGTCCTCGGCACCTCCCACGGGGTCGCTGAGCTTGTTGGCACCGAAGCTCAGTAGTTTGGGCTGGCTAGCACTGGGGCACTGCACATTGCAGCTTTTAGCCGGGTGAAGGCCCTGTTACATGCTTAGTCCCAGTTTACTTTCTGGGGTTGACTTTTTTTTACAGTTCAAAAGGTTGCACAGACTTCAGAGGCACAGGGGCTGCCCACTCCAACTCCAGCAGAAGCACTCCTGCTGCAACTGGAAGTCAAAAAACTCCTGCTAGCAAATGCAGCAGAAAGAGTTCCTCCATCTCAGTGTGGGCTAAGCCTTTATTCAAGGTACTTCCTCACAAAGAAAAATAATAGGGGATGATGACCCACTTTGGACCTCTGATACTTAAACAAGCCCCTGACAAAGCCAAAATTCAGAATGGTCACTCTATCCATAGTGATCCCCTCCTTTGCAGAAGGGGAAACTGGCAAGCTTCCCTAGACCTTGAGGATGCTTCCGATACTTTCGTATCCCCATCAGGTTAGGACACAGAAAGTACCTGAGGTTCCAGTTACCCTCAGGTCACTACCGGTTCTCCACCCATCTGTTTGGCTTTTCTTCTGCTCCAAGGGTATTCACAAAGTGTCTAACTATGGTGGCAGCTCACTTAAGGAGAAAAGGTATCTCAGTTTTCCCTTACCTTAATGACTGGCTTATTGTGGGGATCCCCAACAGGTAAGAGACTCCCTCAAGGACACCCAGGATGCTCTGGAGTCCTTGGGCTTTCAGATAAATCAGCAGAAGCCTCAGCCAGTACAGACTCCGGAGTTCATTGGGGCAGAACTAGATAACCCCAGGGCAGAGCATTTCTGCCACTGGAAAGAGTGCTAATTCTGCAGGAGGTGGAAAACTCTTTTCAGCTAGGTCAACCAAGAATAGCCGGTGTTTCCTCAGACTCCTGGGTTACAGGGCCTCCACCATGGCTGTGGTGCCAGATACCAGGTTCCAAATGAGGGATGTTCAGTACCATCTCAGGCTATACTGGTCCCAAAAAGAGGAACCACTCTCCAAGCTAGTGCCAGTTTACAAACTCCTTGCTCAAAGCATTAGACTGGTAGAAAGAAGAGAGTACCCTCAAAGAAGGGGTACCATTCCAGCAGCAGGGTCCCACTATAGTCATCACCACAGATGCGTCCCTACTGGGATGGGGAGCACATTTGAGCAGCCACACCGTCAGCGGCACCTGGATCCCCTCAGAGTTCAGACTCCACATCAACCTGCTAGAACTGAGCGCTGTGCTACTAGCCCTAGAAGCCTTCAATAAGAGGTCAGTCAGTTCAGATAAGAACAGACTACATGACCACCATGTGCTACATCAGCAAGCTTGGGAAATAAGATCCTCCAAGTTTGTACAGTAGCAATAAGAGCCTGAACATTGGCCTACTCCTTGGATGTCCGACTATCCGCAATTCACCTTCCAGGGAAGGACAACACCCTGGCAGACACCCTGAGCAGAATCAGCCAAGGGCACCATGAGTGGTCCCTAAACAAGTAGGTGTTGGCAGCAATTTTCAGGAGATGGGGTACTCCAGAGATAGACCTGTTCACCTCAGAGGGGAACCATCAGCTTCCCCTATACTGTTTCGAACCCCAGCTGTAGGATCTCTTCCCCAGATGCCCTGGACTGGACAGGGAGGTTCCTCTACACATTTCCTCCTTTTCCCTTACTCCTCAGAGTGCTCCAAAAGCTCAGGAGCCAACCTGCCTCAGTGATTCTGGTGGCAACAGACTGGGCCAAACAGCCTTGGTATCCACTGCTCCTGGCCCTCTCTTGCAACAACCCATCCCCCTCCTCCCCCAAGAAGCAAGTTTTTGACCACATCTCAGGGTAGAATAGCCTATCCCAACCTCAAGTCCCTCCACCTCAAAGCTTAGTTCTTGAGTAGCTAGAGTTCTCAGGGTTGCAACTCTCAGAGCAGGTGCTAGGGGTCCTCAAGGTCTACAGAAAGCCTGTCACCAGGAAAACACATGCCTCTAAGTGGAAGAGGTTTACTCTGTGGTGCGAGTCCCATCAGCTAAGTATGATGGCAACAGACTTGCCAGTTATCTTAGATTACTTGCTTCACGTACAAACCCAGGGTCTCAAGGTTTCAACTGTTAGGGAGCATTTTGCTGCAATATCTGCCTACATATCAGCAGGTAAGGAGAAAACTATTGCTTCCCATCTAGTGTTTGGGAAATTCTTCAAGGGTCCGTTGCACCTATACCCTCCTACCAGAGATCCAGTGCCCCCGGGACCTGAACCTGTGCACTGCATAAATGAACATTACGTACCTACCATAATTCTTGATCTTTCTGTGTATATTCACCGTTCATCACTAGTGGGTATAGCCCTCCAGAGCTAGGACCCCTCAAGAGACTTTTTTTTTCTCTCTGGGTGGAGTCTACGCAGGGGCGGCACCGCCTTCAAGACCAGCGTACTACGTGGCGCTCGCGGGTTGGCCGTTAACTGTTGTCGATGACGCCCCAACCTCAGTTCAGCAACGCCAGAGAGAGGAAGAAAGGGGTGGAGGGGTGGGGCAAGAGAGTCCAAGGGATAGACAAAAGGAAAGAATATAAGAACCAAAAGGAGAAATAAATGATAAAGAGGACAGAAATTTGGGGATTGGGAGGGTCCCAATCTCTGGAAAGGAGGAGGGAGGGAGGGAAGGAAGGGAGGAAGAAAGAAGAAGGAAAGAAGAAACAGTTTGGTGGAGGAGAGGACTACGCTCCCTGACTCCACAGGCCTGGATGCCAAATCCTCAAGGGAGGGAGAAAACAGGACCGCCTGGTCCAAACAGTCTGCCCATTTAGGGAGGGAGAAGATAGCCAAGGAGGCAACCTGGCTAAGGCAACAACAAATCCATCAAGAAGTAAACAATTTTAGGATACGAGATCCAGGCAGACAAGAGGCAAGCCCGGAAAAGGCAGGTGCAAGACTCTCACAGGGTCAGCAGCTGAGAAGGAAGAAGTCCAGGAGCCAAGAGCTTGCCCCCCCCCCCAAAAGCAAAAGGGAAAACTCCAGGGAGCAAACCATAAAATATAAATATAAAAAGGACTAGTCCCAAAGGACATAAGAAAACAAGCATACTAGAGGTCTGGAGGAGAGGAGGGGGAAGGTCTCAGTCCCTCTTCCCACCCCTGAACACGGGAGTAGGGAGGCCGCTAAAAGCGAGGGCGAAGAAGAGATCCCCCCCCCCAGGACCCTGAGGAGATGCTCCTTTCTGTGTGACTCCAGGGTCTCCTCTCTCTTGGCCACAAGGGAAGGAGAAAGGGGAGAGCTGAAACAACAGGGAGACACACAAGGGGAGGGGGAAGCCCAGAGAATGTGGCCCAAGGAGGAAGGTGGACGGGATTTAGTGATGAATGGTGAAGATACACAGAAAGATCAAGAATTACGGTAGGTACATAATTTTCATATCTTATCTGTGTCAGTCTTCACCGTTCATCACTAGTGGGAGAATACCAAGCCCCCCAAAGGGGGCCCAATACGTCCCTAAGGGACTAAGTCCCTTAGCCTCCAGTGGGGGAGACACCAGAGGGGAGAACCCTTATGGGTCTGGAGAGGCCTGAGACTGGTCTGGGTGACATGGAGAACTCCCAGTGGGAGAGGGAAGGCACCCTGAAAGCTGCTGTCTCACCCTACAGGAGAAGAGGTGGGTTCTCCAGAAGGTGGAGGAAATCACCCTACACCAGGCCTGGGGTGACAGCCGGGATAGGTGAAACCATGCCATCTGCCTAGTGTAGATCGCTGTCCCTGCAATCCTGGAGGTTACCTCATTGGTATCGTGAAGATGCCCTAGCTTTGTGCCTTGCTATCTCCAGGCCCTGACGAGAGAGGCGATTGCATGCCTGGTTTCTCTGTATCAGGCATTGAGGCTAGGAGTTGTCCCAGCCTTGACCACAAGAACCTATCATAGGAAACATAGTGGGCCTGATGAGAAGCAATAGAAAAGAAGAGCAGTGCTGAGTAGAAGGTCCTCCTCCCCAGAAGTCAAAATCCACAGAGTCTGAGTCTGGGGGCCATGGTGAGCAGTATGAAGCCCAGAGGGAGTGTCCAGCTGCATCAGACCCAAAAGGGGGTGAGGCATGTGCCCTGGAGACTCTGGGGGAGTGCAATACCGCTGGCATAGATCCCTTGGGGCTGGAACTATGGAGAAGGAATGCTGCAGAGCCAAGTGATGCTTCCCAGAAGGAGACAGGCCAGGTGGGAACCACCAGGCTGGCTGCACTGTATTCACTCTAGGAAGGTGCGCTTCACTTGGTCGGGATTGCCTTCAGAGGATGGGGTAAGATGGAGCTCATCCAGCATCTTAGCGAGGAAGCACTGATATGCCAGAGACCAGATGCTGGGGAGATGTGGACAGAAGATCCTCTGCCCCTGAGGAGGGGATGAGGAGATGGACGAGTCCAGTGATTCAGAGTCAGGCTGTGCGGGAGCGCAGGAACACCTGCTCATCCATGGCCCTAAGGTAGGAGGGGAAATGCACAGCTGAACCCTGAATTGCTCCCAGGTCAGAGGTCCCCAGGTCTGGGAATACCTGGGAGAGAAGGAGATGGAGACAGAGGTATGGGGGCCAAACTGCTAGCGAGAGAAGTGCGTCCTCTGCCCGGCAGGGAGGCCTTGCAGAAGCTCCCAACAGCGAGGGAGACCCGAGACCCCTGCTGCTAACAACCATTCAACCAGGTCTGAACGGCTGGAGCTGTGCCCAAGGGAAGAATCCCCCTATGAGGCGACTGGGACCATGTGAGCCCAGAAGGACCGCCCCTGACCTCCAAAGCAGAGGTCGCCTCAAGGAGAGAGAGGAGGAAGGTGAGGATCCACACTACAGCTCCTCCCTCAAACCCTGGTGGGTCCCAGGGAGGGCTGCTGTGCTGAACCCAGGCCCCTCGACCCCTTGGACTCCGAAAGAGCTCTCTTCCTTGATACCACTAGCCTAGGCAGTTGATAATGCTGGGTGGACTTTGAAAGACCACCCAGGGAGTAGCACCCTCCCTCCTGGGGTGCCCTGGGCTGTCCCAAATTTGGACCGTCCAGGCACACCAAGGAAGGGTACCCCCAGCTGAAGGGCAGACATCCCGATAACTCCAGGCTGCGCAGCAGTGGCCATCTGGACCACTGCTGGCTGGTCAGTGCCACTGACCCCAGAATCAACCAGAACTGTCCGACCCACAGAGGGAGGCTGAGTGGGGGCCGAAGTGGTGGACACGGAGGGGTTGGAGGATTCTGAGGAATCTGAGAGCCAATCTGGATCAGACCCCGAGTCCACCTCCAATGAAATGGATGAAGAGACCAGATGCCAGACCACTCCCTGATCCATACCAGTTCCTGGACTGCGTGTGGCTCCACTCCCAGACCCAGCACCATGAGCGGCACCAAAGACGGAAATGGCACTGGCCACGGCACCGCGAATGGCACTAGAGTTGAGGTTGGCACCAACCGTGGCACTGCCTCTCTCCCTGGAGCTGTGCACAGTGCCGGAGCCAGAGGCGTCACCGACCACGGCATTGCTCCCCTCCCTGGTGCCGCAAATGGCACTGGAGTCAGAAGCGGTGCCGGACAGAACGGCCCCAAGAGCAGTGTCAGTACTTCCCATGCCACCACTACCATCCCCGGCACCATGAATGGCACCGAGAGCAAAAGCAGCACCAAGGAATGCCCAGCATTGCCCATGGCGCCGCCCAGGTCCCAGATGCCGCAAGCGGCACTGGAACCAATAGTGGCGCCAACAGATGGCATCGAGGACGGTTCCGGCCCAGGCCTGCAAGCCCCAGGACTCGACACCGGGGGAGCCCTCGCTTCCAAAGAGGCGACTGCCAAGATGATGCCTTCCACCCGACCCCCGAGAGGGCCGGACTGGGCCTCCTTCACCACAGAAGAAGCCCCTGCCACAGCAAGGCTAGATGAGGTGGAGGTCCCTCTTCCATGGGCTGTATAGGACAGGGAGGGACTGGAGGAAGGGTCAAGAGTCCTGGCCTTGCCTGACAACTGCAAACACATCCCCAAAAGTCGTGAAGCACGTCCAGCTTTCAACACGCTAACTCGAGAACATGAGCGGTCCATCAAGAAACAGGTGCCACAGTTGTCCATTTATGGGCCAGGCCGAGGCAGGAGAGACAGCGGTCATGCTAGTCCATGACGGAATATTGGAAGCCGCAGGGACACCGACGCATAGGAGGCTGCCCCGCCTTTGACAACGTTTTGTCCCCAGGATGAGACATGACTGGTCGGTAAACAAATCAAAAACAGTACTCGATGTCGCTGATAAGAAAAAAAAGGAACGGTCTTACCAGTAACCAGCAGTGGTGTCAAGCAGGGCAAAACAGAACCGAGATAACTAAGTGCACAATACTAGGCCGAAACACTAGGCCACAACACGCTACGAAAACTTGCTTGAAGCTCCTCACGAGATCCTTTCTCGACGGTGGGAGAAGAAGAACTGAGGTTAGGGCGGAGTCGATGACAGTTAATGGCCAACCCGCAAGCGTCATGTAGTACGTCAGCCTCGAGTGTGGCTCCGTCCCTGCGTTGACTCTGCCCCTAGATAAAAAAATAAATAAAATAATCTCCTGTGGGGTCCTAGCTCTAGAAGGCAATACCCACTAGTGATGAATGGAGAAGACTGACACAGATAAGATCTTAGGGAACCTCCTTTGAGCACGTGGCCATTGCAGACCTCAAATATGTCACCTGGAAGACAGTTGTTTTGGAGGCTGTCACTTTTGTAAGAAGTGTCTGAGCTCCAAGCCCTCTGCACAGACCCGAATTACATAATTTTCCACAGGGACAAGGTTGTCCTTAGAACAAACAGAAAATTTCTCCTCAAGATGGTTTCAGATTTTCACCTAAACCAGTCAATCTCTCTTCTAATGTTCTTCACTGAAAAATCCAGCTCTGGTGAGCTGAAGCTGCACAGCTTGGATGTCAAGAGGTCTCTGACTTACACCTGGAGCACACCAAAGACCTCAGGTCTTCCCCCTCCCAGTTATTCCTTACATAAGGGGAGGTGGGCAAAGGTAGACCAGCTTCCAAAAGGACAATTGTACGCTGAATAGTGTCCCGCATCCAGTTCTGTTACAGCAAAGCTGGCAGGCAGCCACCCCTTGTCCTCCAAGCCTCTTCCACTTGTGGCACTACTGTTAAAGTGGCAGATGCAAGGGATATCCCATTACTACACATTTGTAAAGCAGCTATCTGGAAATCAGTACACAGCTTCACAAAGCACTATTGTCTGGACATACAGTCCAAGAGTGATGCCAAGTTTGATACTGCTGTCTTACAGAACTTTTTCACCAAATAGGTTCTGTACCCAACCTCCCAGATGACACAAACATCTGCAACAGGGTTGCTACTCAAAGGGGTTGAAAGGATGAGAAGGGACTTGGCAAGGTTGGCGGAATGATCAAAAGTATGGCAGGTTAGAGTCAATGCAAAAAGTGCAAAGTAATGCACCTGGGAAACAAAAGACCCAAGGAAGAGTACACAGTTGGGGAGGGGGGTAGTAACGACAACAAAATGGAAAGGAACTGGGGTAGTCATATCAGACAACCTAAATGTAGGCAAGCAATATAGAGGAGGCAGTAAGGAGGGCTGGGGATACTGGGATACATAGGGAGAGGCATCACCAGTAGAAAACAAGAGTTGTTATTCTTCTGTACTAAACAGTTGGTGAGACCCCATCTGGAGTACTGCATGGAGATCTTCCTGGACATAAAGTCTCCACCACTCATTCACACTGATGGGATCTACACCAGAGGTTCTAGGACCCTGTGGGAGCAAACTTTTGCAAGAGGGCGGCACCAGAGATGGAGCCTCGAGAAGTGGCACATGAGCCTCGGCTCATGCAGCAGTGACTATCTTGGCGTCGACCCTCCAACCGTCTCAGTTCCTTTTTTCCCCGGCTTCGAGTGCACTTAAGTGATGACATAGCTTGCCCACTGGGAGTCAAACTTCAAACTAGCAGCATAGTTTTCAGTTTATTATTTTGTAATTTATCTCAAAATAAGTACCGCTTACTTTTAAACTTTACTTATTAAGAAAAAGAAGTCTTCAGCCCTCCACTGACGGAGTCGACCATGAGCGGGTCAGGTGACGATAGGGAGACTTCATATGAAAGCTGTTCAGTCAGCCAGGCTGGGTCTGGTCTGCTGCCTCTCTGGAGGGAGGGAGGGTCTGACAACGGACGGTCCGATGCCCGGGGGGATGGGTGGTCCCCCCAGAAGCATAAAAGAAAACAGTCGCACTCTCGGCACCGTTCGGCCTCGAGCTCTTCTTCGGTCCACAGGTCAAAAAAGAGAGGGCATCACTTGAGGTCACCTTCTGATATGTCTGCGTGTGGATGGTCAGTCGTTGGGGTCAGGTCTCCTCCTCTGGAGTTGCCGGTTTCTCCTCCGGTAACCAGCCTCTTCAACATCAGAGCCCTTCCCCACCTCTTGAAAGAGCTTTTGATGAGGAGTTTCATCAGTGGGCCGCTCTTATGGAGCAGTGGGCTCGGAGGTTGGTCCAGTTGCCGGGCCCGGTCTCTCCAAGGCCCTCGGGCTTTTTGAGGGACCGGGTAGGGTGGTTGGACCTTCCTAGTTGAGCGGCACCCTCTTTGGTACCGTTGACTCCACACTCAGGTGTTTTCCCCCCCTCACATGGCTGCGGTGCAGGGGGCCACACCGATGCCTTTATCTCCTGGTATTCTTCCTTCTTTTTCTTCAAAGTCTTCTGGGCCCTGGATTGCTTTTGGCACTGTCGGGGATGCTCTCGGCGTCGATGGGTCTTTTGGCGCCATCCTCAGTGCCGGCGTGCCTCTTAGTGCTGTCCTCGATGCCATCCTCTGTGCTGATGTGTCTGTCGGTACCGTCCTCAGTGCAGCTGGAGTTGTCGGCGCCATCCTTGGCGCCGCTGAGGTTGTCGGCACCATCTTCAGTGTCAATGCACCTGTGAGCACCATGGTCTCTGTTGGTGCTATGTGCTGCGTTGTTTCTGATGGCGCCGTCTCCCTTGTCTTCGGCGCTGTGTTCTTCGGTGCCAAGGCTTGGTGCGGTGCTGTCCAGCCTTCAAGGGGTCTTGACTCTGAATCCTTTCTCTTCGTTTCCTACTGATTTTCACTCCTTTCCTGTCCATACAGTTCCTCCAGGGCTGTCAGGAGATGATATTGAGCCTGACCCAGATCTTCAACTGGGTGATGATGTTGAAGGAGCAGGTATCGATCCTGCCTCAGAGCCTGTGGTTGAAGACCTGTCATTTAAGTCTTTGCTGAAAAATTTAAATTCTACTCTTTCTCGCCAGACTACAGATATCGATCCTGGGAGGCTCTTAAGTCTCCAATATCTTCATGTCCCGGAGATCCCTATGGATTTAACTCCCCTGGTACAACCATCCTTTGAGATGCTCTCTTAGATGGTATGGAATAATCCTGCTCTCATTCCTTCTGTGGCTAAGTCCATAGACAGAAAGTATGCTGTTCCCAAGGATCTACCCATTTTGGCCTCCCAGGCCTTTGCAGACCCTATTGTAGTCTTGGCAGAGAGCCGTTTATCCTCAGGCAACTACAACCTGGCCTATAAACAAAGAATCTTGTAAGATAGACACCTTAGGTAAGAGAGTCTTTGCTGCCTCCACCCTGGGTATGTGTATTGCCAGCTACCAGGGCTATTTCTCTCAATATGAGTATGTTCAGAGCTACTTCAAACCATAACCAGGGATATCGAGTCCAACAACCAGCTGGTTAAAGCAGCTATTGGCGCTTTCAATACTGCTTCCTGAGCGGCTGCGGGCGGGCATTTGTACCTGTCGTCACTCCTGGCTACGCACTTTGGGCTTCACGAATGATGCCCAACAGCAGGTCATGGCATTACCCTTTGACAGTATGTATCTGTTTGGACCTCAAGTAGAGCAAGCTCTGGAGGCCACACAGAAGGCTAGGTTGGCCATTAAAACATCTCGACCCGCTCCCACCCCTTCTTGGGAGGCGTTAACAAGCGTCAATTTCACAACCGTCAGTCTTTTCGGGGCAAGGGCAGGGGAGGTTTTAAAAACAAGCCCCCCAGCCTCAAAAGAAAATGCAACAGAAGGCACAAGGGCCCAAAGTGCCCAGTGCCACCTTCTGAGTTTCTGGCCCAGGTACCACTTCAGCTGACCGAGGGGGGACTCTTCCTCTGCAGTAGAAGGACGTCTGACTCAGTTCTACAACCAGTGAAAGTCCATAACATCAGACAAATGGGTCCTCTGGATAATCCGTGAGGGGTACTCCTTCAACCTTTCAGAAACCCCTTTGGATCGTTCTCCCAAACGACAGCCCTGGCTGTCAACAATACAGTCAGACCTTCTTGCCTCTGAGATACAAGGCCTTCTGAGCAACAGGGCAATAGAAATAGTTCTGCTGGATCAATGAAACACAGGTTTCTACTCCCATTACTTCCTGGTCCCAAAAAAGACCGGTGGCAAGCGCCCCATTCTGGATCTCAGAAAGTTAAACAAGTTTCTTCTCAAGGAAAAGTTCAAGATGATATCGCTAGGGATCCTGTTATCCTTGCTTCATCAACACGACTGGCTAGCTTCCCTGGACATGCAGGATGCTTACCAACATATTCCTATACACCCAAAGCACCACAAATACCTACGGTTTGTAGCTCTGGGCCAACATTATCAGTTCAGAGTCCTGCCCTTTGGGCTATCCTCAGAGCCATGAAAGTGTTGTGCAATTCTCGCAGCGCATCTCAGAAAAATCGGAATACAAGTGTTCCCATATCTGGACAACTGACTTCTGGCAAGTCTTTCCAGGCAAGGAACTCTCGATGCCGTAGCCATGGCCTTGGACTTTCTCACATCCATGGGAGTCCTGCTAAATCTCAAGAAATCACAGTTGCAGCCCTCCCAGAAGCTCCTTTTTATAGGAACTCTTCTGGACTCCTCCTGTGCGAAAACTTTTCTTCCAGAGGACAGAAGGAGCGATATCCTACAGATGGCCCAATACATCCGAGAGAGAACAGCTCAGCTCAAGCTATCTCAATGCAATGGATGCTGGGTCTCATAGCATCCTCGGTGTTCACTGTACCCCTAGCATGTCTCCACATGAGAACCTCTCAATGGATGTTCAGTATTCAGTGTTCCCCAGCCATTCACCCTCAGTCCTTTCTCATCAAGGTGACAGAACCTCTAAAGCGGTCGCTCACCTGGTGGTGGCAAAAGGACAACTTTCTGGAAGGGTATCCCTTTGCTCCCCTGGATCATCAGATTTCCATTACCACGGATGCATCCATGACAGGGTGGGGAGCTCACTGTCAGAATCTCCACGAGTCCCAGCTTCACATAAATGTCCTAGAAATGAGAGCCATCCATTATGCAGTCCGGGCTTTGAAGGACATTCTCTGTCACAAGAACATTCTTCTTCAAATGGACAACAAAGCAGTGATATATTACATCAACAAGCAGGGCAGTGCACACTCTAACCCTTTATGCAGGGAAGCCATGAGAGTGTGGGAATGGTGCCTAGAGCACAAGGCTCTAATTCAGGTGGTCTGCCTGTTGGGAGTGCAGAAAAAACTGGCAGACCGTCTCAGCAGAACAGAGACGGATCCTCACGAGTGGTCTCTTGACTCAGCCATAGTTCAGTCACTGTTCGCAGAGTGGGGAACTCCAGACCTGGACCTTTTTGCATCCCCATTCAACACAAAACTGCCTGTCTTCTGCTCCAGAAATCCAGGGCTTGGCATTTTCTGTGAGGATGCATTCAGGCTGCAGTGGACAAAACGCTTTCTATATGCTTTTCCTCCTCTTCCACTAATTCAGAGAGTACTTCTCAAATTCGAGTCCCAGGGTGTCAAAATGATCCTCATTGTTCCCTTCTGGCCTTGACAGATATGGTTTCCGTTACTCAACAGTATGTCGAAAACCCCTCCGAAGGTGCTTCCCCTTCAGATGAACCTTCTGATCCAAGGGCCTGTGGTCCATCCCAATCTGAGGTCGCTCACCTTCACGCTTGGCTCCTGAAGAGATAGAGGTAAACAGGTTCAATGTCTCGAGAGTTTCAGATATTCTTTGCTGCATGTAAGCCAGCCACCAGAAAAACTCACACAGCCAAATGGAAACATTTTTCTCTCTGGTGTGCAAAATCCTCTTTGAATCATTTTTCCTGCCCACTAAATAAAGTTCTAGAGTACATTTTAGACCTCTCAAATTCAGTTCTACAATACTCTACAGTTAAAGTTCACCTTTGTGCCATTTCAGCTTATCATGAGCCAGTACTTTCCTTGTCACTGGCTCAGTTACCTGTAGTTAAGAGGTTCCTTAAGGGTATTCTGCATACCAGACCTCCTGTCAGATGTCCAGTTGCAGCCTGGGACATTAATCTTGTACTAGACGTGCTCACTCGAAAGTCTTTCAAGCCTCTAGCTACCTGTGAGCTGAAATTTCTCACTTGGAAAACGACCTTTCTGGTGGCCATTACCTCGGCCCACCGGGTTTCAGTCTAGCGGTGCCATACATGCGCTCAGCCTACCTCAGCACCAGCCCTCCTGAAAGTTCTATCTCCTGCAGGGTTGCAGCACCTCAGATCAGAACTCAGTGTGAATCAATGGTGAAGATATTCCTAGAAGATCAAGAATTGTGGTGAGTACATCATTTTCATATCTTCCTGGACGAAAGTCTCCACCACTCATTCACACAGATGGGATCTATGCGGAGGCGCTAGGACCCAGCGGGAGCAAACTTTTGCAAGAGGGCCGGCAGAGAGATGGAGCCATGAGGAGTGGTGCCGCAGCCTTGGCTCATGCAGCAATGACTGTCTCGGCGTCGACCCTCCAACTGCCTCAGTTCCTTTTTTCCCGCCGCCGAGTGTGCTTCAGTGACGACGTCGCTCGCCCGCTGGGAGTTAAACTTCAAACTAGCAGCAATAGTTTTCAGTTTATTGTTTTATAATATATCTCAAATAAGTACCAATTAATATAACATTTTTCTTATTCAAGAAGAAGTCTCAGCCTACATTGACGGAGTCGACCATGTGTGGGTCAGGTGATGGTAGGGAGACCATATGAAAGTTGTTCAGTCAGCCAGGCTGGGTCCAGTCTGCTGCCCTCTCCGGAGGGAGGGTCTGACAACAGACCAATGCCCGAGCAGATGGGCGATCCCCCGGAAGCATAAAAGAAAACGGTCGCATTCGCAGCACCATTTGGTCTCGAGTTGTTCTTTGGCCCACAGATCAAGAAAGAGAAGGCATCACTCGAGGTCACCCTCTGGTATGTCTGCGCGTCGACGGTTGGTCATTGGGGTCAGTTGCCGGTTTTCTCCTTCGGAGTCAACGGTTTCTGTTTCCAGTCTCCGACCTCTTTGACATCGGAGCCCTTCCCCGCCTTCTGGTAGGGCTTTAGATGAGCAGTTTCATCAGTGGGCCGCTCTTATGGAGCAGTGGGCTTGGACGTTGGTCCAGCTGCCTGGCCCGGTCACTCCAGGGCCTTCGGGCCTTTTGGGGGATCAGATAGGGTGGCTGGGCCTCCCTAGTCATGTGGCGCCTTCTTTTGTGCCGTCGACTCCACGTTCAGGTGTTCTCCCCCCTCACATGGCTACGGCACAGGGGGCCACACCGATGCCTCTATCTCCTCGACTCTTTCCTTCTTGCTCCTCAAATCCTATTTTTCAGAGCCCTGGGTTGGTTTCAGCACCATCGGCATTGATTGGTCGCTCGGCACTGACCTCGGCACCAGTCGTCTGTGGGCGCCATCCTCGGCGCTATTGGGATTATCGAGCGCCATCCTCGTTGGCACTGTCGCGGCTTTTCGGCACGCGCATGCAGCCCATGTCCAGCGGTGCAATGCTCTCTTCGGCGCCAAGGTTTGGTATGACATCTTCCAGCCTTCAGGGCTTCTGACTCCGAACCCTTTTCCTTCCTTATTTCCTTCTGATTTCACTCTTTCCTGTCCTTACAGTCCCTCCTGGACTGTCAGGAGATGATATGGAGCCTGACCCAGACCTTCGGCTGGGTGATGATATAGAAGGAATAGGACCTAATCCTGTCACAGAGCTTGTGGTCTAGGTCCTGTCATTTAAGTCTCTGCTGAAAAATTTGAATTCTACTCTTTCTGTCCAGACTACAGATATCGATCCTGGGAAGCACTTAAGGCTCCAGTACCTTCATGTCCCGAAGATCCCTATGGATTAAACTCCCCCGGTACAACCTTCCATTGAGACACTCTCTCAAATGGTATGGAATAATCCTGCTCTTGTTCCTTCTGTGGCTAAATCCATAGACAGAAAGTATACTGCTCCCAAGGATCGACCCATTTTGTCCTCCCAGGCCTTTGCAGACCCCATTGTAGTCTTGGCAGAGAATGAATAGGCCGTTCTTCCTCAGGCATCTACAGCCCGGCCTATAAACAAAGAATCTCATAAGATAGACACCTTAGGTAAGAGAGTCTTTGCTGCCTCCACCCTGGTGTCCGTGTTGCCACTAGGGCTACTTTTCTCAATATGAGTATGTTCTTTGGCATTCGCTCAAACAGATGGTAGAAGCTCTGCCCGAGTCAGACACTAGTTCAGAGCTACTTCAGACCATAACCAGGGGTATCGAGTCCAACAACCAGCAGGTTAAAGCAGCTATGGATGCTTTTGATACTGCTTCCCGAGCGGTGGTGGCGAGCATTTGTACCCATCGTCACTCCTGGCTACGCACTTCGGGTTTCACGAATGATGCCCAGCAGCAAGTCATGGCATTACCCTTTGACGGTATGTATCTGTTCGGACCTCAAGTAGAGTAAGCTCTGGAGGCCACACAGAAGACTAGGCCGTCCATTTAAAACAGCTTGACCCACTCCCACCCCTTCGGGGGGGTGTTAACAAGCATCAGTTTCACAACCGTCAGTCCTTCTGGGGCAAGGGCAGGGGAGGTTTCAACAAGAACCAGGCCCCTCAGCCTCAAAAGAAAATGCAACAGAAGGCACAAGGGCCCAAAGTGCCCAGTACCACCTTCTGAGTTTCTGGCCCGGGTCCCACCTCAGCTGCCCAAGGAGGACTCCTCCTCAGTGGTGGGAGGATGTCTGACTCAGTTCTACAACCAGTGGAAGTTCATAACATCAGACAAATGGGTCCTCTGGATAATCCGCGAGGTACTCCCAACCTTTCAGAAACCCCTCCGATTGTCCTCCCAAACGACAACCCAGGCTGTCAACAGCTCAGTCAGACCTTCTTGCCTCCGAGATAGAAGCCTTCTGGACAACAGGGCAATAGAAATAGTTCCGCTGGATCTACGAAACACAGGTTTACTCTCCACTACTTCCTGGTCCCGAAAAAGACCGGTGGCATGCGCCCCATTCTGGATCTCAGAAAGTTAAACAAGTTTCTTTTCAAGGAAAAGTTCAAGATGATATCACTCGGGATCCTGTTACCCTTGCTTCATCAACACGATTGGCTAGCTTCCCTGGACATGCAGGATGCTTACCAGTATATCCCTATACACCCAAAGCATCACAAATACCTACGGTTTGTAGCTCTGGGCCAGCATTATCAGTTCAGAGTCCTGCCCTTTGGGCTATCCTCGGTGCCGCAAGTTTTTACAAAGTGTTGTGCAATTCTTGCAGCACATCTCAGAAAGGTTGGAATCCAAGTGTTCCCGCATCTGGATGACTGGCTCCTAGCAAGCCCCTCCAGCCAAGGAACTATTGACGCCATAGCTACAGCCTCAAGTTTTTTAACATCCATGGGAGTCGTGCTAAACCTCAAGAAATCACAGTTTCAGCCCTCCCAGAATTTCCTTTTCATAGGAATCTTTATAAACCTCCTGTGAGAAGCTTTTCTTCCAGAGGACAGAATGGCCCGATACATCGGAGAACAGCTCAGTTCAAGCTATCTCAATGCAATGGATGCTGGGTCTCATGGCATCCTCGGTGTTCACTGTACCCTAGCACGCCTCCACATGAGAACCTCTCAATGGATGCTCAGTACTCAGTGGTCCCCAACCACTCACCCTCAGTCCTTTCTCATCAATATGACAGAAACTTTAAAGAGGTCACTCACCTGGTGGTCGCAAGAGGTCAACCTTCTGGAAGGGTATCCCTTTGCTCCCCTGGATCATCAGATTTCCATTACCATGGATGCATCCCTGATGGGGTGGGGTGCTCACTGTCAGAATCTCCACACCCAAGGTACATGGACTCAAGATGAGTCCCAGCTTCACATAAATGTCCTGGAAATGTCCTGGACATGAGAGCCATCCTTTATGCAGTCCAGGCTTTGAAGGACATTCTCTGCCACAAGAGCATTCTCCTTCAAACGGACAACAAAGCAGTGATGTATTACATCAACAAGCAGGGCAGTGCAGACTCTTACCCTTTATGCATGGAAGCCATGAGAGTGTGGGAATGGTGCCTAGAGCACAAGGCTCTAATTCAGGTGGTCTACCTGTCGGGCGTGCAGAACGAACTGGCAGACCATCTCAGCAGAACAGAGACAGATCCTCACGAGTGGTCTCTCGACTCAACCGTAGTTCAGTTACTATTGGCAGAGTGGGGAACTCCAGACCTGGACCTTTTGCATCCCCACTCAACACAAAACTGCCTCTCTTTTGCTCCAGAAATCCAGGGCCTTTCATTTTCTGTCAGGATGCATTCACACTGCAGTGGACAAAATGCTTTCTGTCGCCTTTCTCCTCTTCTGCTAATTCAGAGGTACTTCTCAAATTCGAGTCCCAGGGGACAAAATGATCCTCATTGCTCCCTTCTGGCCTTGACAGATATGGTTTCGTTACTCAGCAGTATGTCGGAAACCCTCCATAGCGCATCCCTTCAGACGAACCTTCTGACCCAGGGGCCTGTGGTCCATCCCAATCCAAGTTCTCTTCACCTTCACGCTTGGCTCCTGAAGAGATAGAAGTGAACAGGTTCAGTGTCTCTCAGTGAGTTTCAGATATTCTTTGGCTGTGCGAAGCCAGCCACTAGAAAACTTAACAGCCAAATTGAAGTTGTTTTCTTTCTGTGTGCAAAATCCTCTTTGAATCCTTTTTCCTGCCCACCAAATAAAGTTCTAGAGTACCTTTTAGACCTCTCAAATTTAGGTCTGTACTCTTACAGTCAAGTTCACCTTTGTGCCATTTCAGCTTATCATGAGCCAGTAATTTCCTTATCACTGGCTCAGTTTCCAGTAGTTAAGAGGTTTCTTAAGGGTATTCTGCACACCAGACCTCCTATCAGACATCCTGTCGCAGCCTGGAACATTAATCTTGTGCTAGACATGCTCACTCAAAAGCCTTTCGAGCCTCTAGCTACCTGTGAGCTGAAATTTCTCACTTGGGAAAACGGCCTTCCTGGTGGCCATTACCACGGCCCGCAGGATCTCTGAAATACATGCCTTGGTCACAGACTCTCTCTATACTGTGTTTCATAAGGACAAAGTATTTCATAGGACCCATCCTAAGTTTCTCCCTAAGGTTGTTTCAGAATTCCATCTAAACCAACCTTTGGTCCTACCTACTTACTTTGCGAACTTCTAAAATGAAGGAAGGCGTACCCTTCATTCTTTAGATGTCAAAAGAGCTCTGCATTTCTATTTGGGATAGAACAAAAGAAATTTGCAAAGCTCAACAACTGTTTGTTTCCTTTAGCGAGACCCAGCTGGGTCAACCTGTCGCTATCAGATGCATTTCAGCATGGCTGGTGGCATGCCTTCACCACTGTTATTCCATGGTGCAGGTTAAGCCGGAGGGCAGAGTGTACGCTTACTCTGCTAGAGCAGTCGTGGCATCCCTGGCAGAAATCCGCAATGTGCCCATTGCAGACATTTGCAATGTGACTACCTGGAGCTCAGTGCATACTTTCGTCAAGTACTGTGTCCTGGATGTCCATGCCAGGCGACATCTTTCATTTGGCAGGACTATCCTTAATGAAGTTCTGTCCTAAATTTGTGAGCTCTTGGTCTCTTCTGCCGCCCTCTCAGGGGATTATTAGCTCAGTACTCTTCCATCAGTCTGAGTGAGTGGTGGAACTTTATGTCCAGGAAGATATGGAAGTGCAGTACCTACCGTAATTCTTGATCTTCTTGAATGAAGTCTCCACCACTCATTCCTATCCCACCCACCATCCCCGAGCTCACTTCTGTTGTTGGTCTTCACCCCTCAATCTTAGGCTGTGAAGACTTCTTTGTTGACCCATCTTATACAGGTCGCTCGGACTATCTTATGTCCATATTTTTGTTAGGCTGTGCTCCTGGGTTAGTTACACTGCACCTCCTTGGGAAAAAAAGGTACTGAGGCAGTTGGAGTGTCGACGCTGAGATAGTCACTGCAGCACGAGCCAAAGCTCACGACACCACTCCTTGCAGCTCCATCTCTGGTGCCAGCCCTCATACAGAAAGTTTGCTTCAGCTGGGTCCTAGCGCCGCCGGCGTAGATCCCATCAGTGTATGAGTGGTGGAGACTTCGTCCAAGAAGATCAAGAATTACGGTAGGTATGTAATTTCCATTTCTCGTATTCTGCTGGCCAGAACACAGATCTACCTAGATTCAGAGGATTGTTTTCCAAAGGCTTTAGGGTTGGGTCTGCCAAGCATATCTTATCTGTGTCAGTCTTCACCATTCGTCACATTTGGGTATGTGTCTGGAGGTCACGACCCTGCAGGAGCGCTTTTTTTTTGGATGGCTGGAGTCGATGCACTGACAGCGCTGCCCTCGAGACTGATGTACTGCATGGTGCTCACAGGTTGGCCGTTAGGTGTCATCGACCCCACCCTCCTGCCAGTTCTTTGTCTCCCACCGTAGAGGTCGCACCTTCATGAGGAGTTCCAAGCAACTGTGTCGGGCCTTTGTCTTCGTGTCCTTCGTCTTCTAATTATACTTGCCGATTCCATTTTGCCCTACCGATGCCGCTGTTTGGTAAGACTGTTCCTTTATTATTTTCAGCAACATCAAGTCTGTTTTTGCATTGTTTTTCCGTCGATCATGTCTAGGTCAGAGGGCAAAAGTCACTGCAGGGTGGCCTCCTATGTTGGTGTTCGTATGGATGCAAGTACTCTGTTACCAACCAGCATGATCATTGTCTTACGTGCCTTTTGGCCAGCTTCACAACATGGATTTGTGTGTGACGCCTGTTTCTCTATGGATCGTTGTGTCCTGGAACAGCATGCGTGGATACTTGGATGAGCTCCACCGACTTTTGGGGATGGTGCGCGTCGGTCGGGTCAAGCCATGGTCTCTTGGCCTTTCCTCCGGGTAGGGCTGCAGCTATGAATTTTGGGACCCAGGACTAGTCACTTGAAATGGGCCCTTCTCAAACCAGCTAATGCCAGAGGTAGTGCCAGCTCTCAGGTGGGCCCTCCTGAGCTCGAGGCCCTGGACAACATCCCCACTTTCCCCCCCATTACTGCGGCCCTGCCTCCGGTTCCCCTCCCAGTTCTATACAAACCGCAGAGGATAGGGCTTCCACATCTTGCAGCCTTGCCATGGCAGAAGCCTCTTCTGTGGTGCAGGAGGCCCAGTCTATTCCCCTTGGGGAACGGGTGAGAGGTACTGCTCTGGCAATTGCCCCTTCAGGGGTGAAGGCTCCCTCGGTGTCGTTTCCTTGGGCTGGAAAGTCTGGGTCGGCACCGTCCTCGCCGCCATCCATTGGTGCCGTTTGGGGCCTCGGTGCTGTTCACAGTGCCGTGGGCCCTGATGACACCATAGTTGGTGCCAGTCTGCCGCTTGGTGCCGTCTCTGCTGTTGATGCCATTTGTGGCACCGGTAGCACTGGCAGCCCTGTGGGAAGTTCTACAGCGCCATCTTCGACCATTTCTTGTCTCGGAACTGTTTGTGGCACCGAGGCTGGGGATGGCGCCGTGTCTAGCTCTGGTGCCGCTTGCGGTGCCAAGTGAGGACACAGCGCCATCAAAGGTGGCGCTGTCGGAGCCATCCCTGACTCTGGTGCCATTCTCAGCACCGTGGGACAGGACGGTGCCGTGGCGGACATCGACTCTGGTTCTGCTGCTGCTCTTGGTACTGTCTCTTCTTGGGGCGCCATTCAAGGTGCCGTGGGGGAGTTCGGTGTTGGCTCTGGTGTGGACACCGGACTGGCGCCTCTCTGGGTCCAGACAGCAGCAATCCATCTGATCTGCACTGGTCTTCAGTCTCTACCTCTTCGGGGCGGACTCTGAGTCTGGTTCAGACTGGCTGTCCGACTCTTTGGAGTTGGCAGCCCATGTAGCCACCCATTGTGGACACCCAGTATTTCGGTATTTTTGGACACAAGTAGGCGAGTTGCCCATCATGATTGTCCTCCATATACATGGAACATTAACCAAGGCCCTACCCAAGTAACCAATTATCTAATTTGTTTTTGAATGTTAAGATATTTGATGAATCAACTATGTCCTGTGGAAATGTATTCCATATTCTTGGTGTTCTGATGGTAAAGTAGTTCATTCTTTTATTGCTCTTCGCTCTCATAACTTCTAGCTGTTTATTATGAAGTCTAGCTGCATTTTTTCTGGTGGAGTATTTAATACCACATATCTGCATTTGTTCCTGGTTCCCAAGTATTTTAAAAAGTTGAAGTAGGTCACCTCTGATTCTTCTTTGTGACAAAATATAAAGTCCTGTTTTGTTTAGTCTAGTACCATAGTCCAAGTTGGATAGATGTGGGATAAGCTTAGTGGCTCTACGTTGGATGTGTTCGATTCTATTGATATCTGATTTCAGATAAGGGCTCCAAAAAGGTGAACCATAATCCAAGAGGGGCCTAATATGAGATCTATAAAGGGACAAAAGACATTGTTCTGATCTAGTCACAAATGTTTTGGTAATTCTACGAAGTAGTGCATTTGTTTGGTTTGCTATTTTGATACAGTGAGTAGATGAAGTTAATTTGTCATTGAGTAATATTCCTAGGTCCTTTTCTGTTTTTCAAGTTCTGATGATAGTATTATTCAGATAATATGATTGAACCGGATTATTTTTTCCTAAGTGTAATACTGCACATTTGGATATGTTAAAGTACATCTTGTTAGTACATGCCCATTGTTCCACTAATTCTAAGTCAGCTTGCAATCCATGTTCGTTACTACGTTTAGAGACCATTCCCCCAAGTTTAGTGTCGTCTGCAAATTTGACCATTATGTTACTGGTTGATATAGACATGTCGCTTATAAGTAGATTAAGCAGAGTAGGCCTGAGCACAGAACCCTGAGGTACTCCGTTAGTCACTTCCCTTATGTCAGACACTGCATTGTTTACCCTGACCCTCTGAGTTCTGTCGTCCAGCCACTGGTTTATCCATGAGACCAGCAAGGATGAAAAACCCATGCTACTGAATTTGTTGATCATTACAGAGTGTGAGACTTTATCGAATGCCTTACTGTAATCTAACAGAATGATGTCCATAGGTATATTGCCATCTAAATTGTAACACCTAGGTAGTTACTCCCATTTGACAGAAGCCAGCCTCTGAGGAGCGGGCGGTAGCCACCCCGAGTCTGGGGTCAGGGGTGCTTACCAGCAGGCAGTGGTTCAGACCACTATTGCCCTACAGCCTAGGCTTGGAGGGTTTTCTGCCCCCTCAGGTGGGTTACCCCCTCAGATGGTATGCCTGGATCTCCCAACTTTAGGGCCAACCAGAGCGCCCTCGAGAGGGGAGGGTGCTACTCCCTGGGAGGTCCTCTCGGGGACTGATGAGGGTTGTCAGCTGCCTAGGCTGGTGTTTGTGAGGTGGAGGGGTCTTTCAGACTCTGAGGGGTCGAGTGGTCAGAGTTCAATGCAGCAACCCTTTTCTGGGACCCTCCTGGGTTCAGAGAGGAGTCGCAGCATGGACCCCCGCCCTTCCTTCTCAGTGTCCTCGAGTGGGCCCTGGTCTTTGGAGGAAAGGGACCGTCCTTCTGGGTTTTCCCAGTCACCTCACATGGGGGGGGGGGAATTCTTCAGGGCATGACCTAGGCAGTTCCAGTGTGGTTGATCAGCTATCGGCTGTTGGGCTTTCCGGAGTTCCTCCTTCCCTTGAGGCTTCTGGTGCGCTGTCTTGCCCGGACAGAGGATGGTCCCCTTCTGTTGTGGACTTAGCCCCCTTTCCTCTGTCACTGTCTCCTGCTCTTCCAGGCATTTGTGGTCCTATGGGACCTCTCTTCTGGGAACAATTCAGGGTTGCAGCTGCTCACTTCCCTACTTATGTCAGGGCCGTGGACGAGTGGGTGTTCCACTCTCCCCCCCTGAGCAGCCAACCTCTGGATCTCCAGGTCTTCCACTTCTTCCTCATCCTCCTCTTCTGGGGGAGAGGAGCCCTCTGTCCACATCTCCCCTGCTGCTGATCTTGCTGAGTATCAGCATTTCCTCGTGAGGATGATGGAACACCTGCATGTCACCCCACCCACTCAGCACAATCTGGAGCATTCGACGCGTGCCTTCCTAGGCGATTTCAGTGCGGCCACCCTTGTGGTGCCCGCCTGGCCTGCTCCTTTCCAGGAGGTGTCATTGCGGTTCTGGCAAAGGCCCTTTTCCGGAGTCTCAGCCCCTAGGGATTTGAGCCAGAGGTATTGTGCCCCCCTGGAGTCTCCAGGTTGTATGCCTCATCCTCAGTCAGGACTGATGCATCTGGACCCTCCCGATGGGCTTCGCGCCCTCCGCTGTGACTGGCCCCCAGATCAAGATTCCACAGAATTTGACTTCTGGGGGAGGAGGAGGACCTTCTACTCGGCACGGTTGCTACTTTCAATTTCTGCTCATCAGGCCCACTATGCTTCCTATGATAGGTTCTTGCGGTCAAGGCTAGATCAACTCCTAGCCTCTCTGCCTGATTCAGAGGTAACCAGACAAGCCATTGCACTCTCTGCACGTGGTCTGGAGCTAGCAAGGCACCAAGTGGGGGCATCTTACGACACCAACGAGGTAGCTTCCAGGGTCATAGGGACAGCGATCTGCACTAGGCAGACGGCATGGCTACGTCTTTCTGGTTGTCACCCTTGTCCTGGCATAAGGTCATTTCCTCTGAGTACCAGAAAACCCACCTTTTCTCCCATAGGGTGAAGCGGCGTCTGTCGGGGCAACCTTCTGCCCCCTCCGGGTTTCCCCGCCAGGCCCGTAAAGGTTCTCCCTCTGTGTTTTTCCCCCCACTGGGAGCTAAGGGACTTAGTCCTTTAGGGTCTAAGGCCCCCTTCAGGGGGTCTCGGTGCCCAAATGTGATGAATGGTGAAGATTGACACAGATAAGATATGGAAATTACATACCTACCATAATTCTTGATCTTTCTGTGCATCTTCACCATTCATCACAAATCCCACCCTCCATCCCCCTGGGGCCTCAGTCTCTGGGTCCCCCTCCCTCTGTGTGCCCCCTTTTTCCCCCTTCTTTTCCCGCTGATCAGGAGCAGGGTGACCTTGGGCACGAAGGGGGATTTTTCCTTCTCCTTCTGACAGGGGAGAGAGGGGTCAGGGGAGGGGGGCTCGCCCTCAATGCCTTGGCTCCACCCCTTTGAGGTGGGATTGGGGGCTGCCCTCTCTTCTCTGTCTCTCGCCCTCTATCTCCTCCATCCTTGCTCGGACTCATCCTCAGTTTTTTTCTTAGGGAGACTTACTGTTTCTCCCCTATCCAATTATTTAGTTTTGGGGGAGGACAACCCTGGATCCCTGTCCCCTTCTGTCCCATGATAGCCTCATCTGCTTCTGCTGGAGTTAGTTGCCAGTAATTATGTGCCTTTAATTCTGGCAGTACAGCCTTCTGACTACTCCTTCGCAGCTCTTAATCTCAATTTGGGAACAGTCAGTGAGTCTGGGGTATGTCCTCCCCCCTCCCACTTCTTGTTTTTCTCTCCCTCCTTCCCTTTCCTTTTTTGATTCCAGAGACTGAGGCCCCTTCCCAATCCCCTTAGTTTTTCTCAATCTCCTGTCTGTCCTCTCTGTCGTTTATTTCTCCTTTTAGTTCATATATCTTTTCCTTTGTCTGTCCCTTGGACTTCCTTGTCCCCCCCAACCCTTTCTTACTCTACGGTGAATTAGAACTGGCAGGAGGGCGGGGTTTATGACACCTAACGGCCAACCCGTGAGCGCCACGCAGTGCGTCGGCCTTGAGGGCAGCGCCTTCTGTGCGTCGACTCCATCCATCAAAAAAGAAAGAGCTCCCGTGGGGTCATGACCTCCGGTCACATACCCAAATGGTGAAGATACACAGAAAGATCAAGAATTTATGGTAGGTACGTAATTTTCAATCTTCCTGGACTAAGTCTGCATCACTCATTCACACTAGTGGGATAGCGCCGGAGGCGCTAGGACCATGTGGGACCCAAACATTTTCAGAAGGGTCAGCACTAGACAGAACCATGCATGTGGCACCGTGAGACTAGCTCACACCTGTGTAGGCTATTTTTTTTTTTTTTTTTTATTCTTTTATCCTCCTGGATGCCCCTGCACTCCCTTCTTTGGCTGTCTCAATGCCTCCAGACTCCCCCACTGAGTCTGCCCTAGAGTGTCTCTTCTCTCAGGTGCTCCTACCTGCCTCCTAGCACCTTACACAGCGGGTCTGCCCATGTTGTGTCATCTGGGTAATGCAGAGCTGCCATCATCCAGTGCCAGGGTTGTTTTCTGGTTTCTGTCCTCCTCTCACCCCCGAGGGGCGCTCGGCTCGGGCGGAACTACGCTTCGCCTGCCAAGGCTTGTGAGCGTCCTCCCCTCCGGCTCCCTGCCCTAGGAAGCCGCCGCTCCCCAGAGTCGGTGCTTCCACCAGCTCTCTCGGCGTCAGGTGTATTAAACACCCTGGTCCCTCCCGAAGGAGGAGAGCAGCCCGTTAGGGCGCTCGATCCTCCTTCCCCCCTGCCGACCCCGACAGCTCTAGTCCGTTCCGAACACGGGTCGCCCGGCGTGGCGTGTGTAGGCTATTTTGGTGTCGACCTTCCAACCGCCTCAGTTCCTTTCTCCCACCGCTGTGCGTGCGCTTGATGTCAACGTTGTTCGCCCTGCCGAGTCAAAGTTTTCGCCTATACGACAGCAGCTTTTAGTGTTTAATTTAACTTTTTAGTAGTAATTTCTTATTTTACAAACAAGAAAAGAACATTATGAAGAAAAAGAAATTCTTTCCTGCCATCAGCGGAGTCATCCTTAGACGGTAGTGGTGACGGTAGGAAGACTTCATTTGAAAGTTGTTATGGCAGAGGGGCTGTGCCCGGTCCGCTGCCCTTGAGTAACAGGGGAGGGTCTGACTATGGACAGTCCTGTGCTAAGGGGGGAGGACAGTCCACCAAAGCACGAATTTAGTGGTTCCGTGGATCCAGCTTCACTTAGCCTCGAGCTCTTCTTCCTCATTTGGGGAAGAAGAATCGGTGCTGCTCGAGGTTGCCCTTTGATACGTCTGCACGAGGATTGTTCGTCAGGAGGGGCAATAGGCCTGAACCAACTTTGGCAGGTTCCCCTTGGCCCCACTCCTAATGGCTGCATTCTCGACTCCGGACTCCATCTCTGTCCTCGTTGGAGCTCCGGTGAGCAGTTTCACGTTTGGGCCACTCCTGTGGAGCAGGGGGTTTGACTTCTCCTTTTTTCCTGACTGTGTTCCTGATTTCGGGGGCCTCCGGGCCTCGGAGCTGCCTGACCGGAGCTGGGTCAATTGGATCAGGATGAGCATGTTGCCCTCTTGGTGCCTGCGCCATCGTGTCGATCCCTCGTTCCTACCCCCCTCTCCTTTTCCATGCTGGGGCTGGTACGGGCACCACCTTTTTCCTTCTCCCCATCTTTTCCATTGGCATTTTCCTCTGTGTTTTTCCTGGCGCCATGCCCGACACCATGGTGACACCGCAGGTCCGTCACCAAGACCGCTGGTTGGTATTGGTGCCATAAGTGCCGCTGGTGTTTGGGTCGGCACCGTGGTCGGCGCCATGGGCCTTGTGCGGTGCGTGGGTGCTGTTGTTGCCTTGGTTGCTGGTGCCACTGGTGGGGCCATGGGTGTCTCGTGGTGCTGCAGGTGCCAGCGGGTGCTTGCGGATGGTGTGGGCACCCGGCGGGTGGTGCTGTGCCTGCAGGTGCCACGGGTGGCAGGGCACCCGCTGGTGGTGCTGTAGGTGGTGGCACCCGTGGGTGTCACAGGCAGTGCTGGGCATCTGTGGGTGGTGCCGCGGGTGGCACCAGGCACCCATTTTGCCACAGGTGGCACGGGCACCCGGTGCCATGGTGCACAGGCACCCATGGGTGCCATGAGTATCTTGGGTGCCATGGGTACCATGGTACTTTTGGTGCCATTGGTGCCATGGGTGCCCTCAGGTGCCATTGCTGCTGGGTTTCATGGGTGCCATGGGAGCCATGGGCATTGGGAGTGCCCTTGGGTGCCATTGCTGCCATGGGTGCCAAGGGTACCTGGGTACCACTGCAGGTGCCCTCAGGTGTCACCCAGGTTGGCATAGGCACTGCTTGGTGCCCTCCTGTGCCACAGTGATGCTGATGCCACAGGGTGCCGATTGGTGCTGTCCGACAGAGCTAGGTGACAGATTTCCTTTTGCTGACCTCTTCTTCCACGGGACTTGTGGCAGGCTGTTTCCACAGAATGAAGTCCTGTTCTGCTGATTATTTTTTCCAAACATCTTAGTGGGTGGTGGTCTGCATCAGATCTTGTGTCATCCAGTGGGTTCCCACTGATGAAACTCTTCTGTACTGTTCTGCCAGTGGAGCCTCTTATTCCGCTCAGCACTTTCTTGGCTCCCTACGTGGTGACAAGCTCCTCGACATCCTTCTTGGTGGCGGAGTCTTTAATGGCTCTGACCTAGACCTCTCTTAGGGGTCCTTCTGGGGTAGAAGTGCATCTAGATGAGTCCCTCCCTGTCCTCCTGGTCAGTGATACAGTGGATGACTCATTTTATATACTGAAGGGCACATCCTCTCTATCATCAGAGTCCATAACGGAAGCTCTTTTCAGTATTTCCTCAGTAATGGGGTCCGTCATAGTATTCAGACTGCATCTGTGGACCATGCACCTCTGCGTCTAGACTCTTTCAGTCATCAAGACAATTACACTCTGTGGAACATTCTAATTCAATAGTCAGGGAGCCGCACAGACTCTCCTGCTCCTTTGATAGGGGTATACAGCCCCCTTCTGATACTGCCCCTTTGGTGGCTGCTTTGGCACAGGTGGTTAACATCTGTTCAGCTGTTATTGTTAGTCCAGTCAAGAGTTCAGTTATGGATCCTCAGGCTCCTCCTGCCTCTCAAGAGGGATGACATCTTCATCATTTTGTATCAGGCAATCCTTGTGAAATAGCAGCCTGGAACCTTGTCAGGCTCGGACTAATGGTCAAAAAAAAGGGTTATAATTACCACAGCACAGGGCCTAGTGGGAATTACCCGGTACTACATTTTGGATCTGGTCATGTTCTGCCTCAGTCCCTGAGGTGGTCGTCTCTAAAACTACCAGTAAGGCTACCTGATTTCTTCTACCTTCACGGCAGCCCGATCCAGCGGTGGTATGGGTCATCTCTTTCTCTAGAGAGATTCTCTTATTCCAAGATATTTCAAAACGTAGGTATCTGACCAGTCTGTTAGTTCCCTTTTTAATCAGGATTTCTTCTCTTGATCAGAACTTTGCAGCAACAGAAGTGACTCTTCAGAGAGACGGAACTTAGATTCCTACTTCCTTGCTTGCTTCAACTTAACAGACAACATGCTCCTTTCTTGACCATAGGTCAAGTAGGTCTTTTTCTGAGGTAGCTTCTGAAATATTCACACCTTCAGTTCCTGCGCACTGGTTCCGTGCCAGTTGCACACAAAGCTATCCTCTCCG
Organism: Neoceratodus forsteri; assembly: GCA_016271365.2. Taxonomy (NCBI): domain Eukaryota; kingdom Metazoa; phylum Chordata; order Ceratodontiformes; family Ceratodontidae; genus Neoceratodus; species Neoceratodus forsteri. The sequence continues at coordinate 245,591,898 of CM057451.1, forward strand.
AGTGCGTGACGGAGCTGTAATGTTTGTTTTTCAACAAAGCAAACTAGAGTCCTTCCTACTCCCTTCAGGGAGGCCGGAGTGAGTAGTGCCTCACCACATTGAGTAACTTCTGCCCTTATTCTGTCACTTCAGCAAATGGGTTAGCCCTAACTAGGTCCAGCTGTGTCCCTCCTCGACGCACATCTGCCTCTATTTGCCTTACAAATCCAGACCCTGTTTTTTTCTGTCAGAATGTTTTTTTCCACAGTGGACACATCCTCCTGTACACTTTTTCCTTTCTTCCCTGAGTTCAGAGACTGCTACTACAGTGGTACACACAGGGGCAGGATGATTCCTTTTTGGAATATGCAGTGCCTAGGATCTGGTTCTACTAGACCACCACAAGAGGCTTCTATGTTGTGCTTGGCCTTCCATCAGGAAGGTTTCTGTGACTAAGTGGAAACCATTCTCCTTGATGGGCTAACCCCACCTGGACCTTCTTTTGCTCACCAAGTAAGGGGTTCAGGTGCTCCTGGATCTGTTGTTGCAGGTCAGCCATACTTGGTAGTGGGGGTTCCATCTGTGCTTTCGGTCTACCCTGAACCAGTAGACTTTACCTCCAGCTCTTACAGTTCCTGAGGTCCTTTTACATTAGATTAGTACATGTCTTTGACACTATTCATTTTTGTCCTATTCCAAATTGTGAGTCTGGGTTCCCGACACTGTCCCAGAGTGGTTGCGGCTTCCTGGCAGAGTTTCATTTTGTGCCCATTGCAATCGTCTGCAAAGTGGTGAGTTACAACTCGAGCGCTTATCTTGTAAGCATCATGTTCTGGATGCTCTTTACAAGACGGCTGTTTTTATTAGCAGGACAGTCCTTGGCCATCCTTTCTGAGTGAACCCTGTCTCCTACCACCCTACTCAGGGTTGTTGGTTTTAGCTCGGTACTCTCCCACTAATGTGAATGAGTGATAGAGACTTAGTCCAGGAAAATATGGAAATTACATACTTACCGTAATTATTGATCTTCTTGGACAGTCTCCGTCACTCATTCACATGCCCACCCACCATCCCCTGGGTTCACTTGATCTTCCCTTGTCAATCTTCACCATTCATTACTTCCTGGGTGTAAGCCGGAGGCGCGCACCCGTCACAGGAGCTATTTTTTTTTTTTTTTTTTAAACTTTGGCTAACGTGCACCGCCCGAGAGGTCATCGTCATGCGCGAGGGGCGGCCGTTAGTAGCGACCGACTCCTCCTCCAACTCAGTTCTGTTTCTCCCGCCGTCGAGGCAGCACCTGTTTCGGAGCGTCCATATTTTGACTGCGTCAGCGACTCCTCTTTCCCGCACACTCGACGCCAATCGGTAAGACTGTTCCTTTTTCTATCTAACAGCGCCGGGTGTGTTTCCTACTGTGTTTTAGCCTTGTTAATTTCGCGTTATGTCCGGTTCGGGAGCTAAGCGCTTTTCAAGATGGGCCGCGCCCCTATGCGTCGGTGCTCCTGTGGCCGGCATTTCTCCGTCTCGGACCGGCATGACGTTTGCCTTCGTTGCCTGGGACCCAACCATGATATGGATTCGTGCGACGCCTGTTTCTCGATGGACCGCCGCGTCCTCGAAATCCAGCTGTTCGCTTCGGCAAGGCCCGCCGCCGACCTTGGGGGAACGACGTTGCTCGGGATTCTCGGGCAAGGTCGTTAGGCCCTTCCCGGATCCCCTCCTGGGTCTCTACGGTCTGAGGAGGGTCTCCTATCTTTTTCTTGCCGAGAGGAGGCCCCTTCTGCGGTGTTGGGGGCGTCGTAGTCCCTTCCGGGCTCGGCGCCCGACACCGCTTTGGCAGTCACCCTTCGGAGGTGCAGGCTCCCCGTGTCGAGGCCTCGGCTTTTGGGCCTGGCTCGGGTGGACCCTCGGCGCCCGCCTTTAGCGCCGTTTCCAGATCCGGCACCATTCGCGGTGCGGTGATCGCTCTTGGCGCCATTCCCAGCGCCCGTTTTGAATCGGCGCGTTCGCGGCACCGGTGATCAGCGGCGCCGCTTTGGGCCTCGGCGCCGTTCCGCGCGCCGATGGACCTGGCGGCACCGTCAGTAGTGCTGCCGCCGCCTCACGCCGGGCGCGCGGGCCTAGTCCATCCTCCAGGCGGTGCCGGGCCTGCCGGGCGCCGTGGGGTTGGAGTGGGCCTGGCTGCTACCCGGCGTGGGAGGCGAGCAGCATCACCTTGGTACCGGTGCAGTCGTGCACCGTGGCCTCAGGGACCCCTGGGGTGGCCAGCATCGAGGTCCAGCTGTTCTCGTCCTCCTCGGAGGCGATGACTCGACGTGGACCCATCCTGGCACCCCCCTCTTCGGGTTTGGGTCCCCTGTGGCTAGAGGTACCAGGAGGCACAGCGTGCCCCTCTGTCCCCTTCCATCGTCTCCTGAGGGTTCCCCGGCTGGGGGTGGCCGGGAGCCCCGGGGGGCAGGCGTGGGGGTGACGGAGGGGGAGGCTCCCCTCTCTGGAGGGCCGGTGACAGCTACCCCCCAGGGTGCTGTTGCCCCCTCTAGGGACAGGGGGACGCTGTGGTCGAGGAGGAGGGCCCTCTCGGAGTCCGAGGGGTTGAGGGGCAGGGGGTCTGCCACTCGGTCTTCTTTGGCCACCTCAGGGGGGGTGGCCAGGAGCCGTAGTGCAGAACCTCGCCCTCCCCCAGGGTTCTAGGGTGCCCTCCAGCGGCGTTTGTGCAGACTGCCCTTCTGGATCCATGCAGTCCCGGGGTCGTCACAGGGGAGGTTCTCCCCCAGGGCTCTTCCAGGCTCCGCTTCCCCAGAGTTCCGTTCTGTGGCCTGGTCTGATATCCGGGATCCCTCCTACTAGGGCTCCTTTCCCCGGATTCCAGAGCCCTCACAGAGAGCAGTTGCCTCCTTGGAGGTGCCCCTCTCCCATCTCTCTGCCGTCACCACCCGCGCTCCCAGGCCATGTCGGTTCAACGGGTCCGTTATCCTGGGAGCAGTTCAGGGGTTCTGCGGCAGCCTTCCCCTCATATGTTAGATACATGCATGAGCGGGTCTTTCGACTCTCCCCACCGCCGCAGGAATCCTCTGGACATTCCAGCTCCCCATCATCCTCGTCTCCCTCCTCTGAGGGAGAGGAACCCCCTGCTCATCTTTCCTCCGATGCTGATTTCACAGAATATCAGCGTTTTCCTCGAGGATGGTGAGGGATCTTCGGATTTCCTATGTTCGGAGAGACAATACCGAACGGGAGACGCGAGAATTCCTTGGTGAATTCAGTGCCCAGCATTTGGTGGTACCTTCCTGGCCTATCCCCTTCCAGGAGGCGTCTATCCGGTCCTGGCAGTCCCCAGCCGCTTCTTCTCCAGCCCCGGCTGACTGTCAGCGTAGGTATTGTGCCCCCTCAGAGTCTCTAGGTTCCCTTCCCAACCCGCCCTCTGGTTTGGTTTACCTAGATACTCCTTCTGGGCACCGCTGCCTGGCGCACGACCGCCCACCGGATCCGGACTCTCTCCAGTTCGACCGTTGGGGGCGAAGAGTGTTCTCTTCTTCTCGTGCGAGTGCCTGTATTGCATCTCATCAGGCTCACCACGCTGCCTACAACCGGCATTTGTGGTCGATGATGTCCCAGCTGTTGGCATCAATGCCTGACACGGAGCAAACCAGACAAGCCGTTGCCCTCTCCGCGGTAGGCCTGGAGCTGGCAAGACACCAAGCAAGGGCATCTTACGACGCCAATGAGGTGGCTTCCAGGCTTGCGGGGACAGCGATCTGCATCAGGCAGACGGCATGGCTTCGTCTTTCCAGGTTGTCACCCCTGGCCCGGCGTAGGGTGATTCGCTCTGCCTTCCGGGGGACCCGTCTTTTCTCCTCTAGAGCTAGGAGACTTTTACAGGGGCTCCCTCCGTCTCCTCGTCCTCGGGAGGCACCTCCTAGCTCTTCCCCCACTTAGGCTTTCTGAATAAGCCAGGGTCTTCTCCTTCTGTTTCTCACCAGCAGAAGGCTGGGGGTCTTGTTCCCTCAGGGTATGGCCTCTTCCCCCCCCGGGAAGAGGAGCTTGGCATCACTCAGGAAGTAATGAATGGTGAAGATTGACAAGGAAGATATGAAAATTACGTACCTACCGTAATTCTTGATCTTCTCTTTATCTTCACCATTCATTACTTACACCTCCCACCATCCCCTCAGTGGCCTCTTCCTGTGGCTTCTCCACCTCCCGTCTCCTTCCTCTCTCTGCAATATATAAAAATATATATATATATATATATATAAAAAATAGGAAGAATTGCTCAATTTTTCCAAAAAAAAAAAAATCTATATCTTTTGGGTTGGGGGTTCTTTTTCTTCCAGAAAAATTATTTACTCTAAGATTCTTGGGCCATCTCGTGGATTTGCATTGGCGATCAAACTGCACAACTATCTCTTGCCATCCCTCGGGCGAGATACCTCTGGGGTTTTAGCCTGGCTCAGGCTATTCAGTTTTGATCCTGCAATCCTGCTTCCAGCTGTTAAGCCCTAGAATGCAACCCCCCTCTCTAATTCTTGCCTTGCAGAGCTGGAGGAACGGTACTACTATTTTTCTAAAAAAAAAAAAGAGGAAAAAGCTGAGGAACTCTCTTCGACTGCTATAGGCATTCTTGGTATTGAGGTCATGCTCCTAGCCTGCAAGTGATTATCTGTAAAAAAAAAAAAAAAAAAAAAAAACAAACAAGAAGGAAGATGAGAGGGCAGACAACCCTTCTCGTGAGATTTTGATGATTGCTTTTCCTTTCAAGTGTCCTCCTGGACAGTTTTACAGACAGGCAGTGCTGACCATGACCAATCCCAGCCAGCCTAAGCCTCTGGCCTGCCTTGGCGAGTCCGTCTTGAGTCCCACTTCTATACTTATAACGCCTGAAAGGCTTGTTTCCATTTCTAAACCCTGAGCAGCGCCTCATGCTGCCTGGGTTTTATTCTTCCCTCCTCGGGTGTCCTCCAGTTAAAGGCCTTCCACGGCCAGGGCCCGAAATGGGTATCAAGAACAATGGAATGTTGAAGATGAGGACTATGCCCTCCTGAGTCTGTCTAGCGGGTTTGGTGAACCTTCTCTTCAGCTCTATCTCCGGGGATTCTTGCTTCCCTGTTAGTCGAGCCTTCAGCTATAAGCTAGCTATGCTCGTTGGGCATTCTGGTCCCTTCAACATCCCATCTCTCTCTTCTCTTCTTCTTCTTCTTCTTTCTCATTTCCTTCCTTCTCTCTCCTCCTAGAGTCGCCCAGGTAAGGAGGCCCTGCAGTCCCTAGGTTAGGGATACTCTTATCTCCTCTGTCCTTCCTCCATCGGCTTATTCCTTTTTCAGTTCATTCTTCCTTGCTTTGCTATCCCTTGGCTATCTTGCCTCGCTATCTCTATTCTCTGCTTTCGCTTTTGCCTCTCGGCTCACTGAACTGAGTTGGAGGAGGAGTGGAATGCATACTAATGGCCGCCCCTCACGCATGATGCATGACATCACTCTCGAGGGCGGTGCCGTTAGCCAAAGTTTAAAAAAAAAAAAAAAGCTCCCGTGACGGGTGTGCGCCTCTGGCTTACACCCAGTAAGTAATGAATGGTGAAGATACAAGAGAAGATCAAGAATTACGGTAGGTACGTAATTTTCATTTTTCTCTCCTGGTCTTCACAGTCCTATGGTCCAGACTGTGAGGACATTGTTCTCTGACCTTTCTTGCAAAGGCCATCTGGGCCCTCTCAGGCCCAGAAACTCAGGATGAGTTATTCTCATTAGATACGCTGCACCTCCTCTGTCGAAAAGGTACTGAGGCAGTTGGAGGGTCGACGCCGAGATAGCCTACACAGGCACGAGCTAGTCTCACGGTGCCACGCATGCGTGGTCCTTTCTTGGCGCCAACCCTTCAGAAAATTTTAGACTCCCACTTGGTCCTAGTGCCTCCAGAGCTATCCCACTAGTGTGAATGAGTGATGGAGACTGTCCAAGAAGATTAATAATTACGGTAAGTACGTAATTTCTATTTCTTTGACCTTTCTTACAAAGACAATCTGGGCCCTCTCAGGCCCAAAAACTCAGAATTAGTTATTCTCATTAGTTACGCTGCACCTCCTCGGTCAAAAAGGTACTGAGACGGTTGGAGGGTCGATGCCAAGATAGCCTACACAGGCGCGAGCTAGTCTCATGGTGACACGCATACGTGGTCCTGTCTTGGCGCCAACCCTTCTGAAAATTTTTGGCTCCCGCTTGGTCCTAGCACCTCAGCACTATCCCACTAGTGTGAATGAGTGATGGTGACTGTCCAAGATGATCAATAATTGCGGTAAGTACGTCATTTCCATTTTTTTTCAAGTAAACATCTTGAGAATCAAGCAGATGAAAGAGGAGGAGAGGAATGAGTCAGAATAACTCTGGCTGTAGTTAGAGTTGCTCTGTCATAGTTAAAATGGAAGATAAAGTTAGCAATATGGATTAAGAAAGCTGGGATGGAGCTACATTTAGAAACGTGCAGTCTCCAGACTCATGAGCTGTGCATTAGCGTTAACAGTGCAATTAACTTGTTCAGCTGCAGCTGTACTGTATATAACATGACTGTAAACATCTATACTATGCAGCCGGGAAAACAAACACAAGTCAAGGAGGACAGTGGAATCCAGAGACAAACAGACTAAATGAACAAACTATATGATCAAATTCTTGATTGGGCGACCAAAGCAGTGGACGGGAGGGGCACTGGTGTGGTGTACCTGGACTTCAGCAAGGCCTTTGACACCATCCTACACAGGAGGCTGATCAATAAACATGAACACACAGGTGTTGATCATAAGATAGTAAGCTGGGTAGTGCACTGGCTGCAGGATAGAACTCAGAAAGTCACAGATAATGGCGCCATGTCCAAAGAGGGTTTTTGTGACTGGCAGAGTCCCTCAGGGATCAGTGCTGGGTCCAGTCCTCTTCAACATATTCATCAGCGACATTGCTGATGGTCTTGAGGATAAAGTCTTCCTGTTCGCAGATGATACAAAACTATGTAATAGGGTCGGCAATCAGGAGGGAGCTTCCAGTAAGAAGGAGAATCTCAAGAAACGTGAACAGTGGTCCAACTACTGGCAACTTAGATTTAATGCCAAAAAATGCAAAGTGGTGCACCAGGGAAAACTGAACCCAAGAACTCAATACTTCCTAGATGGGCATCAACTTGAAGAGACCAGGACTGAACAGGACTTAGGCGTAATAATAATGGATGACCTTAAAGCAGGGAATCAATGTGAAAAAGTGGCACGAAAAAAGCAAGCAGCATCCTCGGATGCATAGGCAGGGGAATAACTAGCAGGAAACAAGAAGTGATCATGCCTCTCTAGAGACCCCTGGTGAAGCTACACCAGGAGTACTGCGTCCAGTTCTGGAGGCCCCACCTGAAGAAGGACATAGAGCACTTGGAATCAATTCAGAGAAGGGCCACAAAGATGGTGCAGGGCCTCCATCACAAGCCATATGAGTCTTGACTCCAGATCTAAACTTGTACTCCCTGGAACAGAGAAGGACATAGGAATATGATAGAAATGTTCAAATTCATCAAGGGTATAAACACTGTTCAGGTAGACAAACTCTTCCTTGCAAATGCAGAGGCACATACAAGAGGGCACAACCTGCGCCTGAGAGGGGGAAGGCTCAGAGGCACTATCAGGAAGTACTCTTTTACGAAGAGGGCAATAGAAACATAGAGCATCCTGCACCCAGAAGTGGTTGCAGCAAAGACGGTAAATGCATTTAAACACACTTGGGACTGGCACTATGGTATAAACTAAAACAGTAAATTATAAGGGAGGGGGTTAGGTTCATGGGCAGACTAGGTGGGCCACTCAGTCCCCATCTGCCATCAAATTCTTATGTTCTTATGGTCTAGGGACAAATCTGTTCGTAAATACAACTACCCAACAACATTGTTAGTGAGTAAAACTAACTAGCTGATTTCTCTCATAATGATCCCTAAACTAATGATACAGCTGATTACAAAATAAACAAAATGTTTTGCACTGCATACTGTCTCTGTCTAAATGATCCATATGTTTTATTTAGTAGTAGTAATCATATAGCCCAGTTGAGCGGAAGCTCGTTTACAGTGGGGTATATCATTCATACAGCATACACAACAGTATCAAAGAACTTTGCACAACATCATTAAAACAGCATAGTTATCATCAGACTTTTATAATTTAAGGAAAGTGCAGATTATTGCAATGAAAGATTCTAGGCAAAGTTATGGAATATGAATTTTCTAACCAACAACAGCTTTTAGGATGTATAGATTCACTTATAACCCACATTTTTATATGAACTCCATGATACTTTCTCTTTTCATTTTAAAAATTGTGGCAGGCCATTCCAGGCTCTGTGTCCAAAACTAACAACAGTGGAATTCCTTTTTGCTGTTCTTAATACTGTGACTTTGAATTCCAAATTTTGAGCTGTGCTTTATTTAAAACTAACACTAGGAAGCTGCTGATTAATTGGATATACTGTTGTAACCCCCCTGCAAATGGGGGTTCCCAAAAGACTTCCAGGAGCTTGCTTGAATGCTCCAAGCCTGAATGGTGTTTGGCATTTAAGCCATTTATCAGTGAGTGTTTTTGGAGCCTCTGGTACTGTCTCTTTAAGAGCTGTCTGCTTGCAGACATAATTAGTTTGTATGGGGGACTGTGTGCTTCTCTGAGTACCACTGAGCTGCTGCCAATTCACTTCATTTTGCAGTCACTAGGAGTGCAAAGGAACCTATCTGAAAGATGTAACTGTTTGCCAGAAATTATTTAGAGTAATAATGAAATTACAGTTTGTCTAACCTGCTTTCTTTGCAGTCAGAACTGTGTCTGCTAGTTCCCCATTCTAGTTTTGAACTGCTGAACTGGACCAATCAGTGTGGGGTAAGCTAGCTCTAAAATGGTGCCTTGGACGAATCAGAACTTGGACTCATAATCTGAGCCAGCCACAAGAGGATTGTATGGGCAGTGACTCTGGGAGATGTAGTTTAGACTTCAGTGCCTTTTGGACCAACAGCAGCAGTCTATTGTGGTGACAGCCAATCCAGTCAAGAACTGGGAGGAACTCAAAGGAAGTGCCGGTTTTGTCAGTTGGAGTGTCAGTTGAGCTTTGGCAGTGAAGAAGGAAGGAGCCCTGTGCTTTTTCAGTGTGCAGTTTTAGTCAAAAACGTGTGTAAGGCCCAGAGTTCCGTCTGCAGCTTGTTAGGACTGAACTGGCCCTGTGAAAAGAATCAAGGATCTCTGAAGAGTAGAAAAGGCTCACCCTGTAGAAGACTGGAAGAATTGCTGAAAATTGCACTCGGTCTGTCAGGAACTGAATCTGCTGTGTGTTCTCCCGGTATTGTGCAGTAATTGCGATCGGATACAGATGCAGCCTGCCTGGTATAGTGCTTTCTTTTATATGGATGTGTGAGAGGTTTGTGTACCTCAAGTGAGCCCTGCTGACATTGAAGGACCCTATCTTATTTGGAGGTCGTGAGTACTAATTCAGGTCGCTCCCTGTTGAATTGCCACATTAAATCCAAATGGAATTACTGTACTGCTGACTGTTTAATTCTCCTTTCTCTGTGTGAAAGGGCCCCACCAGCTGCCACGGTTTGGACTAGCCACTAGGGCTTGGGTACCCAGGGACAGTAACTGATAGGGATAGGCCTGTGCACAGAGCCATAGGTAGATTATTAGAGTGATAAGCTAATTAACCTGATTTCCCCCTGTCCTTGTTATATCCCCCTAAATAAATCAGAGCTGCTTGTTTCAGCAAAGTTATACTGCCTGAGGTATTTGTCTATGTTAAAGTACTGTACTGTGATTGTTGCACTGTATCTCATCTCACAGGAGGTCCCAGTGCGGAACCAGACCTGGGGTAAGTGTATACTGTGAAGGTAATTCTGATATATTGTGTGGGCCACTAGTGGGAAGAAAGGGGTTGCAGTGTCCCAGAGGGCTGTGACCAGTTAGTTTAACTATTGCAAACCCTGACCTCTGGGTGGAGGCACCCGCATTGGATCCAGGCCCTCAACCTGTTAGTGGCAAATCAGGCAGGGGTAGTAGCCCTGGGATAGCGCCATCTGGGGTTACACTGTAATGCCGTTTAGGGATTATGAGGTGATAATGCCACTCCACCTTCGGCCCCACAGCTTACTACACCATTAGCCCCTTCAATTACACTATATCCTCATACACGACACTTTCCTTGCATTTATTTATTTCGTTTTTGTTTACCGTGTAGGTGCGCTAGCCATAACAATGACTATTTTTAGGCGCGACCTGGGAGAATACAAAACAAACTTCTGGAACTAACTGTAACAGTACATTTTTAGAAATAGTCAAAGTAATGGGTACATACAAGCAGGTAGCAACATAGGTAATACAATATCACAGGTAAGTGTAAACAACACAGACAATTACAAGAAAAATTAGGGCTTATACTAACATGAAGAGGAAATAAATTACAGAAAAATGCAGTGTCACTTTAAGCAGACAATATCTGGGTAGATTTGAGAGGAAGGAATGGAGAAAGTAATCTTTCAACGACCAGAGCAGGTCTGAGAGAAAGAAGAAAGTTACGGAAGTAAATAGTAGCAAGTTGCAATGGAGGATAAAGATGGGGGGGTGGTGTGTGAAGGGAATAGGATTAGGAAGTGCAAAACAGCAGGGTATGGGAGTAACCCTATCGGATTAAGAGAAAGTACTGAGGCAGAAATGTGGCCAAAGCTAAAAGGGAGGCGTGGGGAGTCAGAATAAAGTCTTGCATCTGTGGAGGTTTGAAACAGGATTTATTCTCTCTCTCACTATATATACATATGAGTATATAATGTATGTATTTTAGTCTTTGCAAAAAACTTCATTAACGCACCAATTAGGGTTTAAAGCAAAGTGCCAAAAGTAGGGAAATGTGGTGTTAGGGTTCCCAACCCTAACACTCCACCCCCACTCTGCAGGCAGCAAAAGGGAAAACCATAATAGTTTCACCTCTCCTGAGTCTTTGCAAATCAGGCGTGGGGTGTTCCTTGGGGTTGTCAATGCAGAAACATGCCATCATTCTGGATCGCAACCGACGTCCAGCACTCCCTACATTTTCTGCTTCCCTGACTTGCACCACCACCTGTAGTCACCCAGGAGGTGGTATGGCAATGGGATTCGCAGCCCACCCTCTCTGAAAAGGAGAGCAGCCCATTGGGCATGCAATCCTTCTCCCCCCAGCTGGCCCTCCAGTGAACCAGGCTCGCTATCGAACCTGGGTCGCTGGTGTCGCAGGTGGTAGCACTACCGTTTTGCTGACGGGCCGCCCTAAAAGACCATCATTTATATAAGCAATAAGGCATGGCAGGATGTTGGTTGTACTAGGTTTACTCCATGGTCAGGAGCATTGTAAGGCTCAAGGCAAGGCAAAATTTATTTAAAAGACTCCCAATCCTGGCGACTCTAGGCACTGTACAAATAAGCAAACACATATTCAGGAACAAATCAATAAAAGCACAGAGATAAATATAAGCATATAAATAATTAATGCCTCATATAAACATTACCCATAAATAATAAACTAAACATCAGATTACCAATGGCTATAATCAGATCAAATCTGTAAATTGACAGCTTAATCCAAAAAGGCCTGAGCGAATAGGAGGGCCTTAAGGTGGGCCTTGAATACCTCCAGAGTAGGGGCCCCCTTAACCCCAAGGGGCAGCAAATTCCACAGGACGGGGGCGGCGACACTAAAGGCTCTGTCGCCAGCCGATTTCAACCTTGTCCTGGGAATTGCCAAGGTGCCTTCACAGGAGGAACAGAGGGGGCAAACTGAGAGAGCAGGTACAAGAAGGTCTAACAGAAAACCAGGGCCCTGACCGTGTAGGGCCTCATTGGTGAGAAGACACACCTTAAAGAGGATCCTTCACCTGACTGGCAGCCAGTGTAGCTCACGCAGCACCAGTGTAATGTGGCAAAAGTTTGGCTGCCCAGTAAGTAACCAGGCAGCTGCGTTCTGCACTAGCTGCAGTCTGCGGAGAGATCCTCCTGCAGCTCTGAGGTAGAGCGCATCACAGTAGTCAAGCCTTGATGTAACTAAGGCATGCATTAAAGTGTGGAGGTCCAGAGGTGGAACAAGGGGCTTTATCCTGGTGACATTTCTAAGATGGAAAAAACAGGAGCGGACGGTGGAAGATAATCTGTGCCTCCATTGTCAAACTCCTATCCAGAGTGACACCAAGATTTTGCACCCTAGAGGAGGCCTTCAATGGAACAGATCCCAGAACAAGTCCAGTCTCTGATGCAGAGGCCATCCTATCACGCACTCTGTTCGACTCCACCACCAGTACCTCTGTCTTATCGGGCTTCAATCACAACCAGATAAAAGGCCATCCAGTCGTTGATCTCAGCAAGGCAACTGTTTAGCACATCTACCGCGTGGATGTTACTGAGCAAAGGATAAGTATAGCTGGGTATCATCAGCATAGCAATAAAAACCCAAGCCATACTTCCTAATGATCCCTCACAGGGGTAGCATGTACACTGCGAACAACATTGGGGCTAATACCAACCCCTGAGGTACTCCGCAAGATAGGGGGCTAGGGGTTGAGGAGAAATTCCCCATCATGACCTGTTGCCTCCTGTTGGTTGAAAAGGACTCAAACCAGCAGATGACAGTGCCAGTGAGTCCGCAGAGTTCCCTGAGGCGGTAAAGCAACACTCAATGGTCCACAGTTTCAAATGCTGAAGAGAGATCAAGGAGAACAAGAATTGTCTTTTCTCCTCGATCTCTAGACCTGAGGACATCATTCTGCACCCGCACAAGTGCAGTTTCTGTGCTATGCCTTGCCTGAAACCCCGACTGGAAGTGTTCAAGCAACTCATGGGTCACAAGGTGCTCCTCCAACTAAAGAGCCACTACCTTCTCCACAATCTTCACCAAAAGGAAGGTTGGAGATAGGTCGTAATTGCCCTAACTTCCAGGCACAAGGATGGTTTTTTAGGAGTGGTCTTACCAATGCCTCCTTCAAGGCATGAGGAAGACCCCTTCAAATAAGGAACACCGGACAATCAGAGCAAACACCGGGCCAACGGTGTTGATGCATCTCATCAAGAAACACGTCGGCACCGGATCCAGTTCGCAAAGAGTGTGCTTCAGATCGGTCACCACCCTGATGACCTCACCTCCACTGGTCTAAACTCCCCCAACCAGCCGGCGTGCACTCAGAACACTTCAGGTGACCACTGCCAGCAACAGCATTGCTGACTGGAGGAACTCCTGCCGGATACCGGACACTCTGTCCAAGAAGAACCGAGCAAACTCTTAGCATTCAGCATTAGAAAACCTTCTTCAGCTGTAGACAAGCTGGATGAAGTAGCCTGTCCACAGTCTGAAAAGTATAGCTGGTCGGTTGTTCCTGGCACCAATCTCCCTGGACAGGAACACTGCCTTGTTATGGTTGATTGCCACTGGTATGCATTATAATGCACATACAGGGCCAGTTTGTCCTCCTCCAGGCCAGACTTCCTCCAGCATTCAACATTAGAAAAAAACTTCTTCAGCTGTAGACAAGCTGGATGAAGTAGTCTGTCCACAGTCCGAAAAAGTATAGCTGGTCGGTTGTTCCTGGCACCAATCTCCTGGACAGGAACACTACCTACTTATGGTTGATTGCCTCTGGTATGCATTATAATTGTAATGCACAGGCAGGGCAGTTTTTCCTCCTCAGGCTGGACTTCCTCCAGCAGTGCTCCAGCCTCGACCCTTCCTCTTCATCTTAAAGGTCCCCATTGACCATAGGAACCTCAAGTAGGAAGATTTGGGTTATACGGACAGGTGCCGAGGGAGTCAATGGCGCCGATAGAACTCTATTATAAGAGCCCACCATGGCACCAACGCCTAATGCATGCATTACCCACACCGATAGATTGTGTGTCGTCAAAGCCCTCTGGGGTCAGTCTCAAGGGATGACAGCTCATCATCTCTGTAGGGGAGGGCATCCAGTGGGAGCCCCAAACATGAACCGCACTGCAGTGACCGGACCGTACTCACCTGATTAATCTTGAGATCATTTATCTCAAGCCCCAGTGAGAACACCAGGTCCAACGTGTGCCTGCCCTGGTGTGTCATGGCAGAAACAACTGTAGACAGGCCCAGTGTTGACATGATCTGGAGGAGGTTATGACCAAGCTGAGAGGATTAGGTCATCAGCCAGAAACATTGAAATCCCCAAGACAATACATCTGGGGGCTTCAATGTTTCGCCGATGAAAAATTTGGCAACCTCCTGCAGAAAAGTCCCCACTGCCCCAGGGGGGCGGTAAATAAGAAGAATCCTGCAGCCCATGCCCGGACCCCCACGAATGGCCACACATTCAAAAGAATCCGGGGTTCTCACTGGGTGCATGGTGAAGCCCAAGTCGGATCTAAAACAGATGGATCCCCCACTGCCCCTATGTTCCTCTCTGGGGCAGTGCACCAAGGCGAAGCCAAGTGCTTTCAGACCCTGACCATGGGGTAAACCTAGTACAGCCAAAGCCCCTGAAGTGCTTTATTGCTTATATAAAATGGGCCCAGAGGCAACTTTTAAAGAACACTTTTAGTTTTCAAACCCACAAAAATTATAATAAAATGTTGCTAAGTAATGTAAAATAGTCCTTCACAGATGTTTTTCACCTGTCAGTCATCTGTCTTTCTTCATATTCATTACACTGTGGAATTGTTTACCATGACATAGAAGAATTCAAAGCTCTGCATTATTCCAGTAGTAGAACGCTCACAGCCCCTTCCCCCCCACACACAGAATGGTTACACGGAATACATGAATTCAAAATTCTTCAGAGTTCCACTGGCATACACACACAGGCCTCAAGTAGAGCCAGAACTTCAGTTTTGTCTGTTGCCAGGTAAGGAGCAGGGAGTTCTCAAGCAAACTGGTGGGGATAGGAGGGGGATTTTTCATGATCATCAAAGAAACACTAGCAATGGAAACTCTGGATAGCATTTGATTTTCTAAATTTGTGTATGTGTGTAAGGAGGGGCTCTTGAGTGAAAATAACATTAAATGATTTACTTTAGTAAATTTAATGGACTTTCATTTTTAGGGCCTAGTTGAAGGTTTCTATATATGAGTAAAGGTTTCAGCCATGTTTGTGATAGAGATTAGTAAGCAAGTGGCTTATGAATTCTGTGAGTTGTCCCAGTTGGCAGGGACTTGTTTTTAGACATTAGTAATGCTCTCTTAAGGCAATGGCTATAACCAAGTCTCAGCCAATCAGAATACAAGGATTTCCTTACCCATTTTATATTTCCCTATATACCTGTGACTAGTCTATCAATTAAAAGTATATACCTGTACTAATCAAACAGTTACAGCTGTATACCTGCACTGATCTAACAATTACAGCTCTATACCTGCACTAATCAAACATTTAATGGGACAGTACTGATAACACAGTTAATGCATATTGGGAAGCTATAACCAAACCAATTAACAAGCTGCAAAAGAACCTAAAAAAAAGACACACTAAAGCCTCCCAAACTCAGAAATCCCCCAAACCAAACTCCTAACTGCACTCACTACACACCATTCTCTCCTTGCTGCAAGAGACCTTCAGGTGCTATAACATAATTGCAAATGCAATCTCCATAACAGTAACCATTCTAATGTATATTATATTCAACACATAATGGGTAAGAGAAGTATACCCATCTCAGGACTAATCAGGGCAATAAAACCGCTCGCCCTTTGGGCTCGTGGCCTTACAGCCCTAATTAGCCCCCTCAAGGGTTATGCATCCTTTATACCACTCTTTCCAATTATTTAATCTTCTATATGTCTATGTCTGTGTAATGTGAATAATAGATTTTAATTGAAAATGAAATGTAACCTTTTGTATATTTTACATTACAGCACAATTATGAAAGATTCTGATCTCACTGTCTTACTTTATGTCATTTTTTTAGTGAAGATCAGAAATGGTATTTGCAGAAGCATCCAGATCATCTTGAAACACTGCTTGGGAAACTTTATGTATTTGCTTTTACATGGGCAGTGGGTGGTGTCCTTAAACGAGAAGATGCCTGTGAGGAAGACGTTCTAATTGGCTTGAAGAGCAGAGATGAGTCTCTTGCAAATGTGACAAATGAATTTGATAATTTTGTCACTGACTTGTTTGAAGGAGAGCCTCCTGCTGGTAAGTTTTTGCACACAAAGAGCAGGTTGACTAAGCAAACTTAAGAAGTCAGTAATATTAAGGTGCCCCAAAATGCTTTACATTGGGGAAACATACAGTAACGTCAGAAATAAAATATACAATTATGAACTATGAGAAATTTGTAAAATGAGAGAAGAGTGAAATCTGAACAATCATTGCTCGGCCTGGTACTGTGGTAAAAGTACTGTTAAATGTTTTCTCTTTAACCATTCAAGTATCCATGTTAGGATGTTGGAATCCAGTCCAGATTTATCCAAAGTGTTTATTAATTCTGCATGAGGAAGCTTATCAAATGCCTTTATAAATCCATAAGGGCCACATCTGTTGCATTTCCTATCAATCTCATGGCTAACATTTTCATAAAAAGTCAGCAAATTTGTTTGGCAGGATCTTGACTTTGTAAAGCAATGTTGTGAGGGATCAGACAAACTGTCTTTTGCTAGAAAATCCAGTATCTTTTCCTTTAAGATACACTCCAATACATTTCATATTAATGAGGTTAAACTCACTGGCCTAAAATTTGCTGGCTCAGATTTGGGCCCTTTTGTGCAAGCGGTACCACAATTTCATCTCTCCAGTCCTGTGGGACTTCTACCCTGTCTAGAGAGGCCTGGATTCATTTTGTGAGGGTAATGCCAACAAATCTGCCAACTCGCATGCAATACTTTGGGAGGTATATTATCCGGCTGGGTGATTTATTCACATCTAATTTGGACAATTATCTCTAACTTCCTTTGTATCTATTACAATTAGCCCAGACTGAGTCTTGGTATTAGTACTGCTGGATAGTGGGGCTTTATTAAAGACTGAACAAAATATTTGTTTTGAATATCAGCTATCTCTTTTCTAAAGCCAATGAGCCATCATTATTCATAAATGGGCCTATGATGTTAGAACTGCTTTTCATGCTATTTATGTAAGAAAAAAGACTTTTTATTGTCCTTAACTCTATAGCTGCTAGACATAATTTATGTTGGGCTCTTGCATTTTTTATGTGTTTTAACCTTACGAGTAAGGTCCCTATACAACTGGTAATTATGCTGTTTTTTTTACTTTTGAACATTCTATCCTTTATATTAATCAATCTTTAATAGATGAGTTCATCCACCTGGGTTTATCTTTTTTGGCTTTATAGTTTTGTTGAATTGGAATATATTTATACATTTTTAATCTTGCAAGAAGCATGCTCCACATCCCTTCAACCGTGCATCCGTGAAATCATAGTCCCAATCCCATAAGGCAAATTCGTTAATAAACTGAGAAAAGTCAGCTCTATGAAAATTCAACTTAATAGTAGACCCAGGCTCTGTTAGAACATTTGTCCCTTTATCTTAAATGATACCATGGAATGGTCATTGTTACCAGTGGGGAGTTGATGTTAATCTCGTCTAAAGAATCACCCATATTGGTTAGTATTTTATCCAGAGTATTGCCACCTCTGGTACTGTCCAATACTTTTTGGTCCAGTCCAAGTTGGTCGAATGTATCTAAAAACAAGTGATCTGTTTTATTAATACTCTTAGATAGCTTCCAGTCTATATTAGGAAGGAAGCAATAATCTGTCAGTAGGATCTTAATTGCTTAACTGATTTAGTAACATCATGTCATTATGTGTAGAGCTGGAGGGTGGTCTGTAAACTAGGCCTGTAATTATTTTGGAACCAACCTGGGGGAGTAATTTGATCGATAATATCTCTAACTTGGAATCATCCTGTTGAATTTCAACACTTTTGATGGATTTGTGTATATACATGGCAATACCACCCCCTTCCTGTAAGATCTAGATTTGTGGTATAAATTATAACCTTGAATAGATTTAGCCCATATAGTTAGAGGACTGCACCAAAGGATGGAGGAAGACATGAGAGATAGAAATAAGTCAAGAATTCAAGGAATTGGCCATACAGGGTGAAGAGTACTGTATGTAGTGATGAGGTCAGAGAGATGAGGAGAGGCAAGAGCTTAAAAATTAAAAAAAAATAATTAAAATAATTTTATGATGGATAGAGAACCAGTGGAGTTGATGGAGGATATGACTGATGTGGTCTTATTTCTGAGAACAAGTGAAACGTCAAGCAAATGCATTTTGAACAGTCTGAAGCTTAGAGGTGAAGAACTGGTGAAGTCCATATGGGAGGGAATTAAAGTTGTGAAGGTGAGAGGAAATGAAGGCATGAATGTGACAGGGTTGAATAGGACCCTGTCCCAGTCATTATGGAGAGATTGAATGCAGGTATCTGTTCTGTTCTTTCCTTTCCTGTCTCTTGTCTGTCTGGTTGCACAACCAGATTTTCTCATGAGACCTAGGATTCATCACCCTGACTTTCTTACAGTTCTTTGCTCTCTCAGTCTTCCTTGCTGTTTCTGTCTTTTCCTCCCTTGCATATCTGCTAGTATAAAAATATATGCAAATCATTATGTGGAAATGTAACTTCATATTGGGATCCCCCTGTTTAGAAATTATACAGTGTTACTGTTGAAATGTATATAAATATAGTCTGAGATGATTGCAAAAAGCTACTGGGAACTCAGTGGGTTAACCTGAGAGCTGTTTTTAATCCCTTTTTCAGAAGCTGTGGAGAAGGGGCCCAATTCTGAGACATTGTGTTCTTGCTGCACCTGCCTGTAACATACAAGAACATTTTAGAAAAACAGACTGCTTGTCAAGGAGGGAGGTTGCAAGGACTTATAATAGAGAGAGCTGCAATGTTTTGGGAGAAACACAGAGACTGAAAGAAAACTCAGATGGAACTTCTCTGTTTATTCTGCCTTTGTAAATAGTTATTATGAACAATTTTATTTTTTTATGTTACTGCTAGTACTAATAAACACTTTTTGTGAATTCTGCAACTGTTCCTGGTTTTTCCTATGCTTCCTGATCTGTGCCTCGATGACAGGTGATGTCAGCCAAAGTGGGATTTTTGCAGTGCATACTCTAAGCCAGGAGGTTTGTGCGTTGGTATTGGACCTAGTACCAGGGAAGCATAGAGAAAGGTATGGATTCTGCAGCACCAAGTCCAGGAGTGGTTACCAGGAGAAAGGCAGCCAAACTAGCAGAGACAGAAGTCCAAGCTGAGATTGTACAGCCAGCACAAGTTATGGAAAAAGAACAGGCAGTGACCAAACCTGAAAGCCTGATGGACTTTTTCAAACAGTGGGCTGTACAACAAAAAGAGACAGAGAAGCAGAGAGAAAAAAGAGATTCAACATTTAGAAGCACAGAGGAGAGAAGAGATGCAGTGACAGGAGCTGCAGAGGAGAGAAGAGAAACAGCGACAGAAGCAGTAGATAAGAGAAGAGATGCAGCAACAGGAGCAGCAATGGCTGAATGCCTTGTAAGCCATCAAAGTCAGAGGATCTGGCACAGATCCAGATGAGCAACAGAACACAAGCAACTTAAAAAACATTAAACTTACAAAGTTATGTCCCTTGGATGATATTGAGGCATACCTGACAACTTTTGAAAGAGTTGCCACAGCCTGCCAATGGCCAAAGCAACAATGGACAATCAGACTGGTACCCTACCTGACAGGGAAAGACCAACTTGCCTACAGCAGTATGGACACTGCACAGTCAGAAAACTATGACCTGGTGAAAAGTGAAATCCTGAAAAGGTATGACATCTCAGGAGAGACCTACAAGCAGAAATTTCGATCTCTGAAGTACACCTCAGTTGGCAATCCTCGAGAAGCCTTCACCTGACTCAGAGAACTCCTGACCAAATGGCTCCAGCCAGAGGGGAAAAACAGTCACACAGATCATCGACACATTTGCCATGGAGCAATTCATTGACATCCTGCCAACAGATACGCAGCTTTGGGTAAAGGAACACTGACTAGAAAGTGGGGGAAAAGGCTGTTTCTTTGGCTAAAGACTCCCAAATGGCCAGACAGATGCCATAGCAGTGAGGTAATAGCCAAGCACTGGTAAGATACTCGTTTTCCCATTTAAACTCCAAGTCTGATAAGAACTCTGGTGGGGTAACAAATCTGTGCCCAAAGACATTATTTGCTATAACTGTAATAGGTTGGTGTATTATTACAAGAAATTGCCATAAGAAGAGTGACACTGGAGCAGATTTGTCCTTAGCAAATTGGGCCAAGTACTTAACAGATGTGAAGGTGGGAGATAAGACTGTGAAGGGACTTATAGATTGGAAGCAGACTTACCCTGGTGCATATTGAAGTGCTGGAAAACAATGTCTAAAGGACCAGGTACTGGTGTCATCTGCATCCACGGGACATTCGATACTATCCCACCACCCAAGTGACTCTGACAATTAATGGGATGTCACACCAAATGAAAGGGGGTAGTACCTAAGTTACCTGTACCTGTGATTATTGAAAATGACTTTCCAGGATTTACTGAGTTTATCAAAGAGGGAGTAAATCCTGATGTTTCAGCAGCAGTGGTGACAAGAGCTCAGGCAAAGAGAATCTCAGATGGTGGGGACTCTTTTCCTTTCAGTGACTTTGATTCGGACTTGTTTGAGCACAACTCCAAAATCCGGAATCCAGGAAAGAAAGACAATGCCTGAAGAAGCAATGGCAACAAATGACTGATGGACATAAGGGTTAACATATGAAAATGCTGAAACTAAACTGATCACTGATTGTGATTTTCTTTCAGAACAAGCCAACAATGTTTCGCTCCAGGGTTATTGTAAGCAACTGGGGGTGAAACCAAAACAGGATGAACCAATGTTTAAAAAATGTAATGGGTTACTGTACAGAGTTTGGGTTAAACCTCAAACAAAGGAACAGACAGAACAATTGGTTATACCACAGAAGTATAGAACAGAGCTGTTACTGATAGCACATGATAGTCATATAGCTGGTCACTCAGGGAGGGATCTCACCCTTGCCAGATTGCTGTACAGATTTTACTGGCCTGGAATTCATGAAGATGTTGCTTCCTATTGTAATTCCTGTGCTGAGTGTCAGAAACTAGCTCCAGTCACTAGAAATGACAAGGTGCCCCTGGTGCCCCTACCCTTGATAGATGTGCCTTTTGAGAAAATTGCAATGGATGTGGTTGGCCCTTTAGACAAACATAAAAGGATAATAGATTTATCCTGGTAGTGAGCGACTATGCTACTCAATACCCAGAGGATGTGCCAATGTGTACTGTTACAACTCCAAAAGTTGCAGAGCTTGCCAAAATTTTCAGCAGGATGACAGAAGAGATTATTACTGATAAAGGAAGAAATTTTGGTGCTGCATTACTTAAGGAGCTGTATGGACTACTAGGTATCACTGCCATACGAACTTCCCCATCACCCTCAGACAGACAGTGTTGTTGAGCATTTTAACCAATCCCTAAAATGCATGTTAAAAACTAAAAAAAGTTTGTAAAAGGGGAAGGGAAAGATTGGGACCAGTACTTACCTTACCTAATTTTTGCTTACAGAGGAGTGCCACAGGCATCAACAGGGTTTTCATCATTTGAAATGCTATATGGTAGGCAGCCAAGAGGGCCACTGGATGTAATAAAAGAAACATGGGAAGATAACCCCCATCAGAAACAATATATTACATTGCATATGTGTGCCCTGAGAAAGAAGCTTGCAAAATGTGTTGAAATTGCCCATAGTAATCGGGAAGAGGCCCCAAACCAACAGAAGGTACATTATGACCATGGGGTAAAAGAAAACGTTTTTGAGCCAGATGAAAAGGTTTTGCTACTGTTACCCACAACAGAAAATAAACTGTTAATGAAGTGGCAAGGGCCTTATAGAGTGCTTAAATGTACTGATACTGTTAACTACGAGATTGAGATCCCTGACAGGAAAAATCCTATTAAGATATACCATGCTAACCTCCTCAAGAAATGGGTTGAAAAAATGCCAAAAGCTGCTTTGTTAGTTTTACCAAAAACTGATAAAGAAGATATTGATGTAGCTTAAGATAGACTGGAACAAACTGTAACTGCTGATGCTGTAAAGGTGAATGTTTCCTTAACCTCCAAACAAACTGCAGAAATTCATAACTTGTTAAAGACATTTAACAGTACTTTTACCACAGTACCTGGCCAAGCAAAAGGGGTCGAGCACATAATAGTGCCAAGGAATGCTCGCCCTATTAGGCAAAATGCATACAGGTTACCAGAGTAGTTAAGAGCTGACGTAGTTAAGGAAATACAAAAAATGAAAGAATTGGGTATCATAAAATAGTCAAGGAGTGCTTGTCATTCCAATGGTAATTGTAAAAAAAGAAGGGGTGTTAGAGTCTGCCTTGATTTTAGGAAACTAATCAAGTGTCAGAATATTTAAGTTATCCTGTGCCCAGAATAAATGATATGGTGGACAGACTGGGGCATGCAAAGTATATCAGTACCCTCAATCTCACTAAAGGTTACTGGCAAATCCCTTTAGCTAAAGAATCCAAGGACAAAACTGTATTTGCCACTCCTGTTGGATTCTGTCTGTTCACCACCATGTCATTTGGTTTACATGGTGTTCCTGCTACATACCTGCATTACATGGATGTAATTTTATCCCCTCATACTGGCTGTTGTGCTGCGAACTTGGATGAAGTCGTGGTGTATAGTCCAGACTGGAAAAGCCACCTGGAACACCTACGAGCAGTTATCCAATCAATCAAAAAGACAGGTCTGACAACTAATCCTACCAAATGTGCATTGGGCATCCAGGAAACCAGATATTTGGGTTATGTTTTGGGAAATGGAGAAGTCAAGTCTGAGGTTTCTAAGATAGAAGCTATAGCTAATGGCCCTGTCCCTAAAATCAAGAAACATGTCAGGTCATTTTTAGGGCTGGCTGGTTATTATCAGAGATGTGTTACCAACTTTGCAGAGTTAGATACTCCTCTCACTGAACTCACAAAGAAACAGTTTGTGAATAATGTGAAATGGACCCCAGAGTGTGATGAGGTTTTTCAAGCCATTAAGGCTGCATTATGTTCATCCCCTGTTTTAAGAAGCCCAGACTTTGAGAAACCATTTTTGTTACAAACAGATGCATCAGAGGTAGGTCTAGGTGCAGTCCTGAGTTTAAAATATAGATGGGACGGAACATCCTATTCTGTACATAAGTAGGAAGTTGCATGACAGACAGAAAAAGTACTCCACCATTGAAAAGGAATGTTAAGCAGCAAAGTGGGCCATGGAGTCCCTTAAGTTATATTTGATTGGCACTGACTTTGTACTTACAACAGATCACAATCCTCTCTGTGGCTTAACCAAATGAAAGAAAACATTCCAGAATCACAAGGTGGTACCTGGCATTGCAACCATTTAAATTCAAGGTGATACACAAATCTGGTAAAGAGAATAGAAATGCTGATTTTCTGTCAAGATATGGATCAGGAATTGAGGGTTCTGAAGGTTGAAAAACAAATGTATGAGTTTAAACTTTACTATTTGCTGTACTGTTATAGAAAAAAACGAATACTGCACATGTGCTTAATTTCTAAAAGTTAGAAGCTAATGTTAGAGAATTAATAGAAAGTTTTGGAAACCTGTTTGATAAAACAGGTTCCCTCTTAAGGAGGAGGGTATATGTGACAGGGTTGAATAGGACTCTGTCCCAGTTATTATGGAGAGTTTGAATGCAGGGGTCTGTTCTGTTCATTCATTTCCTGTCTTTTGTCTGTCTGGTTGTGCAACCAAATTTTCTCGTGAGACCTAGGATTTGATCACCCCAACAGTCTCACAATTCTTTGCCTCTCACTGTCTCTCAGTCTCCCCTTGCTGTTCCTGTCTTTTCCTCCCTTGCATATCTGCAGGTATAAAAATATATGGAACTCATTATATGTAACTATAACTGATATTGGAATCCCTTTGTTTAGAAATCATATAGTGTTATTGTTGAAATGTATATAATTATAGTTTGAGATGATTGCAGAAAGCTATTGGGAACTCAAGGGGTTAACCTGAGAGCAGTTTTAAGCCCTTTTTCAGAAGCTGTGGAGAAGGGACCTCAGTTCTGAGACATTGTGCTCTTGCTGCACCTGCCTGAAACATACAAAAACATTTTAGAAAAAATACAGGATGTATGATCTTACCTTTGTCACTCTTCTGCATTCATCACCTTTAGGTTTTGGCCAAAGGTTATGACACCATGGGAGCTTTTAATTTATTTTTTTTTGGATGGGCAGAGTCGATGCACTGACGGTGCCGCCCTCGAGGCCGATGCACTGTGTGGCGCTTGCGGGTTGGCCGTTTGATGTCGTTGACCCCACCCTCCCACCAGTTCTTTGTCTACCACCATAGAGGTCACACCTCATGTGGAGCTGCTATGGACAGGCCTTCTCGTGTCTCGACTCTGAGTCTTTGACGCCGTAAATAGTTTCCTGCTGGTTCCATTTTCACCACTACTTGACGCCACTGTGGTAAGACTGTTCCATATTTTAATTTTCAGAAATGTTGAGTCTTTGTTTGAATTGTTTTTCCGCCGATCATGTTTCGGCCAGGGCAAGAAATAATTGAAAACAAGTGCCTGTTGCAAGGCTGGTGCCCGTAAGGGCTGCAATACCCATTACCGACTAACATGATTGTTGTCTGCATGTCTTGGCCCACTTCATGACATGGATTTGTGTGACACCTGCTCCTCCATGGACCGTCCATGTCATTGAGCAACACGCTTGGAAAGTTGGATGAGCTCCGCCAACTTTCGGGCTTACACGACTCATCGGGCCAAGCCGCCGTCTCTCGGCTTTTCCTCCGGGTCCCCTCCTGGTTCTGTACAGACCGCAGGGGGGGGGGCTTCTGCTTCTAGTAGCCTTGCTTTGGCAGAAGTCCCTGCCGTGGTGCAGGAAGCCCAGTTCATTCTCCCTGGGGGTGGGCGGGAGGCACCGCTCTGGCAGTCACCCCTTCGGGGGCAAAGACTCCCCCGGTGTTGTTTCCTCGGGCTGGGAAGCCTTTGTCAGCATCATCCTCAACACCGTCCGTTGGTGCCGTCATGGGCCTCGGCGCTGTTTGCAACTGTGGTCAGTGCCGGCCCACTGCTCAGCACTGTCTCCACTGTCGATGCCATTCATTGCATCAGTGGTGATGACGGCACCGTGGGTGGTTCTACGGTACTGTCTTTGACCGGTTTTTGCCTCGGCACCGTTCGTGGCGCTAAGGGTGGGGTCAGTGCCGTGTTTAGCTCTGGTGCCACTTGCAGCACTGAACGAGGACATGGCACCATGGGAGGTGTCACTCTCGGCTCCACTCGCGGCACCGAGGGAGCTGTCGGTGCCATCCCTGACTGGTGCTGCTCGCGGTGCCATGGGTTGGGACGGTGTCGTGGTAGGCTTCGACTCAGGTTCTGCTAACGCTCTCAGTGCCATCTCTCCTTCGGGCACCATTCACAATGCCGTTGGGGAGTTCGACGCCAGCTCTGGTGTGGACACCTGGACTGGCACCTCCTTTGGTCTGACGGGAGCGACATCCGCTGACAATCTGGCACCGACTTCGATCTCTACCTCTTTGGAGACGGACTTGAGTCTGGTTTGGACTGGCTGTCCAATTTTTGAGTTGGCGGCCCATGTGGACACGCTGGTAGTTTCCTTGGCTGACTGGAGCCAGCTTCCTTTGAGGAACAGCGGTAGCCCCCGAGTCCAGAGTCAGGGGTGCTGACCAGCAGGCGGTAGTGCAGGCCACTATTGCACTGCAACCTGGGCTCGGAGGGTTTTCTGCCCCCTTAGTTGGGGTACCCCCTCAGGTGGTGTGCCTGGATCGCCCAATTTTAGGGCCAACTGGTGCACCCACACGAGGGAGGGTGCTACTCCCTGGGTGGTCCCCTTGGGGACTGACCAGGGTTGTCAGCTGCCCAGGATGTTGGTTTACGAGGTGGAGGGCTCTTCTCGGACTCTGAGGGGCCGAAGGGTTAGGGTTCGATGTGGCAACCCTTTTCTGGGACCCACCCGGTTCGGGAGGAGTTGCAGCATGGACCCTCTCCTTCCTTTTCAGTTTCTCGAGAGGACCCTGGACTTTGGAGGAAGGGACCATCCTTCTGGGTTTGCATGGTCCCAGTTACCTCAAAGGAGGGATTCTTCAGGCACGGCCTAGGCAGTTCCAGTGTGGTTGATCCGCTGTCAGGTGTTGGGCTTTCTGGAGTTCCTCCTTCCCTGAGGCTTCTGGTGCACTCTCTTGCCCAGACAAAGGACGGTCCCCTTCTGTTGTGGACTTAGCCCCCATTCCTCTGTCACCGTCTCCTGCTCTCCCAGGCATTTGTGGTCCTATGGGACCTCTCTCATGGGAACAATTCAGGGGTGCGGCTGCTCACTTCCCTACTTATGTCAGGGCCATGGACGAGCGGGTGTTCCACCCTCCCTCTGAGCAGCCAGCCTCTGTATCTCCAAGGTCTTCTGCTTTCTCATCCTCCTCTTCTGGGGGAGAGGAGCCCTCCGTCCACATCTCCCCTGCTGCTGATCTCGCTGAGTATCAGCATTTCCTCGTGAGGATGATGGAACACCTGCATGTCACCTCACCCACTCAGCACAATCTGGAGCATTGGATGCGTGCCTTCTTAGGCGACTTCAGTGTGGCCTTCCTTGTGGTGTCCACCTGATCTGCTCCTTTCCAGGAGGCATCATTGCGGTTCTGGCAAAGACCTTTCTGGAGTCCCAGCCCTAGGGATCTGAGCCGGAGGCTTGCCCCTGGAGTCTGCACGTCATATGCCTCATCCTCAGTCAGGACTGACACAGCTGGACACTCCTGATGGACTTTGCGCCCTCCACTGTGACTGGCCCCCAGATCAAGATTTTGCAGATTTTGACTTGGGGTGGGGGGAGGGGGACGACCTTCTACTCGGCATGGCTGCTACTTTCAATTTCTGCTCATCAGGCCCACTATGCTACCTATGGTAGGTTCCTGTGGTCCAGGCTAGGTCAACTCCTAGCCTCTTTGCCTGATTTGGAGGTAACCAGACAAGCCATTGCACTCTCTGCACGTGGCCTGGAGCTAGCAAGGCACCAAGCGAGGGCATCTTACGACGCCAACGAGGTAGCTTCCAGGGTCGTAGGGACAGCAATCTGCACTAGGCGGATGGCATGGCTATGTCTTTCCCGGTTGTCACCCTTGGCCCGGCGTAAGGTGATTTCCTACGCGTACCGGAGAACCCACCTTTTCTCCTGTAGGGTGAGGCTGCGTCTGTCAGGGCAACCACCTGCTCCCTCCGTGGTGTCCCCGTCTCACTCTCCCCAGTCTCGGGCCTCACCAGGCCCGTAAAAGTTCTCCCTCTCAGTGTTCCCCCACTGGGAGCTAAGGGACTTAACCCTTTAGGGTCTACGGCCCTCTTCGGGGGGGGCTCGGTACTCACCCAAATGTGATGAATGGTGAAGGTTGACACAGATAAGATATGAAAATTACGTGCCAACTGTAATTCCTGATCTTTGTAAGTATCTTCACCATTCATCACAAATCCCACCCTCCATCCCCCTGGGGTCTCAGTCTCTGGGTCCTCCTCCCTCTATGTGCCCCCCATCCCCCCCTTCCTTTCCACTGGTCAGAAGCGGGGTGACCTTGGGCACACAGAGGGATTTTTCCTTCTCCTTCTGGCGGAGAGGAGAGGGATCAGGGGAAAGGGTGGTTCAATCCTCAGTGCCTTGGATCCACCCCTTTGGGGTGGGATTTGGTGGCTGCCCTCTCTCTCTCTCTCTCTCTCTCTCTCTCTCTCTCTCTCTCTTTCTCTTCCTCTGTCCTTGTCCTTAGGGACTCATCCCTCATTTTTAATTAGGGAGACTTATTGTTTCTTCCCTACCCAATTATTTGGTTCCGGGGGAGGACAACCCTGGATTTCTGTCCTTCCCCTTCTGTCCCAAGATAGCCTCTTCTGCTTCTGATGGACTTAGTTGCCAGTAATTTTATGCCTTGAATTCTGGCAATACAGCCTTCTGGCTACTCCTTCATAGTTCTTAATCCCAGTTTGGGAACAGTCAATGAGTCGAGGGTAAATCCTCCCCCCTCCCACTTATTGTTTTTCCCTCCCTCCTTCCCTTTCCTTTTCTGATTCCAGAGATTTGGGCCCCTTCCCAATCCCCTTAGTTTTTCTCAATCTCCTGTCTGTCCTCTCAGTCATTTATTTCTCCTTTTAGTTTATATATCTTTTCCTTTGTCTGTCCCTTGGCCTTCCTTGTCCCCACCCAAGCCCTTTCTTACTCTACAGCTACTCAGAACTGGCAGGAGGGTGGGGGTGATGACACCTAACGGCAAACCCACGAGCACCACGCAATGCGTCAGCCTCGAGGGCAGTGCCATCGGTGCGTCGACTCTGCCCATCCCCCCCCCAAAAAAAAGAGCTCCTGCGGGGTTGTGACCTCCGGCCATACCCTAATGTGATGAATAGTTAAGATGCACAGAAAGATCAGGAATTACGGTAGGTGCGTAATTTTCATTTATAGCCCTTAACAAGCACAGAAGGTGTTACAGAGATGAGTGGAGAGCCACTCCAATTTAATATTATGTATTACAAAAAAAAAGCAAACTGGCCACAACAAAGGTAGGTGTATGGATGTTCCACCAGTGCATTTTATTTATTTATGACTTTGGTAACCTGGTAGGTGCGCTTTTCCCAGGGACCATTTTCAGGCACGACCTGGGCCATATACTGTATGTAGAGTTGATCTATACAGCAAACAAGCAAGGAAGAGCAGTAAACACACTGAATTTGAAGATTACACTAGAACAGTTGAATATACAAATGGCAACCCTAAGAGACACAACAACAGGAAGCGGATAAATCACAGTGTATACAGGAGATAATAGTAACAAATGCAACTAAGCTAAAAGCAGTGCTTGGTGGGAATAGAGATCAGGCTAGAGACCAACCGATTGCATGAAGAGTACCAGAGGATAGAATATCAGAAAGTTGGTGTGGGGAGGGGGACAGAAGGAGTGATAAAGAAAGGGGGGAGTGGAGAAATGACAGCCAGTAGGGAAGAGGGCAGACAGGGGAGGGACTACTCAGGAAAAGCAGTGGCAGGAGAATGCCACTTTAACTTTGCTGTGACCAGTTTGCAGACAGTGTACAAGGATCACGCTAGAAACTGGGGGAGACTTAGAGGAGATGTAAGGGTGGTGGACGCTTGGAACAGCCTCCCAGCGGAGGTGGTTGGTGCTAAAACAGTAACAGGATTCAAGCATGCATGGGATAGACTTAGGGGACCTAGAAATAAGGCAGGGGAAAGAAAGAACGAGATCGAGTAGGGTCTGTGGTGGCTAAGTAGGTAGGAAAATAGGGCAGTCTAGGTCAGCCAAGAGGCCCTTATCTGCTGACAACTTCTATGTTTTTAATATGGATTGAAGTCTGTACTGATCTCAACTCATTTTCTTTGTGCCACCTTCTGTGTTTGTATGGCAGTTGGTTCTGACTTTGATGTGTGCACACCAGCACACTCCAGTGCATCTTTACCCTTTGGGAGCCTCCTCTCTTCTATCCCTGCTGACTAAGTATCTGTGTTAAGCACAGTGCTGACTGTCAAAACCATTCCTCATCACTGTACTGTCCAAGGTCCAGCTTTTCAAGCCATACATACTATAATAACAAAAAACAGGGTACTTAAAGGAGTACTGCACTGAACCTGGAACTACATCATACAGTTCTAAGACGGTTCTTACCAGCAGCATGTAAATCAGAAACATCCACTAGGATAGATAAAAAGTATGGATACCTAGACCAATAACAGAATTTGAACCAGCATTTAGAAAACAGCTTCTTCAGGGAAAATTGACTTATAGATTCAGCACAGTTCTCCTTTAAACACAGGCTGAACACTGCCATTACAGCTACAGCTAGTATTTTGGCTTTTATGCCTTTTTCAGGAGTTAGCTATAAAGATTGTTCCTGAAAAAGACATAATCGACAAAACATTAATTCTGTTTTTAACTTTATTGACTACTTTCGTCGTTCATTTAAGTGAACAATATTTGTTCAAACAACATGAAGTCTTGCTGTATTCTGACAATAGCAGTGAGTCCCAACCTTCAAACTGCCCTGGAGATGAAAGAGTTAACTCTCCATGCCAGGCATGGAACGCTGAGCTTGTGCTCGGTTGAGACTCTGTCTGTTGCTGTTTGAACTCAAACTGTCAGATTCTTTACATCTCCACATTGAACAGTCGCTCCGAGATTTCTCCTTTGCTCGGTTCATTTTGTCGGTTAAAGTACCGTTTTTCTCGGTTTTCGACCGAATTTAAACCACAACCTGTCGGTTCAGTCTCTGTCTGTGGTATTCGTGAGTACTAGATAGGTTTATATTGTTTTCTATTCTGTGTGGAACTTGTAAACGGTTCATCGGTTTGGTTTGAACCGATCAAGTTGTTAAAAAATCTTAATTTCTACTTTTAGAGTGTGGTTACCGGTTCTTATCGGTTCTAAAAAAAACGGATTTACTACGGTTTTTTCCACAACTCGTAACACGGTCAGGAACCAATAAGAGTGTCTTGCCTGGCGGATTGCCATTAAAAGGGTAAGTTTTGTTAGGACTGGCTCTATGTCTGAGAAACCCAAAAGAAAAACCAGCCCACTGGGTTTCAACACTGTAGTGTGTGTGGGGAAGTCTTTGCTAAGGCTGACCCCCACACCACCTGTGTTTATTGTCAGGGGTTTGACCACCTCGATTCAGACTGCCAGATTTGTAAAATTTTCCTGCAGCTACCCTAGAAAAGAGCTGCTAGACTCAGGAAAGGAGGCTAAAAGTCCGCTGACCCGATGGTAGCCCGTTCGGTTCAAACCGAACCAGAAGGAGTGCCCTCTGACCAGGGCGAAACTTCTTCGGGAAAAGGAGAACCGATTCCGAGGAGTCGGTTCCGTTAAGAGAACAAGAAGGGAAAAATCAGCTGGTGTGGATCCAAAAGTTTCTTCTCCAACCGCTGATGAAATAGCCAAAGCGATAAAAATTGTGCAGTCGCTTTCCCCGGTTCTGACCGAACCGGCACCATCAGGAAGGCGCTTGGTTCGGCCGGTTCCACCGGTTCCGGATTATGATTTAGAAGAATATTATGAACTGGAGGAGGAGGAAGAGGAGTATGAGGAAAGTGAATGTGGTTTTGAAAGTCTGGATGTGCCCATTGACCGGACATCTCCCCAGACAGACCTTCAGGAGTGTCTCCTCCAGGCTTCTGAGTCCCCTCCCATTTCATGTTTTACAAGAAAGTGACTGAAACTCCTTCAGCTTCCTATGGAAGAAGCTGGGATGACCAGGGGGAGCCTGACTATGTGGAAATGATGGATATCCCAGAGTCCAGGAGACTGTCTATTCCCTTACACAAGTCTTTTGGGAACAGACATTTAAGATTTTAAAGACTCCTAATTCTTACCTCCTGTGGATAAAAGAATGGACAAAAGGTATACTTTGTCAGGCTCAGATATGGAGTTCTTTACCCAGCAATGTAGCCATGTTGGGGTAGTGCAGGCTGCAGCCTGTGATAAGGCTAATATACCCTTGGCTTCACACCCCCCAGGTAAGGACTCCAGGAGGATTGATGCCATGGCAAAGAAACAGTACATGGCAGCATCCTTGGGACTCAGGCAGGCCAATTACATGGCCTTTACAGCTAGATATCCGAAATCTAGATGGGGCACTGTCATGGCTTTAGCTAAACAGATCTCTGGCCAGCTTGCCAAGGAGCTGGAGCAGGTGGCTGCTGATGGTATTGAGGCATCCAAGGTGTAATTCCATGCTGCAGTGGACTCCAGTGATGTTTCATCTAGAGTCATGGCTACATCTGTGGCACTTTGTAGGATGGCTTGGCTCAGATGTACTAGCCTGTTGCAGGATACCCAGACTAAGGCCATGGATTTTCCTGTTGTGGGTAATTCTTTGTTTGGGGAGCAAACAGAGAACTACATGAAGAAAATGGATGAATACAGGACCACCTATAGGAGTGCTCAGGCCAAGGAAAGGCAAGCCACCTCAGAGACAGCATCCCAGGGCAGGCAGGCCTTTTCACAGGCCTTTCTACCAAGCCCAGGCCTAATCTTCTGCCTATGCTCAGAGGGGGTTCTTTAGGGGAGAGGCAGAAGGGGTACAAGCAGGCCTGCTACCACCCGTCAGTCTAAACCCCTTCCACACAGGAACTCTAATGGGTTTGCTAGGGCCGATTCTCCACCACCTGTAGGGGGCAGGCTGTCTTACTTTGTCCAGGACTGGAAGTCCTTAACATCAGACAAATGGGTCCTGGAAGTAGTAAGCCAGGGACTGGTTCTCAGCTTCAAAAAATTTCCAAAGATGAGAACCAGATCCTTTCCACCTGCAATTCCCTCAGAGACACTTGCCCTAGAGGCAGAGGTCTCTTCCCTCCTGGCTCTCAGATCTGTGGAAAGGGTTCCACCCCTACACCAAGGGAAAGGATTGTACTCCAGGTACTTCCTCACCCCCAAAAAGACAAGAGAATGGCGGCCCATCCTGGATCTCAGATATTTAAAAAAACACCTTTTAAAGCCAAAGTTCAAAATGGTGACTCTGGGAACAATTCTACCCTCTCTAAGGCCAGGGGACTGGCTAGTCTCCTTGGACCTCAAGGATGCCTACTTCCATATTCTCATCAGAAGCTCCCATCGAAAGTACCTCAGGTTTGAGCTCCCCTCAGGCCATTACCAATTCAGAGCAATGCCCTTCGGCCGAACTCTCTGCTCCAAGGTGTTCACAAAATGCCAGGCAGTAGTAGTTGCTTCTAAGAAGGCAAAGGATTTATTTTCCATACCTGGATGACTGGCTCTTAGTAGGCCAGTCCCCAGACCAAGTCAGGTTACACTTACAGATAACTCAGCAACTGCTCACCCCTAGGTTTCCTTCTGAATCTTTCAAAGTCAGTTCTAGAGCCTATTCAGCTCCTCACCTTCATAGGCGCAGAGCTAGATACAGAAAAGGCCAGAGCCTTCCTTCCCTGGACAGGGCAGGACCTCATCACACTGGCCTCTTCCTTCACCCTACAGGTGTCTCACCAGTGAGGCATTTCCTGCAGCTCCTGGGGCACATGGCTGCTTCTGCAGTGGTGCAGGGAGCAAGATTTCAGATGAGGGACATTCAGTTCCACTTGAGAGCCTTTGGTCTCAGAAAAGGACCCCTGACTAAACTGATACCAGTGACTGGAACCCTGATCCAGGCCTTGCAGTGGTGGCAGGATCAGATCAATCTAAGACAGGAGTTCTTTTGTCACTCAGTCTTACTCTTTAATCCTTACTACAGATGCCTCCCTCTTGGGGGCCACTTGGGAGACCTGACCACCCAAGGGTTGTGGTCCCCTCAGGAATCTCTGCTTCACATCAATCTGTTGGAACTCAAAGCAGTGTTTCTAGCACTTCAAGCTTTTTCCAAATCTGTTCAGAACAAAGTTATTCAGGTCAGGACAGACAGTACCACCACAATGTGGTATATCATCAAAGGGGCACCTGGTCCACGGCTTGTGCACAGAAGCAATGAAGTTGTGGTCTCTGGCCTATTCCCTGAACACCCCCTCACAGCAGTACACCCTCCCAGGCAAGGACAATGTCCTGGCAGATGCTCTCAGCAGGATATCTCAGGGCCATCACTAATGGTCACTGGATCCCTGGTTTTGAGGTGATCTTCTCCAGATGGGGCACCCACAGATAGATCTTTTGCAGCGCCAGACAATCACCAACTTCCCTGTTTTGGTGCAGGCCCCCAGTGTTGGGCCTCAGTCCCCTGGATGCCTTGGTCTCAATTGGGAAGGGAAGTTCCTGTATGCTTTTCCCTTCCTTTCCTGTTCAAAGTGCTAGTCAAAATCAGGTCTCAACCCTGCAAAGTGATTCTGATTGCTCCAGACTGGGCCAGACAGCCCTGGTATCCTCTCTGTTGTCCTAGCAGTCCACCTTCCCTTGTCTCTTCCCAGGAATTACAACCTGTTAACCTGTGCTCAGGGAGGGTTTGGTACCAATCTCAAATCTCTCAACCTCAAGGCCTGGCTCTTGAAGAGTTAGAGTTTGCTGATTTACACCTCTCAAGGTGTTATGGATATTCTAAAGGCTTCAAGGAAGCCTTCCACCAGAACTACTTATAATTCCAAATGGAAAAGATTCTCCATATGGTGCTCTGGGAAGCATATTTCCCCAGAGTCTGCTGACCTGCCCACAGTCCTTGACTATATGGTCCATCTGAATAGCTTGGGACTCAGACCAGCTACACTAAGGGTGCATCTGGCAGCTGTCTCTGCTTTTATTTCAGCAGATAAGCCCTCTTCTCTTTCAGCTCACCCTGTATCCTCCAAGTTTTTCAAGGGATTGCTTCATACCAATCCGCCATTCAGGGACCCTGCCCCTGCTTGGGACCTTAACATCTGCATTGCTCAGCTTATGCAACCCCCTTTTGAGCCTATGTCCTCAGCAGAGCTTAAGTACTTGACTTGGAAAACTGTGTTCCTGGTGGCCATCACTTCTGCCAGGCGCATAAGTGAGTTACAAGCCCTGTCAGTAGAGCCTGATTTTATCTCTTTCCATAGAGATAAGGTGGTCCTCAGGACTAACAGGAAGTTTTACCTAAGGTGGTTTCAGACTTCACCTTAACCAATCTATGTCTCTTCCTGTGTACTTCACTGACCATTCCTCCTCTGGTGAGAGGAGGTTGCACAGTTTGATGTGAAAAGAGCCCTTAGCTACTACATAGAACGTACTAAGGGTCACAGGTTTGACTCCTCCAACTGTTCCTCACATATGATGTGGTTTGTGAAGGAAAACCTGCCACTAAAAGATCCATTGCCAGGTGGATTGTCTCTTGCATTCAATTTTGCTATGAAAAACTAGGTAAGATTCCGCCCTCAGGCCTGAAGGTTCACTCTACCAGAGGTTTAGCTGCTTCCCTGGCTGCTGCCAGAGATATTCCTATCTTAGAGATATGTCAAGCAGCTACCTGGAAAACAGTTCACACTTTTACCAAGCATTACTCTCTGGATATCCAGGCTTGGAGTGATGCTCGGTTTGGCACAGCTGTGCTTCAGAGCCTATTTCCTAAGTAGGTTCTGTCCTCCTCCATGGAGGTACTGCTTGGTAGTTGTTATTGTCAGAATACAGCAAGACTTATTGTTGTTTGAAGAAAACATTACTCACCTTAGTAATGTTGTTTCTTCTAATGGAGTCTTGCTGTATTCTGACCTCCCCTGCCTCCTCTCAGAACCTTTGTTTTGGGATGTGGTGGGCAGTAGCAGTGTTGGCACTCAGGAGGTGCCTCACCTTTTTTATTATCACCCTCTTTCCTTTGGGTGAGTGGGTATTGTGTTTATTTCATTTTTTGGGTTTCCTGACTTGAGTCTTTGTTTTGGGACCAAAACATTTGTTATTATATTTAGTAGCCAGTTGGCTAGTGTAGGTTTACAGCTTCCACACAGGACCTCAGTGAGTTTAGCTCGTAAAGATCTGACGGTTTGAGTTCAAACAGCAACAGAGTCTCAACCGAGCTCGAGCTCAGCGTTCCATGCCTGGCATGGAAAGTTAACTCTTTCATCTCCGGGGCAGTTCGAAGGTTAAGACTCACTGCTATTGTCAGAATACAGCAAGACTCCATTAGAAGAAACAGCATTACTAAGGTGAGTAATTTTTCTTCTTTGGCAATCTATATCTGATCTCCTTTAAAAGATGGAAAGAATTGCTAGAGAACAGAAGCAGGGCACCTAAACATCTGGGGCCCAATATTCAAAACTTTGAGCTGGGCGCAAACCGTTTGCATCGGGTTTGCACCAGTTGTGCTCGGGTCCCCTATACTCAAAAGACCAAATAGTTGGAGCAAACTGCATTAGCGCCAGGCAAAATCATAATGTATGCACCATGCAAAGACAAGGGGCGTGTGCATGAGTACAGGTGTTATGCTTTATTCAGCGCATTTGCGGCATGTAAAGTGTGTTTGCATGGCTTTGCGCAGCACTTTGCATGGCACAAATTACCACCCATAAAGGTAGTCTTAACTCTGGACAAAACAAGGATAGGGGATGTGTACATAGCAGCAACAGGCAACATGGCTGTAAGCAACAACAGTATCATGGTGCACCTGATGATTGCAGCCAGTGAGAAGGCAGAGAGGGCAGACGTCCACCCTGGGCCTCTCCATATAGCGTGGAAGAGACATGCTGCACACCACCACAATCCAGCGCACACACATGCAGCACTGGGAGAATGAAGGGTACTGAGGGGAGGGTGTACAGGTGGCCAGGCTTCAGCACATAATAGGTGCTGCCACATGGCTGGGGCCGTCCACACAGTGCACATGTGCTAGTAAAGGAAAGATCCCTCACATCAGTGTTCCTGTATGATGATATGTGTCTGCCCCCCACACCCGGTGCTAATACCGCACACCTGTCCAGGCTCCCCGTCACACACGGCCAGCCATGTCTATGTTAGTGTGGGAATCCCATACCACTGGTGCAGTGTATGTTGGTCACAGGACGGTATGACTGTGGTGTCCACTGTCAGAACACACCTGCCAGCTGTGCATGTCACTGTATAGATAGCAGCAGTCATGTTGCCTGACACACCATAGGCATTGCTGTGTCCTCACAATACCAGCCACTCTGGTACTGTACCATCTGATACACACTGTAGCAGGAATAACAGTATGTCTATGGCATGCAGCACAACCACCCATTCCTGTAGTGCTGGTCTCCTGGGCCATACTAGTCTGTGCTTCTGTGTCCAAACCCAGCCTGCAGCTACTGAACTGTTTATCATGTCTGACATACAGGTGGAGCTGTGAGCACATCCAGCCAGCAGCTAATGACCTGTAATTCCAGTCTGACACACTGGTGGAGCTGTGTGCACCATGCAATAGCGCTGGGCAATCTACATGGTAATGCATGCAAAGCATGCCATAATGAGATGCTAATGTGGCTGGTTGCCCATGGATTGCCTAAGTAGGCTCATTTGCACAGAACTTTGAATGTAGCAAAATTTAGCACCAGGCTAATGTGTTAGAGCTGGACAAACGAGTTATCCTCGGCAAACCAGTCAAAACCATAGCACAGTTCTGCTCTGTTTGACCTGCAATGTTGTTTGCAGTTGTTGTGCACCACTTCATTGCTATTACCCACATTGGCCACCTGCTGCAACTCTGCATTACTCCACCTCTGTGTGCGCTGGGCTGCTGTTGCAGTTTGGTCTTCCCGGTTGCTATATTCAGAGTTGTCTTATTTACCGGGCTATTTTTGGCACTGCACTCTCAGCCCTGTTTGCACAGCTTCATTTGCACGCTATATTCAGCTGATTTAGCCCCAGGGCTGTTCCTTTGAATATAGTGTGCAAATGGTTTCTGGGCTAATTTTTTGCATGCCGTGCAGTGCTAATTTTGCCCTGGGGCTAAGTTTTGAATATCTGTCTCCAGTATTGTTGGCTCTGGGGGTCTCATGACTAATCAGTATCATTTGCATTTCTCACTCACAAGCACTAGATTCATCACTCTAGTTTAACAGAACACATGTAGATTGCAAAGGCCTCTGTAGCATGGCAGTGACAAATCTGATCCAGCTCTGTTAATGAATTGTGTGTTTGTAAAGCTAATAAGTTTATAATGATGTTTTTGCTGCTACTTTAACATTCATATTCAACTAATGCAGTAGTACTTAAAATGTTTTAACTTCTTTATTAGTGTTTTACTTATGTAAATATGCAAAATAAAACCAAAAAATGGGCCATCAATGAGACAAGCGTAATGCGTGATGAATGAGCCTCAATGTGCAGAAACCAAAACTAGGTGCAGCTGGCTCATTGTGTGCTTGTTTATTACAATCCACAGGTGTTCGATTGCCTCTGAGTAACAAATCTATCTTTGGATACTTTGTGGATTTACAAACAGGAGCTTTTGTACCTTGGGATGATCTAGTTCCAACTACTCAGTCATTGATTCAGAAAGGTAGGTGTTCACAAGTAACTGAATTACAATCATATTATAGTGTATAGTCAGGTGTGTTGTTCTGTATAGAAATCAGAGCCTTTCCAAATGTTGTTGTAACACGGCATTATGGAGAGCCGTGCCAAGGCGCCACGCAATGGTAGGGGCCAGCGTCCGTGATGCAGGAGCAACACAGCATTGTGAGAGGATAATGCCGTGTTGTTGTTGTGAAGCGCTGCTCACGAGCCCAACACGCATTATCGTCCTCATAATGCCGTGTTGCTTCCTACCAGCTGACTGCCTTCCACTAGGGATGTAGCATGACAGCAGGACTCGCAGGCAGAAATGGAGACACAGGACTAGAAGAGGCCATCGGAAGAGGTAAGTTTCAACTGTGATGGCTACTTATGCCCGACTTGTCGTGTTAGCAAGACATCACTTCCCAACGCCGACTTACCGGGTGATTAATCGCCCGCTGGGGTTGAAACCCTCGGTCTTCGCCTCATGCAATAACGCTTCAGCGGCATTAATCCGTCGTAGAGCTCCTCCTCTGTCGGTGATTAATGCTTACTTGTACCACAGTTCAAAAGGTCATGGAATGTGATTGTAGTACACTGTGGTACAGCAATGTTTGGAAAAGCTCTAGAGGTTCTATCAGAACCGTAAACTGGCCACGAGCCCTCCTGGCAGCAGCGACAGCAGCATTGGCGGCAAGATCCCTCAAACCAGTGACGCGAACATGAACAGGCACATAAGCGAAAAACGAATACAGGATCAACCAGATAATCTCAGCTTCATCAAAATTAGAACCAGATATTTAAATAACTTACAAGTAATTGTTCCTCTGTGCCCACATCCTCTCACTAACCGAGACATACGCCGCCATGTTTTTTTTCTTGAAAATCCCTCCCACATCCCATTGACAGCCAATAGAAGGCTACGCAATAAACGTAGGGACGTCTGCTCCCTAGCAACCACACGTAAACATAGCAACCAGCCCCAACTCCCAGAACATGACGGAGCAACAAATACATTTTTTTTTTAATTTCAAAAATTTAAAACAAAAAACTTTGGCAGTGGGGGACCATACACTATAAAAAATAGCGCACGGGAAACCTCATGTGCAACCAGCCTATTGTGCCACCTCAGGGTTCTGATTACCACGCACCTCTGGGGCTTCGCTCTCGAGGTCTGAGGTAATCAAAACCCCTCGGTGGTACAATAGGATTTTTATTTTTCACTAAATAACATTTAACAAATCCTGACATTTCAGTCATCTTTTTGGAAGTTAATATAACAATAACAGTTTAACTTGGTACATCCGGCAGATAGACCTGGGTTTGATATCTACAACCTCCACTTGCATACTGTGTGACTCTGAGCAAGTCGCTTAACCTCCCCAATGCTCCTGGGTCGTCTCTGAAAACAGGTACCTGTGCCTAGTGGGCCTTACCTGGTTGTCAAAGAATAAAAAAAATAAATAAATGAAACCTTTAAATATTAAGCTACAAATTACTCAACATTAGGTGATTCTTGAACTTTAGATGTTTTTCAGTAGGAACATCCTTAACACATACTGTATGTTATAGAATATCATACCCTGGTATGTTTCTCAAACATAAGGAATGAAATAATGCTGCCTGTGACTGGTTTTCCTTTTACTCATAGCAGTAGACATGCAGCTTCTCCTTCATAATGTGTCTCTATTTCACCTCCACATTCCTGATCTACTCATCTAAATTTAAAGTTGACATATGCAATATGTTTAAAATAAGTCACGCCAGGATGTGTAATTATGGGGGAATAATTGCATGGCTCATCCACATTCCTGATATAGTCATCTAAATTTAAAGTGGTATGAGCCGTCCCAGTGGTGCTGAGGGTTGAGGCGCTAGACAGCACACCTTACGCCATGTCGGCGACCCGGGATCAGCAACGAGCCTGGGCCACTGGGGGTTGGCAGGGGGAAGAGAGGAGTGAGCATCTGGAGGACTGCTTTCCTCTCTCCGGGAAGGGATTAGTCGCCCCATTTCTGCTGACTGCCCTCAGTGGTG
Source organism: Neoceratodus forsteri (assembly GCA_016271365.2). NCBI lineage: Eukaryota > Metazoa > Chordata > Ceratodontiformes > Ceratodontidae > Neoceratodus > Neoceratodus forsteri. The sequence goes on from CM057451.1 coordinate 245,631,891, forward strand.
GCTGGAGGGCAGTATGGGTTGGGAGGCTCAGAAACCGATTTGCTTACGTTGAGGGAGGGAGGGAGAAGGAAAATGCTGGGGCTCCACGAACCCGTGATGGTCCAACTGCTTAGTGAAGTCTGCCCCAACCACCAGATGTACTGCACTGGTGGCAGGGGACTTCCAGCACCCCTCCACCTGCCCTGCCATGGAGGAGGAATTCCAGGGAACCTCAGGGGCAGATAAGCTGGGGTCAGGCCAGAGGATGTACCCTCTGGGGGGTCATGCCCTGCAGCCTGCAGCAGGAGCTACAAAGAGAAAAAATGTAAGCTGACATATGTAATATGGCAATAACACATGACAGAGTTTGGGTTATGCTCTGATAAACATACGCCTAAGGATGTAGTGAGGCATGCCACAGGCCAAGTGCTTTACTTCCTCTAGAAGTGCATTTATCAGAGCATAACCCACACCTCGGTATGTGTTATTGTGCTTATAAAATGGGTATATGTTGAGAAGTATTGCTAGTTTTTTGAAAAATTAACAAAAATTGAAAGTTTTTCTTTTTTGAAGCAAAATAGTCCCTATGCCTGTCAGTAGGGGATCTTCAGAGTAAGCCGATCTTCCAAATGTTCTTTCTCCTACCACTTGACAATTTATTGTGTGCCACTTTCTTTAATCACAGCTTAGTTTCTAAAGTTTGTCTTCCACCCACCACTCTTCATTCACAGGTGAATTCCGTGATTGTTATACAGAGTGATCGCTGCAGGCTGCTAGGCCGATGGGATTTTCTTTTGGTCTTGCTGGCAGCATACCTCAATCTGTGGTCACGAGTTTCAATAGAATACTGGTGTTCTTATGCAAGAGCGGGTCAGTGGGGAGATCGAGATAGTGCAGTCCGTTGATATGTTGTACAGATAATGTGCAGCTTGGGAGGGACAACAGTGGGGATATAAAAAAAAACAGACTTTTGAAGTTTAGGTGGCTGTTGTGTGGACTCAGAGGGAGAAACAGAGTGGCAGTTTGAACTGCTTATGTGTTTGTGCCACTAATAATTGCTAAAGAAAAATGACTTGTTACTATTTTATCAAAGATCTGCAACATAGTTGATGCACAAGGTGGGGAGAAAAGGATGAGAAGGGACTTGGCAAGGTTAGAGGAATGGTCAGATGTATGGCAGCTTAGATTTAATGCTAAGAAGTGCAAGATAATGCACCTGGGAAACAAAAACCCAGGGGAAGAGTAAACAGTGGGGGGTGAGATACTAACAACAGCAAAAATGGAAAGGGACCTGGGGATAGTCATATCAGATAACTTAAAGGTGGGCAAGCAATGTGAGAGGGCAGTAAGGAGGGCTGGGGGGATACTGGGATGCATAGGGAGAGGCATCACCAGTAAAAAACAGGAAGTTGTTATCCCTCTGTACAGACAGCTGGTGAGATCTGATCTGGAGTACTGTGTGCAGTTCTGGAGACCCACTCTCCACAAGGACATAGACAAGATGGAAGCTGTCCAGGGGAGGGCAACTAAAATGGTGCAGGGTCTGCACCGGAAGACATATGAAGAGAGACTAAAGGAGCTTAATATGTATAGCCTCGAGGAACGGAGGGAGAGGGGGGACATGATAGAAACGTTCAGGTACCTCAAGGGAATCAACAAAGTCCAAGAGGGTAGCATCTTTCAAAAAAAGAGGTGTGCAAAACAAGAGGCACAATTTGAAGATAGAGGTGGCTCAGAGGTAATGTAAATATTTTTTTCACAAGAGGTTGTGGATGCATGGAGCAGCCTTCCAGAGGAGCTGTGGAGTCAAAAACAGTGGTTGAATTCAAGCATGCATGGGACAGCCATAAGGCAGTTCTAGGGGTGGGGGTAGAAGAAGTAGGCTGCTGGTTAACTAGGATCTGCAGCTTATCCATTAGGTAGGGAAATGGGCAGACTAGGTGGGCCAAAGGTCCTTATCTGCCGTCAAATTCTATGTTTCTATGTTTCTGTCCCAAATGTGGCTTCAGAGAAATTGGGTCTTAAAGAGACCCTGACATGCCAAGGGAAACTCTGAAAGAACATGTTTAGACACACTAAGCCACAGAAAAACTAAGTTGGTTCTGCTCAAAATATCTTCCATTACGCTGCCAGGGATGATAACTGTTTCTAAATAGCAGGGAAATTTCAAAATATCTGAGTCATAAAATGGTACTGTTAGCACTCTGTTAATGAAACAAACGAGAGAGAGAGATATTTCTTACCCGATCCTTTACAGTCGTACAAGGTGGACAACATGGACAGGTGGGTCTGTGCCTTGGCTACCCTTGGTATGAGGCTTGCCAGCTACCAGGGCCACTTCTCTAAGTATGTCCTCTGGTGCAGGCTAAAAATTCTGGCAGACAGGGCCAGATTAAGCTTTTGGGGGGGGGCATGGGGCACTTGACCTCTGGGGGCCCATGCGTATGCAGTGATTGTGACAGGTCAGAAACCCCAAATAATATCAGGGGTCCGGGGGAATGCTCCCCCGTGAAATTTTGAAAAAATGTTTGAAAATGGTGCATTTGGGGGGGTTCTTACTGTGTTCTGATTTTTTTTCAACTGTAAAAAGTGACATTTTATGTTGGAAAAGTACTGTTCTTGTCACTGCCTCAAATCATGTATTGTATGTTTCCAAATTCACATGTTTGGATAGTGCAAATTTGTATATACTTTCAGGATATGAATATGTAAACATACATTGGTTATGGTGGTTAGAGCACAGGATCGGGGACTAGAAGAGCACAGGCTCAAATACCACACCCAGAGCCAATATACTCACTGTCTGCAATATGACCCCAAGCAGATCACTTAACCCTCAGTGCCCAGTTGTTCACCCAGCTGTAGTAATATGTGAGACTGAAAAACAAGTGGTTGCATCTCTGGTGTTTATTACAGGTACATTGTAAAACAGCTTGTAATGTTAAATATAATAAAACATAGGATGATTTAAGACACCTTTAAAAAACTAATGTGTGGTAATGTTGCAGTTTATTAATTATCACAAAATTTCCATTTTCCTTGTGATGATTTTATTGGTACCAGGTATCTGCATATGCCATCAAGTTAACCTTTTATTTTTATTTTTTCCGGTGTTTTACTGTTCAGGGTTGTTTGTTTTTTACCAGACTGATAGCCACGGTGTACTGCCAACAGTTCCGATGTTCGATTCCTGGCCACAGGGAAAGAATCGTGTGGCCACCTGGACAGAGCATGTAAAAGGTGCAGAGATGTTCGTGGCGCTACATCTAACCCAGCGCTTAGTTTTGCTACTGTTGTTCATGCTTCACTTCTCATTTTTCTAAGTGCTAAATAATTCTTTATAATACCTCGCTCAGAGTGAGGTATTATAACAAATTATTTAGTACTTGGAAAATGAGAAGCATGAATCGCTCACGTTACTGGCCATCTCAGTAAAATTATCCTCCAACATGCTGTTCTAGCTGCTACTCTTTGGGGTCTGAGCCCCCTTTTTTCGTTCTCTGGCATCAAAGTCACTAGTTTTTGAATTGTTCTCATAGGTCCCCCATCTCCACCAAACTGAACAACAGTCAACATCCCCCTATGTATTTCATGTGGGGCGTTTGTGCTGTAGTCCCGGGTCTGGCTAGATACACGGGGTTACGGGTAAAATGCTGATCATAAAAAAAAATCCAGCAATGCAGTGGAAATGTTTTGAATTATTCAAAACTTTGAATTTACCCCATCAGAATAATGCCATGCCAGTAGTGCAATAGTTCATCGACTCCCTCGTTTTCAGTCAGTCCTTGGCGGGCTCGCTTGCCACTTGGGCCACGTGGTGTGGCGGTTTGCTCCTAACCTTGACCGAGTGTCTGGCTTTTTTATTTTTTTGACGATTCATTCGCTCCTGCCTCCCCTTGCGAGTCGCAGCTCTCTTGCTCAACTCTCCCCAGTCCCCGCTCAGCAGAAAACCTGTCCTGACCACCCAGGCCCGACTCCCAAGTCTGTCCCTCCATCCCTCCTTCCCGAGTCCCAAAGCACATTACTTTGCTTTATTGCTTACAGCTGCTCCTCACTTGCTTTAAGTACCTGTGTGTGAGTTTGACTTTTCTGAAACTGCAATTTGTGCAAAAACAAACACAGTTTTTTTAAATATGCTGCGAGTCATGAGAGACTAGCTACCTGGTCGGTTGGAAAAAAACAGAACTCACATCTGCTCTCCTCTAAGGTTCCAACAACACTGCGGCGGTGATGACGCAGCATGCACTTACATGCGCAGTGAAGTGCCAGTGGCATATAAACCAGATGACTCGGCTTCTGCATACCACGTGATCCCCCCCCCCATTCTCCAAATCTCAGGGGCGACACTACTGGCAAAATCATGAACAGCACGGGCCAGAAGTAAGTAATTTAAAGCAGCAGCCAGCAGGTGCATTTAAATGGTTCAGTGCATATATTTATTGCACTCATGCACTGCTGTTTCGGGGGGCCCCCTTTCAGTGCTGTAGGAAGGCATTTTGGTGCCCTGGGTAAGAGACAAATTTTGGGCCCCCCAAAAATAGCTGGGTGCCCCCAGAAACTCTGAGGTGTTTACATGCTCTGTGGTGAGTTTTGGGGCTTTTTCTTGAAAAAAAACAGACTTTGTTACATGTCCCCTACCCTGATTTCAGGGAATGTTGTGCTTCCATGGAATATGAGATGTAGGAGACACTGGCTGCCTGGTATCAGAGTATACAGCCACATTGTTGTGGACAAGTGGCTGACCAACAAGATTATGTTAGTCAAGCGGTGCCTTTCATTATTGTGTTACTGGCCATTCTTGATGTTAAAATGAATAAAACTCTAGCCCATTCATTTCAATTAGGCGCCTCATGCTCTCCCTGGCCACGTCATTACATGCTTGAGCACGGGGGGGCGGGGTGGGAGGATGGGGCTTCTAAAAATACATCAGGCAGCCAATGCTAAAATTAATTTATGAGTAAAATATCTGTATTATTAGCTGCACACAGTATTTCTAACCTGGCTAGAACAACTGTTCTTGAGGGCAGCTACCACACCATGTGAGTGGTAGCTGCCATACTTACTTCTGTAAGTCGGAAATTCACTTTAAAGGGATAAAGATCTAGTGTTCTTGTAGATTTCTGCAGATACATGCAATACACATACTGAATTATGTCTAAAATCTAAATATCATGTTATGTTTTTGAAAGTTTTCTCTGAGGATCAGTAGCTCTATAGACAAAAAAAAAAAAACCATTATGGCTGGCCTTGGCACAATTGTAGTGCTACCTGTTGCGATGTTGGTGACCTTGAGTTTGGGAGCTAACCTGGTTTCGCTGTGGGAGGAGGATAGGAGGAGGGATGAGGGTGCTGCGGAACCCTCCTCCTCCTCTTGAGGAAGTGTAAGGCTGTCAGTGCAGGTGCAATACTGCCACATGTCACATGTGAGACAGTGGTAGCAATGCACAAGTAGGGGTAATGGGGTATATGGAGGAGGAAACAGCAGTGTTTCAATTGTATGCTTGTGTGCATCAGCTTGCACACTTACTACTGGCATCCCACCCAGGGGGATTGGGTGCACAAGGTAAATCATTGATCACCCAGGCAAGATAATGAACTGAGTCCAGGGTAACCTCTTACAGTCAGAGAGCGAGAGCAGAGCAAACACAGACAAGTCAGGCGGGCTGGCCACCTGGCTGCCAGCAGCAGATCAAGTTTCACTTCCAACATAATGCACTAGCAGCCAACTAACTTCAACTAAACTTGACCTCCTTGGCTGCAGCTGCTTTCCCACAAGAAAACAAACAGTACATGCAGTACTTTATATAAATAGAATATATGGGTGATTGCCCTTACAGTGGGCAAATGCCATCACATTCTATTTATTTATATATAACACAAAAGTACTGTAGGTACTGTTTGTTTTCTTGTGGTGAAGCAGCTGTAACACAAAGCCACATTCTTTTATTTAAATAAGACTAAGGAGGAGTGGTGGACAGACAGCCCCGGAAGGCTAGTAGTATTATCTGCTCTGCAAATCTAAATTTCTATGTTTCAGAGAGACGCTGGCATAAAGGAAGGAGATAATGCTGTAACTGAAATACTGAGAGTGTAACTGGGAAGAGACACTGGTATAACAGGAAGCCGATACTGGCATAACTATAACTGGAGGGAAGAGAAACTGTAATAAACAAGACACTGTTTTACTGTAACTAGAAGGAACTACAGTCTTTGACTGGGTAACCAATGTAATAGACCAGTGGGGGCTGTGGACATGGCCTACCCAGACTTTAGCAAGGCATTTTACCCAGTCCCACACAAAAGATTAACAAACAAGCTAGCCAGCCTAGGAGTGGGTCCCTGGGTAGTATCCTGGGTGACAAGCTGGCTGGACAGCAGGTCCCAGAAGGTAATAGTGAACCAAACGGAGTACATTCTGAAGAAAGTGAGGTTACTAGTGGGGTACCACAGGGTTCAATATTGGGACCAGTCCTCTAATGTCTTTATAGGTGACATTGCAGAGAGGCTGGAAGGAAAAGTACTGTATGCCTCTCTGCAGATGGTACAAAGATCTGCAATAGGGTTAATACACAAGAAAGGGTGCAAAGGATGAGAAGGGACTTGGCAAGATTGGAGGAATGGTCAAAAATATTGCAGCTTAGATTCAGTGCAAAAAGTGCAAAGTAATGCACCTGGGAAACAAAACCCGGGGAAGAGTACACAATAGGTGGGGTGGGGGTGGGGGAGGTATAAACAACAGCACAAGCGGAAAGGGACCTGGGGGTAGTCATATCAGATGACAGTCAATGTAAGGTAGGTAAGCAATGTGAGAAGGCAGTAAGAAGGGCCGCGGGGATACTGGGATGTATAGGGAGAGGCATCACCATTAGAAAACAGGAAGTTGTTATCCCTCTGTACAGACTGTTGGAGAGAACCCATCTGGAGTACTGCATCCAGTTCTAGAGAACCCATCTCCACAAAGACATAGACAGGATGGAGACAGTCCAGAGGAGGGCAACTAAAATGGTGCAGGGTCTGCAACAGAAGCCATACAAGGAGAGACTAAAGGAGCTCAATATGTATACCCTTGAGGAAAGGAGGGAGAGGAGGGACATGACAGAAACTTTTAAGTACCTCAAGGGAATCAACAAAGTCCAAGAGGGTAGCATCTTTCAGAAAAAGAGATGTGCAAGAACAAGAAGACACAATTTGAAGATAGAGGGGGGATGGCTCAGGGGTAATGTGAGGAAGTATTTTTTCACAGAGAGGGTGGTGGATGCATGGAACGGCCTTCCAGAGGAGGTTGTGGGGTCCAAAATCAGTGGGGAATTCAAGAATGCATGGGACAGACAGAAGGCAATTCTTGTGGGGGGTAGGAAGAAATAGGCTGTTGGCTAACTAGGATCTGCAGCTTATCCAGTAGGTAAGGAAATGGGCAGACTAGGTGGGCCAAGCGGTCCTTATCTGCCATCAAAGTCTATGTTTCTATGTGTAGTGGGACACTGCCACACTAGCATAAATGTGAGCAAAGACTGATATAACAGAGCAGACATTGCTGTGACTGGTATACTGACTTACTGTATCTGTTAGGCTAACAGATACAGTAAGTCAGCATACCAGTTACAGCAATAGTTTGGTGACTGATACACCTAGTAGGGTACCCACTGGCATTGCTGGCAGATGTCTAGTAGCTACAGACTAGTAAGCAGTTAATTTAAATAGGGCAAACATTAAACAAATACAGAACTTCAATAAAGTAAGAAAATCTATAAAAAAATTACAAGTAATAACACAAAAAAGCAACAATATGCTTATTTGCAATTAAGTTTGAATTCCTGGCTAGAAACTTTGGTCTGTACTCTCTTTCTCAGTGCTGGACCAGCACACTACACAGAGAAAGAGTATGAACCAGAAGAGCTTAGCCAGGAAGTTGTAGTTTTTGTAATGATGACTACTACTCTTGTCTCTCCTGAAGCCTGCCTCTTCCCCCTAGAGTAAAGTCAGACAATTCAAACACTGTTCACACCAGAAATTCATTCATTTTATTTTATTTTTTTCAATCGGATGCCCCCCCCTAAGTCAAAGATCCAAGAAAAGATTGAACTAGGCAGCGACGATGATCAAGTCACCAAAAATCCAGGCACTCAGGCAGGCACACACAGTGGGGCACACACACAAGGAAATGAAAGTTTTAACTTTATTTTATTCATCAGGCTCAGCAAGATGACAGTTGAAAAACTTGAACGTAAGTCTAGTCATCACAGACTGATTCAGTCTCGGTAGTAGTGCCCTTTCACAATTTGCACAATGTATTTATTCACTCACACTTCACTTGGGACTCGGGAGAACTGATTTTAGACCTGTCCTGGCCTCCAGCACAGACAGTACCCAAAGAAAGGATGGAACGAAACTACAAAACAGCGGCGGGGCAGACCTCCTGACCTCAGGAGTTGGCAAGACGGAGGACTGGGATCAAGAATCAGGAGGACAGAGTCAGGTGGAGAGAACACAGCTGCGCCAGCAGTCAAGTCCAAACTATAATGAAACAAACATACTGTAGTCAAATAATCCTATTCCTATCCTAATCTCTTTGCCTTCTTAAACAGATCGGTATTTTTTTTACTATTTTTCCAACCCACTCCCAGCAAAGATCACTAATATAATTTATTAAACAGACACGCTCATTGAAAATCCTGCAGCACAACATTGTCTCTACTCCGACCTCTCTCTCACTGTCTCTGCCTCAAACAGGTAGAAGACTTGGTTTGCAGGCCAAGGCACCTAGCTTCACCTGAGCTCTTCCTTCTAAGACTGCTTGAAAGGCAGAGTAGAGAAACTTACCAGAGCAAGGGAAAAGGATTAAGACTTAGTTTGGCTAAGCAGATTTACTGTGTGGTGGTGTTTTTATTTTTTACTCACAGGGATTGCTACTGTTTGTTGCTAACATTTCATTGCTTTATTTTTTCTCTGATTCAAATTGTTGTTGCTGGTATACCTTCTTCTGCATTATTACAAGGTGTGCCTACAGGTGTGTGCTAACAGATTACTGCTGTAATCTTCTGATTCAAATTGTCTTTTGCAAGGTATATCTTACATACTAACATACTATTTGCCAGCAGATTAGGCCTCACGGCCTATTCGAGTCTGCTCGAACCTAGATCCTTAGTTGGGTGAGACCCTCCCATCCCTTGTTCTCTAGAAACCCCTATCATCCATCCCCACCCCGGGACAGGCCTATCATCTGATACAGCCACTTTCTGTGTCTGTCCCACCTCTCTTGAAGCCCTCCACTGTGGATCTCTGAACCAGCTCACCAGGCAGTGCATTCCAAGGGTCCACCACCTCTTGGTGAAAAACCTCCTCCTCTTTTCCCTCTCACCCTTCCACCTTCCAACTTCAAACCATGCCCTCTGATGATAACCTCCTGCTTTAGTCTAAAGATCCCTCCATGTTACCCTATTTATTCCCTTGAGGTACTTGAAGACCTCAATCATGTCCCCCTCTGCCTCCTCTCCTCCAATGAAAACAGGCAGAGCTCCTCAAGTCAGTCCTCATAAGTCAAATCCCCAGCCCTCGTGATCATCTTTTGTTGCCCTCCTCTGTACCTCTCTCCAGGAGCTGTATGTCCCTCTTCAAATGTGGTCTCCAGTACTGTACACAGTACTCAAGGTGTGGTCTAACCAGTCCATTGTACAGTGGCAGAATCACTTCCCTGCTCCTAGAGGTGATCCCCTTACAATGCATCCCAACATCCTGTTTGCCTTGCTAGCTGCTCTCCTGCACTGCTCAGAGTTATTCATACATGTATCCACCATGACCCCTAGGTCTTTTTCCCTATTGAGGCCTCCAGCGCCTCCTCCCAGGGTGTACCTGTGTTTAGGTTTCCGACCAAGACGCAACACCTTGCACTTGGTGATATTAAAATTTAATTTCCACGTGTGAGCCCAGCTTCCAGGGTGTCCAGGTCCTTGCAGGGCCACCTCCTCTTTCTCCCTCAACTACTGCTCCCATCTTGGAGTCATCCGCGAAGAGACTCATTTCACACCCTATACCCTCCCTGATGTCCGATATGTATGCATTAAACAGGATCGGACCCAGGACCTAGCCCTGCGGTACCCCACTACCAACCTCTCTAGGGTTCGAGAGCTCCCCACAGACCACTACTCTGAGTGCGTCCAGCTAGCCAGTTTTCAATCCATCTGACCATCAAAGGGCCTACCTAACCCCATCAGTTTCTCCACCAGACCATTGGGGGACAGAGTCAAACGCCTTGCTGAAGTCCAAGAATAATACATCCACAGGCTTACTCCTGTCCAGTTCTGATGTTACCCATTCATAGAACTCCACAAGGTTGGTTTGACATGATCTACCTGGCACAAACCCATGTTGCCGACTATCCAGACCTCCCACCTCCTCCAAGTACACCCCAATCGTTCCTTTAGTATACTCCATTAATTTTCCCACCACCAGGTCAAACTGATGGGTCTATAATTACCTGGTACTTCCTCGACCCCCTTTATGGATTGGTACCACATGTGCCTCGCCAATCCCTAGGTACCCTCCTGTCTCAAGTGACCTGCTGAAAAGCTCCGCCAGGTGCAGCCAGTGTCCGCCCAATTCCCATAGTACTGGATGAATGCCATCCGCCCAGGATTTGTTTTTCTTTAGGGCCTTGAGGGCTAACCACACCCCTTTGGTGGAGATAGCATCATCTGTCCCCTCCCCTTACTGGTCTTTTATCCTTATCCAGATGTGACCTCCTGCAATTTTTCCTCCTCTTGCTCCATTTCTGTTGCCCCTGATCCCATCCCTGCCACTTCTATCCCCTTCATGCCTTGTTTTGTAGATATCCCATCCCTCCCTAGTGAACACAGAGGCAAAGTACTCATGTAAATACCTCTGCCTGGTCCCTCGCCTCTTCCACCCACCCTCCTTCTGATCTCAATCTGCTGAGATGGCCCTTAGTTTTTCTCCGCCTCCCAATGTCCGGAAGAACCTTTTCCCTCCATGTATCCCCTGTGCCAGCGGCTGCTTTTACTGGACTTTGTCCCTCACCATACGGGTGACTTTTTCTAGATGCAAGCTGGTACATTTCTATCCTATCCCTATCCCCTCTTGTTGTTTTATATTTTTGTAGGCCGCCTTCTTTTCTCTGACTGCTACCTGTACCTCACTGGACCACCAGCATGGTTTACGTGACCTTGCTCCTCACGCTTCAACTTAGCACAGATCCTGACTGCCTCATGAAGTCCTGCTTTATGACCTCCCATCTCCTTTCCACACTTGTCATTGAGGTAATCCCTCAAGTGATCCTTGAGAATATTTCCCATGCCCATAAAGTCTGTTCTGAAGTCCACTGCCAGTGTCCTAGATCTCACCTCACTTCCCATGCTTATTTGAAACCAGACAGTATTGTGCTCACTCCCAGTCAGGGGGTCCTGTACAGCTATGTCCTTACTAGATCCCCATCTGCCAGAACCACATCCAGGACATGCCCCTCCCTTGTGGGTTCCATCACATGCTGTGTTAAGAACACATCCTGGAAGCCATCCAGCAGCCTCTGCTCCTTGGCCACCTTAGAGGACATGGTTCCCGTTTGTACCTGGCATATTAAGGTCCCCATCAACACCACTCCTTCCCTTTGGACCACACTGGGCAAAGATTGTCCAGCAACCATCCTCTGGAACATCACTCATCCGGGGGCCTATATGCTACTCCCAGCTTGACCTTATCTCCTGCTGGGGATCGAAGGTGACCCATAAGGCCTCACGTTTCCCTCTGCCTCTTCTACTATAGCAATTTCTATATCATCTCTAATGAACATAGCCACTCCACCCCTCTGACCTCCTTTCTATCCTTCCTAAGCATAGTGTACCCTGTACATTTAGGTCCCAGTCGTGGTTTTGTTGGCCCACGCCTCCGCCACCGCCACATCCACCCTCAACAGCATGGCCTGGAACCCGCAACTTGTTTCCCAAGCTCCTGGCATTTACTAACACCAACCCCACCCCTTATCCCTGATCCTCTTTGTCGAACCCCACCCAGATTCCTTATACTTCCATCCTCCCCTGCTCCTCCTGAAACCTCCACCTCCAGTCTGTTTCCCTCCCCTCTTGGGCTTGACGGCTATCCCCTCATCTGGAGGAGGGCTTTGTCAGCCCCTCCTCATCCCTTCCCCCTCACAAGTTTAAACCCCACCTTTCTTGTATGTAGTCAGCCATCCCCTGTTTATGACTTCTTCCCTAATGGGGCAAGATGAAACCTGTCCTTGGCATATAGTCCCTATCCTCCCAAACTCCATTCCAGTTCCCTAACACCCCAACCCATTCTCTTCACCCCACTTCCTGAGCCAGTCATTAACCTCTGTGAGCTTTTTTTCTCCACTGAGGCCTTTGGTACTGGCAATATCTTCGAAAAGGAAATGTTGCATCCATTATCCCGACAGACTCTGGCAAGTTCTTGGAATCTTGCTTTGGATTTCCAAATGCTATTTCCTCTAGATCATTAGTTCCCAAATGCACAGAAATCCGGTTTCCTCCACAATCCCTAACCATTTCATACACCATGAACTTTGCTCTGTGCACTGTCAGCCCAGAGATACTCACTACCTTCACCTGGCTAGGCATCCACCCCCTGTCCCTCCCAATGGATACCCTAATCATCGAGTCTCAGTAACAGAACCTTAACACTGCCATCATTCTTATGGTTACTCCACTATGCCCTCTCAGCCCCCCTTCCCCTCTTTATTCATGATCTCAATTTCATGGGAGTCTTCCTGCCTTATTAGAGACCCCTGTCACCCTCTCTTTCTGCCTCCTTGCTATTTTGCCCACTTAACTCAAACCCCTCTGAATAGGTGTCCCTTTAACCTCTCTTATCTGAACCATTTATCCTGGTCCTGATGGTTTTCTTTCCCCACACCACCATCCTCCCCTTGTAATAGTACCCCTGCTTCCAGAGGTTCTCTGTGGGTCCCCTTTAGCTAGGGCCCCATCCTTGGTACTGACCTCCCAGCTGAAGGCGTCCCTCCCACCTCCTTGTCTCCCAGTTTCTCCAGTCATGCTCTCCTCCTCATGTCTGGAATATGTTGCATCTCCCCATTTGCTTAACATATATGTTTCCCCTCTCCCTCTGGGACTATGTCTATCCTTTCCATAGCTGGTCTGTGATGCCCTATGGGTATCCGACTCCCCCGGCCTCTGTATAAGTTTCCTCATTTCACCAACCCTCTCCCCTCTAGGTTGCTTAGTAGCTCAAATTTATTGTGACACTCTATATCAGCCTCCATCAAGTAACCCGAGTTTCTGACTGCATCTCTAAACTGACCTCTTCTTCCTCTCTTGCACTGTTCACCTTAGGAGCTCCTTCCCACAGTCTGCTGTTTTAGGCTTGCACAACAGCCCCTCCTGACTCTTCCCTCCAGTCTCTTTGTATTCAGAATGTTCACCCTGCACGCTTTCCCTTAGCATCAACTTCCCTATCCAAGGGTCCTCTGTCCCTAATATCCCCCCTTCTGCTTGCTGTAGCATAATGTCCTGTAATTTCAGAGCGTTGCCCCAGCCTCCCCTCAGCCCCACCCTTCTGCTGCCCATATCCACACCCCTTATCCTTGGACACCCCCAGCTCCCACAGCTTACTCCTTAACCAATATACCTCACTCCTGATACAAGATAGCTGTCTACAGAGTGGGCAGCCTCCCTCTCTCCAGGCCCAATTTAGAATTATTGCCATCCCACAGCCTGTGCAGCCTACAACCCTTCCAAAGATGCCTGCCATGGTGGAATATGGCCACCCTGATTTTCCCTCTGTTGTTTATAATAGCACCCCTTTTCTCAGTCCCTTTCCCTGGAGTACAGTTTCTCTCTATACTGACTGTAGTTATTTACAAACCCAATTTCAACCCCACCAATAACGCTTCCCAAGTCTCACAAACACATACAGTCCAGTGTGTGTTCGGTCCATTAACAGTGTATGTAAGCAGACATCAGGTACCATACGATGTCACAGGCCCACTAGCTCCTGTTGCTTCGAATTTCAGTCCCAAACAGAAATACTCAGCCCTTCAATCCCAACCCCAGTGGCTTTTCAGTATTTAAGAAGGCATACAAAACAGGGTGGGTGGCAGGGTCTACCAAACACCAGGCAAACAACACATTTAAATTTCCTCTAAGTATCCCCTGCCAAACAACTATCCCTAAGCCACCAAAGTTACAATGTAACAGTTCTAATTCAAGGTAATAATTTTAACACATAAAACTAATTTCACTTACAAACTATTCAAATATTTCAGTTAAAACAGAATATAACTCCAGCCCTCTTTCCTACCTGGCTGCTGCTTAAGCTCCCAAGTGAACAATGAAAGCCAAGTTAATTCCTGTTTAGAGACAAGGTAATTGCAGCTAATGTCCCATCCCCCCAAACACCAGGCAAACAACACATTTAAATTTCCTCAAAGTATCCCTGCCAAACAACTATCCCCAAGCCACCAAAGTTACAATGTAACAGTTCTAATTCAAGGTAATAATTTTTAACACATAAAACTAATTTCACTTACAAACTATTCAAATATTTCAGTTAAAACAGAATATAACTCCGCCTCTTTCCTACCTGGCTGCTGCATTGCTTAAGCTGTTACTGCTTTATTTTTTCTGGAGCAAAGTGTTTCTTACAGCGTATATCTTCTCTGAAATTATTACAGGTGGTGCTTTACAGGTTTTACAGTTTTATCTAACATTAGGATAAGTTTTCAGGTTACTGCATTTGTTGTTGACTGATTGTTTCTCTTACCTCCTTGTTCTTTCGTCCGTGGTTCTTCTTTTTAGGCAAGGGAAGGGCCCAGCCACCCACCCCCATCCCCAACCACCCCACGCTACACTCCTTTTATAGGGTACCACAGTTGTGACATTTCCTGTGGCAGAGCAGGAAGGGGCGGATCAGTGGGGCCTCCACAAGGTGATCTCATTTACAGGGGCACTAGTAATTTAACTTGTTATAACAAGTTAAACAAAGCACAATTAAACCATTACTTATATTTTTTTTCTTTTTTTTTTCCTTCTAATTACTCTGACTAGGTTACAAACCCAGCAACTTATTTGGAATGGATTTCATTAACTGCAGGTACTGTGGAACAATTTTCAGAAGGACAGTCTTACAGGATTTAGGACACTGTCCTACATGCTGGGCCTTTGGAGATCTTAGGGCTCAGCTCCGGGCAGCATGGGCAGAGATTGCATGCCTCAAATTTCATATTGAAGAGGAAATACATTATAAGAACCACCTGCCATTTCCCCAGCATCCAACAGAAAAACCTCGATCGCAGAGGGTAGTTGGTCCAGGAGGTTGGCAGGTGGTTAGGAGGAGCAAATCAGGTGCCCCATCACTCTCTGCTCTCCAACACATTACCTCCAAAAACCATATAAACACTACAAACAGGTATCTGCCTCTATCTCTGAAATCAAATAAAGAGGCAGAAGACACTGCAGAGCAGGACACTGCGGCACAGGAGCTAGCACAAAAAAACTCACCCAAATCAGGAACCAAAACAAAACAAGCACAAAGGAAATCCAAAAAACTTCTGATCATAGGAGACTCCATGATTCGGGGAGTCGATACCCATCTCCAGCGAGGGGTGATGGTCAGATGTCTCCCAGGTACATCAGCATGGACAGACACTGACCGCATTGCTAAAATTGTTCACAAAGCAGGAGAAAACATTGATGTCCTAGTTCACATAGGGACTAATGATCTCACCAGCCGGTCAGTTGTGGAGACCAAGGAACACCTGACTAGGCTGGGTGACAAACTATCATCTATTTCGTCGGCATCTCCTTCTCTGAGATCCTGCCAGTCTGGGAGAGGGGAGCAGATGGACGGAAGGTCAGAGAAGGGGAGATAGGGAGCTAAACACGTGGCTCAAGGGCTGGTGCCAGGAAAAGGACACAGATTTGTAGGGAACTGGCAACAGTTCTGGGAGCGAAAGTTCTTAAATTTGATGGACTGCATCTGACTAAAGAGGAGTCAGTGCATTGGGGCAGAAGTTTGACGTCTTTGCAGAATATTTAAACTAGCAAATGGGAGAGGGTGCAGCACCCACTACGTCGAATGGGAAGAACACCCTCCCCTCAGCTAGTGGTCAAACAGAATTCAGCATGTTTGCCGTTCATTTGCATCACCAGGTAAGAAAAAGGTTTGTCTCCCATACGCACGTACAGGGGTATGCCAAACTTCACCCAACAACTAACACACCAAATCTGGCCAATGGAAAATCATGACAAATGCTCACAGCCTGGGAAATAAGATCCCAGACCTGCAGGCACAATGCAGAGGCTAAACTGGACATAGTAGCAATTAGTGAGACGTGGTTTACCAGTAACCACACTTGGGAGACTTCAGTACCTGGCTAGTGTATTGTTCAGAAGAGACCGAGGTGCAAAGGGGGAGGAGGCCCTGTGTGTTAATGAAAATATCAAAGCTACAGAAATTCAGAATACACATAAGGAGCCAGAAGAACTGTGGGTCACCCTGGAAACAGGAAATGGGACAGCCATATGAACTGGGGTTGTCTACAGGCCCCCAGACCAGAGGGAGGACATAGACACATTACTGTTAGAAGATATACAAACATGACAGTTAAAGGGAGGTTCTGATAATGGGAGACTTCAACATGCCGGATACAGATTGGTCAATACCAGTAGGAACATCTGCCAGAACTAGACTCATAGTGGATTCCTGCAGGAGGGCCTCAAACAACTGGTACAGCAACCCACAAGAGACAGGGCTATCCTAGATCTAGTACTGACTAACAAAGAAGGGATCACAGATCTCCAGGTAGAAGGTCACCTGGGAGCCAGTGACCATCACATGGTATGGTTCAATTTGGCTACTACATCTAAATCATCCCATTCCAAGGCAAAAATATGGGATTTCAGAGGAGCTGACTTTGATAAGATGGCCAACAGAGTTAAGCTAGCCCTGGCAAAAGAAACACAGGTGAGGGGTACAGGCAAAGTGGGCAAGCATTAAGGATGCAATACTTGAAGCAACATCCCATTGTGTTAGACAGAAAAGGAAGTGCAAAAGAAGAAGGAAACCACTTTGGTTCTCAAATACAGTAGCAGAAAAGGTCAGAGCCAAAAGGCTGGCCTTCAGGAAATATAAGGGAACACAGCGGGATGAAGATAGGGAGGCATACCAAACTGCCCTAAGGGAAGCAGGTAAGGCAGTAAGGCAGGCAAAGTCCCAAACTGAGGAAACACTAGCACAAACAGTAAAAGAAGGTGACAAGACTTTCTATAGATACATTAGTGAAAGGAGAAAGTCCAGAGGGGGTATTGCTAAGCTTAATGGAGAAAAGGGAGCATGTGAGGAGGAGGACCCTGTAAAGGCATCTATCCTAAATAGATACTTTGCTCAGTATTTACTGAAGAGAAGGTAGGGCAGGGCCCACAGCTCAGCATCATGGACACAGGGGAGGGAGGTGAGCACTACTCCCTTCACAAAAGAAAGGGTCCTACAAGAGCTTGCTAAGCTCAGGGTGGATAAGGCAATGGGACCTGATGGCATACGTCCCAGGGTACTTAAGGAGCTAAAGGAGGAACTAGCAGAGCCATTAGCAGAATTGTTTAGTGAGTCTCTGAGCACAGGAGAGGTCCCAGAAGACTGGAGAAGGGCTCATGTGATTCCGCCTCCACAAGAGTGGTAGCAGGGAGGAGGCGGGAACTACAGACCGGTCAGTCTTACCTCAGTAGTGGGCAAGATTATGGAGGCACTCCTTAAGGAAAGGATAGTGCAACACCTGGAATCCATAGGGGCACAGGATCCAAGACAGCATGGGTTTACAAAGGAAGGTCCTGTCAAACTAATCTCATAGATTTCTTTGACTGGGTAACCAAAGTGGTGGACCAAGGGGGAGCAGTTGATGTCGCCTACCTTGACTTCAGCAAAGCTTTTGACACTGTTCCACATAGAAGATTGATAAATAAGCTGGGTAGGCTCGGGTGGGTCAGAAGTTGGTCAACTGGGTGGCAAACTGGTTGACGGGCAGAAAACAGAGAGTGGTGGTAAATGGTATACAGTCAGAAGAGATGCAAGTCACAAGTGGGGTACCTCAGGGATCAGTCCTGGGGCCAGTCCTCTTCAACATCTTCATTAGTGACCTTGCAGATGGACTAGAGGTAAGGCTTGTCTGTTTGCAGATGACACCAAGATCTGCAACAGAGTAGATGATCCAGATGGGGTGGGCAGAATGAGAAGAGATCTGGATAAACTAGCAGAATGGTCAGAAGAGTGGCAACTGGGATTTAATGCAAAGAAGTGCAAAATCATGCACATAGGGAAGAGAAACCCTGAAGCCACCTATAGGCTGGGAGAGGAGTTGCTATCAGTCACAAAGGAAGAAAGAGACTTGGGCATCATCATCACTGATGACCAAAATCATCCAAGCAGACCTCTAAAGCAGTAGGTAAGGCTAGGGGGGTGTTAGGGTGTATTAGTAGGGGTATCACAAGTCAGAAGAGGAGGTAATAATCCCTCTGTACAAAGACACTGGTTAGGCCCCATCTGGAGTACTGCGCGCATTGGAGGCCACACCTTCACAAGGACATTAACCAAATTGAGGCAGTCCAGAGAAGGGCAACCAAAATGGTGCAGGGACTGCATCAGAAGACATATGAGGACAGATTAAGCGAGCTCAATATGTATACCCTTGAGCAAAGGAGGAGAGAGGTGATATGATCGAGGCATTCAAACACCTTAAGGGCATAAACAAGGTGAAAGAGTCTAACATGTTTAAATATAAGAAAATAGCAGGACAAGAGGACACAGCATGAGATTAGAGGGAGGCCGATTAAGGGGAATGTGAGAAATTATTTTCACAGAAAGGGTGGTGGATGCATGGAATGGCTTACCACAAGAAGTGGTGGCTATGAATACAGTGCAGGGCTTCAACAGGCATGGGATAGGCATAAGGGAGCAATACAAATGACTATGAATAGATAGGCCACTGACAGAGCAAAGGCCGATGGCACATTTATAAGGTAGAAAAAGAAATGGGCAGACTGGATGGGCCTTGCGGTCCTTATCTGCCGTCAACTTCTATGTTTCTATGTAAGTTCTAGACTGCAGCATGCACATTTCTCTCACCTCATGTACTTGCTGCCGGCCGGACCACATGGCTGTCTGAAACCGTACACATGATTCTTCTTGTTGAAGCTGCAATGCACCATGTGACTCTCCCTGACTTGCTGGTCCTTGGATGTACCCACTACTGGCAGCAAGTAGTAATTACTGTTAAAGTAATTTAAAAAAAATTTAATTTAAAACGGCAGTTCTCACTTTTGAACTTATAGTACTGTGAGCTTCTGATTGAAACTGCACCCCTAGGAGGCTTGCACCCGGGGCAGCTGCCCCATCCGCCCCACCCTTCCTACGGTACTGCCCCTTTTGGTGGGGGGGCCTGGGGCATTTGCCCCATTTGCCCCCCTCTTAATCCGGGCCTGCTGGCAGATGCCCTGCCAGACACAGAGGTGAAACAGAAAATGCTGATGACTGTTAAACAAGGTGTTGATTATAACAGCCACCAATGTAAAGCCTCTATGGATGCCTTTGATGTAGCAGCTCACTCCACAGCTGCAGGTATCTGCGTGATGTTCCATTCCTGGCCGCAGACTGTGGGCTTCACTGTGGACTTTCAACAACAGATCATGAATGTGCCCTTCGGTGGCACCTGTTTGGACAGCAGGTGGCTCACTCTGTTAAAGAGACAGATAAAATGAGAATGACTCTTTAAGACTTCCAGTCTCACTCAAATGAGAACGACTCTTTAAGACTTCCAGTCTCACTCCCTACCATCCACAAAGAAGTAGAGGATGCGGTACATTTCATAACAAACAGTCCTTTTGTGGCAAAGGCCAGGGGAGCCCAAAACAATAGATCTCAGCATCTCAGCACCAAAAGAAAGTGCAGACAATGGCACAGGTACCAAAAGTGCTCAATGCCACCATCTGAAGCTCAGGACTTGGGTCTGTTTCAGTTGCCCAGGGCAGACCACTCCTTCCCAGTAGGGGGATGCCTCACACAGTTTTACTGTCAGTGTGAATTTATCTCAGTGGTCAAGTGGGTCTTAAGAATCATCTGAGGAATACTCCCTGGAATTGTTGAAAACCCTCTTGGACAATCCTTCCAGAAGGCAACTCCCCTTGTCAGCTCACATGTCAGAGCTTCTGGCACAAGAGAGAGCAGGTCTTCTGAGAAACATGGTAATGGAAATAGTGCTAGAGTCAGACCAGAACAGCCTGGATTTTAGACTGCCTTTTCCGCTACTATGCCATGGATCAGGTGATACTATGGGGCACGGTTCATGACCTCTCCACCAGTTGCAGTTGTCACTTCACTGGTAGAAATATGGTCTGTGCCAACTGGAGAGATTTTCAGAGCTGCAACTTGGAGCACAGTACATACTTTAGCAAGCACTGTGCCCTGGATGTCCATGCCAAGCAGCATGCCAACTTTGGCAGGACAGTTCTGAATGGATTACTATCTTGAGTGAGCACTGATCCCCAGTCTTCCTAGTCTGGTGGACTTTCTCTGAGCTTTGTACTGTGACGTTAGTGGGAATCTATAGAGAAGATTGACTTTTGGAAGATAGGAAAGTTGCGTACTTACGTAACTGTTAATCTTTCTAAATACAGTATCTTCGCCATAGATTACCACACCTGCCCCCCCCCCATCTTACTCCAGTATTGTTGTGTAGGTCTTCACTCTTTTGTACTTGGTTTGGTCTGTGAATACACTATGTTACTGGGTTTGGTGTCCCTTCTTACACAGACTACCAGGGCTGTCTTATTCCCGTTGGTTAAATGCATATGTTTCTCATTAGGCAAGCAATGCAAGTTTTATTTATAGTGCACCCATTCCCTGGGGCTCTGGGCACCTAGCAAAATTCATCAAAGAAAAGACAACAGATAAGACACAATAACATTTTCAGAATGAATAAAATTCAGAATTACAGCTTTAAGAGAGACCTTAGCTAATAAGGGCAGACTGCACAGGAAGATTCATGCTGCTCTCCTCCTCCGTAACAAAAGTACTGAGGCAGTTGGGGGATGGTGCTGGTACGTAGGGTCTACTCACATCGCCAACCTCCCAGAAATGTTCTAGCTCCCGTGGGTCCTAGCATAACAGAGCAAGTCCTGTGTTGATTAAGTTCAAAATAGTTAGTCAACAGTTCTCTACATGGGACAGAACTAAGTATTATATAGCATGAGTAATAAAAATAAACTGGAGAACACTTAGTCAAATAGCCAGCTTCACCCAGTCAAGAACTTTGAAATTTGGTACTTAGTTATAATAGCTACCGCTCAGGTTTCTTCCTCAAAATCATCTTCTGCTGCTCTCCTAGCTGCCTCACACTCTTTAGTAATTTGCTCCACATATTTCCCAGACTCAGAACCAGCTGTGAATTGACAGGTATGCCCACCATACACAATACGAAGGCACATGGGCATAAGTAACAAGTGAGCGACCCCCCAACGCCTTAAGTTTGGCTCTTACAGCATCAAATTTCTTCCTCCTGGCACGTGTTTCATATGACAAATCAGGGAAAATGTGCAAAGTTACAGCTTCATAATTTAAATTCTGCGAGTTTCTAGCTGCAGCCAAGATTTTGTCCCAAATTACTGCTCCTGCTGTGACCAACAATATAGTACAGGGCCGATCGTGTTGTTGTACAGCCATTCACAGCGAAATCCAGTAAGCCCTCTGAAAATGCTCTGCCGTAATGACACTGTCCAGTTGAAGAGCTTTAGGAAGCCAATTTTGTAGAAAGTATAACAGATCGTCACCTTCGCTCCCCTCAGGGAGCCCCACCAGATGAATATTGGATGCTGTATTGGCATTTTCTAATGCTACCAATCTGTATTTCAGCTGCTCATTCTCTTAGACCATGTGACTGGGGGCAGCTAATGCTTGCATAGCTTGGGCTTCTGCAGAGGATGTGGTTTTAGTAGCGACCTCAATTTTAACATCTTGATCAGAGAGGCGTTTTAAAATAGTTTTGACATTTATGTCGGTGGCTTTCGCTGAGGTCACTAGAAACTTCCATGGCAGATTCCCTCCAGCTATTGCTCCTGATTACAAGTCCTCCATAGTAATGGCCTGTATTGGTGCTGATGGCTGAAATTTTTCTCCACCTGAACTGCCTTTATTGGGGAGCCCCGTGTTCACAAAAGGTATCATTCAGTTTCTTGGGGGAAGTTCTAGCACTTGGGAGCAATAGTTTGCCAGTCCAGTCACTCAAAAATGTATTTTTTATAAGAAAGGGAAGGGACTTGGCAAGGTTAGAGGAATGGTCAAATGTATGGCAGCTTAGATTCAATGCTAAGAAGTGCAAGGTAATGCACCTGGGAAACAAAAACCCAGGGGAATAGTACACAATAGGGGGTGAGATACTAACAACAACAAAAATGGAAAGGGACCTGGGGGTAGTCATATCAGATGACCTAAAGGTGGGCAAGTAATGTAAGAGGGCAGCAAGGAGAGCTGGGGGGATACTGGGATGCATAGGGAGAGGCATCACCAGTAGAAAACAGGAAGTTATTATCCCTCTGTACAGACAGCTGGTGTTACCCCATCTGGAGTACTACGTGCAGTTCTGGAGACCCAATCTCCGCAAAGACATAGACAGGATGGAAGCTGTCCAGAGGGCGGCAACTAAAATGATGCAGGGTCTGCACTGGAAGACATATGAAGAGAGACTTAAGGAGCTTAATATGTATAGCCTTGAGGAAAGGAGGGAGAGGAGGGACATGATAGAAACTTTCAAGTACCTCAAGGGAATCAACAAAGTCCAAGAGGGTAGCATCTTTCAAAAAGAGAGGTGTGCAAGAACAAGGGGGCACAATTTGAAGATGGGGGGGTGGCTCAGAGGTAATTTAAAACAGTATTTTTTCACAGAGAGGGTTGTGGATGCATGGAACGGCCTTTCGGAGGAGCTTGTGGAGTCAAAAACTGGTGGAATTCAAGCATGTATGGGACAGTCATAAGGCAATTCTAGGGGGTGGGGGTAGGAAGAAGTAGGTTGCTGGTTAACTGGGATCTGCAGCTTATCCAGTAGGTAGGGAAATGGGCAGACTGGGTGGGCAAAGCGGTCCTTATCTGCCGTCAAATTCTATGTTTCTAACTTGGTCCCCGAGGTGTAGAGCTAACAGGAGAAGCGTTTGCTCTGTAAGCACGCTCAACAGCGCCCACCCAGGTTTTAATTTGAATAGGACAGAGTCCTTTAGGGTCTAATAGAAACATAGAATTTGACGGCAGATAAGGACCGCTAGGCCAAACTAGTCTGCCCATTTCCCTACCTAACGGACAAGCTGCAGATCCTAGTTAACCAACAGCCTGCTTCCTCCTACCCCCCACTAGAATTACCTTATGTCTGTTCCATGCATTCTTGAATTCCCCCACTGTTTTTGACTCTACGACCTCCTCAGGAAGACTCTTCCATGTATCCACAGCCCTCTCTGTGAAGAAATACTTCCTCACATTACCTCTGAGCCATCCCCCCTCTATCTTCAAATTGTGCCCCCTTGTTTTTGCACATCTCTTTTTCTGAAATATGCTACCCTCTTGGAGTTTGTTGATTCCTTTGAGGTATTTGAAAGTTTCTATCATGTCCCCCCTCTCCCTCCTTTCCTCGAAGCTATAGATCTTTAGTTCCTTTAGTCTTTCTTCATATGTCTACTGATGCAGATCCTGCATCATTCTGGTCGCCCTCCTCTGGACAGTCTCCGCCCTGTCTATGTCCTTGCGGAGATAGGGTCTCCAGAACTGTACACAATACTCCATATGTGGTCTTACCAACTGTCTGTACAGAGGACCAACAACTTCCTGTTTTCTACTGGTGATGCCTCTCCCTATGCATCCCAGTATCCCCCCAGCCCTCCTTACTGCCTTCTCACATTGCTGGCCTACCTTTAGGTCATCTGATATGACTACCACCAGGTCTCTTTCCATTTTTGTTGTTGTCAGTATCTCACCCCCACTGTGTAATCTTCCCTTGGGTTTTTGTTTCCCAGGTGCATTACTTAGCACTTCTTTGCATTGAATCTAAGCTGCCATACATTTGACCATTCCTCCAACCTTGCCAAGTCCCTTTTCATCCTTTCCACCCCACCTTGTGTATCAACCCTGTTGCAGATCTTTGTGTTATCTACAAAGAGACATACTTTCCCTTCCAGTCCCTCTGCAATGTCACTTATAAAGACATTAAAAAGGACCAACCCCAGTACTGAACCCTGCGGTACCCCACTAGTAACCCTCCTTTCTTCACTGTGGACTCCTTTTACTATTACCTGCTGTGTCCTGTTGTCCAACCAGTGTTTTACCCAGGCTACCACCCTGGGACCCACTCCCAAGCTGGCTAATTTGTTTATTAATCTTTTGTGAGAGACTGTGTCAAATGCCTTGCTAAAGTCTAGGTAGACCATGTCCACAGCCCCTCCCTGGTCTACTTCTTTGGTCACCCAGTCAAAGAAATCAATCAGATTTGTCTGACATGACCTTCCCACTGTGAATCCATGCTGCCTTGGGTCTTGTGCCCCACTGGCCTCTAGGTACTCAACAATTCTTTCCTTCAGAAGTGATTCCATCATTTTCCCTACCACTGAGGTCAAACTGACAGGTCTGTAATTTCCTGCCTCTGTCTTGCTCCCAACGTCGTGAAGGGGAATCATATCTGCCCTCCTCCAGTTCTCAGATACCACACCATCCTCCCATGATTTATTAAAAAGGGTAGTCAGTGGTGGGTGTTACTAGTTTTTCCCTTAGTTTTTTAGAATTCTGGGGTGAATCCCATCAGGCCCCATTGCTTTATCCACCTTCAGTTTTAAGAGTTCTTTCAGAATCCTTTCTTCTGTGAAAGGACTAATATCAACCCCCCTATCCAGAGTGCTTCTATTGACCTGATTAGGTATTTCCCCCTGCTTTTCCACTGTGAATACTGAGCAGAAGTATTTGTTCAGTATCCCTGCTTTTTCACTGTCTCTCCGCCCAACCACCTTCCTCTTTGTTCAGCCTCAGTATCCCTGCCTTAGTCTTTCTTTGCTTCCTAATGTACCTATAAAAGGTTTTATCCCCCCTTCTTAACCGAGTTGGTTATCTTTTCCTCAGTTTGGGCCTTTGCTATTCTGACTGCCTTACCCGCTTCCTTCTGCTTTAACTGGTACAGTTCTCTGTCCTGCTCCTTCTGTGTTTCCTTATACTTCCTGAATGCTATTTTTTTCTCCCTTACCTTCTCCGCCACTTCTTTTGAGAACCATAGTTTTTTTCTTACCTTTTGATTTGTTTATTTGCTTCACACAAAGGCTTGTTGCCTCTGTGATGGCAGTTTTGATGTTTTCCCATTGTTGCTCCACCCCATCTTCTTGCTTGTTTGCTAGTGTTTTTCTGAGGCACTGTCCCATTTTGACAAAATCAGCCCTCCTGAAGTTCAGTACCTTCACTTTTTATGTGGCTTGACTCTACAGCTAAGTTTATTGTGAACCACACTGTTTGGTGGTTGCTTGTTCCCAGATGGCTACCCACTTCAAGATCAGAGATCCTCTCTCCGTTCCATTTAAGAGTACCAGGTCTAAGATTGCTGTCTCCTGAGTGGGTTCCAAAACTAGCTGTCTGAGGCATGCCCACTGTAGGGCATCGAGAATGGCCCTGCTCTTGGATGTGGCTGCAGCAAAGGTGCTCCAGTCAACATCTGTCATATTCAGGTCCCCCATCAGCAATATCTCCCCTTTCTCTGCTGAGAAAGACTCTGATAAAGAGGAGGGTAGATTCTATTGCAACGAAAGTGTACCTAGGGTCCTCTCTGGCTATTAGGCAGGCCCCTTACATGTCCTATAGCTAGGTATCAAAAGAACCTTTGGACTACTGTGCTAGACATTTCCAAAGTAGCTCCTTCTCCCATGGCTGCTGACCTGGAGGAAGCTGCAAAAAGGGGAAATGAGTCTGCTAAAATGCAGTTTAGGATGTCAGTGGATTCCAGTTCACTGCATGTAGGCAAATGGCATCAGCAGTGTCACTTAGGAGATTTGCCTGGCTCAGAACTACCAGTCTGACGCAGGACACTCAAACTAAAGCCCATGATTTCCCTTGCGACCTTATCTCTCTGTTTGGAGAACAAACAGAATCATATATGAAAAAAATGGATTAATACAAGGCTGTCTATAAGAGTGCAGAAGCAAAAGAGAGAGCTTCTACCCCCCAGAAACACCAGGCCAGAGGTGGCGGGGCAGAGCTCATCACAGGCCTTTTTTCTAGCCTCAAACTTTTCCCCAGTACCAACAAAGGGGATACTTTAGAGGCAGAAGGGGCAGTGACCGTACTAGCCCCAATGTCCAACCAGCTGCCCAGACAAAGCAGACGCCCTGAGGTGCCTGTTTAGGTTGCCTCCCCAGTCCCAGTGGGGGGCAGGCTGGCCCAGTACCTCCAGGAGTGGAGAAATATCACCACAGACAAGTGGGTTCCGGAGGCAGTGGGCCAGAGGCTTGTCCTCAGCTTCAAGTTAATGCAGAGCTGAGGTCAGGGGTCTTCAAACCCTCTTCCCCATCAGAAACAGCCTTGCTGGAAGAGGACATTTCAAGCCTTCTGTTACAAAAAGCAATAGAGCCAGTTCCCTCAGACCAGAAGGAAAAGGGTTTGTACTCAAGGTACTTCCTCACAATAAAGAAAACAGGGGAGTGGTGACCCATTCTGGATCTCAGACGCTCAAACAAACATTTGTCAAAACCAAAATTCAAGATGGTTACTCTGGCTATTATACTACTAATCCTAAGGCAAGGAGACCGTCTAGCATTCCTGGACCTAAAGGATGCTTACTTCCATATCTCAGTAAGAGGATCACACAGGAAGTACCTCAGGTTCAGATTCCCATCAGGCCATTACCAATTCAGGGCAATGCCCTTCGGACTGACATCTGCTCCAAGGGTGTTCACAGAATGTCTGGCTGTGGCCGTGGCACACCTGAGGTGACAAGGGGTGTCAGTGTTTCCCTACATGGACCACTGGCTGATAGTAGGCCAATCATATC
The DNA here is from genome assembly GCA_016271365.2 of Neoceratodus forsteri. Lineage (NCBI taxonomy): Eukaryota > Metazoa > Chordata > Ceratodontiformes > Ceratodontidae > Neoceratodus > Neoceratodus forsteri. The sequence continues at coordinate 245,658,919 of CM057451.1, forward strand.
AGCAAGTAATAGAGGCCTTGACACTCACACAAGATGCCCTACATTCATTGGGGTTCTTGGTAAACCAGAAAGTCTGGTCTGGAACCAGTTCAACTGCTCAGATTCATAGGGGCAGAACTGGACACAAGAAAGGGAAAGGCTTTCCTCCCTCAGGATAGAGTGGACAAGCTTATTCAGGTAGCCAGTTCCTTCAAGCTTCATGTCCCAAGGCCACTTCCTGCAACTGCTAGGCCATATGGCAGCGTCCACAGCAACTGTGTCAGGAGCTAGGTTCCCAATGAGGGACATCCAATTCCACCTGAGAGAGCTCATTGGTTTTAAAAAAGGACTCTGCCAAAATTAGTACCCATCACAGTGACATTTCTCCAAGCTCTACAGTGGTGGCAAGAGCAAGCCAATCTCAGACAAGGGGTGCCATTCTTGTAGCAGGCCTCTTCACTGGTATTGACTACAGATGCATCCCTCCTAGGATGGGGAGCACATCTGGGGGATCATACAGCACATGTCACATGGACAAAGCAGGAATCACTTCTGCATATCAACCTGTTGGAGCTCAGGGCAGTTCTCTGGGGTCTTCAGTCATTCGCCAATCAAGTAGAGGTCATTTCTGACCTGCAACCTGCAACCTCTCACAGCTAACCACACTAGTGGCACCTGCTCTTCCTACTTCACCCCTGCCCTTCCCCTCCACCTTTCACACCCCCTGCCTCCCTCCACTAATGCACTCCTGTCCTTCCCCCCTACCTTTCACACCCCTTCCTCCACTACTGCACTTCGCAGACATCTGCTCCTTCATCTCTAACTCTATTTCTAACCACCTCTCACTCTGACAGAGGCCTCTTAGCCTGCCTACTTCTTCTGTACTCCCTCCTACCCTACTCACACCAACTGTCCTTTCAGTATAATTTTTACTCTGATATTTCATTTAAGCTGGCCTCTGAACTCTCCCTACACTTATGACTGTAATCCTAAAATGTGTTAAGACTGTAAACCATTGTCAACCTTTGTGTGTGTGTTACCCTCCATCCTCTGACTGGAACTTTTGTAAATGAGCAGTTCTTGCTCAAAGGTATTTGTAATCCTAAAGTTTAATAAAATAAAATAAAAAAAAAAGTGGTTCAGTTCAGAACAGACAATACAACTACTGTGTACTACATAAACAAGGGGGCACAAGGTCAACTCCTCTTTGCACAGAGGCAATGAAAATTTGGGCCATGGCATATTCCCTGGAGGTTTCCCTCTCAGCTGTCCAACTCCCAGGAAAGGACAATGTTTTGGCAGATGCTCTCAGCAGAATCAACCAGAACCACCATGAGTGGTCATTGAACAAGCAGACCCTGGAGGCCATCTTCAGGAGATGGGACACTCCAGAATGGACCTGTTTGCAGCTCCAAGTAATCATCAGCTACCACAATTTTGCTGCAGACCGCCCATCAAGGGCACAATCCCTCTGGATGCACTTCTGCTGGATTGGATGGGGAGGTTTCTGTATGCCTTCCCTCCCTTCCCTCTGCTGTTAAGGGTGCTGAACAAACTCAGAGCCCAGCCAGCAACAATGATTCTTATTGCCCCAGACTGGGCCAGACAACCTTGGTACTCCATGATTCTATCAATGTCAGTAACCAAATCAATCAATCTCCCCAGGAGGCACAACCTCCTGTCATCCTCACAGGGCAGGATCATGTATCCCAACCTGCAATCCCGCAGGCTCAAAGCTTGGCTATTGAGGACTTAGAATATGCAGATCTGTACCTGTCAGAAGGGGTTATGGAAATCATAAGAGTATCCAGAAAGCCATCCACGAAGAAAACCTATTATTCCAAATGGAAGAGATTTTCCATTTGGTGTCAGGGCAAGGGCGCCGACCATACCCAGGCCGGTCTGTCAGTAGTCATGGACTATATTGCCCATCTGCATTCTACGGGCTTGAGGGCCTCTACCCTGAGAGTGCACCTGGCAGCTGTCTCAGCTTACTTGTTTGCGGGTAAGAGCTCTTCCCTAGCTTCAAACCCAGTGTTTAAAATTTTTTTAAGGGGCTGCTACACTTGCATCCCCCACACAGGGAACCAACTCCCATATGGGACCTGAACATTTGCATTGCCCAGCTCATGCAACCCCCCTTCGAACCCATGTCTTCGGCAGACCTCAAGTGTGTGACTTGTAAAACAGTATTTCTGGTAGCCATAACCTCTGCCAGAAGGATTAGTGAGCTTCAGGCACTGTCTACAGAATTTGGGTACGTAGCTGTCCACAGGGACAAAATAGTCCTTAGGACTAACAGAAAATTCCTGTCCAAGGTGGTATCAGAGTTCCATCTCAATTGGTCTGTGACATTACCTGTCTTTTTTACTGCTCATTCCACCTCAGGTGAATGCAGGTTGCACAGTCTGGATGTAAAAAGGGCAATCAGCTAGTACCCTGCCCACACAAAAGGTCATAGGCAGGATCAAACTCAGCTTTTCCTCGCCTATGGGGATGCGGGGAAAGGAAAATTAGCCACAAAAAGATCAATTGCAAGATGAATTGTAGCCTGCATTCAGTCTTGCTATAGTAAAGCGAGTAAGCAGCCATCTGCAGGTCTCAGGGCCCATTCGACCAGGTGTACAGCAGCTTCTTTGGCAGCTGCTAGAGACATTCCCTTAGTGGACATCTGTAAGGCAGCAACCTGGAAGACAGTCCACACATTTACCAAGCATTATTGTTTGGACGTCCAGGCCAGAGGGGATGCCTGGTTTGGTACAACAGTCCTGCAGATCCCGTTTCCTAAATGGGTCATAGGCCCAACTACAAAGGTACTGCTTGAGTAGTCTGCATAAGTCAGAATACAGTAAGATTTCCTGGGGCTTGAAGAAAAAATTACTCACCATAGTAATCTTGTTTCTTCCAAAGGAATCTTACTGTATTCTGAGCTCCCTCCCTCCCTTCCTCCCATATTAAAAACCTATGGTCACAGCACTCCAGCTGTAATAGGAATGTTGCAAACCTGTGTGTATGATGTTTTCTCTTGGGCATCTGTGACTTGAGTCTTAGTGGTGCCACATTGAATTTTTTAAGGGGGGAATTTATAGCTCATATTGGGGGGACTATTGTATTAGCATAGTTAGATAGTTCTTTGTGCATGCTTCATAAGAACCTGATGGTTTAGAACTGTTTACCAGGGGCAGTGGTTTGAAAACCGAACTCAAGCCTAGCATTCCATCATTTACATAGGTTCTATTAACCATTTCGGCTCCGGGACAGCCCTATGTTAAGACCATACTGCATAAGACAGAATACAGTAAGATTCCCTTAGAAGAAAGATTACTAAGGTGAGTAATTTTTTAGTGCCTTGCATTACTACATACTTAGAACTTGCAATGTCTCAAAAGAACTGCAGGTCCACTTCTCAAGAGGTAGAGCAACTGTAGTTGCCTTCATGCAGCCTTCATGAGCAGCTCTCTACTAAAATAGAAAGCCTAAAAGTATTAGATTGCCAACAATTATGTTTAACTTTAACATTTCCTTGTTTCTGCTGCTTTTTTTGTTCTTCTACTAAATATTTCAGATAATGCAGTACATATTTTACTGAGTCTTCGCACCAAGATGACCTCTTAATTGCAGTTTGTGGCACAGTTTGTTGTCATGATGAACATTATGATGTCATAAACAAAGGCACTATGAGGTTAGTAGGGCATAGGTCAATAAAGTACAAAATCACATATTCCCCCACAATGCAAAGCATCATGGGCTGCATATGCAAATCACCACAGAATGTTATGCTGGTCCAACTTTAAGCAGAATTGCATGGTGCCGAAAGGCCTCTCACACAGTTTGCAAAGGGTGCTAACAGAAGACATAGACACGTGTTTCGTCCTACCAGGACTCATCAGTATGCCTCGTCTGTTTGACACCCCAGTGGAATGGACCAGCTACCCCTAAGGCAGTGTGCCTGGGATATATTGTGGTGAACCCATTAAAATAAAAACTATTTAAAAGCAAAAGAACCTCACTTCACCACAATATATCCCAGGCACACTGCCTTAGGGGTAGCTGGTCCATTCCACTGGGGTGTCAAACAGACGAGGCATACTGATGAGTCCTGGTAGGACTCAAACACGGTTCATGTCTTCTGTTAGCACCCTTGCAAACTGTGTGGAGAGGCCTTTCGGCACCATGCAATTCTGCTTAAAGTTGGACCAGCATAACATTCTGTGGTGATTTGCATATGCAGCCCATGATGCTTTGCATTGTGGGGGCATGTGTGATTTTGTACTTTCTTGAAACTTGGCTTCCCAGCCAAATGCCCTTTGGGGTAACCCTTGCCTCAGTGTTTACACACAGAGGTTCATAGGTCAATGTCTTTTATACATCATTTTTGGATAGACAGCCAAAATGTGTGGTAAACTGTTGAAAGGCAATCTGAAAAGAAAAAAAATCTGAAAAGAAAACAAAGTCTATTCTCTAGTAAATTGTTATAACTGAAACATCATGTTTATGAGAGTACATGCAGAAGGGCAGAGTTGCTCTTTCACATCTTTTCGTTTTGTAGAAATGTGCAGTGTGGCCTCTTGGATCTGCACCCACACTTTTACTTCCAATTACAATGTGGATGTCCACTCTTGGAGGGATGCCAGCTTCAGCTCTGCTGGGCTGAAAAGTGGATTCTGCAAACAGCTCCAGTACTTCTCTCCTCCTACTGCTGGCATTCAATACAGTTTGTGTGGTGATGGATGAAGTCATGTTTTTAGAAGTTTTCTCACTGGTAATTGTTTCTTCTTGTGGTATTCATCCATATTAGTTACACACCTACCTTTCATGTCCTGTGTGGGTTTTTTAAGCTTGGTATATATTTTGTTCTACTTGCAAGTGCTTCTTCCATCCGGGAAAGATCTTATGGCTTGAAAGAACTGTCCGTAAGGAGTGGGGATGGGCATGTGGTTGCATCTGGAATCCAACTGGATGGTTTTGGGTGCTAGAACCTCAAGCCAGAATGATGCAGTATGTTTCTATGGATGAATATCATCAAAGGAAACATTTTTATAGGGAAGTAACCTTTTCTTCGTGACTTCTGATAGTATGGGTTACTGCCTTTCAGTCTGGACTTCTAATCTACAGGGATACATTGACTGGAACAGATATATCGCTTTTAGTTTGTTTTATTTATTATACTTTAAAATTTAAAAAATGGAGCCAGTGGGGACACCAATGGCCAGTACTCGGTCATGCCAGTTACCCAGGTTAGGGAGTAGACCTGAGAAGCTAATGATCAGGCATCTGGCTGCTAAGAAGAGCTGCTTATGGCAGGGCAGCCCAGCGTAGGGAGGGTTAGCAGTTTATTCTTCCACCGTGGCCAGGCAGCTTGCTCCTCCATCAAAACATGCTGTGTTTGCATCAACTGAAAATAGGTCAGCACATCTCGGATGCAGATGGAGGACAGGAGTTACTTGGGGAAGAAACCTTAGTTATAATATGCTAGCCTTCAGGATAGGATTACAGTACTGGCAGTTGGAGTCTACGTCCACAACCTGGTTCCCTTACCAGATTATATCCCACCAGTGAAGGGTGCCTCTCTACTGCCCCTGCATTGGGGTAGAGCAGACTGTGGAGGACTTCTGGAGGGGGGGTGAGCAGATGATGTGACTGTGTAGTAGCTTGACGTGACCCAAGGGGGGATTCTGGTCTTGAGAATAAAATACTGATTGAAAAAACATAACCAGTTCGCTAGCACAACTGGTGAACTGCATGCCATTCAGGGAAACCTTCTCTGAGCCCTGGTCTCCACTGTGGCTGGGTAGGAGAGAGTGGTATGTCACATTTTCTGGAGAGAATGGGGAATTATGCCCTCTATGTGGCATTCCCTTGTTGTCCCCATGGAGTGTTTCAGACAGACATTGGTGTCAGGGTTTGAGGAAGGCAGAGAGAGAGAGAGAGAATGTGGGAGGAGACTAGACCATGACTACTGGAAGACATCTCTGCCATTCTTCCGCCACCACTGCCACACTGAATTGTATCTCTGTGGGGAGGAGAGTAACTCATGGGGACCCTTTCAGGTACGTGTTAATGAGGGTTGTTGTAAAGGAGGGATGACTGAGTGACTACACCCATTGGCTCATTAAATAATGGTGGATAATATTTCATAGTAAATCTCATCTAAGAAATTTCATCCACAATCATCATACCAGTCCTTAATATAAGAGGATGTCTGTATTTGTTTATCAAAGGGAAAACCCCTTAAGCCCACCTCGCCTCTGACCTCCTTTACTAATTTGAACATTTAGTCCATACTCTGTAGTAGGTCAGTTATGTTGTTGTGATGCAGAAATCTCATTGCCATGTCCCAGTTTCAGTAGTCCATTTCTGCAGTCTGTACTCCATACTAGTCTAGTGTTGTGATGTCGATGTGTTGATGTTGTAGTCTTGTTGTGATATAACAACATGTGTTGTTGCAATCTAAGTTTCACCGTGATGCAGCCATAGGTGATGCTGCAGTCTTTTTTTCATCATCTACTTAGCCTCCTTTCTGCCATCTGTTCCTATTATCCCTGCCCCCCCCCATCCACCTCACCCAACACCTCTGGGACTTACCTGGCTCCAATGGGTTCCCATAGATTCCCACCATGGTGAGGCTGGAGGGGGAAAGGCTGTCCTCATCGGGAGGATGGTCCACATTCTGAAGCCTTGCCCTGTCAGTGGAATGGGGCCTGCGGGGGGAACAGTCTGGCATTTTCCTCTGGCATTTTCTCCCCAGGGCCACTAACATGCAGTGATGCACTGTGTGTGCAGCCCTCTGCGTGAATGTGCATATCAGCATCTGAAAGCGTCCCTCCCATTGCTGAGGCCAACCCACTGAACTACCACATGGCTTCTGTCAGGTGGCAGCCTAAGAGTGGTACACCAGACCCCTCCCCAAAGAGAGGAGAGCTATCTCTCACATGCTCCATCCTCACTCCTCAGCTGACCATGAATGATCTGAGTCCACTACCAAAGTTGGGTCACTGCTGTGGTGCCCTACCACCAGGCCAGCATAATGTTGTAACCATGCACTAAGATTTTATAACCTAGTGTTAAAAATCTACCCAGGATACCTACAATTCCTTTAAACAAATACTAAAACATGCTGTACCAGTGGCGCAGCAGCAGTGGGATGCACCGCTATCTGGGAGATGCCAAATCTCCCAGTGGGCCTGTCTGGGGACAAGGCATTTTATGGAAGTGAGGTGCTCAGGGATGGAAGGTGTGGGCCACCAAGCATTTGAACACCCCGTTCCAGCCAATCATGAAACAACACTGGCAACAGCTGTGAAGTCAGCTCTTTGCTCACTCTCCTGTTTGAATAATAGTACAGATGTGGCAACCATGATCATCTGAGTGTGGGACAGGGCGGAATAAGAGAGGTAAAATAGGGGGTGGGAACAAAAGTAAAGAAGTGCAAAATAATGCACCTGGGAAACAAAAACCCAGGGAAGGATTACATAGTGGGGGTGGGGGGTAGTAACAACAACAGAAATGGAAAGGGACCTGGGGGTGATCATGTAAGATGACCTTAAGGTTGGCAAGCAATGTGAGAAGGCTGTAGGGAGGGCTGGGGGATACTGGGATGTATAGGGAGAGTCATCACCAGCAGAAAACAGGAAGTTGTTATCCCTCTGGTGAGACCCCATCTGAAGTACTGCGTCCAGTTCTGGAGACCCCATCTCCGCAAGGACATAGACAGGATGGAGGCAGTCCAGAGGAGGGCAACTGAAATGGTGCATGGTCTGCAAGAGAAGACATACGAGGAGAGACTAAAGGAGCTTAATATGTATACCCTTGAGGAAAGGAGGGAGAGTGGGGACATGATAGAAACTTTTAAGTACCTTAGTGGAATCAACAAAGTCCAAGAGGGTAGCATCTTTCAGAAAAAGAGATGTGCAAGAACAATCGGACACAATTTGAAGATAGAGGGGGGACGGCTCAGGGGCAATGTGAGGAAGTATTTTTTCACAGAGAGGGTAGTGGATGCATGGAACAGCCTTCCTGAGGAGGTTGTGGGTCTAAAACTGTGGGAGAATTCAAGAATGCATGGGACAGACATGAGACAATTCGTGTGGGGGGTAGAAAGACATAGGCTGTTGGTTAACTAGGATCTGCAGCTGATCCTGTAGGTAGAGAAATGGGCAGACTAGGTGGGCCAAGTGGTCCTTATCTGCCGTCAAAGTCTATGTTTCTATGTTAAAAGCAATCTAAAACATGCTGAATGCATACAGAAAATAATGTTTTTCTGAATGTCTTAGAAGTGCATAGAAACTGAATAAATCCCTGCTGTGTAAATTATTCACTTTAAATAAAGCCAGATAAATAATATTTCTGCACTGCAGTGTAAAGTAATGGAACACATCTTTTCTCCACATATGGTGCTTGATAATTTGTGACATATAAGCCCTGAGGAAATAATTTGCAGCTCTGGTGGAGACCCATTGCATATGGGCTGCAGCTACTGTACCTTCTGGGTTTTCTGATGACTCCAGTAAGGATCATCAGGGAAAAAATGTTTATTTTGTTTTGTTAATCTGCGTAGAAAGTAATGTGCTATTATATGGACCAAGCTAAAGGTGGCTGCCATTCAGAAAACCACTAATGTAACTGAAGTCAGCTTTGGCACAAGTTACTGCTTCCTAACTGGAAAGAGCCTGAATGAGTTTAATTGCTAGTCAGCAATCAAACACTTCTAGTGGTTTTGTTTCTGTTCTGAATTATTCATTAGTTTGAAGAGTTTGTGTCACTGAGTGGTCCTGCCGACTTCAAGGTGTTTGAGGGATGAGCTATATAAATCCGTGGTGTATACTAGTCTGGTTCCTACTCTGATTCTCAGGGCACTCATTTTTCACACTTTCTAAAGACTCAGAGTCAAAAGTGGTGGGGAGCTGTGCTAGACCAATGTGACATATTTAAGCTGAGGTCTGACAGTGGATCTATACATATTGACTAGCGTATTTCTGAGGAGGCCAACATGCTTTAAGGTATTGAGGTACAGTACGGCCTTTTACTGGCTTTCAGTGTGATGTGGGTAATAGGGGATACGCAATGAAAAAAGTATCTCCATGTTTATTAATTTGTTAAGCTTTTCAGTTTATTTAGCACTCAGTTTATTTTACTTTTATTCAATTTTATCGTTTTTTTGTTCACCAGTTTCCTTGTGGTTTCTGGAAGTGGGAAACCCATAGTGTTCACCTGGTTTGGGTTCCTGGTTTCAAATCAAACAATAATAAATACAATTTGTTTAAACTGGGCAATATTTTTAAAATGGTTGTACTTTTTTCAACAGTACAACCTGTAAAATTTAATTTTCTTTTGCTTCTTGTCAAATTTTCATGACAGGGAGACCCAAAAAGAAAACAGGGCCTACAGAATTTAAACAGTGTTTACCATGTAGGCATGCCTTGGCAAAGGCAGATGGCCACAATCTTGGCTTAGATTGCTTAGGCCCAGATCAAGATTTTGAAAAATATGAAGTCTGCAAACTTCCCTTTCCTAAAACAAAACCAAGCATTTGTTAATGCCGAATGTTTACTTACATGTATGTTATATGCAGGTGTTTGGTACTGATAGTGCAGAGGCAAAAATTAACAAATGAATAACATGGCCACAGATGCAAATGCACAGGGTAAAGAGTGCATCTGTCTGCCAGTGCACGGGACACTCTGCCAACCATGGGTGAAGAGGTGCAAAGTCCTATGCTAAGAGGACAGTTGTCTTTACTATATGGTACCCTGGCTCATGTGGACAACCCTGCACCTTTCACTCCCTAGCTGGGGGTGTGTCCCATAACAGTGCCATTCCCCCACCCTCGCCCCATCCAGCTGAGTCACTGAGCTCACCCCTGAGTTCAGTTCAGTGGCACAGGGTGACAAAGCATGGTCGCTGAGGTGAAGACTGGCACTGCACACAAAGTTTAACAGTTATTTATTTATTTTAAATTTTGACCTCAAATTTTCAAGATACCCGTTTCATGATTTTCCTTATAAACATGATATGTACCATTTATAGTATGTTGGCTGAAATGCCATTTGACACCAGAAGTGTGAAAACATGTCTCGTCCAGGATTTTAAAAGTGACACATATAATGTTCATGAGGTGGTGTGGAAAATGGCATGTTGAAAGTTTGGAGTCAAAATATTGAAAATTAGCAAAGTTATGAGTGAACACTGAAATACTATAATGTTCAGTCATAACCTGGGCATTTTACCATATATATGCACCAAAATTTCTTATTCCCCCACTTCGTGAACCCAGTAGCTGAAAACTTTCAAATCCCTACCAAAATGTCATTCCACGCTACAGGTGCAAAAACACTTTTTGGCCAGGATTTGAAAAATGATAGCTGTTATGCTTGTAAGGTGGTGTGAAAAAAAGATATGCTGAAAATTTGGAGTCAAAATATTAAGAATTACCAAAGTTATGAGTGGACGTAGAAAAATTTCAGTGTATGCACATAACTTTGTCATTTTCACATATTTTGACCCAAATTTTTAACATAGTTTTCTTATAACCCTACCACTTGAACAAGGGCAGTGAAAATTTTCAAATCACTCCCAAAAGCTAATTACGTAATGCAACTGTGAAATCATCTCTTGGGCCTGATTTACATAATTCCACTGCCATTGGTCATTAGGTGGGGTCCCCAAAAAAAGCCATGTTGAAAATCTGGGACCAAAATATGCAAAAATTACAAAGTTATGCAGCAAAGTTCAAAACCCCATTGAAATACATTGAACCTCACTTATTGCACCTTAGTTTCTCAGATTGCAGTCGCTGTTTCCAGCAGCAAGATGTGTCTTCGATTAGAAAGTGTCTCTTCACCCAGGGACAAGTTCAGGTGAGTGAAGGTGTGGGGGGGGGGGTGTGAGGTGGTGGGTGCTGAGTGGGAGGTCGAGATAGGGTGATTGTGGTAGGGGTGCAGATCAGTGAGTGACCATTTTCTGTTTTACATGGTGAAAAAAAAACAAACTTTGAGGGACAAGTTTCTTTATTTCAGGCATATTCCACCACTGGGGATTGGGAATCCCAGTGTGGGGCTTGTGTTCGGCAGCACTGGGGTGAGCACGCCTGTGCTGCCACCTACATAATGGCAACAAAGACAAGTGGCCTGGGGAGGTCAAGAGAAGCATCAGTGGAGGCGGGCACCCCAGTTCATTTATATATTAATTAAGTATATATATAAAAAGATTGGAAAGAGTGGGCTGTTGACCTGGAGGGGAGAGGAAGAAAGAAACAGTACCGGGGTGGGCATCCCAGTCCAATAGATATATAGGTAGTAAGATAGATAGACAGACTGACAGACAGAGAAAGAGAGATACAGTCAGGGAGAGAGAGAGAGAGACAGAGGTAAGATGGCGGCAGACTCGGGACAGCACAAGCGCTCCTCCGAGGAGCTGGAAGGACGCCGCTTTCACCTGATTGTCTCTGAGGCTGAACCCAGGCACACTGCCGACCGCGGCAGACTCGAGACAGCACAAGGCCTCCTCCAAGGAGCTGGAAGGGCGCCTGCTTTCACCTGATTGTCTCTGAGGCTGAACCCCCCAGGCACACTGCCAACCGTGACAGACTCGGACAGCACAAGCGCCTGTGAGCTGGAAGGACGCCACTTTCACCTGATTGTTTCTGGAGGCTGAACCTCCCCGCACACTGCCGACCGCAGCAGACTCAGGACAGCACAAGCGCCTCTGAGGAGCTGGAAGGACGCCGCTCACCTGATTGTCTCTGAGGCTGAAATCCACCCCCCAGGCACACTGCTGACCGCGGGGACTCAGGACAGCACAAGCGCTCCTCCGAGGAGCTGGAAGGACGCTGCTTTCACCTGATTGTATCTGAGGCTGAACCCCCCCCCCTCCAGGCACACTGCCGACCACGGCAGACTCGGGACAGCACAAGCGCTCCTCCGAGGAGCTGGAAGGACGCCGTTTTCACCTGATTGTCTCTGAGGTAAAGAGAACCTCTCCTCACCGTCTGGACTACTGCAGGGGGGTGCTACCTGCTGGATAGCTTTTGGACCTTTTCACTTGTATACTGCTGTGGGGCTTGTTTGTGTAATTTTAGCTGGTGTTTAATGTCCTCTGTACAGCTCAGAACTCTGCTAAGGAACTGCATGGTGCCCACGAGTTGCCTCGCTGACTTCACCACCTTTCAGCCAGAACGCTTACCTCTAACATTTACCTGTGTTAGCTCAGATGTACTTTTTAGCTCAGAAGTATTGGGATAGTTGGGATTTACTGTGACCCCATTTTGGAACAGCCATGCATGTGCAGTACAGGATCTCTTTGTCTAGTCGCAATATCTCCCGCTGCATAGTAATTAGAGGTGTTTTGTTTCCTCCACTACTTAGGCTGAAACCCCCGGCACACTGCCGACCACAGCAGACTCGGGACAGCACAAGCGCTCCTCCGAGGAGCTGGAAGGACACCGCTTTCACATGAATGTCTCTGAGGTAAAGAGAACCTCTCCTCACCGTCTGGACTCCTGTAGGGGGGTGCTAGCCCAACGATGCTTTGCGTCGTCTGCCCCACCCACCCAGGGGCGGCGGTCAATTTATGTATCCACCCCTATGACATCACTTCCTGTTGTCTAGAACCCCACTTTCCCATTTGCAGGTTATACCTGCTGGCCACTAGAGGGACTCAGTGCTCTCTCTCTACAACCTCCTGCTCTGATAGCTCCACTGCCCCCTGGGCCCTACTCCAACTCCTCCCACTAACACTATCCACTAGGAGTTGCCGTAGAGCACCCCTTTTCAAGCCACCCTCTGACTGCCTGGCTTGCTGTCCTTGAATTCTTTGGATCCCATCCAGGTTCTTTCCCAATACACTGGATTAGTATTTGAACCTGATACCCTCTATTCCCGGAGGCAGTTATCGCTATTGCTGCACCAAAGTAGCCCTTACTCCTCCACTTCTTCCTCCACTTTCCATTTACTCTATAGCTCCCTAGGACTACCTCTCTAGGACCATGCTCACCACACTCCACTGGTCCTGCCTCATGCTCTGCTTGTGCCTGCCACCACTATCTTACCCACCCGTCTCAGTGCAATTGCCCACATGCCTGTATGTTACTCCCCTCTGTGCTCTGGCACCCCTCCCCCCCATGTTCTCGAGCCTGCTTTCACGCTCCCTGGGACCACTGGATATCTCGGTCCTCCCTGCCCACCCTCCAGCTTCCTCCTCGCTCCCTCCTCTGACACTCACAGGAGTCTTCTCGTTCTTGCTTTCCCTTCCTGTACTACCCTGCCCACCCCTGCACCCTAAAACTCCCCCCTCGTGTCGGTTGTAGAATACTCTTCGCCACCACATGGCCAGGGTGTTAGTTATGCTACTACTCCTATCAGGGAACATTCACCCTAACCCTGGCCCGGTTCCCAAGAGCTCCTCCACTGGCCCCCCTGGTTTAAATGTGGTCTCTATGAATATCTGTAGCCTCCTGAAAAAGTCTGACTCCCTACAATGCCTGGTCACATCTATTAACCCAGATGTCATCGCACTGGTTGAGACCTGGTTGTAGAAATCCACCCCAGACTCCTTAGTCTCCCTCCCCGGTTTCTCCCTCTTCCGGTCTGACTGAGCTGGGAGACGGGGTGGCGGCTGTGCTATTTACATCAAGGAATCTCTCACTGGACTTGCCCTACCTGCACCTGTCCTTGACTCCAGGGCCCAGGCTCTTACTCTGAAACTGACCCCTGACCCATTAAAGGGAACCCTCTATCTCACTACTGCATACGTACTCCCCAGGGACCAAATGCAGGCTATTGCCTCACTTACGGAATACCTTTCCTCACTACCCCCCTCCGCTGACCAAATACTAGTGGGTGATTTAAACATCAATTGGCTCAGCCCTTCTTCCTCCTCTGTCCGTGACTCCTTTGCTGCAGTAGACTTAACGCAACTTGTTACCCACCCTACTAGGACTAACTCTAAGAGAGGCACTGGTACCTTGCTCGATGTGGTACTCACCAACCGCCCTAATCAGATCCTCAATGTCCAAGTCCTCCCAGACTCTCTCAGCGATCACTCCCCCATTCTATTTCACTGGTCATCCACAGTCTCCAAACCCTTAGCGCAGTCCATACGTCAGTGACGCCTGAAACCTGGTGGACTGAAGAAACTTAAGGAACTTCTGTTCCAAATTGACTGGTCCCCTATACAGTTTGCACCTGACATTGACACGGCCCTATCCTTCTTTATCCAGACATTTAATAAAGCCTGTGATATCTTTGCCCCACTGACGACCCGCCGTACCAAAGGTCAGAATGCTCCCTGGGTAACCCCTGCCTTGATCTAACAACTCAAACATAGGGACAACTTATGGCACCATGCCATTGGGACTGGCCGGTCCAGTGACAGGCAGATGTATGCTGCCGCCAGAAACTAGTGCACCTGGGCCATCAGAAAGGCCAAGGCTGATCATTATTGGCCCTCGCTTACTGCCTCGTGGGGGAATCCCAGAACCTTCTGGGATAATATCAAACAGTTAAATGGGAGCACACGCTCCCCCTCACCCTCCCAGATCAACATCAATGGCACTATCTCCTCAAACCCAGCCCTTATAGCCAACCACCTCAATGCCTCCTTCACGGATCTTAGCCCTATCCTCCCTACTGATTTTTTCAACCCTCTCCCCCGTCGCCTGCTGTAAGTTTTGCACACCCTTATTTTCACCTCCACCGTGTCTCTGCCCAAGAACTTAGACCTCACCTAGTCAATGCCCTCAAGAGTAATAGTATGGGCAGTGACACCTTGGACCCATGTATCCTCTGGTTTTAGACTCGGTCCTTACCCTGATCACATGCCTCGTCAATCAATCTCTCTGCCTGGAGAAATTTCCATCTGTCTGGAAAATCGCCACAGTCACCCCCATTCTTAAAGGTGGTGACAGGTTTGTGGCTGGAAACTATTGGCCTATCTCCATGCTCTCTCCTCTCTCCAAAGCCTTGGAAAAGGTGGTGGCTTCTCAAATCTCTGACTACCTCACCAACTACACTGCCCTTTGTCCTGAACAGCACGGTTTCCGTGCTGGCCATAGTACCAGCACTGCCCTCCTAGAGTTTTCCAATTTTCTCCACTCCTCCTTAGACATGGGCTGTCTGGCTGGTGCTGTTGTCATAGACCTCTCTAAAGCTTTCGACACTGCCTCCCACCCCCTCCTTCTGGGATGCCCTTAGTCTCTCCAGTTTTGCAACTGGGCCTGTCTCCTGGTGTGCCAGTTATTTGTCTGCCTGCTCACAGCGTGTAAAAATTAACGGGACCCACTCAGACATCTGTCCCATCCATTCTGGTGTTCCCCAGGGCTCCATTCTGGACCCCTTACTCTTCTCCCTTTACCTTAACACCCTTCCACGCTCCTGCTCTGGTAACATATTATTGTACGCTGCTGATGCTGTCATCTTTGCCTCAGATTGTAACCCTATCACCCTCCAGGACTCCCTGCAGAGGTCTTTCAATGAAACCGAGGGTTGGTTCAAGGAACACAGACTGGTGATAAATCTTAAAAAAACAAAAACCATGATCTTTGCTCACCCTCAAAACAAATCCTGTAACTTCAAACTTCTCATTCACTCTGGGTCCTCGTTCCCACTTGAACAAGTTTGCTCCTATAAATACCTGGGGGTCCATTTTGACCCCTCTCTCCTTCCATGGACACATATCTGCCCTTGCCACTGCTGCTAATATCCAACTAGGCATCTTACACCGGTTTAAAAACTGCCTCTCCCTGAGGCTCTACGACTTGCAGTCACCTCATCCATCCTGTCACTAGTGGACTATGGGCTGCCAGTGCATGGTGCCGCTGATCAGACTGCGCTCCATAAAATTTGCATTATTCCAAACAAAGCCTGCAGGTTAATTACTGGGGCGCCTAGGCTAACACACACCTGTCTGCTATACTCTAAAGCCCTGTTGCTTGATCTTGATGAGTGCCTCAAATATCAGACCTGTATCCTTACTAAAAAAACCCTCCTTGGGCTATCCCCACCAGGACTGACTGCTATTATCCGTCGCTCTATACCACTAGTTCAAACTCGAACCTCTGGGAAATCCTCACTAGCTATTCCTAGAGCTAGGACCTCACACAGCCAAAGAGCCTTCGGCTACAGGGCCCCCTCCTGGTTCAATACACTGTCCCCTTCCATCTCTGAAGCCCCATCGATATCATGCTTCAAAACGTCCTTACGGAATCGCCTATTTAATACCCGAAGCTGTAAATGCTACTAGTCTAGGCCCTACTCGATATTTATGACAAAGCTACCTTATAAGCTGCTTATTGATTGCCTAAACCCTGTTATTGTTGCATCACTCCTGCTTGTACCAACTTGCTGTATTTCTGTACTTATTACTGTCGTAATTTACTGTTGTACTGTGTTATGTCTTCCTGTGACAAGGTACCTTTGTAAATGAGCCTATGGCTCAAGGTTTTCCCAAACTGCTGTCAAAATAAAATAAATAATAAATAGGTTAAAGTGTTTAGTTTTTCCCAGCCCATCCGTGATATGGCTTACTTGGGGGAGTTTCAGCTGTTGTTGACTGCTTTATAAATGAAAGGACCAAAGCCCCTTTGATAGGAGTGGCTTTGGTCCTTCTAACTACATGAAGCTTCTGACCAGCAAGCAGTGAGTAGTGTCATGACCAGAGTGCGTTGTCATTGGTCTTGACTGCCCAGCCCCTTCCAGCTTGAAATGCAATGGGCTTGGCAGTGACACATCTCTAAAATGCCATTTATTCTAACAAAATCTTTCTTGCACATGCACAAGCAAATGTAAAAAAGATAGCTAAACATTAGTTTTCTTCTGTGTCAGCTTCACAAAGGCAGTCCTGTAAAATAGCCTATGTATAACAGGGAGTGAAGAGCCACTGAAGATAGAAAGTATGCTTCAGATTGCTCTTCACTACAGCAGTCTCTGGCCCCCAAGGAGACTGAAAAAGCTATAAGTTCTCCTCTTTAAAAAGAAGTCATCTCTAGAACCCAAGAAAACATAAAATAACTACTAAACTACTTTCAAATAAAGACCACAGAGACCCCAGCCGGGAACACTGTGGCAGTCTATGAAAGCAGAACAGGCTTTCTGAACATGAACCGGGTTCAAGAATGGACTTGGGTTACATGGGGCCAGCTGGGAAAGAGTGATTGAGTGAACTGCATTACAGCTATCCTTCAGGGTAGGGGGAATCTGTCCTTCGCAGTATGCCTGCTACCCAGTGGAGGTTAGGTGGTAGCACAGTGAAGACTGCTACAGGGGACAGAGGGAAGTTGTCAGATGCCAACTTGTGCTTGCGTGCCATTGTGCACATCCATGTCACACCATTGCATGCTGACCAGCCCAGGGAGAAAATGGAGGAAAACACCAGACAGCAGTGTGAAGACCAACCTCCTGTAGGCCCCACATTGCTGACCTGGCACTCTTCTCCCCAACTGGATCCCTGCCCAGTCATGGAAGTTGTGCTCCCTCGGGACGCCACCATAGAGAGTATGCCATGGGGGAACAAAAGAGGCAGGGGAAGGTACCTGGAGATGGTGTGTGATGGGGCTTGGGAGGTCAGTCAGATGAGGGGCTGCCCAGCAGCAGGTAGAGATAAACACATGGTTGAAAAACAAATCTGCATCATCTTCTCCAGCCCAGGCAAAGCCCAACCCCTGACAAATTTGCCCATGCTGCCATGGACCAAGTTCTAGTAGGAGGGCTCCTTTCTTATTACCTCAAAAAGGGGAAAAGGATTACCACAGATGAGAAGGTTTTATGCTGTAGGTAACATGCGATAGTTAAAGCCTTCATTTTTTTAAATCTTGAAAGTTAAGCAAATTTTGAATGTTTTCAGCTCAATTACCATATCAAAAACTTCTACTGGAACTAGAGGTGAGAAAGTTGTTAGAGTTAAATGCTGTGCAGAGAAATTAAAATGATGTACTCGCCATAATTCTTGATCTTCTAAGAATATCTTTACTATTTCAGAGATCCACAGTGGAGAGCTTTAAGAAAGGGTGGGACAGACACAGAAAGTGGATGTATCAGATGATGGCCTGTCCGGGGGTGGATGATAGGGGTTTCTGGAGCACAAGGGATGGGAGGGTCTCGGCACCCAACTAAGGATCTAGGTTCGAGCAGACTTGATAGACCATAAGGCCTAATCTGCTGGCAAATAGTATGTTAGTATTGATTCACAGTAGTGCATCTTGGCCAGAGGCACTAAGACCCAGCAGGAGCCGGAACTTTTGAGAGGGCTGTTGCTACGGTAAGCAGCCGTCATTCATGGCCCAGTGAGCCAATGCATGCAGTTGCTCGTTTACCTTGGCACCAGCCCCCAACCACCTCAGTACCTTTTTTACCCAGTAGCTGCAGCATAACCTAACAAGTATAGTGTTCCCTGTTTTATCCACCAGCCTCCATACATTCTAAATGGGGGTGGATAAAAGTGAGTGGCAATTAAAGGGGAGAAAGCATTTCTGGAAAATGGTACAAGAGCTCACACTGGCGTTAAGCTAGGGTGTCAGATAAATGGGGGCAGATAAAGGAAGGAGTACTGCATCTGTGCCCTTAACCTAAGGGCATAAGATAGCCCTAACAGCCCATGTAATAAGGGCAACCAAATCCAGTAATACAGTGTCTTCACATCCCAAACCAAGTATAAAGGGGTAAAGACCAACACAACGATACTGAAATGAGTCCAGGGGATGATGGGTGGGCATGTGAATCAATGGTGGTGATATTCTTAGAAGATCAAGAATTACAGTGAGTGTCATTTTATTTATTTATTTATTGATTTTTGGTAACCAGGTAGGCCCTCTGAGACAAGACTGTCCCTTTTTCAGGGGTGACCCGGGAAGTGCAGTACATTGATAGTGCATTCATTGACACTATCTTCCAAGAATCTGTCTTCACTACTGAGTCCCGCTAGTGGGTCAGAGTGCCATGGTCAGACAGAGTTCCCCAGACTAGGGTGGCTGGAGCTGAGAGCTCACTCAGGATAGTAATCCATTCAGACTTGTCCTGCCAAAGGTGGCATGTTGCCTGGCATGGACATCCAGGACATAGTGGTAAGTAAAATTGTGCACTGTGCTCCAGGTTGCAGCTCTGAAAATGTTACCAGTAGGCACAGAGTGTATCTCAGCTGGGGATGTGGCAACTGCTCTGTTGGAGTGGGTAATGTACTTTACCTTCCAGTTTAACCTGAGCCATGGCATAGCAGTGGTGGTGGCAGTGTGCACTTGATTGTAACAGGCTGCCCCTTCTGATTAGGGTCAAATGAGACAAAGCTATTTGGATTTTCTGAAGTCCTTAGTTCTCTCTAGGTAAACCTAAGGACCATCTTAAAATACAGAGAATGGAGACACCTCTCTACCTCATTCTGGAAGCTGGCAAAGGAGGTAGGCTGGACTAAGGTCTGGTTATGACGGAACTCTGACACCACTTTCTGTGGAAACTTTGGGTGTTTCCAGAGAACTACCTAATCTTTATGGGAAAAAGTATACAGAGGATCTACGACCAAAGTATGGATTTCAGATACTCTGTGAGTAGAGGTGACCACCCACCAGAACTGTTGCTTTCCAGGTTAAAAATTTCAAGTTACACATCTCGAGGTGCTCAAAGGGCTTGCAAGTGAGCATATCTAACCCAAGGTTGATATCCCAGGCAGCCACCAGCTTCCTGATGGGAGGCCTTGTTTGTAAAATGCCCTTCAGGAATCTCTTGAACAATGGCAGCTGTGCCAGGTATATACACAGATACACAGAAGGTGATGGCAGATAAAGACCGTGTCGCTCACCTAGTCTGACCCTTTTCCCTACCTAATGCATTACCACAGACCCTAATTAATCTGCAGCTTACCCTCTCTTCCCTATTGCTAGAGTGCTCTTATGTCTATCCCATGCATTCTTGAAATCTTCTACCGTTTTTGCCCCCACCACCTCCGCTGGGAGGCTGCTCCAAGAATCCACTACTCTTTCTGTGAAAAAGTACTTCCTCACATTGCCCCTGAGCCTACACCATTCTAGCCTCATACCATGCCCCCTTGTTCTTGTACAACTTCTTTCTGAAAGATGCTATCCTCCTGTACCTTGTTTATACCCCTGATATACTTGAATGTCTCTATCATATCCCCCGTCCTCCAGGGAATACATATTGATGTCCTCTAGTCTTTCCTCATACGACATTTGGTGCAGTCCTTGCACCATTTTTGTTGCCCTCCTCTGGACTACCTCGATTTTGTCTGTGTTCTTCCAGAGATGTGACCGCCAGAACTGGACACAGTACTCCAGATGAGGTCTCACTAGTGATCTGTACAGTGGCACAAAAACCTTCTTTTTTCTGCTGGTGAAATCTCTACCTATGCACCCTAGCATCCCACTGACTCTCCTCACAGCCTTCTAACATTGTTTGGTCACCTTTAGGTCATCAGATATGATTTCCCCCAGGTTCCTTTCTTGACTGGTGGCCATCAGTACCCCCATCTTGTACTCCTCCCTTGCATTTCTGCACCCCAAGTGCATGATTTTGAACTTCTTTGCATTGGATCTTAGCTGCCACACTCTTGACCACTCAAGCATGCTTAGGTCCTTTCTCATTTTTCCAACCCCCCCCCCCCCGGAGTGTTGACCCTGTTGCAGATCTTAGTGTCATCTACAAAGAGGCATGCCTTCTCCTCCAGCTAGAGGGTACCAATGGACTCATGATACGCTAAAATGGCACACAGGTGGCCCTTTACTGTTGAATACTGCTCTGGACCCACACTGCTTTGCCAACTACAGACCTATCTCCAACCTTCCCTTTAGAGGGAAGGTGATCGAGAAAAGTAGTTGCGCTGCAGCTGGAGAACCATCTTACCATCCACAATGTCTATGGCCCTCTCCAGTCCAGTTTCCAGAAGTGGTATAGTACTGAGACTGCTCTGGTTTGGGTGCTCAATGATCTTCTGGCAGCAAGAGATCAGAAGCGCCATTCCATTCTGGTGCTTCAAACAACATGAAGTCTTGCTGTATTCTGACAATAGCAGTGAGTCCCAACCTTCGAACTGCCCCGGACATGAAAGAGTTAACTTTCCATGCCAGGCATGGAACGCTGAGCTCGAGCTCGGTTGAGACTCTGTCTGTTGCTGTTTGAACTCAAACCGTCAGATTCTTTACTCCGCCTCACTGAACAGTCGCTCCGGAGATTTCTCCTTCTGCTCGGTTCAATTTGTCGGTTAAAGTACCGCTTTTCTTGGTTTTCGACCGAATTTAAACCGTAACCTGTTGGTTCAGTCTCTGTCTGTGGTATTTGTGAGTACTAGATAGGTTAATATTATTTTCTATTCTGTGTGGAACTTGTAAACGGTTCATCGGTTCGGTTTGAACCGATCAAGTTGTTGAAAAATCTTTATCTGTACTTTTAGTGTGTGGTTATCGGTTCTTATCGGTTCTAAAAAAAACGGATTTTATTACTTTTTTTCCACGACCCGTAACACGGTCAGGAACCGATAAGAGGGTCTTGCCTGACAGATTGCCATTAAAAGGGTAAGTTTGGTTAGGACTGGCACAATGTCTGAGAAACCCAAAAGAAAAACCGTGCCCACTGGGTTTCAACACGGCAGTGTGTGTGGGGAAGTCTTTGCCAAGGCTGATCCCCACACCACCTGGTTTATTGTCTGGGGTTTGACCACCTCAATGCAGACTGCCAGATTTGTAAAAATTTTCCTGCAGCTACCCTAGAGAAGAGAGTTGGTAGGCTCAGGGAAAGGGAGGCCAAAAAGTCCTCTGAACCGGATGGCCAGCCCGGTTTGGTTCAAACCGAACCAGAAGGAGTGCCCTCTGACCAGGGCGAGACTTCTTCGGGCAAAAGGAGAACCGATTCTGAGGAGTCGGTTCCGGCTAAGAGAACAAGAAAGGAAAAATCAGCTGGTGTGGATCCAAAACTTTCTTCTCCAACCGCTGAAGAAATAGCCAAAGCAATAAAAATTGTGCAGTCGCTTTCCCTGGTTCCGACCGAATCGGCACTATCAGGGAGGCGCTCGGTTCGGCCGGTTCCACCGGTTCAAGATTATGATTTAGAGGAATATTATGAACCGGAGGAGGAAGAGGAGTATGAGGAAAGTGAATGTGGTTTTGAAAGTCTGGATGTGCCCATTGACCCAGACATCTCCCCAGACAGACCTTCAGGAGTGTCTCCTCCTAGGCTTTCTGAGTCCCCCTCCCATTTCATGTTTTATAAAAAAAGTGGCTGAAACCCTCCAGCTTCCTATGGAAGAAGCTGTGGATGACCAGGAGGAGCCTGACTTTGTGGAAGTGATGGATATCCCAGAGTCTAGGAGGCTGTCTATTCCCTTACACAAATATTTTGGGAAACAGATATCTAAGATTTTAAAGACTCCTAATACTATACCTCCTGTGGATGAAAGAATGGACAAGAGGTATACATTGTCAGGCTCAGATACGGAGTTCCTTACACAACAATGCAGCCATGTTGGGGGTAGTGCAGGCTGCAGCCTGTGATAAGGCAAATATTCCCTTGGCTTCACACCCCCCAGACAAGGACTCCAGGAGGATTGATGCCATGGCAAAGAAACAGGCCAAGGAACGGCAGGCCACTTCTCAGAGGCAGCATCCCAGGGGCAGGGGCAGGCCTTTTCATAGGCCTTTCTACCAAGCCCAGGCCTCCTCTTCTGCCTATGCTCAGAGGGGGTTCTTTAGAGGGAGAGGCAGAAGGGGTACAAGCAGACCTGCTTCCACCCCTCAGCCAAAACCCCCTGCCAAACAGGCACCCTGATGGGTTTGCCAGGGCCGATTCTCCACCACCTGTAGGGGGCAGGCTGGCTTACTTTGTCCAGGACTGGAAGTCTCTAACATCAGACAAGTGGGTCCTGGAAGTAGTAAGCCAGGGACTGGTTCTCAGCTTCAAAAAATTTCCAAAGCTGAGAACCAGATCCTTTCCACCTGCAAATCCCTCAGAGGCACTTGCCCTAGAGGCAGAGGTCTCTTCCCTCCTGGCTCTCAGAGCTGTGGAAAGGGTTCCACCCCTACACCAGGGCAAAGGATTGTACTCCAGGTACTTCCTTACCCCAAAAAAGACAGGAGAATGGCAGCCCATCCTGGATCTCAGATACTTAAACAAGCACCTTTTAAAGCCAAAATTCAAAATGGTGACTCTGGGAATAATTCTACCCTCTCTAAGGCCAGGGGACTGGCTAGTTTCCCTGGACCTCAAGGATGCCTATTTCCACATTTTCATCAGAAGCTCCCATCGAAAGTACCTCAGGTTCAAGCTGCCCTCAGGCCATTACCAGTTCAGAGCAATGCCCTTCGGTCTAACCTCTGCTCCAAGGGTGTTCACAAAATGCCTGGCAGTAGTAGTTGCTTCTCTAAGAAGGCAAAGGATTGCCATCTTCCCATACCTGGACAACTGGCTCATAGTAGGCCAGTCCCCAGACCAAGTCAAGTTACACCTACAGATAACTCAGCAACTGCTCACCTCTCTGGTTTCCTTCTGAATCTTTCAACGTCAGTTCTAGAGCCTGTTCAGCTCCTCACCTTCACAGGCGCAGAGCTAGATACAGAAAAGGCCAGAGCCTTCCTTTCCCTGGACAGGGCAAGGACCCTT
Source organism: Neoceratodus forsteri (assembly GCA_016271365.2). Lineage (NCBI taxonomy): Eukaryota > Metazoa > Chordata > Ceratodontiformes > Ceratodontidae > Neoceratodus > Neoceratodus forsteri. The sequence goes on from CM057451.1 coordinate 245,682,483, forward strand.
ATCACACTGGCTTCCTCATTCACCCTACAGGTGTCTCGACCAGCAAGGCATTTTCTGCAGCTCCTGGGGCACATGGCTGCTTCTACAGCAGTGGTGCAGGGAGCAAGATTTCAGATGAGAGACATTCAGTTCCATTTGAGAGCCTTTTGGTCTCAGAAAAAGGACCCTCTGACCAAACTTGATCCCAGTGACTTGAACCCTGATCCAGGCCTTGCAGTGGTGGCAGGATCAGAACAATCTAAGACAAGGAGTTCCCTTTGTCACTCAGTCTCATTCTTTAATCCTTACTACAGATGCCTCCCTCTTGGGGTGGGGGGCTCACTTGGGCAACCTGACCACCCAGGGGTTGTGGTCCCCTCAGGAATCTCTGCTTCACATCAATCTGTTGGAACTCAGAGCAGTATTTCTAGCACTTCAAGCTTTTTCCAAGTCTGTTCAGAACAAAGTTATTCAGATCAGAACAGACAATACCACCACAATGTGGTACATCAACAAGCAAGGAGGCACTCGGTCTACGGCCTAGCGCACAGAAGCAATGAAGTTGTGGTCTCTGACTTATTCCCAGAACACCTCCCTCACAGCAGTACACCTCCCAGGCAAGGACAATGTCCTGGCAGATGCTCTCAGCAGGATATCTCAGGGCCATCACGAATGGTCACTGGATCCCCTAGTCTTGGAGGTGATATCTCCAGATGGGGCACCCCACAGATAGATCTTTTTGCAGCCCCAGACAATCATCAACTTCCCCTTTTTTGCTGCAGGCCCCCAGTGTTGGGCTCAGTCCCCCTGGATGCCTTAGTTCTCAGTTGGGAAGGGAAGTTCCTGTATGCTTCCCCACCTTCCCTCTCCTGTTCAAGGTGCTAGTCAAAATCAGGTCTCAACCCTACAAAGTGATCCTGATTGCTCCAGACTGGGCCAGACAGCCATGGTATCCCCTCCTATTGTCCTTAACAGTCCATCTTCCCCTGGCTCTTCTCAGGAATTACAACCTGTTAACCTGTGCTCAGGGGAGGGTTTGGTACCTGAATCTCAAATCTCTCAATCTCAAGGCCTGGCTCTTGAAGAGTTAGAGTTTGCTGATTTGCACCTCTCCCAAGGTGTTATGGATATTCTAAAGGCTTCTAGGAAGCCTTTCACCAGAACTACTTATAATTCCAAGTGGAAAAGATTTTCCATATGGTGCTCTGGGAAGCATATTTCGCCAGAGTCTGCTGATCTGCCCACAGTCCTTGACTATATGGTCCATCTGAATAACTTGGGACTCAGACCAGCTACACTAAGGGTGCATCTGGCAGCTGTATCTGCTTTCATTTCAGCAGGTAAGCCTTCTTCTCTTTCAGCTCACCCTGTTTTATCCAAGTTTTTGAAGGGATTGCTTCATACCAATCCTCCATTCAAGGACCCTGCCCCTGCTTGGGATCTTAACGTTTGCATTGCTCAGCTTATGCAACCCCCTTTTGAGCCTTTGTCCTCAGCAGAGCTTAAGTACTTGACTTGGAAAACGGTGTTTCTGGTGGACATCACTTCTGCCAGGTGCATAAGTGAGCTACAAGCCCTGTCATTGAAGCCTGACTTTATTTCCTTCCATAGGAATAAAGTGGTCCTCAGGACTAACAGGAAGTTTTTGGCTAAGGTGGTTTCAGACTTCCACCTTAACCAATCTGTGTCTCTTCCTGTGTACTTCACTGACCATTCCTCCTCTGGTGAGAGGAGGCTGCATAGTCTAGATGTGAAAAGAGCCCTTAGCTACTATATAGAACGTACCAAGGGTCATAGGTTTGACTCCCTCCAACTGTTCCTCACTTATGGTGAGGTTGGTAAAGGGAAACCTGCCACTGAAAGATCCATTGCCAGGTGGATTGTCTCTTGCATCCAATTTTGCTATGAAAAACTAGGTAAGGTTCCATCCTCAGGCCTGAGGGCTCACTCTACCAGAGGTACAGCTGCTTCCCTGGCTGCTGCCAGGGATATTCCTATCTTGGAGATATGTCAAGCAGCTACCTGGAAAACAGTTCACACTTTTACCAAACATTACTCCCTGGATATCCAGGCTAGGAGTGATGCTCGGTTTGGCACAGCTGTGCTTCAGAGCCTATTTCCTAAGTAGGTTCTGTCCCTCCGCCATGGAGGTACTGCTTGGTAGTCTGCTATTGTCAGAATACAGCAAGACTTCATGTTGTTTGAAGAAAAAATTACTCACCTTAGTAATGTTGTTTCTTCTAATGGATTGCTGTATTCTGACCTCCCTCCCTGCCTTCCCCTCTCAGAACCTCTGTTTTTGGGATGTGGGTGGGCAGTGGCAGTGTTGGCACTCAGTAGGTGCCCCACCCTTTTGTGTTTTCACCCTTTCTTGGGTGAGTGGGTGAGGGTGTTGTGTTTATTTCATTTTTTGGGTCTCCTGACTTGAGTCTTTGTTTTTGGGACCAAAAAAATCTGTTTTTATGTTAGTAGCCAATTGGCTAGTGTAGGTTTACAGCTTCCACTCAGGACCTCAGTGAGTTTAGCTTGTAAAGATCTGACGGTTTGAGTTCAAACAGCAACAGACGGAGTCTCAACTGAGCTCGAGCTCAGCGTTCCATGCCTGTCATGGAAAGTTAACTCTTTCATCTCTGGGGCAGTTCGAAGGTTGGGACTCACTGCTATTGTCAGAATACAGCAAGACTCTATTAGAAGAAACAACATTACTAAGGTGAGTAATTTTTTCTTCTTGATCTCTCTTCAGCTTTTGATACTGTGGACCATGGGGTACTGCTCGAGTGCCTGGGGGTCATCTGTGGCCTGGCAGGTTCAGTCCTCAGATGGTTTCATTCTTTCCTCACTGGCAGATTCCAGAGGATGGTGTTGGGGATATTTTTCTTGGACCCATTCTCTCTGCCACGTGGGGTTCCCCAGAGCTCGGTGCTGTCCCCCATGTTGTTCGCGGTCTATATGCTGCCCCTCTGAAACATTGTAAGACGATATGGGCTGAGGTTTCACTGCTACACAGATAATACCCAGCTCTGTCTGTCTTTTGTGCCTGACCAGGATAGTGCAGTCTCGGTCTTTAACAGCTGCCTTGTAGAAATCCAGGACTGGATGAAATACAGCTGGTTGCAATTGAACTCCAAGAAGACTGAGGTGTTGGTGGTGGATCCAGGTTGCCGGATAGAGGGGTCGGTGGCAGGGCTGTCCTCTGGACTTTGGCTCGGAGGTGTCCAACTGCCTTCCTCCGAATGGGCGGGAAACCTGGGAGTGGTTTTTGATGATGGGCTGACGCTGCATTTGCAGGTTTCAGCAGTTGTCAAGTCCTCATTTTACCATCTAATGAATATCGCCAGGATTAAGCACCTTGTTCCATCTGGTGACCTTCTGACATTGATCCATGTCTTTGTGACCTTGCGCCTGGACTACTGCAACTTTCTGTACCTAGGGCTTCCAGCGGTTGATATCCACCACTTGCAGCTGGTGCAGAACGCTGCAGCGCGATTGTTGATGGGGACTCCACATTTGAGTCACATTACTCCCGTGTTGTGCAAACTGCACTGGCTGCCTGTACAGTGGCAAATCACCTTTAAGGTTGGGCTTTTGACCTGAAAGGCCCACATGGACAGGGTCTGAGCTATCTGCAAGAACTCCTGAATCCCTACTGTCCTGGCCAACCTCTCCGCTCAGCTGATGAGGGGTTGTTAGAGATTCCCAGTGTACGGTTGAAAACCTCTGGGGCCTGTGCTTTTATGTGAGTTGCTCTGACCCTGTGCAACTCTATACCACATCAGATTTGAGAGTGCAGGACCGTAGAGAGCTTTAAGATGGCCTTGAAAACGCATCTGCTTCACCTAACATATGGTGATCACACATTAGAATAATTATGTTTGCATTTTGTGTAGCTGGGACCTGTATGATTTTAGCATTTTATCTGTTTTAGTATTTTATATTGTACGGTGCCTTGGCTTTAGAATTGTGCTATATAAATAAAGCTTATTATTATTATTACTATTATTATTGTCTCTTTAGGAGCCAATCCTGAAGGAGAAGGAACACAGGTTGGGATAGACCAGGTGACCCTGTATCAATAAGTCCATCCTGAGTTGTAGATTCCTCGGTTCATTGACCAAAAGTCTGTGCAACAGAGGAAACCATGTCTGTTGAAGCCAGTAGGGGATCACTAGTATCATCTAGCCCCGTTAGCTTCCAATTTGAACTACACTCTGGATGCGAGGAATTGGAGGGAATGCATACAGAAACAGATTTTGCCATGGCAGTCTGAATGCATCCTGACAGAAAATGCCATGTCCTGGATTTCTGATGCAGAATCAAGGCAATTCAGCATTGAGTGGGGACGCAGAAAGGTCCATATTTGGGGTGCCCTACTCATCGAATAGAGATCGCTCAATGTCTGGAGCTAGTGACCACTTCTGACAGTCAGCCTCTGTTTGACTGAGCTCCTCTAACAGAGTGTTCTGAACTCCAGGCAGATAGATTACTTGGAGCAGCAGCTCCTGCTTCACACACTATTCCCACACACTCATTGCCTTCCTGCAGAGAGGGTAAGGGTGTGCACCTCCTTGTTTGTTGATGTCTTGTTGTCTGTTTGGAGGAGGCTGACTAGGTCCTCTAGGGCTTTCAGTCTATACACAACAACTCGCATCTTCAACACATTGACGTGGAGATGAGTCTCTGACGGGTCCCAGATACCTTTTGCGTGGAGAACCTGGCAGTGCCCCCTCCACCCCCCAAAAAAAAACAGGGAGGCATCAGTGGTGAATATCACCTCTGGTTCTGGTTGAGATAAGGGGGAAACCTGGAGGAGATTCTCCTCCATCATACGAGGGACAGAACCAAGGGTGTTGCCTGTGACCACTGAGCACTGAGCATCCACTGGGCTGTCCTCATGTGCAGGCATGCCAAGGGCACTGTGAAAACTGAGGGGGCTATCAGACCCAGCATACGCTGTATGGAGTGAGTTTTCAGTTTTGCACTTCATGATGTAGGATGCCATTTGCAGTCTTCTCTCTGGAAGGAAAGCCTGGTCTCAGGTTGTATCCATACAGCTCCTGTGAACAGCAGTTGATGGGAGTGGTGTAGCTGAGACTTTTCGAGGTTCAGCAAGACCCTCATAGAAGTCAGGAACTGAGAAGCAGTGGTTACTGCTTTTTCCTTCTCCTATCTGGATGGGCTTGAAATTAACCAGTCGACCAACTACAAGAAGACTTGAAGTTCTGATTTCCTCAGGTGCACAATGAGAACAGTAAAGCACTTTGTAAAGACTTGTACCACTGAAGAAAGCCCAAAAGACAGTACTCGGAACTGGTGGTGCTGCCCTAGTGCTACAAAACAGAGATATCTGTGGAGACTGGAGTGTGCAGAATGTGCTGATATGCATCCTGTATATCCAGGGATGCTAGTCAGTCCTGAGGCTTCAGGCAGAGTAACAAAGAACCCAGAGAAATCGTTTTGAATTTTTCTTGATCCATAATTTTATTCACATTTCTGAGGTAGAGAATGGGGTGCATGCCCCCTGATTTGTTTGGAACTAGGAAGTAGTGTGATTAGAACTCTGAGTTTTGTTCTGACTCTGGGACCAGTTTCCACTATCTTGTTGCTCAGAAGGCCCACAATCTCCTGCACCAGAAACTCTGACATGTGAGCTGATAACAAGGATTGCCTTCTCAGTGGATAGTTCAGAGAGATTTCTGTAAAATCTAGGAAGTATCCCTCTCAGATAATCCTGAGGATCCAGTTGTGCATTGTAGTGGATTCCCATTACGGTGGTAAAACTAGGTCAGCCCCCCCCCCCACACACACACCCACACACACACTGGGGAGAAGAGATCTACCTCAGGCAGCTGAGGCACAGCCAGGGCCGGAGCTTCATATAGTGGCACTAGGTGCTTTTGGTGCCTCTGCCTTTGGCTGTGCCAAGAGTCATTCTAGTTTCATCAGATGCCTTAAGAAACTGCTTCACCTGTTGTCCAAACAGGTAAGTTGCATCAAAGGGAACATACATTATCTGTTGCTGGACATGGGTAAAGCCAGCAATCCACAGCCAAGAATGCCACCTGATGCAAATGTCTGCAGCAGAGTGTGATAGAAACATAGAAACATAGATTTTGACTGCAGATAAGGACCGCTTGGCCCACCCAGTCTGCCCATTTTCCTACCTAATGGATAAGCTGCAGATCCTAGTTAACCAGCAGCCTACTTCTTCCTACCCCCACCCCCTAGAATTGCCTTATGACTGTCCCATGCATGCTTGAATTCCACTACTGTTTTTGACCCCACAACCTCCTCCGGAAGGCCGTTCCATGCATCCACAACCCTCTCTGTGAAAATACTTCCATAGAAATTACCTCTGGGCAGCTCCCCTCTATCTTCAAATTGTGCCCCCTTGTTCTTGCACACCTCTTTTTTTGAAAGATGCTACCCTCTTGGACTTTGTTGATTGCCTTGAGGTACTTGAAAGTTTCTATCATGTCCCCCTCTCCCTCCTTTCCTCGAGGCTATACATATTAAGCTCCTTAAGTCTCTCTTCATATGTCTTCTGGTGCAGACCCTGCACCATTTTAGTTGCCCTCCTCTGGACAGCTTTCATCCTGTCTATGTCTTTGCGGAGATTGGGTCTTCAGAACTGCCTGAGTACTCAGATGGGGTCTCTGACTGTCTGTACAGAGGGATAATAACTTCCTGTTTTCTACTGGTGATGCCTCTCCCTATGCATCCCAGTATCCCCCCAGCCCTCCTTGCTGCCCTCTCACATTGCTTGCCCACCTTTAGGTCATCTGATATGACTACCCCCAGATCCCTTTCCATTTTTGTTGTTGTTAGTATCTCACCCCCCTGTGTACTCTTCCCCTGGGTTTTTGTTTCCCAGGTGCATTACCTTGCACTTCTTAGCATTGAATCTAAGCTGCCATACATTTGACCATTCCTCTAACCTTGCCAAGTCCCTTCTCATCCTTTCCACCCACCTTGTGCATCAACTCTGTTGCAGATCTTTGTGTCATCTGCAAGAGACATACTTTTCCTTCCAGTCCCTCTGCAATGTCGCTTATGAAGACATTGAAGAGGACCGGTCCTTATACTGAACCCTGCGGTACCCCACTAGTAACCCCCCTTTCTTCCGAGTGGACTCCATTTACTATTACTCTCTGTGTCCTGTTCTCCAGCCAATTCTTTACCCAGGCTGTTATCTTGGGACCAACTCCCAGGCTGGCTAACTTGTATATGAATCTTTTGTGTAGGACTGAGTCAAATGCCTTGCTAAAGTCTAGGTAGGCCATGTCCACAGCCCCTCCCTGATCTACTACTTTGGTCACCCAGTCAAGAAATCTATCAGATTTGTCTGGCATGACCTTCCTGCTGTGAATCCATGCTGCCTTGGGTCCTGTGCCCCTCTGGCCTCTAGATACTCAACAATTCTTTCCTTCAGAAGTGATTCCATCATTTTCCCTACCACTGATGTTAAACTAACAGGTCTGTAGTTTCCTGCTTCTGCCTTGCTCCCACTTTTGTGAAGGGGAATCACATCTGCCCTCCTCCAGTCCTCGGGTACCACCCCATCCTCCCATGATTTGTTAAAGAGGGTAGTCAGTGGTGTCACTAGTTCTACCCTTAGTTCTTTTAGAATTCTAGGATGAATCCCATCAGGCTTCATTGCTTTGTCCATCTTCAGTTTTAAGAGTTCTTTCACAAGCCTTTCTTCTGTAAATGGGCTGGTATCAACTTCTGTATCCAGAGTGTTTCTACTGTTTGTTTAGGTACCTCCCCTCTTCCTTTGTAAATACTGAGCAAAAATATTTGTTTTGTATATCTGCCTTTTCAGTCACCCTCTGCCCACCCTCCCTCCCCTTTATTAAGCCTCACTAACCTTCCCTTGGTCTTCCTTCAGCTCCCTGATGTACCTATAAAGGTTTATTCCCTTCTTAAATGAGTTGGCTATCTTTTCCTCGGTTTGGGCCTTTGCTGTTCTGACTGCCTTCCCAGCTTCCTTTGCTTTAACTGATACAGTTCTCTGTCCTGCTCCTTCTGTGATTCCTTGTACTTCCTGAGTGCTTTCTTTCTCTTGAACCTTCACTGCCACTTCTTTGAGAACCATAGTGGTTTCTTACATCATTCGTTTTGTTTATTTGCTTCACAAAGGCTGGTTACCTCTGTGATGGCAGTTTTATTATTCCCATTGTTCTTCCACCCTCCTTCCTGCCCATTTGCTAGAGCATTCCTTAGGCACTCACCCATTTGGCAAAGTCAGCCCTCCTAAAGTCCAGTACTTTTGCCTTTGTAAGCTTGACTCTATTGCTGTGTTTACTGTGAACCATACTGTTGGAGTGGTGGCTAGTTCGCAGATGGCTACCCACTTCTACATCTGTGATCCTCTCTTCATCTCCATGTGAGAGAACCAGGTCTAAGATTGCTCCCTCTGGTGGGCTCCAATACTAGTTGTCTAAGGCATGCCCCCTGTAGGGCATCTAGAATAACCCACTCTTGAGTGGCTGCTGCTCCACTCCAGTTAACATCTGGCATATTCAGATCACCCATCAGCAATATCTCCCCCTTTTCTGCCATTCTAAGTATTCTTTCTATCATTTCCTTGTCCATTTCCTCCCCCTGAGAAGGGGATCTGTATACAACCCCTGTGCGGATTGTGATGCCATTGCTGGTATCCAAATTTACCCACAGTGCTTCTTCTCCTCCGTTTTCCCTTTTGTTCTGTTGCTTTGATTCCTTCTCTTATGTAAAGAGCTACTCCTCCTCTTTTACCCTCCCTGTCCCTCCTGTAGATAGTGTATCTTGGTATGTTTACATCCCAGTCATGGATTTGTGTGTACCATGTTTCTGTGACTGCCATGATATCCAGATGTTACCCCTCCATCAAGGCCACTAATTCAGGAAGCTTGTTACTCAGACTACGGGCATTGGTACTCATTGCTCTCCATTTTTTGGTGGCTTTACCTTCTTTTGCAGCATCCCCCACTGACCTTTCTACTTCGGTCTTTTTCTCATCTAGTACCCTGTTTTGTAGGGAGAGGCTGGTATTTTCCTGCTGCTTATCAGTGCCTCCCCCTTGACTAGTTTAAAAGCTTGCCAATGAAGCATTTAAACTGATTGCTCAAAAGACTTGTTCCCTTCCTGGACATAGCATTACAGGCATCCACAGAGGCTGTAAGCTGGTGACAGTTAGATTCAGTACCTTGCCTCACAGCAGAATATACTGCCTAGCCTTTGAATCCAGCAGTCTCCTCCAGAGGCTTTAGTTTGCTCCAAAGGATATACTCATACTTAAAGAAATGTCCTTAGTAGCTAGCTGTCTTCATGCCCAGAGTGGCTGAAGTGTGGACTCGTTTGCACATGGTGTCAGTTTTGTGCAACTTCATATTAGTGGGGTGTGCAGTAACCTCTTTGGGCACAATCGCCATGTTGTTCTCAGTGAGAATAATAACAGCATCTGCTATGAGCCGACTGAAATACACCGGCTTACTTTTAGGAGCAGTGTATTTCCTGTCTGCCTGCTTGGGGACAGCTATCACTGGAGCAGGTCTCTGCCAAACCGCCTCAGACAAGTTATTCAGTGTGAGTTGGATTAGAGGAACCAATCTGACTGGCATATTAGGAACATTCAGGAACTCCAGTTGGAGACACCAATCCTAATCAGTGGCTGCTGGCTCAAAATTCAACGGTGAGTGCATATTTCTCAGAAGAGCCTGGAAAGAGAGATCTTACAGAGGTACAGGCACAGGAACTGGGTCTGAGACCTGTTGGCTATAGTAAGAGTCATCATCACCGATTTCAGAGATAATGAGGTGGGGGTTGGACTCCATCTGCTCTACACCCTCCTTGGAAAGAGGGTAGAAGACAGGGTGGGGTCGCAGGTCTGAGAACCAAGTGTGCAGCTGCAGCAACACTGGTGACACTGGCCCTGGCCCCGAAGGATGAGGGACCAGTGCCAGAGGCAGTGCCAAAACTAGCACCTGCTATGGCACCAGGAGGGTTTCCAGCACTGTAAGCCCATGTGGCACTGGATCTGATGCCACACCTGGCACCGGGCCGGGACCCAAGAAGGCCAAACTCAGTATCACATGTGGCACCGTTACCAGTGTCAGTGACCCAGCTGGCACCAAGGTGACCAGCAATGGCACTATCACTGCCCCCCTCCCAAAACAAGATGGGGGGAGCCTCAAATGGGATAGATATTAGCAGTGCCCTCCAAGCAAGGGCCAAGGGCTGTTGCCACAAGCAAACATTCTTCTGGGCCCTGCCACAAGCAAACAATTTTCCGGGCCCAGCAGCACCTCCTGCGGTACAGGGTCTGTCAGTCCTGAAGGGCCTGGGCTAGATGTTGCACCCACTGCTCTATAAGAGCTGCCCAGTAATGGAACCACCCACTGGAGCTTTCACTTAAAGATAGAGGGGGGCTCTGGGTCTGAGACACTGACCTTCCAACCCCAGAGGTCCCGGGTGTCATCGATTGTGGTGGTGAGGACCTCCAACTCTGTGAAGTTGAGTGCCTCATGGCAGACCTCACAAAGGGCAAACCTTGACCAGAGTAATTTCTTTCCCTTCTTACGAGAAGAGGAAGAAGCCGAGCAATGCCTGAACCCCAATGCAGAACATGTGCAGGATCTGGACCACTTCTTTTTGTGCATATGGGAGGACTGACCTCTCTTCCAAGCATTGGACCACCACTTTTCATAGCCCATCTCAGGAGGGAAAGTGGACTGGACATAGCCCCACTGCCAGAGCAGCCTGCATCTTCAGGCTTCCTACTGTCCTTCATGGTCATCGACTGTTAACACTCACTAGGGCTGAGAGAAACTACGTAATTTAGTGTGATGAAAAATTAAATTGACAAAAATAACAAACTCTACCTTTAAACACTACAACTGAGATCAGAATGCTGTTGTCATAGAGCCCTGATTCTGACTCCCAGCGGGTGAGCAACGTAGCACTAATGCACACTCAGTGGCAGGGAAGAAAAGGAACGGAGGCAGTTGGGGGTCTGGTGCCGAGGTAAGTGAGTATCCATGTGCGTTGACCTGCAGAGCCGTGGATGCACGCTGCTCACCGCAATGCCTGCCCTCTGAAAACTTCTGGCTTCTGCTAGGTCCTAGCACCTCTGGCTAAGACCCACTGGTGGGAATCAATGATGAATACTGATTCTTGGAAGATTTCCCATTTCCCAGCTGGGAAAGGGTATCTTCCCAGGTACTTTATCACTCTGAAGAAAAATGGGGAATGGTGACCCATTCTGGACCTGAGACTCCTGAACAGGCACCTGAAAAATGAGATGTTCAGAATATTAGCTACAGAAAGTGATTCCATCCCTGTAGTAAGTGGACTGGCTGGGGTTGTTGGTCTTAAGGGATGCATATTTCCACATGCAGATAAGACTCTGCCACAGAAGGCATTTGAGGTTCAGAGTTAGGAATGCTCAGTTTCACTTCAAAGCAGCGCCTTTTCGTCTGACCACAGTACCAAAAGTGTATACAAAGTGATTGTCAGTAGTGGCAGCTCACTTGAGTAGGCAGGAGGTGGTGGTATTTCCTAACCTACATGACTAACTATTGTGTGGAAACACAAAAGAGGAAGTAGAGTGCTCAGTTCAAACAAGCTAGTGTGTAGAAACAAAACAGAGGAAGTAGAGTGTCTCAATTCAAATAAACTAGTGTGTGGAAACTCAGAACAGGAAATAGAGTGCTCCGTCCAGACAGTGAGGAGAAGCACCCTGAAGAAGTTACGTTTCCTCCAAAACTTAGAAAAAGTCACACTTGGAACCCCTACATATTCTTGAGTTCAATGGCACCGAGCTATGGACAAAACTGGGCAAAGTGTTCCTACCTCTGCAAAGAATAGAAGTTCTGAATCAGTGTGCAGACACATTCCAGACAGGTCAAACAATGACTGCACAGGAATTCTTGAGACCTGTGGACCACATGGCTTGTATTACAGCAGTGGTATCATGGACCAGACTGTAAATGAGGGATCTACAGTATCACCTCAGAAGGCGTGGGTGTTGGAGAAGCATACCACCGCAACAGCAGGTGCCAGTATCAATCAGATTGTTACAAGCGCTGGAGAGGTGGAAAGAAGTAGGCAGTCTCAGAGAGAGTTTTTACTTACTTTATTCTCTGCCTGCAAAGGTTCTGACCTTACTGTAGATGCATCCCTACTAAGACAGGAAGGGCATCTGAAGGGGGAGAACAGTGAATGGAATGTGGGTCCCTCAAGAAAGGAAGTTCTTCTCCCTATTGCAGGACCAAACAGTCCTAATAAAGACCAACAATATGACAACTAGGTATTACATAAACTAACAGGGAGGCACTAGGTCATCAAAACTCTGTACAGAGCAGACAAACATCTGGACTCTGGTTTTCAACTTAAAGGACAACTAAACGGAGCATTTTAGCCATCGAATGTTGAAAATTGGAAAACAGAGGTACGTTGGCTAAAACTTTACCTGTGTGATGCTGAGCTCTATATGGTACAAAAATAACATTTTATATTGTTTCATCATCTATGAAAAACATAAACTGGCTGAGTGACTTAAAGAGGACAGGAAATTAAATAAAGAACTGAAACCGTTTTTATGTGTCATGAATTTATGTATAATATAGAATAGCTGTTTGTCTCCTCGGTGTCTATGAAAGTTAATGTTTTAATTTTTTATTTTATTATTTAGCCATAAATAGGAACATAGCAGTTACTGTTGCTGCCTATTTCTTGTTTCCTGTTTTCACACATTTAATGTGAGCAAGCCTGCTTAATGGTGATGTTGTCATTCATGTATTCCATGACAACATCATGACTCGTGCACTGTAAGAGACTCCTGTGCTGCTGTCAGAAACTGGCCACATCCAGAAATTACAGACCATCATAATCACGTTAGTACTGACTTGCCTATTAGTGTTTTTATGTTGAGATCGCAATTCCTACAGCAGTACATACAGTTCATTTATGCTAAAAAAAAAACCATTGAGGACAGCTGGGTTAATATACTTGTGACAGCTGCCCATAACCCAGGATCAGTGCATGCACTAGCTCGTTTTGGTTATCCATTTGTTGGGCTGATGTAGTGATTGATTTAAAAATAAATTGTAATTAATTTTACTTTTGCTATTGGATGTTGACAGTCTGCTTGCTGGTCTTCATCAGAATTAGTGTGTCCCAAGGTTTTACACTCATCATTCTTTGAGACTGCTGGGCACGACCTGTCAATGTGTTTGAACCCCCCCCCCCACTTCATAGCACAGAGTATTGACAAGGGTGATCTTGTAATATTGTGTTGCTAGTGTGGGCATACAGTAGTTATAATACTAACTTGTCTAATATGGGCAAAAAAAAAAACCTTGTGGTTTGTGCACTTGATTTACCGACCACACTGCTGTACCTATGAAATCACTGATTTGTAAATGTATGCCCCAGTTTGAAGGATCATGTATCATCCTCTGCATTTCATAATTTGGTACAAACATTAATTCATGTATTTTTTTTTCTCATTAAGCTCCTACTTCTACAATATGCCATAAATCTGTGTTTTTCCTCCTTGCTGGGCTGCGCTCACTGTGGCTCTCGGTCTATCTTTGTGACATTATGCAGCTCTCACGATCTTGATCGGTGTCTGCAGTTGAAAGTGAATGTCATTTTGATATTTGTCACCCTGTTACCATGGACTGCCTATCACTGACCATTTTTTTTTTTTATTATTATTTCTTTGACCACTCTCCTGTTTTTAAATCTGCTCTGTAGTGAGGACGTACTTTCTTGACAGCTCTGTATATATATGTATCAAGGTCTGGCAGTGTTTCAACAGAATTGTATATGTGTGGTAAATGTCTGCTGACAGTCCTACATGTGCATCCTATATTATTGTCACAGAGAAGGATGTTCCTTTTCATTTGTTACTGATGTGCTTTTTAAATATTTACAGGTGTAAAATTATATTACTCATAGTTGAGTATTGTGGTTTGCTAGAGATGAGCGTTTGGGATGTAAAAAATGAAAAGAAATATAGGAAGATAATATATATTTGGATATAGATCATGCCATTACTTGATTCCTAGTGTTACAGTACAGAATCCTTCAGGTCCACACCCTCCTCCCAATTCTCCCACTAAAATGTGTCATTTAGTTATATTTTTATTTATTAATTTTCACTAGCAAGTCTGAGTGAGATTGCTGTGTTCTGTTAATGAAGTTGGGTAAATTAATTAAAAGAATGACTCCTGCTTGTACCTGTTGTTATACTTGATTTACAGTATATAGGAACGTCCAGCTGAGAAGTAACATGGCATTTTTGGGTAGGCAAGATGGGTCTACAGGACTTTATCTGTCAGTATCTTCTATGTTTAAAGGGGGTCCTGCCTCTTCCCATTTTGGTAGTTTTGTGGACTGGAGCAGGTGACTTGTTAATGGTCCTACAGTGATTGTGTGGCTGTTACAGGGACATGGCGGCCCATCCAAGGTGCAGCAGATCTGTTCCAGAGGGGTCCTGCCCCTATCCTAGCCCTTCAGCTAGGTGGACTGGAGCACTTGGAGGTTAAGTGACTTGCTTATGGTCACATAGTAAATCACATGGTAAGTATTTGGCTCTATTGGGATTTGAATCTGTCATCTCTTAATTCCCAACAGTGCTCCTTCCATTAGATCATATAACGGTTGGTGGTAATGGTGGGGGGTTGTTTTGTCTTGCTTTTTTAATGTCAGTGCATCCCCCCTAATCGCACACACACCCTCCACCCCACTTTACTAACTTTGCATCTGTGATGGTCAGTTATTCATTTTAAGTGGTTGAAACTGTACTTATTATAATCCCAAATCCTCTGTTCTGATTTTAGTCTATTACCGAAACCAGCATCCTAGTCATATTCCCATTGCATTCCACCAATGTCATTATAGTACCTCATTAGAATGCAGGTTGTCTTTTTTTTTTTTGCCGTTCATTGTTTAAACTTACCAATGATTTTGTGATTTATTTAATGACCCCTTTTACTCTCCTGTTTGCCTACTAACCCACACCCAGCAACAGATTATTTGTGCCGATCTGCTCTACCCATAACTGGAGTGCAGTCAGATATAAACAGACATGCTTTTATATATTGTGTAATAAAATTCCTGGCGATGTCCAATGAACTACAAGAACTCTACATTTGACACCCCCCTTCCCTGGAACCATCCTACTACCTGTGCAGGTGCATAGTCAGATGATACTGTAATTTATGTCTAATGTATCTTTTATCAACCAAATGTTCAAATCTTTTCTCTCACTCACACTGCCAACATCACTGTTCACCAAACTACTTGACCATTAATGTGACTGCATCCCTTAATATTTGTAATTTTTTTCCTGCTGTTTTCTGTCACATATTTATTTAGATTTATGTTCACATCACTAGTTTCTCTTTGGTGACCCCACTTTCCTAAACCCAGGTACAGTGACAGGATGTCAATGTACATCGCTAGTTACAATACTGTAGTCTGATTTAAGGTGTTTTTTTAACAAAAAGTACTAAATAACCACTGCCCAGATCTAGCCCACAGTAATCACTTTACACTTGTCCACCCTTAACTTAGTCCCTTCTGGACCGCCACCACTGCTGTGCTTGGAATGAGGCTAGGTCATTTTTTTAGCCTTCTTAGGTACCTATGCATACTCTTCTCACCTGTTGATTTATATTCCCATTAACATTTCATACTGACTCCACCAATGACATGAACTGGATCCAATACAGATTTTTTTTCAACTGTAGTTCTCAGCAATGAATATACACATTTACACTACCATCCACATCACCCCATCAGTCCTAGTCACACCAGTCCCCTTCTGACACAATTCAGCATTTGTATGGAATCAAGGGCTGATCACAAGATAATTTTATTTTTATTTTTTTATTTATTTATGTGTAATCTTAGTGTTTTACCTGTTACAAAATATTAATTTGTCTGCATGCTTCAATATTCAGCCCTCACATCTAACAGTACCACTATTACACTTCTTAGCACGTCCACCTATTCTAAATCTGTTTTTCATCTACAGACACCTACTAACGGTGATTTCATTTTCCACCTTACACTGGAGCATTTCTCCAATTGTTTCACACCCCCATGTTCCCCCTCCAGAGAGTTCATAATTAATGCCCTAAGCATGCAGATGCATGGTTTTTGAATTTGAATCAATATTTTTTTTTTATTTAAATATGACTGAAATCCTGCTTTTTTAAATGAAAGTAGGTTACTGGGTACCAAGCTGCACAAGTCAATCTAGGTTAACCCAATCCGTTTACTGTAGAACACTGTAAGTATGTTTTCATTCCATGACAGTTTTTTGCAGGAGATTATACCTGAACTTCAAACTTATTGAAATATTTATTTATTTAAGCTTTTAACCAGGAAGGCATGCTGAGCAGGCTACTACTCGATTCCAGATGTGTCCTGGGGGAAGGGGGTACATATACACAGGTGAATGACAAAGATTACAATTGAGATTCATTAAGGGTATACACTACACAATGGGTCCAGATATAAAGACATAATAGTTCTGGGGAACAAGTAGAATACAGGCACAGTTTAGATACATCGGCATAAATATAGCTCGATGGGTATAACAATTCACTGATATTTACACAGAATGGTTTAACAAAACTGCCTAGGCACATGTGCAGGTAGTGCAGAAAAAAGCTTGGAGCAAGGAGCTAAGATGCAGGAGGGAAGAGAAGTGTTGAATGTATACAGGGAGGGAATTCCACAACTTTGGAATGTGGTAGCTGAATGCTCCCTGTCCAGCAGCAGTGGACCTATGTGGGACAACTAAAGTCCGGGAGTCAAGTTTTCTGAGGGAATATGCTAGGGTGCTGGAGTTGGCTAGAGCAGCGGTGAGGTAGGAGGGGAGTGACTGTGACCAGTACTTGGCTGGGATCTTGGCGCAGTGGAGCTGCCTGCAATTGTCAAGAGAGGTGAGATTCATTGAATGGTAGAGGGCACAGTGATGTGTGGAATAAGGACAGTTTAGTACAAATGACAGAAAGAGTGGAAAAGAGGGTAGCCTAGCTAAAGTGGACTTGGGACCAGCACTGTAGACTACATCCCCTTAGTCAAAGACGGGGAGGATCACTTTCTGCACAGTGGCCCTACAGACAGATTCTGGGATGTTGTCTCAGTTACGGTAGAGTGCTCCAAGTCTGGGGTGAAGCTTCTTGAGTATGGAGTCAACGTGAGCATAAAAGTTGAGGTGCGGATCAAGCCAGACCCTGAGGTATCTGAAGGAGGTACAAGCCTCAAGGGATGTCCCTTCCAGGGTGTGGAAAGTGAGTGGGGAGGGGAGCCTTGATAGTCTCTGCCTTGTGTCAAAGGTTACTGAGACTGTTTTCATGGCATTGAGGAAGAGTTGATTGGAGTGAAGCCAGTGCTGGACCGTATTAAAGTCCAGCTGCAATCTGGTCATAACCTCTGAGGCTGAAGGGCCAGAAGTATACAGTACAGTGTCGTCCGCATACATGTGGATTGAGGTGTGCAGGCAGAAGGCAGGTCATTCAGAAAGATGGAGAACAGAAGCGGGCCTAGGACTGAGCCTTGTGGTGCCCCTGTGGTGACAGGAAGGGGTGCCGAGGTAGAAGAACCGATTCTGACGGATTGGGACCTGCCTGCAAGGTACAAGTGGAACCAACTGGTGGCCCAGCTGCATAGACCAGCTTTGGCGAGTTTGGTCAGGAGCAGTGAGTGAGAGACAGTGTCAAACACCTTGGCCAGGTCAATGATGCTGGCCACATCACGGCTGACATTTCCATTGACCTGGCCAAGGCGTTTGACACTTCCTGTCACTCACTCCTCCTGACCAAACTTGCCAAAACTGGTCTATGCAGCTAGGCCACCAGTTGGTTCCCATCCCAGTAAGAATGGAGTCAATGAGCCTGAGGAGGGAGGTAGTTGTGGAGTGGGATTTCCTAAAGCCTGACTGGAAGGAGTGAAAAAGGAGGAGGAATCCAGAAAGGGTGATAGTCGAGCAAGAACTAGACACTCTTGTAGTTTTACATAGATACATAGATACATAGACAGTGTCGGCAGATAAGGGCCTATGGCCCACCCAGTCTGCCCATTTGAGCTTGTAAGTTCAGTTTGTTTTCCTAGTAGTCTGTTGCCCCTTACCCCTAACCTCCAGAATTCCTTTATGTCTATCCCATGCATTCTTAAATCCCGTGATTGTTTCAGCCCCCACCACTTCCTCTGGCAGGGTGTTCACTTGTCCACCACCGTTCTGTGAAGAAATTCTTTCTTATGTTTCCTCTGAATCGTCCTCCCTCCAACTTCATCCCATGCCCTCTAGTCCTGGAACATCTTTTCACTTAAAAATAGTGTTTTCCTGCACCCTGTTCCTCCCTGTAAGATACTTGTATGTCTCTATCATATCCCCTCTCTCCTTCTCTCCTCCAGGGAGTACATGTTCAGTTCCTTCAACCTGTCTTCATAGGGACTTGTGATGCAATCCATGCACCATCTTTGTTGCCTCCTCTGAACCTTCTCTACCCTGTCTATGTCCTTACATAGGTATGGTCTCCAGAACCGTACACTGTACTCCAGGTGGGGCCTCACTAGTGTCTTGTATAGCTGAATTATGACCTCCTTTTCCTGCTGGTGATGCCCTGCCTATACATCCCAGCATCTATTTGCTTTACCTGCTGCCTTGTCACACTGTTTTCCTACCTTGAGGTCATCTGAGATGATAACCCAAGATCCCTTTCCTGCTTGGTGCATGCTATATCCTCACCCCCAACTGATATATTGTGCCAGGGTTTTTGTGCCCATATGCATTATCTTGCACTTCTTTGCATTGAATTTCAACTGCCAAACCCCTGACCATTCTTCAAGTTTCTGCAGGTCCCTTCTCATTCTGTCTACACCCTCTGGTGTGTCTACTCTGTTACAGAGCTTTGTGTCATCAGCGAACAGTGAAATTCTGCCTTCTAGGTCCTGCGCCATGTCACTGATGAAGATGTTGAATATGTTTTGCCAAGATTGGGAGTAGGGAGACGGGCTGGCAGTTGCTTGGGTTTGAAGCATCCCCACCCTTGGGAAGGGGAATTATGGTGGCATGTTTCCATTCAGATGGGACTTCAGCAAGGGAGAAGGATAGGTTGAAAAGGGAGGCCAAGGGTATGGCTATGGCGGGGGCCAAGAGGTGGAGCATTTTGGAGTCCAGCCCAGTGGGACATTTGCCCCTGTTTGGATTAAGGGCAATCAGCGCCTTATATACCTCATCTGGGGTGACCTGCAGGAAGGAGAAGGAGTGCACTGAGGGTGTGGCATTGGCTGGGGTGGAAGAGGTGCTGTGCTGATGTAGGAGAGGTGAGGACAAAAGGGTGGCATGGCTGTTTGTGAAGTGGGAGTTAAACAGCGTGGCCACTGCTGGGGGATCAGCTATGGTGAGACCACCTACCTGGAGGGTAGGAGTGGGTGGCTGAGATGGAGGGCCGAGAATTGATTTTACCACTTTCCAGAAGTTGGCTGAGTGATGGGAGGTGGAATTGAATGCGACTTAGAAATAGTTGGCTTTTGATTGGCGGAGTTTCGTAGTACTGGCATTGCGTAACACAGGATATTGCTGGAGGTCAATTGGTGAGCTGGAAGACTTGAAAGATTTCCTGGCCTTGTTCCTGCTTCGGAGGAGGGCTAGGATTTCAGTTGTGATCCAAGGAAGCTGAGCGCCTCTGACTCTAGTGCACCTGAGGGGGGCATAAAGATCCCAGATGGCAGTGAACTTGGTCTTAAAGATCACCAGGGCCTCATCTATGGAGGTGGATTGACTGATGCGTGACCTGTCAGAATTAGCCAAATCATTAAGTAAGGAGGTGAGGTCCAGTGATTTGAAGGATCCGGTCATAAGAATTCTGGGTGGGGGTGCTTTTGGTCTGAAAATTTTCCTTACCAGATAGATTCCGTGGTGGTCACTAAGGGCGTCTGGAAGGAGACCTGAGGCTAGGATCCTATGTGGGTGTGAGGTGAGGGACCGGTATAGAAGAGTGTGGTTCAGTGATTTGTGGTTTAATCGGGCTGGTTCTGAGATGAGTTGAGCTAGGCTAAGGGCAGTCACCTTGTCCCAAAGCTTGGAGTTAACCCCAGCAAGCCAGTTTATGTTAAAGTCCCCAAGTATATGGAGCTCACTTTCTGAAGCCAGAGAGTTTAATGTGCCCAGGTGATCCAGTATCTCAGGTGTGCTGGTGTCGGGAGCGCAGTAGGTACCGGCAATAAAAATCGGAATTGAGTGGGGGAGGGAGAGTTTTACCATTATAGCATCGATGGACTCCGAAGGTGGGGATAGGGTGACTGGGGCAAACTGGATGGAGGAGGCAATGTACATGGCTATTCCACCCCCTCTTTTACCCAACCGATCATGTCGGATGAGTGTATTACTGGGTATAGAGAATTTGGTGTCCCAGTTATGGGGCTTCAGCCAGGTTTCAGAAATAATCAGGATGTCTGGTCTGAGGGACAGGGTGAGGGGTTGAAGCAGGGTTATTTTACATAGAAGGCTACATATATTTAGATGAACCAGTTTTAAGCCTGAGGGGAGTTGGACTGGTACAGAGGGGTTTGGGGCACGGTGATTAGGTCTGGGGTTTGGCTCAATATCACCTGCTGGGAGTAGCAGTAGTGTGATCAGGAATTTGGTATTATATGCAAACCAGTGTAGCTTTCTGGTGGTGGCATAAACTTGGTGATAGCAGCTGTTGGTCTACGAGCATGGGGCAGTAGGGCTAGGTGGCTAGTTTGGAAGCTGGGTGGGAGCACAGCGAGGTTGGGTGATAGTGTGTGGAAGTGGCATCCAGGGTGGGTGTCGGCTTTGGTAGCGGCTGTATTAATGTTTATTGGCAGCCTGATACAAGGTGCCTGGCAGTCTACCGAATCAGGGTAGGTAGACGGTGGGAGGGACACCCAGGGGATGAGGGTAAATATAGCACTTAGGTACAGTGGATACATTTTTTTCTTTTCTTTTTGTTTTGTTGTTAGTGTGGTAGCCACTAGTGGTTGAAAGGTATAACCTGCAGATGGGGAAGTAGGCTGATTGGTTTTATTGGAGCATGTGACCACGCTTATATAAGTGTTAGTTTGTCAAGGGGGCAGGTGGGGTAGCTGACGCAAGGCGTCAGTGGGGTTTAGCTCTCAGCTGAGCTGCCGATGAATGGATGAAAGCCATACCTGCTTGCTGCAGGACAGTGGGGGGGGTAGCTCTCCAGTTTGGGGGAGGGCTTCTTGGGACCCTCGCGACCTCCTGCACTGCAGAGGAGAGCTGGGGAGGAAGAGGGAGCAGGATTTTAAATGGGCAAAAGTCAAGGGAGGGGCTAAGCTGTACTGCAGCACTAATAAATGCTTATCCAAGTTAGCACAACGTTTACATCAGTGTCTAGACTCTAAAATTAAATTCAGTAAAAACAGCATTTAAACAGAGTTTAGATCAGGTGCAGCACAGTTAATATCCTGCTAACATTTAAGGCGCCCTGTGCAGGCTGAGAAATCCTCCCTTACTATTTTTTTTTTTTTTTAGATTTTAAAGGCATACAGCAACGGAGTAAAAATTAAAGTGTCCAGCTGTGGGCTGACAATACTCAGAAGTAGTACAGGGAGCAGAGTTGAAAAAAACTATCTCCATTTGTCTACCGACTGAACAAAGTTCAAATTCAAGTTTGGTGCCCAAACTCTTAGTTCTCAGCTGAGCTGCCACTGGACGGGTGAAAGCCGCGACTGCTTGCCGCGTAACGGTGGGGGCAGCCTCCGGGTTCGAAGGAGGCTTTGGGACCCTTGCGACCTCCTGCACTGCTGAGGAGAGCTAGGAAGGAAGAGGGAACAGGATTTTAAATGGGCAAAAAGCAAGGTGGGGGCTAAGCTGTACTGCAGCACTAATAAATGCTTATCCAAGTTAGCACAACAGCGTTTACATCAGTGTCTAGACTATAAAATTAAATTCAGTAAAAACAGCATTTAAACAGAGTTTAGATCAGGTGCAGCACAGTTAAAATCCTGCTAACATTTAAGGCGCCCTGTGCAGGCTGAGAAATCCTCCCTTACTATTTTTTATTTTTTTTTAGATTGTAAAGGCATACAGCAACGGAGTAAAAATTAAAGTGTCCAGCTGTGGGCTGAGAATACTCTGAAGTAGTACAGGGAGCAGAGTTGAAAAAAACTATCTTCACTCGTCTGCCAACTGAACAAAGTTCAAATTCAAGTTTGGTGCCCAAACTCTTAGCTCTCAGCTGAGCTGCCGATGGACAGGTGAAAGCCGTACCTGCTTGCTGCATGAGGGTGGGGGGGCAGCTCTCTGGTTATAAGAACCATATGACAGCTGCTATGACTTGGGGGAGAAGGGGGTAAATTTAGGCTGATGGGCATTAGACAGCAAGAATTCACTGTTGTTTAGAGAAAGGTTTATTTCAGCCAATTATATTTTGTGAATGTTTGCACACTCCACCCCCCCCATATACACACAAACAAAAACTGCAGTTTTATTTGACAGTCATTAAACTATTCTGCAACACAACAACCTGTGGACACATAAAACAGCAACCCAGGAGCAGACTTCTATACAGTTCTTAATGCCAGAAGCTGCGCGCGTATAAGACTAAGAATGAGTCTCTATTACATGACAGACCAATAACAAGTGCTAGCCAGGAGGTGCAGAAAGAAATGGGTCATTAGTGGCTTCATTTTCAAATATGTCCACACGTTTCTTCTAATATGCCACATCTTTCAGCAGTGGTATGGTTTTAATTAAGAACTATTTAAAAAATTTAGCACAGGCCTCATGTGCTATGGTATCTAATTTATTAAATTGCAACAATAAAAATAACCATGTATAATCTGACACGCAAACTCGTGAAAAACAGTGGCAAATCCCCCAGTAACCGTTGAACTGTCATGATGTACTGCTTATTCCACAACAGGGCATTTGTGTTCTGATTAGCTGGCAGCTTTCAACATTTTTGCTCACAGTGAAGCAGAGTCAACAGTGATGGCATGGTCACTAATGAGAGAGAGATAGTGAATGAGTTACTTAGTTAATTTGAATTTGTTAACCAGGTAGTTGCCCTGAACTGCGGGCCATTTTTCAGGTGCAAGCTAAACTAATCCTCTTCTGCTGAATTAAGAAATAGGAGATGATCAATCTTAAGTGTTTGTTTGTGCTCTATGGACAACTATTGGTCTTCAGTTCTGCAACTTAATTTTTTCAACCGTCAGCATGAACCATTGTCATGCCAGACCCTGGAGAAATTGAACTTAATAGCAGGAGCATGCAAACTGCCATAGCAGCAGCAAACTTAAATGGTCAGCACTTCACTTTTTTCAAGAAAAACCTCTCAGCTGTTGTCTACTTCATATTTAGGAAGTTTTTTATATATATTTTCAAGTGACTACAAGCACAGTGAAAACAATATCATTTGTGAGGATAAATCACTTACTAAAGTTCATAAAGCCTTCATGGTACTTAAATGTCCCAGTTCCATATAAATTACACTGTTAATTCTTTATTGTCTCACCCGTCCCAGAACCAAGACCTTTCATTTGTCATCAATCCTGGTTTTCATGCTGCAATTGGCTAATCCTTTTCGGTTGTTGAATTAATATTTTGGGATGACGGGCGGTGCAGAGGGATAGGACCGCTGCTACCTGAACGTATTTCAAATGGCTCTGTGCTTGCACGCCTTTACTCTCTGCCATTGTGCTGCTTCCTGGTCCCTGTTCTTTGTCATAACATGGTGGTTACCATGGGATAAGCGGATATTTCTGACATTGGTACGTCTTCTTCAGAGCTGTGGTGATAGGTCCAGACTGGTCTTAAGTTCCTGTGGATCACCATGGTGACTAACAACATCCATTTGTGTCATACATGTCTTTCTTCTAAAGACACCCACAGTGAACTAATAAAAAGTGTAGTGTAAACAATACTAGTGTTGGATGTTTTAAAAAACTAGTCTATGCATGATTTTATCTATTCGGGAATTTTATATGTTTACTTTTGCTTTTACTTTATCTGAGCTTTTATCTTCAAAACAGAATTCCCCAAAGGTCCGTAGTGCAGTGGCACTTTTTATGTTGTAATAATTTTTTGGCTTTTCAAATAAGTAGCGGCGTGATGCCACTGGTGCTCTGTTTGCCTTTCCTACATCAACCTCTCCATTCTGTCATCATTTACCTTAAATTTGCCATCTCATTTTGAGAGTATTGTTCCATTAATTTGAATATTTTTCTTTTTTTAAAACTCGTTGATAACTCTCTCACAGTAGCAATATTCCATGCTTATACAACCATCTCAAAATGCACTCTTTTTTTGAGATATACATTATGTATCAGTGTTAGCTGCACCAGGACCATTCCACATGATGCGCACATGTACTCAGCATTTAATATCTGCTTTCCATGTGCCGTCATCTCGGTGCATATTGCTATCCAATATTAATTTCAAAAAAGGTTGTGGCCTGATTAGGCAAATCTTTCACAGCTAATCAGCTTGCCAATTCACTTTTCTGTGATAACAATACTTTTAATCAAGCTGGTTTAGTATTTTTTAAATCACGTTTTTCAGGGTTCTCAAATATATGAGCAAAGTTACTCATTATGGAAATAGTATATACTCTTTAGTTATTGAATGTAGGGTAGGCACCTTTACTGCGTAATTTAACCAAATTATTACTACAATACTCCTAATGAAGGTGATTATGGTATACAGACAATGCCCCTTAAAAATTAAAAGATTATTTCCTTTTTCTTTTTTGCTATAGGTTTGTTTACATATACATTGACATGCTGATGGCTACTGAGTTTTATACAGTCTTCAACCTCAATAACTATGAAATCCACTGTCTTCTTTTATGCCCTTTGGTAGCACAGCATCCAGTTCTTCTATCCAGAAGTTTTCCCTCTGTTCCACTAACTTCTTTAGAGCTCCTCCCTTTTCGGGATTTGCACTAGCTCAATTCCAATAAATTTAAAGATGCAGGAAACCTGTGGCCTCTCTTTCTCTGTGTAGTGTCTCACCATTGCATATAATTGGGTTGTTTACTTGTATGGCTGTCTTATGTTCTCCAATTTGTAACTTTAATTCACATTTAGTCTGACCAATGTAAACCTGTCCACAAGGGCAGGTAAGCATATATACTACTCCCTTCGATTTACAATTAATGAAGCCATTGATATCATACTTTTTACCTTATATAGGGTGATTACATGTTTTGATGATTTGAGTGTTATTACAATGGGTACAGTTCCTACACCTATAATTTTCTCTCTGTCCTGGAATCCATGTTGGTCTTATTTTACTGGGCTCCTCATAAAAACTTTTCATTAAAGTGTCTCTAAGACTTTTACTGCTCCATCTCGTTGTTCCGGACCTTTCTTTGCCACTTCTGCCAAACGTGGCTCTGCTGCTAGTTTACCTCAGGTTTCCCTCATTATTTATGTAGCTTTATCTGTATCTTTACTATATACTGTACTATAGCATTGTCACACTGCTACTTTCACTTTTTTCTGTAGGAGTTCATCTCCGTTTTTCAATTCTGTCCTTTCTATTGCTTTTACTAGAATGTCTGGGTCATAACCTCTGTTCAAAAATCTTTTACACATATTTGCCATTTCTTTCCCGGCTGTTTGTAATTCAGAACAGTTCCTTTTCACACTCAATAGCTGGCCATATGGGATGTTTTTCTTTAAAGAGTAGGGATGGTTACTTTCCCAGTGAAGGAGGGTATTCCTGTCTGTGACTTTTTTTAAATAAAGTAGTTTCTATTCTTTCCTTCTTCTTGTAGATCCGGAGGTCCAAATAATTCACTCTGTTATTACTATGCTCTTCAGTGAATCTTAAATATCTGTTACTGTTATTTAGATGTACAACAAATTCATTATATTCTTCTACCATTCCTTTCCATAGACAAAGCACGCCGTCTATAAAGCGGACCCACAGTTTTATTTTGTCTCTCATTTCATTCCAGATAAACTCTTTCTCCCATATCCCAACATATAAATTTGCTAATGATGGTGCAAAAGTTGTGCCCAAAGCGGTGCCATGGTGTTGTTTGTAGTACTGGCCATTGAACAAAAAATAGTTTGACTCTAATGTAAATGTTGCCATTTGTATTTTAAACTCTGTAGGTGGAAATAACCACCTTTCTCTTCTCTGGAGGGTTTCTCTAATCATCTCTAATCTTCCTGGACATAAGTCTCCACCACTTATTCACACTATTGGGATCTGCGCTGGAGGCACTAGGACCCATCGGGAGCAGACGTTTTTGCTGGGGAGTCGACGCCAGAGATGGCGCCGCGGGAACAGCGCCATGAGCCCCAGCTCGCACGGCAATGACTATCTCGCGCCAACTCCCCAACCGCTTTCATTTTTGCCGCCGGCCGAGTGTGCTTCAGTGACAATGTCGTCATTTCAGCCGAGTCAAATCTTCAAACTAGCAGCATAGTTTTCAGTTTTATTATTTTGTAGTATTATCTCGATACAGTATCACTTAAGTTATTCTTATTTTAAATAAAATGATAAAGAAGTCTCAGCCTACACTGCGGGTCGACCATGAGCAGGTCAGGTGACAGTAGGGAGACTTGGTATGAGCTATTCAGTCAGTCGGGCTGGGTCCGGTCCGCGCCTTCTCCGGAAGAGGTCTGACACAGTCAGTCCAGTGCCGAGGATGGGCGGTCCTCGCGAGCTTTAAAAAGCAAGCGGTCGCATTCTCAGGCACCGTTCGACCTCGAGCTCTTCTTCGGCCCACAGGGTCTAAAGAGAAGGCATCACTCCGAGGTCGCCTTCTGATACGTCTGCGCGTGAGCGTTCAGTTATTGGAGCTAGTTGCGGTCTCCTCGTCGGATCGCCAACAGCAGCTTCCTGTAACCCGATGTATTCGACAGCCGGTCCTACCACCCGCAGGTAGGTCTTCAGATGAGCAGTTTCATCAGTGGGCCGCTCTTATGGAGCAATGGGCTCGGAGGTTGGTTCGGCTACCTGGCTCGGTCGCTCGTGGGCCTTCGGGCTCTCTGGGCGACCAGGTAGGGCGGTTGGACTTTCCTGGTCGCGCGGCACCTTCTTCAATGCCGTCAACTCCGTGCTTAGGTGTCCCCCCCCCTCACATGGCTTCGGCGCCGGGGGCCACACCGATGCCCTTATCTCTCTCTTTTTCCTTAAAACCTGTTTCGGTCTTTCCAGGTGCGCCTCAGCTACCGTGGCCCTCGCAAGCGCCATCCTCGGCATCATCTGCGGCGCTGCGCGGCTTCTCGGCGTCGCCCATGGCGCCACGTAGCTTCTCGGCGTCGCCTGCAGCACCGTGCGGCTTCTCAGCATCACCTGCAGCTCTGTGTGGCCATTCGGTGCCATCCTCAGCACTGTGCGGCCCCGCGGCGCTGTCCTCGGTGCCTTGCGGCTTCTCAGTGCCGTTTTCGGCACCGCGTGGTTCCTCGGCGTCGTTCTCGGCGCCGAGCGCCTCCTCGGCACCGGGGCTCGGGGACTTCCCTTTGTCTCGTTCCTCCTTCCTCTTCTGGCTTTCATCCCTTTCCTGTCCATACAGTCCCTCCTGGACTGTCAGGAGATGACGTTGAGCCTGACCCAGACCTTCGGCTGGGCGATGAAGTGGACGAAGCAGGATTTTTACTGCTGCAGAGCCTGTGGTCAAGGACCTGTCATTTAAGTCTCTGCTGAAGAATATGATTTCCACACTTTCTCTCCAGACTACAGACATCGATCCTGGGAAATTGTTAAGACTCCAATACCTTCACGCCTCGGAGATCCCTACGGATTTGACTCCTCTGATTCAGCCTTCCTTCGAGACGCTGTCTCAAATGGTATGGAATAATCCTGCTCTCTCTTCATCAGTGGCTAAATCCATTTATAGAAAATATTCATCCCCCAAGGATCGTCCCATTTTGGCATCTCAAGCCTTTGCGGATCCTATTGTAGTCCTGGCAGAGAATGATAAGGTTGTCCTTCCTCAAACCACTACAGCTCGACCTATTAACAAGGAATCTCATAAGATAGACACCTTAGGTAGAGAGTCTTTTGCTTCTACCCTAAGTATCGTATTGCCAGTTACCAAGGCTATTTTCTCAATACGAGTATATTCTGTGGCACTCTCTCAAGCAAATGGTTGAAGCTCTTCCGGAGTCGGATTCAAAACCAGAGCTTCTTCAAACCATTACCAGGGGTATTGAATCTAACAACCAACAGGTTAAAGCAGCCATGGACACTTTCGACTCCGCTTCCCGTTCAGCAGCTGCTGGTATTTGTACCCGCCGCCATTCCTGGCTGCTCACTTCAGGTTTCACCAATGATGCGCAACAACAGGTAATGGCATTACCCTTTGATGGTGCATATCTTTTTGGTCCTTAGGTCGAGCAAGCTCTAGAAGCTACACAAAAGACTAAGTCAGCCATTAAGTTGGCTAGACCCCTCCTGCCCCTCTCGAGGGCATGCCAGTAACGTCAGTTTCATAACCGTCAGTCCTTCGGAGGCAGAGGCAGAGGAAGTTTCCATAAGAACCAACCTGCCCAACCTCAAAGAGATTGCAACAGAAAGCGCCAAGGCCCAAAGCGCGGCGCTTCCTTATCATATTGCTGGCCCAAGTCCCACCTCAACTGCCCGGTGGACTTTTCCTCTCCAGTGGGAGGTCGGCTGATGCACTTCTACAGCCAGTGAAGTCCATAACCTCAGACAAATGGGTCCTTTGGATAATCCGCGAGAGGTACTCACTCAATCTTGTGGAAACCCCTCCGGATCGTCCTCCCAAACGGCAGCCCAGGCTGTCTGCCCTTCAGTCAGACCTTCTCACTGCCGAGATTCAGGGCCGTCTAAACAACAGGGCAGTAGAACTTGCCGCTGCATCAACGAAACACGGGGTTCTACTCTCATTACTTTCTGGTTCCAAAGAAGTCTGGGGAATGCCCCATTCTAGATCTCAGAAAGCTAAACAAATTTCTCCCCAAGGAGAAATTCAAAATGATTTCTCTAGGAACCCTGTTACCCTTGCTTCATCAGCACGACTGGTTAGCCTCCCTAGACATGCAGGATGCTTACCAGCACATTCCCATTCACCCGAGGCATCACAAATTCCTGAGGTTTGTGGCTCTGGGACAACATTATCAGTTCAGAGTCCTGCCTTTTGGGCTATCCTCGGTGCTGCGAGTTTTTACAAAGTGTTGTGCAGTTCTCGCAGCGCACCTCAGAAAACTCGGAATACAGGTGTTCCCTTATCTGGACGATTGGCTTCTGGCAAGTCCTTCCAGGCAAGGGACTCTGGATGCCGTAGAGACGGCCTCTCACCTCCTTACGTCCATGGGAGTCCTGCTAAACCTCAAGAAATCGCAGCTGCAGCCCACCCAGAGGCTTCTTTTCATAGGGACCCTTCTGGACATATCCTGCTGAGAGGCCTTTCTTCCAGAGGACAGAAGGAACGATATCCTTCAGATGGCCCATTACATCGGAGAAAACAGATCAGTTACAGCACTCTCGATGCAACGGATGCTGGGCCTCATGGCATCCTCAGTGTTCACTGTACCTCTGGCCCGTCTGCACATGAGAACCACCCAGTGGATGCTCAGTACTCAGTGGTCTCCAACCACTCACCCGCAGTCCTATCTCATCAAGGTGACAGAACCCTTAAAGAGGTCTCTCACCTGGTGGTCTCAAGAGGACAATCTCCTGCAAGGATACCCCTTTGCCCCTCTGGACCATCAGATCTCCATTACCACAGACGCCTCACTAATGGGGTGGGGAGCTCACTGTCAGGCTCTCCACACTCAGGGTGTGTGGACTGAACTCGAGTCCCAGCTTCATATAAATGTCCTAGAAATGAGAGCCATCCTTTATGCGGTCCGAGCTTTGAAGGACATTCTCTATCACAAGAATATTCTCCTTCAAACGGACAACAAAGTAGTGATGTATTACATCAACAAGCAGGGCGGTGCTCATTCTTACCCCTTATGCAGAGAAGCGATGAGGGTCTGGGAATGGTGCTTGGAGCACAAGGCTCTAATTCAAGCAATCTACCTGCCAGGTGTACAGAACGACTTGGCAGACTGTCTCAGCAGAACAGAGACAGATCCTCACAAGTGGTCTCTTGACTCAACCATAGTTCAGTCACTATTCGAAGAGTGGGGAACTCCAGACCTGGACCTTTTTGTGTCCCCACTCAACGCAAAACTGCCTCTCTTCTGCTCCAGAAATCCAGGGCCTGGCATTTTTTGTCAGGATGCGTTCAGGCTGCGGTGGACAAAATGCTTTCTTTACGCCTTTCCGCCTCTTCCTCTAATTCAGAGAGTACTCCTCAAGTTCGAGTCTCAGGGAGACAAGATGATTCTCATTGCTCCCTTTTGGCCTCGACAACTGTGGTTTCCACTTCTCAACAGTATGTTGGCAGTTCCTCCGAGACCACTTCCCCTGCAGATGAACCTTTTAACTCAGGGACCGGTGGTCCATCCCAATCTGAGATCTCTTCACCTTCACGCTTGGCCCTGAAGAGGTAGAAGTAAATCAGTTCAATGTCTCTCGAAGAGTTTCTGATATCCTTCTGGCTGCGCGGAAGCCAGCCGCTCGGAAAACTTACACGGCTAAGTGGAAGCGTTTTTCGCTCTGGTGTGCAAAGTCCTCTTTGAATCCTTTTCTTGCCCTTCAGATAAAGTTTTAGAGTACTTTTTGGACCTCTCAAATTCAAGTCTCCAGTACTCTACAGTTAAAGTTCACCTTAGTGCCATTTCAGCGTATCATGAGCTGTTTTTTTCCCCTTTCACTGGCTCAGTTACCTATGGTTAAGAGATTTCTTAAGGGCATTCTGCACACCAGACCTCCTACAAGACGTCCAGTTGCAGCCTGGGACATTAATCTTGTGCCAGACATGCTCACTCGGAAATCTTTTGAGCCTCTAGCTACCTGTGAACTAAAGTTCCTCACCTGGAAGACTGCCTTCTTAGTGGCCATTACCTCAGCCCGCAGGGTCTCTGAGATACATGCCCTGGTCACATATCCTCCATACACTGTGTTTCATAAAGACAAAGTAGTCCTTCATACTCATCCTAAATTTCTTCCTAAGGTTGTGTCAGAATTTCATCTTAACCAACCTTTGGTCCTTCCCTCTTATTTTGCGGACTTCCAAAATGAAGGGGAACGCTCTCTTCATTCTCTGGATGTTAAGAGGGCCTTGTGTTTCTATTTAGATAGAACCAAGGATTTTCGTAAAGCCCAGCAACTGTTCGTTTCCTTCAGTGAGACCCGGCTGGGTCAACCTGTCGCTATTAGATGTATCTCAGCATGGCTAGTGGCGTGCCTTCGTCACTGCTATTCCATGGCGCAGGTTAAGTTGGAGGGTAGAGTTTACGCTCACTCTACCAGAGTGGTAGTGGCATCCCTAGCGGAAATCCGCAACGTGCCCATTGCAGACATCTGCAATGCAGCCACCTGGAGCTCAGTGCATACTTTCGTTAAGCATTATGCACTCGATGTCCATGCCAGATGAGATTCTTCCTTTGGCAGAGCCATCCTTAATGGACTTCTGTCTTAAGAAATGTGAGCTCTTGGTTTCTCCTGCCACCCTCTCGGGGGATTATTAGCTCGGTACTCTCCCAATAGTGTGAATGACTGGTGGAGACTTATGTCCAGGAAGATATGAAAATTATGTGTAACCCCTAGATGGCGCTATCCCAGGGGCTACTACCCCTGCCTGATTTGCCACTAACAGGTTGAGGGGCCTGGATCCGATGGCGGGTGCCTCCACCCAGAGGTCAGGGTTTGCAATAGTTAAACTAACTTGGTCACAGCCCTCTGGGACACTGCAACCCCCTTCTTCCCACTAGTGGCCCACACAATATATCAGAATTACCTTCACAGTATACACTTACCCTGGGACTGGTTCAGGCACTGGGACCCCCTGTAAAATAAGAAGATACAGGGCAACAATCACAGTACAATACTTTAACATAGAACAAATACCTCAGGCAGTATAACTTTGCTGAAACAAGCAGCTCTGATTTATTTGGGGGATATAACAAGGACAGGGGAAATCAGGTTAATTGGCTTATCACTTTACTCATCTACCTATGGCTCTGTGCACAGGCCTATCCCTACCAGTTACTGTCCCTGGGTACCCAAGCCCTAGTGGCTAGTCCAAACTGTGGCAGCTGGTAGGGCCCTTTCACACAGAGAAAAGAAAATTAGTTAAACAGTCAGCAGTACAGTAATTCCATTTGGATTCAATGTGGCAATTCAACAGGGCGACCCTGAATTAGTACTCACGACCTCCAAACAAGATAGGGTCCTTCAACGTCAGCAGGGCTACTCTTGAGCTCCATGAGACTCCTCACACATTTATATGACAAACTGCAACAGGCGAAAGTCCTTTAATGGCAGCAGGATTCACTTGAGCTACACATGCCTCCTCACACATTTATATGGTAAACAGTCACAGGCAAAAGTCCTTTAATGGCAGCAGGATTCACTTGAGCTACACAGGCCTCCTCACACATTTATATGGTAAAAAGAAAGTACTATACCAGGCAGGCTGCTTCTCTATCCCGATCGCAATTACTGCACAATACCAGGAGAACACACAGCAGATTCAGTTCCTGACAGACGGCGCAATTCAGCAATTTCTCCAGTCTTCTACAGGGGAGCCGGTTTCTACTCTTCAGATATCCTTTGATTCTCTTCACAGGATGGATTCAGTCCTAACAAGCAGTTACAAGCTGCAGACTGGAACTCGGGGCCTTACACACGTTTCCGACTAAAACTGCACACCGAAAAGCACAGGGCTCCTTCCCTCTTCACTGCCAGAGCTCAACTGAAACTCCAGAAGACAAAACCGGCACTTCCTTTGAGGTTTCTCCCAGTTCCTGGCTGGATTGGCTGTCACTCACATAGACTGCCCTGTTGGTCCAAAAAGCGCCAAGTCCAAACTACATCTCCCAGAGTCACTGCCCATACAATCCTCTTGTGGCTGGCTCAGATTACGAGTCCAAGTTCTGATTCGTCCAAGGCACCATTTTAGAGCTACCTTAACCCACACTGATTGGTCCAGTTCAGCAGTTCAAAACTAGAATGGGGAACTAGGCAAACACAGTTCTGACTGCAAAGAAAGCAGGTTAGACAAACTGTATTTTCATTATTACTCTAAATGATTTCTGGCAAACAGTTACATCTTTCAGATAGGTTCCCTTTGCACTCCTAGTGACTGCAAAAATGGAGTGAATTGGCAGCAGCTCGAGTGGTACTCAAGCAGAGAAACACACAGTCCCCCCCATACAAACTAATTATGTCTGCAAGCAGACAGCTCTTAAAGAGACAGTACCAGAGGCTCTAAAAACACTCACAGATAAATGGCTTAAAAGCCAAACACCATTCAGGCTTGGAGCATTCAAGCAAGCTCCTGGAAGTCTTTTGGGAACCCCCATTTGCAAGGGGGTTACATACGTACCTACCGTAATTCTTGATCTTCTTGGACGAGTCTCCACCACTCATTCACACGCCCACCCTCCATCCCCCGAGCTCACCTCTCTTGTTGGTCTTCACTCCCTCAAATCTTTAGGCCTTGAAGACTTCTTTGTTGACCCTTCTTACACGGGTCGTCCGGACTATCTTATGTCCGGTTTTTAGGTTAGGCTACCCTTCTAGGTTAGTTACGCTGCACCTCCTTGGTAAAAAAGGTACTGAGGCGGTTGGGGAGTCGATGCCGAGATAGTCATTGCCGCGCGAGCTGGGGCTCATGGCGCCATCTCTGGCGTCGACTCCCCAGCAAAAAAGTTTGCTCCCGATGGGTCCTAGTTCCTCCGGCGCAGATCCCAATAGTATGAATGAGTGGTGGAGACTCGTCCAAGAAGATCAAGAATTACGGTAGGTACGTAATTTTCATTCCCCTCATTGTGTGGTATGTTATTGTATAAATTCTCCATGTCCATTGTGGCTAGAAGACTAATTTCTGTGGTGTTTATTTCTTTTAGTAGTTCTAACACATGCCTTGTGTCTTCTATATATGATTTTTCTTGTGCTACGTATGGTCTTAGGAAAAAAATCCATGTATTTTGATACTGGTTCAGTGATGGAACCTATGCTGCTATTGGTCTTCCAGTGGGGCAGTGCACAGGCAGTATAGCACAGTGGTTTAAGGCTCTGAGCTGCAAATCTGGTGACGTCCAGCAGACCAGACCTGGGTTTGAATCCCACAGCTTCCACTTGCATACTGTGTGACCCTAAGCAAGTCACTTAACTTTCCTGTGCTCCCAGGTCACTCCTGCAAAAAAACTTTCAGCTTAGTGTGCTAATCCTGGTTAAACAACTTAAAAAAAAAAAAAATAGTTGGTCTTGTGGGGTGATTCACTGTCAGGAACTCTTTTTCTGTTTGTGTTATCCATTTTCTTTCTTTATCTTTATTTAACATGTTATCTGCTTCTTGTTTAATTATATCTGTAGGATCTGATCTTAGTTTAATATAGTAATTTTTGTTCTTCAGCTGTCTATTTAGTTCTTCTAAATACATTTTTTTGGTCATATTACCACTGCTCCACCTTTATCTGATTTTTATGAGAATGTCTTTATTCTCATGTAATTCTCTAATTGCCTTTTTCTTTCCTAGTTATGGAGAAAGCAGACACCCAGGAGGTCAGTAAGGCTGATGAAATGAAAGTAATAAACTTACTGTATCAAAAAGTGGACTTTTGTCAAGCCAAGAAAAAGTCTTAAAGAAGGGCCTAACTTTTATACCAACAGAAATATTACATGTACACCTCATGGGGAATGGGCCTGGTGTAGACAACACTGATACATAATGTATATCTCAAAAAAAGAGTGCATTTTGAGATGGTTGTATAAGCATGGAATATTGCTACTGCGAGAAAGTTGTCAACGAGTTTTAAAAAAAGAAAAATAAAATTAATGGTATGACACTCTTGAAATGCAGGTAGCAAATTTAAGGTAAATGATGACAGAATGGAGAGTTTGATGTAGGAAAGGCGACCAGAGCACCAGTGGCATCATGCCACTACTTATTTGAAAAGCCAAAAAATTATTACAACATAAACAAGTTCTTGTCAGATCCACCACGGCTGCATAATGAAGTTTGTGAAGAAAATGGGCAGACTAGGATGGCCCCTGTGGTCCTTACCTAGTGTCAAATTGTATGTTTACGAGGGTAATGTAGTCAGTTGCTTTGGAAAATATGGAATGTTAAAACACCAAGAGCTATCTTTTCTGTGTCATATTGCCAATTCTGATGGTAAATTCTGTTTAAATTACACCAGGACTAGATGTAATTAAATATATTGTTACAAAACAAGGGCACTTAACATCACCTGCTGAAAGCCAGAAGATTAGCTGGGGATAGATAACGGTGTGCTAAAGACTCATATTTAGTCCATTGTGTGATCCCTAACATTGTACTGCTAGGTGCAAGATCTTAAGGAGCCGTTAATCACACCTGGGCATCTGGAACAATGGCAAACATTAAAAGAAATTAACATGCTCAGTTATTCCAAAGAACACTAGCACTGCTATGAAATCTCTTCTCTGCACTTACTGCCCCCCTTGACAAATTACCTAGGTGCATGGTCTGCACGGAAGACATATGAAGACAGACTTAAGGAGCTTAATATGTATAGCCTCGGGAAAGGGGAGACATGATAGAAACTTTCAAGTACCTCAAGGGAATCAATGAAGTCAAAGGGTAGCATCTTTCAGAAAAGAGGTGTGCAGAACAAGGGGCACAATTTGAAGATGGGGGGCAGCTCAGAGGTAATGTAAGGAAGTATTTTTTCACAGAGAGGGTTGTGGATGCATGGAATGGCCTTCCAGAGGAGGTTGTGGAGTCAAGAACAGTGGTGGAATTCAAGCATGCATGGGACAGTCATAAGGCAATTCTAGGGGGTGGGGGGGTAGGAAAAAGTAGTCTGCTGGTTAACTAGGATTTGCAGCTTATCCATTAGGTAGGGAAATGGGCAGACTGGGTGGGCCAAGTGGTCCTTATCTGCCGTCAAATTCAAATTCAATAGGTCTTGTATGATTAAAGCCTCCCAACCCCCACTACTTACAACCAAGTATACATTACCACTGCAATTTATTTATTTTTTATTTAGTTTTTGTTTACCGGGTAAGGTGCACTAGTCAAAAGACTATTTTCAGGCATGACCCGGGAGAGTACAGAGACAAAAACATCCAGTAGATACATATCTGTACAAAATACAATTGATATTGATGCTGGACCACACATAACTGAAACATAGAAAGGTGGCAGCAGAAGGTGACTAGGGGTCCATCTAGTATACCCATTTTTGTTTCTGCGGCATTTGCTAAAAGAGCAGCTGACGTCCGCAAAACAATGCATTTTTCTTGCCCTCCTGTGAGCTAACAGCACCCTGGCTGGATCATTTCAGTGAAGTCTTGTGCTTTTCTTGGGTGCAAGAAGGGGGTGGGGTGGGCTACCGGACTGAGTGTGGAAGCAACCAAGTGAAGCAACAAATTATGATAGCAGGTGCTGCAGAGCTAAATATTCAGTTCCTAGTAAGTACAACACACCCGTCATCCTCACTGTGCTATACACATGGTTTAAAAGTAATTATAAAAATGATCTCAAAGTACTGCACTATGATTGGCTGTTATGCCCCCAGCAGCCTTAAATTAATCCCCATTACAATGTCATGTACAGCCTGATCACAATGGCATATTCTTCCTGTCAACATTCCATCTGACATACTAACATACATACTAAAATGCCAGCAGAATAGGCCGAACGGTCTCATGAGTCTGCTTGATTTTCAGCACTCGCACTGAGGGACGATTTTGGTGTCCCCCCCGGGTTATACCATCCCCAGTCCCAGATGTTCCACCTGTATTGGGTCTGGTCAGATTTACCCTCCCCCTGTACCTGTCCCATCCCCTCTTAAACCCATCCACAGTCTCCACCTCTACCAGCTCCCTGGGCAGTGCATCTTGTAACACTGTTTAATTTCTGGAATGTCGCATTCTGGTTTTGAACCATCGTTACGTAACTGTTGGAAGAAGAAATATTTAAATAACACTCTCCCTCTAAATTAGAAAAACATTCAAAAAGTATACTGTTAATAGTTTATTTTGAAATATTTTTTTATAATAGCAGTACAGCATGACTAGGGGTTAGATTTACCATAAGTTAATAAACCCCTTGTGCAGTATGGCACTCGGCCACACCTCATGCAACGTTACACCCCAAGTGGGCGACTAGCAGGCTGTTAATCTAACCCCTGGTCATGCCTTATTGCTATTATCAAATCAGTTTGTTTCATTTATAACACTATAAACTGTGCACTATTTCATCCAGCTCTAAACTGTTTATATGCTAGGTGCATGAAATAATGGGCGTCAGATTATAGTTGGTTAGAAGTAAAACAGGGCAGTGATGGGGCTGTGGAACACTCTATAGAGGCCATGGGGGCATTCCAGGGAATTCTGAGCTAATGAGGCCAGACAAAATTGATACTGACATAGTGCACAGTTCATTATATTATAACTAAAACAAAATGCCAAGAGCCTCACAAGGTTGGGCTATAAAGTACAGGGTATCTTGCAAGTACAGGGGACTTAAAGCTGTCCAAATCAACTTGGTTAACAATCAGTAGAGATAATTCCCTTCTCAGAGTTGAAACACACAAAAATGAAAATGTCTAGAATAACCAAATGTCATGTACAGTACTGCTGTTTCACATTTCAGTCACAAAGGCACTACTTGGGGCATATGCTTTACTGGACCGTTTTTATGAATGGAAGCCATGTGGTCCTGTATACCCTCCATGACTGATTTTTATCACCATGCTGAGTTTTTTTAACCCTCTTCCTAGTACTTTGGTCACAATACATGTTACATTTAAAATAATGATGCCCCATTCATTAAAAAATTAAAAAAATGTTAAAATCCCAAATAGTGGATCGTGGGTGATTCCTTGGAGTGGGACATAAAAAAAAATAACGTTCGATTCTGTATTGCACTCCCCT
This sequence comes from Neoceratodus forsteri, assembly GCA_016271365.2. Taxonomy (NCBI): domain Eukaryota; kingdom Metazoa; phylum Chordata; order Ceratodontiformes; family Ceratodontidae; genus Neoceratodus; species Neoceratodus forsteri. The sequence goes on from CM057451.1 coordinate 245,720,422, forward strand.
TGTTCCCACAGTTCAGTTTTTTTCCCATCGAAATAAATATACAGACTCTGGTGCAAGAGGAAGGAAGACTATATATTTTTTTATAGAAGCTCAATTCTGATCTGGAAACCAAGGGCTGCTGGGCGGGCGTTATGATACACAATATCGGTCCCACAAAGGCATGCAGTCCTAAGTAGCATGTGGTAGCAAATTAAGATAAAAATACAGAAATAATTTGTTGTTGTGCCCCCTGTCTACTGCTGTCGTGTTTTACATAACATTAATGGAAACAGTGCTGGTCAAATGTTAAAAAAAAACAGCTCTGTAAAATAATCCTCCAGCCTATCTTGATTGGTTTCAGGTTCAATTCCCAGCACCAGCCATAACCTACAATAAAGTAGTAATCTGAGCTGTGCCCCCTGTTAGACTTCAGATACTAAGAAGTATCACACCACTAAGTCCTGTACTAGCAGAATGAATAAAATGCATCCAATGTAATAAAATCAAGTACTTACTCTGAGGGTTGTAAATTTTGGGACGAGCGTTTTACCAGACCATTTTTATGAATAGAAACCACGTGGTCCTGCACACCCTTCATGACTGATTTTTTTTTTTTTAAATCACTATGCCAAGTTCTTTTAGCCCTCTTCCTAGTACAGTGGTCAAAATAGATGTTAAAATTCAAATACTGATGCCCTATTCATTAAAAAACCAAACAAAATATGTTACAATCCCCAATACTCGCTTGTGTGTGATTCCTTGGAGTGGGACATATAAAACATACTGTTCGGTTCTGAATTACACTCCCCTTCTTTCCGCAGCTGTTTTTTTTTTTCCATGTGAATAACTATTTATATATATATTTAGCCAAGCTTGATTCCAATCTGGAGACCGAGAGCTGCTGGGCTGGTGTTATGACAGACAAAAGCATTCCCACAAGGACATGCAGTCCCAAGTACCGTGCCCCCATCTAATGCTATCACATTTCACATTACTTATGAATTGAAACAGCACAGAGCAAATGTTAAAAAAATGCAGATCTGTGAAATAATCTTTCAGCCTATCTCGATCGGTGTCAGCTTTAATTCCCAGCACCAGCCATAACCTGCGATAAAGAACTAGGGATTATTCCACAGATCTGCTTTTTGTAACATTTGCTTACTGCTATTTCAGTTCATAAGTCTTGTAAAACACAACAGCATTATGTGGGGACCCACAAAAAGAAAGGAAGCACATCAATTCGCTCCCGTTATTTCACTCCGCGACAACTGGCTCCTGACGACTCGCTCTGGTGACAGTTGGCTTCTGAGATAACCCGCCCTCTGACAATTCTCTCCCTACCGATAGCCAGTTGTCACGGAGTGAATTTCACACTGCTTCCTGTCAGTTGTGGCAGGCTAAAAGGCTGCACAGTGCTAGGCAAAGATTCAGATTGAATAAAGTAGGGTTGAAAGAAAGTCGGAAGTCAGGAGGTACTGTAACATTCGTTTGGGAGGTTGTTCCTTTGGGCAGTTAAAATGTATTAAATGATTTTCAGAGGCTAACAGTTTAGAAGGGTGACCACAGTACATACCGAGCATTGCTAATGGAGTATTTATTGAAGCTGTCTCAGTCACCTCCGAGGTCGCCATTTCCAGGTACATAGTTTAACTTCCAAACTGTAGAAGTGCAAGAAAAGGGTTCTGATTGCAAAACAGGTCCATTTCGTTAGGCAACTTTCAATACTAAGCAATGACAATGTAGTTTTTAAGCAGGGACTGGCTTTTAAATGATTTTTTTAATTTTAAACTGGGTTGAGCTATGGGCTGCTACCCCTCCACATGTGCTGGTGTGCTGCACGCCATGGAGTGCCAGACGTATCGGTAGCTATGCCCTTGCTATTAAGGGGAGGGGACAGAAATGGCAGGGATGCAGAAATGTACAAAAAAACGCCCATAAAAAAAGAACGCCCACTGTGATATAGTGCAGTGCTGCAGTCCATAGGGACAACATGGGTGGATTGCTTCTTGGGGGAGGGTCAGGCGGAGGAAAACCAGTTCCATGGACGGAAAACATGACGTCAGACCTTTTCTACATGCAAAACATCTGCAGGGCTCCGCCCATGCAGCCGTAATAATAAAGAAAAGAGGGTTGTCCATCCTAATGCAGGGTAGTTTATCATGGTGTGGGTATGTGTGTTGGGGAGGGGGAGTGGCGCTAAATCACTATCCCAGAGCACTTAAAATATGTAGGAGTAACAGATTTTTTAGCAGAATACCAACATCACTGGACGTTGGTACGCTTCCAGAATTCTACCCGTTCACAATAATATAACAGCTAATCTCAAGATGATATTACTCTACCAGAGCCCCAGATTTAGCCATGTCCCTGACTGGTGGGGTTGCATCAGAAGTTTGTATGACCAAGAGTACCAGTAGCTCGTTTGTCAAGCCCAGCACGTGTTATAGCTATCTGCGTCCATACAGTACTACACATAGCACAATGGGCTGAAACTTCTGCTGTATTCACATATGGATTGGAATACAGGCTGTATACGTGAATAAACCCTTGTGAAATATTCCAAATTCCTGTGCACAGAGGCCTCCAACACTACTTTTAGAGCAGAAAATACACATAAAATTATGGTGTACAGCCAGTCTCATGAGCTCGGCTTTAAACATCACACTAACCAAAAAGAATTACAAAAAGCAGAATAGGATCGCCAACTCTAAATAAAACAGAGGGCCGGGGGGGGTAAAACAGTTTGCAGTTTATGCACCTCCTCCTGCCAGTCCCGAAAGCTAGAGAGAGTAAGAGCAAGAAAAACAAAAAGGATTGGCGGTGGGTCAGTGAGCGAGCGCTCACGTGTAGTTACTACAGTCCTATCTAGCTGGTCCTTGGTTACTTTCTACTGAGGACGTTTGTCTCCTAGTCATTATGACGCAGCAACTGACCGGGGCCTGATCTTATTACATGGATCCACGACAGACAGAAGAGAATGTCAAGAATTGGTGGGGGGGCTCCTCCGTCACCCGCATGGAGGGTGCGCGCACACAGAACAAGCTGCTGAATCTCGCCAGTGGTGAAGTCTGTTCAATGGTACAGAGTAAAATAGGTTTAACAGCTGCAGCTTCAGATGGGTGCTTCAGTCAGTAGAGTTATTTTTCGGTGAAAAAGTTGGGGAGGGGGAAGTCATCCTCTTCTGGAACAATGTCAAAGTTCGGCATCAACCTCCTCTGCGTCAAAAAAAAAAAAGGTGTCAGTATTGAGCGTGAATGTGGTTGATGTTGGCACTACACGTTCGATTGTACAAGCGCTGCGATTCCTAGAGGTCACATTTAATTGCACCATAGTTGAAGATATGCCTGTGAGAAATACGTTTTTTTGTATTGGTTTTGTGTTGACCTGCATTAGACATGCTTACAGTCAGTCACATTGTTGCACAGGATTTGAAAAAACCAAAAGGCAGGGATGCAGAAATGTACAAAAATAGACCATAAAAAAAAAAAAAAAATGCCCACTGTGATATAGTGCAGTGCTGCAGTCCATAGGGACAACATGGGCGGATTGCTTCTTGGGGGAGGAAAAACAGTTCCCCGGACGGAAAACATGACGTCGGCCCTTTTCTACATGCAAAACGTCTGCAGGGCTCCGCCCATGCAGCTGTAAAAATGCCACTGCAATACAGACCTTTGGGGAATTCTGTTTTGAAGATAAAAGCTCAGATAAAAGCAAAAGTAAACATATAAAACTGCCGAATAGATAAAATCATGCATAGACTAGTTTTTTAAAACAGCCAGCACTAGTATTGTTTTACACTACACTTTTTATTAGTTCATGGTGGGTGTCTTTAGAAGAAAAGCATATCACCAGCCCGCTGGCACAGGGGCAGAGTGCTGACCTGCGGTGCCAACGGCCCGGGTTTGGGAACGGATCTGGGGACATCGGGGGCGGCTGAGGGAGAGGATTGAGCATCCCGCGACTGCTCTCCTTCTCCAGGGGGGAGGAGGGTAGAGTGTCTCGTGCACTACGGACACCCAGTGGAGGCTGGGTGTACTGTAAGTGCTGGTGCCAGTTCGTGGGGGGGCAGGGGAGGACTCTAGCCATCATTGCATGTCCCTACCCCCCTATAGGGGAAAAATCCAGCCGCCTGCCGAGTCCATGAAGCCAGACCCTCTGCTTTAATCAGCCTCCAGGGCCGGCTCCCCATCCTAATACAGTGCTCATGGCACTTAGGGCCAGGTGCCGCGGCCCTATCCTGGGGGGTAAGCCAGGGGGCTTCAGGGAAGTCACGGCCAAGTTGGAGGTGGAGGCAGAGTGGTCCATGACTGAGCTGATGCAAGGTGGCAGGTAGGCTACAAATAAAAAAAAAAAAAAGAAGAAAAGCATATCACAAATGGATGTTGTTAGTCACTATGGTGACCCACAGGAACTTAAGGCCGGACTGGGCCTATCACCACAGCTCCGAAGAAGATGCACCAATGTCAAAAACATCGGCGTATCCCGTGGTAACCACCACGTCATGGCAAAGAACAGGGACCAGGAAGCAGCTCAGTGGCAGAAAGTAAAGGCGTGCAAGCACAGAGCCATTTAAAATAAGTTCAAGTTCAAGTTTAAGACAGAGAAAGCACTGGGGTTGGATAAATTACACCCCAGAGTGCTGAAGGAACTGGCAGATGTCCTGGTGAAACTCTGGCGGAGCTTTTCAGCATCTCTCTAAGGACAGGGTGGATGACCCAGGACTGGAAGGTGGTGCACATAGTGCCTATCCACAAGGGGAGATCAAGGGAGGTGGCAGGGAACTACAGGCTCATCAGCCTGACATCGGTGGTGGGCAAGGTGATGGAGGGCATTGTCAAGGAGAGGCTGGGGGGGACCTGGAAATGCTGGGATGCATGGACGATAGACAGCACGAATTCGTCCTTGGGAAATCGTGTCAGACAAACCTTGTGGAGTTCTATGACTGGGTGATGAGTGCCTTGGACCTGGGTAGACCGGTGGATGTCCTCTTTCTTGACTTCAGCAAGGCATTTGACTCTGTTCCTCACGGGGGCCTGTTAGATAAGCTGGGAGAAATGGGGGTGGGAAACCAGATGATCAGATGGATAGGCAATTGGCTCCAGGACTGGACCCAGAGGGTCGTGGTTGGCAGGATATTCTCATCCCCAAGGAGGGTCATTAGTGGGGTCCCTCAGGGATCGGTCCTTGGGTCCCTCCTGTTCAATGCCTATGTTTCTGACATAAGGAAGGGTATCAGGAGTGAGATGAGTCTCTTTGTGGAGGACTCAAAACTGGAGGCGGTGGTGGATGGGGAGGAGGGGAAGGTGGCCCTACAGGAGGACCTGGAGGCTCTGGAAAGGTGGTCTAGAAAGTGGCAGCTGAGGTTCATCGCAGGGAAATGCAAGGTACTGCACCTGGGAGCCAGAAACCCAGGCCAAGTGTACACCCGGGGAAGGGGGGATGCTACAAGTCTCGATAGCTGACAGGGACCTGGGGGTGGTAGTGGATGTCAAGATGAACAACTCAAAGACTTGTAGGAGAGCAGTGGCCAGGGCCAACAGGATGCTGGGATGCATTGCTAGGGGGATCACCACCAGAAGGAGGGAAGTGATACTTCTCTGTATAGCTGCTTGGTGAGGCCGCACCTTGAGTACTGCATGCAGTTTTGGAGGCCACACTTAAAGAGGGACATTGAACTCCTGGAGAGGGTCCAGAGGAGGGCAACCAAAATGATTTGGGGCTTGGGGGACAGGACCTATGGGGAGAGGCCCAAAGAGCTAAATATGTACACATTGGAAGAGAGAAGGGACTGGGGGGACATGTTAGAGGTCTTCAGGTACATGAAGGGGGTAAATAGGGGAGGAGCAGTCAGGGTTTCTCCGAAGGAAGGGGGTGCAACTAGGGGCATGGATGGAAGCTGGGGGAGATTCAGGGAGAAAGGAGGAGGTGCTACTTCACTGAGAGGTTGTGGAGCCATGGAATCGCTGCCTAGGGAGCTTGAGAGACAGAGACCATGGAGGGGTTCAGGAGAGGGTGGGACAGGTACAGGGGAAGGGTTCTGGAAGCAAAATCCAGTACAGCGAGAATATCCGGGACTGGGAAGGGAGAAGCCAGAGAGGGCGAGGGGGGCAGCAAGGTCAGCTTCCAGGGTGGGGGCTGACCAAACAAGCAGACACGAAAGACCATTAGGCCTATTCTGCTGGCATTTTAGTATGTTAGTAAGTTAGTATACGGTCCTAGCCCTCTGCACCGTCCGTCATCCCAAAATATTAATTCAATTGCAGCATAAAACCAGGACTAACGACAAATGAAAGATCTCGGTTCTGGGACGGGTGAGACAATAAAGAATTAACAGTGTAATTTATATGGAACTGGGACATTTAAGTACTGTGAAGGCTTTATGAACTGTAGTAAGCGATTCATCCTCACAAATGATATTGTTTTCGCTGTGCTTGTAGTCACTTGAAAATATAAAAAACTTCCTAAATATGAAGTAAACAGTGGTTGAGAGGTCTTTTTGAAAAAAGTGAAGTGCTGATCATTTAAGTTTGCCGCTGCTTTGGCAGTTTGCATGCTCCTGCTATTAGGAGGTGATTAATATTTGCAGTTAACATAGAACTGCCTCTACCTATGTGATTACAGTACTGAAATAGGGGTACTTGCTTTCCAAAAGTGTTGACAAGCCAGGGTTCAGAGCCAATATACAGTCTGAGTGCCACCAATGGGAGACCCTCCAATACTGTGCAAACTGTCCTTCGTGTTCTTTACCTAGCATGAACGGAGTTCATCCACAGCCATGCCAGAGTGGCACCCATGGCACAACAAAACTCAGTCAGTGACTGCACCTCTCACATCATACACACTGTGCTGCAAGTGGGCACCTGAGCTCACGGTTAGGAACATGTGGGAAGTGCAGTTCGTAATACAAGGAGTGTTTTGTTATGTGTGACAGTTTATCATGTTACAGTACTTTATATGTGCTGTGCTCCTGACCATAGAGTCTTTCTCTTCTTGTTGCAGGACCAAACAGTCTTGATAAAAACAGACAGTACAACTGCCATGTAATACATAAGCAAATAGGGAGGTGCCAGACTGGCAAACAGTTGGTGAAAATATACAATCTGGCATACTCACTGAATGCAAGTTTATCTGCAGTCCAAGTAGCAGGCAAGGAGAATGTACTGGCAGATTCACTCAGCGGGATGGTTCATGTTACCCATGATGGTCTCCCAATCACGACGTGCTGCATGCTGTGTTCTAGGTATGGGGAGTACCAGAAATAGACCTGTTTGCCTCACGGGAAAACAGAAAGCTCATCAGTTCTGTTGCAGACTGCCTTCAGTGAAAACTGTTCCATGGGATGCTCTAACCCTCCCAAGGAGGAAAAAGAAGTTGTTTGTGTTCCTTCCATTCTCACTAAGTCACACAGTTCTGTTGAGGTTGAGAAGGCAGTCTGCAACAAGGATTCTAATGGCACCAGACTGGGAAAGGCACTCGTAGTACTAACCTTTGCTGGCAGGGTCACAGAGGATGCCGACTGACCTGTCACTAGGACAGGATCTCCTGGCAGTATATCTGGGCAAGGTGATTCACAAATATCTCAGATCACTTAATGTGGGAGCATGGTTCTTGATGAGCTAGAGTATTCAAGCCTAAATCTGTCCTGCCAAAGCCTAGAAGTTTTGAAAGTTACTTGAAAGCCTCCAACCAGGAAAACTTATAATTCCAAATGGAAAAGATTCAGTATCTAGTGTAATTCTCACCGTATCACTTCACTAACTGAAAATTTATCAGTGGTTGTGGGCTACTTGGTACCTTTGTAGTGCCAGGGCCTACATCTTCCTAGTCTAAATGTACATTTGGCAGCAAATCAGATTTCAGATCAGCAGACAAAGAAAAATCTTTTGCAGCACAGCCAGTGTTCGAGTTTTTTTAAATTCTTGAATATCTTGTGTGTGCCTAAGAGGGAACCAGTACCTCTATAGTATCTGAATTTAGAAACATAGAATTTGATGGCAGATAAGGACCGCTTGACCCACGTAGTCTGCCCATTTTCCTACCTAACAGATAAGCTGCAGATCCTAGTTAATCAACAGCTTAATTCCTCCTACCCCCCACTAGGACTGCTTATGTCTGTCCCATGCATTCTTGAATTCCCCCACTGTTCTTGACTCCATGGCCTCCTCACGGAGGCTGTTCCGTGCATCCACAACCCTCTCTGTGAAAAAATGCTTCCTCGCATTAGCTCTGAGCCGTCCGCCCTCTATTCTTCAAATTGTGCCCCCTTGTTCTTGTACATCTCTTTTTCTGAAAGATGCTACCCTCTTGGACTTTGTTGATTTCCTTGAGGTACTTGAAAGTTTCTATCTTGTCCCCTCTCTCCCTTCTTTCCTCAAGGGTATGCATATTAAGCTCCTTTAGTCTTTCTTCATATGTCTTCTGGTGCAGACCCTGCACCATTTTGATTGCCCTCCTCTGGACAACCTCCACTCTGTCTATGTCTTTGCAGAGATGGGGTCTCCAGAACTGCACACAGTACTCCAGATGGGATCTCACCAACTGTCTGTACAGAAGAATAACAACTTCCTGTTTTCTACTATTGATGCCTCTCCCTATGCATCCAAGTATCCCCCCCCCAGCCTTCCTTACTGCCTTCTCACATGCATCCCAATATCCCCCCAGCCTTCCTTACTGCCTTCTCACATTGCTTGCCCACCTTTAGGTCATCTGATATAATTACCCCCAGGTCCCTTTCCATTTTTTGTTGTCAGTATCTCATCCCCCATTGTGTACTCTTCCCCTGAGTTACATATAATTTGACGGCAAATAAGGACCACTTGGCCCACCCAGTCTGCCCATTTCCCTACCTACTGGATAAGCTGCAGATCCTAGTTAACCAGTTTGTTTCCCAGGTGCATTACCTTGCACTTCTTTGCATTGAATCTGAGCTGCCATACATTTGACCATTCCTCCAACCTTGCCAAGTCCCTTCTCATCCTTTCCACTCCATCTTGTGTATCAACCCTGTTTCAGATCTTTGTGTCGTTACAAAGAGACATACTTTTCCTTCCAGTTCCTCTGCAATGTCACTTATAAAGACATTAAAAGGGATCGGTCCCAGTACTGAACTCTGCGGTACCTCGCTAGTAACCCTCCTTTCTTCACTGTGGACTCCATTTACTACTACCCTTTGTGTCCTGTTGTCTAGCCAATTTTTTATCCAGGCTACCACCTTGTGACCTGCTCCAAAGCTAGCTAACTTGTGTATTAATCTTTTGTGTGGGACTGTATCAAATGCCTTGCTAAAATCTAGGTAGGCCATGTCCCTGGTCTACTACTTTGGTCACCCAGTCAAAGAAATCCAATAGATTCATCTGACATGACCTTCCCATCATGAATCCATGCTGCCTTGGGTCCTGTGCCCCACTGGCCTCTAGGTACTCAACAATTCTTTCCTTCAGAAGTGATTCCATCATTTTCCCTACCACTGAGGTCGAACTGACTGTTCTGTAGTTTCCTGCCTCTGTGTTGCTCCCACTTTTGTGAAGAGGAATCACATCCACCCTCCTCCAGTCCTCAGGTACTACCCCATCCTCCCATGATTTGTTAAAGAGAGTAGTTAGCGGTGTCACTAATTCTACCCTTAGTTCTTTTAGAATTCTGGGGTGAATCCCATCAGGCCCCATTGCTTTGTCCACCTTCAATTGTATTAGTTCTTTCAGAACCCTTTCACGAGTAATGAATCCTCCATTTAAGTCTATGGTTTCTGCAGAGCTCAGATATTTAATATGGAAAACAGTGTTTTAGTAGCCATCACTTTGGCAAGAAGAGTCAGCAAGTTGCAAGCAATTTGTACAGATTCTAACTTTATGGTATTCCATAGGGATAAGGTAGTGCTTAGAACAAATTTTTACCACAGATATGCAAGTCACCTTCCAGTGCGGATGTAGTGTACTGCTTATTATATCCCAGCAGTTAAGAATAACCCAGTGCCAATGTGAAATGGCACTGAAAGAAGAAATGCAATCATACTATAATTATTTTCTTATGCCTGTGTTGTCATTGGGCACCACTCAGTAGTTTTTTTTCCTGTGGGAGAATATCCTTCCAATATATGAAAATCTGGTTATTTGTCCTTGTGTTCTAACAAGCTTACTGGTTTTAAAGAAATGTGAATATTAAACAGTCTGCTATATTTGTACACTACTGCATGGTAACAATACACCTGGCTATCAATTGCCCAGTGGAATGCTGATGTAGGCTAAATTCTATGCAGATATCACAGTTTTCTGACTGTGTTAATGTCCCTAGCAGGATGACTCAATTACCCAGGAGTAAAGAATAAGGGGAAATCGTTTAACCAGGAAAGGCACACTAAGTCAGAGCTTGTTTCCAGGTGCGACCCAGGAGCACAAGGACGTTAATTGACTTGCTCAGGGTCACACAGTATGCAACTGAGGTTTGATGGAATTCAAACACAGGTCTCCAGCTCAGTGAATTATATGCTTTCTGTAATCTTGAAACAAAGGTGATTTATGGGTTTAATACTGATTTTGACATTACAGAATAGGTTTAGACATGGAAAGCAACTACCTGTGTATTTAACACTTACCAATCATCATGTATTCTGAAAAGTGTTCCTCCTTTGCGGGGTTAAAATATGAACCTGAATCTTTATGACAGTGCAAAATGAAGCACTAGGAGGAATACAATGCAGGGTAAGTAATTGGCAATACATGTGCTAATGTAAAAGATGCTTCCTAAACATGGATGGTAATACACAATAGAAGTTTACAGTTTCCGGTGGTTTAAAGTATTATTATAGGACTGCTTTACAGCTGAGTGCTAGGCGAGAGTGCAGTCTGAATTAAGGAGAGCATTTGAGCACTCCAGCCTGTTCAATTTCATTAATTACTATGGAAAATTTTAATCTTCCACTCTACTAGCACTCAACTGAAAGTTATAGTAACTGGCCACTAGATGTCTGCTCTGGTTGCTCACTCTATGCATTTCACTTGATTGTAGAAAGTGACCTAAATCCACAGTCCTGCTAATCACTTTATTGTATTTTTATTCTAAATATTTCTTTTTTTCCTCAGATTCTGTCCTGTTGGGAGGCATTAAAGCAGGAGGCAATGGGAAAAGAAAGGCATCTCACAGGCAGCTTGTCCCAACTATAGACACAGTACGCTATTCATTTCTGACCAGTCTTCTTCTACTGAGCAAACATCCAGTACTTATTACAGGTAATATGCATATCTACAGATATATTGTTGAATGTTATGTGTTATAGCATAATTCCATTGTCCCACTATCACTATCACTATCACTATCACTCTGGAGATCACCTCTCTGGAAGGATAAAGACAGAGTAGAGGCAGTCCAGAGGAAGTTTCATAATGCATCGTTTTTTCAACCAATTTGTTTATTTTTGGTTTCAAGCCTCTGTCTACTGTACAGTAAGTAGTGTAGATAGGCAGTGAACCATAATTTCTGTTTTTCTCTGTGGAAATTGTCATTTCAAACAACATGAAGTCTTGCTATATTATAGACATTAGCAGTTTGATCCAGCTCTAGAACTGCCCCGGAGTGAAATGGTTAAAACCATTCCAAAATAGAATTTTGGCACGAGAGCAGCTCTATCTGTGTCATTTCAAACTTGAACTGTCAGATTCTTTACTCCGCCTCAGTGAACAGTCGCTCCGGAGATTTCTCCTTCTGCTCGGTTCATTTCTCGGTTTAAAAAGTGTTTTCTCGGTTGGATTTAACCGAGAATAGTTTTATTTAACCATAAAACCATTCGGTTCAAGCTCTATCTGTGGTAACCGTAAGTAAATGAAGGTTTTGTCTGTGTGGAACTTGTAAGTTATCGGTTCGGTTTTGAACCGATCAGTGAGTTTAAAACTCATTTAAAACTAAAGTTACTATTTTAGAGTCACGGTTCCGGTTCTTATCGGTTCTAAAAAAATGGATTTATTACGTTTTTCCAATACCCGATGACACGATTGAGGAACCGATAAAGGGTGTCTTCTCTAACACTGCCGTTAAAGGGCAAGTTTTTGGTTAGGCTGGCATTATGTCTGAGAAACCCAAAAGAAAAACCGGGCCCACTGGGTTTCAACACTGTGATGTTGTGGGGAAGTCTTTGCCAAGGCTGACCCACACACCACATGTGTTTGTGTCTGAGTTTGACCACCTCCAGTCAGACTGCCAGGTATGTAAGAATTTCCTGCAGCCACCTGGAAAAAGATTGGGCAGGCTCAGGGCGAGAGGCCAAAAGTCCGCTGACCGGATGGCCAGCCGGTTCGGTGCCAACCGAACCAGAGAATGTACCTCTGACCAGAGCCAGACTTCCTCGGGCAAGAAAAGCTGGTTCTGAGGAACCAATTCCAGTAAAGAAAACAAAGAAAATCAGCAGGTCTGAGTCCAAAATTCCTTCTCCAACTGCTGCAGAGATAACAAAAGCCATACAAATTGTCCAGTCACTGTCTCAGGGTCCGTCCGAACCACCACTATCTGGTAAAGGTCGGTTCGTCCGTTCACAGTGGTTCAGGATTATGATATTGAGAATTTTATGAACCAGAGGAGGGAGGAGGATTATGAACAGTATGAATGTGGCTGGGAAGGCCTGGGTGTGCCCATTGAACGGACATCTCCCAGACAGACCTTTAGAATCTCCCCTATGCTGTCTGAGTCCCCATCTCATTTTATGTTTTATAAAAGTTGCTGAAACCCTCAGCTTCCTTTAGAAGAGGCTGTGGATGAGCAAGAGAGCCTGATTTTGTAGAAATGATGGATATTCCAGAGTCTAGGAGATTGTCTATTCCTTTACATAAGTCTTTTAGAAACAAACAATTAAAATTTTAAAAGCTCCTAATTCTGTGCCTCCTGTAGATAAAAGATGGACAGAAGGTATACATTGTCAGGCCCTGATACAGAATTCCTTTCTCAACAATGCAGTCATGTAGGGGTAGTTCAGGCTGCTGCCTGTGATAAAGCTAATATTCCCTTGGCTTCACATCCTCCTGACAAGGATTCCAGGAAGATTGATGCCATGGCAAAAAAACAGTATGGCAGCCTCTCTGGGGCATGAGCAAGCAAATTATATGGCTTATGTAGCTAGGTATCAGAAATCTAGATGGGATACTGTTATGCAATTGGCCAAGCAGGCCCATGGCCAGCTGGCTAGTGAACTAGAACAGGTGGCTGCTGATGGCATTGAAGCCTCTAAGGTTCAGTTTCATGCTGCTGTGGATGTTAATGATGTTTCCTCTAGGGTCATGGCCACATCTGTAGCTTTTACGTAGGTTGGCCTGGCTCAGGTGTACTAGTTTGTCATAGAATACCCAGACTAAGGCTATGGATTTTCCTGTGGTGGGAAATTCTCTGTTTAGAGAGCAGACAGAGAATTACATGAAGAAGATGGATGAATATAGGACTACTTACAAGAGTGCCCAGGCTAAGGAGCGGCAAGCCACTCCTCAAAGGCATGCCCCCAGGGGTAGTGGTAGGCCTTTTCACAGGCCTTTCTTCCAGACTCAGGCCTCCTCTGCGTATGCTCAGAGGGGCTTCTTCAAGGCAGGGGCAGGCGAGGGGTGGGCAGACCTGCTCCACCCCCAGCCTAAAGCTCCTGCGAGAACAGGCACCTGATGGGGTGCCCAGGGCAGTCTCCTGTACCAGTGGGGGCAGGCTGACACTTCAGTCAGGGTGGGCTTCTTTAACCTCAGACAAGTGGGTTCTGGAAGTAGTAAGCCAGGGTCTGGTTCTCAGCTTCAAAAGTTTCCCAAGTTGAGAAGCAGACTTTTCTACTGCAAGTGCTTCAGAGACCCTCGCTCTGAAACAGAGGTCTCATCCTGTTAGCTCTCAGAGCAGTAGAAGAGTTCCTCCCTGCATCAGGGCAGGGGCCTGTATTCAGATACTTCCTTACCCCAAAAAGACAGGAGAGTGGCGGCCATTTTAGATCTCAGATATCTGAACAAGCATCTTCTGAAACCAAAGTTCAAAATGGTGACTCTGGCAATGATTTTACCTTCCCTAAGGCCAGGGAACTGGCTAGCCTCCCTGGACCTCAAGGATGCCTATTTCCATGTCCTAATCAGAAGATCCCATCGAAAGTACCTCAGATTGAACTGCCCTCAGGTCATTACCAGTTCAGAGCAATGCCCTTGACCTTACCTCTGCTCCAAGGGTATTCACAAAGTGTCTAGCAGTGGCAGTGGCCCCTTAAGGAGGCAGAGGATTGCTGTTTTCCCTATCTAGACGACTGGCTCATTGTAGGCCAGTCCCAGAACAAGTAAAATCTCACCTGCAGGTCACCCAGCAGCTTCTCACCTCCCTGGGTTTTCTGCTAAACCTACCAAAGTCGGTTCTGGAACCAGTCCAGGTACTCACCTTTATAGGGGCAGAATTGGACACAAAGCTAGCCAGAGCCTTTCTTCCCCAGAAAGGGTAAGGAATTTAGTGGCTCTGGCCTCTTCCTTCACTCTGCAGGTCTCTCGACCAGCAAGACACTTTCTGCAGCTCCTGGGGCACATGGCTGCATCCACAGCTGTTGTGCAGGGAGCCAGATTTCAGATGAGAGACATTCAGTTTCACTTGAGAACCTTTTGGTCTCAGAGAAGAGACCCCCTTTCCAAGTTGGTCCCAGTGACTCGAACCTTGATCCTAACTCTCCAGTGGTGGCAGGATCAGAGCAATTTAAGAGCGGGGGTCCCCTTCATTTCCCCTTCTCACGACTTGACTCTCACTACAGATGCTTCCCTTCTGGGTTGGGGAGCCCACATGGGCGACCTTTCCACTCAGGGAGTTTGGTCCCCCCAGGAATCTCTGCTCCACATCAATTTGCTGGAACTCAGAGCTGTCTTTTTAGCTCTTCAAGCTTTTCTGCATCTGTCCACGACAAGGTGATACAAGTCAGAACAGACAACACCACAACAATGTGGTACATCAACAAACAGGGGGCACTCGGTCTTGACCTTGTGCACCGAGGCAATGAAGTTGTGGTCACTGGCCTATTCCTGAACACTTCCCTCATAGCAGTTCATCTTCCAGGGAAGGACAATGTCCTAGCGGATGCCCTCAGCAGGATTTCCCAGGGCCATCACGAATGGTCCCTGGATCCTCAAGTGCTGGGGATAGTTTTTGCCAGGTGGGGCATCCCTCAGATAGATCTTTTTGCAGCCCCAGACAATCACAAACTTCCTCTGTTCTGTTGCAGGCCTCCAGTGCTGGGCTCAGTTCCCCTGGATGCCCTTCTTCTGGATTGGGAGGGGAAGTTCCTCTATGCTTCCCTCCCCTTTCCTCTCCTATTCAAAGTACTAGTCAAAATCAGATCTCAGCCTTGCAGGGTGATTCTGATTGCCCCGGATTGGGCCAGGCAGCCCTGGTACCCACTCCTTCTGTTTCTGACAGTCCATCTTCCCCTGTGCCTCCCCAGGAATCACAATCTGTGACTTGTGCCCAGGAAGGGTTTGGTATCGGACCTCAAATCCCTCAACCTCAAGGCCTGGCTCTTGAGGAGTTAGAGTTGCTGATTTACACCTCTCTCAGGGTGTTCTTGAGATCCTAAGGGCTTCCAGAAAGCCTTCCACTAGAGCTGCTTATAGTTCTAAATGGAAAAGGTTTTCCATTTGGTGTGCTGGAAAAATATTTCCCAGAATCTGCTGAATTGCCCATTTTGTTAGATTACATGGTACATCTTTAATTCCTTGGTCTCAGACCAGCTACCCTGAGAGTTCATTTGGCAGCTGTGTCTGCTTTTGTGTCAACAGGAAAGTCATCCCTCTTTCCTCTCATCCTGTGTTTTCCAAGTTTTTAAGGGATTACTCCATACTAATCCTCCTTTTCGGAACCGCCCCTGCTGGGACCTTAATGTTTGCATTGCCCAGTTAATGCAACCCCTTCTGAACCTCTGTCTTCTGCAGAGCTTAAGTACCTAACTTGGAAAACTGTTTTCTAGTGGCTATCACTTCTGCCAGACACATAAGTGAATTGCAAGCCTTGTCAGTGGAGACTGTCTTTATTTCTTTCCACAGGGATAAGGTAGTCCTTAGGACTAATAGGAAGTTTTGCCTAAGGTGGTTTCAGTTTTCCATCTTAATCAATCTAGCTCCCTTCCAGTATTTTCACTGATCACTCCTCTTCAGTGAGAGGAGGTTGCACAACCTGGATGTTAAGAGAGCTCTTAGTTATTATATAGGCGTACCAAAGGTCACGGTTGAATCCTCCAACTTTCCTTACCTATGGTGAAGTTGGGAAAGGCAAACCTGCCACTAAGAGATCAATAGCCAGGTGGATTGTCTCTTGTATCCAATTTTGTTATCAGAAAGTGGGCAGAGCCCCCCCCCCGGTTTGAGGGCTCATTCTACCAGGGGTACAGCTGCGTCTCTAGCTGCTGCCAGAGATATCCCTTTATTAGAGATTTGCCAGGCTGCTACTTGGAAAACGGTACACACTTTTACCAAGCATTACTCCCCGGATGTCCAGGCCAGGAGAGATGCTCGGTTTGGCACAGCTGTTCTTCAGAGCCTATTCCCTAAGTAGGTTCTGCCCCTCCTCCATGGAGGTACTGCTGTGTATTCTGCTAATGTCTATAATCTAGCAAGACTTCATGTTGTTTGAAGAAAAAATTACTCACCTTAGTAATGTTGTTTCTTCTAATGGAGTCTTGCTATATTATAGACCTCCCCCCCAACCTGCCTCTCAGAACCTCTACTTGGTGGGTGCGGGCAACTTAGTGTGGGCACTACTTATGTCCTGTTAGCATTTTGTCCCTTTGGGACTTTGGAGTGTGTATGTGCGCGTGTGTGTGTTTTATTATACTTATGTTCCATTTTCATATTATTAGAATGGTGTTAGTATTTCTGGTCCCCTGACTTGAGTCTTGGGTGTTGGGACCATCAATGGTTGTTATTATTTAGGTAGCCATTTGGCTAGTGTAGGTTACAGCTTCCACACAGACCTTAGTGAGTTTGGCTCGTAAAGATCTGACAGTTCAAGTTTGAAATGACACAGATAGAGCTACTCTCGTGCCAAAATTCTATTTTGGAATGGTTTTAACCATTTCACTCCGGGGCAGTTCTAGAGCTGGATCAAACTGCTAATGTCTATAATATAGCAAGACTCCATTAGAAGAAACAACATTACTAAGGTGAGTAATTTTTTCTTTTGGTTCCTTTGTGGTCAGTCCGGTTGGGATCCGACCTTTTGTGTTTAAATTCACATTCTGAGTTTATAGTAGTGGTGTGCCAGTTCCTATTGGTTTCAAAAAACCCAAACTTTTTTTGATTTCTTTCCAAAACCTGTGACACGGTTGGTAACCGATAGGGGTGTATTACCTGGCAAAAAAAGCTGTAAAAGCTAATTTTTCTAGCTTGGCCATGTCTGAGGAACCCAAGAAAAAAAATGTTCCCACTGGGTTTCAACACTGTACAGAGTGTGGGGAGGCCTTTGCTAAGGCCGACCCCCCCACAACCCCAACCTCATCTGTGTTTATTGTCTGAAGTTTGACCAGCTCAAAACAGACTGCCAAATCTGCAAACATTTTCCTAATTCCACCCTGGAGAAAAGATTGGGTAGGCTAAAGGAAAAGGAGGCCGAGAAGTCCGCTGATCTGGATGGCCAGCCTGGTTTGGTTCCAACCGAACCTGAGGAGGTGCCCACTGACCTTGGCGAGACATCCTCAGACAAAAGGAGAGCTGACCCTGAGGGGTCGATTCTGTCAAAAAGATGAAAAAAAATCAGCCGGTTCGGATCCAGCACCCCTTACTCCAACCGCTGAAGTAATAGACAAAGCGTGTGGTATAGTACAATTGCTTTGTCTGGTTCCATCCGAACCGGCGCCGTCGGTTAGGTGCTCGGTTCGGTCAGATCCAACTCCATCAGGTTATGATCTGGATGCTTACTATGAATTGGAGTGGGAGGGGGACGAAGAAATACCGGATGATGATTATGATGATAATGATTATGGAGGTCTGGATGAGCCCAATGAACCAGACATCTTCCCAGGCAGACCCTCCAATGTTTCCCCTTCAAGGCTTTCTGAGTCCCCATCTCACTTTTTGTTTTACAAAAAGATGGCCGAAACCCTCCAGCTCCCTGTGGTTGAAGCTGTTGAGGAGGCAGAAGAGCCTGATTTTGTGGAGATGATGGACATCCCCGAGTCCAAGAGGTTGTCTGTTCCCCTCCATAAATCCCTGGGGAAGCAGACACATTAAGATTATACAGACTCCAAATTCTTTACCTCCTATGGATAAGAGAATGGACAGAAGGTATGTGCTGTCAGGCTCAGGTACGGAGTTTTTGACTAGCCATTGCAGCCATGTTTGGGTAGTACAGGCTGCAGCCTGTGACAGGGCAAATATACCTTTGGCTTCACACACCCCAGATAAAGACTCCAGGAAGGTGGATGCCATGGCCAAGAAACAATACTTAGCATCCTCCTTGGGACTCAAGCAGGCTAATTATATGGCCTACACAGCCAGATACCAGAACTCCAGGTGGGATTCAGTTCTGGAACTGACTAAACAGGCTTCCCCCAGCTAGCCAAAGAGCTGGAGGAGGTGGCTGCTGATGGAATTGAGGTATCCAAAGTGCAGTTTCATGCTGCTGTGGACTCCAGTGATGTGGCATCAAGAGTCATGGCTACATCTGTGTCTCTCAGGAGACATGCTTGGCTCAGATATACTAGCCTTTCGCAGGATACCCAAGCCAAGGCTATGGATTTCCCTGTAGTAGGTAACTCTTTTTGGGGAGCAGACAGAGGCCTATATGAAAAAAATGGACCAGTACAGGACCACCTACAGGAGTACACAGGCCAAAGAGAGGTAAGCCACTCCTCAGAAGCAGCAGTCTAGGGGCAGGGGCAGGGGCAGGCCTTTCCACAGGCCTTTCTACCAAACTCAGGCCTCCTCTCCCTTCCCACAGAGGGGGTTCTTTTGAGGGAGAAGCAGGAGAGGGATGAGCAGGGCTACATCCTTTTCCCAGTCCAAGGCTCCTGCCAAGCAGATACCCTGATGGTGTCACCCCGGGTCGACTCCCCAACTCCAGTAGGAGGCAGGCTGGCTTACTACTTCCAGAAGTCTGTTACCTCAGACAGGTGGGTCCTGGAGGTAGTAAGCCAAGGACTGGTCCTCCATTTCAAGAAGTTTCCAGAAATGAGTGTCAGATCTTTTCCACCTACAAACATCTCCGAAACCACTGCTTTAGAAGCAGAGATCTCATCTCGGCTAGCTCTCAGAGCCGTGGAGAGAGTTCCTACTCTACACCGGGGCAAGGGTCTGTACTCCAGATATTTCCTTACCCCAAAAAAGACAGGGGAGTGGCGACCCATCCTGGACTTGAGATATCTGAACAAACACATCTTAAAACCAAAGTTCAAAATGGTGACTCTGGGGGTAATTCTTCCCTCTCTGAGGCTGGGGGATTGGTTAGCATTCCTGGACCTCAAGGATGCCTATTTCCACATTCCTATCAGGTGCTGCCACAGAAAGTACCTCAGGTTCAAGTTGCCTTCTGGCCATTATCAGTTCAGAGCCATGCCTTTCGGCTTAACATCGGCTCCAAGAGTGTTTACCAAGTGCCTTGCCATTGTAGTGGCCTCCCTCAGAAGGCAGGGGATCTCTCTATTCCCATACCTGGACAACTGGCTCATTGTAGGACAGTCTCCAGACCAGGTCAGGTCAGCTCTTCAGGTCACTCAAGATTTGCTCAGTTCTCTGGATTTTCTTCTCAATCTGCCAAAGTCGGTTCTCGAACCAGTCCAACTCCTCACTTTCATAGGAATAGAGCTGGATACTGTTCAAGCAAAAGCTTTCCTCCCATTAGTAAGGGTGAAAGCCCATACAGATCTTGCTTCCTCTTTTCATCCTCTGGTCTCTCGCCCAGCAAGACATTTTCTTTAGCTACTAGGCCACATGGCAGCTTCCACTGCAGTGGTACAAGGAGCCAGGTTCCAAATGAGGGACATTCAGTTTCACCTAAGGTCTTTTTGGTCTCAGAAACAAGATTCTCTCACCAAATTGGTTCCAGTGGCTCAGGCTCTGGTCCAAGCTCTCTAGTGGTGGCTGGATCAGGACAATCTCAGACAAGGTGTCCCATTCTTCACTCAGTCTCATTCAGTGGTACTGACCACGGATGCTTCTCTCCTGGGCTGGGGAGCCCACCTAGGACCTCTCACAGCACAGGGTGTTTGGCCTCCACAAGAGTCTCTCCTTCATATCAATCTTCTGGAACTCAGGGCAGTATTCCAAGCCCTTCAGGCATTCTCGGACTCAGTAAAGGACAAGGTGGTTCAGGTCAGGACAGACAACACCACCACCTTGTGGTATATTAACAAGCAAGTGGCACTCAGTCTACGGGCTTGTGCACAGAGGCCAAGAAAATATGGTCTCTGGCCTACTCCCTGCAAACCTTCCTAATTGCAGTCCACCTCCCAGGGAAGGACAGTGTGTTAGCAGATGCTCTGAGCAGAATCTCCCAGGGCCATCACGAATGGACCTCGGATCCCCTCATACTGAAAGTAACCTTCACCAGGTGGGGCACTCCAGAGATAGATCTCTTTGCAGTCCCAGACAATCATCGACTTCCCCTCTTCTCATGCAGACCCCCAGTCCTAGGAACTGTTCCCCTGGATGCTCTGATACTGGATTGGGAAGGCAAGTTCCTTTATGCCTTTCCTCCTTTTCCCCAATTGTTCAGAGTTCTAGTCAAGATCAGGTCACAACCCTGCACAGTGATTCTACTGGCTCCAGACTGGGCCAGACAGCCCTGGTATCCTCTGTTGTTGTCCCTGGCGGTCTCACTCCCCCGTCTCTTCCCAAGAGACACAACCTCCTAACCTCCTCTCATGGGAGGATCTAGTACCCCAATCTCCAGTCTCTCAATCTCAAAGCCTGACTCTTGAAGAGTTAGAATATGCAGGCCTGCATCTTTCTCACAGAGTTTTGGACATCCTTAAGGTTTCTCGGAAACCCTGTACCAGAAAAACTTATAATTCCAAATGGAAAAGATTCAGCATT
Organism: Neoceratodus forsteri; assembly: GCA_016271365.2. Taxonomy (NCBI): domain Eukaryota; kingdom Metazoa; phylum Chordata; order Ceratodontiformes; family Ceratodontidae; genus Neoceratodus; species Neoceratodus forsteri. The sequence goes on from CM057451.1 coordinate 245,741,397, forward strand.
TGGTGTTCCCATAAGGATATTCTACCAGATGCTGCTAGCATTGCTACACTTTTGGATTACCTAGTTCACCTCACTGGCTTAGGCCTTAGACCAGCCACTTTAAAGTTCACCTAGCAGCTGTCTCTGCAGTCCTGTCAGCAGGAAATGGCTCTTCTCTGGCTTCTCACCCTGTCCTTGCTAAGTTCTTTAAAGGTCTGGTTCATATCAACCCTCCTTTTAGAGAGCCTACTCCGGCTTTGGATCGCAATATTTGCATTGCTCAGCTTATGCAGCCACCTTCTGAACCTCTGGCTTTGGCCGAGCTTAAGTACCTGACCTGGAAGACTGTGTTTTTGGTAGCTATCACTTCTGCCAGGTGAATTAGTGAATTACAGGCCCTGTTAGTTAAACCTGATTTTATCTCATTCCATAGAGATAAGGTGGTTCTCAGAACCAATAGGAGGTTCTTACCCAAAGTGGTCTCAGATTTCGATCTGAACCAATCCATGTCTCTTCCTGTGTTTTTCACTTATCATTCTTCTTCAAGAGAAAGAAGATTACATAGTTTGGATGTTAAGAGGGCACTTAGCTACTACATTGAGCATACTAAGGCACATAGGAATGACTGTCTCCAATTGTTTCTCACTTATGGTGAAGTGGGGAAAGGTAGGCCTGCTACTAAGAGAACTATTGCCAGGTGGATTGTCTCTTATACACAGTTCTGCTATGACAAGCTAGGCAAAACACCTCCCTCAGGCCTGAGGGCTCATTCGACTAGGGGTACAGCTGCTTCTCTGGCTGCTGCCAGAGATATACCCTTGTTAGGGATCTGCAAAGCAGCCACCTGGAAAACAGTCCATACTTTCACCAAGCATTACTCTCTGGATATCCAGGCTAGGAGTGATGTGAGGTTTGATACAGCAGTACTGCCGAGCCTATTCCCAAAATAGGTTTGGTACCCTCCTCCAAGGAGGTACTGCTTGGTAGTCTGCATATGTCAGAATACAGCAAGACTTCATGTTGTTTGAAGAAAAAAATACTCACCTTAGTAATTGTGTTTCTTCTAATGGAGTTTTGCTGTATTTTGACCTCTTCGCCACCTCCTCTCTCAGAACCTAGTTTTGGGATATGGGCTGGCAGGTACAGTGTTGCACTTCAGGGGTGTACTTTGCACCCCTCCCCTTCAGGATGGGGTGGTGGTGGTTGTTGTTAAGTTTTACTTAGATTATATATCTTGTTCACTACCTGTTTTTTCTCTTGGGTTCTCGACTTGAGTCTTCTGGACCCAAGTTGTTGCCTGTTGGCTTATATGTTTTACAATTTCCACACTGGAAGTGTGGTTAGTTAGTTTGCTTGTAAGAACCTGATGGTTACACTCTGAGGCACCACAGACAGAGGATTGAAATTTGAGCTCGAGCTCAACGTTCAATGCCTTGCATAGAAATTAACTCTTTCCTCTCCGGAGCAGTTCAAGTGCTGGGGCTAACTGCATATGTCAGAATACAGCAAGACTCCATTAGAAGAAACACAATTACTAAGGTGAGTAATTTTTTCTTCCCCATTACTACAGACCATACCTTTGCAGAATGGAGAAGGGTAGGACTCCAGTATTATAGGTAGTTCCTTCCCCGGGAGGGTATTGTCTCATTTGAAACCCTCAGATCAACTTATGGTTTAATAGCTAGTGACCTTTACAGATATAATCAGGCTAAAAACTACCTTTTGAGACAGAGGGATATGGTGCCTAAATTTCCAGACCCTATCTCAATATTCTGGAAATATCTTGAAGATACTATATCTGGTCATGTATAGGGACACCAGGTGGGACATTTACACCGTATCCTCAGGGACGGGATGAGCGATTTGTCATTTTCAATTTTAAAAAGTTGGTGTAGGGATCTTGAAGTAGAAATTTTAGAACAGGATTGGATGCAAGCTTCCCCATTGGCATGCAGGATAACTCATTCTACTATATGACGTGAATTCGCCTGGAAGTGTTGAGTTAGGTTCTTTCGTTCCCTGGCCATTCTTACCAAATATCTCCCCTCCTCATACAGTAGGTGCTGGAGAAATTGTACGTGTTCATATCTTTTGGATGTGCCCATGGTTGACACCTTATTAGTGTATTTTACAACAAGAGATATCGGACTGTCTGGGTGAGAGGATAGAGTTAACTGCTGAGATGGTGTTATTAGCTTTATTTCCCCACCCAATCGCCCATCTTGGTACCAAACATTATTACCTATTTATACCTTAGCAGCCAAAAAGGCTATAACAAGATGATGGATGTCACCAGATGTACCCACTGTAAAGGACTGAAGGGGGCTGGTCTCTAATATTTATTACATGGAATCCCTAATGGCTACACTTCATAACAAACATTCAGTGCATGAGGTGTTCTGGAGGCCATGGGTGATATATACAGTGGGCTGGATATTCAAACTGCGCTATTTTGTGGCACAAGCCCTTGCGCTGCACAAAATAGTTGTGCAGGGGTGTGTCCAGAGTGATATTCAAAGGAGTTGCGCCCTTGAGCAACTCTTTGAATCACCCCACAACCACAGCCACTGTGCGTAAGCGCAGTGGAACTTCTGCGCCCCGCAAGTTGTCGAGTGGAGCATTCAACTATGCGGTGGGCGCCAAGTACCATTCGCCATGTGCAAAATCCCATATTCAAGGTACATGCAAATGGGGCCATAATTCATGCAAGGCGCGGGGGCCATTTGCATCTGATTATGGCCCCATATGCATGCCATTAGCATGCAGGTGCGCCGATCCCCGAGGACTTGTGCCCAGCCATCGGGGACCGATGCCCCCTGCAGCCCGATCGCGGGCGAAACAGTGTACAATCCCCACCACCACCACCCACTGGCCCGATCGGGGGCATAGTTTAATCCCCCCCCCACCCACCAGCCCGATCGCGGGCAGCAATGTGGCTCCCCCGGCCCCCGAACGTATCCCTGGTGGTCCAGTGGACCGAAAAGCCCGATCGCGGGCAGTGGTTGTTAAAACACCCCGCGTTCATCCCTGATGGTCAGTGGACGAAAAAGCCCGATAAGTGGGCAGTGGTTGTTTAATAACCCCCTCCTGCGAATTCATCCCTGGTGGTCAGTGGCACATCCGATCGTGGGATGTATATGTTGAACAACCCCGAACATAGCCTGGTGGCTAGTGTCCCCCCCCACCCACCCACCTGAGCCCCACCCGCTTGCCCAGCGGCGAGATGAACCTGATCGCTGCCAGCGATAGGGCTGTGAGGGGCACAGGGACTGAGTTGAGGGGCCAACCACGGGTGGCGACTGCAATGTTACGCCCTGCAATGCGGCAGCCTCACCTGTGGGTGGCCCTCAAATAACCTTTTTTTGGCTCAAAGTTGTGCAGGCGCGGGTTGGGGTTGCGCCTGCACAGCTCTGCACAGCCCTGCTGAATATCGGGCTGTGCAGTTTATCATAGTTCCTCCCCTCCAGTTCAGCATCGTTCATTTGCATTGCTGCTGTTGCTCAGCATGTTTTCTGTGGTGCAACTGCCTCCTGCTGAATATGGCAGAATGGAGCAAGTTCGGACTTGCGCAGGCACAACCCTATTGCGCATGGCGCTACCCTTTTGAATATCTGGGCCAGTATATATATATATCTCAAGACATGATCCTTATTTTATTCCTTGAGGTGTCATTATATAGCAGTTTGTAAATGCCTGAGGAAACTTGGGTCGGAGTACAATATACAGGGGCAACCTTCACTTAGATAATACAAGCTGTTGTCACAGGAACGATCATTTAGGACATAGCACAGAGGGGGGTGAAATGTTTGTGAAATAATAAGCACAGTCATATTGTAAACATATTTAAAAGACAAAGAACCTCTGTGCGCAAACACTGAGGCAAGGGTTACCCCGAAGGGCATTTGGCTGGGAAGCCAAGTTTCAAGAAAATACAAAATCACACATGCCCCCACAATGCAAAGCATCATGGGCTGCATATGCAAATCACCACAGAATGTTATGCTGGTCCAACTTTAAGCAGAATTGCATGGTGCGGAAAGGCCTCTCACACAGTTTGCAAAGGGTGCTAACAGAAGACATAGACACGTGTTTCGTCCTACCAGGACTCATCAGTATGCCTCGTCTGTTTGACACCCCAGTGGAATGGACCAGCTACCCTAGTCCTGGTAGGACGAAACACGTGTCTATGTCTTCTGTTAGCACCCTTTGCAAACTGTGTGAGAGGCCTTTTGGCACCATGCAATTCTGCTTAAAGTTGGACCAGCATAACATTCTGTGGTGATTTGCATATGCAGCCCATGATGCTTTGCATTGTGGGGCATGTGTGATTTTGTATTTTCTTGAAACTTGGCTGTAAAATGCTCTTCGGCAACCTTGCCTCAGTGTTTGCGCATTTAGTGTCTTTTGTCTTTAAATAGTTTTTATTTTAATGGGTTCACCATTAAATATCCAAGGCACACTGCCTCTAGGGTAGCTGGTCCATTCCACTGGGGTGTCAAACAGGCGAGGCATACTGATGAGTCCTGGTAGGATGAAACACGTGTCTATGTCTTCTGTTAGCACCCTTTGCAAACTGTGTGAGAGGCCTTTCGGCACCATGCAATTCTGCTTAAAGTTGGACCAGCATAACATTCTGTGGTGATTTGCATATGTAGTCCATGATGCTTTGCATTGTGGGGCATGTGTGATTTTGTATTTTCTTGAAACTTGGCTTCCCAGCCAAATGCCCTTTGGGGTAACCCTTGCCTCAGTGTTTGCGCACAGAGGTTCTTTGTCTTTTAAATAGTTTTTATTTTAATGGGTTCACCACAATATATCCAAGGCACACTGCCTCTAGGGTAGCTGGTCCATTCCACTGGGGTGTCAAACAGACGAGGCATACTGATGACTCCTGGTAGGACGAAACACGTGTCTATGTCTTCTGTTAGCACCCTTTGCAAACTGTGTGAGAGGCCTTTCGGCACCATGCAATTCTGCTTAAAGTTGGACCAGCATAACATTCTGTGGTGATTTGCATATGCAGCCCATGATGCTTTGCATTGTGGGGGCATGTGTGATTTTGTATTATCTTGTAAACATGTCATTTTATTCAAAAACAATGGCTTAGATTTATAATCATCAATTACATAAAAAAGTATTGTAAAGGAGTTTCATGCTGGAAGCCAGTATTGTTGACTGTAACTGACTTGTGGTCACATCCATTAAATAAAAAGAAATTAAAAAAAAAAATGGGAGTTAGAATCAACATTTATTTCACATCTGACTACCTGTTAAAATCTCCCCCCACCTGGTACACAGTTAAAGGGACCCCAGAATGATCTCCCTTCCCTGGCTCCCTTATCTTAAGGTTGCTGGTACTAAAAGCCAGGGGGTCCCCTCTGTTTGGCTAACATGCTGGAGATGCTGGTGTCGGTGAAACGTGTGGAGGCTTTCAAGGTCTGGTTCCAGCATTCACAGAAGTAACAAGTTAGTCCAGTGAGTCCTCCACACACAGTCCAAGAGGGAGAGAGAGACCCTCCCCAGCAACCTGCCACCAACCATAGTACTGGCTGCTAAGTTGCCAAAAACTAGGAGCCCAGAGCCATTGTCATCCTGGTCCTAGACTGGTATTTCAGTGATTCTGACTGAGCATAAACAAATCCAACTCTAGGCATCACAATCCTCCTTACTCTTCCCTGAGTGACCTGGGAAAAATGTGCTAATGAGGTGAGGAGGTGTTCGAATTGGGACTTGGGAGGGTTGGAAACTAAGGGCACAAAGGAGGAAAATCACTGCAGCAACAAGGTGACAGCTTCGGCATTCTGGGGCCCTGCACTCTCCCTGTACTAACCAGATCCAGTTCTGACAAAGGGAGCAATGTGGCCCCCTTGAATAGCCTTGGCATGAGGGAGATAAGCAGGAACGACTAGATGTGTGCATACATATTGGGGGGAAGAAGACCAGCAGTTCATTGAGTTATACCCTGCCACATGCTCACTGGGAATACACTGCCTCCCCATTTTCCTCAAAGTACTTGTCTAGTCTAAGATTGAAGAGGATTATAGTATCAGCTGATACACATGCTCTGGCAGTCTGTTTCAAGTGTTCACCACTCATTCTGTGAAGTAGTTCTTTCTGATCTTCCTGGACATAAGTCTCCACCACTCATTCACACTAGTGGGATTAGGGCCGGAGGCACTAGGACCCATCGGGAGCAAACTTTTTTGCTGGAGGGTCGGTGCGAGAGAGCCAGCGCGCCCAGCGAGACACGGCTTTTGACTGCGGCTTTCGGTAACGACCTTCTCGGCGCCGACCCTCCAACCCGCCTCAGTTCCTTTTTTCCCGCCCCGAAAGCGCTTCAGTATACGACGCCGTCAGTTTGAAATGGAGTCAAACTTCAAACTAGCGCTAGTTTTCAGTTTGTTTTGTAACATTATCACGATAGTAGTATCGCTAATTTTATTCTATTTTCAAAAATTTTCTAATATCTTAAATTTAACTTACTTGAAGAAGTCTCTGCCTATTGGACGGAGTCGACATGAGCAGGTCAGGTGACGTAGGAGACCAGATGAAAGCTGTTCAGTCAGACGGGCTGGGTCCGGGTCAACCTCCTTCTCAAGAAACTCAGCGGGTTCCATAACGGTCAGTCCGATGCCGGGATGGGCAGTCCCCGTCGGCATAAAAATAAACGGTCGCTTTCACGGCACCGCTCGCCTCGAGCTCTTCTTCGCCCACTGGTCAAAAAGAGAAGGCATCACCGAGGTACGCCTTGGTATGTCTGCGTTTATCGTCGGTTATCACTGCTAGTTGCGGTCTCCTTCGAGTCGCCAACTTGTAATCGCTGCTTCGGCATCGGAGCCCCTCCCGCCTATAGGTAGGGCTCCAGATGAGCAGTTTCATCAGTGGGCCGCTCTTATGGAGCGATGGGCTCGGAGGTTGGTTCTTCTGCCTGGCTCGGTTGCCTCGGAGCCCTCGGGCCCCTCCGGCGATCAGGTAGGGCGGTTGGACCTTCCTAGTCGTGCGGCGCCTTCTTCGGTGCCTGCGACTCCGTGCTTAGGTGTTTCCCCCCCTCACATGGCTGCGGCGCAGGGGGCCACACCGATGCCCTTATCTCCTGTTTTTTTCCTTCTCTGCTTCCAGGTTTCTGGGGCTTTTCCGCACCTTCTGGGCGTCTGTTGGCTTTTGGCGCGTTTTGGTGCCGATGGGTCTTCGGAGTCGTCCTCGGCGCCGTTGGATCTGGCGGCGCCGTGGTGCGGCGCCGCGCTTGCGCGCTATGTTTTGGCGGTGGCGCCAGGCGGCGCCTGTCTTACGCGGCGCCGTTTGTGCGCCGCCTGGGGTTTTTGTGCCGCTTATGGGTCGCGTTCTTCGGCGCTGCAGCGCCCGGTGCCGCCCTCGGCCCGCTTTGCTCGCCTTGGCGCCGGGGTCCTCGGGACTCTCCTTGTTTTTCTGATATTCCTCCTCTCTAATTTTCATTCCTTTCCTGTCCAAACAGTCCTTTCTGGACCATCAGGAGATGATGTTGAGCCTGACCCAGACCTTCGGTTGGGTGATGAAGTGGAGGAAACAGGATCTTTCTTTGCTACAGAGCCTGTGGTGAGGACCTGTCCTTTAAGTCTCTGTTGAAGAACCTGAGATCCACTCTTTCTCTCCAGACTACAGACATCGATCCTGGGAAGATGTTAAGACTCCAGTACCTTCATGCTTCGGAGATCCCTACGGATTTGACTCCTCCGATCCAGCCTTCCTTCGAGACGCTGTCTCAAATGGTATGGAATAATCCTGCTCTTAATCCTTCAGTGGCTAAATCCATTGATAAGAAGTATTCAGCTCCCAAGGATCGTCCTATTTTGGCATCCCAAGCATTTGCGGATCCTATTGTAGTCCTGGCAGAGAATGACAAGGTCGTTCTTCCTCAAACTACTTCAGCTCGACTTATTAACAAAGAGTCTCGTAGATTGATACATTAGGTAAGAGAGTCTTTGCTGCCTCCACTTAAGTATGCGTGTTGCCAGTTATCAAGGCTATTTTTCTCAGTATGAGTATATCCTGTGGCACTCTATGAAAAGAATGGTTGAAGCTCTTCCAGATTGGACTCCAAGTCAGAGCTTCTATTGACCGTTACTAGAGGTATTGAATCCAATAACCAACAAGTCAAAGCCGCCATGGACGCTTTCTCGCTTCTCGTTCAGCTGCTGCAGGATTTGTACTCGCGCCATTCCTGGCTGCGTTCTTGAGCTTCACGAATGATGCTCAGCAGCAGGTAATGGCGCTGCTTTTGATGGCACCTATCTTTTCGGCCCTCAGGGTGGAGCAAGCCTTAGAAGCCTCCCAAAAGACTAGATCGGCCATTAAATTGGCCAGACCTCCGCCTGCCCTCTCGGGCATGCGAACAGACGTCCAGTTTCAGTCGTCAGTCCTTTCGAGGCAGAGGCAGGGGAAGTCCCATAAAAGCCAACCTGCCCAACCTCAGAAAAAACGAGCAGAGCGAGGCCTAAAGCCCCAGCGCCACCTTATGAGTTGTTGGCCCAGGTTCCATCCACACTGCCCGAGATGGAACTTTCTCTCCGTGGAGGTCGTCTGATGTACTTCTACAACGAGTGGAAGTTCATAACTTCATTGGATCAGCATTATCAGTTCAGAGTCCTGCCTTTTGGGCTATCCTCGGCGCGCGAGTTTTTACAAAGTGTTGTGCAGTTCTCGCGGCGCATCTCAGGAACGGCGGACTCCGAGTCTTTCCCTACCTGGACGATTGGCTTCTAGCAAGCCCGTCCAGCACAAGGACTTTGGAAGCCGTGCAAACGACTTCTCGTTTTCTCACATCCATGGGAGCTCTGCTGAATCTGAAAAAAATCCCAACTGCAGCCCTCCCAGAGGCTTCTTTTCTTAGGGCCTTCAGACACCTCTTCCGCGAAGGCTTTCCTTCCAGAGGACAGAAGACTCGACATCCTTCGGATGGCCCGTTACATCGGGGAGAACCAATCGGTTACAGCTCTCTCGATGCAACGCATGTTGGGTCTCATGGCGCCCTCGGTGTTCACTGTACCCCTGGCCCGGTTGCACATGAGAACCACCCAATGGATGCTCTCCACTCAGTGGTCTCCGACCCTCTCACCCCAGTCTTATCCCATCAGGTGACGCAACCCCTTCAAGGTCTCTCACCTGGTGGTCTCAAGAGAGCAATCTCCTCAAGGGTTCCCCTTTGCTCTTCCGACCATCAGATCTCCATCACCACAGACGATCGCTAATGGGATGGGGAGCTCATGTCTCTCCTCCACACTCAAGGTGTATGGACTGTTCAATCTCTCATCTCCACATAAATGTCTTGGAGATGAGAGCGGTCCTCTATGCGATCCGAGCTCTGAAGGATGTCCTTTGTCACAAGAACATTCTCCTCAAACGGACAACAAAGCTGTGATGTATTACATCAACAAGAAGCGGTGCTCACTCTTATCCCTTTGCAGGAAGCAATGAGGGTATGGGAGTGGTGCTTGGAGCACAAGTCTCAGATTCAAGCGGTTTATCTGCCAGGTATACAAAACGACCTAGCAGATCACCTCAGCAGAACGGAGGCAGACCCTCACGAGTGGTCTCGACCCAGCTGTAGCTCGGTCCCTGTTCAAAGAGTGGGGAACCAGACCTGGACCTTTTGCATCCCCACTCAACGCAAAACTGCCTCTCTTCTGCTCCAGAAATCCAGGGCCTGGCATTTTCTGTCAGGATCCGTTCAGGCTGCGGTGGACAACGTCCTTTTCGCCTTTCCACCGCTTTCTCTAATCCAGAGAGTACTCCTCAAGTTAGTCTCAGGGACCAAGATGATTCTCATTGCTCCCTCCTGGCCTCGACAACTATGGTTTCCTCTACTCAACAGTATGTTGGCAGCCTCTCCGAGACCACTTCCCTTGCAAGTCAATCTCTTGACCCAGGGTTCGTTGATCCATCCCAACCTGAAATCACTTCACCTTCATGCTTGGCTCCTGAAGAGATAGAAGTGAATCGGTTCAACGTCTCCCGTAGAGTCTCGAGCATCCTTCTGGCTGCTCGGGAGCCAGCCACACGGAAAACATACGCATCCAAATGGAAGCGTTTTTCTCTCTGGTGTGCAAAGTCCTCTTGGAACCCCTTTTCCTGTCCTCCTGACAAGGTTCTGGAGTATCTTTTGGACCTATCTAACTCAGGTCTTCAGTACTCCACAGTTAAAGTTCACCTTAGTGCCATCTCAGCGTTCCATGAGCTGGTTTCATCCCTGACTCTGGCTCAGTTACCTATGGTGAAGAGATTTCTTAAGGGGATTCTTCATACCAGACCCCCTGTTAAGCGTCCAGTTGCAGCCTGGGACATTAACCTGGTGCTGGACATGCTCACTCGGAAGCCTTTCGAACCCCTAGCTACCTGTGAGCTAAAATTTCTTACCTGAAAGACTGCCTTCCTGGTGGCCATTACCTCAGCCCGCAGAGTCTCTGAGATACATGCCCTGGTTACAGACCCTCCGTATACTGTCTTCCATAAAGACAAAGTAGTTCTCCATTCATCCTAAATTTCTTCCCAAGGTTGTGTCAGAATTCCATCTAAACCAACCTCTGGTACTTCCCGCTACTTCGCTAATTTCCAAAATGAAGGGAACAAGCTCTTCATTCCTTGGATGTTAAGAGAGCCTTGCGGTTCTATTTGGACAGAACCAAGGATGTTCGCAAGACTCAACAACTCTTTGTTTCTTTCAGCGACACCCGGCTGGGTCAACCTGTCGCTATCAGATGCATCTCATCATGGTTAGTGGCATGCCTTCGACATTGCTAATCCATGGCTCAGGTTAAATTAGAAGGTAGAGTGTACGCTCACTCTACTAGGGCGGTCGCGGCATCCCTGGCGGAAATTCGCAATGTTCCAATTGCAGATATCTGCAACGCCGCCACCTGGAGCTCAGTGCATACCTTCGTTAAGCACTATGCACTGGATGTTCATGCCAGGCGACATTCCGCATTCGGCAGAACCATCCTTAATGGGCTTCTACCTTAGACATGTGAGCTCTGGCTCTCCTGCCGCCCTTTTGGGGGATTATCAGCTTGGTACTCTCCCACTAGTGTGAATGAGTGGTGGAGACTTATGTCCAGGAAGATAGGAAAATTACGACTCACCGTAATTCTTGATCTTCTTGGACGAGTCTCCACCACTATTCACACGCCCACCCTCCATCCCCCAAGCTCACCGCTGTGTTGGTCTTCACTCCCTCAAATCTTTAGGCCGTGAGGACTTCTTTACTGACTCTTCTTACACGGGTCATACGGACCATCTTATGTCCGTGTTTTTAATGTTACAGTTACTCTTTACGTTAGTTGCGCTGCACCTCCTTGGTAAAAAAGGTACTGAGGCGGTTGGAGGGTCGGCGCCGAGAAGGTCGTTACCGCTCGAGCCGCAGCTCGCGGCACCGTGTCTCGCGGCGCCGTCTCTCGCACCGACCCTCCAGCAAAAAAGTTTGCTCCCGATGGGTCCTAGTGCCTCCGGCCCTAATCCCACTAGTGTGAATGAGTGGTGGAGACTCGTCCAAGAAGATCAAGAATTACGGTAGGTACGTAATTTTCCTATCTTTCCATTGAATCTTCCTCCCTCCAGTGATGGTGAGTATCCCTTTTTACTTTAATCCCTGAGCATGTTGAAGGTCTGCACTTGGTTTGATGGTGTTCTCCCTTTAGACACTTCGATATTGTAATTATGTCTCTCCTGACTCTTTTCCTTTCCATGGAGTATAGTCCTTGTTCTACCCGTCAGTCCTCATAGCCTCTGTTTCCCAAGCTAGCAGCCAGCATGGATGCTTTACTTTCCTCTGTGTTGTGTCAATATCCTTTCTGGGATGTGGGACCAGAACTGCACACTGTTCTCAAGATGGGGCCGAATCAAGGATCTGTATAAGGGCATTATGCAAGCAATGCTGCCTGACAAAGTGGTCAGTATTAGACTATACCCGACTGCCATGAGCATAATGAGGCTTGATGCCATAAGTGAAGTGCCTTATAGCCTCAGGAAGGTCTGCTATAGCCCATGCCTCCCACCTTAGAGGGTATAATTAAGGCCCCTGGAATCCTGCAGTTCTGCAGTTGCGGAATTTGCCGCAGAATTTGCATAATGCCGCAGAATATATATAGTGCCACAGAATTCATTGTTTTTGGTGAATTTTCATATAAATACACTGTTTTTCCATAGTGTCAGGCTTTCTTTCCCACCTCGTTTATCCTGAAGCCCCTCTTCTATGCTTAGCATATGATGTCATTGATGACATCACATCATATTTAGCCAACGACAGGACTGCATTCTGCCAGAGAAATGAATAAATCATGTAGCAGAAATCAGAAAATGCTGCCGTAGAAGTCAAGGAGCCCTGCCACAGAAGTCAGAAAATTCTGCCGCAGAACACCAGGGGCCCTGGATATAATTGCACTTAGAAAATGTGTATCTATTTACATTTAATAACAAAATGAAAACAATTAAAAAGACACCTTTAAAGGGCCAACATTGAATACAAAATTTTTATAAAGTAATCCCTCAGCTGATCCACTTGCCAGAAATGGTGCTGCCATTTCTAATAGTGCTCCTTTTGTCTATCTGAGGTTTGTTTCAGGTACTGCCACCCACAACCTCGCCCGTCTGGCAGTAAGAAATGAGCACAGAGAAGCGCTTGCTGTTTATTTGTGTGTGTGTGTGGGGGTCCTAGCTATTCGATTGAGTCTGGGACGGGGGCAGAACACATGGGAAAGCTGTTGGAGTGCCATCTGGGGAGACTGCTGCTGGGTGCTGAGGTGTAGCATGCACATATGTGTGTGTAGCACTAAAGAGGTAAGGCATGTGACTGTCAGCTTAGCGCTATGTTATGATTACTGCATTTTTCTGGTTGGGGAAAAAACTAAACAGAAAATAAAAAGTGGTTTCCGTGCCAATAGGCACACAAGTTCTACCAGTGAAGCATAACAAAATATTAGTTTACGGGGGATGTTCGTTTATTCCATAAACAAATAGAAGAAATGACTGCCTTTCAGCCTTTTTAAATTTGAATGTGGGCACAAGGATATGGGCATGCAGTGCTTGTACATATTATTTCCTGGTCATCTATGTTGGTACAGTACTTAATGTATCCCATTGGTACGTCTGTCAGACAATCAGAGATCAGGAAACATTAAGCCCATTTTCTAAATATGTGTATATGTACAGTTACTTTGTCTCTTATGACTATAACAGTGCACACTTGAGTTCTTTGGGCGACAGAAACACAAAGTGGAGCTGAGATGTTCTGGCACACAAAGGACTTAAGAAAAATCCCTTATAACCATAAGAGAGACAGAAACTGTACATATAAACATATTGTAAATTATGTTAAGTGCCTTTGTTTAAAGAAATTGAATTTGAATGTAAAATAAAAATGTTTTACTTTACAGAATACTGGAGAATCCCTTTTGTAGGAAATGGATTCTGCCAACTGAACTTGGAAATTAAGAATTTTAGAACTGTTTTCACGAGACACCTTCTTATGGTTATAGAAGTACTGTACTTAGAATGTTTACAAATAAACAACCCTGATTGGCTAAGAAAGAGATCATGATTTATAATAACATCCCAAGATCTGCTTACTTGGCTTCTCTTAATGTGTGCTATGACTTTGCTTTGCTAGCTGCTTCCTCACACTGCTGCTCCCCACTTAAAGTTGTTGATAATCAGTACTCTCCAGTCTTTTTCCTGCCTTATTTCAAAAACTTCAGTGTGACCCAGGTCGCTGTGTCTGAGTTCACATCCCTGTCTGGTGGCTGTACAGGGCCCACCTTGTTGAGGGGTTGGTTTACTTCTTTCTTCTGCAGTGGGGGGGTTCATCCAAGAACAAATAAGAAATAACATGGTAGAGAGAGAGCAGAGAGAGAGAGAGAGAGAATGAGAATAAGTGAGCCAGATGAATTGCCACCCCCTTGGGATGCATTACCTACCCACCTCCCTACACTGGACTGGAGCACTCCTGGAGACCATCAGGAGCCCAAAAACTTCTTTCTGTCATTCAGTGTTTGATTTCTCAGACAGGGCTGTCCATCAGTCCATCTGCATGTCCTGCTTTCTGATCAGCTCCAGTAGCCTTCCAGTACAGTGGGGCGGGTCTTGTGATGTCATTCCTCAATAAGTCTTTGTTGCTGTTGCCAGGGCTTTCTAGTCCTGTGATTGAATGGCTGGTGGTGTCAAGGGGCAACAGGATGGTCATGACCATGCCTTTTAAGAGCCTTGTCATCCAAAGGACGGGATATTCAGACCGTGCCAGGCTGGGGCGCAAGCCTGGGCGCAACGCAACTGAGATGCACCTGGACGTGGCGATATTCAACAGTGCTGCACCAAGGCTCAGCACTGTTGAATATGGCACTGTGGCCACCTGCATTGCGCATGGTGCAGTGGCACTGCACCAGTGCAAGTGGCTAGAGAGGAACAGGGGGATGCACCAGGGCAAGTACGGGTGCGTTAGGTGCATGAACCGTGATATTCAGCACTGTATATGCAAATGGGGCCAAAATGCATGCAAGGCACAAATGGGGACATTTGCATGTCATTATGGCCTCATTTGCATGCAGGTGCCAGGCTGCAGCCATCGGGGACCGACACCCCCTTCCCCTCAGCGGCAACACGCCCCAATGCCTGATTGTAGGCTTTGTAAATGTAAAAGATCCCTGGTGGTCCAGTGGACACTATCTCCTCACCTGATCGCAGACATACTGAAAGAAATTCAGTCCCTGGTGGTCCAGTGGACCTGCCCCCAGCCCGATCGCGGGCTTTGTATACGTAAAAGTATCCCTGGTGGTCCAGTGGACCAGCCCCCTAGCCCAGTCATGGGCTTTGTAAAATTAAATGTTTCCCTGGTGGTCCAGTGGACCGAATCCACACAGACCCGATATGCAAATGGAATTCATTCACATATTGGGACCGTGTTGTACAATATGGTCTGCATGCCCATTGGCCCACGCTGTGGACAAATAGGCATACAGCCATAATGTATGCTGTCAGTTGGCGGGCAGCCGGGTAGCTTGCAGGTGGGGAGCGGCCGCCCGCCGCTGATGGGGGGGAGCAGAGTGGCAGGTCTGCATGGGCGGGTGGAGAGGGGGGTACCGCTGGACCACCAGGGATTCTTCTTTGACAAAGCCCGCGATTGGGCTGGATTCAGTCCACTGGACCACCAGGGAAATTTTTTATTTTACAAAGCCCGCGATCGGGCTGGATTCAGTCCACTGGACCACCAGGGATACTTTTAAGCATACAAAGCCCACGATCGGGCTGGGGGGCAGGTCCACTGGACCACCAGGGATACTATTAAGTATACAAAGCCCGCGATTGGGCTGGGGAGCAGGTTCACTGGACCACCAGGGAATTATTTTATGTCATTACGCCCACAATCGGGTGAGGGGGGTAGGGTCCACCAGGGATATATTACATTAACAATGCCCGTGATCGGGCATGGGGTGGGCGACGCCCGGCCTGTGTCTCGGGGGTCAGGTGGCCACGTACAGCAGGCAGCTGCCATGTTGCACCGTGCAATATGGCAGCTCACCTGTGGGTGGCCAGTCCTTGCTCCAGTTTTTTTCGGCGGATCTTTGTGCCCCCCTGTGCGGCGCAAGGCAGGTGTGTGCCTGCCTATGTGCTGCACATCCTGGGCTGAATATCGGGATGTGCTGAATATGCATGGGCATGCCCCCCACACTTGCACCACATACATTACTGGTGCGTCCCAGCGCATCGGGATTTGCGCAACATCCCCTTTTGAATATCGCGCAGGGGGGAATTAGTGGGTTGCACAAGGTGCAACACTTTGCACCATGCGTAACCCCTTTGAATATCCCAGCCACAGTCTTTAATTTTATATATATTATAGTGGTGTGGTAGCATCATCCTAGTTAGGGCTGAGCAGGGGTTTCTATGTTAAACCTCAAATTTTACACTTTAATAGCTTCACAACTGTTCAACAGATTTGCACAGCATTTTGCATCCGTGGTCTCGGTGTGCAGGTAAATCTCTCGATGTGCCAAGTTTCTTTCCAGTTGGATGTGTGTATTCTGAGAGGCAGATAGCGAAAAAAGTGAAAAAGGTTAAAAAGGGCTTGGGTCACAGTGGTGCCTTTCGCTGGTTTGCTGAAAAAAAATAAATAAATTTAAACCATTCCAAAGTTATTAAATTTTAAAATTTTGGTTCTGAGCAAGCTTAGTATGGTCTTTTGGATAGCTTCTTAGAACAAAAAAGTAGTTTGGTCCATACGAAAAAGGATCCTTTTTTGTATAGGGGTAATCCTTTTTCGTCAGCAAAAAAAATATTTTTATGTTGCTTGCACGCATGTGCAAGAAACATAGTGCCATCATCGGAGATTTCGGAGGTGTGTCACCTCCTCCTCCAATTCAGTCAAAGTGCTGGCAGGCGCGGCCCCTGTAAGCCAATGCATTTTGGAGCTGTCTATGACGCGCTCCAAAATGCAGTAACCTTCTGATGAAAGGGGAGCTACGCTTCAGTGAGCACCGATAAGATATACGTCTGATCGCGGCGCAGCTCCCCCCCACTGAGTGTCTTGGCGCTCCCGCCGCGCACTGTATAACCGATGGGGTGGCCAATCCGTCGGCTGTGCTGCGTTCCTAAACTCCCCAAAATCCTTCAAAATGCCATGCTGGGTGCCCACCCCAGCATGGCAATATCATATAGTCGATAGGGTGCCCAATCCCCATCGGCTAGCTATCCTCCCGGTGGTGAGTGCCCGCTGGGAGCCCACCCCAGCGTGGCAAACTATTCCTTAGTCCGCCCGGGTGCCCAATCCCCGTCGGCTGAACAGCCCCCAGTCCTTGTGCATGCTGGGAGCCCACCCCAGCGTGGCAAACGTCCTGACGTCTTTTTTAAGCGTGAAAAACAAAAAGCGGTCCCATGGCGCATCTCCAACCCCCTCCAAAACCCGCACCCACCCTGCGCACCCAGCCTCCCCACACCCCACCCCATACTTACCTCCGGACTCCGGTAGCGACGATCTTGGTGGACCAGGAACACGTCTGCACTCTTCAAAGCCGACGCAAACTGAGGAAATGCCGGTAAGCTGTATAATGGGTTACATAGGGGTTTCAACTTTGTTGCATATCTCAGGCATTTTGAAATTTTGCAGCAAATTTTCAACATGGGGTTTTGGGACCCTTCTTATGAATTATGTCACTGTCATGGCGTTATTGGGCCTGAAGGGTGATTTCGGCGCAGTGACTGCACACTGACTCTGAAAATCACCCTTTGGGCCTGAATACGACATGACAGTGACATCATTCTGCGAGAAGGGTCCTAAAACCCCATGTTGAAAATTTGTGCCAAAATTCCAATAATGACTGTGTTACGAGCGCAGCATTGCGCAGTTCCTACGCAGGCTCGTGAAGTTCGTGAAATTTCAATATTTTCACTCCAGATTTTCAACATTGCCATTTTACCACACCTTCTTATGAGCAGTACAGCTGTCATTTTCACATCTCACCCAAAATGTGTTTCCTACTCATGTAGCGCAGAATGGCGCAGTTTGTGTGCAAAATCAATGTATGGAACATTAAGAAAATCACAGTGACACTGATCATGAGCAGAGGTCTTAAAATGCCTGTGTTGAAAATTTGGTGAAAAATTCTAAAATGACTGTTTCACGAGTGTCGTTGCACAGTTCCTGCGCTTCGTAGGTTTAATTTCAATATTTTCACTCCAGATTTTCCAACATTGCCATTTACCACCTCCTCATGAGCACTACAGCTGTCATTTTCATCCTGCCCAAAACATGCTTCTCGCCCATGTAGCACTCCACGGCGAGGTCGGTGTGCGAACTCAGTGTATGGGACACATTAAGAAATTCACAGTGTCACTGTTCATGAGCAGAGTTACCACACCTCCTTATGAGCAGTACAGCTGTCATTTTTCACATCCTGTTCAAAATGTGTTTCCGCTCATGTAGCGCACGGTGGCGCAGTCGGTGTGCAAACTCAATGTATGGGACACATTAACAAAATCACAGTGATACTGTTCATGGGCAGAGGTCTTAAAATGGCTATGTTGAAAATTTGGTGAAAAAATTCCTAAAAATGACTGTTTTATGAGCGTGCGTTGCTCAGTTCCTACACACGCTCGTAAGTTTGCAGATTTTCACCTTCCAAATACCTAAACAGCACATAGAAGCAACATTCGGCATTGACAAATGCTTGTTTGTATAGCCGCTGTCTTGTTTCCGTTTTTGTGAAAAAAAAAAAAGTTTTCAAAACCCACAAAAATGACATCCTACATGCATAACATCACATGTATCCTGCCAATCGGGACCCCATTAGGTGGATTCTGCATTTCGTTATTGGACAACTTACCCTGAAATGTTTTTTTTTTTTTTTTCATTTTAAAATCCTTTTTTGTGACTCGATGTTCTTGTCTCGTATGGCCATGTGAAAAAGGAATTTGGCCATACGAAAAAGGATCCATTCATATGAAAAAAGAATTTGGACTTAGTTTTGAAAAAACTAAGTTCAAATTATTTTTTCTAATGAGGGGATCCTTTTTCGTATGTTTTTTTCCTTCATTCAAATGAAAAAGGATGCCCTTATATGAAACAAAATATTTTTTGTATGAAGGAATCCTGTTTTGTATGTTTTTTTGTTGATACAAAAATGCATGCCCTCATATGAAAAAGATTTGGACTTAGGTTTTTTTTTTTTAGATTCCTTTTTGTATGAAAGAATCCTTTTTCATATTTTTTTTGTTCATATGAAAAAGGATCCTTTCATATGAAAAAAGATTTTGGACTTCATTTTTTTCCACATTTCAATTTCATCAAGCCATAACTCCCTCAATATTTAGGGTTAAGGAAAAATGTATATATCAATAACACATAACACCCCCCTAAACAATTTAGGGATCATATAAAAAAAAAAAAAAATTAAAACATGAAAATTCCCATAGGATAACATTGGAAGCTGAATAACCCATACAGCCAAGCAAATATTTTTTTTTTTGCACAAATGGATATGTTTGAGGATACGGTTATACTATCTTAGAAAGTAAGGAAATTCATTGCAAAAACTTTGTTAATGCACCTGTTAAGGTTAAAGCGACAAAAGTAGGGAAATGCGGTGTTAGGATTCCCAACCCTAATACCCCACCCCTACTCTGCAAGCAGCAAGAGGAAAAACCATTATGGTTTCACCTCTCCTGAGTCTGCGCAAATCAAGCATTCGGGTGTATAACACCACATAAAATAGAAACATAGAAGTTGTCGGCAGATAGGGACCGCTTGGCCCACCTAGTGTGCCCTATTTTTCCTACCTATAGTGCCACCGCAGACCCTACTCGATCTCCAGTCTTTCCCTCCCTTGCCTTATTTCCAAGGTCCTATTTTGTCTATACCATGAATGTTTGAACTCTGTTACCGTTTTAACACCCACCACCTCTGCTAGGAGGCTGTTCCAGGTTTCCGTCATCCTTTCTGTGAAAAAGCATTTCCTCACATCTTCTCTGAGACTCCCCATCCCCTCGAGCTTCATAGGATGACCTCTTGAACTCGAGCAGCTTTTTCTTTGTAAAATGCTACCCTCTTCAAACAACATGAAGTCTTGCTGTATTCTGACAATAGCAGTGAGTCCCAACCTTTGAACTGCCCCGGAGATAAAAGAGTTAACTTTCCATGCCAGGCATGGAATGCTGAGCTCGAGCTCGGTTGAGACTCTGTCTGTTGCTGTTTAAACTCAAACCGTCAGATTCTTTACTCCGCCTCACTGAACAGTCGCTCTGGAGATTTCTCCTTTGCTCGGTTCAATTTGTTGGTTAAAGTACCGTTTTTCTCGGTTTTCGACCGAATTTAAACCGCAACCTGTCGGTTCAGTCTCTGTCTGTGGTATTTGTGAGTACTAGATAGGTTTATATTGTTTTCTATTCTGTGTGGAACTTGTAAATGGTTCATTGGTTCGTTTTGAACTGATCAAGTTTTTAAAAAATCTTAATTTCTACTTTTAGAGTGTGGTTTCCAGTTCTTATCGGTTCTAAAAAGACGGATTTACTACAGTTTTCTCCACGTCCCGTAACACGGTCAGGAACCTATAAGAGGGTCTTGCCTGGCGGATTGCCATTAAAAGGGTAAGTTTGGTTAGGACTGGCACTATGTCTGAGAAACCCAAAAGAAAAACCGGGCCCACTGGATTTCAGCACTGTAGTGTGTATGGGGAAGTCTTTGCTAAGGCTGACCCCCACACCACCTATGTTTATTGTCTGGGGTTTGACCACCTCGATTCAGACTGCCAGATTTGTAAAAATGTTCCTGCAGCTACCCTAGAAAAGAGAGTTGGTAGGCTCAGGGAAAGGGAGGCCAAAAAGTCTGCTGACCCGGATGGCCAGCCCGGTTCGGTTCAAACCGAACCAGAAGGAGTGCCCTCTGACCAGGATAAAACTTCTTCGGGCAAAAGGAGAACCGATTCTGAGGAGTCGGTTCTGGTTAAAAGAACAAGAAGGGAAAAATCAGCTGGTGTGGATCCAAAAGTTTCTTCTCCAACCGCTGATGAGATAGCCAAAGTGATAAAAATTGTGCAGTCACTTTCCCCAGTTCCGACTGAACCGGCACCATCAGGGAGGCGCTCAGTTCGGCCGGTTCCACCGGTTCCGGATTATGAATTAGAAGAATATTATGAACCGGAGGAGAAGGAAGAGGAGTATGAGGAAAGTGAATGTGGTTTTGAAAGTCTGGATGTGCCCATTGAACCGGACATCTCCCTCGACAGACCTTCAGGGGTGTCTCCTCCTAGGCTTTCTGAGTCCCCTCCCATTTCATGTTTTACAAGAAAGTGGCCGAAACCCTTCAGCTTCCTATGGAAGAAGCTGTGGATGACCAGGAGGAGCCTGACTATGTGGAAATGATGGATATCCCAGAGTCCAGGAGGCTGTCTATTCCCTTACACAAGTCTTTTGGGAAACAGACATTTAAGATTTTAAAGACTCCTAATTCTATACCTCCTGCGGATAAAAGAATGGACAAGAGGTATACTTTGTCAGGCTCAGATATGGAGTTCCTTACCCAGCAATGCAGCCATGTTGGGGTAGTGCAGGCTGCAGCCTGTGATAAGGCTAATATACCCTTGGCTCCACACCCCCCAGATAAGGATTCCAGGAGGATTGATGCCATGGCAAAGAAACAGTACATGGCAGCATCCTTGGGACTCAGGCAGGTCAATTATATGGCCTATACAGCTAGATATCAGAAATCTAGATGGGACACTGTCATGGCTTTAGCTAAATAGGTCCCTGGCCAGCTTGCAAGGAGCTGGAGCAGGTGGCTGCTGATGGTATTGAGGCATCCAAGTTGCAATTCCATGCTACAGTGGATTCCAGTGATGTTTCATCTAGAGTCATGGCTACATCTGTGGCACTTCGTAGGATGGCTTGGCTCAGATGTACTAGCCTGTCGCAGGATACCTAGACTAAGGCCATGGATTTTCCTGTTGTAGGTAATTCTTTGTTTGTGGAGCAAGCAGAGAATTACATGAAGAAAATGGATGAATACCGGACCATCTATAGGAGTGCTCAGGCCAAGGAAAGGCAAGCCACTCCTCAAAGGCAGCATCCCAGAGGCAGAGGCAGGCCTTTTCATAGGCCTTTCTACCAAGCCCAGGCCTCCTCTTCTGCCTATGCTCCGAGGGGGTTCTTTAGAGGGAGAGGCAGAAGGGGTACAAGCAGGCCTGCTACCACCCCTCAGCCTAAACCCCGTGTCAAACAGGCACCCTGATGGGTTTGCCAGGGCCAATTCTCCACCACCTGTAGGGGGCAGGCTGGCTTACTTTGTCCAGGACTGGAAGTCTTTAACATCAGACAAATGGGTCCTGGAAGTAGTAAGTCAGGGACTGGTTCTCAGCTTCAAAAAATTTCCTAGATGAGAACCAGATCCTTTCCACCTGCAAATCCCTCAGAGACACTTGCCCTAGAGGCAGAGGTCTTTTCTCTCCTGGCTCTCAGAGCTGTGGAAAGGGTTGTACTCCAGGTACTTCCTCACCCCCAAAAAGACAGGAGAATGGCGGCCTATCCTGGATCTCAGATATTTAAACAAGCACCTTTTAAAGCTGAAGTTCAAAATGGTGACTCTGTGTGCAAGAGCAGTGCAGAGAGTCCCTTGCCACCAATGGGGAAAAGGTCTCTACTCCAGGTATTTTCTCACTCAGAAAAAAATGGGGATTGGTGGCCCATTTTAGATCTCCGGTACCTTAGCAAATACCTACTCAATCCCAAATTCATGATAGTCACCCTGGCTGTGGTGATTTCCATCCTTGCAAAAGGGAGACTGGCAAGCCTCCGTAGACCTAAAGGTCATCTAGTTTCACATTCCAGTCAGGCCGTCCCACAGAAAATTCCTCAGTTTCAAACTACCTTCAGGCCATTTTCAGTTTGCAGCACTGACCGTCGGCCTTTCTTCAGCACCCAGAGTCTTCACAAAGTGGACAAACCCCCACAGAAGGTCAAAGATTCTCTCAGCCTAACACAGCGTGCTCTGGAGTTCTTGGGCTTTCTCATCAGTCCTCAAAAGTCCCACTTTGAACCAGTTCAGTTACTAAATTTCACTGGGGCAGAACTGGGCACACAGTGGGGGAAAGCCCTGCTCCCTCTTGATAGGGCCCACAACCTTTTAGACTCAACAGATTCCTTCATCCTGGGCCAGCCCAGCCCAGCCAGACATTTCCACAGACTTCTGGACCACATAGCCTCCACTACAGCTGTGGTTCCAGGTGCCAGATTTCAGATGAGTGACATTCAGTATCACCTAAGTGTTCACTGGTCCCAGAAAAAAGACTCCCTGTCAAAGCTCCAGGGTCCTGAAGGAACTGGAAGTAATAAGAGCTGATAAAGCAATGGGGCCAGATGGGGTGCACCCCAGGGTCCTTAAAGAACTAAGAGAGGTGGTGGCTGAACCTCTGGCTATCCTGTTCAGCCAATCACTGGAAACAGGGGAGGTACCCAAAGACTGGAGGACAGCAGATGTAGTCCCCTTATACAAAAGTGGGAACAAAGAGGAAGCAGGGAACTACAGACCAGTCAGCCTCACCTCGGTAGTGGAAAGATCATGGAAGCACTACTGAAGGAGAGATTGGTGGAACATCTGGTTGTCAATGGACTACAGGACCCAAGGCAGCATGGTTTCACCAGGGGAGGTCATGTCAGACCAACCTCATTGAATTTTTGACTGGGTGACTAGGGAGGTGGATCAGGGGAGGGCAGTGGACATGGCCTATCTGGACTTCAGCAAGGCCTTTGACACTGTGCCACATGAAGCTATTACACAAACTGGGGAACATGGGTGTGGGAAGGACAGTAGTGTGGTGGGTAGGTAACTGGCTGGGTGGCAGGACACAGAGGGTGGTGGTAAATGGCTGTCACTCCACAGAGGGAAGAGTGACCAGTGGGTACCACAGGGATCAGTGCTGGGACGGTCCTATTCAACATCTTCATCAGTGACATTGCACAGGATATAGAAGGCAGAATTTCACTGTTCGCTGATGACACAAAGCTCTGTAACAGAGTAGACACACCAGAGGGTGTAGACAGAATGAGAAGGGACCTGCAGAAACTTGAAGAATGGTCAAGGGTTTGGCAATTGAAATTCAATGCAAAGAAGTGCAAGATAATGCATATGGGGCACAAAAACCCTGGCACAATATATCAGTTGGGGGGTGAGGATATAGCATGCACCAAGCAGGAAAGGGATCTTGGGGTTGTCATCTCTGATGACCTCAAGGTAGGGAAACAGTGTGACAAGGCATCAGGTAAAGCAAACAGGATGTTGGGATGTATAGGCAGGGGCATCACCAGCAGGAAAAGGGAGGTCATAATTCCGCTATACAAGACACTAGTGAGGCCCCACCTGGAGTACAGTGTACAGTTCTGGAGACCATACCTATGTAAGGACATAGACAGGGTAGAGAAGGTTCAGAGGAGGGCAACAAAGATGGTGCATGGGTTGCATCACAAGTCCTATGAAGACAGGTTGAAGGAACTGAACATGTACTCCCTGGAGGAGAGGAGGGAGAGGGGATATGATAGAGACATACAAGTATCTTACAGGGAGGAACAGGGTGCAGGAAAACACTATTTTTAAGCGAAAAAGATGTTTCAGGACTAGAGGCATGGGATGAAGTTGGAGGGAGGACGATTCAGAGGAAACATGAGAAAGAATTTCTTCACAGAACCGGGTGGTGGACAAGTGGAACACCCTGCCAGAGGAAGTGGTGGGGCTGAAACAATCACGGGATTTAAGAATGCATGGGATAGACATAAAGGAATTCTAGAGGTCAGGGGTAAGGGGAAATAGACTTCTAGGAAAACAAACTGAACTTACAAGCTCAAATGGGCAGACTAGGTGGGCCATAGGCCCTTATCTGCCGACACTGTCTATGTATCTATGTATCTATGTATCTATGTAAGTTCATACCAGTCACAAGGACACTGCTTCAAGCCCTGGACTGGTGGAAGGACATTAAAAATCTCAGGGAGTGAGTTCCCTTCCAACAAAGGAAGCCATCCAGAGTGCTCATTATAGATGCTTCTCTTCTAGGATTGGGGGCACACCTGGCAGACCAGTCCATAAGTGGAATGTGTTCCGCAAGGACTCAAATTGCCACATAAACCTTCTCAAACTCAGAACTGTGTATCTGGCTATCAAAGCCTTTCTCCCCAGCTAAAAGGCCAGTCTGTCCAAATCAGAACAGACAACACCACAGCTATGTTTTACATCAACAAGCAAGGGTGTTCAAGGTCCACAAAGCTTTGCACAGAGTCAATGAAGATTTGGTCTCTGGCGTACTCCTTGAACATACAGCTTTCTACCATTCACTTGCCAGGCAAGGACAATGTCCTGGCAGATGCTCTAAGTCACATCAGTCAGGGTCATCATGAGTGGGCCCTGAACAGACAAGTACTGGCCACAGTCTTCAGGAGGTGGGGCACTCCAGAAATTGATCTCTTTGCCTCCAGCCTCATTTGCCTGCTTCGTCTGTACTGCTGCAGGCCACTGGCTCTGGGCACAGTACCAGTGGATGCCCTGAATCTGGACTGGGCAGGGAAGTTCCTATACGCCTTCCCTCTATTTCCCTTAGTTCTCAGAGTCCTTCTTGAATTCAGAAGCCAGCCAGCAACCATGATTCTAGTGGCTCGAGACTGGGCAAAACAACCCTGGTACTCTGCTCCTTGCCGATCAGTCAAGACACCAGTTTGACTGCCCCCAAGCCACAGTCTCCTGACTCTACCTCAGATGGGAATAACATACCAACATAAACTCTCTACACCTCAAAGCCTGGTACTAGAAGAGCTAGAGTACCCAGACTCTCAGTACTCAGAACAGGTACTGAAAATCCTTTGCCTGCTAAGAAGCCTAGTTCTAAAAAGTCCTATGCTTCCAAATGGAAAAGATTTCCCTTATGGTGTAGGGACAGACATATCCACCCACTGAAAGCTAACCTGTCTTCAGTGCTGGATTGCCTGATATACTTACAGACCTCAGGCCTAAGAGCCTCATCTCTGAAGGTTTACTTAGCAGCCATTTTGGCCTACATTTCTGCTGGCAAAGAGAAAGCAATAATTTCTCATTCCATTTTTAAGAAATTTTTCAAAGGCCTGCTGCACCTTCAATCCTCACTTAGGGAATCTGTCGCTCCCTGGGACTTGAACCTCTACATAGCCAAACTCATGGGGCCCCCTTTCAATCCCAGGGCTACAGCAGAGTTGAAGTATGTCACTTGGAAAACTGCCTTCTTAGTAGCAGTCACCTCAACCAGAAGAATTTCAGAGCTGCAGGCACTCTGCACTGAAGCAAACTACATTATCTCCCACAAAGCTAAGGTAGTTCCCAGAACAAATGGGAAATTTCTCCCCAAGGTAGTGTCAGAATTCCACCTGAATCAGTCCATAACACTCCCTGTCTTCGTCACAGACAAAGTCACTGCTGGTAAGTGAAAACTGCATAGTATCGATATGAAAAGGGCATTGACCTACTACCCGGAGCACACCAGAAGCAGCTCAGGACTTCATATACTCAGCTCTTCCTCACCTATGGTGAGGTAGGGAAGGGCAGGCCTGCCTCTAACAGGACTATCTCTCACTGGATAGTTTCTTGCATTCAGTTCCTTTACAGTAAGGCTGGCAAGCAGCCACCTCAAGGCATCATGGCCCACTCCACTAGGGGCACTGCAGCCTCAGTGGCAGCCACAAGGGATATCCCTATGCTAGATATCTGCAAAACAGCTGCCTTAAAGACTGTACACATCTTCAAAAAGCACTACTGTTTGGATGTGCAGTCCAGGTCAAATGCCAGATTTGGTATAGCAGTCTTGCAGAGCTTGTTTCCAAAGTAGGGTCTGTACCCTCCTCCCAACTGCACTTCTTTGTAGTCTGCACTAGTCAAGCATACTGAAGGATTCCTGTGGTGAGAAGAAATAATTGCTTACCATAGTAATATTGTTTCTTCCAAGATATCCTTCAGTATGCTTGACCTCCAACCCATCCTCCCCCTACATAACCTGATTGAGAATGGTCCTGCAGTCCTTACCTTTAGCCACATTTTAACTGTTCAGGTTTAATAATTGCAAAGTTTTCACAGTTGCAAATGTTCTGTAGTTTTCATACTTTGTTCTTTTCCAATAATTTTAATAGTTTTGCATAGGACAGAAGGAATTTTGGGGCCTTTTGCCCCTTTAGCTTCGAAATGAATCTGACTGGCCTCCTGCACAACCTACAGACATCACTCTCTCGCCTGCTCTCTGATTAGCTAATGCCATGAATCTTTAGCATTGACTCCACCTCTGGAGCAGCTGAACCCAGCTGGCATTCTGCACTAGTCAAGCATAGTGAAGGATAACTTAGAAGAAACAATATTACTATGGTAAGTAATTTTTCAAACAACATGAAGTCTTGCTGTATTCTGACATATTGCAGTGAGGTCCAACCTTCGAACTGCCCTGGAGATGAAAGAGTTAACTTTCCATTACAGGCATGGAACGCTGAGCTCGAGCTCGGTTGAGACTCTGTCTGCTGCTGTTTGAAATTATACCGTCAGATTCTTTACTCCGCCTCACTGAACAGTCGCCCCGGAGAGTTCTCCTTTGCTCGGTTCAAGTTGTCGGTTAAAGTACAGCTTTTCTCGGTTTTCAACCGAATTTAATCATTTACCTGTCGGTTCAGACTCTGTTTGTGGTATCATGAGTACTAGATAGGTTATTTTCCTTTTTCTTCTGTGTGGAACTTGTAAACTTGATATCGGTTCGGTTTGAACCGGTCAGGTTGTTTTAAAAAAAAAAAAAGTTTATTCTACTTTTAGAGTGTGGTAACCGGTCCTTATCGCTTCTAAAAAAAAATGGATTTCATTTCATTTTTTTCCACAACCCGTAACACGGTCAGGAACCGATAAGGGTGTCTTGCCTGGCGGATTGCCGAAAAAAGGGTAAGTTGATGTTAGGACTGGCCATGTCTGAGAAACCCAAAAGAAAAACCGGGCCCACTGGGTTTCAACACTGTAGTGTGTGTGGGGAAGTCTTTGCTAAGGCTGATCCCCACACCACCTGTGTTTATTGTCTGGGGTTTGACCACCTCGATTCAGACTGCCAGATTTGCAAGAATTTTCCTGCAGCTACCCTGGAAAAGAGAGTTGGTAGGCTCAGGGAAAGAGAGAGGCCAAGAAGTCCGCTGACCCGGATGGCCAGCCCGGTTCGGTTCCAACCGAACCAGAAGGAGTGCCCGCTGACCAGGGCGAAACTCCTTAGGGCAAAAGGAAAACCGACTCCGAGGAGTCGGTTCCAGTTAAAAGAAAAAGAAGGGATAAATCAGCTGGTGT
Organism: Neoceratodus forsteri; assembly: GCA_016271365.2. Classification (NCBI taxonomy): domain Eukaryota; kingdom Metazoa; phylum Chordata; order Ceratodontiformes; family Ceratodontidae; genus Neoceratodus; species Neoceratodus forsteri. The sequence continues at coordinate 245,769,196 of CM057451.1, forward strand.
GGATCCACAGATTCTTTCTCCGACCGCTGATGAAATAGCCAAAGCGATAAGGATTGTTCAGTCACTAACCCCGGTTCAGACTGAACCGGCACCATCGTGAAGGAGCTCGGTTCAGTCGGTTCCCCCGGTTCTAGATTATAATTTATAAGATTTCTATGAACCGGAGGAGGAGGAAGGAGAGTATGAGGATAGTGATGGTGATTACGAAAGTCTGGATATGCCTATTGACCTGGACATCTCCCCAGACAGACCTTCAGGGGTTTCTCCTCCTACTCTCTGAGTCCCCTTCCCATTTTATGTTCTACAAAAAAGTGGCTGAAACTCTGCAGCTTCCTATGGAAGAAGCTGTGGATGACCAGGAGGAGCCTGACTATGTTGAAATGATGGATATCCCAGAGTCCAGGAGGCTGTCTATTCCCCTTCATAAATCCTTTGGGAAACAGACAATGAAAATTTTAAAGACTCCTAATTCTATACCTCCTGTGGACAAGAGAATGGACAAGAGGTATACTCTCTCAGGCTCAGATATGGAGTTCCTTACCCAGCAGTGCAGCCATGTTGGGGTAGTGCAGGCTGCTGCCTGTGATAAGGCAAATATACCCTTGTCTTCACCCTCCCCAGATAAGTACTCCAGGAGGATTGATGCCATGGCAAAAAAGCAGTACATGGCAGCATCCTTGGGACTCAGGCAGGCTAATTATATGGCCTATACAGCTAGATATCAGAAATCTAGATGGGACACTGTAATGGCTTTAGCTAAACAGGTCCCTGGACAGCTTGCCAAGGAGCTGGAGCAGGTGGCTGCGGATGGCATTGAGGCATCCAAGGTGCAATTCCATGCTGCAGTGGACTCCAATGATGTTTCATGTAGAGTCATGGCTACATCTGTGGCCCTTCGTAAGATGGCTTGGCTCAGATATACTAGCCTGCCTCAGGATACCCGGACTAAGGCCATGGATTTTCCTGTTGTAGGTAATTCCAGGGAATTACATGAAGAAAATGGATGAATACAGGGCCACCTATAGGAGTGCTCAGGCCAAGGAAAGGCAAGCCACTCCTCAGAGGCAGCATTCCAGGGGCAGGGGCAGGCCTTTTCATAGGCCTTTCTACCAAGCCCAGGCCTCCTCTTCTGCCTATGCTCAGAGGGTTTTTTTCAGAAGGAGAAGCAGACAGGGTGCAAGCAGGCATGCTTCTACCCCCCAGCCTAAAGCCCCCGCCAGACAGGCACCCTGATGGGATTGCCAGGGCCGATTCTCCACCACCTATATGGGGCAGGCTGGCTTACTTTGTCCAGGACTGGATGTCTTTAACATCAGACAAATGGGTCCTGGAAGTAGTAAGCCAGGGACTGGTTCTCAGCTTCAAAAAATTTCCAAAGATGAGAACCAGATCCTTTCCACCTGCAAATTCCTCAGAGGCACTGGCCCTAGAGGCAGAGGTCTCTTCCCTCTTGGCTCTGAGAGCCATAGAGAGGGTTCCACCCCTACACAAAGGGAAAGGATTGTACTCCAGGTACTTCATAACCCCCAAAAAGACAGGAGAATGGCGGCCCATACTAGACCTCAGATATTTAAACAAGCACCTTTTAAAGCCAAAGTTCAAAATGGTGACTCTGGGAATGATTCTACCCTCTCTAAGGCCAGGGGACTGGCTAGTCTCCCTGGACCTCAAGGATGCCTATTTCCATATTCTCATCAGAAGCTCCCACTGAAAATACCTCAGGTTCGAGCTGCCCTCACGCTATTACCAATTCAGAGCAATGCCCTTTGGCCTAACTTCTGCTCCAAGGGTGTTCACAAAATGCCTGGCAGTAGTAGTTGCCTTCCTAAGAAGAAAAAGGATCTCCATCTTTCCATACCTGGATGACTGGCTCATAGTAGGCCAGTCTCCAGACCAAGTCAAGTTACACCTTCAGATAACTCAGCAACTGCTCACTTCTCTAGGTTTCCTTCTGAATCTTTCAAAGTCAGTTCTAGAGCCTGTACAGCTCCTCACCTTCATAGGCGCAGAGCTGCCCTCACGGGCAAGAGCCTTCCTTCCCCTGGACAGGGCAAGGACCCTTATTTCACTGGCCTCTTCATTCACCCTCCAGGTGTCTCAACCAGCAAGGCATTTTTTTCAGATGAGGGACATTCAGTTCCACTTGAGAGCCTTTTGGTCTCAGCAAAAGGACCCTCTGACCAAACTGATTCCAGTGACTTGAACCCTGATCCAGGCATTACAGTGGTGGCAGGATCAGGACAATCTAAGACAGGGAGTTCCTTAAGTCACTCAGTCTCATTCTCTAATCCTTACTACAGATGCCTCCCTCTTGGGCTGGGGAGCCCACTTGGGGGACCTGACCACCCAAGGGTTGTGGTCTCCTCAGGAATCTCTGCTTCACATCAGTCTGTTAGAACTCAGAGCAGTGTTTCTAGCACTTCAAGCTTTTTCCAGGTCTGTTCAGAACAAAGTAGTTCAGATCAGGACAGACAATACCACCACAATGTGGTATATCAACAAGCAAGGGGGCACTCAGTCTACGGCCTTGTGCACAGAGGCAATGAAGTTATGGTCCCTGGCCTATTCCCTGAACACCTCTCTTACAGCAGTACACCTCCCAGGCAAGGACAATGTCCTGGCAGATGCTCTCAGCAAGATATCTCAAGGCCATCACGAATGGTCCCTGGATTCCCTAGTTCTGAAGGTGATTTTCTCCAGATGGGGCACTCCACAGATAGATCTTTTTGCTGCCCCAGACAATTACCAACTCCTTCTCTATTGCTGCAGGCCCCCAGTGTTGGGCACAGTCCCCCTGGATGCCCTAGTTCTCAATTTGGAGGGGAAGTTCCTGTATGCCTTTCCCCCCTTCCCTCTCCTGTTCAAGGTGTTAGTCAAAATCAGGTCTCAACCCTGCAAGGTGATTCTGATTGCTCCAGACTGGGCCAGACAGCCCTGGTACCCTCTCTCGTTGTCCTTAGCAGTCCACCTTCCCCCTGTCTCTTCCCAGGAATTACAACCTGTTAACATGTGCTCAGGGGAGGGTTTGGTATCCGAATCTCAAATCTCTCAACCTCAAGGCCTGGCTCTTGAAGAATTAGAGTTTGCTGACTTACACCTCTCTCAAGGTGTTCTGGATATCTTGAAGGCTTCTCGTAAACCTTCCACTAGAAACACTTACAACTCTAAGTGGAAAAGATTTTCTATATGGTGCTCTGGCAAGCAGCACATTTCTCCAGAGTCTGCTGGCCTTCCCACAGTCCTTGACTACATGGTTCATCTTAATAGCTTGGGTCTCAGACCAGCTACACTAAGAGTGCATCTGGCAGCTGTCTCTGCCTTCCTTTCAGCAGGTAAACACTCTTCCCTTTCAGCTCATCCTATATTTTCTAAATTTTTCAAGGGATTGCTTCATACCAATCCTCCCTTCAGGGACCCTGCCCCTGCTTGGGACCTTAATGTTTGCATTGCTCAGCTTATGCAACCCCCTTTTGAGCCTTTGTCCTCAGCAGAGCTTAAGTACTTGACTTGGAAAACTGTTTTCTTGGTGGCCATCACTTCTGCCAGACGCATAAGTGAGTTACAGGCCTGTCAGTGGAGCCTGATTTTGTCTCTTTCCATAGAGATAAGGTGGTCCTCAGGACTAATAGGAGGTTTTTGCCTAAGATGGTTTCAGATTTCCACCTTAACCAGTCTATGTCCCTTCCTGTTTTCTTCACTGACCATTCCTCCTCTGGGGAGAGGAGGCTGCACAGTTTGGGTGTGAAAAGGGCCCTTAGCTACTACATAGAGCACACTAAGGGTCACAGGTTTGACTCCCTCCAACTGTTGCTCACTTATGGTGAAGTTGGTAAGGGAAAGCCTGCCACTAAGAGATCTATTGCCAGATGGATTGTCTCTTGCATTCAATTTTGCTATGAAAGACTAGGTAGGATCCCACCCTCAGGCCTGAGGGCTCACTCTACTAGAGGTACAGCTGCTTCCCTGGCTGCGGCCAGGGATATTCCTATCTTAGAGATTTGTCAAGCAGACACCTGGAAAACAGTACACACTTTTACCAAGCATTACTCCTGGACATCCAGGCTTGGGTGATGCTAGGTTTAACACAGCAAGTGCTCAGAGCCTATTTCCTAAGTAGGTTCTGCCCTCCTCCATGGAGGTACTGCTAGTAGTCTGCAATATGTCAGAATACAGCAAGACTTCATGTTGTTTGAAGAAAAAATTACTCACCTTAGTAATATTGTTTCTTCTAATGGAGTCTTGCTGTATTCTGACCTCCCCCCCCCGCCTCCCCTCTCAGAACCTGGATTTTTGGGATGTGGGTGGGCAGGTACAGTGTTGACACCCTAGAGGTGCCCCCACCCTTCCTTTCATCCCTTTGGTTTGGGTGTGTGGGTGTTGTGTTTTTGTTTTATTTTTTTGGGTTTCCTGACTTGAGTCTTTGCTTTGGGACCAAAAAATCTCTTTATTATATTTAGTAGCCAGTTGGCTAGTGTAAGTTTACAGTTTCCACACAGGGCACCCAGTGAGTTTAGCTCGTAAAGATCTGACGGTTTAATTTCAAACAGCAGCAGCAGACAGAGTCTCAACCGAGCTCGAGCTCAGAGTTTCATGCCTAGCATGGAAAGTTAACTCTTTCATCTCCGGGGCAGTTCGAAGGTTGGACCTCACTGCAATATGTCAGAATACAGCAAGACTCCATTAGAAGAAACAACATTACTAAGGTGAGTCATTTTTTCTTTCTTCCTACTTATCCAGTGCGGCATAGGGGTTTCGTAGTGGTACTGGATGGGGGATGTGCCTGCACTCCACCACCCTTACCCTCCCTGAGCCCACCATTGTCCAGTTGCTCCTCCTACTTGGCATCCTTTGAGGTAGCAGTGGTGGACTAGGTGGTCCTAGGGTGGGGGAAGTAGGTCCTCTGAACCCAAGCCAACTCAGCCTTGAGTCTGGCAACCTCCTCCCTCAGCCCAGAGAGGTGTATGCAGATGGGGCAGCAACATAGCCTCCAGAAGGTCTCCCTGAAGACTGCCGCCCCACAGCTACTGCACTGAACCACTCCCATCATTCTATACTTCCTACTCTCTCTGTAATTTTAGCCCTTTGAATTCCTTTTATTCCCTTACCCTATATAGGGAGTTTCGCCTATCCTTAGGTTCCTGTGTCTCCTCACTCCAACCCGCACCAAAAGGTTGCCAGAAGGCTGCCCACCTGTTACCTGAAAAGAAACTCTAGCAAATTCCCACACTCCCTCTTCCTCAACAACTTTTTCAAGCAAGACTCCTCACCCCGCTCACTGTCACCCACAGAGAATTTCTAGCTCGCCTCCTCACCCACAGTTGCACAACAATGAATTTCCGGCATGTACTCACTCCCACTGCTTCCCAGATTTACATGCCAGCCAGCCTGCACCCTCACATACAGCACTTTCCAGCAAGCCCCCTTAGCCCCCATGTCATCCAGGCACAGGTCAGGAAGCATAGGTAAAACCCAGGAGCAGAAGAAAACATTTACCAAAACTTTATTTATTGTAGTAGTAACATACAATAAAATAAATCTGTTCAGAATAACTATGTACTGAAGCAAAAATAAAATCTTTCTTGTAAAAAAAAATCTCCCTTGCAGCTCAGCTTAGCTGTTTTTATAAGTCTTTTTCAACCCCCCATCCTTTGCAAGCATCCTGTTCTTTGTAAATTTCAGGAGCTGCTAGAACATTGAAAACTTCCTGAGGTCCCCACAGCAACTGCAAAAGGCTGAGGCATTTGCACCCAAGTAACCTCTAGCTTTTTACAGTTATCTCAAATTATACATATATATATATACACATTTCAACAGTAACACCATATTTTGTAAACAAAAGTGATCCCATTATCAGTTTCATTGCCATATATTGATTTGTACATATTCTTATATTACCAGATCTAGATATGCAAGGAAGAGAAAACAGAGAGACAGTGAGAGGCAAAGGACTGCGAGACTGTTCAGGTTGATCAAGTCCAAAGTCTCACAGGAATATTTGGCTGCGCAACCAGACAGAGGAGAGAGAAAAGGAAAGAATACAGATCCTTGCATTTACACACTTTCTCCAACAAAAGGGACAGGGTTCTATTCTACCCTGTCACACCCCACACACTGTTATTATCCCATCCCTGCACTTACAGTTTCACAATGGAAATTCCAGCAAGGCTCTCCTCACTCACTATTTTCTAGGGTTTCTTACCGGCAAGCCTTCACACTCTCAGTTTCACAATAAAACTATATAGCAGGCTTCTAGTCCCATGAACAAGCTGTACCTCTTTCAGTCTTTACAGTTAAGGGACAATCACAGTTGAAACTCCATGTCCTCAGCTTCCTCCAGTGGAGGGTTGCTGCTTCCAGACACCTGTACTCCTCCTACACTTACCCCCTGCTGAGGTGCAGAGTGTACGGCCGCTGGCTGCCTCCCCTGACTGAATCCCTCATGGCAAACTCCCTCTTGATGTGCTTTGCACTCGGTCCTTCGCATGAAGGTCCGTTTGATGGCCTCTTTCTTTTGTAGTAGGAAGAAGCAGTCAGATGTGCAAGGCAGAGCCCTGATTGGTCCATCCTGTGACCGGTAGGTGTGGTCTTCCCTTTGATTGGCTCCTCTTGGGCAATAATAAAGACACTGTTTCCCCAAGTTTCCCCACAACTTACTCCACCTGTGTTGTCTCAAAAAAGCCTTTTCAATTCCTGTCTGTGACCAAAACACACAGACTCTGCTTTAAGGCAGCAACCAGCAGAAGTGAATCTTCTATAGCAAGCCAAAACTAACCTGTAATCAGAAATGTGACTCACTCAGTCCCTCTATCAGTTATCACTTAGCTGAGGTCCCAAGCCAAACAATTCTCACCCAGTCCCCAACTGCAGGGCAAGACTCAATTCTTAATTATGGCCCTTAAATGTGGGCTACTGTGGCTGGTCTTAATTTACCCTATAGGCAATAATAAAGACGCTATTTTACCACATTTCATCGCAACTTGCACCACGTATGCTGTCTCAAAAATGCTTCTTCAATTCCTATCTAACACCAGAACACACAGACGTTTGTCGCTTTAACCAGTTGAGCGGTTGTCGGGTGGTAGGTCCGTGAGTTGTGCTAGCCAGGGTTGGGATTAGCTGTGCACACTGGAAAGGAGCCCCTATAGCAGGTACTTCTGCACATGTGCAGTCAGTGTGGCACATAAGACACCAAAGAGGAGTGGTGCCGTGTTGTTTCTGGTCCCTTCTGCCAAGATTGTGGCAGCATGCTGATGTAATCCAGCCACAGTTGCAAAGACAACAGGGTGCAGGAGGTGCTGAATATTTTGCTGCAGCCTGGCTCTTTCTTCATGCCACACAAGTGGTTAAGCAAGAGAGAGTGGCTGCAGCAACACCAGCAGTAATGCTCAGTTTGGAAACCTCAGAAGGGCACCAGCCCAGCAGTTCAGGTAAGTCCCTTTGGGGTGGGGTTTACATCCATGCCACTCAAACAGTATTTTACATTCATGTTCTTTTCTTTTTTTATCATCTTGAATGTCTCAGCATTGACAACGTACTGTACATCTGTAGGGACGGGGGTTGTTGAGCTGGGAGATAGCTGGAAATGGCGACATGGGGAGTGTCTGGCAGAACGAAAAACAAATCACACAGAAAACACACACCTCCAGGGCTCCCTCTTCTAGAGAGTTTGCAGGTATGAAGCTATTCCAAAAAGCTTAATTTAGTCATGCAGCCAAACTACAAAAGCGGAACAAAGGAGAGTGCACTTAATGTTTAGAGCTTGTGAATCTTACCCTAGAGATGCTGTTTTATTCTGGTCTCGTTCCTGGGGATATATCAGTTTCCACTGGCCGTCCAAGTGCCTGTAGCCACACTGTTTATGGGAATGCTGGAAAAAAAAACTTAAAGAGAACATCTTGGCATATTGCTGTGAAAAGTAAGAACTTCTTGTTTCTGCTCAATGACATCATGTGCACACATGCAGCTGACGTTTCAGACCATGCCTTCTTCAGAGTGTGGAAGAGATATATTCCCAGGAATCAGACTAGAAGAAAACAGCATCTCTAGGTTAAATATCACAAGCTGTAAATGTTAAGTGCACTCTCCTTTGTTCCGCTTTTGTGGTTTGGCTGCAGAACTAAATACAAATACGCAAGAAATGGTCTTACCCATGTTTAGGTCATGAACTTTGCCTGAAAAGCAATCCACTTGATACTTACTATTTTCTTCATATTCCATGTTATTTTAGGTGATTCTGGTGTTGGGAAGTCTGCCATCATCCAACACACACTTGAGGCTCTTCAAAGAGAAAAAGGTACTCGGTTAAAGCCAGGAACAGTCCTAGGAGATGTCTTCTTGCACAGTGAAGCTAAAAAAGAAAGGTATGTGTAACCCCCCTGCAAATGGGGGTTCCCAAAAGACTTCCAGGAGCTTGCTTGAATGCTCCAAGCCTGAATGGTGTTTGGCATTTAAGCCATTTATCAGTGAGTGTTTTTAGAACCTCTGGTACTGTCTCTTTAAGAGCTGTCTGCTTGCAGACATAATTAGTTTGTATGGGGGACTGTGTGTTTCTTTGATTGAGTACCACTCAAGCTGCTGCCAATTCACTTCATTTTGCAGTCACTAGGAGTGCAAAGGGAACCTATCTGAAAGATGTAACTGTTTGCCAGAAATTATTTAGAGTAATAATGAAATTACAGTTTGTCTAACCTGCTTTCTTTGCAGTCAGAACTGTGTCTGCTAGTTCCCCATTCTAGTTTTGAACTGCTGAACTGGACCAATCAGTGTGGGGTAAGCTAGCTCTAAAATGGTGCCTTGGCCGAATCAGAACTTGGACTCATAATCTGAGCCAGCCACAAGAGGATTGTATGGGCAGTGACTCTGGGAGATGTAGTTTAGACTTCAGTGCCTTTTGGACCAACAGCAGCAGTCTATTGTGAGTGACAGCCAATCCAGTCAAGAACTGGGAGGAACTCAAAGGAAGTGCCGGTTTTGTCGGTTGGAGTTTCAGTTGAGCTTTGGCAGTGAAGAAGGAAGGAGCCCTGTGCTTTTCAGTGTGCAGTTTAGTCAAAAACGTGTGTAAGGCCCAGAGTTCCGGTCTGCAGCTTGTTAGGACTGAATCCGTCCTGTGAAAAGAATCAAAGGATCTCTGAAGAGTAGAAACCAGGCTCACCCTGTAGAAGACTGAAAGAATTGCTGAAAATTGCACTCCGGTCTGTCAGGAACTGAATCTGCTGTGTGTTCTCCGGTATTGTGCAGTAATTGCGATCGGGATACAGATGCAGCCTGCCTGGTATAGTGCTCTTTATATGGAGGTGTGAAGAGGTTTGTGTACCTCAAGTGAGCCCTGCTGACATTGAAGGACCCTATCTTATTTGGAGTCGTGAGTACTAATTCAGGGTCGCTCCTGTTGAATTGCCACATTAAATCCAAATGGAATTACTGTACTGCTGACTGTTTAATTCTCCTTTTCTCTGTGAAAGGGCCCCTACCAGCTGCCACGGTTGGACTAGCCACTAGGGCTTGGGTACCCAGGGACCCGAATTGATAGGGATAGGCCTGTGCACAGAGCCATAGGTAGATTATTAGAGTGATAAGCTAATTAACCTGATTTCCCCTGTCCTTGTTATATCCCCTAAATAAATCAGAGCTGCTTTGTTTCAGCAAAGTTATACTGCCTGAGGTATTTGTCTATGTTAAAGTACTGTACTGTGATTGTTGCACTGTATCTCATTTCTCAGGAGGGTCCCAGTGCGGAACCAGTCCTGGGGGCAAGTGTATACTGTGAAGGTAATTCTGATATATTGTGGGCCACTAGTGGGAAGAAAGAGGGGTTGCAGTGTCCCAGAGGGCTGTGACCAAGTTAGTTTAACTATTGCAAACCCTGACCTCTGGGTGGAGGCACCCGCCATTGGATCCAGGCCCCTCAACCTGTTAGTGGCAAATCAGGCAGGGGTAGTAGCCCCTGGGATAGCGCCATCTAGGGGTTACATATGCTTAGCTGTCTAAAGACAAAACCCACAGAATTCCTTTAACTCAAGTGCTAGTATAAATATTGTTATGCTACAGTGGAGCTACCAGGATGCAACATAGGTACACAACAGAGTTACTGCAGGAAACAAAGCAATAACAATGTCACTTAATCCCTTTTGTCATGAAGTATGCAGAGACACTGCATTGCATCCTGGTAGGCTCCATGGTACATTTAAATATATACTGCTACATAAGAAAATTCACGAGAACCCAACAGAAATCTGACTAGGCTGGGGTGCTCACAATAAGTAAACATCCACAGACCACAACCACCCCTTAAGGCTGAAAACTGACACTACTTAAAAAGACTTGCTGTGCTAATTGAGGCATTTTATTCAGTGCCATTCACAGGACTGCACAAAATGTCACGTGTAGCACTGAATAAAATGGCACAACTCTTAGCACAGCGTGATTTTTCAGCCCTAAGGGGTGAGTAGGATGAGTGCCTGATTTCTCTGTTTTTTCCTCTAAATTAGATAATTATTGGCCTGCTGATTATAATACAGAGCCATAAACCAAGACACACAGGTTTGAATTCTACCACTACCACTTATACTCTCACCAACTTTACGTTACAGAGCTTAGACTGGCACTACTCTGGGCTGCTGCCAGGTTACCCTCCTTTGCTTCCAGTACCCTCGTTCAGCAAGCTAAACTTACTGTAAAGTGGGTAACTGTATGTATCAGTAGCTCTGGCTCCGTATGTTTGTCTTACAACAGGAATCCAACAATAATGCCATACAAAAACTGCATCATCTCCATCCAGAGGTGTTTCCCCAGAGATAGAACAGGTTCTTAAATAAAAGTTAGAATGCTGTTCAAATTCTGCTCTGTGGCCATGCTCACTCTGCGGGAATAACATCAGATTTGTTTCTTCGCTAAAGACAGCAGTTGTCCAGGAGTCCTGTTCCAGGCCTAATGGTGAGATTTTTGGTTTTCTAATAATTTTATTGTACAGTAGTTCTTTAAACAATTAATTTAGTTTTCAATACTCTGCATTAGTTTCGTTTTATTCTATTTTTTATTTTATTTTGTGCAAAATATCGAATTTTCTTTTGTTTCCCCCTCAGTTCCCGGAACTGGAGAAGTCATGGTTTAGCATAGTTTCCACCTAGTGAGGAACCGAACATTTTTGTTTTAAAGACCGCAAAACAATGTTTAAACTAAATAATTTATTATCAATTTAGTGTATACTGTACATAGTTTTGGAACTGAACTGTGAATTTTGTAGGTGTTTTCAGTTGATTGGCATGACTGACATGCCTAAAAAAAGAAACAGGGCCTACACGGTTTATAAACTGAAAATCTCGTCACAAGCTCCTGGCAGAAGCTGAATGCCATGAGTTCTGTTTGACTTTCCTGGGCCCTGACCGCGATTTTAAAAATTATGAATTCTGCAAACAGTGTTGCCCTAAAACACAAATGAAAGTGGCTGCCAAAAGGGAAGCTTTTTCAGTTCCTCAGTCTGCTTCAGTGTCACCAAAACGCTCTCCAGTAAAAAGCTCAGAAATGGAGGTGGTTACCAATGATGGTGGAAAGCACCCATCAGAAGGTTCCTCGCTCCAGCAGGAGCCCAAAACATCCATATTGTTGGCTGAAAAATGTTGCCAGCAGCAGTCCCTGCCCAAGAGGACAGATAAACTAAATAAAGTTACTAAGTAGTCTTTGAAGCATAATAAAGAGCACAGGGTGTGTGGATGAGGGAGCCCTGATGCAAACAATGGTAAAAGTGTGAAAAGAGCTTCTGATCAGCCATTACCTACGTGACTGGCAAGAAGACTTTGGAGGCAGTATAGCACAGTGGTTTAAGGCTCTGAGCTGCAAACCTGGAGACCTGGGTTTGAATTCCACAGCCCCCACTTGCATACTGTATGACCCTGAGCAAGTCACTTAACCTCCTTGTGCTCCCAGGTTGCACCTGTAAACAAGCTTTCAGCTTAGTGTGTCTTACCTGGTAAAACAAAGGTGAACAAAAAATAAGAACAAACAAAAAGAAAAGCCTACCACTCCCCCCACAGGGATCAGGAGCAGGCAGAGGAACTGAGAGCTTTGCACTTAATGGAGGACATCACTAAGATGTGACAGTTGTTTTAGACTTTCCAAGCCATGAGGAACATGGTTACAGCTGTTTCTATTCCCCAGCAAAGTTTAGGTGATAAAACAAGAACCTGTCCTGGAGGAGGTGTCTGAAGACGATGATGAGGGAGAACTGATGAGTCTGAGGTCACCCATGAACATGACTTTGTTTTCCCACATAGAGTAAATGATGTTTTTTCATCATATTCCCATTTGTGAAGTAAATGGTAGATGCACTGCATATCCCCTCTCAGGAAACAGAGAGGATATTGAAGAAGCTGAGTTTATGAGCATGCTAGGCTTGACTCACAAAAAGGCTGTCAGTGCCAGTTCAATAATCTCTCAGGCTACAGATACGATTATGTCAGCAAAACACTGTGCTACTAGCATAGGCAGAAAAAAAACATTGAAAAAAGTACCAGGTGGACAAATGGGGTAGAAACCTGTATGCCCAGGTCGCTGCTTATTCATTGCAAGTGGGGGGATGCCTGACACATTACTTTCAGGAGTGGAAAAAGATAACAGACAAATGGGTCCCTGAAGTAGTAGGTTAAGGGCTGTCCCTACAGTTTCAATCTAGATTTAGTAGTTGCCGTATTGGTCCTTGCAAGAATAGATCCAGAAGCAAATGATTTGATACCTTTTAACGGACCAACATAGATGTAACAACAAGAACAAAGTGCTCTAGCACTTACTTCACACACATAATGAATATTAATTCCTCCTTACTTTTTATCTTTGCCCAGGGGTGGGATTGATTCCATTGCACCATATTCAGATTACCTAGCCTGCTACTGTACATACAGGAGTGTTATCATATACTGTCACATATAATTTTTGTAACTCTGTACATACTGGGGTACGTGATCTCATTTGCATGGGGGTCCTGCACCGATCTTTTTACATTAGGCTAATATTGTAGTATTTTGTGGATATGTAGGTATGTTAGACCTCTGGTCTTAAACACATACTTTATATTTACTTCTAGTTACCTTATCCTGGGGAGGGTGGCAGGTTTATTTCATGGTAGTTCTATCCAGTATCCTTGGAAATGTTACTATGCAGATAGTAGTATGGTTAAATAGTGTCACATTTTTGCTCTGTAGGTATTAGGAGACATAATCCCTTTTACTCAGGATTTCATGACAAGTTGAATTCCTTTGGGGAACAATTGCAGTGACTGAAGTGAATTTAGGTTCACTAGGAGAGAGAGAGAGAGAGAGAGAGTGTGTGTGTGTGTGTGTGTGTGAAAGAGAGAGGGGAGAGAGAGAGAGAGAGAGAGAGGGAAAAAGGGGGAGAGAGAGAGACAACATCTCCTTAAAGTTATAGATTCCCCCACCCACATTATGGTGATGTGGGGTGGGTTAGGTGTACTGTTTATATGAAGGAGGAAAATTACATTTTATCTCTTTTTCAGATTCCTTAGACATTTGTGGTACATCAAGTTGTTACATTCTCAGTGTATATTGACATCAGTACATATCAGGATACATGGTCTTAATTCCTTGAGGTTCCTCAACTAGAGTTTTTGTTTGACATTAATATTATCAATTTATATTTAAATTATCATTTGTATAGTCCTGAGGTTTTTGAAATTTCTTGGGCCTATATCTAGCTGGAGAGTACAGCTGGTGACAGGTCCAGCTAGGTTCACATCACACAGTGTGCACTGATGTTTTAAGACAACTTTACTGCTAAATTCTTGTCTATAATGCAGACATTGAAACTTCATGAGCCTATAACAATCTTAGTTTGTCTTTAATCTGGGTGGGGTTGCCTTTCAATAATCACATCCTTATACTAACTGTGACACTCATAGCTTGATTTAGGAGTTATCTGCTTCAGCAGTGTTATCTTATGTCAATCAAATTTATATGCAGTAGGATTCTTTGTATGTGTGTTCCACCAAGCACGTTTGACCCAGGGTTGCTTCTGGCTGAAGGCAGTATGGTACTGTTAAACTTCTCTGACATCATCATCTGTTTTTTTTTTTTTTTTTTAAATGAGTATTTTAAACCAATGGGGATTTTTTTCTGTTTTTCTCTGCATTATCTAACTGTTATAAGTCTTGTATTTTCTAAACAACTGCCATGAGCTTCTGAAGAAGGACTGGTTGGTCCGAAAGCTAGAGCACTTTGTTCTTGTTGTTACATCTATGTTGGTCCATTAAAAGGTATCGAATCATTTGCTTCTGGACCTACAGTTTCAGAAATTCACAAAACTGCAGAGGCCAAGAAGTTTTCCAACTGACATTCTGGAGGAAATAAATCTTCATGGAGCTGGGAGTTAAAAAGCTTTTACAAGCCAAAACAGTGGAAAAGGTCCCTGTTTCCCAATGGGGGAAGAGCATTTTGTCCAGATATTTCCTAACCCACAAGAAAAATGGAGAATGTCGACCTATTTTGAACCTCAGGGTCCTATACAGGCACATCAAGAAACAAAAGATCTTACTTTGAGAGGGTTCCTGCAGTAGGTCTTCACATATAGGACTGTGCCCCCTGGCATCAGGACCGCACGGCAAACTTGTAGCTAGCAATACATAGTGGGGGACCATCCCCGGTGTCACATGATGGGACATCGGTGTGACGGTATATAGGGGCGGTCCCCATGCCCACTCTCCAGTTCTTTCCCGCTGTCGACCTGCATTCATTTGGACCTCGCGTTGAACTTGGCTACAGTCAACCGTCATTTTCCATAAGTATTTTCAAAGTTTTTCTGTTTTGCCATGTAATTTTGTTGCATATCTTCGCGCAAAATCAAGAAGAAGTGCTCACAGTGCGGTGCTTAGATCCCACACGGGGATGATCACTCCTGCTGTGTCCTCTGCCTGGGCCCAAAACACAAGGTGGCAGATTGTGATATTTGCCAGTCCTTTAACCAGGCTATGCACGCCCAGTGCCAGAAGGCCCTTGATGCCCATTTCTTAAAACAATGCCTTGCATCAATGGAAAAGGAGCTTCAGGAAGTGTGGGAACATTCCTCTTCACACACCACTGAGCGCAAGAAAAAGAAGAAGGAGAAGCGCCAGGAACTGGACCGGTCTCCCGCTACTCAGCATTGCCAGACAGCCATTGCCACTTCGGGTGGGGCCTCCACCTTGGTGAGTACTCCTCCTTCTAGGTCTCTGTCCACCCTGGCAGATCGGTTGACTTCCCCCCCTCCTGCCTTTGTCAGTGGGCAGCAAGGGTGTTCCTCTCAAGAGGATTTGTTCTTGGGCCTGTAGACAGCTTGGCCGATAAGTCTCCCTCCGGCTCCGCTGCCAGATGCACGGCCTCGGTTGATAAGCCAGACTCCAGCTCCTCAGTTGTTCGCTCGACTGTGACTGATAAGTTGGACACTGGCTCTTCTGATGTCCGTACAGTCGAGGCCGATCAGTCTGTCGCCGGCCTGCCTGACGACCGCTCGTCTGAAGCTCTCCCGTCAGATCCAGCTACTGTTTCCAACGTTGTGCAGAGCCAGCTTCCAGGCTCCCCTGTGTCCTGCGAGGGTTCTCCCTCTTGGGCCTCACTGACTCAGCCCGACTTCTCATTTTCCCCAGACCTCCGGGACTTGAGTACTGCTGTCCAGGAGACTTCTCCTGCATCAGGCCTTCCAACCAAGATTTGCGCTTCCCCAGCAGACCTGTTGACAGGGGTCTCAATTCCCTTACCCCCCATTGCATTTCTTGGACCAGACGTCAGGTTCCATTTTGCCCCCGAATGCAGACCACTCTCCCATTCACATTTCTACTGTGTCAGGGATGGCTTTGGGATTTTATGCTCCGACGCCGGAGCCCCCCTCCTGGTTCTTCAGGGGTCACGCCTGAGATCCCAGGCCTGCTGATGGACCCTCATGCTTCTAGTGGTCCCACGGCCCCATCATCTTCCGGGCCTTCAGCCCCTCTGCCATCGGGCCCCACTGACAACTACCCCAGCTACACGCCACCATAGTTCTCATTTTACCCAATGCCTGGAGGGACATCGCCGGGTTACCCGTCACAGGTGCCGATGCCAGGATACCCGATGCTGGGCCATATGTATCAGGGGTACCATCAGCCTTAACTACTGGTACCAGACTCCTGGCTACCCCCCCATACCCTCCTACGGGGTACCCAGGCTACCAGCCTACACCACCTCTGCCACCTCCTCCTCCTCAGACGGAACCCCAAGGGACAATCCGGCCTGGTGGAAAAATGCAAACCCTCAACTGCTACAGGAGCTGGGACAACCCCATCTGGTAATGGCTGCCCCCCCCAACCCATAGGGCAGTTACTAGGAGCCCATCCCCAGTCGACCACTGGTCATCAAGACAGGGACTCGGGCAGGCTCCCAACTGGGGTGTTCTCCAGAGCCAAGATCACGGAGGCTATACCTGATGTGACTTCCTTACCCAGCAGACTGGAGTCTTCCGACTCAGACTCAGACTCTGCCAGTCATTCAGAGCCTCATTCCCCCCATAGAACTGCAACCATAGGGGTCTCCCAAGTCACCGCTGAGGACCCTTCTTTTGTGGAACTCCTCAGATCCATCCAGCAAGCCTGTGGCTGGGCATCTCAGGAGTTAGACCCAAAAAGGAAGAGGCTCGCACACCACCTAGACCTAACTAACATGGCCCCCTCCCCATCCCACCATGGATGAGGCTGCATGAAGACTTAAAATCTACAATATGGCAACAACTATCCTCCATACCTGTGGTCTCAAAAAAGGCTGACAGGACTTATCACCCCCTGGAAGGAGCTTACCACCTAACAAGTCAACCTAAGGCCGACTCCATTGTTATCACTGCGGCCCATGATAGGTCGGGTCAACCGAAGCATCGGAGTGCCTTCCTTCCGGACAAAGAGTCCAGACAGGTGGACCAATATGGCTGCAAGGTCTACGCAGGGATTTATTTAACTCCTAAAATTGATTAGAGTTTTGCTCATAAAAGTGCTAAAGCATTGTGAAAATGCATAGCTCTTGCCTCACTGTGTTTAACAAACATAACACTTCTAGAAAACCTATATAAATACTTTCTGAACAGTTAGCATTGTCCCAAGAAAAAAACTGCTAATCAATTATTTAAAACCCTGCTATGCATCCTCCATCTGCGCTATTCGGCTCGGACCACAGAGGAGCCCTTCCCCCGAGCTCCATGAATAGCCCCCATCAAAAGCTCCACAGTAGTCATGAGGGCCTGGACCACAGAGGAGCCCTCCCCCGAGCTCCACGGATAGCCCCCTACAAAAGCTCCATGGTGTTCATGAGGGTCTGGACTGCAGAGGAGCACTCCCTCAAGCTCCATGGATAGCCCACAACAAAAGCTCTATGGTGGTCGCGAGGGCCTGGATCGCAGAGGAGCTCTCCCCTGAGCTCCATGGATAGCTCCTAACAAAAACTCCACAGTGGTTGCGAGGGCCTGGACCGCAGAGGAGCCCTCCCCCAAGCTCCATGGATTGCTCCCAACAAAAGATATGCATCACAGCAATGACTCATAACTCTGCTGATTTTTAAATCTGGAACTTTTGGCGCCAAACCACTTTTAACTATTTTGTCAGTGCATCAACACAGATAGACTTTCCGACACAAAGTTACTTGAAAGCCTGCACATATTTTGGAGCCTTTTCTCCAGTTACTTTAATTGTGCCTAAGTAGATGGCTTGATTTTCTGTTGAAAAAGATTCCCAAATACTACGTATGCAGAGTTAGCCCAGGGTTCAACATGCCTTTGCTCTGAGACTGTTATTAAGTCTTTGCTGTGATTAATTTAATTTTGCTTTCAACCAGTCTGCTTTTTTACTTATTCGTGACTTAATGTACACCAGTTAATTTTGAACAAATGTAATGGATCTGATTCGTATTCGCTTTGCTAGGCTATAATGTTTGTAAAGTAATTAATTTTCAACCAGCAGGCGTAAGTTCCCTAAAGTGAATTTACACACGAGCTTCTTAGCTACTCGAGCACAAAGACCTAATCTGCTGCGCTCCTTCTATCGGGACTAGCCCGACCATCAGTTTGTGTCCTTCAGCCCCCTCCCCATTTTCAGCCCCTCCTCCAGCCTACCTCCATATTAAATCCACACTCTCTTCCTCCTCAGCTCCATGTTGGTCGCGGGGGCCTGGACCGCAGAAGAGCCCCCACCCCCGAGCTCCATGGATAGCCCCCAACAAAAGATATGCGTCACAGCAGTGGCTCAGGACTCTGTTGATTTTTAAATCTGGGACTTTTGGCGCCAAACCATGTCTAACTATTTTATCGGCGCAGCAACACAGATAGACTTTCTGACACAAAATTACTTGAAAGCCTGCACATATTTTGGAGCCTTTTCTCTGGTCACTTTTATTGTGCCTAAGTAGATGTACTCCTTGATTTTCTCACTAACGGGACACTGTCAACCTGTTTTGCATCATATTATTTCTAGTTCAAAACCTACATTTTATGATTTCTTACCTTCCCTAAAATTCTTTGATGTTGTTGTTTGTTTTGTCTGTCTCCTTGTTTAGTAGAACTGAAGTGCATGGTAATGTATATTTATAAACGACCCTGTTTTGTTTACAGTCCTGAATCTGTTTTTACTGCATACATCCTGAGCATTAGAAACACCATCAAACAGTGCAGTCACTCATGATGCAATAGCCACCTAAACTCCCACTGCATCATGAGTGGCTAAACTGTGTTGTGGGTGTTCCCAAGTACAGGAAACATGCAGTGGGAGCTGATCAAGGAATGTAAACAAACCTGTATTTGTATAGTAATGCCAGCATGGTGTGCTGTCTGTTTTTCACTTTAAAAAAAAAAATGAAGCAGAATCAAACTACCAGCTACGTCAGCAGTCTTTACAGAATGTTGGCAATCATCAAATGTTTTTTATAAACTAGGGACACTTTGAGACCTAAGGGGGTTGACAGTGTCCCTTTAAAATGGTTCCCAAATACCACGTATGCAGAGTTAGCCCAGGGCTCAACATGCCTTTGCTCCAAGACTGTTATTAAATATATGCTGTGATTAATTTAATTTTACTTTCAACCAGACTGTTTTTTACTTACTCGTGACTTAATGTACACCAGTTAATTTTGAACAAATGTGATGGTTCTGACTTGTATTCGCTTTGCTAGGCTAGAATGTTTGTAAAGTAATTAATTTTAAACCAGCAGGCGGAATTTCCCTAAAGTGAATTTACACACCAGATTCTTAGCTACTCGAGCACAAAGACCTAGACTGCTGCGCTCCTTCTGTTGGGACTAGACTGACCATCAGTTTATTTCCTTCAGCCCCCTCCCTGTTTTCAGCCCCATCTCCAGCCTACCTCTATATTAAATCCACTCTCTCTTCCTCCTGAGCTCCACGGTGGTCATGAGGACCTGGACCACAGAGGAGCCCTACCCTGAGCTCCACGGATAGCCCCCAACAAAAGGTATGCATCACAGCAACGGCTCAGGGCTCTGTTGACTTTGGCTCTGCCGACGCTTTGCATCGGCTACCCCACCACCCCCACCACCACCCTTGGTGATCAATGTTATTTATATCAGAAAGCACTTGCACTTCAAAACCAATCAGTGCTGTTCTCCATTTGCAGCTTATCTGCATCTGCCACCAGTATTTTCACCACACTCAGGCTTTCTCCATCCCTCCTTCTCCCTAACCTTTGAAACTCCCCTTAAAGTCACATACCTTAGTGAAAGGACCCATGGTGTTTTGCTTTTTTCTCTTTTTCATATCTCCTCCTAACACAGTGACCTTCTCCTCATCATTGCCCAGAATGAATACCAGTCTGATCCTGCTGGCTGGGTTGCTGCTGGCCACTGCAAGTTATCTCTGCCACTACCTGACACAACCCCAGTACACCTAACCACTCAATCCTTGGCTGGATTATCACAAACCGATCCGATCTAGTCCTCCAAGCAGGCACCATGTCTAATGCAGTTAGCAACTACACCCCACTTACATCGTCATGAACACCAAGGCAGTCAGCCCCCCACACAAATTACTGTCTTTTAGAAAATTCAACAGCCTAAACCATGACCTTGTGATTGGGGATGCAGTGTCCATAAACTGGTCCCCTTTCTACCTGCTAGAGACTGTCTCCTCTGCTGTCACACTCTTCATTAGCATCCTTCGGAAGCTCCAAGACCAGCACTTTCCCATCAAAACCAGAAGGGTTAGAGGTGGCTGTATGCACTGGATATCAAAAGAACTGTTAATACAAATGAAAGTCAGGGACTCCAAATGGAAAGCATTCAAAGAGTTCCCATCTCCCCAACTATGAAACACTTACAGACAGCTGCGCAATGCTTGTAAGCAGTTGACCAAGTCACTAAAATGGAAGTATTTCACTGACTTCCAAAAAAAAAACACCCACGGGAATCCTCTTAGTTTTGGGGTCTCAATCGGATCCATACAAAAATCCAAGTCTGATAAGCAATTAATACAGCTTATATCCCTGTCGGGCACCATCGATGACCCTGCTGGCATCGCAGACATTTTCAATTCTATGTTTACTGACCTAACCCCTTACTTTAGTAAGCTTCCTTCCCACCGTCCCTCTGGCCTAAGTAGTAATGGTAGCCACTCCACTCCTCCAAAGTCTGACGCCCCTACCCCTCCTTTCTATTTTAGGGCCATTGGTCCGAAGGTCATCATAAAATGCCTGAAAACACTTCCTACCAGAGGTAGTCCTGGAAGTGACGGGCTCTACCCCTCTTTTCTGAGGATCATCTCACCAGCTATTGTCAGACCATTAATCCACATTTTCAGTCTCACACAGTCTACAGCTACAGCGCCTGACACCTGGAAACATGCTAATGTGGTTCCCATCTTCAAAGCGGGAGACTCCCCCAGCCCTGGAAAACTATAGACCCATTTCCCTGTTGCCACACCTAAGCAAGCTACTGGAGAAAGTTGTTCATTCCCAGGTATCCGAACATCTTGATAAGTACAACCTTCTGTATCCCCTTCAGCATGGCTTCCATAAACACCATAGCACCTCCTCTGCCCTGGCAGTTTTTTCTAACCATTTCCTCAGAAATATGGGCATGGGTAAGGTCACGGGCACAGTTTTTGTCAATTTGTCAAAGGCATTTGACCTCGTCGGCCATCATCTTCTCCACTCCACACATCTACAATTTGGCTGCTCCGCTGGAGCTGGAGCCTGGTTCCACAGTTACCTCACCAACAGGTCCCAATTCGTGCTCATAGGCAAAGTTGCCTCAGCTTCCCTTCCCACTAGCACTGGAGTTCCACAGGGATCAGTTCTTTTCCCCATGTTTATCAGTGCCCTCCCAGCTGACAGTCTAAACTGCAATGCACTCCTTTACGCAGACAACTTAGTCCTATACCACAGCGACAAATCCCTTGACTCTATCTCCTCCACCCTCACTGACAACTATGGTGCTGCACAGAGTTGGTTCTTATCTAGAAAATTCCTTGTCAATGGAAAGAAAATGAAGGCCATGCTCTTTGGATCCAAGCCCTTCCTTAACAAGGCCGCCAAATCAAACTCCTCCCTCACCGTATGTACACCTGCAGGCCCCCAACTTGAGCAGGTCACCTCTTTCAAATATCTAGGTGTTACTCTCAACCCCTCCCTTACCTACAATGATCATACAACTTTGACTGTAAGAAAAATCCACCAAAAGCTAGATGTGGCATACTGCAATCACCTGAAGCGTGCTTGGTCATCACGCAAGGTAACCATCTCCCACTCCTAGATTACTGCTCCCCATTTACTCCCTTGTGTCCACAAATCAACACTCCTGCCTTAACTCATTGTCTACTAGCAGACATCTGTAGTCATCAGTAAAATACACTGGTGTGTCCTGAGGACGTCTGCAGAAGTCGGCTACTGACTCCCAGTGTGCCCTTGCAACGTCTGGAGAAGTCACTTATATATTTTAATATATAATGTAACAGAATATAATATATATTTGACTGCATAGCACCGTTGGAAAGGTAATTTTATGCTGAACAACTTTGTCACTGGTATTTTGTGCATATCATGTATACTTTAGGAGTTATTTGCATTTGTTTATGGTATGGTGTGTATGGCCTATGTTGCCTGTTTAGTGAAAAAAATATTTGTTTTGCTGTTTCAACTAGCTTAAAAAAAACTAAATTACATATTATTATTTGCATACCACCATTGGGAAGGTAATTTTGTGCTGAACAACTTTGCCACTGATATTTTATGTATATCATGTATACTTTAGGAGTTATTCACATTTTTTAATGGTATGGTATGTATGGCTGACATGTTTTCCATCAAAATTCACCTAAGCAGCTTGAATAAAATTCACTTTTTTGGCACTTCAGCAGGTATAAAATAAAAACTGTATTGTTTACAACTGGTTGCATAGCACAATTGGAAAGGCATTTTTGTGCTCATCTACTTTCATGCTGATACTTTGTGTGTATCATGTATACTTTTTGAGTTTTACGCATTTGTTTATGATATGGTATGTGTGGTTGAGATTCATCCCTCAAATCTCACCAAAGCACATTGATTAAAATGGGGAAAAATAAGTTTTATAGTAAAAAGATATCTTTTTTTTAACAAACATAATATTAAAACACCATCTTATGTCTGTATGCTTAATTTGGTGTTGATATTTTACATATTTTCCAACCAAAAATGGCTTATGTTGCCCTTTTTTAGTGAAAAAAATATTTAGTTTGCTCTTTCGACCAGCATAGAAAAAAAACAAAATTACTTATTATTACATGCATGCCACCATTGGAAAGGCAATTTTGTGCTGAATAACTCTGCCACTCATACTTTGTGTCCAGCATGTACAGTTATTGAGCTATTAGCATTTGTTTGCGACATGCTGACTATGACTTGATTTTGCTTAGAAAGGCCCAGAATTCACTGTTAAAAGTATACAGGAGATTCAGGAGGCAAGTGGTGTAATCTCAGAGTGAGCCTGTGGAGGCAATGAGTTAACACTACATATAATGCCATTTGTCGCTTTGTTCTCAAAGCTTCCACTTTAACCCACCACTGTACACTCTACCAGTCCCTAGGATGGCTCCCCCTCCAGGCCCACTTTGACTATGCCACAGGCTGCTTGGTGGACAGTTCTCTTAGAAGCAACCAGTTATCCCCCTATGCTCCTCTGCTCTTCAGTAGGGCCACCACTAGAGCCCTTAGTGCCTCCTCCATCCCTCCAGAGGTTCCCCGCGTGTCTACAGTAATGGTTAGTAAAGCTTTCTCTGTCTCTGCCCCACCCTTGGAACTGATTTCCCCCATCCATTCATACAGCACCATCCCATGGGTCCTTCAAAACCTAACCTGAAGGCCTGGCTCCTGGCAGAGTCTACCTGCAACTGCTCACTAGGCTGTGCAGGAGCCCATAAACCACCATAATCTTACCCCAGCCGGTGATTATTGTGCCCATTTAGGTCCAATTCCCCCTCCTTTTCCCTCCATCCTACCCTGCCCCATACTCTCTAGTGCATGCACCTACACATTTGACTTTCTGACCTTTTTGCAGTCACACACAGCCTACCTGTCTGATTCCTCCTACATCTGGTACCCTATATTAGGCCAAGACCTAGCATGCACTTTGACTCTGCAGGGCACATCCTTTCATGTCTACTGCACAGCAGCCTATGCTTCCCTGCTGTCTGTGGATGATGCTATGTTTGTGGACCACACTCTCTTTTATCGCAGTGCGTTCTCAGGCTGGCCTGCTCTTCTTCCCCAGCACATACTTTGTTACCTAGACTAAATGTTTACAATATGTGATGTTTTTACTGCTCCATTGTTGAGTTGTACAAATGCAAAGCTGTTCCAGATGAGGATCTCAGAAATAGGCTTTTGGAAAAGGTAAGACTTAACAAGTCTTCCTGCCGCCATGCATTGCATGCCACCTATGATTCCGTTGAGTTGGTGGCCCAATGCACAGCTTCGGGCATCCTCTGGATGCCCCCTTCAGGGGTTCCTTCCTATTTGATGGCGACGCAAAAGAAATCATAATGGGCCAAAAACTCAAGTAACCTTTTCATTGCCCCCAGAAAAGGTAGAATACGCAGAACCAGGGCAGACACCAGGCTAAGCGCCACACCACTGATTCTGGTGCCCATACCCCCCAGGCAAAAGCCCAAAAGGCCGCTGGAGGTAGCAAAGAGGCCCTTCCCTCCACATCCTGACTCTAGGGGATCCCCTCCACCTCCTTCCGTGCCGTACGAGGAACCAGTGGGGTGGAAGGTTTGCCCTTCATCTAGAAGGATGGAAGGCAATCACCGTAGACACTTGGGTACTCCAGCTCATTGCAAGATAGCACTCTATTGAGTTCCTGGACATACCCCTGGCCAACCCTCTGGGCAGGTCTCATTACCTGTCAGGCCATCAAAGTCTCATTCAGCAGGAAATCCAGGCTCTGTTAGAAAAGTCAGCTATAGAATGGGTTCCTCTCGGGCAGACAGGAAGGGACTATTACTCCCACTTCTTCCTAGTGCCCAAAAAGATGGGAGATCTGGGGCCCATCCTAGATCTTAGCTTGCTCAATGTCTTTGTGGAATACAAGAGGTTCTGCATGCTAACTCTCCAGGGGCTCTTACCCCTGCTCCAACAGAACCAATGGCTGTGCTCACTGGACTTGCAGGATGCCTACCTGCACATACCTATCCTCCAGGCCCACCGCCATTTCCTAAGGTTCACCTTTCGAGAGAACCACTCAGTTCAAGGCCCTTCCATTTGGCCTCTCTTCGGTACCTTGGGTGTTTACCAAGTGCCTGGTAGTGGTAGCTTCGGCATTGCGTCGCAAGGGGATTTACGTGTTCCCTCACCTGGATGACTGGTTGTTGTCAGCACCATCTCAGGACAGTCTGATGGATTCTCTTTCCACCACCCTGGACATCTTTTCCAGACTTTGAATCACTCTGAATTATCCCAAGTCTCAACTCTCACCCTCCCAGTGCCTTCAACTCATTGGGGCAGTGCTGGTTATGGTCCAGAACAGGACCATTTTACATATGGGCAGGGCGGAAACTCTGATTTATCAAGCTCCATTGGTCTCCAACCCCTGTTGGACCACAGCGCATGCCGTCCTCTGCCTGTTGGGTCTCTTGGCGGCTGCCATCCCCACAGTTCCATTGGCCAGACTGCACATGAGAGTGACCCAGTGAACCCTCAGAGTCCAATGGGACCAGCGTTCAGACGACATGGACCACAGGGTCCTAGTCTCTGGCAGCATGAAGAGGGATCTCCTCTGGTGGCAGGATCTATCCAACCTCTCCTTTGGGATTCCCTTTCATTCCCCGTCCTTTTCCATGACCCTTATGATGGATGCCTCAGGTTAAGGTTGGGGAGCCCACCTGGGAGACCAACAGACTCAAGGGAGATGGTCTCCGCAAGAGGAGCGCCTGCATATAAACATTCTGGAGATGAGAGCTGTGCTCTACGCTCTCCAAGCATTTCAGTCCCTCTTACTACCGGGAACACTCCTAATCCAGACTGACAACACGGCCACAGTCTGGTACATCAACAAACAGGGAGGCACCTGATCGTACCCCCTCTACAGGGAGGCGATGTGGGTGTGGTACTGGGCAGTTCAGCATGGCCTGTCTCTGACAGCAGTCCATATTACAGGAGTTCACAACGTCCTGGCGGACAGTCTCAGCTGCACTGTTGTGTGGGCTCACGAGTGGGAGCTAAAGCAGGAAGTAGTGGAACATCTCTTCGATCAGTGGGGATGGCCAGAGAGGGACCTCTTCTCCTCCCCATCCAAAGCAAAACTACCCAGCTTTTGCTCGCTCGTTCCCAGGCATGGTGTTTTTTGGCGAAATGCACTGTCTCTGTCTTGAACAGGGAGGTTTCTGTACGCTTTCCTTCCCTTTCTGATTCTTCAGAAGGTTCTTCTGAAGCTTCAAGCAGAGGGTGCTCACATGATCGTCATAGCCCCTCTCTGGCCTTGGCAGATTTGGTTCCCTCTGCTGCAACAGCTGGCATTGGAACCCCCTGCTTCCTGTCTTCCACGACCTTCTGGCTTAAGAACAGGGCAGCCTGGTGCACCTGAGCCTCAGGTCTGTCCACGTGCATGTGTGGCACCTTTGGACATAGCAGTCTCATGTTTCTGTGTCTCCTCTCGAGTTGCCCAGGTGCTAGTTGGGGCCAGGAAACCCTCCACCAGGTCCACGTACGCTATGAAGTGGAAGAGGTTCTTTATCTGGGCCATGGTCAAGGGCCTGGACCCATTCTCTTGCTCGGCACCCCAGGTACTTGAGTACCTCTTGCACCTGTCTGATTCAGGCCTCAGTTACTCTTCTCTGAAGGTCCACCTTTCTGCAGTTTCTGCCTACCACCTTCTGGTGGAGGGCAATACCTTTGTGCAGTTGGAGGTCTCCAAAACCTTTCTTAAGGGGTTCCTTCACCTTAAACCTCTGGTCTATAATCCAGTTCTCCCCGGGACTTAAACTTTATTTTAGAGAAACTTACTTTGTTCCCTTTTGAGCCGGCAGCAAGTTGTGACATGTGCTATTTGTCTTGGAAAGCGCTCTTTTTAGTCGCTATTACCTCAGCTCGAAGGATTTCAGCATTTCAGGCCATCATCTGCAAGGAGCCTTATTTGATTTTCCACAGAGACCAGGTGACTCTGTGGATTAACCCTTTCTTTCTTCCAAAAGTAGTTTCGGAATTTACATTGAACCAAGATGTCCAATTGCCAATTTATTACCCAGAGTATCCCAACAGGGGGGAATCCCTTTTGCACACGTTGGATGTCCACAGGATATTGAGATACTATATATCTCTCACTCGGTCTCTGACTTCTTTTTCTTGACTGCTTGGTTTTCAGTCCTATATGTAAAGACCTACTGCAGGAACCCTCTCGAAGTAAGATATTACAGTTACGTAAGAACTTACCATAACAGTAGGTCTTCGAGCGAGGTTCCTTTTTCCTTTTTTTATTTACTTCTTTTTGGTCCGCCGCCTGTGCCGGTACCTTGGTCTGGTCATGGACCTCGCTGCTTCACTCCCACATGAGCCACACTCCCCAGTACCCCCTGGCTTACCCCCCCCAGGATGGGGTTGCGGCATCCTGGGCCTAAGTGCCGTGAACGTCGGGATAGGTCGGGGAGTTGGCCTGGGAGCAATTGAAGCGGCTAGGTGGACGTCATCAAAGCGGAAGGCGGTGAAAGTTTTTCCCGGTGTAAGGGGGGCAGGGACGTGTAATGATGTCCTGCGTCTGCCTCATCCCTGGAATGTACTGGCACCAGTCGCTGCGGTACCCCCGGCCTCCTCCAGGGGTCCATCAGGCACCAGACACACTCCCCTTGTTCCTCTCCCGGAGAAGGAGAGCAGTCCGCAGGATCCTGTCCTTCTCCCTCCATCTGGCCCTCCAATGCCCAGGTCTGTTCCCGAACCCAGGTCGCCAGCGACGCAAGCGGAAATCGAGAGAGGTTCCTACAGTAGGTCACCTTTTCCCTCCTACCTTCCCCCATTTGCTGTTCTTTTCTCCTTTCCTTTCCCAGGGCTTTGTTTTTAGTGGCTCCAGCTCAGCAGTTTTTCTCCTTTCTCCTTTTTTCCCCCCTCTTCGGGGTCTTCCGGCAGGAGAACTGGAGTGCAGGCATGGGGACCGCCCCCTATATACTGTCATGCCAACGTCCCATCATGTGTATGCATTGCTAGCTAGAAGTTTGCTGTGCAGTCCTGACACCAGGGGGCACAGTCCTATATGTGAAGACCTACTGCAGGAACCTCTCTTGAAGATCTACTGTTACAGTAAGTTCTAACGTAACTGTAATTTCAGTATAGTGATGGGCAAAATTATCCCTTCCTTGCAAGCAGGAGACAGGGGCTAGGGTCTCTGGACCAAAAAAAGCACATACTTTCATGTGCTACTAAGACCCAGCCACAAAAAAATACCTGAGATTGAAGCTGGGAAGCAGCCAGTACCAGTTTGGAGCCTTACCCTTTGGTCTAACCTCAGCATCAAAGGTGTTTACAAAGTGCTTAGCTATAATAGCAACACATTAAGTAGGCAAGGGGTGGTGGTTGTTCCCTGTCTGGGTGTCTGGTTGAGTGAGTTAAATATGTACTCCTGGAGGAGAGGAGGGATTAGGGGGATATGACTGAGATTTTTAAGTACCTGAAGGAGATAAATAAGACTAGTACAGAGGCCTTTTTTTTAAGTTGAGATGGGGGAGGGACATGAGAGAGCATGGCCTCAGATTGGAGGAGGGAAGATATAAGAGAGAGATGAGGAGACATGTTTTCATGGGAGGGGGTGGTGGCTAAATGGAACACTCTACCTGAGGAGGTGGTAACCTGTAAGATGGTGGGCAGTATTAAAAGGGGATGGGACAGGGTGGTGGGTGACAGTGGGGGGGGGGAGGGGGCAGCTGCAATGTGAGGGGGCTAGTTGTGCAATCAATCAGATTTGATAGATCATGAGGCCTGTTTCTGCTGGCAGATTGGTATGTTCATAAGTTTGTGTATCAGGAAAAATAAAAGAGGAAACAGTGCACTCAGTTGCATTGGTAAGGAGCACTCTAGAAGAGGCTAAGATTCCTCCTCAACCTGCAAAAGTCACAACTAGGATGCAGTCGGCTACTGGAGTTCATAGGTGCAGAACTGGACAACCTGCAGAGGAAGACGTTCCTCCCATTAAACAGTGTGGACAATTTAATGGCATGTGCAAATTCCTGCCAAGTAGGAAAGAAAAAACGTGACAGAGACTTCTTGCAGCTACTAGGCTTCATGGCATCGGCAACAGCTGTAGTGCCTTGGACTTGCCACCAGAAGAGGGATGTTCAGCGCTACCAAAGAAGGTACTGGTGTCAAAGATTAGGCCCCTTTAACCATCCATTCCCTTCAAAAAAAAAATTTCTTAAAGCACTGGAATGGTGGATGGACAAAAAAAAAATCTCAAAGAAGGTATTCCCATATTTCAGTTGCCTCCCACCCATGTACTCACAACAGATGCCTCCCTACTAGGTTGGGGAGGGTACTTGGAGACAGAACAGTCAGTGGGATCTGGAGTGCACAGGAGTGCATGGAGTACACTACATAAACCTGTTAGAGCTCAGGCAGTGCTCCTCTCAATGCACTCCTCACTGTTGCAAGGCCAAACAGTTCAGAAAAGAACAGATAGTATGGTCCAGCTCCAACTGGAGCGTATCAGCATCCAGCACTGGTTCCTGGCTAATCAGCTGTCCCTCAGTACCAAGAAAATGCTCTATGATTTTGCCCAAGTTTCCAGTTTATTGATTTTATTATTCAGCGATAGTGTGACAGGGTAAGCCTTGTCTGGAGTGGATGTCCATGTATGGGGTGTTCGGAGCCCCCCAATTCCTTTCGCTTTTTGTTTCTCTGCGATGACTGCTTGCGTTGGGAATGAAAATGAAATACATTTGCTGTATGCTTGTCTATTTTAGGGTGTCACATTTAACGATTTAATGGAAATAAAAAGAAAGAGATATGATGAGTTCCAAGGGTTGGAAGGAGAAGGGAGAGGAGGAGCACACCCTTGTTCTCCTGTCCCCTTGCAAACTCAGTGGAACCCTTATGGACTTACTATCTTATTAAAACTATCTTTTGAGATGAAAACCCCCTCAACATAAAACCCCCTTAACCAAGAAAAGAGGAGTTGAGTCTAGGCTAGAAAAGATAACATGTATGTCTTTACTGTTTGATGGGGAACTCCTGAGAATAAGAGATTTATACTGGTTTTAGCAAAAAGGGTTGGATCACCCGACGGTGATGTCATTCATGTATGTCTTTACTGTTTGATGGGGAACTCCTGAGAATAAGAGATTTATACCGGTTTTAGCAAAAAGGGTTGGATCACCTGACGGTGATGTCATTCATGAAAGGTATCCACCACTTGGAGTAACAAAGATACATAGGGGAATCAGTTGAATACTGACTACCAAGTGAGGAGGACCTCAGAAGTGTGTGCTTGTTTACACACTGTTCTATTTGCAAGGTTGAAGCTAAGCCTCAGGAATTTTTGAAAATAGAAAGTTTGCTAGATACTGGACATTGAATAACCTTTTGCTTTCTGTATGTTTATTTTTTTTTATGTTTTTATTTTCTGATTCGAATAAAATAACACACGTTTGTGTTTTTATGCACCTGACTTCTGATTTGTTGTGTCTGTTTTATCCTACACCTTCACAGTGGTGTTAGAAGTGGAATTTCAAACAACATGAAGTCTTGCTGTATTCTGACTATATGCAGTTAGCCCCAGCACTTGAACTGCCCCAGAGAGGAAAGGGTTAACTCTATGCAGCAGCATAGAACTTTGAGCTCGAGCTCGGTTTAAAAACCTCTCTCTCTGGTGCATCTCAGTATAACCATCAGATTCTTTACTCCATCTAACTGTGAAGTCGCTCCGGAGATTTCTCCTTTGCTTCAGTTCAGTAGAAGTTTAATCGTTCGGTTTAATCAACCAATTTCTTTAATCTTCCCTTGTCAATCTTCACCATTTATTACTGCTTGGGTTAGTGCGAGGTACGCTTTCCCTTCTGGGAGAGTGTTTTTTTTTTTTGAGTGGCTCCAACGGCACCACCGAGCGCGACGCATCGCTGGCGCGAGGGCGGCCGCTTTTCGTTTCTCCCACCGCCGAGGCTGCATCTGCTGCGTGTTAGTTAGCGATAGTTAACGGTTACGCTCAAGACTCCTCGTTTCTTCTTCAGTGACTCACTTGGCGCGTCTCCCAGAAAGACTGTTCTTTATTTTCTGTCGACGGCGCAGTGCTTTATTGCTGTTTTTGCCTTGTTTAGTTACATCATGTCAGGTTCGGGGGCAAAGCGTAAATCGAAGGCGGGCCGTGCCCCTATGCGTTGGTGCTCCTTTGGTTGGCATTTCTCCGACTCGGACCAGCATGATGTGTGTCTCTGTTGCCTGGGACCAAACCACGATATGGACGCGTGCGGCGCCTGTTTCTTCATGGACCGTCGTGTCCTCGAAGTCTGCGCGTTCAAGATCGGCAAGGCCCCGCTGACCCTCGGGGGACGGCGTCGTTCAAGGGATTCCCAGGTAAGGTCTCTAGGCCCTTCCTCCGGGTCCCCTCTCGGGCCTATATAGTCCGTGGAGGAGGAGGCTTCCTCCTCTTCTCTTGCCGAAGAAGAAGCTTCTTTCGCGGTGTCGAAGGAACGTCGTGGTCCCTCCCGGGGCTGCGACGGGGACACCGCCTCGGCAGTCACCTCCTCGGAGGTGCAGGCTCCCCCAGTGTCGAGGCCCGCGCCTGCTGGGCGCGGCACGGTGGACCCTTGGCCAGCGGCAGCGCGGTGATCGAGGCAGGCGCCACTCTGCCTTCAAGCGCCTCGGCACGCGGGCCGGTTCGCTCTCACCGGTGTGGCACCCGGTTGGATTCCAGTGCTGTGGGCCTAGCCGGCCGCGGGGAGCAGGGCCAGGCCTAGCGGGTGTGGGTGGGCCAAGGTCGTCCGGCGCCATCTCTGGCACCGGCGCCATTCGTGGCGCTGTTTCTCCGGGGACCCCCGGGGTTGCTAGCATCGTGGTTCAGCTGGTCTCTTCCTCTTCGGAGGTCGATGACTCAGACGTGGACCCATCCTGGCAACCTGACTCTTCAGAGTCAGGGTCCCCGGTGGCACATGGTGCTAGGTGGCACAGCGGGCCTCTCCCGCTGTCTCCGCTACTGTCCTCCCCTGAGGGCCCTCGGGCTAGGGGTGGTCCTGGGTCCCGGGGGGGCGATGGAGTAGGGGTGGAGGGAGGGGCTCTCCCTCCTGGGGGACTCGTGACAGCTACCCTTCCGGGTGCTGTTACTGCCACTCGGGGTGGGAGAATGCTGGGGTCGAGGAGGAGAGCACTCTAAGAGTCCCAGGGGTCGAGGGCAGGGTGCAGTCATCGCGGTCTCTGCCGTCCACCCCTCGGTGGGTGGCTAGGAGCCGTAGCGCTGGGCCCCGCCTTTCCCTCTTGGACCCAGGGGTCCCCTCCGGTGGCGCTGCTGCGGACTGCCCTTCTGGATCCATGCAGTCCCAGGTTCGTCACAGGGGAGGATCCCCTTCTGGGCTCTTCCAGGTTTCGCATTCTCAGGGTTCCGTTTTGCGACCTGGTCTGTTGTCCGGAATCCCGCCAGCTCGGGTTCCGTTCTCTGGATTTCAGAGCCCTAGCAGAGGTCAGTTGCCTCTTCGTAGGTGCCCATCTCCAGTGCCTCTGCAGCCACCCCCCGCTCTTCCAGGCCATGTCGGTCCTACGGGCCCGTTATCCTGGGAGCAGTTCAGAGGTTCTGCGGCAGCCTTCCCCTCATATGTCAGGTATATGCATGAGCGGGTCTTTCGCCTCTCCCCACCGCCACAGGAATCTTCTGGACACTCGAGCTTTCCATCATCCTCGTCTCCCTCCTCTGAGGGAGAGGAACCCTCTGCTCATATCTCCTCCGATGCTGATTTCACTGAATATCAGCGATTCCTTTTGAGGATGGTGAGGGATCTTTGAATCTCCTACGTTAGGCGAGACAATATCGAATGGGAGACGCGTGAATTCCTTGGAGAATTCAGTGCCCAGCACCTGGTGGTACCTTCCTGGCCTATCCCCTTCCAGGAGACGTCTATCCGTTCCTGGCAGTCGCCAGCTGCCCCTTCTCCAGCCCGGCAGACTGTCGACCACGAAGTAGTGCCGCCGAATCCCTAGGTACACTTCCAAACCACGCCCTCGGGTTTTGGTATACCTAGAGACTCCTTCCAGGTGCCGCCGCCTGGCGCACAACCATCCACCGGATTTGGATTCCCTACAATTCAACCGGTGGGGGCGAAGAGTGTTCTCTTCCTCTCGTGCGATGGCTTGCATTGCGTCACATCAGGCTCATCACGCTGCCTACAGTAGGCATCTGTGGTCGATGCTCTCTCAGCTCTTAGCATCAATGCCTGATACAGAGCAAACCAGACAGGCTATTGCCCTCTCCGCTATAGGCCTGGAGCTGGCGAGACACCAAGCAAGGGCATCTTATGACGCCAGTGAGGTGGCTTCCAGGCTTGCGGGGACAGCGATCTGCATTAGGCGGACGGCATGGCTTCGTCTATCAAGGTTGTCACCCCTGGCCCGGCGTAGGGTGATTCGCTCCACTTTCCGGGGGACCCGTCTCTTTTCCTCCAGAGCTAGGAGATTACTACAGGGGCTTCCTCCGTCTCCCCGTCCTCGGGGGGCACCTCCTAGCTCTTCTCCCCATAGGCTTCTCTCTAGATTAGCCCAGGGTCTTCCCCTTCTGTTTCTCACCAGCAGGAGGCTGGGGGTCTTGTTCCCTCAGGGTTCTACCCCCCTTTTTAAGGGGGGCTTGGTACTCACCCAAGCAGTAATGAATGGTGAAGATTGACAAGGGAAGATATGAAAATTACGTACCTACCGTAATTCTTGATCTTCTCTTGTATCTTCACCATTCATTACTGATACCCTCCCACCTTCCCCTCAGTGGCCTCCTTCTGTGGCGTCTCCCCCTCCCGTCTCGTTCCTCTTCCTTCCTTTGGCCTTTATGCCAAAAAAAAAACAAACTTCTGTTTTCCATTCTTAATGAATGGTTCCTTGTTTCCTCAAGGTAAGGAGGAACGAGCACGGTTTGCACTTTTCACTTATTCTGAGGGAACTCTTTCTGACCACCCTTAGGGTGCGACTTCTAAATACCTTCTTCAGGTTATGCAGTTTCACAGCTTAAGAGACCGTGCTCTGACTCAGCCTCAGCAACATTTAGAATCCCTCTGGCAGATATTATCTTTGAGCTCATTCTAGCTGCTGCTTGAACTTGTCAGCCTTGAGCATCTGCTTGCCTTGCCTAGGGAGTCTGATTGAGCTCCCACTCTATCCTTCATACAAAGCTGCCTTCGGAAAGGCATAATCTTTCCCATACACGGCTGTGTTAGCACTTAACAGGGTGCTAAGGGACTTAGTCCCCTTCCTGGGTGGGCGCTCTTCCCGGAATAGGTTCTGCCCGGGCAGTCCATGAGTCCTCAGCTAGGATGTAGGGACTTGGCATGTTGAGTATTCAGAGATGTTGCCCTCATTCGGATCTGTTCAGGTGGTTCGGTTGAACCTCCCCTCAGTCCTAGCAACTGGGATTCTTGCTCCCTTGTTAGTCTCGAGCCTATAAGCCTCTCAGCCAATGCTCGATGGGCACTATTCTCCTCTCAACATGCCTCCTTCTCTTCTTCTCCTTCTTCTTCTTTCTCTTTCCTCTCTGTTCCTCCCTAGAGTCACCCCGGAAAGGAGGCCCTCAGTCCCTTAGGGTAGGAATTCTCTCTCCTCTGTCTATTCTCTACCGCTTCCTTTTCAGTTTATATCCTTTCCTTTTTCTGTCCTCGCGCTCTTGCCTCGCTTTCCTTTTCTTACCCTTATTTTTGCCCTCCGGCTACCGAACTGAGATAGGGAGAGTCTGCGACACCTAACGGCCGCTCCCTGGCGCATGATGCGATCGTCACGTCGAGGGCGGCGCCGCTGGAGCCGACTCAAAAAAAAAACCCCGTGGTAGGTGCGCACCTCCAGCACTAACCCAAGCAGTAATGAATGGTGAAGATACAAGGGAAGATCAAGAATTACGGTAGGTACGTAATTTTCATTTTTTTCGGTATCAAATCTCTGTCTACGGTACAGGTAGTGTAAGTAGAGAGACCAGTGATTTAAATTGTCTGGAAATTGTTTTTCTTTGGTTTCCGATCGGTCGGTCCAGCTGGGAACTGAAACATCTTGTGTTATTTGATTTGTTTTCTGTGATAGTAGTGGTGCCCGGTTCCTATCGGTTTCAAAAAACTGAACTTTGTTTTTTTCACAGCCCGTGACACGGTTGGTAACCGATAGGGGTGTATTACCTGGCTTAAAAGCTGTAAAGGGTAATTTGTTTAGTGAGGCTATGTTTGAGAAACCCAAGAAAAAAAAACAGCCCAATGGGTTTCAACACTGTGCTGAGTGTGGGGAGGCTTTTGCTAAGGCTGATCCCCACCTCACATGTGTTTATTGTCTGGGGTTTGACCACCTCAAAACAGACTGCCAAATTTGTAAAATATTTTCCCAAAGCCACTCTGGACAAAAGATTGAGTAGGCTCAAGGAAAAGGAGGCCGAGAAGTCTGCTGACCCAGATGGCCAGCCCGGTTCAGTTCCGCCTGAACCTGAGGGGGTGCTCGTTGACCCAGGCGATACCTCCTCGGCCAAAAGGAGATTGGACTCTGAGGGGTCGGTTCTGACTAAAAGGAAAAGAAAATCAGCTGATTCAGATATAGTACCGCAAAGTTCAACCACCGACGAAATAGCCAGAGCGATAAGTATTGCTCAGTTGCTTTACCCAGTTAAATCCAAACCGGCACCGCTGGTTAGGCAGTCGGTCCAGTCAGATCCGAATCCATCGGATTATGATCCAGATGCATATTATGAAGTGGAGTGGGAGAGAGATGAAGATTATCTCGAGGAGGACAATGATTTTGGAGGACTGGATGAGCCTATAGAGCCTGACATCTCCACAGACAGGCCTACCAATGTCCCCCCCCAGGCTTTCTGAGTCCCTTTCCCATTTTTTGTTTTTCCAAAAAAGTAGCTGAAACTCTCCAGCTCCCAATGGTGGAAGCTGCTGAAGAGGAAGAAGAGACTGATTTTGTTAAAATGATGGACGTCCCAGAGTCCAAGAGGCTGTCTGTCCCTCCTCACAAGTCTTTGGGGAAACAGACAAAAAATATTTTACAAATGCCTAACTCCTTACCTCCTGTGGATAAGAGAATGGACAGGAAGTACATGTTTTCAGGCTCATGTACGGAATTTTTGTACAACCATTGCAGCCATGTTGGGGTTGTGCAGGCTGCAGCTTGTGACAGGGCAAATATTCCTTTGGCTTCACACCCCCCCCCCCCCAGATAAAGATTCCAGGAAGGTGGATGCCAAGGCCAAAAAACAATACTTGGCATCCTGTTTGGGACTCGGGCAGGCAACTTACATGGCCTATACAGCCAGGTATCAGACGTCCAGGTGGGACACTGTCTTGGAACTGGCCAAAAGGGCTTCCCCCTAGCTAGCCAAAGAGCTGGAGGAGGTGGCTGCTGATGGAATTGAGGCATCAAAAGTGCAATTTCATGCTACCGTGGAACGATGTGACATCTAGAGTCATGGCTACGTCTGTGTCTCTCAGGAGATTTGCTTGGCTCAGATGTACTAGCCTTTTTCAGGATACCCAGGCTAAGGCCATGGATTTCCCTGTTGTTGGCAGTTCTCTGTTTGGGGAGCAGACAGAGGCTTACATGAAGAAAATGGATGAATATAGGACCACCTATAGGAGTACACAGGCCAAGGATAGGCAAGCCACTCCTCAAAGGCAGTAGTCTTGGAGCAGGGGCATGCCTTTTCACAGGCCTTTTTACCAAGCCCAGGCTTCCTCTTCTTTCCCACAGAGAGGGTTCTTTTGAGGGAGAGGTAGGAGGAGGATGAGCAGGGCTGCATCCTCCTCTCAGTCTAAGGCTCCTGCCAAACAGACACCCTGATGTGTCAGCTCAGGTCACCTCCCCCATTCC
Organism: Neoceratodus forsteri; assembly: GCA_016271365.2. Lineage (NCBI taxonomy): Eukaryota > Metazoa > Chordata > Ceratodontiformes > Ceratodontidae > Neoceratodus > Neoceratodus forsteri. The sequence continues at coordinate 245,805,680 of CM057451.1, forward strand.
AGTGGGGGGGCAGGCTGGCTTACTACTTCCAGGCCTGGAAGGCTGTTACCTCGGACAAGTGGGTCCTGGAGGTAGTAAGCCAGGGGCTGGCTGTCAATTTCAAAAGGTTTCCCAAAATGAGAGTCAAGTCTTTTCCACCTATAACAACTTCAGAAGCCATTGCCCTAGAGGCAGAAGTTTCCTCCCTGCTAGTTCTAAATGCTGTGGAAAAGGTTCCTCCACAGCACAGGGGCAAGGGGTTGTATTCAAGGTACTTCCTTACCCCAAAAAAGACAGGGGAGTGGCGACCCATCCTGGACTTGAGATATCTGAACAAACATATCACAAAGCCAAAATTCAAAATGGTGACTCTGGGAATAATCCTTCCCTCTCTGAGGCCAGGGGATTGGTTAGCTTCCCTGGACCTCAAGGATGCCTATTTCCTTATCACTATCAGGTGCTCCCACAGAAAGTACCTCAGGTTCGAGTTACCCTCAGGTCATTATCAGTTCAGAGCCATGCCCTTTGGCCTAACATCAGCCCTAAGGGTGTTCACAAAGTGCCTTGCACTGGTAGTAGCCTACCTCAGAAGGCAGGGTATCTCAATTTTTCCTTATCTGGATGACTGCCTCATTGTAGGCCAGTCTTCAGACCAGGTCAAGTCAGCTTTGAAAGTTTCCCAGAATCTGCTCAGTTCCCTGGGATTCCTTCTCAATCTTCCCAAGTCAGTTTTCGAACCAGTACAACTTCTTACTTTCATAGGAGTAGAGTTAGATACTGTCCAGGCAAAGGCCTTCCTCCCACTAGCAAGGGTAAAGGCCCTTACAGATCTGGCTTCTTCCTTTCGGTCTATGGTCTCTTGTCCAGCCAGACACTTTCTCCAGCTCCTAGGCCACATGGCAGCCTCGACTGCAGTGGTACAGGGAGCCAGATTTCAGATGAGGAACATTCAGTTCCGCCTAAGGTCGTTTTGGTCTCAGTAAAAAGACTCTCTCACCAAACTGATTCCAGTGACTCAGACTCTGGTCCAAGCTCTCCAGTGGTGGTTGGATCAGGACAATCTCAGACAAGGTGTCCCTTTTCTCAGTCAAGCCCCCTCAGTGGTTTTAACCACAGATGCTTCTCTCCTAGGTTGGGGAGGCCATCTAGGAGCCTTCACGGCTCAGGGGGTCTGGTCACAAAAGGAATCTCTCCTTCGTATCAGTGTTTTGGAACTCAGGGCAGTGTTCCTAGCCCTTCAGGCTTTCTCAGAGTTAGTCAAAGGCAAAGTGGTGCAGGTCAGGACAGACAACACCACCACAATGTGGTACATAAACAAGCAAGGAGGCACTCGGTCCACGGCCTTGTGCACTGAGGCCATGAAACTGTGGTCTCTAGCCTACTCTCTTCAGACTTCCCTGACAGCAGTTCATTTCTAGGGAAGGACAATGTGCTAGCAGATGTCTTGAGCAGAATTTCCCAGGGCCATCACGAATGGACCCTGGACCCTCATATCTGGAAGGTAATCTTCACCAGATGGGGCATGCCAGAAATAGATCTCTTTGCAGCCCCAGACAATCATCAACTGTCTTTGTTCTGCTGCAGACCTCCAGTCCTAGGGACTGTTCCTCTGGATGCTCTTCTTTTGGATTGAAAGGGCAGGTTTCTCTATGCCTTTCCTCCCTTCCCTCTGTTGTTCAGAGTTCTGGTCAAGATCAGGTCCCAACCCTACACAGTGATACTAGTGGCTCCGGACTGGACCAGACAACCTTGGTATCCTCTGCTGTTGTCTCTTGCAGTGTCACTTCCCGTGTCTCTTCCCAGGAGACACAACCTTCTAACCTCCTCCCAGGGGAGGATTTGATACCCCAATCTCCAATCTCTCAATCTCAAAGCCTGGTTCTTGAAGAGTTACAATATGCAGGTCTGCATTTTTCTCAAGGAGTCATAGATATTTTGAAGGTCTCTAGGAAACCTTCTACCAGAAAAACTTATAATTCCAAATGGAAAAGATTCAGCATTTGGTGTTCTCAGAAAGGCATACAGCCAGATGCTGCAGGCATTGCCACAGCCTTAGATTATCTGGTTCATCTTAATGGCCTAGGCCTTAGGCCCGAAGCCTTGAAGGTTCACCAAGCAGCTGTGTCTGCCTTTCTTTCTGCAGGGAAGGGCTCTTCCTTGGCATCACATCCTGTCTTCAGTAAATTCTTCAAAGGCCTGGTTCACATTAACCCTCCTTTTAGAGAGCCTACTCCAGCTTGGGACCTAAATGTCTGCATTGCACAGCTTATGCAGCCACCCTTTGAGCCCTTAGCTTCAGCTGAGCTTAAGTACTTGACCTGGAAAACTATGTTCCTGGTAGCTATCACTTCTGCCAGGAGGATTAGTGAATTACAGGCTCTGTCAGTTGAACCTGACTTTAATTTCTTCCACAGAGATAAGGTGGTCCTCAGGACGAATTAAAGGTTTCTACCTAAAGCGGTATCAGACTTTCATCTGAACCAATCTACGTCTTTACTTGTGTTTTTCACTGACCATTCTTCTTTAGGGGAGAGAAGATTACACAGTCTGGACGTTAAAAGGGCACTTAGCTACTACATAGAGCACACTAAGGCACATAGAAATGACTGTCTTCAGCTGTTTCTCACTTATGGGGAAGTTTTTAAAAGGTAAACCCGCTACTAAAAGAACTATTGCCAGTTGGATTGTCTCTTGTATCCAGTTTGACTGTGCCAAATTGGGCAAAGAACCTCCTTCTGGCCTGAGGGCCCACTCGACTAGAGGTACAGCTGCATCCCTGGCTGCTGCCAGGGATATCCCCTTGGTAGAAATTTGTAAGGCAGCCACTTGGAAAACAGTCCATACATTCACCAAGCATTACTCTCTGGATATCCAGGCTAGGAGTGATGCTAGGTTTGGTACTGCAGTGTTGCAGAGCTTGTTCCCAAATTAAGGTTCTGTATCCCCTCTTCCTTTGGGGGGGGGACTGCTTTGGTAGTCTGCATATAGTCAGAATACAGCAAGACTGCATGTTGTTTAAAGAAAAAATTACTCACCATAGTAATGTTTTTTCTTTTAATGGAGTCTTGTTTTGTGCACAGAAGCCATGAAGGTTTGGAGTCTGGCCTACTCCCTTCAGGTTTCTCTAATAGCAGTGCATCTCCCAGGCAAATACAATGTGCTAGCAGATACTCTCAGAGCCACCACAAGTGGTCACTGAACAAGCAAATACTTCAGGTAATTTTCAGGAAATGGGGCACTCCAAAGATAGATCTCTTTGCAGCCCCAGACAATCATCAGCTTCCCCAGTTTTGCTGCAGACCCCCAATCATGGCATCTGTACCATTGGATGCTGGAATGGGGGAACAGGTTCCTGTACGCCTTCCCTCCATTCCCTCTTCTCATCAGAGTACTGCTAAAAATCAGGACTCAATCCTGCACAGTGATTCTGATACACCAGACTGGGCCAGAAAACATTGGTACCCTCTGTTAATGTCCCTATTGGTGGCACCTCCTATCTGCCTCCCCAGGAAGCACAACCTCCTGACCTCTTCCCAGGGGAGGATCTGGTACCCCAACCTCAGCTCCCTCAGACTCAAAGCCTGGCTCTTGAGGAGCTAGAATATGCAGGCTTGAATTTTTCAAAGGGGGTACTGGAGATCTTGAAGGTCTCAAGAAAACCTGCCACCAGGAAAACTTATAATTCCAAATGGAAGAGATTTTCCCTTTAATGCTTTCAGAAGGGTCTGGACCCAAATTCAGCTGGTTTGCCTGAAGCATTGGACTATTTAGTCCATCTGCATTCTCTGGGCCTTCGGCCTGCTACTTTAAAGGTTCACCTGGCAGCTGTGTCTGCTTTTCTTTCTGCAGGTATGGCATCTTCCCTGGCATCTCAGCTAGTCTTTAAGTTCTTCAAAGAGTTGTTGCACTTACATCCTCCTCATAGACAGCCCACTCCTGCTTGAGATCTGAATGTCTGCATTGCACAGTTTATGCAGCCCCCCTTTGAACCCATGTCTTCAGATGAGCTTAAGTACCTGACTTGGATGTCTTCAGTTGAGCTTAAGTACCTGACTTGGAAGACTGTTGTTCATGTAGCCCTTACATCTGCCATGAGGATTAGTGAACTACAAGCCCTTTCTATTGAACCTGACTATATATCCTTTCACAGGGATAAAGTCGTTCTCAGGACAAATAGGAAATTTCTTCCCAAAGTGGTATCCGAATTTCATCAAAACCAAACAATGACTCTTCCAGTGTTCTTCACTGATCATTCTTCCTCAGGGAAAAAGGTTGCATAGCTTGGATGTCAAGAGGGTCATAAGTTATTATTTGGACAAACCAAAGCCCATCAAAATCACTGTTCTCAGTTGTTTCTTACCTATGGGGAGGTGGGCAAAGGAAAGCCTGTCACCAAGAGGACCATTGCTAGGTGGATTGTCTCTTGTATTCAGTTTTGCTATGGTAAGCTGGGCTGAGAGCCTCCCTCAGGCCTGAGGGCTCACTCAACCAGAGGTACAGCTGCTTCAGTGGCAGCAGCTAGGGACATTCACCTATTGGAGATCTGTAAAGCAGCCACCTGGAAGACTGTTCACACATTCACCAAACATTACTGCCTGGACACTCAAGCCAGACAGTGATGCCAGGTTTGGCACAGCAGTACTGCAGAGCCTGTTCCCTAAATAGGTTCTGTACCCTCCTCCAGAGGATACTGCTTGGTAGTCTGCATATTGTCAGAATACAGCAAGACTTCATGTTTAAAAAAAAAAAAATACTTGCCATAGTGATCTTGTTTCTTCTAATGGAGTCTTGCTGTATTCTGACTTCCCTCCCTGCCTCACCTCACAGAACCCCAAAGCTTTTGATTCAGGGGATGGCATGTGCCAGTGCTGCACCCCAGAGGTGTTGCCCTCTTCCCCATCCTCTTGGGGGAGATGGGTTTATGTTTTTATATGATATTATTGTGGGGTGTTTTTTCTTGGATTCTCGACTTGAGTCTTTTGGCCCAAGTGGTTAGTGTTGGCCTGTTGCATTTATAGTTTTACTAGAGTAATAGTCTTAGGTCACTTAGTGCTCATAAAAATCTGAAGATTACAGAGAATGTACCAGGGATAGGGGTTTGAAAACTGAACTCGAGCTCAACGTTCTATGCTTCTGCATAGAGTTAACTCTTTCCTCTCTGGAGCAGTTGAACCAGAAGGGCTAACTGCATATTGTCAGAATACAGCAAGACTCCATTAGAAGAAACAAGATTACTATAGTAAGTAATTTTTTCTTCTTGTACCACAGTTCAAGTAACAACATGTGTGTATTAATGGCCCACTATGATTCTGATCACTAGGCCTCTTCTTGACTGGTGTTATCACAAGGTTATCACCATTATCCCAATGAGAAAACGAAAAAATAGTGAGTAGTTTGAGAAATATCACCAAAATTTTGCCAGAGGGACTTCTGGTGATGTCATCACCTGAATAGCAGGTGGATTTTGCAGCTCATTCCTATCCTGCCATTAAACTCCTCCTTTCTAATAACTTTTCATCTACAAACTGAGAATAATGTACTCACATTTATCTGCTCTGTACCTAATGTTACTGTATATTATTCCTTGTACTCAATAGTAATGCCTAGCACTTACTACTTCTGTATTTACTGTAATTCTTTTTTTTGAAATGTTATACCATTGTTTGTTCTTCCTTCCTCTGTTACCCCTTTCCACAAAGACAAATCTGGAAATGAGCAGTTTTGCTCAGTATGTCTTCCTGGTGAAACTTTTTTTTTCCATATGTAATTTTATGTTTTTTCCCTTTTTTGTACCCCAGACCTGAGACCCCAGCAGACATGTGGGCGCATGTGTGGAGGTGCACTTGGCACGCCAGCCCCTTCTGCCCCACCCCTGGCATTCACACTGCCCCCTCACCTATGCTCCTACTGACCTCTACCCGTGGCAGCAGAACTACAGGGGGAGCAGACAACCACTCCCAGGAGGGGAAAGCTGCCTATGGCAGCTCAATCCTGCTCCTACCCTCCCCCTCCCCTGTGTCGGCTCCCTGGTGACCTGAGGTCATTCCTGAACCCGGGTCACCAGTGTAGCACGAGGTAAGGCATCCAGCACCTCAGCCCTTAGCGCCACCGGGCCGGCCCTGGTGAAACCTTTAAATAAATAAATTAATTAAATTATGACTACAAGAACTAAAGGAGGAGATAGATGTATCAAATCCTGGGCAAATAATGCTTTTAATTCAATGGATGAGCAAGGATTCAGCCCGATGAACTCCCAGTTTAGTGGCGGTGCATCTCTGGCTACTGAGATGGGGCCTATGGCAGAGATGGAAATCCTGTCTAGATCCTGCTTTGAGACTCTAGTACAGGAGATTATGAATTTTAGATTAGAGCCACAACAAGAATTTCACAGCCACAGTAACAAATTAACAGCAGTGGAATCGAGAATTCAGGAGGCAGAGGACTATATTTAAAAAATGGAGGACTCTGTTACACAGCTACATATGGCCACTGATTTTCTCTTGGATCAACAAGAGGCCCTGCAAAGTAAATGCCAAAATTTGGAAGCCCATTCTCGGAGGGACAATCTAAGGGTCTATGGCTTATCTAAGGGAACAGAGATGAGCCAGCTGTCTAAGTTCATGGAGGATCTTCTCAAACATGTTCTGGATATTCTTCCTTCTCTACAAGAGGCCACAGTCTACGACTGGCAGGAGGTATATTTAGGGGAAACATCAGGAAGTACTTTTTTTCCGAGAGGGTGGTCGGCCCTTGGAATAGCCTACTGCAAGAGGTAGTAGACTCTCAAAATTTAAGGGAATTCAAACTTGCATGGGATAAACACTACGTGCCAAAAAGGAAATAGTCTAAGGGGGAGTAGGTATTCTGGGCAGACTAGATGGATCAAGAGGTCCCCTCTGCCGGCATATTCTTATGTTGTAATGTTCTGTATGAAATGAGCCCACCATGTTCTTTCCCCCAACCCAACGAACCTGAAAGCTAGGCCTCAGTCTGTGGTGATTAAATTCTGTAGTTATAAGGATAAGGAACGGATCTTGTGACTAGCCTGGAGCAGCAAGAGGGTGGAATATAATGGCACCCAGTTGATTTTTGACCAAGATTACCCACCAGAAATTTTGCAGAGGAGGCTTGCCTATGTGGCGGTCCTACGCATCCCTAAAGCTTGTCAGATCTGCTTTCAGACCCAATATCCTTCCCGCCTGAGAGTTTTTGGGGACTCGGGCACAACACTGTATACATCTCCTGAGGAGGCGAGGCAAGCACTTAAAGACTGGGCTTTTTGGAAGCAGCAGACTCCACAGTGGAACCTGCACTGCAACCACAACACTCAATTTGGAAATCGGGCAGCCTTCAGTGTCACCAAGCCTTGGAAAAACGGGCGGCTAAGGCAACTCTTGCAGACATTTGCAGTCTCCTTAAGAATTTTAAGGCTGCTTACATGGAGGTGCCATCGCGGAGGACTCTCCCACTTGAAAACTGCCAGTGAGAACTTTTCTACTGTTTCAGCCGCTCAACCGCTCTGCCAGCTTATTACTGTGAAGTGGGTATCATTTGCCAGGACAGTTAATTTTGAACAAAAGTGGACTCTGGGCATATATCAATATCAATGAGAGCTTTCTGTTCTCTCTAGCCGAACTGTAAGTTTTCTGTTATGACGTAGACACACAGGACTGGGACTTTCAGTTTTGAATATCAGTGGACTATGGACATGAGTTCTTATATTGGGCCTATGTTTCTTCTGTTAAGTTCTTTATTGTTTGGGTCTCTGAATTATGTTTGATCATTTTAATAACCCTGTACAGAGGGCAGTTGGGGCCCCTTAGTTCATTTTAAGGCGCACATTGTTTGCCAGTTATTGAGGGTTGTTCTGGGGCTGGGGAACCTGGTACTGTGATATTTAAGCACCCGGTTGCCTTAAACGGTTACTTTGATTTTTCAGTTCCTTTTCCTGGGAGTTATGAACAGCGTAAGCGTTGCAGTGCTAGAGAAATCAAACTAAGTACTGCAGCGTTTGTGAGAAATGTCTTCTATAGAGTGAGTGCTACTGTAACCACTTGAGATGTAACACATACAGTATACAGTAACAGAGGGTATTTTTTCACAGAAAGGGCTGTGGATACATAGAACAGCCTTCCTGAGAAGGTTGTGGACTAAATAACAGTGCAGGAATTCAAGAATACATGGGACAGACATAAGGCAATTCTAGTGGGGGGTAGGAGGAAGTAGGATGTTGGTTAACTAGGATCTGCAGCCTATGCATTAGGTAGGGAAACAGACAGACTAGGTGGGCCAAGCGGTCCTTATTTGTTGTCAAATTCTATGTTCTACGTTTCTATGGTCATGCTTAATGTGTGGTTGGCAGAACTCCCAATATTCAGACAAATTTACGCATGTGCATTTATGTAATTATGAAGTAACCTTGTTAATACAGATGTACTTGGGTTATAGGACACATTTTACACTGCAACATATGATAAAAATGGAATTGGCCCTTCTTTTGTGTTCTGTGGGTAATTTCATAAATATCTTTTTCTTATTTTCTATGGATAGCAAATCTAGACATTGTAGGTTCATGCACTCGGTCAAATCTGGATCTGGTCTCTCTTCTTTTTTTCTTCTTTTTCCCTTTAATTACTGTAAAGGCACTGGTGCAACCTGCACAGCAAATGCTTTGCTATATACTGTAGAACTAGTTATTTTCAAGCAAAGTAAATTTAGCACAAACACAAATGCAACCATAATTGCGTAAATTTATTTTAGCGCTGAGTGACAATCACCACATTCACTATAATGGAAAAATATTAAAAGTGCTAATTAGCACAAATTTATTTTCATGCAAACTGGTTGTTCAGAGAAAATAGTGAAAATTATTTGACAGTGAAAATTTCAATTTCTACAGTAACTGATACTTTTAAGAAAGATAGGAACAATACAGATTTCACCAACTGAGTGTTAACTAAGTTGCAACTTGAAACATTTGTTTGTAATACATGGAACTATGCTCATTTTTGACGGGACCACTGTGCTCTGGTTTTCTATTTCCTGAAGGCAGTATTTTCTATGGGTCATTTTTAAATTAATACAACATAAAATTTAGACAGGGTCAGAAAAAGTTATGTACTGGTTACAATACAAATTGCCCCCTGAAATATTTAAAACATGACCCACTGAAAAATAATAAAACATATATTTCTTCTTTTTTTCTATATGTATGAGCTGACTCCTCGGTTCTTTTGCTCCTTTAATTCCATGGACACCATATAAATACGGTCATAAATGTTAAATGTTAATACTTTTGGCCTATCACTTTATTTTTAAATGCACTGTATTATAGCTGGGGTCCCTGTATATTGCTGGTTATTATTATCCAGTTAAGTACAATGGCCAAATTTATTGACAAGGAGTACTAAAGGTTTCAAACTAAAAGAAAGCATACATTTGGCTTTTACTTTTCAGAAGAATATTTACTGTAGCATATATGCTGTTACTGAGACTAGCCGAATTCCTGATGAGGCTTTTTATGTATTATCAGTGTAAATTCTGGGTGGTTTTCTCCTGGCTTCCAAGCATTTTATTGTATGAGTAAACCATGATGTTTAACGATCCAGACTGAAATCTGGAGGCATTTTATCAGTTTGTCATGTAATCTACTGTTTTCTTTTAAACAAATGGTAATCATTTTATCATGCCTACATGGCTGAGATTCTCCTTGTACATATTTTCTGTTCATGTAAAAATATTTACATACAGTATATACACACATTTGTGTTCAGTTCTGATAACACTTGCAAATGGAAAATCCCTGGATACTTATTTTGGGGTTTGTTATGGCAGGGCTTCGCCCTGGGGCAAAGATGGAGCAGTTAGTTTTTCTTGTCTTACATCCATTTTATTTGGCTTCTGTTTCTTGGCCTGCCTTTTCTGGAGATGACGGGTTCTACCTTATTAGGCTTGCCATGGCCAGTTTGGATCCATGGCATGGGAGACTTAACAGCGATAGCTGTTCCTTTCCTCCCTGACCGTACCACTTGGAAAATCTGGGTTTGGCAATGGTCACATAAAGTGCATACCTTTTTGCCCTTCTCCTTTGGAAGCCTTGTAAATACATTGCTTACTGTTTGTGTTATATGTTTGTTATGTTTCTTCCAGAGAGATGGTTGCTCTGTTGTATGTTATTGTTTCAGGTTACGACTTGGAGAGGTGCAGTGTAACATTAGAGATTGGAGTCGGATGGGGTTACTTTTAGATAGGGAGGGGGCTTTTTCGGGGATTTATAATGCGGTGCCAAATGCCTAAAGCGAAAACTGATCATGTTTATTTTAACGTTAGGCTATTCCCATGGGATATCAAAGAGATGAATGGAATATTGGGGACGCCCTTATTGTAACTTCCTATGGCCCCACCTCATAAAGTAAAAGTATATTCTCAAAATGACAATGGCCTAAATAATCCAGTGAAGAGCTTTAAGGTTCTCTCAATGCTGAAGACACACCACCCTGCCTTTATATTGCTGTAAGAAACTCACCTCTCTTGGGAGGAGCACTTAAAACTTAGTAAATTTGGCTTTAGCCAGGTGGTGGTATCCTCATATCGGATGGGGAAGTGACGCAGAGCGGCCATTCTGGTTCCTCATTCTACCGCTTTGCAAGTGGTTACTACATATTCTGACCCAGAAGGCCACCTTGCTTTGTTGGTAGGCATATATGAGGGTCTTACAATGATGTTGGTCAGTCTATATATACCCCCTGGTACAGATGCTAAAACAATACAAACCTTGCTCTAAAAGATCACAAAATTACAAACTGGGATGTTAATTGTGGGAGAGATCATAATTTAATTTATGATTTCAGAGATATTACAAACGCTAGGCCTCCACAGAAATCTGGGGCCCTAAGGACAGTCCAACTCTATTTTAAAGGAATGCATTTGATGGATGCATGGCATTTGGTGCACCCCTCCACTAGGGGGTGTACCCACTACTCTTCTCTCCATAATATCTATAAAACAATTGATTATTTTCATATTTCTAGTGAGCACCAACACTTGATATCTAATTGTCAGATATTCCCCTTCCCGCCTTCAGACCATGCCTCTGTGACACTACTTTAACCTGAGGTATGGATAGGTGAAGGACTTTATTGCAATTTAATAATTCTTTGCTAAGTCTCCTAACTTTTTGTACTCTGGTGAAAGAATGGATTCAAAACATTCTGCAAGATAACACCCCCATCCTGAGATTGGGCGAGGCATACTATAGGATACGCTGAAAGTGGTTTTAAGGGGAGAAATTAAGTTCGCATCCAATCATAAGAAAAATCAAGCTGCTCAGTTGACCATGTTGCAAACTCAACTGAAGGACCTCCAAAATAGAAATACGGGAGATGTTGCAGTAGCACCTCTGTTGGAGGCCATGCACCAGAAAGTGCAGGCCTTACTGGATTTTAAAATGGAACAAGCCCTACAGTTCCTGAAGCAAAGTATTACATGGGGGGCCCACAGGCTACCCAATTATTAGCTCACCACTTAAGACAGTATACAACTAAAAATGCTGTAACACAAATCAAGTGCCCTACTTCTGGCAAATTATTAAGACACCCTTCCCAAATACTAGATACCTTTCGATCTTTTTGTCAAAAATTATGCACCCCGCAGATATCACATGACCACCCAAGACATTATTGACTACTTACATAATATACTGTACCTACATTATCCCCAAGCCAGAGGACCTATCTGGGTGCCCTGATAACTGCTGCAAAACTGGAACATGCACTTAGTGCTTTAAAATTGGGCAAGACACTGGGCCCTGATGGATACACCGGGGAATTCTATAAGGCCTTTAAAGATCTTCTGCTGCCACACCTTCACCTGGGTACCAGGAGTTGTTGACAGGGGAAGCATTTCCTCCCCCTTGGTGGTATGCCACCATTTCTAGCATTCAGAAACTAGGGAAAGATCTTGTGCAGTGCTCTTCATATAGGCCGATTTCAGTTCTTAATATTGATGATAAATTGTTTGCAACTGTCATGGCAAAGCGATTGGAAGGGATGCTGATGGATGTAACAGATGAGGACCAATGCAGCTTTATTACAGACACGCCAACTCAGGATAACATCAAGAGGACTCTCCATGTCTTACACCATGCCAGCCAGTCGAAGAAACCCTTTTTATTATTAAGCTTAGATGTGGAGAAGGCGTTCAACCGGGTGCCATGGTCTTTCTAAATCACCTCTCTGAACCAGATGGGCCTCCCTGACCAATTTGTCGAATACATATTATCCTTTTTGATTATCCCATAGCCTATATTAAAATTAATGGTTCCATATCCACACCGGTGCCCTTGCTACGTGGCACTCGGCAGGGGCGCCTTTTGTTCCCCCCTGCTGTTTGCCATCTACTTGGAACTTTGGCACAAATGATTCGCCAGACTCAGGCAATGGAGGGGCTGGAACTAGGGGCCAGAAGGCAAAAGTTGGCCCTATATGCTGATGACCTTTTGATGTATTTGGCCTCACCAGAACAATCTCTTCCCCCATTATGGCAGATCTAAACAACCTTTTGTTCTCTGGCGGGTTGTAAAATTAACACACTGAAAATAGAAATGTTGCAGTTGAATTATAGTCCTTCCCTGGAGATCAGGAGAAGTTTCTCTTTTCAGTGAGGCCTATCCTCCTTGAAATATTTAGGCATATATTTGACAGGAGACCCCCTCTCATCTTTATACTTATAATTATGAGCCCTTTCTTCAATAGCTGACTAAAAGTTTGAAAAGATGGAAAGTTCTACCCCTCCCCTTTATCCAGTGTATTGATACCATTCGGATGAACCTGTTACCCAGATTTTTATACTTGGTGCAAACCCTTCCCAGTATACTCCCAGACACGTTTTTTCATGAACTTAACAGGAAATCTCCCATTATACAGTAGTTGGGATTCTCAGCATCCCAAAGAGTGTTTGGCCATTTTGCAGCTTCCTAAATGGCTGGGGGGTATGGCTCTCCCAGATATGCATCATTATTACATTGCAGCTCAGCTCCATACCTCCTTCCTCTGGTTGAACCACCAGTATAGTGCACACTGGAAAACTGTGGAGATACAGGAGGAAGACTTGCACTATTTGCCCCACATCCACCAGTGCACATCCTATGGTTCTTATAGGTGAAATAACCTCTAACCCGTTTACAATAACCACATTTAAATGTTGGTGGATTTCTTTGTCCTCTAAGCATCTCTGAGGAGTGAGAGCCCTGCTATACCCTGTACCATACATGTTAGACTTTCTCCTTGCCCACCTAGATATGGGCGTCCGACACTGGGAGAGGCAGGGATTATATTTGGTTCTCCATTTTTTAACTAGTCAAATCCGTACATTTGAGGACCTAGTATAGTGCTATTCCCTCCACCTGCAGGACAGGTTTTGATATCTAGTAGTAGTAAAAATCTTTATTTTTATACAGGAAGATGGAATTACAACCATTGGGACCAAAGTCCTGTTTTCAGGTATTCCTGTTTAGATAATTAATGTTACAATTTGATCATATGTCACATATAATACTCATTCAATACAGAATTACTACTATGGTTAAAATACATACCAAGCTACTTATTTTCTATACGAAAAGGCCCGGATATTCAGAGCAGTTGTGCATGGTGCACCTTAGTTGCGCCAGCGCAAGTATGAAGATGCGCCGAGGAGTGATTTTCAGCAAGAGCCGTAGCGCAGCGCAAAACCCATTGCACCAGTGCACAACCATAATATATGTGGCACAAGTGCAGGGGCAGTCCCATGAATATGCAGCGCAACGGCATATTCAACCGTTAGCCATGGCGCAAATGTGGAGCAAACCGAAGATGCGCTGACCAGACTTGTTCCTATAAAAACAGGGCACAAACACACAAGACAGTAGTTGCGCCGAGAGAGAGAGAGCGGAGAATGAGAGATAGTGACAGAGACAGACAAACAGACAGACAGAAGAACAGACACACAGGGAGAGAGACAGAGAGGTGATGTGGAAGAGGGAGAGAGGGGAAGAGAGAGAGAGAGACACACACACACACACACACACACACACACACAGATAAACAGTGTACCAGTGTGGCACACAGACAACAGCGAACCGCCCAGGGGAACAATGGGCTGAAGGAGTGATGGAGAGTGTGGCGTTCCTGATGGAGGTGGTAATGAGGGGTGTGAGGAGGCAGGAGGAACAGCTATGTGGCCGACGAAGGGCCCGTTAGCAGTATGCCCAACACAGGCAGTACTGTGCCTGCATTACCTTTGAGAACTACAGTGACACCGAAATCGTGGGCTGGTACCACCTGAACAGGGCCATTCTGAGGCAGCTCTGTGAGCTGTGCAGTGAGGAGATGCAGGCACCCACCAGACGGAGCCACGCCATGTCTGTGGAGACCAAGGTGACTGTCGCAATGTGCCTGCTCACTACGGGTACCTTCCAACAACCAACAGGGGACACCACTGGCATCACTTAGTCGGCCATGTCCCGCATCCTCACACAGTTCTTCAATGCTCTGCTGCCACGTGCTTCGGAATTCATCTTTCCCCAACACACAGGTGGAGCATACAGCAAACATGCAGGACTTCCACAGGGTGGCAGGCATGCCTGGCGTGCTTGGGGCCATTGACTGTACCCACATGGGCATCTGCATGCCATCTGGCCCCGAGGAAATGGCATACATCAACAGGAAGGGGAGCCCGAGCATCAGCTGCCAGGTGGTGTGCAATGCCATGGGGCACATCATCAATGCCTGCACCACACACCCTGGGAGTACACATAATGCATTCATCTGGCACAGCTCTGCACTATGCCACAGGTTTGAACGTGGGGACATCCCCACGGGCCACCTAGTGGGTGAGTAGGGCATGGGCAAAGGGCGATGGGCATAGCAGAACTGGAGAATGGGGGTGGCCAGGGTGTGCAAGGTGAGGTGGGTGCCAGGGACAGGCAAGGGGCACACTATAGAATAACATAGAGCTAACCATGTCAGTCTCCACACAGGTGACAACGTGTACATGCTGAGGCCCTGGCTGCTCACACCCTACCGTTGTCCCCTGCAGAGGAGTGCTACAACGAGGCACATGCTAGCACACGCAACATCATCAAGTGTGCGTTTGGCATGCTGAAGGCATGATTCCATTGCCTAGACAGGTCAGGCGGTGCCCTACAGCACAGCCCCTCGAAAGCCTGTGGCCTGTTCCTGGCCTGCAGCATACTGCACAACATGGCCATTGACCATGGGATAGCTGTCGAGGTGGATGAGGGTGACAGTAGTGGGGACGATGGAGACAATGTGCTGGAAGGTGGTGGGCAGCCACCCCCTGGGTGGAGGGACCCCCGACTCCAGCAGCAGGCATGACGCCACCATGACACTGTCACACAGGAACACTTTGGCGAATGCAGGTAGGTGGTGTGGTACACATGCATGGGCCACACAGACAAGGACAGCACACATGCAGGGATGTGCATGACGAGGGGCATGCACACACACAGATGTGAAGCAGGGTTAGGGGAGGCAGTGGCACACAACTACACATGGTAACACACACACACATGCACCCACCCACACAATAGTTGGAACGTGGCGTGGATCAGATGCATGGCACCAGCGCACAGGTGCAACCGGTGCTAGACTGCCCTCATCACACCCATGCCACACGTTCCAGCAGAT
This sequence comes from Neoceratodus forsteri, assembly GCA_016271365.2. Classification (NCBI taxonomy): domain Eukaryota; kingdom Metazoa; phylum Chordata; order Ceratodontiformes; family Ceratodontidae; genus Neoceratodus; species Neoceratodus forsteri. The sequence continues at coordinate 245,821,345 of CM057451.1, forward strand.
GGGCATGCACACACATACGGGCAGCATGCGGCACGACACACAGGTGCACCACCGCAGGTATGGCGCACACACACGGTTCATGTGCGCACAGGGCATCAGCAGCAGACTGCGGTCAGGGCAGTCGGCCGGTACCATAGCCACGCTGGGGCTGATCGGCAACTGCAGGCTATGCATCAGCTGGGGGGGGTGTCCAACAGCCCCCCGGGGTGGATGCGCGGGATCACGACAGTGTCCCCGCGGGAGGGGTGCAGGCACCCAAACAGGCCATCCCCGGGCGTGCCTGGGATGCCCACATCTGAGCCCAGCGTCCACTGTGTTGGGGTCGCCCGACGCCGGGTCCATGGAGTGGACAGCACACTGCGCGGGGGGGGGGGTCTCCTTTGCTTGGCCATGCCCTGTGGCAGCCAGCAACACAAAGCCACTCGCAACTGCACTGGCGATGTGATCCAAGGCTGCAGTTGTGGCCTCCTGCATGCGTTGCATCCCCACCAGAATCTGTGCAGAGCCCTGCTCCTGTCCTGCTGCTCTGCTGACTGGCGCACCTCCGCCCACAGTGCATGAACCTCAGTGGCGAGCAGCACCAGTTGCTGAATGAACTCCCGCAGCAGCCAGGTGTGCTCCGCCAGACGGTCCGCATCCTGGGACTCCCGGGCGGGACACCGATCATCAGTGGGTGAACTGCCACGCTGCACAGATCCCCTCTCTGGTGGATGCTGCACAACAGGGTCTGCAGGCGGAATGGGTACGGCAGGTGCACCTGCGGTGGACCCTGTGTCCGGCTGCGTGGTAGCACCCACAGCCTGCTGCCGTCGCACATCCAGCCGCTCTATGTCTCCCTGTGCCTGCACAGCTGCACCACCACCACCGCAAGGAACAGCTGTGGCAACGTACACTGCCGCACCCGCAGTGGTGGCAGGCAGCTGTGCCACTGCTGGCATTGCGCTGGGCCCTGTAACCGCCTGTGATGCCGGCAGGGGCAACTTGCCCACAGCATCGCCCATGCTGTCCAGGATCTGTGTGAAGTCATCATCGGAGTCGGACTCCACCCCGATCTGTGTGTCTGCACATGGGACACCAAGGCTGCCATCCTGCAGGAACACATCCAGGGCCTCATCCAACCCTAGGCCAAGGACACCTACAGGCACCGTGGTGCTCATCCACAGCCTGTTGGTCCCCCGGATGCCGGTGGATGTTGATGGGTCCCCTTCCAGGTCCGTGCCAGCGTCCACGGGTGCTGCAGCCGCTGCCGGCGCCCCATCCTCTGCATGGAGGCATGCTGGTGCTGCAAGAGAAGGATGGCATGTCAATGCTGCATTGCCCACATGTGCCCCCCATACACTGCTGCCGCATGTCTCCAGCAGCATGGCATGTGTGTGGGTGTGCACACATGCACATGGTATGCAGGTTGGCCGCATGCATGACAGTATGCCCATGTACGCACTCTGCGGACCACCAGCTGTGCGTGGCTGCCATACATACCATGCAATGATGGGCTGCCCCCGTCTGGAAGTCTCTTCCAGGCACACCCTCCACTGAGGTGCAGTGGATGGTGGCTTCCACCATTTCCTCTGTAGGCGTCAGTGTGAGTGCATCCGCTGGCCCTCCTCTGGTGGCATTATGGGACGCTTTGATGGCTGCCACCTTCTCCTTAATGTGCCGCCTGTCAGTCCCAACTTTCTTCCAAGCACTCCTATGCTGACCACTGGTGGCTGCTGTGCTGGTTGACATAGGTCGCCACCTCCTCCCATCCAATGGCCCTTTCCTGTGGTGTGCCCATGGCACTGCTCAACAAGGCCTCCCTGTCAAGGTAGGCCTCGAACAGGGCATCCGACTCCCCCTTAGTGAAGCTGGGCCTGAACTTCCATGCAGGCCCCTGCTCCTTGCCCTCCTCATGTGCTGACATGTTGCCTGCTGTGAACATGAACAGCATAGTGTGTCAGTGGCAGCATCTCCCTGGTCTGTGCCACCTTGCAGTGCTGTCTGCTCCCAGTCTGCTGCTGCGGCATCCCCTACTTACCTGTCAAGGTTGCAATACCAGTCCATGGCCTGTGCTGTTCCGTGGGGCTTATGAGGTGCAACGCATGCAAATGAGGTTGTGCGTAATGGTAATGATATGCTAATGCATCCCACTGTGCCTCGCATTGGCTGATGAGCTCATTTGCATGTGGCACCTGAATATCGACAAGATGTGCCGTGCGCAATGGTGTTGCGTCGGAGCAGGCCGGGGTGCAATGCCCATGTATATGTGGTGCATGGGCCTGCAGTGTGCATGTGCGCTACACTGTCTTGGTGTCAATCACAGACCACCCTCGGACAGTGCGATGCAGCGGCACTGTGCATGTTGCGCATGGGCAGCTACGCACATGATCGCGCATGGGGTTATGTGCCATACTGCACAGATGTGCACTGCACACTGGTTGGTAACCTCTGACCCCTTGGTAACCTCCGTAACCCCGCCGAGCCCTGCCTACTGCATATGCTTAGCAATGCGCGATAGGCGGGTACCGCACATTCTTCTGCACATCGCACATCTGGCACCTTGGCTGCCACATGCACCTGTTCCCGCCATTTGCACCACTGAACCGTGAGAGAGCCATGGTGCAGGATTGGGGACACCGTGCCCGTAACTGGAGTGACCTGGAGGTGATCAACCTGATCGCATATGTTGAGCCCTACAGTGCACAGCTGTTCGGCCAGGTGCCCCTGCAGCAGGCCAGGGGAAGTGTTTGTCAGACCATTGCCATCTGCCTGGAGAGGAGGACAGGAGTTCCCTGGACAGCGAAGCAGTACAGGCACCGGTATGGTGACCTGCGCCGGAGGGACCCTGAACGTCTCTGGGGGCTTGAGGCATGTGTCAGGCATGGTGCAGTGCCACAGCCAGGTAGGTGTTCACATGTTGCATGTCTGTCCTAGTGCTGTACTGCAGTGCTGGCTTCACTGCCTGGCATGCCCTGTGGTGGGATACACTGTCATTGTGTGCATCACTGACTGTCATTGCCAGCTGCTGTGTGCGTAGCGATACAGCTGTGCTGGCGTGCAGGACATGTCGGACAGGGACACGCCCTGTGCACAGAGGGCTGGGAGGGTAGCTGGTGTGGTCGGGTACTGATGTGCTCCTGTCTTCCTTCCATTCACAAGGCGGAGAACCACAGGCAGGCCAGGGTGGCAGCAGTGCGTGACCGGGTGGTGAACCCTGATGGGGGTAGACCTGCACTGCAGGGGGCAGGTAAGCACTGTCATGGTAATTCTCACTGTACATGGGGGTTGGCGGTGGGGAGTGGGTGCGGGCATGGCCACCTGTGCCATGACAGCTGTGTGTGTTGCACTGTGCGTAGTGCATGCCACTGCGGCACGTCCATTAGACCCATGTGCCAGCTGTTGGTGGGGTGGGTGTGCGTCCGGCTGCCACCGTTGTTGCTGCAGTGCTGCCGGTGCAGTGTGCCATGTGACTGTCCCTGTGCAGTCACGTGGTCATTGTGCAGTGGGTACCACCTGTGTGCCACGCCATGATGTGCCATGTTGCTGGCTGGCATTGGCCCACCCCCCTACGGGTGTCTGTTCCAGGCCCTTCAGGGGCATGTGGTCCCACTGTCCATTGCACACTGTGGGTGGGCATGGTTCCTTGGGCCATTGCACTAATCACCTGTCCTGTCTCTTGCCATAGGTGTTCGGCGTCTGGCGCAGAGAGCGCCTCACACAGTGCTGTCGAGGCTGATGCGGCAGATGCTCCTGGTTGTCTCCAGTATCCTGGAGGTGGTCATCGCCTTGCGGAGGATGTTGGCAGTGGAGAGGAGAGAGCGGATGCTTGGTGGGGCAGCCAGATGTGGCTGCCATTGATGTTCCAGTTCTTGGCCCCTGTTTTCCCTGTTGCACCTTCCTCTACAGTACTTTCTCCCACTGTACAATCCCTATTCCCTGTCCCCTTCCCTCGCTGTACCTACCCTTTCCCTGCCCCTGTTATGTGTTGTCCATAGATACCTGTTTTATAAATCTTTTCTAACATACCTGCCTGTGTCCTTGTCTGCTTTGCAGGTGGCATGTGGAGCCATGCTGCAGTGGCCCAGTGTCTGTCCGTGGTGTGTGCATGAGAGGGGGCATGTGTTGTGCTTCTGTGGTTCCCTGCTGTGTCCTGTGGTGTGTCCCGCTGTGGTGGTGTCCATCCCCTGGTTCAGTGGTTGTGCATTGGGGTGTCCATGGGGCGGCAGTCGGGTGTGTGGTGGTGGCCCACGGCCATAGTCATTGTTCCGGTACTGTCCACACACCATGTTGGGTCCTCTGCTTGGCGTTTTGTGACCCGTCCCATATGGTCTGCCACACTACCTGCATCCTGGCCAGTTCAGTGCCCGGTGTGTGGGCTCCCTGTGTGGTGTGTGTGTGCTTGGCTGCATGGTCCTGGGTGTGGCCTGCCATGGTCTAGCGGTGGGGGGGCATGGCCTGCGGCCTGCCTGGGGGGCTCCCTTGGTGGCCTTCCATTGGCCATTGGCACATCTTGTCGTCTGCTATCCATGCCACCATTGTGTTCTGTGGTCCGGTCTCCAGGTGCCTGTGTGTGCCCTGCTGTGCTTTGCTGGTGGGGTCTCCTGTGGCCACTGTCAGTGTGATTCCATGGCTGTGTCCCTGGGTCTGTTCTCTGTGCCCTGCCCCCCTCTGTTGCTGTGCTGCTCTGCACTGCCACAGTTGCGCTCAGGCATCTCTGTGTGTGCAACGGCACAACTCTGCCATATTCAGCCACGTTGCGCTGGCATGTTCGGCCTGCGCAGCCTATTGATATTTGGCTCCAGTTGCACCATGGCACATCAGGTTTGCTCTGTGCTGGACTTGCGCTGGACTTTGGTGTATTTCTGAATATCTGGGCCCTAGACTATTGCACTACAATGTTTCCACAAACTTAACATAACAGTACGGTTCAATAAAGACAATTTCAAATATTCTTTCCTATGATTTAGTCTAATAGCAGCTGCAATCTGAATTCAAATCTGTTTTAAGGTAAGCATGAAATACTTTTGGATGCTTCCTTAGTTTGTCTTCATGGTACTTAATAAAGTGCCAATATTTATTCACATTGTATGAAAAGGTCATAGTTCCATATTTATTTTTAACCTTTTGATTTGAGAATATGTTCTCTTTGTTGTTTCTGAGGTTATGTTTACTTTCTCTTTTATTTAATTTTTCAAGAAGATATTCTGGGTTTCCTAATTTTAATGTTTTATGTAGCAAACATGTCCATTTTAGCTTTCTTTTGTTTTCTAAATTTAGCCAGTTTAAGTTTGTGTACATTGTACAGTGATGAGTTACATAGCTGCATTTCAAAATACATCTTGTCATTATATTATATAATCTATCTAATTTTATTGGATTTGTTTTATTTGTTAGAGTATATATGTGGTCCCCAGTCTAGGATAGGGATTAGAAGTTGATTTATTATAGACTCTTTCATTTTATAGTTTAGACAATGTTTGGTTCTTGTAAAAACTCCTAGTGTGGTGTCTATTTTTCTGATCAAGTCATTTATGTGGTGCTCAAAACTCAGAGTTGCATCCACCCCGATTCTCAATTATTTATACTCGCTGACTTGGTTAGTACCTCGTTCTCCCTTGTTTTTATTGTGATGAGTTTTGTTTTCTTGTTTTTCCCCACTGATGAACCAAATACCATTGTTTGGGACTTTTTCCCATTTAGAACTAGCTTGAAGTCAGCAAACCAGCCACACAGCACACTGAAGTCGTGTTGTAGATGTTTTTCCATTTCTTTCACGGTGCTACCTGTTGCTAGCAGTACAGTGCTATCCACAAGCAAGCTCAAGCTTGTCTCCTTCATGTGCTGTGCTACTTGATTCACATACACCAAGAACAGTGTAGGCCCCAAAATTGATCAATGAGGGACGCCCCTACTTATCGGTAATTTCTTAGAAAAAACATTACCAACCAAGACCTGTTGGGACCGGTTACTTAAATATGAGTCAAACCTTGTAGGGTGTCTTCTGCCATCCCAATTTCCAGCAGCCTATTCCTCATGATTTCATGGTCCACCATGTCAAAGGCTTTGGATAGATGCATGAACACACCGCTCCCACCTCTTGGCTGTCATTCAAAGAAGTGGCAACCATTTTGACCAGGTCGATGAATGCGGTGTCCGTGGAGTACCCGTGTCTAAATCCAGACTGAAATTTTGATATTAATGAGTATTTGTCCGGGTATTGTCATATTTGCTCCTGGACCAAAGCCTCCAAGATTTTTGAAACTGTAGACAAAAGCGCTATTGGTCAATAATTAGCAGGGTCTGTTTTTTGCCCACCTTTGTGTATAGGGATCATTGTTGCTTGCTTCCAAGAGCTAGGAAAATGCCGCTCTGTCAGACTCCAATTTAGTAGTTTAGTTATAATTGGGGTTATAACCTTATTAAGTCCTTTATAAATCTAGTTTTCATTCTGTCAGGACCACAAGATTTTTTTTATACGTTTAACCCACTTATTTGTTTTTTCAGTTGATTACAGGTGATTTTCCTAAATCTAAATGTAAGTCTTTCAAAATTTGTTCGTATTACATGGGTTTTGTAGTTTCCAGTAGCAGTTTGATTTGGTATTCTTACATCTGGTAAAGTTGCAAAGTAACTATTTAACAGATCAGCTGAGATTTTTGGATTTTGTAATAACCCGTTATGCATCATTTGTATGATGGATTTATTGTTTGCTGGGGATTCAAAGGACTTAATTAGTGCCCAATACTGACTAGGGCTTGTAGTTTGTAGTTAAACCTTGTTTTTATAGTCATTTCATTTAGTCTTTCTTAAATGTTGTTTTAACCTGTTTCTTGCCATTTTATATTTAGTTCATATTACTGGGTCTAGACTTTTGTTTGCAAGTTTCCATAGGTGATTTTTAATTCCGATATCTCTTTTTAGCTTCTCCATTATCCATGGAGCTTGCTTTTTTTGTTGGGTTTTCTTATTGAATGGAGCAATTTTATCACATGCCAATAAAAATGCTTTGCATGAAATACTCTATTGCCAAATCTAAATCGGAATCAAAAAGGTTCTATCCCAGTTTTTTCTAGCTAATTCACAGGTGGTGACCTTTATAAAAAAACTGGTCCTGCAATTAGGAAACCTTGAGTCTACTCCACCAGTTATTCAGATACTCCTCCAGGCAGTAGAGGGCCGGGCACCTCTAGCACATATAATTTCATATATTTATGCAGCTCTACAGGCCCACTCAGGGGATCCTTTGTCTCCGCTGAGATGGACCTGGGAGACAAACCTGAATATCAAGCTGGAGGACTCTGTTTGCGAGCGACATATGCAGAAACCTACCAGTTCTTACATCTGGAAGGAATTTGCTTGAAAGCTGACAATATGATTTTTTCTGAACTCCTGCTATTCCAGTACAATATCTTCCAAGTTGGGGGAACTTGCTGGAGGGCTTGTGGATACTGTCCTGCAACACATTGTCATGTCTTTTGGGGTTGCCCTGCCCTTCAGCCTTTCCTGAATTCACTAACCGGGGGAACTGGAGACTCTCTTGACCACCTTACACTGGAAGCTTTCCTCTTCTCTAAAATTGATGCACCCCTATGCTCCCCACCAACTCAGAAATTACTGGATATCTACTTGTTGGCAGCAAATAAGGCCATTACTCAAAGATGGTTATCCAGAGCCATCCCCAGCATATTACAATGGCAGGATAATACTGTATGATACATATATATATAAGATGAAAAAGTTGACAGCATTCATAAATCACTGCTCAGAGGCCTTTGAAATATTTTGAAGATGTGTCATTTATATTATGGCACAGAGACAAGATTTTGTTCCTTGAAGGAGATGGGGGTGGCCTAACTTAGAAGGACTGAGACCAAGCATGGAACATTAGAAGTTAGGGTGTTTACTTTTGTGAGGCGGTTTTTGCCCAATCTTTTATAATATAGAGAAATCAAGCACTAGATAGGGTAAGCGTTACCAAACAGCGACCTCCCCTTGATGAACCTAATTTCATTTGGCTAGGATATGCTCGACCCCATCCCTCAGCCCTGCTCTTGGAGAACTCCCCTCCCTCTTGGAGTTAAACCTAAGTGAGATACATTTTACTACACCACAGTACATGAATTCCTTATAGACACTACTTGCTCCTCTCCATATATGTTTTGTGTTAATCCCAAGGCTGTTTTTACTAACTTTGCACTTTTCCTTTTTTAGATAACTTCTTGCACTTTTGCTTATTTTATGTTGAAGATAATTTATGATGAACTATCTCTCTGGAGCTCTATATTTGTCATCAGCCTTTGTTGTGTTGTATGTGTTAATGTATTAACTGTTAAACACTACATAAATATAAAGTTTTAAACAAAATTTTGCCAGAGAACCGCCCGGTTAGAAAAACAGCGCTGCGGTTCAAGATGGCATATCCTATTTTATGCGCAAGTCATTTCAGTTTGAGGCCTTTAGAATTATATGTTTCATATTTCAGAATGTATTTATTGCAGATTTCAAGTATTGTGCATTATAGAGTTAGCCACATTTCATTAACTCTTTTGTCTTTCAGGTTGTCTTCCCATTGGATTTTTCCTATTGCCTGTTGTATTCTTAAGTTGTCTGCCTTCTATAGGTGGATTTCAGATATTCCACTGTTGATATGTTCTGTACATACTTTGAGGAGGATTGTATTATGGTCACTGGTGCCTACAGGGGTACTGACTGTACATGAGTCTATAAGTGAGGTAGAGGTTGACATGAGTAGGTCTACAATATATCTTCCTCTAGTTGGCATAATGATAAATTGTGCCAGGTCCCAGAGTTCTATTTTACTAACAAAGTGTGTTCCCTGTGCTGTGACTGCCATTCTGTGATTCTAGTCTGTGTCACCGTAGTTGAAATCTTCCATTATGATAGTTTCTCCACACAGGCTGCTTCTATTTTATTTAATATGTTTTCTGTATAATCCTTCTTGGTGTAGGTGGTCTGCAACAGATTCCAGTGTTAAGACTTTTTATGTGGTTACTGATGACTTTGACCCAGATTGATTTATTGTTAATTGTATTTCCATATATTATTTTCCTTGATATGTCCACTGCATTTATACTGTCCTTTAGATACAGTACAGAGCTACCCCTCCCCTTCTTCTTCACTCTGTGCCCAAATGAAAAGGTTTGTATCCATTAACTGCTCTTCTCCATGTAGTATGTGTGTTCCACCATGTTTCTGTTAAATAAATACCAGATCATTATATGGATAAATACATTTAGGGCATCCATCTTGCTTACTGCACTTCTGGCATTTATTAGAGCCTCTTGTAATATTCAGGAAACTGTTTTGTCCTTTTTCTTGACATGGCTATGAGTGGAGGCAGTGTGTTTGGGCTTACCAATCCCCTTTACCCCCCCCCCCCCATCAGTGCTACTTTAAAGATAGTGATGCTAAGCTACTGTTTATTGCCTTTAGAACAAACCTAGCTCAGAGGGAACAATGGGAGCACAAAGGCAAACTGAGAGACAACTAAAACAAAACAGCCCAAGCTCACCAAATGAAACTTGGACTAAAGTCCACGCAAAATTAATGTGCCAAAACTTTTATTACGTAAAAAGATAAAGCTGCGGCACATGCACAGCTGGATTTTCATAGCCCCAAGAAAGTTGCAAGTCCCTGGTGCACTGATTGTTTGGCACACAGGGCTTGCAGCATTCTCCCAGTCAGTGATCGGGATTGTCAGTCCCGAGCAGCAGATGCTGCAAGTTAGACCAGCTTTTCCCTGGTCTAACTTCTGCCATTTGGGGGACCTTTTTTATGGGGCTTGTGCCAAATCTTTGGTGCGAGCTGCTGTAAAATGAGGAAACTGTCACAATTGCACCATTGTACTAAAATTGAATGCAGTTGCATCAAAGGAGTTTGGAGTAGTTGCACCAAAAATGGGTGTGACTCGGATTGACACCCGGCGTCACCCTTTGAAAATCGAACCTCCAGTATAAAAAATACTCCTTTACATTCTGCAACAATGAAGTGCTTTATCAAGAGTCTTACACATTTTTAGCTAGCAGTGGTCACTGCTCCCCATGCTTCCCGGAAACAAATCTGACTTATCCCCCAGCAGGAGAAGCATAGCCACAGTGCAGAATTTGAACAGCATTCGAAATTCTGTTTAAGAACCTATTTTATCTTCGGGGCAACACCACTGGATGGAGATGATGCAGTTTTTGTATGACTAATTGTTGGATCCCTCAGAAGAAGCACAATTACTATGGTGAATGATATGTGCTTACCAGATTAGCAATAGCCCCCATATAGCCCCATATATTTACAGGAAATTTTCTCATCCCATTTCTTATAGGTTGGTAGTCATGTTTTAGTCAGTTGTTTCTTTTTTTCCTATATTCTTTTCCTGTCTCTGTATCTTTATTTATCCTGTAATCATAACTTGCCCCAACTTTTCTCACTCTCACTCTCCTGGAGAACAGAACTGATGTAGGTGAGTGGGCTGGTAGTGGTTACTGGCAGGTGCACATCACCACACGGTGTCATGCAGGTGCAGTAAGCCCATAGCCATTGCTGACTTCTCGATCAAAAAATGTGCTCTTGTGGGATCCTTGTGTCTCTGGCTTAAACCCAAGAGTGGTACTCCATGGAGAAAATATTCAGGAAGATCTTTAGTTATGGTAAGCCCATAACCTTTCTTTGTGCAGCCACAACATCTGCAATCCTCCCCCCAGTCCACGCCGTATGTGGAGCTATGTGCACCAGCCCAGACTGGGGAGCACAAAGGACCTGTGGTGCATAACACTGTGTATGCTGTGAAATTCACACGGCCTCCCAAACACAGTGATCAAGCATAACTCCAGCTTATGTGGTGCGCATAGCAGCTGGTAAGCATAGTGCATAGGAACCAATGAAGTTATCCCCATTGACAATCTTGGAGCCATCAGAAAAAAATAAATTATGGTAAGTCAGATACAATCTCTTCTGTTTCAAAGCAAACACATTTAACAACACACCGGGGTATTAAACAGACTTTACACATGCACAAACTTCCAATTACTGTATATTAAAAGATGTAAAAAACATTAGGTCAGTGTTCCCTTTAAGAAAAAAAAACATTATTGCACATCATGTAGTATTCTAAAACAGGAAAAGATTCCAAAACCTTTTTAAGAATGGAATTTGTTGTAAGTATTTGTAGTTCTGAGATTATACATGACTTAGTTTGTCTGTTATTTTTGCTCTTATTCCTGACAGCCTATTGGAGAACATTCGATCCCTGACAGCTGACGTGCTTGATGATGAAAAACAAAACCTTTCACCCTCTGCAATAGATACAGGTATGAGTTAATGTAGCCATGGCAAATGTTAAAGAAATTACAATAGTGAAGTAATAAATGATGCCTTAAACAGTGTAAAATATGCTGCATAAAGAGATGCAGTAATTACTAATGACTGCCCATTTAGCTCAAAGATCCATGGTAACTACAAAAGAGTGCTACAAGTACAGTTGAAAATTAAACTATACACTAAGCCATTTCTTCTGTGTCAGCTTGGAGTTTACTGCAAGTTCATGAATTTCAAGTGTTGCCAGTCTGTTGGACACTGGTTACTACAGGCCTACCTCACTAGGAAGGTAGCCGGCCAAGGCTCTATGTAAGCAATAAGACCAGATACAGTGAGAGGTATTGGTAGATACCCACAGGCCCAGGGGTACAATGAGGACCAACCCCGCAGGTGGAGGACCTTACAACCCCTGAAAATGCAGGTATCCATCTATACTCCACACTCTGATGGGTCCTATTGTGCTTAGAAAATGGGTTGAGCAAATTTAGAAAAAATCTCTAAAAGATAAAAAGACACAAAACAATTCAATAAAATATTGCTTAGAAAATCTAAATAGTCCCTCCACAGATGGTTTCTTCTTGTCAGTCATTTGTCTTTCTACACATGCAGTAGAAGGTCTGTTTGCTTACTATGGAACATAAGAATTCAGTATTCTGCAGTATTCTTGTAAAAATGCTCACTTCCCTTCCAGAAGCATGGAATATTAACATGGAATGCATAAATCCAAAATCTGTCAAAATTCCACCGGCATACACTCACACAGACACACACACATGCTTCATAATCAGATTGTTTTAAAGATGATTCTCACTATCTTTGATTATGGTGACATTGTCTGTAGTGGTACACCCAAATCCTCCCTTGACAGACTGGACCCCTTCTGAGACTGTTCCCCTCATACCCATCATAGTTCACTCTACTCTGCCTTTCTCTCCCCTCTCTTGATGCCAGGTGCCTTTTCCATTGTGTTTCCTTTATTTCTAAATTCTGGTCTGGTACTCTTCCCTCTTACCTTACATCCTTCTTATCCTCTCCCCATGCATCCAACTACCCTCTCCGCAGTAGTACTTCTCATTCCCTCTTTATTCCTTGTAGAAGAAATACTGCTGGTCAGTCTACTTTCTCTTATTGGTTCTCTAAGCTCTGGTTCTTTCTTCCCCTGTCAGTTTGATTGCTTTCTCCTTAAAGTCTCTTCTTCATGACTTTTTTCTCCTTCCTGCAACTGTCCATGACCTTCTTATTCTAATTGCACATTATTATCACTCCCCCTAAATAGTTTGCCTTTCCATTACACTGTTCTTTACTTGAATTGTATTATCCTCGCCAACAGGACTAATTTGTATCTTATGTACATATTTTTTATACTGTTGATTATGCTTGTGTTTTTTTGTATTATATATGATTTTCCATGTTCCCCTTTCCCCCAGGATGTATCTGGAAACTAGCTGTTACCAGCTCAGTATGTCTTTCCTGGTGAAACTTTTGAAATAAATAAATAAATATAGAGCGAGGCACTCAATTTTGTCTGGGGCAGGGTTAGCCGCAGAGATTGCTCTGTCAAGTTGGTTAGGCTACGAGGTGGATTTTCCATGGTCTTTGTCATCGAGGCATAGGTCTGGAAGCAAAGGCAAACCAGGAAAAGTTGTAAAATTCAGAAGTAGCGTTTTATTATTGTTAATAACAATAAAATAAAAAAAAATGTACAGGATAGCGCTTCACAAAGGCAGTACAAACCAAAACAAAAGTCCTTTATTTGAGAGTCTCTTTTCAAATTAAATCTGTCTCTCAGTCTAACTCAAACAAAACATTGTTCTTTCTTTTTTTATAAGATGTCTTTGCCTGGCAGTTTAACCTCTGCACCCTCTTTTTTTTAAGTTTCATTTCCAGTTTTTCACAAACTGCAACAAGATTTTTTCCATTGACCTTTCTTTGACCAGCCTGACGAGTACATTAATTTTTTCATCAGGTGCAGCCAATTAAGACAGCCTGTCCTAGGGCTGATTTTCTGCTGATTATAAAAAGGGTCTGAGAAATGGAGCTTTCTGATTGGCTGCAAACATTCTAACAGCCTTATGTTAATCTTTTATTAACATACATGTGGAGCTTAGCCATATGCTGAACAAGGTTTAACACTGTTTAAAAACTTTTTTTATTATAATAGCAATAAGGCACTCCCAGGGATTATGTTAATGGTCAGTTAATCACCCTCTAGGGGCATGTGGCACTCGGCTACACCTCGTGCCACAGTACACCCCTAGAAGGTGATTAACAGACCATTAACATAACCCTTGGTCATTCCTTATTGCTTAATAATTCTGAAAACAAGCTTGTGGAGGTCAAAATACAGCTCAAGGTTAACCCCTTGTATTGCAGATTGCCATCATTAAAAGAAATCCAAATAGCTTTCTGCATTCATTTTCAACAGTATAATTATATACATTTGCAGACCAAGAGATCCCAGTTTCACATGAAGATTCATATATATTTTTAACCACAGAAAAGCAAAGGAAGAAAGAAAGAATAGAAACAGCAAGTGAAGGAAGGGGGAAAACAGGGGAAACTGGGGGACCGTTGGAGTGGCCAATTCCTAGGTACCACAAGGAAAATTTGATTGCGCAATCAGGCAGGCAAGAGATAGACAAGTGATAGAATAGGAGAAGACAGAACAAATCCTTGCTTTTAACTCTGTCTGCAAAACAAATAGAACAGGGTCTTACCTAACTCTGTCACCATCGGCAAACACCAGAAATTAAAAATCTGTATAGTGCTTGATTTTTTTTTTTTTAGATTTGTTTATGTGTATAATAAAGGGATCATGAGTAGAAAGAGCATTCTACTATTTATGTATTTTTTTTTATTTAAAATTTAAGGGAGGGCCTAGGTGAAGGTTTTTTATATAAGAGTAAAGATGGCAGCCATGTGTGAAATGCAGATCAAGAATAAGGGAAATGGTTCATGAATTCTGTACGTCATGTGTCCAAATTCCAAATAATATGTTGGACCTTTTTCTTTACATGGAGTATTGGCACATAAACATATGCCAGTGGAATGACAACAGCCAATCAGAATACAGTATTTAACTTGCCCATTTTCGAAATTGTGTTTGGGTACTGGAGACTATCAGGGGTCCCTTAGAGCTGCTGCAACTACAGTAACTATGCACATGTGAACAAAAGCTGTTGTCCAAAAAGTGGTGATAGAGTCAAGCATTTAGTTCATTTATTTACTACACAAGACAAGGTTGCAACTTAAATCACATGCACAAGATTCATATGGCACACTTTTACTTATTTAATTTTTGTTACCCAGTTAGATACACTAGGCACAAAATGCCAGTGTTCAGGTATGACCAGGGAGAGTACAAGGTAACACCTTTACAGTAAGATTAGACTTACAACACTAGACTAAAAATAGTCAAAACACACACTTAACTCTATGGTCTCAGCACATGGGATCCCTCTACATACATTACTGCCCTGGACCTTTCCTCTAGATGTATTTCTCACAAGGCTATACTCAGAATGGGGGCTTTATGATAAAACTCTTACAGTCACCACCCTACTGGTTCTATGGGAGCTGATGGTACCTTTCCTTGAGGGGGCCTTAATTAATGGTGTAGCTCTCCCCCAGCCTTTCATGTAACCTACCATCAGCTCCAGCTTACTCCAGGGAGAACTTTCTTCAACATCCCAGGGCACTGAGCCATACCTGACAGGCCTTACTCAGCACAAATGTGCTCCTGGAGAATACTTAATCAACAAGATGGGTGATGGACTTATCCTGAGTTCCACATGGCTCTTCCGTATGATAAAGGATGCCTTCCCCCACCTCCACAAAATGTGACATGGGCTTTCTTGCACCCAGATGTCTCCCTTGAGGGAAACCACCCCTCCTCTCCACCTGTAACTCTCTTCAGTGAGATCAAAGGCCCTGTGGACTCTTGCCTCTCTTTCTCTACATCAGGTTCTGTTCTTGCTCTGTCTGTCATTATCTACATGTACATATTCTCTCTCATTCTATTTATTCTTCTCTCTGCCTCTGGTCAAACACACTTTTCCCCCCTCGGGGGGGTGTATTTCTTTTGGTGTCTCTCTGTCTTTCTCTGGTTAGCTTCTGTGCTCTTAGCCGTGAACTCAGCTCAGGAACTGGATCTGTCCATACTCCAGTGCAAGCTTCTTAATTTTATCATGGGTGAGAGTGGCAAAGTAGCTTAGAACAGGAGCCCGGCTATGGAGCACTTGCACAAAACGTGCACACACTCAGCAGACAAGTCACTGCTGGGGGAAGAGAGTCTGAAATATTCTAGGACTTTGGGCTTCAGATACTGTAACCTGTTTGTAACAGGGCTGAAACAGGCAGAGGATGAGAGCCTGGTTGCATAAGTCTATTTCAGGTGTTTTTTCTTATTCAGTAATGTACTGAACTGAAAGAGAAACCCTTTATGGGATTACAGCATACAGTAGTTTTCATCTGCCAGTGAAAGTCGATAAACATGAGTAATACTTTGAATAATGTGCTTTGGGAACCCTTTTTCATTAGAAATATGAGTTAAAGAGCTAGTGACGCCTCAAACAAAACTTTGAAAAACATAATAACTTGGCACAATTCTGTTTGTATTCCATGAATATCCTATATATTTATCTTCCCCACTATTTAGTACTGGATAAATTTGTATTAATATATGATCTTTGTCCCATAGAGTTCCCATAGAGCTCATCTGCCTCTATAGCTTACTCCCTATTTCAAGTCATAATCCTCTGTTGTGACATCACAATCTGTTGCCATGGGAGTAACTGTGAGGTCACAAGCAGTGCATTATGAGCTTAAGTAGGGAATAACAAATGGGAGTAGATGAACTCTTCAGGAGCAAATATTCTGTTTTCATGCAAATGACCTCAGTAATATACAACTGGGAGTAAAAATACAGAACTAATGTGAAATAACAAGCTGAACTGTACCTAAATATTATGTTTTGTTAAAGTTCTCCTGAAGGTGTCAGCTGCTGTGTAAAATGGAAAGGCAATGCATAGCATGATCCCAAACAATTTATTATTGCAGCAATTGAGTAATATACCTTTGGTCTATCCTTTACACTCTGTTTATGTACACAATTAAAAACAAAATTGTGACTGGAAAAATAGAAATCAAAAAGCCTCTTCATCTTAAAAGATATAATAATCAGGCAGTCCCATGCTGCTCTGTAGTAGTAGTAACCCTAGCCACAAAAGAGTCTTTTGATGATGTGCTGAGGGGAATGGGAATACAGTAATTACAGTCAAGTGGAAGGAAGAATAGGAAAAGATCTGATTATGATATGTTTTTATAAGACAAGAACATCAGAGCAAAAGCACTGAAGAAAGGGTGATGCTGGAATAACGTTGGCAATACGTCTGTGATGTATTAAACTGTGATACTGACAACATAGCCATTCTCAAAAATAATGTATGACCACCCCACCCACAACATGAGGAACAAAATAGCTGGAAGTAGTAGCTTAGTGTTTAGGCCTCTGGGTAGATGGCACCTAGGTTTGTGGTGGTATTGGGACTTTGATGTGGTGCGGTGCCTCCACCTATGGGGATCCCTCCAACAGAAGCTGCCAGGGTGCTTCCCTTCCCCACAGGAAATAACAGTTCCCACCCAAGGTGACAAGGGACTCAAATAATATGCTCACAAGTCAAATAATATGCTCACATCCCACATAATATGTTCACAGTTTCCCACTTAACAGATGCAGTATAAAATGTGATGCAGTAAATAAACCCAAATTATGGATGGCAATGGAGTCTGAAATATGATGGAAACATTGAAGTGGTTGGATGAGCCTATACACTGGAGGTACTGCAATAGGCAGACTGGATAGACTCATCTTTATTTGTGCTCAGCCACTATGTATCCATGTATATGGTGCAAAGAATGTAACAGGATTTTATTATGGGGAAATGAGAACAGGTTCTGTGGGAGGAATGATAAGCAATATTCAGCAATAAAATACGGTAATCCACAACAAAAATTCCCATCACTCTTCAACAGACAGTATCCCACAGTCCCTTCCCCAGTGAACCAGGTATAATCTCACAGACATTAATGGGTGTTGTCACAATGTACAGTGTATAGTGGGTGTAATCTGTGTACATTGAGGCTACCAGACTGCATCCTGATGTGAAGCAGTACAGTACTAATGTAGATGGGCTGAGGTTGGGAATCCCAGAAGATTTAAAGACGCAAGAGAGGTTCATGGAAAGTTTTAAACACTGGTGCAGTGTAACTCACAAAGGCTGATTTACAAGGTGTATGCTAAATTTGCCCAGTCCTTGCCCAGAAAACTAACTAGGTCCTGGCAAGATTATTAAGCTAAAACTATACAACTACTTTGGGTGAACTCAGATGTGTAGCTCGTGACTGCTATAAATAAACAATTTTGTGTAGCAGTTGCTGAAAATTGTGTAGTTTTTTGTTACACCATACCATGTAAAATATTAGCTGTTACTAACTTGCAGGGCGAGGCGCCTGATTTTGTACTCAAGACAAGCCTCTGGCAGCTCATGTAGTCACTTCAGAGTATCCTTTTCAGTGATATGAGCTGTGTAGCTTTAACTGGACTAGCAGAATAACGTAGTGGTTAAGACCACTGAGATGCAAACATGGAGAACTGGGTTTAAATATCACAGTCATCACCTGTATACTGTGTGACCATGAGCAAGTCACGTAACTTTCCTATGCTCCCAGGATGCACCTGGAAACAAGGCATGATTTAGGGTGTCTTTCCTGTCCAAAAATTGTAAAATAAATTTAAAAAAAGTCCCAACATGCTTCCAGTGGTGAAGGATGAGAGCTATACAGAAAGCCTTCTAAATATGTACCCTTGATGATCTTCACCCAACTGGCGGTCTTTTCTTCACCTACCTTGAAGGTAGGCATTTACACAAGGCCTTGGTGACTTGGTTGTCTGCCATGACAAATCCTGGCAGCAAGATCTGTTGAAAGAGATGCTTGACCTCCCTTCCCCCAGAAACAAAGCTTTAGCAAGCCTGGTGACCCCTGCTTCAAGATACTAAAAGTCCTGTGCAGGCACTTTACTGTAGATCTTCCCAGAATTAATCTTTACCATTGAGTCCTACTAACTGGTCTGGGACAGAGGCACTAGGACTCTGTGGGAACAAAGTTTTGGCCAGAAGGCCACAATGGCTACTGCCTATGGAGCCTGCGTGCCCCCACGTGGTGCCTTATGCCTGTCGATAACTGTTGCCGGCTCCTTCACCTACCTCAGTTTTATTTTTCCCACCATCAAGTGTGCACCAGGGAGTACTTCAAATCAGTTCTACTACGTCACTGTACTTTCGTCATTTTTTTCTATTTGCTGAAATACCTGGTTTGTCAAAGAAGGAGACCAAAAATCCCCTTTTTTTCATCAGTGTCCCTGTGGTAAGACAATTTCATCCAACAACCGACATGACTGACTGCGTTTTTCCTGTCTTGGGCCTACTTCTGCTATCGACACATGCTTTTTGATGGATTTATGCACCATCAAAGCTTGTGCACTGAAGCGGGGTTGCCTGATCTCCACCTTCAGTGGCAGGTGTCGAACCATGGTGGCTAAGTAGAGAAAACTGGACCCTTCCCTCATGTCCCAAACAGGGCCGTCTTTGCCTATGGAAGTACTAGGTTTTCCTTCACCCTCCTGCATTAAGGAATGGGGACTCTTGATGGCAAAGTCAGGTGGACAGTTACTCCTTCTGGGTGATCGACTAAGAACCTGTTACAGTCTCATTGCCTTGAGTGACAAACATCCCCGCTGTTGGGGTTACTGCTATACACCCAGTCCACATGGGAGGACCCCTCGACATCTTGTGACGATGCCCACGCTGTTGTTACTGTTTGTGGTGGTGACTCTGTGGGCAGAGCTGAAGATGGTGCTGGGCCTCCCCCTGGCACTGTTTGTGGTTTCAAAGGAGGGCCTGGTGCCAAAACCAGTGTTGGCACTAGAGCCTTCTTGGGGTCTGATCTTCCTGGACATAAAGTCTCCACCACTCATTCACACTAATGGGATCTACGCCAGAGGTGCTAGGACCCAGCGGGAGCAAAATTTTTCAAGAGGGTCAGCACCAGAGGTGAAGCCGTGAGGAAGCGGCACCACGAGCCGAGGCTCATGCAGTAAAGACTACCTCGGCGTCAGCCCTCCAACTGCCTCAGTTACTTTTTTCCCACCGTTGAGTGTGCTTCAGTGATGACATTGCTCACCCGCTGGGAGTCAAACTTCAAACTAGCAGCAAAGTTTTCAGTTTATTGTTTTGTAATTTATCTTCGAAACAAGTACCGATTAGATTTAATTTTATTGCTTGTAATAAAGAAGTCTTCAGCCCTCCATTGATGGAGTCGACCATGAGTGGGTCAGGTGATGGTAGGGAGACTTTGTATGAAAGCTGTTTAGTCATCTGGGCAGGGTCCGGTCTGCTGCCCTCCCCGGAGGGTGGGTCTGACAACGGATGGTCCAATGCTCTGGGAGATGGGCGGTGCTCCGGAAAGCATAAAAGAAAACAGTCCCATTCTCTGCACCGTTTGGCCTCAAGCTCTTCCTCGGCACACAAGTCAAGAAAGAGAAGGCATTACTTGAGGTCGCCTTCTGGTATGTCTGAGTGTCGATGGTCGGTCATTGGGGCCAGGCACTGGTCTCCTCCTCTCTCGGAGTCACCGGTTTCTGGCTCCGGTGGCCAACCTCTTTGACATCGGTGCCTGTCCCCGGCTATTGGAGGGGCTTCTGATGAGCAGTTTCACCAGTGGGCTGTTCTTATGGAGCAATGGTCTCGGAGGTTGGTCCCGCTGCCTAGCCCGGTCACTCCAAGGCCTTTGGGCAATTTGAGGGACCAGGTAGGGTGGTTGGACCTTCCTAGTCATGCGGCGCCTTCTTCGATGCTGTCAATTCCGTGACCGGATGTTTTTCCCCCTCACATGGCTGCGGCGCAGGAGTCCACACCGATGCCTCTGTCTCCTGCTAATTTTCCTTCTTTTCCCTCAAATCACAGTTTTCGGAACCTTGGGACACTCTCGACGCTGTCCACGGTGCTGGGCACTCTTTCAGCACTGTCCGTGGGGTTGGGGGGTCTGTCGGTGCTGTCTGCGGTGCCGGGGGCTCTATCGGCACTGTTGGCGATGCCGCGGGCTCTGTTGGCACCATCTGTGGTGGCGCGAGCTCTTTTGGTGCCGTGTTGTTAAGTTAGAAGACTAACTGCTAAAGTAATAAATTAGATTCGTTCTATGTTTACAATGTTAGCCAGAGATAACACTCACAAGTAGTCGTAAATAAAGTATTTTTATTATACTCACAGCCAAGCAGGATAAATTGCCAGTCTATTTTGTACGTACTAAGCTTCTAGAGAGTGAGAAACTGGCAAGACAGTGATTTATATACTAAGATAAGAACTAGCTTACTGATACCCCAAACCATATACATTGGTTCTGAACTATAAACAGTATTACACAATACGTTCTCTATTGGATAATTACTTAGGAGACAGAATACTAATGAGTATAAGAAATAATGCTTCAAACAACATGAAGTCTTGCTATATTATAGACATTAGCAGTTTGTTCCAGCTCTAGAACTGCCCCGGAGTGAAATGGTTAAAACCATTCCAAAATAGAATTTTGGCACGAGAGCAGCTCTATCTGTGTCATTTCAAACTTGAACTGTCAGATTCTTTACTCCGCCTCAGTGAACAGTCGCTCCAGAGATTTCTCCTTCTGCTCGGTTCATTTCTCGGTTTAAAAGTGTTTTCTCGTTGGATTTAACCGAGAATAGTTTTATTTAACCGCAAAACCGCTCGTTCAAGCTCTATCTGTGGTAACCGTAAGTAAATGAAGGTTTTGTCTGTGTGGAACTTGTAAGTTATCGGTTGGTTTTGAACCGATCAGTGGGTTTAAAACTCATTTAAAACTAAAAGTTACTATTTTAGAGTGCGGTTCCGGTTCTTATCGGTTCTAAAAAAAAGCAGTTGTGCGTTTTTTCCAATACCCGATGACACGGTTAGGACCGATATGGGTGTCTTGCCTGGCACTGCCGCTTAAAGGGCAAGTTTTGGTCAGGCTGGCATTATGTCTGAGAAACCCAAAAGAAAAACCGGGCCCACTGGGTTTCAACACTGTGATGTTTGTGGGGAAGTCTTTGCCAAGGCTGACCCACACACCACATGTGTTTATTGTCTGGGGTTTGACCACCTCCAGTCAGACTGCCAGGTATGTAAGAATTTCCCTGCAGCCACCCTGGAAAAAAGATTGGGCAGGCTCAGGGAACGAGAGGCCAAAAAGTCCGCTGACCTGGATGGCCAGCCCGGTTCGGTGCCAACCGAACCAGAGGGAGTGCCCTCTGACCAGGGCCAGACTTCCTCGGACAAAAGAGAAGTTGGTTCTGAGGAACCAATTCCAGTAAAGAAAACAAGAAAATCAGCAGGTCTGGAGTCCAAAATTCCTTCTCCAACTGCTGCAGAGATAGCAAAAGCCATATAAATTGTCCAGTCACTGTCTCAGGGTCCGTCCGAACCACCACTATATGGTAAAAGGTCGGTTCGTCTCGTCCCAGTGGTTCAGGATTATGATATTGAGGAATTTTATGAACCAGAGGAGGGAGGAGGATTATGAACAGTATGAATGTGGCTGGGAAGGTCTGGGTGTGCCCATTGAACCGACATCTCCCCAGACAGACCTTTAGAATCTCCCCATGCTGTCTGAGTCCCCATCTCATTTTATGTTTTATAAAAAGTTGCTGAAACCCTCCAGCTTCCTTTAGAAGAGGCTGTGGATGAGCAAGAGGAGCCTGATTTTGTAGAAATGATGGATATTCCAGAGTCTAGGAGATTGTCTATTCTTTTACATAAGTCTTTTAGGAAACAAACAATTAAAATTTTAAAAGCTCCTAATTCTGTGCCTCCTGTAGATAAAAGATGGACAGAAGGTATACATTGTCAGGCCCTGATACAGAATTCCTTTCTCAGCAATGCAGTCATGTTAGGTAGTTCAGGCGCTGCCTGTGATAAAGCTAATATTCCCTTGGCTTCACATCCTCCTGACAAGGATTCCAGGAAGATTGATGCCGTGGCAAAAAACAGTATATGGCAGCCTCTCTGGGACTCAGGCAAGCAAATTATATGGCTTATGTAGCTAGGTATCAGAAATCTAGATGGGATACTGTTATGCAATTGGCCAAGCAGGCTCATGGCCAGCTGGCTAGTGAACTAGAACAGGTGGCTGCTGATGGCATTGAAGCCTCTAAGGTTCAGTTTCATGCTGCTGTGGATGTTAATGATGTTTCCTCTAGGGTCATGGCCACATCTGTAGCTTTTCGTAGGTTGGCCTGGCTCAGGTGTACTAGTTTGTCACAGGATACCCAGACTAAGGCTATGGATTTTCCTGTGGTGGGAAATTCTCTGTTTGGAGAGCAGACAGAGAATTACTTGAAGAAGATGGATGAATATAGGACTACTTACAAGAGTGCCCAGGCTAAGGAGCGGCAAGCCACTCCTCAAAGGCATGCCCCCAGGGGTAGGGGTAGGCCTTTTCACAGGCCTTTCTACCAGACTCAGGCCTCCTCTGCCTATGCTCAGAGGGGCTTCTTCAGAGGCAGGGGCAGACGAGGGTGGGCAGACCTGCTCCCACCCCAGCCTAAAGCTCCTGCAAACAGGCACCCTGATGGGATGCCCAGGGCCGATTCTCCTGTACCAGTGGGGCAGGCTGGCTTACTTCAGTCAGAATTGGGCTTCTTTAACCTCAGACAAGTGGGTTCTGGAAGTAGTAAGCCAGGGTCTGGTTCTCAGCTTCAAAAAGTTTCCCAAGTTGAGAAGCAGACTTTTTCTACCTGCAAGTGCTTCAGAGACCCTCGCACTGGAAACAGAGGTCTCATCCCTGTTAGCTCTCAGAGCAGTAGAAAGGGTTCCTCCCCTGCATCAGGGCAGGGGTCTGTATTTCAGATACTTCCTTACCACAAAAAAGACAGGAGAATGGCGGCCCATTTTAGATCTCAGATATCTGAACAAGCATCTTTTGAAACCAAAGTTCAAAATGGTAACTCTGGCAATGATTTTACCTTCCCTAAGGCCAGGGACTGGCTAGCCTCCTGGACCTCAAGGATGCCTATTTCCATGTCCTAATCAGAAGATCCCATCGAAGTACCTCAGATTGAACTGCCCTCAGGTCATTACCAGTTCAGAGCAATGCCCTTGGCCTTACCTCGGCTCCAAGGGTATTCACAAAGTGTCTAGCAGTGGCAGTGGCCCACTTAAGGAGGCAGAGGATTGCTGTTTTTCCTATCTAGACGACTGGCTCATTGTAGGCCAGTCCCCAGAACAGGTAAAATCTCACCTGCAGGTCACCCAGCAGCTTCTCACCCCCTTGGGTTTTCTGCTAAACCTACCAAAGTCGGTTCTGGAACCAGTCCAGGTACTCACCTTTATAGGGGCAGAATTGGACACAAAGCTAGCCAGAGCCTTTCTTTCCCCAGAAAGGGTAAGGAATTTAGTGGCTCTGGCCTCTTCCTTCACTCTGCAGGTCTCTCAACCAGCAAGATACGTTCTGCAGCTCCTGGGGCACATGGCTGCATCCACAGCTGTTGTGCAGGGAGCCAGATTTCAGATGAGAGACATTCAGTTTCACTTGAGAACCTTTTGGTCTCAGAGAAGAGACCCCCTTTCCAAGTTGGTCCCATGACTGAACCTTGATCCTAGCTCTCCAGTGGTGGCAGGATCAGAGCAATTAAGAGCGGGGTCCCCTTCATTTCCCCTTCTCACGACTTGACTCTCACTACAGATGCTTCCCTTCTGGGTTGGGAGCCCAGATGCGACCTTTCCACTCAGGAAGTTTGGTCCCCCCAGGAATCTTTGCTCCACATCAATTTGCTGGAACTCAGAGCTGTCTTTTTAGCTCTTCAAGCTTTTTCTGCATCTGTCCACGACAAGGTGATACAAGTCAGAACAGACAACACCACAACAATGTGGTACATCAACAAACAGGGGCACTCGGTCTTGGCCTTGTGCACCGAGGCAATGAAGTTGTGGTCTCTGGCCTATTCCCTGAACACTTCCCTCATAGCAGTTCATCTTCCAGGGAAGGACAATGTCCTAGCGGATGCCCTCAGCAGGATTTCCCAGGGCCATCACAGATGGTCCCTGGATCCTCAAGTGCTGGGATAGTTTTGCCAGGTGGGGCATCCCTCAGATAGATCTTTTGCAGCCCCAGACAATCACAAACTTCCTCTGTTCTGTTGCAGGCCTCCAGTGCTGGGCTCAGTTCCCCTGGATGCCCTTCCTCTGGATTGGGAGGGGAAGTTCCTCTATGCTTTCCCCCCCTTTCCTCTCCTATTCAAAGTACTAGTCAAAATCAGATCTCAGCCTTGAAGGGTGATTCTGATTGCCCCGGATTGGGCCAGGCAGCCCTGGTACCCACTCCTTCTGTCTCTGACAGTCCATCTTCCCCTGTGCCTCCCCAGGAATCACAATCTCTTGACTTGTGCCCAGGGAAGGGTTTGGTATCCGGACCTCAAATCCCTCAACCTCAAGGCCTGGCTCTTGAGGAGTTAGAGTTTGCTGATTTACACCTCTCTCAGGGTGTTCTTGAGATCCTTAAGGCTTCCAGAAAGCCTTCCACTAGGGCTACTTATAGTTCTAAATGGAAAAGGTTTTCCATGGTGTGCTGGGAAAATATTTCCCAGAATCTGCTGAATTGCCCATTTTGTTAGATTACATGGTACATCTTAATTCCTTTGGGTCTCAGACCAGCTAACCTGAGAGTTCATTTGGCAGCTGTGTCTGCTTTTGTGTCAGCAGGAAAGTCATCCCCTCTTTCCTCTCATCCTGTGTTTTCCAAGTTTTTTAAGGGATTACTCCATACTAATCCTCCCTTTCGGGAACCAGCCCCTGCTTGGGACCTTAATGTTTGCATTGCCCAGTTAATGCAACCCCCTTTTGAACCTCTGTCTTCTGTAGAGCTTTAGTACCTAACTTGGAAAACTGTTTTTCTAGTGGCTATCACTTCTGCCAGACGCATAAGTGAATTGCAAGCCTTGTCAGTGGAGACTGACTTTATTTCTTTCCACAGGGATAAGGTGGTCGTTAGGACTAATAGGAAGTTTTTGCCTAAGGTGGTTTCAGATTTCCATCTTAATCAATCTCCCTTCCAGTATTTTTCACTGATCACTCCTCTTCGGGTGAGAGAAGGTTGCACAGACTGAATGTTAAGAGAGCTCTTAGTTATTATATAGAGTGTACCAAAGGTCACAGGTTCGAATCCTTCCAACTTTTCCTTACCTATGGTGAAGTTGGGAAAGGCAAACCTGCCACTAAGAGATCAATAGCCAGGTGGATTGTCTCTTGTATCCAATTTGTTATCAGAAAGTGGGCAGAGCCTCCCCAGTTTGAGGGCTCATTCTACCAGGGGTACAGCTGCGTCTCTAGCTGCTGCCAGAGATATCCCTTTATTAGAGATTTGCCAGGCTGCTACTTGGAAAACGGTACACACTTTTACCAAGCATTACTCCCTGGATGTCCAGGCCAGGAGAGATGCTTGCTTTGGCACAGCTGTTCTTCAGAGCCTATTCCCTAAGTAGGTTCTGCCCCTCCTCCATGGAGGTACTGCTGTGTATTCTGCTAATGTCTATAATATAAGAATTCATGTTGTTTGAAGAAAAAATTACTCACCTTAGTAATGTTGTTTCTTCTAATGGAGTCTTGCTATATTATAGACCTCCCCAACCTGCCCCTCTCAGAACCTCTACTTGGTGGGGTGCGGGCAACTTAGTGTGGGCACTACTTATGTCCTGTTAGCATTTTGTCCCCTTTGGGACTTTGGGGGTGTGTATGTGTACACGTGTGTGTGTGTGTTTTATTATACTTATATTCCATTTTCATATTATTAGAATGGTGTTAGTATTTCTGGTCCCCTGACTTGAGTCTTGGGTGTTGGGACCATCAATGGTTGTCATTATTTAGGTAGCCATTTGGCTAGTGTAGGTTACAGCTTCCACACAGACCTTAGTGAGTTTGGCTCGTAAAGATCTGACAGTTCAAGTTTGAAATGACACAGATAGAGCTGCTCTCGTGCTAAAATTCTATTTTGGAATGGTTTTAACCATTTCACTCCGGGGCAGTTCTAGAGCTGGAACAAACTGCTAATGTCTATAATATAGCAAGACTCCATTAGAAGAAACAACATTACTAAGGTGAGTAATTTTTTCTTCTAAAGCATAAACCTTAGACAAAGACAAATGCTGACACTTCCAATCTACATGTGCTTATATGATAGACTAAACAAGGAATTTGTCTCTTGTTAGTAGAAATAGAGAATTGCTTACAAAGCTATATTACACATGGCATATGTGCCTGAGTGTACATACATATAATTGTATGAAAGTATAAGTACATAATAATCACTGATGATCCTTCAAAGACATCTAAGCAGTGATTAGGTCAACTATATATAAAAAACAAACATATCTAGATAAATGTAATATAATGAAGTATAAATGAACCATGCATAGTACATTAGCATATATTAGCAGCAAAGCACATTCCTAGCACTCATGCTTATATGATGTGTGCTGAATCAATAATGTTAGTGCAGAACAGCAGTATCACAGTATAATAGACCAGAGATATAGTGTAAGCCATAAATGGGGTAATAAGAGCATGACCCAGGCGCAACAGTCCCCTCGTTGTTGCCCTAATTGCAAAAGTGGCAACACAATAAAAAAAAGAACGATGGTTAGGCGCCATTTGTCTATAGGCCCGAGGCACGAGCCTGGTAGAGGAATTTTAACTGGTTACGATGGTGTTTCAGGGTTTTCCTTAAACAACAAAATGTAATTATAAGCACTAATGTTAGTAGAAACTGAATCACCACAAATATTTGAAAAGTAAACTTCACAATTGGGTTTTCCAATATCATAGCAATATTATCACTAATTAGATTATCAAGTGCTTTCTGAGCCTTGGTAACATTATTACTGATATAAATCAGGTGGGTATTCGTTCTATTGAAAAGAGATTGGAGAGACAAACTTAGGTTGCCAATATGAACTTTAAAAATAGGTAAAAACTGAGACAAAGCATCCCAGTAGTCAGGACAGGACTCAATAGTATTTGGTTCCGGGATGGGAACAGGTGTAATTATGGTATGACCTATGACAACACACTGTTTAGGGAAAAAACAGAAGTTAGGAAAGTCAGTTTTACACAACATTTGTTCATACCAATAGAATTTGTAATTGGTCACCACACAGTATTCTCCATCAGCAGAATATACCACTTTAGACAATGGCAGTTTCCAGTTGGTAAGTCGAACAGGACAGGAGATATCAATGTCCACAAACCATAATCTACCGACAGTTCCAGGAGTAAATCCACGGTTTCTTCCAGTATTAGATGAAGTTTTAAAATTCATGTTAGAGCCATTCAGATTTTTTAATAATAGATTGACAGAGGAGGCCCAATCCCAGTTATTGGGCCAATATTCACAAATTGGCATGACTATTTCGAAAATGTCACATTTGCATAAAAGGTGATAACCTTTCCATGTACAGCAATCAATGTTTGGAGCCAATCAGGAGTACAGAAGCGTATGGTAAACCAACAAAGGAGGGAGTTCCAACCTTTCACGATAAGTGTTCCCATCAAGATGACCAATAGAATGGACGGTAGCCAGACGATCAAAGATTGAGGTTGCCAGATCAAACTGCGGCAATGACACTGTAAAAGTCATAAACATAGTGTTCTTGATTGTGCAGGAGTACGTTTTGAAACATGGAGCAATACTGGTGTGTATGATGACATATCCAAGGTTCCTTGCCGTTGACAAGGGAATAGTATTAGCTTTTGATAAACATTTGTTAACACATTCAGTAGAAGTACATTTGGGGCAGTACCACTGACCCATACGTTTGTCATGTATGAGATCAGGAATACCTCCTAATTCCAGATCCCGGAAGAGATTACCAATGGCTGTTAGAACATAAGAGCCATAAGCGGAACAAAGGAGTTCCCTGGCTATGTGATGCTTGTCTGCTTCCTGATTATTAGCAGAGATTAATTCATTACTCTTGTCCTTTGTCAAGTCAAATCCCCATGCAATATGCTTCATATTATAGACTGTAAATCGCTCTTCTTGAGCGAGGCCATTTACACCATGTAACGGGGAGGTATTATTTTATATTTCATACTATTATGAACCTTTGCCATTTGTGCTTGAATACTGGCTATATTAGCCCTATTCCAAATTGACATACCAGAACCGAATAGGCCGGGGGCCATACCTGTTTCTGCTATAAAACGCTTACTGCGTTTGGGTTTTTTACTTTTGTTACTAGTACTACCAGGTTTGAGGGAATGAAAATCCTCTATGTGGGGTACTTTCAGCTCCAGTATAGGGGTCATTATTGCATACCTTGTATGCCGCTAAGGCATCCAATAACATAATTTGAAAGAAATGGGAAAAGTTAGTTGTTGAACATAGACCAAATTCTTCTAAATTCCAATGGGTAAGATTCAAAACCACTGGGATGTGCATGAACTGCACGTTATTAACAAGCGTACCTGGCTGGGAAGTGGCAACTAAGCCACTGGGTGGGCCAGGGTACTGTTTTGGGCACTCATTATTAAGTGTCACAAATTTTGGGGCATCATAGGGTAAAACCTTAAGGACAATGGCTTTTGTTGCCATACAATTCTGAATACAGTATTCACGTTGATCAGACATATCTAAACAAGAGTTCGGATCAATCTTAGCAGTTATGTTGTATACTCCAGTATTTGTGGAGTGTACCTTCTGTATAGATAATGTACCAGTAGGGTAAATTTTGACATTGGGCCAGCCTTGGAAAGTATTTTTGTAAAGGCTGCTGGCTCGGATTAGATTTTTATTATAAACTGCATTCCATGTAATTTCAAGACTTGATTGATCTATAACATTTAGTAGGGCGTCACTACCCTCCTGGACGATGATCATGTTTTTTGGGACTTCAATATGCACACCACAAGATGCCTTAAGATCTCGTGGGCTTGCGAGGTATTTTGCCTCGGCAAGCTGATTAGGTTTAGGGGTCACTGGTTTCTTATCTGCATTATGGTATACAATTTGGGCTTGTAAGAATACCAATATTTCTAAAAAGAAAAATAAGCGCAAAGCAGACATGTTTCTCAAGGACCTAAAAGGAAAAGAGAAAAGAAAACAGTTAGTTCAGTACTATTCCGCCCATTGGGGTATGGAAAAGTAATTTAATCTCCTTTAAACAGTTTTATTTGATTGGCATGTAGCCATTTATCAGTGACTTTCTTACTGTGAGGCAGTCTAACTTGGTAGACTGCTGGACTGAGTTTTTTTACAATAGGATAGGGCCCTGCCCATTTGTTTACAAATGGGTGTGCAGGTTGTGCAAATGTGAGTACCATTACCTAGTATATAAACCTGTACAGCCGGCTGCTATAGCTGTAGTAATTACTTTTTGTTGTGTGTCTGGGACAGTTTTAAAGTAAGAACTGAATAGACAGATTTTACTTTCACCTGTGGGTCTGAATCCTAGTGAGTTATACTCATTAAAGGAACCCACATCAGCCAAAGGCTGCCTGTGTGCTCTCAGGATTTGCGGTTCGAAACGTACTTCTTGATCCACAGCTAGCTAAGAGTTACTAATTTAAATATTGCCATGTCTGAATTAATCAGCGCTGAGCTGAGGCTGGAAGTCTCACTATACCTCGCAGCTCATGGAGGGTTTGAGGATTTTGCCATTGTGGCAAAAGACAAAGAAGACCCACTTAGGGAATTCTTTGAGCATTACTATGCATTAAAAACTGGTACCAAGAAAGTGAACCCAAAGGGCTTACTTTTTGTGACAATATTTGCAGGTTTAAAGGCTGCTTTAAATAAATTGTCAATGTTGAAATCTGCTTATTCTAAGTGTAGGCAGGAAATAGGTCTGCAGGAAGCTGACCATATAATGAGAGTAGAGAGACTGGAATTTCAAATACAGTCCCTACATAATCAAAATCATGGTCGCCATAAATGTTAAGTTAGAAGACTAACTGCTAAAGTAATAAATTAGATTTGTTCTATGTTTGCAATGTTAGCCAGAGATAACACTCACAAGTAGTCGTAAATAAAGTATTTTTATTATACTCACAGCCAAGCAGGATAAATTGCCAGTCTATTTTGTACGTACTAAGCTTCTAGAGAGTGAGAAACTGGCAAGACAGTGTTTTATATACTAAGATAAGAACTAGCTTACTGATGCCCAAAACCATATACATTGGTTCTGAACTATAAACAGTATTACACAATACGTTCTCTATTGGATAATTACGTAGGAGACAGAATACTAATGAGTATAAGAAATAATGCTCCTAAAGCATAAACCTTAGACAAAGAGAAATGCTGACACTTCCAATCTACATGTGCTTATATGATAGACTAAACAAGGAATTTGTCTCTTGTTGGTAGAAATAGAGAATTGCTTACAAAGCTATATTACACATGGCATATGTGCCTGAGTGTACATACGTATAATTATATGAAAGTATAAGTAAGCAATAACACATGACGAGGTGTGGGTTACGTGCTGATAGAGCACGCCTAGGGTGCTAAGGCAACAGGCGCTATGAGTGCCTTATGCCCTAGGGCGTGTTTTATCAGCACGAACTCCACACCTCGGAGTGTGTTATTGCGCTTATAAATGGGCAACTGTAAAGTGAATCAACATTTGTAGTTTTTAAAGTTTTTTTTATTGGTATTTTAATAAATAATAGAAGAAGAGATTGTAGGGAAAAAAATAGTCCCTTTTTTTCCATGGTATTATTGCCATTAGGATAGTAATATGCTTACTTGTTTTAAAAGAGTAGTTGAAGATTTTTAAATATATTATTTGTTATTGAATTGTAGAGGTACAGAAAGAAAGAAAATATTTTAAAATCATTAAAAAATACTATTAAATGAAAACCTGTCACTGACGGAAGGACGGTATTTAAACATACATTGCAAGTGTCAGCCTGTTTAAAACGAACAAAGAAATGAAGTGTCATGTTGTTTAACGAAAAATGGTGCAGAGGTCCTGAAAATACTTGCAAATCATTAAAAATAGTTTGAAAAGAAAACTCTCACTGCCGCAAAGGACGGTATTTAGAGATAGATTGGTAGTGTCAGGTTCTTTAAAAGCGAACGAAAGAAATGCAGTGTCATCCTGGTTGAAACAGAACGAAAGAAATGCTTCAGAGGTCCTGTCGCATCATGCGTTATAGCTGTCCAGGTATTTCTGACATGGATTTTGATTGAATAATTCTTTGTTTTCAATTATATGACTAACAGCGTAGTCGTGAACTTACAGGAGACAGATCGTGGGAGTTTGTGCTGCGGGGGTGACGGAATCTGCAGCTGTGCCAGTCGTCGAGGTGGATGCTTCGTCTATGGCGCTGTGACTTCGGACTGTGATTTTGTTTAAACTGCTAAGTATTTTTTAGTTGGTGTGGAAAATAGGTGGATTGGTGGAAGCTGTGATGCGAGAGGTGCTGTGAAGGATTTCTGTGGTTCACTTTTAAGCAGGATGACACTCCGGTTTATGTTTCAATAGCATCGCTTGTCGTCAGTGACAGGTTTTGTTTTCTTCCTTTTTTATGATTGTGGCTTGTTTTGGTTGTTTCTGTAGCTTTCTTTTTGTCTTTTATGCTGTGCTACATTGGTGTAGTCACGATACTGCGATTCAGTGCGCGGTGTGAGGGAATCGTTTCCCGCTGTGGCATCAGTGAGCTCTGCCAGTCAGCGTTATTGTTTTCAGTTGGCAGAGCTCACTGATTTTTTCTCGTCATGCGGCATGTTGCTGGGTGGTAGTGCCGGTTGGCTACAATATCATCTGATAAGGACACGGCTCAGATGATGTTGTAGCCAATCAGTGAGTTGGGATTTCTTAGCCCATTTTATAAGTACATAATAATCACTGATGATCCTTCAAAGACATCTAAGCAGTGATTAGGTCAACTATATATGAAAAACAGACATATCTAGATAAATGTAATATAATGAAGTATAAATGAGCCATGCATAGTACATTAGCATATATTAGCAGCAAATCACATTCCTAGCACTCATGCTTATTCGATGTGTGCTAAATAAATAATGTTAGTGCAAAATAGCAGTATCACAGTATAATAGACCAGAGATATAGTGTAAGCCATATATGGGATAATAAGGGCATAACCCAGGCGCAACAGTGTGCTGGGCTGTTTCTGATGGCGCCGACTTCCTTGTGCTTGGCACTGTGTTCTTTGTTGGCGCCGATGCTTGGTGCGGTACCGTCCAGCCTCCAGGGCTTTTCGACTCCGATTCCTTCCTCTTCTATTTTTCATTCTTATTTTCACTCCTTTCCTGTCCATACAGTCCCCCCTGGACTGTCAGAAGATGATTTTGAGCCTGACCCAGATCTTCAGCTGGGTGATGATGTTGAAGGAGCAGGGATCAATCCTGCTGCAGAGCCTGTGGTCGAAGACCTTTCCTTTAAGTCTCTGCTGAAAAATTTAAATTCCACTCTTTCTCTACAGACTACAGAAATCGATCCTCAGAAACTTTTAAGACTCCAATAGCTACATGTCCCGGAGATCCCTATAGATTTAACTCCTCCGGTACAACCATCTTTAGAGACTCTTTCTCAGATGGTATGGAACACTCCTGCTCCTATCCCTTCCATAGCTAAGTCCATAGATGGGAAGTATGCTGCTCCCAAGGATCGACCCATTTTGGCCTCACAAGATTTTGCTGATCCCATTGTAGTCTTAGCAGAGAATGACAAGGCCGCCCTCCCTCAGGCATCTACAGCCCGGCCTATAAATAAAGAGTCTCATAAGAGAGACACTTTAGGTAAGACAGTCTTTGCTGCGTCCACCCTGTTTATTCGTATTGCCAGCTACCAGAGCTATTTTACTCAATATGAGTATGTCCTTTGGCATTCGCTCAAGCAAATGGTAGAAGCTCTGCCTAAGTCGAAAACTAATTCAGAGCTACTTCACACCATAACCAGGGGTACTGAGTCCAATAACCAACAGGTTAAAGCTGCAATGGATGCTTTCGATACTGCTTCTCGAGCGGCGATGGTGGGCATTTGTACCCATCGCCACTCTTGGCTACGTATTTCAGGCTTCACGAATGATGTCCGGCAGCAGGTCATGGCCTTACCGTTCGATGGTATGTATCTGTTTGGGCCCCAGGTGAAGCAAGCTCTGGAGGCCACACAGAAGACTAGGATAGCCATTAAGACAGCTCAACCTGCACCCCCCCCCTTTCGGGGGGGTGCCAACAAGCGTCAATTTCACAACCATCAGTCCTTTCGGGGCAAAGGCAGGGGAGGTTTTAATAAAAACCACACCCCTCAGCCACAAAAGAAAATGCAGCAGAAGGCACAAGGCCCCAAAGTGCCCAGTGCCACCTTCTGAGTTCTTGGCCCAGGTCCCACCTCAACTGCCCAAAGGGAACTCTTCCTCAGAGGTGGGAGGACGTCTGACTCAGTTCTACGACCGGTAGAAGTCTATAACATCAGACAAATGGGTCCGCCGGATAATCCGTGAGGGGTATTCACTCAGTCTTTCAGAAACCCCCCTGATCATCCCCCCAAATGACAGCCCAGGCTGTCGACAGTGCAGTCAGACCTTCTTGCTTCCGAGGTACAAGGCCTTCTGAACAACAGGGCAGTAGAAGTAGTTCCACCAGTCCAACGAAACACAGGATTCCTCTCCCATTACTTTCTAGTTCTGAAGAAAACTGGCGGCATGTGCCCCATTCTAGATCTCAGGAAGTTAAACAAATTCCTTCACAAGGAAAAGTTCAAGATGATATCTCTAGGCACCCTTCTACCTTTGATTCATCAACACGATTGGCTAGTCTCCCTGGACATGCAGGATACCTACCAACACATTCTTATACACCCAAAGCACCACAAATACCTAAGGTTTGTGGCATTGGGTCAACATTATCAATTCAGAGTCCTGCCCTGTTGGCTATCCTCGGCACCGCGAGTTTTTACAAAGTGTTGTGCAGTTCTCGCAGCGCATCTCAGGAAAATCGGAATTCAAGTGTTCCCGTATCTGGACGACTCGCTTCTTGCAAGTCCCTCCAGACAGGAAACACTGGAAGCTGTAGCCATGGCTTCAGACTTTCTCACGTCTGTGGGAGTCCTGCTAAATCTCAACAAATCGCAGTTGCAGCCCTCCCAGAAACTCCTCTCCATAGGAACTCTTCTGGACACCCAGAGGACAGAAGGAATGATATCCTACAGATGGCCCAGTACATCAGAAAAAACAGCTCAATTCGAGCTATCTCGATGCAACAGATGCTGGGTCTCATGGCATCTTCGGTGTTCACTGTACCCCTAGCACGTCTCCTCATGAGAACCTCTCAGTGGATGCTCAGTACTCAGTGGTCCCCAACCACTCACCCTCAGTCCTTTCCCATCAAGGTGACAGAACCTCTAAGGAGGTCACTCACCTGGGGGTCGCAGGAGGACAACCTTCTGGAAGGGTATCCCTTTGCTCCTCTGGATCATCAGATCTCCATTACCACGAACACGTCCCTGACAGAGTGGGGAGCTCACTGCCAGAATCTCCACACCCAAGGTACGTGGACTCAGGCCGCATTCCAGCTTCACATAAATGTCCTGGAAATGAGAGTCATTCTCTATGCTGTCCAGGCCTTGAAGGACATACTCTGCCACAAGGACATTCTCCTTCAAACGGGCAACAAATCAGTGATGTATTACATCAACAAGCAGGGCAGTGCACACTCGTACCCATTATGCAGGGAAGCTATGAGAGTGGGGGAATGGTGCCTGGAGCATAAGGCTCTAATCCACGTGGTTTACCTGCCAGGAGTGCAGAACGAACTGGCAGACCGTCTCAGCAGAACGGAGACAGATCCTCACGAGTGGTCTCGCGACTCAACTGTCACTCAGTCTCACTTCAAAGAGTGGGGAACTCCAGACCTGGACCTTTTTGCATCCCCATTCAATGCAAAACTGCCCCTCTTCTGTTCCAGAAATCCAGCACCTGGCATTTTCTGTCAGGATGCATTCAGGCTGCAGTGGACAAAACGCTTTCTATATGCCTTTCCTCCTCTTCCCCTAAGTCAGAGGGCACTTCTCAAATTCGAGTCTCAGGGGGACAAAATGATTCTCATTGCTCCCTTCTGGCCTCAACAGATATGGTTCCCACTGCTCAACAGTCTGTCGGACACCCCCCCGCGCCGAAAGCACTTCCCCTTCAGACGAACCTGCTGATCGAAGGTCCCGTGGTCCATCCCAATCCGAAGGAGCTTCACCTTCATGCTTGGCTTTTGAAAAGACAGAGGTGAATAGGTTCAATGTTTCCCGTAGGGTTTCAGATATCCTCTTGGCTGCACGTAAGCCAGCCACTAGAAAAACCTACGCAGCCAAATGGAAGCATTTTTCTCTCTCTCTCTCTCTCTCTCTCTGGTGTGCAAAATTCCTCTTCGAACCCTTTTTCCTGCCCACCAAGTAAAGTTTTACAGTACCTTTTAGACCTCTCAGATTCAGGTCTGCAGTACTCTACAGTCAAAGTTCATCTCTGGGCAATTTCAGCTTATCATGAGCTGGTACAGTCCTTGTCTCCGGCTCAGTTACCTGTAGTTAAGAGGTTTCTTAAGGGTATTCTACATACCAGACCTACTATCAAACGTCCAGTCGCAGCCTGGGACATTAACCTTGTGCTAGACATGCTCACTCAGAAACCTTTTGAGCCTCTAGCTACCTGCAAGTTGAAGTTCCTCACTTGGAAAACAGCCTTCCTGGTGGCCATCACTTCGGCCCGTAGAGTTTCTGAAATACACGCTCTGGTCACAGACCCCCCTGTACACTGTATTTCATAAAGACAAAGTAGTTCTTAGGACTCACCCTAAGTTTCTCCCTAAGGTTGTCTCAGAATTTCATCTAAACCAACCTTTAGTCCTGCCTACCTACTTTGCTAATTTTCAGAATGAAGGAGACTGTGCCCTTCATTCTTTGGATATTAAGAGAGCACTGCGATTCTATCTGGATAGAACAAAAGAAATTTGCAAGGCTCAACAACTGTTTATTTCCTTCAGCGAGACCCGGCTGGGTCAACCTGTGGCTATTAGGTGCATTTCATTGTGGCTATTAGCATGCCTCCACCACTGCTATTCTGTGGCACAGGTTAAGCTGGAAGGCAGAGTGTATGCTCACTCGACTAGAGCAGTTGCGGCATCTCTGGTGGAAATCCGCAATGTGCCTATTGCAGATATTTGCAATGTGGCTACATGGAGCACAGTGCATACCTTCATTAAACACTATGCTTTGATGTCCATGCCTGGCAACATCTGTCATTTGGTAGGACTATTCTTAACGGACTTCTGTCCTAAGTATGTGAGCTCTTAGTTTTTCCTGCTGCCCATCTCGTAAGATTACTAGCTCAGTACTCTCCCATTAGTGTGAATGAGTGGTGGAGACTTTATGTCCAGGAAGATATGGAAATTACGTACCTACCATAATTCTTGATGATCTTGGACGAAGACTCCACCACTCATTCACACGCCCACCCACCATCCCCCGAGCTCACGTATCTGTTTCTGGTCTTCACTCCCTCAATGGCTGGTCTCTGAAGACTCTATTGTTGACCCTTCTTACATGGGTCATTCTGACTATCTTATGTCCGTTTTTGTTAGGTTAGTCCCTCTAGGTTAGTTATGCTGCACCTCCTCGAAAAAAAGATACTGAGGCGGTTGGAGGGCTGATGCAGAGGTAGTCTTTACCAAATGAGCCACGGCTCACAGTGCCGCTTCCTCGCAGCTCCACCTTTGGCGCCGACCCTCTTGAAAAAAGTTTGCTCCCGCTGGGTTTTAGCACCTCCAGTGTAGATCCCATTAATGTAAATGAGTGGTGGAGACTTCATCTAAGAAGATCAAGAATTATGGTGGGTACATAATTTCCATTTCCTGCTGATGGTGACACTTGCAACATCAGGGAGAGAGAAGGCTCTGAGTTAGATGACGGCTCCAATGCTGGCCATGGTATCAAGGCTTAGACTTGGCACTGAGGACTGTGCCAACAAAGATGTTGGCCAGGAGCCTATTTCCAACCTTGGTGCCACCCGCAGCACAGAATGAGTATGGCCCTGGGCCCGATGTCACTGTCAAGCACAGAGTCTAGCATAACGCAGAGGCGAATGTGATAGAGGGACTTCAAACAACATGAAGTCTTGCTGTATTCAGACATAATGCAGTTAGCCCCAGCACTTGAACTGCCCCAGAGAGGAAAGAGTTAACTCTATGCAGAAGCATAGAACGTTGAGCTCGAGCTCGGTTTTCAAACCTCTGTCTGTGGTACTTCCCAGTGTAACCGTCAGATTCTTTACTCCGCCTAACAGTGAAGTCGCTCCGGGAGATTTCCTCTGCTCGGTTCGGTAAAAGTAAAGCGTTCGGTTTAAACTGCATATTTTTTTGTTATTTTCAGATTTCCAGCCTCTGTCTATGGTACAGGTAGTGTGTAGATAGGTAGTGACTGTGTTTTATTTTGGTGAAAAAGTGGAAATTGTTCTTTTCTTCAGTTTCTTTCTGGTCGGTCTGGTTTGGAACCGACCTTGTTAATTTTAATCTTATTTTTTCTGGGATTAGTGTTGTGTTCTGGTACCGATTGGTTTCAAAAGAACCGGACCTTTTGCTGGTTCTTTTAAAAAGCCTGTGACACAGTTTGTAACTGATCGGTTATTAAATTACCTGGCTTGAAAAGCTGCAATAGGGTAATTTGTTAGGTTGGCTATGTCTGAGAAACCCAAGAAGAAAACCGGTCCCACTGGGCTTCAACACTGTACTGAGTGTGGGAAGGCCTTTGCTAAGGCTGACCCCCACCTCATCTGTGTTTATTGTCTGGGGTTTGACCACCTCAAGTCAGACTGCCAAAACTTTCCTAAATCCACTCTAGACAAAAGACAGAGTAGGCTGAAGGAAAGGGAGGCCGAGAAGTCCATAGATCTGGATGGCCAGCCCAGTTCGGTTGCAGCTGAAGCTGAGGAGGTGCCTACTGACCTAGGCGATACCTCCTCGGGCAAAAGGAGAGCCGACCCTGAGGGGTTGGTTCCATCAAAGAAGAAGCGTAAGTCTGCCGGTTCGGATCCTGTATCTCACTCTCCAACTGTGGACGAAATAGCCAAAGCGATTAGTATTATTCAATCGCTTAGACCGGTTTCATCCAAACTGGTACCGCCGGTTAGGCGGTCGGTTCGGTCAGATCCGTCTCCTCCGGATTATGATCCTGATGCTTATTATGAGGAGTGGGAGGGAGATGAAGACTATCCCAGTGATGATGATGATGATGACGATGACCGGGGGGGTCTGGATGTGCCCATTGAATCAGACATCTCCCCAGACAGACCCTCAGGTGTCTCTCCTCCCAGGCTCTCTGAGTCCCCTTCAAATTTTTGTTCTACAAAAAGGTGGCAGAAACACTGCAGCTTCCCTTGGTTGAAGCTGCAGAGGAGGATGAAGAGCCTGATTTTGTGAAAATGATGGACATCCCAGAGTCCAAAAGGCTGTCTATCCCTCTTCATAAATCCTTGGAGAAACAGACACACAAAATTTTACAAACTCATAATTCAATACCTCCTGTGGATAAGAGAATGGACAGGAGGTATTTGTTATCAGCCTCAGCTGAGGAGTTCTTTTATAGTCATTGCAGCCATGTTGGGGTAGTGCAGGCTGCAGTCTGTGACAGGGTTAACATTCCTTTAGCTTCACACCCCCCCCCCCCCGGATAAGGACTCCAGGAAAGTGGATACCATGGCCAAAAAACAGTATTTAACACCCACTTTGGGACTCAGGCAGGCCACCTATATGGCCTACACAGCCAGGTACCAGAAATCCAGATGGGATATGGTTCTGGAACCGGCTAAACAGGCCTCTCCCCAGCTAGCCAAGGAGCTGAAGGGGTGGCTGCTGATGGAATTGAGGCATTCAAAATGCAATTTCATGCTGCTGTGGACTCCAGTGATGTGGCATCTAGACTCATGGCTACATCTATGTCTCTCAGAAGACATGCTTGGCTCAGATGTACTAGCCTTTCACAGGATACCCAGACTAAGGCCATGGATTTTCCTGTAGTAGGTAACTCTCTGTTTGGGGAGCAGACAGAGGCTTACATGAAGAAAATGGATGAATATAGGACCACATACAGGAGCGCACAGGCAAACGAAAGGCAGGCCACTCCGCACAAGCAGCAGTCTATGGGCAGGGCCAGGCCCTTTCAAAGGCCTTTTTAACCAAGCCCAGGCCTCCTCTCCCTTCCCACAGAGGGGGTTCTTCAGAGGGAGGGACAGGAGGGGGATGAGCAGGGCTGCTCCCTCCTCCTCCTCTCAGTCTAAGGCTCCTGCCAAGCAGACACCCTGATGTGTCAGCCCGGGTCGACTCCCCATTTCCAGTAGGAGGCAGGCTGGTTTACTACTTCCAGGCCTGGAAGTCTGTGACCTCAGACAAGTGGATCCTGTAAGTAGTAAGCCAGGGACTGACCCTCAGCTTCAAAAAATTTCCAAAAAAGAGGGCCAAGTCTTTTCCACCTGCATCAATCTCAGAAACCCTTGCCCTAGAGGCAGAGGTTTCCTCTCTTCTAGCTCTCAGAGCTATAGAGAAAGTTCCTACTCAGCACAAGGGAAAAGGGCTGTACTCCAGGTACTTCCTTACCCCAAAGAAAACAGGGGAGTGGCGACCCATCCTAGACCTAAGGTATTTGAACAAACACATTTCAAAGCCCAAATTCAGAATGGTAACTCTGGGAATAATCCTTCCCTCTCTAAGGCCAGGGGATTGGCTAGCATCTCTGGACCTCAAGGATACCTACTTCCATATTCCTATCAGGTGCTCCCATAGAAAATACCTCAGGTTCTAGTTGCCTTCAGGCCATTAGCAATTCAGAGCCATGCCATTCGGCCTAACATCAGCTCCAAGGGTGTTCACAAAGTGCCTTGCAGTAGCGGTGGCTTACCTCAGAAGACAGGGTATCACCATCTTCCCGTAGCTGGATGACTGGCTCTTAGTGGGTCAGTCACCTTTACAGGTCAAGTCAGCTCTTCAAACTACCTAGGACCTACTCAGCTCCCTGGGGTTTCTTCTCAATCTTCCAGAGTCTGTCCTCGAACCAGTTCAGCTTCTCACCTTTATAGGCATAGAGCTGGACACTGTACAAACAAAAGCCTTCCTTCCCCTGGCAAGGGTGAAGGCTCTAGTGGATCTCGCTTCCTCCTTTTGACCTCATGTCTCCCGCCGAGCAAAACGGTTCCTTCAGCTCCTGTGCCACATGGCAGCTTCCATGGCAGTAGTGCAGGGAGCAAGATTCCAGATGAGGGACATTCAGTTTCATCTAAGGTCTTTTTGGTCTCAAAAGAAGGATTCACTTACCAAACTTATTCCAGTGACTCAGACTCTGGTCCAAGCTCTCCAGTGGTGGCTGGGCCAGGACAACCTCAGACAAGGGGTTCCAGTTCTCCCTCAAGTCCCATCAGTAGTTCTATGGATGTTTCTCTCCTAGGGTGCGGAGCCCACCTGGGAGCCCTGACAGCTCAACGGGGTCTGGTCTCCACAGGAGTCTCTCCTTCATATCAATCTCCTGGAACTCAGGGCAGTTTTCCTAGCCCTGCAGAGCTTCTCAGATTAAGTCAAGGGCAAGGTAGTCCAAGTCAGAATGGACAACACCACCACAATGTGGTACATCAATAAGCAGGGAGGCACTCGGTCCTCGGCTTTGTGCACAGAAGCCATGAAGATGTGGTCTCTGGCCTATTCTTTTCAGACTTCTCTGGTAGCAGTTCACCTTCCAGGGAAGGACAACATACTAGCAGATGCTCTGAGCAGAATTTCACATGGACACCACGAATGGTCCCTGGATCCTCACATCCTGAAGGTCATCTTCTCCAGGTGGGGCACTCAAGAGATAGATCTCTTTGCAGCACTGGACAATCATCAACTTCCTCTGTTTTATTGCAGACCTCCAGTCCCGAGGACGGTTCCCCAGGATGCTCTCTTTTTGGACTGGAAGGGCAGGTTTCTCTATGCTTTCCCTCCTTTCCCTCTGCTGTTCAGAGTTCTGATCAAGATCAGGACTCAACCCTGCACAGTGATACTGGTGGCTCCAGATCGGGCCAGACAGCCTTGGTATCCTCTACTGCTGTCCTTGTCAGTGTCACGTCCCCTGTCTCTGCCCAGGACATACAATCTTCTGTCCTTCTCCCAGGGGCAAATCAGGTACCCCAATCTCCAGTCTCTCAATCTCAAGGCCTGGCTCTTGAAGAGTTAGAATATGCAGCACTACATCTTTCTCAGGGAGTTCTGGATATTCTGAAGGTTTCCAGGAAACCTTCCTCTAGAAAAACTTACAACTCCAAATGGAAAAGGTTCAGTATTTGGTGCTCTCAGAAAGGCATCCTGCCTGATTCTGCAGACATTTCTACAACCTTAGACTTTCTAGTTCATCTGAATGGTCTAGGCCTTAGGCCTGCCACTCTGAAGGTTCATCTAGCAGCTCCCTCTGCATTCCTCTCAGCAGGGAAGGGCTCTTCCCTGGCATCTCATCCTGTTTTCAGAAAGTTTTTCAAAGGTCTGGTTCACATTAACCCTCCCTATAGGGAGCCCACTCCACCTTGGGATCTTAATGTCTGCATGGCTCAGCTGATGCAGCCACCCTTTGAACCTCTGGCTTCGGCCAAATTGAAGTACTTGACCTGGAAAATTGTGTTTCTGGTAGCTATTACTTCTGCTAGGTGGATTAGTGAGTTACAGGCTCTGTCAGTTGAACCTGACTTCATCTCCTTCTATAGGGACAAAGTGGTCCTAAGAACCAATAGGAGGCTCTTGCCCAAAGTGGTATTGGATTGTCATCTGAACCAGTCTATATCTCTCCCTGTGTTTTTCACTGACCGTTCTTCTTCAGGTGAAAGAAGGTTACACAGTCTGGATGTTAAGAGGACCCTTAGCTACTACATTGAGCATACTAAGGCACATAGAAATTACTGTCTTCAATTGTTTCTCACCTATGGTGAAGTGGGGAAAGGTAAGCCTGCCACTAAAAGAACTATTGCCAGGTGGATTGTTTCTTATATACAATTTTGTTATGACAAGTTGGGTAGAACGCCCCCTTCAGGCCTGAGGGCTCACTCGACTAGGGGTACAGCTGCTTCTCTAGCTGCGGCCAGAGATATACCTTTGTTAGAGGTCTGTAAAGCAGCCACCTGGAAAACAGTTCATACTTTCACCAAGCATTACTCCCTGGACATCCAGGCTAGGAGTGATGCTAGGTTTGGCACAGCAGTACTGCAGAGCCTCTTTCCAAAGTAGGTTCTGCATTCCCTCCTCCATAGGGAACTGCTGGGTAGTCTGCATTATGTCTGAATACAGCAAAACTTCATGTTGTTTGAAGAAACAATTACTCACTGTAGTAATGTTGCTTCTTCTAATGGAGTCTTGCTGTATTCAGACCTCCCCTCTCAGAACCTGGGTTTTGGGAAGTGGGCTGGCAGATACAGTGTTGCACCTCAGGGGTGTACCTTGTACCCTCCCTCTTGGGTGGGGTAGATGTTATTTTTCTGGTGTTTTATACTTAAATATTGTCACTACCGTTCCTTCTTGGGTTCTCGACTTGAGTCTTTTGGGCCCAAAAAGAATCTTTTGCCCTTTGGCTATATGTTTGAACAGTTTTCAGACTATAGTATATTAGTTAGTTTGCTCGTAAGAATCTGACAGTTACACTAGGAAGTACCACAGACAGAGGTTTGAAAACCGAGCTCGAGCTCAACGTTCTATGCTTCTGCATAGAGTTAACTCTTTCCTCTCCAGGGCAGTTCAAGTGCTGGGGCTAACTGCATTATGTCTGAATAGAGCAAGACTCCATTAGAAGGAACAACATTACTATGGTGAGTAATTTTTTCTTCTGTCCCCATGGTTATTGTTAGCCCTGAGTCTGGTGCCAGACACAGCACCAGTATGGGACTGGACAGTGGCCCAGGGCTGGGATTCTCCAAGAGCCACCCCTTGGCATTGGTTCCAGTGAGGACAGGGGTCTGCATATGGGACCTGACAGACTTTAGTCTCTTCACAGGAGTTTATTTAACTCCAAAAATTAATTAGCGTTTTGCTCATAAAAGTGCTAAAACACTGTGAAAATGCATAGCACTTGCCTCACTGTGTTTAACAAACATAACACTTCTAGAAAACCTATATAAATACTTTCTGTACAGTTAGCATTGTCCCAAGAAAAAACTGCTAATCAGTTATTTAAAACCCTGCTTCACTGGGGAAATTCCTCCTCACAGGCACCTATCTGGTTACTCCTCAGATGTGGGCGGACCACAATCCAGTGACTCTGGTTGATCTGTCATGAATTACGGAGACTTGTCTTGGTGACAGTGCTGGCCTGATATTTGCGTCAGCCATTCCAATGGGGTTCTCTGTGGTACATTGCCTGAGGAAGGATTGCGAGGGTGGCAGGTTGTCATTTATTTTAGAACTGAATTGAACTTGGTAATGCACCCAGTAGAGGATACCTCATAGTTGGAATATATAGTTGTGTGTGGGGGTCTAGGTGCAATCTGTAGAATCTTGTGCAGGAAATCGTGGACTGCATTGTCAACCGAGTGTTGGAGTCACCCAGATGGCTTATTCTGGGTGACTTCAACAGTAGGGTCGATGGCAAAGTGTCGCAGGTTGGTTAAGATTTCCTCCGGGACACTGAGTCCCTGGGCCTTACACAAGTAATTATTTCTGTGACCCACCAACACGGCCATGCCTTGAACTTGATATTCACTCTGGGGCTCGAAGTAGGGGACCTTGAGGTTGATCCTGTCAGTTGATTGGATCATTGCACCATCAGGTTCTCTTTCAGGGACCCCTCTTGTAGTCCACGCCCCCCTCCTCCGTGGAGATGGTCCAGTACTGCTGATTGCAAGGGCTTTGGCCAGAGTGCTGGGTACATCAGGTGTGCTGGTGGTATGCGTGCGGGACCAGAGCACACTGTGGTGGCCTATAATAGTGTCATCAAGGTGGTCTTCAATAATGTGGTGCCAATTTGCATACACCCATTGGTTTTGCATCTTGGTTCACCATGGCTTGATAGGGAGCTAAGGGAGTTGAAGGCAAAGGGCAACGGTTGACGCATTTTTGGAGGAGCTTCAGGGCTCAGGAAGACAAACTGGCTTTGATTACTGCCAGTGGTGAGTATCAAAGGGCAGTCCCTGTAAGAAGGCAGGATCTTCCTGGACATAAGTCTCCACCACTCATTCACACTATTGGGATCTGCGCTGGAGGCACTAGGACCCATCGGGAGCGAACTTTTTGCTGGAGGGTCGGGCGCAGAGATGGCGCCCATGAGGAGCAGCGCCCAGCGAGCCCTAACTCTTGTGGTAACGACCATCTCACGTCAACCCTCCAACCGCCTCAGTTCCTTTTTTCCCGCCATCGAGTGCACGTCAGTGACAACGTC
The DNA here is from genome assembly GCA_016271365.2 of Neoceratodus forsteri. Classification (NCBI taxonomy): domain Eukaryota; kingdom Metazoa; phylum Chordata; order Ceratodontiformes; family Ceratodontidae; genus Neoceratodus; species Neoceratodus forsteri. The sequence continues at coordinate 245,866,145 of CM057451.1, forward strand.
GCTCGCCTGTCGGGAGTCAAACTTCAAACTAGCAGCATAGTTTTCAGTTTTTATTATTTTGTAGTATTATCTCGATACAAGTATCGCTTAAGTTTATTCTTATTTTTTAAATAAATACAATAAAGAAGTCTCAGCCTACTTTGACGGAGTCGACCATGAGCAGGTCAGGTGACGGTAGGGAGACTTCGTATGAAAGCTGTTCAGTCAGTCGGGCTGGGTCCGGTCTGCCGCCTTCTCCGGAGGGGGGTCTGACAACGGTCAGTCCAGTGCCCGGGGGAATGGGCGGTCCCCCTGGAAGCATAAAAATAAACGGTCGCACTCTCGGCACCGTTTGGCCTCAAGCTCTTCTTCGGCCCACAGGTCTAAAAAGAGAAGGCATCACTCGAGGTCGCCCTCTGATATGTCTGCGCGTAGACGCTCGGTTATCGGGGCTAGTTGCCGGTCTCCTCCTTTAGAGTTGCCAACCTCTGCTTCTGGTGGCCGACGGCTTCAACATCGGAGCCCTACCCCACCCACAGGTAGGTCTTCAGATGAGCAGTTTCATCAGTGGGCCGCTCTTGTGGAGCAATGGGCTCGGAGGTTGGTTCAGCTACCTGACTCGGTCGCCCGTGGGCCTTCGGGCTCTTTGGGCGACCAGGTAGGGTGGTTGGACCTTCCTGGTCGCACGGCACCTTCTTCGGTGCCGTCGACTCTGCGCTTAGGTGTTTCCCCCCCTCACATGGCTACGGCACAGGGGGCCACACCGATGCCCTTATCTCCTGCTCTTCCTCCTTCTAAACCTGTTTTCGAGTCTGGGAGTGTTTTGGTGCCCTCGGCATCGTGGCCTCTCGGCACTGTCCTCGATGTCGATGCTAGCTCAGCGCCATCCTCGGCTTCATCGGCTTCTCGGCGCCGTCCTCGGTGCCTGCACTCGGCACCGAAAATGGCCTCACTGGTGTCATTCTTGGTGCCGTAGCCTCCTGATGCTCAAGGCGGCTCTTAGACTCTCTTTTCACTTGTTTCCTTCTTCCTCCTCTTCTGAATTTCATTCCTTTCCTGTCCATGCAGTCCCTCCTGGACTGTCAGGAGATGATGTTGAGCCTGACCCAGACCTTTGGTTGGGTGATGAAGTGGACGAAGCAGGATCTATTACTGCTACAGAGCCTGTGGTCGAGGACCTATCCTTTAAGTCTCTGTTGAAAAATCTGAGTTCCACACTTTCTCTCCAGACTACAGACATCGATCCTGAGAAATTGTTGAGATTTCCAATATCTTCATGCCTTGGAGATCCCTACGGATTTGACTTCTCCGATTCAGCCTTCCTTCGAGACGCTGTCTCAAATGGTATGGAATAATCCTGCTCTTACCCCTTCGGTGGCTAAATCCATTGATAGGAAATATTCAGCCCCCAAGGATCATCCCATTTTGGCGTCTCAAGCCTTTGCGGATCCTATTGTAGTCCTGGCAGAGAATGATAAGGTCGTTCTTCCTCAAACTACTACAGCTCGACCTATTAACAAAGAATCTCGTAAGATAGACACCTTAGGTAAGAGAGTCTTTGCTGCTTCTACTCTAAGTATGCGTATTGCCAGTTACCAAGGCTATTTTTCTCAGTATGAGTATATTCTGTGACATTCTATTAAACAAACCGGAGTCTGATTCAAAGCCAGAGCTTCTTCAAACCATTACCGGAGGTATTGAATCTAACAACCAGCAGGTTAAAGCAGCCATGGATGCTTTTGACACTGCTTCCCGTTCAGCGGCTGCTGGTATTTGCACCTGCTGTCATTCGTGGCTGCGCACTTCGGGCTTTACGAATGACGCGCAGCAGCAGGTGATGGCATTGCCCTTTGACAGTGCATATCTTTTTGGTCCTCAGGTAGAGCAAGCTCTAGAAGCTACACAAAGGACTAGGTCAGCCATTAAGTTGGCTCGGCCCCCTCCTGCCCCCTCCCGAGGCCATGCCAGTAAACGACAGTTTCATAATCGCCAGTCCTTTCGAGGCAGAGGCAGAGAAAGTTTCCATAAGAACCAACCTGCCCAACCTCAAAAGAAGGCGCAACAGAAAGCGCAAGGGCCCAAAGCGCCCAGCGCTACCTTATGAATTGCCGGCCCAAGTTCCATCTCAGCTGCCCGAGGTGGACTTTTCCTCTCCAATGGGAGGTCGTTTGATGCACTTCTACAACCAGTGGAAGTCCATAACCTCAGACAAATGGGTCCTTCAGATAATTCGCGAGGGGTATTCACTCAATCTTGTGGAGACCCCTCCGGATCGTCTCCCCAAACGGCAGCCCAGGCTGTCAACCCTTCAGTCAGACCTTCTCGCCGCCGAGATTCAGGGCCTTCTGAACAACAGGGCAGTAGAAATGGTCCCACTGCACCAATGAAACACGGGGTTCTACTCCCATTATTTTCTGGTTCCAAAGAAGTCCGGGGGAATGCGCCCCATTCTAGACCTCAGAAAGCTAAACAAATTTCTCCCCAAGGAGAAATTCAAAATGATTTCTCTGGGAACCCTGTTACCTCTGCTCCATCAACACGACTGGTTAGCCTCCCTAGATATGCAGGACGCTTACCAGCACATTCCTATTCACCCAAGGCATCACAAATTCCTGAGGTTTGTGGCTCTGGGACAGCATTATCAGTTCAGAGTCCTGCCCTTTGGGCTATCCTTGGCGCCGCGAGTTTTTACAAAATGTGCAGTTCTCGCAGCGCACCTCAGAAAGGTCAGAATTCAGGTGTTTCCTTATCTGGATGATTGGCTTCTAGCAAGTCCTTCCAGGCAAGGGACTCTGGACGCCGTGGAGATGGCCTTGCGCCTCCTTACATCCATGGGAGTTCTGCTTAACCTCAAGAAATCGCAACTGCAGCCCTCCCAGAGGCTCCTTTTTATAGGGACTCTTCTGGACACCTCCTGTGTGAAGGCATTTCTTCCAGAAGACAGGAAGAACGATATCCTTCAGATGGCCCGTCACATCGGGGGAAAACAGCTCAGTCACAGCTCTCTCGATGCAACGGATGCTAGGCCTCATGGCATCCTCAGTGTTCACTGTACCCCTAGCACGTCTGCACATGAGAACCACCCAGTGGATGCTCAGTACTCAGTGGTCCCCACCCACTCACCCGCAGTCCTGTCTCATCAAGGTGACAGAACCTTTAAGGAGGTCACTCACCTGGTGGTCTCAAGAGAGCAATCTCCTGGAGGGGTATCCTTTTGCTCCTCTGGACCATCAGATCTCCATTACCACAGACGCATCCCTAATGGGGTGGGGAGCTCACTGTCAGGCTCTCCACACTCAAGGTGCGTGGACTCAAGTCGAGTCCCAGCTCCACATAAACGTCCTAGAAATGAGAGCTGTCCTTTATGCAGTCCGAGCTTTGAAGGACATTCTGTGTCACAAGAACATTCTCCTTCAAACGGACAACAAAGCAGTGATGTATTACATCAACAAGCAGGGGTGCTCATTCTTACCCCTTATGCAGGGAAGCAATGAGGGTATGGGAATGGTGCTTGGAGCACGAGACTCTAATTCAAGCGGTCTACCTGCCAGGTATTCAGAACGAACTGGCAGACCGTCTCAGCAGAACAGAGACAGACCCTCACGAGTGGTCTCTCGACTCAACCATAGTTCAGTCACTATTCAAAGAGTGGGGGAACTCCAGACCTGGACCTTTTTGCATCCTCACTCAATGCAAAACTGCCTCTCTTCTGCTCCAGAAATCCAGGGCCTGGCATTTTCTGTCAGGATGCGTTCAGGCTGCGGTGGACAAAATGCTTTCTTTCCGCCTCTTCCTCTAATTCAGAGGGTACTCCTCAAGTTTGAATCCCAGGGGGACAAAATGATTCTCATTGCTCCCTTTTGGCCTCGGCTGCTGTGGTTTCCACTACTCAACAATATGTTGGCAGTTCCTCCGAGACCACTTCCCCTGCAGATGAACCTTTTGACTCAGGGACCGGTGGTCCATCCCAACCTGAGATTACTTCACCTTCATGCTTGGCTCCTGAAGAGGTCGAAGTAAACCGGTTCAATGTCTCTCGAAGAGTTTCAGATATTCTTCTGGCTGCACGGAAGCCAGCCACTCGGAAAACTTACACAGCCAAGTGGAAGCGTTTTTCGCTCTGGTGTGCAAAGTCCTCTTTGAATCCCTTTTCCTGTCCACCAGATAAGGTTTTGGAGTACCTTTTGGACCTCTCAAATTCAGGTCTGCAGTACTCTACAGTCAAAGTTCATCTTAGTGCCATTTCAGCGTATCATGAGCCCGTTTTTTCCTTAACTCTGGCTCAGTTACATAGAAACATAGAAACATAGAATTTGACGGCAGATAAGGACCGCTTGGCCCACCCAGTCTGCCCATTTCCCTACCTACTGGATAAGCTGCAGATCCTAGTTAACCAGCAGCCTACTTCTTTCTACCCCAACCCCCCAGAATTGCCTTATGACTATCCCATGCATGCTTGAATTCCACCACTGATTTTGACTCCACAACCTCCTCCGGAAGGCCATTCCATGCATCCACAACCCTTTCTTTGAAAAAATACTTCCTTAAATTACCTCTGAGCCGCCCCCCCTCTATCTTCAAATTGTGCCCTCTTGTTCTTGCGCACCTCTTTTTTTGAAAGATGCTACCCTCTTGGACTTTGTTGATTCCCTTGAGGTACTTGAAAGTTTCTATCATGTCCCCCCTCTCCCTCCTTTCCTCGAGGCTATACATATTAAGCTCCTTAAGTCTCTCATCATATGTCCTCTGGTGCAGACCCTGCACCATTTTAGTTGCCCTCCTCTGGACAGCTTCCATCCTGTCTGTGTCTTTGGAGATGGTCTCCAGAACTGCACACAGTACTCAGATGGGGTCTCACCAGCTGTCTGTACAGAGGATAATAACTTCCTGTTTTCTACTGGTGATGCCTCTCCCATGCATCCCAGTATCCCCCAGCCCTCCTTGCTGCCTTCTCACATTGCTTGCACCTTTAGGTCATCTGATATGACTACCCCAGGTCCCTTTCCATTTTGTTGTTGTTAGTATCTCCCCCCATTGTGTACTCTTCCCTGGGTTTTGTTTCCCAGGTGCCTTGCACTTCTTAGCATTGAATCTAAGCTGCCATACATTTGACCATTCCTCTAACCTTGCCAAGTCCCTTCTCATCCTTTCCACCCCACCCTGTGCATCAACTCTGCAGATCTTAGTGTCATCTGCAAAGAGACATACTTTTCCTTCCAGTCCTTCTGCAATGTACGCTATAAAGACATTGAAGAGGACTGGTCCCTATACTGAACCCTGCGGTGACCCGCTAGTAACCCTCCTTTCTTCTGGAGTGGACTCCATTTACTATTACTCTCTGTGTCCTATTCTCCAGCCAATTCTTTACCCAGGCTGTCATCTTGGGACCCACTCCCAGGCTGGCTAACTTATATATTAATCTTTTGTGTGGGACTGTGTCAAATGCCTTGCTAAAGTCTAGGTAGGCCATGTCCACAGCCCTCCCTGATCTACTACTTTGGTCACCCAGTCAAAGAAATCTATCAGATTCGTCTGGCATGACCTTCCGCTGTGAATCCAGCTGCCTAGGGTCTTGTGCCCTCTGGCCTCTAGATACTCGACAATTCTTTCCTTTAGAAGTGATTCCATCATTTTCCCTATCACTGAGGTTAAACTAACAGGTCTATAGTTTCCTGCTTCTGCCTTGCTCCCACTTTTGTGAAGGGGAATCACATCTGCCCTCCTCCAGTCCTCGGGTACCACCCCATCCTCCCATGATTTGTTAAAGAGGGTAGTCAGTGGTGTCACTAGTTCTACCCTTAGTTCTTTTAGAATTCTGGGATGAATCCCATCAGGCCCCATTGCTTTGTCCACCTTCAGTTTTAAGAGTTCTTTCAGAACCCTTTCTTCTGTAAATGGGCTGGTATCAACTTCTGTATCCAGAGTGTTACTACTGTTTGTTTTATGTACCTCCCCCTCTTCCTTTGTAAATACTGAGCAAAAATATTTGTTTAGTATCTCTGCCTTTCACATTCTCCTCTGCCCACCCTCCCTCCCCTTTATTAAGCCTCACTATCCTCCTTGGTCTTCCTTTGCTCCTGATGTACCTATAAAGGTTTTATTCCCTTCTTAACTGAGTTGGCTATCTTTTCCTCAGTTTGGGCCTTTGCTGTTCTGACTGCCTTCCCAGCCTCCTTTTGCTTTAACTGATACAGTTCTCTGTCCTGCTCCTGCTGGATTCCTTGTACTTCCTAGAATGCTTTTTTTCTCTTGAACCTTCACTGCCACTTCCTTTGAGAACCATAGTGGTTTCTTACATCGTCTTGTTTTGTTTATTTGCTTCACACAAAGGCTCGTTACCTCTGTGATGGCAGTTTTATTATTCCCCATTGTTCTTCCACCCCTCCTTCCGCCCATTTGCTAGTGCATTCCTTAGGCACTCACCCATTTGTACAAGTCAGCCCTCCTAAAGTCCAGTACTTTTGTCTTTGTGTGGCTTGACTCTATTGCTGTGTTTATTAGAACCATACTGTTCGATGGTCGCTAGTTCCCAGATGGCTACCCACTTCTACATCTGTGATCCTCTCTCCATCTCCATTTGAGAGTATCAAGTCTAATATTGCTCCCTCTCGAGTGGGCTCCAATACTAGTTGTCTAAGGCATGCCCCCTGTAGGGCATCTAGAATAACTGCACTCTTCGAAGTGGCAGCTGCAACTGCGCTCCAGTTAACATCTGGCATATTCAGATCACCCATCAGCAATATCTCCCCTTTTTCTGCCATTCTGAGTATACTTTCTATCATTTCCTTGTCCATTTGCTCCCCCTGAGAAGGGGGTCTGTATACAACCCCTGTGCGGATTGTGGTGCCATTGCCTGTCTCCAAATTTACCCACAGTGCTTCTTCTCCTCCCTGTTTACCCTTTTGTTCTGTTGCTTTTATTCCTTCCCTTATCTAAAGGTTACCTTTGGTTAAGAGATTTCTTAAGGGGATTCTGCATACCAGACCTCCTACAAGACGTCCAGTTGCAGCCTGGGACATTAATCTTGTGCTAGACATGCTCACTAGGAAACCTTTCGAACCTCTGGCTACCTGTGAGCTAAAATTTCTCACCTGGAAGACTGCCTTCCTAGTGGCCATTACCTCAGCCCGTAGGGCCTCTGAGATACATGCCCTGGTCACAGACCCTCCGTATACTGTGTTCCATAAGGACAAAGTAGTCCTTCGTACTCATCCTAAATTTCTTCCTAAGGTTGTGTCAGAATTTCATCTAAACCAACCTTTGGTCCTCCCTCTTATTTTGCGGACTTCCAAAATGAAGGGGAACATTCTCTTCATTCTTTGGATGTAAGGGCCTTCGTTTCTATCTAGATAGAACCAAGAGTTTTCATAAGCTCAGCAACTATTCGTTTCCTTCAGTGAGACCCGGCTGGGTCAACCTGTCGCTATCAGATGTATCTCATCATGGCTAGTGGCATGCCTTCGCCACTGCTATTCCATGGCACAGGTTAAGTTGGAAGGTAGAGTATACGCTCACTCTACTAGAACGGTCGCGCATCCCTAGCGGAATTGTAACGCGTCCATTGCAGACATCTGCACGGTGCTACCCTGAGCTCAGTGCATACTTTCAAACATTATGCACTAGATATCCACCAGACGACATTCTTCCTTTGGCAGAGCCATCCTCAATGGACTTCTGTCCTAGAAACGTGAGCTCTTGGTTTTCCTGCTGCCCTCTGGAGATTATTAGCTTGGTACTCTCCCAATAGTGTGAATGAGTGGTGAGACTTATGTCAGGAAGATATGAAAATTACGCATGACCGTACGAATTCTTGATCTTCTTGGACGAGTCTCCACCACTCATTCACACGCCCACCCTCCATCCCCCGAGCTCACCTTTCTTGTTGGTCTTCACTCCCTCAAATCTTTAGGCTGTGAAGACTTCTTTGTTGACCCTTCTTACATGGGTCGCCCGGACTATCTTATGTCCGGATTTTAGGTTAGGCTACCCTTCTAGGTTAGTTATGCTGCACCTCCTTGGTAAAAAAGGTACTGAGGCGGTTGGAGGGTCGACGCCAAGATAGTCGTTACCGCGTGAGCTAGGGCTCGCGGCGCCATTCCTCGCGGTGCCATCTCTGGCGCCGACCCTCCAGCAAAAAGTTTGCTCCCGATGGGTCCTAGTGCCTCCGACGCAGATCCCAATAGTGTGAATGAGTGGTGGAAACTCGTCCAAGAAGATCAAGAATTACAGTAGGTATGTAATTTTCATTTTTCTGTCCAGGGAGATTGTTGCTGGGAGGAATTGACTGGCTCAGCTCTTTCAGACTGTAGACACGCTTCTTCATCCTGACTCTCTGGAGCCCATCAGAGGCTTTTCACTCATGAAATGTGAGGCATTTGCTTGGTTTTTCTTGGACAGGGTGTCCTCTCTTTGGGTTGGGAACTCTCTGATTTGGCCCCTACAGCCCAGCAGTATGGAGCCTATGTGCTGCAGGTGCAATCAGCAGTTATGGGATGAGTTTAAATTGGTGTCAAGGGATTGACCAATGACCAGGCACTCTAGTTATGACAGTAGTTCTGCTTGCTGATGTGGCTTGTTCTGTAGTTGAAAGAAATGAACCACTCCAATGAGAAAGCGCTTCATTTCTTTCTGTAGCCGTAACTCCGGGCATGTGCATTACAGCTGACACTAATGCGCATGCCCGGAGTTACAGCTACTGGTACACTAAACTCTGCAAAGTTCATCCCCAACATGTTCTAGCTCAAACACAACTCCCAGCTTGCAGTTTTAAATTAACAAAAAAAAAAAAACACTGAAAAGTTACCACGAACACTGTCCACCATCAACCCTGCTCTAGCCTTCCTTGGCTTCTTAGCATGTTCCACCTGACCGCGCTCTCTCTGCTATCCCTTCCCTGGGCCCTGACTGCACTGATGGTGACACATCCCAAATAACTACTTTGTAATGACTCGCCCAATGACGCTGTAACAGACACTTCTGATTTAAGAAAGAAAAAGAAAAGAAAACTGCCACTGTCTATAATAGCGGTATCAGCATCATGAATCCAACTCTCACCTCAGCCGCAAATTCCAATGGACCGCACTGTCTCTGCCATCCCTCTTCTGATAGCACTGAAGCTGACACCTCTAGTTAATAACACGTTAAAGCAGCAGTGCAACAAACGCTGGAAAAGAATAGTGTTAGCCTGATGTTCATCCTTACCCATTGCCTGCTTGCAGTACAATCCTTCCATGATGGTTTAGTGCATCTTCTGTTTTTATTTTGTTGTTTTTTACTTAAAAATAAATTTAAAAGACGTGTGTCTTTTATTCAAATTGACTCGCACTTGCTCAGCACTGTGACCGACTTCCATGTTACCATGGTTGTGTGTGACCGTGGCTGTAGTGCCTCAAGATGGTGGAGCTTGTTCTTGCAGTTGTCACTAAAAGTTGTCATGAATGAGCATAGCGTGAGAGGGCTCTAAGTGAAACAGTAGTCCGCCTTAGTGCCAAGACCTAGAATTTCATATCTAAAGGCTTCGCCGAATAATCTTTATGTTTTTAATGTATGAGAGTCAGCATAAATTGTGCCTGCCATTTTTTTTTTTTATTTGCAGGAGCTAGGTATAACATTTATTTTTTCCTCTCTTTTATTTGTGCAGGTTTCATTTATGTTTTCGTTTCTTATTGTTTTTTTAAACCTAACTCCTGGCAGTGGTCAAGTAAAACAATTCATATATCTGCATTCATTAGAAATTGGCTTGACTGATCGAAAGATACAGTACATACTGTTGATCAGTACAGTACAGTTTAGTTTGTTTTTGTAGGAGTCAATAATTATATACCTGAGCTTCTAACAGTGTTAAGCCAGTAGAGAGCTTCTGAGGAATGGAGAATGTGTAAAAACATGATGGGAAAAACTACATTTGAATGTCCAGAAATGGTCCCTTATACCAGTTTAAAAATCAGATACACTGCTTTGATCAGCTGATGGCATAATCTGAATAACAACAAAATGATTGCCTTTTAAATATAGTTTATACAGTGATGTCAAGATCTGATATGGCAAATCAGTTCTACTTTATTTATTTATTAGCTTTTGTTTACCAGGTAAGCACACTAGACAAGGAATGCCTATTTTCAGGTACGACCCAGGAGATTACAAGAGCATGGTTTACAGAACAGTGCAAGGGGAACTGCAACAATGTGAAAAACAAGCAATGAGCAGGGTGCTACAAATAAACAGGTACAGGAGGAACAGATAAGCATATACATCAAATGAAAAGAACAAGCAAACAATGGTTATATTTTGTGGAAATAATACATGTGTAATTTGTCCCATTTTGAGGATGGTAAGTGCTGATGTGAAGGGCATGCAGGGTAGATAATTCCCCTTACTAGAGCTCAGAGGGAGTAGGGGAACCAGGGAAGTAGAGGGTGCACAACAGGGTCCAAGCAGGGGTAGGGGATATCAAGCAGCCTTGGGACAGTTACAGGCTGAGGCAGACTTCAAGGTGCAACCAGAGGGAGCTCTTAAAGATGGGATGGGTGGGGATACATCTGATGGTTGCAGGTAGGGTATTCCAGAATCTAGGGGCACAAACAGCAAAGGCACGATCACCTGACAGTGTACGAGTTTTTGGGACAAGGAGGGGTTGCAAGTCAGCTGACCTTTGCCAGTATGATGGTAGAGCGGGCCGATGGAGTTTGGACAGGGCCGGTGGGGTGGCATTGTGGATGATTTTGTTTGTGAAGCAGCCCAAGACAAATGAGCGATAATTATCTGGGGCTAACCAGTGTAGCTGATTGTATAAATCACAGTGATGGGTAAGTCGAGGGATGGCGAGGGCAAAGTGGCAAATATTATTATAGGCCACATCCCATTTAGCAAGGCTAGCTTTTGTGGTGAGGGTAATGATTGTCTGTCCATAGTTGAGAGAGGGAGGGAAGGAATAAACCTTTAGCAAGGGCAGGCTGTGCAGCAGCAGTAAGGGACCCACGAGCCCGGTATGCAAGTCCAAGCTTGATATTTGTTGCCCTGCAGACATTTTGAATGTGTAGAGACAGTTCTAACTGGGGGTCAAGAGTAACTCCCAGGTATCGAAAGGAGCATGTAGTGCCACCTGGGACACCATCAAGGCTTAAAACATTGAGTGGAACAGGACACTGTTTGAGTTTGGCAGAGGAGCCGAAGAGCATGAGTTGAGTTTTCTTTAAGTTCAGCACAAGCTTATTTGTCAGGAGCCAATGTTGCAGTTTACTGAAGTCAGCTTGTAGGTTGTGATTTATGGCACGGACATCACCTGAGCTAGCTAGGAGGACCAGGTCATCAGCATATAGGGTTGTGATGCTATGGGTAAGGACCATTGGGAAGTCAGTGAGGAAAAGAGAAACTAGGATAGGGCCCAGAATAGATCCCTGAGGGACACCGATAGTGATAGGAACAGGTTCCAGTAAAGCTCCATTGTACTTAACAAGCTATAGTCTGCCAGTGAGATACTTGGAAAACCAGTTTAGGGCTGGACCAGCAACACCAAGGGAGTGAAGCTTGAAACAGAGTAGGGAGTGATTCAGTAGATTGAAGGCCCTTGAGAGGTCCACGAAGATAGCCCCAGTCAGAATACCCTGGTCCATGATAATCCTTATGTCAGATGTAACTTTAGCAAGTGCTGTAGCAGTGCTATGCCCTTTACGAAATCTGAGCTGTTCAGGTGACAGTAAGGTATGTTTAGATAGGTAGACCATCAGCTGCACTTCCATCACCTTTTCCAGTATCTTGCTAACAGCAGATAGGATTGCTATAGGACAGTAGTTTTCTATGCATTTTCGGTCGCCCTGCTTGAAAACAGGAACAACCTTTGCTACTTTCCAGATTGCAGGAAGAATTCCAGTGGTGAGGGGAGGTTAAGAATATGGGATATTGGGAGTGCAAGCAAAGGGGTCCCAATCTTTAGGAGTTTTGGTTCAAGGTCATCGTGACTAGCACTCATATGAGGAGAAAGGTCAGTGAGAAGCTTGTAGTTTCCCTCACTGAGAGTGTTTTAAAGATAGAAAAGTGGGCGAGACAGAGATTCTGGAGGGGAGGAATGGTTAGAGGTAGATGTCTCATCATTGTCAGTAGTAAACAGGGAGGTGAATGCCGAGAGATCGGAGAATTGCTTGATAAAGGCACTGGCGATGGTATTAGCATTATTGCAATTTCTACCATTGATAATCATATCCGTAGTATCACACTGGCTATAACTCCCGACTGTGGTTTTAGTAGTGCACCAGAAGTATCGTGGGTCCCTAGCTCAGGATAATAGAGCAGCCTTGCAGTATTGACTCTTGGCATTTAGCAATGCAATCAGTTCTGAATAGCCTATTTATTAAAAATCAGACAAGATACAAAAAGATGTTATGCCAACAGATGAACATGACAAGTTGTTACTCTGAAATGGGTTAGCTGAATGATGAAGAATTATAGGCATACTGCATTGGCTCTTTTGCCCCCCAAAAAGTACAGGTTACAAAAAATGATAAGTTTCCAGTTACTCATAGACAACAAGTTGCTGACCTAAGTATAACCGGAGCTTGATCATCATTTAATATACATTTAAATAAGTCCAAGAGTTAATGCTAATCAATTTTTTTAACTGTTGTTGTGGAACATGTGCAAAACTTAGTGGTGTGTGGGTTTATTTGAATCATAGCCATAACACACAGGAGCCCACGACTACTTACATACCGACCTGACCATGCAGTGAAGGGTCTTCTTGAATGCTCTCTAACTAGAAAATGGGGCGTGGGTCTGTGACTTGTAAGGCTAAAGATGGAAAGGGGGTTAATGTGTGGAAGGGTACAAGGAATAATCAGTCAGCCTGCAAAAATAGTTTATATCCATTTTGTTCACATACTAATTTGAGGGTGATGGACCACAGTTTTGTGTCAGAGGCATCAATGAAATTGGTGTGGTCACTAGTCCATCCTCACATCCCATCTGTGTCTAAGTCCTTCCAGTTTCATAATGTGCCACAGTGTCCATGAGCATCTATTTATGTGCAAACTGCAATACTCTTGTGCAGTACTGACATCTTTGATGTACTTGAGAACTTGGTTGTTTACATCATGTCTCCCCTATCCCTCCCTTCCTAGAAACATAGAATTTGTCGGCAGATAAGGACCGCTTGGCCCACCCAGTCTGCCCATTTCCCTACCTACTGGATAAGCTGCAGATCCTAGTTAACCAGCAGCCTACTTCTTCCTAAGCCACCCCCTAGAATTGCCTTATGACTGTCCCATGCATGCTTGAATTCCACCATGGATTTTGACTCACAACCTCCTCCGGAGAGGCCGTTCCATGCATCCACAACCCTCTCTGTGAAAAAAATACTTCCTTAAATTACCTCTGATACTTCCCATCTTCAAATTTGTCCTCTTGTTCTTGCACCTCTTTTTGAAAGATACTACCTCTTAGAATTTGTTGATTCCCATGAGGTACTTGAAGCGTTCTATCATGCCCCCCTCTCCCTCCTTTCCTCCAGGCTATACATATTAAGCTCCTTTACGTCTCTCTTCATATGTCTTCCGGTGCAGACCCTGTACCATTTTAGTTGCCCTCCTCTGGACAGCTTCCATCCTGTCTATGTCTTTGCAGAGATTGGGTCTCTAGAACTGCACACAGTACTCCAGATGGGGTCTCATCAGCTGCCTGTACAGAGGGATAATAACTTCCTGTTTTCTACTGGTGATGCCTCTCCCTATGCATCCCAGTATCACCTCAGCCCTCCTTGCTGCCCTCTCACATTGCTTGCCCACCTTTATGTCATCTGATATGACTACCCCCAGGTCCCTTTCCATTTTTGTTGTTGTTAGTATCTCACCCCCCATTGCGTACTCTTCCCTTGGGTTTTTGTTTCCCAGGTGCATTACCTTGCACTTCTTAGCATTGAATCTAAGTTGCCATACATTTGACCATTCCTCTAACCTTGCCAAGTCCCTTCTCATCTTTTCTACCCGACCCTGTGCATCAACTCTGTTGCAGATCTTTGTGTCATCTGCAAAGAGACATACTTTTCCTTCCAGTCCTTCTGCAATGTCGCTTATAAAGACATTAGAGAGGACCAGTCCTAATACTGAACCCTGCAGTACCCACTAGTAACCCTCCTTTCTTCTGAGTGGACTCCATTTACTGTACTCTCTGTGTCCTATTCTCCAGCCAATTTCTTTACCCAGGCTGTCATCTTTGGGACCCACTCCCAGGCTGGCTAACTTTATATTAATCTTGTGTGTGGGACTGTGTCAAATGCCTTGCTAAAGTCTAGGTAGGCCATGTCACAGCCCCTCCCTGATCTACTACTTTGGTCACCCAGTCAAAGAAATCTATCAGATTCGTCTGGCATGACCTTCCCGCTGTGAATCCATGCTGCCCTAGGGTCCTGTGCCCCCTGGCCTCTAGATACTCAACAGTTCTTTTCTTCAGAAGTGATTCCATCATTTTCCCTATCACTGAGGTTAAACTAACAGGTCTGTAGTTTCCTGCTTCTGCCTTGCTCCCACTTTTGTGAAGGGGAATCACATCTGCCCTCCTCCAGTCCTCGGGTACCACCCCATCCTCCCATGATTTGTTAAAAGCCCAAACTGAGGAAAAGATAGCCAGCTCAGTTAAGAAGGGGGATAAAACCTTTTATAGGTACATCAGCGAACGTAGAAAGACAAAGGGAAGGATAGTGAGGCTGAATAGAATAAACGGTGGGTGGGCAGAGGGGGACAGTGAAAAAGCAGGAATACTGAACGAATATTTCTGCTCAGTATTCACAAAAGAGAAGGGGGAAGTGCCTAATCCAATTAACAGAAGCACTCTTGATAGGGGGTCGATCCCAGTCCTTTCACAGAAGAAAGGGTTCTGCAAGAACTCCTAAAACTGAAGGTGGACAAAGCAATGGGTCCTGATGGAATTCACCCCAGAATTCTAAAAGAATTAAGGAAGGAACTAGTGAAACCACTGGCTACTCTTTTTAATAAATCATGGGAGGATGGTGTGGTACCCGAGGACTGGAGGAAGGCGGATGTGATTCCCCTTCACAAAAGTGGGACCAAGACAGAGGCGGAAACTACAGACCTGTCAGTCTGACCTCTGTGGTAGGGAAGTGATGGAGTCACTTCTGAAGGAAAGAATAGTTGAGTACCTAGAGGTCAGTGGGCACAGGATCCAAGGCAGCATGGGTTCACAGCGGGAAGGTCATGTCAGGCAGATCTAATAGATTTCTTTGACTGGGTGACCAAAGTAGTAGACCAGGGAGGGGCTGGCTGGACATGGCCTACCTAGACTTTAGCAAGGCATTTGACACAGTCCACACAAAGATTATTAGTCAAATTAACCAGCCTGGGAGTGGGTCCCAGGGTGGTAGCCTAGAAGTAAAACATTGGCTGGACAACAGGACACAGAAGGTAATTGTAAATGGAGTCCACTCTGAAGAAAGGCAGTTACTAGTGGGGTACCGCAGTGTTCAGTATTGGGTCCAGTCCTTTTAATGTCTTCATCAGTGGCATTGCAGAGGGACTGGAAGGAAAAGTATGCCTTTGCAGATGACACAAAGATCTGCAACAGGGTTGATACAAAGGAGGCGTGGAAAGGATGAAAGGGACTTGCAGGTTGGAGGAATGGTCTGACATGGCAGCTAGATTCAATACAAAAAGTGCAAAATAATGCACCTGGAAACAAGAACCCAGGGAAGAATACACAATGGGTAGGAGGTAGTAACAACAACAAAACAGGAAAGGGACCTAGGGGTAATCATATTAGATGACCTTAAGGTTAGCAAGCAATGTGAGAAGGCAGTAGGGAGGGCTGGGGGTATACTGGGATGTACAGGGAGAGGCATCAGCAGCAGAAAACAGGAAGTTGTTATCCCTCTGTACAGACAGTTGGCGAGACCCCATCTGGAATACTGTGTCCAGTTCTGGAGACCCCATCTCCACAAGGACATAGACAGGATAGAGGCAGTCCAGAGGAGGGCAACTAAAATGGTGCAGGGTCTGCAAGAGAAGCTGTATGAGGAGAGACTAAAGGAGCTTAATATGTATACCCTTGAGGAAAGAAGGGAGAGGGGGACATGATAGAAACTTTCAAGTACCTCAAGGGAATCAACAAAGTCCAAGAGGGTAGCATCTTTCAGAAAAAGAGACTTGCAAGAACATGGGACACAATTTAAAGATAGAAGGAGGAGGCGGTTCAGGGCAACGTGAGGAAGTATTATTTCACAGAGGGTAGTGGATGCATGGAACAGCCTTCCTGGGAAGTTGTGGAGTCTAAAACTGTGGGAGAATTCAAGAATGCATGGGACAGACATAAGGCAATTCTTGTGGGGGCAGGAAGATATAGGCTGTTGGTTAAATAGGATCTCGGCCTATCCTGTAGGTAGGGAAATGGGCAGACTAGATGGGCCTAGCGGTCCTTATCTGCCATCAGAGTCTATGTTTCTATGTAAAAAGGGTAGTCAGTGGTGTCACTAGTTCTACCCTTAGTTCTTTTAGAATTCTGGGATGAATCCCATCAGGCCCCATTGCTTTGTCCACCTTCAGTTTTAAGAGTTATTTCAGAACCCTTTCTTCTATAAAATGGGCTGGTATCAACTTCTGTATCTAGAGTATTTCTACTGTTTGTTTTAGGTACCTCCCCCCTCTTCATTTGTAAATACTGAGCAAAAATATTTGTTTAGTATCTCTGCCTTTTCACAGTCTCCCTCTGCCCACCCTCCCTCTCCTTTATTAAGCCTCACTATCCCTCCCTTGGTCTTCCTTCTCTCCCTGATGTACCTATAAAAGGTTTTATCCCCTTCTTAACTGAGTTGGCTATCTTTTCCTCGGTTTGGGCCTTTGCTGTTCTGACTGCCTTCCCAGCCTCCTTTTGCTTTAACTGATACAGTTCCCTGTCCTGCTCCTTCTGCGATTCCTTGTACTTCCGAATACTTTCTTTTTCTCTTAAACCTTCACTGCCACTTCCTTTGAGAACCATAGTGGTTTCTTACATAATTTTGTATTGTTTATGTGCTTCACACAAAGGTTCGTTACCTCTGTGATGGCAGTTTTTATTATTCCCCATTGTTCTTCCACCCCTCCTACCTGCCCATTTGCTAGTGCATTCCTTAGGCACTCACCCATTTTGGCAAAGTCAGCCCTCCTAAAGTCCAGTACTTTTGTCTTTGTATGGCTTGACTCTATTGCTGTGTTTATTGTGAACCATAATGTTCGATGGTCGCTAGTTCCCAGATGGCTACCACTTCTCATCTGTGATCCTCTCTCCATCTCCATTTGAGAGAATCAAGTCTAATATTGCTCCCTCTCGGTGGGCTCCAATACTAGTTGTCTAAGGCATGCCCCTGTGGGGCATCTAGAATAACTCCACTCTTGAGTGGCAGCTGCAACTGTACTCCAGTTAACATCTGGGCGTATTCAGATCACCCATCAGCAATATCTCCCTTTTCTGCCATTCTAGTATACTTTCTATCATTTCCTTGTCCATTTCCTCCCCTGAGAAGAGGTCTGCATCTAACCCTGTGTGGATTGTGGTGCCATTGCCTGTCTCCAAATTTACCCACAGTGCTTCTTCTCCTCCTCCCTGTTTACCCTTTTGTTCTGTTGCTTTTATTCCTTCCCTTATGTGAAGAGCTACTCCTCCTCCTCCTCTTTTACCCTCCTGTCCCTCCTGTAGATAATGTGTCCTGGTATGTTTACGTCCCAGTCATGGTTTTGTGTGTACCATGTTTCTGTGACTGCCACGATATCCAGATGTTCCTCCTCCATCAAGGCCACTAATTCAGGAAGCTTGTTACCCAGACTACGGGCATTGGTACTCATTGCTCTCCATTTTTGATGGCTTTTCCTTCTGTTGCAGCATCCCCCACTGACCGTTCTACTTGGTCTTTTTCATTAGTACCCTGTTTTGTAGGGAGAGGCTGGGATTTTCCTGCTACTTGTCAGTACCTCCCCCTTTGACTAGTTTAAAAGCTTGCCAATGAAGCATTTAAACCGATTGCTCAAAGACTTGTTCCCTTCCTGGACAGATGCAGACCATCCTGCCAGTATAGGCTGAGTGTCCCTCCAGGTGGAACCCCAGTCCCCAGTGAAGCCAAACCCCTGTGCTCTGCACCATTTTTTCAACCATTCATTAAACTGCATGGTGCTAATTACCCTCGCCTCCCCCATGCCTTTGACAGGCAGCACCTCTGAGAAGGATACTGTGTGTGCTACTTGTCTTAAGCCCCTGCCCAACTCTGCAATGTCCTCTTGCACTGCTCTAATCTCATGATGAGCCAAGTCATTTATCCATATGTGGACAATTGCGTCCAGCTCAGACTCCCTTGCAGCTGTTCTCGTGATCCTGAGGATGCGCTTCCTGTCCCTCCAAGCCATGGCACCAGGCAGGCACCCTTCCAGTTTTCCCAGGTCCCCCAGTTCTATACCCTAATAATTGAGTCCCCCACCAGGAGCTGCTTCCTTTCCCTGTGGTGTCCTCTGCCTCCTTCCTGTGGGCCTCCCTTGTGACAGTTGTCATCAGTCTTCTCTGCGGGTGCATCCATAGTGGAGCTATGCTCCCCCAGAATGGTGTATGGATTGTGGAGTGGAACAATTGACTGGGTGTGCCTCTGTTCCACCATCCTCACCCTCCCTGAGCCCACTGTGGTCCAACTGCTGTGCTTTCTTCGCAACCTCTGAGGTAGTGGTGGTGGCGCTAGTGCTCCCTGTATGGGGGAGGTTCCCTTCCTACTGTCCAGTGTGGCCTGGGGGAAGGTTTCCTTACTACTGTCCAGTGCAGCCTGAAGATGGGCAACTTCCTCCCTCAGGGCAGAGAGTTGTCTGCAAATAGGGCAGCATCTCAGCCTCCAGAAAGACTCCCAGAAGACTGCTGCACCATAGCCATTACATTGCACTACTCCCCACATGTTTATCTACTTTTTTTGTTTGTTTGTTTTTGTGTGTGTGTGTGTGCACGCGTCTGTGATTGGTTATATAGAAATATATATATATATAATACAATGTGTATGCTTATATTGTCAGTGCAGTGTGCTAGAGAGGCTATGACAGTGATATGCACCTTGCACTCTTGAGGAAATGATGTCATGAACCTCAGGTATAAAGGAACTGTTTCCAGGGGTGGGTGGGGTGAGGGGTGGGGAAGGGGTTGGGCCTAAACTGTGCCCTCACAACACAATCAGCTAATAGCTCTCACCCACCGCTGCAATGGTGCCTTCCTGTCAGCAAGATACCCTACACAACAATTTGACAGAGAAAATACCCTGCTAATGAAACAGAGAAAAATCCAGACATCCAAGTCAGACACAGGTAAACCTCTCCAGCCCCAAAACAGCCTGGTGGTTTTTTAGCCACAAAGGAAAATCAAATATGCAGTTATTTCAGCCCTTCTGAAGATGCTGACAAGATAAGCAGTTTTGAAAACCCCCTTCCTGAATTAAAAACTAAAATAAGTAAACACAAAGCAATACCACTGTAAAAGTTAGGAAAACTTCTCTCAGATTTAAGCAAGAGAGAGAGATTAGTTACAGATATCTAGTCTAATATAGTATATCCCACGCAGCTTCTCAGTTGTTTCAAAGCACACCCAGTACACAACTTGGAAGAAGATGGACTTCTGTCTGAAACAGGATCACACCAGTAGTTTATAGTAATTGATCAATGCTGAAATAGTCAAGCTAGACAATTGGCTGTGATGCAGGCCTCTGACTTGTGAAGACAATTTCCCCCACCTCAGGCTATGTCTGGCATCCAGTTACAAACTGCAGCCTTTGCTATTTTAAATCACACAACCCCACCAAATATTGCAAAATATATTGATGCAGATTGTCACAGAATTCTAGTAATCAGTCCAGTTAGCCACAAAGGAAAATCAAATATGCAGTTATTTCAGCCCTTCTGAAGATCCTGACAAGATAAGCAGTTTTGAAAAACCCCTTCCTGAATTAAAAACTAAATTAATTAAACACAAAGCAATACCACTGTAAAAGTTAGGAAAACTTCTCTCAGATGTAAGCAAGAGAGAGAGATTAGTTAGATATCTAGTCCAATATAGTATATCCCACACAGCTTCTCAGTTGTTTCAAAGCACACCCAGTACACAACTTGGAAGAAGATGACCTTCTGTCTGAAATAGGATCACACCAGTAGTCTATAGTAATTGATCAATGCTGAAACAGTCAAGCTAGACAATTGGCTGCGATGCAGGCCTATGACTTGTGAAGACAATTTCCCCCACCTCAGGCTATGTCTGGCATCCAATTACAAACTGCAGCCTTTGCTATTTTAAATCATACAACCCCACCAAATATTGCAAAATATATTGATACTGATTGTCACAGAATTCTAGTAATCAGTCCAGTTAGCCACAAAGGAAAATCAAATATGCAATTATTTCAGCCCTCTGAAGATGCTGACAAGATAAGCAGTTTTGAAAACCCCCTTCCTGAATTAAAAACTAAAATAATTAAACACAAAGCAATACCACTGTAAAAGTTAGGAAAACTTCTCTCAGATGTAAGCAAGAGAGAGAGATTAGTTACAGATATCTAGTCCAATATAGTATATCCCACGCAGCTTCTCAGTTGTTTCAAAGCACACCCAGTACACAACTTGGAAGAAGATGGACTTGTGTCTGAAATAGGATCACACCAGTAGTTTATAGTAATTGATCAATGCTGAAATAGTCAAGCTAGACAGTTGGCTGTGATGCAGGCCTCTGACTTGTGAAGACAATTTCCCCCACCTCAGGCTATGTCTGGCATCCAATTACAAACTGCAGCCTTTGCTATTTTAAATCACACAACCCCACCAAATATTGCAAAATATATTGATGCAGATTGTCACAGAATTCTAGTAATCAGTCCAGTTAGCCACAAAGGAAAATCAAATATGCAGTTATTTCAGCCCTTCTGAAGATGCTGACAAGATAAGCAGTTTTGAAAACCCCCTTCCTGAATTAAAAACTAAAATAATTAAACACAAAGCAATACCACTGTAAAAGTTAGGAAAACTTCTCTCAGATGTAAGCAAAGAGAGAGAGATTAGTTACAGATATCTAGTCCAATATAGTATATCCCACGCAGCTTCTCAGTTGTTTCAAAGCACACCCAGTACACAACTTGGAAGAAGATGGACTTGTGTCTGAAACAAGATCACACCAGTAGTTTATAGTAATTGATCAATGCTGAAATAGTCAAGCTAGACAATTGGCTGTGATGCAGGCCTCTGACTTGTGAAGACAATTTCCCCCACCTCAGGCTATGTCTGGCATCCAATTACAAACTGCAGCCTTTGCTATTTTAAATCACACAACCCCACCAAATATTGCAAAATATATTGATGCAGATTGTCACAGAATTCTAGTAATCAGTTCAGTTAGCCACAAAGGAAAATCAAATATGCAGTTATTTCAGCCCTTCTGAAGATGCTGACAAGATAAGCAGTTTTGAAAACCCCCTTCCTGAATTAAAAACTGAAATAATTAAACAGATAGAAACATAGATATCAGATGGCAGAAAAGGAACACATTGGCCCAGCTAGTCTGACCCTATCCCCACTCCCTATGTAGCCCTGGACCTACCTCTCTACATCCCATCTGTTCCCTCCACCCTCCTGTAGTCCAGATTTTTTTTCCCCTTTCCTCTCCTGTTTAATACCATGTAGTTAAACCATGACCTCTTAAACTTCCCTACCATTTTGGCCCCCACCACCTCTTCTGGTAGCCTGTTCCAGGTTCCCACCACTCGCTCCATGAAGAACTTTCCTCTCCTGTTTCCTTTGAACTTTCCTCCCTCCAGCTTTAAACCGTGCCCCCTAGTTTTCAGACTTTCTTCTTTTCCAAAGATGTTCCCTTCTCTCACCTTGTTAATCCCCTTCAAATATTTAAAAGTTTAAACCCTCACTCTCCCTCCCTCTGTGTGCTGTCTGCCCTGCACCCTTCATTACCCATCCTGGCACAAACCTGCAAGTGAACGTTCGACATTGACAGATGCTTGTTAGAGTAAAAGTAGTTGAGTCCCAGTGGCCGTTCAGCTTATGACTCATACTCCTCTATGATTCTTCTATGAGTCTATGATCTGAGTAATGGCCAGAGTGGAGCATGGATGCAGAGTTTGAACCTGCATTCTAAATTCTATAGTTTGCCATGTTATCTCTCCGGGGCATCAGTCTCAGCAGAGACAACTGCATAACGTGTAAACATAATGAGTGATTCCTTAAGAAGAAAGAACATTACTACAGTGAATATTTTTTATTATTGTTATTGCTCACTGTTTTATGTTTTTTTGCCTATTCTGCAGTTTACTGTATGGTAGTTACTGTATGGTAATTTTATTCTTTTTTTTTGTATGCTTTATTTATGCACCCTACTTTCGGGGCATCTCTCAGGGTCCCATCTGCAGTCGCCTCACTCAACCGCCTGCCTGAACCAACGACTTCGGGGCTGCATTAGATAAGCAAGGTATGGGGCTCTCCCAGCCCCATGGAGAGGCCCCCAGAACCCAAGGAGTTCTGGAGGTCAGCCGACATTGGGCGAGAGGTGGGTTGGCATGCCTATGTTCCCTGTCGCCTCATCCAAAGGCAGAGGGAGATTCTTGCTTTTTCTCCCTTGGAGCGCGGACGTGCAATGACGTCCCGCCTGGTGTTCGCGTGCTCCTGCATGCACCCAGAAGATGTCCATTGCACTTCAATCCCTAAGCTGCTGCTGCTGTGCACTGCAGAAGCTCCAGCCGCCAGGGGTCACCTGTGCATCGGAAGAGTCCCGAACCCTCCCCAGGACTAGGAGAGCAGTCCTGTGGACACTCAATCCCAGTCCTCCCCTTCCGACCCCCGACAACCCGAGCTTGTTCCCAAGCTCGGGTCACAGGTGTGGCACAAGGTGTGGCGTCAAGCGCCTCAACCCTCAGTGCCACTGGGCCGGCTCGTAATTTTATTTTTAAGTGTTCTTGTATTTATATATTTTGTTATCCTTTTTTCATATTACTGTAATATTTTTGTATCATGTACATTGTATTTTGCATCTCTTCTCTTCTCTTCCCCCCCACCCCAGACGCATCTGGAAACAAGGTGGTACCCACTCCTTTTTTCATATTATTGTAATATTTTTGTATCATGTACATTGTACTTTGCATCTGTTCTGTTCTGTCTTCTCTCCGACATATCTGGAAATGAGCTGGTACCAGCTCAGTATGTCTTTCTTGGTAAAACTTATAATAAATACAAAGGAAGCAGTAGTGTATAGTGGTTAAGGGCACTGAGCTGCAAGCCTGGTGACCTGGGTTTGAATACCATCAGCCCCTATTGCATACTGTGTGACCCTGAGCAAGTCACTTAACTTCCTTGTGCTCCCAGGTCGCACCTGGAAACAAGCTCTGGCTTTGTGTGCCTTTCCGGGTTAAAAATGTCCCCTTTCCCTATACATACTTACATACATACATATATACATACATAAATGTAACCCCAAGGGGCGCTACCCTTAGGGCTACTATCCCTGCCGGCCTCCAATGAGACAGGGTGAGGGGCCCAGATCCGTTGACGGGTGCCTCCACCCAGAGGTCAGGGTTAACAATTCTTTTCACCACTACACTTACCCCCCAGGTAGTATCTCTCAGCTCACCCCGGGGACCCCCTGTAAAATAAGATACAGTTATATCACAGTCACTGTACAGCAATTCAACAGAGATGCACAAACCAGCCAGGGTGTAGTTGCAACACACCAATCTGATTTATTAAAGGGGGAATAACAAGGAAAGGGGGAGAATCAGGTTAATTAGCTTATCACTATGATTATCTACCTAAGGTTCTGTGCACAGGCCTAACCCTAAGATTTGCTGTCCCTGGGTACCCAAGCCCTAGCGGCTAGTCCAACGTGGCAGCTGGTTGGGGCCCTGACACAGATAACTGATACGCTCCTGAGAAATCCAGATAGGCAGGGATTTAATTTTGCAGTTAGAGCTGGATTCATACAATTAAAAACACTGTGGCACACTTGGCAGGGAGCTACCCTGATTCAGTACTCACTGCTCCAGTAGATGACGATTTCATCACCCTGACAGGACTGAGCCTGCATTTCACCAGCCTCCTCACACATTTATATGGCAAATAACAGAGGGGTACCATACCAGGCAGCTGCTTTCAGACTTATACCAACTTGTAGAAAACTCAGGCAGCAGACTGCAGCGTCAAACTCATGGATGGACCGAGCGCACTTCAGCAATCCTCTCCAGTCCTCTCAGGTCGAGCCTGGTAGGTAGCTGGGCTGGAACCAGCCTCCTCCGACTGCCCGCCGATGGATTTAGTCCTATTTGAAGTCACTGAACAAACGGCCGCCTTCGGCCTTCACGTGCTTCCCGCACGAACACTCTATAGCGCAGAAGCACAGAGCTCCTCACTCCTCATCAGCCACAACACATCTGTCTTTGGCAGTATTGAGTACTCTCCCTCACACGGGCGCTACCCATTTTTTATTGGCTGGCTGAGCATGCCAGTCACTTCTTCTGACTCTCAGTGGTGCGAAAAAGCGCCATGGCCCATAATACCTTTCCAAAATACAAGCAGTCCCTCTATTGGTCAGTCGACTCGGTAGGGTCCCAAGGCACTGATTGGTCCAATTCAGTAGTTCAGGACCAAAATGGAGAGGACAACTGACACAGCCTTTGCTTTAAAGAAAGGCAGGTTAGAACAATCACCTTATCATTATTAATTTACATCATCCCCACAAACAATCACATCCTCCCACAGAACTCCCTCTGCACCACTAGCGATAGCAAATGGGAGTTAATTTTTTCAGTGTCCCAGGCGGGACTCGGGCATACAAACACACAGTCCCCCTCCATTTTAGTTACTTACGGCTGCAACAGGCAGCCCTTAAAGGGATTGCCCATGGAGGCTTTTAGAAGCGCTCAACTGTTCCCCATTTAAGCAGCTTTTATGCCGATTACCAGCCAGGCATGGAGCATAAAACAAGCTCCGAGAAAGCATTCACGAACCCCCATTCACTAGGGGGTTACACCCTCCCTGACCTGGAAAAACTTGGCGTCCGCGTCAAGTAGTTACCCTTGAATCACTGTAAGGCAAATATCTGGGTTAACACTATATCACACTTTGTATTACATTCATGAATATTACATTTTACAAAGTACTATGGTTTATGCAACCTTATAGCCACAAACTCTTGTTCCCTTTTTTAAATCAGGTCATTAGTTCCTGCTCATGACACCGGGACTGGGGGAACCCCTCCCTTTCAGTTACTGGTGGGTTACCTAAAGCAGGGGCACCACACTCAAAAGGTAATACTAACAGTCTGGAGTTATCCCCCAAAGCTAACTTAGGCAAGGAACTTGGGGACACGTACACCCCTTTGTGGACCACATTTAAGGGCAAGTCCACTGGCTGACCCAGAGATTCATAGCTCAACTTTATTACTGGCCGTATTTGTCAGCCGGATCACCTAGGGGTCTCGAGAGGCCCTGAACCAGGCCCTGACTCCAATTCAGTTTCAGTGACATTAGTAACCGGAATTTCTACGGGGGGAAAAACTCAGTGCTCATAGTACTACTGGAGGCCTGACCTTCTATCCCCGGACCCACCCCACTGGGCTCAGCTGGGGGCTGTCCAGGCACCGGTGAGGAACCATCAGGGCATTCAGAATATTCTTCTGGGTCTGGCATATCACTTGTTTGCTCCCCCATTTCACTGTTTTCCTCTGAAAAATCGGATAATGCAGCCAGGCCAGACAGTTCAACCATACTCAAGGATCCCACCCCCTGGGCGTTGCTGTTACTCAATTCAAGCTCTGAAGACATGGGTTCCGGAGACAAAACTGGGGGCTCAGACGGTCCAAAAGGCCCAGCCTTATCTCCAGAGTTAACAAAGGGATTGCCCCAAAATAACTTGACTTAGTTCATAAGAGGGAAAGTATTCATTATCATTTTCATCATCTTCTGACACTAATGGTTGATCATTTCCTTCTGCAGACAGTGGGCGAGGCCCTCTGGGTGGGCCTGTTGAAGAATCAACGGGTTTGATGCTTTTCCGGGCAGCAGATCTAGTCATAGGCCTGGGGGGGGGGGGGCATTTGAAGATTCAGCTTCAATCAGGATTTGCCCAATTGGCAGCAGATGGGCTCTATGTATAGTTTTTACATCTTTGGAATTGTTTTCAGGCCGCACTTTATATACAGGTATATCTGTCAGTTTTCCTACAGCAATGTGGGGAAGGTGATGCCTTCTATCAGAAATTCTGTGTTTCCCATGCAGTCCCAGATTTCTCAGTAACACTCTATCCCCTTCTTTTAGCTCCATTGCTTTCACTTTATTATCATATCTTTCTTTGTTGGCCAGGTTTCGTTTGGCAGCCATGGTCTGGGCCAGTTGATAGGCATGGTTCAATTGGACCTTCAATTTTTTTCACATACTGTAATTGGCTGTCGGCTTGCACCCCATCAGGGGAAACCCCAAAACACACATCCACTGGCAGTCTAGCCTCTCTCCCGAACATCAGTCGGTATGGGGAAAATCCTGTGGCATCACTCTTCGTACAGTTGTAGGCGTGAACTAGGGTGCTAATCTGCTGGCTCCATCTCAGCTTGTCTTTTGGTTGCAATGTGCCCAACATGTCAAGCAATGTACGGTTAAACCTTTCAGGCTGGGGGTCTCCCTGAGGATGGTAGGGGGTGGTTTGTGACTTTCGTACCCCCCACAAAGACAGCATCTCTTTAATCAAATGGCTCTCAAAGTTCCTTCCCTGGTCGGAATGGATCCGCTGCGGGGTCCCATAGTGGACGAAAAAGTTTTCAACAAGTATTTTAGCCACCGTGGTTGCTTTCTGATCTTTGGTTGGGAAAGCCTGTGCATACTGGGTAAAATGATCAGTGACCACCAATATGTTACTGATACTTTTCAGATCAGGTTCTAGACTCAGGAAATCAATACAGACCAGCTCCATAGGGGCACTAGTGGTAATGTTGACTAGGGGAGCAGCTCTCTGGGGTAGAGCCTTCCTTTGCAAACAACGGCTACAGGTCTTGACATACTGCTCTACATCCGCGCTCATTTTCGGCCAATAGAATCGAGCCCGTACCAGATGAAGTGTTCGATCTATGCCGAGATGCCCCATTTGATTATGCAAGGACCGTAGGACTAGTTCTCTAAAAGCTGATGGCAGCACCAGTTGCTGTTCGTTTACCCGGCCCTCCTTATGCACAGTCTCTCTATACAGTAGTTGGTTGATCAGCTTCAATTTGGGCCCTTCTTTATACAACAAGGTAGTCCTTAGATCACTGGAACGTAACTTGGATACATCCCTCCCGGGCCCGCAAATCCTCCATGGCCATTCTTATCACAGGATCACAGGATTGAGCCTGTTGGAGACTATCATTTTTGAGTTGCGGCAGGGAGCTAGTGTCTAATGCAGAGAAATGACAGTAGGCAGCAGGTATGCAGTTTTCAGATGGCCCCAAACAATCCACCACACAATCCACCGTGTCAGGAGACACCTGTTCCTCTTTGTCAAATTTCTGGCAGAGAGCTCTTATGTCAGGTTCAGACAACCTGACCCAATCAGTCTGTGGCACAGGCCTCCGAGAGAGAGCGTCCGCATCTATATGGTTCAGGCCCGCCCAATATTCCACAGCATAGTCGTAGGTGGCCAAGGCAGAGAGCCACCTATGGCCAGTGGCATCCAACTTGGCAGAGGTCTGTACATAAGTCAGAGGGTTGTTATCCGTCTTTACCAATATCTTGGCACCATACAAATAGTCGTGAAACTGATCAACAATGGCCCACTTCAGAGCCAAAAACTCTAGTTTGTGCACTGGATAATTTTTTTCTGAAGGCGTCAGACTTCTGCTGGCAAACGCTACAGATCTCAACCCATTCGAGTGCTCCTGATATAACACAGCCCCCAATCCTTGTAGACTGGCATTGGTATGAAGAATGTATGGATTGGCTGGGTCAGCATAGGCCAGCACTGGGGCATGGGTAAGTTGATATATGATGTCGTAGAAAGCTTCCTCACACTCAGCAGTCCAACGATCTCCGAACATATAGTTTGGCCGGAAATACTTCTTTTCTGTGTCAGCGTGCACACCCTTCTTATACCTTTTGTGAGTAGGTGGATACCCCTGAGTGAGGTTGAGGAGAGGGCGAATCACACGTGAAGGGTCTTTAACAAACCGCCTATAGTATCCACAAAACCCCAAGAATCGTTGCAGCTCTTTCAAATTCCTGGGTTGAGGCCAAGTGGTCAACGCCTCCACTTTTCTGGGGCCAGTCTCTATGCCCTCAGTGGACACTATATGGCCCACATATTTCACGGAAGTCTGGAAGAATTGACACTTGTCAATAGACAACTTGAGGCCGAAATCCTCCAACCGATCCAGGACCTTGAATAATCGTTGCTCGTGTTCTTCCAACGATTGGCCAAACACTATAACATCATCTAAATAGACCAGGCACTGGAGTAAATTCATGTCCCCCACAGCCCGTTCTATCAAGCGCTGAAAGGTGGCTGGGGCACCCGAAATTCCTTGAGGCATCCGAACAAACTCATAGAAGCCTAGGGTGCAAATGAAGGCAGTCTTTTCCCGGTCGTCTTGGGCCATCGGGATCTGGTAGTATCCACTCCGAAGATCCAACACAGAGAACCACTTGCTGCCATTTAAACAATCCAATGCATCCTGTATGCGTGGCATGGTATACTGGTCTGGAATGGTCCACCGATTCAAAGTGCGATAGAATACACACATCCGAACTGCCCCATTCTTTTTCCTTACTACTATTATAGGGGAGGCATAGGGGCTCCTGGACTCTTGTATTACACCAGCAGCCAACATCTCTTGCAGATGCTGCCTTACATCATCTTTATCAGCGGGGGCCAGGCGCCGGGATCTCTCTCGGAAAGGCCTTCCATCATGCAGCCGAATGTGATGCTCAGCCCCTTGTACACATCCCGCATCCCACTCTTTCAGGGAGAAAACCTGATCTCTCTTGGCAAGCCTCTCACTGACCCTTTGTTTCCATTCAGCAGGCAGCGGGGAGTCACCAAAGTCAAACAAATCAGGAGTAACTCTATCATCCGTCCTGGAACCCTTTCTGTTTGGTAGTACTGCAATATCTGCACAATGTACACTTGCCAAGGTGCACCCCCTTCTTATTCGAATCTCTCTGTTGAACACATTATGCACGTGAACCATCACCCTCTTAACATAAGCATGAGCTCTAGCTGGCAAGATGCTGGGTTTGACCAACAGTCCCTCAGATAATCTTCCCTCCACCGGCGCATCCAACATCAACAATTTATTCTTAACATCCGTTTTTAGTCGTACTTCTCCATGCAGGACACATTGGGCATTTGGGGCAAGTATGACCGGGGCTGGATCCTTTTTCCACACCATACCCACCGGGCCTTCAGGCTCCTCTAGACTAACCTTCTTCTGAGTGGCCCTTGCCTTTTGAATCACAGCAGGTATGCTTAAAGCTTGCCCGGTCTGAAATGCTTGTTTCTCTGAGCACAATTGGGCCAATCGTCCGAACATATGCGCATTCGTCCCAATCAGCAAAGGCACCCCATCATACAATCCAGTAGGTGGGCAAACTAAAACTAGGGTTTCCACCTGCTCATCCATTCCAGCCACAGTTGCAGAGAAAGATAACCAGACTCAGGTGTATCCCAAATACAGATAGGCCTTGTTGCTCCGCCCCCACACATGTAGACCAGTCAAAGGTTGCAGGGGCACCTCAGGTAAGTGTGCCTGGTACCAGTCCTGAAACATGATGGTTACCTGAGAGCCACTGTCTAATACAGCTCAAGTGGGAATTCCATTTACCCACACCGGGGTCTCCATTGAAGGCCCGACCACATCAGACCAGTTGGGGGCAGCAGCATGGATAGCCGGCCAGGCCTGGGCCTGAATCACAAAACTTTTCCTGGCGGCCCGAGATTGGGCCTGACGGTGTCGAGCGATCAGTCTATTGTTGACTTTCCTTAAATTCTCTGGCCTCTGGCCTCTGGCCTCTGGCACTCGGGTTGGAAATGCCCATCTTTCCCGCAATGATAACAGAACTTGGGGTCCCGGGGGTCACTATTTTGCGGGGGACACCTTACCTGTGGGGGGCTCTGAGAGGGGTAAGAGGGCTCTCTTTGGCCAGGGTTTGGGTCTCTGCATGACTCGGGGGCCCCGGGCCTGACAGGGTACATAGTAGATTGCTTCAAGTCCCTCACCAGTTCCCGTAAATTCCTGACCTCGGCCCTCAACTCACTCTCTACATGGGGGTCAGAGGAAATAACTCGCATTCCCACAGTACCTGGAAAACTGGGGATCCCTCAGACCCTCAGGACAGGCCAGTCTCCTCAGGGGTATTAGGCTCAGGAGTCCCACTAGGGTTAACCGCCCCCACACAGGGTTTCCAACCCTCTTCATCAGTCTCCACCTCCCTAATTTCCCTCATTAATTGACAATATTCAGGCGGGGTGGCCCGCCGATCATGTAACTTAAGTTTCAGCAGCATTACACTAGAAAATCTGGCAGATTTTAAAACATGTTCTAACCGAACTTGATTCAGGGCTGCAGCAGTGATTCCCCCTTTTCTCTAGGCTTTCTGCAAGGCCCGCTCCACTCTAGTGACAAAAGCAGACAGTTTTTCATTTCTCCACTGCTTAGCAGACCTGAATTTCCATAATAAGTCTTCACCAGTCTCTGTACTCCCGAAAACCCCTTCTAAAGCAGAGAGATACTCTGCAGCGGTGGCTTCCAGACTGGTGGCCCGGAAGAATCTAATAGCTTCTAAAGCAGGACCCCGCAAACTCTCCATCAGCCTCTTCCTTTTCTCCCCCTCAGAACATTGCCATTCCTGAACTAAAGGGGTGGCATAGTCCATCCAAGCCTCCAGGTCATCCTCCCCGGGAGGCACCGGCACAGTAATAGAGAAAAGTTTTAACTTACGGTAGGAATCAAGCTGTATGGGTGGGACTACCAAGGGCAAGGAAGCCAGCACAGAACTCTTGGGCGGGCAAGGGGAGGTACCCGGGGAGCCCTGAGGGGTAGCATCACTGGACAAATCTAAGACTTGTAGAAACTCCTGGGTAGTTCTCCCCTCCACGGCCAACAATTTAAGCAGTTTGTCTTTAAAACTGTTCATTTGAGGAGACCCCACCAGGGGTGACTGACCCACTTCGAATATGAATTAGCCTCCATCCCTGTGAAGCACCCTCCGGGTAAATCACAGGAGGTACCTTCTTGGGGTCGATGGCCACACTGTATAGAAGTAACACCTGCAACGTCTGGTCAAGCAAATCAGCCATACGCCCTTTTACCTCCACTTTGCCCAAACACTTTACTCGCTCTGCAGCAGAATTGATAGCAGTTGGGGTTCCCAAAGGCACATCTAACAATAACACAATCTTCTGGGAGTCTAGCTCTTCGGCTTCACCCCATCCCATCAGTCTGTGTACCATGGTTTTGATGGGTCCCAGTTTAATTTTTCCCAGCATATCCCCTTCCATTTTTTCCATTTCTTATGTGCTTCCCCACTTAGCCACTTGGGGACACTGATCCCAGCGGTGCCTCCAATTTGTAACCCCAAGGGGCGCTACCCTTAGGGCTACTACCCCTGCCTGGCTCCACTGAGACAGGGTGAGGGGCCCAGATCCGTTGACGGGTGCCTCCACCCAGAGGTCGGGGTTAATACGGGCGAGATTGCCTCTGTCACAGCCCTCTGGGTTACCAAAACCCCCCTTTTTTCCCACTAGTGGCTCACACTGGTTACCAACAATTCTTTTCACCAATACACTTACCCCCCGGGTAGTATCTCTCAGCTCACTCCATGGACCCCCTGTAAAATAAGATACAGTTATATCACAGTCACTGTACAGCAATTCAACAGAGATGCACAAACCAGCCAGGGTGTAGTTGCAACACACCAATCTGATTTATTAAAGGGGGAATAACAAGGAAAGGGGGAGAATCAGGTTAATTAGCTTATCACTATGATTATCTACCTAAGGCTCTGTGCACAGGCCTAACCCTAAGATTTGCTGTCCCTGGGTACCCAAGCCCTGGCGGCTAGTCCAGCGTGGCAGCTGGTTGGGGCCCTGACACAGATAACAGATCATGATCCTGAGAAATCCAGATAGGCAGGGATTTAATTTTGCAGTTAGAGCTGGATTCATACAATTAAAACACTGTGGCACACTTGGCAGGAGCCACCCTGATTCAGTACTCACTGCTCCAGTAGATGACGATCATCACCCTGACAGGACTGAACCTGCATTTCACCAGCCTCCTCCACATTTATATGGCAAATAACAGAGGGGTACCATACCAGGCAGCTGCTTTCAGACTTATACCAACTTGTAGAAAACTCAGGCAGCAGACTGCAGCGTCAAACTCATGGATGGACCGAGCACACTTCAGCAATCCTCTCCAGTCCTCTCAGGTCGAGCCTGGTAGGTAGCTTGGCTGGAACCAGCCTCCTCTGACTGCCCGCCGACGGATTTAGTCTGATTTGAAGTCACTGAACAAACGGTCGCCTTCGGCCTTCATGCGCGAACACTCTCCAGCGCAGAAGCACAGAGCTCCTCACTCCTCATCAGCCACAACGCATCTGTCTTTGGCAACTTTGAGTACTCTCCCTCACACTGGCGCTACCCATTTTTTATTGGCTGGCTGAACATGCCAGTCACTTCTTCAGACTCTCAGTGGTGCGAAAAAGTGCCATGGCCCATAATACCTTTCCAAAATACAAGCAGTCCCTCTATTGGTCAGTCGACTTGGTAGGGTCCCAAGGCACTGATTGGTCCAATTCAGTAGTTCAGGACCAAAATGGAGAGGACAACTGACACAGCCTTTGCTGCAAAGAAAGGCAGGTTAGAACAATCACCTTATCATTATTAATTTACATCATCCCCACAAACAATCACATCCTCCAACAGAACTCCCTCTGCACCACTAGCGATAGCAAACAGGAGTTAATTTTCAGTGTCCCAAGAGGATTCAGCATACAAACACACAGTCCCCTCCATTTTAGTTACTTATGGCTGCAACAGGCAGCCCTTAAAGGGACGGTCCACGGAGCCTTTTAGAAGCGCTCAACTGTTCCCCATTTAAGCGGCTTTTATGCCGATAACCAGCCAGGCATGGAGCACAAACAAGCAACACAAGCAGCTCACCTGAGGAGCTGAGGAAGCCAATTTCAGCCTGATTACTTTGACAGCCCCCCAAGCTCACTGCCAACCGGCAGGCACTCGGGACAAACAAGCAACACAAGCAGCTCACCTGAGGAGCTGAGGAAGCCAAATTTCCAGCCTGATTACTTTCGAGGCAGCCCCCCCAAGCTCACTGCCAACCACGGCAGGCACTCAGGACAAACAAGCAACACAAGCAGCTCACCTGAGGAGCGGAGGAAACCGAATTTCCAGCCTGATTACTTTCGAGGTAAAGAGAGCCTCTTCTCTTCGTCTGGACGCCTGCAGGGGGGTGCTACCTGATGAACACTTATATTTTATGAACTTTGTTCCCTGTTCACCGCTGGGTGGGCTTGTTATTTGCTTTTCTTTGTGCTACTAATGCTGAAGTGTAAAGCTAGGGATTCACTGGGTGCCCTAGAGTTGCCTTGCTGATTATACCTTAAAGCCAGACATACTAAGCAGCTAATATAGAGCAGACTTGTTTAATTTTGTGGTATTGGATCTAATTGCTAATTACACCTTAAAGCCAGATATACTAAGCAGCTAATATAGAGCAGGCTTGTTTAATATTGTGGTTTTGGATCTAATTGTGCTTGTAACTGAAGGTATTAGGATAGCTGGGTCCTAGTGTGACCTCAATTTGGAATAGCCCTGTTTGCTTAGAGTGGAGCCCCTTTGTGTAAGTCACAACATTTTCTCCCACTGCATAGTAATGAGAGGCTTTGTTTTCTCCACTACATAGGCAGCCCCCCACCAAGCTCACTGCTAACCGCGGCAGGCACTCGGGATAAACAAGCAACACAAGCAGCTCACCTGAGGAGCTGTGGAAGCCGAATTTCCAGCCTGATTACTTTCAAGGTAAAGAGAGCCTCTTCTCTTCGTCTGGATGCCTGCAGGGGGGTGCTAGCCCGACGGCACTTCGCGCCGTCTGCCCCACCCACCTCAACCACCCACCCACCCAGGGGCGGCTGTCAATTTAAGGATCCACCCCCATGACATCACATCCGGTGACATCACGTCCTGTTGCCCAGAACCTATCTCCCCACTTTCCCATTTGCAGGTTATACCTGCTGGCCACTAGAGGGACCTATGCCCTCGCTACTTCTCTCCTACCTGTACAGTACTCCTTCCCTTGGATCTTGCTCACCACAATGTATTGGCCCTGCCTCACGCTCTGCCTGTGCCTATCCCCACTAGCAGTGCACTTGCCCACTTACCCCATCTACTCCGCACTGTGCCCTGGCACCCCTCCCTCCCTTGCTCCCTGAACCTGCTCTCTTGCCCCTTGGGACCTCTGTGTGTCTCGGTCCTCCTACCCTCCCTAGCTTCCTCCTCGCCTCAGGCACATCTGGTGTCTTCTTATTCTTGCCTTCCTTCCTGTACCACCCTGCCCACCCCTGCTCCCTTAACATCCCTTCCCCCCATGTCAATCGTAGGAAGCCTCTCACCATCTCCCAGCCCAGGTGTTGGTCATGCTACTACTCCTGTCAACAGGGAGCATTCATCCAAACCCTGGCCCGGTTTCCCGGGCTCCGCCCTAGCACCACAGGCCTGCCATGGTATCCATGAATATCTGTAGCCTTCTAAAAGTTTGACTCACTACAATGCCTGGTCACATCAATTAACCCTGATGTCATCACTCTGGTTGAGACTTGGCTGTGAGATCTCCCTGACTCCTGGTCTCCCTTTCTGGTCTTCACCCTCTTCCCGGTCGACCGTGTTGGAGACGTGGACGACAAGGCCGCGCTTATTTATGTCAAGGAATCTCTCCCCGTGACCAGCCCTGCCTACTCCAATCCTTGACCTCCGGGCCCAGGCACTTACGCTGAAACTAACCCCTGACCCTTTAAAGGGACCCCTTTATCTGACTACTGCATACGTGCCCCCCAGGGACCAAACGCAGGCCATTGCCTCTCTTACAGAATACCTTTCTTCACTACCTCCTTCCGCTGATCAGATTCTGGTGGGTGACTTAAATATCAGCTGGCTCAGCCCCTCCTCCTCCTCCTCCTCCTCTACCCATGACTCCTTTTCTGCAATAGACCTAACACAACTAGTTACCCAGCCTACCAGGACTAACCCCAAGAGAGGCTCCAGTACCCTGCTTGATGTGGTACTCACCAACCGCCCTAATCGGATCCCCAATGTACAAGTCCTCCCAGACTCTCTCAGCGATCACTCCCCCATTCTATTCCAATGGTCTTCCTCAGTCCCCAAACCCATAGCACAGTCCACATGCCGGCGGCGTCTAATACCTGGTGGTCTGACAAAACTTAAGGAACTTCTGTCCCAAATTGACTGGTCTCCTATACAGGCAACTCCTGGACATTGACACAGCTCTCCTTCTTTACCCGAACTTTAATAATGCCTGTGATATCTTTGCCCCAATGTCGACCCGCCGTTCTAAAAGGCAGAATGCCTCCTGGGTAACCCCAGCTTTGATCCACCAACTCAAACATAGGGACAACCTATGGCACTGTGCCATTGAGACTGGCTGGCCTAGTGACAGGCAGTTATATGCTGCCACCCGAAACAAGTGCACTCGGGCCATCAGAAAGGCCAAGTCTGAGCACTATCGGTCCTCACTCACAGCCTCATGGGGGAACCCCAGAACCTTCTGGGATAACATTAAACAGTTAAATGGGAGTGCACACTCCCCCACCCACCCAGATCAACATTAATGGCATGATCTCTTCAGACCCAGCCCTCATAGCCAACCACCTCAACACCTCATTCACTGACCTTAGCCCTATCCTCCCTACAAATTTTTTTGACCCTCCTCTCCCAGCGCCTGCCGTAAATCTTTCTCACCCTTATTTTCTCCTCCGCCGTGTTTCTGCCCAAGAACTTAGGCCGCACCTTGTCACTGCCCTCAAGAGTAATAGTACGGACAGTGACACCCTGGATCCGTGTATCCTACGGCTGGTCTCAGACACAGTCCTTACCCCAATCACGTGCCTCATCAACCACTCTCTTTGCCTGGGGAAGGTTCCAACTGCCTGGAAAGTCACCACTGTCACCCCTATCTTTAAATGTGGTGATAGGACTGTGGCTGGAAACTATCGGCCAATCTCCATTCTCTCTCTCTCTCTCCAAGGCCTTGGAAAAGTGGTAGCCTCTCAAATCTCTGACTACCTCTCCACCTACAATGTCCTATGTCCTGAGCAGCATGGCTTCCGGAGGGCAGCAGTACCAGCACAGCCCTCCCTAGAGTTCTCAGCTTTCTCCACTCTTCTAGACACTGGTTCTCTGGCTGGTGCGGTCTTCATTGACCTCTCTAAAGTTTTCCACACTGTCTCCCACCCCCTCCTTCTTGATGCCCTTAGTCTCTCTGGCTTTGCTGCTGGGCCTATCTCCTGGTGCACCAGGTATTTGTCTGACCGTTCACAGTGTGTAAAAATTAATGGGACCTACTCAGACATCTGTCCCATCTTTTCTGGGGTTACCCAGGGCTCCATTCTGGGCCCCTTACTATTCTCCCTTTACCTTAACACCCTTTCACGCTCTTGCTCAGGGAACATTCTATTGTACGCTGATGATGCAGTCATCTTTGCCTCAAGTCGTGAACCTATTGCCCTCCAGGACTCGCTGCAGAAGTCCTTTGCTGAAGCCAAGGACTGGTTCTAAGGAACATAGATTGGTGATAAATCTTAAAACAAAAACCATGTTCTTCACTCATCCCCAAAACAAGTCCTGCAACTTCAAACTCCTCATTCACTCTGGGCCTCTTTCCCACTGAACAAGTTTGCTCCTATAAATACCTAGGGATCCATTTTGACCCCTCCCTCTCCTTCCATGGACACATCGCTGCCTAGCCACTGCCACCAATATCCGATGAGCATCTTACATCGGTATAAACACTGCCTCCCGCGGCCTTCTCGACTCGTAGTCACCTCCTCTATCCTGTCCCTAGTGGACTGGGTGGACTGCCGGTGTATGGTGCTGCTGATCAGACCGCACCTACAAAATTCGCACTACTCTGGAAAAAGGCCTGCAGGTCCACTACTGGGGCACCTAGGCTAACACACACCTGTTCACTGTACGCCAGCACTGGTAATTTCTGATCTTGATGAGCGCCTCAAATATCTGACCTGTACCCTTACAAAAAACACCCTCCTTGGGCTATCCCTGCCTGGATTGACCACCACCATCCGCCGCTCTGTCCCACTAGTTCATACTCGGACCTCTGGGAAAACCTCTCTTGTTATCCCTAGAGCTAGGACCTCTCACGGCCAAAGAGCCTTCAGCTTTAGGGCCCCCTCCTGGTTCAACACACTGCCCCCCTCCATCTCCGAAGCTCCAACTATATCGTGCTTCAAAACGTCCTTACGGAACCACCTTGTTAACACCCGAAGCTGTAATTGCCACTAGTCAAAGCCGTACTCAATACTAATGACAAAGCTTACTACTAAGCTGCTAAGGACAACATAACTCTGGTATTGTTTGCATCAATCTTACCTGTACCAGCTTGTTTGTATCTATGTCTTAAGTTACTGTTATACTGTGTATTTTCGTGTGTCTTACTGTGACAGGGTACCTTTGTAAATGAGCCTATGGCTCAAAGGTTTTCCAAACTGCTGTCTAAATAAGTAAATAAATAAAATAAATAAAACAAGCTCCAAGAAAGCGTTCACGAACCCCCATTCACAAGGGGGATACATAAATATATACATACATACATACATAAATACATACATACATACATACAGTATATACATACATACATACATAAATATATATATACATAAATACATACATACGTAAATATATACATACATACATACATACATAAAATGCTTGGGTGCATCAAAAGGGCGGTGACCAGCAGAGCAGCGGATGTAATCTTACCGTGTTGGAAGGCCTTGGTTAGGTCCCAACTTGGAATACTGTGTGCAGTTCTGGGCTTGTCAATGCAGAAAAGATATTGAGGCGGTAGAGAGGATACAACTTGGGGCCACCAAAGTAATCAGGGATATGGAGATAAAAGTTATGGAGAGAGGCTAGAGGCCCTTAACATGTTCATGCTGAAGAAAAGGAGGCTGTGTGTGTGTGTGGGGGCGGGGGACATGATTCCAGTCTTCTGCATTCTAACGGATATCGATAGGGTAGAACAGACAGATTTTTGCTATGGTGTGCTAAAGCAGTATAAGGGGACACACCCTGAAACTCAAATGTGGTGTATTCAGGGTAACTTTAGGATGAGTTTTGTTCCCCAGAAAGTAGTGAACTTATAGATTAGCCTACCTGCAGAGATAGTAACATGAAGGCAGTACAGACATTCAGGGTAAGTCAGGAAACTTTTCTGCTTACCAAGGGAATTACAGTAGCTCTGATAAAAAAAAAAGTTTGTAGCATGACTTGTCCTGGTCAGAAGGTGTCGTGAGGTTGATGGTTTGCACTTAAATCATCTAGTGCATTAATAAAATTATTCAGGTACAACCTCAATGCACATTACGGTGTGAAGCTTTGTCTGCAACTCCCTACTGAAAATGGTGACAATATAAAAAGTATTATACACAGCAGTCAGGACTGCATTCATGGACAAGGAAGTGAAGTATCATTTCCTAAGGCAGATCCTAAATATTGCCTTTTAAAAGGGTGACACTCTTTTAGTGTGATGCCAGACTATAATGTAAGAATTAAAGTCTACTTACAGTTTATGTTACATGTACAGTATAAAAGACAAGCATTTGTCAATGCCGAATGTTTGCTTGCT
The DNA here is from genome assembly GCA_016271365.2 of Neoceratodus forsteri. Lineage (NCBI taxonomy): Eukaryota > Metazoa > Chordata > Ceratodontiformes > Ceratodontidae > Neoceratodus > Neoceratodus forsteri. The sequence continues at coordinate 245,905,016 of CM057451.1, forward strand.
GGTATTGGCAGTGGTAGTGTAGAAGTTACAGAGCTGCGTAATAGGAATGGCAGTGAAGTATTGAACTGAAGCCAACCCCATCACCACCCTGCAGAGAGTGACAGGCATTGGGGTGTGCGTTTGGGTCGTCAGGCATAACGGCCACGCCATTTCACCACACCCCACTCTGCAGAGACTGACAAGTGGCACGTGTTCCTTGGGGTCTTTGGCCCTTATGCACACCCCATTTCATTAGGAAAAACAGTGAGATGGGTGCGATATAGGAGAATGGGGTGAAGTTTGGGGCCGAAGAGTCCAAGGCATACCTCGATGCCTCTCAGTAACTGCAGGGTGTGGAATGGTATGAGCATCACAGGCAAGAATCCCAAGTCACACCCCTGATTCCTGTCATTCTCTAGAGGGTTGGGCGATTTAGTTGAAAAGCCTAATACCTCAGGCATTCGTTGGAATTTTCACTCCAAATTTTCAACATGTTTGTTTTGTGACCCCACCTCATGAACAGGGGGAATATCAGTTTGGTAGCCGAAAGCTGCTTATGCACAGTGACTACGGCATTTAGCACCACAGGTGCAAAAATATTCCGAACAGGATGTAAAAATTGACAGCTGTACTCTTTCATGGGGAGGTGTAAAAATGGCTATGTTGCAAATGTGTAGTAAAAATATTTAAAAAAATGGTGAAGTCACAGCGTACATAGAAACTGTGCAATGCACACCCGTAATATAATTAGGTTGGGGATTTTTTATAGCAGATTGTCAACTCAGGCATTTTGGTGCCTCCGATCATGAACAGTGTCACTGTGATTTTCTTTATCTGTGCGAACAATGATTTCCCACAGCGACCACGCATCTCTGCACTGAAAGTGTGAAAACACTGCCGACCATGTTGTGAAAAATGGCAGCTGTACTGTTCATAAGGAAGTGTGGAAAGATGCCACTAGTGAAAATCTGGACTGAAAATATTACAAAGTCATGAACTAACGAGGATGCGTGGAAACTGCACAATGCTCACTCATAACAGTCATTTATGGACTTTGTCTCCAAATTTTCAACATTGCCATTTTAAGCCCTCTGCTCATGAACAGTGTAACTGTGATTTTCTTAATCTGTCCTAAACAGTGCTTTCGCACACCAACAGCACCATTGTGCGCAATATTGCGATAACACATTTTGGGTGACATATGAAAAATTGCAGCTGTACTGTTCATAAGGAAGTTTAATAAAAAGGACATGTTGAAAATCTAGAGTGAAAATATTAAATTTGCAAACTTACGAGCATGCATAGGAACTGTCATTTTTAGAAATGTTTTCACCAAATTTTCAAGATAGCCATTTTAAGGCCTCTGCTCATGAACAGTGCCACTGTGGTTTTGTTAATGTGTCCCATACATTGAGTTTGCACACCGACTGAGCCATTGTGCGCTACATGGGTGGAAACACGTTTTGGGCAGGATGTGAAAAATGACAGCTGTACTGCTCATAAGAAGGTGTGGAAAAATGGCAGTGTTGAAAATCTGGAGTGGAAATATTTAAAATTCGCAAACCTATGAGCGTGCGTAGGAACTGCGCAACGCACGCCCGTAAAACAGTCATTTTTAGGAATTTTTTCACCAAATTTTCAACATAGCCATTTCAAGACCTCTGCTCATGAACAGTGTCACTGTGATTTTCTTAATTTGTCCAGTACATTGATTTCTGACACTGGACTGGGCGCCATTCTCATGCTACATGGTAGGAAACACATTTTGGGTGAGATGTGAAAATGACAGCTGTACTACTCATAAGAAGGTGTGGTGAGATGGCAATATTGAAAATCTGGAGTGAAAATATTGAAATTTCGCGAACTTACGAGCCTGCGTAGGAACTGCTACAACGCACGCTAGTTAAACAGTCATTTTTTGGAATTTTGGCACCAAATTTTCAGCATGGGGGTTTTGGGCCCCCTTCTCATGAATGATGTCACTGTCATGGCGGTATTTGGGCCCAAAGGGTGATTTCGCAGTCACTGCGCAAAATCACCCTTCGGGCCTGAATAACACCATGACAGTGACATCATTCATGAGAAGGGGTCCCAAAACCCCATGTTGAAAATTTGGTGCAAAAATTCCCAAAAATGGCTGAGATATGCAATAAACTTGAAACCCCCCTATCTAGCCCATTATACAGCTTACCGGCATTTCCTCAGTTCGCGGTCGGCTTTGAAGAGTGCAGACGTGTTCCCGGTCCACCGAAGATCGTCACGCCGGAGTCCAGAGGTAAGTATGGGGTGAGGGGGGGTGGGGAGGCTGGGCGCAGTGGTGGGTGCGGGTTGTGGGAGGGGGTCGGGAGACGCCGCCGGGACAGTTTTTGTCTTACAGGTAAAACAAATTAAAAAGGCGTCGTGGACGATTTGCCACGCTGGTGGAAGGCTCAGCGTGGCACAAAGACTTTGGGGGAGCCTTCGGCAGGCGAGATTGGGCATCCCGTCGGCTAAATCCTGATTGCCACACTGGGGTGGGCTCCCAGCGTGGCACCAAGTACTGGGAGGATGGAGCGATGCAGCTCGGCCGGCGGGGATTGGGCACCCGTCGGCTATACACTGCTGCGGGGGCGCGCACGCCTGCGGCTGGGGGAGGAGCTGCGCGTGAGCAGCTTCTTATCGCTGCTCACTCAAGCGTAGCTCCCCCTTTCAACTGTATGCCACTACATTTTGGAGCGTGTCATAGACAGCTCCAAAATGCATTGGCTTACAGGGGCCGCGCCTGCCAGCACACTGCCTGAATTGGAGGAGGAGGTGACACACCTCCGAAATCTCCGATGACGGCACTATGTTTCTTGCACATGCGTGCAAGCAAACATAAAAATGACCCACAAGTAGTCCAACAGCTAGTTGATCTAGAAACTCTGTAAGAGATGCTGAAAAATATTTGCATTTAAAGTAACTAATGTCACACTTGTTTTCAGTAATCTTTTCCTTGTCATTGATCTGGATTTAGTTTGGTGCAGGATTAGAATAATATAAGTATGAGAAGCTGACACTTTGAAAGCAGGGTTAGGAGGAACACACTTGAATAGATCCGGTGTCAAAAAATAAAATCTGAAATGGGAAACTAGAGGGATAAAATAATGAGCAATCATTCTTGAGAGACCGGGTCTTTTGTAAGTAAAAGAATGTCTTCCACCTCAACAGAGCTTGACACACACAGAACCATCCAAAGCTTGACAGTGCGTTTTGATGTGCTGTGCTGTTGAAACTGGTTCTGTCAGAAAGGTTGCAGCACTTTTTGCCCTGAGATGACACTTTAATCCTTGCTCCTGCAGTTGAAAGCTTTGATGGTTGCAAAGTCTAATACTATAAAAATCTTGCCTTCCAGTCTGAGATTTACATAGTGTATAGATGCTCTGTTTTACAGGTAAGGCCTTTCATTGCATTGCATCTCACAATATCATATTCGTGTTTCCTACCTCTTCATTTCTGTCTTCTTAATGCCTCTCTTTTCTCCTCTTCTTTGCCCTTCTCTATGAACAGATACATATAAGAAAGAAAAAATATTTCCACCCTATTAGAAAGAAGTATATGCCTCTTGTGGAGCCCGCCAGGATGCAATGCAGTGTCACAGCTTCCTGAATGACGAAAGGGATCAACTACCCTTGAGTTTGACTAGCTTCTTGTAGTAACTCTGCTACAGAATTCTGCAGTATTGCGTTGCATCCTAGTGGACTCCTGTTGCAGTTGGTGTCTTGGCAGATGAAGTATATTACAACAAGCGGAAAAGAAGCATAAAATCTGGCATAAGGGAATATATTGTTGTCCATCAAAAAGGATATGTAACCAGAAGTCAATCAGTGCTACTGTATGTAAGCAATTTATATTCCTCAAAGTGATCCAAAGACTATCAAGAGTTACTTACAAAAAATCATACGGTAATACATATTGAGTTTTCCATTGTAGCTTAAGAAATGAACCAAATACAAGTGTCGTTTTTTTTTGAGGGAGGGGGCACTTTTTGTGACAGAGTTAGTGGTGCTTGAAAATTATGTAGCAATTTCTTTAGACCTTGTAACAGTGAGGGTAAGGAGATAATGTAGGATAATAGGAACATAGGAAAGTGACAATAGAAAAGGCCCACCAGGCCCACCCAGTCTGCCCAATATGTCTAGATTGCATGTTTATATATATATATATATATATGTATGTGTATATGTCAACTCTTTGCATCCTGGCACTACCACTGTAAAGTCTGAAGAACTCTATTGCAATGGTTGTAGCCACTTGCTGAACTGTATGTAAGACCGGAAGGAAATCTGTTCTGGTCCACCCATTGTCTGTGTTAAAATATTATTGTATCTGGCATCCTGCAAGCAACTTCATCTTGTTCCTGGTCAATCCACTGTTGTATGTCATATTGCTGTTTTTGTTTATTGCTGCACACTATGTATGTACTCCATCCCCCGTCACACCTGGAATCGGCGTTGGCTCAGCGTGCCTTTCCTGGTTATCAATTGTTTAAATTAAAAATACATAGGTATTATATATATATTTATTTATTGTCAGTGTCAGTGGCTCAGTAGGTAGCACACTCGCCTCTGAGGCCGGGAGATCAGAGGGCTGTGGGTTCAGTTCCCACATCTGGCACTTGGGTTAATATCCCAGTACTGACACTGTAATGCAGCATGAGAGGGGTGCTGCATTTCTGAGGTGCCGTCTTTCGGATGAGACGTTAAACCAAGGTCCCATCTGCCTGGATTGGTGGTAGTTCAGGTGGATGTTAAAGATCCCATGGCACTTATCGAAAAGAGCAGGGGAATTTCCCAGGTGTCCTGGCCAAATTTCCCTCATTCACTAAAAATACCACAAACAGCTTAATCTGGTTCAAGGTCAGTTGGCATTCATCTGTATCCCCCTCCCCCGGGGTCGTGCCTGAAAATAGGCAGGATTTGTCTAGTGCACTTACCCGGTCAACAAAAGCTAAATAATAATATATGTAATAGATAATCCACTCTAGGGTGTACAGTTGTGCTCTGATATACGCACGCCTTGGTGTGTGTTGTGACACACGAGGCCGCAGGCTGAGTGCGTTCAACCACCCAAGGTATGCATATATCAGAGCGTGACCGCACACCCTAGATTGGATTATCTATCTTATAAAATGGAAATAAATATTTTTGGGGGAGAGCAAAAAAGTAGTCCCTATCTGGCATGAATAAATTATTTGCTACCAAAAGTTCAAAGTAAGACTGACCGTCTTGAAGAATTGAAACAAAAAGAGGTTTATATTTCTATTTATTTTCCTTTACTATTTTTAGAATAAAGTCGTCCTCTTTACAGGGAGGAGAACGAGTAGGGAGCACTTTCACTTTTATTAGTGATATGTACCGTGACCGAGCGTGGTCAGTAATGGTAAGCAATATGCAGGCAGACACTGAAAGCAAGTCCCTTGTTGTTAAAAACACAAAGTAATTGTGTATTTTACATTATTTTTTATTTAGAATGCTCTAAAACAAGATGCCAGCTGAAGGGAGTGAAGAGCGAGTAGACTGTACTTTCACTTTTATTACTGACATGTAGCGTGACCGAGCGTGCTCAAAAGTGATAAATAATATGCAGCCAAACAGTAAAACTAAGTCACTCTCTGTACTAAAACAGCAAAGAAACTGTGCACTTCATGTTATTTTAATTTAGAATCCTGTAAAAAAGCTGCTGCCTGAAGCAAGTGGAGAGCTAGCACAGAGTGAGAGTGTCGTCAGCGTCAGAGAGGTATCGCAGGGCAGAGCGAGTGTTGTTCTGACTCCCTGTAAAACAAGATGATAAAGTGCAAAAATCACAGTACAATACTTTAACATAGACAAATACCTCAGGCAGTGTAACTTTGCTGAAACAAACAGATCTGATTAATTTAGGGGGATATAACAAGGACAGGAGGAAATCAGGTTAATTAGTTTAAACGCATTAATAATCACAGCACTGTGCACATATTTCAGAATCCCAAATGTCCCTAATGTCACTCTTAATGGGTACCCAGGCAATAAGAGGCTAGCCTATTTGGTGCAGCTGGTTGGGGCCCTGAAGATGGAGAATGCATGCACAATACCAAAACTGTAATTCGGAGCCGGTTGGCTCAGTTCGTGAAGCAAAAAAAAACAAAACAATTAGATGACACACTTGCAATTCGATAAACTGATAGCAGGGAGCTACCCTGCTTGCACTTACAGCCCAATACTGTTTTTTTGTTTATGTTTTTATTTAGTTATTTAACCAGGTGAGACACACAAAGCTGAAAGCTTTTTTACAGGCGCAACCTGGGAGCACAGGGAAGTTAACTGACTTGCTCAGGGTCACACAGTATGCAAGTGGAAGCTGTGGGATTCAAACCCAGGTCTGATCTGCTGGATGTCACCAGATTTGCAGCTCAGAGCCTTAAACCACTGCACTATACTGCCTCCCTAAAACTTAATGGGAGATAGGTTGTCCTGGATTGCCAGGAGGAACAGACCATGTGAGCAAGATCCTTGTGACTGGACCCCAATGCAGTTTGGAGCAAATGGATGTAGTCTGGATTAAACTGGGGTTTACTTCAAGCTTCATGCACTCAATTCACTGTACAGGGGATTTGAAACGCGAGTCCCCACAAGCACTACACACATTTATATGTTAAAGGAATGTACTATACCAGGCAGGCTGCTTCTCTATCCCGATCGCAATTACTGCACAATACCCGGGAGAACACACAGCAGATTCAGTTCCTGACAGACCGAGTGCGATTCAGCAATTTCTCCAGTCTTCTACAGGGTGAGTCTGGTTTCTACTCTTCAGATCTCCTTGATTCTCTTCACAGGTCAGATTGAGTCCAAACAAGCACTTGCACAAGCTGCAGACCGAAACTTGGGGCCTTACACGCGTTTCCCGACTAAAACTGCGGACCGAAGGAGCACAGGGCTCCTTCCCTCTTCACTGCCAGAGCTAAATTGAAATTCCAGTAGATAAAAACAGGGCACTTCCTTTGAGTTCCTCCCAGTTCTTGGCTGGTTTGGCTGTCACTCACGATAAACTCCCACTGTTGGTGCAAAAAGGCCCAGAAGTCCAAACTACAATTCCCAGAAGCATCTGCCATACAGTCCCATTGTGGCTGGCTCAAGAGGAGAGTCCCAAGTTCTAATTTGCCAGCAGCAGGCTCCACTTCAAAAGGTCCCCCATGCTGATTGGTCCAGTTCAGCAGTTCAAAACTAGAATGGGGGGACTAGGCAAATACAGTTCTGATTGCAAATAAAAGCAAGTTAGACAAACTGTATTTTCATTATTACTCTAAATGATTTCTGGCAAACAGTTACATCTTTCAGATAGGCTCCCTTTGCACTCCTAGTGACTGAAAAAACAAAGCAAATTGGCAGCAGCTCGAGTGGGACTCAAGCGTAGAAACACACAGTCCCCCCATATAAACTAATTATGTCTGCAAGCTGACAGCTCTTAAAGAGACAGTACCAGAGGCTCTAAAAGCACTCACAGACAAATGGCTTAAACGCCAAACACCATTCAGGCTTAGAGCATTCAAGCAAGCTCCTGGAAGTCTTTTGGGAACCCCCATTTGCAGGGGGGGTTACACCCTTCCTGGCCTGGGAAGACTTGACGTCCACGTCAAGCAAGTACCTCCATAAGTTTCAACTGCAACCATATACGTTTGCATCAGGATCACATTAGGCTCATACATGTAATCATCAGTCAATATATCACTTTACCAGAAACACATTTCTGAAACTTTGCAGTACGTCACTCTTTACACAGTATTACACACACATTGTACCATAACTCAGGTTATTACCTCTTGTACATGAAACCTGAAGAGAGGGGGCTCTTCCCTATTAGCTACCTTGGGGCTGGATGGGGCAGGGGCACCATACCTAGAGGCCAACACAAGTAACTTGGAGTTAGCACTGACGGTCAGTTTGGGCAATGAGCTCTGGGACACATACACTCCTTTATGGACAACATTGAGAGGCAGGTCCACAGGCCTCCCAGGGGAGTCATAACTGAGGTGCACCACAGGCTTTACAGCTCGACCTGTCTTTCTAGGGGGAACTGTTACAGTCTCTGCACTCTGAGCCTCATTTTCAGCATTGTCCTCACTTGTCAGGGGAGTCTCCATAGGGGTAGAGAGGCTAGAACTTGGGGCACTTTCAGCTCCAGGAGTTATAATCTCTGAGTCCACAACATTGGGCTCACATGGAGAGCTTTCGGACACTGGCAGTGGACTATCAGGGCACTCAAAATACTCTTCTCGTTCTGGTGTATCACTAGTCTGTTCCAGTCCATCATTTTCCTCCCCTGAAAGCTCAAACAGTTCAACCATACACAATGATTCCATTTCATCTGACTTGATGCTTTGCACTTCACTTCCTGGGAGCATTGGCTTCAAGGACGAAGCTGGGGGCTTAGACAGTCCAGAAGGCCCAGCTTCATCTCCAGTATTGACTAGAGGATTGCCCTGAAACAATTGACTCAGTTCGTAAGAAGGGTAGTATTCAAAGTCACTTTCCTCTGATATGGACTGACAGTCATGCTCAACTGGGACTTGTGGAGGGGAACACTTTAACTCAGCTTCTGTAGGTGCAGACTTTCTTGATTTTTTCTTAGCAGCAGCTATAGTCACTGGTCCAGAGGGGGCATCTTCTGGGGGCTCAGACTCAGTCAAGATTTGTCCAATGGGCAGTAAATTGTTTCTATGCATTGTTTTCACATCTTTTGAATTATTCTCAGGCCTTATTTTGTACACTGGCAGATCATCTAGTTTGCCCACTACAATGTGAGGGAGATGGTGCCATCTGTCAGCAATCTTGTGTTTGCCATGCAGTCCCAGATTTCTTAGCAGTGCCCGATCTCCCTCCTGGAGTTCCTGTACTTTCTCCTTTTTATCATACCTTTCTTTATTGGACAGATTTCTTTTGGCAGCCATGGTTTGAGCCAGTTGGTACGCATGATTTAGCTGGGCCTTTAACTTTTGCACATACTGTAAATAGTTGTCAGCTTGAACCCCATCAGGAGAGACCCCAAAACACACATCTACCAGCAGTCGAGCTTCTCTTCCAAACATCAGGCGGTAGGGGGAGAACCCAGTGGCATCACTTTTGGTGCAGTTATAAGCATGTACCAGGGTCCTAATTTGTTGGCTTCATTTAGGCTTGTCCTTTGGATGTAGGATGCCCAGCATATCTAGCAAAGTGCGGTTGAAACGTTCAGGTTGTGGGTCCTCCTGGGGGTGGTAAGGGGTGGTTCTGGACTTTCGCACTCCCCACAGAGAAAGCATCTCTTTGACCAGACGACTCTCAAAGTCTCTCCCTTGATCAGAATGGATTCTTTGTGGAGCCCCATAGTGAACAAAAACGTTTTCTACAAGTACTTTGGTCATAGTGGATGCTTTCTGGTCTTTGGTTGGGAAATCTTTGGCATATCTCGTAAAATGGTCAGTGACCACCAGCACATTACTAATATTTCTTTGATCTGACTCCAAACTCAGAAAATCAATACAGACCAGCTCCATGGGTGCACTGGTGGTGATGTTAACAAGGGGGGCAGCCCTCTGGGGCAAAGCTTTCCTCTGTAAGCAGCGACTACAAGTTCGAATGTGTTGCTCTACATCAGCCCCCATCTTAGGCCAATAGAATCTGGATCTCACCAAGTCAAGTGTTCTGTCTATACCAAGGTGCCCCATGTGGTTGTGCAAGGACCTCAGTACTGAGTCTCGAAAGGCAGTGGGCAGCACTAGTTGTTGTTTGTCGACTTGTCCCCCTCTGTCTACTGTTTCTCTGTACAACAGTCTGTTGATCAGTTTCAACTTAGGACCTTCTTTGTATAACAATGCAGTTCTCAAATCAGTGGAGCGTAATTTGGACACATCTTTTCCTGCATAGAGGGCTTCTAAAGCTGATTTGATCATGGGATCATGGGATTGAGCCCGCTGAATACTGTCATTGTCCAGCTGAGGCAGTGCACCAATGTCTATTGCAGAAAAGTGGCAATAAGCAGCAGGTATGCAAATCTCAGAGGGTCCCAAACAATCCACCATACAGTCCACTGCGTCCGTGGACATTTGTTCCTCCCTGTCAGACTTCTGGCAGAGTGCTCGAATATCAGGTTCTGATAGTCTGACCCAATCATTCTGGGGAACAGGCCTCTGGTAGAGAGCATCAGCATCTATGTGGTTCAGGCTTGCTCTGTATTCAACAGCATAGTCGTATGTAGATAATGCAGAAAGCCATCTATGGCCAGTGGCATCCAACTTAGCTGAAGTCTGCACATAGGTCAAAGGATTATTGTCAGTTTTTACTAGTATCTTAGCCCCATACAAGTACTTGTGAAATTGGTCAACAGTAGCCCACTTCAAAGCTAAGAACTCTAACTTATGTACAGGATAGTTCTTTTCAGATGGAGTCAGGCTTCTACTGGCAAAGGCCACTGGTCTCAAGCCATTCTCGTGCTCTTGGTACAACATAGCCCCCAACCCTTGCAAGCTAGCATCAGTGTGCAGGACATAAGATTTTCTTGGATCGGCATAGGCCAGCACTGGAGCGTGGGTAAGTTGATATATGATCTCATGAAAAGCAGTCTCACAATCAGGAGTCCAGTGGGCCCCAAATACTTCACTTAGATGAAAATACACTCTTTCAGTCTCCAGGGACGCTGACATTTGGTATTTTTGGTATGTTGGGGGATACCCTTGAGTAAGGTTAAGTAAAGGGCGGATCACTCTTGAATAGTCCTTGATGAAATGCCGATAATAACCACAGAATCCCAGGAATCTTTGCAGTTTTTTTAGATTTTTGGGCTGTGGCCAGGTGGTCAAGGCCTCAACTTTACTTGGGTCGGTCTCTATTCCCTCGGTGGATACTATGTGTCCCACATACTTTACTGATGTTTGAAAGAATTGACACTTATCAATGGACAGTTTAAGGCCACAGTCTTCCAGTCGGTCCAGTACCTTGAATAATCTGCTCTCATGTTCCTCCAGTGAGCTGCCAAACACAATAACCTCATCTAGGTATGCCAGGCACTCTAGTAAGTTCATGTCCCGCACTGCACACTCCATCAATCGTTGAAAAGTGGCTGGGGCCCCTGAAATCCCTTGTGGCATCCTCATGAATTCATAGAAGCCAAGTGGACAGATAAAGGCTGTCTTCTCACGGTCCTCTGGGGCCATCAGGATCTGGTAGTACCCACTGCGGAGATCCAGCACAGAGAACCACTTGCTCCCGTTTAGGCAGTCCAAAGCATCCTGAATGCGGGGCATTATGTACTGATCAGGGATAGTCCACTGGTTTAAAGTGCGATAATCCACGCACATCCTTACTGTCCCATTCTTTTTTCTCACTACCATAATGGGGGACGCATAGGGGCTTCTGGATTCTTGTATTACACCAGCAACTAACATCTCTTGCAGATGCCGTCTCACATCATCTATGTCAGCAGGTGCCAGGCGTCGAGACCTCTCAAGAAATGGTCTTTCATCATGCAACCGGATATGGTGCTCAGCTCCTTGCGTGCATCCTATGTCCCATTCCTTTAAAGAAAACACCTGGTCTCTCTGGGCAAGCTTCTCACTGATCCTCACTTTCCATTCAGCTGGCAAGGGGGAGTCACTAAAATCAAACAAGTCAGGCGTTACTCTGTCATTCTTCCCCGAACTCTTGCTGCTGGGTAGCACTGCAGTGTCTGCACAATGCACATTAGCCAGGGTGCAACCTCTATTTACTCGAATCTCTCTGTCAGGCACATTATGAACTTGAACCATTACCCTTCTGGCATAAGCATGGGCTCTAGCAGGCAAAATACTAGGCTTGACCAGCAGTTCCTCCGGAAATTTTCCATCACCTGGTGCATCCAACATTAATATTTTAGTCTTGACATCCTTTCTGATACGGACCTCTCCCTGTAAGGTACACTGGGCATTTGGCACCAGGATCAGAGACTCAGAATCCTTCTTCCAGACAATTCCAACTGGTTCCTCTAGTTCTGCTGTTTCAACATCTCTCTGTGCCTCATAGGCCTTCTTAATCAAGGCCGGAATTCTTAAAGCTCTACTAGTCCTTGACCTCTGTTTTTCATAACACAATTGTGCCAGCCATCCAAACATATGTGCATTAGTCCCAATTAGTAGAGGAACCCCATCATACAGTCCAGTAGGGGGACACACTAAGGCCAGGGTCTCTTTTTGCTTGGCCACTCCAGCCAAAGAGGTGGGAAAAGACAGCCAAATTCGGATATATCCTGAGTAGGGGTAGATCTTCTCACTTAACCCCCAGACATGCAGCCCCTCCAACGGTTGTAAGGGTAAGTCAGACAAATGCTTCTAATACCAGTCTTGGAACATAATTGTCACTTGGGAGCCACTGTCTAATACAGCTCTTGTAGACTCTCCATTCACCTTTACAGTGGTCTCCATGGAGGGACCCACTATTCTGGACCATTCTGGAGAGGCGGTAGCAGGGGCCTGGGCAACTGACCTTGCCACAAAGGGATGTGAGTTAGCATTTTTGGGGCCCTCACTGGGATCATTGCGTGCACCCCTTAACCACTGCTTTGTTCTCCTAAGCTCTCCTTGTAGCTTATATGCAACTTTGTCTGTGTCTTTTGGGGACCGGCATTCTCTCTTCATGTGCCCATCCTTCCCACAATTATAACAAAACATACTTTCTGGAGTTTGAGCTGGCTGAGGCATCACACTGGGAGCCAGGGCGGGGGTACTACTAACTGGAAACCTTGGTGCCATCTCTGTCTGCAGCGTGATAAGCATTTGGAGACATCTCGTCAATTTCCCCACTTCCATGGTCAAGACATCGAGTTTTGAGCTGTTGTCAGCAGGAGATGCATGGGTGGGTACTCCCACCCCCATAGCAGATGCAGTCGGATGAGGGTCGGGGCCTGTACTTGCAGGAGCGGCCTTCATAAAGAGACTGTTTTTTATTTCTCTGAACTCTCTCAACAGTTCGCCCCATTGTGGCATATCTTTTTCCTTCTCAGAGCATTCATTAACTGCCAACATCTGCCCCTGAACTTCACTTGATGGGTCACCCTCAGTCACTCGGGTCATAGCCACAGCTATTGGTGCAAGTCCCTCCCGAGGTTGCCTTTTCTCAACTCCTCGAATTTCTCTCATTAGCTCATCATAGGAGGGTGGGGATTCCTGTCGATTTGCCAGGCGTAACTGAAGCAACAGCAGTTCTGAGAAGGGGCAGACTTAAGGATCCTGTCCAGCTTGGTTTGGTCCAGTTCAGTCGCTGGCAAACTACCCTTTCTGAGGCATTCTTGCAACAATTTTTCCAGCCGAGATACATACACAGACAACAACTCCCCTTGGTACTCTTGTGCATTTATTACTCTCCACCACAGGTCCTGATCAGAATCTGGGCTCCCATACACATTCTCCAAGGCCTCAAGATAGTCCTGTGCAGTCGCTTCAGGGTTACTGGCCCGTTTAGCATGGATGGTAGCCAGGGCAGGACCTCGGAGGCTCTCACTAACCCTCTTTCACTTTTCGGCTTCCGAGCATTGCCATTCTAGCACTTGGGGGGGCAACATAGTCTATCCAGGTCTCCCAGTCATCCTCCCCTTGGGGGGTGGGGAGGGTGCCAGAGAAGATCCTCAACCTTCGGTAAGAGTCGTGACTAATGGCAGGTGCAGAAATAGGAGCCTGCATTGGTTCAGCCACCATTACGGGTACTGGAGGGGGAGAGGGTGTTGGGGGACGAACACCCCCAGGTGGCAAGAATAGTTTCTTCAAGTCCTCCACAGTTTTCCCTTCCCCCAGCAACCATTTAGCAAATTTCTCCTCAAAAGTTTCAGATAATGGTGGAGGCTCATTCCCCGCCCCCGGGTCTTTACTGTCCTTAGTTATCACTCTCCAGGCAGTGAGGGCTCCCTCTGGGGTAATAGTCTGTGGCACTTTGGAGCTATCTATGGGATCCTTAAACTCTACTAGGGCCAGGAAAGTGTGTGTGAGCAGATTAGCATGCCGACCCACCACCACCACCACCACAGGATTTTGTAACCCTTCCACCTTGGAAAGTACTCCCTGTACAGTGTCCATATTGATACCCTGGGGGATGTCCAGGATAAGCATAGCATTTTGGGGGTCGCTGTCCTCCCCAGTACACCACTCCCACCAGCCAGTGCACAGCCACTTCTGTCGGGGTACCCATTTATTTTATTTTTTTTTCTTAACAGTGGTTCGTATGTAACCCCCCTGCAAATGGGGGTTCCCAAAAGACTTCCAGGAGCTTGCTTGAATGCTCCAAGCCTGAATGGTGTTTGGTGTTTAAGCCATTTATCAGTGAGTGTTTTTAGAGCCTCTGGTACTGTCTCTTTAAGAGCTGTCTGCTTGCAGACATAATTAGTTGTATGGGGACTGTGTGCTTCTCTGTTTGAGTACCACTCGAGCTGCTGCCAATTCACTCCATTTTGCAGTCACTAGAGTGCAAAGGAACCTATCTGAAAGATGTAACTGTTTGCCAGAAATCATTTACAGTAATAATGAAATTACAGTTTGTCTAACCTGCTTTCTTTGCAGTCAGAACTGTGTCTGCCTAGTTCCCCATTCTGGTTTTGAACTGCTGAACTGGACCAATCAGTGTGGGGTAAGCTAGCTCTAAAATGGTGCCTTGGACGAATCAGAACTTGGACTCATAATCTGAGCCAGCCACAAGAGGATTGTATGGGCAGTGACTCTGGGAGATGTAGTTTAGACTTGGGGGCTTTTTGACCAACAGCAGCAGTCTATTGTGAGTGACAGCCAATCCAGTCAAGAACTGGGAGGAACTCAAAGGAAGTGCCCGGTTTTGTCTGTTGGAGTTTCAGTTTTAGATCTGGCAGTGAAGGGGAAAGAACCCCTGTGCTCCTTCAGTGCACAGTTTCAGTCAAAAAACGTGTGTAAGGCCCAGAGTTCCGGTCTGCAGCTTGTGTAACTGCTTGTTAGGACTGAATCCGTCCTGTGAAAAGAATCAAAGGATCTCTGAAGAGTAGAAACCAGGCTCACCCTGTAGAAGACTGAAGAAATTGTTGAATTGCACTCGGTCTGTCAGGAACTGAATCTGCTGTGTGTTCTCCGGGTATTGTGCAGTAGTGCGATCGGGATAGAGAAGCTGCCTGGTATAGTACTTTTTTTTTTACCATATAAATGTGTGAAGAGTCTCGTGGAGCTCAAAAGTAGCCCTGCTGACGTTGAAGGACCCTATCTTGTTTGGAGGTCGTGAGTACTAATTCAGGGTCGCTCCTGTTGAATTGCCACATTAAATCCAAATGGAATCACTGTACTGCTGACTGTTTAAGCTAATTTTCTTTTCACTGTGTGAAAGGGCCCTACCAGCTGCCACAGTTTGGACTAGCCACTAGGGTTTGGGTACCCAGGGACAGTAACTGGTAGGGATAGCCCTGCACAGAGCCATAGGTAGATAGTAAAGTGATAAGCTAATTAACCTGATTTCCCCTGTCCTTGTTATATCCCCTAAATAAATCAGAGCTGCTTGTTTCAGCAAAGTTATACTGCCTGAGGTATTTGTCTATGTTAAAAGTACTGTACTGTGATTGTTGCACTGTATCTTATTTCACAGGAGGTCCCAGTGCGGAACCAGACCTAGGGGTAAGTGTATACTGTGAAGGTAATTCTGATATATTGTGTGGGCCACTAGTGGGAAGAAAGCGGGGTTGCAGTGTCCCAGAGGGCTGTGACCAAGTTAGTTTAACTCTTGCAAACCCTGACCTCTGGGTGGAGGCACCCGCCATTGGATCCAGGCCCCTCAACCTGTTAGTGGCAAATCAGGCAGGGGTAGTAGCCCCTGGGATAACGCCATCTAGGGGTTACATGTAAATATGGCCACTAGAGGACATACAGTTGCAGCGGTGAGCCTCCAAGATGTAACCCCTAGGAGGCGCTATCCCAAGGGATACTACCCCTGCCTGATTTGCCACTAACAGGTTGAGGGGCCTGGATCTGATGGCCGGTTCCTCCACCCAGAGGTCAGGGTTTGCAATAGTTAAGCTAACTTGGTCACAGCCCTCTGGGACACTGTGACCCCCCTTTCTTCCCACTAGTGGCCCACACAATATATCAGAATTACCTTCACAGTATACACTTACCCCCAGGACTGGTTTGGTCAGCGTGACTCTGGGGACTCCCTGTAAAACAAGAGGATACAGTGCAAAAACCACAGTACAATACTTTAACATAGACGAATACCTCAGGCAGTGTAACTTTGCTGAAACAAACAGATCTGATTTATTTAGGGGATATAACAAGGACAGGGGAAATCAGGTTAATTAGTTTAAACGCATTAATAATCACAGCACTGTGCACATATTTCAGAATCCCAAATGTCCCTAATGTCACTCTTACTGGGTACCCAGGCAATAAGAGGCTAGCCTATTTGGTGCAGCTGGTTGGGGCCCTGAAGATGGAGAATGCATGCACAATACCCAAATTGTAATCCGGAGCCGGTTGGCTCAGTTCGTGAAGAAAAAAAGACAAACAATTAGATGACACACTTGCAATTCGATAAACTGTTAGCAGGGAGCTACCCTGCTTGCACTCACAGCCCAATACTGAAAACTGAATGGGAGGTAGGTTGTCCTGGATTGCCACGAGGAACAGACCATGTGAGCAAGATCCTTGTGACTGGACCCCAATGCAGTTTGGAACAAATGGATGTAGTCTGGATTAAGCTGGAGTTTACTTCCAGCTTCATGCACTCAATTCACTGTACAGGGGATCTGAAATGCGAGTCCCCACAAGCACTACACACATTTATATGTAAAAGGAATGTACTATACCAGGCAGGCTGCTTCTCTATCCCAATCGCAATTACTGCACAATACCCGGGAGAACACACAGCAGATTCAGTTCCTGACAGACCGAGCGTGATTCAGCAATTTCTCCAGTTTTCTACAGGGTGAGCCTGGTTTCTACTCTCCAGATCTCCTTGATTCTCTTCACAGGTCAGATTCAGTCCAAACAAGCACTTGCACAAGCTGCAGACTGAAACTTGGGGCCTTACACACATTTCCCGACTAAAACTGCGCACCGAAGGAGCACAGGGCCCCTTCCCTCTTCATTGCCAGAGCTAAACTGTAATTCCAGTAGATAAAAACTGGGCACTTCCTTTGAGTTCCTCCCAGTTCTTGGCTGGTTTGGCTGTCACTCACAATAAACTCCCCTTGTTGGTGCAAAAAGGCGCCGAAGTCCAAACTACAATTCCCAGAAACATCTGTCATACAGTCCCATTGTGGCTGGCTCAAGAGGAGAGTCCCAAGTTCTGATTTGCCAGCAGCAGACTCCACTTCAAAAGGTCCCCCATGCTGATTGGTCCAGTTCAGCAGTTCAAAACTAGAATGGGGGGACTAGGCAAACACAGTTCTGGTTGCAAAGAAAAGCAAGTTAGACAAACTGTATTTTCATTATTACTCTAAATGATTTCTGGCAAACAGTTACATCTTTCAGATAGGCTCCCTTTGCACTCCTAGCGACTGCAAAAATGAAGCGAATTGGCAGCAGCTCGAGTGGAACTCAAGCAGAGAAACACACAGTCCCCCCATACAAACTAATTATGTCTGCAAGCAGACGGCTCTTAAAGAGACAGTACCAGAGGCTCTAAAAGCACTCACAGATAAATGGCTTAAACGCCAAACACCATTCAGGCTCAGAGCATTCAAGCAAGCTCCTGGAAGTCTTTTGGGAACCCCCATTTGCAGGGGGGTTACATGCAGATGACACAAAGTTCTGCAACAGGGTAGATACAAAAGATGGGGTGGGGAAAATGAGGAGGGATCTTGGGAAGCTGGAAAAATGGTCTGAAGTTTGGCAACTAAGATTCAATGCCAAAAAATGCTAAATCATGTATCTGGGTTGCAGAAACTCTGCAGAAAGTTACAGGATTGGGGGGGGAGTCGCTAACAGTCACCAAGGAAGAAAGGGATTTGAGGATTATCATTTCAGATTACCTAAAAGTTGCCAAACAGTGTACAAAGACTATAGGGAAGGCCAGTGGCATGTTGGGGTGCATTGGAAGGGGTATCACTAGCAGGAGAAGGGAGGTGGTGATACGACTGTATGAGACACTGGTGAGGCCTCATCTGGAGTACTGTGTACAGTTCTGTAGGCCGCATCATCATAAGGACATAGACAGGGTGGAGGCGGTTCAGAGGAGGGCAACTAAGATGGTGCAGGGCTTGCACCGGAAGACATATGAGGAGAAAATAAAGTACCTTGATATGTGCAGTATACACTAGAGGAGAGGCGGGAACGGGGAGATAAGATAGTATCTTAAAGGCATAAACAAGGTGCAAGTGGATGACATCCTTCAGTATAGGAGATGTAGAAGGACAAGTGAACACAATATGAAATTGGAGGGGGGCAGGATAAGGGCGAATGTGAGGAAGTCCTTCTTCATGGAAAGGGTGGTAGATGCATGGAATAGCCTACCCCAGGAGAGGGTGGGAGATAGCACAGTGAGGGGATTTAAACATGCATGGGATAGGCATAAGGGAACTCTTAACAGTGGGAAGGAGAGGCTAAAGCCAATAACCAAGTAGGGTCAGCACCACTGATACAGGCAGGGTATAAGGGCAGACTAGATGGGCCTGGCGGTCCTTATTTGCTGTCAATTTCTATGTTTCATTCACCTCAGATCCTAACCGATCAGCGGCTTACCCTCTCTTTCCTATCACTAGAATTCTTTTATATCTGTCCCATGCATTTTTTAATTCCCCCTACCATTTTGGCCCCTACAGCCTCTGCCGGGAGGTTGTTCTATGGATCCACCATCCTTTCCGTGAAAATATACTTTCACACGTTACCCCTAAGTCTACCCCCCTCTATTTTCATATCAGGGCCCCTTGTTCTTGAACATCTATTTTTTTTTTTTTTGAAAGATGCTACCGTCTTGTACCTTATTTATAGGAGGTATTTGAAAGTCTCTATGTTATCCACCCTCCCTCTCCTCTCCTCTCCTCTCCTCCAGGGAATACATATTGAGATCCACCAGGCTCCCCTCATATGACTTCTGGTACAGCCCCTGCACCATTTATGTCACCCTTCTCTGAACTGCTTCTACTCTGTCTATGTCCTTCTGGAGATGCGGCCTCCAGAACTGGACACAGTACGTTAGATGAGGCCTCACCAGTGTCCTATACAGTGGCATCACCACCTCCTTCCTTCTGCTAGAAATACCTCTCCCTGTGCATTCCAGCATTCTACTGGCTGTCCTCACGTCCTTCTCACATTGTTTGGTAACCTTTAGATTATCAGATATGATTACTCCCAGGTGCCTTTACTGTTTGGTGGTTGTTAGTACTCCCCCTCCTCTGCTCCATCATGTACTTCTCCGTTGCATTTCTGTGCCCCAAGTGCATGATCTTGTACTTCTTTGCATTGAATCTTACCTGCCACACCCTTGACCACTCCTCAAGCTTGCTTAGGTCCCTTCTCATTTGCTGTACCCCTACTGGAGTGCCCACCCTGTTGCAGATCTTCGTGTTGTCTGCAAAGAGACACACCTTCCCTTCCAGCCTCTCTGTATTGTCTCTTATTGAGACATTAATGAGGACTGGTCCGAGCACTGATCTCTGTGGGACCCTGCTGGTCACCCCCTCTCTTTGGATTGAACTCTGTTCACTGCCACCCTCTGTGTCCTATCACTCATCCAATTTCTGACCCAGTTTACCAACCTGGGATCCACTCCCAGGCTGTCCAGCTTGTTTACTAGCCTCCCATGTGGGACAGTGTCAAAGGCCTTGCTGCAGTCCGGGTAGGTCACATCCACCGCCCTCCCTAATCCACCTCCCTTGTCACCCTTCAGGTCATAAGACTGGAAGTTGAAAGCATTAGTAGAACACAATTATATTTAAACCAACACCCATACCCCACATCCCTCGGGTCATTGGGAAGGGGAGACACAGCAATAAGATACAGTTGTGTTTAAGATGGTCTCCAGGATCATAATGGGGGAGGGTGGAAGCAACAATAGAATACGCATATTGTAACCAGTCTCTACCCCTTGAGCCCTTAAACCAGCTCCCACATCTCTCGGATCATCAGTTGAGGATGGAAGCAGCAATAAAACATAATTGTGTTTAAAGCAGCCTCCAGGGTCATAATGGGGGAGGGTAAAGGCAGCACTAGAACACAAATAGTCTTTAAAACAACTCCCACACCCCTCAGGCCATTGGGGGAGGGTGGAAGCAGCAAGAAAGCACAATTATGTTTTATCCAGCCCCATCACCCCTTGGGTCATAAGGGGGGAGGGTGGAAGCAGCAATGGGACAAAAATGTGTTTAAACCAGTCCGTGCACCTCTTGGCTGTTTAAACCAGTACCCACACCCCTCAGGCAATAAGGAGGTAAAGGTAGAAACAATACTAAGATACAAAATACAGATATGTTTAAACTAGCTCCCACATCCTTTGGGTCATAAGGGTAGAGGATGGAAGTAGTAATAAAATAATAAATCACAGATATGTTAAAACTAGCCCTCACTCCCTTTGGATCCTCCCCTTGGGGGAGGATGGAAGTAATAACAGGATACAAATATATTTAAACCAGTTCCCACACCCTTCAGGCCTTAAGGGGGAGTCTGGAAGTAGTAATACAGTGGCACATTCCAAAACTACCATGCTCTAACCTTTGCATTGCTCACAAAATGTAATTCACATTTCTACTGCGGGTGGTACTGGTTTGTGGCATGTAACAGACAAACAAACGGGATCCAGTGCACCCCTCCCCTCCAAACATGGCACATCTAAGAAAGTAAACATTTTAACTGCCTGAATTGGCTTTTCTTACTTTAAACTCCATGAAAAAAGGGGTCTTCTTAGTTTTCGGAATGGAATTCCAATGTGAGCAAGCTAAACCACCAATTCATCAAGGTGGGACCCCACGGTTTGGTCCCTAGTTCCCCAGCTCTGAAATGCCTGCAGTGGCTACTCTTAATTTTATTTATTTATTTATTTATATTTTGATAACTGGGTAAGCCCACTGAGACCAGCGGTCCCTTTTTCAGGAGCAACCCGGGATTAGTTACAACAGAAGTTACATACATTGGAGGTTATATACAGTAGATACATACATTGGAATGGGCATTGAGTACTTATAGAGTGTAACAGCAGGCTCACAATATGTTAGAAAGGTGCACAGTACATGTGACAACATTACACAAGAGTTTTGTGGGTGAAATAGTAACAGCAGTAAAGTTGAGTGGCATAATTGTAACCCCCTTCAAATGGGGGTTCCCGAAAAGTCTTCCATGAGCTTGCCTAAATGCTCACTGCCAGGCTGGTGTTCTGCATTTTAGCAGATTAAATATATTGCCAGACAGTGCCTGTATAGCCTCCGTGTACCGTCTGTTTAAGAGTTGCCTGGATTGCAGTCTTAATTAATCTAAAAGGGAGCGCTGTTAGAAGATGTACTTGTTTGCTGATAATTTGTTAAGAGTAGTAATAATATTGCAGTTTGTTCTAACCTGCCTTCTTTGCAGCATGGACAGTTCTGTTTATTTCCATCATCTTGGTCCTGGACTGCAGAATGGGACAATCAGTACATTTGGGAACTCTAAAATGGAGCCTGCCTACAGGGGCTTGGTGGGGCCAAAACTTGTCGGAATTGTAGTTTTGGCCTTTTGGCACCTAAAATAACCTGGTGGGAGAGCCCTTCTTGTGACAAAGAGACAGATCAGCCAACCAAACCTTTTGGATCTTGGGGAAATTCCCAGACTGCTTGCAGTTTTCAGTTAGGTCTGAGCTGGGAAGTGAAGAGATAACAGCTTGAATGATTCAGGTGTAACCCCCCTACAGATGGGGGTTCCTAAAAGCTCCTTGGAGCGGGGGCGACTGCTCCATGCCTGGTTGGTGTTCGGCGTTAAAGCCGTTTAAATGTGTTACCAGTGAGCGCTTTTGAAGCCTCCGTATTTGTCTCTTTAAGGGCTGCCTGTTGCAGCCATAATTAACTGATTCGGAGGGGGGCTGTGTGGTTGTATGCCCGACTCCTGCCCGGGCCACTGAAGAAATATCTCTTTTTCTGTCACCGCTAATGGTGCAGGGGGAGCTCTGCAAGGGGATGTGATTGTGGTGAGAAATAACATATGATAGCAATGATAATGCAGTTGTTCTAACCTGCCTTTCTTCGCAGTAAAGATTGTTTTGATTGCCTCCTCCATTTTGGCCCAGAACTGTTGAATTGGACCAATCAGTACCTTGGGACCCTACCGAATCGGCTGACCAATGGGGAACCTGCTCATCCTTTGAGAAAGGTATTATGGGCTATGGCGCTTTTACGCACCACTGAGAGGCGGAGAGAGTGACTGGCATGTGCCGCCGGCCAATAGGAGGCGGTGGCGCCGAACTGAAAGAAGAGCCCTTGCTGCTGGGGGCAGATGCATTGTGACTGAAGAGAGAGGAGCTCTGAGCCTCTGCGCTGTGTGAGTGCTTTCGCGGGGAGGCGTGACCTGAGTCGGCCGTTTCCTTCGAGCAAGTTGGACAAAATCCGTCGGCGGACGGTCAGAGGAGGCTGTGTCCAGCACAGCTACCCACCAGGCTCGACCTGTTTGGAGGACTGGAGAATCTGCTGAATTGCGCTGGGTCCGAGGGAAAAGTGGAGGCTGCCATTGCAGTATCTCAGTGGCTGTGAGTTTGTGGGAGCCTTGGAAGCAGCTGCCTGGTGTGGTACCCCTCTGTTGTTGTTGTTTGCCATATAAATGTGTGAGGAGGCTGGTAAAGTTCAGGTTCAGCCCTGCTAGTGTTGAAGGAATCCGTATTTGCTGGAGTTTGTGAGTACTGAATCAGGGTAGCTCCTGGCTAAGTGTGCAAACAGAGTTCTCCAATTGTATTTCTATTAGGCGACTGCCTAACTAAACTTTCTTTCCATGCTGACTTGCTCAGGATTGTGATGGTTCTCTGTGTTAAGGGCCCCAACCAGCTGCCACGTTTGGACTAGCCATTAGGGCTTGGGTACCCAGGGACAGCAAATCTTAGGGTTAGGCCTGTGCACAGAGCCCTAGGTATATAACTATAGAATAAGCCAATTAACTTGATTTCCCCCCTTTCCTTGTTATCTGCCCCTTTAATAAATCAGATTGCTGTGTTGCAATTACATCCTGGCTGGTTTGTGCATCCCTAATGAACTGCTCCCTAGTGACTGTGATATAACTGTACCTTACTTTACAGAGGGTCCCCAGAGTGAGCTGAAAGACACTACCCGGGGAGTAAGTGTACTGGTGAGACGAGTTGCTGGTACCCAGGGTGAGCCACTAGTGGGACGAAAGGGGGGGTTGCAGTGGCCCAGAGGGCTGTAACCGAGGCAGTTTCAACTGTATTAACCCCGACCTCTGGGTGGAGGCACCCGTCCACGGATCTGGGCCCCTCACCCTGTCTTATTGGAGGCAGGCAGGGGTAGTAGCCCTAAGGGTAGCGCCCCTTGGGGGTTACACAAGCAGCAACCTCGTCGTCGATTCATGTGGGAAAACTGTGGAAAGGCCTGGGTTTTGGTCTGCATGCCTGCCTGCTGTCCCTGAGAAGGAACCTGTGCCTTTTTCGAACTGAATCCAAACTTGGAGAGTGAAGTAAGCCACTGAATTGTGACCAGGCTCCTACCTGAAGAAGACCAAAGATTTTCTGAATGCGATTGGCCTGTCTGGACTTCCAGCCACCTCTGAACTCCCGGATTGTGCAGAGACTTTGTAATTGCGACCGGACAGCCTTTTGCCTGGTACAGTGGAATTTCCTTACATGTGAATGTGTTGTGTGCTTATAATGGGTCGTGATTTGGTTCCCCACTGTGGTTTGAATTGTATTCTGCTTGCTGGAAGCTGCATTAGAATTTCCTTACATGTAAATGTGCTGTGTGCTGCTAGTGGATCGTGATTTGGTTCCCCACTGTGGTTTGAACTGTATTCTGCTTGTTGGAAGCTGCATCCAGCCCCACGGACTGAATCCAAAATCATCTCCATTTGGCCTGGGCCTTGCCACACTGGCCCAGCTCGACTACCCGCTGCACAAAGAAAGCCATCGACGAGAGACCTGCCTGGGGATCAGCCCCCTGCTCAACACTTGAACAGGAACAACGCCTCAGTGATTCATGTGGGCCCCACTTCTCTGGGCACTCCAGCTCAACAACCTGCAGTCTCGATTTCATCCTGCCTGTGTCCAGTATTGGGTATCATGAGTAAACATCAGGGTAGCTCCCTACAACAACAGCTAAATCTAAAGTGTTGTCATTTGATTGTCTTGTTGCTTTCCTTTCATGAACTGAGCCCTCCGGCTCTGGATTACAAGTAGTGTGTGTTGTGCATGTTGCTTTCTTCCATCACAAGGCCCAAACCAGCTGCAACATTCCTGGCTAGCCCACCATTTTCCTACCTGGGTACCCAGAGTGTGTGACTGTGTGGGGACTTAAAGCACATGCATAACTGTTTGATTAATATAGCCTTTAAGCCAATCAACCTGATTACGCCCCTTTCCTGTTCAAGTCCCCTGAATAAATCAGATTTGACTTTTTCTGCATTTAACCTGACTGTGGTTCCAGTTTGTGCCAAGAGTGCTGTACTGTTGCTATTTACTGTGCATAACCATGTTTTACAGGGGGTCCCCAGGGTCGAGCCAGAGGAACCAGACCTGGTGGTAAGTGCAAACAGTGTGGGTACTGGTATGGTGTACAAGGGGTACTCTGAAAGTGATTATCGTATATTGCTCAGGACACTAGAAGTGAAAGGGGGGGTTACAGTGTCCCAGAGGGCTATGCCCAGGTTAGTTTGACCACTACCAACCCTGACCTCCAGGTGGAGGCACTCAATGCAGAACCTAGGCCCCTTAACCTGCTACTAGCCAAGCAGGCAAGGGTAGTAGCCCATGGGATAGCACCACCTAGAGGTTACGTAATAATCACAACTAAAACACAGGCAGGGGGCTAGCGATTGCAGCCACAGAAACTAAGTTCCAGCAGGTCCACTTTTAGGCCTCACTTAAATCCATGGAGAGTGGACCTGTCAGCCAGACTCGTTGGGAGGGTGTTCCATAAGTGAGGAGCGGCGTATCGAAAGGATCGCTTGCCTTGGGTAGTGCATACCCACAGGGTGTCAAGGGGACGGCCTGTCGAGGATCTCAGGTCATGGCACTGTACTTTGGGATTGAGCAGACCACACAGATACGGAGGAGGGCCAGCAGTGGTGAATTTAAAGGTCAAGCATATAGAGAAGTAGGCCAATTTGTGCCGTATGCCAGTGGAGGTCCACAAGGACCTCACAGTGGTGCCTGCTAAGGGGGGAGTTAGTAACGAAGCTTGCCACTCTATGGTAGAGCACAGTAAGTTTTCCTAGTTCCCCCTCCCTGAGGAACTGTAGCAGGGGGGCCCCATAGAGGAGGGTGGGGAGTAGGGTGCAGTTGGCTATAGCTTGCCAAGCCTCATGAGAAAGAGAGTTACCCAGCCAGTAGAGGAGTCCAGTCTTCTGATGGGTGGACTTTGTTAAGGAGTCAATGTGAGGTTTATAGGTCAGCTCCTGGTCAAGGAGGATCCTAAGGTACTTAAACCTGTCAGTGATGTCAACTCTCTTCCTTTGGGCTGTGTGGAGCAGGAGCAGATCATGCCTGTCGGCACCAAGGCATCTGGTCCCAAACAGGACAGCCTTCATCTTCTCTTTGTTCAGCACAAGTGAGTTGGTGGAGAATCAGGCTTCAGGTGCGGAGAGACAGACCTGGAGTTTGGCAGAGATGACGCTAGGTAGTGGATCACTGCAGTAGACGACAGTGTCGTTTGCATAAAGGATGAGGTTGCTCAGCCCACAAACCCCCTCAATGTCATTGACAAAGAGGGTGAATAGCTGTGGGCCCAGGATCGAGCCCTGGGGTACCCCGGAGTCCACAGGTCTAGTGCTAGATTGGGTTCCTCTCCATAGAACCTTTTGGATTTGGTTGAGCCGGTAGCTCTCAAACCAGAAAACTGAGAGCCCATCCAGTCCTAGTAGGTGGAGTTTGGAGAGAAGTAGTTCATGGCTGACCAGGTCAAATGCCTTGGGCAGGTAATTAACACTTTTTCCATAACTAGCATGCTCTAACCTTTGTTTAAAGTAAGAAAAGCCAATTCAGGTAATTAAAATGTTTAATTTCTTAGATGTGCCATGTCTGGGGGATGGGGTGTGCACTGGATCCTGTTTGTCTGTTACATGTCACAGCCCAGTAGCACCCCTCAGTAGAAATGTGAATTATATTTTGTGAGCAATGCAAAGGTTAGAACATGCTAGTTTTGGAATGTGTTTAGAGTGTTGGGAGTTGTAGTTCTCCTTTTAGCATGCTCCCTTTGATCAACTGTGAAATTTCCTAGGTGGAAGCACTTTATTAAAAGGAGCCAATTAGGCAATGCACTCTATATTTAAGAGTAGACACTGCAGGCATTTCAGAACTGGGGAACTAGGGACCAAACCGTGGGGTCCCACCTTGACGATTTGGTGGTTTGGCTTGCTCACTTTGCAATTTCAATGTGATAACTATGAGGACCCCTTTTTTGTGGAGTTTAAAGTAAGAAAAGCCAATTCAGGCAGTTAAAATGTTTAATTTCTTAGATGTGCCATGTTGAGGGGTGCACTGGATCTTGTTTGTAATACAGTGGCCACAGTGGAGCTTCTCTCAGGAAGCAGAGGTTGGGGAGGATCTGTGGCACTGACTGAGAGATGGGTGGTTTGTCTACTTTCTGTAGCATAACAGACGACTGTGTGCGGGACCAAAGGATTAATTTCTAGTTGTTTTCTTTTTTTTTTGTCAGTACAGGACCGAAGTAGCAGATTAGGTTTGCTTTACATTATGGAACCAAAGGAGCAGTTTTTGGTAATTTTCAGTACGGGACCGAGGGAGCAGTTTGTGTTTTGTTTTGTTTTTTCCAGAAAGGGACTGGAGGAGCAGTTTATGTTTTGCTTTTCAGACTGTTCTGTGTTAAAAAAGCAGCGTTTATTCATTTCTGTTGCTGGTACTAATGTTTACATGTTTGTTGTATTTCTTGCTTTTCTTTTTGTGAACAGGCAGATGCAGGGAGCAGCAGGAGAGGGGTAGGGGAGAGAGGTGAAGTACCTACTGGGAGGCACAGCTCGGAGGGATGGAAAGCGAATCCAGGGGATTGCTAGGGCGGTAGAAAGGAAGGGGAAGCTCAATGTCATTGTCCATCTGGGGACAAACGACTTAGCTGAGAACAAGAGAGAGATAGCAGGAGTGCAGACGGAGTTCAGGGAACTGGGGAGGGGCCTGGGGCAAGTAGCAAACTCTATGCCCTTCTCGGAGGTGTTGTCTGTCCATGGCAAGGGGGAAGCAAGGGATCTCCACACCAAGGACTTCAATGCTTGGCTGGAGAGCTGGTGCAGAGAGCAAGGTTTTGGCTTCATTGGGGAATGGGGGCCAATCTGGGGGAATGCAGACCTGTACGGGGGTGATGGCCTGCATCTTTCCAGTAAAGGGACTTAGTGATCAGTTTAAATGCTTATTTGGCAAGCATTTAAACTAGCCAATGGGGATGGAGAAAAGAAGCAGGGTAAATCATACCACCCACCCCTACAGGTTAATGTAGTCAGCAAGGAGGACACAAATATGTATGTAGCCAGAAATGAGGAACATGAATATAGGTTGCGCATAGGAATACCAGTACCAGATACAAATTGAAAGACAGGGGTAGGAAGGCAGCAGAAAAAGGAAAAAGGGGTTGGGGGAAAGAAGCAGGAGGGCAAACACAGGATTAGAGGGGGGACAGGAAGCAAAACATGGAAGACCATGGTTACAAATGCCCACAGTCTGGGAAATAAAATCCCAGACCTGGGGGCCTTAATAGTAGAGGCTGACCTGGACATAGTGGTGATAACAAAGATCTGGTTCACCGAAAATCTTGACCAGGTCGCAAATGTTCCAGGTTATGCTCTATTCAGGAGGGACAGGGGGAATAAAAAAAGTGTGTGTGGGGGGGAGTGACCCTGTACGTAAAAGAAGGAATAAAAGTGACAGAGGTGCAGGGTAGATGGGGGAGACTGAGGCACTGTGGGTCACCCTTGAGCCAGGCAATGGCACAGCAATCCGCAGAGGTGTGATCTACAGATCTGCAGTGCTGGGGAAAGAGGTGGATAGGGATCTTGTGGATCAAATTCAGGAGATGGCAACAAAGGGTGAGGTATTACTGCAGGGTGATTTCCATATCCCAGATGTTGATTGGCTCATCCCAGTGGCTGCTTCAACCAGGAGCCGAGACATCCTGGATTCCCTATAGGGGCAGGCCTCAGACAGCTAGTGATCAATCCCACCAGAGACAGGACGATTCTGAACCTAGAACTGACCAATGGGGACAGAATCACAGACGTCCAGGTGAAAGGTCAGCTGAGATGCAGTGACCACCACATAGTGTGGTTTAGCATGGGGACAGAGACACAGTCTACTCACACCAAGGCAAATGTCTTAGATTTTAGGAGGGC
Source organism: Neoceratodus forsteri (assembly GCA_016271365.2). NCBI lineage: Eukaryota > Metazoa > Chordata > Ceratodontiformes > Ceratodontidae > Neoceratodus > Neoceratodus forsteri. Next base: position 245,933,451 of record CM057451.1, read on the forward strand.
AGATTTTGCTAAAATGGGGAGGTGTATCAAAGAGGCCCTGGCAAGGAGGGAGATAGGAGGGGGAGTTGAGGAGCAGTGGGAACACATGAAGGGAGCCATGGAGGGGGTGACGAACCAGTGCATCAAGATGGTAAACAAGGGCAAGAGAAGGAGGAAACCCCTATGGTTCTCGCGAGAGGTGGCAGACAAGGTAAGGGCCAAAAGGACGGGTTTCAGGAAATATAAGGAGACTCAAAGGGAGGAAGACATGAAGGTGTATCTAAAGAATCTAAAGGAAGTGGGGAAGGCTGTAAGGAGCACAAAGGCACAGACCGAAGAAAGAGCACAGAAGGTGAAGAAGGGAGACAAGTAATTTTTTAGGAGGGTAAGGAGGGAGACCTGGAAAAGGTGGAAATACTGAACAAATACTTCTATTCAGTATTCAGTGAAGAGGGGGAGGATCAGGGACCATAGCTGGGAAACAGACATGAAGAAAGGGGGGAGGTAAACACAAGTTCATTCACATTGGAAAGAGAGTTGTGGAGGAGCTCACAAAACTAAAGGTGGACAAAGCAATGGGTCCAGATGGCATATACCCAAGGATATTAAGGGAGCTAGTAGCACCTCTGGCAGCCATGTTCCCTGAGTCCCTCAGCACAGGAGTATTTCCAGAGGACTGAAAGAGAGCACATGTAGTCCCTCTACACAAAAGTGGTAATAGAGAGGAGGCAGGGAACTATAGGCCGGTCAGCCTCACCTCAGTAGTGGGCAAGATCATGGAGGCACTGCTTAAAGAAAGAATAGTGGCACACTTAAAATCCATCAGTGCCCAGGATCTGAGACAGCACGGATTCACAGCAGGAAGGTCATGTCAGACGAATCTGATAAATTTGTTTGGCTGGGTGACAAAGGAAGTAAATCAGGGAGGGGCGGTGGAAGTCATCTACCTCAAGTTCAGCAAGGCCTTTGACACTGTCCCACATAAAAGGCTGGTAAACAAGATGGGTAGTCTTGGCATGGGGCATAAGGTGGTAAACTGGGTTAGAAACTGGCTAACAGATAGGAGGCAGAGGGTTGTGGTAAATGGGATTCAATTCAGGGAGAGAGGGATGACCAGCGGGGTATATCAGGGATCAGTCCTTGGGCCGTCTTGTTTAATGCCTTCATTAGTGACATTGCAGAAGTACTGGAGGGAAAGATTTGCCTGCAGATGACACCAAGATCTGCAGCAGGGTAGGTACACCAGATGGGGTGGAGAAAATGAGGAGGAACCTGGAGAAGCTTGAAAAATGGTCTGAGTTGTAGCAACCAAAGTTCAATTCAAAGAAGTGCAAAATAATGCACCTGGGACAAGGGAACCCTGGGGAAAGCTACAGAATGGGGGGGTTGCTGATGAACACCAAGGAAAAAAGGGACCTGGGGTTATAATTTCAGATGACCTGAAGGTGTCTAAGCAGAGTACAAAGGCCACAAGGAGAGCCAGTGGCATGCTGGTGTGCATAGGGAGAGGTATCACTAGCAGGAGGTGGTGATGCCATTGTGGTAGCCCGTGAGTATAGCGAGGCGTAAACTGTGCAGTGAAAATAGTGAATGTTGAATGGGCTATGTGCTTTTTATAGCACAGCCTTAGGTTAGCGCTTTCAAAGTGCTGTTTTCTTGAATTGTGTTAGGGGGTAGTAAAGCGTAAAGGATATTAGGCATTGTTTGAGCAGCCAGTTCCAAGCTGGCCATCTGGTATAGTGGTTAGAGTCACTGCTTGTGCGGCTGACAGACCCGAGTTTGGAACTGGCTGCTGGATACTTTTTTTTTTGCCGTGTATGAGTTGTTTTGTGTTATTTTTTAATTTTTTTGGTATATGTGTCTCCCGTTCCATTTGTTCTCCCGACTGTGTTGCCTCCCACCCATAGGTTGCTCCCACCAATGTAGACTCCCCTCCCGAGTATTCCCATGCCTTCATGTTACACCCCCCTAAGTTAGTTATCTTAAGTGGGGAGGGGTGCGGGGGGCAAAGCCTCCCACAAGAAAAGCAGATACAGTAGGGATGTTTTGCAGGAGTGCTGTTTTGTAGCTTGCTATAGTGCTGCGAGCTGTATTGCTTTTCGTTTATTTGTAGTGGCTGTTTTTGTGAGGTGCCGTTCTATTTTTGCCATTGTGACATAGAACCTGCCATTGTATAAAACACCGGTGAGGCCTCATCTGGAGTACTGTGTGCAGTTCTGGAGGCTACACCTTCATAAGGATATCGACAGGGTGGAGGCGGTCCAGAGAAGGGCGACAAAGATGGTACAGAGCTTGCACCAGAAAACAAACGAGGAGAGATTAAAGGACCTCAGTATGTACTCGCTGGAGGAGAGGAGGGAACAGGGGGACATGATAGAACATTCAAGTACCTTAATGGCATAAACAAGGTACGGGGGCAGGGGGAGACATCTTCCAATATAGGAGGAGTACAAGAATGAGGGGGCATGATATGAAATTGGAAGGTGGCAGGTTGAGGGGAAATGAGAGAAGGTTTCGGCAGTGTGCAAAGTGCCTATACTCTGCACTGCATCTGTACAGCTGACATAGATAGCTTCGTTTTTCTCTACTCTCCTCCCCACTCCCAAATCACTACTTTCAAATTCTAATTTAATCCCCTCAAAAGTTCCTCCCCATCCTAAACTATATTCCTTTTAGGAGCTGTACATGTGCTTATGAACCTTAAAAACTAGATCATTCTAGCTGCCTTTGATCTGTTTACACAGTGTGATTCCCAAAAGCCCTGTGCAAAGCCCATGCTGACAGGACGAATTAGTACTTGGTAAAAATGTTTGGCTTTTTCGCTCTTACGCTGTTTCATCCATGTGAGTTTCAAACAATGACAGTTTCACCCCACCACATTTAATACTCCGGCACAGTTGCTCCACATTCAAGGGTGTCAGACCATACAAACATTCTACTGTTCAACCAACTTAAACCACTTGTAATACGGTGACTGAAACGAAAGTATCCCTAACTCAATCCATTCTCGCAAACCAATTTCAAACATAAAACATGCAGGCCAGCCACCTGCCTGTGTGCTTTCGGTCAGTTTGATGTGACGTATGCAAATTTATTTGTCCAAAATACACACCATAAACAACAGAACATGGGAGAAAGAGTGAAATGCACGTGGGCATGGGGGATCCAAGAAGTTAAAAGAAAGTTAAGACGGGAGCAACTAAAATGCCCTTAGAATTCAAATAGCAACTCACCTGCTTGAAATGGTTGCTCTATGCAGAATCTGATAATTTTGGTCCTTATTGCATTCACATATACAAGCGATCTTGTGTACCAAGAAAGCATGCAACAACCAATCAATAAATAACAATATATTACTCTGCTGGTGGACTATCTTCTGATAGCAGTCTCAAACTCCTATTCACATGGAAGGAAAGGCGCAGATAGATGGCACAGATCCGAAAGACAGGGTTCCCATCTCATCTCTGCCATGGCAATTTCTTGCAATGACCGACTGGGGTGCCCAGTCCCCTGTCGGCTCCACTGCCCCTCCCCCCTCAAAAAAAAGTCCAGCTGCCATGTAGGAGCCCACCTAGCATGGCAAAGTCCTCGTAGTCTACACAAACATAAAACACCGGAAAAAATAAAAATGATCCCCGTTGACTGTCTCACCTCCCTTCCCCAACCCGCGCCCACCCTCTGCGTACCCACCTCCCCACACGGCCCCCCGACCCCATACTTACCTTCGGAGGCTGGTGTGATGATCTTCTGTGGACCGGGAACACATTTGCATTCTTCAAAGCCGACCGCGAACTGAAGAAATGCCGGTAAGCTGTATAATGGCATAAATGGGTTTTTTTCAACTTGGTGCATATCTCAGCCATTTTTTGGAATTTTTTCACCACATTTTCAACATAGAGTTCTTGGGGCCCCATCTCATGAACTCAGTCACTGTCATTTTGTTATTTGGCCCCGAAAGGTGATTTCATGGTCACTGCGCAGAACCACCTTTTGGGACAGAGTAACAAAACAACAGTGTCACAGTTCATGAGGTAGACCCCCAAAAACCCTTTGTTGAAAATTTGGCGGAAAATTCTCAAAAATGACTGTTTTACAAGGGTGTGTTGCGCAGTTCCTACGCACTCTCGTAACTTTAAGAATTTTTAATATTTTCTCTCCAGATTTTCCACATTGCCATTTTACCACACTTCCTTATGAACAGTCCAGCTGTTATTTTTCATATCTCGCCCAAAATGTCTTTGCACACATGTAGCGCACATTAGCGTGGTTGGTGTGCAAAATCAATGTTCGGGACACATTAAGAAAATCACAGTGACACTGGTCATGAGCAGTGGTGTTAAAATGGCTATGTTGAAAATGTTGCGACAAAAGTCCATAAAATGACTCTGTTACGAGTGTGCCTTGCGCAATTTCCATGCACTCTCATCAGTTCACGAATTTGTAATATTTTCAGTCCAGATTTTCAGGTTTGACATTTTTCCACACTTCCTTTTGAACAGTATAGCTGTCCTTTTTCACACCCTGGCCGAAATGTGTTTTCGCACTTCCGGTGCAGAAGTGGGAAAATTAGTGTTCGGGACATTAGTGGGAAATTAGTGTTCGGGACAGTTTACGAAAATCACAGTGACACTGTTCATGAGCAGAGGTCCCACAATGCCTACATTGAAAATCTGCAGTAAAAATATCCCCAAACTACTTACATTATGGGTGTACGTTGTGCGGTTTCTATGCACGCTCGTGACTACATCAGTTGTTGTGTATTTTCATTCCAGATTTTCAAAAATGCCATTTTTTACACCTTCTTATGAACAGTACACCTGTCACTTTTCACATTCTGTTCGAAATGTGTTTTCGCACCTGTGGCGCCAAATGATGCTGTCGATCTGCAACATCACCTTTCCCGTAACGAACTGATAGTGTCACTCTTCATGCGGTGGGGTCACAAGAAACCCATGTGGATAACTTGGAGTAAAAATACCAAGAAACTCCCAGTGCATTAGGGTTTTTGACCATAATGCCCTACCCTGTAGGGACTGACAGGCATCAGGGGTGTGACTTGGGATTGTCGGCAGTAATGCTCATGCCATTTCACCCCCACACTGCAGCCATTGACAGGCATCGAGATGCGCCTTGGACCCTTTGCCCCCAGAGTTCACCCCATTCTCCTGTACTGTGCCCATTTCAGCGTATTTCCTTATGGAATGAGGTGAATGTAAAGTCCAAACACCCCAAGGCACACCTCGACACTTGTCAGTGTCTGAAGGGTGGGGTGAGGTGAAATGTCGTGACTGTCATGGGGGCGATGACCCAAAGGCACACCTCAATGCCTATCCATCTCTGCAGAGGGAGGGTGGAGTTGGGATCAGTTCAATACTTCACTGCTATTCCTATACTGCATCTAACTCCTGCACTTCCACTGCTAATGCCAGCAAGCAAACATTCAGCATTGACAAATGCTTGTTTTTATATACTTGCTTATTAGATTTCTCAAAATCACATTTTACAAACATGTAATTCAAATCATACAATTCCATCTTGAAAAATACATCAGCTTCAAAAGATTATTTCTTAAAATGTTCAGAGGTTTAACCTTACTGTTTGCACTATATTTTTGATTACATCAACTTGAGTAAAAAAAAAAAAACATGAAAAATAACTTGGTATGTAAAACCCTAAGCTGAGAGGGGTGGGTCCTGAGCCAATATTTAATACCTCATTTAATTATTTTAATTGAGATTGTAATTCTGGGATGATGGGGGGTGGGTTACATTACCTCATCTTTATATAATTCCCATTTAGTCCATCTATTCAAATATAACTCATTTCTATGATTTACTGCAAAGGTAGTACGTTCCATATTTTGAATCTGGGCTACAATGCTAGTCCAGTCTGCCATGTCTGGTGGGGTTTGCTTCTGCCATTTTATGGTTATTGCTTTTAGGGCTGCTATAACTAATATCGCCCACAGGTATCTGCTTTCCTTCCCCTTAACTTCCGGGGGGGTAAACACCCAATATCATGTTTTCTGGACCTATGGCCGAAGAGATCCCAAAAAGTGCTACTAAATGTTGTTTTATCTGAGTCCAGTAACCTTGAATAAGAGGACAGAGCCACCTAACATGAGCCTGGTCAGCATCTCTAGTGTAACTTCCTCTCCAACATGCCGTGCTCAATATGGAGCCCATTTTCGCTACTCTATAATGGGTGAGGAAATATCTAATTCTGAATTTCCAGGTGTATTCTTGCCAGTTTGGGGAAGAAGTAGTCCTTCAGCAGCTGGCATAAACTTTTTTCCATTCTCTGGTATTTAAAGATACCCCAAACTCTTGTTGCCATTTACTTTGTATTGATTGTATATTATGGGCTGTATCCGCAGTGAGGTTCCAGTACAGCATTGTAATGGCCCCTTTACCATGTGTAGACCCCCAAATTATTTCAAATGCTGCTGGGTAAGGTCTCAAGTTGTCCATAGTTGCATTCAGTCGCAGCTTGGTATTTATATAATCCCAAAGTTGATAATAATGTATAAGGTCTGTACGTGACCAGGCAAATTTAGTTTGGGCTACTTCAAAGGGGATAATAGTGTTTTTTTTTTTTTTTAGTCTTTGGTAACTAGGTAAGGCCCACTAGGCACAAGTGCCTGTTTTCAGGGGTGACCTGGGAGCACTGGGCGGTTAAGTGACTTGCTCAGAGTCACACAGTATGCAAGTGGAGGTTGTAAGAATCAAACCAAGGTCTGGTCTGCTGGATGTACCAAGCTCGTCCACAGCTTATTACTCTAACCTCTAGGCTATATTGCCAGCCCACAGTTACCCTGAAGCAGCTGCCAAGATGCAGTCACACCCCTATGTGCTTGTTTTTGAAACCATTGATATTGTCCCGCCCATAAGAAGTCCTTATCTTGACTCCACCGGGTGTATCTCCATTTATATTTGTTGTAAAGCCTCTCCCTATTCCCTGAGACCAACCCATTAATGTGGTGGAGATGGAGGACGGGGGAGGCTTATAGTAATGAAGAGGCATCTGGGGGTGAAACAGGCAAGCCTTTAATGAGTGTATGTTTTGTTGGTTAATCTCAATTTGGCACCAATGGGCCTGGTATGTTTGGTGTGACCACAGAAGGGTTACCTTCGTCTGGGTAGCCAACCAGTAGTCACCCAGATTTGAGCAAGCCCCACCACCCTCCCATTTAGGGAGAAAAAGTGTGTTCTTTGTCAGTCTGGGCCATTCTGAAGCCCAGATGAAGGTCAACACCATCTTCTGCCAGTTGTCTATCTCCTTATGCGGAATTGTACAGGGGACACTGGAACAAATTAAGTATATCTGGGGAGGATGTTTGTTTTTATTATTTGGAATCTCGAATGCAAAGGGAAGGGTAGAGGAGACCATCTCTGAAGATCTGCTCTTATCTGGCTGAGTAGTGGGAGGTAGTTATCTTTAAATAAGGTAGTTGGTTTATATCACAGCCTTACTCCTAGATATTTAATATGATCACAGCTCCATCTCATTGGATATTTTTCTTTAGTTTCTGGGGGTGGGGTGGGGGTTGATTCGCTATTACCAGTACTTCTGTTTTTGACCAGTTTAGAGTGTAACCGGAAATAGCAGAAAATACTTGTATTTGTTTAAAAACCTCAGGGAAGGAAGATTCCGGTTCTGTTAAATAAAGAAAGACATGTTCTGCATATAAGGCTAACTTATGATTTTGGCCCCCCCAATTCCACCCCTGGTATATTTGGGTTCTGCCTTATGCTGTGGGCTAAAGGCTTAATGTACAAGATGAAGAGAAGGGGGAAAGGGGACACCCCTGCCTTGTTTCCCGTGCCAACTTAAAAGATTGGGAAATATGTCTGTTAGCTCTTATGTATGTTATTGGGGACGAGTAAACTTTTTCAGTTATACTAAGGAACAGGGCCGGGAATCCAAAGTTGGCCAGGGCATCCCGCAGAAAAGCCCAAGAGACTTGATCAAAAGCTTTTTCTGCATCTAAACTCATTATGCAGGAAGGCTGACCACTTTTCTGTAAGTGTTCTATTATATTTATTGACCTTGTGATATTGTCCATAGTTTGTCTACCAGGAACAAAACCAGTTTGATCTAAATCTATCAGTGCTAGCAGTATTTATTCCAATCTCCTGGCTAGTATACCTGTCCGTATCTTATAATCCATGTTTAGAAATGAAATAGGATGGTAAGATGAGCAGTTAGTTGGGTCCCTGGCTGGCTTTGGAATAACAGAAATTCTGGCCAAAGCACCTAGCTTCACCTTAGCTCGTTCCTTCTAGATTGCTTGAAAGGACAGAGCAGATAACCTTATCACAGCAAGGGAAATGATTAAGACTTCTTTTGGCTAAGCAGATTTACTGTGTGTTGTTATTTTTATTTTGTACTCACAGGGATTGCTACTGTTCGTTGCTAACATTTCATTGCTTTATTTTTCTCTGATTCAAATTGTTGTTGCTGGTATACCTTCTTCTGCATTATTACAAGGTGTGCCTACAGGTGTGTGCTAACAGATTACTGCTGTAATCTTCTGATTCAAATTGTCTTTTGCAAGGTATATCTTCTGTTACTGCTTTATTTTTCTCTGTAGCAAAGTGTTTCTTACAGGGTATATCTTCTCTGAAATTATTACAGGTGGTGTTTTACAGATTTTACAGTGTTATCTAACATTAGGATAAGCTTTCAGGGTTACTGCATGTGTTGTTGACTGATTGTTTCTGCTCTTACCTCCTTGTTCCTTCGTCCGTGGTTCTTCTTTTTCGGCAGGGGAAGGGCCCAGCTACCAACCCCCATCTCCAACCACCCCACACTACACTCCTTTTATAGGGTACCACACTCGTGACATTTCCTGTGGCAAAGCAGGAAGGGGTGGATCAGTGGGGCACCCACAAGGTGAGCTCATTTACAGGGGCACTAATAATTTCACTTGTTATAACAAGTTATGTGAAAACAAAACACAAAATCAAACCATTACTTGCATTTTCTTCCGTCTAATTACTCTGACCAGGTTATAAACCCAGCAACTTATCTGGAATGGATATCATTAACTGCAGGTACTGTGGAACACTTTTCAGAAGGACAGTCTTACAGGATTTAGGACACTGCCTTCATTCTGGGCCATTGGAGGTCTTAGGGTTTAGCTCCGGGCAGCATGGGCAGAGATTGCACGCCTCAAATGTCATATTCAAGAGGAAATACATTATAAGAACCACCCGCCATTTCCCCAACATCCAACAGAAGAACCTCGACCGCAGAGGGTAGTTGGTCTGGGAGGCTGGCAGGTGGTTAGGAGGGGCAAATCGGGTGCCCCATCATTCGGTGCTCCCCAACATATTACCTACAAAAACCATATAAACACTACAAACAGGTATCTGCCTCTATCTCCAAAATCAAACAAAGGGGCAGAGGGCACTGCGGAGCAGGACACTGCAGCACAGGAGCTAGCACAACAAAACTCGCCCAAGTCAGGAACCAAAACAAAAAAAGCAAAAGGAAAAAACTTCTGATCATAGGAGATTCCATGATTCGGTGAGTTGATACCTATCTCCAGCCAGGGATAATGGTCAGATGTCTCCCAGGTACATCAGCGTGGAGAGACACTGACTGGATTGCTAAAATTGTTCAGGAAGCAGGAGAAAACACTGACGTCCTGGCACACATAGGGACTAATGATCTCGCCAGTCGGTGAGTTGTGGAGACCAAGGAACACCTGACCAGACTGGATGACAAACTATCATCCATTTCATCTGGCATCTCCTTCTCTGAGATCCTGCCAGTCTGGGGGCAGATGGATGGAAGGGCAGAGAAGGGAGATAGGGGAGCTAAACATGTGGCTCAAGGGCTGGTGCCAGAAAAAAGGACACAGATTGTAGGGAACTGGCTACAGTTTTGGGAGCGAAAGTTCTTTAAATTTGATGGACTTCATCTGACTAAGGAGGGAGTCAGTGCATTGGGGCAGAAGTTTGACGTCTTTGTAGAATATTTAAACTAGCAAAGGGGGAGAGGGGTGCAGCACCCCATATGTCAAATAGGAAGAACACCCCTCCCCCCCTCAACTAGTGGTCAAACAGGGATTCAGCATGTTTGCAGTTCATTTGCATCACCAGGTAAGCTAAAAGGTCCGTCTCCCCATACAACACACAGGAGAAATGCCAGACCTCACCTAACAACTAACACACCGAAATCTGGCCAATAGAAAATCATGTACACAAATGCTCACAGCCTGGGAAATTAGATCCCAGACCTGCAGGCAATAATGTCAGAGGCTAAACTGGACATAGTAGCAATTAGTGAGACGTGGTTTACCAGTAGCCACATTTGTGAGACTTCAGTACCTGGCTATGTACTGTTCAGCAGAGACCGAGGTGCAAAAGGGGGGGGTGGAGTGGCCCTGTATGTCTATGAAAATATCAAAGCTACAGAAATTCAGAATACACATAAGGAGCTAGAAGAACTGTGGGTCACCCTGGAAACAAGAAATGGGACAGCCATAAGAACTGGGGTTATCTACAGGCCCCAGACCAGGGGGAGGACATAGACACATTACTGTTAGAAGATATACAAAACATGACAGCTAAAGAGGAGGTTCTGATAATGGGAGACTTCAACATGCCGCATACAGATTGGTCAATACCAGCAGGAACATCTGCCAGAACTAGACACGTGGTGAATTCCCTGCAGAGGGAGGGCCTCAAAGAACTGATACAACAACCCACAAGAGACTGGGCTATCCTAGATCTAGTAATGACTATCAGGGAAGGGATCACAGATCTCCAGGTAGAAGGTCACCTGGGGGCCAGTGACCATCACATGGTATGGTTCAATTTGGCCACTACAACCAAATCATCCCATTCCAAGGCAAAAATATGGGACTTCAGAGGAGCTGACTTTGATAAGATGGCCTACAGAGTTAAGGTAGCCCTGGCAAAAAGAAACACAGGTGAGGGAGTACAGGCAAAGTGGGCAAGCATTAAGGATGCAGTACTTGAAGCAACATCTCATTGTGTTAGACAGAAAAGGAAGTGCAAAAGAAGGAAACCACTTTGGTTCTCAAATACAGTAGCAGAAAAGGTCAGAGCCAAAAGGCTGGCCTTCAGGAAATAAAAGGGAACACAATGGGATGAAGATAGGGAGGCATACCAAACTGCCCTAAGGGAAGCAGGGAAGGCAGTAAGGCAGGCAAAGTCCCAAACTGAGGAAACACTAGCACAAACAGTAAAAGAAGGTGACAAGACTTTCTATAGATACATTAGTGAAAGGAGAAAGTCCAGAGGGGGTATTGCTAAGCTCAGAGGAGAAAAGGGGGCATGTGAGGAGGAGGACCCTGTAAGAGCATCTATCCTAAATAGATACTTTTGCTCAGTATTTACTGAAGAGAAGGTAGGGCAGGGCCCACAGCTCAGCACCATGGACACGGGGTTGGGGGGAGGAAGGGAGAGGAGAACTACTCCCTTCACAAAAGAAAGGGTCCTACAAGAGCTCGCTACACTCAAGGTGGACAAGGCAATGGGACCTGATGGCATATGTCCCAGGGTACTGAAGAAGCTAAGGGTGAAACTAGCAGAGCCATTAGCAGAACTGTTTAGTGAGTCTCTGAGCACAGGAGAGGTCCCAGAAGACTGGAGAAGGGCTCATGTGATCCCGCTCCACAAGAGTGGTAGCAGGGAGGAGGCAGCGAACTACAGACCAGTCAGTCTTACCTCAGTAGTGGGCAAGATTATGGAGGCAATTCTTAAGGAAAGGATAGTGCAACATCTGGAATTCATAGGGGCACAGGGTCCAAGACAGCATGGGTTTGCAAAAGGAAGGTCCTGTCAAACTAATCTCCTAGATTTCTTTGACTGGGTAACCAGAGTGGTGGACCAAGGGGGAGCAGTTGATGTCACCTACCTTGACTTCAGCAACGCTTTAGACACTGTTCCACATAGAAGATTGATAAACAAGCTGGGTAGACTCGGGGTGGGTCAGAAGTTGGTCAACTGGGTGGCAAACTGGTTGACTGGCAGAAAACAGAGAGTGGTGGTAAATGGTATACAGTCAGAAGAGATGCAAGTCACAAGTGGGGTACCTCAGGGATCAGTCCTCTTCAATATCTTCATCAGTGACATTGCAGATGGACTAGAGGGTAAGGCTTGTTTGTTTGCAAATGACACTAAGATGTGCAACAGAGTAGATGATCCAGATGGGGTGGGCAGAATGAGAAGAGATCTGGATAAACTAGCAAAATGGTCGGAAGGTACTGCTGGATGCCTTCCAGGACAGCTTCCTGCTGCAAATGGTCAGTGAACCAACCAGGTTAGGGAACATCCTTGACCTTGTGCTGGCAAATGGGGACTTTGTGAGAGAACTTACAGTGGAGGAACCACTGTCAGGAAGTGACCACCACTCAGTATGGCTCACATTGGATATGGGCAAGGAAGGAGTGGAATCTGGCACAATAGTGCTGGACTTCAGGAGGGCCGACTTTGGGAGGATGGGGAAGTGGTAAAAGGGTACCTGGCCAGAATTCAATCTAGTATGGACACTAACCAGAAGTGGGAGCTCATAAAGCTGGGGATAGTGGAGGCAACCAAAACCTGCTGCAAAGCCCAGAGCAAGAAGGCTAGGGCTACGAAACCGATCTGTTTGAGCAAGGAGGTCATGGAAAAGGTAAGGAGGAAAAGAGCTGCCTTTAGGAAGTACAAGAAAACAGGGAGGGGGGAGGACAGGGAGGAATACTTGACAGAATTGAAGGAAGTGACAAGGGCAGTAAGGGGAGCCAAAGCATCTACGGAACTCAGGCTGGCACAAGGCATTAAGAAGGGGGAGAAGGACTTCTTTAAGTACATCAGGGAGAAAGGGAGCTGTAAGGACCACATAGTAAGGATTAGGAAGGAGGGTTGGGTGGAAGCAGGGTGCGATAAGGCAGAAGCGAAATAAGTACTTCTGCTCAGTATTTACTAAAGAGAAGAGGGGTGACACCCAAGGTGGGAGAAATGGCAGAAGCAGGGTGGGAAGTGGTGACAGATGGGGAAATCATGGAGAGCAGAGTTCGAGAGGGTTTGAAGGCACTGAGGGTGGACAAGGCGCCAGGCCCAGATGGCATCCACCCCAGGGTACTGAAGGGGCTGGCAGAGGTCCTTGCAGGACCTTTGGCAGACCTATTTAATGCCTCACTACATTCGGGATGTGTACCTCAGGACTGGAGGATGGCTCATGTGGTGCCCCCTTCCACAAGAGTGGCCCCAAGGATGAACCGGGAAACTACAGACCAGTGAGCCTCACATCCATCGTGGGTAAGCTAATGGAGACTATCCTGAAGGAGAGGCTGGTGGCCCTCCTAGAGGCCAAAGGACTACAGGACAGCAGACAGCATGGCTTCATATGTGGCAGATCCTGCCAAACCAACCTGGTTGAGTTCTATGACTGGGTAACTAGGCAACTGGACAGGGGCCATGCAGTGGATGTCCTGTATCTGGACTTCAGTAAGGCATTCGACTCAGTGCCACGTGGAAGGCTGGGAAGGAAGTTAGTAGGCACAGGGGCGGGTGCAAAGCTGGTGAGATGGGTAGGAAACTGGCTGCAGGGAAGGCAACAGAGGGTGGTGGTGGGTGGGGAGCTCTCACACCCAAGGGCAGTGACGAGCAGTGTTCCACAGGGCTCGATGTTGGGACCAGTGTTGTTTGGGATATTCATTTCAGACATATCATGGGACATCAAGAGCAAGATCAGTCTGTTTGCTGATGATACCAAGGTGGTAGCGGTCGTGGATGACCTAGGGGATGGCAGGGGTTGCAGGATGATCTGGCAAAGCTTGAAACCTGTTCAGACACCTGGCAACTGGGCTTTAATGCCAAAAAGTGCAAGGTGCTGCATTTTGGGATGAAGAACCCAAGGAGGAGTTACCAGCTAGGGGGAGTGCAGCTAGCCCAGACAGGAGGAGAAGGATCTGGGTGTGCTCATTACAGGATCAATGAACAACTCGGCACAATGTAGGAAGGCAGCTGCAAAGGCCAACAAAATGCTGGGTTGTATTGCAAGAGTATATCCTCGAGGGGAGGGAGGTGATTCTGCCACTGTATAGGTCATTGGTTAGACCACACCTGGAGTACTGCATGCAGTACTGGCATCCATATCTGAAGAGGGACATTAAGTTACTGTAGGGGTGCAGCGCAGGCGACAAAGATGATCAAGGGCTGGGGAACTTATCATACGAGAGGAGGTTGAAGGAGTTGAACATGTACTCACTGGAGAGAGGAGAGACAGGGGTGACATGATTGAAACCTTTAAATACATGAAAGGAATAAACAAGATGGGTACAGAGGGGCTGTTCAAAGTAAGGGAGGAGAGGAGGGCCACCAGGGGCCATGATTGAGACTGGAGCGAGGAAGGTTCAGGAGGGAGATGAGGAGACACTTTTTTACAGAGAGGGTGTTGGCTGGGTGGAATGCGTTACCTGCTGAAGTGGTATGCAGTAGAACAGTGGACTGCTTCAAACGAGGATGGGACAGGACAAGGGGGAGGGTTAATGAAGGGGAAGGGTGGAAGGGAGGGGCAGCTGCAGAATAAGGGGTGCTAGCTGCACATTTGAGCCGACTTGATAGACCTCTAGGCCTTTATCTGCCGGCAAATTTCGTATGTTCGTATGTGTTCGTAAGAGTGGCAACTGGGTTTTAATGCAAAGAAGTGCAAGATCATGCACACAGGGAAGAGAAACCCTGAAGCCATCTATAGGCTGGGAGGGGAGTTGCTGGCAGTCACAAAGGAAGAAAGAGACTTGGGCATCATCATAACCGATGATCTGAAATCATCCAAGCAGACCTCTAAAGCAGTAGGTAAGGCTAGGGGGATGTTAGGGTGTATTAGTAGGGGTATCACAAGTTGTAAGAGGGAGGTAATAATCCCTCTTTATAAGACACTGGTTAGGCCCCATTTGGAGTACTGCGTGCAGTACTGGAGGCCACACCTTCACAAGGACATTAACCAAATTGAGGCAGTCCAGAGAATGGCAACCAAAATGGTGCAGGGACTGCATCAGAAGACATATGAGAACTGATTAACGGAGCTCAATATGTATACCCTAGAGCAAAGGAGGGAGAGAAGTGATATGATCGAAACATTCAAACACCTTAAGGGCATTAACAAAGTCAAAGAGTCTAACATGTTTCAATATAAGAAAAATAGCAGGACAAGAGGACACATCATGAGATTAGAGGGAGGCCGATTAAGGTGTAATGTGAGGAAGTTCTTTTTCACATAAAGGGTGGTGGATGCATGGAATGGCATACCTCAGGAAGTGGTGGCTATGAATACAGTGCAGGGCTTCAAACAGGCATGGGATAGGCATAAGGGAGCAATACAAATGAGTATGAATAGATAGGCCACTGACAGCAAAGGACGATGGCACATTTATAAGGTAGAAAAAGAAATGGGCAGACTGGATGGGCCTTGCGGTCCTTATCTGCCGTGAACTTCTATGTTTCTATCGCCTGTGCCCAGGATGGTGACATAACTCCCTTCTTCAGCCATAGCTGGTTATATGCTTTTAGTAATAAAGGGGAGATTTCCTCCTTGAATTTCTTAAAAAATTCATTTGGGAGGTCATCCTTTCCTGAACATTTCCCTGCCTTAAGGCGCTTAATTTCCCTGTGTATCTCATTTACCGATATCATTGCTGTGACAATTCCCTTATGCTGTTCTGTCAGTTTACGCAACTTTAGTGCGGTCAGGAAGTTATTTATCTCCTCCAATGTGGGGGTAGTCTCTTCACTATATAGTTTTTCATAAAAAGTACGGAATGTTTCTGCTATCCCCTCCATTGAGTACAGCCAGGTTTTATTCTGGGGGTCCCTTAATTTTGCGACACTAGACTTAGCTCTGTACTGGCGCAGTCTGTATGTTAATAATTTGAGGGCCCTAGGGCCCCTTTCATATCTTTGTCTCAAATACAATAGCTTTAGTTCAACTTGGCAGTCCGTTAATGCTAACAACTTTTTTTTCAATTTTGTAAGTTGCTTTCCTCTCTCCTTGTCTAATTTTTGTTGTTGTTGCTCTAGATTCCCAGTTTGTTTCTGTAACACTAACCTCCTAGATTCCCTTTGTTTTTTTAGCCTTGATGAGATCTGTATTAACCTGCCCCAAATTATAGCTTTAATTGTGTCCCACAGCACTCCAGGGGAGGTCTCAGGACAGTCATTTTCTTTGACTGCCTGCTCAGTGGTCTCTTTTATTATTTTCTGGGTGTCCTCATTCTGTATTAGGGAGATATTCAGTCTCCAAAACATTGTATGTTTAATGGGACCTAGGGTTACCTTCATATATATTGGGGAATGGTCTGACAGAATCATATCCCCCATCCATGTAGATCGACATATTCCCAGTGAGTCTCTAGGGACAAGGAAGTCATCTAACTGGGAATAAGTCTGATGTGCCTGGGAGAAATAAGTATATTGTCTGGAACCTTGATGCAGTTGCCTCCATACATCCATTAACCCCAGTTCTCCCACCAGTTTAAATACTTTTTTAGCTACCCCATTTTCCTTCCTGGTGGTTTGTACTGAGGCGTCCATGCGAGGGTTAAACCTTAGGTTGAAGTTCCCCCTTCCCCCATGATCAGGTGCCTCTCTGCCCATTCTGCGAGCTTTAGGAGAAAATCTCTGTATAAAGAGACATCCGAGCCGGGTGGAGCATAGACAGAAACCAGGGTGATCATGGTTCCATTGTACTTCCCCTTCAACCCTACGTACCTGCCCTCGTTATCCACCATTGTGTCACATGTTTCAAATAATGTTTTGGTGAGGACAAGATGGCCGTTCCCCTTCTTCTGCCCTTATTGTAAACAGATGATAGAACTGTCTGATAGCCAAATTTCTTTAACTCATCATGTTCGCCCCTGCTTAGATGTGTCTCCTGTAGCATAATGAAAGCTGCACTGGATTTTTCCAAAAAGGACATCATTTGGCTCCGCTTTATGGGATTAGTTAGCCCATTCATGTTATAAGAGACAATTATTGCCTCTGATTTATCAATTTTTTCCCTCCCCTTAGAGTGCAATACCTGCCAATTCCTTAATGATCTCCAGTTACCCCCTTTCCCAAAACCCCTTGCCCTCACCCGCAGGACCTTCTCATTACATTTTGTTCCCCCTCTAACCAAATATGAAATTTTAGTAAACTCTTGAACTTTAACTATCAACATTAAAACTTGTGAACAAGAAAAAAAAATAACATTATCAAGCTTTCAACAGTGGAGATCCCCTTATACTGAAGTATTAGGATCTCTAGGTCCAGATCCTCCCTTTATCAGAGAGCGCCAGATTGAGAAGTTAGACAAAGCCCATACGACTCCTATTGTGGTTCTCCTCACAAGCCTAAAGTTTGGTTTGCAGGCTCAGAGACCATGGTGCAGTCTC
This sequence comes from Neoceratodus forsteri, assembly GCA_016271365.2. NCBI lineage: Eukaryota > Metazoa > Chordata > Ceratodontiformes > Ceratodontidae > Neoceratodus > Neoceratodus forsteri. The sequence continues at coordinate 245,950,822 of CM057451.1, forward strand.
TTTGACGTCACCTTGTCACAAATGCGAGCTTGAAAGCAGCAGCTTCTTAGGCTCATTTAAACAAACAAGGAAAAAACTCCCCCCAGCCTCTGAAAACTGTTTTCAATATAAACTTTTTGTTCCCATTTGTTGTTCGTGTAGTCTGAAGTGGATAGTACCAGTGGCAAAATTACAAACAAACTAGAGACCATGCCTAGTTTAAAAAATAAGAAGAAAGATCAGGTATCTGAGTGTGACAGCATTTCTACATGCTGGAGCACTGTATTTTTAAAAAGCTGAGAGAAAAAAAAGGGGGGGGGGGTGAAGTACTGTGCCAGTATGTGGTCTATGCTTGGCAGATTAAGCAAGTCTACTTTACAGAAATAGAGATGGTTCGGATTTTCCAGCCCTAGTGCAACTCAGTTAGTTTAGTTCCCTTCTCGCATCAGTAGTTTCATTTGCCACTCAGAGAAAAACAAAGGGAAAGTTCCAAAATCCATGGTACCTCACCACAAGGGATTTCAGCGGAACACTCGGCGGTGAATTTGCACTCACTCTGAGAAGAAAACGCTTTCAAAACAACACTCGAGAGAGCAGACTTTCAGCTAGTAATTAAATTCAGTTGAGGTTACCATTCAGTCTTGTGTGTCCTTGCTCTGCGCAGTACAGTTTCCCTGGGTTTTCTTCAGGCGGTCTCAAATTGCTTGGATTGAGGTGCATGTTGACGACATCACATCACAACCTCCCCTCCTTTTATTCAGTGTGACCGACCAGTCTAAGTTAGCCCCTGGGGGCCACTGGGAAATTGAGTCATTTGCTGTTGTTTCTTTGTTCTGCATCAGGCCCTTCTCCATCAAGGCTGCCCTTGTCTTGTCCGGCATTTCATAAATTCTGACACCCTCTGGTCAGAAGATTCTCATTTTCACTGGGTACGGCGTGTGGAAACTAATCCCTTTGGAATGGAGAAGCCTGATGATTTCCACATATTGTATTCTTTGCTTCTAAATTTCCAGTGGAAAGTCATGATCAAAAAAAGCCGTGAGGTAAAGTAAGTGACTTCTGTTTCCAAGTCCATCTCAGTATATCTTCTTTCATCTTGTAACTGTTAAATGTTATAATTATTGAGTGTGGCCTCGCACCAGCTTCTGTTGGTTTTGGTTGTAAGGCCCTGTGGGCCCTCTCGACACCCAACTGATAGCCTGGAGAGAGCTGCAACACATCAGCAAGGAGGTCTGAAATGAAGTCGGCCATCCAGCCCGTCACTGAACCCTCAGGCAGTCCACAGATCCTGATATTCTCCCTCTGTAAGTGACTTTCCAAGTCCACACATTTTTCTTGTAGTTTTTCAGTTTGAGCTAGTATAGCGTGCTGTACATGTCCCGTCTAGAGTGCTCCATCCTCTGTCACAGAGATCCTCTTCTCCACCTTTTCAACTCTGTTCAACAGGCCAGTTGATTTTTGGTTTAGCTGCTTGAATTCCAATTTGGTCTCCGCTCTCATCTCCCACATTTCTTTAAAAAGCTTCACAAATTGAGATCTAGATAGGTGCCACTGTGCTCGATGGTGAAGGACTCCGGCTGCTGTCTCGCCTCTGAGCCATTAATCTGATGCCATCCTGCGACTCTGTGTTGGATTTTGGTCTTGATCTACTTTGCCTGTCCTTAACACAAGCACCACTTGCCATTTTAAGCTTTTTGATTGCAATTGGGAAGTATTTCATTGAAATTAAATGCTTTTAGAGGTGGGAGCTCCTCGCGTTGGTCTCCTCTCAGCTCCGTGACATTACCGGAAGTCCCTGTCTTAAGTACTTTTATCTATTTGTGTGAGAGTGCCATATTGAGCCTTCGCGCCTATCTCTTTAAGAGCATAGCTAATCTGTGTTTAGAAATCAGTCTAGGCTGGGTCTGAGTGATTTAAGGCTTGTGACTGGCCAGGCAGTGTGTTATTTTGCTCCATTCTGTAGTTGCTATTTGCTCAGAGGGAGCTCATATAGGAACTGTGATTGATTACTGTTTATCTGCTGTTATATTAAAGATAGAGAAGTTTGTCTAACCTGCTTTGATTACAGCTCAAACATTTGGATGGGAACCACCATGTTAAGTCCTGGACTTCCAGTATTTGGACCAAGAGAACCACTGGGGACCTAAAATGGATCTTGTTCCCAGGGGTCTTGTGGGAAGGAAATTCTGTAGTTTTGTAAGTTTGAGTGTTGGCGCCTAAATGAACCTGGAGAGGGAGCCCTGACTGTGACTGACAGTTCCCTCAGTCAACCAAACCTTTTGGATTACAAGGGAAATCCTCAGAACTGCCTGAAGCAGTGGGTTCAATTAGTGTTGGAAGTGAAATAGTGAACAGCTTGAGATTTCGAGCAGCTGCTCCCAGAAGGACCATAGGGGAATCAGCGGGAAGAGGCTAAGCTGGCCTTCCTGCAACATTCTCTGACCATTGAACTGCCTGTTGCAGAAATCAGACCTGTCCAATTTCCAGCCTTGGAACTGCGGCAGAAGAAAAGAAGAAATTTGTTAGCTCGACTTGTGATTTGGACTGAGGACTTGCTCCTGAAGCGATCGGCCCAGCTTGTGAGAGATCTAGACTCGGATCGAAAGGTTTGCTCAGTAAAGCTGTCAGTTTGCAGCCGGACTGTATCCAAACTGTTTTTTAAAGAAGTTACATACGAAGAAGCCAGCAGAAGAAGGCCATTTGGTCTATCAAGTCTGCTCATATTGCAGGGTGCACAGTTTGAGCTAATGTCCCTGCTCTCCCTCCCCACTCCTCCCATCCTCTCTACCCATGATCCTTACCTTCCCCCTGTGCCTATCCCAGCCTCTCTTAAAGCTGCTCACTGTCTTCAATGAGATTACCTCTTCCGTAAAGTGCATTCCAAGTGTCCACCACTCTCTCAATGAAGAAGTGCTTCCTGACCTCCCTCCTAAACCTCCCACCCTCCGGCTTAAGACTGTGCCCCCTAGTGTTATGGTTGACACTCAGCTTAAAGAGACACTCCTTATCAACCTTATTTATTCTTTTCAAGTACTTCAAGGTCTCAGTCCTGTCTCTCCCCTTCTCTCTCTCTCTCTCCAGTCTTTCAGGGAGTACATGTTCAGTGCCCTCAAGCTCTCCTCGTATGCCTTACCCTGCTGACCTGCTATCATCTTTGTAGCCCTCCTCTGGACATTCTCCAGCAGGTTAATGTCCTTTTTGAGGTGTGGGCACCAGTGCTGAACTCCATACTGTAGATGCGGCCTTACCAGTGACCTGTACAAGGGCAGTATAACCTCCTCTCTCCTTCCACTGAGCCCCCTAGATATGCATCCCAGCATCTTATTTGCCTTTGCTGCTGCTTTCTTGCACTGCATGGAGTGTTTCAGGTCACTAGTGATCATCACTCCCAGGTTCTTCTCCTCCTCTGATACAGATACTTGGACTCCACGCAGGTAGTACTCTGTTCTGGTATTCTTGGCTCCAATATGCATAACTGCATTTTGTGGCATTGAAGCCAAGCTGCCAGATCCTGGACCAATTCCCCAGCTTTTCCATATCTTTCTGTAGGCCCTGTATCCCTTCAGCCGTATCCACTCTTCCACAGAGCTTAGTGTCATCTGCGAATAGGCACATTTTGCCCTTAATGCCATCTTCAATGTCATTGATGAAGACATTGAACAACAGCGGCCCCAGCACTGAGCCCTGCGGGAACCCACTGGTTACCTCTTTAGTGCCAGATAACGCTCCCCCCACAGTCATCCTCTGGGTTCTATCCCTCAGCCAGTTTTCCACCCATCTGGCCATCTTTTGCCCAACCCTGAGATCCACCAACTTTCTGATCAACCTTTTGTGGGGCACAGAGTCAAAGACCTTGCTGAAATCAAGATAGAGGATGTCTACTGCTTGGCCCCTGTCTGCTGCCTTAGTGACACAGTCAAAGAAGTCAATCAGATTTGTTTGACATGATCTCTCCCCCCCCATGATCCCATGCTGTCTTGCATCCTGAAGACCATGCTCCTCCAGATACTCCACCAACCTTTCCTTTAGTGTGGTCTCCATGAGCTTGCCCACAATGGAGGTCATACTGACTGGTCTGTAATTCCCTGGGTCATCCTTGGGACCGCTTTTGTGGGGGGGCACAACATGTGCTGTTCTCCAGTCCTGCAGTACCACTCCTGACTCTAGCAAACTATTAAATAGGTCTGCCAGTGGCCTGCCAGCACCTCAGCCAGTTCTTTTAGCACCCTTGGATGTTCTCTGTCTGGGCCTGGTAATTTGTCCACCTCCCTCACTCTGTCCTCCTCTATCACTACATCTTTGTTCCTCTCCCCACCGCTCCTCTTTTCTCTCCTGAAGGCACTGGTCTGTCCTTCTCCCTGGTGAAGACGGAACAGAAGTATTCATTTAGTATTTCTGCTTTTCCCCTATTATCCTCCACCCACTCCACCCCTTTCTTATGCCTAACAGTCCCTTCCTTCTTGTCCGTTTTCTCACTTATATATCAAAAGAAACCCTTCTCTCCCTTCTTAATTCCTTCAGCTACCTTCAGCTCCTTCTGTGCCTTTGCTCTCTGGACTTTCTTACTTGACTCACTAGCCAACCTTTGGTATTTTTCCTTATCACCTCTCTATTGGTCTTCCTGAATTTTCCATAGGCCAACCTATTTTCCCTTACTGCCTGTGCAACTCCATCAGGAAGTAACAAACTGGAATGAAATGCTGCTTATGGGACTGAGCTTTTGTCTCAGAAGGTGATATGAAGCTTTTTGAATCCCTAGTGCTTTGTTCTCTCTGATACCTTAAAGGGGAAGTAAACATTGCAGGGGTCACTCAAATTGTGAAAGTGCAAGACAAGACCATTCAAATGAGGTACTATGCTTAGCTGTAGGCGTCAGGAGTCCTGAGATATGAATATCAAATTATCAGTAAATGAAACAAAGCAGCAGCCATTTCATGTAATCTTAAAACAGGAAGTGAGGTCGCTGAGGGGCCAACTATATGTTGTTAATTACAACTTGCCCCTCAGTGACATCACTTTCTGTCTCAGGATCCCATGAAATGGCTGCTACCTTGTTTTGATTTACGGAGTATTTAGATATTCATATCTCAGGACTCTTGACACCTATAAGGAAGTTCCATACCTCGATTGAAATATCTTTTTATGGGCTTTCACAATTTGAAAGACCCCTGCAATATTTACTTCCCCTTTAATGATTCCTTAAAATCTCTTGATGCACAGAGTGTTGTTTCACACCCCAAGAATCCCTCCCTTTGCTTACTATTGCAATCAGCCTGCAGTTCTGAGCTGCCCTGAGTGTGGAATTTTATGCAAATCAGAGAACAGTGGAATGAAATTCAAATCTCTGCTGCATGGTCACGCTCCACTCTGCCCGCTAACACCAGACGTATTTCTCCACCTTAGGAAGAAGTCACCCCAATGAGCTGTCTCACGTCTATATTCTAGCGATCACAATTTTTATCACTTTTTTCTTTATTTTTCCTAGTAGCTTCTATAACATTTTGAATCTCAGCATTAGTCAGGTTTTATTCCAGGGATATAAAACAAGCCCTGTGGCGAGCAGGGCGAGTTAGGACTTGTATGCCGTCCGCTGCGGAAGACACGCACAAAGACGCGCGCATCTGTGTGTTTTACGTGTTTGCCGTTCTGGCATTCTGGCAGTGGATGTTATATAAAATCCTGTAAGTTTGTTTACTCTCCATTTGTTAATCCTTTTTCTCTTTTAATCAGGGACATCTTAACAATCATATGAACATGTCTACTACCATCACTACTGTGGAAGGGCATACAGGCTTTCAATGTAGTGGCTGTCAGATGTTTAGTTTTTACCTTGATCCAATTCCTGTTGGAATTTTTCAGTGTGTCAAATGTAACAAAAATATTGAACTAGAGGAAGAAATAAAGTTCTTTGAAGAGCGTCTAAAAGTACTAGAATTTAGTCAATTAGAAACTAGGAAAAAGTTACAAATGCCTACTCTTACAAGTGGTAATTTGAATAATATAGGAAATAGCACAGAACAACTAGAAATAAGGGATACTAATAAAAGAAAAAGACTTAGGCAAGAAATAGAATTGATTGATACTGAAGATGAGTGGTTTACACTCCAGGCAAATAAAATTTCTAGAAAAGGAAGAAAAGCAGGAGAATTTTTTCTGCCTTTATCTAACAGCTTTGACCCTTTAATGTTAATTTCTGATACACAAGCCCTGAATTCTGATTCAGCAAAGGATAATAATACTTCTCCTGTGGTAGCATCTTCCAGTATATCTCCTTTTGTTCCTTTATTCAATACCAAAACTAAGACATCATTGGAAAGTGTGAAAAATGATTTACTAAGTTTCAACCAAGAAATAATTGCAACTCATGAGTCTAATTTAAGGGAACCATCTTTTAATAGTCCCAATCAAATATTTGTCTTAGGCGATTCCATGATATCAAACTTGGATCAACAAATATGTGACATAAATAAATCCACCCATACCCTTTCTTGCTTTAGAGGACCAAAAATACAGGATATTATGAAAATGGTAAAAAAACATGCTTCTAAATAGTGGTGATGGCCCCCTAGTAATTGCGCACTCTGGCATAAATAATATCAAATACCAAAGTGCACAACAAATAAAGGAGGCCTACGTGGGACTAACAAACATATTGGTAGAATTAGGTGCAAATGTAATCTTTTCAGAAATATTACCTGTTGTTAGGGCTGATTATTATACTGTTAGTAAAATAAAACACATTAATAATTGGTTAAGGAGTTGATGTTTAAGACAAAATTTGTAGTGCCTTACCAATTGGTAACAGTTTTGCTATAAAAAAAAAGATTATTATGCTCATGATGGTCTTCATTTAAATAAAAAGGGATCTAAAGTGCTTGGAAATAGCATCAAAACGTATAGCTCCCAGGTATGCACCAAGGGGTGGGCTTGCAGAATGAGCCTATAAGATTTATTGAGGGCTACCCTGATTTTGTGTAGGGCTGTATTGGTGGCTGCTCCATAGACCACTAGACCATAGTCAATAGTGAATAATATGGAGCTAGTCACGGCGAGTTTATGGGCAACATCAGTTAGGCAGTGCCTGTGTTTGTACAGCTGGCCAGTCCTGTAGTTGATGGCTCTGGCAACCAAGTCAACATATTGTGAGTAAGAGAGAGAGTGCTATTGAGGGTAACCCCAAGGTACTTGAAAGTATTGATCTTTTCCAATATATCACTTTGTTTGTTATGAATTTGCAAGTGATGGGTTTTGTGCCTGTTTCTGGATGTGGCAAAGGGCATGATCTTTGTTTTTTTGTAATTTAGGAGGAGCCAGTGGTTTAGGAACCATGTCTCCACAGCTGAAAAACTATTCTGCATTTGTAATTCAAGTGCTGCAGGGCCAGGCTGACTAGAGAACAACACAAGTGTCATCTGCGTACAAAAGATCCACAAGACCTCACCCACAAGAAAAACGGGGAGTGGTGATCCATTTTAGACCTCAGATATCCAAACATCTCAAAAAGGAAAAGTTCAGGATGGTAACTCTGGCTGCAGTGGTCCCATCCCTTTAGCAAGGAACTGGCTAGGGTCTCTGGACCTGAAGTATGCCTGCTTCCATATTCCAGTTAGGCACAGTCACAAAAAGTATTTAAAATACAGGGTAGGGATTGGTCATTATCAGTTTGAAGCAGTTCTCTTTGGACTCTCGTCAGCTCCCAGCATGTTCACAAAGTGCTTGACTGTGGTGGCAGCCCATCTCAAGAGACAAGGAGTGCTGGTTTTCCCTTATCTCGATGATTGGCTGGTTGCAGGGAAATCTCACCAGGAGACCATGGCCTCCTGTCTCCTCACTCAGCATACCTTGGGGGATCTGGGCTTTCTCATAAACACCCAAAAGTCCCAAACAGAATCAGTACAAGTTCTTGAATTTGTAGGAGCAGAATTGGATGCCCTCCGAGTGAGGGCCTTCTCCAACAAGAGAGAGTGAGGAATATCATCAATTTGGTGAAGTCCTTCATCCTGGGTCAGCCCAGGTCAACAAGAGACTTCCTCCAGCCTTTAGGCCATATGGCCTCCTCCACAGCAGAAGTGGCAAGGGGTCAGGTTACAAATGAGAGACATTCAGTACCACCTAAGAGCCCAATGGTTCCAAAACCAAGACCCTCCCTCAAGGCAATTGCCTGTGACAAAGTCTCTCTTAAGAGCACTGGACTGGTGGAATAAAGAGGGCAACTTCAGGGAGGGTGTGCCCTTCTCACAGCAGTAACTCACAGTTGTTCTAACAACAGATGCCACCTTTCTAGGCTGGGGTTCAGCTGGGTGACCTAACTGTAAGTGAGGTGCGGTACCACCAAGAATTCCAGGATCACATAAACCTGTTAGAGCTCAAGGCAGTATTCCTGGCTCTACAGTCATTCACTGTCCATGTCAGGGGGCAATCAGTCCAGGTCAGGACAGATAACAACAGTACCATGTACTACATCAGCAAACAGGAGGGCACAAGGTCCTCAAAGCTATGTACAGAAGCGATGAAGATCTGAAATCTGGCCCACTCCCTGGAAGTGTGGCTATCAGCAGTTCACCTGCCAGAGAAAGACAATGTCTTGGTGGACTCCCTTAGCAGGATCAGCCAGGGACATCGTGAAAGGACCCTGAACAAGCAAGTCTTGGCCACAGTGTTCGGGAGGTGGGTTACACCATAGATAGATCTGCTTGCATCCTGGGAGAATCAACAGCTTCCCATGTTTGTTACAGGCCTCCAGCAGTGAGCTCACTGCCATCAGATACCCTGAAACTAGACTGGACAGGGAGGTTACTATACACCTACCCTCCCTTCCCTGTCTTGCTGAGAGTACTCTTGAAGCTGAGGATCTAGTCTGCAACCATAATCCTAAGAGCCCCAGATTGGCTAGGCAGGTCTTGTACTCCCTCCTTCTAGCCCTTTCCATCAAGTAGCCCATCTGCCTCCTACTGAGGTTCAACCTGCTGACCATGTCCCAGGGCAGGATAACCTTCTCAAACCTCAGGTCTTTGCACCTCAAGGCATGGTTCTTGAGCAGCTGGAGTACTCTGACTTTAACTTTTCTGAGGAAGCTGTGAAAGTCCTCAGGGTTTCCAGAAATCCAGCAACCAGGAAAACCTATGCTTCCAAGTGGAAGAGGTTTTCCCTGTGGTGTGCCCCTAAGCAGCTCAGTCCTTTGGAGACAGATCTACCCACAGTCCTAGACTACCTAGTCCACTTCAGTCCCTGGGCCTTGGGCTGGCAACTCTTAAGGTGCATCTGGTAGCAGTGCCTGCTCATGTTTTGGCAGATAAAGAGAAAACAGTGGCTTCACACTCCATTTTCAGGAAGTTCTTTAAAGGATTTCTGCATCTGCATCTCCCGGTCAGGGACCCAGTCCCTCCATGGAACATGAACCTGTGCATAGTGAAGCTCATGGACCCCCTCCCTTTTGAGTCCATGGCTACTACTGATTTAAAGTATGTCACTTAGAAAACAGTTTCCCTGGTGGCCATGACTTCTGCCAGCAGGGCATGTGAGCTGCAGGCCTGCTGCACAGACCCAAATTATATTGTATTTCACATGGACAAGGTAGTCCTAAGGACAAATAGAAAATTCCTCTCTAAGGTGGTGTCTGAATTTCACCTGAACCAGTCCATCACCATTCCAGTGTTCTTTACAGCAAAACCTATTTCTGGAGAGCAGAGGCTCCATAATCTGGATGTCAAGAGGGCACTTAGTTACTACCTGGACTGCACTAGGGAAGCCATGTCCCCCTGTTGACAGCTGTTTGTCACACATGGTGAAGTTGGCAAAGGCAGGCCAGCCTCCAGGAGAACTATTGCTTGCTGGATAATCTCTTGCATTCAGAAGCTGGCAAACTACCACCACAAAGCCTCAGGATACATTCCACAAATGGCACCTCTGCCTTTGTGGCAGCTGCAAGGGATGTTCCCATGCTAGAAATTTGTAAAACAGCAACTACAAGGAAAACAGTACACACCTTCCCAAGGCATTATTGTCTAGATGTATGGTCTAAAAGCGATGCCAGATTTGGCACTGCTGTCTTGGATAACCTTTTCCCTAAATGCGTTATGTACCCAGCCTCCCAAGGTACTGCTTTGTAGTCTGCAATTGTAAGCATAGTGAGGGATTCCAGGGGTGTGAAGAAAAAACTACTTACCATGTTAATGTTGTTTCTTCCAAGGGATCCCTCACTATGTTTACCAAACCCACACTACCTCCTCTTCCAGAACTTGGAAAAGGTTGTCCAAGAATCAGCTATTTTTCAGTCTTCAGTTTGCTTGAGCATTACTTGCGCATTGCCTACAGTCAGGTTTTGGGTGTTTTCGTTGCATAACTAGTTGCACAGACAGTAAAGTGCAAAGTTTAAGGTTTAACATAAAACCTCTGCTGAACCCTATCATGGTGTTACTACGCCACTATAATGAATATGGATTTGAGTGCAAAGGGTGACAGTATAATGCAAACTATACCACAAAATCTGTTGGAAAAGTATACTCTACATAAAATAAAGGACATTGTGAAATAGCATATATTTTCTTGTGTGCAGTATAATGGTAATGTAGCCCTGCTGGCCACCACTGAGTTATGTAGAGGATGTGGAGGTGGTCACCACTCATGCTGGGTCAGGTCCCAGGGTCTGCCCTTTGGCTGGTCACCTTACTCCCAGTTTAGCTTTCACCATGTCCTTTATTAGACACATTTCTGTTCACCAAGCTAATCACTTAGTACAGTACCTCAGGTAATAGGTTAGTTGTAGAATCCCTATAAATAGATACAGTACATGTTTGCATGGCAAGCTTGTTGATCCCTAAGTATAGTGGGAGGGAGGGGCAGACATCATAGAGTCCTTTCTGATCTTAACTTACTTTGCTACTGTGATTAGAAAGTAGTACTGCATGTTGCACAGTCCAAGTGTTCGTCATTCTTTACCTTCTGAGGCAGCAGGTAAAGGCACTGTTTGATCAAAGAACATGCTGTATGACTAGTTTCTCTGACAGATCATTTTTTATGTGTCAGTTCCCCCAGGCACAGCTTCCAGTATACAGTCCATGGAGATAGGAGATAGCCTCCCCAGCGCTCTAGGATCAGTGTATGGCAGTGCTCAGTCATCAAGAGGCATGACAGATGTGATGAGTTCTACAATGCAGTTCAGTGCCCATACTAGTGTTACCAGAACCCAGGCACAGATCTTGCACAAACTCATTCGCAAAGGCAAAGACATTTTTGGTGCACCCAGGAACAAAAAGGTAAGACAAGTAACTAACTTCTTCAACAGTCTACTTAAATGTCACAGTAACTTCATTTTTATATATCTTAAATATACCACGGATGTTTAACTTGAAAATCTGAAAGTTACTTTATAGTTTCATTCTTACAGTTGCAAAACAGTGGGAAAATATTTCTGTATGAAACTATTTCTCCACCAATTACTGTAAAAAATGCAACCAAGTACTGTTTTCTAATTTTGGTTGCCTTAAAATATTAGATTACATTTTAATTTTTGTAACGTGTCCTCCAAGCATCAGAGGGTAGGAGGATTACAAATACAAAAATGTATTTATTTCAAACTCTTGTTTATTTGAAATAAAAATATAATAGAGCACAGAGAAAACATGAGAAACATGTATCATCAGTGCTTGTAATCAGAACCCTCTGTGTTCCCACAGTTCGTTTATCTAAAATTAAAAAATAAACTGCTCTTAACTATCCCTAATTTGCTGTGCATTTGGCCAAATAGTTGTCCATCTCCTGGCAGTTAATCCTTGGCCTCCCTATCTCTGTGTAGTGCTGGTTGAGAAAGACTGGCTTTCTTGAAGCAAAAATGCATTTCTACCTCCTTGTATGTCTCACCTCCCTTCTCAAGTCCCTTGATGGCACCATGTGGCGCTACACTATTATCCTGGTCATGATACACCATCTGGCAGCACAATCCATTAGCATTGGCATTCTGTGTTTCCTTCCCATTTTGGATGTGCATATTGAATGCGTGCAGTGGTAAACTAACTGCAGAGGAATAGCTTGGTATTCTCGCTACTCATGTGGTGTAGCCATTTCAGTAAATTATAATCTGTGACAACTGTAAATTCTATGACGTACAAGTATGGCTTTAACTTCTGCAATGTCCAAACTACAGTTACACATTTCTTCCTGATAGTGGCATATCCCACTTCCCTTTGCAGAAATGTTTTGCTCAGGTGGACTATAGCGTGCTTTCCCAATTGAAATTGACCTGGCTCAGTACTATTCCACCCCAAAATAAGTGCATAGTGCAATTCATATGCACTATGAATTTTAGACCATAGCCAGGACTGGATTGTATTGGAGCCTGGTTTAGGGCCTGCTTCAACTGCCAGAAGGCGTTCTCACAATGCTCTGTCCACTGTACCCTCTCTGACATTCTTTTTCTGCAATGAGGATTAGCTACAGTGGTGCTAAAACTAACCACAAATCTGCAATATACAGCACCCCCACACATGCTCACACCTGTTTCATGGTTGTGGGCATGTCCATCTCTGTATAGCCTCTAGCTTTGCAGGTTCAGGCTGGATGTGTGCCCACTCCACTCGTCATCCAAGTATAGCATGTCAGCCGTGTCCATCTGACTCTTCTTGGCTCTAACTCTAAGCTTTGCAGCCTGCAGTCTTCTGAGTTATCTTCTTTACTTGTGTCAGATGCTCATCTCAGGTATGACTAAATAAACTGTAGCAACATCGTCCATGTAAGCCATAGCAAAGTCACCTGCCCTGACAACACCCAGTGAACCAGCCTTTGAAAGACAGCCAGTGCATTTTCCATTCTGACGGTATGACCAGAAATTCATACAGCCCAAACAGAGTGTTATACACTGATTGCTCCCTCACTTTAGTGGTTAAAGGCACCTGCCAATAACCCTTTAACTGTACCTTGTTGTTAGTACTTTGTTTCCTCTAACTTTTCAGGATTTCATCAGTCCGAGGCTTTAGGGAATGCATCAGAGACTGTGACAGCATTACACTTATGACAGTCCACACAAAACCTTGTTGTCCCACCCTTTATTAGGGATGAGCATGACATGGGAGGCCCAAGGACTTCTGGATTTAAAGATTCCCTGGAGGTCCAGTATCTCCTTAAGTTCCTCCTTTATGTGGTGTTTCACAGTTTAATAATAATGATAAACTTTATTTATATAGCGCTTTTCCAAGTATATCAAAGCGCTGTAAAAAAGTAATAATAAAATCATAAAGTTAAAACGCAATTCAAATACTATTCCGTAGTTTCATATTCCAGAATAAAAACAATTCGATCAATTATAAGATAGCACCAAATGCCAGTTGAAACAAATGTGTCTTAACAGCAGTCTTGAAACTCTCCACTGTCAGGCACTCATGAACCTAACGAGGCAGAGAATTCCACGGGTTAGGGGCCACAAATGAAAATGTTCTGGTGCCAGGTGTTTTTAGTTGTACCCTGGGAATCTCCAGCAATCCCTCGCTGGTCGAGCGGAGCTGTCGGAGGGGGCAATAAGGATGCAGGAGCTCTTGCAGGTAGCCCAGTCCCAGTCCGTGTAGGGCTTTATAGGTCAGCAAGCCGACCTTAAAGGTGACTTTCAAGGACTATATAGGCATGCTGCTTCAGTGGTATCTGGGTCCCTTTGTCCACCTGATGTTCTGCAAGTGGATTGTACCACAGTTCCACTGACAACGAGGTGCTGATGAAATGCAGCACCCCCCCCATTTGTGTCACCTGTGCAGGTGACTGCTGTTCTTAAAGTGTGAGTCCACAGACACTTTCTCCCAACTGTCCTCTAAAAGGTCTATCAGTGCCCCCCTCCCCCCCAAACTTGTCTGCCTGGCCATAAACCCTGTGTCTGGCTTCCTAGTGTGCAGCTCTACAACATAGTTCACCTCATCTGCCTGTTTCACCACTACAGAAAGACCCTCCCATGCAGACTGCAGCTTGTTGTGTCATACAGGGATGAGCACCATCACTTTCTGTCCAGTATCATAAGTCCTGTCCCCGGCCATATGGTCATACCAGTCTTTCTGCCTGTGTTGTGCAGCTGCCAGGTTATTCCATGCCAGGCCTATGAACTTCTTTAACCTCTCACTGAGGTTCAGGAAATATGGTCTGTACTGCAGATTTCCTGAAAGTGCCAAGTTTGCGCTCCCATTCACCCTACACTAGGTCTAGGGATCCCCTTACCCAGAGTGCATACAGGAGTTCAACGGGTGAAAACCCTGTGGACTTCTGTGGCACTTCCTTATAAGCAAACAAACACAAGATGGGGTAAATACTTATTCCATCTCCTCCAATGCTTCTTTGCATAAGCTCTGAGCATGGTTTTAATGTATCCATTAAAGAGTTTCTTACTTGCTCTGATGTTTGTATGATCTGGTCTAGTCCTGTTGCATGACTGTGTTTAATTGCATCATCCTTTTATTCATGTGTTCTGTTGTATATTTATAAAACCAATAAAAAATATTTAAAAACAAAAAAAGAATTCCACAGGACCGTTGGTTTTTGGGTGGTATGCTGAAGCATGTAGCTGCTGCACCCTGCATATTTCCACAAACTCCTCATTAGAGCTGACATTAAGTTTATGCCCTGGTCAGATAAAATCTCCTGAGAAAATCCAAGCCAACTGGAAATCCTCAGCAGTTCATCTGCCACTTTCGTGGTTTAGATAGAGGACATTGCCACAGTTTTAGGGTAACAGGTGACATAATTTACTATCCCCAAAATATACATTTTTTCTGAACTGGATGGCTCATTTAGAGGCCCCACAATATCTACAGCTATTCACTGAAATGGTGCCTTTATTATGAGTAAGGGAACCAAAGATGCCTTGCTCTTGTCTCCTTGCCTTCCCACTCTCTGACATGTGTCACAAGTGTGACAGTACTTAGCCACATCCTTATATACACCATGGCAATAGAAGTTTTGTATCAAACTTTGCTTGGTCTGTCTCACTCCGGGTGTTTGCCAAGTGGAATGGCATATGCTGTATTGAGTAGTTGCTTCCTACATTCCTTAGGCACAACCAGCTGTTTGCATGGCTACCATCCCACTACATCTCTCTGCAGTATCTACTCCCAATAGGGCAAACTGTTTTCCCAATATACTCTTCTCTGTCTCCCATCCTTAGTGTCAGGGTAAACATTGGCTGCCTGTTCCCTTAACTCCCCCAAGGTTTCATCCCTCTGTAGTGCTTCTTTTAAATTTATACTGTGTAGTCCCTATGGGAGAACGACATCATCCTACAAAAAACTCTCAACTGCTGTTGAGGCTAGACTGTCAAATGTCTTGGCCCCCTGTGTGCTACAATGTCAGTGTGACTGCGGCAAGCTCAGAGCAAACTGATCTACTGTCAGTAGCTCTTTCTCCCTACTGTCATCCCCATCAGCCTTCCATCTGACAATCTGGCTCCGCGTAACTGCACACACAGCTTTACTCCTGCATTTTAGGTAGCTCCCAGAAAGCATATTCACAGCGATATTTTAACTATCCCCTACCTTTTCCGTCCCTTGGAACTCTCTTCTACCAACTCAAGAAGACTTGAATGAATGGAACTTGCATTGTTGGTCCTGCCACACACTTTTACCATGGTAAATTGATCAGGCCAGACCTGTTCAATTTAAACAAAATCCTAATGACCGAAGGAGAGTGTAACTCCTGTGTCACTCCAAGCTTGAGTATGCCTCCCATTAATTTCAACAGGGAGCATGTGTTCAGCTCAAGTTGTGTCTGTTGACCCTTTCATGACATAATTAACATTATGAGAGCCTGAGGCAATAGGATTCTATTCTACTGGCTGTGGTCCCTGTGGCTTCTGTGCTGGGCAGATATAGGGAAGTGCCCCACTGCTGGCACAAGTGACATTTGTCTTCCCCTTGTTCCCTTTTTTGGTTTAGAGAATTGGGTGCACTCCACCCTGGGTACAGGATCAGCGGAGTTCTCTTTTCACTGCCCTGCTGGCTTGTCTGTCACTTTTAATCCAGCTGTCCTTCTTCCTACATTTTTACATTTAGCAAAATGCCTATTTACCATGTACCTATCAGCCACGTTGGCTGCTTGTCTGGCCAAATCTAGAGCGTGGTCTGTCAACCACAGCCTTAGATCTTCTGGAAAGCACTTGAGGAACTGTTCTAATGTAATCGCCTTCTTAAATGGTGCTTACTTTTTGCTCTCTGGAGCGCTACTTCTGCCTTCCTCTGCACCACTCCTTCACTCTGCTCCTGGTCCAGACTACAGCTGCAGGGCTCATGCCTAGGCTGGACACTGTTATTTGTTCTGCGGGCTTGTTCAGTGTCCTTTTTACCAGGGACAGTGTGCCACCACCTCTCTTTGCTCAGCCACTCCTGGGACTACCTTCATGGTGAAGGAGCCCACAGCAAGAAGGTTGCCCAGTTTCAAGCAGCTCTCAAAGCTGCACAAAGTGCAAAACAACTAAATTAATGTATGCTGTCCCTGTGAAACTGACATCAATTTGGAAACTAGTTCAGCTGTGCAAAACCACTAAATTAGTATATCCCATTCCTGTGAAACTGACATTCATTAGGAGCTCAACTCTGCAAAACAGCTAAAGTGCAAGTCGGCTTAGGACTTGTATGCATGCTTTTCCCCAGGAACCGACAGTCACTGAGAGCCAGGGGTTTAACATAATGAGTAATGCATGAGATGCTGGCCACTAATACGTTTCAACCTGGATTTCTGCACAAGAAGAAGCCATGTACAGTAAAGTAGATTAGTTGGAGAGGAGAGAGTGTTTGTGTTTGTGAATCGCTCCCAAGTGCTAAATCTGTCTGACTAAAAAGTTTATCCAAAGCAGACATGAGACCCCTGAAAAGGTGAGGGATGCAGCTAGAGCCTGGGCTGTAGTACCAAATTAGAGCAGAGGTTGCCTTGAAAGTTGCTCTACATCTGGGAAGGTGGTGAGGCACTGCTTTCTTCTGCTTATGCTTTAATTCTGACAGGGGATCTAACCAGATGAGGTCCAGAGTGACTGCTCTTACATCGGGGTGGGTGAAGGCAAGTCCCCTTTTTGGGTGAAAAGGATCATCATCTTCTGGAGCATCACAGCCCACACACCTCACCACCGGAAGCATGTTGGGTCTGCCACACCTGTAAGCAAAAAATGGGTTAGATATAGGATGCCAGTCTCTTGAAGGAGACATTTGCTGTTTCAGGCTTGGGTCATTCAGTAATAACAGTCAGATCAATACGCGGAAAAAAATGCTGGCTAAACACCACATAAAGTTCCAGTATTCAGCTTCATTATTGTCTTAATTCACACAAACAAAAGGGGTCGCCCACTTTTGGTTGTGTGAATTAAGACAATAAAGTTGATTGTTCATCCAGTATTCTTTTCTGCCGCACCTATAATCAGCTTATAGAACTGAACTCCCATCATCTAAAGTCATCATATCCTGCACCCTTCACCACCGGGAGTATGTTGGATCTGCTACACCTGTATCCAGCCTACAGAAAAGACCATCCAGCCATCATCTGCCTAAGCAGGGGAGACGTCCCCATAAAACACAGAACCAGATTGTCATCTCAAGGTTGTGAGTACTGGATTTTATCCACAGAACTTATCATAGTTAACTAGCTTGATACTTTCTGGGCATTCCTGTGTAACCTTAGAATCAAGTCCACAGCTACAACCAGGAGCAACTGTTTCACTGTCCATCCAGTTGTGTAATTTGCCAGTCAGCAGCTGCAGCCAACAGAATTTACACAATATTGCACTGAGTTCCATGCATCATGGGCCCGCAACTCTTGTCCCCTACCTCATTCTCCAAGCCCAAAGTAAACCCATTGGTTATTTATTTGCAACTGTTGATGTATTTTGTCATTATTGGCTTGATGTTTATTTGCATGCTTAGAATGATAAGTGTGGAGAGGATTGTTTATTGTGTTCCCTGTCACAGAGGAAGGGGGTTGTATTATTTCCTGTTGGGAAACACCCTGGCAGTGCTCTAGCATAAGGATCCCTATAGGTGAAGGCACCACATCACTTTCCAAGCCAGTTTCTAACCACGAACCCAGGTGCCATTCATCCAAAGGCATAATAGACTTTACTCTTCACCATTTCCAGGCTTAGTCAGCACACTTGACGGGTGGGGATGGTTACACCAATATCACAGCCTCCAGAATGTGCCCAGCAGTGGATGCTTGTGTGCCCTCTAAGCACCTCCAGAGCAAACTGGAAAGCCGTACCCACAATTCAAAAACACTTTCTTCATTACGTTTCTTAAAATCCATGAAACTTCAATATATGCATCAGCAATAAGTTCTTTACATTTTAGCAAAACATCTTTAATTTATCATAATCCCGGCAGTCCTTAGTATTGCTTTATATTCATTTTGGAGAATGCATCAAGAGCCTTTCCAGAGACTTGAGACCGCAGTGGGGAGTTTGAGTCCAGTAGAGCACTTGCCTCTGCCAGCGGATTCCTTTCTTGTGATAGGGAACATGCCACCGACATTGGTTCCACATGCCACTCTCCCTCACTCTGTTACCTCACAGGGATAGGCACCGGTACCATCCCCAGTCTCTTCTGGGCTGGCTGGTCCTTGGGAGTTTGCCTCAGGCCTTGCTAAGGACTTAGGCCTTTCAAGGCCTGCTGTGGTGCTGAGTCCAGACTTGCCTCCGGTCTCTTATGACCTGGCTGTTCGATTGGCACCACCTCCAGTGCTGGGTACCTTGGGGAGTGCCCTGGTGCCACGTTCTTCGGTGTCAGCCCTGGGTTTGGTGCTGCATCCTTCAGTGCCAGCACCGGTTCATTGCTTCTTCTGTGCTGGCCCTGGCCCCTTTGCCGACTTCCATTATTGCGCCTGTTTGCCTGTCTTTCCTATACCTAGGTTGAGGAGAGGCTTTTTAAGATCCACCCTCCTTCCTGTTTCTTCTGAGGGGAATTTGGAGGGGAACGAATCTGACCCCAACCTCATCCTTTCAGAGGGTGGGGACGATGATACTTTTTACAGCCTGGAGGACAAGTCTCCAGTTCCTGTGGTTCCTCAGGAAGACCTTTTCTTTCATACCCTGTTAAAGAACATGCAGGCTACCTTTGCTTTCAAGACTACAGCCCCTGACCCAGATAAATGGCTATGTCTGAAGTGGCTTCATGTGCCAAACATACCAGTTAACCTCACACCCTCGATTTCTCCAGCTTTTGATACTCTTCCGGAGGCGGTGTGGGCCAGGCCTGCCACTATTCCTTCAATTTGTAAGTCTGTGGACTGTAAGTATTCTCCCCCAAGACAGACCAGATCTTCCCTTGTCAATCTTCACCATTCATTACTGCTTGGGTTAGTGCGGTGGCACCCTTCTGAGGTTTTTTTTTTTTTTTTGAGTCGGCCCAAGCGCTCGCCTCGAGAGCGACGCATCGCGCCATGCCAGGGGTGGCCGTTAGGTGCCGCAGACTCCTCCTCCATCTCAGTTCTGTTTCTCCCACCATCAAGGCTGGACCTGCTACGTGGTTAGTGACAGTTAGGCCGGATTCAATCCAGACTCCTTCTCTAATTTTTCTCGATCTTCTCTCGACACCGTCAAAACCCGGTAAGACCATTCTTTTTATATTTTCTTGGATGGCGCCGAGAGCTTTTGCTGTGTTATTATAATTTTTTTCACATCATGTCAGGTTTGGGGGAAAAACATAAGTCGAAGGCGGGCCGCACCCCTATGCGTCGGTGCTCCTGTGGCCGGCATTTTTCCGTCACGGATCAGCATGATGTTTGTCTTCGTTACCTGGGAACCAACCACGATATGGATGCATGCGACGCCTGTTTCTCCATGGACCGTCGCATCCTAGAAGTCCTCGCGTTCAAGATCGGCAAGGCCCTGCCGACTTTCGGGGGACGGCGCCGCTCCAGGGATTCCCAGGTAAGGTCTCTAGGCCCTTCCTCCAGGTCCCCTCTCAGGCCTATACAGTCTGTAGAGGAGGAGGCGCCCTCATATTCTCTTGCCGAAGAGGAAGCTTCTTTTGCGGTGTCAGAGGAGCGACCGAGTCCCTCAGGGGCGCGGCGGAGACACCTTGGCAGTCACCTCCTCGGGTGCAGGCTCCCAGTGTAGGCGCCGCCTGCTGGCCCGGCATAGTGGACCCTCGGCCGCTTTCTGGCACCATTTTCGGATCCCGGCACCACTAGCGGCACTGGTGATCGAGATGGCGCCGATTGACGATGCCGTGTTGGCCTTCGGCGCCATGCACGGTGCCCGCGGGCCCAGATCGCCTTCTGGCGGTGCGAGTGGTTCCGCACCGATGGCAGTGCGAGGGTCTGGCGGCGCCATTGGGGAGCCAGGGCCAGGCTTAGGTATAGCGGGGGGTCTGGGGTCGTCCGGCACCGCCTCCTGCACCGGTGCTGTTTCACCAGGGACCCCTGGGGTTGCTAGTATTGTGGTCCAGCTGATCTCTTCCTCCTCGGAGGCTGATGATTCAGACGTGGACCCGTCCTGGCAACCTGACTCTTCGGAGTCAGGGTCTCCGGTGGCACAAGGTGATAGGCGGCCCAGCGCCCCTTTTCCTTTGTCCCCGCTACCATCCTCCCCTGAGGCCCCCCAGGCTGGGGGTGGTCTGGGGTCCCTGGGGGGTGATGGAGCGGGGGTGGAGGGAGGGGCTCTCCTTCCCGGGGGGCTCGTGGCAGCTACCAACCCTGGTGCTGCTGCACCCCCTCAGGGTGGGAGGTCACTGGGGTCGAGGAGGAGGGCGCTCTCGGAGTCCGAGGGGTCGAGGGACAGGGTTCAGGCGTCCTGTTCTCTGCCTGCCACCCCTCGGGTGTGGCTCGGAGCCATAGCGCTGGGCCCCGTCTTTCCCTTTTGGACCTCGGGGAACCCTCTGGTGGCGTTGCTGTGGGCTGCCCTTCTGGATCCATGCAGTCCCAGGTTCGTCATAGGGAAGGATCCCCTTCTGGGCTCTTCCAGGCTACGCATCCCTAGGGTTCCGTTTTGCGACCTGGTCTGTTGTCTGGGATCCCGCCAGCTCGGGCTCCGTTCCCCGGATTCCAGAGCCCTCGCAGAGGACAGTTGCCCTCCATAGGTGCCCTTCTCCACTCCTCTGCAGCCACCCCCTCTCCCAGGCCATGTCAGTCCCACGGCCTCTATCCTGGGAGTATGCTCAGAGGTTCTGCGGCAGCCTTCCCCTCATATGTTAGGTGCATGAATGAGCGGGTTTTTCACCTATCCCCACCGCCACAGGAGTCCTCTGGACACTCAAGCTCTGCATTATCCTCGTCTCCCTCCTCTGAGGGAGAGGAACCCACTGCTCATCTCTCCTCCGATGCTGATTTCACTGAATATCAGCGATTCCTTTCGAGGATGGTGAGGGATCTTCAGATTTCCTATGTTAAGCGAGACAATACTGAACGGGAGATGCGTGAATTCCTTGGCGAATTCAGTGCTCAGCACTTGGTGGTACTATCTTGGCCTATTCCCTTCCAGGAGGCGTCTATCCGTTCCTGGCAGTCGCCAGCCGCCCTTTCTCCAGCCCCGGCAGACTGACCCAGCGTGAATATGTGTGCCCTCTGGAATCCCTAGGTACTCTCCCCAACCCACCCTTGGGTTTGGCATACCTAGAGACTCCCTCCGGGCGCCGCCGCCTGGCGCACGACAGTCCACCGGACTCGGATTCTCTACAGTTCGATCGGTGGGGGCGAAGAGTGGTCTCTTCCTCTCGTGCGATGTCTTGCATTGCAGCTCATCAGGCCCATCACACTGCCTACAGTAGGCATTTGTGGTCGATGCTTTCCCAAATCTTAGCATCAATGCCTGATATGGAGCAAACCAGACAAGCTATTGCCCTCTCTGCTATAGGCCTGGAGCTGGCAAGACACCAAGCAAGGGCATTCTATGACGCCAATGAGGTGGCTTCCAGGCTTGCAGGGACAGCAATCTGTATTAGACGGACGGCATGGCTTCATCTATCAAGGTTGTCACCCCTGGCCCGGCGTAGGGTGATTCGCTCCGCTTTCCTGAGGACCCGTCTCTTTTCCTCCAGAGCTAGGAGACTTCTGCAGGGGCTTCCTCCGTCTCCATCCTCGGGGGGCACCTCCTAGCTCTTCTCCCCCATAGGCTTCTCTCTTGATTAGCCCAGGGTCTTCCCCTTCTGTTTCTCACCAACAGGAGGCTGGGGGTCTTGCTCCCTCAGGGTTTCTACCCTCCTTTTTTTGGGGGAGCTTGGTACTCACCCAAGCAGAAATGAATAGTGAAGATTGACAAGGGAAGATATGAAAATTACGTACCTACCGTAATTCTTGATTTTCTCTTGTATCTTCACCATTCATTACTGATACCCGCCCACCTTCCCCTCAGTGGCCTCCTACTGTGGTGTCTCCCCCTCCCATCTCGTTCCTCTCCCTCCCTTTGGCCTTTATGTCAAAAAAAAAAAATGTTTCTATTTTCCGTTCTTATTGAATGGATCTTTTTTCCTCAAGGTAAAGAGGAACGAGCAGGGTCTGTGTTTCACCTATTCTGAGGGAACTCTTTCTGACTGCCCCTAGGGTGCAACCTCTGGGCACCTTGGTCACATTACGCAGTTCACAGTTTAAGAGACCGTGCCCTGGCTCGGCCTCAAAGAAATTTAGATTCCCCCTGGCAGGTGTTATTATTCAGCTCATTCTGGCTGGTGCATTTTGCACTTCTTAGCCTTGAGCGGTTGCTCTTGCCTTGCCTTAACGGAGTCTGATTGAGTTCCCACTCTATCCTTTCATACAAAGCTGCCTTCCGTACAGCATAATCCTTCCCCACACACTTCTGTGTTAACACTTAATGGGATGCTAAGGGGCATATTCCCCTTCCTAGGTGGGCGCTCTCTCTGGAACAGATTTTCTGCCCGGGCAGTCTGTGAGCTCTCAGCTAGGATGTAGGGACTTGGCTTGTTGAGAGATTAGAGAATCTGCCCTTTATGTCCGATCTGTGCAGGCGGTTCAGTCGAACCCTCTCTCAGTCCTATCAGCAGGGATTCTTGCTCCCTTGTTTTAGTCTCGAGCTTATAAGCCTCTCAACCAATGCCTCTATGGGCACTGTTCTCCCCTCTCAACATGCCTTCTTTTCTTCTCCTTATTCTTCTTCTTCTTCTTCTTTTCTCTTTCTCTCTATCTGTTCCTCCCCTAGAGCTGCCCCGGAAAGGAGGCCCTGCGGTTCCTTAGGGTAGGAATTCTCTCTTCTCTGTATGTCCTCTACCGGCTTTTTCCTTTTCAGTTTATATCTTTTCCTTTTTCTGTCCCTCGGCTCTCTTGCCTCGCTCTCCTTTTTTCCTTATCCTTTGTTTTCGCCTCTCCGGCTACCAGAACTGAGATGGAGGAGGAGTCTGCGGCACCTAACAGCCAGCCCTTGTGCATGACACAGTGCGTCGCTCTCGAGGGTGGCGCCGCTAGAGCGGGTGCGCGCCTCCGGCACTAACCCAAGCAGTAATGAATGGTGAAGGTACAAGAGAAGATCAAGAATTACGGTAGGTACGTCATTTTCATTTTTGGCCTCCCAGCCTATCGTGGACAAAATTGTCATTCTTGCAGAAAATGACAAGGCTGTACTTCCACGGATAGTTACGGTACACCCTATTAATAAGGAATCCCACAAGACTGACACTCTGGGCAAGCAAGCTTTCGCAGCAGTGACTTTGAGCTTGTAAATAGCCAATTATTAAGGCTATTTCTCCCAATGCGAGTATGTCCTCTGGACCTCTCCTAAATCTCTGGCAGAATCCCTGAGAGAGTCAGATACTAAGCAGACACATCTTCAGACTGTTACCCATAGTATAGAGTCTTAACAGTCATCAGTTAAAAGCAGCCATGGATGTATTTGACACTGCATCTTGGGTCACCACTGCTGGAATCTGCATTAGAAGGCATTCCATCCCTAGGGAACCCTTCTACCACTTCTCCAGCCACAAGACTGGTTGGCATCTCTTGACATGCAGGATGTCTACCAGCATAATCTGGTGCACCCAAGACACCACAAATTCCTTTGATTTGTGGCCTTGGGTCAGCACTATCAGTTTAGAGTCCTGCCCTTTGGGCTATCCTTGGTGCCTCGAGTCTTTACAAAGTGATTTGCAGTTCTTGCAGCACATCTTCGAAAGCTCAGGCTCCAAGTGTTTCCATATCTGGATGACTGGCTCCTGGCAAGTCAATCCAGAACACGTACAGAGGAAGCCGTGAACACAGCAGTTCAGTTCCTAACCTCCATTGTAGTTTTGCTGAACCAAGAGAAGTTACAGCTTCAGCACTTTCAGCAGCTCCTTTTCATAGGGGCCCTCTTGGACACTACCAAGGCAAAGGCCTTTCTTCTGGCGTACAGAAAACAAGCCATCCTTTGGATGGCACTTTTCGTCTTGGAGAATGACTTATAATGTATTGGGAGCCCTTATTACCCACTGAAATTAAACAGATTACAGTGTTGTTATGGTAGCATTGTGACAGCAAGAGGTTATTAACCCCTCTTGACTATGTCACACCGACACCATAACATCGGGAGCGGATCTGTGCATCCACAGATTTGAATTAACGTCTAACAACGAACAGCCACAGTGGTGAAAGCTGGCCCTAATGGAGAGCGGCGCTATGTGAAAACATGAAAAAAGTAAGGCCGATCCTCGTTTTTTGGCTGTTTTTTGTCCATGCACTGTCAAAAATAATGACTACCTCTCAGTTAATAACCATGCTGAAATCACCTCTCGTGGTTGCCGGGACAACAATAAACCTCTCGAGTTGTGCTCTTGAGGTTTACTATGTTGTCCTGGCAACCACTCAAGGGGTTTACTGCGTGGTCATTAACCGAAAGGTAGTCATTATCCTCTATAGTATGAGCCCATTCCATGCAAAGAATGCTAGGCTTTATGGCTGCTTCGGTCTTCACAGTACTGCTAGCGCGACTACACATGAGGATGACCCAGTGAAAGCTCAGCACCCCGTGGTCACCAGTTATGCAGCCTCAGTATCACACCATCAAAGTGACAGAACCCCTACGTTGATCACTACTCTGCTGGACGCAAGATGACATCCTTTATCAAGGTCACCTTTCCACTCCACCAGTCTCAGATAACTTCCCACAGATGTGTCTCTCCTTGGGTGGGGAGCCCTTTGTCAGGGCCATCACACCAAGGGAGTGTGGACTCAGATGGTATCTTATCTCCATGCTAACATTCTGGAAATGAGAGCAGTCGTTTATGCACTTCAAGCCTTAGTAGACTTGGTCAGCCAAAAAGTAATCCTTCTGCAGATGGACAACAACTCAGTGATGTACTACATCAACAAACAAGGCAGAGCACACTCATACCCTTTTGCAGGGAAGCAGTGAGTATATAGGAATGGTGTCTGGTGTAGAATACTCTGATTTATGCAGTTTATTTGCCAGGAGAATAGAGCAGTCTGGTGGACCAACTCAGTTGGACAGAGGTGGATCCTGACGAATGGTCATTAGCACCAGACATCATACAGTCACTCTTCAACGTGTGGTGAAATACAGACCTGGACCTTTTTGCATCCCTACTCAATGCAAAACTACCTCAGTTCAGCTCCAAAAATCCAGGACCTGGAGTTTTTTGTCAGGATGTAGTCAGGCTGTGGTGGACAAATCACTTTCTGTATGCATTTCCTCCTCTTCCACTAGTTCAGAGGGTGCTTCTCAGGCTGGAGGCCCACAGGGGAAAAGTTATTCTGATTGCCCCATCACGGCCATGGCAGATTTGATTTCCATTGATCATCAAGTTGTCTGTGGTCCCTCCGAAGTCTCTACCTCTGCGGACAGACCTGCTGACACAAGGACCCTGGTCCATCCCAACCTGCGCTCCCTCATCTTCATGCTTGGCTCCTGAAGATATAGAAGTTGGCAGATTCAAGGTTTCATGAAGCGTCTCCAAGATTCTTGTTGCAGCATGCAAGTCTTCCACCAGAAAGACATAGACAGCCAAATGGAAATGTTTTTCTGAATGGTGTGCCAAATCTCATTTGGACCCATTCCGATGTCCACTGGAGAAGGTATTGGAGTACTTGTTAGATCTTTCCGATACAGGACTTCAGTACTCCTCTGTAAAGGTTCACCTTTGTGGTGTTTCAGGATTTCACGAGCTGGACCAGAACCTTACACTACCTCAGCAACCCCTTTTAAAGAGTTCCTAAAGGGCATTCTGCACACAGGGCCCCCAATCAGGAAACCTGTCACTCCCTGGGATATCAGCCTTGTGTTAGATATGCTCACTCATAAGCCTTTGGAACTTCTGGCTATGTGCAACCTCAGGTTTCTGTCTTGGAAAGTAGCTTTTCTGAGGGCTGTTATCTCAACCCAAAGGGTCTCGGAGACTACATGCCTTGGTCACTGATCCTCCGTACACGGTATTCCACAGGGACAAGGTGGATTTTATCTGTGTCAGTCTTCACCATTCATCACTATTGGGTTAGCTCACCGGAGCTAGGACCCCGTGGGAGACTTTTTTTTTGTTTGTTTTATATAGGAGGAGTTGACGTCTGGCTGGCGCTGCCCTCGAGACCAGCATTCTACGTGGCGCTCGAGGGTTGGCAGTTAGCTGTTGTCAACTCCGTCCCAGTCCCAGTTCTTTTTTTCCTGCCGTCGAGTAAGGATCCTGCATGTGAGACAAGAGAAAATTTGTGGCCTAAGTCCACTGTGTGTATATTGCCTCTGTTCTGACCATCTGCTAGACGTCGCTTCTTCAACTCCGGTAAGATCTTTCCTTTTTGTTAAAAGCGGCGTAGAGTACTGTCTTTTGTTTAATTTTTCGTCCGGTCATGTCTTGTCCAGGGGGCAAGAAGGCGTCAAAGGCGGGGCGGTCCCCCATGCGTTGGTGCCCCTGTGGCGGCCTTTACTCCATTACGGACCAGCATGACCATTGCCTCTCCTGCCTTGACCCTGGACACGATATGATAACTACGATATCTGCTTCTCCATGGACCGCGTGTCATTGAGATTCACCGTGCGTCGGACATCTGCATAGGCAAACTTTGGAGGACGGATTTGCAGTTGTCAAGCCAAGGTCAGGACTCTCGGCCCTTCCTCCGGGTCCCCTCCCGCTCCTATATGGCCCATGGAGGAGGGAACCCCCACCTTATCTAGCCTTGCCACGGCGGGGGTTTCTTCCACGGTGCAGGAGGCCCGGGCTGACCCTCTTGAGGGTCAATCAGGAGGCACCGTCCTGGCAGTCGCTACTTCGGTAGCGAAGGCTCCCTCTGTGCCGCGTTCTGGGTCCCTTGGGACCGGACTGGCACTGTCCTCGGCTGCCATCCCCTGGTGTCGCTTTCGGTCCTGGTGCAGTTCGTGGAACCATCGGCTTGGAGAGCAATGCCGCGGTTGGCATTGGGCCTGTCCTCAGCGCCGTCATCATCCGTGATTCTGCTCGCAGTGTCGGGACTTCTGGCAGCATCACGATTGGTGATTTGGAGCTTTCTGGGTCTGGTTCTATTCTTGGCGCTGCTGACGACACCGAGACGGGAGCTGGCGCTGTCTCTGCCCCCGGTGTCACCTGCAGCGCCAGTGGCAGAGTCAGCGCCATGATTGGTGTCGATCCTGGCTTTGCATGCTCCTGGCCAGGGTTATGTGCGGCTGACTTGGCACCAGGTCTCTTTAGTGTCGCTCACGGCGACAGGGTGGTTGCCAGCGCTGGGCATGGTGTCGCTTCAAATTCGGCTCTCGGCGCCATCGGAGACTGGTGTGAAGCTGGGCCCGGGGTCGCACCTGACTCCGGCACCGTTCGTGGCGCTGGGGACGGTGTCGCCGGGCGCAGTACCATACTGTCCTCTGCTGCTGTTGCGGGTTTTGAGTCTCAGGGTGCCCGACCTCGGGGCCCGGGAACCGGAGGGGCCAGTGGGGTGGTCTGGCATTGGACCATGGAGTCTACTTCCTCGGAGGCGGTTTCTGGGTCTGATCCAGACTGGCTTCCGGATTCCTTGGGGTCTTTGGATCATTTTGTCTCCAGAACCTCAGCCCCCACTCTTCCCTCTCCTGCACTTCAGCTTTCACCGGTAGACCTCGAGGTCAGGGGGTCTGACCAGCCAGTGGTGGTCCCGGTGGCCACCGCTGGGCAGACTGAGATCTCTGGAGAGGCTGCTGCTTCATTTGGGGTTCCCCCCTTCTTTGACATGTTTGGATAGTCCAAGTTTGGGGCAGCCCAGGGCACATCAGGAGGGTGAGGGTACGGTTCCCTGGGTGGTCTCCTCGGAGCCTACTCGGGGATGCCAGCTGCCTCGGTTAATGGTGAAGAAGACGAGGTCCCTCTCTGACTCTGAAGGGTTGAGAGGTAGCGGGGTAGTACAGCAAGCTGTTACTCGGATCAGGACGGGTCCTGGAAGGAGCCGTAGTGCAGACCCTCACCTTTCCCTTACGGAGTTTGGGAGGGGGACTTATACTTCTGAGATCAGGGGCTGCCTTCTGGATTCATATGGTCCCAGTCACCTCATGGGGGGATTTCTTCCTTGGGGCACAGCTCTGACCGTTCTGATCCAGTTGAACGGCTGTTAGCTGCAGCGGCTTTGGGATCCCCCTCCCTTCGAAGGGTTTCCTGTTGGCCTTCCTGCCCTGACAGAGACTGTTCTCCTGTTGCTAGGAGCCTGCCCTCTGAGCCTCTGTCTCCACCCCCGGTAGTCCCAGGTATTCCGGGCCCTCGGGGTCCTCTTACTTGGGAGCTATTCAGAGATCAGCTGCATTCTTTCCCACCTACCTCCATGCCCTGGACCAGCAGGTGTTCCACCATGCCCCCATGCAGCCGACCCCTGAACTGGGGAGCTCGTCTTCTTCCTCTTCTCTCTCTACCGAGGCAGAGGAACCATTGGTCCACATATCCCCTACGTCTGATCTGTCATCTTATAAGCGCTTCCTCGTGAGGATGTTGGATGAGCTCCACCTGACCCCCATACCTATAAGCAGTCCCAAGCATGTGACATGCGCCTTTTTGGGCGAATTCAGTGCGGCCCACTTGGTGGCTGCCGCCAGGCCAATTCCTTTTCAGGAAGCATCACATCGGGTCTGGCTTCATCCCTTCTCCACTGTTCCAGCCCCAAGGGACATAAGCCAGTGGTATTGCGCTCCACTGGGGTCTCCAGGTTCTCTGCCTCACCCCCCCCTTCGGAGTTGACCTCCCTGGATACTCCTTCAGGGCCTCGCACCCTCTACCGTGACCGCCCTCCGGATTCGGACTCTGCAGACTTCGATTTCTGGGGGAGCCGAGTATTTTACTCGGCACGGATCTCCCTTTCAGTTGCTGCACATCAGGCTCACTTTTCAGCCTATGACAGGTTCTTGTGGTCCAGGCTAGGTCAGCTCCTAGCTTCAATGCCTGATTTGGAGGAAACCAGGCAAGCCATCACCCTCTCTGCACGGGGCCTGGAGCTAGCAGGGCACCAAGCAAGGGCATCTTATGATGCCAGTAAGGTAGCTTCCAGGGTGTTAGGGACAGTGATCTGCCTTCGGCGGACAGCATGGCTTCGCCTATCCTGACTGTCACCCCTGGTCCGGCGTAGGGTGATTTACTCCGCTTACCGGAGAACCCATCTCTTCTCCTGCTGAGTGAGACGGTGACTTTTGGGGTGCCTTCCTTCCCTCACGGGGGATCCCCATCTCACCCGGACCAGTCTCAGGCCTTCCCAGGCCTGTAAGGGTTCTCCCCTTTGGTGTTTCACCCACTGGAGGCTAAGGGACCTGGTCCCTTAGGGTGTTATGGGTACCCCCCCTTTTTCGGGGGGGTCGGTACTCACCCAATAGTGATGAATGGTGAAGATTGACACAGAAAAGATATGAAAATTACATACCTACCGTAATTATTGATCTTTCTGTGTATCTTCACCATTCATCACTAAATCCCACCCTCCTTCCCCCAGGCCCTCAGTCTCTGGACTCCTCCTCTCCCCCGTGTGTCTTTTCCCTCCATCTCCTCTCCTGATATGTAGACGGGAAGGGGTTGTGAGGACACATGAGGGTAATTCTCTGTCTTTCTGAGTTTGAAAAGAACCTTCCATTCTTTTCCCCTCCAGAGGGGTTGTGGACTGTGAAGAGGGTCATTTCAAACAACATGAAGTCTTACTGTATTCTGACTATTGCAGTTAGGTCCTGCCTTTCAACTGCCCCGGAGAACAAAGGGTTAACTTTTCTATGCCTTGCATAGAACGTTCATCTCGAGCTCAGTTGAAGCCCCTGTCTGTTGTTGTTCAAACTGCAACCGTCAGATTCTTTACTCCGCCTCGCTGAACAGCCGCTCCGGAGATTTCTCCTGCTGCTCGGTTCAAAAGTCGGTTGAAGTGTCGGTTTTCAGTCGGTTTCTTCCAAATTGTTGTTTCCGCATAGTCAGTTCAAGTCTCTGTCTGTGGTACCGTGAATACTAGATAGGTTTTTGTTCTGTTTCTGTGTGGAACTTGTAAACTCTGGATTGGTTCGGCTGAACCAATCAATTTGAGGTAAAAACTTGTGCTTTACTTTAGAGTGTGGTTACCTGTCCGTGTCGGTTCTAAAAAAAACGGATTTTAATTATGTTTTTTTCCAAGACCCATGACACGGTCAGGAACCGATAGGGTAGTCTTGCCTGGCGGATTGCTGAAAAAAGGGTAAGTTTTTGGTTAGGTTGGCCATGTCTGAGAAACCCAAAAAGAAAACTGGGCCCACTGGGTTTCAACACTGCAGTGTGTGTGTGTGGGTAGGTCTTTGCTAAGGCTGATCCCCACACCACCTGTGTTTATTGTCTGGGGTTTGACCACCTCGATTCAGACCGCCAAATTTGCAAGAATTTTCCCAAATTTACCCTGGAAAAGAGAGTAGGTAGACTGAGGGAAAAGGAGGCCAAGAAGTCCGCTGACCCGGATGGCCAGCCCGGTTCGGTTCTGACCGAACCAGAAGGAGTGCCCTCTGACCAGAGCGATACTTCTTCAGGCAAAAGGAGAGCCAATTCCGAGGAGTCAGTTCTGACAAAAAGAAAAAGAAAAGACAAATCGACCAGTTCGGACCCAGAATCTCATACTCCAACCGCCGATGAGATAGCCAAAGCGATTGGGATTGCGCAATCGCTTACTCCGGTTCCGACCGAACCGGCACCATCTGGCAGGGGCTCTATTCGGTCAGTTCCCCCGGTTCCAGATTATACTTTGGAAGAATTTTATGTACCGGAGTTTGAGGAGCAGGGAGAGTATGAGGATGACTATGGTGATAGTGAAAGTCTGGATGTGTCTGTTGACCTGGACATCTCCCCTGACAGACCTTCAGGTGTCTCTCCTCCTAAGCTTTCTGAGTCCCCTTCACACTACATGTTCTACAGAAAGGTGGCTGATACCCTCCAGCTTCCTGTGGAGGAAGCAGTTGAGGATCAGGAAGAGCCTGATTTTGTTGAGATGATGGACATCCCAGAGTTCAGGAGACTGTTCCCTGCCACAAATCTTTTGGAAAACAGACACAAAAAAGTCTTAAGTCTCCTAATTCTATACCTCCTGTGGACAGACGAATGGACAAGAGGTACACTCTCTCAGGCTCAGACACGGAGTTCCTTTTTTTAGCAATGCAGCCATGTTGGGGTTGTGCAGGCTGCTGTCTGTGGTAAGGCAAACATTCCATTAGCATCACACCC
Source organism: Neoceratodus forsteri (assembly GCA_016271365.2). Classification (NCBI taxonomy): domain Eukaryota; kingdom Metazoa; phylum Chordata; order Ceratodontiformes; family Ceratodontidae; genus Neoceratodus; species Neoceratodus forsteri. The sequence goes on from CM057451.1 coordinate 245,982,336, forward strand.
CCCCAGACAAGAACTCCAGGAAGATTGATGCCATGGCAAAAAAGCAGTACAAAGTATCATCTTTGGGACTCAAGCAGGCTAATTATATGGCCTGTGCAGCCAGGTACCAGAAGTCCAGATGGGACACTGTACTGACACTGGCTAAACAGGCTCCTCCCCAGCTTGCCAAGGAGCTGGAGCAGGTGGCTGCAGATGGGGTCAAGGCATCAAAAGTGCAATTTCATGCTGCTGTAGACTCCAATGATGTATCATCAAGAGTCATGTGGCTCTTCTGAGAATGGCTTGGCTCAGATGTATTAGCCTCTCACAGGATACCCAGGCTAAGGCCATGGATTTTCCTGTAGTTGGTAATTCTCTGTTTGGGGAGCAGACAGAGAATTACATGAAGAAAATGGACGAATACAGGACCACTTACAGGAGTGCTCAGGCCAAGGAAAGGCAAGCAACTCCTCAAAGGCAGCAGTCCAGGGGCAGGGGCAGGCCTTTCCAAAGGCCTTTTTACCAAGCTCAGGCCTCCTCCTCTTCTTCTTTTCGCAGAGGGAGTTCTTTAGAGGGAGAGGCAGAAGGGGGATGAGCAGGCCTGCATCCACCCCTCAGCCTAAAGCCCCTGCCAAGCAGACACCCTGATGGGTCTGCCCGGGTCGATTCTCCAGTACCAGTAGGGGGCAGGCTGGCTTACTTTGTCCAGGACTGGATGTCTCTTACATCAGACAGGTGAGTCCTGGAAGTAGTAAGCCAGGGACTGGTTCTCAGCTTCAAAAAATTTCCCAAGATGAGAGCCAGATCTTTTCCACCTGAAAATCTCTCACAGACCCTTGCCCTAGAGGCAGAGGTTTCTTCTCTCCTAGCTGTCAGAGCTATAGAGAGAGAGAGAGAGAGAGAGAGAGTTTCCACCCTACACAGGGGCAAAGGATTGTACTCCAGGTACTTTCTAACCCCCAAAAAGACAGGAGAGTGGTGACCCATCCTGGACCTAAGATATTTGAACAAACATCTGTTAAAGCCAAAATTCAGAATGGTAACTCTGGGAATTATCCTTCCCTCTCTAAGGCCAGGGGACTGGCTAGCCTCCCTGGACCTCAAAGATGCCTACTTTCACATTCCCATCAGGTGCTCCCACAGAAAGTACCTAAGGTTCGAGTTGCCCTCAGGCCACTATCGATTCAGAGCAATGCCCTTTGGCCTAACATCAGCCCCAAGAGTCTTCACAAAGTGACTGGCAGTAGTTGTTGCCTTCCTAAGAAGACAAAAGATTTCTATTTTCCCATACTTGGACGACTGGCTCATAGTAGGTTAGTCTCCAGACCAAAGTCAAGTCACATCTGCAAGTGACCCAGCAAATGCTCACTTCTTTAGGATTCCTTCTCAACCTACCAAAGTCAGTTCTCGAACTAGTGCAGCTCCTCACCTTCATAGGTGCACAACGGGATACGGTAAAGGCAAGAGCCTTCCTTCCCCTGAAAAGGACAAGGACCTTATGGAACTAGCCTCTTCATTCACCCTTCAGGTGTCTCATCCAGCAAGGCATTTCCTTTAGCTACTGGGCCACATGGCAGCCTCCACAGCAGTGGTCCAGGGAGCAAGATTCCAAATGAGGGACATTCAGTTCCACTTAAGAGCCTTTTGGTCCCAAAGAAAGGACTCCCTTACCAAACTAATCCCAGTCACTCAAACCCTGATCCAAGCCTTGCAATGGTGGCAGGATCAGGACAATCTGAGACAAGGGGTTCCATTTGTCACTCATTCTCATTCAGTGATACTCACCACAGATGCTTTCCTGCTGGGCTAGGGAGCCCATTTGGGGGATCTTACCACCCAGGGACTGTGGTCGCCTCAGGAATCTCTGCTTCACATCAATCTCTTGGAACTCAGAGCAGTGTTTCTGGCACTGCAAGCTTTTTCCAAATCTGTACAGAACAAGGTGGTTCAGGTCAGAACAGACAACACTACCACCATGTGGTACATCAACAAGCAAGGAGGCACTCAGTCTACAGCCTTGTGCACAGAAGTAATGAAGTTATGGTCCTTGGCCTACTCCCTGCAAACCTCTCTGATAGCAGTTCATCTCCCAGGGAAGGACAATGTCCTAGCAGATGCACTGAGCAGAATATCCCAGGGCCATCATGAATGGACCCTGGATCCTCTGGTTTTGAAAGTGATTTTCTCGAGATGGGGCACTCCAGAGATAGATCTTTTTGCAGCCCCAGACAATCACCAACTTCCTCTCTTTTGTTGCAGACTCCCAGTCTTGGGCTCAGTCCCCGAACTGGGAAGGGAAATTTCTGTATGCTTTTTCCCCCTTCCCTCTCCTGTTCAGGGTGTTAGTCAAGATAAGGTCACAACCATGCAAAGTGATTCTGATTGCTCCATATTGGGCCAGACAGCCATGGTACCCCTTGTTGCTGTTCCTAGCAGTCCACCTTCCCCTGTCTCATCCCAGGAATTAGAACCTGTTAACATCCTCTCAGGGGAGGATTTGGTACCCAAATCTTCAGTCTCTCAATCTCAAGGCTTGGCTCTTGAAGAGTTAGAGTTTGCAGATCTGCAACTTTTCCAAGGGGTTCTGGATATCCTTAAGGCTTCTCGAAAGCCTTCCACCAGAAAGACTTACTGTACAACTCCAAATGGAAATGATTCAGCATTTGGTGTTCTAAGAAGAATATTTCTCCAGACTCTGCTGAATTGCCTACGGTTCTGGATTATATGGTCCATCTTAATGGCCTAGGCCTCAGACCAGCTACCCTCAAGGTACACTTGGCAGCTATTTCTGCTTTCCTGTTGGTAGGCAAGTCTTCCTCTCTGTCATCCCATCCTGTATTTTGTAAGTTTTTCAAGGGATTGCTTCACGCCAATGCCCCCTTCAGGGATCCTGCTCCTGCTTAGGACCTTAATGTTTGCATTGCTCAGCTTATGCCACCCCCCCCCCTTTGAGCCTCTGTCCTCAGCAGAGCTTAAGTACTTGACTTGGAAAACTGTGTTTTGGTAGCCATTACCTCTGCCAGATGTATCAGTGAATTGCAAGCCCTGTCAGTGGAATCTTATTTCATCTCTTTTCACAGAGATAAAGTGATCCTTAGAACTAACAGAAAGTTCTTACCTAAAGTGGTTTCAGATTTCCACCTCAACCAGTCTATATCTCTCTCCCTGTTTTCTTCACTGACCATTCCTCCTTGAGAGAGAGGAGGCTACACAATTTGAATGTTAAAAGAGCCCTTAGCTACTACATAGAGCATACCAAGGGTCACAGGTTTGAATCTCTCCAGTTGTTCCTCACTTATGGGGAAGTTAGTAAAGGCAGACCTGACACTAAGAGATCTATTGCCAGGTGGATTGTTTCTTGTATACAATTCTGCTATGAAAAACTGGGTAGAACTCCACCCTCAGGCCTGAGGGCTCATTCCACAAGAGGTACAGCTGCTTCCCTGGCTGCTGCCAGGGATATTCCTCTGTTAGAAATCTGTCAAGCAGCCACCTGGAAAACAGTCCATACTGTCACCATGTATTACTCTCTGGATATCCAGACTAGGAGTGATGCTCGGTTTGGCACAACAGTACTTCACAGCCTATTTCCAAAGTAGGTTCTGTCCCTCCTCCATGGAGGTACTGCTTGGTAGTCTGCAATAGTCAGAATACAGCAAGACTTCTTGTTGTTTGAAGAAAAAATTACTCACCTTAGTAATTATGTTTCTTCTAGTGAAGTCTTGCTCTATTCTGACCTCCCCCCCGCCTCCCCTCTCAGAACCTAGTTTTTGGGATGCGGGTGGGCAGGAACAGTGTTGGCACCCTAGGGGTGTCCTTTTTACACCTTCTTTTCTGTTTGGGTGGAATGTTGTGTTTTGGATGTGTTTTTGTGTTTTGGTTTCCTGACTTGAGTCTTTCTTTGAAACCAAAAACATTATATATTTGCCAGTTGGCTAGTAAAAATTTTACAGTTTCCACACAGAACACCTAGTGAGTTTTTGCTCGTAAAAATCTGTTGGTTGCAGTTTGAACAACAACAGATAGGGTCTTGAACCGAGCTTGTGATGGACGTTCTATGCAAGGCATAGAAAAGTTATCCCTTTGTTCTCCAGGACAGTTGAAAGGCAGGACCTAACTGCAATAGTCAGAATACAGCAAGACTCCACTAGAAGAAACATAATTAGTAAGGTGAGTAATTTTTTCTCCCCCCCCCCCTTATATTTTTAAGAGTTTTTCTTTAGTGACCTCAGTTTGAGGCCACCCTGTATTTTCTTTTTGAAACCTCTAGTTGGTTTAAGAAAAAAAAATTTAATTGTGAGAGGAAGGGTTGGGATATAAAATGATATCTGGAATGTGTAGTATGGTGGGGCTGCACACCCATTGGCTCACTCTGTGAACCAATGGGCGTGCAGCCCCACCGAGGTTTCAGTCGGCGGGTGGCAGGGCGGCAGGCAGGTGGGGAGGGGGGTACCCTAGACCACCAGAGTAATAGGATGTTTTCTGTTAAACAGATGCCCGCGATCGGGCAGCATTCGTTCCACTGGACCACCAGGGATATTGGACGGAGGGGGGGTTTATTATAACAGATGCACATGATCAGGCACATAGCGGTCTACTGGACCACCAGGGATATTGGACGAGGATGTATACTGTGACAGATGCCCGCGATTGAGCAGAGAGCGGTCCACTGGACCACCAGGGATATAGGACGAGGACTTTATGTTTAAACATATGCCCATTATCGGGCAGAGAGCGGTCCACTGGACCATCGGGGATTTAGGACAGGGACTTTATTTTTAAACAAATGCCCATGATCAGGCTGCAGGGGGTGTTGGTCTCGCTGCTGCTGCCTAGCAGGCGCCAGGCTAAGTCGTTGGATCGCGCACCTGCATATAAATGGGATGCAAAACCATAATGACATGCAAAAGGCCCCATGTGCGCCTTGCATAAATTATGGCCCCATTTGCATGTCACCTTTTGAATATCACGGGTTCTGTGAATGGCGCAATGGCACTTGCACTAGCGCATCTCCATGCTCCACTCTAGCCACTTGCCCCAAGCTTGCGCCACAGCCAGGCGCAGTTTGAATATCTGGGCCTCAGTGTCTTTGATCTACGGTAACAACAGTTTATTGGGCCTCAGCAGTTCACCATTTCCCTGGATTTGGCTATTTTTTCATCATTTGATTCTTGATCTCTTGGACAAGAAGTTATATTACATATCTGGACTTACATTCCCTGAAGTAGCTCACTTACTATTGTGGTTGTTGGAATAGTGCTTTGTTACTGGTATGTACAGTGCATGTTGATAGCACTGGTTCCAATACTCACCTGCCTCACGAGATTGCACTTGGAGGTTTTAGTTGGGGTTACCTTGAGCTATAGTGGGGGAAAGCATGCTTCCTCCTCCTCTTGACTAAGTTGGAGTAGCAGGGTACCCCTACACACAGTACCCACCGATTGAGACATCTTGTGGCTCACTAGTACTGGTACTAGTCTGCTTCTATATCTCTTCTCAGGGCTGCATCCCTATTCAGCTCTTTCAGTACACTGGTTTTGTTGGACTGCATTTTCCATTCTGGACTATATTTGGATTTATTGTATCTGGACTAGCTTGATTTTTGCTTCAATAATATTGCAATGCACATCTTGTTCAGCTGCTTTCACCATTTGCACGCCTGAATGTTTTTGCCTGCTCTTTACTCTGACACCTTGCTAAACTCAGGTAATTGTAATTGTTACACCACTCTGGAGTTCATTATCATTATTATCTCTGTTAAGCCTGCACAGCTTCATTTTAATGCCATTCACGTGCTGCTTTTAAATGCTTGATAGTCAATGGTTGTCTGTGTATTGGTGTTTTTGCCATTGCCTGAACAAGTTGCTCATTTCAGTTCTTAGTCTACCTGCTTACCAGGCTCCCTGTTCTACTCCTTTGTTTTCTCTTTCTCCCCTTCTTTCACCCAACACCATTCTCTCCCACACTCTCTCCACCCTTGTCTTTCCTTCTCCATCGCCCATCCTCCCTCCCTTTCTCCCCTTCCCCTGCTTCCCCATCCATCCTAATCACCTTCCTTCCCTCTTCCTTAACATAGAGTTCCTCCTCCATGCTATCCTGTTCCTTCCCTGTTCCTCTCCCTCCCTCCTTTCCCCGGCCAATGGAAGTCCTATTCCATTCTTTGCCACCTTACCCTGCTTCTCCTCCTTGCTGGCAATGTGGAACTCAACCTTGGTCCTTCCCTCCCTTTAGTCCTTGAGGCCTTAGATTTTTTCACCTCAATGCCAGGATCCTCCTTTCTAAACTGGATCTCCTCACTGTATGAGTCTCTCATCACTCTTCAGACCTCCTCTTCATTACAGAATCCTGTCTGTCTTCCAGGATTACTGATTCCAACTTGGTCATTCCAGACTACCACTTCTGTAGGCAGGACAGGGGTAAACAAGGGGGTGGGGTTGCCCTATATGTCCACCAGAACCTCGCCTGCACCATCACTCTCAGGAAGGCTGCACCCTCCTCCCACAAGTTTCTGCACCTAAGCTCTCCTTTCCCTCCTCACTACCCATTTTTATTTGTGTTTTCTATGCCTCATGGAGAATATCCCCCTCATCTCTAATGGAATCAGTCTCCACTCTCACCTCATGCTCCTCTGCTGGTGAGCTCATGCTCCTGTGTGACTTCAACATTAATTGGCTTTCTCTGCCCTACAGGCCAATCACCCATAAGACTGAGTCCCTTAGCCTTTAAAATTCATCAGAGAACCCAGCCGACTCAGTCCCCACTCATCAGATCTTACTCTCCTGGGCTGGGTTCTCGACTCACACCCCCACCACATTGTTGCAGCAGGTATATTGCTAGACACCTTCAGCGACCACTGCATGACATTTTGTGTCAGAAACAGCCAGGGTCCCTACCTCCTCCCCAGAGTACATCTGGTCCAGGTCCCTTCGGTCACTGATTAAAGAGGCTGTACTGAGTGACCTGGGTGCAACTGACTGGTCCCCCATGCTCACTGCCCCAGGCACTGATATGGCCCTCTCCCTCTTCCACTCAATATTTACTTCTGTCTGGGACAAGCACACCCCCATCAAGTAAATCCAGGGTTAAATCATCTCACCACCCCTGGACCACTTTCAATCCCATCGATATATGCAAGACCTGTGACCAAGCTGAGGCAAGTATAAACTATCCCGCTCCCTGTTGGACCTCTTCTCCTCCAGGGCACTTAGGAACTCTTGCACTGAAGCCATTCATACCACGAAGTCACTCTAATTCACTGCCAACCTCCAGAGTAATCTTAATTTCCCAGCCAAATTCTGGAAGGAAATTCACTCCTTTTTTGACCCCTAAGCCCAGCCCTCTCCGTTTGTCCTCATGGTTAATGGCTCACCAGTGTCTGATCCATCTGTATTGCTACTCACTTCAATGGGTTTTTTTTTACCACTTGTGCTCTCCCCTCCCTCCCACCTCATGGATCCACTCCTCTCCCTCATCTCCTTCCTCCTCTGTACCGCTCCTCCATGTGGGGTTTCATTCCCCTATCACTCCCCAGGAAATTATATTTGTCCTTTCCTCTCTCAGTCCTTCCAAATCTAGCCCTGGTGGCTTGGATCCTAAACTTCTCCATCTGTCAGCTCCTGCTATTGCCTCCCCCATTTCTCACTGCCTAAATCTCTCCTTCACCCTTTGCACTGACCCTCAGTCTTGAAAGATTGCCAAGGTTCTCCCCCTCCACAAAGGGGATGATCCCTCCACTTCTGGTAAGTTCCACCCTATCTCCCTCCTCCCTTCTCTTGCAGAGCTGCAGGTGAAAGTAGTCTGTTCATGGTATGCAAACTTCCTCCACTCCTCCAACTTCCTCTCCCCCTTCCAGTCTGGCATTAGCAAGAATCATTCCACCATCTCCTCGTTACTTTGGGTCGCTGACACCATCCTGTCAGTGATAGGTCAGGGGAACATCACAGCCACCATTTTCATCCATCTGGCCAAAGTCTTTGATTTGGTGCTCCCTTCAGTCCTCCTGGATAAGCTGAACTCTGCTGGCCTCTCAGCCCCCACTGTTGACTGGTTCTGTTCCTACCTCTCAGACTGTTAACCGTTAGTACATGTAGGAGGCACCATCTCCCACCCCTCCCTATCCAGGATGGAGTCGCACAGGGCTCCATTCTTGGTCCAGTTCTCTTCTCCATCATCCTAAATGACCTCCCCTCTGCCTGTGCTAACTCACATATTCACATGTGTGCAGATGACACAGTTCTCTACATCTCCAGTCCCTCGACTGCATGTCTGGAAGTCTCGCTTCAGCAAGACTCTCACTTCAGCAAAACTTTTGCAATGTTCTGCAGTGGTTCCAGTCCAACCATCTTTGGGTCAACACAAAAATAAAAGGTATCTGTGACCTTTGGTACTACCCAGAAGTTGGCCCAGCTCACTCTCTGCCTGTCTTCTCCATGCTGGATTGCACACCATTTGAAGTAGTCTCAACTTTTAAATACCTTGGTGTGTGACTAGATAGCAGGCTTTACTTTTCTGCCCACACTGAGACCATCCATGCCAAACTCCACCCCAAACTTGGTGCTCTGTACTGCAATAAAGACTGCCTTTCTCCCCAGGTCTGCTGGGTGCAGGTCAACAAAATAGTTCTTCCAGTTTTTGACTATGCAGATATGATTTATGGCACTGCCACCTCCACCACCCTTGCCAGACTGGACACCCTCCGCAGTGCCTTCTGCTGCTTTGCTATCAGCTCACCCTCTCATACTTACCATTGCTCCCTTTACTCCTCCCTATCCATCCTCCCCTCATGTCACCAGTTCCACTGTGCTTCCCTCATCTTTAAATACTGTTTTGGGTCCCTCACTTCATACATATCCTATTTCCTCTCCCCCATCCCTTCCCCCTCCTATTACCTGTGCTCAAGAGACCCATGCACATTCTCCTTTCCCCACCACTCCTCAGCTGAGAAATCTGCTTTCACTACCTCCCTCCCTCTGGAACCAGCTACCCTCCTTCCATCTTTCCCTTCTCCCTCCCTTCCCTCCATTAGACACCAACTAAACTCCTCCCTCCCCCACTCCTGCCAACCCTCTTCCTTAACCTTTGCTTATCCTTGCCTGGCTTTTGACCACCCCTTACCTCCTCCACCCCCTTAACTTCATTGTTCTGGCAATCTCTTTTAAGTTTATCAATCTTTTTGGACTCCTACTTTCAGCACCAGCTCAGACTCCCTTTACTCTGGTGCTGTGCACTTTGAGTTTATCCAGTTTGCACAGATTATTTGTATGCTAATTCATTTGTCTTCCACATTCAGTGTTTTGCCATTTTGTCTGTACTGCACTCATCTTATGCTCTTTATGTCTTCCTCATTGTAACCACATCACCTGATTGGCAGTATTTTGTTTGTAATTGTGGCTTCTAACCCCAGTAATGCTCAGGATATTCATAACTTTGTGCAGTCAGCCTGGTGGGTTGGACTGCCCAGAGAGATGGAACACATGCAAATGATGGAATTCTTTGCACGTGAGCATCTTTCAGATACTGCCTATACAAACTGTAGTGTTCTAAACTCTTCAGATTTTTCTCTCCGCCTGAAAGTCTGGTCATTTGGAGTCTCTATCGCCCTCTTTCGCATGAAGAAAGATAAAAAAATCATCAAAACCATAAGTATATTTAATTTCTTTTACTGCCTCTACTGATTGTCAGTTTAGATCTAGTTTATTATTAAAGTAGTCGTTTTTTCTCAGTTCCTCATGGTTCGGCATAACCGTGGGGGATCCGAGTTAGTTTAGTTTAACTTGGGTTCTCTGACTAAAGAACCTATATAACTATCACTAATTTTGGTCTTTACAAACTTTAGTTGTAACGGTTTTTTATCGGTTACAGAACCGCTGAACTGGTTCATATTTCATCTCCCTGCTCGGTTCCTTCGGTTCCTTATCGGTTCCAGAACCGATCGCAAAAAAATTTTTTAAAAGCTTTTTAAATAACCACAACAGTGTTTATTACTTAGTGGTTGGTGTTTTTCTCTTGGCTTTTCACCATGGCAGAGAAACCTAGGAAGAGAACCGGGGAGCCTGGTTTTAAAAACTGTTTAAAGTGTGGAGATGTGTTTGCCAAAGCAGACAAGCACACCTTGTGTGTAGCTTGTCTGGGTTTCAAACATCTGGACCAAGAATGCGAGATATGTAAAACTTTTCCAGATAAAACTGTGGAAAAGCGCCTTGAACTGCTCAATAAAAAGTTTCCTAGGGGTCCCTCAGTCTCTGACCAGCTGACACCCCAGTCTGTTGTGGCTGAACCTACAAGTGTTACTACCCCTGCCCCTGATACGGGCGAAAAAGGGGCAAAAAGAAGAACAGAACCGGCTGACTCTCCGGTTCCCTCAAAGAAAACAAAGAAACTTAAACATGCAGAACCCTCTCCTATTAACCCAGGGACTTCTGCGCAGGTGTCTGCAATGCCTTCAGCTCAGGAAATAGCTCAGGCATTCAAAATTATTCAGGCTCTGCAGAGCATCATCCCTCAGCCCCCTGCTCCCTCACAGGGTCCCCAGGTTGCTAGTACTGTATTGCCCTCTGCACCGGAGCAACCATATTTTGAGGAGGATGATGAGCCTTATGAGGAGGACGAACCTATCCCTCCAGAGGTGTCCCCTGAACAGGATTTTGGCTCACCTCCCAGGGTGTCTGAGGATTTTTCCTCCCACTTTTCCTTTGTAAGAAAAATGGCAGATGCCTTAGATATAGCCACAACAGAGCAAGTGGAGGATGAGGAGGAAATTGAGTACCTTAGTATGATGGGTTTAACACCCACAAAGGCCCTCCTCCTCCTCCCGGTATATACATTTTTTAAGAAGGATGCTATGAAGCTCCTGCAGACCCCTTTTTCTGTTCCTTCAATTGACAGGAGGATAGACAAAAAGTACCAGCTGGATAGGAAGGGAGCTGACTTCCTCTTCTCCCATCCAGACCATCAAGGGGTAATACAAGAGGCTGCCTGTGATAAAACTAAAGTCCCTTTGTCCTCACATCCACCGGACAAGGACTCCTGAAAATTGGACAGTATGGCCAAAAAAGGCTATTTGTCAGCCTCACTGGCCATGAGACAGGCTACTTTCCAAGCTTATGCTGCCCAGTATCAGAAATCACTGTGGCAGTCGGTACTGGCAATGTCCCTGAAAGCCACCTCACCCTTGTCAGCTGACCTGGCTGAAACTGCCAGGTTTGGGCTAGAGGCGGCTAAGTACCAGTTCCAGATGGCTGCTGATTGGAATGACACTGCAGCCAGATGGATGGCTAACACAGTGGCTCAGAGGAGGTTTGCTTGGCTTAGGGCTACAAACCTCACTCAGGATACCCAATCGAAGGCCCTGGATTTCCCATTAGAAGGAAATTCTCTTTTTGGGGAATCTACTGTGGCCTGTATGAAGAAGGTGGATGAATATAAGGCTACTTATAGAAGTAACTCTGCCAGAGACAGAGCTTCTTCATCCACCAGGCCCCATGGAAGGGGGGGCAGAGGTCACTGTTTCATGACAAGACCTTTTTCCCAGCCAGAAGCCATGCCCCAGTACCAGCAGTACCCCCAACAGGGCTACTCTAGGGGTAGGGGTAGAAGGGGCTATAGGCGAGGGTCTCGGGCACAACCTCAGCCCCATCCTAAACAGAACCCCTGATATGCAGGCTGCCTCCTCCCTACCTGTCGGAGGCAGACTGTCCCATTTCCTCCACCTTTGGTCAACTATCACCACAGACAAGTGGGTGTTGGAGGTAGTGGGCAAAGGTTTGTCTCTGAACTTCAGATTTCTTCCTCGAAAAAATCCAGGGTTCCCATCTCTCCTCCACTAGCACAGATTTCATTGCTAGAGGCAGAGGTTCAAAGGCTGCTACAGCTCAGAGCAGTGGAACCAGTTCCTACAGCCCTGAGAGGAAGAGGTTTTTACTCCAGATACTTCCTAACAACAAAGAAAAATGGGGAGTGGTGGCCAATTTTGGATCTCAGAGCTTTAAACAAGCACCTGAAAAGGCCAACATTCAAAATTGTAACTTTGGCCCGGATTCTGCCAGCAATCCAAAAAGAGGACTGGCTGGCATCTCTGGATTTACAGGACACCTATTTTCACATCCCCATAAAAGAATCTTTCAGGAAATATCTCAGATTCAGACTCCCATCAGGTCATTATCAATTTGCAACCCTGCCCTTCGGCCCTTCCTCAGCACCAAGGGTGTTTACAAAATGCCTAGCAGCTGTGGTGGCATTTCTTCGAAGACAGGGAGTGACTGTTTTTCCATATCTGGACGACTGACTGGTGGCGGGCAAATCACCAGAACAAGTCAGAACCTCTCTAAAGCTCACACAGGATCTTCTGGAGTCCTTGGGCTTCATAATAAACCAGAAAAAACCTGTCTTAACCCCTACACAGACTTTAGAGTCATAGGGGCAGAGATCAGTACTTGGCAGGCCAGGGCCTTTTTGCCACTGGACAGGGTGCTAAGCCTTAAAGCCATAGCAAATTCCTTCAAGTCTAACAGGCAAAAAACAGCCAGGCAATTCCTGCAGCTCTTGGGTCATATGGCTGCATCCACAGGCACAGTGCTGGGTTCCAGGTTTCACATGAGAGACATCCAGTTTCATCTCAAGAATCATTGGAGTCAGAAAAAAGATCCCTTTTCAAAACTCATTCCAGTGACGAGGGCACTGTTTCAAGCCCTTTTGTGGTGGAAAAAGGAATCCAACCTAAGGCAAGGAGTCCCTTTTCAGAAGGAGGATGCTTCACTAATCCTTATGACAGATGCATCCCTTCTGGGCTGGGGCGTCCATCTGGGGGAGCACACAACTCAGGGTACCTGGACAGAAGCGGAGTCCCTTCAGCATATAAACTTGCTGGAACTCAGAGCAGTGTGGCTGTCACTAAAAGTTTTCTCTGCACTGGTAATGGGCAAGGTGGTACAGGTCAGAAAGACAATACCACCACTATGTACTACATAAACAAGCAGGGAGGAACCAGATCAAGTCCTCTGTGCACAGAAGCCATGAAAGTTTGGACTCTGGCGTATTCTCTAAAGGTGTCCCTGCAAGCAATCCATCTGCCAGGAAAGGACAATACCTTGGCAGACACACTGAGCCGAATCATTCAGTCCCATCATGAATGGAGACTGAACAAGCAGGTGGTGCAGGTAATTTTCAGGAGGTGGGGCATTCCAGAGATAGACTTGTTCGCATCCCACCAGAACCACCAGTTGCCCCAGTATTGCTGCAGACCACCGGCTCAGGGCACAATCCCTCTGGATGCCCTAGTACTAGACTGGTCAGGCAAGTTTCTTTATGCCTTCCCCCCTTTCCTCTGGTTTTCAGAGTACTGCTGAAACTCAAATCCCTCTCAGATTCTGTGATCTTGATAGCTCCAGATTGGCCCAGGCAGCCATGGTACTCTCTGCTGCTCTCCATGTCAGTGAGCAAACCAATAAGTTTGCCTCTCAGGCACAATCTCCTGACCTCCAATTAGGGAACATTGTTGTACCCAAATCTCAAGTCCCTCCACCTCAAGGCTTGAAGAATTAGAGTATGCAGACTTAAACCTTTCTGAAGCTGTATTAACTATCTTGAAAGGTTACAGGAAGCCATCCACTAAGAAAACATATTCTGCTAAATGGAAGAGATTTTCTTTTTAGTGCTCTGGTAGGAGTTTCGCCCCAAATGATGCAGGAGTCTCAGTGTTGTTGGATTACCTGACCCACTTACATTCACAAGGTCTACAACCCAGTTCTCTAAGGGCTCATCTTGCAGCAGTATCTGCATACCTTTCTGCTAGGACAAAGGTGTCAGTAGCATCAGATACCATTTTCAAAAGATTTTTCAGAGGCCTGATATATTTGCATCCTCCTCATAGGGCACCAGTGCCCACTTGGGATCTTAATATATGTATAGCCAGGTTAATGAGGGCTCCTTTTGAGCCCATGGCTACAGCCCATTTAAAATATGTTACTTGGAAAACAATTTTTCAAACACCATGAAGTCTTGCTATATTATAACAATAGCAGTCAGCCACTGCAGCTGAACTGCCCCGGAGAGGAAGGAGTTAACTCCAGAGGATCTGGAGTTCTACAGCGCGAGGGCCCTGTGCCAAAGCTCTATCTGGCCAGTTTCAAATGAAACTGTCAGATTCTTTACTCCGCTCCACTGAACAGTCGCTCCGGAGATCAGCTCCTTCAGCTCGGTTCATACTCGGTTCAAGCGAGTATTTTTCGGTTCATTTGAACCGGCAAAAAGTATTTATTTTACCGCATTTCGGTTAAAAGCTCTATCTGGTAAACCGTAAGTACAAATTTAAAGTCTGTGCGGAAATTCAATTATCGGTTCGGTTTTGAACCGATCGGTTTGCTGATTTTAACGTTTTGAAGTGTTTGGTTGGGCTTTTAGAGTGCGGTTCCCTGTTCTTATCGGTTCTAAAAAAAACTGTTTTTTAAATAGTTTTTTTCAAATACCCGTGACACGGTTAGGAACCGATAGGGTGTCTTGCCTGGCACTGCCATCAAAGGGCAAGTTTTGGATAGGCTGGCATTATGTCTGAGAAACCCAAAGAAAAACCTGGCCCACTGGGTTTCAACACTGTGATGTCTGTGGGAAGCCTTTGCCAAGGCTGACCCACACACCACTTGTGTCTATTGTCTGGGGGCTGACCACCTCCTGTCAGACTGCCAGGTGTGTAAAAATTTCCCTGCAGCCACCCTGGAAAAGAGATTGGGCCGGCTCAGGGAACGAGAGGCTAAAAAGTCCGCTGACCCAGATGGCCAGCCTGGTCCAGCACGCACTGGACCAGAGGGAGTGCCCTCTGACCAGGGCGAGACTTCCTCGGGCAAAAGAAAGGCTGGTTCAGATGAACCAGTCCCAGTTAAAAAACAAAGAAATCAGTAGGTTTGGAGTCAAAATTGTCTCTCCAACTGCTGCAGAGATAGCTAAAGCCATTCAGATTGTCCAGTCACTGTCTCAGGGACCTGTCGAACCACCAACAGTTGGTAAAAGGTTGGTTCGTTCAGTTCCAGTGGTTCAGGAGTATGATGTTGAGGAATTTTATGAACCACAGGAGGGAGGAGGAATTTGATCAATATATGTGTGGCTGGGAGGGTCTGGCGTGCCCATTGAACCGGACATTCTCCAGACAGACCTTTAGAATCTCCTCCTATTCTGTCTGAGTCCCTTCTCATTTTATGTTTTACAAAAGGTTGCAGAAACCCTCAGCTTCCTTTAGGAGGCTGTGGATGAGCAAGAGGAGCCTGATTATGTAGAAATGATGGATATACCAGAGTCTAGGAGGTTGTCTATTCCTTTGCATAAGTCATTTAGGAAGCAAACAACAAAGATTTTAAAAAATCCTCATTCTGTCCCTCCTGTAGATAAAAAAATGGACAGAAGGTATACTTTGTCAGGCTCTGATACAGACTTCCTCACTGAACAGTGTAGTCATGTAGGTGTGGTACAAGCTGCAGCCTGTGACAAGGCTAATATTCCCCTGGCCTCACATCCTCCTGATAAGGATTCCAGGAAGATTGATGCCATGGCGAAAAAACAGTATATGGCAGCTTCTTTGGGACTCAGGCAGGCAAATTATATGGCTTATGTAGCTAGATATCAGAAATCTAGATGGGACACAATATTGCAGTTAGCCAAGCAGGCCCATGGCCAGCTGGCTAGTGAGTTGGAACAGGTGGCTGCTGATGGCATTGAAGCCTCTAAAGTTCAATTTCATACTGCTGTTGATGTTAATGATGTCTCCTCTAGGGTCATGGCCACTTCTGTAGCTTTCCGTGAGTTGGCATGGCTCAGATGCACTAATCTGTCCCAGGATACTCAGTCAAAGGCTATAGATTTTCCTGTAGTGGAAATTCTCTGTTTGGGGAACAAACAGAAAACTATATGAAAAGATGGATGAATACAGAACTACCTACAAAAGTGCCCAGGCTAAGGAGAGGCATGCCACTCCACAAAGGCACGCTCCCAGAGGTAGGGCAGGCCTTTCCACAGGCCTTTTTACCAATTTCAAGCCTCCTCTGCTTTTGCACAGAGGGGTTTCTTCAGAGGCAGGGGTAGACGAGGCACAAGTAAACCGTCCCCTTCCCCTCAGCCTAAGGCTGCTGCCAAGCAGGCACCCTGATGGGGTGCCCAGGGCCGATTCTCCTGTACCAGTGGGGGGCAGGTTGGCTTATTTCAGCCAGAACTGGCTGTCCTTAACTTTGGACAGATGGGTTCTGGAGGTAATAAGCCAGGGTCTGGTTCTCAGCTTCAAACAGTTTCCAAAGATGAGAGCCAGACATTTTCCACCTGCAAATCCTTCAGAAGCCCTTGCTTTGGAAGCAGAGGTTTCTTCTCTTCTAGACTGCAAAGCAGTGGAAAGGGTTCCTCCTTGCCATTAGGGCAAGGGGCTTTATTCAAGATACTTTCTTACCCCAAAAAAGACAGGAGAATGGAGGCCCATTCTAGATTTAAGGTACCTGAACAAGCATCTTTTGAAACCAAAGTTCAAAATGTTGACTCTGGCAATGATATTGCCTTCCCTAAGGCCAGGGGACTGGCTAGCTTCCCTGGACCTCAAGGATGCCTATTTTCATGTTCTGATCAGGCCTTCTCACCGAAAGTACCTCAGGTTCGAACTGCCCTCAGGCCACTACCAGTTCAGGGCAATGCCCTTCGGCCTTACCTCTCGCCAAGGTATTCACAAATGTCTAGCTGTGGTAGTGGCTCACTTAAGAAGGCAAGGGGTTGCTGTGTTTCCTACCTGGACGACTGGCTCATTGTGGGTCAGTCTCCAGATCAGGTGAAATCCACTTGCAAGTCACCCAGCAGCTTCTCACTTCCCTGGGATTCCTGCTAAATTTATCAAAGTCAGTTCTGGAACCAGTTCAGGTCCTAACTTTCATAGGTGCAGAATTGAACACAAAGTTAGCCAGGGCATTTCTTCCCTCGGAAAGGGTGAGACAGACTCATTGCCTGGCATCCTCCTTTACCCTGCGAGTCTCTCGACCAGCAAGGCATTTTCTGCAACTCCTGGGGCACATGGCTGCTTCCACAGCTGTAGTGCAAGGAGCAAGATTCCAGATGAGGGACATTCAGTTCCATTTGAGTGCCTATTGGTCTCAAAGGAAGGACCCCTTTCCAAATTGGTCCCAGTGACTCAAACTCTGATCCTGGCCCTCCACTGGTGGCAGGACGAAGCAATGTAAAACAAGGGGTTCCTTTCATTCCCATTTCCCACCCTCACCCTCACCACGGATGCCTCCCTGTTAGGGTGGGGAGCTCACTTGGGCGACCTGTCCACTCAGGGAGTGTGGTCTCCTCAGGAATCTCTGCTCCACATCAATCTTTTGGAACTCAGAGCTGTCTTTTTAGCTCTTCAGGTATTTTCAGTTTCTGTCCAGAACAAAGTGGTTCAAGTCAGGACAGACAACACCACCACAATGTGGTACATCAACAAGCAAGGGGGGCACTCGGTCATCAGCCTTGTGCACCGAAGCAATGAAGTTGTGGTCTCTGGCCTACTCCCTGAACACCTCCCTGATAGCAGTTCACCTCCCAGGGAAGGACAATGTCCTGGCGGATGCCCTCAGCAGAATTTCTCAGGGCCATCACGAATGGGCTCTGAATCCACAGGTGCTGGGGTCTGTCTTTGCCAGATGGGGCACCCCTCAGATAGATCTTTTCACAGCCCCAGACAACCACCAACTTCCTCTATTTTGTTGCAGGCCTCCAGTGCTGGGCTCAGTCCCCCTGGATGCCTTTCTGTTGGACTGGAAAGGGAAGTTCCTGTATGCCTTTCCCCCCTTTCCTCTTCTTTTCAGGGTACTAGTGAAAATCAGATCTCAACCCTGCAAAGTGATTCTGATTGCCCCAGATTGGGCCAGACAGCCCTGGTACCCTCTGCTTCTGTCCTTCACAGTCCACCCTGCCCTGAGCCTGCCCAGAGTCCACGACTTGCTGGCCTGTGCACAGGGGGAGAGTGTGGTATCCGGACCTCAAATCCCTCCATCTCAAGGCCTGGCTCTTGAGGAGTTAGAATTTGCTGATTAACACCTTTCTCAAGGTGTCCTGGATATTTTAAAGCTTCAAGGAAGCCTTCCACTAGGGCCACTTACAATTCTAAGTGGAAGAGGTTTTCCATCTGGTGCTCTGAGAGGCAGATTATTCCAGAATCCGCTGATCCTCCCATTTTATTGGACTATTTGGTCCATTTAAATTCCCTAGGCCTTAGGCCAGCTACCTTGAAGGTTCATCTGGCAGCTGTCTCTGCTTTTGTGTCAGCAGGAAGCCTGCCTCCTTTTTCTCACCCTGTGTTTTCCAAGTTTTTAAAGGGTTACTTCTACTAACCCCCTTTTCGGGAACCAGCTCCTGCCTGGGACCTGAATGTTTGCATTGCTCAGTTAATGCAACCTCCCTTTGAGCCTCTGTCCTCAGCAGAGCTCAAGTATCTAACGGAAAACTGTTTTCCTAGTGGCTATCACTTCTGCCAGGCAGCATAAGTGAATTACAGGCCCTGTCAGTGGAGGAAGATTTTATTTCTTTCCACAGAGATAAGGTAGTCCTCAGGACTAATAGAAAGTTTTGCCTAAGGTGGTTTCAGATTTCCACCTGAACCAATCCATCTCTCTCCAGTATTTTCACTGAGCATTCTTCCTCAGGTGAGAGGAGACTGCACAGCTTGGACGTCAAAAGAGCCTTAAGCTACTATTTGGAATGCACCAGGGTCACAGGTTCGAATCCTCCAACTCTTCCTTACTTATGGCCGAGGTTGGCAGGGAAACCTGCCACTAAGGGACAATTGCAAGGTGGATTGTCTCTTGTATCCAACTTTGTTACCAAAACTAGGTGAACCCCCTCAGGACTGAGGCCCACTCCCCGGGGTACAGCTGCGTCTCTAGCGGCTGCTAGAGACATTCCCATTCTGGAAATTTGTCAAGCTGCTACCTGGAAGACAGTTCACACTTTTACCAAGCATTATTCCCTGGATGTCCAGTCCAGGAGAGATGCCTCGGTTTGAGTACAACTGTGCTTCAGAGCCTATTTCCTAAGTAGGTCCTGACCCTCCTCCATGGAGGTACTGCTGTGTAATCTGCTATTGTTATAATATAGCAAGACTTCATGGTGTTTGAAGAAAAATTACTCACCTTAGTAATTGCTTTTCTTCTCATGGAGTCTTGCTATATTACAACCACCCTCCTCCTGCCCCTCTCAGAACTTCTACTTGGGTAGGGGTGGCAAATTAGTGCAAGCACTGTGTCATGCCATTGTAGTTTTTCCTTTACCCTCTTTCTTTTAGGGTTAGGGAACTAGGTTGTTCGTTTAGGTAATATATTGGCCCCTTCCTGGACTTGAGTCTTTGGGGAGAGGTCTATGGTGCTTGTCAAAGGGGGAAAACTAATAATAATAATAATAATACCATTATTCATTGTTATTATGGTTATTGGTGGTTCTATTGTTGTTTATATTGTTGTTATTACTACTAGTAGGTAGCCATTTGGCTAGTGTAGAGCTTTCCACACAGACTTGTTGCTTAGTGTTAGCTTCGTAAAGATCTGACAGTTTCATTTGAAACTGGCCAGATAGAGCTTTGGCACAGCGCCCTCGCGTTGTAGAACTCCAGATCCTCTGGAGTTAACTCCTTCCTCTCCGGGGCAGTTCAGCTGCAGTGGCTGACTGCTATTGTTATAATATAGCAAGACTCCATGAGAAGAAAAGCAATTACTAAGGTGAGTAATTTTTTCTTCTGGTAGCAATTACCTCAGCAAGAAGAATCGGCGAACTTCAGGCTCTCAGTGTTGACCAGGACTACATTTCCTTTCACAGAGATAAGGTAGTCCTCAGAACAAACAGACAATTCCTTCCCAAGGTCGTTTCAGACTTTCATCTGAACCAATCAATTACTCTACCTGTCTTTTTCACAGACCATACAAGCTCTGGTGAAAGAAGACTCCACAGTCTGGATGTGAAAAGAGCTCTCAGCTATTACATGACAGCTACTAAGGGCCATAGGCAAGACA
Organism: Neoceratodus forsteri; assembly: GCA_016271365.2. Classification (NCBI taxonomy): domain Eukaryota; kingdom Metazoa; phylum Chordata; order Ceratodontiformes; family Ceratodontidae; genus Neoceratodus; species Neoceratodus forsteri. The sequence continues at coordinate 246,002,321 of CM057451.1, forward strand.
GAAAACAACTTTTCCTTACATATGGGATGTCAGAATGGGCAAACCAGCCTCAAAAAGATCCATTTCTCGATGGATTGTCCAGTGTATTCAATTCTGCTACATTAGAGCAGGTAGGGAGTCCCCAGCTGGGCTGAGGGCACATTCGACAAGAGGAACAGCTGTCAGTCTTGCAGCTGCTAGGGAGGTTCCGTTATTGGATATTTGCAAAGCAGCTACTTGGAAATCAGTACACACCTTTACACAACATTACAACTTAGATGTTTTGTCCAGAAGTGATGCTAGGTTTGGCATAGCAGTCTTGCAAGGTCTGTTTCCAAAATAAGTTCTGTGCCCACCTCCATGGGTACTGCTTGGTAGTCTGCACAAAGTTATGAATATCCTGAGCATTACTGGGGTTAGAAGAAAAAAATTACTTACCATAGTAATCTTCTTTCTTCCCAGTGATGTTCAGATATTCATAACTCCCTCCCATCCTCCCCTTCCAGAACTTCAGTCTCTGCACTCCGCATGCCAGTGCCACATAGCCATACCCTTCTGGGTACACTTCTCTATACTAGATAGATTTAAACAGAGTTTTGTGTCTCTCTCTTAATAGTTTTTCTCATGCTGTTTGGTGAACACCATTGTTTATTTGATGTAGTTCCTCCTTAAGAGGTTTTGGGGGGTAAATTATCTTTATTAGGGTAACCCTAAAATTTTTTAATTAATTAGTTGTTGGATTTTTTCATAATGCCTGACTTCCAGGCTTCTTACAAATCTGAAGGGTTTAGAACACTACAGTTGGTAGAGGCAGTATTTGAAAGATGCTCACATGCAAAGAATTCCATCATTTGCACGTGTTCCATCTCTCCGGGCAGTCCAACCCACCACGCTGACTGCACAAAGTTATGAATATCTGAGCATTACTGGGAAGAAAGAAGATTACTATGGTAAGTAATTTTTTCTTCTCCCCTTTCCTTTCCTTGGGTTGCACCTAGAAGTGAGCCATGGCTCAGAGTGCCTCTTGTGGTAACCAGTTTTAAATAAATAAATTACACATACATAGTTTGAATCCTTCAAGGGACTTAGACATTTTTTTAAACTTTTTTTGCAAGATGGAAACTAACTTAAGTAGCAGTTCATAGTGTGTAGAATAGTAAATTATATGAGCAGTAAATTTAGCCAAGAACAACAATCTATGAAGGTAAATTACCTGCTAGGATTAGATCCCCAGTTACCTGTTTTGCAGATGTGACATCACTTCTGCATCATATGAACCACAACTCACTGACCTGCAGTTCAGTGGCACACTGAATGTTTGTTAGCTTAGTAGGAAAAGCAGGGTTTTATTTAACTCTAAAAATTGATTAGCGTTTTGCTCATAAAAGTGCCAAAACATTGTGAAAATGCATAGCACCTGCTTCACTGTGTTTAACAAACGTAACACTTCTAGAAAACCTATATAAATACTTTATGAACAGTTAGTATTGTCCCAAGAAACAAACTGCTAATCAATTATTTAAAACCCTGAAAAGGATCACTTGAGTGGTGATTCATGGTGGTGTGGAATTGGAATAGTAAATTACAGAAGTACAATGAGCTGAGAACAACAATTTGTAAAGGTAAACTGCTTGATGGGATTATATCCCCAGTTATCTGTTTTTCAGGTTGTGACATAACCTCTACATCATATGAACTGCAACTCACTTACCAGCAGCAGTATAGCATACTGCATGTGTGTGGGCTTAGTAGGCAGTGGATCAGCAGTTCAAATCCTGGCAAGAACATAGACTTTTTTTATAAGACGGAAACTCACTTAAGTGGGGATTTATGGTGATGTGGAGTTGGTATAGCAAATTATGTGTGTAGTAAATTTAGTTAAGAACAATGTGTGAAGATAAATCACCTGCTGGGATTAGTCCCCAGTCACCTGTTTTGCAGGTGTGACATAACCTCTAAATTATAGGAACTAAAACTCCACTACCAGAAGCTCTATGGCATACTGAATGCGTGTTTGCATAGTAGGCAAGGGATCAGTGGTTTAAATCCTGGTAGGAACACAAACATTTTTTTTTGTAAGATGGAAACTCACTTAAGTGGCATTTCATGGTGGTGTGGAGTTGGAATAGTAAATCATATGGGAAGTAAATTTAGTTAAAAATAATTTGTGAAGGTAAATCACTTGCTGGGATTAGATCCCCACTCACCTGTTTTGCAGGTGAGACTTAACCTCTAAATCATAGGAACTGCAACTTACTTACCTGTAGTTCAGTGGCACACAATTTGTGTTTGCTTAGCAAGAAAATGATCAGTAGTATAAATCTGAGCAGGGACTTAAGCATTTTTTTAAATTTCTCTTTGTAAGGTGGAAACTTACTTGAGTAGCGATTCTTGTAGGTATGGAGTTTGAACAGTAAATTATATGAGAAGTAAATTTAGCTAAGAACACTTTGTAAAGGTAAATTGCCTGCTGGGATTAGATTCCCATTCCCCTGTTTTGCAGGATGTGACATAACATCTACATCATAGGTACTGCAACTCACTTTCCTGTAGCTCACTGAGACACTGAATGTGCATGTTTGCTTACCAGGCAAAGAATCAGTGGTTCAGAGACAAGTAGGAACAGTCCAAATCTGGGCAGACCTTATTTGGCATCTGTAGTACCAGTGGTACTTTGATTTTTCTTGGGGCAGGTAGCTTGAGGCAAGGAGCTGCCTGCCCCAAGACCTAACTGAATCCCAAAATAATTGTTTTCATCCAGGCACTATTTAGTTGTTTACATGTATTACCCCCCCTCCCTTAACATGTACAAGTTTCTGTAATAAGTGCAAGTTACATGTAAAGGCTGTCACTGCCCCCAATAACATTATAATGCTACCTATAGCCTTGTAAGCCCCTTCGTGATTTCACATCATTAGAAAACATTTTTGTGAGCATGGTGGTGGCAGGTGCCTGGCAGCCACCTGCTGATTTGGAAGAGAGATTGAGGTTCTCGTAAGTTAAAAAAAATCTAAATAATGCCTGGAAAAAAAATTCATTTAGGGGTTCAGTTAGGTTCTGAGTCAGGCAGCCCCTTGCCATGAGTTGCCTGCCCCAAGGTGTCATTTGCTTTGTAATTAACAACCCACTGCAAGGCATACCTTTAGCAACTTACCTCTTACCCATATGTGACATTAATAAAAGCTGCAGTTTCTGCACAGGCAATGCAACCTATGCTCCAACTCCTTAATGATTTTGTTTACTTGCAAAGGGTGAGTGCGTGTGTGTGTGGGGGGGGAGGGTGAAGCACTCCCAAAGGGTGAGTGGTGGTTGGTGGGAGAGAACCCCAGGAGAGAAGCATGATAAACTACACTGCACTGGTGCTCATTAACCTAATAGCTGTATACAGGCTAATTAACCTCAGGGCTTCCTCTAGTGGTCCCCCCGTTCTGTGCCTTAGACATAATGAATGGCTTAGGGAGCTGCTTTTTTCCCCTATTCTAACTTCTTTCACTAAAATAATTTCAACCTATCAAACTCTACACTTAAAATGTATTTTTATTACTTTTTAGTTATCTATTTTATAATGAAAAGCATCCTGGGAAGTATATGCAACTCACCATGAATAAATTTAGACTAGTTCAGCTTTAAGCAGGTGTGTATGGTGCCAAAGGGTCACTCATGTTCTGTAAATGCTAAAAACGGAAGACACACACATGTGTTTTATCCTTGAGTCCCTGTGTCTTCTATTTTTTGCCTTTGCAGAATGTGTGAGAGATTGATTATTTGGCACACACACTTTTGCTTAAAGCAGAACCAGTCCAAATTATTTAATGGTGATTTGCATATACTTCCAGTGATACTTTGTGTCGTTGGGGTATGTGTGATTTTATATTTCTTTGAAAGCTGGTTTTGTTGCCAAAGCCCTTTCTGTGTTACACTTACCTCAATGCTTTTACACTAAGGTTCTTTGTCTTTCAGACTCATGTTTAAGCTCATTAAGTCCCTCAAAGGTGTTTGTTCCTATTCCTAAACCACATTTCCAGATGGTTGAAGGCACTCGGCACAAGCATCTTGTGTCTCTCAATAAGCATGGGCATGCAGCTCGGGAATAGGAACCCACACGCTGTCGTGTCCTATTGTTTACTATATTTACATGTTGGATATTCCTGCAATTCAAAGAGGTAGCAAAGAAAGTGAAAGCCAAAAAGATTGCATTCAGGCAATACAAAAAGACACAGGCAGAAGGGGATAGGGAGAAGTACCAGGAGAAGCAAAGGGAGGCAGGGAGGTCAGTAAGGGAAGCCAAAGCTCAGACAGAAGAACACATTGCAAAATCAGTGGATAGAGGGGACAAAACCTTTTACAGGTACATAAGTGAAAAAAGAAAGAAAAAGGGAGGGATAGTGAGACTGAAGGGGGAGGATGGGGGCCGCATGGAGGATGACAACAGTAAAGCTGATATATTGAACAGGTATTTCTGCTCAGTCTTTGCTGAGGAAGAGGAGAGTAATGGGTCTGAACGGAGTACAAGGGGTGAGAATAGTGCAGAAATGGACACAAGTCCCTTTACACGAGAAGGGTCCTGAAGGAACTGGAAGTAATAAGAGTTGATAAAGCAATGGGGCCAGATGGGGTTCCCAGGGTCCTTAAAGAACTCAGAGAGGTGGTGGCTGAACCTCTGGCTATCCTTTTAGCCGATCACTGGAAACAGGGGAGGTACCCAAAGACTGGAGGACAGCAAATGTAGTCCCCTTATACAAAAGTGGGAACAAAGAGGAAGCAGGGAACTACAGACCAGTCAGCCTCACCTCGGAAGTGGGGAAGATCATGGAAGCACTACTAAAGGAGAGATTGGTGGAACATCTGGTTGTCAATGGACTACAGGACCCAAGGCAGCATGGTTTCACCAGGGGGAGGTCATGTCAGACCAACCTCGTTGAATTTTTTGACTGGGTGACTAGGGAGGTGGATCAGGGGAGGGCAGTGGACATGGCCTATCTGGACTTCAGCAAGGCCTTTGACACTGTGCCACATAGAAGACTATTACACAAACTGGGGAATATGGGTGTGGGCAGGACAGTAGTGTGGTGGGTAGGTAACTGGCTGGGTGGCAGGACACAGAGGGTGGTGGTAAATGGCTGTCACTCCACAGAGGGAAGAGTGACCAGTGGGGTACCACAGGGATCAGTGCTGGGACCGGTCCTATTCAACATCGTCATCAGTGACATTGCGCAGGACCTAGAAGGCAGAATTTCACTGTTCGCTGATGACACAAAGCTCTGTAACAGAGAAGACACACCAGAGTGGGTAGACAGAATGAGAAGAGACCTGCAGAAACTTGAAGAATGGTCAGGGGTTTGGCAGTTGAAATTCAATGCAAAGAAGTGCAAGATAATGCATATGGGGCACAAAAACCTGGCACAATATATCAGTTGGGGGGTGAGGATATAGCATGCACCAAGCAGGAAAGGGATCTTGGGGTTATCATCTCTGATGACCTCAAGGTAGGGAAACAGTGTGACTAGGCAGCAGGTAAAGCAAATAGGATGCTGGGATGTATAGGCAGGGGCATCACCAGCAGGAAAAGGGAGGTCATAATTCCACTATACAAGACACTAGTGAGGCCCCACCTGGAGTACAGTGTACAGTTCTGGAGACCATACCTACGTAAGGACATAGACAGGGTAGAGAAGGTTCAGAGGAGGGCAACAAAGATGGTGCATGGATTGCATCACAAGTCCTATGAAGACAGGTTGAAGAAATTGAACATGTACTCCCTGGAGGAGAGGAGGGAGAGAGGGGATATGATATAGACATACAAGTATCTTACAGGGAGGAACAGGGTGCAGGAATACACTATTTTTTAAGTGAAAAAGATGTTCCAGGACTAGAGGGCATGGGATGAAGTTGGAGGGAGGACGATTCAGAGGAAACGTGAGGAAGAATTTCTTCACAGAACGGGTGGTGGACAAGTGGAACACCCTGCCAGAGGAAGTGGTGGGGGCTGAAACAATCACGGGATTTAAGAATGCATGGGATAGACATAAAGGAATTCCGGAGGTCAGGGGTAAGGGGCAACAGACTTCTAGGAAAACATAAACTGAACTTACAAGCTCAAATGGGCAGACTGGGTGGACCATAGGCCCTTATCTGCCGACACTGTCTATGTATCTATGTAATTAAGCTTTAGCTAGAATCTCTTAACGGCTTCAGTTGTACATATCATTTTTGTGTTTGTTTTGTTTTAGTTCTTTTGTTTTATTTTGACCACCTTCTTTAAGTTAAACATGCTTTGACCATTTGAACTCATGTATAAATTGTAAGATGCTGCTCAGTTTTCACTACACCTGAAAAAGAGATACTGCACTGGGAAAAAACTTGACCTTTGAGTTGGGATGGGTGGACCGGTCTGACAAAAATCAGAAACCCCCCCACCCTAGATCTCCCAATGTCTGTCGAACTTGGGTAGATCTGAACTACAGTTGAAGGTGTACCAGACTGCCTCACAGTGCTTTCCATACAAAAATAATTCTTCAATTTATTTAAAAAAACACACAGTCCCCTCTCCCCATGCCAAACACTCACCCTGGATCCCACTGTGACCAAAAATAAAAGAAAAAAGTATTTTCTTTTTTTTCCTTCCCATCTGTTGCTTTACGGCTGTGCACTGTCTCTCACAGGGACTCCAGTGTTCATGTTTGTAGCACGAGAGAGTGAGCAAGGAAACTTTGGGACCAGAGCACACTTGAGGTGTCCATGGTGTGGGCTGAGGTTGCGGCGGTCAGATTTGGTTCTTGGACAGGGTGGGTGCACTGAGTATGGGAAACAGTGTAAGAGGTGATAACTCACGCATTCGAGCAGAAAGCGGCTGAGAGATCTTGCTTCTCCGGTCCTACCACAGGCTACAGTCCCTGGGGCCAGAGTGAGCATTTCACAGCAGGCTTCCTAGGTCATGCAGTGAAGAGGCTAACAGGTAGGCCCCCCACCAGGGGAAGGGAAGTACATTTGAAATGCATAAACACAAGGCATCAGTCCTTGGCATAACCTTACAATATACACTAGAGTGTAACGGGGTAAACTTTAAATGTAGACACAGTGAACATGCTTATTCATGTTAATTTCAGGCAAGATATGGTACTGTGTGTATTGTCACAAATATACGATGTATAATGTATTTCAGTCTTTGGGGTGTGTTCCTGTGGTTGTATTTGTGGTTGTAACTTTGTAAAATGTTTAACTTAAAAGAAATGCATAAACACATTAAAAAAATCTATGAAACACCTTTGGTTAATCTTCTCAAAACGATTGTGTAGATTTATTTAATAAGTGTCACAGTGTAGAATATCAGCTAAAGTTTTCATTCTACACTAGATCGTTGTTCCTTGCTGGCCCACTCATATTCTCTTGTTCTGTATCTTTGGATGAAATCAGTAGCTTTAGCTCATCAGATGAAGTGTGTGCAATAGTTGTCAGTATATAATTCAAGCATTTCTGTGCTTGTACTGTCTGAGGAATGGCGTGTGCATCAGTGGGTGCCTGGGTCTCACTACTTCAGGGACAGGATGTGTAGGAATCAGCAGATGGGAGGAGGTATTCATTTTATTCTGGGTGTGTAGGTGTCAGTAGATGGGAGGAGGAGGAAATAAGGAGGTTATTCTGGGAGAAGATGAGCATCAACAGATGTAAGGTGGGGGTAGGGGTATTTTGTCTGCAACAGTGTAGGTACACACATAGGAGGAGGGAACAGTGGAAATAACATTTGGTACATGGTGGGTATCACCAGATGGAGAGAAAAGGGGCATAGTATTTGATACTGGGACAGGGAAGGGCAGATGTAACCACTGCAGGACTCATTCTTTGGCATGGTTGATACAAACCAATGTAAGCAGGGGTAGGAGTAGTCATGGGGCTGGGTGAGTAGCAGCAGATAAAGTGGCAGAGGTTTGCATACTGGGGCAGGGTGGTTGGTGGAAGATGCAGGAGGCAGGGGTGTACATACTACGGAAGCGAGGGTGTCAGCAGATACAAGGGTGAATTAAGGGTGTGCTGCATATTGGGGGGATCATCAGATGGGACATGCTGAGGATATCCATAATTCCTGGGCCAGAATGAGGGAGTGATACTATGCCGTTGGATTCGGCTCACACAGTGGGTAAGGAGCATAAATTGATAACCTATAGCCAGAAGATGAGGGCACAGAATGGAGTCAGAAACAGACCCAACATACTCAGGTAGGAAAAACAACTTGATTTCCTATTTTTCAGAGCTTTAGTGATTGTTGTCACATCTTACTACTCATTTTCTTAAGGTTCTGGTTTGAATCAGGATCAATCAGAACTTATCAGGGCTCTGATATGGATCCTGGTCCTGATAATAAGAATCAGTAACTTTTCGGGTCCACCAGTCCTTACCTTTGAGGTCTCGAGAGCTTATATGCACAGTGAAATGGTTAGTCTAATGACATGTACTGAAAAACAACTTATTGCTGTAAATCAGTACAGTTACTAAATAATATTGCTTGCTGAAGGAAACATTTCTTAGATGGTATTGTGTTATGTTTTTATTGACTTACAGGTGATTGTGTTTATTGATGACCTGAATATGCCGGCCCCTGAACCATATGGTGCTCAGCCTCCACTGGAACTCATAAGACAGTTCTTAGAACTGGGAGGATTCTATGACACTAAGAAACTTTGTTGGAAGGTACAGTTTGGAAAACATACCTTAATTGTGCATGTCCTAAGACTTAACATCTGTTTATTTTTAGCACTGACATTTCTTAAAAAAGTTCAAACTGTTAGTCTTATCATTCTGTAGGCAGGCATTTGAACTTCAATCTGTATAAGTTTACTGCTTATGTGAGTCATAATGATGGCTCATTTGTATTTAGCAACTTAAAATTCCATAGTTGGCCTTTGAATCACATTTTTTCAAAATGTATTCCCCATACTTCTTTCTCCTCAAAGTTGCTTCTAATCATGATGTAAGTGATGACCCAAGCTGTGGTAAGGGACATTAAAGGCAACATAAACCTGGCTTTTGGGAATGTGTATAATCTGTTTAATCACAATACTGTACTGCTTCTGCTGTTCCTTTTGAAGTAAGGTTGCCTTTTCCTTCCTTTATGCTCTCTTGATGATGGTGCCTTTTTCCTTGCTAATATTCATATTATTTTACATTTCCACCCCCCAGACATCAGAGCTGTCTTCATCCTAGTGGTGACCTTCCAGCGTATCCGTGGCCATCTCTAGCACATATTTTCATTTCCTCATGAGTTATCCCCATTGCTGGACCCTTGTGTGGGGGGAGACTTCCTTGTGAGCAGCATCAGATAGGAGGGTGGCCAGCCACAGTGGTGCCAGAGAGTACTGCTCATCATCCTACGTGCTCTGTGGGTTTCCTTGACTTTCAGCTCCCTAACTTTATGAGACAGCAGCATTATGCACAAGTGTGTGCAATTTATGTGCTTCCATCAGCCCCATTGGCATTCCTTGTTGCCCTTCTACCTGTAGTCTCCCTGGTGGCAGTACAGCAGCAGGTCAGGGCACCCAGCCTCCCCAGAGAAGGAGAGCATCCAATAGGGTTTTCAGTTCTCCTTCCACTGCCTGTCCCCTAATGCTCTGAGTTCTGGTCATTTCCAGAATCTGGTGGCATTAGTTAATTAAAGTTTATTCCAGACTCTGACTCAGCTGGTATCACTGGGTTCCAGAACCAAATCAAAAATAAATAAAATCAAACAGAAAAAAACAGCAACTTGTTGCATCAACAGTGGACCTCAACCCAGATGGGTGGGGCTAGGAGCAGCAAATTACATTACCATGTGGAAGACAAGGGTTCACATCCTGAGCCCAACTCCCAAAAGCTAGGTTGGTAGAGTCCAGGGTGAGCTGTGGAGGCAGCCTGCTCAAACTCTGAGGGGAAGGAACCACTTGCACTGAGCCTCTCCTTCTATTGGGACAGGAAGCAGCCTTGGTAGCACTGCTAACCAAGCAACATCATATCTCACCTCACCCCCTGAAAGTCAGACAAAGCATTGTAATGAGATTTAAGGCAGGTTGGATGACTTATTGTACTGGATATAAATTGGGTGGAGTGAAGCAGCAGAATGGGACTGACTGCTCACATCCCAACAAGTGGTGCAGTGCAGTTGCTGTGGAGCAGCAGTCTTCTGGGAGACTTTCTGGAGGATGCAGTGTTGTCCCATCTGCGGCACCTCTCTGGGCTGAGGGAGGAGGTTGCTCATCTCTAGGCTGAGTTGGCCAGGATTTGTGGGACCTCTTCTCCCACCCAGGGACCACCAGGGTCACCGCTGTTGCCTCAGAGGTTGCCAAGAAAGAGGAGTGGTTGGACCACAGTGGGCTCAGGGAGGGTGAGGGTGGTGGAACAGAGGTGCATCCCTCCAGTTGTACTTCTCCACAATTTCTATGCCGTTCTGGAAAACTGTGGTTCCTCTATGGAGGCACCCACAGTGGAGACCAAGGAGGATGCTGGGAACCTCCTCAAAGATGACCCACAGGAGGGTGGCATGGGACCCCACAGGGGAAGGAAACAACTCCTGGTGGGGGACTCCATTGTTAGGAAGGTAGAACTGGGGCAGGAACGGGAGAGCGAGGTAAGGTGCTTGCCTGGTGCCATGGCTTGGAGGGACAGGGTGCGAATCCTCAGGATCACAGGAGCAGCTGCACAGGGAAGGGAGCTGGATGTCATTGTCCACCTAGGGACAAATGACCTGGCTAAGAAAGGGATCAGAGCAGTGCAAGAAGCATTTGTGGAGATGGGGTGGGGCCTTAGACAAATAGCACACACGGTAACCTTCTCGGAGGTGTTGCCTGTCTATGGCACGGTTGAGGCTAGGGTGCTCCACACCATGGGATTCAATCAGTGGTTGAAAAACTGGTGCAGGGCTCAGGAATTTGGCTTCATTGGGGACTGGGGGTCCACCTGGGTGTATGCAGGCCTATACTGGCGTGATGGTCTGCATCTGTCCAGGAGGGGAACCAGGATCCTAGGTGGTAGGTTTAAATACTTCATTGGCAAGCATTTAAACTAGCCAAGGGAGGAGGAGCACTGGAAAAGAACGAAATCCCTCTCCAAAAATCAAGGTACTAAGTGAGTGGGTAGACACCAACATAGAGATGTCAATAGGGAGAAGCATGGGGGTAAATGGAGAAAGTGACAAACGCAATAAGGACAGGGATGGGGCAAAAGGGTAAGGCCATCAAGAAATGGAGGGTAATGAGAACCAATGCCCATAGTCTGGGCAACAAGCTCCCTGAACTGGTGGCCTTGATGGAAGAGGGATGCCTGTATATCGTAGCAGTCACAGAAACATGGTACACAGAGAACCATGACTGGGATGTTAACATACCTGGGTACACAACCTACGGGAGAGACAGGGAGGGCAGAAGGAGGGGAGTAGCTCTCTATGTAAGGGGAGGGATAAAAGCAACTGCACAAAAGAGTAAACAGGGAGGAGAGGAGGCACTGTGGGTCACCTTAGAGACTGGAAATGGCACCACAATCCGCACAGGGGTTGTATACAGACCCCCATGTGGGGGCAGAATGGACAAGGATATGATAGAAGGCATACTTAGGATGGCAGAGAAAGGGGACATACTGTTGATGGGGGACCTTAATATGCCACATGTTAACTGGAGCACCTTTGCTGCAGCCAGATCCAAAAGCAGGGCCATTCTTGATGCCCTTCAGGTGGCATGCCTCAGACAGCTAGCTTGGAACCTACTCATGAGGGAGCAATCTTAGACCTCATACTCTCAAACGGGACAGTGAGAGGATCTAGATCTGAAGTGGGTAGCCATTTGGGAACAAGTGACCACCAAACAGTGTGGTTCATGATAAACTCAGCTACAGAGTCAAGCCATACAAAAGTGAGGGTTCTGGACTTCAGGAGGGCTGACTTTGGCAAGATGGGAGAGTACCTTAGAAAAGCACTAGCAAACAGGCTAGAAGGAGGGGTGGAACAACAATGGGGAAATATCAAAACTGCCATCACAGCGGCAACAAGCCTTTGTGTGAAGCAAATAAACAAATCAAAATGAAAGAAAAAGCCACTATGGTTCTCAAAAGAAGCGGCGGTGAAGGTTAGGGAGAAAAATATAGCATTTAGGAAGTATAAGGAAACACAGAAGGAGCAAGACAGAGAACTGTAAGGTGGACAAAGCAATGTGGCCAGATAGAATTCACCCCAGAATTCTAAAAGAATTAAGCAGAGAGCTAGTGACACCACTGACTACCCTTTATAACAAATCAAAAGAGGATGGTGTGGTACCTGAGGACTGGAAGAAGGCTGATGTGATTCCCCTTCACAAAAGTGGGAGCAAGACAGAGGCAGGAAACTACAGACCTGTCAGTTTGACCTCTGTAGTAGGGAAAGTGATGGAATCACTTCTGAAGGAAAGAATTGTTGAGTACCTAGAGGCCAGTGGGGCACAGGACCCAAGGCAGCATGGGTTCACAGCGGAAGGGTCATGTCAGACAAATCTAACTGATTTCTTTGACTAGGTGACCAAAGTAGTAGACCAGGGAGGGGCTGTGGACATGGCCTACCTAGACTTTAGCAAGGCATTTGACACAGTCCCACACAAAAGATTAGTAGTCAAATTAATCAGCCTTGGAGTGGGTCTCAGAGTGGTAGCCTGGGTAAAACATTGGCTGAACAACAGGACACAGAAAGTAATTGTAAATGGAGTCCACTCTGAAGAAAGAGGGGTTACTAGTGGGGTACCGCAGGGTTCAGTACTGGGTCCAGTCCATTTTAATGTCTTTATAAGTGACATTGCAGGGGGACTGGAAGGAAAAGTATGCCTCTTTGCAGATGACACAAAGATCTGCAACAGAGTTGATACACAAGGAGGTGTGGAAAGGGTGAGAAGGGACTTGGCAAGGTTGGAGGAATGGTCAGAAGTATGGCAGCTGGGATTCAATGCAAAGAAGTGCAAAGTAATGCACCTGGAAGCAAGAACCCAGGGAAGATTACACATTGTGGGGAGAGGTAATAACAACAAAAATGGAAAGGGACCTGGGGTAATCATATCAGATGACTTTAAGGTTGGAAGCAATGTGAGAAGGCGGTAGGGAGGGCTGGGGGATACTGAGATGTATGGAGAGGCATCACCAGCAGAAAACAGGAAGTTGTTATCCCCTGTACAGACAGTTGGTGAGACCCCATCTGAGTACTGCGTCCAGTTCTGGAGACCCCATCTCCGCAAGGACATAGACAGGATGGAGGCAGTTCAGAGGAGGACAACTAAAATGGTGCGGGGTCTGCAAGAGAAGCCATACGAGGAGAGGCTAAAGGAGCTTAATATGTATACCCTTGAGGAAAGGAGGGAGAGGGGGGACATGATAGAAACTTTTAAGTACCTCAGTGGAATCAACAAAGTCCAAGAGGGTAGCATCTTTCAGAAAAAGACATGTACAAGAACAAGGGGACACAATTTGAAGATACGGGGGGACGGCTCAGGGGCAATGTGAGGAAGTATTTTTCACAGAGAGGGTGGTGGACGCATGGAACAGCCTTTCTGAGGAGGTTGTGGGGTCTAAAACTGTGGGAGAATTCAAGAATGCATGGGACAGACATAAGGCAATTTTTTTGGGGGGTAGGAAGAAATAGACTGTTGGTTAAATAGGATCTACAGCTTATCCTCTAGGTAGGGAAATGGGCAGACTAGGTGGGCCAAGCGGTCCTTATCTGCCGTCAAAGTCTATGTTTCTATGTAACCTATCACTCAATCCAGAGGGCCCGATCTCACTTGGATCATGGAGCAAGAGCTTAGGTTCTGCTATGGGGAGAGGGTAAGTACAGTGATGTTCTGGCATGACATCTGAAGGATGAACTGATCAGGACTAGTTAGTGTCAGGGCCGGAGTCAGACCAGGACACAGAGGTGGGCAGCACTTCCTGGGGGAGAAAATGAATTTGAAAAATTAGACCTTAAAGTAGGAAAACATTTATGTATTTATTTATTTTACTGGTTAACTACAGAACACTGGGTTACAAAACCAATTTACAAGAACAATGTGAAAAGATCACTACCTGCAAAATTTTCAAAATAGTACAAAATACAGGGGAAAAGGTTATGGGAGAGGCAATTTTCAAACAGTCATGTTGTATGGTATGCTTTTCTTTTGGACCAAAATGTGCATAGATTTTGTGGTACTCAAGCATTCCAGGTAGGGATGCTCAGAATCAGCTGATTCTGTTCCATTGTTCATGTGATGGATTTTTTTGAAATTTCTAGTTGCGAGTCCAGTCATACTCCAATTCTGATAACCCCTTGGAACCTGGAATAGGACTTAAAGTTGGAAATTCTGATTCCATGTCTGATACCGATCCAGTGGGACAGCATACACTTAAAGTACCATCCACCCACACCATCACAAACACAGACACAATTCTCAACAGAATTATCAGCCCCATTTCCTCCACCCTCCAGTGCTTGCTGATACACCCCCCCCACTTCCACTATAACTTGACTTGATTAGTAGCCAATGCCTTCCTCAGAGTCCTTATGCCAGTCCACCAACTAGCTGCCAGAGGTAGTCTTGCCTTTCGTATATTGCAGCTCTGAGCTGACTCTCTCATATGATGATTCCTTTGAAAACAGCTTCTCCACTGTTCCAAATTGGTGGCCTTCTGTGGTGTTTCTTCATGTAAAATTCCTTAGGGTAGCATTAGGTGGTTGTCAGTGTTTGCAATCCATGCCTTAATCCCATATCATAACTTCCCCTAAAATGAAATTTCCCATTACGTAGTACCGGTTTAGGATGAGGAACTGGTCATATGATAGTACATGCCTGGCACAAAGTCAAATGCAGGGTCAAATGTCAAACCCTTGCTCCTTGTATGGGGTTGGCCAGTGAAGAAGGAGACAAGATTTGATGACCTTTGACTTTGTGCCAAGCATGTACTATCATGTGACTTATCCCTCCTCTCACAGTGCTGCTAAGTAGTGTACTTGTGGCAGGAATTTTTGGAGGGGCAGGGAGGGTAATGGCGTGAGGGGAATTAGCCATAGCTTGTGGGAGTCAGTATCCACCTAATTGTGACATGAGGAGTTTACAGGAAGGGCATAGGAGGTGGTATAGTCATCAGAGGAATCATCACTGGAGGAAGGGTTGACTCAGAGCTGCAACAGATTAGCAGTGAGACTATTTGTGGCATCTGCTGTAGCTGGTGGACTGGCGTAAGGACTGAGAGGAAGGCTTTGGCTACCAAGTAAGTAAGTCCAGTTACTTTAGGGGAGGGAGCAGGGTGGGAGTGTATAAGTAGGCTTTTGAGGATGGGGAAGGGGGTGGATAATAATTTTATTGATAATGAGGGGCTGGGGGAAATGTGTTTCAAGCATGTGCTGGCCTACCACACTACTACTGGATGCTGAATCAGAATCAAATCCAATTACATAGTATTTTTAGAATTCAGATTTTTGACTATAAATTCCAAAAATGTGGTTATTGGAAAATGAAATAGAATCCAAGGAATCTGATTTAGTGATCCCATGCATCCTTAACTGAGGGCCGAACACTTGATGAAGGGGCTGTTTCAAAAAGCTTGTGTACTACAATATCAGTGTACACTGTGTTAGTCCAATAAAAGGTATCACAGTTTACAAGTCTACTTTGTGTAGGACCAATATGACTACAAACATTCTTTCTTTCAGATGAACAGTAAGAAAACCTTACTTACACAGCAGATATAAAACAATGAACTCACATGTCCAAAGTTCCCACTGAAAAGTGAAAGTCAGGTTTATGTTCCCGTTAATCACATTGCAAAGTACCCCACTGCAACACCCTGCAAACACAAGTCAGACTCCAGAGAGATAAATGCCCACTCAGTAGATTTGAATTAATCACAATCTCCAACCTTCTCAGTGTGATACAGCAACATCTTTTTCGAAGATATCTTTTTCATCAGGCCACACCTTTGGAACTATACCCACATCAGTGCTAGGGCCACACGGAAACTTTTGCAAGCCAGGGGACACCCATGATGACATCATGCACCAGTGTCTACATAAACCATATCTCCTCAGTTCTTTTCCCACTGTTGATCATACTCATTGGACCTGCTATGGAAATACTGACCTTTAGCCATCGTTTAGTATTTTTCAAACAGTAAATAATCACTAATTTAGTGGTTTTCAACACTTCTGTATGCCGCTGAAAGAACCCTCGAAGATATTCGGTATTGTGAGTGCGGAGAAAGGTTTTACAAGGACAACACACATGAGGTGTGTGTCTGCTGCTTAAGCCTCTCTCACAGCATTAAAGCTCATGAGATTTGCAGGGGCTTTAACTCCACTACCAGGTGATGTCGGAAAGGGGTGCTGGAAAGGTTTTTACTAAAGAAAACTTTGGCAGCTGTGGAGAAACAAATGCAGGAAAAATCCTTGTCACCTGCCCCATGGCCATCAAAATTGAAAGAAAAGTCATCATTGGGAAGCCACAAATATATGCACAGGGACAAAGAAAAGGCCTCCCCGATGAGATCCAGGTCACTGATGTGGCCATCAGGTAACCCTTCTACCTTTTCATCATCTGGCTCGGCAGCAGTGACAACCCCCCCCCCTCGTCGACCAAACACCAAGGTTGGGGCTTGGCTTATGCACTAACAGGCCTATTAGGGATGGTACATCACTGTCATTGTTGGGTCTTTGCCCACCATCAACTCTAACAGTCATGACCCCTAATACAAACATTGTTGGCGCACAAGCAGTGCTGATGTCATTTTCAGAAATGATATGACGCGTACTATCAGGCTTACCTGAGCAGCCTGTTCTGCCATCGATGGGAATTATCACTTCCCAGATCCTGCTGACACTTCAAAACTGGCGCACTGCAAAGGAGACCTCCTAAACTACAGCCAGTGTTGCTGGCACAGTCTTCTATTCCTGTCTTCGAGGGAGACGATGACAAAGTTGATTATAGTCCAGATCTCATAATGGAGGAGGATGAGGAGGAGGAGGGGGAAGGATATGTTGAAGATCAGTATATACCTGGCACCAGCTCCACCTTATCTTCCTGTAGTGAGGACTCTGTGGTGAACACTTCAAAGTCACCCCCAAATCCCTCTTTTCAGTCCATGATGCAGCAAATGCTGGCTGCCATGGGCTCTGTTTTGAAAGAAAATTCTACAAAGAAAAATTTAAAGGAGCTCTTGGGGGTGCCAGAAACTCCCTCTGGTGTCATTCTTCCATTATACCCAGCTCTGGAGGATGCTACTGATGCAGCCTGGTATAGACCAAATGCCATACCAGCAGTACTTAAGAAGGCTGATGTAATGTACCCTGCACCATGTAATGAGCCTGACTATGCAAATCAGCCATAAACTGATAGATCCAGGGCACTTAAACACATGAGCTCCCTCCCTCCTGACAAGGAATCCAGGAGATTGGATGTCAAAGGTAAATGCACTTATGCCTCTGCCTCATTAGGGCTGTGTATTGCAAACTACCAGGCCCACGTGATTAAATACCAAAATACTCTGTGGAGAAGTGCCAAGGCTGAAGCTAATGTCAAAAAATGAGTTACTCAGAACCCTGACTGCAGGGGTAGAGGTGGGTAAACATTTAATCCGCTCAGCCTATGATGTTTTAGATGCATCTGCCAGGGTTGAGGAGCTATTCTTGTCCTACAGTAGCAGGTTTTACAAATGATGTCCAGCAGGCAGTTTTAAATGCCCCTTTTAGAGGCAGCAAACTGTTTGGATATGATGTTGAAGAGGCATTGAGAGGCCTTCAGTCGTCTAGGATGACATTGAGGTCAGTAAAATCCCTGTACCACACACCATGCAGAGGTAGGGGCAGGAGTCAGTTTTGTCAGCCCGTTGCCAGAGGTGGCAGACAGGGCTACAGAGAACAAGGAAGAGGTAAGGATGCTGGAGCCTTGCCAGCCCCCTCCCCCAGGTGCCCATTCAGAAGCACCTAAAGACTGTGAAATCGGTGTAGTTGCCTCCAACTGTTCAGCCTAACTCACAGCAATATAACCCCCTACCACCATTTCCCCAGGGTTGGTTGTAGGGGGTTGTGTCTCCCTTCATCTGAGTCAATGGAGGGAGATCACCACAGATGAATGGGTACTGGAAATTATTGCGAAAGGTCATGATCTGGAGCTTCTGGATGCCCCTCCAGATCATCTGCCACAATGTCTCAACTTATCTCCTGGGACCCCTGTCCCTGTTGAGAGAAGAGGTGCAGGCGATTCATCTGCTTCATTCTAATTTTCTTTTGTTGGGCTCACATCAAAGAAAAAAATATATTAAGTGTTCATCTAAACTCCTTGGGGTTAATGTTTTACAGGCAAAACTGTTTTTTTTTTTTCCTTAGTAATAACTCGGTCATTGTTTCTCAGATTTGTCTGAAGCTTGGTATGCTTGCAGCCCAAGAGAAGATACATATTTTGTGCCTTTTTGGCAATTATCAGACTTACATTGTAGATTTGGGACTGTGATGAGTTTGGGAGGGAATTTAGAGGTGCTCTGCATACCTCATGAATTTGTCCAGTGGTATTGTGTTAGTCTTACAGTACTCATCGAGACCTTTTTTCTTTTTACATATAAATTGTTTGAAACATAAATGTAGAAGATGACAGCAGAAAGGGACTTGTGGTCTATGTAGTCTGCCCAAGCAAGGTATTCCGAGACCTATTTTGCACGGGGGTTCTGTCCTCCTAAACACCCACCCTAGCCCTTGCCAGTGCCATGTGTTTGTTCCCAATCTTTGTCCCACCTTTGCTTAAAGCTTGATACTGACTTTGCAGCCACCACCTCGGGAGGTAATCTATTCCAAGGTTCCACCCTCTCTGAGGAGTAATACTTTCTGATGTTCATCTTGAACACTCCACCCTTCAATTTCCACACATTCCATCTTGTACTAGAATTGACGTTCCTGGTAAAAAGCTGCGCTTCTGACACCTTATTGATGCCTTTAAGGAACTTGAAGGTCTCAATCATATCCCCCCTCTCCCCTCCTAGTCTCTAGTGAGTACAATTTCAGAGCCTGACGCTTCTCTTCATAGGTGATTTCCTGAAGGCCATTGATCATTTTTGTTGCCCTTCTCTTGACCACTTCCAGTCTATCAATGTCCTTTCTTAGGTGAGGCCTCCAGAACTGTACACAGTACTCCCAGATGAGACCTCACTAATGACCGGGAAAGTGGTAGTATCACCTTCCTGTCCCTGCTGTCTATCCCCCTGCTAATGCATCCTAACACACTGCTAGCCCTGCTGTAAGCCTTATTGCACTGACTTTGCTGCCTGAGGTCATCCCTAATGATGACTCCCAGATCACGTTCCTCAGCAGAGGAGCTCAGCTGGACTCTGTTTAGCCAGTATTCTTCCTTGGGGTTGGCCCTACCCCAGGTGCATCACCTTACACTTCTTAGCATTGAAGTTTAATTGCCATATTTGTGACCACCTTTCCAACTTCTTAAGGTCCTCCTGCAGTTGTCCCTCCCTCCGTACTATCCACTCTTCTGCTAAATTTTGTGTCATCCATAAACAGGGTGATGTTGCCATTTATGCCCTCAATGATGTCACTAATGAATACAGTGAAGAGGACTGACCAGAGGACCGACCCCTGAGGCATCCCACTAGTGACCTGCCTCTCATTAGATTTCACCCCATTTACTACCATACATTGTTTTCTGTCCCTCAGCCAATTCTGTACACACTTTACTGTCTGTTCTGCTAAGCCAAGGTCTTCTAGCTTTTTTAAGAAGTGCCTGTGTGGGACTGTGTCAGATGCTTTACTGAAGTCAAAGTAAAGCAAGTCCACCACATGACCCCTGTTCAACTCCTTGGTCACTTCGTCAAAGAACGTAATAAGGTTTGTTTGACATGATGTGCCCATCACAAACCCATGTTGTTTGTAGTTCCGGAGGTGATTTATCTCAGGTATTTCACTAGATCTTGCTTGATAAGGGTCTGCATAAGTTTACCCACTACTGATGTGAGGCTGACTGGCCTATAGTTACCTGTATCTTTCCTGTCTCCACTCTTGTGCAGTGGCACCATGTCAGCCACCCTCCCGTCACCTGGAACTACCCCTAGCTCCTATGACCTGTTGAATAGGTGAGCTAGAGGCACTGCCAGCTCTTCTGTAAGCTCCCTGAACACTCTAGGGTGTAAACCATCTGTGCCAGGGGCCTCGTCGGGTCTGATTTCTGAAGGGCCCTTCCTGACCCTGTCTGTGGCGAACTCCTGGGTGCACACTTTCTGAACCCCTCTGGTTTTGGCTCTGATACCACTATCTGGCAGTGGGCCCTGATTTGCCCTTGTGAATACCGAGCAAAAGAATTCATTTAGGGCCTCTGCTTTTTGTCCACTGTCCTCCAGAGCCTCATCCCCCACTTTTAACTGTACAATCCCTCCCCCTTTTTTCACTGATATGGTGGAAAAAGGTTTTGTCCCCTGATCTGACTCCATGAGCAATTTGTAGCTCTTTTGCTGCCATGGCCTCCTTCACTGTTTTTCTGGCCTTCTTACTTTTCTAAGTGCAATCCTCCCACTTCCTGTCCCCCTTTATGTTGCCTGAACCATTTGTATACAATGCGTTTGGCCCCAATTGCCTCTCTTACTGGAGGGGAGAACCACAATGGTCTTTTAAACATATTTTTCTTTGTTGTAGTCCTGATACAGTCTTGTTGCCTCTAGGACGGTATCCCTAATATCTTTCCATATTTCCTCCACATCTGGCTTGTCTCTGATGTTTGTTAACATATCCCTCACTATCTGCCTCAATCTACCAAAATTAGCCTTCTGAAAGCACAGCACTAATGTGCTTGAGGTGGTTTCAGTAGTGCCCATGGTTATTTCAAACCAGACTGTATTGTGATTGCTATTTGCCAAGGGTTCTTCCACCCTCACGGATCTAATTTCTTCAGAGTTTATGAGGATCAGATCCAAAATTGGCATCCCCCCTGGTCGGGTCCTTCACTAGTTGAGACAGCAGGCAGTCCTGCAATGTGCACAGTAAAGCCTGACTTCTGGATCTCTGGACTGCTGGGATATTCCAGTCTACATCTGGCAGGTAAAGGCCCACAACCACCACTATGTCACCTTTATGAGCCATCATTTGTAACTCCTCAGCTAATTGTTCATCTTTCCCCTCTCCCTGCCCTGGTGGTCTGTATATCACACCCATTCACAATTTATTTCCTGCATTGGTGACTAAGTGGACCCAGAGTGACTCCAAGCCCCCCTCTAGCCTTGGTGCTTTCATCCTCCATTGCTTTGATGCCCTCCCTCACATAGAGGGCAACCCCGCCTAACCCCACCTGTCTGTTCCTTCTAAACAGTGTGTAGCCTGGGATGGCCGAGTCCCATTCGTTGTTGTCCATGGCTCGGCTTTCAGTATTAGCTATCAGATCAACCTTTGTGTCTGCCACTAGAGCCTGGAGGTCACTGATCATGTTACCCAGGCTCCTAGCATTGAGGCAGACACCTAGCCATGAGCTAGCATCATGATTCTTGTTGGGCGATTTTGTTTCCCTTTTTCCTGCTGGTTGTTCCTTGTGTCATTTTTCTGATGCTGGCCCTTTGTTGTATACATTGTTTGTCCTAATGTGATTGGTGCCATTATGTTTGCTCTCAGTTTTCCTATTGGAGGAGGGTTTGGCAAGGTACGCTACCTGTTTCCATGCCTTAACCTTCCCTCCAGTTAGTTTAAATGATCCAAGTATACTTCCATCGTCTGGGTCAGTGCTCTTGTTCCCTCTTGTGTGAGGTGAAGTCCGTCCCATTTGAAGAGTGATCTATCCCAGAAATCCCCCATGGATCTGTTAAAATGGAAGCCTCTTGTCTGGCACCAGCTCTTCAACCAGTTGCTGAATTCATCTATTTCCTCCAGTCTGATTCTTTCCATGCTGCCATCTTTACCCCATACAGGCAAGACTTCTGAGAAGGCTACTGTTTTCGCGGTTGCTGAAAGTCTATCGCCCAGCTTCTCGATACTCCGTTTTGCATCCTCCACTATCTGGTCAGCCAGATGATTGTTTGTTCCCATGTGTATCAGTAGTCCCATGTCTCCTTCCTCCCTGTCCACAGATCTCCCAATGCGCTCACAGTCCCCTGGTGCCTGAGGTACCGGGAAGACATCCGACTGTCACCCTCTTCTGTGAGTACTTGTGCATCCCGGATTCTATTCCTTTGATCATGGAGTTGCCAACTACCAGGGTCTTCTTGGTTCCTTAATTGGTATGCTGAGGTCTGCTGCTGGTTGTTGAGGTTACTGCACTCTTGCCCCCTTGATGGTTCCTTAACTGTCCTGCTGAGGTCTGCTGCTGTTTGCTGAGGTTTCTGCAGTCTTAACCCCCTTGACAGGACTAGCATCCCCCCCTAAGCAGAGCTGACTGATTCCCTTCTGCTAGTATCTCAAAGTGATCTGTTGTCCTAATTGGGGTGTCTCGAGTTGTGTTGTCCATGCTTTTCTTTGCTGGTTTCCCATGTCCTCTTTTCACCACTTTCCAGCCTCTTGGTCCTGTGGATCTTTGAGGTAGGGGGATGGAATGCTCCAAGTCAAATGTTGCAAAAGCCTTTCAATTTCATTCCAGGATGCTACCAATTGGGCTTGCAGGTCATGTATCTTCATGCATACTGGGCAATGACCTGTCTTCTAGAGGTGCTCCTGGGAGATGAGTACTCCCCAGACATCACAGTGTAGCATTCCCAGATTGAACATTCTGGAGAGGTATTTCCTATGTGGTGATGAGATTTTGCAAGATCGGTGCTCTTCATTTCAAATGCAGCTTCTTTGAACTACTTGCTTATATATATGTATATATACATATATATATATGTATTGTTTATTTCTTTTTCTTTTTTTTCCCCCTTTTTTCTGTTCTCTTTTATGCTGTAGTGACAGAATTCGACCTTCTCTGTCACCAGGAAGTGTTCAGGAGGAGTGATGTCACAGATCCCACCTATAAAGGAAATATGGAGGTAGGGGTGGGTGGGATTGAGCTGCTGCTGCCAGAAACAGTCGCACACAAAAAGAAGAGAAGAGAAGATATTCTCCTCTTCCTCTCCAAAATGAAGTACTTTTAAAAGCAAATGCTAGCTCCCTTTTAGCTGCTAGCTTCCCTCTCTAAAATGAGGTGCTTTTAAAAGTACATGCTAGCTCCCTTTCAGCTTTTAGCTGCTGCTTCTAAAACTGCAGCCAACATGGAACCTGCAGATAGTAAGGCTAGGGGCTGGACTGCTCTTGGCGTATGCCTCCTAGGAACGCCTTTGTGTCTGAGCTGTTGCTTCCGGCTGAGGGTTTCTATTAGCTGACCACTATTTCAGTAGTGGATAGCAGTGTACAAATGCTGATTTACATACAGCAGCAGAATTCTGAGGTAAGTGTTCCAGCCGCTCCTTATGCTGATAGAGCAGCTGCCAAACAGAATACGAAACTTGAAGCGGCAGGGAGAGAAGTCGCCTCAGTGGAGAAAGGAGCACAGATTGTGCATGCCAAGGAGGATTCTGCCAGGTAGAGCTGCTGTCAAAGAATCCCCGCTTCTGCATCTGTCAGAATCTGCCTTCCCTCCGTGATTAATCCCTCTCCTAGTTGGTGAAGATCAGTGAAGCTCAGCAAAAAGTGAGGCTAGGTGATGGACCGCTCTTGGCGTATGCCTCCTAGGGTTGCCCTTTGTGTCTGTTCGTTAACTCCAAAGACTGATGGAGTTATGACTTATTGAAGTTGCAGTGTTATCCTATGGGAATTTTCAGCTGAAATTTCCGAAGGTCAACTTTGCCTTGTAGCTTCTCGACTCCTACTTTACCAGGCCATCTCTTTACAAGCATTTTGTTATATGTTTAGATTTAGGAACACAACAACACTTTACAAGACTTTACTGAGGTACACAGGCAGTAAACAACAACACCACAAATATGTTTTTTTATACAAACAGTACACAACAGGGATTTCAGAGACTAAGGGGACACAAGCAAGATGCAACAACTGAGGTAATTATGTTACTGTGTACATGAAAACTCTAACTTCAATCAATAAACAAAAATGAAATCAATATAGTCAAACCACATTGACATAACACACCTAACTGTTACAGAACTAAAATAACAAACCACAGAAAATGAAAATAAATTCACACAAAACACTAACTGCAACAGCACTAGTGCTGCTCAAACAGAAAATGCTGCCTTTTGCTTGCTGCTGCTTGCTACTAACACACTGCCTCACTACACACTGTACAGAAAATTAAACTACAGCTTTAAAGTAACTAAATCAGAAAAATGCCCAAATAATTGGTAATCAAGAAGCACAAGACACACTAGATACTTCAGGGAGTGATTTGGTTGAAGAAACTGTGCATTTTAAATGCTTTCAAAGGCTTGTCCTTAGGAGGAATATGGGTCCATGCCAGAGAGTGGCATCAAAGCAGCCTCAAAGGGAGTCCTGGAAATGATTCAGCCATTGTTTAGTAGTGAGAGGATCCAGAAATGCTGGCAGCCCTTAAGATAGATAAGGCCCCGGGTCCAGATGGGTTGCATCCGAAGATACTTAGGGAATTAGAAAGTGGTGGACCAAGGGGGTACAGTTGATGTCACCTACCTTGACTTCAACAAAGCTTTTGATACTGTTCCACATACAAACATAGACTTTGACGGCAGATAAGGACCACTTGGCCCACCCAGTCTGCCCATTTCCCTACCTACTGGATAAGCTGCAGATTCTAGTTAACCAACAGCCTACTTCCTGCCACCCTCCACTACAATTGCCTTATGTCTGTCCCATGCATGTTTGAATTCCCCCTCTGTTTGAGCCCCAACAACCTCCCCAGGAAGGCAGTTCCACGCATCCACCACTTTCTCCGTGAAAAAAGTTTTCCTCACATTACCCCTGAGCCGTCCACCTTCTATCTTTAAATTGTGTCCCCTTGTTCTTACACATCTCTTTTTCTGAAAGATGCTACCCTCCAGGACTTTTTTGATTCCCTTGAGGTACTTGAATGTTTCTATCATGTCCCCCCTGTCCCTCCTTTCATCAAGGATATACATATTAAGCTCTCTCAGTCTCTCTTCACATGATTTCTGATGCAGACCCTGCACCATTTTAGTTGCCCTCCTCTGGACTGCTTCCATTCTGTCTATGTCCTTGCGTAGATGAGGTCTCCAAAACTGCACACAGTACTCCAGATGGGGTCTCACCAACTGTCTGTACTTCCCTTTTTCTACTTGTGATGCCCCTTCCTATGCATCCCAGTATCCCCCTGGCTCTCCTCACTGACTTCTCACATTGCTTACCCACCTTTAGATCATCTGATATGACTACCCCCAAGTCCTGTTCCATTTTTGTTGTTGTTAGTACTTCCCCTGGTATTGTGTACTCTTCTCCTGGGTTTTTGTTTCCCAGGTGCATTACTTTGCACTTCTTTGCATTGAATCTAAGTTGCCATATGTCTGACCATTCCTCCAACCTTGCCAAGTCCCTTCTCATCCTTTCTACCCCCTTGTGTATCAACTCTGTTACAGATTTTTGTATCATCTGCAAAGAGGCATACCTTTCCCTCCAGACCCTCTGCAATGTCACCTATAAAGATGTTAAAGAGGACTGGACCCAGTACTGAGCCCTGAGGTACTCCACTAGTGACCCCCCCCTTCTTCGGAATGTGTTCCACTCACTATTACCTTCTGTGTCCTGTTGTGCAGCCAGTTTGCAACCCAGGCTACCACCCTGGGACCCACTCCCAAGCAGGCTAACTTGATTATTAATCTTTTGTGCGGGACTGTGTCAAATACCTTGCTAAAGTCTAGGTAGGCCATATCCACAGCCCCTCCCTGGTCTATTACTTTGGTCACCCAGTCAAAGAAATCTATTAGATTCGTCTGACATGACCTTCCTGCTGTAAATCCATGCTGCTTTGGGTCCCGTGCCCCGCTGGCCTCTAGGTACTCAACAATTCTTTCTTTCAGAAGTGATTCCATCATTTTCCCTAGCACTGAGGACAAACTTACAGGTCTGTAGTTTCCTGCTTCTGCCTTGCTCCCATTTTGTGAAGGGGAATCACATCTGCCCTCCTCCAGTCCTCGGGTACCACCCCATCCTCCCATGATTTGTTAAAAAGTGTGATCAGTGGTGTCACTAGGTCCTCCCTTAGTTCTTTTAGGATTCTGGGGTGAATCCCATCAGGCCCCATTTCTTTGTCCATCTTGAGTTTTAGGAGTTCTTTCAGGACTCTTTTCTCTGTAAATGGACTGGTGTCAAGCCCCTACCCAGAGTGCTCTATTGTCTGGTTTAGGTAACTCCTCCTCATCTTCTTTTGTGAATACTGAGCAAAAGTATTCATTCAGTATCTCTGCCTTTTCACTGTCTCCCTCCGCCCACCTCCCCTGTCCCTTATTAATCTTCACTATTCCTCCCTTAACCTTTCTATGCTCCCTAATGTACCTATAAAAGGTTTTATCCCCCTTCTTAACTTACTTGGCTATTTTTTCCTCAGTTTGGGCTTTTGCTATTCTGACTGCCTTCCCCACTTCTTTCTGCTTTAATTGATACAGTTCCCTGTCGTGCTCCTTCTGTGATGCCTTATACTTTTTGAATGCAGTCTTTTCTCCTTAACCTTCCTGCCACCTCTTTTGAGAACCATAGTGTTTTTTACTCCTTGTTTTCTTTATCTGTTTCACACAAGGCTTGTTGCCTCTATGATGGCAGTTTTGATTTTTCTCCATTGTTCTTCACCTCCTTTTGCCCATTTGCTAGTGTATTCCCAGGTATTCACCCATTTTGCCAAAGTCAGCCCTTCTAAAGTCCAGTATGCTTGTTTTTGTATGGCTTTGTCTCCATGGTTGTGCTATTGTGAAGCACACTGCGCAGTGTCGCTTGTTCCCAGATGTCTACTGACTTCTAAATTTGTGATCCTCTCTCCATTTGAGAGTACCAGGTCTAGAATTGCTTCTTCCTGAGTGTGTCCAACACTAGCTGTCTAAGGCCTGCTTCTGCAGGCACGAGAATGACCCTGTTTTGGATGTGCTGCATTACATGTCATCCAGTTAACATCTGGCATATTCAGGTCCCCCATTAACAGTATCTCCCTTTTCAGCCATTTTGAGAATGTCCTCTATCATTTTCTTGTCCATTTCCTCCTTGAGATGGGGGGTCTGTATACAACCCTGTGCGGATTGTGATGCCATTCCCTGTCTCCAAGGTGACCCAGAGTGCCTCTTGTCCTCCCCCTTTACTTTTTAGTTCTGTACTTTTGATCCCTTCCCTTATGTTTAGAGCTACTCCACCTCCTCTTTTCCCCTCCCTGTCCCTTCTGTAGACTGTGTACCCCGGTATGTTGACATCCCAGTCATGGTTCCCCATGTACCATGTTTCTGTGACTGCCACAATATCCAAGTGTTCATCTTCCATCAAGGCTACTAGCTCAGGAAGCTTGTTTCCCAGACTACAGGCATTGGTACTCATTGTCCTCCATTTAATGTTGGCTTTATCCTTTTTTCCCCCATGCCTGCTCTTTTTGCCCTTGTCTATTTTTCCATTTACCCCTGTTCTGCCCTCTGTTGAGCACTGTACCTCAGTGTTTACCTTACTACCTGTGTTTTGTGGGGGAGGCTTGAAATTTCCTGCCTTTATTAGCACCTCCCCCATGGCTATTTAAAAGCTTGCCAAGGAAGCATTTAAACCCTGTCACTTAGGATCTTGGTTCCCTTCATGGACAGATGCAGACCATCGTGCCAGTATAAACCTTCATCTCTCCAGGTGTACCCCAGTCCCCAATGAAGCCAAAGCCCTGTGCTCTGCACCAGTTTTGCAACCATTCATTAAACTGCATGGTGTGTAGTACCCTAGCCTCACCCCTGCCATGGACTGGCAGCACCTCTGAGAAGGTAACTGTGCTAGCTACCTCTCTGAAATATTGATTAATATGCTGGGTAAACTCGGAGTGGGTCAGAAGTTGCTAACTGGGTGGCAAACTGGTTGACGGGCAGAAAACAGTGAGTGGTGGTAAATGGTATACAGTTAGAAGAGATGCAAGTCACAAGTGGGGTACCTAAGGGATCAGTCCTGGGGCCAGTCCTCTTCAATATCTTCATCAGTGATACTGCAGATGGACTGGAGGGTAAGGTTTGCCTGTTTGCAGATGACACCAAGATCTGCAACAGAGTAGATGATACAGATGGGGTGGGCAGAATGAGAAGAGAGATGGAAAAACTGGCAAAAAGGTCTAAAGAGTGGCAACTGGGGTTTAACACAAAGAAGTGCAAGATCTTGTACATAGGGAAGAGAAACTCTGAAACTATCTATAGGTTAGGAGGGGAGTTTCTGCCAGTCACAAGGGAAGAAAGAGATTTGAGCATCATCATCACAGATGACCTGAAATCATACACGCAGACCACTAAAGCAGTAGGTAAGGCTAGAGGGATATTGGCGTATATTAGTAGGAGTATCACAAGTCATAAGAGGGAGGTAATAATCCCTCTTTACAAGACACTGGTTAGGCCCCATCTGGAGTACTGCGTGCAGTACTGGAGGCCACCCCTGCACAAGGACATTAGCAAAATGGAGGCAGTCCTGAGAAGGGCAACCAAATGGGGCAGGGACTGCATCAGAAAACATATGAGGACAGATTAACGGAGCTTAATATGTATACCCTAGAGCAAAGGAGGAAGAGAGGTGATATGATCGAAACATTCAAATATCTTAAGGGCATTAACAAGGTGAAAGAGTCTAACGTTTCAATATAAGAAAAATAGCAGGAAAAGAGGACACAGCATGAGATTAGAGGGAGGCCGATTAAGGGGTAATGTGAGGAAGTTCTTTTTCACAGAAAGGGTGATGGATGCATGGAACAGCCTACCTCAGGAAATGGTGGATATGAATATAGTGCAGGGCTTCAAACAGGCATGGGATAGGCATAAAGGAGCAATACAAATGAATATGAATAAATAGGTCATTGACAGAGTAAAGGTTTATGGCACATTCATAAGGTAGAAAAAAATGGGCAGACTGGATGGGCCTTGCGGTTCTTATCTGCCATCAACTTGAATGTTTCTATGTAGCAGCAGATATGGCTGAGCCACTGACTGGGCTGTTCAGCAGCTCACTCAGGTCCAAGGAAGTTCCAGGGGATTAAAAGAAGGCAGAAGTTGTGCTGTTACATAAGGGGGGGGGGCATATAAAGCATCCAGGGCATTACAGACCTGTCAGTTTGTCCTCTATTGTGGGGCAGCTGATGGAATCTCTGATTAAAGAGGACCTCATAGACTACCTAGAGAGCAACGGACTCCAGTACAGCAAACAACATGGTTTTGTGGCAGGAAGGTCTTGTCAGACCAACCTGATAGTTTTCTTTGACTGTGTGACTAAGGAGATAGACAAGGGCCACGAAGTGGACCCGGCATGCTTTGACTTCAGTAAGGCCTTTGATTCAAACACCATGAAGTCTTGCTATATTAGGACTTCTTGCAGTCAGCCACAGCACTTGAACTGCCCCGGAGAGGAAACAGTTAACTCCAGAGAATCTGGAGTTCACAGCACGAGGGCGCTGTGCCAAAGCTCTATTAGGACAGTTTCAAATGAAACTGCCAGATTCTTTACTCCGCTTCACTGAACAGTCGCTCCGGAGATCAGCTCCTTCAGCTCGGTTCATTCTCGGTTCAAGCGAGTATTTTTCCGGTTCATTTGAACCGGCGAAAAGTATTTATTTTACCGCATTTCGGTTAAAGCTCTATCTGGTAAACCGTAAGTACAATATTGAAAGTCTGTGTGGAAATCCAATTATCGGTTCGGTTTTGAACCGATCGGTTTGCTTAATTTAACGTTTTAAAAGTGTTTTGGGGCTTTTAGAGTGCGGTTCCCGGTTCTTATCAGTTCTAAAAAAACCTTGAATTTTAAAAGGGTTTTTTCAAATACCCGTGACACGGTTAGGAACCGATAAGGGTGTCTTGCCTGGCACTGCCATTAAAAGGGCAAGTTGTTAGTTAGGCTGGCATTATGTCTGAGAAACCCAAAAGAAAAACCGGGCCCACTGGGTTTCAACTCTGTGATGTTTGTGGGGAAGCCTTTGCTAAGGCTGACCCACACACCACTTGTGTTTATTGTCTGGGGGCTGACCACCTCCTGTCAGACTGCCAGGTGTGTAAAAATTTTCCTGCAGCCACCCTGGAAAAGAGATTGGGCCGGCTCAGGGAACGAGAGGCCAAAAAGTCCGCTGACCCGGATGGCCAGCCCGGTTCAGCACCCACTGACCAGAGGGAGTGCCCTCTGACCAGGGCGAGACTCTCGGCAAAGGAAGGCTGGTTCTAGAGGAACCAGTCCCAGCAAAAGACAAAGGAATCAGCAGGTCTGAGTCCAAAATTGTCTCCAACTGCTGCAGAGATAGCTAAAGCCATACAGATTGTTCAGTCTTTGTCTCAGGGATCTGTTGAACCCCTACAACTGGTAAAAGGTGGTTGTCAGTCCAGTGGTTCAGGATTATGATGTTGAGGGTTTTATGAACCAGGAGGAGGAGGAATTTGATCAGTATGTTTGTGACTGGGAAGGTCTGGACGTGCCCATTGAACCGGACATTTCTCAGACAGACCTTTAGAATCTCCCCTATGCTGTCTGGAGTCCCTTCTCATTTTATGTTTTACAAAAGGTTGCAGAGACCTCCAGCTTCCTTTAGAAGAGGCTGTGGCTGAGCAAGAGGAGCCTGATTATGTTGAAATGATGGATATTCCAGAGTCTAGGAGGTTGTCTATTCCTTTGCATAAGTCATTTAGGAAGCAAACAACAAAGATTTTAAAAATCCTCATTCTGTCCCTCCTGTAGATAAAAAATGGACAGAAGGTATACTTTATCAGGCCCTGATACAGACTTCCTCACTGAGCAGTGTAGTCATGTAGGTGTGGTGCAAGCTGCAGCCTGTGACAGTAATATTCCCTGGCCTCACATCCTCCTGATAAGGATTCTAGGAAGATTGATGCCATGGCTAAAAAACAATATATGGCAGCTCTTTGGGACTCAGGCAGGCTAATTATATGGCTTATGTGGCTGATATCAGAAATCTAGATGGGACACAATTTTGCAGTTAGCCAAGCAGGCCCATGGCCAGCTGGCTAGTGAGTTGGAACAGGTGGCTGCTGATGGCATTGAAGCCTCTAAAGTTCAATTTCATACTGCAGTTGATGTTAATGATGTATCCTCTAGGGTCATGGCCACTTCTGTAGCTTTCCGTAGGTTGGCATGGCTCAGATGCACTAATCTGTCCCAAGATACTCAGTCAAAGGCTATGGATTTTCCTGTAACGGAAATTCTCTGTTTGTTGATCAAACAGAAAATTATATGAAAAGATGGATGAATATAGAACTACCTACAAAAGTGCCCAAGCTAAGGAGAGGCATGCCACTCACAAAGGCACGCCCCAGAGGCAGGCAGGCCTTTCCACAGGCCCTTTTACCAATCTCAAGCCTCCTCTGCCTTTTCACAGAGGGGTTTTCAGAGGCAGAGGTAGACGGGAGCAGGTAGACCATCTCCCTCCTCAGTCTAAAGCTGTTGCCAAGCAGGCACCCTGATGGGGTGCCCAGGGCCGATTCTCCTGTACCAGTGGGGGGCAGGTTGGTTATTTCAGCCAGAACTGGCTGTCCCTAACTCGGACAGATGGGTTCTGAGGTAGTAGCCAGGGTCTGGTTTTCAGCTTCAAACAGTTCCCAAAGATGAGAGCCAGGCTTTTTCCACCTGCAAATTCTACAGAAGCCCTTGCTTTGGAAGCAGAGGTTTCTTCTCTTCTGGACTGCAAAGCAGTGGAAGGGTTCCCCCTGCCATCAGGGCACGGGACTGTACTCAAGATATTTTCTTACCCCAAAAAAGACAGGAGAATGGCGGCCCATCTTAGATTTAAGGTACCTGAACAAGCATCTTTTGAAACCAAAGTTCAAAATGTTAACTCTAGCAATGATTTTGCCTTCCCTGAGACCAGCTAGCTTCTCTGGACCTCAAGGATGCCTATTTTCATGTCATGATCAGGCCTTCTCACTGAAAGTACCTCAGGTTCGAACTGCTCTCTGGCCACTACCAGTTCAGAGCAATGCCCTTCGGCCTCACCTCTGCTCCAAGGGTATTCACAAAATGTCTAGCTGTGGTAGTGGCTCATTTAAGAAGGGCAAGGGATTGCTGTGTTTCCCTACCTGGACGACTGGCTCATAGTGGGTCAGTCCCCAGATCAGGTAAAATCCCACTTGCAAGTCACCCAGCAGCTTCTCACTTCCCTGGGATTCCTGCTGAATTTACCAAAGTCAGTTCTGGAACCAGTTCAGGTACTAACTTTCATAGGTGCAGAATTACACAAGTTAGCCAGGCATTTCTCCCTCGAAAGAGTGGACAGACTCATTGCCCTGGCATCTCCTTACCCCGCGGGTTCTCGACCAGCAAGGCACTTTCTGCAACTCCTAGGCACATGGCTGCCTACAGCTGTCGTGCAGGGAGCAAGATTTCCGATGAGGGACATCCAGTTCCATTTGAGGTCCTATTGGTCTCAAAGGAGGGACCCCCTTACCAAATTAGTCCCAGTGACCAAAACCCTGATCCTGGCCCTTCAGTGGTGGCAGGATCAAAGCAATCTAACACAAGGGGTTCCCTTCATACCTGTTTCCCACTCCCTCACCCTCACCACGGATGCCTCCCTGTTAGGGTGGGGGGCTCACTTGGGCGACCTTTCCACTCAAGGAGTGTGGTCCCCTCAGGAATCTCTGCTTCACATCAATCTTGGAACTCAGAGCTGTCCTTTTAGCTTCAGGCTTTTTCAGCTGTTGTCCGGAACAAAGTAGTTCAAATCAGGACAGACAACACCACAACAATGTGGTACATCAGCAAAGCAAGGGGCACCGGTCATCAGCCTTGTGCAGCACCAAGCAATGAAGTTGTGGTCTCTGGCTTACTCCCTGAACACCTCCCTGATAGCAATTCACCTTCCAGGGAAGGACAATGTCCTGGCGGATGCCCTCAGCAGGATTTCCCAGGGCCATCACGAATGGGCTCTGAATCCTCAGGTCCTGGGGTCGGTCTTTGCCAGATGGGGCACCCCTCAGATAGATCTCTTCGCAGCCCCAGACAACCACCAACTTCCTCTATTTTGTTGCAGGCCTCCAGTGCTGGGCTCAGTCCCCCTGGATGCTTTTCTGTTGGATTGGAAAGGGAAATTCCTATATGCCTTTCCCCCCTTCCCTCTCCTCTTCAGGGTATTGGTAAAAATCAGAACTCAGCCCTGCAGAGTGATTCTGATTGCTCCAGACTGGGCCAGACAGCCCTGGTATCCTCTTATCCTGTCCCTGACAAACCACCTTCCCCTGAGCTTGCCCAGGACCCACGACTTGCTGACATGTGCACAGGGGAGAGTGTGTACTCGGACCTCAAATCCCTCCATCTCAAGGCTTGGTTCTTGAGGAATTAGAATTTGATGATTTGCACCTTCTCTCAAGGTGTCCTGGATATTTTAAAGGCTTCTGGAAGCCTTCCACTAGGGCCACTTACAATTCTAAGTGGAAGAGGTTTTCCTTCTGGTGTTCTGAGAAACAAATTATTCCAGAATCTGCTGACTTGGCCATTTTATTGGACTATTTGGCCCATCTAAATTCCCTAGGCCTTAGACCAGGCTACCTTGAAGGTTCATCTGGCAGCTGTTTATGCTTTTGTTTCTGCAGGAAGCCTGTTTCCTTCCTCTCACCCTGTGTTTTCCAAGTTTTTAAGGGTTACTTCACACTAACCCTCCCTTTCGGGAACCAGCTCCTGCCTGGGACCTGAATGTTTGCATTGCTCAGTTAATGCAACCTCCCTTTGAGCCCTGTCTTCTGCAGATCTCAAGTATTTAACATGGAAAACTGTTTTTCTAGTGGCTATCACTTCTGCCAGACGTATAAGTGAATTGCAAGCCCTGTCAGTGGAAAAAGATTTTATTTCTTTTCACAGGGATAAGGTAGTCCTCAGGACTAACAGAAAGTTTTTACCCAAAGTGGTTTCAGATTTTCATCTGAACCAATCCATCTCTCTCCCAGTGTTTTTCACTGAGCATTCTTCCTGGGTGAAAGGAGACTGCACAGCTTGGACGCCAAAAGAGCCCTAAGCTACTATGTGGAACATACCAAGGGTCGACAGGTCTGAATCCTCCAACTCTTCCTTACCTATGGAGAGGTTGGCAAAGAAACCTGCCACTAAGAGGACAATTGCAAGGTGGATTGTCTCTTGTATCCAGTTCTGTTACCAAAAACTAGGTAGAGAACCCGCTCAGGACTGAGGGCCCACTCCACCAGGGGTAAGCTGCATCTCTAGCGGCTGCTAGAGATATTCCATTTTGGAAATTTGTCAAGCTGCTACCTGGAAAACAGTTCACACCTTTACCAAGCATTATTCCTTGACGTTCAGTCCAGGAGAGATGCTTGCTTGGCACAGCTGTGCTTCAGAGCCTATTTCCAAGTAGGTTCTGACCCTCCTCCATGGAGGTACTGCTGTGTATCTGTAAGAAGTCTTAATATAGCAAGACTTCATGGTGTTTGAAGAAAAATTACTCACCTTAGTAATTGCTTTTCTTCTCATGGAGTCTTACATTAGGACAACCCCCAACCTACCCCTCTCAGAACTTCTACTTGGGTAAGGGGTTGGCAAATTAGTGCAAGCACTGTGTCATGCCATTTTACTTCTCCTACTCTCCCTTTTCATTGGGTTATGTAACCCCTGCAAATGGGGGTTCCCAAAAGACTTCCAGGAGCTTACTTGAATGCTCCAAGCCTGAATGGTGTTTCATGCTTAAGCCATTTATCAGTGAGTGTTTTTAGAGCCTCTGGTACTGTCTCTTTAAGAGCTGTCTGCTTGCAGACATAATTAGTTTGTATGGGGGACTGTGTGCTTCTCTGTTTGAGTACCACTCGAGCTGCTGCCAATTCACTCCATTTTTGCAGTCACTAGGAGTGCAAAGGGAACCATCTGAAAGATGTAACTGTTTGTCAGAAATCATTTACAGTAATAATGAAATTACAGTTTGTCTAACCTGCTTTTTTGCAGTCAGAACTGTGTCTGCCTAGTTCCCCATTCTGGTTTTGAACTGCTGAACTGGACCAATCAGTGTGGGTAAGCTAGCTCTAAAATGGTGCCTTGGACTAATCAGAACTTGGACTCATAATCTGGCCAGCACAAGAGGATTGTATGGGCAGTGACTCTGGGAGATGCAGTTTAGACTTCGCGCCTTTTTGACCAACAGCAGCAGTCTATTGTGAGTGACAGCCAATCCAGTCAAGAACTGGGAGGAACTCAAAGGAAGTGCTCGGTTTTGTCTGTTGGAGTTTCAGTTTAGATCTGGCAGTGAAGGGAAAGAAACCCTGTGCTCTTCAGTACAGTTTCAGTCAAAAACGTGTAAGGGCCCAGAGTTCCGGGTTCGTAGTCAGGTAACTGCTTGTTAGGACTGAATCTGTCCTGTGAAAAGAATCAAAGGATCTCTGAAGAGTAGAAACCAGGCTCACCCTGTAGAAGACTGGAGAAATTGTTGAATGCACTCGGTCTGTCAGAACTGAATCTGCTGTGTGTTCTCCCGGTATTGTGCAGTAATTGCGATCGATAGAGAAGCAGCCTGCCTGGTATAGTACTTTCTTTTTTTACCATATAAATGTGTGAGGAGTCTTTGGAGCTCAAGAGTAGCCCTGCTGACGTTGAAGGACCCTATCTTGTTTGGAGGTCGTGAGTACTAATTCAGGGTCGCCCTGTTGAATTGCCCATTAAATCTAAATGGAATCACTGTACTGTTGACTGTTTAAACTAATTTTTCTTTCACTGGTGAAAGGGCCCCTACCAGCTGCCACGGTTTGGACCAGCCACTAGGCTTGGGTACCCAGGGACAGTAACTGGTGGGATAGGCCTGTGCACAGAGCCATGTAGATAGTAAAGGATAAGCTAATTAACCTGATTTCCCTGTCCTTAGTTATATCCTAAATAACCAGAGTGTTCTTGTTTCAGCAAAGTATACTTCCTGAGGTATTTGGTTCATGTTAAAGTACTGTACTGTGATTGTTGCACTGTATCTTATTTCACAGGAGGTCCCAGTGCCGGAACTGTCCTGGGTGTAAGTGTATACTGTGAAGGTAATTCTGATATATTGTGTGGGCCACTAGTGGAAGAAAGGGGTTCCAGTGTCCCAGAGGCTGTGACCAAGTAAGTTTAACTATTGCAAACCCTGACCTCTGGGTGGAGGCACCCGCCATTGATCCAGGCCCCTCAACCTGTTAGTGGTAAATCAGGCAGGGGTAGTAGCCCTGGGATAGCGCCATCTAGGGGTTACATCTTGAGGCTCACCGCTGATTGTGTGTCCTCTAGTGGCCATATTTACTAACCACTGTTAAGAAAAAAAATGGGTACCTTGACAGAAGTGGCTGTGCACCGCTGGTGGAGTGGTGTACTGGGAGGAGATTGACCTCAAAATGCTATGCTTATCCTGGACATCCCCTGGTATCAATACGGACACTGTACAGGGAGTACTTTCTAAGGTGGAAGGTTTACAAATCCTGTGGTGGTGGGTCGGCATGCTAATCTGCTCACCCACACTTCTCCTGGCCCTAGTAGAGTTTAAGGATCCCAGATAGCCCAAAGTGCCACAGACCATTACCCCAGAGGGAGCCCTCACTGCCTGGAGAGTGATAACTAAGTACAGTAAAGGACCCGTAAGTGTGAGCCCCACCACTGTCTGAAACTTTGAGGAGAATTTTACAATGGTTGCTGGGGAAGGGAAAACTGTGGAGGACTTGAAGAAACTATTCTTGCCACCTGGGGTGTTCCTCCCAACACCCTCTCCGCCCAGTACCCGTAATGGTGGCTGAACCAATGTAGACTCCTATTTCTGCACCTGCCATTAGTCACGACTCTTACCAAGGTTGAGGATCTTTCTGCACCTCCCACCCCCAAGGGAGGATGACTGGGAGACCTGATAGACTATGTTTCCCCCAACCGTTAGAATGGCAATGCTCGAAGTCGGAAGTCTAAAGAGGGTTAGTGAGAGTCTCCGAGGTCCTGCCCTGGCTACCATCCGTCCTAAACGGGCCAGTAACCCTGAAGTGACTGCACAGGCCTATCTTGAGGCCTTGAGAATGTGTATGGGAGCCCAGATTCTGATGAGGATCTATGGTGGAGAGTAAGAATGCACAACAGTACCAAGGGAGTTGTTGTCTGTGTAGTATCTCGGCTGGAAAAATTGTTGCAAGAATGCCTCAGAAAGGGTAGTTTGCCAGCGATTGAACTGGACCGAACCAGGCTGGACAGGATCCTTGGTCTGCCCCCTTCTCAGAACTGCTGTTGCTTCAGTTACTCTGGCAAATCGACTGGAATCCCACCTCCAAGTGATGAGTTAATGAGAGAAATTGAGGAGTTGAGAAAGGCGACTCGGGAGGACCTGCACCAATAGCTGCAGCTACGACCCGAGTGACTGAGGGTGGCCGATCAAGTGAAGTTCAGGGGCAGAGGTTGGCAGTCTATGAGTGCTCTGACAAGGAAAAAGATATGCCACAATAGGGCTAACTGTTGGGAGAGATCCGGGAATTCAAAACAGTCCCTTTATGAAGGCCACGCCTGCAAGTACGTGGCTCCACCTATATCCGACCACGATCCTGCTATGGGGGTGGGGTACCCACCCATGTATCTCCTGCTGATAACAGCTCCAAACTCAATTCCTTGACCATGGAAGTGGAGAAACTGATGAGATGTCTCCAAATGCTTATCATCAAGAGACAGAGATGGCACCAAGGTTTCCAGTTAGTAATACCCGACCCTGGCTCCCAGTGTGGCGCCCGCCAGCTCAAACTCCAGAAAGTATGTTTTGCTATAATTGTGGGAAGGATGGGCACATGAAAAGGGAATGCGGGTCCCCAAAGACACTGACAAAGTTGCATATAGGCTACAAGGAGACTTGAGAACAAATCAGTGGTTAAGAGGCACGAAATGATCCCAGTGAGGGCACCAAAATGCTAACTCACGTCCCTTGTGGCAAGATCAGTTGCCCAGGCCCCCACTCATCGCTCTCCAGACTGGTCCAGAATAGTGGGTCCCTCCATGGAGACCACTGTAAAGGTGAATGGAGTGTCTACAAGAGCTGTATTAGACAGTGGCTCCCAAGTGACAATTATGTTCCAGGATTGGTATCAGAAGCATTTGTCAGACGTCCCTCACAACCATTAGAAGGACTGTATGTGGGGGCTATGAGAAGGTCTACCCCTATTCCGGTATATCCGAATTTGGCTGTCTTTCCCACCTCCGTGGCTGGAGGGCTGAACAAGTAGAGACTCTAGCCTTAGTGTGTCCTCACTGGACTGTATGATGTGTCCCTTGTTGATTGGAACAAATGCTCATATGTTCGGAAGGCTGGCACAGTTGTGTTATGAAAAACAGGGTCAAAAACTAGTAGAGCTTTAAGAGTTCCAGCTTTAATTAAGAAGGCCTATGAAGCACGAGAGATGCTGAAAATAGAACCAGAGGAACCGTCGAATTGTATGGAAGAAGGATCCTGAGTCTCTGATCCTGGTGCCAAATGCCCAGTGTACCTTACAGGAGAGGTCCGCGATCAGAAAGGGGTGTTAAGAATAAATTATTAATGTTGGATGCACCAGGCGATGGAAATTGCTAGAGGGACTGCTGGTCAAGCCTAGTATTTTGCCCGCTTATTTTGCCCATGCTTATGCCAGAAGGGTAATGGTCCAAGTTCATAATGTGTCTGAAAGAGACATCTGAGTAAATAGAGGTTGCATCCTGGCTAATGTGCATTGTGCAGACACTGCAGTGCTACCAGCAGCAAGAGTTCGAGGAAGAATGAGAGAGTAACGCCTGACTTGTTTGATTTCGCGACTCCGTTTCCAGCTGGAATGGAAAGTGAGGATCAGTGAGAAGCTTGCCCAGAGGACCAGGTGTTTTCTTTAAAGGAATGGGATGTAGATCGTGCAAGGAGCTGAGCACAATATCCGGCTGCATGACGAAAGACCATTTCGTGAGAGGTCTCGACGCCTGGCACCTGCTGACATAGATGATGTGAGACGGCATCTGCAAGAGATGTTAGCTGCTGGTAGTACAAGAATCCAGAAGCTCTTATGCTTCCCCCATTGTAGTAGAGGAAAAGAATGGGACAGTAATGATGTGTGTGGATTATCGCATCTTAAACCGGGCGGACTATCCCTGATCAGTACACAATGCCCCGTGATTCAGGATGCTTTGACTGCCTAAACGGGAGCAAGTGGTTCTCTGTGTTGATCTCCGCAGTGGGTACTCACTAGATCCCGATGGCCCCAGGACCGTGAGAAGACAGCCTTTATCTGTCCGCTTGCTTCTATGAATTCATGAGGATGCCTCAAGGATTTCAGGTGCCCCAGCCACTTTTCAACCGATTGATGGAGCGTGCAGTGGGGACATGAACTTACTAGAGTGCCTGGTATACCTAGATGATGTTGTGTTTGGCAGCTCACTGGAGGAACATGAGAGCAGATTATTTAAGGTATTGGACTGACTGGAGGACTTTTGCCTTAAACTGTCCATTGATAAGTGTCAATTCTCAAACATCAGTAAAGTATGTGGGGCTATAGTATCCACCGAGGAATAGGAGATCACCCCTAAAGTAAAGTTGGAGGCCTTGACCACCTGGCCAAGCAGCCCAAAAATCAAAAAGAACTGCAAGATTCCTGGGATTCTGTGGTTATTATCGGCGCTCATCAAGGACTATTCAAGAGATCCGCCTTTACTTAACCTTACTCAAGGGTATCCTCAACCCACAAAAATACTCAAAAGTCAGCTCCCTCTAAGACTGAAAGAGTGTATTTTCATCCGAGTGAAGTATTTGGGGCTCGCTGGACTCCTGATTGTGAGACTGCTTTTCATGAGATCATATATCAACTTACCCATGCTCCAGTGCTGGCCTATGCCGTCCAAGAAAACCCTACGCCCTGTACACTGATGCTAGCTTGCAAGGGTTGGGGGCGTTGTACCAAGAGCATGAGAACGGCCTGAGACCAGTGGCCTTTGCCAGTAGAAGCCTGACCCCATCCGAAAAGAACTATCCTGTACATAAGTTAGAGTTCCTAGCTTTGAAGTGGGCTATTATTGACCAATTTCATGAGTACTTGTATGGGCTAAAATACTAGTAAAACTGACAATAATCCTTTGACCTATGTGCAGACCTCAGCTAAGTTGGATGCCACTGGCCATAGGTGGCTTTCTGCATTATCTACAAATGACTATGCTCTCGAATACCGAGCAGGTCTGAACCACATAGATGCTGATGCTCTTCCCGAGGCCTGTTTCCAGAATGATTGGGTCCGATTGGCAGAACCTGACATTCAAGTACTCTGCGGAAGTTTGACGAGGAGGAACAAATGTCCACGGACGAGTGGACTGCATGGTGGATTGCTTGGGACCCTCTGAGAATTGCATAGCTGCTGCTTATTGCCACTTTTCTGCAATAGACATTGGTGCACTGCCTCAGCTGGACAATGACAGTATTCGGCGGGCTCAATCCTGCGATCCCATGATCAAAGCAGCTTTAGAAGCCCTCATGCAGGAAAAGATGTCCAAATTACGCCCACTGATTTGAGAACTGCACTGTTATGCAAAGAAGGTCCTAAGTTGAAACTGATCAATAAGCTGTTATACAGAGAAACAGTAGACAGAGGGGACAAGAGACAAACAACAACTAGTGCTGCCCACTGCCTTTGAGACTCAGTACTGAGGTCCTTGCACAACCACATGGGGCACCTTGGTATAGACAGAACACTTGACTTGGTGAGATCCAGATTCTATTGGCCTAAGATGGGGGCTGATGTGGAGCAATACATTCGAACTTGTAGTCGCTGTCTTACAGAGGAAAGCTTTGCCCCAGAGGGCTGCCCTCTTGTTAACATCACTCACCAGTGCACCCATGGAGTCATTCGTATTGATTTTCTGAGTTTGGAGTCAGATCAAAGAAATATCAGTAATGTGCTGGTGGTCACTGACCATTTCACGAGATATGCCCAAGCTTTCCCACCAAAGACCAGAAAGCATCCACTGTGGCCAAAGTACTTGTAGAAAACTTTTTGTTCACTATGGGGCTCCACAAAGAATCCATTCTGATCAAGGGAGAGACTTTGAGAGTCGTCTGATCAAAGAGATGCTTTCTGTGGGGAGGCGAAAGTCCAGAACCACTCCTCACCACCCCAGGGGACCCACAGCCCGAACGTTCAACCGGACTTTGCTAGATATGCTAGGCACCCTGCACCCAAAGGACAAGCCTAGATGGAGCCAACAAATTAGCACCCTGGTACATGCTTATAACTGCACCAAAAGTGATGCCACTGGGTTCTCCCCACCGCCTGATGTTTGGAAGAGAAGCTCGACTACCAGTAGATGTGTGTTTTGGGGTCTCTCCTGATGGGGTTCAAGCTGACAACTATTTACAGTATGTGCAAAAGTTAAAGGCCCAGCTAACTCATGCGTACTAACTGGCTCAAACCATGGCTGCCAAAAGAAATCTGGCCAACAAAGAACGGTATGATAAAAGGTGAAAGCACAGGAACTCCAGGAGGGAGATCGGTATTGCTAAGAAATCTGGGACTGCATGGCAAACACAAGATTGCTGACAGATGGCACCATCTCCCTCACATTGTAGTGGGCAAACTAGATGATCTGCCAGTGTACAAAGTAAGGCCTGAGAACAATTCAAAAGATGTAAAAACAATGCATAGAAATCATTTACTGCCCATTGGACAAATCCTGATTGAGTCTGAGCCCCCAGAAGATGCCCCCTCTGGACCAGTGACTAGAGCTGCTGCTAAGAAAAGATCAAGGAAGTCTGCACCTACAGAAGCAGAGTTAAAGTGTTCCCCTGCACAAGTCCCAGTTGAGCATGACTGTCAGTCCATATCAGAAGAAAGTGAGAGTGACTTTGAATACTATCCTTCTTACGAACTGAGTCAATTGTTTCGGGGCAATCCCCTAGTCAATACTGGAGACAAAGCTGGGCCTTCTGGACTGTCTAAGCCCCCAGCTTCATCCCTGGAGCCAATGCTCCCAGAAAGTGAAGTGCAAGCATCAGATCAGATGAAATGGAATCATTGTGCATGGTTGAACTGTTTGAGCTTTCAGGGAGGAAATGATAGATTGGGGCAGACTGGTGATACACCAGAACAAGAAGAGTATTTTGAGTGCCCTGACAGTCCACTGCCAGTGTCCGAAGCTCTCCATGTGAGCCAAATGTTGTGGACTCAGAAACTGTAACTGGAGCTGAAAGTGCCCCAAGTTCTAGCCTCTCTAGCCCCATGGAGACTCCCCTGACAAGTGAGGACAATGCTGAAAATGAGGCTCAGAGTGCAGAGACTGTAACAGTTCCCCTAGGAAGACTGGTCGAGCTGTAAAGCCTGTGGTGCACCTCAGTTATGATTCACTTGGGAGGCCTGTGGACTTGCCTCTCAATGTTGTCTATAAAGGTGTATGTGTCCCCGAGCTCATTGCCCAAACTGAGCATCAGTGCTAACTCCAAGTTACTTGTGTTGCCTTCCTAGTATGGTGCCCTTGCCCCATCCAGCCCCAAGGTAACTGATAGGAAGGGCCCCCTCTTCAGGTTTCATGTACAAGAGGTAATAACTTGAGTTATGGTACAATGTGTGTAATACTGTAAAGAGGACGTACTGCAATGTTTCAGAAATGTGTTCTTGGTAAAATGATGTATTGACTGATGATTACATGTGTGAGCCTAATGCAAATGTATATGGTTGCAGTTGAAACTTATGGGGTACCTTGACGCGGACGTCAAGCTTTCCCAGGCCAGGAAGGTGTAACCCCTGCAAATGGGGTTCCCAAAAGACTTCCAGGAGCTTACTTGAATGCTCCAAGCCTGAATGGTGTTTAGTGCTAGCCATTTATCTGTGAGTGTTTTAGAGCCTCTGGTACTGTCTCTTTAAGAGCTGTCTGCTTGCAGACATAATTAGTTTGTATCGGGGACTGTGTGCTTCTCTGTTTGAGTACCACTCGAGCTGCTGCCAATTCACTCCATTTTGCAGTCACTAGGAGTGCAAAGGGAACCTATCTGAAAGATGTAACTGTTTGCCAGAAATCATTTACAGTAATAATGAAATTACAGTTTGTCTAACCTGCTTTCTTTGCAGTCAGAACTGTGTCTGCCTAGTTCCCATTCTGGTTTTGAACTGCTGAACTGGACCAATCAGTGTGGGGTAGCTAGCTCTAAAATGGTGCCTTGGACGAATCAGAACTTGACTCATAATCTGAGCCAGCCACAAGAGGATTGTATGGGCAGTGACTCTGGGAGATGTAGTTTAGACTTCGCGCCTTTTGGACCAACAGCAGCAGTCTATTGTGAGTGACAGCCAATCCAGTCAAGAACTGGGAAGAACTCAAAGGAAGTGCCCGGTTTTGTCTGTTGGAGTTTCAGTTTAGATCTGGCAGTGAAGGGAAAGAAACCCTGTGCTCTTTCAGTGCACAGTTTCAGTCAAAACGCGTGTAAGGCCCAGAGTTCCGGTCTGCAGCTTGTGTAACTGCTTGTTAGGACTGAACTGTCCTGTGAAAAGAATCAAAGGATCTCTGAAGTAGAAACCAGGCTCACCCTGTAGAAGACTGGAGAAATTGTTGAATTGCACTCGGTCTGTCAGGAACTGAATCTGCTGTGTGTTCTCCCGGGTATTGTGCAGTAATTGCGATCGGGATAGAGAAGCAGCCTGCCTGGTATAGTACTTTCTTTTTACCATATAAATGTGTGAGGAGTCTCTTGGAGCTCAAGAGTAGCCCTGCTGACGTTGAAGGACCCTATCTTGTTTGGAGGTCGTGAGTACTAATTCAGGGTCGCTCCCTGTTGAATTGCCACATTAAATCCAAATGGAATCACTGTACTGCTGACTGTTTAAACTAATTTTCTTTTCACTGTGTGAGGGCCCCTACCAGCTGCCACGGTTTGACCAGCCACTAGGGCTTGGGTACCCAGGGACAGTAACTGGTAGGGATAGGCCTGTCACAGAGCCATAGGTAGATAGTAAAGTGATAAGCTAATTAACCTGATTTCCCCTGTCCTTGTTATATCCCCCTAAATAAATCAGAGCTGCTTGTTTCAGCAAAGTTATACTTCGAGGTATTTGTCTATGTTAAAGTACTGTACTGTGATTGTTGCACTGTATCTTATTTCACAGGAGGTCCCAGTGCCGGAACTAGTCCTGGGGTAAGTGTATACTGTGAAGGTAATTCTGATATATTGTGTGGGCCAATAGTGGAAGAAAGGGGTTGCAGTGTCCCAGAGGGCTGTGACCAAGTAAGTTTAACTATTGCAACCCTGACCTCTGGGTGGAGGCACCCGCCATTGGATCCAGGCCCTCAACCTGTTAGTGGCAAATCAGGCAGGGTAGTAGCCCTGGGATCGCGCCATCTAGGGTTTACATAGAATTAGGTAATCTGTTTGTTAAGTGGTATATGGCCCCTTCCTGGACTTGAGGCTTTTTAAAGGGGGGTCTAATAGTGCTTGTTAGGGTGATACTAATAATATTACCTACTTTTGTTATTATTATTCTGTTGTTGTTGTTGTTTTCCTACTAGTAGGTAGCCACTGGGCTAGTGTGAGAGCTTTCCACACAGACTTGCTTCTTATTTCAGCTTCGTAAAGATCTGGCAGTTTCATTTTAAACTGTCCAGATAGAGCTTTGGCACAGCGCCCTCGCGCTGTGAACTCCAGATTCTCTGGAGTTAACTGTTTCCTCTCCGGGGCAGTTCAAGTGCTGTGGCTGACTGCAAGAAGTCCTAATATAGCAAGACTCCATGAGAAGAAAAGCAATTACTAAGGTGAGTAATTTTTTCTTCTGTACTATATAAGACATTTCTTAAGAAGATGGAAGACCTGGGTG
This sequence comes from Neoceratodus forsteri, assembly GCA_016271365.2. NCBI lineage: Eukaryota > Metazoa > Chordata > Ceratodontiformes > Ceratodontidae > Neoceratodus > Neoceratodus forsteri. The sequence goes on from CM057451.1 coordinate 246,047,114, forward strand.
CAGGTAAAAGTCTGGTGAAATGGGTGTGAAATTAGCTAGCAAGGAGGCAACAGAGGGTGGTGGTCAATATGGTTAAGTCAGAGGAGAGGGAGGTAATGAACGGGGTTCCACAGGGATCTGCCCTGGAATTGGTCATCTTCATGTTCACTAGTGATATTGATGAAGGAATCCAGGGCAGGTTGTGTCTCATGGCAGATGACACAAAACTATGTGGTAGGGTGGATAGTGAAGAGGGAAGGATATGCAGATGGACCTACAAAAGCTTGAGGGGTGGTCAGTGGTCTGGCAGTTAAATTCAACACCAAAAAGTGCTATGTAATGCACCTAGGGAAAAAGAACCCCAAGACAGAGTACTGGATGGGAGGGGGGAGAGTCTTAGCACTACAGATGAGGAACGGGATCCAGGAGTTATCATTAGTAACTCCCTTAAACAAATGAGCCAGTGCAACAAGGCCCATCTCAAGGCTAATATGCTTGGATGTATCAGGAGGGGGACTGACAGTAGAAGATAAGAGGTAATACTTCCCCAGTACAGATCCCTGGTGAGGCCTCACCTGGAGTACTGCACCCAGTTCTGGAGTCCTCACCTTAGAAGAGACAAAGATAGGCTGGAGACAGTGCAGCACAGAGTGACCTGAATGATTCAGGGACAGCAAAGTAGATCCCATGAGGAGCACCTCAAGGCACTGAAATGTACTCATTGGAAGCAAGAAGGGAGAGGGGGGATATTTATTTATTAAAACATTTTTTACCAGGAAAGGCATACTGAGCTGAAATAGCTTGTTTCCAGATGCATTCCAGAGGAAAGGGGACAAGGGAAGTACAACTTGATTTTACAACAGAGTAAGATTTAACCAAAAAATTTATACAATGATTAAATACATTGAAGCAGCTACGTACAATATGTGTGTAGGTATACTAAACAGTGGAAAGCAAATAAATACAGAGCCTCTGTATACAAGGACCAGTCACTACTGGGTAGAAGGAGAAGGAGGAGGAGGGGCATGCTGAGAGGAGAGGCAAGCCAGTCGTCCCTCTGGGGTGAAACCTCCACAAGGGGCAGTCATGACTGGGTGCAACCAGCATGAGACTGGTTTCCTGGCCTATATATGGCTGAGACCTTCCTGGCCTGGATATGAATGAAACCTTCAAATTCCCCAAAAGCATTAATAAAGTGAGCTGCGGGGAATTATTTATTCTGAATACCATCTCATGGACACGAGTGGAGACTAGCAAGTGGGAGGTTCAGAAGGGACATGAGGAAGTACTTCTTTACGGAGAGGGTGGTGGAGCCTTGGGACAGTCTGCCAGCCGAGCTGGTGGGAATGAACACAGTTGGGGGATTCAAGTGCGGCTGGGCTAGAATTAAGGGAGAAGTGGTTGTCCAGGGTGACAGGTCCAGGGAAGACAAAGGGGAAAGGACAGGCGGATTAGTACCCTGGAGAAGCATTAGGTTCCATGGAAAGTTCCAGGAATTTAGGAACCAAGGGCAGACTGACTGAACCTTTGATCTTTTTCTGCTGTCATAGTCTATGTTTCTATGTTTTGGGGCACAGTGATTCAGAATAGACTTCACACCAACTCTCTCTTCATAAGAGTGCACTGAATTCAGCCTACGCATGGCAATACAGCTCACTGCAGTACAATGTGACCTCCAATCCCATTGATACCTGCAAACTGCCCCTTAGGAGCACAATCCACAGGCAAAATTACCAAATTCGCCATTTGCGAAGTTCTAGCTGTAAGGTGAAGTTGAACTTTGCCTTGCAGATTAAATTCACAAATTTTGGCAAATTTACGAATTTCTCCACAGAGCAAAGTTTTCTAATTTTGCCCACCTCTAGCTGTATTACAGGGCCTGCTGTCATGAACATATATGTACCATCTGCCCAGACTGTCAGTTTTTGGTACTGCTTGAGACTCCTTCCAAGGGTGTGGCATGATGAAAGAGATATCCTCGAAAAAGATAAAACAGTTATGTACTTATTGTACCAGTAGATCTTCAAAAGAATCTCTTTCATCAGGCCATACAATCCCACCCTCCTTCCTCCTTAGGGATATGGCACTGGATTTCCTGCCTAGCTTCATTCCATAGCTGTCTTTCTGTAGCGCTCCACATTGTCAGTGGGTATAGTGCATCCCTACTAGGGGAAATGGCACAAGCCAAACCTCAGAATGACGGGCACATGAGGATTTCGGACAGCAGCAACTCTCCAAACTTAGCTGTACCATTGAAGGGGAAACATCTGTCAAGCTGCTCTGACGGAAAATCTCAGCTTCTAGATCTTTGTGCTGCAATTCTGCATAGCAGGTTGAGACTACCTGGCTACAGGGAGCACTACTAAATTAAAATTGTGCCTGTTAAGCTGTAGCTTTCAAATTGGCTAACCTGCTCTCCCCATTTTCACTGACTGTGCTTGGATTGGTGGTCATTTCTGCCTCATTTTTTTAAGGGTGTGTATAGTTTTCTGAGGTCTCCGTTTAAAAAAAAAAAGAGCAAGTTGCCTCAGGTAAGTACCTGTTTATTTTTTGGAAGTTTTTTTAGTTAGGGGCTTTCCTTCGGGTTACATAGAAATTGTTGGCAGATAAGGACCGCTAGGCCCATCCAGTCTGCCCGTAGGCCCTATACATGTATGCGTCCACTCACTCTAAGTGGTCAATGGCTTTTCATCACACCTCACCTCCATCTCTGGCCGTCAGTCCTCCCCTCAGTATATAGGGTCCATTTTAGGTTATGGATGTCCTTTTGTTATTTTTGTAGGGTTTTCCATTGGGCTTTTGTTTGGCTTCCTCACTTCAGGAGATGTTTTCCCTTTAGATTCTTCTCTGTAACAGGAATGGGAAGCACACCTTGCTGCTGTGAGAATTTTCAACCCTCTCAGTGCTCTCTTTTTCCTCATGTCCTCCCTAATCCCAGTTTACTATATGCTTTTTCCTTATTTAGGGTCTTTACCCTTTCTAGGAGGTTTTTTTGTGTGAAGGGACTTCTACCTTTTCAGAAAGGGACCTTGCCCTTTTAATTCACCAGCCTGGTGAGGAGTTTTAGGTGCTTTTCCTTGACTCCATTGAGCCTGCAGTTTTCCTGCCATCCTAACAGCTGCTCGTGGCCTTGGGCACACCTGTTTCTTTTTCCTTTAGCGCACATGCCTGTGTTATGTACACACCTCCATTCGGTGTGACTACATCTGTCTGTAGTCTCGCCACGTCATTTTTCTGTGATTCGCCTTCCTTTTATGCACCTTCATTTGACTGATAGACATAGCACTTCGTTTTTTTTCTCTTTCCTCAAAGTGCTTTGGAGCCTCTGTGAACTCTCTGCATACAATGTTGCAATAAAGATAGAGTAGCAGCAAGGTGAGTGTGCAAACAATTAGGCTACTGTGAGATGGCTGGTTTTGCTATATGTGGGATCTCTGTAACTTGTTTCAATAGCTCTTAAACTGACAGGCATAGCAGTACTGTTGTTTGTATGTTAAGGCAATATGTCAGTAATTTCACCAGAAGAATGTCTGTTCTACTTAGTTCTTTTCCCTGATAGTGGTAGTGGCTGCTCAAAAGCTTATTTCAGCCCTACTAGCCACTTTCACCTGCCTTTGGTGCTGGGGTCATTACAACTGTCCTCTATTATGTTTTTTTTTTCCTACAACACAGCTCCTAGATCTACAGGAATGCCTGTATTTTACAGGGATTTGAAGCCATCTGCAGAAAAATTCCTACCATAAACTTGCATTGATTTTTCCAGGAAAACAGAGCAAGCCAGTTTCCATAGCAGATAATTTAATCTACAGTTAAATACTGCAAAATCACCCTGATGTTTCAGGGAAAATGCAAAATCAATATAGGAGCAATGCTACAGCATCTATTTGTTTTTCCTGGCATCATAGCATTCGGAGACCTCTGACCATTAATAGATGGAAGATCTACAAGGGGGGGAGGTAAGGTGACCTTCCTCAATGGGTTCCTTTAACCCCCCTTTTGGTGTTTCGCAAGCTAATATGTTTTTTACAGTTCCCCCATTGCACATCCGAGCTGGGGGGGGGGGTGCACCTGGTGTATCAGTTGGCAGTGGCAAGCAGAATTGCATAACTCTTTGTTGTTGCCCTTAGGAGAGCTTTGAGCCCCGACATCCCGCAGGACATCCCATTAGACACACCCAACTGCAAGCCGGGCCCCTCAGGTTGGGGGTGTCCCACATAGGCACATCCAGGTGTGCAACAGCAGGACAGGGCTGCTTTTTCTCAGATCTGCAGACAGACCCCAACACTGCCCTTATGAGGTCAGGATGAGCATATTGGGGGCCTTTGGGAAATTCCTGACCTAAAAAAATTACTGGAGGAGAAGGAGGACGATCCTTCTCAGAAGGAGGAGGATGGGGAGTGGACGGAGCCGAGAAGGGAGATTCTTGTTCCTCCCCTGTTTGCTGTCAAGCCTTTGTTCTATCTGATAACTAAGGCGTGTAGGATTTTTTTTTCAGCTCTAGAAGGTGCAGTCAGTGGAGGTACTGTATGTCAGTCCTATCCTGTCAATGTCCTCCTCAGCTGCAAGTTGTTTTCCAAAATGTATTTTCTGTGACAAAAATATTGAACGGGAATGGGCAGGTGCGGACTAAGAAAATATCTGCCAAATTCTAAAATACATAAGGAAAATACACACAAGTGGAAAATCTCCCCCCTTTTTTTTCAGAGATGGGGCGGTTCATGATTCTGCCAGATTCTACACCTCTTATTGAAGGGTCCTTGACATTAATGGATTCTCACAACAAACGAGTGAATGCTGCGTGCAGGACTTTCTCCTTCAATGGTGCAAACTGCGCTCTTCCTATGCCTTCCTGTTTTTTGTTGCCAGAGCTTTAAACTTGTGGGTAACAACCCTGGACACTTCCATTCCCCTGCATTTGGAAGGGGTGAGCTTTTGCAGTTGGTATCCTTGGCCTCAACCTCCTTAGGGGATGCCACAGTGGAAAACATGCGCATGTCTGCCCGCTCCACCTATCACATTGTGTCAGCTATGCGAGGGTGTGTGGTTCAGGCACTGGGTGGCTAATCAGACTTCAACAACCAAGCTGTTCAGTCTCCCTCTGAGGGAGGTTTTTGTTGTTTGGATTCTGGCCTGGATGATATTTTGAAGGATATCCAGGATGAAAAGGGCCACCTTCCAGTGTCAAAGCAGCAGCAATGGCCATATCAACCCCATAAGGGCAAGGAGGCAGCTAACAAGGCAGTTCCAAGGGTTTGTTTCCTTCCTTTTGGACCTTTGGCAGCCAGAGGGGTAGAGGAGCCTCTTCTGGTTTCAAGAGCAATAGTAACAGAGGAGCCTTGGGCTGAAGATGAAACACAGGCACAGGGTGAAAAACAGGACCCTCACTGTGAGGGTTCAGAGGCCATAGAATTTTTGAGTTTCCTAAAAGGATGCTTCTAGTTGTTTACAGTTTAAAGGGACCCATGAAGAGACAGTGGTGTCTCAAACCCTGGATCACCTCTGTCAACTTGGGGTGATTGCTCCAGTGCCACCTAGTGAGCAAGCCCAGCGGTTCCACTAATTTTTTTCATAGTTCCACGACCTCAGGGGGTCTCAGGCCTATCCTTGACTTGAAACACCTACACAGGTTTGATTGCCACACTACTTCAAGAGGGAGTCCTGCGTTCAATCATCCTGGCTGTCCAGCCAGGGCAGTATCTGGCTTCCATAACTCCAAGGGATGCATATCTCCACATTCCCATCTGGCAGTCTGTCAGAAAGTCATCAAGCTCTTGATCCAGGGACAGCTTATTGAAACATACAAACATAGAAGGTGACTGCTGATGGGGACCAAAGATCCATCTAGTGGGAGGTCACGTGATGCAAGCTGCCTGAAGGCTGCACCTACCCCGGGCTCCTACCACCCATCTGATATAAATCGACTTAAAACCAACTCTAGCTCTCTAATCTACACAATAGAAGTGTCTGGAGACTCCTCAACCTCTGCCTATTGACCTGATCTACATTTCTCAGCATCGCAAAGCTTTACCGCGGTGATGGAGGCAGAGATGAAACAAGCCGCGATGCGGCACACTCCACCTAACACACCTGAAAAGCTCTCCAAGAAAGCGAGGAACCAGGCCTCTGGGAACTCGAATAAGGCAGGCAGCACTAATTCCCCGGTAGTTCCTTTATCCGAGGAAAGATTCCTCCAGGAGTTTTCACCCTTTCGAGAGGCGCTGGAAAACATTACCTCTGAGCTTAAGTCGATCAAATGAGATCTTACCACTTTAAACAGCAGAATGATCGATTCAGAGGCCAGAATTACCTCCCAAGAAAGATGGAGAGACAAAATTGATCCAGAAATTACCCTGTTGAAACAGCAAGTCCAGAAGCTCCAACTTAAAACGGAGGATTTGGAAAGGCGCAGTAGGAGGAATAATCTCCTGATTATTGGGTTGCCTGAAACAGAAGAAGGCTCAGATGCTATTTTATTCCTCCAGAAATTTCTCCTCAAAGTCGTGGGTCCTTCACCACTGAATCCCCAATACCATATCGAAAGAGCCCATCGATCTCTGAGGCTGAGGCCTCCACCGGATTCCCCTCCCCGCCTGATCATCATCAAATTCTTAAGTTTCTTAGAAAAACAGCATGTCCTCAACAAAGCTAGAGAGCTGCAATCCATAACCTGGGGATCATCCAGAATAAGAATCGCTCAAGACCTTATGATCGAGACCAGACAGAAAAGAACTGCCTTCCACCCAGTTGTTCACAAGTTAATCGCGGCAGGTATCCGATTCAGGATGCTGTATCCAGCCAATTTAAAAGTCACAATTGAAGGCTCTTCATTTACTTACGAATCTCCTGACCAAGCCATCAAGGACTTAACTTCCAAGCTTCCCAACCTTTTTTAAGAGGGATGAATTAAGTACTGTTTTAACAAGGGGTCACATCGGTTCTGTTCCCCTCTTATTAATGTGTAGATATTCTTGCTATTTACCTGTTTGTTTTCGTTGGGTAGGGTGGGCTGAGCAGCGTGTGAGGAGTGAGGCTTGCTGATCCTGATTTTGGAAGGCCGTAGCGCCTCCCGATTCCCCAGGCGGTGCAGGAACCTTGGCTGGGTTTTGTTCCAGCTAGCTGTTTTGGCTAATGACCGATTTAAGTCCCACAATAAAATATGCCCCTGGCATTCCGTTGTGTGGATGTATATTCACCTAACTGTCAATGGGCCTAGTTTCCTTTGCGCTTCATCCACACCCGTAAATGGACTCGCTACTGGGGCTTGAACATGCACACTATGGTAAGCGACCATGTATTAGTATAAAGATGACGAGTGATATCATTCCTGCGTTTGAGTTGTTTTCAGCCACCGGTCCTGTTAGCCTAATAAAACCTTCTCCTTGGTCACAACAGGGTGCTGCTCTCAACCACTATGGTAAAGAGAGGATGGTGGGGGGTGCCCGGGAATGGGAGAGGTTCGTAGGAAGCTGCCTCACGAGCTGATAAAGGGGGGGAACGGCGATCTACAGGAGAATCCTATGGGGACCAGTTTTATAGTTTGCTGGGTGACACAGTTAATCAGACCACCTCCCCATTCTTGTTGTAATACCATATTAGGAGGGTATTGGTACACGGAGCTCCTGAGATTCGCCATTGGGGTTTTGGTTTCAGGTATTTACTGTTGGCTCTCTCGAGGTTTGCCTGCCCAAACCTGGAACTATTCTGTATATAGTTGGAGGGTTTTTTTTTTATTGGGGGGGAGGTTACTTCTGGTTTCAGGACATGACTCCCCGATTACAGCCCAAGGTCACTAACTTCTCTCTGACAGTTTCTATATATCAGGGGACTGGATGTTGTTTCTCGTATACAGTGTGCTGGCTTAAAGTGGGCTCTAGAGTGTGCTATAGTTCTTTTTTATTTTGGAGGTATAAAACTTCCCATTTTCTCAACTTAAATGTTCATAAATGGCTATGATGTCGATCAAGGTAGCTACTTGGAATGTGTGGGGGCTCAGAGATAAAACCAAAAGGCACCAAGTTTTCAAACACTGTGATTTACTCAGGATTGATGTTCTTATGCTTCAGGAAACCCATTTGGTTAATAATGAAACAATCTGGTTGCATAGATCTGGCTTTTCTCAAGTTTTTTCGGTGAGTGGATCTGAAGCAAGCAAAGGGGTGGCCATTCTAATTAAGAACCATGTCTCTTTTCTGGCTGAAGAGAAACTAGCAGACCCAGAGGTCAGATTTATTCTGGTCAAAGGCTGTCTCAATAACTGTAGTATTGTGCTCGGATCTGTCTACAGACCGGTTGGAGGGAGACCGGATTTCTTTATGACCCTAGCAAATAAGATTGGTAATCTTTTACCCTCACAGTTAATATTAGGGGGGGGACTGGAACGTCCCACCAAGCCAAGCTCTTGACAGAACCTATACGCCAATAAGGCCAGTAACTCCAGCTCAAAAAGCCCTATTGGACTTCACGCAACTTTTGGGACTATGCGACCCCTGGCGGCTTGCTAACCCTTGGGTCTTTTTCTTTCTTTTCTCAGGTACATAACTCATGGTCTAGAATAGACTACATTCTGACCAGTAAGTCACTTCTTCCCGGTCTCTTCCAATCAGGTATCGAGCCGATAGTACTGTCAGATCATTCAACAGTCTGGGTTAGGATTTCACCGGACCCTAACTTTCAGTGGGACACCATCTGGAAACTAAACATCCAACTCCTCAAGGACAATCAGACTGTTTCCTATATTAAAGACCTGATCTCTAACTTTATGGATCTTAACAAAAATTCTACCCCGAGAGAAGATTCAATATGGTGCGCCCTGAAATGCTACCTCGGGGGGAGCTATTTAAAATTGCCTCATTGAGGAAAAAGAGCAGGTTGGCACAAGCCGCTTCGTTGCTAACCAAAATTAAGGAATTAGAGCACTCCTTTCCCTTCCTCCCCTCAGGTTCATTAGAATCCTGCTAAAACTAAAGACGAATCGCAGACTTACTGAAAGAAAAGCTGAATACGCTATCTTAAAACCCAATCCAAATATACTGACCAAGGCGAAAAGGCTGGTAGATTATTGGCTCTCAGATTGCGTAAGACAGAGAGCTCGAGATTGATCCCAATGCTGCAAACACCGGAGGGCGTAGTCAAAACTACACCCAGAGAGATCACCCAGATCTTTGAGGAATTTTACAGTAAGCTTTATAGCAGACACCCCTCCCCAGCGTCCCTGTTGGATACTTCTACCTATTTAGAAGATCTTGCTCTTCCTCGCCTCCTTCCACACCATAAAAGGACCCTCACCTCCCCCATCACATTGCTCGAAGTAGAGGAGGTGATTGCATCTCTAGCTTCTGATAAAGCACCGGGCCCCAATGGTTACCCATCTAATTTTTACAAAACCTTTAGCAAGGAACTAGCCCCTTTCCTCCTCAGGCTTTATGAGTACATGTTTGAGGCTGATATCATAGATCCTACATTGATAGAAGCCACAATTGTGTTAATCCTTGAGCCGGATAAACCACCTAATGACCCTGCAAGCTACCACCCCATCTCTCTCTTAAATTGCGATATTAAGATCTTATCCAAGATCTTAGCTGAGAGGATTAAAAAGATTTGGATTCACCTTCTGAGTTTGGAGCAAGTTGGGTTTGTACAAGCTCGCTCCCCTGCTGATCACCTTAGAACCCTCTCCCATATCTCACATGCAGCCCAATTATCACATACTCCGATGGCTTTAATCTCTCTAGACGCTGAGAAAGCATTTGACAGAGTTAATTGGGACTTTCTATGGGCTACGCTTGCCAAGATGGAATTCCCAACCTCCTTTATTCAGTGGATTCAGGCTATATATAAATCTCCCTCAGCTAAGATCTACTGTAATGGTGTCTTCTCTTCACTTTTCCACCTCTTTACAGGTACCAGACAAGGCTGTCCCCTCTCCCCTTTCTTGTTCAATCTATATTTAGAACCTCTCCTTCGCAATATCAAACGATCTCCATATATCCAGGGTTGTCCGGTACTACAACAAGAGTTGGTCCTCTCTGTCTACGCGGATGACATCCTCCTTCACGTTGCCCACCCCGAAATGTCACTAACGCATGCCCTTCAGGTTATTACACAGTATGGCCGTCTCTCCTATTATAAACTGAATCTAGCAAAATCAGAAGTGTTCCCCTTGAATTCCTTCACACATAAAGCTAGTTTTACTAGATTTGGCATGAGATGGTCTTCTAAATCGATTAAGTATCTGGGCATACATCTCACCAATGACCCACTTTTACTCGAGAAGCTTAACCTGGATGACCTTATGACCAATATTCAACTAGACCTTCAAAGATGGTCCAAACTCCCCATCTCTCTTTGGGGTAGAATCAACATCATCAAGATGAATGTCCTACCCTGAATTTTCTATCCTCTCAACCTATGGAGTCTCTGGCTACCCCTTTTATACTTGCAACATTTACACTCTACTCTCTCTCAATTCATCTGGCAAAGTAAGTCTCCCAGATGCTCTTTCTCCAAACTTTGCCTTCCTAAAGACAAGGGGGGACTTCGTCTCCCTAACCTATTATTTTATCACTGGGCTGCTCACCTCTCCAAACTGGGCAGATGGCTCCCAAATAGGGCGAAGGACCTCTCCCGATCTGGCTCCAAATCAAGATGAATGAATACTGTAGAAGCCAATCTCTGTTCTCCACCATATTTTTTCTTCCCAGTTCAGCACTCCCATTCTCAATATTAAATCCGACTATTATCACTTCCCTTAAAATCCTTTCTCAGTGCCTGCACTACCTCAAAATCTCCCCAAAAAGAGATTTGGCACAACCCCTCGTTTTAAATCCCAACATTCGGTTAGGAGGCTCAATGATTACCCTTGATTGGCTTCCTCAAATACGAGAAGCCCTGGTTGAGACTTATACTCTCAGGACTCTCTCCGGATATTATGGCCAGGCTCAATGTCCCCAAAAATAATATCTTCAAGATATACCAGCTGAGACACCTCATTAGCACTAATTTTGGTACCGAGTTTCGCTGCTCACAAGTCAGACCCTTCCTTTCCCAAGTTCAGGATTTAGCTTCCAAATCCCATGGAATCTCAACTATATATTCCTATTTGCTGGGTCTTAAATTTCCGGACTCCCTCCCGGGCTCTAGTGTCTGGACTTCTCTCCTGCCTGATCTCGTCCCTAATTGGCCTCGAATCTGGAAAGATCTATACAGATATCACACTCAGGATAGGTTTAGACTTACCCAATATTACATATTAAATAACATGTACTATACTCCGGTCAAATTGGCTCGATTAGGGCAACTACCTCTCCCTCTCTGTTCCAGATGTTTGCAATCAGAAGGGAATCTACTCCACATCTTTTGGCAATGTGAAAAAGTGACCCCCCTGTGGCGTTCTATTCAGTCCAATTTGGATCCTCTCTTGGGTCTGGATGGTCTTTTCACCGCAGAAATATGCATCCTGGGTATTTATTCCAAAGTTGAGAACCATGAGCGCAGATTCCACATTGCACTAATCTCTATGGTGGTTAAAAGGCTGGTGCTCAAACATTGGATGGACCAATTAACCATAACATATACCAAGTGGTTGAAAGACCTATCAATTTTCTTTAATATGGAGAGACTCACGGCTAGTTCTCATAACCGCATGGATCTGTTTCACAAAAAATGGGACAAATTATACACGTTGTATTTACATTAGAGATTATTTGGTTTTGTCTCTGAAGTTCTCTGCCCTCATCTATCGTACCACCAACTCTATGTGTCCATGGTATTATGTTAAAATCTTATGATTTACTAAATATGCACACTCTGGGTGGGTTAGGGTTGGGGGGAAGGGGGTAGCATGGGGCTATAGGGAGGTTTTTCTTTTTCCTACTACATGTCTCATTTACTACTTTGGTGTACAGGGAGTTGCTAACTAACCCTATGATAGCTCTGATGTAAATCTGTGATTTGGTGTCACTTTATAAAACTAATAAAGTTAAATTTCAAAAAACAAAGATCCATCTAGTCTGCCCTGAGTGCTACCCCCCCCCCCATAATATCTTAGAGACAGTCCCCTTATGCCTATCCCAAGCAGATTTGAATTGCCCTACTGTTTTGGAGTCAATGACTTCTACAGGTAGACTATTCCACGGAGCTACCACCCTTTCTGTAAAGAAGAACTTACGCATGTTACCCCAGAGCCTCCCTCCCCTTAATTTCATTTCATGACCTCTTGTCCTTGTGCAGCTATTGATCAGAAAGAGTTCCTGGGTAGGGACTCTGTTTATGCCCTTCAGGAACTTGAATGTCTCTATCATGTCACCCCTATCTCTGCGCTGCTCCAGTGAGTACATGTTGAGTTGCCGTAATCTGCTTTCATATGGCAATTCGTGGAGCCCTTGTACCATTTTTGTTGCCCTCATCTGTACCGTCTCTATTCTATCCATGTCCTTTCTAAGATAAGGCCTCCAGAACTGTACGCAGTACTCAAGGTGGGGCCTTGCCAGGGACTTGTATAGTGGCATGATCACTTCCCTCTTTCTACTTGTGATGCCCCTTCCTATGCATCCCAGCATTTTGCTGGCTTTTTGTGCTGCTTTTTCACATTGCTTGCCCACTTTTAAGTCATCAGATATGATGACCCCAAGATCCCGCTCCTGTGTGGTGGCTGTTAGCTGCTCCACTCCCAGATAGTAGACCATCCCTGGGTTGCTCCTGCCCAGATACATCACTTTGCATTTTTTTGCATTAAATTTTAACTGTCACATGTTGGACCATTTTTCCAGCTTGAGCAGGTCACTTTTCATTTGTTCCACTCCTTGAGCAGTGTCAACTCTGTTGCAGATCTTTGTGTCCATTTCAGGGTGCTTCCTTTTGGGGTGGCACAGCCCCAAGGGTTTTTCTCAAAGGCACTCATAGTCCTGGTGCCTCATCTTCGACAGGAGGGACAGCATGTTTACCCCTACCTGGCCGATTTGCTCTTTTGAGCACTGTCTGAGCCATTGGCAAGGTATTCAGTGACCAGGACTGTGGAGGTGTTGCAGTCCCTCAGCTGGGTGGTGTATCAGGAGAAAAGAAGTGGCACAAGAGCAGGGACATGCCCAGAAGTCTTCAATCTCCTGTGGGTCTCTTTCTCTCTCTTTCTCTCTCTCTCTGTCAGTACTCCACTTAGCAAGGGTGTTGCACATTCACGCTAGCTAGCTGAGCTGTGAAAATGTTCATCCAGGGGCCTGGATGTTGAATTTGGGGGTGTTAGATCTTCTGTGTTAAAGGTTAGGTCATCCTCAGATCCATTTGTTTGCATCCAATCAGAATTCTCTTGCTCTCCTGCCCTTCAGTCACCTCCGGTGTCCACAGGCGGTAGCATTGGCCACCATATCACAAAGTGGAATATCAGCACTGTGTCCACATTCCTTCATTGACTCTGCTTTCCAAGGCCAATCACAGGCAGGGCACTCTAAAGAGAACCTTCTTCTATGAGTTCTGGGTGGTCCAGAAGACCTTAGTTCTTGATCTTGGTGAACCTATCTCAATACGCTGTTCTTCTCCTTCTGGTGAGAGGGACTTTTCCTCTCACAGCCCCATTCTGTATCTAAATATGGGAGCAATGCAGCTCACAATCTGGCTCCAGGAAGGAGGAGTTTCCTGGAACTAGGTTCTCTAAGAAGGTGGTAGACATCCTGATGGCTTCCAGGAAGAATTCCACGTCTGTGGTTTATGCTCGCATACGGATTACCTTGTTTTTGGCTTCAGCTAGGGATGAAATATCTGCCCTTCCTAGCCATGGTTCCACTGACTTGGTTGTTCTGCATGAAGGAATGCAAGAAGATTTTGGCCTTGAGTCCCTGAGAGGTCCGGTGTCAGCCCTTGGAGCCTTCTTTGGTCTGTCCCTGAGAGTTATCCAGGAGGTTATTTGCTTTTTTGCTGGAGTTGGCCTCTGTTCCAATTCCCAGTTCCCTCCTGAAATCTGTGCCTTTTGAACCGCTTCATCTGTGCCATTGAAAGTGTTTTCTTACAGATCTGTTCCTTGGTTCCTATGTGCTCAGCCAGGAGGATTGACAAGCTCCAGGCTTTGTTCCAAAGAACCTTGCCTTGTCATGCATAAGAACAAGGTGCGGCTCAGAATGGTTCTGCTTTTCCTCTGTAGATTTTCCACTGTCTTCCATGAAAACCAGGAAATCTGTTGCCCGTCCCTCTGTCCACAACTTTCTGTCCCTATGGAGAAGAAGTTGCACAACTTATATTTGTGTTGGGCCATTAGAATGTTCCATAGATGGCCTGCTGAGTTTGAGAATTTGGACAGATTGTTGGTCCATTTCAGAGCAGCCTGACAGGAACAGAATCCTTCAAGGCTGCCCAAGCCAGATGGGGACGGCCTGCATTCCCAAGGCCAGTGTTGCAGCAAAACGGAACCCTCCGACTCTCCTCGAGACTCTCTCAACAGTGCTATGTCCTCTTTCTGGGTGGAGGAGGTGAAGTGTCTAGTTTTAGAGTTAGGAAAGACAGCTACGTGATCCTCCGTCTGCATCTTCACCACGCGCAGCAGTCTGGATATTCAGAACTCTGCTGATGCGACCAAGGTCACAGAGTTTTAGTGGCAGCAGTTAGCAGTTAAATTCCTCCTCTACATGGTTGACATAGGGGACGGTATACTCTCCTACTGGATCCTTTCTGGGTGCTGCTTCTTAGAGCCCAGCTGTAATGAATACCCATTAACAATGTGGAGTGCTACAGAAAGAAGACATTTCTTCAGACTTACTGTAATTTCCTTTTCTGTTAGCGCCTACATTGTCAGTGGGGCCCACTCGGGAGCCTTGCTCCTGTGGGAGAATATTGTCTGATATGCCTGTGCGGGAATTTCTGTTGTTCTGTGAAAACTCTGTTTGTGAGCCTGTTTGGACATCGTCTGTCGTTTACCTGCTGCAGCTGTGTCCTTATAGATGTGTAAAAAAAAAAAAAGTGCAGTTCTGCATTAGAATACTCTTTGCTGTCATGCACATTTCGCAGTTTCAGTTTGAGCTTATCCAAGGGCGCTTCCTGTGTTGCAGGTGAGTGCTTGCACTGCAGTGCAGTTTTTCCTTTGCCAGGTTATAAATCTGTTTTTCTCTTTCAAGTTGGCTTGGTGATGCACATCCTGCCCAGACAGAGAATTAGAGGACCAGCTTCAACCCATCTTTCTTTTGTCATCTGACAAGGTAAGCCATTGTTGCTACTGCCAAGACACAGAATTAGAGGACGAACTGCACTCCCCCCCCCCCACCATCATTTGTCAAGGTTGGCCATTGTTTATAGTACTTTATTCTGGACAGAGATACATCTATGTAGGCAGCTAATTTGTGTGCCTTTGGTGCTGATTGACCGGTATGGTTTTTAGTTACATATTTAGAGGCACTGCGTGGACAAAAGTGAGTGGAGAGTTTCTGCTGTCCAGAATCCTCATGTGCCCAACATTCTGAGGTTTGGGCTGTGCCATTTTCCCTAGTAGGAGTGCATTATACCCAGCTGTAATGAATACCCACTGACAATGTAGGAGCTAACAGAAAATGAAAATATGGTAAGTATGAAGAAACTTCTTCTTTTCCAGCACCCATTGTTGCCTGGTATGCTGGGTGGTGGCATTATCTCCTGGTTCCCCACAGAGAGGTCCTCTGAGCATAATCTCTGACAGGGAGCTGGGGAGAGATGGAGCCACCCATGTTTATGTAGACACTGGCACATGATGTTGTTGTGGGCGGCCCCTGGTTTGCAAAAGCTTCCATGAAGTCCCAGCACTGATACGGGTATAGTTCCGAAGGTGTGGCCTGTTGAAAGAGATTCTCTCAAAGACCTACTGTTACAGTAAGTAAGTAACTGTTCATTCTTGTACAGTAGTATTGTGTATTTTAGTTTTCATCCTGATATAATCTCAGAGTAATTTGTAGCGGGGGTCTCAAGACTGGTGTGCTAGCCTAATAAACTAAAATAAAGTTTTTTTTGTTTTATAGTAAACTAAATATAGGAGACATTTGCATATTTGTGCATGTGATTTTTATGTATGTGACCCACTTGTTACCCGGGGTTACTAGAATCCCAGTAAGACCTAGTGGTAGGCAGGGAAGGCAGCTTGTGAAACTCCAGTTAAATGGGTTTCACACTGTCTCACTCTGTTCTCAGTCTCGGCTGAGACTGAGGGATGACATCACCAATAGAACTATCGCAGCTGCATGAGCCACATTGGAATCTGCAGCAAGGGAGTTGGTATAGAATGTTGGGAGGTTTGAACAGATTCAGTCAGCTCAGTGTGGAGTTGGTGTTGGGAGCTTGCTGTGAAAGCAGCACAGCAGGTCAGTGTAGGCTCTAGGAGCCTCAGCCCTGACAGAGGGCTACTTTTAGGTAATAAGGGTGTGTGTCTCCACCAAAAGAGAGACACAGAAGACAACTGAAGTGGTGGAGACCGCTGTTTTCGGGTCTCAGTGCCCCCTCCCTCCAGGGATGGGGGGCAGGAAAGGGTTCCCTGCAGATTCCTGGGGCAACCCCCTAGTTCTGCTTGTAAAGGAAAAGCTGCCTGTTTGTTCCAGAGTTTATTTGGTAGAACAAGAAGACTTGTGAGTCGCCTGTGGGGCACCTGCAACCGGAGAGTGAGTGTCTGCTCTTCCTGAAAGAGCCTATGTTTTTTCACCCTGGGACTTGTGTGACAATGTGGGGATTGAACTACTAAAATAGTGGGAAGCCTAGAGTAATGGGCTAAGCAACAAGTAAAAGTAGGTTCAAGTCCAGAGCTTGTTGGGATGAAAATGATATGTAGAGGAGATGTGACAGACGTCTACCCAAGAATCTACATTTGAAGGTTTTCAGTAAAAAAAAATTGTTTAGTTTCCAGAGAAATGGCTGGGTATGGGCTGTGGGAGCTGGAAGTGGGAGGCCCCCCATCTTTAGTGACCAGGTCCACCTCTACGGATTTGCTCTGTGGATTTCTACTTTACTTCAGGCACTTGGCCAGTGATGAGGGAAGTATCCAGACGTGGGATTGGAAGTAAAATTCTCTCTAGGAGTCGAAGGCTCTAGTGTGGTTTGGGGAGCCACAACAGGATAATTGGTTCATTCCCAAAATGGACTGCGGATCAAGTGGCCGACGGGGGAGCCAGGCCAGTGGGGAAAACCCCAGTAGTGTACAAGTTGGGCTGTGTACCCAAAGCTGCGTGCAAGTCCGGGCTGTGTGCCTGGTGGGTTTAGAGCCTGAGGGCTGGAAATGGTAATAAAGTGTTCTGTTGTCTCTAATCTGCATTACCAGGAATGTAGCCCTGTGGGGGTCCATCTATGCTTTGTTTGTTCAGCTTGGATGTGAATAAAAGCCACACTGAAGAATCCCATTCCCGGTTCTGGTCATTACAGTTATTGCTTCCTGTGTTCGGATTTACTTGGGTGCCCCTGTGCAGAGTAGCCAAACCTAGGTACCCTGTGCCGAGTAACCTCATCCTCCCCGAACCCAGTCCCCACCAGGTACTGCTGTCAGCTTCAACAGCATGCCACCTGTCGTTTTGCTAAAAAGGCAGGGGTGAGGGGTTACATGTATACCAATTTTTATTCATTAATTTAATTTATTTACTCTACATACATAAATCATGGTTCTAGAAACAAGAGTTTATCAGTGATGTCATACAAACTGTAATCTCAGCCTTTAGTTGTTGTCCCAGAGACAGGAGTTTCAAATGTGAAAATTCAAGCACTGCTCTGTGGTCCCATTTCCCCCAGTATTTTAATGGCAGATTTGCTTCTCCGCTTTAGAGATCAGGGGCCAGATATTGAAAACTTTGCGCGGGGCGCAAACCGTTTGTGGCAGATTTGCGTGAGTCCTCTATATTCAAAAGGCCAGATTGCATGGGCAAACTGCATTAGCGCTGGGCAAAATTATAATGTATGCACCGTGCAAAGAGAAGGAGCGTATACATGAATACAGGCACTATGCTATATTCAGCGCGTTAGCTTCATGCAAAGTGTGTTTGCATGACTTTGTGTGACACTTTGCACAGCACAATTTACTGCCCAAAAAAAGCTAGTCTTAACTCTGGGCAAAACAAGGATAGGGGGCATGGACTCCAATCCTCCGACAAGGGATTGCTAGAGGTTCCTAGGGTACATTTGAAAACGTTTGGGAGAAGATCTTTTGCCGTTATGGCTCCTACCCTGTGGAACTCTCATAGCAGACGACCTAAAGGTGGGCCAGCAATGTGAGAAGGCAGTAAGGAGGGCAGGGGGGATACTGGGATGCATAGGGAGAGGCATCACCAGTAGAAAACAGGAAGTTGTTGGCCCTCTGTACAGACAGTTGGTAAGACCACATCTGAAGTACTGTGTACAGTTCTGGAGACCCTATCTCCGCAAAGACATAGACAGGGTGGAGGCTGTCCAGAGGAGGGCAACCAAAACGGTGCAGGGTCTGCACCAGAAGACATATGAAGAAAGACTAAAGGAGCTTAAAATGTATAGCCTCAAAGAAAGGAGGGAGAGGGGAACATGATAGAAACTTTCAAATACCTCAAGGGAATCAACAAAGTCCAGGGTAGCATCTTTCAAAAAAAGAGATGTGCAAGAACTAGGGGGCACAATTTGAAGATAGAGGGGGGATGACTCAGAGGTAATGTGAGGAAGTATTTCTTCACAGAGAGGGTTGTAGATGCATGGAACAGCCTTCCTGAGGAGGTCATAAGTCAAAAACAGTGGGGGGAATTCAAGAATGCATGGGACAGACATAAGGCAATTCTAGTGGAGGGTAGGAGGAAGTAGGCTGTTGGTTAACTAGGATCTGCAACTTATCCGTTAGGTAGGGAAATGGGCAGACTAGGTGGGCCAAGCGGTCCTTATCTGCCGTCAAATTCTATGTTTCTATATTTCTCTGTACCTCATCAGATACAAGAGAGCCTGACCATAGGAAGGTTTAAAAACTCCCTTAAGCCGGCCCGGTGGTGCTGAGGGTTGAGGCGCTAGACGCCACACCTCGTACCACGCCGGCGACACGGGTTCGAGGGAATGGACTCGGGTGGGTGAGGCGGACGAAGGAGGAGGATTGGCGTCCCAATGGATGCTCTCACTCCCTCGAGAGATTCTCAACCCTGAGAATGCCGGTGGGAGCACCGGCGCTCAGAGGGGTTGAGGCTCCGTCGGAGTCGAGGAGGGGGGACGCCATTGGCGCTTGAGGGAGGCGGCGTCAGCACGTCGCCCTCTAGGACGACGTCCGTGCCGCGTCCCAGGGGCGGGGAAGTGGGGAGAAAAAGCGGAAAAATGGTAGTCCTCGGTGTCCCTAGATGAAGACTGCCCCATCCAGAGAGTCCACCCAGGACAGACCTCGCTGTGCAGGAGAAGGAGAGGTAATGGCACTCTAGGGGCAGATCCTGAAAGGGGGGCTATAGGGATATGTGCAGTCGGAAGGAGGGGGACACCGGGGACAGGAAGGAGAATAAAGAAATAAAGCAAAAAAAAAAATCCCTTAAAGCATATTTTTTTCAAGAGCTGCAGTCTGAGCTGTGCGACCGCCAAAAGCGGTGAGACAGAGTGGCTGCAGTGAGAGAGTGCTGTTGGTGTGCTTACTATTGCTTACTTAGATACCTTGGAGGGGAATCACCCATATACCCTGAAACTGTAGAACCTCTGTGAGCTGAGGGCAGAGGGGACTGCAGAAAGCAGTGGCTTGTATGTGCTAGTTTTTATTAGTATTTCCCTATATCTGTGGGGAGTTTTAAATTGCTACAGGGACATAGCTGTTTCTGAGTGATTACCTTGATACTTCTGGGTTTCTCGGCTGATAAAAGCTGGCGCTCACACGGCCAGTGCGGTATATAGCGTGTCAGCATGCTGGACGCTGGAGACACATGTGTCTCCGCATGTTTGTATGTTAGTAACGAGAGTGGAGAAGGAGACAGGACATCAGTGTAGGCAAGTAAAGGATAAAAAGTCATTGGTAAAGTAATACATTACTGACAGAATGGAAACAAACAAGGCTAAAATAGGCATTGTACCTGCTTCGTCTTTGACATTAGATGGAGACTTACTGATGGGTTGTGTAAAATGCAAGATGTACAAGTGTAACCCCTAGATGGCGCTATCCCAGGGGCTACTACCCCTGCCTGATTTGCCACTAACAGGTTGAGGGGCCTGGATCCAATGGCGGGTGCCTCCACCCAGAGGTCAGGGTTTGCAATAGTTAAACTAACTTGGTCACAGCCCTCTGGGACACTGCAACCCCCCCTTTCTTCCCACTAGTGGCCCACACAATATATCAGAATTACCTTCACAGTATACACTTACCCCCAGGTCTGGTTCCGGCACTGGGACCTCCTGTGAAATGAGATACAGTGCAACAATCACAGTACAGTACTTTAACATAGACAAATACCTCAGGCAGTATAACTTTGCTGAAACAAGCAGCTCTGATTTATTTAGGGGGATATAACAAGGACAGGGGGGGAAATCAGGTTAATTAGCTTATCACTCTAATAATCTACCTATGGCTCTGTGCACAGGCCTATCCCTATCAGTTACTGTCCCTGGGTACCCAAGCCCTAGTGGCTAGTCCAAACCGTGGCAGCTGGTAGGGGCCCTTTCACAGAGAAAAGGAGAATTAAACAGTCAGCAGTACAGTAATTCCATTTGGATTTAATGTGGCAATTCAACAGGGAGCGACCCTGAATTAGTACTCACGACCTCCAAATAAGATAGGGTCCTTCAATGTCAGCAGGGCTCACTTGAGGTACACAAACCTCTTCACACATCCATATAAAAGAAAGCACTATACCAGGCAGGCTGCATCTGTATCCCGATCGCAATTACTGCACAATACCGGAGAACACACAGCAGATTCAGTTCCTGACAGACCGAGTGCAATTTTCAGCAATTCCTCCAGTCTTCTACAGGGTGAGCCTGGTTTCTACTCTTCAGAGATCCTTTGATTCTTTTCACAGGACGGATTCAGTCCTAACAAGCTGTTACACAAGCTGCAGACCGGAACTCTGGGCCTTACACACGCTTTTGACTAAAACTGCACACTGAAAAGCACAGGGCTCCTTTACTTCACTGCCAAAGCTCAACTGAAACTCCAACCGACAAAACCGGGCACTTCCTTTGAGTTCCTCCCAGTTCTTGACTGGATTGGCTGTCACTCACAATAGACTGCTGCTGTTGGTCCAAAAGGCACTGAAGTCTAAACTACATCTCCCAGAGTCACTGCCCATACAATCCTCTTGTGGCTGGCTCAGATTATGAGTCCAAGTTCTGATTCGTCCAAGGCACCATTTTAGAGCTAGCTTACCCCACACTGATTGGTCCAGTTCAGCAGTTCAAAACCAGAATGGGAACTAGGCAGACACTGTTCTGACTGCAAAAGAAAGCAGGTTAGACAAACTGTAATTTCATTATCACTCTAAATGGTTTCTGGCAAACAGTTACATCTTTCAGATAGGTTCCTTTGCACTCCTAGTGACTGCAAAATGGAGTGAATTGGCAGCAGCTTGAGTGGTACTCAATCAAAGAAACACACAGTCCCCCATACAAACTAATTATGTCTGCAAGCAGACAGCTCTTAAAGAGACAGTACCAGAGGTTCTAAAAACACTCACTGATAAATGGCTTAAATGCCAAACACCATTCAGGCTTGGAGCATTCAAGCAAGCTCCTGGAAGTCTTTTGGGAACCCCCATTTGCAGGGGGGTTACACAAGGAAGCTGAACTGGGGGTGGATTATAGTGAGTTTGAGTGTGAAAAATGTGTGTTAAATCATGAACTTTGCTCAAACTTAACTAGAGTTATGGAAAGGTTGCAGATTCTGGAAAATAGTCGGAGTTAACCACTAAATTAAAGATCTTGTCAAGTGTAAATAAAAGTGGGATAGAGGGTGAAATACGGGGCAGGGGAAAGAAAGAGAGTGTGGGGATGGGCTATATCAAAAGAACAGGGGAGATTCAGAGAGGTTAAAAAAGAAATGTAGGGGGGTAAGTCCACTTGGTCCAGTCCCAGCATCTATAAGGAGGGTTGGTGTGGAAAACACACAGGTTAGGGATAGAGATGTGGGAGAGCAAGATACAAGGGGGAGTGCCAATGACATTGAGGAAAGTACAATTATTGGTATACCAGCAGAAAATAGTTATGGTGTCTTGAGTGAATTAACTGAGTCAAATGGAATGAGTGAGGAAGATATTTTGGAGACAGAAGGGGAAAACCAGAATCCTAGGCAGGTTATTGTTATAGGAGATTTGATAATAAAATATACAGACCAATACATTTGCAGTAAGGACAAAGCAACTCAAATGGTCAGTAGTTTCTCGGGAGCCTGGAGCACTGGATTTGTATGATATGGTTGATAATATTTTTAAAAGTGCAGGGGAAAACCCTCTAGCAGTAATTCATGTGGGTATAAATTATATTTCTCACTCCAGGAATTCTTTAGCATCTATTGACAGAAGCAGTATGCCAGCTGGGTTCAGCTGCCCCAGAGAGGAGGAGTCAATGCAAATGAGGAAGGCATTGGCCAATCAGGATACAGTTAGAGTAGCCTGCTGCCTGCAGTCAGCCTGAAGGACCTCTGAACTTTTTCTCCGCTGAGCTGGCAACACTGCCCTGGAGCTCTTCTCTTCAGAGATCTTCCTGTGCCATTTTCTTTCTTTTTCAGTGCTGCTTTAAGGTATTTTGTATATTTTCTTCATTTTATCTATTTTTACCGCATCTGCATTGGGTTCTGCACAGTTGCTGGATTTTTTAGTTTTTTCCCTCTTCGGCGTTTTTTTCTGAAGTAAAATTCGCCCGCATGCACGATAAATTGCGTCATTTTTATTTAATTTGTTAGTTTTTAGTATTTATCGATGGTTTTTAACGCTTTTGAGGTAAAATCATTGATTTGTTTTTTCGCACGCGTACACATTTTTTCCGTTGCGCCGTTTTTTCTCTGTTTAAATTCAAAATGATTAATATTTGAAGGGTAATCGCTCTCTTTGGGGTGAGACTGTCTTGTTTGCTGTGCAGTGGGCTTTGTTAACAAGAGGTGTGGAGGTGGTTCTGTTTTTTCCTCTTTGTGAAAAAAAAAATCTCAAAGTTGATTTGATTTGTTTAAGCTTTGGCCTAACTATTATTATCTGGGCTTTTAGTCTACCTCCCCCTCCTCTAAAAGCGCTGAGGAGGGTACCTCAAGTTAACAAAAAAGAAATGACAAGTCCCCTTGGGACTTCTATTATTACAAGTCTGGTTCTGTAGTAGTTGTTTCTCTGTCCAAGCCTTTAATTTGAAAATAGGCAGGGTGTCCTCTTCCCTGCGCAAAGATAGAGATTAATCTCCTCTGACCCTCCCTTCTGAAGGACTTAGGGAGACATCAGGGGTTGATAAAATTATGCCCTCTGCAACTGAATTTCTGAGAGCTTGGCAATTATTCCAGACTTCAATTTTCTGGGTGTTTCTTGGCTTCTTCAGGTCCGAGTATTCCTCTCCTTGTTAATCCTTACACCCAAGGATATTATTGTTATGATTATTATTAGTAATTTAGGAGAGGATTTTTCCTTCATGATTAGAGATGCAGCGAATTTAAAATTCGTCGGGGAAGTGAACTCGAAGTGGACACTTCGCGTTGCTACTCCGCATGTGGAGTAGGCAATACAAAGTGCTCACTTCGCCTTGTCATTATCACTTCAGTTGCTAAGGTGGAATAGCAATGCGGTAAGTAAGGCGGTCATTGTTTTTAATGGACTGTCTGCCTCATTAGGGATTCTAAGTGATCCACTTGGTGTTTAGATTTGGCAGCCCCCACACACTTACATGGCTTATGTACTGTAAGTCACATGCTCTTTAGCTAGGCAGGAAGAAAGTGAGTCATACAGGCAGACACTTTTACTTTCTCCTGTGCAGACGGAGAGAGAGTAGTGTGTTTTGTGACTGCTGATACTTTTAGATCAGAGCGAGGAGGAGATTTAAACTTTGATTTAGACCCAACAGCTTTTTTAAAAGCTACATTTTTTTGTCTTTTCTGTACTCTTTTTTACTTAATTTGTTCTTTCTGTAACTTTTATTTTTCTTACCTTTTTAAGTAGTTGTTTGTCTGTGTCTGTGTGACTGTGTGTGAGTGTTGTGTGACAGTGTGAGTAGTGATTTCTCAGACTGAGGGAGCTCAGTAGGAGAGATGGACCAGGGTGAGGGAATGTCTGGGATGGGGCAGCTTTGGGAGAGTGTGGTGGTGGTAAGCATCGTAACTGTGTGCATGTGTTGAGGGCATGGGTGCCCATTCCTGTTGGACCGCTCAAAACTTGTGAGTGCCCCCCCCCGAAGCAGGACCAGCACCGTCTCCTGTTCTGACTCTGAGGCAGTTGAACCACCACCACCACCAAGTCCAGCACCAGCTCCTCTGGAGCAGGATGTGCCTGTTCCCCCGGGCCCAGGTGTGGATCCCATCCCTGTTCAGCACCATGACCAGCAGGCTTACAATACATCCAAGTAACTATTAAAAAAAAATTATGTTGTGATACATGACGTGATCATAAATCGTGATTTGTGACTGCATTTGTGACCATGATGATGAAGAAACGTGAATGCCTATGGCTGTACTTCCCCGGGCCCCAAGGAGCTGTAGCTTAAAACTCCCAGACTTAAAAACACCTATCAATGAGTACAATGGTGGGGTGGTGAAGCCTGGAGAGATACTACAAAACAGGCTTACAATACATCCTCCAAGTAACTAGAAAAAAAATTTATGTTGTGATTCGTAACTTGAATGATCATGAATCGTGATTTGTGACTGCATTTGTGACCGCGATGATGAAGAAACATGAATGCTTACTGCCTACAGCTGTACTTCCCTGATGAGCTGTATCTTAAAACTCCCAGACTTAAAAACACGTATCAATGAGTACAATGGTGGGGTGGTGAAGCCTGGAGAGATACTACAAAACAGGCTTACAATACATCCAAGTAACTAGAAAAAAAATTAATGTGATTCGTAACGTGAATGATCATGAATCGTGATTTGTGACTGCATTTGTGACTGTGATGATGAAGAACGTGATTTGTATCACGAGTTATTCGTGATGATGGTCCTGACTTAAAAATGCATATTAATGAGTACAATGTTCATGCAGAATTAAACACCACACTTGTCCAGTACTCTTAAGGGAAGCCAAAGAAACAACTGTGACTTAAGTTACAGATGGAGGTTGGGCCCTAAAAAGATGCAAATACACAGACAGATTAAGATTGCGCTGTGCACTTAAGAGATGCAGACACAAAGGCACAACACCTAACTAGTGCTCACCATCAGAAATTTAAATCTGGAAAAGATTACCTTTAACCGTTGGTGTGGGCCGCACGGGGTGGGGGGCAGTGTATTGTACTGCTGCAGTAACAGTCACAAAGAAGTACAAAAATCACACAGCTGCAGTGGATAGCAGCTTCACATTGCTGAAATTATTATGTGGCACAATAAAAGGTGTCTGATTTGATGACACGCATCACACACATACTCACACACACACTAAGTAATGCATAGCAAATTGAAAACTTCAGTAATATAACCACATATTTTAAACAAACTAAAATTATGCACTGCTGCACCACAACAATCAGCAAAAAAAGGCAAGAAATGTTGAAAATATTACTCTGTGTACATTAACACAGTTAAACAAGAAAAATATCACCAAAACAGAAAGCACTGTCTTTTTCTCCAAGTTAATCTACCTACACCATAGATATACCCCTCCACCAAAGCATACTTCCACTGTCTGTCAGTACACAGACTGAATGTTGTACATTAACATTCAAAATTCATACACAAACAATAAACTCTCGATGATATGAACACAGGAGGGTTTCCTATAATCGATGAACTAAAGTTTCAGCAAAATAATTTACTGAAAAAGGCTTTTTTAACAGCTTTTTGAAGGTTTGAATTGCAGAGAGCTCTCAGAGCAGATTGTCTCCTACAACTTCCTAGTCACACACTACCCCAAACTGAGGCTGTGCAGAACAATCTAGAGCCCATGTGACCTGAAATCCCATGAAACACTGCAAAATTCGCCTTTGGAGCTTAAAAACAAGGCGAAGTAAGGCAAAGTACTTTGTTTTCAATGTACTTCACCTTAAGAATTGATGGAGTAGTGGTTTGGAAGGCCAATAACGAAAGTCATTGTTTCTAATGGACTCTTGTTACCCATTTGCTAATGCGCGGCACTCGGTTGTGGAGCACCCACCCGCCTCACTTCGCTGGATCACTGCATGACTGATTGGGGCCACTCGCCACCACTATTCATGATCCTCTTGGGCCCACTAATTCCAGTCGGTCACCCTGAGATTGATTCAGGTTATGGTATAATGAGGTATATATATATATATATATATATTCATCCGTGGACTCCTGGACTTTCCTCCAGGATGACACTCGATAAAGAGGTGGAGAACGACTTACTCAGATGTGGTGGTTGCTCTCCCAAAGAAGTTGACAACTCTCTGAAGACTCCTACAGGTAGGTTCTGGAAACCCCTCCTTCTTTTTCGGGGTTGACAGAAGCATTCAGATGAATTACCAGCTCGGTAAGTGTTCTGCTGTTTTTATCTGTACACTTTTAGATTAAAGAGAGTTAGTGCAAACAGCAGCCGGCTTCTCAGCCTCGTGTCACTGTCTGCTTTCCCTCCAGAGATAGACTCTAGATAATCATATACCACGTGTAAGATATTTTTACATAATGCTTTTAACCTTTTTAGCATATGCTATTATATATTAAGAGTGTTTGATGTATACTACCCTTGCCATAGTGTCATCTCTTGAGCACTATTCACAAGGAGGTTTCCTGGAATACCCAAGTAGCATTTAATAGCACTATGCTGTCATAGTAAGTCATAATGTTACAGCTTCTAGAGTCTTGGCGTAGGTCATTTTCCTCAGGCTTGCCTGTCTGAAAAGTTCCAGCCTTCTGGGTTATGTTTTGGTGCAAATTTTGGTTGGTCTTTATGTCAAACTGAAGCTGACAGGCACGTATGCATGAGTTTAACTGTCTTAGTACTCAGTTAAATATAAGCGTTCCTTCCCCAGAAGCCTCAGTGGGGAGCTTCAGGTAGGAATTATTCTTTCTTTAACCCTTTTTTCCTACGCCAACACATTAGGAAATTTCCAAATGTGAAGTTTTCCATGGGTTTAGGCAAGAATGCTCTTTCATTCCTGATAACCCCTTTTTTCTTCAGTTACTTTTCTTGGTTCAAGTTTTTACCCCTTCTTTGGTTGGTAAAAAAAAAAAAAACATTAAAGGGAGATAGATATACAGTATGCAGATATTAACATTTAAATATATATACAGTATATCTATGTGCATGATAAGTAAATAAATATCTAAAGTTTACCTCCAAAAGCTGCATTCTCTGTTGTTCTTCAGTAGCATGTCACCAGTGGTAACTAGGTCACCAGAACCTCGTGAGGGTCAAGGTTGTGAAAGGGTTCCCTCCTGCTTGGGAGTTGGACTTTTTTTCCCAGGCTATTACCTGAATCTTAAAGGAAAATAGGGAACAGCAAATCATTATCAATTTTCACAACCTGGGGTCAGGATGCTTCCTTGACTCAGGTCTTTCTTTTGCAAACGAAGGGGATTTTTCTTGTCTCGTTCGCTACAGTCTATGTTCTGAGTTCCTTAGTACGGGATTTTTGCTCAGGCAGTTTTATTCCATGCCGTTTAGACTGCCTCCAGGGTGTTCTCAGATACGGATTAAAAATCAGGCTGTTCTCCATGTATCTGGGTAGGTCGGTGGTTTCCACCTGAAGACAGGGAATCTCTGGTTTCCCTTATCAGAGGCTTGACTGACCTTAGCCAATTCCCCTCGACTTTGGTTTTCAAGCCCTAAGTCTGACATTTTCTTTCCTACAGTCTCGAGGGTTCTTTGTACCTACTAGACAAAAGTCCCCTAACTATTTAAATTTCGGCAACTCTTATGGGGCAATGCTATCTCTTGTCAGAGGAAGCTCTTTCCCTGCATGGGATGCATAATGTTGTCATTAAAGTCCCAGGGGCTAGGCCTCTAGGTTAGATTCCAAATAAGAGAATTTTCATGAAGCTTGAACCCTGTTACAAACTGGACTGGTGTAAGGAAACAGTGAACTTTACACCTCTCCCCTTCAAATCTTCGGTACAGAGGCTTCCTTACGGTTGGCGCGTCCTTTTGGGGTGTTCCATCATTGGGTCTTTGTTTCTGAGAGAGTCCTTCTCTCTTCAGTCCCTGGAATCTCAGAGCATCTCTATCAGGCCTGCATTTTTTCAGTCCAGAGACCATTTAGTTCGATATCCCTGCCCTGTATCACACTAACGAGCATTTGGGACACAGGGCTTCCAATCTCTCCGCAATAGCTACAAGTTGTGATCTCTAGCTGGCATCTTTGGAGGTGTCTTAGTCACTCATCGATCTGTCAGGCAAGGACAAAACTCTGGCAGGGCCACCACAAGTGGGTCCTTTGGCAGATCCTGTAAGCTGCAATAGTCAGGGCCACCGCAAGTGACCCCTCAGCACACAAGTCCTAGCCACATTATTCAGGGGGAAGGTCAGGTCCAGATCTGAATTTTCGCCTCCAGCACGAACCTCCAGTTTTTCCCTTTTTTCCTGTTGCAGGCCCCAGCTCGGGGTTCCATCCAACAGATTTTCTTACCTCAAGACTGGCCTGAGAAGTTTTCTCTCTCCTTATATCTCTCATTTCCTAAGTACTGCTCTAGTTAAGGTATCAGCCACCGCGATCCCGGTGGCTCTGAACAACCTTGGTACTTTCTGAAAAATCAGGAGTATTGTTTTCTCAGCTCCCCAGTCTTTTCTTCTCAAGGCCTGGTTCCTGAGAGGCTAGATCTCTCAAAGTCCCTGTATCTAAACAAGGCCTGGAACGTCTATATATTAAAAAAAAAAAAGGTTTTAGTATCACAAAAACCACAGTTTTTCTAGGGGAAGTGGCTTTTCCCCTGGGTACAAGGACAAGAGCCTAGAGTTTTTCAGTCTTCTCGTGACTGGATTATTTAGTTCATTTTCAGGCATTACAATCTTGAACTTTGAACCAATTTGGTCTTTGTGACTTGTTTTCTGTAAAAGTATAAAGGTTTTCATTTTCCTTCCAACAGTGGGACAGTAGTCCTCTTTTCTTTGGGAGTACACCTAATGGTTACTCGGATTCTTTTTCTGTTAGGCAAGAGAAATCTGTCTTTTCTCAGACCATTTCAAAGAATTCCGCAAAGGGCCATCTTCACTTCCAGACCCTTCTAGGGACCGTAGTTTTTTCCCATGGAACACAAACCTCTGTAAGTTCAGTTTCATGGGGTGTTTCTTTGAATCTGTGGAAATTCTGTCCTGAAGCGAGTAACATCGAAGACAATTTTTCTGCTTGTTTTCCTCTGTCAGACGTTTTTCAGAGTTTCAGGTTGTTCTCTTAGGCCTTATCCTCTCAGTGCCTTTATGAACAATTTAGTCTTCTGGACGGATAGAAAATATTTTTTCCAAGTGTTCTACCATTTCCTTCATCAATCCTTTTTCTCTGCCTGTACTGCTCTCAGGCAAGTCCTGTCTAGGCTATCCCAACCTGCTTAGATGGGGCATGAATTAGTCCTGCCGGTCTGCATCAGCAGTCCTAGCAGTTCAGGTTCTGTCATTATCATACTTTCCTTTCCTGCGTTTCTGCAGAAAAGGAGAAACCAGTGACCAAGAGTATTTTCCAACGGGACTGTTTTCCCGTATTTGAGGTCTGCTTCAGTAAACCTGACATTCAGCCCTTCTCGAGCTTAGGGCCTACTTACTGGAGACCAGCTGCCTCCTGGGCAGCGGTCAAGGCTATATCCTCACCAGAAGTGTGCAGACCACTTATTTGAAATTTGCTTTTCACATTCAGTAAGATCTTTCTTGGATGTGTAGTCTGATAGGATGTCAATTTTGGCAGGATGGTACTTCCGAGCCTTTTCTTAAAATAGGTTTCTGTGCCCTCCTCCCAACGACACTGCTTTGAAGTCTGCTTCTGTCAATAGATGCTAAAGAATTCTGGGGTGAGAAGAAAAAATTACTCACCGAAGTAATTTTACTTCTTCCAGGGTATTCTTTAGCATTATTGACACTCCCACCCTTCCTCCCCTGGAAACCTTGTCTAAAGGCTCTACTAGGGGATTTAACCAAATTTGATGACTGTCATTCGTTCATGTGATTTAAAAAAAAAAAAAAAAATTCATAATGGTGGGTTAGAATATATAGTGGGTTATTGCTAACCGTTTTTTGCCCCTAGTGGGCACAGTTTTTGCTCTTTTTCAGCTTTGAAATGCATTCTGAGGTCCTTCAGGCTGACTGCAGGCAGTACTCTGCTCTAACTGTATCCTGATTGGCCAATGCCTTCCTCATTTGCATTGACTCCTCCTCTCCAGGGCAGCTGAACCCAGCATTCATACTGCTTCTGTCAATAATGCTAAAGAATATCCTGGAAGAAGTAATATTACTTCAGTGAGCAATTGTTTCTTCGCAGAAAACCTTACCAGAAATGCAGAAGGATTATAATAAGTTAGTGCAAAAATTGGTAAATAAAGGATGTGAGATAATGATTTCAGAATTGTTACCATAACCTAGGGCATCGGTGTATAAAAAAAAGAGAATTGCTTTAACAAACAAATGGTTATGTAGATGGGCAGGGACTAGTAACTATAAATTTATAAAGCATTGGGGGACATTTGAAAATAATGACAGATTGTATAGCAGGGATGGGTTGCATCTCAACCATAGGGGTAGTAGAATTCTGGGACATAGATTGAGAAATGAGATAGAAAACTGTTTAAACTAAAAGAGAGGGGAATGACTAGGGAACACACAAATAATAGATCCCCATGTCAAAAAATGAATATTAAAAAAATGTCAGCCAGTAAGATAATGTTTTTAATGCGAGAAGCTTAAACAAAATCGGTATGGCTGAGATGGAAATAATAATGAGGAGGAATAAACTGGACATTGTGGGGGTAGTAGAGACCTGGTGGTTGGATGAAAATCAGTGGCATCAATAGATAGCTGGTTATAAACTGATAAATAGAAATAGAGATGGGAGAAGGGGTGGGGGGTGGCTTTATTCATTATGGATGAATTAGAGGTTAGGGTTATAGATGTAAATCATAATGTGGGGACTATTGAAATTGTCACTGTTGAGTTGTTTGGTATAAAGGGGAGGAAATGTACTTTCTCAGTCTTCTATAGAGCACCAAGTACTATTACATAGATACATAGACAGTGTCGGCAGATAAGGGCCTATGGCCCACCCAGTCTGCCCATTTAAGTTTGTAAGTTCAGTTTATGTTTTCCAGGAAGTCTGTTGCCCCTTACCCCTGACCTCCAGAATTCCTTTACGTCTATCCCATGCATTCTTAAATCCCGTGATTGTTTCAGCCCCACCACTTCCTCTGGCAGGGTGTCCACTTGTCCACCACCTGTTCTGTGAAGAAATTCTTCCTCACGCTTTCCTCTGAATCGTCCTCCCTCCAACTTCATCCCATGCCCTCTAGTCCTGGAACATCTTTTTCGCTTAAAAATAGTGCATTCCTGCATGCTGTTCCTCCCTGTAAGATACTTGTATGTCTCTATCATATCCCCTCTCTCCCTCCTCTCCTCCAGGGAGTACATGTTCAGTGCCTTCAACCTGTCCTCATAGGACTTGTGATGCAATGCACCATCTTTGTTGCCCTCCTCTGAACCTTCTCTACCCTGTCTATGTCCTTACGTAGGTAAGGTCTCCAGAACTGCACAGTGTACTCCAGGTGCGGCCTCACTAGTGTCTTGTATAGTGGAATTATGACCTCCCTTTTCCTGCTGGTGATGCCCCTGCCTATGCATCCCAGCATCCTATTTGCTTTATTTATTTATTTATTATGGAGGATACAGAAGCATTTTTGGATTAAGTCGCCGGCATGGCTGAAGGCACTGATTTACTGCTAATAGGAGATTTGAATATGCCAAATATTAGATGGGGGGACTGTATGGAAGGAAATAGTTTGGAGTGCAGAGTGCAGGAAGAACTAATGGCGGTAGGCATGAAACAATGCATAGTGGAAGCCACAAGGGAAAAAAATATATTAGATGTTATATTAACCAATGTCCCTGATGTAATTAAGCAAATTAGGATTCAGCCACATTTGGGGACAAATGATCATAGTTCAATACTGTTTAAAATGCTTTGGAAAGTCAATACAGTGAAGGGGAAAACTGAGCAGTTTTTATACAATAGGGGAGATTATGCAGCTATAAGAGATAAGTTGAGTAGTATAGATTGGGAAGCTGGAATGAAGGATCTTAGCATAGAAGAGTCTTGGGAGCTGTTCTTAGGAATTATAAATAAGTTAATAGAGAAGTACATACCAAGGAGAAGAGTATATAATCATAAAGGCAAAAAAACACCATGGCTGACAAAATCAATAATTAGGCTATGTAAGAAAAAGAAAGTGTTGTTCCTAAAAATGAAGAAATTAAGTTTGTCAGTATCTAAAAATAAGTATAAGGTGATTCTGAAAAAATTAAAAAGGAAATAAGAAATGCTAAGAAAAACTTAGCATTTAGAGTGGCAGTGGACAAGAATAATAGCAAATTTTTTTTGAATATTTAAATAGTAAAAGAAGAGGAAACAGTATGGTCGGTCCACTTAATGTAGATGGGGTTATGACTTCCAAACCTGAGGAGATGTTAGATGAATTTAGTAGATGCTTTGGAGCTTTTTACAAAAAATATGATGGAGTTATAGAGCAGGGTTTTCGGAAAAAAGTATATTACATACAAATGAAATAAGAACGGAAGAAAAAGTTGGAAGTAGGATAAGGAGACTGAAGGCTGAAAAAGCAGCTGGCCCTGATTGGATACACCCCTACTTCTTAAAGGAGTTGGAGAACATATTAACACCAGTGATAACTAGATTAGGACAAAAATCGCTGGAGGAGGGGGTGGTGCCAAAGATGTGGAAATTAGCATACGTGGTGCCCATTTATAAGAAGGGTAAAAGAAGTAAGGCGACAAATTATAGACCGGTAAGCTTGACCTCTATTGTGGGGAAGATTGTGGAAGGTATCTTGAGTGAAACTATTGTCGATTATATGAAAGGAAGGAATTTAGTGGATAAGAGTCAACATGGATTTGTAGTAAAAGATCATGTGAAACAAATTTAGTGACATTTTACGAATTCATTAGTAGGCTTATTGATGAAGGTAGGAAGGTAGACATGGTTATGCTTGACTTTAGTAGAGCTTTTGACACTGTTCTACATTGTAAAATTATTAAAAAGCTTATTGGGATGGGGTTAGATTCAGCCGTAGTAAGATGGGTAGATCAGTGGCTGTCAAATAGAGTTCAGAGGGTGAGACTGCATGGCCACGTATCCGATCAACTAAAGGTAGTGAGTGGTGTACCCCAGGGTTCAGTGCTTGGACCATTGCTGTTCAGCATTTTTATTAGTGACTTAAAGATATCTAGTAAAACTAAGCTAATAAAATTTGCTGATGATGTCAAAGTGGGTGGGATAGTGGATACGTTCGACGATAGATTGATATTTGGGCAGGACTTGATTTTCATAATGGAACGGGCAATTAAAAATGGGATGACATTTCATAAGGAGAAATGTGTTGTAATGCATTTTGGAAAGCATAACGTTCAGCAGACTTATAATATGCAAGGCCTAAAATTAATGGTGTCAGAATGTGAAAAAGACCTAGGAGTGTATGTACAAAATGATTTGAAAAGTGGTGCCTAAAGTAAAATAGTATCAAATAAAGCAATGCAGTTGGTAAACTGTATGAGACGAGGCTCCCAATCACGTAGTAGTGTGGTCTTGCTGCCCCGGTATAGGACAATGGTTAGGCCAATTTTGGATTATTGTTCCACAGTTTTTTGTCCATTCCTTAGTAAGGATATTAAGGCAATGGAGAGACCCCAAAGAACTTTTACGAAAATGATTGCAGGAGAGCAGGGTGGATCCTATGAGGAGAGATTGGAGAAATTGGGTTTGTGGTCATTGGTAGATAGAAGGGTGAGGGGAGATCTATTACTATTATTTAAAATTCTGGGAGCTGAAGATCTTAAAGTAGAATTGGGTTTGGAATTGGTGGTAAAGCCATATCACCTAAGAGTACATAACAAACAACTGAGGGAGGAAACAGTAAAAACTGAATTGAGAAGAAATGGGTTCAAATGTAGGGCAGTTAGAATGTGGAATAGTCTACCACAGGAAGTGGTGGATGCTGATAGTGTGGTAAATTTCAAAAGAAGATTGGAAAAGTTCCTTATGGAAGTTGGTGACGTAGGTCATCGCCACTGAATTGTGGGGGAGGTCTATATGGGCTTTGCCTTCTTGACTTCCTTAAACCTCCAGTATGAAAACCTTTGAAGGAACTTAAGATTTTAAGATTTTATGTGTTGATTTTTAAGTGAAATGCAGTGGTACAATTTTAATGAGTTTGTATTTGTATTGTCTGTAAGTATGATGTTAAGGGTACCCTGAGCTATGAAAGGGCGCCTAGTATAAATAAAATTTTACTTACTTACTTACAGCAGCAACAGCATCATGGTGCACCCGATGACTACAGCCAATGAGGGGGCAAAGAGGGCAGATGGCCACCCTGGGCCACTCCATGTGCCGTGGAAGAGACATGCTGCACACACGTCCAGTCTCCCCATAGGGGTACATCACCACAATCCAGCATACACACATGCAGGAATGGAGGGTATTGAGGGGAGGGTGCACAGGTGGCCAGGCTGTATTACATAGCTGGTGCTGCCACATGGCTGGGGCCGTCCACACAGTGCACATGTGCCAGTGACAGGAATGCCCCATCAGTGTGCCTGTATGATGGTTTGTGTCTGCGCCCCCCAGGCTTATACCACACACTTGTCCAGGCTTCCTGTCACACATGGCTAGCCATGTGTATATTAGTGTGGGAACCCCATGCCACTGGCGCAGCATGTGTGGGTCACGGGACAGTATGACTGTGGTGTCTACTGTCAGAACACACCTGCCAGCTGTGCACATCACTCTGTGAATAACATCAGTCATTGTTGCCTGACACATCATAGGAGACTCCACCTCCTGGAGCTGTGTGGGTGGCTGTTTGTGCTTGTCTCCGTCTGTAGGTTAGTTTTTGTGGATTTACATGTTTTTCTGCTTGGAGTATCTACACCATTCTTGCACACAACATCTGTGAAAGTCTCCTGGCCTGAATGTCTGCAAAACATCACCACCAGGTATCAGCTTTTTCATTTTGAATCAACTTTTTGGAAGTCATCCCAAAGGAAAATAAGCCTTGCAACTAGTCTGACAAACTTGTTGATGCTAGGTCCTGCAACTAAATCAACATTTTCGTCTGACCTACTCCTAAAGGAGCTGTACTTGTGGACTTTGAAGAACAAAGGAAACATACAGACAAAAGGAGTTCACATCTTGCATATGCCCAGGTCACATTTTATCACCTTTCAGGAATTTTAACACATTCTGTGATGCTGGACCTCAGCAGCTCATCATTTCCTTCAGGTATCACCA
This sequence comes from Neoceratodus forsteri, assembly GCA_016271365.2. Lineage (NCBI taxonomy): Eukaryota > Metazoa > Chordata > Ceratodontiformes > Ceratodontidae > Neoceratodus > Neoceratodus forsteri. The sequence goes on from CM057451.1 coordinate 246,082,565, forward strand.
GCTTTTTCATTTTAAATCAACTTTTTGGAAGCCATCCCAAGGAAAAATAAGTCTTGCAAATAAGTCTGACAATCTTGGTGATGCTGGGTCCTGCAACTGAATCAACATTTTCGTCTGACCTGCTCCTAAAGGAACTGTACTTGTGGACTTTGAAGAACAAAGGAAACATACAGACAAAAGGATTTCACATCTTGCATATGCCCAGGCCACAGTTAATCACCTTTCAGGAATGTTAACACATTATGTGACGCTGGATCTCAACAGTTCATCATTTCCTCTGGATGTAATTTACCATCAACATTTTCATTTTAAATCAACTTTACATGTACTTTGACTCTAAGGGCCTAAGTTAGCAGGGAAGCTACCTCAAAGGAACTGCCATCCTATCCTCCTCTTCTTCCCTGTTGCGCCAGTCAAATATGTTTTACCCAACTATTTTCATACCTTGTGGAACTGCCATATTGGCCCTGTTCACACTCCCAGGACTCCTAATTGCAGGCATGTGTCTATCTGCCCCCTCTGGAGCAACCAGTGCCATGACTGATACCTATAGTACCATAACCTCCCCCCTAAATCAGACCTCCTCCACACATAAGCTACATGGGGTCTCACTCTATGCCGATGGGTCTCAGCTCTGTCATGCCACTGGCATGCCACCTTGTCAATCTTCTGTCAAATCTCATTTAAGCAGGGAACCTCCACATGATGCCACGCTAACCGCAGGTTACACACCTGCTCCAAAAAACTATTTAAGGAATATCTGAAAAGACTAATAGTGCTGCTCTTGCTGCTCTTATTGCTCTTGGGCAGTAAACATCATAATCCTGGCCCTCCCCACTGCTCAAACCACTCACCAGGAAATACTAGTGATCTAACAGTGGCATCACTAAACATTTGCAGCCTTCTTCCAAAACTTTACAGACTACAAGTATGGACCACCAGACGTAATCCAGACGTACTCTCGATAGTAGAAACCTGGCTTACTCCTAATGTCCCTGACGTAGCAATCCTACTTCCTGGCTACACAGTATTTAGATGTGAATGCCTTTCTCAGCGTGGTAGTGGATGTGTGAGCTATGTAAAGGACACTTTGAAGGGCCTGGGGATCCCCACCCCTGGCTGTGGTGATTTAATCCAAATGCTGGCTGTTAAATTGCTTCTTAGTGCACATAACATAACACTCACCGTGCTTTCTGTTTACATCCCTCCAAGGCATACTAAACCTGGCTTTGCGTCATTCATAAACACCTGAAGAGGGATAAGCCTTCACTCAGAATTTCTAATACTTGGAGATTTTAATATAAACTGGCTGTCCTCTAATGCCACTGATGCCAAGGACGCATTATCTGCTATCCACCTTTCATAGCTTGTAGAAGCCCCAACCAGGAGGAACTACAAAACTGGGACCAATACCTTACTGGACTGGGTGCTATCTAACCAGCCAGATAATATCAAGGGCATCTCTGTCCTACCCGACTGTATTAGTGATCACTCCCCTGCCAAGTTTTACTGATCCAATAACTACTGCAAGCCCCCTGCCAGAACACTAGCCGGGTCCTCATTCCGGGGCACCTCGAGCTAATGAAAGCTGACCTGAGGATCACCGATTGGTCTAATGTACAGTATATACAGCCAGTAACGTTGACACTGCATTGGAACTCTTCATTGACCTCTTTAATGCAACCTGCGATAAGCATGCTCCCTTCAAAACTACGAAAATCAGGGAACCCATAATCCCTGGATCACTCCTGCTCTTCTTGATCTACTAAAACACAGGGATCACCTCTGGGACATCTCTTGAGCACTGGGGACACAAGCTAACCTACAGAGGTACAAAGTAGCGAGAAATGAGTGTACCCGTGCTCTCCGTTCTGCTAAAAGCCAGTATTTCAGAGAAGCCCTTTCCACCTCCTGGAATGATAGCAGGATGTTCTGGAAGAACATCCAAGACATCACTGGTAAAGACCCCAAAACTACCCTGAACATGCTGAACATCGATGGCACCCCTACCGTGGACCCAAAAGCCATCGCGATCACTTTCAACAAAGCATTTACAGACCTTAGCAACGTTTCCCCCCCCCCCCCGACTACTTTGTGGTTACCTCCTCAGGTATGAACTCTGCAGTTCAGAACCCACCCTGAGACCACCCACCATTTTACTTCAAAGAAATGTCTATAAATGAAGCCAGATGTTATCTTAAGAAGGTACTGGGGAAAGCTAGATTCAGTGGGGACTCCTTGGACTTAAAGTTTGTTGCCCTTATTCTCGAGGAAATCCTCACACCTCTTACCAAAATAATCAACCTGTCACTCTCTCAGTCACAATTTCCATATCTTTGGAAATCAGCAGTGGTCACAAGAGTGGCGACAGAGCACTGCTGGGAGATTACCGCCCGATCTCTAAGGCCCTGGAGCGCATCGTGGCTGACCAACTCGTAGAGTATTTGGATAACTACCAACTCCAATGTCCCCATCCGCATGGCTTCAGGCATGGGCATAGTACCATCACTGCGCTCCTGGAGTTTACAGACTTTATCAGTAACTCTCTGGAACAAGGGCTCTTGGTAGGGGCAACTTTCATAGACCTTACCAAGGCCTTTGACACTGTCAACCCCGATCTCTTCATCAGACAACTTTCTTCCACTGGGCTTTCCTCCGACACTATAAGTTGGTTCTCCAGCTACTTAAGCAGATGAACGTAGCAGGTAAAAATTGGTAATGCCTTGTCCGATAGCAGGCCTGTACGCTCTGGAGTCTCGCAGGGATCTATCCTGGGTCCATTGCTTTTTAGCATCTTCCTTAATTCACTACCAGGAGCTTGCTGCGACCACATACTTCTATACATTGATGACGCTGTAATTTTTACCAACAACATGGACTCTCACCTTTTCCAGGACCAACTTCAGCAATCCTTTACATCTGCAGAGAAGTGGTTTTAGGATAATAAGCTCATCCTTAATTATAACAAGACTAAGACAATGTTGTTTTTGACCTACCAAAGCAGACACAAAACCTTCCCGCTTACCATCATTAATGACACTGGCTCCCCTCTTCAACTGGTTCACCATTTCAAGGACCTGGGTATAACTATTGACTCTACCCTGTCTTTCACCCAGTACATTGACTGAACAGCCAAAGCTATTAACCAGTGTTTAGGAGTTCTATACAGGAACCAACATAATCTCACTCCTGAAGCACTGAACACGGCCATCGACAGTTCTGTGGTCTCTCTCATGGACTATGGTATTGTCATTTATGGTGCGGCTACAGACACTGCCCTCCGACATATTAAACTGGCCTTAAATAAAGCATGCTGCCTTCTTACTGGTGCCGCATACTTGACATACACGTGCGATTTTTATGCCCAGGTTAGCTGGTTACAATTTGACAGCAGGCTCAAATACCAAACGTGGCTGCTTGCAAAAAAAAAGTCACCTTGGGACTTTTACCCTCTGGCATACTGCCCCTTCTTTCACCTGCATGTAACCCATGCAGTACCAGAAGCTCTGGCAAACAGGCTTTCAGAATCCCATGGTGCCGCACTGCCTTTGGACAACATGCATTTGCATACAGAGCTCCACAGTGGTACAACTCCCTGCCTCCTGACATAACCAATGCTACTTTGCTGGACTCCTTTAAGAAAAAACTCCAGCAGCATCTAATCTCACTGGTAACCTGTGACTGCTACCGCTAATTTGCCTTTACCTTGCTCCTATCATTTGCAATCTCTGTGATCTCCATTGATTAATAAAATGTTATGCTTCATGTCCATTTCTAACCCCAGGAATCACTCATTATGATTAAACTGATGCACTCAGCCTCCTGTGTTGAACTGCCCAGAGAGATGGAATTATATGCAAATGATGGAACTCTCAGTTGGCTCATGCCCCTTTCAGACTGCCGCCCTAACAACTGCTGCACTTTGAGTGCTTCAGATTATTTACTCCGCCTGCTTAGTAAGGACGGCCCAGAGAGCTCCCCTTGAACTGTCTTCAGACCAAAGTTTATCTGTTGAAAATTGCTGACTTAGAACTTTGTTTAGTGTAGGTTATTTAGTGTTATAGTAGTTTTTTATACTTATTCGCGGTTCCCTCACAGTTTCTTGGAACCGAGGGTTCCGCGTCTATTTGTGAGGTTTACCTCATATTTCTTTATAAAAATATATATTTAGCGGTCGGTTTCTTGAACTGCGTTAGTATTGTTTAAATTTAGTATATTTCTTGGTCCCTTTTCTTTTGGGAACCGAGTAGTGCTTGGTTCCAGGAACCGTTAGCGGTAGTTATTTAAAAAGAAACCTCCGGTTCCAAGGTATTTTGAATAATGGTTTTTGAAAAATGATCTTTTTGTCTAGCTTCAATGTCAGAGGTCCATTTGGATAAACCTAAAAAACACACAGGACCCACTGGTTTTAAATGTTGTGAGTCTTGTAGACAACTTATAGCTAAAGCAGATAGACATTCTCTGTGTATTTCTTGTTTGGGTACATGGCACATCTTTGCCAATTGTGATATTTGTAAGACCTTTTGTCCTAAAACATTAAAGAAAAGGGCTAAGATTTTAGAAGAGATGGCTTCTGCTTCTGTTTCTAGTGTGGATAATTCTGCTTCTTCCTCTTCCCATAACAAAAAATGGAGGTAAAGCCGTAAAGCCAAGGATCCTGACAGGAGTTCAGAGAAATCTGAAGAAGGTAAAACAAAAAGGGCTGTGGACACAGGCTCTGAACCTGTTCCATTAAAGAAAAAATGTAAAGAAAAACATGTCGTTACGCCTCCAGCCAAGAAGGCTAAGGAGCTCCCAGCAGACAATCATGCTATGCCCTTGGCTGAGGACATTGCTAAAGACTTACAGGTTTTACAAGTCCTACAGGATGCAATCCTGGTTCCTACACCGGCTGCCCCAGTTCCTCCTCCAGCTCCTGCAAAGCAGAAATTGCTGGAAGTATATGGTGAGGAGGATGAGGATGACTTCAAAGGGGAACCTATAGATCCAGAAGTCTCCCCAGAACAAGAGTTTGGATCTCCTCCTAGGGGTCCTGAGGAATATTCGTCCCACTATGCCTTTGTTAAGAGCATGGTGGAGACCCTTAAACTTCCTGTTCAGGAAACAGAAGAGGATATGGAGGAGGTGGAGTTTTTGTATATGACGGGGCTAACCCCCATGAAACATCTGCTTTTGCCCATGCATAAGTCCTTAAAAAAGGCTGCATTATAGATTTTTAAAACTCCAACTTCTATCCTTGGTGTGGATAAGAAAGCTGACAAGAAATACCAGCTGGATAGAACTACAGCTGATTTTCTGTTTACTCATCCTGATCCTGAAGGGGTAGTCCAGGCTGCTGCCTGTGACAAGGCCAGGATCTCCTTAACTACCCATCCTCCAGACAAAGACTCAAGGAAGATGGATGCCATAGGAAAGAAAGGGTACACGGCTGCCTCTTTATTGGTGAGGCAGGCCAATTACATGGCATGTGTGGTACAGTACCAGAAGGCTCTCTATAACACACTGTTCTCGCTCTGACTGATAACGTGCCAGGTGAAGTGGCGGTGGATCTGCAGGATGCAGCAAGGCCTACACTTGATGCTAACAAGTATCAATTTCATATGGCAGTGGATGCCAATAATACTGCCTCCAGATTAATGGCTTTGTCTGTTTCGCTTAGGAGGTTTGTGTGGCTTAGAGCCACTAACCTGACCTTAGACACCCAGGCCAAAGCAATGGATTTTCCCCTTGAGAATAACTCCTTGTTTGGAGATAAGACTGAAGCATATATGAAGACGCTGGAGGAATATAAATCCACCTACCAAAGCAATTCAAAGGATAGGCCTTCCACCTCTTATAGACCCCAGAGTAAGGGAGGCAGGGGTAGGGTTTTTTACCGCCAAACCATTCTCTCAAGCACAGGCCTTTCAGCCTCAACAGCAGGCCAGAGGTTACTTCAGAGGAAGGGGCAGGAGAGCCATGAGAAGAGCTGCTCCTGCATCACAAGTTCAGGCACAGCCCACACAGAATCCCTGATGGGCTAGTGCAGGTCGCATCCCCCATTGTAGAACTATCAGTGGGTGGCAGACTGGCTCACTACCTTCACGCTTGGCATTCCATCACCACAGACAAGTATTGGAGGTAGTGAGCCAGGGCCTGGCACTCAGCTTCAAATCATTCCCAAAGCTGAGAACAAGAACATTTGTCCTAGTAACATCTGCAGACAGAATTCTGTTGGAAGCAGAGGTAAAGCATCTGCTGGCAATCAAAGCAGTGGAGGCAGTGCCTCTATTACACAGGGGCAAAGGTTTTTATTCCAGTTACTTCTCATAAGGAAGAAAAATGGGGATTGGCGACCTATTTTGGATCTAAGACTTCTGAACAAGCACATTTTGAAACCAAGGTTCAAAATGGTCACTCTGGCAATAATCATTCCTTCATTGCAAAAGGGAGACTGCCTGGCCTCCCTAGATCTAAGGGATGCTTATTTTCACATTCCAATCAGACCATCTCACAGAAAATTCTTGAGATTCAGGCTGGCCTCAGGCCATTATCAGTTTGCAGCACTCCCTTTTGGACTAACTTCAGCACCAAGGGCTTTTCCAAAGTGCCTAACAGTGGTAGTAGAGTTTTTGAGAAAACAAGGTGTGACCGTCTTCCCATACCTGGATGACAGGTTAGTAGTAGGACAGTCTCTGCAGCATGCAGTACAGTCACTGGCACTAACAAAATCTACACTGGAGTCTCTGTTTTTTTTCATAAACAAAGAGAAATCTCAGCAGGTGCCTCTTCAGGTGCTGGAGTTTATTGGAGCAGAATTAAACACCAGACAGGGCAGGAGCCTTCCTGCCACAAGACAGGGTGAAAAGCATTCTGCAAATTGCAAGCTCCTTTGTGTCAGGGAGACCCAAACCAGCCAGATAATTTCTCAGGCTACTGGGCCACATGGCATCTGCCACTGCAGTGGTAATGGGTTCCAGATTTCAAATGAGGGATATTTAATTCCACCTAAGACAGTTCTGGTCTCAAAGGACAGATGTTCTGTCCAAACTGGTTCCAGTCACAAACAGCTTAGTCCAGGCATTGCAGTGGTGGCTGGATGAGCACAACCTGAGAGTGGGCGTACTTTTTATAAGGGAACAGCCCTCAGTAATTCTCACAACAGATGCCTCTCTTTTGGGATGGAGGGCATACATGTTAGAGCACACAGCAAGTGGCACATGGTCCCCCCAAGAGTCTCTGTTGCACATAAATCTTTTGGAGCTCAGAGCTGTTTATCTGGCTATAAAGGCATTTGCTCCTTACCTTCAAAACAAGGCAATGCAAGTCAGAACAGACAACACCACATCCATGAATTACATCAACAAACAAGGGGGTACCAGGTCAACCCTGCTGTGCACAGAAGCAATGAGATTGTGGTCTCTGGTATACACCATGGGACTATCCTTGTCAGCCATACACCTTCCAGGGAAGGACAGTGTACTAGCAGACTCTCTCAGCAGGATAAGTCAGGACCACCATGAGTGGTGCCTGAACAGTCAGATACTCAGTACAGTTTTCAGGAGATGGGGGTCTCCAGAGGTGGATCTCTTTGCCTCCGCAGAAAACCACCAGCTACCAAGGTACTGTTGCAGGTCCCCTCTAAGGGGCACAGTTCCCCTGGATGCGATGGCCCTGGATTGGACAGGGAAATTTCTGTTTGCATTTCCTCAATTTCCTATGATATTCAGGACCCTGGTGAAATTGAGGTCCCAACCAGCAACATTGATACTGGTGGCACCGGATTGGGCAAGACAGCACTGGTATTCTTTTCTGCTGACTCTGTCAGTAGTTCCCCCAATTCATCTGCCCAGGAGGCACAACCTGCTAACATACTCTCAGAGCAGGGTCCTGTAACCCAATCTCAAATCACTGAGGCTTAAGGCATGGGTCTTGAGGACTTAGCATTTGCTAACCTTAAGCTATCAGAGCAGGTGCTGACAGTGCTTAGGGGTTCCAGGAAACCTTCTACTAAGAAAACATATTATTCTAAGTGGAAGAGGTTCTCCATATGGCATGCAGGTAAGGGTGTGGACCCCTCTAGGCCTGACTTGGCTATTCTCCTTGATTACCTTACACACTTACATTCCTTAGGCCTGAAGCCTTCAACCCTCAAGGTCCACTTGGCTTCAGTCTCTGCTTATCTGTCAGCTGGTAAAGAGAGATCCATGGCCTCTCATCCAGTATTCAGAAAACATTTTAAAGGCCTTAACCTTCTGCACCCTCCCCTGAAGGAACCGGTCCCAGCCTGGAATTTAAATATCTGCATTGCTAAGCTCATGGATGCACCATTCAAACCTATGGCAACCACAGATTTGAAGTACATCACTTGGAAAACTATATTTCTAGTTGCTATTACTTCATCCAGAAGGATCAGTGAATTACAAACCCTGTGCACAGCTGTGGACTACATCTCCTTCCACAGGGATAAAGTGGTCCTCAGGACAAATAGAAAATTCACTCTACCTGTCTTTTTTTACAGAGAACTCCAGTTCCCAGAAAGGAGGCTTCACTCCCTTGATGTCAAAATGGCACTTAGCAACTACATTGACAGAACCAAGTCTTACAGATCGAGTCAAACACAGCTCTTTCTCACCTATGGTGAGGTTGGTAAGGGCAGAGCTGCCACAAAACATACGATTGCTCACTGGATAGTGGCATGTATACAGTTTTGTTATAGTAAGGTGGGTACACAGGCACCTCTGGGCCTGACAGCACACTCCACCAGGGGCATAGCTGCTTCAGTGGCAGCTTCAAGAGAAATTCCACTACTGGAAATCTGCAAAGCAGCTACATGGAAAACAGTACACACCTTCACAAAGCATTACAGCCTGGATTTGCAATCCTGAGGTGATGCTAGGTTTGGTACAACAGTACTACAGAGCCTTTTTCCAAAATAGGTTCTCTGCCCAACCTCCAAAGGTACTGCTTGGTAGTCTGCATCAGTTTAATCATAATGAGTGATTCCTGGAGTTAGAAGACAAAATTACTCACCATAGTAATCTTGTTTCTTCAAAGGGATCACTCATTATGATTAAGGACCCTCCCTGCCTCCCCTACTAGAACCTATAGAAGTTGCTCTGCATCCCTGCATGGGGAAGGGGGGGGTTCTCCCTACATAGGTTAAGGTAGAGACTCACTTTGTTTAACCAGTTGGTGTCCAGGTGGTCTCGAGTTTCTTAGGTTTCTTTATTAAGAATGTTTGACCTGAAAGGACAAAAATATTAATTTTAATTTTATTAGTTTTAGCTAGTGGGTCCTATACCCAGTTAGGCTCCATAAGAATCTGAAGCACTCAGAGTGCAGCAGTTGCTAGGGCTGCAGTTTGAAAGTGGCATGAGCCAATTGAGAATTCCATCATTTGCATATAATTTCATCTCTCCAGGCAGTTCAACACAGGAGGCTGCATCAGTTTAATCATAATGAGTGATCCCTTTGAAGAAACAAGATTACTATGGTGAGTCATTTTTTCTTCTTGGGCCCCCAGGCAAGTTAACACTTTCATGGGCTTTCTACCCCTGCCTAAATTATTTATTTTCCCTCCTACCTCCCTCCACCTCCTCTTCTCTTTTTTGCCCCTCCATCATTCCATATCTCTTTCCTCCCTACTACCTTGATATATCTTCATCATCACCCCACTACCTACACCACCTCTTCCTCCCTACTCTCCTCCATTCCCCCACCCTCCTCCCCCTTATTCCACTTTGACTACATAGCTATTCTTCCCTTTCCCTCCTATCTATCCCCATCCTACCCCCCACCTCTGCTTGCCTTCTCCTTCCCCACACTTTCCTCCTCCTCCCTCCCTCCCCTGTCCTTCTCTACTGGTATGAGACCTTCTTCCTTTTTTTGACTCCGGCACAATCCAATTATCTGCCTAAATGAACATACGAAATTTGCCAACAGGTAAAGACAGCAGAATAAGGGGTGCTTGCTGCACATTCGAGCAGACTTGATAGACCTCTAGGCCTTTATCTGCTGGCAAATTTCATATGTTCGTATGTTCGTAAGGCCTAGAGGTCTATCAAGTCTGCTCAAATGTGCAGCTAGCACCCCTTATTTTGCAGCTGCCCCTCCCTTCCACCCTTCCCCTCCATTGACCCTCCCCCTTGTCCTGTCCCACCCCCTTTTGAAGCAGTCCACTGTTCTAATGGATACTACTTCTGCAGGTAACACATTCCACCCAGCCACCACCCTCTCTGTAAAAAAGTGTCTCCTCATCTCCCTCCAGTCTCATATCATGGCCCCTAGTGTCCCTCCCTTCCCCTCCCTTACTTTGAACAGCCCCTCTGTACCTGTCTTGTTTATTCCTTTTATGTACTTAAAGGTTCAATCATGTCCCCCCTGTCCCTCCTCTCCTCCAGTGAGTACATGTTCAACTCCCTCAGCCTCCTCTTGTATGATAAGTCCCTCAGCCCCTTGATCATATTTGTCACCCTGCACTGCACCCCCTCCAGTAACTTAATGTCCCTCTTCAGATATGGGCACCAGTACTGCACGCAATACTCCAGGTGCAGTCTAACTAATGACCTATACAGTGGCAGAATCACCTCCTCCCTACTCAAGGATATACCCCTTGCAATGCAACCCAGCATTTTGTTGGCTTTTGCAGCTGTCTTCCTACATTTTGCCGAGTTGTTCATTGACTCTATAATGAGCACCCCCAGATCCTTCTCCTCCTCTGTCTGGGCTAGCTGCATTCCCCCCAGCAGGTAACCCCTCTTTGGGTTCTTCATCCCAAAATGCAGCACCTTGCACTTTTTGGCATTAAACTCCAGTTGCCAGGTGTCTGACCAGGTTTCAAGCTTTGCCAGATCATCCTGCAACCCCTGCCATCCCCCTAGGTCATCCACCACTGCTTCTACCTTGGTATGGTCAGCAAACAGACTGATCGTGCTCTTGATGTCCAATGATATGTCTGCGATGAATATCCCAAACAACACTGGTCCCAACACCGAGCCCTGTGGAACACCGTTCATCACTACCCTTGGGTGTGAGAGCTCCCTACCCACCACCACCCTCTGTTGCCTTCCCTGAAGCCAATTCCCTACCCATCTCACCAGCTTTGCACCAACCCCTGTGCCTTCTAACTTACTTCCCAGCCTTCCATGCGGCACCGAGTGGAATGCCTTACTGAAGTCCAGATACAGGACATCCACTGCATGGCCCCTGTCCAGTTGCCTAGCTACCCAGTCATAGAACTCCACCAGGTTGGTTTGGCAGGATCTGCCATGTATGAAGCCATGCTGTCTGTTGTCCTGTAGTCCTTTGGCCTCTAGGAGGGCCACCAGCCTCTTCTTCAGGATAGTCTCCATTAGCTTACCCACGATGGATGTGAGGCTCACTGGTCTGTAGTTCCCCGGTTCATCCTTGGGGCCACTCTTGTGGAGGGGCTCCGCATGAGCCATTCTCCAGTCCTGAGGTACACACCCCGAGTGTAGTGGGACATTAAATAGGTCTGCCAAAGGTCCGGCAAGGACCTCTGCCAGCTCCTCCAGTATCCTGGGGTGGATGCCATCTGGGCCTGGTGCCTTGTCCACCCTCAGTGCCTTCAAACCCTCCCGAACTCTTCCCTCCATGATTTCCCCATCTGTCACCCCTTCCCCCCTTGGGTGTGACCCCCCCCCCTTCTCCTTCGTAAATACCAAGCAGAAGTAATCAGCTTAGTGCTTCGCCTTATCGCCTCCCTGCTTCCACCCAACCCTTCCTTCCTAATCCTTACTATGTGGTCCTTACACCTCCTTTTCTCCCTGATGTACCTAAAGAAGTCCTTCTCCCCCTTCTTAATGCCTTGTGCCAGCCTGAGCTGTGTAGATGCCTTGGCTCCCCTTACTGCCCTTGTCACCTCCTTCAATTCCGTCAAATACTCCTCCCTGTCCTCCCCCCCTCCCTCTTTTCTTGTACCTTCTAAAGGCAGCTCTTTTCCCCCTTACCTTTCCATGACCTTCTTGCTCAACCAGCTCAGTTTCTTAGCCCTAGCCTTCTTGCTCTGGGCCTTGTAGCAGGTTTTGGTTCCCTCCACTATCCCCAGCTTTATGAGCTCCCACCTCTGGTTAGTGTCCATACTAGATTGAATTCTGACCAGGTACCCTTTTACCACTTCCCCCATCCTCCCAAAGTCGGCCATCCTGAAGTCCAGCACTCTTGTGCCAGATTCCACTCCTTCCTTGCCCATATCTAGTATGAGCCATACTGAGTGGTGGTCACTCTCTGACAGCGGTTCCTCCACCATAAGTTCTCTCACAAAGTCCTCATTTGCCAGCACAAGGTCAAGGGTATTCCCTATGTAATCCCCTCACCCCTACCTTTTTGCAAAATGACAGGTGGCATGCTGTTGAAGCTGACAGCAGTAGCTGGTGGGGACTGGGTTTGGGAAGGATTAGGTTACTCGGCACAGGGGGCCTAGGTTTGGCTATTCTGCACAGGGGCACCCAAGTAAATCTGAACACAGGAAGCAATAACTGTAATGTCCAGAACCAGGATTGGGTTTCTACAGTGTGGCTTTTATTCACATCCAAGCTGAACAAACAAAGCATAGACGGACCCCCATGGGGCTACATTCCTGGTAATGCAGATTAGAGACAAAAGAACACTTCTTCCATTTTCCAGCCCTCAGGCTTTAAACCCACCAGGCACACAGCCCGGACTTGCACACAGCTTTGGGTACACAGCCCGAGTTGTACACTACTTGGGTTTTCTCCACTGGCCCGGCTGCCCTGCCGGACACTTGATCCGCGGTCCATTATGGGAATGAACCAGTTTTCCAATTGGTGGCTCCCCAAACCACCTTAGAGCCTTCGACTCCTAGAGGGACTTTTCCTTCCATCCTACGTCTGGGTACTTCCCTCATCACTGGCCAAGTGCATGAGGCAAAGTAGAAATCCACAGAGCAAATCCGTAGAGGTGGACCTGGTTACTAAAGATGGGAGGTCTCCCACCTCCAGCTCCCACAATCCATACCCGGCCATTTCTCTGGAAACTGAACAACTCTTTTCTGAAAGCTTGGCAATGTAGATTACTGGGTAGATGTATGTCACATCTCCTCTACATGTCTTGACTTCCCCTGTGTGCTGGACTTGAACATACTTTTACTTTTGGCTAAGCCTATTACTCTAGGTCTCCCACTACTTCAGTAGTCCAATCCCCACTTTAACACAAGTCAGGGTGAAACATGGGCCCTTTAGAAAGAGCAGAACTCACCCTCCGGATGCAGGTGCCCCACAGGCGAATCACAAAATCTTGTTTCCCATACTCTTGGACAAAATAAGGCAGCTTCTCCACTAGCAGTGGCCAGGGGGTTGCTCCTGGAAATGCAGGCACAACCTTCCTGCCCCATCCCCTGAGGGATGGGGCACAGAGACCCGAATCAGCAGTCTCCACCACTTTAAAAATAGCTCACTGTGTCTCTCTTTAGGTGGAAACACACACCTTTTCCCTAAATGTAGCCCTATGTCAGGGCTGAGGCTCCAAGAGCCTAACACAGAGCTGCTGTGCTCCTCTCACAACAAGCTCCAAACTCCAACTGACCTACAGACTACTGTTCAAACCTCCCAACATTCTACTCCAACTCCCTGCTGCAGATTTCATTGTGGCTCATGCAGCTGCGACAGTTCTATGGTGATGTCATCCCTCAGTCTCAGCTGAGACTGAGAACAGAGTGAGACAGTGTGAAATCCATTTAACTGGAGTTTCACAAGCTGCCTTCCCTGCCTACCACTAGGTCTTACTGGGATTCTAGTAACCCCAGGTAACAAGGGGGTTACACTCGCCCTTGACCAGGAAAATGACAGTCCACAGTCATTCTTTACCTGGCTTAGGCCATCCCACCCTATGTGCTACCTGCGGAGAGGGGTGATCAGGCCCCCTCCTACCATGTGTGAGCACAGGCAGGCAACACTAAGGGCCTAGAGGCCTTTAGCTGACATTTCAGCCTCTACTCTACCACTTACCATGGACGCCTTGTGGCTGTGGTAGAACTGTCCAGAGCATAGCCCTAAAAGATCAGAACTGCAACCCCTACTGCAGGTCAGGGCCACAGCCTGTCTATCACCCCTAGCCCTCTAGGGAAAACCTATCTGCCTCTAACTTATAACACCCAATAACAAAAATAACCTGGGGACCTCCCCGACCTTGGGCACCCTGCAACCGCACACCAAGAAACTAATACCACATTATTATATCACTTTACTGCCTCCTCCCTACCCCCACAACCACACCTGTGGAAAGAAAGGGTTAATACAGTAACAACGATAATAACACCACCACAGTGTACTTTAAATTTTACACTAGTACTAGTGAGGAACTCAGATGAGCCCCTCCTCCTCTTCTTGTCTTCTCTTCTATCTTCCTCAGGAACACCTGCAAGAAAAAGAAAGACAACACACACTCCTAATCTGCATACACAGTCTACCTAAACCCCTACCATCAAAACACTGAAGAATCCAAAAAATATTTTTTTAGAAAAGGTAGAAAAACAGTATGTACATTAGAAAACAGTAGAAAAACAATGACATTATTTACAATACACATTTGGGGGGATGGAGTGCCCTAAAAGTCCCAACTAGTGACCACAGTGCCTGGAGGCTAGTCCATTAAAGAGTCTCCTGGGCCGGAGTGAAGCACAGTTCTAGCAGGCCAAAGTCCCAAGGGAGAGTCTTTGAGGACAGTTTACACATTCTGGAGTCTGCTAGTGTAGGTGTGTACTGCAATGTCATAAAGATAGAAAAGTTCTGACTCTACCAGCCCCTTGTAGAACGAAAAATCTGAACCTGGCACCTCAGTCAAGACTCTCCTGGCAGCATTTCTTCTGATACAGCTGGGGGACATCTTCCGGAACTACAGGAGGGCACATCTGGGAACTGCTGACTTGTTGTCATCTCTAGAGACGGAACCTTAGAACAGGAACAAAAAGGAAAACAGCTGGTCTGACGTCATCCGATTACCAGGCGATGAATCAGGATACAGCTGGGCTGGTGTCCTCTCTGGATCTGAAGTCATCTGGTGGGCCAGTCGATGGATTCTGGAAAGGCCAGTACACTGTAGAACTGATGAATGTGGGGCACCTGAGTCCTGAATATCCATACTGGCGGATCAATAAAGGCACTTCACAGGCTGGTGTGGCAGTATTGACTACCACTGCTCGGCTTTCCATTTAGTAGGCACGGGCACATTTGCTTGGAGGTCCTTACATTGAGGCCAGTAGTACCGGGGGTCAGGCGCTTGAATTATTACCCTGTCTGGGTGCACATAATTCACACAGTGGGAGATTTCATGTCCCTCTCCATCCACTATTCGCACTCTGTCCATAAACAGTGTCCTGCCTCTCTTCCACTGGGTATATTTCTCATGAAACAGTCTGTTCTTTACATGCTTGTTTGCCCCAGGATGCACACCTTTCATTGCTTCGGCGCAGATCCAGGATTTCCTGCTGTTCTCAGTCTCCTCCCAGACTTTCCGAGGAAAGGTAGGAAAGGTCATCCCATAGATCTCATTCGCCTTCCTACGAACCAGTCTCTCCTCTTTACTAGCTTTGGTCAACCTGAGACCACTGGCCTGGCTTGGGGGTGGCCAGTCCTGGTTCTGCCAGCTTCTCATCCTTAACGAGATTAAAAATGGATCCCTGACTACTTCTTCTTGCATAGCCAGGGCAGTGGCATCACCACTCTCTTCCATGCATTCTTCCGAGGCAAGAGCTTGAGGCTGTGTACCCGTTCCTTTTTCACAAGGCCACATAGGTTCCCCCTCATCTTCCTCCTCACTAAGGATCTGAGCCCAGGAGTGAGCAGTTGTCTTCACTCCTGAGACTATCCACTCATCACTAGGCCTGGAGGTCAACACCTCCCATTCAAAGGCCTCCTCGTGCATCTCGCCTTCTCCTATGAGACTTGGGCTAGGCCCCTCCAGGGGTCTACTGATGCTTTATCTGAACTTTCCTTTGAGATCCAGTATCTGAAACTTCAACATCTGGTTCTGTGTCTAAATCACCGCCCTCTGGCTTTGTGCCACACCCCTTAGAGGCCTTCTTCAACAGGCTCCGCCTGGTGCTGTGTGCTGCCAACTGCAGATTCCTGAACCTTTGTCCATGTGGGAGCCAAACAAATCTGGGGCACTTTATACAAGCTATATTTCTCCAGGCACCCAGCACAGTGAGGTATCATGAAGATGTCCTTCCAGCGCTTACAAATTTGACACACATGCACTGGATATCCAGGAATCGCCACATGAGGAGGCAGTTGTCCCCAGCACCACTCTTTTCAATGTCCCTCAGTCTATTCACTGCTGCTGTTACTGCAACCCAGGCATGATCCGGGTAGCGAGCTGGTCCTGAGGCCATAACTGCAGAAAAAAAAAAACTCACGGTAACTGAAAATCCCACTTTACTGAACACCTTCTTTGCTTTTAAAATGGCTCCTCTGCTGCTGTGTTTACTTTACTACCCCATCCTGTAGTGGCGGCGGCAGCACTCCTGTGCATCAACATTCAGAAATTGGGTCAAGCCCTTGCGCATCCGATTTACACACACTACTGATATCTGTTGCTCAAACTGCACAAACTTGCACTGTTCTTCTTCTAACACATTTACATGATTTTCCACGGACTCTTCACTTGCTGGAAACATTTCTTTAACTCACAGTCCCTTAAAGCTTCAGGATTTTAAGCACAGGATTGCCTGTAAACTAGTGCTGCACATTTGGCTACAACTCACAGTCTCTCTCTGGCTTTAAAACTTTAAACTGATGTTGAACTCATTACTATGCACACAGTCAATGGCTTAGCAGACTTTCACTTGCTGATAGAACTTGACACAGTCATTACTTGCAAAGCAACTACACTGCTGCACACATATTTAGATGGCTTTTGGCAGAAAATCACTGTTTGAGCAATTATCACTGTTGGTACTTACTGTTATCAGTAGCTGTTAGCTGCGATGGAAAAACGGCCTGCAACCAGTCTTGGAGGCCTCAGAAGGAAAATGGGTGGGCAGTTCTGCCTATCATCTCCTCGATCACCACACTTGCAATTTAGACGATCGATATGCGGGTTGAGCCCGATTTTGAACAAAACAGTTTATTTTTAGAAGTTTTACAGCGCTTTTTAATCTCCGCGACGCTCCTCCACTAGCCAGTACACGCAATCCACTCACACTCCCTCTCGAATGCTGGGGCAGTCACTGTAGAGCTGGCTGAGGGGCGGGGCTGATTGCAGCCTCGCCAATCACACGACTCCATGCAGATGAGCCTCTTCTTCCTCGCGAGTGCTCTTCTCCTCACTGCGATCGTCGAGCAGGCAAATTCAAACTGCAGAAAGCATTTTTTTTTTCTTCAACTGACTCCACGGCGGGAGCCTATTTCAGCCATTTAACATAGCCATTCACACTGCAAGTTTCTCAGTTCACTCAAAAAGCATTTCCAACGTGCAGGGCACAATTTTCCTGTTGCTACCCCCAGTCTTCCACACTTTTCTTTACCACAGTTCTTTTGAAAGCATTTCCAACGTCCAGGGCACAATTTTCCTGTTGCTACCCCTAGTCTTCCACACTTTTCTTTACCACAGTTCTTTTAAAAGCAGGCAAAAATGCTGTAAACAATTGATGCAGGACAAGGGCACACTCTTTTAGCTTTACTGCTCCTTGGTAAACAGTTGACATTTTAAACAGCAGCATAAGATCCACAGCACACAGCAACACACTAGTTAGCTTGCTTCAGCTTTTTGGGCTACCCACTGCCAGATAGCCAAAACGTTAGCCCCCTTGCCCAAGCACCCTTCCTCCCAGAATTAAATCCAAAGCGGTGCCTCCATTTTTGTAGTCCCCTCACCCCTGCCTTTTTGCAAAATGACAGGTGGCATGCTGTTGAAGCTGACAGCAGTACCTATTGGGGACTGGGTTCAGGGAGGATTAGGTTACTCGGCACAGGGGGCCTAGGTTTGGCTACTCTGCACAGGGGCACCCAAGTAAATCCGAACACAGGAAGCAATAACTGTAATGTCCAGAACCAGGACTGGGATTCTACAGTGTGGCTTTTATTCAGATCCAAGCTGAACAAACAAAGCATAGACAGACCCCCACGGGGCTACATTCCTGATAATGCAGATTAGAGACAAAAGAACATTTCTCCATTTTCCAGCCCTCAGGCTCTAAACCCACCAGGCACACAGCCCGACTTGTACACTACTTGGGTTTTCCCCACTGGCCCGGCTCCCCCACCAGCCACGTGATCCGCGGTCCGTTATGGGAATGAACCAGTTTTCCAATTGGTGGCTCCAAAAACTACCTTAGAGCCTTCGACTCCTAGAGGGAATTTTCCTTCCATCCCACGTCTAGGTACTTCCCTCATCACCGGCCAAATGCATGAGGCAAAGTAGAAATCCACAGAGCAAATCCATAGAGGTGGACCTGGTTACTAAAGATGGGGGGTCTCCCACCTCCAGCTCCCGCAATCCATACCCGGCCATTTCTCTGGAAACTAATCAACTCTTTTCTGAAAGCTTGGCAATGTAGATTACTGGGTAGACATATGTCACATCTCCTCTACATGTCTTGACTTCCCCTATGTGCTGGACTTGAACATACTTTTACTTCTGGCTAAGCCTATTACTCTAGGCCTCCCACTACTTCAGTAGTCCAATCCCCACTTTAACACAAGTCAGGGTGAAACATGGGCCCTTTAGAAAGAGCAGAACTCACCCTCTGGTTGCAGGTGCCCCACAGGCGAATCACAAAATCTTCTTGTTTCCCATACTCTTGGACAAAATAAGGCAGCTTCTCCACTAGCAGTAGCCAGGGGGTTGCCCCTGGAAATGCAGGCACAACCTTCCTGCCCCATCCCCTGAGGGATGGGGCACAGAGACTCGAATCAGCAGTCTCCACCACTTTAAAAATAGCTCACTGTGTCTCTCTTTGGGTGGAAACACACACCTTTTCCCTAAATGTAGCCCTATGTCAGGGCTGAGGCTCCAAGAGCCTAACACAGAGCTGCTGTGCTCCTCTCACAACAAGCTCCAAACTCCAACTGACCTACAGACTACTGTTCAAACCTCCCAACATTCTACTCCAACTCCCTGCTGCAGATTCCACTGTGGCTCATGCAGCTGCGACAGTTCTATGGTGATGTCATCTCTCAGTCTCAGCTGAGACTGAGAACAGAGTGAGACAGTGTGAAATCCATTTAACTGGAGTTTCACAAGCTGCCTTCCCTGCCTACCACTAGGTCTTACTGGGATTCTAGTAACCCCGGGTAACAAGGGGGTTACACCTATCCTGGTTGGTTCACTGACCATTTGCAGCAGGAAGCTGTCCTGGAAGGCATCCAGCAGTACCTGTTCCCTTCTGTTCCTGGTTATTGGGGTACTCCAGTCCACTCCTGGCATGTTGAAGTCCCCCACAATCACCACACTACCCTTCTCGCAGGTCCTTCTGATCTGTCCCTCTAGTTCCCTGTCTGACTTCTCCATCTGAGATGGCAGCCTGTACACCACTCCCATTCTGAGAATCCTATTCTTGAAATCCTGGATTGTCTATGTTGTTAGTTGTACAATTCTCCTTTTTAAACAAGTGTCCTCATTTTATGTTACTGTTACCTAGTGAAACGTTTGCCTTTGTTTTGACTCCGCACCCTGTGCGTGCTTGGATTGCATAACTATTGTTAAAATTTATGCCTGGAGACAGTTTTTAATTGTTTTTTGCTGTATCTGTATCTGTGGAGCATATCTGCATTCTTGTTTGTGTCATACTTGACATGGAACTTATGAAACAGCTTTCTGCTCAAAGATGTTAATCCAAGATCTCAATAAATGAAATAAATAAATTAAATTGTGCTTACACAACTGGATGAGATGATGCTTGTGTGAGTTGATTACATTGTGGCTATTCGCCTCTCTATCCATGGGATATACCACCCTGTAGGGGTACGAGGCTAGGAACCCTGAAGGAGGGTACCCCCCCATAGGTGCCATGGGAATGATTCTGTTGGCTAAAGGTAGCTTAGGAAGAAGCCCTTGGGTAAGAGAGATGAACCACTGGAAGAGGAGGGGTGGATGGTGGGACAACGAGAAACGAATCCTGGGGAGGCCCAGGATGATTGACCTTATAAAGCTTGATGGGGGGGGTGACGTAGTTGCTCTGCCCATTGAACCTCAGGCTTAAAGCCTTCCCATTCAAGTGTGCTTACACAGCTGGATGAGATGATGGTTGTGTGACTTGATTACATTGTGGCTATTCGTCTCTCTATCTGTGGGATATACCACCTGTAGGGATACGACACAAGGAACCCTAGAGGAGGGTTACCCCTATAGGTGCTGCAGGAATGATTCCATTGGCTAAAGGTGGCTTAGGAAGAAGCCCAAAAAGAATACCCATTCGGGTGTTGAGCATCGAGAAGGGAGAAGTAGAAGATTTCTAGACTGGAAATAAATGTGACAGACATAGGTAAGAATGACAAGAGAAGATGAGGAAAGGTGAGGATGATAAATAAAAGGAAAAGTGAGAAGATGAATAAGGGTGGACTGCCTAAGGAGAGAGGAAACAGCTGGGGCCACCATCTGACTCAATCCAACAGCGGAACCTAACTAAGGAACCTAAGAAGCACTAACCTAACTAATATTATGACCATTGGCATGGAGGAGAGGAAAACTCCCCTTTGAGGAGGAAACCTCTGGGGATGCAAGGCCTAGGTCGCTTTCCCTCCAGGCTGAAAGACGTTTGATTAAGTACGTTTGTCGGCACCGCTACAGCAATTTAAAGTAGAGATCTAGGAAGTAGGAACATTTTTGATTGCAGATGAAACTCTCGCTCCGACTTCCTAAATGGATAGCCGTCTAGGGATGCGAGCGATGTTTACAGCTAGATGCTCAAAAGCCAGGAAGGAAGTATGATGATGGAGAGAAGCCTGGAAGGTTGAAGATGAGACATGAAATGAACACCAAACGGTGATGGAGAGTGCCTGTCAGCCCCTAGCAAAAGGGCAATGGACCTGGAGACATGTTTGTGAGTGGAGAGCAGGTTGAGCCAAGGTAGCATGGACCCAAGAGGGTTATGCTTGATTAGTCGATGTGATGAAATAGACCTACATGAGGGCTGGATGAGTGAGGGATACCCAGATACGGGCATGAGAAGACTGATGGTGATAATGACTGCAGAAGAGCAGGGGTTCCATGAAGTAGCATAGGATTCGATGAGAGGTATACTCGATTAAGCGATGTAAAATAGATGAACCATGAGGTCAGAATGAGTGAAGGATAACCACATTCATGCACCTGAACACATATGGGCTAAAGTAAGAGAAGGATGCAAGTAGGGGAAGGTGATGGCAGGATAGGAAAAAAAAAACGAATAAAGCACAGATCAGAGAAGAAGCATAACGGAGGGAGGAACAAGGAGCAGAGGCGACGAGGACCCACCAAAGGGAAGCACAGCCACTGAGCACACGCCGGAATGGAAAGCAAAGCAGAGGAAAGCAATGATGGAAAGCAAATGAATCAAGGCCAGTAGCATGGTGCTGGGCAGAGCAGGCGAGCGAGAAAAAATAACGAAGGGAAGAGTGCCGGTGGCAACTGAAGACGGTCAGAACGAAGGCAGATAAATGGACTTTAACTGAGGAACCATAAAAAGGCAATGAAAGGCAGAGATGAACACAACCAAAATCCCAGGCACAGCTCAGCATGCAAGCAGCAAAAAACAGGAGGAGCATACCACTCAACTGACCTCGAGTAGCAGAGACATCCCTGAGAGTGCTACAAAATAATGCACTGCCCCTCAGAAGCTGAGGTAAAATGACCAAACGTGGGGATTGCAAGCACACAGAAATGGCACTCAGGAAACGTATGGACCCGCTCAGCAGCAGAAAATGCATCCTATACAAATCCCCATAGACAAGCAGCAGGCTGAGCAACCATACCAAACGACACAGTACGTACCCGAGGCAGGGAATGGGTCCCTAATAATAGGAAGCCTTGTCCCCAAATGAAGAGGTGAAAAGGTTGAGAAGGTTGAGGAGGAGCACTGCAGGAGAAGGCCCCGAAAGGGCGAGGCATGGAGATCCCACGAGGAACAGCAAGCAAGGAGCGGGAAGCAGATGGAACCCAGGGCAACGAGGGAGAGAGAGCAAAGCATAGGAGGGGATGGAAATTGGGGACAGGCAGAGACTACTACGAGGCACAGAGCGAGGAACGGAAAACATTTGGCAAAGGATGAGCAGGGAGAGCGGCCCAGAACAGCAGCGGGAAACAATGAGAAGGGCAGGGAGAGGGAGCGCAAAGCTCCAGCAGAACAGAGCAACCAACAGCGATGGGCGAGAAGCAGTGGCGAGGGAGAGAGGGGCAGCTACAGGTTTCAAGGGGAGGGGAACAACAAAGGAAAGTGAGAGATCAGACAGCACCATGGAAGAAAGAGCGGGGGGGGGAGGAAAACAGAGATGGCATAACCCAGGAGGAGCCATGAAGCGATGAAAGGAAGAAAGCGAGCCATGGAAGGCATGGTGGAACCCAGCAGAGGGATGAAGGAGGAGGATGAGGAACCACCGGGAGCACTGGCAAGGGGAGACAAAACAGGTACAAATGCCGACAAGCGGCAGCATGAAAGGGGAAGAGGCAGCGGGATGTGTGTGTGTGTGGGGGGGAACAAGACAACCGAAAGGATGGCATTAGGAACTAAGGAGCACAAAATGCCATGCAACAAACCGCAAATCAGATATGAAAGGAGTTTGCATGGAGCCAGTGACTAGAGGCTCTGAGGAACATAGCAAACACAGAGAATCGAGAAATAGGGAGATGAGCGAGGGAGAGGCAGTGCCTCCGGCTGCAATGAGAAACGAATCCTGAGGAGGCCCAGGATGACTGACTTTATAAAGCCTGATGGGGGAGTGACGTAGTTGCTCCGCCCATTGAACCTCTGGCTTAAAGTCTTCCCATTTTTAGTCCCAGGTCTATTCCTTTGAATTTAACGTGCAAATGGTTCCAGGCTAATTATGCACGTTATGCAGTGTTCAGTTTGCTCCAGGGCTATGTTTTGAATATCTGGCCCCAGGTGCTCTAGGGTCCTGTTAGTCTTATTGACTAAGTTTCAATAAAACGTTTACTGTGATCTGGGATATAACCCACTGAAACTACAGTAAGTCTAATTTCCAGTGGAGTTCCAGGTTGAAACAACAATGCCCCCCCCCCCCCAAATGCTTATTTCTTTTTCATTTTCAGACATGAAATGGAACACTTTGCATGCCATATATCTGAGATCAATGTCATGGCGTCACAACATGTGGAAGTGCACTATGATGTCAGATGACAATACTGTGGTTAAGCCTGTCATTTTTGAGTGAGCTCAGTTATGTGTGAATAGATTCCAGTATGATCAAGGTAGAGAAAGAGCAAACTCTGATAATAGATGCTTCCGAATACTGAGATTTTTTTTACATTTTCACTCTTCCTCCTCAGAATGTACAAGATGTTACACTGGCTGCAGCTTGTGCTCCTCCTGGTGGTGGAAGAAATGAGATCAGCCCACGACTTCTTAAACATTTCTGCATGATTGTCCTACCGCAGTCTTCAACACAGTCACTGCAACATATATTCCAGGTAAAACAACGTCTGTGTCCATCAGTTTACGTATTTATTAAAATGATATTTTAGCAGGATATTCCAGTTAAACTAGATAGCGTGTGTACAGTTGGTTCCTGCTGAAGACAAATGTATGATCACAGTACATTACATAGAGTAAGGCAATACAAACACATTGTGTTTATTATTCCCATGTACCCCAAGACGACCATGGCAACTAAACAAGATTAGGTCCCACATTCTGGCTGGGATTCGGGGATCTGTCAGCTGTTTACTTGCTTCCTTATTGTCTGCCTCTGAACAAGCAGGAAATTAGGGACTCTGAGAAAGGGAAGACTGCAGATTTTACCGTATGAAACAGATTTCCACTATCAGCATAGGTATAGTCACCCCCACTTATGCATTTTTCTAATTGTGTCTATTAAATAGATGGGAACAGATTGGGCTTCGGTTGATCATAACAACAGCCTAGTGGAATTCAAAAAGGGAAGTAAGGGTTTCATTCTCCTCAGTAACCAAGGTACCCACATAGCAGCAGCAGTAGACAACATTGACTGGAAATTGGTAAATATAAACATACTATAAAAATGCTAAAGATTGAATCATGTTTATACCTCCTTGCAAAAAAAAAGGCAAATAGATTATGTCAGATTTAATAGGATTCAACCTGTTTCCTCAAACGATTAAAAAAACAAACAAAAGGAAAGTTTCATGTAATAGTTTTGAACTGAAGCTGGGGAGGGGGGAGAGACATAACAGAGATAAAAAAATAAAGGTACCATTAATTTTAGCCCTATAAATACCTTTTATTTGGGGGGTATCCAGCAGCTTTTCCAGTGGCCCACTTAGAAACATAGAATTTGTCTGCAGAAAAGCACCACTTGGCCCACCCAAACTGCACAGATGTTCCCTGCCTAATCTGTCTCCCCAGACTCTAACTGGACTCTGTTGACTCTCCCTCCTCCCTGACTATTTTCTGATATATCTCTATGTCTATCCCATGCATTCTTAAAGCCCAGCTTTGTTTTCACCCTTACCACTTGTGCTGGCAGTCTGTTCCAGGTGTCTACCAGCCTTTTAGTGAAGAAATATTTCCTCACATCTCATATATCAGTCTGCGGCACAGCAAGGGTTAAATAGCCCCCCTCCAGCTTCATCCCGTGCCACCTGGTCCTGGTGCTTTTTCTCATTTGAAAGAGACCCCACTCCTGCACCTTGTTTATCCTTGTGAGGTACTTGTGGGTCTCTATCACTTCTCACCCTCCTCTCTTACAGGATGTACATGTTACATTACAGAACAGTTAGCCTTATGTCCATAGTGGGGAAATTACTGGAGACCATCTAAAGGAAGAAGCTGGTGGCATTCCGGGAAGTAAACGGCCTTCAGGATGTCCGGCAACATGGGTTCGTCAAGGGGAGATCTTGTCAAACTAACCTAGTTGAATATTTTGACTGGGTGACAAAAGCTCTAAATTGGGGTTGGCCGGTTGACGTCCTGTATCTGGACTTCTGCAAGGCATTTGACTTAGTGCCGCATGGGAGACTGATGGGCAAACTGATGAACCTGGGTGTAGGGGTGAAGTTTGTACAGTGAATAGGGAACTGTCTGAGCAACAGAGAGTAGAGGGTGGTGGGGGGTGGGGATTCTTGACACCCAGGAAGGTCACCAGTGGGGCCCCTTAAGGATCGGTTTTGGGTCCACTGCTATTCAATGCTTTCATAGTGGACATAGCGGAGGGAGTTAAGAGCAAGATGAGTCTGTTCACCGATAACTCCAAATTATGTGCGGTGGTGGACAATGAGGAAGGGAGGAGGGTACTCCAGGAGGATCTGGAAAGGTTTGGACAGTGGTCAAACAAGTGTCAGCTGGGATTCCATGCTAGGAAGTGCAGTGTGCTGCATTTCTGGGTCAGGAACCCAGGATACAGTTACCACATGGGGGGAGCAGATATACATCTCTTGAGGAGGAAAAGGATCTAGGTGTGGTGACCACAGGGAATATGAATCATTCAGTACAGTGTAGAAAAGCAGCAGCAGTGGCAAACAGAATGCTGGGGTGCATTGCAGGAGGGGTCACTTTAAGGAGGGAGGAGATTATTCTGCCACTGTACAAATAGTTGGTGAGGTCGCACTTGGAGTACTGTGTGCAGATCTTCCTGAACTAAAAGTCTCCACCACTCATTCACACTAATGGGACTATGCTGGAGGTGCTAGAACCCAGCAGGAGCCAAAAATCTTCAGGAGGATTGGTGCTGAGGTAGGACCGCACATGTGTGGCGCCTCAAGGCTGACTCGCGCCGTATAGGCTATCTCGGCGTCGACCCTCCAACTGCTTTAGTTCCTTTTTTCCCGCCGTTGAGTGCGCTTCAGTGATGACATTGCTCGCCCACCGGGAGTCAGATCTTCACACCTATACAACAGCAGCTTTAGTCATTCAGTATTTATTTTAGTAGTGATTTCAGTAGTTTATTTATTTACAAAAAAAAAAGTTAAGTTAGAGAAAACAAAAGAAGACTTCTTCAGCCTGCCGTTGACGGAGTCGACCATGAACGGTGCTGATGACAATAGGGAGACTTCGCATGAAAGCTGTTTTGACAGCAGGGCTGAGTCTGGTCCACTGCTCTCTTCAGAGTGGGGGTCTGACCATGGGCAGTCCAGTGCTCAGGAGGAAGGGCGGTCCTTCTGAAAGCACAAAAATAAGCAGTCTTATTCCTGATCCTGATCGGGGACTCAGCGCCACTTGACCTCGTGCTCTTCTTCCTATCATCAGTCGAAGAAGAAGTGGTACCGCTCAAAGTCGCTCTCTGGTATGTCTCCATGGAGGTCATCGGTAACAGGGAATGGTAGGCTAACTTCAACTCCTCCAGGGTCTCCTGTGGCCTCAGTCTCTGGCGGCCATGATCCCCAGCTCTGGAGCTCCTCCCCGCCCCCAGGGGTTCCTCCGGTGAGCAATTTCATCATTGGGCCACTCTTATGGAGCAGTGGGTTCAGCGGTTGTCCCAACTGCCCTTGCTGATGGACTTGATCCTGGGGACTTTGGGCCACGGTCGGAGCGGTTGGGTCAGCTTGATCACGTGGTACCTTCTTCAGTGCCCTCGACACTGCTCCCTCGTGCCTTTCCCTCTCACATGGCTGCGGCGCAGGAGCCTGCACAGGTACTGCATTCTCCCTCTAATCCCCTTCACACTTTCAGGTCTCCGGTGGTGTTGCGGCCTTTAGTAGTCCTGGTGTTGGGGTTGGAGACTCCAGCGCCAGCACTGGTCGTCCGGCACCAGCTGTGGTTCCGCATCAGGTGCCAGGGTTCTCAACTCTGACTCCGGGGGTGGCACCTCTGGCACTTCCTCCTTCTTTTCCGATCTTTGCTAACTCTTCTGTGATAGAGAGAGATTTTGACGAGTCTGATCCTGATCTACACCTGACACATGACGTGGACGAAGACTTATATTATGGGCTAGAGAGTAAGCCCTCTAATTTAGCTAAGACTGTGGTCAAAGATCTTTCCTTTAAGTCTCTGCTGAAGAATATGAATTCCACCCTGGCTCTCCAGACTTCTTCGGTGGATCCTGGGAAGCTTTTGCGCCTGCAATACCTGCATGTTCCTGAAATTCCTGTAGACCTGACACTGCCAGTGCAACCCTCTTTTGAGACTTTTTTACGAGTGGTGTGGGACAGACTGGCGCTTATTCCTTCCGTGGTTAAGTTTATAGATAGGAAGTGCGTTCCCCCAAAGACAGGCCAATACTTGCTTCTCAGCCCCTCGCAGATGCCCTGGTGGTTCTGGCAGAGAACAACAAAGCCATGCTCCCCCCAGGAATCTACAGCCTGTCCGGTGAATAAATAGTCCCATAAAGTCGACAATCTGGGGAAACGAATGTTTGCTATAGCAACCCTGGGCATGCGCATATCTAGCTACTGAGGCCATTTCTCTCAGTAAGAGTATACCCTCTGGCATTTGCTCAAGACAGCAGTCAAAAGCCTCCTGGAGTCAGACACTAACACCAAGCTCCTGCAGACCATTACTAGGGGTATAGAGTCCAACAGTCAGCAGCTGAAAGATGCTATGGATGCCTTTTATACTGCCTCTAGGGCAGCGGCAGCCAGGATTTGTACCCGGTGATATTCTTGGCTAAAGACTTCAGGCTTCATGAATGATGCTCAGCAGAGAGTCATGAATTTTCCCTTTGACGGTATTTATTTGTTTGGCCCACAAGTGGAGCAGGCACTGGAGGACACTCAGAAAACCAGGACTGCCTTTAAGACTGCAAGACCAGCTCCTGCTGCCCCTCAGAGGGACGAAAATCGCCGACAGTTTCATAACAGGCACGCCTGTCAAGGTAAAGGCCAAGGAACTTTTAACAAGAACCAAACCCCTCAGCCGCAAAAGAAAATGCAGCAGAAGGCACAGGCCCCAAAGGTGCCCAGTGCCACCCTCTGAGGAACCGGCCCACATCCCACCTCAGCTGCCTGAGGTGGACACCTCTTCAGCAGTAGGAGGTCATCTGACTCAGTTTTATGACCAGTGGAAATCTGTCACGATGGACAAATGGGTCCTCGGGATTATTCGAAAGGGATACTCTCAGTTTTACAGAGACTCCCCTGGATCTTCCACCCAAGTGGCAGCCCCAGCTGTTTGCCACTCATTCAAACCTCCTTGCTTCTGAAATTCAGGGCCTTCTGAAAAACAGGGCAGTATAAGTGGTTCTGCAGGCAGAATAGAACACAGGGTTCTACTCCCATTACTTCCTAGTTCCAAAGAAAACAGGCAGCATGTGCCCTATTCATGATCTAAGGAAGTTGAACAAATATCTATTCAAAGAAAAGTTCAATATTATCTCTCTGGGAACTTTCCTACCTCTCATTCATCAGTATGACTGGTTGGCATCCCTGGACATGCAGGATGCCGACCAGCACTTTACTGTGCACCTGAGCCACCACAAGTACCTCCGCTTTGTGGCTTTGGGTCAGCACTACCAGTTCATAGTCCTGCCTTTTGGGCTCTCCTCAGTGCCACGAGTCTTTATGAAGTACTTCGCTGTACTCTCAGCACATCTCAGAAAACTGAGCATTCAAGTGTACCCGTACCTGTATGATTGGCTCCTAGTGAGCTCATCCAGACAGGAAACACAGGAAGTGGTCTCCACAGCTTCCAAGTTTCTCATATCCATGGGGGTGCTACTGAACCTGGAAAAATCACAGCTTTAGCCCTCCCAACAACTTCTGTTTGTAGGGGCTCTTCTGGACTCTTGCAGAGCAAGGGCCTTTCTTCCAGAGGACAGGAGGAACGACATTCTCCAGATGGCTCGCTTTATCAAGGAAAAAAACTCGGTTCAATCTCTCTCGATGCAGCGGATGCTAGGTCTCATGGCAGTGTCCATATTCACGGTGCCCCTAGCCCGTCTACAAACATGAAAACCACACAGTGGATGCTCAGCACTCAGTGGTCTCCAACCATGCACCTGCAATCCTTCCACATCAAGGTGACAGAGCCTCTAACGAGATCACTCACTTGGTGGACTCAAGGAGGACAACCCTTTCCAAAGTTTTCCTTTGCCCCACTGGAAACGCAGATCACCATCATGGATGCATCTCTGACTGACTGGGGAGCTCACTGCTAGGAACTCCACACCCAGGGTCTGTGGATCCAGGAGGAGTCCTATCTATCCATAAATGTCTTGGAGATTAGAGCTGTCCTGTATGCTGTCCGAGCTCTGAAGGATGTCCTCTGTCACAAAGTAATACTCCTTCACACGGACAACAAGGCTGTGATGTACTACATCAACAAGCAGGATGGGGCGCACTATTACCCTCTGTGCAGGGAAGCCATGAGAGTGTGGGAGTGGTGCCTCGAGCATGAGGCCCTGATCGAGGCAGTCCACCTGCCAGGAATCCAGAACGATCTGGTGGATCACCTCAGCAGAACAGAAGTGGATCCACATGAGTGGTCACCCGACTCAAGCGTCGTGCAGCCATTATTCGAAGAGTGGGGCACTCTGGACCTGGACATTTTTGTGTCCACACTCAGTGCAACATTGCCTCTATTCTGCTCCAGAAATCCAGACGCTGGCACTTTCTGTCAGGATGCATTCAGACTGCGGTGGACAAGACACTTTCTGTACGCATTTTCTCCTCTTCCATTAATTCAGAGGGTACTGCTCAAATTGGAGGCGAAGGGGGCAGCATGATTCTCATTGGCCCGTACTGCCCTCATCAGATATGGTTTCCGTTAATCAACATATTGCTGGAGGTCCCTCCAAGGCAGCTCCCCCTAAAAATGGATCTCCTAACACAGGGACCAATGGTCCATCCCAATCTGTGATCCATTAATCTCCATGCCTGGCTGCTGAGGCGACAGAAGTGGGTAGGTTTAACGTCTCTCAAAGAATCTCAGAAATCCTCTTAGCTGCACATAAGCCACCCACTAGGAAGACTTACACGGCGAAATGGAAATCATTTTCCATTTGGTGCACAAAGTCCACCCTGGATCCCTTTGTTTGCCCACCAAGTAGATTGTTGGAGTACCTACTAGACCTGTCAAATGCAGGACTGCAATATTCGACAGTAAAGGTACATCTCTGTGCGATTTCCGCCTACCATGAGCCAGTGCAGAATATGTCACTGGCTCAGTTGCTGCTTGTCAAGAGATTTCTTAAAGGTATCCTACACTCTAGGCCCCCAAACAGGAGACCGGTGGCCAAGTGGGATATCAGTATTGTGCTAGACATGCTCACCCATAAGCCCTTTGAGCCTCTAGCAACCTGCGAATTGAAGTTTCTGACCTAGAAGGCAGCCTTCCTAGTGGCCATTACCTCTGCTCGCAGGGGCTCTGAACTACATGTCTGGGTCACAGACTCCCCCCCCCAACATGGTATTTCACTGGAACAAGGTGGTTTTCAGAACTCACTCTAAATTCTTGCCTAAGGTAGTCTCAGAATTTCACCTTAACCAGCCCTTGGTCCTTCTGACCTATTTTACCAGTTTCCAGAATGAAGGGGAATGCATCTTTCACGCCCTGGATGTCAAGAGAGCTTTGCAATTCTACATCGACAGAACGAAAGGGATTCGCAAATCCAACAACTCTTTGTATCGTCCAGCATGACCCGGCTGGGTCAGCCTGTAGCCATCAGATGCATTTCAGCATGGTTAGTAGCGTGCCTTCGCCATTGCTACTCGATGGCGCAAGTCAAGCTGGAAGGCCGTGTCGCCCACTCTAACAGAGCCGGTCACAGTATCCTGGCAGAGATTCAGAATGCCCTATCATACACATTTGCAATGCGCCACTTGGTGCCTCTGTGCACACTTTTGTGAAACACTATGCTCTGGATGTCCATGCCAGACAGCACCCTTCTTTTGGCAGGACAATCCTTAATGGACTTCTGTCCTGAGTGAGCTCCTTTTTCCTGCCTCCCTGCTTGGGGGATTGATTTCAGCTTGTTTCTCTCCCATTAGTGTGAATGAGTGGTGGAGACTTTCAGTCCAGGAAGATATGAAAATTACGTACCTACTGTAATTCTTGATCTTCTTGGATGAAGTCCCCACCACTCATTCACATGCCCACCCGCCATCCCCTGAGCTCACTCATCCTGTTTCTGGTCTTCACTCCCTCATTGGCTGGGTTGTGAAGATGCTGTTGAGTTGACCCTTCTTACATGGGTCATACGAACTATCTTATGTCCAGGTTTGGTTAGTTTCCTAGATTAGTTTACGCTGCACCTCCTCGGTAAAAAAAGGTACTGAGGCATTTGGAGGGTTGACGACGAGATAGTCTATATGGCATGAGCCAGCCTCGCAGAGCCATGCATGCACAGTCCTACCTCAGTGCCAGCCCTTCTGAAGATTTTTGGCTGCCACTGGGTCCTAGCACCTCCAGCATAGAACCATTAGTGTGAATGAGTGGTGGAGACTTCATTCAAGAAGATCAAGAAGCATAGAAGTTAACTGCAGATAAGGACCGCTTGGCCCATCTAGTCTGCCCATTTCCCTACCTAATGGATAAGCTGCAGATCCTAGTTAACCAATAGCCTACTTCCTCCTACCCCCACTAGAATTGCCTAATGTCTGTCCCATGCATTATTGAATTCCCCCGCTATTTTTGACTCCACCACCTCCTCAGGAAGGCCGTTCCATGTATCCACAGCACCTCTGTGAAAAAATACTTCCTCACATTATCTTTGAGCTGTCCCTCCTCTATCTTCAAATTGTGCCCCTTGTTCTTGCACATCTCTTTTTCTGAAAGATGCTACCCTCTTGGACTTCCCTTGAGGTACTGGAAAGTTTCTATCATGTTCCCCTCTCCCTCCTTTCCTCGAGGGTATACATATTAAGCTCCTTTAATCTCTCTTTGTATGTCTTCTGATGCAGACCCTGCACCATTTTAATTGCCCTCTTCTGGACAACCTCCATCCTGTCTATGTCTGTGTGGAGATGGGGTCTCCAGAACTGCACGCAGTACTCCAGATGGGGTCTTACCAACTTTCTGTACAGAGGGATAACAACTTCCTGTTTTCTACTAGTGATGCCTCTCCCTATGCATCCCAGTATCCTACCAGCTCTCCTTACTGCCTTCTCACATTGCTTGCCCACCTTTAGGTCATCTGATATAACTACCCCCAGGTCCCTTTCCATTTTTGTTGTTGTTAGTATCTCACCCCCCATTGTGTACTCTTGCCCTGGGTTTTTGTTTCCCAGGTGCATTACTTTGCACTTCTTTGCGTTGAATCTAAGCTGCCATACATTTGACTACTCCTCCAACCTTGCCAGGTCCCTTCTCATCCTTTCCACCCCACCTTCTGTATCGACCCTGTTGCAGATCTTTGTGTCATCTGCAAAGAGACATACTTTTCCTTCTAGTCCCTCCACAATGTCACTTATAAGGACATTAAAGAGGACTGGTCCCGGTACTGAACCCTGCTGTACTCCGCTAGTAACCCCCTTTCTTTTAGAGTGGACTCCATTTACTGTTACCCTCTGTGTCCTGTTGTCTCGCCAATTTTTTACCCAGGCTACCACCTTGGGACCCACTCCAAGGCTGGCTAACTTGTATATTAATCTTTTGTGTGGGACTGTGTCAAATGCCTTGCTAAAGTCTAGGTAGGCCATGTCCACAGCCCCTTTCTGGTCTACTACTTTGGTCACTCAGTCAAAGAAATCTATTAGATTCACCTGACATGACCTTCCCACTGTGAATCCATGCTGCCTTGGGTCCTGTGCCCTGCTGACCTCTAGGTACTCAACGGTTCTTTCCTTCAGAAGTGATTCCATCATTTCCCCTACCACTAAGGTCAAACTAATAGATCTGTAATTTCCTGCATCTGCCTTGCTCTCACTTTTGTGAAGTGGAATCACATCCGCCCTCCTCCAGTCCTCAGGTACCACCCCATCCTCCCATGATTTGTTAAAGAGGGTAGTCAGTGGTGTCACTAGTTCTACCCTTAGTTCTTTTAGAATTCTTGGGTGAATCCCATCAGGCCCCATTGCTTTGTCCACCTTCAGTTTTAAAAGTTCTTTCAGAACCCTTTCTTCTGTGAATGGACTGGTATTGACACCCCTATCCAGAGTGTTTCTGTTGCTTGGTTTAAGTACCTCCCCCTCTTCTTCTTTTGTGAATACTGAGCAGAAGTATTCATTCAGTATCCCTGCTTTTTCACTGTCACCCTCTGCTCACATTCCCTCCCCTTTATTAAGCCTCAGTATCCCTCCCTTGGTCTTTCTTCGCTCCCTAATGTACCTATAAAAGGTTTTATCACCCTTCTTAATGGAGTTGGCTATCTTTTCCTCAGTTTGGGCCTTTGCTATTCTGACTGCCTTCCCTGCCTCCTACTGCTTTAACTGATATAGTTCTGTGTCCTGCTCCTCCTGTGTTTCCTTGTATTTTCTGAATGCTATCTTTTTCTCTTTAACTTTCCCTGCCACCTTTTTTGAGAACAATAGTGGCTTTTTCCTTCATTTTGTTTTGTTGATTTGCTTTACACAAAGGCCTGTTGCCTCTGTGATGGCAGTTTTGAT
Source organism: Neoceratodus forsteri (assembly GCA_016271365.2). Taxonomy (NCBI): domain Eukaryota; kingdom Metazoa; phylum Chordata; order Ceratodontiformes; family Ceratodontidae; genus Neoceratodus; species Neoceratodus forsteri. The sequence continues at coordinate 246,116,132 of CM057451.1, forward strand.
TTTTCCCCATTGTTCTTCCACCCTTCCTTCTTGTCTGTTTGCTAGTGCTTTTCTGAGGCACTCTCCCATTTTGCCAAAGTCAGCTCTCCTAAAGTCCAACACCCTTACTTGTGTATGGCTTGACTCTACACCTGAGTTTATTGTGAACCAAAAAAACTACGAAATAGCACGCTCAAAACCTTTGCATAGCTCAAAATGCAATTCACATTTCTGGAGAAGGGTGCTACTGGTGTGCGGCATCCAGTGCACCCCCCCCCCCAAAAGAAACATGGCATTTATTCAACATTCAAACATTTTAACTGCCTAATGGCTTTTCTTACTTTAAACTCCATGTAAAAGGGGGTCCTCTTAGTTTTCAGATTGGAATTCCAAAGTGAGCAAGCTACACCACCCCTGCACGGTGGGACCCTTTCGGTGTTGTCCCTACGCTAGCTTCTTAGCTCTGAAATGCCTGCAGTGGCTACTCATAATTATAGAGTGCTGCCTAAATTGGCTTAAATCACATGGCCTTATTGGTTCCTTAAGTTAATTCCACCCAGGAATTTCCAAAAGAGGTGGGAGGGAGCATTTATTGTGAACCACACTGTTTGGTGGTCGCTTGTTCCCAGATGGCTACCTACTTCTAAATCTGAGATCCCTCCGCATCCCCATTTGAAAGTACGAGGTCTAAGATTGCTCTCTCCCAAGTGGGTTCCACCACTAACTGTCTGAGGCATGCCCCCTGTAGGGCATCGAGAATTACCCTGCTCTTGGATGTGGCTGCAGTAAAGGTGCTCAGTTAACATCTGGCATATTCAGATCCCCCATCAACAATATCTCTCCTTTCAAACACCATGAAGTCTTGCTGTAATTAGGACTATAGCAGTCAGCCTCAGCCTCTGAACTGCCCCGGAGAGGAAAGGGTTAACTCCAGAGAAGTCTGGAGTTCCACAGCTCGAGGGCGCTGTTCAAAGCTCTATCTGTGCAGTTTGAAGTCAAACTGCCAGATTCTTTACTCCGCTTCACTGAACAGTCGCTCCGGAGATCAGCTCCTTCAGCTTGGTTCACTACGCTGTTTCGGTCGGTTCCTTCGGTTCAGAAACTGGCAAAGTCTCAAAATTACCGCTGGTTCTCGCTTAAGCTCTATCTGGTAAACCGTAAGTAAAACGAAAATTTAGTCTGTGTGGAATAATTATCGGTTCAGTCTGAACCGATCGCTTCTTGTATTTTGGTGAATGTTTAGGCGGTGAGGTACCGGTTCTACGGTTCTAAAAACCCTCGTTTTAATCAGGTTTTTCCATTACCCGTGACACGGTTAGGAACCGATAAGGGTGTCTTGCTCTGTACGGCCTGAAGAAAAGGGCAAGTTTTGGTTAGGCTGGCACTATTTCTAGAAACCCAAAGAAAAACCGGCCTCGGGTTTCAACACTGTGATGTTTGTGGGGAAGCCTTTGCCAAGGCTGACCCACACACCACTTGTGTTTATTGTCTGGGGGCTGACCACCTCCTTTCAGACTGCCAGATATGTAAAATTTTCCCTGCAGCCACCCTGGAGAAGAGATTGGGCCGGCTCAGGGAACGAGAGGCCAAAAAGTCCGCTGACCCGGATGGCCAGCCCGGTCCAGTACCCACTGGACCAGAGGGAGTGCCTTCTGACCAGGGCGTTACTTCCTCGGGCAAGAGAAAGGCTGGTTCAGAGGAACCAGCACCAGCAAAAAAGACAAAGAAATCAGCAGGTTTGGAGTCTAAGATAGTTTCTCCAACTGTTGCAGAAATAGCAAAAGCCATACAGATTGTTCAGTCTTTGTCTCAGGGACTTGGAGCCTCCACAAGTGGCAGAGGGTGGCTCGTCCAGGTCCAGGGGTTCAAGATTATGTTATTGAGGAGTTTTATGAACCACAGGGGAGGGAGGAGGAATTTGATCAGTGCATTTGTGACTGGGAAGGTCTGGACGTGCCCATTGAACCGACATTTCTCCAGACAGACCCTTAGAGTCTCCCCTCTGTTGTCTGAGTCCCTTCTCTTTTGTGTTTTATAAAAGGTGGCAGAAACCTCCAGCTCCTTTAGAGGAGGCTGTGGATGAGCAAGAGGAGCCTGATTTTGTTGAAATGATGGATATTCCAGAGTCTAGAAGGTTGTCTATTCCTTTGCATAAATCATTTAGGAAGCAAACAACAAAGATTTTAAAAATCCTCATTCTGTCCCTCCTGTAGACAAAAAATGGACAGAAGGTATACGTTATCAGGCCCAGATACAGACTTCCTCATTGAGCAGTGTAGTCATGTAGGTGTTGTTCAAGCTGCAGCCTGTGACAAGGCTAATATTTCCTTGGCATCACATCCCCTGACAAAGATTCAGGAAGATTGATACCATGGCAAAAAGCAATATATGGCAGCTTCTTTGGGACTCAGACAGGCTAATTACATGGCTTATGTGGCTAGATATCAGAAGTCTAGATGGGACACTATTTTGCAGTTAGCCAAGCAGGCCCAGGGTCAGCTGGCTAGTGAGTTGGAACAGGTGGCTGCTGATGGCATTGAGGCCTCTAAAGTTCAATTTCATACTGCTGTTGATGTTAATGATGTTTCTTCTAGGGTCATGGCCACTTCTGTAGCTCTCCGTAGGTTGGCATGGCTCAGATGCACTAATTTGTCCTAAGACTCTCAGGCAAAGGCTATGGATTTCCCTGTAGTAGGTAACTCTCTGTTTGGTGATCATACAGAAAATTACATGAAAAAAATGGATGAATACAGAACTACCTACAAAAGTGCCCAAGCTAAAGAGGCATGCCCCACCAGGCACCCCAGGGGTGAGGTGAGCCTTACCACAGGCCTTTTATCTCAGCTCAATCTTCAGCCTTTGTTCAGAGGGTTTCTTCAGAGGCAGAGGGCATACGGGCTCAGGCAGACCGTCCCCTTCTTCTCAGCCAAAAACAGCTGCCAAGCAGGCACCCTGATGGGGTGCCCAGGGCCGAATCTCCTGTACCGGTGGGGGGCAGGTTGGCCTATTTCAGCCAGAACTGGTTGTCCCTAACTTCGGACAAGTGGGTTCTGGAGGTGGGGGCCAAGGTCTGGTCCTCAGTTTCAAACAGTTCCCAAAGATGAGGGCCAGACATTTCCCACCTGCGAATCCTTTGGAAGCCCTTGCTTTGGAAACAGAGGTTTCTTCTCTGCTGGGATGCAAAGCAGTAGAGAGGGTTCCCCTTTGCCATCAGGGCAAGGGTCTTTATTCAAGGTATTTCCTTACCCCAAAAAGACAGGAGAATGGCGGCCATCTTAGATTTAAGGTTCCTGAACAAGCATCTTCTGAAACCAAAGTTCAAAATGTTAACTCTGGCAATGATTTTGCCTCCTGAGACCAGGAGACTGGCTAGCTTCCTTGACCTCAAGGACGCCTATTTTCATTTCTTGATCAGGCCTTCTCACAGAAAGTACCTCAGGTTCGAACTACCTTCTGGCCACTATCAGTTCAGAGCAATGCCCTTCGGCCTTACCTCTCGCCCCAAGGGTTTTCACAAAATGTCTGGTTGTGGTAGTGGCTCATCTGAGAAGGCAGGGGTGGCTGTTTTTCCTACCTGGACGACTGGCTCATAGTGGGTCAGTCTCCAGATCACGTAAAATCTCACTTGTTGGTCACCCAGCAGCTTCTCACCTCTCTGGGATTCCTGTTGAACCTTCCAAAGTCAGTTCTCGAACCAGTCCAGGTACTAACTTTCACAGGTGCAGAGTTGAACACAAAGTCTGCCAAGGCATATCTCCCCTCCGAGAGAGTGGACAGACTCATTGCCCTGGCATCTTCCTTCACCATGCGGGTCTCTCGGCCAGCAAGGCACTTTCTGCAACTCCTAGGACACATGGCTGCGTCCACAGCTGTCGTGCAGGGAGCAAGATTCCAGATGAGAGACATCCAATTCCACCTGAGATCTTTTTGGTTCCAAAACAAGGACCCCCTCACCAAATTAGTCCCAGTGACAAGATCTCTGATCCTGGCCCTTCAGTGGTGGCAGGACCAGAGCAATCTAACTCAAGGGGTCCCCTTCTTACCCATTCCTCACTCCTCACACTTACCACAGATGCCTCCCTCCCAGGATGGGGCTCACTTGCACCTTTCCACTCAGGGAGTGTGGTCTCCTCAGGAATCTCTGCTCCACATCAACCTTCTGGAGCTCAGGGCTGTCCTCTTAGCTCTTCAGGCCTTTTCAGCTTCTGTCCAGAACAAGGTAGTTCAAGTCAGGACAGACAATACCACAACAATGTGGTACATCAACAAGACAAGGGCACTCGGTCTTCTGCTCATGCCAAGCAATGAAGCTGTGGTCTCTGGCTTACTCCTGAATACCTCCCTGATAGCAGTTCACCTTCCAGGGAAGGACAATGTCCTAACGGATGCCCTCAGCAGATTTCTCAGGGCCACCACTGAATGGGCCCTGAACCCTCTAGTGCTGGGGTCAGTCTTGCCAGATGGGGCACCCTCAGATAGATCTTTTCGCAGCCCCAGACAACCACCAACTTCCTCTGTTTTGTTGCAGACCTCCAGTGTTGGGATCAGTCCCACTGGACGCCTTCCAGTTGGATTGGGAGGGAAATATCTATATGCCTTCCTCCCTTCCCCTCCTTTTCAGGGTACTAGTGAGGATCAGAACTCAGTTCTGAAGGTGATTCTGATTGCTCCAGATTGGGCCAGACAGCCCTGGTACCTCTCCTTCTGTCCTGATTGTCCACCCTCCCTGAGCTTGCCCAGGACCCACGACCTGTTGACCTGTGCACAGGGGAGTGTGGTATCCAACCTCAGTTCCCTCCACCTCAAGGCTTGGTTCTTGAGGAGCTAGAATTGCTGATCTACACCTCTCTCAAGGTGTCTTGGATATTTTGAAGGCGGCCAGGAGGCCTTCTACTAGGGCCACCTATAATTCTAAGTGGAAGAGGTTTTCCATTTGGTGCTCTGGGAAGCAAATCTCCCCAGAATCTGCTGATTTGACTGTTTTATTGGACTATCTGGTCCACTTAAATTCTCTAGGCCTTGCCAGCTACCTTAAGGGTTCATCTGGCAGCAGTCTCCTCTTATGTGTCAGCAGGTAAACCTGCTTCCATCTCTTCTCACCTGTAATTTCCAAGTTTTTTAAGGGGTTACTTCACACTAACCCTCTTTTAGGAACCAGCTCCTGCTTGGGACCTGAATGTTTACATTGCTCAGCTAATGCAACCCCCTTGAGCCCCTGTCTGCAGACCTCAAGTTTTGACTTGGAAGACTGTTTTTCTAGTGGCCATCACTTCTGCTAGACGTATAAGTGAGATGCAAGCCTTGTCAGTGGAAGAAGATTTCATTTCTTTTCATAGGGACAAGGTAGTCCTTAGGACTAATAGAAGGTTTTACCAAAGGTGGTCTCAGATTTTCATCTCAACCAATCCATCTCTCTCCGTATTTTTCACTGAGCATTCCTCTTCAGGGAGAGGAGATTGCACAGTCTGGACGTCAAAAGAGCTCTAAGCTACTATTTGGAGCCACCAAGGGTCATAGGTTTGAACCCTCCAGCTCTTCCTTACCTATGGGGAAGTCGGCAAAGGGAGACCTGCCACTAAGAGGACAATTGCAAGGTGGATTGTCTCTTGTATCCAATTCTGTTACCAAAAACTGGGTAAGAGCCCCACCTGATTGAGGGCTCATTCTACCAGAGGTACAGCTGCATCTCTAGCTGCTAGAGATATTCCCATTTTGAGATCTGTCAAGCTGCTACCTGGAAAACAGTTCACACCTTTACCAAACATTACTCCTTGGATGTTCAATCCAGGAGGATGCCGTTTTGGCACAGCTGTGCTTCAGAGCCTATTTTCCCAAGTGGGTTCTGACCCTCCTCCATGGAGTACTGCTGTGTAATCTGCTATAGTCCTAATTACAGCAAGACTTCATGGTGTTTGAAGAAAAAATTACCACCTTAGTACTTGTTTTCTTCCTGGAGTCTTGCTGTATTAGGACAACCTCCCTCCACCCGCCTCAGAACTCCTCCTTGGGTATGGGGTTGGCAAATTAGTGCAAGCACTGTGTCATGCCTTTTTCTGCTTATTGGGTTTAGGAACTAGGTAATTCTGTTGTTCGTTGAGTGGTAGGTGGCCCTCTCCTGGACTTGAGTCTTTTTGAGAGAGGGGTCTGTTAATGCTTCTTTTCAGTGATGCTAACAATATTTAATAATTTTGTTGCTATTCTGTGATTGTTGTGTGTTTTGTAGTTTTACTACTGGTAGGTAGCCAATGGCTAGTGTAGGGTTTTCCACACAGACTTGCTATATTAGTTTAGCTTCAGAAAGAATCTGGCAGTTTGACTTCAAACTGCACAGATAGAGTTTTGAACAGCGCCTTCGCGCTGTGGAACTCCAGACTTCTCTGGAGTTAACCCTTTCCTCTCCGGGGCAGTTCAGAGGCTGAGGCTGACTGCTATAGTCCTAATACAGCAAGACTCCATGAGAAGAAAAGCAATTACTAAGGTGAGTAATTTTTTCTTTTCTGCCATTCTAATGATTCATTCTATCACTTCCTTGTCCATTGCCTCCTCCTAAGACGGGGATCTGTAAACAACCCCTGTGCAGATTGTGGTGCCATTTTCTGTCTCCAGGGTGACCCACAGTGCCTCTTCCCTTCCCTGTTTACCCTTTAGTTCTGTTGCTTTGATTCCTTCACTTACTGTATGTAGAGAGCTCCTCCTCTTTTACCCTCCCTGTCCCTCCTGTAGATTATGTACACTGGTATGTTGACATCCCAGTCATGGTTCTCTGTGTACCATGTTTCTGTGACTGCCACAATATCCAGGCGACCCTCTTCCATCAAGGTCACTAGTTCAGGGAGCTTGTTACCCAGACTACGGGCATTGGTACTCATCGCCCTCCATTTTTTGATGGCCATATCTCTTTTAGGCCCATCTCTGTCCTAACTGCCTTTGTCTTTTTCTGGATTTACCCCTGTTCTTCTCCCTATTGACTTCTCTATCTTTGTGTCTACCTCGCTAACTACTCTGTTTTGTGTTGGGGGGGCTGGGATTTCCCTGCTTCTCTTCAGTGCCTCCCTCCTTGGCTAGTTTAAATGCTTGCCAATGAAGCATTTAAACCTATCACCTAGGATCCTGGTTCCCCTCCTGGACAGATGCAGACCATCACGCCAGTATAGGCCTGTATCCCTCCAGGTGGACAAACCGTCCCAATGAAGCCAAATCCCTGAGCTCCGCACCAGTTTTTCAACCAGTCATTAAATCCCATGATGTGGAGTGCCCTAGCCTCACCCATGCCATAGACAGGTAGCACTTCTGAGAAGATTACCATGTGTGCCACTTGTCTAAGGCCCCTCCCCAACTCCACAAACTCCTACTCTGATCCCATTCCGATCCAGGTCATTTGTCCCTAGGTCAACAATGACTTCCAGCTCCATTCCCCTGTGCAGCTGCTCCCACAATCCTGAGGATTCACTTTCTGTCCTTCCAAGCCATGGTGCCAGGCAGGCACCTTAACGTTCCCCTGTTCTACCCCCTTAACGATTGAGTCCCCCACCAGGAGTTGTTTCTTTATTTCTTCTGTGGGTCTCCTTTGTGGAGGTTCCCAGCATCCTCCTCAGTCTCCACTGTGGGTGCCTCCACAGAGGAACCACACTCTGCCAGAATGGTGAATGAATTGTGAAGAGGCACACCTGGAGGGATGTGCCTCTGTTTCACCACTCTCACCCTCCCTGAACCCACTCTGGTCCAACTGCTCCTCTTTCTTGGCAACCTCTGAGGAAGTTGTGGTGGCCTGGGTGGTCCCTAGGTGGGGGAGGAGGTTTCCTGTATATTTGCCAGGTCAGCATGGAGACGGGCAACCTTCTCCCTCAGACCAGAGAGGTTCCTACAAATAGGGCACCAAAGCAGCCCCCAGAACATCTCCCAGAAGACTGCCATGCTATGGTCAGTGCATTGCATCACTCCCTACATGTCTGTGTCCCTTTCTCTTTGAGTTGTTTTTTGTTTAGTTTTTTTTGTTAGTGTGTGCAAGCATGTGAGTGTGTTTACCCCTATTAAGTGTGCTGTACCTTTAAGGATATAAACAGGTGTATGTCCTTTGCACTTTTGGGGGTGATGTCAGAATCCCTGATATAAAGGAAATGATGCACTTGGGGTGGGTGGGTGTGAGGGCAGGATGGGTGGGACTTAGCCTGTGCCCTTCAGAAACAATCAGCTACAACTTTGACCCACCACCCCGGTGAGTGCCTGCCTTCCTTTCAGACACCTATTTCACAGAGTTTAAGTAACAGGTCTAGTCACAAATGACTGCAAATAGTCTCCCAGCTAAATTTTCTCCTTGTCAAATAAAAGTTACACTAAGAAAAGTCAACCCCAAAAACAAAGAACCAAAACACTGACTTCTACTTTACTTACACAGGCCCCAGAATTAAGAATTCAATTCAGTGTACTCTATTAAAACACCTCCTTGCTATAAGGAAGCTGGTGGCTGCTCTCCATCTCACCTACAGCAGACAGAGTCCACAAACAACTCCTGTTTTGAATCCACAGTTGCTCAGACCCCTTTCAGTTCCTCCCTTTATCAGGCACCTATTTCACAGAGCTTATGTAACAGGTCTAGTCACAAAAAAAACTGGGTGTTGCATATAAGACTAGTTATATGCTCATGCGATTGGCTAAAATAGCCATTGCGAGGGGGATTCTGCTCCCAACCCTAACCTATGGGGCTCCCTTATTTGGGGCTGCTCATAAAACTGACCTACTCAGATGGGATATTACATATAACAACATATGTCACTATGCCTCTTCTGCTCCTCGGCTTAAACACCACTGTCACCTTTATAATGATCTTGGTTGGCTCTCTTCGTTAGCTAGTAGGAAATACTACCTTGGCTCTCTTATTAATTCGATAATTCGAACTCAAACCCCTAGGTGTCTTGCAGCTATGCTTGTTCCTCAGGACACACTCCATGGTCTACGATCAACTGATAAATCCTTTCTGAATTTGCCGAGGTGCCACACTAGGAAAGGAACTGTTGCATTTGAGCACACGGCTCCACAGCTGTGGAATTCCCTTTCCCTCAACATTAGACTTTCTAGCTCCCACACATGTTTTAAGGGAAAACTGCGCTCAAATCTGCTGATTGCTGATACCTGTTCCTGCTTTCACCCTACCTAATGACTGATGTCTCTGGCCATACAATAGTATTTCCTCACTTCTATATATCCCTCTTACTGCCTCAGCCTGTCCCGGCTCCCTTTCCCTGCCCATATACAATCTTGCACTGCAGGCATCTCCCTTAAACTTACATACACTCATATAATCTAATTTCATGGCTTCCCCTCTTCCTCCTTACTGACCTTTTCTTAATGACACCCCTTGCTCTCAATGGTTATTTCTTCCTTTTGTATTACCTGTTTTTGTTTTTGTGTACCTTGTTCTGTTCATATGATATGTCACCTGATAATTTATTGTCCAAGGTCCTCTCTATTCATTGCATAGGTAGGTACATGTGAACTTATGAATGGTCTACTCTGTATGTCTCTGATATATTGTATCCACATTAACTCATTGTATGTAAAGCGCTTTACTTTGTATGTTCTGATATATTGTATCCTCTTTAACTCATTGTATGTAAAGCACTTATAATTTGTTATCCTGCTAAGTTTCTGCATGTCTGTACTCTCCTGAGTCATGCCTGAAAATAGTCATTTTATGGCTAGTGCACTTACCCGGTTAACAAAAGCTAAATAAATAAAAAATAAATAAAATGACTGCAAATAGTCTCCCAGCTAGATTTCCTCCCTGGTGTAATAAGAATTACGGTAGGTAAATAATTTTCATTTCTAGTGCCCTTACTTAAAGAGGGACGTCAGGCTCCTGGAGGGAGTCCAGAGGAGGGCATCCAAGATGATCCAGGAAATGGGTAAGAAACTCTATGGGGAGAGACTAAGAGAAATCAGCATGTACTCCCTGTAGGATAGAAGGGACAGAGGAGATATTACTGAGACCTTTAAGTACTTGAAGGGCATAAACAAAGTTAGTACTGAGGGTATGTTTAGATTGAAGGGGGAGGGACCACTAGGGGACATAGCCTGAAACTGGTGGTGGTGGTGGGGGGTTCAGGAGGGAGCTGAGGAAGCACTACTTCATGGAAAGCGTGGTGGCAGCTTGGAATATGCTGCCTGAAGAGGTGATCTCGCTGGATTCAGTGGGGAGTTTTAAGAAGGGATGGGATAGGTTCATGGGCAAGGTACAAGTAGGGAAAGAAGTGATAAAGGTGGTGAACTCAGGAAGGGAAAATTTGGCAGGCAGAATGGAAAGGGAAGGGGGCAGCAGCAGTTGTCTGAACTGTGAGCTGTTTTTTTGAGCAGACGCGATAGACCTTGTGGCATAAATTTGCTGGCATTGTTGTGTGTTCGTATGTTGAGATCCATCAGTCTCTCTTTGTAGGGCTTCTAGTGCAACCCCTGCACCATTTTACTTGCCCTCCTCTGGACTGCCTCCACCATGTCTATGTCCTTTCTGAGATGCAGCTTCCAAAACTGGACACAGCACTCGAGGTGGGGTCTCACCAGTGAGCGATACAGTGGCAACACCACTTCCCTTTGCCTGCTGGAGCTACCTCTGCCTTATGCACAAGATATGATAACCCCAAGGTCCCTTTCCTGTGTATTGACTGTCAGCACCTCCCCATCCTATACTCAGCTCCTGGGTCCCATGCCCTAGGTGCATAATTTTGCACTTTTTGGCATTGAACCCCAACTGCCATGCTCTTTACCACTCCTTGCGTTTCCCAAGATCCATGTGCATTCTATCCACCCCTCCCGAGTGTCCACCCTGTTAGAAATTTTCATATCACCCTCAAAAATGCATACCTTCCCTTCCATTTCCTCTGCAGTGTTGCTTATGGAGACATTGAAGAGGACCATTCCCAGCCCCAAGCCCTGTGGCACCCCACTAGTCATTCTCCCATCATTAGAGTGAGTGACATTTACCACCACTCTCTGTCTCCTACCCATTTACCAGTTTCTAATCCAATTCACCACTTTGGATCCCACCGCTAGGCTGCTTATTTTATCAGCCTCCTGTGCAGCACATTGTTGAAGACCTTGCTATAGTCAAGACAGGCCACATCCACTGCACCCTCCTGGTCTATTTCTCTGGTCACCCAGTCAAAGAAATGTATCAGATTCACTTGACATGACCTCTCTCCCCCCACCTCCTGAGAATCCATGCTGGCTGCAATCTTGCGGTCCATTGGATTTAAGATACTATTCCAGTCATTCCTTTAGCAATGTTTCCATTAATTTTTATACCACAGAAGTAAGACTGACTGGCCTATAATTGCTAACCTCCCTGCTGCCTCTCTTATGTAGAAAAATCATGTCTGCTCTTTTTCATTCCTTGGAAACCATGCCTCTTTCCAGTGAACTGTTGAATAAGGCTATTAGTGGGGCTGCTAGCACCTCACCGAGTTCTATTAAAACTCCTGGATATGTCCATCTGGTCCCATAGCTTCATCCATGTTCAGAGCAACAAGTCCAAACCAGAGTCTTTTCTCTGAAAATTAACTTGTTTCCCCCACCCACCCCTGTTCCTGCAATTCTCTGGTGGTCTATCCCCCCTCCCTCCACTGTGAAGACTGAGCAGAAGTAACTATTTAGGATGTCAGCTTTTTCTTGATCCTCTTCTGCACAGTTTCTTCACTTTGCTTGTCTCATCCTTCTTATCCCTCCCTTTGCTTTCCTCGTCTCACTTATATATCTGAAGAAAGTCTTATTCCCCTTAACAACCCCTTGGCAATCCTTTCTTCTGTCTGTGCCTTCCCTCAGGTTTACTAGGTATGCCTCTCTGTCCTCCTCCTTTTGTGTTTCTTTATACCGCCTGAAAGCCATCCTTTTTTCCTTCACCCCCTTTGCCACAAGGGTGACATTTCTCTGCTCTGCATCCTTACCCGAAATCTATTAAATGGGTCTATATTACGTTTCCTTTGTGCCCGAAATCATTATTCTGACTTTTAGGAAGCCGTCCGATTGTACTAAAAAGTCTACATTTCTGATCTCAGATTCTTAATTTGAGAGAAAAATCCCCTAAACCTTTATTTTGATAGGACCTGAATTTATATAGGTGACATCATAGGGATAAATAATGGTGATAAGCTGATTGTTTGTTACCTATGGCTTTGGATTGCAAAATAGTCCTAAATATTATTTTTAATGTTCTTGTCATGATAAGGGATCATCATATGCACAGTTGATTGACTTTCTATCCCTCCATGCTTCCCTTATGGCATCAAAACATCTTCCTGCTGTAATAATGAATTATTTAGACTCCACAGACCTCTTTGAAATAACAGGGAGGGCAGGTGACTCAGAATACATTTCACCAAAAAGTGATCTGATGCTTTATCTGGGACAATCAAAGCTTGACACAAAGGAAGGTGTCTATATAAGAAAAAATCAATATGGGTATATAAAGACTCTATATAGTATATATGCACACACCCCCTGCAGGGATCTGTAGGTGTCTATTAAACAGCTTCCTTGAAAAGAATAGTGGAATTTTCCTTTGTCCTACCCACATTTTCTCCATTCACTTAGGAAAAAAAACCACCACCAGCAACCAAATCTGGTTCAATATCATCAGTCAATTTGCATCCATTTCCCCCTCCTGGAACAAGTCTGAAAATTGGCAGTGTTGTCTAGCCCTCCTTTCCCAGTCAACTAAAACTAAAATAAAAATAATAATAAAAATATAATAAACAAATATACTCAAAGATCACAATGGCTTTTTGTAACATAAAACACTGGTTTCACTGGTGGTGGTGGTGGTGGTAGTAGTAGTAATAGTAGGATTTAGGCCAGCTTTTACCCTTTGTTTAGAAAGCTGATTTGAAATTCTGGGAGTCAGTCATGGAAACCTATGTAATGTAAATTACAGTAGCCTTTTATAATTGGTTACATTTGTGTAAGATGGTTGATACGGTATTTGAGGCAATATTTTAAGTTCAAGTTCACTTTATTTCTTTGGCAATCCCCTGGGGTACAGTCAGTGGGCCGGATATTCAGACTTCTTCGGGCAGTGGTGCAAGCCTGGGTGTAGCGCAACTGGGCTGCGCCGGGGCCAGGACCAGGTGATATTCAACGGTGATGCGCCATGGCTCAGCACCGTTGAATATGACAAGGTCGACGTACATACTGCGCATGGCGCAGTGGCACTGTGCCAGTGCAAGCCACAGAGAGGGAGCATGGGGATGCACCAGCGCAAGTACAGTTGTGCTAGGCGCATCACCCACGATAATTAGTCGGGGGCATGCAAATGAGGCCATAATATATGCACAGCGCAAATGGGGCCATTTGCATGTCATTATAGCCCTTGCATCTTTGACGCGCTTGGCAGTGTGGCTCCGTGGAATGCGCCTGGCACCCGAACTAGCAGCTGATGTAGGAGGTGGGTCTCTGGTGGGCGAATGTACCCCCTCCCAGACACCCAATCATGGGCATTCATAGAAGTAAGAATAGTGCCTGGTGGTCTAGCGGTCCCCCCGTATGCCCAATCGCGGGCTGTTGTAAAAATAAAGAATTACCTGGTGGTCTAGTGGTTAGCCTCCATATGCCTAATCACGGCTGTTGTAAAATATAAAGATATACCTGGTGGCTCTGGTACCCGCCATCTGCGATCACGGGCTGTTGTGAAGAATACCTGGTGGTCCAGTGGTACCCTCTCCCACCCACCCACAGCGGGCTCCTGCCACTCAGCAGCCCCTGCTGGCGGTGGGCAGTATTCACATCTCAATACTGGGCTGGTCGACAGCGCCAGTATGATCTGTGGCTTGCAGACTATATTGTATTATTAGATTAGATATGTGAATGAACTCCTTCATTCTTATCTGGTCTCAGGTGGCAGCATGGTCTGTAGCCCATTGGGTCCACTGTAGACCAACAGGCATACAGATCATACTGTACGCCTGTCAGTCCAGTGGGCTGTGTGGGTGGGATGCTGCCGCCCCGCCTCAAGACGGGGAGGGAGTGCTGGGTGGCTGGGAGCCCTCTGTGGGTGGGTGGGAGGGGTACCACTGACCACCAGGTAATGCTTTAGTTTCACAACAGCCCGCGATCGGGCATACGGGGGACCGCTAGACCACCAGGTAAGTCTTTATTTGCACAACAGCCCACGATTGGGCATATGGGGAGGGAGATGGGCCCACTAGACCAACAGGCTTATGTTCATGTCTACTACTGCCCATGCTCAGGCATCGGGTCATGTCTAGTTGCACTACTGCCCACGATCGGGCATTGGACTGTGGTTGTTGTTACTACTGCCCACGATCGGGCATTGAGATATGTGTCTTTACTCTACTGCCCATGATTGGGTATTGGGATATGTTTCTTTACTCTACTGCCCGTGATCGGGCATTGGACTGTGTTTAACATTACTACTGCTCACGATCGGGCATTGGAATCTGTGTATTCACTACTGCCTACGATCGGGCATGGGGTGGGGGTACTGGACTACAGGGGACTGGGTGATTGTGGACGGTGGTCCTGCTGGGTGGGTGATGTTTAACAACAAATGCATATGATTGTTATTGTCAATAGTGGCCTTTTTTTCCTTGCAGTTCCTAGTGTCCATTGGCACCCCCAAACTCACCTTACACTATGCCAAGCAATCCCTAACAATCAGTTGCAGCCTGTCCCTCACCCTGCCATATGCCAGGCAGTCCCTCAATTTCAGTGGCACCTTTCCTTCACCCTGCCACAGGCTAAGCAATTCCTAGCATCCAATGACACGCTCTACTTACATTGTTCCAAGCCAGGTTTTCCCAAGCACCTAGTGGCACTCTCAGACTCACCCTGCCTCAAGCCAAGAAAGGGCATTTGTGTAACCCCTAGGGGGCACTATCCTAAGGGCTACTACCTCTGCCTGCCTCAGCTGTGACAGGGTAAGGGGCCCAGATCCGTTTACGGGTGCCTCCACCCAGAGGTCGGGGTTAGAACAGTCAAGGTTGACTCGGTCACAGCCCTCTGGGTTGCTGCAACCCCCCCTTCTTCCCGCTAGTGGCTCACACAGTTCAATTACAATGTTCTCACCCTGAACACTTACCCCCCAGCTCGAACCACTCAGCTCACTCCGGGGATCCCCTGGAAAGTAAGGTACAGCTATCAAATATTCACTGAGCAGTATATCACCAGTAAAACACAAACCAGCCAGGGTACTTCTGCAACACAAACAATCTGATTTATTCAGGGGGGAGATAACAAGGACCTGGGGAAATCAGGGCGATTGGCTTACCACTAATATATATATATATATATATATATATATATATATTTGAGTACCTAGGGCTCTGTGCACAGGCCTGACCTATCAATTACTGTCTGTGGGTACCCAAGCCCTAATGGCTAGTTCCTCGATGCAGCTGGTTGGGGCCCTGGCACTGATGAGCATTTAATTCTTGAGCAGATCAGAATGGAGCCAAAAAGCTCAATTAGTACAGTCTGCAATAAACAAAACGACTTTGCCTTTGTTTGCAACCTTTAACAGGGAGCTACCCTGATTCAGTACTCACAACTCCCACTGAGAACCACTCTTTCACCACTTGCAGGGCTGAGCCTGAGCTTCAAAGGCCTCCTCACACGTTTATATGGAAAACAACAGAGGGGTACCATACCAGGCAGCTGCTTCCAGGACCCGAATGAACTCACAGCAATTTCGGGCGCTACACTGCAGCTTCAACGTCCTGACAGACCGAGCGCGATTCAGCAGATTCTCCAGTCCTCTTCAGGTGAAGCCTGGTAGGTAGCTGTGTTTATACACAGCCTCCTCTGACCGCACGCCCAGATTTAGTCGAGCTTTCTGGCTATGGAAAAGCGGCCGCCTCAGGCCTTTCTGCACTTCCCGCGTGAACACTCAATGCCGCAGGAGCAAGAGGCTCCCTCCTCGCTCACAGCCACAACGTCTCTGCTCCTCAGGCAGTTGGGGCCAGCCTTCTCAGTCGCACGCCACCCAATCCCATAGGTGGGCTGCAGACACCAGGCTATGAGACCTGTCTTGATTAGTGCAAAAAGGCGCCCTTGTTCAGACTTCACTTCCCAGGATTACTAGCTAAGTCCCCATTGGTTAGCCGGCTCCATCTAGAGTCCCGATCCTGGTTGGTCGCTTAATCCTTCACATTAACTGCCCCTGGCACCTTATTGGACCCTTCAGAATGTCCTGGTCCAAAATGGAGGGGCACAGCACACAGAGTCCCAGCTGCAAGAAAGGCAGGTTAGACAGGCTGCATTTTTACCATTACTTTAACTGTTTTCACAGAAACAATTACATCTTTCTGATGGGCTCCCCCTGCGCTTCTAGCGACTGCAGGAACGGAGCGATTAACCAATAGCCCAGGGCGGGAGTCAAGCACAGAAACCCCAGCCCCCTTTACAAACACCAAACTCTGCGAGCAGGCAGCTCTTAAAGAGACAGTACTGGAGGCTTTAAAAGCACTCACAACCCCCCATTTAGTGGCCTTACACTGAACACCAGCCAGGCAGTGAGCACTTAAGCAAGCTCCGGAAAGGCTTCTAGGAACCCCCAATTGTAGGGGGGTTACACCCTTCCTGGCCTGGAAAAAACTTGGTGTCCACGTCAAGTAGTTACCCTTAAATCACTTTAAGGCAAACAGTTTAATTAACATTATATCCACTTTAGATTACATGCATGGATACTGTATTCACAGTTTACTACGGTTTATGCAACATTACACACACACATAACCTTTTCCTTTTTAAATCAGGTCATTACTCTCTGCCCATGGCACCTGAAAAGAGGGGGCCCTCCCCTTTCAGCTACTGGCTGGCTAACTGGGGTAGGGGTACCACACTTGAAGGGCAATACTAACAGGCTAGCGTTATCCCCCAAGGCTAACTTGGGCAAGGAGCTCGGGGACACATACACCCCTTTATGGACCACATTTAAGGGCAGGTCCACAGGCTGACCCAGAGACTCATAACTCAACTTTACTACAGGCCGTACTTCTCAGCTGGAGCATCTAGGGGTCTCGGAAAACCCTGCTACAGGCCCCGATTCCATTTCAGCCTCATTGAGATTAGTAGGGGGAACCTCCACAGGGGAAGGAGACCCAGTGCTCATAATACTTTTGGGGGCATGACCCTCTATATCAGGACCCACACTACTTGGCTCAACTGGGGACGGTTCAGACACTAGTAAGGAACCATCAGGGCATTCAAAATATTCTTCAGGTTCCGGCATATCACTGGCCTGTTCCCCCACATCATTTTCTCCTTCTGAAAAGTCAGATAGTTCAGCCAGGCCAGACAGCTCAGCCAGGCTCAAGGACCCCACCCCTTGGGCTTTGCTGCTGCCCAATTCATCCTCCAGAAGCATTGGTCCTGGAGACAAAACTGGGGGCTCAGACAGTCCAGAAAGCCCAACCTCATCTCCAGAGTTAACGAGGGGATTGCTCCGAAACAATTGGCTCAGTTCATAAGAGGGATAGTATTCAATATTATTTTCATTGTCTTCAGACACAGATTGGCGATCATCTTCATCAGAGGGGTTTGGACAAGGCCCTCTTATTTGGCTTGCTGAAGAATCAAGTGGTCTGGGTTTTTTCTTGGCAGCAGATCTAGTCATAGGCCTGGGGGGGGAGGCATTGGGAGGTTCAGCATCAATCAGGATTTGCCCGATTGGCAACAGATGATTTCTGTGTATAGTTTTCACATCTTTTGAATTGTTTACAGGCCGCACTTTATACACAGGTAAATCTGCCAGTTTTCCCACAACAAATGAGGGAGGTGATGCCATCTGTCAGCAATCTTATGTTTGCCATGCAGTCCCAAATTCCTCAATAGCACTCTATCCCCTTCTCTCAGTTCCATTGTTTTCACTTTCTTATCATACCTCTCCTTGTTGGCCAGGTTTCGTTTAGCAGCCATAGTCTGGGCCAGTTGGTAGGCATGGTTCAATTGGGCCTTCAACTTCTGTACATACTGTAGATGATTTTCTGCTTGCACCCCATCAGGGAAAACCCCGAAACACACATCCACTGGCAGTCTAGCCTCTCTCCCAAACATCAGCCTGTACAGGAAAAATCCAGTGGCATCACTTTTGGTGCAGTTATAAGCATGAACCAGAGTGCTAATCTGTTGGCTCCATCTAGGCTTGTCTTTGGGTTGCAGTGTGCCCAACATATCAAGCATTGTGCGGTTAAATCTTTCAGGTTGGAGATCTCCCTGGGGATGGTATGGGATGGTTCTTGATTTTCATACTCCCCACAAAGATAACATCTGTTTAATCAGGCGGCTCTCAAAGTCCCTCCCCTGGTTGGAGTGGATCCTCTGGGGGGCCCATAGTGGACAAAGAAGTTCTCCACGAGTACTTTAGCCACCGTGGTTGCTTTCTGATCTTTAGTAGGAAAGGCCTGTGCATACCGGGTAAAATGATCAGTGACTACCAATATGTTACTGATATTTTTCAGATCTGATTCTAAACTCAGGAAATCAATGCAGACCAGTTCCATAGGGGCACTAGTGGTGATATTGACCATGGGGCAGCTCTCTGAGGTAGGGCTTTTCTTTGCATACAGCGGCCACAGGGCTTGACATACTGCTCTACATCCGTACTCATCTTTGGCTAGTAGAATCGGGTCCGTACCAGGTTGAGGGTTTGGTCTATGCCAAGATGCCCCATGTGATTATGCAAGGACCTCAGGACCAGTTCTCTAAAAGCTGAGGGCAGCACCAGTTGTTGTTTGTCTACCCGGCCCTCCTTATCCACAGTCTCTCTGTATAGTAGTTGGTTAATCAGCTTTAGTTTTGGCCCTTCTTTGTATAACAAGGCAGTTCTCAGGTCAGTGGAACCCAACCTGGACACGTCCTTCCCGGCCTGCAAAGCCTCCACAGCCATTTTTATCATAGAGTCTCGGGATTGAGCCGTTGGAGACTATCATTGTTTAATTGGGGCAGTGAACTGGTGTCTAATGCAGAAAAATGACAGTAGGCAGCAGGTATGCAGTTCTTGGATGGCCCCAAGCAATCCACCAAGCAGTCTACAGTATCAGGAGACACCTGTTCCTCCTTGTCAAATTTCTGGCAAAGGGCTCTTATGTCAGGTTCTGACAACCTGACCCAATCAGTTTGTGGCATAGGTCTCCAAGAGAGAGCGTCTGCATCTATATGGTTTAGGCCCACTCTGTACTCAACAGCATAGTCATAGGTGGCCAATGCAGAGAGCCACCTATGGCCAGTGGCATCCAACTTGGCTGAGGTCTGCACATAGATCAGAGGATTGTTATCATTCTTTACCAATATCTTAGCACCATACAAATAGTCATGAAATTGATCAACAATGGCCCACTTCAGAGCCAGGAACTCTAGTTTGTACACTGGATGATTTTTTTCTGAAGGAGTCAGACTTCTGCTGGCAAAAGCTACAGGTCTCAGACTGTTCGAGTGCTCCTGATATAACACAGCCCCCGATCCTTGTAGACTGGCATCAGTATGGAGAACATACGGCTTGGGGTATATCCGGATCTGCATAGGCCAGCACTGGGGCATGGGTAAATTGATATATGATGTCATAGAATGCCTCCTCACACTCAGTAGTCCAGCGGTTTCCAAACACATCATTCGGTCAAAAATACTTCTTCTCTGTCTCAGAGTGCACAACTTTCTTATACTTTTTGTGCGTGGAAGGGTAACCCTGAGTAAGGTTGAGGAGGGAGTGGATCACTCGAGAATAATCTTTGACAAACCGCCTGTAATATCCACAAAACCCCAGGAACCGTTGCAACTCTTTCAAATTCTTTGGCTGAGGCCAAGTAGTCAAAGCCTCCACTTTGGTGGGGTCAGTCTCTATGCCTTCAGTGGATACTGTGTGGCCCACATACTTCACCGAAGTTTGGAAGAATTGGCACTTGTCTATAGATAGCTTGAGACCAAAATCCTCCAGTCGATCCAGGACCTTGAACAATCAGCGTTCATGCTCTTCCAACGAGCAGCCAAACTCTATGACATCATCCAAGTAGACCAAACACTCGAGCAAATTCATGTCCCCCACAGCACGTTCCATCAGGCGCTGAAAAGTAGCTGGGGCACCTGAAATCCCGTGAGGCATCCGGATGAACTCATAGAAACCTAGAGGGCAAATGAAGGCAGTCTTCTCTCGGTCCTCTGGGGCCATTGGGATCTGATAGTACCCACTGTGGAGGTCTAACACAGAGAACCACTTACTGCCATTTAAACAATCCTAGGCGTCCTGTATGTGTGGCATGGTATACTGGTTGGGAGTGATCCGCCGATTCAAGATACGGTAATCTACACACATCCGAACCGCCCCATTCTTTTTTCTCACTACTACAATGGGGGAGGCATAGGGGCTCCTGGACTCTTGTATCACATCAGCAGCAAGCATCTCTTGCAAATGCCGCCTCACATCGTCTATGTCAGCCGGGGCCAGGCGCCAAGATCTCTCTCAAAAAGGCCTTTCATCATGCAGCCGGATGTGGTGCTTAGCCCCTTGCACACATCCCACATCCCACTCTCTCAGGGAAAAAACCTGGTCTCTTTCGGCAAGCTTCTCACTGATCCTGACTTTCCATTCAGCAGGCAACAGGGAGTTACCGAAATCAAACAAGTCGGGAGTTACTCTGTCATCTTTCCTTGAACCCTTGCTATTGGGCAGCACTGCAGTATCTGCACAATGTACACTTGCCAGGGTGCATCCTCTTCTTATTCGAATCTCCTTGTCAGACACATTATGAACTTGAACCATCACCCTCTTAATGTAAGCATGGGCTCTAGCCGGCAAGATACTGGGTTTGACCAGCAGTCCCTCAGGCAATCTTCCCTCCCCAGGTGCATCCAACATCAACAACTTATTCTTAACATCTGTTCTCAGTCAGACTTCCCCGTGCAGAACATACTGGGCATTCAGGGCAAGTATCACCGGTGCCAGATCCTTTTTCCATACTACACCCACCGGGCCTTCAGGTTCCTCCTGGCCAACCTTCTGCTGAGTTTCAGCGACCTTTTGGATCACAGCGGGTATTCTTAGGGCTCGCCCGGTTCTAAATGCTTGCTTTTCTGAACACAATTGGGCTAGTCGTCCAAACATATGAGCATTTGTACCAATCAGCAGGGGTACCCCATCATACAGTCCAGCGGGGGGGCAGACTAAGGTTTCCCCTGTTCGTCCACTCCAGCCGCAGAAGTAGGAAATGACAACCAGATCTGGATATACCCCAAATACGGATAAGCCTTGTCACTTAGCCCCCATACATGTAGGCCATCCAAGGATTGCAGTGGCACCTCAGGTAGGTGTGTCTGATACCAGTCCTGAAACATGATGGTTACCTGAGAGCCACTATCTAATACAGTTCAGGTGGGAATCCCATTTACTGGCACTGGGGCCTCCATTGAGGGGCCGACCACATCAGACCATTCAGGAGGCACAGCCTTGACAGTTGCTTGGGCGTTGGCCTGGGTCACAAAACCCTTCCTTGGGGGTCGAACGTGGGCCCTGCAATGCCAAGTGATCAGTTTGCTGTCGACCTTCCTTAAATTCTCCGGCAGCTGGCACTCAGGCTGAAAGTGTCCATCCTCCCCACAATGGCAACAGAACTTGGGGTCCTCGGGGTCTCTATTGGGAGGGGAGTACTTTGTCTGCTGGGGACCCTCCAGGGGGGTGAGGGGGTTCCCCGGGGCTAGAACATTGGTTTCTAAACGACTCAGGTTCCCCAGACCTAACAGGGTGGGTAGCGGACCGCCTCAAATCCCTCACCAGTTCCCGTAAGTTTCTAACCTTGGCCCTCAACTCACTTTCTACTTGAGGGTCAGAGGAAATGGCACACACCCCCACATCACCTTGAAATTCTGGGGACGCATCAGGCCTCCCTGAAAGGTGGGTCTCCTCAGGTGCACTAGACTCAGGGGTTCGGCTTGAGTTCACAGCTCCTACATAGGGTTCCCACCCTCCTCATCAGTCTCCACTTCTCTAATCTCTCTCATCAATTGACAGTATTCAGGCGGGGCAGCCCGTCTATCATGTAACTTAAGTTTTAACAATATCACACTAGAAAATCTAGCAGACTTCAAAACATGTTCCAACCTGATCTGGTTCAAGGCCGTGGCTGTAATCCCCCCTTTTCTATAGGCCTTTTGCAAGGCCCGCTCCACCCTAGTAACAAAGGCGGACAGTTTCTCATTTCTCCATTGCTTGGCAGACTTGAATTTCCATAATAAGTCTTCCCAGTCTCTGTACTCCCAAACCTCCTCCAAATCAGAAAGATACTCTGCTCTGCGGTGGCTTCTGGGTTAGTGGCCCGCAAGAACCTAATGGCTTCAGTGCGGGCCCCACAGACTCTCCATCAATCGCTTTCTTTCTCCCTCAGAGCATTGCCACTCCTGAACTAAGGTGGCGGTAGTCCATCCATGCCTCCAAGTCATCCTCCTGAAGGCACTGGCACTGTGCCAGAAAAAAGTTTTAGCCTACGGTAAGAATCGAGCTGTATGGGGGGAACACTAGGGGCAGTGGAGCCAAAATAGAACTCTTGGGGGGACAGGGGGAGGTACCTAGGGAGACCTGGGGGGTGGTGTCACTAGACAGGTCCAATGCTTGCAGCAACTCCTGGGTAGTCCTCCCCTCCATAGCCAGCAATTTAAGCAGTTTATCTTTAAAACTACTAGTCTGGGGGAACCCCCAGGAGTGACTGACCCACTCTGAATATAAACAAGCCTCCACCCCTGTGGGGCACCCTCCGGGTAAATCACTGGAGGTACCTTCTCAGGGTCGATGGCCACACTGCACAAAGTAGCACCTGCAGGGTCTGATCAAGCAGGTCAGCCATACGCCCCTTCACCTCCACTTTGCCCAAACATTTAACACGCTCTGCTGTAGAAATAATGTCAGCCGTCGGTGTTCCCAGAGGCACATCTAATAGTAACACAGTTCTCTGGGAGTCCAGCTCTTCGGCTTCGCCCCACCCCATCAGTCTGTGTACCATTGTCTTAATAGGGTCCAACTTAATTTTTTCCATAATATCCTCTTCCAGTTTCCCCGTCAGCTTTTCCATTTTTTATGTACTTCACTCACTTGGCCACTAGGGGACGCTAATCCCAGCAGTGCCTCCAATTTGTAACCCCAAGGGGGCACTATCCTAAGGGCTACTACCCCTGCCTGCCTCAGCTGTGACAGGGTAAGGGGCCCAGATCCATTAACGGGTGCCTCCACCCAGAGGTCGGGGTTAGAACAGTCAAGGTTGACTCGGTCACAGCCCTCTGGGTTGCTGCAACCCCCCCTTCTTCCCACTAGTGGCTCACACAGTTCAATTACAATGTTCTCACCCTGAACACTTACCCCCCCCCCGGCTCGAACCACTCAGCTCACTCCAGGGACCCCTTGGAAAGTAAGGTACAGTTATCAAATATTCACTGAGCAGTATATCACCAGTAAAACACAAACCAGCCAGGGTACTTCTGCAACACATACAATCTGATTTATTCAGGGGGGAGATAACAAGGACCGGGGGAAATCAGGGCGATTAGCTTACTACCAATATATATATATATATATATATATATATTTGAGTACCTAGGGCTCTGTCCACAGGCCTGGCCTATCAATTACTGTCTATGGGTACCCAAGCCCTAATGGCTAGTTCCTCGATGCAGCTGGTTGGGGCCCTGGCACTGATGGGCATTTAATTCTTGAGCAGATTAGAATGGAGCCAAAAAGCTCAATTAGTACAGTCTGCAATACAACAAAACGACTTTGCCTTTGTTTGCAACCTTTAACAGGGAGCTACCCTGATTCAGTACTCACAACTCCCACTGAGAACCACTCTTTCACCACTTGCAGGGCTGAGCCTGAGCTTCAAAGGCCTCCTCACACATCTATGTGGAAAACAACAGAGGGGTACCATACCAGGCAGCTGCTTCCAGGACCCGAACGAACGCACAGCAATTTCAGGTGCTACACTGCAGCTTCAACGTCCTGACAGACCGAGCACGATTCAGCAGATTCTCCAGTCCTCTTCAGGTGAAGCCTGGTAGGTAGCTGTGTTTATACACAGCCTCCTCTGACCGCACGCCGGCGGATTTAGTCCGAAGCTTTCTGGCTATGGAAAAACGGCCGCCTCAGGCCTTTCACGCACTTCCCACGTGAACACTCAACGCCGCAGGAGCAAGAGGCTCCCTCCTCACTCACAGCCACAACGTCTCTGCTCCTCAGGCAGTTGGGGCCAGCCTTCTCAGTCGCACGCCACCCGATCCCATAGGTGGGCTGCAGACACCAGGCTATGAGACCTGTCTCGATTAGTGCAAAAAGGCGCCCTTGTTCAGACTTCACTTCCCAGGATTACTAGCTAAGTCCCCATTGGTTAGCCGGCTCCATCTAGAGTGCCGATCCTGGTTGGTCGCTTAATCCTTCACATTAACTGCCCCTGGCACCTTATTGGACCCTTCAGAACGTCCTGGTCCAAAATGGAGGGGCACAGCACACAGAGTCCCAGCTGCAAGAAAGGCAGGTTAGACAGGCTGCATTTTTACCATTACTTTAACTGTTTTCACAGAAACAATTACATCTTTCTGATGGGCTCCCCCTGCGCTTCTAGCGACTGCAGGAATGGAGCGATTAACCAATAGCCCAGGGCGGGAGTCGAGCACAGAAACCCCAGCCCCCTTTACAAACACCAAACTCTGCGAGCAGGCAGCTCTTAAAGAGACAGTACTGGAGGCTTTAAAAGCACTCACAACCCCCCATTTAGCGGCCTTACACCGAACACCAGCCAGGCAGTGAGCACTTAAGCAAGCTCCAGGAAGGCTTCTAGGAACCCCCGATTGTAGGGGGGGTTACATTTGAATTTTATTAAAAGTGTGTTGAGGGGGTGGAGTTTAAAAAGGTGACTAGAGCCTGTAATGGCTGGCTGAATTATGAATGAGCAGGTAAGGCCTGAAAGGCTTAAGGGGCACAAGAGTAAAATAGTGTGGGGTCTCGGGTCCCCACAGCCGTTTGGTTCTGACACAAGACAATTAACCATTCTCATTTCAGCATACCTAGATTCAAAAAGGCAAAAGCATTACAGCACCACAGTCTGTGTCCTTGTCTGAAGAACCATGAAGTCTCAAATTTAAACTTGATATCATTTTCCAGTTTTTCATGAGCAAAAAAAAAGAAAGAGTTAAAATTGTTACCACAGTTCAAATATCTGTGACAGCATTTTTTTATTTGTACCACTTTTACCCCTGGGTGTTCTTATCCATCAGGTTTTCCAGGTGGTTACTCCATCTGCCCACTAGGCTCAGTACCATGCAGGTACTGCACCTGTCAGGTCCCAGGTTGCCCTGGACTCCAGCTCTGGGTCTATCCCTCTTTGGGGGGGGTGCTACCCCTCTATTGCTGCTGGAGGGGAGAGAGAAACGCTTGATGTTCTGGAGTTAGGGCTGAGTGACAGACATACCAACGTGGAGGGTCAGTTGGCATGCAGCAGCATACATGATGGTCGTCATCTGGAGCTCCCCCAGACTGGCCAGACAGTTTCCAGTTTTCAAACAGGAATCCAACAATGAGATGCCTTACAAATGGCATCAGTCCACAAAAGTGTGCTGTCCCAGAGATAGAACTTTATGCTAATTTTGAAATGTGGAACACGAGTTCAAACTCTGTACTGTGGTCATGCTCCACCTGATGCCCTAATGTCAGATTTTTTTCTCCACTTGAAGAGGGCTGTGGCCTGGATGTAATCTCCAGCCTTCCAATCATTTTTTAAATTACATTTCTTATTGATGTTATTTTGTTGGAATGTTAGTTTTTAAATTACTCTGCATTACTTATCCAGAAGCAAATGGTTTGATACCTTTTATTGGACCGACATAGATGTTACAAAAAGAAAACAATGTCTAAGCTTTCGGACCAACCAAGTTCTTCCTCGGAGATTTATGTATAAGTCTCTGAGGAAGGACTTAGTTGGTCCGAAAGCTTAGATAGACACTGTTTTCTTTTTGTAACATCTATATTGGTCCAATAAAAGGTATCAAACCATTTGCTTTTGGATCTGTTCCTACAAGGACCAATACAGCAACTACTATATTTCTGTATGTCTGCATTACTTAGGGTGTTTCTTTTAATAATCTGTTCTTTTTTGTTACAGTTTTTGCTCTGCATTACTTAGGATGTTTGTTTTAATAAGCTGTTACCTTTTTTACAGTTTCTGTGGTTCCTGATCTGTTCCCAGGAACTGAGAAGGTCACTTGACAGGGCAGATCTCTTTTTTTACTCATTTTAAATTCAGTTTTAATTACTTGTTGACATAAATACTTTGGTTTACCACTTGTGTTTTTGGAAACCAAATATTTAATTTTCAGATTCTATCAGTACTTGGCTAATAGGCCTTAAAAGAGAACAGGGCCTACAAGTTTTAATAATTGTGTAAGGTGTTTTGAGCTCCTAGCAAAGGCAACTGAAATGGATGGAATAAGAGTTGATAAAGCAATGGGGCCAGATGAGGTGCACCCCAGACTCCTAAAGGAACTAAGAGAGGTGGTGGCTGAACCACTGGCAATCCTATTTAGCCAATCACTGGAAGCAGGAGCTACCCAAAGAGTAGAGGACAGCAGATGTAGTTCCTTTATACAAAAGCAAGAACAAAGCGGGGGTACTGTGAGCCCGAGCTGAGTGGCTGCAATTTCTGGAGCTCTTCATTGAAAATTAAAAAACTATTAAAAGTGCAAATTTGGGTATTAATTTCACTACCAATCAGCAGAGGAGCCAGTTAAAGTTAATATGGGCAATCCTCATAGAGACAAAGGTGGTGGATCTGGAGGAAAATCGATTGGAACTTCTCAGTCTACAAGGTCTGGGGTTGAAGAGCAGGCCACGTCAACACAGGAGTCTGAAGAGACTGTGTCTTCACTAGGCCTTAAGTTACGAAGTCTTATTTCAGTGGTATTGGATGTAAATACTAAGATGGACTCTTTTACGACTAGGGTAACCGCAGTGGAAACAACATTGGAAGTTCTCCAAACTAAAGTTTCAGATGTTAAAAAACAATTGGAATCAGCATCAACAGCCACCGCCTCACTGGTTAAAGAGAATTCCCATCTGCGAGCCAGGCTTGAGTCACTGGAAAATCAGGTCCAATCCTAGCATATTCGGATCTTGGGCTTGCCTGAGGGGATCGAGGGAGATCATCCCCTCATGTTTCTTCAGGAGTAGCTTGTGGAGAAACTGACACCCGAAGGACATCAGACACAGTTTGGTATTCAGAAAGCTTACAGGATAACCCCGCGGGGCTATAGGGAGGACCCTGCTACCCTGTGTACCTTGTTGTTGATAATGGATGGAGTGGGCACTCGGGACACGATCCTTTGACTGGCCAGGCAAGCAGGACTGCTTTTTCAAGATGATTGGGTGGTGTTTTTATTCCCTGATATCAGTCATGCCACCAGAATGCACCAAAAATGGTTTGAAGTAACTTGGAAGAAGTTAACGGAAGCAGCCATTTCACATGCCATGATCTACCCAGCCAGATTGCATTTTGTCCACGCGGGGAAAATCTGAGTGTTCTCCGACCCCAATAAAGCAGGCAAATGGGCATCCCATTTCATTCCTGGCCATCAGAAAGCTAGACGAGAACCGGCTGAAGCAGAAAGTGATATGGAGGATCTAGAAGACAGCTGAGAAGGGACTTGAGTACTAATTTTGTGTCAAAGTTGTTTTGCTGAGCTCGTATAACATTAACTGAAACTAGCTCTACAGTTGAAATCTTCTTTATGGGGTGCTGAAAGGTTGAAAGTTTGCCAATTTGTGCTTAAACTTTTAGATTAATTTTCCCCCATTATATTAGTACCTTATATATGGGTTGATTGTAGTTCTGTTTTGTAACCTGAATTTTGCTGCTAGTACTAGATGTTGGGAACATTTCAAGTTTTATAGTATGACGCCACAAGCCCCATAACAGGGTGTGAGATACTGGACTTATTAGTGGACTTTAGTTTAACGAAACAGTCATACTGCTCATGGGCTGAACTTTACAGTGAGAAAATTATTGGACTTTTTAGCAGTTTATTTAGTTATCCCTCCCAATGTGGTATCAAAATATTTGAGATTCACCTATCCTAGGATTAAGGAGAATGTTTGTTTCTCCAAAGGGTATTACAGTGTATGCTTGGTATGTCTCTGATATGGCATGGATATTGCTGTAATCAATATGAAAACAATAAATATAAAGTTAACAAAAAAATAGAGAAAGTGGAGAACTACAGACCAGTCAGCCTAACCTCGGTAGTGGGGAAGATCATGGAAGCACTACTGAAGGAGAGATTGGTGGAACATCTGGTTGTCAATAGACTACAGGACCCAAGGCAGCATGGTTTCACTTGGGGGAGATTATGCCAGACCAACCTCACTTGAATTTTTTGACTGGGTGATAAGGGAGGTGGATTGGGGAGGGCAGTGGACATGGCCTAGCTGGACTTCAGCAAGGCCTTTGACACTGTGCCACACAGAAGGCTATTAAACTGGGGAATATGGGAGTGGGCAGGACAGTAGTGCAGTGGGTAGGTAATTGGCTGGGCAGCAGGACACAGAGGGTGGTGGCAAATGGCTGTAACTCCACAGAAGGAAGAGTGACCAGTGGGGTACCACAGGGATCAGTGCTGGGACCAGTCTCATTCAGCGTCTTCATCAGCGACATTGCGCAGGACCTAGAAGGCAGAATTTCCCTGTTCGCTGATGACACAAAGCTCTGTAGCCGACTGGACATGCCAGAGAGTGTAGACAGAATAAGGAGGGACCTGCAGAAGCTTGAAGAATGGTCAAGGGTTCAGTAGTTGGAATTCAATGCAAAGAAGTGCAAGATAATGCATATGGGGTACAAAAATACTGGAACAACATATCAATTGGGGGGTGAGGATATAGCATACACCAAGCAGGAAAGGGACCTTGGGGTTATCATCACGATGACCTTAAAGTAGGGAAACAGTGCGACAAGGCAGCAGGTAGAGCAAATAGGATACTAGGATGCATATGCAGGGGCATCGCCAGCAGGGAAAGGGAGGTCATAATTCCACTATACAAGACATTAGTGAGTCCCCACCTGGAGACCTGGAGTACAGTATACAGTTCTGGAGACCTTACCTACGAAAGGACATAGGGTAGAGAAGGTTCAGAGTAGGGCAACAAAGATGGTATAGGGATTGCATCACAAGTCCTATGAGGACAGGCTGAAGGACTTGAATATGTACTCCCTGGAGGAGAGGAGAGAGAGAGAGGGGCTATGATAGACACATACAAGTATGTTACTTGGAGAAACAGGGTGCAGGAATACACTGTTTTCCAGCAAAAAAAGATGTTTCAGGACTAGAGGGCATGGGATGAAGTTGGAGGGAGGGTGATTCAGAAGAAATGTGAGGAACAATTTCTTCACAGAAAGGGTGGTGGACAAGTGGAACACTGTGATAGAGGAAGTGGTGGGTGATGAAACAATCATGGGATTTAAAAATGCATGGGATAGACATAAGGGATTCTGGAGGTCAGGGGTAAGGGGCAACAGACTTCTAGAAAAACGTAAAGTGAACTTACAAGCTTAAATGGGCAGACTGGGTGGGCCATAGGCTCTTATCTGCTGACAGTGTCTATGTATCTATGCCACAAGCTTTGTATAAAGTACCTGGGTCCATATCATGATTTTATTAACTGTGAATTTTGTAAAAATGTTTTGCTCTGAAACCGAAAAGAAAGGGATTTAAAAGGAGAACAGCTTATGACTTCTTTGTCTGCTCCTGTGTCACCAAAGCACAATAAAGGCTCTGAGGGAACTCGCAATGATGGTGGAAAACACACATCAGAGGGTTCTCCTTATAAGCAGCAGTCCCTGTCAAAGGGGACAGACAAAAAGATAAAGCTGTTCATTCATCAGATAAGCTTGGTAAAGACAGCGGGTGTCCAAAAGGGGGAACCCTGACTCTAGTGATGGCAAAAATACAAATAAAGAGTTTCTGAGCAGGTACTAGAACCAGTGCCTCCCAAGAAGAAACAAAAAGAAAAACTGATCAATGCCACTTCTCCCGCAAAGGAAAAGGAGCAGGCAATGGATCAGAGACAGATGCCTTCAACAGAGGACATGACTAAAGTATGGCAATTTTCCAAGTCTTCCAGGTTATGGGAAATTTGTTAATGTACCCCCCCACCACCACCACCACCAAGCTGTGGTTCCTGACCACTTGCCTGTAGAGGAGGATAATATGTATTACAAAGTGGAGATGCAGAGTGAACCCATAGAACCTGATGGTTCGCCTGAGCAAGAGTTTGGTTCCTTTCCTAGGCCTACAGAGGATTACCTGCAATAAACCAGTCCAAGTTCACAAACTGGAAAAAGGCACTCTGAAATATTTGTTATAGCAGTACCATATTTATATTAATTTTAACAGCTTTTTAAAAATAGCAGCATAAGTAGTGGTGAAGAAAGATCCGACGCTTTGCACAATATGTGTGCTTTATCTTGGTAAAGCATATGTATTGTATGAAACATCAGTGGATAAAGCACATGTATTGTATGAAACGTCTGATCTTTCTCCACCACTATTTATGCTGCTATTTTTTAAAAGTTGTTACAATTAATAAAAATACGGTATTATTGTAACAAGTATTTCATATGCCTTTTTCTAGATTGTGAGCTTTGGGCTGGTTTGTTGCAAGTACTGTATTTAGGTTTGCCCATGTGCTGCAATTTTCCTTTTTGAGCTACCTTACTACTCTACAGAGGGTTACACCTCTTCCTTCACATTCATCAGATAGATGGTGAATACTCTCAACATCCCCTCTCATGAAACAGAGTAGGATGAAGACGCAATGGAGTTCATGGACATGTTGGGGCTTGCCCTTACAAGGAGACTACTAGTCGCCATCCACAAGTCCCTCAAAAAGGCTACATCAGAAATCATGTCAGTTCCTAATTCAGCTGCTGGCATTGATTAAAAAACTGAAAAAAAGTATCAGGTGGACAGACGGGGTGGAATCCCTGTACGCCCATCCTGATCATGAAGAAGTGGTACAGGCAGCTGCTTGTGAGAGGGCCAAGGTTTCTCTCTCTACACAGCCTTGTGAAAAGGACTCTAGGAAGCTGGATACTTTGGCCAAAAAGGTGTACACAGCAGCCCAGTACCAGAAAGCATTCTGGCCCTGAGTGATAAGGCGTGTAGCAAGCTGACACAGGATCTGGCTGCCAGAGCAAAATTAGCTCCAGTTGCCACTAAATACCAGTTTCACATGGCTGTAGATACTAATGACTCTGCTTCATGGTCTTGACTCACTCAATGACATTGAGGAGGTTTGCCTGGCAAAGGGCTACCATCCTTACCCAGGACACTCAGGCTAAAGCCACTGATGTACTCGTTGAGGGAAATTCCCTATTTGGTGACACACCAGTGGTGTACATGAAAATGTGGATGAATATAAAATCACTTTTAAGAGTTTTACTGAGAAAAAAAAGGCCTCCACTTCCTGTAGGCTTTATGGAAGGGAAGGTTACTACTGAAGACCCTATACTGCCTATGAGTACCAAACTCAGAGAGGCTACTGTGGAGGCAGAGGCAGGAGGGGCTCCCCCTGCATGCTGCAGTGCTACTCCTAAGCCACAGCCAAAACAAAACCACTGACAATTTTGGCCAGATTGTCAGTCAACCATTGTCAGTGGGGGAAAAGGTTGACTCACTACTTTCAGGAATGGGAAAAAATTACTACTGACAAGTGGGTCCTGGAAGTAGTGGGTCAGAGATTGTCCCGGCAATTCTAAAGGTTTCCAAAACTCCAGAGACCAAAGTGTTTCCCAGCTCATTCACCATAGAAACATCGAAACTGATGGCAGATAAGGACCACTAGGCCCATCCAGTCTGTCCATTTTCCTTGCCTACTGTAAAAGCCACAGACCCTACTTGATCTCCGGCTCTTCCTCCTCATTCCCATTTCTAGGGTTCCCCTATGACTGTCCATGCATGTTGAATTCCACCACTGTGTTTGCCCCCACCAGATCTGCTGGGAGTCTAATCCATGCATCCACCACCCTTTCCGTAAATAAATATTTCCTCATGCTACCCCTTAGTCTACCCCCTTCCAACCTCATGTCGTGCCCCCTTGTTCCTGGACATCTCCTTTTCTGAAAGATGCTTTTAACTCTCTGATCTTGTAACTTGAATGTTTAATGTCTCATTCCCTCCAGGTCACACCGGGAGACAAGCGACTTGTTGCTCAGTGTGCCTTCCTGGTGAAGCATGTCAATAAATAATTAAATAAGATGTTACCCCCTGATATCCAATTTAAATATATTTATTTATTTATTTATTTAATTCAGAATTACAACCTTTGAGCCAAACTAGCTCTTTTATAAAGGCTCCAAGTCAGTAGAAGAACAGACAAAACAGTACAATTTACATCATATGACGAGAACATACAGTAGCCAAGTGACAAGACTATTTTACAAGCAAGATAAATTTGGAGTATAACCTCAAATACAAATACTTTTATTACAGAAATAGCTCTAGTTTATAGGTCTAGTTACTAAGTGCAGGTTGCTTGTAGTTGGTAGCCAAAGTTGGCTTTGTCAAAGAAAAGGGGAGGAGGGAGGAGGTATGGAGAGTATTGGCATGGATACAGAGGAGGCATATTGTGTAATGTTATTAGAGGATAGGAGAAGGGGATATGGTGATGAGGGAGTACAAG
Source organism: Neoceratodus forsteri (assembly GCA_016271365.2). Taxonomy (NCBI): domain Eukaryota; kingdom Metazoa; phylum Chordata; order Ceratodontiformes; family Ceratodontidae; genus Neoceratodus; species Neoceratodus forsteri. Next base: position 246,148,806 of record CM057451.1, read on the forward strand.
CTGATAAGTGCTGTATGCACGGGGGCAGCCTAGGGGAAGTGTAAACCAAGTGGAGGGGAGAGGGTGAGGACTCGTGGGGCGAGAGGGGTAAGAAGGTGGGGGGGTAAGTGTTGGAAGTCTAGAGCAGGGGATGGAACTCCTATCGTTATGCACAGCATTTGCAGTCTTGGGATCATACCAGGAGATGATGGAGTTCTTTTTTGAATTGGCCGAGTTTCTTAAGGTGAAAAAGGGAGGGGGGTATTAGATATTTGTAGGTTTCTATCATATCTCTCCTGTCTCCCCTCTTCTCCAGGGTATACATATTGAGGTCTCCAAATCTCTTCTCATATGACTTTTGGTGCAGACTCTACACCATCTTTGTTGCCCTTCTTTGAACAGCCTCCACCCTGTCTGTGCCCTTATGGAGATGCAGCTTCCAAAACTGGACACAGTATTCCAAATGAGGCCGCACCAATGATTTGTACAGTGGCATCACCACTTCCTTTCTTCTGCTGGTGATAACTCTCCTTATGCAACCCAGCATCCCAGTGGCTGTCCCCACAGCCTTGGTACATTATTTGGCTGCCTTTAGGTCATTAGATATGATTACCCACAAATCCCTGTCCTGTTTGGTGACCATGAGTACCCCCGATCCTTATGTAATCCTCCCCGGGTTCTTGCATCCCAAATGCATGATTTTGTACTTTTTTGCATTGCATCTCAGCTGCCACGCTCTAGACCATTCCTCCAGTTTACGTAGGTCCCTCCTCATTTTTTCCATCCCTCCTGGAGTGTCCACCCCGTTGCAGATCTTAGTGTCATCCACAAAGAGGCACGCCTTCCCTTCCAGCCCCCCCACAATGTCACTTATGAAGACATTAAACAGGTCTGGCCCCAGGACTGATCCCTATGGCACCCTGCTGGTCACCATCCTTTCCTCAGATTGAGCTCCATTTACCACAGCCCTCTGTCTTCCATCACTCAGCCAATTCCTAACCCAGTTTACAACCTTGTGACCCACTCCCAGGCTACCCAGCTTGTTCACCAGTCTTCTGTATGGAACAGAATCTAAGGCCTTGCTGAAATCCAGGTAGGCCACATCCACCACTCCCCCGATCCATGACCCTAGTCACCCAATCAAAGAAATCAATTAGATTTGTTTGACATGAGCTTCCCGCTGTGAATCTATGCTGTCTCAGATCCTGTGCTCTGCTGGATCTAAGATGTTCCACAATCCTTTCTTTGGAGTGATTCCATAATTTTCCCCACTATTGAGGTGAGGCTGACTGGTCTACAGTTCCCAGCCTCCTCTCTACTCCCACTTTTGTGAAGAGGGACTACATCTGCCCTCCTCCAGTCCTCCGGAACCACTCCCATATTGAGTGATTTGTTGAACAGAGCTGGCAGTAGTGCTGCCAGCACCTCCCGTAGTTCCCTTAATATTCTAGGATGTATCCCATCCAGTCCCATTGCCTTGTCCACTTTCAGTTTTGTGAGTTCTTTTAGGACTCTCTCTTCTGTAAGTGGACTGCTGTTCATCTCCCTCCCATATTTGTTCATGTTGCCTAACTGTGGACCCTCACCTTCTCCTTCCTCCATGAATACAGAACAAAAATATTTGTTCAGTATTGATGCTTCTTCCAGGCCCCCTTCCACACATTCCCCTTCTTCCTCTTCTAGCCTTACTATCCCACCCCTGGTTTTTCTCTTTTCACTAATGTACTTACTGTATAAAAAAAGTCTTGTCTCCTTCTTTTACCTCCTGTGCTGTTTTTTCCTGTTTGTGGCTTTGCTCTCCTGACTGCTTTCCCTGCCTCCCTCTGTTTATCCAGATACACTACTCTGTCCTTCTCCTGCTGTGTTTCCTTGTACTTCCTGAAAGCCATCTTTTTCACTCTTACCATCCCAGCCATTTCCTTTGAGAACCATAATGGCTTTCTCTTTCTCTTATTTACTTGCCCAATGAAAATGTTTGTCGCCTCCACTATGGCTCCTTTCAGATGGGCCAACTGCTCTTCCACTCCCCCTTATTTGTCCCTTCCTGCCAGGGCATGCTTGAAACATATCTCCAGCCTAGTAAAGTCCACCCTCCTGAAATCCAGGACCCTCGCCTTTGTGTAGTTTGACTGCCACTGTACTCATGCTGAACCACACCTTGTGATGATCACTTTATCACCAGTAGAAAGAATTCTGCTGTAACTGGAAGTAAAGAAGCTACTGTAGGCAAAAGCAGTAGAAAAGGCTTCTACCTCACAGTGGGGCAAGGGTCTGTTTTCTAGATACTTCTGGACCCATAAGAAAAATGGAGAATGGCAGCCCATTTTAGATTTAAGATACCTGACCAAACATACCAAGGGAAAAAAAACAAGTTCAAGATGGTAACAGTGATGCCATCCCTACAGTGAGGGGATTAGTTGGGGTTACTGGATCTGAAGGATGCCTACTTCCACATCCCGGTCAGACTCAGCCACAGAAAATACCTCAGGTTCAGTCTGAGAAACTGCCAGCATCAGTTTGCAGCCCTTCTGTTTGGCCTCACCAGAACACTGAGGGTATTCACGAAGAGCCTAGCCGTGGTGGCAGCTCAGATAAAGTAATGCGGAGTGGTGGTTTTTCCTTACTTAAATGACTGGCTAGTCTCAGGGAAAGCAAAACAGGAGGCAGTGTGCTCAGTATAACAGGTAAGAAGCACCTTAGAGAACCTGGGATGTTTAACAAATCTGCAAAAGTCCCTGACAGAACCAGTACAGATTCTGGACTTCATAGGAGCAGAGCTAGATACCCTGCAAGGGAGAGCCTACTTTCCTCTGGAAAGGGTGTCAGGTCTGATTGCCAGTGCAGAATCCTTTACACTGAGCCGTTCAAGGCCTGAAGGTTTTTTTTCTGAAACTACTAGGCCATATGGTCTCATCCACAGCTGTGGTGCCTTGGGCCAGATTTCAAATGAGGAACATTTGGTACTGTCTAAGAGGTCACTGGTCCCAAAGGTCGAACTCTCTCACCAAGCTAGTGCCAGTCACAAAAAGCATTATATAAACAATAGAGTTGCAGAAAAGAGCAACGCAACCTCAGAGAGGGCATTCCCTTCCTTCAGCAAGACATACAAATTAAATAAAGAAAGCAGATGAGAGGGAATAAGAAAAAGATAGGATAAAAGACAAGTTAGAATAAGAGACATGAGTATGGGAGAGCAATGGAGTGGCAAACCTTACACATAGTAAAAGAGTTATAACCATAAGAGGGAGCGAGAGGGACAGAATGATTTGAGGGAAAAGCTATGGGGACGGGGGGGGGAGTGAGGAATAGGAGGAGAGAGAAATGGGAAAACAAGGGCTACATTTAGGTGAAAGTGCAAGTGCAGCGTGGTGAGATAGATTGGATGAGCACTCACTTCAAAAACATAACAGGAAGGCCAATGATCGAAGGGAATTGGGGAGGGAGTTCCAGAGAAAGGGACAATGGTAGGAAAAGGCAGATTGCACTGAGCAAGATGAGGGATGGGGGAGGAAAAAGTTGTGCATGTGCATGTCTCTAGAATGACAGGGGTAGGAGGACAGGGAAGGATGAAGGAGAGAGGTAAGGTAGGAGGGGGGAGACTCAAGCCAGAATTTAGAGATGAGGAGGGAGTCATGGTGCTGACAGTGCAAGTGTAAAGGGGGTAGGGAAAGGAAGGAGTAGAGGGAGCAGTGGTGAGTACGGGGGAGGGCAATTAATAGTGAATTGGATGAAGGCATTGTAAAGTGTATCTAGTCTGGCTAGTGAAGAGGCAGGGGAGGTTCCATAGACTACATCGGCATAGTCAAATAGTGGGAGGATCATTTTAGTGATTTAGTGATTTATCACCAATAGAAAGAATTCTGCTGTAACTGGAAGTAAAGAAGCTACTGTAGGCAAAAGCAGTAGAAAAGACTTCTACCTCACAGTGGGGCAAGGGTCTGTTTTCTAAATACTTCCGGACCCACAAGAAAAATGGAGAATGGCAGCCCATTTTAGATTTAAGATACCTGAACAAACATATCAAGGAAAAAAACAAGTTCAAGATGGTCACAGTGATACCATTCCTACAGTGAGGGGATTAGTTGGGGTTACTGGGTCTGAAGGATGCCTACTTTCACATCCCAGTCAGACTCAGCCACAGAAAATACCTCAGGTTCGGTCTGAGAAACTGCCAGCATCAGTTTGCAGCCCTTATGTTTTCTGTCTTTATTTCTGTACAGGGCCCCCAGTTTGAGACAAAGCTAAGAGGTGATGTGGTCAATATGTGCTGAAAAATCGAGATGGTTGTCAAGCCAGACACCGAGGTATTTAAAAGTATGGACCTCATCAAGAATGGTACCATCGAGGGTAGAGAAGGGGGAGAGAGTTTGGCTAATTTATGAGTCCCAAATGTCATTGATATAGTTTTCTTGGCATTTACAGTAGCTGGTTAACTTGAAACCAGCAAAGGACTGACTGGAAATTGGACTAGAGCTGAAGCTTAATGACTGGGGCAGAGGGAGATGAGACGTAGAGGACGGTGTCGTCCGTATACATGTGTATGTTAGAGAAGGAGCAGGTAGAGGGAAGGTCATTAAGAAATATGGAGAACAGGACAGAGCCCAGCATGGAGCCCTGGGGGACACCTGCCTGAATGGGTAGGGGAGGGGAAAGTGTGTCACCAGCAAGGATACACTGAGTATAACCAGAGAGGTAGGAGTTGAACCAGCTGACAGTAAAAGAAGAGAGCCCAGCAGAACAGAGCTTGTTAAGGAGTATGGGATGAGATGCAGAATAACGGATCTTATCTGGGTCAATGAAAATGCCCACTGTAATGCCACCTTGATCCATGCTGTTGAATATAGAGTTAGTAACACAAAGGAGAGAGGCAGTGGTTGAGTGATTAGTCCTAAACCCAGACTGGATGGGAGAGAGAAACTCTGACAAATTGAGAAAGGCAGTTAGGCGGGAGAACACCTGGGATTCCTGCAGTTTAGCCAGGGAAGGAAGGAGGGATATCAGTCTGTAGTTCCCAGGAGAAGAGAGATCACCCCCTTTGTGCAGGGGAATCACGTTGGCAGTCTTCCAAGCCTTGGGAACAGAGCAAAGGTTGAAGGAGAGACTTCACTCCTAGGATGGGGTGCCCACCTTTATGATCTTACAGTAAGTTGCATGTCGAGCCCTCAGGAGTCTCAGGATCACAAAAATCTCCTGAAGCTCAGGGCAGTACTGCTGGCAATAAAGTCTTTTTTCTCCCAGCCACAGGGTCAGTCAGTCCAAATTGGGACAGACAAAACCAGAACAGTGTACTACATAAACAAACAGAAGAACAAGATCCTCAAAACTATGCACAGAAACTTTGAGAATCTAGGATCTGGCTCACCCCCTTCACAAAGATTTCTCTAATACTTCTGCCAGGCAAGGACTATGTTTTGGCAGACTTAATAAACAGAATAAGTCAGGTAAATCATGAGTGGACCTCGAACCAGCAAGTGCTGTCTTCAGTCTTCAGGAGATATGGCTACCCAGAAATAGACCTCAGTGTTTAGAACTTATTTGTGCTCATGTATAGACTCAGTTTATGGTTCCATGGGGATACTGAGAGTGCTCCCTAGCAAGGATATTACATAGAAAATACTTTACTTTGCAAATACTCAGTAAACATTCTATGCACCCTACAACTTTTAAAATAAAAAGCCAGAAGACTACATTTTTCTTACCAGACCATAGTTTTACTTTCACGGAAACATTCACCAGTACAAAGTGCAGTGCAAATAAAGGTACTAATATGCTATTACATACTGATAGTCCCGAATCTGAATCTCGAGCACCTGACAAGTTTGAACAAACGTAGGTTTCTTCTTGGCTCAATTGCCTAAATATCCATAGATATCTTGCAAAGTCTGACCTTGCAAATTAAGTTTTTATTTTCTGTAGGTTTTAATCCTTAGCTGTAATTCAATTCTGGCACTTTTTTCAGTTGCTATGGATACAAGTTGCTGGCTAGGGAGAGGTTTAATGTAACTGTGTGTGCACGTGTCATATACGTGATGATGTTTCGTCGTCAGTGACACCTTCCTCAGGGCAAACTATGTTCACTTTTCTCACCGCTTACATAGTGTTTTGTTGCCATAGCAACTGTCATATCAACACTGTGACATAAGCATGTAAAAGAATACAATGATAACAGTGTTCAAACATATAATCTACATCCCAATAATATGTGGTTTAACACAGATACATTAAAAACAATCATAATAGGGACGGGATGCTCCTCCAGGTCCACACATTCTATACTTTCATATGTCATTTTTCAACTAATGCATTTTTTATTTTTATTTAATACAGTCATTCTAACTCTCTGATACTAATATTAGCTTTCCATATCCCTTAGTTCCTGTCCGGAACCTGTTGTGGTAATGAAAATCAATTTTTCTTATCCTGTTCAATTGAGAACAGTAGTTGTATCTAGATATTTAATCCCTGATTCTTCTTATCAGTTCTTATCCCATGGTGAAAACATTATACACATTCAGGCCTTCTGCCTTACCACAGGAGCTGATCCTGCACTCATAAATTGACAACATTTCTCAAAGTATCTCATATACAGGTGTGGTGCACCTCTCTCACGTTCTTGATTTTATTGCAGACGTACATCCCATTGCTCCACTTTCATCTCCAAATATTGGTTTGGAACTCTTTCTTCCTACTGTACTTCTCCTCTCTCCTAAATTCTGCTACTCCTTCCCCCTTCAATTCATGTTCGAATTGCCTCCACTCCTTCGCCCTCCCACTAGCACACACCTTGGCTGGGAAGATAGCATTCTCCTATAGACTCCCTTCCCTGTGGAATAACCTCTCCCCTCAAACCCGCCTCACACCCTCCTTTCCTGCTCTTAAGTGTCTCCTCAGGCCATCCCCTGTTACTTCTAACCCCAGGAATTCTTCAATATGATTAACTGTAGCAGGCAGCCTCCAGTGTTGAACTGCCCCAGAGAAATTTTGGAATGGTACGCAAATGATGGAACATCTACTGGCTCATGCTACCATTCAAAACTGCTGCCCCTACCAATTGCTGCATTCTATAATGCTCAGATTTCTTTCTCCGCCTGCCTGTTAGGACGCTTTGGAGATTGCTCCTCAGAGCTTTTGAAGAATCCTTTATTTTCATGAAAATACAAGTATTCTGTGTTTATTTGCCATTAGAACTGCTGCCTTTACTTTCTACTTTTAGTTAATGCTCATTTAGTTATAATATTTAGTAGTTTTTACCTGAGTTTTCAGTTCCTCGGTAGTTCTTTGAACTGCTAAGGAACTGTGTCTTTCTGTCTCTGTTTTCTATTTTTTATTAGTTAAATTGTATAGGGACACTAGTGGAGTCCTTATTTAAAGTCTTCAGTGAATTCTGAAGATTTTGCATTTTTTCTCCAGTTTAATAACCGACCACATTACTAAGGGTAGATCTTCCTGGACATAAGTCTCCACCACTCATTCACACTATTGGGATCTGTGCCGGAGGCACTAGGACCCATCGGGAGCAAACTTTTTGCTGGGGAGTCGACGCCAGAGATGGCGCCGCGAGGAACGGCGTCGCGAGCCCCAGGTCGCGCGGCAATGACTATCTTGGCGTCGACTCCCCAACCGCCTCAGTTCCTTTTTTCCTGCCGTCGAGTGCGCTTCAGTGACAACATCGCTTGCCTGTCGGGAGTCAAACTTCAAATTAGCAGCATAGTTTTCAGTTTTTATTATTTTGTAGTATTATCTTCACTTGAGGTCGCCCTCTGATACGTCTGTTCGTAGACGTTCGGTTATCGGGGCTAGTTGCCGGACTCCTCCTTCGCAGTCACCAACAGCGGCTGATGGAGTCGACCATGAGCAGGTCAGGTGACAGTAGGGAGACTTCGTATGAAGACTACAGACATCGATCCTGGGAAATTGCTAAGACTCCAATACCTTCACGCCTCGGAGATCTCTACGGATTTGACTCCTCCGATTCAGCCTTCCTTCGAGACGCTGTCTCAAATGGTATGGAATAATCCTGCTCTCTCTTCATCAGTGGCTAAATCCATTGATAGAAAATATTCAGCCCCCAAGGATCGTCCCATTTTGGCCTATTGTAGTCCTGGCAGAGAATGATAAGGTTGTCCTTCCTCAAACCACTACAGCTCGACCTATTAACAAGGAATCTCATAAGATAGACACCTTAGGTAAGAGAGTCTTTGCTGCTTCTACTCTAAGTATGCGTATTGCCAGTTACCAGGGCTATTTTTCTCAGTACGCGTATATGCTGTGGCACTCTCTCAAGCAAATGGTTGAAGCTCTTCCGGAGTCGGATTCAAAACCAGAGCTTCTTCAAACCATTACCAGGGTATTGAATCTAACAACCAACAGGTTAAAGCAGCCATGGATGCTTTCGACTCTGCTTCCCCTCAGCAGCTGCTGGGTATTTGCACCCTGCCGCCATTCCTGGTCAGCACTTCAGGCTTCACCAATGATGCTCAACAGCAGGTAATGGCGCTGCTCTCTGATGGTGCATATGTTTTGGTCCTCAGGGCGAGCAAGCTCTAGAAGCTACACAAAAGACTAGGTCAGCCATTAAGTTGGCTAGACCCCCTCCTGTCCCCTCTCGAGGGCATGCCAGTAAACATCAGTTTGATAACCGTCAGTCCTTTCGAGGCAGAGGAAGTTTCCATAAGAACCAACCTGCCCAACCTCAAAAGAAGGCGCAGCAGAAAGCGCAAGGGCCCAAAGCGCCCAGTGCTACCTTATGAATTACTGGCCCAAGTCCCACCTCAACTGCCCGAGGTGAACTTTTCCTCTCCGGTGGAGGTCGGCTGATGCACTTCTACAGCCAGTGGAAGTCCATAACCTCAGACAAATGGGTCCTTCGGATAATCTGCGAGGGGTACTCACTCAATTTTGTGGAAACCCCTCCGGATTGTCCTCCCAAATGACAGCCCAGGCTGTCTGCCCTTCAGTCAGACCTTCTCACCGCCGAGATTCAGGGCCTTCTAAACAACAGGGCAGTAGAACTTGTGCCGCTGCATCAACGAAACACGGGGTTCTACTCTCATTACTTTCTGGTTCCAAAGAAGTCTGGGGGAATGCGCTTCAAAGTGATTTGTTACAAATGCAAAAATGGTTCAGTAAATCTGGTCTTCTTTTGAATGCTAAAAAAACACAAACTATGTTGTTTTCGATTGGTTCATATAGAGGAAAAGAGCCCAAACCACAATTACATTTACAAGATGGTACAAAGATTGAAAATGTATTAACATACAGATACTTAGGGTTTCAAGTAGATGCTAGAATGACATATGTAAATCACTTATCAGTTCAGTTAAAGAAAGTGAATAAAAGATTAGGGGCCCTTATAAGAGTTATGGAGCTTTACCTTTGGTGGCAAAGGAGCGACTGGCAAAACAGATGCTGTTACCCATATTGAGTATGGTTCTATAATTTACATGAATTGACTAAAACTGCTTTAAATTTGGTTAATCAAATATATTATAGGATAGGTAAATTTGCTTCCGGAAGTATTAAAAATGAGCATCATTGTATAATTTATAATAAGTTAAATTGGCTTCAACCTGAAGAAAAAAGAAACTATCTCTGGCTTACTATATGCCATAAGATAATTCACAAAAAGTATAACCATCCTTTGTATAAGCAATTAAAAAGAAAGATAAATAACGAATCGTATATAAAGACTAGGAATCCATTAAGCAATATCCCAATGTATAGAAGCTTTAATAGACTAGGGGACGGTATGCTCCAGAATAGAGTAGCATTAAGTTGGAATGGTTTGACTGAATCACAGAAAACAAATTTAGATTTTTTTAAATTTAAAAATGAATTGTTTAATAGTTTGTATTTTTTATGTGTGTGTTTTAAATAATGTATGTATGTAGAGCGCAATTAAATTTGTATTAGTTGTGTTTGTATTACTTATGTTAAATGTCAATTGTTAATTGGTAATTGTATTAGAATTTACATGCAGGACTTTGTTGTAAACGGGACTTTGTCCTAACAAATGAATTTCCTGTGAAAAAATAAACGTTTAATCAATCAATCATTCTAGATCTCAGAAAGCTAAACAAATTTCTCCCCAAGGAGAAATTCAAAATGATTTCTCTAGGAACCCTGTTACCCTTGCTTCATCAGCAGACTGGTTAGCCTCCCTAGACATGCAGGATGCTTACCAGCACATTCCCATTCACCCGAGGCATCACAAATTCCTGAGGTTTGTGGCTCTGGGACAACATTATCAGTTCAGAGTCCTGCCTTTTGGGCTATCCTCAGCGCCTCGAGTTTTTACAAAGTGTTGTGCAGTTCTCGCAGCGCACCTCAGAAAACTCGGAATACAAGTGTTCCCTTATCTGGACGATTGGCTTCTGGCAAGTCCTTCCAGGCAAGGGACTCTGGATGCCATAGAGATGGCCTCTTACCTCCTTACGTCCATGGGAGTCCTGCTAAACCTCAAGAAATCACAGCTGCAGCCCTCCCAGAGGCTCCTTTTCATAGGGACCCTTCTGGACACATCCTGTGCGAAGGCTTTTCTCCCAGAGGACAGAAGGAACAATATCCTTCAGATGGCCCGTTACATCGGAGAGAACAGGTTAGTTACGGCGCTCTCGATGCAATGGATGCTGGGCCTCATGGCATCCTCAGTGTTCACTGTACCTGTGGCCCGTCTGCACATGAGAACCACCCAGTGGATGCTCAGTACTCAGTGGTCTTCAACCACTCACCCACAGTCCTATCTCATCAAGGTGACAGAACCCTTACGGAGGTCTCTCACCTGGAGGTCTCAAGAGGACAGTCTCCTGCAGGGATACCCCTTGGCCCCTCTGGACCATCAGATCTCCATTACCACAGACGCCTCACTAATGGGGTGGGGAGCTCACTGTCAGGCTCTCCACACTCAGGGTGTGTGGACTCAACTCGAGTCCCAGCTTCACATAAATATCCTAGAAATGAGAGCCGTCCTTTATGCAGTCCGAGCTTTGAAGGACATTCTCTGTCACAAGAATATTCTCCTACAAACAGACAACAAAGCAGTGATGTATTACATCAACAAGCAGGGCAGTGCTCATTCTTACCCCTTATGCAGAGAAGCGATGAGGGCCTGGGAATGGTGCTTGGAGCACAAGGCTCTAATTCAAGCAATCTACCTGCCAGGTGTGCAGGACAACTTGGCAGACCGTCTCAGCAGAACAGAGACAGATCCTCAGGAGTGGTCTCTCGACTCAACCATAGTTCAGTCACTATTCGAAGAGTGGGGAACTCCGGACCTGGACCTTTTTGCGTCCCCACTCAATGCAAAACTGCTCTCTTCTGCTCCAGAAATCCAGGGCCTGGCATTTTTTGTCAGGATGCCTCAGGCTGCGGGACAAACGCTTTACGCCTTTCCGCCTCTTCCTCTAATTCAGAGAGTACTCCTGAAGTTCGAGTCTCAGGGAGACAAGATGATTCTCATTGCTCCCCTTTGGCCTCGACAACTGTGGTTTCCACTTCTCAACAGTATGTTGGCAGTTCCTCCGAGACCACTTCCCCTGCAGATGAACCTTTTAACTCAGGGACTGGTGGTCCATCCCAATCTGACATTTCTTCACCTTCACGCTTGACTCCTGAAGAGGTAGAAGTAAATCAGTTCAATGTCTCTCGAAGAGTTTCTGATATCCTTCTGGCTGCGTGGAAGCCAGCCACTCGGAAAACTTACACGGCTAAGTGGAAGCGTTTTTCCCTCTGGTGTGCAAAGTCCTCTTTGAATCCCTTTTCCTGCCCTCCAGATAATGTTTTAGAGTACCTTTTGGACCTCTCAAATTCAGGTCTCCAGTACTCTACAGTTAAAGTTCACCTTAGCGCCATTTCAGCGTATCATGAGCCATTTTTTTCTCTTTCACTGACTCAGTTACCTATGGTTAAGAGATTTCTTAAGGGCATTCTGCACACCCGACCCCCTACAAGATGTCCTGTTGCAGCCTGGGACATTAATCTTGTGCTAGACATGCTCACTCGGAAACCTTTTGAGCCTCTAGCTACCTGTGAACTAAAGTTCCTCACCTGGAAGACTGCCTTCCTAGTAGCCATTACCTCAGCCCGTAGGGTCTCTGAGATACATGCCCTGGTCACAGACCCTCCGTATACTGTGTTCCATAAGGACAAAGTAGTCCTTCGTACTCATCCTAAATTTCTTCCTAAGGTTGTGTCAGAATTTCATCTTAACCAACCTTTGGTCCTTCCCTCTTATTTTGCGGACTTCCAAAATGAAGGGAAACATTCTCTTCATTCTCTGGATGCTAAGAGGGCCTTGCGTTTCTGCATAGATAGAACCAAGGATTTTCGTAAAGCCCAGCAACTGTTCGTTTCCTTCAGTGAGGCCCGCTGGGTCAGCCTGTCGCTATTAGATATATCTCAGCATGGCTAGTGGCGTCGCTCATCACTGCTATTCCATGGTGCAGGTTGCTGAGGCAGAGTTGACAGCCACTACCAGAGCCGTAGCGCATCCCTAGCAAAATTCGTAACGTGCCCATTGCAGACATCTGCAATGCAGCCACCTGGAGCTCAGTGCATACTTCGTTAAGCATTATGCACTCGATGTCCATGCCAGACGACATTCTTCCTTTGGCAGAGCCATCCTTAATGGACTTCTGTCTTAACAAACGTGAGCTCTTGGTTTCCTGCCGCCCTCTCGGGGGATTATTAGCTCGGTACTCTCCCAATAGTGTGAATGAGTGGTGGAGACTTATGTCCAGGAAGATATGAAAATTACGTACCTACCGTAATTCTTGATCTTCTTGGACGAATCTTCACCACTCATTCACACGCCCACCCTCCATCCCCCAAGCTCACCTCTCTTGTTGGTCTTCACGCCCTCAAATCTTTAGGCCTTGAAGACTTCTTTATTGACCCTTCTTACATGGGTCGTCTGGACTATTTTATGTCCAGTTTTTAGGTTAGGCTACCCTTCTAGGTTAGTTACGCTGCACCTCCTTGGTAAAAAAGGTATTGAGGCGGTTGGGGAGTCGACGCCGAGAAAGTCATTGCCGCGTGAGCTGGGGCTCACGACACCGTTCCTCGTGGCGCCATCTCTGGCCTTGACTCCCCAGCAAAAAGTTTGCTCCCGATGGGTCCTCGTGCCTCCGGCGCAGATCCCAATAGTGTGAATGAGTGGTGGAGACTCGTCCAAGAAGATCAAGAATTTCGGTAGGTATGTAATTTTCATTTTCTTCCCTTTCTGTGTGTTAAATCAAATTGTGTGGTGCTAGTCTGATTTTGTGCTTGTTTTGGTGTTATCTTTGATTATGTCCTATAAGCCTAAAAAAAAAACAAGGCCTACGGGTTTTAAAAACTGCACTAAGTATGGGGACGTTTTTGCTAAAGCAGATAAACATGACCTGTGTTTGGTCTGCTCAGGCTCCTTACATTTTGAGGCCAACTGTTATATATGTAAAACTTTCCCAGCTAAAACTGTGGAAAAGCACATGGAATGCTTTAAAAAGTGAATGGCTTCCATTCAGGAACCAAGCCAGTCGGTTCCAGATCAACCATCTTCTCCTCCAAAAGATAAAGATAAAAATACGGAGACTAAAGCCTCTGACAAAGGCGAAGGTTTAAAAACAAAAAGAACCACTGAACCAGTTCCTGAACTGTCTCCATCCAAGAAAAAGGCTGAAAAGAAGCACACTGAATCTCCAGGCAAAAAGCCAAAGGAGCCCTCAGTGCAGAAACCAAATATACCTTTGGCTGATGCCATAGCTCAAGCCTTGCAGATTTTGTAGGCTTTACAGGGCTTGGTCCCAGTTTCGCAACCGGCAACTCCGGTTTCATCGGAACCATGTTCGGTTCTGGCTCTGGTTCGAACAACACTTCAAGGACCAGTTCCGGCATCCCAAGACCTCCCATACAAGGAGTATGATGAGGATGATAATGAGGAGGAACCCATTGAACCAGAGGTTTCTCCAGATCAGGAGTCTGAGTCTCCTCCAAGACTACCAGAATACTACTCCTCACACTTTACTTTTATAAAGCAGATGGTGGAGGCTCTGGACATACCCACCAATGAGACAGTGGAGGAGGAGGAAGAAGAGGTGGATTTTCTGGACATGGTGGGTCTGGCTCCAATAAAAATACTTTTCCTGTCCATCCAGAAATCCCTAAAGAAACATGCCATGAAGGTGGTGCAGACAACCAGCTGAATTCCACCAATTGACAAAAAGGCTGACAAGAAATATCAGCTAGATAGGTCAGGGGCAGAATTCTTGTTTACATACCCTGACCATGAGGTGGTGGTGCAGGCAGCTGCCTGTGACAGGGCAAGGGTGCCACTGCCTTCTCATCCACCTGAAAAGGACTCAAGAAAGCTGAACAACATGGCAAAGAACGTTTTTTTTGGCTGCTTCTTTGGCCATGAGGCAAGCAAATTACATGGCATGTGTGGCCAGGTATCACAAATCCCTTTGGAATTCTGTGATGGCCATGACTGAGAAAGCACCACCTGCTATGGCTGCTGAAATGATTGAGACAGCCAGGTTGGGGTTAGAGGCCACCAAATACCAGTTCCATATGGCAGTGGACTGTAATGACACTTCAGCCAGATGGATAGCCCTAATAGTAGCACTAAGGAGGTTTGCTTGGCTCAGAACCACAAACCTGACCCAAGATACCCAGAATAAGGGCATTGATTTCCCTTTCGAAAACAATTCCCTGTTTTGGAATAAGACTGAAGCTTATATGAAGAAAGTGGATGAGTACAAGACCACTTATAAGAGTGATACTGCCAAAGAAAAGGCTTCAACCTCTTACAGGGTGCAGGGAAGAGAAGGTAGAGGAAAGTAAGGCTACGGTATTCCTTTCTTCCAGGCCCAAGCCACCTCTGTATATCAGCAACAGAGGGGATATTACAGGGGCAGTGGCAGAAGGGGCTCCAGACGTGGTGACCAGGCCACTCAGGCTGCAGCCCAGGCAAAGCAGATTCCCTGATCCACAGGTCAGGGTCACCTCCTCATTACCAGTAGGTGGCAGGCTGGCCCACTACCTCCCAGTTTGGAAAACAGTCACCACAGACAAGTGGGTTTTGGAGGTAGTGAGCCAGGACCTAGCCCTCCGCTTCAAATCCTTCTCCAAGCTAAGGTCAAAGTCCTTCAGACTAGCATCTATCGCAGAAAGGACACTCTTTGAAAAACAGGTGTCAAACTTGGTGGCAGCAAGGACAGAGGAACCTGTTCCAGCTTTACAGAGGGGAAAACGATTCTACTCAAGGTATTTCTTCACATTAAAAAAGAATGGGGGATTGGTGACCCATTTTAGATGTAAGAGTTCTGAACAAGCATTTGTCAAAGCCAAAGTTCTGGATGGTAGACAAGAAGTTATTGTTGCGCACAGGCAGTGGATGGTGGGTGCTAAGTAAGGAAGCAACTCCAGATAAATCAAAAAATATATACGCCAGCACTCCAGAAGTCAATTTCCACCATAAATAGTATAAGATTTATTGAAAGCGAGGAGATAACAAAATGAACAAAAACCCCTAGCGCCTCGACCGTTAGATCTTTACATTTGGTACAAACGTGTTCTCCTTAAATACACATTAACTGGTTCAATTAGCCATTTAAGTAATTAATAAATTATTGCTCATAATTACACAGAGCTAAAAAACGTTATAGCACTATAGATAAAATTAACTGAAAAAAATAGTGCTAAAACAGAATAAAGAGAAGAAAAAAAAACAAGTGAAACGCAAATTTACAATCTTTAGTCAATCCTATATTAAGTCTATTTCAACCTTTTTTAAGGAACAATCACATTAGTCTACATAAAATGAAAAAGAAATAAAGAATGAAAAAAGGCTGTAAGTGAGAGGGTCAAACCGCATTCTAAAAAAACACAGTAAGTTAAGTAATGCAGTTTGCTTTCTTGCAGAGTCAGTCTGTTATATCATGCAAGAGAATGTGCATATATGTTACTAATTTGAACTACTGTGTAGTAATTACTTAACACAGGTACCCACTGAACTATTTTTACCAATGTTTTAAGCCAAAATAAATAATAAAAATTGATACCTTCTATTTAAGCTAAACATTAATACAATGTTGTGCCAATTCATTGGAGGACACAAAAAACTGCAAAAGGTCAGCAGAAAATTAATTTATTTATTTGACTTATATAATCAAAAAAACATCAGAAATACATGGAAACTTTATAATATTATAAGTAGGGACACCACTAGATTGATAACGTGCATCAACATGTCTTTTAAACAACACTAGTTGATGCTCATTCTTTTTACATGTTTAAAACAGGCTCTGCAGGAACCAAGAAAACACCTATTAGGCCAGAGGATCAAATTCATTTGAACTTACATTCCGATCAATAACATCATAACACAATAATGAATACATTATTTAATAAGGAAAATTTGTCACTATATATATATATATACTGTATATATATATATATATATATATATATATATATATATATATATTTAATAGAAAGCCAGGTTTTTATTTGTCTGTTTCAAGCAAATGTGAGGATTTCCGAAGAAATGAGCATTCTGATTTGTCGCATGATGTTTAGCAAACAAAATGAAACCTGTTAAAGAACATGAAAAAATGTAATAAAAAGAAACAAATAACATATGAAAAGCAAAACAGCAATCACAGATTATTGCAGATTTCCTAATCATAGAAGTAGTAAGAAGAAAAGGCAAAAGGCAAGATGGAAAAGGGGGGTGGGGGGTGGTAGAAGAGAACATTTTATTAGAGACAACATATTGGATTCCTAAAGCTTAAATTCCAGCAACTCAATAGTTTAACTTAATTATATAAATAACCCATTTTTTATTTCTTCAAATATGGAGTTAGATCGAAATCCTTAGTTAAACCATGAGGAGTAAGTGTTTGCAAATAAAAAATCCAACAAGTCTCTCATTTGCATTATGTGAAAGTTCTGGATGGTAACTCTGGCAATGATTCTCCCTACTCTTCAGGAAGGAGGCTGGCTGGCATTCTTGTGTCTCCAAGGATGCTTACTTCCACATTCCAGTGAGGTGATCCCACAGAAAGAAAATACCTCAGGTTCTGACTTCACTCAGGGTATTGCCAGTTCACAGCTCTGCCTTTCGGCCTGCCCTCTGCTCCAAGGGCTTTCACAAAGTGACTGGCAGTGGTACTGGCACACTTGAGAAGGCAAGGCATAACAGTGTTCCCTCACGTGGACGACTAGCTAGTCATAGGTCAGTCTCCAAACCAGGTAAAAGAGATCTTCAAGCTCACCCAGGAAACCCAGGAGTCATTAGGGTTCCTAATAAATGTTCAAAAATCTGTCCTTCAGCCCACTCAGGTGCTGAACTTCATAGAGGCAGAGCTGGATACTCGACAGGGAAGTGCTTTCCTTCCACAGGAAAGAGTAGGCAGTATTCTTCCAATTGGAAGCTCTTTCACACTAAACAGGCCGCAGCCATCAAGGCATTTCCTAAAGCTGCTTGGGCACATGGCGGCAGCAACAGGAACAGTTCAGGGATGCAGATTCCAGATGAGAGACATCCAGTTCCATTTCAAATCACATTGGTGCCAAAGAAGGGACTCACTGTCAAAACTATTTCCAGTGGCAAGCACATTGTTGCACGCCCTGCAGTGTTGGAAAGACAGCAGCAACCCCAGGCTTGTGGTTCCACTCAAACCAGAGTCCCCTTCCCTGGTACTCACAACAGATGCCTCCCAGTTGAAATAGGGGGCACACCTGAAACAGCATACAGTGCATGACATATGATCCCCAACAGAATCACTGCTACACATAAACCCGTTGTAGCTCAGAGCAGTGCTGCTAGCACTCCAGCCCTTCACTACCCTGGTAAGGGACAAGGTGGTGCAAGTCAAAACAGACAATATCACCAATATGTACTACATCAACAAGCAGGGAGTGACAAGGTCTGACCTCTTGTGCACAGAAGCAGTGGAGATATGGAGTTTGGGCTACTCCTTGGAGGTGTCCCTGGTGGCCATCCATCTTCCAGGGAAAGACAATACTTTAGCAGATGCCCTCAGCAGAATCAATCAAAACCACCATAAGTGGTCCCTTAATAGACAAATGCTGGAAGCAGTGTTCTGGAGATGGGGAACCCCACAGATAGACCTCTTCATCTCAGAAGAGAATCATCAGTTGCCCATATTCTGCTGCAGGCCCCCTGCATAGGGCACAGTGCCTGTAGATGCACTAGTGTTGGACTGGACAGGGATGCACCTTTATGCATTCCTTCCATTTCCATTACTACTCAGAGTCCTGCTAAAACTTAGATCTCAGCCAACAACCATAATCCTGATAGCCCCAGATTGGGCCAGGCAGCCATGGTACCCCTACTTCCATCAGTAGCACAGCCAATAAATCTCCCTCAGAGGCACAACCTCCTGACCTCCTCACAGGGGATGATCCTGTATCTGAACCTCAGGTCACTCAACCTCAAGGCCTGGCTCTTAAAGACCTAGAGTATGCTAACTTGCAGCTCTCTGAAAGGGTTCTCAGAGTACTTAGGGGCTTCAGGAAGCATTATACAAAGAAGACCTATACTGCAAAATGGAAAAGATTTTCAAACAACATGAAGTCTTGCTATATTATAGACATTAGCAGTTTGATCCAGCTCTAGAACTGCCCCGGAGTGAAATGGTTAAAACCATTCCAAAATAGAATTTTGGCACGAGAGCAGCGCTATCTGTGTCATTTCAAACTTGAACTGTCAGATTCTTTACTCCGCCTCAGTGAACAGTCGCTCCGGAGATTTCTCCTTCTGCTCGGTTCATTTCTCGGTTTAAAAAGTGTTTTCTCGGTTGGATTTAACCGAGAATAATTTTATTTTAACCGCAAAACCGTTCGGTTCAAGCTCTATCTGTGGTAACCGTAAGTAAATGAAGGTTTTGTCTGTGTGGAACTTGTAAGTTATCGGTTCGGTTTTGAACCGATCAGTGGGTTTAAAACTCATTTAAAACTAAAAGTTACTATTTTAGAGTGCGGTTCCCGGTTCTTATCGGTTCTAAAAAAAACGGATTTATTACGTTTTTTTCCAATACCCGTGACACGGTTAGGAACCGATAAGGGTGTTCGCCTGCACTGCCGCTAAAAGGCAAGTTTTGGTTAGGCTGGCATTATGTCTGAGAAACCCAAAAGAAAAACCGGGCCCACTGGGTTTTAACACTGTGATGTTTGTGGGGAAGTCTTTGCCAAGGCTGACCCACACACCACATGTGTTTATTGTCTGGGGTTTGACCACCTCCAGTCAGACTGCCAGGTATGTAAGAATTTCCCTGCAGCCACCCTGGAAAAAAGATTGGGCAGGCTCAAGGAACGAGAGGCCAAAAAGTCCGCTGACCCGGATGGCCAGCCCGGTTCGGTGCCAACCGAACCAGAGGGAGTGCCCTCTGACCAGGGCCAGACTTCCTCGGGCAAAAGAAAAGCTGGTTCTGAGGAACCAATTCCAGTAAAGAAAACAAGAAAATCAGCAGGTTTGGAGTCCAAAATTCCTTCTCCAACTGCTGCAGAGATAGCAAAAGCCATACAAATTGTCCAGTCACTGTCTCAGGGTCCGTCCGAACCACCACTATCTGGTAAAAGGTCAGTTCGTCCGGTCCCAGTGGTTCAGGACTATGATATTGAGGAATTTTATGAACCAGAGGAGGGGGAGGAGGATTATGAACAGTATGAATGTGGCTAGGAAGGTCTGGTTGTGCCCATTGAACCGGACATCTCCCCAGACAGACCTTTAGAATCTCCCCATATGCTGTCTGAGTCCCCATCTCATTTTATGTTTTATAAAAAAGTTGCTGAAACCCTCCAGCTTCCTTTAGAAGAGGCTGTGGATGAGCAAGAGGAGCCTGATTTTGTAGAAATGATGGATATTCCAGAGTCTAGGAGATTGTCTATTCCTTTACATAAGTCTTTTAGGAAACAAACAATTAAAATTTTAAAAGCTCTAATTCTGTGCCTCCTGTAGATAAAAAGATGGACAGAAGGTATACATTGTCAGGCCCTGATACAGAATTCCTTTCTCAGCAATGCAGTCATGTTGAGTAGTTCAGGCTGCTGCCTGTGATAAAGCTAATATTCCCTTGGCTTCACATCCTCCTGACAAGGATTCCAGGAAGATTGATGCCATGGCAAAAAACAGTATATGGCAGCCTCTCTGGGACTCAGGCAAGCAAATTATATGGCTTATGTAGCTAGGTATCAGAAATCTAGATGGGATACTGTTATGCAATTGGCCAAGCAGGCCCATGGCCAGCTGGCTAGTGAACTAGAACAGGTGGCTGCTGATGGCATTGAAGCCTCTAAGGTTCAGTTTCATGCTGCTGTGGATGTTAATGATGTTTTCTCTAGCTAGGGTCATGGCCACATCTGTAGCTTTTCGTAGGTTGGCCTGGCTCAGGTGTACTAGTTTGTCACAGGATACCCAGACTAAGGCTATGGATTTTCCTGTGGTGGGAAATTCTCTGTTTGGAGAGCAGACAGAGAATTACATGAAAAGATGGATGAATATAGGACTACTTACAAGAGTGCTCAGGCTAAGGAGCGGCAAGCCACTCCTCAAAGGCATACCCCAGGGTAGGGGTAGGCCTTTCACGGCCTTTCTACCAGACTCAGGCCTCCTCTGCCTATGCTCAGAGGGGTTTCTTCAGAGGCAGGGGCAGACGAGGGGTGGGCAGACCTGCTCCCACCCCCCAGCCTAAAGCTCCTGCGAAACAGGCACCCCTGATGGGGTGCCCAGGGCCGATTCTCCTGTACCAGTGGGGGCAGGCTGGCTTACTTCAGTCAGAATTGGGCTTTAACCTCAGACAAGTGGGTTCTGGAAGTAGTAAGCCAGGGTCTGGTTCTCGGCTTCAAAAGTTTCCCAGGTTGAGAAGCAGACTTTTTCTACCTGCAAGTGCTTCAGAGACCCTCGCTCTGGAACAGAGGTCATCCCTGTTAGCTCTCAGAGCAGTAGAAGGGTTCCTCCCCTGCATCAGGGCAGGGGTCTGTATTCAGATACTTCCTTACCCCCAAAAAGACAGGAGAATGGCGCCCATTTTAGATCTCAGATATCTGAACAAGCATCTTTTGAAACCAAAGTTCAAAATGGTAACTCTGGCAATGATTTTACCTCTCCTAAGGCCAGGGACTGGCTAGCCTCCTGGACCTCAAGGATGCCTATTTCCATGTCCTAATCAGAAGATCCCATCGAAAGTACCTCAGATTCGAACTGCCCTCAGGTCATTACCAGTTCAGAGCAATGCCCTTCGGCCTTACCTCTGCTCCAAGGGTATTCACAAAGTGTCTAGCAGTGGCAGTGGCCCACTTAAGGAGGCAGAGGATTGCTGTTTTTCTCTATCTAGACGACTGGCTCATTGTAGGCCAGTCCCCAGAACAGGTAAAATCTCACCTGCAGGTCACCCAGCAGCTTCTCACCTCCCTGGGTTTTCTGCTAAACCTACCAAAGTCGGTTCTGGAACCAGTCCAGGTACTCACCTTTATAGGGGCAGAATTGGACACAAGCTAGCCAGAGCCTTTCTTCCCCAGAAAGGGTAAGGAATTTAGTGGCTCTGGCCTCTTCCTTCACTCTGCAGGTCTCTCGACCAGCAAGACACTTTCTGCAGCTCCTGGGGCACATGGCTGCATCCACAGCTGTTGTGCAGGGAGCCGATTTCAGATGAAAGACATTCAGTTTCACTTGAGAACCTTTTGTCTCAGAGAGAAGAGACCCCCTTTCCAAGTTGGTCCCAGTGACTCGAACCTTGATCCTAGCTCTCCAGTGGTGGCAGGATCAGAGCAATTAAGAGTGGGGGTCCCTTCATTTCCCCTTCTCACGACTTGACTCTCACTACAGATGCTTCCTTCTGGTTGGGGAGCCCACATGGGCGACCTTTCCACTCAGGGAGTTTGGTCCCCCCAGGAATCTCTGCTCCACATCAATTTGCTGGAACTCAGAGCTGTCTTTTTAGCTCTTCAAGCTTTTTCTGCATCTGTCCACGACAAGGTGATACAAGTCAGAACAGACAACACCACAACAATGTGGTACATCAACAAACAGGGGGGCACTCGGTCTTCGGCCTTGTACACGAGGCAATGAAGTTGTGGTCTCTGGCCTATTCCCTGAACACTTCCCTCATAGCAGTTCATCTTCCAGGGAAGGACAATGTCCTAGCGGATGCCCTCAGCAGGATTTCCCAGGGCCATCACGAATGGTCCCTGGATCCTCAAGTGCTGGGGATAGTTTTTGCCAGGTGGGGCATCCCTCAGATAGATCTTTTTGCAGCCCCAGACAATCACAAACTTCCTCTGTTCTGTTGCAGGCCTCCAGTGCTGGGCTCAGTTCCCCTGGATGCCCTTCTTCTGGATTGGGAGGGGAAGTTCCTCTATGCTTTCCCCCCCTTTCCTCTCCTATTCAAAGTACTAGTCAAAATCAGATCTCAGCCTTGCAGGGTGATTCTGATTGCCCCGGATTGGGCCAGGCAGCCCTGGTACCCTCCTTCTGTCTCTGACAGTCCATCTTCCCTGTGCCTCCCCAGGAATCACAATCTGTTGACTTGTGCCCAGGGAAGGGTTTGGTATCGACCTCAACCCTCAACCTCAAGGCCTGGCTCTTGAGGAGTTAGAGTTTGCTGATTTACACCTCTCTCAGGGTGTTCTTGAGATCCTAAAGGCTTCCAGAAAGCCTTCCACTAGGGCTACTTATAGTTCTAAATGGAAAAGGTTTTCCATTTGGTGTGCTGGGAAAAATATTTCCCAGAATCTGCTGAATTGCCCATTTTGTTAGATTACATGGTACATCTTAATTCCTTGGGTCTCAGACCAGCTACCCTGAGAGTTCATTTGGCAGCTGTGTCTGCTTTTGTGTCAGCAGGAAAGTCATCCCCTCTTCCTCTCATCCTTTGTTTTCCAAGTTTTTAAGGGATTACTCCATACTAATCCTCCTTTGGAACCGCCCCTGCTTGGGACCTTAATGTTTGCATTGCCCAGTTAATGCAACCCCTTTGAACCTCTGTCTTCTGCAGAGCTTAAGTACCTAACTTGGAAAACTGTTTTTAGTGGCTATCACTTCTGCCAGATGCATAAGTGAATTGGTAAGCCTTGTCAGTGGAGACTGACTTTATTTCTTTCCACAGGGATAAGGTAGTCCTTAGGACTAATAGGAAGTTTTTGCCTAAGGTGGTTTCAGATTTCCATCTTAATCAATCTGTCTCCTTCCAGTATTTTTCACTGATCACTCCTCTTCGGGTGAGAGGAGGTTGCACAGCCTGGATGTTAAGAGAGCTCTTAGTTATTATATAGAGCGTACCAAAGGTCACAGGTTCAATCCTCCAACTTTTCCTTACCTATGGTGAAGTTGGAAAGGCAAACCTGCCACTAAGAGATCAGTAGCCAGGTGGATTGTCTCTGTATCCATTTGTTATCAGAAAGTGGCAGAGCCCCCGGGTTTGAGGGCTCATTCTACCAGGGGTGTTGCTCATGCCTCTAGCTGCTGCCAGAGATATCCCTTTATTAGAGATTTGCCAGGCTGCTACTTGAAAACGGTACACCAAGCATTACTCCCTGGATGTCCAGGCCAGGAGATGTCTCGGTTTAGCACAGCTGTTCTTCAGAGCCTATTCCTCTAAGTAGGTTCTGCCCTCCTCCATGGAGGTACTGCTGTGTATTCTGCTAATGTCTATAATATAGCAAGACTTCATGTTGTTTGAAGAAAAAATTACTCACCTTAGTAATGTTGTTTCTTCTAATGGAGTCTTGCTATATTATAGACCTCCCCCCCAACCTGCCCCTCTCAGAACCTCTACTTGGTGGGGTGCGGGCAACTTAGTGTGGGCACTACTTATGTCCTGTTAACATTTTGTCCCCTTTGGGACTTTGGGGGTGTGTATGTGTACGCTGGTGTGTGTTTTATTATACTTATGTTCCATTTTCATATTATTAGAATGGTGTTAGTATTTCTGTCCCTGACTTGAGTCTTGGGTGTTGGGACCATCAATGGTTGTTATTATTTAGGTAGCCATTTGGCTAGTGTAGGTTACAGCTTCCACACAGACCTTAGTGAGTTTGGCTCGTAAAGATCTGACAGTTCAAGTTTGAAATGACACAGATAGAGCTGCTCTCGTGCCAAAATTCTATTTTGGAATGGTTTTAACCATTTCACTCCGGGGCAGTTCTAGAGCTGGATCAAACTGCTAATGTCTATAATATAGCAAGACTCCATTAGAAGAAACAACATTACTAAGGTGAGTAATTTTTTCATCTTGCTGGTGTGGCATTAATAAACTAGTGCCTTCACTGTCAGGTTTACTGGTCCTACTGGGCTATCTCATCTACTTTCACTCTCTGGGCCTACAGCCTGCAACCCTTAGGGTCCACTTGGCATCAGTCTCAGCCTACCTGTCAGCTGCTAAGGGTGTTTCATTAGCTGCCAGTCCTGTTTTCAAGAAATTCTTCAAAGGACTGGTCCATCCGCACCCATCTCACAGGGAACCTGTGCCTACTTGGGACCTCACTGTCTGCATTGCTAAGCTCATGGGACCCCCGTTCGAACCCATGGCATCAGCACATTTCAAATTCATCACTTGAAAGACTGTATTCCTAGTGGTCATTACCTCAGCTAGATGGATAAGTGAGCTGCAAGCTTTGTGCATAGAGCAAGACTACAGTAGTAGACACAGACGTTGCCAGTTATTTCCAGATATTTCGCAAAATTTCTGAAGAGTTTCTCTCTGCTGCCCCTACTGTGGAAATGCAGAAAGCAGGAGATATTTCTGGAAATATCACAGAAATTTCGGAAAATAGCTGGCAGTGTCTGTGGCTGCTACTGTATCTTTCACAGGAACAAGGTAGTTCTCAGGACTAATAGGAAATAACCTCCTAAAGTGGTCTCTGATTTTCATCTGAACCAGACCATTATTCTGACAGTCTTCTTCACTGATCATTCTACTTCAGGGGAGTGGAGGCTCCACAGCCTGGATGTTAAGAGGGCTCTTAGGTACTACCTGGACCACACTAAGGCCCATAGGCAGGACAGGCAGCAGCTTTTCCTGACTTATGATGATGCGGGGAAAGGGAAACCGGCTACTAAAAGAACCATTTCACAGTGGATAGTAGCTTGTGTTCAGTTCTGTTACAGCAACACTGGCAGAGAGCCCCCAGTAGGACTAAGGGCACATTCCGTTAGGGATACAGCTGCTATGATGGCAGCTGCCAAGGATATTCCCCTATGGTAAAACTGTAAAGCAGCTACACGGAGAACAGCTCATACCTTTACAAAGCACTACAGTTTGGACATCCAGTCCAGAAGTGATGCCAGGTTTGGCACAGCAGTGCTGCAGAGCCTGTTTCCTAAGTAAGGTTCTGTGCCCACCTCCAAAAGTACTGCTTCGTAGTCTGCTACAGTTAATCATATTGAAGAATTCCTGGGGTTAGAAGAAAATATTACTCACCGCAGTAATCTTGTTTCTTCCAAGGTATTCTTCAATATGATTAATTCTCCCTCCCTACCTCCCTTTCCAGAACCAGTTGGTCTCTGCATCATAGCTGATTTTGCATACTGTTATGGTCATTCCTGATTTTTTCGTGGTTTTTTTAAAGAGGATGGCTCTTTGTTTCCTCTAGTTAGTCCTATCTGACATTACCAGGGAATAGGTAAAAGGGGGGTTGTTGTTGATTATTATTTTGTCTGATTAGGATAGCTGATTTTAGGAGTTCCTCCAAGCAGGTTCCAAGGTAATCTAAGCATTATAGAATGCAGCAGATGGTAAGGGCAGCAGTTTGAATGGTGGCACAAGCCAATAGATGTTCCATCATTTGCATACCATTCCAAGATTTCTCTGAGGCAGTTCAGCACTGGAGGCTGACTGCTATAGTTAATCATATTGAAAAATACCTTGGAAGAAACAAGATTACTGCGGTGGGGGAGAGGTGCTGTTGAGAACACCTGCTGAGTAGACGTGCCTGTTTACAGCTCTGCATCTTATGGAAGATTTTATTAGTTTTAAAAGTGCTAAGTGTGTTTTGGAGCTAAATTTCTATTACTATCAGACTTCTTATTTGAAGAAGAACAGATCGGTGTCAAATTTAACTATGGGGCAGTCAAATAAATGTAGCACAAGTGGGACAAAATCACAGCCGGCATCTGAGCAGCAGGCCTCTAGTTCGATACCTGTGAGAGCAGTGTGGACCCGCCGTGGAAGGCCTTACAACTCTCCATGAAAGTTAT
This sequence comes from Neoceratodus forsteri, assembly GCA_016271365.2. Classification (NCBI taxonomy): domain Eukaryota; kingdom Metazoa; phylum Chordata; order Ceratodontiformes; family Ceratodontidae; genus Neoceratodus; species Neoceratodus forsteri. The sequence goes on from CM057451.1 coordinate 246,174,982, forward strand.
AGATGAAAAAGTGGAGACAAGTCTGCAATGGCTTGGCGAACAGGATATAAAAATGAACTAGCCACAAAGACTGCTTCTGGTGCAGAAACTCAAGCCACTAAAGCCCTCTCTGCCATGACAAAGTTAATACAGGAGAACGAGCAGTTATGGTATCGTCTGGAAGCCCTTGAAAATGCTAATAGAGCCCCCAGTGTCCTGTTGGTTGGATTGCCTGAGGATTCGGAAGAGCCTGCTCTTTTATCATTTCTGAAAAAATGGTTGCCGAATGCACTCCATCTTGATCCAGGGTCTGAGTCTCACTTTGTTAGGGCCTATCATATTTCTCCATGGACAACGGAGGCACAGCAAGATCTCCTTCACACGGTTTTACTTATTACAGATGGCCCAGTGGCTAAAGAACATCTGCTACAAGTGACTAGAATGCAGCTCAATTAAACTATGAGGACCATACCCTGCATCTTTTCATTGACCTTTCCTTTGCAACTTAGTCATGGCAAAAGAAGTTTGATGGAGTCTGGGCCAAGCTTCATAGTCTTGGGGTGGTGCACTCTTTATTGATGCCGGCCCAATTGCGCATCTATTATGGCGGGCACACATTCCAGTTCATGGATCCAGTGGAAGCAGGCAAATGAGTGGAACAGATCCGGAGGGAGTTGGAGGCATCCAGCGATGGCACCACAGCAGATCAGAGCTCAGATGAAGAGGAAGCTTGATGGTGGTATGCTATGGACCTGATGGACTTAACTTAAAATTCTTAGCCCCAGGCAGTGCCTGTGACTGTCTTCATTTTATAATACTCACCACTGAGTGAGAGCTTTATGTGGTGACTGTTTGCCTAAAACTGTTGTTTGGAAGTGATGGGAGCGGTGACTCTCGTTTGGTCCTTGTGTGATATCTATATTTTGAACTATATTGAAGGAGTGTTCTATCCTAAGTCATGAGATCAGCTTCATTTTTGGACTCCTATTATTAAATATCTTCAGTTGGGACTTGTTTAAATTTTTATGGCACAGTCACCTTTTCTTTTATTAGTGATTATGGTATTAATTTGTTCATGCTTTCTTCTTAACATCGGTTTATACAGTGATGCAGTAGTTAGTGGGGGAGCCCTAAACATTGTGTTAGTTCAAACATGCTTGGAGTTGGGTCACATCAGCACTGGTTGTTGAATTATACACATGTTCATTACCCCATATCCGTAACTTTATATGCTAAGGTTTCTATACTCTTTACTATTGGATGGCTTCTGAACAATTTGTGATGTCTGGCCTATGGTACAGTATCTGTATCTTGTTTATTTGTGAAAACAATAAACTTAAAGTACAAGAAAAAAAGATTACTGCAATGAGTAGTTTTTTATCTTGTTGCTGTCCACTGACCTAATCACAACCATACTACTGCCCCTCTCTCCCTTCTGTTTCCTGCATTAACTAGTGATCACATGATTTTGCTCTTGTCTCACCCTGCTTATCGAATCTCCTGTACAATACTCTGTAATGAATTCCTATAATGTAAATTTATCTGCTGATTGTATTATTCTTATTGATGAATTTATTCTGTATTAAACTGTATATTTTGTTTCTTCTGTATTATACTGTATCTGAATTTTTTGTCATCCTTTGTTGTATTTGTACCCCCTGTCCCTGGGTTGCACCCGGAAACAAGCTTCTGCTCAGTGTGCCTTCCCCAGTCAACAGATTTTAAATAAATAAATAATGTAGTTCCGAATGGGCTCCTGTTCTGTTACTCCTGCTTTAAATGGTTTGGTTGGTAGTTCTGTATCCAATAAGTTAAACCTGCATGCTTCTAACAAATAATGTTGAAATGTAAAGGAGTGCTGTTTGTTTATAAATACTACCTGGAGCATGCGTACTGTGCCAGATTTCACTGTTGGTGTCATTTTCATTGACAGACTGATTCCATAGCAGCCACCATTAGGTGTGCACGTCTGTGCTGCAAAGAATAAATGGATTACTCAGACAGAGAAAGACTTCCTCTTGTTTCAGTACCCAATAAAACCCACCATATACCTGCTCCCTAAAGTGCATAAAATGCCAACTGCCTCCCAGGAAGGCCAGTAGTCATCGGTATTGGGTCCATCACAGAACCTTTGTCAAAATCTGTGGACTTTTTTATTCAAACATTCATTAATATAGTTAAATCCTTTATTGAAGACACACAAGCAGTGACATACTGACAGACATAGTGACAGACGAGAATTCAATTCTAGTGACAATGGACATCGAGAATGTTAATATACCACATGAACAAGGAATTGAAACATTAAAAAGAACCTTGGACACCAAAGAAGCAAATGTGTCACCCCGTCCCCCCTTTCATGTTTTATCATAAATCTCGAGGAGTCAATTTACTTCCAATTTGATGGAGAATTTTCTAAACAAGTACATGGGACAACTATGGGCACAGCTTTTGCGCCCTCACTTGCAAACATATATTTGGGAGACTGGGAAGTGAAGTTCATCTGGGATGCAACAAAAAACAAATGACTGGATAAAGTGTACCTGTGGGTATGCTTCATTGATGATGTCTTGTACCTCTGGAAAGGGCCTGAGAGGGGGCTGACTGAATTTATGATGTACATCAGTAACTCTGACAGAAATATGAAGTTCACAAATACTGTACAGCTCAGAATCAGGAGAATACTTAGACCTGAAAATCTATAAGAAAAACGATAAACTGGAGATTACCCTATTTAGGAAAGACACTGTCAGATATGCTATTCTGCTCTGGGACAGCTGTCACCCTTGCAACCTAAAAAAGAACATACCCTGTGGTCAGTTACTAAGGGTAAAAAATTGCTGCAAGACTGAGGATGTCTATGATTTAAGCAATTGGAAATTGGAGTTTAACATTAATGTGCCTACTTAACCCAAACTACAGTGGTGTGGTATGTTAGTCAGTTGTGAATTATAAGGGTATAATTCTGTTGGGGTTCTGCTGATGTAAAGCTTGACAGTGAAGCTGTAGAAGTTTGTTTGTCACAGAACCCTGGGAATAAATGTTACTCTTATAATTTAGAGCATATTTTTTTAATATATAGGTAATTTTAAAAAGCTGGTAATATACAGTGTGTAACAGCTGTGGTGTCCCACTGCACTGATAGACAATGTGCAATGTGCATGGGTCTTGGACTTGAGGCTCCACATTAAGATCTGAATCCAAATGTAAGAACTTGTGCACACCCATGCGAACATAGCCATACTAGTAAAAGTCTATTTGGAAAAATGTAAGTGGCTAAAACAAAAAGGCAGTGGCTAATAGAAAATAGAGGACTGGATTTTCAGAGTGCCTCTCAGAATGATGCAAGTTGCACCCATCAGCTTGCATCAATGCCCGGTGAACCAGTGCCCTTGCGCCACATTTTGGAAGGAACCTAGGGCAGGGGCCAATGTCCCCACCTTTGTCGCAAGTATTCCCATGTGACAAATGACTACTGCACTTGAGGGGATTGATGGAGGCATTCACTATCCCCTAGCTGCTGACACTACGGCCCTTGGTCCCTGGGGATACATGGTACAGCAGGTCAGTGACCCACTGCAGCGTCATGTGCTGCCTGTCCTGGCATGCAGACAGTGCAGGAAGCCTGTAGGGCCCCAGAATATCTGCCAGTCACCAAAGCCATGGCATGAGAGGGCATGGCAGGTGTATGTGGTGGTACAGGTGTCCACCCAATAACCCTCAGGGGGACTGCCTCATACTGCCACACATACATGTTCTGGATGAGAGACACCCCACTGGCCACACAGTACCCTTTGTCCATGGAGTGTGGCACAGCAGGCCACTGGGACTCCTTGCCCACTGCTAGAGCCATCCTGTAGTGCACTACCGCCATCCTGATCTTGGCCAAGGGGTAATGTTGGGGTCACAGATCAGTGAGCCAGGGTGGGCACCATACCCTGTCATGGTCCACGGGCATGCTGCACCTCCCAGACCCTGCCGGTTCCTCCTGCAAACCACTGATATGGTCCATGTACAGTGCATGAGGCTGTTACACTAGCTATTTACTGGTGTAATTCCAGCAGCCCATGTGGACCTTGGGGGGGGATTCTGGAATTCTGAGTTGGGGTGTGTGGCAGCCTGGATGCAACATAAGCCCCCTACCACCATGGCACAGCCATGTATCTGCTACAAGCATGGCACAAGGCAGTCTGGTGCAGGGGGCCCCAGAGCTGCTGCAAGCTAGCTTTAAAAATTTTGGTTGCTACGAATTCTGATGCAATGTGTCCCTTGCATCAGTTTCTTTTGATGCAAGGTCCTTGCATCACTCTCGGACCTTCAAAAATCTGGCCCCAGGAGTTTAGCAAAATGGCTAATTATTTGTAGCATACAGAGTGAACACTGAGTCTGTGACATTGTTAGATTATCCGGAGCAGTGGATAATGATCAATCTGCATAAGGAGTCTATATAATTAAATGCGTGAGTTAGAAGCAAAAACCTGGGTAGATAGGTTTGAAACCACTGATATCATGAGACATGGTCGAGTGACTCCAACTAATGATGCCAGTTATTTATCTGTGTTTCGTTCCCTGTAGAACTTTTCAAAATGGCTGTTTCCACAGCTTAATTATATTGTTCATGTTTAAAACATTTTTATTTTGAATGTTTTCCCATGGCTTATTTACTCTGTTTCATTGCAGTTAATAAACGATTCAACCACAGGTCTGTAATTGTTCTTTGCATAGTTCAGTTTATTGTAAGTATTAGATGAGAATGTTATTTTGCGCTAAGTCATGCATTATTAAACTCTGTTTTGATAAATCACCCAACCCTTTTCAAGTAGTATACAGTTCTGCTTAGCTTTATATTAAAAGAACATTTTAAAATTATGTTCCTTAGGTGCAGCTAGGAACGTATTTGAAGAACCATGACTTCATGCCTGATGTTCAGCAGTGCAGAGACCAGCTGGTTTCCGCTTCAATAGCTGTTTACTACAAGATGTGTTACAATATGTTGCCCACTCCAGCCAAGTCCCACTACACATTTAATCTGCGAGACCTGTCCAGGGTAAATATCAGCTATCTGAATGTGACTGGCAGTGGCCTGTAAACCAGCCACTACTAGTTCCTGCATTATAGAGCGAGGGAGCTCTCTCAGTCATGTGCTCCTTTGTACTGCATGTAAGACACTCTTTTTCTAGGGAAAAAACAAATAGCGCTGCTCAGGGCAGTGGCTTGGTGCTGGTGGTAATCATACAAAAATCTGGGAAGAAACAGCCATACACATTCATGCTAAGCTAAAAGGATTTCAGTTGAAAGTTTTTTGTGCTAAAGCGCTCACATTTGTTTTAATGCAGCATCAGGACAGCATACTAAAACAGGAACCCTGTAGTGCAGATGGCTGCCCCAATGTTTTGCACTAGTTTGCTTTGTCAGTAGCCTGGGTTCTAGCTGAGACGTGCTTTTCTGAAGCTCCATTAAAGCAAATGTGAGCACCTTAGCACACAGAACTTTCAGCAGCTCTCTTATTCTATAAAAAGTGTCTTATGTTCAGATTCCCCCAAAATGGGCATGTTTGGGAGGAGGCATTTTATGTGTTTATATGTACAGTTACTGGGCTCGATTCTCAAAGCTGCCAGCATGGCGCAAGGGGCTTGCACCACATAGAATAGCATAAAGTGCCCCTTGCGCCAATAGATGTGCCAGGAGCAATTCTCAATGGCAACCTACGTCTACCACAGGCTGCCTGCCCCAAAGGGGGCTTGCACTGCCCATGCATCCAATAATGGGCTACAGCAGGGTGCTGGGGGGCTTGCAGCAGACACAGGGTGCCATTTCCCTAAATGCAGGATTATTATAACTCTCCCAGAGGAGAGAAATGCTAAGTACCCTTAGACCAGCCCTGGCTGGTCTAAGGGCACTTAGAAAGATCTCTTCTGGGAGAGTTGCCCTGTTTGCGGCAACGTGCCGCAGTTCACCCTCCTCAGCACTGATGTGGCCGGTAGTCAAAATGCATAAAAAAAGAAAACATCCTATGCCGGCCTGGTGGCACAGAGGGCTGAGGCGCTGGATGCCTTACATCGCATCATGCCGGTGATCCGGGTTTGGGAATGACCTCGGATCGTCAGAGTTTGCATGGGGGGAGGGATGGAGGGAGCAGGACTGAACAGCCAAAAGGCAGCTCTGCTCTCCCGGGGAGGTTGTCTGCACCCCCCCCCCGTAGTTCCGCTGTCCTATTGGGTGGAGGTCTGATGGGTAGCGAAGGTGGGAGGGTGCAGTGGAAATTGCCAGGAGAGGAGTGGAAGGCGCCAAGCCGATGCCTGGAGTGCAAGTGAGCCTCCACACGCACGCACTGCTGTGATTGCTGAGGTCCCGGTTGGGGGAGAAAATGGGGAAAAAAATGTCAAAACTTTTATATAGCAAAAAAAAATATCCTGGTGGTCTAGTGGCCCCCTCCCTGATCCCAGATGCCACCAGTGTTTTAATAATACATATAGTCCCCCATCCCTGGTGGTCTGGTGGCCCCCCGCCCCAACCCCCAGTGATGCCGCTAATGTTTTAATGATATATATAGTCCCCATCCCCGGCAGTCTAGTGGCCCCCCTGCCCAGATCCCCAATGCCTCTAGTGTTTTAATAATATATATAGTCACCCATCTCTGGTGGTTTAGTAGTCCCCCGTGCCCCGATGCCACCGATGTTTTAATACTATATGTAGTCTCTCATCCCTGGCAGTCTAGTGGCCCCCCTGCCCTAATCCCCAGTGTCATTGGTGTTTTAATAATATATATATATATATATATATATATATAGTCCCCCATCCCTGGTAGTCTAGTGCCTCCCTGCCTAATCCCTGCTGTCGTCCATAATGAAATATAAAATTACGATTCACTTTCTGGTGGTCTAGTGGCCCCCACCCTGATTCCCCCAACCCAAAACACAGCCAGCAACTGGCACTGCCCACCTCTCAATAATCATGAACCTAGTAATCATGAGCATGTACATTATGCAATAAGTGCTCATTGACAGTTCAAACTGGCGGGTGGCCACGGAGGTGAGAGGTGGGCTGTGCCAGTGGCTGGCTGTGTTTTGGGTTGGGGGCATTGGGGTGGGGGGCCACCAGACCACCAGGAGGGGAATCTTAATTTTATTTTTCATTATGGGGGGTAGTGGGTATTGGGGTGGGAGGGCCACTAGACCACCAGGAGGGGAACCCTGATTTTATACTTCATTATGGGTGACTGCAGGGATCATGGTGGGGGCCACTAGACCACCAGGAGGGGAATCTTAATATTACATTTCATTATGAGCGATGGCTCAAGTCCATTCCTGTGGGGTGGGATTCTCTGTATCACAGCAGATCCCTCTTGTGACAGGGAGGGGGAGAATGGGGTCAGAGATACCCTTTCTCTGTGTGAGGGGATACAAATGCAGTTTCAAGTTTGTGTTCCTGGGGTAGAAGACTCTCGGCCACTGCTCCATGAACCAGAAAGCCACAGGTATGTATAGGCTTCAGGGGGTCCTATACACCCTATTACTGTGTTTTTTCCCAGAAATGCAGCACTCAGTTCAAACCCCCACAGACTCCTCTTGAGACTCTACGTATTTCCTCCCCTCCTTTCATCACAAAGTCCATAATGGTCACTTTTGGTAGTGTTTTGGCCTTTAAGCGGTCACACAGGCGTAGTATAGTCTGAACAACTCCTACCCATGCAGCACACACAAGTGACATAGGCAGAATTATTTTAAAATAAGCCAAAGGCTTTACTTATTAATTTAATTAGAAAAGAGTAAATAACATAAAGACAAACTAATTTGGAGATTGATTACAGGATATTGAAAATAAAAGGAAAGTATACATAAAAACCTACACTTTAAACTCTGAGGTTAAAAATCTACCTTGAGTTCTTAGTTGGAATTTTGAAGTGCAAAAGTGTCATTAGAAGTGTGGTAGTTGAAGTCTTGGCTTTCAGTGATCAAGGAGAAATTGTCTCTGTCCTCGTAACAGACAGGCAGAGAGATTCCCACAGGCTTCAAGCAAAAAGGCAACAAAAGGCCTAGATTCCCCTCTGCATCTTGGTTTTAAAGGGCTTCCATGAGGGAAGGTCCGGTGATAGTGGCTGGCCCTGTGACTAGCTTACATTCTGGTTTCTGTGGTTAACCAACTAATCAGAGTCTAGTATTTTATTACAATAACACAGATATGCAGTTTTCTGAACATAAAAAAAACAAAAAACAGGAGGTTAGCCAGCTAAAACCAGATTTTCTGGAGAACATTCCAGCCTCTCCTTCCTGAGAGATGGCTGTCGTTAATCAACCCTAAATTTAGCTATTTACATAAATGGTAGCCTATTCAGTTTGTAACAAGATTAGCTCACTGTAGCCCTAAAGGTACAATAGGAGGCCAGACATTCTGTCTCTTCCTGAGGCCCTGGCCTTTCACAAGCAAATTGGCCTACCTGGCTTCCCAGCTAGGCTTAATTATTCTTTTGCCTGCTTTTAGATAATTTAATTCACTCCATTTTCCAGCTGGCAACAAATAGCTTTTCTGCTCGGTGACAGAAAATCATGTCTGTCTACATGGCCCATGTGCCTGTAGCTATGATCCCTTGCACTGGCCCCCATGGGCATCTCTAAGGCATCATGTACATAAAGTTATATGAAACATGACCCAAAACAATAAGATATGGCCTTATCTCACCACAGGTGACAGCAGGGATCAGGGTGGGGGTGGGGGCCACTAGAACACCAGGGAATGAGTTTAATACTGTGATCTGGGGTTCGGGGATGGGGAGACGCTTGCCTTTGCTGGAGGAGCTTGTGGAAAACTCCTCCCATGTGCCAGGTGTTTGTCACACACAGGATTGGTTGCCGCAGGTGTGGGGGCTTGGATGCTGGGACCCCTCCTGTACCAGAATCTGGTACAAGTCCCTGGCGCACTGGACTTCGGCGCAAGCTGCAGCTTGTGCCAATCTAAGCCCCTTTTGAGAATTGGCCCACTGTGTCTCTTATGGTTGAAAAAGTGAATTTCCAAATGTTTTGGGGTGAGAGAACTGTGAAGTAAAGCTGAGCAGTTCTGGCACACAAATGATTTAAGAATAAACTCTGATAACCACAGGAGACACAGGGGCTGTACAGATAAATATATAGTATTATAAATTGTGTTGAATACTTCAGGTTTTAAAAATAGAACATGAAGTAAAAATCAAAATGTTTTACTTTGTGGAACATTATAGAAACCCCTGTGAGTGGAAATGGGCTATGCCAATTGAACTTAGAACTTCAGAATTTTAGAATTATGTGCATGAGACACCCGCTTTTGGTAATGAGAGTACCTGGAATGTTTAGTAATGAATAATCCTGATTGGCTTAGAATGATATGATTTATAATGCGTTTTTAATGTATTATTGATTGCCCTAGAAAAAAATAATATATTCTCTATGTTTTTATGTACAATTACTGTATGTTTTACTGTTATAAGAGTGTATTCTTGAGTTCTTTGGGTGAGAGAAGTGCGAAACAAAGCTGAGAAGTTCTGGCACACAAAGGACTTGAGAAGAAACTCATATAGCCACAAGAGACACAGGAACTGTACTTATAAACATATTATAAACTGTGTAAAGACCTTTTTAGAAAAAAATGGAACTTGAATTTAAAATCAAAATGTTTACTCTGCAGAATATTAGAGACTCCCTTTCCTGGGAAAGGGACTGTGCCAACTGAACTTAGAACTTCAGAATTTTAGAACTATATACTGTACATGAGAAACAGAAAACAGGGTGGCTCACGGTGCCAACAAAAGATCAGTACCAACAGTAAAGACGTCGGCAACTCAAGCTCCACTTTCATCTGATGTAACCGAAACACCATCATAAGATGAACTGGACAAGAACCATAGATCCCATCAGGAAGTTCTTTATTAATCCATAAATAAGTTAAACATCCATGGTAAAAAAATTGGTCACAGGCCACAGAGTGTACAAACCCTCCCAACACAGTGTCACACAAAACCAAACATTTTCACACAACAGCAATTTCTCAAGGCCTTGAGAAAGTGCTGCTGCATAAAAATGTTTGGTTTTGTGTGAGACTGCGTGGGGAGGGGTCGTACACTCTGTGGCCTGTGATCAAATTTTTTACCATGGATGTTTCACTTATTTATGGATTAATAAAGAACTTCCTGATGGGATCTATGGTTCTTATCCAGTTCATCTTATGATGGTGTTTCGGTTACATCAGATGAAAGTGGAGCTTGAGTTGCCGACTTCTTTACTGTGAGTACTATATACATGAGATATCCACTTATGGTTATAAGAATACCTGGGATGTTTAAGCAATGTCATGATTTATAATAACATCAGACATCCAACAATAATGTCATACAAAACTGCATCATCTCCATCCAGAGGTGTTGCCCTGGAGACAGAACTGGATGCTAATAGAATTTAGAATTCTGTTCAAACTCTGCACTGTGCGCACTCTCCTTGTACTGTTCTAACATCAGATTTGTTTCTCCACTGAAGAGAGTAGTTGCCCGGAGTCCTGTTCCAGTCCTACTTGTCAAATGTATGTATTTATTCCAGTTAAACTGTTGTTTTTTAAGTATAAAGTTATCTTAGTTTTTGATACTCTGCATTAGTTTAGGATAGATTTATTATTTTTGTGTATAATTAGCAGTTTTTTTGGTTTCCTTTCCATTCCAGGAACCAGAGAAGTTGTGATTCAGTGTGTTTCCCACCTGGTGAGGAACCAAGTGGTTTCCATTAAAAACACTAAAGCATTTTAAAATTAAGAACTTTGTTAGTGGTTCTAATTTACTCTATTTGTGGAACCGAATATATGATTTGGCAAGTGTTTTCAGTCAACCAGCATGTCTGAGAAACATTAAAAAAGAACAGGGCCTACGGTCTTTAAAAATTGTAAATCCTGTCACCAGCTCCTGGCAAAAGTAGAGTGCAACAAGCAGTATTTTAATTGTTTGGGTCCTGACCACGGTTTTAGAAATTGTGATTTATGCAAATGGTTTTGCCCTAAAACACAAAAGAAAAGGGCAGCCAAAGAGAAGCCTTTTCAACTTCTCAGTTTGCTTCATTGTCACCAAAGAACTCTCTAGTAAAAAACTCAAATATAGAAGTGGTTACCAATGATAGTAGAAAGCATGCATCAGAAGGTTCCTCACCTCACAGTGGTCCTCGACTTCCATATTGTTGACTAAAAAATGTTGCCAACAGCAGCCTCTGTCCAAAGCAACTGATAAAGCTAATAAGTTACCTTCAAAACCCAGTGAAGAGCACAAAGTGTCTGACTGGGGAGCCCTGATGCAGATGATGGCAGAAGTATAAAAAGAGCTTCTGACCAGTCGATGCCTGCAGTGGTTAACAAGAAAACAAAACAAAATGAAAAACACTTTCCTGCCACTCCACCCACAAGGGAGAAGAAGCAGGCAGTTATAATGAGAACTCTGCCTTCTGTGGAGGGCATAGAATGTGGCAGTTCTTCCAGGCATTGCAAGCTACAGGGACGTTGTCACTCCTGCTGCCCTGTCTCCTCAGGTTCAGGTCACACAAGCAGTCGAAGAGGAGGTGTATGAGGAAGATGAGAAGGGAGTGATTGATCCTGGAACCGCTTGACCTTGAGGTCACCCCTGAACAGAACTTCGGTTTTCTAGCTAGAGTAAATGAGGATTCTGTGTCATGTTCCTCATACATCAGGTTAATGGTTGGCACTCTTGATATCCCCTCAGAGGAAACACAGGAGGATAGTGAAGAAGTTGCTTTTAAGTGTTGGCTGACATCCATTAAGAGAGACTACCAGTGCCAATACATAAATCAGTCGGAAAGGCTACTTCTAAGACCATGTCAGCACCACACTGCTGTTGCCATACATAAAAGACTGAAAAAAGTACTAAGTGGACAAACAGAGTGGAGTACCAGTATGCCCACCCAGATCACGAGGGAGTGGTACAAGCTGCAGGTTTTTAAAAAGCCAGATTCCTTCTACTGTATCAACACATCATCCTGAAAACATTTCCAGGAAGCTGGATAATGTGGCCAGAGAAGTCTACTTAACAGCCATCATATGGCTGAGGCAGGCAGCCTTTTTTGGGTTACATTGCTCAGTACCCAAAGGCATTGTGGAATAGATGCCACCAAATCCAGTTTCTGATGGCACTGGAAGCCAATGACATGGCATCCAGAGTCCTGGCACACTCATTTTCCTGGCTAAGGACAACTATCCTGGCCCAGGACACTTGGACCAAGCCATTGATTTCTCTTTTTAGGGCACATCATTATTTGATAACAACACTGAAGCTTATATGAAAAAAGTGGATGAACAAAAATCAACTTATAGATATTTTACTTCAGAAAGAAAGGGCCTCCACTATCTACAGACAATATGGAAGGGAAGGTTGAGGCAGATGTTACTACCAGAGACACTACACTAGTTTCGAGTACCCAGTACAGAGGGGTACCAGCAGAGGTAGAGTCAGAAGGGGTGCTAGAAGTGCTGCAGAACCTGCACCCAAGCTACAGCCTAATCAGCACCCCTGACAATTTTTCCCAGATAACCAGCTAGTTCTTGTCAGTAAGGGAATGACTGACACTCTTTCCAGGAGTGGAAAAATGTGGGTCCTCTAAGTAGTATGTCAGGATCTGTCCCTACAGTTTTGGAAATTTCCAAAACTGCAAAGACCAAAAACTTCCCAGCCCTCACACCAGAGGAAAAACTTCCTGGAGCTGGAAGTCAAAAAAGCTCTTACAGACAAAAGCAGAGTAAAAGGTTTTTGTACCCAATTGGGAAAGGGCCTTATCTTCTTTGAGGATATCACCTCCATTAGGCCACAACTTTGGAACTATAGCTATGAGGCATTAGAACCACACAGGAGCTTTTGCTAGCCAGGGGATGCCCATGACCACAATGACATCCTACATCTGCATCTGCATAAGCATGGGCAGCCCTATCTCTCCTCATTTCTTTTTCCTGCCATCGATCATTCTCTATCGGACCTGCTGAAGGAAACTGTGTCAACTAGCCATTGCCATTTTGGAGCAGCAACCAGCTACAGCATTTAGGAGTAGCAACAGGCAGAGAGGCATGGCAGAGGTGGTAGGCAACATTCAACATCATTGTTGTACCAGTATCTATAGCCACTTCTGCCTCATAAACTGCAACCAGCTTGTGCCTAGCCAGAATCCAACAGAGTAATTTGCCCACTGTATAGTGAGTGACTGTGAGCTGTGTGAGCAACACCTTGCAGCACAAGCTGATCTGTTGGAGCTGTGCACCTGAATGCCATCACCTGCCTGAGGTTGGAGGTGGGGAGGAGCCATCCAGCTTAAAAGACAACAGACTACCCCAGGATAGACTGTGTCTTATCCAGTACCAGATACTACAAGATATGTATTGGACCCCAGTGAAGATGCAAAGAGTGGGGGGGGTACCTCCACTTCCACGTGCACTAGATAGGTAAGGATGAAGGCAACCTTCTCCACATATTCTGGGAGTGTCCCTCTGCCAAAGGGCTTTAGGAAATAATCCAAAACAAGGCAGATCCTCTACTGGATGTTGAGGATCTATTCATCCCTGACATCTGCCTGTTTGGCGATATCTCTCAAATCCCAGTGAGGAAGCGAAGGTTCCACATGGCATTCATTTCCCTCATAGTGAAGATACTGATTCTAAGACACTAGCTGGATGGAGACCCTATTTCCTATTTAGAATAGCTTAAGGAATTGCTGTTTAACCTGAGATCTGAGCAGCTCAAAGCTAGCCTGAGGGGCTCCATGGCTCGCTATAAAAGAATTTGGGAGGGGCTTCGCTCTCTCTACTCACTCCAAGTGGGCAATTCACCTGGCAAAATGCAGTACTTGCCACTCATAAGAGATGGTTTGACTTCCACACAAAAAGTAGAGGTTCTGGCTATGCCACATGAGAGTACACAAATGTGATGCCAAGTCGAGGAAGGCTGGGAGTGGAGGCCTTGACAGGGCGTGTAATACTGTTGCATTTCTGACTGTTCTTGTTTGCTGTCCTGTCAAGGATTTGTTGTAACTTTGAAAATCTCAATTAAATCTGGAATTTTAAAAGACAGCAGACCCCCGAGAGCAGCAGCACTTTGGAGTGGCAGTGGGCAGAAAGGCACCGCAGAGAAGCACATCTGCCATGTCCGTGGGTACGCTGGACCTGTAGAAGAAACTCTGCCTCTAAAACAGTTATGCTAAGCTGCTCCACGACCATCCTGAATTGCAGCACTGATACAGAAGAAGAGAGCAAGTTTAAATAACTGTCTGATACATCTGTATTGCCTTCTATTATTCTGTTTGTCTCTAAGAACTGTTGTGCTGTAAGAACTGCTGTGCTAAACACGATAAATGCCAGCCATCAGCTTAGGTGTTCCAGGGGATGGGTCTAGTCAATTGCATAAACTCGTGCCGCTCCACAGTGCGAGTGCCATGGCACAAGCGAAAGTGGCACAAGCGCCACTCAGAAGAAAAATCCTTGGCTTTATCAGTTCTTATCCCAAGGAATTAATTGTATGACTGTTTCTTTTGCAGTAAGTCATTTGAAAAAAAATATATAGGAAGTGGGGTTGCACTACTCTTGAGACTGCTGTTGTGATATAAAGTTGGATTTGGTTACTGTAGGAGTACAAGATTAGACTTTTGATTTTGTAATTTAATGTCTGTATTTTAAGAAATCAATTTTAATTAATTGTGTCCCATTTTTAGTTTTTAATTTATATACATATATAAGTGTGAAGAAGGCAGAAGGGGAAGGAAGGAAACATTCAATTCAGTGCTTTAGAGTAACTGGTAATTGCTATTTTTCTTTTAAACTTAGACTGTGGGTGTTTAGTGACACTATACTTTCTTTGTTGTCTTTATTTATAATTGTTTTTGGGCTGTTGAAAATTTAAAACATAGTGGTGGTGTAATTCTGTGCTGTCTTTAATTGCTGCAAATTTTATCTTGGCTTGTCTGACTGCCCTGTAGTTGGGTGAAGGGTGTTAATTGTCTGGCCTCTGACCTCAGCTACGTGATAACTGGAGGTGGGGCTCAGTCAGAGTTAAAGTAGCAAGCAGAGGTTTATTTTCTCAGAAGAAGCCAGAAGGGGAAGGAAGGAAACATATTCAATTCAGTGCTTTAGAGTAACTGATAATTGCTATTTTTCTTTTAAACTTAGATTGTGGGGTTTAGTGACACTGTACTTTCTTTGTTGTCTTTATTTATAATTGTTTTTGGGCTGTTGAAAATTTAAAACATAGTGGTGGTGTAATTCTGTGCTGTCTTTAATTACTGCAAATTTTATCTTGGCTTGTCTGACTGCCCTGTAGTTGGGTGAAGGGTGTTAATTGTCTGGCCTCTGACCTCAGCTACGTGATAACTGGAGGTGGGGCTTAGTCAGAGTAAAAGTAGCAAGCAGAGGTTTATTTTCTCAGAAGAAGCCAGAAGGGGAAGGAAGGAAACATATTCAATTCAGTGCTTTAGAGTAACTGGTAATTGCTATTTTTCTTTTAAACTGAGATTGTGGGTTTAGTGACACTATACTTTCTTTGTTGTCTTTACTTATAATTGTTTTGGGCTGTTGAAAAATTTAAAACATAGTGGTGGTGTAATTCTGTGCTATCTTAATTGCTGCAATTTTTCACCCCCCCCTCCCTTCCCCAACTCTTAATTATATGCCCTGATAAATCTGATTGACAGGAGCTAAACACAGGGTATAGTAAGGGGTGTGAAGTAGGAGGGGCATAAGGGGGAAGAAGCCCACCCTCAGCACAACAAGTGTTTTGACTCATTTATTTATTTATTGGTTTCTTTTTCCTTTAAAAAAAAAATATCTGAGGATTAGTGACAGGATTTTTAGTACAGTAAATTAATAAAAAGAGAACTAGGAGAGCTTCAGTAGCAGACAAGTAGTGGAATTGCAGTATAATGTGGGGAGTGGTGCAATGCAGTGGCTGTGGGGCAGCCATATTCAGGCAGACCTTCTGGACACTGAGGTGCTGCCCTATCTGCATGCATCTCTCTGGACTGCGGGATGAGGTAGCCAGACTCAGAGCAGAAGTAAACTGGGTCAGGAGTACCATCACCCCTATCCAGGGACCACCCAGTCCAATGCAGCTGCCTCAAAGGATGCCGAGAACGAGGAGCACTTGGATGACAGTGGGCTCAGGGAGGGTTAGAGCAGTCAGGCAGAGGCACATCCCAGATCCTATTCCACTCAAGAACTCATATGCCACACTGGCAAATGAGGACAACCAAATAGAGGTACCCAGAGAAGTGGAAGGAAAGGATGTGGAGGTTAGCCAAGGAGGTGACCTCAGCGGGGAAAGCAGTGGACCCCAGAGGAGGAGGAAGCAAATCCTGGTGGGGGACTCCATCATAAGAGGGATCCAGCTAGGAACACAGGAGGGGGAGGACAGGGAGGTGAGGTGCCTACCAGGTGCCACGGCATGGAGGGATGGAAGGAAGATCCTGGGGATCACTGGGAAGGCAAGACGGGAGGGTGAGCTGGATGTCATTATCCACCTAGGTACTAATGACCTGGCAAATGGGGAGCCAAAGGAAGTTCAGGAAGAGTTTAGGAAACTGGGAAGGGGTCTCAAGCAAGTAGCTACTTCTGTCACTTTCTCAGAAGAACTACCTGTGAGAGGCAAGGGAGAGCATAGGAGTGCATGCACCAGGAACTTTAACTCATGGTTGAAGAACTGGTGCAGTGAGGAAGGGTTTGGATTTATTGGTGACTGGGGACCCACCTGGAGGGGTGGAGGTTTGTTCAAGCCTGACGGCCTGCATCCACCCTGGAGGAGAATCCGAGCACTCAATGATAAGTTTAAATGCTACATTGACAAGCATTTAAACTAGCAAAGGGGGGGGCAGGCCAGCAAGGAGGGTACCTACTTGCTCACCCCACAGCTAGCAGTGGAACCAGTGAACCAGAGGAGTGGCTATCTCTGCAAAGCAGTGTGCAAAAGATGGAGATTAGTGCCCAAGAGGTGGATAAGCAGAAAGGGCAAAATTCAGCAGAAGGGCAGACAACAAGGAGAACCAGGGATAAATGACAACCAAGGAAGGGGCTGGAGTAGAACAGTGAAGCAGTCTAGGAGGTCAAATCATGGAAAGCCATGTGTGCAAATGCCAGGAGCCTTAGCAACAAGATGGAAGATCTGGAGGCTGTCATGGTACAGTCAGACCTGGACATTGTGGCCATCACTGAAACCTGGTGTAATGATAACATGACTGGGAGATGGCCATACCTGGCTACAACATATTCAGAAGAGACAGAGCAGGCAGGAAGGGAGGAGGAGTGGCACTGTATGTGAAAAATGGCATAAGGGCCACAGAGATCCAGGAGGAACAAAATGGGGGCGAGATACTGTGGGTTAAGCTGGAAAGGAAAATGGGGACAGCCATCCGCACAGGTGTGGTCTATAGACCACCAGCCCAGGAGGAAGAAACAGATAGGGAGCTGATGCTAGCCATCCAAAGGATGGCAGACAAGGGTGAGGTAGTACTGGTTGGAGACTTCAATATTCCAGATGTGGACTGGAACATCCCAGCAGCAGCATCAACTAGGAACAGATTTATCTTGGACTCCCTTCAGGGTGCCTTCCTCAAGCAACTGGTCATGGAACCAACTCGGCAGAAGGCAATACTGGACCTTGTGCTCACAAACAGGGACAGTGTGATGGGGGTAACAGTGGGGGAGCACCTGGGTAACAGTGACCACCAGTCATTGTGGTTTGAAATCACAGAAAGAGCAGAACCAAACCACACAAAAACACGTATCCTGGATTTTAGGGGGGCAGACTTTGGGAAAATGGGGAGATACTTGAAAGAGGCATCAAGGGGAATGGGACAGGAAACAGGGGTTGAGGAACAGTGGGCAGTATTTAAAATGGGGATTACAAGAACAACAGAATTATGCATTAAGCAGGTTAGCAAGAGGAAAAGGAAGAGGAGACCATTATGGTTTTCCAAAGAGATAGCAAAAGAAAGTGAAAGCCAAAGATTGCATTCAGGCAATACAAAAGACACAGGCAGAAGGGATAGGAGAAGTACCAGGAGAAGTAAAGGGAGGCAGGGAGGTCAGTAAGGGAAGCCAAAGCTCAGACAGAAGAACACATTGCAAAATCAGTGGGTGGGGGACAAAACCTTTACAGGTACATAAGTGAAAAAGAAAAGACAAAGGGAGGATAGTGAGACTGAAGGGGAGGGGGATGGGAGCGGCGTGGAGGATGACAACAGTAAAGCTGACATATTGAACAGGTATTTCTGCTCTGTCTTTACTGAGGAAGAGGGGTAATGGGTCTGAAGGGAGTACAAGGGGTGAGAATGGTGCAGAAATGGACACAAGTCCTTTACGAGAAAGGGTCCTGGAAGGAACTAGAAGTAATAGAGTTGATAAAGCAATGGGCACAGACGGGTGCACCCAGGGTCCTTAAAGAACTAAGAGAGGTGGTGGCTGAACCTCTGGCTATCCTGTTTAGCCGATCACTGGAAACAGGAGGTACCCAAGACTGGAGGACAGCAGATGTAGTCCCCTTATACAAAAGTGGGAACAAAGAGGAAGCAGGAACTACAGACCAGTCAGCCTCACCTCGGTAGTGGGGAAGATCATGGAAGCACTACTGAGGGAGAGATTGGTGGAACATCTGGTTGTCAATGGACTACAGGACCAAAGGCGAGCATGGTTTCACCCTTGGTCATGTCAGACCAACCTCGTTGAATTTTTGACTGGGTGACTAGGAGGTGGATCAGGGGAGGGCAGTGGGCGTGGCCTATCTGGACTTCAGCAAGGCCTTTGACACTGTGCCACATAGAAGACTATTACACAAACTGGGGAATATGGGTGTGGGCAGGACAGTAGTGTGGTGGGTAGGTAACTGGCTGGGTGGCAGGACACAGAAGGTGGTGGTAAATGGCTGTCACTCCACAGAGGAAGAGTGACCAGTGGAGTACCACAGGGATCAGTGCTGGGACCAGTCCTATTCAACATCTTCATCAGTGACATTGCGGGATCTAGAAGGCAGAATTTCACTGTTAAGCTGATGACACAAAGCTCTGTAACAGCGTAGACACACCAGAGGTGTAGACAGAATGAGAAGCGACCTGCAGAAACTTTAAGAATGGTCAAGGGTTTGGCAGTTGAAATTCAATGCAAAGAGTGCAAGATAATGCATATGGGCACAAAAACCCTGGCACAATATATCAGTTGGGGTGAGGATATAGCATGCACCAAGCAGGAAAGGGATCTTGGGGTTGTCATCTCTGATGACCTCAAGGTAGGGAAACAGTGTGACAAGGCAGCAGGTAAAAGCAAATAGGCTGCTGGGATGTATAGAGCAGGGGCATCACCAGCAGGAAAAGGAGGTCATAATTCCGCTATACAAGACACTAGTGAGGCCCACCTGAGTACAGTGTACAGTTCTGGAGACCATACCCTACGTAAGGACATAGACAGGGTAGAAAGGTTCAGAGGGCAACAAAGATGGTGCATGGATTGCATCACAAGTCCTATGAAGACAGGTTGAAGGAACTGAACATGTACTCCCTGGAGGAGAGGAGGAGAGAGGGGATATGATAGAGACATACAAGTATCTTACAGGGAGGAACAGGGTGCAGGAAAACACTATTTTAAGCGAAAAAAGATGTTCCAGGACTAGAGGGCATGGGATGAAGTTGGAGGAGGGCGATTCAGAGGAAACATGAGAAAGAATTTCTTCACAGAACGGGTGGTGGACAAGTGGAACACCCTGCCAGAGGAAGTGGTGGGGGCTGAAACAATCACGGGATTTAAGAATGCATGGGATAGACATAAAGGAATTCTAGAGGTCAGGGGTAAGGGGCAACAGACTTCTAGGAAAACAAACTGAACTTACAAGCTCAAATGGGCAGACTGGGTGGGCCATAGGCCCTTATAAGCCGACACTGTCTATGTATCTATGTATGTATGTATCTATGAAACTACTGATATTAACGAAGTTGGGACAATTTCTTCAGAAAATGCTTAGCGTGTTGTGCCTCTTTTTACTATGCCAGTTAATGTTAGAAAGGAAACAAACTAAGGGAGACAAATTGTGTTGCTTTGATATTGTATACAGGATTCTAAATTTAAATAAGAACTTAAATGGATATGTAAATGCACTATAATTGGAAGATTTTGGACAAGAAAAGTTGTCAAGCAAATGGGCAATTTAAATATAGAAGTACAAAATAAGTATGATTTAGCTAATGTGAGGGGTGGGGGAGGGAGAAAAGGTGCTGCGACCTTAAGGGAACTGTATAAAGTGTTTCTAAAATGTATTCCCAAAGTCTAGCATTATGTTAATATGTTGATGTGTGGGGATGCGAGCCCAAATCCGGGCCCAACAAATGTTGCAAACGCAAATGATGTCACCAGTAAACATTGTATTTCTTTTTTCTAACCCCAGGAATTCTTCAATATGGTTAATTCTAGCAGTAAGGCTCCTGTGTTGAACTGCCCTGGATATGAATGGAACGCATGTAAATGATGGAATATCTATTGGCTCCTGCCACCATTCAAACTGCTGCCGTTACCAACTGCTGCAATCTATAATGCTCAGATTTCATTCTCCACCTGCCTTGTTAGACGCCTCGGAGACTGCTCCTCAGCGTGACTGAGAAAAACATTTATATCCATCGATTTTAAGTATAAACATTTTATTTCTGTTATATTTTAGTTAGTTTTTTAGTTAACGCTAGTTTTAGTTAAATTTTACTTCAGTTTGCGGTTCCTCATTGGTTCTTTGCGATAGTCGAGGAACCAGTGGGTTTGTTTTATTTTTGTTGGCTTTTAATATTTAAAAATCTTACTAGAACTTAAGTTGGTTATCCTTTTGGGTATGTAGCCGCTTTCGTTTTATTTGTGTAAGTCAGCGGTTTTTCTTCGGTTCAGAAACCGATCGCTATAACTTTGAACCACTTTTCTGGGTTTCTCCTTGCCCAAACTCGGTTGGAAACTAGACTTAAGTTCTGGTATGTTAGTATTTTATAGTGTCTATAAAATAAGTGGATATGTCCAATAAGCCTAAGAAAAAGACAGGGCCTATCTGATTTAAAAACTGTGTCCAGTGTGGGGAAGTCTTTGCTAAGGCCGATAAACATGATTTGTGTTTATTTTGTTTGGGTTCTGGTCACTTTCAGGCTCTCTGTGATATTTGCAAAACTCTCCCTGAAAAAACTATAGAAAAGCGCCTAAAGTGTTTTAAAGAAAAAAATGGCTTCACCTTCTGATCTGACAGATACTACTTCAGATCCGGCCAAAGAGAAACCAAATGATGTCGACTCTACCACCCCTAAAAAAGGCGAGACATCCAAGCAAGACCCTGTTCTGGCAAAAAGAAAGATAAGAAACACACCAAACCCCAACTGGAAAAATAATGGGACTCTTGGTTCTGGAATCCACTATACCTACAGTAGAGGCAGTGGCACAAGCTTTGAGAGTTATACAAGCCTTTCAGTCTGGGTTATTTCCAGTTCAACCTGAACCAGTTTTAGGAAAACCATCAGTTCTGGTTGTTCCAATTGTGGTTCAGAGCTCAGCTTGCTTGGTTCAAGGTTTGGTTTCTATGGTGCTTGAACCCTCATATGAGGAATATGAGGTGGAAGAGGAGGATAAAAGCTTATCGAACTGGAGGTGTCTCCTGAACAAGAGTTCAGAACTCCACCAATAGTACCAGAAGACTACTCTTCTCATTTCACTCCCGTGAAACAAATGGTGGATGTCCTTGACCTCACCACACAGGAGTCTGTGCAGGATGAGGAGGAAGCAGAGTTTATGGAATGATGGGGTTAACACCTACAAAAAGGCTTTTGTGCCCCATAAATAAATTTCTAAAGAAGCATGTACTCAAGAAACTGGAAACTCCACATACCGTCCCACCAGTAGATAAGAAAGCTGATAAAAAATATCAGCTTGATCCATTAGGGGCTGAATTTCTGCTCACACCCTGATCAGGAAGAGGTTGTGCAAGCAGAAGCTTGAAATAGGGCCAGGGTGCCTCTGGCTACCCACCCTCCCAAAAAGGATTCCAGAAAACTGGATGGCATGGCCAAGAAGGGCTACTTGGATGCTTCTCTAGGCATCAGGCAAGCCAATTACATGGCCTATGCTGCCCATTACCAGAAATCCCTTTGGAATTCAGTTGTGGATAGGGCAGACAAGGCACCACCTGGTCTAGCAGGTGATCTGCTGGAAACAGCTAGATTTGGTTTAGAAGTGACAAAATACCAGTTTCATATGGCAGTAGATGCCAACGACACAGCAGCCAGGTGGATGGCTTTAACAGTGACTTGACTTTAAGGAGGTTTGCCATGCTTAAAGCAAGAAGTCTAACCCAGGGCACCCAGAACAAAGCTATGGCTTTCCCCATGGAGAATAACTCCCTTTTTGGAGATAAGACAGAGACATACAAAAAGAAGGAGGATGAATATAAAACCACCTTCAGAAGCAACTCTGTAAAGGAAAGAGGCTCAATCTCCTATGGACCTCTAGGAAGGGGAAGTAAAGGTAGGGGTTACAGCAGATCCTTCTTCCAGGCACAGGCTACCCCTGTTTACCAGCAACAGAGAGGCTACTTCGGGGTAGAGGCCAGAGGGGCTGTAAGTGAGGGGACCAATCCCCAGAAATTACAGCCCAAACAAAACAGAATCCCTGATGTGTCAGTCAAGGTCACCTCCCTATTGCCAGTAGGGGGCAGGCAGACTCACTACTTCCTGACTTGGAAAACCATCATCACAGACAAGTGGGTGCTGGAGGTGGTGAAGTCAGGGTCTAGCCCTTAGTTTCACAACTTTCCCCAGACTAAGGTCAGGGTTTTTCAGACCATCATCACCCACAGAAAGGGCACGCCTTGAAAACAAAGTGTCCAACCTGTTGCTGGCAAAAGCAGTGGAGCAAGTTCCCCTCACCCAAAGGGAAAAAGAGTTTTAGTCCAGATACTTCCTAACTTTAAAAAAATAGGGAGTGGCGACCCATTTTAGACCTAAGTGCTCTAAACAAGCACTTAGGAAAGCCAAAGTTCCAGATAGTAACCTTGGCAATGATTCTTCCCATGTTTCATCAAGGAGACTGGCTGGCATCACTGGATCTAAGGGATGCCTGCTTCCATATTCCTGTCAGGGAATCCCAGAGAAAATATCTCAGGTTCAGACTAACTTCAGGACATTACCAGTTCTTAGCCCTGCCACTCGGCCTAACCTCAGCTCCCAGGACATTCACAAAGTGCTTGGCAGCAGTGGTGGCACACCACCATGTTCCCTAAACTGGACGACTGGCTAGTCATGGGTCAGTCACCACATCAGGTAACAGAGGCCCTCAGGCTCACTCAGGTTACACTTGGAGTCACAGGAGTTCCTCATAAATGTTCAAAAATCTGTACTCCAACCTACCCAAGTACTTCATTTCATAGGGGCAGAGCTGGACACCCTGCAAGGGAGGGCATTCCTCCCTCAAGACAGAGTGGACAACATCCTGCAGCTGGAAGAGTCATTCACTCTCAACAGGCCAAAGCCAGCAAGGTGCTTCCTGCAGTTATTAGGGCACATAGATGTGGCAGCAGGGACAGTGCAGGGCTGCAGATTCCAAATGAGGGACATTCATTTTCACCTCAGAGCACACTGGTGCCAGAGGTGGGATCCACTCTCAAAGATGGTGCCTGTGACAAGGCCCTTACTTCAGGCCCTCCAGTTGTGGCAAGACAGAAGCAACCTGAGAGGGGGAGTTCCATTCAAAAAGGAATCTCCAACTTCGGTACTTACAACAGATACCTTCCTCCTGGGGTGGGGGGGGCACATCTGGAGGAACACACAGTGCATGACACTTGGTCTCCTGCAGAATCACTACTGTACATAAACCTCCTGGAGCTCAGGGCAGTGCTCTTGGCACTGCAATCTTTCACTTCCCTAATAAAGGACAAGGTGGTACAGATCAGGACAGACTATACCACCACAATGTACTACATCAACAAGCAGGGAGGGACAAGGTCCCACCTGCTGTGTACAGAAGCAATGAAGATATGGAGTCTAGCTTGCTCCCTACAGGTGTCCCTGGTAGCTGTCCATCTCCCAGGAAAAGACGATACCTTGGCGGACACACTCAGTAGAATCATCCAAAACCATCATGAGTGGTGTCTCAACAGACAGGTGCTGGAGTGGTATTTCGAAGGTGGGGTACCCCAGAGATTAATCTCTTTGCATCAGAAGAGAATCACCAGTTGTGCTGCAGGCCACCAGTAGTGGGTACAGTGCCCATGGATGCCCTGGTGCTGGATTGCTCAGGGAGGAGTCTATATGCATTTCCTCCATTTTCCTTGTTGCTCAGGGTCCTGATCAAACTCGGGTCCCAACCAACTTCCATGATTCTGATAGCTCCAGATTGGGCCAGGCAGCCGTGGTACTCACTACTGCTATCCCTGTAAGTGGCCCAGCCCATACACCTCCCTTCAGAGGCACAATCTCCTGACTTCCTCCCAGGGGAGGAACCTGTTCCCTCAGACTCAGGGCATGGCTCATGAGGTCCTAGAATATGCTGACCTGTACCTCTCTGAAGGTGTACTATGGGTCCTCAGGGGTCCTAGGAAGCCTTCAACTAAGAAGACATATGCTTCTAAGTGGAAGAGATTCTCCTTATGGTGTAATACCATGGGTATCACACCCTCACAGGCTGGGTTACCAGTACTATTGGACTACTTGACACACCTGCATTTATTAGGCCTACAGCCTACCACCCTTAAGACCCACTTGGCTTCAGTCTTAGCCTGTCCCTTAGCCAGCAAATGTGTCTGTATGGCTGCTAACCCTATCTTCAAGAAATTCTTTAAGGGGTTAGCACACTTGCACCCTCCCCACAGGGAACCAGTGCCCTCCTGGGATCTTAATGTCTGCATTGCCAAGCTTATGGAACCTCCATTTGAGCCTATGGCTACAGCACATTTAAAGTTTGTCACTTGGAAAGCTATATTTATAGTAGCTATCACTTCAGCTAGATGAATAAGAGAGTTACAAGCCCTGTATATAGAACAGAACTACATCTCCCTCCACAGGGAGAAAGTGGTGCTCAGGACTAACAGGAAATTCCTTCCAAAAGTAGTCTCTGACTTCCACCTGAACCAGTCAGTCACTTTGCCAATGTTCTTCACAGAACACCTTACTTCAGGTGAACGCAGGCTGCATAGCCTGGATGTCAAGAGAGCTCTCTACTACTATCTTGATCACACTGAGGCCCACAGGCAGGATAAACAGCAGTTGTTCCTGACCTATAGGGATGTGAGAAAATGAAAGCCAGCTTCCAAAAGGACAGTTGCACGCTGGATAGTGGCATGTATTCAGTTCTGTTACAGTAAAGCTGGTAAGGAGCCCCCAGTAGGCCTGATGGCACACTTCACAAGGGGCACTGCTGCCACAATAGCAGCTGCCAGGGATATTCCTGTATTGAAGATTTTCAAAGCAGCTACATGGAGAACAATATATACTTTTGCAAAGCATTACAGTCTGGATATATTCAATCCAGAAGTGATGCCAGGTTTGGCACGGCAGTGCTGCAGAGCTTGTTTCCTAAGTAAGGTTCTGCACCCACCTCCAAAGGTACTGCTTCATAGTCTGCTAAAGTTAATATATTGAAGGATTCCTGGGGTTTGAAGAAAAAATTACTCACTTAAGTAATCTTATTTTTTTCAGGGTATTCTTCAATATGATTAACTCGCCCACCCTACCTCCCCTTCCAGAACCAGTTAGCCTCTGCATTACATCTGGTATTTTTTTATTGTGATAATGGTCAAAAACTGATCAAGTTGAGTTTGAAAACCAGGTGGCCTTTTTTTCCTTGTTGTAGTCCTATCTGGCATTACCAGGGGACAGTTTTAAGGGGGTGATTTGTTATGGTTAAGACTTTGATTATCATAGTTAGAATAGCTCAGTAAGGAATCTACCTTTGCAGGCTTCAAGGAATCTGAGCATTCTAGAATGCAGCAGTTTGTAAGGGCATCAGTTTGAATGGTGGCACAAGCCAATATATGTTCCATCATTTGCATAAGTTCTATTCATCTCCAGGGCAGTTCAACACAGAAGGCTGACTGCTCCATTTCAATTCATAAAATTTTATTCATAAAAAAAATATGAACAGGATAGATTTAATAATGCTCTATTGAGCAAAAGCTCATTTCTAAGGAGATCCCAATGTGCAATTTTATAAACAGTTTAAAAATACAAAAGATATCTTATAAAAAAAATAACACCATGTCAAAGACAAAAAACAAACGACATTCAGCTTTGACAATTACAAAATTACATATTCATCAATTATGAATACAGACTAGGTATGACAGTATGCCAAACTTTAAAGTGCATTACAACAATGGTATGGTTTAATCGATTTTTTACAAAACCATTTTTGGATCAGCTACGGTTTTATAGTCTGATTTGCCAGTCTAAGGTGAATTGGGGTACTATTCCATAACATCATCCCCCTATACTGAAAAGATGATGCACCTATTTTTAGGTTGCAGCGTGGGAGTTCATACTCCAGACACAGGGTGGATCTCAGATTTTCTCTGGGCTTCCTAATTTCAAAATTTTCCAGAATATATCCTGCCAATTTTCCTTGTTGCACCTTACACATATAGGTTAAAGTATGCCAATCTCTCCTATCAGTAAGCCTCATCCAATTTAATGATATATACATCTGACAATGGTGGGTCCGTCTCAGGACATCAAGTATAAGATGAACCATTTTGTTATACATCATGTCTAATTTATTCAGTCCCATTTTGGGGGGCCTGGCATAGATAGTATCCTCACAATCCAGCACTGACTGCTAGAGTTAATCACATTGAAAAGTACCTTGGAAGAAACATTATTGACTTCAGTGAGTAATTTTTTCTTTCAAGCCAATGTTAGGTGCCATATGCATAAGATGGATCTGGTTAGGAATTTTGAAATGGAGACATCTCCAAGTATTTTGATTTTAACTGAATCATGGTTAAATAAAAGGGTAAGTGACAAACTATTAAAAATAGAAGGATACAGTATATATAGACAGGATAGAAACAGACAAGGTGGGATTATTATTTATCAAAATATGTTTGTAGTCAGGAAATTGATCTTAAGCATTCCTGTTGACGCTTGTGAGGGTTTGGACTTAGAAGTAAAAATTTTAGGGGGTAAACCATTATGCTTGTTAGGATGTTATAGGCCACCAAAACTGTCAGAATTAAAAATAGTGGGGTTATCCACTATTTTGTTACCTTATAGTAAATCTCTTGAATTCCTTTTGATAGATGATTTTAATCTTGACTGGGCAAATGCAGCTAAGTCTATGCATTTATGTGATGTTTCTCTGACACTGGGATTAGAACAGTTAATTACTGAGTCAGCACACTTAAATTTTAAATCTCCCCTTTCCCAGTTAGTGTGTGATTTAATTTTTGCCAGCTCCCCACACTATCTAAAAGTAGCTACAATGGCTAATCGTGCTAGTGCTCTTCATCTTCTATAAAAAGGGAAGGATTAAAATACTGTATGAGGCCCTCCAAAACTAGTGCAGTTTAGATCTATGAAAATATTTGATTATTTTTAAACTGATGGCAGATTTAGATAATTTAAATTGGGACAAATTACATTTAATCTCATAGTTAAATAATGCCTGGGATTTATTTTTTTGTATGAATTGAGTATAGTATACGATATGCATTTCCCTTTGGTAACAAAGAAAGTTAAAAAGAGTTCTGAGGAGTAGTTTAATTTGCTCCTCTTGAACTTGAGGAGGGGGAAAATAAATATTGGGAAATGGCCAAGAAATCAGGGGTGCCTGACGACATGCAAAAATATAGAAATGTTAAGAATGGATTTGTTAAAGAGGTCCAATGGGCTAAAGAAAATTATTTTAAGACTAATGAGTTAGTGGGGGGCTAAAAAACATTTTGGATGATTATTAATATGTTGGATGGAAAAGGTAAAAGTAGGGAAGCCATTAAAGTATCAAAAGATGGAAAAAGCTTCAACTTAGACGATGGAGTTTCAGATCGATGTAATGAACTTTTTGTGAGAATTTTGAACACTTTAGTTGG
Source organism: Neoceratodus forsteri (assembly GCA_016271365.2). Classification (NCBI taxonomy): domain Eukaryota; kingdom Metazoa; phylum Chordata; order Ceratodontiformes; family Ceratodontidae; genus Neoceratodus; species Neoceratodus forsteri. The sequence continues at coordinate 246,203,027 of CM057451.1, forward strand.
GATGTGGAGCAGGATGAGAGGTGGATATAAAGAATTTTGTCCAAGGAACTGGTAATAAATTTACTTTCCATAATGTCTCTGTTGAAGAGGTTTGGGACCAACTTTTGAATTTAAAAGTAGGTAAAAGTTATAGACCGGATGGTTTAACCTCAAGATTTTTAAAGTATTCTGCATTACAAATTGTGGAACACCTAACATACATGTTTAATTGGTCAGAAAAGACAGGTGAGATACACCAGGGATGAATGAGGGCCAGGGTTGTCCCCATTTTTAGAGGGGGCAGCCCTGACCTAATCACCAACTATAGGACCATATCCCTTCTTTCTGTAGTAGCCAAAAATCTGGAAGGGCGGGAACTAAACAGCTGCAGACCTTTATAGTTGGTGAGAACTTAGCTGATAAATATAAATCAGGTTTCCATAAAAAACACAATACAGTAACCGCTGTTTAGTAGGTTCTGAACGATGTCAACAAAACTATGGAATTTGGGAAAGTTACCAGGGCTGTCTTTGTTGACCCCTCTGCGGCCTTCAACGTGGTGGATCATTTAATACTGCTGAAGAAATTTGGTAATCTTGGGCTCAGATTGGAGGTTCTAAAATTATTTGATTGGGCAACAGCAAAGTATGATGGTGAATGGAAGTCACTCCAGGGTTATAAATATTAGAAAGGGAGTTCCACCGGGATCCATCCTTGGACCCCTTCTTTTTACAATGATTCTGAGAGGGTTGAGGAGTTACATTGGAGGTACAGACTACCAGCTATATGCTTATAATACTGTGGTCTGTACCTCTGATGTTTCAGTTAAGGAGATTCAGTCGAAATGACAATGGATGTTTGATAAACTTCAAACTTTTTTTAAGTTGTCCCATTTGAAATTAAATTCAAATAAGACAAATGTGTGTTAACTAAGTCTTCAAATAAACTGAATGACCCTATTAATTGTTCATTAGATATTTATAAATTGGAAGGTACAAGTTTGGAACAAGTAGAGGATAACAAGTATCTGGGGTATTAGATGGATACAATAGGATCAGGAAACCTACTGTACGTATGATATGGTCAAATTGATAAATAAGGTTGGGAAATGTTTAGGAGCACTATATCAACATAAGGGGTGCTTGGATCCGGAGACTAAAGACAGTGCAGTCTCAAATTTTCCCAATTCTAGATTTTGCAGATATTGTGTATGAGTATAGTACGAAAGATAAGCTTGCAAAACTGGATGTACTACATAAAAGGATGGCACGATTTGTGCTTAATGGCTCATATGACACACATAGATATATATTATATATTCAGTTAGACTGGACTTCTTTACATGAAGGACATCGGTTACATAAAATACTGTTTGCATTGAAAAGTATTCGGGAAGATCTTCCCAATTATTTGGAAGAACACTTAGAGTATAGGGTACGGAAAGGTTCCTTGAGGAATACAACCTTAGTGGAGCTGGTAATCCTAAGGTCCAATACATTAAGGGCTACATAGCCATATGATCCGTCATGAATGGAATTCCTTGCCAGTCAGTTTTCACTTGAAGGATGGAAAATTCCTACCTCTTGCAGCTATAAAGGCTTGGTTTCTGTCTGTCACTACTCATTGTGAGAGATGTAGATCTTCCTGGATATAAAGTCTCCACCACTCATTCACACTAGTGGGAGTTCTCCAGAGGCACTAGGACCCAGCGGGAGCAAACTTTTTCAAGAGGGCCAGCGCCTGAGATGGAGCCGCGAGGAAGCAGCACCATGAGCCCCGGCTCATGTGGTAATGCCTATCTCGGCGTCAACCCTCCAACCTCCTCAGTTCCTTTTTTCCCCACCATCGAGTGCACTCAGTGACAATGTCACTTGCCTGCTGGGAGTTAAACATCACTAGCAGCAATAGTTCAGTTTATTGTTTTGTAGAATTATTTCGAATCAGTACTGAGTACATATTTTAATTGTGCAACAGAAGGCGTCAGCCCTCCAATGATGGAGTCAACCATGAGCAGGTCAGGTAATGGTAGGAAGACTTAGTATGAAAGCTGTTCAGTCAGCCGGGCTGGGTTCGGTCTGCCGTCCTCCCCAGAGGGGGGTCTGAGAATGGACGGTCCAATGCTCAGTGGGATGGGCGGTCCCCCCAAAAGCATAAAAGGAAACAGTCCCATTCTCTGCGCCATTCGACCTCGAGTTCTTCTTCAACACATAGGTTGAAGAAGAAACAGCATCACTCGAGGTCACCCTCTGGTATGTCTGCGTGCAGACAGTCAGTTATTAGGGCCAGCTGCCGGTCTTCATTTCTGTCAGAGTCGCTGGTTTGTGTCTCTGGTAGCCGACCTCCTCGACCCTGGAGCCCCTCCCCGCCTCTTGGAGGAGCCTCCGAAGAGCAGTATCACCAGTGGGCTGCTCTTATGGAGCAGTGGGCTCAGAGGTTGGTCCAGTTACCCAGGCCAGTTAGTCTGATGCCAGGGCCTTCAGGCCATTCACTTTCAGATGGACAGGTAGGGTGATTGGGCCTTCCTAGTTGTGCAGCACCTTCTTCGGTGCCATCGACTCTGCGCACAGGTGTTTATCCCCCTAACATGGGTGCGGCGCAGGGGTCCACACCGATGCCTCTATCTCCTGCCATTTTTCCCCTCTTTTACCTCAAATTGAAGTTTTCAGACCCTTGGGACTCTCTTGGTGCCATCCGCAGCACCTCAGAACCTCTTGGCATCATCCCCAGTGCCTCACTCCCTCTCGGCACCATCCGTGGTGCCGTGGGCTCTGTTGGCACTGTACACAGTACCAGGGGCTCTGTCAGCACTGTGTGTGGTGGCATGGGCTCTGTTGGTGCCGTGCACAGCGCCGCAGGCTCTGTCAGTGCCGTGTGCAGCGCCGCTTCAGCTAGCATCCTCCTTGTTCTTGCCACCATTTTCCTGTACGGCGCTGAGAACTGGTGCGGTGCTGGCCGGTCTTCATGGCTTCTTGACTCCGATTCTTTCTTCTTCTGTTCTTCCTCCTGATTTTCACTCCTTTCCTGTCTATACAGTCCCCCCTGGACTGTCAGGAGATGATTTTGAGCCTGACCCAGAGCTTCATCTGGGTGATGATGTTGATGACACTGCCCTGGAAGCAGGGATCAATCCTTCTGCAGAGCCTGTGGTTGAAGACCTTTCCTTTAAGTCTCTGCTCAAAAATTTAAATTCGACTCGTTCTCTCCAGACTACAGAAATCGATCCTGAGAGGCTTTTGTGACTTCAAAATCATCATGTCCCGGATATCCCTATGGATTTAACCCCTCTGGTAAAGTCCTCTTTTGAGATCCTTTCACAGAAGATGTGGAAAAATCCTGCTCTTATTCCTTCTGAGGCTAAGTCCATACATAGGAAATATGCCCCTCCCAAAGATCACCCCATCTTGGCCTCACAAGCCTTTGCTGATGCCATAGTGGTCCCAGCAGAGAATGATAAGGCTGTCCTCCCTCAGGAATCTACAGCTTGTCATATAAACAAAGAATCTCTCAAGATAGACAATTAGGTAAGAGAGTCTTTGCTGCCTCAACCCTGGGTATGCGCATTGCCAGTTACCAAGGCTATTTTTCTCAATATGAGTATGTACTTTGGCAATCCCTCAAAGAAATGGTAGAAGCTCTGCCTGAATCAGAAGTTAACTCAGAGCTACTCCTGACCATAACTAGGGGTATCGAATCCAGTAACCAACAGGTTAAAGCTGCAGTTTACCCTTATGATACCGCCTCCCAGGCGGCAGCAGCTGGCATCTGCACTTGCCGCCACTCTTAGCTATGTACTTCAGGCTTCACGAGCGACGCCCAGCAGGAGGTCATGGCTTTACCTTTTGACGGTATGTATCTGTTCGGGCCTCAGGTGGAGCAAGCTCTGGAGACCACACAGAAGACTAGGTCTGCCATTAAGATGACTAGACCTGCACCCGCCCCCTCCCGAGGGGGTGCAAACAAGCATCAGTTTCACAACCATCAGCCCTTTCAGGGCAAAGGAAGAGGATGTTTTAACAAAAACCACAACCCTCAGCCACAAAAGAAAGGACAGCAGAAGGCGCAAGGGCCCAAAGCGCCCAGTGCCACCTTCTGAGTTTCTGGCCCAGGTCCCACCTCAGCTGTCTGAGGGGGACTCCTCCTCAGTGGTGGGAGGACGTCTGACTCAGTTCTACAAGCAGTGGAAATCTATAACATCAGACAGATGAGTCCTCCAGATAATCCGCGAGGGGTACTCTCTCAATTTTTCGGAAACCGCTACGGATCATCCTCTCAAACGACAGCCCAGGCTGTCAGCAGTACAGTCAGACATTCTTGCTTCCAAGATACAAGATCTTCTGAACAACAGGCAGTAGAAATAGTTCCGCTGGATCAATGAAACACAGGCTTCTACTCCCATTACTTTCTGGTCCCGAAGAAAACCGGCGGCATGCTCCCCATTCTGGATCTCAGAAAGTTAAACAACTTCCTTCACAAGGAAAAGTTCAAGATGATATCACTAGGTACCCTGCTACATTTGCTTCATCAACATGATTGGCTAGCCTTCCTGGACATGCAGGATGCCTCCCAACACATTCTCATACACCCAAAGCACCACAAATACCTAAGGTTCATGGCACTGGGTCAACACTATTAGTTCAGGGTCCTGCCCTTTGGGCTATCCTCGGTGCCTCGAGTTTTTACAAAGTGTTGTGCAGTTCCCACGGCGCACCTCAGAAAAATCAGAATACAAGTGTTCCCATATCTGGACGACTGGCTCCTAGCAAGTACCTCTAGACAAGAGACTCTGGAGGCCATGGCCACAACCTCAGACTTCCTCATGTCAATGGGAGCCCTGCTGAATCTCAACAGGTCACAGTTGCAGCCCTCCCAGAAGCTCCTCTTCATAGGAACTCTTCCGGACACCTCCTGTGCGAAAGTTTTTCTTCCAGAGGACAGAAGGAGCGATATCTTACAGATGGTCTGATACATCAGGGAACACAGTTCGGTTCAAGCTATCTCAATGCAATGGATGCTGGGCCTCATGGCATCCTCAGTGTTCACTGTACCCCTAGCTCATCTCCACATGAGAACCTCTCAGTGGATGCTCAGTACTCAGTGGTCCCCACCACTCACCCTCAGTCCTTTCTCATCATTGTGACAGAACCTCTGAAGAGGCCACTCGCCTGGTGGTTGCAGGAGGACAATCTTCTGGAAGGATATCCCTTTGCCCCTCTGGATCATCAGATCTCCATTACCACAGATGCATCCCTAACGGGTTGGGGAGTCCACTGCCAGGATCTTCACACCCAGGGTACGTGGACTCAGGACGAGTCCTAACTTTACATAAAGGTCCTGGAAATGAGAGCCGTCCTCTATGCAGTCCGAGCCTTGAAGGACATACTCTGTCACAAGAACATTCTCCTTCAAATGGACAACAAAGCAGTGATATACTACATCAACAAACAGGGCAGCAGACACTCTTACCCATTATGCAGGGAAGCAGTGAGAGTGTGGGAATGGTGCTGGGAACACAAGGCTCTGATTCAGGTGGTTTATCTGCCAGGACTACAAAACGAACTGGCAGACCATCTCAGCAGAATGGAGACAGATCCTCATGAGTGGTCTCTTGACTTAACCATCATTCAGTCACTCTTCCAAGAAAGGGGAACTCCAGACCTGGACCTTTTCCCATCCCCACTCAATGCAAAACTGCCTCTCTTCTACTCCAGAAATCCAGGTCCTGGCGTTTTCTGTCAGGATGCGTTCAGGCTGCGGTGGACAAGATGCTTTCAATACGTCTTTCCTCCTCTTCCCCTAATTTAGAGGGTACTTCTCAAATTGGAGTCTCAGGGGGGCAGAATGATTCTCATTGCCCCCTTCTGGCCTTGGCAGATATGGTTTCCGCTACTCAGCAGTCTATCGGAAACCCCCCTGAAGACGCTTCCCCTTCAGATGAACCTTCTGACCCAGGATCTCGTGGTCCATCCCAACCTGAGGTTGCTTCACCTTCACGCTTGGCTCCTGAAGAGATAGAGGTGAATAGGTTCAATGTTTCTTGTAGAGTTTCAGATATTCTTTTGGCTGCATGTAAGCCGACCACTAGGAAAACCTACACAGCCAAATGGAAGCGTTTCTCTATCTGGTGTGCAAAATCCTCTTGGAACCCTTTTTCCTGCCCACCGAATAAAGTCTTAGAGTATCTTTTAGACCTCTCAAATACAGGTCTGCAGTACTCCACAATCAAAGTTCATCTTTGTGCCATTTCGGCATATCACGAGCTGGTACTTTCCATGTCACTGGCTCAGTTGCCTGTAGTTAAGAGATTTCTTAGGGGTATTCTACATACTAGACCTCCTATCAGACATCCAGTCGCAGCCTGGGACATTAACCTTGTGCTTGACATGCTCACTCGTAAGCCTTTTCGAGCCTCTAGCTACTTGCGACTTGAAGTTCCTCACTTGAAAAACGGCCTACCTGGTGGCCATTACTTTGGCCTTGTAGAGTTTCTGAAATACATGCACTGGTCACAGACCCCCATGCACTGCATTTCACAAGGACAAAGTAGTTCATAGGCCTCATCCTAAGTTTCTCCCTAAGGTTGTCTCAGAATTCCATCTAAACCAACCTTTAGTGCTTCCTACCTACTTTGTGAACTTCTAGAATGAAGGGGAGCGTATACTTCATTCACTGGATGTTAAGAGAGTGCTGCGGTTCTATCTAGATAGAACAAAAGAAATTTGCAAGGCTCAACAACTGAGCAGTCATGACATTTCTGGCAGAAATCCGTAACGTGCCCTTTGTGGATATTTGCAATTTGGCTACCTGGAACTCTGTGCATACTTTCGTTAAGCACTATGTCTTGGATGCCCATGCCAGATGACATCTGTCAATTGGCAGGACCATTCTTAACGGACTTCTGTCCTAAGCATGTGAGCTCTTTATCTCCTGCCACCCATCTCGGGGGGATTATTTAGCTCGGTACTGTCCCATTAGTGTGAATGAGTGGTGGAGACTTTATGTCCAGGAACATATGGAAATTAGGTACCTACCGTAATTCTTGATCTTCTTAGACGAAGTCTCCACCACTCATTCACACGCCCACCCACCATTCCCCGAGCTCACTTCTCTGTTTATGGTCTTCACTCCCTCAATGGCTGGGCTATGAAGATTTTATTGTTGACCCTTCTTACACAGGTCATTTGGACTATCTTATGTCCGATTTTTAGGCTAGCCCTTCTAGGTTAATTACGTTGCACCTCCTCAGAAAGAAGGTACTGAGGCGGTTGGAGGGTTGACGCCGAGATAGTCATTACTGCATGAGCTGGGGCTCATGGTGCCGCTTCCTTGCGGCTCCATCTCAGATGCCAGCCCTCTTGAAAAAGTTTGCTCCCGCTGAGTCCTAGCACCTCCGTCGAACTCCCATTGGTATGAATGAGTGGTGGAGACTTCATCCAAGAAGATCAAGAATTACGGTAGGTACGTAATTTCCAGTTATCTCACAATAGGGGTCACTTAGGGACAGTATGTGGAAATATGACTTTGCGTAATACTGTATACTGTGCATTGCAAGATCCTTATTGTCAGTGTACTCCAAATCTCCTTAAGTGGTATGTTTATTGATGTATTTTATATGCAACCTGTACTTTTTTATAATGAAACATAATTGTAAATGAGCTTGCTGAATGAATTTATCCCAAATAAACAAACTTGAAACTTGTTTATACTTTTACTTTATTTAACAGTTTATTTTGTTGTCTCTGTATGCCGCTGAAATTAAAAGAGCCTTTATTTCAGTACTATAAGTGCAGAGATAAAATTTACAAAGACACACATGTGGTTTGTGTGTGCTGCTTGGGCCTGTCTCACAGTGTGAAGACTTGTAAGGTTTGCCAGAGCTTCAACCAGGCTATCTGGTGACACCACAAAAAGGTTCTAGAAAATTTCCTTCTTAAAACTTTAAAAACCGTGGAAAAGGACCAGGAACCAAAATCTGTTTCATCCTCACTGTTGACTGAGAAACGGCTGTCGAAGTCAAAGGACCAGGATAGAGAATGGTTATCATTGTGGCCCTCCTCATTGTTTGGCCACCAGTACAAACAGAGAAAAAAAAAGGTTTACTTCTGCCATTGAGATGCGGTAATCTTACTTTGTCATCGCTTGCTCCGGCGATGTTGATTGCAGCCCCCCAACCATCAGTGAGACACCAAGGTTGGGGTATGGCTTAGGCACTGCCATACCTACTATGGATGGTAGAACGCCATTGTCATCGAGCCATGGCCCATTGTTGACACAAGTAGTCCTGGCCCCTGTCCTGGGCGTTGTTGACTCTAAGGCTGAGCTGGCGTTGTTTTTAAAAATGATACAACATGGGTGTGGTGGCAGGGACAGAGCACAGACACTGGGTTATGATGGTACAAGCATGTTTGGTTTGCTAAGGATTGAAATTTTTTTTGTATCTTAATCCACATGGCAGAAATGCTTGATAGATCTGAACTCATAACAACAACAAAAAAATGATATATCACATCTGTTGACGGGGCCTCCAGGCACCTAACCTTCATCAATGCCTTCTATCAGCATGCTACAGATTTCTTTTCTCAGCTGCCACAAGTGTTACCAGTGCATTCCGTGGCTCCCCACATTGATAAGGATGTCGACAGTTAGGCTGCATATAATCCTGACCTCATGGTGTCAGAAGAGGATTTAGAGGAGTAATATGAGGGAGAACAATATGTTAAACCCTGCTGTTATTCTACCCTCTCATCCTTCAGTGAGGACTCAATGGTCTGTACCCTGAGGTCTCCTCCACTGCATCCTACTTTTCAAGCCATGAAGAGCAAATGCAAACTGCCATGGGCTTTGCTGTTGAACAGAAAGATTCCACAAAAAGAAACCTGATGGAATTTTTGGAGGTGTCTTACACACCTTCCATTATAATTCTACCTACATATTCTGCTTTAGAGGAGGCTACTTTTGCTGCATGATACAGACCAAACTCACTGCCTGCAGTTCCAAGAAAGACTGTTAAGTCTTATTATGCTAACCAGCCATCAGCTGACTCTGTAGTCATTGTGGCTGCTCGTGAGAGGTCTAAAGTACCTAAACACATGAATACTTTGCCTCCTGATAAGGAATCTAGGAGACTGGATTTGATTAGAATTGCAAACAAGCAAGCCCATATGACAAAATACCGGAACAGCCTGAGGAAAGCTACAAAGGATGCAGCCTCGCCTTCGCCTGCATGCTCTGTCAAGAATGAGTTACTTTAAACTTTAACTTCTGGTGCTGAGGTTGGCAAACATTTGCTCCGCTCAGCCTATGATGTATCTGATGCTTCTGCCAGACCAGCTGCTTCTGGCATATGTATGAGAAGATATTCTTGGCTCAGAGCCGCTTGCTTGCTTTGTCAATGATGTGCAAAAGCAGTTTGCAAACAAAGCTGTTTGTTTATGGTGTTGAAAAGGCTCCTAGAGGACTTCAGACCTCAAAAATTACTCTAAAAGTTCTGTCATGTCCCTGTATGCCACTTCTGCTAGGGTCATGGGAGAAGCTTCTTTCGACAGCTTGCTGCCAGAGTTGGCCGTGCCTACCATCAGCAAGGTCAAGGTAAAGGGTGTAGCCCCCTGCCAGGTCCCCTCCCCCTGGTGCCCATAAAGAAGCACCCAAATTAATTGGCACTGGTAGTATTTCCCCCACCGTTTCCACATGACTGCCTTCCAGAGATGCTTCCACCTCCACTGTTATCTCCAGGGGCTCTATTCCAGATACTTCCTGGTCCCAAAATGGTCATGAGATCTGCATCCTGTGTTGGGTTTCAGGGATCTAAACATCTACATTGAATACAAGAAGTTTTGAATGGTATCTCTGCAAGCTGATTCTTCTTTTGCAAACTGGGGACTGGCTTTGTTGTCTAGACATGAAGGATGCATATCTTCATGTCATGATCAGAAAAGCTCACAGGCAATACCTCTGCTTTGTGCTTGAGGGGGAGCACTCCTAGTTCAGAGTATTGCCCTTTGGCTTGTCTTCTGTGCCACTGATCTTTACCAAATGATTGGCAGTAGTGGCAGCAGCCCTTTGCAGGGAAGGTCTGTATGTCTTTCCCTAATTGGATAACTGCCTGTTAAAGGCCAGCTTCAAAGACACTTTCCTTCATACCTTGTCTCAGACAAGGCAATTCGTTGAGGACTCGGGAGTCACACTAAATGTACCAAAGTCTGTGATGTTGCCCTGCCAAAAGACTGCAGCACATAGGAGCAGTCTAGGACATAGAGAATGGATGTGCTTTCCTGCCACAAGACAGAGACGAAAACCTGATTGCCCAAATACAGTTGGTATACAGGACTTACTATGTCTCTGCAAAGACAATGTTACGTCTCCTGTGTCTCTCAGCTGCGGCCATTGTGACTATGCCACTGGCCCACTTGCATATGAGAATTCCTCTGTGGACACTTAGGGTCCTGTGGGATCAGCTGACAGATGAGCTGGACCAAACTGTTCTTGTCACATCCCCGCTCTGCAGAGCATTGCTATGGTGGATGGATCACAAAAACCTACTGTATTAAAGGGCATTCTACTTCTTGTAGCAGCTCCTGTACAAATCCTCACCATGGATGACTTGGGTTCCGGCTGGATTATTCATCTTGACCCTTACCAGACACGGACCAAGGTGGAAGCCAGATTACACATAAATGTCCTGGAGATGAGAGCTGTCCTTTACAGTCTCCAGGCATTTCAGGAGCATATATACCCAGGCCCTCTGTTAATACAGATGGACAAAGCCAGTGTGATGCATTACATCAACAAACAGGGGGGTGCTCATTCCTTTCTCCTATGCGGGAAAGCAACAGGAGTATAATACTGGGCTCTGTTCCACAGCCTACAACTGTCATCCCTGCATCTCCCAGGATTCAAAAACATCTTGGCAGACAGACTGAGCAGGTCACAGTCTAAGATTCACAAATGGAAACTGCTGACTTCACTGGTAGATGACCTCTTCACAAGATGGGGTCATCCAGAGTTGGACCTTTTTGCATCACCACACAATGCAAAACTACCACATTTCTGCTGGCACACTCCAGGGCCTGGAGTTTTCTGATGACACATTAGCCCTCTTCTGGAAAGAAAAATTCCTGTATGTATTTCCCCCAGTTCTTCTAATACAAAGGGTGGTGCTCAAGATGTGGATGGAGAGTGCCATTCCCATCTTCATTGTTCCATTATGCCTCACCAGATATGGTTTCCACTTCAGTAACAGATGGTAGTGGAGTCTCCTGCCCCCCCACCACTGTGTTGGGGCATGCTGTCACAGGACAAGGGATCCCGTGTCCATCCGGACCTGAATTCCCTACATCTGCATGTGTGAGTCCTGAAGACATACCCATTACACATTTTGGGGTATCCCCTGAAGCTGCTGATCTGCTGACTGTGGCTAGAAAGCCTTCCACCAGACGTACCTATGCCTCAAAATAAAAGCAGTTAACTTTGAGGGCTGCTTCCAAGACTTTGGAGCCATTCACATGTCCTGTAAATGCTGTACTGGAACACTTGCTGTCACTGTCAGACTCTGGTCTACAGTATTCCTTGCTTAAGGTGTATTTGGCTGTTGTATCAGCTTTCCATGCCCATACAGAAGTTATGTAGTTGCCCAATTAGAGGTGTCCCATACTTTTCTGAGAGGTATTCTTCATACAAAACCTATCCGCGTCCAGTCCCATCTTTGGACTTGACTTTTGAGCTTGAGAAACTGATGCTGGCCTCTTTTGAGCCAGCCGCAAATTGTGGCCTATGTTTCCTGTCATGGAAAACATTTTTAGTTGCAATCACTTCTGTTTGAAGGATTTCAGAGCTTCAGACTCTAATGTGTGAGCCTCCTTATTTGATTTTCCACAAAAAAAAAAGGAGTCTCTTTGTGTACAAATCCTAAGTTTCTCCAAGAAGTGGTATTGGAATTTACTCTGAATCAAACAGTACACCTTCCTGTTTACTACCCTGAGCATGCCAATCAGGGTGAGGCACTGCTCCGTACTTAAGATGTTCATAGAATACTCAGATACCAAGTTAATTGCACCAAGGACTGCAGAAAGTCCTCTCAGCTTTTTGTTTTGTTTGCCCCTGGGAAAGAGGGTGCGCCTGTGTCTAAACAGTGCCAGTCCAAATGGCTGCTACATTGTATAATGATCTGTTATAGGAAGTACAGTAAGGAACTTCCTGGTGTGGGTTGTGGTCACTCCACCAGGAGGACAGTACCTTCTGTTGCTTGTTTCAGAAACGTTTCTGCTGTTGACATTTATGTTACAGCCACATGGAGCACTGTGCACACCTTCCCTAAACATTACAGTCTGAGCATTGTATTTCGTAGAAGTGCTGCATTTGGACTTGCTGTACTGCAAGGCCTGCTGTCCTGAGTATCTATCAGACTATACCCATCTCCCAGTTTTTGTCTTGGAGTCCTTGCAATAATTTCAAAGGTGTGGCCTAATGGAGGAGATATCTTTGAAGAAGACTGAATCACAGAATCACAGGAATTCCACAGCAGTAAAGGACCCAACGGCCCATTGAGTCTGCCCCTTCCCCCCACACTCATTTCCTTTTCCACGGGCCCTGCCCTTCCCCACATTTACCAACCCCATATGTCTGTCCCATGCCCTCTTGAATCCCTCCACCATTTCAGCCCCCACCACCTCCTCTGGTAGCTTGTTCCAGGCCTCCACCACCCTCTCTATGAAGAATCGCCCCCTTACATTGCCTCTATATCTTCCATCCTTCAATCTTAGGCTATTCCCTCTAGTTTTAGCCCCCTCGTTCCTTTTAAATAAGCTCCCCTCCTTCACCTTATTGATCCCCTTCATGTACTTAAAAGTTTCAATCATGTTCCCCTTCTCCCTTCTGGTCTCCAATGAGTACAGATCCCATTCCCTACACCTCTGCTCATATGGCTTCCCCTGCTTACCGTGCACCATCTTGGTTGCCCTTCTCTGAACCCTCTCTATCCCATCTATGTCCTTGCGTAGGTGCGGTCTCCAGGACTGGACCCCGCACTCCAGGTGTGGCCTCATCATGGCTTTGTAAAGAGGCATTAGTACCTCCCTCCTTCTGCTAGTTATGCCCCTCCCAATGCATGCCAGCATTTCATTTGCCTTCCCCACAGCTTTGCTGCATTGGCTACCTACCTTAAAGTTGCTTATATTATAATTCCCAGATCCCTCTCCTGCTCATTTTTTTTTTTATTCCCCCCCCCCGAGTGTAAGCAGCGTGCGAGTTTTTACGCCAACAGTTTTTACTGAACAGTTATGTACTTACCATAACAGTAGATCTTCCCTTGTCAATCTTCACCATTCGTACTTCCTGGGTGTAAGCCGGGCGCGCACCCGTCACGGAAACTTTTTTTTTTTTTTTTGGTGCCTCGCGGCCCTTTCGAGAGGGGCGTCATGTGTCATGCGAGGCGGCCGTTAGTAGCGACCGACTCCTCCTCCAACTCAGTTCTGTTTCTCCACGTCGAGGCAGCACCTATTCAGCGGTAGCTAACAGAAAAGTCGTATCCGACTCCTTTTCTACACTCGAAGCCTACGGTGAACTGTTCCTTTTTCTTTCCTTTATCTGGCGCGGGTGTATTTCGACTGTGTTTAATCTTGTTTTTTCGGCGTTATGTCGGTTCTGGGCCAGCGTTCTTCTAAGGCAGGCGTGCCCCTGTGCGTCCGGTGCTCCTGCGGCGGCATTTCTCCGTCTCGGACCGGCATGGCGTCTGTCTTCGTTGCCAGGGACCCAACCATAATATGGTTAGATGCGGCGCTTGTTTCTCGATGGACCGTCGATCTCGAAGTCAGCGTACAAGCTCGGCAAGGCCGGCGACTTTCGGGGGCGGCGTCGCTGTGAGAATCTCGGAAGATCCTGGTCCTTTCCCGGGTCCCCTCCGGGCCTTCTCGATCCGAGGAGGGGTCTCCTCTTCCCTTCTTGCCGAGGCCCCTTCGCGGTGTTGGGGGCGTCGTAGCCCCTCGGGGCATAGCGCTGACACCACCTCGGCAGTCACCTCTTGGTGCAGGCTCCCCTGTCGAGGCCCTTGGCTGGGCCGGCTGGGTGGACCCTCGGCGTCGCTCATGGCGCGTTTACCGGATCGGCGCCGTGCCCAGTGCAGTGATCAGCGGCGCCGTTCCAGCGTTTCAGATCCCGGCGCAGCTCGCCTGATGCCGGTGATCGAACAGCGCCGTTTGACCGCTGTTGGATCGGCGCGTTGCAGGCGCCGGTAATCAAGCGGCACACCGTTGGAGTACCGTTTTGGCCTCGGCACCGTTCGTGGTGCCGATGATGAGCCTGGCGGCGCCCGCCCAGCGGTGCCGCTTAGCCTCCCGACACCGCCGTGGCGTCGGCCTTCCCCTCCTCCGGGCGGTGCGGGTCTGCGAGCCGCTGGGGTGTGAGGTTGAGCCTTCATGCTGCCCGGCGTGCTGGGGCGGTGGCGTCGCACTCGGTACGGGGCGTTCGCGGCCCGTAGCCTCGAGGACCCCTGGGGTGGCCAGCCGAGGTCCTGCTGGTCTCGTCCTCCTCGGGGGCGATGACTCAGATAGTGGACCCATCCTGGCATCCCCATTCTTGAGAATCTGGGTCCCTCGGTGGCTAGGGGTACCAAGCGCGGCGCAGCGGGCCCCTCCCTCTGTCCCCCTTGCGTCGTCTCTGGGGTTCCTCGGCTGGGGTGGCCGAGAGTCCGGGGCAGGCGTGGGGGTGACGGAGGGAGGCTCCTCTCTGGAGGTCGGTGACAGCTGCCCCGGGTGCTGTTACCTCCTCTGGGGTTGAGGAGCGTTGCAGTCGGGGAGGAGGGCCCTCTCGGAATCCGAGGGGTTGAGGGGCAGGCGTCCTGCTGCCGGTCTTCTTTGGCCACCTCAGGGGGTGGCCAGGAGCCTGAGCACAGGCCCGCCCCTCCCCAGGGTTCTAGGGTGTCTCTGGCGGCGTTTGTCGTGGACTCCCTTCTGGATCCATGAAGTCCCAGCGTCGTCACGAGGAGTTTCTCCCCAGGGCTCTTCCAGGTTCCGCTTCCCCAGAGTTCCGTTCTGCGGCCTGGTTTGATATCCGGGATCCCTCCTACTAGAGCTCCCTTCCCCGGATTCCAGAGCCCTCGCAGAGAGCAGTTGCCTCCTCGGAGGTGCCTCTCTCCCATCTCTCTGCCTTCACCACCCCCGCTCCCAGGCCATGTCGGTCCTACGGGTCCGTTATCCTGGGAGCAGTTCAGGGGTTCTGCGGCGGCCTTCCCCTCATATGTTAGTTACATGCATGAGCGGGTCTTTCGACTCTCCCCACCGCCGCAGGAATCCTCTGGACATTCCAGTTCCCCATCATCCTTGTCTCCCTCCTCTGAGGGAGAGGAACCCCCTGCTCATCTGTCCTCCGATGCTGATTTCACAGAATATCAGCGTTCTCTCGAGGATGGTGAGGATCTTGGTTCCCTACGTTCGGAGAGAGACAATGCCAGCAGGTGGCGTGAATTCCTTGGTGAATTCAGTGCCCAGCATCTGGTGGTACCTTCCTGGCCTATCCCTTCCAGGAGGCGTCTATCCGGTCTGGCAGTTCTCTCGTTTCTTCCCCAGCCCGGTGGACTGCCAGCGTAGGTATTGTGCCCCTCTGAGTCTCTAGGTTCCCTTCAACCCGTCCTCAGGTTTGGTATACCTGGATACTCCTTCTGAGGCCGTTGCCTGGCGGCCAGCGCCACCGGATTGGACTCTCCAGTTCGACCGTTGGGGGCTAAGAGTGTTCTCTTCAAGGCGTGCGGTGCATGTATTGCATCACATCAGGCTCACCACGCTGCTAGACCGGCATCTGTGGTCGATGATGTCCCAGCTGCTGGCATCTATGCTGACACGAACAAACCAGACAAGCGTTGCCCTCTCGCGGTAGGCCTGGAGCTGGCAAGACACAACAGGGCATCTTATGGCGCCAATGGGTGCTTCCAGGCTTGCGGGGACAGCGATCTGCATCAGGCGGACGGCGTAGCCGTCTCTCAGGTTGTCACCCCTGGCCAGTAGGGTGATGCGCTCATGCTCGGGGGACCGTCTTTCTCATCCAGAGCTGGGAGCTTTTACAGGGCTCCCTCGTCTCCTCGCCCTGGAGGCACCTCCTAGCTCTTCTCCCACTTAGGCTTTCTGAATAAGCCAGGGTCTTCTCCTTCTGTTTCTCACCAGCAGAAGGCTGGGGTCTTGTTCCCTCAGGGTATGGCCTCTTCCCTCCTGGGGAAGAGGAGCTTGGCTCACCCAGGAAGTAATGAATGGTGAAGATTGACAAGGGAAGATAGGAAAATTACGCTCACCGTAATTCTTGATCTTCTCTTGTATCTTCACCATTCATTACCACCGCCCACCATCCCCTCAGTGGCCTCTTCCTGTGGCTTCTCCACCTCCGCCTCCTTCCTCTCTGCATTATATAAAATATAGGAAAATTGCTTCATTTTCCAAAAAAAACAAAAGTAAAAAAAAAAAAATCTTCTTGGGGGGTTTAAAATCCAGAAAAATTATTTACTCTAAGATTCATGGGCCATCTAGTGGATTGCATTGGCGATCAGACTGCACAACTATCTCTTGCTATTCTTATGGCAAGATACCTCTGGGGTTGTTTGGCCTGGCTCAGGCTATTCAGTTTTGATCCTGCAATCCCGTGTTCAGGTAGTTGCCCTGAAATCTAATCCCCCCCCTCTATTCTTGCCTTGCAGAGCAGAGGAATGAGTACGTCTGTTCCTTTCTCTAAAAAAAAAAAAAAAAAAAATGCTGAGGGAACTCTCTCCGACTGCTATAGGCATCTTGGTTTCTGGGTCATGCATCTAGTAAAAAAAAAAAAATTTTTTCTATCTGTAAAAAAAAAAAAAAAAGGAATAGGAGAAATCAAACAAGAAGGCAAATGAGAAGGTAGGCTATCCTTCTCGCTGTTTTGCTAAGTGGTTTCTCCCTTTAAGTGTCCTCCTGGACAATTTTTACAGTAGAGCTCTGCTGACCATATCCAATCTTAGCCAGCCTAAACCTTGGCCGGCCTTAGCCAGTCAGTCTGAGTCCCGTTTCTATCTTGGAACGCCTGAAAGGCTTACATTTTCCATTTCTAAACCCCTGAGCAGCGCTCTCATGCTGCTGGGGTTTTATTCTTCCTCCTCTGCTGTCCTCCAGTTAAAGGCCTTCCATGGCCAGGAGCCTGAGGTGGGTGTCAAGAACAATGGCATGTTGAAGATGAGGACTATGCCTCCTGAGTCTGTCTAGCGGGTTGGTGAACCTTCTCTTCAGCTCTATCTCGGGGATTCTTGCTCCCCTTTAGTGAGCCTTCAGCTACAAGCTAACTATGCTCGTTGGGCATTCTGGTCCTTCAACATCCCATCTCTCTCTCTTCTCTTTCTTCTTCTTCTTCTATTTTCTCATTTCCTTACTCATCTCTCCTCCCTAGAGTCGCCCAGGTAAGGAGGCCCTGCACCCCTAGGCTAGGGATGTTCTTATCTCTCTGTCCTTCCTCCATCGGCTTATTCCTTTTTCAGTTCATTCTTCCTTGCTTTGCTATCCTCGCTATCTTGCCTCGCTATCTATATTTTCTGCTTTCATTTTTTGCCCTCGGCTCTGCAGAACTGAGTTGGAGGAGGAGTCGTCGCTACTAGCGGCGCCCCCTCGATGATAGCCATGACGCCCCTCTCGAGGGCGGGGTCGTTAGGGCAACTTTAAAAAAAAAAAAAGCTCCCGTGACGGGTGCGTGCCTCCGGCTTACACCCAGTAAGTAATGAATGCTGAAGATACAAGAGAAGATCAAGAATTACGGTAGGTACGTAATTTTCCTATCTTTGAGAGAATCTCCTCTATCAGGCCATACCATCCCTTCCTCCATCCCCCTTCTGCTTCAGTGAGGGTTACATCAGATATTGTGCCTGAACCTTATCCATATATCATATATCCAGCTCCATGCCCCTTCCTGTATGCCTGGTGCTGGTATCATCTCCTGGTTTCCAATGGTTGGAGGTTCTCTGAGTCTAATCTGTGGTAGTGAACTAAGGAGTGATGGGGCCACTCACGTTTATGTAGACGCAGACGTGGGCAGCCCCCAGCTAGCAAAAGTGTCCATGTGGTCCTAGTACCTGACGACTATAGTTCCAAAGGTGTGGCTTAATGGAGGTGATTCTCTTGGTCTACTGTTACAGTAAGTATGTAATTTATCTTTCTCCAGTTATTCCCTAACCCACAAGAAAAATGGGGGAGGGCGACCTATTTTGGACACAAAATGTCTAACCAGGTGCATCAAACTGGAGAAGTTTAGAACGGTGACACTGGGCACAGTGATCCCATCCCTGCAATTTTAGACTGACTAGGGTCTCTGGACCTAAAAGACACATGCTTTCATGTCCCAATAAGACCCTGCCACAAAACAGGAGAAACAGGGAGGGAAGGAGAGGGAGGGTCTGCTCTCTATGTAAGGGAAGGGATCAAAGCAACAGAACTAAAGGGTAAACAGGGAGGAGAGGAGGCACTGTGGGTCATCCTGGAGACTGGAAATGGCTCCACAATCCGCACAGGGGTCGTATACAGACCCCCATCTCAGGGGGAGGAAATGGACAAGGAAATGATAGAAGGCATCCTTGGGATGGCAGAGAAAGGGGAGATATTGCTGATGAGGGACCTGAATATGCCAGATGTTAACTGGAGCACCTTTGCTGCAGCCACATCCAAGAGCAGGGCCATTCTCGATGCCCTACAGGGGGCATGCCTCAGACAGCTAGTTTTGGAACCCACTCAGGAGGGAGGGAGGAATCTTAGACCTGGCACTCTCAAATGGGGATGGAGAAGGGATCTCCGATCTTAAAGTGGGTAGCCACCTGGGAACAAGCAACCACCAAACAGTGTGGTTCTCGATAAACTTAGCTGTAGAGTCAAGCCACACAAAAGTGAAGGTACTGGAGTTTAGGAGGGCTGATTTTGTCAAAATGGGAGAGTGCCTCAGAAAAGCACTAGCAAACAGGCAAGAAAGTGGGGTGGAGCAACAATGAGGAAACATCAAAACCGCCATCACAGAGGCAACAAGCCTTTGTGTGAAGCAAATAAATCAAAACGAAAGAAAAAAACACTATGGTTCTCAAAAGAAGTGGCGGGGAAGGTAAGGGAGAAAAGGATAGCATTCAGGAAGTATAAGGAAACACAGAAGGAGCAGGACAGAGAACTGTACCAGTTAAAGCAGAAGGAAGTGGGGAAGGCAGTCAGAATAGCAAAGGCCCAAACCAAGGAAGAGATAGCCAACTCGGTTAAGAAGGGGGATAAAACCTTTTATAGTACATTAGGGAGCAAAGAAAGACTAAGGCAGGGATACTGAGGCTGAATAAAAAGGAAGGTGGTTGGGCAGAGAGTGACAGTGAAAAAGTAGGAATACCGAACAAATATTTCTGCTCAGTATTCACAGTGGAAAGCAGGGGGAGATACCCAATCCAGTCAATAGAAGCACTCTGGATAGGGGGTTGATATTAGTCCTTTCACAGAAGAAAGGGTTCTGAAAGAACTCTTAAAACTGAAGGTGGATAAAGCATTGGGGCCTGATGGGATTCACCCCAGAATTCTAAAAGAGCTAAGGGAAGAACTAGTAACACCACTGACTACCCTTTTTAATAAATCATGGGAGGATGGAGTGGTACCTGAGGACTCGAGGAGGGCAGATGTGATTCCCCTTCACAAAAGTGGGAGCAAGACAGAGGCAGGAAACTACAGACATGTCAGTTTTACCTCAGTGGTAGGGAAAATGATGGAATCACTTCTGAAGGAAAAGATTGTTGAGTACCTAGAGGCCAGTGGGGCACAGGACCCAAGGCAGCATGGATTCACAGCAGGAAGGTCATGTCAGACAAATCTAATTGATTTCTTTGACTGGGTAATCAAAGTAGTAGATCAGGGAGGGGCTGTGGACATGGCCTACCTAGACTTTAGCAAGGCATTTGACGCAGTCCTGCACAAAAGATTAATAAACAAATTAGCCAGCCTGGGAATGGTTCCCAGGGTGGTAGCCTGGGTAAAACTCTGGTTGGACAACAGGACACAGCGAGTAATAGTAAATGGAGTCCACAGTGAAGAAAGAGGGGTTACTAGTGGGGTACCGCAGGGTTCAGTACTGGGGCCGGTCCTTTTTAATGTCTTTATGAGTGACATTGCAGAGGGACTAGAAGGAAAAGTATGTCTCTTTTCAGATGACACAAAGATCTGCAACAGGGTTGATACGCAAGGTGGGGTGGAAAGGATGAAAAGGGACTTGGCAAGGTTGGAGGAATGGTCAAATGTATGGCAGCTTAGATGCAACGCAAAGAAGTGCAAAGTAATGCACCTGGGAAACAAAAACCCAGGGGAAGAGTACACAATGGGGGGTGAGATACTGACAACAACAAAAATGGAGAGGAACCAGGGGGTAGTCATATCAGGCAACCTAAAGGTGGGCCAGCAATGTGAGAAGGCAGTAAGGAGGGCTGGGGGGATACTGGGATGCATAGGAAGAGCCGTCACCAGTAGAAAACAGGAAGTTGTTGGGCCTCTGTACAGACAGTTGGTAAGACCACATCTGGAGTACTGTGTGGGTTCTGGAGACCCCATCTCCGCAAAGACATGGACAGGGTGGAGGCTGTCCAGAGGAGGGCAACCAAAATGATGCAGGGTCTGCACCAGATGACATATGAAGAAAGACTAAAGGAGTTTAAGACGTATAGCCTCGAGGAAAGGAGGGAGAAGGGGGACATGATAGAAACGTTGAAATGCCTCAAGGGACTCAACAAAGTCCAAGAGGGTAGCATCTTTCAGAAAAAAGATGTGCAAGAACAAGGGGGCACAATTTGAAGATAAGAGGGAGGACGGCTCAGAGGTAATGTGAGGAAGTATTTCTTCACAGAGAGGGTTGTAGATGCATGGGGTGGCCTTCCTGATGAGGTCGTAGAGTCAAAAACAGTGGGGGAATTCAAGAATGCATGGGACAGACGTAAGGCAGTTCTAGTGGTGGGTAGGAGGAAGTAGGCTGTTGGTTAACTAGGATCTGCAGCTTATCCGTTAGGTAGGGAAATGGGCAGAATAGGTGGGCCAAGCGGTCCTTATCTGCCATCAAATTCTATGTTTCTATGTTAAGTACCTAAGATTCAGTCTGAGTAACTACCTGTACCTGTTTTCAACCTTACCATTTGGCCTAACTTCAACACCAAAGGTGTTCACAAAGTGCCTAGCTGTGGTGGAGCAAATCTAAGAAGGCAGGGTGTAGTGTTTTTTTCCCTTATCTAGATCATCTCATATCAGAGACAATAAAGGTGGAAACTGTGCACTCCAATTCCTTGGTAAGGAGCACACTAGAATGGTTGCTATTTCCCCTAAACCTGCAAATGTCTCATCTAGAACCCATTCAGGTACTGGAATTTTTAGGTGCATAACTGGACACCCTGCAGAGCAAAGATTTTCTGCCGCTGAACAGGGAAGAAAATCTGATTTCATGTGCAAATTCACTCCAGGCAGGCCAAAGACAGCCTACCAGGGAATTCCTGCAGCTCCTGGGCCACATGGTATCAGTAACAGCTGTAGTGCCCTGGAATTACCTGCAAATGAGGGATGTACATTAGTGTTGCTCAGATAGTATCCTAGAAATTAGGATGCCAACAGATACCTCCAACTTGGCCAGATAGTTGCTGTGACAGGATAGAATACCTGGATCCCGACCAGGATCCATCAGTATCTGGCCCTGCATCCTAACTATCTGCCCTAGGATCCATGGATCCTAACCAGGATACCTGGATCCTAACTAGGATCCATCACTATCTGACCCTGGATCCTGCATCTGCCTTTGGCAGGATATCTGGTAGGATCCAAGTCAGAATACCAGCACTATCTGACAGATAGTGGTAGGATCCACAAAAGCACGATCTGAGCAACACTCTGTATTATTACGTCCCTCAGAGCCACTCGTTGCTGAAAACAAGTGGTTCCACGCGCCTTCAGTTGAGTGAGAACAGCAAAGCGAAACTGAGCTGTTCTGGCTCAAGCTGATGGCAAGTGAAACCACTCATTTTCATCAACGAATGGCGATGGGGGACATATTAATATAATATTGATCGAGAGAGATCAATAATATAATTAAATTAAAAAAAACTTCCCAGAATGTGTCCATTTCCAGGGCACCTGCCCATGAGACGCTCTTCACAGAATAAGAGTGCCTCATGCATAGGGGAAAGGAGCACTCCGATTGGCCGGGAGCGCTCTCTCACTATATAATAATGTACAAACTGTATTATCTGAGGACATATTGGTACCATAGAACAGACCACTAGAATCACCCAGTACCAGACACAAAAAAGGATTTTTTTTTTGGAAGGGGGACCTGTAGTGGTGGAAAGATAAGAAAAACCTCAGAGCAGGTATCTCCTTCCTTCAGCTGTCTACATCGTAGATGCTAACAACAGATTCCTCCCTCTTAGGATGGGGAGGTCATTTGGGGCAACGCTTCCACCAAGCCGCCTCGACAACTTTGTTGTCGACATCCCCTGCAGCGACAGTCGAAATAGCAACAGTCGGTATTTTGTCTCTCAGGACACCAGTTTTTTGTGGGGTGTCCCCGCACCCTGATCTTTAGATAATCAACTCTGAGTTGGAGTTGATTTGGAGGGGGGAGAATCACCAGTGCTGGTGTACAACAGGACCTTTACAGCGACAGTCTCGAATCTGTTAGAAATTGTCGCTGTAGTAGTCTTTCGCTGTAAAGGTTTCATAGCAATAACGTGATACCTTGGGGCAACAGACGAGTTTACTTATTTATTTGAAAATTGATGACCAGGAAAGGCACACTAAGCTGAGGCTCATTTCTAGGTGCAACCTAGAGGAAGGGAAAAGGGGAGCAAATACATAGCAAAGACATAGTACACAGGTAAATGCAATTGCATAGCATTGACATAGTTCATAGTTACAGAAAAGTGGAATAAGAATATGATTAAAGCAGGAGTAAGTACAATAAGAGCAAGCACCAAACATCAGGTAATTCAGCCACACCTACACCAGGGTAGGAGGAAAATGTAAGGGGGGCAGTCGGGGGGAGAACAGGAGGGGGGGGAAGCATTTCAGCTGGTACCTGAGGGTAACAGGAAAGGTAGTGAAATGGAGGGAAGATGGGAGTAGGTTCCATAGTGAAGGTAGACAATAGGAAAAGGCTGATTGCTCAGCAGAGGAGTGGGGAGGAGGAACGGCGAAAGTGTGAGGATCCCTAGAGTGACTGGAGCAGGAGGCGGAGGGAATGGAGGAGAGGAGTGATGAGGGGTAAGATGGAAGAGGCCCAAACCAGAATTTGGATATGCATGAGGCACAGTGGTTCTGGTGATGTCAAAGTAGAGGAAGAATGGATAAGGAGAAGCAGAGTGAGCAATGATGATATGAGAGGGGGAGTTGGTAGCAGCATGAGAGCGACAGAAGGCATTACAGAGGGTGTCCATTCTGGCCAAAAAGATGGAAGGAACAGTGCCATAAACCACATTTGCGTAGTCAAAGACCAAGAGCACCATTTTGGTGACAATCTCTTGGTGTACCTGTAGAGACAGTCTTTATTTGTCATATGAGGCACCAAGTTTGGGGTGGAACTTGGCAAGGATGGCGTAAAGGTAGTCAGAGAAGTCAAGTCTGCTGTCTAGCCACACACTGCTGTATTTATATAAAAAAATACTTAAAGAGGGGTGCCACTCAAGGTGGACAAGACAGGCAGAGTTGGGAGTCTGGCCAATTTTTGGCTGGTGCCAAAACAGTTTTTTTTTTGTTTTGTTTTGTGTATTTTTATCTTACCCAAGTCAGTCTTCACCATTCATTATGTATGGGTCTAGCTGGAGGTCTGGACTCTTCTCAGGAAAAAAAGTGCTTGTCTCTTTAAATTTTTCAGAGCTGGGGGAGCCGATGTCAGGATAGTGCTGCCCACAAGGCCTGCATTCTACGTGTTGCTTGTAGAGTGGTCAGTAACCAACACCAACTCCTCCCAGCCATCAGTTCTCTGTTTTCTGCCATCGAGGAAGGATCTGTGAGGGAAATCTCTTCAGTTCTGCTATGCAGTTACTGTTCCACTGATGCCTACCATCCATCGATGTAAATTCTCGGTAGCATAAGTACCGGTTCTGTTCCAGCATTGGTTTATTCTTTATTTTCTTTCTTTAAGTATTTTTCACGGCGCCGATAACGTTTTCCTCATTTTTATTTATTTTCCGTGCAACGGCGATGTCGGGGTCGGGGCATAAGAGATCTTAAAAAAATGCATCGGTGCACCTGTGGCAACTCCATGACTGTGTCAGACCCCCACAACTGTTGTTTTTCTTGCCTGGGTCTCCACCATGCAATGGACGAGTGTGACGCCTGCTTCTCTACGGACTATCGCACTTTGGTTACCCACGCAGTGAGGTTGGGGAGAGATCACCCCCAACTTTTGACAGTCTTCAGTGCACTCAGGATGCCAAAACGAGGTCTCTTAGCTCCACCCCTGAGCCCCTCTGGCTGTATACAGGCCAACGGGGTTGGTGCCCTCTCTGTTCCACAGGTTGCTGGGGCAAGGGGTCCCAGTGAGGAGTTGGTGGGGCAGTCGTCCTCCTCTGGGAGAATGGCTGGTCACCCCTCACAGTCCGGGGCCTCCTCGGAGACACAGACAACCCCCGGTGTGGTGCCACAGCTATATGCTGGTCCTCCCTGGTGATCACCTTGATGTCATGGTTTGATGCTGCCTCTGCTCCTGGCACCATCTCCGGTGCCTTTAAGCAGGGCAGTGCTCACCATGCGCCCGGTCTCCCCACCGACGCTGCTTTCTGTGCCAGAGGGCCTAGAATCCAATGGTTAGCTAAGCTGGAGATATCCCTAATCTTATCCTCCACCTTGGAGGGTGAAGACTGGGATGATCCCGATTGGCTGCCCGGCTCTGGGGAGCCTTTGGATTCTGCCTGGGCCTCTCCGAGGCCTACTATGAATCTTTGGCCTGCGGCATCTTCTGATGGTGTCACCTCTCCTGAGCCCTCTGGCACTACCTCTGGTGCTGGAGACTCTCTCGGTGTCACTTGTGACATTCCTGGGGATGACAGCACCATAGCCGGTGCCGACCTTGGAGCCAGCGCCATCTCCTGTGGCAAGTCCATCCTACCTGTGGGGACAACTTTGGCTGCTGGGGACAGTGCCCAGAAGGGGCCCATGGTCACTTCCATGGTGACTAGGCCTTTACCTTCTTTGACTGCTCACCCGGATTTGTCTTCTAGACCTCCTCCGAGGGGTAGGTCTTTTTCTTTGGGGGTGGGGGCTGACAAGACTGATTCTGTGCAGCGGTCCATCTGCAGAGCCTCTAGGGGCTCCAGGAGGAGCCGTAGTGCTGATGCTGCGCTGTCTTCCTCTGAGCCTAGGGAGAATCCTGCGGTTGGTGGGGATGCAAGCCTCCCTTTGGGCTTCGTACTGCTCTGTTCTCCTCACCTGGGGGTTCCCACCCAAGAGCAACATCCAGTCCACCCCTCAACTGTTAGGTACACTGAGGCGAACGGGACAGGCAGCCACTACCTTCGGGAGGGGTCCCCTGCACAATCCTTTTTTTTTATAATTTCATCTTTATTAAGTATTTCAACATACAAAGTCGACAGTTTCACATTTTTTCCTTTAAAGAAGAAAAAGTATCTCATTATACTGTATTTTCATTAAGTTTCTGAGAACCTGTTAAACACTTTACTATACAATCCACACTGACAGCAGACCCATTGGCTTAGTTATTACAAATTAATATAATGTGATATTATAATAACCCCATTCCCCCTGAAGGGGGCTGAGTGTTTGAACATATCCTAGGCTTTAGTGAACTCAGAATTTAAACCAATATTATGTCTTATGACTGATCTACACAATCCCAACCCCGTTATGGGGTACAGACTCACTTGAGTTAATTCAGTGTTAGTCTAGGCATAGTACAGGAATATTTCAAAAGGGGGGGAGAGGGGATTAGGGAAAAAGGAGGGATCCCTGGCAGCATTTCCCAGTTAATTCAGTACCAGGGAAGGAATAGAGGATAGGAGTTACAAATACTAGGAAGAGTAACGGAGTGATAGGCAGACCATAAGGGTTAGATAGAGAGGAGTAGTTTTGGTTACCTTACCTTACCCATACCTGTCTAGCCTGAAATTTATGGGATAAAAGAGTCATCTTGCAGCATATAGTACAGTTGCCATCGAGTCCATCTGATGTTAAATTTGTCTTTTTGATCATTAAGGTTGTGTGTTATCCATTCCATGTGGTATATTTGTTTAGTTATATGCCACCAATCTTGAATAGTTGGAAGTTTAGTGGTCAACCACATCTTTGTAATCGCCTTCTTAGCAGCTGTAACGAGGAGGTGCAGGAGATATCTGATGGTGGGGTTTCTGAATTCTCTAGGGAGTAGCAGAAACAGGAACATATCAGCAGTTAGTTGTAATTGTGGGCCAAAGAGCTCTTGAAGATTAGATTGAAGTGCTGCTATGAAGAGTTGAAGTTTGGGGCAGGACCACATAATGTGTGTGTGATTTGCCTTGTTCTCTCCACAGAGGCACCTCCTCAGCACAATCCTGAAGTCCTTGCAGAGGACCTCCCCTTGTTCACCAGACTTCCTCCTCCCATCCTCTGCCTCCACTCCCCTCTTCCAGGTCTCCTAGGTCCAAGAGGCCCCATGACTTGGAAACAGTTCAGAGGGTCAGCGTCTGCATTCCCCTGTTATTTAAGGGCACTCAACAAGGTAATTATTAGACCTCAGACACCTGTGCTGCCACCTCTGAATCAAACTCTTCCGAATATTCAAACTTCCTCCACTGAAGAAGAGGATGCTTCCCTCCACTACTCTGCTGATGCGGACTTCACGTCTTATCAGTGCTTCCTAGCAGAGATGTTAGAGGAGCTTCACATCTCCCACTTCACCAGACAGAACCCTGCATGTATGACAATCTCATTCCTGGGGGAATACAGTGCTGACCACCTGGACATACCTCTCTGGTCACGGCAATTTACAGAGGCCTCATTCGCTGTCTGGCAACGTCCCACCACCCCCGCTCCTGCCCCTAGGGACTGTATGCACAGGTACTGCACTGCTGTGGGGTCTCCAGGTGCCATACCCTACCCCTCATTGGGAGTGGAGCTCCTAGATACCCCATCCGAGCACCGTCGTCCTCACCATGACCAACCCCAGACTCTGACTCGACTGAGTTAGATCTCTGGGGGGAGAAGGGTGTTTTCAGTGGCACACCTTCTTCTATGCATAGCAGCTCATCAGGAACACCAGGTAGCCTATGCTAGGCACCTATGGATGCTGCTAAGACAGATTCTAGCAGCACTGCCTCATAGTTAGAAAACTCGGCAAGGCATTAGCATCTCTGCATGGGGCCTGGAGCTCACAAGACACCTCTCCAGGGCAGTGTATGATGCTAATGAGGTGGCATCCAGGCTGGTAGTAACTTCTGTCTGCATTAGGCAGATGGTGTGGCTTCGTTTTTCGAGGCTGTCACCCTTGGCCCAGCATAGGGTGCTATCCTCACCCTTCCGGGAGACCCACTTCTTCTCATGAAGGGAACGGCATGAACTGCAGGGGAACCTTCTATTTCCCGGGGCACGGGAGCACCGCTGACCCAAGGCCATCCATGGGCCCCACCAGGTCCATAAAAGACCAGAAGCCCCTGCTGCACTGGAGTCTGAATCGAGCTCTTCTGCGTCCTTGTCATACAAGAAAGATATGAAAATTACGTACCTACCATAATTCTTCATCTTCTTGTATATGTTCACCATTCATCACTGCTTCTCACCCACCATCTCCTCTTTGGCCTCAATCTCTAAGCAGTGCCTCCTCCCTACTTGCTCTTCCCCCCCCCCCCCAATTGAGGCTAGTTGTGGGCAGAGTCCTACTGGCTCCTCTGGGTCCACTGATTCTTCAGTTAAGCTCCAGTGACCCTCCTTGGGGGGAGGGTAAGCCGGGCTTCTTGCCCCCCTTCTGATGTGGGCTCCTCAGGACCCCTTCTGCACGCTGCACTCTCCTTTAGGGTAGAAGGGATCAGAGCCCGGTCTGGTGTCCTGGACTTGGGACCCTTGAGGATCGTAGAGGGGTTTAGGGGTTCTGAGGATTCTCTTCCCTTTTTTCTTTCTGGTTAACTGGGCTGGTTAACCTGGGGCAGTTTCCCTTCTTCTCCTCAAGGAGAACCCCTTGGTCAACCCATCTTTCCTTGCCCGCAGGCTCAGAATAAGTAAAAAAAATAAATAAATCTGGGTTTTTTCTACCAAAAGGCTTGGGTTGAAGGAAAGGAGTCCTGCCTCAGTGTGGGTCCTGTCCCCAACTCTGTGTCCTTAGGACAGACTTGAGAGACCCTGTCACCCACCCTCTATGGGTTGGAAGAGTACAACCCTAGGTTGACTCCACCTCCAACGTCTCTCCATAGTGCCTAACATGTTCAATTGGTCTGGACATTTTTACAGTTGACAGACCATTCTGGTCTTTTCTCCCCCAGCCTGCTGGAGGGATTAGGGAGAATGGAGGTGGGTATTGTTCCTTTTTAGCACCTAGATGCTCGCTGGCATCCCTAGAGGAGTAGGGTGCCAACTGGTCTCTCATTGTCTCTCTCTCTCTCTCTCTCTCTCTCTCTCTCTCTTTCTTTCTTGCTCTCCCCCCCCCACCCCTCCAGTCCTCTATCCCCTTGGGACTGCCCAGTGGTTGGGGCCTCCCTATACCACACCCTCAGGTAGCTTCCCTTTCCTCTTGTGTCTGCTTATTCTCCTTTCTGTTTTATCTCTTTTCCTTTTACCATCACTTGGGCTCCCTTGCCCTACCCTCTTTCTTCTCTGTATCTGTTTTTCACTCTCTCCGGTGGACAGAACTGAGGCAAGGGAGGAGTCAGTGTCGGGTTACTGGCGCGCTGAGCAGATGCGCCTGCGCCACCTTATGGGCAGCACCGTCCCGCACCGCCCTCCTTGAAACATTTCTGTTATAAGCTTCCACGGGTCATAGTGCCTCCAGCGTATAACCCACCAGTGATGAACGGTGAAGAAATACAAGAAGATCAAGAATTATGGTAGGTACGTACTTTTCATGTCTGAATGTTGGCCTTAAAATTCTGTGATTACTGAGACCAGTAAGTGGGGTCTGGAGCATACAGAAATGCATGGAGCACATAAACCTGCTAGAACTTGGGGCCATACCCCTCTCAACCTTCTCAACCCAGTCCTTCTCCTTCCTGTTGCAAAGCCAAACCGTTAAGAGCAGACAGTAGAGCTGGCCTGCCAGTGCAGCAGTAGGAGTACCATTTATGGTGCCAATAACCGGGTTTCTGAAGCTTACTCAGGGAATCAGAGTGCTGGCTGTGGGGAGAAGGATCAAGCATCTGTAGGACTGCTCTCCTCCTCCTTTGGTATCACGTGATTACTACACGGGAACTACAGACCAGTGAGCCTCACATCCATCGTGGGTAAGCTAATGGAGACTATCCTGAAGGAGAGGCTGGTGGCCCTCCTAGAGGCCAAAGGACTACAGGACAGCAGACAGCATGGCTTCATACATGGCAGATCCTGCCAAACCAACCTGGTTGAGTTCTATGACTGGGTAACTAGGCAACTGGACAGGGGCCATGCAGTGGATGTCCTGTATCTGGACTTCAGTAAGGCATTCGACTCAGTGCCACATGGAAGGCTGGGAAGGAAGTTAGTAGGAACAGGGCGGGTGCAAAGCTGGTGAGATGGGTAGGAAACTGGCTGCAGGGAAGGCAACAGAGGGTGGTGGTGGGTGGGGAGCTCTCACACCCAAGGGCAGTGACGAGCGGTGTTCCACAGCACTCAGTGTTGGGACGAGTGTTGTTTGGGATATTCATTGCAGACATATCATGGGACATCAAGAGCAAGATCAGTCTGTTTGCTGATGATACCAAGGTAGGCACGGTGGTGGATGACCTAGGGGGATGGCAGGGGTTGCAGGATGATCTGGCAAAGCATGAAACCTGGTCAGACACCTGGCAACTGGACTTTAATGCCAAAAAGTGCAAGGTGCTGCATTTTGGGATGAAGAACCCAAGGAGGAGTTACCAGCTGGGGAGTGCAGCTAGCCCAGACAGAGGAGGAGAAGGATCTGGGTGTGCTCATTACAGGGTCAATGAACAACTCGGCACAATGTAGGAAGGCAGCTGCAAAGGCCAACAGAATGCTGGGTTGTATTGCAAGGGGTATATCCTCGAGGAGGGAGGAGGTGATTCTGCCACTGTATAGGTCATTAGTTAGACCACACCTGGAGTACTGCGTACAGTACTGGCGTCCGTATCTGAAGAGGGACATTAAGTTACTGGAGGGGGTGCAGCGCAGAGCGACAAAGATGATCAAGGGGCTGGGGGACTTATCATACGAGAGGAGGTTGAAGGAGTTGAACATATACTCACTGGAGGAGAGGAGAGACAGGGGTGACATGATTGAAACCTTTAAATACATGAAAGGAATAAACAAGACGGGTACAGAGGGGCTGTTCAAAGTAAGGGAGGGGAGGGCCACCAGGGGCCATGATATGAGACTGGAGCGAGGAAGGTTCAGGAGGGAGATGCGGAGACACTTTTTTATAGAGAGGGTGGTGGCTGGGTGGAATGCGTTACCTGCTGAAGTAGTATGCAGTAGAACAGTGGACTGCTTCAAACGAGGATGGGACAGGACAAGGAGAGGGTTAATGAAGGGAAGGGTGGAAGGGAGGGGCAGCTGCAGGATAAGGGGTGCTAGCTGCACATTCAGCAGACTTGATAGACCTCTAGGCCTTTATCTGCTGGAAAATTTCATTATGTTATTATTATGGTGCTGGGAAAGGGCACCGACAATAATGGCGACCCGCTCCCAAGCGCATCCCTCGAGGGCTATGGTAGGGTAAGGTGGCCTGATGAGGGGGGGTCGGCGAATAAAGCAACAAGATGTCACTATCATACACATGTGGGGTGGGGAGCAAGCATGCACAGTAAGGGGTGGGAGGGGATGTGAGGGGTTGTGCCATGGTGGGTTGCTGAGCCGACCCCGTGGCGTGGTGGATGGGTTGCCTGCGCTGATCGGCAGGGTACTGGGTTGGTCTGGGCACCGTGCATTTTGTTGTGTCCAGCCCAAACCTTTTATTTTTTAATGTTTTCACCCCCCATGCACCCCCTGGAGTTGAGAGAATCCTTAGTAGGGGGGTGCAGGGGAAAGCCCCACATAAAACATTAAAAAAGTAAGTCCCCGGCACCATTTTGCTGTGCGCTGGGGTGTCAGAGTGGCAAAAAACATTTTCAGCACTCTTGACTTCTTGATAATGGCGATCGCCTGTAGGCTTTCA
The DNA here is from genome assembly GCA_016271365.2 of Neoceratodus forsteri. Lineage (NCBI taxonomy): Eukaryota > Metazoa > Chordata > Ceratodontiformes > Ceratodontidae > Neoceratodus > Neoceratodus forsteri. Next base: position 246,234,263 of record CM057451.1, read on the forward strand.
CTGTTATCACATAGAACCCCTCCTCTGGGGGTGGAGAGGATGTGGAACCCGGAATATACCTGACCCCTAGCGGAGGCCAGAGGGAAGGCAGTCTGGGGCCACCAGACATGTACAGAGGTGCGTAGGCCATCAACACACACATGTGGGAACATGCTACATGCATCATGGTGGCACTGCATGTCTGCACCTCGTCCTGGGGAGAACAGAGGAAAAACTCCATTGGTAGGATGACATCAGTCACGCACAAGCCCCACACCCAGCTGTCCAGGCCCTGTCTAAAGAAATCAGATCCAGTTTGACAGTGGGGGCTGGGGAACCCCACTGACCCTGCCGGGGGGGGGGCAAAGCCCTGAGGGCAGATGTAGACAGCTAAGCCCTGGAGGATGCCAGGGGGTGATGGGACTGGGGTGCCAGGTAGAAAGGGTCCGGTCAGACAAAGGGCAGAAAAAGAATTAAAAAAAAAAAAGAGTAGACAATATAACCATGTATTAAATAAGCAAACATGGAGGTGTCAAATTCTCAAAACTGCACAGAAGCAATGAGGATAGGGAACTTGGCATACCACTTAAGTGCTAAAGTAACTGCTGTTCACCTGCCTAGGTAAGACAGTGTGGTGACAGATTTCCTGAGCAGGATGAGCCAATACAATCATAAATGGTCACTGACTGACATGCTGGTGACCAGTTTCACGCCCCAAGCCCAGGTGTCATGAGCAGAGGCTGGAAGGGAGGGAGTCAGGGCATCCCTTGGACACTTTCTTCCGGGGCGGGTCAGTGCAGGCCACTCTAGAAGCAGCTCCTGGTGGTGGCTTGTGGTGGTGCTCTTAGCAGCATGGGTGACCACACGCTGCTTAGCATCCCTGCCCCCAGGATGCCACTGTGGCCACACACATGGGAGGTGAGCGGGGCCCCAAAAATGGAAGAAGCTAGACCAATGTAGGATGCCACCTGCTGTGCATCTCAAGACCTACACAGCCTACTCCAAGGTGCTCCCCATGGAAACTGCATACAAAGTCCTGCGAGGTCATCCCTGCCTGGCCTTGGGAGCTCCACCTTGGGGGACAAGCCAGGGAGGAACACCATGGTGGAGGTAAGTCCCAGGGATGATGGGCCGGATGCACAGAATGGGCTGATAGGGCCAGTCTGGGGTGGGGCCAAAAAAGAAAAATGGTCACTGAAACAGCAAATGCTGACAACAGTTTTCCAGAGATGGGGCATTCCAGAGATAGAGTTTTCAAGAGCTGGGGTGTTCCAGAGGTAGAGTTGTTCACCTCATAGCAGACCTTCTTCCAGGGGAACATTGCTAGAGGATGACTCGCTGTTTCCTGGGAGGTGAAATTCCTGTATGTCTCCCCCCTTTTCCTCTCTTTGAGAGAGCAATAATGAAGCTGAGGAAGGAAACAGCAACAATGATGCTGATAGTACCAGACTGGGCCATACAGGCCTGGTATTCAATGAAAAATAGAAACATAGAATTTGACATCACATAAGGACTGCTTGGCCCACCCAGTCTGACCATTTTTCCCTACCTGTATTATAACCGCAGACCCTACTTGAACTGCAGCTCTTTCTCCCTCCCCTTTCCTTTCCACTATGATTCCCTTATGCCTATCCCATGCATTCTTGAACCCACCACTGTTTTTACCCCTACGACCTCCACTGGAAGACTGTTCCAGGAATCCACCACTCTTTCTGTGAAGAAGTACTTTCTCATATCTCTCCTGAATCCACCCCCTCCAGCTTCATAGAATGTCTTCTCGTTCTTGAGCACCTTTTTACTGAAAAATACTTCCCTCCTGTGAATTATTTGCCCCCATGAGGCATTTAAAGGTCTCTATCATATCCCACCTCCTCTCTTCCAGGATGTACATATTGAGGTCCTTTAGTCTCTCTGCTCCACCCTAATAATTCCTTTGTCAACTAGTCGAAGAAATGTATGAGATTCCTTTGACATTACCTCCCACCTGTGAACCGATGCTGCCTTGGGTCTCATAATCAGGGCCCCTGGTGTTCTACGCAGAATTTTCTGATTTCTGAGGCAGGGCTCCTTGGCTTCTGTGGCAGCATTTTCTGATTTCTGCGGCATGACTTATTCACTTCTCTGGCAGAACGCAGTCCTGTCATTGGCTAACTGTGATGTGATGACATCATATGCTGAGCAAAGAGGAGGGGCTTCAGGATAAATAAGATGGGAAAGAGAGCCTGACACTATGGAAACTCAGCATATTTATATGAAAATTCACCAAAAACAATGAATTCTGTGGCACTATATATATTCTGTGGCAGGATGCAAATTCTGCGGCAAATTCTGCAACCACAGAACCGCAGAATTCCAGGGGCCTTGCTCATAATCCATTGGATTCTAGATATTCCACAATCCTTTCCTTCAGCAGTAATTCCATTAACTTATCCACTACAGATGTCAGGCTGAGTGGCCTATAATTTCCCGCCTTCTCTCTGCTACCAGTTTTGTGAAGTGGCACCATATGTGTCCTCTTTCAGTCCCCCAGAACCACTCCTGTTTCCAGTGAGCTATTAAATAGGACTGTCAGAGGCACAACCAGTACCTCCCTGAGTTCCCTCAGTACCATTGGATGCATCATCACTCCTGCTGACCCTGTCATGCAAGAGCCCCATCTCATTGCCTCTTGAGACACAATCTCCTGATCCTGTCAAAGGGCAGGCTGACCTATCCAGATCTCAAAACACTATGCCTGCCAGCTTGGTTCTTGAAGAGCTAGAGCTTTCTGGGTTGAATCTCTCAGACAAAGTGCTAGAAGTCCTAACGTTACCCTACCTGTGTATTTTTCTAACCAGTCCCACAGAGATGAGCAGAAGCTGCACTGCCCTGATGTAAAAAGGGCATCAGGCAATTATCTTGACAGAACCAGACACCAGCACTGACAGCACATAGTGGTATGTCACTTTTGGAGTGGTTGATAAAGGTAAGCCAGCATCCAGAAAGACTATTTCTCAATGGATAGTCTTCTGTATCCCATTTTGCTATGAGCAAGCTGATAAGAAGCCGCCCATGGACCTAAGGGTACACTCTTCCAAGGCTATTTCTGCCTCTCTGGTGTCTACAAAGGTATCGCCCTCCAAAAGATGTGTAAAGCAGCTACAGAAGTTACAGTTCAGACCTGTACTAAGCATTATTGCCTGAATATCCACCCAGGAAAGATGCCAGGTTTGGGACTGCTGTCTTGCAGACCCTTTTTTCCTACATAGGTTCTAGACCCAACTTTCCAAGGTACTGCTGGTGAATCTGCAGTTTAGTATGACAAAACAGAAATGCTGCATCAAAGACGATATGCCAGGCTCGGCAGCAACAACCCACCTGACTCTTGAGAAATCTAAATGACAAAACTGGTTGAGTCTGTGTGCTCTCTCACTTTGTTTTTTTTGCAGGTGCCCTACCTGTAATTCTTTAGTACTATATTTGTTTCTGCACCTTATTTTGTATTTTGCACACTATATTGCACTTGGAACTTTAATAAACCTTAGTGTGCTGTACTCAGTTGTTTGTGCCCACTTTTGTTTTGTGTATGAGTTTTGTATGACATTGTTGTTGGATTCCTGTTGTTAGAAGATATAATTACTCACTGTAGTAACTAAGCAATAAAGCATGACCAGGGGTCAGATTAAGAGTCTGTTAATCACCTTCTAGTGGTGCAGTGTACTGTAGCACGAGGTGTAGCTGAGGACCATGCTGCCCTGAGGGGGTGATTAACTGACTATTATCTAACTCCTGGGAGGGCACTATTGCTATTATAAAAAAAACAAACAAAAAAAACATATTCCAAAAGAAAAGTATTCGAAGAGTACCTTTTCAATGTTTCCGTCACTCAGAGGGAGATTTCTAAGAAAATAGTTTATCCTCCAGCTGTTTAAGAATGCTGGTCTAGAGTCAGAATGTATCACTCCAGTTATTCTGCAGTGCTAGACAATGGAATGCTGACTGGAAGAATTCATGCCCCATGGTGATCAGGCTGTACATGACAGTGTAAGAAAGATTAATGTAAGGGTCTTGGAATGCTGACAGCCAATCAGATTGCAGTTTTTCTGAGACCCTCTTTATAATACTGTTTCTTCCAAGGGCTCCAACAAGAGGTCATATAACCCCTGACCCTGCCTCCCTTTCTAGAACCTGGAAAAGGTTGTCACAAAAAAATAAAATCTGATTATTTCCTTTGTGCTTGGGCATTTATTGTTTAAACTCTGGTCTTTTACAGTGTTTGAAACATTGGTGGTTAATACATCATTAGAAATAGGCTGCTGTTTTTACATTTATTGTTATTTTTTGCAATTTTCTTTTTCTTTCTTTTTTTTTATTTGTAGAATCGTTATTGGTGGCCTCTGCTCCCCTTGCTTTCCAGAAACAAATCTCTTGTTAAAACAACATAGGGAGAGTGACTACAGTGCACAGTTTGAACAGAATTCTAAATTCTGTTTCATCTAGTTCTATCTCCAGAGCATCATCTCTAGATGGAATTGATGCAGTTTTATATGACTTATTGCTGGATCCCTTAGAAGAAACATCATTACTACACTGAATAATTATTTTACATGTTCTAGGAGACCACTCTTATATTGTAAGAGTGGAATAACATTTTTAATGTATCAGAACAGCTCACCTTTGGTTTGTGGTTCTCATACCCTAAGAATTTGTGTGATACCACTATTACAATAGTACCTTAGACTAGGTGTTAATAATGGACAGGCAGCATCCTTAGGCCCCTAGAAATGTAAAGTAATAAGTTATCATGTTGGTTTAAAGGTGATAGGAAACATATTTTATTTCCTCTAATTATTCTTTGTTTTTATCTTTCAGTATATTCAGTCTTCTGATATGCGTTAACTGTTTTTCTTTCAAAGAATGTTTTACCAGGCTTTCAGTTTATGGCTAGTTATTGTGCATTGTATTGTGTCTCTTCAGTGTTTCTGGGATCTGCTTCTGGTGTTCAGGACAATCTATGATGTAAAATGTACACGGTTCCACAGTGTTCATCTGTCAGTGTAGAACAGTGGAAAATAGTGTCATAAAATGCCTGGGAGATGCCAGAACAGAATGTTATTACCGGTAATGCATGAAGCTTGTCAGCATTAAAAATGGAGTGCACATAATGAAATCCTCTCTGAATCAAAAACATCCCAACGCCTTTCAGAGCAGGAAATATCATTGAATGGAATATACTACAGGGTGCTTAAAGATGTTAACAATGTTTCATTTCACCTTCACATACAGCAGTAACGTAGTTTAAGGTTTGAAAGGACTCTAGGTGCATCAGGTCCACCCTCTGCTTCATAAGCAAGGATGTACCAGTATGCTGTGCAGCTAGTATCAATTTATAAGGATTCTGTTCTCACTCTACTACCCAGGGTACCTTGTGAGTACTTTGAAAAGTAGAAATTTATCAAGCCTTACCTTGGCGATCTGTACTGTCTTCATATTTATTTAGTTATTTGTTTGTTTGTTTCGAAAGTTGCACCAGGAAAGACATATTGAGCGGGTAGCAGCTCATTTACATATGTGTCCAGGGGAAGGGGGAAGAGGAGGAGAGAACATATACAAGTGCAGTGCATTAAATAGTGCAATAAAATTGGAAATAAAATCAAAGTATATAATCTATGAACACTTAAAGAGCTGCCAACACCATTCTACATGTCGGGCAAGCAATTCATTCTGGGAAGTTGCCTGCCCGATTAACTAAATGAACTGTTTTTGAAACTTTTTTCTCCGATGTTAAATGCTTAAATTTTAAGTTAGAATGCCCGCCTTCCATGTACATGCCGAGCGCTGTAGCCCAACCCCGAAAAACAACTTTTTAATGACGCAAAGTATGGAACGGGGCTACATGCGCTCTACGTAGGGTCTAATATGATGAGAATAGGATCGGGGAAGGGGGCTGTCTAACTGTACTAACATTAACTTTGCTGGCAGTTCTACATGTATGGGGCTGTGATATTAGCCCCCTGCCCCGATCCTATTCCCATTATATTACTCCCTACTTAGAGCACCTGCAGCCCCGTTCCATATCTCATGTCATCAAAAAGCTGTTTTTTAGGGCAGGTCTGCAGCACTCGGATGGCCACTCAGCTCATACACGGAAGGTACAAGCCGGGCATTCTAAGTTAAAATTGAAGCATTTAGTATCAGAAAAAAGTTTCATAACTAGTTCATTTAGCTAATCGGGCAGGCAACTTCCCAGAATGAGTTGCCTGCCCGAATCATGTCAGCAGCTCTTTAAGAATAAATTGTCAGACAGTAAAGTTATCATTAAGTAAATTGTGGAACTGGCAAAAGAACAATGAACAAAATCAGCAACAAAAAGAACTGGGAGAAATAATTAAAACAAGAGGAGGAAAGTGCTAGTGTCAATGTTAGTGGAAAGTAAATAAAAAGGAATCCACCCCAATATCATGTATATCCACATAATATGCTCCGTGCTTGGATCAACGTGTCTTGTGCCTAACTGTTCCTTGTCTGCAACCTGTTACTAAGCCATAATTCATATTAAGTGTACACATTCATGTAATGTAATAAATGTAATGTTATTTGTATCCTACTTGAAAACCTGCACATTTTCCTTTCCAATGCACAAACTGTAATGTTAAATGTTTCACTCAGTGATAACCTGTGCATTATCCTCTCCTATGTACCCCTCCCCAGGTCGCACCGGGAGACAAGCATCATGTTGCTCAGTGTGCCTTTCCGGGTGAAACAATTCAATAAATAAATAAACAAATATCAGAAGCAACTGCAGAAGTGAATAGAGAAATTACAGAGAAGAGGTTTTAGAGCAGGGAAGGAAGGAGCAGAATGACTGGAGGGAGGGAAAGAATTCCATAGTTTAGAGAAATGCAACAAGAAGGCAGTTTAACCAGCAGTAGATTTCACTTGAGGGAGAACAAGAGAGTGAGAGCAAGCATTGCAAACAGAATAAGAATAAGGGAGGAGAGAGAGAGAGAGAGAGAAGAGAAGCAAGGTAAGAGGGGAGAAAGCTAAATCAATATTTGGAGATAAAGGAAACACAGTTAGAAAGGCACCTAGTTTCAAGAGAGAGGAGGAAGAAAGACGAGTACTGATTATAGTGGTGTGTACTTAGGGGTTCATCGAGGGCAAAGTGACAGAAGGAGTGAAAAAGAGAGTCCAGTCTAGTTAATGTGTACGTTGAAACAGCACTGTTAATGTCTCCATAGTCGAAAATGGGGAGAATCATCGTAATGAGGATTTCTCTGTGAGCAGAAAGTGGTATACTTCACTTATTTCTGCAAAGTGCTCAAAGCTTAGGGTGAAGCTTCTTATGGACAGCATCCACGTGAACAGAAAAATCAAGGTGGTGCTCCATCCAGACCCTAATGTACTTGAAAGATGAAACATCTTCAGTAGCTGCACCATCAGAGGTATAATAGGAGGGAAGGGGGAAGACTCTAGCAAGCCTCTCTCTGGTACCAAACGTCATATTTACTGTTTTCTTCGCATTGAGGGATAACTGATTTTCATGGAACCAGAGCTGGATGTTGTTAAAGTCCAGTTGGAGCTGGTTCATGAGTTCAGGGGCAGAGGAGCCAGAGGAAAAGAGTACTGTATCATCTGCATACATATGAATGCACACAGAGGACAGACCTTGGGGAGGTCACTTAGAAAAATGGGGAAAAGAACTGGGCCAAGGACAGACCCTTTGGGTATGCCTGAGCTAATAGGGAGTGGAGGGGAAAGTGAGTCTCTAATATGGACAGCTTGCCACCTGCCCTTAAGGTAGGCATTCAACTGAGGAAGCTGAAAGTCCAGTTACCTTAAGCATGTTCAGGAGAATGGGATGGGCTACAGTGTCAAAGGATTTGGCTAAACTGGCAAACATGATGGAGGTGGCAAGGCCCTGATCCATGCCAGAGAGAATAGTATCAGTGAGCTGGAGGAGATCGGCAGAAGTGGAGTGTGACTTTCTAAAGCTAGACTGGAAAGGAGTGAAGAAGGAAGTTGAATCAAGAAAAGGGAGATTTGGGATAGAACAAGATGTTCCTGGAGTTAGCCAGAGTGGGAAAGAGAGAGAGAGAGATAGGATGGAAATTATATGGGAAAGAGAGGTCACCCCCTTTGGGAAGAAGAAAAACAGTAGCCAACTTCCAAGAGTTAGGGACACAGGATAAAGATAAGGAGAAAGAGAGGTTAAGGAGATAAGTTAATAGGGACAGCAATGGCATGAGCAGAGAGAAAAATAGTTCTAGGATCAAGACCATCAGGGCTCCCACCCTTGTGTGGATTAAGAATCAAGAGGGCCTTAAGAGCAACAGAGGGGTAATGGGTGAAAAAAGAGAAGAGGGAGACAGTAAGTCAGGGAGAGAAGAATGGGAAGGAAAAGAAGAAGAGCAGGAGAAGGAAGAGAGGAGAGTATGAGCACAGGAGGTGAAATAGGAATTGAAGGATGAGGTGACTGTAGCAGTGTCAGAGATAGCAGTACCACCCATCTTGAGTACAGGCAGAGGGGACTGGATCAGAGGGGAGAAAAATGCACAAATTACCTTCCAGAACTTAGAGGGGTGAATAAGATTGATCTTACCAGTGTCAGTCTTCACCATTCATCACTGTTGGGTGTCTGCCAGAGACAGGCACAAAGCGGGAGATTTTTTTTTGTTGGAGGAGGGGCTGGCGCAATTGGCGTCGCCCATGGGGCCGACGTATTATGTAGTGCTCGTGGGTTGGCCAGTAACGGCCTTTGGGTTCTCCTCCACCTCAGTTCTACTTCTCCCGCCATTGAGACAGCACCTTCAGCCACTTGAGACTCATTGCGGCCTAGTTTTTGACGACACCACAGTTCGACACCATTCAGCCTTTGACTCTGCCTCGGTTCTGCTGCTCGACGCCACTCCAGACCGGTAAGACCTTTCCATTTATTGTGTGCGGTGTCGAATCCTTTGCTTGTTTTTGGATTTTGTTGCCATTCCGTCATGTCTGGTCATCAGGACAAAAAGCATTCTAAAAAAACAGGTCAGCCCCCTCTGCGTCAGTGTCCCTGTGGCCGACAGATTTCCATAACTACCGACATGATGTGTGCCTCTCCTGTTTTGGACCCTAGCATGACATGGATTCCTGCGATGCCTGCTTCTCAATGGACCATCGAGTTTAGAGCACCATGTGTTAAAAGTCGTCAGGGCCCCGTCGACTTTTGTGGGGCGGTATCGCTTACGTCGGTCCAAGCTCAGGACTCTCTGCCCTACCTTTGGGTCCCTTCTGGGCCTATATGGTCTGGTGAAGTGGAGGCCTCCTTTTCTTCAAGCCTTGCCATAAAGGAGGTTCCTACCATGGTGCCAGAGGGCCGGGCTGGCTCCGTTCGGGGGCGGGACTGAAGCACCGCTTTGACAGTCACCTCCTTGGAGGTGCAGGCTCCCCATTTGTTGGGGCCCACAGCTGCGGGTCCCAGCACGTGGTGTTCCTTGTCACCTGTCGGCGCCACCTCAGATCCTGGAGCCGCACATGGTGCTGGAGATTGAGGCGGTGCAGCAAGGGGTGCAGAGCTGGGTTGCGGCACTGCTTGTGGCACCATGACTGGGGGATCCATTGGGGCCACCGAACCGGAGCCCTTCATAATTGTCTCCTCCTCAGAGGCAGATGATTCTCAGGCGGATCCGGATTGGCTGCCTGATTCTTCCGAATTGGAGTGGTCCCCACGGCCTGGCACCCTGGCACCTCCCCAGGTGTCCCCTCTTGCAGCTCAAGCGACTGCAGTTCGTGCTGATCCCCCCCAGCCAGTGGTGGCTCAGGGGGTCAGCTGTGGACTGGCAGTCCCTCTGCTACTGGGGTGTCATCAGGTTCCTGAGTGAAAGGGTGGCTGCCGTTCCCAGTGCCATTCCTTCTCTTAAAATTAAGATCGAACCCCCTCCTTCTGTTGCCCTTCCCGGAGGGCCATTGGAGTTGAGGGAGCCTTTGGCACAGGGGTCGAGGAAGAGAGCTTCCTTGGAGTCCTCAGGGTTCAGGATAAGGGGCAAGGGACTGTGGCACTCTCCCATGACCCCCCGGGGTTGGGGAAGGAACCGTAGTGCTGAGCCCTTTGTCTTCCCCTCATTTTCTCCTACTGAGGTCTCTCTGGGTGAGGCTGGGGTCCGCCCTTCTGGATCCATGCGGCTCCAGTCCCCTCATAGGGTAGCTCACCTTACAGGGTTAAGCCCTCACCATTTTGATTTTCAGGATAGGAAGGTGAATCTACAGACCTGTGGTTTTCCTGTCATGCCAGGCTTGAACAGCACCTGGCAGCATCCATATTCCCTAAAACCAACCTCTGTGGACTGCCGCAGGTGGTATTGTGCAACCCGCAGGTCTCCAGGAGCCTTGTCTCATCCAACTTCTGGACTGACGCAGCTGGATACCCTTTTCGGGCCTCGACGCCCGGTCCGTGACATTCCCCTGAAACTGACTTTCGAGAGCTGGATTGGTTGGGGTGAAGAGTTTTCTCTTCGATGTGGAGCCTGTTGGTGATTATTTCACATCATGCACTGCCTACAACAGGCACCTTTGAGCGAAGTTAGGTCAAGCTTTAGCATCGCTGCCTGATTGGGAGGCTACCCGGCAAGCCATATCCCTCTCTGCTATGGGCCTGGAATTGGCGAGGCACCAATCAAGGGCATTGTACAATGCCAGTGAGGTCACTTCATGGCTTGTGGGTACAGCGATCTGCATTAGGCGGACAGCATGGCTTCACCTGTCGAGGCTGTCACCTTTGGCCTGGCACAGGTTACTGGCCTCCTTCTTCCAGGGGACTCATCTCTTCTCCCGCAGGGTGAGACGGGAGCTTCAGGAGCGCTCTCCTTCCTCTATAGTACAGGGGACCCCGTCTCACTCTGACCAGTCCCAGCCTTATACTGGCTAGTGGAGGGTCCTCCTCCCCTTGGGGGGGACTGAGGGATGTTTCCCTCAGGGTTATTCGGCCCCCTTCTGGGGTGCTCAGTACTCTTCCAACAGTGATGAATCGTGAAGATTGACACAGGTAAGATATGAAAATTACATACCTACAGTAATTCTTGATCTTCCTATGTATCTTCACTATTCATCACTGAATCCTTCCCACCTTCCCCTTTCAAGGTCTGGTCCTGAGACGTGCTGCCTCCCTCTTGTCCTCCCCACCCCTCTGTAGTTCTCTCCACTCCCGACGGTTGTTGGGGTGGGGGGAGGAGGTTAGTGGGGCATGGTTGGGTACAGATGAATGCTGAATCCTTCAGGGTTTATTCTTAGGGTCTCCGGGGGCCTCTCCTCTTCTGGACCTCCTTGAAAGGCCTACTCAGGAAGGCCTTTTCCAGTCCGGGAGTGGTGCCTCAGGTTTCCTGGAACACCCTTGCCCTTTCTTCCCTCCCTTGAGGAAGATATGTTCTGATGTCGCCCCAAACCCCTGCTGGAGTTTTCGAGAGTGAAACTGTGATACCTCCTAAAGTAGATGGGATTGAGGCTGGGGCGGCCTCCCTCCAAATTCTGGTGGTGCGACCAACCCTAGATTTTCTTGTCAATTTCCCTCAGCCTTTTGACAGTGTGGGCTCTGCCTCTTGGTCATTGGGGCATGACTGCTGAACTTCCTTGCAGCAATCTGGCTGCATTCCGTGGTAAGTTCTCTGTGCTTAGACCCTTCCAGGGCGCAGCATTTCTGGCCAGGGTTCATGCCCCGGAGTACCATCTTAGAGCCACCTCCGCACCTGACTGGGGCCAAGCCACCACCACCTCCATCCCATACCTAAATTCTCTCTCTCTCTCTCTACCTTCCTCTCTTCCTTCTCCTCCCTTGGTCGCTCAGGGACTGGGGCCTCCTGGCCCACAACCCTCAGGCCCCCTTTTCTTTATATCTGTTCTCTTGTCTGCGTACTCTTTTTCAGTTACTCCTTTTCCTTTTACTGTCCCTTGGGCTCCCTTGCCCTGTCCTACTTTCTCATTACTTATTTCCTCTGTCTCTCCAATGTGCAGAACTGAGGTGGAGGAGGACCCAACGGCCATTACTGGCCAACACGCGAGCGCCACGTAATACATTACCCTCGTGGGTGGCGCCAATGGCACCAGCCCCTCCTCCCAAAAAAATCAAAAAATTCTTCCACTTGGTGCCTGTCTCTGGCAGACACTAACAGTGATGAATGGTGAAAATACACAGGAAGATCAAGAATTACGGTAGGTATGTAATTTTCATTTCTGGAGAGTGGATGCAAAGTGTTCAGACTTCGCAAGCCTTCCAGCCTGAAGGGAACCCATGTCATTTACTCACAGTTCTGGTATTTTTCTCTCAAACAGCATTATTAATTTTAAATCAATGGCTTTGTTTTTTCTGTGTCGAAGTTCCTGCTGAGAAGGAACCAGACTGCTCACATAAGGCTACCACTATTTGGTATAGTTTTTGAGTGGAAACTACTAACATTTCTTTACAGTGGGTCTGTTTTATTAGTCATAGTTCCTACTGTAACGGAATCACATTTAGAATTTTTTATTTTTTTTGTCTTAGAACTGCATTTGACCCCAACAGCTTCTGTTGAAAAGTATTTACTGTTTTTTGGGAATCAAAATACATTCTAGCAAGGTTTCAGTATTTGGCATGACTAAAAGGCCTCAGAAAACAGGACCAACAGACATTAAAAATCGTACAAATTGCTTTCAGCTCCTGGCAAGATCCGACAGCCATAAGCTTTGTTTACAGTACCTGGGTCCCGATAATGATTTTGTCGGTTGTGAGCTCTGTAGAAAGTTTTGCACTAAAACACAAAAGAAAAGGGCTAAAAAAGAGAAGAGTTTATGGCTTCTCAGTCTGCCTCTGTATCACCAAAACACAATAAATGCTCTGAGGCAGTTCCTAATGACGGTGAAAAGATTGCATCAGAGGGTTTGTCTCCTCATATACAGCAGCGGTCCCTGTCAAAGGAAAAGAGAAACAAGATAAAGGTGACCAGTCGTCAGATAAGCATGGTAAAGATGATAAAGATACCAGTGTATCCAAAAGGGGGAACTCCGAGTCCGGTGATGGCAAAAACACAAATAAAAGAGCCTCAGAGCAGGCACTGAAAGCAGTGTCTGCCAAAAAAAAAAAAAAAAGAAACAATGTCCTTGCCTCTCCTCCTGAAAAGAAAGGAGCTGGCATTGGATCCAAGACAAATGCCTTCAACAGAGCACATGACAAAAATATGGCAATTTTTCCTGGCCTTCCAGGTCATGGGAAATTGTGTAAACATGCCTGCCCCTCTCCCCCAGGCTCAGGCTCCAGCCTACATGTCTATTGAGGAGGAGGAGATGCACTACGAAGAGGAGGATGGTGAACCTATTGAACCAGCTGGTTCACCTGTGCAGGAGTTTGGCTCCCTTCCAAGGCCTACAAAGGATTATTCATCATATTCGTCTTTCATTAGGCAAATGGTAAGCACCCTCAGCATCCCCCTCAGGAAACAGAGCAGGATGAGGAGCAAGCAGAATTTATGAATATGATGAGGCTGGCTCCTACAAGAAGCCTGCTAGTCCCCATAGACAAATCTCTACAAAAACACATCAGAAATCATGTCTGCACTTACTTCAGCTGCAGGCATAGATAAAAATATGAGAAAAAGTATCAGGTGGACAGATGGGGAGTGGAAAGTCTGTATGCCCATCCTGATCATTAAGAGGTGTAGTCCAAACGTCTGCCTGTGACACGACTAAGGTTCCTTTCTCTGCACAGTCGCCTAATAAGGACTCAAGAACATTGGATACTGTGGTCAAAAAGGTTTATACAACAACTTCCCTACTCATCAGACAGGTAACTTACTCAGCACATACATCCCAGTACCAAAAAGCACCGTGGAATACAGTTTTTGCACTAGCTGATAAGGCTGAAGATGAGTTGGCACAGGATCTGGCTGGCACAGCAAAGTCAGCCCTGAAAGCCACCAAATATTCATATCATACTCAAAACACTAATCTATCACATTTTTGATTGTTCACTACCTATTCTACTTAGTTAGCCTACTTCTATGTGGTTATCTCTCTTGTTTCCTGCCTCTTGTACTAACTATTTCAAGATCATTTATCACTGAATTTATTAAAACCTGTACATATTGTTTGTAACCTATGTAATTTTGCTGTTCGAAAACTTCTGTATGTTTACTTGTATGTACTATCCCATTCCCTCTACCCCCAGGACGCATCTGGAATCGAGCGGTAGTCTGCTCAGTATGCCTTCCTGGTAAAACTTTTAAATAAATAAATAAATAAAATACCATTTCCACTTGGCTGTGGACACTAATGACTCTTCTTCAATGGTATTAGCCCATGCAGTGTCATTGAGGAGATTCTCCTGATTAAGGGATAGTATCCTTTCCCAGGACACTCAGACCAAGGCCATGGATTTCCAGTTCTAAGGAAGTTCTCTTTTTGTTGACAAACCAGAGGCACACATGTAAAAAGGGGATGAGTACAAGACTGCTTACAAAAACAACACTGACAAGCAGCTAGGACCAAGCAGGGGCCAAATATTTTCAGAAGGGTCGGTGCCGAGACAGGACCATGTATGCGTGGCACCATGAGACTAGCTCGCACCTGTGTAGGCTATCTCGGCATCGACCCTCCAACCACCTCAGTTCTTTTTCTCCCGCCATCAAGTGCACTTGGATGTTGACATCGCTCGTCTGCCGGAGTCAAAGTTTTTGTCTACACGACAGCAGCATTAAGCCATTCAGTATTCGTTTAAATTAACATTTAGTATTATTTTCTTATTTTAAAAAGAAGAAAGAGATTATGAAGAAGAAGAAGAAAAATAAATTCTCACCTACCATCAGTGGAGTCGTCCTTAGATGGTAGCAGTGACGTTAGAAGACTTTGTTTGAAAGTTGTTAAGGCAGAGGGGCTGTGTCTGTTCCACCACCCTACGCGAAGAGGGGGTCTGACCATGGGCAATCCTGTGCTCCGGGGGAAGGACAGTCCACGGAAGCACAAATCTGGCAGTTCCAGTGATCTGGCTCTGCTTGACCTTGAGCTCTTCTTCCTCCTTGGGGGAAGAAGAATTTGTACCGCTCAAGGTTACCCTCTGGTACGTCTGTGCGGGGATTGTTGGTGGTGAGAGGCGGTAGGCCTGAACCAACTTTGGTGGGTTCCCCTTGGCCCCGCTCCTAATGGCCATATTCTTCGACACTGGATCCGTCTCTGTCCTTGATGGAGTTCCGGTGAGCAGTTTCACCTTTGGGCCACTCCTTTGGAGCATGGGGTTCGACTTCTGTCCAGTTTTTCTGGCCAGTGTTCCCAGTTCTGGGGTCTCCGGGCCTTGGAGCCGCTGGACTGGGGCTGGGTCAGTTGGGTCAGGATGTGCACGGTGCCATCTCTGGTGCCTTCACCATCGCATCAACCCCTCGTGCCTACACCCTCCCCTTTTTTCCATGCAGGGGTCGGCATAGGTACCACTTATCCTTCTTCCCTTTTTCCTCAGGATCTTCGGGTGCTGCTGGCATTGCCATTGGCACTGCCGTGTGGTGCCGCAGGCAGCGCCATTAGTGCTGTGCGGCACCGTGTATAGTGCCTTTGTTGCCGGTACTGCCACGCAGCACCATGGATGGTGCCGTTGGTGCTGTGCAGAGCTGTGGACTGTGCCGTTGTTACCATCAGTACTGCTGGTGCCGTGCGGCACAGTGGGTGGTGCCATTGGCATCACACGGCACCATGGACGGTGCCGCTGGTATAGTTCATGCAGCACGGCGCCGTTGGTGCCTTTGGTGCTGCACGGCACTGTGGAAACCGCCATTGGTGCCATTGGTGTCACGTGGTGCCGTGGACAGGGTCCATTGGTGCTGTGCAATGCTGCAGGCGCCGAATGGCTCTGCAAGCAGTATCATGGGTGTCTGGTGTCACGGATGGCGCTGCGGGTACCACAGGTGGTGCTGGTTAGTGCTGTCTGGCAGAACAAGTGACCGAGTTTTTCCTTTTCGCTGACCTCTTCTTCTATGGAAGTTGTTGCGAAGACTTTTCCGCGGAATGAAGTTCTGTTCTGTGGAATATTTCTGCAGATCCTAGTGGGTGGAGGTCTATGTGGGATCCTGTGTCATTCCAGTGGTTTTCCGCTGGTGGGACTCTTGTTCTGCACTGTTCTGCTGGCAAAATTACACATTCCGCTCAGCACTTGGTCGGCTCCTTAAGTGGCATCAAGCTCCTCGACACCTTTCTTGGTGGCGGAGTCTCTAGTGATTCTGGTCTAGACCTCCTTTTGGAGGTCTTTCTGGGACAGAAGTGCATCTAGATGAGTATCTACCTGTCCTACTTGTCTGTGATACAGTGGATGGCTCATTTTAGAAACTGGAGGGAAAGCCTTCTCTGTCAGCAGAGTCTGTGATGCAAGTTCTTCTTTTCAGTTTTTCCTCAGGGATATGGGGTCCACCATAACATTTCAGACTTCTTCCATGGACCAAACACTTCTGTATCTGGACTCTTTTCAGCCGTCAGCACAATTACACCCTTTGGAACACACTAATTCAATGGTCGGGAGCCTTCCAGACTCTTCCGCTCCTTTGAGAGGGGTATATAGCCCCTTGTGATACTGCCTCTTCAGTGGCTTCATCAGCAATGGGTGATTAACATCTCCTCAGCTGTGATTATTGGTCTGGTCCCAGTTTAAGTTATGGACGCTCAGGCTCCCCCTGCCCCTCAGATGGACGACATCTTCATCTTTTTTGTATCAGACAGTCCTTTCAAGGTAAAAGCCTGAGAGCCTTGTCAGGCTGTAAGTAATTGTTTAAATATATATATCCTTACAGCAGAGGGCCTAGCCTGAAACTACCCGATACCATCCTTCTGGATCCAGCCCAGGTTCCGCCTCAGCTGCCTGAGGCGGTCGTCTCTAGACTACAGTGAAGAGCTCCTGACTTCTTCTTCTTCTTCTAGGAGAGGTCTAACCCAGCGGAGATATGGGTCATCGCTTTTCCCCGAGGGAGAGTTTCTCATAATTAGAGATGTTCCCTAGACATAGGCAGCAGCCCAGTCTGTTAGTTTTGTTTCTTCAGACTCTCTTCTCTTGATCAGAGCCTCAGAACAACAGCAATGCCTCCACAGCGAGTCGGAACACAGGTTCCTACTCCTTGCCTGCTCAAGTTAACAGATGGCATGCTCCCTTTCTCGACCGTAAAGGTCAAGTATGCCCTTGTTCAGAGATGGGTTCTTGGTATTCATACCTTCGCTTCCTGCATATTGTTTCTGTGCCAGTCACTCTGGACTAGACTCTTTAGAAGCAGTTGCTCAGCTCTCCTCTCCCTTCCCAGGAAGAGTTTTTCCATTTAGGGGTAGGTGTTAGTTTCACCTCCACAGCAGCTCCTTCTCTTAGGAGCTCCCCTAGTTTCCTCGAGGACAAAGGAGACCCTCTGACACGAAGTTACCCACTTCGAGCAAGTGATGAATCTGTGTTGTTTGTTTTTCATTAGCAAGCCATCTAGCGCCTTTTTCCTACTCCCTTTCAGGAAGGCCGGAGCGAGTGGTGCCTCACCATGTTGAGTCACTTCAGTCATTATGCGGTAACTTTTGGCAGTGGGTCATCCCGAACTTGATCCTTTCTGTGTCCCCTCTCGATGCAGATCTGCTCCATCTTGCCTCAGAAATCCAGACCCTGTTTTTTCCTGTTGGAATGCTTCTCCTCAGTGGGCACGTCCTCATGTACACTTTCCCTCTCTTCCCCTAGTTCAGAGACTGCTACTAGAGTTGTAGGCAAACAGGGGCAGAATGATTCCTCTTGGAATAAGAAGTGGGTAGGCTATGGTTCTCCCAGACTACCACAAGAGGCTTCTAAGTCATGCTTTGACCTTCCATCAAGAAGGCTTAAGTGACTAAGTGGATACCTTTCTCCATTGATGGGCTAGCCCCACCTGGACCTTCTATTGCTCACCAAGTAAGGGGCTGAAGTGCCTCTTGGACCCTTTGTTCACAGGTCAGCCACACTTGGTAGTGGGGGTATCTATCTGCACTTCTTGGTCTACCTTGATCCAGTAGACTTTACCTCCAGCTCTTTCAGTTAGTAAAACTTTTTGCCTTACCTCCAGAAGGAAGGGAGTGCTCCCTTCATTCTTTGATTGTTTCAACAGCTCTGTGACTTTCTTCACAGAACAAAGAGCTGCACTCCAACATGTTTTGTGTAGTTTCAGCTTGCCTCAGTTAGATCACCTCCTTGCCCTGAGATGTTTTAGGCTAGTTTAGTAGCATGTCTTCGACACTCTTAATTTTTGGCTTAGACCGAATTGAGAGGCCGGGTTCTCACCGCTCTTCAAGAGTGGTTGCAGCCTCCTGGTGGAATTTCATTTTGTGTCCATTGCAGTCTTCTGTAAAGTGGTGAGTTGGAGCTCAAGTGCATACTTTTGTAAGCACTACGTTCTGGATCTTCTTTCCAGACAGCTCTTTTCTCAGTAGGACAGTCCTTGGACGTTCTTTCTGAGTGAGCCCTATCTCCCACTGCCCTACTCTGGGTGGGTTAGTTTTAGCTTGGTACTCTCCCATTAGTGTGAATGAGTGGTGGAGACTGCAGTTCAGGAAGATATGGAAATTACGTACTTACCGTAATTCTTGATCTTCTTGGACGCAGTCTCCACCACTCATTCACATGCCCACCCACCATCCCCTGGGTTCACTTGTTTTGTTTCTTTGGTCTTCATGGCCTTGTGGTCCCACTGTGAAGACATTGCTCAATTGACCCTTCTTGCAAGGGTCATTCAGACCTTTCAGACCCGGAAGGTTAGGATAAGTTATTTTTACTAGTTATGCTGCACCTCGGTTGAAAAGGTATTGAGGCAGTTGGAAAGTCAACGCCGAGATAGCCTACACAGGCGTGAGCTAGTCTTGCGGTGCCACGCACGTGTGGTCCTGTCTTGGCGCCAACCCTTCTGAAACTTTTTGGCTCCCGCTTGGTCCTAGCACCTCTGGTGCTATCCCATTAGTGTGAGTGAGTGGTGGAGACTGCGTTCAAGAAGATCAAGAATTACGGTAAGTACATAATTTCCATTTCTCGATCCAGGTCAGGAACCCAGTGCCGCTTGACCTCGAGCTCTTCTTCTTCCCATTGGAAGAGGAAGAATTAGTACCCCTCGAGGTCACCATTTTGTATGTCTGTCAGGGAGTCTCTGGTAGTTGAGAGCCCTCTGGGTTTTCCTGTGGCTTCTGCTTTCGACAGCCTGGACTCTCGTCACTGGGGCCCTTCTCTGTCCCTTGGGGGGTTCCGGTGGACAGTTTCATCTTCGGGCTGCTCTTTAGAGCAGTGTGTTCAGCACTGGCTCATTTGCCCTTGCTGGTGGTTCCGGTGCCGAGACCTTCAGGCTTTGGTGCTGCTGGGCCACGGCCAGGGTTTTTGGTCCATGGATCTGCATTCGGTGCCTTCCCCAGTGCTGACACTGCCTACGCTGATCTCATGTGCCTACCCCCTCACTCTTCCCCGCAGGGGCTGGCTCAGGTACCACTCCTCCACCTCATAGACACAGTGATGTTGTTGGCAGATAAGAGCCTTGTGGCCCATCCAGTCTGCCTTATCCCTGTTTCAAATGCTTACGGTACCCTAGATGCTAGGACAAGTCCCCTGCCTTTTGCCCTAGCTTAGTAATTCCAATGTGCCTATCCCACGCATTCTTGAATCCTTGAACCGTGGCTGCCCCCACCACTTCCTGGGGGAGACTGTTCCTTCTCTCCACCACTCTTTCAGTGAAGTAGAACTTCCTTATGTTCCCTCTAAGTTTTCCCCCTTTTAGTCTCATGCTGTGCCCCTTTGTTCTGCCATTTCCCTTCATGTAAAAGATGCTTCCCTCTGGTACCCTGTTGATCCCCTTCAGATACTTGAAGGTCTCTATCATGTCCCCCCCCTCTCTCTCCTCTCCTCCAGAGAGTACATATTGAGAGCTCTGACTGTCTCCTTATACAACTTATGCTGCATCCCTGTGATAGGGTAGAATAGTACCCTGTCCCACTTGTTATGAAGAAAGTGTGTAAATGCAAGGATCTGTATTCTTTCCTTTTCTGTCTCTTCTGTCTGGTTGTGCAACCAAATTTTACTGTGAGACTTCGGACTTGATCGACCCTAACAGTCTCGGAAGTCTTTGCCTCTCACTGTCTCTCTGTTGTCCCTTCTTGTCTGTTTTCCCCCCTTGCATACCTACATCTGGTAATATAAGAATATGTGCAAATCACTATATGGAAATCAAACTGATAATGGGATTGTGTTTGTATAGAAAATATCTTGTTACTGTTGAAATGTATCTATATATATATATATATATATATATATAATAATAGATAACTGCAAAAAGCCAGAGGTTATTTGACTGCAAAATGCCTGAGCCTTTTGCAAAGGCTGGAGGAATCTCAGGAAGCTGTCAATTTTCTAGCAGCTTCTAGAAATTTACGAAGAACAGGATGCTTGCAAAGGAAGGGGGTTGAAAAAGACATAATAACAGCTACGCTGAGCTGCAAGGGAGATTTCTTTACAAGAGATTTTATTTTGCTTCTGTATATGGTTATTCTGAACAGGTTTATTTTATTATATGTTACTGCAATTACAAAGAAACAGTTTTGTGGATTTTTACAACTGCTCCTGGGTTTTCTCTATGCTCCCTGACCTGTGCCTCGACGATATCACGAACACCATTTTTGTCACCCTCCTCTGTACCATCTATCCTGTCTGTGTCTTTCTGGAGATGGGGCCTCCAGAACTCAACACAGTACTCCAGCTGAGGCCTTACTAGGGAGCTGTACAATGGTACCATCA
Source organism: Neoceratodus forsteri (assembly GCA_016271365.2). Taxonomy (NCBI): domain Eukaryota; kingdom Metazoa; phylum Chordata; order Ceratodontiformes; family Ceratodontidae; genus Neoceratodus; species Neoceratodus forsteri. The sequence goes on from CM057451.1 coordinate 246,254,964, forward strand.
CTTCCCTCCTTATACTTGTTATACCCCCCCTATGCACCCTAGTATTCTGTTAGCCTTTCCGATTGCTTTGTCACACTGTTTAGCCACTTTGAGGTTGTCTTCTATGACTACCCCAGATCTCTTTTCTCATTGGTGGCCTCCAGTGTTACCCCATCTAGTTCATACTCAACCCTAGGATTCCCTCTCCCCAGGTGCATAATCCTGCACTTTTTTGCATTGAAACCCAACTGCCATTCCTTGGACCAGTTTTATAGCCTCTTTAGATCTCTCCTCATTTTTTCTATACCTTCCTGTGTATCTACCCTGTTACATACTGTAGCTTTGTATCATCCACGAACAGCCTTACCCTCCCTTTTAGACCCTCTGCAATATCGCTTGTGAAGACATTGAAGAGCACTGGTCCGAGCACCGATCCCTTGTGTACACCACTTGTTACTTGTACCTCCTGTGAGCTAACTCAATTTACCACCACTGTTTATGTTCTGTTACTCAACCAGTTTCTAATCCACATGACTACTTTTGTCCTTACCCCCAGATTTGCCAGTTTGTGGATTAGTCTCCTGTGTGGGACTGTGTCAAAGGCCTTCCTGAAGTCCAGATAGGCCACATCTACCATTCTGCCCTGGTCTAGTTCCTTTGTTGCCCACTCAAAAAAAATCAATCAAGTTGGTCGGGCATGACCTTCCTGCCATGAATCCATGTTGCCTTGGGTCCAGCAGCCCCCTTGTCTCTAGGTAGTCCACCAGCCTTTCCTTAAGCAGGGTTTCCATCATTTTACCTACTATCACAGTCAAACTGACAGGGTGGTACTTTCCTGCTTCCTCCTTGCCACCGCTCTTGTGCAGGGGTACCACTTGTGCCCTCCTCCACTCCTCTGGAACCACGTCTATTTCCAGTGATCTACTGAACAGCTTAACCAGAGGTTTAGCCATTTCCTCCTGAAGCTCCTTTAGGATCCTCTGGTGTATCCCATCAGGCCCCATAGCTTTATCCACCCTAAGCCATTCTAGTGCTTTCTTTACTGTGTCCTCTGAAAAGGGTCTAATGTCCACCCCTTCTCCCTGTTTGCTCTTCTCCATTAATGGAGGACTGTCCCCATTGCCTTCTTCCATGAATATGGAGCAGAAGTATTTGTTGAGGACAGTCGCCTTGTCAGTGTCTTTCTCCAATACTCTGCTTCCTGTTCCCTAAGCCCCACAATCTCCCCCTTCTTCCTCCTCTCACTAATATACCTAAAGAATGCCTTCCCTCCTTCCTTCACTGATTTAGCTAGCGTTTTCTCAGTTTCAGCCTTTGCTGCCCTTACTGCCTTGTTCACATCCCTTCGTTTTTCCAAGTATTCTTGCCTGTCCTCTTTGCTTTGTGTTGCCTTGTACCTCAGAAATGCCATCTTTTTTCCTTTTACTAGCTCTGCTACTCCCCTCAGGAACCACAGTGGTTTCCTTTTTCTTTTGCTCTTCCTGCAGGACCTGGAGCAATGGTTTGCTGCTTGGTGCAGGGCTTCCCTTATCTTATCCCACTGTTCCACCACTCCCCTTATGTCATCATATCCCTGCATAGCCTTCCTGAATTCGTCCTTCATCTTACCAAAGTCTGTCTTCCTGAAATCCAGGATTTCAGGCCTCTGCCGCTTCATTAGTACCACTGGCCGGTTCCATATGAGGGCCACACAGTGGATTTATGTATTTGTTTATTAGATCATCAGTTTACAGACCTTTGAGTTAAAGACTCTTTTACAAAGGCACCTTGTCTAGAGAGCAATACATCACAGCAAACGAAACAGTACAGTACATAACGCTTAGATTAAAAAAGTAACCAGTGTTACAGGAATTCACTGGTGGTACAAGCTTGGCAATAGGTAGGTCACAGTAGTCATAGTATAGGTACACAAGTACCATGTCAGGTAGCAACCATAGATATTTTATTACATTAGTCAGCAGATGTTGTTTGAGACCCCAGGCATAAACAGCAAAAGTAGACAGGGCAAACCCAGCCTAGGGGTAAGGGGCAGGTGGGGGATTCTGTGCAGTTGCAGTAGCGAGTGCTTGTCAGATGGCTTCTGAGGGAGACCTTGAAAAGACCAAGCTTAGTGGAGTCAGCAATGTTGGCTGGGAGGGAATTGAACCAGGAGGGAGCCCGATAGCAAAAGGATCTCTGGGCCATAGAGGTCCTTACCCTGGGGACAATAAGGAAGGTCTCTGACCACGCACTCACAGTCCTTCCACATAAAGGTGACGGTACCCCTGACAAGATCACTTGCATGGTGGACACAAGAAGACAGGCTTCTACAAGGTCTACCCTTTGCCCCACTGGCATCTCAGATCACCATCACCACGGATGCATCTCTGATCAGTGGGGGAGCTCACTATCTAGACCTCCACACTTGGACAGTGTGGAGCCAGGAGGAGTCTCATCTTCACATAAATGTCTTAGAGAGGAGAGCTGTCCTATACACGTCTGAGTCCTGAAGGATGTCCTCTACCATGAGGTATTCTCCTTCAGATGGACAATAATGTCATGATGCATTACATCAACGAGCAGGGCAGAGCATGTTCCTACCCTCTGTGCAGAGAGGCCGTGAAGGGGTGGGAGTGATGTCTTGAGCACAATACTCTACTTCAGGCAGTCTACCTGTCAGGAATTCAGAATGACCTAGTGGATCACATCAGCAGGCTGGAGGCAGGTTCCCATGAATGGTTGCTCACCCCAGCAGTGTGCAATCACTATTCAATGAGCAGGACAGTCTAGACCTGGACCTTTTTTGTGTCCCCACTCAACACAAAACTGTCTCTATTCTACTCCAGTAATCCAGAACCTGACGTTTTCTGTCAGGATGCATTCAGACTGTGGTGGACAAGATGCTTTCTGTATGCATTTCCTCCCTTTTCTTTAGTTCAGAGGATGCTGCTTAAGCTGACGGCATGGGGGAGCAAGATGATCCTCATCACCCTGCATTGGCCTCATCAGATATGGTTTCCACTAATCAACAGGTTGTCAGAAGTCCCCCTGAGGAAGCTCCTCTTCGGACAGACCTCCTGACTCAGGGACCCCTGGTCCATCCCAACCTGTGCTCCCTTCATCTCCATGTCTGGCTACCTGAGGAGATAGAAGTGAGTAGGTCTGCGGTTCCTCAAAGGCTCTCAGAAATCCTCTTAACGCAAGCCTTCCACTTGGAAACTTGCATGACTAAGTGGAAGTGATTTTCCATCTGGTGTGCAAAAAAGTCCACACTGGACACATTTTGTTGCCCATTGAATAAAGTGTTGGAGTACCTCTTAGATTTATCAAATGCAGGACTGCAATACTCGACAGTGAAGGTACACCTCTACGTGATTTCCACCTACCATGAGCCAGTGCAGAGCATGTCACTGGCTCAGTTACCACTAGTCAAGAGATTCCTCAAGGGTATCCTACACACTAGACCCTCGGTCAGGAAACAGGTGGCCATATGTGATATCAACCTCGTGCTAGATATGCTCACCCATAAACATTTGAGCCTCTTTCTACCTGTGACTTGAAGTTCCTGACCTGGAAGACTGCCTTCTTAGTGGTTGTTATTTCCATTTGCAGAGTTTCTGAAATTCATGCCTTGGTCACAGATCCTCCATATACTATCTTTCACAAAGACAAGGTCATACTTTGTACTTGCCCTAAATACCTGCCCAAGGTAGTTCAGAATTTCACCTTAACCAACCCCTGGCTCTTTCCGCTTATTTTGCCAGCTTCCACAATGAAGGGGAACACACCCTACACTCTCTGGATGTCAAGAGGGTTCTACGATTCTACGTTGACAGAAGTAAAGAGTTTCGCAAATCCAAGCATCTTTTCGTATTTTTCAGCATGGCCCAGCTGGGTCAGCCTGTTGCCATTAGATGCATTTCTGCATGGTTGGTGGTGTGTCTTCGTCACTGCTACTCGATGGCACAGGTCAAGTTGGAAGGCTGGGTTTACGTCCACTCTACCAGAGCGGTTGTGGCATCCCTTGCAGAAATTTATAACATACCCATTACAGATATTTGCAAAGCAGCTACTTGGAGCTCAGTGCACACCCTCGTGAAGGACTACGTTCTGGATGTCCAAGCCAGACAGCACACTTCCTTTGGCGGGACAATCCTAATGGACTTCTGTCTTGAGTGAGCTCTGTCTCCTGCTACCCTACTCAGGGAACTGTTTTTTAGCTCGGTACTCCTCATTAGTGTGAATGAATGGTAAAGTCTTTTAGTCCAGGAAGATATGGAAATTACGCACCTACCATAATTCTTGATATTCTTGAATGAAGTCTTCACCATTCATTCACACACACACTCACACACGCACGCACCATCACTCACGCTCATTCATCCTGCTTCTGGTCTTCACTCCCTCATTGGCTTGGGCTGTGAAAATGCTATTGAGCAGACCCTTCTTACATGGGTCCGAATAACGCCATGACAATGACATCATTTATGAGAAGGGGTCCCAAAAACCCCATGTTGAAAATTTGGTGCAAAAATTCCAAAAAATGCTTGAGATATGCAATAAAGTTAAAAAAAACCCTATCTAGCCCATTATACAGCTTACCGGCATTTCCTCAGTTCGCGGTCGGCTTTGAAGAGTGCAGACGTGTTCCCGGTCCACCGAAGATCATCACGCCGAGCTCCGGAGGTAAGTATGGGGTGGGGGGTGTGGGGAGGCAGGGTGCTCAGTGGGTGGGTGCGGGTTGTGGAGGGGGGCCAGGGAGACTACGTGGGACTGTTTTTCTTTACAAGTTTTTTCTATGACTACAGCGGGGCGTTTGCCACACTGGGTGGGCTCCCAGCATGGCACAAGGGCGGTTGGGCGTTCAGCCCGGCGAGGGATTGGGCACCTCTGTCGGCCAAAGCATCACCCGCGCTGGGGTGGGCTTCAGCGTGTCACATTGTACTGGGGGAGAGAGTGAAGCCTGCGGGGGACTGGGCACCCGTTGGCGATAGCATGGGGAGGAGGGAGAGACAGTGGGCGGACGGGGTGGGCACCCGTCGGCTATAACATTGAGTTGCCGCATGCTGGGTGGGTACCAGCGTGGCATTTGGAGGCTTTGGGGAGTGCAGCACAGCCGATGGGGATTGGGCACCCCATCGGCTATAGAGTGTGTGTGCGGAGGGGGGCAGCACGCAGTATGCGTGCGTGCGTGTGTGGGTGTGTGTGTGTAGGGGGAGCTGCGCATGAGCAGGCGATATCTTATCACTGCTCACTGAAGCATAGCTCCTCCTTTCAACTGTATGCCACTGCATTTTGGAGCTTGTCATAGACAGCTCCAGCATTCATTGGCTTACAGGGGCCGCGCCTGCCAACACACTGACTGAATTGGAGGAGGAGGTGACACACCTCCGAAATCTCGGATGATGGCACTATGTTTCTTGCACATGCGTGCAAGCAAACATAAAAATGAGGATTTAACAGTCCAAAACCAACCAACGTTGTTTTTTTTTTTCCCTACCAATAGAATAATTAGGTGTTTTACTGCAGCTGTATTTTAATCTGTTATTACCTTGGTTACTTAATAAAGTGTTTCTACTCACACTTTGACTGTGGCGGCATTTATTGGTGGCAAGTGTCACAACTTTCTTTTCCTGAGTCATGGAGTCATGACAGGTCCAAGAAGGCATTGCTTTGCCCTGGAATATGGTTCCCTATGAAGGTAACTGAGTTTCAGTAGTGGTTGTCTAATGGAGGGCCCCTTTCCTGTTTGTGTGGTTCATGTGCTTGGCTCCCCCTATGGGCACCCACATCCCACAGCCACTATGTGAGGTACTTCTTAAAGGCAGTCATGCAGTGTCATCGATAGGGATCACTAAAAAGTCCTGAGGGACTGTCTGTTGCAGTATGTGGAGCAGTAATGGAAGTGTATAACAAGAATGCACTGCTTTTAATGTTCATAGAGCTCTTACTAGTTGACTCGAGTTACATGAGTGGACAATGAGTTTTTGTACTAAAGTTAAATGAAATATGAAAGATGATCTATGTCTCCCAGTTATCCTGTGGTCCAGCCAAGACTTGTCAGAACAGTGCCAGATTAAAGTAGTATGGGGCACTAGGCCCAAGACGAATCTGGATTCTTCCTTTGCCTAGGCCACACCCTTTCACTACGACCACACCCCTTTGACCTGGCCACACCTCCTACAGAATTAGTAATGACTTTGCTCCTGGACACCTTGGAAAGCTACAGCCAAAAAATGATAATTAGGCATGAATTAACTATAGAAGCCAGATAAGAGACATGCAGGTTTTTTCTGCTTGCATATTACTACAGAGTATACTGAAGTTTTAAACAAGAGCAAATTAAATATACAGCCCTTTGACATTTTCCTTTTAATATGCCACTTTGCTTTCCGCAGACTTTGTTGTGGCCTACAACTCAGTGCCAGCCCACCGCCACTTCACCTTCCATGTGATACCACCATGCTCAAGCTGCCATTTACTCCCCCACTTATGCAAGATGTCACTCAGTCCTGCCTGACCCAGTCTTTTCTGGCTCTACTGCTGGGCTGGTGGTCCTGGTCTTGTCTCAGACTCCACCTCCTCAACTGGTCTCCTGACCTTGGTGAATGTGTGCAACAGCCTAGGTCTAGGAAGAACCAACAGACAGCCCAGACAGGCACCGCTTTCTCTACTGAGAGTTACGAAACACTCCTGCTCTCTGAACCACCTGCTCTCTAGACTGCTTCCATCCAGACTCTGAAGTTCTGAGCCCCTGAGTCATTTTTGCTGTTGTGCATCCTCTCCCACTGTCTATCTAATGTACTGTACCTTGCAGCACTGTTGCAAGCTTCTGTCAGCCATGCCAAAATGTCTACATAACGTGAGTGGAGAGTCACGGGAGAGAACAGAGTGCTAGGTAGGGCACAAGCTAAACCATTGTCTCAGTTCACTAGCTCAGTCTAAAAACAAAACAAAAAAAACAAGTAAAGAACAGTAATGAGGTGGAACTGGGGGACCCCTGGCAGACAGGGGCCCTTAGCCCAGAACTAGTATGCCTATTCCTTATTCTAGCCCTTTGTGAGAACCCTGACCAGACCCTTCTCATGGAGGAAGGCCCTTAGCAGTGGCGGCTCACTAGGGGCTCCGCTTAGGCACACGCCTGGTGAAAAATGCTGTGCCCCAGTTGGTGCCCCATATATGCAGAGATTCCCCCATAGTAACAATATATAAGTGCCCTGGCTACCATCTGTTGTGCCCCGGCTGTGCCCTGGTAACCATTTGTGGCTAGAGCCGCTGCTGGCCCTTAGTAACCAATCTCTGTGGCTAGCCACACACTGTAATTACTAATATTTCATGCTGATTTTGCAAACACATTTTAAATAAAGAAGAGTTTTTTCTTTCTTTCTTTCTATTTATATGCAAGAACTGCTAATTTCTATCTAGGAAAGTATGATCAATGTGCATTATATCATTCGTTTTCTTTAGGTGATCCAGGGTTTGATGCAAGCCAATGAGTCTGTAATTTTTTCAAAGGAAACAGCAGCTCATCTGTTTGTACATGAAGCAGCCCGTGTATTCCATGATCGTCTAGTTGATAACACAGATAGACACGTTTTTTACCAGATTCTCTCAGAAGACTTGTATACCTATTTTAAGGTAAGAATAGATGCCTTTTCTGACATCCTTAATCATTATTGTAATTTTATTTCACTCAGACATTTTTAAAACAGCTTTTATTACTTATTTTGTATGCACTGAAACAAGTAACTAGCAATTTTTTAAAATATTTTCCTTTAAGGTTTTTGTGACTATACATATTACACTGCAAATATATTATCATAATGCTAGCACACAAGACGGGTAAACAGAACACCACAACATCAAAATGTTATACTTTTTCACGGTGGGCATGACTAGAGAACAGAAACTTTTAAAACACTAAAGCCACATATCTCAGTTTGGAAATGAAGTATAATAAAATAAAAAATTGGTATATTGGTATGTTGATGAGTTTGCCAAAAATGCATTATTGCTTAAAAGTAGTTTGATGGAACATTTGCTGACTGATAAATCCACCTGCTTTAAAGCAGAAGCAGGTCTCATGACATAAGCATAACAAACAAGCATTTGTCAATGCCAAATGTTGCTTGCTTCTATGTGCTGTTTAGGTATCTGGAAGTCATTGGAGTGCAAATATTGAAAATTTACGAACTTCTGACGTCTTGGGAACTGTAGCACTAACGCTCGTCAAACAGTCATTGTTAGGAAATTTTTCACGAAAATGTTCAACATAGCCATTTTAAGACCTCTGGTCATGAACAGTGTCAGTGTGATTTGTTAATGTGTCCCATACATTGAGTTTGCACACGACTGCGCCATTGTATGCGCTACCATGGTGAAACACATTTTGGGCAGGATGTGAAAATGACAGCTGTACTGCTCATAAGGAAGTGTGGTAAAATGGCAGTGTTGAAAATCTGGAGTGGAACTATTGAAAATTCGCAAACCTCTGGCGTGCTGAAGGACTAAGCAACGCACATTAGTAAAACAGTCATTTTTGGAATTCTTTCACCAAATTTTCAACATTGCCATTTTAAGATCTCTGCTCATGAACAGTGACACTGTGATTTTCTTAATGTGTCCCATACATTGAGTTAGCACACTGACTGCGCCATTATGCTTCCATGGAATTCAAACATGTTTTGGCGGGATGTGAAAATGACATGCTGTACTCATGAGGAGGTGTGGTAAAATGGCAATGTTGAAAATCCGGGTGAAAATATTGAAATTTCGTGACTTACGAGCCTGTGTAGGAACTGCATAGCCTTGCCTTCGTAAAACAGTCATTTTGGAATTTTTGGACCAAATTTTCAACAGGGGTTTGGGACCCTTCTCATGAATAATGTCACTGTCATGGCGGTATTCAGCCGAAGGTGATTTCGCAGTCACTGCGCAAATCACCCTTCGGCCCAAATAACGCCATAACAGTGACATCATTCATGAGAAGGGTCCTAAAACCCCATGTTGAAAATTTAATGCAAAATTCCCAAAATGCCTGAGATATGAATAAAGTTGAACCCTCCTATCTAGCCCATTATACAGCTTACCGGCATTTCCTCAGTTCATGGTTGGCTTTGAAAGTGTAGAGCGTGTTCCCGGTCCACCGAAGATCATCGCCAGCGGAGTCCGGAGGTAAGTATGGGGTGAGGGGTGTGGGAGGCCGGTGCGCAGTGGTGGGTGCGGGTTGTGGGAGGGGTTGGGAGGCTTGCCTTGGGACCGTTTTTACAGGTTTAAACAAAAAAAAGACTATGAGGGCGTTTGCCATGCTGGGTGGGCTCCCAGTGGCACAAGGACAGGGGCTGTTCAGCCGGCGGGATTGGGCACCCCGTCGGCCACCTGACTGATTGCCACGCTGGGTGGGCTCCCAGCGTGGCACCACTCTGAGGGGGGCGACAGCAGCTCAGCCGGCTGGGATTGGGCAACCTGTCGGCTACACAGGACATCTTGGGCGTGCACGCCTGCGTGTGGGGGGCTAAGCATCGGTGCTCACTGAAGCGTAGCTCCCCCTTTCAACTGTATGCCACTGCATTTTGGAGCGTGTCATAGATAGCTCCAAAATGCATTGGCTTACAGGGGCCGCGCCTGCCAGCTCACTGACTGAATTGGAGGAGGAGGTGACACACCTCTGAAATCTCCGATGATGGCACTATGTTTCTTGCACATGCATGCAAGCAACATAAAAATCACAGTTGTCATCAGAAGAACTCAACTGTACAGTACTTCAGAAAAGTTTAACTTCAGGAAATTCAAAGACAAAGTCCTGAAAACATGATCTTTGCCTTAGTTCCTATGCAGTGTCAGTGGCTCAGCAGGTTTCACACTTGCCTCTGAAGCTGGCAGATCAGAAGGCTGTGTGTTCCATCCCTACACCAGAAATGTGGGTTAAATTCCAATACTGACACTGTAGTGCTGCACTCCTGAGGTGCTGTCTTTTGGATGAGATATTTAAACCGAAATCTTGTCTGCCTGTTATGTAGTGCTACACTCAGTGAGGTGCTGCATTCCTAAGGTGCTGTCTTTTGGATGAGATAGTAAACCAAAGTCTTGTCTGCCTGTTATGTAGTGCTGCATTCCTGAGGTGCTGTCTTTTGGATGAAATATTTAAACCAAAATCTTGTCTGCCTCTTATGTAGTGCTACGCTCAGTGAGGTGCTGCATTCCTGAGGTGCTGTCTTTTGGATGAGATAGTAGACCGAAGTCTTGTCTGCCTGTTATGTAGTGCTGCACTCCTGAGGTGCTGTCTTTTGGATGAGACAGTAAACTGAAGTCTTGTCTGCCTCTTCTGTAGCACTGCCTTCCTAAGGTGCTGTCTTTTGAATGAGACAGTAAACTGAAGTCTTGTCTGCCTCTTATGTAGTGCTGCATTCCTGAGGTGCTGTCTTTTGGATGAGATATTTAAACCGAAATCTTGTCTGCCTGCTATGTAGTGCTACACTCAGTGAGGTGCTGTCTTTTGGATGAGACATTAAACCGAAGTGTTGCCTGCCTCTTATGTAGAGCTGCATTCCTGAGGTGCTGTTATGTAGTGCTGCACTCAGTGAGGTGCTGTCTTTTAGTTGAGATATTAACATTGAAACAGAAACATAGAAATTGATGGTAGAAGGGAACCACAAGATACATCTAGTCTGCCTGATATGGGTAACTACATCCCCCATACACACACAGGTGTTTTTGAACCCGTTTACCATTTTGGCTTTCACCACTTCCCGGGACAGGCAATTCTATGGGTCAACCACCCTCTCATTGAAGAAGAACTTCCTAACATTGCTCCTGAATCGCTCACCCTTCAGCCTCATATCCTTCAGCCTTGTCTGCCTATTATGTAGTGCTGCATTCCTGAGGTGCTGTCTTTTGGATGAGATATTTAAACTGAAATCTTGTTTGCCTATTATGTAGTGCTACGCTCAGTGAGGTGCTGTCTTTTGGATGAGATAGTAGACCGAAGTCTTGTCTGCCTGTTATGTAGTGCTGCACTCCTGAGGTGCTGTCTTTTGGATGAGACAGTAAACTGAAGTCGTGTCTGCCTCTTATGTAGTGCTGCATTCCTGAGGTGCTGTCTTTTGGATGGGATATTTAAACCGAAATCTTGTCTGCCTGCTATGTAGTGCTACACTCAGTGAGGTGCTGTCTTTTGGATGAGACATTAAACTGAAGTCTTGTCCGCCTGTTATGTAGTCGATCACCCTGTCATTGATGAAGAACTTCCTAACGTTGCTCCTGAATCGCTCACCCTTCAACCTCATATCGTGTCCTGTAGTTCTGACACTTTTCTTCTCCTGAAGGAGCTCCTGTACCCCCACCTTATTTATACCTTTGATATACTTGAATGTCTCAATCATGTCCCTCCTCTCCCTCCTCTGCTCCAGGGAGTACATGTTGAGCTCCTTCAATCTATCCTGTTATGCCATTTGATGCAGACTCTGAATCGTTTTTGTGGCAGAAAGACAAATATAAATATCAACTAACAAAATGAACCTGAGGGAAATTTCCCCCAGTGTTCTGGCCAAATTTCCCCCATTCACTAAAAATACCACCAACAGCTTAATCTTATTCAATGCCAGTTGGTCTCCATCTGTATCCCCAACCCCACCCCCACCGCAGGACGAAGCTGAAAATAGGAGTCCTCTCTTCCCAATCTATAAAAAGTAACTAAATAAATAAGTAAGTACTGGATGCAATTTTTGGAACCCTCCTTTTAAAAAGGATAAGGAAAGGATAGAACGTTCTCAGTGGAGAGGAACAAAAAAGATCCAACAGCAGCAAGGCAGGACCTATCAGGAAAGATTAGACAGCCTAAACATGTACTCACTAGAACAGAAGAGAAAGTGGGTCATGCTAGAAAGGGACAGAAAATGCAGAGACACAATAGAGTGGACTTTTTTTTTATTTACTGTTTTTACTGTTCCCCTTCTCTTCATCACAGCGGTTCCCTTCAGGGATCCCTAGGCTGGGTGACCCCCTAGTCTCTCCCTGGATAACTCCCTGGGGGAACCACTGGACCTACCTCCATCCTGCCTCAGCCTCCCCCCTGGGTGGGAAGGGAGGGGTTCCCGTGAAATCCCCTTCCCAGTTCATTAGAGTGCACGTCAGGTGGTCCAGCGGTCCCCCATTGAGAGCACAGTTGTGAGTTCCGAGGCAGCCGGGTACCATCTACCAACCGCCATGATGTTTTTTTTTTTTTCTTGTTTTCAGTCCCCATCCCGAGAGTGTCAGCATGCAAGAGGAGCCAAGGAGGTATGGCACATCGAAACGTGCCTCTGCTCTGATTCCCAGTCGATGCTCTCCCCTCCTGATTGCTCTGCAGCCCTGCTGCACCACCACCCATGGTCACCCAGGTGGCGGTAAAGCAGCGGGATCCATAGCCCACCCTCTCTGGAGAAGGAGTGCAGCAATACGGGTGCTCAGTCCTCCTCCCTCTGGCTGGCCCTCTAGCCTCCCGAGGTCGCTGCTGACCCCAGGTCGTTGGCGTCACAAGTGGTAACGCTACCGCTGCACCGGCAGGCCGGCTAGGGTGGACTCTTTGAATGTATTTAAATTAAGGAGTAACACAACTACCTGATGCCACAAACTCAAACTAGAAGGGGGAAACATTAAGCAGGACTTAATTCTGTACACAGAGGGTGGTAGATGGGTAGAACAATCCACCCAGTAATGTGATTAATTCTAGAACAGTCACAGAGTGCAAATCCCAATGGAGGTAACTGGAAGCAAAAGGGAGTATAAGAGATTTGGGAGTGACAAAAGGATTGAGTAATTCCAAGTTGGAACAACGGGGCACACTTGATGGACTTTAAGTCTTTTTCTGTCCAATACTTTCTATGTATCTATAGTATGTATCTATTCATCTAAGTGTATATTTATCTTTGTATCCTTGTGTCTGTGTATCTAGTCATTGATTTATATTCATTTAAGTATTTACTCCCTCACTGATGACATTATCCTCAGCTGCACGTTGCTAACTATCTGCACCATTCAGGAGAACCTCTCTCACTCAGTGCTCTTTTGCTTACAGAGTCTCGCATTGAATTAATAAACTCCCCTGTTGAACTAGCCAACTCCAACAACATCTGCTCTTTTAAAAAAGAATTGAAGTACTACCTAGATACCTCCAGCAGCTGTGACTGCTAAACGACCTCAAACTCTTTGCCCTTGAGACTGCTTTTTCCCCTCTGCTTTAGTGAAGCTGACGTCACCTCGTCCTTATCCCAGGGACCTCTAACTGACCCTTTTACATCCTCCTAATCTCCCTGCCACCAGTCTCCACTTTCTACTTCCTCTTTCCCACTGTCTTCCCAACCTCAACTGCACATCTTTAACCCTGTACCCTCCCCATGGATCCTCCTCCCCACTCAGCCCCTAACCACCTGTGCCTATCTCTCACTTTCTGGCCTCCCATCCTAACTTTACTGATATAGTTGTGATGATCCCACATCTCTGGGTGCTGGCCTATGGATCTCCGTACCCTCCCTTATTTTTTTGTAGTTCGTCTATGTGTCATATTTTTATTTTATTGTTTAGCGTTACTTGTACTTGGTTTGACTACTGATGTTATGTGCTCTGTACATTCATACTTGCTGCTGTATTCCCAATATGCTTGCCCGCTATTGTATTGTTCTCTTTGACGTGGAACCTTCGTAAATGGGCTCTGAGCCCAAAGGCTGTATCCGAAAATTAAAATAAATAAATAACGCTTTGTATAGAACAGTCATTTTCGCAGCAACAAATAGTTACGATTCAGGCAGAAAATGTGAATCTTAGAACTTCTCAGTGTCTGTGATACAGTACCCTACAGATTATTGTGAATGAGAGTGTAGCAGTAATTTCAGTATGCAGTAATACCAATTGACAAGCGTAATGCTGTTATTCACCATAATGAGAGTGACCTGATATGTCCACATAATGCCACAATAAGGAGGCTACCACTGTATATCCCCCTCCCCCAGCAAAGGTATCTTACACTGGGAAGAGGTGCTGTAGTTATTTTCTGCAGTGGTGTGTCAAGACAAGATATTGATAATAATTTCATATGTTTATGACACTAAATTGGCTAAAAGGTAGAACACTAAAATTGCCAAAAAGGTTAGACACTGTAGGGGTGGGGACTGTATAATAGTGCAGGGAGACCTGCACTCATTGGTGGCATGGGCCAAATGCCTAGGTTTAATGTGGGGAAGGTACTTTACTTAGGAGCAAGAAATCCGGATATCTCATATGTAATTTCCCCTCGTGGGTAGGGCTTACTAGTTCAGCCTCCTGGTGTCTGGTCCTGCCAGCCCTGGATCCATAGTGCCCAGAAATAATCCTGCCAACCTGATGAGCCTGTTTTGCTCTAAGATATGAAGGGGCTATGTACACAATTGATGCTCTGCCACTAGTGGCATAGCGCGTTTGCGCTAGGGACGCTACCTAGTTCCCATTATCGCTGCCCCTGTTGGCTGTCAGGGCATGCTTGAGTGTGTTCCAACTCCTGGGATCCCATAACATGTTCAGGGGCTCGGACACACCTGTTGGGAGCAAAGAGAAGTGTGTTAGATATATGAATGGGTAAACTGTAAATGTATGTGTCACAAACCCACTCAGCAGGTCAGCCCTCTACTCCCAAAGTGCCAACCTCCTAGCGCAAGCTTGTGAACAGTTAACAGAAACAGGGTAACCCTCCTGTCTGTTTTGAGGGTTCGAATCAACCTTTGGTCTCAAGTCTTGGAGGGATTCAAACTGTGAACCTCTTGCTAGCATACCCAATGCACAGGCTCAGATAATTCTGTCTTTAGGGTGCCAGATATCTTTGCCTACAGACACCTTACCAGATGTACAGAAATGAACCCTTAAAAACTGTAATAAAAGACCTCAGATTAAAACGCTTACCTTTTTCCAGTTTGGTATCACCATTCAAGCTTATGTACAGTGTCTGCTTTAACCATATATACTTCACTTGTAAAAGAAAAGAAATTCAAGGACAGACCAAGTAGGCTCTAAAAATAGGGTTTTACTAAAAATAGATAAAAGATATGTGAGCCATAAAATACAGAACCATATATCACAAGAACATACAAATCGTTTAAAAGAACAAGGTTTTAAAAGTGCAATTCCTACTACAGTACTTAGATTTTGTCTCTCTCTCTCTAAATACCTGCTTAAAGTGCTCAAAGATGTTTCTTTGTCAGAGTGTAGATAAAAGTCTCTGAAGGCAAACAGAATTCTGTTTAAAAGCTGGCTTTGCCCACCTCTGCATGAGGACACTTAGCTCCTCCTCTGTTTATGAAAAATCATACACCCAGGATATTTTATCATTTTAGAAGGTAACTTAATTAAGGTTACATCAGCAGAAACTCCTTTCCCCATGTGACTTCCCTAATCAAGTCTGTAAATTCCTTTCATCTATAAGCAGTATCCTCTTTCACACAGACATCAAAGCATTTATGAATTCGCACCAGGGTGCCATATAACCTGCACTCTTCCCCTAAACACCATAAAAGTTTTTGATTCCCCTCTTAGCAACTACAGCTATAATTAACTTAGATAAATAGGAGCTCTTTGATTAAGGCCTGTTCTACTCTGTAATTAGCTTCTGGCCTTCCAGGTAACACCTTGTATCTAAAACCTGTGTGTGTGTGTGTGTCATACTCACATGCTGTTTCAGGATTTCTTATGAGATACAGTCCATAACACATTTTATATTACAAAAAAATGATACAGTGATCTGAACCAGCTGTCCAAGTGTCACAATGTGTACTGTTGCTTTAAATATTAAAGACTGCTTTGTGAATGTTTCTGCCTGCTGCATGGGGAATTAGTGCTACTGTGCTAGCGACAGGCAGACTAGGACATTATCAGTGCCCATTCTACAACGGATAACGGTACTCAACTGCAGCTATCTGACAAAGGGACAGTTGTGTGCCAAAACAATTTTATTTGCCAGCAGCAAGGGTGCAAAGTTGAAAATTGTTATAGGCTGTTTACATGGATGCCATCTATATGACCCCTGACCTTCTATGGCCAAATCGGTGATCTAGGAGTGCAAAGGACTGCAGCTATGGCTCCTGGGTAGAGAGTGTGGACATTATTCTTGGCTCCTTTATTTACATCCAATCAGTTAACAAGAAAGCCTAATGCACATTAATTTCTGTGACGGACAGCTGAACTGTTTACTTGGAGTGGTGTTTTTTCCTCCTAAGGCAGTTGGGGAGAAGGCTGCTCGTGGCAGATCTTGGCTGAGACTCCCTGAGGAAAGAGGGAGTCATGAGTGAGCGAGACAGACTTTTGTGAAGTCGTCCTGCAGCTTCTGTTGTGGCTACCAAGAGACTTACTGAAGTCTTTCACTACCTGGGAGAGTCGGAATCCCAGTTCCTGTGTAGAGAAGGCAATTGGCACCTTGAGAATAGCCCTTAGTGTTTACAGAGGCTGGGACAGTGTATCCAGAGCTCAAAGTGGTTCCAGTGACAGAGAACAACATTGAAAGAAGCCTGCTTGGTTTCTACAGCCTGGAGGGCCAAAAAGCATTAAAAAGTATTGCCCAAGAGTGTGGAGTTCTGCTTACAGACTGTATGTACTGTTTGTCAGAAAGAGTACTAAATCTGCCACGAAGCTGTGACTGCTGTCCACAGAAAGTGAGAGATTGTTTGTTCCCACGTCTGGGAAGAAGCTGTACGCCATCCAGCACAGTCTGGGAAGTCAGTCCAGTATTGCAAAGGTAAGGCAGTGCTGAACATTTACCCCTGAGAGCTAGAAGCCTTGATGTGTGGGGTAAGTGTGTTGCTTTGGTCTCTGAGACTGGCCTAATTCAGCATCTGCAGAGGAACATCCTGAAGATGACAAGTTGCAGGAGCCTGCAACCACCTGAAGGGGACAAGCTGCCAGACTTCAGCATCAACCATTATAACCACCAGTGTTGGCCTGAAAGGCCCCAGCCCAACAGAGACAAGCTGCAGCTGCTGATCTTGTTCAGACCCTGTGTGTTGAACTTCAAAACCGTGAGTATGTGCAGGGCCTGCCCTAAGCTGGGGAACTCAATACAGTTTCCGATAAGTTATTTGTTTAAAGTTAAGTGCACCAACACCAGCCAACCTGTGGCAACAGTCAGGCCTGCACCACAATCTGGGTACCCAGGTGAACTTTAGGGACACTAGTACCAGTGGGGAGGAAGACTATTTTTATGGTGTTGATGTGGGGGTAGGTGTTGTTTAGATTTACTGTGTTGCCAATCAGCAAATCATTATCAACTGTCTCAGTTTTGTATCTCCCATTCAAACAACATGAAGTCTTGCTGTATTCTGACATATGCAGTTAGGTCCTGCCTTTCAACTGCTCCGGAGAACAAAGAGTTAACTTTTCTATGCCTAGCATAGAATGTTCATCACGAGCTCGGTTGAAGGCCCCGTCTGCTGTTGTTTAAACTGCAACCGTCAGATTCTTTCCTCCGCCTCACTGAACAGTCGCTCCAGAGATTTCTCCTGCTGCTCCGTTCAAAAAGTCGGTTGTAGTGTCGGTTTTCAGTTGGTTTCTACCGAATTGCTGTTTCCGCTTAGTCAGTTCAAGTCTCTGTCTGTGGTACTGTGAGTACTAGATATGTTTTTGTTCTGTTTCTGTGTGGAACTTGTAAACTGTGGATCGGTTCGGCTGAACCGATCAATTTGAGGTAAAAAAACTTGTGCTTTACTTTAGAGTGTGGTAACTGGTCCATATCAGTTCTAAAAAAAATTAATTTAATTAAGTTTTTTTCCAAGACCCGTGACACGATCAGGAACCGATAGAGGAGTCTTGCCTGGTGGATTGCTGAAAAAAGGGTAAGTTTTTGGTTAGGATTGGCCATGTCTGAGAAACCCAAGAAAAAAACCGGGCCCACTGGGTTTCAACACTGCAGTGTGTGTGGGGAGGTCTTTACGAAGGCTGAGCCCCGCACCGCCTGTGTTTATTGTCTGGATTTTGACCACCTTGATTCAGACTGCCAAATTTGCAAGAATTTTCCCAACTGGAAAAGAGATTAGGTAGACTGAGGGAAAGGGAGGCCGAGAAGTCCGCTGACCCGGATGGCCAGCCCGGTTCGGTTCCGACCGAACCAGAAGGAGTGCCCTCTGACCAGGGCGATACTTCCTCGGGCAAAAGGAGAGCTGATTCCGAGGAATCGGTTCCGACAAAAAAATAAAGAAAAGACAAATCGACCAGTTCGGACACAGAATTTCATACTCTGGCTGCCGATGAGATAGCCAAGGCGATAAGGATTGTGCAATCGCTTAGTTCGGTTCCGACCGAATCGGCACCATCTGGCAGGGGCTCGGTTCGGTCAGTTCCCCCTGTTCCGGATTATACTTTGGAAGAATTTTATGAACCGGAGGAGGAGGAGGAGGGAGAGTATGAGGATGATTATGGTGAAAGTCTGGATGTGCCTATTGACCCAGACATCTCCCCAGACAGACCTTCAGGTGTTTCTCCTCCTAGGCTTTCTGAGTCCCCTTCACATTACACGTTCTACAAAAAAGTGGCTGATACTCTCCAGGTTCCTGTGGAGGAAGCAGTAGAGGATCAGGAAGAGCCTGATTATGTTGAGATGGTGGACATCCCAGAGTCAAGGAGAATGTCTGTTCCCCTCCACAAATCCTTTGGGAAACAGAAACAAAAAACTCTTAAGTCTCCTAATTCTATACCTCCTGTGGACAGACGAATGGACAAAAGGTACACTCTCTCAGGCTCAGACACGGAGTTCCTTTTTCAGCAATGCAGCCATGTTGGAGTTGTGCAGGCTGCTGCCTGTGATAAGGCAAACATTCCCTTGGCATCACACCCCCCAGACAAGGACTCCAGGAAGATTGATGCCATGGCAAAGAAACAATACATGGCAGCATCTTTGGGACTCAGGCAGGCTAACTATATGGCCTATACAGCCAGGTACCAGAAGTCCAGGTGGGACACTGTGCTGGCTCTGGCTGAACAGGCCCCCGACCAGCTTGCCAAGGAGCTGGAGCAGGTGGCTACAGATGGGATTGAGGCATCAAAAGTACAGTTTCATGCTGCTGTAGACTCCAATGATGTATCATCAAGAGTCATGGCTACATCTGTGGCTCTTCGGAGGATGGCTTGGCTCAGGTGTACTAGCCTTTCACAGGATACCCAGGCTAAGGCTATGGATTTTCCTGTAATTGGTAATTCTCTGTTTGGGGAGCAGACAGAGAATTACATGAAGAAGATGGACGAGTACAGGACCACTTACAGGAGTGCTCAGGCCAAAGAAAGGCAAGCAACTCCTCAAAGGCAGCAGTCCAGGGGCAGGCCTTTCCAAAGGCCTTTTTACCAAGCTCAGGCCTCCTCTTCTTCCTTTGCGCAGAGGGGGTTCTTTAGAGGGAGAGGCAGAAGGGGGATGAGCAGGCCTGCATCCACCCCTCAGCGTAAAGCCCCTGCCAAGCAGACACCCTGATGGGTCTGCCCGGGTCAATTCTCCAATACTAGTAGGGGGCAGGCTGGCTTACTTTGTCCAGGACTGGATGTCTCTTACATCAGACAAGTGGGTCCTGGAAGTAGTAAGCCAGGGACTGGTTCTCAGCTTCAAAAAAATTCCCAAGATGAGAGCCAGATCTTTTACACCTGCAGATCTCTCAGAGACCCTTGCCCTGGAGGCAGAGGTTTCTTCTCTCTTAGCTCTCAGAGCTATAGAGAGAGTTCCCACCCCACACAGGGGCAAAGGATTGTACTCCAGGTACTTCCTAACCCCCCAAAAAGACAGGAGAAAGGTGGCCCATCCTGGACCTAAGATATCTGAACAAACATCTTTTAAAGCCAAAGTTCAAAATGGTAACTCTGGGAATTATCCTTCCCTCTCTAAGGTCAGGGGACTGGCTAGCCTCCCTGGACCTCAAAGATGCCTACTTTCACATTCCCATCAGGTGCTCCCACAGAAAGTACCTCAGGTTCGAGTTGCCCTCAGGCCACTATCAATTCAGAGCAATGCCCTTGGCCTAACATCAGCCCCAAGGGTTTTCACAAAGTGCCTGGCAGTAGTTGTTGCCTTCCTAAGAAGACAAAAGATCTCCATCTTCCCATACTTGGACGACTGGCTCATACTAGGTCAGTCTCCAGACCAAGTCAAGTCACATCTGCAAGTGACCCAGCAAGTGCTCACTTTCTTAGGATTCCATCTCAACCAACCAAAGTCAGTTCTCGAACCAGTGCAGCTCCTCACCTTCATAGGTGCAGAACTGGATACAGTAAAGGCAAGAGCCTTCCTTCCCCTGGAAAGGGCAAGAACCCTTATGGAACTGGCCTCTTCATTCACCCTTCAGGTGTCTCGACCAGCAAGGCATTAACTTCAGCTACTGGGCCACATGGCAGCTTCCACAGCAGTGGTCCAGGGAGCAAGATTCCAAATGAGGGACATTCAGTTCCATTTAAGAGCCTTTTGGTCCCAAAGAAAGGATTCCCTCACGAAACTAATCCCAGTGACTCGAACCCTGATCCAAGCCTTGTAATGGTGGCAGGATCAGGACAATTTGAGACAAGGGTTCCATTTGTCACTCAGTCTCATTCAGTGATACTCACAACAGATGCTTCCTTGCTGGGCTGGGGAGCCCATTTGGGGGATCTTACTACCCAAGAACTGTGGTCACCTCAGGAATCTCTGCTTCACATCAATCTCTTGGAACTCAGAGCAGTGTTTCTGGCACTGCAAGCTTTTTCCAAATCTGTACAGAACAAGGTGGTTCAGGTCAGAACAGACAACACCACCACCATGTGGTACATCAACAAGCAAGGAGGCACTCGGTCTATGGCCTTGTGCACAGAAGCAATGAAGTTGTGGTCTCTGGCCTATTCCCTGCAAACCTCTCTGATAGCAGTTCATCTCCCAGGGAAGGACAATGTCCTAGCAGATGCACTGAGCAGAATATCCCAGGGCCATCATGAATGGGCCCTGGATCCTCTTGTTTTGAAAGTGATTTTCTTGAGATGGGGCACTCCAGAGATAGATTTTTTGCAGCCCCAGACAATCACCAACTTCCTAGCTTTTGTTGCAGACCCCCAGTCTTGGGCTCAGTCACCCTGGATGCTCTGATTCTGAACTGAGAAGGGAAATTTCTGTATGCTTTTCTCCCCTTCCCTCTCCTGTTCAAGGTGCTAGTCAAGATAAGGTCTCAACCATGCAAAGTGATTCTGATTGCTCCAGACTGGGCCAGACAGCCCTGGTACCCCCTGTTGCTGTCCTTAGCAGTCCACCTTCCCCTGTCTCTTCCCAGGAATTACAACCTATTGACATCCTCTCAGGGGAGGATTTGGTACCCGAACCTCAGGTCTCTCAAGCTCAATGCATGGCTCTTGAAGAGTTAGAGTTTGCTGATCTACATCTTTCTCAAGGGGTTCTGGATATCCTTAAGGCTTCTTGAAAGCCTTCCACTAGAAAGACTTACAGTTCCAAATGGAAAAGGTTCACTATTTGGTGTTCTAATAAGGATATTTTTCCAGAATCTGCTGAGTTGCCTACGGTTCTGGACTATATGGTCCATCTCAATGGCCTAGACCTTAGGCCAGCCACACTTAAAGTGCATTTGGCAGCTGTTTCTGCCTTCTTGTCAGTAGGCAAGCCCTCTCTTCTGACAGCCCATCCTGTGTGTTGTAAGTCACAACCATGCAAGGTGATTCTGATTGCTCCAGACTGGGCCAGACAGCCATGGTATCCCTTGTTGCTGTCCCTAACAGTTCACCTTCCCCTGTCTCTTCCCAGGAATTACAACCTGTTAACACCCTCTCAGGGGAGGATTTGGTATCCGAATCTTCAGTCTCAATCTCAAGGCTTGGCTCTTGAAGAGTTAAGAGTTTGCAGATCTGCATCTTTCCCAAGGGGTTCTGGATATCCTTAAGGCTTCTCGAAAGCCTTCCACCAGGAAGACTTACAACTCCAAATGGAAAAGATTCAGCATTTGGTGTTCTAGGAAGAATATTTCTCTAGACTCTGCTGAATTGCCTACGGTTCTGGATTATATGGTCCATCTTAATGGCTTAGGCCTCAGACCAGCTACCCTCAAAGTACACTTGGCAGCTGTTTCTGCTTTCCTGTCAGTAGGCAAGTCTTCCTGTCTGTCATTCCATCCTGTATTCTGTAAGTTTTTCAAGGGATTGCTTCACACCAATCCCCCCTTTAGGGATCCTGCACCTGCTTGGGACCTTAATGTTTGCATTGCTCAGCTTATGCAACCCCCCCTTTGAGCCTTTGTCCTCAGCAGAGCTTAAGTACTTGACTTGGAAAACTTTTTTTTTGGTAGCCATTACTTCTGCCAGATGTATCAGTGAATTGTAAGCCCTGTCAGTGGAATCTGATTTCATCTCTTTTCACAGAGATAAAGTGGTCTTTAGAACTAACAGAAAATTCTTACCCAAAGTGGTTTCAGATTTCCACCTCAACCAGTCTATTTCTCTCCCTGTTTCCTTCACTGACCATTCCTCCTCAGGGGAGAGGAGGCTACACAGCTTGGATGTTAAAAGACCCCTTAGCTACTACATAGAGCATACCAAGGGTCACAGGTCTGAATCCCTCCAATTGTTCCTTACTTATGGAGAAGTTGGTAAAGGCAAACCTGCCACTAAGAGATCTATTGCCAGGTGGATTGTTTCTTGTACACAATTCTGCTATGAAAAACTGGGTAGAACTCCACCCTCAGGCCTCAGGGCTCATTCCACAAGAGGTACAGCTGCTTCCCTGGCCACTGCCAGGGATATTCCTCTCTTAGAAATCTGTCAAGCAACCACCTGGAAAACAGTCCATACTTTCACCAAGCATTACTCTCTGGATATTCAGGCTAGGAGTGATGCTCGGTTTGGCACAGCAGTACTTCAGAGCTTGTTCCCAAAGTAGGTTCTGTCCCTCCTCCAGGGAGGTACTGCTTGGTAGTCTGCATATGTCAGAATACAGCAAGACTTCATGTTGTTTGAAGAAAAAATTACCCACCTTAGTAATGTTGTTTCTTCTAATGGAGTCTTGCTGTATTCTGACTTCCCCCCTGCCTCTCCTCTCAGAACCTGGTTTTTGGGATGTGGGTGGGCAGGAGCAGTGTTGGCATCCTAGGGGTGTCCTTTTTACACCCTCTTTTTTGTTTAGGTGAGAGGTTGTGTTTTGGATGTGTTTTTGTTTTTGGGTTTCCTGACTTGAGTCTTCCTTTGAAACCAAAAAACTTTTTATATATTTGCCAGTTGGCTGGTAAGAATTGTACAGTTTCCACACAGAACACCTAGTGAGTCTTTGCTCGTAAAGATCTGATGGTTGCAGTTTAAACAACAGTACACAGGGGCTTCAACCGAGCTCGTGATGAATATTCTATGTTAGGCATAGAAAAGTTAACTCTTTGTTCTCCGGGGCAGTTGAAAGGCAGGACCTAACTGCATATGTCAGAATACAGCAAGACTCCGTTAGAAGAAACAACATTACTAAGGTGAGTAATTTTTTCTTCCCTTCCACAAAATAAGTCAGTTGTTGTTGTTACTGAATAACTTTGTCTGTGAGCATATTATTAGTGATAGCTATTAATTGCATACAACATAGGGTATTAAGTTGGTATATGGTATTCTGTGTATGGGGTGACTGGAAGAGGGGGTTGGTACAGCATCCCAGGGGGTTATACCCTACAAATATCTGGTCCACTATACTCTTGGTGGAGGCACTGTGCTAGTTATTATTCTGTTCTGGGAAAAGAACCCACAGTCACCATCAGAACAGAGTCAAGGCCCCTCAACCTGGTTGAACCCCAGGAGGCAGGGGTGGTAGCCCACAATTACATGGTGCCTGGGTTACATCTTTGGAGGCACTGCTGGGATCTCCTGTTTGTCAGCCATACCCCACATGGAAGCCATTGCTCAAGAAGAATATGCTGTGACCCCTCCCCAAACCCAAAGTTAGTGCTGATGTCATGGCTTTCCCCCACTTAACAGATTGGTGTGAGAGTAAAGATTTAAACCTTCAAAAAGCTTTGTTGCTCCTGGGTATCCGCCCGGAACTGACCGAGAGACCATTGAAGAAGCTCTGCCCAGTATCAAATGCCTTGGGACAATTGCTGTTTAAATGCAGGTGATGAATCCTGCCACTAAAACATTGACTGTATTAGTTGAATGCAGAAATACTGTTGATGCTACCCATATACCTGATGTGTGCACCCCGTGGGTTCCAATGCTCTATGGACATTAGTAACTCAGGCCATTGCAACCTACCACAGAGAAGCCTCACCCAAACAAGAAGGTTTCAGGGCTAAGTCTAACCAATGGCTGTTAGAGCAGTGGAAAACAATGCTGGAAGCTCATCAAGAACTAGCTATGCCTGGGGTGCCCCTCCTCCGAACCCATGGGGGGGGGGGCTGCCTACATACCACTATCTGCACCAGACTCCTATTGGAGGTTGCACATGTTTTCCAGGACTCAACCTACTCCACCAGGTGACGATGACTTGGAAATCTGGATGGATTATGCCACACCCTTTGTCCAGGACTGTCAGTGCTCTGCAGCTGAGAAGCGGAAACAGTTGGCAGGGAGCCTAAAAGGTGCTGCTCTGGACACAATTCATTCCTTGAGAGCCACTGACCCTGGGGCCACTGCTCAAGAGTATTTATGTGGGAGCACAGAGGTGGTCGAGGATCTCATGGGGAGGTGTAGAGCATTTGATCAATGGAGGGGAGAGCCGCTGTCTGCATATTTGACCTGCCTGGAAAGGGTGCTTCAGAAAGTTTTCTGAGAGGGAGCTGTAGTCTCCTCTGACTGAACCACACTCATTTGGAACAGGGGGTTAAAGTCTGTACATCATTCCAGCATGATCTTCCTGGACATAAAGTCTCCGCCACTCATTCACACTGATGGTATCTACGCTGGAGGCATTAGGACCCAGTGGGAGCAAACTTTTTGCAGGAGGGCCAGCACCAGAGATGGAGCCTCGAGGAGCGGCGCCATGAGTCTCAGCTCATGCGGCAGTGACTATCTCAGCACCGACCCTCCATCCACCTCAGTTCCTTTTTTCCTGCCGTCGAATGCACTTCAGTGACGACGTCGCTTGCCCGCTGGGAGTCAAACTTCAAACTAGCAGCACAGTTTTCAGTTTTATTATTTTGTAGTATATCTCAAAAAAGTACCGCTTACAATAATTTATTCTTATTAAAGAAAGAAGTCTCAGCCTACATTGATGGAGTTGACCATGAGCGGGTCAGGTGATGGTAGGGAGAATTCATATGAAAGCTGTTCAGACAGCCAGGCTGGGTCCGGTCCGCCGCCGTTTATGGAGTGGGGGTCTGACAATGGATGGTCCAGTGCCTGGGGGAAGGGGCGGTCCCCCCCAGAAGCATAAAAGAAAACGGTCGCATTCTTGGCACTGTTCGGCCTCGAGCTCTTTTTCGGCCCACAGGTTAAGAAAAAGAAGGCATCAGTCAAGGTCGCCCTCTGGTATGTCTGCGCATCGACGGTCAGTCATTGGGGTCAGTTGCCGGTCTCCTCCTTCAGAGTCACCGGTTTCTGATCATGGTCACTACCCTCTTTGACTTCAGAGACCTTCCCGGTCTTCTGGTAGGGCTTCAGATGAGCAGTTTCATCAGTGGGCCGCTCTGATGGAGCAGTGGGCTCGGAGGTTAGTCCAGCTGCCTGGCCCGGTCACTCCGGGGCCCTTGGGCTCTTCGATGGGTCAGGTAGGGCGGTTGGACCTCCCTAGTCATGCGGCGCCTTCCTCGGTGCCGTCAACTCAGCACTCAGGTGTTTCCCCCCCCTCACATGGCTGTGGCGCAGGGGGCCACACCGATGCCTCTGTCTCCTGATATTCTTCCTTCTTTCTCCTCAAATCCTAGTTTTCGGAGCCCTGTGTTGGTTTCAGTGCCGTTGGCATCGATGGGTCATTCGGCGCCATCCTCTGCGCCAATACACATGTCGGCGCTGTCCATGGTGCCGTTGAGATTGTCAATGCTGTCCTCAGCGCCGTTGACATTGTCGGCGCTGTGTGGCTTTTCGGCACCATCCTTGGCACCGTTGAGTTTGTCAGTGCCATCCTCGATGCCATGCACCGCGCTGGGTCAGGCGGCGCCATGCTCTTCTTTGGCGCCAAGGTTTGGTTTTACATCTGCCAGTCTTCAGTGCTTCTCCTCTCTGAATCCTTTTCCTTCCTCATTTCCTCCTGATTCTCTCCCCTTTCCTGTCCATACAGTCCCACCTGAGCTGTCAGGAGATGATAGTGAGTCTGACCCAGACCTTCAGCTGGGTGATGATGTGGAAGGAGCAGGACCTAATCCTGCTGCAGAGCCTGTGGTCGAGGACCTGTCATTTAAGTCTCTGCTGAAAAATTTGAATTCTACTCTTTCTCTGCAGACTACTGATATCGATCCTGGGAGGCTTTTAAGGCTCCAATACCTTCATGTCCTGGAGATCCCTATGGATTTAACTCCACCGGTACAGCCCTCCTTTGAGACGCTTTCTCAAATGGTATGGAATAATCCTGCTCTCATTCCTTCTGTGGCTAAGTCCATAGATAGAAAGTATGCTGCTCCCAAGGATCGACCCATTTTGGCCTTCCAAGCCTTTGCGAACCCTATTGTAGTCCTGCTAGAGAATGATAAGGTCATCCTCCCTCAGGCTACTACAGCCCGACCTATAAACAAAGAATCTCGTGAGATAGATACTTTAGGTAAGAGAGTCTTTGCTGCATCCACCCTGGGTATGCGTATTGCCAGCTACCAGGGTTATTTCTCTCAATATGAGTATGTTCTTTGGCATTCACTCAAACAATTGGTAGAGCTCTACCGGAGTTGGATACTAATTCAGAGCTTCTTCAGACCATAGCCAGGGGTATCGAGTCCAACAACCAGCAGGTTAAAGCAGCTATGGACGCTTTCGATACTACCTCGGTATGTTACCTGCCGTCACGCCTGGATATGCGCTTCAGGCTTCACGAATGATGCCCAGCAACAGGTCATGGCGTTACCCTTCAATGGTGTGTATCTCTTCGGTCCTCAAGTGGAGCAAGCTCTAGAGGCCACTCAAAAGACTAGGTCTGTCATTAAACTGGCTCAGCCTCCTCCCTCCCCTTCTAGGGGGGGCGTTAATAAGCACCAATTTCACAACCGTCAGTCCTTTTGAGGCAAGGGCAGGGGAGGTTTTAATAATAATCAAGCTCCCCAGCCTCAAAAGAAAATGCAACAGAAAGCACAAGGGCACAAAGCACCCAGTGCCGCCTTCTGAGTTTCTGGCCCAAGTCCCACCTCAGCTGCCCAAGGGGGACTCTTATTCGGTGGTGGGAGGTCATCTGACTCAGCTCTACAACTGGTAGAAGTCCATAACTTCAGACAAATGGGTCCTACGTATAATCCACAAGGGGTATTCCCTCAATTTTCCAGAGACCCCTCTGGATCGTGCCCTCAAACGTCAGCCCAGGCTGTCAGTGCTTCAGTCAGAGCTTCTAGCTTCCGAGATACAAGGCTTTCTGAACAACAGGGCAGTAGAAGTAGTTCCACTGGATCAGCAGAACACAGGGTTCTACTCCCATTACTTTCTGGTCCCAAAGAAGATCGGGGGCATGTGTCCCATTTTGGACCTCAGACAATTTAACAAATTTCTTCCCAAAGAGTTCAAAATGATTTCGCTAGGAACCCTGTTACCTTTGCTTCATCAACAGGACTGGCTAGCCTCCCTGAACATGCAGGATGCTTACCAGCATATTCCTATTCACCCAAAGCATCACAAATACCTAAGGTTTGTAGCTTTGGGCCAGCATTATCGGTTCAGAGTCCTGCCCTTTGGGCTATCCTCAGCGCCGCGAGTTTTTACAAAGTGTTGTGCAATTCTCGCAGCGCATCTCAGAAAGATTGGGATTCAAGTGTTCCCATATCTGGACAAATGGCTTGTAGCAAGCCCTTCCAGGCAAGGAACTCTCAACGCCGTAGCCACGGCCTCGAACATTCTCACGTCCATGGGAGTCCTGCTAAATCTCAAGAAATTGCAGTTGCAGCCCTCCCAGAAGCTCCTTTTCATAGGAACTCTTCTGGACACCTCCTGTGCGAAAGCTTTTCTACCAGAAGACAGAAGGAGCGATATCCTACAGATGGCCCGATACATCAGAGAGAACAGCTTGGTTCGAGCTATCTCGATGCAACGGATGCTCGGTCTCATGGCATCCTCAGTGTTCACTGTACCCCTAGCTCGCCTCCACATGAGAATCTCTCAATGGATGCTCACTACTCAGTGGTCCCCAACCACTCACCCTCAGTCCTTTCTCATCAAGGCGACAGAACCTCTGAAGAGGTCTCTCACCTGGTGGATGCAAGAGGACAATCTTCTAGAGGGATATCCCTTTGCTCCCCCTGGATCATCAGATTTCTGTTACCACGGATGCGTCCCTGATGGGGTGAGGAGCTCACTGTCAGAACCTCCACACCCAAGGTACGTGGACTCAGGACGAGTCCCAACTTCACATAAATGTCCTAGAAATGAGAGCTGTCCTTTATGCAGTCCGGGCTTTGAAGGACATTCTGTCACAAGAACATTCTCCTTCAAATGGACAACAAAGCAGTGATGTATTACATCAACAAGCAGGGCGGTGTACACTCTTACCCTTTATGCAGGGAAGCAGTGAGAGTGTGGAAATGGTGCCTGGAGCACAAGGCTCTAATTCAGGCGGTCTACCTGCCGGGAGTGCAGAACGAACTGACAGACCATCTCAGCAGAACAGAGACAGATCCTCACGAGTGGTCTCTAAACTCACCAATAGTTCAGTCACTGTTCGCAGAGTGGGGAACTCCAGACCTGGATCTTTTTGCATCCCCACTCAACACAAAACTGCCTCTCTTCTGCTCCAGAAATCCAGGGCCTGGCATTTTCTGTCAGGATGCGTTCAGGCTGCAATTTTCTGTCAGGATGCGTTCAGGCTGCAGTGGACAAGATGCTTTCTATAAGCCTTTCCTCCTCTTCCACTAATTCAGAGGGTACTTCTCAGATTCGAGTCCCGGGGCACAAAATGATCCCCATTATGCCCTTCTGCCCTCAACAGATATGGTTTCCGTTACTCAACAGTATGTCGGAAATCTCTCTGAAAGTGCTTCCCCTTCAGACGAATCTTCTGACCCAGGGGCCTGTGGTCCATCCCAATCTGACGTCACTTCATTTTCACGCCTGGCTCCTGAAGAGATAGAAGTGAACATGTTCAATGCATCTCGGAGAGTTTCGTATATTCTCTTGGCTGCGCGCAAGCCGGCCACTAGAAATATTTACACAGCCAAATGGAAGCGTTTTTCTCTCTGGTGTGCAAAGTCCTCTAAATCCTTTTTCCTGTCCACCAAATAAAGTTCTAGAGTACCTTTTAGACCTCTCAAATTCAGGTCTGCAATACTCTGCAGTCAAAGTTCGCCTTTACACCATTTCAGCTTACCACGAGCCAGTACTCTCCCTATCACTGGCTCAGTTACCAGTAGTTAAGAGGTTTCTTAAGGGTACTCTGCATACCAGACCCCCTATCAGATGTCCAGTCGCAGTCTCGGACATTAACCTTGTGCTAGACATGCTCACTTGAAAGCCTTTCAAGCCTCTAGCAACCTGTGAGCTAAAATTTCTCACTTGGAAAACAGCCTTCCTGTGGCCATTACCTTGGCTCGCAGGGTCTCTGAAATACATGTTTTGGTCACAGATCCACTGTATGCTGTGTTTCTTAAGGACAAAGTAGTTCTTAGGACCCATCCTAAGTTTCTCCCTAAGGTTGTGTCAGAATTCCATTTAAACCAACCTTTGGTCCTACCTACTTACTTTGTGAACTTCCAAAATGAAGGAGAGCATACCCTTCATTCTTTAGAGGTCAAAAGAGCTCTGCGTTTCTATTTGAATAGAACAAAAGAAATTTGCAAAGCTCAACAACTGTTTGTTTCCTTCAGCGAGACCCGGCTGGGTCAACCTGTCGCTATCAGATGCATCTCAGTATGGCTGGTGGCATGCCTTTGCCACTGTTATTCCATGGCACAGGTTAAACTGGAGGGCAGAGTGTACGCTCACTCTAGTAGAGCAGTCGCGGCATCCTGGTGGAAATCCGTAACATGCCAATTGCAGATATTGCAGTGCAGCTACCTGGAGCTCAGTGCATACTTTCGTCAAGCACTATGCCTTTGACGTCCATGCCAGGCGACATCTTTCATTTGGCAGGACTATCCTTAATGGACCTCTGTCCTAAAATTGTGAGCTCTTGGTCTGTCCTGCCACCCTCTCGGGGGGTTATTAGCTTGGTACTCTCCCATCAGTGTGAATGAGTGGTGGAGACTTTATGTCCAGGAAGATATGGAAATTACGTACCTACCGTAATTCTTGATCTTCTTGGACGAAGTCTCCACCACTCATTCACACGCCCACCCACCATCCCCCCAGCTCACCTCTGTTGTTGGTCTTCAATCTCTCAATCTTTAGGCTATGAAGACTTCTTTGTTGACCCTTCTTATATGGGTCGTCCGGATTATTATATGTCCATTTTTTTGTTAGGCTATCCTTCTAGGTTAGTTACGCTGCACCTCCTCAGAAAAAGAGGTACTGAGTCGGTTGGAGGGTCGGCGCCGAGATAGTCATTGCCACACGAGCCGAGGCTCGCGGCTCCATCTCTGGTGCCGACCCTCCTGCAAAAAGTTTGCTCCTGCTGGGTTCTAGTGCCTCCGGCGTAGATCCCATCAATGTGAATGAGTGGTGGAGACTTTGTTCAAGAAGATCAAGAATTACGATAGGTATGTAATTTCCATTTACTGCTCAAGTTGCACTTACAAGATTGAAGAGACAACAACCCCCCTTCCTACACTGTTTTTTTTTTAAAACATATCAAATTTTATTGCTATTCCATGGTACAACAGGCTTTCATCCAGAACCATTGCACAGGATCATACACTATACATATCAATGGGTAATTGTACAGTACAAACAGATATAAGAATCAGTAACACAACCTTCTAGTAACAAGGGGTCTGAAGCCCTATCTAAACAGAGGAAAGGTGCCACCAAAAAACGAGAGAGATAAAGAACTTAAGTGGTGGCTAATATCTTATTATCCTAAATGTATAGCTTACCAGGCCAGTTCCATCCAGGGTATGACCACAGATACATACCTACGGGCATAAGGAGTTAAGGTGCCACATTTAGATGCACGGTCATCAGTGGGGGGTTAGCTGGAGGGGGAGGTGGTACTGAGCACAGATGAGACTGCATTTAGGCGCCCCACTTTCTCTGATATCTAGCATGTTGCCCTAGTTGAGAAAAGGAGAGCCTTTCCAAAATCGTCACTTGTGCCAAAGCCGCACTCCACATGGAAAGTGGTGAGGGAGAGCTTTTCTCCAATGCATCAAAATCACTCATTTAGCCTCAGTCAGAGACACTAAGACCCACTTCTGGAGAGCCTGGGGAAGGTTGCCAAGAGAAGAGGGGTCACCAAGAAGGAGCATGGTGTTGGAATGCTTAATGGGGGTAGCTCACTACCTTAGAGCAGTCCTCAAGGACCATCTCCCAAAAGGGAAGGATATATAGACATTCCCACAATATGTGTAACAGGCCAGCTGAGGGGCAGTGGCACCTCCAGCAATTAGAATTGTTAATGAGGCCCATTTTCTGTAGTACTTCCGGTGTTCTATACCACCTAAGTAAGATTTTCTGCTGGATGGTCTGGCTCTTCACATCCCTATATGGCGTGTGTACTAGATGTACACATTGACTGCAAGTATCAGTAGAGAGTGGTGCCCCTAAATCTGCTTCCCAATGGACCCTACAAACTTCAGAGAGGTCGGGCTGTACCTCCCTCATCATTCTGTAAAATCTTCCTGCAATACCTCGTTGGGAGGGTGACTTGTGCAGGTCTTCCAACCACTGCTATCTGGGGTCACTGGGAGTTTGTGAACGCAACTCCATAATCGAACTATGGATTTGTAAAAACTTCCAGAAGTCCTGGGTTGGTAGGGAGATTAATGCCCATAGCTGCTCAAAGGATATTAGATCCTGAGTACTGGGGATATACAGGTCCTGCAAAAGTCGGATGCCCTTGCTGGCCCAGCTGACCCAGTGGATAGGCTGCTTGCCAATGATCAGCCTCCTGTTGTTCCGGGGGCAGTAACGCAACGGCGGACACCAAGCTTTCCTTGGTGTACAGGACAACTCCATACATTTCTTCCATGCATTTGACTGCTTGCGTGGCTAGGAAGGCCCACTGGTAATTCTGGAAACAGGGGAGCCCCATCCCTCCCATGGTCCAGTGCGTGCACAGCTTTGCCTTGCTCCATTGAGGCGCTTCCCCTCCCAGAGCAGCAAGGAAATCAGCTTGACTATGTTGCGAAATAGTCAGGTAGACAGATTTATGGGAAGGTTAATAAATAGGTATGTCAGCCTCGTGAGCATAAACATACCGGCAGCCTCTACTTTGCCACGAAGGGACAGGTGAAGCCTACGCCATCTGTCCACCTCCGCTGACAGGGAGACAAGCAGGGTGGAGAAATTGGCATTCTCTAGGTCCCTCCATCTTTTAGGGATAATCACGCCCAAGTATGTAAAAGTGTTGGGAGACCAGGCAATGTCTATGCCTTTTAGACAGTCCTGAGAACAAGAGCTGTTCAGCAGGGCAAGGATGGTCTTTTTCTGATTGACCACAAGACCAGACAGCTGTGCAAATGCCTTCAGAATACCCAGGGCAGTTGACAGTGAGGTGCTGGGATGTGAAATGGTGAACAGAAGGTCATCTGTATAAGCATTTACTAAGTACTTTTGACCCTGGACCGGAATGCCAGCCACCTCCTTGGGTCTGAATAAGTTTCCTGATAAGCGGGTCTAATGCCACCAGGAAAATTAGGGGGGACAGGGGGCAACCCTGTCAGGTACCGCAATACAAATGGAAAGGGGAGGAGATATTTTCGTTAGTCATTATTCTGGCAAGAGGAGCATTAGACAGGGTAGAAACCCACTCACAAAAGAATGGGCCAAAACCATAGACCTTCAAGACTTCATGTAAATAACCCCACTCCAGGGAATCAAAAACCTTGGAAAAATCAATCGCCAGTGCTGCTGCTGAGTCAGGGGAATGCATAGCGAGCCACTTGAGGTTTAGCACTTGCCGGAGATTGTCCGCCCCAGCTTTCCCTTTAGTAAACCCTGCCTGGAAGGGGTGGATAATATGTGGAAGAACAGAGACCATTCGCATGGAGAGGATTTTAGCTGCTTTTTTTTGTGTCCACTGAAAGGAGAGAAATGGGGCGAAAGTTGGCACAGTCAAGGGGGTCAGATGACTTTTTTGGCAGCAATGTCACCAGTGCTTCCCTCATTGTGGGAGGGAGAATCCCCGTACAGTGCACCTCCCAGAGGGCTAATAACAAAGGGGAGGAGAGCTGATCTACCATTAGCCGGTACACCTCGGCTGACATCCCATCCGGACCTGGGGCTTTCCCTGCTGCCATCTGGGAGAGGGCTGCCTGCAGCTTTTGCTCAGTAAATGGCTGTTCCAGGATTGAGACAGTTTCCTGCAACAATTTGGGGAGGTCTATCGGCTTATAAAAGTCTGCCAACCTCTGAGGAAGGGTATCAGGTGTCCCGGTGGCCTGGGACTGGTACAGCTCCTGATAGAACTGGCTCATAACGCGGTTAATGCCCTGGGGGTCTGAGGTGATCGCGCCCATGGAATCCCATAGGGCATGTATGCGTGAAGCAGCTTGTTGCTTCTGAAGCTGGTACGCCAGGAGCTTACCACCTTTATCTCCAACTCTCAATATTTATGTTTAACCTGAAGGAGTTGCCATTCGGCTTTCCTCTGTAGGAAAGTATTAATCCTGTATTTAAGGCTGGTAATGGCAGCAACCAGGGGTCTGTCCTCATGGGCGAGAGGGGAAGTATTAAATTTGGTCTCTAATGAGAACAGTTCCGATTGTAGTTTGAGGAACTCTTCCCTTCTTGCCTTGATCTTGGAGGCAGTATAGGTGATGATTCTCCCCCTTATGACCACCTTAAACGCCTCCCAAAGGGTACCTGCACTGACTTCAGCATTGGAGTTATGCAGGAAGTCATCTTTGGCCTCTGCCTGGACCAGTTCCTGAAACTCTTTATCATGAATAAGGAGAGGGTTGCAGCGCCATCTGGTGCTTTTGGGTCCTTGCCAAACAGGCAGATAATGCAGAAGAACTGGGGCATGGTCAGAGATAATAATGTTACCTACTTCTGTGACACAAATACCAGGAGAGGCTACCCTGTTGACCAACCAAAAATCTGTACGACTATGGGAAGAGTGAACAGGTGAGAAAAAGGTGTTGTCCCTGCCAGTGGGATGGTCCCACCTCCAAGGATCTATAAGTCCCCATTCCTCTGTAATCACCTGTGGAGCTGCCCTCACCTTGGGATGGGTTTCGGGGGTGGGCTTAGTTTTATCTAGAAAAATATCCAACACTAAGTTGAATCCCCCCCACACACACTGAATGGGCAGATTGGGATGCTCCTTTGTAAGGGATGTGAGGGCCTGGCCTATGCCTAGCATGGGGTCTACGATATCTGTGTTTGCACCATATATGTTAACTACTACCGCCCCGCCATCCACGTAGGAAAAGCGAACTATCACCCATCTGCCCTGGGCATCAGTCTTAACCTCCTCCGGGACCCAAGGACATGCTTTATGCACCAATATGGCAACACGCTTGGTCCTACTGGGTGCCAAACTGGCAATCACCCTGCCTACCCACATCTTCTTAAGCCAGTTCACCGCTCTCATGGTAAGATGCATTTCCTGGATGAGCGCTAGGTCTGCTGTCAGAGATTGGAGGTACTGCAGCACTTTTGTGTGTTTCACAAGGTGATTTAAACCCTTAACATTCCATGAGACCATTTCAAACAACATGAAGTCTTGCTATATTATAGACATTAGCAGTTTGATCCAGCTCTAGAACTGCCCCGGAGTGAAATGGTTAAAACCATTCCAAAATAGAATTTTGGCACGAGAGCAGCTCTATCTGTGTCATTTCAAACTTGAACTGTCAGATTCTTTACTCCGCCTCAGTGAACAGTGCTCCGGAGATTTCTCCTTCTGCTCGGTTCATTTCTCGGTTTAAAAGTGTTTTCTCGGTTGGATTTAACCGAGAATAGTTTTATTTTAACCATAAAACCGTTCGGTTCAAGCTCTATCTGTGGTACCGTAAGTAAATGAAGGTTTTGTCTGTGTGGAACTTGTAAGTTATTGGTTGGTTTTGAACCGATCAGTGGGTTTAAAACTCATTTAAAACTAAAAGTTACTATTTTAGAGTGCGGTTCCAGTTCTTATCGGTTCTAAAAAAGCAGTTTATTACGTTTTCAATACCACGTGACACGGTTAGGAACCGATAAGGGTGTCTTGCCTAACACTGCCGTTAAAGCAAGTTTTTGGTTAGGGCTGGCATTATGTCTGAGAAACCCAAAAGAAAACCGCCCACTGGGTTTCAACACTGTGATGTTTGTGGGGAAGTCTTTGCCAAGGCTGACCCACACACCACATGTGTTTATTGTCTGGGGTTTGACCACCTCCAGTCAGACTGCCAGGTATGTAAGAATTTCCTGCAGCCACCCTGGAAAAAGATTGGGCAGGCTCAGGGGCAGAGAGGCCAAAAGTCCGCTGACCGGATGGCCAGCCCGGTTCGGTGCCAACCGAACCAGAGGGACTCCCTCTGACCAGGGCCAGACTTCCTCGGGCAAAAGAAAAGCTGGTTCTGAGGAACCAATTCCAGTAAAGAAAACAAGAAAATCAGCAGGTCTGGAGTCCAAAATTCCTTCTCCAACTGCTGCAGAGATAACAAAAGCCATACAGATTGTCCAGTCACTGTCTCAGGGTCCGTCCGAACCACCACTATCTGGTAAAAGGTCGGTTCGTCCGGTCCCAGTGGTTCAGGATTATGATATTGAGGAATTTTATGAACCAGAGGAGGGAGGAGGATTATGATCAGTATGAATGTGGCTGGGAAGGTCTGGGTGTGCCCATTGAACCGGACATCTCCCCAGACAGACCTTTAGAATCTCCCCTATGCTGTCTGAGTCCCCATCTCATTTTATGTTTTATAAAAAAGTTGCTGAAACCCTCCAGCTTCCTTTAGAAGAGGCTGTGGATGAGCAAGAGGAGCCTGATTTTGTAGAAATGATGGATATTCCAGAGTCTAGGAGATTGTCTATTCCTTTACATAAGTCTTTTAGAAACAAACAATTAAAATTTTAAAAGCTCCTAATTCTGTGCCTCCTGTAGATAAAAAGATGGACAGAAGGTATACATTGTCAGGCCCTGATACAGAATTCCTTTCTCAGCAATGCAGTCATGTTGGGGTAGTTCAGGCTGCTGCCTGTG
The DNA here is from genome assembly GCA_016271365.2 of Neoceratodus forsteri. Classification (NCBI taxonomy): domain Eukaryota; kingdom Metazoa; phylum Chordata; order Ceratodontiformes; family Ceratodontidae; genus Neoceratodus; species Neoceratodus forsteri. The sequence continues at coordinate 246,291,235 of CM057451.1, forward strand.
ATAAACTAATATTCCCTTGGCTACATCCTCCTGACAAGGATTCCAGGAAGATTGATGATGGCAAAAACAGTATATGGCAGCCCTCTGGGACTCAGCAAAGCAAATTATATAGCTTATGGTAGCTAGGTATCAGAAATCTAGATGGGATACTGTGTATGCAATTGGCCAAGAGCCATGGCCAGCTGGCTAGTGGACTAGAACAGGTGGCTGCTGATGGCATTGAAGCCTCTAAGGTTCAGTTTCATGCTGCTGTGTGTGTTAATGATGTTTCCTCTAGGGTCATGGCCACATCTGTAGCTTTTCAGAGGTTGGCCTGGCTCAGGTGTACTAGTTTGTCACAGGATACCCAGACTAAGGCTATGGATTTTCCTGTGGTGGGAAATTCTCTGTTTGGAGAGCAGACAGAGAACTACATGAAGAAGATGGATGAATATAGGACTACTTACAAGAGTGCCCAGGCTAAGGAGCGGCAGCCACTCCTCAAAGGCATGCCCCCAGGGGTAGGGGTAGGCCTTTTCACAGGCCTTTCTACCAGACTCAGGCCTCCTCTGCCTATGCTCAGAGGGGCTTCTTCAGAGGCAGGGGCAGACGAGGGGTGGGCAGACCTGCTCCCACCCCCCAGCCTAAAGCTCCTGCGAAACAGGCACCCTGATGGGGTGCCCAGGGCCGATTCTCCTGTACCAGTGGGGGGCAGGCTGGCTTACTTCAGTCAGAATTGGGCTTCTTTAACCTCAGACAAGTGGGTTCTGGAAGTAGTAAGCCAGGGTCTGGTTCTCAGCTTCAAAAAGTTTCCCAAGTTGAGAAGCAGACTTTTTCTACCTGCAAGTGCTTCAGAGACCCTCGCTCTGGAAACAGAGGTCTCATCCCTGTTAGCTCTCAGAGCAGTAGAAAGGGTTCCTCCCCTGCATCAGGGCAGGGGTCTGTATTCCAGATACTTCCTTACCCCAAAAAAGACAGGAGAGTGGCGGCCCATTTTAGATCTCAGATATCTGAACAAGCATCTTTTGAAACCAAAGTTCAAAATGGTAACTCTGGCAATGATTTTACCTTCCCTAAGGCCAGGGGACTGGCTAGCCTCCCTGGACCTCAAGGATGCCTATTTCCATGTCCTAATCAGAAGATCCCATCGAAAGTACCTCAGATTCGAACTGCCCTCAGGTCATTACCAGTTCAGAGCAATGCCCTTCGGCCTTACCTCTGCTCCAAGGGTATTCACAAAGTGTCTAGCAGTGGCAGTGGCCCACTTAAGGAGGCAGAGGATTGCTGTTTTCCATATCTAGACGACTGGCTCATTGTAGGCCAGTCCCCAGAACAGGTAAAATCTCACCTGCAGGTCACCCAGCAGCTTCTCACCTCCCTGGGTTTCTGCTAAACCACCAAAAGTCGGTTCTGGAACCAGTCCAGGTACTCACCTTTATAGGGGCAGAATTGGACACAAAGCTAGCCAGAGCCTTTCTTCCCCAGAAAGGGTAAGGAATTTAGTGGCTCTGGCCTCTTCCTTCACTCTGCAGGTCTCTCGACCAGCCAAGACACTTCTGCAGCTCCGGGGCGCGTGGCTGCATCCACAGCTGTTGTGCAGGGAGCCAGATTTCAGATGAGAGACATTCAGTTTCACTTGAGAACTTTTGGTCTCAGAGAAGAGACTCCTTTCCAAGTTGGTCCCAGTGACTCGAACCTTGATCCTAGCTCTCCAGTGGTGGCAGGATCAGAGCAATTTAGAGCGGGGTTCCCCTTCATTTCCCCTTCTCACGACTTGACTCTCACTACAGATGCTTCCCTTCTGGGTTGGGGAGCCCACATGGGCGACCTTTCCACTCAGGGAGCTTGGTCCCCCCAGGAATCTCTGCTCCACATCAATTTGCTGGAACTCAGAGTTGTCTTTTTAGCTCTTCAAGCTTTTTCTGCATCTGTCCACGACAAGGTGATACAAGTCAGAACAGACAACACCACAACAATGTGGTACATCAACAAACAGGGGGCACTCGGTCTTGACCTTGTGCACCGAGGCAATGAAGTTGTGGTCTCTGGCCTATTCCCTGAACACTTCCCTCATAGCAGTTCATCTTCCAGGGAAGGACAATGTCCTAGCGGATGCCCTCAGCAGGATTTCCCAGGGCGATCACGAATGGTCCCTGGATCCTCAAGTGCTGGGGATAGTTTTTGCCAGGTGGGGCATCCCTCAGATAGATCTTTTTGCAGCCCCAGACAATCACAAACTTCCTCTGTTCTGTTGCAGGCCTCCAGTGCTGGTCTCAGTTCCCCTGGATGCCCTTCTTCTGGATTGGGAGGGGAAGTTCCTCTATGCTTTCCCCCCCTTTCCTCTCCTATTCAATGTACTAGTCAAAATCAGATCTCAGCCTTGCAGGGTGATTCTGATTGCCCCGGATTGGGCCAGGCAGCCCTGGTACCCACTCCTTCTGTCTCTGACAGTCCATCTTCCCCTGTGCCTCCCCAGGAATCACAATCTGTTGACTTGTGCCCAGGGAAGGGTTTGGTATCCAGACCTCAAATCCCTCAACCTCAAGGCCTGGCTCTTGAGGAGTTAGAGTTTGCTGATTTACACCTCTCTCAGGGTGTTCTTGAGATCCTAAAGGCTTCCAGAAAGCCTTCCACTAGGGCTACTTATAGTTCTAAATGGAAAAGGTTTTCCATTTGGTGTGCTGGGAAAAATATTTCCCCAGAATCTGCTGAATTGCCCATTTTGTTAGATTACATGGTACATCTTAATTCCTTGGGTCTCAGACCAGCTACCCTGAGAGTTCATTTGGCAGCTGTGTCTGCTTTTGTGTCAGCAGGAAAGTCATCCCCTCTTTCCTCTCATCCTGTGTTTTCCAAGTTTTTTAAGGGATTACTCCATACTAATCCTCCCTTTCGGGAACCGGCCCCTGCTTGGGACCTTAATGTTTGCATTGCCCAGTTAATGCAACCCCCTTTTGAACCTCTGTCTTCTGCAGAGCTTAAGTACCTAACTTGGAAAACTGTTTTTCTAGTGGCTATCACTTCTGCCAGACGCATAAGTGAATTGCAAGCCTTGTCAGTGGAGACTGACTTTATTTCTTTCCACAGGGATAAGGTAGTCCTTAGGACTAATAGGAAGTTTTTGCCTAAGGTGGTTTCAGATTTCCATCTTAATCAATCTATCTCCCTTCCAGTATTTTTCACTGATCACTCCTCTTCGGGTGAGAGGAGGTTGCACAACCTGGATGTTAAGAGAGCTCTTAGTTATTATATAGAGTACCAAAGGTCACAGGTTCGAATCCCTCCAACTTTTCCTTACCTATGGTGAAGTTGGGAAAGGCAAACCTGCCACTAAGAGATCAGTAGCCAGGTGGATTGTCTCTTGTATCCAATTTTGTTATCAGAAAGTGGGAGAGCCCCGGTTTGAGGGTCTCCATTCTACCAGGGTACAGCTGCGTCTCTAGCTGCTGCCAGAATATCTCTTTATTAGAGATTTGCCAGGCTGCTACTTGGAAAGCGGTACACACTTTTACCAAGCATTACTCCCTGGATGTCCAGGCCTGAGAGAGATGCTCGGTTTGGCACAGCTGTTCTTCAGAAGACCTATTCCTTAAGTAGGTCCTGCCCCTCCTCCATGGAGGTACTGCTGTGTATTCTGCTAATGTCTATAATATAGCAAGACTTCATGTTGTTTGAAGAAAAATTACTCACCTTAGTAATGTTGTTTCTTCTAATGGAGTCTTTATATTATAGACCTCCCCAACCTGCCCTCTCAGAACCTCTACTTGGTGGGTGCGGGCAACTTAGTGTGGGCACTACTTATGTCCTGTTAGCATTTTGTCCCTTTGGGACTTTGGGGGTGTGTATGTGTATGCGTGTGTGCTTTATTATACTTATGTTCCATTTTCATATTATTAGAATGGTGTTAGTATTTCTGGTCCCCTGACTTGAGTCTTGGGTGTTGGGACCATCAATGGTTGTTATTATTTAGGTAGCCATTTGGCTAGTGTAGTTTCAGCTTCCACACAGACCTTAGTGAGTTTGGCTCGTAAAAAGATCTGACAGTTCAAGTTTGAAATGACACAGATAGAGCTGCTCTCGTGCCAAAATTCTATTTTGGAATGGTTTTAACCATTTCACTCCGGGGCAGTTCTAGAGCTGGATCAAACTGCTAATGTCTATAATATAGCAAGACTCCATTAGAAGAAACAACATTACTAAGGTGAGTAATTTTTTCTTTGAGCCCTGCAGCGGACGGTGTTCCCGGCCATACTGCCATCAGGTGAGCCCAGGGAGAAACAGAGGAAATGGTGCGCCCACCTACCTGACACTCGGTACCACCCAAGAACCTTGGCTATGTAACCATTTGGGTTGGATGTAGTGCCAGACTAAGCCTTCTTGTGCACCCATGGGGCCTCTGGAGGGAGCTGCAGAACTGGTCTTAACAGTAGGAGCAGTATGATCCTAACCTTTAAAGGAATAACACATTTTATAACCAGGCAATCAATAGCACAGGGAACAATATAAAGGAGTAAAGAACAAGTACTGACTAGGTCCGTACCAAATTGGATCAATAATCAGTTATAAGTAACAGAGAATTCTGTGTAACCACTAAGGGCGAGGAGGTAGACACGTTAGGGGTTGCACCAAGTCAACCAGTACACCCGAGTAACGTTAACTCACAACACCTAATGGGGTAGGTTGACAGGGTACTATCATAGTGGCCCGCCCCTACCCAGGTCCAAATTCTCTTACTTGGAGTCCGGTGACCTTGAACATAAGGAGACAGGTCAAAATGGGGGGGGGGATGGGGAAACTAGAGGGCTCAAGAGAGAAACCTTAGGGGAGGGGGGAAGGGTAATCTGACTGCAGCCTATAAAGGGCAGAGTAGTCGGATACTGCACCTGCAGCTACCCGACCGGCCCTTAACATGCACATGGTAGACATCAAAGGGGAGGAGGGAATATAGCGCAAAATGACTGCGCACACTCAGTATGGAGTAGGCATAGTGCCTGAGGTTCCAGTGGCATACATGAGGGATGCCCAGTTTGTGCAAACAGCTCGGCAGGCCGGGCAAGTAATGTTGCCCAACTAGAGACGGGGAGGATTTGCAGAAGAGAGATTTACAATGCAAAATGATTATCAAGATATACACCAGTAATCTGCACAAAAACATTGGAAACCTTGAAAAGTAGACAATGTAGGTAGTTACTGCATTGAAGTCCCTTGAGCTTAGGCATTTCTCGTCACCGCTCAGGATTGGTTGGGGAGCAGTGTCCACAGTTGGGCATTGAGGAAGTCCCTGTGAGAGAGCCGCTGCAAAGGATAACAGACCTGGTCTAACTGGCAGAGAAGAGGGCACCACCTCCTCAGGGTCCAAATCTGCTACTGCTGCCCAATCCAACAGAGCACTAACATCCATCTCATTGGCTTTGGGATCTCCTTCTCGCGGTTGGTCGTCCTCTGAGCTGGAGTCCCCCTTTAAAAGTTTAGCTGGGGGCAGGCATCCACCTAGCTAACTGACAGTCTCCCCTTGCTTCTGGCTCATAGCTTCGATCTGTGCCCATGCACTCCAGAAACCCTGTCTGGAGGAGGCAATGACGGAGTAGACACACTCTGGGGAGGTAAGGAACTAGTATGCTGTTCCTCTGTGAAATTTAATCGGCCTCTCGAGCCGATACTGGGGGATTTGTTTACTTACTGCACAGTCCGCTCTTGAGTTACTTCCCCATGCAACACTGGGGTGGCTATTTGGTCCCTCTGCCCTGGGGGTTCCCTTTAGACACCCAGAGCCTTCTGGGTGATGTAGTTTTCTGCATCAGATCGGGCCAGTATCTTGCCAGCCATTCCTCCACTTCATCTGGATGTTGGGCCGACAGCTCCCTGCTATCCCTGGCCACATATAGTGAGGTAAGCCGCCTCATCTGATATTTGAAACCGTGAGTGTGTAGAAATTTTTTAAGGGGTACGAAGGCCTTCCTCCGCATCACTACTTCATGCGAGTAATCACGGAAAAAGGAGATGTGCGACTTCTTCAGGATAAATCTCCCAGGTCCCTGGCCGCCTTCAGCAGCTTCTCCTTTGTAGAATAGTGTAATAAATAGGCAATGATGGGCCGAGGGGGAGAGGAGTGGGGGTCCTTTTTCACATGTAGCCTGTGGGCCCATTCCAGATTAACTGGTTCTTTCCGGCTATCACCTAGGAGTTTAGGCAAAAAGTCATTCAAGAATTTTTCCATATTGGGCCCCTCTCCTCCCTCAGGGACACTGAGGATCCGGATATTGTTCCGGTGCCTGCGGTTCTCCTGATCCTCGGCCCTTTGCCACAGTCTTGTCAGCTTGTGCTCATGGTCCTGCAGTCATCTCCACACCTGTTCCTGGCGCTTCTTGAGCCCATCTGCCCTCTGCTCCAGGACAATTACTTTATCTTGCAGTTGGCACACATCGGCTGCATTCCCAGTAAGTGCAGCATTTATGCTGTCCACTTTGCATAGCACAGTCTCGAGCATCTTAATAATATAGGTGAGAGGGTCCCTTCCCTGTAGCTGCTGAAGGAGGAGGTCTGGATTCTGCCCCTGGTGTGTGGAGACCATCCCTGTACTGGACTCAGCCACGGCACCAAAGAAACTTCCACTGGGATCTCCACAATTGTGAACACAACAGGTTTGGACCTTGTGCCCCTGAGCTACCGCCACTAACTACAGCCAGTCCGAATGCTGAGGGGGATCTGACGCTACCGATCCCGCGAGGGAAATGTCGTCAGACTGAGACTGGGCCTGAGGGGTCAAATGGAGACCGCGAGCTGCAGGTAGGAAAGGCCAGCTGGAACTTAAAAAAGCAGGGCTTAAAATGCTATTCGCTGCATGATCGGAGGAAAATTCGGATGCCGCGACAGTTGGGGGGGGTCGAAGGTTAGCATAGACCCATCAATAGGGCTAAGTAAACACGCGGGTCACATTTACAACCGGCGAATAGTACCCAAGCAGCGATGGAGCTACAGATTTAAACTGTTGCCACATTGCTGGTCAAGGACCCCCCCCCCCGTTTCCTACAGTATGTTGATGAAGAAAGTGCGAGAGAGAGAAAACGAAGAAGGGTACTGAGACCCTTATGCTCATGCTTCTGCCATTATTCCCCATTGTGAGAGAAGACATAGTTAGTTGTGAGACATTAAAAATTCAAGAGTCTTCCTGGAACTTTTCAGATGAACCTCAGAGTTTACGGCCTCACCAGCCTGATATCTTTTGTTATCATTGTGGGGAGGATGGGGCACCTCAGGCTGGAGTGCTGGTCTCCTGAGGAGCTTCGCAAAGTGAATGCCCATCTGCTCAACAAAGTGAAAAGAAAAAGGAACTCCAGTGTGACCCCAGTCAGGTCAGAGTCTACCCAGTATGTGGTCAGGTCATCAGTTAAGACCTCTAAGACTGCGACTGTTGATCTAGACAAGCTTGTGGGACCATCTACTGAGATGACTGTTACTGTCAAAGGTGTGCCTGTTCGAGCTGTGTTAGACAGTGGCTCGTAAGTGGCTATCATCTTCAAGAACTGGTATGAGCAGCACTTGTCTTATCGCAAACTGCTGCCCTTGGAAGGCCTGCATGTGTGGGGCCTAAGTGACGAGATGTACCCGTATCTGGGGTACATCAAAGTATGGATTGCATTCCAGTCCTTGATAGCTGGAGTGGGGGGACCCCATGGAGACCCTGGCCTTAGTGTGTCCAGAATCTGGTATGCATGATGGGGTGCCTGTCCTCATCGGCTCCAATGCTCATATGTTTTGGCACTTGGCTCAGTTGTGCCAGGAAATAGAGGCGACAAGGAAAGGGAAGGTATTGCGTGTGCATGCCCTGGTACTAAAGGCTTGCCAGCAGCAGGTACATCCCACACATGATGTTCAAGATCATCCTGTGGGAACGGTCTGGCGCAAAGACCCTGAAATGCTCATGCTACCCCCCCAATGCTGAGTGCAATGTTAGTGGAGTGGTCCGCCTCAAGAAAAATGTAGCAAATCAGATCGTAATTCTTGATGCCCCTAAAGATGATGCATTGCCAGGTGGGTTGTTCATGAAGCCCAGTGTATTGCCTATCAGAACCCATGCTTATGCCAAGCGGGTTACCGTCCAAGTGAAGAATGTCATGGACAGAGATGTTATTGTCAAGAAGGGGTGTACACTGGCTCATGTATATTGTGCTGACACCACAGTGCAGCCTACCCCCCCCAGAGGAGATCGTTCATCTGGCCTGGACACAGATCTGTTTGATTTTGGTGATTCTCCTATTCTGGAGCAGTGGAAAGCCTGAGTGAAGCAGAAATTGTCTTAGAAGACTAAATTATTCTTGTTGCACGAGTGGCATGTGGGATGTGTGATCGGAAAGGAGCATCACATCCAGATGAATAATGAGCGACCATTCCGAGAGAGGTCCCATAGACTGGCACCTGCTAATAATGATGATGTAAGGAGTCATTTGCAAGAACTGTTAGCTGCAGATATCATCCAAGAGTCACAAAGCCCATATGCCTCACCCACTGTAGTAGTGTGGAAAAAGAATGGTGCAGTACATATGTGTATAACCCCTAGTCGGCTGTTCTAAGGGCTACTACCCCTACAAGTATGGCTATGCACAGGCTGAGGGGCTTGAGTTCACTAATAAGGAGCCTCCACCCAGAGAAATGGTATTGGGGTTGCCTGACTGCTCTGGTATAGCCCTCTGGGATGCTATAACCACCCACCAACCCTCCTAACAGCCCAGTATCTAACACGGCTGTAAATTCACAAACAGTGTAGAATGGTAATAATATGCACACGCCCTTCACACTTACCACCAGGGTTAGATCTTCAGCAGTTTCCCTGAGGACCCTTGTAAAATAATATTAGCAATGCAAAAATACACTCTTAACACTGTACCCCCACTAATAATATGCACACTAGCCAGGCTAAACGTTAAAGAAGGCAGTTAGGTTTATTTAGGGACAGTGAACAAGGAAGGGGCGTGAATCTAGGCAAATGATTAGGTATCAGATTTAGTTCAGTGATTGCATGCACTTTTTGTCCCAACCTGATAGTCACACAACACTGGGTACCCAGGATGGTAAGTCTGGCTAGCCAGAGGCATTGCCCGGAGGTGGCCGGCATTGCAGCGATGTTGGGGCCCTTGATGAAAAGAAAAGCTGTTAACTACAGGCTAACTACAGGCCTATCTCGAATCTCCCCTTTGTGGGGAAGGTGATCGAGAAAATAGTGGCGGCCCAGTTGGAGAACCATCTGACCATCCATAGCATCTATGAACCTCTCCAATCAGGTTTTTGAAAGAGGCACAGTACCAAAACTGTGCTGGTTCGGGTGCTCAATGATCTCCTTATGCCGGGAGACCAGAAAAACAGTCCATTTTGGTACTATTAGATCTGTCATCAGCATTTGACACCATTGACCACAGGGTTCTACTTGAGCGCCTGAGATATATCTGTGGGCTTTCTGGGGTGGTCCTCAGATGGTTCACCTCATACCTCACTGGAAGAACTCAGAGGGTGGTTTCAGGTTTTTTTTCCTCTGATCCCATCTCTTTGTCTCGTGGGGTTCCTCAGGGCTCTACATTGTCCCCCATGCTGTTTGCAGTGTACATGCTTCCCCTCGGACACATTGTGAGACAGTATGGGCTGAGGTTTCATTGCTATGCTGATGATACCCAGCTATACCTGTCTTTTGCCCCTGACCAGGAAGGAGCCGTTTCAGTATTTAATAGTTGCCTCAATGAAATCCAGGATTGGATGAGGTCCAGTTGGCTGAAGCTGAATTCAGGGAAGACGGAGGTGTTGGTTTTGAACCCGGATCGACGGATAGGGGGACCTGGGGCTGGCTCCCCATCTGGATTGTGCCTTGGGGAGGTCGAGCTACAGGTCTCTGAACAGGTGCGAGACCTAGGGGTGATATTAGATGCTGGGCTGAACCTTCGGTCCCAGGTGTCAGCAGTGGTGAAGACATCTTTCTAACATCTAAGAAACATTGCTAGGATCAAGCACCTTGTTCTGTCCGGTGATCTGTTAACTCAAATCCATGCCTTCTAACCTCGCACCTTGACTGTTGCAACTCACTTTACTTTGGGCTTCTGGGGGTTGATATCTGCTGCTTGCAGCTGGTGCAGAATTCCGCAGCACGGTTGTTGATGGGTACTCCTAGATTTTCTCATATTACACCGGTGCTGCGGGAACTGCACTGGCTACCAGTTCAGTGGCAGATCACCTTCAGAGTCGGATTACTGATTTACAAAGCCCTGCATGAACTGGGCCCTGATTACCTGAAAGAACTCCTGATCCCTTACCACCCTGTGAGACCGCTCTGCTCTGTCGACGAAGGGTTGCTAGAGATTCCAAGGGTGATTTTAAAATCTGCTGGGGCCCGTGCTTTTATGTTTGCGGCCCCTTCCCTTTGGAATTCTCTACCCTGTCGGATTAGGGAGTGCACGACCGCAGGGAGTTTTAAACAGGCCATGAAATCTTTCCTTTGGGAAAAAGCTTATGGATGTATTGCTTGCTGAGCTGTATCATTTTTATGATGTTGAATTTGTTGTATTCATTATTTTATTGTACTGCGACTTGATACCTGAAAGGCGTGCAATAAATAAAGTATTATTATTATTACCATTAACATGCAAACACCCAGATTATTTGTAATCCAAACCGGCTGGTTCAGTGCTTTGTAAACCCAAGAAATTGAGACAATTAGATGGTACCACAAATTATTTAAGCTTTTGTTGCAGGGAGCTACCCTGATTGTACTCATGCTACCAGGACAATGCTGCAAGGCAGGTGATAGGGAGACCTCGTGGTGATGACAGAAAAGCAGGGGGACATACCTCCTCTTCATGGCCTTTCCTCCAGGTGACTGCAACCTGAGTGTTATTGCTGCACAGGGGCTGGATCCCCGAGCTAGTCTCACACCGTGACAGTCTCTGGTGATGGAGTAGCGGCCTAGGCTGAAGTGGCAGGGCCCAGGCAGGACGAAACATCTGGCAAAGTTCGTGATCTTCTGCTGGTGAAGCCACCAGCTGGCGTAATGGTTATTTCATGGGCGAGCAGGTCTCAACCCACGAAACACATTCAATACATTTACAGCAATAACTACTTCAGAAAACAGTTCAAATTTAGTCTGGTTGCAATTCAGCAGCTTTACTAAGCAAATCTTCCTATCTGTGTATATCTCACACACAAGCTGGGCCGCTCCCTTCAGGAGCAAGTCTTCAGTCCAAATCGCAAGTTGCACTAACACTTCTTTCTGCCACAGTTCCAGGCTAGAATCGGACAAGTCCGACTTCTGCTAAAGGCAGTTCTTGGTATGAGAAGACTGGCAGGAGGCAAGTTAGGGCTCTTCCCCTACGCGCCTTCTGGGAGCAGCTGCTCGAAAGCTTGAGCTGTTCATACTTCAACCTCCAACTCTCTCTAACTGATCCAATGTCTCTCGTCCCACTGGGAATTTCACTTGTAAATCCAGGATTGCAGTTGGTTGAAGGAGCTGTCCATCACAGTAAGGGCTCCCCCTCCAGGTTCATTAAGGCACCAACTGAAAAACTACAGTACTACAGAATTTCCTTCCCACAGAACACTCGGGTCTGGATCCATTTTAGGTCACCAATGGGTCTATTGGTCCTATTACTGGAAGTCCCGGAACTAATGTGGTGGCTGTCATCCAAATGAACAAGCTGCAAGTAAAGCAGGTTAGACAAACAGCTCTATCTCAAATACAACAAGGCACAAACAGTAAATAAGCACAGTTCCTACACAGGCTTCCTCTGCGGACGTAGCGACTTCAGATTGGAGCAAAACAGAGCACTGGCTGGCTGGCCACAAGCCCTAAATCACTTGGACCCAGCACAGACCGTTTACTACACACAGATTAGCTATTCTCTTAAAAGGACAGGTGCATAGGCTTAGCACGGCATTCTCACGTAAAGACACATGTAACAGCCCCCCTTGTTCACACTCACCTGGGCTGTCCCGGAGTCCTCGGGGGGTCCTCTCCTTACCTCCCCAAGGGTCCAGGCCTGAGTCCTGACCGGATTTCCTATGGTGCCTTGGTGCCTCCACCTAGGGCCACGGTGCTGCGTCCTGTAGGTGAAACAGGTTAACACCCCCCCCCCGAACAATATTATATACCCCTAATGACTGCCCCCTCAGGCCCAATTAGATCCACACTCCCTCCCCGCAATAATGATAACAAGAGCACAAACAATTTGGGTAGGTGACAAACAATAATCCCTCTTTATTTAATACAATTTAATACAGAGGAGGTGAGGGCTACTCCCTCAATCCTCCAGCAAATAAGGCACACAACCCTGCCTGAGCTCTTCCCCTTCCCCTGGGTGCACCCAGAACAGTTCCAGGTGGTGGGTACCTCATCGCTATTAGTTTGCAGGCCTGCTGTCTCTCATTGGGGCCCTTGCTGAACAACACAAAGTAGTCTTTGTTTAGTCTATCATTGGGGGTGGGGCCCTTCTCCAACCCTTCTAGATGAGGCAACAAAGAATCCCCAGAGCTGTAGCTTGGGGTACTCATGGTGACCCAGAAGGGTGAAGACACTCGCTGTCCAAAGCACTGCAGGTTCCGGGGGTGAGGCTCGGTTCTTCACCTGCCTGGCCTTTTCAGCTTCACCCAAAGGCTTTTGTATACTGAGTTCACCAGGAAGGCCTGTGCATCCTTCTTTTCTCTGCACAGATCGCAACACTGGGGGGGACACAGTAACTCAGTCCCCCTCAGATGGGGTCTCCACTGTACTAACCCCCCAAGTCACAGTGTTCTCCCCTGGCAGAAAACACTAACCCCATTGAGGCAGGGTCCCAGGAGCACAAGGCTGATGGCCACTGGGCCTTTCAGTCTGGCAGTCAGCCCCAGTGCCCTCGGGGGAAAAAAAACCTTTGGTCTCTCCTGCACTGCAGCAGCTGCAGTCTTCCTCCTGCACCTTTCCTTTATCTTACTTGTTGGGGGAGAGAGAGGGGGAAGAGAGGTGAGCCAGAGAGCCCCTACCAGGCAATCGGCCTTAGTAGCTGTGGTTTTCTTCTTGGTGGGCTTTTTGTTTTCTTCTCCTTGCTCTCTCTCTCCCTCCTCCCAGTTCACTCTCCCTAAATTCACACCACTCTGCCTTTTAAATTCCTGGGCGCTGCCTCCTCCCGATTGGCCGATGGCCAGCATGTGACCTCCCAGCTGCCTGCAGGATATTTCCCAGTAGCCCAAGGTCACCACAGATGCATGGGGTCCACCATCTTGCCTGCTTTCTAGCCTCAAACACTGTTAGCCCCCCAGTTTTGCCTGCAGCCTGTCGACTGGGCTGATTTTTTTATTTATTTTGTGACCTGAATGCATCCCATCGCTGTGTGCCTCTTCCCTGGTCCCCCTGCTGCCTGTCTATGGCAGTTGAGGTGAGGGTACTTTGCACCATGCAATTCAATGAATAGTTGGAAAAAATAGTGCAGAGCACAGGGGTTTGGCTTCATTGGTGACTGGGGTTCCTCCTGGAGGAATACCAGCCTATACTGACAGGATGGTCTGCATCTGTCCAGGAAGGGAACAAGTCTTTTGGGTGATTGGCTTAATTGCTTCATTGGCAAGCTTCTAAACTAGTCAAAGGGGGAGGCACTGATAAGCAGCAGGGATTTCCCAGCCTCCCCCTACAAAACAGGGTACTAAATGAGGTAAAGACCAAGGTAGAAAGGTCAGCAGGGAGCAGGACGGGGTAAATGGAGAAAGCAAAGTCAGTGAGGACAGGGATGGTGCTACAAGAGGTAAAGCCATCAAAAAATGGAGAGCAATGAATACCAATACCCATAGTCTGGGTAACAAGCTTCCTTAATTAGTGGTCTTGACGGAGGAGGAACATCTGGATATCATGGCAGTCACAGAAACATGGTACACACAGAACCATGACTGGAACATAAACATACCAGGATACATTATCTACAGGAGGGACAGGAAGGGTAAAAGAGGAGGAGGAGGAGGAGCTCTCTACATAAGGGAAGGAATCAAGGCAACAGAACAGAAGGGTAAACAGGGAGGAGAGGAAACACTGTGGGTCAGTTTGGAGACAGGCAATGGCACCACAATCCACACAGGGTTGTATACAGACCCCCATCTCAGGGAGAGGAAATGGACAAGAAAACGATAGAAAGTATCATTAGAATGGCAGAAAAAGGGGGGATATTGCTGATGGGGGATTTGAATATGCCAGATGTTAACTGGAGTGCATTTGCAGCAGCCACTTCTAAGAGTGGGGTCATTCTAGATGCCCTACAAGGGGCATGCCTTAGACAACTAGTATTGGAACCCGCTCGAGAGGGAGCAATCTTAGACCTGGTACTCTCAAATGGAGATGGAAAGAGGATCACAGATTTAGAAGTGGGTAGCCATCTGGGAACTAGTGACCATCGAACAGTATCATTCACAATAAACACAGCAGTAGAGTCAAGCCATACAAAGGCAAAGGTACTGGATTTCAGGAAGAACAATGGGGAATAATCAAAACTGCCATCACAGAGGCAACTAGCCTTTGTGTGACACAAATAAACAAAACAAAATGATGTAAGAAACCACTGTGGTTCTCAAAGGAGGTGGCAGGGAAGGTTAGGGAGCAAAAGAAAACATTCAGGAAGTACAAGGAATCACAGAAGGAGCAGGACAGAGAACTGTATCAGTTAAAGCAAAAGGAAGCATGGAAGGCAGTCAGAACAGCAAAGGCCCAAACTGAGGAAAAGATAGCCAATTCAGTTAAGAAGGGGGATAAAACCTTTTATAGGTACATCAGGGAGCGAAGGAAGACCAAGGGAGGGATAGTGAGGCTTAATAAAGGGAGGGAGTGGGCAGAGGGTGACTGTGAAAAGGCAGAGATACTAAACAAATATTTTTGCTCAGTATTCACAAATGAAGAGGGGGAGGTACCTAAACCAAACAGTACAAACACTCTGGATACGGGGGTTGATACCAGCCCATTCTCAGAAGAAAGGGTTCTGAAAGAACTCTTAAAACTGAAGGTGGACAAAGCAATGGGGCCTGATGGGATTCATCCCAGAATTCTAAAAGAACTAAGGGTAGAACTAGTGACACCACTGACTACCCTGTTTAACAAATCATCGGAGGATGGGGTGGCACCTGATGACTGGAGGAGTGCAGATGTTATTCCACTTCACAAAAGTGGGAGCAGTGCAGAAGCAGGAAACTACAGACCTGTTAGTTTAACCTCAGTGATTGGGAAAATTATGGAATCACTTCTGAAGGAAAGAATTGTTGAGTTCCATAGAGGCCAGAGGGCCATAGGACACAAGGCAGCATGGATTCACAGCGGGAAGGTCATGTCAGAGGGGGGTCGATCCCAGTCCTTTCACAGAAGAAAGGGTTCTGCAAGAACTCCTAAAACTGAAGGTGGACAAAGCAATGGGTCCTGATGGAATTCACCCCAGAATTCTAAAAGAATTAAGGAAGGAACTAGTGAAACCACTGGCTACTCTTTTTAATAAATCATGGGAGGATGGGTGGTACCCGAGGACTGGAGGAAGGCGGATGTGATTCCCTTCACAAAAGTGGGACCAAGACAGAGGCAGGAAACTACAGACCTGTCAGTCTGACCTCTGTGGTAGGAAAGTGATGGAGTCACTTCTGAAGGAAAGAATAGTTGAGTACCTAGAGGTCAGTGGAGCACAGGATCCAAGGCAGCATGGGTTCACAGCGGAAGGTCATGTCAGACAGAATCTAATAGATTTCTTTGACTGGGTGACCAAAGTAGTAGACCAGGGAGGGGCTGTGGACATGGCCTACCTAGACTTTAGCAAGGCATTTGACACAGTCCCACACAAAAGATTGATAGTCAAATTAACCAGCCTGGGAGTGGGTTCCAGGGTGGTAGCCTGGGTAAAACATTGGCTGGACAACAGGACACAGAAGGTAATTGTAAATGGAGTCCACTCTGAAGAAAGGGCGGTTACTAGTGGGGTACCGCAGGGTTCAGTATTGGGTCCAGTCCTTTTTAATGTCTTCATCAGTGACATTGCAGAGGGACTGGAAGGAAAAGTATGCCTTTTTGCAGATGACACAAAGATCTGCAACAGGGTTGATACACAAGGAGGCGTGGAAAGGATGAAAAGGGACTTAGCAAGGTTGGAGGAATGGTCAGACGTATGGCAGCTAGGATTCAATGCAAAAAAGTGCAAAATAATGCACCTGGGAAACAAGAACCCAGGGGAAGAATACACAATGGGTGGGGAGCTAGTAACAACAACAAAACAGGAAAGGGACCTGGGGGTAATCATATCAGATGACCTTAAGGTTAGCAAGCAATGTGAGAAGGCAGTAGGGAGGGCCGGGGGTATACTGGGATGTATAGGGAGAGGCATCAGCAGCAGAAAACAGGAAGTTGTTATCCCTCTCTACAGACAGTTGGTGAGACCCCATCTGGAATACTGTGTCCAGTTCTGGAGACCCCATCTCCACAAGGACATAGACAGGATAGAGGCAGTCCAGAGGAGGGCAACTAAAATGGTGCAGGGTCTGCAAGAGAAGCCGTATGAGGAGAGACTAAAGGAGCTTAATATGTATACCCTTGAGGAAAGAAGGGAGAGGGGGGACATGATAGAAACTTTCAAGTACCTCAAGGGAATCAACAAAGTCCAAGAGGGTAGCATCTTTCGAAAAAAGAGACTTGCAAGAACAAGGGGACACAATTTAAAGATAGAAGGAGGGCGGTTCAGGGGCAATGTGAGGAAGTATTATTTCACAGAGAGAGTAGTGGATGCATGGAACAGCCTTCCTGAGGAAGTTGTGGGGTCCAAAACTGTGGGAGAATTCAAGAATGCATGGGACAGACATAAGGCAATTCTTGTGGGGGGCAGGAAGATAAAGGCTGTTGGTTAACTAGGATCTGCGGCCTATCCTGTAGGTAGGGAAATGGGCAGACTAGATGGGCCTAGCGGTCCTTATCTGCCGTCAAAGTCTATGTTTCTATGAATCTAATAGATTTCTTTGACTGGGTGACCAAAGTAGTAGATCAGGGAGGGACTGTGGACATGGCCTACCTAGACTTTAGCAAGGTATTTTACACAGTCCCACACAAAAGATTAATATACAAGTTGGCCAGCCTGGGAGTGAGTCCCAAGATGGTAGCCTGGGTAAAGAATTGGCTGGAGAACAGGACACAGAGGGTAATAGTAAACGAAGTCCACTCTGAAGAAAGGGGGGTTACTAGTGGGGTACCGCAGGGTTCAGTACTAGGACAGGTCCTCTTTAATGTCTTTATAAGCGACATTGGAGAGGGACTGGAAGGAAAAGTATGTCTCTTTGCAGACGACACAAAGATCTGCAACAGAGTTGCTACACAAGGTGGGGTGGAAAGGATGTGAAGGGACTTGGCAAGGTTGGAGGAATGGTCAAATGTATGGCAACTTAGGTTCAATGCTAAGAAGTGCAAAGTAATGCACCTGGGAAACAAAAACCCAGGGGAAGAGTACACAATGGTGGGTGAGATACTAACAACAACAAAAATGGAAAGGGACCTGGGGGTAGTCATATCAGATGACCTAAAGGTGGGCAAGCAATGTGAGAGGGCAGTAAGGAGGGCTGGCGGGATACTGGGATGCATAGGGAGAGGCATCACCAGTAGAAAACAGGAAGTTGATATACCTCTGTACAGACAACTGGTGAGACCCCATCTGGAGTATTGCGTGCAGTTCTGGAGACCCAATCTCCGCAAAGACATTGACAGGATGGAGGCAGTCCAGAGGAGGGCAACTAAAATGGTGCAGGGTCTGCACCAGAAGACATATGCAGAGAGACTTAAGGAGCTTATTATGTATAGCCTCGAGGAAAGGAGGGAGAGGGAGAACATGATAGAAACTTTCAAGTACCTCAAGGCAGGAGTGTAGCCAGAAATTTCCATTTTGTACACAATCTCCAACAGTTACACCCCCCCAATTAAAAAATGTACACATCCTTTCCAAATGGCACCACCTTCCAAACAAGTCAGATTGTTGTCAGATGACTCCTCTACTCTCTAAAGAGGTTATACATGTATTGGACACTCCTCAGTGGCCTACATTAACCCAAATACTACAGATTAGAATGACAGTATTAACAGAGTGGCTTATGGTTTGTGACAGGCACTCAACAAAACTGTACACAAATGTGTACAGTGAGTATGCCTGTCTACACCCTTGCCTCAAGGGAATCAACAAAGTCCAAGAGGGTAGCATCTTTCAGAAAAAGATCTGCAAGAACAAGTGGGCACAATTTGAAGATAGAGGGCGGATGGCTCAGAGGTAATGTGAGGAAGTATTTTTTCACAGAGAGGGTTGTGGATGCATGGAACAGCCTTCCTGAGGAGGTTGTGGAGTCAAAAACTGGTGGAATTCAAGAATGCATGGGACAGTCATAAGGCAATGCTAGGGGGTGAGGGTAGGAAGAAGTAGGCTGTTGGTTAACTAGGATCTGCAGCTTATCCATTAGGTAGGAAAATGGGCAGACTGGGTGGGCCAAGCGGTCCTTATCTGCCGTCAAATTCTATGTGTTTCTATATGGGGGCCAGGGAACCTTGCTAATCTAATCGGCTGCATGGCCATGGACGGAAAAGGACCCTGGCTCCTTTAAATCTGTTCAGCAGTCCTTGCATATCCACAGAGCACACAGGACCGCCATCTTATATAAAAAATCTGTTCTCCCATTTGCTCGGCCCCGAGCCCCCGATCCAGCACCTTGCTAGACCCAGGACTGTGCAACTCCCCACCCAGTGGCAGGAAAACCCACCCCAGCCTCAGCTCAGCCCCCATTGGGTTGGGGCACCCAGGAAGGCAGCAGCATCTTCAGACCGGGGGGGTTGCCAGGCGTGACTCCCACTAGCACCCCCGGACCAGGCACAGTGTGCAGCAGAGCCCCACTGAAGGTAAGCCCGTTTTCAGGGGCTTACACACAGATTCATACTGGGATGGGACACCAGCCTGACAGTGGGAATTAGAGGCCCAGGAAGACATTATGGTAAACCCCCAAATCGGAGGGGGGTTACATGTGTGTTGACTACAGAACTCTTAATAAGCAAACCATTCCCAACCAGTATACCATGCCCAGGATCCAAGATGCACTCGAATGTCTTAATGGGAGCAAGTGGTTTTCTGTGCTTGATCTGAGAAGTGGGTGCTATCAGATACCTATGGCTCCCAAAATAGAGAGAAGACTGATTTTATATGTCTTTTGAGATTTTACAAATTTCCTCTGAATGCACCAAGGAATATCAGGTGCACCCACTGCTTTCTAACCCTTGATGGAAAGGGTGGTGGGAGACATGAACCTGCTCAAGTGCTTAGTCTACTTAGATGACATAATAGTATCTGGCAAAACGCTGGAGGAGCATGAAGCCAGATTGTTGAAGGTGCTCGACCAGATGGAAGAGTTCAAGCTTAAGCTGTCCATAGACAAGTGCCGTTTTTTCCAAACTTCTGTTAAATATGTTGGGCATATAATATCCTTGGAAGGTATCCTGACTGACCCCAGTAAAGTGGATGCCCCAACCATCTGGCCAAAGCCAACTAATCTTAAAGACCTGCAGAGGTTTTTTGGGTTCTGTGGGTACTACCACAGGTTTGTCAAGGACTATACCCGAGTAAAATGGCCTCTGTTGAATTTAACACAAGCCTACCCACCAACCAGCAAGGGTAAGAGAGTTGCTTTTAATTCTGCCAAGCTCAAGTTATATTTTAAGCCGTCAGAGCCATTTGAGACTCGGTGGGGGCCTGGCTGCGACAAAACATTTGAAGAAATCATTCACCAAGTGACTCATGCTTCAGTACTGGCCTATGCTAATCCTGAGAGGCCCTGTGTCCTGCATACAGATGCCAGCTTTAGCAAACTTGGGGCAGTGCTAAACCAGAGTTAATCCAAAAATACCAGTGCACACCCCAGAGGGGTCATGCCCCATTGCTTTTGCCAGCCAGAGCTTGAATGGTGCTGAGAAGAGGTACCCTGTCCACACGCTTGAGTTTCTTTCCTTAAAATTGGCCATTGTCAACCAATTCCATGAGTACTTGTACAGGACTCAAATTACTGTAAAGACTGACAATAATTCTTTGACTTATGTTCAAACTATAGCCAAACTGGATACTGCTGGTCATAGGTAGTTGTCTGCCTTATCCATTTATGATTATTGTGTGGAGTATCATCCTGGCTTTAATCATGTCGATGCTGATGCATTGTCCAGATGCAACACTCTGGCTAACGCTACCAAGAATGAATGGGTATGCACTTCTGAACAGATTGTCAAAGCATTGTGCAAAATATTTGATACCGATGAGCAGGCTGTCTCTTCTGCAGCTGAGCACCTGGTAGACACCCTGGGTGCCACTGATGACTGCTTGCCTGCTGCCTATTGTTAGGTGGTCACTTTGGATCTGAGTTCATTGCCTCAGTTAACCTCCCAAGATCTCCAGAGAGAGCAAAGAGCATATGCAACTATCTAAGATGTCTTGCAAGTTATACAACAGGGAGACAGCGCTAGTCAAGTCATAACCAGCAGCCCTGAAGTAAAATTGCTTCTGCGAGAGTGGTTGAGATTAAAACCGAAAGACAACCTGCTGTATCGAGAAATGCAGAACACAACTGGGCCTCCCTGTCTACTATTGGTTCTACCTGCTATGTGGTATTGTGTGCTCTGCATGACAATATGGGGCACCTAGGAAGTGAACGTACCACAGATTTGGCTTGTGTAAGATTCTACCGGCCCTGTATGGGCAGTGATATAGAAAAGTACTGCAAGACCTGTAGCCGATGTGTACAGAGGAAAGCTCAGTTGCAAAGGGCTGCCCATTTGGTCAACACTGTCACCAGTGCTCCTAAGGAGCTAGTTTGCATCGACTTCCTTAGCCTGGAGCCTGATTCCAAAAATAGTGCCAATATACTGGTGGTCATTGATTATTTCTCAGGATAAGCAGAAGCATATCCCACTAAAGATCAAAAAGCATCCACAGTTGCCAGTGTCCTTGTGAAGAAATTCTTTGTCCACTGTGGTGCACCCCAATGGATCCACTCCACTCAAGGGAGGGATTTTGAGAGTCAGTTAATCAAATAATTGTTGTCTGTATGGAGTATCAGCAAATCCCATACCACACCATGCTATCTGCAAGGTGATCTGCAACCAGAAAGATTTAACTGGACACTTTTGGACATGTTGGGTACCTTAAATCCCCAAGACAAAAGTATTGCCGGGAAGGTAGACTACCAATTGTCTTGTGTTTTGGCTGATGGAACCAAGGCAGAATCCTATCTATAGTATGTGAAACAACTGAAAGAACAGCTCAGTTCAGCATACAAGTTGGCCGTTGAAGCTGCTGCCAAACACAATGAAGAAAACAAAGAATGGCATGACAAGAAGGTTAAAACCAATGAACTGTTGCCTGGTGACCGGGTATTGCTAAGAAACCTGGGACTCCATGGTAAACATACTGTAATCTTGCCCATTGATAGAACAGCATGCCTTATGTTGTCCTAGAGCAGGTCCATGATATGCCTGTCTGCAAAATTCACTCTGAGGGACATGCCAGTAGTTGCCATACTATCCACCGAAATCTCTTCAAACAACATGAAGTCTTGCTGTATTCTGACTTATTGCAGTTAGACCCAACACTTGAACTGCTCCAGAGTGGAAAGAGTGCTTAGTTCGGTTCCGACTGATCCGGCGCCTTCTGTCAGGTGTTCAGTTCAGTCAGTTCCTCTGGTTCAAGATTATACCCATGAAGATTTTTATGAACCGGACTTGGAGGGGGATGATGATTATGGTGATGATGAAGGTGATGATGGTGATGATGGAATTGAAGGTCTGGATGAGCCTATTGAACCGGACATCTTCCCAGACAGGCCTGCTGTTATTTCCCCTCCCAGGCTTTCTGAGTCCCCTTCCCACTTTATGTTCTACAGGAAAGTGGCAGAAACCCTCCAACTCCCTATGGAGGAAGCTGTTGAGAAACAAGAGGAGCCTGACTTTGTGGAGATGATGAACATCCCAGAGTCCAAAAGGTTGTCTATTCCCCTTCACAGGTCTTTTGGGAAGCAGACACAAAAGCTGTTAAAAACTCCAAATTCATTACCTCCTGTGGATAGACGGATGGACAAGAGGTACATGCTGTCAGGCTCAGGTATGGAGTACTTGTACCAGCAGTGCAGTGTCAGTGACTCAGTAGGTAGCATGCTCACCTCTGAGTCCGGGAGATCAGAGCACTGTGGGTTCAGTTCCCACATCTAGCACTTGGGTTAATATCCCAATACTGACACTGTAGTGCAGCATAAGAGGGGTGCTGCACTTCTGAGGTGCAGTCTTTCGGGTGAGACGTTAAACCGAGGTCCCATCTGCCTGGATTAGTGGTAGTTCAGGTGGATGTTAAAGATCCCATGGCACTTATCGAAAAGAGTAGGGGTAGTTTTATTGAAGAAAAAACATAACATCACAAAAAAGAAATACAAAGATAACCAAAGTACGATTTTATACAAAATGAATAAAAAAATCAACATCACACAGAAAAAAAAGCAAAAGAAAACAGGATTACCAACAGTTATACACAAATGAAATTTTGCCAAAAGGAATCAACTTTAGGTTTGGAAACTTGAACAATATCTCTAGTTTTAACAGAGGCTAACCCATCCTCAATTTGCAAAAACATGGTATTAAATAATACTGTTTGTTGTTGCAAATTAAATTGGCAGCGAGCTTGCCATAAATAATATTGTATGAAAGAAAAAAAACATTCAAGATACTTTTGTGATATAAACGTCAAATCCCTGTATAATCACCCAAAACTATGGTTAGATATGTAATATTAACTAAAAAGGGCAAGTTCCAATGTACAGCAGCGTCCTGCCAAAAGTTTTGACTAAAGGGACAAGTAACAAAAAAATGAACCATAGTTTCTTCGCAGTTGATACATGTAGGCCGTAAACAGAATCGTTCTGTAGTGGGTTTATATTTTAAATTACCTCTGACCCCTAACCTACCTTGTATAGAAAGCCAGACAATATCCCAAATATGTGGGGGAATCCTAAAATCTGTTAACTTCCTGAGAGAAAAAAACATTTTAGAAGGTACACAGTTGGAAAAGAAAAGAACGCTTTTTTGAACCTCAAAAACAATAAAATCGTAAAAGGGTTTTCTGGAGAAAGTAAGTAAATGTGGAAAAGATATTTTCCATTGCTGTAATTTTTTCAAAGTAGCAATACCATAGGATGGCAAACAGTCAGATAATAGGATTTTAGGAGGTAAAAGAGACCATTTATTTAAATATTTAGACCATAAAAACTGGGACCAGTATTGCCAGGACATAGTGGCAGGAGACCAAATATAAGAAAAAGATTCAAACAAAAACAAGGAGTGGTAGAAAACAATGGGGTTAATCATGGCCAACCCTCCCTTATTAATAGGGAGATAAATTTCCCTCATTCACTAAAATACCACCAACAGCTTAATCTGGTTCAAATTCAGTTGCTTACCGTCTGTACCCCCCCCCCCCGTCGCCCCTGAAAAAGAGACTTCTAGGCCCAGTGGGCTTACGGGTCAACAAAATTCAACAAACAAACAAACAAGTAATGTCCCTACATACAGGGTTCAATCTGTTGCCCCATAGCATATGAAAAAAGAGACTAAAAATTCTTGTTTCCAGATGAAGAGGAGGCGGAAACACATAACTTAAATACAAAAAAACAGGTAACAAAAATTTTTAATAATTGCAACTCTTTTTTTTCCCCAAATTTCCATCCTTTCCAGCGGTGAATCTTAAACTCCCCAATATATAGTTGTTTCTCCCAATTATAGGAGGCTAAATCTCCTGCCCCAAACCAAATGCCTAGAATTTTGTGGGGAGAAGAAACAACCGGAATGCCACTAATATCAGAAGGAACTGAAGGTGTAGGATGTAAAAGAAAAATAAAACTTTTGTTCAGATTAATCTGGGCTCCTGATAGTGTACCAAAATGAGAAAAAATTTGTAGAGCATTGGTTAAAGAAGGGATATCTTTAAGTAATAAAATAACATCATCCACATATACGGTTATTTTTTCAAGTGGTAAAGTAGAGGAGGGTGCTAATCCAATAATACTAGTGTCCCATACAATTTGCTTGATCACAGGGTCCAAAACAAAAGAGTACAGAAGCGGACTCAATGGGCAGCCCCGTCTCACTCCGACAGATATAGAGATCTCAGTACCAAAAAGACCATTAACCAGGGAGACACTAGTGGCGCTCTCATATAGGATAGAAATCCACCTTACAAAAGGTTTTGGGATACCATACTGCAAAAGTAAGGAGAATAAATAAGTATGTTTAACCTTATCAAAGGCTTTAGCCTGATCTAAAGCAACAATATATCCTGAGATTTGACCTGTATGACTAAGTTCAAATAAGTCTCTTAAAAGATATAAATTGCGTTGAATGCATCTGTGAGGAATAGCACAAGTCTGAGCCGGGTGTATAAGAAAATCTGCTCCCAATAATAATATATTGTTGAGGATTTTAGTCAAAATTTTGTAATCGCTATTCAGTAAACTCAGAGGTTTCCAATTAGATAATAAAGTTTTGTTCCCTGATTTATATAAGTAAAAAAGTAATGAGGTACCAAACCCTGAATGAGAAGTAGAAGAGAACAACAAAAAATTAAATTCCTTTGGCAAAAAATAAATCATGTAAGAAAGAAAAAGTTTATAAAAATCATTAGGAATACCATCCCACCCTGGTGAAATACCCTTACTTAATTGCGAGATAGCCTTTTCTACTTCCTGGGAAGAAATAGGTTGAATTAATGAGGTTACTTGAGAGGTAGGCACTTGAGGGAGTGGAGCAGTGAAACTAGAAAAATCAGACAAAGGATGATCAGACCTATCTGGAAAAGAAGCACTAACATATTGTTGAACAAGTGTTAACATGTCCAAATCCTTGTTAAGCAAGAGGCCAGTGGGGGAAACAAGCTGGGTCATAAGGGTGGTCTCCAGCCATTGCTTACAGGCCTCCAAGGGAACTGAAGCTGGTGTGTTCCTAGTTCCAAATTTAAATTCCAATTCTAAGGACTTTGCTCTATCATATTGATAGGATTTCATCTGTTCTTTCAAAGCTCGAATTTGAGAAGTCAAATCATGCTTATAATCAGAAGGAAAGGACATTAACTTATATAGCTGGTTTCGTAAAAGAAGGTATTGCAAATAATTAGAATTAGCTTTAGCTTTTCCAAAAGAGAGCATAAGCTTTTTTAGTTCCTTTTTTGTATCCATCCACCAACTCAGTAAATTGGTGTAAGTACAAAAAATAGATTCTCTATAAGCAAAAAAGGTTTCAATCTGGGAAAGGAGGGAAGGACTGTTAAGAAGTGACATATTTAATCTCCAACGATTACATTTTGAAAAAATCTTGGGAGGGAGAGAATGCAAACTGAAGGCACAGAACAGAATATTATGATCGGAAAATTCTGAGGGTTGAAATTTACAATGAATGGGATGTAAGTGTTGAGAAAAGAAAAACATATTAATTCTTGTGGCGTAAAGAAATCTATGATAGGTAGCACCATTACCCCTGGGATGTAGTGTACGATAGGCATCCTTCATACTGATATCAGCAAGAATTTGTGACAAAGCATTAGAATCACAATATACTTTTTTCTGGGTGGCTCCAGACAAAGGGGTATCCAAAGTACACTTAAAATCCCTTCCCCGAATAATATGCATTCTAGTAAAGAGAAATGGCTTAATCTCCCCAAATAATGCAACCCTGGCTGATTTAGTTTGTGGGGCATAAATATTGAGGAGACGAAAGGAGAAGTCTCCAAGGGAACCATCCAGAATTAGGGCTCTACCAGGACTAATATCAAGAAGTCGAAATATATGAAAATGGGTGAATTTAAAGAGAATGCCAATCCCATCCGCAGGTTCCAGTCCAAAGGACCAAAACGAAGGTCCCCAGTGCCATCATTTTTTTATAATGTCTGCCTCAGCCAGTGAGGAAAGACGACTTTCCCGAACAAAGATAATGTCCACTGGAAGAGTTGCAAAAAAAGCCAAAATAGAAATTTGTTTTTTATATGACTTTAAGCTACAAACGTTAAAGGGTAATAGTCGTAAAGTGGCCATAAAAACCTAGTGTTCAGCAAAGTCCTCCTTTCAAGCTGTTACTGGATTTCCTTTTCTTCCCTTTCTTACCCCTTTTGTCTTTAGCCAATTCTGTGGATTTACTGTCTTCATCTTCTGTGACTATTTCTGACCTATGTGAAGTATCAGATTCCAAATCTGAATCCCCAAGATCATCTTGTAAGGGAGAAAAAATATTAGCAGTAGGGATAGGACAGGGAGCAGGGATTTTCAGTGAAGACCTGGTAAATCTTCATCCCTTAACAGTTTCAAAATTGGGGGGGGGCATAGTGGGCCTGTCCGAAACACCATCCTTCTCAGAAACCTGATCTGGGGTTGGAGAAGGGGATACTGAGTTCGGCACTACCGGAAGGTGAGTATCAGGAACTGGTGCAGATTCACTAAGGACAGGAGTTTGTAATTTAACTTGAGCCTGAATCACTAAGTCATCATGATCCCATCCTTCAACTCTATTCCTTTTAGCCCAGGGGCATTGATGAAAGGCATGCCCTTTTTCCTCACACAAGTTGCATTGAAAAATATTCTACAGAGGTCCATCGAATGCCCATACCCCCCACGTAGTGAGCATTTCATCATGTCACAGGAGCTACTAATATGAGTTCGTGAGCCACATTTATAACAAACTCGGGGCTGACCACTATAAAAACACACTCCTCTATCTTTCCCTAAAAAAAACTGTTTGGGAGATGGATAATATCAGAATTCACCTGAAACAATTTCACTTTGAATTTCCAGCCCCCAGTCCAGATACCCTCAAGTCTAATAAAGCCTCAGGGGGCCCAAGGATGTCACATCATTTTTGTAACCAATGGTAAATGTCACTTACATTTACCCCTTCATTCCTGAACATGATAGTTATATACCTGATTTGTGGCCTAGTCAGAGGGATGGCCAAAAAGGGAAGCCATAAGGGAGTAGTTTTTAAAACAGAATACTTCTCCCAAAATTTTTCTAAGCTTTGATTAAGTCTAAAGCTAACATCAAAGGAGTCCTCCTCAGAAACATGTATAAGTGCAAACAGATCCGAAGGAAGAAATGACATAGAGCCCTTAAGCAGGGTGTTAGCTACATAATATCTATCAGGATGTGTACCTAGCCCCCCTCTATATCTTTGTCTAACTGCGTTCCTCCTGGGAGCCTGTTCAAGCTTGTTTTTGAACAAGTCAGCCATAGGAACACGATTAAAGGATTCAGGGCCCTTGTCTGTAATAATCCTATGACGTGCTGCAGCAGTATCCTTTGATTCCGCCCCCCCGAGGACGTACTGGGGCCAAAAGATGCCTCAGGGTCCTTCAATAGTAGGTGCACACCATTAATATCACGTAGCAGAAGAACCTTCGTCAATACCTGAGCTCAGGGAGGTGGCATGCTTAGATGGGAGCAATGTAACAGGTTTCCAGGCAGGCTCAGGCACCCAAGTCCCCATAGCAGTTTGTGTCCATCCAGCTTTGGATAAGGAGTCCTCCATCGACCAGTCCTGAAATTTATTGGAATCGTGTGTCGCCAAGCCAAATTGGTGTCTCAAAACCTGAGACATAGAGGGGTGGTGATCCGTAACATTGCGAACCTCCGAAATCACCGAACTATCCGTTGCCATAACCGGAAGTGCGTTTTGCAAAAATTCGTCCATAGGAACAACAGTAGGTGCGGATTCAGAAGTTCCAGCAGCAGAGAAAAGGCAAACAGGACTTGTAGATACAGCAGAGGATACTTCCCGAATCGGCATCACACCGATTAACTCCGGAACAACAGGCAACATCTCCAGGTTAGAAGCCCCATCAATAGAGGCAGAAACAGTGGATTCCAAGACAATCTTTAGAGCAATGCTAGCAGGAGCTTCCGTGCTAGCGTCCATCTCCTCACAGTGCTGCAGAGCTTCTGCCATGCAGCAGAGCTATCACAGCCCTCTACTGGCCACAGAGCACCAGCAGAGTAGGGGAATTTTTTATTGCAGAAAACATAACAACATTTTACAATCAGAAAGGGTAAAGAAAAAAAAACCACAATACCACAGGTATCATACAAAAAAATCAAAAGAAAGAAATACAAATAACAAAAAAATCCAACAAAATATTACAACCAAAAAACATGTTGCCAAAGAGACTGGTATTTCCCTCTGTCAAACACCTTGGACTCCCTCATCTTAAGTTGCTTCAAGGCTTCAGTAATCTGTTTGATCAAAACCACATTTGGAATAGTCAAATGTTGTAAATAAAATTGACAACGTGCCTGCCACAGGTAATATTTAATAAATGCAAAAAGAACATTTAATGTACTAGGATGATATCTAGAATAGATACCAGAATAATCCCCCAAGATCAAAACTTCATAAGGAACATGCAGTAGGGGAGAAAATTGCCAAATTGAGGCCAAATAATTCCAAAACTGTTTAATATAGGAGCACAAAATAAAAAAATGTTCATGTGATTCTTCCATGTTAGCACAAGAAAATCTTAAACACAGCCTATCAGTCACAGGTTTATGTTTCCAATTACCTTTAACTCCCAACTTCCCATGACAGCACAACCACTGAACATCCCAAATATAATCAGAGATTCTCCCATCTTTAGGAATATCTAAAGCAGACTGTAATTTCGTAGGAAGGCAATGTGGAAATCAACCCTTACAGCATGATGTTGCTCCATTACAAGGCTATAAATAGATTTTCGCTGCATGGAAGTAATCTCAGCTTTACTAAGATTCCACTGTTTGATTCTTTTCAACATGGGAAGAGCAAAAAGAGGAACCTGTAAAGATTCAGAATATCTTAGAAAAAGAACATCCCATTTATTTAGAAAGACTTGAAATAAACACACTGTCCATTCCGCCCACTGAGTGGAAAGTCCTATAGACCTAGAAAAGGTAGAAAAAATACAAAAGGATTGAAAAAAAATACGGATTTAACATCCCCAAACCCCCTAATGAAACTTTAAGATAAGTAAAATCCCGTTTAACCGGGTTTAATCTACTACCCCATACCAACTGAAAAAAGCAGCTAAACAATCTCGTCTCAAAGTCAGTAGGTAAAGGAAAAATATAAGCAGCATATAAAAAAACTGGAATAAGAAATTGCTTTACAATCCTAACCTTTTTTTTTTCCCATACCCCATGACTTCCACCGGGAAACCTTTGCCACACCAATTTGCAACCTATCCTCCCAATTCAACCTAGCCATATCCAGTTCCCCAAACTTAAGCCCTAAAATTGAAATGAAATGAGGAGAAACCTGAATCGTACCTACTAAACTAACCGGGTCCCCAGCCCCAAGTTGCAATGCCTTACTTTTATGATGGTTAAAACCCGCCCCAGTAATCCCTGTAAAGGAATCCAACACTCGTAGGGCATACATTCCAGTCTGAACAGAAGCAAGCAAGAGACAGATGTCATCCGCATATGCCATAATTTTCTGAGACAAAATTCCTGGGCCAAGGGATAACCCTACAATCAGAGGGTCATTCAGAATCACTCGGACCATAGGATCCAAACAAAAAGTATAAAGGAGGGGACTAAGGGGGCAACCCTGCCTAACCCCTCTGCGAATCAAAACAGAAGACCCCAAAAGACCACCCACCACTGGAATGGCCACTGCTTGCTGGTATAAAAAAACGAATCCACTTAATCAGAGAAAAAGGAATACCATAAACCTGTAAAACCTGAAATAAAAAGGAATGAGACACATTGTTAAAAGCTTTTCTCTGATCTAAAGTAATTAAAAAACCCCGCAACTTCTGTTGCCTCCCGAATTCACACACATCCCGTAGTAACTGAAGGTTCTGTTGGATATTTCTACCAGGGATAGAACAAGATTGGACCGGGTGAATCAACTCAATAGCTGCCTTTTGTGAGCGATGACACAAAATTTGGGACAGAATTTTATAATCAGTGTTCAAAAGGCTAATCGACTCAATTATCCAGGTCTCGCCTATCACCAGTTTTATGGATATAAACCACCATAGCTGAAGAGAACCCTTGTGGAACCTCCACAGCCAACAAAATTTCATTATAGACTTCTGCCAATAATGGAGCAATTAATTCTTTAAAAGTTTTAAAGAACTCATTTGTAAGTCCATCATCCCCAGGTGAGACACCAGATCGTAAATGGGAAATAACCTCTAAGACCTCAGCCTAAGTAACTGGACCATCTATAGCAGCCCTAGTTTCAGGAGACAAAACCGGCAAAGGACAATTTATTAAGGAATCCCAAGCTACTGTAGGCACAAACTCCTGACCCAATGAATTCTGAATAGTATCTACCATAATGTCCAACATCTCTACATGTGACATCCGGATATTACCAAGATGATCAAAAAGACCAGTCATATGTTTATTTGCCAATTTCGTTTTACATGCCTCAAAAGGGTCTAAAAATGGCGTTTTGGTAGTACCAAATTTAAAGGTTGCATGCACCAATGCTGCACATTTATAATGATAATCTCTCATCTTTTGCTTAATAATATCTATCTGAGCCTTAATTCTACCATCTGCCACAGTAGGAAGAGACAAAAGGTGATAAAATTGGTCTCTTAAAACTAAATAACCCAAATATTCCTGATTACCCTTGGATTTCCCTGAATCTAGACACAAAGCTTTAATGTCCATTTTGGTATCCAGCCACCAAGAATACCAAGAGTCATAGAAAACTGCCACTGAACTCCTAAACTGAAATAATAATTCAATCTTGGACTTAATCCCTGGATCATCCAACAAAACTGAATTTAATTTCCAATGCCGAGGCAGCCCAGGAAAAGAGGGGGGAACCCGAGAAAAATGAAAGTTACACCTTAAAATACAGTGATATGAAAATTTGCAAAAACGCAACTCAAAATCCTGAACTGTCAATTGTTTAGAAGAAAAAATATAATCAATATGAGTATGATATGCACTCCGTCAGTAAGTAAAACCCCCATCCATATGCAAAATTCTATGTGCATCCATCAAATTTGCAGTATGAATAGTATCTCTTAAAGCATGCGAATTACAGTATGTTTTCTGCTGAACCTTATCCCTAAATTTTATATCCAAACTACAGTTCATATCCCCACCCCATAATATCATCCTAGAGGAAAACAAAAAAGGTTTAATAAGGGAAAACAATTCAGTTCTGGCTTTTTTACTTTGAGGAGCATACGTATTAATAATCCGTAAATCAAAACCATCATATACACAATCCAATAGCAAAGCCCTACCTGGCAGAATATCAACCACTTTCTGAACCTGAACTCGGGGTGACTGAAAAAGAATCCCAAGGCCATCAGCTACATCTTCTCCAAACGACCAAAATGAAGGCCCCCAAGGCCAATGTTTTTTAACCTGGACGACGTCCTGTAAGGAAGAAAATCTAGTTTCCTGTATAAGTAGAATATCAAAGGGGCGGTGTCTAAAATATTCCAATAAGGCTATTTGTTTGCGAAAGGACTTAATACTACAAACATTAAGAGAAAGT
The DNA here is from genome assembly GCA_016271365.2 of Neoceratodus forsteri. NCBI lineage: Eukaryota > Metazoa > Chordata > Ceratodontiformes > Ceratodontidae > Neoceratodus > Neoceratodus forsteri. Next base: position 246,322,763 of record CM057451.1, read on the forward strand.
AAACAAAAAGAAGCCATGTAGAGATAAAAAAAGGAAAAAAAAAACAAAAAAATGTAACTAATATTTCATGGACCCAGGTCAACCTTCCTTCTTATCCTTTTTCCTTTTTCTCCCCACCTTCTTTTTGGAAGCTAGAACCCTCTGAGGAGTATCCTCTTCACCTTCCATTTCAGAAACCATACCTGATAAGGATGAAACATCCGATTCAACATCCCCCTCCTGATCCTGAAGTACTTGAAAGGAATTTTGTGTTAAAATGGGGCCTACTGAGACCTTGGTCTTCAGGGAGGATCTAGTTACCCTTTTTTGGGGGAGAAAGTCAGTATCCAGCAGGGGAGGGGGCATCTGCCCTACATCCTGTTTTGAAACAGAAACTGCACCAGATGCAACATTAGCCACAGGGGCAACCAGGGAGGGTTTAGAGGTAGCCAACCCAGCTGATGTAGAAGGAACCTGAGTGAGATCTGAAGAGGAAGACTCTGAGGCTTTCTCAGGCCCTGAATCCAATCTGGGAGGCCTAAACTTCCTTTGGGCCTCGGAAACCAGGTTTTCCTGATTAAGGCCACCACTACAATTCTGGCCAGCCTAAGGACACTGATGATAGGCATGGCCTGACTCACTACAAAGGTTACATTTAAAGACATTCCTACATACTGAACTTGGATGATCATATTCCCCACAGAGGCACAAATCACTCTATGAAGTACTGCTAAGATGTCTGGGACTACCACATTTGTAGCAGGCGTCCGTGCCCTGGAAAAACTACTCCTCTGTCCTTTCCCAAAAAACTATTGGGAATATGCTGCACATCATTGCCCACCAAGTTTAACTTAACTTTGAACCTCCAGCTGCCATTCCAAATCCCTTCACTATCAATAATTGCCTCAGGAGGCCCCAGAACCTGACATTTTTTCTCCATCCAATAATAAACATCACCCACATTCACCCCCTCATTCCAAAACATGGCTACTACTGATTTATACAAAGGTTTAGTTAGGGGGATAAAAAAAAAAAGGGGACCATAAGGAAAGTGCCTTACACAAATCATACTTTTTCCAAAAGGAATCCAGCCCAGAAAACGTTCTAAAACTAATATCAAAAGTATCTTCTCCCCTGACATTTATAAGAGCAAAAATATCAGCAGCATGAAAGCCCATAGAACGTTTCAAAAGATTTTGAGCCACATAAAGTCTATCAGGATGTTCCGGAAGACCCCCTCTATAACGCAGCTGGACAGCATTACGCTGGGGAGCTTGTTCCACTCTATTATTTTTAAACAATTCCGAATATCGGGGTCCAGATCGTAGACCTTCACAACGTGGGGAAAGGGGTTTAGAGGAGTGATCCTGCTGCTCTAAAATATCAGTCCTGGCAGTAGAAGGAGAAGGGGTACGTGAGTTAAGTAGTTCATCCACCACAACCTCTATTCCCTCAGTGGGAACAAGCAGAGTCTGCTCCCCTTCCCCCTTTCCTAGTGGTACAGTACCTTGCAATGAAGTGTCCCCCGAAGAAAAAGAAATCCAAGTCGAATCCGGCACCCAGGCTCCTTGAGGGGTTTGAATCCAGCCAGCGTTAGTAAGGGAATCCTCCTCAGACCAGTCCTAGCCACCTGGCACCTCGGCCGGCGCCATGACTGCAAAAGACTTCCGCATTCTTTCCGATGTCGACATGGAAGACGTCCCACCCAACTGAGCCAATACATCAGGATCAGCAGCCTCCTGCAAAGCAGGGTCTACAGAGAAAGGCCAGGAAAGCGCCGTTCCAGGGTTTGCACTGCTCGATTCCGACTCCGGACCAACAATCAACTCCGTGGATACCATCCGAAGTTCAGAAGCACCCGAATCCATCGGCACCTGCTCCAGAAAAACCTCCATACTAGCCGGAGAAATCACAACTTCTGTCTGCCTCCTAGCAGACTGCACCTCAGAGAATCAGCCAAACCCTCTGTAGTAGAAAGCGTATCCCATGAGTTTGCACCAGCCGAGGTCTGGGATAGAACCTCCGGCTGCAGCAGTCGTCCATCCACCTCACCCTCCATCCCGCAAATGACCACCACTCCAGAGGAGCAGCAGTCCCTCCACAGGCAGAGTAGGGGAATTTCCCCGAGTGTCCTGGCCAAATTTCCCTCATTCACTAAAAATACCACCAACAGCTTAATCTGGTTCAAATTCAATTGCTTACCATCTGTACCCCCGGTCGTCCCTGAAAAAGGGACTTTTAGGCCCAGTGGGCTTACCGGGTCGACAAAATTCAACAAACAACAAACAAACTTGTTGGGGGTAGTGCAGGCTGCAGCCTATGATAAGGCTAACATTCTCTTGGCTTCACATCCCCCAGATAAAGACTCCAGGAAATTGGATGCCATGGCAAAAAAGCAGTACATGGCATTCTCTTTGGGACTCAGGCAGGCAAACTACATGGCCTAAACAGCCAGGTACCAGAAGTCCAGGTGGGACAATGTACTGGCACTGGCTAAACAGGCCCCTCCCCAGCTTGCCAAGGAGCTGGAGAAGGTGGCTGCTGATGGGATTGAGGCATCAAAGATTCAATTTCATGCTGTTGTGGACCCCAACGATGCTTCTTCTAGAGTCATGGCTACATCTGTGTCTCTTCGGAGACTGGCTTGGCTCAGGTGTACTAGCCTGTCTCAGGATACCCAGGCAAAGGCCATGGATTTTCCTGTGGTTAATAATTCTCTGTCTGGGGAGCAGACAGAGAATTATATGAAGAAAATGGATGAGTACAGGGCCACCTATAGGAGTGCACAGGCCAAGGAGAGGCAGGCAACTCATCAAAGGCAGCAGTCTGGGGCAGGGGCAGGCCTTTTCATAGGCCTTTCTACCAAGCACAGGCCTCCTATCCTTTTTCTCAGAGGGGGTTCTTCAGAGGGAGAGGCAGAAGGGAGATGAGCAGGGCTGCATCCACCTCTCAGCCTAAGGCTCCTGCCAAGCAGACACCCTGAGGTGTCAGCCCAGGTCGACTCTTCCATTCCTGTAGAAGGCAGGCTGACCTATTTTTCCAGGACTGGAAGTCTGTTCCCTCAAACAAGTAGGTCCTGGAGGTAATAGGCCAGGGACTGGCTGTCAGCTTCAAAAAGTTCCCAAAGCTGAGAGTCAGATCTTTTCCACCTGCAAACATCTCCAAAACCATTGCCCTAGAGGCAGAGGTTTTATCTCTTCTGGCCTTAAGGGCCATAGAGAGAGTACCTACAGTACACAGGGGAAAAGATCTGTACTTCAGGTACTTCCTTACCCCGAAAAAAACAGGGGAGTGGCAGCCCATCCTAGACTTAAAATACTTAAACAAATATTTGTTAAAGCCAAAGTTCAAATGGTGACTCTGGGAATAATTCTTCCCTCCCTAAGGCCAGGGGATTGGCTACCCTCCCTGGACCTAAAGGATGCCTACTTTCATATTCTCATCAGGTGCTCTCACGGAAAGTACCTCAGGTTCGAACTGCCTTCAGGCCATTACCAGTTCAAAGCAGTGCCTTTCGGCCAAACATCAGCTCCAAGAGTATTTACAAAATGCCTGGCAGTAGTAGTGGCTTTCCTAAGGAGAAAAAATATCTCCATATTCCCGTACCTGGACGACTGGCTCATAGTGGGTCAGTCTCCAGACCAAGTCAAGTCAGTTCTAAAAGTGACCCAGCAAGTGCTCACTTCTCTAAGTTTCCTTCTCAATCTTCCCAAATCAGTTCTCGAGCCAGTACAACTGTTGACTTTCATAGGGGTAGAACTAGACACTGTCAAAGCAAGAGCATTTCTCCCCTTGGTAAGGGTGAAGGCTATCATGGAGCTGGCTTCTTCCTTCCACCTTCTGGTTTCTCGACCAGTAAGACAATTTCTTCAGCTGCTGGGCCACATGGCAGCTTCCACTGCAGTGGTCCAGTGGGCCAGATTTCAGATGAGAGACATTCAGTTTCATCTGAGGGATTTTGGGTCTCAGAAAAGAGATCCTCTGACCAAACTGATTCCAGTGACTCAGAATCTGATTCAGGCTCTTCAACGGTGGCAGGATCAGGACACTCTCAGGCAAGGAGTCCCATTCATTACTCAGTCTCATTCTGTGGTCCTAACCACAGACGCCTCTTTCCTGGGTTGGGGAACTCTCACAGCCCAGGGAGTGTGGTCCACTTAGGAGTCTCTTCTCCACATCAACCTTCTGGAGCTCAGGGCGGTTTACCTGGCCCTGCAAGTCTTCTCACAATCAGTAAAGAACAAGGTGGTTCAAGTCAGGACAGACAACACCACCACCATGTGGTATATCAACAAGCAGGGAGGCACTCGGTCTATGGCCTTGTGCACGGAAGCCATCAAAATATGGTCCGTGGCTTACTCCCTACAAACCTCTCTGGTAGAAGTCCATCTCCCAGGAAAGGACAATGTGCTAGCAGATGCACTGAGCAGGATTTCCCAGGGCCATAATGAATGGTCCCTGGATCCCATAGTGTTAAAAGTGATTTTCTCAAGATGGGGCACTCCAGAGATAGATCTCTTTGCAGCCCCAGACAGTCACCAACTCCCTCTCTTCTGCTGCAGCCCCCCAGTCTTGGGCTCAGTCCCTCTGGATGCTGTGATGCTGAATTGGGAAGGGAAATTTTTGTATGCCTTCCCTCCTTTTCCTCTGCTGTTCAAGGTCCTGGTCAAGATAAGGTCGCAATCTTGCAAAGTGATCCTGATTGCTCCAGATTGGGCCAGGCAGCCTTGGTATCCCCTGTTGCTGTCCCTAGCAGTCCATATTCCCCTATATCTTCCCAGGAATCACAATCTGTTAACCTCCTCTCAGGGGAGGATCTGGTATCCCAACCTTCAGTCTCTCAATCTCAAGGCATGGCTCTTGAAGAGTTAGAGTATGCAAATTTGCATGTGTTTCAAGGGGTTCTGGACATTCTCAAAGCCTTTCGAAAGCCTGCCACCAGGAAAACTTATAACTCCAAATGGAAAAGATTCAGAATCTGGTGTTCCAAAAAGCATATATCCCCAGACACTGCTGAATTGTCTCCAGTTCTGGATTATATGGTTAATCTCAATGGCCTAGGCCTCAGACCAGCTACCCTCAAAGTACATTTGTCAGCTGTTTCTGCTTTGCTGTCAGTAGGAAAGCCTTCCTCACTGGCATCTCATCCTGTTTTCTGCAAGTTTTTCAAGGGATTGCTTCATACCAACCCTCCCTTTAGGGATCCTACCCCTGCTTGGGACTTTAATGTTTGCATTGCCCAGTTTATGCAACCCCCTTTTGAACCTTTGTCTTCAGCAGAACTTAAGCACTTGACTTGGAAGACTGTGTTTCTGGTAGCTATTACCTCTGCCAGATGTATCAGTGAGTTACAAGCTCTGTCAGTGGAGCCTGATTGTATGTCATTCCATAGAGATAAGGTGGTCCTTGGAACCAATAGGAAGTTCTTACCTAAAGTGGTTTCAGATTTTCATTTGAACCAATTCATGTCTCTCCCTGTATTCTTCACTGATCATTCTTTTTCAGGAGAGAGAAGATTACACAGTTTGGATGTTAAAAGGGCTCTTTGTTACTACATTGAGCGTACTAAGGTACACAGGTTTGACTCCCTCCAGTTGTTCCTCACTTATGGGGAAGTGGGTAAGGGCAAACCTGCCACTAAGAGAACTATTGCCAGGTGGATTGTCTCTTGTATACAATTCTGCTATGAGAAGCTAGGCAAAAAACCATCCTCAGGCCTGAGGGCTCATTCGACTAGAGGTACAGCTGCTTCCCTGGCTGCTGCATGGGATATTCCTTTACTAGAGATATGCAAGGCAGCCACCTGGAAAACTATCCATACTTTCACCAAGCATTACTCTCTGGATATCCAGGCTAGGAGTGATACTCGGTTTGGTAAAGCAGTACTGCAAGGCCTATTCCCAAAATAGGTTTGAATCCCTCCTCCATGGATGTACTGCTTGGTAGTCTGCAATAAGTCAGAATACAGCAAGGCTTCATGTTATTTGAAGAAAAAATTACCCACCTTAGTAATTGTGTTTCTTCTAATGGAGTCTTGCTGTACGCTGACCTCCCTCCCTGCCTCCCCTCTCAGAATATGTTTTTTGGGAAGTGGGCTGGCAGGTGCAGTGTTGCACCCCAGGGGTGCATTTGGGAACTCCCTCTTTTTAGAGAGGGGGAGTGGGTTATGTTTCTTTATTTCAGTAGTCATAAGTTGTTCACTACCTGGTTTTTGGTTTTGGATTTCTCGACTTGAGTCTTTTGGGGGATTCAAAATATTTGGTTGCCATTTGGCTAGTAAAAGTTTACAATTTCCACATAGTGGGTTAGTTAGTCAGCATTAGCTCGTAAGAATCTGACGGTTACACTTCAAAGTGCAACAGACAGAGGTCTGAACCGAGCTCGAGCTCAATGTTCTAAGTTCTGCATAGAATTTAACTCTTTCCTCTCCAGAGCAGTTCAAGTGCTGGGGCTAACTGCAATGAGTCAAAATACAGCAAGACTCACTAGAAGAAACACAATTACTAAGGTGAGTAATTTTTTCTTGTTGCCCATCGGCCAGATGGTCACTGAAAATGAGAAAATCCGATCTGAATCACTCAACCCTCCTATAACTAGAGCTGCTTCCTGCCGACGTAAACACAATGCAAAGCCTAGGCAACCTGCTCCTGTTGTTAATAGCTACATTGAAAATACAGAACAAAGTAAATCTGACTCTGATTCTGAAGATGAAGTTCACTATCTCCCAGTGTATTATCCAACTCCTGAGCTTGCTAATTTGTTTCAAGGTTTTCCTGCCCACAATTCAAGGGAGGCAAATATGCACGTGGAAGAGCCTCCTGCTCCTACAATGGACTGTGAATTACCAAGTGACAGTGTACTCACAGATGAACATCTGACATCTGATGTGATCTTTGCTGAATCAGATGATGACTCTATTGAGGCTGACAATGCTCAAGTAACTGAATTAAGGGACACTCCAGGAGACAATGTGTTGCCCACCTTAACTGAGGTTGTTCCGTCGCTGGGCAGTGAACTGGGAATAATCAGCCTGAATGCCAAAAAATAAGTGCCAGTGCCACTAGAATGTTCAGAAAGAGTAAGTAAGTAAAATTTTATTTGTATTAAGCACCTTCCAGAGCTCAGGGCACCTTAACAACATAAATAAAACAAATACCAACTCCATAATACACTAAAAACAATAAATATACATATTCTTACAGTGTTTCAGCAGCAATTTTACCAGGAACCTTCAAAGGCCTGTTGAAACAAGTATGCCTTTAAAGATTTTTTAAAACCTTCCCAGCTATTAAGCCACTTTTGAGACTTATCTATGATACCTCAGGAGCACCAACTGAATTACCCATGAATTCAGTGCACAACTGCATATATGTCACTGCTGATTCCCTGCCTTGAATTGTATTGGACCTCTCTGAAACCTAATCACCCAGAGTGCTTAAAAATCCAAAAAGGGGTATAGTACAGAAATAATGTAAAATACTAATACTGTGTTAACTTTATCTATTGCCTAGTTAGAGGTGTGTGTCTAGAAGGATGTTAATTGCCTGTGCTAGCTAGGAATTAATGTTCTAGACAGATTAAAAATGTTTAAAGTTGCCATGGCTAATGTTACCATTTGATATTGGATTCTTGTTTAAGGCTTAGCGAGGGCGCCAAGCATTTAGACTGGGAGAGTGCAACACTCTCACGGGTAGGACTTACCAGTTCGGCCTCCTGGCCTCTGGCCCTGCCAGCCCTAGATCCATAGTGCACAGAAACAATCCTGACGACCTGGTGAACCTGTTTTACTCTAAGTATGAAGGGGCTATGTACATAATTGATGCTCTGCCCCTAGTGGCACAGTGCATTTACGCTAGGGACACTGCCTAGCTCCCACTACTGCTGGCCCTGTTGGCTATCAGGGCATGCTTGAGTGTGTTCTGACTCCTGAGATCCCATAACATGTGTAGGGGCTCGGACCCACCTATTGAAAGCAAAGAGAAGTGTGTTAGATACTGTATATGAATGGGCAAACTGTAAATATGTGTACTGTTGTTTTAAATGTTACAGACCGCTTTGTGAATGTTTCTGCCTACTGCATGTGGACTTAGCACTATGGTGCAAGTGACAGGCTGACTAGGACATTATCAGTGCCCATTCCACAACTGGATAACAGTACTCAGCTGCAGTCATCGGATAAAGGGTCAGTTGTGTGTCAAAACAATTTAATTTGCCTGCAATAAGTGTCCAAAGTTGAAACTTGTTATACACTGTTTACATGGACATCATCTTTGTGACCCCTGACCCTCTATGGCCTAATCAGTGGTCGAGGAGCGCAAAGGACTGCCACTATGGTTCCTAGGTAGAGGGAGTGAATGTTATTCTTGCTGCCTTTATTTACATCCAATCAGTTAACAAGAAAGCCAAATGCATGTTAGTTTCTGTAATGGACAGCTGAACTGTTCACTTGGAGTGGCATTTTTTCTCCCTGAGGCAGCTGGGGAGAAGGCCGCTCGTGGCAGATCATGGCTGAGACTCCCTGAGGAATGAGGGGAGTTGTGAGTGAGTGAAAGAGACTTTTGTGAAGTCTGCCCACAGTTCTGTTGCAGCTACCAAGAGACTTACTGATGTCTCCCACTACCTGGGAAAGATAGAATCCCAGTTCCAGAATAGAGAAGGCAGTTGCCTCCTTCCTTGAGAAAAACTCTTAGCCATATGGGGGCCTGGGACAATGTATCCAGAGCTCATAGTGGTTCCAGTGACAGAGAACAACACTGAAAGAAGCCCGCTTGGTTTCTACAGCCTAGAGGGTGGAAAGCATTAAAAAGGACTGACCAAGAGTGTGGAGTCCTGCTTACAGACTGTATGTACTGTTTGTCAGAGAGAGTGTTAAATCTGCCACAAAACTGTGACTGCTGTCCACAAAAAGTGAGAGATTGTTTGAACCCACATCTGGGAAGAAGCTGTATGCCAACCAGGATGGTCTGGGGAGTCAGCCCAGTATTGCCAATGCTAGGCAGTGCTGAACAGTTGCCCATGAGAACTAGAAGCCTTGATGTGTGGGGTAAATGTGTGTCCCTGGTCCCTGAGACTGGCCTAATCCAGCACCTGCAGAGGACAATCCCGGAAGTGACAAGCTGCAGGAGTCTGCAACCACCTGAAGGAGACAACCTAAGCTGCCAGACTTCAGCATCAGCCACTTTTAGCCGCCATGTTGCCCTGAAAGGCCCCAGCCCAACAGAGACAAGCTGCAGCTGCTGATCTTGTTCAGACCCTGTGTGTTGAACTTCAAAACTATGAGTATGTGCAGTGCCTGCCCTGAGCTGGGAATGCAATATAGTTTCTGAAAAAGTATTTGTTTAAAGTTAAGTTCACCAACGCTAGCCAACCTGTGGCAACAATCAGGCCTGCACCACAGTCTGGGTACCCAGATGAACTTTAGGGACACTGGTACCAGTGAGGAGGATGACTATCGTTATGGTGTTGCTGTGGGGGTAGGTGTTTATATTTACCGTGTTACCAATTGGCAAATCGTTATCAACTGTCTCAGTTTTGTATCTCCCATTCCCCTTTCCCCAAAATAAGTCAGTTGTTATTGCATAACTTTGTGAGCATATTATTAACGATAGCTATTAATTGCATGCAACATAGGGTATTAAGTTGGTATATGGTATTCTGTGTGTGGGGTGACTGGAAGGGGAGGTGGGTAGGTACTGCATCCCAGGGGGTTGTACCCTACAAGTATTTGTCCCACTATACTCACTCTGGGTAGAGGTACAGTGTTGTTTATTTTATTCTGTGAAAAGAACCCCCATTCACTACCAAAACAGAGCCCAGGCTCAATCTGGTTGGACCCCAACAGACAGGGGTAGTAGCTTACAGTTACATGGCACTCGGGTTACACCTACACCCTGTGTAATGTTGTACAACAGCAGATATCACAACCAAAGAAAAGGATTTGGAAGTTAGTCTGTACAATAAGCCAAAGTCAGGGAGACTATGTGCTGTTACAGATATGTAACCCCTAGGTGGCGCTATCCCACAGGCTACTACCCCTGCTTACTTGGCTAGTAGCAGGTTAAGGGGCCTAGTTTCTGCAGTGGGTGCCTCCACCCGGAGGTCAGGGTTGGTAATGGTCAAACTAACCTGGGCACAGCCCTCTGGGACACTGTAACCCCCCTCTTTCCCTTCTAGTGGCCTGAGCAATATACGATAATCACTTTCACAGTACCCCTAGTACACCATACAAGTAACCACACTGTTTGCACTTACCACCAGGACTGGTTCCTCTGGATTGACCCTGGGGACCGCCTGTAAAACAAGGTTATACACAGCAAATAGCAACAGTACAGTACTCTTGGCACAAACTGGAACCTCAGTCAGGTTAAATGCAGAAAAAGTCAGATCTGATTTATTCAGGGGACTTGAACAAGGAAGGGGCGTAATCAGGTTGATTGGCTTAAAGGCTGTATTAATCAAACAGTTATGCATGCGCTTTAAGTCCCCACACAGTCACACCTCTGGGTACCCAGGTAGGGAGACGATGGGCTAGCCAAGAACATTGCAGCTGGTTGGGGCCTTGTGATGGAAGAAAGCAACATGCACAACACACACTATTTGTAATCCGGAGCCGGAGGGCTCAGTTCGTGAAAGAAAAAGCAACCAGACAATCAGATGACAACACTTTAGATTTAGCTGTTGTTGCAGGGAGCTACCCTGATGTTTACTCACGATACCCAATACTGGACACAGGCAGGACAAAAGTGAGACTGCAGGTTGTTGAGCTGGAGTGCCCAGAGAACTGGGGCCCACATGAATCACAGAGGTGTCATTCCTGTTCAGGTGTTGAGCGGGGGTGGGGGCTGATCCCCAGGAAGGTCTCTCTTCCGGCCAGTGTGGCAAGGTCCAGGCCCAATGGAGATGATTTTGGATTCAGTCTGTGGAGCTGGTTGCAACTTCCAGCAAGCAGAATACAGTTCAAACCACAGTGGGGAACCAAATCTTGACCCACTAGCAGCACACAGCACATTTACACGTAAGGAAATTTTAATGCAGCTTCAAGCAAGTAGAACACAATTCAAACCACAGTGGGGAACCAAATCACGACCCACTATAAGCACACAACACATTCACATGTAAGGAAATTCCACTGTACCAGTCAAAAGGCTCTCCGGTCACAGTTACAGAGTCTCTGCACAATCCATGAGTTCAGAGGTGGCTGGAGGTCCAGAAAGGCCGATTGCATTCAGCAAATCTTCGGACTTCTTCAGGTAGGAGCCTGGTCACAATTCAGTGGCTTACTTCGCTCCCCAAGTTTGGATTCAGTCAAAAAAGGCACAAGTTCCCTCTCAGGGACAGCAGGCAGGCATGCAGGCCAGAACTCAGGCCTTTCCACAGTTCTCTCACGTGAATCTATGCCAGGGCTGCTGCTTGAATCATTCAAGCTGTTATCTCTTCAGTTCCCAACTAACTGCAAGCAGCTTGGGAATTTACCCAAGATCCAAAAGTTTCGGTTGGCTGATCTGTCAGTCACAAGGGCTCCCCCTCCAGGTTATTTTAGGCGCCAAAATGCAAAAAGTACAATTCTTACAAGTTCTGACCCCACGAAGCCCCTGTAGGCAGGCTCCATTTTAGAGTCCCAAATGTACTGATTGTCCCATTTCAGCAGTCCAGGACCAAGATGATGGAAACAAACAGAACTGTTCATGCTACAAAGAAGGCAGGTTGGAACAAACTGCAATATTATTACTACTCTAACAAATGATCAGCAAACAAGCATATCTTCTAACAGAGCTCTCTTTTAGATTAATTATGACTGCAATCCAGGCAGCTCTTAAAGAGACAGTACACAGAGGCTATATAGGCACTCTGGCAATCACATTAAACTGCAAAAATGCAGGACACCAGCCTGGCAGTGAGCATTTAGACAAGCTCAAGGAAGACTTTTCAGGAATCCTCATTTGTAGGGGTGTTACACCCTTCCCTGCCTGGAGAAAACTTGGCGTCTGTGTTAAGTCTGTACCATCACAATATCAAAAATGCAATATAAACGAGACATATATATATATAATTAGTTTGTTACATTACTATACCTTTCAATATACTTCACATTATTACATCCATATTGACAATACTTATGCATGTTTCATACAAGTAATACTGATTCATTTAATAACTTCTTGTACATTAAACAATGTAAGAAGGTGCCCTTCCCTATCAGCTAACTTGGGGCTGGATGGGGCACCATGGTGAGAGGGAAGAACAAGTAACCTGGAGTTGGCTGTCAAGCCCAATTTGGGCAGTGAGCTTGGCGAAACATAAACCCCTTTATGAACCTGTAGCGTTGTGTTAAAATTACAGTTAGTAAATTATCTATTACAAATACTTAGAAAGGAGACGAACGGAGATGAGGCTGATGGCAGAAGAATTTAATGATTATAACAATAATCACAGCGAGAGATTACAAGTGGTACATTTTTCATTCTTCAAACTAACAGTGTATGCTGGCTTGCTTATATAGTGGAAGACAGTATCATTATTTCCTATGGTTGTCTATGATTGGTTCATAACAAGTACAAACATCAACTTAAAAGGTAATTCTCCTTTTGGTATATGTATGAGCTCATCTTTTGGTCAGCACAAATGTATAGATAGTGTAAATTATATTACTATATATGGCTAGTAATAGTTGTCATTACCAGTTACCAAGGTCTAGGAGGAAGAAATAGGTTTGCACTTAGGAATGTGCACACAGGCATTTTGGTCTGTCCTAATAATAATAAACACTAGAGATAGTCAGAAGGGTAATTTAAACTCTATCCCTGTATTTCTGTCTTTGCAGACACTTAAGACACCTGTTTTCTATTACTCACATGGTCAGTACAAATATCAAAAGGCACTTTAATATTGCAACTTGTGGCTCAGTTTGACTTGTAGCTTTACAAGTTTTATATAATCCAAGCATATAGGCCAACATTTGTTACACAAACACATTATGTTTTAGACCAAAATGAGGTTAGCCTGAAATATTGGGACACACTTCTTTATCCCTTGTTACAGAACCACATTGAGAGGCAAATCCACTGGCCTCCCAGGGGAATCATAACTAAAGCGTAGCACTGGCTTGACAGCTCGACCAGTCTTTCTGGGAGGAGCGGCCACAGTCTCTGTACTTTCAGCACTAACTTTGGAGCTTTCATCACTCATGAGGGGGTGCCTCTGCATGGATGGGAATGTCCAAACTGGGAGCACTGTCAGCTCCTTGCTCTATAAGCTCTGTTTCCACAACACTTGGCTTGTTTAGAGAAGGTTCTGGTACAGTTAGGCTTTGTGGCACTGAAGGGGGGCTGTCAGCACTCTCATATTGTTGTTCAAGTTCTGGTGTGTCACCAGAGAGACTCAGACCATCAGCCCCTTCTTCAGGCAATTCACACAGTTCCACAAAACAAAGAGTCCACAACCTTGGATGCAGTACTTTGCACTTCACTTTCAGGGAGCATTGGCTCCAAGGAAGAAGCTGTGGGGGGTTAGGCAGTCCAGAAGGCCCAGCTTCATCCCCACAATTAGTCATAGGGTTACCTCGAAACAGCCGACTCAATTCATAGGAGGGGTAATAGGCATTGTCACACTCACTTTCATCAGTGGTGGACTGACAGTCACTATCATTCTGGGCCTGCTGCGGGGGAAACGTTAAGTCTGTAACTACTGGGGTAGGTTGACTCTGCTCCTTTTTTGCAGCAGCATGAGTCAACAGCCCAGGGGAATCAATCTCTGATGGTCAGCCTCAATTATAACTTGGCTGATAGGTAGCAAGTGGTTACGGTGCATGGTCTTGACAGCTTTGGAGTTATTCTCTGGGCGCACCTTGTACACTGGTAAATCATTCAACTTTCCAACTACTACATGGGGAAGATGGTGCCACCTATCAGCAATTTTGTGTTTGCCATGCAGTCCCAAATTGCGTAACAACACACAGTCTCCCGGCCGAAGCTCTTGAACCTTTACTTTTTTATTATGCCTCTCTTTGTTGGCGAGATTTCTTTTGGCGGCCATTGTCTGGGCTAGTTGATAGGCATGGTTCAATTGAGCTTTCAGTTTCTGTACATACTGTAGGTAATTTTCAGCTCAGACCCCATCTGGAGAGACTCCAAAGCAGACATCAACGGGCAGTCAGGACTCCCTCCCGAACATGAGGCGGTAGGGGGAGAACCTAGTAGCGTAATTTTTTGTTCAATTGAATGCATGGACCAAGGTGCTAATCTGCTGGCTCCACTTAGGCTTGTCTTTGGGATGAAGGGTGCCCAGCATGTCTAGAAGGATGCGGTTAAAACATTCTGGTTGAGGTTCCCCCTATGGGTGATAAGGGGTGGTTCTTGACTTCCACACACCCCCATAGAGAGAGCATTTCTTTGATTAGCCAACTTTCAAAATCTCTGCCTTGGTCAGAGTGGATCCACTGAGGGGCACCATAATGGACGAAGAAATTTTCCACTAGCACCTTGGCCACAGTGGAGGCCTTTTGATCTTTAGTTGGAAAAGCTTGCACATACTGTACCATGTGAAATGATCCGTAACCACTAACACATTGCCAATATTCTGCTGATCAGGTTCTAAACACTAAAAGTCTATGCAGACCAGTTCCATGGGGGTGCTGGTAGTAATGTTGACACGGGGGGCAGCTCTCTGAGGCAGGGCTTTCCTTTGCAGGCAATGACTACAGGTCTTTACATGGTGCTCAACATCGGCCCCCATCTTGGGCCAGTAGAATCAAGATCGTACCAAGTTGAGAGTTCTTTCAATACCAAGGTGCCCCATGTGATTGTGGAGGGACCTCAGTGCCAAATCTTTAAAGGCCGTGGGCAGGACCAATTGCTGCCTGTCTACTTGACCGCCATGATCCACTGTCTCTCTGTACAACTGATTGAGTAGCTTCAACCTGGGGCCTTCTTTAAACAATAGAGCATTTCACAAGTCAGGGGAACACAACTTGGACACATCTTTCCCCGAACGCAGGGCATGAAGTGCAGGCTGAATCATAGGATCTTGGGATTGAGCTCACTAAATGCTGTCATTGTCAAATTGAGGTAGTGCACTAATATCTAGAGCAGAAAAGTGGCAATAGGCAGCCGGTATGCAGGTATCAGGAGGGCTCAAGCAATCTACTAAACAGTCCACTGTGTCTGCAGACTTCTGTTCACCTCGGTGAAATTTTTGGCACAAGACTCAGATGTCAGGTTCAGACAGCCTGACCCAATCACTCTTGGAAACTGACCTTCGTGACAAGGCGTCAGCATTAATATGGTTCAGTCCTGGCCTGTATTCAACAGCATAATCATAGGTTGATAAGGCAGAAAGCCACCTATGTCCTGTGGCATCTAACTTAGCTGAAATCTGTACATAGATTAACGGGTTATTGTCGGTCTTCACCAATATCTTTGCCCCATAGAGGTATTCATGAAACTGGATGACGATGGCCCATATTAGCGCAAGGAGCTCTAGCTTGTGCACTGGGTGGTTTTGCTCCGACGGGGTCAAGCTCCTACTGGCAAAGGCCACCGGTCTCAAACCATCCTCATGGGCTTGATACAGCACAGCTCCTAGACCCTGCAGACTGTTGTCCATATGCAGCACATAGGGCTTGGAGGGGTCAGCATAGGCGAGGATGGGGGCGTGCGTGAGCTGGTATACGACTTCGTGAAAGGCTGCTTCACATTTGGGTGTCCAGCGGGGCCCAAAAAGTTCACCTGTTCAGAAGTACACTTTCTCTGGTTCTTTGTCGGCCCCTTTTTTTTATTTATGGTCAGTAGGAGGGTAACCCTGGGTAAAATTCAAGAGTGGGTGAATCACCTTTAAATAGTCTTTTATGAACCTGTGGTGGTAGCCACAGAACCCCAGGAAACGTTGTAGTTCTTTCAAATTATGGGTCTGGGGCCAAGTAGTCAGTGATCCAACCTTACTGGGATCAGTCTCTATCCCTTCTGCAGATACTATGTGCCCCACATACTGTACTTCACGGAGGTTTGAAAAAACTGGCACTTGTCAATGGGCAGCTTGAGGATGAAGTCTTCCAATCGGTCTTGGACTTTAAACAATCGGGTCTCATGTTTCTCTAATGTGCAGTCAAACACAATGGTATTGTCTAGGTACACTAGACATTCCAGCAAGTTCATATCTCCCACCGCACGTTCCATCAGTCGCTGAAAGGTGGCCGGGGCACCTGAAATCCCCTGTGGCATTCTCAGAAATTCGTAATACCCCAAAAGATAGATAAAGGCTGTTTTCTCATGGTCCTCCAGGGCCATCAGGATCTGGTAGTATCCGCTGTGACGATCCAATACCGAAAACCATTTGCTCCCATGCAAACAATCCAGGGCATCTTGTATACATGGCATGGTGTATTGATCGGGGATGGTCCACCAGTTCAGGGTTAGATAATCAACACACATCCTTACCAACCCATTCTTCTTACGCTCAACCACAATGGGAGAGGCATATGGGCTCCTTGATTCTTGTATCACACCAGCAGTGAGCATTTTCTGCAGGTGTCTCCTCACATCATCTATGTCTGCTGGGGCGAGATGTCAGGATCTCTCTCGAAATGGCCGGTCATCATGCAGGCGTATGTGATGCTATGCACCCTGGACACACCCCATGTCCCATCTTTTAATGAAAACACTTGGTCCCTCTGAGCGAGTTTCTTGCTAATTCTAGCCTTCCATTCAGCTGGCAACGGGGAGTCACCAAAGTCAAATAAGTCCGGAGTCACTCTCTCCTTCTCACCTGAGCACTTGTTGCTGGGCAGTACGGCAGTGTCAGTGCAGTGTACTGTAGCTAGGATGCACCCTCTATTCACCCGAATCTCCCGATCTGACACATTCTGAATCTGGACCATCACTCGTCATGCATAGGCGTGGGGACGAGCAGGCAAGATGCTGGGTTTGACCAATAATCCCTCTGGCAACTTTCCATCTCTTGGTGCATCCAACATTAATATTTTGTTCTTTACGTTTCTCTTTAGGTGGACTTCTCCATGGATTGTGCACTGGGCGTTGAGGGCCAATACCAAGGAGTCAGGTTCCTTTTTCTACACTATCCCCACTGGCTCATCGGGGTCCACTTCATCGGGTTTCTGTTGCCAGTCATAAACCCTTTTTACTAAGGCTGGAATTCTTAGGGCCCAACCAGTCAGCTGCCCTTGTTTCTCATGGCAGAGTTGCGCTAGTCTCCCAAACATGTGGGCGTTTGTTCCAATTAACAGGGGAACCCTATTATACAGTCCGGTGGGGGGGGACACTAGGGCCAGTGTCTCTACTTGCTTCTCTACGCCAGTGACAGTTGCAGGAAAAGACAACCAGAGGTGGGCATATCCTAGATATGGATAAGACTTGTCGCTCATCCCCCACACATGTAGGCCTTCCCGGGATTGTAAGGGCACATCAGATAAGTGTTTGTCATACCAGTCCTGAAACACAGTGGTCACTTACGACCCACTGTCAAGCACAGCCCAAGTAGGAATACCATTCACAGCCACATTAGTCTCCGTTGAAGGGCCCACTATCTTGGACCAGTCTGGAGGGACAGCAGCAGGGGCCTGGACAGACGATTTAACCACAGAGGGGTGTGAGTTAGGATGGCCGAAACCTTTACTGCGGTCATTTCATGCACCCCTTGACCACTGACTCGTTTTCCGAAGCTGTCCTTGAAGCTGGTTCACCACTTTCTCTAAGTCCTTCTGAGACTGGCATTCTCTCTTCATATGGCCATCCTGGCCGCAGTTGTGACAAATGACATGTTCTTGGGGCATCCGTGGGGAAAACATAGCAGGGGATGCTGGAGCATCAATGGGAGATTGTGATCTGACTTCTGCGGGTAGTGTACTATGTCTCAAAAGTTCCTTTAGGGTGGTAGTCGATTCCTTGAGCTCAGCCGGGAAGCCACCCTCAGTAGAGGATGCCTGAGGGTGCACTCCCCCCCCCCCCCATAACAGTCACGTCCTGACAGGGGCCAGGGCCTCTATCAGTGGGGGATACCTCAGCAAACGCACCTGGTTGTACTTTTCTGACTTCCTTAAGCAACTCCTCCCCCCACGGTTTAGCCGACGGTGGGACACTCTTAGTGGTCTCCATTTTAGAAGGGTGCCATGATCACTTGGGCT
The DNA here is from genome assembly GCA_016271365.2 of Neoceratodus forsteri. Classification (NCBI taxonomy): domain Eukaryota; kingdom Metazoa; phylum Chordata; order Ceratodontiformes; family Ceratodontidae; genus Neoceratodus; species Neoceratodus forsteri. The sequence goes on from CM057451.1 coordinate 246,340,875, forward strand.
GCACTTACCCCATAATTACAATGTCCCTCTTCACCTTCTACCTCTCAGAGTTCTTTTGTCAAGTCACAGTAGTCAGATGGGTTACTTTTCCTATCCTGGAGTCTTAACTGGATGATCTGCAGTTCGGAATGTTTGGCATGTTGTAGTATGTGCCCCAATCTCACACGGTTCAAATCACTAGAGGCTACCCTACCTGTCTGGTAAGCTTTCTGCAGAGCTCTTTCTAGGTGAGTAACATACGCAGACAAACTTTTCACTTTCATTGTTTGATACCTTGGAATTTCCACATCAAAGTCTCCGCTGACTCAATGCTCCCAAAATTGCCTTCATGTACATATAGGCATTTCTGAGCAGATGCATCAGAGTTCGTGGACCTCAAAAATGTAATGGTTTCAAGGGCAGAGCCCCTCAAACTTTCTATGATTCTTTTCCACTTCTCACCCTCCGCACACTGCCACTTGGGTACCAAGGGGGCAACATAGTCGATCCAGGTCTCCCAGCCATCCTCCCTCTGGGGGGTGGGAAGGGTGCCCGAGAAGATTCTCAGCCTTCGGTAGGAGCCGTGATTAATGACGGGTACATATATAAGGGCCAGCATTGGCATGGGCACAGAAGGCGGGGCAGTAACAGGTGCTGGAGTGGGTGTTGAGGAAAGAACACCCCCAGGTGGTAGGAACAGTTTCTTAAAGTCCTCTACAGTTTTCCCTTCCTCCAGCAACAACTAGCAAATTTCTCCTCAAAAGTCTCAGATAATGGTGGGAGCTCATCCTCCCCAGGGTCTTTACTGCTTTTTTTATCACTCTCCAGGCAGCTGGGAACCCTTCTAAGGCAATAGTCTGTGGCACTTTAGTGCTGTCCACGAGGTCTCTACACCCTACCAAGGCTATGAAAGTTTGGGCAATCAAATCAGCCTGTTGACCCACCACCACAGGGTTTTTTAAACATTGAACTTTGGAGAGTGCTCCCTCTACAGTGTCCTTACTGGTACCCAGGGGAATATCCAATATAAGCAGAGCATTTTGGGGGTCGATCTCCTGCCCAGTACACCACCCCACCAACTGGTGTATAGCCATTTCTACTGGGGTAGCCATTAATCTTTAACAATAATTCATAATTTTTGGCCACTAGAAGGCACAAAATCCCAGCAGTGAGCCTCCAAGATGTAACCCCTAGGTGGTGCTATCCCACGGGCTGCTACCCCTGCCTACTTGGCTTGGGGCAGGTTAAGGGGCCTAGGTTCTGCAACGGGTACCTCCACCCAGAGGTCAGGGTTGGTAGTGGTCAAACTAACTTTGACACAGCCCTCCAGGAGACTGTAACCCCCCTTTTTCCCTTCTAGTGGCCTGAGCAATATACAATAATCACTTTCACAGTACCCCTTGTACACCATACAAGTACCCACACTGTTTGCACTTGCCACCAGGGCTGGTTCCTCTGGCTCGACCCTGTGGACCCCCTGTAAAGCAAGGTTATGCATAGCAAATAGCAACAGTATAGTACTCTTGGCACAAACTGGAACCACAGTCAGGCTAAATGCAGAAAAAGTCAGATCTGATTTATTCAGGGGACTTGAACAAGGAAGGGGCATAATCAGGTTGATCGGCTTAAAGGCTATATTAATCAAACAGTTATGCATGCACTTTAAGTCCCCACACAGTCATACCTCTGGGTACCCAGGGAGGGAGATGATGGGCTAGTCACGAATGTTGCAGTTGGTTGGGACCCTGTGATGGAAGAAAGCTACATGCACAACACATACTATTTGTAATCTGGAGCCGGAGGGCTCAGTTCATGAAAGAAAAAGCAACCAATCAGGTGACAGCACTTTAGATTTAGTTGTTGTTGCAGGGAGCTTCCCTGATGTTTACTCACAATACCCAATATTGGACACAGGCAGGAGGAAAGCGAGACTGCAGGTTGTTGAGCTGGAGTGCCCAGAGACGGGCCCACATGAATCACCGAGGTGTCGTTCCTGTTCAAGTGTTGAGCGGGGGCTGATCCCAGGCAGGTCCCTCTTCGATGGCTTTCTCTGTGGAGCGGGTAGTCGGGCTGGCCCAGTGTGGCAAGACCCAGGCCCAATGGAGATGATTTTGGATTCAGTCTGTGGGGCTGGATGCAGCTTCCAGCAAGCAGAATGCAGTTCAAACCACAGTGGGGAACCAACTCACGACCCACTAGCAGCACGCAGCACATTTACATGTAAGGAAATTCTAATGTAGCTTCCAGCAAGCAGAACACAATTCATACCACAGTGGGGAACCAAATCACAACCCACAATAAGCACACAACACATTCACATGTAAGGAAATCTCACTGTACTAGGCAAAACGGTCTCCGGTCACAATTACAGAGTCTCTGCACAATCCGGGAGTCCAGACAAGCCGATCACATTCAGCAAATCTTCGGTCTTCTTCAGGTAGGTTCCTGGTCGCAATTCGGTGGCTTACTTCGTCCTCCCAAGTTCGAATTCAGTCTGAAAAAGGCACGAGTTCCATCTCAGGGACAGCAGGCAGGCATGCGGGCCAAAACTCAGGCCTTTCCATAGTTCTCCCACACAAATCCACACTGGGGCTGCTGCTTGAATCATTCAAGCTGTTATCTCTTCACTTCCTAACTCAGAACTGAAACTAGCTGCAAGCAGCTTGGGAATTTACGTGAGATTCAAAAGGTTTGGTTGGCTGATCTGTCTGTCAGTCACAAAAAGGGCTCCCCCTCCAGGTTATTTTAGGTGCCAAAATGCAAAAACTACAATTCCTGCAAGTTTTAACCCCACCAAGCTCCTGTAGGTAGGCTCCATTTTAGAGTCCCAAATGTACTGATTGGCCTATTTTAGCAGTCCAGGACCAAGATGATGGAAACAAACAGAGCTGTCCATGCTGCAAAGAAGGCAGGTTAGAACAAACTGCAATATAATGTATGGTAAGTGCCTATTAACCACCATAATCAGCAGTCACACAGCTTTGTTATGCACTGTTCAGAATTTTAAAAGTTGTTAACCATACTTCGGAACTTCCAAACAGTGGCATAGCAAAAAAGAATGCACCAGAGTTCCATAATTCTCACACAAATTGAATGCAAACAGTGTTTTTTTGACCATACACTATAAAAGATGATGGCTGGGGATCGGGTGACAACCACACTGAAATCACCTCTCGTGGTTGCTAGGGCTACAGTAAACCTCTTGAGCTGCGCCCCGAGGTTTCACTATGTTGCCCTTGCAACCACCCGAGGTGATTACAGCGTGTTATTACCCAATCCCCAGCCATTATCCTCTATATTATTACCACTCTAACAAATGATCAGCAAACAGGCACATCTTCTAACAGAGCTCCCTTTTAGATTAATTATGACTGCAATCCAGGCAGCTCTTAAAAAGACAGTATACAGAGGCTATATAGGCACTCTCTGGCAATCACATTTAAACTGCAAAAATGCAGAACACCAGCCTGGCAGTGAGTATTTAGACAAGCAGAAGGAGGACTTTTTGGGAACCCCCATATGTAGGGGGGTTACAGGTAAAACAGTAAACATACTGTTGGGATGTATTTGGAGGGGGTAAAGAGCAGGTCAAGGGTGGTGATGATTGCAGTCATATATAATGCCTTTCTTAGACTCCATCTGGAGAACTGCATCCACTTCTGGCTGTCCAATACAGAAAGGACATTGACCAGGTTGAACGGTTTCAGCACAAGGCCACCAAGCTGATTCACTGTTCATGGGGCAGGAGCTATGGTGAGAGATTGGATATACTCATATTATTTAGAGAAGGGGAGCGGAGGCCATGAAGCAGGACCTGAAGATTGTAGAGGAGTGGTTGGAAACTTGACAACTGAAATTCAGTGCCAAAAAGTGTGCGGTGATGCACTTGGGGTGCAAACCCACGAGCAGCATACACTCTTGTGGGGGAGGAAATCAAAAAAATGGAGCAGGAGAGGGATCTGGGGATTATAATATCAAGCAACCTTGAGGTAGGTAAGCAATGCAGCAAGGCACTGGGGAAGGCAAATGGGATGTTGGCATGCATTGGCCGGGGCATCACAAGTAGAAGAAGGGAGGTGCTGATGCCTCTTTTTAAAGCCTTGGTGAGGCTGTACCTGGAGTATGGGGTCCAGTTCCGGAGACCACACCTGCGTAAGGAGATAGATGTGATAGAGAAGGTTCAGAGAAGGGCAACAAAAATGGTGCATGGTATGCAGGGAAAGCCATACAAGCAGAAGTGTAAGGAGTTGGATCTGCACACACTGCAGGCTAGAAGGGAGAGGGGAACATGACAGGAACCTTTAAGTGTGTGAAGGGGATCAATAAAGTGAAGGAGGGGAGCTTACTCAAAAGAAGGGAGTGGGCTATAACTAGAGGGCATAGCTGAAAACTAGAGGGAGGAAGGTACAGGGGTAATGTGAGGGGGCGATTCTTCACGGAGAGGGTGGTGGAGCCCTGGAACAGATTGCCGGAGGAGGTGGTGGGGGCTGAAACAGTGGAGGGATTCAAGAGGGCATGGGACAGACATATGGGGTTGAGAAGTGGGGGGAAGGGGGCAGCAGTGGAGGGGGAGATGAGTAAGGGGAGTAGAAGGGGCAGACTCGATGGGCCGTTGTGGTCCTTTTCTTCTGTCAAGGTTCTATGATTTTATGGTTGAGGGGGACATGTTCACAGTATTCTGAATACTAAATGGATAGGGTGGAGCATACAGAACTGTTTGAGTGGATGAGTGCACGTGGAACTAGAGAACATGCACTGAGAAAGGGGGCGGGCTGGATAAGAGAAGACATCAGAAAACATAACTTCACACAGTGTGTGATCCACATGTAGAATCACCTTCCCAGTCAGGTTGTGCACACTAACACTGTTCAGACTTTCAAAGCAGTAGTAGAACAGATTCCTAAGGGAGAATATTGAGAGTTACACAGCATGAGTAGCGGTAACATTCCAGCAGTTAAGTTTGCATGTTTGCCAGTATGCAGATTGTAGTGAAAGTCACTGTCGTTTGGTAGGATGGCTGGCTAAAATGGGCACTAATTTTATTTAAAACTATTTAAAAGACAAAGAACCTCTGTGCACAAACACTGAGGCAAGGGTTACCCCAAAGGGCATTTGGCTGGGAAGCCAAGTTTCAAGAAAATACAAAATCACACATGCCCACACAATGCAAAGCATCATGGGCTGCATATGCAAATCAATTATGCTGGTTCAACTTTAAGCAGAATTGCATGGTGCCGAAAGGCCTCTCACATAGTTTGCAAAGGGTGCTAACAGATGACATAGACACGTGTTTCGTCCTACCAGGACTCATCAGTATGCCTCGTCTGTTTGACACCCCAGTGGAATGGACCAGCTACCCTAAGACAGTGTGTCTTGGATATGTTGTGGTGAACCCATTAAAATAAAAAACTATTTAACACTAATTTTATGTTTACACTTCCATCTTGGCACTGCTGTGAGCTGTCAAGAGTTCCTGATCCAGTGCCAGTCAGTTGGTGTGGACAAGACCAGGAGCATCACGGGATCCTGTCCATTGTGAGCATTTCTGATTGCTGTGGTGGTGGACTAGGGAGCGGAAGGTCTACATGCATTTCAAGTCCATGTATGTGCACGCCCCACCACTTGCAGTCTGGCAGCTGACTGTCTGCTGGGTTGCGGGTCAGGGATGAGAGCAAGGAGTTACTTTTAGATAGTTACTTTTAAAAACTATGTTTAAAAAAATCATGCAGGATCAGTATGATTGTTGGGATCTTGAGCAAGCAGAAGAAGAAAGTGGGAGGGAGTTTGTGTTTAATTTAAGAAAAACAGACAGCATTAGGTTTGAGCTGGCAGGAAGAGAGGGAGTTTTATTTTTTTTTTTAACCAGAAATAGCACTGAGGTTGTGCTGGTTGGAGGTTTTTTTTTTTTTCTTCATTTGAGCCTCCACCACTCAAGCAAACAAGGCCTGCATAGGGGAAGCTAAATCTCAACAGATAAGTGAGATCAGAGATCAGTAAGTCAGTAGGTGCTGGCTAAGTGTAGAGGAAAAACTTGCATAGTCTGTTGCTACAAACTGATGTACTGAAGAAGGGATATGCCATTGCTGAAGGTTATTTTTCTGCATTTTGAATAAACATCACACAGAGATTATGTGTTGAACTTGAAGTTCGGTGTCTGGTCCATCTGTTATCCCACACTGGGATGCATTATTCCCATTATGCAATGACTCCTTTATTTAAAAAAGAAAAGAAAATGGGGGAAATATGTTTAAAATATTTTTTTTCTCCCGCTTTTTCTTAGGGCAGGCATACTTACTCAAAAAAAAAAAGAGTCCATTGTTTTTGTTTTGTCCAGCAGGTGGCGCTGGTGCTTCATGCTTACATTCTATCCAGTTTTAGGGTGTGTGTGTCAATGCTTCTGTGTGCCCCCCCAAATGTAGTCATGTGTTGCTCATTCATTGACCTGTATTTCGATCCCTCTGTATCCTTTTTCAACACAGCAGCATCATGTTTGAAGTCCCCTGCTCTACCAGTGGTGAATGAGCGGTCCTGAAGCCGACCACCATGCACTAAGATTTGAAATCGTGCTCCCCTGCAATCTGCGGTCATGTAAGATAAAGCTGTTTTGAGTTAGGCACTGAAAATATAGCAGCATTAATTTAATAGGGAACGAAAAAAAGAGACGTTTCTCTCTTTCCGTGCAAAGTGAGCGCGGTTGTTTCAGTGGGCACGTGCTGTTACCATCCCGCTGTGAACTGAGCATGCCCAGTAGTTGAAGATAGCAGCTTTAATTTACTGTAGTGTGTGTATTTGTAATTGAAGTGGTGGGCAGACAGAAAGTTGATGGGAGTATGTATGCCCTGCAGAATGAAGGAGCAAGTCATAGTGTGGCCAAGGGATGAACACTGACAACTTGTGAGGAGCAGGGCACAGTGAAGTCGGCTGCCGATCGGTGGACAGCAAAGTGATTCCTGTAACATGTGATGTGGTGTTATGTGTGCTGGGACTAGATCTGTGATGTTATGCTGGGATAATATCACGGATCCTGTCCCAGATGGGCCAGTCAGAGCCCAGCATTCTTTCTTGCCATTGTATAATAGATGGCAATACCATGAGGCTTTAATTCTAAGCTGTTACCTTGAAAAAATAGATTCTAAGACTGGGCTTTGCTTGAATTGACTAAATCATATAAAAAAATTATTTGCTTGAAAGAGTAGGCAACATTGTGGCATACCGTCATTACAGATGTTCACTCTGCTGAAAGCATTGTTTCTTGAGAAGGCAGTCCAGCCACTGTCATACCCTGCAGACCAGTGGAAGGGTGTAGCCATAGCAACGCAAACAGTCAAGGCAGGGGAACCATCGGGAGAAAAGGGACAACAGCAACAGCAAACAACAAAATCCTTTCCTTCTTTTCTTTATTACTATTTTTATTATGACCATCTGAAAGAATGAGTGCAGCTAGGATTGTGTAATGGGTATTACACAGAAATTCTCTTGTAATCACGATTTGTGATCTAGCCTTTTGAGTGTATGGCTGTACCATGTGACACCTTATAATTTTTAAGCTGCCTTGGTTGATGGCAAATAAACTGTTTTTTTTTTTCAATCAAGGGTTTTTTCCTACTCCTTTGCCCCACTGGTCCCTGTCTGACTAATACCTCCAGCCCCATCATCCACGTTCCCTAAGACTTACCTCTGCATCAATCTCCCACAGCTTACCCTCTAAGATGGGGACATCAGGGTTAGCCACATCCCTTCGGAGCAGGATCCAGGGATGGAGGGCATTTAGTTGGTGGTGTGGGGCCTGGGAGGGACTAGACAATCATGCAGTGCAGGTGGGTATTTTTCCAGTAATTTATCTGCCTGGGATTGTTGCCATGCAGTGGTGCACTGGATAGTATGCATACACTCAGATGTGTGGCTGTGCTGAGGCCTGGCAGTGTCACCCATTCTGGTGGCCCCATTTGTACAACCGCCCTGGTTCCTCAAGGTTGCAGGTGAACTGGGTGGCATACATTTGCCCCTCACTGAAAGAGGAGGGCCATCCATGGGATGCTTGATCCCCCCCCTTACCCAGCTGGCCCCCACTGACCAAACTCTGATTGTCAGTGTGATGGTATGCAAATGGTAGCACTACTGCTGCACCAACAGGCCAGCCAATAAACAAGAGTTGTAAATGCATGCACCTTTGCATTCACTCCTATTTTTTTCCTGCAGTGGTATCTACTTTTTTAAGTATGCCTAAGGATTCGTCCTTGGTTGTTTATTGTTTAAAAATATAACATTACTTTTTATAGGCATTGAATCTTCTTCTACTACTCTGGTTCATTTACTGCTGTTTATTGCTAGATTTCCTGGACATTCTTCAATGTCTATTTCACCATTCAGTGTTATTCACTGAGTGTTGTAGAGTGGACCATGAAACTGGTGTAACCCCTAGATGGCGCTATCCCAGGGGCTACTACCCCTGCCTGATTTGCCACTAACAGGTTGAGGGGCCTGGATCCAATGGCGGGTGCCTCCACCCAGAGGTCAGGGTTTGCAATAGTTAAACTAACTTGGTCACAGCCCTCTGGGACACTGCAACCCCCCTTTCTTCCCACTAGTGGCCCACACAATATATCAGAATTACCTTCACAGTATACACTTACCCCCAGGTCTGGTTCCGGCACTGGGACCTCCTGTGAAATGAGATACAGTGCAACAATCACAGTACAGTATTTTAACATAGACAAATACCTCAGGCAGTATAACTTTGCTGAAACAAGCAGCTCTGATTTATTTAGGGGATATAACAAGGACAGGGGAAATCAGGTTAATTAGCTTATCACTCTAATAATCTACCTATGGCTCTGTGCACAGGCCTATCCCTATCAGTTACTGTCCTGGGTACCCAAGCCCTAGTGGCTAGTCCAAACTGTGGCAGCTGGTAGGGCCCTTTCACACAGAGAAAAGGAGAATTAAACAGTCAGCAGTACAGTAATTCCATTTGGATTTAATGTGGCAATTCAACAGGGAGCGACCCTGAATTAGTACTCACGACCTCCAAATAAGATAGGGTCCTTCAATGTCAGCAGGGCTCACTTGAGGTACACAAACCTCTTCACACATCCATATAAAAGAAAGCACTATACCAGGCAGGCTGCATCTGTATCCCGATCGCAATTACTGCACAATACCCGGGAGAACACACAGCAGATTCAGTTCCTGACAGACCGAGTGCAATTTTCAGCAATTCCTCCAGTCTTCTACAGGGTGAGCCTGGTTTCTACTCTTCAGAGATCCTTTGATTCTTTTCACAGGACGGATTCAGTCCTAACAAGCTGTTACACAAGCTGCAGACTGGAACTCTGGGCCTTACACACGTTTTTGACTAAAACTGCACACTGAAAAGCACAGGGCTCCTTCCTTCTTCACTGCCAAAGCTCAACTGAAACTCCAACCGACAAAACCGGCACTTCCTTTGAGTTCCTCCCAGTTCTTGACTGGATTGGCTGTCACTCACAATAGACTGCTGCTGTTGGTCCAAAAGGTGCTGAAGTCTAAACTACATCTCCCAGAGTCACTGCCCATACAATCCTCTTGTGGCTGGCTCAGATTATGAGTCCAAGTTCTGATTCGTCCAAGGCACCATTTTAGAGCTAGCTTACCCCACACTGATTGGTCCAGTTCAGCAGTTCAAAACTAGAATGGGGAACTAGCAGACACAGTTCTGACTGCAAAGAAAGCAGGTTAGACAAACTGTAATTTCATTATTACTCTAAATAATTTCTGGCAAACAGTTACATCTTTCAGATAGGTTCCTTTGCACCCTAGTGACTGCAAAAATGAAGTGAATTGGCAGCAGCTTGAGTGGTACTCAAAGAAACACACAGTCCCCCATACAAACTAATTATGTCTGCAAGCAGACAGCTCTTAAAGAGACAGTACCAGAGGTTCTAAAAACACTCACTGATAAATGGCTTAAATGCCAAACACCATTCAGGCTTGGAGCATTCAAGCAAGCTCCTGGAAGTCTTTTGGGAACCCCCATTTGCAGGGGGGTTACACTGGCATCACAGAATCCCTAGGCAGCATACAAACAGTTACCAGTGAGCAATGTTGGAGATAAGACAGAGTGAGTGGCAGCAAAAAAGTACTACAGGTAATTTATTTAACAGAAGCAGTCAACGAATAATAGAAGAGTTGATATCATAGAAGGAAATAGTTCCCGTTCAGCATGAAATCATGGCCTGTCAGACCCAGAACAACCTGATTTAAGGATTGAGGTTACTTAATTATCATGGACCATTAGGCGAGGTAGACTTGAAGTGATGTAAAAAAAGCAATTGTCTTTCCTCTTACCCACATGGATCAGTTTGCGGCCCTGTACCACTGGCTGTTAGAAATTGCATTCCATCTTGTTAATACAGTAGAAGCCACTTAAATGAGATGGCTCTGTGGCAGCCTAAGTGTCCTGTTTAAGTGGGCGTCCCAATTAAAAGAAACAGTTTTTTTTCAACATACAGCAGACTTCTGTGAAAGCTGCAAACACCCACCCACAATCCCTGAAGCACACAAACATATGCACAGGAAGTCACATTCTCACACTGAGTCTGTTTTATTTATTCAGTTTTGATAAACGGGTAGGCCCACTGAGCCCCGAAGGTCCCTTTTTCAGGGGCGACCCAGAATTAGTTACACAGTAGGAACATTTTACATATTACATATAGAGCATATTGGTGTGCTGACCATTTTGGTTTACACTCTGGTCAGCACAGTGCAGGTTTCAAAGACACAGTACACAGGCAGGACTCAGACATTCATCAAAACAAATTCATAGTACAGTCACATTAGGAATGAACAGGACTTGTACAGGGTGTGTAATTAGTATTGAACAGAACAATTGACAGTACACTTGCGTCTCTAGGTTGGAGAGGTTTATTCTGGACTGACAAGGGTTAGGGTAGGCTGGGAACTAAACTTTGAGGTTCAGTGCTCTGGTGCATGAGCGGACACTATTATCTAGTAGATGTGCGTCGAGCCCAGCACAGAAAATTCCAAGGGAGGTCACGTCCTGAAGGTGTGCTGGGAGCTTATTCCACAGTACTGGAGCTTCAAACAACATGAAGTCTTGCTATATTATGACATATGCAGTTTGACCCAGCCTTCGAACTGCTCCGGAGGTGAAAGAGTTAACTTTCCATGCCAGGCATGGAATCTTGAGCGCGAGCTCGGTTGAGAACTCTGTCTGTTGTTCTTCAAACTCAACCTGTCAGATTCTTTACTCCGCCTAACTGAACAGTCGCTCTGGAGATTTCTCTTGCTGCTCGGTTCATTTTCTCAGTTAAAAAGTGTAATTTCTCGGTTTTTAAACCGCATTTTGTCTATATTTAACCGCAACCGGTCGGTTCGAGCTCTGTCTGTGGTATCGTAAGTAACAGAAAGGTTTTACATTATTTCTGTGTGGAACTTGTAAACGATATTATCGGTTCGGTTTGAACCGATCAGGTTGTTGTTAAACTTTACTAAATTGCATTTAGAGTGCGGTTCCCGGTTCTTATCGGTTCTAAAAAAAACGGATTTCATTACGGTTTTTTCCACGACCCGTGACACGGTTGGGAACCGATAAGGGTGTCTTGCTTGGCAGATTGCCGTAAATGGGCAAGTTTTTGGTTAGGCTGGCACTATGTCTGAGAAACCCAAAAGAAAAAACTGGCCCACTGGTTTCAGCACTGTAGTGTCTGTGGGGAAGCCTTTGCCAGGGCTGACCCACACACCACATGTGTTTATTGTCTGGGGTTTGACCACCTCAATGCAGACTGCCAGATTTGCAAGAATTTCCCTGCAGCTACCCTGGATAAGAGAGTTGGTAGGCTCAGGACGAGAGGCCAAAAGTCCGCTGACCCGATGGACAGCCCGGTCGGTGCCAACCGAACCGGAGGGAGTGCCCTCTGACCAGGGCGAGACTTCCTCGGGCAAACGGAGGGCTGACTCGGAGGAGTCAGTCCCAGCAAAAAGGACTAGAAAATCAGCAGGTGTGGAGCCAAAATTTCCTTCTCCAACCGCTGCAGAGATAGCCAAAGCGATCAAAATTGTCCAGTCGCTTTCCCCAGTTCTGACCGAACCAGCACCATCAGGTAAGCGGTCGGTTCGGTCGGTGCCACCGGTTCAAGAATATGATATAGAGGAATTTTATGAACCGGAGGAGGGGGAGGAAGATTATGAAGAGAGTGAATGTGATTTTGAAAGTCTGGATGTGCCCATTGAACTGGACATCTCCCCAGACAGACCTTCAGGAGTGTCTCCCCCTAGGCTTTCTGAGTCCCCTTCTCGTTTTATGTTTTATAAGAAAGTGGCTGAAACCCTCCAGCTCCCTTTGGAAGAAGCTGTGGATGAACAGGAGGAGCCTGACTATGTAGAAATGATGGATATCCCAGAGTCTAGGAGATTGTCTATTCCTTTACATAAATCTTTTAGGAAACAGACAATAAAAATTTTAAAAGTTCCTCACACTGTACCTCCTGTGGATAAAAAAATGGACAATAGGTACACATTGTCAGGCCCTGATATGGAGTTCCTTTCACAACAATGCAGCCATGTTGGGGTAGTGCAGGCTGCAGCCTGTGATAAGGCAAATATTCTCTTGGCTTCACACCCCCCTGACAAGGACTCCAGGAGGATTGATGCCATGGCAAAGAAACAATACATGGCAGCATCCTTGGGACTCAGACAGGCAAATTATATGGCCTATGTGGCAAGATACTAGAAATCCAGATGGGATACTGTTATGGCCCTGGCGAAACAGGTCCCTGGCCAGCTTGCCAAGGAGCTGGAGCAGGTGGCTGCTGATGGTATTGAGGCATCCAAGGTGCAATTCCATGCTGCAGTGGACTCTAATGATGTATCTTCAAGAGTCATGGCTACATCTGTGGCTTTTCGCAGAATGACTTGGCTCAGATGTACTAGCCTGTCACAGGATACCCAGGCTAAGGCCATGGATTTTCCTGTTGTAGGTAACTCTCTGTTTGGGGAGCAGACAGAGAATTACATGAAGAAAATGGATGAGTATAGAACCACTTATAGGAGTGCACAGGCCAAGGAAAGGCAGGCCACTCCTCAGAGGCAGCTTTCAGGGGCAGGGCAGGCCTTTCATAGACCTTTTACCAAGCCCAGGCCTCCTCTTCAGCCTATGCCCAGAGGGTTCTTCAGAGGAGAGGCAGACGGGGTACGAGCAGGCCTGCTCCCACCCCTCAGCCTAAAGCCCCTGCCAAACAGGCACCCTGATGGGAGGGCCAGGGCCGATTCTCCATTACCTGTAGGGGGCAGGTTGGCTTACTCCATCCAGGACTGGAAGTCTTTAACTTCAGACAAGTGGGTCCTGGAAGTAGTAAGCCAGGGACTGGTTCTCAGCTTCAAAAAATTTCCAAAGATGAGAACCAGATCCTTTCCACCTGCAAAATCCATCAGAGGCTCTCGCTCTGGAAACAGAAGTCTCTACCCTCCTGGCTCTCAGAGCTGTAGAAAGGGTACCTCCCCTACACCAGGGCAAAGGACTGTACTCCAGGTACTTCCTTACCCCAAAAAAGACAGGGAGAATGGCGGCCCATCCTGGATCTCAGATACCTAAACAAGCACCTTTTAAAACTAAAATTCAGAATGGTGACTCTGGGAATTATTTTACCCTCTCTAAGGCCAGGGGACTGGCTAGCATCCCTGGACCTCAAGGATGCCTACTTCCATGTTCTCATCAGAAGCTCCCACCGAAAGTACCTCAGATTCGAACTGCCCTCAGGCCATTACCAGTTCAGAGCAATGCCCTTCGGCCTCACCTCTGCCCCAAGGGTATTCACAAAATGCCTGGCAGTAGCAGTTGCTCATTTAAGAAGGCAAAAAGATTGCCATCTTTCCTTACCTGGACGACTGACTCATAGTAGGCCAGTCTCCAGACCAAGTCAAATTACACCTGCAGGTTACCCAGCAGCTGCTTACATCTCTAGGTTTCCTTCTCAATCTCCCAAAGTCAGTTCTAGAGCCTGTTCAGCTACTCACCTTCATAGGTAGGCACAAAACTGGACACAAAGCAGGCCAGAGCTTTCCTCCCTCTAGAAAGAGCAAAGACCTTGGTGGCTCTGGCCTCCTCCTTCACTCTGCAGGTCTCTCGACCAGCAAGGCATTTTCTGCAGCTCCTAAGGCACATGGCTGCCTCCACAGCAGTAGTGCAGGGAGCAAGATTTCAGATGAGGGACATTCTGTTCCATTTGAGAGCCTTCTGGTCTCAAAGGAGAGATCCTCTAACCAAACTGATCCCAGTGACTCGAACCCTGATCCAGGTCCTACAGTGGTGGCAGGATCAGAGCAATCTGGGACAAGGGGTTCCTTTCATCCCTCAGTTTCACTCCTTGACCCTTACTACAGATGCATCCCTCTTGGGGTAGGGAGCTCACATGGGCAACCTCACCACCCAGGGATTGTGGTCCCCTCAGGAGTCTCTGCTCCACATCAATCTGTTGGAACTCAGAGCAGTTTTTCTAGCACTTCAGGTTTTTGGTTTTTTTTCTGCATCTGTTTAGAACAAAGTGGTACAGGTCAGAACAGACAACACCACTACAATGTGGTACATCAACAAGCAAGGGGGCACTCAGTCTTCGGCCTTGTGCACTGAGGCAATGAAGTTGTGGTCTCTGGCTTATTCCCTGAACACCTCCCTCATGGCAGTTCACCTCCCAGGCAAGGGCAATGTCCTGGCAGATGCTCTCAGCAGGATTTCCCAGGGCCATCACGAATGGGCTCTGGCCCCTAGTACTGGAGGTAGTATTTGCCAGGTGGCACCCTCAGATAGATCTTTTGCAGCCCCAGACAATCACCAACTTCCGCTATTTTGCTGCAGGCCCCAGTGTTGGGCTCAGTCCTCTGGATGCCTTCTCTTCTCAACTGGAAGGAAGTTTCTATGCCTTCCCCTTCCCTCTCTTGTTCAAGGTGCTAGTCAAAATCAGATCTCAACCTTGCAAGATGATTCTGATTGCTCCAGATTGGGCCAGACAGCCCTGGTATCCACTCCTTCTGTCCTTAGCAGTCCACCTTCCCCTGTGTCTTCCCAGGAATCACAATCTGTTAACCTGTGCCCAGGGGAGAGTTTGGTACCCGAATCTCAAATCTCTCAACCTCAAGGCCTGGTGTTGAAGAGTTAGAGTTTGCTGACCTACACCTTTCTCAAGGTGTATTGATATCTTGAAAGCTTCAGGAAGCCTTCCACCAGGGCTACTTATAATTCTAAATGGAAAGGTTTTCCATATGGTGCTCTGGAAAGCATATTTCCCAGAATCTGCTGATTTGCCCACAGTCCTGGATTATATGGTCCACTTAAATACTTTGGGGCTGAGGCCACCCTGAAAGTGCACCTGGCAGCTGTCTCTGCTTTTATATCAGCAGGAAAGCCTTCTTCTCTTTCTGCTCACCCTGTATTCTCCAAGTTTTTCAAGGGATTGCTTCACACCAACCCTCCATTCAGGGACCCTGCTCCCGCCTGGGATCTTAATGTTTGCGTTGCTCAGCTTATGCAACCCCCCTTTGAGCCTTTGTCTTCAGCAGAGCTTAAGTACTTGACTTGGAAAACTGTGTTTCTGGTAGCCATCACTTCTGCCAGACGCATAAGTGAGTTACAAGCTTTGTCAGTGGAGTCTGATTTTGTCTCCTTTTCACAGAGATAAGGTGGTCCTCAGGACTAACAGGAAGTTCTTGCCTAAGGTGGTTTCAGATTTCCACCTTAATCAATCTATATCTCTTCCAGTTTACTTCACTGACCATTCCTCCTCTGGCGAGAGGAGGCTGCACAGCTTAGATGTGAAGAGAGCCCTTAGTTACTACATAGAGCGTACCAAGGGTCACAGGTTTGACTCCCTCCAACTATTCCTCACTTATGGTGAGGTTGGTAAAGGCAAACCTGCCACTAAAATATCCATTGCCAGGTGGATTGTCTCTTGTATCCAATTTTGTTATCAAAAACTGGGTAAGGTTCCCCCTTCAGGCCTGAGGGCTCACTCTACCAGAGGTACAGCTGCGTCCCTGGCTGCTGCCAGGGACATCCCTATCGTAGAGATATGTCAAGCAGCTACCTGGAAAACAGTTCACACTTTCACCATGCATTACTCTCTGGACATCCAGGCTAGGAGTGATGCTCGGTTTGGCACAGCTGTGCTTCAGAGCCTATTTCCTAAGTAGGTTCTGTCCCTCCTCCATGGAGGTACTGCTGTGTAGTCTGCATATGTCATAATATAGCAAGACTTCATGTTGTTTGAAGAAAAAATTACTCACCTTAGTAATGTTGTTTCTTCTAATGGAGTCTTGCTATATTATGACCTCCCCCCCTGCCTGCCCCTTTCAGAACCTCTGCTTTTGGGATGTGGTGGCAGTGCATTGTTGGCACTTAGTAGATGCCCACCTTGTTTTTCACCCCTTTTTGGGGTGTTTGAGTTGTTGTGTTTTATTTTTGGATCCCTGACTTGAGTCTTTGTTTTGGGACCAAAAATGGTTAATATTTTAGCACAGTTGGCTAGTGTAGGTTTACAGCTTCCACACAGAATCTTAGTGAGTTTTGCTCGTAAAGATCTGACAGTTTGAGTTTGAAGAACAACAGACAGAGTTCTCAACCGAGCTCGCGCTCAAGATTCCATGCCTGGCATGGAAAGTTAACTCTTTCACCTCCAGAGCAGTTCGAAGGCTGGGTCAAACTGCATATGTCATAATATAGCAAGACTCCATTAGAAGAAACAACATTACTAAGGTGAGTAATTTTTTTCTTTTGGGTGATTACAGCTCTTTTAGTGGGAGAATTGTTTTTGTTTGTTTGTCTGTCTGTGAACAATCTTTATTAACTTAAGTGCTTTAAAAAAATATGTTCATATTAAAATCACTTAGCTTGCTCCTGGGAGTCGCTGAAGTAGTCAGTTATCTTCTGCTGGCGAGATTCACTTGAAATCTGCATTACAATGATTCCCTCCAGCTTGAACAACTGCTCACAGTTCTCCATCTTATTTTTTTTCATGCACCAATCCCGCAGTGCACTAACATGGAGCAAGGCTTTCTTGTTCGATACGTTCTTGGGGACTGGGTCACCATCATTCTCCGCCTCAGTCTGATCTTCAGTGGATTCCTCAGTAAGCGCCTGGCATATTTCTTCCATGGACAGCTCTCCCTCTGTAGCCTCCCCAGCATTGACATCCACAAAGGCTTTGAATTCCATGGCAGACATCCCTTCTGGACGCACCACATCTGCCAGTGGATCATCAGGCATGATGGCAGGAGCATTTTCAGGTTCAGCTAAGGTACCTTCACCAGCAGGAAGGTTAAAACCTCGGCGAAAACAGTTTGCTATGGTGGACTCTTTCACTTTAGCCCATGCGGCAGCCTTTGCCGTCATGTAGATGGCATCCAATAAAGTTACTTTTTTGGCTATGTCATTAGCTATAGCATCAGCGCTGCTATCAGTGATGCCCACAACACTGGTGGAGAAAAGCGAGCAGTAGTGGGCTTTAAAGTTCTTGATCACGCCCATGTCTAGGGGCTAAATGAGTCTTGTGTTTAGGGATAAGAATGCAACTTTTATGTGACTGAACTTGTCAGTCAGCTTGCTTGGGTGAGCACTGCAGTTGTCAAGGAGGTGAAGGACTTTCCATCTTTGCTGTCGAAGACGGCTATTCCAAGCAGCCATCCAGTCTGAAAAAATTGCCCCTGTCATTCATGCATTCACGGAGTGGGCATAGGTGACAGGAAGAGTAGTGAGACATTTTGGTAGGCAGCGAGGCCTCCTACGCTTGCCTGTCACCAACAGGGCAAATTTTTCAGTGCCAGAAAGATTAGCGCAGCATAAAATGGACACTCAGTCCTTGGATTTTTTACCCGCTATTAAATCTATGGACTTATTGATGTGGCCATGATCCGGGTAGCCCCTGTAAAAAAATGGCGGTTTCATCAGCGTTAAAAATGTTTATCGGGGCAGACTCGGAGGGCAGAGCAGGGAGAACATTTTCTACCCAGGCAGAAGGAGAAGTTGAATCAGCATCAAGCCTCTTGCCCTGCTCCTTCTTCCACACTGTATTTTGCCTTTGCTTCCACCTGGACAGTCACCCGTCAGTGGCTTCAAACCTCTAATGGTCCAGGTGAGTAGCAATTTCCTTCACCTTCTCCTTAAAGATCGGACCAGTCAGCCAAGTAACTTTGCTGACAGCATGGTTAAACCATGCTAGGAGACTGTCCTCATCTTGATTGTCCTTCTCGTCCCTTTTTCTTTTTTTGGTTGGGGTTGGCATTATGCTGTCATTTAGCCTGCAGCTTTTCCCTGTTTAAACTAATGTGGCCAACCTGGTTCTTCCAGATGCCGAACTGTTAGGCTACAATGGCCAGAGATGTGTTCGGCAGCAGCAAAGCATCTGAAACTTTGATCTTTTCAGCCAGGGGGAGATCTATGCATTTGCTGCTGCTGGCCATTGTTACAGACAAAGAGAACAAACAAATGTTAAGCAGGTGAGAAAGCGATTGTCACTTATGCAGCACTCCAATTAGGTGCTAACTGACAAACCGCTATGCGCCACAGTAGTTAAGTGATTGAAGGGCTACCAATTGACTAGCCAAACATCCCCTATGAATGGATTGCCCATCCTGTTTAAAGGGAGACTGCTTGTATTTAATAACATAGCAAGAAAATTGGTGCCCTGGGAATCGTCCCAGTTATGCGGACATCCCCTTTATTCACATCCCCTATAAGTGGCTTGTACTGTATTAACTTAATTACTTTTAATATCACTATAAGGGATAGAAAAACTTAAATGCTGCCAACTAATTTCAGGAAACAGTTCACATAAGAGATGCTGTACTAGATCCTTCATTTAGAAATGTGTTTTGGAAGACAGCGTGGTCTAGTGGTTTGAGCAAAAACTGGCAACTAGGAAGTACACACAGTGATGTGAGGGCAGTTGGGGACAATAAGATGATTTTGACGTGCACAGTGTGAGAAGTATCAATTTTTGTGACCTACAATATGTGATGCAACTGTGGACAGCAGAAACAAGGAAAAGGATCTAGGGGTGATTGTGGCCAATAAGCCAGGCTGGCTACATACTGCCACAGTAAAAAGAACAACAAAATGTTGTGGTGTATGGGGGGAGTAAGGAACAGATCAAGGAAATTGAGCCACCCCTTTTACAAGACTTAAAGGTCACACCTGGAGTGCTGCATCCAGTTCTGGTCACCGCAGTCCAGAGATGACATTGAAGAGATTGAGAGGTTCCTGTAAAGGGCCACAAAGCTGATTAGCAGCTTGGCAGACAAGTTATAAGCAGAGATTGGACACATATGTAAGCCACCTCTCCTGCCTGTGTTGGGGCCTACTGTTAACAAGGAAAGGTGGGGGGGGAGACACAACTACAGTAGGCCATTCAGACAGGCAAAGAAAAGATGGCACATACCTTTTGGCATTGACACAAGTCTCTAATGCTGGAATCTCAATTTCTGAAAGCAGTCAGAGCAGCGCCAGGGGGTAGACTTGAACTTGGAGTCTCAGCTGAGGGGGGGCAACACGAGTTAGCATCAGGCAGCATATTTCATTAAGCAGGAGGCCACACTCAATTAAAATAAATGGAATTAATTTATTTTAGAAGCAAAACAGCTCCCAGGACCTGGGGGGCACAGACTGGAGGCAGGCACAAAGCAGTGGCTAACCACAACACGCCACTGTGAGGCAAAGTGACTCTAAAACTGGACTTCACATAGAGCCAAGGGGTCCCTATGTTTGGGCAGCAGCAATCAACACTAGGTCGCAGATCCTGTAAATCACCCACTGTGGCCTACCCTCTTGGCAGCTGAAATTCTTGCACCACTCAGAACAGTTATTTTACGATCGTGGATATGTTGTTCATCCACACTTTTTGGCAGAGTCCCTTTCCCTTTAAATCAGCTGGAAAATCGTCAAGCTGGCTCCTCCCACCCACCCCGGTGGTATGACTCTTGGCTCCAGCCCCTGACGCCAAATCTTTCTTTCCGCTGGAAGATTCAGGTTACCTCCTTCGTGCTCTCGCATTTTGTAGGCCCTAGCTCTTGTTCGTGTTAGCAATGGCGATTGCTTTTTCTTGATCATGGAAGACAAGTCTTCCCCCAGATTTCGCCGGTGCTCATGCAGCCAGAAGTTGTCATGCACCGACCCGCATGCCGCATGTGTTTACTGTTTGGGTGTCGGCCATGACACCATGACGTGCAAGATTTTCCTCACGTTCCATCCTAACGTCCTCGATGAATGTCTCACATGCCTTAATCTGGGGAGGCCCAAAAAATGGAACTCGCTGGTGAAATCCAAGGAGGCCCGGTGGGCAGTTTCCACAACTGTGGGATTCGCTGAGCAACTGGAGTGCATGCAGGCCTTCGAGGAGGAAGCAGCTCGCACTGCAGAATCTTCCTCTTGGAGCGTCTTCGTTCCACTCAACCTGGGCTCCACCTTCTCTGGTTCCTTCCGAGAGTTGTGCCACTCTCTCCTGACTAAGGGTGAGAGTCCTGCGGGTACGCACCCCTCTCGGTCCCATGAGCGGGAGAAGGACCTGGGACCATCTTCGTCTCGACGGAGACGCTCTTGGGATCGGGAGAGATCTTGGTCCCAGGAACCGGCCATTTCGACCTCGGTCAAAATCGCCTCTTCAGCCGCTGGCTTCTCGGCCTTGCTGTCTGGTCAGTCGACCGAAGTGTTGATCAAAGATGTTGAGATAATTCTTGACCTGATGGACCCTTTGTCGCCAACTCTGGTTGACGACTCCCTCACTTGGACTCCGGTCTTTGCTTTCGCTGACAAGGAAACCCAGCCCACTGGGAATCCCGCTAAGGAAGTGGTCCCTGACCCTGGAAAGTCACTGGTTCCACCGGTGTCTCCTGAGCAACCGAGTCAGCCCACCCAATCTCGATTAAGGTCTTGGACCCCCTCGACCGATAGGCCAAGGAAGGGCCATAAGCGCTCTAAAAAGAGGCGACACCATCGATCATCCTCATCCTCCTTGGATGAGGAGAGGCTCTGGCGGAAGCTCCATCAGCACTATGATAACCTTATGTGGCAACAGCTGATTTTGTCCAGGCACAAGCGTACCCTGGCCATTACCTGGTTTTCACCTCCCAGGCTGAAGCCGACTCCTCTGAAGCTGATTAAGTTGGTTCCTCTGCCTGTGGAGCTGGCGAAACCTCCAGTTCGGCCTAAACTGGTGTCTCCACCGATTTTGGTGGAATCGCTGCCCAAACAGCCTGTAGGAGGGGCTCCTTCTAAGGAAGCTAGACTGGACACCGGGCTTCCCCAGCGTCTTTCAGTCACTGTCACCCCTGACTGCCCCGGCAGGTCGACGGTGATGTGGGCAGTCGACCACTGTATCCAGATACCTCGGATTCGGATGAAACTGGCCTACATTCTCATCCAGGGGATGATGAATTGGCTGGTGGGATAGAAATGGAGGAAGGTCCTTCGTCCTTTCAGGGCATTCTTCACCTCATCTCTGAGTCCACAGGAATGCCCCTGGAACCTATCCAGAAAAAGATGGAGTACCCTCTCACTGACATCCTCAAGAGAGGGGATACCCCAACGGAAGCCTTTCCTGTGGCCGAGGCCATTGTTGGCCCAGCCTTAGAACTTTGGCAGCACCCTGCCTCCTGTCCAGCTCTGCCCATATGGCCTGCAAGTATGCAGTGTCTATGGGGTCCCTTGAGGGGTTCACAGAGCACCCTTCAGCGGTGAGCCTTGTGACCACCTCTGTGTTCAGACATACTGGTAGTTCTCCCAATACCGACAGACCTCCTGAGAAGGAATCCAAATATTTGGATCACTCTGCCTGGAAGGTCTGTGTGGCCTCATCATTAGGCCTCTGTCAGGCAAGCTCGGCCATCATCATGGCATACTTCTCCCATGCCCTTTTGGGGTCCTTGGACGGAGTCCTCCTACATCTCCCTGTGGACTTGCAGACCACGGTCAAGCAGGTCTGAGACCAAGGCCATGCTGTTGCTAAACAACTCCAGATGGCCCTGGACATCGGGGACTCATGTGCCCGTTCGTTGGCAGCCGCAATTTCCTGGGCACCGATCTCTTCAACCCAGATGTGGCTGGTCACCTTCAGCACATTGAGCAGTCCAATGCCACCTTGGACGCCACTTCCGCAAAGGGTTCTTCTGGTCCCAAGAAGCAGCAGAAGAAGCCTTTTTGACACTCTTCCCCTTTGGCCCTGCAGTCCTTCTTTCAAGGTCAGCAGCAGCAGGCTCAAGCTTGGCGCCCTGGCACAAGCCTGGACCTTCCCAGGCCCGAAAGGAAGGCCGGAATTCAGGCCGTGGATCCTCTGCCTCCAAGCCTGCCAAGTGATGGGGTGGGGGCTGCCACCCCTACTCCCATCACACAAGCTCTGGGTCCTTCCATGAGGGGCCGGTTCAGCCACTTTTTTTCCGCCTGGTCCACTGTTACTATGGACAGGTGGGTCTTAGAAATGGTTGGCCAGGGACTACCTCTGGAATTCGAGCAGTACATTCCAAACCGTGCCCACGCCCCATGAGTGAGAAGGTATCTGCCCACACTCAGTCAGCTCTCTGAGATGACATTGCTTAGCTCCTCCTCAAGGAGGCAGTACCTCCAGTGGCGGACCCCCCAGCAGACCCAGGCTTCGTTTCCAGGTGCTTCCTGGTTCCAAAGCGGACGGGGGCTGGCGCCTCATTCTAGATCTGCATGACCTGAATCAGTATCTTAGGTCATGCACCTTCCAGATGGTCACTCTGTCTCAGATCATACCACTCCTGGAGTGAACATGTGGTTCTGCTCACTGGATCCCCATGATGCATTCTTTCACGTCCTAATCCATTCATCCCACCAGCGGTTCCTCTGCTTCAGAGCCGAGGGAACCCTACACGAGTTCTGAGCCATGCTATTCGGCCTGTCATCGGCCCCACGGATCTTCACCAAATGCATTGCAGTGGTGGCATCCCACCTCAGACATCAGGGAGTCAGAATTTACCCCTACGTTGATGATTGGCTCTTAGCAGGTTCCACCCTGCAGGAGCTGGAGAGGTCCAGGGACCTGGCCCTCCAGACCTGCTCCCAACTTGGCCTCCTGATCAATGTGGCCAAGTTAGAGCTCGTGCCTTCTCAGGTGATGTGCTTCATTGGGGCAGAGCTCGACTCTCGTCAAGCCAGAGCTTGGCTCCCGGCCGACAAGGTGGAGACTCTATCCTCTTTGGCCCAATCATTTCTGGTTGGGCAATTGCGCCCTGCCCAGGACTTTCTGTGCCTTCTGGGTTACATGGCGGGGTGCACCTCCATGGTCCGTTGGGCCCGGTGGCACGTGTCCCCCCCTCCAGTGGAAGCTGGCTGCCCAGTGGACTCAGCATCATGGTCATTTCAACCAGCTGATCACTGTGAACCAGAAGATGTGGGACGCTTTCCAGCGGTGGACTGTCCCAGACCGGTTGCAGTAAGGGATCCCATTTGTCTGCAGCGAGCTGATGGCCGTCCTTATGACCGATGCCTCTCTTATGGGCTGGGGAGCCCACATGGGGGACAACAGGGCCCGTGGGTTCTGGATCCCCGAGGAGTACCGTTATCACATCAAGCTGTTGGAGCTCAGAGCAGTCAGACTGGCACTGTCAACTTTCACTCCTCAACTCCGGGGTCAAGTGGTTCAAATCCAGATGGACAATACCACAACCATGTACTACCTCAACAAACAGAGTGGCACACATTCCCATCTGCTATGCAGGGACGCGCTCTGCATCTGGACACTTGTGAGCCATCTGGAGGTGGATCTCCTAGCCATCCATGTGGCAGGAGCCTCAAACCAACTGGCGGATGCTCTCAGCCGCATAGGCAGCAAACAACCCTTAAAATCCTTTTTATGGATTAAGGCCTATGGGGAAGTGATTGATTGATTTGGGTTTGATTTTATTATTGTTTTATGAATGTTTGCTGTAATGTATTAATTATTCATTGTATTTTATATTAATGTTTTATTACACTGTGATTTCATAACTTGTGCTGCGCTTTGATTTCTTGAAAAGCGCATTATAAATAAAGAATATTTTTATTAATATTATTATCCCATGAGTGGTCTCTCCATCCAGAGGTAGCGTACAGTATGTTCTCCCACTGGGGCAAGCCATTGGTGGACCTGTTTGCGTCCCAGGAAAACACCAAGCTAAGTCTGTTTCATGCCCACCCCCCTCAGCAGGTTCGCTGCAGGGGAATGCCTTCTCGAGACTGTGGACCCCAGGCCTCTTCTACACCTTCCCTCCATTTCCCTTGATCCACAGGGTGCTCCTCAAGGTGAGAAGGGACAAGGCACAGGTGATTCTGGTACCCCAGACTGGCCATGCCAGTTTTGGTACCCAGATCTCCTCAGCCTCAGCAAAGGGCCCTCGGAGTGGCTTCCAGCATGCCCAGACCTGATCTCACTCAATCAGGGGAAGGTATTCCATCTGGAACTTCAATCCCTGCACCTAACAGCCTGGTACCTGAGTGGCTAGAGTTCCAGGCTTTGTGTCTGTCCGAGGATGTCCTCACAGTAGTGGAAGCATCCAGGAAGGATTCGACCAGGAAGTGTTATGCTTTCGAAAGGAAAAGGTTTTCCATTGGTGTCAGGGCAGGGGCCTGGATCCTCTGTTCTGTCCAGTGGCTAACATTCTCGACTACCTTTGGTCTCTGTCCAAAGGGGGTCTTCGGTCATCGATCCTTAGGGTGCACCTGGCGGTCATCTCTGCCTACCGGGCGCAGGCCGATCAGCCGACATTGGTGCAGGAGACAGTGGTCAGGTGCTTTTCCAAAGGCCTGGATCACATATCCCCTCCGGTGCGTGAACCTCCACCTCCATGGGATCTGCTGCTGGTACTGGCAAAGCTCATGGGCAAGCCATTTGAACCAATGCACAAGTGTGAGTTATCACATTTATCATGGAAGATGGCCTTCCTTGTGGCTATCATGTCTGCCAGAAGGACTGGGGAGCTCCAGGTGCTCTCGGTGGACTCCCCTTATCTGGCTTCCACAGGGACAAGGTTGTCCTGTGCCCCCACCCGAAATTCCTTCCTAAGGTGGTGTCAGAGTTTCGCCTTAACCAGATGTTGACTCTGCTGGTGTACTACCCCAATTACACCTCGGAGGATGAATACAGGCTCCATTCTTTGGACCTGAGATGAGCTCTCTCCTATTATAAGGAGAGGACAGCGGAGATTCGGGGAGAGGTTCACCAGCTGTTTGTCACCTGCGCAGAAGCCGCTTCTGGCAGACCTGCAGCAAAGCAGACGATTACTTGATGAATTACATCTATCATTAGTCTGTGCTATGAGTTGGTGGGCAAGGAGCCTCCCAGAGGGATAAGAGCTCATTCTACCCACCATACCGCTGCATCGGTGGCTGCTTCCAGGGACATCCCTATCCAGGAAATCTGTCGGGCTGCTACCTGGAAGACAGCAAACACCTTCATTACCCATTGCCACATCAACCTTGAGTCACGTCGGGATGCTGGTTTTGGGGCCTCAGTTCTCCAATCTCTGTTTCCCAAGTAGGGGGTGTGCGCCTTGCCTCCCTTCTCCTGGAGAACTGCTAGGAGTCTGCCAAGAAATGTGGATAAACAACATATCCACGATCCTAGAAAAACAGGTTACTCAGCTGTAACAGTAGTTCTAGGAGTGGTATATGTTGTTCATCCACATGGACCCACCCGACCTCCCCGGCTGTGGATGCACAAACTTGGCTTCCAGCGGGCTGAGATCTGGCATCATGGGGCAGAGCCGAGGGTCATACCACTCGGGTGGGTGGAGCCAGCTTGAAGACTTTCTGGCCGATTTAAAAGGAAAGGGACTCTGCCAAGAAGTGTGGATGAACAACATATACCACTCCAGAACTGCTGTTACAGGTGAGTAACCTGTTTTTTTTTTTTTCCTCCCAACAGAAATGCAGGCTGCAGCTTCCAGTCTCACTCAGCCTCTCCTCCTGCAATATAGGGCATGGAGCTCATCCTCCAGCATCCCAGAGCAGGTACAACATGGGCTATGCCAGGGACTCAATGGGCCCACTACTCTCTGCCCACAGGCTGTCTCATACAAAGCAAATGGCAAGCCACACAGGTAAAGGGGCTGGAGGGCTGACAGTACCTACAGGCCCCATGCCACAGACTGCCACCATTGTAGCATCCCCACTGTCACCTGCTAGCCTTCCAACATGGAAACCAGGCTTCTACCTACCCCAGTTCTGCAGAGCACGTGGTGGGCCTCCTACAGTCTTCTCGAGGCTGCAGCTCCCACAATGCGGACCCAGTCCCCAAACGGCCGCATACCCTGCACACCTCCTCAGTTCCCGAGTGGAACACACTGTCGCCGAGTAGCCAAGGCCCAAATCCGGGACCGGGGGCAAGCCCCCAGCCCACTGTAGCGTGTCTCTCTCTCCCGTCGGCCTCTCCGACCATGAGACTACCCAGCCTAATGTACCCTAGTGCCTGCTGAAACTCCACCCAAAAACAGATGCATAACCTCCCAGGCCCAAATATGGAAGAGGAGAGGGTCACCATAGTAAGCCCTTCCTGGGGGGGGGGGCTTACATATAGTACACAGATTATTCCGCCTAGACAAGAGAAGGCTGTGAAGGAACAGGATCATGGTGTTGTGTAAACTAAAGGGGATAGACAGGGTAGCATATACACAGATATTTGATCTGGTGACTGCAAGCAGGATGAGTGAAAATGCACTCAGTCTTGGGGGGAGGAGATAAAGAGAAACATGAGAAAGTGTTACATGTCATGGAGTGTGGCTGAAATGTGAAGCAGTTTGCATGGAAACGTTTGGAAGACAGCATTTTCAAGCTTTCAAAGTAGAACTAAACCAGATTTTAATGGAGAATGGGACTGACAGTTGCACAGCATGAGCAGGAGTAGCTTTCTGAACAGTAAGCTTGTAGATATGTCCATTCTCAAACTGGATAAAGTCATTTTCATGCAGCAGGAGGGGTGAACATGATGAACTGTTGGTCCCTTCAGTCATCAATAAACTGTGTTAGAATGTGAGATACATTTTGGGGTAGGGATGCACTGCATAAGAAACATAAAGTGTGGGATACCAGTTTCTGAGTTTCAGGATGGGAAAGATGTACACATTTTTGGAGGGAGAAAAATACACATTTTGTGAACAGCAGGTGGCAAATTCTTAGAGAGGTGAGGTGTGTGAATTTCAGAAGGGGCAAGAGATAACACATTTCAAAGTGGGTGACTGTAGAAGCCCAGTGGGTAAACCAAGAGAACTAGAGGGTTGTTTGAAGTAAGGGTGGGCAGAACGGCTCTGTTGTGGTATTGGACCTTCCTGGAAAAGGCCAACTCGACTAGAGCACACAGAGTCTTTCGTGGCTCGGCATGACTTGCTGAGTTGACCCAGTTCTGAACGGCAGGTCCAATCTGAAGATGCATTGTCAGCGGCTGTTTCCTTGCCATGCTGTGAGGAGACTCTTACTGCGAGAGCGCCAAGCATGTTTGCTGAGTCGGGATGGGGGAGGGAACAGCAGCAGCAGCAGCATCGAAGGATGGAGATGTGCTAGGAAGGGGATGGGAGTTGGGACAGGATTTTAAGAAGCAGGTTAGTGGCAGTGGTTAGCTACTCCTTTAAAATCAAACAAAAAATGCTAGTTAAAAAAAATACTTTGAGCTGCAACTTACCAACGTGCAGTTCAGCAGCATAGGAGATGGACTGGGATGCTTATGAGCAAAATAGCAGCAGTACACTCATGATCACTACTCTCTAGGCAGAAAGGAGCCAGTTATAAGTAATGAGACTGGCATCTGTGCTAGCCTGTGGTGTCTCACCTTACTACACAGCCACTCCTGTAATCCTGAGGGGCCGCTCGCTCATTTGGGGGGTTTGCAGTACTATGAGGAAGATGATGTTAGAAAACAATTGGATGGAAACCTTATGCTTACCTGTTGAAAAAAATTAAATCAAATCAAGAAAGTAGATAGATAATTACATTAAGAATGCTTTACTCGCCCACTCCTAGTTTACTTTCTCAGTTTAAAAAAAAAACAGAAGCCTTAGCCTGGCCTACATGTAGCTCATTTGATGTTGCACTGCTGCAGGCAGTGCCACGAGGCAGATGTGATCATCAGCAAGCAACAGAATGAATGAACAACAAAATGATAAATAACTCTCTGATAGCAGCCACTACTAAAAGATTTTTTTAAACATTTCTTTAGGAAAACTAATAAAAAAAACAGAACAGTAAATGATAGATCTTACTTCAAGATTTGCTCTTGCAGCAGATAAAACCTTTAGGACTAAGCCATCAGTAGCCAGGACTCCACGGAAAACTTCTATTCAATTCAAGTTTATTTATAAAGCACAATTCCGGGTGATTCTAGCTAGCAGTGTCCAGTGGGGGACCAACCCTGACATTGGCCTGCCCCCCACATCACATACAATGTAAAAGGGGCAGCCCCCCAACCCATCCCCAGTTCTTTTCGCACCATCGACCGCACACATCAGACCTCCGCGGGCTTCTTCAGCTTGTCAACCACCATTTTTCACGCTACCCACATTTTATTATTTTCAGCAAAAACAGTGCCTTTTGGCATCATTGCATATCATCTTCTTCTCCTACCTCTTCCATCAAGTGGCGGCAGTCAAAACATGCATGTGGGGAAGCAGATTCCCCTTAATCATTACCTCCAATAGCTCCATATGAAGTCCGATCTATCCATTGTTTACCTGACACAAAATGGCCACCCAGGAGGTAATGAGTTAAGGACGGCCATTTGGCCTGCCTTTTCTGCCTAGGCCCAGACCACAACATCGAGGCCTGCTAGCACTGCCAAGATTTTAACCAAAGCACCAGGCTTCACCACCAGAAGACCCTCAAAGCTTTCCTACTTTCTAAAAGATTATCTGAAATGGAGAAGGAGCTTCACCACAAGAGTTCTTCATCCTCTCCAGCCTCACCTTCTTCTTCTCATAAAGAGAAGAAATCCAGCAGCAAACACAGATACTGGGACAAACTTCAGGAGAGATCCGGGGCAGAAGACCGCTCCCGGTCCCAGAAGAAATCAGCGACTGCTCCAGGGTCATCCTCCCACGGGGGGACGTCCTCCTCCAGGCCACCAGTGACCAAACCTCCCTCTCTAATCTCCGTAATGGGAGAAGGTTCTTCAGGGCATGGGAATTCTTTCCCTACCTCCCAGACAAATAAGCTTAGGCCCATCGACACTACAAGCTCTAAGCCAAGTGGGGTGGCTGGTGGATCTTCAGGCGGCAGGCCTTTGTCTGTCGCTCTCCCAGTCAGGGTGTCTGCCGTGCTTACCCCAACTTCAGGGGTCGATGCCCCTAGGCAACCCTCGATACCGTTGTCCTCCTTCTCTTCTGGGAAAGAAGGGCATTCATCCCATTCAGGAGCCAGCTCCCTTTCTCAGGCGACTCCACCTAGGCAGCCACCAGATCAGTCTCCGGCCCAACCTATGCTGGTCCCATCAATGCCAGCTTTGCTGGCACCTCCTTGGGTGACCCTGTTACCGGATACTCCAAAGTCATCGACTGGGCCTGGCGCCCAACCTCAGGCGACATCCGAGGTTCCGACAGCCAGTGACTGGACACCAGATCCAGTTCGTCCGACACCGGATGGTATAGTCCCTCTAGGTCTGATGCCAGGTAACCCAGATCACCCTGCACTGACACCCAAGTTGCCTCAACCCGATGCCCAGATGCTGGGGCCATCTAAAATGAACCCCCTGATGCAGGACATGCCAATTCCACCACAGAATCCACTGCAGGGTCTAAATGAGCTTTTTGTGGCCTGGTGGGCCTTTTTCAAGGACAAGCAGACACCTGGGGTGCCCTCTCAGCCAACCCCCCAGGGGCCGCCTCTGGACAAGCCTCCAGTCCAACAACCCACTCCTCCTCCCAGGGAGAACCACTCCAACGCAGGATGGGGGTGATAAACCCCTTCCTCAGGGCTGGCTGCACAAGCATCCATGTTCGCCTTCCCCAAACTCGAGGGATTTGAACGAGTACTCCTTCTCTGACTCCAGTCGAGGGGATTTGGACCTGCCGTCAGAGTCAGAGAGTGGCAAAGACACTCCTCTGTCCCCACCCGACGACCCAACGTTTATGGATGTAATGCGTCACATCCAACAACTGAATGGCTGGGATACTGAAGAATTGAACATAGAACATAAACGACTGGCTGTCTTCCTTAGGAGAAAGGATACCTTGCCCATGGTGGTCCCTCCTATGGTCGAATCCTATAAGGATGCTAACAAGCTTGCTTGGAAGCATCCCTTTTCTACGCTGGCAGTATCTAAGAAATCTGACTGGCTGTACACTGTACCCATAGAAGACCCTTGTTGTGGGGAACAACCAGAGGTGGACTTTGTCGTGATTAATGCTGCCCACGACAGGTCAAAAAGACCTCGGCACTTTAGTACTCAACCAACAGATAAGGATTCAAACCAATTCGATTGTCTGGCCAAGAAGGTGTATTCTTCATCTACGTATGCCATATGTTCCCAAAACTTCCTTGCCCACATGGTTCAATACCAAAATGCCCTGTGGGACAAGGTGGTGGAGGTGGCCCAAGCCATGCCAGATTGCCCAGGCTAGGCTGAGTTGATGACAATTCAAAAGTCAGGCTCTGATGTCGGTAATCACATCCTCTGGGTATCATATGACACCATGGAATCAGCCGGCAGGGCCGCTGCTTTGGTTGTTTGTATCCGACGATACTCCTGGCTAAGAGTGTCCAGGTTCACCCCAGATGTACAATCCAAGATCATGGTTGCTCCCTTCAGAGGACCAGTTTTGTTTGGTGAGGATTCACAAAACATCATCACCTAGTTGCAAGAATCTGGTAAAGCCATTAGATCTATACATACAATGTACAAATCTCAGCCAAAACAGCATTCCAAGCAGTTCTTTTGGTGGAATGCCAGGCAACAGTCTAGAGGGCAGCAGCAGAGGACAGGTTTTTAGCAAAGAGCCTCTAGTCCTGCCTCTGGAGGGTCAGCCCCTCGGGGCCCCCAGAACCTCCCAGCCTGTGCTTCCCCTCCCCGGTGCCTCTGCCTGACTCGTTGCCTGACCCTCGGTTGACGCTTTAGGAGAGGTTGTGGGAGTTGGTTTTCCTTGCACACTGAAGGGTGGTGTCGAGTAACCACCAATCGGTTGGTTCTGCAGCTGGTCGAGAGAGGACATACTTTCAAGTTCACAGAGGTTCCTCCAGACAACCCTCAGTTCAGTTCCATGACTCCCAGGCCCACAGCATTCTCATCACGGAAGAAATCCAGTCTCTTCTGCAAAAGCGAGCCATAGAGCTGGTTCCGCCAGCACAACAGGGGAAAATGTTTTACTCCCACTTCTTCCTAGCGCCAAAGAAAGCAGGGGATCTCCATCCAATCTTAGACCTCAGCTGCCTGAACCAGTATATCAAATACAAAAAGTTCAGGATGGTCATCCTGATAGGTCTACTACCTCTGCTCCATCCAGGGGATTGGTTATGCTCCCTTGACATGCAGGACACATACCTCCATTTTCCAACTACACAGGAGGTTCCTTCACTTCTGCTTCCAGGGAGATCTCTATTAGTTCAGGGCTCTGACTTTTGGCCTGTCCTCGGCACACAGAGTGTTTACCAAATGCCTTGCAGTGGTGGCTGCAGCTGTCAGGAGGCAGGAGCATTATGTCTTCCCCTACCTCGATGACCGGCTCTTAACCTCTCCCACCAGGGACTGGCTGCTGTGTACCATGCAGGCTACTTTTCACCTGTTCCAGGACTTGGGGATCACTTTAAATATCCCAAAGTCCTCCCTTTGGCCAAGTTTGTGGCTACAATGCATAGGGACAATTCTGGACATGGCCCAAGGAAAAGCCTTTCTTCCCCAAGACAGAGCAGAATGCCTCCAGACTCATGCATGACAGCTCTCCTCGGCTCATCAAGTCTCGGCCAGGAATGTCCTCAGACTCTTGGGGCACATGGCAGCCACCATTGCTGCAGTCCCTCTGGCCAGGCTATATATGAGAGTGATCCAGTGGAACCTGAGAGTTCAATGAAATCAATGGTCAGATGACATGGACCAACCGATCCTGGTATCCAACCCAGTCAAACAAGCCCTGATCTGGTGGTTGAATTCCTCCAACCTTTCCAGAGAAGTATGTCTCTGGAAAGAGGCCCACAGATAGATCCTGACCACGGGTGCATCAGGCCAAGGCTGGGGAGCTCACCTGGGAGATCGCCAGACACAAGGGTCCTGGGAGCAGCACAAGCTTCATCTCCATATCAACATTTTGGAGATGAGGGCACTTCCGTATGCCCTTCAGGCCTTTCAGACAGTCCTGCTGTCAGGTCCCCTGTTGATACTAACTGACAACATGTTGGTTGTATTTTACATCAACAAGCAAGGAGTAGCTCATTCCTACCCCCTCTACAGGGAAACCAGTGAGTGTTGGCATGGGCAGTGGACCACCACTTGGACTTATCAGCAGTCCACATCCTGGGTGTTCAAAACACCCTAGTTGACAGCCTAAGTCAGTCCCAGTCCAGGGCTCACGAATGGGAGGGCTCATGAATGGGAGCTTCATCCTTCAGTGGCAGAGGCTCTCTTCAACAGATGGGGTTGTCCAGAACTGGATCTGTTTGCTTCCCCATCCAATGCAAAACTGCCCAGTTTTTGCTCACTAGAGCCAGGGCCTGGTGTTTTCTGGTGAGATGCGTTGTCCATCTCCTGTACGGGGTGATTCCTTTATGCTAGCCTACCAGGAAATTGGGCAATATATTTTTTATTTTGAGACGGATCAGGGATCAGAGAGGGGAACCACTAGACTACAGGGAATTGGGCAATATATTTTTATTTTGAGATGGATTGGGGATTGGGGACCACCAGGGAATTGGGCAATATGTTTTTATTTTGAGATGGATCGGGGATTGGGGAGGGAGACCACTTGACTACCAGGGATGTGGGGATTTTTGTAGTAATACACGGATCGCGGCTGGGGGGACGCGCCCTCGGGCCTGGCGCTGACATGCACATGAGCACATAATGGGCATGGAAATGGACTCATAGCACCGTACATGTCTAGTGGGCTCAGCTGCATGTTTGAGCTGAATATTGCCCATGGGGGCCATGGCGCTGACCAGTTTGCACCGCGCTGTACCCCTATCGGCAGTCTTCAGACCCACACCCTGGTAGTGCTGTGCCGAATATGGTGGCCACTTGCTGTGTGCCGTGCTAAGAGGGTCTGATATTCAAACAGATAGCATGGTCAGTTTGTATTGCGCTATCTGTTCGAATATGGCAGTCAGAGGCCCTATTTCTTTTGCATAGTGCACATTTTTGCACACGTAGTTGGCCATCTCTGAATATGGAGCCCACTCTCCTTAAGGAGGTAGGCCGTCCATCTCTACTGAGCTAGCATCACATGGTTGACCATAGGTGGTACAGTTGCTGCAGCCAGTGGAGTGGTTAAAGAGGGGTAAAGTCATCTGGCTCTGTAGGAGGTTCACTTGCATGCTTCCACATTGATGTCTTAGCCACTGATGTCTCAGGGGCTGGCACAAAGAAAAACAGTGAAAAAAAACAAGCGACCCAGTAGGATGATAAAATCTACAGTTACGGGCCCCACAGAACCTTTGCCCCATGGAGGTCTGCCCACTGCATTATTGTGCAAATGGAAGTGGTGCCTCGAATAGCCCTCCATAGGGGGAAATCCATGGAGACATTGCACATAACGTTACAGGACTGGGAGGTGGCCCATGGTGAATGGAGTCTTGAGCTGGTGAATGGGAGCAGAAACATTTATTTAAAAAGGACCCCATTTGTTCTGTTTGCAGCCTACTTACTGATGCAGTGCATTTATTGATGCAACGCTTTCTTTTCCTTTTTGTTGTAACATGTTAATACAACAGTGCTTTCCATTCAGTGTTAATTCCTAACTTCTACAGTGCAGGGGTCTGACAGCAACAGGGAGGAGCGAGAAATATAAGCGTCGGACATGTCTGTAATCAGAGAAATCTTTGTCTAATTATTTATCTTAAAAAAAGGAACTAAAGATGAATGGAGGTTTAGTTTAACAGTATTTTTAACCCCCTGTTGAGGTTTGTAGACGTATCTGTTTGATACAATTATATGAACATTGTGCTACCAATAACTGAACAGCGGCTTCAGTGTGTGTCTCCTGAGGTTTCATTTCCTGAACCCAGGTTTAAGTAATGCACACATGGTTCAACTGTACCATATGTACCCTTTTTGGAACAATAAAACAGACTAAAAACTATCCATTTTACAGAGACTACTGTGTATGGCACATAATGAACAGCAGGTTCTGCTCTCTTTATCAATGTACGGACTGTGCAGTTTAGCTGCTTCTACTTTTGAAGTACCAGCACCATCTACAGCTTTTGCTTTAAATCTGATTTTTGTGAGCTACAGTACTGGAAGCATTAACAATATTTTGTAAAAACTAAACATCAAATGTTGTACAGGAAGAAGTTCACATATTGAGCCATGTAGTAACATGTTCTGTGCAAGCAGCTGTATCGAGTATGGAAATGATATGTTGGCTGTTACCGTTCAACGAATCAAGACACTATAGGCCCTGTTCAAGAGAATTCACATCCACCTGCAAATTCAGAATGTGCATCTGTACCTTTATTGAATTTCGGTAGGAGTCGCAGGATACAAAGTAGAGAAAGGATGTACCCTTTCTGTTATCCCCAACAGGAAATGTAATCCACTAATCTACACTTCCTATGAAAATGTGTTCACCCAGGGAATCTTGTTCTGGCAGTAAACACTTACAAACTGATGAGAGAGCCTGGCCTGCTGATGCTGGGTGTAAAACGTTGCATTACCATGCCAGAGACACATGTTCATATTCTGAGCTTGCCGATTCCCACCCCTGGGCTGGTAGAGTCACAGATACACTATTGAGATAGCTCGGTTAGACTCAGTGGCATGGGGATAGCTCACCTGGCTGCTTGATAATCTGCTTCATTGAGGAATCTGGGTATGGATGACGTTGTCCGGTAGGCCCCCATTTCTCCCCCCCTTCCATGGTCAAGAAAGACACAACACAGTTCTTGGAGGAAAATGGCCGCAGCCATGTTTTATTTATTTCCAATTTTAGATATTAATCTTTATTGAGTCACCAATTACTTTTATATTTCATACTATAGATTGTTACCTATTCAATTAATACTGAGCAGCAGGTGCTGCAGGGAGGAAGCTCATACACCAGGCCCCAACACTGCCCCCAACTTTAGAAATCCCTTCTGGTGCAGGCCGAGGCATCCCTCTGAAGTAGCAGGACAGGTCATATGGCCAAGGTTCTGGTGACCACTCCCCATCAGGCATCGCTGACCTTGCAATCTCTGCTGCTGAGGCTGGATCTAGACCCCTTCCCTCCGTGCGGGTACAGGTCTTGTGGTCCACCATCCTCACGCTGACCAGGGGCCCCGACACCTTCGGGAGAACTGGCATCATCCCCTATTTTCCCGCTACTTCCCTCGTGTGCTTCTCCCACTCTCTGCCACAGGCCCTGTCTGACCTCCCAAGCCCTCTGCTCAACCCATTCCTTAATATTGTTTTAACATTGCCTAATAAACTATGTAAAACTTCACCTTGCAGCCGACCCTCCGGACCCACCACCAGGCACCGGTGGGTATGGTAAATGCTGTCATGTCTCAATACAATGCCCCCCAGGACCTCCATAAATACTCCCATTTCCTTGTTGATTTGCAGGGAAGCTCAGTTTAGTGCGGGCACCTTGTGTGCATGAGCCCAATGCTCCCTCATCAACAAGTGTGACCAGATGAGTATAATGCCGGACCAACAGCCCTTGATGGTCCGCAAGTCATCCTTCATTGCCAACAGCAGATTCACCGTTTTCCTGCAGCCCAGGTCTTCTCCACCCAAATGAATCAACAAGATTTGCAGTGCATTCCCTCGTTCAGCCTCACTTCTCAATCTTGGAAGCAACCCCTCCCAGAGCAGACCCTTGGTCCCCAATCACTCAATCCGGGTGGCCTCCTGTGGCAGAGACAGGTTGCTTCCCCCTGGCTGACCAACTGCACTCTGAGTTGCCCACCAGATGAATGCATGGCCATATATCCAAATACACATAAGGTCTTCCCTAGGTCCTGTAAGAGACAATAAAATATTACTGTAGGTGTGGTCTCACATAGTGCAGGAATGCCTGAGATTTACAGCGTCCCAGGGCCTGAATCTCAGAATCTGATAGAGTCGTCGCTGCCCCAGTGCGGAACGAATGGGTCCCATAATCCCCGGCGTGTAGCCCCAGCTCCTGGATAGCCTTCTGCAGGATGAACAGGAATTGGTAAGCCGTCACTGCACTGCCATCCTGGTGCCTGAAGAATGCCTTCCCGTTTGCAGAACAGCATGTCCGATATTCAGCCAGACTACAGGCTACCTGCCACCATTCTCTGGCTGGAGCCTTAATTTCATGCCAGCAGCCTTCTCCCCCTCTGTTCCGTCTTGGATCTGCGAAGATGCAGGAATACCCTGTTCCCTGCTGTCACCACATCCTGTGCCATCAGGCTTGGAATGCCCTGGTCCTTGGAGGGTTTTGTTAGCTCCGAAACCCTGAAGGCTCCACAGAAAGCGACCAGGAACATGGTGCCAAACAGCCAGGCTTCATGCTCATCCCTACAAACCTTGGACAAGACTCCCAAAATGACTTCTGACTTAACTGGTGTAATGGGCTGTCTGGCATCAGGAGTAGAGATAACCTCCCTATGCCAACCTTCTAATAGCTTCCTCACCTTAAAGGCACCCGTGGTGTCCGCCATCCCCATGTCTTTCATCACCCACGTCAAGCCTGTTAGGTGACATGCCACTGCTCCCGGCGACAGATCCTCTGCTCTCCCTACCATGACATATCTACAAAGATGATCAACCAGGACAGCTGAAACCTCCTGCCACCCCATGGCCTCCTGCGTGGCTAGGTAGCGTTCAACCCCCCGGCAGTACGCCTCCTTTGTACTGGGCGCAATGGAGTTACCTATGCATTTCCAAGCCTGTCGGTCACCACCTCCCATAGGAAGGGAGGCAGCTTCTGTGACTCCTTGTCCGCTCTTGGTGCCAGCCTGAAGAATATGTCCCACTGTGAATGAGATAAGGCATTGGCAATGCCGTTGTCAGTTCCTGGGATGTGTATTGCTTGGAATGTCATGTTAAGCGTCATACATTTTAAAACAAATACCTGCATCAAATCTCCCATTGGTCCCAATTGACACAACTATCTATTGATGGTATGGACCACCCCCGTGTTATCTGATCTGAAGTGCACCACTTGACTGCAGAATCTCTGATCCCAGATGCACAGGGCCACCACGACTGGGAAGAACTCCAGCAGTGTGATCTGCTTCCCTGCCCCAGTCTCCAGTCAGTCAGCTGGCCACTGCCCTGTGCACCATTGTCCCTGAAAATAAGCCCCAAACCCCTGACCACCCACTGCATCCGTGTACAGCTCCAAGGTTGTTCCACCCTGTGGCACTTGCCACAAGGCTGTCCCATTGAAGTGATCTAGGAGCATCTTCCAAACCTGCAAGTCCTTTCGGAACTGCTTTGTGACTCGTATCCTGTGATGGGGTCTTGTACAGCCAGCCCCCCTCCTAGCCAACTGTCACATGAAAGTCCTCCCCACCAGTATGACCCTGCATGCGAAGTTGATGTGCCCAGCTAACTGTTGTAATTCCTCCAGAGTGACTTTCTTGCTCCTCAATATCCTATGCAACAGAGACCAAAGTGTGGTCAGTTTGTCAAGCGGCAGGCAACATAGCCTGTTCCCGAAATCAATTTCTATGCCCAAGAAGGTGAGGTTGGTTCCTGGAGGTTCTGATTTTCCCTTTGCTAAAGGAACTCCAAACTCCCCGCACATGTGATGGAAGGCCCTGACAAGTCCCCACACACTGGAGAATCGGCTGGGCCCACAAACAAGAAATCATTGAGATAGTGTACTATGCCATCGGAGCCCACTGTTTGTGCAGTAACCCAATGCAAGAAAGTGCTGAAACTCTCAAACACAGCACAGGCCACCGAGCAGCCCATAGGCATGCAGTTATCCACATAGTACTCATTCTCGAACTTCATGCCCAGCAGTACCCCATCCTCCTGATGCACTGGCAATAGCCTGAGTTCAGACTCAATGTCCACCTTAGCCATCAGGGCGCTTGGCCCTGCTGCCTGCACCATATCCGCTGCCCAGTCGAACGACTGGTAGTGAACCGATGTGTACTGTTAGTCAATGTGATTGTTCAATGATTCCCCCACTGGGTGCGACAAGTGATTAATCTGCCTATATTCTCCCGGGACCTTCTTGGGCACCAGGCCAATCGGTGAAACCCTTAGGTTTGGCAGTGGTGGCCTGGGAAAGGGGCCACTCACCCGCCCAAGCCACCGCTCTTTTTCCAGTTTTCCCCCGGACAACATGCGGCAGGTCTCTGGCCAACTTCAAGTTCTCTCCCTCGTACTGCTGGTGAGGACCAGAGTATGGGATCCTGAAGCCCTCCAAAGACCCTGCCCCCAACAATTGTGCAGCTACTCTGTCTGGGTACTGGTCCAGCCATGGCTTAACCTTTTTTATCCATACCAGAGTGGGAAGGCTTGCCACTTGGAGGCTTCCCAAACCTACCTTGACCCACCCCTTCCCAAACCTCTCTCCCCTCATGGGGAGGAGCACTGCATAAAGGGGTGCTGTTGGCCACAGGCTAAGCGTGCATGTTTGAACCGGCAGCTGGTGCATCAGCAGGCCAACTGATTAGACGCGTAGCACATCTGGGAGGAGGCGCTGTCCCCTGCTCATGGTGCCAGGGCACAGATCAGAAGCCTGTTAGCAGTGTGCTGCACTCCCCCACCCTGCATCACATCTACCAACAGGGACATGTCCCGCTTGCCCCAGCTGATGACAGTCTACCTGCCATCTACGACAGAACTCCTCATCGTAATCCAGCCAAGCCGTACCGCCTTTCTTGCAATGCATCAAAGAGATGCAATGTATATAGTTAAGAATTTCCACCTCTTGTTTTTCATTGCCCTCCAACACCACCGTGGCATAGATTAAGAAGGCCATGACCCAGTTGTCATACGTGCGGGGAACTTTAACCTTTTTCTGGTCTTGGTCATCCCCTTTGTCCTTCTCCTTTTTCTTCTTCGTGTTTTCAACAGGGCGATTAAGGAGGGAAAAAATGGCTATGTTCCTAATCTGTTTCTTGATCTTGTCGGTTAAGTGAGTCCCCACTGGGGAGTCCAGTCCAGCATATGGGTTCACTGGTGGTGGAGACGGCGCTTTGTCTGGTGCCTGGCCTTCCAGCTCTGTGTCACTTCGCCGGGCGACCGGCAATGACCAATTTTTTAATCTCTGTCACTAGGTCAGCAACCACCCCCACCAGCTGTTTCAAGCGCTCATTGGTCGTGGCCCATAGACTGGTATCTGGCAAGGGCTGCTGTCCACCCAATTCCTCCCCTTCTGATACGTCGGGGACACTTCCGGTTTCGTCTCTGTCAGAATCCGGAGCGTCTGCCACTAGTGTACCCTTGACCTCGCTATCTGACGACTCCTCCCCAATTGAGGACTCTTCCCCCTCACTGCCCCCAACACCTACCTTACCTGGCTGGCCCCCACTTGGGGGCCTTCTAATACTTCCTTACCTGCCAGGTGGGAACGTTTCACTGGTGGCAGTGATTTCTGGCCACGTACCCTCTTTTTCCTGTTGGGTGTTGTGGACTCCTCCAGCCCTTCCAGGCATACCTGCAGCCAGGCTGCTCCATTCCTCCTATACGGGCTACGTAGCTTGTCTCCGGCAGCTGCCAGTGCTTTGGATGTGGGCAACCGCTTCCTGGCAGACATGTTCTGAAATGACAGCTAGTCCCCCCCCCCCCCAAGAAACATGATTAGTAAATAGTTGTGACCAGGCCTCCTGACATAGTCAGGGGGCCCCTTGCCTCCTCATTAGCTAGATTCATCTCCCTCGTTCAACCCCTGCCCCCCCCCCCAGTAACTGTAAGTGGGTTCCCAGACAACACCAGCAGTGTCTGGACTAGAACCGCCCTCCAGTCCCTGATGCACTGCTGCTCGGCTCCAGTGACTCGACCGCTGACCCTGAGGTGGTGTGAACCCATGTGGGGGGGGGCGGTAGAGGTGGACATATGCTCCTGAAGGCCACTGAGTGGCGAGGGGGATAATCCGGCCTGCTGCGGCAAGGCCTGAGCAGGATCCCCCCCCCACCCTATGAACCTGGGAGACCATAATATCCCCCCAATGACAGTACGTCATTTCTTTCCCTTCAAGTGCCCTCAACTGTCAGGCCCAAGCAGAATCCCCCCTCCTGCCGTGGAACCTGGGGAACAATGTGCCCAGTAGCAGCAGATCCCCTCACTGCCTTAAAAGCAGGCAGAATGCTTGCTGGGGTAGTGTACTTGTCATTTTTGAATTCAAATTCCCCTTATTTTTTTTTTGGAATGTTGGGATCCCTCAGTATTATGCCGTCTCACTTCCTTTGGATGAGTAGTGTGGGACTTGAACCTGGCTGTGCCGGCAGTCCCAGCCACACATAGCTTGTCACACTAACCGCCAGGCCACAGAGCCTGCTTGTGTAGTCTCCAATATAACTTTATGATTATGATGGGTAGATGCCATGAAGTAGGTGGCGATGCCTAACCATATGCATGTTGTAAAGCCCATTAGGACCTCTTCCATCCTTATCAAGGAGAGTGCTAACCCTCTCTCCTTTCCTACAACATGCTTACTTTTTCCCCCTAAACCGGGCCGTCCCAGCTGAAAGCCCACCCAAGATGGCCGCTCTCCTCTTGCGAGCATTCCCGTGAGGTCTGCAATGACTGTATGCCCAATAGGCCCAGACCTTGCAGGAAGCCTGGTGCAACATGATTATGCTACTTGGCCAATCCCCAGCCAACAAGCCCCGAGAAATGCTGGGACCCGTAGTCCTGACTGTAGACTGCCAGAACAACGCTCCTGAGCCGTTAGCCACCTGCGAGCCACTCCCAGGCTGCTCCCCTCCAGTGGACCTGAAACACGGCTACCAGCTGCTGCGCCGATAGCAGCCCCCACGGCTCCCAATAAGAAGCAGAACCACCAGCCGCTTCCGATCTACAGCGGTCCTAACAGATCCAAGGCCATGAGGTCCCATGTTCCTGGAACCTCCCAGACAGGCCACCTGCCAAAACAATCCCTCCTCGGACTCTGCTACTTGGGGGTGGGGGGCTTGATGAATGCTCGGGCTATGCAGACAAGACCCGGGGGAAAATCTAAGTGGATGCCATGAGCCGGAGCCGCAGAAAACTACCCCCTGTGATACTGCCCACTCACCTGCTGCCCAACGGGCAGAGGATCCTGGAAGCGGACACCCAAAAGCTGCGGGGACTCCAACAGCTCCAGGTGGACCCATCCGGCTAAGAGCTGTGGAATCATTATATACTGTCTATGTATTGGGGATCTGAAGAAGCGCTGACAATCTCTAGGGGAAGCTGTGAGAGGGCCATCCCCAGCTGCTGAAGGGAACGCCCTCAGGCCGCGTGGGAGCCAGCTGGCCCTCTCCCAGCCTTGGGCCCTCTGACTCAGGCTGCATCACCATGGAAGGCAGCAATTGCCTGGCTGGACTGCCCCAGATTGTGTGGGGGGGAGGGGCAGTAGCCTGGCTTGCCGTTCAATGCTTTGAACCCCTAGGCTTTGATCAATGAATCAGATGTTTCTAGGAGGCCACCCTCTCCAGACCCCAGCTACCTTACCTTAGTCGCTGAATCTGGGAGCTTGAGCTGTTGATCCAAGGCGAAAGAGCAAGAAGGTTGGAATCCAGCCTGCAAGCTAGTTTTATTCTTCTCTTCCCCTTGGACCCCCCCCCTTTTGGAGGGGCTAGCTGTGCCCTATCCCTGCCTATGTCCAGATACTACTGACCACTCCCCTGGGCTGGTCTCCAGCAGCCTCTGGTCATTGACCATGGAGAGGGGGAAGGGGGGCCCCCTGGACAAAGGGACAGCTGCTGCAATGCTTGGGCAGCCTATGCATTATGGGTGACTACATGATGTCTGCACCACTCCCCCTCATAGGCCAGTGCAGTACAGCAGTACTACATCAAAAAGAGAGACCCTACAGAGGTAAGTAATAGGTCTCGGTGGCAGGAAGACTCTAGTACTTCCCCACACGCCAGTGACCAAATGTATGGCCCTTGGGATCCCTGTCCCCATGTTGGAGAATGTGGAGTTAAGGCCCACTATGGGGAGAAAGTTGCAGGGATGAAAGGGAGAGGCATCTAAAGGAGGACAGGTGCTGAGTGGCAGTACTGGGATGGGAACAGAGGCTGAGGTAAGCCAGACTGACCATGACAGACCGTGTGTTGGGGGGGCAGACCAAAATTATGTATAAGAGAGAGGTCCAGAAAGAGTTAAGTACTTGCTACCCTTCCTCACTGTGAGCTACAGCACATACATTTGGGAGTCTGTGACATGATTAGGGAAATCACGATAACACAGTATGATGATACATCATGGTAAGTCTCACAGACAATTTACTATTATAAAAAAAAAAACAATATCACAATTATCATACAGCATAGTATACCATGCTGTACTGTTATAAACTGTCTTGCATGTCTAATCTCAGCTGTTCAGGCAGTACAGCATGTTCCTCTTCAGGGAAAAGTGAGATTCCACATTAAAACAACATGAAGTCTTGCTGTATTCTGACAATTTGCAGTTAGCTCCAGCTCTTGAACTGCCCCGGAGAGTGAAGGGTTAAATTCTATGCCAGGCATAGAATGTTGGGCTCGAGCTCAGTTGAAAACTCTTGTGTCCTTTTGAAACCAAACCGTAAGATTCTTTACTCCGCCTCACTGAACAGTCGCTCCAGAGATTTCTCCTTCTGCTCTGTTCTATCACGGTTAAAGTTTCGGTTTTAGTCCGATTTTCATTCCGTTTTTTGGTTCGAGACTCTGTCTGTGGTACCGTAAGTACTTAGATTGGTAGCTGTTGTGTGGAAATTGTAAAATTTTTCTGATCGGTTCGGCTGAACCGATCTTGTAGTAAGATCTTAAAAAAAAAAGAAAAAGTTAGTATGTGGTTACCGGTCCGTATCGGTTTAAAAAAAAAAACTAATTTTAGCATTTTTTTCCATCACCTGTGACACGGTGAGAAACCGATAGGGGAGTCTTGCCTGGCAGTTGCCATATAAAGGGTAAGTTTGGTTAGGTTGGCCATGTCTGACAAACCGGGTCTTTGCTAAGGCCGATCCCCACACCACCTGTGTTTACTGTCTGGGGTTTGACCACCTCGAATCAGACTGCAGAATTTGTAAGAATTTACCTAAGTCTACCCTGGAGAAAAGGATAGGTAGACTTAGGGATAAGGAGGCCGAGAAATCCGCTGACCCGGAAGGCCAGCCTGGTTTGGTTCCTACAGAACCAGAAGGAGTGCCCTCTGACCAGGGCGATACTTCTTCGGGCAAGAGGAGAGCCGATCCTGAGGGATCAGTTCCTACAAAAAGAAAACAAAAAGATAAATCGGCCGGTTCGGATCCAGAACTGCATGTTCTGACCACCAA
The DNA here is from genome assembly GCA_016271365.2 of Neoceratodus forsteri. Taxonomy (NCBI): domain Eukaryota; kingdom Metazoa; phylum Chordata; order Ceratodontiformes; family Ceratodontidae; genus Neoceratodus; species Neoceratodus forsteri. The sequence continues at coordinate 246,384,393 of CM057451.1, forward strand.
AGAAATAGCCAAAACGATTCAGATTGTGGAATCGCTTCGTCTGGTTCTGACCGATCCGGCACTTTCTGGCAGGGATTTGGTTCAGTCGGTTCCCCCAGTTCAGGTTTATTCCCCTGAAGATTTTTATGAACCGGAGTTTGATGAGGAGAGGGATTTTGAAGAGCATGATTACGACGGTGAAAGTCTGGATATGCCTGTGGAACCGGACATCTCCCCAGACAGACCTTCTGGTGTTTCCCCTCCTAGGCTTTCTGAGTCTCCTCCCCACTTTCTGTTCTACAGAAAAGTGGCTCAAACCCTCCAGCTTCCTATTGAGGAGGCTGTAGAGGATCAAGAGGAGCCTGACTACATAGAGATGATGGACATCCCAGAGTCTAAGAGACTGTCTATTCCCCTTCATAGGTCATTTGGGAAACAGGCACAAAAAATTCTTAGGTCTCCCAACTCTGTACCTCCTGTTGACAAGAGAATGGACAAGAGGTACACCTTGTCAGGCTCGGATACGGAATTTCTTTACCAACAATGCATGCAATTTCATGCTTCTGTGGACTCCAGTGATGTGTCATCAAGAGTCATGGCTACATCTGTGGCTCTTCGGAGAATGGCTTGGCTCCGATGTACTAGCCTTTTGCAGGACACCTAGGCTAAGGCCATGGATTTCCCTGTAGTGGGTAATTCTCTGTTTGGGGAGCAAACAGAGAATTACATGAAGAAAATGGATGAGTACAGGACCATTTACTGTATAGGAGTGCCCAGGCCAAGGAGAGGCAGGCAGCTTCTCAGAGGCAGCGCTAGGGGCAGGCCTTTTCACAGGCCTTTCTACCAGGCGCAGGCCTCCTGTTACTTTTCTCAGAGGGGGTTCTTCAGAGTGAGAGGCAGAAGGGGGATAAGCAGGGCTGCATCCACCCCTCAGCCTAAGGCTCCTGCCAAGCAGACACCCTGATGTGTCAGCCTGGGTCGACTCCCCCATTCCAGTTGGAGGCAGGCTGACTTACTTTGTCCAGGACTGGATGTCTGTTACCTCAGACAAGTGGGTCCTGGAGGTTGTAAGCCAGGGGCTGGTTCTCAGTTTCAAAAGTTTTCTGAAACTGAGACCCAGATCCTTTCCACCTGCAAATACTTCAGAAACCCTTGCTCTAGAGGCAGAGGTTTTGTTTCTACTGGCTTTAAAGGCCATAGTGAGAGTTCCTACTCCATACAGGGACAAAGGTTTATACTCCAGGTACTTCCTTACCCCCAAAAAGACAGGGGAGTGGCGACCCATCCTAGATCTAAGATACCTAAACAAGCACCTAATAAAGCCAAAATTCAAAATGGTAACTCTGGGAACAATTCTTCCCTCTCTGAGGCCAGGAGACTGGCTAGCCTTCCTGGACCTCAAGGATGCCTATTTTCACATTCCCATCAGGTGCTCCCACAGAAAGTACCTCAGGTTCGAATTGCCCTCAGGCCATTATCAGTTCAGAGCAATGCCCTTCGGTCTAACCTCAGCTCCAAGGGTGTTTACAAAGTGCCTAGTAGTAGTGGTGGCCTTTTTAAGAAGGAAAAGGATTTCTATTTTTCCATATCTGGTGGGCCAGTCTCCAGACCAAGTCAAGTCAGATCTGCAGGTTACCCAGCAAGTTCTCACTTCCCTGGGGTTCCTTCTCAGTCTCCCCAAGTCAGTTCTTGAACCAGTACAGCTCCTCACTTTTATAGGAGCAGAGCTGGACACCCTTAAGGCAAGAGCCTTCCTTCCTTTGGAAATGGCAATAGCCATCTCTCAGCTGGCCTCTTCCTTTCTCCCCCTGGTTCTCGACCAGCAAGGCATTTTCTGCAGCTTTTGGGCCACATGGCAGCTTCCTCAGCAGTGGTCCAAGGGGCCAGGTTTCAGATGAGGGACATTCAGTTCCATCTGAGAACCTTTTGGTCCCAAAGGAAAGATCCTCTTACCAAGCTAGTTCCTGTTACTCAGACCTTAATTCAGGCCCTTCAGTGGTGGCAGGACCTGGACAATCTGAGGCAAGGTGTTCCATTTGTCCCTCAGACTCACTCTGTGGTTCTTACCACAGATGCTTCCCTTTTGGGGTGGGGAGCCCATCTGGGGGCTCTCACGGCCCAGGGACTGTGGTTCCCTCAGGAATCCCTTCTTCACATCAACCTTCTGGAGCTCAGGGCAGTACTTCTTGCCCTACAAGCTTTCTCTCAGTCAGTACAGAACAAGGTGGTTCAGGTCAGGACGGACAACACTACCACCATGTGGTATATCAACAAGCAGGGAGGCACTTGGTCCATGGCCTTGTGCACGGAGGCCATGAAAGTAAGGTCCCTGACTTATTCCCTGCAGACCTCTCTAGTTGCAGTCCACCTCCCAGGAAAGGACAATGTAATAGCAGATGCATTGAGCAGGATTTCCCAGGGCCAATACGAATGGTCTCTGGATCCTTTGGTGTTGAAGGTGATCTTCTCAAGGTGGGGCACTCCGGAGATAGATCTCTTTGCAGCCCCAAACAATCACCAACTTCTGTTTTGTTGCAGACCCCCAGTCTTGGGTTCAGTCCCTCTGGATGCTCTAATTTTGAACTGGGAAGGGAAGTTTCTTTATGCCTTCCCTCCTTTTCCTCTGTTGTTCAAGGTTCTAGTCAAGGTAAGGTCACAACCATGCAAAGTGATTCTGATTGCTCCAGACTGGGCCAAGCAGCCTTGGTACCCCCTGTTGGTATCCTTGGCAGTCCATCTTCCCCTGTCTCTTCCCAGGAATTACAATCTGCTAACATCCTCTCAGGGGAGGATTTGTTACCCCACTCTCCAGTCACTCATTCTCAAGGCATGGCTCTTGAAGACTTAGAGTATGCAGATTTACATCTGTCCCAAGGAGTTCTGGATATCCTCAAGGCTTCTCGAAAGCCTGCCTCAAGAAAAACCTATAACTCCAAATGGAAAAGGTTCAGTATTAGGTGTTCCAAGAAGCACATTTCCTCAGACACTGCTGAGTTGTCTACAGTTCTGGATTACATAGTTTACCTTAATAGCCTAGGCCTCAAACCAGCTACTCTCAAAGTTAATTTGTCAGCTATTTCTGCTTTCCTGTCAGTGGGGAAATCATCCTCTCTGTCATCTCACACTGTATTCTGTAAATTTTTCAAAGGATTGCTTCATACCAATCCCCCTTTTAGGGATCCTGCTCCTGCCTGTGATTTGAATATTTGTGTTGCTCAGCTGATGCAACCCCACTTCGAGCCTATGTCCTCAGCAGAGTTCAAGTACTTGACTTGGAAAACTGTGTTTTTGGTTGCTGTTACTTCTGCCAGACATATCAGTGAACTGCAAGCCCTGCCAGTGGAGCCTGATTTCATTTCTTTCCATAGGGATAAGGTGGTCCTTAGAACCAATAGAAGGTTCCTACCTAAAGTGGTTTCTGATTTCCACTTAAACCAATCTATGTCTCTTCCTGTGTTCTTCACTGATCACACCTCCTCAGGGGAATGGAGGCTACACAGTTTAGATGTTAAAAGGGCCCTTAGTTACTGCATAGAACGTACAAAGGGTCACAGGTTTGACTCTCTCCAGTTATTCCTCACTTATGGGGAAGTAGGTAAGGGAAAACCTGCCACCAAGAGAACCATTGCCAGGTGGATTGTGTCCTGTATTTAATTCTGCCATGAAAAACTGTGAAAAACTGCACCCTCAGGTCTGAGGGCGCATTCCACTAGAGGTACAGCTGCATCTCTGGCTGCAGTTAGGGATATCCCCTTGTTAGAAATCCGTCAAGCAGCCACTTGGAAAACAGTTCATACCTTCACCAAGCATTATTCTCTGGATATCCAGGCTAGGAGTGATGCTAGGTTTGGCACAGCAGTACTTCAGAGCCTATTCCTATAGTAGATTCTGTCCCTCCTCCTTGGAAGTACTGCTTGGTAGTCTGCAGATTGTCAGAATACAGCAAGACTTCATGATGTTTGAAGAAAAAATTACTCACCTTAGTAATTGTGTTTCTTCTAATGGAGTCTTGTTGTATTCTGACCTCCCTCCCTGTCTCCCCTCTCAGAACCTGTTTTGGGAAGTGGGTGGGTAGGTGCAGTGTTGCACCCCAGGGGTGTCTTTAGCCTACTCTTGTTGTGTTGGGTGCTTTGGATTTGTTTAATTAAGAGTTTTTAGTTCTTATTACCTGGTTTTGGTTCTTTGGGTTTCCTGACTTGAGTCTTTTAGGGAATCCAAAGTCTTTGTGCAAGTTGGCTACTAGGAGTTTTTACAATCTCCACATTTTATAGTCAGTGAGTTTTAGCTCATAAGACTCTGATGGTTTGGTTTCAAAAGGACACAGACAACGTTTTCAACCGAGCTCGAGCCCAACATTCTATGCCTGGCATAGAATTTAACCCTTCACTCTCTGGGGCAGTTCAAGAGCTGGAGCTAGCTGCAAATTGACAGAACATAGCAAGACTCCATTAGAAGAAACACAATTACTAAGGTGAGTATTTTTTTCTTCTTCATCCTTCCCAAACAGATTTTTACTATTTTTTCATAAAATTAGAAATACAGATAACGATCATTATAATTAATATATTGAGATATTTTTTTATAATACTCAAAGTTTGATATTGTAACATTACCAGAAAGGGGTTGAATGTCATAATAGCGAGTGAGGAACGGCGACGTGTGATAACGGTGCCAAACTCACATCAGGATCAGTTTTAAAAAGTCTTTTTTGTAGAGGGTTTTGATTCTGCACCCCCGCTAAAAGATTACTACTTGGGGTACAATTGGGATGGGGGAACTGGGACGAATTGTGTCTGCGCTGTGGTTCCATCGCTGTTCTTATGCATCACCGTTCCTCACTCACAATCTTCATGGGCTACCCTAGACATGATCATAGTTTTCTGAATACTAAAGGGGATAGATAGGGTAGAGTATAGGCAGATGTTTGAGCTGGTGAGTACAAGCACAATTAGAGGGTATGCATGCTAATTGAGTTAGTTAGAATAAGAGGTGCATTTTAAAGCAATAATTCACACAGAGTATTTAACATGTGTAATAGCCTACCCAGCCAGGTTGCGGAAACTAGCACTAACTGGAGCATTAACATATACCTTTCCCAAGTTTACTTAGAAAAGTCACAATTTAGGCCGGCCTGTCGGCGCAGCAATTGGATTTGCGCTTGTGATGCCGGCAACTCGGGTCTGGGAATGGACTTGGGTCACTGGAAGGCCAGCCAGGAGAATGGCTTGAGTATCCCACAACAGCATGCCTTCTCCGGGGAGGAGGGGCCAATGCCTGCAACTTGCCAATTCCTGCAACTTGCCTGACCCTGAGCGGAGGCTCAAGGTACAGCAGGCCTTGTTTGTGGGGGGGGGGGGGGCTGGCCGTGATGCGTGGGGGACGTTGGTGCATAGTGCCTTGACATCAGGGCGCACACCACGTGAGGGGAGGAAACTGGAGGAAAATCAGCTTTCCATCGACAGGAAGACGGGGCACTAGGAGTGTACTCTCGATGTGCCACCACCCGCCCAGACCACCTTGCCCAACAAAAAACAAGTAAGTGTATGGGGTGTACGAGCCCCACCTTGTTCCCTGCATGGGGGGCATAATCGCGACTACATGGGGCATAAGGTCAGTGGTAGGTTGGGTGGTTGGCAGAGGGGGATGACTTCCAGGTGCTCCCGAAGGGTCGGAGATGGAGGGCTAGTAGGAGGGAAAAAATAGAAAGTAAAAAAAAAAGTCACAATTTCATGTGAATTTCTTTTTTCTGTTAAGCATGCAGCTTTTTAATAACTAGTTTACTAGTTTTAGCAATTTCTAGAGAACTCGGCATCACAACTGAAATAGCTCTCAGTAATACTCAACACACATTTATTGAACATGGCACCATTCAGTTGTTAGTAATATGGAACCTCTTATAGGTGCAGTGGACCCCAGAAGAGCTGATGAAGGAACCAATCATATTTGGGGATTTTCCGGATGTGAATATTCCGATCAACAGTAGAGTCTATCAGCATATCGTGGATCATAAAAAGCTCACCACTGTACTGGAGGAGTATCAGATGAGGGCAGATGCAATGGGAGTAAAGGTAATGTATATATTCAGATTGCTTTATAATGCTCTAGTGTTCAGGATAAAATGAGTTATGTTTTATGTAGTTGCAATGCCTCATTATGAAAATGCTTCAAATCTATGTAAGGCGAAGGTGGACAGAGGCTGTGTAGTCGATGTAATATATCTAGACTTCAGTAAGGCTTTTGAACTGTACCACATGGATAACTGAGACAGCAGTGTGATATGGAGCCCACAAAGAGTACAGGAGGTGGATGGCAAATTGACTGGCAGTAAGGAAGCAGAGAGCAGTGGCAGATGTTCACCATTCAAAGTAGAGAGGTGTTCTGAATGGAGTTCCTCAGAGGCTGGTGCTGGGTACATTCCTCTTACCATATCTACCGTATTAATGAACTGGAGGAAAGGAGGTCGGCACTGCAGCAGTCTGCTGATGACACTAAACTGGCAAGAAAAGTGGACACAGCGAAGGCAGGGGATGAAGTGCAAGGGGTCCTGTTTACATTGGGGAGTTTTACATTTTAACATGGGGAAGTGTTAGGTACTACTAAACCTTCAACTGAGGAAGATCTAGGGCTGTTTGCGAAGTCAGGCAGGTGATGTGCTGCAGCTGTTAAGAGCTGTTGAGTTGCTCTGTGATACTGTTTATGAAATGTGCAACTAGTGTACCTGAGTATGTTGTGCATGTCTTTCTGTGGACTGTTTGTAAAGAGAATTGTATAGACTATGGTCGTACCTGTAAAAGGGATTGTGTCCCAGAGTGCTAACCTGTTTACAAATCAAATCAAATCTAGGAGTGAGGTTAGGAGCAGGTCAAGGAAGGTGGTCCTCTTCCTGTTCAAGGCCTTGGGTAGACCACACTTGAAGTACTGTGTCCAGTTCTGGTCACCACAGTACAGAAAGGATATTGAAGGGATTGATAGGGATCCAGCAGAGGCCCACTAAGTTGATTAGTAGTTATAGGGGTGTGCTATGTGAAGAAACTGGACGTGTTGTGCTCAAAGTATGCAGCTTGGAGAAAAAAAGGCAGTGAGGGGGACATGCTCAAACTGTTCCAGATATACAGGCTGGAATTCACATAGGTGTTTAAGCTGGTGAGTGGAAGTGGAACGAGAGGATGCACTCAAATCTTGGGGGGCAAGGTTAGGGAGAACATTAGAAAGCATTTTTTTTTCATTCTTTGGTAACTGGGTAAGGTACACTAGGCACAAGTGCCTGTTTTCAGGGGTGACCCAGGAGCACTGGAGAGGTTAAGTGACTTACTCAGGGGCAAACAGTATGCAAGTGGAGGTTGTGGGACTCAAACCCAGGTCTGCTGGATTACCAAGATCATTCACAGCTTGTTACTCTAACCTCTAGGCTATACTGCCAGCCTACATTTCTTCACACAGAAGGTGATTAACACGTAGACCAGCCTCTTTTATACAACTGTCATCAGTAAAAAGGAAAAAAGGGAAAGGATTATAGAAAATATATGAAATATAGACTGAACTGCGTCTAAATCTCACTTTTTTTTTAAGTTTTTCAAATGGTGTCAGCGTCCCATATTCCTTTTGATAGCCTCCTAAGTATCTAGGGTATGCACAACAAAATCATTCCTATTTAGTTGAGCTACATTGCCTGCAAACTGCCACATCCTGGTAAGCCTGCAGTGGGAGTTTTGTAAGGTCATCTTCTTCAGACATGATCTAGGTGGATCCCCCAGTCCCCAGCTCCCATTCCTGAATAAGTCTCTGTTGCACTACAAAGAGATAAACTGTGAGATCCAGGTGTTTCAGTTCACGCTGAGCTGTAGTCTCTTTGAGTTTGACAAGCTAGGCCTTTAAGCACTTTTTTATCCATTTAAACTCTGTACATTTGAATACAATGCATTTTTAAATCAGTCTTGGCCAGATATAAGGGGAACATCTGAAGTGGATATAAGACCCTTAGGAGAATATTTACTTTTCCTAGATTTATTCTGCCCATCAATAAAATAGGTGGAATCTGGCAGACCTTCAGCCCTTTCTTGGTGGTTGTAGGAGCACCCACCATTTCCGATACCCATCTGCACTGGACCACCCTGTTTCCAGACTTAGGAGCATCTATGGTGCTAATCACTGTCCCTATGACATCAGTGTGGCCCTGGAATCAGTGATGGCATTGGGGGGTGATGTGATTGCCAGCACCAGTATCTGTGCAGGCCTCAGTGTCAATGCCAGAGCTTGTGCCACTTTCATTGCCAATGGAGCTGTCAGCGCCAGTGTTGGTGCGGGCCTCTGTGCCAAAGCTACATGCACTGCTGTCATTGGTGTTATAGTCTTCATTGGTTTTGGCGTAGGCTCTGGGTCCAAAGCGTTCCCAGCAGCAAGGCACTCCAGAGACTGGCCAGTCATCATCTGGGCCAGGACTCCCCCCAGGCACCCATCCATTAGGCAGCACTGGCATTGGTGCAACTGGGATGGGAGGCCTCACTTGCTCCTCCTTTCAAGTGAGGACTTCAGGTGGGCCACAGGTTCTGAGACTAGGCACAGGTTCGGCAAATAACAGTCCACCAGTGTACCTTTTATGCTGCCCTCTCTGGTGCCTTATTCCCTTTTTCATACGGTGGCTGAGACCCTCAAGCCTCTGGGACATTGTCCCAGTAGTAGTTCCATCAGTGACTGGAGATCTTTCAGTGCTGGCTCGGGAGGCTAACCTGGCACTGTTTCCAGTGTAACTCGCAGCTCCCTCCTATGGCAGGGCCTGGCTCTCACTGTGTTTTTGTTATTTTGTTACTAAAACAAGTTATATACATCTAGCCTGTCTCCATGTGGCCTCTCAAGTGCAGGTAAATTGTCTTCTTGGCCTGTTCTCCCTCGATATCCTCCTCAGATAATAACAGATCCTTAATCCATATCTCCTCTGCTGCCAAATGGATACTCTTGTAGTGATTTGTGAGGGACATGCAGGAGGTTGTGGACTGGCTCTGTTTAGAGGGCTAATACCCTAATGCCATGTCATGAGGCTTCTTGGCATTGCCCAATCAGGACACAGTAATCCATCCCTGGCATACTTTACTGGGAGAGGCTACCATGGGGTCTGAAGGTAGTCTTTCACAACACCACCTCCTCCAAGGGGCTTCCTGACTAGGTATTTAGGTCTGATTTAGTCTTCTGAGGAGATCAGTCCCCCCAACGTGGGATTGACATTCCTCCTGATGCTGACAGAGAGCAGACCTGTATCTGCAAGTGGACTGTATCCCCCATTACTGGAATCTAAGCAGATGGATGCTTTGGGGAGGAAGATGTTTACTATGGCCTGGTCATCCCTGACCATAGCATCACACCAAACCCACATGATGGCTTACTAGCGAGGCCTGTGGTCTCAGATGCAAACCTTGTTATCTGAAATACCTGCAGGTGACAATGTGTGGGCCAAAAAAACAAGGTGCTGCATCAGTGTGTGAAAACAAAACAAAATGGTAATATTAAAGGCACACTGAAAATAGAAATTATAGTTAAAATTGACAATTCAACCACATGTCTTCTTCAGGAATTATCTAAAAGAGAAAAAAAGCAGTTAGTTGGTCCGCCTTGGCATAGTTGCTAAGGGCATGGAGGCAGTTTGGCACCAGAGGTGGACATCTTAAGATGCCTTCAAGGTGGCCTCTTGTTTACCATCTAAGGAACCAAGATCATTTCAGATACCTACAACTTAGAACACACATATACACACTTAAGAAATTACAAGAATTGAAACCCGAAGTAAAGAATCTCTTGGAGGTCATAGCATCTATTCAGGACGGAGCCCTTGCGAAGGGACACATATCAGCTTTTTACAGAGCATTAAAGCAGCTGCACCCTAGACAATCCCTTAGAATTAAAAATAAGTGGGAGCAGGAAATGGGACTAAACATAACAGAAGAGGAGTGGAGGGCAATATTCCAGATTGTAAATAAAACCACACTATCACCCAACTGGCGCGAATTTGCCTGGAAAATAAGAATCAGGTACTTTCATACACCTGAAAGCTTAAGCAAGTGGGATACAGGAATAACCTCACTTGGTTGGAGGTGATGTGGTGTCCAAGTGGCTCATCACTCCCATATTTTTTGGGAGTGTGATGCTATACATCCTTTCTGGCAGGGGATCTCCAGAATTCTGGAGAATACATTCTCCTGCAACGCACAACTAACAATTAAGAACCTAGTTCTGGGAATACCTCCTGATGAAATTAAAGGAGCCGATGGTATGTACCTCTGGGGGGTACTATTGGCAGCAACCAATAAGTCAATCACTAAAAAATGGCTCTCCCTGGATGTGCCTGACTTACCCCTTTGGCACTGTATTATAAAAGAAATAAGAGAAATGGAGGAATTAACATATAAGATAAATAACAGGGTGAACATATATGTGAATAAATGGACCAGATGGGACCTAGCTACGGGAACCTAGAGTGGCCTGAGGGTCGGGGGCAGAGGGAGGGAGGGAGACATGGGAAGAAAGGAACATAAAAAGACTATAATAAAACTGGGGAATGAGTAGAAATAAGCTGCTGTCTCTGACTTTATCTTATAGCTAGAAGAAGAATATATATCCCAGAAAAGAAAATGAATTACGTTTGGGAAACTCAACTAACTTTGAACCAATGTTATACATCGCTTATGAAATCTGTAAATATTTGCAGTATGTATGGCTTGTGATGGTACGCAGACTCTGGAGTTTCAATAAACTTGAATTATAATTAAAAAAAAAGGTGACCTCTTGTTCAGGAGCATCTGGTCACATGCCACAAGGCCTTAAATGCCCCATTCTGAGGGGATTCCATCTTCTTGCATTGGGTGGTGTGGCAGCTGCTGGAGCCAGCTACCCCTCCTGTCCTTGGAGATCAGCCACACTCCCCATCTTGCCTACTGCTGAGGATGACCCATGAAGTCCCATGCCTTGGTTTTCCCCTGCTGAGGACTGAGGCTTCATACCTCTAAGATTAAGCCTGCTTCTCCTTCTGGGAAGCTTGCTACTCAACCAAAGAGAGTGGCTGTATGAAGAAGCATGATTCTTGGAAGATGGAAAAGTTACTTACCATAACTACAGATCTTCACGAATATTTTCTCCACACTCACCTGTCCACTGTCCCCCTCTCTTCTATGGGGATGCAGAGCCTGGGCTATTGGCTCCAGTGGCTCACCCTCTTGGGCAATGCCCAGTCTAATCTCAAATCTGGATTGGGCTCCCAGTGTGGCATATGGGTTTAACACCATTGCCGTGACCAGCCAACAGAAATGTCGGTGTGGCCTTATAGCTATATGCCATCAATGGTTTCTCTCTAGACACCACTGTATGAGGCCCTATTTCCCAAGGAGCCATTTCTCATATCTAGTGTTTTTCTTTTTAGGGCTAGGACACGCGTTTTACTTTGTTTCCCAGCTAGACTACTGAAAATTCTAATTTTGGTACAACAAATCTAGTGTTCCTTCTCTAGCAAAACACAGTTTTCTATGTGTTTTTTTTTTCACATACGTTCTAAAAATTTTCTCTACCTGGTATTTGAGATGAAATACTGATTAAGCAAAATCATTTTTTAAACATTGCTTTTTATGTGCATTTAACACCAAACCAATTAAATTCTAGCCCTGTTTTGTCAAGTTGACCTCATTTTTATGTTGGCTAGCACCTGCGCGCCAGCCAACATCTTGCAGTAGTTGCAGATTTCGGAGGTGCGTCCGTGTGGGTGAATGCAGGGCACACTTTAGTAGGTGCGTCCTTCATACCCCAATAAGCCAGCATGCAAGCACTGACACACAAAATATGCTAAGTGGTCATGACATGTAAGGAAAGTGCTGCTGCAATGAGAGACAAGCTTGTCATGCAGCGGCACAACACGCCTCCCGACGTGCCTTTCCTGATGAAGTATTTCAATAAACATGGTGGCAACTGCCGCTGCCTGCCGCACGATGCCGACTTCAGGGGTGCCCAGTTCCCCTGTTGGCATGCTAAATAACCCCCCCCCCAAGACTGTGTGGCACACTGGGAGCCCACCCCAATGTGCTTCCCTGAAATCAAAGCTGACCGTTGTCGGCATGTTCCACCCTGCCTCCATTCTGTGCCACACTGTGAGCCTACCCCAGTGTGGCCAACATCACCCCCACAAAGTCATGGGGCACACTGGGAGCCCACCCCAGTGTGCAGAACAGTTTTACACACCTGTAAAAAGGAAAACTGTCCACAGTGTTCTTTTTCTTTTTTCTTTTTTTAAGTACCTGAAAGAAAAAAAGCGTTCCTGCGCTGTCTGTGGCACCCCCCGTAACCTGCACCACCCTCTGCGTCCCTACCTTCCCACACCCCCGACCCCATACTTACCTCTGGAGCTCGGGCACGATCTTCGGTAGACCAGGAACACGCCTGCACTTTTCAAAGTCGATCATGAGCTGAAGAAATGCCGGTAAGCTGTATAATGGCATAAATAGGCTTTTCAACCCGGTGCATATCTCAGCCATTTTTTGGAATTTTGCCTCCACATTTTCAACATGGGGTGCTTGGGACCCCACCTCATGAACACATGCACTGTCATCTCGTTAGTCAGCCCCGAAAGGTCATTTCGCAGTCACTGCGCAAAATCACCTTTTGGGACTGATTAACTGAATAACAATATCACTGCTCATGAGGTGGGGTCCCAAAAACCCTATCTTGCAAATTTGTTGGAAAAATTCAAAATAATGACCGTGTTATGAGCGTACGTTGCGCAGTTTCAACACATACTTGTAACTTTAATAATTTTTAATATTTTCACTCCAGATTTTCAACATTGCCATTTTTTCATACTTCCTTATGAAAAGTACAGCTGTCATGTTTCACATCCTGCCTGAACTGTGTTTTCGCACATGTGGCGCACAATGGCGCGGTCGCTGTGCGAAATGAATGTTTAGGACACATTAGCAAAATCACAGTGACACTGTTCATGAGTGGAGGTCCTAAAATGCCTATGTTGAAAATTTGGTGAAAAAAGTACCCCAAATAATTGTGTTACGGGCGTGCAATGCGCAGTTTCTATACACGCTTGTGACGTCACCAATTTCTCATATTTTCACTCCAGATTTTCACCATTGTCATTTTTGTATACCTCCTTAGGAATACTACAGCTGTCATTTTTCACATCCTGCCCGAAATGTGTTTTTGCACGTGTCACATAACAGTGCGGTCGCTATGGGAAATCAATGTTCGGGCCAGATTAACAAAATCACAGTGACACTGTTCATGACTGGAGTTCCCAAAATGCCTATGTTGAAAATTTGATTAAACAAATCCTCAAAATAATTGTGTTACGGGCGTGCATTGCACAGTTTCTACACAAGCTCGTGATGTCACCAATTTGTCATATTTTCACTCCAGATTTTCAACAATGCCATTTTTTTTACACCTCCTCATGCACAGTGCAGCTGTCATTTTTCACATCCTGCCCAAAATGTGTTTTCGCACCTGTGGTGCCAAAATGCACACTCGCGGTACAAAATCACCTTCCGGCAAACAAACTCATAGTGCCACTGTTCATGAGGTGGGGGTTACAAACATCCCATGTTGAAAATTTGGAGTGAAAATACCAACAAATGCCCTGGGCATTAGGATTTCCACCCGTAATGCCCCATCCTGCACAGACTGACAAGCGTCTCAGGTGTGACTTGGCATTGTTGGCTGTAAAGCTTATGCCATTCCACCCCCACCCTGCGGCCACACAGGTGTCAAGTTGTGCTTTGGACTGTTCGACCCCAGTGTTCACCCCATTCTCCTACACTGCACCCATGTCAGTATATTTCCTTATAGAATGGGGTAAGCGTAAGGCCTGAGGAACCCAAGGCACATTGCGGCACTTGTCGGTCTCTGCGGGGTAGGGCGAGGTGAAATGGCATGCGCGTTATGGCTAATGACCCAAAGGCACACCCCAATGTCTGTCACTCTATGCGTGGTGGGTCTGGGGTTGGTGTCACTTCAGTACTTCACTGCCAATCCTATTATGCATCTCTCTAACACCTACATTACTAATGTCAGTACCAGCAAGCCAACATTTGGCATTGACAAATGCTTGTTGGGTTTCAGGACAACAGAGGTACATACCCAGCCTCATATTTTCGTTTCTTTTTTTCAGTCTGTTGGTTTCTGGGTGGCATCCCCCCCGCCATGTGGAGTGATCAGTCATCATATTTCTGAACCCGTTATGGCATCAGCTGTAGATGCGAGGTACCATTTTTTTCTGCCTGTCACCAAGACATCTGGTTTCTAGCAGAGCCTCTTTGTGCACTGTCCCTCAAAATTTACTGTCCAGTGGGCACTGACCAATGGGATTTCACACATTTATTACTCTCCAAACATATGGCTGTCCTGCATTGATGGAAGAAACACCAATACACACTGACTGCTTTATTGCTTGCCATAAGCAGATTGCTCTGGGCAGACTTGGACTGTTACTGTGTTTCTTTGGATGCAGTACATTCTGCCTGACAGCATTATCTTATTATCTTCCAGTAATTAATCTCCATAGATGTCCACTAATGGGTTAGAGCTGGAGAAAGTAGAACCCCACAAGAGCCAGACCTTTTCTGGTGCAAGCTGGTAGTGTGAGTAGGCCCCGTGCATGTCACTGCACACGGACACTGGTATACAGCTGCAGCAGTCATCAACCACCTCAGTTCTTTTTTTCCTGCCATTGAGTGTATAGCATCTCCTTTGCTCTCCTTGTCAGGGCCAGAACTTCACTATCTACGTGGTGACAGTGTTCAGTTCTTTGTTTTTAGTTTAACATTCAATAGACTTGGCCAGCCCAGTGATGTGGAGGGCTGAGGCACTGGATGCCTAACCTCCAACAATGCCGGTGTTCCAGGGTTGGCCAGTGGGGGAGGACAAGGAGCTGGATTGAGCAGCTGCAAGGCAGCTCTCCTCTCCAGCAGAGGGATGTGGGTTTCTCTGGCTCTTGGCTGCCACCCAGTGGAGGCTAAGTGGCAGCACCAAGCCATAAGGAGCCAGGCACTAGGCCGGCTGGAAGGAACGGTCCATCGTCAGAGTCATGAAGCTCATGTGCGCCTCCACACACATGCGCAACTGTGTTCTGGGGTCCCTGAATAACAGGGGAGAAAATGGGAAAATGGGGCACCGGGAGTTCAGTGAAGCCCTGTGCGCAGGGTGGATTGAGGTCCTCCGAGGGAGGAACACAGCTGCCTGTTCCCAAAGCCCTGACAGGAAAAGCCATATGAAAATAAAAATCAATAGAGTTTGTCATTTTTGTGTCAGTTTAGTTTTACACACACCGAAGTTAAGTTTCTCTCAGTCTTATCTTGTGGAAATGGTCAACAACCATAGAAAGTAGGGAGCCTGAGCAGACTGGTTGCTTCAGAAATGGGGGGGGTGACCACCACTCCTCTCTGGTTGAGTGTTCTGGCAGTGGTCAGTCCAGTGCCTGGGGTGGAGGACAGTCCTCCTGGAGTCACAAAAAGAAACAGTCCAGATTTCACACATGCTGTGTGTAAGGATCTTTACACCATTCTCTAGTCATTCTGTCAAGAGACATTCGACGTCTGTGGCCCTGTGTACCCCACCATCATCTTCAATGACACTAGGGTCTCCTGGGCCTGTGGGCTCAGTGTCTCCTTCCTGAAGCCTCCCTTTGTCCAGTAGGGGGACCTCCAGTGAGCAGTTCGGTCCCTTAGATGCTCCTACAGAGAAATGGTTCCAGTACATAAGTGCCAGTGGCACCGCTGACTGTGCTGGCTTCAGGCCCTTCATGACCATTGTGTCTGGCACAATCTTCAGTAGTGTTGAACTTGGGCATGCTGACTTTGACTCTGGTCTCAGTGCTGGGCTGTCATCAGTGCCCTCAGCGTGGACTCCACTTATGGTGCTGTTCCTGACCTCTCCAGGGATGGGGACACTCATGGTGCCTCTGCTGAGTCCTTCAGGGTGAGCAGGACACTTGACACCATTTACGATGCCTTGTCTGGTGTCAGGGCCAGGCTCTTCAGGACCTACCGTGGCAACAACATGATGCTGCTCTTGGTGCCATGTTGACCCTTGGTGCCAGGGCTGACCTTGATGCTGCTTGTGGTGCTGTTCCTGAGAACCTAGCTGGGACTGGTGTCACTGGTGTTGCTGAGGCTGCGGCCAGTGCCACTGCCCATCAGCTTCCCCTTTTATCCTCCAGGTGAAGGAGATGAATCAGATCTGGACCTGATCTTACCTGATGGGGATGAGGATGACGCTGTCTGTGGCACAGAGAACCCTGAACCAGTTCCTGATCTTATCTGTGTCCATCTTCATCATTCATCACCTTTGGGTTATTGGCCGGAGGTCATGACCCCACGGTAGCTCTTTTAATTTTTTTTGGATGGGCGGAGTCGACGCACCATCGGCACCACCCTCAAGGCCGATGCACTGCGTGGTGCTCGCGGGTTGGCCGTTAGGTGTTGTCGACTCCGCCCTTCCACCAGTTCTTCATCTCCCACCATCGAGGTCACCTTGTGGGAAGCTTGGAAGAAGTTTTTCTAGAGGCCTACCTCTGCTGTTGAACCCTTCAACCATTACGCAGTTTCTCGACCCCGTGTTGTGTTAATAGTCCGTCGACTCCATGTTATCCTGCCAGTTCTGTTCGCTCCACTCAACATCGCCTGGTAAGACTGTTCCTTATTTTATTTTGATTTCCGACGTCAGGTCTTGTTTTGGTGTTCTTCTTCCCGTAGGTCATGTCTCGGTCGGAGGGCAACAGATCTTCCAAGATGGGACGGCCC
Organism: Neoceratodus forsteri; assembly: GCA_016271365.2. Taxonomy (NCBI): domain Eukaryota; kingdom Metazoa; phylum Chordata; order Ceratodontiformes; family Ceratodontidae; genus Neoceratodus; species Neoceratodus forsteri. Next base: position 246,401,150 of record CM057451.1, read on the forward strand.
CCCATGTGACAGTTCCCATGGGGCCATAAGTACTCCTTCACTGACCAGCATGACCGTTGCCTCGCGTGTCTTGGCCCGCTTCACGACATGGATTCGTGCGATGCCTGTTTCTCCATGGACTGCCCGGTCATCGAGCAACACGCGTGGAAAGTGGGGCGAGCTTTGCCGACTTTCGGGGGTCGGGCGTGCACTCGTCGGGCCAAGCCGCATTCTCTCGGCCTTTCCTCTGGGTCCCCTCCTGGTTCTATATGGACCGAGGAGGAAGGGGACTCTGCCTTTTCTAGCCTAGCCATGGCAGAGGCCCCTCCTGCAGTGCAGGAGACCTGGTCTGTACCCCTGGGGGGACAGATGGGAGGCGGTGCTTTGGCAATCACCCCTACGGGGATGAAGGCTCCCCCGGTGTCGCACCTGTGGCTTGGAAGGCCTGGGTCGGCACTGTCCTTGACGCCATCTATCGGCGCTGTTTTGGGCCTCGGCGCCATTCATGGCACCGTCACGGCGCTGGTTCGTCACTCAGCACCGTTGCTGCTGTCGGTGCCATTCAGGGTGTTGATGGGGCTATTGGCGCTGTAGGAGGCTCTACGGCATCATCCCTATCTGTTTCTCTCCCTGGTGCCGTTCACGGCACCGAGGTTGAGCACGGCGCCATGTCCAGTTCTGGAGCCATTTGCAACTCCGAATATGGACACGGTGCCATGGGGGTTTCGGACCTTGGCTCTGAGAGCACTGTTGGGGCCGTCGTTGGTGTTGTCTCTGTCCTCGGCACCGCTCGAGGCACCGTGGGACGGGTCGGTGCCATGGGGGCCTCCGGCCTCGGCACCGTTCGCATGGTCGGAGCCATCATCGGTGCCATGGCTGATCTCGACACTGCTTACGGTGCCGTGGGTCGCGATGGCGCCGTGACAGGCTCCGATGCCAAGGCTGCCACTCTTGTTGGGGCCGTGTCCTCTTTTGGCACCATTCACGATGCAGAGGGGGACACTGGCGTGGACTCTGGTGCAGTCTCTGGTCCTGGTGCCCTGTTCACTAGGGATGACAGTGGGTGTCCGTGCACTGTTTGGCACAGGACTTTGATCTCCACCTCGTCGGAGGTGGAGTCGGACTCTGAGTCAGACGGGCAGTCTGACTCCCTGGAGTTGGCTGTGAGCGTGGACGCCCTGGTAGTGTCCTTGACAGACAGGAGTCAGCCCCCCTCTTAGGAGCGGACAGTGACTGCCAAGGTCAGAGGTTCTGACCAGCAGACAGTGGTGCAGGCCACCATTGCCCTACAGCCTAGCCTCAGAGGGTTTTCTGACCCCTCAGCAGTGGTACCCCCTCCTGTGGTGTGCCTGGATAGCCCAACTTTGGGGCCGATCAGAGCACCCATGGGAGGGGAGGGTGCTGCTCCCTGGATAGCCTCTTCGGGGACCGACCAGGGCTGTCAGTTGCCTAGGCTGGCTCTCTTGATGAGGAGGGTGCTCTCAGATTCCGAGGGGTCGAGGGGCATGGGGTCTGTGCGGCGGCCTTTTTCTGGAACCCACCCAGACTCTGGGAGAAGCTGTAGTGTGGGTCTGTGCTCTTTCCCCTCGGTTTCCTTGAGAGGGCCCCATTCTTTGGAGGTAGGGGACCATCCTTCTGGACCTACATGGCCCCAGTCACCTCACAGGGGGATTCTTCAGGGTGCAGCCTAGGCAGTACCAGTTTGGTTGTTCAGCTGTCATCTGTGGAGTCTTCCAGAGCACCTTCTTCCCCAGGGCTCCTGGTGCACTCCCTAGCCCAGGTGGAGGTCAGCCGATCCCCGTTGTCGGTTCTGCCCCTATTCCTTTGCCACCTTCTCTTGTGCTCCTAGGCATTCATGGTCCTAGCGGGCCTCTCTCCTGGGAGCAGTTCAGAGCTCAGGCTGCTCAGATTCCCTCTTATGTTAGGGCAATGGACACACAGGTTTTTCAACCTCCCCCTGAGCAGACAGCTTCTGAACCTTTGAGGTCCTCTGACTCTTCATCCCCCTCTTCCGAGGGAGAGAAGCCATCTGCCCACATCTCTCCAGCTACCGATCTCGCTGAGTATCAGTGATTTCTCATGAGGATGTTAGAGGACATGCACATTACCCCGCCCACTCTACACAATCCAGAGCACTCGGCACATGCCTTTCTAGGCGATTTCAGTGAGGACACCCTTGTGGTGCCCCCATGGCCTGCTCCCTTTCTGGAGGTGTCGTTGCGTTCCTGGCAGAGTTCCTGCCCCTGGGGATCTCTGCCAGCGGTATTGTGCCCCCCCCCCCAGAGTCTCCAGGTTCCATGCCTCATCCTCAGTCAGGATTGACACAACTGGACGCTCCTGATGGGCTTTGCGCCCTGCACCTTGACCAGCCCCCAGATCAACATTCTTCAGATTTTGACTTCTGGGGGAGGAGGACCTTCTACTTGGCACAGTTGCTGCTCTCAATTGCAGCACATCAGGCCCACTATGCAACCTATGACATGTTCTTGTGGTGCAGTCTGGGTCAGCTCCTAGCCTCCATGCCTGACACAGAACACACCAGACAAGCCATTGCACTCTCTGCCTGTGGCCTGAAGTTAGCAAGGCACCAAGCAAGGGCATCGTATGACGCCAATGAGGTAGCTACCGGGGTCATAGGGACAGCGATCTGCACTAGGCAGACGGCATGGCTGCATCTTTCCCGGTTGTCACCCTCGGCCCGGCGTAGGGTGATTAACTCCGCCCACAAGAGAACCTATCTCTTCTCCCGTAGAGTGAGGCACCGTCTGTCGGGGCAACTTCCTACCCCCTCCGGGGGTTCCCCCTCTCACTCTCCCCACACTTGGGCCTCTTCAGGCCCTGAAGGTTCTCCCTCTTAGTGTGTCATCCACTGAGAGCTAAGGGACTCAGTCTCTTAGGGTTTAAAACCCCGCTTCGCGGGGGCTTGGCACTCACCCAAAGGTGATGAATGGTGAAGATTGACACAGATAAGGGATGGAAATTATGTACCTACCTTAATTCTGATCTTTCTGTGTATCTTCACCATTCATCACAATCCCACCCTCCATCCCCCTGGGGCCTCAGTCTCTGGGTCCCTCCTTCTGTGCCCCTCTTGCCCCTCCTTTCTGTGAGTCAGGAGCAGGTAAATTGGGGCACATAGGGGATAGTGTTCTTATGGTAGAGGGTCAGGAGTGGGGCACTCTTCTTCAGTATTTCTGCCCACCCTTGGGGTGGAAGTTGGCAGTTGCCCCTGCTTTTTCCTTCTCCCTTCTTCCCGTCAATCCTTGCTTTCCCCTTGATTTCCTTGTCCTGTGGACATAACCTCAATTAATTTAAGAAACTAGGTTTCTTACAACAAAAAGGGGGGAGATATCCCTGTTTTCCCGTCTTTCTTCCAGAATAGCCGATTCTGCTTATAGGAGTTATGCCAGTATTTCTGTGCCTGCAATTCTGGCAATTAGCCTCTTGGCTACTCCTTCATAGTTCCTATATAAACTGGAGACTAGTCAAGGTTACAGGGTATGTTTTCTCTTGTCTCCCCCCCTAAAATTTTTCCTTACTTCCAAAAACCTTTCCCTCCCTCCCTCCTCCTTTCTGCTTCCAGAGATTGGGGCCCCTACCCAATCCCCCTTAGTCTTTGAGCTTCTTCTGTCCTCTCAGTCGTTTATTTCTCCTTTTTGTTTTATATCTTTTCCTTTGTCTGTCCCTTGGACTTCTTTTCCCACCCTCCCACCCTTTTCTAACCTCTACAGTGACTCAGAACTGGCGGGAGGGCAGAGTCGACAACACCTAACGGCTAACCATGCGAGCACCACGCAGTGCATCAGCCCTCGAGGGCGGCGCCGATGGTGCGTCGACTCCGCCCATCCAAAAAAAAAAAAAAAAAGAGGTCCCGCGGGGTCATGACCTCCAGCCAATAATCCAAAGGTGATGAATGGTGAAGATACACAGAAAGATCAGAATTACAGTAGGTACGCAATTTCCATTCATTATGCCTCAGGAAGATCTCTCCTTTCAAGTTCTGCTTAACAACATGCACAGCACTTTAAACTTGTGGTACACCAGCTATAGACCAGTCTAGGTGCCTCCAGCTGGAGATCCTGAATATGCCTAATATCCCAATCTCTATTTTTCCTCCCATCCAGCCCTAGAGACCCTCACAGAGGTAGGTTGGAGGAGGCCTGCTACTTTGGCAGCAGTCTCCAAACAGGTGGACAGAAAATACATGGTCCCTAAGTCTAAACCCATGCATTTCACTCTGCCAGTGCCATTGACATTTTGGCTGAGAACGCTAAAGCCATATACAAGGAGGTGACAGTGCACCTCTCTAACATGGAGTTGTGCAAAGTGGACACTATGGGCAAGTGGGTCTATGCCTCTGCTACCTGAGACATAAGGATAGATAGCTACCAAAGCCATTTCTCTACATGTGAATATGCCCTCTGATGCAAGCTTAAGTTGCTGCCAGAGGCCCTGCCAGACACAAAGGCTAAACAAGGGATACTAGATGCTACTGACTATTAAATGAGACATTGAGTCTAACAGTCACCAGCTAAAGGCCTCTATGGATCCCTTTGATGCAACAGCCTACTTTGCAGCTGCAGATATCTGCATCAGAAGCATTCCTGGTTGCATTCTGCTGGCTTCACTCTGGATGTCCAACAAGAGATTATGAATGTGCCCTTTGATGGTACTTATCTGTTTGGAAACAAGTGAAGCAGTGTCTTAAGGAGTCCGGCACAACCAGCATGACTCTTTAAGGTTTCCAGCCCAGTTCTGTACAACTCACAAAGGGGTAGAGGATGCAGCTGTTTCCACAATAAGCAGTCCTTTAGTGCTAGGGGACGAGGACGCTCCCAAAACAGATTCCAGCCACCTCAAGCCAAAAAGAAAGCACAACTGAAGGTACAGTCATCGAAAGTGCCCAGTTCCACCATCTGAAGCTCGTGCCCTGGGTCTGCTTCAGCTGCCCTAGGTAGAGCAAGCCTCTCCAGTGGGGGGAAGGTTGCGCCTCACCCAGTTTTGTCATTAATGGGAATCTATCTCTAAGGAAAACTGAGTTCTAAGGATCATCCAGGGGGAGTACTCCTTGGAACTGTTTGAAACCCCACTGGACAGTCTGCCCAAGAGGCAATTCCCATTGCATGCTTATGTGTCAGAACTACTGACACAGGATATCATGGGCCTGTTGAGAAACAGGGCAGTGGAAAAAGTGCCAGAGCCAGAATGGAACAAAGGGTTTACTCCCACTAATTCCTAGTACCCAAGTAATAAGAGGCCATGTGTCCCATTCTTGACCTTAGAAAATTGAACAAATACATGGATCAAGAAAAATTTAAGATGGTTTCACTGGGTTCATAGCTACCCTACCTGAAATCAGAGGATTGGCAAGCATCCTTGCATATGCAGGATGCATACCAGCATATACTGGTGCACCCCAACCACCAGAAGTACCTGCGGTTCTGCGTGAAGGAGCAACATTACCAGCTCAGAGTCCTACCTTTGGGCTTTCCAGAGTACCACGAGTCTTGATGAAGTGTTTCACAGTACTTATAGCCCACCTCAGAAAGCTTGGACTAAAGGTCTTCCTGTACCTGGATGACTGGCTCCTGACAGGCTCATCCTGACAGCAGACAGACGGCAGTGGCCACTGCCTCTGAGTTTCTAATGTCCATGGGCTTTCTGCTGAACCCTTCCAAGGTAGACAGCAGAAGGTAGTAGTGGGGGGTGAGGTATCTGAGCCCAGGGTGGTAACAAGTGGGGTCCCACAGGGCTCAGTGCTGGGACCAGTGCTGTTTAACATTTTCATTGCCAACATTGCAGAAGGGATAAAGAGTAAGATCAGTCTCTTGGCAGATGACATCAAGATCTGTGCAGAGGTTGATGGAGGGGAAGGCGGTACAGTACTCCAGGAGGATTTGGCAAAACTGGAGGAATGGTCTAACACATGACAACTTGGGTTCAATGCCAAGAAGAGCAAAATCATACACTTGGGAGCCAGGGACCCCAGAAATAGTTACTGGTTGGGGGGAGTGCAGTTATCCAAGTCAAAGAAGGAGGAGAAGGATCTGGGTGTACTAGTGACAGGGGAAATGAACCATTTAGCCCAGTGCAGGAAGACCGCGGCAAAGGCCAACAGAATGTTGGGGAGCATCGCAAGGGGAATTACTTCTAGGAGAGGGGAAGTCATCCTGCCTCTATACAGATCCCTGGTGAGGCTGCACTTGGAGTACTGCATGCAGTACTGGTGCCCCTGCTTGAAAAAGGACATCAAGCTATTGGAGGGGGTACAGCACAGGGCAACAAAAATTATCCTGGGGTTGGGAGATAAACCTTAAGAGGAGAGACTGAGAGAGCTCAATATGTGTTCCCTGGAGGACAGAAGGGAGAGAGGAGATATGATTGAGACCTTCAAGTACCCGAAGGGTATGAACAGAGTAAGCACCGGAAGTATTTTCAAATTAAAAGGTGGAAAGGAAACCAGGAGGCACAGTCTGAAGTTGGAAGGAGACAAATTCAAAAGGGAAATGAGGAGGCACTATTTCACCGAAAGTGTGGCGGCAGGGTAGAATGCGCTGCTGGAGGAGGTGATATCACTGCAGACAGTGAGCAGCTTCAAAAGGGGTTGGACAGGTTCAGAGGGGGTTCAAACCATGGGGGGCAAGAGGTGGGAGTGAAGGATACATGGGCAAAATCAATGGGGAGGAGGCAAGGGGGGGGCAGCTGCAGTCTGAAAGACTGAAGTGCTGCACACTCAAGCAGACTAGCTAGACTGATAGGCCTGTATCTGCTGGCAACTTCGTATGTTCGTCAGTCTCAGCTGGAGCCTTCCAAGGCACTCCTGTTCACAGGAGCTTTTCTGTACATGACCCAGGCTCGTGCCTTCCTTTCAGACAGTAGAGTACAAGTAATCTTGCCATAGACATGCTCTGTCATGGAGCACAGGACTGTGCCAGCTCATTCCATGCAACACATGCTGGGAGCAGAGGTGAATCTCATCACAGATGCCTCCTTAGTGGGATGGGGAGCCCACTGCCAGGGTCTCCAGACACAAGGGATCTGGGATTCCATAAAGAACTGCATCTATCTCCAGCACATTTATGTGGAGGTGCATTTCTAAGGAATCCCAGACCCCTTGTGTCTGTCCACGCTCAGGGCCAGCTAGTCCATCCCAACCTGCACTCCCTTCATCTCCAGGCATGGCTCCTAAAGAAACAAAAGTGATCATGTTCAAGGTATCTCACAGTGTCTCTGAAATACTCTTGACTGCTCATAAATCTACCACCAGGAAAACATATGCGGCCAAGTGGAACCACTTTTCAATCTGGTGTTCCAGAACCCCCATGGGCCCTTTGAAGTGTCCACCTGAAAAAGTTTTGGAATGCTTACTGGATCTTTCTGATGCAGGACTGCAGTATTCCATAGTTTCTTTTTTTTTATTTAATATACTTTATTGAATTTTACAACATACAGTCCATAAATACAGCAGTGGTAGTCAGACATAACAATTATCATCCCTCCCTCCCTCCTCCCCTACCCCCGTGGAGCCCCAAACAAGGAAATTTTAGGGATCATGCATAACATTTCCCAGTTCCTTAACACCCCAGAGATACCAACCACTGAAGCACCAACAGATTAACCTTCAAAATTTTCCCACAGCTGCCCGATTCAGGGGCAAACCGTATATAAGGTGTATAATTTACCCCATTTCTTATCATAGCTCCTGGGGCATCCCCGTATATGAGCAATCAGGCCCTCTACACGGAGGTTACGCAGTAGCTCCTGTAGCCACTCGTTGTAAAAAATTACCTCCTGGTCTAGCCAATGCCTAAGGACCACTTTTGTTAGGGAAAGAGAGATTAGAGACAAAAAAATCTACGTTGTAGTACTGGAATACTTGCCATATCCCCTAGTATACATGTCTCTGGGTGGAATAACCCCTGGAGTCCAAGCAGCAGATCTGCCTTGTCCTCAATCAGTCTCCATGGTGGGGGGGGGGTTACTTTAGAATATGACCAGAAAATGTGCATTAGAGAGCCATCATCCTCATTGCATCTGGTACAGGTACTGGATTGTAGTCACCCCATGCAAGCCAGTTTCTGCAGGGTATAATACAAATTGTTTAAAATATTAAATTGGGTGAGTCATAACCTGTCCTGCCCACAATAGCGGTACACCCTTGCCAAATACTTTGCCACTTCTGAGGAGAGATAGAGAACACTTGGTCTCAGTAGGAGGAGGAACCGTTCACCTCAGGAGCGTAAAGAGCGTATAGCTTGCCATAGATAGCAGGTACAGCATGTTCTAACCCCAGTAATGCTCAGGATATTCATAACTTTATGCAGTAAGCCAGGAGGGTTGGACTGCCCGGAGAGATGGAACAAATGCAAATGAGTAGAATTCTTTGCACGTGAGCATCTTTCAAATACTGCCTCTAGCAACTGTAGTGTTCTAACCTCTTCAAATTTTTCTCTCCGCCTAAAAGTCTGGTCACTCGGCGTTGTCGTCATCCTCTTTCGCGTGAAGAAGATTCAAAAACCAAAAAAAACTTAAGTATATTTAATTTCTTTTACTGCCTCTACTAATTGTCAGTATAAATCTTGTTTATTGTTTAAATTAGTTATTTTTTCCAGTTCCTCACAGTTCGGTATAACCGTGAGGGAACTGGGTTAGATATTTACTTTAATTGAGGTTCTCTGATTAAAGAGCCTTTGATTTTGTATATTTACTAGTTTAGTTGTTGTGTATATTTTACTGTTTTTGTAACCACTTTTTATCGGTTACAGAACCACTGAACCGTTCATTTGTCATTTCTTCGGTTCGGGTCCTCCGGTTCCTATCGGTTCCGGAACCGACCACAAAAAAAAAAAAGTAAGTAACCGCATTAGCCCTGTTTATTTAGCGGCTAGTGTTTTTTACTTTTGACATTATTATGTCAGAGAAACCTAAAAAGAAAACTGGAGAGCCCATTTTAAGAATTGTTTAAAGTGTGGAGATGGGTTTGCTAAGGCAGACAAGCACACCTTATTTGTAGCTTGTCTGGGGTTCGAACATCTGGACCAGGATTGTGAAATATGTAAAACTTTCCCAGATAAAACCATGGAAAAACACCTTGAAAGGCTCAATAAAAGATTTTCTAGGGGTCCCTCAGGCTCTCACCAGTCGACACCCCAATCTGCTGTGGTTGAACCCACAAGTTTGCTTACCCCTGCCCCTGATACGGCGAAAAAGGGGCAAAAAGAGGTAAAGAACTGGCTGACTCCCTGGTTCCCTCAAAGAAACTGAAGAAAGTGAAACATGCAGAACCCTCTCCTGCTAAACCAGGGACTTCTGCACAAGTGCTTGCTTTGCCCTTGGCTCAAGAGATAGCCTAGGCTTTTAAAATTATCCAGGCACTACAAAACATCATCCCCCAGCAGCCGTCCCCCCTCCCAGGTCCCCAGGCTAGCAGTGATGTGTTGCCCTCCTTGCCAGAGGAGCAATCTTTTGAGGAGGAGGATGATCCTTTTGAGAAGGATGAACCAATTCCCCCAGAAGTGTCCCCTGAACAGGACTTTGGTTCTCCCCCCAGGGTGTCCAAGGATTATTCCTCACATTTTACATTTGTGAGGAGAATGGCAGATGCTCTGGAAATTTCTACCACAGAGCAGGTTGAGGATGAGGAGGAAATTGAATACTTAAGTGATGGGTTTAACACTCACAAAAGCTCTTCTTCTGCCAGTTTATACATTTTTTAAAAAGGACACCCTAAAACTTCTGCAGACCCCTAATTCTGTTTCTCCTATTGATAGGAGAATAGATAAAAAATAACAGATGGACAGGAAGTTAGCTGATTTCCTCTTCTCCCATCCAGACCATCAAGGGGTAATACAGCAGGCAGCCTGTGACGAAGCCAGAGTCCCCCTGTCCTCCCACCCTCCAGACAAGGACTCCAGAAAAATAAACAGTATGGCCAAAAAAGGCTATTTGTCAGCTCCTTTGGCCACGAGACAGGCTACCTTTCAAGCTTATGCTGCCCAGTATCAAAAAATTCCTGTGGCAGTCGGCACTGGATATGTCCATGAAAGCCCCCTCACTCTTGTCTGAAGACCTGGCTGAAACTGCCAGGTTTGGGCTGGAGGCGGCTAAGTACCAGTTCCAGATGACTGCTGATTCAAATTACACTGCAGCCAGATGGATGACTAACACTGTGGCACAGAGAAGGTTTGCTTGGCTCAGGGCCACGAACCTTACTCAGAATACTCAATCCAAGGCTCTGGATTTTCCTTTAGAAGGAAATTCCCTTTTTGGAGAATCCGCTGTTGCCTACCTGAAGAAAGTTGATGAATATAAGGCCACTTATAGAAGCAACTCTTCTAAAGAGAGAGCATCTTCATCCACTAGGCCCTATGGAAGGGGTGGCAGAGGAAGGTATTTTATGACCAGACCCTTTTTCCAGCCAGTAGCTATGCCCCTGTACCAGCAGTATCTGCAGCAGAGATACTCTAGGGGTAGGGGTAGAAGGGGCTCCAGGTGGGGGTCTCAGGCCCAACTTCAGCCCCAATTGAAGCAAAATCCCTGAGGCTCAGGCTGCCTCCTTCCTCCCTGTCAGAGGCAGACTGTTCAGCTTCCTCCAGGCTTGGCTAAGCATCACCACAGGCAAGTGGGTTCTGGAGGTAGTGGGTCAGGGTCTGTCGGTCTGGATTTCAAATCTTTTCCTCCACAAAAGACCAGGGTTTACTGCTCACCTCCTGTAGCAGAGAAAACACTACTAGAAGCGAGGTTCAGAAATTGTTACAGCTCAGAGCAGTGGAATTAGTTCCTACCTCCCTGAGAGAAAGAGGTTTTTACTGCAGATACTTCCTAACAACAAAGAAAAGTGGGGACTGGCAGCCAATACTGGATCTCAGAGCTTTAAACAAGCATCTAAAAAAAACAAAGTTCAAAATGGTAACTTTGGATCGGATATTGCCAACAATCCAAAAAGGGGACTGGCTGGCATCACTGGATTTGAAAGACGCCTAGTTCCACATCCCATAAAGGAATCATACAGAAAATATCTCAGATTCAGGCTCCCTTCGGGTCATTACCAGTTTTCAGCTCTTCCCTTCGGACTCGCCTCAGCTCCAAGGATTTACAAAATGCCTAGTAGTTGTAGTGGCATACCTTCGGAGACAGGGAGTGACTGTCTTCCCATACCTGGATGATTAGTTGGTGGTGGGCAAGTCACCAGACCAAGTCAGAAATTCCCTAAGAATCACCCAGCACCTCTTGGAGTACCTGGGGTTCATAATAAACCAAAAGAAATTCGTTCTAACTCCTGCTCAAATTTTGCAGTTCTTAGGGGCAGAAATCAACACACTTCAGAGCAGAGCCTTTTTACCCTTAGACAGGGTGCAATGTCTTCAGTCAATAGCAAATTCCTTCAGTCTGCACAAGCCAAAAACTGCAAGGCAGCTTCTGCAGCTACTACGTCATATGGCTGCATCCACAGGCACAGTGCAGGGATCCAAGTTTCATATGAGGAACATTCAGTTTCACCTTAGGACTCACTGGAGTCAAAAGAGAGATCCTTTCTCAAAGCTTATTCCTGTGTCAAGGGCACTATTAAGGGCCCTCTTGTAGTGGAAGAAGGAATCCAATCTAAGGCAATGAGTTCCTTTTCAGAGAGAGAATTCTTCTGTGGTCCTCACAACAGATGCATCCCTTTTGGGCTGGGGTGCCCACTTAGGGAAGCACACAACCCAGGGTACCTGGTCAGCAGCAGAGTTCCTTCAGCACATAAATTTGCTGGAGCTCAGAGCAGTGTTTCTAGCCCTGAAGGCTTTCTCTTCACTGGTATTAGGCAGAGTGGTACGAATCAGAACAGACAATACCACCACAATGTACTACATAAACAAGCAGGGAGGCACCAGATCAGGCCTCCTTTGCATAGAGGCCATGAAAATTTGGACGCTGGCATATTCTTTGAAGGTATCCTTACAGACAGTTCATTTGCCAGGAAAGGACAATACCTTGGCAGATGCACTGAGTCACATCAACCAGGCCCATCACGAATGGACTCTAAACAAGCAGGTGGTCCAAGTTATTTTCAGAAGGTGGGGCACTACAGAGATAGACTTGTTATCACCCCACCAGAACCACCAGCTACCTCAGTACTGCTGCAGACCTCCAGCACAGGGCACAGTCCCTCTGAATGTCCTGGTTCTGAATTGGTCAGGTAGGCACCTGTATGCCTTTCCCCCATTCCCTCAGGTTTTCAGGATGTTACTGAAGCTAAAATCCCTCTCAGCATCTCTGATCTTGATAGCTCCAGACTGGCTCAGGCAGCCATGGTACTCTCTTCTGCTCTCCATGTCTGTCAGCAAACCAATACAATTGCCTCTCAGGCACAATCTCCTGACCTCCTCCAATCAGGGAACATTGTTGTACCCAAATCTCAAGTCCCTTCTTCTCAAGTCATGGCTCTTGAGGAGTTAGAGTATGCATATTTAAATCTTTCAGAAGTTGTCTTAAAATATTTTAAAAGATTATAGAAAACATTCTACAAAGAAAACGTATTCCTCCAAATGGAAGAGATTTTCTCTGTGGTGCTCAAGTATGGACCTCATACCAAATAAGGCTGGAGTTTCAGTTGTCTTAGACTATCTCACTCATTTGCATTCACAGGGTTTGCAACCCAGTTCCCTAAATGTTCATCTAGCAGCAGTATCTGCCTACCTTTCTACGGGGACAAAGGTGTCAGTAGCATCAGACAACATTTTTAAAATATTTTTTAAGGGGTTGATGCATTTGCACCCACTTTACAGAGCATCAGTGCCTGCTTGGGATCAGAATGTGTGTATAGCCAAGCTCATGGGCCCTCCTTTTGAGCCCACGGCTACTGCCCATCTGAACTATATCACTTGGAAAACAGTTTTTCAAGTAGCTATTACTTCTGCCAGAAGAATTAGTGAGCTCCAGGCTCTCTGCATTGATCAAGACTATATCTCCTTTCACAGAGATAAAGTAGTCAGAACAACAGACAGTTTAATTTAGGGTAAAAAAAAAACTAACATACAAAACAAAAAAAAAAAGTGTGTGTGTCTGTCTGGGTTAACTGAACTGAATGGGTATCTGAACAGTTACAGGTGTAAATATCAGGTGATTGAAAGGACTTAACTGCTGTGAGGTTTAAATTACTAGTAGAAAGATCTAGTAAGTAGGGGGAGTGGCTTAGCTAGAAGGAAGCTACATTTAAAGACTGCCTTAGAAAGATTCTGCTAATATCTAGGCAGAAGACACCAGGAGAAAGGACTGTTTGTGACTGGACTTCTCTGTTGGGACTAAAGTATAAGAACTTTTGTACTTGGACCTTTAATTTAGGGTAAAAAAAAACTAACATACAAAACAAAAAAAAAAGTGTGTGTGTGTCTGTCTGGGTTAACTGAACTGAATGGGTATCTGAACAGTTACAGGTGTAAATATCAGGTGATTGAAAGGACTTAACTGCTGTGAGGTTTAAATTACTAGTAGAAAGATCTAGTAAGTAGGGGGAGTGGCTTAGCTAGAAGGAAGCTACATTTAAAGACTGCCTTAGAAAGATTCTGCTAATATCTAGGCAGAAGACACCAGGAGAAAGGACTGCTGTGTGACTGGACTTCTCTGCTGGGACTACATTGCCCTCCTTCCCTCCCAAAGCTAGTTCTATTTTTATAGGCACAGGATTTGACTGACAACAGGAACTTCCTGTTTGGGAGCAGAAAGTGAGTGATCGCAGAACCACCAAAGACCCACCATTCTAGAAGGGCAAGATTAGCTCTCCGGCCCCCTCTAGCTGCTGGAGGTCTGCCTCTGAGCAAGTAAGTGGTCTACTGAGAAATATAGGATATTCTTGTCTCAGAACAGGACAATCAGGAGCTTAAAGGGCACACAGGCAGAAAGTAAGGAGAGAGAGAAAAAAAACAGAGGAAAGAGTAATGATTGAAAACAGTTAAGGGGCCAGAAATAAGACATGATTGGAGTGGTGCAGTGCAGTGGCTGTGGAGCAGCAGTCTTCCGGGAGACGTTCTGGAGGATGCGGTGTTGTCTCATCTGCAGGCACCTCTCTGGGCTGAGGGAGGAGGTTGCTCATCTTCAGGCTGAGTTGACCAGGATTTGTGGGACCTCCTCTTCCATCCAGGGACCACCAGTGCCACTGCCTTTTGCCTCAGAGGTTGCCAAGAAAGAGGAGCGTGTGGACCACAGTTGGCTCAGGGAGGGTGAGGTGGTGGAACAGAGGCATCCTCCAGTTGTACCTCCACAATTCCTATGCCATTCTGGCAAAGTGTGGTTCCTCTATGGAGGCACCCACAGTGGAGACCAAGGAGGATGCTGGGAACCTCCACAAAGGAGACCCACAGGAGGGTGGCAGGGGACCCTGCAGGGGAAGGAAACAACTCCTGGTGGGGGACTTCATTGTTAGGAAGGTAGAACTGGGGGAGGAAGGGGAGAGGGAGGTAAGGTGCCTGCCTGGCGCCATGGCTTGGAGGGACAGGGAGCGAATCCTCAGGATTGCCAGAGCAGCTGCACAGGGGAGGGAGCTGGATGTCATTGTCCACCTAGGGACAAATGACCTGGCTAAGAAAGCGATTAGAGAAGTGCAGGAAGAGTTTGTGGAATTGGGGAGGGGCCTTAGTCAAGTAGCACGCACGGTAACCTTCTCAAAGGTGCTGCCCATCTATGGCATAGGAGAGGCTAGGGTGTTCCTGCACCATGGGATTCAATCAGTGGTTGAAAACTGGTGTGGAGCTCAGGGATTTGGATTCACTGGGGACTGGGGTCCACCTGGAGTGATGCAAGCCTATACTGGCATGATGGGCTGCATCTGTCCGGAGGGGAACCAGGATCCTAGGTGATAGGTTTAATGCTTCATTGGCAAGCTTTTAAACTAGCCAAGGGGAGGCACTGAAAGGAGCAGGGAACTCTAACCCGCCCAAATAATCACGGTAGTAAGTGCGGCAAACACCAACATAGAGGTGTCGATAGAGAAGGGCTGGGGTAAATGGAGAAAGTGACAAAGGCAAGAAGGACAGAGATGGGGCAAAAGGAGTAAGGCCATCAGGAAATGGAGGGTAATGAGTACCAATGCCTGTAGTCTGGGCAACAAGCTCCTGAGCTGGTGGCCTTGATGGAAGAGGGATGCCTGGATATCGTAGCAGTCACAGAAACATGGTACACAGAGAACCATGACTGGGATGTTAACATACCAGGGCATATAACCTACAGGAGAGACAGGCAGGGAGAAGAGGGGAGGAGTAGCTCTATGTAAAGGAAGGGATAAAAGCAACTGAACAAAAAGAGTAAACAGGGAGGAGAGTAGGCACTGTGGGTCACCTTGGAAACTGGAAAGGGCACCACAATCCGCACAGGGGTTAGGTACAGACCCCATGTCAGGGGAGGGAATGGACAAGGATATGATAGAAGGCATTCTTAGAATGGCAGAGAAAGGGAGATACTATTGATGGAGACCTGAATATGCCAGATGTTAACTGGAGCACATTTGCTGCAGCCACATCCAAGAGCAGGGCCATTCTTGATGCCTTACAGGTGGCAGGCATTAGACAGCTAGTTTCGAACCCACTCATGAGGGAGCAATCTTAGACCTCGTACTCTCAAACGGGGCAGTGAGAGGATCTCAGATCTAGAAGTGGGTTGCCTTCTGGGACAAGTGACCATCAAACAGTGTGGTTCACGTTAAACTCAGCTACAGAGTCAAGCCATACAAAAGTGAGGGTACTGACTTTAGGAGAGCTGACTTTGGCAAGATGGGAGAGTGCCTAAGAAAAGCACTAGCAAACAGGCTAGAAGGAGGTGTGGAGCAACAATGGGGAATCATCAAACTGCCATCACAGAGGCAACAAGCCTTTGTGTGAAGCAAATAAACAAATCAAAACGAAAGAAAAGCCACTATGGTTCTCAAAAGAGGTGGCTGTGAAAGTCAGGAAGAAAAGATAGCATTCCGGAAGTATAAGGAAACACAGAAGGAGCAGGACAGAAAGCTGTACCAGTTAAGGCAGAAGGAAGCAGGGAGGGAAGTCAGAATAGCAAAGGCCCAAACTGAGGAAAAGATAGCCAACTCAGTTAAGAAGGGGGATTAAACCTTTACAGGTACATCAGCGAGCGTGAAAGACAAAGGAGGGATAGTGAGGCTGAATAGAATGAACGGTGGGTGGGCAGAGGGGACAGTGAAAAGCAGGGATACTGAATGAATATTTCTGCTCAGTATTCACAAAAGAGGAGGGGGAAGTGCCTAATCCAATTAACAGAAGCACTCTTGATAGGGGGGTCGATCCCAGTCCTTTCACAGAAGAAAGGGTTCTGCAAGAACTCCTAAAACTGAAGGTGGACAAAGCAATGGGTCCTGATGGAATTCACCCAGAATTCTAAAAAGAATTAAGGGAGGAACTAGTGAAACCACTGGCTACTCTTTTAATAAATCATGGGAGGATGGTGTGGTACCGAGGACTGGAGGAAGGCGGATGTGATTCCCTTCACAAAGTGGGACCAAGACAGAGGCAGGAAACTACAGACCTGTCAGTCTGACCTCTGTGGTAGGGAAAGTGATGGAGTCACTTCTGAAGGAAAGAATAGTTGAGTACCTAGAGGCCAGTGGAGCACAGGACCCAAGGCAGCATGGATTCACAGCGGGAAGGTCATGTCAGACGAATCTAATAGATTTCTTTGACTGGGTGACCAAAGTAGTAGACCAGGGAGGGCTGTGGACATGGCCTACCTAGACTTTAGCAAGGCATTTGACACAGTCCCACACAAAGATTAATAGTCAAATTAACCAGCC
The DNA here is from genome assembly GCA_016271365.2 of Neoceratodus forsteri. Lineage (NCBI taxonomy): Eukaryota > Metazoa > Chordata > Ceratodontiformes > Ceratodontidae > Neoceratodus > Neoceratodus forsteri. The sequence continues at coordinate 246,417,903 of CM057451.1, forward strand.
TGGGAGTGGTCCCAGGTGGTAGCCTGCAGAACATTGGCTGCACAACAGGACACAGAAGATAATTGTAAATGGAGTCCACTCTGAAGAAAGAGGGGTTACTAGTGGGCACCGCAGGGTTCAGTATTGGGTCCAGTCCTTTTAATGTCTTCATCAGTGACATTGCAGAGGGACTGGAAGGAAAGTATGCCTTTGCAGATGACACAAAGATCTGCAACAGGGTTGATACACAAGGAGGCGTGAAAGGATGAAAGGGACTTGGCAAGGTTGGAGGAATGGTCAGAAGTATGGCAGCTAGGATTCAATGCAAAGAAGTGCAAAATAATGCACCTGGGAAACAAGAACCCAGGGGAAGAATACACAATGGGTGGGGAGGTAGTAACAACAACAAAAAAGGAAAGGGACCTGGGGGTAATCATATCAGATTACCTTAAGGTTAGCAAGCAATGTGAGAAGGCAGTAGGGAGGGCTGGGGGTATACTGGGATGTATAGGGAGAGGCATCAGCAGCAGAAAACAGGAAGTTGTTATCCCTCTGTACAGACAGTTGGTGAGACCCCATCTGGAGTACTGTGTCCAGTTCTGGAGACCCCATCTCCGCAAGGACATAGACAGGATAGAGGTAGTCCAGAGGAGGGCAACTAAAATGGTGCAGGGTCTGCAAGAGAAGCCGTATGAGGAGAGACTAAAGGAGCTTAATATGTATACCCTTGAGGAAAGAAGGGAGAGGGGGGACATGATAGAAACTTTTAAGTACCTCAGTGGAATCAACAAAGTCCAAGAGGGTAGCATCTTTCAGAAAAAGAGACTTGCAAGAACAAGGGGACACAATTTAAAGATAGAAGGAGGGCGGTTCAGGGGCAATGTGAGGATGTATTATTTCACAGAGAGGGTAGTGGATGCATGGATCAGCCTTCCTGAGGAGGTTGTGGGGTCTAAAACTGTGGGAGAATTCAAGAATGCATGGGACAGACATAAGGCAATTCTTGTGGGGGGTAGGAAGAAATAGGCTGTTGGTTAACTAGGATCTACGGCCTATCCTGTAGGTAGGGAAATGGGCAGACTAGATGGGCCAAGCGGTCCTTATCTGCCATCAAAGTCTATGTTTCTATGTTTCTCCCTAAAGTGGCTTCAGACTTTCATCTGAACCAATCACTCTGCCTGTCTTTTTCACAGACCATACCAGCTCTGGTGAAAGAAGACTCCAAAGTCTGGATGTAAAAAGGGCCATCAGCTATTACATGACAGCCACTAAAGACCATAGAAAGGATAGAAAACAATTATTCCTTACATATGGGGATGTAGGAAAGGGTAAACCAGCCTCGAAAAGGTCCATTTCTCGATGGATAGTCCAGTGTATTCAATTCTGCTACACTAAAGCAGGTAAAGATCCCCCAACCGGGTTGAGGGCGCATTCTACAAGAGGGACTGCTGCCACCCTTGCGGCTGCCAGGGAGGTTCCCTTGGTGGACATTTGCAAAGCAGCTACCTGGAAAACAGTAAACACCTTTACAAAGCATTACAACTTGGACATTCTGTCCAGAAGTGATGCTTGGTTTGGCACAGCAGTCCTGCAGAGTCTGTTTCCAAAATAAGTTATGTGCCCACCTTCAGTGGTACTGCTTGGTAGTCTGCAAAAAGTTATGAATATCCTGAGCATTACTGGGATTAGAAGAAAAAATGACTTACCATAGTGATCTTCTTTCTTCCCAGTGATGCTCAGATATTCATAACTTCCTTCCCTTCCAGAACTTCAGCCTCTGCACTCCGCAAGCTGGGGCCAACAAGCCATGTTGTTTTGTTGCATATTCTCTACATTTAATCATTTTAAAACAGGGGGTTTTCAAATGTGTTCTGCTTTTGGAGTTTTCTTTGATGTGGTTTTGTCAAATGTTATTATTCTCCTCCCTTTGAAGATTTTTTCTGTTAAAATTCCATGCTTTAATTAGGGGTAGCCCCTCCTTTTTATAAAATGTTAAAGTTACATTAGTCTCCTAATGCCTGACTTCCAGGCTTCTCACACATCTGAAGAGATTAGAACACTACAGTTGGTAGAGGCAGTATTTGAAAGATGCTCATGTGCAAAGAATTCTGCTCATTTCCATGTGTTCCATCTCTCCAAGCAGTCCAACCCTTCAGGCTTACTGCATAAAGCAGTGTCAGTGGCTCAGTAGGTAGCACACTCGCCTCTGAGGCCGGGAGATCAGAGGGCTGTGGGTTCAGCTCCCATATCTGGCACTTGGGTTAATATCCCAGTACTGACACTGTAGTGCAGCATGAGAGGGGTGCTGCACTTCTGAGGTGCCGTCTTTCGGATGAGATGTTAAACCGAGGTCCCATCTGCCTGGATTGGTGGTAGTTCAGGTGGATGTTAAAGAGCGTATGGCACTTATCGAAAAGAGTAGGGGAATTTTATTTAGAAGGTTGGACTTCATTACAGAAATTAACAACAACCTATACATAAAAAACTAAATTCTTGAACAGAAATAACAAAAAATAGGAGACACAAACATATCATCAATCTATAGACAAAATATCACAATTACGCCAAACGAGATGAAATTGAGGACCTGTATAAACTTGAAAATCATGCAATTTAACTAAACGAAGAGCCTTACAAATATTAATAATTATCTCTTGTTTAGGAATCAATTTCTGATGTAAAACTAACATGCATCTAGCTTGCCATATGTAATGTCTAATAAGAACAAAAACAACATACAAGGTATCAACATGATATTTGGTACTTAAAGCAACATTTGTACAAAATATAATCTGTTCATATGATAATTGAAGGAATAAAGGTTCAGACCATAAATCAGCTAAACTGGACCAAAGGTCTAAAGAAAAAGGGCAATCAAGAAACAAGTGTTGTTGAGTTTCTAGGATCTCATGGCAAAGATCCTTGGGGCAAAACGAGCATTTAAAGCTTTATGCTTATGATTACTTTAACCCCAACCTGCCATAATTGCTTAACCATACCATGTCTCAAACATAAGGGGTAAACGGGATTACAAAGCTGTTGAAGAATCCAAGGAAAACGATTTAAAGGACAGTAGGAAATACAACAGCTTTCTGGGCCTCTCGCCTCCAAATCATGTCATATATCATACGCCTAGACAAAATATTAAAATCCTGTGGGGAAAAACCCCACGATAAGGCCATCTTATAGCCTTCTTTCCCATATAATGGAACATCCAGTGAACAAGATATAATATTCTTTAGTCCTGAATTCCGATTAGATAAACAGGATGACAACCATAACATTAAATAAGGCTTCCAAACCACTTCCCCAGGCTTTAAAGCCTTCCCAAGATTATAACTAAAGAATAAACTATAGAAAAAAGCAACAGGATGAATCAAATTTACCCCACCCTCCCGTACTGGTCTATAAGTCAAATTCGTTTAATAGGGTTAAGGCGAGACCCCCAAAACCCATGAAAAAACACCCCATATAATTTAGTAAAAAGTGCAAAAGGCGGCGGAAACACATAACTGAGATACAGAAAAATAGGGATAACCAATGTTTTAAGCAAAACCACTCTCTTTTTTTTCCAATCAAAGACTGTTTCCACCCAGCAATCAAACCTTCTGCCTCCTTCAAGGCAATAAGCCAGTTATAGGACAGCATATCACCAGATCCAAAAAAGATCCCTAAATATTTAAATAAATCAACCTTAATAGGAATCCCAGCATAAGTGCCAGCTATCGGGAGAGAAGTATGACCTATAGGAACTCCAACACTTTTCTCAAAGTTAATTCTAGACCCAGAAACTGATGAGAAAGTCCGAAAGACCTGGACCAGGGCCTCCTCCTCAGTATGTTTATCCACCACCAAAACCAAATCATCAGCATAAGCTAACAGTTTAATTGGTGGTAAAAAGGGAATCCCCTCCAGTCCTATGATTTGAGGGCAAAGTAATATAGCCCGTATCAAAGTATCAATATAAAAATCGTAAAGGATCGGACTTAAGGGGCATCCCTGCCTGACCCCACAAACAAGAGACACAGGATTCCCTAACCAACCATTCACATTAGGAATAATTAAGGCACCCTTATATAAAGTCTGAATCCAAGAAAGAAACTTAACAGGAAGTCCAAAAGCCCGTAATACAGAGAACAAATAGCTTTGAGAAACTCTGTCAAAGGCTTTTTCCTGATCTAAACCCAAAACCCATCCAGAAACTACCTTCCTATCACCCAAGGCAAATAATTCACGCAGCAGAACTAAATTATCATGTTGGTATCTGCCAGGAATACCACACGTCTGGACTGGACTTATATGGACAGCAACTTTAAGCAATCTTGATAACAGAATTTTAGCCAGAATTTTATAATCTACATTTAATAAACTAAGTGGTTTCCAATTATTCAAATCTGTAGTATCACCTTTTTTAAAAATTAAAATGGCTTCCTTCATCGTTTTGGTCAGAGAGTCTGAGGCCAACATATCATTATATAACAATGTTAAAGCCGGAACTAAATCAGACGAAAAAGTTTTAAAAAATTTTGCAGTAAGGCCATCAGATCCAGGAGCGGAATGTAAACCTAAACTACCAATAGCCTGAGCAACTTCCCTCAACAATAGCAGCATTCAACACCTCCTGCTCCTGGGAAGAGAGCTGAGGGAGATGTAAAGAATCCAAAAAGGTCTCAGCAGACTCACATTCTGGCACACTACCCAACATGTTAAAAACATGCTGTTCAACAATTTTAACCAACGCCTCTGGTGTCGTGGCCAAGTCACCAGAGGAAGACCTTAGACATCGAATTAACTTAGAGTCTACACGATTTTTACAAGCCTTAAAGGGATCCAACCCTCCTTTCAATGTTCTTGTCCCAAATCGAGCTTCTTGTCCTAAAGAGCTAGCCCGATCATATTGCAATTTTCTCATCTGGGTACAAATTACAGCAATTTGATTACTATAATCATTTCGGGTAGTGTCAGATAAAGAAATCAGATGTTGTAACTGCTGCCTCAAAGTCAGATATTGCAAATATTTACTATTCTGAGAAGCGGCAGCCCTCTTCTGGAAGACCTGCTTCTACCTTAATTGTGAGTCTTCCCACCAGTCTACAACATTGTCATAAAAATCCACTACGGATAGCCGTGCTGCCCATTCTTTCCGCCACAACTTCAAAAATGAGGGAACCTCCAAGAGGGAGTCATTAAACCGCCAACAATTTTTCTTACAACGGGAAGCAGTGTCCCAAGAAAATGATACACAAAGAGCAGCATGATCAGAAAACTCTACCCCCACAGTTTGGCAAGAATGAATCAGTAAGATCTTGGACAAAAACATAAAGTCAATTCGAGTCCCAAGGGTCCCTTAAAAAGTAAAACCTCAGTAGCATGACAATACCTATAAGCATCTATAAGCTGAGCCGTGGTTACAATCTCCTTCAAAGCAACAGAATCACAAAATAGCTTGGGAGTTCTTAACCCTCTATCATTTTGTTGCAAACCACAGTTAAAATCCCCAACCCATAGGAGTAACCTAGAAGTATACAAAAAAGGCCTAACTAAATGAAAAAGAGAGACTCGTTGAGCTTTAGACTGTGGAGCATAGACCACAATAATTGGAAATCTCTCCAAAAAATATGTGAAATCTAATAACAATGCTCTCCCTGGTAATATATCAACTAATCTAGAAACATGTAAATCTGGATTTGAGAACAAAATACCAATACCATCACACGTATCGGGGCCAGAAGACCAAAAGGAGGGACCACAGGTCCATGCCCTTGAAGTCTGTTGTAATTCACTATGGGATTTTAGCCTCGTATCAACAAGACTAACAATATCACACTTAAAGTCTTTCACTGTCAAGAAAACACCCCCCAATTTCTTCTGACCTTTAATGCTATTCACATTTAAAGAACAAACTGAGAAGGAAGCCATTTAGATGCCAATGGGTGATTTACTCCTTCGACTTTGACGGGTTCGTTTAGCTATAGGATCCAAATCTTTACCTCCTTCCATATCCGGGCAAGACCGAATGGAGGAGGTGTCTGTATCATCCCCTCCAGAGTCCTTATCAGAGAGATCTGTGGCTAATACAGCAAATTTATTATTTGATTGCCAGTTACGAGCTCCAGCTTCCTTGCCCCGACCGACTACAGCCAGACCTTTCCTAGTTCTCTTGTGAGTGACTGGAATAAAAACAGAAGTATCCAAATCAGAAGCGGACTGTGGGGGGGGGGGAGGAGGAGGCATCTTCTCATCCAAGCAACTATGTCGCCTACCATTAGGGATGCTTCAGAGACAGAAGGAGGAACCTTCGGAGGGGGAACTATTTCAGAGGGCAAATCAGGAGTGTCTTGAACAACAACCACCGAAGGTTCTTTATGTACTGTTACTGGAGTAGAAGAGGGTAAATCACCTTCCAAATCTCGAGCAGCAACCTTCTGTGCCTGAATTTGCTGTGCTATGGTAATTAAACCATCATGGGAAGGACAATCTTCCCTATTATGGGATGCCCAGGGACAACGTCCATAAGCATGGCCTGTACCTTCACAAAGGTTACACTTAAAAAGATTTAAACAGGCACTAGAAGTATGGCCAAAATCAAAACAATGACTACACTTCACAGTGTCACAAGCCGAACTAAGGTGAGTACGTGAACCGCACTTAAAACAAGATTTGGGCTGTCCAGCATAAAAGATGAGCCCTTTATCTTTACCTAAATAAAAAAAACTAGGTAAATGTCTGGGTCCAGTATTAGTAGAATATAGTTTAACTCGAACTCTCCAGCCACCATCCCAGATTTGTTCACTATCCAACGTGGGTGTTTGAAGTTAATGTCGTAATTATAATTACACAAACTAATCAGGGCAAAAATCTCAGATGAAAAGAATTTCATACACCCTTTAAGCAGTTTTTTTGCACTATACACATGATCTGGGGGTTCCTCTAACCCACCCTTATAAAGCAACCGAACGGCATTACGCCTGGGTGCTGGTTCTCCTTTAGTGGAAAATAAGTCAGCTAGTTTAAAACCAACTGGGTGACCTGAGCTATTTTCCACAGGGCTTTGCAAAACTGGGGTAGGTTTAGGGCATAATGGAACTGTAGATCCAGGGGGTATAACAGGAGATATAATATCTTTAGACAAAACATCAACATTATTAACAACAGATACCATTGGATTAAGGGAAACATCTCCCACATTAATACCAGTACGTGAGTCATTAGACTTAATAGGTAAAGTACCACCTTTCAAAAGTCCACAATCTAAATCAATACCCCGGGGTTCATTGGCACTCAAAGTAGTATCCGAGGCCTCAGTAGTAGCTGCTTTCTGTAACATTTTTAAATAAGTGGGGTCCTGGGAGTCCGGAGTCCAAACACCCCCTTCCCCTTTCTCCCAACCAGCACTTTCTAAAGCTTTATCCGGTGACCAAGATGCCTTTGAGCCACTAGATGTGGCCAGTCTCATAGGTGAAGGCTTTATCCCCGAGGACAAACTCCCACCACGTTTACTCCACCCAGGGGCTTTATTAGCTAAAAAAATACCTCAGAATGACAATTTGTTGCTCAGCCGTCGCAGTCCGACTCTGGAGAGGTTTACCGACATTTTCAACCTAACTGTGCTTCATTATGTCCAGTGAAAGCTGCTTTTCATGCAGGAGAACCGCGCGGGCTGTGGGCACACCGAGACCAACCTCGGAAGACTGCCAGTCCCGTCCGAAACAGCCGCCAATGCGGAAGTAGTTGAAGAACTCGTCAAACCTTCGGCGTCAGCAGGGGGCTTTTCTATCACAGCATCTCTTAGTAATTCATTCTCCTTAGGTGTCTGAGTAAATGCCGCTATTCTAGAGTCCAACTGCTGCATTTGCAGGAGCAGAGCCGACCGTTGTTCTACCAAGGTAGAACGAGAGAAACTTCAGTAACAAAACAGGTAACTGCCTTTTTGTTCAGAATCAGCCAAATCATTCAAAGCAGTAGACTCAATAATTGTATCGGCACAACCTGCAGCAACAGCAAGTTCCTCTTCAATGACCTCAGAATTTGTAAGCACAGGAGAGGAGGCCCACTTCTCCTGTACTCCCGACGTCCATCTCCTCCGAAGGTTCATGCACACTGGCCATCTTGCAGCCAGTAGCAAAGGCTCCTCCTACAGAGAGTAGGGGAATTTCCCCGGTGTCCTGGCCAATTTCCCTCATTCACTAAAAATACCACCAACAGCTTAATCTGGTTCAAGGTCAGTTGGCATTCATCTGTATCCTCCTCCCCCAGGTCGTGCCTGAAAATAGGCAGGATTTGTCTAGTGCACTTACCCGGTCAACAAAAGCTAAATAAATAAATATCTGAGCATTACTGGGAAGAAAGAACATTACTATGGTAAGTATTTTTTTTTTCTGGGCACTCAGTGGTATAACAAAACCAAAAAAATTAGAATGATCCATGGTCCACATACCATCTGAACAAAATATGATGAAGCTGATAAACCTTAAAAATGCCTTTACTATCACTGCCCAGCTGCCTCAGCAATGACTCAGAAGATTTCAGGACTTCTCCCACCAGAAAATCCTGGACCAGTAATGCCTTAACCTGCGGGAACCAGTGTTCCTTAATGGGACTGCTGTCAATTTTAAAGTTCAGATTCTCTATTATGGGCTGGGAGACATCCCTAGAAATAGGGGATTTAACCACCGCCCAAAATTGTGAATATACCCGCAGAACAGTTCTGATCACTGAGTCTTTAATCCCAGGGGGAACATTGACCCAAGCAAGAAAGGGCAAAGAGGAGACTGCAAGATCATAGTTGTGCAACATATGCATTTCCAGTTCTAACCAAGGTGGTCTATAGCCATCAGGAGGCAGTTGGGAGGAGGGGAGAAACCATTGAAACATTTTGCTGAGGTGACTAGAGAAGTAGTAAAGCAAAAAATGAGGCAGTTTAATGCCTCCAAAAAGCTTAGGAGTGACCAACTTCTTATATGCTCTCCGAGGAGACTTGTCCAACCATATAAAATCAGTAATAATTTGGTGGACCCCATGAAACCATTTCAACTGGAGCCAAACATTCATCATGTGGAGGGGATAAAAAGCCTTGGGAGTATATTCATTTTGATAATCGAGACACAGCCCCAACATGAGAGGGGAAGAGTCCACCACCTTTGCAAGTCCTGGCTGATTTTTATAAGTAAATCCTCTAAATTGAGCTTAACCATCAAGGTGGGATCCTTAGCCAAATGAAGGCTGAGATATTTAAGTGACTTAGAGGTCAAGGTAAAACCCAAGGATGTCATCAATTGCTTATTAACTGAGGTTGTAAGAGGAAAGACTTCTGTTTTGCTGAGGTTAAGTTTATAATACGAGTAAGTGCCAAGCTCCTCGATTATTTGCAATACTGCTGGGATGGAGATATCTGGATTAGTAAGATGGAGCAGAATGTCATCTGCATACACTGACATTACAGATGTCATGGGGCCTATAGCGATTATGGATACTGCTGGGGACATAAGTGTCCTACAGAATAGCAGCTCTAAATACAAGTTAAAAAGGAGAGGGGACAATGGGCAACCTTGCCTTGTGCCCGATCCCAGAGGGATAGGCATGGAGAATACCCCATTACAATAGACCTTCGCAGATGGAGAAGAGTAAAGTACCTGTATCCATCTGATAAAGGTCTGTGGAAAGCCCATCATCTCTAGGGCCTTAAACAGACATCTCCAGTCGACCCTGTCAAAAGCCTTTTCTACGTCCAGAGAGACCAAAGCCATAGGAACATCAGTCTCTCTGGATGCGGAAAAGATGTGGCATAATTTCCTGAAATGATCCAGGGATGTCCGGTTAGGGACAAATCCCACCTGTTCCCGAGACAAAAGGATTTCCCAAACCTGGAGTATCCTTGCCACCAAACGTTTTGCGTCACAGTTAACCAACGAAATGGGGCGATAGTTACTTACTAGTTCTGGGGATTTACCTGGTTTCGGGAGAACCACTATGAGGGCCTCCAGGAAGCGAGGATCAGAGAAACCATGTTTGTGTATATGCATATAAAAATGAGAAATAATTGTGGACAACTGGGTTGCAAAGGTTTTATAAAAATTTGGGGGAAAAACCATTAGGACCAGGGGATTTATCTGCTGCTAAACTTGAAATTGCTTGCTGGATTTCAGCTTCTGATATAGGTTGGGACAGCAGCTCCTTCTGCACTGTCGTTAGGACTGGGAGATCACACTCTAGAAGGTAAGAGGTGATATCAGAGCTGGATTTTCCAGAAGGCCTGGCCCCATATAGTTCAGTATAGAAGGAGGTAAACTCCTGGGCAATGTCCCGGGGGTGAGATAACATCGACCCATCCTGAGCCGTGATCGCCGTGACTAACCTGGAAGACTCTGTTTGTTGCAGCCTAATGGCCAGCAAGCGGTCCGCTCTTTCTCCCTGTTCTATGTACTTAGCTTTAGTCTTAAAGATTGCGTATTTGGCTTTATCTCTCATCAGGTCAGCATACTTATCACGCAGTATTGCTAACTCCCTCAAAATATTGTCATCTGCCTGGGGAGATAACCTCCTTTCGATAGTAGTAATTTGCTAAAGGAGTTCCTCTGCCTTCAGGATATAAGCCTTTTTGCGTTTGGACGCATAGCGGATGAACTCACCCCTGATAAAGCATTTACAAGCCGCCCACTCAATATCAACCTGAGCTACTGATCCCACATTCTGCTGCTCAAAGAGAGCAATATGTTCCTTACTACGCTCCACACATTCCTTGTCTGCGAGCAGCCGGTTGTTGAGTTTCCAAATGGCATCCTTCTCCAGATTGGGATTAAGGACCAGAGTCAACCAGACCAGCGAATGGTCTGAAAGGACCTTGGGGGCAATCTCCCCCGTCTAACACCCTTAAAGAGAGAGGAACTTATCAACATGTAATCCAATCTGGAAGAAGAGCCATGGACTGGGGAGTGAAAGGTGTAGGACCTGCCTTTTGGATGCAGTAGTCTCCAAGGGGCACAGAGCCCAAGTGAGTCCATCATATCCCGAATAGTCCTCTGTTCTGCAGTTAACCCTGACCACCAGGTTCCAGATTTATCTAGGTCCAGGGCCACTGTGACATTCCAATCACCTTCTAAAGTTATGGGGACTGAGGGGAACCTGGAAAGCTGATCCACAATATCAATAGAGAATGGAGGATCTGCATGGTTAGGACCATACACGGAACCTAAAACAAGTTCATTTCAGTCCAGTACCCCTCTTACAAAAATGTACCTACAATTCAGGTTGACAATTTGTTGCTGACATTGGAATTGTACTACTCGGGATATTATAATAGTAACCCCCCCTACTGGCAGTGGTACCGTCCGCCCCGTATACCTGCCCTACGAATACTCTACAAAACAAATTCAGTTCAAATGCTAATAAATGTGTCTCCTGTAGGAAAATAATCTGGCATTGTAACTGTTGTAAATGCTTAAAAAGCTGCATCCCCTTAAGAGTTGATCTTGCCCCTCTAACGTTCCACGAAGCCAGTTTTGTTGGGCTAGCCATCCTTATCTTTAAACACATAACAGCTGTACCAATGTTTACACACCTATCCCCAAGGTTGAATTCCGGCTCCACCATATGCTACTCTGCCCTCCTCTCCTCACGCTCTCTCCCATCCCAATAACAGAAAAATTGAAAAACGAAATGAAAAAGCCTAGATCCTCGAGACTGGAAACCCCCACCCACCCAACACAAATCTCTCCTTAAAAAATAGCCTGAAATAATGCCAGGAATATAATTGTCCTGCAGGAGAGAAATCCCTCTCAACTTATTGGTTCACATTACCTCCAAATGCATACAGACCACACCATCAGAATCCTCCCCCACCATCCTCCCAAACACACTTATAACTACATATCTAAAGTAACAGTAATCTGCAAAAAACTAACGTAGTCCATATGAAGACAGACCCAAAAGGAACCACCTCTCCACAAACCCGAATGTTGAACATAAACAGCGTATCCAGAGAGGTGTATTGTCCCAGTGAAACCAACGCAAAATAATCAGTCAGATCTGTAAGGTCTCTGGTGCTGCTCACACAATCAGGACCCTTTATGCATTCAAAACCCACTGTGGACACTCCAAGTCCCATTAATGCAAATCCGGGACTTAGGTCCCAATTAAATGTAATCTAAAATAAATCCTTAAGAGACAAGCAACAGGCTGGTACTATCGGGAACCAAAACACTTTGATGGCACAGGATAACTGTTCGAGCACTTCCCTTCAGTGCACGTACGCAGTCCATTTTCCAGACCTTGCTAAAGTCCACCTACCCCTTGTTCTCAGGATAATCGTCGATCAAGGCAAGTAAATGTCACCATTCCTACCACACAGGCCAAAATTCTTCAGGGCCCATTACCAAGTTTGTACACACTTGTATCATGGTGGGCTAAACAAGTCAGGGAGTATAGCCTGCAACTCCTGGGTAGCCTGCTCCACACTATCGAAGGCATGCCCTCTGTTCTTGCAAAAAACTTGCAACTTTGCTGGGCACAACATTTTAAACTTAATCGAGGCAGCTAAGAGCTTGACGACCACTGAATTAAATGATGCCCTTTTTTGGCAGACCATAATTGGAAGATCCTGAGAAATGTGAAGATGTCAGCCTTCCCACAGAATCTCTTTTAACTCCCTGCATTTCTGGAGGATGTATTGTCTGTCCAAAAAATTAAGGAGCTTGACAATCAAAGGACAGGGTGGAGAGCCCTGGGGTGGTTTGGCTCGCAGGGAGCAGTTTGCTCTCTCAGTATTCCATAGTTATTGTCCATCTGTCCACCATGTACCACGAACCTGTAGGCACCCTCTGTCTGGTGTAGCTGTCACATGTGATGATATGCATTGTATTAATTAGCTCATGAATATTAATGATGCATGCCCAGTGTGCATCTCTGGTTTTGAACTCTATTATAAATGTTTGTTGGGGGGGGCTGAAACCCACCAGATTCAAACAGTATGCAGTAGTGTAATGTGTTGCCTGTTTGTTAGTAAAGCTTTTAGAAACTACAGTGTTTGCATCAGCATTTCAATACATGGTGTCAAAAGATGGAGCAGCTGTCACCACCACCTGCTTTGGATTTATCCGCCGACCTTGCTGAGAACTGGCGCTGCTTCAAGCAAGTGGAAATTTATTTTGGGCCTGTGGCGTCTCAGAGAAGTTTCCCTGGATTAAGCCATGACCTTTCTGCATATCCTGGGCCCCACAGCACTGGAGGTTTACAATACATTTGACTGGGCAAAAGATGAAGATAAAACAGACCTGCCTCAAATTATGCAGCTATTTAGAACTACTGCAGTCCACGGAGAAACTTCACCTAAAAGCAGCATCTGTTTGACACATGTAGCCAACAACCAGGTGACACCTTTGATGTTTGTCTTACTGAATTATGACTGCAAGCTAAGTCATGCGAGTTTGGTAATTTGACTGACCCACTGATCAAAGACAACATTTTTTGCGGTATTCTGGATGACCGAGTGCAGTGCCACCTGCTTCACGAGAAGGACTTGTCTTTGGCCAGAACTATTGATATTTGCAGGGCTGCTGAATTAAGTGAGAGGCAATTCAAACCCATAAGTGAGCCCCCTGGCACAGATGCTGCAGTGCATTCAGCGATCTTTAGACAGGGGGAGAGAGAAAGAGAGATTGTGCAGAAAATGAGAGAGACTGTGTCAGCTAGAGAGCCCAGATTGCATGCATATGGTAAATGTGGGAGGCAGCATGGACCAAACAGATGCCCTGCTTATGGACAGAGATGTCAAATATGTAATAGGCAGAATCTTTTTGCAAGAATGTGCACAACAAGGCAAGATGCAATGGTGCATGTAAATGAGGAAGAGAGCAGAAGCGAAAGTGAGAATGCTTTTGCTGTGGAAACGCTGACTGACACTGCTGTAGACAAGGATTTGAATGCGCATTTAAACATTAATGGGAAAATTGTAACTTTCAAACTGGACACTAGAGCACAATATAATGTTAGGCCTATGAATATGTATAGAATGGTATCCAGAGAACCTATTCAAAAGTCGAAAGCACGATTGGTTTCCTACTCTGGCCATCACGTGAATGTGCAAAGGAAAGTTGTACTGGCTGTGGGATTCAAAAATCAGTATCATGTTGCCATGTTTCAAGTTGTAGATGATGATGTAACACCCATGCTGGGACTATCTACATGTCTTGAGATGAAACGTGTTAAGAAATTGTTCTCTCTTAACACTGCGACAGAAGCAACTGATGAGATATTGTTTAAGTCTGATGATGTTTTCAGGAGCTGGGGTGTCTCGAGGGTGAACATCACATCAAGATAGACAAGTCTATTAGCCCAGTGATACACCTGCCCAGGAAAGTACCATTCACTTTAAAAGACAAGGTTAAGGCAGAGCTGGACAATATAGAGAAGATCCATGAGCTGGGTTAATTCAATGGTGGTAATAGAGAAGCCTAGTAAAGGGAGAATATGCATTGACCCCAGATATTTGAACGAGGCAATAAAGAGAGAACACCATCCGATGAAAGCAGTCAAGGAAGTAGCTGCAAGGCTAGCAAGTGCCAAAATTTTCTCAGTGCTCAATGCAGGTCATGAATTTTGGCAAGTGAAACTAGATGAACCCAGCTCTGAGTTAGTGACATTTAACACACTATTTAGGTGTTATAAATTTAAGAGAATGCCATTTGGAATATGCTGTGCCCCAGAAGTGTTTCAAAGAAAGATATCTCATATATTTGAAGGCACTGAAGGTGTAGAAACTTACATGGATGATATATTGATTTGGGGGTCACAGTCAATCTTACTGGAAACTAAATAAATGGCACACTGATGCACCGTCAATGGTGCCATAAAATCACATCCACTCCAGTGTTCTCAGTCTTTGGTATGAAGTTGTGCTTACATAAGTGGCATTTAGCTCAGGACTACACCACTTATCCCATCACTCCTGTGACTTTAAACATAATCACAATCTCTAACAAAGGCAGAAAAGAATGAGCAAAAGTTCAAAAACACATGCAGGTGTTAAAAAAACTAAAATGGCAAGCAATAAAAATGGCATGACTACTAATGCTATTGTCAGGCAATGTCCATCCCAACTCTGGACCCACTCCACTAACACCTGAACCCTTAAAGAAGCACAGTGGTATAACAGTAGCCTCCATTAACATCTGCAGTCTTATGGCTAAGTTTGACTCGCTACAAGTTTGGGTAGCCCAAAATAAACCAGACTTGCTCTCAGTGGTTGAAACATGGCTCACACCAAGGGTTAAAGATATGGCTATCCAGCTGGAGGGGTATACCTCTTTTAGGTTGGGCAGAATTGGTAAGCGAGGTGGTGGATGTGTTATGTATATCAAGGACACCATCCAGGGTCAATTCCTACCTCACTTTGCCACTAGCAATAATGTACAAGTACTGGCAATAAAATTACTACTAGGTGCTCGGGGTAAAGGATTAACACTTAGCTCTGTCTACATTCTCCCAAAAGAGCAGTCTAGTGGATTTAAAGTACTCATAGACAACCTCTCCGACCCGTGCCACAACTTGGAGGTACTAGTGTTAGGGGATTTCAATATAAACTGGCTGTCCCCTGATGCAGCACCCTACAAGGATGCAATCTCCTCAATATACAAGGCCCAATTAGTGGAGTCTCTGACACAAACGAATTATCATACTGGAACCAGTATGCTGTTAGACTGGATGATTATCAACTGGCCAGAGAAAATAATCCACTCAGCAGTCTTCCCTGACTCCATCAGCGATCACTCCCCTATCCTCTGTATCTGGTCGAATAAGTCCCCCAGAACCCCAGCTAAAACACTCACATCTAGAGTGCTAAAGAAAGGACAACTTGCCTTACTTAAAGCGCACCTTAGTCAGCAAGACTGGACTGACCTATTTGCTGCAAATGACGCTGATGAAGCAGTTCATCAAGCCATTCAATGCAGCATGCAGCATATATGCCCCCTACTATAAGCAAAAAGTTTGTGGGGCTTGTAAGTCCTGGATCACCCAACCCCTCATTGAACTTAAGAAGCAAAGAGACGACCTCTGGCATAAAGCTAGAAGCACTGGCTCTTAAACAGATAATCAGAACTACAAAACTACCCAAAATAGATGTACCTGGGCTATTCATCAAATGAGAAGCCATTTCTTCAAAAATTAGTTGGCTAACTCCTGGGGGGACAGCTACAAGTTCTGGGACAACATCAAGACCCTAACAGGGAAACCAAACAAGACACCTCCAACCATGCTAAATCTTGAAGAAACCACAACCAAGGACCCCAAAATCATAGCAAACACCTGTAATAAAACATTTACTGACTTAAGTGTATGCTTGCCCCTGATTTCCTAGACCCCCCAAGTGGCAAATATCTAAATAACAGGCAGACTACCCATACTGGCACTGCCCCATCTATCTACTTCAAAATTATCTCTTAAGGCAAAGCCAAAAAATACCTTTTACAAGTCTTAGGAAAAACTAGAATGAGTGGTGACACACTTGACCTCAAGCTCATTGCTTTCACACTTGATGAGTTACTGTCACCCCTTGCCAGAATTATGAATCTGTCGCTTATAACTGGTAAATTCCCACAGCTATGGAAAGCGGCAGTGGTCACCCCTGTTTTTAAAAGTGGTGACAGGGTTAATCACAACTACTGTCCGATCTCCATACTCTCCCCACTCTCAAAAGCGCGGGAGCGTATTGTCTATGACCAGCTTGTTGACTACCTGTACAAATACCAGTTGCAGTGCCCGGAACAGCATGGTTTCAGGAAATAACATAGTACTACAGCAGCACTGGTGAAGTTCATAGGCTACATTCAAGCTACACTTGATCGGGGGCTTATGGTGGGGGCAACCTACATAGATCTCACTAAGGCCTTTGACATAGGCAATCTTGAACTGCTGCTGAACCAACTAACCTGCACTGGGTTGTCACCTGAATCAGTGGAGTGGTTCCAGAGCTACCTGTCCAGGAGAACACAACAAGTAAATATCGTTGATACCCTCTCTGAAAGTCTGAATGTCAACATGGGGTCCCTCAAGGTTCAGTCTTGGGCCCCCTGCTCTTTAGCCTGTTCCTAAACCACCTCCCTCTAGCGTGCCAGGATAAGGTCCTACTGTATGCTGATGATGCGGTACTCTACACCAGCCACACAGACCCAGAAGCACTGGAAAAGCAAATGAAGGTTAATTTCTGTTTAGCTGAGGCCTGGTTTTTTGATTCAAAGCTCTTGCTTAATTATAAGAAGACCAGGACAATGCTGTTTGCCTCTCCTCACAACCGGCTGATATCCCATCTGTTAAAAATAGTAAACAACCAAAACGCCTCACTAGAAATGGTCCAAAGTTTTAAATATCTTGGGGTCACTTTAGACTGTTCCCTCACATTTTCACAGCACATTGACCTTGTAGCCAAGACTGCAAATGTCATAACTGGCCAACTGTTTAGGCATAAACACTTAACCGATGAGGCATTAAAACTCGCTGTGTGCAGCTCGGTCTTATCTGTAATTGACTACAAGCTCATAGTCTATAGTGCGGGAACTGACACAGCTCTCAAGAGAATAAAGCTGGCCCTAAACAAAGCCTGCATGCTTGTCCTAGATGCACCATGCCTTAAACACACCTGCGATCTCTATTCCCAGTCTGGGTGGTTAAATCTGCACTGTAGAACTCAATATCAGGTCTGCCTGCTGCTAAAAATTCCACCTTAGGTCTAACACCACTTGGTGTTCGGAGTCTCCTCTGCCCCACCAACAAGGCTAGAATTATCAGAGGGACTAATAGCCAGCCATTAAAAGTCCCTTTTTGCTGCACCTCCCAGGGTCAGCGGTCTTTTGAGTACTAGGCACCTGCTTGGCTCAACTTGCTACATGACGACCTGCTGGCAGAATCTAAAATTTGTCCCTTCAAATCTAAACTTCGTAACCACCTAGCAACACTTAGTGGGTGTGATTGTAACTTCTAAATTGCACAAGCCAACTCCTGTCTTATTTCTGTTCATTATAGCACTTACAATCTCCCCTATCCAACTGCCTTGTTATTTACCCCTTTACTCTACCATCCCACTCTGCCTTTATCCTTCCATTCCATTCCTCATCCATTTCCCCCCACATAATCTGCTTCCCACCCTCCCCCCACTATATCCTCCCACTCCAAGACCCCACGGAATCCTCCCCTTCCAGCAAACCAATGACAAGGACCTATGGCTGCTCCCATTTTCTCTGCCTATTCTCCCTTACACCTTCCTCACCTACTCAGCACTCTCTCAGCACCCAGCCTCTGTTGCTACCAGTTTCTCTCTCCATAGTAAGTTACCTTTCCATTTTGTTCACCCCTCGCAATGTACTTAATGCTTAATGTGATTGAATTTTGTCATTTTAGTTACAAAACAGTTGAACATCATTTCTGTTTCCTATGTAATTTTGTAACCACTGTCTGTATTGTTTTGGTGTATTTGTGTTGTTTGCTGTTGACATGGAATCTTTGTAAACGAGCTTATAGCTCAGAGGTATTAATCCAAGAATTGAATAAATAAATAAATAAATAAAATACATTTGTAAGAACATAATGTATGATTGAAAAGAGTGCTGCAGCGAGCACAAGAGCACCACCTCATGTTGAATCTCAAAAAATCAAAGACTGGACTGAAAGAAGCTCCATATATTGAACATAGACTGACCCAAAGTGGTCTAGTGGCAGACTCCGAGAAAAGTAAAGCTGTGGTGGACATGTCCACACCCCAGAATGTCATGAAGCTACAAATATTTATGAGACTGGTTAACTACTTAGCCAAATTCATTCCTAATTTGTCAACTGTGAATAAACCATTAAGAGAACTATTGGAAAAAGAAACGGCCTGGCATTGGGACCCCAGACATGAACAGGTTTTTCATGAATTAAAGAAAATTATTACCCCCTCCAGTGTTGGCTTTCTACAGTCTGCACCAGCCAGTGGTCTTGTCTGTTGACACCTCTTCTGAAGGACTGGGAACATGCATATTGCAAGCAAGATAAAGACTACTACTCCTCATGTCCATCCTCACATCTGAGGCCTCTTCCTCCCTGACTAATGAACCCTCTGGTACCTCTACTACTTCCTGTCTCCCACCCAAACTCACTCCCCCCCTTTTTTCCTGTCCCCTCTCACTTACTCTCCCGCTCACCACCTTTCCCTCCTCTCTAGCCTCCTTTTGGCGCCTAATGATCACCCTCTCCTGAAGTTTCCTTAACTCAAATTGTCTACCGCTTGAACCTGTTATAGCTTGTTTTTCATGAAACTTAAAACGCTACTGCCTTAAACTGTTAATAGCAAATTTATGATGTAACTTTCCTGTCTGGTTTTACCTATAATGTGTATCGTGCTTTGTTAAATGTTCTTTGTGACGTGGAACCTTTGTAAAAGAGCCCTGGCTCAAATGTATTAATTCCTAGACTAATAAACTAAACTAAACTAAAATAAACCTCTGGCCTTTGCTTCAAGATTCTTGACCAGTACCAAAAACAATTATGCACAAATAGAAAAAGAAATGCTGGCTATCTTGTATGGGTGTACTGAATTCCACCAATACATTTATGGCAGACAGAAAGTGCTTATAGAGACTGTCCACAAATCCCTCAAAAGCCTGTTTAAGAAAAACCTCCATACTGCTCCTCCTCGTACTGTATACAGAGAATAATGCCCAAGTTACAGAAATATGATTTACAAGTTGTGTACAAAGCAGGAAAGGAGCTACACATCACTGATGCCCTTAGTAGGGCCGTACAAAAAGGAACCTCGCTGGAAACTGGCATTGATAAATATGAGGTGCATACCATTGACGGCATTCCCATCACTGACGAGAAACTGAAACAGTTTCAACAGGAAACAGCACCAGACTTGGAACTGCAAAGGTTAAAAGAGACAGTGCTACATGGATGGCCCTCAGAACGCTCTCAAGTGGACCCTATCATTAGACCATATTGGCTCCTTCGAGAAGAGATTACAACTGAGAGTGGGCTACTCCTTAAAGGTGAGAGACGGATTGTGCCTGGCTCACTGCAGAAAGAAATGTTCACAAAAATTCATGGCAGCCACTTGGGTATGAAGAACAGCAGGAGACGAGCTAGAGATGTTATGTTCTGGCCCAGGATAAACAGTGAAATCAGTGACCTGGTCGCCAACTGTGGCATATGTGCCAACTTCAGAAAAGCTCAGCCCAGAGAACCACTGCACCCCCACAAAATACCAGAGAGGCATTGGCAAAAGGTGGGAGCTGATTTATTTGGCTTTAATAGAGTAACATATTTGCTGATGGTGGACTAGTACTCCAAGTTTATTGAGATGTCCAGATTACAAAACACTACAAGTGAGACTGTGATTAATCACATGAAATGTCAGTTTGCATGGCACGGCACACCAGAGATTTTCATCATGGACAAAGGCCCCAATTCGTTAGTGCTGAGCTTCAGTCCTTTGTGAAAGCATATGAGTTTAAACACCTCACTTCTTCACCCAGGTTCCCTCCAGAGCAATGGCATGGTTGAGAGAGCAGTGCAAACAGTTAAGTATTTAGTAAAAAAAGCTATGAAAGACAACAGAGACCCATATTTGGCCCTGCTTAATTTGAGGAACACACCTATTGAAGGCGTGGGTTCCCCAGCACAGCTACTCATGGGCCGTCGCCCCAGAACCTTGTTACCTACAATACATGGGCTGTTGAAGGAAAATATCCCAGATTCAGATGTCCATGCCACACTGCAGTCTGCTCAGCAAAAGCAACAATATTATTATAATAGAATAGCACATGCATTGCCTTCATTGAGCCCAGGACAACAAGTGCATATGCGAACTGACCTACAACAATGGACCCCTACAATTGTTATTGCGCCTGCACAGACCCCACCCACCCATTCCTAAATTGTCTCAGCCAATGGGAAACAGTATCAGCACAATCACCACGATCTCATGGGCTCACCAGCCATGCAGTATACCCAATGGAGGACACAGACCTCTTCCTGTGGAGGGAGAGAGGAAGAAGTGGACAAATATGTGGAGTAGGATTTTGGAATGGAGGGAGTGGCAGGAAAAAATGCAGCAGCAGTGGTGGCACAGCCAGCTCAAGACCCCAGTGAGGACCCACTGCCAGTGACACAGGCAGAGATGCCAGCTGCCCCAATGGACCTACACAGCCAACCAGAAAACCCTGCCCGATTTAGCAGGATTAGTGGCTGATGGATACAGAAGCCTGCACGATACAGGACTTAAACAGTTTTTACAGGTTACCAAATTCAGCTGTTAAAGGTTTCTTCTTAAGGGGGGAAATGTGATGATATGCGTTGTATTAATTAGCTCATGAATATTAATGATGCATGCCCAGCATGTGTCTCTACATTTGAACTCTAATATAAATACTTGGTGGACTGAAACCCGCCAGATTCAAACGGTATGCAGTAGTGTAGTGTAATGTTCTGCCTTTTTGGTAGTAAAGCTTTTAGAAACTACAGTGTTTATTTTATTTATTTATTTGAGAGTTTCACCAGGATGGGCACTCTGAACAAGTTGCTTGTCTCACGGTGCATCGGGGAGGGGGGTTGGAAGGCATACAATAAAACATAATCAACACAACAGTATATATTGCCAATATATGGGGATTGGAAGACATACAAATAAGTCATAGGCAAACAACAAAACAGTATATAATGCCAGTTATGCATAGGGGACTTTACCAAGTAGAGAACAATTAACAAGCAGTAACAGGCATCAAGAATTTACAGTTGGTATGTATATTCCATTAGATCATAGTGAACAGAAGGTCCACAAGTGTGGCAATAGGATAACTATTACAGCCCATTTAGATGCAACATGGTCTGCTCCATTGTAGTTGCAGTTCACAGATAAGTAATTGTGTAAGCCTGAGGAGACTGAGGAAGGGGAAGAAGAAAGGCGAATCTGGGGGGGAAGGGAGGAATTCCACAGTTTAAGGAAGTGGTACGAGAAGGCTGCCTGGCTGACAGTAGTCATATGGCACGGGACACGTAAAGTACAGGAAAACAAGGACCTAAGTGAATGGGCGGATGGTGGGGGGATTATTAGGGAAGAGTTGAGATAAGTGGGGAGGAAGCCAAACCAGAATTTGGAGACGAATTTAGCACAGTGGAGGTTATCAAGAGATGGTAAAGCCAAAGTGTGGTAAAGTTGACAGCGATGAGTGAGGGTAGTAGCGTTGAGTGTGAAGCAGCAGGAGGAGTTAAAGAGGGTGTCCAGTCTGGCTAGGGAGGTCTTAGGCATGGCACTGTAGACTACGTCGCAGTAGCAGTAGTGTTTGCCTCAGTGTTTCATTACTTTACTGTTCAAGATTTTCCTCAGTGGTGTCTTGCATATGAGGTCCCTCATTAGGACGTCAGTGGCTCCTTGGCACTTCAATATTGTGCTTATATGCTTATTTACAAGCCTTTTGAGCCTATTGTGATTTGTGACATGAAATATCTGATGTGGAAAGTAGCATTTCTGGTGGTGGAGTTCCACTTGAATCAGGCCCTTATTCTGCCTACCTACTTTGTCAATTTACAGAATGAGAGAGAAAAAGCTCCACTCTCTGGATGTGAAAAGGGTCCTTAGATTTTACCTGGACAGGACCAAGGACTACAGGAAGGAAAAACAACTTTTTGCCTCTTTTCACCCCAGTCAAAAGGGACACTGTGTCACAGTCAACTGCATTTCCTCATAGGTTGTGAATTTCCTTCACCACTGCTGTACAGGCAGAGATAAAGCTAGAGGGCAAAGTGCATGCCCATCCTACCAGAATGGTAGCCACTTCTTTGGCAGAGATATGCTTAGTGCCAATTGCAGAGATCTGCAGCGCTGCAACTTGAAGCATGGTGCAGACTTTTACCAAGCATTGTACCCCAGATGCCCATGTCAGGCACCATGCCACCTTTGGCAGGACCATTCTGAATGGATTATTATCCTAAATGTGCCCTGAGCTCCAGCCTCCCTAGTCCAGGGGACTTTCTTAGAATTTGGTACTCTGATCCATTAGTGGGAATCTATGGAGAAGATTGATTTCTGGAAGATATGAAAGTTATGTTCTTACCATAATTGTTGATCTTCCTGAATATCTTCTCCATAGCTTACCATACCTGCACACCACCCCCCGAACTCACTCCAGTATTGTTGTGTTATGGTCTTCATCCCTTTTCTGTT
Source organism: Neoceratodus forsteri (assembly GCA_016271365.2). Lineage (NCBI taxonomy): Eukaryota > Metazoa > Chordata > Ceratodontiformes > Ceratodontidae > Neoceratodus > Neoceratodus forsteri. The sequence goes on from CM057451.1 coordinate 246,441,070, forward strand.
AGTTTGGGCTGTGAGGACACTGTGTTACTGGGATAGGCCACCATGGCTATCTTATACCCTTTGTTAGTGCATAGGGTACTCGTTAGGTTCATGCTGCCCTCTTCTTCAGTAAAAAAGGTACTGATGTGGTTGGGAGCTGACGCCACTGTATACCAGCTGGTGTATGCAGTGATGTACACGCAGGGCCTACTCACGCCACCAGCTCTCATCTGAAAAGTTCTGGCTCCTGCAGATTCATATTGCCACCAGCTTAGACCCATTAGTGGTAATCAGTGAAAAAGATACTCAAGAAGATCACCAGTTACAGTAAATATGTAACTATTATTTTCTCTCTCATGCCCTAGGTTTTTTGGGTGATAGCTATGGCTTGGGGCTTCCTGTTTGTTTGGATTACAACAACCTGCCTGCCTGCGTTTAGGGAGGCAGTATCTTTAGGAATGGAAGCTCTTCCCCTACCTCCGGTTACACTGTTAGACATTTAGAGTGCATCATAGAATCATAGAAGTTTGTCAGCAGAAAAGGACACATTGGCCCATCTAGTCTGCCCTCATCCCCACCCATATGTAGCCCTGGCCCCTTTCACCCTACTCCCCACCCATGTTTTCCCCCCACCAGAAAATTATTCCTGTCCCCTTTTTCTCATTTGGGTAGCCATCTATCCATCTCTTGTTTAAACTCATGTAGTAATCACATCCTCTCTCTTGAACCCTTCCTCTGTTTTTGCCTCAACCACCCCCTCCGGAAGCATATTCCAGGGGCCTACCACCCTCTCAGTAAAGTAGTGCCCCTCCTACTTCCTCTGAATTTTCCACCCTCCAGCTTAAAGTTGTGCCCCCTAGTCTTGGGGTTTTCTTTCATCTTGAAGATACTCCCTTCCCTCACCTTGTTTATTCCCTTCATGTATTTTAAAGTCTCAATCATATCCCCCCCTCTTCCTCCTGGTTTCCAGGGGATACAGATCACGCTCTTCCATCCTTTCTTCATATGACCTCTGCTGCATGCCATAGCACCATTTTAGTTGCCCTCCTCTGGACACTCTCCACCCTGTCTCTGTCCCTGTGATGGTGAGGTCTCCAGAATTGTACCCCATACTCAAGGTGGGGACGTACCATGGATTTGTATAGGGACATTATCACCTCCCTTCTCCTACTAGTAATATCCTTCCCTTTGCATGCTGTCATACCACTTGCCTTCCCAAATGCTTTATTACACTGGCTAGTCTCCTTAAGGTAATCTGAGATGATAATCCCTAGGTCCTTCTCCTGATCCGTTACCAAAACATCCTCCCCTCCCAACATGTATGTGGCCTTTGGGTTCTTGTACCCTATGTGCATTTTCCTGCACTTCTTGGCATTAAATCTCAGCTGCCATCTCTCCGACCATCCCTCTAGCTTTAACAGGTCCTCTCTCATGTTCTCCATTCCCCTGGTGTGTCCACCCTGTTGCAGATCTTTGTATTGTCCACAAACAGGCACACTTTCCCATTCAGTCCCTCCGCAATGTCCCCAATGTAAATGTTAAAGAGAATTGGCCCCAGCACAGACCCCTGTGGTACCCCGCTCGTTGCTATTTCCTCCTTGGTTTCTGGCCATAACAGTGTGACTGGACCCCATTAATGAACCCCAAAGACACTGCAGCACATAATTGCGGTGGTTACCTTGAATACCAGGAGGCTAAATTAATCAAGAAAAAACAGAAAACACCTCTCTAATGCCACACCAACTATGGGAAAATGGACATGTGATGCCAGAATTCTTTCAAACTAACATTTTTTGCATACAAAATAAGGTTAAAAACAACTTACATCTACAGTAGAAGAATCAAGAAAATATTTTCTGGCAAATTATAATCCTACCGAAGTCCTGCCAGCCCATCACCCACAATTACCATTATGCTACCCATAGTGTTCTGCATTGGCTGATTCCTGTAACTAAATTAGAAAATGCAGGTCAAACAGCAGTGCAGGTCATATTGTCAAGATAAGTGATACTCAGTAACCATGGGGGTTGCAAAGCTCCTCCACCCACCACATTTTATGTAAATAAATGTTCGGTAAACTATGCTTTAGGGGGTTTTTAAGGGTTGCAAAGATCATCAAAGGGGTTCAAAGAAATCACAGAGGTTTCAACTGCAGCTCCTGGCTACCCCTAAATGACACCCCTAATGATACTCTGTACTAGTGCATTAGGGAGGTAGGGTACTTTAGCAGCATAATGGTTAAAGTATGGAGCTGTTAGCCAGGAAACCCAGGTTCAAATCACACCACATCCATTTATTCTGTCTTACCTTGAGGAAGTCACTTAACCTTGCTGTGTTCTGTCCATCCAACTGTAAAATTGGTACAAGTAGAAGCACTCTGAAAGCAAAATGTTGCATTTTATCTGGGCATTCTTGGGTAAATAAGTTTATTTTATTTAGTTTTAGTTTACCAGGTAAGCATACTAGGCAATTGAATGCCTATTTTCAGGTGCAACCCAGGAGGTTGCAACCAAAAATACAGACAAGTGGAAATACATTGTATTTAAAAGACAAAGAACCTCTGTGTGCAAACACTGAGGCAAGGGTTACCCCAAAGGGCATTTGGCTGGGAAGCCAAGTTTCAAGAAAATACAAAATCACTTTGTACAATACATTGTATTGTAACATACAGTGGAAAGAAACACTGAACAGAGTAGTTGCATCTATAAAGAAAGTACATATTTTGCAGTGCATTCAGTTACAGAGACAAGCCTTGAAACAAAGCAGATGCATCAAAAAAGGAAATACATACATTTGCACTGCATTCAGTATGCTGTGTAGCAAAAACAGAAGTTGAAGCATGAACAGAAAAAAACATATTCATGAGTTGGGAAAACTAGCTTCACCTATAGCACCTGCTTTACTGAACGAAGTCTGATATCTGTTTCCAGGCTCCTTTCGTTTTCTTTAAAGAAGCAGTGGAACACACCACAAGAGCTGCTAGAGTCTTCAGACAGCCAGGAGGTCACATGATGCTGGTAATAATGATGCTACTGTATTGTATTTTGACTGTGTAATTTTTTTGCTATACCTAATTTAGTATTTTAAAAATGTGTTTCTGGCTTTTAACAATTTAATTTTATAAAAAAAACTAGATTCTACTTAATATTTCTACCATTTAAAAAGAATAGTTTCTACAACATATATCACACAATTTCTCCCTCAGAAAGTCTGATAGGAGCTGGCCAATGATGTGGAGACTGTACAATGTGCTATAGTATGAGAGACCCAGATATGATTCTTACCCAGGAATCCTCTTCTCAGAATAGTGAAACTTGAGTGGCATTCCAAAAGTAACAAACTCCTGGGACTGCTTGCTGATGTGCACCTCCCAATGAGGAACTGAGAGTGGCACTGTCCTACCTAGTGGCATACACATATACTGTATCTGGCATCACTGCTGGAGTCATGGTGCTGCAGTGGCTCAAACAGTAAAGGGGGGTAAGAACAGATTGTACAGACAGGAGAAACTGTCTCTTCCTCAGACCCTAAATCCTGAGCTACTGCTTTGGGGCACCTCAAAGATATATCACCGCCTCCCATATTGGGGTCCAGGCTATAGAAATAAAGGGGAAAGCCTCTTCTGAAAGTTAGGAGTCACCAAAGTTAGAAATAAAAAAAAGAGAATGTGAAGGATTGAGGGGGGAGGGGCTCTCTGTTGAGTAATTAAGGTATGAGAGGCACTATCCCCTTGTCTGTTTTTTGAATGTGCATTCCTTTAGTTAGGTTCTTATGTTTTGCTTTTTTGCTCATTGCACACTTCTTTTTCTAATGTATATTTCTTTTTGGTTTTGCTAGTTAATAGGTTTTCTAGCTGATGAAGTTTGGAACAACACTCCCTGGAACTAACATATCTAGTTCTATTCCCCTTCATATATTATCAGCATAGCGACCTCATTCATTGGGACATCACACTGGTGATCAGTCTGGCAGTAGGTACAGAGCTGTTCAATGGTGTCACAGTCAGTGAGGTCATAGCACTGATTAGGTATAGAAACATAGAAAATGACAGCAGAAAAAGAGTATTGGTCCATCCAGTCTACCCATAAAACCCTAACAAACCTAGAACCTTTTGTCCATACAGGGTTCTAACACACAATATCCACCCCCCATACTTCCCACCCTGTCGCTACCACCCTGAGCAACCACTAAGCCCTTTACTCTGTCCCAGCCATGTTTGAAATCACTGATGGTTTTGGAACCCACCACATCAGCTGGCAGATTGTTCCACTGCTCCACCACCCTTTCTGTAAAATAAATTTTTCTCACTTCCCTCTTGAACCCCTCCCCATCAGTTTCCACTTGTTCCCCCATGTTCTTGATCCACTACTTATGCTGAATAGTTCCTTGCAATTTACCTTGTTCATTCCTTTCAGGAATTTGAAGGTCTCTGTTATATCTCTCTCCTCTCCTGTCTGGCCTCCAGCAAATGCATGTTCAGTGCCTTGAGCTGATCCTCATAAGATTTGCCCTGCTGGCCCTGAATCATTTTGGTCACCCTACATTGCACTGTCTCCAGCCTGCCCTTTTCTTTTCGTAGGTGAGGACTCCAGAACTGGACACAGTACTCTAAGTGGGGCCTCACCAGTGATCTACAGAGAGGCAGTAATACCTCCTTCTTTCTGCTGTCAATAATCCTTCCTATACACCCCAGCATTGTTTGCCCAGCTTTATATCCCCATCCAGTACTCTCATCTGGAGTGCTTATTCCCTATATGCATCATCTTGCACGTTTTGGCATTGAATTTCAACTGCCAAACCCTTGATCACCTCTCCAGCCTTTGCAAGTCTCTTTGCATCTCCCTAACCCCCTCCTCACTGTCTACCCTGCCACAAAGCTTAGTGTCATCTGTGAAGAGACACATCTTGCCCTGGATTCCTTCTTACATGTCACTGATGAACATATTGAAAAGGACTGGACCCAGGACCGATCCTTGTGGCACCCCACTGGTGACCTCCCTCCTTCCCTTCCAATTTGACTCTTGATAACCACAACCCTCTGCTGTCTTCCTTCCAGCCAGTTTCTTACCCATCTAAATGTGTCTTTCACTGCACCCAGATCCTCTAGCTTCTTCAGTAACCTTCTGTGAGGCAGCAAGCCAAAAGCCTTGCTAAAATCAAAGTAGAGTAAATCTACAACGTAACCCTTATCCATTACCCTTGTTACCCTGTCAAAGAATACTATCAGGTTGGTCTGATGAGACCTCCCTGCCACAAACCCATGCTGTTTACTATCCTGGAGTCCATTGCTCCCCAGGTAGTCCATAAGGTTCTCTTTGACTAGTGTCTCCATCAGTTTACCCACAATAGAGGGAAGAATGACAGGTCTGTAGATACCCGGTTGCTCCTTGTCCCCCGCCAATGGAACGGGACTATGCCTGCTACCCTCCAGTCTCTTGGAATTACCCCGTGTCAACTGATCTATTGAAAAGCCCTACCAGGGGTTCATTTAGTTCCATTGCCAGTTCCATCAGCGCCCTCGGATGTATTCCATCTGGCCCTGAGGCCTTAGCTATCTTTAGGGCTGCTAGCCCTTTCCATACCCTTTCATTGCTTTTCATACTTACAGCCTCATCTCAGGGATTCCCTTATGACTGCCTTAATGCCATTGTCTGGCAGATGCCCTCTGTCTTCCATTCTGAAGACAGAGCAAAAGTAGTTATTAGGAATGGCGGCTTTCTGCCCATCCTCCTCAATTTTCCTACCTCCCTGTGTTAGCCTAACAATTCCTCCTGCCTTCTTTCTTTTTTCCCTGATGTATCTAAAGAGCTCTTTTTCCACTCCCTTGACACCCTCTGTAATCTGTAGCTCTGTGTCTGTCTTTGCTTCTTTAACTGCTCTCTTGGTTTCCCTTATTCTCATCTGGTACTCTCCCCCTTCTTCCTTTCCTTGAATTTCCTGGTACCTGGTGAAGGCCTTCTTTTTGGCTCTCACTGCTTCCCTGACCTTTCCAGAGAATCATATTGATCTCTTGTACCTGTTTCTTTTGATTACTGTTCTCATGCAAGATTTTGTTGCCTCAAGAATGGCTCCCTTGATTCCTCCATCTTTCCTCCACATCCCTCTTGCTGTCCATTCTGACTAATCTGTCCTGAGCCAGCTTCCTCATCCAAGTAAAGTCTGACCTTCTGAAATGTAGGACTTCAGCCTTTGATGAGTGCTTACTTGCCCCAAGAGCCAGGTCAAGCCATAAAGAGTTATGGTCACTGGACTCTATTGTCTCCCCTATCCTCACTCCTCCAACCAGTTCTCAGTTTGTGAGCACCACATTGAGAATAGCAGCCTGCTTAGTGGGTTCTTTAACCAGCTGTACCAGCAGACAGTCCTATAATGTATCCAGCAGAGCCTGACTTCTGCAGCTCCTGGCTGCGGGAGTGACCCAGTCAATATCTGGCAGATTTAGATCTCCCACCACCGCCACCTACCCCTTTACCACCCCCCTTTCTAGTTCTGCCCCTAGCTCCTAATCTCTCTCTTCCCACTGTCCAAGAGGTTTATAGATCACACCTATCCATAGTTTCATGTCTGAAGATGCCGTGAACTGAACCAACAGTGATTCTGTTTCCCCATTGCTGTCCCTGAGTTTTCCATCCTCCACTGACTCTATGCCTTCCCTAACATATGGAGCTATGTCTCTTCCAATAAATTTTCCTCTATCACATCTAAACATGGTGTATCCTGGGAATGTCATGCCCCATTCGTTATTCTCTGTGTCTCAAGTTTCTGTGATGGCTACTAGGTCCATTGCAGTGTCTGCCACCATTGCCTGGAGCTCACTAAGTTTATTTCTCACACTCCTGGCATTAAGGCAGTCCCTTTTCCATCTTTCTCCTGATCTCCCTCTTTTTTTTACTATATCTTCTTCTTATTCTTCCCTAGTTTTGTTAATTTTAATTTTTTATGCTCAATATAGACTTTGTCAGCTTGCCCTCATTGGCCTCTTCAATTATCCTAATTTGAAATTCAGCCTTACTGTTGGCCTCCTTGTTGCTACTAGTCCCTGTTCAGGGGGAGTCCTAGATAGGTTCCCCACCTGCTCTCCCTTCTCAGTGGTTCCACTAGCCCCTGTCTCCCTACAGTCAGTGTAGTAGTCCAATGCAGATATCAAACATCTGCCTCAGAGCACTGCCCCCCTCTCTCATCAAGTAAAGGCCATCACCCTTGAAGAGCCTCCTGCCCTAGAAGCCTCCATTCCCCCACATAGTGGTATCCCTTCTCCCAACATCATCCCTTCAACCACACATTAAAATCATTAAACTCTTCCTTTGTTACGCTTTCATTCCCTTTCCCCTTCTTCCACACAGGGAGGACCTCAGAAAAAGCCAGAGAAGTCAAGTCCACCTTCAGTCTGTCCCCCAGCCTCTTAAAATTTTGCTTCACTGGTTCCACAGGCTGATACACCAAATTGTTGGTACCCAAGTGTACCAGCACCCCCCGCTCCCCCTCCTCCTTTCCCACAACCTCCCTGTCCTATCTGTATCTCAGATGGCTGATGCACCAGGAAGGCATCTGACCATTTAAATACCCTTCCCTAACCCAGCCACCACACTCTTCACTCCCCTAATGATTGAATCCCCAATCACTAGCCGTTCTGATGTATTCCTACAAGTCATCCTGCCCATATCCTCCAACTGACTTAGAATCCTTGCCAACAGAGTCAGGTACCTGAGCCTCCTCAAGGGGTGTAAAGCAGTTTGCTGTCTAGATGGTGTGAGAAAGGTTGAACCCCTGGTGGCTGCTCCTGCCATCTGTCCCCATGCCCTTTACCCCACACTCCAGCCCCCTGGGCCACTCGGCCTCTGGGGAAGTGGGGAGTGGACCCCAGCTGAGTCAGTGCTGTAGCTTAAATATCTCATTTCTTGCTGCTACCTGCTAAGCATGGAGCGCTGCAAAGGTCCTGCAGATGAGGCAATTTACAGAGTGTAACCCTAGAGAAGAGCACCCCACAGTCCCTACAACTGACTGTCTCCCCACTGTATCTCATCGCCATACTAATGCTATGATGACCCTAACCATTTTTAATAACTTATGTTCCTTTATCTACCTAATAGCCCTAGACTAGAAACAAAATATATGGAGTACTTCCTACACCTCCCTTAACCATATATAAATATATATAAAAAATATAAAAATCTTACTTGTATCAAATTTTATTATCATCCAAATGTTAAGAGCAAATCTCAGTATTCTTGGATTCAGTGGGCTGCTACTTCAGATGTCATTTTAGAACCAGAACACTATGCCATGAAAGCAGTTTCTAAGTAACAGTCGTATTTGGGCTAAACAATGCCTTTGAAAAGCTTTTTTTTTTGTTTGTTTTTATGTTTTAACAAGAACTGAGCAGTTCACAAAGCCCACTAACAGTGAAAAACAAAATCGCAGTCCTACATAATTAATAGGCCACCACTGCAATAAGCCAGCAAATCCTATCACAAATACAACCCCATAAAAGCCACACACAAACTGCTTAAAAAATTAAGTTTACGTTAGAAGTGATTCACCACAGAACAAATGCGGTGACCACAGAACAGATGTGATTACTATCCAGCTCCCAACTAACATCAAACACAGAAATCCCACACCTTCATGCAGGCAACAATTGCCTCTTTCTCAATCCAGCAACAGTATTCTAGCTGGTATAGAGGGGACTAGAACTAGAAATGTCAGCCACCAGACTGAGTATTGTTCCACACATCACACGTAGCAATGTTAGGTAGAACATTATGTATGTCACGTGGTCTCCATGAGGTCTAGAACTGACATCTGCAAAACTGTCCCTATGCCCAAGGCCCCGAGTTTTCCACGATTCCGCAGGCGTGGCAAACCGCGGAAATATCCGTGGAATTTGCCGTCACCCACGGAATTCCCCAAATTGTAATCCGAGGCCCTAGTCCAGTCTACATTATGCACAGCTGTACCTTTATCTAACTATAAACTGATGAAATTGCAGGACTCACAGGTCCTGCTCAGGTACTCACGGTTACCAGTCTCTGTGGTCTTTCTCCCCAGTGATGCAGTTGTAGCAGCAGGATCCCCACCTCTGGTTGAGGTTACCTCTCGTGCTCAGTTGTTGATGCTGTTGGTGGAAAGTACAGAAGCAGTATCAGTGTCAGCCATCATTCAGCAGATCTCTCTCTGTCTGCAATGGATATACAGCTTTCACTCAGGAGATACCAACCTGCCTAGTAAGACCATCCCTGTAACTCCGAAATATGCTATGGAGACAAAACACTGGCTATGTGCCTGGTGACGCCAGCTGTCCCACACACTGAACAGTAATTCAGGGCTCTAGCCAAACCCTTATGGTCTAAGAAAATACTGGAGAGCAGTTGTGGGTGGCTTGCCTGCTCAAACAGTTCCTCCAGCTTCTGGAATTGAAATCACAGTTCTCAAGGTCTGCAGTCTCCTCATCAACTTTCTCCCCCCACACTTCTGACTTCCAAAACTTGCTTTACTCAGGGAGACTTGCAGCTCCAGATGGAAATGTCCACTTTCACTATCTGAGGTAGTTTAGGAACCCATATGCAGTTTTGCATGCTTTGCTGTCATGGACAACAGTCTGCCCTTTCTGATGTTTCACCAGCTAGCTACTCCATGATTATATAAACATAGACTTTGACAGCAGATAAGGACCACTTAGCCCACCCAGTCTGCCCATTTCCCTACTTACATGATAAGCTGCAGATCCTAGTTAACCAACAGCCTATTTCTTCCTACCCCAACCCCCTAGAATTGCCTTATGACTGTCCCATGCATGCTTGAATTCTACCACTGTTTTTGACTCCACAACCTCCTCCGGAAGGCCATTCCATGCATCCACAACCCTCTCTGTGAAAAAATACTTCCTTACATTACCTCTGAGCCGTCCCCTTCTATCTTCAAATTGTGCCCCCTTGTTCTTGCACACCTCTTTTCTGAAAGATGCTACCCTCTTGGACTTTGTTGATTCCCTTGAGGTACTGAAAGTTTCTATCATGTTCTCTCTCCCTCTTTCCTCGAGGCTATGCATGTTAAGCTCCTTAAGTCTCTTCATATGTCTTCCGTGCAGACCCTGCACCATTTAGTTGCCCTCCTCTGGACTGCCTCCATCCTGTTTATGTCTTTGTGGAGATTGGGTCTCCAGAACTGCATGCAGTACTCCAGATGGGGTCTCACCAGCTGTCTGTACAGAGGGATAACAACTTCCTGTTTTCTTCTAGTGATGCCTCTCCCTATGCATCCCAGTATCCCCCCAGCCCTCCTTACTGCCCTCTCACATTGCTGGCCCACCTTTAGGTCATCTGATATGACTACCCCCAGGTCTCTTTCAATTTTTGTTGTTGTTAGTATCTCACCCCCCCATTGTGTACTCTTCCCCTGGGTTTTTGTTTCCCAGGTGCATTACCTTGCACTTCTTAGCATTGAATCTAAGCTGCCATACATTTGACCATTCCTCCAACCTCGTCAAGTCCCTTCTCATCCTTTCCACTTGGTAACCCATGAAGAGGGTGCATGAGGAAGGGCGCCATCAGTTACGGCGACTCCTTCCTCACGCAATCCACTCACGGCGATGGGAGGATAGGGCGACCGGATCAGTGGGTTGGGCGAACTAGAGACAGGATGTCGCTATACATACATATGCGCGGGGTGGTGAGCCACCGGTGAGCGTGGGCTGGAAGAGGGTGGAAGGCGCTGTGTGGTGCTGGGTTGCTGGCTGAGCTGCATCATGGCGTCGGGGATTGGCTACTGACTGCGGTGGCTGAGATACCAGGTTCGGGTCCGGGCGCTGGTGCGATTTTTTTTTTTATTGCGCCTGGCCCAAACCTTTATTTTTCTCACTGCTTTCACCTCCCCTGCCATGCACCCCTGAAGTTGAGAACCTTGTAGGGTTATGGGGCAAGCCCGGGAGGAGTGTGGGGGCTACAGAAAGCAGTACATAACTGTCTGGCGCCATTGTTCTGGTGCGTCGGCGTTGTCAAAGTGCCAAAAATGTGTTCGGCACTCTGACTGAGTGATAACAGTGATCGCTTTTAGGATTTCGCCATTATCACATAGACCCTTTCCACCCCACCTTGTGTATCAACTCTGTTGCAGATCTTTGTGTCATCTGCAAAGAGACATACTTTTCATTCCAGTCCCTCTGCAATGTCGCTTATAAAGACATTGAAGAGGACCGGTCCTAGTACTGAACTCTGCAGTACCCCACTAGTAACCCCACTTTCTTCAGAGTGGACTCCGTTTACTATTACCCTCTGTGTCCTGTTCTCCAGCTAGTTCTTTACCCAAGCTACCATCTTAGGACCCACTCCCAGGCTGGGTAACTTGTATATTAATCTTTTCTGTGGGACTGTATCAAATGCCCTGCTAAAGTCAAGGTAGGCCATGTCCACAGCCCTTCCCTAATCTACTACTTTGGTCACCCAGTCAAAGAAATCTATTAGATTCATCTAACATGACCTTCCCGCTGTTGAATCCACGCTGCCTTGGGTCCTGTGCCCCTCTGGCTTCTAGGTACTTGACAATTCTTTCCTTCAGAAGTGATTCCATCGTTTTCCCTGTCGCTGAGGTTAAATTAACAGGTCTGTAGTTTCCTGCTTCTATCCTGCTCCCACTTTTGTGAAGTGGAATCACATCTGCCCTCCTTCAGTCCTCAGGTACCACCCCATCCTCCCATGATTTGTTAAAGAGAGTAGTCAGTGGTGTCACTAGTTCTAGCCTTAGTTCTTTTAGAATTCTGGGATGAGGGGTCATGTGATGGCAGCGTAGCGTAAAGCAGCAGGTTCGTATTGCTCCGCTCCTCTCCTGGTCAAAATCACAGTTTTTATCTCACTAAGTACCTGATTTTGTTGGAAACGGAGACGATCGTCTGTCAGTTTTCGTATAACCTTGGTTAGCTTGGCCATGGATGTTTATATGTGCAAAGCGCCACCGAAACATACACCTCCGCCATCACCTCAGAAAGAGCAGGCCCCGAAGAGGCCTAAGCAGGCTGCCACTAAATCTCTCCAGGGATCCACAGTGCTGACAGATGAGAGATTCCTGGAGGTTATCATGCCCCTACAAAACTCAGTGGCGGATATCTCAATGGAACTCCACAGTATTAAAACTTCTATAGACTCTTTAAGCCTCAGAGTCAGAGATTCGGAATCTTGTATAGTGTCACTGGAGAAGAAACTAGACAAGTTTGAAATGGATTGGGTTAATGTATCCAGGCAAATCAAAAAGCTTGAGGAAAAATTGGAGGACCTGGAGGAGTGGAGTAGACAAAACAATATTATCATTATTGGAATCCCTGAAAAAGAAGAGGGTTCCTCTCCAATACTGTTTGTTCAGAAAATATGCGAAAAACTTGCCAATCCATCTCCGAATGGCTCAGCGTACATCGTGGAAAGAGCCCACCATGCGCTTCATCCCCTCCCCCCTCCCGGTGCACCTCCCAGACCGATCATATGCAGGCTCCTCAACTACCTTGATAAACAACATATATTGTTCAAGGTAAAAACCTGCAGGAAGTTCTTTGGGAGGGTAGGAAAATTCGAATAATTCAAGATTTACCCAAATCAGTTAGGATGAAGCACCAAGATCTTCCTGGACATAAGTCTCCACCACTCATTCACACTAGTGGGATCTGCGCCGGAGGCACTAGGACCCATCGGGAGCAAACTTTTTGCTGGAGGGTCGGCGCGAGAGATGGCGCTGCGAGGCATGGCGCCGCGAGCAGTGGCTCGCGTGGTAATGACCATCTTGGCGTTGACCCTCCAACCGCCTCAGTTCCTTTTTTCCCGCCTGGCCGAAAGCGCTCAGTGACAACGTCGGCCAATTGTTTGGGAGTCAAACTTCAACCAGCGACAGTTTTCAGTTTATTTTTGTAATTCTATCTCAGTAGTATCGCTTAATTTTATTCTATTTCTGTTATATTTTAGAATTTAACTTATAGTAAAGAAGTCTTGGCCTACTGGACGGAGTCGACCATGAGCAGGTCAGGTGACGGTAGGGAGACTTCGATGAAAGCTGTTCAGTCAGTCGGCTGGGTCCGTCAGCCCTTCTCCTCAGCGGGTTCCGACATCGTCAGTCCGATGCTCGGGGATGGCGGTCCCCGCCGCATAAAAATAAACGGTCGATTTCGCACCGCTCTCGCCTCGAGCTTCTTCGCCCACAGGTCAAAAAGAGAAGGCATCATCGAGGTCACCTCTGATACGCTGCGTCGCCGACGGTCGGTTATCGCCTTAGTTGCCGGTCTCTCCTTCGAGTCGCCAACTTCCGGTTTCCGCTCGACATCGGAGCCCCACCCCGCCTATAGGTAGGACTCCAGATGAGCAGTTTCATCAGTGGGCTCTTATGGAGCGATGGGCTCGAGGTTGGTTCTTCTGCCTGGCTCGGTTGCCCCGGAGCCTTGAGCTCGTCGGGCGATCAGGCAGGGCGGTTGACCTTCCTAGTCGTAGCGCGCCTCGTCGTGCCAGCGACTCGTGCTTAGGTGTTCCTCCCTCACATGGCTGCGGGCGCAGGGGCCACACCGATGCCCTTATCTCCTGGTTTTTTCCTTCTCTTCCTTTTCAGGTTCCAGGGTGTCCTCGGCGCCTCCCCGGGTCATGCGCTTGTCGGGCGCCTGCTGACACCGCTGGGCCTTGCCGTCTGTCTGCGGCGCCACTGGGTCTTATGGGCTGTCTGCGGTGCTGCGTCTGGGCTGCGCCGCCTGCTGGCGCCGCCTGGGCGCACACGGTGCCGCTTATGTGCCGGTGTCAGGCGTGTGGCGCTCCGGCGGGCGCCTGCTTCCTTCGCCTCCGCGGGGCCCCTCGGGGACTCTCCCTTTCTGTCTGCTCTTTCTTCTTCTCCTATCTTTCACTCCTTTCCTGTCCAAGCAGTCCTTCCTGGACTATCAGGAGATGATGTTGAGCCTGACCCAGACCTTCGGTTGGGTGACGAAGTGGAGGAAACAGGATCCTTCACCGCTACAGAGCCTGTGGTCGAGGACCTATCCTTTAAGTCTCTGTTGAGGAACCTGAGATCCACTCTTTCTCTCCAGACTACGGACATCGATCCTGGGAAAATATTAAGACTCCAGTATCTTCATGCTTCGGAGATCCCTACGGATTTGACTCCTCCGATTCAACCCTCCTTCGAGACGCTGTCTCAAATGGTATGGAATAATCCTGCTCTTATTCCTTCAGTGGCTAAATCCATTGATAAGAAATATTCAGCTCCCAAGGATCGTCCCATTTTGGCATCCCAAGCCTTTGCGGATCCTATTGTAGTCCTGGCAGAGAATGACAAGGTCGTTCTTCCTCAAGCTACTACAGCTCGACCTATTAACAAAGAGTCTCGTAAAATTGATACATTAGGTAAGAGAGTCTTTGCTGCCTCCACTTTAGGTATGCGTATTGCCAGCTATCAAGGCTATTTTTCTCAGTATGAGTATATCCTGTGGCACTCTATGAAACGAATGGTTGAAGCTCTTCCAGATTCCGACTCCAAGTCAGAGCTCCTTCTAACCGTTATCAGAGGTATTGAGTCCAATAACCAACAGGTCAAAGCCGCCATGGACGCTTTCGACTCTGCTTCTCGTTCAGCAGCCGCAGGTATTTGTACTCGATGCCATTCCTGGCTGCGTACTTCTGGCTTTACGAATGATGCTCAGCAGCAGGTAATGGCGTTGCCCTTTGATGGCTCCTATTTTTTGGGCCTCAGGTAGAGCAAGCCCTAGAGGCCACTTAGAAGACTAGGTCGGCCATTAGTTGGCTAGACCTCGCCTCACCCCTCTCGGGGCATGTAGGCAAACGTCATTTCTTAGTCGCCAGTCCTTTCGAGGCAGAGGCAGAGAAGCTTCCATAAAAGCCAACCTGCCCAACCTCAAAAGAAGGCGCAGAGAAGCGAGGACCTAAAGCCCCCAGCGCCACTTATGAATTGCCGGCCCCAGTTCCATCCACACTGCCCGAGATGGAACTTTCTCCTCCGGTGGGAGGTCGTCTGATGTACTTCTACAATCAGTGGAAGTCTATAACCTCGGACAAATGGGTACTTGGCATAATTCGCGAGGGTTATTCTCTCAATCTTTTGGAAAAAACCCCGACTGCTCTCCCAAACGACAACCCAGGTTGTCGACCTCTCAGTCAGACCTCCTCACCGCTGAGATCCAGGGCCTTCTAAACAACAGGGCAATAGAACTGGTGCCCCGCATCAGCGAAACACAGGGTTCATTCCATTACTTTCTGGTTCCAAAGAAATCTGGGGATGCTCCATTCTAGACCTCAGAAAGTTGAACAAATTCCTCCCCAGGGAGAAATTCAAAATGATTTCCCTAGGTACCCTGTTACCTTTGCTGCATCAGCACGACTGGCTGGCCTCCCTGGATATGCAGGACGCTTACCAGCATATCCCCATCCACCCGACCCATCGCAAATTCCTGAGGTTTGTAGCTCTGGGTCAGCATTATCAGTTCAGAGTCCTGCCTTTTGGGCTATCCTCGGCGCCTCGAGTTTTTACAAAGTGTTGTGCAGTTCTCGCAGCGCATCTCAGGAAGCTCGGACTCCGGGTGTTTCCCACCTAGACGATTGGCTCCTAGCGAGTCCTTCCAGCCAAGGGACTCTGGAAGCCGTTCAAACGGCCTCTCGCCTTCTTACGTCCATGGGAGTTCTGCTAAATCTGAAGAAGTCACAACTGCAGCCCTCCCAGAGGCTCCTTTTCATAGGGACTCTTCTGGACACCTCTTCCGCGAAGGCTTTCCTTCCAGAGGACAGAAGACTCGACATCCTTCAGATGGCCCGTTACATCGGGGAGAACCGATCGGTCACAGCTCTCTCGATGCAACGTATGTTGGGTCTCATGGCGTCCTCAGTGTTCACTGTACCCCTAGCTCGGTTACACATGAGGACCACCCAATGGATGCTCTCCGCTCAGTGGTCACCGACCTCTCACCCCCAGTCTTATCCCATCAAGGTGGACGGAGCCCCACTGAAGGTCTCTCACCTGGTGGTCTCAGAGAGCAATCTCCTGGAAGGATTCCCTTTGCTCCTCTGGATCATCAGATCTCCATCACCACAGGCGCATCGCTAATGGGATGGGAGCTCACTGTCTCTCTCTCCACACTCAAGGTGTATGGACTGCTCTGAAACTCAGCTCCACATAAATGTTCTGGAGATGAGAGCGGTCCTCTATGCAATCCGGCGTTGAAGGATGTTCTTTGTCACAAGAACATTCTCCTTCAAACGGACAATAAGGCTGTGATGTATTACATCAACAAGCAAGGCGGTGCTCACTCTTATCCCCTTTGCAGGGAAGCAATGAGAGTGTGGGAGTGGTGCTTGGAGCACAAGTCTCTAATTCAAGCGGTATATCTGCCGGGTGTACAAAACGACTTAGCAGATCACCTCAGCAGGACGGAGGCAGACCCTCACGAGTGGTCTCTCGACCCAGCCGTAGCTCGGTCACTGTTCGAAGAGTGGGGGACTCCAGACCTGGACCTTTTGCATCCCACTCAGCATAAAACTGCCTCTCTCTGCTCCAGAAATCAGGGCCTGGCATTTTCTGTCAGGATGCGTTCAGGGCGGTGGACAAAACTTTCTTCCGCCTTTCCACAGCTTCCTTTAATTCAGAGAGTTCTCCTCAAGTCTGAGTCTCAGGGGACCAAGATGATTCTCATTGCTCCCTCCTGGCCTCGGCAACTATGGTTTCCTCTACTCAACAGTATGACGGAGCCTCTCCAGACCACTTCCTTACGAATCAATCTTTGACTCAGGGTTCGTTGGTCCATCCCAACCTGAGGTCACTTCACCTTCATGCTTGGCTCCTGAAGAGGTAGAAGTGAACCGGTTCAACGTCCTCATAGAGTCTCAGGCGTCCTTCTGGCTGCTCGGAAGCCAGCTACCGAAAACTTACGCTTTGTAAGTGAACGCTTTCTCTGGTGTGCAAAGTCCTCTTGGAATCCTTTTCCTGTCCTCCAGACAAGCTTCTGGAGTACCTTTGGACCTATCAAACCAGGTCTCCAGTACTCCACGGTTAAAGTTCACCTTAGTGCCATTTCACGTTCCATGAGCCGGTTTCTTCCTTGTCTCTGGCTCAATTACCTATGGTAAAGAGATTTCTTAAGAATTCTGCATACCAGACCCCCTGTTAGGCGTCCGGCTAGCCTGGGACATTAACCTTGTACTAGACATGCTCACTGCAGCCTTTTCAACCCCTAGCTACCTGTGAGCTAAAATTTCTTACCTGGAAGACAGCCTTCCTAGTGGCCATTACCTCAGCCCACAGGGTCTCTGAGATACATGCCCTGGTTATGGACCCTCCGTATACTGTGTTCCATAAGGACAAAGTAGTTCTTCGTACTCATCCTAAATTTCTCCCCAAGGTTGTGTCAGAATTCCATCTAAACCAACCTCTGGTGCTTCCTCTTATCTGAACTTCCAAATGAAGGAGAACGGTCTCTTCATTCCTTGGATGTTAAGAGAGCCTTCTTGGTTCTACTTAGATAGAACCAAGAATTTTCGCAAGACTCAGCAATTGTTTGTTTCTTCAGCGAGACCCGCTGGGTCAGCCTGTCGCTATCAGATGCATCTCATCATGGTTAGTGGCATGTCTTCGACATTGCTATTCCATGGCACAGGTTAATTGGAAGGTAGAGTGTATGCTCACTCTACTAGGTGGTGTCACGGCATCCCTAGCGGAAATTGCAATGTTCCAATGCAGATATCTGCAATGCATACCTGAGCTCAGTGCATACCTTCATTAAGCATTGCACTGGATGTTCATGCCAGGCGTCATTCGCCTTGGCAGAACTATCCTTAATGGACTTCTGTCCTAGGCGTGTGAGCTCTGGCTCCCCTGCCACCCTTTGGGGATTATCAGCTTGGTTCTCTCTCATTGAGTGTGAATGAGTGGTGGAGACTTATGTCCAGGAAGATATGAAAATTACGCACCTACCGTAATTCTTGATCTTCCTTGACGCAGTCTCCACCCACCATTCACACGCCCACCCTCCATCCCCCGAGCTCCTGCGTGTTGGTCTTCACTCCCTCAAATCTTTAGGCCGTGAAGATTTCTTTGCTGACCCTTCTTACACGGGTCGTCCGGACTATCTTATGTCCGTTTTGTAAGGTTAGGTTTACTCTTTACGTTAGTTGCGCTGCACCTCCTTGGCAAAAAAGGTACTGAGGCGGTTGGAGGGTCGTCGCCAAGACGGTCATTACCGCGCGAGCCACTGCTCGCGGCGCCATGCCTCGTGGCGCCATCTCTCACGCCGACCCTCCAGCAAAAAGTTTGCTCCCGATGGGTCCTAGTGCCTCCGGCGCAGATCCCACTAGTGTGAATGAGTGGTGGAGACTCGTCCAAGAAGATCAAGAATTACGGTAGGTACGTAATTTTCATATCTGCACCTTCTCGTCGTTAAGCTAATTGTAGCAGATAAACAATTTAGAGTGAAATGCCCTGCGCTTTTACAAGTCAAGTTTGATGAACGGTGGCTGTCCTTTGAAAGTCTGGAGTTGGCTCAAGCTGAACTTAAAAAATTGCTACCAGATCTTTTTTAATGACTTGGCCGTATTCCGTGGGTTGTATTCCTATAGTTGAGGTTTTCCTCTGTACGTTTGATGCAAATGTCCAGTATCTGACTGAATACTATCACCAGCCATCCAAATCAAGATACAATTAGCCTAGACCCGAAGTCTGCCTTTGTGGGGTCCTTGGAACGCTATCAGACTGGGGAGATCAAATCGCAAAGGAAACTGATCGGCTGGTCTACTGTGGCCCTTTTGGATGCTTTTGGATACATAGACACTCGCTTGATAATCGGCTCTTTCTGTCGTTTCCCCCGTTTTCTTTTTCTAGTGGCTTTTATTGTCTTACCACTTTGAATAACACAGTGGAGTCGCATTAGATTCTGCTGTAGCCTATATAATCCAAAAACTTTGTGAGGTAGTTTCTGTATCAAGATGAATAGTGATGTTCTGATCCCTGTTTACAGTTGATTAAACAGCCAAATCACTGTTCTAGTTTAGAATATTTCTTAGTAAGTAGAGATAAAAAGTGTTTATAGACGTTTCCTAGTAGTTTTCTACAGCTAAGGCTATCAGAAACACACAATACCTAGTTAGGTTCTAATTTAATTAAAGTTTTGACATTTTGTGTCTGTGGCTATATTGGTGCTCTAATTTAAGTTATGCTGTTTAGCCGCTAGATGGCGGCCTTATACCACAAATAAATTGCTTGGACCATAGGTCTGTAACAGTACATCATAGTCAATACTATATTTATTTTATTAAGTTTTGCCCTTTTTATTGTTTTGTTTTTGTTGTTTTTCCTTCTTGAGCACAGGTCTAAGGAAGCCGTAGCTAGCGTAGCTAATTTAGAGGTGAACTACCCTGAATATAAGGGTGCTGAAAGATTGCAAGAAATACTTGTACTTCTGGCATAATGTTAACAATTGTTGAACAGGGTGTAAGTTACAAAATGGCTGTAAGAATGGGGAGATTAATTTACAAGGGATTTTGAAAGAACAGGCTATTCTAGGAGCCTACTACATCCAGAGGTTTTCAGAAATATAATTACCCACTCGGTAAATGGCTCTATTAAATATATTCTTGCAGTGGCTCTCACCTCCTCGCTATTTTGATTAAGAAATCTGAGGAGCTGCATTAGACTCTGCAGTAGTTCAGAAGATCTAAATCTTATTAAAATAATTTTGTGATATTTCATGGATGTTCGGAAGTTTTTCCCCTTTTATTTACAGCTGACTATATAGTCAAGCTATTGGCCTTGCATAGATCATTTGCTAGTGTTTAGAGATAATACCTTAATAAATGATCTTTTATAGATATTGTAGTCACAATCTCTAGAATTACATAATTTCCAATTTGGTTTTAAATTAAATTTGATATCCTTTATCTATGGGTGTTCTATTACAGTAAGCGTTAAATTGTATGATACTGTTAAACCGCTAGACAGCGGTATTGCAGTGGTGACCAACTGTTTAGACCACAATTAAGTTTCTATGGACATGCTACAGTCAGTGCAACATTTATTTTACTAGGTTTTTTCTCTTTCTCTCTTGGCTTCAGGATCAACAAACATAATTAGTAATGTGAAGATTAGTTAAACACTGAAAGACTCATTTTACTGTTGGCAGAAATCTGAATCTTGTTTAATGTGGTACAAATTATAACAGGTTTCATATGATCGGGGGGGATGAGAGAAGCTTTTTGCTTAGCTGCACAAAGATATCACCTGACAGGAGTAATATGTCAGTACGGTTTAAAGAACTGGGGGTTGAAATTTGGGTACTATCTTATTATTTTTTCATGTTTCAACAATGTTGGGGGGGGCGTGGGGTATGGGGGCATTAGTAAATGTTTTGGTTATTAGATTTAGACGGAACCGGGTATTAGACATATGTAGTGAATTTTTTTCCCTGTCTCTGCTGGTGTAGTCATTCTTACCATATCTGTTTTTCAGTGGCAGGTGTGTTTAATATCATTAGTTGCAATGTCAAAGGACTGCAAGACAGATGTAAAAGACAAGTTGTTCTAAAACATTTACTTTCACTTAAGGCAGATATAGTATGCCTGCAAGAAACCCATCTTAGAAGAGAAGATATTTCTATGCTTTGTAAACAATGGGTTGGGCAAGTATTTGGGGCTGGGTCATCTACCAATAAAGGAGGCGTGGCAATACTAATTAATAAACATATTTCATTTAAATTAGATCAAGAAATTTGGGATACAAAAGGGGGATACATACTACTTAAAGGGTATTTGGCCTCACAGCAAATATTATTGGGTTCTATATATGGTCCTAATCTAGATTCTCCTCAATTTTTCATATCCCTCCTTACTTTGGTAACTGCTCATGCATCTAGAATGACTTTATTAGGAGGAGATTGGAACATCACACCTCAGTTGTACTTAGGTTGGATAATAAGAGAGTTGGCCTATCACCAGCTCAAAGGGCACTCCAAGAACTTATGGAGACGGCGGGACTGATAGATGTGTGGAGAGTTTTAAACATAGACTCCCGACAATTCACTTTCTTCTCTGCCCCGCTTGTTCAAGAATTGACTACTTCTTAATCAGCTCAAATAGCCTTCCAAATATTATTGATGCAGACATTCATACCCGAGTTATATCAGATCATTCCCGTTTCCATTAGTTACTTGCTTGGTTCTGGGGCAAAGAGAGACTTTTTTTGGCGTTCCAACAATCAACTCCTACAAGACCCTACCACTTGTGGTCATCTTAAAGAGTTTATTTCCTATTTTTTAAGTATCAATATTGGGTCAGTCACCAAAACAGATTTGGTTTGGGCAGCTTTGAAATGCACCGTTAGAGGCAAATGTATTAGGTTGGCGACGACTAGAATTAAAAAGTTTAACGCTCAAGCTCAGAATCTTTTGGATTCTATTAAAGTTATTGAACGTAATATTAGCCGTTGCTCATTAGAAGAGGACTGGGTTCAACTACACAAATTGCAAGCTCAATATACCGCTCTTATGTCCCAAAAGGCAGAATTGGCTCTCAAGAGGCCCAAACTCAAATATTTAGAATCAGGAGAGAGAGCAGGTAGATTGCTTGCTTTTCGGTTTAAACAAATTGGCTCAGATATTCAAAAGGGTTGCGCATGGCGCAACAGTGTTGCACCATGCACAACCCACTGATGCGCCCCAGGCGATATTCAAAAGGGAAAGCAGGCAGCACAAATCCGCGGCCAGAGCGCATCAGTAATGTATGCAGGCACAGGTTGGGCGGGGGGGGCGTGCCCATGCATAACCTGCACAGCCCGATATTCAGCCCGGGATGTGCACAGCCATGCATTCGCAACCCCTACCTGCGCCAGCACAAAGTTAAGCCAAAAAAAAGAGGAACAACTGATGGCTACTCACAGGTGAGCTGCCGCATTGCAGGGCGCAACACGGCAGCTGCCACCTGTAGGTGGCCACCCGAGTTCGGCTGCACCTGGCAGCGCCTCCCATGCCCGATCGCGGGCATTTGTAAAGACTCTGTCCTATATCTCTGGTGGTCAGTGGGTTTGCCTGATCGCGGGCATCTGTACACAAAGAAAGGACCTCATATCTCTGGCAGGTCTAGTACCTCACCTCGCCACGAGCCCCACCACCCCGCTCCCCCGCCAGCTGGGCGGCAGCAGCCACTCCGCCTGCCACTCAGCGTCTGCCGATTGACAGCTTCGGTAGGGTTGCAGTCCATTGTCCACAGTGTGAGCCAATGGGCATGCAGCCATACTAGACACATACATTCCAGGTATGTGATTCATTCACATATCTGGAATGTGTAGTATGTGAGGGTTGCACACCCATTGGCTCACGCCAGAACCAATGAGCTGCAGCCCTACCGAGCTGTCAGTCGGTGGTGGGGGGTGGCAGGCGGTGGGGTGCTGCCGCTGCCGGGGGGAGGCGAGTGGTGGGGCTCAGTGGGTGGTGAGGGGTACCACTAGACCACCAGGGATATTGGTCCTTTCTTTGTGTACAGATGCCCACAATCAGGCAGAAAGCGGTCCACTGGACCACCAGGGATATTGGATGGGTTTATTTTTACAGATGCTCGCGATCGGGCACATAGCGGTCCACTGAACCACCAGGGTTACAGGAAGGTTTTTAATTTTTACAAATGCCTGCGATCGGGCTGCAGGGGCGTCGATCCTGATGGCTGCTGCCTGGCAGGGCGCCAGGCGCGAGTCGTCGGGGATCGGCGCACATGCAAATGTCCCCATGTGCACCTTGCATAAATTATGGCCCCATTTGCATGTCAACTTTTGAATATCACAGGTGCTGTGCATGGTGCAATGGAACTTGTGCTAGCGCATCTCCATGCTCCACTCTGGCCACTTGCGTGGGTGCAGTGCCACTGCGCCATGCACAGTGGGGGTGGCCAGGGTGCGATATTCAAAGCTGCTGAGCCATGGCGCAGCTCCGTTGAATATCGCCCAGGTCACACCCATGTGCAGCCAAGTTGAGCTGCGCCCAAGCATGCGCCATAGCCTGGTGCAGTTTGAATATCCAGGCCATAGAGTCCACAAGATATATATCAGCATTGCGAATAACACAGGGAAACTCTACAACTAGTGATCCAAAAGAAATTGTTTCTGGTTTTCGGCAATATTTTCAAAATCTTTATGCAATCCCAGCAACAGACAAGGTATCACTAGAGGACATTGAGAAGTTCCTAGATATGGTTACACTACCGAAGTTATTACCAACTGACTCTTGTCTGCTTGATACTCCCATCCAGGAATGGGAAGTCAAGCAAGCAATTGCAAAGCTTGCTCCTGATAAATCTCCAGGGCCGGATGGCCTGTCGACCAATTAATGTAAAATCTTCATTAAAGAATTTACACCTCGTCTAACTAAGGTTTTTAACTATTGGTACACAGCTGGCTTTTCCAAAAATAGTTTTCTTGAGGTAATCATTACTCTACTTCCTAAATCAGGTCGGGATCCTCTATATCCTGAGAATGATCATCCTATTTCGTTATTAAATGTGGATATTAAAATATTAACCAAAATATTAGCAACTCGTATTGGACCTTTTATGGGTAAACTCATTAGTGACGAGCAAGTCGGTTTTATGACTGGTAGATCTTCCAGTGATCATCTGCGTAGATTAATTCACCTAATAGTTCATACCAAAAACTCAGATATCCCAGTGCTTTTCTGTCATTAGATGCAGAGAAAGCATTTGATCGAGTTTCTTGGGAGTTTCTTTATGCTACGCTGACTCACTGTGGCTTTCCACCAGAGTTCATAAAATGGATTAAATTGCTATACTCTTTCCCAACTGCTCGAATCTGGTGTAGTGGTGTTCTCTCTGAGTCATTCACTCTATCTCGTGGTACCAGGCAGGGCTGTCCACTTTCCCTTCTCTTATTTAATCTGTATTTGGAACCGTTAATTTGAAGACTGCTATCCTCACACAGAACTCAAGGTATCCTAATTGGTAATAAGCGACACCTTATTTCAGCATATTCTGCTGATCTGTTGTTACATTTTGAGAATCCGGCTACTAGTATCCCAACACTATTGCAAGAAATTGAGCTTTTCTCAACGGTATCCTATTATAAAATCAATCTATCTAAAACTAAACTTTTCCCTTTAAATGGGAGATGCATACAGGCTGAAATTGGGGACTATGGTCTGAACTGGGTACCCCACTCTTTGACCTACTTGGGTATCAAAATTGCAAGAGCAGTACCAATGATGGTAAAAGAAAACCTTACTAAGTTACTTAACACTATACAAATTGATTTAGCGAGATGGGGAATGTTGCCCCTTTCTATCTGGGCCAGAATTAATACGGTTAAAATGAACATATTGCCTCGGATTCTGTATCCGCTGACTATGTTGGGATTTTATTTGCCTAAAGCATGGTTCTCCAATTTACAAAAAGTATTAAACCAATTTATTTGGAAAGGGAAAGGAATTAGAAGAGCTTATCCTAAACTTACGGTCTCAAAAATACGTTGTGGTCTCTCCCTACCCTCATTTTTTAAATATTATGTGGCAGCTCATATCAGCAAATTGACATATTGGACCCGCCCAGTAAACACAACAGATTCTGATTCATACCTACCCCTGTGGATGTCAATTGAAGAAGTCCTAGTGGCTCGGAACACATGTACCCTTTCGGTTCTTGCTTATTCCTCTCCATGTAGAATTCCTAAGGGGCTGCGAAACACTCCTATAGGTTGGTCATTGAAAGCTTTACATCAAATCCAGACTTCTCTAAACATAGATTGACGTAAGTCTATGGAACAACCTTTGTTGTACAATCCACAACTGCAAATTCAAAATGTCACCATTCCTTCTACATTTTGGGCACCTTGGTAGGGCTTAGGTTAGAATACATTGTTACGCAAGGTAAAGGTTTATCCTATCTACAATTCTGTCATAATATCCCCACTGCCAGAGGGAATTCCTTTAAATATTGGCAAGTTAGACAAACTGTGACTGTCTTCATGCATAAGTCAATGGATGCAGAACCTGCCAAAGTGCAACTATCTTCTCTTCTAAGCATAGCTGATCAACCGCATTCCGTTTCTAAGGTGTATCAGGAATTGCAGGCCTTGGATCCAGGATTACCTCAGGGAACCTGTTACTATTGGGTACAAAAGCTGTCTCTTAGTGATGATCCTGTTTTCTGGCAACAAATCTGGTCTAACACATATAAATTTATGAAACAAGACAGGCTTAGGTTGCAACAATACAATATTATGCATAATCTTTACTTTACACCGGCAAGATTAAACAAGATTGGAAAGCTTTCCTCTCCACAATGCCATCGATGCAAAGAGGATTATGAAGATCTTTATCATATGATATGGTTATGTCCAAAAATCCAGGTGTTCTGGAAAGCTATACAAAACTCAATATATTCCCACTTGGGATTGGAACCCTTATTTACACCTGAAATTTGTTTGCTTAATCACTTCTCTTCGTAGACAATTAAACAGCAGAAACTCTATATGGCTATTATATCTGCGATTGCAAAACTGATAATCATGAGGCATTGGATAGATGATTCTACTCCCTCTCTTATTGAATGGCATAAAGAAATTCTATTGGCTGTACAATTGGAAAGGCACATAGCCAAGATGAATGATAAGTTGCCAGCTTATCTAAATAAATGGGGTACCCTGGATGCCCTCCTTGCACTATGGAAATGTTAAGAAAATGCTAATCAGTGTCACTGAGGGAAATTAACTAGTGTCTTTAATTGGTCTTATTTAACTTGTCATTATTATTAGATACTTAGATCGTTATACTCGTTTCCTCGGGGGGAGGGGGGTAGTTTAGAATAGGATGTTTAAAATAGTTAAAAATGTTATGTAATACCTGAAGCGAATGATGTGAAAGCTTTAATGTTAAATGTTGAATGTTAAATGTCAATCTTATCTTTTGTTCATCTTGCTCCAGATTCTGTAATAAGAAGCTTTTTAACTGTTTATGTCATTGTATATTGAATTAAAAAAAAAAAAGAATTCTGGGATGAATCCCATCAGGCCCAATTGGTTTGTCCACCTTCAGTTTTAAGAGTTCTTTCAGAACCCTTTTTTGCGGTAAATGGTCTGGTATCAACTTCTGTATCCAGAGTGTTTCTATTGTTTGGTTTAGGTACCTGCCCCTCTTCATTTGTGAATACTGAGCAAAAACATTCGTTCAGTATCTCTGCCTTTTCACGGTCACCCTCTGCCCACCCACCCTCTCCTTTATTAAGCCTCACTATCCCTCCCTTGGTCTTCCTTCGCTCCCTGATGTACCGATAAAAGGTTTTATCCCCCCCTCTTAACTGAGTTGGCTGTCTTTTCCTTGGTTTGGGCCTTTGCTGTTCTGACTGCTTTCCCAGCTTCCTTTTGCTTTAACTGATACAATTCTCTGTTCTGCTCTTTCTGTGATTCCTTGTACTTCCTGAATGCTTTCTTTTTCTCTTGAACCTTCCCTGCCACCTTCTTCAAGAACCATAGTGGTTTCTTACATCGTTTTGTTTTGTTTATTTGCTTCACATAAAGGCTTGTTACCTCTGTGATGGCAGTTTTGATTATTCACCATTGTTCTTCCACCCCTCCTTCCTGCCCATTTGCTAGTGCATTCCTTAGGCACTCACCCATTTTTGGCAAAGTCAGCCCTCCTAAAGTCCAGTACTTTTGCCTTTGTATGGCTTGACTCTACTGCTGTGTTTATCGTGAACCATACTGTTCGATGGTCACTAGTTCCCAGATGGCTACCCACTTCTACATCTGTGATCCTCTCCCATCTCCATTTGAGAGTACCAGGTCTAAGATTGCTCCTCTCGAGTGGGTTCCAATACTAGTTGTCTAAGGCATGCCTCTATAGGGCATCTAGAATAACCCACTCTTAGAAGTGGCTGCTGCAACTGCACTCCAGTTAACATCTGGCATATTCAGATCACCCATCAGCAATATCTCCCTTTTTTTGCCATTCTAAGTATACTTTCTATCATTTCCTTGTCCATTTCCTCCCCCTGAGAGGGGATCTGTATACAACCCCTGTGCGGATTGTGGTGCCATTGCCTGTCTCCAAATTGACCCACAGTGCTTCTTCTCCTCCCTGTTTACCCTTTTGTTCTGTTGCTTTGATTCCTTCCCTTATGTAGAGAGCTACTCCTCCTCCTCCTCTTTTACCCTCCCTATCCCTCCTGTCGATAGTGTATCCTGGTATGTTTACGTCCCAGTCATGGTTCTGTGTGTACCATGTTTCTGTGACTGCCACGATATCCAGATGTTCCTCCTCCATCAAGGCCACTAATTCAGGAAGCTTGTTACCCAGACTACAGGCATTGGTACTCATTGCTCTCCATTTTTTGATGGCTTTACCTCTTGTAGCAACATCCCCCACTGACCTTTCTACCTTGGTCTTTTCCTCATTTAGTACCCTGTTTTGTAGGGGGAGGCAGGGAATTTCCTGCTGCTTATCAGTGCCTCCCCCTTTGACTAGTTTAAAAGCTTGCCAATGAAGCATTTAAACCGATTGCCCAAAAGACGTGTTCCTTTCCTGGACAGATGCAGCCCATCCTGCCAGTATAGGCTGGTATCCCTCCAGGTGGAACCCCAGTCCCCAATGAAGCCAAACCCCTGTGCTCCACACCATTTTTTCAACCATTCATTGAATCGTATGGTGCGACGTACCTTCGCCTCACCCATGCCATAGACAGGCAACACCTCTGAGAAGGATACTGTGTGTGCTACTTGTCTTAGGCCCCTCCCCAACTCTACAAAGTCCTCCTGCACTGCTCTAATCTCATGATGAGCCAAGTCATTCGTCCCTAGGTGAACAATGACGTCCAGCTCAGTCTCCTGTGCAGCTGTTCTCATGATCCCGAGGATGCGCTTCCTGTCCCTCCAAGCCATGGCACCAGGCAGGCACCTTACTTCAGTTTTCCCTGCTCCCCCCAGTTCTATCCCCCTAATAATTGAGTCCCCCACCAGGAGCTGCTTCCTTTCCCTGTGGTGTCCTCTGCCTCCTTCCTGTGAGCCTCCCTTGTGACAGTTGTTTGCAACCTCCTTAGTCTCCTCTACGGGTGCATCCATAGGGGAATTATGCTCCCACAGAATGGTGTATGGATTGTGAAGTGGTACAACTGATGGGTGTGCCTCTGTTCCACCACCCTCACCCTCCCTGAGCTCACTGTGGTCCCACTGCTGCACTTTCTTGGCACTCTCTGAGGCAGTGGTGGCGGCCCTAGTGCTCCTTGGGGGGGAGAGGTTTCCTTTACTACTGTCCAGTGTGGCCTGAAGATGGTCACTCTCCTCCCTTAGGGCAGAGAGTTGCCTGCAAATAGGGCAGCATCTGAGCCTCCAGAAAGAGTCCTGGAAGACTGCTGCCCCACAGCCAGTACATTGCACAACTCCCCACATGTCTGTCTATCTTCCTGTTTATCCTGTGCAAGTTTTTTTTTTCATCTTTTTATCTTGTCTTTTTTTCTCTCTCTCTTTCCAGTTATTGTTTTGTTATATATAAATATACATATATTATATAATGTGTACGCTTAAATTGTCAGTGCAGTGTTCAGGAAAGGATATGACAGTGGTATGCACCTTCCCCGTTTCAGGAAATGATATCAGAACCCCTGGTATAAAGGAAATGGTACCAGGGGTGGGTGAAAATGAGGAAGAGATTTGGGCTCAAACTGTGCCCTCTCGAACAATCAGCTGAAAGCTCTGACCCACCACTACGATGAGTGTTGACCTTCCTGTCAGCAAGACAACCTACATAACAATTTAACAGAGAAATTACCCTGCTAAACAAACAGAGAAAACTCAAACAGCTGAGTCAACTACGGGTAAACCTCCCCAGCCTCAGTACAGCCTGGTGATTTGTTCTCTGAAAGCAATCAGCCCCTAAACAAGTCAGCTGTGCACCAGGAAAGAAACAGTAAACAGTGTTTCAATCCCTCTGAGTTTAAACTCCCAATCTCTAAAGCAGTACTGAAAAACTCCACCCAGAAACCCTTGACTGACTAGTATCACCCTTGTGATGTAAGCAGGCCTTTTTGTGAAGATAGTCTGCTCTGTCTGGGTTGAATACACAATCCCTCCACTGAACCCAGGAATAATAATTAAATTAAACCTCAGCCAAAGTACAATTCTAAAAGGTGCAAAATATCCTTACAAATACTAAGTCTCTACTCCAGTGATCTAACACAGTGAAAAGCAAATTCAGTAGTAGTTTACTCCCTCCGCTTATAAAATTAACACTCCCGAAATTTTTATTTCTTTTTATTTATTTTTTTGATAACCGGGTAGGTGCACTAGACACAGACGTGACTATTTTCAGGCATGACCCGGGAGGTCACAACACTGAGAGATAAAGGTACATGGCAAACAGTATCAAGAAATATACAATATATCACATATCAAAAGTGAAATGAGATTTAGACAATAGTGGGACCAAGGCACGTACTGTGTATTATACAGATAGAAGTTAAGTGCCTGTGTGTAACAATTATGGTAATATCACATTTAATATCACATTTAAAGTGCAGAAATATCACAGGGTATCATAATGGTGTAATAGTATTATACAATCAGCTGACAGAAAAAAAAATTTTATTTTGGGAGGGGTTAGGGAGAAAGGTAAGCGAGAGAGGGGAGGAGAGAGGGAAAGGGAAATGGGAGCAAGGGGGTAGGATAGAAATTGTGGGGGGAAAAACAGAGAGGGGCAGGGTGCCAGCTCACATCACAGAAGACGGAGGGTAAGTTACGAGGCAGCACAAGCAGAGGAGTCAAGATCTACGGAGGGTTGAATCCTGCAAGCCTCTTCTTAATTCAAATAAGCATAAATGAAAGTATCAGTAAAACTGTATTTCAAACCTTCCTCACAGGTCCCAATCAACATTATGCCTTTCCAAGCTTCCAGTTCTGAAAAATGAGTATGATTGTGTTCTCTGCAGTATAGCAAAGTCTTCTAGCCTTTTCCACCAAAGAGTCAAGGCTTCAGAAGGCCTCCAACAGACTGATTGTGTACTGCCCACACCCAAGTATAATTGGATCTCTTCACCCTTTGATTGGTTATGCTCTTAAGTCTCTCACCTGGAACAGGGCAGACAGTTACTCTACCACTCGATGTATGATTGGCTTACATTGACCCAGATGAATTAATGAGCCTTCCAAGAGTATAGCAGTACTTGTGGTTTGGTATCGATTTTGAAAAAATCAATTGGGTGATGGTTCAGCCTCCTAACCCCATTGCCATATCCGAGGGGTCAAAGGTGCTGAAAGAGGGGGTTGCCATGTTTTTTCACAGGCAATCCCACAACGTCTATATTTACACCATGTCCAGAATCCAGTAACACTGAAAAGTACCTTGCTAATGCTAAAACAGTCCCCACCTGACACTCCAGTTTGATTGGAGTGACTGTTGAAGATGACTCCCATTTGAATGCATCATCTTCTTCTCAGTCGATGGCAGAGAAAGCACCGTGGCTGTGATCAATGCCATTCCTAGACCACGCCAGGACTGACTAAACAAGGGGTCAAGAGGGGAGAGTGATCCAGGCCCCCTCCTTCCCAGTGGACTTTGCCTCACCAGGACCGGGAACTCTGCTCTGCACAGGACCGGGAAGTTCAGAAAGCTTAATCTGTCCACAAATCAGGAGCTTTCAATTGAGGAGTAGGAGGAGCTTCTTTTCCTGCTAAA
Organism: Neoceratodus forsteri; assembly: GCA_016271365.2. Classification (NCBI taxonomy): domain Eukaryota; kingdom Metazoa; phylum Chordata; order Ceratodontiformes; family Ceratodontidae; genus Neoceratodus; species Neoceratodus forsteri. Next base: position 246,471,713 of record CM057451.1, read on the forward strand.
TCAGTCCCTATTCTAGTCGTCCTTCACACTGCAGTCCATAGTAACAAGGACTGCGATGCAAGCATCATCTCTGGCATCTGCCTTGAGTGCCTGCCATCAAGGCAGCCAGCAGCCAACTATGCTGCTATCCTCAGTGAGCCCTTCACACTAATATCAAAGTACTGTTCACTTGTATTTGCTCTACCTTAGCTATATTGTGGTTGCCCCCTATCTCGGTGGTCTCCATCTGGGATCTGTTAAATTAGTAGTGATTTATTCTTCCGTGACTGCTCCCCATCTGGATAGCCTGTAGGTTTTAATTATAAATTCCTGAGTATTTATTATACGGAAACTGCTCCCTCTTTGGAGATACTCTGATTTACAGTATGTGTTTGAATTAACTGTGTCTCATTATGCTGTTGATGCTCCCCATCTGGATAGCCATTAGGTAGTGTTAAAATCTTCTGTTATTTGGCTTCAGTGTGTGTTTCCTATTTAGGTGGCCTTTAACTTGTATTGCATTATTAGTTATGTTACACTATGGTTTTACTTGGTTTTGTGGTGCAAGGGCTGTATCAAACGCCCTATGAGGAGAGACTGAAGGACCTCAATATGTACAAAGTGGAAAAGGGTATCGTGACAGAGATCAATAAATACCTCACGGGGTTAAACACGATTCAGGAAGGAGTATTTCTCAGATGAAAATATGCACGAGAACAAAGGAACATGCAATGAAGCGCAAAGGGGATAAATTTAGGAGAGATATCAGGAAGTACTTATTCACTGAAAGAGTGGTGGATGCCTAGAACAGTCTTCCAGTGGAGGTGATGGGGGCAAAGACAGTGGTGGGATTCAAGAATGTATGGGATAGGCAGAAGGGAATCTTAGTGAAAAGCAAGGGGGGTGAGAGGGAGCTGGAGATCAAATAGGGTCTGTGGTGACAGTATAGGTGGGGGGGGGAATCGGCAGACTGGGTGGATCAAGTGATTCTTATCTGCTGTCAAATTCTGTGTTTCTGTATTTATCATCTCTGGAGTAGGAAGTCCTGAGCCATCTCTGCTTGTTAAGGTACTCATTCATACGCAGTGCTCATTCCTTCTTGCCTGGGTAAAACATTGGCTGGACAACAGGACACAGAGGGGAATAATAAACAGAGTCCACTCCAAAGAAAAGGGGGTTACTAGCAGGGTACCGCAGGGTTCAGTACTGGGACCGGTCCTTTTTAATGTCTTTATAAGTGACATTGCAGAGGGACTGGAAGGAAAATTATGCCTCTTTGCAGACAACACAAAGATCTGCAACAGGGTTGATACACAAGGGGGAGTGGAAAGGATGAGAAGGGACTTGGCAAAGTTGGAGGAATGGTCAGAAGTATGGCAGCTTGGATTCAATGCAAAGAAGTGCAAAGTAATGCACATGGGAAACAAAAACCCAGGGGAAGAGTGCACAATGGTGGGGGAGGTACCAACAACAAAAAAATGAAAAGGGACCTTGGGATAGTCATATCAGATGACGTAAAGATAAGCAAGCAATGTGAGAAGGCAGTAAGGAGAGCTGGGGGGATACTGGGATGTATAGGGAGAGGCAACACCAGTAGAAAACAGGAAGTTGTTATCCCTCTGTACAGAAAGTTGGTGAGATCCCATCTGGAGTACTGCATGCAGTTCTGGAGACCACATCTCTGCAAGGACTTAGACTGGATGGAGGCAGTGCAGAGGAGGGCAACTAAAATGGTGCAGGGTCTGCACCAGAGAGGCGATATAAAGAGAGACTAAAGGGCTTAATGGGCTGGATATTCAAACTAAGCCATTCTGTGGCGCAGAAAACCCTTGCGCTGCTCAAAATGTGCGCTGGGGTGGCAGGCGATATTCAGCAGGTTGCGCTGTTGAGCAACTCCTTTGAATACTCCTTGTCCCAGCCACTGTGCATGGCGCGATGGAACTTGTGCCACCGCAAGTGGTCAGAGTGGAGCATTCAAGATGCGGTGGTGCAAGTTCCATTGTGCCATGCACAACTTTCCGATATTCAAAAGGTGACATGCAAATGAGGCCATAATTCATGCAAGGAGCACGGGGGGCCATTTGCATCTACTTACGGACCCATTGCATGCCATTGGCATGCAGGTGCGCTGATCCCCGGCGACTTGCGCCTGGCGCCTCCCAGGTAGCAGCCGTCGGGGACCGACGCCCCCTGCAGCCCGATCGCGGGCATGGAGTAAATCCACCCCCCCCCCGACTGCCCTAGCAACTGCTGCACTCTGAGTGCTTCAGATTCTTTACTCCGTCTGCCTAGTAAGGACATCCCGGAGAGCTCTCCTTGAACTGTCTCTGACTAAAGTTTACCTGTAGATAAGTACTCATTTTCAGTTTAATTTTAAATTGCTGCCTTAGAAACATTGTTTAGTATAGTAAACTAGTGTTTTAGTAGTTTTTTATTTATATTTGCGGTTCCCTCACGGTTCCTTGGAACCGAGGGTTCTGCGTCTATTTTAAAGGTTTTTATCTCAATTTATTATTATTTAGAGATATTTAGCGGTCGGTTCCTTGAACCGCTTTAGTTTTATCTAAATTTAGTAATTTTCTCGGTTCCTTTTTCTTCAGGAACTGAATAGCGCTCGGTTCCAGGAACCGCTAACGGTAGTTATTTTAAAGTAATCTCCGGTTCCAAGTTACTTTAAATAACGTTTTTTTGAAGTAATCTTTTTTGCCTAGCTTAAATGTCATAGGTCCATTTGGATAAACCTAAAAAATGCACAGGACCCACAGGTTTTAAATGTTGTGAGTTTTGTGGGCAACTTATAGCAAAAGCAGATAGACATTCTCTCTGTATTTCTTGTTTGGGTGTAAGTCACATATTTGCCAATTGTGATATTTGTAAGACCTTTTGCCCAAAAACATTAAAGAAAAGGTCTAACATTTTGGAAGAGATAGCTTCTGCTTCTGAGGATAATTCTGCTTCTTCCTCATCCCACAAAAAGGATGGAGGTAAAGCCAAAGATCCTGACAGGAGTTCAGATAAATATGAACAAGGTAAAACAAAAAGGGCTGTGGAAACAGGCACTGAACCTGTTCCATTAAAGAAAAAGTGTAAAGAAAAACATGTCGCTGCGCCTCCAGCCGAGAAGGCTAAGGAGTTCCCAGCAGACAAGCATATTATGCCCTCGGCCGAGGACATTGCTAAGGCACTGCATGTGTTACAAGCCCTACAGGGTGCAATCCCGGTTCCTACACTGACTGCCCCAGTTCCTCCCTCAGCCCCAGCAAAGCAAGAAGTGCTGGAAGTGTTTGGTGAGGAGGAGGAGGATGACTTTGAAGGGGAACCTATAGATCCAGAGGTCTCTCCTGAGCAAGAGTTTGGATCTCCTCCTAGGGGTCCTGAGGAATACTACTCCCACTATGCTTTTGTTAAGAACATGGTGGAAACCCTCAACCTTCCTCTTCAGGAAACAGAGGAGGATATGGAGGAGGCAGACTTTCTAGAAATGATGGGGTTAACCTCCACGAAACATCTACTTCTGCCCATCCATAAATCTTTAAAGAAGGCTGCAGTGCAGATTTTTAAAACTCCAACCTCTATCCCTGGTGTGGATAAGAAAGCAGACAAGAAATACCAGCTGGACAGAACTACAGCTGATTTTCTATTTACGCATCCTGATCCTGAGGGAGTAGTTCAAGCTGCTGCCAGTGACAAGGCCAGGATCCCATTGGCTACCCATCCACCAGACAAAGATTCAAGAAAAATGGATGCTATGGGAAGGAAAGGGTACATGGCTGCCTCTTTATTAGTTAGGCAGGCCAATTACATGGCATATTCAGTGCAGTACCAAAAAGCTCTATGGAACACTGTTCTAACTTTGGCTGATAGGGTCCCAGAGGAAGTGGCTGTAGACTTGCAAGATACAGCAAGGGCTGCACTTGATGCTACCAGGTACCAATTTCATATGGCAGTGGATGCCAATGATACTGCATCCAGGTTAATGGCTTTGTCAGTTTCACTTAGGAGGTCTGCATGGCTTAGAGCCACCAACCTAACTTTAGACATCCAGGCCAAAGCAATGGATTTCCCCCTGGAGAACAACTCCTTGTTTGGGGATAAAACTGAGGCATACATGAAAAAGGTGGAGGAATATAAATTTTCGTATCGGAGCAATTCCAAGGATAGGCCCTTCACCTCTTATAGATCCCAGAGTAGGGGAGGTAGGGGTAGTGGTTTTTACCCTAGACCTTTCTTTCAGGCACAAGCCTCCCAGCCTCAGCAGCAAGCTAGAGGTTATTTTAGAGGAAGGGCCAGGAGAGCCATGAGAAGAGCGGCTCCTGCACCATAGGTTCAGGCACAGCCCGCACAGAATCCCTGACGGGCTAGTGCAGGTCGCATCCCCTATTACAGGTCCACCAGTAGGTGGCAGACTGGCTCATTACCTTCACGCTTGGCATTCCATCACCACAGACAAGTGGGTGTTGGAGGTAGTGAGCCAGGGCCTGGCACTCAGTTTCAAATCATTCCCAAAGCTGAGAACAAAAACCTTTGTTCCGGTAACAGCCGCACACAGGATTCTGTTGGAAGCAGAGGTAAAACATCTGCTAACAATCAAAGCAGTAGAGGTAGTGCCTCTAATAAGCAGGGAAAGGTTTTATTCCAGGTACTTCCTCATAAGGAAGAAAAACGGGATTAGCGGCCTATTTTGGATCTAAGACTTCTGAACAAGCACATTTTGAAACCAAAGTTCAAAATGGTCACTCTTGCCATAATCATTCCTTCATTGCAAAAGGGAGACTGGCTAGCCTCCCTAGATCTAAAGGATGCCTATTTCCATATTCCCATCAGACCATCTCACAGAAAATTCTTGAGATTCAGGCTGACTTCAGGCCATTATCAGTTTGCAGCTCTCCCTTTTGGGCTAACGTCGGCACCAAGAGTTTTTACAAAGTGCCTATCAGTGGTGGTACAGTTTTTGAGAAAACAAGGTATAACAGTCTTCTCCTACCTGGACGACTGGTTAATAGTAGGACAGTCTCTGCAGCATGCAGTACAGTCACTGGCGCTCACAAAATCCACACTAGAGTCCCTGGGATTTCTGATAAATGAAGAAAAATCTCAACAGGTACCACTCCAGGTGCTGGAGTTTATTGGAGCAGAACTAAACACCAGACAGGGCAGAGCCCTCCTGCCACAGGACAGGGCGACAAGCATTCTGCAGATTGCAAAATCCTTTGTGTCTGAAGACCCAGAACAGCCAGAGAATTTCTCAGGCTACTAGGCCACATGGCATCTGCCACGGCAGTGGTAATGGGCTCCAGGTTTCAAATGAGAGATATTCAGTTCCATCTCAGACAGTATTGGTCTCAAAGGACAGATCCTATGTCCAAACTGGTTCCAGTCACAGAAAGTTTAGACCAGGCCTCACAATGGTGGCTGGATGAGCACAACCTCAGGGTGGGTGTGCCTTTTATAAGGGAACAACCTTCAGTAATCCTCACAACAGATGCCTCTCTTCTAGGCTGGCTGGCTGGCACACGTTAGAGCACACAGCAAGTGGCACATGGTCCCCCCAAGAGTCTCTGTTGCACATAAATCTCTTGGAGCTCAGGGCTGTTTACCTGGCTTTGAAAACATTCACTCCTTACCTGCAAAACAAGGTGGTGCAAGTCAGAACAGACAACACCACAACCATGTATTACATCAACAAGCAAGGAGGTACCAGGTCACATCTACTGTGCACAGAAGCAATGAGACTGTGGTCCCTGGTGTACGCCATGGGAGTATCCCTGTCAGCCATACACATTCCAGGGAAGGACAATGTGCTGGCAGACTCTCTAAGCAGGATAAGTCAGGACCACCATGAGTGGTGCCTGAATACTCAGGTACTCAGTACAATTTTCAGAAAATGGGGCACTCCAGAGGTGGACCTCTTCGCCTCCGTAGAAAACCACCGGCTTCTAATGTACTGTTGCAGGCCTCCTCTAAGGGGCACAATCCCCCTTGATGCCTTGGCCCTGGATTGGACAGGGAAATTTCTGTATGCATTCCCTCTTTTTCCTATGATATTCAGGACCCTACTGAAATTGAGGTAGCAACCACCAAAAATGATACTGGTGGCTCCGGATTGGGCGAGACAGCACTGGTACTCTCTTCTGCTGTCTCTGTCGGTGGTTTCCCCAATGCATCTGCCCAGGAGGCACAACCTGTTAACCTCCTCTCAGGGCAGGATCCTGTACCCCAATCTCAAATCACTGAGGCTCAAGGCGTGGCTCTTGAGGACTTAGAGTTTGCTAACCTTAATCTATCAGAACAAGTGCTGACAGTGCTTAGGGGTTCCAGGAAGTCTTCTGCTAAGAAGACATATGCCTTTAAATGGAAAAGGTTTATAATATGGTGTACAGGTAAAAGTTTGAGCCCTTTCCGGGCTGATTTGGCTATTCTTCTAGATTACCTTACACATTTACATTCCTTAGGTTTGAAGCCTTCCACCCTCAAGGTTCACTTAGTTTCAGTCTCTGTTTACTTGTCAGTTGGCAAGGAGAGGTCTATGGCTTCTCATCCAGTATTCAGAAAATATTTTAAAGGCCTTAATCTTCTGCACCCTCCCCTAAGGGAACCGGTTCCGGCCTGGAATCTAAATATTTGCATTGCTAAACTCATGGATGCACCATTTAAACCTATGGCAGCTGCAGATTTGAAGTATGTCACTTGGAAAGCTGTTTTCCTGGTTGCCATTACTTCAGCCAGAAGGATCAGTGAATTACAAGCCCTGTGCACAGATGTGGACTACATCTCATTCCATAGGGACAAGGTGGTCCTTAGGACTAATAGAAAATTCCTTCCCAAGGTGGTATCTGATTTTCACTTGAATCAGTCTATTTCTCTACCTGTCTTCTTTACAGACAGCTCCAGTTCTTCAGAAAGGAGACTTCACTCCCTTGATGACAAAAAGGGCTCTTAGCCACTACATTGACAGAACCAAGACTTATAGGACAAGTCAATCACAGCTGTTTCTCATATATGGTGAAGTTGGTAAGGGCAGAGCTGCAACAAAACATACAATTGCTCGCTGGATAGTGGCATGTATACAGTTTTGTTATAGTAAGGTGGGTAAACAGGTACCTCTGGGCCAAGCACACTCCACCAGGGCACAACTGCTTCAGTGGCAGCTTCAAGAGAAATTTCGCTACTGGAAATCTGTAAAAGCAGCTACATGGAAAACAGTACACACCTTCACAAAGCATTACAGCCTGGACTTGCAATCCAGAGGTGATGCTAGGTTTAGTACAACAGTACTGCAGAGCCTGTTTCAAAACAGGTTCTCTGCCAACCTCAAAGGTACTGCTTGGTAGTCTGCATTAAGTTTAATCATAATGAGTGATCCCTGGGGTTAGAAGAAAAAATTACTCACCATAGTAATCTTGTTTCTTCAAAGGGATCACTCATTATGATTAAAGACCCTCCCTACCTTCCCTACTAGAACCTATAGAAGTTGCTCTGCATCCCTGCATTAGGGTTTTTTCTTTTCTCCTGTATAGGTTAAGATAGAGACTCACTTTTTTTAACCAGTTGGTGTCCAGGTGGTCTCAAGTTTCTTAGGTTTGTTGGTTAAGGATGTTTTGACCTGAAAGGGCAAAAAATATTATTTTTTAAGGTTGTTAATTTAGCTAGTTGGTCTTTTACCCAGTTAGGCTCCGTAAGAATCTGAAGCACTCAGAGTGCAGCAGTTGCTAGGGCAGCAGTTTGAAAGTGGCATGAGCCAACTGAGAGTTCCATAATTTGCATAAAAGTCCATTTCTCCAGGCAATTCAACACAGGAGGCTGACTGCATTAAGTTTAATCATAATGAGTGATCCCTTTGAAGAAACAAGATTACTATGGTGAGTAATTTTTTCTTGTTGCTGAAACTCTTGGGCAGACTAGATGGAACATCGGTTTCTTTCTGCTGTCACTTTCTATGTTTTTAATTATGAATGTCTAACATGTTGTTCCCGCTGGTCTTGTTTTGGAAACCTCTTCCTTAAAAACACTTTATTAGGATCTCAAGTTGAAATGTGAATGTGTTAGGTTCTGTCTTATTATATTCTTCGCCCAATTACAGCTTCTCTCAGCTGGCGAAAAAGAACCAACTCCCAGCCCTGTCATATTGTCACTGGCTAACTCCCCCATCCCACCCGTGGAGTGGGGTTAAAGGTCTTAAAGTTGCCCATCTCAATGTCAGGAGTCTACTTCCCAATCTTAATCAGTTAGCTATCTGGACTCAGTGCTTTAAACCTGATGTCCTTGGTGTCTCAGAATTTCTTGCACTATTACAACTTCTCTCAGCCAGTGATATGGAACCCAGCCCTGGCCCTGCCCTGTTGTCACTGGCTAACTCCCCCTCCCCCGCGAAGTGTGGTTAAAGGTTCTAATGTGGCCCACCTTAATGTCAGGAATCTACTTCTTAGTCTTAATGAGTTAACTGCCTGGACTCAGCGCTTTAAACCTGCTGTCCTTGGTGTCTCAGAAACTTGTCTTAAACTGGAGATGCATGATACTTTGTGTGCACTGCCAGGTTACACATGTATAAAGAAAAAAAGGCCTAGGCTTAAGAGAGGGGATAGCATAATGCCCACTTAAACATGACTGCAGTTTCTCATTCTGTAACCCCTGACTCAGACTTGGAATATTGTCATGTTGTCCTTCTAGGAAATGTTAAAAATATGTATTTATTTTGCATGTATATCCTGCCTGTAGGTGGTAGTAATGTCTTTTTGCAAATTAATCGAAATTGTAGGTACAGTAACTAACGGTAATAAATTTGTTATATTAGGAGATTCCAATTTAAATTGGCACAGTAAGAAGCGTACAGTTGTGGAACAATGTTTGAGTAAATTGAATCCCTCCCAAATTATAACTAACCCACTATGCCTTCTAACAATAGTAGCACTGCTACCCTCCTTGATTTATCCCTAAGATGGACAGAATTATCTTATCGGGTGTGCTCCCTGATTCAATCAGTGATCATTCCCTGTTTATTATGTATGGCAGTCCAAATCTCCATCACTCCCTCTGAGAATGATATGCTTCTATGATTACTTCAATTTTGATCATGGTTTATTAAAGGCTGAGCTCTCTGATAGGCTTGGTCATTCCTTTGGGCCACTAATGATGTCAACATTGCTGTCTCGCTCTACAATACTACTTTTAATGGCCCTCAGGACAAATCTGCTCCTTTCATTACAGTGCCATAAACAAATGGATGAAGTTCTCCTTGTTAGCATTGCTGAAAGAGAGAGGTAATCAATGGATGAGATTTAAGGCCTCTGGGAATATCTCCGATTGGGAAAAGTACAGGAAATTAAGGTCCAGTTGCAAAATGGCTTTAAGCAAAGTAAGAGCATCTGTTGCAAACATCTCTTTTCTTCTACCGCTAGTAGCCCCCAAAACTTTTGGAAAAATATCAAACAAACCCTGGGTTAGGATAATAATCATATACTGTCTAAACTGGTCATCAATTGTGTTGTCTGTAACAATTTGTGTACTATAGCAAATGCCTTTAACAACAATTACAGTGCTCTCCCTATGTATACTGGGTCTTTTTGTCATCTCAGTCCACACCCTGCCTTGATCATCACTCACTGGCTGATGATTATCTCAAAGTGCTAAGATATCTGAGGTATGGAAACAGCTTTATCGGATCTTGGAGTCCAAATCTGTGGGAGTGGATGGGATAGATCCAAGCTCCTCTGATTAGTCTGCTCTGAAATTGTATCTGCTGTCACCAGAATATTAAATTTGTCCTTGATGCCTGGGATAGTACCCCCAAAACACTGTCACCTTCTCCTACAGGCACTGTGTACTTTATTATTTGCATGCTTGTCTACATATCATTGCTATGAGTAATGGTGTTGATGAAGATGCTCAAGAACAAGGGTACATGCTATGAACCTGGAGGGGGGTAGACTCAGGGGAAACATAGGGAAGTATATCTTCACAAAAAAAGTGGTGGATGCCTGGAACAGCCTTCCAGCAGAGGTGGTGGGGGCAAAAACTGTAGTGGGATTCAAGAACGCCTGGGAGAGACATAAGGGGACCTTAGTCTTTAGGGAAGGGAGGGCTATGCCAGAGATCAAGTAGGGTCTAAGGTGTTACAGAAGGTTGGGAAAATGTGAGGCTAGGTGGGCCAAGCAGTCCTTATCTGCTATCAAATTCTATGTTTCTACGGTGTTGTTTCCCTGCTTGATCAGCATTTTGATCTTGCATGTGTAAAGTTGTCTATGTAACCACATTCTGGTGTCTGTTGTAATTTTATCCTTTCTGTAATTCCATTCCCCTCTTCTCTAGGTCATACCTGGAAATGAGCCTTTCCTGGTTACCAATTCTTTTTAAAATAAATAATAAATAGTACCTGATGCCTGGAAAATGTCCCACTTAGTCCCTGTCTTGAAGAAAGGTAACTCAAAATGTATTAAGTATTTCTGGCCATTGCTCTCTTGCCAGTACTAATAAAATTATTGACTCCTCACATTCATCTCACCAACAAGACTGCAACAACCATGGATGGAGGTAACATCATGGTCTTTATAGATTTAAATAAAGCATTCAACCTAGTGGATCATCCTCTGCATAATAATATCTTGGCTATCTTGGTTTATCATCAACTGCCCTCTCCTGGTTCAGAAACTATCTGAGTAATAGACATCAGATTGTCAAACCTGGTGACTCCATCTTTGAACCTGCCCCAGCTACTTTTAGAACATGGGCTTTTGATTTGCTGGCTGTAATTGACTAGTACCCCTGCCAGGGGGGTACATTAACTTTAAATAGATGCCCAGCAAATAAAAAGTGCCACTAACCTTACCCTATCACCACCTAACATATCCCTTTGCCCACTCTGCTTACTCATTGGGCAAAAGATCCTCGGAAAATTCAAAATTGCCGCCATTTTGTGCACACTTAGCGAGCGTTGCTGTCCCCCAAATATGCGATCTAACACTCTCACCCCAAGACAGTTTCTCAAACACTGTACTCCACAGAACACTTTTTTTAAACTACCAACCGTTTAATCATGGCACACAGTCGAATTACTTTAATCTTCCTGGACTAAGTCTCCATCACTCATTCACACTAGTGGGATAGCGCCAGAGGCACTAGGACCAAGTGGGAGCCAAAAATTTTCTGAAGGGCCAGTGCCGAGGTAGGACCACGCATGCGTGGCACCACGAGACTGACTTGCGCCTGTGTAGGCTATCTCGGCGTCGACCCTCCAACCACCTCACTTCCTTTTCTCCCGCCGTCGAGTGCGCTTGGATGTCGATGTGCTGTCTGCGAGTCAAAGTTTTCATCTATATGACAGCAGCTTTTAGTGTTTAATTTAAATGTTTTAATTTAACTATTTAGTAGTAATTTTTATTTTACGAACAAGAAGATTATGAAGAAAAGAAATTCTTTCCTGCCATCAACGAGTCATCCTTAGATGGTAGCGGATTTGTAGAAGACTTGCTTGAAAGTTGTTATGGCAGAGGCTGTGCCGGTCCGCCACCCTAAGTAATGGGGAGGGTCTAACTACGGACAGTCCTGTGCTCGGGGGAGGACAGTCCACCGATGCACGAATCTGGCGGTGCCAGGGATCTGGCTCCACTTAGCCTCGAGCTCTTCTTCTTCGTTTGGGGAAGGAGAATCGGTGCCACTCGAGGTTGCCTGTTGGTATGTCTGCATGAGGATTGTTTGTTGGTAGGGGTGATAGGCCTGAACTGACTTTCGTGGGTTCCCCTTGGCCCCACTCTTAACGGCTGCATACTCGACTCCAGACTCCATCTGTGTCCTCGTTGGAGTTCCGGTGAGCAGTTTCACCTCTGGGCCGCTCCTGTGGAGCAGGGGGTTTGACTTTCCTTTTTTCCTGGTTGTGTCCTGGTTTCGGGGCCTCCGGGCCTCAGAGCCGTTGGACCGGAGCTGGGTCAATTGGATCAGAATGGAGCGCGTGCCTCTTGGTGCCTTCGCGTCGTGTCAGCCTCTCGTGCCTACCCCCCTCTTCCTTTCCATGCTGGGGCCAGCACGGGCACCACCTTTTTCCATCTTTTCCATTGGCTTTTCCACTGTGTTTTTCCTGGCGCTGTGCCCAACACCTTGGTGGCACCGCAGGTCCAGCGCCGTGCCACTGCTTTGGCATTGGTGCCATAGGCGGCGCCACTGGTGTTTGGGTCAGTGCCGGGACTCGGCGCCATGGATCGGTGCCGTAGCTCTGCACTCGGCGCCGTGCTCGGTCCTGCACTTGGCGCTGTGGGTGCTGTCATTGTTGCCTTCATTGCTGGTGCCGCTAGCGGTGCCGTGGGTGTCTCATGGTGCCACGGATGCCCATGGGCACCTGCGGGTGCTGTGGGTGGTGCTGGGCACCCGCAGGTCATGGGTGGTGCCGTGGGTGGCACCGGGCACCCTGGGTGATGTGGGTGGTGCCGGGCATCCGCAGGTGACGCGGGCGGCACCGGGCACCGACGGGTGGCGCTGTGGGCGGTGCCGGGCACCCGTGGGTGCCGTGGGCAGCACCTGGCACCCGCGGGTGGTGCCTGGCACCCTCGGGTGCCATGAGTGCCCATGGGTGCCATGGTTTCATGGGTGCCATGGGTTTCTTGGCTGCCATGGTACCATGGGTGCCATGGGCGTCGGGGGGTGCCCTTGCGTGCCATTGCTGCCATTGGTGCCGAGGATACCTTCGGGTTCCACTGTGGGTGCCCTCTGGTGTCTCCCAGGTTGGCATAGGTACTGCTTGGTGCCCTCCTGTGCCATGAGTGACGCTGGTGCTGCAGGGGTGCCAGTTGGTGCTGTCTGACAGAACTAGGGAAAGATCTTCTTTTGCAGACCTCTCTTCCGGAGGACTTGTGGTGGGATGTTTCCATGGAATGAAGTCCTATTCTGCGGATTATTTTCCACACATTTTAGTGGGTGGCGGTCTGCATTGGGTCTCATCATCCAGCGGTTTTCCGCTGATGGGACTCTTCTGTTCTGTTCTGTCAGCGGAGTCTCTCATTCCGCTCAGCACTTTCTCAGCCCCCTACGTGGTGCCAAGCTCCTCGACACCCTTCCTGGTGGCAGAGTCTCTAGTGGCTCTAACCTAGACCTCTTTTTGGGGTCCTTCTGTGGTAGAAAGGCATCTAGATGAGTCTCTCCCTGTCCTTCTGGTCAGTGATACAGCGGATGACTCATTTTATATACTGAAAGACATGCCCTCTCTATGATCAGAGTCTGTGATGGAAGCTCTTTTAGTAGTTCCTCATTTATGGGGTCCACCATAGTGTTCAGACTGGATCTGTGGACCATATACCTCTGCGTCTAGACTCTTTCAGTGGTCAAGACAATTACACTCTGTGTAACATTCTTATTCAATGATCGGGAGCCGCATAGACTGATCCGCTCCTTTGATAGGGGTATATAGCCCTCTTTTGATGCTGCCCCTCTGGTGGCTGCTTCTCCACAGGTGGTTAACATCTGTCTAGCTATTATTAGTCCAGTCAAGGGTTCAGTTATGGATCCTCAGGCTCCTCCTGCTCCTCAGAGGGATGACATCCTTGTCATTTCTGTATCAGGCAGTCCTTGCCAAATAGCAGCCAGCAACCTTGTCAGGCTCGGACTAATGATAATTAATAAAAAAAAAAAAAAAAGGGGGTCAGAATTATCACAGCACAGGGCCTAGTTGGAATTTCCCGATACCACACTTTGGATCTGGTCAGGTTCTGCCTCAACCCTGAGGTGGTTGTCTCTAAACCTCAGTAAAGAGTACCTGATTTCTTCTACCCCTAGGGGCAGCCCGATCCAGCGGTGGTATAGCTCACCTCTTTTCTCTAGAGAATTTTCTCTTATTCCGAGATATTTCCAAAACCTAGGCATCTAACCAGTCTGTTAGTCCCTTTTTGTTTTTTAATCAGGCTTTCTTCTCTTGATCAGAGCCTTGCAGCAACAGAAGTGACTCTTCAGCAAGTCGGAACTTAGATTCCTACTTCCATGCTTGCTTCAACAGATGACATGCTCCTTTCTTGACCATTGGTCAAGTAGGTCTTTTCTGAGGTAGCTTCTCAAATATTCACACCTTCAGTTCCTGTGCACTGGTTCCGTGCCAGTAGCACTCGAAGCTATCCTCTCCGACTGCGTGACGGAGCGGTGATGTTTGTTTTTTTCAACAAAGCAAACTAGAGTCCTTCCTACTCCCTTCAGGAGGCGGAGTAAGTAGTGTCTCACCGCATTGAGCCACTTCTGCCGCTATTCAGTCACTTCAGAATCGTTAGCCCTAACTTGGTCCTGCTGTGTCCCTCCCCCTGTACACTTTTTCCTTTCTTCCCTGAGGTCAGAGACTGCTTCTACAGTCATACACATAGGGGCAGGATGATTCCCTTTTGGAATATGCATTGACTAGGATTTGATTCTACTAGACCACCACAAGAGGCTTCTAAGTTGTGCTTCGCCTTCCATCAGGAAGTTTTCAGTGACTTAGTACAAACCTTTTCCTTGATGAGCTAACCCCACCTGGACCTTCTTTTGCTCACCAGGGGTTCAGTGCTACTGGACCTATTGTTTGCAGGTCAGCCATACTTGGTAGTGGGGGTTCCGTCTCCGCTTTTCGGTCTACCCTGAACCTGTACACTTTACCTCCGGCTCTTGCAGTTCCTGAGGTCCTTTACATTAGATTAGTGCATGTCTTTGACACTATTAATTTTGGTCCTAGATCAAATTGTGAGGCCAGGTTCTTGCCGCTCTCCTAGAGTGGTTGCGGCTGCCTGGCAGACTTTCATTTTGTGCCCATTGTAGTTGTCGGCAAGGTGATGAGTTACAACTCGAGCGTTTATCTTATAGGCACTATGTTATAGATGCTCTTACAAGACAGCTCTTTTTATTAACAGGACAGTCCTTGGCTGTCCTTTCTGAGTGAACCCTATCTCCTACCACCCTACTCAGGGTTGTTGATTTTAGCATGGTACTCTCCCACTAGTGTGAATGAGTGATGGAGACTTAGTCCAGGAAGTTATGGAAATTACGTACTTACCGTAATTCTGATCTTCTTGGACGGTCTCCATCACTCATTCACACGCCCATCCACCATCCCCTGGGTTCACTCGTTTTTCTTTCCTGGTCTTCATGGCCTATGGTTTGGACTGTGAAGACATTGTTCTTTGACCTTTCTTACAAAGGCCATGGGGCCCTCTCAGGCCCAGAAACTCAGAATGAGTTATTCTCATTAGTTACGCTGCACCTCCTAGGTCGAAAAGGTACTGAGGCGGTTGGAGGGTCGACGCCGAGATAGCCTACACAGGCGCGAGTCAGTCTCGCGGTGCCGCGCGTGCGTGGTCCTACCTCAGCGCCGGCCCTTCAGAAAATTTTTGGCTCCCGCTTGGTCCTAGCGCCTCCGGCGCTATCCCACTAGTGTGAATGAGTGATGGAGACTGTCCAAGAAGATCAGTAATTACGGTAAGTATGTAATTTCCATTTTCTCGAGTGGAGCCCGCTCCTTTCTTCTTTCCCCACCCCCACCCCGTTGTCCATCGGCATTCATAAATAAACCAAACTAGTAAAATGGTCTGTCTACCTGACTCAAGCAGTCTGGCTGGAATGCTTTGCATGTTTTAAAGCGCTTACATTTATTGTTTCTGCCAGCAAATGGTGCCCGCTGTCATCTCCATCTATCCTCCCGAAGACGTCTCACTCGTGCTTCCGCCTGGCTGATAACAGGACACACAGCAGCTTCCAAATATAATTTTGCTCAAAACGCTTTCTTCCAACCTCGCTATCGATGACAGTCTCACCCCATCTCACTCTCTTACAAAAAAAAACACCACAGAATGACAGACAAGACTGTAGAATCTGTTAAAAAAAAAAAAAAAGGGACACAAGGCAACGACCTCTCAAGCAGGGATAAAGGCACATAAAATCACGGCATGCAAAACAAAAGCACCCTCTGCTGCCAGCTACACAGCTATACCATTACAGGGACTATTTTGCAACAAAACACTTTTTATTAATTTACTCCAGTTTTGTAAGCACATCAGTACCACTTTGAAATTATTTTATAAAACATTTCACGAATAGCCCATTTTCTAAGCACAATGATGCCCTCCAGGGTGGGCGGTATGGGCAATACCGGACCGGCCAAGGGCTATAAGGCGGGTCTCATTACGCCCCTGGCCGGTCCGGTATTGCCCAATACCGCCCACCCTGGAGGGCATTATTGCTTGCTTGGAATACCACAGGTTTCTATTTTGGGCCCTTTACTCCTCTCATTGCACTTCAACAACCTTCATAGGTGGGGCCACCCCTGTGGTGCAGAGGGCTGTGGCGCTGAGCACCTCACCTTCCATCATGCCAGCTACCTAGGTTTGGGAATGGAACTGGGACACCGGGTTGGCCAAGTGGGAGAGGATAAAGCATCTGGAGGACTGCTGTCCTCTCCCAGGGAGGAGGGTTTACAGCGTCTGGCATTAGCCTGGCTCTAGCATCAGCTGGGAGTAAGGCAGCCATGGCTATCTAGTTAGGGGCAGAATGGCGGCTGCCAACGTCCTACATGCAGGACGGTGTGTGGAGACATCAGGGCGGCATTGTGCATCCACTCTTCAAGAGAGAAAATGGGAAAATGGATTCCTGGGTGGCCGCTGACTTCCAGCCATCCAGTAGCCCTGCACTCAGTGAATACCCAGCCAAGCTGCCTTTATGTGATGGTAAGTCCTGGTGGGATATCTGGGGATGGGGCTGGGGTGGCTGGCATCCAGAGGGCTGTTCAGGCCAAGGAAGAGAAAGAACTAACTGCAAAAGGAAAAAAACAACAGCCTTCATAGGTGCTTGACCCGTTGTATGCCAATCCACTGTGCAGATGATTTAGTACTTATAGTAAGCTCAGATGTTATTAGTGACATAAATAGTATATCACAACTGGCCTACAGGTACTGCAAAATTGGCTAACACAAAACAAACTTCTATTAAATATCACCAAAATGGCCAGCCCGGTGGTACTGAGGGTTGAGGCATTGGACACCACACCTCACGCCATATCGTCGACCCAGGTTTGGGAATGGACTCGAGCCACCAGGGTTGGCAGGGGAAGGAGGGGATTGAGCATCCAGAGGACTGCTCTCCCTTCCCAGGGAGGGATCTGGGGCTAGCACCACTCTTTGGTGGCCCCTGGTGGAGACCAGGGGCAGTGCCAGGAATACATGGTGCAAAGACGAGGGGTGGAGCTGTGGCAGACATTGGCACATAGTGCCCAGACGTCATTGCATATTCACGCTCTAGGGGACAACCGGTATGGAAAAATCCCTCGGTGGATCAGAGAGGTGAAAAGGGCTCCAGGGATCTTGCCCACATCCCCAGTGCTGAACCATCTCTCCTCTGGACTCTCTGTGCTCTCAACCAGGACCAACCCTCTAATCATAGAAAGACCGCCAGGTAGGTGGGTGGGCCCTCCCCGGGGGGGGGTGATCTGGAGGGCTGAAAGGTCCTGGGAGAAGGTCACGGAGAGGGAGGTCTCAGGCGGGGAGTGGAGGCAGGGATCGAGTGGGCACCTCTGAGAGATGCCCTGGCCAACTGAGTGCACAAATAGAATATACAAAAAAAAAAAAATCACCAAAACTCAATGTGTTCTATTTGGCTTTCATTCCAAACTAAGGAGTCGTTAGTCCCCCTTATCAATGTCTTGCACTGATGGTACCATTCTTGAACCTGTATTGTCATTTAATTACTTGGGTGCTACCTTCGATCCCTCCCTTGACTGCTCCATTTATGTGACTAAGACAAGCAAATCCATCAACAATATGTTTGGGTTATCCTTTAGAATGAGCCATAACCTTATACCCCATGCCCAGCTTGCAATTACTTGAGGCTTCCTACTCACAAAACTCATGTTAAATGTGTCTGTCTACTCTTCAATTAATTCTGCTGCTACTCTAGGTAAGTGGGATGTCAGCTATCTTACCCATCACTGCACTATTAGGTTGGGATAGCTCTCTGCTCTTTTCATTTGTGATTTGATGTTAGAGGGCTTTACTTATAGTGCAAAGTCAGCAGCCCTTGTTTCTTGCTTCCCTGTTGCAACCCCAGAACGATACTCATGGCTGTCCCAACACTGAGGTCCAGTCTTGGTCATGTGTTCTCTAGCTCAGCTCCTAGGCTTTGGAATACTATTCCACTGGTGATATAAAACTGCTCTACTGTAACAGGTTTCAATAAAGAGTACTATAGCTATTTATTAAATGCTTTCTCTTGCACCTGCCACCCAAACCTGGTAATGATGATGTGTGGCTTAATCATATCTTTCCAATACGTGTACTCTGCTCCACTTTTGTTGTTTTATCTTGTGTTTTGACTTATTGGTCAAGCTGTTATACTCTTGTACATTATTTATTTTGTTGTACTACATGTAAGTTGTTTTTACATATGCCTTCCTTGTTCTGTGCTTGCTATGTATAATCCTGGTGTAGCCTCCTGGGTTGTACTTGAAAATAGGCAATTCCTGTCTAGTGCACTTACCCGGTAAACAAAAACTAAATAAAATAAACCGAACATTATAATAGAGATGAGGTTTTGTAGCAGACGCTAATGCTGGAGAGAAAGATTCTGTCACATTAAAGTTTCATGCTGGTGATAAACAATCTTTTGTGTGATTAGAAACATACACCATCTGCACATCACTAGAAACGGCCTTGTAACTAAAACAAACCATCAGGGTTCAGTGCTTTGACCATCCACTGGCTGAACCACTAACCCTGGTTGTTCAGTTTTATCATTTGTTTACAAATTTTTGTAATGGGGGACAAACTGACAAGAGTGTGGTTGGCTAGGGCTAAGAAATGGTGTTTTCAGAATAAGAAAGATACCACATCTCAGAGCAACAAGGAATCTCTACCACTGTCTGAAAAGAAGGCCAGTGGAAAAATTATATCTGCAGGTATATGTACAAGACAGAGCTGGAGTAAGGTAATAATAGCAGCATGAGAAAGCAGAGCAAGAGAGAATGCTGAAGTAGCTAAATAGTAGGGTCCACAAAGCTGTAGACCATTCCCAAAAGCCAGTGTCTGCTCAAAGAAGCCTGCCTCTAGAAGATGACTTTCTCTACCAGTACTAGCTCAGTTCTAGAAACCCAGTCTAGATAATGGCTACACCACAGAATCAAGTAAGCAGTTTTAGTTCTTTTAAACCTATATTCAGAGGTCTGGAAGAAATCTTTAGTATGGAAAATGAACTTTAACCCACAGCAGGTAGAGTGAAGCTTGGCTGAGTTGTGGTCCCTCCATCAAAATAAAAGAATCCCGAGAGGATGACCACAGGGAAGTCTAATTTGGGGCTGCAAGGATTCACCCGGGAACTCAGTGTACTGCTTAAATCATGAAAGATAAAAAACTGTGCCACAGACACGAGAATTGATGTCAAAGGCCAACCTGCTGTCCAACTCAGATAGAAGTCAGAAGACACTCATTATCCTGACTTGTGTGAGACCTGATAGTTAAACTCCAGTACCACAAATCCTGAAGAAGCTGAACTCTGAAACACAACAGATAGTTCCAAGCTTAGGAGGGGAGTACGCTGTCCCTAAAACCCTTTAAGCCATAGGACATCAGTTCTTTGCTATCTATGAAGTGCACCTGGGCTCAGGAATGCCCTCCCTCTACCTGTTTGTAGTGTGGTCAATAAAAACTAAGTAAAAGTAAATACTTTAGGATGACACAAAACTAGGGATCAAACACTACCATAGAATGGGATAGACTTAAGGATGTGCAAAATTAGCAATACTATTTTCATTGAATTTTAGTCAAATTTCACAGAGTTTGTTCATCTGGTAATAATTCAGCCATTCTTTTATCTATAGACCTGAACACTGGCATGTGTACTTGTTGTTGGGTGATAGCATAATATTTGGATGAGTAGTTTTGAATGCATAGGGGTTCATAATCTCGCATTTTGTTTGTTAAATTTTGTGAAAATATATCTCTGCTTATATCTTTGCCACCCTTTGGAGTTAGATTCCTGCAAATAAGCATGCATACACTTTTGAAAAGGGTTCTAGAAATTACTAAATGTGGAGAGGTTTTTGTCAAGTAATTTTTAATTTGTGACATTTTGTGAAAAGTTTCTAACAATTTTAATGTTTGTAACTCCACTTATGTCACATGAAAGACCAGAAATATGGCATGCCTACCCAGTGTCTCTGGGTACTGGAATCTAGCAACGCTGGATAAATTTAATTTAGTAGTTTTAAATTTACAATGAAAATACCGCAGATTACTAATTGGCAAAATGTTCTCAAAAATTTATGTAGACATAAATGGTAATGCTACCAGAATTTCACGTGCGGAATTTATCAAATCACTAATCACTGGTAAGCTGGGCTGAGCCATTTACTGTCTTGTTGATCTTCCTGGACATAAGTCTCCACCACTCATTCACACTAGTGGGATCTGCGCCGGAGGCACTAGGACCCATCGGGAGCAAACTTTTTGCTGGAGGGTCGGCGCGAGAGATTACCGCCGATGACGGTGGCTATGCGCTTGATAATGACTATCTCGGCGACGCACCCTCCAACCGCCTCAGTTCCTTTTTCCCCATCGAGGCGCCTGTGACAACGTCGTCGCCTGTCGGAGTCAAACTTCAAACTAGCGCATAGTTTTCAGTTTATTTTTGTAATTTTATCTCGATAGTAGTATCGCAATTTTATTCTTTTCTGTTATATTTAAAATTTAACTTATAGTAAAGAAATCTCAGCCTACTGGGCGAGTCGACCATGAAGCAGGTCAGGTTGTGGTAGGAGACTTACATGAAAGCTGTTCAGTCAGTCGGGCTGGGTCCGGTCAGCCCCCTTCTCCTCAGCGGGGTTCCGACAACGGTCAGTCCGATGCCCGGGGGGATGGGCGGTCCCCCCGCCGGCATAAAAATAAACGGTCGCATTCTCGGCACCGTTCGGCCTCGAGCTCTTCTTCGGCCCACAGGTCAAAAAAGAGAAGGCATCACTCGAGGTCGCCCTCTGATACGTCTGCGCGTCGACGGTCGGTTATCGTACCTAGTTGCCGGTCTCCTCCTTCGGAGTCGCCAACTTCCGGTTTCCGCCGTCTTCGACATCGGAGCCCAACCCCGCCTATAGGTAGGGCTCCAGATGAGCAGTTTCATCAGTGGGCCGCTCTTATGGAGCGATGGGCTCGGAGGTTGGTTCTTCTGCCTGGCTCGGTTGCCCCGGAGCCTTCGGGCTCGTCGGGCGATCAGGCAGGGCAGTTGGACCTTCCTAGTCGCGCGGCGCCTCCTTCGGTGCCAGTGACTCCGTGCTTAGGTGTTTCCCCCCCTCACATGGCTGCGGCGCAGGGGGCCACACCGATGCCCTTATCTCCTGGTTTTTTCCCTTCTCTTGCTTTCCAGGTTCCAGGGGTGTCCTCGGCGCCTTCCGCGGGGTCGCTGTGCTTGTCGGCGCTGTGGGGCCTTGCGGCGCTGTCAGCGGCGCCGCTGGGTCTTCTCGGCGCCATCCGCGGTGCCGGCGAGTCCGTGGCGCGGTGTGTCTTCGCGGTGCCGCTGGGGGCACGCGCGGTGCAGCTTGCGGTGCTGCGTGCTTCTTCGGCGCCGTGCACCTCCGCGGCACCGTTTTCGACTCCTTTCACCTCCTCGGCGCCGGGGGCCCTTGGGGACTCTCCCTTTCTATCTGCTCTTTCTTCTTCTCCTATTTTTCACTCCTTTCCTGTCCAAGCAGTCCTTCCTGGACTATCAGGAGATGATGTTGAGCCTGACCCAGACCTTTGGTTGGGTGATGAAGTGGAGAAACAGGATCCTTCCCTCTACAGAGCCTGTGGTGAGGACCTATCCTTTAAGTCTCTGTTGAGGAACCTGAGATCCACTCTTTCTCTCCAGACTACGGACATCGATCCTGGGAAAATATTAAGACTCCAGTATCTTCATGCTGGAGATCCCTACGGATTTGACTCCTCGATTCAACCCTCCTTGAGGCGCTGTCTCAAATGGTATGGAATAATCCTGCTCTTATTCCTTCAGTGGCTAAATCCATTGATAAAAATATTCAGCTCCCAAGGATCGTCCCATTTTGGCATCCCAAGCCTTTGTGGATCCTATTGTAGTCCTGGCAGAGAATGACAAAGTCGTTCTTCCTCAAGCTACTACAGCTCGACCTATTAACAAGGAGTCTCGTAAAATTGATACATTAGGTAAGAGAGTCTTTGCGGCCTCCACTTTAAGTATGCATATTGCCAGTTATCAAGGCTATTTTTCTCAGTATGAGTATATCCTGTGGCACTCTATGAAACGAATGGTTGAAGCTCTTCCAGATTCCGACTCCAAGTCAGAGCTCCTTCTAACCGTTATCAGAGGCATTGAGTCCAATAACCAACAGGTCAAAGCCGCCATGGACTTCCGACACTGCTTCTTGTTCAGCAGCCGCGAGGTATTTGTACTGACGCCATTCCTGGCTGCGTACTTCTGGCTTTACGAATGATGCTCAGCAGCAGGTAATGGCGTTGCCCTTTGATGGCTCCTATCTTTTTGGGCCTCAGGTAGAGCAAGCCCTAGAGGCCACTCAGAAGACTAGGTCGGCCCATTAGTTGGCTAGACCCCGCCTACCCCTCTCGGGGCATGTGAGGTAAACGTCAGTTTCATAGTAGCCAGTCCTTTTGAGGCAGAGCAGAGGAAGCTTCCATAAAAGCCAACCTGCCCAACCTCAAAAGAAGGCGCAGCAGAAAGCGCAGGGGCCTAAAGCCCCAAGCGCTACCTTATGAATTGCCGGCCCCAGTTCCATCCACACTGCCCGAGATGGAACTTTCTCCTCCGGTGGGAGGTCGTCTGATGTACTTCTACAATCAGTGGAAGTCCATAACCTCGGACAAATGGGTCCTTCAGATAATTCGCGAGGGTTATTCTCTCAATCTTTTGGAAAACCCCCCGAATTGCCCTCCCAAACGACAACCCAGGTTGTCGACCTCTCAGTCAGACCTCCTCACCGCCGAGATCCAGGGCCTTCTAAACAACAGGGCAATAGAACTGGTGCCCCCGCATCAGCGAAACACAGGGTTCTACTCCATTACTTTCTGGTTCCAAAGATCTTGGGGATCGCCCCATTCTAGACCTCAGAAAGTTAAACAAATTCCTCCCCAAGGAGAAATTCAAAATGATTTCCCTAAGTACCCTGTTATCTTTGCTGCATCAGCACGACTGGCTGGCCTCCCTGGATATGCAGGACGCTTACCAGCATATCCCCATCCACCCGACCCATCGCAAATTCCTGAGATTTGTAGCTCTGGGTCAGCATTATCAGTTCAGAGTCCTGCCTTTTGGGCTATCCTCGGCGCCGCGAGTTTTTACAAAGTGTTGTGCAGTTTCTGAGCGCATCTCAGGAAGCTCGGACTCCGAGTGTTTCCCTACCTAGGCGATTGGCTCCTAGCGAGTCCTTCCAGCCAAGGGACTCTGGAAGCCGCTCAACGACCTCTCGCCTTCTTACGTCCATGGGAGTTCTGCTGAATCTGAAGAAGTCACAGCTGCAGCCCTCCCAGAGGCTCCTTTTCATAGGGACTCTTCTGGACACCTCTTCCATGAAGCTTTCCTTCCAGAGGACAGGAGACTCATCCTTCAGATGGTCCGTTACATCAGGAGAACCGATCGGTCACAGCTCTCTCGATGCAGCGTTATTTGGGTCTCATGGCGTCCTCAGTGTTCACTGTCCCTAGCTCGGTTACACATGAGGACCACCCAATGGATGCTCTCCGCTCAGTGGTCACCGACCTCTCACCCCTAGTCTTATCCCATCAGGTGGCGGAGCCCCTACGAAGGTCTCTCACCTGGTGGTCTCAAGAGCAATCTCCTGTAAGGATCCCCTTTGCTCCTCTGGATCATCAGATCTCCATCACCACAGACGCATCGCTAATGGGATGGGAGCTCAATGTCTCTCTCTCACACTCAAGGTGTATGGACTCAGCTGAAACTCAGCTCCACATAAATGTCCTGGAGATGAGAGCGGTCCTCTATCGATCAGCGTTGAAGGATGTTCTTTGTCACAAGAACATTCTCCTTCAAACGGACAACAAAGCTGTGATGTATTACATCAACAAGCAAGGCGGTGCTCACTCTTATCCCTTTGCAGGGAAGCAATGAGAGTGTGGGAGTGGTGCTTGGAGCACAAGTCTCTAATTCAGCGGTATATCTGCCGGGTGTACAAAGCGACTTGGCAGATCACCTCAGCAGGCGGAGGCAGACCCTCACAGTGGTCTCGACCCAGCCGTAGCTCGGTCACTGTTGAAGAGTGGGGACTCCAGACCTGGACCTTTTGCATCCCCACTCAGCATAAAACTGCCTCTCTTCTGCTCCAGAAATCCAGGGCCTGGCATTTTCTGTCAGGATGCGTTCAGGCTACGGTGGACAAAGCGCTTTCTTTCGCCTTTCCACCGCTTCCTTTAATTCAGAGTTCTCCTCAAGTTCGAGTCTCAGGGGACCAAGATGATTCTCATTGCTCCCTCCTGGCCTCGGCAACTATGGTTTCCTCTACTCAACAGTATGTCGGCAGCCTCTCCGAGACCACTTCCCTTGCAAATCAATCTTTTGACTCAGGGTTCGTTGGTCCATCCCAACCTGAGGTCACTTCACCTTCATGCTTGGCTCCTGAAGAGGTAGAAGTGAACCGGTTCAACGTCTCTCGTAGAGTCTCAGATGTCCTTCTGGCTGCTCGGAAGCCAGCTACCCGAAAAACTTATGCTTCTAAGTGGAAACGCTTTTCTCTCTGGTGTGCAAAGTCCTCTTGGAATCCCTTTTCCTGTCCTCCAGACAAGGTTCTGGAGTACCTTTTGGACCTGTCGAACTCAGGTCTCCAGTACTCCACGGTTAAAGTTCACCTTAGTGCCATTTCGCTTCCATGAGCGGTTTCTTCCTTGTCTTTGGCTTAGTTACCTATGGTGAAGAGATTTCTTAAAGGAATTCTGCATACCAGACCCCTGTTAGACGTCGGTCACAGCCTGGGACATTAACCTTGTGCTAGACATGCTCACTGGAAGCCTTCAGAACTAGCTACCTGTGAGCTAAAATTCTTACCTGGAAGACAGCCTTCTAGTGGCCATTACCTCAGCCCATAGGGTCTCTGAGATACATGCCCTGATTACGGACCCTCCGTATACTGTGTTCCATAAGGACAAAGTAGTTCTTCATACTCATCCTAAATTTCTTCCCAAGGTTGTGTCAAATTCCATCTAAACCAACCTCTGGTGCTTCCCTCTCTTCCGAACTTCCAAAATGAAGGAGAAGCGGTCTCTTCATTTTCTTGGATGTTAAGA
The DNA here is from genome assembly GCA_016271365.2 of Neoceratodus forsteri. Lineage (NCBI taxonomy): Eukaryota > Metazoa > Chordata > Ceratodontiformes > Ceratodontidae > Neoceratodus > Neoceratodus forsteri. Next base: position 246,496,927 of record CM057451.1, read on the forward strand.
GGCCTTGCAGTTCTACTTAGATAGAACCAAGAATTTTTCAGCAAGACTCAGCAATTGTTTGTTTCCTTCAGCGAGACCGGCTGGGTCAGCCTGTCGCTATCAGATGCATCTCATCATGGTTAGTGGCATGTCTTGACATTGCTATTCCATGGCACAGGTTAAATTGGAAGGTGAGTGTCGCTCACTCTACTAGGCGATCATGACATCCAAGCGGTCATGATGTTCAATTGCAGATATCTGCAATGCCGCCACCTGGAGCTCAGTGCATACCTTCGTTAAGCATTATGCACTGGATGTTCATGCCAGGCGTCATTCCACCTTCCGGTAGAACTATCCTTAATGGACTTCTGTCCTGAAGCAGTTGAGCTCTGGCTCCCTGCCGCCCCTTTTGAGGATTATCAGCTTAGTACTCTCCCACTAGTGGCAGATGAGTGGTGAGACTTATGTCCAGGAAGATATGAAATTCGTACCTACCGTAATTCTTGATCTTCTTGGTCTCACCACTCATTCACATGCCCACCCTCCATCCCCCGAGCTCACCGCTGTGTTGGTCTTCACTCCCTCAAATCTTTAGGCCGTGAAGACTTCTTTGCTGACCCTTCTTACACGGGTCGTCCGGACTATCTTATGTCCGTTTTGTAAGGTTAGGTTTACTCTTTACGTTAGTTGCGCTGCACCTCCTTGGTAAAAAAGGTACTGAGGCGGTTGGAGGGTCGTCGCCGAGATAGTCATTACCGCACGAGCCACCGCTCGCGGCGCCATGCCTCGCAGCGCCATCTCTCGCGCCGACCCTCCAGCAAAAAGTTTGCTCCCGATGGGTCCTAGTGCCTCCGGCGCAGATCCCACTAGTGTGAATGAGTGGTGGAGACTCATCCAAGAAGATCAAGAATTACGGTAGGTACGTAATTTTCATTTCCTTCCTGTGAGTTTTATCCCCCTTGCTTTTTTCTTTGAGCTTGGCCAGATGGACTCAGTGCGGAACTGCCTGACCCCTGATATCATTCTTTTTCTTTACTGTGCCACTCTCCCTTTAAAAGAGGGCCACCTACTACTTTTTGTGTGAGACCTATCCCTTTAGAATAACTGGAATTTCTCCCTTTTGGTTCTCCAGTCATTTTCTTCTCCCACCAGGTCTTTGCCAATGCCCCTCAGTCCTGGAATTCCAAGTGCATCGGGCACTCAGGCTAGTCTGTTTTGCTGGGTGTGATTTTTTTTTTCCAATTATTTTACCAGGTGAGACACACTAAGCTGAAAGCTTGTTTGCAGGTGCAACCTGGGAGCATGAGGAAGTTAAGTGACTTGCCCAGGGTCACATAGTATGCAAGTGGGGGCTGTGGGATTCAAACCCAGGTCTCCAGATTGCAGCTCAGAGCCTTAAACCACTGCGCCATACTGCCTCCTGATTGTCATGTGACCTACTTTTAAAAGTGACAGGAAACAGTTTTTACACCTCTACAAGCCCTCTAGTTGTTCTTTTATTGGCTACCCAGTATTCTGATATGTTTTTGATGATTTTTGTTAAATTAATAATCTGATTTTGTTGCCTTTTTACGGACCCTGAATCCCTCTCTGTTCAGCAGTTGCTGCTCTCTCTTTTCATACTGCCTGAACATTCTGTGACATCACAAACTCCTTTCCAGGCCATTCAGATGAATAGCATGGAATGGGAGTGTCCAATGTCAAAGAATGTCTTAGAAATATAAAAATCAATTGTAGTAGCTGGTGAGGAGAGTGGAACTCAATGTAAATCTGAAGGCATCAGAAAGTTAGATTATTTATTTTCCAAAAAAATCATCAAAGCGTATCAGAATACATAACTTGCATGGAAAGGAAGATGGAAGGGCAGTTAACTAAGTTAAAATCATTTCCTATCTCCTTTAAATGAGAATGTTCATCCTTCTATGCTTCCATGCTCCAACTCGGGGTCTACTATTCTTGCACTACCCAGTTCTGCCATCCTTCCCTAAGTGTACCCATGCGTCTAACTCTTGTTGCTGGTGATCCCCTGCACTAGCTGCCTCCCCTATCCTTCAGTGTAAATCCCACTGACTTCCTGTCATTTTAGATGATCAGTATCCCCTTCCTCTTGGCACAGCTGCAGCCCATCTGCAGCATGCAGGCATTTATTGTCCCAGAATGCCTTCTAAGTGGCCATAAAAAAGACCCTCCCTCTTTCAACAGATTCTTAGCAGGAGTTAGCTTGTCTAACAGCCCTCTGTCATTCATCACAGGGCCCAAGGCCATGAAAACCTGGGGAAGATACGTCTGGAAATATTTCCCTTTAGGAGTATCACAAATTCAATAAATTACTTCTTCATGTCCTCAGAACTTGTTTTCCAGAACCCAAAGCAGATACCAGTCAGCTCTTTCCACTAGCTGCACTGCTTGGCTATGGCTTATGCTCATTTCACATGTACTGCAGGCAGAAGAATCAATTTACCTATAGCAGCATCATGGTCCTGCACTGCCCCTCCAACTCTCCAGCTACTTTTACTATTGGGTCCCATGTGAATGCTACCTTATTAGCACTGTACCCAGTGTTTTCCTTCCTACTTCATGGCAGGCCAGGTGTATGGCAGGAGAAAATATATGAATATGGCTTCCACAAAATTATCACAAAATTCCACAGTTTTCCCCCAAACTCATGAAATTTGACTTTATCTACTGATGCCATTGTGCAGTTTATGGCTGCTATAACCTAGCCATCCTTTAAGCAAGATGTTAGAAAGCTGACACATGCATTCTCCTATTTAGGGTCTTTAAGCCCACCAAACTTGATGGAATTGCAATCTCTAGTCTTAAAGTTACAGAGGCTTAACATTTCTCAGTTGAAGTACTTGTGAAAGTTCTTTAAAAAAATGTCTGAATGTCTGGCTACTTACAAGTTATATAAGCAGTCAAACAGTCAGACATTTTTATGTTTGCTTGCACGCATGTGCAAGAAACATAGTGCCTTCATCTGAGATTTCGGAGGTGTGTCACCTCCTCCTCCAATTCAGGCAGTGTCCTGGCAGGCGCGGCCCCTGTAAGCCAGTGCATTTTGGAGCTGTCTATGACACGCTCAAAATGCAGTAACCCTGATTGAGAACTACGGCTGGTGAGCAGCGATAGAAGCTGCTCACGCAGCCCCCAGCCGCAGACGCGTGCGCGCCCCTGCACGCAACCGCAGACGACGGGTGCCCAATCCCGCCGGCCGCGCTTGCATCGTTTCCCCGCCCCTTCCCAGTATTTGGTGCCACGCTGGAGCCCACCCCAGCGTGGCAATGAATAATGTTGCCGACCGGGTGCCCAATCCCCATCATAAACGCCCCCAAGGTCCTTGTGCCACGCTGGAGCCCACCCAGCGTGGCAAGCGTCCATATTTTTTTGCCGACAAGGGTGCCCAATCCCGTCGGCTGGGCGCCCAAAGTCGTTGTGCGCGCTGGGGCCCACCCCAGCGTGGCAGCGTGATCCATAGCGTCTTTTTTCCCTGTAAAGCGAAAACTGTCCCCAGCGCGTCTCCTGGGCCCCCTCCCACATCCGCACCCACCCACTGCGCATCCAGCCTCCCACCCCCCACCCCATAGCTACCTCCGGACTCCGGTAGCGACGATCTTTGGTGGACCGGGAACATGTCTGCACACTTCAAAGCCGACCCGCGAACTGAGGAAATGCCCGGTAAGCTGTATAATGGGCTAGATAGGAGGGTTCAACTTTGTGCATATCTCAGTCATTTTGGGAATTTTTGCACAAATTTTCAACATGGGGTTTTGGGACCCCTTCTCATGAATGATGTCACTGTCATGGTGTTGTGTCGGGCCGGAAGGGTGATTTCGCGCAGTGACTGCGAAATCACCCTCGAGACCGAATACCGCCATGACAGTGACATCATTCATGAGAAGGGGGCCCAAAACCCCCATGTTGAAAATTTGGTGCCAAAATTCCAAAAAATGACTGTTTGACGAGCGTACGTTGCGCAGTTCCTACGCAGGCTCGTAAGTTCGCGAAATTTCAATATTTTCACTCCAGATTTTCAACATTGCCATTTCATGACACCGTCTTATGAGTAGTACAGCTGTCATTTTTCACATCTCACCCAAAATGTGTTTCCGCCCTTGTAGCGCAGAGATGGCGCGAGTCGATTGTCTTGGAAATCAATGCGGGACAAATTAAGAAAATCACAGTGACACTGTTCATGAGCAGAGGTCTTGAAATGGCTATGTTGAAAATTTGGTGAAAAAATCCTAAAATGACTGTTTTACTGATGGCATTGCGCGGTTCCCATCGCTCATAGGTTCCCAATTTTCAGTATTTCCACTCCAGATTTTCCAACATTGCCATTTTTCCACACCTTCTTATGTGTAGTATAGCTGTCATTTTTCACATCTCACCCAAAACGTGTTTCTGCCCATGTAGCGCACAATGGCACAGTCGTGCGAACTCAGTGTATGGGACACATTAAGGAAATCACAGTGTCACTGTTCATGAGCAGAGATCTTAAAATGGCAATGTTGAAAATTTGGTGACAGAATTCCTAAAAATGACTGTTTTACGAGTGTGCGTTGCACAGTTCCCACGCACGCTCGTAGGTTTGCGAATTTTCAATATTTCCACTCCAGATTTCCAACATTGCCATTTTTCCACACCTGCTTATGAGCAGTACAGCTGTCATTTTTTCACATCCTGCCCAAAACGTGTTTCCACCCATGTAGCGCACAATGGCGCAGTCGGTGTGCAAGCTCAATGTATGGGACACATTAACAAAACCACAGTGACACTGTTCATGAGCAGAGGTCTTAAAATGGCTATGTTGAAAAATTGGTGGAAAAATGCCTAGAAATGACTTTTACGAGCGTGCGTTGCACAGTTCCTATGCATGCTCGTAAGTTTGCAAATTTAATATTTTCACTCTAGATTTTCAACATGTCCATTTTGTTAAACTTCCTTACGAACAGTACAGCTGCAGTTTTTTCATATGTCACCCAAAATGTGTTATCGCACATGTAGCGCACAATGGTGCTGTTGGTGTGCGAAAGCAATGTTTAGGACACATTAAGAAAATCACACTTACACTGTTCATGAGCAGAGGTCTTAAAATGGCTATGTTGAAAATTTGGTGACAAAAGTCCATAAAATGACTGTGTTACGAGTGAGCATTGTGCAGTTTCCACGCATCCTCATTAGTTCATGACTTTGTAATATTTTCAGTCCAGATTTTCACTAGTGGCATTTTTCAACACTTCCTTATGAACAGTACAGCTGCCATTTTTCTAGCATAGCGAAGTGTGTTTCACACTTTCAGTGCAGAGATCGCGTGGTTGCTGTCGGAAATCATTGGGCACAGATAAAGAAAATCACAGTGACACTGTTCATGATCGGAGGCACCAAAATGCCTGAGTTGACAATCTGCTGTAAAATATCCCCAACCTACTTATATAACGGTTGTGCATTGCACAGTTTCTATATACGCTCGTGACTTCACCATTTTTAAATATTTTTACTACATTTTGCAACATAGCCATTTTACACCTCCCATGACAGAATACAGCCGTCATTTTTACAGCCTGTTCGAATATTTTTGCACCTGTGGTGCTAAATCCCGTAGTCACTGTGCATAAGCAGCTTTCGACTACCAACCTGATATTCCCCTGTTCATGAGGTGGGGTCACAAAACAAACATGTTGAAAATTTGAGTTAAAATACCAACGAATGCCCAAGGTATTAGGCTTTTCAACTAAATCACCCAACCTATAGAGAATGACAGGAATCAGGGGTGTGACTTGGGACTCTTGCCTGTGATGCTCATACCATTCCACACCCTGCAGTCACTGAGAGGCATCGAGGTATGCCTTGGACTCTTATCTAAACTTCACCCCATTCTCCTATATTGCACCCATCTCACCGTATTTCCTAATGAAATGGGGTGCGCATAAGGGCCAAAGCCCCCAAGGAACATGTGACACTTGTCAGTCTCTGCAGAGTGGGGTGTGGTGAAATGGCGTGGCCGTTATGCCTGACGACCCAAATGCACACCCCTATGCCTGTCACTCTCTGCAGGGTGGTGGTGGGGTTGGCTTCAGTTCAATACTTCACTGCCATTCCTATTACGCAGCTCTGTAACTTCTACACTACCACTGCCAATGCCAGTAAGCAAACATTCGGCATTGACAAATGCTTGTTTTAAAAGTTATAACTCTGCCTCCTTTAATGCTGGAGATCTTAAACATGGTGAACAAATCCATGTGGTAAAGGGCATCAGATATGCTGCCTTTGGTGATATTTATAGGAGTTGTTTTAAAAAAATTAGATGGAAATAACTGAAAATTACATTTTGGCATACTTTTGTGAAATGTTCATGGAAGTATTTTGAAATTTCTCAGAACTGGAATTGTAAATTTGCCAGAATTGCACTATTGGAAGTTAAATTTAACCCAGGCCTAGAAATCTGGCTTACTAGTTTTACAATTACAATGTAAATACCACAAATTACTAATTGGCAACATTTTCTCAAGAATCCATCGAAGCATAAATAGGTAATACCACCAGAATTCCAAGTGTGAAATTCGACTTTGCAAAATGCTTATTGCCACTGTATCTGATTAGATAAGCTGAGCTGTTTGCAGTCCTGTTCTTCTTTTCTATGTGTGAATAAGGTCCACTGTGCCCCCAATACTGTCCCAGCTGGCCTGTAATCAAATGTGTTTGATTTATCCAAATAATTTCTTCTTAGCATACTTTAAACGGGGATTCTTAGTTAACTGAGATTTGCAAAAGCCTAACTACTACTTCGTAGTGACCCCCTTCAGGTAGGTCATCCACTATTCCATATTTATTTCTATATTTACCACACTAATGCGAGTTGAGGTTCTTCTGTTTCATTCTCATTTCATGCACATACCGCCATTCAGCTTCCTTGTCTTACATTGCACATCTCTGGTCTTTCCACCGTTCGCTATATCCAACAAACTATTAAAAACTACTGTCATAGAAATGGAACTGCCAAGCTTCTCTTACACTGCCCCCCCCCCATCCCCCCGTTAACACCTCCATTAAGAAGATTACCCTAAGGAGAAACATCCTATATGTGAGACTTCACACTGGTGCTTTGAATCAAACTTTACTTCTTGAAGAATTTGAAAAGAACATCAGGAAACAAGCCACTGTGATAATCCATCAAACTATTTCACTGAGAGTGCTGTTGTGCTTGGCTAAAGGAATTCTGTTTTTGAAGTATTTTATTTTGTAGCTTTTCTTATCCAGTAGCATGCTAGTTTTAATTTAAAAATAACTAATTACCAGCCAGCCCGGTGGCACTGAGGGTTGAGGTACTGGATGCCACACCTCGTGCCACACTGATTACCCGGGGTCAGGAGCAACCTTGGGTGTCAGAGGGTCGTCCAAGGGTGGGGGGGAGGATTGAGCCATCCCAGGGACTGCTCTCCTTCTCCAGGGATGGTGGGGAGGGACACCCACAAATGGGCTGGCTCCTGGCGGCGGCTAGCGGTTAGTGCAAGAAGCAGTGCAATGGAGGGGTCGGCGTGGGCAGACATCTGACGTGTGGGGCACGGAAGTGCATACTGTAGCATGACTGACATCCTTGCATGCCTGTGCCATGTGGGGATCCAGGGAAAAATAGCCCATTCCTCCTGGGCTCATAAAGGTCTGCCCCTGCGGCGCTGCACCGGATGCTCCCAGATGCTCCCTCTGGTCCTGACCCCTTGGTCTTCCATGCTGTGGGGGTGTGTGAAGAGGCCTAAGAGAGGGCAAAGGGCTGGGAGGTTGAAGCTCAGACACAGCACCTGGTGCAGATGCTGCCAGGGACAGACCGGAAGAGGAACCATAGGGACCACACCAGCCAAGGAGGTAAACCAGCTAAAGAAATAATAATAAAAAAGCTAATTACTGTTTTCATTATGCAGGCTGATATTCATTGATTGTGGAGGGAATAATCCATGATGGGGCATGGGTTTACTGAGCACTAATCCATGCCGGGGAGGGGGGGCAGGGGGTTGTGAGGCACAAGTCTGCAGGGCTGAGTGACTTCAACAACCCATGTGTGGATTAATGCTCAGTAAACCCATGCCCTGGAGTGAGTTAATCCTCTTATAACATGGGCAACGTCATGTTAGAAGTTTATCTAAAGGAATATTAAAATAAATCCCTGTGAACATGCATTTGTAATAAAATAGTTCTTCTGCCTAATGGATATTGTCTACTTAGAATGCTGTAGTTGTAGTTGTCCACTAGGTGGATTTGTTGTAATGAGGATTCAACTGCTGTTAAAGATGTGGCAAAATTGCAACATTACTGGGTGTAATTTTGCTGTTTTAGGGTAAAATTCCGTCATTTGAAAGCAAAATTCTTCATATCTTTTAACGTGTCTATAGTGGAGTGATTTGACTAAGTCAGTTTATGTTGCTGTCAATCAGGATTTTGTGGTCCGGCAAGGCAACTGTGGGTATACTGGGGATTAATCAATGGTCAAGTGACCTGTTTGGCAAATCAGAATACAGGATTTTGTGTACCCACATTATAAAATTCATTGAATCTCTGTAGTAATTTACTTGTTTTTTTTCTGCAGATTGGATTAGATGGCACTGGAAAGGAGACCTGTGCAACACTGGCTTGTCATATATCAGGCTGCAGCCTCTACAGGATCTCCATTACCCAAAATTACAGTCATGCAGACTTCAGAGAGGACTTGAAAAAGATATACAAACTGACTGGGCTGCAGGGTCAACACCTTGTCTTCCTCATCACTGACGCGGATATTGTCAAGGTAACAATCCTACAGACTGCATAGTCACTGAATTAGACATACCTGAAGACTTCAATATCCAAGCTAACCAATGTATCCCATTGCATTAATGAGTAATTGCAAGATTAAGAAACAATACATTGGTAAGTAGCAATGTAAAACAATTATTCTAGAAGCATGGATATGTTGTTCATCCACACTCTTTGGCATGTCCCTTTCCCTTTAAATTTTGCCGGAAAGTCTTCAAGCTGGCTCCTCCCACCCACCCGGGTGGTAAATACCTCGGCTCCGCCCCATGACGCCAGATCTTCCTTTCCGCTGGAAGATTCCGGTTCCCTCGTGCTAACTCTAGCCATCGTAGGCCCTGGATTCGTATCGTCGGTTTTTCCCGAATTTAACTCTTAAACTTCGTCAGAGTTTCGATTCGATAATAGCGCATCGGATATGGAGGACAAGTCATCCCCCGGTTTTTGCCAGTGTACGTGCGGCCAGAAAATGTCACGCACCGATCCCCACCTTACCTGCGTGTACTGCCTAGGAGTCGGTCATGACACCACCACCTGTACCTTTTGCTTGGCTTTCCATCCCAACGTCCTCGATGACTGCATGGTGCTCCTTAAGCTGGGGAGACCAGAGAAAAGGACCCTGCCAGTGAAACTGAAAGAAGCAAGGTGGGTGGTTTCCATGGCCACTGGATCCACTGAGCAGCTTGAGCAGATGAAGGCCTTCGAAGAAGAAGCTGCCCAAGCTTCGGCCAGCCGAAGTTTCTTTGTGCCTCTCAACCTCGGTTCTTCCTTCACAGGTTCCTTCAGGGAGATGTGCCAGTCTCTCCCCACCAGGGGTGAGGCGCCCTCAGGCTTGCACTCTTCCTGCCCTCGGAAGAGGGACAAGGATCCAAAGTCTTGGAAAAGGAGACATTCCTGGGACCGAGAGAGGTCCGAGTCCCAGAACACTCCGACCTTGACTTCGGTCGAGATCGCTTCCTCGGCTGCCAGCTTCACGGATCTTCCGTCTGGCCAAGCGGAGACCGAGGGATCAGCTGATCCAGCCAAGATTGTTCTTGAGCTGATCAAGCTGATTTTGCAGACTCCGATCGACGATTCTCCAGAGAGGACCCTGGTCCTTTCTTTCCCCGATGACGAGACACTTACTTTGGGTGTCCTCATCAAGGGAATTGATCCAGAGCTTCGATTTTCACTGAGCCCGGTTTCGCCCTATCCTGGTCGACCCCATCAGTCTCAATTGAGGACTCAGTCTCCTTCTTTGTTGGGAAAACTGAAGAAAGGCCACCGACATTCAAAAAAGAGGCGCCGCCACAGGTTCTCATCCTCCTCGGACGAGGAGAGGCTTCGACGGAAACTCCGTCAACACTATGAGGAGCTTATGTGGCAACAGCTGCTTTTGGCTGGACAGAAGCCGGCTACACTGTCCACCCCGGCCATTACTTGGCCTGCGCCTCAAGGGCTGAGGCCGACCCCTTCGGACCCGAAATCTTCAATTCCTCCACCTGTGGGGCCAGACGTTATTCCTAAGCCCATACCGGTCTCACCACCGATTAGGGTGGAACCACCGCCTAAATAGCCTATCTCGGGGGCTCCCTCAAAAGGGGACCGTCCAGACACCAGGTTTCCCCGATGCCTGTCCATCATGGTTACCCCTGACTGCCCTCGGCATATTGAGGGGGACATAGGCGGGAGACCGCTGTACCCTGACTCTTCGGATTCAGATGCCACCGGTTTGCACTCCCATCCGGGTGATGAGGAGTCACTCTCGGCGGGCCTGGAGGAAGGTCCTTCCTCCTTTCAGGGCATCCTCCGCCTCATTTCTGATTCCACTGGAATGCCCCTGGAGTTTATCCAGAAAAAGGCGGAGTACCTCCTTACGGATATCCTTAAGAGGAGGGGTACCCCGACGGAGGTCTTCCCAGTGACTGAAGCCATTACTGGTCCAGCTCTTGAGCTTTGGCAGCGTCCAGCCTCCTGCCCAGCTCCGTCTGTCTGTATGGCCCGTAAGTATGCGGTGCCTATGGGATCCCTACCAGGATTCATGGAACATCCCTCGGCTGAGAGCCTGGTAACTGCTTCCGTCTTTAGATGTACTGATAGCTCGGCTGACACCGACCAATCTCGGACAGAGGTCCAGAACATGGACCACTCTGCCCCAAGGTCTCTGCTGGCCCTTCCTTGGCCCGGTACGTCAGGCCAATTCGGCTGTAATCATGGCACACTTCTCCCATGCCCTCCTAGGGTCACTGGATGAAGTACTTCCTCACCTCCCCATGAACATGCAGACCACGGTCAAGCAAGTCCATGATCAGGGCCGTGCTGTTGCCAAACAGCAGCTCCAGATGGCCCTGGACATCAGGGATTCTTGTGCCCGCTCTTCAGCAGCTGCAGTGGCCACCCGCCGCAGGGCTTGGCTGTGGTTATCCTCCTTTCCGGCGGATACCCAGCACAAGTTAGCTGATGTGCCCTTCTTTGGTACCGACTTGTTCGGCCAAGGAGTGGCAGGCCACCTTCAGCATATTGAACAGTCCAATGCCACCTTGGACACCACTTCTGCTAAGGGTTCCTCGGGCAAGAACCAGCAGAAGAGGAAGAGGAAGCCTTTTCGGCAGTCCTTCCCAGTGGTCAGGCAGCCCTCCTATCAAGGAGGTCAGCAGCACCAACAGCAGCAGCAGGCTCATGCTTGGAGCCCTAGGCCCAAGCAGGGCCCTCAACAACCCCATAAAGGAAGCCGAGGCACTGGTCCAGGCGCTTCTTCCTCCTCCTCCTCTAAACCTGCTCAGTGACAGGTTGGGAGTTGCCACCCCTACTCCCGTCACGCCTGCCCTGGGTCCTCCCGTGGTGGGTCGGCTCCGCCACTTTCTTTCCGCCTGGTCCGATATCACTTCAGACAGGTGGGTTCTAGAAGTGGTCGGGCAGGGACTGCCTCTGGAATTCGAGCAGTACCCACCCAGCCCAGCCCGCGCCACTCGGGAGGAAAGGATCTCAGCTCGCACGCAGTTGGCCCTTTGGGACGACATAGCTCAGCTCCTCCACAAGGAGGTGGTAGCTCCAGTGCCGGATCCACCTGTAGACCCAGGCTTCATATCCAGGTACTTCCTGGTGCCCAAGCGGACAGGGGGTTGGCGCCCCATCCTAGATCTCCACGACCTGAATCAGTATCTCAGGTCTCGCACCTTCCGGTTGGTAACTGTGAACCAGATCATACCATCTCTGGAGCGAAACATGTGGTTTTGTTCTCTATATCTGCAGGACACGTTCTTTCACGTCCCAAACCATCCGTCCCACCAGCGGTTCCTCCGCTTCAGGGTCGAGGAGACCCTGTACGAGTGCCGAGCCATGCCGTTCGGCCTGTCTTCGGCCCCGCAGGTCTTTACCAAGTGCATTGCAGTGGTGGCAACCCATCTTCGGCATTGAGGAGTTTGAATCAACCCTTATCTCAATGACTGGCTTCTGGTAGGTTCCTCCCTTCAGGAGGTGGAGAGATCCGGTGATCTGGCTCTCAGAACCTGCTCTCATCTTGGCCTCCTGATCAACGAGGCCAAGTCAGAACTCGTGCCATCTCAGGTGATGGGCTTCATCAGGGCAGAGCTCTACTCTTGTCAAGCCAGAGCCCGGCTCCCGGTGGACAGGGCGGAGGTTCTTTCCTCCTTTGCCCGATCATTTCTGGTTGGGCTGTTGCGCCCTACCTGGGACTTTCTGCGCCTTCTGGGTTACATGGCAGTGTGCACCTCAGTGGTCCATTGGGTCAGGTGGCACATGCACCCCCTCCAATGGGAGCTGGCCGCCCAGTGGACTCAGTGCCATGGTCAGTTCGACCAGCTGATCACGGTAACCCAGAAGATGTGGGACTCTCCAATGGTGGACCATCCCAGAACGGTTGCAGGAAGGGATCCCGTTTGTCCGCCCCGAGCTGACGGTCGTCCTCATGACCGATGCCTCTCTCATGGGCTGGGGAGCCCACATGGGGGACAACAGGGCCTATGGGTTCTGGACCCCCAAGGAGTCCCGATGCCACATCAACCTGTTGGAGCTCAGAGCGGTCAGACTGGCACTGTCAGCATTCGCTCCTCAGCTCTTGGGTCAAGTGGTTCAAGTCCAGACAGACAATACCACGACCATGTACTACCTCCACAAACAGGGTGGCACACACTCCCGTCTGCTGTGCAAGGAGGCGTTCCACATCTGGACCCTCGTCAGCCAGTTGGAGGCGGATCTCCTAGCCATCCATGTGGCAGGAGTCTCGAACCAACTGGCGGATGCTCTCAGCCGCCTAGACCAGACATCCCATGAGTGGTCCCTCCATCCAGAGGTAGCTTACAGTCTCTTCTCCCATTGGGGCAAATCTTGGTGGACCTGTTTGCCTCCAGGGAGAATGCCAAGCTGAGACTATACCATGCCTGCCCCCCCTAAGCAGGGCTCGCTGCAGGGGCATGCCTTTTTGAGGCCATGGACCCCAGGCCTCCTCTGTGCCATCCCTCCATTTCCCTTGGTCCACAAGGTGTTACTCAAGGTGAGGAGGGACAAGGCAAAGGTGATTCTGGTAGCCCCGGATTGGCCACGCCAATTCTGGTACCCAGATCTCCTCAGCCTCAGCTGCAGGTCCCCGGAGCGACTTTGCACACGCCCGGACCTGATATCATTAAACCAGGGGAAGGTCTTCCATCCGGAACTTCAATCCCTGCACCTCGCAGCCTGGTACCTGAGTGGCTAGAGTTCCAGGCTATGGGTCTTTCCGAGGATGTCTTCACTGTGGTGGAGGCATTTCGCAAGGAGTCGACCAGGAAATGTTATGCCTTCAAATGGAAGAGATTTTCCATTTGGTGTCAGGGTAAGAGTCTGAACCCCTTATCCTGCTCTGTGGCTAACATTCTAGACTACCTTTGGTCTCTCTTCAAAGGGGGTCTGCGGTCCTGGACCCTTAGGGTGCACCTGGCAGCCATTTCTGCTTACCGGGCATGGGCCAGTCAGCCAACATTGGCACAGGCAACAGTGGTCGGGCGCTTCTTCAAAGGCCTGGATCACATATCCCCTCCAGTGTGTGAACCTCCACCTCTGTGGGATCTCTTGCTGGTTTTGGCAAAGCTCATGGGCAAGCCATTCGAACCCATGCACAAGTGCGAGCTCTCACATTTGTCGTGGAAGACGGCCTTCCTGATGACTATCACGTCAGCCAGAAGGACAGGGGAGCTCCAGGTGCTTTTGGTGGCCTCCCCTTATCTGGTCTTTCACAGGGACAAAGTTGTCCTTCGCCCCCAACCAAAATTCCTTCCGAAGGTGGTCTTAGAGTTTCACCTTAATCAGGTGTTGACTCTGCCAGTATACTACCCTAACTGCACCTCGGATGCTGAGTACAGGTTTCATACTCTGGACCTGAGATGTACTCTCTCCTACTATAAGGAAAGAACGGCAGAAATTCATGGAGAGGTTCGCCAGCTGTTTGTCACCTACGCTGAAGCCGCTTCTGGCAGACCTGCAGCCAAACAGACCATTGCAAGATGGATCACATCATGCATAGGTCTGTGCTATGAGTTGGCGGGCAAGGAGCCTCCCAGAGGTTAGAGCTCATTCTGCCCACCATACTGCGCATCAGTGGCTGCTTCCAGGGACATCCCTATCCAGGAAATCTGTCGGGCTGCTACCTGGAAGTCAGTAAACACCTTTATTCCCACTACCACATCGACCTTGAGTCACGCCCGGGATGCTGGTTTGGGGCCTCAGTTCTCAATCTCTGTTTCACAGTAGGGGTATTTCGCCTTGCCACCTCCTCCCAGAGAACAGCTAGGAGTCTGCCAAAGTGTGGATGAACAACATATCCATGCTCCTAGAAGAACAGGTTACTCACCTGTAACAGTAGTTTAGGGTGGTATGTGTTGTTCATCCCTACCCCTTTCCCTCCGACCACCTCCCATGCAGGGCACCATCATGCTTCCAGCGGGCTCAAGATCTGGCATCATGGGGTGGAGCGAGGTATTTACCACCGGGTGGGTGGGAGAAGCCAGCAGAAGACTTTCCGGTGAGATTTAAAGGGAAAGGGACATGCCAAAGAAGTGTGGATGAACAACATATACCACTCCTAGAACTACTGTTACAGGTGAGTAACCTGTTCTTTAGAGTTCATTCTGTTTAAGAATATGAAGCTCTGTCTTGTGGGTTTCATTTGAATTCTAACGAATTTGTACCTGGGCTGCTATTTAATTTCATCTTGGCTTTCTACTTCATGAGAAGAACATGTGAAGGTTTATAAAATACACTGAACGGACTCTCTAGGGGGAAAAGCATGTGTACGATAATGTGGAATGCTGTATTTGCAAGTGTTAAGAAAAAATTATGAAAACTCTGGATACTCTATAGAACTGATGAGCCTTAATTTTCATTTCATGTATCACCTGTATAACAGTTATAACTCACAACATTGTTAGCCAATCAGAATAGTTTGTTTCTAATCATTCCAGATACTTTATAACCATAAGAGGTATCTCTTGTAAACAGTTCTAAAATTCTAAAGTTCTAAGATCAGTTATTATAGTCCATTTCTTACAGAGGGGTTTCTCTAATTTTCTGCAAAAAAATATTATGGTTTTAAAAACTTCCATTTTTTAAACCTAGAAATCCTCATTATGTTTCATACAGAGAATAATGCATGGGGAAGAGTATGTAATGAGATTTTAAACACACCAAGGTGTATTTTTTTTGTCAATAAGTTTTTATTAATTTTTTCTTTTTTCATAGTAAAAATGAACAGTTATGTGAAACACTAGACATCAGTAAAATATTCCTTGACATGAAATGCATTACATAGATAAAATATTAGATCATACTCAAAAACTTTTAATCCAGACATTCATGTAAAGAAAACCGTTTAGAATATATTAGCTATATGAAAATTAATAACTGTTGAGAATAGTGGATAAACATATTATATAGACTAATTAATATTGAAATTGTAACTTGAATAAACATATACCATCTCTACATAAGGTATTGAAAGGGATGTGTAGGGTAGGTGTGTGGGGTAGGCCTCATCTCCTGACCTTTATAATCAAAATAGAGTGTAATAGTAATATAAAAAATGTCTACTATGAGGGTATTATATGTCAAGGGTCTAAATATTCTGTAGAGTTATAAAGGTGTATGATGCTGTGTAAACCCCAAGAGGCTTGAGGGGCTTATAAAAACATCACACACCAAGGGTGTGTGTAAAATCTTGTTACATACTACTGCTTGCCATCCTGATGACCAGAGTCTGGGACATCTGATGCCTAACAGTGAGGCAGGGTTCCTGGGTCCTCCATGGACTCCTCCTACCTCTGAGAGGAAGGGAACATCTCTTTGTTGCACAACTGCCCTGTGGTGGGCCGGGAGAGCGGGTGTCATGTGAGACAGAACAGTGCTCCCTTACACGATGGCCTTATGTTGGCAGCATGCGGTCACTTACTTAGTGTGTGACACAGAGATGACACCAGCCCAGAGCGAGATCATCAGTGGAGTTCCAGAGGAGGGGAGATTCTCACCCATCCCTCTGAAGGCCCTGCTAGGTGCAAGGCCAGACTGCTCCATAGGAGTAGCCCTGTGGGTGGGATATGGAGTTGGGCTATGGGGCAAAAAATAAAGGTCTGACTTGGGACAGAGTGAGCACCACTGTCCCACCATGCCCAACTGGATTGCCTGGCGCACCTTCTCCTCACCTGCTACTCTCTCTGGCATCCCAGGATTGCTGAGTAAAGTATTCTCCTCTGAGGTCTGATTCCCTCTCCGATTTCCAGCTTGTGGGGCACAAGCAGCAGGTTACCTGCTCAGGGGCCACAGTTAGGAGTAAGCAAATACAGGAATGGAGTGTCTGACCCCAAGGGTTCCATGGGTGGGAAACAGGAGGTTCCAAGGTCAGGCCCAAGGGTGCTAGAAAAAAAGTGGAGAAAAATCTCATTACATATTCCTCTCCATGTATTATTTTTTATAATTGCTGACAATGATTGTTTTTAGATTTTCGGCTAACAAAATAATAGAGGGTGGCAATAAGTGGCAACTAGAATTCAGAGTTTCATTGAATGGCAAGGATATCATTTTAAGCTGCAATAAGAAAAATAACTGCAAGTCTGCTTTTTATGTTGGCTCGTGCTCGCACATGAGTCAACATATTGCAGTAGTAGCATATTTGGAGGTGCGGTCACTGTGTGGCGAATGCAGGGCACGCATCAGTAGGTGCATCCCTCATTCCCCAATAAGTCAGCATGCAGGCGCCACACCAGCAATACGGAATGTGGCCACTAGATCTAAGAAAAGGTCCACTGCAATGAGAAGCAAGCTTCTCATTGCAGTGACGCAATAACACGCCTCCTGATGTAAACATGACAGCACTGACTGCCGCCACCTGAGACAGGGGTGCACAATCCCCGTCGCATGCCCTGACCAACTTCATTTGCTGACAGGGGCCTCCCTGTCGGCATAATGATTCCAAGTTGTGTGTCGGTGCCCAATCTCTTGGCATCTGTGCTGCCCCCAACAGTCTTTTGCCAACGGGGGCCCAACTCGCCGGCTACAGTACCCTCCTGTTTATTTTGGCGATGGGGAGCCCACTCCTGTCGCCATAATGTCTCCTCCATCTGTTGTGTGCCGAGGGAGGTGCCTAACTTCATGGCTGTTGCCTCCCCTTTCAGATGTGCCGACGGGGTGCCCAATCCTCCATTGGTTACAGCCCCTCCCCAAAACAATCAGGTGGCACTCTGAGAGCCCACCCAGCGATCAAATGTCCCTGAAAAAGATCCCACGGTGTTCCCTTTTTTTCCCACCTGTAAACAGAAACGGTCCATCGCGGTCTCCCTGCCCCTCCCCAACCCGTGCCCACCCTCTAGCACCTGCCTCCCCACACCCCTCACCCCATATTTACCTCCGGAGCCCGGTGCGACGATCTCCGGTGGACTGGGAACATGTCTGCACTCTTCAAAGCCGACCACGAACTGAAGAAATGCCGGTAAACTGTATAATGGTAACAGTAAATAGGGTTTTTTCAACTTTGGTGCATATCTCGGGCATTTTTGGGAATTTTGACACCAAATTTTCAACATGGGGTTACTGGGACCCCTCCTCATGAATTCTGTCACTGTCATGGTGTTATTCAGTCGAAGGTGATTTCGCAGTCACTGCACAGAATCACCTTTTGGGACCGATGTCGAACGACAGTGCCACTGTTCATGAGGGGCTCTCAAAAAGCCTATGTTGCAATTTGTGGAAAAATAAAAAATGGTTAGTTTTACTTGAGCGTGCATTGAGCAGTTTCCATGCACACTCGTAACTGCGTGAATTTGTAATATTTTCACTCCAGATTTTCAAAACTGGCATTTTTCATTACCTCCTTATGAACAGTACAGCTGTCATTTTACATATCTTGGCCAAAATGTGTTTTCGCACATCTGGCGCAGAATAGCGCGGTCGCTGCGCAAAATCAGTTTTTGGGACAGTTTGATGAAATGATGATGACACTGTTCATGAGAAGAGGTCCTAAAATGCCTATGTTGAAAATTTGGTGACGAAAGTCTATAAAATGACTGTGTTACAAGCATGCGTTGAGCAGTTCCCACGCACCCTTGTAACTTCACAAATTTGCAATATTTTCATGCCAGATTTTCAACACTGGCATTTTTTCACACCTCCTTATGAACAGTACGCTGTCATTTTTCACATCCTGCCCAAAATGTGTGTTCGCCCCTGTGGCGCACAATGGTGTGGTCGCTGTGGGAAATCAACTTTTGGGACAAATTAACAAAATCACACTGCCACTGTTCATGAGGGGAGGTCCCAAAATGCCTATTTTGAAAATGTGGTTAAAAAAATCCCAAAAATAATTGGGTTACAGACATGTGTTGCACAGTTTCTATGCATGCTCATGACTTCGCCAGTTTTTCATATTTTCACTCCAGATTTTCAGCGTTGCCATTTTTTTACACCTCCTCATGAACAATACAGTTGTCATTTTTTACATACTGCCCAAAATGTGTTTTTGGACCTGTGTCGCCAAATGGCATAGCCGCTGTGCAAAACCACCTTTCAGCTAACAAACTGATAGTGCTGCTCTTCATGAGGTGGGGTCACAAAAAGCCCATGTTGAAAATTTGGAGTGAAAATACCAACACATGCCTACGGCATTAGGGTTTCCAATTGTAACACCCCACCCTGTGCAGACTGACAGGCATCAGGGATGTGACTTGGGATAATTGGCTGTAATGTTCCCTATTCCACCCCCACCCCTACCCTGCAGCCAGTGACAGACACTGTGGTGTGCCTTGGAGTGTTAGGCCACGAAGTTCACTCCATTCTCCTATATTGCACCCACCTCAGCGTATTTCCTTATGGAATGGGGTAAGTATAATGCCCAAAGACCCCAAATCACACCACGACACTTGTCAGTGTCTACAGGGTAGGGTGAGGTAAAATGCCATGAGCATTATAGCTGACAACCCAAAGGCACACCCTAATGCCTGTTGGTCTCTGCAGGGTGGGGGTGGGGTTGGCGTCACTTCAGTATTTCACTGCCATGCCTATTATGCGTCTCTAACTCCTGCACTACCAATGCCAATGCTAGCGAGACAACATTCAGCATTGACAAATGCTTGTTATCCTGAGTCACACTCTCCCTCTTTCACTGGCCAGTGCTAGCTCTTGGCCTCTCTCACTCCCAGTAAGGATGTCAAAAAAATGTTTGTTGCCGTATTTGTCCTTGTACAACAAGATGCACAAACTGGGTGATTTGATACCTTTTATGGGACCAACAGAGATTTACAGAAAATCCTTAACCTTTCAAACCTACATGGTCCTTTTTCAAAAGGAAAATGGCAGTTATCTTAACAAGCCACAGCTCAGTGAAGTAATTATATAAGAAGCACAACCAGAGATAGGAAAGCAATCATTAAAACTCTAGATCTTATCTGTGTCAATCTTCACCATTCATCACATATGGCTACTGGCCGGAGATCAGGACCCCGCGGAGCCTTTTTAAAAAGGATAGGCGGGCCGACACAACATCGGTGCCGCCCTCGAGCGCGGGCGCTCGAGGGTTAGCCGTTAGGCTGTGTCGACCCCGCCTGCCTACCAGTTCTTCATCTCCCGCCGAGGTCGCCTCGTGGGAGGCTGTCAGAGAAGAATTTGAGGCCTTTCGTTTGACGTTTCAGTCCGTCGGTAACTTACTAGTTCTGGGTTCTGCCTCCACTCGACGTCGCCGGTAAGATCTTTCCTTTTTATTTGAAGTATTGCGACGTCGAGTCTGTTTTGGTGTTTTTTTCCGTAGGTCATGTCTCGGTCAGGGGGCAAGAAGTTTTCTAAGGCGGGTCAGCCCCCTATGTGTCGGTGCCCATGCGGCCGTCAATATTCCGTTACCAACCAGCATGACCGGTGTCTCGCGTGTCTTGGCCCGCTTCACGACATGGATTCGTGCGACGCCTGCTTCTCCATGGACTGCCGCGTCCTCAAACAGCACGTGTTGAAAGTGGAGTGAGCTCCGCCGACTTTTGGGGTAGGGGTTACGCTCGTCGGGCAAACTGCGCCTCGGCCTTTTCTCCGGGTCCCCTCGGTTCTATCTGGACCGAGGAGGAGTGAGCCTCGGCTGCCTTAGCCTGGCCATTGCTGAGGCTCCTCCCGTGGCGCGGGAGGCCCGTCCATTTCCCCCGGAGGCGGGCTGGGCGCCTCCATGGCAATCACCCTTCGAGGTGAAGGCTCCCCGGTGCGCTTCCATGACTCTGGAAGGCCAGGTCGGCCGCCGTCCTCGACCCGTCGAGTGGGTGCCGTCGGAGCCTTTGGTGCCGTTCGCAGTGCCGTGGGCCCCGTTGGTGCCGACTCGGCGCCGTGGGCCCTGTCGGTGCCGTTCGCAGCGCCGGCACAGCTTGCAGTGTCGTGGGCCTGGATCCAGTGTCGCCTTTCGCCATGTCTCGCCTCAGTGCTGTCCTCGGCACCGAGGTTGAGCACGGTGCCGTGCCTTTGCGGTTCGGCATCGTAAGGCCTTCAGCGTCGGCAGCCGGTGCCGTCCTTGGTGCCGTCGGTGCTTTCAGTGCCGTCCTCGGCGCCGTCGGTGCTCTCGGTGCCGCTCGCGGTGCCGAGGGGCCTAGCGGTGTCGCGTTCGGTGCCGAGTCCGCCCTCGGGGCCGTCGGCGCCGGTTTGGTCCTCGGTGCCGCTTGCGGCGCCGAGGGGTCTGCCGGTGTTGTCGGCGCCGAGGTTGTTGCTGGGGCTGCCGTTGGTGCCGTCTCTGTCCCTGGTACCGCCCCCGGTGCTAGTGGACATGACGGCGCCGTGGCTGGCCCTGGCTCTGGACCTTCGGCCCGAGCTGCCCTAGAGCCTTCTGTGAGCCCCACCCACGGGGTTGCGGAGGGCGCGGGTGCCACCTCGGGCACTGCTCTGGCTGCCGGGCCCTCTGGCAAAGTTGTTTTCTCTCGCCCTCCTACTGTTTGGCTCAGAGCCTCAGACTCTACCTCGTCGGAGTCAGGCTTAGAGTCAGACGGGCAGTCACACCCTTCGGGGTTGTCTGCAGAGGAGAGCGATCCAGTGGTCTTGTCGACGAGTCGTAGCCAGCCCCCTTCTGAGGAGCGTCAGGTAGTCCCCAAGGTTAGGGTCAGTGGTGCTGACCAGCAGGCAGTGGTGCATGCCACCATTGCTCTGCAACCTGGCCTTGGGGGTTTCTTCGACCCCTCGGTGGTGGTACCCCCTCCAGTAGTGTGTCTTGATCGCCCAACTTTGGGGCCCATCGAGAAGCCTACAGGAGGGGAGGGTGCTATTCCTGGGTCTCCCTTGGGGGCAGCCCAGAGCTGCCAGCTACCTAGGCTGGCCCTCTCGAGAGGAGGACTCTCTCGGACTCTGAGGGGTCGAGGGTGTGGGGTCGGTAGCGTCGGCCTTTCTCTGAGGGTCCCACCCGGACCCTGAAGGCAGTCGCGGTTCCACCCTTCCCCTTCCGGTTCCTTGAGGAGCCCATTCTTTTGAGGCAGGGGACCGTCCTTCTGGACTTTTATGGCCCTGGTCGCCTCACTGGGGGGATTCTTCTGGGCGCAGCCTAGGCAGTACCAACGTGGTTGTACAGCTGTCGGCTGTGGAGTCTTCCGGGACACCCTCCTCGGGTGCTCATGGTCCGCTCCCTAGCCCTGGCGGAGGTCAGCCGACTTCTTTTCTCGGCTCTGCCCCTATCCCTCTGCCGCATTCTCCAGCGCTCCCGGGCATTCTTGGTCCTAGCGGCCCTCTCACCTGGGAGCAGTTCAGAGTGGTGGCTGCTCGGTTCCCTGCCTACGTTAGGGCTATGGACAGCCAGGTTTTTCAACCTCCCCCCGTGCAGCCACCCTCGGAATGTATGCTGACCTCCAGCTCCTCATCCCCCTCTTCTGGAGGAGAGGAACCCTCTGTCCATATCTCTCCGGCCACTGATCTCTCAGAGTACCAGCGCTTCCTCGTGAGGATGATGGAGGACCTTCACCTTTCACCCCTGTCTGTTAGCAATCCTGAGCATGCGGCGCACACCTTTCTAGGCAATTTTGGTGGGGCCACCCTTGTGGTGCCACCCTGGCCTGCTCCCTTTCGGGAGGCGTCCTTGTGTTTCTGGCAGAGGCCCTTCTCCGGAGTTCCTGCCCCTAGGGACCTCAGCCAGAGGTATGCGCTCCCCGGTCTCCAGGTTCTATGCCTCACCGCAGTCCGGCTTGACACACCTAGACACCCTGATGGGCTTGCGCCCTCCACCGTGACCGGCCCCCAGATCAAGACTCCTCGGATTTTGATTTCTGGGGGAGGAGGACCTTCTACTCGGCACGGTTGCTCCTCTCCATTTCTGCTCACCAAGCCCACTATGCAGCCTACAACAGGTTCTTGTGGTCCACGCTAGGTCAGATCCTAGCTGCTTTGCCTGACTTGGAGCAAACCAGACAAGCCATCGCGCTCTCTGCATGTGGCCTGGAGCTAGCAAGGCACCAAGCGAGGGCATCTTATGACACCAACGAGGTAGCTACCAGGGTCGTAGGGACAGCGATCTGCACTAGGAGATCAGCATGGCTTCGTCTTTCCCGGTTGTCACCCTTGGCCTGGCGTAGGGTGATTTGCTCCGCCCACCAGGAACCTACCTCTTCTCCCGTAGAGGCGAGGGCAGGCGTTTGTCGGGGCAACTTCCTTCCCCTCCGAGGACCCGTCTCGCTTTCCCCACTCGGGCCTCCTCAGGCCCAGAAGGTTCCCCCTTAGTGTGTCACCACTGAGGGCTAAGGGACTTTGTCCCTTAGGGTGTAATGAATCAACCCCTTCGGGGGGCTTGGTACTCACCCATATGTGATGAATGGTGAAGATTGACACCGATAAGATATGAAAAGTACGTACCTACCGTAATTATGATCTTTCTGTGTATCTTCACCATTCATCCTAACCACTCCCTACATCCCCTGGGGCCTCAGTCTCTGGGCCCCCTCCCTCTATGGCCCCCTCTTTTTGGAGCCGGGGTAAAATAGGGACACACAGGGGGTATTTCTCCTTAAGGAGTACAGCTCTAGCGGCACTCCTTCTACTTATGATGTCTCCACCCCGATGGGGTGGGAGTTGGTGGTTGCCCTCCTCCTCTTTTCTTTCTGGTTTCCATCCAACTGTCAAAAAAAAAAAAGAAATTCCTTTTTTCACCAAACATTTTTCCTGAGAGAGTATTAAGTCCCTGTACCCTGTCCTTCTCCAGAATAGCCGACTCTGCTTCTGGGGTATTTGCCAGCTATTCTGTGCCTTGAATTCTGGCAGAGAGCTTTGCTACTCCTTGCAGTTCCTATGTAATCTGGTGACGGACAAGGGTCTCGGATACCTTGTTACCTCTCACTCTCTCCTAAATTTTCTCCCCCTTCCCTCCCTTCTTCCACTTCCAGAGATTGGGGCCCCTACCCAATCCCCTTAGTCTCTTCTCTTCTTTGCTGTCCTCTCAGTCGTTATTTCTCCTTTTAGTTCAGTTTTTCCTTTCCTATTTCTGTCCCTTGGACTCTCTTGTCCCACCCTCCATCCCTTCCTCTTAACTCTCCGGCGACTCAGAACTGGTAGGCAGGCAGAGTCGACACAGCCTAACGGCCAACCCTCGAGCGCCACGCAGTACGTCGGCCTCGAGGGTGGCGCCGATGCTGTGTCGGCTCCGCCTATCCTTTTTAAAAAAAAAAAAAAGCTCTCGCGGGGTCCTGATCTCCGGCCAGTACCCATATGTGATGAATGGTGAAGATACACAGAAATATCATAATTACGGTAGGTACGTAATTTTCATTTTTGTGAAGGTCAAATGTAAAAGAAGGAATGTTTTATAGAAGTGGGTCTATAACTAATGCGAAATGTCTAACTAAAGAGAAACTGGAGACTGTGTGTGTGTGTGTGTGTGTGTGTGTGTGTGTGTGTGTGTGTGTGTGTGTGTGTGTGTGCTTGCTCGCTCAACACTTAAATTAGTACTTCTGCATGTGGGAATCTAGTGGCCACATAATCATCACCCACCAGTTAAAATCAAAATTATAAATACACAGTTATATAGATTAAATAGATCCATTTTATATATAAGCATTATAGCAACATGTAAAACAATTGTCTGTGCACGCGTTGAACCTGAAACAAAACAAAAAAAGAGAGCAGGAGCACTTTAAATCATGTAATGGGACATGAAAGTAGTGTCTACATTCATGCCATCCTGTACCATATTCAGAAGAAAGGTTGGGGAGGAGTCATTTTATACATAAGGGGCCAGTGATCTGGAATAAATTACCACTCGGTTTGAGACCTGTTGACAAGAAATCCCAGGTTCAATTGTGCTTACGCAACTGGATGAGATGTATGCTTGTGTGACTTTGATACATTGTGGCTATTTGCCTCTCTGTCCATGGGATATATCACCCTATTTGGGTACGACACAAGGAACCCTAGAGGAGGGTTCCCCCATAGTTGCCGCAGGAAAATTTCCCTTAGCTAAAGGTAGCTTAGGAAGAAGCCCACGGGAAAGAGAGACGAGCTGTTGGAGGAGGAAGGGTGGATGGTGGGGCAATGAAAAGACGAATCCTGGAACAGTCCAGGAGGAGTGGCTTTTTAAGGTCTGATGGGGAGTGATGTAGTTGCTCTGCCCATTGAACCTCAGGCTTAAAGCCTTCCCATTCAGTTGTGCTTATGCAACTGGATGAGATGTATGCCTGTGTGACTTCAAGACAGTGTGGCTATTTGCCTCTCTATCCATGGGATATACCACCCTATGGGGTACGGTGCAAGGAACCCTAGAGGAGGGTTCCCCCCATAGGTGCCGCGGGAAAATTCCCTTGGCTAAAGGTAGCTTAGGAAGAAGCCCAAAAAGAATACCCAAAAGGGTGTTGGGCATCGAAGAGGTGAGAAATCAGAAGATATCTAGACTGGAAATAAATGTGACAGACATAGATGGGAAGGACAAGAGAAGAACGGTAAAAGGCAAGGACAGTGAATTAAAGGAAATCTGTTGAGATGCAGAAGGGCAGACTTCCTAAAGAGAGAGGGAACAGCTGGGGCCACCATCCGACTCCATCCAACAGCGGAACCTAACTAAGGAACCTATGAAAGAACTAACCCTGACTAATATTATTTGACCATAGGCAAGGAGGAGAGGAAAAAAACCCTTAGAGGAGGAAACCTCTGGGGATCTAAGGCCTAGGTCGCCTTACCTCCAGGCTGAATGACGTTTTGATTAGGGACGCTCGTCGGCACTGCTACAGCAATTTAAAGTGGAGATCGAGGAAGTAGGAAAGAGTCCAATTTTAGAGGAGGCTTTCACTCTTCCATCTAAATGGACAGCTCGCTCAAAAGCAAGAGAACAAGTACGATGATGGAAAAAGCCTTGAAGGCCTGAATGGTTGAAGGTGAGACATGAGATGAACAATGAATGATAATGGAGATGAAGTCAGCCAGCCCCTAGAAAAGGGCAGCAAACATGAAGGCATGTCTCCGAGTGGAGAGCATGTTGAGTCGAGGTAGCATGGACCCGAGAGGGTTATGCTCAAGTAATCGATGTGAAGGAGTAGACCCTCATAAAGGTCAGATGAGCGAGGGATACCCAGATAAGGTCATGAGAAGACTGATGGTGATAATAACCGCAGGAGTGCAGCGGTTCTATGAGGTAGCCTAGGAATTTGATGAGGTAGCATATGACCCAATGAGAGGTATGCTTGATTAATCGTTGTGAATGAGTAGACCCTGAGGACAGACTGAGCGAAGGAGAACCAGATTCGGGCACCTGGGCACCAGACGGACTAGGGTACGAGGAGGATACGAATAGGGAAGGTGATGGCAGAATAGAGAAAACCCCAAAAGAAAGCAAAGGTCATAGCAAAAGCAGAATTGAGGGTGGAGGGAATGAGAGAAGGAGGGCAACAAGAGGAGTCGACCTGGGAGACACCCCCGAGACAGTGGAGATTGGAAGAAAGAAGGACTGAGTCATGCACCGAGGGTGATGAAGGAACAGGTTGAACAGGAGATGAGCAACCATCAGGCTATGAGAATTACAGTCCCAGGAGTGATACACAAGGAGGCGTGGAAAGGATGAGAAGGGACTTGGCAAGGTTGGAGGAATGGTCAGAAGTATGGCAGCTAGGATTCAGTGCAAAGAAGTGCAAAATAATGCACCTGGGAAACAA
The DNA here is from genome assembly GCA_016271365.2 of Neoceratodus forsteri. Lineage (NCBI taxonomy): Eukaryota > Metazoa > Chordata > Ceratodontiformes > Ceratodontidae > Neoceratodus > Neoceratodus forsteri. The sequence goes on from CM057451.1 coordinate 246,523,278, forward strand.
GAACCCAGGGGAAGAGTACACAATGGATGGGGAGGTAGTAACAACAACAAAAAAGGAAAGAGACCTGGGGGTAATCATATCAGATTACCTTAAGGTTAGCAAGCAATGTGAGAAGGCAGTAGGGAGGGCTGGGGGTATACTGGGATGTATAGGGAGAGGCATCAGCAGCAGAAAACAGGAAGTTGTTATCCCTCTGTACAGACAGTTGGTGAGACCCCATCTGGAGTACTGCATCCAGTTCTGGAGACCCCATCTCCACAAGGACACAGGCAGGATAGAGGCAGTCCAGAGGAGGGCAACTAAAATGGTGCAGGGTCTGCAAGAGAAGCCATATGAGGAGAGACTAAAGGAGCTTACTATGTATACCCTTGAGGAAAGAAGGGAGAGGGGGGACATGATAGAAACTTTTAAGTACCTCAGTGGAATCAACAAAGTCCAAGAGGGTAGCATCTTTCAGAAAAAGCGACTGCAAGAACAAGGACACAATTTAAAGATGGGGGTGGTTCAGGGCAATGTGAGGAAGTATTATTTCACAGAGAGGGTAGTGGATGCATGGAACAGCCTTCCTGAGGAGGTTGTGGGGTCTAAAACTGTGGGAGAATTCAAGAATGCATGGGACAGACATAAGGCAATTCTTGTGGGGAGTAGGAAGAAATAGGCTGTTGGTTAACTAGGATCTGTGGCCTATCCTGTAGGTAGGGAAGTGGGCAGACTAGATGGGCCAAGCGGTCCTTATGTGCCATCAAAGTCTATGTTTCTATGTTTCTAAGTGTAAACCATCAAGGGAATGCGGGCTGCAGGGCAGACGGAGCTTGCTAACGAAAGCCAAATCAGGAGAATGGAGGGACAGCCAAACGAGGGGTAAGGAGAGAGAATGAGGAAGGCAAAATCAGAAAGAGTTGATGAGACCCAATGAAATTGGAAAGTGGAACAGGAATCCCTAGATGTCGAGGAGGGAAGTAGAGAGGTAGACGCAGGCAGGGAAGGGGGGATGTGCATCTCAGGAGAAAGCAGATTGAGCAGAATAAAAAGGGTATCATGGTAGAAATGAAGACTAAAGAAGTCAGAAGGGAAAATGAGGTGGGCCAAGGAAGGAGTGGTGCAGTTGAGGGCAAAAGGCCGGGGGCCAAGGCCGCCCTGAAAAACAAGGGAAATCTCAAGCAAAACAGGACCCTCCAGGTTGCCAAAAAATAAGGAGGTGAATGGAAAACACAGCATAGATGAGGAACACAAGAAGAAATAATAAAATAGTACATTGCATGAACTGCAGAATAACAAAGCACACAGGACTGATGCACTTGAGGAAGAATACAGAGATGGAGCCCAGCAGAGTAGCATGGTTGACAGACATGGGACCAAACAAGATGCAAGCAAAGACCAAAGGAAGCGCAGCAAGTACAGGTAGACCAAAACTAGGGAGTATGAGCTGCAAATTCTGAAAGAAATAAACATACCGTGGTTCCTGAGAGAAAGAAACATCTGGCTCGAATCATACGAAAGCTGCAACCCAGAGCAGACACGAACAGCTGTAGTAGCAAGGACTGCTGGTGGCCCCAAGGTCCAGATGAGGAAGCATACGAGGGGAAAGTGGCAGAACCAGAGGCAGCAAGGCCACGAGAAGATGGCCTCTGGAAGCGGGGGAAGCAGAAGAAGAAGCGAGGTTGTCTAAAATCGAAGTGGTTCCAGTCCCAGCTAGTAGGAGGGAAAATGGGGTATGCAATGTAGCCAGAGAGAACAGCGGAGGATGGGAAAGATGGGTGCATAGGTGATGTAACCCAGGAAGCACCGCAGCAAAGGAGCGGAGGCGACAACTGGAGATGGGGAAAGAGGTCCCAGTCGGAACGGGACAAAGGAAAAGCAACCCGCCAGTGGCATGGCAAGATACAGCAGACAGGAGGAAGCCAGGAACAAGAGAAGAGGCAGAAGAATGAGGTACAGGGAAGGGAGGGACCATGACTGAAACCAGGGTGAGAGAGCAGGAGTCCAAGCCGCTTGGCAGGAGTGTGGGGGTAGGGGTGAGCCGACAGAGACAAGGAGCAGAGTAGACTGGAAAGGGGGAGAATGAGAAGAGCAGGAAAAATGGGAAGGGAGTGAGGAGGTCGTAGCCTCTGGCGGCAATGAAAAGACAAATCCTGGAACAGTCCAGGAGGAGTGGCCTTTTAAGGCCTGATGGGGGAGTGATGTAGTTGCACCGCCCATTGAACCTCAGGCTTAAAGCCTTCCCATAGAAAAATAACAATGTTTGTAATTAATGCCAGTAAGGTAGCAAATAATTTGAGCTTTGATTAGTACTAGTTTGTAATTTATGAATTTTAGAACTCTATATGTATGCAATTGTCAATATTGGGTCTAGTGTGTATTTTGTACGTGTATAATATTTATAATGTATTATATGTAAATGTAACTGGAATTTTACTGCTGGACCTCACTGGAAATGAGCTTTGACTCATCTGAGTTATCCAATTCATTTGTTTATCTTATGAATAAAAGTTTTACTACTACTACTAGAAAAATCAGTTTGAACTCAGATGCTCTTCTCTGTTATGTATTTTTGAAATGCCCTTTGAGAACCAGGTCAGATAAGTCAGAGATGGAATGACTGGACTGAGAGAAATGTTGTCCCACAGGTTTTTCAGTCTACTTCATTTTAATGTCATGTCTGTGTGAGTTCACATGGGTTTGAAGAGGTAGTCCAGTCTCTCCCACATAACCTGTTTGTTGACATTCCTTGCTCTAAATGTAATAAACAACATTCCGAGATGCACATGTATAATTCCCCTGTATGCTGAATTGCCTGTTTTTGGGGGTTGTTGATAAAATGTGAAGTGGAAATGTGCCTACATGTCTTACATCCGGAACGACTGCAGGGTCTCATGCCACCTAGTGTTCTGTTGTTTATGGCAGGTATAAGTTTGCTCTTGACAATCAGGTTAGATAGGTTAGATGGTTGTTTGAAAGACAGTAGGGGTATATCTTCCAGGAATGTATCTTCACCGTTTATTCAAACTAATGGGTTTGTGATAGAGGCACTAGGATCCCGCAGGAACATAGAACTTTTCAGGATGGCTGGCACTGAGGCAACCAATGCATATGCGTGGCACTGCTAGAGTAGCTCATGCCACCAGGCTGACTTTGGCACCAGCCCTCAACTTCCTCAGTTCCTTTGTTTCCTGCCATCGAGTGCACTTCAATGACAATGTTGCTTGCCATTCAGGAATCAGAACTTCACATCTATATGACAGACGCTTTTCATTTAAGTTTCAAGTTGTTTAAAGTTAAGAGTTTATTTTTGCATCAGTTTAGTGATTTTATGAAAACATTTCTGTCAGTTTTCTGTCAGCCCTACAGAACCTCATCAGGACATCTCTACAGGATTATGGTAGGGAGCCATCTAGGTGCCATGTTTGACATAGCACTGTGTTGAACTGGCCTGTTTGGCCCAGTACTGTGTTGAGTTGGCGCCGTGTTTGGCCTGGCAGCGTGCTTGGCTCAGTGCCATGTTGGGTAAGCGCCGTGTTGACCCAGTGCCATGCTTGACTCTGCACCATGTTGAGTTGGCACGGTGTTTGCCTGGCACCATGGTTGGCAGGTTGCTCTGGCAGTGGGGACCATGTCCAGTCTATTTTCCCATGAGGGAAGGTTCTGTCCATGGTTGGTCTTGTGCTCAGGAGAAGGGCAGTCATCTGAACCACAGAAGAGTGAGCCAGTTACTGATTCCAGTCAGATTCTTGGCTTAGCTTGGCCTTGAGTTCTTCCCCTGATCTTGGAGGGGGGGCAGAAATGGTACCACTCGAAGTCACCTCCCGGAAGTCTGCAGCGAGACCTTCAGTTTTCTGGGGCCATGGCCTTTTTGGTGTCATCTGTGTTGCCGTGGGCATTTGATGCTGGGATGCTGAGGCCTCTGACCTGGAGTCCCTTTCTGTCCCTAGTGGGGTCCCTAGTGGGCAGTCTTCCCTGTACAGGTCTTTTGACCAGTGGGTGCAGCATCAGATTGGGATGCCGCTGCTTGTGGGTTCATTTCCTGACCCTTGTAGGCTGGTGCCTCTGACTCTCAGGTAAGACCCCCTGAACCAGGTAGAGCGTTTTATTCTAGCAACGGCCTTCTGCCGTTGCCTATGACCGTGCTACCAACTCCTGTCCCGCTGGCAGCACCCCTGCCTTATGTCTCTCTGTAAGACTGGATGGGTACCATTCTATTTGCCTCTGTGCTGGCAGGTTTGTGGTTGTTTGGTCTGGTGCTGGCATTGGTGCTGGGATCGGCCTTCCAGGCCTGGCCTATCGCTGTTTCCAGTGCTGGTCCTGGCTCTTGTTCGATCCTTGCTTGCATCTCCCTGGTGCCACACTCTTTCTCTTGCTTTATACCTGTCTTAGTGCCAGCTGCGATGCTGGTCCAGCACTGGGTCGGCTCTGCTGCCTTGCCAAATTGGAGCCTGGAATTCTAGGCACCAGGAGTCTCCCAGCAACTGCATTCTATTCTCTCTGGTGCCATCTCTGGCAGTGCCGTTGGCACCTCATAAGCGTCAGGGTTTTCCAGGCACTTTCCTCCTCCTGGTGTCACTCCTTGCAGTGCTGACCTGTGGTTTGATCTGGGTCTGAGGTTGTGTCTGGCACTGTGTCTACTGCTTTCTGTGCTGTCTTTGCTGTACGGTGCGGGGCCTGGCACCGTTTTCTGACCCCAGTGCTGTGTTAGCATAGCACAGTATCTGACTCTGTGCCTGGACCTGGTGCCGTCCAGCGGGTGTGTGGCACCATGTTGTCTCTGTTTCTGGTGATATGTCTGCCTCCAGAATGGTGCCATCTTAGCAGTGTTCTGGTACTGGCCTGATGCCTTCTCTGACACCTGGTTCTCTCTACAGGGTATTGACTTAGAGGCATCCATGTGCACATCCCTCCATGGAAGTTTTTAAGGACAGTGAGATCATGACTCTGCAGTTCCATAGCTCCTGGGTTCACTCCTCCCCCCCAAAAAAAATGGAATGCAGGGGTTCAACTAACTGTCTTAACTGTAGTCTTAGCAGTTGTCAGTCTTATTTCTTTCCAAGGTTGGTTGTCCCTGGATATGTGTGAACCCTTTGTTTTTAGGGTCCAGGTTTTCATGTGCTATCAGGGCTTCCTTTTTTTTACCAAAAAAAAAGTGTCATTTAGACCTTTAGAGCTCAACTGAATCTAGACATCTCAACCAGTTCCTTTCAGCAGCTGCTGTTTGTAGGATCTCTGTTTGTCATCAAGCCTCACAGGGTGGAGTGCAGATGCTCCTTTGGATCTTCAGAGCACCACCCCTTCAGCCTTGCACCACATTCTACTTCTGAAACCAGGTGGTCAAGCTGTTTCTGAGTCTCTGGTGGTGATCTGGCTTTCCCCTTCTCTCCTCCTGCATTTCCCTACTCCCCACTGAACCTTAGGGTATCTTTCTCAGATGTATCTCAGTTGGGGAGGTAGCCCTCTCTCAGGACTCCAGTCTCTAGGGGTCTGGCCCCTCCCAGAGTTTCACCTCAGCTACTGTCTCTTGGGATAGGATCTCTTTTTCTGGATCTTATCAGCTACAAGCTGTCCTCTCTGGACAGATGTTTGTCTGCATGTTTTCATGAATAAACACTGAAAGACACTTTCTCCTTGCCTGCAGACAGGCTATGAGAGTGTGACACAGTGCCTGAAGCAGAGGATCCTTCTCCTGGCCTTGTCTGCCAGGAGTCTAGAACACTCGCGCGTACTTCCTGTGGCTCTATTCACCCACCCCACATGCAACTGCAGTTTATTTATTTAGATTTTGTTTACCGGGTAAGCCCACTGAGACCAATGGTCCCTTTTTCAGGAGCAACCCGGAGTTAGTTACAGAAAAGGACATTTAGAAACAGTTATATACAGTAGTTACATTAGTTACATTTGTTACACAGTATTACATTTGCAACATTTATACAGGGGTAGAAGTCAGGTTCACATTCAGACTCGCACATTATATACAGTGTGTATGGATTCACACATTATGCACAGTATGTACATTAGTTACATCAGTGTACATTGGAAGCAGTGTATAGGGATGGTAATCAGTTTATACAAGTTGGTCCATATTAGAATTCCATGACAAATTAGAGGGATTGTTCAAAGCAGTGCAGCGGCCAAAGGAAACTGGTCTGGGGAGCTAGCGTTTACAACCACAGAGACTAAAATTGAGACGATATAGTTTGAGTCCATTTTTGAACTGGGTGAGGGTGGTTGAGTTTGTCAAGCTAGGTGGTAGGGAGTTCCATAGGTGGGGGCAGCAAATCTGAAGGAACGTTTGCCATAGTTGGAGCAAATCCTAGAGATGTCGAGGGGGTGGTTTGCAGTTGATCTCAGGGTTCGGGTTTGTCTTTTGGGGGAGAGTAGTCCTCGAAGATGGGGAGGGGAACCAAGATTAGTGAACTTGAAGGCTAGGCAAGCAACAGGATAGGCTAGTTTGTGCCGGAGAGTGGGCCAGTTTAGTTCCTTTAGGGCCTCGCAGTGATGTCTCCTAGGAGAGGAGGTAGCAGTGAGCCACTCGGTTATAGAGTACGGAAAGTTTATTGTATTCCATCTCACGGAGGAACTGCAGTAGTGGGGCTCCATATAGGATGGATGGGAGAAGATTGCAGCAGGCAATTGCACGGTGTGCAGTAGAGGATAGAGAGTTTCCCAGACGGTAAAGGAGGCCAAGCTTTTGATGGGTGGACCTGGTTATGGAATCGATATGGGATCGGTAGGTCATCTCTTGGTCTAGATGGATCCCAAGATATTTAAAACTGGGCATAACCTCGACTCTTTTTCCTTGGCTGGTGCAGATCTGGAGAAGCTGACTTCTGTCAGAGCCCAGGCATCTAGAGTCAAACAGTACGGCTTTAGTTTTTTCATCATTGAGTTTAAGGGAGTTTGCGGAGAACCAGGCCTCAAGGGTGGAGAGACTATCCTGCAGTTTTGTTGAGATGACGCTAGGTTGGGAGTCACTGCAGTATATGACAGTGTCATCAGCATATAGAATGAGTTTGCTGTGGGGGCAGTTTCCCTCTATATTATTGAGGAAGAGTAGAAGAACAGAGGGCCCAGTATTGAGCCCTGGGGTACCCCAGCAGAGACTGATCTGGGTCCAGACTGTGTACCCTTCCAGCGGACTTTTTGGGAACGGTCACTCAGGTAGCTCTCAAACCAGGAGTGAGAGTGGTGATCCAGTCCTAGGAGCAGGAGTTTAGAGAGGAGGAGATTATGGCTGACCAGGTCAGGGCCTTGGATAGGTCAATGAAGAGGGCGCCCGTTGGGGAGCCTTGGTCCATATGGGAGAGGATGTCCGTAGTGAGCCGGATGAGTGCAGTGTCAGTACCATGACCCTTTCTAAAGCCATGCTGAACATCAGCGATGAGTAAGTGCTGCTCAAGGTAGTCTTGTAGCTGGTTTGAGACTAGTCTTCCCTGAATTTTCCCCAGGGGACTGAGAAGGGAGATTGGTCTATAATTTCCCAATTTGACTCGGGGCCCACTTTTGTGGACAGGTACAATGGTCGCTACCTTCCACATTTTTGGGACCAAATCTTCCTGAAGTGACCTATTTATGAGTAAGGTGACAGGATGGGCGATGGCCGGGGCAGCAGCCCTCAGAAGGCGAGGCTCAAGCTGGTCATGTCCTATAGAGGAAGAGGGGTTAATTTTGCATAGGAGAGGTAGTACCCCTGTCTGTTTGACTAGTTTTAGGTGGAATTGAGGTCGAGGGTGAACCCATGTGTCTCCTGTGTAAAGGTTAGGCCTGGGGAGGACGGGGGGAGACCCACTCAGGGTAGAGAAGGAGACACAGAATGCCTCAGCAATTACCGCTGGGTCATTTGTCAGAGAGTTCCCCACCATGATGGAGTCTGTTTGACTAATTGAGGAGCCCTTGATAAGTTGGTTAATGTGGCCCCAGAATTTTTTGGGATCCCGTAGGTGCCTAGTTTGTAGGTCATTTAGGTATTGAGACTTGGCTTTTTTCGAGGATTTCTTGCACTGATTTCTCAGCTCTCTGTACTTTTCCCAGTCTGTTGGGCTGCCAGAGGATTTGAAAGTACCCCATGCTCTGTCCCAGAGGAGCATAGTATGCTTGAGGCATGGGCTCAGCCATTTATGACATTTTCCCTGTACCCTGAACTTTTTTAACGGGGCATGCATATTCGATGCAAACAAAAAGATATGAGTGAAATATTCAAGTGCTTCGTCAAGTGTGGGGAGAGAGATGATAGAGGCCCAGTCGGTGTGCCACAAATGGGAGCAGAAGTTGGCAAGTACAAACCTACTGTAGTTTCTTGCTTCAATGACCTTTGCAGCAATTTTTGGAGGCTTATTGGACCAAATGCAGAAGATATGCGAGTGATCGCTCAAGGAGTCAGCCATAATCCCTGCTGACAGTATACGGCCTGGGCAGGAGACGAGGATCCAGTCAATGAGAGAGTGGTTTCCAGTCTTGGGGTTATGCCTTGTGGGGAGGTCTATGACCTGGGTAAATGGGGAGCCAAGTAATGAGTTTTTAGTCGGGGAGGAGAGCAGGGACGGCCAGTGGAGATTGAAGTGCCCGAGGAGTATGGTCTCTCCAAGGGAGTAGTCCTCAAGGTGGCTAGTTATGGCTTCCAGGGAAGAGGCAGCAGAGGGGATGTAGACACCACCTATGGTAAGGGGATTGGTGTTTCCAAGTAGTACTTTTACGAGCAGCATTTCAGCCAGGGGGTCACTATGAGAGGGGGAGTCCAGCTTTGACGCTTGAAAGTCAGTGCTAACATAAATGATGACCCCACCTCCCTTTTTCCCTATCCTGTCTTTTCTAAAAGTAAGGTATCCCAATAGGTCCACTTCATGAGGGAGGATCTGCGGTTTGAGCCAAGTTTCTGTCAAGGCTAGTATGTCAGGCTTATATAGTGCCACCCATGCCTCAAGGTCATGGAATTTGTGCCTTAGGCTACATATGTTCATATGAGCAAGTTTGAGCCCTTTGGTATCAGCCCGTGGGGCATGAGGGTTGTTGAGTGAGATTTGGGGAGATAGGACCTGGATTAAATTTTGTGTCCCCCAAGGGCTAGGAGGGGTCCTGCCCAGATGTCCTGGAGGTAGGTAAGGAGGGGGAAGTGCCAGTCGTTCGTCGCTCCCCTTTGGGAGAGATACCTCGGCACCACCTTGTACATCTTGCAAGGGTCCAGGCAGGTTTAGGTTTAAAAGGTACGTATTTGAAGGGATCATTTCGAGCTCAGAGCCGGAAATGAGATTCCTTGGAGAAAGTACTAATACAAGCTGATGCCGGCAAAAAAGTTAGGTACAGGGTTGTGTACTCGAAGGTATTGCTAGGGGTTTTGCCAGGGATAATAGGATAAGTCTTAAGCAGCTGCTGGGAAGAATTTTGGGGGGGGGGGCCTTCTCTTTTTTGTAAATTAAATATCACAGAGCATCAGGGAAGTATTGTCAGAGATTAGGGAAACAATTTGGCAGCTACTGTGAGAGTTTGAGTGGAGAGCCTCAGGGAAGTATTGCCAGGGATGAGGGAAACAATTTGGCAGCTACTGTGAGAGTTTGAGTGTGAGTCTTCTCTTATAGTAGTTAAGAAATCATAGGTAGCAGGAAGGCCTCTAGTGGGGAAGCTGTGAAGTTTTCTGAAATTGACAGTACAGAGCTGAAAGGTTTCTATGGGAGAGATTAGCTATCCCAGTGAGGACAAAGGGGGCCCCTAGTAGAGAAACTATATAGGTTGCAACTGGTAAAGTGAGCTGATAGGTATTTTCAGCTCATTTCAGCTCACATGACCATCCCAGTACATATAAATTTGAGCGCCGACCAAGGGTGGTGGTGGGGGTGGCGGGGCAGCCGGCAAAGCTGGCGGGGCAGAGCCATTATGGCGCGGGGCCTCAAGCAACAGCCGCACAGCAGCCAGGAGGGCTCGTATGGCGATGAACCAGAATATGGCCAAAAGTTAGGAGCAGCTTTTTCTTTTCAATAGGTGAGCCCCTTAAAGTAATTTCAGAGTCAAATTATTTTTGGTTTGTCCCTCCTTGGCTTTCTTTTCTCGGAGGAAAAATTACCTGTCTGCGGCGTTTCGGGGGCAGGGGAGGGCAGGAGCAGAGGCCCTCTCGACCTCGCGGGCGGTCCCCTCGTACCTGTTGAAGGAGATAGAGGAGGTGAGCACGGACTTAAATAGCAAGTGAAATAGGGGAAGGGTGAAGTGGCCTATTGTAGTTGAAAACAAGCAATTCCCCAAAAATTAACACAAAACAAGCAGGCAGCCACCAACGCAGTCTACACAGGACGCACAGTATATTTCAAATCCCAGCAGTTTAGAAAAATGCGCTTAGCGCTGAAGGCACATTCCCCAGGAATTAACACAAAGCACTTTATCATAAGCACTGTATATTAAAAACCCCAACAGTTTTAAAAACGCGCTTAGCGCTGTAGGCACATTCCCCAAGAACTAACACAAGCACTTTATCAGAGGCATTGTATATTTAGAACCCCAACAGTTTTAAAAACGCACTTAGTACTGAAATTGTGTACAATCCCCATGATTTGCACAAGCACTTTATCGGCAGATTGCAGCCCCTGAAAATTACGTAGTAAGGAGCACAGTTAACCTTTAAGCCATAAATTATGGTTAAGGCACCCAGTAATCTTCCTTACAAGGAGCGCAAAATCCACAGTTCCTAGGAGCCAGAAAAACAGTCTCATCATCTGCGCCGACACAAAATGGCGTCGGGCCTCAAGCAACAGCCACACAGCAGCCAGGAGGGCTCGTATGGCGATGAACCAGAATATGGCCAAAAGTTAGGAGCAGGTTTTTCTTTTCAATAGGTGAGCCCCTTAAAGTAATTTCAGTGTCAAATTATTTTTTGTTTGTCCCTCCTTGGCTTTCTTTTCTCGGAGGAAAAATTACCTGTCTGCGGCGTTTCGGGGGCGGGGGAGGGCAAGAGCAGAGGCCCTCGACCTCGCGGGTGGTCCCCTGCACCTGTCTGTGGCATTTCGGGGGCGGGGAAGGGCAGGAGCAGAGGCCCTCTCGACCTCTCGGACGGTCCCTTTGTACCTGTCTGCGGTGTTTCGGGGGCGGGGGAGGGCAGGAGCAGAGGCCCTCACGGGCGGTCCCCTCGTACCTGTTGAAAATTGATCCCTAACAATTAGCCAGGCCATTAACCTTCTGCCTGGCTCACCTCTTGCCCAGCCTGTACAACACCCACCATATCATCCTCTAGACTAACTGTACTGTGTTGTATAAGCACCATCAACTGTATATTTATACACTTGTACATTTGTTTGATTGTACAGAGTGCTATACAATTGTATGCTGTGTTTGTAAAGAATGTCATCAACTGTATATTTTTATACACTTGTATATATTTTTTTGTTTTGTTTTCCACACCACCTCATGCTCGGGGTGTATATTCCATGAATCTGTATGTATACTTTTGTCTGTTTGTTTTCCTGTTGTTGCCACCCTGTGGCCTGGATCGTAGCTGAAAACAGTCCTTTGGATCAGTGCACCTACCCAGTTACCAAAGACATAAATAAATAAAATAAATAAGGCTCAGCCTGTCTGAGGTCCATCCTCATGAACGACTTCATGAAATCACTGTGTGATGTTCGGGGCTCCTCAGATGTAGACCCTCTTCCATCCCCACTGAATGCTGAACTTTCAATTCTGCTTCAGAAACCAGGACTTGGTATTTTCTAGAAAGATGCATTTAGTCCACTTGGCAGACTTTTTCTTCTACGCCTTGCCTCCAATCTCCCCTAGTGCAGAGGGTATCACTCAGGCGGGAGGCTTACTGAAGTAAGCTCATTCTGATCACACCCTGCTGGTCTCGACAGACAGGATTTGCCCAGTTGAATAGTCTGTCATCAGGAAACACTGGAGTTTTGACCCTAAGTCTCCCAGTCCATCCCAACCTGCACTCCATTGGCTCAGGCCTGGCTCCTGAGCGGATGAACTGGATGTATACAGGGCATCTCAGAAAGACTCTAGAATACTTTCGCCTGCCCATGTCCTCCACTAGGATGACTTCTCAGCCTAGTGATGAAGGTTTTCCTCTGGTGTTCTGCCCATGCCTTGCTCGCAAAGCCCCATACTCTTCTTTCCCACTACGATACATATTTTCTGGGCTCATGGATGGAATATACCATCCACACTTCTGACAGGCTCCTTTCCTTGAGCCTAGGCCAGAGAAGTGTGGATGTACACTATGTACCTCTACTGGAACAGCAGTTACAACTGAGTAACTCTCATATTCCATACACTCTAGTCTCTGAATGTTCAGGGAACCCTCACCTCTACCTGGAGGGTTCTAGGATTTCAAGCAATCCCTACAGCTTGGTGTCCTTGCTCCCAGTTGAAAGCTCACCCTGCTCCAGTTCGGTGCATTTCTGTCTGGTTTGTGAGCTGTTTGCATCTCTGCAATGCCATGCATACGTCATATTGAAAGATCAGGTACGAGTCCACTATTCCATTGAAATGTCACATCACTGGCAGAGGGTTGCTCTGTGCCTGTTGGTGATACATTACAAAGATATAGCTTGGATTTCAGTAAGCACTTTTGTTTTTTACTTGCCCTGAATTGTCTGTCAGGTGGTGTGCCACTTGTAAGGACTGTCCTGTTAAGGTTTCAGTCCTGAGTGAGCTCTTCACTCTAACCTCCCTCCTCTGGGGTTCTTCTCAGCTTGGTACTCTGACCCATTAGTGTGAATAAATGGTGACAAGGAAGATGTGAAAATTACATACTTAGCATAATTCCTGATTTTCTAGGAATATCTTCACCATTTATTCGGTTTCATGTCATAAGGGCGATCGCAAAATATCGAATGCCGTTATGGCGAGTGTACATCGCTGAAAATGAATTTTGGCGATGCACACTCGTGACGAAGACAGAAAGGGCACCAGAGACCTACAGGTTTAGTTTTTAATGCAGGGGGGCTGTGCCCTCTGCACCCCCTTCCCCCACTTATGGATTCTCAACTCCAGGGGGGTGAAAAACTTACAAAAATGGAAAGCCACTGCGGGAAAAAATAAAATGCACCGCACCGGACCCAAACCCTGCACCTCCCAGTTGACCACCCTCTCCACCATGCTAGCTAACCAGCTTGGGCAGCTGCCCGCTACACCCCCTCCCACATGCCATCCCTCCCCTGCCTCCCCCCCCCCACGCATGTGCATGCACGTACTTCCTGTCACTCTGTTCGCCCACCCTAGTATCTGGTCGCCCCCCTGCTAGGTAGCCGTGAACACAGGCACCATAATTGAGTCGCTGTTTTTGTAGGTGCCCAATTTCTGTCGCCTTGTTCACTGGATACTGTTTATTCACATGCCCATCCTGCCATTCCCCAAGCTCACTCCAGTATGTTTACTGGTCTTCTCTCTTTTTCAGGGCTTGAACTGTGAGAACTCTGGATTTCTTACATGTTGACCATTCTTGCACGGTCACCAGGCTCCTTATGCCCTTAGTGTCAGTGCATAACTCCTAGTTAGCTTTGCACCTCCTTGGTAAAAAAGGAACTAAGGCAGTTGAGGGCTGGTGTTGAGGTATGACTGGTGCCGCGAGCTACTCATGTGGCACTGTGCATGCACGTGGTTTGCCTCAATGACAGCCCTCCTGAAAAGTTCTAGCTTCCTGCAGGGTCTGAGTGCCACTGGCACAGACCCATTAGTGTTAATAAAAGGTGAAGATATTCCTAGCAGATCAGGAATTACAGTAAGTACGTAATTTTCATTTCTTGGAAGATACATTTCAAGGTGTCATCCTTACTGAATATTGGTTGGAGGTCCTTAATAATTATACATAGTGGCTCCAGATCAGGGTTGTATGTGACAAACAAGGGCATTCTGGTGGTGGTAATCTTTTCTTTGTATTCTAGTAGTTGTTCTCTTGGTATCTGCTTAGCACGTTCTACCGCTCTGTCAATTTCTCTAGAGGAATGCCCCTGTCCAATACATGTTTTTTTCAGTGTGGCCTGGTATTTATCCGTGTCCTCCTCACTCGAACAGATACAGTGGTGTTAAAGTGCTTGACTGTACATTACAGATTTTTTAGTATGCCTAGGATGATTGCTGTTTCTATGCAAGTACCTTTGTCTGTCTGTGGATTTCCTGTAAATACAGGTCTATAAGGTTCCATCTTTGATGGTAACTGTGGTGTCCAGGAAATTAACACCGGTGTCAGAGTACTCCAGGGAACATTTATTGGATGGATGGAGGTTGTTAATTTCCTGATGAAATTCTTTGAGTGTGCAGGTCCCATCTGTCTAAATTATGAATAAATCATCAATATAGCGGAAGTAAGCAAGTGGTTTATATGTACATTGCTTTAGGAAATCCTCCTCCAAATTCGTCATGAAAATGTTAGCATGCTGTGGAGCCGTCCTTGTGCCCATTGTGGTTCCCATAGTTTGAAAATAATGTCTGTCATTAAAACCGATGTTGTTGTGGGTCAGAATAAATTCAATAAGTCTTGCAATAAATTTTGGCTGGATGTCATGGTGCTGTCCTTGCTCTTATAGGTGTAACCCCCCTACAAATGGGGGTTCCCAAAAAGTCTTCCTTGAGCTTGCCTAAATGCTCACTGCCAGGCTGGTGTCCTGCGTTTTAGCAGTTTAAATGTGACTACCAGAGCCTATATAGCCTCTGAGTACTGTCTCTTTAAGAGCTGCCTAATTGCAGCTTAAGTAATCTCCGAGGGAGCTCTGTTGAAAGATGTAACTATTTACTGAAAATCATTTAGAGTGATAGTGATAATGTAGTTTGTCTAACCTGCTTTCTTTGTAGCAAGGGCTGTTTTGTTTGTCTCCACTGTCTTGGTCCTGGACTGCAAATTGGACCAAACAGTACTGGTGGGACCTAAAATGTAGCCGGACTACAGGAGCAGTCTGAATTCAAAATCTGTAGGAACTGTAGTTTGGAGCTTTTTTGCGCCTTTTTTGCAACTGAAGGGGGAGCTCTTGTTTTGACTGACAGCCAAATCAGCCAACCAAATCTTTTGGATCTTGGGGAAGTCCCAGGCTGCTTGCAGTTTACAGTTAGTTCTGAGCTGGGAAGTGAAATGAGAAGAGCTCAAGTGTATTTTGGGTATTGTGGATTCGCATGGGAAAACTGTGAAAGGGCTGAGTTTTGGGCTTGCATGGCTACCTGCTGCTCCTGAGAGGAAGAGATGAGAATTATTTTGGACTAAATCCAAGTTTGTGTGACTAAAGTAAGCTACTGAAGTGGGCCAGGCTCAACCTGAAGAAGACCGAAGATTTTGCTGAATGCGATTGGCCTGTCAGGAGTTTCAGCTACCCCTAAGCTCCCGGTGTGTAGAGACTTTGCGATTGTGACCAGGGAGCGCTTTGCCTGGTACAGTAGAATTCCCGTACATGTAAATGTGCTATGAGCTGCTAGTGGGTTGTGAGTTAGTTCCCCACTGTGTGAACTGTGTTCTGCTTGCTGGAAGCTGTATCCAGCCCAAAACAGACTGCATCCGAATTTGTCTCCATGCGGTCTGGGCCTTGCCAGACAGGCCCAGCCAGACTACCCACTGCACAGAGAAGCCATTGATGAGAGACCTGCCTGGAGATCAGCTCTCTGCTCCATGCTTGAACAGGAACAACGCCTCTACAACTCGTGTGGCCCTGCTTCTCCTGGCATTCCAGATCAACCACCTGCAGTCTCGATTTTCGTCCAGCCTGTGTCCAGTCTGGGGTATTGTGAGTAAATACCAGGGTAGCTCCCTGCAACAACAGCTTAATCTGAGTGTGTCATCTGATTGTCTTGTTGTTTCATTTCCTTTATGAACTGAGCCCTCTGGCTCCGGATTACAAATATTGTGTACTGTGCATGTTATGTTTTCCATCACAGGGCCCCAACCAGCTGTGACGCCGGCCAACCCTTGGAAACAGTCCTGGCTAGCCCATCTCTTCTCCACCTGGGTACCCAGAGGTGTGACTGTGTGGAGGGACTCAAAGCGCATGCATAACTGCTTGACTGATATAACCTTTAAGCTAATTAACCTGATTTTGCCCCTTCCTTGTTCAAGTCCCGTGAATAAATCAGATCTAACTTTTTCTGCTTGTAATCTGACTGTGGTTCCAGTGTGTGCTCCAAATACTGTACTGTTGCTATTTGCTGTGCATAACCTTGTTTTACAGGGGGTCCCCAGGGTTGAGTCAGAGGAACCAGCCCTGGTGGTAAGTGTAAAACAGTGTGGGTACTTGTGTGGTGTACCAGGGGTATTGTGAAAGTGATTATTGTACAGTGTTCAGGCCACTAGAGGGGAAAGAGGGGGGTTACAGTGTCCCGGAGGACTGTGTCCAGGTTAGCTTGACCACTACCAACCCTGATCTCTAGGTGGAGGCACCCGTTTCAGAACTCAGGCCCTTTAACCTGCTACTAGCCAAGCAGGCAGGGGTAGTAGCCCTTGGGATAGCACCACCTAGGGGTTACATAGGTATTTAAGACAGGCCAAGATGTCATCAGTATGTGGAATATTAGTGTTTAGGGAGGTTACATCCATTGTGGCTAATATGGTATTAGGAGGTAAGTCCCTAAAGACAGAAAGTTTATGCAGGAAGTATGTAGTGTTCTGAATAAAACTGTCCCTTTCCATGACAAGTGGTTTTAAAATGGTTTCTATAAAGTCAGAGATTCCCTCAGTCAGGGTACCATTCTCAGATAGCATAGGTCTCCATGGATTCCCAAGTTTATGGATATTGGGCATCATGTAGAATGTCCCTGGCCTAGGTTCATCAGGGATGAGATCAGTTATTCTGTCTTGGACCTGCTTAGGAAATGATTTGATTATGTCCCATAGTTCCCTGGTATATTGTGCAGTTGGGTCACTAGCCAGTTCTCTGTACTAGGTGTGATCTGTTAGCATCAATGAGATAATCCTCCTGGTTTAAGATCACTACTGCAGAACCTTTGTCAGCTTTTTAATAATATTGTGATTAGAGTTCGGTGATTCAGTTGCTGTACTTTCTAATGAAGAGAGGTTATAGCAGATCTCTTTTTGCTTGTTAAGAATCTGGCAATTGATTCTCTGGCGAAAACACTGAATATGTGTCCAATTTAGTATTGCGTCTACTTTAAAGGGGGTGTAAAATCAGATGACTTCTTTTTCTTTTCCATTGAAATGCTGATGCCAGGGCTACCTTCTTTACTGTGAAAAAATTATTTATGTCGCAGTCTATGGAAGTATTCTTACAGTTCTCCAAAAAACTGTATTCTGTCAAGTTGTTTTGTTGGGCAAAACGTGAGTCCCTATGCAACTACAATTAATTCTGCCATAGTCAGTGTGTAGTGGGACAAATTAACAACAGAGAGATGTTCAGAAGCATTACCTTGTTGCCCTATGTTATTATTGTCCTCTTTACTGTTGCTGTGAAGTGTGGCTTGTTGGAGGATATTCAGCTTCTTGTTCTTTCTCAAAATGGCTCACTTTAAAGTTTTCAGGTAGTTCATGTGGACCTCTTTCATGAGTTCTGGTTTTGGCCTAACAGTTCTCCCTTCCAGTGTAACAGAAATCCTCTCATCCTCTTTTTCCAAAAAAACTTTCTTAGAGTACGTCCTGTGATAGAGGTGATTTCTCTCAGAAGTCCTCTGGCAGATCTGTTCTTCATATTTCTTCATTCTACATGATGCCCAATATCCATAAACTTGGGAATCCAAGGAGACCTATACTATCTGAGAATGGTACCCTGACTGAGGGAATCTCTGGCTGTATAGAAACCATTTTAAAACCACTTTTCATGGAAAGGGACAGTTTTATTCAGGACACTACACACTACCTGCATAAACTTTTTGTCTTTAGGGACTTATCTCCTAGTACCATATTAGCCACAATGGATATAACCTCCCTATACACTAATATTCCACATATTGATGGCATTTCGGCCTGTCTTAAATACCTATAAGAGCAAGGACAGCACCATGACATCCACCCAAAATTCATTGACTGAGGCGCCATGATGCTTGCGGCCGGCCCTGAAAGCTCCACCGGCCGTGCTCATCACCAAAGCCCGGAGCCCACCCGGCCAGACCTTGTGCCTCACCCTTGACTTGGGCGCCCTGCTGCTTGCAGCCGGCCCTGCAAGAGCTGCAGGCCATGCTCATTGCCAAAGCCTGCAGCCCACCTGCCCAGACCTCACGCCTCGCCCTTGACTCGGGCGCCCTGCTGCTTGTGGTGGGCCCTGCAAGAGCCGCCAGCCACGCTCATCACTGAAGCCCGCAGCCCACCCACCCAGACCTCATGCCTCACCATTAACTTGGGCACCCTGTTGCTTGCCGCCGGCCCTGCAAAAGCTGCCAGCTGCTCTCATCACTGAAGCCTGCAGCCCACCTGCCCAGACCTCGCACCTCACCCTTGACTTGGGCGCCCTGCCGCTTGCGGCCGGCCCTGCAAGAGCCACTGGCTGTGCTCATCATCGAAGCCTGTAGCCCACCCTCTCAGACCTCATGCCTCGCCCATGACTCTGGAGCCCTGCTGCTTGCAGTCGGCCCTGCAAGAGCTGCCAGCCATGCTCATCACCAGAGCATGCAGCCCACCGGCCCAAACCTCACGCCTCACCCATGACTCTGGCATCCTGCTGCTTGAGGCCAGCCCTGCAAGAGTCATCAGCCATGCTCATCACCAAAGCCTGCAGCCCACCCGCCCAAACCTCACGCCTTGCCCTTGACGCATGTGCCCTGCTGCTTGTGGCTGGCCCTGCAAGAACCGCCGGCTGCACTCATTACTGAAGTCCACAGCCCACCTGCCCAGACCTCGTGCCTCGCCCTTGACTTGAGCGCCCTGCTGCTTGCGGCCGGCCCTGCAAGAACCGCCGGCCATGGTCATCACCAAAGCCCACGGCTCACCCACCCAGACCTCATGCCTTGCTCTTGACTTGGGCACCCTGCTGCTTGTGGCCAGCCCTGCAAGAGCCGCAGGCTAAACTCATCACCGAAGCCCACAGCCCACCCACCCAAACCTCACACCTCACCCTGACTCTGGTGCCTGCTTATGGGCCAGCTCCCAGAAGAGCCGCCACGCTTATCACCAAAGCCCACGCCCCACCGGCCCAGACCTCGGTAAGCCAACTACTACTCCCTGGAACCCCAGCTTACTGCTGATTGGCAGCCAAAGCTAGGATTTGGCTAACCATTGGGCAGCTGTTGCTCTCTGCTGCTCCACTATGTGTCCGCCTTTTTTCATCTATTTTGCATTAGCGTTTAGTGGTGCTCTGGTGCCTGATTTTAATTTTCTATTGAATTTTGTCCAACCCGCTTACCCCTGCCCCCAGCCTCAATTAAATACACTTAAGCCCTTCCCTGATCCCTCTCTAGTAAGTTCATTGGCTGCTATCTGCTTGAACAGCCAACAGAGACCATTTCAGGCTACCTATACTATCTTTCTCTACTGTGGATGTATTTCTCTTGGACCACCTTAAACGGGGCTCACCTGGCTGGGATGTACTGCCAATCAACAAGATCATGGGGTACACCATCAGCCCACTAATCCCAGGGTAGTCCTTCCTTAATCCTTAAATCTTCAGGATGCATACCCCCTTAAAAATGCTGCTTTTACTGCATTTTCTAGCCACCTACTTTGGAGTTGTCAGGTGCACAGAGACTAAAACCTCGCTCTTGCTCCTTCCAATGCTCCCAGGAGTCCACCTGCCTCAGAACTATACTTCTAGTGGAACATTTACAGTACCCCACCAACCTCTTGCATCCAAACAACAGTCACAAACCAATAAAATGCAGGCACCACACTATCTTCCAATAGCTGCCTTACTCTACAGTCGCTCCCTCCCACCCCCATACCACTGACCCTAAGCAACATAAAACTAAGCCTTTAGGTTCTAACTGGGTAACTTGGTCCCACTTCCTATGCAAGATGATCCTGATAATGCTACAGTACTAATATCAGGCCCCAGTTTGTATGCACAAATAAAATTGAGCCAACTTAAAATTGTGTCACTAAACATAGGCAGCCTCCTGCCTAAGCTGCCTCAATTCCAGGCCTGGGTAGAGGTAATCAAACCGGACATCATTACACTAACCGAGACCTGGCTCTCACCTGTGCTCAGTGATGCAACAGTTGCTCTGGATGGTTATATCACTTTACACCAAGACTGACTATCCAAACAGGGGTGATGGGGTTGTTTGGTATACCTCAGGAGCACAATCAGAAGGCAGTTACTACCAAGCAGCCTGCATACAAAGGAAGCCCAGATACTAACCATTAAACTCACCATAGGACAACAAAATAAAGTCCTATTACTCTCTACAGTCTACATACCCCCAGGCAAACACACCACCAGACTTGACCAGTTCATAAGTAACCAGGAACAGCTCAATCATAAGTGGGAGCAAGTCATTCTAGGTGACGCCAATATAAATTGGCAATCCCAGGATGCCTCTGTGGCCAGGGACCAGATACATGGCCTATACCTGACACAGATGGTAACACAAGCAACCAGATATAACTATAAAATGGGCACAAGTACACTCATAGATTGGCTCCTTGCCACATGCCCAGAACATATCACTGAGGTATCAGTCCTAACTGACTCCCTCAGTGATCACTCCCCGGGTCTTGTGCACTTGGACAAACAAGTTTAAAAAAGTGTCCTCCACTGGTCCAGAGAAATTGCACGCTTAGAGCAGGGCAGCTGGATGCCTTCAAACAACATCTGAGGCTCACTGACTGGTCACCACTAGAAACCACTGTGAACAGCAGCCAGGCCCTCGAATACTTCCTACAGGCTATCACAAAGGCCTGCGATATCTTTGTGCCCTTTAAAACTAATAAGGTTAGAGGGCTCAGCTAGCCCATGGCTCACAGGCTCCCTCATTGAGCTCATGCACCTTAGGGACAACATATGGCACAAGGCCAAGGCAACAAGGGTTCTGGGAGACCTAACTGCCTATAAGACTGCAGGAAATAAGTGCACAAAGCTTATTCAGCTTGCCAAAGCATCCTACTACAAAGACCTCTTAACCAGAAATTGGGGATGTGGGAAGGAATTCTGGGACTCTGTGAAATCCCTTACTGGAAAGGCATCCAAAGCACCACCTGACCTTATTATAACAGGATTCGAGACCCTCCAGGAGCCGAGGGATATTGCAGATGCAGTCAACCGAGCGTTCACCGACCTAAGCTGTGTGCTCCCTAGTGACTACCTCACCCAGGCGTCACCAGGCAATCTCCCCAAAGCAAATAAACAAGCTCCCTTTAGCAATGGAGTCCCTCCTTTTTATTTCAGGCAGGTCACCCGATCAAAGACTATCAGGTATGTCAGGCGAGTTCTAGGAAAGACTAAGATGGGGAACGACTAAGCAGACATGAAGATGATCGCCCTCACCCTCAACGAAATTGCTGACCGTCTTTTGAAAATCTTTAATGTCTCACTTAGAACTGGTGTGTTCCCAGATAAGTGGAAGGTAGCACTTGTCTCCACAGTTTTTAAATCAGGGAACAGAACAAACCTCTAATTACAGACCTATATCCATTTTAGCCCCCCCCCCCGTCCAAAGCCCTGGAGCGAGTGGTCACAGATCAACTCACTGGATACCTGGACAAAAATAACCTTCTCTGTAACCAGCAGGGCAGGTTCCAGAAAAAACACTTAACCCACACTGCATTAATAGATCACACCTCTCAGATCTATAATAGCCTCTACAATGGTCTTGCAGTGGGGTCTATCTTTATAGACCTCACAAAGGCATTTGATACCATTAATTACCACCTGCTACTAAACTACCTCTTATTTACTGGCCTGTCCGCAGACACTGTGGCCTGGTTTCACAGTTATCTCTCACACAGAACACAATGTGTGAGAATTAGTGGCTAAATCTCAGAACATAGGGAAGTGAACCTTGGAGTCCCCCAAGGGTCTATCCCTGGGCCACTCCTTTTTAGTTTATTCATCAACACCTTACCCTCTGTCACTCACAGTGCTATGCGCTGATGCAGGCATCTCTGTATCCAGCAAACAGCAGGCCGCAATCACCCCTGAGCTGCAAGATAACTTCCATGGGCTGGAGCAATGCTTCACTAAGAATAAACTGTTGCTCAATTATAAAACAAAACAAAGAGCATGCTCTTTGTCACAACATGTGGGAATAAACTTCAGATGAGGCAAGTTTACAGGTTTAAAACACACTGTGATGTGATATTTATTTTTCAAAAGTTAGAAAAAAAATAAATGAAAACAAAGAAAAAAATTTCAAAGAAAATCACTACTTAACATCAGTAGTTTCTCACATAATACAGTCCTGGATCTTAGAGCACCTAAGACCCTTTTCATCTGCATTCAACAGCTTGTATACAGTAGCACTTCTCTCCTTTTCCTCTCAATACTGAACTCTACTGGACTAAACTGAAAACTCAGTGAAGAGGTTTTTATATCTTTTGGCGGGGTCACCTGACTAAGCCCTTTCTGTATTTACATGTCTGGACATGTTTCAAAACCAAAGGGGGATTTTGTTTCAGGGAACTTCCTGGTTCAGTTAAAGGTACAGTGTATATCTCCACAGATACTGACTCTCTATATCTCTGATCCACAGTGACTAAGCACTTTTATACATAGAACCTTATACAGTAACAGGTTTATAGTGTGAATTTATGAAATACGTTAAGATTTCTTATTGTAACCCTAGATGGCGCTATCCCAGGGGCTACTACCCCTGCCTGATTTGCCACTAACAGGTTGAGGGCCTGGATCCAATGGCGGGTGCCTCCACCCAGAGGTCAGGGTTTGCAATAGTTAAACTAACTTGGTCACAGCCCTCTGGGACACTGCAACCCCCCTTTCTTCCCACTAGTGGCCCACACAATATATCAAAATTACCTTCACAGTATACACTTACCCCCAGGTCTGGTTCCGGCACTGGGACCTCCTGTGAAATGAGATACAGTGCAACAATCACAGTACAGTACTTTAACATAGACAAATACCTCAGGCAGTATAACTTTGCTGAAACAAGCAGCTCTGATTTATTTAGGGGGATATAACAAGGACAGAAATCAGGTTAATTAGCTTATCACTCTAATAATCTACCTATGGCTCTGTGCACAGGCCTATCCCTATCAGTTACTGTCCCTGGGTACCCAAGCCCTAGTGGCTAGTCCAAACCGTGGCAGCTGGTAGGGCCCTTTCACACAGAGAAAGGAGAATTAAACAGTCAGCAGTACAGTAATTCCATTTGGATTTAATGTGGCAATTCAACAGGGAGCAACCCTGAATTAGTACTCACGACCTCCAAATAAGATAGGGTCCTTCAATGTCAGCAGGGCTCACTTGAGGTACACAAACCTCTTCACACATCCATATAAAAGAAGTACTATACCAGGCAGGCTGCATCTGTATCGATCGCAATTACTGCACAATACCGGGAGAACACACAGCAGATTCAGTTCTGACAGACCGAGTGCAATTTTCAGCAATTCTTCCAGTCTTCTACAGGGTGAGCCTGGTTTCTACTCTTCAGAGATCCTTTGATTCTTTTCACAGGGCCAGTTCAGTCTAACAAGCTGTTACACAAGCTGCAGACCGGAACTCTGGGCCTTACACGTTTTGACTAAAACTGCACACTGAAAAGCACAGGGCTCCTTCCTTCTTCACTGCCAAAGCTCAACTGAACTCCAACTGCGAAACCGGGCACTTCCTTTGAGTTCCTCCCAGTTCTTGACTGGATTGGCTGTCACTCACAATAGACTGCTGCTGTTGGTCCAAAAAGGCACTGAAGTCTAAACTACATCTCCCAGAGTCACTGCCCATACAATCCTCTTGTGGCTGGCTCAGATTATGAGTCCAAGTTCTGATTCGTCCAAGGCATCATTTTAGAGCTAGCTTACCCCACACTGATTGGTCCAGTTCAGCAGTTCAAAACTAGAATGGGAACTAGCAGACACAGTTCTGACTGCAAAGAAAGCAGGTTAGACAAACTGTAATTTCATTATTACTCTAAATAATTTCTGGCAAACAGTTACATCTTTCAGATAGGTTCCCTTTGCACTCTAGTGACTGCAAAAATGAAGTGAATTGGCAGCAGCTCGAGTGGTACTCAGAGAAGCACACAGTCCCCCATACAAACTAATTATGTCTGCAAGCAGACAGCTCTTAAAGAGACAGTACCAGAGGCTCTAAAACACTCACTGATAAATGGCTTAAATGCCAAACACCATTCAGGCTTGGAGCATTCAAGCAAGCTCCTGAAGTCTTTTAGGAACCCCCATTTGCAGGGGGTTACACCCTTCCTGGCCTGGGAAAGCTTGGCGTCGCGTCAAGCAAGTACCCATAAGTTTCAACTGCAACCATATACATTTGCATTAGGCTCGACATGTAATCATCAGTCAATATATCATTTTACCAAGAACATTTCTGAAACATTGCAGTACGTCACTCTTTCACAGTATTACATACACATTGTACCATAACTCAAGTTATTACCTCTTGTACATGAAACCTGAAGAGAGGGCCCTTCCTATCAGTTACCTTGGGGCTGGATGGGGCAAGGGCACCATACTGAAGGCAACACAAGTAACTTGGAGTTAGCACTGATGCTCAGTTTGGGCAATGAGCTCGGGGACACTACACTCCTTTATGGACAACATTGAGAGGCAAGTCCACAGGCCTCCCAAGTGAATCATAACTGAGGTGCACCACAGGCTTTACAGCTCGACCAGTCTTTCTAGGGGAACTGTTATAGTCTCTGCACTCTGAGCCTCATTTTCAGCATTGTCCTCACTTGTCAGGTCTCCATGGGGGTAGAGGCTAGAACCTGGGGCACTTTCAGCTCCAGGAGTTACAGTTTCTGAGTCCACAACATTTGGCTGCATGGAGAGCTTTCGGACACTGGCAGTGGACTGTCAGGGCACTCAAAATACTCTTCTTGTTCGGGTGTATCACCAGTCTGCCCCAATCTATCATTTTCCTCCCCTGAAAGCTCAAACAGTTCAACCATGCACAATGATTCCATTTCATCT
Source organism: Neoceratodus forsteri (assembly GCA_016271365.2). Classification (NCBI taxonomy): domain Eukaryota; kingdom Metazoa; phylum Chordata; order Ceratodontiformes; family Ceratodontidae; genus Neoceratodus; species Neoceratodus forsteri. The sequence continues at coordinate 246,548,215 of CM057451.1, forward strand.
GATCTGATGCTTTGCACTTCACTTTCTGGGAGCATTGGCTCCAGGGATGAAGCTGGGGGCTTAGACAGTCCAGAAGGCCCAGCTTTGTCTCCAGTATTGACTAGGGGATTGCCCCGAAACAATTGACTCAGTTCGTAAGAAGGATAGTATTCAAAGTCACTCTCACTTTCTTCCGATATGGACTGACAGTCATGCTCAACTGGGACTTGTGGAGGGAACACTTTAACTTTGCTTCTGTGAGGTGCAGACTTTCTTGATCTTTTCTTAGCAGCAGCTCTAGTCACTGGTCCAGAGGGGCATCTTCTAGGGGCTCAGACTCAATTAAGATTTGTCCAATGGGCAGTAAATGATTTCTATGCATTGTTTTACATCTTTTGAATTATTCTCAGGCCTTACTTTGTACACTGGCAGATCATCTAGTTTGCCCACTACAATGTGAGGGAGATGGTGCCATCTGTCAGCAATCTTGTGCTTGCCATGCAGTCCCAGATTTCTTAGCAATACCGATCTCCCTCTTGGAGTTCCTGTGCTTTCACCTTTTTATCATACCTTTCTTTGTTGGCCAGATTTCTTTTGGCAGCCATGGTTTGAGCCAGTTAGTGCCATGAGTTAGCTGGGCCTTTAACTTTGCACATACTGTAAATAGTTGTCAGCTTGAACCCCATCAGGAGAGACCCCAAAACACACATCTACTGGTAGTCGAGCTTCTCTTCCAAACATCAGGCGGTGGGGAGAATCCAGTGGCATCACTTTGGTGCAGTTATAAGCATGTACCAGGGTGCTAATTTGTTGGCTCCATCTAGGCATCCTTTGGGTGCAGGTGCCTAGCATATCTAGCAAAGTCACGGTTAAAGCGTTCAGGCTGTGGGTCCCCCTGGGGGTGGTAAGGAGTGGTTCTGGACTTCGCACTCCCCACAGAAAAGCATCTCTTTGATCAGGCGACTCTCAAAGTCTCTCCCTTGATCAGAATGGATTCTTTGTGGAGCCCATAGTGAACAAAAAGTTTCTACAAGTACTTTGGCTACAGTGGATGCTTTCTGGTCTTTGGTGGGGAAAGCTTGGGCATATCTCGTGAAATGGTCAGTGACCACCAGCACATTACTGATATTTCTTTGATCTGACTCCAAACTTAGAAAATCAATACAGACCAGCTCCATGGGTGCACTGGTGGTTATGTTAACAAGGGGCAGCCCTCTGGAATAGCTTTCCTCTGTAAGCGCGACTACAAGTTAGAATGTGTTGCTCCACATCAGCCCCCATCTTAGGCCAATAGAATCTGGATCTCACCAAGTCAAGTGTTCTGTCTATACCAAGGTGCCCCATGTGGTTGTGCAAGGACCTCAATACTGAGTCTCGAAGGCAGTGGGCAGCACTAGTTGTTGTTTGTCTACTTGTCCCCCTCTGTCTACTGTTTCTCTGTATAACAGTTTATTGATCAGTTTCAACTTAGGACCTTCTTTGTATAACAGTGCAGTTCTCAAATCAGTGGGCGTAATTTGGACACATCTTTTCCTGCATAGAGGGCTTCTAAAGCTGCTTTGATCATGGGATGCGGGATTGAGCCCGCCGAATACTGTCATTGTCCAGCTGAGGCAGTGCACCAATGTCTATTGCAGAAAAGTGGCAATAAGCAGCAGGTATGCAATTCTCAGAGGCTCCCAAGCAATCCACCATGCAGTCCACTGCGTCCGTGGACATTGTTCCTCCCTGTCAAACTTCCGGCAGAGTGCCGAATGTCAGGTTCTGCCAGTCGGACCCAATCATTCTGGGGAACAGGCCTCCGGGAGAGAGCATCAGCATCTATGTGGTTCAGACCTGCTCGGTATTCGAGAGCATAGTCATATGTAGATAATGCAGAAAGCCACCTATGGCCAGTGGCATCCAACTTAGCTGAGGTCTGCACATAGGTCAAAGGATTATTGTCAGTTTTTACTAGTATTTTAGCCCCATACAAGTACTCATGGAATTGGTCAACAATAGCCCACTTCAAAGCTAGGAACTCTAACTTATGTACATGATAGTTCTTTTCGGATGGGGTCAGGCTTCTACTGGCAAAGGCCACTGGTCTCAGGCCATTCTCGTGCTCTTGGTACAACACAGCCCCCAACCCTTGCAAGCTAGCATCAGTGTGCAGGACGTAGGTTTTCTTGGATCGGCATAGGCCAGCACTGGAGCATGGGTAAGTTGATATATGATCTCATGAAAGCAGTCTCACAATCAGGAGTCCACAGACCCCAAATACTTCACTCGGATGAAAATACACTCTTTCAGTCTTGAGGGATGCTGACTTTTGGTATTTTTGTGGGTTGGGGATACCCTTGAGTAAGGTTAAGTAAAGGCGGATCACTCTTGAATAGTCCTTGATGAGCGCCGATAATAACCACAGAATCCCAGGAATCTTTGCAGTTCTTTTAGATTTTTGGGCTGTGGCCAGGTGGTCAAGGCCTCAACTTTACTTGGGTCGGTCTCTATTCCTCGGTGGATACTATGTGTCCCACATACTTTACTGATGTTTGAAAAAATTGACACTTATCAATGGACAGTTTAAGGCCAAAGTCCTCCAGTCGGTCCAATACCTTAAATAATCTGCTCTCATGTTCCTCCAGTGAGCTGCCAAACACAATAACATCATCTAGGTATACCAGGCACTCTAGTAAGTTCATGTCCCCACTGCACGCTCCATCAATCGTTGAAAAGTGGCTGGGGCACCTGAAATCCTTGAGGCATCCTCATGAATTCATAGAAGCCAGCGGACAGATAAAGGCTGTCTTTTCACGGTCCTCTGGGGCCGCCAGGATCTGATAGTACCCACTGCGGAGATCCAGCACAGAGAACCACTTGCTCCCGTTTAGGCAGTCCAAGCATCCTGAATGCGGGGCATTGTGTACTGATCAGGGATAGTCCGCGGTTTAAGGTGCGATAATCACACACATCCTTACTGTTCCATTCTTTTCCTCACTACCACAATGGGGAAGCATAAGGGCTTCTGGATTCTTGTATTACACCAGCAGCTAACATCTCTTGCAGATGCCGTCTCACATCATCTATGTCAGCAGGTGCCAGGCGTCGAGACCTCTCCGAAATGGTCTTTCGTCATGCAGCGGATATTGTGCTCAGCTCCTTGCCGCATCCTACATCCCATTCCTTTAAAGAAAACACCTGGTCTCTGGGCAAGCTTCTCACTGATCTTCACTTTCCATTCAGCTGGCAGCGGGAGTCGCAAATCAAACAAGTCAGGCGTTACTCTGTCATTCTTCCTTGAACTCTTGCTGCTGGGTAGCACTGCAGTGTCTGCACAATGCACATTAGCCAGGATGCAACCTCTGTTTACTCGAATGTCTCTTTCAGACACATTATGAACTTGGACCATTACCCTTCTGGCATAAGCATGGGCTCTAGCGGGCAAAATACTAGGCTTGACCAGCAGTCCCTCTGGCAATTTTCCATCGCCTGGTGCATCCAACATTAATATTTTATTCTTTTTTTTTTTTTTTATTTTCATCTTTTATCCCTCCTTACTGCCTCCGGTGCCCCCTCCTTCCGTCCGCTCATGTCCCCCCGGTACCTACCTTCAGGGATCTGCCCCTAGAGTGCCCAACCTCCTCTCCTCTGCACATCGGGGTCTGTCCTATCGGTGGTCCGGGCGGACTTAGGGCGGACTTCATCTAGGGCTGCCGGAGGGTATTTCCGGTTTTCTCCCCTGACGTCCCCGCTCCCCCAGGACGCCTTGCGCTAGGGACGTACGTCCCCGAGTGGTAGCGTGCTTACGCACGCAGACCCTCATGCGCCGAGACGTCCCCCCTCCCCGACTCCGACAAGCGGAGCCGCCTCCACCCCTTCCCTCTGCCGGTGCTTCCACCGGCTATGGAAGGAGTGTAGAGCGCGATGCGCTCTTTGGTAGCCCACCCTTGAGGGAGGAGAGCATCCGTTGGGACGCTCAATCCTCCCTCCCCCGGCCGACCCCGGCGACCGAGTCCGTTCCCGAACCGGGTCGCCCGGCGTGTCTGGTGTGGCGTCTAGCGCCTCAGCAATATTTTATTCTTAACATCCTTTCTGATACGGACCTCTCCTGTAAGGTACACTGGGCATTTGGCGCCAGGATCAGAGACTCAGGATCCTTCTTCCATACAATTCCGACCGGTTCCTCTGGTTCTGTTTTTCAGCATCTCTCTGTGCCTCATAGGCCTTCTTAATTAAAGCCGAACTCTTAAAGCTCTACTAGTCTTTGACCCTGTTTTCATAACACAACTGTGCCAGCCTTCGAACATATGAGCATTTGTTCCAATCAACAAAGGGACACCATCATACAGTCCAGTGGGGGACACACTAAGGCTAGGGTCTCTACTTGTTCGCCACTCCAGCCACGGAGGTGGGGAAAGACAGCCAAATTGGATATACCGGAATAGGGGTAGGCCTTCTCACTTAACCCCCATACATGCAGTCCTTCTAATGGTTGTGAGGTATGTCTGACAAATCTTCTGATACCAATCTTGGAACATAATTGTCACTTGGGAGCCACTGTCTAATATAGCTCTTGTAGACACTCGTTCACCTTTACAGTGGTCTCCATGGAGGGACCCACTATTCTGGACCAGTCTGGAGGCGGTGAGTGGGGGCCTGGGCAACTGACCTTGCCACAAAGGGCGTGAATTAGCATTTTGGTGCCCTCACTGGGATCATTGTGCACCTCTTAACCACTGATTTCTTCTCCAAGCTCTCCTTGTAGCCTATATGCAACTTTGTCCAGTGTCTTTTGGGACTGGCATTTCCCTTTCATGTGCCCATCTTTCCCACAATTATAGCAAAACATACTTTCTGGAGTTTGAGCTGGCCGAGCGCCACACTGGGAGCCAGGCGGGGTATTACTAACTGGAAACCTTGGTGCCATCTCTGTCTCTGCGTGATAAGCATTTGGAGACATCTCGTCAGTTTCTCCACTTCCATGGTCAAGGAATCGAGTTCGAAGCTGTTATCAGCAGGAGATACATGGTGGGTACCCCACCCCATAACAGATGCAGTCGGATATAGGTCAGGGCCCGTACTTGCAGGCGTGGCCTTCATAAAGGACTGTTTTGAATTCCCGGATCTCTCTCAACAGTTCGCCCCATTGTGACATATCTTTTCCTTGTCAGAGCACTCATTGACTGCCAACCTCTGCCCTGAACTTCACTTGATGGGTCACCCTCAGTCACTCGGGTCGTGCCGCAGCTATTGGTGCAGGTCCCTCCGAGGTGGTCTTTCTCAACTCCTCGAATTTCTCTCATTAACTCATCATAGGAGGGTGGGATTCCAGTCGATCTGCCAGGTGTAACTGAAGCAACAGCAGTTCTGAGAAGGGGCAGACTAAGGGATCCTGTCCAGCCTGGTTCGGTCCAGTTCAATCGCTGGCAAACTACCTTTTCTGAGGCATTCTTGCAACAATTTTTCCAGCCGAGATACATACACAGACAACAACTCCCCTTGGTACTGTTGTGCATCTCTTACTCTCCACCATAGGTCCTCATCAGAATCTGGGCTCCCATACACATTCTCAAGGCCTCAAGATAGGCCTGTGCAGTCGCTCAGGGTTACTGGCCCGCTTGCTACGGATGGTAGCCAGGGCAGGACCTCGAGGCTCTCACTAACCCTCTTTCGCTTTTCACCTTCCGAGCATTGCCATTCTAGCACTTGGGGGCAACATAGTCTATCCAGGTCTCCCAGTCATCCTCCCTTGGGGGTGGGGAGGTGCCAGAGAAGATCCTCAACCTTGGTAGAGTCGTGACTAATGGCAGGTGCAGAAATAGGAGTCTGCATTGGTTCAGCCACCATTACGGGCACTGGAGCAGGAGAGGGTGTTGGGGGAGGAACACCCCCAGGTGGAAAGAATAGTTTCTTCAAGTCCTCCACAGTTTTCCCCTCTCCCAGCAACCATTCAGCAAATTTCTCCTCAAAAGTTTCAGATAGTGGTGGGGGCTGATTCCCCCCCGGGTCTTTACTGTCCTTAGTTATCACTCTCCAAGCAGTGAGGGCTCCCTCTGGGGTAATGGTCTGTGGCACTTTGGAGCTATCTATGGGATCCTTAAACTCTACTAGGGCCAGGAAAGTGTGGGTGAGCAGATTAGCATGCCGACCCACCACCACAGGGTTTGTAAACCTTCCACCTTGGAAAGTACTCCCTGCACAGTGTCCGTATTGATACCCAGGGGATGTCCAGGATAAGCATAGCATTTGGGGTCGATCTCCTCCCAGTACACCACTCCACCAGCCGGTGCACAGCCACTTCTGTGGGTACCCATTTTTTCTTAACAGTGGTTCGTAATATGGCCACTAGAGGCACACAATCCCAGCGGTGAGCCTCCAAGATGTAAACCCTAGATGGGCGCTGTCCCAGGGCTACTACCCTGCCTGATTTGCCACTAACAGGTTGAGGGGCCTGGATCCAATGGCGGTGCCCCACCCAGAGGTCAGGGTTTGCAATAGTTAAACTAACTTGGTCACAGCCCTCTGGGACACTGCAACCCCTTCTTCCCACTAGTGCCCACACATATATCAGGAATTACCTTCACAGTATACACTTACCCCCAGGTCTGGTTCCGGCACTGGGACCTCCTGTGAAATGAGATACAGTGCAACAATCACAGTACAGTACTTTAACATAGACAAATACCTCAGGCAGTATAACTTTGCTGAACAAGCAGCTCTGATTTATTTAGGGGATATAACAAGGACAGGGGAAATCAGGTTAATTAGCTTATCACTCTAATAATTACCTATGGCTCTGTGCACAGGCCTATCCCCTATCAGTTACTGTCCCTGGGTACCCAAGCCCTGATGGCTAGTCCAAACCGTGGCAGCTGGTAGGGGCCCTTTCACCTGGAGAAAAGGAGAATTAAACAGTCAGCAGTACAGTAATTCCATTTGGATTTAATGTGGCAATTCAACAGGAGCAACCTGAATTAGTACTCACGACCTCCAAATAAGATAGGGTCCTTCAATGTCAGCAGGGCTCACTTGAGGCACTAAACCTCTTCACACATCCATATAAAAGAAAGTACTATACCAGGCAGGCTGCATCTGTATCCCGATCGCAATTACTGCACAATACCGGGAGAACACAGCAGATTCAGTTCTGACAGACCGAGTGCAATTTTCAGCAATTCTTCCAGTCTTCTACAGGGTGAGCCTGGTTTCTACTCTTCAGAGATCCTTTGATTCTTTTCACAGGACTGATCTAGTCCTAACAAGCTGTTACACAAGCTGCAGACCGAACTCTGGCCTTACACGTTTTTGACTAAACTGCACACTGAAAAGCACAGGGCTCCTTCCTTCTTCACTGCCAAAGCTCAACTGAACTCCAACTGACGAAACCTGGCACTTCCTTGAGTTCCTCCCAGTTCTTGACTGGATTGGCTGTCACCACAATAGACTGCTGCTGTTGGTCCAAAAAGGCACTGAAGTCTAAACTACATCTCCCAGAGTCACTGCCCATACAATCCTCTTGTGGCTGGCTCAGATTATGAGTCCAAGTTCTGATTCGTCCAAGGCATCATTTAGAGCTAGCTTACCCCACACTGATTGGTCCAGTTCAGCAGTTCAAAACTAGAATGGGGAACTAGCAGACACAGTTCTGACTGCAAAGAAAGTCATGTTAGACAAACTGTAATTTCATTATTACTCTAAATAATTTCTGGCAAACAGTTACATCTTTCAGATAGGTTCCTTGCTCCTAGTGACTGCAAAATGAAGTGAATTGGCAGCAGCTCGAGTGGTACTCAGAGAAGCACACAGTCCCCCATACAAACTAATTATGTCTGCAAGCAGACAGCTCTTAAAGAGACAGTACCAGAGGCTCTAAAAACACTCACTGATAAATGGCTTAAATGCCAAACACCATTCAGGCTTGGAGCATTCAAGCAAGCTCCTGGAAGTCTTTGGGAACCCCCATTTGCAGGGGTTACACCCTTCCTGGTCTGGGAAAGCTTGGCGTCCGCGTCAAGGTACCCCATAAGTTTCAACTGCAACCATATACATTTGCATTAGGCTCGACATGTAATCATCAGTCAATATATCATTTTACCAAGAACACATTTCTGAAACATTGCAGTCGTCACTCTTACACAGTATTACATACACATTGCTACCATCAACTTCAAGTTACCTCTTGTACATGAAACCTGAAGAGAGGGCCCTTCCTATCAGTTACCTTGGGCTGATGGGGCAAAGGCACCATACTTAGAGGGAACACAAGTAACTTGGAGTTAGCACTGATGCTCAGTTTGGGCAATGAGCCTGGGAGACATACACCCTTTATGGACAACATTGAGAGGCAAGTCCACAGGCCTCCCAAGTGAATCTTAACTGAGGTGCACCACAGGCTTTACAGCTCGACCAGTCTTTCTAGGGGGAACTGTTATAGTCTCTGCACTCTGAGCCTCATTTCAGCATTGTCCTCACTTGTCAGGGAGTCTCCATGTGGGGTAGAGAGGCTGGAACCTGGGGCACTTTCAGCTCCAGGAGTTACAGTTTTGAGTCCACAACATTTGGCTCGCATGGAGAGCTTTCGGACACTGGCAGTGGACTGTCAGGGCACTCAAAATACTCTTCTTGTTCGGGTGTATCACCAGTCTGCCCCAATCTATCATTTTCCTCCCTGAAAGCTCAAACAGTTCAACCATGCACAATGATTCCATTTCATCTGATCTGATGCTTTGCACTTCACTTTCTGGGAGCATTGGCTCCAGGGATGAAGTTGGGGCTTAGACAGTCCAGAAGGCCCAGCTTTGTCTCCAGTATTGACTAGGGATTGCCCCGAACAATTGACTCAGTTCGTAAGAAGGATAGTATTCAAAGTCACTCTCACTTTCTTCCGATATGGACTGACAGTCATGCTCAACTGGGACTTGTGGAGGGGAACACTTTAACTTTGCTTCTGTAGGTGCAGACTTTCTTGATCTTTTCTTAGCAGCAGCTCTAGTCACTGGTCCAGAGGGGCATCTTCTAGGGCTCAGACTCAATTAAGATTTGTCCAATGGGCAGTAAATGATTTCTATGCATTGTTTTACATCTTTTGAATTATTCTCAGGCCTTACTTTGTACACTGGCAGATCATCTAGTTTGCCCACTACAATGTGAGGGAGATGGTGCCATCTGTCAGCAATCTTGTGCTTGCCATGCAGTCCCAGATTTCTTAGCAATACCCGATCCTCCTCCTGGAGTTCCTGTGCTTTCACCTTTTTATCATACCTTTCTTTGTTGGCCAGATTTCTTTTGGCAGCCATGGTTTGAGCCAGTTGGTACGCATGAGTTAGCTGGGCCTTTAACTTTTGCACATACTGTAAATAGTTGTCAGCTTGAACCCCATCAGGAGAGACCCCAAACACACATCTACTGGTAGTCGAGCTTCTCTTCCAAACATCAGGCGGTAGGGGGAGAATCCAGTGGCATCACTTTTGGTGCAGTTATAAGCATGTACCAGGGTGCTAATTTGTTGGCTCCATCTAGGCTTGTCCTTGGGTGCAGGGTGCCTAGCATATCTAGCAAAGTGCGTTGAAACGTTCAGGCTGTGGGTCCCCTGGGGTGGTAAGGAGTGGTTCTGACTTTCGCGACTCCCCACAGAGAAAGCATCTCTTTGATCAGACGACTCTCAAAGTCTCTCCCTTGATCAGAATGGATTCTTTGTGGAGCCCCATAGTGAACAAAAGTTTTCTACAAGTACTTTGGCTACAGTGGATGCTTTCTGGTCTTTGGTGGGAAGCTTGGGCATATCTCGTGAAATGGTCAGTGACCACCAGCACATTACTGATATTTCTTTGATCTGACTCCAAACTTAGAAAATCAATACAGACCAGCTCCATGGGTGCACTGGTGGTTATGTTAACAAGGCAGCCCTCTGGGGCAAAGCTTTCCTCTGTAAGCAGCGACTACAAGTTTGAATGTGTTGCTCCACATCAGCCCCCATCTTAGGCCAATAGAATCTGGATCTCACCAAGTCAAGTGTTCTGTCTATACAAGGTGCCCCATGTGGTTGTGCAAGGACCTCAATACTGAGTCTCGAAAGGCAGTGGGCAGCACTAGTTGTTGTTTGTCTACTTGTCCCCCTCTGTCTACTGTTTCTCTGTATAACAGTTTATTGATCAGTTTCAACTTAGGACCTTCTTTGTATAACAGTGCAGTTCTCAAATCAGTGGAGCGTAATTTGGACACATCTTTTCCTGCATAGAGGGCTTCTAAAGCTGCTTTGATCATGGGATCGTGGGATTGAGCCGCCGAATACTGTCATTGTCCAGCTGAGGCAGTGCACCAATGTCTATTGCAGAAAAAGTGGCAATAAGCAGCAGGTATGCAATTCTCAGAGGCTCCCAAGCAATCCACCATGCAGTCCACTGGCGTCTGTGGACATTTGTTCCTCCTGTCAAACTTCCGCAGAGTGCCCGAATGTCAGGTTCTGCCAGTCGGACCCAATCATTCTGGGGAACAGGCCTCCGGGAGAGAGCATCAGCATCTATGTGGTTCAGACCTGCTCGTATTCGAGAGCATAGTCATATGTAGATAATGCAGAAAGCCACCTATGGCCAGTGGCATCCAACTTAGCTGAGGTCTGCATAGGTCAAAGGATTATTGTCAGTTTTACTAGTATTTAGCCCCATACAAGTACTCATGGAATTGGTCAACAATAGCCCACTTCAAAGCTAGGAACTCTAACTTATGTACATGATAGTTCTTTTCGGATGGGGTCAGGCTTCTACTGGCAAAGCCACTGGTCTCAGGCCATTCTCGGCTCTTGGTACAACACAGCCCCCAACCCTTGCAAGCTAGCATCAGTGTGCAGGACGTAAGGTTTTCTTGGATCGGCATAGGCCAGCACTGGAGCATGGGTAAGCTGATATATGATCTCATGAAAAGCAGTCTCACAATCAGGAGTCCAGCGGGCCCCAAATACTTCACTCGGATGAAAATACACTCTTTCAGTCTTGAGGGATGCTGACTTTTGGTATTTTTTGTGGGTTGGGGGATACCCTTGAGTAAGGTTAAGTAAAGGGCGGATCACTCTTGAATAGTCCTTGATGAAGCGCCGATAATAACCACAGAATCCCAGGAATCTTTGCAGTTCTTTTAGATTTTTGGGCTGTGGCCAGGTGGTCAAGGCCTCAACTTTACTTGGGTCGGTCTCTATTCCTCGGTGGATACTATGTGTCCCACATACTTTACTGATGTTTGAAAAATTGACACTTATCAATGGACAGTTTAAGGCCAAAGTCCTCAGTCGGTCCAATACCTTAAATAATCTGCTCTCATGTTCCTCCAGTGAGCTGCCAAACACAATAACATCATCTAGGTATACCAGGCACTCTAGTAAGTTCATGTCCCCCACTGCACGCTCCATCAATCGTTGAAAAGTGGCTGGGGCACCTGAAATCCTTGAGGCATCCTCATGAATTCATAGAAGCCAAGCGGACAGATAAAGGCTGTCTTTTCACGGTCCTCTGGGGCCATCGGGATCTGATAGTACCCACTCACGGAGATCCAGCACAGAGAACCACTTGCTCCCGTTTAGGCAGTCCAAAGCATCCTGAATGCGGGGCATTGTGTACTGATCAGGGATAGTCCGCCGGTTTAAGGTGCGATAATCCACACACATCCTTACTGTTCCATTCTTTTTCCTCACTACCACAATGGGGAAGCATAAGGGCTTCTGGATTCTTGTATTACACCAGCAGCTAACATCTCTTGCAGATGCCGTCTCACATCATCTATGTCAGCAGGTGCCAGGCGTCGAGACCTCTCAGAAATGGTCTTTCGTCATGCGGCGGATATTGTGCTCAGCTCCTTGCACGCATCCTACATCCCATTCCTTTAAAGAAAACACCTGGTCTCTCGGGCAAGCTTCTCACTGATCTTCACTTTCCATTCAGCTGGCAGCGGGAGTCGCCAAATCAAACAAGTCAGGCGTTACTCTGTCATTCTTCCTTGAACTCTTGCTGCTGGGTAGCACTGCAGTGTCTGCACAATGCACATTAGCCAGGATGCAACCTCTGTTTACTCGAATGTCTCTTTCAGACACATTATGAACTTGGACCATTACCCTTCTGGCATAAGCATGGGCTCTAGCGGCAAAATACTGGGCTTGACCAGCAGTCCCTCTGGCAATTTTCCATCGCCTGGTGCATCCAACATTAATATTTTATTCTTAACATCCTTTCTGATACGGACCTCTCCTGTAAGGTACACTGGGCATTTGGCGCCAGGATCAGAGACTCAGGATCCTTCTTCCATACAATTCCGACCGGTTCCTCTGGTTCTGTTTTTCAGCATCTCTCTGTGCCTCATAGGCCTTCTTAATTAAAGCCGGAACTCTTAAAGCTCTACTAGTCTTTGACCCTGTTTTATAACACAACTGTGCCAGCCTTCCAACATATGAGCATTTGTTCCAATCAACAAAGGACACCATCATACAGTCCAGTGGGGGACACACTAAGGCTAGGGTCTCTACTTGTTCGGCCACTCCAGCCACGGAGGTGGGGAAAGACAGCCAAATTCGGATATACCCGGAATAGGGTAGGCTTCTCACTTAACCCCCATACATGCAGTCCTTCTAATGGTTGTAAGGGTATGTCTGACAAATGCTTTGATACCAATCCTGGAACATAATTGTCACTTGGGAGCCACTGTCTAATATAGCTTTGTAGACACCTGTTCACCTTTACAGTGGTCTCCATGGAGGGACCCACTATTCTGGACCAGTCTGGAGAGGCGGTAGTGGGGCCTGGGCAACTGACCTTGCCACAAAAGGCGTGAATTAGCATTTTGGTGCCCTCACTGGGATCATGTCGTGGCACCTCTTAACCACTGATTTCTTCTCCAAGCTCTCCTTGTAGCCTATATGCAACTTTGTCAGTGTCTTTGGGGACTGGCATTCCTTTTCATGTGCCCATCTTTCCCACAATTATAGCAAAACATACTTTCTGGAGTTTGAGCTGGCGAGCTCACACTGGGAGCCAGGGCGGGGAATTACTAACTGAAACCTTGGTGCCATCTCTGTCTGGCGGCGTGATAAGCATTTGGAGACATCTCAGTTTCTCCACTTCCATGGTCAAGGAATCGAGTTCGGAGCTGTTATCAGCAGGAGATACATGGGTGGGTACCCCACCCCATAGCAGATGCAGTCGGATATAGGTCAGGGCTCGTACTTGCAGGCGTGGCCTTCATAAAGGACTGTTTTGAATTCCTGATCTCTCTCAACAGTTCGCCCATTGTGACATATCTTTTCCTTGTCAGAGCACTCATTGACTGCCAACCTCTGCCCTGAACTTCACTTGATGGGTCACCTCAGTCACTCGGGTCGTAGCCGCAGCTATTGGTGCAGGTCCTCCGAGGTCGTCTTTTCTCAACTCCTCGAATTTCTCTCATTAACTCATCATAGGAGGGTGGGGATTCCAGTCGATCTGCCAGGGTAACTGAAGCAACAGCAGTTCTGAGAGGGGCAGACTTAAGGATCCTGTCCAGCCTGGTTCGGTCCAGTTCAATCGCTGGCAAACTACCTTTCTGAGGCATTCTTGCAACAATTTTTCCAGCCGAGATACATACACAGACAACAACTCCCCTTGGTACTGTTGTGCATCTCTTACTCTCCACCATAGGTCCTCATCAGAATCTGGGCTCCCATACACATTCTCCAAGGCCTCAAGATAGGCCTGTGCAGTAGCTTCAGGGTTACTGGCGTTTAGCCTGGATGGTAGCCAGGGCAATTTCCGGAGGCTCTCACTAACCCTCTTCGCTTTTCACCTTCCGAGCATTGCCATTCTAGCACTTGGGGGCAACATAGTCTATCCAGGTCTCCCAGTCATCCTCCCTTGGGGTGGGAGGGTGCCAGAGAAGATCCTCAACCTTCGGTAGAGTCGTGACTAATGGCAGTGCAGAAATAGGAGTCTGCATTGGTTCAGCCACCATTCACGGGCACTGGAGCAGGAGAGGGTGTTGGGGAGGAACACCCCAGGTGGAAAGAATAGTTTCTTCAAGTCCTCCACAGTTTTCCCTCTCCCAGCAACCATTCAGCAAATTTCTCCTCAAAAGTTTCAGATAGTGGTGGGGCTGATTCCCCGGTCTTTACTGTCCTTAGTTATCACTCTCCAAGCAGTGAGGGCTCCTCTGGGGTAATGGTCTGTGGCACTTTGGAGCTATCTATGGATCCTTAAACTCTACTAGGGCCAGGAAAGTGTGGGTGAGCAGATTAGCATGCCGACCCACCACCACAGGGTTTTGTAAACCTTCCACCTTGGAAAGTACTCCCTGCACAGTGTCCGTATTGATACCCAGGGGATGTCCAGGATAAGCATAGCATTTTGGGGTCGATCTCCTCCCCAGTACACCACTCCACCAGCCGGTGCACAGCCACTTCTGTCGGGTACCCATTTTTTCTTAACAGTGGTTCAGAATATGGCCACTAGAGGACACACAATCCCAGCGGTGAGCCTCCAAGATGTAACCCCTAGATGGCGCTATCCCAGGGGCTACTACCCCTGCCTGATTTGCCACCAACAGGTTGAGGGGCCTGGATCCAATGGCGGTGCCTCCACCCAGAGGTCAGGGTTTGCAATAGTTAAACTAACTTGGTCACAGCCCTCTGGGACACTGCAACCCCCTTCTTCCCACTAGTGGCCCACACAATATATCAGAATTACCTTCACAGTATACACTTACCCCAGGTCTGGTTCCGCACTGGGACCTCCTGTGAAATGAGATACAGTGCAACAATCACAGTACAGTACTTTAACATAGACAAATACCTCAGGCAGTATAACTTTGCTGAAACAAGCAGCTCTGATTTATTTAGGGATATAACAAGGACAGGGGAAATCAGGTTAATTAGCTTATCACTCTAATAATCTCATTTATGGCTCTGTGCACAGGCCTATCCCTATCAGTTACTGTCCCTGGGTACCCAAGCCCTAGTGGCTAGTCCAAACCGTGGCAGCTGGTAGGGCCCTTTCACACAGAGAAAAGGAGAATTAAACAGTCAGCAGTACAGTAATTCCATTTGGATTTAATGTGGCAATTCAACAGGGAGCAACCCTGAATTAGTACTCACGACCTCCAAATAAGATAGGGTCCTTCAATGTCAGCAGGGCTCACTTGAGGTACACAAACCTCTTCACACATCCATATAAAAGAAAGTACTATACCAGGCAGGCTGCATCTGTATCCCGATCGCAATTACTGCACAATACCCGGAGAACACACAGCAGATTCAGTTCCTGACAGACCGAGTGCAATTTTCAGCAATTCTTCCAGTCTTCTACAGGGTGAGCCTGGTTTCTACTCTTCAGAGATCCTTTGATTCTTTTCACAGGACGGATTCAGTCCTAACAAGCTGTTACACAAGCTGCAGACCGGAACTCTGGGCCTTACACGCTTTTTTGACTAAAACTGCACACTGAAAAGCACAGGGCTCCTTCCTTCTTCACTGCCAAAGCTCAACTGAACTCCAACTGACGAAACTGGCACTTCCTTTGAGTTCCTCCCAGTTCTTGACTGGATTGGCTGTCACTCACAATAGACTGCTGCTGTTGGTCCAAAAGGCACTGAAGTCTAAACTACATCTCCCAGAGTCACTGCCCATACAATCCTCTTGTGGCTGGCTCAGATTATGAGTCCAAGTTCTGATTCGGCCAAGGCATCATTTTAGAGCTAGCTTACTCCACACTGATTGGTCCAGTTCAGCAGTTCAAAACTAGAATGGGGAACTAGCAGACACAGTTCTGACTGCAAAGAAAGCAGGTTAGACAAACTGTAATTTCATTATTACTCTAAATAATTTCTGGCAAACAAGTTACATCTTTCTAGATAGGTTCCTTGCACCCTAGTGACTGCAAAATGAAGTGAATTACAGCAGC
The DNA here is from genome assembly GCA_016271365.2 of Neoceratodus forsteri. Classification (NCBI taxonomy): domain Eukaryota; kingdom Metazoa; phylum Chordata; order Ceratodontiformes; family Ceratodontidae; genus Neoceratodus; species Neoceratodus forsteri. The sequence continues at coordinate 246,564,084 of CM057451.1, forward strand.
TCGAGTGGTAGGCTCAGAGAAGCACACAGTCCCCTATACAACAACTAATTATGTCTGCAAGCAGACAGCTCTTAAAGAGACAGTACCAGAGGCTCTAAAAACACTCACTGATAAATGGCTTAAATGCCAAACACCATTCAGGCTTGGAGCATTCAAGCAAGCTCCTGGAAGTCTTTTGGGAACCCCCATTTGCAGGGGGGTTACATTATAACTGCACTAATCATGAAATTATTATTGTTTTATATGGCTTCTAATCATTTTTCTTTAAAAAGGCTTTATTAACTGTATTCATTCCTATTTAAAATAGCCTTTATGCTTTTTGTACACAAAATGCACTTATGCACTTTAGACAACACCCCTCCCGGTGTTTGGCATCATTCCAGGGACTGGATGGATGGCAATGGAAAAAGAATGAAGAGAGAGAACTAGTTGGAAGTTTAGTAGGGATAGTAAAGAGCTACACTAGGTGGCCAGCCTAGGGTAGGGGGGAAAAAAGAAGAAAAGCGTTAACTGTTGTGCAACAGAAGTTTTGGTAGCTAGGAAATAAGGAGATAGAAAAGTGGTCCATCAGTCATAGCTGAGGGTGTAGCAAGACTCTGCCACACTCTTTTTGTCCCACAGAGCAAAAAAAAGTCCAGCCCTCTCTTGAATCATAGCTCCAAGGGGGACACTCTGGAACAAGTATCCACCTTCAAATATCTAGGTATACACCTAGACGACACCCTCACCTTCTCTAAGCACATTTACTACATGGTCAAATCTGGCAACACAAAACTGGGTATCCTGTGTCGCCACAGACAATCCATAACCCCAGATTCCTTAAAAGTAGTTACATGCTGCTCAGTACTATCCACTGTAGAGTATGGCCTCATCATCTATGGCAGTGGCTCTGACACCGCCTTAAAGAGGATCAAGACACTACTCAGCAAGGCATGCCGTATGGTCCTAGGGGCCGACCATCTCACCCATACCTGCACCCTATACAGTGATACCGAATGGCTCCCACTCAAAATAAGGGCATAGTACCAGACCTGCCTGCTGGTAAAAAAATCATTACTTGGCCAAACTCCTGACTCAACCTCCTCCCTGTTCAAATACGGGCATTCCAGTGTCAATACTAGAAGCGCGGCTGAAAGTGGGCTCCTAGTGCCTTTTAAGCACACAACACTGGCTCACAGATCCATCTCATATCGAGGACCCAAATGGTTCAATGACCTGCCCCCTGCGCTCCGCAACTGTGGAAAACTCATCAATTCAAATCTGGTCTCAGCTCGCACCTTGCACTTGAAAATGTCTGTTCCTGCTATACGTAACTCGAGCTAGTCTAAAGAACATTAATAACATGCCCTCAGCTGCCTTTGGCCAACCCCCACTCCACCTGTAGCACTCCTCCCATACCTGTCCTACCTCTCCCTCTTTCCCCAACCCCTCCCCTATCCTTACCCACACCCCTGTCCCTCCCACTCCCCACTTCTCTGCCCTGCACCCATTTGACTATACCATGACAAAGCCTTCTCTGGCTGCTTCTGCCCCTCTAGACTAGGTTTGCTGGCAAAGGCACCTGAGCTTTTTTCTTCTAGATTTACTTGTAAGGACAGAGCAAGAAACAACATTATCAGAGCAAGGAAAAAGATTAAGGCTCCTTTTGGCTAGGTGGATTTTCTTGTGTGTTACTGTTTTTAAATAAATAAATACAATTTATTTTGTGCTCACAGGGTTTTGTTACTGTTCTTTGCTTACATTTTACTGCTTTATTGTTCTCTGATTCAAATTGCTGTTGCAGGGTATACTTTCTGCTGCATTATTACAGGGTGTGCCTACAGGTTTGTTACTGTTTTGTGCTTAAAAATTACTGCTGTAATTTTGTCTGAATCAAATTGTTTTTTGCAAGGTATATCTTCAGTTAAAGTGTTCTGCTGCAGGTTGTGCTTACAGGTTTTGTTACTTTTTTACTGCTTTATTTTTCTCTGTAGTAAAGTGTTTTTTGCAGGGTATATCTTCTGTGAAATTGTTACAGGCAGTGCTTACAGGTTTTACAGTTTTATCTATCATTAGGCTAAGCTTTCAGGGCTAATCACAGTAGCACATACGAGATACAGACTGAGGGATAGCGGCTGCATTTGTTGTTGGTTGATTGTTTCTGCTCTTACCTCCTTGTTTCTTTCGTCCGTGGTACTTTTTCACCAGGGGAAGGGCCTGACCACCCACCCCATCCCCAACCACCCCATGCTACACTGCTTTTATAGAGCAGCACAGTCCTGACATTTCTTATAGCAAAGCAGGAAGGGGAGGATCAGAGGGGTATCCACACAGTAACCTCACTTACAGGGGCACAGTTAGTTTAACTTGCTATAAAAAGTTATACAAAAACAAACAAAAAAAAATCAAACTTTTGCTTTCAATTTCCTTCTAATTACTTGGACCAGGTTATAAACTTGGCAACTTACGTGCCTCAAATCGCATCTTCAGGAGGAAATATATCACAAGAACCACCCACTGTTTCCCCAACATCTAACTGAAGCACCTCGACCGCAGAGGGTAGTTGGTCTGGGAGGTTGGCAGGTGGTTAGAAGGGGCAAATCGGGTGCCCCATCACTCAGTGCTCACCAATGTATCACCTCCACAAACCATATAAAAACTACTAACAGGTATCTGCCTCTGTCTCTGTAATCAAACAAAGAGGCAGAGGACACTGCAGAGCAGGACACTGCAGCACAGGAGCTAGCACTACAAAACTCACCCAAAACAGGGACCAAAACAAAAAACGCAAAAAAGGAAATCCAAAACACTTCTGATCATAGGAGACTCCATGATTCGGGGAGTTGATACCTACCTCCAGCCGAGGGTAATTGTCAGATGTCTCCCAGGTACATCAGCGTGGAGAGAGACTGACTGCATTGCTAAAATCATGCAGGAAGCAGGAGAAAACATTGACGTACTGGTACACATAGGGACAAACGATCTCTCCAGACGGTCAGATGTGGAGACCAAGGAACACCTGACCAGGCTGGGAGACAAACTGTCATCCATTTCGTCCAGCATCTCCTTCTCTGAGATCCTACCGGTCTGGTAGGGGGGGGCAGATGGACGGAGGGTCCGAGAAGGGGAGATAGAGGAGCTAAACATGTGGCTCAAGGGCTGGTGCCAGGAAAAAGGACACAAATTTGTAGGTAACTGACAACAGTTTGGGGAGCGAAAGTTCTTTAAATTCAAGTGGACTGCATCTGACTAAGGAGGGAGTCAGTGCATTGGGGCAGAAGCTTGATGTCCTTGCAGAATATTTTAAACTAGCAAATGGGGAGAGGAGTGCAGCACCCGATACATCGGACAGGAAGATTATTTCTCCCTCCTCAGCTAGTGATCAATCAGGAGTTCAGCATGTTTGTAGTTCATTTGCATCACCAGGTAAGGAAAAAGGTCTGGCTCCCCATATAACACGCAGGGGAAAAGCTGGACCTCGCCCCACAACTAACGCACCAAAATATGGCCAATGGAATATCATGTACACACATGTCTGCAGTCTGGGAAACGAGATCCCAGACCTGGAGGCAACAATGACAGAGGCTAAACTGGACATAGTAGCCATGAGCGAGACATGGTTCACCAGTAACCACACTTATGAGTCTTCAGTACCAGGCTAGGTACTGTTCAGAAGAGACTGAGGTGCAAAAAGGTGGGGGTGGCTCTTTATGTCAATGAAAATATCAAAGATACAGAAATTCACAATACACATAAGTAGCCAGAAGAACTGTGGGTCACCCTGGAAATGGGACAGCCATACGAACTGGGGTTGTCTACAGGCCTCCAGACCAGAGGGAGGACACAGACACATTAGTGTTAGAAAATATACAAAACATGACAGCTAAAGGGGAGGTTCAGATAATGGGAGACTTCAACATGCCAGATACAGATTGGTCAATACCAGCAGGAACATCCGCCAGAACTAGACACATAGTGGATTCCCTGCAGGGGGAGGGCCTCAAACAATTGGTACAACAACCCACAAGAGACATGGCTATCCTGGATCTAGTACTGACTAATGGGGAAAGGATCACCAATCTCCAGGTAGAAGGACACCTGGGGGCCAGTGACCATCACATGGTATTGTTCAATTTGTGGCCACTTGAACTAAATCATCCCATTCCAAGGCAAAAATATGGGACTTCAGAGGAGCTGACTTTGATAAGATGGCCAACAGAGTTAAGCTAGCCCTGGCAAGAAGAAATATAGGTGAGGGGGATACAGGCAAAGTGGGCAAGCATTAAGGATGCAATACTTGAAGCAACATCCCATTGTGTTAGGGAGAAAATCAAGAGCAAAAGGAAGAAACCCCTTTGGTTCTCAAAAACAGTAGCAGAAAAGATCAGATCCAAAAGGTTGGCCTTCAGGAAATATAAGGGAACGCAGCAAGACGCACATAGGGAGGCATACCAAACTTCCCTAAGGGAAGCAGGGAAGGCAGAAAGACAGGCAAAGGTCTAAACCAATTAAACACTAACATGAACAGTAAAAGAAGGGGACAAGACTTTCTATAGATACATTAGTGAAAGGAGAAAGTCCAGAGGGGGTATTGCTAAGATCAAAGGGGATGAGGGGAAGTGTGTGGAGGAGGGCCAAGGGAAAAGCATCTATTCTAAATAGATACTTCTACTCAGTATTTACTGAGGAGAAGGTAGGGCAGGGCCCACAGCACCATGGACACAGAGGGAGGGAGGTGTGCACATGTCCCTTCACAAAAGAAAGGGTCCTACAAGAGCTCGGTAAGCTCAGGGTGGACAAGGCAACTGGACCTGAAGGCATACATCCCAGGGTACTAAAGGAGCTAAGGGTGGAAATAGCAGAGCCATTATCAGAACTGTTTGGTGAGTTTATTAGCACAGGAGAGGTCCCAGAAGACTGGAGAAGGGCTCATATGATCCTGCTCCACAAGAGTGGCAGCAGGGAGGAGGTAGAGAACCACAGACCAGTCAGTCTTACCTCAGTAGTGGGCAAGATTATGGAGGCACTCCTTAAGGAAAGGATAGTGCAACACCGGGAATCCATAGGAGCACAGGATCCAAGACAGCATGAGTTTACAACAGGAAGGTCCTGTCAAACTAATCTCATAGATTTCTTTGACTGGGTAACCAAAGTGGTGGACCAAGGGGGTGCAGTTGATGTCGCCTACCTTGACTTCAGCAAAGCTTTTGATACTGTTCCACATAGAAGATTGATTAATAAGCTGGGTAGGCTCAGGGTGGGTCAGAGGTTGGTCAACTGGGTGGCAAACTAGTTGGCGGGCAGAAAACAGAGAGTGGTGGTAAATGATATACAGTCAGAAGAGATGCAAGTCACAAGGGGGTACCTCAGGGATCAGTTCTGAGGCCAGTTCTCTTCAGCATCTTCATCAGTGACATTGCAGATGGACTGGAGGGTAAGGTTTGCCTGTTTGCTGATGACACCAGGATCTGCAACAGTCTAGATGATTCTGATGGGGTGGGCTGAATGAGAAGAGATCTCGAAAAACTGGCAAAATGGTCGGAAAAGTGGCAACTAGGGATTAACGCAAAGAAGTGCAAGATCATGCACATAGGGAAGAGAAACCCTGAAGCTGCCTATGGGTTGGGAGGGGAGTTGCTGGCTATCACAAGGGAAGAAAGAGACTTGGGCATCATCATCACAGATGACCTGAAATCATCCAAGCAGTTCACTAAAGCAGTAGGTAAGGCTAGAGGGATGTTGGGGTGTATCAGTAGGGGTATTACAAGTCGTAAGAGGGAGGTAATAATCCCTCTTTACAAGACACTGGTTAGGCTCCTATGTGAGTACTGCATGCACTCGGAGGCCACACCTGCACAAGGACATTAACAAAATGGAGGCAGTCTAGAGAAGGGCAACCAAATGGTGCAGGGACTGCATCAGAAAACATATGAGGACAGATTAATGGAGCTCAATATGTATGCCGTAGAGCAAAGGCGGGAGAAAGAGTTGATATGATCGAAACATTCAAACATCTTAAGGGCATTAACAAGGGTGAAAGAGTCTAACATGTTTCAATATAAGAAAAATAGCAGGACAAGAGGACACAGCATGAGATTAGAGGGAGGCCGATTAAGGGGTAATGTAAGGAAGTTCTTTTTCACAGAAAGGGTGGTGGATGCATGGAACAGCCTACCTCAGGAAGTGTTGGATATGAATAAAGTGCAGGGCTTCAGACGGGCATGGGATAGGCATAAGGGAGCAATACAGATGAGTATGAATAGATAGGCCATTGACAAAGTAAAGGCCTATGGCACATTTATAAGCTAGAAAAAATGGACAGACTGGATGGGCCTTGCGGTCCTTATACGAACATACAAAGAAGCCAGCAGAAGAATGACATTTGGTCTGTCAAGTCTGCTTGTGTTGCAGGGTCCATAGCTTGTGCTACTGTCCCTGCCCCCTCTCTCCACTCCTTCCATCCTCCCTACTCATGACCCTTACCTTCCCCCTATACGTGTCCCAGCCTCTCTTAAAGCTGCCCACTGTATTCGATGAGATTACCTCTTCTGGCAGTGCATTCCAAGTGTCCACCACCCTCTGTGTGAAGAAGTGCTTCCTGACCTCCCTCCTAAACCTCCCACCCTTCAGCATAAGACTGTGCCCCTTCATAGAGATATAGACTTTGATGGCAGATAAGGACCGCTTGGCCCACCTAGTCTGCCCATTTCCCTACCTACAGGATAAGATGCAGATCCTAGTTAACCAACAGCCTATTTCTTCCTACCCCCCCACAAGAATTGCCTTATGTCTGTCCCATGCATTCTTGAATTCTCCCACAGTTTTAGACCCCACAACCTCCTCAGGAAGGCTGTTCCATGTGTCCACCACCCTCTCTGTGAAAAAATACTTCCTCACATTGCCCCTGAGCCGTCCCCCCTCTATCTTCAAAGTGTGTCCCCTTGTTCTTGCACATCTCTTTTTCTGAAAGATGCTACCCTCTTAGACTTTGTTCATTCCACTGAGGTACTTAAAAGTTTCTGTTATGTCCCCCCTCTCCCTCCTTTCCTCAAGGGTATACATATTAAGCTCCTTTAGTCTCTCCTCGTATGGCTTCTCTTGCAGATCCTGCACCATTTTAGTTGCCCTCCTCTGGACTGCCTCCATCCTGTCTATGTCCTTGCAGAGGTGAGGTCTCCAGAACCGGACGCAGTACTCCAGATGTGGTCTCACCAACTGTGTGTATGTTTTCTGCTGGTGATGCCTCTGCCTTTACATCCCAGTATCCTCGATCCCTCCCTACTGCCTTCTCACATTGTTTGCTAACCTTAAGGTCATCTGATATGATTACCCCTAGGTCCCTTTCCAGTTTTGTTGTTGTTACTACCTCCCCCCCAAATTGTGTGATCTTCCCCAGGGTTTTTGTTTCCCAGGTGCATTATTTTGTACTTCTTTGCGTTGAATCCAAGCTGCCATACTTCTGACCATTCCTCCAACCTTGCCAAGTCCCTTCTCATCCTTTCCATGCCTCCTTGTGTATCAGCCCTGGTGCAGATCTTTGTATCATCTGCAAAGAGGCATACTTTTCCTTCTAGTCCCTCTGCAATGTCAGTTATAAAGACATTAAAAAGGACTGGACCCAGAACTGAACCCTGCAGTACCCCACTAGTAACCTCTCTTTCTTGAGAGTGGACTCCATTTACAATTACCTTCAGTGACCTGTTGTCCAGCCAGTGTTTTACCCAGGCTACCACCCTGGGACCCACTCCCAGGCTGGTTAATCTGATTGTTAATCTTTGGTGTGGGACTGTGACAAATGCCTTGATGAAGTCTAGGTAGTTCATGTCCACAGCCCCTCCCTGGTCTACTACTTTGGTCACCCAGTCAAAGAAATCAATTAGATTCATCTGACATGACCTTCCTGCTGTGAACCCATGCTGCCTTGGGTCCTATGCCCCACTTTCCTCTAGGTACTCAACAATTCTTTCCTTCAGAAGTGATTCCATCACTTTCCCTACCACAGAGGTCAAACTGACAGGTCTGTAGTTTCCTGCCTCTGTCTTGCTCCCACTTTTGTGAAGGGGAATCACATCTGCCTTCCTCCAGTCCTCAGGTACCACACTGTCCTCCCATGATTTGTTAAAAAGGGTAGTCAGTGGTGTCACTAGTTCTTCCCTTAATTCTTTTAGAATTCTGGGGTGAATTCCGTCAGGCCCCATTGCTTTCTTCACCTTCAGTTTTAGGAGTTCTTTCAGAACCCTTTCTTCTGTGAAAGGACTGAGATCGACCCCCCTATCCAGAGTGCTTCTGTTAATTGGATTAGGCACCTTCCCCTCCTCCTCTTTTGTGAATACTGAGCAGAAGTATTCGTTCAGTATTCCTGCTTTTTCCACTGTCCCTCTCTGCCCACCCACCGTCTTTTCTATTCAGCCTCACTATCTCACCCTTTGTTTTTCTACGCTCTCTGATGTACCTATAAAAGGTTTTATCCCCTTCTTAACTGAGTTGGCTATCTTTTCCTCAGTTTGGGCCTTTGCTATTCTGACTTTCCTCCCTGCTTCCTTCTGCCTTAACTGGTACAGTTCTCTGTCCTGCTCCTTCTGTGTTTCCTTATACTTCCTAAATGCTATCTTTTTCTCCCTAACCTTCCCCGCTACCTCTTTTGAGAACCATAGTGGCTTTATCTTTCATTTTGATTTGTTTATTTATTTCACACAAAGGCTTGTTGCCTCTGTGATGGCAGTTTTGATGTTTCCCCATTGTTGCTCCACCACTCCTAGCCTGTTTGCTAGTGCTTTTCTAAGGCACTCTTCCCATCTTGCCAAAGTCAGCCCTCCTGAAGTCCAGTACCCTCACTTTTGTATGGCTTGACTCTGTAGCTGAGTTTATTGTGAACCACACTGTTTGGTGGTCAGTGTTATGGTTGCCGCTCAGCTTAAATAGACTCTCCTTATCAACCTTATTTATCCCTTTCAAGTACTTGAAGGTCCCAGTCATGTCCGCTCTCTCTCTCTCTCTCTCTCCTGTCTTCCAGGGAGTACATGTTCAGTGCCCTCAACTTCTCCTCATATGCTTTACCCTGCTGACCAGCTTTCATCTTTGTAGTCCTCCTCTGGACCTTCTCCAGCAGGTTAATGTCCTTTTTCAGGTGTGTACACCAGTACTGAACTCCATACTCTAGATGCAGCCTTACCAATGACCTGTACAAGGGCAGTATAACCTCCTCTCTCCTACTACTGATCCCCCTAGATATGCATCCCAGCATCTTGTTTGCATTTGCTACTGCTTTCTTGTACTACATGGAGTGTTTCAGGTCACTAGTAATCATCACTCCCAGGTCCTTCTCCTCCTCTGATGCAGATACTCAGACTCCACCCAGGTAGTACTCTGTCCTAGGATTCTTGGCTCCAATATGCATAACTTTGCATTTCTTGTCATTGAAGCAAAGCTGCCAGTTCCTGGACCACCTCACTAGCTTTTCCAGATCTTCCTGTAGGTCCTGTATCCCTTCAGCTGTGTCCACTCTCCCACAGAGCTGTCATCCGCGAATAGGCACATTTTGCCCTTAATGCCATTTCCAATGTCATTGATGAAGACATTGAACAACACCGTCCCAAGCACTGAATCCTGCAGGATCCCACTGGTTACCTGTCTTGTGCCAGATAACTCTTCCCCTTACAACCACCATCTGGGTTCTGTCCTTCAGCCAGTTTTTCACCCATCTAGCCATCTTTTTTCCAACCCTGAGATCCACCAACTTCCTAATCAACCTTTTGTGGGGCACAGAGTCAAAGGCCTTGCTGAAATCAAGACAAGAGCATGTCCACCATTTGGCCCTGTCTACTGTCTTAGTGACACAGTCAAAGAAGTCAAGCAGATTTGTTTGACACAATCTCCCCACCATGAACCTATACTGCCTCGCATCCTGGAGACCATGCTCCTCTAGATATTCCACCAACCTTTCCTTAATATGGTCTCCATGAGTTTGCCCACAATGGAGGTCAGACTGACTGGTCTGTAATTCCCTGGGTCATCCTTGGGACTGCTTTCGTGGAGCGGCACTACATGTGCTGTTCTCCAGTCCTGTGGTACTAAGCCAGTTCCTTTAGTACCCTTGGATGTACTTCGTCTGGGCCTGGTGATTTGTCCACCTTAAATGCCAGCAGCCCCTCCCTCACTCTATCCTCCTCTGTCACTACATCTGTGTTCCGTTCCCTTCCTGCTCCTCTTTTCCTTCCTGAAGGCACTGGTCCATCCTTTTCTCTGGTGAAGACGGAACAGAAGTATTAATTTAGTATCTCTGCTTTTCCTCTATTATCCTTCACCCACTCCACCCCTTTCTTAAGCCTAACAATCCCTTTCTTTTTGTCCCTTTTCTCACTTATATAGCGAAAGAAAGTCTTCTCCCCCTTCTTAATTCCTTCAGCTATCTGCAGCTCCTTCTGTGCCTTTGCTCGCCTGACTTTCTTACTTGCCTCACTAGCCAACCTTAGGTAATTTTGCCTATCCACCTCTCTCGGTCTTCCTGAATTTTCTATAGGCCAATCTCTTTTCATTACTGCCTGGGCAACCGCAGAACTGAATCAGCTGGGCGCTTCGGCCCTTGTGTTCTTACCCCTGAGCCTAACACACTTATCTGTGGCAACCATTATTCCTTCCTTAATGATGGACCACCTTCAGTCCACCCCCTATATCTGCTCTGATGCCCACCAGATTTATCTGCCGCAAACTTCTATGTTTCTGTGTTTCCACTGCACCCTGAGGCCTCCTCCTATCTTTAATACTTGGCACTTATACAAGGGCTGTACCACACTTTTAAATGTTGATTATTGCTGCATCCTACAAGTGGTAACTCTAACTCTGCATCCTTTAAAATTGTGTAATGTTTTCTTTCTTTGTCAACAACTGTATTCCTGCAGTGTTAACTTATTTGATGGCTTATTTACCTACTTGATGTGTTACCGATGTACTGTATTGTTTGTATTGTATTGTATTATATTGTATTGTACTGTCTTTCTCTGACTTGGGACCTTTGTAAACGAGCCACTGGCTCAAAGGTATTAATCTGAATCTGAAATAAATAAAATAAACAACTTCAGTAATAATGGCAGACATGTTCAAACTATGGGAACAGAAATGGGCACTAGGATGGCTCCACAGTTTGTCAACCTTTTCATGGCAAATATGGAGGAGGATTTCCTAAAACAATGTACACACAAACCACTTGCTTATTTCCATTATATTGATGATTTATTGATAATTTGGACAGAGGGGACCTGCACACTCAAAGAATTCCATCAGGAAATTAACACCCATCTGTTAAACTTTCCCTGAAGTACTCTGACACCAGTGTTAATTTCTCACCCCAGGAATTCTCCAATATTCCTAACTCTTCCAGTCAGCCTTTACGATAGAACTGCCTGGAGATAGAACATATGCTAATGATGGAATCATCATTGGTTCATGCCACTTTTCAAATGCTGCCCTTGTCAACTGCCTATATTCTAATGCTTCAGATTTCATTTTCCGCCTGCAAGACCAGATGCCTTGGAGATCTCTCCTCATCGATCATTGTCTAAACTTCAAAAAATATAAGTATTTACTTAATTCTTTTGTTTGCTTGTGTGCATGCGCAAGAAACATGTGGCAGCTTAGGACAGAAGCGGGTTGTGGAGGTGAAGCACTGTGGCGGCCAATGCTGGCACTGCATTTGTGGGCTTGGCAGTGTTCACCCAGTGCAGGCCCAGTGTCCTGATGACAATGGTTCTGCTGAAGTGCCACCAAGTTGAAATGATTTCACCGCCACAATCATGGGTCACCTAGCCACTGCAGCATGAGCCATTCTGCTGCAATGAGGGAGCGACCCATCATTGCAGGGCGGTACCTTGCCTGGTGTAACATTCCCGTCAACATGGCAGGGGCATAGCCGCTGCCTCAGAGCCCCATGAAAGCTGAAGGGGGTGTCCAATCCCCCCTGTTGGCATGCCCCCGACCCAGTTCATTTGCAGACGGGGGAGCCCACTCCCCTTCGGCATAATGTTCCCCCCCATTTGTTGTGTACCGAGAGGGTGCCCAATCCCCCTCAGCATCATGCCCCACTCCCAAAGAGTCTTTCTTTGCCGATGGGGGGGCGCAGTCCCCATCGGCTTCAGTCCCCCTCCCCAAAATGCAGGTGGCACACTGGGAGCCCACCCCAGTGTGCAAAAACAAACCTGAAAAAAACCTTCCCATGACATCCTTAGTTTCATTTGTGTCCCTGAAACAAAGAAAATGGTTCCTTCGGTCCCTAGTGCCCCTACTCCCAACCCACACCCACCTCTGTACCCCACCTCCCACATCCCCTCACCCCTTACTTCCCTCGAGCCTCGCACGTGTGTTCTTCGTGGATAGAGAACACGTCTGCACTCTTCAAAGCCGACCGCGAACTGAAGAAATGCCGGTAAGCTGTACAATGGCATAAATAGGGTTTTTTCAACTTATGAAGATAATTCGGCAATGTTTTTCGAATTTTGGCACCACATTTTCAACATGGGGTTATTGGGACCCCTCCTCATGAATTCAGTCACTGTCATGGCGTTATTCGGTCCCGAAAGGTGATTTTGCGGTCACTGCGCAGAATCACCTTTTGGGACAAGTTAACAAAATGACAGTGCCACTGTTCATGAGGTGGGCTCTCAAAAAGCCTATGTTGCAAATTTGGTGAAAAATATCCCCAAAATGACTGTTTTACGAGTGTGCGTTGTGCAGTTTCCACGCACACGCGTAACTTCGCAAATTTGTAATATTTTCACTCCAGATTTTCAACATTGGCATTTGTCCATACCTTCTCATGAACAGTACTGCTGTCATTTTTCACATCCTGGCCGAAATGTGTTTTCGCACTTTTGGCGCAGAATAGCACTGTCACTGTGGGAAATCAGTGTTTGGGACAGAGTAAGAAAATCAGTGACTCTGTTCATGAGCAGAGGTCCTAAAATGCCTATGTTGAAAAGTTAGTAACAAACGTCCATAAAATGACTATGTTACGAGCGTGCATTGTGCAGTTTCCATGCACCCTCGTAACTTCGCAAATTTGTAGTATTTTCACTCCAGTTTTTCAACATTGGCATTTTTTCAACCTCCTTATGAACAGTACAGCTGTCACTTTTCACATCCTGGCCTAAATGTATTTTTGTGCTTCTGGCACACAATAGCACAGTCGCTGTGGTAAGTCAGTGTTTGGGACAGAGTAAGAAAATCACAGTGACACTGTTCATTAGCAGAGGTGCTAAAATGCCTATGTTGAAAATTTTGTGACAAAAGTCCATGAAATGACTGTGTTACGAGTGTATGTTGTGCAGTTTCCACGCACCCTCTTAATTTCACGCATTTGTAATATTTTCATTCCAGATTTTCAATACCGGCATTTTTTTCACACCTCCTTATGAACAGTACAGCTGTCATTTTTCATATCCTGCCCGAAATATGCGTTTACACATCTGGCGCAGAATAGCATGGTTGCTGTGGGAAATCAATGTTCGGGACAGATTAAGAAAATCATAGTGACAGTGTTCATGAGCAGAGGTCACAAAATGCCTATGTTGAAAATTTGGTGAAATAATTCCACTAAATGGCTATTGATACGGCATCGTTCACGCCAATTTCGCATCACCTTCGGATGTTCGAGCATTTTCAATATTTTCACTGCAGATTTTCAACATAGCAATCTCTTCAAACCTCCCTACGAATGCTACAGCTGTCATTCTTCACATCCTGCCCGATCTGTGTTTTCGTACATCTGGTGCAGAACGCCACAGTCGCTGTGGGAACTCAAAGTTCGGGACACATTAACAAAATCACAGTGCCACTGTTCATGAGAAGAGGTCCCAAATGCTTTCGTGAGGTGTGGGTCACAAAAAGGCCGTGTTGAAAATTTGTAGTGCAAATACCAACAAACGCTTGGGGCATTACAGTTTCTAACCATAACGTCCCACCCTGTACAAACTGACAGGCATCAGGGGTGTGCCTTTGGATTGCTGACTGTAATGCTCATGCCATTCCACCCCCACCCCTCTACCCTGCAGCCAGTGACAGGTATCGAGGTATGCCTTGGACTCTTCGGCCCCAGAGTTTACTCCATTCTCCTATACTGCACCCATTTCAGCGTATGTCCTTATGGAATGGGGTGACTGTAAAGCCGATCACCCTAAGGCACACCTCAATACTTGTCGGTATCTGCAGGATAGTGTGAGGTGAAATGGCATGAATGTTATGGGCAACTACCCAAATGCGTACCCCAATGCCTGTCCGTCTCTGCAGGGTGGGGGTGGCATTGGCGTCAGTTCAGTACTTCACTGCCATTCCTATCCTGCATCTGTCTAACTCCTGCATTCCCAATGCTAATACCAGCAAGCAAACATTTGGCATTGACAAATGCTTGTTTCCTTTTGCTGCCTTTATCTCCTGTATTTATTTAATAAACTGCTAGTTGGTAAGTTTTTTGTTGTTTTTCTCGGTTTCTCCTGGTTTGGTATAACTGAGGAGAAAATGGGACCATTTTAATTAGATCTTATCTGTTTCAGTCTTCACCATTCATCCCTGGTGGGTTCTGGCTGGAGGAGCCTGACCCCACAGAAACATTTTTTTTTTCTAAAACGGGAGGAGCCCGTGCCGTGGACGGCGCCATCCTTGAGGCCGACTCACTGCATAGCGCTCTTGGGTTGGCCGGTATCTGAAACTGATTCCTCCTCTACCCCAGTTCTGCTTCTCGCACCGTCAAGTGAGCATGACCTTGTGAGAGAGTGATTTGAGCTATGACATCGTGGCCTAGTTCATCCGAGTCTGTCCTAGTTCTGCAGGAGTCGTTGCATTCTCGGTGCCATTTTACCGGTAAGACCTTTCCTTGTTTTTCTTCATGCTGAGACATGTTTCTGTTTCTGTGTTTGATTATTGATTTTTCCATCCAGTCATGTTTCGTTCGGTGGACAAAAAGAGGAAATCTTCAGAGGCGGGCTGGCCCTCGATACAGTGGTGTCCCTGTGACCAGCTTTATTCCATCTCAAACCGGCATGATCACTGCCTGACCTGCCTGGGCCCCAGCCACGACATGGACTGTTGCAACGCCTGTTTCTCCATGGACTGCAGAGTTTTGGAACACCGTGCATTGAAAGTCGGCCACACGCTGCCGACTTTTGGAGGATAGCCGCGCACTAGGTTTCCCACCTGATTCTTTATGGGCCGTGGAGGAGGGGGCTTCCATCTCTCCTAGCCTCACCATGGCAGAGGCCCCTCTTACAGTGCCAGAGGCCTGATTGACTCTTCTGGGGGTCAGGCTGGAGGCACCATTCTGGCAATCACCTCCTCAAAGGTGAAGGCTCCCCCGGCATCATGGCCTGTGTCGTCCAGGCCCGGCCTGGATCCTGGTGCCGTTCTTGGCTCCGGTGATCGGGACGGCGCCGTAGGTGGTGCTGGGCCAACTCACAGTGCCACTTGCAGTGCTGGGAGTGTGAACGTTCCGGAGGTCTTCTGGATCCGCTTCTCTTTGGGGGACAATGACTCGGAGGCAGATCCAGACTGGTTTCCTGACTGTTCTGATTCCTGGGACTCTCCCCCACCCAGCACTTCTGTGCCTGTCTAACCCTCTCCTACAGAGCCAGTGGTTTCTGCCGGCGCCGGTGTCAGAGCCACTTGCAGCACTGACGAATCTTCTGGAGCTGGGGCCAACACCAGGAGGTTTACAGGGGTAGGTAGGGCCTCTGGGCTTGGAGGAGGTGAGCCCCCCATTTTGAGTGTCAAGGCTGGGCCACTTCTGGACCTGCTCAGATGTCTAGGGTGGGGGTGAAGGTTCCCTCACCAGCTGCCCTTCAGGAGCTGGTAGGTGAGGTGGAGCCTCCTCGGTTGATCTAGAGGAAGAGGTCCCTCTCTGAGTCTGAGGGGTTGATGGGATAACGTTGGGAGAAGCACCTTTCCCTGGCAGCCCACAAGGGTTTGGGTAGGAGCCACATCACCGGTCCTGTCTTCTCCCCTGAGGTCTCCCGGGGGGGGGTCTTGTTACTCGAGGCTAGGGGGCCACCCTTCTGGACCCACATGACCCTGGTCACCTCACAGGGGGGAATCCCCTTCTGGGCTCAGTCCTGACCATTTCAGTATGGTTGAATGGCCGGTGACTGTCTCGACTGATAGATCCTTCCGGGGTGTTGGATCACCTGTATTGTCCCCTAGCCCTGGCAGAGGATGTCCTCTTCCTCAGAAGCATTTGGCCTCTTTACCTCTGCCTTCCCCTCCCCTTTTCCTGGGCTACTCAGATCCTACAGGGCCTCTAACCTGGGAGCAGTTTAGAGCCACGGTTGCCCATTTCCCAGCGTACGTCCATGGATGAGCAGGTATTTCACCACTCACCCTTGCGGCAGCCAGACTCTGACTCCTTGGACTCATTGGCCTCCTCGTCTTCCTCACCTAAGGAAGAGAATCCTTTCATCCACATATCCTTGGATGCTGATCAGACCTGCTATCGGCATTTCCTTTTGAGGTGGTCAACAAGCTCCACATTTCATGCTTTATTTTATTTATTTATTTGTGTCTAGGATTGCAAAGTACCTTTGAGCCAAGGCTCTTTTACAAAGGTTCCACGTCATGCTGGTTACAGAGTAACAGACACTAAAACATAAAACAGTTACAGGTACATGGTTTTAGACAGTAACTTTGCTTGACAAAATCAGACTGAGTGATGAGTAACTCAAGAAACAATAGGAGGAAGAGGGCAAGAAGGGGAGAGGGCAGAGAGTAGGGGAAGGCATAGGTGTAGAGGGTCAGGGTGAGGCAGCCGAGGGGCCTTGTCAGGACAGACACAGGGCAAGTGCATTAGAAGTTGCATTAAGAGGGGGCAGAAACTGACACCTATAAGGTCAGAAGCTGCGTAGGGAATGAAGATGTTATGGGGTGCAAGCACAGGTGGAGGTGTCAGTTATGGAGTGGCAGAGATTTTTTTTGAACGCTCCAAGCGTTGCTGTGGATGAGGTGTCACTAGAGAGCTCATTCAGCCAACTCGGAGCCCTGTATGCAAATGACCTTTCGCCTTGGGACATGCGGCAGCGGGGGGATTTGAAGGATTTGGGGCTTAGAGCTCCTGGTGTTGCGGTTGGTGATTTTGGGTTTGAGGAGGGTGCTGACTCCTGGTGGTGCCTTTCCCATCATGATTTTCTCAGCAGTGATGCAGGTTTGGTATTTGGTTTGGTTGTTCAGTTGCAGCCAGCCTGTTTTGGAGTAGAGGTCGCAGGTGTGGGTGAGACAGTGGGAACCAGTAACGAGTTGGCAGGCTTGATTGAGGGAAGTCAAAACACGCCTGAGAGATGAGGTTGTGGCAGGTCCATAGATAATGAGACCGTAGTCAATGATGCTGATGATGGAGCTCTGGACAGCTATGGACAGAGCTTCTGGGGTTAGATGTTTCCTATGTCGGAATAGTAGGCCCACCCTGGTGTTGGCTACTTTTGCCACATTATTGATGTGTGGGACATAGGAGAGATTACAGTCGAGGGTGAGGCCGAGGTATTTGAAGGTATGAACTTGTTCGAGGGTGATTCCTTGCTTGATTTTAATGGAGAGCTGATATTGTTAGTGTTTGTTTTGGGAGCTGCAGAAGATCATGGTCTTTGTTTTTTTCTGGTTAAGTATAAGTCTGTGTTTTGTGAAACAGTTTTCGACTGCAGAGAAGGCCTGTTGGAGGTTACCTTGTAGATGGACTGGATCATGGTGGGATGCCAGGATGACAGCATCATCCGCGTAGAGTAGGATCTGTTCAGGGCAGGATTCTGGCAGTGAGTTCAGAAAAAGGCTGAAAAGGAGGGGGCCCAAGATTGAGCCCTGTGGGACACCGGACCGGACTGGTCTTTGGTCTGAGAGTGTGCCAGCAATTCTCACTCTTTGGGAGCGGTTGTCTAAGTAGCTTTTGAACCAGTTCACTGAGTTAGGTGAGAGCCCTGCTAGTCAAAGCTGGGCAAGTAGGAGATTGTGGTTGACGGTATCAAAGGCTTTAGTTAAGTCGATGAAGGTTGACCCAGTAAGATGACTGTTATCGAGTGAGTGATGGATTGCACAAGTGAATTCAGGTAGTGCCGTGGAGGTGCTATGACCTTTTCTAAAGCCATGTTGCTCCTTGCACAGGAAGTTGTGATTGTCTAGGAAGTCGGTGAGCTGGTCTGACACAATCCGTTCTAGGGCCTTGGAGAGTGGAGGTAGGATGGAAATTGGACGGTAATTCTCAGTAGCTGTTTTGTCACCACTTTTATGAATTGGGGTTACTGTGGCAGATTTCCATAAGTCAGGGCACTGGCTGAGGCTGAGGGAGAGGTTGAAAATCCTGGTCAGTGATCGGAGTACTTCTTCAAGTGTGAGTGATAGCAGTCTGAGGTCGAGGGAGTCACTGCTGGCTCTGGAGTTGCAAATGGCTTTGGTAACGTAGCTTCAGACTTGATGCATTTTTACTGCTTCAAAGTAGAAGGGAGGGTGGCTGGGGAGCAAGGGGAACCACCTCATCGAAAAGACCATGTGGGAGTACAGCACTGAGGTCCGTGAAGGTGTCATTGAATGTATCAGCAATGAGTTTCTGGTCAAGTGTAGTTTCACCATTTATGCTGAGTACTGACGGGGGTGATTTAGATTGCTTCCCAGTGACTTCTTTAATGTTATTCCAGAAGTCCCTACTGCTGCCCTAAGAGAGTTAGTGAGAGCATTATGGAAATAGGTGGTCTTCGTATCCAGGATATATTTGGTGCAGTCATTTCGTGCACGTTTATAGTTAGCAATATCAACTTGTCTCCCGCTGTTTCTGGCAATCTCCCAAAGGTGGTCTCGAGCTTTTAGTCATCTGAGTAGGTCTCCGGTGAGCCAGGGGTTACATAGGGATTTGGTCTTGCGCTTCTTGAAGGGTGCAAATATGTTGCATGCTTGGTTGAAGATCCTGATGAAGTGTTCCAGTGCGGTGTTCACATTGGTTGCAGTGAGAATTGGGGACCAATCCTGTTGACGAAGGAAGGTTTTGAGATGAGGTAGCTTGCCTCTACGTAGAACCCAGCTAGTAATGGTTTTGGGGGGGCTTGATGAATTTATTGGACCAGTAGCAGATGACGGGGGAGTGGTCACTAAGTGTGTCAGGGAGGACAGTGGTGTTTGTGATCCTGGTGGGATGGCTTGTTATGATCCAATCCAGAAGGGTACTGGTACCCGTTTTATAGTTTGCGTTTGGCAAGACACAACCCTGAGTGGGCGCTGCACACTTTTATAAGTGAATACAATGTGGTCAACCTGCTGGTGCCTGACTGGCCTCTCCCTTTTGGGAGGCATCGTACCGCACCTGGCAGCATCTGTCAGTTCCCTCCCCAACCCTGATGGACTGCCAACGCAGGTTTAGTGCACCCCAGGGATCTCCAGAAGACCTACCTCACCCCTCTTCAGGTGTGATGCTCCTAGACACTCCCCCTGGGCATAGATACCCGACGCACGACTGGCCCCCAGATGTGGACTCTGCAGAGTTCAACTTCTGGTGGAGGAGAGTCTTCTCTTTCCATTGCAGCACATCAGGCACATCATGCTGCCTATAACAGGCACCTATGGTCCTTGCTAGGACAAATCCTAGCATCTATGTCTGATACAGAGGCAACCAGACAAGCCATTGCCATCTCCGCATGTGTCCTGGAGCTTGCGAGGCACCAAGCAAGGGCATTGTTTGATGCCAGTGAGGTGGCATTCAGGCTAGCGGGGACAGCGATCTGCATCAGATAGACTGCATGGCTTCATCTTTCCCGTTTATCACCCGTGGCTCAGTGTAGAGTGATTGCCTCCTCCTTATGGGGAGCCCACCTTTTTCCCCACAGAGTGAGTCAGGAACTTCAGGGGTGACTTCCATCTCTCAGGCAGAGGGAGACCCCGCCTCACCCTGACCAGTCCTAACTAGGCCTGTAAGGGTCTCCCCCCTCCTGTGTCTCCCCCACAGAAGGCTGAGCGACGTTTCTTCCTCAGGTAGGTACCAGGTTCCCTTTGAGGGGGTTTGGTAATCACCCACCAGTGATGAATGGTGTAGATTGACACAGATAAGATATGAAAATTACATACCTCCATAATTCTTGATCTTTCTGTGTATCTTCACCATTCATCATTGCTTCCCGCCCTCCTTCCTGTCTTGGGTCTCAGAATCTGGGTAGTGCCTCCTCCCTGCTTGCCTTCCCCCAATTGAGGCCAGTTGTGGGTAAAGTTCCACTGGTACCTCCAGGTTCCCTGCCACTTTTTTGAAGCATCAGGGACCCACCATTGGTGGGAGGGCAAACAGGGGCACTTTCCTTTTCCTACTAGGTGTTCTCCTGGGCCCTATTCTCATGTTTCTGGAAGGGGCTCCTTTGCCTAGAGTGATTTGTCTGTACCTGACTTGGGGACAGGTCACCTTCTCTGGCCTCTGGGTTGTGGTATCTTC
The DNA here is from genome assembly GCA_016271365.2 of Neoceratodus forsteri. Classification (NCBI taxonomy): domain Eukaryota; kingdom Metazoa; phylum Chordata; order Ceratodontiformes; family Ceratodontidae; genus Neoceratodus; species Neoceratodus forsteri. The sequence goes on from CM057451.1 coordinate 246,584,485, forward strand.
ATCAGGATGAAATGAGAGTGGGATGGCCCTGGGGGTCCACTAGTGTCCCCTTTGGGAGCTGTGCCTCCTTTCGCTTCTGGTTTCCAGCTCAGTTCTCCTGGACAGGGTCCTCTTCTAAAACAGCATGGATGTGTCTGTAAAGAGAAAAACAGTCTTCAGGTATTCTCTTCTCTTCCAGCTTCGAGATGGAGAGAGCGGCATCCATCTCTAGATCCTCTTGTGAGGAGTCTTTCTGCAGGGGGACTCTACAGTGAGGTGGGATCTGTCCCTACTCCAGGGTAGCTTAAGAACAGGAGTGGGAGACCCTTACTACCCTTTCCTTTTCTTATGCTCTGGGGAAGAGTGCTCTTTAGCCTGGTGCCCTGGCTGTTAATGTCATGTTGAGCCAATCTCTGATTGGTCGTTCTTTTACCCTTCTCAAACCCAGAGGTGTTTCTGTTCTGCGCGTCTTTCTTGGAGCAAGATAAACATTCAGAGATTAAAGGGTAGCTTAGACAGTAGTGCCCCTCTCCCTTCAGTCCCAGAGAGGTCTTGATGGGTCAGCAGGGGGTCTCCCATCTCCTCTCCCCCCCCCCTTCTTGTTCTTTCTATCCTTCCTCACTCTCCCTCCCTCTATACTCTCCCTTTTTTACCTGCCCAGAGACTGGTGCCCCCTGTCCCAGACCCCTAGGTTCACCCTTCTGCCCTCTAGGCCAGCATTATCTCTTCTTCTGTTTATATAATTTCCTTTTTCTATCTCTCGGGCTCCCTTGCCCTGCCCTCTTTCTTTTCTCTGTTCCTGATTTCACTCTCCATCATGCAGAACTGGGGTGGAGGAGGAGTTGGTGTTGGTTTGTGGCCAACCCGCGAGCGCCACGCAGTGCGTTGGCCTCGAGGACAGCACCGTCCACGGCACTGGCTCCTCCCCTTTTAGAAAAAAAATGCTCTCATGGGGTTCTGCTCCTCTGGCTGGAACCCACCTCCACCAGTGATGAATGGTGAAGATGCACAGAAAGATGAAGAATTACAGTAGGTACGTAATTTTCATTTTTGGAGTTTTTTGACTAAAACTCCGTTAGTTTTAGCTTTATTTTTCTAAATTTATTATTTTTAAGTAACCAATAATCCCAGTTACAGAACCGATAACTTTGGTTCCCTTTGCATCAGTTCCCGGTTCCAATTAGAACATCCATCAGTTCTGAACCGACTGCAATCGCAAATAAACATTTAAAATTTAAAACTTTCTTTGCAGTTCCTATTTTTAATTGGTTCTTCATAATGTCAGAGAAACTTAAGAAAAGCACCGGTAAACCTGGGTTCAAAAACTGTACTCAGTGTGGTGAAGTGTTTGCCAAGGCAGACAAACACTCTTTGTGTGTTGTCTGCCTTGGTTATGAACATTTTAGAGTTGATTGTGTAAAATGCTAAACCTTTTCTGAAAAGATGATGGGTAAACATATGGAAAGGCTTAAAAAAAGACTACCTAAAAAGGCTGCCTATGCCTAGGAGTCCCTCAAGCTCTGACCAGCCGAAACCCTCCACTCCTGCGGGTGAAACCGCAGAGCCTGTACAAGCTACTCCTGATACAGGCACCCAGGCTACTGGTAAGAGACGTAATGAACCAGCCGACTGTCTGGTTCCTGCAAAAAAAACCAAGAAAACCAAACACACTGAATCCCCTGCTGAACAACTTTTGGGGACTTCTTCTGTGCCTGCTGCTATGCCTTTACCACAAGAAATTGCCCAGGCATTTAGGGTGATTCAGACCCTGCGGGGGCAGCTACCTATCCCTGGCCACCAGGCATCGGTTCACACCCCTCCTAAGCAAGCAGCAACCTCTGCCCAGCCCCCACTCCCAACAGCAGATGGAGTTCGAGGACTATGGGGAATTTGAGGAGGAAGAGGGAGAACCTATTGAATCAGAAGTCTCCCCTAATCAGGAGATTTGCTCCCCTCCCATTACTTCATAGTACTACTCATCTCACTTTTCCTTCATGAGAAGAATGGTGAATGCTTTAGACATAGCCACCAGTGAGGTTATATAGGATGAAGAGGAGGCTAAGTATCTAGAGATGATGGGGCTGACACCCACTAAAAACCTCCTTCTTCCACTAAACAAATTCTTTAAAAAAGATGTGCTAAAGATTTTGCAGACCCCCAACTCTGTCCCTCCTTTGGATAAAAAGTTGAACAAAAAGTATCAACTGGACAGGGAAGGAGCTGAATTTTTATTTACCCACCCTGACTACCAGGGGGTAGTGCATACTGCAGCCTGTGACAGGGCAAATGTACCCTTAGCCTCTCATCCTCCTGATAAAGACTCCAGAAAGATAGACAGTATGGCCAAAAAAGGCTACCTGTCTGCTTCTCTGGCTATCAGACAAGCCAACTATCAGGCCTACGCTGCCCAGTATCAAAAATCCCTGTGGCAGTATGTCCTGGCTATGTCCAACAAAGCTCCAGATAGCCTCTCAGCAGATTTGGCTGAGGATGCCAGATTTGGGCTGGAAGTAGCCAAATATCAGTTCCAAATGGCTGCAGATACTAATGATACTGCTGCCAGATGGATGGTAAATACAGTTACTTTGAGGAGGTTTGCATGGTTAAGAGCCACAAACCTCAATCAGGATACTCAGAACAAGGTCATGGATTTCCCTGTTGAGGGTAATTCCTTATTTGGGGACAAGACAGAGGGCTGTATGAAAAAGGTGGATGAATACAAAGCAACCTGCAAGAGTAACTCTGCCAAAGAAAGGGCCTCTCCCTCCGCTAGGCCCAGTGGAAGGGGAGGCAGGGGTACAGTTTCCTACAGCAGGCAATTTTTCCAGGCCCAGGCTGTTCCATACCCCCAGCAGTACCCTCCACAGACAGGTTACTTTAGGGGCCGAGGCAGAAGGGGATCCAGGCAAGGTTCCCAGGCTGGTCATGTCCAGCCACAGCCAAAACAGACTCCTCGACCTGTTTGGAAAAGCCGCCTCCCCACTACCTGTAGGGGGCAGAGTGGTTCACTTTTTCCAGGCATGGAAAAAACGTTACCACGGACAAGTGGGTCCTGGAAGTAGTGAGTCAGGGTTTGTCCCTAAACTTCAAATCCTTCCTGGCTCTCAGAACCAGAGTGTTCAAGCCAGCTTCCAGTGCAGAGAGGAAGCTTCTGGAAAAAAGGGGTTCAAAACCTGCTGCTGTCAAAGGCAGTGGAACCTGTTCCTCCACAGAAAAAGGGAAAGTTTTTTTATTCAAGATACTTCCTCACAACAAAGAAAAATGGGGAGTGGCAGCCTATTCTAGATCTAAGATTGTTGAACAGGCACCTGACAAAAATTAAAGTTCAAGATGGTGACCTTAGCACTAATACTGCCAACACTCCAAAAAGGAGCTCGGTTGGCATCTTTGGACCTAAAAGATGCTTATTTCCACATCCCCATAAGTGAGTCTCACAGGAAATACCTCAGGTTCAGACTCCCTTCAGGTCATTACCAGTTCTCAGCCCTGCCATTTGGTCTCACTTCAGCTCCAAGAGTGTTCACAAAGTGCCTGACAGTGGTGGTGGCACACCTGCGAAGGTTGCGTGTCACAGTATTCCCATACCTGGATGACTGGTTGGTAGTGGGAAATTCACCACAACAGGTAAGGGAACATTTGCAGCTCACCCTGGAACTCTTAGAATCCTTAGGGTTTCTGCTAAATTTCAAAAAGTCTGTCTTCATACCTGCACAAGTACTGCAGTTCATTGGAGCAGAGCTGAATACCATGGAGGGCAGGGCCTACATGCCTCTGGACAGGGTGAGAAACATTGTACAGATTGCGGGCTCCTTTAGACCAAAACATGGAAGACAGTTTCTCCAGTGACTGGGCCACATTGCTGCAGCCACGGGCACAGTTCTGGGGTCTAGGTTCCAGATGAGAGGCATTCATTTCCATCTTAGGGCACATTGGTGCCAAAGGAGGGACCCTCTCTCAAAGCTGATTCCAATACCAAAATCGTTACTACAGGCCCTCCAATGGTGGAAAGAGGAAGCCAACCTAAAGGAAGGGGTTCCTTTCCAGCAAGAGTCCCCATCAGTGGTTCTCACAACAGATGCATCACTACTGGGGTGGGAGACCCATCTGGGGGATCACACCACCCACGGTATATGGTCAAGTGCAGAGTCACTTCAGCACATCAACCTTCTGGAACTCAGAGTAGTGTTACTGGCCCTACAGGTCTTCACCCCACAAGTGCAGGGAAGAGTGGTACAGGTCAGAACAGCCAATACCACCACAATGTACTACATAAACAGGGAGGAATGAGAGCAAGCCCTCTATTTACAGAGGCTATGAAAATATGGAGCCTGGCCTACTCTCTAGGAGTTTTCCTTCATGCCATCCGTCTGCCAGGAAAAGACAAACACCCTAGCAGATGTAGAGTCAGATCAACCAAACTCTTCATGAATGGGCCCTCAACAGACAGGTATTAGAAGCAGTTTTCAAAAGGTGGGGTACTCCAGAGATAGATATCTTTGCATCTCATAAGAACCACCACCTGCCACTGTACTGTTGCAGACCACCAACCCATGGAACAGTCCCTCTGGATGCTCTGGCCATGGATTGGTCAAGGAGGCACCTATATGCTTTCCCTCCTTTCCCTTTGGTGTTCAGAATCCTGCTTAAGCTCAGATCCCAACCAGCATCAACGATCTTGATAGCACCAGATTGGGCCAGGCAGCTATGATATTCTCTCCTGCTCTCCATGTCTGTGGCAAAACCAGTACACCTTCCCTGGAGGCACAATCTGTTAACCTCCAGTCAAGGAAGCATCCTGTACCAGACTTCCGATCCTTCAGTCTCAAAGCATGGCTGTTGAGGACTTAGAGAGTACGCAGGCTTGCATCTTTCAGAGAGTGTTCTGGACATTCTCAGGGGATACTGGAAACCCTCTACTAAGAAAACCTATGCTTCAAAATGGAAAAGGTTTTTGATTTGGTGTTCCACCAATGATGTGGTACCAGCACAGGCAGGGATTCCAGCTTTGCTGGACTACCTTACCCATTTGTACTCCCTGGGCCTGCAGCCCATTACTTTGAAAATCCATCTCGCTTCAGTATCTGCTTACATCTCAGCTGTAAAGAATGCCTCTATGGCATCAAATCCTGTTTTCAAGACGTTCTTCAGAGGGCTGGCTCATCCGCACCCCCCCTCATAGGGAACTGGTGCCAGCTTGGGACTTGAATGTTTGTATAGCCACGCACATGAGTCCCCCCTTTGAACTTATGGCCTCAGGTCATTTGAAATATGTCACCTAGAAAACAGTTTTCCTGGTGGCAATGACCTCTGCCAGAAGGATCAGTGAGCTCCAGGCTTTGTGCGTCGATCAGGACTACATTTCATTCCACAGGGACAAGGTAGTCCTGCGAACAACCAGGAAATTTCTCCCTAAGGTGGTTTCTGATTTCTATTTGAATCAATCCATTACCCTACCAGTCTTTTTCACTTAACACTCTAGTTCAGGTGAGCGTTGACTCCATAGTCTTGATGTCAAGAGAGCCCTGAGTTACTACATGACTCACCCTAAAGATCATAGGCAGGACAGACAGCAACTGTTCCTGACTTATGGGGATGAAAGAGCCCCCAGCAGGGCTGAGGGCCCATTCCACAAGGGGTACAGCTGCTACTATAGCAGCAGCCAGGGATGTCCCACTAGTGGAGATTTGTAAAGCAGCTACCTGGAGAACAGTGCACACCTTCAAGAAGCATTATAGCCTGGACACCCAGTCCAGAAGTGATGCCAGGTTTGGCACAGCAGTCCTGCAGAGTCTGTTTCCAAAGTAGGTTCTGTGACCACCTCCAAAGGTACTGCTTCGTAGTCTGCAAGACTTAGGAATATTGGAGAATTCCTGGGAATTCCTGGGGTGAGAAGAAAACATTACCATAGTAATCTCGTTTCTTCCAAGGTATATCCAGTATTCATAACTCTCCCACCATGCCTCCTCTACTAAGAACCAGTGGTCTCTGGACTCCAAGCTGAGCAACTATGTGTGAGGGTGTATACAAAAAAGGGCCACTTAGACACCAGGTGCGTCGTACCAACTACTCACATCATGTAGAAAATAAAGTAACTGCACTCAGGAGACACTTATGCAGTGTTGCAGAAAAACTTTAATGTGCAAAAAAAAAAGATTCTTACATCCGTGTTTCCCCATCACAAAACTTCAACATTTCACACCTCCCACTTCAACAAAAAGAGCTTCTTGTTAAAGTGCGGAGGTACGAAACGTTGATGTTTTATGGTGGGGAAACACAGCTGTATGATGGGCTTTTTTCACACATTAAAGTTTTTCAGCAACACTGCATAAGTGTCTCCTGACTGTGGTTACATTATGTGTGAGGGTGCCATACACTGGCATATCTGTTTCTTGAGCCCTTTGGGCATTGGTTCCTTCCTTCTTCAGGTGATTCTGACATTCGGGGGGGGGGGGGGATTGTGTTCTTTTCCTCCAGTTGGAGGTTTATGGAATAGTTTAGTGTTGTTTTTTTATTACTATTAGATATAGTTCCTCGTGAGGCTTGTCTTTGCAGGCTTCCATGAAATCTGAAGCTTTAGAATGTAGCCAGTTGATAAGGGCAGCATTTGAAAAGTGGCATGAGCCAATGATGATTCCGTCATTAGCAAACGTTCTATCTCGGGGCAGTTCTATCTTAAAGGCTGACTGTAAAAGTTATGAATATTGGAGAATACCTTGGAAGAAACAAGATTACTGTGGTAAGTAATTTTTTCTTCCTGGACACCACAGTTACCATCAAAGATGGAACCTTACAGACCTGTATTTACAGGAAACCAACAGACAGACAAAGGTACTTGCATAGAACAGCAATCATCCTAAGCATACTTAAAAATCTGCAATGCATAGGTGGGTGCTTCGACACCACCGTATCTGTTTGAGTGAGGAGGACATGGATAAACACCTGGTCACACTGAAAAAAAAACATTTATTAAGCAGGGGCATTCCTATAGAGAAACTGACAAAGCGGTGGAATGTGCTATGCAGATATTTTAATTTATTTATTTTAATTTCTTCATTGAGATCTTGGATTACAACACCTTTGAGCTGAATGCTCTTTTACAAAGGTTCTACGTCTGTGCAAAACTGGTAACATATAATAATGACAAGATGTGACAAAAATGGCAGGATACATAGACAGCTAAAAGTAGTACAGTCAGTTTGAGAGTGACACTTCAGGTATAGAATTTTGCATATTTAAGTAAGCTATGAGCAGTCAGGGGGCTTTGTCGGGGTTTGGGAGGGTGCAGGGTTGAGAGAAGCATGGTGGCATGGAGGGGGGTAGGGGATAGGGTGTGGGTGAGGGTGGTAGGGAGGGGGGCAAGGCCAAGGGCAAGCAGAGTGTAAGTGCTGGTAGTTACTAACAACTAGCCGGAGGTTGTACTATGGAGTGCAGTCACAGCCACAAAGAGCAGTGAGATGTTGGTGAATCTTATGTTTAACCGGACCAATCTTCGGTTTGATACCAAGAGAACATCTATGACAATACATAGAAAAGGCTGGCACCACCAGAATACCCTTGGTTGTTACATACAACCCCTGATCTGGAGCCACTGTGTATAATTATCAAGGACTTCCAACCAATATTCAGTGAGGATGACACCTTAAAATGTATCTTCCAAGAACTACCTCTTCTGGCTTTCAAACAACCACTTATTCTATCTAATCTGATTGTTGGGAGCAAACTTACACCTGACATAAACAACAGAACAATAGGTGGGATGAGACCCGGCAATGGTTTTTGATGTAAGACATGTGGGCACATTTCCACGTCACATTTAATAAACACTCCCCAAACCAGGCAATTCAACATACAGGGGAATTATACATGTGCATCTTGGAACATTGTTTATTACATTCAGTGCAAAAAATGTCCACAAATAGGTCATGGGGGGAGGCTGGACTACCTCTTCGAACCCGTATGAACTCACACAGACATGATATTAAAATGAAGAAGACTGAAAAACCCATAGGACAACATTTCTCTCAGTCTGATCACTCCATCTCTGACTTATTTGTCCTGGTTCTCAAAGGGCATTTCAGAAATACATAACAGAGATGAACATCTGAGTTCAAACTAATTTTTCTTCTGAATACGGTATAGAATGGCATGAATGTAGACACTAGTTTCATGTCCCATTACACTGTTTAAAGTGCTCCTGCTCTCTTTTTTTTGTTTTGTTTCAGGAACAACACATGGACAGATAATTGTTTTACATGTTGGTATAATGCTTCTACTGTATACAAAATGGTTCTATTTAATCTATATAACTGTGTATTTATAATTTTGATTTTAACTGGTAGGTGGTGATTACATGGCCTTTAGATTCACACATGCAGAACTACTAATTTAAGTGTTGAACACACAGACACACACACACACACACACACACACACACACACACACACACACACACACACACACTGCCTCCAGTTTCTCTTTAGTTTGACATTCGGCATCAGTTATAGTCCCACTTCTACAGAACATTCCTTCTGTGACATTTGACCTACACAGAACCAGAGTTTTGATGATTGCTTTCTTATCTCTGGTTGTGCTACTTATATAATTACTTCACTGATCTGTGGCATTCATGTGAAAAATATGTAAGTTCTGGGTATTTTTAAGAAAGCTCTTTTTAAGATAACTGCCATATTCCTTTTGAAAAAGGACCATGTAGGTTTGAAAGGTTAAGGATTTTCTGTAAATCTCTGTTGGTCCAACGAACGGTATCAAATCACCTAGTTTGTGCATCCCAGTAAGTAGTAAGCACTTTTTTTTACCTCTTCATCTCTGAGTTGGCAGTATACATTTCTTGACATAGGCTCTCTCTTCCAGTTGTTTTTTTCTTTTATCTGGGTCATGGCAGTCAAAAGATCTGAACCTCGGCTGAAGAGAACTGAAGAAACTGGTAGCAGTATTTCTTTCTTTTGTCAGCATATAGGGCTAATGTCAAGATTCAGGGCTGCTAGCTACTTGAGGGTGCTGGGCCAGCACAGGAAAGAAAATAATTTGATTTACAGCTCTCAGCTGTCTTGTACTAGCCATTACACATGACTGTATGTAATGGCGGATTACATTGTTATACATGTGTAATCAAGGGAAGTCAGTAATTATATGTTTATATATACAGTTCCTGTGTCTCTTATGGTTATAAGAGTTTCTTCTCAAGTTCTTTACAAGTTAAAACTGCTCAGTGTCACATCACAGATGTTCCCTGAATCAGTCTTTTCCATTGATTCCCACTAATGTGTCTGAACTGGAGGCACTGGGACCCCACGGGAGCAAATCTTTGACCGGGGGCTGACAACAGCTACTGGCACCTCCACGTGGTGATACACACTAGCTTATAACCATTGCCAGCTCCCTCACCAACCTCAGTTCTGTTCTTCCTGCCGCTGAACGCACACCATGGGATCATCGCCTCAGTTTGTCTCATCGTTGCTGAATATTCTGCTGCATCACCAATCCTTTTCTCTCTGTACGGTGTTGTTCTTGTCTTCTTTTTGTTTCTCACCCCAGGATTACTCCAATATTCCTAACTCTTATGCAGTATGCCTTTAAGCCAGATCTGCCCGGAGATGGAACGTTATGCTAATGATGGAACCATTGGCATGTGCCACTTTTTCAAATGCTGCCACCTATCAACTGCCTACATTCTAACTGTCAGATTTCTCTCTCCACCTGTCAAGACTAGATGCTCGGAGATCCTTTCCTCAATATCTCGCCATGAAATTTATAAATATACATATAAGCATTATTTCATTTTCATTTGCTGCACTTATCTTTTGTTTGTTAGATAACTGTTAGCTTAATTTTAGTTAAATTGCTTATTTTTCTCGGTTTCTCGCAGTTCGGGATAACCGGTGAGGAACCGGGAATTTTTCAGTCTTTAGCAGTTTTCTGACTGAAACTCTGTTAGCGTAGCGTATTTTGTTTTATTAAAATTGTTTTTCTGTAACCGCTAATATCGGTTACTGAACTGCGCTAGTCCCGGTTCCTTTTTCATCGGTTCTCGGTTCTGATTGGTTTCTGAACCAACCACAACCGATAGTTTTAGTTTTAAAAGTTTAAATTTAATTGTGGTTGTGATTTCTCTGTTATATTGAATAAAATGTCAGAAAAACTTAAGAAAAAGACCAGTGAACTCGGTTTCAAAAACTGTACATAGTGTGAAGAAGGTTTTGCCAAGGCAGATAAACACACTTCTTGTGTGGCCTACCTTGGCTATGACCATTTGAAAACTGACTGTGAGATTTGCAAGACCTTTCCTGAAAAAAATGCTTGAAAAACACTTGGAAAGGCTTAAAAAGAGATTGCCTCCACCAAAGTATCCCTCAGGCTCTGACCAGCCGACACCCTCAGTGACTGTGGGTGAAACCACAGATACCACAACTTCTACCCCGATACAGGTGCAAAGGCCATTAAAAAAAGGCCTGCTGAACCGGCTAGCTCTCCGGTTCCTTTGAAAAAGACAAAAAAGACTAAACACACAGGACCCCTTGCTGATCAGCATCTGGGGACTTTTGGTGTGGCAATAAATATGCCTTCTCCACTAGAGATTGCTCAAGCTTTCAAGGTCTTGCAGGCCTCACAGGGGATGCTGCCTGCTGGACAGCAGTCAACAGTTCAGACCCCTGCTGAATCAACCCAATCTTCTCTGCATGATGTTAGAGAAGACTATGTGGAATATGAAGAAGAAGATGAGGGGGTGCCTATAGAGCCTGAGGTCTCTCCTGAACAAGAGTTTGGCTCACCTCCCAGGGCATCAGAGGATTATTCATCCCATTTTACTTCTGTCTGCAAAATGGTGGATGCTCTGGACATCTTTACCACTGAGGTGATAGAAGATGAGGAGGAAGCAGAATACCTGGATATGATGGGGTTAACACCCACCAAAAAGTTACTGCTTTCTGTAAATAAATTATTCAAAAAAGATATAGTAAAACTCCTCCAGAGACCTGGGTCTGTCCCTCCTTTGGATAAAAGGTTGGACAAGAAGTACCAGCTAGATGGCGAAGGGGCCACATTTTTATTCTCCCACCCTGACCACCAGGGGGTGGTACAAGCTGCAGCCTGGGACAAAGAAAAAGTTCCTCTGCCATCCCATCCCCCAGGCAACAATTCCAGAAGGATTGATAGTATGGCCAAAAAGTGCTACTTATCAGCTTCTTTGGCCATGAAACACAGAAACATAGAAACATAGACTTTGACGGCAGATAAGGACCGCTAGGCCAATCTAGTCTGCCCATTTCCCTACCTACAGGATAGGCCGCAGATCCTAGTTAGCCAGCAGCCTACATGAGACAGGCTAATTTCCAGGCTTATGCAGCCCAGTATCAAAAATCCCTTTGGCAATCTGTCATGGGTATGGCAGATAAAGCTCCCTCTAGTCTTTCAGCTGACTTAGCTGAGACTGTCAGATTTGGCTTAGAAGCTGCTGAATACCAATTTCAGATGACAGAAAACACCAATGACACTGCTGCCAGGTGGATGGCCAATACAATTGTCCAGAGAAGGTTTGCCTGGTTAAGAGCCACAAACCTTACTCAGGATATGCAGAACAAGGCTCTGGATTTTCCTGTTGAGGGTAACTCCCTCTTTGTAACACGCACAGAGGCCTATATGAAAAAGGTGGATGAGTACGAGGCCACTTACAGAAGCAACTCAGCCAAGGAAAGGGCCTCCCCATCCACTAGATCTTATGGAAGGGGAGGCAGGGCAGACAGTTTCATTCCAGGCCATTTTATCAGGCCAGGGCTGTACCCCAAGTTCAACAGTACCCATGGCAAGGGTACTTCAGGGGCAGAAGGGGTTCCAAACGTGGTTCCCAGTCTTAGCCCCAGGCAAAGCAAGACCCCTGACATGCTTTCCCAGGTCACCTCCCCACGTCCAGTTGGGGGCAGACTGACTCACTATTTCCAGGCTTAGAAACAGATCACCACAGACAAGTGGATCCTGGAAGTAGTGAGTCAGGGTTTGTCCCTACGTTTCAAATCCCTTCCCTCTCTAAGAACCAGAGTGTTCAAGCCAGTTTCCAATGCAGAAATAAAGCTGTTGGAAAAGGAGGTTCAGAACCTATTGTTGTCAAAGGCAGTGGAACTTGTGCCTCCTCAACAAAAGGGAAAGAGTTTTTATTCAAGATACTTCCTCACAACAAAGACAAATGGGGAGTGGCAGCCTATCCTAGACCTAAGGGTGCTAAACAGGCACTGAATAAAGCCAAGGTTCAAAATGGTAACCTTGTCACTGATTCTGCCAGCTCCCCAAAAAGGAGATTGGCTGGCATCACTGGACCTAAAAGATGCTTACTTCCACATCCCCATAAGGGAGTCTCACAGAAAGTACCTCAGGTTCAGACTCTTCAGATCATTACCAGTTTTTAACCCTGCTGTTCGGTCTCACTTCAGCTCCAAGAGTGTTCACAAAGTGCCTGTCAGTGGTTGTGGCACACATGCGAAGGCAAGGTGCCACAGTTTTCACCTATCTGGACAACTGGTTGGTGGTGGGAAAATCACCACAACAGGTAGAGGAACATCTACAGCTCACCCAAGGAGTTCTGGAGTCTCTGGGTTTTCTGGTGAATCTCAAAAAGTCAGTCCTTCTCCCTGCACAAGAGCTGCAGTTCATAGGAGCAGAATTAAATACCCAGGAGGGCAGAGCTTACCTACCTCCGGACAGTATAAAAGGTATTCTGCAGGTGGCAGTCTCCTTCAGCCTGAACAAATCAAAAACTGCAAGACAGTTGCTACAGTTGCTGGGCCACATGACAGCTGTCATTGGCACAGTCCTGGGTTCCAGGTTCCAGATGAGAGACATCCAATTTCACCTAAGGGCTCATTGATGTCAAAGGAAGGAATCTCTCTCAAAGCTACTCCCAGTAACAAAAACATTACTTCTGGCCCTTCAGTGGTGGAAAGAGGAAGCCAACCTTAGAGAAGGGGTTCCTTTTCAAAAAGAGCCTCCGTCAGTGATTCTCACAACAGATGCATCACTACTATGGTGGGGTGCCCACCTAGGGGATAACACAACTCATGGCACTTGGACCAGTGCAGAGTCACTCAAGTACATAAACCTGCTGGAGCTCAGGGCAGTGTTCCTGGCACTCCAAGCCTTCACGTCACCAGTTCAGGGAAAGGTGGTACAGGTCAGAACAGACAATACCACCACAATGCACTACATAAACAAGCAGGGAGGAACAAGGTTGGATCCTCTCTGCACAGAAGCTATGAGAATTTGGATTCCGGCTTACTCCCTAGGAGTTTCTCTTCAAGCCATTCATCTACCAGGCAGGGACAATACTCTAGCAGATGCTCTGAGTTGGATCAACCAGGACCATCACGAATGGACCTTGAACAGACAGGTGGTGGAAGTGATTTTCAGGAGGTGGGGCACTCCAGAGATAGATCTCTTTGCATCCCATGAAAGTCAGCACCTGTCACAGTATTGTTGCAGACCCCCAACTTGGGGAATGATACCCCTGGATGCTGTGATTCTAGACTGGTCAGGGAAGTACCTGTATGCATTCCCACCATACCCTCTGGTGTACAGAGTGCTACTCAGGCTCAGGTCCCAGCCAGCCTCAATGCTCTTGATAGCTCCAGATTGGGCCAGGCAGCCATAGTATTCTCTGCTGCTTTCCATGTCTGTAGCCGAACCACATACCTTCCTCGGAGGCACAACTTGCTAACCTCCAGTCAGGGGAGACTCCTGTACCCGAACTTCAAGTCACTCAGACTCAAAGCATGGCTTTTGAGGACCTAGAGTATGCAGGCCTGCATCACTCTGAAAGTGTTCTGAATATAAGGGGGAACAGGAAACCTTCCACCAAGAAAAACTATGCCTCTAAATGAAAAATGTTTTATATCTGGTGCTCCACCAGGGTTATGGTGCCAGCTTGGGCAGGGGTTCCAGCTGTGCTGGACTACCTTACTTTGCATTCACTGGGCCTACAGCCCACTACTTTAAAAGTTCACTTAGCTTCAGTGTCTGCTGACACTTCAGCTGGGAATAATGCCTCTATGGCATCAAACCCTACCTTCAAAAGGTTCTTTAAAAGTCTAGCTCACTTGCATCCACCCCTCACAGGGAACCAGTGCCAGCTTCGGATCTAAATGTATGTATTGCTAAGCTCATGTGTCCCCCTTTTGAACCCATGTCTTCAGCTCCTTTGAAATATGTCACATGGAAAACACTTTTCCTAGTGGCAGGCACATCTGCTAGAAGGATCAGTGAGCTCCAGGCTCTCTGCGTTGAGCAGAACTACATTTCATTCCACAGGGACAAGGTGGTCCTGCGAACAAACAGAAAATTTCTTCCAAAGGTGGTTTCGGACTTTCATTTGAACTAGTCCATTACTTTACCTGTCTTCTTTATTGAGCATTCAAGCTCTGGGGAGCATAGACTGCACAGTCTTGATGTCAAGAGAGCTCTTAGCTACTACATGACAGTAACTAAGGTCCATAGACAGGACAGGAAACAACCGTTCCTGACTTATGGGGATGTGGGAAAAGGAAATCCAGCATCTAAGAGGTCCATTTCTCACTGGATAGTTCCGTGTATTCAATTTTGCTATTCAAAAACTGGGAAGGAGGCCCCAGCAGGGCTGAGAGCCCATTCCACAAGGGGTACAGCTGCTACTATAGCAGCTTCCAGGGATGTTCCACTGGTGGACATCTGTAACGCAGCTACCTGGAGAACAGTGTACACCTTCACTAAGCATTACAGCCTGGACACACAGGCTAGGGGTGATGCCAGGTTTGGCACAGCTGCCCTGCAGAGTTTTTTCTCAAAGTAGGTTCTGTGCCCACCTCCAAAGGTACTGCTTCTTAGTCTGCATAAGAGTTAGGAATATTGGAGTATTCCTGGGGTGAGAAGAAAAAATTACTAACCACAGTAATCTTGTTTCTTCCAGGGGATACTCCAATATTCACAACTCTCCCACCCTGCCTCCCCTGCTAGAACCAGTGGCCTCTGCACTCCATGCTGTGTTACCAGGGGTATGAGTGTCACACTCTGGGATTTCTATTTGAAACTGTGTATTCATTGGTTTTACCCTCTTCTGGTGATTCTGACATTTCGGGGGTGTGTTTGTGGTTTTTTTCCCTCCTGTTGGAGGTTTTTGGGTGTTTAATTATTATTTTTATTATAGTGTTAATTAGTTATTTCCTCTTAGGCCCTTTCTTCTCAGGCATCCATAAAATCTGAGGGTTAGAATGTAGGCAGTTGATAGGTGGCAGCATTTGAAAAAGTGGCACGTGCCAATGGTTCCATCATTAGCATAACGTTCCATCTCCAGGCAGATCTGGCTTAAAGGCATACTGCATAAGAGTTATGAATATTGGAGTATCCTCTGGAAGAAACAAGATCACTATGGTAAGTAATTTTTATGTTTGCTTGCACGCATGTGCAAGAAACATAGTGTCATCATCCGAGTTTTCCAGAGGTGTGTCAGCCTCTTCCAATTCAGTCAGTGTGATTGCAGGCACGGTCGCAGTGAGCCAATCACTGCTCCAGCTGTCTATGACAGCAGTTGAAAATGCAGTGGCATACAGTTGAAAGGGAGAGCTCCGCTTCAGTAAGCAGAGCTCCCCCACAACACGCACACGTGATGCAAGGCTGTCGCCTTCCACATACTGGTATAGCCGACGGGGTGCCCATCGCCCCGTCGGCTCCACGCCCCAAAAGCTCTCCTGGTGCCACTCTGGGAGCCTACCCCAGCGTGGCTCACGTCCGTATGTCCGACGGGATGCCCAATCCCCTGGCCGGCTCCAGCCCCCAAACAGTCTTACAGCTGCCACGCTGGGAGCCCACCCCAGCGTGGCACAAGCCCGTATGGCCGACGGGGGTGCCCAATCCCCTGTTGGCTCCAGTCCACCCAAACAGCCTTTCCAGCTGCCATGCTGGGAGCCCACCCCAGCGTGGCAAACGTCCCGCGTCGTCTTAATAATAAAAATTAAAAAAAACCTGTAAATTAAAAGACGGTCCCTCACAGTCTCCCTGCCCCCACCCACTGCGCACCCTGCCTCCCCACACCCCCCCTCACCCCATACCTCTCCGAGTCCGTGCGACGATCTTCGGTGGACCGGGAACACGTCTGCACTCTTCAAAGCCGACCGCAAACTGAGGAAATGCCGGTAAGCTGTATAATGTAATAGATTGGGTTTTTTCAACTTTGATGCATATCTCGGGCATTTTTTGGAATTTTTGCACCAAATTTTCAACATGGGGTTTTTGGGACCCCTTCTCATGAATGCTGTCACTGTCATGGCGTTAATCAGGCCCGAAGGGTGATTTTGCGATCACTGCGCGAAATCACCTTTCGGGACAGATTAACGAAATGACACTGTCAGTACACATAAGGTGGGCTCTCAAAAAGTCTATTTTGAAAATTTGGTGGAAAAATTCCTAAAAATGCCTGTTTTACGAGCGTGCGTTGCGCTGTTCCTACGCACGCTCGTAAGTTCGTGAATTTTCAATATTTTCACTCCAGATTTTCAACATTGCCATTTTACCACACCTCCTTATGAGCAGTACAGCTGTCATTTTTCACATCTCACCCAAAGCGTGTTTCGGCTCGTGTGGCGCCTAGTGGGCAGATCGGTGTCGCGAAATCAATATCAGGACACATTAAAAAATCACAGTGACACTGTTCATGAGCAGAGGTCTTAAAATGGTTATGTTGAAAATTGGTGAAAAATTCCTAAAATGACTGTTTTACAAGCTATGCTATGCAGTTCCTACGCATCGTCGTAAGTTTGTGAATTTTCAATATTTCTACTCCAGATTTTCAACATTGCCATTTTACCACACTTCTTATGAGCAGTATAGATGTCATTTTTCACATCTCACCCAAAACATGTTTCCGTCCATGTAGCGCACAATGGCGCAGTCGGTGTCCGAAATCAATGTACGGGACACATTAAGAAAATCACAGTGACACTGTTCATGAGCAGAGGTCTTAAAATGGCTATGTTGAAAATTTGGTGAAAAAATTCCTAAAAATGACTGTTTTACGAGCGCGCGTTGCAGAGTTCCTACGCATGCTCGTAAGTTCGCAATTTTTAATATTTTCACTCCAGATTTTCAACATTGCCATTTTACCACACCTTCTTATGAGCAGTACAGCTGTCATTTTCATTTCAGCCTTCACAACGTGTTTCCGCATATGTAGTGCACAATGGCGCAGTCGGTGTGCAAAATCAATGTATGGAACACATTAAGAAAATCACAGTGACACTGGTCATGAGCAGAGGTGTTAAAATGGCTATGTTGAAAATTTGGTGAAAAATTCCCAAAATGACTGTTTTAGGAGCGCATGTTGCGCAGTTCCTACGCACGCTGGCAAGTTTGTGAATTTGTAATATTTGCACACCAGATTTTCAACAGTGCTATTTTACCGCATTTCCTTATGAGCAGTACAGCTACCATTTTTCACATCTCGCCCAAAATGTGTTTCCCGTATGGCGCACAATGGTACAGTCGGTGTCTTGAAAACAATGTTTGAGGGCAGATTAAGAAAATCACAGTGACACTGGTCATGAGCAGAGGTCTTAAAATGGCTATGCTGAAAATTTGGTGACAAAACTCCATAAAATGACAGTGTTACGAGTGAGCATTGCGCAGTTTCCACGCACCTTCGTAAGTTCATGAATTTGTAATATTTTCAGTCCAGATTTTCACCAGTGGCATTTTTCCACACCTCCTTTTGAACAGTACAGCTGTCATTTTCCACAACATGGCCGAAATGTGTTTTCACACTTTCAGCGCAAAAATGCATGGTCACTGTGGGAAATCATTGTTCGGGACAGATAAAGAAAATCACACTGACACTGTTCATGATTGGAGGTCCCAAAATGCCTGTGTTAACAATCTGCTGTAGAAAAATCCCTAAACTAGTTACATTACGGGTGTGCGTGGCACAGTTTCTACGCACGCTCGTGACTTCACCAGTTTTTTTAAGATTTTCACAGCAGATTTTCAACATTGCCATTTTTTACACCTCCCCACGAACAGTACCGCTGTCATTTTTCACATCCTGTTTGGAATGTGTTTTTGCACCTGTGGTGCCAAATGCCGTAGTCACTGTGCAAAAGCAGTTTTGGCTAACAAACTGATATTGCCACTGTTCAGCGAGGTAAGGTCACAAAAAACATCTTGAAAATCTGGAGTGAAAATACCATGGAATGCCTGAGGCGTTAGGGTTTCCGACCATAACGCCCCACCCTGTAGAGAATGACAGGCATCAGGTGTGTGACTTGGGATTCTTGCCTGTAATGCTCATACCATTCCACCCCCACCCACACCCTGCAGCCAGTGAGAGGCATCAAGGTGTGCCTCGGACTCTTCAGGCCCAAACATCACCCCATTCTCCTATACCGCACCCATCTCACCGTATTTCCTGATGGAATGGGGTGCGCATAAGGGCTAAAGACCCCAAGGCACACCGTGACACTTGTCAGTGTCTGCAGGGTAGGGTGTGGTGAAATGGCGTGGTCGTTATGCCCGACGACCCAAAGGCACACCCCAATGCCTGTCACTCTCTGCAGGGTGGTGGGGGGGTTGGCTTCAGTTCAATACTTCGCTGCCATTCCTATTATGCAGCTCTGTAACTTCTACACTACCAATGCCAGCAAGCAAACATTCGGCATTGACAAATGCTTGTTTCTTCTGTTACAATGCTGAAGTCCAGATCAGAAGGGGTTGTGGCCAAAAAGAAGGAAAGACAGCCACCCATTATGCATCAATGCCCCTGTGGGGAAAAAGATGGCTTTGACAGACCAGCCTCAATTCTGCACATCCTGCCTTGGACCCAAGCACCACATGGATGCCTGTGATGCCTGCTACTCCATGGATCTGCATACCCTCGAAACCCGTGTGTTGAAGGGAGGTTGCCCGATCCCCACTTTTGGTGACAGGCAGTGCATGGGAACTTCCCAAGCTAAGCTCGCTTGTCCCTTCCCCGGGCCTCTTGCTGGAACCACTGGTTCCAAGGAAGCACAGGGTTCTCCTTGACGTCACTGCATTGCAGCATTGGAGACCCTGGTGTTTGGATCTGTTGGACAGCTAGCTCCTTCTGGGTGGCGGGCTGAGAACCCTCCACACTCTGACTGCCTTGAGCAGCAGACATCCCTGGTGGCAGGGCCAAAGCTATATACACTGGTGGATACCTCAATGTCATCTCTTGGTGTCACCCGTGCTGTTGTCACCATTTGTGGATTTGACCTAGTGGGTGATACTAGAGAAGGTACTGGGCCTTCTGCAGCACTGTTCATGGTGTTGGGGGGGAGGGTCTAACACTGAGGCTGATGCTGGTGCTAGAGTCAGCTTGGAATCTATTCTGGATCACAGTGTCCCTAGTAATGCTGAGGAAGGGGATGACTCTCAGCCTGGAGATGGTGCTAATGATGACCAGGGTATGAGGCCTAGATCAAACTCCGAGCTTGGTGCCAACAGTTATGGTGGCTTGGTGTCTGTCCCTAACTTCAGTTTCGCCTGTGATGCAGAGGAGAGTGGTGGTGCTGAGCCTGATGTCTTTGCTGACACTGAGCCCAACCATGGTGACAAGAAGTTTCCTGTCTCTGAGCTTGTCACCCAACCTGAGTTCAGTGCCAGTGACAGCACCAACCCAGAGTCAGTTGATGATCCAGGGTAGGGTTTCTCTCCAAGCTGCATGTCACTGTCATCACCCATGAGGATTGGAGTTGCCCCGTGGGACCTATACGACTCCAGTCACCTCACCTGGGGAGTTCTCCACAAGGGTGCCAGTCTGGTCAATCCTCAAATACTGTACATGTAGACACCCTTCGGGTGGTTCTGACAGGCCATCCACTCGAGTCAGGTCCACTTCATTATTCCAAAACCCTAGGCCAAGGCCCTTGAGAACAGGAGTCTCAACCCTCTCTAAACTGGCCTCACCATTTTATGGAGAGGATGCCCTCATTGCTAGGCTATTCAGGGCCATGAATGTACAATCAATGCTGAGCATAGATCCATGTCATAGAGAACTGACATAGGGAGTTAGACAGGGCACACTTTGTCAGCTTTTCTGCATGCTTCCAAATGGGCTTTTTTTCTTTCTGGAACTGCCACCTCACCTGTCAGCCTACTCAGGTTCTGGTCTCCTGTTCCAATTGGTATGGTGCAACTCTGACCTTGTCTCTGGTGGTAAACAGAGGAGCTATGGGGCTGTCCACATTTATATAGGTGATGCCAATGTAGGTCAACATGGGTGGCTAAACAAAAGTTTTTGAGTGGTTCTGATGCTCATGGCTTACAGTTCCAAATGTATGGTTGTGGATGAGATTCTTTACTGTTACTGGTTTCTTAAAACAGAAAGGGTGCACTTTTGCCTTATTCTGATTTAGGAGTGTTGAAGTACATGACTACAAGGATTCCAATAAAAATGTTTGATGGTAATCATCATTAAAGTAGTAGCCAGCCACTGTTAAGCATTTGAAATACAAATTGTAATGAGGAAAAATAAGATGTAAGATTTGCTGCAAATGGGAAATGAACCCAGGCCACTGGAATGCTGTCCCAGTGCTCTAAAAGCTGGACTATCAAAGCAACTGGCTAACATGAGCCTCCCATTTTGCTTTCTTTCACAAAGAGCAAATCCTGCAACTGAACAATTTATGTAGTCATTAACTATTGCCCGCAGTGTTTCTTTCTCATTATAGTTTGTGCTTCTGATGATTAGCAGTGGCTAATACTGATCAAGTAATAATTAATTACAGGTTTTCTCATGTATGTGTATAAAACTATAGTATTAAAGCTCTTCTGTGTGTGTGGGGGATATATTCAGATATGAAACTTTTAATCACAGCTATTTGAAATTCTGAAATTGTCCAAAAAGTCTGAGGACATGCTATATTTTATTAACTTGCTGTTTGAGAAATCTCTGTTAATGAGTCAGTTTATTTTTTCTTAGGAGTCATTTCTGGAAGACATGAACAGCATTCTTAATTCAGGAGAGGTGTTGGACTTATTTGACAGTGAAGAGATAGACAGTATTGCTGTAGAACTAAAAGCTGCTGCTCAGGAGGCCAACATTTCTGACAGCAAGCAGGAGGTGTATGCGTTCTTCTTACAGGTATAATACCATCTTAATTAACCCCTATACTGTACACTAGAATGCTGATTTATCTGATGTGCAGTGCTTTTTTACTCTGTTGTGCATATCATACTAAGGATCATACCAAGGATGGATAAGGAGCAAGAAGGCAGGTGATGCCCATGAATACTCCTGTTAATCAATAGGTATAATAATTCAGACAGCCTCCAGAAAGTAGATAGTTATCTAGTCATTTTTGAGTTCATTGTGGCGCGCAGATGCAGATGAACTCATTGTCATGAGAGGTGCTATACAGGGGTGTGAGGGGGGTGCGCCCAATGGAGAGCTCAGTTCGAAGGGGCAGGTCAGCGGCAGGCGAATCAGTTAGCAGGCTGGCAATGACTCAGTTTCTGTTGTTGGGGCAGAGTTGGCCAACTTTTCAAAGGACAGAGCCGCACCAATAGTGGAGCAGCTCGGTCCTATGACGTGTAAAGCCTTGCATTGTTGACTTCCTGGTTGCTCGTTCACACTGCTGTAGCACTTACAGTGTGAATGTGCTGAGCCCTGTCAGCATGCCCCCTCCCAAGTTCATTTGCCAATGGGGGAGCCCAGTCCTCGTAGGCATAATGTTCCCACATTTGTTTTAAATAAACTGCAGCGGCTATCACCGTCCACCTGTCACAGTCCCCATGAAAGCTGACGGGGGTGCCCAATCCCCCTGTCGGCATGCCCTTCCCCAGTTCATTTGCCAATGGGGGAGCCCAATCCCTGTCAGCATAATGTGCCCCCCATTTGTTATGTGCCGAGGGGGGTGCCCAGTCCCCCTCAGCTCATGTGCCCCCCCAAACACTCTGTATGTGCTGACGGGGTGCTCAATCTACATCGGATACAGATCCCCCCCAACAAACACTCAGGTGGCACGCTGGGTGGCCACCCCAGCATGCCAAACCACCTATAAAAAAATAAAACTTTCCCCTGTTGTTTTGTTTTACACCTGTGAACAAGAAAACAGTCCCTCGCTGTCAGCGGTGCCCCTCCCCCAATCCATACCCACCCTCTGCGCACTCTCCTCCCCACACACCCCCATCACCCAAAACTTACCTCTGGAGCCTGGCGCGATGATCTTCAGTGCAGCAGGAACACGTCTGCACTCTTCAAAGCTGACAGCGAACTGAAGAAATGCCAGTAAGCTGTATAATGGCATAAATGTGTTTTTTTTTTCAACTTATGAGAATTTCTTGCCCATTTTTGCGAATTTTGGCATCAAATTTTCAACATGGGGTTCTTGGGACCCCATCTCATGAATTCAGTGACTGTCATCTGATTATTCAGTCCCAAAAGGTGATTTTGCAATCACTGTGTGGAATCACCTTTCGGGACCGATTAATGAAGTGACGGTGTCACTGTTCATGAAGTGGGCTCGAGCTATGTTACAATTTAGTGAAAAATCAAAAAATACTGTTATGAGCATGCATTGCACAGTCAACACGCACATTCGTAACTTCGCAAATTTGTAATATTTTCACTCCAGATTTTCAACATTGGCATTTTTTTACACCTCCTTATGAACAGTACAGCTGTCATTTTTCACATCCTGGACAAAATGTGTTTTTGCACTTCCGGCGCAGAATAGCGTGGTCACTGTGGGAAATCAGTGTTCGGGACAGATTAAGAAAATCACAGTGACACTGTTCATGAGCGGAGGTCCCAAAATGCCTATGCTGAAAATTTGGTGACAAAAGTCCATAAAATGACTATGTTACGAGCTTGCGTTGCATAGTTTCCACGCACACTTGTAACTTTGAGAATCTGTAATATTTACACTCAATATTTTCAACATTGTCAATTTTGCACACCTCCTTAAGAACAGTACAGCTGTCATTTTTCACATCCTGCCCAAAATGTGTTTTCGCACATCTGGAGCACAATGGTACGGTCATTGTGGGAAATCAACGTTCGGGACAGATTAAGAAAATCATAGTGACAGTGTTCATGAGCAAAGGTCACAAAATGCCTGTGTTGAAATAATTCCACTAAATGACTGTGTTATGAGCATGCATTGTGCAGTTTCCACGTACGCTTGTACGTCCGAGCATTTTTAATATTTTCACTTCAGATTTTCAACACTGCCATCTCTTCACACCTCCCTATGAATGGTACAACTGTCATTTTTCACATTCTGCCCGAACTGTTTTTTCACACATCTGGTGCAGAATGGCATGGTCACTGTGAGAAATCAACATTTGGGACAGATTAACAAAATCACAGTGCCACTGTTCATGAGCAGAGGTCCCAAATGCTTTCATGAGGTGGGGATCACAAAAAGGCCATATAGAAAATTTGTAGTGCAGATACCCAGGGCGTTAGGGTTTCTAACCACAACATCCCACCCTGTACAGACTGACAGGTGTCAGGGGTGTGCCTTTGGATTGCCAGCTGTAATGCTCGTGCCATTCCACCCCCACTCCCACCCTGAAGCCAGTGACAGGCATCGAGGTGTGCCTTGGACTCTTCTGCCCCAGAGTTCATCCCATTCTACTATACTGCACCCATTTCACCGTATGTCCTTATGGGGTGACTGTAAAGCCAAACACCCCAAGGCACACCTCAACACTTGTCGGTGTCTGCAGGATAGGGTGAGGTGCAATGCCAGGAGCGTTATGGGCGATGACCCAAAGGCATACCCCAATGCCTATTCATCTCTGCAGGGTGGAGGTGGGGTTGGCTTCAGTTCAGTACTTCACTGCCATTCCTATTCTGCATCTGTCTAACTCCTGCACGTCCAGTGCTAATATCAGCAAGCAAACATTTGGCATTGACAAATGCTTGATCTTATCTGTGTCAGTCTTCACCATTCATCACAGATGAGTATCTGCTGAAGGTCAGGACCCAGCGAGAGCTTTTTTTTTAAAGGTAGGTGGAGCCAACACAACATCGGCCGCCCTCGGGAGACCGGCGACTGCGTTGCTCATGGTTGGCCGTTAGGCTGTGTCGACTCCACCTGCCTGCCAGTTCTTTGTCTCCCGCCATTGAGGTCACCTCGTGTGGAAGCTGAAGAAATTTGAGGCCTGCTTTGGAGTTCTCGTACGCAGTATATCGTGTCAAGTCCGTCCGGTTATTCCTGCTGGTTCTGGGTTGCTTTTACTCGGCGTCGCCGGTGAGATCTTTCCATTATTATTCTTTTGTGGCGTCAGTAAGTTTTGGTTTTTTCCCGTAGATCATGTCTTGGTACGCAGGGCGAAATCTTCCAAGCCACGGTGATTCCACCATGCGACAGTGCCCATGCAGCCGAAAATTCTCCATCACCGACCAGCACGACCGGTGTCTCTCGTGTCTTGGCCCACTTCACGACATGGATTCATGCGATGCCTTCTTCTCCATGGACCGCCAGGTCCTCGAACAACGTGCGTGGAAAGTGGGACAAGCTCTGACGACTTTTGGGGACCGGGTGCGCACTCGTCGGGCCAAGCCACGCTCTCTCGGCCTTTCCTCTGGGTCCCCTCCTGGTTCTATATGGACCGAGGAGGAGGGAGCCTCGGCTACTTGTAGCCTAGCCATTGCCGAGGCTTCTTCCGTGGCGCAGGAGGCCCGTCCCGCTCCTTCCCGGGAACTGGCGGGAGGCGCCGCCATGGCAGTCGCCCCTTCGGGGGTGAAGGCTCCCCCGGTGTCACTCCCGCAGCTTGCAAGGCCCTGGTCGGCGCCGTCCACGACGCCGATGGCCTGCGCCGTAAGCCCTAACGGGGCCTTCGTTGGCGCCAACTTGTCACGCGGTGCCGTGATCTCTGTCGGAGCCATTCGCAGTGCCGACACTGCTAGCGGCGCTGTGAGATCTACTACGGCGCTGTCCTTTTCCATGTCTCACCTCGGAGCCGTCCTCAGCACCGAGGTTGAGCATGGCACCGTGTCCTCAAGGCTCGGCGCCGTGGGGCTTTTGTTTTCCTCAATCGGTGCTATCTTCAGCGTCGCCCCTGCCGGCGCCGGGGAGCCAGGTGGCTCTGCACCGGGCGCTGGTCCGCCTTCGGAGCCGTCCTCGGGGTCGCCCCTGCCCTCAGTGCCATTCAAGGTGCCGGGGAGCTGGGCGGCACCGTCGGTGGCACCAGTGGTGATGCAGGGGCTGTCGTCGGCACCATCTCCGTCCTCGGCGCTGCTCACGGTGCCGTGGGGCCGGATGGTGCCATGACTGGTCCCGGCTCTGGATCTTTGGCTTGGGCTGGGGCCGCGCCTCCCTCAGATTCTGCTCACGGGGCTGCGGGAGGCACTGGCACTGACTCGGGCACAGCTGTGGTCTCTGGGCCTGTTGGTAAGAATGGCACAGCCCGCCCTCCCACGGTTTGGCACAGAGCCTCGGACTCTGCCTCCTCGGAGATGGAGTCGAGCTCTGAGTCGGACGTGCAGTCTGACCCCTCAGGGTTGGCTGTTGAGGTGGGCAGCATGGTAGTCTCTTCGACCAGTCGGAGTCAGCCCACTTTTGAGGTGAGGTTGGTGGCTACCGAGACTAGGGTCAGGGGTGCTGACCATCAGGCAGTGGTGCAGGCCACCATAGCTCTGCAGCCTGGTCTTGGCGGTTTCTCTGACCCCTCAGTTTTGGTACCCCCTCCAGTGGTGTGCCTTGATCACCCAACTTTGGGGCCGATCGGAGCACCTGCGGGGGGGGGGAGGGTACTGCACCCTGGATAACCCCTTCAGGGGCTGCCCAGAGATGCCAGCTACCTAGGCTGGCCCTCTCGAGGAGGAGGAGGGCTCCTTCAGACTCTGAGGGGTTGAGGGGTGTGGGGTCGGCGCATCAGCCTTTTTCTGGGGTCCACCCGGGCCCTGGGAGAAGCTGTAGTGCAGATCTGTGCTCTTCCTCCTCGGTCTCTTTGAGAGAGTCCCATTTTTTTGAGGTAGGGGACTGTCCTTCTGGACCTGTATGGCCCCAGTCGCCTCACTGGGGGGATTCTTCTGGGCACAGCCAAGGCAGTACCGATGTGGTTGTTCAGCTGTCGGCTGTGGGGTCTTCCGGGCACCTTCTTCCGTGGGTGCCCACGGCCCGCTCCTTAGCCCAGGCGGAGGTCAGCCGACATCTCTTCTTGGCTCTGTCCCCATCCCTCTGCCACACTCTCCTGCGCTCCCTGGCATCCTCGGTCCTAGCGGACCTCTCACCTGGCAGCAGTTCAGAGCAGTGGCTGCTCGGTTCCCTGCTTACGTTAGGGCAATGGACAGCCAGGTTTTTCAACCTCCCCCCTTGCAGCCACCCACTGAACAGACGGTGACCTCCAGCTCCTCATCCCCCTCTTCAGGGGGAGAGGAACCCTCTGTCCACATCTCTCTGGCTGCTGATCTCTCTGAGTATCAGCGATTCCTGGTGAGGATGTTGGAGGATTTGCACCTTACTCCTTCCACTATTAGCAATCCTGAACACTCGGCGCACGCCTTTCTAGGTGATTTTGGCGAGGCCACCCTTCAAACAACATGAAGTCTTGCTATATTATGACATATGCAGTGAGTCCCAACCTTCGAACTGCTCCAGAGGTGAAAGAGTTAACATTGCATGCCAGGCATGGAACGCTGAGCTCGAGCTCGGTTGAAACTCTGTCTGTTGTTCTTCAAACTCAAACCGTCAGATTCTTTACTCCGCCTCACTGAACAGTCGCCCGAGATTTCTCCTTCTGCTCGGTTCATTTTGTCTAAGTTAAAGTATTGTTTTCCTCGGTTTTCGACCAAATTTAAACCGCAACCGGTCGGTTCAAGCTCTGTCTGTGGTATTTGTGAGTACTAGATAGGTTTACATTATTTCTATTCTGTGTGGAACTTGTAAACGGTTATCGGTTCGGTTTGAACTGATCAGGTTGTTTAAAATATCTTAATCTGTGATTTAGAGTGTGGTTACCGGTTCTTAGCGGTTCTAAAAAAAACGGATTTTATTACGGCTTTTTCCACGACCCGTGACATAGTTGGGAACCGATAAGAGGGTCTTACCTGGCGGATTGCCATAAACGGGTAAGTTTGGTTAGGACTGGCATTATGTCTGAGAAACCCAAAAGAAAACCCGGGCCCACTGGGTTTCAACACTGCAGTGTGTGTGGGGAAGTCTTTGCCAAGGCTGACTCCCACACCACCTGTGTTTATTGTCTGGGGTTTGACCACCTCAATGCAGACTGCCAGATTTGTAAAAATTTTCCTGCAGCTACCCTGGAAAAGAGAGTTGGTAGGCTCAGGGAAAGGGAGGCCAAAAAGTCCGCTGAACCGGATGGCCAGCCCGGTTCGGTTCCAACCGAACCAGAGGGAGTGCCCTCTGACCAGGGCGAGACTTCCTCGGGCAAAAGGAGAACTGACTCTGAGGAATCGGTTCCGGTTAAAAGAGAAAGAAGGGATAAGTCAGCCGGTTCGGATCCACAAGTTCTTTCTCCGACCGCTGATGAAATAGCCAAAGCGATAAGGATTGTTCAGTCGCTAACTTCGGTTCCGACCGAACCGGCACCATCGGTTAGGGGCTCGGTTCGGTCGGTTCACCCGGTTCCGGATTATAATTTAGAGGATTTTTATGAACCGGAGGAGGAGGAGGGAGAGTATGAGGATAGTGATGGTGATTATGAAAGTCTGGATGTGCCCATTGACCCGGACATCTCCCCAGACAGACCTTCAGGTGTTTCTCCTCCTAGGCTTTCTGAGTCCCCTTCTCATTTTATGTGTAACCCCTAGATGGCGCTATCCCAGGGGCTACTACCCCTGCCTGATTTGCCACTAACAGGTTGAGGGGCCTGGATCTGATGGCGGGTGCCTCCACCCAGAGGTCAGGGTTTGCAATAGTTAAACTAACTTGGTCACAGCCCTCTGGGACACTGCAACCCCCCTTTCTTCCCACTAGTGGCCCACACAATATATCAGAATGACCTTCACAGTATACACTTACCCCCCAGGACTGGTTCAGGCACTGGGACCTCCTGTAAAATAAGATACAGTGCAACAATCACAGTACAATACTTTAACATAGACAAATACCTCAGGCAGTATAACTTTGCTGAAACAAGCAGCTCTGATTTATTTAGGGGGATATAACAAGGACAGTGGGGAATCAGGTTAATTAGCTTATCACTTTACTAATCTATTTATGGCTCTGTGCACAGGCCTATCTCTACCAGTTACTGTCCCTGGGTACCCAAGCCCTAGTGGCTAGTCCAAACCATGGCAGCTGGTAGGGCCTTCACAGAGAAAAGAAAAATTAGTTAAACAGTCAGCAGTACAGTAATTCCATTTGATTCAATGTGGCAATTCAACAGGGAGCAACCTGAATTAGTACTCACGACCTCCAAACAAGATAGGGTCCTTCAATGTCAGCAGGGCTACTCTTGAGCCCACGAGACTCTCACACATTTATATGGCAAACTGCAACAGGCAAAAGTCCTTAATGGCAGCAGGATTCACTTGAGCTACACAGCTTCCTCACACATTTATATGGTGAACAGTAACAGGCAAAATCCTTTAATGGCAGCAGGATTCACTGAGCACACAAGCCTCCTCACACATTTATATGGTAAACAGTCACAGGCAAAAGTCCTTTAATGGCAGCAGGATTCACTTGAGCTACACAAGCCTCCTCACACATTTATATGGTAAAAGAAAGTACTATACCAGGCAGGCTGCTTCTCATCCCGATCGCAATTACTGCACAATACCGGAGAACACACAGCAGATTCAGTTCCTGACAGACTGAGTGCAATTCAGCAATTTCTCCAGTCTTCTACAGGGTGAGCCTGGTTTCTACTCTTCAGATATCCTCTGATTCTCTTCACAGGACGGATTCAGTCCTAACAAGCAGTTACACAAGCTGCAGACCGGAACTCTGGGCCTTACACACGTTTCCCGACTAAAACTGCACACCGAAAAAGCACAGGGCTCCTTCCCGCTTCACTGCCAGAGCTCAACTGAAACTCCAGCAGACAAACCGGCACTTCCCTTGAGTTCCTCCCAGTTCTTGCCAGATTGGCTGTCACTCAATAGACTGCCCCTGTTGGTCCAAAAAGGCGCAAGTCTAAACTACATCTCCCAGAGTCACTGCCCATACAATCCTCTTGTGGCTGGCTCAGATTATGAGTCCAAGTTCTGATTCGTCCAAGGCACCATTTTAGAGCTACCTTAACCCACACTGATTGGTCCAGTTCAGCAGTTCAAAACTAGAATGGGGAACTAGGCAAACACAGTTCTGACTGCAAAGAAAGAGGTTAGACAAACTGTAATTTCATTATTACTCTAAATGATTTCTGGCAAACAGTTTCATCTTTCAGATAGGTTCCCTTTGCACTCCTAGTGACTGCAAAATGGAGTGAATTGGCAGCAGCTCAGTGGTACTCAAGCAGAGAAAGCATACAGTCCCCCATACAAACTAATTATGTCTGCAAGCAGACAGCTCTTAAAGAGACAGTACCAGAGGCTCTAAAAACACTCACTGATAAATGGCTTACACGCCAAACACCATTCAGGCTTGGAGCATTCAAGCAAGCTCCTGGAAGTCTTTTGGGAACCCCCATTTGCAGGGGGGTTACATATGTTTTATAAAAAAGTGGCTGAAACCCTCCAGCTCCCTATGGAGGAAGCTGTGGATGATCAAGAGGAGCCTGACTATGTGGAAATGATGGATACCCCAGAGTCTAGGAGACTGTCTATTCCCTTGCATAAATCTTTTGGGAAACAGACATTTAAAATTTTAAAAACTCCTCACACTGTACCTCCTGTGGATAAGAGAATGGACAAGAGGTACACATTGTCAGGCTCTGATACGGAGTTCCTTACACAACAATGCAGCCATGTTGGGGTAGTGCAGGCTGCAGCCTGTGACAAGGCAAATATTCCCTTGGCTTCACCCCGGACAAGGACTCCAGGAGGATTGATGCCATGGCAAAGAAACAGTACATGGCAGCATCCTTGGGACTCAGACAGGCAAATTATATGACTTATGTTGCTAGATATCAGAAATCCAGATGGGATACTGTTATGGCTCTAGCAAAACAGGTCCCTGGCCAGCTTGCCAAGGATCTGGAGCAGGTGGCTGCTGATGGTATTGAGGCATCCAAGGTGCAATTCCATGCTGCAGTGGACTCAAATGATGTGTCATCAAGAGTCATGGCTACATCTGTGGCACTTCACAGAATGGCTTGGCTCAGATGTACTAGCCTGTCACAGGATACCCAGACTAAGGCCATGGATTTTCCTGTTGTGGGTAATTCTCTGTTTGGGGAGCAGCCAGAGAATTACATGAAGAAAATGGATGAGTATAGGACCACCTATAGGAGTGCGCAGGCCAAGGAAAGTCAGGCCACTCCTCAAAGGCAGCTTCCCAGGGGCAGGGGCAGGCCTTTTTATAGGCCTTTTTACCAAGCCCAAGCCTCCTCTTCTGCTTATGCCCAGAGGGGGTTCTTTAGAGGGAGAGGCAGACAGGGTACAAGCAGACCTGCTTCCACCCCTCAGCCCAAAGCCCCTGCCAAGCAGTCACCCTGATGGGGTTGCCAGGGCCGATTCTCACCTACCTGTAGGGGGCAGGCTGGCTTACTTTGGCCAGGACTGGGAGTCTCTGACATCAGACAAGTGGGTCCTGGAAGTAGTAAGCCAGGGACTGGTTCTCAGCTTCAAAAAGTTTCCAAAGATGAGAACCAGATCTTTTCCACCTGCAAATCCACCAGAGGCACTTGCCCTAGAGGCTGAGGTCTCTTCCTTCCTGGCTGTCAGAGCTGTGGAAAGGGTTCCACCCCTACACCAGGGCAAAGAGTTGTACTCCAGGTACTTCCTTTCCCCAAAAAAGACAGGAGAATGGTGGCCCATTCTGGATCTCAGATACTTAAACAAGCACCTTTTAAAACCAAAATTCAAAATGGTGACTCTGGGAATTATTCTACCCTCTCTAAGGCCAGGGGACTGGCTAGCATCCCTGGACCTCAAGGATGCCTACTTCCATATTCTCTTCAGAAGCTCCCATCGAAAGTACCTCAGGTTCGAGCTGCCCTCAGGCCATTACCAATTCAGAGCAATGCCCTTTGGCCTCACCTCTGTTCCAAGGGTATTCACAAAATGCCTGGCAGTAGCAGTTGCTTCCCTAAGAAGGAAAAAAATTGCCGTCTTCCCTTACCTGGACGATTGGCTCATAGTAGGCCAGTCCCCAGACCAAGTCAGGTTACACCTACAGATAACTCAGCAACTGCTCACCTCTCTAGGTTTCCTTCTGAATCTCTCAAAGTCAGTTCTAGAGCCTGTACAGTTCCTCACTTTCATAGGCGCAGAGCTGAACACAGAGAAAGCCAGAGCCTTCCTTCCTTTGGACAGGGCAAGGACCCTGGTCTCTCTGGCCTCCTCATTCACCCTGCAGGTGTCTCGACCAGCAAGGCATTTTCTACAGCTCCTGGGGCACATAGCTGCCTCTACAACAGTAGTGCAAGGAGCAAGATTTCAGATGAGGGACATCCAGTTCCATTTGAGAGCCTTTTGGTCTCAAAGGAAATACCCTCTAACCAAATTGATCCCAGTGACTCGAACCCTGATCCAGGCCCTACAGTGGTGGCAGGATCAGAGCAATCTGAGAACAAGAGGTTCCTTTGTCACTCAGTCTCACTCTTAATCCTTACTACAGATGCATCCTCTTGGGGTGGGGAGCTCACATGAGCGAGCTCACTGCCCAGGGGTTGTGGTCCCCTCAGGAATCTCTGCTCCACATCAATCTGTTGGAAGTCAGAGCAGTTTTTCTAGCACTTCAAGCTTTTTCCAAATCTGTTCAGAACAAAGTTGTACAGGTCAGAACAGACAACACCACCACAATGTGGTACATCAACAAGCAAGGGGGCACTCGGTCTACAGCCTTGTGCACCGAAGCAATGAAGTTGTGGTCTCTGGCTTACTCCCTGAACACCTCCCTTACGGCAGTTCACCTCCCAGGCAAGGACAATGTCCTGTCAGATGCTCAGCAGGATTTCCCAGGGCCATCACGAATGGTCACTGGACCCCTGGTTTGGAGGTGATCTTTGCCAGATGGGGCACCCCGCAGATAGATCTTTTTGCAGCCCCAGACCATCACCAACTTCCCCTTTTTTGCTGCAGGCCCCCAGTGTTGGGCTCAGTCCCTCTGGATGCCTTAGTCCTCAATTGGGAAGGGAAGGTGGATAAGCAGAAAAGGGGCAAAATTCAGCAGAAGGGCAGAAAGCAAGGAGAACCAGGGATAAATGACAACCAAGGAAGGGGCTGGAGTAGAACAGTGAAGCAGTCTAGGGAGGTCAAATCATGGAAAGCCATGTGTGCAAATGCCAGGAGCCTTAGCAACAAGATGGAAGATCTGGAGGCTGTCATGGTACAGTCAGACCTGGACATTGTGGCCATCACTGAAACCATACCTCTCAACCGTTTGTCCCCCAAATGTGGAACATTACCTGTCAAAATGTGGAAAAAATTGGCAAAATGTGGAACACTTAATCAAATCTTTACCTAAGAAGCTCAAAACACTGCTAACATGTTGCATTTATGTTCAGAAAGTCTGTTATTAACTGAATAATATATTTTTTGCATCATTTACTAAGGATGTTTGCTTTAAAATGTTGATGTTGAATGTGGAACAAATCCTTACAATGTGGAACAGGGAGGTTTTGTGAAGTAAAATGAGGAACGTTCCTCGTAATGTGGTACAGTTGAGAGCTATGACTGAAACCTGGTGTAATGATAACCATGACTGGGAGATGGCCATACCTGGCTACAACATATTCAGAAGAGACAGAGCAGGCAGGAAGGGAGGAGGAGTGTCACTGTATGTGAAAAATGACATAAGGGTCACAGAGATCCAGGAGGAACAAAATGGGGGAGAGATACTGTGGGTTAAGCTGGAAAGGAAAATGGGGCCAGCCATCCGCACATGTGTGGTCTATAGACCACCAGCCCAGGAGGAAGAAACAGATAGGGAGCTGATGCTAGCCATCCAAAGGATGGCAGACAAGGGTGAGGTAGTACTGGTTGGAGACTTCAATATTCCAGACGTGGACTGGAGCATCCCAGCAGCAGCATCAACTAGGAGCAGATTTATCCTGACTCCCTTCAGGTGCCTTCCTCAAGCAACTGATCATGGAACCAACTCAGCAGAAGGCAATACTGGACCTTCTGCTCACAAACAGGGACAGTGTGATGGGGGTAACAGTGGGGAGCACCTGGGTAACAGTGACCACCAGTCATTGTGGTTTGAAATCACAGAAAGAGCAGAACCAAACCACACAAAACACGATCCTGGATTTTAGGGGACAGACTTTGGGAAAATGGGGAGATACTTGAAAGAGGCATTAAGGGAATGGACAGGAATCAGGGTTGAGGAACAGGCAGTATTTAAAATGGGGATTATAAGAACAACAGAATTATGCATTAAGCAGGTTAGCAGAGGAAAAGGAAGAGGAGACCATTATGGTTTCCAAAGAGGTAGCAAGAAAGTGAAAGCCAAAAAATTGCATTTAGGCAATACAAAAAGACACAGGCAGAAGGGGATAGGAGAAGTACCAGGAGAAACAAAGGAGGCAGGGAAGTCAGGTAAGGAAGCCAAAGCTCAGACAGAAGAACACATTGCAAAATCAGTGGTTAAAGGGGACAAAACCTTTACAGGTACATAAGTGAAAAGAAAGACAAAGGGAGGGATAGTGAGACTGATGGGGAGGATGGGAGTCACGTGGAGGATGACAACAGTAAAGCTGACATATTGAACAGGTATTTCTGCTCAGTCTTTACTGAGGAAGAGGGGTAATGGGTCTGAAGGGAGTACAAGGGTGAGAATGGTGCAGAAATGGACACAAGTCCCTTTACACGAGAAAGGGTCCTGAAGGAACTGGAAGTAATAAGAGTTGACAAAGCAATGGGGCCAGATGGGGTGCACCCCAGGGTCCTTAAAGAACTAAGAGAGGTGGTGGCTGAACCTCTGGCTTTCCTGTTTAGCCAATCACTGGAAACAGGGGAGGTACCCAAAGACTGGAGGACAGCAGATGTAGTCCCCTTATACAAAAGTGGTAACAAAGAGGAAGCAGGGAATGACAGACCAGTCAGCCTCACCTCGGTAGTGGGAAAGATCATGGAAGCACTACTGAAGGAGAGATTGGTGGAACATCTGGTTGTCAATGGACCACAGGACCCAAGGCAGCATGGTTTCACCAGGGGGAGATCATGTCAGACCAACCTTATTGAATTTTTTGACTGGGTGACTAGGGAGGTGGATCAGGGGAGGGCAGTGGACATGGCCTATCTGGACTTCAGCAAGGCCTTGACACTGTGCCACATAGAAGACTATTACACAAACTGGGGAATATGGGTGTGGGCAGGACAGTAGTGTGGTGGGTAGGTAACTGGCTGGGTGGCAGGACACAGAGGGTGGTGGTAAATGGCTGTCACTCCACAGAGGGAAGAGTGACCAGTGGGGTACCACAGGGATCAGTGCTGGGACCGGTCCTATTCAACATCTTCATCAGTGACATTGCGCAGGATCTAGAAGGCAGAATTTCACTGTTCGCTGATGACACAAAGCTCTGTAACAGAGTAGACACACCAGAGGTGTAGACAGAATGAGAAGGACCTGCAGAAACTTGAAGAATGGTCAAGGGTTTGGCAGTTGAAATTCAATGCAAAGAAGTGCAAGATAATGCATATGGGGCACAAAACCCTGGCACAATATATCAGTTGGGGGTGAGGATATAGCATGCACCAAGCAGGAAAGGATCTTGGGGTTATCATCTCTGATGACCTCAAGGTAGGGAAACAGTGTGACAAGGCATCAGGTAAAGCAAATAGGATGCTGGGATGTATAGGCAGGGGCATCACCAGCAGGAAAAGGGAGGTCATAATTCCCACATACAAGACACTAGTGAGGCCCCACCTGGAGTGCAGTGTACAGTTCTGGAGACCATACCATGTAAGGACAGAGACAGGGTAGAGAAGGTTCAGAGGAGGCAACAAAGATGGTGCATGGATTGCATCACAAGTCCTATGAAGACAGGTTGAAGGAACTGAACATGTACTCCTGGAGGAGAGGAGAGAGAGGGATATGATAGAGACATACAAGTATCTTACAGGGAGAAACAGGGTGCAGGAAAACACTATTTTAAGCGAAAAAGATGTTCCAGGACTAGAGGGCATGGGATGAAGTTGGAGGGAGGACGATTCAGAGGAAACCTGAGAAGAATTTCTTCACAGAACGGGTGGTGGACAAGTGGAACACCCTGCCAGAGGAAGTGGTGGGGGCTGAAACAATCACGGGATTTAAGAATGCATGGGATAGACATAAAGGAATTCTAGAGGTCAGGGGTAAGGGGAAACAGACTTCTTGGAAAACAGACTGAACTTACAAGCTCAAATGGGCAGACTGGGTGGGCCATAGGTCCTTATCTGCTGACACTGTCTGTGTATATATGTAAGTTTCTCTATGCTTTTCCTCCCTTCCCTCTCCTGTTCAAAGTGCTAGTCAAAATCAGATCTCAGCCCTGCAAGATAATCCTGATTGCTCCAGATTGGGCCAGACAACCCTGGTATCCACTCCTACTGTCCTTAGCTGTCCATCTTCCCCTGTGTCTTCCCAGGAAGCACAACCTGTTAACCTGTGCTCAGGGGAGGGTTTGGTACCTGAACCTCAGATCTCTCAATCTCAGGGCCTGGCTCTTGAAGAGTGAGAGTTTGCTAATCTACACCTCTCCTAAGGTGTAATGGATATCCTGAAGGCTTCTAGGAAACCTTCCACCAGGGCTACTTATAATTCCAAATGGAAAAGGTTTTCCATATGGTGCTCTGGAAAGCATACTTCCCCCAGAATCTGCTGATTTACCCACAGTCCTGGATTATATGGTCCACTTAAATACCTTGGGGCTGAGACCAACTACCCTAAAAGTGCATTTGGCAGCTGTGTCTGCTTTTATTTCAGCAGGTAAGCCCTCTTCTTCAGCCCATCCTGTATTCTCCAAGTTTTCAAGGATTGCTTCATACCAACCTCCATTCAGGGACCCTGTCCCTGCCTGGGATCTTAATGTTTGCATTGCTCAGCTTATGCAACCCCTTGAGTCTTTGTCTCTCAGCAGAACTTAGTACTTGACTTGGAAGACTGTGTTTCTGGTAGCTATCACTTCTGCCAGACGCATAAGTGAATTGCAAGCTTTGTCAGTGAAGCCTGATTTTATCTCCTTTCATAGAGATAAGGTGGTCCTCAGGACTAATAGGAAGTTCTTGCTTAAGGTGGTTTCAGATTTCCACCTTAATCAATCCATATCTCTTCCAGTGTACTTCACTGACCATTCCTCCTCTGATGAGAGGAGGTTGCACAGCTTAGATGTGAAGAGAGCCCTTAGTTACTACATAGAGCGTACCAAGGGTCACAGGTTTGACTCTCTCCAACTGTTCCTCACTTATGATGAGGTTGGTAAAGGGAAACCTGCCACTAAAAGATCTGTTGCCAGGTGGATTGTCTCTTGTATCCAATTTTGCTATGAAAAACTGGGTAAGGTTCCTCCCTCAGGCCTGAGGGCTCACTCTACCAGAGGTACAGTTGTTTCCTGGCTGGCCAGGGACATCCCTCGAGATATGTCAAGCAGCTACCTGGAAAACAGTTCATACTTTTACCAAGCATTACTCCCTGGACATCCAGGCTAGGAGTGATGCTCGGGTTTAACACAACTGTGCTGCAGAGTCTATTTCCTAAGTAGGTTCTGTCCCCTCCATGGAGGTACTGCTTTATAGTCTGCATATGTCATAATATAGCAAGACTTCATGTTGTTTGAAGAAAAGTTACTCACCTTAGTAATGTTGTTTCTTCAATGAGTCTTGCTTTATTATGACCTCCCTCCTGCCTGCCCCTCTCAGAACCTCTGTTTTTGGGATGTGGGTGGGCAGTGCAGTGTTGGCACTTAGTAGGTGCCCACCTTGTTGTTTCACCCTCCTTTCTTGGGGTGACTTGGTGTTGTGTTTTTCATTTTTTGGGTCTCCTGACCTGAGTCTTTGTTTTGGGACCAAAAAATGTGTTCTTATGTTTAGTAGCCAGTTGGCTAGTGTAGGTTTACAGCTTCCACACAGGACCTTAGTGAGTTTAGCTCGTAAAGATCTGACGGTTTGAGTTTGAAGAACAAAGACAGAGTTTCAACTGAGCTTGAGCTCAGCGTTCCATGCCTGGCATGGAAAGTTAACTCTTTCACCTCCGGAGCAGTTTGAAGGTTGGGACTCACTGCATATGTCATAATATAGCAAGAATCCAATAGAAGAAACAACATTACTAAGGTGAGTAATTTTTTTCTTGTGGTGCCGCCCTGGCCGGCTCCCTTTTGGGAGGCGTTGTTGCTTTCCTGGAAGAGGCCCTTCTCCAGAGTTCCTGCTCCAAGGGATCTCAGCCAGCGGCATTGCACACCCCTGGAGTCTCCAGGTTCCATGCCTCATCCACAGTCTGGATTGACGCAGTTGGATACTCCTGATGGGCTTCGCACCCTTCACCGTGACTGGCCCCCAGATCAAGACTCCTTGGATTTTGATTTCTGGGGTAGGAGGACTTTCTACTCGTCACGGTTACTTCTCTCTATCTCTGCACATCAGGCCCACTCTGCAGCCTATGACAGGTTCTTGTGGTCCAGGCTAGATCAGCTCCTAGCCTCATTGCCTGACACGGAGCAAACCAGACAAGCCATTGCACTCTCTGCGCGTGGCCTGGAGCTAGCAAGGCACCAAGTGAGGGCATCCTATGATGCCAGCGAGGTAGCTACCAGAGTCATAGGGACAGTGATCTGTACTAGGCGGACGGCATGGCGACGTCTTTCGCGGTTGTCACCCTTGGCCCGGCGTAGGGTGATTAACTCTGCCCACCAGGGAACCTACCTCTTCTCCCGCAGAGTGAGACGGCGCTTGTCGGGGCAACTTCCTTCCCTCTGGGGGACTCCGCTCTCTCTTCCCACTCGGGCCTCTCCAGGCCCTGAAGGTTCCCCTTTAGTGTGTCACCCACTGAGGGCTAAGGGACTTTGTCCCTAGGGTGTAAAAAGAAACCCCTTCTGGGGGCTCGGTATCACCCATCTGTGATGAATGGTGAAGACTGCACAGGTAAGATATGAAAATTACGTACCTACCGTAATTGAGTCTTTCTGTATCTTCACCATTCATCACAACCTCCCTCTATCCCCTGGGCGTCAGTCTCTGGATCCCCCTCTCTGTGACTCCCCCTCTCCTCCTTAGGAGTGGGGTAAAGTAGGGACACACAGGGGAGTACTTTTCCAGGAAGAATGGATAGCTCGAGCAGCACTCCTTCTCCAGTATCTTGACTCCACCCCTGTGGGGTGGAAGGTGGTAGTTGCCCTCCTTTTCTCCTCCTCCCTGCTTCCATCCAACCTATTTCTCCTAAAAAAAAAAAAAAATCTTTCCTTGAGAGGATGCTGACTTCCTGTATCCTGTCCTTCTTCCAGAATAGTCGACTCTGCTTATCTGGAGTGTTTGTCAGCTATTCCGTGCCTTGAATTCTGGCAGAAAGCTTTGCTACTGCTTGCAGTTCCTATACAATCTGGAGACGGACCAGGGTCCGGGATGTCTTATCCTTCTCCCCTCTCTCCTAAATTCTTTACCCACCCTACCCCTTCCCCCTTCCTCTTCCAGAGGTTGGGGCCTCTCCCAATCCCCTTTAGTTTCTAACCTTTCTTTTCTGTCCTCTTAGTCGTTATTTCTCCTTTTAGTTCATACATCTTTTCCTTTTTCTGTCCCTTGGACTCCCTTGTCCGACCCTCCAGTCCCTTCCTCTTACCTCTCTGGCGACTCAGAACTGGCAGGCAGGTGGAGTCGACACAGCCTAACGGCCAACCCGTGGGTGCCATAGTCTGTTGGCCCAGAGATGGTGTAATAAGCTCCACCTATCTTTAAAAAAAAAAAAAAAGCTCCCGCGGGGTCCTGACCTCCGGCAGATACCCATCTGTGATGAATGGTGAAGATACACAGAAAGATCATAATTACGGTAGGTACGTAATTTTCATTTCTTTACAGTGTTGCAGTTTTACAGCAATGCATGCACAATGTTGCATATTAACCTATCAACAGATCATGCACTATACAGATCAGTCCGTATTCTTCCTTTGCCCCCATTGCTGCTGTACACCTGATGTTATAGTCCTCTGCAGATGTCTCATTGGCCCCAGAAATGCGGAACCCTTGCACTTAAAATGTGGGGCAAATTGTGGGACACTTCATGAAATCTTCGAGAGACAACCACAGAATACATAGAATTATGTGCCACCATGTTTACAAAGATTTCAGTTACTGAGCAACACATTCTCTACATGTATTGTTTCGGTGTTGCTTTAAAATGTAAACATAAAATGTGGGACTGTACACTTCTGTCTATATTTGTACAGATAGGTTTCACAGAACTAACTGAGGCACTGGGGCATCAGAGCAGTGCTCAGATCAGTATAGGCTCGGGCTGGCCGACTAACTTAGCATGCTTCTGAGACTGTTGTCAGCTGTCTGTGGTCTCCAAAGTCACTAACAGCATTACTCTTTGCCTCAGTTGCCTGAGAATTGTTTAGGAAAAAGGCAAGTTTGTTTTGTTTAGCCAGGATTTCATAGATGAGCTCTTAGGTGTGTGGTTATTACTGGTTAGGGCTAAGCAAAAGGTTTTTTTAAATTTCAAACAACATGAAGTCTTGCTGTATTATGACTATTGCAGTTAGCCCCAGCCTTTAAACTGCCCCGGAGAACAAAGGGTTAACTTTCTATGCAGAGCATAGAATGCTGAGCTCGAGCTCGGTTGAGGTCTCTGTCTGCAGCCCTTTGAAATCCAACTGTCAGATTCTTTACTCCGCCTCACTGAACAGTCACTCCGGAGATTTCTCCTTCAGCTTGGTTCGAAAAGTCGGTTAAAGTGTTGGTAAAAGTGTCGGTTTTAAGCTGAATTTGTTCTGCTTAGTCGGTTCAGCCTCTGTCTGCGGTACCGTTAGTACTAGATAGGTTTTACCTATTTCTGTGTGGAAATTGTAAATTTGTTTGATCGGGTCGGCTGAACCAATCACTTTTAGTGAATTTCTGTCTTTTACTTTAGAGTGTGGTTACTGGTCCTTATCGGTTCTAAAAAAAATGTGCTTTGAACTTTTTTTTCCAACACCCGTCACACGGTTAGGAACCGATAAGGGAGTCTTGCCTGGTGGTTGCCGTAAAAAGGGTAAGTTTGGTTAGGTTGGCCATGTCTGAGAAACCCAAGAAGAAAACCGGGCCCACTGGGTTTCAACATTGCAGTGAGTGTGGAGAGGTCTTTGCTAAGGCCGATCGTCACACCACCTGTGTTTACTGTCTGGGGTTTGAACACCTCGATACAGACTGCCAAATTTGTATAAATTTTCCTAAATCTACCCTTGAAAAGAGATTAGGTAGACTGAGGGAAAAGCAGGCCGAGAAGTCCGCTGACCCAGATGGCCAGCCCGGTTTGGTTGCGACCGAACCAGAAGGAGTGCCCTCTGACCAGGGCGATACTTCTTCGGGCAAAAGGAGAGACGATCCTGAGGGGTCGGTTCCTACAAAGAGGAAATGCAAAGAGAAATCGACCGGTTCGGATCCAGAGGTTCATGTTCCGACTGCTGAAGAAATAGCCAGAGCGATTCGGATTGTGGAATCGCTTTGCCCGGTTCCGACCGATCCGGCACCATTTGGCAGGGGCTCGGTTCGGTCGGTTCCCCCGGTTCAAGATTATACCCCTGAAGAATTTTATGAACCAGAGTTTGAGGAGGAGGGGGAGTTTGAGGATGATGGTGACAATGGTAAAAGTCTGGATGTGCTGTTGAAACCGGACATCTCCCCAGACAGACCTTCTGGTGTTTCCCCTCCTAGGCTTTCTGAGTCCCTTCCCCACTTTCTGTTTTACAGAAAGGTGACTGAAACCCTCCAGCTTCCTATGGAGGAGGCCATGGAGGATCAAGAGGAGACTGATTATGTAGAAATGATGGATATCCCAGAGTCCAGGAGACTGTCTATTCCCCTCCACAAATCCTTTGGGAAGCAGACACTCAAAATCTTAAAGTCTCCCAATGTGTACCTCCTGTTGACAGAAGGATGGACAAGAGGTACACACTATCAGGCTCAGATACAGAGTTTTTATACCAACAATGCAGCCATGTTGGGGTAGTGCAGGCTGCTGCCTGTGACAAGGCAAATATTCCCTTGGCTTCACACCCCCCAGACAAAGACTCCAGGAAGATTGATGCCATGGCAAAAAAGCAGTACATGGCATCTTCCTTGGGACTCATGCAGGCGAACTATATGGCCTATACAGCCAGGTACCAGAAGTCCAGGTGGGACACTGTACTGGCACTGGCTAAACAGGCCTCCCCCCAGCTAGCCAAGGAGCTGAAGGAGGTGGCTGCTGATGGGATTGAGGCATCAAAAGTACAGTTTCATGCTGCTGTTGACTCCAGTGATGTGTCATGAAGAGTCATGGCTACATCTGTGGCTCTTCGGAGAATGGCTTGGCTCAGATATACTAGCCTCTCACAGGACACCCAGGCTAAGGCCATGGATTTTCCTGTAGTGGGTAATTCTCTGTTTGGGGAGCAGATAGAGAATTACATGAAGAAAATGGACGAGTACAGGACCACTTATAGGAGTGCTCAGGCCA
This sequence comes from Neoceratodus forsteri, assembly GCA_016271365.2. Taxonomy (NCBI): domain Eukaryota; kingdom Metazoa; phylum Chordata; order Ceratodontiformes; family Ceratodontidae; genus Neoceratodus; species Neoceratodus forsteri. Next base: position 246,626,139 of record CM057451.1, read on the forward strand.
AGGAGAGGCAGGCAACTCCTCAAAGGCAGCAGTCTAGGGGCAGAGGCATGCCTTTTCATAGGCCTTTTTACCAAGCACAGGCCTCTTCTCCCTTTTCACAGAGGGGGTTCTTCAGAGGGAGAGGCAGAAGAGGGATGAGCAGGGCTGCATCCACTCCTCAGCCTAAGGCCCCTGCCAAGCAGACACCCTGATAGGCCTGCCCGGGTCGACTCTCCTATTCCAGTAGGAGGCGGGCTGGCTTACTTTTTCCAGGACTGGATGTCTATTACCCCAGACAAGTGGGTCCTGGAAGTAGTAAGCCAAGGACTGGTTCTTAGCTTCAAAAAATCTCCAAGATGAGAGAGCTAGATCTTTCCACCTGCAGGTCTCTCAGAAACCTTGCCCTAGAGGCAGAGGTTTCATCTCTTCTGGCCTTAAGAGCCATAGAGAGAGTTCCTACCCTACACTGGGACAAAGGTCTGTACTCCAGGTACTTCCTTACCCCAAAAAAGACAGGGGAGTGGCGACCCATCCTAGACCTAAGATACCTGAACAAACATCTTTAAAAACCAAAGTTCAAGATGGTAACTCTGGGAATAATCCTTCCTTCTCTAAGGCCAGGGGACTGGCTAGCCTCCTTGGACCTCAAAGATGCCTATTTTCACATTCCCATCAGGTGCTCCCACAGAAAGTACCTCAGGTTCGAGTTGCCCTCAGACCACTATCAGTTCAAAGCAATGCCCTTTGGCCTAACATCAGCACCAAGGGTTTTCACAAAGTGCCTGCCAGTACTCGTTGCCTTTCTAAGAAGGCAAAAGATTTCCATTTTTCCATATCAGGGCGACTGGCTCATGGTGGGCCAGTCTACAGACCAAGTCAAGTCAGACCTGCAAGTGACCCAGCAAGTGTTCACTTCTCTAGGATTTCTTCTCAGCCTTCCCAAGTCAGTTCTCGAGCCAGTGCAGCTCCTTACCTTTATCGGGGTGGAGCTGGATACTGTCAAAGCAAGAGCCTTTCTTCCTCTGGAAACTGCAAGAGTTCTTATAGAACTGGCTTCTTCCTTCAGCCTTCAGGTGTCCCGACCAGCAAGGCATTTCCTTCAGCTCTTGGGCCACATGGCAGCTTCTACAGCAGTGGTCCAAGGGGCAAGATTCCAGATGAGGGACATTCAGTTCCATCTGAGGCCCTTTTGGTCCCAGAGGAAGGATCCCCTTATCAGACTGATTCCAGTGACTTGGATCCCGATCCAAGCCCTTCAATGGTGGCAGGATCAGGATAATTTAAGGCAAGGAGTCCCATTTGTTACTCAGTCTCATTCAGTGGTCCTTACCACGGATGCTTCCCTTCTGGGCTGGGGAGCCCATCTGGGGGCCCTCACTGCTCAGGGACTGTGGTCCCCTCAGGAATCCCTTCTCCATATCAATCTCCTAGAACTCAGGGCAGTTTTTCTGGCCCTGCAAGCTTTCTCTCAGTCAGTGCAGAACAAGGTGGTTCAGGTCAGAACAGACAACACCACCACCATGTGGTACATCAACAAGCAGGGAGGCACTTGGTCTACGGCCCTCTGTACAGAAGCCATGAAGTTGTGGTCCCTGGCTTATGCCCAGCAAACCTCTCTGATAGCAGTCCACCTTCCAGGTAAGGACAATGTGCTAGCAGATGCACTGAGCAGGATCTCACAGGGCCATCACGAATGGTCCCTGGACCCTCTGGTGTTGAAGGTGATTTTTTCAAGGTGGGGCACTCCAGAGACAGATCTCTTTGTAGCCCCAGACAATCACCAACTTCCTCTCTTTTGTTGCAGACCACCAGTCTTGGGCTCAGTCCCTCTGGATGCTCTGATTCTGAACTGGGAAGGGAAATTTCTGTATGCCTTCCTTCCCTTTCCTCTACTGTTCAAAGTTTTAGTCAAGTTAAGGTCACAACCTTGCAAAGTGATTCTGATTGCACCAGACTGGGCCAGACAGCCTTGGTACCCCCTGTTGCTGTCCCTAGCAGTCCATGTTCCCCTGTCTCTTCCCAGGAATTACAACCTGTTAACCTCTTCTCAGGGGAGGATTTGGTACCCCAAGCTTCAGTCTCTCAATCTCAAGGCATGGCTCTTGAAGAGTTAGAGTATGTAGATTTGCATCTGTCTCAGGGGGTTCTGGATATTCTCAAAGCCTCTCAAAAGCCCGCCACTAGAAAAACGTATAACTCCAAATGGAAGAGATTCAGCATTTGGTGTTCCAAGAAACATATTTCCCCAGACACTGCTGAATTGCCTACAGTTCTGGATTATATGGTCCATTTGAATGGCATAGGCCTCAGACCAGCGACTCTCAAGGTGCACTTGTCAGTTGTTTCTGCTTTTCTGTCAGTGGGGAAGTCTTCCTCACTATAATCTCATCCTGTGTTCTGTACATTTTTTAAGGGATTGCGTCTTACCAATCCTCCCTTTAGAGACCCTGCCCCTGCCTGGGACTTAAATGTTTGCATTCGCTCAACTTATGCAACCTCTCTTTGAACCTATGTCCTCAGCAGAGCTTAAGTACTTGACTTGGAAAACTGTGTTTTTAGTAGCCATTACCTCTGCCAGACATATCAGTGAATTGCAGACCCTGTCAGTGGAACCTGATTGTATCTCCTTTCATAGGGATAAAGTGGTCCTTAGAACCAATAGAAGGTTTTTGCCCAAAGTGGTTTCAGATTTCCACTTGAATCAGTCTATGTGTCTTCCTGTCTTCTTCACTGATCATTCTTCTTCAGGAGAGAGGAGGCTACACGTTTAGATGTTAAAAGGGCCCTTAGCTACTACATAGAGCATACCAAGGGTCACAGGTTTGATTCCTTCCAGTTGTTCCTCACTTATGAAGAAGTGGGAAAGGGCAAACCTGCCACCAAGAGAACTATTGCCAGGTGGATTGTGTCTTGTGTACAATTCTGCTATGAGAAACTAGGAAAGATTCCACCCTCAGGCCTGAGGGCTCACTCCCAGAGGTACAGCTGCTTCCTTGGCTGCTGCCAGAGATATTCCTCTCTTAGAAATTTGTCAAGCAGCTACCTGGAAAACAGTCCATACCTTTACCAAGCATTACTCTCTGGATATTCAGGCTAGGAGTGATGCTCGGTTTGGCACAGCAGTACTTCAGAGCCTATTCCCAAAGTAGGTTCTGTCCCTCCTCCATGGAGGTACTGCTTGGTAGTCTGCAATAGTCAGAATACAGCAAGACTTCATGTTGTTTGAAGAAAAATTACTCACCTTAGTAATTATGTTTCTTCTAATGGAGTCTTGCTGTATTCTGTTTCTCCCTGCCTCCCTCTCAGAACCCGTTTTGGGAAGTGGGTGGGCAGGTGCAGTTCACTCAGGGTGCTTCTTTTACACCCTCCTTTTTGTTTGGGTGTTTGTTTTATTATTATTCTTATTTGGATTGTTTTTTGGTTTTCTGACTTGAGTCTTCCTTGGGAATTCAAAACTCTTGTTGCCAGTTGGCTAGTAAAAATTTTACAATTTCCACATAGGATAGTTAGTGAGTTTTTTGCTCGTAAGAATCTGACGGTTGAATTTCAAAGGGCTGCAGACAGAGACCTCAACTGAGCTCGAGCTCAGTATTCTATGCTCTGCATAGAAAGTTAACCCTTTGTTCTCCGGGCAATTTAAAGGCTGGGGCTAACTGCAATAGTCAGAATACAGCAAGACTCCATTAGAAGAAACATAACTACTAAGGTGAGTAATTTTTTCTTCTGCACAATGAACCAATGACTGGTAAGGTAACAGATGTTGCCAGGTATTCAGCATGGTTGATGAACGGCAGTGTGCTGTCCAAGTATAGTACTGCCAAGTATAATACTCCCAAGTACTTAAATTCAGCCGCTTTAGTTCTAAAATGTGGCTAGAAATGGTCTTGATTCCCAATGTTAAGGTTTTTTGGTATTACACCAAAAATTGCAATAATTCCAACTATCAAAGACCTCATTATTTGTCTTTTTGCATTGTTAGCAAGCTTATTTCATTGAAAAAAATGACTGTTTGATGTTGAAAGCTTCTTGCAGATTCTCTAAGTATTATCAGCATATAGAATTCACTGTGAAAACTGACATGCAGCTAGAAGCAGGTTAACATAGAGGATGAGTCTGGGACCCGGTGTGTGTGTGTGTGTGTGGGGGGGATGGACACACACTTGTACCTTTTGTTTCAACAGCCCTATATCACGTTGGGGCTTGGGGGACGTACCTCATTACCATTTAGAAACATAGAAACATAGAATTTGACAGCAGATAAGGACCGCTAGGTCCACCCAGTCTGCCCATTTCAAACAACATGAAGTCTTGCTATATTATGACATATGCAGTGAGTTTCAACCTTCGAACTGCTCCGGAGGTGAAAGAGTTAACCTTCTATGCCAGGCATGGAACGCTGAGCTCGAGCTCGGTTGAAATTCTGTCTGTTGTTCTTCAAACTCAAACCGTCAGATTCTTTACTCCGCTTCACTGAACAGTCGCTCCGGAGATTTCTCCTTCTGCTCGGTTCATTTTGTCAGTTAAAGTATTGTTTTTCTCGGTTTCCGACCGAATTTAAACTGCAACCGGTTGGTTCAAGCTCTGTCTGTGGTATTTGTGAGTACTAGATAGGTTTACATTAATTCTCTTCTGTGTGGAACTTATAAACTGTTTATCGGTTCGGTTTGAACCGATCAGGTTGTTTAAAATATCTTAATCTGTGATTTAGAGTGTGGTTACCTGTTCTTATCGGTTCTAAAAAAAACGGATTTTATTACGGTTTTTTCCACGACCCGTGACATGGTTGGGAACCGATAAGAGGGTCTTGCCTGGCGGATTGCCATAAACGGGTAAGTTTGGTTAGGACTGGCACTATGTCTGAGAAACCCAAAAGAAAAACCGGGTCCACTGGGTTTCAACACTGCAGTGTGTGTGGGGAAGTCTTTGCTAAGGCTGAACTGCACTCCACCTGTGTTTACTGTCTGGGGTTTGACCACCTCAATGCAGACTGCCAGATTTGTAAAAATTTTCCTGCAGCTACCCTGGAAATGAGAGTTGGTAGGCTCAGGGAAAGGGAGGCCAAAAAGTCCGCTGACCCGGATGGCCAGCCCGGTTCGGTTCCAACCGAACCAGAGGGAGTGCCCTCTGACCAGGGGCGAGACTTCCTCGGGCAAAAGGAGAGCCGACTCTGAGGGGTCGGTTCCAGCAAAAAGGACTAGGAAATCAGCTGGTGTGGAGCCAAAACTTTCCTCTCCAACTGCTGAAGATATAGCCAAAGCGATTCAAATTGTTCAGTCACTTTCCCCGGCTCCGACCGAACCGGCACCATCAGGTAAGCGCCCGGTTCGGCCGGTTCCACCGGTTCAAGATTATGATTTAGAGGAATATTACGAACCAGAGGAGGGGGAAGAGGAGTATGAGGAGAGTGAATATGGATTTGAAAGTCTGGATGTGCCCATTGACCTGGACATCTCCCCAGACAGACCTTCAGGAGTGTCTCCTCCTAGGCTTTCTGAGTCCCCTTCTCATTTTATGTTTTATAAAAAAGTGTCTGAAACCCTCCAGCTCCCTATGGAGGAAGCTGTGGATGATCAAGAGGAGCCTGACTATGTGGAAATGATGGATATCCCGAGTCTAGGAGACTGTGCTATTCCCTTGCATAAATCTTTTGGGAAACAGACTTTAAAATTTTAAAACTCCTCACACTATACCTCCTGTGGATAAGAGAATGGACAAGAGGTACACATTGTCAGGCTCTGATACGAGTTCCTTTCACAACAATGCAACCATGTTGAGTAGTGCAGGCTGCAGCCTGTGACAAGGCAAATATCCCCTTGGCTTCACACTTCCCGGACAAGGACTCCAGGAGGATTGATGCCATGGCAAAGAAACAGTACATGGCAGCATCCTTGGGACTCAGACAGGCAAATTATATGGCTTATGTTGCTAGATATCAGAAATCCAGATGGGATACTGTTATGGCTCTAGCAAAACAGGTCCCTGGCCAGCTTGCCAAGGATCTGGAGCAGGTGGCTGCTGTTGGTATTGAGGCATCCAAGGTGCAATTCCACGCTACAGTGTACTCAAATGATGTGTCATCAAGAGTCATGGCTACATCTGTGGCACTTCGCAGAATGGCTTGGCTCAAATGTACTAGCCTGTCACAGGACACCCAGACTAAGGCCATGGATTTTCCTGTTGTGGGTAATTCCCTGTTTGGGGAGCAGCCAGAGAATTACATGAAGAAAATGGATGAGTATAGGACCACCTATAGGATTGCACAGGCCAAGGAAAGGCAGGCCACTCCTCAAAGGCAGCTTCCCAGGGGCAGGGGCAGGGGCAGGCCCTTTCATAGGCCTTTTTACCAAGCCCAGGCCTCCTCTTCTGCTTATGCCCAGAGGGGGTTCTTTAGAGGGAGAGGCAGAAGGGGTGCCAGCAGGCCTGTTTCCACCCCTCAGCCCAAAGCCCCTGCCAAACAGGCACCCTGATGGGGTTGCCAGGCCGATTCTCAACTACCTGTAGGGGCAGGCTGGCTTACTTTGGCCAGGACGGGGAGTCTCTGACATCAGACAAGTGGGTCCTGGAAGTAGTAAGCCAGGGACTGGTTCTCAGCTTCAAAAAGTTTCCAAAGATGAGAACCAGATCCTTTCCACCTGCAAATCCACCAGAGGCACTTGCCCTAGAGACAGAGGTCTCTTCCCTTCTGGCTCTCAGAGCTGTGGAAAGGGTTCCACCCCTACACCAGGGCAAAGGGTTGCACTCCAGGTACTTCCTTTCCCCAAAAAAGACAGGAGAATGGCAGCCCATCCTGGATCTCAGATACTTAAACAAGCACCTTTTAAAACCAAAATTCAAAATGGTGACTCTGGGAATTATTCTACCCTCTCTAAGGCCAGGGGACTGGCTAGCGTCCCTGGACCTCAAGGATGCCTACTTCCATATTCTCATCAGAAGCTCCCATCGAAAATACCTCAGGTTGAGCTGCCCTCAGGCCATTACCAGTTCAGAGCAATGCCCTTTGGCCTTACCTCTGCTCCAAGGGTATTCACAAAATGCCTGGCAGTAGCAGTTGCTTCTCTAAGAAGGCAAAGAATTGCCATCTTCCCTTACCTGGACGACTGGCTCATAGTGGGCCAGTCCCCAGACCAAGTCAGGTTACACCTACAGATGACTCAGCAACTGCTCACTTCTCTAGGTTTCCTTCTGAATCTTTCAAAGTCAGTTCTAGAGCCTGTCCAGCTCCTCACCTTCATAGGCGCAGAGCTGAACACAGAGAAAGCCAGAGCCTTCCTTCCTTCCTTTGGACAGGGCAAGGACCCTGGTCTCTCTGGCCTCCTCATTCACCCTGCAGGTGTCTCGACCAGCAAGGCATTTTCTACAGCTCCTGGGGCACATGGCTGCTTCTACAGCAGTAGTGCAGGGAGCAAGATTTCAGATGAGGAACATTCAGTTCCATTTGAGAGCCTTTTGGTCTCAAAGGAAAGACACTCTAACCAAATTGATCCTAGTGACTCGAACCCTGATCCAGACCCTACAGTGGTGGCAGGATCAGAGCAATCTGAGACAAGGGGTTCCTTTTGTCACTCAGTCTCACTCCTTAATCCTTACTACAGATGCATCCCTCTTGGGGTGTGGAGCTCACATGGGTGACCTCACTACCCAAAGGTTGTGGTCCCCTCAGGAATCTCTGCTCCACATCAATCTGCTGGAGCTCAGAGCAGTTTTTCTAGCACTTCAAGCTTTTTCCAAATCTGTTCAGAACAAAGTTGTACAGGTCAGAACAGACAACACCACCACAATGTGGTACATCAACAAGCAAGGGGGCACTCGGTCTACGGCCTTGTGCACCGAAGCAATGACGATCTTCCTGGACATAAGTCTCCACCACTCATTCACACTATTGGGATCTGCGCCAGAGGCACCAGGACCCATCGGGAGCAAACTTTTTGCTGGAGGGTCGGCGCCAGAGATGGCGCCGCGAGGCACGCACCGCGAGCCTCAGCTCGCGCTGTAATGACTATCTCGGCGTCGACCCTCCAACCGCCTCAGTTCCTTTTTTCCCGCCGTCGAGTGCACTTCAGTGAACATCGTCGTTCGCCCGCTGGGAGTCAAACTTCAAACTAGCAGCATAGTTTTCAGTTTTGTTATTTTGTAGTATTATCTCGATACAGTATCGCTTAGTCTTATTTTAAAAATAAAGAAGTCTCAGCCTACTTTGACGGAGTCGACCATGAGCAGGCCAGGTGACGGTAGGGAGACTTGGTATGAAAGCTGTTCAGTCAGTCGGGCTGGGTCCGTCCGCCGCCTTCTCCGGAGGGGTCTGACAACGGTCAGTCCAATGCCGGGGATGGGCGGTCTCCATGAGCTTATAAAAATAAGCGGTCGCATTCGGCACCATATAGCCTCGAGCTTTTCTTGCCCAAGGTCTAAAAAGAAGGCATCACTCAAGTTCGCCCTCTGATATGTCTGCACGTGAGCGTTCGGTTATCGGGGCTAGTTGCTGGCCTCCTCCTTGCGGTCGCCAACCTCTGCTTCTGGTATCCAGACGGCGACATCGAAGTCCCTACCCGCCCGCAGGTAGGTCTTCAGATGAGCAGTTTCATCAGTGGGCCACTCTTATGGAGCAATGGGCTCCGGAGGTTGGTTCAGCTACCTGGCTCGATCACTCGTGGGCTTTGGACTCATTGAGAGACCAGGTAGGCGTGTTAGATTTTCCTGGTCGCTGCACCTTCTTTGGTGCCGTCGACTCCGCGCTTAGGTGTTCCCCCCCCTCACATGGCTGTGGCGCAGGGGGCCACACCAATGCCTTTATCTCCTGCTCTTCTTCCTTCAAAACCTGTTTTTCAGAGTCTGGGGGTCTTTTCGGCATCCTCGGCACCATCTTTGGCACCATGCGGCTTCTTGGTGCCATTTTTGGCACCGCGTGGTCCCTCGGCGTCATTTTTGGTGCCGCGTGGTCCCTCAGCGTCGTTCTCAGTGCCGTGTGCCTCCTCGGCACCGGGGGCTCTCAGGACTCCCTCTGCCTTTCAGGACTCCTCTTTTCACTTGTTTCCTTCTTCCCTCTCTTCTGATTTTCATTCCTTTCCTGTCCATACAGTCCCTCCTGGACTGTCAGGAGATGACATTGAGCCTGACCCAGACCTTCGGTTGGGTGATGAAGTGGACGAAGCAGGATCTATCACTGCTACAGAGCCTGTGGTCGAGGACCTGTCATTTAAGTCTCTGCTGAAAATCTGAGTTCCTCTTTCTCTCCAGACTACAGACATCAATCCTGGGAAATTGTTAAGACTCCAATACCTTCATGTTCCGGAGACCCTACGGATTTGACTCCTCCGGTCCAGCCTTCCTTTGAGACGCTGTCTCAAATGGTATGGAATAATCCTGCTCTCACCCTTTCGGTGGCTAAATCCATAGATAGGAAATATTCAGCCCCCAAGGATCGTCCCATTTTGGCATCTCAAGCCTTTGCGGATCCTATTGTAGTCCTGGCAGAGAATGATAAGGTCGTTCTTCCTCAAACTACTACAGCTCAGACCTATTAACAAAGAATCTCATAAGATAGACACCTTAGGTAAGAGAGTCTTTGCTGCTTCTACCCTAAGTATGCGTATTGCCAGCTACCAGGGCTATTTCTCACAGTATGAGTATATCCTGTGGCACTCTATCAACAGATGGTTGAAGCTCTTCGAGTCAGATGCAAAGCCAGAGCTTCTTCAAACCATTACCAGAGGTATCGAATCTAACAACCAGCAGGTTAAAGCAGCCATGGATGCTTTCGACACTGCTTCCCGTTCAGCAGCTGCTGGTATTTGCACCCGCCGTCATTCCTGGCTGCGCACCTCGGGTTTCATGAATGACACGCAGCAGCAGGTAATGGCTTTGCCCTTTGATGCTGCGTATCTTTTTGGTCCTCAGGTAGAGCAAGCTCTAGAAGCTACTCAAAAGACTAGATCAGCCATTAAGTTAGCTCGACCCCCTCCTGCCCCCTCTCGAGGGCATGTCAATAAATGTCAGTTTTATAATCGTCAGTCCTTTCGAGGCAGAGGCAGAGGAGGTTTTCATAAAAACCAACCTGCCCAACCTCAAAAGAAGACGCAACAGAAAGCTCAAGGGCCCAAAGCGCCCAGCACTACCTTATGAATGGCTGGCCCAAGTCCCATCTCAGCTGCCAGAGGTGGACTTTTCCTCTCTGGTGAGAGGTCGTCTGATGCACTTCTACAACCAGTGGAAGTCCATAACCTCAGACAAATGGGTCCTTCGGATAATTCGTGAGGGGTATTCACTCAATGTTCTGGAGACCCCTCCGGATCGTCCTCCCAAACGGCAGCCCAGGCTACCAACCCTTCAGTCAGACCTTCTCGCCGCCGAGATTCAGGGCCTTCTCAACAACAGGGCAGTAGAAGCGGTGCTGCTGCATCAACGGAACACGGGTTTCTACTCTCATTACTTTCTGGTTCCAAAGAAGTCTGGGGGTATGTGCCCCATTCTGGATCTCAGAAAGCTAAACAAATTTCTCCCCAAGGAGAAATTCAAAATGATTTCTCTGGGAACCCTGTTACCTTTGCTTCATCAGCACGACTGGCTAGCCTCCCTAGACATGCAGGATGCTTACCAGCACATTCCTATTCACTCGAGAGCCACAAATTCCTGAGGTTTGTGGCTCTGGGACAGCATTATCAGTTCAGTCCTGCCTTTGGGCTATCCTCGGCTACTGTGGGTTTTTACAAAGTGTTGTGCATTTCGAGCGCACCTCAGAAAGGTCGGATACAGGTGTTCCCTTTATCTGGATGATTGGCTTCTGCAAGCCCTTCAGGCAAGGGACCCTGGACGCCGTGAGAGATGGCTTCTCGCCTTCTTCGTCCATGGGAGTTCTGCTGAACCTCAAGAAGTCGCAACTGCAGCCCTCCCAGAGGCTCCTCTTTATAGGGACTCTTCGGACACCTCCTATGCGAAGGCTTTTCTTCCAGAAGACAGAAGGAACGATATCCTTCAAATGGCCCGTCACATAGGGGAGAACTCCTCAGTTACAGCTCTCTCGATGCAACGGATGCTAGGCCTCATGGCTTCCTCAGTGTTCACTGTACCCCTAGCACATCTGCACATGAGAACCACTCAAGTGGATGCTCAGTACTCAGTGGTTCCCAACCACTCACCCGCAGTCCTATCTCATTAAGGTGACGGAACCTTTAAAGAGGTCACTCACCTGGTGGTCTCAAGAGAGCAATCTCTTGGAAGGATATCCCTTTGCTTCTCTGGACCATCAGATCTCCATTACCATGGACGCATCCCTGATGGTGTGGGGAGCTCACTGTCAGGCTCTCCCCACTCAAGGTGCATGGACTCAAGTCGAGTCCCAGCTTCACATAAACGTCCTAGAAATGAGAGCCGTCCTTTATGCGGTCCGAGCGTTGAAGGACATTCTGTGTCATAAGAACATTCTCCTTCAAATGGACAACAAAGCAGTGATGTATTACATCAACAAGCAGGGCGGTGCTCATTCTTACCCATTATGCAGGGAAGCAATGAGGGTATGGGAATGGTGCTTGGAGCACAAGGCTCTAATTCAAGCGGTCTACCTGACAGGTATTCAGAACGAACTGGCAGACCGTCTCACCAGAACAGAGACAGACCCTCACGAGTGGTCTCTCGACTCAACCATAGTTCAGTCACTATTCGAAGAGTGGGGAACTCCAGACCTGGACCTTTTTGCATCCCCACTCAACGCAAAACGCCTGTCTTCTGCTCCAGAAATCCAGGGCCTGGCATTTTCTGTCAGGATGCGTTCAGGCTGCAGTGGACAAAATGCTTTTACGCCTTTCCACCCTTCTCTAATCAGAGAGGTACCTCAAGTTCGAATCCCAGGGGACAAGATGATTCTCATTGCTCCCTTTTGGCCTCGGCAGCTGTGGTTTCCGCTACTCAACAATATGTTGGCAGTTCCTCCGAGACCACTTCCCCTACAGATGAACCTTCTGACTCAGGGGCCAGTGGTCCATCCCAACCTGAGATCGCATCACCTTCACGCTTGGCTCCTGAAGAGGTAGAAGTAAACCGCTTCAATGTGTCTCGAAGAGTTTCAGGATTTGTCCACTTGGGAGCTTAAGCAACAGGTTGGTAGAAAAGAGCCAGGAGTTATATTTTGTTTTAACTGAAATATTTGAATAGTTTGTAAGTGAAATTAGTTCTGTGTGTTAAAATTATTACCTTGAATTTGAACTGATACTTGGGCTGTGATATTGTAGGTTTGAGGATAGATGTTCAGAGGAAAATTAGAAGGTAATTTAAATGTGTTGTTTGCCTGGTGTTTGGGGAGGGACATTAGCTGTAATTAACTTTGTCTTTAAACAGGAATTACTGTGGTTTCATTGTTCACTTGGGAGCTTAGCAACAGGTTGGTGAAAAGAGGCCATGAGTTATATTTTGTTTTAAACTGAAATATTTGAATAGTTTGTAAGTGAAATTAGTTCTGTGTGTTAAAAATTATTACCTTGAATTTGAACTGATACTTGGGCTGTGATATTGTAGGTTTGGGGATAGATGTTTGGCATGGAAAATTAGAAGGTAATTTAAATGTGTTGTTTGCCTGGTGTTTGGTAAGAGCCCTGCACCCACCCTGTTTTGTAGGCTTTCTTAAATACTGAAAAGCCACTGGGGGTTGGGATTGAAGGGCTGAGTATTTCTGTTTGAGACTGAAATTTGAAGCAACAGGAGTTGGTGGGCCTGTGACATCATACGGTACCTGGTGCCTGCTTACACACTGTTAGTGGGACTGAACACATACTGGACTGTATGTGTTTGTGACTTGGGAACTTTGTTGGTGGGGTTGAAATTGGGTTTGTAAATAATCTACAGTCAGTATAGAGAGAAACTGTACTCCAGGGAAAGGGACTGAGAAAGGGGTGCTATTATAAACAGAGGAGGATAATCAGGGTGGCCATATTCCACCAAGGCAGGCTCTGAAGGGCTGTAGGCTGCACAGGCTGGATGGCAATAATCTAAATTGGGCCTGAGAGGAGGCTGCCCACTCTGTAGACAGCTATCTTGTATCAGGAGTGAGGTATATTGGTTATAGGAGAGCTGTGGAGCTGGGGGTGTCCAAGGATAAGGGTGTGGATATGGGCAGCAGAGGGTGGGGCTGAGGGGAGACTGGGGCAACGCTCTGAAATTACAGGACATTATGCTACAGCAAGCAGAAGGGGGATAATGGGACAGGACCTTAGATAGGGAAGTTGATGCTAAGGGAAAGCTGCAGGGTGAAATTCTGAATCATGGAGACTGGAGGGGAAGAGTCAAGAGGGGCTACAGCGGAAGCCTAAAACAGCAGACTGTGGGAAGGGAGCTCCTAAGGTGAACAGTGCAAGAGAGGAAGAAGGGGTCAGTTTAGAGATGCAGTCAGGGGAAATCGGGTTACTTGATGGAGGCTGACATAGAGTGTCACAATAAATTTGAGATACTAAGCATCCTAGAGGGGAGGAAGGGTTGTGGAAATGAGAAACTTATACAGAGGCCGGGAGGGAGTCAGATACCCAGAAGGCATCACAGAACAGCTATGGAAAGGATAGACATAGTCCCAGAGGAGAAGGAAACATATATGTAACAAATGGGGAGATGCAACATATTCCAGATATGAGGGAGGAGAGCATGATTTGAGAGAAACTGGGAGACAAGGAGGTGGAGAGGAGCCCCTTCAGCAGGAAGGTCATTTACCAAGGATGGGGGCCCTAGCTAAAGGGGGGACCTACAGAGAGCTCTGAGACAGGGCACACATGTTGGGGGGGATAAAAGGGGAAGGGGAAACCATCAGGGCCAGGAGTAAATGGTTCGATAAGAGAGGTTAAAGGGACACCTATTCAGAGGGGGTTTGAGTTAAGTGGGCAAAATACAAGGGAGGCAGAAAGGGAGGGTGACAAGGGGTCTCTATAAGGCAGGAAGACTCCCATAGAAATTTGCGATCATGAATAAAGTGGGGAGGGGGTTGAGAGGGCATAGTGGAGGTAACCATAAGGATGATGGTTGTGTTAAGGTTCTGCTATTGGGAGACTCGTGATTAAGTGTTATCCATTGGAGGACAGGGGATGGATGCCATAGCCAGCTGAAGGTAGTGAGTATCTCTGGGCTGACAGTGCACAGAGCAAAGTTCATGGTGTATGAAATGGTTAGGGATTGTGAGGGAACCTGATTTCTACTGCATTTGGGAACTAATGATCTAGAAGGAAATAGCATTATGGAAATCCAAGCATGGTTCCAAGAACTGCGCAGAGTCTGTCGGGATAATGGATGCAACATTTCCTTTTCGGAGATATTGCCAGTACCAAAGGCCCCAGTGGAGAAAAAATGAGCTCACAGAGGTTAATGAATGGCTCAGGAAGTGGGGGTGAAGAGAAGGTTGGGGTTGTTAGTGAACTGGAATGGAGTTTGGGAGGATAAGGACTATATGCCAAGGACAGGTTTCATCTTGCCTCATTAGGAAGGAAGTCCTTAAACAGGGGATGGCTGACTACACACAAGAAAGGTGGGGTTTAAACTTGTAGGGGGGAAGGGATAAGTGGAGGGGCTGACCAGGCCTCCTCCAGATGAGGGAGAGCCTTCTGCTTCCAAGGGGGAGGGGAAACAGACGGAGGTGGAGGTTTCGTGGAGGACAGGGAGGATGGAAGTATAAGGAATCTGGGTGGGGTCTACAAAAAGGATCAGGATGCATGGGGTGGGGTTAGTGTGGTAAATGCCAGGAGCTTGGGAAACAAGTTGCCAGAGTTCCAGGCTATGCTGTTCGGGAGGGTGATGTGTGTGCAGTCACGTGGCATGGGCCAACAAAACCATGACTGGGACCTAAATGTATGGGGTACACTATGCTTAGGAAGGATAGAAAGGAGGGCAGAGGGGTGGAGTGGTTCATGTTCATTAGAGATGACATAGAAATTGGGTTTGGTAGAAGAGGCAGAGGGAAGCGTGGAGGCCTTATGGGTCACCTTACGATCCCTGGCAGGAGATAAGGCAAGTTGGGAGTAGCATAGGCCCCCGGGATGAGTGATGTTTTGAGGCTGGTTTGCTGGACAACATCATTGCCCAGTGTGGACCAAAGGGGAAGGAGTGGTGTTGATGGGGGACCTTATGTTCCAGGTACAAACTGGGGAACCATGTCCCTAAGGTGGCCAAGGAGAGGAGGCTGCTGGATGGCTTCCAGGATGTGTGTTTCCACACAGATGATGGAGCCCACAAGGAGTGTGTGTCCTGGATGTGGTCTCGGCAGATGGGGATCTGGTAAGTGGCATGGTTGTACAGGACCCCCTGACTGGGAGTGACCACAATACTGTCTGGTTTCAAATAAGCATTGGGGAGTGGGGTGATCTAGGACACTGGCAGTGACTCAGGGGCAGACTTTATGGGCATGAAATATTCTCAAGGATCACTTGAAGGATTACCAACGACAAGTGGAAAGGAGTTGGAGGTCATAAAACTGGGACTTCATGAGGCGGTCAGGATCTGCGCTAAGTTGAAATGTAAGGAGCAATGTCACTTAAACCATGCTGGTGGTCCAGTGAGGTCCAGGTAGCAGTCAGAGAAAAGAAGGCGTCTTACAGAAACATATAAAACAACAAGAGGATAGGATAAGGAAATGTTCTAGCTTGCATCTAGGAAAGTCAGTTCAGATGGTGAGGGAGCAAAGTCAAGTAAGAGTATATGGGCTGGCAGGGGATAAGGCATGGAGGGAAACGGGTTCTTCCGTACATTGGGGAGCGGAGAAAATCTAAGGGCCATCTCAGCAGATTGAGATCAGAAGGAGGGTGGTGAAGAGGCGCAGGGACCAGGCAGAGGTATTTAATCTAGTACTTTGCCTCTGTGTTCACTAGGGAGGGATGGGATATCTACAGAAAAGCGAGAACTGGGGATAGAGCGGCAGGGAGTGGATCGGGAGCAATAGAAATGGAGCAAGAGGGAGGAAAGGTACCTAGGGTGTCACATCTGGATAAAGATAAAAGACCAGTATGTGGAGGGGACGGATGATGCCATCCCACCAAAAGGTGTGGTTTTCCTCAAGGCCCTAAAGAAAGACAGATCTCCTGGGTGGATGGCATTCATCCGAGAGTACTATGGGAATTGTGACATACTGGCTACAATTTCTGGCTTAGAGTTTAACAGGTCAATGGAGACAGGGAGGGTACTTAGGATTACAGAGGCACATGTAGTACCAATCCGCTAAAGGGGGGTCAAGGTACTGGAAACTATAGACCATCAGTTTAACTCTGTGGTGGGAAAATTAATGAGAGTATACTGAGGAACGATCGGGTTTACTTGGGGGGAGGGAGGTCTGGATAGTCGGCAGCATGGGTTTGTGCCAGGTAGATCATGTCAAACCAACCTTGTGGAGTTCTATGAATGGGTAACATCAGAACTGACAGGGTAAGCCTGTGGATGTATTATTCTTGGACTTCAGCAATGCTTGACTCGCCCCACAATGGTCTGGTGGAGAAACTGATGGGGTTAGGAGTAGGCCCTTTGATGGTCAGATGGATTGAAAACTGGATAGCTGGGCGCACTCAGAGAGTAGTGGTCTTGGGGAGCTCTCGAACCTCACAGAGGTTGGTAGTGGGTACCACAGGGCTCGGTCCTGGGTCCAACTTGTTTAATGCATACATATCGGACATCAGGGATGGTATATGTGAAATGTCTCTTCGTGGATGACTCCAAGATGGGGAGCAGTAGTTGAGGGAGAAGAGGGGAGGTTGGCCCCAAGGGGACCTGGACACCCTGGAAAGCTGAGCTCACACATGGAACAATTTCAACATCACCAAGTGCAAGGTGTTGCATCTTGGTCGGGGAAACCCTAAACACAGGTACACCCTGGGAGGGGGGTGCTGGAAGCCTCAATAGGGAGAAGACCTAGGGTCTGTGGTGATACATGTATGAATAACTCTGAGCAGTGCAGGAGAGCAGCTAGCAAGGCAAACAGGATGTTGGGATGCACGCATGGGGGACTCACCTCTAGGAGCAAGGAAGTGATTCTGCCGCTGTACAATGGACTGGTTAGACTACACCTTGAGTACTGTGCACAGTACTGGAGACCACACCTTGAAGGGGACATACAGCTCCTGGAGAGGGTACAGAGGAGGGCAATAAAAGATGATACGAGGGCTAGGGGATTTGACTTAAGGACAGACTTGAGTGAGTCCTGGCCTGTTTTCATTGAGGAGAGGAGAGACAGGGGGACATGATTGAGGTCTTCAAGTACCTAAAGGAATAAATAGGGTAAACATGGAGGGGATCTTTAGACTAAAGCAGGGAGGCATCACCAGAGGGCATGGTTTGAAGTTGAAGGTGGAAGGGTGAGGGGAAAGAGGAGGAGGTTTTCACTGAGAGGGTGGTGGACCCTTGGAATGCTCTGCCTGGTGAGCTGGTTCAGAGATCCACAGTGGAGGGTTTAAGAGAGGGTGGGACAGACATAGAAAGTGGATGTATCAGATGATGGCCTGTCCCGGGGGGGTGGGGATGGATGATAGGGGTTTCTGGAGCACAAGGGATGGGAGGGTCTCGGCACCCAACTAAGGATCTAGGTTCGAGCAGACTTGATAGACCATAAGGCCTAATCTGCTGGCAAATAGTATGTTAGTATGTTAGTATATTCTTCTGGCTGCATGGAAACCAGCCACTAGGAAAACTTACACAGCCAAATGGAAGCGTTTCACGCTCTGGTGTGCAAAGTCCTCTTTGAATCCTTTTTCCTGCCCACCAGATAAAGTTCTGGAGTACCTCTTAGACCTCTCAAATTTAGGCCTACAGTTCTCTACAGTCAAAGTTCACCTTAGTGCCATTTCAGCATATCATGAGCCGATGTTTTCCCTTATCTCTGAGCTCAGCACTGTGGTTAAGAGATTTCTAAAGGAATTCTGCATACCAGACCTCCCACAAGACATCCAGTTGCAGCCTGGGACATCAATTCAGCTAGATATGCTCACTCGAAACCTTTCGAACCTCTGGCTACCTGTGAGCTAAAATTTCTCACCTGGAAGACTGCCTCCTAGTGGCTATTACCTCAGCCCACAGGGTCTCTGAGATACATGCCCTAGTCACAGACCCTCCATATACTGTAGTTCCATAGGGACAAAGTAGTTCTTCTGTACTCATCCTAAATTTCTTCCTAAGGTTGTGTCAGAATTTCATCTAAACCAACCTTTGGTCCTTCCTCTTACTTTGCGAACTTCAAAATGAAAGAGCTTCTTTCATTCTTTTGACGTTAAGAGGGTCTTTGCTTCTATCTGATAGAACCAAGGACTTTCGCAAAGTCCACAGCAACTGTTCGTTTCTACAGCGAGACCGGCTGGGTCAACCTGTTGCTATCAGATGTATCTCAGCATGGCTAGTGGCATGCCTTCACCACTGCTATTCCATGGCGCAGGTTAGTTGGAGGGTAGGGTTTACGCCACTTACTAGAGCTGTCACGCATCCTCATGGAAATTGACATGCCCATTGCAGATATTTGCAACGCACCACCTGGAGCTCAGTGCATACTTTTGTTAAACATTATGCACTAGTTGTCCATGCCAGGACACATTTTCCTTGGTAGAGCCATCCTCATGGACTTCTGTCTTAGGAATGTGAGCTCTTGGTCTCTCCTGCCCTCTCGGGGATTATTAGCTCGGCATTTCATTAGTGTGATGGAGTGGTGGAGACTTATGTCCAGGAAGATATAAAAATTATGTACCTACCGTAATTCTTGATCTTCTTGGACGAGTCTCCACCACTCATTCACACGCCCACCCTCCGTCCCCCGAGCTCACCTCTGTTGTTGGTCTTCACTCCCTTAAATCTTTAGGCTGTGAAGACTTCTTTGTTGACCCTTCTTATACGGGTCATCCGGACTATCTTATGTCCGGTTTTTAGGTTAAGGCTACCCTTCTAGGTTGTTGAAGCTGCACTTCCTTGGTAAAGGTACTGAGGCGTGTTGGAGGGTCGACACCGAGATAGTCATTACAGCTGAGCTGAGGTTCATGGTAAGCCGGTCTCAGGCACCATCTCTGGCGCCTACTCGGTAAAAGCTCTCCTGATCGTTCCCTGGTGCTCCGCGATCTCATTATGGACGAGTGGTGGAGACTCGTCCAAGAAGATCAAGAAATCTTCCTGACCTAAGTCTCTACCACTTATTCGACTAGTGGGATTAGGGCCGGAGGTATAGGACCCATGGAGCAAACTTTTTGTGGAGGGTCGGCGTAGAGATGGCGCCCGCAGACACGTGGCGCCTTGAAAGCGGCTCGAGCGGTAACGACCTTCTCGGCGCCGACCTCCAACCGCCTTAGTTCCTTTTTTCCTACCGCCGAGTGCGCTTCAGTATACGACATTCCGCTGTTCCTGCGAGTCAAACTTCAAACTAACGCTTAGTTTTCAGTTTGTTTTTTTGTAACATTATCACTATAGTAGTATCGCTTTAATTTTATTCTCTATTTCGAAAATTTTTCTAATATCTTAAATTTAATCTTACTTGAAGAAGTCTCGCCTACTGGACGGAGTCAACCATGAGCAGGTCAGGTGACGGTAGGGAGACTTCGTATGAAAGCTGTTCAGTCAGCCGGCTGGGTCCGTCAACCTCCTTCTAAGAAACTCAGCGGGGTTCCGATAATGGTCAGTCCGATGCCCGGGGATGGCGTCCTCTCATTGTGGCATAAAATAAACGTGCCGCTTTCACGGGTCATTGCTCGATGCTTTTCTTCGCCCACAGGTCAAAAAGAGAAGGCATCTCGAGGTCGCTTCTGGTATGTCTGGGCGCTACGACGGTCGGTTATCATTTAGTTGCCGGTCTCCTCTTCGAGTCGCCAACTTCTGGTAATCTGCTGCCCTCGACATCGGAGCCTCCCCGCCTATAGGTAGGGCTCCAGATGAGCAGTTTCATCAGTGGGCCGCCTTATGGAGCCGGCGGGCTCCGGAGGTTGGTTCTTTCTGCTTGGCTCGGTTGCCTCGGAGCCTCGGGCCTCCGGCGATCAGGTAGGGCGGCGATCCTCCTAGTCGCGCGGCGCTTTCGGTGCCCGCGACCGCATGCTAGGTGTTTCCTCATGGCTGCGGGCGAGGGGCCGCACCGATGCCCTTATCTCCTGGTTTTGTTTCCTCCTCTTGCTTTCCAGGTTCCTGGGCTTTTCCGCGCCTTCATGGCGTGTCTGTTGGCTTGGCGCATATTTTGGTGCCGTGGGTCTTGGGGAGTCGCCAGCTGCGCATGGATCGGCGGCGCCTGGCTGGCGGCGCTGCTGGTCGGGCGGCGCTGCAGGCGCGCTGTCAAGCTTGGCGGCGGCGCTGCGTGTGGCTTGCTTGGCGGCGTGTGGCGCTGTCAAGGGCGCGCTCGGGCTTGGGGGTTTTGCGGTGCCGCTTATGGGGTCAGTGCCTCTTTGGCGCTGCGGTGCCTCCTTGGTGCCGCTTTCGCCCGCTATCTTCGTCGCCGGGGTCCTCGGGACTCTCCTTGTTTTTCTGATATTTCCTCTCCTAATTTTCATTCCTTTCCTGTCCAAACAGTCCTTTCTGGACCATCAGAGATGATGTTGAGCCTGGACCCAGACCTTCGGTTGGGTGATGAAGTGGAGGAAACAGGATCTTTCTTTGCTACAGAGCCTGTGGTCGAGGACCTGTTCTTTAAGTCTCTGTTGAAGAACCTGAGATCCACTCTTTCTCTCCAGACTACAGACATCGATCCTGGGAAGATATTAAGACTCCAGTACCTTCATGCTTCGGAGATCCCTACGGATTTGACTCCTCCGATCCAGCCTTCCTTCGAGACGCTGTCTCAAATGGTATGGAATAATCCTGCTCTTAATCTCTTCAGTGGCTAAATCCATTGATAAGAAGTATTCAGCTCCCAAGGATCGTCCTATTTTTGGCATCCCAAGCATTTGCGGATCCTATTGTAGTCCTGGCAGAGAATGACAAGGTCGTTCAAACACCATGAAGTCTTGCTGTAATTAGGACTATAGCAGTCAGCCTCAGCCTCTGAACTCTCCCGGAGAGGAAAGGGTTAACTCCAGAGAAGTCTGGAGTTCCACAGCGCGAGGGCGCTGTTCAAAGCTCTATCTGTGCAGTTTGAAGTCAAACTGCCAGATTCTTTACTCCGCTTCACTGAACAGTCGCCCGGAGATCAGCTCCTTCAGCTCGGTTCACTACGCTGTTTTCGGTCGGTTCCTTCGGTTCAGAAAACCGCAAAGTCTCAAAATTACCGCGTTTCGCTTGTTTCTATCTGAACCGTAAGTAAAACGAAAATTTAGTCTGTGTGGAATAATTATCGGTTCAGTCTGAACCGACTGCTTTTGTATTTTGGTGAATTTTTAGACGTGAGGTACCCGGTTCTTATCGGTTCTAAAAAAACCCTCGTTTTTAATCGGGTTTTTTCCAATACCCGTGACACGGTTAGGAACCGATAAGGGTGTCTTGCTCTGGCACGGCCTGAAGAAAAGGGCAAGTTTTGGTTAGGCTGGCACTATGTCTGAGAAACCCAAAGGAAAAACCGGCCCACGGGTTTCAACACTGTGATGTTTGTGGGGAAGCTTCTGCCAAGGCTGACCCATACACCACTTGTGTTTATTGTCTGGGGCTGACCATCTCCTTCAGACTGCCAGATATGTAAAAATTTCCTGCAGCCACCCTGGAGAAGAGATTGGGCCGGCTCAGGAACGAGAGGCCAAAAGTCCGCTGACCCGATGGCCAGCCCAGTCCAGTACCCACTGGACCAGAGGGAGTGCCTCTGACCAGGGCGTTACTTCCTCGGCAGAGAAAGGCTGGTTCAGAGGAACCAGCACCAGCAAAAAGACAAAGAAATCAGCAGGTTTGGAGTCTAAGCTGTTTCTCCAACTGTTGCAGAAATAGCAAAAGCCATACAGATTGTTCAGTCTTTGTCTCAGGGACTTGGAGAGCCCTCCACAAGTGGCAGAGGGGTGGCTCGTCCAGGTCCAGGGGTTCAAGATTATGTTATTGAGGAGTTTTATGAACCACAGGAGGGGGAGGAGGAATTTGATCAGTGCATTTGTGACTGGGAAGGTCTGGACGTGCCCATTGAACCGGACATTTCTCCAGACAGACCCTTAGAGTCTCCCCCTCTGTTGTCTGAGTCCCCTTCTCATTTTGTGTTTTATAAAAAGGTGGCAGAAACCCTCCAGCTCCCTTTAGAGGAGGCTGTGGATGAGCAAGAGGAGCCTGATTTTGTTGAAATGATGGATATTCCAGAGTCTAGAAGGTTGTCTATTCCTTTGCATAAATCATTTAGAAGCAAACAACAAAGATTTTAAAAATCCTCATTCTGTCCCTCCTGTAGACAAAAAATGGACAGAAGGTATACTTTATCAGGCCCAGATACAGACTTCCTCATTGAGCAGTGTAGTCATGTAGGTGTTGTTCAAGCTGCAGCCTGTGACAAGGCTAATATTCCCTTGGCATCACATCCCCTGACAAAGATTCCAGGAAGATTGATACCATGGCAAAAAGCAATATATGGCAGCTTCTTTGGGACTCAGGCAGGCTAATTACATGGATGTGGCTAGATATCAGAAGTCTAGATGGGACACTATTTTGCAGTTAGCCAAGCAGGCCCAGGGTCAGCTGGCTAGTGAGTTGGAACAGGTGGCTGCTGATGGCATTGAGGCCTCCAAAGTTCAATTTCATACTGCTGTTGATGTTAATGATGTTTCTTCTAGGGTCATGGCCACTTCTGTAGCTCTCCGTAGGTTGGCATGGCTCAGATGCACTAATTTGTCCCAAGACACTCAGGCAAAGGCTATGGATTTCCTAGTAGGTAACTCCTGTTTGGTGATCAGACAGAAAATTACATGAAAAAAATGGATGAATACAGAACTACCTACAAAAGTGCCCAAGGTAAAGAGAGGCATGCCCTCCCTCTGCAGGCATGCCCCTGGGTAGGGTAGGCCTTAACTCAGGCCTTTATCAAGCTCAAGCCTCTTCAGCCTTTGTTCAGAGGGGTTTCTTCAGAGGCAGGCAGACGGGCTCAGGCAGACCGTCCCTTCTTCTCAGCCAAAACAGCTGCAAGCAGGCACCCTGATGGGGTGCCCAGGGCCGAATCTCCTGTACCGTGGGGGCAGGTTGGTTTATTTCAGCCAGAACTGGTTGTCCCTAACTTCGACAAGTGGGTTCTGGAGGTGGTGGCCAAGGTCTGGTCCTCAGTTTCAAACAGTTCCCAAAGATGAGGGCCAGACATTTCCACCTGCATGAATCCTTTGAAGCTCTTGCTTTGAAACAGAGGTTTTCTCTGCTGGGATGCAAAGCAGTAGAGAGGGTTCCCTTGCCATCAGGGCAAGGGTCTTTATTCAAGGTATTTCTTACCCCAAAAAGACAGGAGAATGGCGGCCCATCTTAGATTTAAGGTTCCTGAACAAGCATCTTCTGAAACCAAAGTTCAAAATGTTAACTCTGGCAATGATTTTGCCCTCCCTGAGACCAGGAGACTGGCTAGCTTCCTTGGACCTCACAGGACGCCTATTTTCATTTCTTGATCAGGCTTCTCACAGAAAGTACCTCAGGTCTCAACTACCTTCTGGCCACTATCAGTTCAGAGCAATGCCCTCTGGCCTTACCTCTGCCCCAAGGGTTTTCACAAATGTCTGGCTGTGGTAGTGGCTCATCTGAGAAGGCATGGGTGGCTGTTTTTCCACCTGGACGACTGGCTCATAGTGGGTCAGTCTCCAGATCACGTAAATCTCACTTGTTGGTCACCCAGCAGCTTCTCACCCTCTGGGATTCCTGTTGAATCTTCCAAAGTCAGTTCCTCGAACCAGTTCAGGTACTAACTTTCATAGGTGCAGAGTTGAATACAAAGTCTCAGTGGCATATCTCCCTCCGGAGAGTGGACAGACTCATTGCCCTGGCATCTTCCTTCACCATGCGGTCTCTCGCCAGCAAGGCACTTGCAACTCCTAGGACACATGGCTGCGTCCACAGCTGTCGGCAGGGAGCAAGATTCCAGATGAGAGACATCCAATTCCACCTGAGATCTTTTTGGTTCCAAAAGAAGGACCCTCACCAAATTAGTCCCAGTGACAAGATCTCTGATCCTGGCCCTTCAGTGGTGGCAGGACCAGAGCAATCTAACTCAAGGGGTCCCTTCTTACCCATTCCTCACTCCCTCACACTTACCACAGATGCCTCCCTCCTAGGATGGGGCTCACTTGAGCACCTTTCCACTCAGGGAGTGTGGTCTCTCAGGAATCTCTGCCACATCAACCTTCTGGAGCTCAGGGCTGTCCTCTTAGCCTCCAGGCCTTTTCAGCTTCTGTCCAGAACAAGGTAGTCAAGTCAGGACAGACAATACCACAACAATGTGGTACATCAACAAGGCAAGGGCACTCGGTCTTCTGCCTTGTGCATCAAGCAATGAAGCTGTGGTCTCTGGCTTACTCCCTGAATACCTCCCTGATAGCAGTTCACCTTCCAGGAAGGACAATGTCCCAGCGGATGCCCTCAGCAGGATTTCTCAGGGCCACCACTGAATGGGCCCTGAACCCTCTAGTGCTGGGGTCGTCTTTGCCAGGTGGGGCACCCCTCAGATAGATCTTTTCGCAGCCCCAGACAACCACCAACTTCCTCTGTTTTGTTTCTTCAGACCTCCAGTGTTGGGATTCAGTCCCACTGGACGCCTTTCAGTTGGATTGGGAGGGGAAATATCTATATGCCTTCCTCCCTCCCTCTCCTTTCAGGGTACTAGTGAGGATCAGAACTCAGTCCTGCAAGGTGATTCTGATTGCTCCAGATTGGGCCAGACAGCCTGGTACCCTCCTTCTGTCCTGATTGTCCACCTCCTGAGCTTTGCCCAGGACCCACGACCTGTTGACCTGTGCACAAGGGAGAGTGTGGTATCCCAACCTCAGTTCCTCCACCTCAAGGCTTGGTTCTTGAGGAGCTAGAATTCGCTGGATCTACACCTCTCTCAAGGTGTCTTGGATATTTTGAAGGCGTGCCAGGAGGCCTTCTACTAGGGCCACCTATAATTCTAAGTGGAAGAGGTTTTCCATTTGGTGCTCTGGGAAGCAAATCTCCCAGAATCTGCTGATTTGACTGTTTTATTGGACTATCTGTCCACTTAAATCTTCTAGGCCTTAAGCCAGCTACCTTAAGGGTTCATCTGGCAGCAGTCTCTCGTTATGTGTCAGCAGGTAAACCTGCTTCCATCTCTCTCACCCTGTAATTTAAGTTTTTAAGGGTTACTTCACACTAACCTCCTTTCGGGAACCAGTTCCTGCTTGGGACCTGAATGTTTGCATTGCTCAGCTACTGCAACCCCCTTGAGCCCCTGTCTTCGGCAGACCTCAAGTTTTTGACTTGAAGACTGTTTTCTAGTGGCCATCACTTCTGCTAGACGATAAGGAGATGCAAGCCTTGTCAGTGGAAGAAGATTTCATTTTTTCATAGGGACAAGGTAGTCTTAGGACCAATAGAAGGTTTTTACCAAAGGTGGTCTCAGATTTTCATCTCAACCAATCCATCTCTCTCCCAGTATTTTTTCACTGAGCATCCTCTTCAGGGAGAGGAGATTGCACAGTCTGACGCCAAAAGAGCTCTAAGCTACTATTTGGAACGCACTAAGGGTCATAGGTTTGAATCCTCCAGCTCTTCCTTACCTATGGGGAAGTCGGCAAAGGAGACCTGCCACTAAGAGAACAATTGCAAGGTGGATTGTCTCTTGTATCCAATTCTGTTACTAAAACTGGGTAAAGAGCCCCTCAGGATTGAGGGGCTCATTCTACCAGAGGTATAGCTGCATCTCTAGCTGCTGCTAGAGATATTCCCATTTTGGAGATCTGTCAAGCTGCTACCTGGAAAACAGTTCACACCTTTACTAAACATTACTCCCTGGATGTTCAATCCAGGAGGGATGCTCTGCTTGGCACAGCTGTAGCTTCAGAGCCTATTTCCCAAGTAGGTTCTGACCCTCCTCCATGGAGGTACTGCTGTATTCTGCTATAGTCCTACTTACAGCAAGACTTCATGGTGTTTGGAAGAAAAATTACTCACCTTAGTAATTGCTTTCTTCTCAGTGGAGTCTTGCTGTATTAGGACAACCTCCCTCCTACCCCGCCTCAGAA
Source organism: Neoceratodus forsteri (assembly GCA_016271365.2). Taxonomy (NCBI): domain Eukaryota; kingdom Metazoa; phylum Chordata; order Ceratodontiformes; family Ceratodontidae; genus Neoceratodus; species Neoceratodus forsteri. The sequence goes on from CM057451.1 coordinate 246,652,151, forward strand.
CCTCCTCCTTGGGTATGGGGTTGGCAAATTAGTGCAAGCACCGTGTCAGCGCCTTTTTCTTGCTTATTGGGTTTAGGAACCAGGTAATTCTGTTGTTCGTTGAGTGGTAGGTGGCCCCCTCCTGACTCTGAGTCTTTTGGAGAGAGGGGTCTGTTAATGCTTCTTTTCAGTGATGCTAACAATATTTATCAATTTTGTTGCTATTCTGTGATTGTTGTGTGTTTTTGTAGTTCTACTACTGGTAGGTAGCCAATGGCTAGTGTAGGTTTTTCCACACAGCCTTGCTATATTAGTTTAGTCAGAAGAATCTGGCAGTTTGACTTCAAACTGCACAGATAGAGCTTTGAACAGCGCCTCGCGCCTGGTGGAACTCCAGACTTCTCTGGAGTTAACCCTTCTCCTCCGGGCAGTCTCAGAGGCTCGAGGCTGACTGCTATAGTCCTAATACAGCAGACTCCATGAGAAGAAAAGCAATTACTAAGGTGAGTAATTTTTCTTCTTCCTCAACTACTTCAGCTCGACATCTATTAACAAAGAGTCTCGTAAGATTGACATTAGGTAAGAGAGTGTTATGCTCCACTCTAAGTATGCGATTGCCAGTTATCAAGGCTATTTTTCCTTGGTATGAGTATATATCCTGGCACCTATGAAAGAATGGTTGAAGCTCTTCCAGATCTGGACCCAAGTCGAGCTTCTTATTGACCGTTACTAGAGGTATTGAATCCAATAACCAACAAGTCAAGCCGCCATGGACGCCTACTCTGCTTCTCGCTCAGCTGCTGCAGGATTTACACTGACGCCATTCCTGGCTGCATTCTTCGGCTTCACGAAGGATGCTCAGCAGCAGGTAATGGCGCCTGCCTTTGATGGCACCCCATCTTTTCGGCCCCAGGTGGAGCAAGCCTTAGAAGCCTCCCAAAGACTAGATCGGCCATTAATCATTAGAACCTGCCCCTGCCTCGGGCATGCGAACAGATCGCTGGTTTCTTAGTCGCCAGTCCTTTCGAGGCAGAAGCAGGAAGCTCATGTGCTTCAACCTGCCCCAAACCTCAGAAGAAGACTTAGCAGAGCGTAGGGCCTACAGCCCCAGCGCCACCTTATGAGTTGCTGGCCTAGTTCCATCCACACTGCCCAAGATGGAACTTTCTCCTCCGTGGAGGTCGCCTGATGTACTTGACAACGAGTGGAAGTCCATAACTTCAGACAAATGGGTCCTTCGGATAATTCGCGAGGGTTACTCTCAATTTCCCCACATTGTCTTGTCTCTACGACAACCCAGGTTGTCGGCTTCTCAGTCAGACCTCCTCACCACCGAGATCGAGGGCCTTCTGAACAACAGAGCATAGAATCTGTGCCCCGCATTTGCGGAACACAGGTTCTACTCCATTTCTTTCTGGTTCCAAAGAAAACTGGGGATGCGCCGGATTCTAGACCTCAGAAAGCTGAACAAATTCCTCCCCAGGGAGAAATTCAAATGATTTCCCACGTACCCTGTTACCCTTGCTGCATCAGGACGACTGGCTGGCTTTTCTGGTATGCAGGATGCGTACCAGCATATCCCTCGTCCACCCGACCCACCGCAAGTTCCTCAGGTTTGTGGCTTTGGGTCAGCATTATCAGTCTGTGAGTCCTGCCTTTTGCTATCTCGCGCCATGAAGTTTTTACAAAGTGTTGTGCAGTTCTTACATGATCTCAGGAAGGCGGACTGAGTCTTTCCCTACCTGGACGATTGGCTTACAAGCCCCAGCCAAGGACTTTGGAAGCTGCAATGACTTCCTCTTCTTTCACGCCCATGGGAGCCTGCTGAATCTGAAAAAATCCCAACTGCAGCCCTCCCAGAGGATAAGGTTTTAAGCAAGCAAAGGGAACCCTGGGTCCTTGCAAATCATTGGGACCTCAGGTGCAATAAATTGGTTTGTTGCTTATTCCTGAGTGTGCTAGAGTGTTTTAAAGTTTTACTTGACAGATGACTTGCAGAGAATCTAATGAATTATTAATCGTACTTCTTTGGGGGGAGTTTTAAAGTTCACAGCCCACTTGATATCAGTGCTTCCTGGACCGGGATGCTGGTGGCGGATTCCAAGAGAAGAAAGGAAAAAGAAGTGGTCTTCTGTTCCAATCCTGAGTATTCAGAGGAGTGGCGAGGGGTAGCAGTTTCCATTATTCTGCAGCAGGACCCAGGCCGTGATAAGATAACACCATTTTGTCCTCCAAGGTTGTTAATGTGCTGGTCTGGGTTCCTTCGGGGTAGGCCCCCTTCCTTCTTGAAACATCAGGTGCCCCTAGACAAATGGGGAGGTGGGGTGGCTAAATGTGGGGGATCGTCTGGTATTTGTTGGGGACTCCTCACACCCCCAAGTGCCCCGGTTGCAGGATCAGAGGGCTGGCAGGTCCGGCCTGGACCGGATAGGCCATGTGGTGCACTTAAAAGTCCATCCTGGGTGTGATGATCTGGGTGGTAGGCCGCAGTCCTGCTCTTGAGTGCAAGCTCGCTTGGTTGGCTGGTCATGTGATCTCAGCCTGCTTTCTGATTGGCTGGAGGGTGAGCTGAGGGGAAAACCAGTAAAGGAGGCATTGCTATTTTGTGGAGAGAGCAGTAGCAAGTAGAACAAGGAGAACTGAGCAAAAGCATCAGAGCTGAGGGGAGTTGTTGAGTAAGAACTGTCTAATCCCATTGATTCTGGAAGGTTTGGCTATGGTCTGGCAGGTATGGATCCATTTTCACAGATGGTTTAGAGCCGAAGATGCAACTCCCTCTGAGGAACCTATGTCCATGGTTCCTTCATCATTATTGTCCTGGTTATGGAACATTGCAGGAAAAGAGCAGGTGGAGGAGCAATGTGTTAGAGGTGGCTACAAGGGAGAGGGAATAGCCTGACTACCAGTGTGCAGTCTTTGCTCAAGCTCGGCCCCCGGAGGCATATTTAACCGGGCCCCTCCAGTTTTCCAATGGGCATACCCCCTCAGCACTTTTAGAAGGCCCATCCTTGGTATGGTCACAAGGAAGGCTGGAGTCTGGTGCTGTGGAAAGGCTTTTGTTAGAAAGCGGACCTCAGAGCAGGTGAAGAAGGAAGAGCCAGTGCGAGGGCCCTCCCCCAGAGTAATTATTGAAGCAGAGGAGGTACAGGGGGAGGGTGCAACTGCAGCAGAGGAGAAAAGGGGTGAGGAGGGACATAGCCAGCTGCCTCTACTCCCTGTGGCAGAGGGAGGGGCAGGGGTCTTAGACCACTGGTGGGTGAATCCCCAGGGCCCAGGGGAATGCTGCCTAGGCCTCTGTCTGGAGGTAGCCTGCCAGCTATAAGATCACAATTGGCCTCTCAGAGTAAGTGAGACCTAAAACTGCTGTAGCTGGTCTGCGGTCACAAGGAAAGGAGGAGAAAGCCTGGAAAGGACATTTGTTGACGATGAAAACTTTGGTGCGGGCAGGTTTCTTGGCAAAAGTTTCAATTCAATGATTATGACATCTATCAGGCCATACCTAAGCCTTTTCACCGCCTAGTGATTACAGCTAATGATAGAACCCCTCCACATCCCAGAGTGCTACATGCCCTACAGAGCAGGACAGAGGGACTCAACAGGAGTACCTCTCAATGCTGAGTACAGGAAGGAATATGGCTGGAAACAGAAAAAGCCCACAGGACTAGTATAAGGGATCTGCGGAATGGGGCCAGGCAGAAGGGTGGGTGTGGCACAGATTGAGGATGGAGTGATGAGAGCCTGGACTACCCTTACCTGTCAGAGAGAGACAGTGGGGATTGTGGAGGAAATGAGAGAAGACTGGATATCATGAGCAGCTAGAGAAGTTAAAACATCGCCCTGGAAGCAGTGGTCATCCATCACAGGAACTGTTCCAGAAGGCCAGATCTATGTGCCACACTGCCCCCTGGACCAGGCTAACTTTATTTAAACACTGCGCCCTGATGCAAGACTTCGCTGGATGTCATAATAAGTACTTTGTAACTGCCAAAGACTCTTTTGGAGACCTTGCTACCAAGCGAGACCCTGAATTCTACTTTCCACCAGAAGGAGGATCCCGTACTTAGAGCACCCTGTAAAGAACTCTTACTGCCAGGTGTTGCTCCCCGGAGCAGGTTGCTATCCCCATGATTGACTTGAATTTAAGAGAACTGATGATGGACCAAAATGACTTCTACCTCAGAGGACTGCAAATTAGGAAATTAGCCTTTGCTATTATGAAATGTTTTCTAAAAATTTCAATCATTAAAGTGTGTGCATGAGGGAGAGAGCGAGTGAGTGGTTTGAGTGTGGGTACAGTGATTATGGTTTGAAATATATATCTATAAATACACATCTATTTGGTGATTATGGTTATTCTAATCAATCTCAGAGAAATAACAATAATATAACCTAATGAAAAGTTTTATATTATGCTGTTATTGTTCATATTGCTTAGGCAGCGTTTAAAAAGTTTGATGCCCCTGGCACAGACACTTTCCTTTTGGGTTTTTTTGGGTATAGCAGTAGCCAGCCATGGGCCCTCCTCTTTTGTAGGGGGCAGCCACCATAGAGACTCTGGCTGGTGCTGACTTCCCCTGGGAATGCACATACCAGGGGTGTGGGGGTGAGTCGGAGGAGCTGGTGAGGTCTTTGCCATCATTCCCTTTGGGAATGATTCCCTTGGATGGGGGAAGAGTGCAAGCACCCTCTCCAGGAGAGGAGCTTACATTCACCACTAGGGGCCCCGCTTTTGTGCCTTCCCCCCAGTTTATGGGTTTGGTAAGTGTTTTGGGGAAGGCACCATTCTGGGCTATACATTGAGACTGCCACTAGGGGCAGGCTTCTTAGCCTACAAAAGGAGGGAGCACAGGTAGCTCAGGGGGGAGATAGAAGGCTGGCTGGGAGATGGCAGGACAGGCAGTCAGGGAGGAGCTCATCGGTCCATGTTGGGGCCTTTTTCCGAGGGGGGCTCCCCTCGTAAGTGCAAGGTAGTGCCGTGAGTAATGCGATGTGGCGCCGGTAATGGGTAATGCGTGCGGGGGGCTTTAGACAGTCTGCCAGCATTGAGTTGGGGTAACTGGGGCTCCAGGGAAAGAAAGGGGTGGTGAGAGTGCCCTAGGAGATAGTTTGATGGGACCCAGGCCCATTAGGAAGTAGGTCTGGACTGGTCAAGGGACAGGCCTTGGGAAGCACACTGGACCCAGTAAGCTTAAATCAAGCACAGGAGTGATGGCTAGAAGGGATGCCGGCTAGAGATATTACTGAGGTTACCCCCCCCCCCGTGGCTGGAGGAAGGATACCAGTGGTTACTGCGGCTACATCCAAGGAAAGAAGGCATTTTTAACAAAGGGACTGGTCAGGGAGGGAAAAGTCCTGCAATCCTGTTAGCATGGGACCAGGTGGGAGAAGCATCTTGCTTCTCCAAAAGGGTAGAGGTTGATCAGGGAAAAAGGAACGGACTAAAACGGAGACCAACTTGCCAATGCCAGAGGGTAGGTTTGGCTCTGAGGTCTGGTGCAGGTTCCAGCGAGGTTTCGGATATAGCATCCGAGGTTTCATCACCTGCCTGGACTGGCATGCTGCCTAGGACATCTTGTCTTCCAGTTCAAGCACCCCTCATTTGTAAATAGTTTGTGCTCCATGGAACCGGATGGCAAATAAGATTTTAAGCAAGCAATGGGAACCCCTGGGTCCTTGCAAAATCATTGGGACCTCAGGTGCAATAAATTGGTTTGTTGCTTATTCCTGAGTGTGTGAGAATGTTTTTAAAGTTTTACTTGACAGATGAATTGCAGAGAATCTAATGAATTATTAACCAGACTTCTTTTGGGGGAATTTTAAAGTTCATAGCCCACTTGATATCGGTGCTTACTGGGCCGGGATGCTGGTGGGGGACTCCAAGAGAAGAAAGAAAAAAGAAGAGGTCTTCTGTTCCAATCCTGAGTATCCAGAGGAGTGGCGAGTGGTAGCGGTTTCCATTATTCTGCAGTAGGACCCGGGCTGTGGTAAGATAACAATATTTTATTCTGCATGGTTGTTAATGTGCTGGTCTGGGTTCCTTCAGGGTAGGCCCCCCAATCTCTTTTGAAACATCGGGTGCCCCTAAACAAATGAGGAGGTGGGGAGGCTACACTACCTTTGGCAAAAACATAGGATATGTGCATAAAGACACCCTGTCTTTGTGAAAAATGAATGGGGCTCACACATTAGAGCCTGTAGCTTTCAAATTCTTTAAGCAGAAGTAATGGCAACCAAAAACAATACTTTTCATGAAATAAGGTGCAGGCTACAACTCGCAGCAGACTCAAAAGGAGCCAAAGTAAGCTTTTCCAACACAAAATTGAAGTCCACATCTCAGACTGGATTTCTAATTGGAGGTTCAATGTGCTTACGCAACTTGGTATGATGTATGATGTCTGCTTGTGTAACTAGATACATTGTGGCTGGTCACCTCTCTATCTGTGGGATATACCACCTTATAGGGGTACAACGGTGAGGAACCCTAGAGGAGGGTTCCACCCCTATAGGTGCCACGGGAAAGATTCACTTAGCTAAAGGTAGCTTAGGAAAAGCCCACAGGAAAGAGAGACATGCCACTAGAGAAGGAGGGGAGGATGGTGGGGCAACAAAATAAATGAATCCTGGAACTAGCCAGGAGGAGCTGCCTTTAAAGACCTGATGGGGGAGTGGTGTGTTGCTCCACCCACTTAACTACAGGCATAACCTGTGCAATTAGGTTTCATAGGTTTTGCAGAGCTTTATTAAGACCGAGGTCCATTATAGCTCGCTTAGAGTCAATAGTACCCCATAATGTTATTTGCGACAAGGTAAGCATCATGTTGCGCCTTAAAGTTGTTTATAGTACTGCTAGCCACCACCTCCAATGGAAGCTCATTCCAGATTTTAGTTACCCTGACAGAGAACCACTGCTTCCTTTTCATGGTATTAATCTTTCTGCTTTTAACTGTAGGGAGTGCGCTCTGGTGTTGTAAATCTGTTCCCTATACATAAGGCCCAACTGATCCCACAGCTGTAAGTCAGTAAGGGCTCTATAGATCAAGCACATGCCTCCCCTCAATTGTCTAAATTCCAAGGAATACAACCCCAGGGTGTCGAGTCTTGCTTGATAATCTAATCCCTTAACCTCCTTAATCCTATGGGTTGCCCTTCTCTGAACTCTCTCTAGGGCTTGTATCTCCCTTTTTCCACCAGGTGACCAGAACTGGGCACAGTACTCGACATGTGGATGCACCAGGGATGTATAAAGAGGGAGCAGTACTTCCTTTTTCCTGCTCTTGATGTGTTTATTTATGCAGTATAGTATACTGCTATATTTTTTAAAAACCTGGTTACACTGCATCTTAAAACTGAGATCATTTCTGATCCTGATGCCCAGATCTCTTTCATCCTGCACTTTTTTTAGTATCAGTCCACCTAGTGAGTAGTTTGACTGCTGTTGTTCTTCCCAAAATGCATCACAGTACACTTGTCAATATTGAAGGTCAGTTTCTTAGCATTTTCCCATTGTTCTATGTCCACTAAGGCTGACTGCAGGGTGCCTACATCCTCCTGATTATCAACAATGTGACCTATTCTTCTATCTCAAGAACTTAGATACCATACTCCTGTTATGATGTTCATTGAGGAGATGTAAATGTTAAATAGGCAGGGCCAAACATGGACACCTATGGCACCCCACTGGTCACATTTGCCCAGTTTGAATATGTACCCTATATACTGACTTTCTGTCTCCTGCTAGAGAGCCATGCTTCAATTCAACGGTATATTTTGCCAGGGACACCATGCTCAATTAAGGCATCGACAAGCTCCATGTGGGACCTTGTCGAATGAATGTGCTTATGCAACTTGGTATGGTGAAACCTTGTGTAACTAGATACATTGTGGCTGTTCACCTCTCTATCCATGGGATATACCACCGTATAGAGAGTATGACGCAAGGAACCCTAGAGGAGGGTTCCACCCTATAGGTGCCATGGAAATGATTCCGTTGGCTAAAGGTAGCTTAGAAAAGCCAAAAGAACACCCAAAAGGGTGTCAAGCATCAAGGAGGTGAGAATTCAGAAGATATCAAGGATGGAAATGGAGGTAGATAAACGTAAATGGGAAGGACAGGAGAGGAACAAGAGATGTCGCGGATAATGAATGAAATGAAAGCTGCCACGAGGCAGAAGGGCAGACTTCCTAAGGAGAGTTGGAACAGCTGGGGCCACCATCCGACTCCTTCCAACAGTGGAACCTAACTACGGAACCTATGAAAACACTAACCCTATCGAAATGTTATGACCATCGACACAGAGGAGAGGAGAGGAAAAACCTCTGAGGAGGAATCCTCTGGGGATCCAAGGCCTAGGTCGCCTTCCTCCAGGCTAAGGGCGTTTTGGTTAGTAGGCTCAGCTACCGCTATTTAGAGCTGAGATCGATGGAAGAGGAAAAGATTCCAATTTAGATAAAGCTCTCACTCTTTCCTTCTAACAGGAATGCTGTTGAGGGTTGTGAGCGACGTCTCTGCAACTAGACGCCCAAAAGCAAAGGAGGAGAGAAGTGACCACTGAGGCACTCAGCCAGCCTACGTAAGCCTACAAAACAGACCAGGTGAACCAGAGGCGGTCAGATGGAGAATGACGTAGAGAGTGCTTCCAAACCCACTGGCAGCTAAGGGGCTCCACTGATGAGAGCCCCACCCTCACATGGAAGTCAAATTCTTCATCCAGAAGTATCGCTGAAACAAGGGACAACTGAAGGTCCACCCAGAGCGAAGAACATTCTCACTATGGGCCAAGGAGAAGGACCCCGCCCTGAGCTTCACGTGCTCTAGATGCAGACTTTGCGGGTGCAGAGCGAGACCGTTGGTTACAGGCTAGCCCCGAGCCATGGAGCAATGGACATGGAAGGCATGCCTTTGAATGGAGAGCAGGTGGAGTCGAGATAGCATAGGACCCATATGAGGGGTATGCTCGATTAGTCGATGTGAACGAGTAGACCTACAGAGAGGTTGGATTGATTGAAGGAGACCCCGACATGGGTCCGGAGGAGGAGATTGCAAGTAGCAACCACAGGAGTGTATGCCAACCAGGTCCATTGATAAGCCAAATTAGGAGTGAATTGATTGCACAAGAGAGAGATGAGAATGGACAGGCGCAGCCTGCAGCTGACAGTGAAGGTATGAAGTACCAGGAGTAATCGCTAGGTATGAAGGCAGGTAGGATATAGGAGGGATGAGGTACGAGAATGAATGGAGGTTGACATGGAGTAGAGGGAGCTACAAGTCGAGTGGTCCGAAATGTAGGACTAAGGTAAGAGAAAGAGACAAATAGGTACGGTGATGGCAGAATAGGGAAACACCCCCAAAAGAAAGCGCATGATGAGGAAGGAGAAGAGGCAAGGGCTGAGGTAATGGCGGAAGTGCGATAGCCAGAAAGGCAGGAATGGCATGGTGTACAGAAAGCACTGCAGCTTGTAGTGAACGGAAGGATGAAGAGACGAAGATGGCCAGGTAAAGAACGCAGCCTACCACGAGTTGAGAAGTCGATGTGGGAGGAAGGATGGTCGAGAACAAATGAATGATAAATGGTGGTGGACTGAAAGCTGTGAAGGGTGGAATGAGGAAGGTGAGGTATGAAATGGATGATGTACAATAATGATGTGAAGCCTTGAAGGCCGGTACGGCGAAGGTGAGTTATGAAATGGATGATGTATGATAATGGAGTGAAAGCCTTAAAGGCGGAACGGTTAAGGTAAGGTATGAAATGAACAATGTATGATGATGGAGTGAAGCCTGGAAGGCCGTTACAGTTGAGGTTAGGTAGGAAGTGGACAATGTATGATAATGGCGTGAAAGCCTTGAAGGCTGGTGATTAAGGGTATAGGAAGGATGAAGATCGGGAACGATGGAGGTTGACATGGAGTAGAGGATATATGAGTTGAGTGGTCCAGAACTGAGGACTAGGGTATGAGGAGCATACAAATAGGTAAGGTGAAGGCAGGATTGGGAAGTACCAGCAGCGAAGATGGTATATGGAGAGGTGGTGGGTAGGAATGAAGTGGCTAAGGGTGGTGGGCATACTGGAGAGCCCAAAAGAAAAACAATGACAGAGAGCCAGGGAAAAGAGAGAAGATTCGAGAACAAAAGACACGATAGGATGGAGGTAGGGTGCGGAAAGATGGTACTGAAACTATGAAATGAATGATGCGAATGACAGACAAGCTGATAAGGAAAGAAAAAATAACAGGCGGGGGGTGCAGAACAAAGGAGCAGGTACCAGTATGGAAGGGAATGTCAGGGTAAGAAGACTCTCCAAAAGAAAGCAGGGAGCAAGCCAAGGCAGAGTTGACAGGAAGAGGCAGGAGAAAGAGCGAGTTGCAGGGTCAAAAGAATGAGGATTTGGTAGCCGATAGGCAAGTAGTGAAGGAGTAGTGGTAGGGCAGGAACCCCAACAAAGAAAACATGGACAGCAAGCAGGCTGAGTCCATCATGCCATGGACAGGGGAGTAGCCAGGAAGGCAAAAAGAAGGCACAAACAGAGATGCAGGCAGGGCAGGGCACAGTCCCAGCCAGGACCAGACAAGAAAAGGCATAAGTGACTGAAATGGTGAGAAAAGGCCAGGAACTGAGGGCCTAAGCACCCATAATCCTTAAATGTCAGTGGTTTTGGTAGCATCAGGAGGAAATGGGCAACCGAATGAGCGAGGACCGAAGGAAAGCCGGCAGTGCCGGTAGAGGGAGAACCAAGTGGGAAGAAATGCAGCAAGGTGGTCGAAGTGTGACGAAGATTCAGGCAGGTGGGACAGAGAGCAGGCCAGCAGCTGATGCAGGAAAAAAAGCGAAATGCTGATGCCAAGATGGAAGAGATCTAGATAGTGCCCTCTACCCAGGTCTGCAGGAATGGGAAGCGAAATGCTGCCAAGCCACAAGTGCGAGTAATGGGGAGCCAGGCGCAGACCAGACAGGCGTGCAGTACAGAGGGCAGTGATGGACAGCCAAGTGGAGACAGCTAAAGTGCAGCCAAAGCCCAGCAAATGGAGTGGGGGAAGAGAGTAAGAAAGCCAGGAAGGTATGAGGAGGAGGAAAACAGGGCCGTGAAACAGCAGAAGGGAAAACAGAGCCGGGGTTGAGGAGACAAAACAGTGATACGAGGCAGCCAGAAAGAAGGCGAGGAAAACGAGGACTCGAGGAGGCAGTGTGGAGGACCGAGCCTCTGGCTGCAACGAAAGAAACAAATCCTGGAACTAGCCAGGAGGGGGCGGTCTTTAAAGGCCTGAAGAGGAGTTATTTGTTGCTCCACCCACTGAACTACAGGCATAGCCTGTCCAATTTCAAGTGTAGTACACCTCTCAAAAAAGTATGGGATGCTTCTAGTTGAGCAATCGTATGACCACCACAGGGGCATGAAAGGCTGAAATGGTGACCAAATGCATCTTTAGGGAGACATACTGAAGCCCTGTGTCTGACAAGGACAGCAAGTTTCAGTGCGCCAAGTTGTTCCATACAGCTTCCCTCTGCAGAGTTGCCTGTGCTACACGCTACAGTCATTTTATGTTGCTTGCCGCATGTGCAAGAAACATAGTGCCATCATCGGAGATTTCGGTGTGTCACCTCCTCCTCCAATTCAGTCAGTGAGCTGGCAGACCTGGCCCCTGTAAGCCAATGCATTTTGGAGCTGTCTATGACCGCAGCTCAAAATGCGAGTAACCTCTGAGATGAAGAACTCTGCGCTTCCAGTGAGCAGCGATGAAGCGTAGCTCCCCCCACACGCGGGCGTCGCGCCTCACCCTACTGTGTAGCCAGACGGGTGCCCAATCCCGTCGGCTGAGCTCATCTCCCCAGTTGTAAGTGCCAGCTGGGCCACTCAAGCGTGGCAATCAATCACTGGCCGGCAGGGTGCCCAATCCCCATCGGCTGAAACCCTGCGTCCTTGTGCCACGCTGGGAGCCCACCCCAAGCGTGGCAAGCGATCCTAGCGTCTTTTCTTTTTACCTGAAAAACAGCGGTCCAGCAGCGGTCTCCGACCCCCTCCCACAACCGCACCCACCACTGCGCACCAGCCTCCCTGCCCCCCCACCCCATACTTACCTCCAGACTCGGACAGCGATCTTGGTGGACTGGGAACACGTCTGCACTCTTCAAAGCCGGCCATGAACTGAGGAAATGCCGGTAAGCTGTATGGAGGGCTAGAATAGGGGGTTTCCTTTGTTTGCATATCTCCAGGCATTTTGAGATTTTTGCAAATTTTTCAACATGGGGTTTTGGGACCCCTTCTCTTCAGATGAGAATGTCACTGTCATGGCGTTGTCCGGGCGAAGGGTGATTTCGCGCAGTGACTGCTGAAATCACCCGCCACAGAGGCTCTACGGCAATGTGACATCCGTCATGAAAGGTCCCATCATCAATTGATGATCGTATCAAAAATGACTGTTCGACTGTGCGTTGCGCAGTTCCTCGCAGGCTCATAAGTTCGCAAAATTTCAATATTTTCACTCCAGATTTTCAACATTGCCATTTTACAACACCTTCTTATGAGCAGTACAGCTGTCATTTTTCACATCTCACCCAAAATGTGTTTCCGCCCATGTAGCGCACAATGGCGCAGTCGGTGTGTGAAATCAATGTACGGGACAAATTAAGAAAATCACAGTGACACTGTTCATGAGCAGAGGTCTTAAAATGGCTATGTTGAAAATTTGGTGAAAAAATTCCTAAAAATGACTGTTTTACGAGCGTGCGTTGCAGTTCCTACGCAGGCTCGTAAGTTCGCAAATTTTCAATATTTTCACTCCAGATTTTCAACATTGCCATTTTACCACACCTCCTTATGAGCAGTACAGCTGTCATTTTTCACATCCTGCCCAAAACGTGTTTCCGCCCATGTAGCGCACAATGGCGCAGTCGGTGTGCAAACTCAATGTATGGGACACATTAACAAAATCACAGTGACACTGTTCATGAGCAGAGGTCTTAAAATGGCTATGTTGAAAATTTGGTGAAAAATTCCTAAAATGACTGTTTCTGACGTCGTTGCATGAGTCCCTCACATGCGCTTGCAAGTTCGCAAATTTTCAATATTTGCACTCCAGTGACTTCCAAATACCTAAACAGCACGTAGAAGCAAGCAACATTCGGCATTGACAAATGCTTGTTTGTATTGTGTTAAACCTGCTACCTCAGTCACTGTGTCTAGGTTTATTAGAGTACAGGATTTAGAGTTCAGGATTTCTTTGCTGAAAGTCTCCATAGCCTGCTGATTTGTTGTATTTTAATCCAGTGCAGCTACCAATTTAATTTCTCCCTTTGTTTCAGCCCCTGACTACGACCCCCTTGTTTTACAAATCTCAGTTACAGAGCTGGTGCCTAGCTGTCTGCTTCCTGCCCCCGATTTGGCCCTCTTTCAGTAAATTGCAGCTCTTTTGTCTGTGTGCTAATTTTATTTTCACTCCCACCACTTGGTGCTGTTAATCCTATCCTGTCCCTCTTTCAACAGGCGTCCTTGTAGCCCACTGGGCTATCTATTGCCAGTCCATGGTTCACCTCCTGCATGCCTGGACACTACTCTGCGCTCTCCTCGGTGCCAAGAGCCTGCTGCCACGGCTCCCTGGAAACAAGCATCAGGTACGGCCTATATACGACCCCGGCCTCCATGGCTGCTGCTTCTGCGGTCAAATTTTTCTGGACCCCCCGCCACTCCCAGGCTACCTTTAAATACACTTAGCTCCTCCATCCCTACCCCATCCTGTCCCATTGGCTCCCAATACTAGAGCTCTGGAGCTTAAAGCTATCCGTCTCCCACCCCTTTGTTGATCTCCCTCACTCCTTAAAGCTTCCTCACTGGTCTGCTGTTCTCACCCAGCACTGCTCACTCAAAAGTGTCCTAGACCTGTGTTTTGGACTCCAAATTTTTCACCTCCTCTCTACCAACATCCGCTGTCACCACGAACTTGCCCCAGGTCATACTATTTGCGATCTCCCTAGCATGTGCCCTGGTGCTGACAGATGTATGTGCCTCAGCACTGGCCCAGGACCAAATGTACCTTGCCTACCTCTCGGAATCCCGCTCCCCCTGGTACACCCAACACTCCTCCCCTCGTGGGAACTCTTCTACCCAGGTCACCTCACCCTCTCCTTCCTCTTAAACACGGAACGTCACTTACTTGGTCACTACCTGGCCTCCATATCCTGCTCTATTGCCATTCCCTCCTGCACCTGCATCCCATTTCTATCCCTTCTGCTCTATGCAGGAGACATTGAGAGCAGCCCCAGCCCCCCAATTCCCACATAGCCCCCTCCGACAGCACCTGGACAAATGCCCCAGGGCTAAAAATCACCCATATAAATGTATGCAGTCTCCCCTCCAAATAGCAGGACCTGGAAGCATGGGTTGAGCTATACAAACCCCACGTACTGGGACTCTCCGAGACATGGCTAAAACCTCACATTACTGATGCCACCTACCAACTACCTGGGTACTCCTCCCACCGCCTGGATAGACCTGACAAAAAAAGAGAGGGTGGAGTAGCTCTGTTTGTCAAGGAACCCGTATCGGCCAACATTGTTCTCCGCTCCAACTCAACCTCTCCCAGTGAATGGCTCCTCACCGAACTCACCCTGGGAACTAGCAAAAAACTCCACATCGGGTGCTGCTACAATCCCCCTACAGCTGGAACCGAGGTCTAAACAGCTTCCTCTCTGGCCTGGGCTCCATATCCCCACACAGAGACTCAATTCTCTTGGGTGATCTCAATCTAAACTGGCTCAGTTCCCACCAGCCTGACTATGCCTCCTCTAAAACAATACCACCTAGCCCAAACTATTAACATTCCCACAAGGCAGAACCCTTGCAAGGCACACAGACACTCCTGAATTGGATTGTAACTAACCAGGAGGACTGTGTCTTGCGCTAATTACCATGGCCGACTCCATTAGCGATCACTCTCCTACGTACCTTCTCTGGTCATCCAAACTTAAGTGGCCCCTGCCCAAATACCTGTCTTTCTGTAATTTCAGAAGCTCAAACACCCCTGTCCTTCTCTCTCTGAAGCATGGGCACTGGACTGGTCTGCCATTTCTTAGAATCAGATGAGACCAGACAGCATCCATGCTTACTCATGCTCTCCTGACTCTACAGGACAAGCATTTCAGTCACCAACAAAAGGGTGAGGGGTGGCTACTCATGATGGGTCAGGAAAGACCTTACCCTCATAAAAGACAGAGACCATGCCTGGTCAACCTATAAAGCATCCCCATCCCCTACCCTACGGGATGATTACAGGCATTGGAGGAACCTTTGCAAACACCTGGCCAAGGCTCTCAAACAGACACATTTTTACAATCTCCAGCAAACTAACCTCGGGGACCCTAAACAATTCTGGGTATCCATTGGCTCACTACTAACCCCCGGCCCCCCCCCCAGTAAGCCTGTCCCACAGCTACACACTACTGACAGCAACATTACCGATCCCCAAGAAGTGGCCAAGACTCTCAATGACAAATTCTCCGACCTCACTATGTACCTGAGCAAACTCCCAAATGACCTGCAAAAAACCCTGTCTCCCTGCACACCCCCATGACATAACCTGCCAGGCCTACCTCTCAACCTCCACATCCCCCTTTTTCTTTAAAATACTCTCACACGCTGACATAACTAAACTCCTAAAGAGCCTCCCAAACCACGGCTTCCCTGGAGCAGACGGATTATCCCCTCTTCCTTAGACTTATCTCCCCTGCCATCATCGTCCCTCTAACGTTCATTTTCAACCTTGCCCTGACCACTTCCTCCATGCCCGATACATGGAAAACGGCGAAGGTCATTCCCATTCATAAAGCCGGGGACCCACAATCCACAGACAACTACTGCCCGATCTCCATCCTTCCTCATCTAAGCAAGCTACTGGATAAACGTCCACCACCAACTTGCTGACTACATAGGTAAATATGACCTACTATGTAGCCAATAACATGGCTTCTGCAAGAATTACTCCACCACCACTGCCCTTGTGCTCCTAACTGACCACATCCTCACAAACATGGACCGTGGAAATGCAACTGGCATAGTCTTCATTGACCTCTCCAAAGCCTTCAACTTGGTCAATCACTCGCTTCTCCTCTCCAAATTGCATCACCTTGACTGCTCTCCAGAGGTCACCACCTGGTTCGGAAGCTACCTTACAGGGTGCTCCCAGTTTGTGTGCATTGGCCTGGCCCGCTCGCCCACCCTGCTTGTCTCTACTGGGGTCCCCCAAGGCTCTATCCTGGGATCCCTCCTTTTCTCCTTATTCATTAACTCCCTTCCAGCGGATAGTCTTAACTCTCACTCAGTCCTTTACACCGATGTCCCTGCTTTCTCAGCAGAAAGTCTCCCACCCTCATCTCTGCAGCCCTCTCACAAAACTACACTGCAGCCCCCAACTAGTTCTCTGACAACCTCCTTCTGGTCAATGCCAAAAAAAACAAAAATAATGTTGTTCGGCTCTAAGCCCTTCCTAATGAAATGCAAATCTAACCCACCCCTAATCATCATGTCCCCTGATGGCCATGCCCTAGAGGACGTCAAACATTTCAAATATCTAGGAGTTGTACTTGACCCCTCCCTTTCCTTTACAGAGCACATAAACTCCTTGGTTCTAAGATTTCACCAAAAACCAGGGGCTGTCTACAGATACTGGCAATACCTCACCCCTGAGACCCACCATGCCATCATCCAGGGAAACCTGCTACCTATCCTGGACTATTGCTCTCCCATCTACTCCAGGATCTCCGCATCCACCATGGCAAAACTATCAGCAGTATACAACAGTGCATGATGCTTTTCCCTGCTGGCCCCTTTCTCCACACACCGCTGTGCACTCTTTTTTTTCGAACTCAATTTTTCTCCCACCACCACTGAACTCTCTCCGGCGACCTCCTGTCTGCTATCTCTACCTCCCTGCGTTGCTCGGTTAGCCCCTCCACTCCTCCACAGCACCAGGCATTTCCCGGGTCTGCCCTCCGGGGAAGGGTCGCCCCTGCCTGGGGCACTCTATCTCTAAGTGTTGAGCCACCGGGCTGGAGAGGGACGGGAGAGTGAAGGGGGCTGGGCCCAACTTCAGGAGTGTGGACTGCGTAGGGAGGTGCCATCGCCTATCAGCGGGGGAGAGGTTCTTGTTTTACGCCGCTGTGAAGCCCGGCTGCCAAGGCGACACACGGCCACGGCTCCCACCTCCTGGCATACGCCATGACACTGCTTTCAGCTACCCCCAACCTCCACCAGAGGTTGCTCATTGAGCGGTCATTGGCCTAAGTCTCCCTGGGCAAGAGAAAGCAGTCCTCCGGATGCTCAATCTCCCCCCCCCCGGCTGACCCCCAGCCGCCCGGGTCTGGCATGGCACAAGGTGTGGCATCCAGCACCTCAACCCTCTGTGCCACCTAGCCGGCAACCACTGTACACTCTACACTACACTGGGGTGGCTCCTACTACAAGCCCACTTTGACCTTTCACTGTACAATTTTATTGATTTTGCCATCCATATTGGCCAGAAATCCCTCTTACCCTTCTCACCATCTAAACTTCACACCGCTGCCTATGCTCCTCAGTATCCCTCCTGAAAATCCCCAGAGTAGCCACGAACATGGGTGCTAGAGCCCTGTCTGTAGCAGCCCCCGCACTATGGAACAAGCTGCCCACTGAACTGCGCACCATAAACACTCACCGCCAGTTCAAGACTCGCCTCTTAGACTGGCTCCTGTTGGCATCCACCTGCCACTGCTTTAAGGACTAGCCCCCCCATACGTTCCAGGGGTAGGGCCAAATAGGTTCTCTTATTTACTGGAACTGTACCACCATGAGCCTTACTTTACTTTGTTATTTGTCGTCCCTCAACTACTGCCACCATGCATTACCAAATGTAAAGACTGTAACCTTTCACTATGTATTACCTGCTCTTGTTATGTTCTTGTTATTCTGATGTTTCTACTCTCTGCCGCCTTACGTAGCCCAGGTCATGCATAAAAACAGTCCCTGGGATCAATGCACCTACCCGGTTAACAAAATCATAAATAAATAAAAATTAAAGTATTCCAGCACCACATCAATTGTACAAGTAAAAGGATCCAGGTGCTTGGAGGCATCCCACAAGGTAAACCACTTCCATTTCAAAGAGTACATATGGCCAGTGGATGGTTTTCTAGCAGCCACTAGAACATCAGCCACTTTAGAGGATACCCCAGACCTTACTATGGCTATGTCTACAGGAGCTATGCATGTAGATGCAGGGATTTCTGGTCTGGATGGACCAAACATCCCCTGTCGGGTGTGACAGTAAGCCCTTGCACAATGGCAGGTGCAATGGTGGTTCCACTGCTAGCTGCTGGAGCAGTGGATACCAGATCTGTCAAGGCCAAAGGGGAGCAATTAGGATGAGAGTTGCTCCCTCCATCTGTACTTCGAGTAACATTCTCTGTATTAGAGGAAAAGGAGGGAAAGCATACAGAAATCACCCTTTCTAAGAGAGGGATAATGTGTCTCCAGAAAACTCCACACCCTAGAATGAGCAAGCAAAATGTGTCAATTTTGCCTTGTGTGGGGATGCAAAATGGTCCAACTCTGGGCAACCCCACCTTGCAAAGAGATTTTCTGCCACTAAGGTCAGCAGTTCCCATTCATGCATGGTGGACTGTGACTAGCTAGCCTTTCTGCCAAGTCATTTGGGCTCCTGGAAGATGTATAGCTGAGAGTTCTAGGTTGTATTCCACAGCCCACTGCCACATGCTCATTGCTTCCCTGCATAGCAGGTATGAATGAGTCCTTCTTATTGCTGACATAATTTATCACACTGACATTGTCCATCTGAACTAACATAGGGCCTGGTGTCAGATATGCTTGAAATGCCTGGGGACTATAAAGAACAGCCCGCATATCCAGGACATTTATGTGCATGTTTTTCTCTATTTGGGTCCAAGTACTCTGTGTCTGGAAAGGACACAGGTGCGCTTCCCACCTGGATCCCAGGGCATCCAAGGTGAGAACCTGTGACGAGGTTGAACTCTGAAATGGTACACCCTTGAGCAAGTTTGTGTGGTCCATCCACCATATTACGGCCTTTCACAGAGGAGACGTAACTAGTACAGGTTTGTCTAGGCTGTCTGTGGATTGTTCATACTGGACTTGTAGAGACCACTGTGGGATGTCATGTGCAAGCGAGCCAATGGCACTGTTATAATGGCTGTCACCATGAGACCTAGAAGACATAACAAGGTCCTGGCTGGGACAGACCGACTGTAGCACACCAGATGGGCCTGTGCTATAAGGCATTCTGCTCTGTCCAAATGGATGAATGCACAGCCCTGACCAGTGTCTAGTACTGCCCCATGTACTGGAGTCTTTCACAGGGGTCAGTATGACTTTAGCAAGTTCACATAACCCCATAGGCGGTCAAACAAGGTCCTAGTTAGAGCCAGGGTGTGTAGTAGTTCTCTGGACCGGGCCTTCAATGGCCAATCGTCCTAGGTAAGGGAACACATACAGTCATTCCTTGTGAAGGGCTGCTGCTACCCTGCTAAGCATTTGGTAAAGACCCGTGGCGCAGAAGACAAGTCAAAGGGCAAGACTCTGACCTGGTAATGCTCCCCTACTAACAGGAATCTGAGATATTTTCTGTGATTCTTTCTGATTTTGATATGAAGGTAAGCATCCTTCGTGTCCAGAGAACAGATCCAGACTTCTGTGTTCAACAGGCAATACAGGCTTGCAGGAGACTATCCGAAACTTCTTGTACTCTGTGTAGAAGTTCAGGTCTCTCAAGTCTAGAACTGGTCTTAAGTCTACTGTTCGGCTGGGAACTAGGAAGTATCTGGCATAAAAGCCCCTGTTCCTCTGCCTGGCAGGAACTGGTTCTATTGCCCATTTTTGAAGCAAGACTTTTATCTCCTCCTTGAACAGTGACATGTGTCCTGGGGGATACACGGAGACAGGTGGCGGATGATCTGAAGGGGTCTCTAGAAGTTCCAGAGCATGGTCTTTTGCAATGATGTCCAGTATCCATTCATCTGTAGTTATCTCCCTCCACAGATTCAAGTGAAAGGAGAGCCAGCCCCCAGAACCACCCCTGGTGGTAATGGTGTCGTGAGGTGTATGGTCACAAGTCATTGTGAACTGGTGGGAACAACACCACCAGCCTCCTCCAAGTGCTCGGAATGAGCACCTAGGGAAGGTTAACTGGCAATGGTCCCACACCTTACCTCTGCCTTGTTGCCTGTAGGTAGGTCTGCCACCCCTTGTTAGTGGTGAACCAAACTGACTCCAGCCCTTGCCCCTGCCTGGCTTGGGGTATAGGGATTTGACTAATCTTAGAGTCATTCTGGAGTATCGGTGGCCTTTCAAAGCCTTCTCTACATCATGCCCAAACAATTTATGGATTCTAAAAGGTGTATTTAACATAGCTTGTTGCACATCATTAGCAAACCCAGCTACTCTAAGCCATACATATCTTCTCATGTAAATTCTAGATGCAGCAGCACTGGCAGAGGCATCTGAGACATCAAAGGCTGAGAGGATCAAGTGCTTATCCATCACAGCCCCTGCAGTTAAGGATTTCATTAACTCTGCTTTTGCCTGACCTTCAGGAAGGGCCTGTGCAGCAGCCTTGACACTCCTCCATAGGGTGTGCTGGTATTTTATCATATGGGCCTGGTAGTTTGCAATACACAGGCCTAGTGATGCAGAGGCATAGATATGTTTTCCCATAACATCCAGCCTTCTGGATTCCTTATCAGGAGGCAGGGAGCTCATATGTTTGGGTACCTTGGATCTGTCATGTGCAGCTGTAATGACTACTAAGTCAGTTTCAGGCTGGTTAGCATAATAAGGCTTGTGAGATGGTGCAGAATACATTGTCAGCCTTCCTAAAGGCTGTTGGTATAGCACTGGGCCTATACGAGGCAGTAGAAGTGACATCCTCCAGGGATGGATAGAGTAGAGGGATGACTATGAAGTGGGATTCTGGCAACTCCAAAAACTCCAAATTCCTCTCTGTGGAGTCATCCTCTTTTAGAGTGAACCCCATATCTGCCTGCATTTTTTGCATCATGATTTGGAAAGAGGGGTCCTCTGGTGGTGACCTTGGTGTATTAATCATGGACTCCTCACTACAAGAGGACAGTTTGGAACTAGTATCAGGTAAGTACTAGTCCTCAATATAACCCTCCTCTTCCTTATAATTGTCTTCCATTATGAGGTCTGGGTTGTATTCCCACTCGTCGCTGTCCCCCTCAATAACAGGGATTGAGGAGCATGCCGGCAATGCTGGTGGAGACTCAGTATGACCCCTAGGGGTAGCATTGTGTTGCGGCATCGACAGGAGCGGGGTGTTCGAGACTCCTGTCACTGGTAGGTCAGGCTGGCCATGCAGGCCTGGTAAGAGGTGATGTATCATTTTAGAAAATGATACTAGCAAAGATTGTGCGTCGATAACACTCATACTAGGGGCCGTGACTATAACAGTCGATGGTGACTTCAGACCCGGTGTAGATGTACTGCTCACAGTAGGCCCAATAGTGCCCAGCCAAGCCCCAACCTTGGTGTCTGTTTGATGGCTGAGGGGCTGAAGTCACTGCCGCAGGAGCGAATGATGACGATGATAAGGACGTACCTGCCGGCTACAACAGTGACCTGGCACATGCCAGCGTGGCCTTATCTTTATCTTTGTCATGGTACTTATGTTTGTGGCTGCCTGATGATGACTTATCTTTGGATTTCGATGACCATGATTCAGCTGACAGGGCAGGCAATGTGGATTTTTTTTGGAGTTGTTTTTCCATGGCTACTAAAGTTTTCTTAATTGCAAACTTTTCTAGTGTCCCTTTCTTGCATCGCCTGGTAGTGGAGTTTAAGCCTTTGCAGATTTCATATGATTTCACATTGTGGAAAAGGTCTAAACAGCAGATACATGCTTTGTGGGCATCATCTTTGTAAATCTCTTCGCAATCGCAGTCACGGAAATAAAAGTGACGGTTCTTTCGTTGCATGCAGGGCCAAAATTACTAAAACTGTGATACTTTTCTAAGAAGAAAATAATAATGACCGTGGCTAGTAATCTACATTTCCATGAGCATGAGTATGACTGATGGGAAAAGAGCTGAGGAGAGATGGGGCTGCCTATGTTTATGTAGATGCTGACGCATGACATTGTTGTGGGTGGCCCATGGCTTGCAAAAGTTTCTGTGTGGTCCTAGTGGTGAGGTTGAGTATAGTTCTAAAGGTGTAGCCTGATGAAAGAGATATTCTTGAAGAAGATCTACTCTCATCTCCGAGAGCACCCCACCACCACCCATTGCATTCAACCCCTAGCCAGTTTGCCACTCACCTGGTTATTTTCTCCCCTGTCCCCATAACCACCACTTCTTTGCTCAGCCTCTTGTGGGGGACTGAATCAAAGGCTTTGCTGAAGTCCAGGTACAGTATATCCACTACTTGGCCCTTGTCTACTGTCCAGCTGACCCAACAGAAGAAGCTGATTAAATTCATTTGGCATGACCTCCCTGCCAGGAACTCATTCTGCCTGCTGTCCTGGAGCCCATTTGCCCCAAAGGAACTCAACAACCTTTCCTTTAGAATGAGCTCTGCCATGCGACTATAAGAACCATTCACTTACAATACCTACCCACCTGCTCTTTCTATTACATAGCTGCTTGCTCACTCTGCCACTTATGCTGCTCATTCTTTTCACAGCTCAACCACCTATCTAGACCAGGAAACACTGCACATCAGCAACTATGTGTTGCTTCATGCCTTACTACACTCCTGGGCTTGTAGTTAGAAATGTTTAATGCACAAGGTGTTGGGTATTAACTTTCTCCTTATATTTAGTGTGTGCCACCTTTAAAAAAAACAACAATCAGCTCCAGAACTAACAACCAATCATTATTCCTAGTGAGTGGGTAACCTGTATATGTGTTGAAAATAGAAAATAGAGTTATTTTCAGCGTGCATTTAATATTACCATTTTGTTTTGTTTTCAGACCACATGCTGGCGCAGCACTTTGTTTTTGTATATATGTAACCCCCCTGCAAATGGAGGTTCCCGAAAAGTCTTCCTTGAGCTTGCCAAAATGCTCACTGCCAGGCTGGTGTCCTGCATTTTAGCAGTTTAAATGTGACTGCCAGAGAGTGCCTGTATAGTCTCTGTGTACTGTCTCTTTAAGAGCTGCCTGGATTGCAGTCATAAGTAATCTGAGAGGGAGCTCTGCTGAAACATGTAACTATTTGCTGAAAATCATTTAGAGTGGTAATGATAATGTAGTTTGTCTAACCTGCCTTCTTTGCAGCAAGGACTGTTTTGTTTATCCCCACCACTTTGGCCTGGGACTGCTGAATTGGACCAATCAGTACTGGTGGGACCTAAAATGGAGCCGGACTACAGGAGCAGTCTGGAGTCAGAATTGGTAGGAATTGTAGTTTGGGGCTTTTGGCGCCTTTTTGCACCTGAAGGGGGAGCTCCTGTTGTGACTGACAGATGAATCAGTCAACCGAACCTTTTGGATCTTGGGGAAATTCCCAGGCTTGCTGCCAGTTGAGTCAGATCTAAGTTGGAAGCTGAAGAAGCAACCACTCTAGACAGTCTCTGTGGAAAGGCCAGAGTTTTGGCCTGCATGCCTGCCTGCTGCCCCTGAGAGGGAGAAGAGAATCAGTTCGGACTGAATACGAGTTTGTGAGAACGAAGTAAGCGACTGAGTTGTGACCAGGATCAACCTGAAGAAGACCGAAGATTTGCTGAATGCATCGGCCTGTCAGGATTTCCAGCTACCTCTAAACTCCCAGTGTGTGCAGAGACTCTGCGATTGTGACCGGAGATTGGTTTGCCTGGTACAGCAGAATCCCTTACATGTAAATGTGCTGTGTGTTTACAGTGGGTCGTGATTTGGTTCCCCACTGTGTGAACTGTGTTCTGCTTGCTGGAAGCTGTATCCAGCTCGACCGGACTGAATCCGCATTCATTTCCATACGGCCTGGGCCTTGCCACACTGGCCCTGCTAGACTACCCCACTGCACAGAGAAAGCCATCGATGAGAAACCTGCCTAGGGATCAGCCCCCTGCTCCACGCTTGAACAGGAACGATGCCTCGGCGAATCGTGTGGGCCCTGCTTCTCCTGCCACTCCAGATCAACCACCTGCAGTCTCAATTTTCATCCAGCCTGTGTCCAGTCTTGGGTAACATAAGTAACCATCAGGGTAGCTCCGTGCAACGACAGCTTAATCTAAGTGTGTCATCTGATTGTCTTGTTGTTTCTTTTCTTTCACGAACTGAGCACTCCGGCTCCGGATTACAATTAGTGTGTGTGGTGCATGTTGTTTTCTTCCATCACAGGGCCCCAAACGCTGCGACGCCGGCCTACCCCGGGCAACGATCCTGGCTAGCCCACCTCTTCTTCAACTGGGTACCCAGAGTGTGTGACTGTTTATGGACCCTGAAGTGCATGCATAACTGTTTGATTGATACAGCCTTTAAGCAAATTAACCTGATTACGCCCCTTCCTTGTTCAAGTCCCTTCAATAAATCAGATCTAACTCTTTTTGCATTTACCCTGACTGTGGTTCCAGTTTGTGCAAGAGTACTGTACTGCTACTTGCTGTGTATAACCTTGTTTTACAGGGGGTCCCCAGGGTTGAGCCAGAGGAAAGCCCTGGTGGTAAGTGCAAACAGTGTGGGTACTTGTGTGGTGTATCAGGGGTATTGTGAAAGTGATTATTGTGTATTGTTTCGGCCACTAATATGGAAAGGGGGGGGGTTACAGTGTCCCGGAGTGCTGTGCCCAGGTTAACCTGACCACAAACTTCCACGTCTCTACCCTTGAATAAGCAAACGGGAACTCACAAAATATGGAGGACACTTAAATCTATTGAAGGGCAACCCTCTGCCCCCTCCATTCCAACTAAGATATTCACCAATGGTAGGGTGGTGGAAAGAAATTCCCAAATCCTCGAAGAACTTAACTCCCATTTTGTCACTACTGGTCTAGCTTTTGACTCCTCACCTTATGCTAGCCATGCGAAGAATCAACCTAGCTCCTTCCCATCAACCTGCACTTCATCTTGTTCTTTTCAATTGCGTATGCTCAACTATAAAGAAGTTGAAGATTCACTTCTTAACCTGGATACCAGAAAAAGTGCAGGGGATGACGGTCTAGAACTTTTCTTCCTAAGACTAGGCCATGCCCATCTCACTGCCCCATTCTTCATATCTTCAATCTCTCCATCAGTTCTGCCACAGTTCTGTCCTGTTGGAAATCCACCCCTATCCTCTCCCTATTCAAATCAGGGGACCCATGCAATCTGAATAACTATAGGCCTAGTTCCATCTTGCCTATCCTCTCAAAGGTTTTTGAAAAACTGATCTATAACCAACTAACAACTCATATTGAAACCTTTTCACTCCTTAACCTAGCACAATTCAGTTTCCGGGCAAATCACAGCACAATTACTGCACTGGCTAAAGTAACTAATGACTGGGTCTCTGCTGTAGATGCTAAGAAGATTACTGGTGCAGTCTTCTTGGATCTTAGTAAAGCTTTTGACACTGTTGACCACAACCTCTTAGTCACTTGACTCACTAACTCAGGTGCCACTTCCTCCACTACCCAGTGGTTCACCAGTTATCTAACAGGGAGAACACAGAAAGTCAAAGCTGATGGTCTATTCTCTGCCTCTCTGCTGACTGTCAGATGAGTCCCCCAAGGCTCCATTCTGGGCCCTATCTTGTTCTCTCTGTATATTAACGACCTAGATTCCAACATAACTAGCTCCAACCTGCACTTCTTTGTGGACGACACTGTATTGTATACCTCTGGCTCAACTTTATCTGAAGTTAGGGGTGTGCTACAAGCTGACTTTGCTCAGCCTGAAAATAACCTAATAAAGGCCAAGCTTCTCCTTAATGCTAAGAAAACTAAAGCACTGATTTTCTCTCATAGTACCTCCTCTGGCACCTCCCCTGTCCTGCCGAAAGACTTTACTGTTACCTCTCTAAGTGAACCTTTGGAAGTCGTTACCAAATTTAAGTATCTGGGAATCTGGACAGACAATAAGCTTTCTTAATGACCACATCGAGGACTTATCCAGGAGGATCAAAGCCAGGCTAGGATTCTTCTTTAGAAATAGGTCTCTTCCCCCTTTGAGACTTGAACTAGGCTTGTCCAGGCCACATTCCTTCCCTTACTTGACTACGGCGATTTAATTTATACTTGCGTCACAATCTCAAGCCTAAGCAAGCTGGATGTCCTCTATCACTGCGCATTACGGTTCATTACCAACTCCCCTTACCGTACTCACCATTGTGACCTGTATGCAGCTGTTGGCTGGACATCTCTCACCACCAGACGCCTGCTCCATGCTGGTCTCTGGATCCTAAAGTTGCTTCTGCATAAACTGCCAAGTTACCTAACATCTCTTATCTGCATTTCACACGGTGCATATTCTCTCAGGAAATCAGACTTCATTCTGCTTGATGTACCCAGGACTCGTACCTCATTTGGCAAACGAGCTATTGCGCATGCCCCACCTACTATATGGAACCAACTCTAATCCGTACTGAAATTAACTAGCATTGTCTCAGTTAACCTCTATAAAGTGCTAATTGCATCCAAAATAAAATATATTTATAACTGTTATTAAGCCCCTTCCCACCCTTATGTGTACCCCATACTTATCATCTCCACTAGCACTAGTCCTAGTCTTAACTGTAATTTCTTAGCTTGCAAAATGCATTCTGTGACTAAAACTACATGATTTCCATACCTGCTCCTCTACCCTTTCCCACTTTTGGCTTCCTATCTATATACTACTCCCCTTACTCTTGCTAACCATCCCCCTCTCCCTCAACCCTGTCTACCCTATATATCCTATCTTTCCTGTCTTTGCTCGATATATTATGCATATTTTTTTGCATATACCAGTGTTAAGTTTATAAACTCTACCTTGTACTGCTTGCACACAATGAACCAAATGTTCCTTCAGTGTACATTTTTCTACAATGATGTATCTTTCCATGTAACATCTTTCTTGAACTGTGTGTGCACTTTGAATACCTGTAATTGGTGTTGCCTTATTATCTAACATCTTTTTGACTGTGTACATAGATACATAGACAGAGTCGGCAGATAAGGGCCTATGGCCCACCCACTCTGCCCATTTGAGCTTGTAAGTTCAGTTTATGTTTTCCTAGAAGTCTGTTGCCCCTTACCCCTGACCTCCAGAATTCCTTTATGTCTATCCCATGCATTCTTAAATCCCGTGATTGTTTCAGCCCCCACCACTTCCTCTGGCAGGGTGTTCCACTTGTCCACCAGCCGTTCTGTGAAGAAATTCTTCCTCACGTTTCCTCTGAATCGTCCTCCCTCCAACTTCATCCCATGCCCTCTAGTCCTGGAACATCTTTTTCGCTTAAAAATAGTGTATTCCTGCACCCTGTTCCTCCCTGTAAGATACTTGTATGTCTCTATCATATCCCCTCTCTCCCTCCTCTCCTCCAGAGAGTACAAGTTCAGTTCTTCAACCTGTCCTCATAGGACTTGTGATGCAATCCATGCACCATCTTTGTTGCCCTCCTCTGAACCTTCTCTACCCTGTCTATGTCCTCACGTCGTAAGGTCTCCAGGAACATACACTGTACTCCAGGTGGGGCCTCACTTGTGTCATGTATAGTGGAATTATGACCTCCTTTTTCCTGCTGGTGATGCCCTGCCTATGCATCCCAGCATCCTATTTGCTTTACTTGCTGCCTTGTCACACTGTTTCCCTACCTTGAGGTCATCAGAGATGATAACCCCAAGATCCCTTTCCTGCTTGGTGCATGCTATATCCTCACCCCCCAACTGATATATTGTGCCAGGGTTTTTGTGCCCCATATGCATTATCTTGCACTTCTTTGCATTGAATTTCAGCTGCCAAATCCCTGAGCATTCTTCAAGTTTCTGCAGGTCCCTTCTTATTCTGTCTACACCCTCTGGTGTGTCTACTCTGTTACAGAGCTTTGTGTCATCAGCGAACAGTGAAATTCTGCCTTCTAGGTCCTGCGCAATGTCACTGATGAAGATGTTGAATAGGACCGGTCCCAGCACTAATCCCTGTGGTACCCCACTGGTCACTCTTCCCTCTGTGGAGTGACAGCCATTTACCACCACCCTCTGTGTCCTGCCACCCAGTCAGTTACCTACCCACCACACTACTGTCCTGCCCACACCCATATTCCCCAGTTTGTGTAACAGTCTTCCATGTGGCACAGCGTCAAAGGCCTTGCTGAAGTCCAGATAGGCCATGTCCACTGCCTTCCCCTGATCCACCTCCCTAGTCACCCAGTAAAAAAATTCAATGAGGTTGGTCTGACATTACCTCCCCCTGGTGAAACCATGCTGCCTTGGGTCCTGTAGTCCATTGACAACCAGATGTTCCACCAATCTCTCCTTCAGTAGTGTTTCTGTGATCTTCCCCACTACCGAGGTGAGGCTGACTGGTCTGTAGTACCCCACTTCCTCTTTGTTCCCACTTTTGTATAAGGGGACTACATCTGCTGTCCTCCAGTCTTTGGGTACCTCCCCTGTTTCCAGTGATCGGCTAAACAGGATAGCCAGAGGTTCAGCCACCACCTCTCTTAGTTCTTTAAGGACCCTGGGGTGCACCCCATCTGGCCCCATTGCTTTATCAACTCTTATTACTTCCAGTTCCTTCAGGACCCTTTCTCATGTAAAGGGACTTGTGTCCATTTCTGCACCATTATCACCCCTTGTATTCCCTTCAGACCCATTACCCTCCTCTTCCTCAGTAAAGACTGAGCAGAAATACCTGTTCAATAAGTCTGCTTTACTGCTGTCATCCTCCACGCGGCCCCCATCCTCCCCCTTCAGTCTCACTATCCCTCCTTTGCCTTTCTTTTTTTCACTTATGTACCTGTAAAGGTTTTGTTCCTCTACCCACTGATTTTGCAATGTGTTCTTGTGTCTGAGCTTTGGCTTCCCTTACTAACCTCCCTGCCTCCCTTTGCTTCTCCTGATACTTCTCCCTATCCCCTTCTGCCTGTGTCTTTTTGTATTGCCTGAATGCAATCTTTTTGGCTTTCACTTTCTTTGCTACCTCTTTGGAAAACCATAATGGTCTCCTCTTCCTTTCCCTCTTGCTAACCTGCTTAATGCATAATTCTGATGCTCTTGTAATCCCCATTTTAAATACTGCCCACTGTTCCTCAACCCCTGATTCCTGCCCTATTCTCCTTAATGCCTCTTTCAAGTATCTCCTCATTTTCCCAAAGTCTGCCCCCCTAAAATCCAGGATACGTGTTTTTGTGTGGTTTGGTTCTGCTCTTTCTGTGATTTCAAACCACAATGACTGGTGGTCACTGTTCCCCAGGTGCTCCCCCACTGTTACCCCTATCACACTGTCCCTGTTTGTGAGCACAAGGTCCAGTATTGCCTTCTGCCGAGTTGGTTCCATGACCAGTTGCTTGAGGAAGGCACCCTGAAGGAAGTCCAGGATAAATCTGCTCCTAGTTGATGCTGCTGCTGGGATGCTCCAGTCCACGTCTGGAATATTGAAGTCTCCAACCAGTACTACCTCCCCCTTGTTTGCCATCCCTTGGATGGCAAGCATCAGCTCCCTATCTGTTTCTTCCTCCTGGGCTGGTGGTCTATAGACCATACCTGTGCGGATGGCTGGCCCCATTTTCCTTTCCAGCTTAACCCACAGTATCTCCCCCATTTTGTTCCTCCTGGATCTCTGTGGCCTTTATGTCATTTTTCATACAGTGCCTCCTCCTCCTTCCTGCCTGCCCTGTCTCTTCTGAATATATTGTAGCCAGGTATGGCCATCTCCCAGTCGTGGTTATCATTACACCAGGTTTCAGTGATTGGCCACAATGTCCAGGTCTGACTGCACCTTGACAGCCTCCAGATCTTCCATCTTGTTGCTAAGGCTCCTGGCATTTCCACACATGGCTTTCCATGATTTGACCTCCCTAGACTGTTTTGCTGTTCTACTCCAGCCCTTTCCTTGGTTGTCCTTTATCCCTGGTTCTCCTTGCTGTTTGCCCTTCTGCTGAATTTTGCCCCTTTTCTGCCTATCCACCTCTTGGGTGCTAATCTCCATCTTTTGCACACTGCTTTGTAGAGATAGCCACTCCTCTGGTTCACTGGTTCCACTGCTAGCTGTTGGGGGTGAGCAAGTAGTACCCTCCTTGCTGGCCTGCCACCCCCTTTGCTAGTTTAAATGCTTGTCAATGTAGCATTTAAACTTATCACTGATGCGTGGATTCCTCCAGGATGGATGCAGGCCGTCAGGCTTGAACAAACCTCCATCCCTCCAGGTGGGTTCCCAGTCACCAATGAATCCAAACCCTTCCTCACAGCACCAGTTCTTCAACCATGAGTTAAAGTTCTGGCATGCACCCCTACAGCCTCTCCCTTTGCCTCGCAGGTAGTACTTCCGAGAAAGTGACGGAAGTAGCTACTTGCTTGAGACCCCTCCCAATTTCCTTAACTCTTCCTGAACTTCCTTTGGCTCCCCATTTGCCAGGTCATTAGTACCTAGGTGGATAATGACATCCAGCTCACCCTCCGTCTTGCTCCAGTGATCCCCAGGATCTTCCTTCCATCCCTCCATGCTGTGGCACCTGGTAGGCACCTCACCTCCTGTCTTCCCCTCCTGTGTTCCTAGCTGGATCCCTCTTATGATGGAGTCCCCACCAGGATTGCTTCCTCCTCCTCTGGGGTCCACTGCTTTCCCGCTGAGGTCACCTCCTTGGCTAACCTCACATCCTTTCCTTCCACTTCTCTGGGTACCTCTATTTGGTTGTCCCCATTTGCCAGTGTGGCATATGAGTTCTTAGTGGAATAGGATCTGGGATGTGCCTCTGCCTGACCGCTCTAACCTCCTGAGTCCACTGTCATCCAAGTGCTCCTCATTCGGCATCCTTTGAGGCAGTTGCATTGGACTGCGTGGTCTCTGGATAGGGTGATGGTACTCCTGACCCAGTTTACTTCCGCTCTGAGTCTGGCTACCTCATCCTGCAGTCCAGAGAGATGCATGCAGATAGGGCAGCACCTCAGTGTCCAGAAGGTCTGCCTGAATATGGCTGCCCACAGCCACTGCATTGCACCACTCCCATTATACTGCTATTCCACTACTTGTATGCTACTGAGCTCTCCTAGTTCCCTTTTTATTAATTTACTGTCCTAAAATCCTGCCACTGATCCTCAGATACTTTTCTTTTTAAAAAAGAAAATAAACCAATAAATAAATAAATGAGTCAAAACACTTGTCGTGCTGAGGTGGGCTTCTTCCCCTTATGCCCTCTATTCCACACCCTTACTATACCCTGTGTTTAGCTCCTGTCAATCAGATTTAACAGGGCATATAATTAAGAGTTGGGGGAAAGGGAGGAGGGGCGAAAATTTGCAGCAATTAAAGACAGCAAAGAAATACACCACCACTACGGTTTAAATTTTCAACAGCCCAAAAACATTTCTAAGTAAAGACAACAAAGAAAGTACAGTGTTACTAAAAGCCCACAATCTAAGTTTAAAAGAAAAATAGCAATTACCAGTTACTGTAAAGCACTGAATTGAATATGTTTCCTTCCCCTTCTGGCTTCTTCTGTCTGTGTACATGCTTCAGGACCTCCTTGTGAATGAGCTTGCTCAATGGAGCCTTCCTGCAATAAACTAGAACTTGAACTACCAACCCTGACCTCCGGGTGGAGGCACCCGTTTCCAAACTCAGGCCCCTTAACCTGCTCCTGGCCAAGCAGGCTGAGGTAGTAGCCTTTGCGATAGCGCCACCTAGGGGTTACATATATGTTGCCTGTCCTTATATCCAGTCATCTAAGAAAAATTACTTACTGTAGTTATTTTGTTTCTTCTTTGGGATCCATCACTGAGATAATACAAAGTGCAACATCCCGCCAGAATGTGATGCCCTGGAGAATAGAATGTATGTAAATTATGGAATACAGAACATGGCTCCAATAAAGTCCAGGATCTGTACTGGTTGTCTTGAACTTCTGTAGATTTATCAGGAACCCCAGGTTTTCCAAAGTGTCTGTTACCAGCTGGATAGAGCACACTGTTTCATGTCTTGTTTTCCCTAAAACTAGCCAGTAGTCCAATAAGGGGAAAAACTACTACTCCTTGCCTTCCTTGGTGAGCTGCCACCACAGCTAAGCACTTTGCGAACACTCTTGGTGCTATGGTGGGGCCATATGGCTGCAAACTGGTACTGACAGTTTCCCAGCCTGAACCTAAGATAATTTATGTGGCTGGGTCTGACTGGAAAGCAGCAATAGGCATCCTCCTGATTCAGTGACCCTAGCCAATCCCCTAACTGGAGGGATGGGATTACTGTGCCCAGTGTTACCATCCTGGATTGCTATGCTCTCCATGTGCACAGGCACAAACAAACTTATTGCAGGATGGATGTGACACTGTTCTTCCAATGTAGAGCAGTGTTTTAGGGGCGAGTCAGTGTCACACCAATCATCAGCAAGGCTTAGTATGACAGAGTTTTGGCTTGTTGGGAGGAGATGGCATGAACTTGAAAAGAAATAGCTGATCCAATCAGGGATCAGCAATCCCCTTTGATCTGCGCCGCCCAGCAAACCAAGGCGATCTGTCAAAGTCAGCCTGACATGAGTGAAATGTCTGCCAGCTATAAGAGTAAACCGCACTCCTGCACATGCGCAGTTACATCTTCATGGATCAGGTTTTATTTTTCTGTCTCCTGCCCACCGACCCTCCCTCTTAGCACACCCCACAAACATAACAGTGACACTGGGGTGCCCAGTCCCCCAGTGTCGCCAGCTGGTATGTGAACCCACCAGTTGAGTACCCTGCATGCACGATCACATCTCTGTGTGCCTCTTTTTTATTTTTATTTATCCCACCCACCTGAACCTCCCTCTCAGCACCCCCCAACAAACATAACAGTGACACTGCGAAGTGCCCAATCCCCCAGTGTCGTGATCCAGAATCATCTGTCCTTTAGTTTTGTTTTTTAACCCCCAGTCAAGTACTGTGCATGTGCGGTCACATCTCCATGTGCCATTTTTTTTTTACAATTTTCTTTATCCCATCCAACTGACCCTTCCTCTCAGCACCCACCATCCCACACCCCCAAAAAAACATAACATTGACACTGGGGGTGCCCAGTCCCACAGTGTCACAATCCAGAGTCATCCATCCTTTTTTAAGTCCACCATGCTCGCTCATACAGCAATCTTCTTGCTACAAGTGTCTTTTGAGGGGTGTGACACTGTCTGTCCAACGCAGAGTGCACTGCAAGGGGCTTGACAGTGCCACACCAATCATCAGGCAGGCTAGTTATGATGCTGTTTTTTTTCCATGGGCAGAAGTGTCCTCTACTTGTGAAGAAAAAGCCGCACCAATCATATGGCAGCTTTTGCTTTGATGTGCGAGACGAACACTGCCCAGCAAACAGCTGATCGGTGATATCCAAATGCTCGCCTTGCTTGCTTTTGTGCTGCCCCCCCACCATTATACAGCTCATCTGGAGCCGCGGTGCAGCTCCTCAATCATTTCTTCCCTTGGGGAATGCTCTGCCCTTGCCTGCATGCTTTATTGTCTTCCCAGTACTGTGGGACACTGGGGAGCCCATTCCCAGTGTCCTGAAATTCTTAATTTTTTTTCATTGTTTCTGACACTGGGATGCTCACCTATGGTGTTGGATGCCCCTCCCAACGCCCACTGCAAATACTGTTTGCTGTCATCGGGGTGCCCAATCCCCGTGTAGGCATGTACTCCCTCCCCCGAAGTGTGAGACACCAGGGAGACCAACCCCAGTGTCCTGAAGTACTTAAATTTTTTTTAATGTTTTCTTTCCGACACTGGGATGTTCACCCATGGTGTTGAATGCCCCCCCAGCACGTTCAAACATTTTTTACGTTTGCCAACATCGGGGTGCCCATCCCCAGGTCGGCATTATCTGCCCCCCATGGGACACTGGTGAGCCCACTCCAAGTGCCCCGTAATAAACATTTTTAGACCCTGCAAAAAAAGAAAAATAAAACTGACCCCCCATCTTTTTTAAGCCTGTAAAAGAAAACGGTCCTTCGTCATCTCCCCATCCTCTCTCCCATACCAACCCTTCCACTAGCAACCCACCCCTCCCCCCACCCCTATACTTACCATCTGAGGTCAGCGGCATTCATCTTCTGTGGACCAGACACGTCTGCACTCTTCAAAGCCAAACCCATGAATTGAAGAATCAAGGTAAATGCCATATAATGGCTATTAATGGCATTTCAACTTATGTTGATATCTCTGCCATTTTCAACATTTGTGCACCAAATTTTCAACATGGGTTTTGGGACCCCACCTCATGAAGACTGGCCCTATCATTTTGTTACTCAGTGCGAAGGTGATTTCTCAGTCGCTGCACAGAATCACCTTTTGGGACCGAGTAACAAAATGACAGTGTCAGTGTTCATGAGGTGGGGTCCCAAAAAGCCCATGTAGAAAATTTAGTGCAAAAACACCAATTAATGCCTGAGTTCCGAGCAGTCATTGAAATCTTTCTACGCACGCTCGTAACTTCGGCAATTCTTAATATTTTCACTCCAAATTCACAATATTGCTATTTTTTTCTAATGTGTTTTTATCCAATGTTTTTCCCCATTTTTGTCCACCCTCTTCCCCAGGAATGCACACACAGGCCGTGTTCAGAGGCACCCTCCTGACTTGCCGCCCCTCCTGCCTGCACTGCCTCCAGACCTCCACCCAGTGCCAGTGGAACTATGGGGGAGGCGACAACCACCAGGAGAGAGAGCTGATGTTAAGTTGGTTGATCCTGCTCCATCCCTTCCCCCGTGGCACCCCAGCGACCTGAGGTCATTCCCGAACCAGTCGCCGGCACGGCGCAAGGTGTGGCATCCAGTGCCTCAACCTTCAGTGCCACCAGGCTGGCCAGGCATTGCTATTTTTTCATCCCCCCCCCAATGAACAGTACAGCTGTCATTCTTCACATCCTGCCTGAAATGTTTTTTTGCACCTATGGTTGCGAAATTACCTTTTGGGACCAATGAACGAAATGACAGTGGCACTCTTCATGAGATGGGGTCCCAAAAAGGCCATGTTGAAAATTTGGTCAAAAAACTTCTAAAAATGGCCAAGTTACACACGGTCGTTCTAAATTTTCTACGCACATGCGTAACTTTGGTCATGTTCAATATTTTCACTCCAAATTTTCAGTATAGCCATTGTATCACACCAGCTCATGAACAGCACAGGTGTCATTTTTCACATCCTGCCCAAAACGTGTTTTCGTACCTGTGGCGCAGAATGCCGTTTTCCTACAGATTTAAAAATTTTCACCTGGGGGTTCATGAAGTGGTGTGATAAGAAAACTGTGTTCAACATTTGGGGTCAAAATATGAAAAAATTACAAAGTTATGCCCATTCGTTGCAATTTCGGTATGCATGCATACATAACAAACACTGTATGTACAATAGCAAAACACTGCATGCACAATTGCAGTACCAATGGTGAACTTTCTGCATTGACAAATGCTTTTTTTTTTTTTTAATAGAAAAGAAAAACATCCATCAATGTCTTTTGCAGCTGTTACTGTCTCCCAACCTGACCCTCCCACTCAGCACCCACCACCCCACACCCTCTGAAGTCCTTACTTACCCACCAGGGTCCAATGTGATCATCTTCTGTGGACTGCAGACACATCTTCACTGTTGAAAGCCAGACTGTGAACTAAAGAAACAGGTATGTGGTTCAATGTATTTCAATGGGGGTTTAAGGGGCATAAGTTGGCCACATTGTTGGCCCAAATTTTCAACATGCCTTTTTTTGGGACCCCACCTTATGAACAACTGTACTGACATTAGGCAAATCTGTCCCGAAAGGTGATTTAGTGGTCTCTGCGCAAAATCTTTCAGACAGGAATTGACCATTTTCTCTGCTCTTGTTTATGAGATGGGATATTAGAAGGCTATGCTGAAAAATTGGTGTAAATATATTAAAAAGCAACAGAGTTATGAGTACATTGAGTTTTGCTAACACAGGCTTGTAACTTTGGTAATTTTCAATATTTTTATCCCAAATTTACAACATAGCCATTTCTTTACAATGCCTCATGAATGTGACAGCTGTCATTTTTCAAATCCTGGCCAAAATGTTTTTTTACATCCCAAAAGGTGATATTGCGGTCCCTTTTCGGCAGAAGTTACACATTTTATGTGCCCTTGTTCATGAGGCAGGGTCATAAGAAGGTTATGTTTAAAATTTGGTGTAAAAATATTAAAAAAAACCCACAAAGGTATGAGGCTACATTGAATTTTGTAAATGCAGGCTCGTAAGTATGGTAATTTTCAATATTTTTTTTTAACCCTGTATTTATGCACCTAATCTGCCTCCTCCCTCTACTCTTTCAGACATCCTCTGTCTGCAGACCCTCAAATCCCATCATGGTCTGCCCTAGAGTGCTCTGGCTACACCTCTCTAAGACATCCCGGTATACCCCGGGGAGGAAGTGGAGAAGGATACCCCTAACTTACCTCTCCAAACCAACATACTTGTGTGCGTAGAGCTGGCACAGCGGAGTCTGCCTCGAAGAGCCCAGAGATGTCCCACAGGGAGGTGTCGTCACCTAGGAGGGACCGATGTGTTTTTCTGTTTTTGTTTTCCTTCCCCCGAAGTCGGCGTGCAATGAGGGGCTATGAGCTAGGAGGCACGCTGAGACGTACCTCCTGCTCTGCCCCTCTGTCGACATCCACCCAGTGTCCTTACTGCTCTCCACCATACCGCGCCATTCACCCAGGCTCCCCTAGATGGGGGCGTTGCAGCGGGAGCCTGCAGTTAACCCCCCTGGATAAGGAGAGCCGCCGTCGGGTGCTCTATCCTTCTCTGCTCCAGCTGACCCCCAGCAACCCGTGCTCGTTCCAGAACACGGGTCGCCGGCGTGGTACGAGGTAAGGCGCCAGCGCCTCAGCCCTCAGTGCCACCGGGCCGGACCATAATTTTCAATATTTTTACCCCACATTTTCAACATAGCCATTTCTTTACAGCACTTCATGTATGTGACAGCAGTCATTTTTCAACTCCTGGCCAAAATATGTTTTATATCCGGAAAGGTGATTTTGCAGTCCCTGCATGAAATCACCTGTCAGACAGGAACTGAAAAAATTTCTCTGCCCTTCTTCATGAGGCATGGTCATAAAAAGACTATGTTGAAAATTTGGTGTAAAAATATTTAAAAAAAATAACTAATTTATTAGTCTATGTTGAATTTTGAGAACCCAGGTTCTTAACTTTGGTAATTTTCAATACTCTTACCCCAAATTTACAACATAGCCATTTCCTTACAGCACCTCATGAATGTGATGGCTGTCATTTTTCAAATCCTGCCCAAAATGTGTTTTTGTAACCTGAATGATTTCATAGTCCCTGCGTGAAATCATCTTTCAGACTGGAGTTGAACATTTTCTCTTCACTTCTTCATGAGGCAGGGTCATAAGAAGGCAATGTTAACAAGTTGGGACAAAAATATTACAACATAACAAAGTTATGAGCCTGTGTTCAAATTTACAAATGCAGCCTCCTAACTTTGGTAATACATAACCCACACAGTGCACCACAATGCATCTATTACCCCCGGGATGCTATACCAGTGGCAAACATCCGGCATTGACAAATGCTTGTTCTTTCTTGATATGTGTGTTTAGGTATCTTAAACCTAGAATGGGTTGCCAATCTTCATCTTTTTGTGGGTTAGGAAGTATCTTGAGAAGAGGCCCTGGACCCATTCTGCTATAGGGACCTTTTCTATTGTCGTTGCTTGCAGTAATTTCTTTACCTCCAGTTCCAATAGAATTTGTTTGCTGGGGAGTGAGCTGGAGAGTTTTTTGGTCTCTGCAAATTGGGGAACTTCCAGAATTGCACAGATAATCCTTTTCTCACTACTTCCAGGACCCACTTGTCTGTGGTGATTTTTCCCTTTCCTGGAAGTAGTAGGTCAGGCTTCCCCCAATTGCCAATGGCTGGTTGGCGATCTGGGCACAACTGTCAGAGTCTTTTTTTGACTGTGGCTTAGGGGCTGGTGCTGCAGCATGCCTTGTGCCCCATTTGCCCTACCCCTATAATTTCCCTACTCCATGGCTGGTACAGTACTTGTAGCTGGTGTAGGGTTTGGGGAAGTAACCTATGCCCCTGTCACCCCTTCCATAAGGCCTGTAGGAGGTGAAGGCCTTTTCTTTTTCCATCAGATTTTTGTAAATGGATCTGAGCTCGTCCACTCTTTTCATGTATACCTCAGTTTTGTCACCAAACAGTTTCCCTCAAAAGGGAAATCAATGGCTTTTGCATCAGTACCCTGGGTAAGGAATGTGGTCCTTAGTCAGGCAAACCTCCTCAAGAACACTACATGTGTCAGGACCCTTTATGTTGAACCAATGGCATCTACAGCCATCTGGAATTGGCATTTTATGACATCTAGGGCTGATTTTGCAGTTGTAGCAAGATCCTGTGCCACCTCACCATCCACCTTCTCACTCAATGCCAGCATTGCATTTCACAGGGCATTCTGATACTGAGCTCTATAGTCCACATAAGCTGCCCATCTTAGTTGTAGTGAAGCAGCCGTATGCACATTTTGGACATAGTGTCCACATTTTTGAAGTCCTTGTCTGGAGGCATCTTAGCCCTCTCACAAGCTGCTGCTTGTACCACTCATTTGTGGCCAGGATAGGCTTACGACACACTACCCCCATCTGTCCACCTGATACTTTTCTCAGTCTTTTCATCAATGCCAGCTGCAGAGTATGGTGCTGACATGACCTTAGATGTGACTTTTCTAAGGGATTTATGTACTGGAACTAGCAGCCTTCTCATAGGGTCTAGTCACACCATATACATGAAGAAAAAATTACTCACCTTAGTAATTGTTTTTCTTCTCATGGAGTCTTACTATATTAGGACTTATGCAGTTAGCCTCTGGCTCTGAACTGCCCCGGAGAGGAAACAGTTAACTCCAGAGTAATCTGGAGTTCCACAGCCAGGACGCTGTTCAAAGCTCTATCTGGCCAGTTTCAAATGAAACTGCCAGGTTCTTCTGACTAAACTAACATAGCAAGTCTGTGTGGAAAAACTCTACACTAGCCATTGGCTACCTACCAGTAGTAGAACAACAAAACACAACAACAATCACAGAATAATAACAATGTTACATATTATTGTTAGAATCATCCCTGACAAGCACTAATAGGCCCCTCTCCCAAAAACTCAAGTCGAGGAGGGCCATCTATAACAAAAACAGAATTACCTAGTTCCTAACCCAAATGAAACAAGGGGGGGGGGGGACTAGAGAGACTAACATGGCATGACACAGTGCTTGCACTAATTTGCCAACCCCGTACCCAAGTAGGAATTCTGAGAGGGGTAGGAGGGGGGGTTGTCCTAATATAGCAAGACTCCATGAGAAGAAAAGCAATTACTAAGGTGAGTAATTTTTTCTTCAAACACCATGAAGTCTTGCTATTATTAGGATTTATGCAGATTATACAGCAGTACCTCCATGGAGGAGGGCCAGAACCTACTTAGGGAATAGGCTCTGAAGCACAGCTGTGCCAAAACGAGCATCTCTCCTGGACTGGACATCCAGGGAATAATGCTTGGTAAAGGTGTGGACTGTTTTCCAGGTAGCAGCTCGGCAAATTTCAAAATGGGAATATCTCTAGCAGCCGCTAGAGATGCAGCTTACCCTGGTAGAATGAGCCCTCAGTCCTGAGGAGGTTCTCTACCTAGTTTTGGTAACAGAACTGGATACAGAGACAATCCACCTTGCAATTGTCCTCTTAGTGGCAGGTCTCCCTTTGCCAACTTCTCCATAGGTAAGGAAGAGTTGGAGGGATTCGAACCTGTGACCCTTGGTGCGTTCCAAATAGTAGCTTAGGGCTCTTCTGACGTCTAGACTGTGCAATCTCCTCTCCCCTGAGGAGGAATGCTCAGTGAAAAATACTGGAAGAGAGATGGATTGGTTGAGATGAAAATCTGAAACCACTTTAGGTAAAACTTTCTGTTAGTCCTGAGGACTACCTTATCTCTGTGAAAAAATAAAATCCTTTTCCACTGACAAGAGCTTAATTCATTATACGTCTAGCAAGTGATAGCCACTAGAAAAACAGTCTTCCAAGTTAAAAACTTGAGATCTGCCAAGACAGAGGCTCAAAGGGGATTGCATTAGCTGAGCAATGCAAACATTCAGGTCCCAGGCAGGAGCTGGTTCCCAAAGGGAGGTTACTGTGAAGTAACCCCTTAAAAACTTGGAAAACACAGGGTGAGAGGAGAAGACAGGTTTCCTGCAGATACAAAAACAGAAACAGCTGCCAGATGAACCTTCAAGGTAGCTGTTTGAGGCCTAGGAATTTAGATGGACCAAATAGTCCAATAAAATGGCCAAGTCAGCAGATTTTGGTACAATTTGTTTCTCAGAACACCAGAAAGAAAACCTCTTCCACTTAGACTTGTAAGTGGCCCTAGTGGAAGGCTTCCTAGAAGCCTTTAAAATATCCAGGACACCTTGAGAAAGGTGTAAATCAGCAAATTCTAGCTCCTCAAGAACCAGGCCTTGAGGTGGAGAGAACTGAGGTCCGGATACCACACTCTCCCCTGTGCACAGGTCAGCAGGTCGTGGGTCCTGGGCAAGCTCAGGGGAGGTGGAATATGAGGACAGGAGAAAGAGGGTACCAGGGCTGTCTGGCCCAGTCTGGAGCAATCAGAATCACTTTGCAGGGCTGAGTTCTGATTTTTACTAGTACCCTGAATAGGAGAGGAAGGGAAAGGCATACAAGAACTTCCTTCCAATCCAACTGAAAGGCATCCAGGGGACTGATCCCAGCACTGGAGGTCTGCAACAAAACAGAGGAAGTTGGTGGTTGTCTGGGGCTGCGAAAAGATCTATCTGAGGGGTGCCCCATCTGGCAAAGACTGACCCCAGCACCAGAGGATTCAGGGCCCATTCGTGATGGCCCTGAGAAATCCTGCTGAGGGCATCCATCCTTCCCTGGAAGGTGAACCGCTATCAGGGAGGTGTTCAGGGAGTAAGCCAGAGACCACAACTTCATTGCTTCGGTGCACAAGGCTGAAGACCGAGTGCCCCCTTGCCTTGTTGATGTACCACATTGTTGTGGTGTTGTCTGTCCTGACTTGAACTACCTTGTTCTGGACAGTAGCTGAAAAAGCCTGGAGAGCTAAGAGAACAGCTCTGAGTTCCAAGAGATTGATGTGGAGCAGAGATTCCTGGGGACCACACTCCTGAGTGGAAAGGTCGCCCAAGTGAGCCCCACCTAACAGGGAGGCATCCGTGGTGAGGTGAGGGAATGAAGAAGCAGGTAGAAGGGAACCCCTGAATTAAATTGCTTTGATCCTGCCACCACTGAAGGGCCAGGATCAGGTTTTGGTCACTGGGACTAATTTGGTAAGGGGTCCTTCCTTTGAGACCAGTAGGACCTCAAGTGGAACTGGATGTCCCTCATCTGAAATCTTGCTCCCTGCACGACAGCTGTGGAAGCTTTCATGTGCCCTAGGAGTTGCAGAAGTGCCTTGCTGGTCGAGAGACCCAGAGGTAAGGAGGATGCCAGGGCAATGAGTCTGTCCACTCTTTCCGAGGGAAGAAATGCCCTGGCTGACTTTGTGTTCAATTCTGCACCTATGAAAGTTAGTACCTGAACTGGTTCCAGAACTGACTTTGGAAAATTCAACAGGAATCCCAGGGAAGTGAGAAGCTGCTGGGTGACTTGCAAATGGGATTTTACCTGATCTGGAGACTGACCTACTATGAGCCAGTTGTCCAGGTAGGGAAACACCGCAACCCCTTGCCTTCTTAAATGAGCCACTACCACAGCTAGACATTTGTGAAAACCCTTGGAGCACAGCTAAGGCCAAGGGCATTGCTCTGAACTGGTAGTGGCCAGAGGTAGTTTGAACCTGAGGTACTTTCGGTGAGAAGGCCTGATCAAGATATGAAAATGAGTCCTTGAGGTCCAGGGAAGCTAGCCAGTCCCTGGCCTTAGGAAGGCAAAAACATTGCCAGAGTTAACATTTTGAACTTTGGTTTCAAAAGATGCTTGTTCAGGAATCTTAAATCTAGGATGGCCGCCATTCTCCTGTCTTTTTGGGGTAGGAAATATCTCGATACAGCCTTGCCCTGATGGCAGGAAGACCCTTTCCACTGCTTTGCAGCGTAGAAGAGAAGAAACCTCTGCTTCCAAAGCAAGGCTTCTGAAGGATTTGCAGGTGGAAAATGTCTGGCTCTCATCTTTGGAAACTGTTTGAAACTGAGAACCAGACCTTGGCTTACCACCTCAGAACCCATTTGTCCGGTTATGGACAGCCAGTTCTGGCTGAAATAAACCAGCCACCCCCACGGTGGGAGATCGGCCCTGGGCACCCCGTCAGGGTGCCTGGCTAGGCAGCAGCTTTAGGCTGAGGAGAGGGAGACGGTCTGCCTGTGCCCCGTCTACCTCTGCCTCTGAAAAAAACCCTCTGTGCAAAGGCTGAAGAGGCTTGAACTTGATAAAAAGGCCTGTGGTAAGGCCTGCCCCTACCCCTGGGGGCATGCCTTTGTGGAGTGGCATGCCTCTCCTTAGCTTGGGCACTTTTGTAGGTAGTTCTGTATTCATCCATCTTTTTCATGTAATTTTCTGTTTGATCCCCAAACAGAGAATTTCCTACTACAGGAAAATCTATAGCCTTTGACTGAGTATCTTGGGACAGATTAGTGCATCTGAGCCATGCCACCTCTGAGGAGAGCTACAGAAGTGGCCATGACCCTAGAGAAACATCATTAACATCAACAGCAGTATGAAATTGAACTTTAGAGGCTTCAATGCCATCAGCAGCCACTTGTTCCAACTCACTAGCCAGCTGGCCCTGGGCCTGCTTGGCTAACTGCAATATAGTGTCCCATCTAGATTTCTGATATCTAGCCACATAAGCCATATAATTAGCCTGCCTGAGTCCCAAAAGCTGCCATATATTGTTTTTGCCATGGCATCAATCTTCCTGGAATCCTTATCAGGAGGATGTGAGGCCAGAGGAATATTAGCCTTGTCACAGGCTGCAGCTTGAACAACACCTACATGACTACACTGCTCAGTGAGGAAGTCTGCATCAGGGCCTGATAAAGTATACCTTCTGTCCATTTTTATCTACAGGAGGAACAGAATGAGGATTTTTTAAAATCTTTGTTGTTTGCTTCCTAAATGACTTATGCAAAGGAATAGACAACCTTCTAGACTCTGGAATATCCATCATTTCTACATAATCAGGCTCCTCTTGCTCATCCACAGCCTCCTCTAAAGGGAGCTGGAGGGTTTCTGCCACCTTTTTATAAAACCTAAAATGAGAAGGGGACTCAGACAGCAAAGGGGGAGATTCTAAGGGTCTGTCTGGAGAAATGTCCTGCTCAATGGGCACGTCCAGACCTTCCCAGTCACAAATACACTGATGAAATTCCTCCTCCCCCTCCTGTGGTTCATAAAAATCCTCAACATCATAATCCCGAACCACTGGACCTGAAAGAGCCACCCTTTTTCCAACTGTAGGGGGTTCGACAAGTCCCTGAGACAAAGACTGAACAATCTGTATGGCTTTTGCTATCTCTGCGGCAGTTGGAGAGACAATTTTGGACTCCAGACCAGCTGATTTCTTTGTCTTTCTTACTGGGACTGGTTCCTCTGACCCAGCCTTTCTTTTGCCTGAGGAAGTCTCGCCCTGGTCAGAGGGCACTCCCTCTGGTCCAGTGGGTGCTGGACCGGGCTGGCCATCCGGGTCAGCGGACTTTTTGGCCTCTCGTTCCCTGAGCCGGCCCAATCTCTTTTCCAGGGTGGCTGCAGGGAAATTTTTACACACCTGGCAGTCTGACAGGAGGTGGTCAGCCCCCAGACAATAGACACAAGTGGTGTGTGGGTCAGCCTTGGCAAAGGCTTCCCCACAGACATCACAGTGTTGAAACCCAGTGGGCCGGTTTTCTTTTGGGTTTCTCAGACATAATGCCAGCCCTAACCAAAAACTTTCCCTTTAAAGCGGCCGTGCAGAGAAGACACCCTTATCAGTTCCTAACCGTGTACGGGTATTTGAAAACAAGATTAATCCAAGGTTTTTTTAGAACCGATAAGAACTGGGAACCGCACTTCTAAAAGCCCATTCAATGAATAAAATCGTTATTTAAAGCAAACCGATCGGTTCAGACTGAACCATTAATGAATTTCCACACAGACTTAAATACTTGTACTTACGATTTACCAGATAGAGCTTTTGACCGAAAACACGGTAAAATAAACACTTTTGCCGGTTCAAACGAACCGAATAAACCCATGAAATGAACCAAGCTGAAGGAGCTGATCTCCGGAGCGACTGTTCAGTGAAAGCGGAGTAAAGAATCTGGCAGTTTCATTTGAAACTGGCCATATAGAGCTTTGAACAGCGCCCTCGCGCTGTGGAACTCCAGATTACTCTGGAGTTAACTGTTTCCTCTCTGGGGCAGTTCAGAGCCAGAGGCTAACTGCATAAGTCCTAATAATAGCAAGGCTTCATGGTGTTTGAATTTCACTTCCTCATCATCTTCCTCTGTTTTATGAGAGGGGATGCTGAGGGTGGCCACCATATGTCCAATAAATGAGGTGTAAGAAGAATAATCCTCATTAACCCTGGGAGGGGAATGAAACTGCTGTTTGGGAGAGCCATCGGGCTCTATAGGTTAACCCTTCTCCTCCTCTTCATAATAAACTTCCTTCTCCAGGACAGGCTGCTGAGTTGGAACCAGAGCCTGGGGAGGGGGGCAGGCATATTCATTAAATGTTTCATGGCACGGAAGGCTTGGAAAAACTGCCACATTTTTGTCATGTCCTCTGTTGAAGGCATTTGCCTCAGCTCCACTTCCTGCTTCTTATCCTTTGCAGGTTGAGTACTAGGGGCATGTTTTCTTTTTGCTTTTTCTTGGCAGGCACTG
This sequence comes from Neoceratodus forsteri, assembly GCA_016271365.2. Lineage (NCBI taxonomy): Eukaryota > Metazoa > Chordata > Ceratodontiformes > Ceratodontidae > Neoceratodus > Neoceratodus forsteri. The sequence continues at coordinate 246,697,104 of CM057451.1, forward strand.
AGGCTCTTTTATTTGTTTTTTTGCCATCACTGAAGTTAGTGTTCCCCTTTCGGACACCCTGGAATCTTTACCATCTTTACCATGCTTGTCTGATGGCTGGGCAACTTTATCATTTTTGTCTGTCCCCTTTGACAGGGACTGCTGCTTATGAGAAGAACCTTCTGATGTGTGCTTTCTGCCATAATTGAGAGCGCCCTCTGAGCCTTTATTGCGCGTTGGTGATATAGAGGCAGACTGAGAAGTCATAAGTTCTTCTCTTTTGAAAGCCCTTTTCTTTTGTATTTTAGGGTAAAACTTTGGAGGAAAAAGAGACCACTAAGATTCTCAAGGGAAGTGGCTGTGAAGGTAAAGGCTAAAGGCATGGCATTAAGGAGGTACTGGGAGGTGTAGAAGGAAGCAGATAGGGTAGTGTACCAGGAACAGAAGAAGGAAGGTGGTGAGGGATGCAAAGGCACAAACTGAGGAAAGGATAGCCATAGGGGTAGCTAAAGGGAACAAGACCATTTTCAGATACATTGGCAAAAACAGAAAGACAAGGGGAGGGACTGTGAGGTTAGGGCAGGGGGAGACTGTGCAGAAGAGGATCAGGAAAAAACAGATATCCTGAACAGATACTTCTGTTCAGTCTTCACAGTGGAGGAAGAGGGGGATGGGCCACAGAAAAGCAGCAAAAACACTGGAGGGACGGAGGTGGACACAAGTCCATTCACAGAGGAAAGAGTCCTGAGAGAACTTGCAAATCTGAAAATGGATAAGGCTATGGGGCCGAATGGGGTACACATCCTAGGATACTGAGGGCGCACAGGGAGGTAATGGCTGCACCTCTGAAAGTCCTATTCAAAACTCACTGGAAGACGGAGTGGTTCCAGAGAACCGGAGGAGGGCAGATGTAGTCCCGCTTCATAAAAGCTGCAGCTGGGAGGAGGCTGGCAACTACAGGCTGGTCAGTCTAACACCAGTGGTGGAGGAGTTAATAGAGACACTATTAAAAGAAAGGCTAGTGGAGTATCTTGAATCCAGTGGTTTACAAGACCTGAGGCTGCACAGATTCATGGGGGGGGGTCATGTCATTTGAACCAGATCAATTTCTTCGACTGGGCAAATAGATCAGGGTGGGATGGTGGACATGGCCTACTTAGACTTCAGCAAGGCCTTCGACACTGTACCACATAGGAGGCTTATAAGGAAACAGGGCAGTTTGGGGGTGGGGCACAAGGTGGCAAACTGAGTACAGAGCTGATGGATGGGTGATACAGAGTGTTGGTAAACAGCTCTCACTCTAATGAGAAGAGAGTGGCCAATGGGATACCTCAGGGCTCAGTACTGATACCACTATTCTTCCATGTTATCATAAGTGACATTGCAGAAATGATGGAAGGGGAAAGTATGCCTCTTTGCAAATGACAATAAAATCTGCAATAGGGTAACTACTCTGGAGGGGGTGAAGAGAATCAGCAGAGACCAGAGAAAACACAAACAGCGGTAGAGGATATGGCAGCCGAGTTTCAATGCAAAAAAAAAGGGCAAAATCATTCACCTAGGGCACAGAAACACAGTGGCAGTGTATAAAGTAGAGGAAGAAGTATTAACAGCCACTAAACAGGAAAGGGACCTTGGGGTTATAGCTGTGCAACAAGGCAGGAGGCAGGGCCAGTGGGATGCTGGGGTGCATGGGCATGGGAATCACCAGTAGGAGAAAAGTGATGTTACCACTGTATCGATTGTTGGTGAGACTTCACCTGTAGCACTGCATCCCGTTCTGAAGACCACATCTCAGGAACAATAGATGGCGGGGTTGGGGGGCTGTCCAAAAGAGGGCAATTCAAATGGTGCAGGGGCTGCATCATAAGCCCTATGAGGAGAGACTGATGGATTTCAATATGCACATTCTTGAAGAGAGGAGGGAAATGTGGGACATAACACAGATCTATAAGTACCTCAGGGGGGTAAATTAGGTACAGGAGGGGAGCATTTTTCACAAGAGAAGGTGCATGTCGATATTGTTGAATTGACATGGGATGTGCTATAAATGAGATTATTACCTCATAGAACTTATCCAGTAGTTATGAACTTAAAAAAAATTAAATAAAATGCACGAGAACAAGGGACATGCAATGAAGCTGTGGGGAATTTAGGAGGGATGTGAGGAAGCACAGTATTTCTTCACTGAAAGAGTGGTGGACGCCTAGAACAGTCTTACAGCAGAGGTGGTGGGGTGAAAATAGTAAAGGGCTTCAAGCAAGCATGGGATAAGCACAAAAAAACCTTGGTAGAAGGTGGGGGGGAGTAGCCAGAGGTACGGTTTGCAGTGACTGTGTTCGGCAAGGACAAAATGGGCGGACTGGGTGGGCTCAAGCAGTCTTTATCTGCCGACAAATTTAATGTTTCTATGTTTTGCAAAGTTCACAAGTTTTTAAAACTGTGATCTGGCCCTGGGCACTTTAAACAAAGCTCATGGCAGTCTGACATTGCCAGGAGTTGAAAACAAAGTGCAATTTTTAAAACCTGTGGCCCTGTTTTCATTTTAAGGTTATTAGTCATGCCAGACACTGACAGAGCCTACTGTTTAAGCTATTCAGTTCCTAGTCACAGAAGTGGTAAAATTAAAATTATCTAGAAAGAAACACTTAAAACTGCTAAAATTTAAATGAAAAACTAATGTGGTTTAACTTTTTTGCTACAAAATGAGGGTGGTTCCCTCAGATGGGAACCCCATTTCAAAGCAGCCTTCTCTGGTTCCTAGGAAACAATTGGGAACTGGAGAAACTGCTATTAATTGCATTTTTATTTAAAAAAGACCCTTTCCTAATGCAGAGTATCGAGAACTAAATAAATAAAGCTCAAGCTAAAACTTAGTTGTAAAATAAACCAAACAGAAAGACCAGAAGACTGGAGACATCTTCAGGGTGATTGCCCTCTTCAAGCAGAGAAACAAACCTGGCACTATGCCAGTAGGTGGAGTGTGACCACATTATAGAGTTTAGGTGTAGCATCACCACACCACGGAGTTGGGAAAGTGTTCTATATTTCATAATTTGCATACATACATTGTATTCTCCAGGGCATCACACTCTGGCGGAATGATGCACTTTGTATTAGGCATCATTGATGGATTCCAGTAGTTTGAAGCTTGAAAGCTCACACAATTTTCATTTTCATAAATCACTTTTTCTTGTGCAATTGAAACCTAATTACCAGTAACAGAACAGGTGCTCCCAGTTGGATAGCATTCTCCATAGTTTTCATGTAGCTAGGATCAGATGCAAGGACTTTCTGTAATTTGTTTCCTTCCATTTGCAAAATCCACTTGTAGGCCTGCCCCTGTGGGTCAATGAGCAGTGGCCAGCGGCGTCCCTTCTTTACCATAATAGCATTCTCTGTGGAATACTGGTCAGGGGGTAGCCCCTCATTTTGCCACTTACGTATCTGAAAAATGAGAGTGTTTGTCAGAGAACATCCCTATAAAAGTCTTTCTTATTAAGGTTTTCATAGTATTCTGTTTAAGGAGATTTGAAAGGAAAGCCAAATTATGGGAGCACATTATTTTTTAATATTTACGGCATAAAAAATTATGATAAAATGTCCTCTTCTAAATCTGAAATACAAAGGAAGGTTATGTGGGAAGTAGGGTTACTATGTTTTTAATACTGTACATCAACGATTTACCTCTGAGACAAAAAACATTTCTATGTTTTAGCTACAAGTCCAAAGACATTTCAGCACAGGTCTCCATGAAATAAGTAGATGTCAAAAGAGGTCCTTAAGTTTGGCATCTCAGATCAGTACCAGCAAAATAGAAATAGTTCTCTTTGTAATTGGTTTTATATTTATAGCTTTTCTCAAGAACCCTTAGAGTTCTTCTAACCCAGGGAACCTAGGCCACTCCCAAGGGCCCAGCGAAATCCACAGCCAGTACTAGAATTTCAGATAGTGGCAGAGCTCTCTACAGTTTGCTGACCCCAATGATTTTATCCCCATGTTCACCTCAGGAGACGTTGGAATTCTGATTCCATGCATGAGTGCACAATAGCATGCCCACAAGAATTGCCAAGCAGTTTTCCCACATACCCAGTGGTGGTGTTGCACTACTGCCTCCTGTCTTTTTCCACCCAGGAGGCAATCACATGCATACTCTGCTCATTCACCCACTCTCCAGTAGGAGGACATCCAGTGGCATGCTTTGTGATCCTAGTGCCAGCTGGAAGGAGTTGTGCCAGGCTCAGAAATTGAATGCAGGCTTCCTCTATAGCAAGTGGAAGCACTGCCATGTGGTCACCAGTCCAGCAAAATGTTGCCATCCTTACAAACAAAGCATCTTCAATTTCCATAAGATTATTAAGTGATAAGACATGATAGGGTGTGCATTGTGCTGGGATAATGGCACTGTAGGGAGGTTGAAGCACAACACCAAAGGCAGAGTACTTCCACCACCCGAGGTGTGCCATTATCCCAGCACAATACACACCCTGGCATGCCTTATTTCGATTATGAAATGGGTCCACTTTCTGTACAATTTAAAACAGGAAATGAAAATAAAAGAAAAATGTAACAAATGTTTTAAAACAAAAAAAATAGTCCAGTTTGATCAGTGCAGTGCCAGCAGGAGAAGGCAATGCTGTATATCACAATGTGTATGGTTAGGCAGTGACTGCAAGTGACAGTGTGCCATCAGATGATTTTGCTGTCTTTATGTGTGTATTCTGCAGTGTCCTTTCTGTGACTGTTACAATTTAAAATGCCCATACTTTGCGATTGCCAAATGCTGCAGGTGAGTGCAAGTGACTGCAGGTCAGATGTGTGGGATGATAAAAAAACTGAGCTGCGGCATGGCTGCAGTTGTTGGTGGTTGACTGGCAGTGAGATCGAGAGACGCGAGGAAGGTGGGAACGAATGCTGTTACTTGGAACCAAAAGTCCAAATGAGAAAACGTAATTACATTGAAGGCGGGCAGGTGGGGGGTGGAGTTGGTGTTATTACTGTGATTTTTTTCTTGTAATTCCTCATCTGTCTTTGAAGGTGAGTAAGCAGGCCGTCAGAAGCAGTGGGGAGTGATATCCCAGAGGCTGACTTGGGTTAAGGAGGACTCCAAGGACTTGGAACGTATTCCTGTGCTGTTGAGCTGAGATAGCAGCACGGTGTTCCAAGGTCCACAGCCAATCAAGCTACAAGATTTTCTTGACCCATTTCATAATGGAAGACAATTAGTCACAGGCAAAGGGCTACAAGGTGTGCATTAGTATACTCCCCACAGGAATCTTAAAAATATACTAGTCCGAAAAAAACAGGATCTCAAGGGTTACAGTTTTCAATGCAAATAAAACTACTATAAAATTGTATCTGCAGTCATAACCTATCCTTCCCTCTACCCTCCCCTCCCTATCTTAATTTCCCCTGTCTACCTCTGCTCTTTCTTCCCCTTTCTTAATCCCAGGTCAAACAATTGCTGTTGTTCATATCTATATATATATATATATATATATATATATTTTTTTCTTTTTTTTAGATGATGTTAACTTTGCTCATGTTTGTCAATTTTGTTTTCTCTATGACGTGGAACCTTTGTAAAAGAGCCTTGGCTCAAAGGTGTTGTAATCCTAGATTCTAATATATAAATAAATAAAATAACACTTGAAAATCATTAATTACTCTTAAAACACCTCACAAATGGCAAGTTTTACAATGAGTTAGCGTCAGTGTGAATATTTATGAACTTAAGTTTTGTTTCCAAAGACAGAAGAGACTGACCTGGTTCTTGTCTGTCATCGCTCTGACCAAAGTAAACTCAGGAGACACAGGGATATTGTTTGTGTTGCAGAATCCCAGCCATTCTTTAACTAGTCTCTGACGGTATCCTGATGTAAACACTCCACTGTAGACTATGCATGCAGCAGAAACCAAGACATCGCCCACAATCCCTTGAAGCCTGTGGTCCAGATCATCAATAGATTCTTTCCACCGAACCATAAAAAAAAATCCATGTTGATGCTCTTCAGACTTATGATTTATTAGTACTGGTGTTAAACACAGAAATAAGTTCTTCAAGGAAATTACAATATGAGGAAGCAATGACATAAAGATGTCACTATACAGCATGTTACACAGTTACAAACAGAAGCCCCTCTTCTAGCATTATTACATTATTATGGTTGCAAAACAGAGCAATGAGATGTATTGCTGTGATGTAGTAGAGAGAGGGGACTCTGGAAGCACATCACTGGATACCTCAACTGTGTCCTTCCACAATGGAGTTGAAGCACATATGGTTCTCTCTACTTACCATAGTGCTATCCCCGAACACTATTTTCTGCTCAGTGCTCACTTCCAGGTTCAGAGCCAGTTTGTACCCCCACCCTGTAATGCTGCTCTGGTATCTAGTGGCTCCCTGCCCTCTAATCATTGTCTCCACATTTCCTTAATGTTCTCTGGTGCCTAGTGGCACCCCCTCTCTGATCGTTGTCCCTGATTTTCCGTGTCTAGTGGCACTCACCCTCTGATCACTATCCATGTGTTTCTGTGATGTTTTCCTGGTGTCTAGTGTCCCCCGCCCTCTGTTTGCTGTCCCCATGTTCCCGTGATGTTCCCTGGTGTCTAGTGACCCCCTGGACTCTGATCCCTGTCCCCATCTTTCCAGAATATTCCCTGGTGTTAGTGGCTCCCTTCCCTCCAATCGCCACTCTCATGTTTCCGTGACTGATATTCCCAGGAATCTAGTAGCCCCACACCCTCCAATCGCCATCACTGTGTTTCTGTGATATTCTCTGGTGTCTAGTGCACCGCCCCCCCCTTCAATCGTGGTCCCTGTCTTTCCATTATGTTCTCTGGTGTCTAGTGGCACCCGCCCTCCAATCACTGTCCTGGTATCAGTTTTCATAAAGAGACCTGTAATAAAGAAAACTGTCCCTTGATGTTTTTTTCTTTAAACCTGTAAAAAAGAAAACAGTCCCTCACTGATCTCACCCCTGCCACCCCGACTTCACACTCAACAGTCACCAAGCCACACCCTCCACAAACCCTCACTCACTTGAACAGGATACAGGGTGAAGATCCACTCTCCCTTTGAAGAAATATCTTGCTGCTGGAACAGCTGACTGCAATATGATAAACTAAGGTAATTTCAATGTATTCCAATGGGGTTTTGAACTTTATGCATAACTTTGTCATTTTTGCCTATTTAAACCTCACACTTTTAAAATGAGCTTTTTGGGACCCCACCTCATGAACAATGGCAGTGGAATTATGCAAATCAGTCCCAAAAGGCGATTTCGCAGTCACTTGGCGAAATTACCTTTCAGGCAGGATTGAAAACTTTTCACCGTCATTGTTCATGAGTTGGGGTCATAAGAAGCCTATGTTGAAAATTTGGAGACTAAATATATAAAAATGACAAAGTCATGAGCGTACATTGAAATTTTTCTATGCTCACACATAATTTCGTTAATTTTAAATATTTTGACCCCAAATTTTCAACATGGCCATTTCTTCACACCGTCTCATGAACGTTACAGCTCTCATTTTTCAAATCCTGGCCACAATGTGTTTCTGCACCTGTGATGTGGAATGACGTTTTGGTGGCGCACAATCACATTTTGGAGGCAAGTTGAACACTTTCTCTTTTTTTTTTAAAGTTTGATTTTATTAAACAATATAAAGGCACATACCTTTTGTGATGGCAACAATCATTAAATTACAGGTACAGATCCTGAAAAGCAATATGTTATCACCAAAGAGGGGCTGTGGACATGGCCTACCTAGACTTTAGCAAGGCATTTGACATAGTCCCGCACAAAAGATTAATAAATAAATTAGCCAGCCTGGGAGTGGGTCCCCGGGTGGGTAGCCTGGTTAAAAAATTGGCCTGACAACAGGATGCAGAGGGTAATAGTAAACAGAATCCACAGTGAAGAAATGGGGGTTACTAGTGGGGTACTGCAGGGTTCAGTAGTGGGTCCAGTCCTTTTTAATTTCTTTATAAGTGATATTGCAGAAGGACTGGAAGGAAAAGTATGTCTCTGTGGAGATGACACAAAGATCTGCAACAGGGTTGATACACAAGGTGGGGTGAAAGGGTTGAGAAAGGACTTGGCAAGGTTGGAGGAATGGTCAAATGTATGGCAGCTTAGAGTCAACGCAAAGAAGTGCAAAGTAATGCACCTGGGAAACAAAAACCCAGGGGAAGAGTACACAGTGGGGGGTGAGATATTGACAACAAAAATGAAAAGGTACCTGGAGGTAGTTATATCAGATGACCTAAAGGTAGGCAAGCAATGTGAGAAAGCTGTAACGAGGGCTGGGAGGGATACTGGGATGCATAGGAAGAGGCATCACCAGTAGAAAACAGGAAGTTGTTATCCCTCTGTACAGAGAGCTGGTGAAACCCCATCTAGAGTACTGCATGCAGTTCCGGAGACCCCATCTCCACAAAAACATAGACAGGGTGGAGGCTCTCCAGAGGAGGGCAACCAAAATGGTGCAAGGTCTGCACCAGAAGACATATGAAGAGAGACTTAAGGAGCTTAATATGTATACCCTCATGGAAAGGAGGGAGAGGGGGGACATGATGAAACTTTCAAGTACCTCAAGGGAATCAACAAAGTCCAAGAGGTAGCATCTTTTAGAAAAGAAGTGCAAGAACAAAGGCGCACATATTGAAGATAGAGGGGACAGCTCAGAGGTAATGTGAGAAGTATTTTTCACAGAGAGGGTTGTGGATGCATGGAACAGCCTTCCTAAGGAGGTTGTGGAGTCAAAAACAGTGGAGAAATTCAAGAATGCATGGGACAGACATAAGGCAATTCTAGTAGGGGTAGGAGGAAGTAGGCTGTTGGTTAACTAGGATCTGCAGCTTATCCATTAGGTAGGGAAATGGGCAGACTGGGTGGGCCAAGCGGTCCTTATCCACCGTCAAATTCTATGTTTCTATGTTTAATTCATACAATCATAGCAATGGCCTTAAGTAGATACACAGACAGTGTCCTAAATAAAGCAAACCAAAACAAAAGAAGTTAACAAGTTGTAACATCTGTATGAAGGTCTCTAATTCATGACCAGGTTTATACCTAAGAGAGTGGTATAACTAAATAATTCTAATTAACGAAATCAAATAAAGTATCAGACTAGCCGTCCCCATCCCAATCCAAGCCACAGTCTACCAGGGGTGTTTAAGGAATCATCTCTGATCCGTGGAAGTCAATATACAGGAACTAGATTGTCCAGGAGTTTAAAAAAGTTGAGGTGGTATTCTGAAGTTTAGCCATTAGGCTTTCCATCTTATAAATATCATAAATAGTATTCTCCCAATGTTTAATCTTGGGGGGCTGCAACCACAACTTTGTAATAACTGTCTTAGCAGCCACTAATAAAATGCTAGTCAGGAGATCTTATGTTTCTGTTTAAAATGACTAGGAAAATGTAATAAAAGAGCAATCTCTGGGGTAAGCTCTCCTAATTCTAGAAAAGAGTTCCGCTAAAACCCAATTCACCTCTCCCCAAAACAAGGCCAACACCGGGCAGAACCAAAGCACACGTGCATGAGTGGTGACTTCACACCTACCCTTCCTCCAACAAGAAGAATCTCCTGTTGAGCTATATTTTGCAGTAATCTGAGGCGTACGGAAGAAACGTGTCACCACCTTCCAACCATACTCCCTCCAAGTAGGAGAGCATGTCACCCTATGTTGCCTATGCCAAATGTGAAGCCAGTCATCAGAAGATAACTCTACCATTAAGTTGGGCTCCCAACTTACCCGCTCATATCCATCAAGGAAGGGGGGGGTTGCATTAACGCCTGATAAAGATGCGATATCACATGCTTTGGAAAGCACTTAGATCTCACTTGAACCAATAGAGAAAAGATAGGGGGAACTGAATGGCCTGTGATATCTAAACCTAAAGTGGAAGATAGAAAGTGATGAAGTTGTAAATATTTGTAAAAGTCTTTATGTGGTAAGTTAAATTCACTGCGAAGTTGTGAAAACGATTTAAGTATCCCCTCATGATAAAACTGAAACCCATGCCACAATCCTGAATCTAACCAGCGGTGAAAGGAGGCATCTAGCCTAAGGGGGCCAAATGCTTTATCCAATATTGGGATACCCATCCACCTTGCCCCTTCTATATTCTCCGGCTGTTGTAGGTAGTGGGACCAAATATTGAGCAATCGTTTAGTATACAATGACCAGGAGTCCAGTGTGGAAGATCTGTGAGGCTGGTAGAGCAGGTCACTATTTAGTAACAAAGTAGTCAATACCCTCTCCACTTTAACCCAAGTCAGGGCCACTCCCCTAGGCAATAACCAGTATAATAAATGGGTAATTAAAGGGACAGTAAACATTGCAGGAGTCACTCAAATTGTGAAAGCCGATGAAAATATATTTCAAACAAGGCACTGGATTTCCTTGTAGGTGTCAAGAGTCCTGAGATATGACTATCTATTTAATCTGTAAATCAAAACAAGGCAGCAGCCATTTTAAAACAGGAAGTGATGTCACTGAGGGGCAAGCTACATGTTAATTACAGCTTGCCCCTCAGTGACATCACTGTTGGTCTCATGATTCAATTAAATGGCTGCTGCATTGATTTGATTTACTGATGATTTAGGTATTCATAACTCAGGACTCCTGACACCTACAGGCAAACCCAGTACCTCATATGAAAGATCTTTTTATGGGCTTTCATAATTTGAGTGACCCCTGCAATGTTTACTGTCCCTTTAAAGCTGCCACTGTGTATTTAAAAAAAATTAGGCAAAGCCAATCCGCCCTTGTCTTTAGGCAGCTGTAAGCTTGCCAGTGCCACCTGGGAGTCCCTCCCTGCTAAAGGAACCGTGAAATTACACATTCCAAAGAGAGAACACCCATTCTACAGAGAAAAAGGGTACATTATTTAATAAATACAAAACTCTGGGAAGAACAATCATCTGGATAGTATGTACTCTCTGGATCAACAATATCAGATGATGGGTCCAACCATCCAGGTCCTCATAGATTTGTTCATATAAGGGGTCATAATTCAAAGAATAAGCCATAGATGAATCAGAGGGTATACATATGCCAAAATATTTTAACTTTGAGCATGTCCAGTGATAAGGATAGGTATGTAACAGGTGTGGAGAAGGAATATAATGGAGTGATAAAACCTCTGATTTAGCTGGGTGGACATTATACCCCGAAAGTCCTTTTATTAATTGGAGTCCTCTAGCTAATTCTGGCAAGGAAGTCGCAGGCGAGGTAATACATAAAAGTAAGTCATCTGCATAGTATGCAAGTTTGTGAACTGTACCATCTACTGAATAACCACTCAGTTGCAGAAGTTGTCACAGGTACTGTGCTACTAGCTCAGCATATAAGGCAAATAAATAAGGGGAAAGGGGACAACCCTGGCAGGTACCCCTCTGGAGGGGAAATCAAGAAGAATGGGAGCCATTTAATTTAACAGAGGCCTCTGGACAGTCGTTAAAACTTGTTATTATATCTAAGAAAGCCAAAGGGATGCCAAACTTCAACAGGGCCCTCCGGAGAAACATCCAAGAGACCCTGTTGAAGGCCTTCTGAGCATCCAGGCTCAAAATCGTCAAGGGATGTTTATATAGGTAGGCAAGATTAATAATATATAAAGTACATTTCATTTTATCAGTCATCTGTCTGGACTTAATAAAACCAGACTGATCTGGGTGTATTAACAAAGAAAGGAGATCATCCAATCTATGAGCTATTATTCTCATATAAATTTTATAATCCTGGTTCAAAACAGATATTGGGCAATAAGAATCACACACAAAGGCAGACTCACCAGGTTTAAAAATAGCCAAAATGGTTGCATAACACCATGAATCAGGGAATATTCCAGTCCGATAACCCTCAGATAGGGCAGCAAGTAATGGAGCTTTAATATATTCATACAGTTTTTTATAACATTCCGCCCCGAATACATCAGGACCTGGACTCTTCCTATTCTTAAGATTCTGAATTGTTTGAGAAATTTCTAATAAAGTGATGGGGCTCTGTAATCGTTGAATATGTTGCTCACTAAGGGAAGGGAGAGAAAGCTCCGACAAAAAACTCTGAATATGCCCCGTAACTGGAGGGTGTGATTCTGCATAAAGTTCCTGATAAAATCGACGGAATATATGTAACATTTGGGGAGTACAGTGAGTGATCCTGCCAGAGACTGGGTCTCTAATCTTGGTCACAGTAACCATCTGCGTCTGTCGATGCAGTCAATAAGCCAAAACACGAAATGCCCGTGCTCCTCCCTCGCAATACCTTTGGCAAAGCCAAAGTGTCCTGCTAGGTTTTCAACAAAAGGTCAAATACAGAGGAATCTCCCTGCATATGGGCCTGTTGAAGAAACTGCAATTTATCCTGCAACTCCCGGAGGTGGGACTCCATTTATCTCTTCTTACAAGCTGCAAAAACAATAACATGCTCCCAAAACACTGATTTTAGTGTGTCCCATAATAAATGGGGTTTAGTGTCAAGGGAGAAGTCATCCATCACTACTTTAGGAATTTTCTCGTTTGGAAAATCCAGAAAAATCGGATCTCTGAGCAGAGAGTTATCGAAATGCCATAAAGTGTTCTTCCGGGGCAGCATCAGGGACAGTTCCAAAGAAATCAGAGCATGGTCTGAGAGATGAATGTTATATATCTCTGCGGTATTTACAGGGGTCAACCTTAACCTTTTTTTTGCACTAGCCAGCAGGGCAAGTTGATTCAAAATTACACTAGCCCACAGATGGTTGCACTAGCCCTTAATTATCACTTATACAGGAAACAATGCAAGCAAAGCCAAGAAATACTCTGATTATTGCACATGTATCCTGCTCCGACATTGCTTCCAGCTCCCCAGCAGAAAAAAAAGACTGCAGTGCCATCCATCACAGACAGTGAGACCCCCATTGTTTTGTACCATGGCCTCCTCTCTTCCTCTTTCTGCCCCCCCACAACACATACATACAAAGCAGAGAGAGGATATCACAACAGCAAATGTTCAATCAAGCAGCTCTAGCTCTGCACACACAATAGCTGAAATCATCATGCACCTCACCACACTGTCACAACCAACCACAGGGCAATGAACAGAGTTAGGCAGAGAAAGACACTCTCGGTCCCCACCCTATAATCACCTGGTGACCTGCACTTTTGAAAGTTTTTGTACAGTCTCCAGTGAGCCAGGAGCACATCTCAGATTTCTTTGGGGTGGGGGCTAGACAAACCTAAGAGGTTTGGGAAATAGAAAACTATGACATTTTTATTTGTAAAAGCATTGATTTTAATATGCTCTGCCCCAACAATAACAGATTTTTCTTTAACATTGTCCTTTCATCAGCCATGGGGAAACAGTACACAGGCATAACACTATACTATTTCTGTTTATGTTTCTGTATAGGATGATCTGTGCACACCAGGAATGCCTATTTCAAGGTTTCAAATTATGTATTTTATCAAGGTTTATTTTTGTACCATACATGATCCAAAGCTTTGTGTTTAGGCTGAAAGGACATGCTGAATGGGATAAGGGTGGAACTGTATGGATGGTGATGGCAGGCATGGTCCATTTAGAAGAGCTGGGGATCCCCTACCAGTAATGGCAGCTATGGATCTATGGATGGTCACTTCAGAGTCTGGTCTGCAGTGGTGTCCAGGGAAAGAACAGAGTTCAGAGATTTGGAGGGGAGGGGAGAGAGAAGTTATGGCGAGGCTGGGATAAAACCCACCAGCTGCAGGGCCGATCCTGTATACCTCTTTGCATTTTGTCACTGAAATGTTGGGCACTCAAAATGTAGAGAAATGAGGGCCACTGGTCTTAATAATATTGGACAAATTGTTAGACATAGACACATTCAGAAAACTGGAACCTAGTGACTTTACAGCACTCTACCCTTGATCACACCCTGGACACTAGCTGAAAGTCTTAATGGTTGAGTGATAATGACTCACATTGAGTCTTTTGTGGGATCCCCTCTTGAACTGCCAGATAATTGCAGCTCTTAATGAGCTGTTAATGACACCTGGCCATCTGGAGCATTGAGAGAGATTGGCATGAGGACTACAGAATGTTAAAGTAGAGACTTTTTTAACTTCATTAACAGCCATGAAAATCTGCACTAGTCAAGAGAATTAGCTGCACCAGCACTGGTCAATTTGCACTAGTAAAACAATGTTAAGATCGACCCCTGGTTATGTATTAAATCCTGATGCTCTCCACTAACCCAGAAATAATCCAGCCTGGAATAATGTTGGTGTGGAAAGGAATAACATGTAAACTGTCACTGCCCTGGTTGTAAATATCTCCAGGCATGCACCATGCCAAGGTCACGAAGAAGATGCCTAAGATGCTTTTGACCAGATGACCTTGGGGGAGGCCTAGTAACTGAGGCAGCTATAGTTGGATTCATTAGACAGTTCAGGGCCCCCCTATAATTAGCATACCCCTTTATAAATCAAAATGCCATCCATTAACTGTTGCACAGTGGAAGCATCAGATCCCAGGGGGATGTAAAGGCTACATACAGTTAGTTCTTGGTCATGATAAGATCCTGTTAACAGTGCCAAATGGCCCTCAGGGTCAGAATACTGGTCTGTGACCGAATTAAAATCAGCACTCGCCGCTTCCTCCCCCTTCTACATGAAGACTCCATGACCTAGGAGAATCTGGATTTTTGCAACTTCAAATGCTCAGCCTGAGATAAATGCAACCCCTTGATAAGTAATAGGTCCAGCTTGAATTTCTTTAGAGAGGTCAAAGTTCTATAGCGCTTAACGGGGCCGGCTAGACCATTAACATTGCGAGAAACCAATTTAAATGTATACCCATATGTACAGATATAAAAAGTATGGGATACTAGAACCACTCCCCATAAAAGAAAAGGAAAAAACACCCAATCCCAGGAGGCCATGGCTTCCCAGGACACCCAGCCGAAATTCCCCTATTTAATGGGATAATATTGCCTGATGATAGGACTCACAGAGCAGAATTAGGCGCCATTAGCCCTATTTATTGGGCAAGATCACCAGAGGAATCGCTAGGTGAGCCCCGCCACCGCAGGACCCAACTAGCCTCCATCCTCCACAATAAGGATATTCGCCCTGACTCTGTGAGCCACAGCCCACCTCAGCATATCTGTCAGGCCTGCAAAAGGACTAGGTATTCAGTTCCGGGGGCCACATGACCCCCTCAAACCTAGAGAACAATGATTGCTGTGCTGCATATAGAATGGAAAGGAAAATCCTCCTCTCTGTTTATTGCCCCTCAGGTCTCAACCCCCTTCCCCACACCACCATCAGTATTCACATTTAGGAGGGCCACTGCATGAGGCGCCAGAGTGGACGGGCAAGCCCCCCACCACCCAGCAGTATAGGAGACTGAGGATCCACCAGGCTGGGAACAACCGGGCAACATCCATTTTAGCCACCCCCCAGACTCCCTCCCCTGGAGGCAAGGAAGGGCACGAGTCCCAAGGGCCACCAGGCAACTCACCACCATAGGAAAAATGGAATCAAGTATGATGGAACATCGTTTCAGGTCTCGGAGGAGGCAGGTCCTGACACCCAATGCTTCAGTTCGGTAAGTGCTGCCTGCTGCACTTCAAAGTCCCTCGCATATGTGTGCAGACTAAGTCTCCTGACCGGGTCTCTCTGTGGGAACAGGGCCCAAGGTGAGACATCATAGCCCCATTTCTGCAAGTCCTCCCAAGCATCTAATGCTGATTCATACAGCTTTTGTCCTGTGGGGTCCTGAACTATCAGGTTTGCTGGGTAAGGAATACAAAACTTCAGTTTATTTTGTTGGAGAGTTTGGAAGAGCGGTATGTAGTCCCTCCTTCTCGTCACTGTTACCACTGCTTAGTCATTGTCTAAAAATACTCAGGTAGTACCGAAGAAGATTTTACCCAGGGACCAGGCCTTTTTGAGAAGTTGCTCTTTGATAGCATAGCAGGCAAAATGAACTATGATGGACCTGAGCCCTGCGAAGGATAGGTAGGATTAGGGCCCAATGCCCAAAGGACCCTTTCTAAATCGAGCTGGAGAAAGTCATCTAGAGATAGAGAAGTACGAAGGAGTTTCTATGTTTCTCAGTAAACTCGTTGATGTCCGTAATCTCGTTATTTTTAGGTACTCCATAAATCTGAATATTTTGTCTACAATTGCAGTTTTCAGCATCCTCCTGCCATTCAGTGGTGAGTTGATAGACCTGGATCACTTGGGAGACAGTAGTATGAAATTGCTTTAATTGCTGGGCCCGGTCTGAAGATGAGGTTTCCACCACTGCTACTTTAGCTTCCAGCATAGTTAAGTCCACTCGCAGGGCCTCTTGAGCTAATTTATATTGGGAAATCACTTCATTAACATCCTTAATTTCAGATGATATCTGTTCTAGTTTAGAGTTCATGCTAGCATGCTTCTTTGCTTTCTTAATCAGCGTCTTACTGCTTCCTGGGCGGTGCGAGCATTAGAAAAAGAACCGAAGCCTCTGAGTCGGACATTTCAGTGTCTGATTTTGTCCCTTCTTGACTGAGCACCAGAAATGTATTTATACCCCCAGTTTGCTTGTGTAATGCCATTACTCAACTGCTTATAAATTCAGCAAAACGTGGCTATTTTATGTTGATTGCAAGGAAATTTAAGGCTCGCTGATGAGGAGTTTGATTCCTACGCTGCCACTAAGCTTTGGGCTGCACCGGAAGTCTCCGAGTTGAACACTTTCACCTACTGGGTTCATCAGTTGAGGTAAAAAGACAGCTATGCTGCAGAGTCATCATTTTGTAGCTGTAGCCCTGGCGCTGTCCTAAAGAGGGCTACTACTCCTGCCTTGCTGGCCGGACCAAGGTTAAGGATTCTTATTTTGATGTTACCGGGGGGTCCTTTCCCAAGAATGAAAATAAAATGCGTGGTGGCTCCACCAAGAGTACAATTTAAGTCGGTATGATTACTAGTAGTACAACCCCCTGGGATGCTGTACCAACCCACTTCACTAAACAGTCGCCCCAGACATTGACACAACATAAACCAAAATCCCCACATTCAACACTTGGTATTTTTAACTTCAGGAAATAACACGCTCGCAAAATCAGGCTCTCGAGTCATAACTTTTCCAAACAGTAACACCATATTTATTTAAATGGGAGGGTTAGGATGGGGAGAATTGACTAGAGGTTAAACAGAACATTTTTTTTAAATTTGCATTTAAAGATTTAACATTTTCAAGCAATCATTTCCCCTCTTTTCTTTCCAAACCCACATTTTAATTAATGTAGCCACCAACTTCCTATCTAGCTAACTGCTACAGGTTAAACAATACACAGACCCAACTAGTACCAGTTGTACCCCCCTTTGTCCACCGACCAGGTACCCAGGTCTTCGTTGCAGGCCCGAGGTACAGCTGGTTGGCCAGCGTTGGTGCACTTGAAGAAAATCACATTGCTTTTGACTTTCTCTTGGTTTCTTTAAACTTTCCCATTGTCATTTGGCACAAAATCAGAACCACTATGTACATCCCAGTTTTTGCAGGACAATCCCTGCAGACTCATGGTTCATGACTCAGACTCTGGTGGCTCTGTGACTGAAGGTCTGGGGTTGGTGGAACAGCAGAACCTTGGAATCACAGGCTTGAACAGACTTGAGACAGGGGCACAGGATGCTGCAGATTGGAACTTCAGCTTGATTGAAAGCCTGGCAGCTTGTTCCCTTCTGCCTGTTCAGGCCCATTGCAGAGCTACTAAGTAAGGCCCACCAAACTACAGGGGATCCAGACCTAGGAGTGGCTCCACAGCCCGGCTCCCTCACAGGTCAGAGTGCTCTAGCACTCGGGCATAAACCGTGATCCCTGCAGCCAGCAGACCCCACTTGGTAGGGGTCAGCAAATTCCCACCTGGTTCTGGATCAGCTGGAGATCTTCTGGTTTCTCTCCTTTCTCTTCTGGTGACCAGCTCCGAGGTACAGCCAGAGCAGTTTCTTTAACCTTCCTGCTTTTCAGACCAACCCCCAAGTAGTAGAGTCTGAAGCTCCAACTTCACAACATCAGTTTCTTTCCTCAGCTGGGATTTAACAGCCACCACAGGTCCTGAAGCCTCAGGCATCTGCCCATCTCTTTGCTGTCACAGTCTTTCTATTTCAAGAAAGCAGTCTTCCTTGCTCTGGCTCACACATATTTCCAGAAAATCTCTCTCTCATACAGGGTTTCACAGTCCATCTGATGCAAAATAAATATTTTCCTCACCGTACAGGTGCATATAATGGCAGCTTGGCCTCACAAAACCAGTCTATTTTCCATAATCCATTTTCAATTCCATAAAACCAGTTCCTAAGCCTGCTGTCCTTCCCTTTCTCTTCAGATGCTGTGTCTTTTCAGGGTCAGACAGAACTCTTTCCTTGCACACATCTCTCATACCAATCTTCCTTTCCTGGTGTCTCAACGATGTGGTGCAAACGAAAATAGAAGAGGGTCTCTTTCCATCCTCTTCAACACAAGACCAAGCCATTTTCCATAATCCATTTTCCAATTCCAGTCAACCTTTTCTCTGAACACTTTCACTGATGTGGTGCCACTTCTTACCACAGCAGCCTGAAACAGGACACTGCAGCTCTCTCTCTCTCTCTTTCTCTGCAGAGCTGCTTAAGCAATATTCTTTCACACTCTTCCAACATGGGGAAAGGTGTAGCCAGGCCCTGGGGGACAAATTGCTGGCAGCCCCTAGGCAGCCCCTTTCCCAGCCTTGCAGCCCATGTTCTCTATAGGGGATGAAGCCCCCTCCCTCTGGAGGGGCTCACGCTGAACTGACGCAGAAATCAAAAGTCCTTCTCTTTTGAGAGCCCTCTGGAAACTCCCCATTGGCTGAAGTCACTGTCCTCAAAAATTAATAAGTATGAGACTCCCCAATGCCTGATTGTCTAAGGAAAAGGTGCTCAAACTTTTCCCAAGTTTTTCCCCAAGATCCTTTCAACAGTCCCAGAGTCCTCTGGCAAATCCTGGCCCTTTGATTAGTTCAAATTGTGGACAAAGCCTGCTAACATGGCTGCTGAAGAAACATTTCAAACGCAGTCCACCAATGCCCCACTTTCATACCCTGTTGCAGCCAGAATAAACATTTTTTTTTATAGCCCCACCATTTTGTTGGCAGTATTTAACATTGTCATTCTGCCCTCTATCTGTCACTGCTGCCATTATGCACTGGTCCTAGGCAGCCCATACACAGTCACTCTGCAGTTTACAGTATGTCCCACTTCATTGTCCAGGACCCTGACTGCGCAGCTGCACGCTATACTGACAGAGTTCAGTAGTAGCAGGAACAATGGTATGCTTTTATTTTCTTTGCTACAGGTAAACCACTGTTGCCTGAACAGCTCTGTATGACGTGCTGTTAATTTGCTGCAAATTTGAGCTGCAGAGGCTTTTGAGACAAGGACAGTTTTTCTATAACTGCCTTACTTTGTTGTTCTTTCCAGACCAACTTGTGCTGCAGGTCTGCTGCTTAGAATTTTGTCTTACCTGCTGCTACTTTCTGGTGCCTGGAGTCTGGCAGTGGAGCGAGCCAGCATGAGGAGCTAGTCACTGGAACAGCTCATGGGAGTTAAAGACATGAAGCCCTGGTTGCCTTTTGGAAGAGTTGCTCTTTCTTTTTGCAGTCGACAGTCAACAGAACTTTAGCCTGGCTTTGGCCATTATGAGACTTTCTTTTTGGGGGCCTTGCATTCTTTTTGCCTTGTGTCTTTTTTGTATGTGTGTGTTTAGATAGCAAATCGTATTGCTATTTATAATTTTTTGTGGATTTTTGTTCTTTGTAATTTTAATTTTTGTATGGCTGATGATTGTTACTGATGATGAAAAAAAAGATCTTAGATTAAGTATAATGACCAAATTTAGTTCTGGTTACTAAAATGGTGCAGATCTTATACATTTTATTGGAGCCTATTTAGAAGAATTATATACACATTTGTATTTACTCATTCTCTTTAACTGATAGCTATTAATTAGCCCCATAAATATATCGACATTGCATGTGGTTTTCTGTTTGTTGACTTTCTTAAAGCTAAATATAATTAAGATAATTAGTGATAGGATAATTACCTTCACCTGTTACCTGCTCCTTAGAATTTGTTAATTGGCTTAACACTTGCTACTTGGTGATTAATTCTGCTAGTTGAACCCAATAATCATAGGTAAAATTTTTTACTTTGATTGAGCATGTGCATGCATCTTCTTTAAAAGGCTTCTGCCAAGACTTCAGAACAGACCAGACTTGAAAGTGTAGGGACCAGATATTCAAAACTTTGCCCTGGGGCTAAATTAGCACTGCCCGGCAGGCAAACTGTGCCCAGAGCAAAACATAGCTATATTCAAAGCGAATAGCCGGTGCAAAACCAGCTGAATATTGCCAGCGAAGGAAGCCGGGCCAAACATTGCCCAGGATTAAGACCGCACTGAGAGTATAGCAACAGGAAGTGCAAACTGCAGCTGCAGCTTATTAAGCTCTGTAGCAAGCCAGTGTTGCAGGTGGAGAACATTGTGTGTGATTGCACAGAGATGTCCACAGCTACTGCAAACACACCTCTCAACCTCCTGCATCACAACTCAGGGACAAGGCTTAAAACAAACAGGGACAAAGGTTTAAAATCAGGGACATGCCTTATAAATGCTGGTAGAATAAGTGGTGTAGTATAAAATGCATTTTCTAAGGAAGAACACATCTGTAACAGTAATGTCTGACATTATGTTATGCTTACAACCCCCACTGTTTGGTCATGGAAACACAAGTTGTAGGAGGGACAGAGTAAACGTTTGAGGTAAATTCAGGGATGTCCCTGAAAATCAGGGACAGTTGAGAGGTATGACTGCAAACAACAATGTAAGCCACACACTGCAGAACTGTGCTATGCTGAAGTGAGGTTGTTTGCCCGGGGTTAACCTGATTGCACAGTGCTAACACATTAGCCCAGCGCAAACTGGTTAGCCCAGGGCAAACGGGAGCTATATTCAAAGCTCCCATGCAAATGAGCCTACTTAGGTAATCCGTGGGCAAACAAGTACATTTGCATCTCATTAAGTGCTGTGTAGCATACATTACCATGCAGTTTGCCCAGTGCTACTGCAAGGAGCAAAGGCTCCCCCTTTTGGTCAGAATGGAAGTACAGGCTGGATGCTGCAGGCCAAGGCATAACCACAGCATCCCCTGTTGGTCGGAATGGATGTACAAGCTGGAAGCAGCAGGAACTGTGCGCTGGCAGGTACGAGCAGTGCATACAACATAGCTATGTAGCACTGCAAGCAGTACATAATGAGATATATAGATCCATAGCGATCTATAACTATAGATCGATACAGAGACACATGCATATACATATTTATGTATATATATATATATATATAGCTATACACACACACACTACCAGTGGCCACACTGCCCTGGATGATGCCCCCTCCACACCAACAGAGGCAGCCCACAGCAGGTGTGGGTGGAACACAAGTATGCATGGGGCAGGCATAAGGCAAACCTGCTGGGGATGGGGGTGGGTTGTCAGCTGTAGGGTCACTGGGCTGTGCAGCGCAGCCATCCAACATATAAGGACCTGGGCAGACAGACTGGGCCAGACAGCCCTTCACAACCGTCATGGTCCCTGTTTCCACCTGTGTTGTTTCCACTCCCTGGTAGTCCAGTGGTCCCCCCTCCCCCAAGCACCGCTCCTGACCCCGGTGTAAAAAAAAAAACTCATTTTTGTGCGGGGGGTACCACTAGACTACCAAGGAAATAAGCTAATTTAGTTTTCAACCATGGTCGGGAGTGGTGCTTGAGGGGACCACTAGACTACCAGGGAAAATGTGTTGTTTTTACACGGGGTCAGGAGGCGGTGCTTGGGGAGGAGACCACTAGACTACCAGGGATACATCCTTTATGTTGTGGTCAAGGGGTTGTGATTCATGGGTTGAAACACCGCGCATTACCGCCAACCTTTTTGGTGGTAGCTAGCGTAGCGCTACGGAATTCGCGCTAATGCCTGTATGCGGCGCTATACCTTTGAATATGCTGTTGCGCAGGCATTCAGGTCCCTTCCCCTCAGTCCGTCCCCTGCATACATTATGATTTAGCGTCAGTGCTAACACCTAGCGCCGACGCTAAATGTCCTTTTGAATATTGCAGTCAGGCACAAATTCGGTGCTAATCCAGCGCAACAGATTTGCGCCCAGCGCTACCCTTTGAATATCTGGCCCTAGGCATCACATATTTTAGCAGCCTACATCTACAAATATATTTGTTTCCTATGCTCCTTTTGCCAGAAAGCACTGGTGAATGTTATCTGAAACAAACGGGGTTGAAGTTATTCGACTGAGTTTTATTTATTTTTTTTTTAATTGGTCTTGTTTTCTCTCCTACCTTGGCTCCTTGATCTGCAATCATGTCCGCGCATCCCCCAGTCATCCGGCCGCTGCCCAGTCCTTTCCCAGCTCCAAATTAGACCCTCGCTCTGGTACCCCCACGACTTGCCACCCATGGGGGGGTGGAGAGCCCCTGCCCTGCTCTCCCACCATGACCAGATCTAGTATACAGCAATGCCTCCGAAGCTGGGCATCCCATGGAATGACCATCAAGCCACCACAACCGGTCACAATGTTTTCTCCTGTTCTAAGTCCTTGTGAGTGGGGTGTGCAATGACGCCAATGGAGGAGAGCACATGCTTCCACACATGCTCCCTCCCGGCACTGTGCCCCAACACTTCCTATGATGCATAGTATGTGCGCACCACCCACAGCCTCCATTAGGGGCCGCAAGTGTGCCAACTGCAGCAGGTCCCCCCACCCCGAAGAGGTAGCGCAGTCCCTCGGATGCTCAATCCCTCTCCTCCCCTGCCGACCCCTGGTGGCCCGAGTCCATTCCCGAACCAGGGTCGCTGGCATGGAGTGAGGTGTGGCATCCAGCGCCTCAACCCTCAGTGCCATCGGGCTGGCTTCAACTGCATTTTAAAGTCAGAGCTGTCTGTTTCTTTTATCTGTTCCTTTTTTCCTATTTGAATAGAAGCACCCTGTATTTGCTTTCTGTGATGAAATGGGAGTGTTTAGGACTGTTTTAGAGATTCAAGTATTGAGTTGCCTGATTTTATAGGAAGACTGATATACTCGCTGTACCTGGCTTTCTTGTACTCACTACATTCTGTTTTGGAATTGTTCCTGATAACTATGCCAGTCTTCGCAGAATCCCAGGTTGCACCACTGTGAAGTCCTCTCCTCTCTGGGCTGGTTAACCTATGAATCTAAATTGAAGTACTTCTCCATGTGCCTTATTTATAAATTTGTCCATTACTTCACGCCCCCATGCCTAAGGGATATAATAAGCTTAAAACAAACTCCCCGCACCCTTCCCTCAGCATCCCTACCCCTCCTGGAAATACCCAAGCTGTGCCTAACCTACACTAGGGGGTCCTTCTCATTTGCTGCTATCTCTAGCTGGAACTCTCTTCCTCCACATGTCCTGAACTGTACCTCTCTTCCTCTATTTAAGTCCAACCTATATGCCTCCCTTGTCTCCCCCCCCAACTCCTGTTCTAGCTGATGCACCTCTACCTCTACCTCTACAGTCCCTGCCACTATATACCACCCTTCCCTTCCGCTAACCCTCTCCCTTTATACATTTATTGACTATGCACCTACCCACTTGTTACACCATCCAGGCTATGTAGCATCTATGTCTGGTATAGCTCGATATGGCTATATACCATATATATATATCAATTGCACATGGAATTGATGATGCTCCAAAGATGTCTTGCATTCACTGTCTGTACACCCTACTGCTCTGTGATACCTGTTGTGCTATGAAACGTAATACATACAATGTAATATATTGGTATATATAACAATTGTACATGGAATTGATAATGATGCTTCATAGATGTCTTGCATTTTCTGTCTGTACACTGTACTGCTCTGTGATACTTGTTGTTTTGCTATGAAATGTAATGTAACTGCTCTGTGATACTTGATGTACTGCTATGTAACGTGACCCCGGGTCGATCCTGAAAAAGAGACTTTTATTGTCTCAGTGGTCTTACCCAGTTAACAAAATTAAAATAAATAAATAAATTAAATAATTTATTACTAGCTTTGCATTATTAAGTGTGCTCTGTTCTTAATGCTACATTGTTAGCGTTATAATTTCTTATTTTTATTTATACTGTCCTGGTCTGGTACTCCACCTTTATTCTAGTTTTTATGCTAATTTTATAGGATACTGTATAACAAGACTGTGACAAAATACATAAATCTAGTGGGATATTAAGTTGACTGGGGTAGTGGGAACCCTGTAAATACTGAGGTTACCGTTTTCATTTTATTTTAACACACAGCTGGATCGGAAACAAAATTCTTTGAGAATCTCTATACAGTAAGAGACCTGAGAGAACTGAGATACCAGATACTGCAGTGAAGATTTTGAACTATTTTACTAACTGATTTTGTACCGACTCTGCATCTAATCATCTGTACTATCTGCTAACCCGATAGAAATCTGTATTTATAATCAGAGATTTTATCACTGAGAGAGAAGGTGGAAAAAGGAATCTGGTACGATGGTGACTCCTTGTACCATTTAAGATCGAGTTTATTCTTCCTTATATCACTGACTCTTTCATAGATGGTTACTTGTGACTGCATCTTTGATTAATTTTGTGAAGGTAGCATAATATACTGGTCTCAACTTAGTAGACTTGTTTTGTTCAAATCAACTTATAATTGCATCACATTGCAAGTTTATTATATTCCATACTGCTAATCCCTACATTGTGAATTTTATTTTCAAATATTAGTCATAATTGCATTATGAGAACTAGAAGCAAAAAAATGCTTGAGGAAAAAACATCTATCCTCTGTTGTTCAGGTATTAAAGAGAGTGTGTTTATAGATAATGGGAAACAAAAAAGGGGTAAGAATAGGAAGAAAAATAAACTTAGAAAGAAGAACCCAGGAAATAGAAAAGAGGAGGCTATAAAAATGACTGAAGTAGGTTAAACATTAATCACAGAACACATGAAAAAAGTAACACAATTCAATGATGTATCTACCCCTAAGACAGAAGAAATAGCACATATGGCAAAGCTGAGTTCACTGGAACTAATTCCTAAATTGGGATGGGTAGCAAGTAAGAATGTAGATTTCAAAAAACAGGAAGATCTACATGTAGAAAAATTCTAAGTCTATCCAAGAGTGATAGAGGTTGCCCAATTATAACAGCGGTAACAAAAATAAACAAGGCAATCAGAGTTTGGATGAAGAAAGTTTTAAGGAAAATAAGTAGTCAGATCTGTCTCAAACTATAACAGGGATGCAGGAAACATTATTAGGACTTGAAGAATAGTTTGAAAGTGATAGTAAAATTGAAGAAAAGGTGACTAAACATATTACCTATACTCCATTTATGTATCCAAATTTAACTGAAGCCTTACAAGACCCTCATGTAGATAGCGTACTCATAATGGAACAATTAAGTATTCTGAGAGTGATATTAATCAATCAAAGGCGGATGTAGCTGCTAACTCAGTTCGGTTGGAGGAGATTCTGGCTGCTCAGCTTAGACATCAAACTAAACAGATGGCCAAGGACACAAACCAAACCCAGGGTAAATGTCACAACTTATTCTCCTCCCAACATTTAGAAAAAGTAATAGCTCTTAGTCCTGTTACAGTGGAAGGAATAACCAACATTCATGAAAATAAAACTAATAACCAGAAAAATCAGAACACTGCTAATGCTTTAGCAGTCCCTGTATTTCTAGAACAAAAAAATAGGAAAAGGGGAAAAAATTGTATTAAGGGAAACCAAAACAAAAATATACAAATAAAAAAAACAGTAAAAGCTAAGGGCATTTTAATTGGAGATAAGTTGGGCCTAACCCAGAGGAACTGTAGTACCTCAGTTCCTATTAAAGGAAATCAAAAACAAAGTAACTCCTATGAAAAAGATGAGAATCTTAATCAAAGTGTTCAATCAGACTCTACTAACTCTGATGAATAATTTCTAGAAAAGGACCAGTTATTAATTATATTAAGAGGTCTAGAATCGGATCCAAATGAAAATAATATGGTGTTGAGAATTTTGGGCCATATGATTTGCACTGGATTATTGAATCTTGATGTGCAATTAGAGGATATTGTTGATGCAAGAAGAGCTGTGGCCAATCATTGTCCCTGATCATTCAAATTATTCGATTCAACTCTTTTTTAAACAATCATGAGTAACCCAATATGTCTGGAGGAATTCTGACTGTTTGGCAGATTGTAAATTATTTATCAAAGCTCCCATTTTAACTAACAGAATTATTGATTCTGGAATTAAGACAAAAGTGGATTTAACCACTCAGTTGAGTCAGCAAGGTATTGTACATGAGTTAATTAGCAGAGACTGTGAGCCTGAAATTCCCTCTGGACATAACTCTATCTATATTTGGACTCTCTTATGTTGGTATTGATTCTAGGACAACACTGAGATCTATAATTACTCATTTAATAGGAAATATATTGGGGGTTCAATTTTACAATGATGATATTGTGCAAGTACAAAGAGCCCATAAGTTCTGGGCACAGGTGGATCAAATAGACCTTGGCTAATCGAAATATGGCTCTAAATATTCTGGAGGCCAGTCCTGGATTAGACAAATTGGATATCGTAATACAGTGGATTCCTCTTTAATGCAATCATGATAAGTGCACATTCTTGCTAAGTGCATACTTTTTCCATTTCCGATTTTTTACATAGAAGCATATTAATCATTTTGGTTTAATGCACACTGGTTAAGTGAAATTTCATTTAAGAGCACACTTTTACACTATCATCATACCATCATTCCAGTAATAGTCATTCTTGATAAGTGCACAATGAGGTGCTAACAACTGTAACTGTTACCTGTACTTAATAGCTTGCCTCAAGTCTTATCAGGAGGAAGTTAGAAACAATGGAGTGTGAGAAACTGTTTAATGAGTGACAGAAGTGAGAAAACAAAGGGAGAACAAAGGCAGGAACTACCAATGTGGAATGCCCACTGTGGCTCCCAGCTGTTTCAGGTTTCAGTATATAGAGCATATGGACCAGACCTACTGAACCCTGTGGTCACAATCAGCCCCTGTTAGGCATAATGCAGGGTTTATGGCTGCCTGATGTAAATGATTAGATGGGAAGGAATACAGATCAGCTGTCAGTGAAGTCAGAGGGTGGAAGGCATGGTGCTAGCTCGGAGACGCTTCCATATCTAAATTTGTTAAAACATTAATGCAAAAAGTTTAATCTAATCTGTACTTATTTCACCACTAGAAATTACTGAAATGCATTTTAAATGAGCTAACTGATGATTTTAAATTATACAATACCACATTAAAGACTATTACGACAAACCAGTGTTTGCATCTTTTTCTATGGCCCTTTATTTACAATATAATTTTGGATTAGTGCAAATTCCACTTAAGTGCACATTTTGGCCTTACAAATTTTGTGTGCACTTAAACAGAATCCACTGTAGTAGATCTTATAGCTATTTCTGACCCCACTTTCTGCCAGATTGAACAATTAGCTTCAGTAGAACAACCTCCTTGTATGATCTCTAACCAAGGCCTTAAAAACATATTTGTGGCACCAGCCCTATTCTGATTGATTTTATTGAATTTTTAATGATGATTTGTTCTTATATTGTATTTTATATTTTATCTTGTTTTATCTATTTTTATGTTAAAGTGCCTTGTTAATTTTGAAAGGTGCTTGATAAATAAAGTTATTATTATTATTTGTTCATAATGTGGATACATTTACTAGATTCCATGCCCTACAAGATGTGCAGTTGTGATGTGATAGGGATTTAATGATGAATGAGAGGAAGCTCAGACTGAAAATGAATGTATGACTACAAGCACTAATTCATTTTAATCGGAAACAAGGATACTTATATAGGAATTCTGTCATGGAATATTGCTGGGCTACAAAATAAACTTGTTGATTCTGAATTTAAGGAATTTACAGAAGGGATAGATATTATACTATTTCAAGAAAGATGGCATGGTATTGAACAAATCAATAATATGATTAATGGGTATAGTTTGGTACAATCTCCGGCCATTAAACAAAAAAGGGGGATAGAAACATGGGTGGATTGGCCATATATAATAAATGATTATTTTAATGTCCTGGAAATGAAAATTATGTACCTACCATAATTCTTGATATTCTTGTATATCTTCACCATTCATCACTGTTGGGTTATACGCCGGAGGCGCTATGACCCCATGGGAGCTTATAGCTAGAAATTTTTCTAGTGGGATGAGTCAGCGCCGGGGATGGTGCCACTCATGAGGATGATGCACAGCGTGCTGCTCAAACATTAGCCAGTAACTGACGCCGACTCCTCCCTCACCTCAGTTCTGTTTGCCAGAGAGAATGAACAATAGATATAGAGAAGAAAAGGGGTGGGGCAAGGGAGCCCAAGAGACAGCAAAAGGAAAAGCTATAAAACAGAAAGGAGCATGCTGTGCATTGTCCTCATGGACAGCGACATCCCTGGTACCGACTCTTCCCACTAGACACATTTCTAGCTATAAGCTGCCACTGGGTCATAGCACCTCCGGTGTATAACCCACCAGTGATGAATGGTGATGATACATACAAGGAAGACCAATCTATTAAACAAAATTATATTTTGGTTAAAATGAAGGTAGAAAATAAGCCATTGATATTGGTAAATGCTTATAATCCACCTGTAAAATGCTCTTTGTATGATAAAACACTATGAAGTAAAATTGTCCAGGATATAAAATTTAATCTAAGATCAGGTGAATTAACAGAAATACTAATTATGAGGGATCTGAATATTAGATATGGGAAAAGGGACAGTCTTGGATCCAAATAACTCATTATGTCAAGCTCTAAAAATAGCAGTTAGACATTCTAAGGATATAAAATAGTTCTATTCATAAACAAATGGAATACTTATTAGACACTGCAATTAATAATACTTAATGGTAGATTACCTTCAGATAGTAAAGGAAATATGACTTGCATAAATAGAAGCGGATCTACAACAATTGACTATGCTCTTCTATCATATGATTATCAAAATATAGTGAACTAAAGTTATACATAGAACTGAAAGTGATCACTTTCTAATAGTTCTATATAAACAAAGATATCTATGACTGTTACTTAAAATAATGAGAATACAGAGATTGTGAACAATAGAATTAGATGGCAACCAATAAAAATGGAAAAGCAATCAACACAAGTGAACACATAATTAGGACTTTAAGCCTGAACACAAGGCCGGATATTCAAAGGGTTGCACATGGGCGCAACAGTGTTGCACCATCGCACCCACTGATATCAACCCTGGCGCGATATTCAAATGGGGATTGTACCTGGCACAAATCCCGATGCCGGAGTGCATCAGTAATGTATGCGGAGCAGGTGGGGGGGGGGCGTGCCCATGCATACTCTGCACATCCTGATATTCAGCCCGGGATGTGCTGAGCACATGCATGCACAACCCCTACTTGCGCTGCAAACTGGTGAGCCAAAAAAAAAAAAAAAAAAAGGAATGACGGCTGGCCACTCACAGGTGAGCTGCCGTATTGCAGGGTGCAACACGGCAGCTGCCACCTGTGGGTGGCTACTCGAGCTCCAGCTGCACCTTCATGGCGGCACCCCCCCATACCCGATCACGGGCATAAGTAAAAAAAATAAAGTCCAATATCCCTGGTGGTCCAGTGGACCACTTGCAGCCCTATCGCGGGCATAAGT
Organism: Neoceratodus forsteri; assembly: GCA_016271365.2. Taxonomy (NCBI): domain Eukaryota; kingdom Metazoa; phylum Chordata; order Ceratodontiformes; family Ceratodontidae; genus Neoceratodus; species Neoceratodus forsteri. The sequence goes on from CM057451.1 coordinate 246,726,860, forward strand.
AATAATAAAGTAGTCCAATATCCTAGTGGTCAGTGGACCGCTCGCTGCCCGATCACGGGCATATGCCGTAAAAATTACTAGTTCCATATCCCTGGTGGTCCAGTAGTACCTCCTCCCAACCCGCCCACTGAGACCCACTGCCCCGCTTCCCCCTGGTCAGTGGCGGGCTGCAGCTCCCTACCCGCTTGCCACCCCGCTGCCTGCCGACTGACACTGTACAGTAGGGTTGTATGCCCATTGGTCCACAGCGTGAGCAATGGGCATGCAGCCATCCGTACTACACAGTCCAGCTGTGAACAGATCCATTCACATATCTGGACTGTGTAGTACTGGTATGACTCATGCCCATTGGCTCATGCTGTGGACCAAGGGCGCATAGCCACCAGTACAGTGTCAGTCAGCGGGCAGCAAGCGAGAGGGAGCTGCCGCCCATCGCTGACTGGGGGAGGGAGGGCGGTGGGACTCCAGTGGGCGGGTGGGAGGGGGGTACCGCTTAGTCCACCAGGGATATAGGACTAGTAATTTTACAGCATATGCCCGCGACATGCGAGCGTCACTGAACCACCAGATATGGACTACTTATTATAACCTGCTCACGCCAGCTGCAAGTGGTCCACTGGACCACCAGATATTGGATGAATCACTTTTACTTAAGCCCGATGAGCATCTTGATCCACTGGACCACCAGGGATAAACTTGGTAAACTTGGTGAGTTTAGACAAAGTAGGCCGTGGCCCATTTAATTGTCTCCCACTCCTAGTGGGTTTATTTCATGAGGTAATTTTTACCATGTAGAAGTAAATGTGTGTCCTACTCATTTTTGAAAGAGTTAAAGGTAATTGCATTTACTATTTGTTTAGGTAGAGCATTCCATATAGAGGAAACTCTAGAAACAAAAAAATTAAGATGTCTACTTGTTTTAGAAGTATTTACAAAAACTTGTTTATCATGAGATCTTGAGTTAAAAGTTTTAAGAGTCCTAACAATGCTACACTGCTCCATTAATGTTTCATCATCCAAGATGTGGTACAGAAATAATAAATCACCTCTGATTCGCCTAAGCTCCAGAGGGTACAGATTTAGCACCACAATCTATCCTCATATGCCATATTTTGTAAGCCTTTAATGGATTTGGTTAAGCGTCTCTGGACTCTTTCAACTCTATATATGTCTTTCTTTAAATATGGGTTCCATATAGAGAGCCATAATCCAATAAAGGGAGTACATATGCTTTATAAGTTTGAGTAAACACTCCTTATTTCTAGAAATGAATCCTTTTTTATTGAGTAGATGATGCTATTACATTTACCTATTATTTTGGAAATGTGCTTGTTAAAAGACAATTTGGGATCAATCCAAACACCTAGATCTTTTCTAACTTGCTACTTTTTAGCTGCTTATAATTTATGTAGTATGAAAACCTTGGTTATTTTTTCCAAAATGAATCACTGAACACTTTTGTTCATTAAATTTCATATCATTTACATTTCCCATTTTCTACTAAGCTCAAGCTATTTTTAGTTCTTCAAAATCCCCAATAGTTTTAACTACCCCACCTATTTTAGTATCATCAGCAAATTTTGTTAAATATGATTTTACACCAACACTCATATCACTGATATATAACCCAAACAGCAATGGTCCTAGCACAGAGCCCTAGGGCACCCACTAGCCACTCCACCCACCTCCGACAGTACACCATTTATATGTACTCTCTGAACTCTGTCCGACAACCAATTTCCAATCCATATTATAGTTTTATTGATACCAAGTTTAATCATTTTATTTATTAACTTATGATGTGGTACAGTATCAAAAGCCTTTCCTATATCCAGATAAATAACATCCATAGGTTTGCCCTTATCCAGATTTACACTAATGAAGTTATAAAAGGCTAATAAATTTGTGTTACAAGAGAGTCCTTTTTAAAACCGTGCTGGGTAATAGCTTCTAAATTTAATCTTTGCATATCTTTTCAATACTGATCTTAATCAATCTTTCTAAAACTTTACAGCAAACTGGTGTTAAACTAATAGGCCTGTAATTTGATAGACATGTTTCATCACCCTTTTAAGAATGGTACAACTAGCTTTTTTCCAATCAAGGGAATTTCGCCAGTAATAATAGATTTATTGAATATTAATGTCAAAGGCTCTGCCAAGACATCTGCCAGGTTTTCCAGACAATAGAGTCGATATTATCAGATCCTGAAGAGGAAGATGATTTTATCTTAGACAATTCAGATTTCACTGATTCTTGGCAAATATGGATGGAATCGAGATTTCTTATACTTATACCATTTTTATTTTAACATTTGGAACCTGATACGTAGTAACAAAATACTCATTAAATCTATCTGCTATTTCCTTATTATTTTTATAGTTTTACCATTTATTCTTACAGAGAAATCCTTTTATTTTGTTGTTTATTATTATTAATATATCCAAAAAGGCTTTCATATTTTGTTCACAGCTAATTTATTTTCAAAATTTATTTTACCTTTCTTTATTACCGATTTAAGCAACGTTGCTGTTTTTGTATTTGCTGAAATTTATGTCCGTGAGGGTGAGTTTTATATTTTTAAAGACTTTATTTTTCTTTCTAATATGTTTTTTATGTCTTTAGTGAGCCAGTGAGGAATAAATCCCTTACTGTTGTATGTTTTATGAGTAGGAACCAATTTTGTTATAAGTAATTTTAATTTATTTTTTAAATCCTCCCACATGGAGTTTACTCCTAGTTTACAAAAGGCTTCTCCCCAAACTAGTTTTCCAAAAGCATTTTTAATATTACCCCAATCAGTTTTTTATAATTAAAAGCTAAAGCACATTTACTAGTTTGAAAATTTTCAACATGTATAGTACATTCCACTATGTTATGATCACTATTTCCTAAATGTGGAAGGATATCAACATTACAAATCCTAGCTAAAGAGTTTGTAATAACAAGATCCAATACATTTAGTCCTCTAGTTGGTACTTCAACCAGTTGGTAATATCCTTGTGTGGTTATGGTATCCAGTAATGCTTTTCAAATACTGTACTCCCTTCTAGTGATGCCCAAAAATACCCCGTGTGTTAAAGTCCCCAAAATCAAAAAAATCACCTAAATTTGATATCTTATTGATCTCATCCAGGAGATTATTATTTAAAGTTATTACTATTTGGAGGTCTATAACATATCCCTAAATTTATTTTTGTAGTATGGGAAAAGCCAAACTTAACCATAATGCTTCAGGTACATTCTCCATATGTTCATTTACTATAATTTCCTGACAATATATTTTCTCAGACACATAGCAACATACTCCACCACCCTTTTATTTGCACGATTCATATTATACAGTTGGAATCCTTGTATATTGTTTGACCAATTATTTTTTCTCATTCCACCAGGTCTCTGTTACACATATAATGTCCACTTTCTGTTGTATTACTTGAATTTTGAGTTCACTTAATTTGTTGTTATTTAGGCTTCTAGCATTAATAAGCCAAATTTTTAACTTATTTATACTACTATTCCTTGAATCTGGGACATGTTTTGATTTAAAAACATGTGGGTATTTTATATTTAAACCCTTGTCCCCCATCGGAATTAGTTTAAATTAGCTAAGATGATTTTTTCATATACCCTGCCCAATTTATAAGTGCCCTGGTGACTTAGATGCACACCATCCCAACTAAACAATGACAAATTTTTTTCAAAATTTTCCCAGTGCGGAATTGTTTTATAACCTTCTTTTAAGGTCCATTTCCTTAGCCATTCATTTATGGCTTTAATCTTACATGCTGTGTAATAATTTGCCCTAGGAACTGGGAGAATTTCAGAAAACCACACTTCACAATTCAATTTTGTCAGTGTTTTACTAATATTTATAAAATCTTGCTTAATTTCTTCGATACCAAGTTTCTTCAGGTCATTTGTACCTGCATGTAGAATGACAAAAGGATTTGGTCCTGAATTTGATAGGATATCAGGGCACATTTTATCTATGTCCTTTATTCCAGCTCCCTTAAAGGAAGAGCATGTAATATTATGCTTGTCTGATCTACATACTATTTTATCAGCATATTTGACTATTGAATCTCCCAGCAGATAAAATTGTCTGTTTACTGTCAGGATTTTCAGCAGCATTTGTTGTGTCCCCAATTCCGAAAAGGATTGTGTTCTTATAGTAGCATGTCCTATTTTACTTTGATTTGCGTTATATGAATTTGGGCCTGATACTGGAGATCTATTTACAGTAGGTTCATTTCTACCTAAATTTAAATTTGCATCATACCTTTCTTCACTATTAATTTCATCAGGTCCTCTTTCTATATCTGAAAAGGAATTATCTAGTTCGATTAATGTATCAAATCTATTTGAAAGACTAATATTATGATCTATTTCTCGCCTAATAAGTTTAGACTTATGGCCTTTTTTGACTGTAGTCCATTCATCAACTTCACTATTTAAACTATTATTAAGAGACTCGTTTCTTTTTCTCTTCTCATATATTCCCTCATTTACGGATGATTTTTGAATATAATCACATTTATTTGCACCTAAGGTTTCTTCTCCACTAATTTGACAAATATTTGTTGACAACTGGCTTTGATTTTCCTGACAGCGTTCAATTAATGATAGCCTCCTATTGAAATCATCTATATCTTCTCTCAAGACACTATTATTTAAACATTTATCACAAATGAACAAGGGACATTTAGGGAGATTTGTAAATAGAGCACACATCAGGCATGTATTACGATATTGGACGATTTTTTCATTCTACATATGCCCGCGATCGGACAGTGGGGCACATTGCTGTGCTGTACAGGAGGTGTCGGTCCCTGATGGCTGCAGCTTGGCAGGGCGCCAGACGCAAGTCACTAGGGATCAGTGCACTTCAGATGAAAATGGGTCCATAATGATGCAAATGGTCTCTATTTGTGCCTTGCATGCATTATGGCCCCATCTGCATGTGCACTTTTGAATATCGCGGTTGTTGCACCTAGTGCAATGGAACTTGTACTAGTGCATCCCACTGCTCCACTCTGGCCACTTGCGCTGGTGCAGTGCCACTGCGCCATGCACACTGTGGGTGGCCAGGGTGCGATTTTCAACGATGCTGTGCCACGGCACAGCTCCGTTGAATATTGCTCAGTCAACACCCCTGCGCAGCCAAGTTGCGCTGCGCCCAGGCTTGCGCCACAGCCTGACGCAGTCTGAATATCTGGGCCTGAGAATTTATTGGATCCCGAAAATATCTATAATCAGATTATTACTATGTTCCAGTTGCATACCAATGAGCAAATACAGAATAAAAGAGCAGTAACAAATCACAGTATGATAGCTGGTTTCATAAAAACTGTAGGACTGGGAAAAGAAAGTTGTCCAAACTAATAAGGAAAACAAAAAACATCCAGCAAGAACTAACATAAGAGAATTGAATACAGTTAGGAAGCAATACAAAACTTTTGTTAACCTTCAACGTATGCAGCATCAGAAAGATTTAATGACTGAATCTATCAAAGGAAAAAACGATAACTAAAATTTTGGACATTGGTTGCCAATGGAACTTGTACTTACAAATCTCAAACTGATACATACATAGCTCCAGATATCTGGGAGAAATATTTTGCAACTATTTTTCAAGAACCTAACTCTTACATGATAGAAGATCGAGGTGAATTGAATGAGGACTTTAGTTGGTTTGCCCCACAAGAGATTAAGGTAGCCATAGAGTCATTTCTAAACAACAAAGCACCTGGACCCGACAATATTTCAGTTGATTTCTATACACCTAACATAGATTGGTGGTCAGACACTCTAGCTAACTTTTGTAACAAGGCTGCCATGTGTGCTTATGTTATGGATTTGTGGTTGGGCAGCTTTATAATTCCTATTTATAAGAAAGGACCTCATTCAGAGCTAGCAAATTACAGGCCTATTAGCCTGCTGGATGCCATGGCCAAAATCTATGCTAAGGTACTTCTAAATAGATTATTAATAATCCTTAACCAATATAACATTATTTTAGAATATCATACAGGATTTAAAAAGGTACTAGCACAATAACCCAGGTCTTCCTTCTTTCCCATTTAATGGCAAAATAAAGAAACAAAAATTATTTGTGGCTTTTGTAGATTTTTCCTCAGCATTTGCTTCTATCCTGAGATCATTTCTGTGAGAAAAAATGGAAGATATGGGTATTGATCAAAACCTTATTGTGTTAATAAAAGGTTATATATAAAAACTTGGTCCAGAATAAAATACTCTAAATCTGGAGCTCTTACAAAAAGATCAATATAAAATAGGAGTAAGACAAGGATGTGTGCTAGCTCCAACACTGTTTAATTTATATATTATGAGATCCTTGCTCAGTTGGACAATCAATTATTTCACTGTCCTACAATTTTACAGAAAAGAATTCCAGTCTTAGCACACCGATGATTTGGCAATATTATCAACTACAAGCTCGGTCCTCAATGAACTCTGGGCAAGTTAGAAATAGTGGGCTCTATGTACTATGCCAATGTGCCATGTAACCGGGTGTGTTGGCATAGCTAAGTCTGAATGCCAGAGTGGGGTCCATGGACTCTGCATGGCATTCACTATGGAGGGTGCAGGACATGTACACGTCAGTCCCTGGCCGCACAGACAGTACCACACTGGGGGCATGCCTGCACCTGTGCCACCACAAAGGTACGGAGTGCTAAGCACAGGGTGCACTCATTGCTGGTTAACACCCAGCCATAAGGGATACACGTTCCCCCCCAGGATGTCACTGGCAGTGGCATGGACATGGGGAAACTGCAGGCCCCCCTACATGCGGCCCCATCCCATAGATCAGCACAGAAGACAGGGTGACAAACCGGGTACCCTCCAGAACTAAGCTTGCAGTGCACATTGTGCCCTCCATTGGTTTCTGCACCCCATGGGCACAAGTGATCTATTCGCGGACCAGGTCCAGGCATCCTACTGGATGTGTACCCGATCCACAGAAATGTCCTCAACGCTTCTGTGCGTTGGGGTGTAGGGCTGCAAACAGGTGGCGCCGGTAATGACTACGGTCGGGGTGCACCTGTCCACAGGTGCAGAACCTCGCGGCTTGATAACGCGCTTCACCGACTATCGTGATACTCCGCTCTATATGTGCATAGGGCCCAATATGTGCAAAACATATCCCTCAAACCAAATACAAATAAAACTAAGATCATGATTTTGCTCTACTGAGAAATATACAAAATTAATACTTGCACTAAAAACAGGATTTTGTTCAGGAGTTCCATACTTGAAGTCCTTTTTACAAGTAACACTAGATGGACAAGACGTATCCTGGACAAAAATACAATAAAGTATGCTGTAAAGCTTTAAAAGATTTAACAATATATATGATGGTCTGGCCTTGGCACCTATGATAAAGGCAATAAATGGAAAATAATTAATCAAGCATTATACCTTGTAGAAACCTGGGGAATAGAAACTGTTAATAAATGTAATCCCTTAAATAAAACATATAAGTTAAGTCTAAGATTACCTTTAGGCACTCCTAGTTCCATTGTGAGATCAGAAACAGGTCAAGTAAAATTTGAGCATTTGGTTCATATAAGAATGATACATTTTAGGGTTAAAATGCCCTCAGAAAATAAAAATCGATTATTGGATAGCCATTAGGAAAATAAAAAACTGCTTTCTTTGAATATGAATGGGTGGCTATCTGCTATCCATGTTCTCCTGGGAAAATATGAACTAAATTATTTAAATACCTGGGTTGAAAATAATATTCAATTAAGTGTAGCATACTGTAAAAAGACACTTAGACATATACAGAATATATCAAAGGAAAAAGATTTGGAAGAAATTAAAAACCTGAAAGTTGGCCCCTGGTTGGTAAAAAAAAAAAATACTAAGGTGCATAATTTAAAGTATTATTTGAACTCTATCCATCTTTTATTTTATTTATTTTTATTTAACAGAGATTCACCAGGAGGGCAACATGAACTGTGAACAGCTCGTTTCCAGAAGTGTCCTGGGGGAGGGGTTACATTAAGAGTAGGAGAAAACCAGCAGTCAATAGAACAGGTGTACAGAACATATGCACTCCTCATACGATCCAGGTAATAAAGACAAGTACATAATTTAGAAATGGCAGGGCAGAATAAGCAGATATTCTGAAACATAATACATCACAAAAAACATAACATCATTATGGACAACAATTTTTATGTACACAACATTAGAATTAAACCTAGTAACTAACCCAGTTAAAGGGGTGAAGAGGTAGCTGAGAACAAAGCTGGCAGTGCAAAGGTGGGGGCATTCAAGGACAGTGCTAGTAATTAAGGAGTTGGGGTAGGCATGGGATGTAAGTGCTTATTTTAAGGTGAGAGGGATTCTAGGCGTCAGTGACTAGACAGGGCCTAATCCCCTTCAGGATGCGGAGAACCCTGCGGGGGGGGATGGGTAGCCAGGGCCTACTCGCCTTCAGGAAGCTGGGAACCCTGCAAGAGGGACTGGAAGCTGTCAGAAGAAGAATAGAGATGGGGCAGTTTATAGGAGGAAAGGCGGGGGGGGTAAGGTTGCCAGGACCATCACCCCTTGAGGGTGAAGAGAAACCTGCAAGGAGGAGGGAAGGTAGAGGGAGTGGGCAGCCAGGACCATCACCCCTTCAGGATGCAGAGAACCCTGCAAGGGGGACTGGGAGCTGGCAGAAGAAGAAAAAGACTAGAGATGGGGATGGGGGGAGAAGGGTCGATGGAGGATGTCAGAGCCAGAACCTTCACCCATTCAGGAAGCTGGGAACCCTTCAAAGGGGTTGGGGAGCTGGCAGAAGAAGAAAGAGATGTCGAAATGGGGAGAAGGATAGATGGAAGATGTTGGAGTAAGTGGCGGAGGGAGGCAGTTTAAAGGAGGAAAGGTAATGGAGTGGGTAGCCAGGACCATCAGCCCTTCAGGATGTAGAGAACCCTGCGAGGGGAGCAGGGAGTGGGCTGGGGAAAGTAGAGATACAGAGTAAGAGGAGAGGAGTGAGGGGTGGAGGGCGGGCAGTTAGAGAAAGGGGTGTAGGAAAAGTTAGTGTATGGAGACTAGAGGTGTGTGGCAGCTGGATAAGACAGAGAAAAGGGGTAGGTAGGGGAGGGTTAGTAGCAATAGCAGCAGTGAGCTGTGTGCTTCTGAAGAAAGGGGGTAGGTAGGGGAGGGTTAGTTGCAATTACAGCAGTGAGCCATGTGCTTCTGAAGAAGGTGAGGAAGGGACTGACTGGTTTGGGCAGAACGAATTTTGGTGGGGGAGGGGTAGTTCCAGGAGCTAGGGAATAAGTATGAGAAGGCATTGTGACCAGATGTTGTACACCGTGGTGGGAGGCTGAGCATTCTGTGTGTTGGAGAGCGAAGTGAGTAGGAGGAGGTGGGGAATTGACAAGAGGGAGGACAGATAAAATGGCAGTGAACTGGCAGTATTTACCTACTAGTTTAGCTGTGTGGGACAGGTTCCTGGTGGCATGGGAGGGAAGGATAGGGAGGTATAGAGATTGCAGTGGTGGGTGAGGGGGCAACCAAGGACAAAGCGGCAGAAGGAGTTGAAGAGTCTCCAGCCTGGCTAGAGTGGTCTTAGGGCAGCACTGTAGGTGATGTCCCCAAAGTCGAAGACTGGAAGTATCATATTTTGACAATTTCACACCTGGCTTGCATGGGCAGGCAGCTGCGGTGTCTGAGGGCCCTGAACCTTGGGAGGAGCTTTTGAATGGCATCAACATGTACACCAAAGTCAATGTTTTTGTCTAGCCATAACCCAAGATACTTAAAAGAGGGACATCTTCCAGTTTGGACCCAAACAGGTATGAAAGGTAGGGTGGAGTCCAGTCTGGAAAGCTTTTGTCTGGTGCCAAAGGTCATAGAGACCATTATTTTGACATTCAGTGAGAGTTAGTTAGCATTAAACCAGCGGGACATTGTTGAAGTCCAGTTGAAGACTAGTACTCATTTCAGCAGGAGAACTCCCAGAGAAGAAGAACACGGTGTCGCCTGCATACATATGTATGCTAGCAGATGAGCAGGCATTAGGGAGGTTGTTCAGGAACATGGAAAGAGAACATGTCCCAGTACTGAGCCTTGGGGACACCTGTGTTTATTGTGAGTGGGGGAGGTTGAATTGCTGACTCTGACAGATTGGGACTGACCAGTGAGATAGGACCGGAACCATTCAGTGTCTGTACTGGAGAGGCCGGCCGCTCGTCAGCTTGAAGAGAAGAAGGAGTGAGTGACAGTGTTGCAGACTTTGGCCAGATCGACAAAGATGGCAGAGGTGATGCATCCCTGGTCCATCCTTGTGAGAATGCAGTCAGTGAGCCAGAGGAGTGAGGTGGTAGTGGGTGGTCTTTATGGAAGCCAGACTGGAAGGGGTGAAGAAGCAACAAAGTTAAGGAAGTTGGAGAGCTGCTCAAGCACCAGGTGCTCTTGGACCTTAGCTAGGATAGGCAGTAGGGATATGGGGTGGAAATTGCTGGGATTGGAGGGGTCACCCTCTTTGGGATGAGGGACAACAGTAGCAGATTTCCAAATCATGGGTACAGTTGCGTGCGAGAAAGAGAGGTTCAGGAGATATGTCAGGGGGAGAGCAATGGCATGGGCAGACAGGTGAAGAAGCTTAGGGTAAAGGCCATCAGGGCTTTTTCCTTTGTTAGGGTTCAGGGCAAGTAAAACCTGCAGGGTGTCATTTGGGTGGACAGGTACAAAGGTGAAGCCCGAGGTGGTGGGGGATTGGGGATCGAGGAGAGCATTAGAGGATGGCAGAGCGATAGGTGGGAGAGCTGCAAGGAAGGAGAAGGCACAGGTAGTGAAGGAGTTATTGAATTTGACAGCCACGGTAAGTGGGTCATCAATTAAATGTAGGCCTACTTTTAGGACTGGGGGGGTGGAAGGGGGGGAAACAAGACGTGGATGATTTTCCAGAATTTGGAAGGGTTATATAAGTTGTTGTGGAAGGAGGTGTTGAAGTAGTCTGCTTTAGCAAGGCGGGTGGCAAGGGTACAGGCATTACGGAGTGTGCAATTGCGTTGAAGGTCTTGTCGGGTGCGTGAGGTCTTGTATGCGGCCCATGCTTGATCACGTGCAAGTTGAGAGGTAATGAGTTCCGAGTGATCCAGAGCAGGTGGCTACCTTGTACCCTTTGCATTTTTAAGTGGGCATGATAGTCCCAGACAGATAGGAATTTCATGGAAAAAGGACAGGTCATGTCAACAGAGGGCACAGTGGAGATGGGCAACCAGTCGATACAGGACAGCTCACTAAGGACAGTGGAGATGGCTGATCCCTACTTGGGGTTGAAAACTATTTTCCTCTGAAATTTGTTTAATAGGAGACTTCTCCAGTATTCAAATTAAAGAATGGAGATATTGCATGTCTCTAATCTCACTTTCAGTGAAGCGGTTGCGACTGTGCCACTGGATGGATCAGAATGAGATCACCTACTCTGAATGGCTCAATGAACTGCTTTATAACCTTCAAACTGAAAAAATGATAGCCAATTTATGGAATCGTATGGCTGCATATAACAAAAATGGGTAAGCTAGATGCCCTTTTTCAGTCCAGTCAAATCCTCAGGCAAGCTTAGGTAGTCCTAGCGCTCCTTTTAGCCCCAAGCGAGCAATATACTGCTTTAATATACAACTAAACTTTAGATTGTATACTTGGATACCGAAATCCTTGGACCATCTGGATAGTTGTGTCTATTCTCATCTGAACTGTAGGATGCATCTCCAGGAAGGGGGGAGGGTAGAAATATGTTCTGTGTACTGTTAATTTGTTGTACGTCTTATGTACTCTGTTTGTTGTAAACTTTAATAAAACATATTAAATTTCAAAAAAAAGGATGGTGGAGATGTCGAGGGAACGGAAAGAGCGGATTTTAAGAGTGGTGGGAGGGACTTTGTGAGGTGGATCTTGTGCACTCAGTAGATCATGTGAAGGTCACTAAGAGCATCAAGAAGTGTACCAGACATGATAACACGGTGGGGTGAAGATAGAACCAGTCGAAATATATGTTTGCCGGTTTTATGGTTTAGGCATGTGGGGTCCCTATTAATTGTTTTAGGTTTAGGGATGCTGCGTGGGAGCACACTTTGGACTGTTTGCTGGTGAGCCAGTTTATGCTAAAATCCCCTAGGAGATACAGTTCCCCAGGGGTGGCAAGGGAAATGATGGTGGAGAGGAGATCGGAGCTAGAGGAAAGTTGGAGACAGAGAGGTTGGGACAGCAGACACCACCAACATAGATGGGGAGGGAGGAAGGTAGGGATATTTTTATCAGTAGGAGTTTGAAAACTGAAGGGGAGGCGATCGATAGGCAGATGCAATATTTGATAGAGGAGGAGACATACATAGTGACACCCCCAGCCCTGGACTTACGGTCTTGGCAGACAACAGATTACCCTGGGATGGAGATGTCTGTGTCTAGGATTTTATTGCCGAGCCACGTCTCGGAGATGATAAGGATGCTGGGTTTCAAGTGCAAAACGAATGGCTGCAGGAGGTCAATTTTGGGGAGGAGGCTTCTGATATTTAAGTGGGCTAAACTCAGCCCCTTTGGAAAACTGGTTGTGTCACGGTGGGGGGGGACCAGGGTAGGGGTCAACATCGCCGGATGTGAGAAGAAGGAGTAATATTAGCGAACGAGCTACTACAGTCGACCACTTATTTATGCATGAGCATGACCGGCTGTTGGATGGTGAGGTGACAGTTATCGAATTATAGTGCATGGTAATGGCTTGTATGATAGCCAAGTGGAGCCCCGATCCATTGAGGCACCTGTCAGGTGGTCACGATGTGGAATGGGGGGCAGTGGACAGGCAGGGAGAGGTAAGGGTAGGTGAAAATGAAGGAGGGCATGATGGGGTTGGGAAGAGGGGAAGAGGGCTTAGATGGGGGGGGGAAGGGATGTGGGAATGAAGAGAAGGGGGACACAGGCAAGGAATAGGAGCAGCATACTTGTAGCTAAATGACAGCAGGTTTAAGTGGGTGTCGAGGAAAGCTAATGCTAGGGTTAAGTGGGTGTCAGACAAAAGCTAATGCTAGTTATATTGGCCAGGTGGAGTAGATTAGTGTTTATAATGAGGAAATTAGGATTAATATAGAACAGAAGTTAGGGCAAAGATGAGAACAACTGGGTTAGGTTTTAAATTAGTCAGTGAGAGTAGCTCAGTGGGTTTGAGGAAGGAATTTAGCTAGTAATAATAAGGACTGTCTTTTAGCAACTAAATGTACAGTAACTAGCATGTAGGCATGAGAGGCAAGGTAGTGCCAGCTAGCAGGAGATATCAACATAAATATTGTGGGCTTGGAATTTATGCTGGGTGAAAGAGAACATTTCCTAGTGCTTGAAGTTGGTTCTAGTACTGGTAATTAGAGGATCAGAGGCAGGATGGGGTGCAGGAGATTTGGAGGGCGGAGGCCAGATTAACCAGCTATGGGTCGGAATCAAACAGTAGCGGTTGCCATCTTCTTTAATGTAGATTTATTCTGACTAAATTTAGATTGAGGTATTCCCCAGTAATATTCTGGAAAGTAGATATAATAAAGGAAATATGACTAGGACTACATGTTGCTGCTCACTGAATGAAGATGATCTTGTTCATGTTACTCTTCGCTGCACCTGGTATTCTGATCTTAAGATACAGATATTTAGGACAGTATCTGAAAGGTACGAGTTTCCCGTGTAGATATATTCTAGACTTACTATTTAATTCTGAAAATGATTAACTGCTGAATAACTTAGCAATATTCCTGATTGAAATTACTAAAGTTAGAAAGAAATACGTGCAGAAAGTCTTAGGTGAGTAAATGTGCTGTAGGGTTCTTTAGTTGATACTGATTTTTGAAGCTGGGTAAACTCTTGGATGTTTATATTTTAGTCTTATTCATATATTTTTATGAACTATTGTGTATTCCTATTTTGTGTAAATTATTTGTCCCCAGTGTAAAATGTTTGAAATAATTGTATTTAAATATGAGCTGTGTAATGACAATCTGTCGAACAATAAACTTAAAACTAAAATTAAACACTTCATTGTCCAGGTACACCCCAGTAAACATTTCCTCAATGCCCCCAGAACTGTAGCAGCCCCTTATTTCTTTCAGGCCCCTGAACCATTTAAACATTTTATTTATTCTTTTTCCTGTCACTAGCGGTAATTACTCTGCCTCCCAGGTGCTAGACAGGCTCCACACCTACATATTCATGCTGCCTCATTAATATTCATGAGGTGGCTCCCCATATCTCGAGCACAATTGACACTTACAAAAACACATTTTCTGCTCCTCTTTCACCTCCTTTGCCTCGTCTGGGTCTCCATTCCCCTTTCCTTGATAATGGGACTGGGGCCACCGGAGACGCATTCCAAACGACTGCAGAATGGCTAAAATCAAAATGCACTTCTGTGCATGTGCGGCACACCAGAATACACTGTGGTGCATAACAGACCGGTGGCTCCATGCTTCAGCTACTCTGGCCCTGATTCTGCCTGCAATTCAAAGGAAAAAATGTAGGGGCTGGATGGAGAACCTAGGACACTACAGGGATTATCTGGGGAAACCAGCCAGGACTGGGAAAATGGGGGACACTATGGGGAAAAAGGGAACAGGGAACATTGTTTAACCAAGAGTAGCACACAAGCCGAAACTTCTTTCCTGTTGCAACCTGGGAACACAAGACAGTTAAGTGACTTGCTCAGGATCATACAGTATGCTCTTAGGTGGCTGTGGGATTCAAACCAAGGTCTCCAGATCTGTAGCTCAGAGCCTTAACCCACTGCACTATACTGCCTCCTAATTGGAGACATGGGGCAGCCATGAGCGGGGCAAACAGGTAAGCTCCTGAACAGGGGGGTTACACTCCAAGCCTATGAGACTCCCATCTATTGTATGTAACCACATTATCAACACATTTTTAAACATTTAACATCCTACTCTATACACAAGGCTACCTATTTAGCAAACAACACCAAACATAGCCTAATCTAGACGATTACCATCTATCTACGTATTGATAAACATTTGTGCCATAGACTCAGAGCTGCAAAAGGTGTTAACCCTCCCCAGGGACCCTTGGCATTAATGTTATTTCAGGTGGCACAAATTTTAGCACAATTTCTCCTTTGTACGAGGCGTGCACCCTAATATTCTATTGACCAGCAATGAAGACAGCCCAAGACAGATTTGTTACCAAAACACCTCTACAATGCCTCTCACAGATTTCCAACAATTTGCAAGGGTTTTAGTGAGTGGGGAGGGGTCCATGCTGGGTGTGATTGGCACAGGAGATTCCAGTGGTGCCTCCATTTATGTAGCCCCTGGCACCATCCTAAAGAGGGCTACTACCCCTGCCTTGCTGGCCAGACCAGGGTTAAGAGGCCTGGGTTCTTATTTTGATGTTACCGGGGGTCCTTTCCCAAGAATGAAAATAAAATGCATAGTGCCTCCACCCAGAGTGCAATTTAAGTGGGTGTGATTTCTAGCAGTATAACCACCTGGGATGCTGTACCAACCCACCTCCCCAAACGGTTGCCCCAGACCTGGACACAACATAAACTGAAATCCCCACATTCAATACTTGGCATTTTAAACTTCAAGAAATAATATGCTCACTAAATCAGGCTCTTGAGTTATAATTTTCCAAACAGTAACACCATATTTATTTACATGGGGAGGGTTAGGACGGGGGGCAGAATGGACTAGAGGTTAAACAGAACATTTTTAACATTTGCATTTAAAGATTTAACATTTTCAAACAATCATTTCCCCTTTTTCTTGCCAAACCCACATTTTAATTAATGCAGCCACCAACTTCCTATCTAGCTAACTGCTGCAGGTTAAATAATACACAGACCCAATTGGTACCAGTTTACCCCCCTTTGTCCACCGACCGGGTACCCAGGTATTCGTTGCAGGCCTGAGGTGTAGCTGGTCAGCTGGCATTGGTGCACTTGAAGAAAATCACATTGCTTTTGACTTTCTCTTGGTTTCTTTAAACTTTCCCATTGCCATTTGGCACAAAATTAGAACTACAGTATGTACATCCCCAGTTTTTGCAGGACAATCCCTGCGCTTACTCACGGTTCTGTGACTCAGACTCTGGTGGCTCTGTGACTGAAGATCTGGGTTTGGTAGAATAGTAGAACCCTGGAATCATTGGCTTGAATGGACTTGAGACAGGGGCACAGGATGCTGCAGATTGGAACTTCAGCTTGACTGAAGTCTCGCAGCTTGTCCCCTTCAACCTGTTCAGTCCCCTTACAGAGCTACTACACAAGGCCCACCAAATTACAGGGGACCCAGACCTAGGAGTGACTCCACAGCCTGTCTCCCTCACAGGTCAGAGTTCCCTAGCACTTGGGCATAAACCTGTGATCCCCTGCAGCCAGCAGACACCACCTGGTGGGGGTCAGCAAATTCCTCACCTCGCTCTGGATCAGCTGGAGGACTTCTGGTTTCTCTCCTTTCTCTCATGGTGATCAGCTCTGAGGTGCAGCGGCAGCCAGAGCAGTTTCTTTAACTTTCCTGCTTTTCGGACTCCCGAGCAATAGAGTCTGAAACTCCAACTTCACAACATCAGTTTCTTTCCTCAGCTGGACTTTAAGAGCCACCACAGGTACCTGAAGCCTAGGGCACATGCCCATCTATTTGCTGTCACAGTCTCTCTATTTCAAGAAAGCAGTCACCCTTGTTCTGGCTCATACACAGTGTTCCAGAATATATATATATCTCATATACAGGGTTTCTCAGTTCATCTGATGCAAAACAAATTTTTTCCCTCACCGTGCAGGTGCAGATAATGGCAGAAGAGGCTCTCTCTTCACTCTTGGCCTCACAAAACCCAGTTCATTTTCCGTAATCTGTTTCCCAATTCTGCAAAACCAGTTCCTAAGCCTGCTGTCCTTCCCTTTTCTCTTTAGACACTGTCTTTTCTCCAGGGCCAGACAGAACTCTTTCCTTGCACAAACTCTCTCACACCAGTCTTCCTTTCCTGGTGTCTCACCGATGTGGTACAGACAAAAACAGAAGAGGCTCTCTTTCCATCCTCTTTGAACACAAGAGCAGACCATTTTCCATAATCCATTTTCCAATTCCAGTCAACCTTTTCTCCGAACACTTTCATCGCTGTGGTGCCACTTTTTACCAAAGCAGCCTGAAGCAGGACACTGCAACTCTCTCTCTCTCTCTCTCTCTCTCTGTAGAGCTGCTTAAGCAATCTTCTTTCACATTCTTCCAACGTGGGGAAAGTCACGGCCAGACCCTGGGGGACAAACTGTTGGCAGCCCCCAGGCAGACCCTTTCCCAGCCTTGCAGCCCCATCTTCTCCTTAGGGGCTGAAGCCACTCTCCGTCGGGAGGGGCACTGTTGAACTGATCCAGAAATCAAAAGTCCTTCTCTTTTGGGAGCTCTCTGGCAGCTCCCCATTGTCTGGAGTCACTGTCTTTCTCAAAAATTAATATGTATGAGGCTCCCTTGCTGCTTGATTGGCTAAGAAAAAGGCGCCTAAGCTTTCCCCAGCTTTTCCCCCTAAGAATCCTTTCAACTATCCCAGAGTCCTCCTGGCAAATCTTGGCCCTTTGATTGTTTGAAACTGTGGACAAAGCCTGCTAACTTGGCTGCTGAAATAAACATTTTAAACACAGTCCACCAATGGCCCCACTTTCATACCCTGTTGCAGCCAGAATAAACATTTATGTTTTGTAACAGCCCCACCATTTTGTAGGAGCCCCTTTGCCCTTCAAAGTGCTGGCAGTATTTAACATTTTCATTATGCCCTCTATCAGTCACTGCTGCCACTATGCATTGCCCCAGGCAGCCCATACACAGTCCCTCTGCAATTTACATTATGTTCCACTTCATTGTCCATATACACACCCAGTAAACATTTTTATTTCCCCAATACCCCACAGAACTGTAGCAGCCCCTTATTTCTTTTAGGTCCTGAACAATTTAAACATTTTATTCATTTTATTTATTCTTTTTCCTGCTGCCATCATTAACCACTTTGCCCCCCAGGTACTAGACAGACTCTCACTCCTAAATATTCATGCCACCTCATTAATATTCATGAGGCGGCTCCTCATATCTCAAGTATGATTGGCACTTACAAAAACACTTTTTCTGCTCCTCTTCTGCCTCCTTTGCCATGTCCGGGTCTTTGGTCCCCCTTTTGCTTGATAACAGGACCGAGACCACTGGAGAGGTATTCCAAATGACTGCAGAAAGGCTGAAATCAAAATACACTACTGCACATGAGCGGAGCACGGAATGCACTCGCGGTGCATAACAAACCGGCAGTTCTGTCTTCAGCTCTTCCAGCCCTGATTCTGCCTGCAGTTCAAATAAAATGCAGAGGCCAGATACAGGACCCAGGACACTACAGGGACTATCTAGGGAAACCATCCAGGAATGGGAGTACAGGGGACACTACGGGGAAAAGTGGAGACATGGCTCTGCCCAGAGTTTGTTGTTCTTGTTTAATGTAGCGGAAACCTAAAATTAAAGCTGTTCTTGCTGAGAATCAACTTACTCAAATGTTTTTCATGTGCTTCAAGATTAAACCCTAATCATTCAGTAACTGATTATTGCGTGTCTCAAAAATCTGATCATAATGCTGAAAATGGGGCTTTATCAGATGCAAAAATGATCATTCACCTACATGTGAATGTGGGATGTCACTTCTCCTAAAGCCCCTACCACAGTAATCTATCTAAGTATTTGTTATTTTTGAGCAGGAAAGGCACACTAAGCTGCTTGTGTTCAATTGCATCCTGGGAGTAGGTTTCATGGACCTGTTTTATTGAATAGGAATGTTGGCCATGACATTAGGAAACTCCACTACTCTTCTTAGCTCCTGGACAGTCAGCAGGAACTTATGGAACAAGGTCACATTAGTAAGATGTTCTCAGACCTTTTTTAGCTTGCAAGCAAACTGGCCAAAAGAAGGAATGCCATCAGGCTGCAATATAAGTGTATTCTGGATGAACCTTCAGATCAGATTTATGTGCCTTGTATCCTTTTAAAAGACAGCCTTAAGTTGTATGCAACTGAAATATACAGTATGTGCTCATCCACACTGCCAGAGATACCACCTTTGACATAAGCTTTAAAACAACAAATGGCTTAGAGTGCTTTTGGCAAAAATATCACGGGTAAAACTCATGCCTCAGTGGACCCTTTTATGCCATCCCCATCACAAAGCCAGCCTTTAAGAATGTCATAAAACTTTAAAAATGAAGGGTCGAGCACTCTCCCTGTAACCATCACTAACACTCAAAATTCCTCCTTCAAACTGCTCTTCGAACCACCTGTTCAACACCTGCTGCTGTTCTTGTCACTAACAGGTGGCTCGCATATCACTGAGTGCACTTTGACAAAGTCCTCCGAACTGCCTCCCCGCCCCACCTGGTTTCCTTCATTCCTCCTGCCAGATATCTGTATTTATGTATGTAACCCCTAGATGGCGCTATCCCAGGCTACTACCTGCCTGATTTGCCACTCAACAGGTTGAGGGCCTGGATCCAATGGCGGGTGCCTCCACCCAGAGGTCAGGGTTTGCATGAGTTAAACTAACTTGGTCACAGCCCTCTGGGACACTGCAACCCCTTTCTTCCCACTAGTGGCCCACACAATATATCAAATTACCTTCACAGTATACACTTACCCCCAGGTCTGGTTCCGGTACTGGGACCTCCTGTGAAATGAGATACAGTGCAACAATCACAGTACAGTACTTTAACATAGACAAATACACTCAGGCAGTATAACTTTGCTGAAACAAGCAGCTCTGATTTATTTAGGGGATATAACAAGGACAGGGGAAATCAGGTTAATTAGCTTATCACTCTAATAATCTACCTTATGGTTCTGTGCACAGGCCTATCCCTATCAGTTACTGTCCCTGGGTACCCAAGCCCTAGTGGCTAGTCCAAACCGTGGCAGCTGGTAGGGGCCCTTTCACACAGAGAAAAGAAGAATTAGTTTAAACAGTCAGCAGTACAGTGATTCCATTTGGATTTAATGTGGCAATTCAACAGGGAGCGACCCTGAATTAGTACTCACGACCTCCAAATAAGATAGGGTCCTTCAATGTCAGCAGGGCTCACTTGAGGTACACAAACCTCTTCACACATCCATATAAAAGAAAGCACTATACCAGGCAGTCTGCATCTGCATCCCGATCGCAATTACTGCACAATACCCGGAGAACACACAGCAGATTCAGTTCTGACAGACCGAGTGCAATTTTCAGCAATTCCTCCAGTCTTCTACAGGGTGAGCCTGGTTTCTACTCTTCAGAGATCTTTGATTCTTTTCGCAGGACGGATTCAGTCCTAACAAGCTGCAGACCGAACTCTGGGCCTTACACACTTTTTTGACTAAAACTGCACACTGAAAAAGCACAGGGCTCCTTCCTTCTTCACTGCCAAAGCTCAACTGAAACTCCAACCGACAAAACCGGCACTTCCTTTGAGTTCCTCCCAGTTCTTGACTGGATTGGCTGTCACTCACAATAGACTGCTGCTGTTGGTCCAAAAGGCACTGAAGTCTAAACTACATCTCCCAGAGTCACTGCCCATACAATCCTCTTGTGGCTGGCTCAGATTATGAGTCCAAGTTCTGATTCGTCCAAGGAACCATTTTAGAGCTAGCTTACCCCACACTGATTGGTCCAGTTCAGCAGTTCAAAACTAGAATGGGAACTAGCAGACACAGTTCTGACTGCAAAGAAAGCAGGTTAGACAAACTGTAATTTCATTATTACTCTAAATAATTTCTGGCAAACAGTTACATCTTTCAGATAGGTTCCTTTGCACTCCTAGTGACTGCAAAATGAAGTGAATTGGCAGCAGCTCGAGTGGTACTCAGAGAAGCACACAGTCCCCCATACAAACTAATTATGTCTGCAAGCAGACAGCTCTTAAAGAGACAGTACCAGAGGCTCTAAAACACTCACTGATAAATGGCTTAAATGCAAACACCATTCAGGCTTGGAGCATTCAAGCAAGCTCCTGGAAGTCTTTTGGGAACCCCCATTTGCAGGGGGTACACCTTCCTAGCCTGGAAAGCTTGACGTCGCATCAAGGCAAAGTACCATAAGTTTCTAACTGCAACCATATACATTTGCATTAGGCTCGCACATGTAATCATCAGTCAATATATCATTTTACCAAGAACACATTTCTGAAACATTGCAGTCACGTCCTCTTTACACAGTATTACATACACATTGTACCATAACTCAAGTTATTACCTCTTGTACATGAAACCTGAAGAGAGGGCCCTTCCTATCAGTTACCTTGGGGCTGGATGGGGCAAGGGCACCATACTAGAGGGCAACACAAGTAACTTGAGTTAGCACTGATGCTCAGTTTGGGCAATGAGCTCGGGACACATACACTCCTTTATGGACAACATTGAGAGGAAGTCCACAGGCCTCCCAAGTGAATCATAACTGAGGTGCACCACAGGCTTTACAGCTCGACCAGTCTTTCTAGGGGAACTGTTATAGTCTCTCTGTACTCTGAGCCTCACTTTCAGCATTGTCCTCACTTGTCAGGAGTCTCCATGGGGGTAGAGAGCTAGAACTTGGGGCACTTTCAGCTCCAAGTTACAGTTTCTGAGTCCACAACATTTGGCTCGCATGGAGGCTTTCAGACACTGGCAGTGGACTGTCAGGGCACTCAAAATACTCTTCTTGTTCGGTGTATCACCAGTCTGCCCCAATCTATCATTTTCTCCTGAAAGCTCAAACAGTTCAACCATGCACAATGATTCCATTTCATCTGATCTGATGCTTTGCACTTCACTTTCTGGGAGCATTGGCTCCAGGGATGAAGCTGGGGGCTTAGACAGTCCAGAAGGCCCAGCTTCATCTCCAGTATTGACTAGGGGATTGCCCCAAAACAATTGACTCAGTTCGTAAGAAGGATAGTATTCAAAGTCACTCTCACTTTCTTCTGATATGGACTGACAGTCATGCTCAACTGGGACTTGTGGAGGGGAACACTTTAACTTTGCTTCTGTAGGTGCAGACTTTCTTGATCTTTTCTTAGCAGCAGCTCTAGTCACTGGTCCAGAGGGGGCATCTTCTAGGGGCTGAGACTCAATTAAGATTTGTCCAATGGGCAGTAAATGATTTCTATGCATTGTTTTTACATCTTTTGAATTATTCTCAGGCCTTACTTTATACACTGGCAGATCATCTAGTTTGCCCACTACAATGTGAGGGAGATGGTGCCATCTTTCAGCAATCTTGTGCTTACCATGCAGTCCCAGATTTCTTAGCAATACCCGATCTCCCTCCTGGAGTTCCTGTGCTTTCACCTTTTATCATACCTTTCTTTGTTGGCCAGATTTATTTTGGCAGCCATGGTTTGAGCCAGTTAGTACGCATGAGTTAGCTGGGCCTTTAACTTTGCACATACTGTAAATAGTTGTCAGCTTGAACCCCATCAGGAGAGACCCCAAAACACACATCTACTGGTAGTCGAGCTTCTCTTCCAAACATCAGGCGTGAGGGAGAATCCAGTGGCATCACTTTTGGTGCAGTTATAAGCATGTACCAGGGTGCTAATTTGTTGGCTCCATCTAGGCTTGTCCTTTGGGTGCAGGGTGCCTAGCATATCTAGCAAAGTGCGGTTGAAACGTTCAGGCTGTGGGTCCCCTGGGGTGGTAAGGAGTGGTTCTGGACTTTCGCACTCCCACAGAGAAAGCATCTCTTTGATCAGACGACTCTCAAAGTCTCTCCCTTGATCAGAATGGATTCTTTGTGGAGCCCCATAGTGAACAAAAAAGTTTTCTACAAGTACTTTGGCCACAGTGGATGCTTTCTGGTCTTTGGTGGGGAAAGCTTGGGCATATCTCGTGAAATGGTCAGTGACCACCAGCACATTACTGATATTTCTTTGATCTGACTCCAAACTCAGAAAATCAATACAGACCAGCTCCATGGGTGCACTGGTGGTGATGTTAACAAGGGGGGCAGCCCTCTGGGGCAAAGCTTTCCTCTGTAAGCAGCGACTACAAGTTCGAATGTGTTGCTCCACATCAGCCCCCATCTTAGACCAATAGAATCTGGATCTCACCAAGTCAAGTGTTCTGTCTATACCAAGGTGCCCCATGTGGTTGTGCAAGGACCTCAGTACTGAGTCTCGAAGGCAGTGGGCAGCACTAGTTGTTGTTTGTCTACTTGTCCCCTGTCTACTGTTTCTCTGTATAACAGTTTATTGATCAGTTTCAACTTAGGACCTTCTTTGTATAACAGTGCAGTTCTCAAATCAGTGGAGCGTAATTTGGACACATCTTTTCCTGCATAGAGGGCTTCTAAAGCTGCTTTGATCATGGGATCGGGATTGAGCCGCCAGCTACTGTCATTGTCCAGCTGAGGCAGTGCACCAATGTCTATTGCAGAAAAGTGGCAATAAGCAGCAGGTATGCAATTCTCAGAGGCTCCCAAGCAATCCACCATGCAGTCCACTGCGTCCGTGGACATTTGTTCCTCCCTGTCAAACTTCGGCAGAGTGCCCGAATGTCAGGTTCTGCCAATCGGACCCAATCATTCTGGGGAACAGGCCTCAGGAGAGAGCATCAGCATCTATGTGGTTCAGACCTGCTCGATGATTGAGCATAGTCATATGTAGATAATGCAGAAAGCCACCTATGGCCAGTGGCATCCAACTTAGCTGAGGTCTGCACATAGGTCAAAGGATTATTGTCAGTTTTACTAGTATTTACGCCCCATACAAGTACTCATGGAATTGGTCAACAATGCCCACTTCAAAGCTAGGAACTCTAACTTATGTACAGGATAGTTCTTTTGGATGGGGTCAGGCTTCTACTGGCAAAGGCCACTGGTCTCAGGCCATTCTCGTGTCTTGGTACAACACAGCCCCAACCCTGCAAGCTAGCATCAGTGTGCAGGACGTAAGGTTTTCTTGGATCGGCATAGGCCAGCACTGGAGCATGGGTGATTGATATATGATCTCATGAAAAGCAGTCTCACAATCAGGAGTCCAGCAGGCCCCAAATACTTCACTCGGATGAAAATACACTCTTTCAGTCTTGAGGGACGCTGACTTTTGGTATTTTTTGTGGGTTGGGGGATACCCTTGAGTAAGGTTAAGTAAAGGGCGGATCACTCTTGAATAGTCCTTGATGAAGCGCCGATAATAACCACAGAATCCCAGGAATCTTTGCAGTTCTTTTAGATTTTGGGCTGTGGCCAGGTGGTCAAGGCCTCAACTTTACTTGGGTGGTCTCTATTCCTCGGTGGATACTATGTGTCCCACATACTTTACTGATGTTTGAAAGAATTGACACTTATCAATGGACAGTTTAAGGCCAAAGTCCTCCAGTCGGTCCAATACCTTAAATAATCTGCTCTCATGTTCCTCCAGTGAGCTGCCAAACACAATAACATCATCTAGGTATACCAGGCACTCTAGTAAGTTCATGTCCCCACTGCACTCCATCAATCGTTGAAAAGTGGCTGGGGCACCTGAAATCCCTTGAGGCATCCTCATGAATTCATAGAAGCCAAGCGGACAGATAAAGGCTGTCTTCTCACGGTCCTCTGGGGCCATCGGGATCTGGTAGTACTCACTGCGGAGATCCAGCACAGAGAACCACTTGCTCCGCTTAGGCAGTCCAAAGCATCCTGAATGCGGGCATTGTGTACTGATCAGGGATAGTCCCCCGGTTTAAGGTGCGATAATCCACACATCCTTACTGTTCCATTCTTTTCCTCACTACCACAATGGGGAAGCATAAGGGCTTCTGGATTCTTGTATTACACCAGCAGCTAACATCTCTTGCAGATGCCGTCTCACATCATCTATGTCAGCAGGTGCCAGGCGTCGAGACCTCTCATGAAATGGTCTTTTCGTCATGCAGCCGGATATTGTGCTCAGCTCCTTGCACGCATCCTACATCCCATTCCTTTAAAGAAAACACCTGGTCTCTCTGGGCAAGCTTCTCACTGATCCTCACTTTCCATTCAGCTGGCAGCGGAGTCGCCAAATCAAACAAGTCAGGCGTTACTCTGTCATTCTTCCTTGAACTCTTGCTGCTGGGTAGCACTGCAGTGTCTGCACAATGCACATTAGCCAGGATGCAACCTCTGTTTACTCGAATGTCTCTTTCAGACACATTATGAACTTGGACCACTACCCTTCTGGCATAAGCATGGGCTCTAGCGGGCAAAATACTAGAGCTTGACCAGCAGTCCCTCTGGCAATTTCCATCGCCTGGTGCATCCAACATTAATATTTATTCTTAACATCCTTTCTGATACGGACCTCTCCCTGTAAGGTACACTGGGCATTTGGCGCCAGGATCAGAGACTCAGGATCCTTCTTCCATACAATTCCGACCGGTTCCTCTGGTTCTGTTTTTTCAGCATCTCTCTGTGCCTCATAGGCCTTCTTAATTAAAGCCGGAACTCTTAAAGCTCTACTAGTCTTTGACCCCTGTTTTTCATAACACAACTGTGCCAGCCTTCCGAACATATGAGCATTTGTTCCAATCAACAAAGGGACACCATCATACAGTCCAGTGGGGGGACACACTAAGGCTAGGGTCTCTACTTGTTCGCCACTCCAGCCACGGAGGTGGGAAAGACAGCCAAATTGGATATACCCGAATAGGGGTAGGCCTTCTCACTTAACCCCCATACATGCAGTCCTTCTAATGGTTGTAAGGGTACGTCTGACAAATGCTTCTGATACCAATCCTGGAACATAATTGTCACTTGGGAGCCACTGTCTAATACAGCTCTTGTAGACACTCCATTCACCTTTACAGTGGTCTCATGGAGGGACCCACTTTCTGGACCAGTCTGGAGAGCGGTAGTGGGGGCCTGGGCAACTGACCTTGCCACAAAGGGACTTGAATTAGCATTTTGGTGCCTCACTGGGATCATGTGTGCACCTCTTAACCACTGATTTCTTCTCGAAGCTCTCCTTGTAGCCTATATGCAACTTTGTCAGTGTCTTTTGGGGACTGGCATTCCCTTTTCATGTGCCCATCTTTCCCACAATTATAGCAAAACATACTTTCTGGAGTTTGAGCTGGCCGAGGCACCACACTGGGAGCCAGGGCGGGGGTATTACTAACTGGAAACCTGGGTGCCATCTCTGTCTGCGGCGTGATAAGCATTTGGAGACATCTCGTCAGTTTCTCCACTTCCATGGTCAAGGAATTGAGTTTGGAGCTGTTATCAGCAGGAGATACATGGGTGGCTACCCCACCACCATAGCAGATGCAGTCGGATATAGGTCAGGGCCCTGCTTGCAGGCGTGGCCTTCATAAAGGGACTGTTTTGAATTCCTGGATCTCTCTCAACAGTTGCCCCATTGTGGCATATCTTTTTCCTTGTCAGAGCACTCATTGACTGTCAACCTCTGCCCCTGAACTTCACTTGATGGGTCACCCTCAGTCACTCGGGTCGTAGCCACAGCTGTTGGTGCAGGTACCTCCCGAGGTCGCCTTTTCTCAACTCCTCGAATTTCTCTCATTAACTCATCATAGGAGGGTGGGGATTCCAGTCGATTTGCCAGGCGTAACTGAAGCAACAGCAGTTCTGAGAAGGGGCAGACTTAAGGATTCTGTCCAGTCTGGTTAGGTCCAGTTCAATCGCTGGCAAACTACCCTTTCTGAGGCATTCTTGCAACAATTTTTCCAGCCGAGAGACATACACAGACAACAACTCCCCTTGGTACTGTTGTGCATTTCTTACTCTCCACCATAGGTCCTCTTCAGAATCTGGGCTCCCATACACATTCTCCAAGGCCTCAAGATAGGCCTGTGCAGTCGCTTCAGGGTTACTGGCCCGTTTAGCATGGATGGTAGCCAGGGCAGGACCTCGGAGGCTCTCACTAACCCTCTTTCGCTTTTCGCCTTCCGAGCATTGCCATTCTAGCACTTGGGGGGCAACATAGTCTATCCAGGTCTCCCAGTCATCCTCCCTTGGGGGTGGGGAGGGTGCCAGAGAAGATCCTCAACCTTCGGTAAGAGTCGTGACTAATGGCAGGTGCAGAAATAGGAGTCTGCATTGGTTCAGCCACCATTACGGGCACTGGAGCAGGAGAGGGTGTTGGGGGAGGAACACCCCAGGTGGCAAGAATAGTTTCTTCAAGTCCTCCACAGTTTTCCCTCTCCCAGCAACCATTCAGCAAATTTCTCCTCAAAAGTTTCAGATAGTGGTGGGCTGATTCCCCAGGTCTTACTGTCTTAGTTATCACTCTCCAAGCAGTGAGGCTCCCTCTGGGGTAATGGTCTGTGGCACTTTGGAGCTATCTATGGGATCCTTAAACTCTACTAGGGCCAGGAAAGTGTGGGTGAGCAGATTAGCATGCCGACCCACCACCACAGGGTTTTGTAAACCTTCCACCTTGGAAAGTACTCCTGCACAGTGTCCAATGATACCCAGGGGATGTCCAGGATAAGCATAGCATTTTGGGGTCGATCTCCTCCCCAGTACACACTCCACCAGCGGTGCACAGCCACTTCTGTCGGGGTACCCATTTTTTTCTTAACAGTGGTTCGTAAATATGGCCACTAGAGGACACACAATCCCAGCGGTGAGCATCCAAGATGTAACCCCTAGATGGCGCTATCCCAGGGGCTACTACCCCTGCCTGATTTGCCACTAACAGGTTGAGGGGCCTGGATCCAATGGCGGGTGCCTCCACCCAGAGGTCAGGGTTTGCAATAGTTAAACTAACTTGGTCACAGCCCTCTGGGACACTGCAACCCCCCTTTCTTCCCACTAGTGGCCCACATATATCAGAATTACCTTCACAGTATACACTTACCCCCAGGTCTGGTTCCGTACTGGGACCTCCTGTGAAATGAGATACAGTGCAACAATCACAGTACAGTACTTTAACATTGACAAATACCTCAGGCAGTATAACTTTGCTGAAACAAGCAGCTCTGATTTATTTAGGGGATATAACAAGGACAGGGAAATCAGGTTAATTAGCTTATCACTCTAATAATCTACCTATGGCTCTGTGCACAGCCTATCCCTATCAGTTACTGTCCCTGGGTACCCAAGCCCTAGTGGCTAGTCCAAACCGTGGCAGCTGGTAGGGGCCCTTTCACACAGAGAAAAGGAGAATTAAACAGTCAGCAGTACAGTAATTCCATTTGGATTTAATGTGGCAATTCAACAGGGAGCGACCCTGAATTAGTACTCACGACCTCCAAATAAGATAGGGTCCTTCAATGTCAGCAGGGCTCTCTTGAGGTACACAAACCTCTTCACACATCCATATAAAAGAAAGCACTATACCAGGCAGGCTGCATCTGTATCCCGATCGCAATTACTGCACAATACCCGGAGAACACACAGCAGATTCAGTTCTGACAGACCAAGTGCAATTTTCAGCAATTCCTCCAGTCTTCTACAGGGTGAGCCTGGTTTCTACTCTTCAGAGATCCTTTGATTCTTTTCACAGGACGGATTCAGTCCTAACAAGCTGCAGACCAGAACTCTGGGCCTTACACACGTTTTTTGACTAAAACTGCACACTGAAAAAGCACAGGGCTCCTTCCTTCTTCACTGCCAAAGCTCAACTGAAACTCCAACCGACAAAACCGGGCACTTCCTTTGAGTTCCTCCCAGTTCTTGACTGGATTGGCTGTCACTCACAATAGACTGCTGCTGTTGGTCCAAAAGGCACTGAAGTCTAAACTACATCTCCCAGAGTCACTGCCCATACAATCCTCTTGTGGCTGGCTCAGATTATGAGTCCAAGTTCTGATTCGTCAAGGAACCATTTTAGAGCTAGCTTACCCCACACTGATTGGTCCAGTTCAGCAGTTCAAAACTAGAATGGGGAACTAGCAGACACAGTTCTGACTGCAAAGAAAGCAGGTTAGACAAACTGTAATTTCATTATTACTCTAAATAATTTCTGGCAAACAGTTACACCTTTCAGATAGGTTCCTTTGCACTCCTAGTGACTGCAAAATGAAGTGAATTGCAGCAGCTCGAGTGGTACTCAGAGAAGCACACAGTCCCCCATACAAACTAACTATGTCTGCAAGCAGACAGCTCTTAAAGAGACAGTACCAGATGCTCTAAAAACACTCACTGAAAATGGCTTAAATGCCAAACACCATTCAGGCTTGGAGCATTCAAGCAAGCTCCTGAAGTCTTTTGGGAACCCCATTTGCAGGGGTTACATGTAACTACTGTTTTTATGAAATGTACAAAATATATGTAACAATGTCTGTATACTACTGTGTAAAATCTGTATGTCAACCTACTGTAATACTGTAACACTACTGTCCTCTCTGTGACGAGGTACCTTTTTAAACGAGCCTCTGTCTCAAAGGTTACAAATCTGATTGTACAAATAAATAAATAAATAAATAAATAACAGATATGATATATTGACTGAAAAACAAGATGCACAGTGCTGGGTTCTCGGATCCAGTCATGGACTTGGAAAATATTTGGACGGGGGCGGAGGAAGACAGTAGAACTCCCACAATCAGACATGGGGCTGAAACATCTCCCTGCACAGCTGAAGTGCCATTCTTCAGGTAAGATGACAAACTGAGGTCCTTACTGCCCATCTCTGGTCACTGTTCAGGTGGAAGTAAAGATCCCATGGCACTTACTGATGAAGAGTAGAGGAATTTTTTATTATCAAAGAAAATGTCATACACTCATCAGGAATATGATAACACTCATCAGAAATTTCAAGAAAACATGTTTTTACAAGAAAAGAAAAGAAAATTCAGTCCAATATGCCAATTCGCAGGAAATAAGAAAACATACAGTACTAAAAATCAAACAAAATACTTGTGTGATACAACATCAAGTCCTAAGGCATACTTATCTATTTACAGTGCTTCCATAAATTCCAAATAAAGGGAGTATGTAATGTCCTGTATTCTGTAAAATAAATTATTTGCAGACAAGTAGAAATGTTTTTAACCACTTCTTTCTGTGGAACTAATTTCTGCTGTATTGTGAGGGCACATCTTGTTTGCCACAAATAATGTTTATATATGGCAAAAATCAAATGAAGTATGCTCTCATGAAAAGTTCTTCACGGTCCTGAGTATAGTCCTAAAACTGCTACCTCATAGGGCAAGCTAGTGAGAAGAGGGAAGAAAACATCTCCCCGCTAGAGTATCCCAAAATTTTACACCATAAGGACAGGAAAACAGAAAATGTTCCTGTGTTTCTAGGTACCTCCTATGCTGCGAACCATGAGTTTTTTTTTATTTTCTCGATCCTAACCCTTGCCTGGCCTTCAGTGCTATTTCTATCTCAAATGTGGTGGCCATCTTTTTTTTCTTGAGAAAAAAATAAATAAAACATTCATAAAATAATTCTGGTGGAACTAAAAAATTTTACCACCAAATTAAACTGGAAGATGCCTAGAATATTTTATATGGTAAAAAGGTACAGTCACATTTTTTGTCAATTTTCATTGTACTGCTACTTTAAAGTTCATACAACTAATGACTGTACTACAAAGTTATAACACAGGTATTCATCAACACCCTCTTACATTGGTACATCACAGGTGGCACAATAAGTAATGTTAGTAGTAAGGCTACTACAGTAAGCTTATCAACTACACATGGCTTGGCACTAAATCAGTCCAAAAGAAGTCAAGGCTGAAGTTTCTGCCAAGTAATCTGGCTTGGTGCCCTCGATCCTAATAAGGGTACAAGGAAATGCTAAGTGTGTGAAGTGCATCAAAGTGTGACACTTAGCAGTGTCAGTGGCTCAGTAGGTAGCACACTTGCTTCTGAGGCTGGGAGATCAGAGGGCTGTGGGTTCAGTTCCCACATCTGGCACTTGAGTTAATATCCCAATACTGACACTGTGGTGCAGCATCAGAGGGGTGCTGCACTCCTGAGGTGCCGTCTTTCAGATGAGACATTAAACCGAGGCCCCATTCACCTGGATTGGTGGTAGTTCAGGAGATGTTAAAGATCCCATGGCACTTTAAGAGTAGGGGAATTTTTTATTGAAAGCATAATAAATTATATACAATTCAGTATTACATCATACAAAATCAAAAAAAGGAAAAATCAAGAACATAAATAGTATTATTTCATACTGTAACCCCAAACATAAGAAAAACATTATAACCAACCCCTCCCCACCCCACCCCACTAAAAGAATAGGGGAATTTTTTATTGACAAAATATAAAAGCATGATACATCCAAACAATAATATAGCACATGAAAGCATTAAAACTAGGAAAGAAATAAAATATGTATTACATCATACATATAAACAAAAAGTAAACAAAACGGAGTATCTCTACCAGGAAACAGAAAGAAGAACAACATAAACGAATAAGGAACATCATACATCCAAGAAAAACAGTTGGGAAAGAGCTGCAAAACCAAAAAAAATATAGCAAACACCCCTCTTCCCCTCATATGAAAAGAATAGGAAAAATGTTAGGTGAAATCATAGCAAAACAAACATAAAGCAACAAGCCATCATGAAAATCCAGAAAAAAAGAAAAAAAAAAAACAGAACATAAAAAACATTAGGTCATACAGTAGTCCCAAGCCGAAAGAAAACAACATAAACCAACCCCTTCCCCCTTCCCACTGACCGAGTAGGGGGAATCATAATGGAATAACAGCAAAACCAAAAAAATACAAACAGATGTAAGCCACCAAAATTAGGGGCCCAAAACAAAACTGACTACCACCCCCAAACCAAAACGAAACACAGACAAGATCAAGCAGCACAAAGCCACTCACATGAAGCCCAATAGAGCCGGTATGTATCACAGGGCAGAGAAGCTCGCGCTCTATCTTGAATAGAGTGGAGATCTGAAAAAATCTGATTCATAATATGAGTACTCGTATAAGATTTCTGTTGCAACAACTGAGCGCAATGGGCCTGCCATAGAAAAAAACCTACAGAGGGCAAAGACAAAATGGAGGGTACTAGGATAATAATGAGAAAGGGAGGCAGGAAACAGCCCATACACAAGAATATCATACGAAATAGATGGAAGACATTTTACCTTCCATTTATGTAGCCAACGTGTCCAAAAATCCTTACTAAAAGGACAATCCAAAAAAAAAATGAGCCATGGTTTCAATTACACCTGGATAAGTATCTCTAAAACACATACGCTCCTCCAAAGACTTATGCAGGTGATTACCATGCACCCCCAACGCACCCCCAACCTCCCATGGCACGACAACCAAGTAACATCCCATAACCCTACAGGAAGTCTAGGGTCAGTAAGCTGGCGAAAAATCACAGCAGTATCCAATTCAGTACCAAGAGCATTCAATAACCTAGGGGTATCTGAAAAAGAGGAAAGCAAAACAGTATGATACAATTGCTTCCTAGACTGAGACTGCAGAACCTGAGGGGTCAAGTGCCATTGCCAGATTTTAAGAAAAGTGGGAAACAAGAAGGAGGGAATATCAAATGTCCTAAAATTCCGAGGGACTTCCGAAGGAGGACTAAGCCATTTTGCACACAAAGGAGTCACCCATTCAACCAAACAGAAACCAAGGGACAGGGGAGACTGCAACAGAAAAAACAAAATCTTCAGAAACAGGCAATGAAAAAACCCACAGGATTCAACATCCGAACACCTCCCTGATAATGATCATGATATAAAATAACCCACTGGACAGGATTCAAACAAGAACCCCAAAAACCTTGAAAAAAATCACTATTAGCTTTGGCTTCCAAAACAAAAGGAAGAGGGAAAACAGTAGCCACGAGTAAAAATAAAGCACGAACCAAAGTCTTCAAAAGCAGAACATATTTCTTCTTGGCAATAGGCCAGCCCTTCCAAGAAGTAACAAATCCAGAGACCTTTATCAATTGCCAAATTCCAGTTATACAGAGAATCATCAGGACTGCCAAAATACAGACCCAAAATTTTAAGAGGACCAAAAACAACAGGAATCCCAGCCACAGAAGTAGTAGTAGAAAAGGGCACAGAGCAGGGAAAGATCTTAGCCATACTTTTATAAAAATTCAATTGAGAACCAGAAAGAGAACTAAAGTCAGAAAACAGACATGTGAAACCCGAAGCAGAAAGAGAGGACGTGGTACAAACACTTAAATCATCAGCGACACAAAAACAGTAGTTACAAGTGACCACCTGGAAGGAACAAGGGAGGATAGCAGGACAGGAGCTCAACTTAAGTAACAAATGGTCAATCTAGAACAAATACAAAAGGGGACTTAAAGGACAACCCTGCCACACTCCCGTTTACTCAAAATGCAGCACCAGGAGGATGATTGACATGAAGGTGATCCAGGCAGTGTTATATAAAGCTCAAGCCAGAGACAAAACCAGAAGGAATATGGTAGTGTGCCGAAACAGAAAACAAAAATGAAGGCTCCACCTAATCAAAAGTATTTTCTTGATCCAAAGAAAACAATACAGCCCTACTTACATCAGTACAAGAATACACCACATCCCTAAGATAAGACAAAGTATGTAGCATAGAACGACCCAGGATAGCACAAGTCTGAGCTGTAGAAATAACAACGTCTGCTATAGGCAGGAGCCGCCCCAAAAGAATGACAGCCAGAATCTTATAATCCACATTAATGAGGCTCAAAGGTCTCCAGTTCTGTAAATCAGAACGGTCGCCTTTTTTTATAAATCAAAAGCAAAATAGCATCCGAAAAATGTCGAGGGACTGAAAATGAAGCCAAGACGTCATTAAAAACAATAGTCAGAGCAGGGGCAAAAAAAATCAATGAAAGAGTCGTAAAGCTCAGCCATCAAACCATCCAACCCCGGAGAAGTACGCTGTTTCTGTTTCTTAATAGCAGTCATCGTTTCCGAAACAGAAATGGGACACACAAGAGCAAGCAGCAGGTCCTCAGAAACCTCAGGAATGACCAAATCAGAAAGATACTCAGCCGGATCCAAAACAGACGAGACAGTACCAACCATCCCTTCCACATGGGATTGTACAATGTGCTTCAAAAATGGAAGAGAAGTATGGTGCACTCCTGTAAAGGGGATCAACCAGACCGGCAATAATCGTGGAAGAGATCCTATTGGAACAACTCCTATTAGGATCATATGCAGCCTTAGAAGCCTGCATGCCACGCGATCATACTGATATTGTTCCATAACAGATTTCAAAGCCTGAAGTTGGCTGGAAAGATCAAGATGAGATTCAGAAGCCCTAGAATAAGTATCCAAAAGCTGCGCTGACAGAGGTGGGAATACCGAAAATAAGTAGAGTGGGACCGAGATCTGGCAGATTTGATGAAAAAACGATGAAGGTCAGTTTTAGTATCCTCCCACCAGAGGATAGAAGAAACTCTAGCTCGTAACACATCCAGACAACCCTGAGAGATAAGAGAATCAGTCAACAAAGAACTAGTCAACTTCCAATGTATACAAGAAGCAAACGGGTAAGGTCCAGTACTAGGAGAGCAGAGCAAAGCAACTGCCAAATTATCCGACATCTCACAGGGAATTTCAAAAGCCTGGGAGACCGAAACATTCCTGGAAATGAAGAAAAAAATCAATCCGTGTTGCAAGAGCTCCTTATAAAAGTTTTGCACCCCTGAGAGAACAGAGGTATAAGCATCCACTAAATGGGCTGAAAGAAGGATTTTAGACAAGGTAGTGGCATCACTAAAAAGCTTGTGGGCATTACTAGGTCTATCAGAAACAGAAAGACCACAATTGAAATCACCCAAAAGTAAACTTGGCAGTGGTAAATAATTAAGTTTGGATAGCAAGAAACAAGCAGACCGTGCACGCAACACTCATGGTGCATAAGTATTAATCAAATGAAAAGGAACAAATCAAAAGAACCATCAGTAAGGAGAACCTCCCCGAAACACATCCAGAAGTCTGAAATCTTAAACTGATGGCCAAAAACAAATGCCCACCCCATCATAGAGATCCTCCCATGCGATCAAAAGTAGGGGCCCCACAGTCCAACGATGTCTCACCTGTGCAACCGCAAACCTAGATTTAAGCCTGGTAACCTGAACAAAATAAACATACTGTTTCAAGGAAAGCAAGAAACCAACAGTAGAAAGCTGTTTACGGAAAGATGTCATATTGCACGCATTCAAAGTGCAGCACTGCAGAACAGGCTGCTGAGGCATGGGCAATAAAGGTCAAAAGAGATGCAGAGAACTGCAGTGGGTGTCGGGGCAGGAAAAAAAAACAACAATCTGACCAAAACAGAAAGCCCACAAAAAGGAACCCTCAAAATCACCTATGAGGAACTGCTCTCAGCATCTTTTCCAACCGTGGAGTTTCTCTACAGATTCAGAAGAAAGGTCCATATGAGAGGAAGAGGCACGAGAAGAATCAGAGTCCTCTGCACCTTCAGTATCCCCCATTGTCTTCTTTTAGATAGCAACTGGAACTTATTTTGAGTAATAACAGTAGTAGCAGGGGCATGAGACTCAGACTTACACTTACCCTTCCCACATTTAGTAGAAGGACAGTAACAAAGGGCAAATCAGTTTGGGGTGGGGAGGCATAACATTCATCAAAATCGGGACCAGAGAATGGATAGCAGTAACCACAGGAGAAGCCTAGGCAGACTCCAGAACCAAAGTAACAGCCTGAAAGGGGCTCCTTGGGGGAGAAACTGAGGGACACACAAGGTCCAGATCAGTAGTAGGCACTGGGTCGGTAGGCACCAGAGAGAGCTCCTGCTGCCGCTTCTGGGCCTGTAACTGGGAATCAGAGATAATGGTAGAATGGTCCCGGGGGACCCTATCAACCCTATTATGTTCAGCTCAGGGACATTCTGGGTAGTTATGACTGCGATCCTCACACAGATTACAAAACTGAGCATTAGGACAACCCAAGCTAACATGGCCATAAACAAGGCACAAGGTGCATCTAGGCTGATCACAAGTGTAATTCAGGTGAGTCTGAGAGCCACACTTATGACAGGTGTGAGGCTGTCCAGGGTAGAAACAGATACCCTATCCCGACCAATGTAAAAGCTACCAAGAATATGCAGAACCCCGCTCAGTTTGTCTTAAGCTGAACTTTAATCTTCCAGTCACCCATCCACACTAAATCTTCATCAGAAATAGGAGGGAGAATCTATCAGATCACATCTTTGATGAAGCCCAAACTGTACATCATGGATATTTACTCCTTCACTACAAAATAATAAAGCAAGTACTTCCACCAAAGGTTTAGTAAGGGGTATGATTAAGAAAGAGGCCCAAATCGGAGTGTTCATACTGACAAAACCAGTTCATACTGACAAAAACTGATACTGGATGATAAGGTCCACTCACCCAACTTCAAAAATAAGTCAGAGTATTCTTAAATTCAATCAACATGTTTTAATCAGATATCTTTCAGTTCAACAATAATAGCCGACGTTTCGGGAAAACCCTTCATCAGGACACTGGTCTATTCTAAAAAGTATTTTTCCAAAAAATACACGTTATACAACATAAATATTGATTTTGAATACATAGAAAACATTTTAAACGAATTCTAAAATTAAAATATTTGAGTCAAGAATTTTTCCAGAGTCTGAACAGTCTTGAAACTAACATCGTACACAGTTTCCCCTTTGATATGAATGAAGGCAAACAATGCTGAAGGGCTAATTCCCAGAGAGTCTCTAAGCATACCTTGGAGAACAGTACGGCGTGTGGGGGCTGCAGAAGAATCACCTAGAAACTTCAGTCGAACTACATTTTTCCGCTGAGCGGGTTCCCCAACAGATTTAAACAAATCAGACATTTTGAAAGAAGGAGTCGAGTCCTCATGGACAGGAGCAGAAGGAGAAGATTGGTGAGCAGGAGAAGCACAGGATTCTGTTGGTGCCTGTGACTGGACCACGATGTCCAAAGAGTCAGCAGCATTCTCAGTAGCAAGCAGTGGAACAGAAAGATCTGTCTCAGGTTCCACAAGAGGAGAAGATCAAGTAGAAACCAAAGATGGAGCAGTAGGAAAAACATCCACAGGTAATCCAATAATAGCAGCAGCAGAAGCAGGACTAGGTGAAGTCCAGGGCTTCCCATCCTAAGATTTCTGCCATCAAGCAGCACACAGAGCAGCG
Organism: Neoceratodus forsteri; assembly: GCA_016271365.2. Taxonomy (NCBI): domain Eukaryota; kingdom Metazoa; phylum Chordata; order Ceratodontiformes; family Ceratodontidae; genus Neoceratodus; species Neoceratodus forsteri. The sequence continues at coordinate 246,763,922 of CM057451.1, forward strand.
TCTGGAGACCAAGTAGCACTTGATTCAACAGCGGTTCTCGAGGTAGGTCTAAGGTGCAAATGGGAGGGCAGGGGAAAAGGAAAATCAGCAGGGAGGGTTTCAGAGGCCTGTTGAAGTGGTGTCTGAGAAGCAGAAGACACAGAATAACTGGCATCAGGCAAAGTGTCTTGTGTAGAAGCATCATCACAAATCAACCGTAGAATGAACTGTTTATGCTGAGAGAACATCTGTTGCAACACAGCATCAGGAATCACAGCAGCTTCATGGCTGTCCCGTTTAGCAGAAGTCTCCATGTCAGATAAACCAGAAGGAACAGTAGAATCCTTATCAACAGCAGAAGCAGAAGGAAACACACGTCAATTTGAACTTAGAAGCCTCAGAAGCAGGAACACAAACAGGCTCAGACACCAAGATAGGATTCAAAGGCAGAGCACAGTCTCCACCACCACCTCCACCTCCCTAGCAGGAACATCGGCCATCTTGGAGTCACCAACAAAGGGTCCCCTGCTCACAGGAAGCAGAGTAGAGGAATTTTCCTGGTGTCCTGGCCAAATTTCCCTCATTCACTAAAAATACCACCAACAGCCTAATCTGGTTCAATTTCAGTTGCTTACCTTCTGTATCCCTCTCCGGGTCGCCCCTGAAAAAGGGACTTCTAGGCCCAGTGGGCTTACCGGTCAACAAAATTCAACAAACAAACAAACTTGTATTAGGTCTAGACTAAAGAAAATGAAAATTACATACCTATCATAATTCTTGATCTTCCTGTGTCTTCACCGTCTCATAACTGGTGGTGTGGCTGGAGTGCAGCACCCTGTGGGAGCTTTTTCTTTTAGTTAGGGAGAGGAGCTGGCACCAGTGGCGCCACCCACATGGCTAGTGCACTGCGTGGCGCTCGCAGGTTGGCCAGAAAAGGCCATTGGCTCCTCCTCCACCTCAGTTCTGCTTGCCAGAGAGACAGGGGAAAAACCAAAGGGAGAGAGAAAAAAATGAGAGTGGGGCAAGGGAGCCCGAGGGACAGCATAAGGAAAAGATACAAACTGTAATAGGCCGACCAGATGACAGAGGAGGAGGAGGAGGAGGATCTGGGAGGGTATTGGACAAAAGGCCCCAGTCCCTGGATGGCCATATGGACAGGAAAAGAATAAGAAGAAGGGGAGAGAGAAAGAGAGAGAATGGGAGGAAGAGAACGGAAGGGAAGGAGGGACCCAACTAAGCATCTGGAGAGACACAGAGCCTTGAGACCAGGAAAAATGCCTCCAGAGGCAGGCAAGCAGCTAGGCTGTAGGCAGTTGCTACAGGATCTGCAGTCCAGTCTATCATCCCCTTCCAGGGATAGCCTTAACGGCCATGGAAAAAGGTCCTCCCTCCTTCCTCCAACCCCCTATTGGGTGGAAAATCCACCTCGGTAAGGAATCCTCACTCCTCCCTCCGGTTACTGTTTTCAAAATGAAAAACCCACAGGGTTTGGGGGGGAGGAGAGAGAATCTTGCCCGATTAATAACATCTCTCTCCCAAAAGGGGAGGGAAATAGAGGAAGTAGAGAAGTAAGAAGATAGGGAGGTATGGGGAAGGGATAGTCCCTGCCAGCCCCTTTCCCCCCATCCCAAGGGACCCCAAAAGAGTCAGCACAGCCCAAAGGAGCGAGCTGACCTCGAAGATCCAACCCAGGACAAGGGAAATGGGCCCAGGAGTCCCCATCTCAGTTCAGGTTCAGAGGAATTACTAGCCCTCCTCCCAGGAGTACCGCCCTCCAGTTCCTAGAATAAGGCAGGGCCCTAAAGGTACAGAGAGGGAGACCCAACTGGATCCCCAAGGAGGAGAGTCAAGCAGGAGGAGGCATCGCTCAGGGATTAGGCCTTCTGAAGGAAAGGTGGGTGGGATTCAGTGATGAATGGTGAAGATGCACATGAAGATCAAGAATTATGGTAGGCATGTAATTTTCATATCTTCCATAGGCGGATTTAGAAAGGGGGCTAAGGGTGCTATAGCTCCTCCATCATGGAGCTCCTCTATTAGTAACACACTGTGCTGCATTCTTAATTGGTATACACCAATGCCTCCATGAAAGCCACATGAGCCACATGGGTCTCATCTGTCCTCCAGTGTCCTGGTAGTGCAGTAAACAACCATCCCCACCCACATTACATAGTTGATCCCCTCTCAGAAAAGCTAGTCTCCAGCATGAATTTCTTACTAACTTTCATCCTGCGCCATGTGGTCAGGTCCCAGCACTGTGGCAGCAGCTGATCTTGCCTTGGTGAGCCTGAGCATTCGCTCTCTACTTCTGTAGGCTTGGTGCAGCCTTTGTTCAATGCGCAGGGGTGGTTCATGCGGGGGGCACAGCACAGCAAAGCAGAGTGGACCTTAACAATACAGATCTCAACCAGGTCACCTGGTGCTCACTGCTATTGATTTGCTGTTGCGTCCAGTAGTGGATGTGGTTAGCAAGGGACACCTTCTTTAAATGTCTGGGCTGCTGAAACAAGAGTGAGCTGTAATTCATTCACTTGGAAGATTAATGTTGGAGCAAGAGAGGAACGAGTGTACTACTAAGGAACAGAAAGAGAGAGAGAGGATCCCACAAGTGAAGAGCACAGCCCGGGGTTTCAGGCGGAAGCAGTCCAGTAATGTGGGGTTGGTGTGGCCTTGGTAAATCAGCACAAGGAGTTGGAGTGAGGTTCAGGTCATCTTCCAGTAGCGAGTTACTGCCCCCATTTCCATAGTGTAGCACCCCGCTCCGTCAGGACTGGATCCCTGATCCCCTTAGCCCACCACAGCCAGCCGCTGATTAAATTTAACTGGGAACTGCACTGCACAGAATACGCAACCAATGAGTGCATATTCAGAACAGTGCAGTTCCCAGATTGTGCAGTCGGTGGCTGGCCGTGGTGAGCAGAGGTTTGTGCCAGTCGCTGGCACGGGAGGAGGGGGTGCGAGGAGGTGGGGGACTATACTATGGAACGAGGGGGCAGGGGTTATTGTCGATGGTGGCTCTTGCTGTGTGACAGGGGTGGGGGGTCCTTCCGCTTTGAAGACAGAGAGGATACTTGTGTTAGGGCTACGGATCATGCAGGGAGTGGGGTCCTGGCACACCAGCGGGGATCGTTCTGTGCCCATAACGTGAATGTGGATCAGGCAAGGGGGTGGTATACTTGGCTTTTCGGGGTGTTTTACTGCAGTCACAGCCTGTCTGTGGCTCAGGCGATGGGGGGCACATAGCCCCGGTGCATCCGGCTGGGTGCAGGCATGCAGATGAGTCCATAATGGGCATGCATGAGGGTTGTTTGCACCATGCATGCTTAATGGGCTTATTTGTATACCCTGGCTGAATATCGCTTTTGGGGGATCGGTGCATCTGGGATGCAGCAGAGAATCCCCCATAGATGGTATTCAGCCCATTCCTGAGATGCTGGCGCACTGGCAGTCGCCACCATTTGGCGCGCGCCCGCCTGGTCTGCAATATTTATACAGGATGCACAGTCTGCTTGCTCCAGCATCGGTTTGAATATTACAGTCAGTTGCGCTGGCCTGTCTTGTCGGGCAGCACATCTGGTTGCGCCAGATATCTCCCCACATCCAATATGGGGCCTAAATAACTTAGTTTCAAAAGCTAGTGGTGGGGGAAATGAAACTAATAAACAGGAACCGAGGAACTAAAGTCAGAAACATTCCCTGTCTTTTAGATCTTTCCAAGATTTCCAAACTTGGACCTGATTCCAAGTTATACTCATTTTAGCTTCTCAATTTTTCCAAGTTTCCAAAGAGTAGTGGAATTTCCCAGTGCCCAGCCAAATGCTCCCACTCACTATTCCACCAAGAGGTTCACCTAGTTCAGTATCAGTCTGCAATCGGTTTTGCCCTCTCTCAAGGAAGAGGCTAAAATGGAAGTAGTTCCTAGCTTATTCTGGACAACCAAAAGAAAATAACGTAGAAGATAGGTAGTCAAGATGTAACTGAAGCGTTGTACCTTTTCTTCATCCAGTGCTGAAACCAGAACAGAAGCTCTTTTGAGGCGTTAGTTGTCAGTACTTTGCTTTGCTAGTGCTTCTTTCTGAGCCACATTTCACTGTACCACTGCTGCAGTGTTTGCTGGTGTTCTTCAATCTGTAGATCAAGCACGGAACGTAAATAAGTTCTAATACATTGACTTGTATTTAACTAGAGAAAGCAGTACAGAAATGAAAATTACGTACTCTACCGTAATTTTGATCTTCTCTGTATCTTCACCATTCATTACTGCTTGATAGTGCCAGAGGCGCGCACTCCGCCACGGAGATTTTTTTCAGTCGGCCCAACGGCACTGCCCCTGAGAGCGACGCACCGCGGCCATGCACGAGGCGTACAAGGGTGCCGCAGACCTCCTCCATCTCAGTTCTGTAGTCAAGAGGCGAAAACAAAGGGTAAGGAAAAGGAGAGCGAGGCAAGAGACCCGAGGGACAGAAAAAGGAAAAGATATAAACTGAAAAAGGAATAAGCTGGTAGAGAACAGACAGAGGAGGGAGAATTCCTACCCTAAGGGACCGCAGGGCCTCCCTTCTGGGGCGGCTCCAAGGGAGGAACAGATAGAGAGAAAGAGAAAAGGAATAAGAAGAAGAAGAAGAAGAAAGGGAAGAAAACAAGGTATGCTGAGAGGGGAGAAATGGAAATTATGTACTTACCGTAATTATTGATCTTCTTGGACAGTCTCCATCACTCATTCACACTAGTGGGATAAGCGCGGAGGTACTAGGACCAAGCAGGAGGCAAAAATTTTCCCTGAAGGTCGGCGCGAGGCGGACCGCACATGCAGCAGCACCACTAGACTGACCTCGCACCTGTGTAGGCTATCTCAGCGCCGACCTCCAACTGCCTCAGTACCTTCGACCAAGCAGATGCAGCATAACTAATAAGAATAACTCATTCTGAGTTTCTGGGCCTGAGAGGGCCCAGATGGCCTTTGTAAGAAAGGTCAAAGAACAATGTCTTCACAGTCCGAACCATAGGCCATGAAGACCAGGAAAGAAAAACGAGTGAACCCAGGGGATGATGGGTGGGCGTGTGAATGAGTGATGGAGACTGCCCAAGAAGATCAATAATTACGTGAGTACGTAATTTCCATATCTTCCTGGACTAAGTCTCCATCACTCATTCACTAGCGGAGAGTACCAAGCTAAACCCGCAACCCTGAGTAGGTGGTAGGAGATAGGGTTCACCCAGAAAGGACGGCCAAGGACTGTCCTGTTAATAAAAAGAGCCATCTTGTAAAGAGCATCCAGAACATGCTGACAAGATAAGTGCTCAAGTTGTAACTCACCACTTTGCAGACGACTGCAATGGGCACAAAATTAAACTCTGCCAGGAAGCCGCAACCATCAGAAAGAGGTGAAACCCAGACTCACAATTTGATAGAGGACCAAAACTAAGACATGTACTAATCTAATGTAAAGGACCCTCAGGAACTGCAAGAGCCGGAGGTAATGTCTACAGGTTCAGGGTAGACCGTAAAAGCGGAGACGGAACCTCCACTACTAGTATGGCTGACCTGCAAACAACAGGTCCAGGAGCACTTGAACCCCTTACCTGGTGAGCAAAGAAGGTCCAGGTGGGGTTAGCTCATCAAGGAAAATGGTTTTTACTAAGTCACTGAAAACTTCCTGATACAAGGCGAAGCACAACTTAGAAGCCTCTTGTGGTGGTCTAGCAGAATCAAATCCTAGTCACTGCATATTCCAAAAGGGAATCATCCTGCCCCTGTGTGTATAACTGTAGCAGCAGTCTCTGAACTCAGGGAAGAAAGGAAAAAGTGTAGAGGAGAACGTGTACACTGTGGAAAAAACATTTCACAGAAAAAACGGGCTGGATTTGTAAGGCAAATAGAGGCAGATGTGCGTCGAGGAGGGACACAGCAGGACCAAGTTAGGTTAACCCATTCATTGAAGTGACTGAATAGCGGCAGAAGTGGCTCAATGCGGTGAGACACTTACTCCGCCTTCCTGAAGGGAGTAGTAAGAACTCTAGATAGCTTTGTTGAAAAAATCACCGCTCCATCATGCAGCGAAGAGGATAGCTTTGAGTGCTACTGGCACGAATCAGTGCACAGGAACTGAAGGTGTGAATATTTGAGAAGCTACCTCAGAAACCTACTTGACCTATGGTCAAGAAAGGAGCATGTCGTCTGTTAAGTTGAAGCAAGCATGGAAGTAGGAATCTAAGTTCTGACTCGCTGAAGAGTCACTTCTGTTGCTGCGAGGCTCTGATCAAGAGAAGAAAGCCTGATTAAAAAACAAAAAGGGACTAGCAGACTGATTAGATGCCTAGGTTTTGGAAATATCTCAGAATAAGAGAAAATTCTCTAGAGAAAAGAGGTGAGCTACACCACCGCTGGATCGGACTGCCCAGGGGTAGAAGAAATCAGGTACTCTTTACTGAAGTTTAGAGACGACCGCCTCAGTGTTGAGGTGGAACCTGACCAGATCCAAAGTGTGGTATCGGAAATTCGAACTAGGCCCTGTGCTATGATAATTTGACCTTTTCTTTTTATTAATTATCATTAGTCCGAGCCTGACAAGGTTGTTGGCTGCTATTTGGCAAGGATTGCCTGATACAGAAATGACAAGGATGTCATCCTCTGAGGAGCAGGAGGAGCCTGAGGATCCATAACTGAACTCTTGAGTGGACTAATAATAGCTATACAGATGTTAACCACCTGTGCCGAAGCAGCCACCAGAGGGGCAGCATCAAAAGAGGGCTGTATACCCCTATCAAAAGAGCGTAACAGTCTGTGCGGCTGCTGACCACTGAATTAGAATGTTCCACAGAGTGTAATTGTCTTGACGACTGAAAGAGTCTAGACGCAGAGATATATGGTCCACAGATCCAGTTTGAACTCTGTGGTGGACCCCATAAATGAGGAACTACTGAAAAGAGCTTCCATCACAGACTCTGATGATAGAGAGGGTGTGTCTTTCAGTATATACAATAAGTCATCCGCTGTATTACTGACCAGAAGGACAGGGAGAGACTCATCTAGATGCACTTCTACCCACAGAAGGACCCCAAAAAGAGGTCTAGGACAGAGTCACTAGAGACTCCGCCACCAAGAAGGGTGTCGAAGAGCTTGGCACCACGTAGGGAGCTGAGAAAGTGCTGAGCGGAATGAGAGATTCCGCTGACAGAACAGAACAGAAGAGTCCCATCAGCGGAAAACCGCTGGATGATGAGACCTGATGCAGACTGCCACCCACTAAGATGTGTGGAAAAATAATTTGCAGAATAGGACTTCATTCCATGGAAACATCCCACCATAAGTCCTGCAGAAGAGGTCTACAAGCGGAGTCTTTCCCTAGTTCTGTCAGGACAGCACCAACTGGCACCCCTGCGGCACCAGCATCACTTGTGGCACAGGAGGGCACCAAGCAGTACCTATGCCAACCTGGGAGGCACCTAAGGGCACCCACAGCAGAACCTGCAGGTATCCTCGGCACCAATGGCAGCAATGGCATGCAAGGGCACCCCTGACGCCCATGGCACCCATGGCACCCAAGAAATACATGGCATCCATGATACCATGGCACCCAAGAAACCCATGGCACCCATGGTACCATGGCACCCAAGATATCCATGGCACCCATGGGCACCCATGCCACTCATGGCACTCATGGTACCCATGCCACCCGCAGTACCACCTGCGGGTGCCCGGCACCACCCGCAGGTGCCTGCAACACCCACAAGCACCCTCGGCATCTGTGGCACCATGAAACACCCACAGCACCGCTAGCAGCGCTGGCAATGAAGGCAACAATGATAGCACCCACGGCGCTGCAAGAGCCCACGGCACTGAGCACGGCGCCGAGCCATGGAGTCCTGGTGCCGACTCAAACATCAGCGGCGCCACCTATGGTGCCAATGCCAAACCAGTGGCATGGCGCCGAACCTGCAGTGCCACCAAGGTGTTGGGACAGGCCAGGAAAACACCATGGAAAAGCCAATGGAAAAGATGGGAGAAGGAGAAAGGTGCTGCCCTGCCGCCTCAGCATGGAAAAAGAAGACGGGGTAGGCACGAGGAGTTGACACGATGGTGAAGGCACCAAGAGGGCACTGCGCCATTCTGATCCAATTGACTTGTCTCCGTCCAACGGCCCAGTCCGGAGGCCCCAAAACAGGAACACAACCAGGAAAAAGGAAAGTCAAACCCCTGCTCCAAAGGAGCGCCCAGAGATGAAACTGCTCACTGGAACTCCAACGAGGATAGAGATGGAGTCTGGAGTCGGGTTATGGCGTCAGTAGGAGCAGGGCCAAGGGGAACCCACGAAAGTTGGTTCAGGCCTATCACCCCTACCAATGAACAATCCTGGTGCTGATATACCAACGGGCAACCTCAAGCAGCACCGATTCTTCTTCCCCAAATGAAGAAGAAGAGCTCGAGGCTAAGCAGAGCCGGATGCCCGGCAACGCCAGATTCGTGCTTGGGTGGACTGTCCCCCAAGCACAGGACTGTCCACAGTCAGACCCCCCATTACTTAACGGTGGCGGACGGCACAGCCTCTGCCATAACAATTTTCAACGAAGTCTTCCTACCGTCACCCACCGTTTAAGGACGACTCCATTGATGGCAGGAAAGAATTTCTTTTTCTTCATAATCTTCTTTTTCATAAAATAAAAAATGACTACTAAATAGTTAAATTAAACAGTTAAATTAAACACTAAAAGCTGTTGTCGTATAGATGAAAACTTTGACTCCAGCAGACAAGTGACGTCGACATCCAAGCGCACTCGACGGCGAGAGAAAAAGAACTGAGGCGGTTGGAGGGTCAACGCCGAGATAGCCTATACAGGCACAAGTCAGTCTTGTGGTGCCACGCATGCACGGTCCTACCTCGGCGCCAACATTTCAGAACTTTTTGGCTCCCGCTAGGTCCTAGCGCCTCCGGCGCTATCCCACTAGTGTGAATGAGTGATGGAGAATTAGTCCAGGAAGATCACTGCCCATAGATGCATTGGTTGAGAGGCTTATAAGCTCAGAACCAAAACAAGTGAGCAAAAATCCCTCCTGATAGGACTGAGAGAAGGTTCAGCTGAACCGCCTGTACAGATTGGACAAGGGCAGATTCTCTAACCTCCCAACATGCCAATCCCCTACACTCTAGCTGAGAGCTCACAGACTGCCCGGCAGAAAATCTGTTCTGGAAAGAGAGCGCCCAACTAGGAAGGGGATTAAGCCCCTTAGCACCCTGTTAAGTGCTAATACAGAAGTGTATGGGGAGGGGGTTAAGCACTACAGAAGGCAGCTTTGTATGAAAGGATAGAGTGGGAACTCAATCAGACTCCCTGAAGGCAAGGCAAGAACAACCGCTCAAGGCTAAAGAAGTGCCAGAAGCACCAGCCAGAATGATCTGACAATAATAATACCTGCCGGGGGAATCTAAATTTTTGAGGCCGAGCCAAGGGGGTGGTCTCTTAAGCTGTGAACTGAGCAACGTGGTTAAGGGGCCCAGAGGTCACCACCTAGGGACAGTCAGAAAGACTTCCCTCAGAATAGGTGAAAAAGCCCCTACTTGTTCCTCTTTACCTTGAGGAAAAAAGATCCATTCAAGAAGAACGGAAAACAGAATGATATTTTTTTTGGCATAAAGGCCAAAGGAAGGGTAAGGAATGAGACGGGAGAGGGAGATGCCACAGTAGGAGGCCACTGAGGGGAAGGTGGGCGGGTATCAGTAATGAATGGTGAAGATACAAGGGAAGATCAAGAATTACGGTAGGTATGTAATTTTTATATCTTCCCTTGTCAGTCTTCACCATTCATTACTGCTTGGGTGAGTACCAAGCTCCCCCCCAAAAAAGGGGAGGGATAAGAAACCCTGAGGGAGCAAGACCCCCAGCCTCCTGTTGGTGAGAAACAGAAGGGGAAGACCCTGGGCTAATCAAGAGAGAAGCCTATGGGGGAGAAGAGCTAGGAGGTCCCGAGGCCGGGAGAGGCGGAGGAAGCCCTGCAGTCTCCTAGCTCTGGAGGAAAGAGATGGGTCCCCTGGAAAGCGGAGCAAATCACCCTACGCCGGGCCAGGGGTGACAACCTTGATAGACGAAGCCATGCCATCCATCTAATACAGATCGCTGTCCCTGCAAGCCTGGAAGCCGCCTCATTAGCATCATAAGATGCCCTTGCTTGGTGTCTTGCCAGCTCCAGGCCTATAGCAGAGACGGCAATAGCTTGTCTGCTTTGCTCCGTGTCAAGCATTGATGCTAAGATCTGGGAAAGCATCGACCACAAATGCCTACCGTAGGCAGCATGGTGGGTCTGATGAGATGCAATGCATGACATCGCACGAGAGGAAGAACACACTCTTCACCCCCACTGGTCAAACTGTAGAGAATCTGAGTCCAGTGGACGGTCGTGCGCCAGGCGGCGGTGCCCGGAGGGAGTCTCTAGGTATGCCAATCCCGAGAGTGAATTGGGGAGAGTAACTAGAGATTCCGATGGGGCACAATACCTACATTGGCAGTCTGCCTGGGCTGGAGAAAGGGCGGCTGGTGACTGCCAGGAACGGATAGACGCCTCCTGGAAGGGAATAGGCCAGGATAGTACCACCAAATGCTGGGCACTGAATTCGCCGAGGATTTCACGTGTCTCCCATTCAGTACTGTCTCACCTAATATAGGAAATCTGAAGATCCCTCACCATCCTCGAATCGATGATATTCAGTGAAATCAGCATCGGAGGAGAGATGAGCAGTGGGTTCCTCTCCCTCAGAGGAGGGAGACGAGGATGATGGAGAGCTTGAGTGTCCAGAGGACTCTGCGGCAGTGGGGATAGGTGAAAACTCACTCATTCATGTACCTAACATATGAGGGAAGGCACGCGAGAACCTTCTGAACGCCTCCCAGGATAACGGGCCTGTGGGACCGACATGGCCTGGGAGAGCGGGAGGTGGCTGCAGAGGAATGGGAGAAGGGCACCTATGGCGAGGCAACTGTCCTCTGCTGGGGCTCTGGAATCTGGAGAATGGAGCATGAGCTGGTGGGATCCCGGACAACAGACCAGATCACAAAACGAAACCCTGGGGATGCAAAGCCTGGAACAGCCTAGAAGGGGATCCTCCCCTGTGACGAACCTGGGACTGCATGGATCCAGAAGGGCAGCCCACAGCAACGCCACCAGAGGGGTCCCTGGGGTCCAAGAGGGAAAGACGGGGCCCAGCGCTACGGCTCCTACCCATACCCCAAGGGGTGATAGGTAGAGACCGAGACACCTGAACCCTGTCCCTCGACCCCTTGGACTCCGAGAACGTCCGCCTCCTCAACCCCAGCGACCCCCCCACCCCGAGGGGGTGCAGCAGCACCAGGGTCAGCAGCTGCTACGACCCCTCAGGAGGAGAGCCCCTCCTCCATCCATCTCCGGCCCATCGCCCCTAGGGACCCTGGACCACCCCAGCATGGGGTTCCTCAGGGGAGGACGGCAATGGGGACAGAGGAATAGGCATGCTGGGCCACCTAGCACCTCGTGCCACTGGAAACCCAGACTCTGAAGAGTCAGGGTGCCAGGACGGGTCCACGTCTGAGTCATCATCCTCCGAGGAGGAAGAGATCAGCTGGACCACAATACTGGCAACCCCAGGGGTCTCCAGTGAAATGGTGCTGCGGATGGCGCCAGTGCCGGACGCAGCGCCGGATGACCCTGGACCCCCCGCAACACCTATGCCTGGCCCCAACCCCCTAACGGCACTGGCCAAAACCACAGCACTGCCCTTGGCGACAGGACCCCACTCGGCACCGCCAGAAGAGTCAACCGGGCCCGCGGCACCACAGGCGGCGCCACCAACGGCGCCATCTCGATCACCAGTGCCGCAAATGGCGCCGGGATCCGAAACAGCACCTGAGGGTGGCATTGAGGGTCCACCGATGCCAGGCCCAGCAAATGTGGGCCTCGACACTGGGGGAGCCTTCACCTCCGAGGAGGTGACTGCCGAGGCGGTGTCCCCGCCACATCCCTGGGAGGGACCTCGGTGTTCCTTCAACACCGCAAAAGAAGCTTCTTCGTCGTCAAGAGAAGATGAGGAAGCCTCTTCCTCTACAGACCATATAGGCCTGAGAGGGGACCCGGACGAAGGGCCTAGAGACCTTATCTGGGAATCCCTGTAGTGGCGCCATCCCGCGAAAGTCGGCAGGGCCTTGCCGATCTTAAATGCGCGGACTTCTAGGATGCGACGGTCCATCGAGAAACAGTCATCGCACACATCCATATCGTGGTTGGGTCCCAGGCAACGAAGACAAACATCATGCCGGTCCGTGACAGAAAAATGCCTGCCACAGGAGCACCGACGCATAAGAGCGCGGCCCGCCTTCGACTTATGTTTTTCCGAACCTGACATGATGCAAAAATTTAGACTAAAAGCAAAGCTCTCGGCCGTAAGAAAGTTATAAAAGAACGGTCTTATCGGGTGACTGCATCAAGAATAGCAGGAGAAGGAGTCTGGATCAGATGATGCAGAAGGCCTAAACTGTATCTAACCACAGCAGGTGCAGCCTCGACAGCGGAGAAACAGAAATGAGATGGAGGAGGAGTCTGTGGCACTAACTTGTACCTGGCGCATGATGCAACGCATCGGCTCTTGGGGGCGGCACCGTTGGAGCCGACTCCGGAAAAAAAAAAATCTCCCACAGCGGGTGTGTGCCTCGGGCACTACCCAAGCAGTAATGAATGGTGAAGATTGACAAGGGAAGAACTGCTTTTTCCAACACCAGATGGCATTTTAACAGTGCTTTTCATGTTTTTTTTATACTTTATTTGTCCAGTATTGCTCAACTAATTTTCCATAGGGTTCTGCTGCTTCGATCCAGTTTTACATCTGAGAAGCACAGGGAGGTCAAGAGATTTGTGAAAAGTCACAAAGTGAACCAGTGGTTGTGGCAGGATTTAAACCTGGGATCTCCCGTTTCATATTTCAGTGCTCTTGCAACCATGGCATCATACTGTCTTTCCTGTTTTGTTCAGGGTTACAGAGTGGGCCTGTACTGTAGCAATGGTGAGATCTGAAGTCTTCTAATTCCTGGTACTGCCCTTCACCCACTATACTATGCAACCTTTCCAAATGTTTGGCACACTTCGGCCTCGTTCCCATTTTCCTACAGTATTTATAGATTTTGTTGGGTGAGGGAGTGCATGGAGCAGCGTGGATACTCAACACGGAAGTTGTTTCTAATGTACTATTTATTTGGATGAGGGTACTACGGTTCAGGTGTTTAAACAATTAAGAATATTGAGAAGAAAGAACAAGAGGACAGAGTTTGAAGCTTAGAAGGGAAAGGTTAGACCAAAATTAAGGAAGCATTATTTCAACCAGAAGGTGGTAAGACTACTACATCACTAGGGGCACATTCATAAAATTTATCAAGGTAATTTACAGCAAGTGCAGTCAGAGGGCTTCCTATAAGGAAAATGGCCTGATATTATAATTTTTGGGTACAGAGTAAATTAAAATGTTTTTTGGTTGCTACAATACCTTGTCTAGATCTCTGCCAAAACCATTATGTTCAATGGTGCATTTGCACCACAGGTTATAGGAGACCCCTTCTGTGTGTGGTGCAATACTAATTACTAATCCAAGAATTAGTGAATACTATCAAGAATGCCTGCTAACATGATACTGAGTGGGTGGTAAGAACTTTTTCTCACAGGAATTAGATGCATAGCTGAGTTTGAAAGTTAACAAGTAAGCCTGTTCTTTCTTTCAACGCTTGCCTCTATCTGTGATTCAACAAAAGTCACACATTTCCTTCTTTCAGTTTCTCAATCTGAATAGTTACCTTCCAGGCTAAGCAGTCTCCTCAAACATTTTCTGGAGCTGGAAGGACACTACTTTCTTCAACTGAGCTGTGTGAGAAATTCTATATTGTACTTGATATCTGCAACAAACGTGCACTTTTGCTTAATTCTGTGGGAGGTGAAACAAACTACCCTTGGTAATTGCTTTTTATTCACATATTTATTTAGTGTTTAACCAAGAAGGGGCTTGCAAACTCTGTTTATCTTGTTAGTAACTTCAGAAAGATTTAAATACTGCATTTGGGTAGGTCCTTGGAGGTAGCTAGATTGTCTACTAGGATTTGCTGACAGTTAAACTATTTTAAATGAATTAAAGGTGGCTGAGGAGTTGAAAAAGAAACTTGCAAACTCAGCTTATCTTGGAAGTAACCTCATAAGTGTTTGAATACTGCATTCTGGTTGTCCCTTGGGGGTAGCTGGATTGACTACTAGGATTTTGGGACAGAAACTATTTTTAAATAATTTACTGGTGCGTGAGGAGTTTGTGATAGTTAAACTCTTTTAACAAAGTTACTGGGGTTAAGGAGTGGTCACAGAAAAACCTGCAGTGTGAAACAGGAAAGACAGTCTTTCAAGCAACAGAGGGTTGCTGTGGTGGATCTAGGTTTACGATTGTTTGTTACAATTCTTAAGATTTTCAGTGCAGGAAGAGTTTAAAGCACAGCTGACTTATTTTGGGGCTGACAGCTCTCAGAGCACAAACCACCAGGCCTGTTTTGGGGCTGGGATGTTTACCTGTGTCTGACTTGGATGTGTGGATTTTTCTCTGTCTGATTAGCAGGGTATTCCTCTATCAAACTGTTGTGTAGGGCATCTTGCTGACAGGAAGGCACTCATTGCAGCAGTGGGTCAGAGCTTTTAGCTGATTGTTTTGCGAGGGCACAATTTAGGCCCAACCCTTCCACCCTCACCCCACCCACCCTGAAATAGTTCCTTTATACCTGGGGTTCTGACATCATTTCTCAAGAGTGTAAGGCATGTCACTGTCATATCCTCTCTAGCACACTGCACTGACAATATAAGCATACACATTGTATAATATAAATATATATCTATTTCTATATTACAAACCAATCACACACACACAAAAAATGTGGGGAGTAGTGCAATGTAATGGTTGTGGGGCAGCAGTCTTCCGGGAGTCTTTCTGGAGGCTGAGATGCTGCCTATTTGTAGACAACTCTGCCCTGAGGGAGGAAGTTGCCCGTCTTCAGGCCACACTGGACAGTAGTACGGGGACCTTCCCCCAGGCCACACTGGACAGTAGGAAGGGAACCTCCCCCATCCAGAGAGCACCAGAGCCACCACCACTTCCTCAGAGGTTGCAAAGAAAGCACAGCAGTTGGACCACAGTGGGCTCAGGGAGGGTGAGGATGGTGGAACAGAGGCACACCCAGTCAGTTGTTCCACACCACAATCCATACACCATTCTGGGGGAGCATAGCTCCCCTATGGATACACCCGCAGAGGAGACTAAGGAGGGTGCAGACAACTGTCACAAGGGAGGCCCTCAGGAAGGAGGCAGAGGGCACCACAGGGAAAGAAAGCAGCTCCTGGTGGGGGACTCAATTATTAGGGGGATAGAACTGGGGGAAGCAGGGAAAACTGAAGTAAGGTGCCTGCCTGGTGCCATGGCTTGGAGGGACAGGAAGCTCATCCTTATGATCACGAGAACAGTTGCACGGAGTTCGAGCTGGACGCCATTGTCCACCTAGGGACAAATGACTTAGCTCATCATGAGATTAGAGCAGTGCAGAAGGACTTTGTAGAGTTGGGAAGGGCTTAAGACAAGTAGCACACACAGTATCCTTCTCAGAGGTACTGCCTGTCAGTGGCATGGGTGAGGCGAGGGTACTTTGCACCATGCAGTTTAACAAATGGTTGAAAAATGGTGGAGCACAGGGTTTGGCTTCATTGGGGACTGGGGTTCCACCTGGAGGACACCAGCCTATACTGGCAGGATGGTCTGCATCTGTCCAGGAAGGAACAAGTCTTTTGGGCAATTGGTTTAAATGCTTCATTGGCAAGCCTTTAAACTAGTCAAGGGGAGGCACTGATAAGCAGCAGAAAATCCCAGCCTCCCCTACAAAACAGGGTACTAAATGAGAAAAAGACCAAGGTAGAAAGGTCAGTGGGGATGCCACTACAGAAGGTAAAGCCATAAAAATGGAGAACAATGAGTACCAATGCCCGTAGTCTGGGTAACAAGCTTCCTGAATTAGTGGCCTTGATGGAGGAGGAGGATCTGGATATTGTGGCAGTCACAGAAACGTGGTAATACATAGAACCATGACTGGGACATAAACATACCAGGATACACTATCTATAGGAGGGACAGGGAGGGTAAAAGGGGAGGAGGAGTAGCTCTCTACATAAGAGAAGAAATCAAAGCAACAGCAACAGAACAAAAGGGTAAACAGGGAGGAGAAGAAGCACTGTGGGTCAATTTGGAGGCAAGCAATGGCACCACAATCTGCACAGGGGTTGTATACAGACCCCCCCTCCCTCAGTGGGAGGAAATGGACAAGGAAATGATAGAAAGTATACTTAGAATGGCAGATAAAGGGGAGATATTGCTGATGGGTGATCTGAATATGCCAGATGTTAATTGGAGTGCAGTTGCAGCAGCCACTTCTAAGGGTGGGGTTATTCTAGATGCCCTACAGGGGGCATGCCTTAGACAACTAGTATTGGAGCCCACTCGAGAGGGAGCAATTTTAGATCTGGTTCTCTCAAATGGAGATGAAGAGAGGATCACAGATGTAGAAGTGGGTAGCCATCTGGGAACTAGCGACCATCGAACAGTATGGTTCACAATAAACACAGCAATAGAGTCAAGCCATACAAAGACAAAGGTACTGGATTTTAGGAGGCTGACTTTGCTAAATGAGTGAGTGCCTAAGGAATGCACTAGCAAATGGGCAGGAAGGAGGGGTGGAAGAACAATGGGAATAATAAAAACTGCCATCACAGAGGTAACAAGCCTTTGTGTAAAGCAAATAAACAAAATGAAGCGAGGTAGAAACCACTATGGTTCTCAAAGGAAGTGGCAGTGAAGGTTCAAGAGAGAAGAAAGCATTCAGGAAGTACAAGGAATCACAGAAGGAACAGGACAGAGAACTGTATCAGTTAAAGCAAAGGAAGCTGGAAAGGCAGTCAGAACAGCAAAGGCCCAAACCGAGGAAAAGATAGCCAAATCAGTTAAGAGGATAAAACCTTTTATAGGTACATCAGGGCTGACGGAAGACCAAGGGGAGGATAGTGAGGCTTAATAAAGGGAGGAGGGTGGGCAGAGGGTGACTGTCAAAGGCAGAGATACTAAACAAATATTTTTGCTCAGTATTTACAAAGGAAGAGGGGGAGGTACCTAAAACAAACAGTAGAAACACTCTGGATACAGAAGTTGATACCAGCCCATTTACAGAAGAAAGGGTTTTGAAAGAGCTCTTAAAACTGAAGGTGGACAAAGCAATGGGGCCTGATGGGATTCATCCCAGAATTCTAAAAGAACTAAGGGTAGAACTAGTGACACCACTGACTACCCTCTTTAACAAATCATGGGAGGATGGGGTGGTACCTGAGGACTGGAGGAGGGCAGATGTGATTCCCCTTCACAAAAGTGGGAGCAAGGCAGAAGCAGGAAACTACAGACCTGTTAGTTTAACCTCAGTGGTAGGAAAATGATGGAATCACTTCTAAAGGAAAGAATTGTTGAGTATCTAGAGGCCAGAGGGCACAGGACCCAAGGCAGCATGGATTCACAGTGGAAGGTCATGCCAGACAAATCTGATAGATTTATTTGACTGGGTGACCAAAGTAGTTGATCAGGAGGGCTGTGGACATGGCCTACCTAGACTTTAGCAAGGCATTTGACACAGTCCCACACAAAGATTAATAAACAAGTTAGCCAGCCTGGGAGTGGGTCCCAAGATGACAGCCTGGGTAAAGAATTGGCTGGAGAATAGGACACAGAGAGTAATAGTAAATGGAGTCCACTCTGAAAAAGGGGTTAGTAGTAGGGTACCGTGAGGGTTCAGTATTAGAACTGTCCTCTTCAATGTCTTTATGTTTACATTGCAGAGGACTGAAGGAAAAGTATGTCTCTTTGCAGATGACACAAAGATCTGCAACAGAGTTGATGCACAAGGTGGGGTGGAAAGGATGAGAAGGGACTTGGCAAGGTTACAGGAATGGTCAAATGTATGGCAGCTTAGATTCAATGCTAAGAAGTGCAAGGTAATGCACCTGGGAAACAAAACCCAGGGAAGAGTACACAATGGGGGTGAGATACTAACAACAACAAAAATGGAAAGGACCTGGGGGTAGTCATATCAGATGACCTAAAGGTGGGCAAGCAATGTGAGAGGCAGCAAGGAGGGTTGGGGAATACTGGGATGCATAGGAGAGTCATCACCAGTAGAAAACAAGAAGTTATTATCCCTCTGTACAGACAGCTGGTGAGACCACATCTGAGTACTGCATGCAGTTCTGGAGACCCAATCTCCGCAAAGACATAGACAGGATGGAAGCTGTCCAGAGGAGGGCACTAAAATGGTGCAGGGTCTGCACGGAAGACATATGAAGAGAGACTTAAGGAGCTTAATATGTATAGCCTTGAGGAAAGGAGGAGAGGGGGACATGATAGAAACTTTCAAGTACCTCAGGGAATCAACAAAGTCCAAGAGGGTAGCATCTTTCAAAAAGAGGTGTGCAAGAACAAGGGGCACAATTTGAAGATAGAAGGGGCGCTGGAGGTAATTTAAGGAAGTATTTTTCACAGAGAGGGTTGTGGATGCATGGAACGGCCTTCCGGAGGAGGTTGTGGAGTCAAAAACAGTAGTGGAATTCAAGCATGCATGGGACAGTCATAAGGCAATTCTAGGGGGTGGGGGTAGGAAGAATTAGGCTGCTGGTTAACTAGGACCTGCAACTTATCCATCAGGTAGGGAAATGGGCAGACTGGGTGGGCCAAGCGGTCCTTATCTGCCGTCAAATTCTATGTTTCTATAACCCCTGGCACTGCAATCTCTCAGCTGGGCCTTCCTTTCACAGTCTCCTGCCTCACAGTACATACTGGTAAAGTGATCCAGAGCTTAGATCCTTGGCTCTGAGGTCCTCTTATAGCATTGCAGGGCTGAGTTCTGATTGCTGGTCAGTTCCCAAGCACACAATACCACTAGTGCCGAGTTAGGTTTGCATGCCTGTGCCTTTGCAAGCCTGATAGAGCACAGGACTGAATCACTCTGTCACTAATCACAAGTTTGGTGTCCTCTGACCCCATCACAGCTGACCATTTGCTTACATATGATCTTTAAGACTGATGCAGTTCAGGCTACTTTGCAAAAGACCCTCTGGGCCTCCTTTTCCACTGTCCCAACTCCTTCATGCACTGAGACCAGGACGGCTATCCATTTCATGGCCACACTATCTGATTTTCAGTTGACAAACAAAGAGCAGAGTTGTGAGCAGAGCTGCTCTCTCTCTTGTTCTCTCCTCACTGTCAAGCATGTGCAGTTTTCCCTCGACTCCCCAAGTAACAAGTTGTTCACTCCCAAAACTGTGACCAGTTTCTTAAGTCCAAGATGCTGTTGTACCATCCCTGATGTGCTCTCCCAACTGGTCCTGATCCCCACACTCCCATCTGGAGACAGGATTCCAGGATTCTACTATGCATTACAAAATGGGCTCGGAAAATAAATGATTCTGATTGGTTGATAAGCCTAGTAGCGATTCATTTATTTTCTGACACAGCCCACTTGAAAACAAGTGCCAGTTCAGGATGCCCCATTAATTAGCATATCACAGGGCACCCAAATTTCAGTCTAAGCCATCAACCATTTTTTTTACACCGTAAAGTAACTTGTGAAGTGGCGGCTGGCCGCTTCTTCACCCTAACCAAGCTCAGCAATGGACGTGGAAGTGTTAAATGGTATCTGTAATGATAGGCAGCTATTCTGGTTGCAGTATTTCTCAATATCTTCAGTATGACGGAGCAGTATCTCCTATACTTTTACTGTGCCTGAGAGCAGCGGCATTTTCTTAGTTTTCCATGCCAGAGATGGACATCCATCTGCGGTATGTCCCGAAAGGTGATTTCGCGCAGTGACTGCGAAATCACCTTCTGAGGCCGAATAACACCATGACAGTGACAGAATTCATGAGGAGGGGTCCCAAAAACCCCATGTTGAAAATTTGGTGCCAAAATTCCAAGAAATGCCTGAGATATGCAGCAAAGTTGAAAAACCCTATTCATTGCATTATACAACTTACCGGCATTTCCTCAGTTCACGGTCGGCTTTGAAGAGTGCAGACGTGTTCCCGGTCCACAGAAGATCGTCACGCCCGAGTCCGGAGGTAGGCATGGGGTGGGGGGTGAGGGAAGGCAGGGTGCACAGTGGGTGGGTGTGAGTGGGGAAGGGGGCATGTAGACTACGAGGGACAGTTTTCATTTTGCAGGTGTAGGAAAAAAAAGCTAAACCATCGTGGGACAGTTTTTGTATTACAGGGCATTTGGCACACTGGCGTGGGCTCCCAGCGTGCCACCTAAGTGGGTTTTGTGAGGGGGGTGTCAGTAGCCAATGGGGGATTGGGCACCGTTCGGCACACAACCTGGCGGTGGGTAATGCCGGTGAGGTCTGGGCACCACACCGGCAAACAAAGAAAGGGGGACGGGAGGAGCTGGGGATTGGGCACCCCCGGCATTCAACAGTTGTGGGAGTGATGCTGACAGGGTGGGCTCCCCATCGGCGGGCATAGAAAGCGGGGGCGCGAGCCGAGGGGATCGGCACCCCTCGCATTCCACATTTGGGGGATGCCGACGGGAGTGGGCCTCTGGCCGGCACACAAACAAGGGGGTTCCACAGGGGATGGCACCCCATGTCGGAAACTGCGGAGGCGAGCCGCCCCGTCTGGCCGACCATGATCATAATGGCGCCAGCACGCAAGCAAAGGACCCTCGTGCATGACGATTGCAGCGGACCTTTGCTTTGATGTGCTCGCCCATTATGAATGCATGGTGTGGCGGTGGCATGCAGGCTGATTGGGGAATGTGGGACGCACCTACTGATGTGTGCCCTGCATTCGCCCAACAGCAGCCGCACCCCCAAGACCCGCACTGTCGCAAGATGTTTCTTGCGCATGCGAGCAAGCCAACATAATGATTATCTACATCTTTACTCATTTTTTATGTCCTGGATACCTAAATGATTGACAATAAATTATTAAGTAGACTAGCAAGCTCCTGATGTACAACTGTTTCACATGCACCACTCACTCATAAGAGTAACTCATGAGTGAGCAGAGGCATAGCAAAGCAGGTCAAACAACAGATGCTGCCTTGTGCACAGGTAAACCCTGGTAAGAGACAGACAGTGAGCGGACCACTAGGGTTTAAAAAAGGTGAAAACTCAGAATGGGTTTAAAATAGAACACAATTATAATCCAATGTTTAAATTGGACTATTGTCTCATTCAAACAAACTGAATTCCATATGTGTCTATAAATATTCATCGTAGCACAGATAGTGTTAGACTGTGTCCCTTTAACAAATACTCCTGTTGAGTTTTTACTAGAGAGAAGAATGGAGCAGTGCCACAAGGGAACAGAGGGGTGGAGACCGGGAGGGGGGAAGTTATGGATGGTGTCATTCAAGCTGATGGAGTACTTAAGGGCCTAAGGGCCCTAAAGGTGGATAAATCCCCAGGACCAAGGGTCCTAAGGGAACTGGCAGGGGCTATGGTAGATCCCCTGGCACACCTGTTTAACACCTCTCTGGCAGGGATTGTGCCCAGGAATTGAAGAACTACACCTGTGGTGCCTCTCCATAAAAGTGGGCGGAAGGATAAACCAGGGAACTACAGGTCAGTTAGCCTGACCTCAGTAGTGGACCAGATGATGGAGACCATTCTCTGACTGGGTCACCAGGACAGTGGACAAGGGCCACGTGGTTGATGTCCTGTATTTGGATTTCAGCAAGGCCTTTGACTCAATATCTCACAGAAGACTGATCAGGAGGCTAGAAGACCTGGGGATGGAGACTAAACTTGTGGGGTAGGTTAGAAGTTAACTGCAGGACAGAAGCCAAAAGGTGGTAGCCGGGGGGGGGGTTCTCAGAAGCTAGGCCTGTGACCAATGGGGTCCCACAAGGCTCTGTGCTTGGCAGGTGTTGTTTAACATATTCATAAGTGACATTGTGGATGGGTTCAAGGGTAAGATCTTGCTGTTCACAGGTGACACAAAGCTCTGTGGGAGGGTGAACATGGAGGAATGGAGACAGGAACTCAGGGGAAGTCCTGGCTAGGCAAGAGAAGTGGTCTGGCATTTGGCAACTGGGGTTTAACGCTAAAAAGTGTAAAGTTATGCACTTGGAAGTGAAAAACCCAGGGACCAAATACTGGTTAGGTGGTGTGCAGGTAATCAGGAGAGAGGAAGAAAAGGACCTGGATGTAATTGTCACAAGTGACCTGAAACACTTGCCACTCTGCAAGAAAGCTGCAGCTAAAGCAAACTGGATTCTGGGTTGCATAACCAGAGGATTTAACAGCAGGAAAACAGGTCATGCTGCCACTGTACAGGTCTCTAACAAGACCGCACCTAGAATATAGTGTGCACTATTGGTGCCTTACCTTAAGAAGGGTATCAGCTTGCTGGGAAATTGTCCAGAGAAGAGCAACCAAGATGATCCAAGGCCAGCAAGGCAGCACCTATGAGGAGAGACTCAGTGAGCAAAACATGTACTCTCTTGAGGACAGAAGGGAGGGGGGAACGTGACTGAGACCCTGAAGTACCTTAAAGGTATAAACAGGGTGAGCACCGAGAGCATCTTCAGCCTTAATGGAAACAAAGCCACGAGGGCAACAGTCTGAAGCTGGTGGGGGGAAGGTTCAGAAGTGAGATGAGGAGGCACTTTTTCACCAATAGGGTGGTAGCTTAGTGAAATGAGTTACGGAGGAGGTAGTATCCTGAAAAAATGGTGGACAGCTTCAAGACAGGTTTGGACAGGGTGGGGGGAGGCAGGTGGAAAGAAAGGGCAAAGGGATATTTGAGAGGGGTCAAGAGGATATGGAGGGAGGCAGTTCCCTCTGTAAACATAGTGGGAACTGCACACACAAGCAGACTAGATTGACTGTAAGGCCTTTATCTGCAAGCACATTCATATGTTTATATGCAAGAAGACTAAATTACAAAGAGTTATGTATTTGTGGCCAGAATATTGGGCTCTAATAGCCAATTGCTGCAGCAGCAGCTTTCCCTTACAGTACTGAATCAATAGTACTGGATCCATCAATGTCACATGGGGCAGGAGGAATTATAGGAAAAAGAAGAGCAATAAAAACATTTGAACATGTCGACCCCTAGGGGCCAACCAAATGGAAGGAACACTAGGGCTATGCTCACACAAATCAAAACCCTCCGCATAATATGTTTTTGCATATTTTGATTGTATTACTCCTTTACTAATTCTTTAAAAGGAAGCTCTGGTACCTGCTTAACTGCTTGTTGGTTTATTTATTTAGTTTTTATGCTGACTTGTGCATGCACAAGCAACATCTTGCAGTAGCAGCACATTTCAGAGGTGTGTCAATGTTGTGGCCAATGCAGGGGATGCTTTAGTGGGTGCGTTCCTTAACTGCCAATCAGTGAGCATGCTGGCAATGACAGCAGTTTCAAAGAGAGCCTTGTAATTGAAAGAAATCTGCCGCTTCAATGAGGTGCAATTTCCTCATTACAGTGGCAGATGGCAAGACTCCGGCCATGCGCATTACAGTGCACAGTAATGCACATGGCTGGAATTACTAGCAGAGTGTCACTGTGCCTTTCCTGGTGAAACATTTCAATAAATAAAACAGCCACGGTGTGGCTTTCCACAATGACGACTCCTGCCGCCTGACACACACTCCCCGGAAAGCCAACATTGGGGTGCCCAATCCCAGTGTCAGCATGTCCCTCCCCATTATGTGGCACACTGGGAGCCCACCCCAGCGTGCCAAAAGAAAAAATTACTCACCTTAGTAATGTTGTTTCTTCTAATGGAGTCTTGCTATATTATGACATATGCAGTGAGTCCCAACCTTCGAACTGCTCCGGAGGTGAGAGAGTTAACTTTCCATGCCAGGCATGGAACGCTGAGCTCAAGCTCGGTTGAAACTCTGTCTGTTGTTCTTCAAACTCAAACCGTCAGATCTTTACGAGCTAAACTCACTGAGGTCCTCTGTGGAAGCTGTAAACCTACACTAGCCAACTGGCTACTAAACATAAGAACACATTTTTTGGTCCTAAAACAAAGACTCAAGTCAGGAGACCCAAAAATGAAAACACACACCAAGTCACCCCAAAAAGGAGGGTGAAACAACAAGGTGGGCATCTACTAAGTGCCAACCCTGCACTCCCCACCCACATCCCAAAAACAGAGGTTCTGAGAGGGGCAGGCAGGGGAGGTCTTAAATAGCAAGACTTCATTAGAAGAAACAACATTACTAAGGTGAGTAATTTTTTCTTCAAACAACATGAAGTCTTGTACATATTATGACATATGCAGATTACACAGCAGTACCTCCATGGAGGAGGGTCAGAACCTACTTAGAAATAGGCTCTGAAGCACAGCTGTGCTAAACCGAGCATCACTCCTAGTCTGGATGTCCAGGAGTAATTCTTGGTAAAATGTGAACTGTTTTCCAGGTAGCTGCTTGACATATCTCTAGAATAGGATGTCCCTGGCAGCAGCCAGGAAGCAGCTGTACCTCTCAGAGTGAGCCCTCAGGCCTGAGGGAGGAACCTACCCAGCTTTTCATAACAGAATTGGATACAAGAGACAATCCACCTGGCAATGGATCTTTGAGTGGCAGGTTTCCCTTTACCAACCTCACCATAAGCGAGGAACAGTTGGAGGGAGTCAAACCTGTGACCCTTGGTACGCTCTATGTAGTAACTAAGGGCTCTCTTCACATCTAAACTGTGCAGCCTCCTCTCGCCAGAAGAGGAATGGTTAGTGAAGTACACTGGAAGGGATATAGATTGATTAAGGTGGAAATCTGAAACTACCTTAGGCAAGAACTTCCAGTTAGTCCTGAGGACCACCTTATCTCTATGAAAGAAGATAAAATCAGGCTCCACTGACAAGGCTTGTAATTCACTAATGCGTCTGGCAGAAGTAATAGCTACCAGAAACACAGTCTTCCAAGTCAAGTACTTAAGCTGTGCTGAAGACAAAGGCTCAAAGGGGTTGCATAAGCTGAGCAATGCAAACATTAAGATCCCAGGCAGGGCAGGGTCCCTGAATGGAGGGTTGGTGTGAAGCAATCCTTTGAAAACTTGGAGAATACAGAATGAGCTGAAAGAGAAGAGGTTTACCTGTTGAAATAAAGGCAGACACAGCTGCCAAATGTACTTTAGGGTAGCTGGTCTCAGCCCCAAGGTATTTAAATGGACCATATAATCCAGGACTGTGGGTAACTCAGCAGATTCTGGGGAAATATGCTTCCCAGAGCACCATATGGAAAACCTCTTCCATTTGGAATTATAGGTAGCCCTGGTGGAAGGTTTCCTAGAAGCCTTCAATATATCCATTACACCTTGGGAGAGGTGTAGATCAGCAAACTCTAACTCTTCAAGAGCCAGGCCTTGAGATTGAGAGATTTGAGGTTTGGGTACCAAACCCTCCCCTGAGCACAGGTTAACAGGTTGTGATTCCTGGGAGACACAGGGGAAGATGGACTGCTAAGGACAGTAGGAGTGGATACCAGGGTTGTCTGGCCCAATCTGGAGCAATCAGGATCATCTTGCAGGATTGAGATCTGATTTTGATTAACACTTTGAACAGGAGAGGGAAGGGGGGAAAAGCATAGAGAAACTTCCCTTCCCAATTGAGAACTAAGGCATCCAGAGGGACTGAGCCCAACACTGGGGGCCTGCAGCAAAAAAGGGGAAGTTGGTGATTGTCTGGGGCTGCAAAAAGATCTATCTGCGGGGTGCCCCATCTGGCAAATATTATCTCCAGGACTAGGGGATCCAGTGACCATTCGTGATGGCCCTGGGAAATCCTGCTGAGAGCATCTGCCAGGACATTGTCCTTGCCTGGGAGGTGAACTGCCATAAGGGAGGTGTTCTGGGAGTAAGCCAGAGACCACAACTTCATTGCTTCGGTGCACAAGGCCGTAGACCGAGTGCCTCCTTGCTTGTTGATGTACCACATTGTGGTGGTGTTGTCTGTTCTGACCTGTACAACTTTGTTCTGAACAGATTTGGAAAAAACTTGAAGTGCTAGAAAAACTGCTCTGAGTTCCAACAGATTGATGTGGAGCAGAGATTCCTGAGGGGACCACAATCCCTGGGTAGTGAGGTCGCCCATGTGAGCTCCCCACCACAAGAGGGATGCATCTGTGGTAAGGATTAAGGAGTGAGACTGAGTGACAAAGGGAACCCCTTGTCTCAGATTGCTCTGATCCTGCCACCACTGCAGGACTTGGATCAGGGTTCGAGTTACTGGGATCAATTTGGTTAGAGGATCTTTCCTTTGAGACCAAAGGCTCTCAAATGGAACTGGATGTCTCTCATTTGAAATCTTGCTCTCTGCACTACTGCTGTAGAAGCAGCCATGTGCCCAGGAGCTGCAGAAAATGCCTTGCTGGTCGAGAGACCTGCAGGGTGAATGAGGAGGCCAGAGACCAGGGTCCTTGTCCTGTCCAAAGGAAGGAAGGCTCTGGCTTTCTGTGTTCAGCTCTACGCCTTTGAAGGTGAGGAGCTGGACAGGCTCTAGAACTGACTTTGAAAGATTCAGAAGGAAACCTAGAGAGGTGAGCAGTTGCTGAGTTATCTGTAGATGTAACTGACTTGGTCTGGAGACTGGCCTACTATGAGCCAGTCGTCCAGGTAAGGGAAGATGGCAATTTTCTGCCTTCTTAGGGAAGCAACTGCTACTGCCAGGCATTTTGTGAATACCCTTGGAGCAGAGGTGAGGCCAAAGGGCATTGCTCTGAACTGGTAATGGCCTGAGGCAGCTCGAACCTGAGGTACTTTCGATGGGAGCTTCTGATGAGAATATGGAAGTAGGCATCCTAGAGGTCCAGGGAAGCTAGCCAGTCCCCTGGCCTTAGAGAGGGTAGAATAATTCCCAGAGTCACCATTTTGAATTTTGGTTTTAAAAGGTGCTTGTTTAAATATCTGAGATCCAGGATGGGCTGCCATTCTCCTGTCTTTTTTGGGGTAAGGAAGTACCTGGAGTACAATCCTTTGCCCTGGTGTAGGGGTGGAACCCTTTCTACAGCTCTGAGAGCCAGGAGGGAAGAGATCTATGCCTCTAGGGCAAGTGCCTCTGGTGGATTTGCAGGTGGAAAGGATCTAGTTCTCATCTTTGGAAATTATTTGAAGCTGAGAACCAGTCCCTGGCTTACTACTTCCAGGACCCACTTGTCTGATGTCAGAGACTTCCAGTCCTGGACAAAGTAAGCCAGCCTGCCCCCTACAGGTAGTTGAGAATCGGCCCTGGCAACCCCATCAGGGTGCCTGCTTGGCAGGGGCTTTAGGCTGAGGGGTGGAAGCAGGCCTGCTTGTACCCCGTCTGCCTCTCCCTCTAAAGAACCCCCTCTGGGCATAAGCAGAAGAGGAGGCCTGGGCTTGGTAAAAAGGCCTATGAAAAGGCCTGCCCCTGCCCTGGAAGCTGCCTTTGAGGAGTAGCCTGCCTTTCCTTGGCCTGTGCACTCCTGTAGGTGGTCCTATACTCATCCATTTTCTTCATGTAATTCTCTGTCTGCTCCCCAAACAGAGAATTATCCACAACAGGAAAATCCATGGCCTTAGTCTGGGTATCCTGTAACAGGCTAGTACATCTGAGCCAAGCATTCTGCTAAGTGCCACAGATGTAGCTATGAGTCTGATGACACATCATTAGAGTCCACTGCAGCATGGAATTGCACCTTGGATGCCTCAGTACCATCAGCAGCCACCTGCTCCAGCTCCTTGGCAAGCTGGCCAGGGACCTGTTTTGCTAGAGCCATAACAGTATCCCATCTGGATTTCTGATATCTAGCAACATAAGCCATATAATTTGCCTGTCTGAGTCCCAAGGATGCTGCCATGTACTGTTTCTTTGCCATGGCATCTATCCTCCTGGAGTCCTTGTCCGGGGGGTGTGAGGCCAAGGGGATATTTGCCTTGTCACAGGCTGCAGCCTGCACTTCCCCAACATGGCTGCATTGTTGTGTAATGAACTCCGTATCAGAGCCTGACAATGTGTACCTCTTGTCCATTCTCTTATCCACAGGAGATATAGTGTGAGGAGTTTTTAGAATTTTTACTGTCTGTTTTCCAAAAGATTTATGCAAAGGAATAGACAGTCTCCTAGACTCTGGGATAGCCATCATTTCCACATAGCCAGGCTCCTCTTGATCATCCAAAGCTTCCTCCATAGGGAGCTGGAGGGTTTCAGCCACTTTTTTATAAAACATAAAATGAGAAGGGACTCAGAAAGCCTAGGAGGAGACACTCCTGAAGGTCTGTCTGGGAGATGTCCGGGTCAATGGGACATCCAGACTTTCAAATCCACATTCACTCTCCTCATACTCCTCTCCCTCCTCCGGTTCATAATATTCTTCTAAATCATACTTTGAACCGTGGAACCGCCGAACCATACGCTACTTGATGGTGCCGTTCGGTCGGAACCGGAAAGCGACTGGACAATTTTAATCGCTTGGCTATTTCTTCAGTGGTTGGAGAGGAATGTTTTGGCTCCACACCAGCTGATATCCTAGTCCTTTTTGCTGGAACCGACTCCTCAGAGTCGGCTCTCCTTGTGCCCGAGGAAGTCTCGCCCTGGTCAGAGGGCACTCCCACCGGTTCGGTTGGAACCGAACTGGCCATCCGGTTCAGCGGACTTTTTGGCCTCCCTTTCCTTGAGCCTACCAACTCTCTTTTCCAGGGTAGCTGCAGGAAAATTTTTACAAATCTGGCAGTCTGCATTGAGGTGGTCAAACCCCAGACAATAAACACAGGTGGTGTGGGGGTCAGCCTTGGCAAAGACTTCCCCACAGATACTGCAGTGTTGAAACCCAGTGGGCCCGGTTTTTCTTTTGGGTTTCTCAGACATAATGCCAGCCTAACCAAACTTACCCGTTTATGGCAATCCGCCAGGTAAGACCCCCTTATCGGTTCCCAACCGTGTCATGGGTCGTGGAAAAAACCGTAATAAAATCCGTTTTTTTTAGAACCGATAAGAACCGGTAACCACACTCTAAAAGACATTAATATATTTTAAACAACCTGATCAGTTCAAACCGAACCGATAAACCGTTTACAAGTTCCACACAGAATAGAAATCAATGTAAAACCTATCTAGTACTCACAATACCACAGACAGAGTCTGAACCGACCGGTTGTGGTTTAATTTCGGTCGAAAACCTAGAAAAACAATACTTTAACCGACAAAATGAACCGAGCAGAAGGAGAAATCTCCAGAGCGACTGTTCAGTGAGGCGGAGTAAAGAATCTGACAGTTTGAGTTTGAAGAAGAACAGACAGAGTTTCAACCGAGCTCGAGCTCAGCATTCCATGCCTGGCATGGAAAGTTAACTCTTTCACCTCCAGAGCAGTTCGAAGGTTGGGACTCACTGCATATGTCATAATATAGCAAGACTTCATGTTGTTTGAATATGGTGGCTCCTGCCACTGGACACACAGTCTTTCAAAGCCGACATCGGGGGTGCCCAATCCCCTTGTCAGCATGTATCCCCCATCCCATTAATGTGGCACATTGGGAGCCCACCCCAGTGTGCCAAAACATGGCGGCTCCTGCCGCTGGCTACACAGTCTTGCAAAGCTGACATCTGGGGTGCCCAATCCCCGTGTCGCATGTATCCCCCATTAATGTGGCACATTGGGGCCCACCCCAGTGTGCTGAAATAATTATTCTCGACACTGGGACGCCCACTCTTAGTGTTGGATGCGCTCCAAACCGCCTATGTTCTTTGCTGACAACAGGGTACCCAATCCGTGTCGGCAATGGCATGCGCCCCATTGTGGCACACTGGGAGCCCATCCCAGTGTGTCGAAATGTTTTTTTAATTGTTTTCCCCTGTAAAATAGAAAACCGTCCCGTGGTCTTTTTATTTTATTTAACCTGTTAAACAGAAAATGGTCCCTCGTGGTCTGCCTCATCCCCTCCCCAACCTGCACCCTCCCTCTGCCGCCCAACTCCCCACATCACCCCTCACCCCATACTTACCTCTGGAGGTTGGGAACAGTGATTTTCTGCAGTGTGGGACACGTCTGCACTCTTCAAAGGCCAACCGTAAACTGAAGAAATGATCATAAGCTTTATGATGGGTCAGTGGGGGTTTCAACTTAGGTTGATATCTCAGCCATATTTTGGAATTTTGGCCCCACATTTTCAACATGGGGTTCTTCGGACCCCAGCTCATGAACATGTCACTGTTATTTCGTTACTCGGTCCTGAAAGGTGATTTCGCGTTAGCTGCATGGAATCACCTTTCAGGACTGATTAATGAAATGACAGTACCGCTGTTCATGAGAGGTGGTCCCAAAAAGCCCATGTTGCAAATTTGGTGAAAAATTCCAAACAATGATCTGTGTTATGAGTGGCATTGCGGAGTTTCTATGTACGCTTGTTAACTTCGCAAATTTTTATATTTCCGCCCAGATTTTCAACATTGCAATTTTTCACACCTCCTTATGAACAGCATAACTGTTATTTTTCACATCCTGCCCAAATGTGTTTTCACACCTATGGCACAGAATGTGCGGTCGCTGTGGGGAAATCAACTTTTGGTACAGATTAACAAAATCACAGTGCCACTGTTCATGACTCCAGAAAGTAAGAAAGCAGTTTGTGGATCATATGATCCTACACCTGTTTAATTATGAGGATATTCTATTTTTCAGGAGGATTAAAAAAGGATCTACACTAGTTGGATGTTTGTTCTGGCAGACTGGCCCACTTTATACTGGAGCCCCCCTGCTTGACGCATAAATGTTTGTTATACAGACAATTGGGGTGGATGCACCTATATAAAAGTCGTAGAGAACATCTTTTGACTTTTGTTCACAAGGCGTTAATGGGTAAACTGCCTAATTATATTATGGATAAATTGGCTCCCTGGGTGAAAATTGATTCTCTCAGATCTGCGGGTACTTTGGATCTAGTCTTGCCTAGATGTAACATGGAAATTGGGAGACAGTGAGTATTTTATAGAGGACCATTGATGTGGAATGGTCTACCCAATACTTTATGGACTATGGGAAATTATAAACAGTGGGGGGACATAAAACATTGGTTAAGGAATATCAAGGAGAACCCTGGGCATTGCTGTACCAGCTTACTGAGTTAAGCAATTGATTGTAACCTAGTGTAGCCTATAGAGCCTAGGATTAGACTGTAATTAAGGCTAACCCATATATGTTTGTGTGTCTTTTAAATGCTAAATGTATTTATTACGGAACATGTATTGTGAATTTATTGTATGCTTGTTTGCATAATGAGTTTGTACCAAGGACCTCATTGTAAATGAGCTTTGCTCAATTGAGTTTATCCTGATTCATAAAGTGATTTATAAATAAACATTTTACTACCACTACTACTACTACTATTACTACTACATGAGGAGAGGTCCGAAAATGCCCATGTTGAAAATTTGGTTAAAAGATTCAAAAAAATGATTGCGTTACAGGTGTGTGTTGCGCAGTTTCTATGCACGCTCGTAACTTTGCCAATTTTTCATATTTTCATACCAGATTTTCAGCATTGCCATATTTTCATAACACCTCATAAACAGTACAGCTGTTATTTTTCACATCCTGCCTGAAATGTGTTTTTACACTTGTGGTGCAGAATGGTGCGATCGCTGTGGGAAATCAATTTTTGGGACAGATTAACAAAGTCACAGTGCCACTGTTCATGAGAAGAGGTCCAACAATGTCCATGTTGAAAATTTGGTGAACAAATTCTCAAAAATGACTGTGTTACAGGTGTGCATTGTGCAGTTTCGACGCATGCTTGTACAGTAACTTCACCAATTTTTCATATTTTCATTCCAAATTTTCAGCATTGCCATATTTTCACACCAGCTTATGAACAGTACAGTAGTCATTTTTCACATCCTGCCCTAAATGTGTTTTTGCACTTGTGGCACCAAATGGTGCAGTCACTGTGCAAAATCACCTTTCAGGTAACAAACTGATAGTGCCACTGTTCATGAAGTGGGGTCACAAAAAACCCATGTTGAAAATCTGGGTGAAAATACCAACAAATGCCCAAGGTGTTAGGGTTTCCAACCGTAACACTCCACCCTGTAGAGACTGACAGGCGTCGGGGGTGCGACTTGGGATCGTCAGCTGTAATGCTCACGCCATTCCTTCCCCACCCCCACCCAGCAGCCAGTGACAGGCATTGAAGTGTGCCTTGGAGTCTTCGGCCCCAAAGTTCACCCCATTCTCCTATACTGCACCCATCTCAGTGTATTTCCTTATGGAATGGGGTGAGTGTAAGGCCCAAAGACACCAGGGCACACCGTGACACCTGTAGGTGTCTGCAGGGTAGGGTAAGGTGAAATGACATGAGCGTTATGGCTGACAACCCCAAGGCACACACCCACAATGCCTGTCAGTCTCTGCAGCGTGGGAGTGGGGATGGCGTCAGTTCTGTACTTCACTGCCATTCCTATTATGCATCTCTCTAACTCCTGCACTATCAATGCCAATGCCGGCAAGCCAACATTCAGCATTGATAAATACTTGTTGCTTACTGGGTAGGGTGCACTAGGCATACTGTACATATACCCATTTTCAGGCACGACCCAGGAGCATACAATGAAAACTGTACATAATGGGTAATGACAGCAAACATTCAGGAATATTGGACATTTAGTGTACAGACAAACAGACTTTCCAGAGTTGTACAGAGTTCACAGGATTTCATCAAACAAGGTAGGTTCAAGCCAGTACCTGACTAGGGAAGCAAGATTACAGGAGGTAAGAAATATGGCACGTTACCGAGGTAGACTCTGATAGGTAGAGTGAGTACATTGACAGAAAGAAAGGGTACAGGTAGATGGTGCACTACTGTACAGTAGATTCATCGTTTAGTCAGTATTCTTAATTTGAACTACAGCAGGAGACATATCTGTGATGTCTAATTGGTAGAAAGATAACACAATATGGTTAATAAATTCTAAGACAGAGAAAATATACAGGGCCGCAGGTTTAGAATTTAAGGTGGAAGGGGTATGGGGGAGGTGTATCAGGTTAAGGGCCAGTGCAGTGGTGTTTTTGTAGTAGGAGGGAACGGAGCTGAGACCTAAATGTGCCAGCCAACAGGCACTGTCATACTGGGAGAGGGATAGTGTTGCAGAGTTGGGGATTTACATAAGAAAAAGCCTGCACTCCGTATTTAGTTATTGACCTGGGAACAAACAATTGTTCGGCTCCTGAGTGTCGAGGCACAGGTCAGGAAGCATAGGAAAACCAGGGGCAGTTTCAAAATTCATAAATAATGCTATATTTTTCTCAATAACAACAAAATTAAAAATGAAAATATTCAGTGTAACTATTTACAAAGACCATACAAACAGAGAGTTTCAGTCTCTCAGTCTCTCACGATCCTCATCTCTAGTAAAATCATTGCTGCTCTTTTTATAGGTCTTTGTCTGGGAACTTGTTAAGACAGCCTGCTTCTCACAGAATGTTCTTGTCAGTTTCATTCCTTACAGATGCAGCAAAACAGTACATGGTGTCCCACAACTGATCTCTTGTTGACAACTCTGCAAAAGGCTTAAAAACTGCTTCTCAGGTTAACCCCTTGAGTTCCAAATAGCTTTTTGCAATCATTTCAAGAGTATAACTATATACAGTTTTAAACAAAGGGTTCCCAGTATCAGTGACATTTCCACATAAAAATTCACATATATATTTTTTATAACTGCAGATATGCAAGGGGGAAGAAAAGACAGAACAGCAAGTGAAGGTGGAGAGATAGCGAGAGGCAGAGAACTGCAAAACCATTGGAGTGATCAGTTCCTAGGTCTCACAAGAAAATTTGATTGCACAACCAGATAGACAAGCAACAGAAGAGGAGAGGATAGAACAGACCCTTGTGTTTAAACTCTTTCTGCATTACAAATGGGGCAGGGCCTTATTCAACCCTCTCATATACCCCCCTCTTTAAGAAGGAATCTGTTTTACAAAAACAGGTTTCCAAAACGTTATATTAAATTCCCATCAAATATTAGCTTATAACCTTTACAGTTCAGTGCATGTGCAGCACAGCAAACAGAGAAGTTTCAACTAACATTTTTCCAACTCAGTAATTCCCAATTCCTGATTCATACTGTATCTTGACAGAAAATCAGCACTGACATTCTCTTTCCCAGATTTGTACATCACTTTACATTTATAAATGGCTGTAATGCCAGGTACTACTGTGTGATTCTTGAATTTTATCCTTCATTTGGTTAAACCAACAGAGAAGATTGTGATCTGTTACAAGTACAAATTCAGCTCCTAGAAAATAAAACTTAAGTGACTCCATGGTCCACTTTCCCACAAGGCATTCATTTTCAATAGTGGAGTACCTTTTTCTCTGTCATGCAATTTCCTACTTATGTATAGAATAGGATGTTCTTTCTCATCTATATGCTGACTCAAGACTGTACCTATGCCTATCTCTGATGCATCAGTCTGTAACAAGAAATTGTTTCTCAAAGTCTGGGCTTTTTAAAACAGGGGCTGAACATAATGCAGCCTTAATAGCCCAAAAAGCTCCATCACATTCTGGGGTCCATTTCACATTATTCAGGAACTGTTTCTCTGTGAGTACAGTGAGGGGAGTAACTAACTTGGCAAAGCTGGGAACAAATCTGGGATAATAACCAGCCAGCCCAAAAAATGACCCGACATGTTTCTTGGTTTTGGGGACATGGCTGTAAGTACAGCTTCTATCTTGAAAACCTCAGGCTTGACTTCTCCATTTCTCAAAACATAGCCCAAATATCTGGTTTCCTGCATGCCTAATGCACACTTGGTAGGATTTATTGTCAGACTTGCCTTTTTGATCAATTGAATAACTGCTTGTAGGTGTTCCAGCTGGCTTTTCCAGTCTGGACTGTACACCATGACATCATCCAGGTATGCAGCACAATAACCAGTGTGAAGGGATAAAATTACATCCATGTATCACTGGAATGTGGTGGCTGCGCCATGTAAACCAAACAGCATGGTGGTGAACTGATAGAAACCGACAGGAGTGGAAAATGCAGTTTGTCTCTGGATTCTTTAGCTAGAATTTGCCAGTAACCCTTGGTGAGATCAAGGGTACCGATATACTTGGCACTCCCCAGTCTGTCCACCAAATCATCTATTCTGTGCACAGGATAACTGTCAAATTCTGAGTTCCTAAAATCAAGGCAGATTCTTACACCCCCTTCTTTTTTGTTTACAATCACCATTGGTGATGACCAAGCACTTTCGACTCTGCTATGATACCCAATTCTTTTATTTTGTATTTCCTTAACCACATCTGCTCTTAACCGCTCTGGTAATCTGTATGTCTTTTGTCTAATAGAGGCGAGCATTCCTTGTCACTATTATGTTCTCTACCCCTTTGCTTGGCCTGATACTGTAGCGACAGTACTGTTAAATGTCTTTAGAAGTTACAGATTTCTGTGGTTTGTTCAGAGGTTAAGGAAACATTCACCTTTACAGCACCAGCAGATATAGTTTGTTCCAATCTATCATAAGCTATATCAATATCTTCTTTATCAGTTTCTGGTAAAACCAGCAAAACAGCTTTTGGTGTTTTTTCAACCCATTTCCTGAGGAGGTTAGCATGGTATATCTTAGTAGGATTTTTCCTATCAGGGATCTCAGTCTCACAGTTAACTGTGCCAGTACCTGTAAGACCCTTATAAAACCCTTGCCACTTCATTAACAGTTTACTTTCTGTAGTGAGTAACAGTAGCAAAACCTTTTCATCTGGCTCAAAAACCTATTCTTTTACCCCATGGTCGTAATACACCTTCAGCTGGTTTTGGACCTCTTCCTGATTACTATGGGTGATTTTGACATATTGTGCCAGCTTCTTTCCCAGGGCACACATATAAAATGTAATAGACTGTTTCTGACTGGGTTATCTTCCCATGTTTCTTTAACTACATCTAGTGGCCCTCAGGTTGCCTACCATACAGACTTTCAAATGGTAAAAACCCTGTTGATGCCTGTAGCACTTCTCTGTAAGAAAAAGCAGGTAAGGTAAGTATTGGTCCCTGTCTTTCCCTCCCTTTATAAACCTTTTAACATGCATTTTAGGGTTTTATTAAATGCTCCACAAGACTGTCTGTCTGAGGGTGATGGGGATGTCCTTATGGCAGTGATACCTAGTAGTCGGTATAGCTCTTTCAGTTATGTAGCACCAAAATTGCTACCCTGATCAGTAATAATCTCTTTAGGTATGCCCACTCTGCTGAAAATTTTGGCAAGCTCTGTTGCCATTTTTGGGGTTGTGACAGTACGCATTGGAACTGTCTCTGGATATTGAGTAGCATAGTCATATACTACCAAAATGAATTGATTACCCTTTTACTCTTGTCTAGGGGGCCAAACACATCCATTGCAATTATCTCAAAAGGCACATCCATCAAAGGTAAGGGCACCAGGGGTTACTTTTTGACACTCAGTACAAGAACTGTAATAGATAGCAACCTCTTCATGAATTCCAGGCCAGTAAAATCTGTGCAGCAATCTGGCAAGGGTGCGATCCTTCCCCAAGTGATCAGCCATAAGACTATCATGTGCTATCTGTAACAACTCAGATCTATACTTCTGTGGTATAACCAATTGTTCTATCTGTTCCCATGCCTGAGGTTTAAACCAGACTCTGTGCAAGAACCCATTACATTTTTTAAACATAGGTTCACCCTTTTTTGGTTTTACCCCCAACTGCTAAAAATAACCCTGGAGAGAAACATCATTAGCTTGCTCTGAAAGAAATCACATATCAGTGATCAGTTTAGTTTCAGCATTTTCATATGTTAACCCCTTATTTCTACCAGTCTTTTGTTGACACTGTTTCTTCAGGCATCATCTTTCTTTCCTGGACTTTTGGATCTTGGAGCTGTGGTTAAACAAGTCTGAATCAAAGTCAGTGAAAGGAAAGAGTCCTCATCATCTGAGATTTTCTTTGCCTGAACTCTTGTCACCATAGCTGATGAAACAACAAGATTTACTCTCTCTGTGATTAACTCAGTAAATCCTGGAAAGTAATTTCCAATAATCACAGGTACAGGTAACTTAGGTACTACCCCCACTTTCATTTGATGTGACAACCATTAATAGTCAGAGTCACTTGGCTGGTGGGATGGTATCGAGTGTCCCCATGGATGCAGATGACACCAGTACCTGGTCCTTTTGGACACTGTTTTCCCAGCACTTCAATATATGCACTAGGGTCTGTCTGCTTCCTGAATCTATAAGTCCCTTCACAGTCTTATCTCCCAACTTCACATCTGTTAAGTACTTGCCCCAATTTGCTATGGACAAATCTGCTCCACTGTCACTCTTCCCACTGTGGCAATTTCTTGCAGTATGACCTGGCTTATTACAATTATAGCAAATAAAGTCATTGGGTATAGATTTGTTACTCCCACCAGAGTTCTTATCAGACTTGGAGTTAAATCGAGAAAAAGAGGGTCTTATCAGTGATTGGCTGTTACCTCGCTGCTGTCACACCTGTCTAGCCATTTTGTAGTCTTGTGGAGGAGTTGTGGGATAACAGATGGACCAGACAGCAAACTTCAGGTTCAACACACAATCTCCGTGAGATGTTTATTCAAAATACAAGAAATAAACTTCTGCAATAACCTATTCTGTCTTTAGTACATCAGTTTGCAGCAACAGAGTATGAATGTCCTTTCTCTGCACTCAGCCAGCAACTACTGACACTGATCTCTGATCCCATTTAGTAGGTGAGCCAAACTCATAACCCTTATGCAAGCCCTCATTTGCTTACATAGTGGGGGCCCAAAAAGAAGAAAAACAAAACAAGCTGTAAACAAAGAACCTCAATGCAGAATCACTGAAAGAACAGTTACCCCAGCGATTATTTATATTAGGGAACACATAGTGTCCCAATTTTGGAATTCAATGGATTACAATACTTGGTCCTCAAACGGCGACAGTTAGCCACGCCCCGTTCAAGCGTCAGTTCTCCCACCCCAAACACACCTCTTGGAATCAGCCAAATTGGATATCTCCACGCCCATTAAATGTATTTATTTATTTATTTGTTATGGTTTGAGCGTGTTATTTAACTGAATTAATTGCAAAAGCAGTCATTCAAACACAGTTTTCTCCGTGCAAACCAACTATAACCTCTGGGAAAGTAGTGGGACAGTGTCACTGCCAAGGCTCTGATGCAAAGGAAAGGACTATATGGTTTGAAGCGTTATTGAACTGCACTGGTACCCCACATTTCGTTTTAGATGGCTTTATGTAGTTTACGATGTATATGTTTGTTCTGTGGTGGCGCTCCGCCCCCACCGGATCCAGGAATATATTGTTTTGGTAGCTGCAAATGATGCTGTCACTAGTAAAATATTTTAATAATTACACATTTTGTTTTAGATGGCATTAGTACTTTCGATAGCCTTATGTATGTTCTGTGGGGTGTGACATATCAGTGACTGCAATGCATTATGCAGCCCATTATTTCTCACTCGTACTGGCTTCCAAGGTGTGTCCCTTAAAGTAAATATATGCCGTTACCCCAAAAGGCATTGGCAAGAAATCAAGTTTCAAAGAAATACAACATCATACATACTTTCATAATGCAATGTATCATGGGATATATGCAAATCACCATGACATTTAGACTTTTTCAGTTTACAACAATTTACATGCATTTTAAACAACACAACTAGCTTAATTTCTATAATAGTCACCTAGTACTTTTTACCATTATCAAAAACACCTAGTGCCATGGTATTATCAACAATACAGGTTTCATAAACATAAGGTATATTATGACATAGTGCTATTGCATACTAAATCCAACAACAATAAACACAATCTGTTTTACATACATCTGGAGGTCACCACAATAACCTCCCTGTACGAGGACCTGAGAGGGAAAAGGAAAATCAAAGAGGACACTATAGCATAGTCAAGAGAGGGAGAAGGGGATGCCCAGAGGTGGCCAGCTTTATGGACTAGAAATAGTAAAGGATAGATTAGGCTTAGAAATAGTAGAACTGTTGCAACAGATTTTAGAAAGGTCAGTCCTCAAGAGTGGCAGGAGCTCCGGTCATAAGTCTTCAGCCAAAGAAACAGCCTTTTCCCCACTTTCTGGTCAGTTTTTATTTACCCAAAGTTGTACGTCTGTAGTTAGGATGTTGATGAACTGCTCCATTACAAATGTTCTGATGATCTGTGGGAGTGTTTTGCCCTCTGGTTGGAGCCATTTCGTAAGGAATTCTCTGGAGTCAGGTGAAGGCTTCGAGGATTGTTGACTGAGCTGTACTTCAGAGACCGACATCTCTGCCTGTAGGTCTCTCCTGAGATGTCATATCTTTTAAGGACCTCCCTTTTCACCAGGTCATAGTTTTCTAACTGTTCAGAGTCCATACTGCTGTAGGCAAGTTGGGTTTTACCTGTCAGGTAAGGTACCAGTCTGATTGCCCATTGCTGCTTCCTGGCAAGCTGTAGCAACCCTTTCAAAAGTTGTCAAATATGCTTCAATATCATCTGAGGGACACAACTTTGTAAGTTTAAGGTCTTTTAAGTTGTTGGTGTTTTGCTGCTTTGCTGGACATGTACCAGAAACTCCAGCTTTGACAGCTTGCAAGGCATCCAGCCATCACTGTTCCAGTCGCTGCATCTCTTCTTTTCTGTTACTCCTGTCATTGTATCTCTTCTTTTCTCTGCTGCTCCTCTTCTTTTCTCTGCTGCTCCTGTCACTGCATCTCTTCTTTCCTCTGTTTCTCCACCTCTTGTTGTTGTACAGCCCACCATTTGAAAAAGGCAGTCAGGCTTTCAGGCTCTGTCACTGCCTACTCTTTTCCATGACTTGTGCTGGCTGTACAGTCTCAGTTTGGACTTTTGTTTCTGCTTCTAGTTTGGCTGCATTCTTCTGTAATCACTCTTGGACTTGCTGTTGCAGAATCCATACCTTTTTCTATGCTTTCTTGCTACAAGTCTAGTACCCATGACACAAAACTCCTGGTTTAGAGTATGCATGGCGAAATCCACTTCACACACCATATGTTGTCGAGGCACAGGTCAGGAAGATTAGGCTGTCACACTGAGGATCTTAGTGTGCAGGGGTTAGTGTTTAATATTAGGTAAGAGGCAAGAGGGAGAGGTACATAGTTCTGTGTTAAACTATGGACAACATTCCCAAGGGTCAGGTCCATAAAAGCGTGGGGAGAGGGCCAGCCAAGCTTACTGTAAAGTTGGCAGTGTTGGCTGAACCGGTTGCATGCAAGGGCAAAGCGGGAAATGTTGTTGTAGCCTACTATCCATGTAT
The DNA here is from genome assembly GCA_016271365.2 of Neoceratodus forsteri. NCBI lineage: Eukaryota > Metazoa > Chordata > Ceratodontiformes > Ceratodontidae > Neoceratodus > Neoceratodus forsteri. Next base: position 246,804,241 of record CM057451.1, read on the forward strand.
GCAATATGAAGCGAGTAGTATTCACAAAGAATGGCAGGCCATAAGAAAGTTTTGGCAGAAGTAGTGCTTGGGCAGTATTGATCCTGGCAGCAGGGGAGAGGTTTGGGCTAGCTTGGTATATTATACCAAGACTTGCATTGGTAGCCTTACAGATGGTGGATACATGTGTTGTAAAATCCAGGAAGGGGTCAAGTGTGATTCTTAGGTACTTGATAAAGGTGACTGTGTTGAGGCAAGACCATTGTAACAGGTTACAGAGAAGGGAGTGCCAACATTGTTTAGCCGTGAGGATGTACCAAACAGCATGGCCTGGGATTTGGCTTGATTCATTATTAGCTTGTTAGCAGAGAGCCAGGCCGAACTGTTTTGGGATCAGTTAATAGGTCTTTGCTTATGTGTGTTACATCTGGAGCATGACTGATGAACACAAGATCATCTGCATAAAGAAAGGGGTTACTGTACGTAAGGCAGTGATGCATGGAGTTGATATGAAAAAAAACAGAAGAGGGTTGATAGTTGAGGCCTGCGATGCGCCGATAGTGATGGGGAGATAGAGAAAGAAGATGCACTCTTCACTGCTGTGACCGATTTGAAAGGTAGCCGTGAACCAGGGTAGGTGTGCTCAGAGATCCCTAGAGAATGAAGTTTGGTGAGAAGAATAGGATGATCCACCATATCAGAAGCCTTTGTCAGATCAATAAACACAGTGCCAGCATATTCACTTTTGTCTAGGGAGGTGTAGATAGTGTTGGTTAAAGTAAGTAAGGCTATTGTGGTGCTATGATTTTTCCAGAATCCTTGTTGTGCTGGGCAGAGCAGATTGTGGCAGTCCAGGTAGGCATTAAGTTGTGTGGCAACAATTTTTCTAGTATTTTTCTTAGTGCCAGTGCTATAGAAATTGGTCTATAGTTACATATGATTTTTTGTTTCCTTTTTAAAGGCAGGGACAATATTGCTTTTTTTCAAATGGTAGAGGCGGTATTTGTATGAAGGAGAGGCTGATAATTCTGGCTAGCGGAGTGGCCAGTTCATATGCCATAAGTTTGATTAATTTAGGTTCCAGACCATCTGGATCAGCTCATTTGGATTCTGGGATCTTCTTGAGAAGTTTAAATACCTCTCTGGGGGTGACCTGTTTGAATAGGAAAGGAGGGTGTTGCTCAATAGGACGTGGAGAGGGAAGGGTGGGGTCTCGAGCCTGGTTTAGCGTTTCAATGGTTTGGATTAGGTCTGTGAACTGCTTGTTGAAGGCACTTGAGATTGTACGTAGATTGTTGCAGTTCACACCATTTATTTCAAAGTCTGTGGTGATGGAGGGGTTAGAATAACCAAGAGACTGCTTAAGGTGGCTCCAGAACTGACAACGGTCATTGTGCTGGGTGGCCAATTTGGTTTGGTAATAGGTACTTTTGCTTTGACGGATGGCCTGCTTGCATTTGTTCCTAAGGGCTCTGTAAGAGATCCAGTCTGTTTGGGAATTTGTTGCTTTGAATGAGGCCCAGCATCTGTCTCTTTCTTTAAGGAGTGTCAGGAGGGGACATATGACCCATTTGTTTTTTTGTCAAACACACCTGGTGGTGAGGGGAGCATGCTTGTCTTGGAGCTTTAAGAAGGTTGTGTTGAGACTGGAAATTGCTGTGTCGATATTTGTGGAAGTCCAGAGGTTAGCCCAATTATGGCTGGCTAGATCAGTTTTGAATTATGAGGGGTAGAAACTAGTGAAATTGCGGAAGTGGATGATGCGTGGGGGTATATTGGGAGTTTTGCTTGCCAAACACAGAAGACTGGCGAATGGTCACTTAACAAATCAGGGAGGATACCAGAGCATATGATTTTACATGGGTCAGGGACAAGAATCCAGTTTATGAGCGTTGATGCTGTGGCATTATTAGAAATTCTAGTGGGTTGTGTTATGATTTGGGTAAGTAACAGTTTGTTTAGTGAGATATCAATGAATGTGTTAGACTGATCTAAGTGACTGATACTGAAATCTCCCAGGATCATGAATTTATTTTTGTTTACAATTGGTTCCACTGTATCTATTAGGGAGAGAAGTCCATTACGGCTAGTGGTTGGAGGCGTGTAGACACAAATAATGTGGAGATTTTTAGAGTCTCCTAGGGTAAGAATTCCGTGACACATTTCATAACAATTAGTGTTGGCATGTGAAGGAGCACTAGTGGAGGAGAAGTTTAGGTGTATTCGATAGTAGATCATGGTGCCACCACCCCTTCTGGAGGATGGCCTATCATTCCTAATGAAGCTGCTGCCTGCTATCTCTTACATGATGTCTGGTATGGTTGGTTTTAGCAATGTTTCTGAGATGTATAGAATGTTTGGTAGGTAGTGTTGCGTCCAAACTGAGAGTTCAGTGAGATTACACAGCAGGCTCTAATGTTTACATGGACAGTTTGAGCCCTTCATACCTTGTCATGCAGGGTTAGATAATGGAGGAGGGCAGCTATTGCTGGTCCTGGATTGGCTTTGTGTCACCAGCAATGAGTGGGAGCAAACTCATCCATGCAATTATGGTGATGAGTTTCAGCCTCTTAAATGCTTAGTTACTACGGAAACCAACAGAGCTTAGTATGGCAGCGCATAAGAGGTACCCATAAACTGGAGGAGGAAGGCCTAGATAGAAGTGAGGTTGGGAGTTGTGTGTTAGGGTGTTAGATATGCTAAAGTCTGTGAGAGTAGAGGTGTTTGGTGCACAGTATTTTGGTGTTGGAAGTGTGTCAATGAGGAATCGAGCAACAAGGAGAGTGAACAGGGTGGCTGTGACATGCCATGAGAGAGGAGATGTGAGGCCATTTGGTAAGGGTGGGGTAAATACAAAGGGGATAGGTAGAGGGTATCCAGGTTGAGGGTGGCTGTGTTTTTTTTTTTTTTTAACCAGGAGTAGCACACTAAGCTGAAAGCTTTTTTACAGGTGCGACCTGGGAGCACAGGGAAGTTAAGTGACTTGCTCAGGGTTACACAGTATGGAAGCTGTGGGATTCAAACCCAGGTCTGGTCTGCTGGATTGCTGGATGTCGCCAGATTTGCAGCTCAGAGCCATAAACCACTGCGCTATACTGCCTCTAGTGTCTAGCTGTGTCAGTAGGGAACAAGTGGACTGGGTTATTTTAGGAGAAAGGGGGGTGTTGATAGGGGTTGGGTGGAATATTTTACATGAAACAGAGTCAAAATATTCAGTACAGCTCTGGTACTGCAACAGTGGGGAAGGTGTGAGTTGGGTTGTTTAGGTGCCAGGGAAGTGTGGACAGAAGCTGAGTGTAGTAGTTTATCAGTAAGGAGGCACAGTGCTCAGTATGTCTCTTTGTGATATCTAGTCGCAAGAAAATGAGGTGCAGTGATATGATGAGGTTACCTCGGACTACCTACAGTACACATATATAGTTCTGCAGGGTAAATCCAGTGACTAGGTCAACTTTAACAGTTTTATGGGTATTTGCAAGCGGGGTAGCAAGGTAATGACTTCTGTGAGTTGAGGTAGAGTCAGCACTGTTGTAGGTTTCGAGTTACCAATCCACTCCCTGTAAGGGTTTGGGTCCGAGAATGTATATCTGTCAGTAGATTGGTAAAGTGTGCATTTATTAGTTTAGTCAGAGGGGAAATGGGCAGTGATCAGGACAACCGCCTAGTAAGGTATTTACTGACCTTGGTGGTAATATTGACAAGTCCCTAATGAGGTCTTTTTGCCTTTGGAAACACTGATAAAGAATGCCATGAGGTGTGTCTCAACAGTGGCTCGAGGCACGTGATAACCCGCCCTGAACAAGGCAGCCTTTCCCGGTCCCGACCCACTCTCTCTAAAAACCTAATTTTCTTCATCTATTTGAAACTTAAATGTTCACTCCAGCTACAGTCACTCTGGTAGAGAGTGTCCAGAACATCGCTGGGCAAGAAATTCTCAGGGATGGAGGCAGAAATGTCGAAGTTTGCCTTGCCACGCTCCACGAATACGACCCGAGACAAGAAGCATAAGCGTTCTAAGGCATCTCTGAGCAAACAGTAATGTTGGCGAGTTCCCAAACCCTCTAACTGAGAAAAGTTCCTGGAGGATATTACCAATCAAAACTACACTTGAAGAACTAGCGACTTTAGTGCAAACACCTACCTCTTCCTTAGCTGCACAGTCACAGCACAGGGGATAATGAGGCTCGCATTTCTTCATTAGATGACTGGAGACCAAGGACAGATCCAGAACTAAGCCAGCTATGCCAGCACCTTAAAGCTGCAGAGAACAAAATGGGAGATCTCGAAAGAAGATCCTGTCATAACAATATTGTGATCCTGGGTCCTCTCCCATCCTATTTGTACAAAGCTGTGCAACAAAATAGCAGGGCCCTCTAATGGCCCTAACTACATAAGTCGAAAGGTCTCACGATTCTCCCCACACTCCTCAGAAGCTCCCCACGGCCCTTACTATTCCTGCTGTTAAACTTCTTGAATAAACAACACATTCTCAACAAAGTTTATGAGCTAAGTGAAGTGCAGTGGGAGGGACAGAAATTCAAATTGCTCAAGATCTTCCTAAATCAGTACAGCAAAAAGCAGAGATGCACCCAGTAGTTACCAAGCTTATCGTGGCTGGAATTTGGTTCAGAATCCTGCTGTGCTCCAAGTGCAACACCGTGAAGTATAGCATAATTTTGTGTCAAAGGAACAAGCTACAACAAGACTAGAAACTTCTACCTTGATCTCTTCAAATGAAACAGATATCTGGAGGGATATCTGGGCCAGCATACTTTGTGAGAGTACTACATGGCTTTTTCATATTAAGGAGGCGCAGAATAACACCAGCACTTCATCTGCTGGGTCACCAAGACTAGTTCAGAGACATTGTTCCTTTAAGTTGGACTCACTTGACTTTTTGAAGCAAAGCTCCTTAATGGCCTGTTCAATCTACTGCTTTTATGAAGACCCCCCCTCACTAGATACTGTCTGAGGGTTTGTGACCAGCTCTTACCTTAGTTGGAGGCCTCTTTCCTTTCTGGGCCTTGCCTGCTATCAAATCTGCTCTTCCTGAAGGAAGGCGTTTATTACTTTAGCAGGCAGCCAGAACTTCCCCTGTATGCACATGTTCGAAAAGAGGCCTGCAGAACATGACAGTTGCAGAGTCACGCAGTTTTATTTACTTATGGGCCTGATGAGTTTTCACAGCTTTACTTTACAGTGAAATAGGCACTGTCTTAGCGTATCAGTAATTAGTTTACTACCAACACTATTCAATATCTCAATAAAAGGCAATTTATTTAGCTTAAGTATAATTATTCTAAAAAAGCACTGTGCACTATTGTATTATTTTAGTACCCCATTTAATTAGTACAAGGCACTATTTACAATATATTTTTGAATATTACATCTAGAAATAAGACAGAAATTACACACTTAATATGACTTGATAGAAGGCAAGAAAAGTGAAAACTTGCATTATTTAAAAAAGCAAAAGCAACATTATAACCCCAATAATGTGAAAATACAATCTCTAGAACTAGTAAACAAATAAAACATAGAAATATTTATAAAGAAAATAAACTCAATAACAAAGAAGAAAGTAAGTAAAAAAAACCAACAATGTTACTAATAACAGTAACATATAACATTATACCTATCCATAATTTCAAATCAAGAATAGCAAAAACTATCTTAGAAATAATTTTAGAAACACGTACTAAAGTAAGTAGTACACTAGATCTTTAAGCACCCACAACTATTACATTGCTAGCACCTTTCTCCAGAAACTCACCTGTTGGCATCGAGAGCTATTCTCCCGATGCCAGCAGAGATAAAAAAATATATAAAAGCAGGCGACTCCACCAGTCAAGGGAGTTGCTACCCTTATCTTTAGAAGTCAACTTCCAGTTACTTAAAAGAAACAGTAGACATGAAAGGCAGACACATCTTGCTGCACTGTATTTTAGACCTGACAGAACTGCTATTGGGATATTTTTTCGGACCCAACATTCAATCACCAGAGTTTTTGAAATGGTTAACTGATAGCGCCATATGCACATTTCCCCTTCATCTTGGCTGGGAATTGGAACACTACTATTACTACAGACCTTGATAGGTCAGGAGGACACCCTCAAACTCTCCCCACTCAATAGGCTCCACGAGAACTCCTTAGTATAGGAGGTCTCTTGACATAGGAGGTGCTCCAATCAAGGAGCAAGGAGCATTTACATTTTATTCCCCAGTCCACAAGTCATCTTCCAGAAGAAAAAAATTACTCACCTTAGTAATTATGTTTCTTCTAGTGGAGACTTGCTATATTCTGACTATTGCAGTTAGGTCCTGCCTTTCAACTGCCCCGGAGAACAAAGGGTTAACTTTTCTATGCCTTGCATAGAACGTTCATCAAGAGCTCAGTTGAAGCCCCTGTCTGTTGTTGTTCAAACTGCAACCGCCAGATCTTTACGAGCAAAAACTCACTAGGTGTTCTGTGTGGAAACTGTAAAAATTTTTACTAGCCAACTGGCAAATATATAATGCTTCTGGTTTCAAAGGAAGACTCAAGTCAGGAAACCCAAAAACAAAAACACATCCAAAACACAACATTCCACCCAAACAAAAAAGAGGGTGTAAAAAGGACACCCCTAGGGTGCCAACACTGCTCCTGCCCACCACATCCAAAAACTAGGTTTTGAGAGGGGAGGCGGGGAGGTCAGAACACAGCAAGACTCCATTATAATTACTAAGGTGAGTAATTTTTTCCTCAAACAACATGAAGTCTTACTGTATTCTGACTATTGCAGACTACCAAGCAGTACCTCCATGGGGGAGGGACAGAACCTACTTTGGAAATATGCTCTGAAGTACTGCTGTGCCAAACCGAGCATCACTCCTAGCCTGGATATCCAGAGAGTAATGCTTGGTGAAAGTATGGACTGTTTTCCAGGTTGCTGCTTTACAGATTTCTAAAAGAGGAATATCCCTGGCAGCAGCCAGGGAAGCAGCTGTACCTCTTGTGGAATGAGCCCTCAGGCCTGAGGATGGAGTTCTACCCAGTCTTTCATAGCAGAATTATATACAAGAAACAATCCACCTGGCAATTGATCTCTTAGTGGCAGGTTTGCCTTTCCCAACTTCTCCATAAGTGAGGAACAACTGGAGGGATTCAAACCTGTGACCCTTGGTACGCTCTATGTAGTAGCTAAGGGCTCTTTCAACATCCAAACTGTGCAGCCTCCTCTCTCCCGAGGAGGAATGGTCAGTGAAGAAAACAGGGAGAGATATAGACTGGTTGAGGTGGAAATCTAAAACCACTTGAGGTAAGAACCTTCTGTTAGTTCTAAGGACCACTTTATCTCTATGAAAAGAGATGAAATCAGATTCCACTGACAGGGCTTGCAATTCACTGATACGTCTGGCAGAGGTAATGGCTACCAAAAACAGTTTTCCAAGTCAATACTTAAGCTCTGTTGAGGACAAAGGCTCAAAGGGGGTGTATAAGCTGAGCAATGCAAACATTAATTTATTTATTTATTTAGATTTTGTTTACTAGGTAAGCCCTCTGAGACCAAAGATCCCTTTTTCAGGGGCGACCCGGGGTTGAGTAAACCAACCACTTTACATTAGGATACAGTAAGACAGCTTCAAAATACATATACAATTTGTACAGGAGGCAAGGGAACAGTAAGACAGTGTCAGAGAACATACAGTAAAAAACAGCCAGTGCACATACATTGCCAGTGGGGTACATTTGCCTACAGACTTCAAAATACATACATAGTTTATACAGGAGGCAAGGGAACAGTAAGACAGTGTCAGAGCACATACAGTAAGTAACAGAGCTAGTGTACGTACAATTGCCAGTGGGTATATTTGCCTACAGAGATATTAGTCTTAGAGGTTAGCTAGTCCAGAGGAAGCAAAGAGTTTTGTCTGTTGCCATTTTAGTGGGGTGAGGTAGGGTGCATTATCTAGTGGTTGCAGCAACAGTGGCTCAGTTCAATGAGGCAGACTTTAAGACCAGGCTTGAACGAGGAGAGGGAGGGTTTGTCAAGCAGGGAAGAAGGGAGCGAGGTCCCAAGCAGGAGCAGGATCCCTAAAGGGGGGATTGATGTGAAGCAATCCCTTGAAAAACTTACAGAATACAGGATGGGATGACAGAGAGAAGACTTGCCTACTGACAGGAAAGGAGAAACAGCTGCCAAGTGTACCTTGAGGGTAGCAGGGTCTGAGGCATAGGCCACTAAGATGGACCATATAATCCAGAACCGTAGGCAATTCAGCAGAGTAATATTCTTCTTAGAACACCAAATGCTGAATCTTTTCCATTTGGAGTTGTAAGTCTTTCTAGTGGAAGGCTTTTGAGAAGCCTTAAGGATATCCAGAACCCCTCGGGAAAGATGCAGATCTGCAAACTATAACTCTTCAAGAGCCAAGCCTTGAGATTGAGAGACTGAAGATTCGGGTACCAAATCCTCCCCTGAGAGGATGTTAACAGGTTGTAATTCCTGGGAAGAGACAGGGGAAGGTGGACTGCTAGGGACAGCAACAAGGGGTATCATGGCTGTTTAGCCCAATCTGGAGCAATCAGAATCACTTTGCAGGGTTGTGACCTTATCTTGGCTAACACCCTGAACAGGAGAGGAAGGGAAGCATAGAAATTTCCCTTCCCAGTTCAGAATAAGAGCATCCAGGGGACTGAGCCCAAGACTGGGGGTCTGCAACAAAAGAGAGGAAGTTGGTGATTGTCTGGGGCTGCAAAAAGATCTATCTCTGGAGTGCCCAATCTCGAGAAAATCACTTTCAAAACCAGAGGATCTAGGGTCCATTCGTGATGGCCCTGGGATATTCTGCTCAGTGCATCTGCTAGGACATTGTCCTTCTGAGGTTTGCAGGGAATAGGCCAGGGACCACAACTTTATTGCTTCTGTGCACAAGGCCGTAGATTGAGTGCCTCCTTGCTTGTTGATGTACCACATGGTGGTAGTGTTGTCTGTTCTGACCTGAACCACCTTGTTCTGTACAGATTTGGAAAAGCTTGCAGTGCCAAAACACTACTCTGAGTTCAAGAGACTGATGTGGCAGGGATTCCTGAGGTGACCACAGTCCCGGTGGTAAGATCCCCAAATGGGCTCCCCAGCCCAGCAGGAAGCATCTGTGGTGAGTACCACTGAGTGAGACTGAGTGACAAATGGAACCCCTTGTCTCAAATTGTCCTGATCCTGCCACCATTGCAAGGCTTGGATCAGGGTTAAATCACTGGAATCAGTTTGGTAAGGAATCCTTTCTTTGGGACCAAAGGCTCTTAAGTGGAACTGAATGTCCCTCATCTGAAATCTTGCCCCCTGGACCACTGCTGTAGAGGCTGCCATGTGGCCCAGGAGCTGCAAGAAGTGCCTTGCTGGTCGAGACACCTGAAGGGTGAAAGAAGAAAAAATTACTCACCTTAGTAATGTTGTTTCTTCTAATGGAGTCTTGCTATATTATGACATACTGTATGCAGTGAGTCCCAACCTTCGAACTGCTCCGGAGGTGAAAGAGTTAACTTTCCATGCCAGGCATGGAACTTTCAGCTCGAGCTCGGTTGAAAACTCTGTCTGTTGTTCTTCAAACTCAAACTGTCAGATCTTTACGAGCAAAACTCACTAAGGTTCTGTGTGGAAGCTGTAAACCTACACTAGCCAACTGGCTACTAAATATAAGAACACATTTTTGGTCCCAAAACAAAGACTCAAGTCAGGAGTCCAAAATGAAAAACTAACACCAGTCACCCAAAAAGGAGGGTGAAAACAACATGGTGGGCATCTACTAAGTGCCAACACTGCACTGCCACCCACATCCCAAAAACCAAGGTTCTGAGAGGGGCAGGCAGGGAGGGAGGTCAGAATACAGCAAGACTCCATTAGAAGAAACAACATTACTAAGGTGAGTAATTTTTTCTTCAAACAACATGAAGTCTTGCTATATTATGACATATGCAGACTACACAGCAGTACCTCCATGGAGGAGGGACAGAACCTACTTAGGAAATAGGCTCTGAAGCACAGCTGTGCCAAACTGAGCATCACTCCTAGCCTGGATGTCCAGGGAGTAATGCTTGGTAAAAGTGTGAACTGTTTTCCAGGTAGCTGCTTGACATATCTCTAGGATAGGGATGTCCCTGGCAGCAGCCAGAGATACATAGATACATAGATACATAGACAGTGTCGGCAGATAAGGGCCTATGGCCCACCCAGTCTGCCCATTTAAGTTTGTAAGTTCAGTTTATGTTTTCCAGGAAGTCTGTTGCCCCTTACCCCTGACCTCCAGAATTCCTTTATGTCTATCCCATGCATTCTTAAATCCTGTGATTGTTTCAGCCCCCACCACTTCCTCTGGCAGGGTGTTCCACTTGTCCACCACCCGTTCTGTGAAGAAATTCTTCCTCACGTTTCCTCTGAATCAGTCCTCCTTCCAACTTCATCCCATGCCCTCTAGTCCTGGAACATCTTTTCGCTTAAAAATAGTGCATTCCTGCACCCTGTTCCTCCCTTAAGATACATGTATGTCTCTATCATATCCCCTCTCTCCTCCTCTCCTCCAGGAGTACATGTTCAGTGCCTTCAACCTGTCCTCATAGGACTTGTGATGCAATCCATGCACCATCTTTGTTGCCCTCCTCTGAACCTTCTCTACCCTGTCTATGTCCTTATGAGTAAGGTCTCCAGAACTGCACAGTGTACTCCAGGTGCGGCCTCACTAGTGTCTTGTATAGTGGAATCACCTCCCTTTTCCTGCTCAGTGATGCCCCTGCCTATGCATCCCAGCATCCTATTTGCTTACCTGCTGCCTTGTTACACTGTTTCCCTGCCTTGAGGTCATCAGAGATGATAACTCCAAGATCCCTTTCCTGCTTGGTGCATGCTATATCCTCACCCCCAACTGATATATTGTCCAGGGTTTTGTGCCCCAAATGCATTATCTTGCACTTCTTGCATTGAATTTCAACTGCCAAACCCTGACCATTCTTCAAGTTTCTGCAGGTCCCTTCTCATTCTGTCTACACCCTCTGGTGTGTCTACTCTTTACAGAGCTTTGTGTCATCAGCGAACAGTGAAATTCTGCCTTCTAGGTCCTCTGCAATGTCACTGATGAAGATATTGAATAGTACGGTCCCAGCACTGATCCCTGTGGTACCCACTGGTCACTCTTCCCTCTGTGGAGTGACAGCCATTTACCACCCCTCTGTGTCCTGCTGCCCAGCCAGTTACCTACCCACTGCACTACTGTTCTGCCCACACCCATATTCCCCAGTTTGTGCAATAGTTTTCTATGTGGCACAGTGTCAAAGGCCATGCTGAAGTCCAGATAGGCCATGTCCACTGCCCTCCCCTGATCCACCTCCCTAGTCACCCAGTCAAAAAATTCAATGAGGTTGGTCTGACATGACCTTCCCCTGGTGAAACCATGCTGCCTTGGGTCCTGTAGTCCATTGACAACCAGATGTTCCACCAATCTCTCCTTCAGTAGTGCTTCCATGATCTTTCCCACTACCGAGGTGAGGCTGACTGGTCTGTAGTTCCCTGCTTCCTCTTTGTTCCCACTTTTGTATAAGGGGACTACATCTGCTATCCTCCAGTCTTTGGGTACCTCCCCTGTTTCTAGTGATCGGCTAAACAGGATAGCAGAGGTTCAGCCACCACCTCTCTTAGTTCTTTAAGGACCCTGGGGTGCGCCCCATCTGGCCCCATTGCTTTATCAACTCTTATTACTTCCAGTTCCTTCAGGACCCTTTCTCGTGTAAAGGGACTTGTGTCCATTTCTGCACCATTCTCACCCTTGTACTCCATTCAGACCCATTACCTCCTCTTCCTCAGTAAAGACTGAGCAGAAATACCTGTTAAATATGTCAGCTTTACTGTTGTCATCCTCCACACAGCCCCATCCTCCCCTTCAGTCTCACTATCCCTCCTTTGCCTTTCTTTTTCACTTATGTACCTGTAAAGGTTTGTCCCCTCTACCCACTGATTTTGCAATGTGTTCTTCTGTCTGAGCTTTGGCTTCCTTACTGACCTCCCTGCCTCCCTTTGCTTCTCCTGGTACTTCTCCTATCCCTTCTGCCTGTGTCTTTTGTATTGCCTGAATGCAATCTTTTTGGCTTTCACTTTCTTTGCTACCTCTTTGGAAAACCATAATGGTCTATTCTTCCTTTTCCTCTTGCTAACCTGCTTAATACATAATTCTGTTGCTCTTGTAATCCCCATTTTAAATACTTCCCACTGTTCCTCAACCCCTGATTCCTGCCCCATTCCCCTTAATGCCTCTTTCAAGTATCTCCCCATTTTCTCAAAGTTTGCCCCCCTAAAATCCAGGATACGTGTTTTTGTGTGGTTTGGTTCTGCTCTTTCTGTGATTTCAAACCACAGTGACTGGTGGTCACTGTTCCTCAGGTGCTCCCCCACTCTTACCCCCATCACACTGTCCGTGTTTGTGAGCACAAGGTCCAGTATTGCCTTCTGCGGAGTTGGTTCCATGACCAGTTGCTTGAGAAGGCACCCTGAAGGAGTTCAGGATAAATCTGCTCCTAGTTGATGCTGCTGCTGGGATGCTCCAGTCCACGGTTTGTTTTTAGCAATATCACGATAGTAGTATCGCTTAATTTTATTCTATTTCAAAATTTTTTCTAATATCTTAAATTTAACTTACTTGAAGAAGTCTCGCAACTTGGACGGAGTCAACCATGAGCAGGTCAGGTGACGGTAGGGAGACTTGTATGAAAGCCGCCGTTCAGTCAGCCGAGGGTCCGTCAACCTCCTTCTCAAGAAATCTCAGCGGGGTTCCGACCGTGGTCAGTCCGATGCCGGGGGATGGGCGGTCCCCGATCAGGCATAAAATAAACCCGTCGGCTTACGGCACCGTTCGCCTCGAGCTCTTCTTGACCCACAGGTCAAAAGAAGAGCATCTCTCTAGGTGCGCCCTCTGGTATGTCTGCGCGTCGACGGTCGGTTATCATTGCTAGTTGCCGGTCTCCTTCTTCGGAGTCGCCAACTTCTGGTAATCGTCGTCCTCGACATCGGAGCCCCTCCCCGCCTATAGGTAGGGCTCCAGATGAGCAGTTTCATCAGTGGGCGCTCTTATGGGCGATGGGCTCGAGAGGTTGGTTCTTCTGCCTGAAGCCGGTTGCCGCGAGCCCTCGGGCCCCTCCGGCGATCAGGTAGGGCGGTTGGACCTTCCTAGTCGCGGCGCCTTCTTCGGTGCCTGCGACTCCGTGCTTAGGTGTTTCCCCCCCTCACATGGCTGCGGCGCAGGGGGCCACACCGATGCCCTTATCTCCTGGTTTTGTTTCCTCCTCTTGCTTTCCAGGTTCCTGGGGCTTTTCCGGCGCCTTCTGCGGGGTCTGTTGGCTGAGCGCCATTTTGGTGCCGGTGGGTCTTGCGGAGCCGTCAGCGGCGCCCGTTGGATCTGGCGGTGCCGTCGGCGGCGCCCGCTGGGTCGGCGCCGTGTGCGGCGCGCCGTCGGCTTAGCGGCGCCGTGTGTGTGGCGCCGTCGGCTTCGGCCGGCGCCGTTCGCAGCGCCGCCTGGGGTTTCGCGGTTCCTGCTTACGGGGCAGCGTGCCTCTGGCGCGCGTGTGCCTCGCCAGATGCCGTCTTGGCCCGCTTTGCCATCTCGGTGCGGGGGTCGGGGACTCTCCTTGTTTTCTGATATTTCCTCCTCTCCTATTTTTCATTTTCCTTTCCTGTCCAAACAGTCCTTTCATGGACCATCAGGAAGTTGATGTTGAGCCTGACCCAGACCTTCGGTTGGGTGATGAAGTGGAGGAAACAGGATTTCTTTGCTACAGAGCCTGTGGTCGAGGACCTGTTCTTTAAGTCTCTGTTGGAAGAACCTGAGATCCTCTTTCTCTCAGACTACAGACATCGATCCTGGGAAGATATTAAGACTCCAGTACCTTCATAGCTCGGAGATCTCTACGGTTTGACCTCCGATCCAGCCTTCCTTGAGCCGCTGTCTCAAATGGTATGGAATAATCCTGCCTTAATCCCTTCAGTGGCTAAATCCATTGATAAGAAGCATCTAGCTCCCAAGGATGCATCCTATTTTGGCATCCCAAGCATTTCGGATCTATTGTAGTCCTGGCAGAGAATGACAAGGTCGTTTCAAACACCATGAAGTCTTGCTGTAATTAGGACTATAGCAGTCAGCCTCAGCCTCTGAACTCTCCCGGAGAGAAAGGGTTAACTCCAGAAAGTCTGAGTTCCACAGCCAGGCGGCTGTTCATGCTCATCTGTGCAGTTTGCAGTCAAACTGCCAGATTTTTACTCCGCTTCACTGAACAGTCGCCCGGAGATCAGCTCCTTCAGCTCGGTTCACTACGCGGTTTTGGTCGGTTCCTTCGGTTCAGAAACCGCAAAAGTCTCAAAATTACCGCGGTTTCGCTTAAGCTCTATCTGGTAACCGAAGCAAAACGAAAATTATATTGAGGAATAATTATCGGTTCAGTCTGAACCGAATGCTTTGTATTTTGGTGAATTTTTAGGCGTGAGGTACCGGTTCTTATCGGTTCTAAAACCCCTGCCTTTTAATCGGGTTTTCAATACCCGTGACACGGTTAGGAACCTATAAGGGTGTCTTGCTCTGCACGGCTCATAGAAAAAGGGCAAGTTTTGGTTAGGCTGTACTCATGTCTGAGAAACCCAAAAGAAAAACCGGGCCCGCGTGGTTTTCAACACTGTGATGTTTGTGGGGAAGCTTTGCCAAGGCTGACCACTGACCACTTGTGTTTATTGTCTGGGGCTGACCACTCTTTCAGACTGCCAGATATGTGAAATTTCCTGCAGCCACCCTGGAGAAGAGATTGGGCGGCTCAGGGAACGAGAGGCCAAAAGTCCGCTGACCGGATGGCCAGCCCAGTCCAGTACCCACTGGACCAGAGGGAGTGCCCTCTGACCAGGGCGCTACTTCCTCGGCAAAGAGAGTATTGGTTCAGGAGGAACCAGCACCAGCAAAAAGACAAAGAAATCAGCAGGTTTTTGGAGTCTAAGCTGTTTCTCCAACTGTTGCAGAAATAGCAAAAAGCCATACAGATTGTTCAGTCTTTGTCTCAGGGACTTTGGAGGTTCTCCACAAGTGCAGAGGGGTGGCTCGTCCAGGTCCAGGGGTCTAAGATTATGTTATTGAGGAGTTTTATGAACCACAGGAGGGAGGAGGAATTTGATCAGTGCATTTGTGACTGGGAAGGTCTGGACGCGCCCATTGAACCGGACATTTCTCCAGACAGACCCTTAGAGTCTCCCCTCTGTTGTCTGAGTCCCCTCTCATTTTGTGTTTATGAAAAGGTGGTAGAAACCTCCAGCTCCCTTTAGAGGAGGCTGTGGATGAGCAAGAGGAGCCTGATTTTGTTGAAATGATGGATATTCCAGAGTCTAGAAGGTTGTCTATTCCTTGCATAAATCATTTAGAAGCAAACAACAAAGATTTTAAAAATCCTCATTCTGTCCCTCCTGTAGACAAAAAATGGACAGAAGGTATGCTTTATCAGGCCCAGATACAGACTTCTCATTGAGCAGTGTAGTCATGTAGGTGTTGTTCAAGCTGCAGCCTGTGACAAGGCTAATATTCCTTGGCATCACATCCCTGACAAAGATTCAGGAAGATTGATACCATGGCAAAAAGCAATATATGGCAGCTTCTTTGGGACTCAGGCAGGTTAATTACATGGCTTGTGGCTAGATATCAGAAGTCTAGATGGGACACTATTTTGCAGTTAGCCAAGCAGGCCCAGGGTCAGCTGGCTAGTGAGTTGAACAGGTGGCTGCTGATGGCATTGAGCCTCCAAAGTTCAATTTCATACTGCTGTTGATGTTAATGATGTTTCTTCTAGGGTCATGGCCACTTCTGTAGCTCTCCGTGAGGTTGGCATGGCTCAGATGCACTAATTTGTCCCAAGACACTCAGGCCAAAGGCTATGGATTTCCTGTAGTAGGTAACTCTCTGTTTGGTGATCAGACAGAAAATTACATGAAAAAAATGGATGAATACAGAACTACCTACAAAAGTGCCCAAGGTAAAGAGAGGCATGCCCCCCCTCCCAAAGGCATGCCCCCAGGGGTAGGGGTAGGCCTTAACTCAGGCCTTTTTATCAAGCTCAAGCCTCTTCAGCCTTTGTTCAGAGGGTTTCTTCAGAGGCAGGGCAGGAGCGGGCTCCAGGCAGACCGTCCTTCTTCTCAGCCAAAACAGCTGCCAAGCAGGCACCTGATGGGGTGCCCAGGGCGAATCTCCTGTACCGGTGGGGGCAGGTTGGCTTATTTCAGCCAGAACTGGTTGTCCCTAACTTGGACAAGTGGGTTCTGGAGGTGGTAGACCAAGGTCTGGTCCTCAGTTTCAAACAGTTCCCAAAGATGAGGGCCAGACATTTCCACTCACGAATCCTTTGAAGCCCTTGCTTTGGAAACAGGGTTTCTTCTCTGCTGGGATGCAAAGCAGTAGAGAGGGTCCTCTTTGCCATCAGGGCAAGGGTCTTTTTCAAGGTATTTCCTTACCCCAAAAAGACAGGAGAATGGCGGCCCATCTTAGATTAAGGTTCCTGAACAAGCATCTTCTGAAACCAAAGTTCAAAATGTTAACTCTGGCAATGATTTTGCCTCCCTGAGACCAGGAGACTGGCTAGCTTCCTTGGACCTCACGGACGCCTATTTTCATTTCTTGATCAGGGCCTTCTCACAGAAAGTACCTCAGGTTCTGGAACTACCTTGGCCACTATCAGTTCAGGAGCAATGCCCTTCGGCCTTACCTCTGCCCCAAGGTTTTCTACAAATGTCTGGCTGTGGTGGTGGCTCATCTGAGAAGGCATGGGGTGGCCGTTTTCCTACCTGGACGACTGGCTCATGGTGGGTCAGTCTCCAGATCACGTAAAATCTCACTTGTTGGTCACCCAGC
Source organism: Neoceratodus forsteri (assembly GCA_016271365.2). NCBI lineage: Eukaryota > Metazoa > Chordata > Ceratodontiformes > Ceratodontidae > Neoceratodus > Neoceratodus forsteri. The sequence continues at coordinate 246,821,113 of CM057451.1, forward strand.
AGCTTCTCACCTCTCTGGGATTCCTGTTGAATCTTCCAAAGTCAGTTCTCGAACCAGTTCAGGTACCTACTTTCATAGGTGCAGAGTTGAACACAAAGTCTGCCAGGGCATATCTCCCCTCCGAGAGTGGACAGACTCATTGCCCTGGCATCTTCCTCACCATGGTCTCTCGGCCAGCAAGGCACTTTCTGCAACTCCTAGGACACATGGCTGCGTCCACAGCTGTCGTAGCAGGGAGCAAGATTCAGATCGAGAGACATCCAATTCCACCTGAGATCTTTTGGTTCCAAAGAAGACCCCTCACCAAATTAGTCCCAGTGACAAGATCTCTGATCCTGGCCCTTCAGTGGTGGCAGGACCAGAGCAATCTAACTCAAGGGGTCCCTTCTTCACATTTTCTCACTCCCTCACACTTACCACAGATGCCTCCCTCCTGGGATGGGGGCTCACTTGGGCGACCTTTCCACTCAGGGAGTGTGGTCTCCTCAGGAATCTCTGCTCCACATCAACCTTCTGGAGCTCAGGGCTGTCCTCTTAGCTCTCCAGGCCTTTTCAGCTTCTGTCCAGAACAAGGTAGTTCAAGTCAGGACAGACAATACCACAACAATGTGGTACATCAACAAGCAAGGGGCTTTCGGTCTTCTGCCTTGTGCACTGAAGCAATGAAGCTGTGGTCTCTGGCTTACTCCTGAATACCTCCCTGATAGCAGTTCACCTTCCAGGAAGGACAATGCCTAGCGGATGCCCTCAGCAGGATTTCTCAGGGCCACCACGAATGGGCCCTGAACCCTCTAGTGCTGGGGGTCAGTCTTTGCCAGGTGGGGCACCCTCAGATAGATCTTTCGCAGCCCCAGACAACCACCAACTTCCTCTGTTTTGTTTCAGACCTCCAGTGTTGGGATCAGTCCCACTGGGCGCCTTTCAGTTGGATTGGGAGGAAATATCTATATGCCTTCCTCCTTCCCTCTCCTTTCAGGGTACTAGTGAGGATCAGAACTCAGTCCTGCAAGGTGATTCTGATTGCTCCAGATTGGGGCCAGACAGCCCTGGTACCCTCTCCTTCTGTCTCCTGATTGTCCACCTCCCTGAGCTTGCCCAGGACCCACGACCTGTGACCTGTGCACAAGGGAGAGTGTGTATCGAACTCAGTTCCCTCCCTCAAGGCTTGGTTCTTGAGGAGCTAGAGTCGCTGATCACACCTCTCAAGGTGTCTTGGATATTTTGGAAGGCGGCCAGGAGGCCTTCTACTAGAGCCACCATAATTCTAAGTGGAAGAGGTTTTCCATTTGGTGCTCTGGGAAGCAAATCTCCCAGAATCTGCTGATTTGACTGTTTTGTTGGACTATCTTGTCCACTTAAATTCTCTAGGCCTTAAGCCAGCTACCTTAAGGGTTCATCTGGCAGCAGTCTCCGCTTATGTGTCAGCAGGTAACCTGCTTCCATCTCTTCTCACCCTGTATTCTAAGTTTTTAAGGGTTACTTCACACTAACCCTCCTTTTTGGGAACCAGTTCCTGCTTGGGACCTGAATGTTTGCATTGCTCAGCTAATGCAACCCCTTTGAGCCCCTGTCTTGGCAGACCTCAAGTTTTTGACTTGGAAGACTGTTTTCTAGTGGCCATCACTTCTGCTAGGCGTATAAGTGAGATGCAAGCCTTGTCAGTGGAAGAAGATTTATTTCTTTTCATAGGGACAAGGTAGTCCTTAGGACTAATAGAAGGTTTTACCAAAGGTGGTCTCAGATTTTCATCTCAACCAATCCATCTCTCTCCCAGTATTTTCACTGAGCATTCCTCTTCAGGGAGGAGGTGCACAGTCTGGACGTCAAAAGAGCTCTAAGCTACTATTTGGACGCACTAAGGGTCATAGGGTTTGAATCCTCTCAGCTCTTCCCTTACCTATGGGGAAGTCGGCAAAGGGAGACCTGCCACTAAAGAGAACAATTGCAAGGTGGATTGTCTCTTGTATCCAATTCTGTTACCAAAAACTGGTAAGAGCCCCCTCAGGATTGAGGGCTCATTCTACCAGAGGTACAGCTGCATCTCCTAGCGGCTGCTAGAGATATTCCATTTTGGAGATCTGTCAAGCTGCTACCTGGAAAACAGTTCACACCTTTGCCAAACATTACTCCTTGGATGTTCAATCCAGGAGGGATGCCTGCTTGGCACAGCTGTGCTTCAGAGCCTATTTCCCAAGTAGGTTCTGACCCTCCTCCATGGAGGTACTGCCTGTAATCTGCTATAGTCTTACTTACAGCAAGACTTCATGGTGTTTGAAGAAAAAATTACTCACCTTAGTGAATTGCTTTTCTTCTCATGGTCTTGCTGTATTAGGACAACCTCCCTCCTACCCCGCTCAGAACCTCCTCCTTGGGTATGGGGTTGGCAAATTAGTGCAAGCACTGTGTCATGCCTTTTTCTTGCTTATTGGGTTTAGGGAACTAGGGTAATTCTGTTGTTCGTTGGTGGTAGGTGGCCCCCTCCTGGACTTGGAGTCTTTTTGGAGAGAGGGGTCTGTTAATGCTTCTTTTCAGTGATGCTAACAATATTTAATAATTTTGTTGCTATTCTGTGATTGTTGTGTGTTTTGTGGTCTACTACTGGTAGGTAGCCAATGGCTAGTGGGTTTTTCCACACAGCCTTGCTATATTAGTTTAGTCGTGAAGAATCTGGCAGTTTGACTTCAAACTGCACAGATAGAGCTTTGAACAGCGCCCTCTCGCTGTGGAACTCCAGACTTCTCTGGAGTTAACCCTTTCCTCTCCGGGGCAGTTCAGAGGCTGAGGCTGACTGCTATAGTCCTAATACAGCAAGACTCCATGAGAAGAAAAGCAATTACTAAGGTGAGTAATTTTTTCTTCTTCCTCAAACTACTTCAGCTCGACCTATTAACAAAGAGTCTCGTAAGATTGATACATTAGGTAAGAGAGTCTTTGCTGCCTCCACTCTAAGTATGCGTATTGCCAGTTATCAAGGCTATTTTTCTCAGTATGAGTATATCCTGTGGCACTCTATGAAAAGAATGGTTGAAGCTCTTCCAGATTAGGACTCCAAGTCAGAGCTTCTATTGACCGTTACTGAGGTATTGAATCCAATAACCAACAAGTCAAAGCCGCCATGGGCGCTTCGACACTGCTTCTCGTTCAGCTGCTGCAGGGATTGTACTCGGCGCCATTCCTGGCTGCGTTCTTCGGCTCACGAGCGATGCTCAAGTAGCAGGTAATGGCGCTTGCCTTTTGATGGCACCCTATCTTTTCGACCCTCAGGTGGAGCAAGCCTTAGAAGCCTCCCAAAAGACTAGATCGGCCATTAAATTGGCCAGAACCTCCCCTGCCCCTCGCGCGGCATGCGAACAGACGCCAGTTTCTTAGTCGCAGTCCTTTCGAGGCAGAAGCAGGAAGCTCAGAAAGCCAACCTGCCCAACCTCAGAAGAAGACGCAGCAGAGCGCGGGGCCTAAAGCCCAGCGCCACCTTAGAGTTGTTGGCCCAAGTTCCATCCACACTGCCAAGATGGAACTTTCTCCTCCAGTGGGAGGTCGTCTGATGTACTTCTACAGCAGGTGGAAGTCCATAACTTTGAACAAATGGGTCGCCCGGATAATTGTAGGTTACTTTCATTCCCCCACATTGTCCTCCCAGGCGACAACCAGGTTGTCGACTTCTCAATCAACCTCCTCACCACCAGATCGAGGGCTTCTGAACAACAGAGCAATAGAACTGGTGCCCCCGCATTTGCGGAACACAGGGTTCTACTCCCATTTCTTTCTGGTTCCAAAGAAAACTGGGGGGATGCGCCCCATTCTAGACCTCAGAAAGCTGAACAAATTCCTCCCCAGGGAGAAATTCAAAATGATTTCCCTACGTACCCTGTTACCCTTGCTGCATCAGGACGACTGGCTGGCCTCTCTGGATATGCAGGATGCGTACCAGCATATCCCCGTCCACCCGACCCACCGCAAGTTCCTCAGGTTTGTAGCTTTGGGTCAGCATTATCAGTTCAGAGTCCTGCCTTTTGGGCTATCCTCGGCGCCGCGAGTTTTTACAAAGTGTTGTGCAGTTCTGTGCTATCTCAGGAAAGGCGGACTGAGTCTTTCCCTACCTGGACGATTGGCTTCTAGCAAGCCGTCCAGCCAAAGGACTTTGGAAGCGTGCAAGCGACTTCTGTCTTCTCACGTCCATGGGAGCTCTGCTGAATCTGAAAAATCCCAACTGCAGCCCTCCCAGAGGCTCCTTTTCTTAGGGGCCTCTAGTCACCTCTTCCATGAAGCTTTCCTTCCAGAGGACAGAAGACTCGACATCCTTCGGATGGCCCGTTACATCGGGGAGCCAATGGGTTACAGCTCTCTCGATGCAATGCATGTTGGGTCTCATGGCGTCTCGGTGTTCACTGTACCCTGGCCCGGTTGCACAAGAACCACCCAATGGATGCTCTCCACTCAGTGGTCTCTGACCTCACCCCCCAGTCTTATCCCATCAGGTGACGCAACCCCTTGAAGGTCTCTCACCTGGTGGTCTCAGAGGGCAATCTCCTCAAAGGGTTCCCTTGCTCTTCCGAACCATCAGATCTCCATCACCACCGCGCGCAATGGGATGGGGCTCACTGTCTCTCTCCCCACTCAAGGTGTATGGACTCCGTTTGAATCTCATCTCACATAAATGTCTTGGAGGTGAGAGCGGTCCTCTATCGATCCAAGCTCTGAAGGATGTCCTTTGTCACAAGAACATTCTCCTTCAAGCGGACAGCAAAGCTGTGATGTATTACATCAACAAGCAAGGCGGTGCTCACTCTTATCCTTTGCAGGAAGCAATGAGGGTATGGGAGTGGTGCTTGGAGCACAAGTCCACTTCCCTTGCAAGTCAATCTCTTGACCCAGGGTTCGTTGGTCCATCCCAACCTGAAATCACTTCACCTTCATGCTTGGCTCCTGAAGAGATAGAAGTGAATCGGTTCAACGTCTCCCGTAGAGTCTCGAGCATCTTTCTGGCTGCTCGGGAGCCAGCCACACGGAAAACATACGCATCCAAATGGAAGCGTTTTTCTCTCTGGTGTGCAAAGTCCTCTTGGAACCCCTTTTCCTGTCCTCCTGACAAGGTTCTGGAGTATCTTTTGGACCTATCTAACTCAGGTCTTCAGTACTCCACAGTTAAAGTTCACCTTAGTGCCATCTCAGCGTTCCATGAGCTGGTTTCATCCCTGACTCTGGCTCAGTTACCTATGGTGAAGAGATTTCTTAAGGATTCTTCATACAGACCCCTGTTTAGCGTCCAGTTGCAGCCTGGGACATTAACCTGGTGCTGGACATGCTCACTCGGAAGCCTTTGAACCCCTAGCTACCTGTGAGCTAAAATTTCTTACCTGGAAGACTGCCTTCCTGGGGCCATTACCTCAGCCATGAGTCTCTGAGATACATGCCCTGGTTACAGACCCTCCATTATACTGTCTTCCATAAAGACAAAGTAGTTCTCGTACTCATCCAAAATTTCTTCCCAAGGTTGTGTCAGAATTCCATCTAAACCAACCTCTGGTACTTCCCGCTTACTTTGCTAATTTCCAAAATGAAGGGGAACGAGCTCTTCATTCCTTGGATGTTAAGAGAGCCTTGCGGTTCTATTTGGACAGAACCCAGGATGTTCGCAAGACTCAACAACTCTTTGTTTCTTTCAGTGACACCCGGCTGGGTCAACCTGTCGCTATCAGATGCATCTCCTCATGGTTAGTAGCATGCCTTCGACATTGCTACTCCATGGCTCAGGTTAAATTAGAAGGTAGGGTACGCTCACTCTACTAGGCGGTCGCATCCTGGCGGAATTCGCAATGTTCCAGTGCAGATATCTGTAGCATACCTGGAGCTCAGTGCATGCCTTGGGTCAGGCACTATGCACTGGATGTTCATGCCAGGCGACATTCCGCATTCGGCAGAACCATCCTTAATGGGCTTCTACCTTAGACATGAGCTCTGGCTCTCCTGCCGCCCTTTTGGGGGATTATCAGCTTGGTACTCTCCCACTAGTGTGAATGAGTGGTGGAGACTTAGGTCCAGGAAGATAGGAAAATACGTACCTACCGTAATTCTTGATCTTCTTGGACGAGTCTCCACCACTCATTCACACGCCCACCCTCCATCCCCCGAGCTCACCGCTGTGTTGGTCTTCACTCCCCAGATCTTTAGGCTGTGAGGACTTCTTACTGACCCTTCTTACGGGTCGATACGGACTATCTTATGTCCGTGTTTTAATTTACAGTTACTCTTCGTTAGTTGCGCTGCACCTCCCTTGGTAAAAAAGTACTGAGGCGGTTGGAGGGTCGGGCGCCCGAAGGTCGTTACAGTCGACCGCAGCTCGCTGGGCCCGTGTCTCGCGGGCGCCATCTCCTCGCACGACCCTCCAGCAAAAAAGTTTGCTCCCGATGGGTCCTAGTGCCTCCGGCCCTAATCCCACTAGTGTGAATGAGTGGTGGAGACTCGTCCAAGAAGATCAAGAATTACGGTAGGTACGTAATTTTCCTTTACGGTAGGTACGTAATTTTCATTTGTGGTCTCTGGTTTATTCCCTGAACACCTCCCTTACAGCAGTTCACCTCCCAGGCAAGGACAATGTCCTGACAGATGATCTCAGCAGGATTTCCCAGGGCCATCATGAATGGTCACTAGACCCCCTGGTCCTGGAGGTGGTATTTGCCAGATGGGGCACCCCACAGATAGATCTTTTTGCAGCCCCAGACAATCACCAACTTCCCTTTTGCTGCAGGCCCCAGTGTTGGGCTCAGTCCCTCTGGATGCCTTAGTTCTCAATTGGGAAGGGAAGTTTCTATGTTTTTCCCTTCCCCTTCTGTTCAAAGTGCTAGTACAAAATCAGATCTCAACCCGCAAGATGATCCTGATTGCTCCAGATTGGCCCAGACAACCCTGGTATCCACGCTCACTGTCCTTAGCAGTCCATCCTCCCTGTGTCTTCCCAGGAATCACAACCTGTTAAGCTGTGCTCAGGGAAGGGTTTGGTACCCGAACCTCAAATCTCTCAATCTCAAGGCCTGGCTCGTGAAGAGTTAGAGTTTGCTGGTTTACACCTCTCCCAAGGTGTAATGGATATACTGAAGGCTTCTAGAAAACCTTCCACCAGAGCTACTTATAATTCCAAATGGAAGAGGTTTTCCATATGGTGCTCTGGAAAGCATATTTCCCCAGAATCTGCTGATTTACCCACAGTCCTGGATTATATGGTCCACTTAAATACCTTGGAGCTGAGACCAGCTACCTAAAGTGCATCTGGCAGCTGTGTCTGCTTTATTTCAACAGATAAGCCCTCTTCTCTTTCAGCTCACCTGTATTCCCCAAGTTTTTCAGGGTTGCTTCACACCAACCCTCCATTCAGGGACCCTGTCCTGCATGGGACATAATGTTTGCATTGCTCAGCTATGCAAACTCCCTTGAGCTTCTTGTCTTCAGCAGAGCTTAAGTACTTGACTTGGAAGACTGTGTTTCTGGTAGCAATCACTTCTGCCAGACGCATAAGTGAATTACAAGCTTTGTCAGTGGAGCCTGATTTTATCTCCTTTCATAGAGATAAGGTGGTCCTCTGGACTAACAGGAAGTTCTTGCTTAACGTGGTTTCAGATTTCCACCTTAATGAATCTATATCTCTTCCAGTGTACTTCACTGACCATTCCTCCTCTGGCAAGAGGAGGCTGCACACCTTAGATGTGAAAAGAGCCCTTAGTTACTACTTAGAGCGTACCAAGGGTCACAGGTTTGACTCCCTCCAACTGTTCCTCACTTATGGTGAGGTTGGTGAAGGGAAACCTGCCACTAAAAGATCCATTGCCAGGTGGATTGTCTCTTGTATCCAATTTTGCTATGAAAAACTGGGTAAGGTTCCTGCCTCAGACCTGAGGGCTCACTCTACCAGAGGTATAGCTGCTTCCCTGGCTGCTGCCAGGGACATCCCTATTCTTGAGATATGTCAAGCAGCTACCTGGAAAACAGTTCATACTTTACCAAGCATTACTCCTGGATATCCAGACTAGGGTGATGCTTTCGGTTTTAACAGCTGTGCTTCAGAGCCTATTTCTAAGTAGGTTCTGTCCCTCCTCCATGGAGGTACTGCTTTGTAGTCTGCATATGTCATAATATAGGAAGGCGTCATGTTTGTTTGAAGAAAAATTACTCACCTTAGTAATGTTGTTTCTTCTATTGGAGTCTTCTTTATATTATGACCTCCCCCTGCCTGCCCCTCTCAGAACCTCTGTTTTTGGGATGTGGGTGGGCAGTGCAGTGTTGGCACTTAGTGGGTGCCCACCTTGTTGTTTTCACCCCTCCTTTTTGGGGTGACTTGGTGTTGTGTTTTTCATATTTTGGGTCTCCTGACTTGAGTCTTTGTTTTGGGACCAAAAAATGTGTTCTTATGTTTAGTAGCCAGTTGGCTAGTGTAGGTTTACAGCTTCCACACAGGACCTCAGTGAGTTTAGCTCGTAAAGATCTGATGGTTTGAGTTTGAAGAACAACAGACAGAGTTTCAACCGAGCTCGAGCTCAGCGTTCCATGCCTGGCATGGAAAGTTAACTCTTTCACCTCCGGAGCAGTTTGAAGGTTGGGACTCACTGCATATGTCATAATATAGCAAGACTCCAATAGAAGAAACAACATTACTAAGGTGAGTAATTTTTTTTCCCTACCTACTGGATAAGCTGCAGATCCTAGTTAACCAGCAGCCTACTTCTTCCAACCCCAACCCCCTAGATTGGCCTTATGACTGTCCCATGCATGCTTGAATTCCACCACTATTTTGACTCCACAACCTCCTCGGAAGGCCGTTCCATGCATCCACAACCCTCTCTGTGAAAAATACTTTTCATAGAATTACCTCTGGCGCCCACCCCATCTTCAAATGGTGCCCCTTGTTCTTGCACACTCTTTTTTTGAAAGATGCTACCCTCTTGGACTTTATTGATTCCCTTGAGGTACTTGAAAGTTTCTATCATGTCCCCCCTCTCCTCCTTTCCTTGAGGCTATACATATTAAGCTCCTTTAGTCTCTCTTCATATGTCTTCCAGTGCAGACCCTGCACCATTTTAGTTGCCCTCCTCTGGACAGCTTCCATCCTGTCTATGTCTTTGCGGAGATTGGGTCTCCAGAACTGCATGCAGTACTCCAGATGGGGTCTGACCAGCTGTCTGTACAGAGGGATAATAACTTCCTGTTTTCTACTGGTGATGCCTCTCCCTATGCATCCCAGTATCCCCCCAGCCCTCCTTGCTGCCCACATTGCTTGCCCACCTTTAGGTCATCTGATATGACTACCCCCAGATTCCTTTCCATTTTTATTGTTGTTAGCACCTAACCCCTCCATTGTGTACTCTTCCCCTGGGTTTTTGTTTCCCAGGTGCATTACCTTGCACTTCTTAGCATTGAATCTAAGCTGCCATACATTTGACCATTCCTCTAACCTTGCCAAGTCCCTTCTCATCCTTTCCACCCCACCTTGTGCATCAACTCTGTTGCAGATCTTTGTGTCATCTGCAAGAGACATATTTTCTTCCAGTCTCTCTGCAATGTCGCTTATAAAGACATTGAAGAGGACCGTCCTAATACTGAACTCTGCGGCACCCCACTAGTAACCCCCTTTCTTCTGAGTGGACTCCATTTACTATTACTCTCTGTGTCCTATTCTCCAGCCAATTCTTTACCAGGCTGTCATCTTGGGACCCACTCCCAGGCTGGCTAACTTGTATATTAATCTTTTGTGGGACTGTGTCAAATGCCTTGCTAAAGTCTAGGTAGGCCATGTCCACAGCCCTCCCTGATCTACTCGTTGGTCACCCAGTCAAAGAAATCTATCAGATTCGTCTGGCATGACCTTCCCGCTGTGAATCCATGCTGCCTTGGGTCCTGTGCCCCTCTGACCTCTAGATACTCGACAATTCTTTCCTTCAGAAGTGATTCCATCATTTCCCTATCACTGAGGTTAAACTAACAGGTCTGTAGTTTCCTGCTTCTGCCTTGCTCCCACTTTTGTGAAGGGGAATCACATCTGCCCTCCTCCAGTCCTCAGGTACCACCCCATCCTCCCATGATTTGTTAAAGAGGGTAGTCAGTGGTGTCACTAGTTTTACCCTTAGTTCTTTTAGAATTCTGGGATGAATCCCATCAGGCCCCATTGCTTTGTCCACCTTCAGTTTTAAGAGTTCTTTCAGAACCCTTTCTTCTGTAAATGGGCTGGTATCAACTTCTGTATCCAAAGTGTTTCTACTGTTTGTTTTAGGTACCTCCCCCTCTTCATTTGTAAATACTGAGCAAAAATATTTGTTTAGTATCTCTACCTTTTCACAGTCTCCCTATGCCCACCCTCCCTCCCTTTATTAAGCCTCACTATCCTCCCTTGGTCTTCCTTGCTCCCTGATGTACCTATAAAAGGTTTTATCCCCCTTCTTAACTGAGTTGGCTATCTTTTCCTCGGTTTGGGCCTTTGCTGTTCTGACTGCCTTCCCAGCTTCCTTTTGCTTTAACTGATACAGTTCTCTGTCCTGCTCCTTCTGTGATTCCTTGTACTTCCTGAATGCTTTCTTTTTCTCTTGAACCTTCACTGCCACTTCCTTTGAGAACCATTGTGGTTTCTTACATCGTTTTGTTTTATTTGCTTCACACAAAGGCTCGTTACCTCTGTGATGACAGTTTTTATTATTCCCCATTGTTCTTCCACCCCTCCTTCCTGCCCATTTGCTAGTGCATTCCTTAGGCACTCACCCATTTTGGCAAAGTCAGCCCTCCTAAAGTCCAGTACTTTTGCCTTTGTATGGCTTGACTCTATTGCTGTGTTTATTGTGAACCATACTATTCGATGGTCGCTAGTTCCCAGATGGCTACCCACTTCTACATCTGTGATCCTCTCTCCATCTCCATTTGAGAGAACCAGGTCTAAGATTGCTCCCTCTCGAGTGGGCTCCAATACTAGTTGTCTAAGGCATGCCCTCTGTAGGGCATCTAGAATAACCCCACTCTTCGAAGTGGCTGCTGCAACTGCACTCCAGTTAACATCTGGCATATTCAGATCACCCATCAGCAATATCTCCCTTTTCTGCCATTTTAAGTATACTTTCTATCATTTCCTTGTCCATTTCCTCCCCTGAGAAGAGGGGTCTGTCTAACCCTGTGTGGATTGTGGTGCCATTGCCTGTCTTCAAATTTACCCACAGTGCTTCTTCTCCTCCCTGTTTACCCTTTTGTTCTGTTGCTTTGATTCCTTCCCTTATGTAAGAGCTACTCCTCCTCCTCTTTACCTCCTCCTGTCCCTCCTGTAGATAGTGTATCCTGGTATGTTTACGTCCCAATCATGGTTTTGTGTACCATGTTTCTGTGACTGCCACGATATCAGATGTTCCTCCTCCATCAAGGCCACTAATTCAGGAAGCTTGTTACCCAGACTATGGGCATTGGTACTCATTGCTCTCCATTTTTGATGGCTTTACCTTCTGTTGCAGCAGCCCCCACTGACCTTTCTACCTCGGTCTTTTTCTCATTTAGTACCCTGTTTTGTAGGGAGAGGCTGGGATTTTCCTGCTGCTTATCAGTGCCTCCCCCTTTGACTAGTTTAAAAGCTTTTAAAAGCATTTAAACCGATTGCTCAAAAGACTTGTTCCCTTCCTGGAATTTAGAATTACTTTGTTAAATATAGGGCAAGACCTGGCAAAGCTGACAAGGTTTATTTGTTTGCATTTTTACGATGCATGCAGGGAATACGTCAGCATCACACAGTGAGTCTGTAGTGCTGGGCTTCACATGGTGGATCATGGAGGACAGTAACCCGCCCCCTTTACCTCAACCGGCTTAGTGAGGGGATCCACTGTCACAGTTGATACCATGTGGCATGTTTGCTGGCAGTCTCATGTAAGAGGCCAACAACTGAATGGATATGGAATCCGAACTCACTAAATTCACTGAAATTCCAACTTAAAGCAGCAGTATTTGTTAATAACCACATAGTTTTTTTTCCCAGCAATAATGTTCGTCTGGCAAAAAAATGCAGATTTTTTGAGTTTGTTGTGGCGCGCAGGTGCAGATGAACTCATTGACATGAGAGGTGCTGTACAGGGGTGTGAGGGGGGTGCGTCCAATGGAGAGGTCACTCAGGTGAATCACTCGGCAGGCTGGCAATGACTCACTTTCTGTTGTTGGTGTGGAGTTGGGCAACTTTTCAAAGGAAAGAGCCGCACCAATAGTGGCACGGCTTGGTCCTTTGATGTGTAAAGCCCTGCATTACATTGACTACCAGGTTACGTATTCACACTGCCGTAGCATTTACAGTGTGAACGCACTGAGCTGCCCACTGCTCCTGTCTTCCTTGCATTCCCATTCGAGCCCCCCGCCAGCAAATCACGCCCTCCCACTTCCTCCCACTGCTGCTATCCTCCCCACACCTACGTTCTGTTGGAGACCCTCCCGCCAGCAAATCACTCCCTCCCGCTTCCTCCCACTGCTGCTATTCTCCCCACACCTGCATTCTGTTCGAGCCCACACACACAGCAAATCCCTCCCTCTCCCTCCCAATGCTGCTGTCCTCCTTGCACCCTCCGTTCACTGTCCCCCTGGACACTGGGGAGCATACTCCCAGTGTTCAGAAATGTTTGCATCCTTTCCCTATATAAAAAAAAAAGAAAACCATCTGGTGCCTTTATTTCTTTAAACCTGAAATAAAAAAAGGTCCATAATTATCTCCCGGTCCCCTCCTCCATCCCGACCTCCCACTGTGCACCCACCTCCTCACACCGCCTCCCCCTTACCCATACTTACCTCCGGAGGTCGCGTACAATGATCTTCTGTGGTCTGGGAACATGTCTGCACTCTTCAAAGCTGACCGGCATGCCACTGGTCATGAGTTGGGGTCCCAAAAAGCCCATGTTCCAACTTTGCTGAAACAATTCCAAAAAAATGACTGTGTTACAAGCGTGCATTGCGCAGCTTCTGTGCACGCTCCTAACTTCATCAGTGTTTAGTATTTTCACTTCACATTTTCAACACTGCCATTATTTCACACCTCCTTATGAACAGTATAGCTGTCATTTTTCATATTCTGTCTGAAACATGTTTTTGCATCTGTGTGCCAGAATGGCATGGTGGCGCTGCAAAATCACCTTTCGGGATGAGTGAATGACATGACACTGGCACTTTTCATGAGGTGGGGTCATAAGAATGCCACACTGAAAATTTGGTGTGAAAATATTAACAAACAAAGTTATGAGCATGCACTTAAATTAACAAATGCAGGCTCGTACCTTCTGACCCCAAATTTTCACCCTAGCCATCTCTTCACTGCACCTCATGAACATGACAGCTGTCATTTTCCAGATCCTGGGAAAAATGTTTTTTTGCATCCAAAAAGTGATTTCGCAGCCACTGCGTGAAAGTATCTTTTGGACAGGAGTTGAAATTGTACTCTTCCTTTCTTCATGAGGTGGCGTAATAAGACGGCTTATGTTGTAAATGTGGTGTAAAAATATTTAAAAAACAATGAAGTTATGAACTTGTGTTGAAATTTGCCAACACCGGCTCAGACTCTCCTCCAAAATGGCACCAGTACACCGGCAAACTCTCGCATTGACAAATGCTTGTATTTGTTAACTGCACTTTTCTCTTAAGTACAGTGTAGACACAGTCCCCTCCTACCGCACAGTTAACAGTCCTAATGGGAACCTTGAGGGGGGTTTCTAGCAATATAACTAAATTGTTTCACATGCAAAAATGCAGTCCTTTTTTATTATTACCATTCCCTTTTTGTGAAATCGATATTAGAGCAATCTGTCATTTTAATTTTTTGCACAGCGATGAAAGTGTAAAACAACTGCTTTGTTTGTTTTACCAACTGGAGCTCACAGACTGTAATGGCAAAGAAATAATATGAAAAGAGATAATTTTTTTTGTACATTCTTTTTATCCTCCAACACACTGGACCACCAGACTCTTTCCAGTGGGGCACTCGACCAGCCTGATCCTGCCCACCTGAAATCCCCAGCCCTACTTACTGGATGGGGGAAGATCTCCCTTGCTCACTCCTGGTCCACTGACCCCCTGGATTTAAGCCTCCCAGGGCAGGACCGCCAACTTCTTATTGGTGACCCTTCTTTAAATCTAGTGTGCGGCCAGGACTCACAAAGGGAGCATCCGGGGCAGGCCGGAGGATCCGGTGTTGGACATGGTGATTGGTCCCTGGTCCCACCTTCACCTACTGCTGGCTCTGGGGTTTTTGTTTGTTTCTATGCTTCTCCGAGCATCGACATGCAATGACACCCTGCATGTGATGGGCATGTTCCCACCGCCATGTGTAAGGCATCTGCTGATGCTCCCCCCATGTAAGCATGCCACATGGTGTGGCAACTTCCAGCCACCACCAGGAGCTGCTCGAGCAGCGGCAAGTGACCCAGCCCTCCCCCAGGAAAGGAGAGCAGTCCTCCAGATGCTTGATCCTTTCCAGTCCCCTGCCTTGGCCTGGGCTTATTTCTGAACCAGGGTCAACGGCGTGGCTCGAGGTGTGGCGTCCAGCACCTTACCCCTCAGTGCCACTGGGCTGGCTGAACAGGGATCATTTAAAGTTAATTTCAGTGAAAGTCAGAAACATCACAAGATCCACATCTGGAAGTCAGTCCAGATTTTTGAACTCCCAAATATTGCTCCCACCCCCAACCAAGTCCCCCATTTCAGAAGTCATTATAGTGTGAAGCCAGTTTTTAAATGGTAAAAATTAAATATTATTTCACTGTTTGCTGATGACACAAAGCTCTGTAGGAGAGTAGACACACCAGAGGGTGTAGACAGAATGAGAAGGGACCTGCAGAAACTTGAAGAATGGTCAGGGGTTTGGCAGTTGAAATTCAATGCAAGGAAGTGCAAGATAATGCATATGGGGCACAAAAACCCTGGCACAATATATCAGTTGGGGGGTGAGGATATAGCATGCACCAAGCAGGAAAGGGATCTTGGGGTTATCATCTCTGATGACCTCAAGGCAGGGAAACATTGTGACAAGGCAGCATGTAAAGCAAATAGGATGCTGGGATGCATAGGCAGGGGCATCACCAGCAGGAAAAGGGAGGTCATAATTCCACTATACAAGACACTAGTGAGGCCCCACCTGGAGTACACTGTACAGTTCTGGAGACCATACCTACGTAAGGACATAGACAGGGTAGAGAAGGTTCAGAGAAGGGCAACAAAGATGGTGCATGGATTGCATCACAAGTCCTATGAGGACAGGTTGAAAGAACTGAACATGTACTCCCTGGAGGAGAGGAGGGAGAGAGGGGATATGATAGAGACATACAAGTATCTTACAGAGAGGAACGGTGCAGGAATACACTATTTTTAAGCGAAAAAGATGTTCCAGGACTAGAGGGCATGGGATGAAGTTGGAGGGAGGACGATTCAGAGGAAATGTGAGGAAGAATTTCTTCACAGAACAGGTGGTGGACAAGTGGAACACCCTGCCAGAGGAAGTGGTGGGGGCGGAAACAATCACGGGATTTAAGAATGCATGGGATAGACATAAAGGAATTCTGGAGGTCAGGGGTAAGGGGCAACAGACTTCTTGGAAAACATAAACTGAACTTACAAGCTCAAATGGGCAGACTGGGTGGGCCATATGCCCTTATCTGCCGACATTGTCTATGTATCTATGTATCTATGTATATAGTGCCCTTGGATTCAGAAACATGTTGCTGACTTTCACTGTAGCCAGATTGGATGTCACCCAGTATTCTTTTTTCCCTTTTGGGAGACCAGTACTTCACATCTCCTTTCTTCCTTTGTTTTGCAATGCTTTTATCTTATTTTTGAAACTAATCAATTTGCAAAATGAAGTTTACTATAGCAGAGAATGTGACGTGGGCTCAAAATGCAGTACAAGCCTTTCAGGGGTCAGTCTTTGTTCTCTTGGACCTGGAATTCCTTATGAAGTTGGGGAAGGGGAGATGAGGGAAGTGTTTTACTATTTTTTCCCTTTATTGGGGGGAGGGGTGGTGTTATTTGCTACCAGATGTTAATTGTAAAATATGTGGCTTCCTTCAGATTAGACCCCATGCAGTAAGAACTTGTTTCCATTCAGTTATCATAATGGTTTTGTTTTTATTTAAATCATAAATGTATAAGTTTTTAATACAAAAAATGCAAAGTACCAGTAAAGAATCAGGGAACTCTTCTCAAATGCAGTTCATTAAACTGCACTCTATTTATTTATTTAGCTTTTGTTGACCGGGTAAGTGCACTAGACAAATCCTGCCTATTTTCAGGCACGACCCGGGGGAGGGGGATACAGATGATTGCCAACTGACCTTGAACCAGATTAAACTGTTGGTGGTATTTTTAGTGAATGAGGAAAATTTGGCCAGGACACCGGGGAAATTCCCCTACTGCTCGGCCAGTAGGGGGACAGGTTGTTGCTGGATAGCAGGTCAGTTGGTGACCTGCATGCAAGGAGGATGGAAGTGGAGGAGAACGAGCAGCCGAGGGCTGCAAATGAACCAATGCTTCTACTAGGAACAACAGAGACTACAGAGGAATACGAGGAAGGAGAAGAAAAGACCAATTTGTTTCAACGGAGGATTTAACAACATTTATAACAAATATGCCAATATTAGAGTCAACGGAGCTTACACCTAAGGTGAGACAACTAAAAAATAAACTGGAAACATTACAACATGAGCAGAGAAAAGTAGCAGAAGAATTAAAAGCACTGGCATGCAACAAAACGGAGCAACTTACAAAACCAAACAACGAAGTAAATCGGGTACAAGTCCTGGGTAACACGAGTCCCAAACAATCCTTGAGTGGTGTTTGCAGTGAGAAGAAGAAGGATGAAGTTCAGACAGATAAGGTGACCGAAATGAGCGATAATTTGAATGATGTGCCTTCACAGAGAGTTGAACTGGAGACCGAGAGGAAACAGAGACGACGTACAACAAATATTGCAGGTGCACAAGGGCGTTGTAATGAGAAAGGAAGAGAGACAGGGACAGCTTTTGGAGACGGACAAGGAAGTCCTGTATTGAATTCAAGGGTTTTGTATTTCAGCCTGGAAACAATATGGAGAAACGGACTACAGAACAGGAGAAAAACTGCATCTATCAAGCGGTGCCAGGAATACAGACTGGGTAACGGACTTTTCATTCAACAAGCGACTGGTGGATAAGGTAGGAGAAGAAGGAAAGGAAAAGAATGGCATTGACTTTGCAAACGTAATTTGATACTGCCTATAGTGGGAACAGATGGACAGTTAATTACTGATCAGCAAGGGGAAAAGAAACAGTGGTAGGCAATATCTGTACTGCACCTATTTCTACTGATAACTGGTCCCCACAGAAAGCGTTATGAAGCGGGTTGGACATTGGATAATGGATCGTGGAAACCCACGCCTGACTGGGACCCAAAATTAAATTTCTCCCAAAATGAACCTACTTGGAAACCAAAGATACAAGAAGCTGGTAACTCACAAGAGTGTGAAAAGAGGATAAATGGAATGAGGGAGGTACCTCTATGGAGAGTTCAGTCTCGGGGAAAAGGAACCTTCAACGCCTAGGGTACAAGCACAAGGGAGGCACAGGACCGAGAGCGAACTCAGTGGGGATAAACCATTGATGTCAGAGTTATTTTCTAAAATTAAACAGGACGCTGCACCTCGTAGAAAATGCGGAATTATTAGGTATAAAGGAGGTTTAGAGTTCTACTTGACAGGCAGTATGTGGAAAAAGTTTATTAAAGGAGTCTTTGCATTTTCACCTAGAGAGGTGTTTGCACTTATTAATATTTCTGGAGAGGATAATTTCGATGTGAGTTTTCGTTCTACCTATGCTCTTGATATGTTTGGAAAGATATACACAAGTTAAATTTTCCCCTTGTGGACTCCATTTATGGTAATACCTTTAACAAAGCCTTTAATTAAATATGTCACTGTTATGTTTAGAAACAGGGGTGCATATTGATGATATTATTTACTGGCTAGGCCAAAATGTGAAATTCAAAGTGACCTGAAGTAATACTAGATTCAGAGCAATTCTGGACAGGGGTTGGCGTTTTAAAGTAAAATTAAGGCAGACAGAGGCAGGTATTGAACACATTCCGAATTCCTTTTTATTAGGGAGGGATAGAGGGTGTGTGTTTCTATCTGAGACAACCACGTGCATGCTATAAATGTGTGGGGCTAGGGCGCTTTATCAAGTTCATGTGACAAACCTAGATGTGAAAACTGTGGAGAAGTGGGCCATAGTACATTACAGTGTGTTAGCTCCACAAAGTGTGATTTGTGTGAAGAGGCAGGACATGTATTTGCTGATTGTACATGGCCAAAAATAAAGGTTGTTGATGGAGTCCAGATCTATTAATTCAGAAAGCACAGGATTGATAATAGGAAAACCTTGGTTGGTTCCACACAGCCTACGGTAGACATAACCACAGGGATACATCAAATGGACAAGGGACAGATGTACGAAGTAGCCAGTCAAATGGCACTTCAAACCTAGATACAGGGAAACTTCGTAAGAGAAAGGCACAACAACAGGAGACCTTTCGGACTCCAGTGGTTGCTGCTGTTAGATCGCTCCTCACGAAATGTTAAAAACCTTTCTCAACAGCCGAATTTGGAAGTGGAAACCAGTAATTCTTTTGCCTTACTGACCAGTCAATGGGGAGAATCAGATATGGATGGACCTGAGGATGATTCCCAGTTGATAACGGACAGTCCACCTTCCTCAATAGGCTTACAAGAGGATTATAAAGGAAAGAAAAAGAAAAGGAGGAAAAAAGATAGGTGAAGGTAGACTTTGGATAGGAATGCTGCAATTTAGGTTAGGTTCAGTGAATGTACACAGTATATTGAATTATAAGAGCGGCAGATAATTTATGATTCAGTTCATGCTGCGTAGTTAGATGTCTGTTTAATACAAGAAACCTGGATATATAATATGTCACAAGTTAGGTGTTTTCAACAAGAATGGTGCTGGGGCCCATCCTATTGGTCCTTTGGCGGCAGTCAGCAGATGGCATAGGTTTTTGTTTCATTCCTATGAGTTTTCTTTAATTAGGTTGATAGATTTGATACCAGGACGGTTGATGATCTTAGATGGGATGTGGAAAGACAGGTCTTGTAGATTTATTAATGTATATGGTTCACAGCTTAAAAGCAGAAAGGGTTGCACTTTGTAATATGTTACAACCTTATTTATTGACTTCACTGGAGGTGTTTTTTGTGGATTTTAATTGTACTTTATTAGATGTTGAGAATCCAATTAAAAAGAAAAAATAAAAGATTTATTGTGATACTAGGGCACTTTATAAATGATCCATTCTGCAGGTTTAATTAATGGTAGTAGTAAACAGAGTTCAGGGCCCACGTTTACATTCAAAAAGGAATCAATTTACTTCTACTATAGATTATATTTTTCTATCCAGACAAATTTCTTTTACATATCAAACATGCCCAGTGTCCTTTTCTGATCATTTGCTGTTACTTTGTAATGTTTCTCCTTCCGTAATCTGAGAAGGCAGAAAGCAAGATGGAAATTGAACTTTATTATTGACCTCAAAGAAATATTGGAAAAATTCAGTTGTTGTTAACAGCACGATTATCAGTAGAATTTTTATACAGCTCAAAGAGTAAATGGTGGAAGGATTCTAAGGATGACATTTGTCATCTATTACAACAGCAAGGAAAAGCAAAGGCAAATAATGATTTTTACACTATTTAAAATTAAGACAGCAATTATATAATTTATTTTCAATAGCCAATATTTCCTCAATGGAATATGATTCACAGATTAGGTTAGTAAAAGCTCAGCTTTGAAAGTTCAGTATAATAGGGCCAGAACTCTAACTGCATTACGTTATGGGATCAAGAAGCAGCCGGAGGGGATCCATATGCTGCTTTTAAAATTTATACACAAGCCACACATTTGACTACACTTCGAATAAGGTGGGTCTGTTAGTACAAGATCAGAAGTCGCTTTCTTCAATTATTAAACAATTATTTTTGGAATATAAGCCAGCTAGGCCCCCAACTGTTCAGAACATTAAGGACTTTCTAGACCAGATTCAGGTACCAGACCATGGGATAGAGTCCTCAGAGGTGCTTAGGCCAGTTACGACACAGGAAATAATTGAAGCCATTAAAATACAAAATACAGGAACTTCCCCGGGGATTGATGGATTAACAGCAGAACTATATAAAGCTTTTCCAATGGAATTTGCTAAATGTTTGGTTATTGTATTTAATGCATTTCTGGATAACCCTGACTTTCCAAGCTGGTTTGCAGAGGGGTTGCTGATTTTTTTATATAAGTCAGGTGATAAATTTGACTTAAAAAATTGGAGACCAATTACGCTTCTGAATGTAGATTATAAATTATTTATGAGAAT
This sequence comes from Neoceratodus forsteri, assembly GCA_016271365.2. NCBI lineage: Eukaryota > Metazoa > Chordata > Ceratodontiformes > Ceratodontidae > Neoceratodus > Neoceratodus forsteri. The sequence continues at coordinate 246,841,498 of CM057451.1, forward strand.
CTTGAATGAGAGATTAAAACAATTAGCAGTAAGAGTACTTTCCCATATCAGTTTTGTGGAGTGCCTGGGAAAATATACACCAAGCCCATATGGTCTTAAGAGATATAGTGGAGTTGGCAAAAGGCAAAAGATATCAGGATGTATTGTCTCTGTTGACCAAATGAAGGCCTTTGATAGAGTATACCAACCTTTTATTTGAATCCCTACGGAAGTATGGAGTTCGAAAGGTTTATACACATTATAAAAGAACTTTATGATTCAGCAATAACACATCCAGTAATACAACTTGAGATCGGAAGGATTTCATATTCCCACTGGAGTACGACAAGGTTGTCCATTAAGCCCCTTGTTATATGCATTTACGATTGATTCACTGATTAGATCATTAATACAAACACACGATGGACAGGAATTAGTTGGACTGTTGATGTGGATAAGTGGTATATACAAGCTTATGCTGATGATTTGTGTGTCTTTTTCTGATAGTTCACAAGTAAAGTTATTTTAGATTACATGGAAGAATATGCAGTATTGGCAAATTCAGCTATTAACAAAACAAAAAGTAAAGGGTATTTATTGGAACCAATGACATAGCTGAGGTAATAGTACAAGGTCTTCGATTTCCTGTGATCCAATTAAAATATTGGGTTTATTTTATGGACCAAATAATATACCAGAATTTAATTGGATGACAGTATTAAAGTCTATTGATCTTAAAATTAGTATTTGGAAACATTGGAAACTGGATAAAATTAAAAGGGTTGCGATTATTAAAAAATTTATTGTTCCAAAGTTACTATACACAGCATTAATTTTCCCTTTGCCCTCATTCTTGAAACCAGATTATATAGTTTATTTTTTCAGATGTTGTGGGGTAGTAGGCTTAACCCGATTAAGAGACAATTTACATACTTGGAAAAACAGAAAGGTGGACTAGGAATGATAGATCCGGTTGGTTTTTTTGCCACTCTATTTATTTCAACCAATAGCAAATTAGGATGGGGGGCGACCTTGGGAAACATTGGATTGTTACATAGACAAGTCATGGGGAGATATTATACTCTTTGGAACAATAGACCACCAAAACCGATACCGACACTGTTACTTCCAGTATATTACATTCCAATTGCAAAAAAATTGTTTAAATGGGGGTTAGAAGCACAGGTGGTCAAAGTTAGTTCAGGTTCGCAGCTGTATAAATCTGTCTTACTTCAATTATATCCAAGTGAACCAGAGTTTAAGAACTGTCATAAGGACTATAGGAAGGAGGTTTTAAGTAAATTAAATAACATAAGATTACCTACTTATATGTGGGACACCTTATGGCTTATGGTATATGGTCGAATTGGAGTTAGAGGAATGCCAAGCATAAACCTTTACAGAACGAAACTGTCCATTTTAGAGTGTATAGCACAAGAAGAAACAGTTCAACATTTTCTTTTTGAATGTTCCTATGCTACTAACCTATGGAAGTTTTAGCAGCCCGATGGGATATGAAATGGCTAGTATGTATGGATTATGAGATATTAGTATTGGGTCATGTTCCTCAATTTCGGTTATTATACCATAAAGATACTTTACAAATTTTGCAGCACATTGGTATACTATTTGTGGCAAGCTAGATGCCAATGGGTACTCTATCAAAGATTAATGCCTTATGACACGGTTCAGAGACTAATACAAGGGGCTATGTACAGGATTTATAGTTATGATATTACATTTTTTCTTCCAAAAAGTGAGAGAATGGTGGAAAGGTTTTCAAAATTCATTAAATACAAATGAGAATTTTGGAAACATTATGGGATATAGAAATGTTCATTTGAGAGTTTAGTATTTTACAGATGCTTTATATTGAGTTTATAATTTGAGTTTAGCCTTTTGTTAAAGTATATTATGTCTCTATTAAAAAAAAGAGAGAAACTGGGAAGGACTGTTATTAATATTATTAAGGATATAGATTAATATTAATTGCAGATTTAATTTGTAGTAATATGAGGTAATACTATGGATATTGTGGTGTTTTTCCTTTGTCTGTATGTATATATATGATTTGTGTTGTAAATTTCTATATTATGTAACTGTGGCTTTGATATTTTTTGATGTTACTTTAATAAAATATTCCCCTACTCTTTTCGATAAGTGCCATGGAATCTTTAACATCCACCTGAACTACCACCAATCCAGGCAGATGGGACCTCGGTTTAACATCTCATCCGAAAGATGGCACCTCAGAAGTGCAGCACCCCTCTCATGCTGCACTACCAAGTGCCAGATGTGGGAACTGAACCCACAGCCCTCTAATCTCCCGGCCTCAGAGGCGAGTGTGCTACCTACTGAGCCACTGACACTACTATGATGTTTCAATCAATCAATCGATGTTTATTGGAAGGCAAATTGAGAGCATGGCCTCTCTTTTTCAGAGATATCAACAGTACACAACACTGGATGAAGCAGGTGGTCCAAGACAAGCAGACTGCAGGAGAGCACCAGAGGTGTAGAGGAAAGATAGATGGGTGGGATGGGGGCAATCAAGGGAACCATTCCTGAGGCAACAAAGTCATGCACAAGAATTCTTACAAAATGAAGCAGGTAGAAGAGACCCACTGGGTTCTCAGAAGGTGTCAGAGAAGCAGTGAGAGCCATGCAAAATTATTTCTCTGAGTACAAGGAAAAGCAGATGAGGAGGACGAAGGGGGAGAGCAACTTGAGCAAGGAGGAGTGTCAGGGAGGCAAAGGCAGGCACAGAGCTGTGTGTTGCGGAGGGTGTCAGTGGTTGGGAAAAACAATTCTTCAGATATATATTAAGGGAAAAAGGAACACTTGAGTGCTTATTGTTAGGCTGCAAGAGGGGGAGGAACAACATGCAGTTGTAACCCCTAGGTGGTGCTATCCCAAGAGCTACTACCCCTGTCTGCTTGGCTAGTAGCAGGTTAAGGGGCCCGAGTTCTGAAACTGGTGCCTCCACCCGGAAGTCAGGGTTGGTAGCGGTCAAGGTAACCTGGGCACAGCCCTCCGGGACACTGTAACCCCCCTCTTTCCTTACTAGTGGCCAGAACAATACATAATAATCACTTTCACAAAACCCCTGATACACCACACAAGTACCCACACTGTTTGCACTTACCACCAGGGCTTTCCTCTGGCTTGGCCCTGGGGACCCCCTGTAAAACAAGGTTATGCACAGCAAATAACAGCAGTACAGTACTCTCGCACAAACTGGAACCACAGTCAGGGTAAATGCAAAAAAGTGTTAGATCTGATTTATTTAAGGGCCTTGAACAAGGGAGGGGCATAATCAGGTTAATTTGGTTAAAGACTATCATTCAAACAGTTATGCATGCACTTCAGGGTCTATTAACAGTCACACACTCTGGGTACCCAGATGGAGAACGGTGGGCTAGCCAGGAACATTGCAGCTGGTTTGGGCCCTGTGATAGAGGAAAACTACATGCACAACACACACTATATGTAATCCGGAGCTGGAGGGCTCAGTTCATGAAAAGAAAACAACAAGACAGTCAGATGACACACTTTTAGATTAGGCTGTTGTTGCAGGGGGCTATCCTGATGATTACTCACGATACCCAAGACTGGACACAGGCTGGACGAAAATCGAGACAGTAGGTGGTTAATCTGGAGTGCCAGGAAAAGCAGGGCCCACACAATTTGCCGAGGCGTCATTCCCATTCAAGCATGGAGCAGGGGGATGATCCCTAGGCAGGTCTCTCATCACTGGCTTTCTCTGTGCAGCGGGTGGTCTGGCTGGGCCAGTGTGGCAAGTCCCCGGCCAAATGGAGACAAATCCGGATACAGTCCGTTTTGGGCTAGATACAGCTTCCAGCAGGCAGAACACAGTTCACACAGTTGGGAGCCAAATCACGACCCACTTTCAATACACAGCACATTTACATGTAATGAAATTCTACTGTACCAGGCAAACCACACTCCGGTCACAATCGCAAAGTCTCTGCACAACCAGAGATTCAAAAGCAGCTGGAAATCATGACAGGCCGATCGCATTCAGCAAAATCTTCAGTCTTCTTCGGGTATGAGCCTGGTAGAAAATCAGTGGCTTACTTCGTTCTCACAAACTCGGATTTAGTCCGAAATAATTCTCTTTTCTCCCTCTCAGGGGCAGCAGGCAGACATGCAAGTCAAAACTTAGCCCTTTCACAGCCCTCCCATGTGAATCCACTCAGGATTCCTGTTCAAAAAACACTTGAGCTCTTCTCATTTCACTTCCCAACTCACAACTAACTGAAAATTGCAAGCAGTCTGGGATTTCCCCAGGATCCAAAAAGATTTGGTTGACTGAACTGTCTGTCAGTCACAAGAGCTCCCCCTTCAGTTACAAAAAGGCGCCAACAACCCAAAACTACAATTCCTACAGATTTTGACTCCAGACAGCTCCTATAATCCGGCTCCATTTTAGGTCCCACCATACCGATCGGTCCAATTCAGCAGTCCAGGACCAAGATAGTGGAGACAAACAAAACAGTCCTTGCTGCAAAGAAGGCAGGTTAGACAAACTACATTATCATTATCACTCTAAAGGATGTTCAGCAAATAGTTACACCTTTCAACAGAGCTCCCTCTCAGATTACTTATGACTGCAGTCCAGGCAGCTCTTAAAGAGACAGTACACAGAGGCTATACAGGCACTCTCTGGCAATCACATTTAAACTGCTAAAACACAGAACACCAACCTGGCAGTGAGAATTTAGGCAAGCTCAAGGAAGATTTTTTGGGAACCCCCATTTGTAGAGGGGTTACACAGCCATCACGAAAGATGAATTTTGCTCTTCCGTCACAACAGAAAACTGCCGGCCCCTGCCTGAAAGTGGCATCAAAGCAGCTATCAAGGGCATTCCTGAAATGAAGCAACCAGTGGAGACCCCATCTCCGCAAAGACTTAGACAGAGTGGAGGAGGGCAACCGATATGGTGCAGGGTCTGCACCAGAAGACATGCGAGGAGAGACTAAAGCAGCTTAATATGTATACCCTTGAGGAAAGGAGGGAGAGGGGGGACATGATAGAAACTTTCAAGTATCTCAAGCGAATTAACAAAGTACAAGAGGTAGTATCTTTTAGAAGAAGAGATGCGCAAGAACAAGGGGCCCAATTTGAAGATAGTGGGGGGGGGGACAGCTCAGAGGTAATGTTAGAAAGTATTTTTTCACAGAGAGGGTTGTGGATGCATGGAACAGCCTTCCTGAGAAGGTTGTGGAGTCAGGAACAGTGGGAGAATTCAAGAATGCATGGGACAGGCATAAGGCAATTCTAGTGGAGGGTAGGAGGAAGTAAGCTGTTGATTAACTAGAATCTGCAGCTTATCCATCAGGTACGGAAATGGGCATACTAAGTGGGCCAGGCGGTCCTTATCTGCTGTCAAATTCTATGTTTCTATGTTATCAGAGAAAGGATCCAGAAGGGGCTTGAAACCCTAAAGGCAGAAAAAAGTCACAGGGCAGTATGACATTCACCCAAGGGTGCTCAAATAATTGGCTGCAGACCTGGCTTAACCACTATTAATATATTTTTTGAGACCCTTCCTCTCAGCAACCGGCCCCCCCCCCAAAAAAAAAAATTACAGTGACACTGGGGGTTCCCAATCAGCTAGTGTCATGAACAAATCTTCAATTCATTTTTCTTTTTGTTTTATTTCCTGTAAAAATAAAACTGTCCATTGATGTCTTTTGTGCCATTTTGGCCCCCCTCCAACCCATGGTGGGGCTCCAGTGCCCTCATCTTCTCTGAACCGCAGACACATCTTTACTCTTCAAAGCCAGATCACAAATTGAGGAAACAGGTACTGTATGTACTTCTGTTTATTTCAATGGGAATTTGAACTTGGTGGCATAACTTGTTCTTTCTGCTGGGAACTGTAGTCCTGCCAATCGGTGAATACCAATGGCAATTCCAGCGACGAACTTAGGCATTGACGAATGCTTGTTTAAATTCTGACTTAGTTTTGTTCACAATTACTTCAGTAGGTAATTTGTTTCAAGGGTTGATCACTCTAAGGGTGAAAAAAAAAACCTTTCTTTTGTGATGTTTGACCTGTTGACCTGTTAACTGAAGGGAATGATCTCTGGTATTATAGGTCATATCTTTAAAGTGGAGACCCAGTTCAGTCATGAGGTATGGACCATTATATAAATATCATATAATAGGAGTAGGTCTCCTCTTAATCTACGGGTTTGTAGAGACATTAGATGTAAAATTTCAAACAACATGAAGTCTTGCTATATTATGACAGTAGCAGTTTGATCCCGCTCTAGAACTGCTCTGGAGGTGAAATGGTTAATACCATTCCAAAATAGAACTTTGAGCACGAGCTGTAAGAAGCAGCTCTATCTGTGTAATTTCAAACCTGAACTGTCAGATTCTTTACTCCGCCTCAGTGAACAGTCGCTCCGGAGATTTCTCCTACTGCTCGGTTCATTTCTCGGTTTAAACAATGTTTTCTCGGTCCGATTCAACCAAGAATAGTTTTATTTTAACCGCAAAACCGTTCGGTTCAAGCTCTGTCTGTGGTAATCGTAAATAATTAAAAGGTTTTGTCTGTGTGGAACTTGTAAGTTTATCGGTTCGGTTTTGAACCGATCAGCTGGGTTTAAAACTCATTAATTTTAAAGTTTAACATTTTAGAGTGCGGTTCCCGGTTCTTATCGGTTCTAAAAAGAACGGATTTTATTATGTTTTTTTCCAATACCCGTGACACGGTTGGGAACCGATAAGGGTGTCTTGCCTGGCACTGCCGTTTAAAGGGCAAGTTTTCTGGTTAGGCTGGCATTATGTCTGAGAAACCCAAAAGAAAAACCGGGCCCACTGGGTTTCAACACTGTGATGTCTGTGGGGAAGCCTTTGCCAAGGCTGACCTACACACCACATGTGTCTATTGTCCGGGGTTTGACCACCTCCAGTCAGACTGCCAGATATGTAAGAATTTCCCTGCAGCCACCCTGGAAAAGAGATTGGGCAGGCTCAGGGAACGAGAGGCCAAAAAGTCCGCTGACCCGGATGGCCCGCCCGGTTCGGTGCCAACCGAACCGAAGGGCGTGCCCTCTGACCAGGGCGAGACTTCCTCGGCCAAAAGAAAAGCTGGTTCTGAGGAACCAGTTCCAGTAAAGAAAACAAGAAAGTCAGCAGGTTTGGAGTCAAAATCCCTTCTCCAACTGCTGCAGAGATAACAAAAGCCATACAAATTGTCCAGTCACTGTCTCAGGTTCCGTCCGAACCGCCACTATCTGGCAAAAGGTCGGTTCGTCCGGTTCCAGTGGTTCAGGAATATGATGTTGAGGAGTTTTATGAACCAGAGGAGGGGGAGGATGATTATGAACAGTATGAATGTGGCTGGGAAGGTCTGGGTGTGCCCATTGAACCGGACATTTCCCCAGACAGACCTTTAGAATCTCCCCATATGCTATCTGAGTCCCCATCTCATTTTATGTTTTACAAAAAAGTTGCTGAAACCCTCCAGCTTTCCTTGGAAGAAGCTGTGGATGAGCAAGAGGAGCCTGATTTTGTAGAAATGATGGATATTCCAGAGTCTAGGAGATTGTCTATTCCTTTGCATAAGTCTTTTAGGAAGCAAACAATAAAAATTTTAAAAGCTCCTAATTCTGTGCCTCCTGTAGATAAAAGATGGACAGAAGGTACACATTGTCAGGTCCTGATACAGAATTCCTTTCTCAGCAATGCAGTCATGTTGGGGTAGTTCAGGCTGCAGCCTGTGATAAAGCTAATATTCCCTGGCTCACATCCTCCTGACAAGGATTCCAGGAAGATTGATGCCATGGCGAAAAACAGTATATGGCAGCCTCTCTGGGACTCAGGCAAGTAAATTATATGGCTTATGTAGCTAGGTATCAGAAATCTGGATGGGATACTGTTATGGAATTAGCAAGAAGCCATGGCCAGCTGGCTAGCGAACTAGAACAGGTGGCTGCTGATGGCATTGAGGCTTCTAAGGTACAGTTTCATGCTGCTGTGGATGTTAATGATGTTTCCTCTAGGGTAATGGCCACATCTGTAGCTTTTCGTAGGTTGGCCTGGCTCAGGTGTACTGGTCTGTCACAGGATACCCAGACTAAGGCTATGGATTTTCCTGTGGTGGGAAATTCTCTGTTTGGGGAGCAGACAGAGAATTACATGAAAAAGATGGATGAATATAGGACTACTTACAAAAGTGCCCAAGCTAAGGAGCGGCAAGCCACTCCCCAGAGGCATACCCCCAGGGGTAGGGGTAGGTCTTTTTATCAGACTCAGGCCTCCTCTGCCTATGCTCAGAGGGGCTTCTTCAGAGGCAGAGGCAGACGAGGGGTGGGCAGGCCTGCTCCCACCCCTCAGCCTAAAGCACCTGCTAAGCAGGCACCCTGATGGGGTGCCCAGGGCCGATTCTCCTTTGCCGGTAGGGGACAGGCTGGTTTACTTCAGTCAGAACTGGGCTTCTTTAACCTCAGACAAGTGGGTTCTGGAAGTAGTAAGCCAGGGTCTGGTTCTCAGCTTCAAAAAGTTTCCCAAGCTGAGAACCAGATTTTTTCTACCTGCAAGTGCTTCAGAGACCCTTGCTCTAGAAGCAGAGGTCTCAACCCTGTTGGCTCTCAGAGCAGTGGAAAGGGTTCCTCCCCTGCACCAGGGCAGGGGTCTGTATTCCAGATACTTCCTTACCCCAAAAAAGACAGGAGAATGGCGGCCCATATTAGACCTCAGATATCTGAACAAGCATCTTTTGAAACCAAAGTTCAAAATGGTAACTCTGGCAATGATTTTACCCTCCCTAAGGCCAGGGGACTGGTTGGCCTCCCTGGACCTCAAGGATGCCTATTTCCACGTCCTAATCAGAAGCTCCCATCGAAAGTATCTCAGATTTGAACTACCCTCACGTCATTACCAGTTCAGAGCAATGCCCTTTGGCCTCACCTCTGCCCCAAGGGTATTCACAAAGTGTCTGGCAGTGGCAGTGGCCCACTTAAGGAGGCAAAGGATTGCTGTTTTTCCCTATCTAGACGATTGGCTCATTGTAGGCCAGTCCCCAGAACAGGTAAAATCTCACCTGCAAGTCACCCAGCAGCTTCTACCTCCCTGGGCTTTCTGCTAAATCTGCCAAAGTCGGTTCTGGAACCAGTCCAGGTACTCACCTTTATAGGGGCAGAGTTGGACACAAAGCTAGCCAGAGCTTTTCTTCCCTTAGAAAGGGTGACGAATTTAGTGGCTCTGGCCTCTCTTTCACTCTGCAGGTCTCTCGACCAGCAAGACACTTTCTGCATCTCCTGGGCCACATGGCTGCATCCACAGCTGTTGTGCAGGGAGCAAGATTTCAGATGAGAGACATTCAGTTTCACTTGAGAACCTATTGGTCTCAGAGGAGAGACCCCCTTTCCAAGTTGGTCAGTGACTCGAACCTTGATCCAGGCCCTCCAGTGGTGGCAGGATCAGAGCAATTTAAGATTGGGGTCCCCTTCATTTCCCCTGCTCACAATTTGACTCTCACTACAGATGCTTCCCTTCTGGGTTGGGGGAGCCCACATGGGCGACCTTTCCCACTCAAGGGTGTGGTCCCCCAGGAATCTCTGCTCCACATCAATTTGCTGGAACTCAGAGCTGTCTTTTAGCTCTTCAAGCATTTTCTGCATCTGTCCACAACAAGGTGATACAAGTCAGAACAGACAACACCACAACAATGTGGTATATCAACAAACAGGGGCACTTTCGGTCTTGACCTTGTGCACGAGGCAATGAAGTTGTGGTCTCTGGCCTATTCCTGAACACTTCCCTCATAGCAGTTCATCTTCCAGGGAAGGACAACGTCCTAGCAGATGCTCTCAGCAGGATTTCCCAGGGCCATCACGAATGGTCCCTGGATCCTCAAGTGCTGGAGATAGTCTTTGCCAGATGGGGCACCCCTCAGATAGATCTTTTTGCAGCCCCAGACAATCACCAACTTCCTCTGTTCTGTTGCAGACCTCCAGTGCTGGGCTCAGTCCCCCTGGATGCCCTTCTCCTGGATTGGGCGGGGAAGTTTCTTTATGCTTTCCCCCCCTTCCCTCTCCTATTCAAAGTATTAGTCAAAATCAGATCTCAGCCTTGCAGGGTGATTCTGATTGCCCGGATGAGCCAGGCAGCCCTGGTACCCTCCTTCTGTCACTGACAATCCATCTTCCTTGCCTCCCAGGAATCACAACCTATTAACTTGTGCCCAGGGAAGGGTTTGGTATCCGGACCTCAAATCCCTCAACCTCAAGGCCTGGCTCTTGAGGAGTTAGGATTGCTGATTTACTCCTCTCTCAGGGTGTTCTTGAAATCCTAAAGGCTTCCAGAAAGCCTTCCATAGGGCTACTTATAGTTCTAAATGGAAAGGTTTTCCATTTGGTGTGCTGGGAAAAATGTTTCCCAGAATCTGCTGATTTGCCCATTGTATTAGATTACATGGTCCATCTTAATTCCTTGGGTCTCAGACCAGCTACCCTGAGAGTCCATTTGGCAGCTGTATCTGCTTTTGTTTCAGCAGGAAAGTCATCCCCTCTTTCCACTCACCCTGTGTTTTCCAAGTTTTTTAAGGGATTACTCCATACTAATCCACCCTTTCGGGAACCGGCCCCAGCCTGGGACCTTAATGTTTGTATTGCCCAGTTAATGCAACCCCCTTTTGAACCTCTGTTTTCTGCAGAGCTTAAGTATCTAACTTGGAAAACTGTTTTTCTGGTGGCTATCACTTCTGCTAGACGCATAAGTGAGTTGCAAGCCTTGTCAGTAGAAACTGACTTTATTTCTTTCCACAGGGATAAGGTAGTCCTTAGGACTGATAGGAAGTTTTTACCTAAGGTGGTTTCAGATTTCCATCTTAACCAATCTATCTCCCTTCCAGTATTTTCACTGATCACTCCTCTTCTGGCGAGAGGGAGGTTGCACAGCCTGGATGTTAAGAGAGCTCTTAGTTACTATATAGAGCGTACCAAAGGTCACAGGTTCGAATCCCTCCAACTTTTCCTTACCTATGGTGAAGTTGGGAAAGGCAAACCTGCCACTAAGAGATCAATTGCCAGGTGGATTGTCTCTTGTATCCAATTTTGTTATCAGAAACTGGGCAGAGATCCCCCCTCTGGCTTGAGGGCTCACTCTACCAGGGGTACAGCTGCGTCTCTAGCTGCTGCCAGAGACATCCCTATATTAGAGATATGCCAGGCTGCTACTTGGAAAACGGTACACACTTTCACCAAGCATTACTCCCTGGATGTCCAGGCCAGGAGAGATGCTCGGTTTGGCACAGCTGTTCTTCAGAGCCTATTCCCTAAGTAGGTTCTGCCCCTCCTCCATGGAGGTACTGCTGTGTAGTCTGCTACTGTCATAATATAGCAAGACTTCATGTTGTTTGAAGAAAAAATTACTCACCTTAGTAATGTTGTTTCTTCTAATGGAGTCTTGCTATATTATGACCTCCCCCCCAGCCTGCCCCTCTCAGAACTTCTACTTGGGTGGGGTGCGGGCAACCTAGTGTGGGCACTATTTTGTGCCCTTTGAGCGTTTCTCCCCTTTTTGGGGGTTTGGGGTGTGTTTTATTATACTGTTGTTTTATTCTCATGTTGTTAGAATTGTATTAGTAGTTCTGGTCCCCTGACTTGAGTCTTGGGTGTTGGGACCAGCAATGGTTGTTGGTATTTAGGTAGCCATTTGGCTAGTGTAGTTACAGCTTCCACACAGACCTTAGTGAGTTTTTGCTCATAAAGGTCTGACAGTTCAGGTTTGAAATTACACAGATAGAGCTGCTTCTTAGAGCTCGTGCTCAAAGTTCTATTTTGGAATGGTATTAACCATTTCACCTCCGGAGCAGTTCTAGAGCGGGATCAAACTGCTACTGTCATAATATAGCAAGACTCCATTAGAAGAAACAACATTACTAAGGTGAGTAATTTTTTCTTCTAGTCTGTCATCATATGAAATGTCATAAAAACCATAAATATGCTTAGTGAAATTGCGTTGAACCCTTTCAAGCTGTTGGCAATTCATTTTTTTGTATGGACACCACAGCTGCGAAGCATTTTCCAAATGTGGCCATATGTAAGCCCAAAATAAGGGCATTAAAACTGCTTTATCCCTTGATTGGATGTTGCAATGGATAGACCAAGTGATTTTGTTATATTTGCTAATAGCCTCAGAAATATGCTTGGTTTTATCAAAATCTTCGGCAATAATAACTCCCAAATCTTTCTCTTCGGTAGTGGGTAGGAGAGTAGAACCATTTAATATGTATGGAGTTCATGGATTATGTCTACCTAAATAACATTATTTTACATTTATTTGAATTGAGCTTCAACCCCCATTTATTGACCCAATCAGTGATTTTGCCTAAGTCATTTTGTAGAATTGCAGTGTGTTTCAAACAAGTGCTAACATTACCTAGATTTACATCATCTGCATGTTTTATAGTGAATGACTCTAAACTAGAGGTTATGTCAGAAATACAAATTTGGAAAAGAACAGGGCCCAAAATGGAGCCCTGAGGTACCCCAGTAGTAACATTGCCACTATATATATATATATATATATAATATTCTTTGCAAAAACTGAGTCAATGTACCAGTTAGGGTTCAGATTAAAGCAACAAAGAAGGGAAATGTAGATCTTCCTGGACATAAAGTCTCCACCACTCATTCACACTGATGGGAGTACACCAGAGGCGCTAGGACCCAGCAGGAGCAAACTTTTTCGGGAGGGCTGGCGCCGAGATGGGGCCATGAGGAAGCAGCATCGTGAGCCCAGCACATGCATTAAAGACTGTCTTGGTGTCGACCCTCCAACCGCCTCAATTCCTTTTTTTCCCGCTGTCCAGTGCGCTTCAGTGACGACGTCGCTCGCCCTCCGGGAGTCAAACTTCAAACTAGCAGCTTAGTTTTCAATTTTATTATTTTGTATTTTATTACGATGAGTACTGATAATATTTTAATAAATTTCTTACTTGTACAAGAAAGAAGTCTTCAGCCCTCCATTGATGGAGTCGACCATGAGTGGGGCAGGTGATGGTAGGGAGACTTTGTATGAAAGCTGTTCAGTCAGCCGGGCCGGGTCTGGTCTGGTCCACCGCCTTTTCCAGAGGGGGGGTCTGACAATGGATGGTCCAGTGCTCGGGGGGGATGGGCGGTCCCCTCGAAAGCATAAAAAGAAATGGTCCCATTCACGGCACCATTCGACCTCGAGTTCTTCTTCGGCCACACGGTGTCATTCGAGGTCACCCTCTGGTACGTCTGCATGTAGATGGTCGGTTATTAGGGTCAGGAGCTGGTCTCCACCTCTTTCAGAGTCGCTGGTTTCTGTCTCTGGTAGCCAGCCTCTTTGACACCGGAGCTCCTCTCTGCCTATTGGAGGGGCTTCTGATGAGCAGTTTCACCATTGGGCCGCTCTTATGCAGCAGTGAGTTTGGAGGCTGTCTCGACTGCCCGAACTGGCCAGTCCATCACCGGGACCTTTGGGCCTGTCGGTTTTGGATCAGCAGGCAGGTGGGTTAGGACTTTCTAGTTGCGCAGCGCCTTCTTTGGTGCCGTCGACTCTGCGCTCTGGTGTCTATCCCCCTCACATGGCTGCGGCGCAGGGGTTCACACCGATGCCTTTATCTCCTGCCATTTTTCATCTTTTGCCCTCAAATCACAGTTCTCAGACTTCTGCAATGGTGCTGTCGACTACAGTGCCAACTTCTCTGGCTCCAAGGTCCTTTATGGCACCGCTGGTGGTGTTGGCGCCATCTGCGGTGCTGCATACCCAGTCAGCACCATCCTCGGTGCTGGGGTTGGCGTCGGCACCATGTGCAGTGCTGCACTACCCATCTGCGCCTTCTTCGGTGCCGGGGGTGGCATCGGCGCTGTGTGCAGTGCCGCGCTCCCTGTCGGTACCATGCACGATGCTGTTTTCTGTGTCGGCGCTGTCTCTGTACTTGGCGCCATTCTCTTCAGTGGCGCCGAGGATGTGTATGGTGCCATCTACGTTCTAGAGGTTTATTTCTCCTTCTCCTCTTCCTGCTGGTTTTCATCCTGTTCCTGTCTATACAGTCCCTCCTGGATGTCAGGAGATGATTTTGAGCCCAATCTGGATCTACGGCTGGGTGACGAAGTTGATGCCGATTCTGCCCTGGGAGCAGGGATCAGTCCTACTGCAGAGCCTTTCCTTTAAGTCTGTGCTCAAGAATTTAAATTCTGCTTTCTTTTCAATCCACGGAAATCAATCCTTGGAAGCTTCTGCGTCTCCAATGTCTACATGTTCCGGAAATCCCTATGGATTTAACCCCTCCGGTACAGCCCTCTTTCGAGACTCTTTCCCAGATGATGTGGAAGAATCCGACGCTTATTCCTTCTGTGGTTAAGTCCATAGATAGGAAATATGCTCCTCCCCAGGATCACCCCATCATGGCCCCGCAAGCCTTTGCTGATGCCATTGTAGTCCTGGCAGAGAATGATAAGGCTGTCCTCCCTCAGGAATCTACAGCCTGTCCTATTAACAAAGAATCTTGCAAGATAGACACCTTGGGTAAGAGAGTCTTTGTTGCCTCAACCCTGGGCATGCGCAGTGCCAGCTACCAGGGCTATTTTTCTCAATATGAGTATGTTCTTTGGCATTCACTCAAAGCAATGGTAGAAGCTCTGCCGAAGCCAGAGGCTAACTCAGAGCTACTACAGACCATAACTAGAGGTATCAAGTCCAATAACCAACAAATTAAAGCTGCAATAGACGCTTTCGATACTGCTTCACGGGCGGCGGCTGGCATTTGCACCTCACCACTCCTGGCTGCGCATTGGCGTTTTACGCTGAATGACGCCCAACAGAAAGTCATGGCCTTGCCTTTCAATGGTATGTACCTGTTTGGGCCTCAGGTGGAATAAGCACTAGAGGCCTCACAGAAGACTAGGTCTGCCATTAAGACAGCTAGACCTCTGCCCGCTCCCTGTTGAGGAGGTGGGAACAAGCGTCAGTTTCACAACCATCAGTCCTTTCGTGGCAAAGGCAGAAGAGGCTTTAACAGGAACCAAACCACTCAGCCGCAAAAGAAAATGCAGCAGAAGGCACAAGGCCCAAAAGTACCCAGTGCCACCTTCTGAGTTTCCGGCCAAGGTCCCACCTCAGCTGCCTGAGGGGGGCTCTTCCTCGACAGTGGGAGGACATCTGACTCAGTTCTATGACCAGTGGAAATCTATAACATCAGACAAATGGGTCTGCAAGATAATTCGCGAGCGGTACTCTCTCAATCTGTCGGGAAACCCCTTCGGATCATCGTCCCAAGTGACAGGCTGTCTGCGGCACAGTCAGATCTTCTTGCTTCCAAGGTACTATGCCTTCTGAACAACAGAGTAGTAGAAGTAGTTCCGCTGGATCAACGAAACACAAGTTTCTACTCCCATTACTTTCTGGTTCCAAAGAAAACTGGCTGCATGCGCCTATTCTGGATCTCAGAAAGTTAAACAAATTCCTGCACAAGGAAAAGTTCAGGATGATATCACTTGGTACCCTACTGCCTTTGATTCATCAACACAATTGGCTAGCCTCCCTGGACATGCAGGACACCTGCCAGCACATTCTCATACACCCAAATCACCACAGATACCGAAGGTTTGTGGCGTTGGGGCAACACTATCAATTCAGAGTCCTGCCCTTTGGGCTATCCTCGGCACCTCGAGTTTTTACAAAGTGCTGTGCAGTTCTTGTGGTGCATCTAAGGAAAATCGTAATCCAAGTGTTCCCATATCTGGACGACTGGCTTCTAGCAAGCCCCTCCAGGCAAGAGACTCTGGAGGCCGTGGCCATGACTTCAGACTTCCTCACATCCATGGGAGTCCTGCCGAACCTCAAAAAATGCCACAGTTGCAGCCCTCCCAGAAGCTCCTTTTCACAGGAACCCTTCTGGATGCTTCCTGTGTGAAAGCTTTCCTTCTGGTGGACAGAAGGAGCGATATCTTACAGATGGCTCGCTTCATCAGAGTACACAGCTCAGTGTGAGCTCTCTCGATGCAATGAATGCTGGGTCTCATGGCTTCATTGGTGTTCACTGTACCTTTGGCTCGTCTCCACATGAAAACCTCTCAGTGGAGGCTCAGTGCTCAGTGGTCCCCAACCACTCACCCTCAGTCCATTCTCATCAAGGTGACAGAACCTCTGAAGAGGTCACTCACCTGGTGGTCTCAGGAGGACAACCTTCTGGAAGGATATCCCTTTGCTCCTCTGGATCATCAGATCTCCATTACTACGGATGCATCCCTGATGGGTTGGGGAGCTCACTGCCAAGATCCCCACACCCAGGGTACGTGGACTCAGGACGAGTCTCAACTTCACATAAATGTCCTGTAAATGAGAGCTGTCCTCTATGCAGTCCAAGCTTTGAAGGACATACTCTGTCACAAGAACATTCTCTTTCAAACAGACAACAAGGCAGTGATGTATTACATCACAAACAGGGCGGTGCACACTCTTACCCATTATGCAGGGAGCAATGAGAGTGTGGGAATGGTGCCTGGAGCACAAGGCTCTGATTCAGGCAGTTTACCTGCCAGGAGTACAAAACGAGCTGATAGACTGTCTCAGCATAATGGAGTCAGATCCTCATGAGTGGTCTCTCGACTTAACCATTGTTCAGTCACTCTTCGAAGAGTGGGGAACTCCAGACCTGGATCTTTTTGCATCCCCACTCAATGCAAAACTGCGTCTTTTCTGCTCCAGAAATCCAGGACCTGGATTTTTTGTCAGGATGCGTTCAGGCTACAGTGGACAAAACGCTTTCTATACGCATTTCCTCCTCTTCCTCTGATTCAGAGAGTGTTGCTCAAACTGGAGGCATGGGGGGCAGAATGATTCTCATTGCCCTGTTCTGGCCTCATCAGATCTGGTTTCCCCTGATCAACAGACTATCGGAAACCTCTCTGGAACCGCTTCCCTTTCAGACAAACCTGCTGAGCCAGGGCCCTGTAGTCCATCCCAATCTGAGGTCCCTTCACCTCCACGCTTGGCTCCTGAAGAGATAGAGGTGAATAGGTTTAATTTTTCTCATAGGGATTCGGATATTCTTTTGGCTGCACGCAAGCCAGCCACCAGAAAGATCTGCACAGCTAAATGGAAGCGTTTCTCTAGCTAGTGTGCAAAATCCTCTTGGAATCCTTTTTCCTGCCCACCGAATAAAGTCTTGGAGTATCTCTTAGACCTCTCAAACACAGGTCTGCAATACTCCACAGTCAAGGTTCATCTTTGTGCAATTTCTGCATATCATGTGCCAGTACTCACCATGTCGCTTGCTCAGATGCCTGTAGTTAAGAGGTTTCTTAAAGGGATCCTGCATACCAGACCTCCTATTAGACATCCAGTTGCAACCTGAGACATTAACCTTGTGCTAAACATGCTCACTCGTGAACCTTTCAAGCTTCTAGCTACTTGCGAGTTGACATTCCTGACTTGGAAGACGGCCTTCCCTGGTGGCCATTAATTCTGCTCGTAGGGTATCTGAAATACACGCCTTGGTCACAGACCTTCCGTACACTGTATTTCACAAGGACAAAGCAGTTCTTAGGACTCATCCTAAGTTCCTGCCTAAGGCTGTCTCGGAATTCCATCTGAATCAACCTTTAGTCCTTCCTACCTACTTTGCAAACTTCCAGAATGAAGGAGGGCGTACCCTTCTTTCCCTAGATGTAAAAAGAGCCTTGCGGTTCTATCTGGATAGAATGAAAGAAATTCGCAAGGCTCAACAACTGTTTGTTTCCCTTCAGCACAACCCGGCTGGGTCAACCTGTTGCTATCAGGTGCATTTCAGCGTGGCTGGTGGCATGCCTTCACCATTGCTATTCCATGGCACAGGTCAAGTTGGAAGGCAGAGTGTATGCTCACTCTACCAGAGCAGTCTTGGCATCTCTGGTGGAAATTCGTAATGTCCCCATTGCAGATATTTGCAATGTGGCTACCTGGAGCTCCGTGCATGCATTTGTAAAGCACTATGCCTAGGATGTCCATGCCAGGTGACATCAGTCATTTGGTAGGACAATCCTTGACAGTCTTCTGTCCTAAAACATGAGCTCCTCTCTCTACTGTGCCTTTTTCAGGGGATTATTTAGCTCGGTACTCTCCCATCAGTATGAATGAGTGGTGGAGACTTCATGTCCAGAAAGATATAAATTACATTACCTACGTAATTCTTGATCTTCTTGGATGAAGTCTCACACATCTACCCACCCACCATCCCCGAGCTCACTTCTCTGTTTCTGGTCTTCACTCCCTCAGTGGCTGGGCTGTGAGGACTTTGTTGTGACCCCTCTTGCAGGTCATTCAGACTATCTTATGTTCGTTTTAGGTCAGTCCTCTCTAGGTTAATTCGCTCCACCTCCTTGTAAAAAAGCGTGCTGAGGCAGTTGGAGGTCAGCATGAATAGTGCTTACCAGGCATCGGACTCCGGTGCTGCATCCTCGCGGCTCCATTTGGCGCTGGCCCCCCCAAAAAAGTTTGCTCCCACTAGGTCCTAGTGCCTCCAGTGTACTCCCATCAGTATGAATGAGTGATGGAGACTTCGTCCAAGAAGATCAAGAATTACAGTAGCTACGTAATTTCCATCTTTAGGGTTTCCAACCCTAACTCCCCACCACAACCACAAGCAGGAAAAAGAAAAAAACATTATGGGTCCAATTCTCAAAGCACTTAGAATGATACAAGGTGCCTGTGTCAAACATAAATGACGCAATAGCACCTTGCGTCAAAAAATGTGCCCAGAGCTTTTCTCAAAAGCAGCCTGCTTGTGGCAAAGGGAACGAGCGCCAGTCTTGCAACATAAAATGGGCTGCAGCGTGGCGCTAGGGGGGCTGCAGATGCAAGCTGCCACGTCCCCTAAATTAGTATTCTTTTTTTTTTATCACATCTCTATGTTAGCTCCTGCTGCGGCGTCTACCGGTGGGGGCATCCAGCCACTGGCCCTGCCTGCTGGGAGAGCAGCAGGCTCACTTGCATGATGGGGGGTCCGGCATAGCCGCAGCTGATCCACTGGAGGGCTCCCCGTCCCTTGCCAGCCGGAAAAGTGCCACACACCCCCAGCGCAATTCCATGACAGTCCTCCCCGCAGTGCAGGGCATGGCCATCAAGCTGCTCGGTCACGCCCAGACCATTTTTCCACTTTTTCTCCCAATGGGAGCATGGATGTGCAGTGACGCCCATGCACAATGCAGACGCCCATACTCCCTCCTTAGACACGCTGCATGTTCAGAAAAAGCACCGGGTGTCCCCAGGGACCACTAGAATGTGATGTGGGTCCACCATTCCCAGGACTAGGAGAGCAGTCGTAGATGCTCCAATCCTAGTCCTCCCTGCAAACCCCCTGATGGCCCGGGCTTTTCCGAACCGGTCGCCGGGCGTGAGTGAGGTGTGGCATCCAGCACCTCAACCCTCAGCGCCACCGGGCCGGGCCTAAATTAGTATTCTAAAAACTCCCCCAGAGGACAACTGTCTAAGTACTATTAGACCAGCCAAATGAATGAGCGCGTACTAGCTATCTATATATATATATATATATATGTCTATATATATATTTAGACAGTATGTGCTCATTCAGAACTCAGTCTGCAGCTGTCCATGGTGGTGAGAGGTGGTCTTTGCCAGTCATTGACTGGGTTGTTATGGGATGGGGGAGCGGTGTGGTAGGGCATTGACAGGTGGGGGGTCCACTAGACCACCAGGTAATTGCAATTTCACTGCACAGGGGATCAGGGCTGGGAAAATATAATAACGGGGGATTGGGGCTTGGGGGTGGTGGGTCCACTAGACCACCAGGTGTTACTGACTTTCACTGAATGGGGAATAGGGACTGGGGATGGGGGGGCACTAGACTACCATGGCACTTTATTACTTTACATAATGGTGATTGGGGATTGGGTCTGGGGGGACACTAGACTACAGGGCACTTTAGTAAGTTACAAAATTGTGATCGGGGATCATGGCTGGGGGCGCTAACCACCAAGGACCTCTGTCCATGGTACTCTTGTTGCACAGCCGCCCCGTGGCCTGCAGCACACCTTCACCATGCACCCTCTGTTTGATGCAGGGCTAAGATTACCACAAACCGTGGGATTTAGCCGCTGGGATCCTACCTGATTGAGAATTGGGTGCAGGGTCCCCAGCATACCAGCAATCAGTGCAAATCGCCTTTGGTGCAGCTTGCGCTGACCTTTTGAGAATCGGCCTTATGTTTTTTGCTGTCCTGACTTGGCGATTCGGGGTGGGGTCTTCCTTGGGGTTCTCAGCCCTAATACTCACTCCATTCCATGACCAAATAAGGTGACATATAATATGTTTTCTTCAGGCAGGGCCTATAGGTTGTTGGCAACAGTGATGGGGTGTCTGACTCAGTTTTACCATCAGTGGGAATCCATCACCACGGATAAGTGGGTCTTAGGGATCATCCAGAAGGGATATTTGCTGAATTTCTCAGAGCTCCCACCAGATCATCCGACCAGGAAGCAGCACTCCCTTTCAGCACCCATGTTGGACCTTCTCGCAAAGGAGATTGCTGGCCACTTGAGCAACAGGGCAGTGGAAGTAGTGCCAGAGGCAGAGCACGACACAGACTTCTACTCCTATTACTTTCTTGTTCCGAAGAAGTCAGGGGGCATGTGCCCCATTCTTGACCTCGGGAAGCTGAACAAGTTCATACACCGGGAACACTTCAAAATGGTATTCCTAGGGACCCTGCTGCCACTCCTCAAGCCACAGGACTGGTTAGCTTCTCTGGACATGCACGATACCTACCAGCATATTACAATCCACCCCAGCCACCAGAAATTTCTCTGCTTTGTGGCATTGGGTCAGCATTATCAATTCCGGGTCCTGCCCTTTGGGCAATCCTTGATGCCTTGAGTCTTTACAAAGTGCTTTGCAGTTCTTACGGCGCACCTTCAAAAACTCAGACTCCAAGTTTTTCCCTACCTGGACAACTGGTTACTCGCCAGCCCATCCAATCAGGACACGGAAGAAGCAGTGGCGACAGCATCTTACTTCCTGGTCTCCATGGGAGTTCTGTTAAATCTAGAGAAGTCACAGCTTCAGCCTTCTCAGCAGCTTCTCTTCATCAGAGCCCTCTTGGACACCACCAAGGTGAGGACCTTTCTTCCAGAGGTCAGGAGGAAAGCCATCCTTCAGATAGCTCAATTCATCATGGAACACAAGTTCATTCGGGCTCACTCCATACAGTGCATGTTAGGCCTCATAGCCCCCTCTGTCTTCACAGTACCTCTGGCTCGCTTGCACATGAGGATGACCCAGTGGATGCTCAGCACACAGTGGTCTACAGCAGTGCATCCTCAGTCTTACCCTATCAAGGCGACAAAGCCTTTGCTTTGATCGCATGCATGGTGGACACAGGAGGACAATCTCCTTCAGGATCCCCCTTTTTCTCCTCCAGAGCCTCAGATAACCCTTACCACAGATGTGTCTCTGCTGGTGCGGGGAGCCCACTGTCAGGGCCATCTCACTCAGGGAGTTGGGGGCCCTACAGACTCCTACCTCCATGTCAGTGTCATGGAGATGAGAGCAGTCTTGTATGCCTTCCAGACCCTGGTCAGCTTTGTCTGTTACAAGATAATCCTGCTCCAGATGGACAACAGGCCTGTCGTGTACTACATCAACAAGTAGGGAGGAGCGCACTCTTATCCTCTTTGCAGAGAGGTGATGAGAGTGTGGGAATGGTGTCTGGAGCAGGATGTTCTGATCCAGGCAATTTATTTGCCAGGGGCACAGAACAGTCTGGTGGACAAGCTCAGACAGACAGAAGCAGATCTTCACCAGGGATTATTGGTACCAGACATCATGCAGTCTCTCTTCAATGAGTGGGAAACCCCAGAGGTGGATCTTTTTGCATCCACACTCAAAGCCAAACTGCCTCAATTCTGCTCCAAAAATTCAGAACGTGGTGTTTTCTGTCAGGATGCATTCAGACTGCAACGGACATATCGCTTTCTGTATACATTTCCTCCTGTTCCTCTAGTTCAGAGGGTACTGCTAAAGCTGGAGGCACATGGGGGCAAAATGATTCTATTTGCCCCATACTGGCCACAACAGATATGGTTTCCCTTCCTCAACAAATTTTCAGTTGGCCCTCCAGGAACCCTCCCACTCCAAACAAGCTTCTGACATAGGGATCCCTGGTTCATCCCAACCTGTGTTCCCTTCATCTCCATGCCTGGTTTCTGAAGAGGTAAAAGTGATCAGGTACAAGGGTGTCTCAGAGGGTCTCTGAGATTCTCCTTGCTGCTCAAAAGTCCTCTGCCAGGAAGATTTATACAGCCAAATGAAGACGTTTTTCCAAGTAGTGCTCCAAATCTGGTATAGACCCATTTTGATGCCCGCCAGACAGGGTTTTGGAGTACCTGCTGGACCTCTCTGATGCAGGATTGCAATGCTCTACACTTAAGGTTCACTTGTGTGCTGTTTCAGCATACCACAAGCCTACTCAGAACATCACTCCAGCTCAGCTGCCTCTTTTTAAGAGGTTTCTGAAAGGCATTTTGCACACAAGGTCCCCAGTCAGGAAATCCTTGGCCACCTGGGACCTCTACCTTGTGTTGGACATGCTCACCCATAGGCTCTTTGAACCTCTGTCTATGTGTGACCTAAAATTTATAACTTAGAAAACTGCATTTCTAGTCACTATCCCCTCTGCCCACAAAGTTTTTGAGATACAGTACATGCACTAATCACAGATTCTTCGTATACTGTTTTCTATAGAGACAAGGTGGTTCTCCACACACATAAAGTTTTACCTAAGCTGGTGTTGGAGTTTCACTTAAACCAGCCTTTGTGGTGCTACCTACATACTTTCCCAATTTCTAGAATGAAGGGAAGCGCACCCTCCACTCTCTAGACATTAAAAGAGGCCTCATGTTCTAACTCGATAGAACAAAGGACTTTCAACAGTCAAAGCAGCTTTTCATTTCTGTTCATATGACTTCCAATTCCTAACTTGGAAAACTGTGTTTCTAGTTCTCATTACCTCTCTGAAATACATGCGTTGGTTACAGATCCTTTGTATCGTGTTTTCTGCAGAGACAACATAGTTTTCTGTACACATCTGAAGTTCTTACCTAAGGTAGTGTTGGAGTTTCACCTAAACCAGACTTCGATACTGCCAACGTACTTTCCCAACTTCCAGAATGAAGGAGATCTCTTCCTCCACTCTCTGGATGTTAAAAGAGCCCTCACATTCTACTTCAGTAGAACTAGGGCCTTACGGCAGTCGAAACAGCTCTTTGTTTCCTTTCACCCCACTCGACTGGGTCAGCTGATTATGATCAAATGTATCTCCAAATGGATTATCAGTTGCCTCCACCACTGCTATTATAAGGTGCAGGTCAAACTGGAGGCCCAGGTTCATGCCCACTCCACTAGAGCGGTCGCTTTGTCTCAATCAATGATTCACTCTGTTCCTATTGCTGATGTTTGCAGAGCTGCCACCTGAAGCACAGTGCACACCTTTATCAAGCACTATGTCGTGGATGTCCATGCCAGGCAGCATGCCTCTTTTGGCAGGACAATCCTGAATGGACTGAGTGAACTCCAGCTCCTACCATGTTGTCCGGGGGACTTGCATCTCAGCATGGTACTCTAACCCATTGGTGTGAATCAATGGTGAAGATTGGTCCTGGAAGATATTAAAATTACATACTCACTGTAATTCTTGATCTTTCCAGGACCATCTTCACCATTGATTCACACACCCACCCTCCATCGCCTGGGCTCAGTCTTTCTGTTTGTTGGTTTTCAGCCCTTGTTTTTGGTTCAGGCTATGAAGACACTGCTTTCTTGGTTGTTGACCCTTCTTACATGAGTCACAAGGGCTATCTTATGCCCTTTAGTTAGGTGTATTATTGTTAGTTAGATTGTGCTGCACCTCCTTGGTAGAAAAGGTACTGAGGTAGTTGAAGGCCGGTGCCGAGGTAAGCCATGCAGCACCAGCTAGACTTGCAGTGGTGTTCATGCATGCAGCCTACCTTAGTGCCTGCTGTTCTGAAAAGTTCTGGCTCCCGCAGGGTCTTAACGCCTCTGGCTCAGAACCCATTAGTGTGAAATAGTTGTGAAGATGGTCCTAGAAGATCAAGAGTTATAGTGAGTATGTAATTTTAAATTGTGGAATTGAGTGGTCTGAGGATTTTTTGGATTATTTAGGTATGCAACTCTATAAAACAGTTGCCAAAACAAGTGCAACAAATCTAAACATTTTCAAGGAAAAAATACAAAAAAATCTTGAACAATGGCACAAACTACCAATTGGCTTTTGTGGTGGATTAGACACAATAAAGATGCGTTTTCTACCTAGACTCTTCTTCTTCTTCTCTGTGTTGCCTGGTGGTATACACAGTAAATGTTTCTTATCTTAAGATTTCCCCGGGTGTGCAGGGAGGTTAGATGTGCCTATAACAAACAACTATAGCCAAGGAAGAAAAGGACTCAAAGGTGATAGGAAATTAATTTTATATAGTTAACTACCATCCCATTTTCCTTTCCATGCCAGTTATGTATTTGCAGTGTTTTGGTGTTGGTCTGCCACAATGACCCTTACTTTCTCTTCGGGTCTGCTGTGCCCATCTCTCGCTGCTATGGCAAATGTTGTATTGCTGGCCCATGTGACTGATTGAGATGGATGCATAAAATAAAAATAGAAATTGTTTATTCAGTAACAGGAGACTTCTGTACAACATGAGGCTATGCGTCAGACTGTGGGGTTTCCTAGACTGCCCTTGGATAACATGGCACTGCCAGGCAGTGCAACAGGTACTAACGTGTATTCTAAGTCCTCTTAAAGGGGCAGCAGCTAAACATTAAGCCCCATGCTTAATAGTGTACTTCACATCACCCCTTGGGTCATGAAAGTGAGTACCACTCAAGCAAGCAATAATATAATGATATAAACAGGAAAGCAGTTGTAAAAAAATCAAGCTCGTTTCATGGCACAATTTGAACATAAGAATACTCCACTGCAGTGGAGGGGGAGGGGAGGAAAGGATGTGGACTACAGTGGTGACCAGAGTGGTACCAGCCAAGGGGAAACACCATAGTAACCTAAAGCTTGGTCAGGATAGGTGCCACAATGCAGGGAAGGGAGAAGGGAAGAGAGGGAAAGGGGAAGCAGCTGGAAATTACCCAGAATTACAGTATGCAAAATTTAAATAAACTGTTGCAGAACATAAAAACAACATATGGAACTGGCCATCTGAAGAAGACATTACTGCAAGGAACATGTAAACACATGTGAAACTGGCCATTTGAAGAAGACATTCCTGCAAAGAAAATGTTTACTGCAGTATATGCAGCATTCGTTAACATTTAGCAAAACATTTATGCATAGAAACAGGTACTTAGGACATGTACTGCAAAAGAGCAATTAACTACAGACAGTGTGGAATACCATGGGCATCAGAATCATTAATCCTAAAAAACACTGAGTCTGGATGCATGAAAGTTCACAATTTCTGTTGACTTTTCCGGTCAGTGGGGATAGTATTATGAGTTGGTTGAACCAGTTCTTGACAGGATGGGGTACGGTCAGCAACAACAACCCAAGAATTTTGAGAGCTGTCAAAATCACACCATTTGACTCTATAAGTCCAGGATCCATTCACAGATTTCTTGCGGGGAATCTTCGTGGTCTGGTACACAGAAGAAAAGGGACGAGAAGTCCCAGGAAGTTCATCTGACAGAAGGTCAGGTGCAGCAGAATCCAGCTGGAGAGAGTTAGAAGAGTGCAATTCTGACTGAACTGGTTACAAGTTATCAGGATAAATTTCTAATTCTGAGAGGATAGCAAATTCAAGTGCAGCTTCATTAATGGGAGGACTGGGATCATCTGGGAGGGTGCTACCCAAGTACCCGTGCTTCAGGTGATTTATGTGGACTTTGTTAAGCACAAGCTTCCCATCTGACTTGTGTTGCAGATGGACGTGAACTGGAGAAAGCTTATCCACAATGTAGAAAGGACTAGTCCAAGGGCAGAGCAGTTTATTTGTGGTGTCTGGCACTAAGAACGGTCAATACAGATAAACAGTGTCTCCAACAGCAAATGAAGGTTTGTGTGACTTGGCTGCTGATATTTTCGGCATGGCAGATTTTCTCTGTCCCAATGTTATAATTGCAGCACATCTGGCAAGTTCAAACTGTTCTAGTACAGGAACAATGTATGAAGAAGCTGACTTTGGAACTTCCAGCAGTGCGAGATCCATGTCCATTGGAGCTCTTGGCTGGCATCCATGGACCAGGAAAAATGGTGTGTACTCTGTACTGTCGACACAAGGGCTTGTATAGTAGGCAAGCTGAGCAAAAGGAACAAAGCAGTCTCAAGTGTCATGAGTTTCATCCAGGTACTTGGAAAGTGTGTTTAGAATGGTAGACATCATTCTTTCACTCAGTCCATTGCACTGCAGATGATAACTTGTTCTGTGAGTCTTTTTTTTTTTTCTGTCGAGGAGTTTGCAAGTTTCTCACCCCAAGAGTGCTCCAACATTCCTAACTCTTCTGCAGTATACCTTTAAGGTCAGATCCGCCCGGATATAGAATGCTATGCTAATGATGGAATCATTGGCATGACCCACTTTTCAAATGATGCCACCTACACCTATCAACTGCCTATATTCTAACCCTCAGATTTCTCTCTCCGCCTGTCAAGACCAGACACCTGGAGATTTCCTCATCATTATCTAGTCAGAGAAGCCTTAATTAATAACAAATACTTAAGTATTTTTCATTTGTTTTCATTTGCTGCCTCTTATAAGTGTTATTTTAATAACCGTTAGTTTATTTAGTTAGTTTTGTGTTGTTTTCTCAGTTTCTCACGGTTCAGGATAACCGCTGAGGAACTGAGGTATTTTTAGTTAGTTTTGGGGGGTTTTCCCCATTTATTTACTAGTTTCTGTAAGTTTTATGTGTTAAAATCTTTTATTTTTTTAGAACCGATAACTTCGGTTCCGAACCGCTAATCCCGGTTCTATTTCTATTGGTTCCCGGTTCTGCTCGGTGTCTCCAATTGGTTCCTGAACCGATCGCAACTGATGAATTTTTTTTTTTTTTAATTTAAAAACCTTTAGTGTTTTGCAGTTGTAGTTTTTCTTCAGTATGTCAGAAAAAGCTAAAAAAGAGAACCGGAGAACCCGGTTTTAAAAACTGTTCTGAGTGTGGTGACGTTTTTGCCAAGGCAGATAAGCACTCCATTTGTGTTTTCTGCCTTGATTTTGATCATTTAAAAACTAATTGTGAAATTTGCAAATGTTTTCCTGAAAAGATGCTTCAAAAATGTCTGGAGAGATTAAATAAGAAATTGAAGGGTCCTTCTGGCTCTGACCAGCTGAAACCCTCAGGGTCTGTGGGTGACACCACAACTTCTACTGTTTCTACCCCTGATATGGGTAAAAAGAGACCCTCTGAACTGGCTAGCTCTCTGGTTCCAGGAAAAAAAGTAAAGAAGACAAAGCACACTGAACCCCTGTGGAAATGGGGACTTCTGTGGTGCCTGCCACTGTGCTTTCTCCTTCAGAGATTGCACAGGCAATAAAAATAATGCAGACTTTGCAGGGTCTGCTGCCTGTGGTTTCACAGTCCCCAGTCCAGACCCCTGCACCCTCTGACCCACCCTCCTTTCCTGAGGAGTGTGGTGAGGAAGAGGAGGAGGAGGAGGAAGAAGAAGAAGGTGAGCCTATAGAGCTTGAGGTCTCCCCTGAACAGGAGTTTGGCTCCCCTCCCGGGGCTATAGAAGATTATTCTTCTCATTTTTCCTTAATCAGGAAAATTGCTGATGCCTTGGACATCCCTACCTCTGAAGCTGTAGAGGATGAGGAGGAGGCTGAATAGCTGGAAATGATGGGGCTGACTCCTACTAAAAAACTGTCACTCCCCATAAACAAGTTTTTTAAAAGAGATATTTTAAAACTCCTCCAAGCTCCTGGGTCTGTCCCTCCTTTGGACAAAAGGTTGGATAAAAAGTATCAGCTTGACAGAACAGGGTCTGAATTCTTATTTTCACACCTTGACCACCAGGGGGTGGTGCAAGCTGCAGCTTGTGACAAGGCAAAAGTCCCTCTGGCTTCCCACCCTCCAGAGAAGGACTCTTGAAAAATTGAAAGTATCGCCAAAAAAGGTTACCTGTCAGCCTCTCTGGCCATTAGGCAAGCTAATTATCAGGCCTATGCAGCCCAGTTTCAGAAGGCTCTCTGGCAGTCTGTCCTGGACATGGCTGAGAAAGCACCTTCTCCTCTTTTGGCAGACGTAGCTGAAACTGCTAGGTTTGGCCTGGAAGCTGCCAAATACCGGTTCCAGATGGCAGCAGACAGTAATGAGATTGCTACAAGGTGGATGGCAAATACCATCGCACAGAGAAGGTTTGTTTGGTTGAGAGCCACAAACCTCATGCAGGATACCCAGAATAAGACTCTTGATTTTCCTATGGAGGGCACTTCCCTATTTGGCAGCCATACAGAGGCATATATGAAGAAGGTGGATGAGTATAAAGCCACCTTCCGTAGCAATTTTGCAAAAGAGAGACCCTCCACCTCCTCTACACCTTTCAGTAGGGGAGGCAGGGGCAGACAGTTCCATTCCAGGCCTTTTTATCAGGCCATGGTACTTCCTCAAGCCCCCAATACCCACAGCAAGGGTATTTCAGGGGTATGGGCAGAAAAGGTGCCAGGCGTGGTGCCCAGTCTCAGCCCCAATCCACGGAGAACTCCTGACTTTATCGATCAGGCTGCCTCTCCTTTGCCAGCAGGGGGCAGGCTGACCCATTTTTTTCCAGAACTGGAAAACCATCACCACAGACAAGTGGGTTCTGAGGATAGTGGGTCAGGGCCCGTCTTTAAGTTTCAAGTCCTCCCCTGTTCAAAAAATCAGAGTTTTCAACCCAGCTTCCCTCCTGGAAAGCAAAAGGCTGGAAAAAGAGGTGAAACACCTTCTTTCACTAAAGGCAGGAACCAGTGCCTCTGCATCAAAGGGAAAAAGGACTTTACTCAAGATATTTTCTCACACCAAATAAAAATGGAGAGCTGCAGCCTATCTTGGATCTCAGGGTCCTCAACAGGTTCCTGGCGAAACCAAAGTTCAAAATAGTACCTTTGTCTGTGATTCTACCAGCACTCCGAAAAGGAGATTGGCTGGCATCATTGGACTTAAAAGATGACTATTTCCACATCCCTGTAAGGGAGTCTCACAGAAAGTATCTCAGGTTCAGACTCCTGTCATGTCATTATCAGTTCTCAGCTCTACCTTTCGGTCTCACTTCAGCACCAAGGGTGTTCACAAAGTGTCTGGCTGTGGTAGTGGCTCACTTGCGCAAACAAGGTGTCACAGTATTCCCCTATCTACATGACTGACTGTTGGTGGGAAATTCACCACAACAGTTAGCAGAACACCTACAGCTCACTCATCAGCTTCTGCAATCTCTGGGTTTCCTTTTAAATCTAGAAAAATCTGTTTTTCTTCCTTCTCAAATTCTGCAGTTCATAGGAGCAGAATTGAATACCATAGTGGACAGAGCCTTTCTACCGAGAGACAGGGTAAAAAGCATCCTGCAGTTAGCAGGTTCTTTCAGGCTCAATGTCCCAAGGCCTGCAAGGCATTTTCTTCAACTTCTGGGCCACATGGCAGCTGCAACAGGCACAGTGCTCGGCTCCAGGTTTCAGATGAGGGACATCCAATTTCACTCTAGCTCATTGGTGCCAAAGAAAGGATTCCTTGTCAAAGCTCATTCCTGTAACAAAAACATTTATCCAAGCTCTTCAGTGGTGGAAAGAGGAAACCAACCTCAGAGAAGGGGTTCTTTTCCAAAAAGAACTTCCATCAGTGATTCTCTCAACGGATGCATCCCTCTTGGGCTTGGGGGGGCTCTTCTAGCAGAGAACACTACTCAGGGCACTTGGTCAAGTGCAGAGACTGTTTACACATAAACTTATTAGAGCTCAGGGCAGTGTTTCTGGCAATGCAAGCTTTCAAGCCACTGATACAGGGAAAGGTAGTGCAAGTCAGGACAGACAACACTACCACCATGTACTACATAAACAAGCAAGGGGGAACAAGGTCAAGCCTCCTTTGCATGGAGGCTATGAAAATTTTTACCCTAGCTTACCCACTGGGCTCCTCACTACAGGCCATTCATCTGCCAGGCAAAGACAGTGTTCTGGCAGACGCCTTGAGCCAAATCAGCCAGGGCATCACGAATGGTCCCTGAACAGGCAAGTGGTGCAGACCTTATTCAGGAGGTGGGGCACTCCAGAAATAGACTTCTTTGCCTCTCATCAGAGTCACCACTTGCCACAGTTCTGTTGCAGGCCTCCAGTAGTGGGCATGGTTCCTCTGGATGCCCTTATTCTGAATTGGTCAGGGAAATTCCTGTATGCATTCCCTCCATTTCCTCTGGTATACAGGGTGCTGTTGAAACTCGGGTCTCAGCCAGCAACAATGATTCTGATAACCCCAGACTGGGCCAGGCAGCCATGGTACTCCCTATTGCTGTCCATGTCAGTGGACAAACCAATACACCTTCCCAGGAGGCACAATCTTCTGATCTCCAACCAGGGGAGGCTCATGTATCCAAACCTCAAGTCACTCAGGCTCAAAGCTTGGCTCTTGAGGACCTAGAGTACGCTAGTTTACATCTATCTGAACCAGTTATGCATGTCTTACAAGGATACAGGAAATGCTCTACTAAGAAAACCTATGCTGCAAAGTGGAAGAGGTTTTCTATTTGGTGTTCTAGTAGGAGTATAGTGCCAACCCAGGCAGGAGTGCCATTGGTACTGGACTACCTGGTCTACTTACATTCCACAGGCTTACAGACTTCTACACTAAAGATTCATTTGGCTTCAGTCTCGGCCTATGCATCTACAGGCAAGTCTGTTTTTCTGGCATCAAACCCCATATTTGAAAGGTTCTTCAAGGGCCTTTCTCATATGTATCCACTGGTGAGGGAACCGGTGCCAGCTTGGGACCTTAATATCTGCATTGCCCAACTCATGGTCCCTTCATTTGAGCCTATGTTTTCAGCACCTTTGAAGTATGTAACGTGGAAAACAGTGTTTCTAGTGGCCATTACTTCAGGTAGATGGATTAGTGAGCTCCAAGCTTTATGTACTGAAAAGGACTACATTTCCTTCCACAGGGATAAGATAGTCCTGCAGACAAACAGGAAATTCCTTCCCAAAGTGGTTTCAGACTTTCACTTGAACCAAACTATCACTTTGCCAGTGTTCTTCACTGACCATTCTTCTTCTGGTGAATGTAGGCTGCATAGGCTGAAAAGAGCTTTGAACTACTACATGACAGCCACTAAGCCCCATAGGCAGGACAGAACACAACATTTCCTCACTTATGGGGATGTGGGAAAGGGAAATCCAGCATCTAAAAGGTCCATTTCTCGTTGGATTGTCCAGTGTATCCAATTTTGCTATTCAAAGGTGGGCAAAGAAGCCCACTCCACAAGGGGTACAGCTGCAACATTGGCAGCTGCAAGGGATGTACCCTTGGTGGATTTCTCTAAAGCAGCAACCTGGCGAACAGTACACACATTTGTCAAGCATTACAGCTTGGATATGCAGGCTAGGGCTGATGCCAGGTTTGGTACAGCTGTCCTGCAGAGCCTGTTTCCAAAATAGGTTCTTCCCGCCTCCTAAGGTACTGCTGTTTAGTCTGTAGAAGAGTTAGGAATATTGGCATATTCCTGGGGTAAGAAGAAAAAGTTACTTACCATAGTAACCTTGTTTCTCCCAGGGGATACTCCAGTAGTCATAACTCTTCCACCCTGCCTCCCCATTTAAGAACCAGTGGCCTCTGTATTCCATGCTGTACCTTAGTGTTTGCATGCCACATTCTACTTTTATTGGAACTTGTTCTTTGGTTTTCTCCTTTTCAGGTGATTCTGACATAGGAGTTTGTGGGATTGTTTATGATAAGTTTTATTCCCTCCAGTTGGAGGTTTGTGTGGGGAATTTAGAAGTTAAATTTTACATATTTTAAATTTTGGGCCCTGTCTTTCCAGGCGTCCACGAAATCTGAGGGTTAGAATGTAGGCAGTTGATAGGTGGCAGCATTTGAAAAGTGGCTCATGCCAATGACTCCATCATTAGCATAGCACTCTGTCTTTGGGCAGATCTGACCTTAAAGGTATACTGCAGAAGAGATATGAATATTGGAGTATCACCTGGGAGAAGCAAGGTTACTATGGTAAGCAACTTTTTCTTCTCAAACAATTGTCAAAAGATAGTGCCTCTGTCTGAATGCATGTATGAGGGGGTACCATGACGACAAATAATTGTGTTGAGGAAAGCATTTGCTATTGCTGCAGCTTTGATGGCTTTTAATAGAATTAGTTCCAAGTACTTTGTAAGGTAGTTCACAAAAACAAGGATGTATTTGTTGCCAGAGTCAGAGCATGTTGTTAAAGGTCTAAGAATGTCTGTGCTAACTCTTTGAAATTGTTCTGTGGCTACAGGCATTGAAATGAGGTGTGCCTTTGTCGCTTTGGTGGGATGCTTTCTTTGGGAGCAGGTCTGGCAGGATTTGACAAATCAGATAATGTACTTGTTTATGTGAGGCCAGAAGAAGTGGAGCCTTGTCTTTTCAAGAGTTCTGTAAATTCCCATATGGCCTCCAGAAAGTGGAGAGGCATGAGTGGAGAGAAGAACTTCGTTGACTAGAGAGGCTGGCAAAACTTACTGTACATGAGTTCTATCTGTGCAGTGGCCTTTGCCTTCCTTGGTCCAAATGTGAAAAAGCACACCGTCATTGAGGAAGTATTACGAAATTAGGAAAAGAACATCCTGACGATGTTGCTTCAATTGTGGAAGATTTCCAGACTCTAAGTAAATGATTGTCTGTGAACTGAGGGT
Organism: Neoceratodus forsteri; assembly: GCA_016271365.2. Lineage (NCBI taxonomy): Eukaryota > Metazoa > Chordata > Ceratodontiformes > Ceratodontidae > Neoceratodus > Neoceratodus forsteri. The sequence continues at coordinate 246,874,360 of CM057451.1, forward strand.
CTGCTCTTTGTTCCATTTTGAAAGTTGTCAAGGAGAGAGCAGATGCAGAGGAGGTGAGAAGCTCTTTGACTCCATGCAGTAAGTGAGGATGTGTGCTTCTTTCAGAAGAAACAGCTGGGAGCATCAAAGCTACTTGAGGTGCTGTAGGAGTGTCCACAGGAAGCACATCTGTGGTGTGGAAAGGAAAAGCTTGTAAGCAGGATTCCTCATCTGTTAAGGATGATACAGAGGGATACTATCTCCAGCTAACATCATCAACATTGGAATGTACTTAACCTAGTCTGTACTGAATTTCAAAGTTGTAGCATTGCAGCAAGTAATCCATTCGGTGGTTTTGCCTACTGGTTCCTTCATTTCAAACAGCCATCTAAGGGCAGAGTGATCAACAATAGCTGTGAATGAGGAATAGCGAAGGTAACAGTCAAATTTCTTTACGGCAAATACCAAGGCTAGACATTCTTTTCTGTGATGCCATAGTTGTGCTCAGTTGAGGAAAGAGAGCACCAGGCATAGGAAACAACTTGTTCTGTTCTGTCTTGGACTTGACATAGTACAGCGCCCACTAAAAAGGAACTAGTGTCTGTGTAGAGTTTAAGGGATTGGTTGAACCTTGGGTAGGCTAATGCTGGAGCGGAAATCAGATTGTCTTTTAAGGTTTCAAAGTATATTCACATCCCTTTGTGGTGAGGACGTACAATGGAGCTGCAATCTTGGCATAGTTACAGATGAACGTTCTGTAATATCCAGACAAGCCTAGGAAAGCTGTAAGGTCTTTGAGGTTTTTAGGTTCTGGATAGTCTTTGACTGCTGAGAGTTTGTCTAGGTCTGGAGAGATGCCCTGAAAACTAACATCATGTCTCAGGTAATAGCTTTAATGCTGTGCAAAACAACACTTTTTGAGGCGAAGTTTGAGGCTGGCTTTTCGGAAACATTCAAACACTTCTTTGAGGTTTTGAAGATGCTCTGGAAAAGTTCTGCTGAAAACAATAACACCATCTAGGTAGACTAGGCAAGATTTCCAAGACAGCCCACATAGTATGGCTCCCATAACATGTTGGAATGTAGCTGGACTGTTCCAAAGTCCCATTGGCAGTCGTTTGAATTGAAAAAGTCCCATGCAACAGCACCACGCTGTGTATGGATGAGAAGCTGGATCAATGGAGACTTGGTAGAACCCACTTTGAAGATTCAGTGTTGTGAAGTAAGCCGGACTGGCTGTGCCAAGACACTCCGAGGCATCCTCAGTTGTGGGTAAGGGATGAGCATCCTGCACCATTTAGGCATTGAGCTTTCTGTAGCTTACCACAGAGCGATACCCCTTGTCCTTCTTTATCACCAGCAGGCATGGTGCACCCCAGGGGCTTGTAGAGTCTTCAATGATGTCTTGTTCAAGCATGTCTTTGATTATGTCCTCTATGACTTATTTCTGTTTGAGGTCGCACTTTGTAGGTTCACTGATGGATTGGTTTCTGGTTAGGCTGTACCTTGATGGTGTGTTGCAGGATATCACAAAACCCAAGCTTGTTGTCTAGACCAACAAACACATCTGGGTGGCCCTCCAGGAAATTCAAATGCTGTTGTTTCTCCATTGGAGATGCTGGGAGTTTGGAAGAAGATAGTCACATACTGAGGGGTAACTCTGATGAGGCTGGAGTGGTGGTGGCAGCAGTGACAGGAATGGAATTGTTGGATCCAGGCTGAGGTTGTTGCATGAGATGGAGCTCGTCCCCAGTAGACATGCAGACAAACTTTCCGACATTGGTCCCTTTGGTGGAGACAATTGGCTCATCTGTAAAGTTGCAGAATCTTTGGAATATTGTGCCATCATGCACAACTGACAGGGTGTTTCCTGGAAGAATACCTGACAAATGCAGAGTGGGGGATCCCATGATGATGCCAACAACACCTTGTGGAAGTGTTTCACCTCAGATCTTGGCAATCAAAACCATCTCTGTCTAAGGAAGCACAGTGACTGTGTCTGGTTGTGATTTGCCTCCACGGGCCTAGTGACTGTTTGATGCAAAGTCTAGGATGACTTTGTGAGATTTAAGGAAGTCCATGCCAAGAATCACTGATGGTTGTAGATATGGCACTAGGTATAACTTGACAGTAGCTTGCTGTGAACTGAAGTGTTGCTTGAGATGGACACCTGTGATAGGTATTGTAGTAGCATTTGCTGTGATAATGTACTTTAGGTCAGGTGAAGAGACATTATGCAATTGATGAAGAGCTTTGTTGTTCATAATACTAGTGTTTATAACAGAGATTTCAGCTCCAGTGTCAACCAAGGCATGTGTGGACCAATCTCCAATGGTCACCAGGACAAAGTTTGCTAGGAGTGGTGATCTGATGACAGGTACCTTTGCCCCTGGAAGTGAGATGGTGCCAGAGTTGGTAGCTGGAGGATACTGCTTGCAAGAATTGTGAGAGTTGGAGGGGAAGTCAGTTGAAGTGTCCTTCTGCCCAACAAAAGCCCCTAGTTGGTTGGGCATCACTTGTTTCCCTGATCCTGGGCGTAGTTGCAGTCATCTTGCTGATGATGCTGCCTGCTGTGGGCATCTTTTGTTCTTGTGAGTCTTGTTATCATACTTTACCTTTCTGCACACTGCAGTAATGTGTCCTCTGAAGCCACACCACTAGCAGCTATTGGGCTCTCGAGAAGGTGGATGTGGTCAGGTGGCTGTCGAGGTGGTTGAAAAGCACTGATTGAAGTAACAGAGGAAGAAGTTGAGCTCAAGTATAAACTATTGACAGTTGTTATGATCTTATCTATCATTACTTGCTGCTGCTGGACACATGTTGTGAGTGCAGTTGTTAGAGAGGACTGAGGTGCTTGTACACTGCTGGCCTGGAACATTGATATGGATTCCTGTGCAAGTCGTGCAGCTTTGATTGTGTCCATCCATGTTGTCGGCTTCTATTGGACCACATAAGGTCGGAGCTGAGGGAGAAATCCTTGGACAAAGGCAGTGATTTGATCTTTCTCTGTTTTCTGCATACATTTGCTGTGTGACTTAGTGTTGACTATGAAGGCTTCCAAAGATTCAGAAGGTTGCATGGTAATGCACCTAGGAAACAAAAACTCAGGGGAAGAATACACAATGGGGGGTGAGATACTGACAAGAACAGAAATGGAAAGGGATCTGGAGTAGTTATACCAGATGACCTGAAGGTGGGCAAGCAATGTGAGAAGGCAGTAAAGAGGGCTGGGGGATACTGGAATGCATAGGGAGAGGCATCACCAGTAGAAAACAGGAAGTTGTTATCCCTCTGTACAGACAGTTGGTGAGACCCCATCTGGAGTACTGCATGAGGTTTTGGAGACCCCATCTCCACAAAGACATAGGGTGGATGCTGTCCAAAGGAGGGGAACTAAAATGGTGCAGGGTCTGCACCAGAAGACATACGAAGAGAGACTAAAGGAGCTTAATATGTATACCCTCGAGGAAAGGAGGGAGAGGGGAGACATGATATAAACTTTCAAGTACCTCAAGGGAACCAACAAAGTCCAAGAGGGTAGCATCTTTCAGAAAAAGAGATGTGCAAGAACAAGGGGGCACACATTGAAGATAGAGGGGGGACGGCTCAGAGGTAATGTGAGGAAGTATTTTTTCATGGAGAGGGTTGTGGATGCATGGAACAGCTTTCCTGAGGAGGTTGTTGGGTCAAAACCAGTGGGGAAATTCAAGAATGCATGGGACAAACATAAGGCAATTCTAGTGGAGGGTAAGAAGAAGTATGCTGTTAGTTAACTAGGATCTGCAGTTTATCCATTAGGTAGTGAAATGGGCAGACTAGGTGGGCCAAGCGGTCCTTATCTGCAGTCAAATTCTATGTTTCTATGTAGAATTCATGTGCCTTAAAGATGATAGGAACCAGTTTTTACCATTCTAGATGTCCTCAGTTTCTATCCATTACAGTTAAAACCACTTATTACGGGCACATTCGTGTTCTTCTATTCTGCCTGCTATGCAGACTGGACGGACTAAATGAAAAAAATTTGCAATGCATGTTTTGAAGCAAAAACTACTCCAGGGTGCCAAGGGGTATGGCATTGCTGCCTCATTCCCATAATAGCCCATATAAACCATACAACTACAAAAGCAACAACATTTACTGTGTATCAAACTTTATTGTAGCATTAGTGAAAAATAAAATAAAACTATGAAGCGCTCTGTCTACATGCTACATGACAGTAATGCTGCACACACTACATACAGTACGTGCGCCACATCTATCTCACTATAGCTGCCCCTCCCCCATATATCGGTATAAATACTGTTTCCTCCAAACAGTAGGAATTTGGCCTGTAATTAGTGATAAATTATAAATCTTTGTTAATGGTCTATAGATATGCAACAAAATCATTTTAAGAAATTGTGGTTCCAAATCACAACCCCCTGAACTTTTTTAATGGGAATCTGTTTAAATAATTTTAGTACTTGAGACGTCTTAATTGTATGAAAATAAAAAGATGGATATTGAGCAGCATCTTTTTTAACCTGGCAAATCTGACCAGCAACCACAGAATCAAATTCTTTAGTAACATTTTTTAAGTCTAAGAACCTGTTTAAGAAACACTCACCTTCTCACATTGCTTGCCCACCTTTAGGTTGTCTGATATGACTACCCCCAGGTCCTTTTCCATTTTTGTTGTTGTTAGTATCTCACCCCCCATTGTGTACTCTTCCCCTGGGTTTTTGTTTCCCAGGTGCATTAATTTGCACTTCTTTGCGTTGAATCTAAGCTGCCATACATTTGAGAACTTCTCCAACCTTGCCAAGTTCCCCTTCTCATCCTTTCCACCCCACCTTGTGTATCAGCCCTGTTGCAGATCTTTGTGTCATCTGCAAAGAGACATACTTTTCCTTCCAGTCCCTTCGCAATGTCACTTACAAAGACTTTAAAGAGGACCGGGCTCAGTACTGAACCCTGCGGTACCCCACTAGCAACCCCCCTTTCTTCAGAGTGGACTCCGTTTACTATTACCATCTGCGTCCTGTTGTCCAGATAATTTTCAAGGCTGGCTAACTTGTATATTAATCTTTTATGTGGGACTGTGTCAAATGCCTTGCTAAAGTCTAGGTAGGCCATGTCCCCAGCCCCTCCCTGGTCTACTACTTTGGTCACCCAGTCAAAGAAATCTTTTAAATTTGTCAGACACGACCTTCCCGCTGTAAATCCATGCTGCCTTGGGTCCTGTGCCCCGTTGGCCTCTAGGTACTCAACAATTCTTTCCTTCAGAAGTGATTCCATCATTTTCCCTACCACTGAAGTCATTATTACATTTCCTGCAGAGCACAGTAATTTTCAAAATGGCTTAAAACCAAAGCTAACAGCAATAATCTTGACTGACTCACTAGGTTTACTAGGTTTTTTATGTGGAAAAAATGGAGGCAGAGGCCCATCTTGATTTTTTTCCCCCACACCTGTGGGCTAATATAGATAAGACTGGTTGAAGACTTGACATAGAGTCAAACCTAGCATCAGATTTAGGCTCCAGAATGGATACTTTTTTTATTTGTGAAACCTAAAAAAAATGAAATATAGAATAATGCATGGGGAAGTGTGGTTTATGAGGATTTTATGTACACCTGAGGTGTGTGATGCCCCATAAACCCCCAAAGGTGAAGCCCGAGGGGTTTATCTGGGCATCACACACCGAGAGTGTGCATAAAATCCAAGTCACACTTCCACATGTTTTATTTTTTATATTTACTGGTTACTATTTAAGAGATTGAAACAATTTCTGTGAAGTGCATTTATTTTGTTTACATGGATCAGGAAAAAACTGTATGTCAACAGACTATTAGTGTACAAGAACAAGTACTTTAACTGAATTCATAATATTTTAAACATTCTTTTTTTAAATTTCCCACCCAATTTCCCATTTCAACTTTACTGCCGATTGGCTGTACTGGCAGAAAGAAGGTGCGGCTTCTCAGGGTATCCCTGTAGTCCAGAATCCAGCCGGCATGACAATCGGCACTGGAAGGGTGGCTCATTTGTAAGAACAAGAGCTCTCCTGATCTTGCAAGCACCTGCTTATTTGTTTGGACTGCAGCCACTTGAGATGCGGCTTTTAAATTCAGGTTTAGGGGTGAGGGAGCTCCGCCTGTGAAGCACTTGCCTTACTCCCGATATGCTGCACTGGAAGGGAGGAGCAATGGCTTGTCAGGGTCCCTTGGTGGTTCAGAATCAAGGTGGCATGACGATCGGTGATGTGGTGTAGCCTGTATGTAAGAACCCCCTTGCAGGCAATTTTATAAATATTACATTTTATTTTCCGATGTGGCCATTTTTTTTTCAGTCAGACCATCGAGAAGCATTTGTGTCATGCCTGCGGTTTTCAGTGGGGAGCTCGAACAGACCACCAGCGGGAGGACACCTTCTCGACGGACTACTCAGGGAGACTCACGCAAGTTTTGCAGTGCCTGTGGTTTACAGAACTCCGTAATTCACACTTGTGAATTACAGAGTTTCAGACGGTCTTCCAGCGGTAGATTATTGCCCTTAATCAATAAATATATATACAGTAATGCACAGGGGTGAGTGCATAATGAGAAATTAATGCCCACCCGAGGTATGGGATGCTACATAAACCCTGAGGGTGACGCCCAAGGGGTTTATAAAAGCATCCCTCACTGAGGTTGGGCATTAATTTCTTGTTTATGCACTCACCACCATGCATTGTTCTATGTAATTGCTGGCTTGTCTTTATTCACCTCATAGAGAAAAAAAGATTGAGTGAGATATTGTTGCCAGGGACTTTTCTATTGAACAGAACTTTGGAAACTTTGTTTGTGAACTGTGGCACAATAAAGCGGAAATAATGAAATTTGTAACAAAAATAGCAGAATGTTTTCAAAGAAAATGTATTTTTTAAAACAGAACATGCTTTTTTTTCCTTTAAAGTTTGGTTGATTTGAAAATGTAATGGGAACTCGGAAGTCGAAAACGGGGCTGAACTGACAACGTTTTTTTTTTTAAGGAATGGCATTTAACTTTGTTGTAGCTTTAGAGGAAGTTGCAGTATTAACAATCCAGTTCTGTTGGTTTTCCTCTGTTTCTTCGAGGTTTTTTTTTTTCAATATGCAGATTAGGCCCTTTAGTATGTATTCTTTTGGAGCATTGCTTGACATTATGGTAAGTACGTTTGAAGGATTAACTTCGGTACTGAGAAGTGGCTTTTTGGTTAGAAAGAAATGCTGTTTTGTTCCCGTTCATTTTACTGCCACGATAGAGCAGTGACAGTTTTTTCTGAGGAGAGTTTTGGGTAGCAAGTGTGTATAAAGTGTAGCGCGTGGCAGGAGAAGAAGCAGGTGGCGCGTGCTTGTTATAACGGTGAATTATAACCTGCTCCTTCTATGAGAAAAAAAGACAAGCCAGTTATTACAATAAAATGATAAGACACATTTAAGCAGATAACACTGTGAGCAAAGTTACTAAATATGGATTTATCCAGACCTGCCTTACAAACTTTATGAAATAATTCCAGCATTCCTATAAACAACAAGATTGTCATCAACAATTATTTGGCACATTGAGGCATACTATACATCAAATATTTAATAAGAAATAATTATTAGCTACTATTTCAAATGCTTAAAGAGTCACTGATGCCTCGAGACAAACTTCGAAAAACATATTTGGATACAAAGCAGCTTATACTTGTCATTAGCTCCGTATTTATCCCCCATTTATTTATTACTTAGGTCATATGCATGAGAACAGGATAGTTGTTCTTGAGGGTTCATAAGCTCCTCTTGCTTCTTCCCAACCTGATGTCATAATACTCTGCTTGTGACATCACAGTTATTCTCATGGCTATGGACTGTGATGTCACAGCACAACATTATTATTTCAAGAAGAGAATAAGCTATAGAGGTAGATCAACTCTAAGGGACAAAGATCTTATCTGTGTGGGAATTTCTTCATTAATAAATAACGGAGAGGAGAAATCTGTTTGTCATATAAAATACAAGCTGAATTATGTCTAAATGGTATATTTTCCTACACTTTCCCAAAGGCGTCAGCTGCTCTTTAAGGATCAATATAACATTTCTGATAGAGCAAAACATTTTATGAGGTATTCAGAAAGGCTATATCCAGACTCTATCCTAAACTACATAATGTTATGGGACAAATGAAAAACAAAAAGGCAGTATAGTGCAGTGGTTTAAGGCTCTGAGCTGCAAATCTGGTGACATCCAGCAGACCAGACCTGGGTTTGAATCCCACAGCTTCCACTTGCATACTGTGTGACCCTGAACAAGTCACTTAACTTCCCTATGCTCCCAGGTCACACCTGTAAAAAAGCTTTCAGCTTAGTGTGCTACTCCTGGTTAAACAACTAAAAAATCCCTGTCAGCATGCATGCAACATAAACTCTACATTTCATTTTTTTGTTTGTTTACAAACTCTTGATTCTAAGAAGTACTACTGAAGATAGAAGCAGATGGTGATCAAACATTTAAAACACATGTAACCCTGGCGCCGTAATACCAAGGGCTGCTACCACTGCCTTGTGGACCCGATACAAGGTTGAGGAGCCTGGGTTCCTAAGATTAACTTTAAAGATCATGTGCAGAGGTTTTTGCATTTTGTTAATAAAGCTTGAATTCAAGTCCCTGTGTCATGATTAGTGTTTCATGAAAACTTCATGCTGTTTGATTTTGTGGTTTTCTTTAAATCAGCATTTGTTAACTTGCGCTACAGTGGCTGAAAACAGTAGAGTTATTTCTGTCTCTCTCAGTCATGCTTGGAGATCGATGACATCATTGTGGAGTACTGTAGCTTGCTGCCTCAGATTCCCAGTCATAGCAGGCTGTAGAGTTGATAGTTTACTCACCAGATTTCTTACAAACTCAGTCTGTGGTTTGTGTTTAGATAGATTAGCTTGAAATCTATGATTCTGTTCTTATAAAAGTGGATCATTTGAGTTTCAGTGCTGAATTGAAGTAGTGGAAATCTTTCTCTGTGAGAGATACGCTTGTCTGTATCACAACTCAGAGTTCTTTCTCATTAAAACTGATTTTTTCTAACTATATAACACAGGGTTGCTTAATGAATATGAAATAAATCTAAATTTTGTTCATTTATAGAAATAGTTTGCCTTAATATAGCCTTCATAAATACGTTCATGTAAGAACTTTTTTTCCATGTCAGATTGACGAACAGGTGCCTGTCACATTCTACTATTTCAAGCACATGTATTGTCTGAACTCACAAATTTCAGTTCTTTGATGGTTTTGGTGTGAAAATACATCATATATGTGTATAAATAAAAACAGTATTGGTATCCTGATGCACCATGTCTCTTCCCCACAGTTCAGGCAGCTGAACTCTGCTGCCACCTGTCCACCTGCCCCACAAGCCCCCTGCCTTCTGTTCCACATTCAAGACTGCTGCACCCTGCTGCCCACTGTCTTCTCCCACACAGTAGGGGATTGTGCACCGTGCTGCCTCCATCTCCTGCCTAAAGAATCAGGGCTTCTGCACCCTGACACCCCCTGCCTAAACAGTTGGGGTTGCTGCACCCTGCTGCCCCCCCCACAGTCAGGGACGCTGCACCTGTTGCCCCCTGTTCCTGTCTCCACAGCCAGGGCTGCTGTGCTCTGATAAGCCCTAGAGTCCTAGGACCCCTGCCTCCACAGTTGGGGCTGTTGCACCATGTTGCCCTAGGCCACCTGAGATGGGGCTTTTGCTGCACTCTGATACCCACTTCCAATGCCCCACATGGACAGGGCTGCTGCACCACACACACCTTGTCTCAAAGTCAGGGCTGCTGCACTCTGATGCCCCCCTGTGTCCTGCCCCACAGTCGAGCCTTCTGCACCATGCTGTCTTCTGTCCCTTGTCACCACAGCCAGGGCTGCTGCATCATGCTCCTGTCTACACAGTTGGGGTTGCTGTGGCCTGCTGTGCCCTAGAGCCCCATGTGGTGACAGAGGACAGCATGGTGCAGAAGCCTCAACTGTGGGGATGGACACAGGGTGGCGTCAGGGTACAGCAGCCCTGACCGTAAGACGAAGTGTGTGTGGTGCAGTAGCCCTGCCCATTTAGGGCAATGGAAGTGGGTAGCAGGGTGCAGCAAAGGCCCCACCTCAGATGACCTAAAGTAGCATGGTGTAGCAGCCCCAGCTATGGAGGCAGTGGGACCTGGGCTCTAGGGCTTAGCAGAGCACAGCAGTCCTGACTGTGGAAACAGGAACAGGGTGCAACAGGTACAGCGTCCATGACTATGGGGGTTGGGGAGAGAGGGCAGCAGGGTGCAGCAACCTCAACTGTTTGGGCAGGGGGCAGCAGGGTGCAGCAACCCTGATTCGTTAGGCAGGGGATGGAGGCAGCAGGGTGCACAATCCCTGACTGTGTAGGAGAAGACAGTGGGCAGCAGGATGCAGCAGCCTCGAATGTGGAGCAGAAGGCAGGCGGCTTGTGGGGCAGGGGACAGGTGGCAGCAGAGTTAAGCTGCCTAAACTGTGGGGAAGAGACATGATGCATCAGGATACCATATACTGTTTTTATTGATACACATATATGATGTATTTTCACACAGAAACTACCAAAGAACTGAAATTTGTGAGTTTAGACAGTACATGTGCTTGAAATAGTAGAGTGTGACAGGCATCTGTTTGTCAATCTGACATGAAAAAAGTTTGTACATGAATATATTTATGAAGGCTAGATCAAAGACAAACTATTTCTATGAATGAACAAAGTTTAGATTTATTTTCTGTTCATTAAACAACCGTGTTATATAGTTAGAAAAAATCAGTTTTGATAAGGAAGAACTGAGAGCTGTGATCCACACAAGCTTATCTCCCACAGAGAAAGATTTCCAAAACTTCGATGCAGCATTGAAACTCAAATAATCCGCTTTCATGAGAAGAGAATGATAGATTTTAAGATAATCTATCTAAACGCAAACCACAGATTGAGTTTGTAAGAAACTGGTGAGCAAACCATTAACTCTACAGCCTGCTGTGACTGGGAATCTGAAGCAGCAAGCTACAGTACTCCACAATAATGTCATCACTCTCCTAGTCTGACTGAGAGAGAGAGAGAGAGAAATAACTCCACTATTTTCAGTCACTGTAGGGCAAGTTAACAAATGCTATTTAAAGAAAACCACAAAACTAAACAGCATGAAATTTTCAGGAAACTCTAATTATGACACAGGGACTTGAATTCAAGCTTTATTAACAATATGCAAAAACCTTTGCACATTATCTTTAAAAACTGGTTCAACATATTGCGCAGTGCCTCCACCAGAGTATACTTTTAAGTGGGCTAGCTTTAACCTGATACAACCCTCTGGGATGCTGAACCTACCCACATTACCATAAAGCCACCCCAAGCATGCTCCAATAACATTTCCCCCACATTAGAGACATTTTGGTAATTATTGACTCATCACTAATAGTATGCTCATGAGACAAGATTATACAAAAACATCATCAAACAGTTTATTTACATGGGGAAGGGCTAGGAAGGGTGAATTGGAGCAGAGGCCAAGCTATTTACAACATTACATTTGCATTTAGGCAATTGGTTTAGATTGGTTTGTTTGGCATAAATCACATAATCACTAACATTTTACCTTTAGGCACTGATCACAGTAGCACCCACCAACCTCTGAGCTAGTCAGATCCCTGGCTATCTATCTGGCTAGCTGCAATTAGAAGGTTGACACCATTAGCAGGAAAAACAGTAGCAAATACCCACACTGGTGCCAGTCCACAAACTGTATAAGACCCCGCAATCTCACACATAAACCTGGAGACCCAGTAACTAACAGTTCTTAAAGGTGCAGGCCTGTCGTCCACAGCAGCTGTACATTGGCTGGCTAGTTGGGATCCTTAAAGAAAGCAAGCAAGTTAACATGTGCAACACACTTGTAAAACTTAAAGCAACTGTATCCGTGGCCAGATGGCCCAGTCTATTTGAACACTGCAACTATGTACATGTCCCCTTTAAATTTGAGACAGGGCCCTGTATAGTCACAGATCAGAAGTCACCATCAGTTAGTCACAATCAGGTGACAGAGGAAAAATTAAGGTGATTACAGCAGGCGGAGACTCTGACTCTGGAGACAAGGAGGCTGACAAAAGGCCTACAGCCGGGACACCCAAACTGACTGCAAGATGTTGTAGCATTTCAGATGGAAACAACACTCTTTGCTTCTTTTGGCAGTGCCCCTTTCTGGGCTGAAATCTCTGTCTGGATAGACCAGGCTGGGACCCAGGCCAGCATGTTTCAACCCCATGTCTAGGCTGTGCCCCCCAGGGGAAACGCATATGGCAATGCCAAGGTGGCACACTACCAGGCTGTGTCCCAGGCATGACTGGATGAACATGTTGCATTCAGCACATTTATCAAATCAGCACATTCATACATTTTAGTAGTTGCATTAAGTAATCACAGTTCCTTTCCATGTGCCCCACGTGACAGGCATCAACCTTTTCCAGTCGGCTAGAACTTTAGAACCGTGGTGCACTCCCAGCTATTTTAGGGTCAAGCACCCACACTCCTGCATAGAGTGTGCAACCAAAGCCCAGACAATGGCTTCCAAAGTGGATCACAGGACACAGTCTTTTCAGCATGGGTAGTTTCCCCTGAGGCAAGGGTGACCCAGACTATCACAGTCCATTTTCATCAGTTCTGGAGCATAGATTTCACCCGTTGCATAAAGCCAGACAACACCTGCAGCTTGACTCTCTCACCACTTGAAACACATTTGTACTTGAACGAGCTTGAGGCATGCTTCACAGCCATTTGAAACAACTTGAACTTGACTGAGCTTGAAGCATGGCTCACTACTCTTTAGCAGACTTTACTTGTTGGCAAAGCTGAAACTGTAGACCCTTTCAGACTCAGACACATTACTTAGAAGCAACTGATTTCTGTTGCTCTCTAGGCTCACAACATGTTACTTGGTAGTAAAACAGTTCTTAGTAGCTCTTTCAGGCTCACAAATATACAGACACAGTCCCTTGTCGCTCTTGCTGGCGTTTGCACCTCTCAACTGGACATACAGACGATTACTGGCCCACTAGGCACTGTCTGGAGAAGTTCTGCATGGTCAGGGAACTCCCCATCCAGTCCTGTGGCACTTCTGAAATCCGATACATTTATATACTTGAACAGGACCCTTCTCTGGTCACTAAGCAGATGTCCACCCTTTCTATACTTTGATTAAACTAGGGTGCAGACAGACAGTCACATTCTATGCCCCTTGCAGACTTTCTCAGACTTGTACTTGTTAGACACAGTTTACTCACTCAGATTACTTGCAGAAAATTACTTTCTTTCCTCTGAGGTTTGAGGCTTTCTTCAGCACTCTCACTGCTGAGGTAGAACGTGCATGCAATTCTCTCACAGCTGAAGGTTCAGGTGCCCACATTTTCCCAAAACATGGAAAGGTGCTGGCCAGCTCTGGAGGACAATCTCTGGTAACCCCCAGGCTGGCGACTTCTGTTGCCTGTAGTCACTTTGTCTCTCTGACAGAAGGAAGCCCCCTTCCCTGTGGAGGGGCTTGCACTGGATCACTAAGCCCATTTTGGAGCAAAGGGCCTGAGTCCCCACCCTTGTGGGGGGCTCCCATTCGAACACACTTTCAGCCTGGAAAACACTGTCTTTTTAATGGAGTCCTTCTGAGGCTTCTGATTGGCTGAAGCTGCTTGTTGCTCCCACACTAATTGGCTGAATGTGCTTGTCAGTCCAGAAAATGAATATTCATCAGCCTCACTCGATGCACAATAGGCTCCCTGTTTTGGTGCCTGAAATTAGGTCCCTGCAGTTTCTCCATAAGCACTTTGCAATGTCCCATGATCTCTGGCAAAAGTCCTACAAGTCCTGGCTTGAAATCCTGGCTATCTGATTGGCTGTTGCTGCACTAAAATGGCCACTGAACACACAGTTCCCTTGCAGATTTAACACAGTCCCAAATATCAAGTTCTGGTGCAGCCAGAATGTTTACTTTATTAGTTTGCTGGCCCCATTTTTCAATAGCCACAAGTGTGCCCTTGATAATGCTGCCCAGATTAAACATTTCGTGTCAGTCCATAGCTTGTCACTGCTGGCATAATTAAGTGCTCCCAGGCAGCAGACAGGCAAATTATCTGAGTCCCGATGTTAGAGGTCTGGTGCAGCCAGCAATATTGTTTTATTTATTTAGCCCCCTTCATTTTAGTAGCCCCTTCTGTGCCCTGTTCAGTGCTCATAGGTAGACAAATTTATTTACAAATCCCTTGCCTGTCCTGGTGCTAACTTTATTTAAAGGCCTGTAGTGCCAAAACAAGTGGGTCATGAATATTAGTGCTGCCCTCATTAATATTCATGAGCCCTTACAAAAAAAAAAGGGGCTCTTCTAGCCCTTGTGGAAGTCACTGGTCCCTGATCAGGTGAGATTGGTCACCGGAACCACCAAACTGTCTCCCGATGGACCACAAATTCAGCAGTCGGGAGATCAAAGGTTCTAGACGCACATGCACTATCCCCTCAACCAGCGGGGAATTGCGACTTAGCCTCTAAACCTGAAATGGGCTCACTTACACTGGGGCTGCTTGGGGAAAACTTTTGGGGCACATATTTGACTCAGGATGCAGCGGTGATGCTGGGGACAAGATTGGGGGACCTGGCAGGCACTCGGGAGGTGCTCCATGGACAGGAGCAACTGGAGAATGGGTACAAGGTAAGCCCCCATTCGGAGAGGAGGGTTACACACAGACACTTCACATTAGTATTGGGATAACATTTTGGAGTTCTCTCAAAGAGTTTTTGTGGCAGTGAATCACAGAATGTTTCAGTTTAAGCTACTTCATAACCTTTGGAGAAAATGAGAATAACAGACAATTCAAAATGTACTAAATGTAAAACAGGCAATAGAGCATTAATTCTCATGTTTTGGGAGTGTGAGGTAATAAAAGCATTTCAGGATCAGGTAAAGGTTGCATTCAGAAAAATACCAGAAATTTACAATAACATGGAATTTAAGTCATGTATATTTGAACTTTACTTACTGAATGTACACATCTCTAAGAAATAACATTTTTCCATAGTCTTGATAGCTATAGCAGCCAAAATACAATCCTAACAGTCTGGGCCGAAGACAGATCTCTTACAGTTGCTGAATGGAGGCAAGAATTGACAGAGTCTTTGAAACATGAAAGACTAGTCCATCGTCTCGTTAAACCGAGGTCCCATCTGCCTGGATTGGTGGTAGTTCAGGTGGATGTTAAAGATCCCATGGCACTTCTCGAAAAGAGTAGGGGAATTTCCCCGGTGTCCTGGCCAAATTTCCCTCATTCACTAAAAATACCACCAACAGCTTAATCTGGTCCAAGGTCAGTTGGCATTCATCTGTATCCCCCTCCCCCGGGTCGTGCCTGAAAATAGGCAGGATTTGTCTAGTGCACTTACTTGGCCAACAAAAATAAAATAAAAATTGTATTAATGACAAAATTAAAGGTTTTAACAAAAAATGGAAAACATTGTGTAATCTAATGATAACCAGCAATAAATAATGCTAACCATAACATAAGCTGCAACACACTTGGACTTGTAACACCATTGATTGATACAGGACAGACCCTTAATTTTCTTTTGTGAGCCAACGCATATAGTGCTTTTTTTCCTTCCTTCCTTCTTTCCTTCCTTTTCTGTTTTCATTATATAATTAATTTTATTGCTTTTTTGTTAAGTCTGCAAGAAATTGTATTTAATATTGTTTTGAAATATAGTAAAAGTGTTTATTTTTAAGCAAGATAGAACCCATTGGCCCTGGATATACATATTTATAAGGTTATCCAGACATAGGTGTTTTAGATTATGAAGTATATATCATGTGAAACAGTAATAATAAAAAAGATCTAAAAAAATACTTTGATTGTACAATAGACAATATACTGTTTTGTAATATATGGATCTGTAACATAATACTATCAAAAATGATGCAAAAAAATGCAGTAATACATAGACAGTATCCCAATGATACTATAGTTCACAATCAATAATACCATCATTCAACCACCATAATACTATCATTCCGACCTCGTAATACTATCGTTTAGAGGCCGGAACGATGGTATTATCACTCCTAAGTCAAAATGCAAGTGCAACCTTACAGCTTGCCCTGACCGCAAGCCGGTTTTTTCAGCTGCCAGCACAAACAACTTCAAAACCAGCTGTGCAGTCAGCGAACAGTACTATACTTTTTGGCGGCATATTTGGAAAAAAAAAAACTCAATGGCTCTCTCAAAGCCACAAAAAATAATGGAAGACAGGCTACAGTTTATTCAAAGTTAGTAGAACCTAAACACCATGAAAAAAACAGCCTTCGATCTAAAGCTACTCAACAACCAACTCACCAAATTAGGTGAGTCACGGGCCATAGAGACAATTGAAACTGAAGAGCTTGATAGCTTTTTAGCAAATTTTATATTTCAATTAAAAAACAGGACAGTACAGAGTACGAGTCAAGCACTATTAGAGGTATTCTAGGCAGCATAGACTGCCACCTAATGAAAAATAACTATCCAGACTCCATTTTCCAAAGTGCTACTATTACTTTTAAGCAAACTCACAGCACACTAGTAGCAAAACAGAAGTATTTAAAGAAGCTAAGTATGGGGAATTAACCAAACAAGCGTAGCCCTTCACAAAAGCAGAAATAAACCAACTGTATACCAGCGGTACCCTTGGTCTCCACACACTAACAGCCCTGCTTCATTTGTTGTTTTTCAACATAGGGCTGCATTTTGCACTGCATACGAGTAAACAATACCAGCTGCACTGGGGTGATATTGTTCCAAGAGGAGACATGGAAGGCAAAGAGTACCTGGAATACCATGAAAGGGCCACAAAAACTAGAACAGGGGCAAATATTAGAGATGTCCAACCAGTGGTTCCCAGGCTCTACCAAGACACACAGTGCCCACAAAAAAGATGCAGTGACTGCGTATCAGAAATATGAGAAGCGACTCGTGGGTGCCACCACCTAATGGCAGCCTGATCTAGACGCTCCATCTCACTGTTAAACCATCCACCCTAATCCTCGAATCAGACGACATCTCCAACCCTCGGGGAAATAAAAGTCGCAACGAGGATGTCTTCCAGACACAAATCGAAGGACAAAATTGGCTCCCAAAGTGCCAGAGTAAAACATTACTGGACTACGCACAGCCTAGCTCGGCCTGTACGACTACGGCCTCACCACAACATTCTCCTACTTTAGAGGAGCCAGAGGAGCAGGAATGCATGATCATGTCCAAACAGCTTTGTGCAACCCTCCAATGCATGAGTGCTACACTGGAAAGATTAGAAACAAAAGCGACTGAGGATCGTAATAAACTTGAGATTTGATCCAAAAGACAGATCAACTGGAAAGGGGCCTTAACGAATATTCAACTACAACTGAAGTTCATAATACCGCTTTGCTAAACCTACATTGCAGAGAGCAACAATTAGAGGCAGGACTCGAAGAACTGGAAAATCAGAATAGGTGCAACAATGTCCGTATCCATGGATTACCTGAAGGGACAGAATCGGGTCCGGTACCGACCTTTTTGGAAACTTTTCTCCCTGAAATACTAGGATGGCCAGCGGATAAACCACTTCATATCATTCGGGCTCATAGATCACTGGTGCCTAGGCCTAAAGAACCTAAAGCTAGACCACGCTCGCTGGTAACTGCATTTCTCGATTTTCGTACTAAGGAGGAAATCCTCAGACTAGCCTAGTCTAAGAGAGAGGTACTTTTCGGGGATACCCGGCTTTTCTTTGAACAAGACTAAACCCCCCAATTATTCGCCCAGCGCAGAAAGGTGTTGGCAGTAGTACATCTTCTTCAGCAAAAGGGAATGAAAGCATTTGTTGAATATCTAGCTAGATTAAAAATCTCAACAGAGCAGGGAATTAAAACATTTCCTGACCTGATGGCGGCCCAATCATTTTTGTCCTCTGTGAGCATAGCAATCCCTTTGGATCCAAGGCGGCGGCAAAGAGAACGATTGACTGAGAGGGCCTGGCAGGAGGTGGGAACCAAAAGAAAACATCTCCAGGACAGACCGACCACTTCCGGGGAGTGGGACTCACCTAACAGACACAGAGAAATAAACAACTCCTCGCTTTCAGTTTCTACTGAAATCAGCGGCGCAGAAGAACCCGCATTGGGGCAGAACATGCTGGCAAACAAACTACCGACCTGAAGAGAACCACCCCATATTTCTTTTGGGCAACTAATGGCTATGGGCAGTTAGTGACTCTTTTCGAAGGACCTGATCAAGAGTTCTTGACTCTTTGCAAATATCGTAGTAACACAAATACTGGAAAGGGGAAGAGAGGGTCTGGCTGATTACGATAAAAAGTTTACTGAATTTCCCACATCTGATAAATGAGATGAGGGACTTGGGGTTATATACAGGGTGGGAAGATGGTTAGCTCCCTCTGAATTGAAGAGGGTCGGGGGGTGGCAGCTTGTTCGCATGGCCCGGGTGTTGGCCAACCGGGGGGGGGGGTTGATGCGAGATCAGACAGTTATTAAGACAGGGCTGGCAGTGTCAGGGGTGTTAAAACAGCAAAAGGGTGCCAAAATGGAGGCGACTACCCACATCATGGTACACTTCCTGGTAGCCTCAGCCATTAGGTTGTGGCCTGAAAATGCTGACACTAATGGTAGGCTGCCATTTAAAGATTTGGATGAGGAGAGCTTCTGAAAAATATATACCCCAGAGGCCAGATTGGTGGGCTGTTTAGCATGACCACTGGCGAAGGGTTCAATTAAAATCAGTATGTTAAAAGAGGGAAGCATATCTCTCCAGTCTCTGAATCAGCTCTGAGTAAGGGCAGTGGGTACGACAAGCTTACCATGGAAAGTTAAAACTTGCTGCCAAATGCACCACTCCCTGGTTTACCAGGGACTCTTCTAAGCTGGTGTCTGGCCGTGGAGAAATGTATTGTCCTCAATCTCGTCGGTGTCCCCCTTTCCTCATGGGGGGGAGCACAATGGGCGGGGGGACTGAGTTGGGATCTAATAACATAGGTAATGTGTGGGAAAGTAAGGGGAGCAACCTGGTCATATTTAGGTTAAACGCACAACTTCCCAGTTAAGGGAGACCAAGTTCCCTTTGGACTAAAATAAACAGAGGGAGCTAAGGAGCTTACTCAAAAAGATGGCGTATGAACCAAGGCAGGATGGGACACTTTATTTTTTGTCCCTAGTCTAGACAGTCGTATTTAATACTGTCAGGTATCAGCTGGTATGGTGATACAATCTTCCCCCTCTGGCAACCAGACAGTTTTGCTGTCTGAGCCAGACGGAGAGCCCAGTGGGTTGGGGCCCTCCAACCACACCTCTGAAAAGAAAGTTGGAAAACTTACAGAGGGTGGCAACAGCTTAGATACACTTTGAAGACCACAATGTTATGTTGGGTTATACAGAGTTTCCAGTTCTGGTGATGTTATAAAGTTTGTTTGTTTAGGGACTTATACTTTTGGCTATACACAATGCATGAGAGAACAGAGGGATTGGATCTGGGGCAGCGCTCTCTGGTTTCACCTCATACTAAAGGGTGGTGCTCTTCAGTTTCTCCCAATATCAGTAGAAGGCTTCAGACTTTCCTAATTATAGATGAATGACTTTCAGATAGTCTCACTAAATGTGAGAGGAATAAGCAGCCCGCCAAAAAGGGCTAAAATATTGCAGGAACTGAACAGGAGGGGGGCGATGGTAGCCTTTTTACAAGAGACCCATTTGGCTGCGGACGAGCACCTGAAATTGAAACGTTCATGGGTGGGGAAAGTTTATGCTTCTCATTTTGAAACTAATCCACATAGTTAGGAGAAACGCACCTCTGGTAGTTTCAAGGGTAAGAACGGACCCAGAGGGTCATTTTGTTCAGGTTTGGGGAAGTTACAGAGGTCAGCCTTGTGTATTGGTGAACATTTATGCACAGAATGATGAATCTTCCAGATTGCCATTCATTGAAAAAATTATTAAAGGATAGTCTCTGATGCCTAGTATGGTGATCATTGGGAGACTTCAATGAAGTCATATACCCAGGGGTAGATAGAACAGGGCTAAACCGGGGCTCAAGAATGGGAAAGCTCATCCTTAAATTGAACCAGGAATTGGGTCTGTCTGAATGCTGGAGGTTTTTGCACCCACGGGAGAGGGACTACACATATTATTCACCACGTCCTGGGGGCTACTCTAGAATAGACTACTTTCTAATATCCTCTAACTGGCTGCAGAATATAGAGAGGTGCGAAATAGGTTCTATTACCATGTCTGATCACGCTTCAGTGACCCTTAAACTACACACAACCAAATCTCCCTTACAACCCTGCTGGAGACTTAATGTGAGCCTCCTTAACAAGGAGGATTTTAAAGATTTAGTTAAAGAGACAATCCAGCAATTTGAAAGAGAGAACCCAAGGGGGGACACAACTGACGCTGTCAGATGGGACACACTTAAATGTTGCCTCAGGGGTAAAGTAATAGGGTATTCAGCCAGACTCAAAAGAGAAAGTGTGCGCCAGAGAGTAGAGTTAGGGCAAAAAATAGAAAGATTAGAAGCCTCACATCAAACTCAGCAGGACCCGCAAATAAAACAGGACCTAGATAAAGCTAGAAAAGACTTAAATCAACTTCTAGATATCCAGATTGAGGGCCAACTGAGGTATGCAAAACAAAAGTATTTTGAACACGGGAACTGTGCAGGGAGATTACTCGCATGGCAACTCCGAGAGAGGCAGCCAGCAGAGCAGTCACACGCTTACAAGACGGGGCATCAGCAACCACTTCCCTAAATAAATATTACAAAATTTAAAACATTTTGTACTAAACTATATGAATCTGAGACTATTCTGGGACACCAGGAAGCAGTGCAGTCTTTCTTAGATACCCTCCCAATCCCCACTTTAACTAATCCAGCTACTCAGGCCCTTAACGCACCTATCTCCACTCAGGAAATCCTGGCAAAGATTAAACAATTGAAAAATGGCAAGGCTCCAGGTTTAGATGGATTCCCGACCGAATTCTATAATGGATTTTCTCCCCTCCTCCTAGAACATCTGGTAACCACATGTAACAAAATTTTGATAAATAAAAATCCCATCCCACCTTCTTGGAATCTGGCTCCAATTTCAGTGCTCCCCAAACCAGACAAAAACCTAGAACTATGTAGTTCATATCATCCGATATCCCTTTTACCAGTGGACTGAAAAATCTTCACAGGAATTTTGGCAGATAGGTTGCAAAAGTGCATTCCTCCCCTGATCCACCATAACCAAACAGGATTTATCTCTGGGAGATTTCTTCAAGACAATATTCGGCGTCTCTTAACTTTCATCTCTAACCAGAGAGGCTCCACATCGTTGCAGGTGGTGATTAGTATGGATGCGGAGAAAGCTTTTGACAGGGTGGACTGGCACTTTATGTCGTCCACTCTGTCAAAATTTGGGTTGGGGGACAAATTTGTCTCAGCCATAACTGCATTATATCACAAACCGGAAGCACGAGTTAAGGTATATGGTCTTCTCTCTGACTGCATACCTCTTCAGAGGGGTACCAGGCAGGGTTGCCCCCTTTCCCCACTACTTTTTGCTTTATCATTAGAACCCCTAGCCATTTGGATACGAAATGACCCACAGATCAAGGGAATTTGGGCAGGAGGGACTGAGCAAAAGGTGGCACTCTACGCAGATGATTCATTATTCTTTTTGAAAGACCCCCTAACCTCACTACCCCATTTATTGGACTCCTTAAAGAAATGTGGCCTTTTGGCAGGGTACAAAATTAATTTGTCTAAATCGGAGGTGGTGGTGCTAAGCGGTGTTCTCCCCAGACAATTTAGAGACCTTTCCCCTTTGTGTGGGCTAAGAGGCTTACCTTTGGGTACCTAGGAATCCAGGTCTCAGTGGATATGTCAAAACTATCGAAATAACTTCCTTAAACTGTATCACACTTTACAAGCGGACTTAGCCCGTTGGAAACTATTACCCCTCACCCTATATGGCAGAATCCAGGTTATAAAAATGGTTGTGGTACCTAGATTGCTATTTTTGTTTCAGACACTCCCCATTACTATTCCACCTCACTTCTGGGTTAAACTGACGAGAGACATTTCCAAATTTATTTGGGCAGGACAGCGCCCTAGAATTGCTTTGGGCACACTGATGAAAACAAGGGAAGAATGGGGTTTAGGCCTCCCTAATATGTACCGTTATTATTTAGTGGCTCAGGGAGCGCAACTAATCACACGGGCTAAACAGCACATTGATTCCGGTTGGTATTTCATAGAATCTGAGACGGTCAGAAATCATAGGTTATGGACATTTCCTACAGGTCCCATAAGTTCCAGGATATGGCTCATTACTCCCAACCCATGGGTAAAACACTCATTACGCATCATTAAGTTGCTCAAACTAACACACACCCCAAATACCTTGGGTCCACTTTCCTTAATCTGTCATTTGGATGATTTTACTCCACCTACAACAGATATGGGATTCGCATATTGGGAGATTAGGGGCCTAACCACCTTTAGGCAGATGACTGATGAGACTGGGTGTCTCTCCTTTACTACCCTTAAGGAAAGCTTCTCACTTCGCCAAGAAGATTTTTATAGGTTTCTCCAAGCCCGACACTTTATTAATATCGAAACAACTTTCAGAGGGTTAGAAGAGAACTAACAAACTTGGAAACATATTGGTGGGACTCCATTAAAATTAAGGACAGGTTGAGATATGTATCCATCCTTTATGGACTCCTTGGTTCCAACCCGGAGGCACAGATGTTAGAGGAGGTTAGACAGAAATGGATAGCGGAAGTGGAGGAAGACATTCCTAGGAAGGATTGGGCCCGTAGACTTCAAAGGGGATGGCAGGTGACATCGGCAACTACCTGGAGGGAATTTAACTGGAAAGTCCTGATTAGTTTTTTCAGGACTCCGGTAATTACCAGACATTTCAATCCACAGGCCTCGTCGGAGTGTTGGCGTCTTTTTGGGGAGAATAGGGGTACCCATTACCACATATTCTGGGGGTGTGAGAAGTTGAGAAGGTTTTGGCACTCTGTTCATGTAATTTTGGAACAAGTAGGGAGTATTTCCATTCCTTTCACTTTTCAAGATTTAATACTGGGTCTTCCCACGTTATTGGCGAAACAAAGGACAAGAGTAGAACTATGTCAGATACTAAGGGTTACGGCTCTAAAATGTATTATACCACTAGGAGGTTGGCCCCTGACCCTCCAGTTGTATCCCAATGGGTGTCTAAAGTAGAAGAAATAGAACGCATGGGGAATATTACCCACACTATACACTTAAAGAAAGAAACATTTTTGGAAACCTGGAGACCATGGCTGGTATGGAAGGAGGCCTGGAATGGAGAGGGGGAGATAGAGAGAGAGAGAGAAGAAATACATGGGCCATCAAATAAGTAGATGCTTCTCTTGTTCACTTTTTTCCTAATTTTTTTTTTCATTAAAGGAGGGGAGGACTACACCAGGTCTTTGGGAAAAGGGGATTAGAACATCCAAAGTCTGCAGCCACTAGGTGCACTTTATAAGC
Organism: Neoceratodus forsteri; assembly: GCA_016271365.2. NCBI lineage: Eukaryota > Metazoa > Chordata > Ceratodontiformes > Ceratodontidae > Neoceratodus > Neoceratodus forsteri. The sequence continues at coordinate 246,897,933 of CM057451.1, forward strand.
GGAAGGATCATGGTGCATATGTGTACACGCCTAGTTTATAGTTTTAATATAGTAGCTATAGTATTATCTTTTTAATTTTAGTTTCTTCTTTTCCTCTCAGAATGGACTGATAACTATAGCTTGAACCATGTTTGAAGATCAATATATTATCTTTAAAACTGGGGTATAAATTCTGGTAACACTGCAAAGATCTGTATCCATCTTATGGAGGCCTTAGGCTTCAAGGAGTGTTTACACTTCCCTCAGAGCTAAACAGAATTTTTAAACTAACCTTAAAATATGAGAGGCAAAATTTATGATGTGTTAAGGAGGTTTCAATACACATTGTAAAATGTTAGAACATCTTTGACTTGTAATAATAAGATAACTGTAACATCAATGTAGAAGATGGATCAGTTGTACTGTATTAACAAGTTGTCAATAAAACTGATGAAGTTTCAAAAAAGAAATATGCTAGCAAGAGACCCCCTGCCATTAACAAACCAGATGCCCTGTTTTACCTAGCACCAAATCTAAATCTGAAACCCACAAGCCATTGGTACAGGGGCATGACCATAGTGGAAAATAAAATCTGAGGTATAATGAAACTTCTCCAACAGACAGCAGGCCTTCCTCCAGAAAACAGGATAACAAATCACTCCACAAGGAAAATGGCCATACAGATGCTTATAGACTCTTAACATAGTGCCACCCAACTATCTGGGCATAAGAATATTCAAAGCATCAATAATTACTTTATCTTGTCTGAGAGCAAACAAAATAAAATGTGCTCAGTCCTCTCATTCAAGCAGCCTTCTACCTCCCGAGCCCGGCCTGAAACCGCATGTCAACAGTCCACCTTGGAGCCTCCCAGTGCTACACAAAGTGTCCCACAGAAAATGACAGCAGGCCACAGCCTAACCAATAAAAGTGCCCAATTTTCTGGAACATCCAGCAACATATTTGGCTTGCACTGCAACTTTTTTGGCAACATCACCATAAACATCCAAAAATCTCTTCAGCCCAAGAAGAAAAGAGCATAGAAACATAGAAGTTGACAGCAGATAAGGACCGCAAGGTCCATCCAATCTGCCCATTTTTTCTACCTTATGAATGTGCCATAGGCCTTTACTCTGTCAATGGCCTATTTATTCATACTCATCTGTATTGCTCCCTTATGCCTATCCCATGCCTATTTGAAGCCCTGCACTGTATTCATATCTACCACTTCATGAGGTAGGCCATTCCATGCATCCACCACCCTTTCTGTAAAAAAGAACTTCCTCAAATTACCCCTTAATCAGCCTTCCTCTAATCTCATGCTGTGTCTTCTTGTCCTGCTGTTTTTCATTAATTGAAACATGTTAGACTCTCTCACCTTGTTAATGTTCTTAAGGTGTTTGACTGTTCGATCATCTCTCCCTCCTTTGCTCTAGGGTATACATATTGAACTCCGTTAATCTGTCCTCATATGTTTTCTGATGCAGTCCCTGAACCATTTTGGTTGCACTTCTCTGGACTGCCTCCATTTTGTTAATATCCTTGTGCAGGTGCGTCCTCCAGTACTGCAGGCAGTACTCCAGATGGGGCCTAACCAATGTCTTGTAAAGAGGGATTATTGCCTTCCGCTTACGATTTGTGATACCCCTACTAATACACTCCAACATCCCTCTGGCCTTACCTACTGCTTTAGTGGTCTGCTTGGATGATTTCAGGTCATCTGTGATGATGATGCCCAAGTCTCTTTCTTCCCTTGTGATTGCCAGCAACTCCCCTCCCAACCAATAGGTAGCTTCAGGGTTTCTCTTCCCTTATGTGCATGATCTTGCACCTCTTTGCGTTAAACTCCAGTTGCCACTCTTCCGACCATTTTTCCAGGTTTTCCAGATCTCTTCTTATTTTGCCTGCCCCATCTGGATCATCTACTCTGTTGCAGATGTTGATGTCATCTGCAAACAGGCAAACCTTACCATCCAGACCATCTGCAATGTCACTGATGAAGATATTGAAGAAGACTGGCCCCAGGACTGATCCCTGAGGTACCCCACTTGTGACTTGCATCTCTTCTGACTGTATACCATTTACTACCACTCTCTGTTTTCTGCCCGTCAACCAGTTTGCCACCCAGTTGACCAACTTCTGACGCACGCCAAGCCTACCCAGCTTATTAATCAATCTTCTGTGTGGAACAGTATTGAAAGCTTTGCTGAAGTCAAGGTAGGCAACATCAGCTGCACCCCCTTGGTCCACCACTCTGGTTACTCAGTCAAAGAAATCTATGAGATTAGTTTGATAGGACCTTCCTGTTGTAAACCCATGCTGTCTTGGATCCTGTGCTCCTATGGATTCCAGGTGTTGCACTATCCTTTCCTTAAGGAGTGCCTCCATAATCTTGCCCACTATTGAGGTAAGACTGACTGGTCTGTAGTTCCCTGCCTCCTCCAAGCTGCCACTCCTGAGGAGCGGGATCACACAAGCCCTTCTCCAGTCTTCTAGGACCTCTCCTGTGCTCAGAGACTCATTAAACAGTTCTGATAATGTCTCTGCTAGTTCCACCCTTAGCTCCTTTAGTACCCTGGGATGTATGCCATCAGGTCCTATTGCCTTGTCCACCCTGAGCTTAGCGAGCTCTTGTAGGACCCTTTCTTTTGTGAAGGGACTTGTGCACACCTCTCTCCCCCCTCTGTGTCCATGGTGCTAAGCTGTGGGCCCTGTCCTGCCTTCTCCTCAGTACAAACTGAGCAGAAGTATTTATTTAGGATAGATGCTTTTCCTTGGTCCTCCTTCACACACTCCCCCTTATCCCCTTTGATCTTAGCAATACCCCCTCTGGACTTTCTCCTTTCACTAATGATTCTATAGAAAGTCTTGTCCCCTCCTTTTACTGTTCGTGCTAGTGTTTCCTCAGTTTGGACCTTTGCCTGCCTTACTGCCTTCCCTCCCTCCCTTAGGGAAGTTTGGTATGCCTCCCTATCTTCGTCCTGCTGCGTTCCCTTATATTTCCTGAAGGCCAACCTTTTGGCTCTGATCTTTTCTGCTACTGTTTTTGAGAACCGAAGTGGTTTCCTCCTTCTTTTGCTCTTGCTTTTCTCCCTAACACAATGGAATATTGCTTCAAGTATTGCATCCTTAATGCTTGCCCACTTTGCCTGTACCCCCTCACCTGTATTTCTTCTTGCCAGGGTTAACTTAACTCTGTGGGCCATCTTATCAAACTCAGCTCCACTGAAGTCCTATATTTTTGCCTCGGAATGGAATGATTTAGGTCTAGTGGCCAAATTGAACCATACCATGTGATGGTCACTGACCCCCATGTGCCCTTCTACCTGGAGATCTGTGATCCTTTCCCCCTTAGTACTAGGTACCAGAAGATACATCATCTACTCAGACTTGGAGTCTGAGTAAAGACGTAAGGAGTCCGTCCCATCACATAGTTCGCTCCGTCCAGTTACTCGTTTTGTGCTGCAATCATTGGCACTTTTTGACAAAAACAACTGATTCACAGTTCCACGTCCGGCTGAACGTTTGCCTAATTTTGCTTATTAACGTTTAAACAGACTGTTTCCAGCACTTTGTTGTTGAACATTTCACAGAGCTGTGTCTAATCTCCTGATTCCTGGCTCAACTTGTCAGCCTGCACAATGCTGAAACACAGAACCCTTCTTCCACAGGTAAGAGCTCACTAGCTTCTCTCATCCATATATTACAAAAAATAACAATTAGGTTACCGTGAGTCTCTCGAATGTAATTCCATCTTGAGGTTCTAAGGACATAGAAACCTTTTGAGCTTCACTCTCGTGGTTATCTGTGTCCCCAGAACTTCTTGATGGGATTAAAACCTTGTATTTTACTGTAACCTATCTATTATTCTATTTCTATATAGTAGGAAAAGGAACATATATACATACTATAGCTTTCATACTATAAAGTGCAGTTAATCAAGTCAAAGAAATCCTTCCCCTTTCTAAGTTATAACATGAGAAGCTACAGGACCAAGAAAATATGTCTTCCCCTTTTCATAATCCTACTTTTTTTTCAGAATTTGAGATATCATTCATGAATTTGAATATGGGAAGATCATTTCTTTTGTACAGGGGACCCTTTAATTGGATCTCCATTCCCATACAGCTTAGACCAATGATAAAATATTTAAATCTTGGGGAAATATGTAGCTGGTTAATAAAACAAGCTGGCCAGCCTTTGACTAGTTGCAATAGTCCTGAATATGGTTAAATTAAATGCATCTATAATGCATGGAGAGATAGCTAGTATCAGTCACTGCTGGTACAATTTCAGAGTCTGTTTAGGGGGTCTATCATTTGTTGGACTATAGGATATGTTTTAATATCCAATGTTTATATTGTAGTACTAATAATTATATTGTATTACGTGAATTTATATATGAAATTTGAATGCTTCAATTCTATTTGTATTTTACTATTGTAACCAGGTATTGCATGTAAATGGTACCCATTGAAAATTAGCTTGTATCTCAATAAGGATTAACCATGTTCTTGTACATGTTTATGTAACAATGAATAAAAATTTTACCTACCTACCATTACATAAGGAGCCTAAATTACTTATCTATGGATTAGTACATTGATCTGCCACTTTTTAGGTTTATTGGCTTTGCATGTTTGAAACTGTCTGTTTTTTTTCTATTTTCATTATTTCAGGGTGAATGCTATTCCATACCTTTGGAATCTGATAATGTATTATCATCTGATCATAATTGTTCCTGATCTTTGTAACTCTCATTCCTCTTGTCTCAGTAGTTCTCATTTCATATATCTTGTGTCACAGTCTTTTTTCAATACTTATATTTTATTGTTTTAAGCATAAAACAACATCATACAGGTAATACCTCCTACCAGGGATACAAAACTAAATACAAGGAGCCATTCAGTGGAAAACCAGGTAAAAGAAGCCTAAGCAGTCTGACTTAAGGAGCTGGGGGTATTTCAAGCAGAACTTTAAGTTAATGTCCCAAAGAAAGCTGCACCTCACAAGAGTATGGCGATCCTTCTGAAAAGGTAGTTTGTAGAGGGTTAAATTAAACTAAAACGTTGATGTGATCCCAATCCAAAAATGTTCAATTTAACCAAAAAGGTAGCACATCACCTTAGCATGGCAAACCCACGAGACTACCACCTTATACACAATCTTAAAAATATTCACATTCCTAACATTTAAGCTAAACACACTGCTAAAATATATGCAGTACAACAAAGAACATTCAGAAGATAGTATCAAAAGGCACTAAAATATCTTATACAGAAGAAATCAAGGGAATTACTGGTACCATGAGAATGGCCATCCTGCCCTACATAGTATAAAATCTCTGAAAACAATAGTAAATAGATTGAGTTTACCATGACAGGAATAAAACCAAGTCCAAGGAAAAATAAAAGTACATTTAGCAAGCACTCCAGCCACCACAATGACATCTGCCTTTGCCGTACTCTATAGAATTCTGCCTACCACAGAGCTGCAGAGCTTTATGTCCGAAAAAGAGATTCTGCCACTCCAAGTAACTCAAAGTATGGCAATAAAACAGGTAGTAAATAAGTGTGTAACAAGTCAGTTTGGATTTAGTCCCTGGTCTCTTTCAAATAAGGAACAAAAAGTTTATTCAAATGTCTTCTTTTCCCTCTGCGTCGTCCTCTCCCAGTGGTCAGGCTGCTGTAAATTTCCTCTCCAAGGCCTCCACTTTCTTGTCAGCTTCCTGAGGGTCCTTGTGTTGATATGTATGGCCACCATAATGGATACTGAGATGGACTGGCATTAGTAGGGAGTGAACAATACCAAGACTGTGAAGGCGGGCCCAGACCGCATCAAATTTCTTTCTACGGGAGCAGGTTGTGAAAGATAAGTCTGGAAAAAGGTGCAAAGTCGTACCTTGGAAATTAAAGTCCTGCAAGTCACAGGCAGCCTTCAGTAACATGTTCCAAACAGATACTCCCATTAAAACAGTTCTTGGGAGATGCTGTTCAACTGGAGTAGCCTGAGTGGAGACTCTGTAAACTCTGGTGATCAAAGGGCCATCACTGCTCGATTGTCCACCCGAAGGGCTTCTGGTAGGCAATTTTGTTAAAAGGAGGTTAAGTCGGGACTCTTGCAACCCTTCCGGGAGACCTACAAGGCAAAGGTTTACAGTTCTCTGGGCATTCTCTACAGCCTCCAGACGGTAACACAGTTGTTTATTCTCCTAAATGAGCTTGGTGATAGTTATAAGGGCTTTCTTTGTTGTGCCTCAGCCAAGGTCACAGCCTATGTAGCCTGCTCTATTTTCAAATTTGTTCCCCCAAGCATTTAAGAATCTCCTCCACCTTACTGTTGATGACTTTCATATAAAGTGTCACGGACTGCCATAGCAGTTCTCTCCTCCCCGCTGCTCCCACCTGCACTATAACGGCCTGCTGCTCCACTGTCGACTGGCTTTTGGGACCTCTGGGTTCCCATTTATTCAATCAACCCATTGAAGAGTTTGATATCTTTCTGTTCCTCGTAAGAAGCGGAATTGAACATTTTCACTTACACATCAAAAAAGAATGAAATAATAAGAAATTTTAGTAAAAAAATGTTTGTGGTCCACAGAGCTGAGCTGAGACACGTCTTCTCAGCAAGCATGCTCAAATGCGCCATGTCACAGTCTTGAGTTTCAAAAGTCACACATCTTATCAAACCTTTCATTAATTTAAAAATCATAATTACATTCTGCTTTCTCAGAATGTTAGATGTGAAATGTTAATCTTATGAATTGTTTATTGTTTGATTATAGATATTGATTATGTAATTATAATGTGTTGTTGTGAATTACTAAAAAATCAATCAAATAGTATTGATAAAAAATATATAATTACTGGTGACCCCTTTGTCACACTGTTTACAGTGCTTTCCAAAATGCCGTAATAACCCGAAAACGAGTTATTACAGCATTCTACAAACTTTGTTTGGCCAGCAGTGTCAATTATTCGTACCGCGCCACTTAATTGGCTCTTACTGCGTGTGAGCGGTCCAAGAACATCAGAAAACATGACGGCTCTGTTTTTCCATTTCCACGGAGTCTCACTGAATGCCCGCCCGGGCTAACAGATCGCCTGCCTCCCTCTTCATTTGTAAGTTTAATATTTTCAATTGTAACATGGCTTAATGCTTACATAAATCTTTATCTGGTTGATCCTGCTGAAAAGATAGTAACTCCCACTGGAAACGGACCATGGTTACCGACAGCTCATACTGTTCGTTACTGCAGTTACCAGGTCACTTCTATGGTGGAATTTAAAATAACTAAAATAATGTCTCTACTAACGAGAGACACAGACAGCGATTGTGGTGTGTGTGTAACACCAGCGCTCAAAGGACTGAAGGACTCGTGTTCAAAGTAGAAAAAAAAAAAAAAATCCATGCACCAGTAATTATAAAAAATAAAGTCTATGCAACTGTATTTTTATGGATTTTTTTTGGCACATCCTCGGTGTGTAATGACCTCATAAACCTCTCGAGCTTCTCTCTCAAGGTTTATGGGTTGACACACACCTTGGGCGTGTCAAAAAAATCCATAAAACACAGTTGCATAACCATTATTCTGTCTTTTTTTTTTTTAATAAAGAACTGCATTTGCATGAAAACAGGATCCCTGTCTTTTATGCTGTGGCTGATTATCTACCCTTGGCATCACAGTTCTGTTTATGACATCACATTGTGTTGCTATGGAGAATATTATGATGTTATAAACAAAGGATGATAATGTCAGGTGTAGGCTGACAGTCCAAACAGATAAAGTCTAAGGGACAGTGATCTTGTTTTCACATAACTGTTTTTGGTAATAAAGAAAAGGAGGGAAGAATATCAGAAAATATATTAAACATAAACTGAATTGTGTCTAAATGTTTCATTTTTCAAAATGTTCTAAATGGTGTCAGGCGTCTTTAAATCCTGTATTCTGGAATGTGATTGGCTTGAACCTAAAGAAGTGTAAGGTCCTATCCTATCTGGGGTCAACTGTTTGTTATATGGCTTTAATCCATGAGATACACCTTTTTCCTAAGGAGCACAAGAAACTGCCGTGCTTGTGGATGGAGTAGGTATTTTTGAGCCTTTTCTACAAAACAGAATGGGCTGATGATCTTGGTAAAGAAAAATGTTTATTTACTCGGTGGCAAATGACACAGCACTGTCCATGGTTTGGCTTTTGCTAAGTTCCATCTGTTGTTTGTATTAAAGCCTACGAGACAAATTCACTACTGCACTTTGTATTTTAACTAAAGATGTGTTTTTTTGGGGGGAGATAATCGCATAAATGGTTTATGGGGACAACTGTCAAAAATCTTGCACTTGATAAGAAGGTTCCGATCTTAAATAAAATGATCTGGTTTTCCTCTTCTGTCTATTGCACAAAGTTTAATGATCTTAAATTTTCACTTTTTAAAATATGTTTGAAGAGTTATTTCTTCAAACTGTCACTTTATAAATGTAATATTTAATATCTGTCTACATAGAAACATAGAATTTAATGCAGATAAGGACCACTTGGCCCACCTAGTCTGCCCATTTCCCTACCTACTGGATAAGCTGCAGACCCTAGTTAACTAACATCCTATTTCTTCCTACCCCCCACAAGAATTGCCTTATGTCTTTCCCATGCATTATTGAATTGCCCCACTGTTTTTGACCCCACAACCTCCTCAGGAAGGCCATTCAGTGCATCCACCACTCTCTCTGTGAAAAAATACTTCCTCACATTGCCTGTGAGCCGTCCCCCATCTATCTTCAAATTGTGTCCCCTTGTTCTTGCACATCTCTTTTTCTGAAAGATGCTACCCTCTTGGACTTTGTTGATTCCTTTGAGGTACTTCAAAGTTTCTATCATGTCCCTCCTCTCCCTCCTTTCCTCAGAGGTATACATATTAAGCTTCTTTAGTCTCTCCTTGTATGGCTTCTGGTGCAGACCCTGCACCATTTTAGTTGCCCTCCTCTGGACTGCCTCCATCCTGTCTATGTCTTTGCAGAGATGGGGTCTCCAGAACTGGACACAGTACTCCAGATGGGGTCTCACCAACTGTCTGTACAGAGGGATAACAACTTCCTGTTTTCTACTGGTGATGCGCTCCCTATACATCCCAGTATCCCCCCAGCCACCCCTACTGCCTTCTTACATTGCTTACTAACCTTTAGGTCACCTGATATGATTACCCCCAGGTCCCTTTCCATTTTTGTTGTTGTTACTACCTCCCCCATTGTGTACTCGTCCCCTGTGCTTTTGTTTCACAGGTGCATTACTTTGCACTTCTTTGCATTGAATCTAGCTGCCATACTTCTGACCATTCCTCCAATCTTGCCAAGTCCCTTCTCATCCTTTCCACTCCCCCTTGTGTATCAACCCTGTTGCAGATCTTTGTGTTGTCTGCAAAGATGCGTACTTTTCCTTCTAGTCCATCTGCAATGTCACTTATAAAGACATTAAAAAGGACTTAACCCTGCGTACCCCACTAAAGAATGTTGTGTCAGAAGTGAGAATTGAACCCACGGCTCCATTTGGAGACCAGAATACCCATTGTCAAGGGAAGAATTCTCTTTTTGAGTCTGGTGCTTTAGACCACTTGGCCATCCTGACACATGCATTGTATGTTTGTTCTTATTGTCAGGTCATCCTTAAAAATGGATACTCATTCTTAAATCAACCCGTTTAACAACTGAATGAAGTGGAATGTTGGCTTTTTTTTTTATTTTTATTTATTAGATCATCAGTTTACAGACCTTTGAGTCATAGACTCATTTGCAAAGGCACCTCGTCAAGAAAGCAATACATCACAGCAAACAAAACAGTACAGTACATAACGCTTAGATGAAAAAAGTAACCAGTGTTACAGGCATTCACTGGTGGTACACGCTTGGTAATAGATAGATCACAGTAGTCATAATATAGGTACACAAATACCATGTCAGGCTTTGCAGCCAATATGGTCAAAAAGAACAAAGCAGTTGTATCTGGATTTCATAACACTGGTGCAGTTGGCTACAGTCACTCATTAGATGAGCTTCAATTATTGGTCAGTTCCAGAACAGCTTTTGTGTTGAACACTGGGCAGACACATTTTGTCTCTTTGGGATAAGCAAAAAGGTTTAACTAGAGAAGGAGTGTCAGGGATTACACCGACTTGAAATTATATGTAGGATGATAGGACAGGGAAGCTCATCCTTCATTGCTTAGGCCCCCTGGTCCTGAACAGAAAAAATATCTATGACATACACTATATTCCTGGATAGTGAATTCCACAAATAAATGAGAAATAAAGAATGGATTTTTATTGATACTGAACATTGTAGTGTAAGTGAGATATCGTGTGATGCCAGTCTTCCTTATTGTCTTCATAAGCAACATTGCAGAGGGACTGGAGGGGAGAAAGAGCTGCAAAAGTGTTGACACACCATGGGGTGGAAAAAATGAGAAGAGACCTGGTCAAGCTGGAGAAATGGTCAAATGTATGGCAGCTGAGATTCAATGCAAAAAGAGCAAAATCATGCACTTAGAACATGGGAACCCAAGGGAGGGGTACTCAAAGGGAGGGGGGAGGTACTGTCTGACACCAAACAGGAGAGAGATCTTGGAGTGATTATATCTGAGGACCTAAAGATGGCTGGACAGTGTGAAAAGGCGGCTAGAAGGGCCAGCGGGATGTTGGGTGCATAGGGAGAGGCATCACCAGCAGAAAAATGGAAGTGGTGATGCCACAGTACAGGTCACTGGTGAGACCTCACCTAGAGTACAGTGTCCAGTTTTGGAGGCCACATCTCAGGAAGGACATAGACAGAGTGGAAGCAGTCCAAAGAAGGGCTACAAAAATGATACATGGTCTGCACCAAAAATCATATGAGGAGAGACTGAAAGGTCAATATGTATTCTCTGGAGATGAGGGGGGAACATGATAAAGACATTAAAATACCTTAAAGAAATAAATATGGTACCGGGGGTAGCATCTTTTCAGAAAAGAGGCTGGTCAAGAAGTAAGAGACATGATATGAAGTTGGAGGGAGGTAAAATCAGAGGTAATGTACAGAAGTACTTCTTTGCACAAAGGGTGGTGGATGCTTGGAATAACCTTTCTGCAGGGGAAGTAGGGGCAAAGATGGTGGAGGAATTCAAAAATGCATGGGGCAGACACAACCGAATACTAGAAGTGGAGAAGGGTGGAAGCCGCAGATCAGCTACAGTCTGCAGTGCAAGTAAAAGGTAGGAAAAATGGGCAGACTACATGGGCCATGTGGTTCTTATCTGCTGACAAATTCTGTGTATCTATGTAGTGTAAGTGAGAGTATGAAAGTCCATGAGCATGTCATACTTTGCTGTGTAACGTTAAATACATTGCTGTGTAACATTATTTCTAACCCCAGGAATCACACAGTATGATTAAACTAATGCTGTCAGCCTTCAGAGCTGAACTGCCCAGAAAGATGGAATTATGGAATGCTCATTGGCTCGTGCCAATTTTGAAGTGCTGCCCTCAGTAACTGCTGCATTTTAAGTGCTCAGATTCTTTACGCTGCCTGCCAGTTAAGGCGCTTCGGAGAGTTCTGCTTCGTATCACCCCTTTTCATCGACACCCTGACGGCGAAACAAGGAAAAGGACCATTACAGCGACATTCACGGTAATGGTTCATTTTCCCTGTTTCGACTTCCCTCAGTGTTCCGCCCCCTCCCCGGACCAACTCTGAGCTGGAGTTGGATATCTTAGAGTTCAGTGCGTGGGGGCAGAGCCCCTCAGCATGGTGGTGGGGGCACAGCTCTACAGAAAACAAGGACTCAAGAGGTGGCAGGAATTCTGCTGCCGGTATTGTGCCGCCGCTGTGGGGGAGGTCGGCATTTTCGCTGATGGGAAAACTTGGTGTTTCCGTTCTCCTTCAGCTTTCTTAAAGACATGTATTTTGGTGATAAGTACTGTTTTATTTTATTTGTATTATAATTGCTGCCCTTAGAGTTTAGTTTTAGTCAGTTTTAGTGTTTTGCTTTGTATTTCGCGGTTCCATCACAGTTCTGTGGAACTGCAGGGATCTGCAGTTCCTGTAAGGTTTCTACCTCAGAATTTAATTAAAATTAGTTATATTTGATGGTTCCCCTTGGGTTCAGCCTTTTTCAAGTTTATTTTAAATAAATCTAGTGTTTTACGGTTCCCATTTTTCTCAGGGAACCGATTAGTATTCAGTTCCTTTTTGTATTGGGAACCGACTGCTTGCTTTGTTTTTTTCCTTATCAGTTTTAAGGAACTTATCTTTTGTTTAGTGCTTTGAATTTAGAGTGTTACTCAATGTTAGGGGTCCCTAGTGTAAAGCCTAAAAAACTAACTGGACCCACGGGGTTTAAGTATTGTGAAAGTTGTGGCCAGATAATAGCCAAAGCAGACAGGCATTCCCTGTGTGTTTTTTGTTTAGGCACAAGTCATATTTTCTCTAACTGTGAAATCCGTAAGACATATTTCCCCAAAAGTCTTAAAAAGATGGTCAAAAAGTTAGAGGAGGTGGCCGCTTCCACCAACACAGAGGACGTACCCTCCACCTCTGCTTCTGAAAAAAAAAGGTAAAGACAGGCCAAAAGATTCTGTGGAACCCAACCTCACAGGAAAAACAGATTCTACTAAATCCAAAAGTCCTGGGGAACCAACTTCTGAACAGGTTCCATCAAAGAAAAAATATAAAGTAAAGCATGTCGCTGCAGCTCCGGCCGAGAAGGCTAAGGAAAGGAGCTCCCAGCAGACAAATCTAGCATGCCCTTAGCTGAGGACATTGCTAAAGCATTAAATATTTTGCAGGCACTACAGACAGTAGTCCCTATTCCAACACCAGTTCCACTGGTTTCTGATCAGACCCCAAGAGCTCAGGAACTGCAGTATTTGTATGTAACTCGAGGAGGAAAATGAAGAAGGGGAACCCACAGACCCAGAGGTATCCCTGGGCAGGATTTTGGTTCCCCATCAATGGGCCAAGACAATTATACATCTAATTATGTATTTTTAAAGAATATGGTGGAAACCCTCAATCTACCCATGCAGGAGACTGAGGAAGATGGGGAGGAAGCTGACTTCCTTGAGATAATGGGCTTGGCTCCCACAAAACGCTTGATGCTCCCCATGCACAAGTCCCTGAGAAAAGCAGTACTGCATATCTTAAACATCCCCACTTCAGTGCCTGAGTGGACAAGAAAGTGGACAAAAAATATCAATTAGATTCACTGCTGCATTTCTTTTTAACCATCCAGACCATGAAGGGGTGGTTCAAGCAGCAGCTTGTGATAAAGCAAGAATCCCGTTGGCTTCTCACCCACCTGACAAAGATTCCAGAAAGGTGGATGAGATGGGAAAAAAGGGGTTTGTGGATGCTTCCTTCCTGGTATGGCAGGCCAGTTATATGGCCTATGCAGTGCAGTACCAGAAGGCCTTGTGGAACATTGTGCTGGCCTTAGTCAATGAGGTGCCAGGTGAGGTGGCATTGGACCTCCAGGAAACTGCAAGGACAGCACTGGATGTCATGAAATACCAGATCTTACTTCGAGAGGGCTCTTGCAGTAGGTAATTACATATAGGACTGATGCCCGGCAGGTGGCAGGACCCCACGGAAAAATTTCTAGCTAGCAGTCCCTGGCGAGGGACTGCCCTCACGTCAGGTGACCGGCGTCAGGAGATGTCGGTATAAAGGGGCGGTCCCGGACGCCCGCCTTCCAGTTCTTTCCCGCTGTTAGCTCATGCAGCACCTCGTGGAAAAGTTCGTGCTTCGTCAGCCCTTCCTTCGTCATTTTTTTTTACCGAAAAAACTTTATTTTATTTGCCTAACGTCAGTACTAACGTCGGTGTATGTCGTCCCCTACACCATCCGAGCAGAAGAACAAGTGTGATTCGTGCAGCGCCCAACTACCGCACAAGGACGGCCACTCCCTGTGCCTGTTCTGCCTAGGCCCTGAACATCAGGTCGAGAAGTGCCAGCATTGCCTCAGCTTTAACGCGGCTACCTGAAAAAGACGGCAGCAATCCCTGGAGGCCCATATTCTTAAGAAGAAAATGAGCTCTATGGAGAAGGAGCTTAAAAAGCTGAGGCAGGCATCCACTTCCCCCAAAGGCCATCTAAAGAAGAAGGACAAGGATCCTCCCCCCCCTCCCAGACTCTAACCACAGATGCCTCAGGCGAAGGTTGGGGAGCCCATCTAGGCCCGCATCGGACCCAGGGCTCCTGGTCCAGGCTAGAACAAGCTCTCCACATCAATGTGCTCGAGCTTCGGGCAGTGTTGTACGCTCTCCAAGCCCTTCACCAATACATCCTTCCCGGCCACCTAGCCATCCAGACGGACAACATGTGCATAGTGTGGTACATCAACAAGCAGGAAGGAACTCGGTCCTACCCTCTATGCAGGGAGGCAATGAGGGTTTGGGATTGGGCAATACAATACGACCTTCACCTCATGGTGATTCACATTCCAGGAGTCGACAACTCCCTGGCAGATAAGCTAAGTCGCTCTTCTGCTCTGACTCATGAGTGGGAACTGGACCAAGGGGTCCTAGACAATATCTTCCAACTTTGGGGAACACCACAGGTCGACCTGTTCGCATCCCCCCCAAAACGCAAAACTTCCCACCTTCTGCTTGCTCGTTCCAGAGCGAGGCGCTTCCTGGAACGACGCTCTGTCTCTAGACTGGAAGGACAGATTCGTCTATGCCTTTCCCCCAATTCCTCTTATCTCATGGGTCTTGCAGAAACTAGCTTCAGAAGGAGCGAGAATGATTCTGATCACTCCTTTCTGGCCCAGACAAATCTGGTTCTCTCTTCTACAACAATATTCAGAGGATCTTCCTCTTCCTCTATCTCGAGGTTTGTTGACCCAGGATCAGGGGACCCTGGTCCATCCAGGCCTCAAATCCCTTCAACTGCATGCATGGCTCCTGAAGACCTAGCCCAATCCTGTTTTGGTGTGTCTCCCAAAGTGGCGGAGATTTTAGTGGAGGCCAGAAAACCCTTCACCAGATCCACTTATGCCATAAAGTGGAAAAGATTCACTATTTGGGCCGCCTCCAAGAACGTGCAACCTTTCTGCTGTTCAGCGGGGCTTCTGCTGGAGTATTACGTCATCTGTTCAACCTGGGTCTCAGCCATTCCTCTTTGAAGGTACACATGGCGGCCATCTTGGCCTATCATGTTCCCTTCGCAAACAAGGCCTTTGCTCAACTGGAGGTCTCGAAGACCTTTCTCAGAGGGGTTCTCCATCTGAGGCCCCCCATCCGTACTCCTGCCCCCCCTTGGGACTTGAATTTTGTTCTCGAGAAACTTACCTTCCTCCCTTGAACCTGCGCTTCTGCAGATTTGAAATTTATTTAAGGAAGACGCTCTTCTTGGTGGCCATTACTTCGGCTCGAAGAATCTCCAAGCTCCAGGCCCTGATGTGTAAAATCCCCTACTTGATTTTTCACAAGGAACGAGTTGCTCTTCGCACGAATCCTAAGTTTCTACCTAAAGTAGTAGCAGAGTCTACCTTAAATCAGTCCATAGAGCTACCTGCCTTTTTTACGCAGTACTCTAATCAAGGGGAATATTTACTCCATACTATGGATGTTCACCGGATTCTGAGATGCTACACCAACAGGATGAAGGATCTCAGAAAGACTGATCAGTTGTTCGTCTCTTTTGCTCACAAAAGGGAAGGTAATGCAGTTTCCAAGCAATGCCTGTCTAAGTGGTTGGCTCCTTGCATCACTTTCTGTTATGACAAATACCGCAAGACCCTCCCGGGTCAAGTCAGAGGCCACTCCACAAGAGGAGTAGCTGCCTCTGCAGCTTGTTTCAAGAATGTGTCTGCAGCAAACATATGCGCTGCCGCCACCTGGACTTCCATCCATACTTTTACGAAACACTACAGTTTGGATATTGCCTCTCGCCGTAGAGCAGGCTTCGGGCTAGCTGTTTTGCAAGGTCTCCTGTCTTGAGGCTTGCATGGCTAGAGCTACTTCTTGGAGTAGTTGTCCTCCTCCCGGTGCCTTTCTTTGTTCCACACTGCTTGCAATTCAGTCCTATATGTAATTACCTACTGCAAGAGCCCTCTCGAAGTAAGATAGTACAGTTACGTAAGAACTTACCGTAACAGTAGATCTTCGAGAGAGGCTCTTGCAGTAGGTAATACCTTCCCACCCTCCATCCCCCTAGGCTTTTTCAGCTCCTTTTCCATATAGAGAAATATCTGTTCCTCTCTCATCCGGCCTCTTTCAGCCTGTGGCGGGAAAGAACTGGAAGGCGGGCGTCCGGGACCGCCCCTTTATACCAACGTCTCCTGATGCTGGTCACCTGACGTGGGGGCGGTTCCTCACCAGGAACTGCTAGCTAGAAATTTTTCCGTGGGGTCCTGCCGCCTGCCAGCGTCAGTCCTATATGTAATTACCTACTGCAAGAGCCTCTCTCGAAGATCTACTGTTACGGTCAGTTCTTACGTAACTGTACTTTCCACATGGCGGTTGGTGCAAATGACATCATAGCCAGACTTATGGCCCTTTCCATCTCCCTCAGGAGGTTTGCCTGGCTTAGAGCAACCAGTCTGAATCAGGACACCCAAACCAAGCCAATGGACTTCCCTTGTGATGGGGAATCCCTTTTTGGAGATAAAACTGAAGTCTGTATGAAAAAGGTGGAAGAGTACAAGGCCACCTATAGGAGTAACTCCAAGAATAGGCCAACATCTTCATAAAGGTCTCAGTATGGGAGGGGCAGGGGTAGGGGCTCCTATTCTCGGCCCTTCTTCTAGGTGCATGCTATGCAAGATTACCAGCAGTCCAAATGTTACTTTAGAGGTAGGGGCAAGAGATCCACAAGGAGACCTACCCAGACAACTTGGATACAGAACCAGCCCAAGCAGAATCCCTGATGGGCTGGTACAGGTAGTCGGCAGATTGGCTCACTACCTCCAGGCCTGGCATGCCATTACCCCAGACAAGTGGGTCCTGGACTTAGTGAGCCAAGGACTGTCCCTAAGTTTCAAATCGCTGCTCAGTTCACGAGCCAGAAACTTTTCCCCTGTCACATGTGCTGACAGGATACTCCTGGAAACAGAGGTGAAAAAACTGGCAGCCAAAGCAATAGAAACTGTCCCTCTTCCCAGAGGGGAAAGGGTTTCTACTCAAGATACTTCCTCACTCTAAAGGAAAATGGGGACTGGTGACCCATTCTGGACCTGAGACTTCTAAACATCACTTCCTGAAACCAAAATTCAGAATGGTGACTCTGGCCATGATCATCCGCACGCTGCAAAAAGGGGATTGGCTAGCATCCCTAGACTTAAAGGATGCATATTTCCACATTCCCATCAGACCAAGTCACAGAAAATACCTGAGAGTCAGACTACCTTCAGGTCACTACCAGTTTGCAGCAATGCCATTCGGGTTAACCTCAGCATCAAGAGCACTCACAAAGTGTCTGGTGGTGGTAGTGGCACACTTAAGGAGACCGGGAGTGACAGTGTTTCCTTACCTAGACAACTGGCTAGTCATAGGTCAGTTCCTGCAGCACACCAGATAGTCCCTGGCCTTTAGCAGGAGCACACTGGGGAATCATCAAAACTGCCATCACAGAGGCAACAAGCCTTTGTGTAAAGCAAATAAACAAATCAAAACGAAAGAAAAAGCCGCTATGGTTTTCAAAAGAGGTGGCAGGGAAAGTCAGGGAGAAAAAGATAGCATTCAGGCAGTATAAGGAAACACAGAAGAAGCAGGACAGAGAGCTGTACCAGTTAAGGCAGAAGGAAGCAGGGAGGGAAGTCAGAATAGCAAAGGCCCAAACTGAAGAAAAGATAGCCAACTCAAGAAGGGGGTAAAACCTTTTATAGGTACATCAGCGAGCGAGAAACACAAAGGAGGGATAGTGAGGCTGAATAGAATGAACGGTGGGTGAGCAGAGGGGACAGTAAAAAAGCAGAGATACTGAATGAATATTTCTGCTCTGTATTCACAAAAGAGGAGGGAGAAGTGCCTAATCCAATTAACAGAAGCACTCTGGATAGGGGGGTCGATCCCAGTCCTTTCACATAAGAAAGGGTTCTGAAAGAACTCCTAAAACAGAAGGTGGACAAAGCAATGGGGCCAGAAAGAATTCACCCCAGAATTCTAAAAGAATTAAGGGCAGAACTAGTGAAACCACTGACTACCCTTTTTAACAAATCATGGGAGGATGGTGTGGTACCCGAGGACTGGAAGAAGGTGGATGTGATTCCTCTTCACAAAGTGGGACCAAGACAGAGGCAGGAACTCACAGACCTGTCAGTTTGACCTCTGTGGTAGGGAAAGTGATGGAATCACTTCTGAAGGAAAGAATTGTTATGCACCTAGAGGCCAGTGGGGCACAGGACCCAAGACAGCATGGGTTCACAGCGAAAGGTCATGTCAGACGAATCTAATAGATTTCTTTGACTGGGTGACCAAAGTAGTAGACCAGGGAGGGGCTGTGGACATGGCCTACCTAGACTTTAACAAGGCATTTGACACAGTCCCACACAAAAGATTAATAGTCAGATTAACCAGCCTGGGAGTGGGTCCCAGGGTGGTAGCCTGGGTAAAATATTGGCTGGACAACAGGACACAGAAGGTAATTGTAAATGGAGTCCACTCTGAAGAAAGAGGGGTTACTAGTGGGGGGTACTGCATGGTTCAGTACTGGGTCCAGTCCTTTTTAATGTCTTTATAAGTGACATTGCAGAGGGACTGGAAGGAAAAGTATGCCTCTTTGCAGATGACACAAAGATCTGCAACAGGGTTGATACACAAGGAGGCATGAAAAGGATGAGAAGGGACTTGGCAAGGTTGAAGGAATGGTCGGAAATATGGCAGCTAGGATTCAATGCAAAGAAGTGCAAAATAATGCACCTGGGAAATAAAAACCCAGGGGAAGATTACACAATGGGGGGGAGGTAGTAACAAAAACAAAAAAGGAAAGGGACCTGGGGGTGATCATATC
This sequence comes from Neoceratodus forsteri, assembly GCA_016271365.2. Classification (NCBI taxonomy): domain Eukaryota; kingdom Metazoa; phylum Chordata; order Ceratodontiformes; family Ceratodontidae; genus Neoceratodus; species Neoceratodus forsteri. Next base: position 246,916,887 of record CM057451.1, read on the forward strand.
AGATGACCTTAAGGTTAGCAAGCAATGTGAGAAGGCAGTAGGGAGGGCTGGGGGTATACTGGGATGCATAGGGAGAGGCATCACCAGCAGAAAACAGGAAGTTGTTATCCCTCTGTACAGACAGTTGGTGAGACCCCATCTGGAGTACTGTGTCCAGTTCTGGAGACCCCATCTCTGCAAGGACATAGACAGGATAGCAGTCCAGAGGAGGGCAACTAGAATGGTGCAGGGTCTGCAAGAGAAGCCATACGAGGAGAGACTAAAAGAGCTTAATATGTATACCCTTGAGGAAAGGAGGGAGAGGAGGGACATGATACAAACGTTTAAGTACCTCAGTGGAATCAACAAAGTCCAAGAGGGTAGCATCTTTCAGAAAAAGAGACATGCAAGAACAAGGGGACACAATTTAAAGATAATGGGGGGGCAGTTCAGGGGCAATGTGAGGAAGTATTTTTTCACAGAGAGGGTAGTGGATGCATGGAACAGCCTTCCTGAGGAGGTTGTGGGGTCTAAAACTGTGGGAGAATTCAGGAATACATTGGTCAGACATAAGCAATTCTTGTGGGAGGTAGGAAGAAATAGGCTGTTGGTTGACTAGGATCTGCGGCTTATCCTGTAGATAGGGAAATGGGCAGACTAGGTGGGCCAAGAGGTCCTTATCTGCCGTCAAAGTCTATGTTTCTGTGTTTCACTGGAGTCTCTGTGATTTCTCATAAATGAGCAAAAGTCTCAGCAGGAACCTGTTCAGGTCCTGGATTTCGTTGGAGCAGAATTGGACACCAGTCTGGGCAGAGCATTTCTTTCACAGGACAGGGTGGACAGCATCCTGCAGATAGCAGGATCATTCCAACTAAACAGGCCCAGGCCAGCCAGGGAGTTCTTGTGCCTAGTGGGACACATGGCAGCTGCCACAATAGTGGTCCCAGGATCTAGATTTCAGATGAGGGACATACAGTTCCATCTGAGAGCCCATTGGTCTCAGAAAAAGGACAAATTGGCCAAGCTAGTTCCTGTCACAGACACATTCCTGCAGGCTCTGCAGTGGTGGCTGGACAGGGACAACCTAAGAAAGGGGATTCCCTTTTTAAAAGAACACCCCTCAGTAGTTCTCACAACGGATGCCTCACTGCTAGGAAGGGGGGCTCACATGCTAGACTTAGCAGCCAGTGGGACGTGGTCCCCCAAAAAATCTCTTCTGCACATCAATCTTCTAGGGCTCAGGGCAGTATACCTGGCTCTGTTGGCTTTTGCTCCTCATTTACAAAACAAGGTGGTTCAGGTCAGAACAGACAATACTGCCACCATGTACTACATCAGCAAGCAAGGAGGAACCAGCTCCACCCCATTATGCACAAAGGCAATGAAATTGTGGAACCTGGCTTACTCAATGCAGGTGTCACTTTCAGCTATCCACCTTCCTAGGAGGGACAATACCCTGGCAGACTCCCTCAGCAGGGTAAGTCAGGATCATCACAAATGGACACTCAACTCACAAGTGCTACAGGCAGTATTCAGAAGGTGGGGCATGCCAGAAATAGATATCTTTGCCTCTACAGACAACCATCAACTCCCTTGATTCTGTTGCAGGTCTCCAAGCACGGGCATAGTCCCTCTGGATGCACTGGCACTAGACAGGATGGGAAGATTCCTGTATGCCTTCCCTCCTTTCCCTATGTTGCTCAGGACCAAGGTGAAGCTCAGCTTACAGTCAGCAACCATGATTCTCATAGCACCAGACTGGGCTAGGCAGCCTTGGTATTCACTTCTGCTGACCCTGTCAGTATCTCCTCCAATACACCTGCCTGAGGCACAACTCCTTGACAGCATCTCAGGACAGGATTCTGTATCCCATTCTCAGGTCACTCCGACTCAGGGCTTGGTTCTTGAGGACCTAAAGTTTGCAAGCCTGAACCTTTCAGAAGATGTCCTGACAGTGCTCAGGGGGCCCAGGAAGCCATTCACTAAGAAAACCTACTCAGCAAAGTGGAAAAGGTTTTGCATATGGTGTTCAGGCATGGATGCCGTCACTTCAGAAGCTGGACTTTGTCCTCCTGGACTACCTGACACATCTGCACACCTCGGGCCTTTGGCCCTCAACTCTAAAGGTGCACCTAGCTGCAGTCTCAGCATATGTGTCAGCAGGCAAGGACAGGACACAGTCATACAGGCCAGAAACTACCCAACTGTTCCTCACTTATGGAGAAGTGCGTAAAGGAAGACCAGCTACAAAACAAACCATTGCACACTGGATAGTGACATGTATACAGTTCTGTTACAGTACCGTGGGCAAACAAGCACCTTTGGGCCTTAGGGCTCATTCCACCAGGGGCATAACTGCATCAGTTGCAGCTGCAAGGGATATCCCACTATTGGAAATCTGCAGAGCAGCTACATGGAAGACAGTACACACTTTCACCAAACATTACAGCCTGGACTTACAGTGCAGAAGTGATGCAAGATTTGGTACAGCAGTGCTGCAGAACCTTTCTTCAAGATAGGTTCTCGGCCCAACTTCTGAAGGTACTGCTTGGTAGTCTGCATTAGTTTAATCATACTGTGTGATTCCTGGGGTTAGAAAAAAAAATTACTTACCATAGTAATCTTGTTTCTTCCAAGGGATCACACAGTATGATAAAAGCTCCCACCCTGCCTCCGCTACCTGAACCTAAAAACAACAACAACAAAAAAAGAGCGAGAGAGAGAAAAAGGTCTGGGTTCTGCATCTGTGCTTTGGTTTTTGTGTGGTTATGATTTATATATGTTGGTTCTTGAACCAGTTGGTTCTCTCTGTGGCCCCTGTGAGGGGCATTTTGTTTTGGGGGAACTTTTGATTAAGGGGGGCTTAATCAAAATAGTTAGCTAGAGGGTCTTTACCCTGTTAAGCTGCCTAATGAATCTGAGCACTCAGAGTGCAGCAGTTACTAAGAGCAGCAGTTCAAAACTGGCATGAACCAATGAGCATTACAGAATTAGCATAACATTCCATCTCTCTGGATAGTTCAAATCTGAAGGCTGACTGCATTAGTTTAATCATACTGTGTGATCCTCTGGAAGAAACAAGATTACTATGGTAAGTATTTTTTTCATCTCTGCCACAGACACTTACATCAGTTCTCACACAAACTATGTTAATTGTTGACCATTTAGCTCTATCTTTAGTTGATTTGTGATTTTTTGTTAATTATTTAATTCATCTCATTATGGTTTTATTTAACTAGATGACCCATTCTTGTCCAACTTGGGTTTGCTGCGATATTGTAATTTTACAAAACTTTTTTTTTTCAGCAAGTAAGCAGCAGGCTTCATATAGTTTTAGCTATGAGTCCAGCAGGATCAACCCTTCGTCAGCGATGTCGGAAGTACCCTTCCCTAGTTCACTGCTGCACTATTGACTGGTATGATGAGTGGCTCCAAGAAGCTCTGCTTAGTGTTGCAAACAGTTACCTAAAACTAGAGGACATCAGCATGGATTTGCAGGTAATGAAAAACTTTTAAAATGTTGCACTTAGGCTTCTTTTGAAATAAATGATATATTTTCTTTGCTACTGCTATGGGCTAATATAGCACACTATTTTTGCTTAGTTTGTATTCAGAAATATTGTGTTGTAGACAACATAGGTGAGAGTGAAACCTTCTAGATAAATTATTTATTTTAGTACCTGAATCATTCTGAATGAATATACATATGGTATATATTGTACAAAGATGAGCTGTCAGATAAATGATTTATCTACACAAGTGCTGTTTGACCTTGGGTAACCTCACTCTTGGCGTAACCCATGAGTGAAGTGTCCGAGGTCAAACAGCATGAGTGTAGATAAATCATTTGTCTGACATCTCACCATTGTATGTTACATTTGTGCAATAAGGGATGCTTTATGTCAATGCAGGGACATTTGCTTTTGACTGTTTTTTTTTAATGATAAGTTCTGTGACTTTTTGTTAACTTTCCTAGTGTAGGTCCACCTAGTGTAGTGGTTGCTATTAAATGAATCACCACTCGTTTTACAAATATTCTTGTGCTGAACAACTTTTTGCTCAAAGTACCATGCTGTCATTTTTTCGTTTTAAAGTAATTTACATTTGTTTTCTGCAAAAAGTGAAAACAAATTTAATTTTCTGGTGTTTTTTGCTAATCATAAAAAAAACTAAAAGGTATCTATGAATGAAAACCACTCATTTTGTAGATATTTTTGTGCTCAACAAATTTTGTGCTCACAGTACCATGATATAATTTTTCATTTTAGTGAAGTTATTCACAGTTGAATATGGGGGGGGGGTGATGTCACTACTATGTAGATATATGGTGATGACATCAATACTTTGTAGATGAATGGTGATGACATAACTACTGTGGAGATACATTTTATTTATTCAACGGCTGTGAAGATAAATGGATTTCTTCAATGGATTTTGTGCCCATTCCTATTGCATAAATTATATACAGCAATCTGGAAGCCCCATCAGAATATATTTTCAATTGGAATGGCCACTAAAGAACCCTAAGCCAATGGGAGTTCAGCCACCACAGTGCCTTGTGATCTCATAATGGCTTCTGCTCACTCAAAACAGAGCAGTGACATCAAACAGAATCAATTACATTTTCATAAACAGAACTAGTTTAAAAACTTTACAACTGAAAATATGTTCTATATATTATAGTGGCGCAGTAGCACCACTATAGTTAGGGTTGAGCAGAGGTTTCAATGTTAGACCTCAAACTTTTCACTTTAATAATTTTGCAATTGTTCAGTGAATTTGCACGAAATTTTGCATGTGCAGTCTTGTGTGGTAGATCACTTGACGTGCCAAGTTTTGTTTGTCAGATTTGTGGATTCCTAGCTACACATAGTGCTAAAACATTACAAATCTCTGTTTTTTTGTCATCTATTTTATTTGTCATCTTGCTGTACCCAGATAGTTTGGAATTATTTTGGTCTGACATTTTCTGGGTAGAAAGGGCTTACCTCACAGAAGTGCCGTTTGCTGGTTTGGTGAAAACATATTAATCTGTTCCAAAGTTATTTAATTTTAAAGTTTTGACTTCTGAGCATGCTCTGTTCAGACTTTTGGATGGCTTCCTGGAATGGCAAAATAATTTAGTCTCACAAAAAAGGATTCTTTGTTGTGAGGGACCAATCCTTTTTTGTGGGAAAAATTCCCTTTTCATGAGATGCCATCTTTGCACTTGAATATCTTCACAGCCATTCAGTGGCTTTGCATGAAATGTTGCATGCACAGTCTCAAAGGGTAGCTCTCTTTACCTGCAAAGTTTTCTTCTCGCTGCATGTGCAGATTCTGAGATACGGATAGCAAAAAATTAATAAAATGCCATTTTTTGCTGTTTGTTTTGTTATCATCTAGCACCCAGACAGTTTGGAATTTGGTCTGAAATTTTCAGGGTAGAAAGGGCTTGGCCCACAGATGTGCCTTTCACTGGTATGGTGAAGAAATATTAATTCATTACGAAGTTATAAGGATTTGAAATTTTGTTTCTGGGCATGCTCAGTAAAGACTTTTGGATAGTCATTTGATACCCTTCTGAGCGTGCTCAGAACCAAAATTTCAAATGCTTATAACTTGGGAATGGATTAATATTTTTTCACCAAACCAATGAAAGGCACCATTCGGCAGCATACCTTTTCTAGCCTGAACATTTCAGACTAAAATTCCAAACCATCTGGGCTGCAGGTGATGACAAACAAAAAGCAGGAAACCCCTAATTGTTCTAAAAACACACTATCCATGTCTTTGAATCCTCACATCTGACTGGAACGAAACTTAACAGATCAAGACACCTTGCCCCCCCCCCCAGACTATGCATGCAAAATTTAGTGCAATTCCCTTGAATGGGGGTGAAGCTATTAATCATAGCGGTGCGGTAGTGCCACTATAGTCAAGGCTAAGCAGTGGGTTCTGTGTTGAACCTCAAATTTCACACTTTGATATCTTTGCAACTGTTCAATGGAATTGCACAAAATTTTGCATGTGCAGTCTCGTGGGATAGATCTCTTGCTGTGCCAAGTTTCGTTCGGGTTGGATGTGCAAATTCTGAAAAGCAGATAGCAAAATAATGTAAAAAAAATCACTGTTTTTTGCTGTTTTTTTGTCATTGCTTTGTGCCCAAATGATTTGGAATTTTAGTCTAAAATTTTCAGGGTAGAAAGTGCTTGGCCCATAGATGTGCCTTTCATTGGTTTGATGAAAAAAATATTAATCCAGTCTAAAGTTCAAAATATTCGTATAAAGTTTTCATATGGGAACCATTTTTCAAATGATTTTTCGTCTGTTTTTTTTGTGTGGCCACCATCTTGTTGTTTTCTGTTTTCCCTTAAAAATCAGAATTTGGAAAACCACAAAAATGACATTCTGCAGAGCGACCAACACATATAACTTGCTTATCTGGGGCTCTAAGCTGGATTCTGCACTTAAATGTAGGAGAAATGCCCTAGACATGTTGTTTTTTAAGATTGTACATTTTTTTTGTGACTCATGATTTGGAAAAGGATTCTTTTTCATATCTCAAGTCATGAAAAAAGATCCTTTTTTGTGAGGGAAACATCATTTCTCACCCCAGAAATTCTCCAATATTCCTAACTCTTGCAGTATCCCCTTAAGACAATACTGCCCTGGAGAGAATGGAACATATGCTAATGAGTAGAATGCCATTAACTCATGCCATTTTCAAATGCTGCCTTGGCCAACTGCCTGTATTCTGATACCTCAGATGTTTCTCTCTGCCTGCAAGTCAAGACGCCCTGGAGATCTCTCCCTCTCACAGTCATTCCTGATATGTTTCTTCATTAAATACATTAGTGTTTCTTGATATTTTTCCATTTGCTGCTTTGGTTTATTGTTTATATATTTTAAAACCTTACTTTTGAGTGTATTTATATTTGATCTTCCTGAACATAAAGTCTCCACCACTCATTCACACTAATGGGATATGCGCTGGAGGCACTAGGACCCAGTGGGAGCGAACTTTTTTGCTAGAGGGTCGGTGTCAGAGATGGAGCTGCGAGGAGCGGCACCATGAGCCTCAGCTCATGCGGTAATGACTATCTCGGCGTCGACCCTCCAACCGCCTCAGTTCCTTTTTTCCCGCCGTCGAGTGCACCTCAATGACAACGTCGCTTGCCCGTCGGGAGTCAAACTTCAAACTAGCAGCTTAGTTTTTCAGTTTTTATTGTTTTGTAGTAATATCTCGAATAAGTATCACTTAGTTTATTTATTCTTAATTAAAGAAGAAGTCTCAGCCTACATTGACGGAGTTGACAATGAGTGGGTCAGGTGGCGGTAGGGAGAATTTGTATGAAAGCTGTTCAGTCAGCCGGGCTGGGTCCAGTCTGCCGCCTTCTCCGGAGGGGGGGTCTGACAACGGACAGTCCAATGCCCAAGGTGGTGGGTGGTCCCCTCGAAAGCATAAAAGTAAACGGTCACACTTTCGGCACCGTTCGGCCTCGAGCTCTTCTTCGACCCACAGATCGAGAAAGAGAAGGCATCACTCGAGGTCGCCCTCTGATATGTCTGCACGTAGACGGTCAGTTATTGGGGCTAGTTGCCGGTCTCCTCCTTCGGAGTCGCCAGTTTCTGTTTCTGGTAGCCGACGTCTTCGACATTGGAGCCCTTCCCCGCCCTCTGGTAGGTCTTCAGATGAGCAGTTTCATCAGTGGGCTGCTCTTATGGAGCAGTGGGCTTGGAGGTTAGTCCAGCTGCCTGACCCAGTCACTCAGGGGCCTTCGGGCTTCTTGGGAGATCAGGTAGGGCGGTTAAACCTCCCTAGTTGCGCGGTGCCATCTTCGGTGCCGTCAACTCTGCGTTTAGGTGTCCCCCCCCACATGGCTGCGGTGCAGGGGGCCACACCGATGCCTTTATGTCCTGGTATTCATCCTTCTTTCTCCTCAAATCCTGTTTTTCAGAGTCTTGGGATGTTTTCGATGCCCTCGGCGTCGATGGCATGCTTGGCGCCATCTTCGGCACTGATGCATCTGTTGGCACCGTCCTCAGCACCGTTGACTTTCTCGGCGCCGTGTGCCTCTTCGGCACTGTTCTCAGCGCCATGCGCTTCGTCGGCGCTGTGTGGCTTGTTGGTGCCGTGCGGCCTCTAGGCGTGGACTTCAATGCCATCTGACTTTTCAGCGCCATGTGGCTTCTCAGCGACCTCCGGCCTCTCGGCGCCATCTTCAGCGCCATGTGGCTCTTCGGCGCCGTACTTGTTTTCAGCGCTGTGCGTTTCTTCGGCGCCGAGGCCAGTTAGGACGTCATCCAGCCCTCAGGACTCCTCTTTTAACCCTTTTCCTTCCTCATTTCCTACTGATTTTCACTCCTTTCCTGTCCATACAGTCCCTCCTGGACTGTCAGGAGATGACATTGAGCCTGACCCAGACCGGGTGATGATGTGGAAGGAACAGGATCCATTCCTGCTGCAGAACCTGTGGTCGAGGACTTGTCTTTTAAGTCTCTGCTGAAAAACTTGAATTTCACTCTTTCTCTCCAAACTACAGATATCGATCCTGGGAAACTGTTAAGACTCCAATACCTCCATGTTCCGGAGATCCCTATGGATTTGACTCCTCCGGTACAGCCCTCCTTTGAGACGCTGTCTCAGATGGTATGGAATAATCCTGCTCTCATTCCTTCAGTGGCTAAGTCCATAGACAGGAAATATGCTGCTCCAAAGGATCGAACCATTTTGGCATACCAAGCCTTTGCGGATCCTATTGTAGTCTTGGCAGAGAATGATAAGATCATCCTTCCCCAGACTACTACAGCTCAACCTATTAACAAAGAGTCTCGTAAGAGAGGCACTTTAGGTAAGAGAGTCTTTGCTGCTTCCACCCTAGGTATGCGTACTGCCAGCTACCAAGGCTATTTCTCTCAATATGAGTATATCCTTTGGCATTCGCGCAAACAAATGGTTGAAGCTCTACCGGAGTCAGACACTAATTCAGAGCTTCAAACCATAACCAGGGTATCGAGTCCAACAACCAGCTGGTTAAAGCAGCTATGGATGCTTTCGATACTGCTTCCTGAGCGGCGGCGGGCATTTGTACCCGCCGTCATTCCTGGCTGCGCACTTCAGGTTTCACAAATGATGCACAGCAGCAGGTAATGGTGTTGCCTTTCGATGGTGTGTATCTCTTTGGCCCTCAAGTAGAACAGGCTATAGAGGCTACACAAAAGACTAGGTCAGCCATTAAATTTGCTCGACCTCCTCCTGTCCCCTCTCGAGGGGATGTTAATAAACGCCAGTTTCATAACCATCAGTCTTTTCGAGGCAAAGGCAGGGGAAGTTTTAATAAAAACCAAGGCCCCCAGCCTCAAAAGAAAATGCAGCAGAAGGCGCAAGGACCCAAAATGCCCAGTGCCGCCTTCTGAGTTGTTGGCCCAAGTCCCACCTCAGCTGCCCGAGGTGGTCTCTTCCTCAGCGTTGGGAGGTCATCTGACTCACTTCTACAGTCAGTGGAAGTCCATAACATCAGACAAATGGATCCTCCGGATAATCCACGAAGGGCATTCCCTCAATCTTTTGGAGACCCATCCAGATCGTTCCCCCAGACGACAGCCCAGGCTGTCAGCTCTTCAGTCAGATCTTCTCACCTCCGAGATACAGGGCCTTCTGAATAACAGGACAGTGGAAGTAGTTCTGCTGGATCAACGGAATGCAGGGTTCTACTCCCATTACTTTCTGGTTCCAAAGAAAACGGGGGGCATGCGCCCCACTTTGGACCTCAGGAAACTAAACAAATTCCTTCCCAAAGAGAAATTCAAAATGATATCTCTAGGAACCCTGTTACCTTTGCTTCATCAACACGACTGGTTAGCCTCCTTGGACATGCAGGATGCTTACCAGCACATTCCTATTCACCCAAAGCATCACAAATACCTAAAGTTTATGGCTTTGGGACAGCATTATCAGTTCAGAGTCCTGCCCTTTGGGCTATCCTCGGCGCCGCAAGTTTTTACAAAGTGTTGTGCAATTCTCGCAGTGCATCTCAGAAAAATCGGAATACAGGTGTTCCCATATCTGGATGATTGGCTTCTAGCAAGCCCGTCCAGACAGGGAACTCTAGACACCGTAGCCATGGCTTCACACTTTCTCATGTCCATGGGAGTCCTGCTAAACCTCAAAAAATTGCAGCTGCAGCCCTCCCAGAGGCTCCTTTTCATAGGAACTCTTCTGGACACCTCCTGTGTGAAAGCATTTCTTCCAGAGGACAGGAGGAGCGATATCCTTCAGATGACCCGATACATCGGAGAGAGCAGCTCGGTTTCAGCTCTCTCGGTGCAACGGATGCTAGATCTCATGGCATCCTCGGTGTTCACTGTACCCCTAGCACGCCTCCACATGAGAACCTCTCAATGGATGCTCAGTACTCAGTGGTCCCCGACCACTCACCCTCAGTCGTATCTCATCAAGGTGACAGAACCTCTAAAGAGATCACTCACCTGGTGGTCGCAAGAGGACAATCCTCTGGAAGGATATCCCTTTGCTCCTCTGGATCATCAGATTTCCATTACTACAGACGCGTCCCTGATGGGATGGGGAGCTCACTGTCAGACTCTCCACACTCATGGTACTTGGACTCAGGATGAATCCCAGCTTCACATAAATGTCTTGGAAATGAGAGCCGTCCTTTATGCAGTCCGGGCTTTGAAGGAAATTCTCTGTCACAAGAACATTCTCCTTCAAATGGACAACAAAGCAGTGATGTATTACATCAACAAGCAGGACGGTGCTCACTCTTACCCCTTGTGCAGGGAGGCGATGAGGGTGTGGGAATGGTGCTTGGAGCACAAGGCTCTAATTCATGCGGTCTATCTGCTGGGAGTGCAGAACAAACTGGCAGACCGTTTCAGCAGAACAGAGACAGATCCTCACGAATGGTCTCACGACTCAGCCATAGCTCAGTCACTATTCACAGAGTGGGGAACCCCAGACCTGGACCTTTTTGTTTCCCCACTCAACACAAAACTGCCTCTCTTCTGCTCCAGAAATCCAGGGCCTGGCATTTTCTTTCAGGATACGTTCAGGCGGCGATGGACAAAACTTTCTATATGCCTTTCCACCTCTTCCTCTAATTCAGAGAGTACTTCTCAAATTTGAGTCCCAGGGGGACAAAATGATCCTCATTGCTCCCTTCTGGCCTCAACAGATATGGTTTCCACTACACAACAGTATGTCGGAAGCTCCTCCAAAACCGCTTCCCCTTCAGACGAACCTTCTGACTCAGGTGCCTGTGGTCCATCCCAACCTGAGATCGCTTCACCTTCACGCTTGGCTTCTGAAGAGATAGAAGTGAACAGGTTCAATGTCTCTCACAGGGTTTCAGATATTCTTCTGGCTGCGCGCAAGCCAGCCACTAGGAAAACTTACACAGCCAAATGGAAGTGTTGTTCTCTCTGGTGTACAAAATCCTCTTTGAACCCCTTTTCCTGCCCACCAGATAAAGTTTTAGAGTACGTCTTAGACCTCTCAAATTCAGGTCTGCAATACTCTACAGTTAAGGTTCACCTTTGTGCCATTTCAGCTTAACATGTGCCAGGACTTTCCTTGTCACTGGCTCAGTTACCTGTGGTTAAGAAGTTTCTTAAGGGAATTCTGCATGCCAGACCTCCTTAAGACATCCGGTCGCAGTCTGGGACATTAATCTTGTGCTAGACATGCTCACTCAAAAACCTTTCACGCCTCTAGCTACCTGTGAGTTAAAATTTCTCACTTGGAAAACGGCCTTCCTAGTGGCCATTACCTCAGCCTGCTGGGTCTCTGAGATACATGCCCTAGTCACAGACCCTCTGTATACTGTGTTTCATAAAGACAGAGTAGTTTATAGGACCCTTCCTAAGTTTCTCCCTAAGGTTGTTTCAAGAATTCCATCTAAACCAACCTTTGGTCCTTCCTACTTACTTTGCGAACTTCCAAAATGAAGGAGAGCGTTCTCTTCATTCCTTGGATGTCAAAAGAGCTTTGAGTTTCTGTCTAGATAGAACAAAAGACTTCCACAAAGCTCAACAACTGTTTGTTTCCTTCAGCGAGACCCGGCTGGGTCAACCTGTTGCTGTCAGATGTATTTCAACATGTCTGGTGGCATGCCTTCGCCACTGTTATTCCATGGCGTAGGTTAAGCTGGAATGCAGAGTGTACGCTCACTCTACTAGAGCAGTCACGGCATCCCTAGTGGAAATCCACAATGTGCCCATTGCAGATATTTGCAGTGCGGCTACCTGGAGCTCAGTGCATACTTTCGTCCAACACTATGCCCTGGATGTCCATGCCAGGTGACATCTTTCTTTCGGCAGAACCATCCTTAATGGACTCCTGTCCTAAAACTGTGAGCTCTTGGTCTCTCCTGCCTCCCTCTTGGGGGATTATTAGCTCGGTACTCTCCCATTAGTGTGAATGAGTGGTGGAGACTTTATGTCCAGTAAGATATGGAAATTACGTACCTACCGTAATTCTTGATCTTCTTGGACGAGTCTCCACTACTCACTCACATGCCCACCCTCCATCCCCCGAGCTCACCTCTGTTGTTGGTCTTCACTCCCTCAATTTTTAGGCTGTGAAGACTTCTTTGTTGACCCTTCTTACGGGTCATCCGGACTATTTTATGTCCAGTTATTTAGATTAGGCTATCCTTCTAGGTTAGTTACACTGCACCTCCTCAGAAAAAAAGGTACTGAGGCGGTTGGAGGTTCGACGCTGAGATAATCATTACCGCATGAGCTGAGGCTCGCAGTGCCACTCCTCGCGGCTCCATCTCTGGCGCCAACCCTCTAACAAAAAAGTTTGCTCCCGCTGGGTCCTAGTGCCTCTGGCACAGATTCCATTAGTGTGACTGAGTGGTGGAGACTCGTCCAAGAAGAGCAAGAATTACGGTAGGTACGTAATTTCCATTTTTCGGTTCCTCGCGGTTCACAGGGACCAGAGGGGAACCGAGATTTGTTTAAATTTAACTGCAGTGTTTATGTAGCGTTCCAGTTACTGTTTGGGTTATTTTTATTTAATTTTTACTTTATTTTGGGGTATTTTGAACTGAGTTTATCAGTTTCTTTACCCTGGTTCCCAGTTTCCAAACCGACCGCAACTGAGGAGTTTTAATATTTTTCTGAGCTCTAGAACCGACCGTAACCCATATCTTTGGTATATTTACTGTTTGCTGTTCCTGTTTTCTTCAGAGTTATCTTGAAGATGTCAGAAAAACCTAAGAAAAAAACAGGACCCCCGGGGTTTAAAACTGTATTAAATGTTCTGAAGTGTTTGCCAAGGCAGATAAAAATGACTTTCGTGTTATCTGTCTTGGACAACAATATCTTACTGTTGATTGTGATATTTGCAAGTCTTTCCCCCAAATGACGCCTGAAAAACAGCAGGAAAGGCTGCAAAGAAATTGGAAAAGGGTGCCATGGGCTCTGTCCAGTCCTCACCATTGAAAGCTGCAGGTAAAACCGCTAAGGCGTCTCATACCACCCCTGATATGGGTGAAAACCCTGGCAAAAGAGGCATTGAACTGGCTGACTCCCTGGTGCCTGCAAAGAAATTAAAAAAGACTAAACACATTAAGACCCCTGCTGGAATGCAACAAGGGACTACTACAGTGTTTGCCAGTATGCCTTCGCCTGATGACATTACACAGGCTTTAAAAGTTATACCAGTGCTGCAGGGCTTGATCCCCCCTCAGCCAGCTGCTTAAGCCCTGACAAGGCAAGCAACTACCTCTGTTCCCCATCCACTCCTGGAACAATTGGAGTAAGATGAACAAGACGAGTTTGAGGTAGATGAGGGTATTGAACCTGATGTCTCCCCTGAACAGGAGTTTGGTTCACCCTCTAGACCTACTGAGGATTATTCCTCACATTTTTCATTTGTCAGAAAAATCATGGAGATTTTAGATCTTGCAATCACTGAGGAGGTGCAAGATGAGAAGAAGCTGAGTACATGGAGATGATGGGGTTGACACCCACTAGAAAGTTGTTACTCCCTCTGTACAGGTTTTTCAGGAAAGAAATTATGGCTATACATCACATGCCTAATACTGTCTCCCCCATTGACAAATCTGACAAAAAGTATCAGCTGAGCCAGCCCGCTGGCGCAGGGGCAGAGTGCCATCCTGAGGCGCCGATGACCCAGGTTTGGGAACGGTTCCAGACGTCGGAAGGGCCGGCCAGGGGAGAAGGATTGAGCATGAAGCAACTGCTCTCCTTCTCCGGGGGGAGAGGGCTTGAGTGTCCGGTGCACTACGGACACCCAGCAGAGGCCGGGTGTACCGCAACGCTGGTGCCAGTATGTTGTTGGGGCAGACGCTGGCTGTCATTGCATGTCCCCGCCCCATATAGGGGGGAAAAATTGCAGCCGGGCCCGCTTCCATGAAGCCTCACCTCTGGCTTCAATTAGCCACCTAGCCGGCTCTCCCAAGATAGTCACTAGGATTGCAGCACCTATGGGGAGAGGGTGCCGTGACCCTACCCCCTGGAGGGCAAGTCAGAGGTGCTGAGGAGAGCGCAGCTGATGTAGGAGGTGGGATCCTGGAGATCTGTGACCGAGGCAGATGCCGGTGGGTGGCTGCAGCAAAAAGAACAAAAAAAAAAAGTTTCAGCTGGACAGGGCAGGCACTGAGTTTCTTTTTATTCACCCTGACCACAAGGGTATAGTTCAGCAGGCAGCCTGTGAAAGGGCTAAGGTGCCTCTGGCTTCACACCCTCCTGAAAAGGATTCCAGAAAATTGACAGCATGGTGAAAAAAAAGGCTTCCTGTCTGCTTCTTTAGCAATCAGACAAGCCAACTATTAGGTCTATGCAGCCCAGTATCGGAAATCCTTATGGCACTCAGTACTGGCTATGTCAGAGAAGGATCCATCCAGCATTTTCCTCAGACCTAGCTGATGCTGCTAGATTAGGTCTGGAAGCCTCTTAATATCAGTTTCAAATAGCAGCAGATACTAATGACACTGCTGCCAGGTGGATGGCTGGCACAGTAGCCCTAACGAGATTTGCCTGGCTTAGGGCCACTAACCTGACTCAGGATCCCCAGGCTACAGTGTCAGTGGCTCAGCAGGTATAGCATACTTGCCTCTGAGGCTGGGAGATCAGAGGGCTGTGGGTTCAGTTCTCATATCTGGCACTTTAATATCCCAGTACTGACACTGTAGTGCAGCATGAGAGGGGTGCTGCACTTCTGAGGTGCCATCTTTCGGATGAGACGTTAAACTGAGGTCCCATCTGCTTAGATTGGTGGTAGTTCAGGTGGATGTTAAAGATCCCATGGCACTTCTTGAAAAGAGTAGGGGAATTTTGTTTATTAAAGTCAAATAAAGAATCTCAAGATCATAAGTTTAAACTATAAAAGAAAAAATAAAACAAATACAGAAATACAAAGAAAAAATAAATAATATTCAAGTAACAGGTACATCATTATCTGTAATCCACATTAAATTTCTCCAAGTTCGATTTATAAACTCTGCTGTCTGCTTTGATTTTTCAGCATAATAAATATTTTGAATATCTGAAGATACCTTCCCTATTAATTCATCATGTAAAATCAGTTTTTGTTGCAGCATAAATAAACATCTGATGTTCCAAATATACCATTTTATAACAGAAAAAATAACATGTAATGTATCATGATCCCATTTTGCCCAGCAGTTATCATAAACTCCATAAATCAAAACGTCATCTCATTGTTTTCAATATAGGCATATTCCAGTGATTTGCAAAAGTCTCCCAAAACTTTGTCATATATGAACAAGAGAAAAATAAATGTTCCATAGTTTCCAATTTAGCTATATAACTTAGTCTAGAACACAATCGGTCCTCTTTCATTTTATGTTTTTGGTTTGCTTTTACATTTAATTTTTCATGGCAGCATGACCATAAAATGTCCTTAAATTTAAGTGGCACTCTCTGACAAGTGTTTAAATGGAGAACTGAAGACTGAAATGCTGGAGGACATAAAGAAAAAGTTATATCTTTTGTAAAATAAGTCTCCTGAATTATATGATATCTCATTTTCTTTGATTTAGTAATGAACATTAAAGGCGTAACCACCCATTTATTTAATTTAACAAACACTTATCTATAATATAAAGGAGCAAATGTAATAGTTCGAAAAACTCTTTGAGTACCTTCGACCCACCCTGGGAACCACATTACCAATTTTTCTAAAAATAAAGTAGACCACACTGAAGGCATTTTGAGAAATGGTGGCTTTACATTAATAAATAAAAAATGAGCATACAAAAAAACTACAGGGTTAACCATATTCAGTCCACCCTGTTTCGTACACCAATATAAAATGTTTCTTTTTAATGGATTTAGCCTACTCCCCCATACTTCAGTAAAGAAAATACTTAACAATGTAGTTTCCCTTTCTTTCAGGGGCAGAAAAACTGCAAAAACATAAAGAAAGATCGGAAGCAAATAGTTTTTTTTATCAAATAAACTCATTTCATCTTATTCATAGTAAATCTGTTCCAATTTCCCACCATTTCCCTACCCTGTTGAAGCTGTACATCCCAATTATATAGATTATGTCTCCCGAAATCAAAGTTTATACCTAAGACATTAATAGGACCCGTAACAACGGGAACTCCTACAATATTATCCACAAAATCCTGACATAAACCAGCTCTCTTACATTTACTTTTTTGTTTATTTAAATAAATCCCAGAAGCCTGACCAAAAACCTCACAAACTTGTATAGCAGTGTGAACATCCTCAGGAGAATTTAACAAAAGACATAAGTATCTGCATAGGCCACTGCAGTAATTGACAAAGGTATAGAAGAAATAGAGAAGTAAATAGACGTCTATCATTCAAGATCCGCAATAAGGGATCTGTACTAAAAACAAATAACAAGGGACTTAAGGGACATCCCTGTCGTACCCCTTTATGTACCGGAATCATTGGTCCTAAAAACCTGTTTACTAAGGAATGAACAGCTGCTGTATGATATACAAGCCTCAACCAAGAAATAAATTTTACAGGCACACCATATTTTTCCAATATTAACCACAAAAAATCATGATCCACAGAGTCAAAAGCCTGTTTTTGATCTAAAGATACCAGCCATCCTGACACTAGTCCTAAAGACCCTGATTCAAAAATTTCTCTTGGCAAAAGTAATATATCAGTCACTCTTCTACCCGGGATTGCGCAGAATTGCCATACTGAAACAACATACTGAGCGAGACGGGAAAGTCTAGCATTCAAAATTTTAGTCAAAATTTTGAAATCAACATTTAAAAGACAGATGGGCCTCCAGTTTCCCAAATATTTCTTATCACCTTTTTTGAACCAAAAAATAGTGATACCAGTCGACATATCTAAAAGAAAACCAGACACCCTAAGTAAATAATTAAAGACCTGTGCTAATTCTTCATCAGTAACAGAAATTATTAATTTATAAATTTCTACAGGAATGCCATCTATCCCAGGTACTTTACCCTTAGTAAATGTATTAACTGTGGCAATAATTTCTGTAGCAGAAATCTCTTGTACCAGACAATCCAGTTCTTCCTGAGGAGTATCTGGAATACTAATGGACTGAAAAAGAGAGAGAAAGGCTGCTAAATCAGTGTGTTGTTTTGTGCACTGTTGCTGTTAAAATCTTAAAACTGCCATCAAAATATCTGAAGGAGAAGTGACAGTATTATGTTGTTCATCCCACACGGCCTCCATTTTCTTATTTTGAGTTCTAAATTTACAAGTTAAAAAGGACAAACCGAATCCAAATTCCCTTTAGTGCCAAATTGTTGTTGCATTTGTAAAGATTCTGTCTGTTTGTCATGAAAAAGTTTCATTTCTGCTTGTAATTTAGAAATCTGATCAGCAAAATTATGTTTAATAGTCTGTGCTAAACTCATCAAACGTTGTAAATGTTTTCTACAGTACTGATACTGTATCTTAACCTCTGGTCATCTCTATGCTGTTTGCTTACTGAACGTAACAAGACACCTAATACAAATTTAATATTATCCCACCAAAGCATGGGATTGTCAAAAATATGAAATAACGTTTTCTGATCACAAATAAGATATAAAATTTGGTGAACTACAGATGTCGTGTTCAACAAAGTCGTATTAAACTTCCATAAACCAGGACCATTCTGAGGTGTTGCCTCTCCAATAAACATCACAAGTTCTTTATGATCCAAATATTCTACTGATTCTGTGGACATAAATGAAACAGACGTACCTTTACTAATAAAGAAAAAATCTATATGACTAGCATGGGAACCATGTTGAAAAGTCAGATCTCTTTTATGGGTATAAGAAAAATAAGCATCACATAGATTAGTTGTCTGTAAGGTAGATAAAAAATAGAATCAGAAAAAATGTTATTTGTAAGAATATCTTTACCCCTATCTTGTTTAGTAAGCCCACAATTAAAATCACCCCCCAAATCACATTTTGAGAAGAAAATAAATATGTTTTAATTAATTGAAAAGTTTCCACTCTTGCTGCTTTGGACTGTGGTGCATAGACATTAATCAATCAATAATAAATGCCATCAAAAACAAAATCTGATAACAGTACCCTACCAGGTAATAGGTCCAATAATTTGATTATCTTAACCTGCACAGAAAATAAAATCCCAAGTCCCGAACATGGCTCTAAACCCATAGACCAATAAGAAGGACCCCTATACCATTTAGTTTGAGCCTATGTAATTTCTAGTAAAGTATGTAATCTGGTATCTTGTAGTAAAAAAATCTCAGCCTTAGTAAACAGAAGATGCGAAAAGAAGCTTCCTCGTTTCTTTTTATTTTTAATGCTATTAACATTAATGGTGATAAGTTTTAATGAAGACCCCAGCAGAAAATGTCTTAAGGAGGTTTACGACTGGACTTTCTTACCTTTACTCCTTTTTTCTTTGATTTACATTTCATCATAGGCTCCTGATTTGCACCCTCATCACCCTTTTCACTATAATCTGAATCAGAGCATGCCTCCCTTTGGTTCAAATCTTCTGAAGAACACTCAGACTCAGGGCCAGAAACTGGTATTGATTTAAAAAGCAGTTGAAATCTGTTAGAAGTCCTAATTTCGGAGATTTTATGTACTTTTGGAGCAGGCTGCTGCCAGGTACGTCTCCTGGTAACTCTCCTCCCAGTTTCCACTAAAGATGCAGAAACCGTGGTATGTGAAGGGATGGGGGGGGGGCATATCATGCTTAACCACTGCAGTAGCATCTACCAAGGGTGTAGTTTGAATAATGGGAGATAGTAACTCATCAATAGGCTCATCACTGATAAGTGCAACCGCTGCCACTACCTTTTTCAAAGGAGCAGAAGGAATCTCATCTTGAATATTCTCAAAAACCATATCTTGCTCAGGAGGCACTATAATATGGTCAGACCTAGGCTTGGAAATTGGTGGAGCACATTTTCTCTGTGCTGTCGCAACCAGTAATCGTTGCTCTTCACTATCACCAGACCCAGTTTGTCTATGAGCAGCTTTACTACAAGTATTGTAAGTGTGTCCTGTTGTACCACAAAGATTGCAGATTAATTCATTAACACACTGCCAGTTTAAATGTCCTAGATGTCCACACAAAGAGCATTTTACTTTATCACAAACATTACTAATGTGCCCTATATCCCCACATTTATAACAACTCTTGGGTTGACCGGAGTAGAAAAGCACACCTCTATCTCCCCCACAAAAAAAGAGTTAGGTAAATGCTGTATCTCGCCATCAATAACCTGTAGAATAATTTGGACTTGCCAACCACCTGTCCAGATGTTTTCAGAATCGAAAATTGCCTCAGGATGACCTAAGACTGTGCATCTTTGTTTTAGTCAGTACATTAAATCAGTAACACTGACTCCTTCATTACGAAAAAGAACAGTGATCATTTTCTGCGCTGGCTTTGATAAAGGAATAACATCAAATGCTACCCATAGTGGAGTATTTTTAGCAATATTATATCGTGCCCAAAATTTATCCAGACCAGCTTGTGATTTAAAGCTAACGTCAAATATTTTTTCACCAGATACATGAATAAGAGCATAAAGCTCAGTCGCTGAAAATTTTAAATCATCTTTCAATACCTTTCTCCATACAAACACTCTATCTGGAAATATATCAAAACCTCCTTTGTAAATCAATCTATCTGCATTATGCCTTTTGGCATGGAAGACTTTTTTTTTTTTTGAAGCATACGGTCTGTCATTCGAGTCCTCCCCCCCATTTCTTCTTTGTCTACCAGCTTCAGTTCCACCATGTCCAGAATCACCACGACTTCTAGTAGAATGATCCAAAGTTATATTTCCATCTTCTACCATGATACCAGTGACATTTACTGCAGATTTTGTACGGTCTTGCAAGGTGGTTTTAAACTATAAGCGTGGATTTTGAGTCAATGCAAAATCAGAAGGTAATGAGTCAGAAAACACAAGGTTTTGTCCCCCATCAGTTCCCGAAGAATGTACACTCGAAATAGAACTTACTCCTGACTGAAGGCCCTCTCTGGGAAGACTAACACCCAGAACTTTCACTGGAGCAAAACCTGAGGTCCATTGATCAGTTGTAGGTAAACGAACCCAGCCAGCAGCTTGCAAAAAACTTTCTACCGTCCAAGTTTCATTAAGATCAAAATCTGAGTCTGCCCAGAAAGCAGAATCAGCAGATGATTTTTTGTGTGACTTTTCATTAGACGCTGAAAATGAAAACACTGTAGTTTTAGTTTGGTCAGAAAAAGAAGATTGAAAAACAACCAGGCATTGTTGGGCCAGTACCGCTGAGTGGTCGTTAAGGATAGTCTCAGAGGGAGTGTTTTGGGATGGCTCTTGACAACTCCCGCCAGTTGCCATTTGTTCGCCCAGTTCAGAGACAGGAAAGTCCACATTTTTAGCACTTTCATCCTGCAGTATTAAAGTTCTTGTATTTTCTGTAGGTGTAATAGGTGGTGAAACTATAATCTGAAGTGGCTTTACCGTTGCAGAAAACTGTGGAATATTTTTCGCAGAAAGTGCATGTCCATCTGACAACTCTATAGAAGGATCATTCCATTGCCAGAAGTAGATTCATCTGAGAAAAGACCTTCTGCATCATAAAAGGTTTCTGCTTCATAGGAATCAAGTAATACCGGAGCCTGCAACTCCCCAGTCTTCTCCATGACCTACTCCTAGCACACACAGGTACCAACTGACTCACAGACAGCCAGTCCCCCTACCTGAGAATAGGGGAATTTCCCCTGTGTCCTGGCCAAATTTCCCTCATTCGCTAAAAATACCACCAACAGCTTAATCTGGTTCAAGGTCAGTTGGCATTCATCTGTATCCCCCTCCCCCTGGGTTGTTTCTGAAAATAGGCAGGATTTGTCTAGTGCACCTACCCGGTCAACAAAAACTAAATAAATAAATAAAAGGCCATGGATTTTCCTCTGGAGAACAACTCCTTGTTTGGTGAACAAACAGAAGATTACATGAAAAAGGTAGATGACTGTAAAACCACCTTTAGAAATAATTCAGCAAAGGAGAAGCCCACCCCCTCTTCCAGGCTCTATGGAAGGGGAGGTAAGGGTAGGTCTACATACACCAGACCTTTTTACCAGGCCCAAACTGTACATCAACAACTGCAATGCCACCTCCGAGCGGCTGGCTATTACAGGGGTAGGGGCAGAGGGGTTCCAGGCATGGCTCCCAGGCTGGCCAAACCCAGCCTCAAATGAAACAGAACCCCTTACTCCATTCATCAGGCTGCCTCCCAAGTACCTGTAGGGGAAAGACTGACTCATTACTTCCCTGCTTGGAAGAACATTACCAAAGACAGGTGGGTCCTGGAAGTAGTGGGTCAGGGTTTGTCTCTAAGTTTCATATCCTTCCCTCACTTAGGAACAAGAATGTTCAGAGCAGTTTCAGTCTCAGAAAGAGAGCTACTAGAAAAGGAGGTACAGGCCCCGCTCTTATCCAGAATAACAGAACTGGTACCCCCCCCCCCCGCAAAAGGAAGGGTTTTTTACTTAGAGTACTTCTTTACTGCAAAGAAAAGTGGGAGTGGTGGCCTATTTTAGACCTCAGACTGTTAAACAGGCACTGGGTCAAACCCAGGTTCAAGATGGTCACATTGGCAATGATTCTACCAGCTCTACAAAAAGGAGACTGGCTACCCTCCTTGGATCTAAAAGACGCATATTTCCACATTCCGGTAGGGGAGTCTCACAGAAAATGTCTAAGATTCAGACTCCCTTCAGGGCACTACCAGTCTCACATCAGCACCAAGAGTGTTTGTAAGGTGTCTGGCAGTTGTGGTGGCTCACCTAAGAAGGTTAGGTATCTCAGTATTTCCCTACCTGGACGATTGGCTGGTCATGGGAAAGTCTCCCCAGCAGGTAAGGGAGCATCTGCAGGAAACTCAGGACCTGTTTACAGTCTCTGGATTCCTGATAAATGTGAAAAGGTCAGTCCTGCTCCCTGTGCAAACACCACAATTCATAGGGGCAGAACTGAACACCATAGTGGGAAGAGCTTACCTACCTCAGGAATGGGTAAGCAGCATCCCACAGCTGGCTGGCTCATTCAAAATGAATAGGCCAAAAACAGAAAGACAGTTCTAACCCCAGTAATGCTCAGGTATTCATAACTTTCTGCAGTAGGCCTTCTAGGTAGGGCTGCCCAGAGAGAATAGAACACGTGCCAATGATGTAAAACTTTGCACGTGGGAACTTTTCAAACACTTCCTCTACTAACTGCCAATGTTCTAAATCTCTTCAGATTTTTCTCTCTGCCTGAAAAGTCTGGTCGCTTGGAGTGCCATTCATCCCACTTTCTCCTGCATGAAGAAAACTTCATTATATATACTTAAGTATAATTTTATTTTCATTTGCTGCCTCTATTAGTTGTAGTTTGTTGTTAAATCTTAGTATTAGCTGAAATTTATTGTTTTTCCCAGTTCCTCTCAGTTCAGAATAACCATGGGGGAACTGGGTTAGTTTAGTTAATAGTCGGGGGGGGGGTTCTGACTAAAAAACCCTTAATTCTAGTTATTTTGAATTAAAAAACATTATTTTTGTAACTGATAACTTTGGTTGCTGAACCGCTAATCCCAGTTCGGATTTCTTTCATTGGTTCGGTTCACCCGGTTCCCTTTCAGTTCCGGAACCGACTGCAACCACTTACATTTAAAAAAAAAAGTCTTTTTGTTTAGCAGTTGTTGTTTTTCTCCTTTCTGGACATCATGCCGGAGAAACCTAAAAAGAAAACCGGTGAGCCCGGTTTCAAAAACTGTGTACATTGTGAGGACGTGTTTGCAAAAGCAGACAAACATAATTTATGTGTGGCTTGTCTGGGTTGCAACCATTTAAATGAGGAATGTGATATCTGCAAGACATTCCCAGAAAAAACAGTCAAAAAATGCCTTGAATGGCTCAAGAAGAAACTTCCTTATCCTAGGGGTCCCTCTAGCTCTGACCAGCCAATACCCCCTCTTAATGTGGCTGAAACTACAACTGTTACCTCTGCCCCTGAGATGGGTGAAAAAGGTACTAAGAGGTCCAATGAAGTGGCTGACTCCCGGGTTCCCTCAAAAAGAACTAAAAAGTTAAAAAACACAGAATCCTCACCTTCCAAACTGGGGACTTCTTTGTCTGGCCAAACTATGCCTTCGGCTCAAGAGATTGCCCAGGCTTTTAAAATTATACAGGCCTTGCAGACTATTATTCCTCCTCAGCAGCCTCCTGCCCCTTCTCCGGGTCTCCAGGCTGGCAGCACTGCAAAATCTTCTTTCTCTGAGGAAGTTTATGAAGAATTTGAGGAGGATGATGGGGAGCCCACAGAGCCTGAGGTGTCCCCTGAACAGGACTTTGGCTGTCCCCCAAGAGCCTCTGAGGACTATTCTTCTCATTTCACATTCGACAGGAAGATGGCTGATACCCTGGACATCACCACTACTGAGCATATAGGAGATGAGGAAGAAGTGGAATATATGGAGATGATGGGGCTGACACCCACAAAAACTCTCCTTCTTCCAGCAGGTGAATTCTTCAAGAAGGATGCTTTAAAGCTCCTTTAAACTCCTAATTCCATTCCTCTCCTTTATAAGAGTGGATAAGAAATACCAGATGGATAGGGAGGAAGCAGATTTCCTCTTGTCCCATCCTGACCACCAGGGGGTAGTGCAGCAAGCTGCATGTGACACGGCTAGGGTCCCTCTGTCCTCTCACCCTCTGGACAAGGACTCTAGGAAAATTGACAGCGTGGCCAAGAAGGTGTACCTGTCAGCCTCCTTGGCCATCCACCAGGCCAACTTTCAAGCCTATGCTGCACAGTACCAAAAATCACTGTGGCAGTCAGTTTTGGCCATGGCTCAGAAATCCCCCTCACCCCCATCAGAAGATTTGTCTGAAACCGCCAGGTTTGGGTTAGAGGCGGCTATGTTTCAGTTCCAGATGACTGCTGATACAAATGATACTGTAGCCAGATGGGTGGCTAACACTGTGGCACAGAGGAGCTTTGCTTGGCTTAGGGCCAAGAGACTTACTCAGGACACACAGTCTAAGGCACTGGATTTCCCTTTAGAGAGTAGCTCTCTTTTTGGGGAATCCACAGTGGCTTATATGAAGAAGGTGGATGAGTACAAGGCCACTTACAGAAGCAACTCTGCAAAAGGGAGAGCTTCACCACCTACCAGGCCTTATGGAAGGGGAGGCCGGGGCAGGTCTTTTAATACCAGGCCCTTCTTCCAACCAGTGGCCTTACCCCAGCACCGGCAGTATCTACAGCAGGGATACCTCAAGGGCAGGGGTAGAAGGGACTCCAGGCGAGGGTCCTAGACTCAGCCTCAGCCCCAAACTAAGCAGACCCCTGAGGCTCAGGCCACCTCCTCCCCCACTGTCAGAGGCAGACTGTCCCACTTCCTCCAGGCTTGGTTGAACATCACCACAGACAAGTGGGTCCTGGAGGTGGTGGGTTAGGGTCTGTCTCTGGATTTCAAATCCCTTCCTTCTCAAAAGATCAGGGTTTTCAGGTCACCCTCCCTAGCAGAAAAAACACTGCTATTGGAAGAGGTTTGAAACCTGCTACTGATAAAAGCAGTGGAACCTGTTCCAACCCCTCTGAGAGGAAAGGGTTTCTATTCCAGATACTTCCTAACCACAAAGAATAGTGGAGAGTGGCGGCCTATATTGGATCTCAGAGCTTTAAACAGGCACCTGAAGAAACCAAAGTTCAGAACAGTAACCTTGGCTTTGATTTTGCCAACACTCCAAAAAGGAGATTGGTTGGCATCACTGGACTTGAAAGATGCCTATTTCCACATCCCCATAAGGGAGTCTTACAGAAAATATCTCGGGTTCAGACTCCCCTCAGTCCACTACCAGTTTTCAACCCTGCCTTTTGGTCTTTCCTCAACCCCAAGGGTGCTCACAAAGTGCCTAGCAGCAGTAGTGGCACACCTTCGACAGCAGGGAGTTGCAGTTTTTCCATACCTGGACGACTGGCTGGTGGTAGGGAAATCACCAGACCAGGTCAGACAGTACCTACAGATCACCCAAGACCTCTTGAAGTCTCTGGGATTCCTAATCAATCACAAAAAGTCAGTCCTCATTCCTGCACATATCCTGCAGTTCATAGGGGCAGAGATCAGTACCCTACAGGGCAGGGCTTTTCTGCCTCTGGACAGGGTAAAAAGTCTCCAGCTGATTGTAAATTTGGTCAGCTTGCACAAACCAAAAACTGCAAGACAGTTTCTGCAGCTACTGGGCCATATGGCTGCCTCCAGAGGCACAGTGCGCGGTTTCAGTTTCCAAATGAGAGACATTCAGTTCCACCTCAGGGCTCACTGGAGTCAAAGAAAAGATTCTTTTTCAAAGCCCATTCCAGTAACAAGGACTTTGTTACAGGTCCTCCAGTGGTGGAAAGAGAAATCCAACCTAAGACAAGGGATTCCTTTTCAGAAAGAGTCTCCCTCAGTTGTTCTTACAACCGATGCATCCCTCTTGGGCTGGGGCACTCATCTAGGGGATCACACAACCCAGGGCACATGGTCAGCTGCAGAGTCCCTTCAGCACATACATTTGCTGGAACTCAGAGCTGTGTTGCTGGCTCTAAAAGATTTTTCATCACTAGTACAAGGAAAGGTGGTATAGGTCAGAACAGACACCACCACCACAATGTACTACATAAACAAGCAGGGAGGCACCAGGTCAGGCCTCCTCTGCACAGAAGCCATGAAAATCTGGACTCTGGCTTACTCCTTGGGAGTCTCTTTGCAGACAATCCACTTGCCAGGGAAAGACAATACCCTGGCAGATGCCTTGAGTTGAATCAGTCAGGCCCATCACGAATGGACCCTGAACAGGCAGGTGGTGCAAGGGATTTTCAGGAGGTGGGGCATTCCGGAGAAAGACTTGTTCGCATCCCACCAGAACCACCACCTGCCACAGTACTGCTGCAGACCACCAGATCAGGGCACACTTCCTCTGGATGCTCTGGCTCTAGACTGGTCAGGAAGGTACCTGCATGCCTTCTCTCCCTTTCTTCTGGTATTCAGGGTGTTACTTAAGCTCAGATCCCACTCAGCATCTCTGATCTTGATAGCTCCAGATTGGCCCAGGCAGCCATGTTACTCTCTACTGCTCTCCATGTCTGTAGCCAAACCAATACACCTCACTCGGAGGCACAACTTACTGACCTCCAATTAGGGAACCCTATTGTACCCGAACCTTAAGTCCCTCAATCTCAAGGCTTGGCTCTTGAGGAATTAGAATATGCTAATTTAAATCTCTCTGAAACTGTGTTAAACATATTGAGGGGTTACAGGAAACCTTCCACTAAGAAAACCTATTCTTCCAAATGGAAAAGGTTTTCCATCTGGTGTTCAACTAGAGATTTGGTACCAGCCCAGACTGGAGTGCCAGCTGTCCTGGACTATCTTTCTCATTTGCATTCTCTGGGCCTACAACCCAGTTCTTTAAAGGTCCACCTGGCAGCAGTGTCTGCTTACCTTTCTGCTTCAGCAAAGGTGACAGTAGCCTCAGAACCTATTTTTAGAAGGTTCTTTAAGGGATTTGCACCCCCTCACAGGGCACCAGTGCCAGCATGAGATCTTAATGTGTGTATTGCTAAGCTCATGGGCTCTCCCTTTGAACCCATGGCTACAGCTCATTTGAAATATGTCACATGGAAAACAGTTTTCCTAGTGGCAATGACTTCTGCAAGAAGAATCAGTGAGCTCCAGGATCTCTGTATCGACCAGGACTATATCTCATTTAATAGAGATAAGGTAGTCCTCAGAACAAACAGAAAATTTCTCACCAAGCTGGTTTTGGATTTTCATCTGAACCAATCCATTACTCTTCCTATCTTCTTCACCGACCATTCCAGTTCTGGTGAAAGAAGGCTTCACAGTCTGGATGTAAAAAGGGCTCTCAGTTATTACATGACAGCCACTAAGGGCCATAGGCAGGACAGAAAGCAACTGTTCCTGACTTATGGGGATGTAGGAAAAGGTAATCCAGCATCAAAAAGGTCCATTTCTCGATGGATAGTCCAGTGTGTCCAATTCTATTACACTAAAGCTGGTAGGGAGCTTCCAACAGGATTGAGGGCCAACTCTACAAGAGTGACAGCTGCTACCTTAGCAGCTGCCAGAGATATTCCACTAGTGGACATCTGTAAAGCAGCTACCTAGAAAACAGTACACACTTTTACAAAGCACTACAACCTGGATAATTTGTCCAGGAGTGATGCTAAGTTTGGCACAGCAGTCCTGCAAAGTCCATTTCCAAAGTAAGTTCTCTGCCCACCTCCAGTGGTACAGTTTTGTAGTCTGCAGAAAGTTATGAATACCCGAGTATTACTGGGGTTAGAAGAAAAAATGACTCACCATAGTAATCTTGTTTCTTCCCAGTGATGCTCCGGTATTTATAACTTCCCACCCTACCTCCCCTTCCAGAACTTCAGCCTCTGCACTCTGCATGCTGATGCCACCAAAACACAGTACACACTTTGAATGCATATTCTCTGCATCTAGTCCTGGTTTTAGTAAACAGGGTTCAATTGTATTTTCTTCTTAGGTGTTTCTGGCATCTTTTCCTGGTTATTTGATTATATTGTTCCTCTAGATGGAGGTTTGGTTTTTTTTCTAGGTTTGGATTTTTGCAAATCCTAATTTTATTAATCATTAAAATTATAGTATTATACACTTCTAACCCCAGGAATCACTCATTGCGATTAAACAAATGCAGTCAGCCTCCTGTGTTGGACTGCCCGGAGAGATGGAATTATATGCAAATGATGGAACTCTCAATTGGCTCATGCCACTTTCAAACTGCTGCCCTAGCAACTGTTGCACTCTGAGTGCTTCAGATTCTTTACTCCGCCTGCCTAGTGAAGACGTCCCGGAGAGCTCTCTTTCAACCTCTTCAAAACCTGATTATCTGTTTGATAAGTAGTGTTTTTACTTTATTTTTCAGATTGCCTTAGTTTTAGTTTATTTTAAAGTTTGTGTAAATTTTATTGTACTATATTTGGCGGTTCCTTCACGAGTCCTTGGAACTGAGGGTTCCGCTATTTCTAGTGAGGGTTTTACCTCAATCATCTGTATTTGTCATTTTTCTGCTGTAGGTTCCTAACCACATATAACTATTAAAATTTTATATAGGATTTCTTAGTTTTGCTGTCAGGAACCGAGTAGCGCTCAGTTCCCGGAACAGTTAGTGGTTGCTTATATTTGGTGTATTCGGTTCCCAGGAACCAATAATTTGTTATATTTTCTCAACGATTCCTGCTCAGTGTCAGAGGATCCTACTGTTAAGCCTAAAAAATGCACAGGACCCACTTGTTGTAAATTGTGTGAGTCCTGTGGTCAGATAATAGCCAAAGCAGACAGGCATTCTTTGTGTATTTTTTGCCTAGGTACTAGCCATATCTTTGCAAATTGTGACATTTATAAAACTTTTTGCCCTAAGACTCTTAAGAAAAGGTCAAAAATATTAGAAGAGATTGCCTTTGCTGCTACTGTTACTGGTTAAACTAGTTCCTCCACCTCTGGCACAAGAAAGGATTGAGGTAAAGCTAAGGATCCTGATAAAGGATCAGATAAAGTTGAGCAGGGTACGTCAAAAAGACCAGTGGACTCAGGGTCGGAACCTGTGCCAATGAAGAAAAAATGTAAAGAGAAGCATGTCGCTGCGCCTCAAGCCGAGAAGGCTAAGGAGCTCCCAGCTGGCAAAACTGGTATGCCCTCAGCTGAGGACATTGCCAAGGCCTTACAGGTCTTGCAAGCACTGCAAGCTGCAGTCCTGGTTCCAGTACCGACTGCCCTGATTCCTGTACCGGTTCCACCCCCTCAGGAGCCACTGGCTTCCTTTTCCAAGGAGGAGGAGGATTTTGAGGAGGAACAGATAGACCCTGCGGTTTCTCCCGAACAGGAGTTTTGTTCCCCCCACCCCCCAGGGGTCCGGAGCATTATTCCTCACACTATGCTTTTGTGAAAAGCATGGTAGAAACACTTAACCTCCCTCTGCAGGAGACAGAGGAGGATGTGGAGGAAGCAGAATTCTTGGATATGATGGGGTTAACCCCAACAAAATGTTTATTACTACTACCTATGCGTAAGTCCTTAAAAAAGGCAGTAATGCAAGTATTTCAAACTCCCAATTCTATTCCAGGAGTTGATAAAAAAGCTGATAAGAAATATCAGCTTGATAGGACAACAGCTGATTTTCTGTTCAGCCACCCTGACCCTGAAGACGTTGCACAGGCTGCTGCTTGCGACAAAGCCAGAATTCCCTTAGCTACCCATCCCCCTGATAAGGATTCTCGGAAGATGGACACAATGGGGAAGAAAGGGTATATGGCTGATTCCCTCATTCTTAGACAGGCCAATATATGGCCTGTACAGTACAATAACAGTAGGCACTCAGGAATGCAGTGCTAGCTCTGGCTGACAAAGTGCCTGGTGAGGTGGCAGTGGACTTGCAGGATACAGCAAGAGGTGTTTTCGATGCCACAAAATATCAGTTTCACATGACTGTGGACACTAATGACTCCGCAGCCAGGTTGATGGCACTTTCTGTCTCCCTTAGAAAATTTGCATGGCTCAGGACCACAGACCTGACCCTTGATACCCAGGCTAAAGCTATGGACTTTCCTTTTAAGAAAAATTCCCTGTTTGGAGATAAAACAGAGGCCTATATGAAGAAGGTAGAGGAATATAAGGTCACCTACAGAAGTAATTCTAAGGATAGGCCTTCCTCATCCTATGGATACCAAACCAGGGGAGGCAGGGGTAGGGGATCCTACTCCAGACCTTTTTTCCAAGCTCAGGCCTGTCAGCTGCAACAACAGCCTAGAGGGTACTTCAGAGGAAGGGGAAGGAGAGCTACGAGGAGAGTTTCTCCCTCCCCAGTGATTCGGGCACAGCCCACTCAGAACCCCTGATGGGCTGGTACAGGTCGCATCCCCTTCCAAAAATCCACCAGTGGGTGGCAGACTGGCTCATTTTCTCCAGGATTGGTATACCATCACCGCAGAGAAGTGGGTCCTGGAGGTGGTGAGCCAGGGTTTAGCACTCAGCTTCAAATCCCTTCCCAAGCTGAGAGCAAGAACATTTGCACCAGTCACATCTGCAGACAGGATACTACTGGATGCAGAAGTAAAACATCTGCTAGCTGTCAAGGCAGTAGAGCCCGTGCTCCTAAACCAGCGGGGCAAAGGCTTCTACTCCAGATACTTCCTTACAAAGAAGAAAAATGGGGATTGGTGACCTATCCTGGATTTAAGACTTCTAAACAATCATATTCTGAAACCAAAATTCAAAATGGTCACTCTTGCTCTGATCATTCCCACTTTACAAAAGGGAGACTGGCTAGCCTTCCTAGACTTAAAGGATGCTTATTTTCACATCCCCATCAGACCTTCTCACAGAAAGTTTCTGAGGTTCAGGCTGGCCTCAGGCCATTATCAGTTTGCAGCCCTTCCTTTTGGCCTGACTTCTGCACCGAGGGCATTCGCAAAGTGTTTGGCTGTGGTAGTGGAGTTTCTGAGAAAACGGAGTATCAGTCTTTCCCTACCTAGACGACTGGTTAATGGTGGGTTCATCTCTACATCTGGCAGAGCAAGCCTTAGCACTAACAAAGTCTACTCTAGATTCCCTGGGTTTCCTCATAAACGAGCAGAAGTCTCAGCCAGCACCAGTTCAGGTACTCGAGTTCACTGGAGCAGAACTGAACACCAATCTGGGCAGAGCTTTCTTGCCACAGGACAGGGTACACAGTATTTTACGATTTGCAAACTCATTTGTACCAGGAAAACCCAAACCAGCCAGAGATTTCCTTAGGCTTTTGGGCCACATGGCAGCTGCCACCACAGTGGTACTAGGTTCCAGATTCCAAATGAGGGACATTCAGTTCCACCTGAGACAGTACTGATCACAGAGGACAGACCCTCTCTCCAAGTTGGTGCCAGTCGCACACACTCTCCTACAGGCACTGCAGTGGTGGCTGGACGAACAAAACCTTCGGGTAGGGGTTCCTTTCACAAAAGAACAGCCTTCCTTGGTTCTTACAACAGATGCATCCCTTCTGGGTTGGGGAGCACACATGTTTGATTATACAGCAAGTGGCACATGGTCTACTCAAGAATCCATGTTGCACATAAATCTTCTGGAGCTCAGAGCAGTGTACCTAGCCCTGCAGGCATTTGCTCCACATCTTGAAAACAAAGTGGTGCAGGTCAGAACAGACAACGCCACTACTATGTATTACATAAACAAACAAGGAGGAACCAGATCAGCCCCACTGTGCACAGAAGCAATGAGGCTGTGGTCCCTGGCCAACTCCATGAAGGTATCCCTTTCAGCCATACATCTTCCAGGTAAGGACAATGTACTGGCAGACTCCCTCAGCAGGATAAGTCAGGATCACCATGAGTGGTGTCTGAATCCTCAAATCCTCAGTTCAATTTTCAGGCGTTGGGGCACTCCAGAGACAGATCTCTTCGCCTCTGCAGAAAATCACCAGCTGCCAGTTTATTGCTGCAGGCCTCCTCTCAGGGGCACACTACCCCTGGATGCGTTGGCACTGGATTGGACGGGGAAGTTTCTGTATGCCTTCCCCCCTTTTCCACTGATATTCAGGACCCTGCTGAAATTGAGGTCCCAATCAGCAACAGTGATACTGGTGGCACCAGACTGGGTGAGGCAGCATTGGTATTCGCTTCTATTGACTCTATCAGTGGTACCTCCAATTCATCTGCCCAGGAAGCACAACCTGCTGACTTCCTCTCAGGGCAGGGTACTGTACTCCAACCTGAAATCTCTAAGGCTCAAGGCCTGGCTCTTGAGGACTTAGAGTATGCAGATCTTAAACTGTCAGAACAAGTTTTGACAGTACTTAGGGGTTCCAGGAAACCTACCACTAAAAAGACATACTCTGCCAAGTGGAAGAGATTCTCCATATGGTGTGCAGGTAAGGATATCGACCCATCCAGGGCTGACCTTGCCATACTTCTGGATTACCTGACACACCTACATTCTTTAGCTCTGAAGCCTTCGACCCTCAAGGTTCATTTGGCTTCAGTTTCAGCTTATCTGTCAGCTGGTAAAGAGAGGTCCATGGCCTCTCACCCAGTTTTCAGGAAATATTTTAAAAGCCTTAACCTTTTGTACCTTTCTTTGAGGGAACCAGTTTTGGCCTGGAATCTGAATATCTGCATTGCCAAACTCACGGATGCCCCATTTGAACTGATGGCAACAGAAGACCTGAAGTATATCACTTGGAAAACTGTGTTTTTGGTTGCTATCACTTCAGCTAGAAGAGTCAGTGAGTTACAAGCCCTGTGTACGGATGTAGACTACATCTCATTCCACAGGGATAAAGTAGTCCTCAGGACCAATAGAAATTTCTTCCCAAAGTGGTGTCTGATTTCCATTTAAACCAGTCCATCACTTTACCTGTCTTTTTCACAGAGAACTCCAGTTTTCCAGAAAGTAGGCTTCACTCCCTTGATATCAAAAGGGCACTTAGCCACTATATTGACAGAACTAAGTCCTACAGACCAGACCAGACACAGCTCTTTCTTACCTATGGAGAGGCAGGTAAGGGTAGACCTGCCACAAAACGGACAATTGCTCATTAGATAGTGGCATGTATTCAGTTTTGCTATAGTAAAGTGGGTAAACAGGCTCCCCTGGGCCTCAGAGCACATTCCACCAGGGGTAGAGCTGCTTCAGTGGCAGCTTCAAGGGATATTCCACTCCTGGAAATCTGCAAAGCAGCTACATGGAAAACAGTACACACCTTCACAAAGCATTACAGTCTGGATCTGCAATCCAGAAGTGATGCTAGGTTTGGTACTGCAGTGCTGCAGAACTTGTTTCCTAAATAGGTTTTCTGCCCAACCTCCAAAGGTACTGCTTGGTAGTCTGCATTTGTTTAATCATAATGAGTGATTCCTGGGGTTAGAAGAAAAAATTACTCACCATAGT
Source organism: Neoceratodus forsteri (assembly GCA_016271365.2). Taxonomy (NCBI): domain Eukaryota; kingdom Metazoa; phylum Chordata; order Ceratodontiformes; family Ceratodontidae; genus Neoceratodus; species Neoceratodus forsteri. The sequence goes on from CM057451.1 coordinate 246,950,312, forward strand.
ATTGTTTCTTCAGAGGGATCACTCATTATGACTAAAGCACCGTCCCTGCCTCCCCTACTAAAAAAACCTATGTTCTTTGTTCTGCATCCCTGTTTTGGGATATGGTTTCCATATAGGTTAAGTTGGAGACTCACCTTTTTTGTTAACCAGTTGGTTCCCTTGTGGTCTCAAGATTCTTAGGTTTACTTATTGGGATGTTTTTTGAGCTGAGAGGACAAAAAATTATTATATATATAAATATTACCATAGTTAATGGGTCTTACACCCAGTTTAGGCTACGTAAGAATCTGAAGCACTCAGAGTGCAACAGTTGCTAGGGCAGCAGTTTGAAAGTGGCATGAGCCAATTGAGAGTTCCATCATTTGCATATAATTCCATCTCTCCGGGCAGTCCAACACAGGAGACTGACTGCATTTGTTTAATCATAATGAGTAATCCCTTTGAAGAAACAAGATTACTATGGTGAGTATTTTTTTCTTTTGGGCCTGCCTTTCCAGGCTCCTACAAAATCTGAGGAGGTTTAGAACATTGGCAGTTAGTAGACAGCGTTTGAAAAGTTCTCACATGCAAAGTGTTCCATCATTTGCATGTGTTCTATTCTTTCCAGGCAGTCCTTCCTAGAAGGCTTACTACAGAAAGTTAGGAATACATGAGCATCACTTGGGAAGAAACAAGATTACTATGCTGATATATTGCTGTGAGTAGGGGATTGAGGGCTGACAGGATTGTGAGAATGTGGTCTTCCACTTAATAGTTTGGTTGGGCTGCATAACTCATATTACTCCGCTGTTCTCTCCATTTACCACAGTGGTGTGTGTGTCTGCAACCCTGCCTGCAGTAGATAGCACTATTTCCAGAGCCCCTTTAATAATTGTGCCTGTTAAAAGAACTTAAGGCATGTCCCACTCTACCTCAGGCGAATTATACATAATGGGTGACTTTAACCTAAACTGGCCTAGTACTACCCTGAACAAAGTGCGGAATGCTATACATGCCTCAACTTAACCCAGCTCATCCTCAACCCTACTCGGCTAAACCACAAGATGGGAAATCACTCTTTAATTGACTGGGCCCTCACCTCGCACCCCCATAGGGTCATCAAATCTGGAACCCTAGCAGATGCCTTCAGTGACCACTGCATGACCTTCGTAGTACGTAAAGTGCATAAAATTAAAGTGCCACACAAAATCTTTCGAATCCGCTCATACAAATCTCTAAACATTGCCCCTCTCTTATGTGGTCTGTCCTATACTAACTGGGCCCCCCTTGCATCTGCTAACTTGCTTGACACAGCAACCGCTAACTTCAGAGATAACTTCCTTGAAGTCTGGAACCAACATGCCCCTTTTCAACAAGTCAGGGTTTGAGGGAGTCACCTCCTGTGGATCTCATCTGAACTAATAGCATGTCAAAAAGCGTGTGACCAAGCATGGATGATTTACAAAGGCTCAAAGCTCCTCACAGATTATGCAGCTTACCACTTCCTGAGAAATGTGTATGAAAGCCACTCGATTGGCCAAGGCTGAGTACTTAATTCCACCTTCCACTCCAACCTTACTAACCCTTCCAAGTTCTGGAAAGTGATTCACTCACTCTTCTCTCCCCCGACTATCCCTCCCTCTCCCCTACTCAATATAAATAACTCCCTCATTTCTGACCACCCTGGTGTGGCTGCTGCTTTCAACAAGTACTTCACCTCCTGTGCCTCTGCTCTGCTAGACACCTTACCACCGTTGAGTCAGCTTGCACCTCCCAACTCCACTTGCTCTCCCCCTCACTCAAACAACTTCTCTTTCTCCACTATCACTCCAGCTGAAAGTATGGTGGCCTTGCAAACCCTCAACCCTAATAAAGGTAGCTCTCCTGATGACCTTGATCCTAAGCTATTATACCTTTCTGCCACAGCCATTGCAGCCCCCCCGTCTGTTATTTTCAATCTCTCTTTTTTGAATTGGTCGATATCCCCTCCTGCTGGAAGCTTGCAGTCGTTCTTCCCTTACCGAAGAGCGGAGATGCCTCCTCACCTGGGAACTATCGACCCATGTCCTTCCTCCCTACCCTAGCTAAGCTACAAGAACACCTGGTTTTAACTCAACTCTCTTCTTACCTCTCTGACTCTATCTTCTTCACCCTCTACCAATCTGGCTTTGGAAAACACCACTCTACCATTACTTCCCTGATTCGGCTCACTGACTCGATCCTCTCTGGGATGGACAGTGGCCAAATCACATCTGCCATTTTTGTTGAGCTTGCCAAGGCGTTCGACACAGTTTCCCACTCCCTACTACTCAATTCCCTCTCCTCAGCTGGCCTTGCTGACTTTGCCAGAAACTGGTTCAGTGCTTACTTAATTGGCCAGACACAATCAGTCAGTATAGCTGATTCCATCCCCCCCCCCAATCAACACCGGTGTCTCTCAGAGGTCTGTGTTGGGTCCTATCTTGTTCTCCATCTTCCTTAACGACCTCCCATCTGTCTGCAATTGATCTTCCATACACATGTATGCAGATGATACAGTCCTCTTCAACTCTGGCTGGTCCCCCACTGATGTTGCAACCAGACTGCAGCAGGACTTCAATAACGTCCAGGAATGGTTTCGCACTCATCAACTTTTCCTCAGTGTCAAAAAAGACAGTCTCCATGACCTTTGGTACAAGGCAGAGACTGTCAAGGCTCTCTTCCTTGCCCTCCTTCCATACCCTTGATGGGATAGCCATCGAGTAACCCTCCTTGTTCAGATATCTGGGTGTTTGGCTTGACCGACATATCACTTTCTTGGACCATATTGATGCTATAGTGAAAAAGCTGCGCCCCAAGCTTGGTGCATTATACAGGAACAAGTCCTGCCTCCCTCTCCCGGTTAGGCATGAACTAGTCCAGAAAATGATCCTTCCCCATCTTCGACTACTGTGATGTAGTTTACAGTACTGCTCCCACAACTTCCTTAGCCAGATTGGACACCTTTTTCAACTCCTTCTGTCGCTTTGCTCTCAACTTCCCTCCTCTCACCCATCACTGTCATGTCTACCACTCATTGACATTTTCCTCTCTTGCTAACAGACACCTGCACCACTGTGCTAAATTCATCTCAAAAGTCTGACTTGGCTCACTCCCACCTTATCTTACTTCCTCTCTATCCATTCTGTCTCCTTCTGCCCACTCCCTCAGATCTCATGACCACAGAACACTGCTAATCCCTCTACATTCCACCTCTATAGGCCAGGCTGCCTTCTTATGACGCTTCCCAAAATTGTGGAATTCACTTCCTCAACAGATTTGCCTCTCATTCTCATCAGCCTCATTAAATGTAGCACTCCATAACTTCCTCTCCGTTAACTACTCCTGCACCTAACTCCTTTGAGCACTGAATTCCTCCCTGCTGACTGGTCATAGCCGGATCAGTGTATATGTTCTGCAGCACATGGTTACTACCAAGATTCCACCTTGGTTTGCACTGAATTCATTTTTACTGTAGTCCGTATCGTTTTAGTCAGCTCTTCACCCTCTTGTCCTCTGTCTGTATTTACAATGTATTCCTATCATTCTCTACCTAGCTCTGCACAGTATTAGTCCCTTGTCTGCCTTGTCTACACTGGTAAGTCTAGTTTGTGTACTTTACCTTGAATGTATTATATACTATATGTAGCCTACCTTGTATACTCTGGTGATTTACCTGGTTTATATTGTATGTACTTTTACCTTAAATGCATTATTCCTTATAAATAGAATTCCGGGTCTACTATGGTGTTTGTAACTAGGCTATTTCGCATGTTCTATACTATGTTGTTGTGTTCTCTCACTACCCCTTCCCCCAGGCCACACTGGAAGATGAGCAACTTGTTGCTCAATGTGCCTTTCCTGGTGAAACTTTTCAATAAAGATGACTGTAATTCCTATTGAAACGCATTCATCATTTTAAGGGCATATAAGATAAATAGCTTTGGAACAGCTAACTTCCATAAGCAATGAAAAGCTGATTTTCTTTCAATGGCATTTCTTTCCCTGCTCTCTGGCACTGCATTCCAGTGTGCATTCCAGTCTCTGCTTCAGCTTGATTCAACATTACAAGATTTTGTCTTTAAAGAGATTGCTCCTATTACGTACTTATAATTTTTTTATTGCTGCCTATATACCTCATTCTGTAATATGTGTGTTGATTTCCTGCAAAATGTGTCTTTAAAACAAATATATTTATAATAATTCATAGTTAATGAAGTTGTGTGCCTTTTCTAGTTTTTTTATTGCTTCCATATCCCCCTGCTGTCAGATTACATTGCAACATATTTGAGTCTTAACCTTTGATTATCCTGGTCATTAATATTCAGTCTTCTTGTGTGCTTTTAAAAACATAGAGGTTGTTGTTGCTGCTGTTCACATGGATGGCTTCCATCTCCCCCTCCTTTCAGATTACCTTGCAACACATTTGAGTCTTAACCTTTGATTATCCGGTCGTTAATCTTCAGCCTTCTTGTGTACTTTTAAATACATAGATGTTGTTGTTGCTGCTGTTCACATGTATGATGTACGTATGTTCTTATACTGTTTTCTTTGGGTTGCCCCTGAAAAAGGGACTGTACTGTCTCAGTGGGCTTACCCCTTACCAAAATTCAATAAATAAATAAAGGACTCTAGGACCATCATCTCCAATCCCTCACTGTTTAACAGGAGGTATTGTAAGTCTCAGGAGGTATCTGCATTCCAAAAGAAACTTGTTACTTTACTTTAAATTAACTGAAGAATAGTTAATCCCTCCTGATATAGGAAAGTGAGTGGATTACAATTTTATAAAACCAGGCACACATTTCACCTGGGGTTTGAGCAGTCAGCCTCGGCTTGATGCAGGGGACTGATGACTGGGCTTCAACTGTCCAGGAGTCCAGAGCATACCACTTTTACTGAGAGTGCTGGGTGTCGGCACAGGAAATGGTGAGGGTCTGTAGCAACCAGGTATGAGAGGCATGCTGGTTAAGACATGTGTGGAGGATTTGTGACACAAACACAGAGCAGTCAGAGGCATATGCATCTTCTTCTGTTTAAAAACCTGAAGCTGCAACTATTAATATAGCTGGGCAGTCACCAGGAGTCACACTCCAGTGCTGCTCCCTACCCCAACACTGAGTGCCCAATTCTGGGGTTGGATGGTAAACTAAAATGAAAAGTAAAAAGCCACTTGCTGCTCAACCCTGGTGCCACCAAACTCCCTCATTTCTCACACCAAGTGCCCAACCCTGGAGTCAGACAGTACATGAAAAAAAGTAAGTGGACAATGACAGTAAACCCTTGGTGCTGCCAACCCTCCATTCTGACACTAGGTGCCCAGCCCCCAGGTCCAAGAGTCAATGAAAAAAAGTAAGCAGACAATGGGAGCCCAACTCCAGTGATGTTTTAGAAAGAAACATTAGTTGTTTTTTGCCTTATTGTAGCATTGCTCCCTGCTACTACTGCACTTTTGTGTACTTGCCACTCGTACATCAAATAAAAAGCAGCTTTATTCTATAGTCAGCAGTAAAATTTTAACCATCTTAATAAAAAAGGACATGCAAATTCATAGAATGAATACTAAAAACAACAAAAGTGCAGTAGTGCAGTGAACAGCAGAGAGCAAAGCTATGCCAGATTGGGGCAAAAACAACTAAAGTTTAACTCCAGAAGCAGAGCTTCATCAGAGTTAGTAACTTAATGCAGAAATACCCTTATATTATCCAGCACTAGAGCTGAATAGCACATGTATGAACAGCATTGTCAATAACAGCGCTGTTCATTCTGTGTTATGCAGAACAGTGGCAGGAACAAATGCCCCAAGTAAAGGCAGCGACACTGGCCGGCCCAGTGGCACTGAGGGCTGAGGTACTGGATGTCTTACCACATGCTACGCTGGTGACCCGGGTTTGGGAATGACCTCGGGTCATCAAGGAGCAGGCAGGAAGGGAGGGAGCAGGATTGAGCAACCATAAGGCAGCTCTCCCCTCCTGGGATGGTTTTCCACAACCCCTGTAGTCCTGCTCCAACCGGGTGGAGGTCCAGTGGGAAGTGTAGGTGGGATGGCGTGGCGGTGATAGCCAGGGGTGGGGCGGAAGGGGCTGAGCCGGTACCCAGTGTGCACCTCCACACATGCACACATACATGTATGGTGGGGTGCTGAGTCAGGAAGAAAAATGGGGTAAAAATCCTAAAATACGTATGGGGGAAAAAAAAAGGCAATGCAACTGGTAGTGGTTCCAAAGCACACTGACAACCACTACCAGTCCAAACACTTATTTTACTGGGGAGTTCCTTCCCCGAAACCCCCCACCCCCAAACTAAAATAATCAACTACGAGTCTGAGTTGGATTATGGGAGAAAAACAAAATTTCAGAGACCAAGATTACAACCCTGGTCTCCACCACCATTAGCAGAGAGGAATGAGAAATGTAGCAGCCAGCCTTCTTGATTCCCCAGCCCTTGTTTTCTTCCTAGTACCATGGACTGTGACCTCGGTAGCACTTAATGCACAGCACTGTTTAATCCCTGTCACTGTACATGATACACCATTCGGACAGCGCTGTTTTCCCATGCGCTATATTTGTAGCACTATTGTAACTGGTTACAATATTGGCCACCACCAGTGATGTGTACAAATTAAAAATTTAAAACAATGAAAGTGGTGCATCCTCATGATATGAGGAGGCACTTATAAAATTACAACCAGCAATTAAGGTAATGAAAAGTATAATATCAAACCTGGTATAAACTACCCACAAGGCATATTTTCACAGTTGGTTAGTGCATGTAATTAAAAAAAGCTTTACATTTAAACTACAATATCAGGAAATATAAATGATATGGTAATCCATTTTGTGGATGTTGGAGTGAAGCACTGAGGATATAAAATGTACATGTATTCATTTTTATGTTTGCTTGCACGCATGTGCAAGAAACATAATGCGACGATCCAAAATGCAGTGCCCTACAGTTGAAAGGGAGAGCACCGCTTGAGTGAACAGCGCTCCCCCTCCACACACACGCGCACGCACGCACATTGCATGCTCATGCGCTCCTACCTCCCTCACACACACACTGTATGGCTGATGGGGGTGCCCAATCCCCCATCAGCTCTACTGTTCCCCCCCGCAGTCTGTATGGCTGGCGGGGGTGCTCAATCCCCCGTCGGCGCTACTGTTCCCCCAGACTATTAGTGCCGCGCTGGGAGCCCAGCCCAGCGTGGTAACAGGTCCTATGGCCGACGGGGTGCCCAATCCCCTTTGGCTCCACTGCCTCCCTAACAGTTTTCCAGTTGCCACGCTTGGGAGCCCACCCAGCGTGGCAACGCCCCGTAGTCCAAATAAAAAAAACTTGAAAGAAAAACCTTCCTCGCTGCTGTCTTCTCCCAGCCGCGCCCACCCACTGCGCACCCTGCCTCCCCACACCCCCACCTCACCCCATACTTACCTCCGGAGCTCGGCGCGACGATCTTCGGTGGACCAGGAACACGTCTGCACTCTTCAAAGCCGACCGCGAACTGAGGAAATGCCGGTAAACTGTATAATGTAATGAATAGGGTTTTTTCAACTTTGCTGCATATCTCAGCCATTTTTTGGAATTTTGCCACCAAATTTTCAACATGGGGTTTTTGGGACCCTCACTGTCATGACGTTAATCGGGCCCGAAGGGTGATTTCGCGGTCACTGCACGAAATCACCTTCCGGGACTGATTAATGAAATGACAGTGCCATTGTGTTCATAAGGTGGGCTCTCAAAAGCCTATGTTGAAAATTTGGTGAAAAATTCAAAAAATGACTGTTTTATGTGCGTTGCGCTGTTCCTACGCACTCTCGTAAGTTCGCGAATTTTCAATATTTTCAGTCTGGATTTTCAACACTGCCATTTGACCACACCTCCTTATGAGCAGTACAGCTGTCATTTCTCACTTCTCACCCAAAATGTGTTTCCGCGCATGTAGCGCACAATGGCGCAGTCGGTGTGCGAACTCAATGTATGGGACACATTAAGAAAATCGCAGTCACACTGTTCATGAGCAGAAGTGTTAAAATGGCTGTGTTAAAAATTTGGTGAAAAAATTCCCAAAAATGACTGTTTTACGAGCGTTTGTTGCGCTGATCCTACGCACGCTCATAAGTTTGCAAATTTTCAATATTTTCACTCCAGATTTTCAACATTGCCATTTTACCACACCTCCTTATGAGCAGTATAGCTGTCATTTTTCACATCTCGCCCAAAACATGTTTCCACCCATGTAGCGCACAATGGCGCAGTCGGTGTGCGAAATCAATTTATGGGACACATTAAGAAAATCACAGTGACACTGTTCATGAGCAGAGGTCTTAAAATGGCTATTTTGAAAATTTGGTGAAAAAATTCCTAAAAATGACTGTGTTACAAGTGAGCATTGCGCAGTTTCCACGCACCCTTGTAAGTTCATGAATTTGTAATGTTTTCAGTCCAGATTTTCACCAGTGGCATTTTTCCACACTTCCTTATGAACAGTACAGCTGTCATTTTTCACAACATGGCCGAAATGTGTTTTCACACTTTCAGCACAGAAATGCGTGGTCGCTGTGGGAAATCATTGTTCGGGACAGATAAAGAAAATCACAGTGACACTGTTCATGATCGGAGGTCCCAAAATGCCTGTGTTGACAATCTGCTGCAAAAAATCCCCAAACTAATTACATTATGGGTGTGCGTTGCGCAGTTTCTACGCACACTCGTGACTTCATCAATTTTTCTAGATTTTCACTCCAGATTTTCAACATTGCCATTTTTTACACCTCCCCATGAACAGTACAGCTGTCATTTTTCACATCCTGTTCAGAATGTGTTTTTGCACCTCTGGTGACAAATGCCATAGTCGCTGTACAAAAGCAGCTTTCGGCTAACAAACTGATATTGCCACTGTTCATGAGGTGGGGGTCACAAAAAACCCATGTTGAAAATTTGGAGTGAAAATACCAACGAATGCCTGAGGTGTTAGGGTTTCCGACCATAACACATCACCCTGTAGAGAATGACAGGCATCAGGGCTGTGACTTGGGATTGTCACCTGCAATGCTCATACCATTCCACCCCCACCCACACCCTGCAGCCACTGAGAGGCATCGAGGTGTGCCTTGGACTCTTCGGCCCCAAAGTTCACCCCATTCTCCTATGCTGCACCCATCTCACAATATTTCCTGATGGAATGGGATGTGCATAAGGGCCAAAGACCCCAAGGCACACCGTGACACTTGTCGGTGTCTGCACGGTAGGGTGTGGTGAAATGGCGTGGCTGTTATGCTTGATAACCCAAAGGCACACCCCAATGCCTGTCACTATCTGCAGGGTGGTGTTGGGGTTGGCTTCAGTTCAATACTTCACAGACATTCCTATTATGCAGCTCTGTAACTCCTACACTACCAGTGCCAATGCCAGCAAGCAAACATTCAGCATTGACAAATGCTTGTTGTAACATGGCATATAAAACTGAAAGAAAATTATGCATTCAGATAGGACAAAAGACACCATGTGGTACACCAGCAACCATGGTCTAATACCTAGTAGACCATGGTTTGTGATGTAATACCTTGGCAATCCACTACAGGCAAGAAGCAGTACACAAGTGAAAGTAATACGGAAACAGTTTGCAGTTTGTAGTTGTTCCAGCTTGTATTTGCCAAGGTTTTTACTGGCACAGAGTTTTTGACATTTTCAAGATTGTTCTATGTTGTAACTGCGAGACAAGTTCATGAGTTACTAAAGATTGTACATTTAAACTCCACATATACTGTTAATTATGCTGCAACAATATTTCTTTACAAGTGAACATTTACATACTGTTACGATCCCTTCTGATCTACTGCTTTCTAAGCAACTGTGGGTGCAATGCATTGTGGATGACTGAATAACATTATCTGGCCTAGCCTTGTCTTGGTGAATACACAGTGGTAAAGATGAGCATGCAGCTTCTATAACCGAAAGCAAAAATAACAGACACCGAGATAAACAAAGCAAAATTAAAGAGAGAGGATACTTCTATGGGTGAAAAGAAAAATAAATTGAGAGAAACAAAAATAAATCAAAGAAACAGACTAACAATACTAGTCAAAACAAGTATTTGAAAGGTGAAAGCAGTAAACGTTATGTTGTTCTGTGTCCTGCTGAGTTAGATAGTTTAGAGGGAAAAAAAGTGAAAATAATATTCCGCAAAATAGTAGTTATTCAATAAAGTGTTTTCAGATTGGCTTAATTCAGTACATTTGGAGAAAGCGTTAACGTGCTACTAGGATTGTTTGACAGCCACCTATTGGTCTGCAAAGGAACTGCAGGAAGAAACTAAATGAACCATAGCACACTCCCATCATGCAGTGCAGCCCATATCTTCTAATACACACAGAGGAAAATCAAAGCACCTAGAATAGAAAGTGAATTGCAAGTTTTTGAAAAGTTGTAAAATATGTTTTGATGTTAGAAAGCTTAAAGCTTGTAATGAAAGTTATTTTAACAAAAGTGAAATAGCAGCCACGATATTTCCCATAGGTGTGTTCCAATTGTTTTGAGGTATATGTACATCATGTTTAACAGCTCAACATACAGTATTCTGAAAATAAATCAGTGTGATTGTACTCATTTAGTCAAAGACTGTTAGTCATACACTCATTTCCATGTTACAAGCAGATTAAGCCACGCGAAAGGATGGGTCTACAGTGGAATTAATCCATGGTACTCGGTCTTCGGCCTCGTGGGCCAACCCCACAACCATGGATTAATTCCACAGTAGACCCATCCTTTCTCATGGCTTAATCCTTACATATATCCCTTCTCTTGAGAAACATTTTCTTTAGTACTGTGGAACCAATGAAATCTGCAGTGCAATGATTCCAAATGTCAGGAATCTATTCTTAAAAAAAACAGATAAAAGCAGGGCATTATTATATCAGATGCTCAGCCATAATGGATGTATATACCATGGGGGGCTCGCTGTAGCCGAGGTGTGAAAGTTTGCTTTGAACTTGTGCACTTTCTGTAAGACTTCTGTAGACAGTCTTTATTTCCAGTGTATAACGATGGCATACTGTACTTTGCAATAGAAGTGTTTTATTTTTTTTGTATTATGATTATGACTAAATGAGCATCTGATATAATAATGTCCTGCTTTTTATTGTTTTTTAGAATACATGCCTGACATTTGTATTTTGTATCACAGAGTTCATTGGATCCACAGAGCTAGAGAAAATGTCTCTCAAGAGAAGGAAAATATATGGATGAACACATGAGCATTTTTTATCCTCAGTGCTTCACCCCAACATGTGCAAAATGGACGTCTATATAAATTTATGTTTACTGATTCTGTGGTTTATATGTAAAGCTTTTTTTAATAACCACATCTGCTGACCAAATGTTGAAAATATGTCTTGTGGGTAGTTAATACCAGGTTTGATGTTGTACTTTTCATTACCTTTATTGCCAGTTGTAACTTCATGAGCCTCCTCATATCCTGAGGATGTGTCACATTAGTAACAGACTGCTAACGTCTCTTTCATATATGACACTGTATACCATATTACATGTAATATGAAACATTTTAAATAGAACCTTTAACAACAAAACACTTCTAATTCCTGATATCATGAATATTCACTAAAATCATTTTGCAGCCGTATTGACTCTGACTAGATTTTGTTTCTTTCTGCAACTCCTGGTCCACATGTCCGCAGCCACAGGCACAGTCCTAGGATCTTCCTGGACATAAAGTCTCCACCACTCATTCACACTGATGGGAACTACACTGGAGGCGCTAGGACCCAGTGGTAACAGCTTTTTTGCAAGAGGGTCGGCACCAGAGATGGAGCTGCAAGGAGCGGCGCCATGAGCCTCAGCTCGTGCAGCAATGACTGTCTCGCCGACCTCCCAACCACCTCAGTTCCTCCGCCGAAGTGCGCTTACAGTGATGATGTTGCTCGTCTGCCGAGTCAAACTTCAATCTAGCAGCATAGTTTTCAGTTTATTATTTTGTAGTTTTTCTTGAATAAGTACCGCTTACTATAATTTATTCTTATTACAAGAAAGAAGTCTCAGCCTACATTGACGGAGTCAACCATGAGCGGGTCAGGTGACGGTAGGGAGACTTTGTATGAAAGCTGTTCAGTCAGCCAGGCTGGGTCCGGTCCACTGCCCTTTCTGGAGGGGGGTCTGACAACAGATGGTCCAATGCCCAAGGGGAGGGGTGGTCCCCCCAGAAGCATAAAAGAAAACGGTTACATTCTTGGCACCGTACAGTCTCGAGCTCTTCTTCAGCCACAGATCAAAAAAGAGAAGGCATCACTCGAGGTCGCCCTCTGTTATGTCTGCGCGTCGACGGTCAGTCATTGGGATCAGCTGCCGGTCTCCTCAAGAGTCGCTGGTTTCTGTTTCCGATCACCAACCTCTTCGACATCAGAGCCCTTCCCTGCCTTCTGGTAGGGCTTCAGATGAGCAGTTTCATCAGTGGGCCACTCTGATGGAGCAATGGGCTCGGAGGTTGGTGTAGCTGCCTGGCCCGGTCTCTCAGGGGCCCTCGGACCCTTCAGGGGATCAGGTAGGGTGGTTGGGCCTCCCTAGTCGCGCAGCACCTTCTTCGGTGCCGTCGACTCCACGCTCAGGTGTTTTCCCCCTTCACATGGCTGCGGCGCAGGGGGCCACAACGATGCCTCTATCTCCTGGTATTCTTCTTTCTTTCTCCTCAAATCTTAGTTTTCGGAGCCTTGTGTTGGTTTCGGCACCATTGGCGTCGATGGGTCGCTCGGTGCCGTCCTCGGCGCCGATGCGTCTGTCAGCGCCATCCTCAGTGTCGTTGAGATTGTCGGCGCCACCCTCGGCACCATCCTTGGTGCCGTGCAGCTTTTCGGCACTGTCCTCGGTGCCGGGGGCTCTGTCGGTGCCGGATGCTGCACTGGGTCAGGTGGCGCCGTGCTCTTCAGCACCGAACTTGGTGTGATGTCTTCCAGTCTTCAGGGCTTCTCGACACCAAACCCTTTTCCTTCCTATTTTCCTTCTGATTTTCACTCCTTTCCTGTCCATACAGTCTCTCCTGGGCTGTCAGGAGATGATATTGAGCCTGACCCAGACCGTAGGCTGGGTGATGACGTGGAAGGAACAGGATCTAATCCTATTGCACAGCCTGTGGTTGAGGACCTGTCATTTAAGTCTCTGCTGCAAAATATGAATTCCACTCTTTCTTTCCAGTCTACGGATATCGATCCTGGGAAGCTTTTAAGGCTCCAATACCTTCATGTCCTGGACATCCCTATAGATTTAACTTCCCTGGTACAGCCTTCCTTTGAGACACTTTCTCAAATTGTATGGAATAATCTCACTCTCATTCCTTCTGTGGCTAAGTAAATAGACAGAAAGTATGCTACTCCCAAGGATCGATCCATTTTGGCCTCCCAAGCCTTTGCGGACCCTATTGTAGTCTTGGCAGAGAATGATAAGGTCGTCCTCCCTCAGGCTACTACAGCCCAACCTATAAACAAAGAATCTCGTAAGATAGATACTTTAGGTAAGAGAGTCTTTAATGCATCCACCCTGGGTATGCGTATTGCCAGCTACCAGGGATATTTCTCTCAATATGAGTATATTCTTTGGCATTCACTGAAACAAATGGTAGAAGCTCTACCAGAGTCGGACACTAATTCAGAGCTTCTTTAAACCATAACCAGGGGTATCGAGTCCAACAACCAACAGGTTAAAGCAGTTATGGACACTTTCGATACTGCCTCCCGAGTGGCGGTGGTGGGCATTTGTACCCGCCTTCACTCCTGGCTGCGCACTTCAGGCTTCACAAATAATGCCCAGCAACAAATCATGGCATTACTGTTCAACGGTGTGTATAGCTTCAATCCTCAAGTAGAACAAGCTCTAGAGGCCACACAAAAGACTAGGTCTGCCATTAAATCGGCTCGACCTGCTCCCAACCCTTCTTGGGGGGGGGGCTGTTAATAAGCCCCAGTTTCACAACCGTCAGTCCTTTCGAGGCAAAGGCAGGGGAGGTTTTAATAAAAACCAAGCCCCTCAGCCTCAAAAGAAAATGAATCAGAAAGCACAAGAGCCCAAAGCGCCCAGTGCCGCCTTCTGAGTTTCTGGCCCAAGTCCCACCTCAGCTGCCCGAGGGGACTCTTCCTCAGCAGTGGGAGGTCGTCTGACTCAATTCTACAACCGGTGGAAGTCCATAACATGGGACAAATGGGGCCTCCAGATAATCCGTGAGGGGTATTCCCTCAATCTTTCAGAGACCCCTCCAGATCGCCCCCCCCCCCCAAACGACAGCCCAGGCTGTCAGTACTTCAGTCAGAACATTGCGCTTCCGAGATACAAGGGCTTCTGAACAACAGGGCAGTAGAAATAGTTCCACTAGATCAACGGAACACAGGGTTCTACTCCCATTACTTTCTAGTTCTGAAGAAAACCGGGGGCATGCGCCTCATTTTTGACCTCAGAAAATTGAACAAATTTCTTCCCAAGGAAACATAGAAACATAGAAGTTGATGGCAGATAAGGACCGCAAGGCCCATCCAGTCTGCCCATTTCTTTTTCTACCTTATAAATGTGCCATCGGCCTTTGCTCTGTCAGTGACCTATCTATTCATAGTCATTTGTATTGCTCCCTTATGCCTATCCCATGCCTGTTTGAAGCCCTGCACTGTATTCATAGCCACCACTTCTTGTGGTAAGCCATTCCATCATCCACCACCCTTTCTGTGAAAAGAATTTCCTCACATTCCCCTTAATCGGCCTCCCTCTAATCTCATGCTGTGTCCTCTTGTCCTGCTATTTTCTTATATTTAAACATATTAGACTCTTTCACCTTGTTTATGCCCTTAAGGTGTTTGAATGCCCTCAATCATATCACCTCTCTCCTCCTTGCTCAAGGGTATACATATTGAGCTCTGTTAATCTGTCCTCATATGTCTTCTGATGCAGTCCCTGCACCATTTTGGCTGCCTTCTCAGGACTGCCTCAGTTTGGTTAATGTCCTTGTGAAGGTGTGGCCTCCAATACTGCACCTAGTACTCCAGATGGGGCCTAACACAATGTCTTGTACAGAGGATTATTACCTCCTCTTACGACTTGTGATACCCTACTAATACACCCTCAACACCCCCTAGCCTACCTACTGCTTTAGAGGTCTGCTTGGATGATTTTAGGTCATCAGTGATGATGATGCCCAAGTCTCTTTCTTCCTTTGTGACTGCTAGCAACTCCCTCCCAGCCTATAAGTGGCTTCAGGTTTTCTTCCCTATGTGCATGATTTTGCCTTCTTTGCATTAAATCCCAGTTGCCACTCTTCTGACCATTCTGCTAGTTTATCCAGATCTCTTCTCATTCTGCCCACCCCATCTGGCTCATCTACTCTGTTGCAGATCTGGTGTTATCTGCAAACAGACAAGCCTTCACCTCTAGTCCATCTGCAAGGTCACTAATGAAGATGTTGAATAGGACTGGCCCCAGGACTGATCCCTGAGGTACCCCACTTGTGACTTGCATCTCTTCGACTGTATACCATTTACCACCACTCTCTGTTTTCTGCCCGTCAACCAGTTTGCCACCCAGTTGACCAACTTCTGACCCACCCCGAAGCCTCGCAGCTTATTTATCAATCTTCTATGTGGAACAGTGTCAAAGCTTTGCTGAAGTCAAGGTAGGCGACATCAACTGCTCCCCTTGGTCCACCACTCTGGTTACCCAGTCAAAGAAATCTATGAGATTAGTTTGACAGGACCTTCCTTTGTAAACCCATGCTGTCTTGGATCCTGTGCCCTCTATGGATTCCAGGTGTTGCACTATCCTTTCCTTAAGGAGTGCCTCCATAATCTTGCCCACTACTGAGGTAAGACTGACCGGTCTGTAGTTCCCGCCTCCTCCTGCTACCACTCTTGTGGGCGGGATCACATGAACCCTTCTCCAGTCTTCTGGGACCTCTCCTGTGCTCAGAGACTCACTAAACAATTCTGCTAATGGCTCTGCTAGTTTCTCTTTTAGCTCCTTAAGTACCCTGGGATGTATGCCATCAGGTCCCATTGCTTTATCCACTCTGAGCTTAGCAAGCTCTTGTAGGACCCTTTCTTTTGTGAAGGGAGTAGTGCTCACCTCCCTCCCCCTGTGTCCATGATGCTGAGCTGTGGCCCTGCCCTACCTTCTCTTCAGTAAATACTGAGCAAAAGTATCTATTTAGGATAGATGCCTTACAGGTCCTCCTCCTCACATGCTCCTTTCTCCATTAAGCTTAGCAATACCCCTCTGGACTTTCTCCTTTCACTAATGTATCTATAGAAAGTCTTGTCACCTTCTTTTACTGTTCGTGCTAGTGTTTCCTCAGTTTGGGACTTTGCCTGCCTTACTGCCTACCTGCTTCCCTTAGGGCAGTTTGGTATGCCTCCCTATCTTCATCCCCGCTGTGTTCCTTATATTTCCTGAAGGCCAGCCTTTTGGCTCTGACCTTTCTGCTACTGTATTTGAGAACCAAAGTGGTTTCTTCTTTTGCACTTCCTTTTCTGTCTAACACAATGGGATGTTGCTTCAAGTATTGCATCCTTAATGCTTGCCCACTTTGCCTGTACCCCTCACCTGTGTTTCTTTGCCAGGGCTAGCTTAACTCTGTTGGCCATCTTATCAAAGTCAGCTCCTCTGAAGTCCCATATTTTTGCCTTGGAATGGGATGATTTAGATGTAGTAGCCAAACTGAACCATACCATGTGATGGTCACTGGCCCCCAGGTGACCTTCTACCTGAGATCTGTGATCCCTTCTTGTTAGTCAGTACTAGATCTAGGATAGCCCTGTCTCTTGTGGGTTGCTGTACCAGTTGTTTGAGGCCCTCCCCTGCAGGGAATCCACTATGAGTCTAGTTCTGGCAGATGTTCCTGCTGGTATTGACCAATCTGTATCTGCATGTTGAAGTCTCCCATTATCAGAACCTCCCTTTAGCTGTCATGTTTTGTATATCTTCTAACAGTAATGTGTCTATATCCTCCCTCTGGTCTGGGGCCTGTAGACAACCCCAGTTCTTATGGCTGTCCCATTTCCTGTTTCCAGGGTGACCCACAGTTCTTCTGGCTCCTTATGTGTATTCTGAATTTCTGTAGCTTTGATATTTTCATAACATACAGGGCCACTCCTCCCCTTTGCACCTCGGTCTCTTCTGAACAATACATAGCCAGGTACTGAAGTCTCCAAGGTGGTTACTGGTAAACCACGTCTCACTAATTGCTACTATGTCCAGTTTAGCCTCTGACATTATTGCCTGCAGGTCTGGGATCTTATTTCCCAGGCTGTGAGCATTTGTGTACATGATTTTCCATTGGCCAGATTTTGGTGTGTTAGTTGTTGGGTGAAGTTTGGCATTACCCCTGTGCATCGTATGGGAAAGACAAACCTTTTTTCTTACCTGGTGATGCAAATGAACAGCAAACACGCTGAATTCCTGTTTGACCACTAGCTGAGCTAGGAGAAGTTCAAAATGATATCGCTAGGAACCCTGTTACCGTTGCTTCATCAGCACGACTGGCTAGCTTCCCTGGACATGCAGGATGCTTACCAACATATTCCTATTCACCCAAAGCATCACAAATACCTAAGGTTTCGTGGCTTTGGGCCAGCATTATCAGTTCAGAGTCCTGCCCTTTGGGCTATCCCCGACGCCGCTAGTTTTTACAAAGTGTTGTGCAATTCTCGTAGTACATCTCAGAAAGATTGGAATACAAGTTTTTTTTTTTTTGTTAGTTATTTAACCAGGACTGGCACACTAAGCTGAAAGCTTTTTTACAGGTGCGACCTAAGAGCACAGGGAAGTTAAGTGACTTGCTCAGGGTCACACAGTATGCAAGTGGAAGCTGTGGGGTTCAAACCCAGGTCTGGTCTGCTGGATGTCACCAGATTTGCAGCTCAGAGCCTTAAACCACTGCGCTATACTGCCTCCCATATCTGGACGACTGGCTTCTAGCAAGTTCTTCCAGGCAAGGAACTCTCAACACCATATCCACGGCCTCAGACTTTCTCAAGTCCATGGGAGTTCTGCTAAATCTCAAGAAATCGCAGTTGCAGCCCTCCCAGAAGCTCCTTTTTATAGGAACTCTTCTAGACACCTCCTGTGCAAAAACCTTTCTTCCAAAGGACAGAAGGAGCGATATCCTACAGATGGCCCAATACAACAGTGAGAACAGCTCGGTTCGAGCTATCTCGATGCAACGGATGCTAGGTCTCATGGCATCCTCAGTGTTCACTGTACCCCTAGCTCACCTCCACATGAGAACCTCTCAATGGATGCTCAGTACTCAGTGGTCCCCAACCACTCACTCTCAGTCCTTTCTCATCAAGGTGACAGAACCTCTGAAGAAGTCGCTCACCTGGTGGTTGCAAAAGGAAAACCTCCTGGAAGGGTATCCCTTTGCTCCCCTGGATCACCAGCTCTCCATTACCATGGACACGTCCCTGATGGGGTGGGGAGCTCACTGTCAGAATCTCCACACCCAAGGTATGTGGACTCAAGACAAGTCCCAGCTTCATATAAATGTCCTGGAAATGAGAGCCGTCCTTCATGCAGTCCGGGCTTTGAAGGACATTCTCTGTCACAAGAACATTCTCCTTCAAATGGACAACAAAGCAGTGATGTATTACATCAACAAGCAGGGCGGTGCACACTCTTACCCCTTATTCAGGGAAGCGATAAGTGTGTGGGAATGGTGCTTGGAGCACAAGGCTCTAATCCATGTGGTCTACCTGCCAGGAGTGCAGAACAAACTGGCAGACCGTCTCAGCAGAACGGAGACAGATCCTCATGAATGGTCTCTCAACTCAACTGTAGTTCAGTCACTATTCACAGAGTGGGGAACTCCAGACCTGGACCTTTTTGCATCCCCACTCAGCACAAAACTGCCTATCTTCTGCTCCAGAAATCCAGGGCCTGGCATTTTCTGTCAGGATGCGTTCAGGCTGCAGTGGACAAAACACTTTCTATATGCCTTTCCTCCTCTTCCTCTAATTCAGAGGGTACTTCTCAAGTTCGAGTCCCAGGGGGACAAAATGATCCTCATTTCTCCCTTCTGGCCTTGACAGATATGGTTTCTGTTACTTAACAGTATGTCGGAAACCCCTCCGAAAGTGCTTCCCCTTCAGACGAACCTTCTGACTCAGGGGCCTGTGGGCCATCCCAATCTGAGAGCGCTTCACCTTCACGCTTGGCTCCTGAAGAGATAGAAGTGAACAGGTTCAATGTCTCTCGCAGAGTTTCAGATATTCTTTTGGCTGCGCGCAAGCCAGCCACTAGAGAAACTTACACAGCCAAATGGAAGGGTTTCTTTCTCTGGTGTGCAAAATCCTCTTTGAATCCTTTTTTCTGCCCACCAAATAAAGTTCTAGAGTACCTTTTAGACCTGTCAAATTCAGGTCTACAATACTCTACAGTCAGAGTTCACCTTTATGCCATTTCAGCTTATCATGAGCCAGTACTTTCCTTGTCACTGGCTCAGTTACCTGTAGTTAAGAGGTTTCTTAAGGGAATTCTGCATACCAGACCTCCTATCAGACATCCAGTTGCAGCCTGGGACATTAATCTTGTACTAGACATGCTCACTCGAAAGCCTTTTGAGCCTCTAGCTACCTGTGAGCTGAAATTTCTCACTTGGAAAACGGCCTTCCTGGTGGCCATTACCTCGGCCCGCAGGGTCTCTGAAGTACATGCCTTGGTCACAGACCCTCCGTATACTGTGTTTCATAAGGACAAAGTAGTTCTTAGGACCCATCCTAAGTTTCTCCCTAAGATTGTTTCAGAATTCCATCTAAACCAACCTTTAGTCCTTCCTACTTACTTCATGAGCTTCCAAAATGAAGGAGAGCGTATCCTTCATTCTTTAGATGTTAAAAGAGCTCTGCGTTTCTATTTAGATAGAACAAAACAAATTTGCAAAGCTCAACAACTGTTTGTTTCCTTCAGTGAGACCTGGCTGGGTCAACCTGTCGCTATCAGATGGATTTCAGCATGGCTGGTGGCATGCCTTTGCCACTGCTATTCCATGGCGCAGGTTAAGCTGGAGGGGCAGAGTGTATGCTCACTTTACTAGAGCAGTCATGGCATCCCTAGCGGAAATCTGCAACGTGCCCATTGCAGACATTTGCAGTGTGGCCACCTGGAGCCGAGTGCATACTTTCATCAAGCACTAAGCCCCGGATGTCCATGCCAGGCGACATCTTTCGTTCTGCAGGACCATCGTTAATGGACTGCTGTCCTAAATTGTGAGCTCTTGGTCTCTTTCTGCGCCCTCTCGGTGGATTATTAGCTCGGTAATCTCCCATCAGTGTGAATGAGTGGTGGAGACTTCATGTCCAGGAAGATATGGAAATTACGTACCTACCGTAATTCTTGATCTTCTTGGACAAATTCTCCACCACTCATTCACACGCCCACCCACCATCCCCTGAGCTCACCTCTGTTGTTGGTCTCACTCCCTCAATCTTTAGGCTGTGAATACTTCTTTGTTGACCCTTGTTATATGGGTCATCCGAACTATCTTATATCCAGTTTTTGTTAGGCTATCCTTCTAGGTTAGTTACGCTGCACCTCCTCAGAAAAAAAGGTACTGAGGCGGTTGGAGGGTCGACGCCGAGATAGTCATTGCCGCACAAGCTGAGGCTCACAATGCCACTCCTCATGGCTCCATCTCTGGTGCTGACCCTGTTACAAAAAAGTTTGCTCCTGCTTGGTCCTAGCACTTCCGGCATAGTTCCCATCAGTGTGAATGAGTGGTGGAGACTTCGTCCAAGAAGATCAAGAATTACAGTAGGTACATAATTTCCATTTCCAGGTTCCAGATGAGGAACATTCAGTTACTCCTCAGAGCACACTGATGCCAGAGACCTACTCTCAAAGCCAGTTCCACTAACAAAAGGAGTTCCCTTCCAACAGGAGTCTCCATCAGTGATTCTGACAATGGATGCATCACTACTGGGGTGGGGTGCCCATCTATTAGTGCACACCACTCATGATACCCGGTCAAGAGCAGAGTCACTCCAGCGCATAAATTTCCTGGAACTGAAAGCAGTGTTTCTAGCCCTGCAAACCTTCACTCCCATAATTCAGGGAAGGGTGGTACCGATCAGAACATTCAGTACCACCACATTGTACTACATAAACAAGCAGGGAGGTACAAGATCCACTCCTCAGTGCACACAGGCAATGAAGATATGGAGTCTGGCTTACTCCTTCAGTGCCTCTCTACATGCTATTCATCTGCCAGGAAAGGACAACACCCTAGCAGATGCTCTGAGCAGGATAAATCAGGCCCATCACGAGTGGGCCTTAAACAAGCAGGTGCTGGACGTAGTGTTCAGAAGGTGGGGTTCCCCAGAGATAGGTCTCTCTGCATCCCACGAGAATCACCACCTGCCACAGTACTGTTGCAGACCACCAGCCAGGGGCACAGACCCTCTGAATGCTTTGATTCTGGACTGGTCAGAGAGGCATCTGTATGCCTTCCCTCCTTTTCCCCTGCATTCAAGAGTACTGATCAAACTCAGATCCCAGCCAGCATCAATGATTTTGATAGCACCAGTTTGGGCCTGGCAGCCGTGATACTGCCTGCTGCTCTCCATGTTGGTGGGCAGGCCAATACTGCTCCCCCGGAGGCACAACCTGTTAACCTCCAACCAACTATTTCGTAGTTCCCAAGAAGTTGGGGGGGGGGGGTTCAGGCCCATTTTGGATCTGGAACATTTGAACAGGTTTGTGCACCACATGACTTTCAAGATGGATTCCTTGCATTCAATCACCGGAGCTGTCCAAAGGAGGGATTTCCTAGCCTTCATAGAACTGACGGATGTGTATCTCCACATCCCCATCCATCAGTCCCATCAGAGGTTTCTCAGGTTCTTGGTCAATACTACCAGTACAGGGCACTTCCTTTTGGCCCTACAACAGACCCCAGAGTCTTCTTGAAGGTACTCATAGTCCTGGTGGCTCAACTGTGACAGGAGGGACATCATGTCTATCCTTTCCTGGACGACCTGCTCATTTGAGCACTGTAAGCGACCTTGGCAAGGAGGTTGGTGATCAGGACTGTGGAGATGCTAGAATCTCATGACTGGGTGGTGAACCGAGAGAAAAGCTCAATCGAACCATCCCAGACCCTGGAACACCTGGGAGCAGTATTCAAGACTGACCAGGAAAAGGTCTTCCTTTCGCTATCCAGAAAGGATTCTCCACTGAAAGAATTCAGTAGCTCAGGACTCAAGTCATCACTTTCAGCTGTCTGCCTGCTGTGAATTCTGGGCTTCATTATGGCAGGAATAGAGCTAGTTCCGTAGGCTCACCTTCCCATGCAACCCCTACAGATGGGGTTGCAGTCAGCCTGGAATCTGCCCTCAGAGGATTATCAGGTCAAGATTTCTCTCTCACCACATCTGCGGCAGTCTCTGAGTTCTTGGGTTAGTTTTCAGAATCTGAGCAAAGGGGTTTCCTTGGAACTCCCCCCAGAGTTGATTTTGACAATCAATGCCAGTCTGTCGGATTGTGGGGCAGTCCTGAACCAGTTGCCCTCTCAGGGAACTTGGTCATTGCAGGAACAGCATCTCTACATAAACATTCTGGAAATCAGGGCAGTTCACCTTACTCTTCTTCATTTTCAAAGTCTACTACAGACAATCACAGTAAAAATAAGGTTGGACAATGCCGTCACGGTGGCACACATAAACAATTCAGGCACAAAGAGCAGGGAGATGATAAAAGAAGCCATCGATCTCCTCCAGTGGTCAGAGGAGAATTTTCTCTCTCTCTGTCAGCAGTCCACTTGGCAGGGAAGTTGAACATTCAGGCCGATTAGCAAAGCCACAGAACTGTTCATACCGGGGAGTGGATGTTGAACCCGGAGGTATTCAACCTTCTGTGTCAAATGTTCGGTCGTCCTCAGATCAATCTGTTCACCTCCAGCCACACTGCTGAGTCTCAACGATTCTTCAGCTGCTACTGGTGTCCACTGGCAGAAGCAGTGGATGCCCTGATACAGGAGTGGAGCTTTGACTGAGTATATGCCTTTCCTCCTGTGCCTCTACTCCTCAAGGTCATGTGTAAAATAGGACACTCAAGAAGAAGCTTCCTTCTAATAGCTACGGACTGTCCCAGAAGACCATGATTCTTGAATTTAGTGATCCTAGCTTAAAGCACTACTTTCCGCCTTCCAGTGCAGTGGGACCTTACCTCTCAGGGCTCCATTCTGTACCCGAATCTGGGAGAGATGTAGCTCACGACCTGGTTTCTTAAAGGAGGAGACTCCTAAAACTAGGTTTCTCTGAGAAGGTAGTAGACAAACTTAAGGGTACCAGGAAGACTTTCACTTCTGCAGCTTATGCTTGCGTATGGACTACCTTTTTGGCTTAGGCCAAGGAAAAAAAATGTCCAGCCTTCCAAGGCCTTGATCCCACTACCCTCCCTGCTTCCTTCTGCCTTAACTGGTACAGTTCTCTGTCCTGCTCCTTCTATGTTTCCTTATACTTCCTAAATGCTATCTTTTTCTCCCTAACCTTCACCGCCACTTCATTTGAGAACCATAGAGGCTTTTTCTTTCATTTTGATTTGTTTAGTTGCTTCACACAAAGGCTTGTTGCCTCTGTGATGGCAGTTTTGATATTTCCCCATTGTTGCTCCACCCCCTCCTTCTAGCCTGTTTGCTAGTGCTTTTCTAAGGCACTTTCCCATCTTGCCAAAGTCAGCCCTCCTGAAGTCCAGAACCCTCACTTTTGTATGGCTTGACTCTGTAGCTGAGTTTATCATGAACCACACTGTTTGGTGGTCACTTGTTCCCAAATGGCTACCCACTTCTAGATCTGAGATCCTCTCACTGTCCCCATTTGAGAGTACAAGGTCTAAGATTGCCCCCTCATGAGCAGGTTCCAAAACTAGCTGTCTGAGGCATGCCACCTGAAGGGCATCAAGAACGGCCCTGCTTTTGGATGTGGCTGCAGCAAAGGTGCTCCAGTTAACATCTGGCATATTAAGGTCCCCCATCAACAGTATTTCCCCTTTCAAACAACATGAAGTCTTGCTGTATTCTGACAAATTGCAGTGAGGTCCAACCTTCGAACTGCCCTGGAGATGAAAGAGTTAACTTTCCATGCCAGGCATGGAACGCTGAGCTCGAGCTCAGTTGAGACTCTGTCTGTTGCTGTTTGAACTCAAACTGTCAGATTCTTTACTCCGCCTCACTGAACAGTCGCTCCGGAGATTTCTCCTTTGCTCGGTTCAATTTGTCGGTTAAAGTACCGTTTTTCTCGGTTTTCAACCGAATTTAAACCGCAACCTATCGGTTCAGTCTCTGTCTGTGGTATTTGTGAGTACTAGATACGTTTATTTTTGTTATTATTCTGTGTGGAACTTGTAAATGTGGGATCGGTTTGGTTTGAACCGATCAGGTTGTTTAAAAATCTTTATTTCTACTTTTAGAGTGTGGTTAACGGTTCTTATCGGTTCTAAAAAAAATGGATTTTATTACATTTTTTTCCACGACCCGTAACACAGTCAGGAACCAATAAGAGTGTCTTGCCTGGTGGATTGCCGAAAAAAGGGTAAGTTTTTGGTTAGGACTGGCCATGTCTGAGAAACCCAAAAGAAAACTGGGCCCACTGGGTTTCAACACTGTAGTGTGTGGGGAAGTCTTTGCTAAGGCTGATCCCCACACACCTGTGTTTATTGTCTGGGGTTTGACCACCTCGATTCAGACTGCCAGATTTGTAAAAATTTTCCTGCAGCTACCCTGGAAAAAGAGTTGGTAGGCTCAGGAAAGGAGGCCAAAAGTCCGCTGACCGGATGGCCAGCCCGGTTCGGTTCCAACCGAACAGAAAGAGTGCCTCTGACCAGGGCAAACTTCCTCGGCAAAAGGAGAACCATTCCGGAGTCGGTTCCGTTGAAGATCAAGAAGGGATAAATCAGCCGGTGCGGATCCAAAAGTTCTTTCTCTGACTGCTGATGAAATAGCCAAAGTGATAAAAATTGTTCAGTCGCTATCCCCGGTTCTGACCGAACCGGCACCATTAGGAAGGCGCTCGGTTCGGTCGGTTCCACCGGTTCCGGATGATGATTTAGAGGAATTTTATGAACCGGAGGAGGAGGAGGAAGGAGAGTATGAGGAAAGTGAGTGTGATTATGAAAGTCTGGATGTGCCCATTGACCCGGACATCTCCCCAGACAGACCTTCAGGAGTGTCTCCTGCTAGGCTTTCTGAGTCCCCCTAGCATTTCATGTTTTACAAGAAAGTGGCTGAAACTCTTCAGCTTGCTATGGAAGAAGCTATGGATGACCAGGAGGAGCTTGACTATGTTGAAATGTTGGATATCCCAGAGTTCAGGAGGCTGTCTATTCCCCTTCATAAGTCTTTTGGGAAACAGACAATGAAAATTTTAAAGACTCCTAATTCTATACCTCCTGTGGATAAAAGAATGGACAAGAGGTATACTCTTTCAGGCTCAGATACAGAGTTCCTTACCCAGCAATGCAGTACATGGCAGCATCTTTGGGACTCAGGCAGGCCAATTATATGGCCTATACAGCTAGATATCAGAAATCTAGATGGGACACTGTAATGGCTTTAGCTAAACAGGTCCCTGGCCAGCTTGCCAAGGAGCTGGAGCAGGTGGCTGCGGATGGTATTGAGGCATCCAAGGTGCAATTCCATGCTGCAGTGGACTCCAATGATGTTTCATCTAGAGTCATGGCTACATCTGTGGCCTTTCGTAGGATGGCTTGGCTCAGATGTACTAGCCTGTCTCAGGATACCCAGACTAAGGCCATGGATTTTTCTGTTGTGGGTAATTCTCTGTTTGGGGAGCAAACAGAGAACTACATGAAGAAAATGGATGAGTACAGGACCACATATAGGAGTGCTCAGGCCAAGAAAAGGCAAGCCACTCCTCAGAGGCAGCATCCCAGGGGCAGGGGCAGGCCTTTTCATAGGCCTTTCTACCAAGCCCAGGCCTCCTCTTCTGCTTATGCTCACAGGGGGTTCTTTAGAGGGAGAAGCAGATGGGGTATAAGCAGGCCTGCTTCCACCCCTCAGCCTAAAGCCCCTGCCAAACAGGCACCCTGATGGGTTTGCCAGGGCCGATTCTCCACTACCTGTAGGGGGCAGGCTGGCTTACTTTTTCCAGGACTGGATGTCTTTAACATCAGACAAATGGGTCCTGGAACTAGTAAGCCAGGGACTGGTTCACAGTTTCAAAAAATTTCCAAAGATGAGAACCAGATCCTTTCCACCAGCAAATCCTTCAGAGGCACTTGCCCTAGAGGCAGAGGTCTCTTCCCTCTTGGCTCTCAGAGCTATAGAAAGGGTTCCACCCCTACACAAAGGGAAAAGATTGTACTCCAGGTACTTCCTCACCCCCAAAAAGACAGGAGAATGGCGGCCCATCCTGGATCTCAGATATTTAAACAAGCACCTTTTAAAGCCAAAGTTCAAAATGGTGACTCTGGGAATCATTCTACCCTCTCTAAGGCCAGGGGACTGGCTAGTCTCCCTGGACCTCAGGGATGCCTATTTCCGTATTCTCATCAGAAGCTCCCATCGAAAATACCTCAGGTTTGAGCTGCCCTCAGGCCACTACCAATTCAGAGCAATGCCCTCCGGCCTAACCTCTGCTCCAATGGTGTTCACAGAATGCCTGGCAGTAGTCGTTGCCTTCCTAAGAAGGAAAAGGATTTCCATCTTCCCATACCTGGACGACTGGCTCATAGTAGACCAGTCCCCAGACCAAGTCAGGTTACACCTACAGATAACTCAGCAACTGCTTACTTCTCTAGGTTTCCTTCTGAATCTTTCAAAGTCAGTTCTAGAGCCTGTACAGCTCCTCACCTTCATAGGCGCAGAACTAGATACAGTAAAGGCAAAAGCCTTCCTTCCCCTGGACAGGGCAAGGACCCTTGTTTCACTGGCCTCTTCATTCACCCTCCAGGTGTCTCGACCAGCAAGGCATTTTCTACAGCTCCTGGGGCACATGGCTGCTTCTACAGCAGTGGTGCAGGGAGCAAGATTTCAGATGAGGGACATTCAGTTCCACTTGAGAGCCTTTTGGTCTCAGAACAAGGATCCTCTGACCAAACTGATTCCAGTGACTCAAACCCTGATCCAGGCATTGCAGTGGTGGCGGGATCAGGACAATCTAAGACAGGGAGTTCCTTTTGTCACTCAGTTTCACTCTCTAATCCTTACTACAAATGCGTCCCTCTTGGGGTGGGGTGCCCACTTGGGAGACCTGGCCACCCAAGGGTTGTGGTCTCCTCAGGAATCTCTGCTTCACATCAACCTGTTAGAACTCAGAGCAGTGTTTCTAGCACTTCAGGCTTTTTCCAAGTCTGTTCAGAACAAAGTAGTTCAGATCAGGACAGACAATACCACCAAAATGTGGTATATCAACAAGCAAGGGGGAACTCGGTCTACAGCCTTGTGCACAGAAGCAATGAAGTTATGGTCTCTGACCTATTCCCTGAACACCTCTCTTACAGCAGTACACCTCCCAGGCAAGGACAATGTCCTGGCAGATGCTCTCAGCAGGATATCTCAGGGCCATCACAAATGGTCACTGGATCCCCTGGTTTTGAAGGTGATCTTCTCTAGATGAGGCACCCCACAGATAGATATTTTTGCAGCCCCAGACAATCACCAACTTGCCCTGTTTTGCTGCAGGCCCCCAGTGTTGGGCTCAGTCCCCCTGGATGCCCTAGTCCTCAATTGGGAAGGGAAGTTCCTGTATGCTTTTCCCCCCCTTCCCTCTCCTGTTCAAGGTGTTAGTCAAAATCAGGTCTCAAACCTGCAAGGTGATTCTGATTGCTCCAGACTGGGCCAGACAGCCCTGGTACCCTCTCCTGTTGTCCTTAGCAGTCCACCTTCCCCTGTTTCTTCCCAGGAATTACAACCTGTTAACCTGTGCTGAGGGGAGGGTTTGGTATCCGAATCTCAAATCTCTCAATCTCAAGGCCTGGCTCTTGAAGAGTTAGAGTTTGCTGATTTACACCTCTCTCAAGGTGTTATGGATATCCTAAAGGCTTCTCGGAAGCCTTCCACCAGAAGCACTTACAACTCCAAATGGAAAAGATTCTCCATATGGTGCTCTGGGAAGCATATTTCTCCAGAGTCTGCTGGCCTGCCCACAGTCCTTGACTATAAGGTTCATCTTAATAGCTTGGGACTCAGACCAGCTACACTAAGAGTGCATCTGGCAGCTGCCTCTGCTTTTCTTTCAGCAGGTAAGCCTTCTTCCCTTTCAGCTCATCCTGTATTCTCTAAGTTTTTCAAGGGATTGCTTCATACCAATCCGCCATTCAGGGACCCTGCCCCTGTTTGGGACCTTAATGTTTGCATAGCTCAGCTTATGCAACCCCCTTTTGAGCCTTTGTCCTCAGCAGAGCTTAAGTACTTGACTTGGAAAACTGTTTTCTTGGTGGCCATCACTTCTGCCAGGCGCATAAGCGAGTTACAAGCCCTGTCAGTGGCGCCTGATTTTATCTCTTTCCATAGAGATAAGGTGGTCCTCAGGACTAACAGGAAGTTTTTACCTAAGATGGTTTCAGACTTCCACCTTAACCAGTCTATGTCTCTTCCTGTTTTCTTCACTGACCATTTCTCCTCTGGTGAGAGGAGGCTGCACAGTTTAGATGTGAAGAGGGCCCTTAGCTACTACCTAGAGCATACCAAGGGTCACAGGTTTGACTTCCTCCAACTGTTCCTCACTTATGGTGAGGTTGGTAAGGGAAAACCTGCCACTAAGAGATCCATTGCCAGGTGGATTGTCTCTTGCATTCAATTTTGCTATGAAAAACTAGGCAGGATTCCACCCTCAGGCCCGAGGCTCACTCTACCAGAGGGTACAGCTGCTTCCCTGGCTGCTGCCAGGGATATTCTATCTTAGAGATATGTCAAGCAGCTACCTGGAAAACAGTTCACACTTTTACCAAGCATTACTCTCTGGATATCCAGGCTAGGAGTGATGCTCGGTTTGGCACAGCAGTGCTTCAGAGCCTATTTCCTAGGTAGGTTCTGTCCTTTCTCCATGGAGGTACTGCTTGGTAGTCTGCAGTCTGTCAGAATACAGCAAGACTTCATGTTGTTTGAAGAAAAAATTACTCACCTTAGTAATGTTGTTTCTTCTAATGGAGTCTTGCTGTATTCTGACCTCCCCCCCCCCCACCTTCCCCTCTCAGAACCTTTGTTTTGGGATGTGGGTGGGCAGTAGCAGTGTTGGGCACTCAAGAGGTGCCCCACCTTTTATTTATCACCCCTTTACTTTGGGTGAGTGGGTGTTGTGTTTGTTTCATTTTTTGGGTTTCTGACTTGAGTCTTTGTTTTGGGACCAAAAATTTCTTTAATATATTTAGTAGCCAGTTGGCTAGTGTAGGTTTACAGCTTCACACAGGACACTCAGTGAGTTTAGCTCGTAAGATCTGACGGTTTGAGTTCAAACCAGCAAGAGACAGAGTCTCAACCGAGCTCGAGCTCAGTGTTCCATGCCTGGCATGGAAAGTTAACCTTTCATCTCCAGGGCAGTTTGAAGGTTGGACCTCACTGCAATTTGTCAGAATACAGCAAGACTCCATTAGAAGAAACAACATTACTAAGGTGAGTATTTTTTTCTTCTCTGCCATCCTAAGTATGCCTTCTATCATATCCTTGTCCATTCCTTCCCCCTGACATGGGGTTCTGTATACAACCCCTGTGCGGATTGTGGTGCCATTTCCAGTCTCTAAGGTGACCCACAGTGCCT
This sequence comes from Neoceratodus forsteri, assembly GCA_016271365.2. Taxonomy (NCBI): domain Eukaryota; kingdom Metazoa; phylum Chordata; order Ceratodontiformes; family Ceratodontidae; genus Neoceratodus; species Neoceratodus forsteri. Next base: position 246,980,056 of record CM057451.1, read on the forward strand.
CCTCTCCTCCCTGTTTACTCTTTTGTTCAGTTTCATTTATCCCTTCCCTTACATAGAGAGCTACTCCCCCCCGCCATCCTCCCTGTCTTTCCTCATCCTTCCTCAGATTTTTTTTCCCATCATTGACCATACTAGTTGGACTCTCCACAGGAACACCGCCGCTATTGTCAACTGTTTTCTAGTTTTTCTCACCTTAGTTAACTATCACTTTTTAAAAAGTGATTTTCAATTACGTGTATGTTGACTAAAGAGCTGTTTAAACTGTTTAAGTACTGCAAGTGTGACAAAAAGATATATTTGAACGACTCACAAAATGTCTGCATGTACTGCTTCGGCTCAGCCCATAATGTGAAGTACTGCCAGATCTGTAGAAAATTCAACACTGCTACCCAGTGACACCAAGAGAAGGCTTTAGAAATGTACCTTCTGAAGAATCAGGTAGCCAGAATGGAGAAGGAGCTCCAGGAGAAGAGTTCCACTGCTTTACTGGCCCACTCCTCAGGCTGTCACTCCTTCAAGTCTCGGGAGAAGAGCTCTGGCAGCACAAGCAAGAGCACCGGGAAAGGGAGCAGAGCAAGGACAAAGCCTCACCAGTTCACTCATTGTCATCCATCCAATCCAGTGCGACCACTTCAGCACCAACCGCCCAGACCATCGACCCTCAGAATCGTCATTCAGCAAGATCTATTTCCACTACTACAAGTAGGGGACTGGGGGATTGGATTTGTTCCCTGGATATTCAGGATGCCTACCCGCATATCAACATTTGCCACCCCTCACAGGAAATATCTAAGGCTCCTGTTTCAGGGGAACACTACCAGTTCAGGGTATTGCCCTTTGGCTCATCATCTGCGCGATGGGTCTTTACCAAATGTTTAGCAGTGGTGGCCACAGCCCTCAGCAGGGAAGGCCTATATATCTTCACCCACCTGGTCAACTGGCTTCTCAAACCTCACTCCATGGAGAAGCATTTTCACACACTAGAACATATCAGACATCTGTTTGATGCTCCAAGGATGTGCCAAAGTCAGTCTTGACCCCTTGCCAATGTCTACAGCACATAGGGGCAGTCCTGGATACAGCCCAAAGCTTACCTTCCTGCCCCAGGACAGGGCCGAGAGTCTGACTCCTCAGACTCAGATGGTCTACAATAACAGGTATATCACAGCCAGGACATTCCTGAGACTCCTAGACCTGATGAAGGCCCATTGTCACAGTGCCACTAGCCAGACTGCATATGAGAATCCTGCAGTGGATCCTAAGAGTCCAGTGGGACCAAAGTACAGACCGCCAAAACAGAAAGTTCTAGTATCCTCTCCTATCCAAAAGGTGCTTAAATGGTGGATGGAACCCAGTCATTTACTGAAGGGGGTTCCTTTCCTGATTCCCTCCCCTCACCAGATTCTCACTAAAGATGTCTTTAGGGGTGGGCTGTGTGGGGGCACATCTTGGGCCCCGTGAGACACAGGGTACATGGACCAAGGTGGAGAGCACCCTCCACATAAACGTCCTACAAATGAGAACTGTTCTGTATGGCCTGTAGGCCTTCCAGACTCATCTATCCCCAGGTTCTATGTTAATACAAATGCACAACACAAGTGTGATGCGTTATATCAACAAGGTTTGGCAGAACTCATCATTCCTACCCCCTGTGGAGGGAGGCAATGAGAGTCTGGTATTGGGCTCTAGAGCACGGTCTAGAACTGTCAGCAGTACATGCTCCAAGGGCCCAAAACATCCTGGCAGGCAGGCTAAGCAGGCCATGGTCCAGGATACACGAGTGGGAGTTGCTGACCTCTGTCGCAGAAGACCTGTTCGACATGTGGGGTCATCCAGCGTTGGACCTTTTTGTGTCCCCACACAATGCAAAACTGCCACTTTTCTGCTTGTTCATTGCTGGACCTGGATTTTTTTGGCGAGATATGTTGTCCCTCTCTTGGAAGGGGAGGTTCCTGTATGCCTTTCCTCTCTTGCCTCTAATTCAGAGAGTACTAATCAAGCTTCAAATGGAGGGTGCAACTTTGATACTCATTGTCCCCCTCTGGTCTCATCAGATTTGGTTCCCTTTACTGCAGCAATTGGCAGTGGAACCACCAGTACCTCTGCCATTATGCCAGGGCCTACTGTCACAGGAACAGGGAACCTGGTCCATCCGGATCTCAGGTTACTCCACCATGATGCATGGCTTCTAAAGACATAGTGATTGCTGTGTTTGGGTTGTCACAAAAGGTGGCTGATGTCTTGGTGGCTAACAAAGAACCTTCCATCAGAGCCACTTATTCTATGAAGTGGAAGTGGTTTGCTTTGTGGGCTGCTTCTTACCAACTGGGTCCTTTTATCTGTCCCATAAATCAGGTTCCGGAGTATTTGCTGTCCTTGTCAGATGCAGGCCTGCAATACTCTTCTATCAAATTACACTTGGCTGCCATTTCAGCTTTCCATGTGCCTGTTGATGGTCGTACAGTTTCTCAGCAGGAGGTGACCCATACATTTCTGTGAGGCATTCTTCATTTAAAATCTATCTGCAATCCAGTCCCAGCTTGGAACTTGAATTTTGTGTTGGAAAAGGTTACTTTGACTCCTTTTAACCAGCCGCGACTTGTGGCCAATGTTTCCTTTCTTGGAAAGCATTCTTTGTAGTTGCTATTACTTCTGCTCGAAGAATTTCAGAGCATAAGGCCCCCCCTCCACTTGTCAAGGGGTATTCCAGGTGGTAAAAGTGGGAGGGGGGCATTGTACAGCAGAACAGCCGCATACCTGTCAGCCTCGTTTCCCAGGCCTTGCTGGAACCGGGGTGCCCCTCTAACCTCTGAATGCTGGGCTATGGAGGCAAAACTCTTGTTAGCAGCAAACAGTTCATCCAAACAAATGAGGCACAACACTCTGAACTGCAGGAACAGGGGATCCCATTTAATGAACAGTTAATCAGAACAGAGAACAGTCACTCCATGGAGCAGTAAATGCACAAGTTTGCTCGGGACCAAGAGGTTCACATCAGAAGCTCATTGGTGCTCTGGACCATGAAGCTCGACTCCAAACAGCTACCACTCAGACTAGGTAGCCACAGTCGAACATAGACAGCATGAGATCATGGCGAATCAGGCTTTGAACTGCAGGCAAAACAGTTATCTCTCTGCCCCCATAATCGGCTCCATTTGATACGAGGCCCGGCAGGTGACTTCATTCCAGGCAAATGTTGAATGTCCTCACCCGGTCTCAAACTCAGGGCCACATGGGTCCAGGACCCCCAGATCCCTACCTCTCAGTCTCTCCATGCCACAGCTAATAAACAGTCCTGGGACCAGGGGCTGTGCCATTAGCCCTGGATCCCTCACCTCATGGCTTTACATTTTCTCCTTTCTCCTTTTCTGGCTAACACTTCACGTTTTAGGTCCCTCTCTGCACCAGACATCTTTTCAGCCAGCCTCTGCAAGGCAGAGATTCCATTGCTAGCATGGGATGCCTCTCAGGCAGCCTTTTGTCTTCCCTCTCCTTCCAACTGCCCATGGGCTACGGAAATGCCCCACAAGCAGGGCTCCAGAAAATTACAGACACTGCCACATCCTCGGCTACCACTATAAGCTGACAACCCAAAAAGCAAACAGGAGGCCACTGGCCAAGCGGGCAGTCAGCCCCGCTCAGTCCTCTCTCCACCTCTCTCTCTCTCTCTCTCTCTCCAAGTCTTCTTGTTTCCTGCATGGCTCCCCTTTTTATCTCTCCCAATAAGCTTCCCAAACCACCCACCAACCCACCGCCTTACGGGACTTGTAATCCCAAAATAACTATTGACATTTTGCCTCCTATCAGCACTAGCCAGCGCCGGACTACCCCCTGAAAACGGACCCACAGCTCCTTTAAATCCTCCCCCACCAGTGGCCATGCATGCAGTGAAGTGGGCCACCATAACTATCCACACTTTTTTTTCTTTTCTCTTTTTTTTTCCTGGTCCCAGAACACAATGCCCAAAGGTGCAGAACACAACCCGGCACTTGGACCCCCTGCAAAAGGCCAAGACACGGGAACCCTACGGCGGCTGAAACCACAAGCCCAAACTGAGGAATGCCAGGTCTGAGTCCCACCCAGGACCACCGACCCAATGTGAGCGGGGGCACAGGGCTGAAGCCCCCAAACAGGTAAGCCTACTTGGGGGGCTTACATGTGTGGGCCTCCTTATTTGATTTTTCACAAAGGCATGGTGTCTTTGCATACCAGTCCTAATTTTCTACCAAACCATTCATCTACAAGTTTATTCTTCTGAGCTTGTCAATCCAGGGGAAGCATTGCTTCATACTATAGATGTACATACAATGTTTAGGTACTAAACATGAAGGACTGCAGGAAGTCTTCATAGCTTTTTGTTTCATTCACCCCTTGGAAAGAGGGTGCTTCTGTCTCTAAACAGTGTCAGTCCAAATGGTTGGCTAGTTGCATTACTTCCTGTTATCAGAAGTATGGTAAGGAAGTTCCAGGGTTTGTCCGTAGCCATTCAACTAGAGGCATGGCCACTTCTGTTGCCTGTTTTAATAATGTGTCTCCTTCTGAGATTTGTCCATCTGCCATCTGACGTACTGTCCACATGTTTACTAAACACTACAGTCTGAATATTGCCTCACGAAAAAGGGCAGGTTTTGGCCTAGCTGTGCTTCAAGGCCTCCTTTCTTAGGCCTGTAGGCTTCAACTGCCCAGACTTTTATTGTCAGTACTGCTTGATACTCACTCCATAGCTGTGGCCTGATGAAAGAGATATCCTGGAAAAAGATTGAACAGTTACGTACTTACTGTAACAGTAAATCTTTGAGAGAATCTCTTTCATCAGGCCATGCCATCCCACCCTCCATCCCCCCTAAGGATTTAGAGCTCTGTAAATCCTGTCTCTTTCTCCAGAAATTTTACCTGCATTTTCCTGCCTCACCTAGGAGGCAGAGCTACAGATTCTCTCCTGATTCCCTATAGGGAGGTCCTCTAGGCAAGATCTCTGGCGGGGAACTGAGGAGGGCAGTGGCCGCTCACATTTATTTGGGAAGTGCAGACATAGGATGTCATCATGGGCAGCCCCTAGTGAACTGCTTGCAAAAAGTTTCCATGAGATCCTAGTACCTGGCGGCTATAGTTCCATAGGTGTGCCGAGATGAAAGAAATTCTCTTGAAGATCTTCTGTTACGGTAAGTACGTAACTGTTCTTTTTTCATAGTTGATATTTTCTTCTTTCTCACAAATTGTTTTTTCATCGCTGTATTGGGATCTCTTGGGACTGGCAAGAAAAGAGGATTTGTGCTCCTTGGACTCTGTCCGCTTACACCTAATGTCTCACTTCTCTGGTAGGGAGCTTGTTTTTTTACCTTACTGGTGAGAATTGTTCTCTTGACATTACAACATTTATTTTTGTTTACAAGCTGGCACTCTGTCGTCTTGATTACACAGGGGTCCCTTTTGGAGTTCCCTGCATATGTGCCAGAGTCATATGCCGGGATTGCTGTCCATTTTTCTTCATTACCTCTACCTTTTCTGTCCAGGTTGGTGGTAATGGGCTCTGGTTCTTTTCTGCCCAATAACCTTGTGACAACTAGCAGGCCCAGCCCTTAGTTTTTTCTAAATTGGTAGCTGGATTTTAGTTGGTTATTGTTATTGCATACGATATCCTTTTCCTGTCCCTTGAGGCTACAAGGTCTATAGCCCTTCCCTTCTTCCCACTTGTTTCTCCTACTGACAAACAGAACTGAGGAAGAGATGGGGTCAGTGTTGGTTACTGGCAAGCTCATGTGTGTGACATCAGTACACTGGCTGCTTGGTCGATGTCAGTCCCCTCCTGCTTGCAAAAGACTTAGCTCCTGTGGAGTCCTAGCACATCTGACTTAGACCCATAAGTGTGAATGAATGGTGAAGGCATTCTGGAAGATCAGCAATTAGGATGAGTACTGTATGTAATTTTCCTTTATGTAGTAGTGCTGCTTTAAATTCAGAGTGATGTTGAACTTTGAGTTTTGCAGTTATTTAATAAAAAGATACGGCTTAGTAGTAATCTTTGTCCTTCTTTGTCCCTACTCTTCAATACTTATGTTGACATTTTCTTTTTCAGAATCTGAAATTGAAGGTTTCAGAAGTGTGCGTTGAAATCCACAAAAGTGTTTCTGTCACAGCTGCACAGTACTTGGAAGAATTCAGGAGATACTGTTACAGCACCCCTAGCAGCTACTTGGTGTTTTTAGACACCTTCACGCATATATTAGGAGACATGAAAAATACACATCAAAGTGACAGGTAAATTCTTAAATGTTCAAAAATGTCTTTATAAGTAGGATTGTCAGACAACAGACAGCATGGGTAAGAGTTCCCTTTTTATTACAATCCTACAGGCACTAACTACTGATATTTGCAGGCATTTTACTTGCATGGGTTTCCCCTCACATGCAACTAGATCTTCCAGGAATCAGTCTTCACCATTGATTCACACTCATGGGCCTTATCCAGAGGTGCACGGACCCTGCAGGAGCCAGAACGTTTCAGGAGGCCTGACACAAAAGCAAGCTGTGTACGTGCATGGCACTGCACGACTGACTCACAGCACCAGGCTTACCTCGTCACCAGCCCTCAACCACCTCACTTCCTTATTTCCCGCCATCAAGTGCGCATCAGTAATAATGTTGCTTGCCCACCGGGAGTTAGAACTCCACATCTGTATGACAACCTCATTCAGTTCTTCTCAGTTTTCAGTGTTTAAAGCTAGTGATTTTACAAAAATATTTGTTAGTTTTCCTCTCAGCCCTGCCACATCTATGGTTGACTACCTGGAGGATGTCAGTAGGGAGCCTTTGAGGCAGGCTGCTCTGTCAGTGGGGCCATGTCCGGTTCACTTTTCCCAGTGGGGAAAGGTTCTGATCCTGGGAGGTCTTGTGCTTCAGAGGAAGGACATTCCTACCAACAGCACAAAAGGGTGGGCCCATTCCTGATTCCAGTTGGGTTCTTAGTGCTGTTCAGCCTCATGTTCTTCCTCTTCCCTTCAGGAGGGTAAGAAACAGTATCTCTCGAACTCACCCTCCGGGAGGTCTGTCAGGAAACCCTCAGTCTCCTGGGGCCAGAGGCCCTCCTCAGAATTGTTGGCATTGCAGGGGGCCTCTGGTACTGGGATGTTGAGGTCTCAGGCCAGGAGTTCCCCTCTGTCTTTAAGTGAGGACCCCAGTGGACAGTTTTATCCTTGGGCAGCTCTTTGGAGCAGTATGTACAGCATCAGGCTTGTGTGTCTTTGCCAGCGGATCTGGTCCCTGGCCCTTCAGGGTCGGCAGAACTGGAGCTGCAGGCAGGGCCCTCAAGTTGGGTAGAGCATTTCACTCCAGCAACAGCCTTTGACTCTTGCCAGTGATTGCACCTCTGACTTCTGCCCCACTGGCCACACCCCCACCTTGTGTCATTAGGTGCGACTGGCTGGGTACCATTGCCGGTCACTTTGGTGCCAGCTGGGTTGTTGGCACTAGGTCTGGTTCTGGCACCAGCACCAGGTATGGACCCCTTGGAGCCTGGCCTGGCAATAGTTCTGGTGCTGGTCCTAGCACCAGGTTGGCACTGTGTCAGCACTGGACTGGCATTGTGTTGGCACTAGGTCAGTGCTGAGTTGTCATTGTGTTGGCATCAGGTCAGTGCTGGGCCGGCACTGGGGGCCCATGGTGCCAGGGACCTCCTGGTGCTAGATTCAGCTCCAGTTATGGCATGGTCCCTGGCATGGGCCCTTGTCCTCTGGCCAGTGTTGTCAGTGTTGCTGGAATACTTTCTGGATTAGGTGCCTGTGACCCACCCCTCCCTACACCCTCCCTCTGGGGAGGATGTGGAGGGGGAACGAGTCTGACCCATACCTTATCATCTCTGAGGGTGGTGATGATTGCTTTCTTAGCCTGGACTCTTCATACCTAGGCCTTACTGCAGTGCCTCAGGAGGATCTAACTTTCAAAGTTTTTCTCAGAAACACTCTTCTCCACTTAATTCTGAGCCTACAGCCATTGATTAGTGGTTAAATGTTCATACCATGCCAGTCAATTTAGTTCCTCCTATTCCACCTGAATTTAAAACCCTGTCTGATGTGGTCTGGAGACAATCCTCTGAAGCACAAAAGGGTGAGCCCATTCCCAATTCTGTTTGGTTTCTTGGCACCACTTGGCCTCAAGTTTGTCCTCTTGCCCTGAAGAGATAAATGGTACCACTCAAGGTCACTTTTGAGAGGTGTGCCGTGAGACCCTCGGTCTTCTGGGGCCATGGGCCCTCATCAGCACCATCAGCATTGCCAGGGACCTCTAGTATTGGGATATTGAGGTCTTGAGCCCCAGAGTCCTGCTCTGTCCTTAAGCAGGGACCCTGGTGGGTAGTTCCACTCCTGGGCAGCACTTTGGAACAGTGGTTGCAGCATTGGACTTGGTGTCTTTACTTACAGGTCCAATCTCTGGCCCTTCAGTATCGGTAGCACTGGACCTGCAGTCAGGGCTCTCAAGCCAGCTAGAGTGTTTGGCTTTGGCAACAGCCTTCTGCCCTTCACGGTGACTGCACTACTGACTCCTACCACACTGACCGCACCCCTACCTTGCGTCACTTGGTGGGACTGGCCAGGTACCATTACCAGTCACTTCGGTGCAGGCTAGGTTTGATTCTGGCATCAGTGCTGGGTTTGAGCCTTTCAAGGCCTAATCTGGTTCAACTTCTAGTGCTGGTCCTGACACTGGGTCGGCACTATGTCAATGTCGGTGCCAGTTCGCAGGGAACTCCTGGTGCCAGATTTATCCCTTGCTAGCCCTTGGAGTCTGGCATGGCACCAGTTCCAGTGTTGGTTCTGGTGCTGGGCTTTACCATGTCGACGCTGGGTTGGCATTGGAGGTTCCCGGTGCTGGGGATCTCCTGGCACCAGATTCAGTTTCTTTCTGGATGCTGCCCCTAGCAGTGCTGATCCCAGTGCCATATCAATGCAAGGTCAGGGCCGTGGATCTCCTGGTGCCACATTCGGTCATTCCTGGTGCTGCCCCAGTGCCATGTCTGATGTGTCGGTGGCACATCTGGTGCCGTATCTGGTGTCATGTCCATCACCATGTCTGGTGCCATGTCTGACACCATGTCCAGTTTCATGCCTGCCACCATGTCTGGCACTGGGTTGGTGCTGGAGATTTTTGGCTTAGAGGGCCTATGTTCCACCCCTCCATACACCCATACCTTCAGGGAGGATATAAAGGAGGATGAGTCTGACCCTGACCTCATCTTTCCTGAGGGCAGCAACAATGACGTCTTAGCTTGGACTGTTCATACGTAGGCCCTACTGCTGTGCCTCAGGACATGCTTCTTGCAGTTTGCTAGTCCAAGAGTATTTTTCCCTTTATGTCTATTCCCTTTGGAGCTTGCTTAGCCCCAGCACAGATTTAAACAACAACAATAACAAAAAAAAGGGATTCTGATGACTGCCATATACAGAGTTTAGTCCATCAGTCGCTAGTTCCAGTTATTCCTTCCAGTACTGGTTAGCTCCCTGGATATGCAGGCTTCAGAGTCCTGCCCTTTGTGCTCTCCTCATCAGTCCAGGTCTTTGCAAGGTACCTTACGCTATTCATAGCGCACTTGAGAAAATGAGGACTCCAGGTTTACCCTTATCTTGATTGCTGGCTGATAACCAGTTCATCTAGCCATGAAGCGGAAAAAGCAGTGGCCATGACCTCTTAGTTCCTTCCCTCCATTGGAGTTCTGCTGAATCTAGAAGTCTCAGCTCCAACCCTCACAGCAGCTGCTGTTCATAGGAGCTCTTCTGGACCCGACTACCTGAATGATCTCCTGACTCCCTATACCCCCAGTCCTCTCTGATCCACCGATGAGGAATTGCTAGAGATTCCCAGGGTTCATCTAAAAACATCTGGAGCTCATGCTTCTTCCTTTGTAGCACCAACCCTGTGGAATTCTCTACCTCATCAGTTAAGAGAACGCCTGAGTGTCAGCAGTTTTGAAACGTATTTATTTTCTCTGGCATTCCCAGACTGAATTTTAAAATTTACATTGTATGTTTGTAAATGTGGTTTGTACTGTATAAAGCACCTTGATATTGAAAGGTGCTTTATTAATAAAGATTGACTTGTCTTGGCTACAACCAGACCCAGCCTTCCTTCCAGAGGTCAGAGTGCAGATGCAGGTAACCAAACCCTGATTCGATCTCTCACATGGTGGTCAGTAGAGGGCAATCTCCTCCAGGATTTCCCTTCTCCCAACTGGAGCCTAGGGTGACTCTCACAATGGATGCCTCCCTGTTGGAGTTGGTAGCCCACTGTCAGGGTTCCAAACACAAGGTATGTGGAACCCATCAGAAACTCATCTTCCACATCAGTGTGTTGGAGATGCAATCTGTTTTTGTATGACCTGTGAGCTCCAGTGGATCTCGTCAGCTACAAAACAGTCCTCTTCCAGACAGGTGACAGTCTGCGATGTATTACATCAACAAACAACAAAGAGCATACTCTTACCTTATTTGCAGAGAATCTATGAGAGTGTGGGATGGGGTCCTGGGGCAGAAGATCCTACTCCAGGCCATTTATCTGCCAGGAGTTCAGAGCATTCTGGCAGGCAAGCTCAGTTGGACAGAGGCCCATCCTCGTGAAATATGTCATGTGATCACTATTCGATGAGTGGGACACCCCAGAAGTGGACCTTTTGCATCACCACTCAATGCTGAACTGCCTCAATTCTGCTCCAGAAAGCCAAGACATGGCATTTTCTGTCAGGATGCATTTAGACTGCTATGGAAAAATATTTTTCTGTATGCATTCCCCTCCAGTCCCCCAAGTGCAGAGGGTATTGCTCAAGCTGGAGGCACATGGGGGCAAGATCATTCTGATCACCTCCTGCTGGCCTGGAAAGATATGGTTTCCTCTGTTAAACCGAGGATCCTTCTACTCAAGTTGGACATATTGACTCAGGGTCACCTAGCCCATCCCAGCCTGCACTCCCATCACCATCAGGCCTGGCTCTTGGAGAGACTGAAGTGAATAAGTGCAAGATATCTCAGAAGGCGTCTGAAATACTTTTGGCTGCCCATAACCTTCCACTAGGAAGACTTACACAGCCAAATGGAAAATATTTTCTATCTGGTGCTCCAAAACCCACATGCACCCCTTTTCAGTGCCCACCTGACAAGGTTCTGGAGTATTTGCTCGACTTTTCTGATGCTGGTTTGTAGTATTCCATAGTCATGGTCCACTTGTGTGTTATATCTGTGTACCAGGAGCCCAATGGTATCCTATACCTGGCTCAACTGCCTCTTTTTAAGAGGTTCCTTAAAGGGATTTTACACACAGGGACCCTCATGCAGAAGATGGTAGTTGCCTGGAATATCAGTCTTGTCTTGGACATGCTCACTCTTAAGCCCTTTGAGCCTCTTGCAACATGTGAACTAAGGTTTTTACTTGGAAAGCAGCTTTCTAGTGGCCATCTCTTCTGCTTGCAGAGTGTCTGACATCCTTGCCTTGGTCACAGATCCCCCATATACTCTTTTCCACAGGGACAAGGTAATGCTCCACACACACCCTAAGTTCCTTCCTAAAGTAGTGTTAGAGTTCCATCTGAATCAGCCACTTTGCTGCCTACCTACTTTGCCAGCTTCCAGAATGTAGGAAAGTGCACTTTCTATTCTCTGGGAGTTTTGAGATCCCTCTCGTTTTACGTGGACAGAACTAAGGATTTCAGGCAATCCAAACAGCTTTTCATCGCCTTCAATCCCAGTTGAAAGGGGCAGCCTGTTACAATCAAGTGCATTTCTACCTGGATTGTAAGCAGTCTGTGCCAGTGCTGTGACATGGTGCAGATCATGCTGAAAGGTCAGATATGTGCCCACTCCACTAGTGCAGTTGTCATGTTCCTGGCAGAAATTCGCTCTGTGCCTACCAATGATATATTGGAGAACTGTAACTTGGACCAGAGTTCACACTTTTATTAAGCACTATGCCCTGGATGTCCATGCCAGGCAATATGCCACCTTTGGGAGGACTGTACTGAATGAACTTCAGTCCTGAGTGAGCCCTTGACTTCTGCTGCCCAAGCCCAGGTGATCTTATCTGTGTCAGTCCTCACCATTCATCACTACTTGGGTATAGCTCACCGGAGCTAGGACCCCTCGGGAGACTTTTTTTTTTTTTCCATGGGCATAGTCAACGTTGGACTGGCACTGCCCTCGAGGCCGACGTTCTACATGGCGTTTGAGGGTTAGCAGTTAGCCGTTGCCGACTCCGCCCCAGACCCGCTTCTTTCTCTCCCGCCATCGAGTGAGGATCCTGCGTCCGAGACTGAAGAGATTTCTGCAGCCTAGTCCATCGTTTAGTATTGCCTCAGTTCTGACCATGTGCTCGGCGTCGAGTAAGACCTTTCCTTTTTATAAAGCAGCGTCGAGTACTGTGTTTTATTTAATTTTTCGTCCGGTCATGTCTCGTCCAGGGGGCAAGAAGGCATCGAAAGCGGGGCGGCCCCCCCATGCGTCCGGGCCCCTGTGGCCGCCTTTACTCCGTAACAGACCAGCATGACCATTGCCTCTCCTGCCTCGGCCTCAGACATGATATAGATAACTGCGATATCTGCTTCTCCATGGACCACCATGTCATTGAGATTCACGCGTGAAAAGTCGGACGTGCACCGCCGACTTTCGGAGGACGGATTTGCATTTGTCAAGCCAAGGTCAGGACTCTCAACCCTTCCTCCGGGTCCCCTCCCAGTCCTATACAGCCCGAGGAGGAGGGAACCTCTGCCTTTTCTAGCCTTGCCACGGCAGGGGTTTCTTCCACGGTGCAGGAGGCCCATGCTGACCCTCTTGGGGGTCAGTCGGGAGGCACTGTCCTGGCAGTCACTACTTTGGTAGCAGAGGCTTCCTCTGTGTCACGTTCTGGGTCCCTCGGGACCAGGCTGGCACCGTCCTCGGCGCCGTCCCCTGGTGTCGCTTTCGGTCCCAACGCCGTGGGCTCGGAGGGCGACGCCATGGCCGGCATCAGGCCTGTCTTCAGTGCTGTCATCCCACCGATTATGCTTGCAGCATTGGGGCTTTCAGCGGCATTGGGGTTGGTAGTTTGGAGCTTTCTGGGCCTGGTTCTGGTCCCGGCACCATTGGCGACGCTGTGGCGGGTGCTGATGCCGTCTCTATCCCTAGCGTCGCCCATGGCATTGGGGAAGGAGTCAGCACCGGGGTCAGCTTCGATCCTGTCTTCGGTGCTACTCGCGGTGTTGGGGTGGTGTGCGGCATCGGGCTTGGCGCCGGATCTACCTTCGGTGTCGCTCACAGCGCCGGGGTGGATGTCGGTGCCGAATGCAGTGCTGCTTTAGATGTGGCAGTCAGCAGCACCGGAAAGGAGTGTGGAGCCATGCTCGTGGTCGCGCCCGACTCTGGCGCTATTCGCGGTGTTGAGGAGGGTGTCAGCACCGGGTATGGGGCTGTGCTCTCCTCTGCTGCTGCTGGGGGCTTTGAATTTTCAGGGTGCCCGACCTTGGGGCCCGGGAACTAGAGGAGCCCATGGGATGGTCTGGCATCGGGCCTTGGAGTCTACCTCTTCGGAGGCGGATTCTGGATCTGATCCAGACTGGCTTCCGGATTCTTTTCGATCTTCAGATCCTTCTGTTTCCAGCACCTCGGCCCCCACTCTCCCCCCATCTGGAATTCAGCTCTCACTGGTAGACCTCAGGGTAAGGGGGTCTGACTGGCCAGCAGTGGCCCCCGTGGCTACTGCTGAGCAGCCTGAGGCCACTAGTGAGGCTGTTTCTTCAGTTGAGGTACCCTCCTCCTTGATGTGTTTGGATAGCCCAAGTTTGGAGCAGCCTGGGGCACATCAGGAGGGGGAGGGTACGGTTCCCTGGGTGGATTCCTCGGAGTCTACTCGGGGATACCAGCTGCCTAGGTTAGTGGCTAAGAGGACGAGGTCCCTCTCTGACTCCACAGGGTTGAGAGGAAGGGGTGTGGCACAGTGAGCCCTTCCTATGTTCCAGCCGGGTCCTGGTAGGAGCTGTAGCGCAGGCCCTCGCCCTTCCCTGACGGAGTCCGCATGGGGGACTTCTACTTCTGAGGTCATGGGCCTTCATTCTGGACTCACATGGTCCCGGTCACCTCATGGGGGGTTTCTTCTTTGGGGCACAGCTCTGACCGTTCCGACCCGGCTGAATGGCTGTTAGCTGCAGCGGCTTTGTGTTCCCCCTCCTTGCGGAGGGTTTCCTGTTGGTCTCCCTGCCCTGACAGAGACTGTTCTCCTGTTGCCAGGAGCCTGCCCTCCGAGCCTCTGTCTCCATCCCTGGTAGTCCCAGGTATTCCTGCTCTTCATGGGCCTCTTACTTGGAAACAATTCAGAGGATCGACTGCATTTTTTCCCACCTACCTCCATGCCCTGGACCAGCAGGTGTTTCACCATGCCCCCATGTAACCGGCCCCTGAACTTGGGAGCTTGTCTTCCTCCTCTTCTCCCTCTACTGAGGGAGAGGAACCCATGGTCCACATATCCCCAGTGTCTGATCTGTCCTCCTATCAGCGCTTCCTTGTGAGGATGTTGGATGAGCTCCACCTGACCCCCATACCTATCAGCAATCCCGAGCATGTGAAGCGTGCCTTCTTGGGTGAAATCAGTGCGGCCCACTTGGTGGCTCCTGCCTGGCTGATTCCTTTTCAGGAAGCGTGGCATCGGCTCTGGCTTCATCCCTTCTCCACTGTTCCAGCCCCAAGGGACTTACACTAGTGGTATTGCGCTCCCCTGGAGTCTCCAGGTTCTCTGCCTCATCCCTCTTCGGGTTCAACCTCCCTGGACACCCCCTCAGGGCCTCGCGCCCATTACCATGACCACCTTCCAGATTCGGACTCTGCGGACTTTGACTTCTGGGGGAGACAAGTGTTCTACTCGGCACGGATCTCCCTGTCAATTGCAGCACATCAGGCCCACTTTGCAGCCTATGACAGGTTCTTGTGGTCCAGGCTAGGGCAACTCCTAGCTTCGATGCCTGATTGGAGGAAACTAGACAAGCCATCGCCCTCTCTGCGTGGGGCCTGGAGCTAGCAGGGCACCAAGCAAGGGCATCTTATGATGCCAGTGAGGTAGCTTCCAGAGTGGTAGGGACAGTGATCTGCCTTTGGCGGATGGCATGGCTTCGCCTATCCCAGCTGTCACCCATGGCCCGGCATAGGGTGATTTACTCCGCCTACCAGAGAACCCACCTCTTCTCCCGACGGGTGAGACGGCAACTTTCGGGGTGCCTTCCTTCCCCCATGGGGGGATCCCCGTCTCACCCGGACCAGTCTCAGGCTTCCCCAGGCCTGTAAGGGTTCTCTCCTTCAGTGTCTTACCCACTGGAGGCTAAGGGACCTAGTCCTTTAGGGTGTTCTGGGTAACCCCCCCCCCTTTCGAGTGGGTGGGGCTCGATACTCACCCAAGTAGTGATAATGGTGAAGATTGACCCAGATAAGATATGAAAATTATGTACCTACCATAATTGTTGATCTTTCTGTGTATCTTCACCATTCATCACTAAATTCCACCCTCCTTCCCCCCCTGGGGCCTCAGTCTCTGGACTCCAACCCTCCCCTGTGTGTCTTTCTTTTCCTCGCTGTCCTCTCCCTTGTGTGTAGGCAGGAGGGACTGTGGAGATACACAGGGGTAAACCCTTTAGATATTGTTGAGTTTGAAGAGGGCCTCCCCCCTTTCCCCCTTTCCAGAGGGGTCTCGGAGTGAGGGGGAGGCGTCCCTTTTTCTTCTCCCTCTTCTATAATTTGATTATTAGTGAGCTCAATTTTGAAACCACATTGTTTCTTTGAAGCCTCTGGCTGTTAAAACTTTCTCCCCTCCTTTATTTTGGTGGGGGGGGGAGAATTGAGACGCACCCTCAGCCTGCACTCCTTGTGGGTGGTCTTCAGACCCACGCTGCGACATTCATCCTGCAGCTGACCTTTATTGTCCAGGTCTGGCCCTTATTCCCTGAAATCACATTGTGCATCTCCGCTTCTGATGGCGTGCTACTCTTTTTTCCCCACTCCCTCCCCTTATTTTTCCCTTCCTCCCCCTTCTCCTTCTTCTCCTTCCAGAGATTGGGGCCCCCTCTCCCCAATTTCCTTTTCTAAGTCTCCTCCCTGTCGCCTTAGTCATTTATTTCTCCTTTTGGTTTATTCTTCCTTTCCTTTTATCTATCCCTTAGGCTCTCTTGCCTCAACCCACCCTCCCTTCCGTACACTCTCTGGCATGTCAGATCTGGGGCTGGGGTGGAGTCGACAATGGCTAACTGCCAACCCTGGTGCGCCACGTAGAACTTCGGCCTCGAGGATGGTGTCAGCCCAACGTCGACTCCACCCATGGAAAAAAAATAAAAAATCTCCCGTGGGGTCCTAGCTCCGGGTGAGCTATACCCAAATAGTGATGAATGGTGAAGGTACACAGAAAGATCAATAATTACGGTAGGTACGTAATTTTCATTTTTTGTCTGAGCTTGGTACTCTGACCCATTAGTGTGAATCAGTGGTGATGACTAATTCCTGGAAGATGTGAAAATGATGTACTCTCTGTAGTTCTCAATTTTCTAGGAATATCTTCTGCATTGATTCACACATGCACCGGCCTTCCCCCTGTCTCTCTCCAATCTCTTGATTGGTCTTCACCCCTTGTTCTTTGGACTGTGAAGACTGAAGGCACTGTCTTACTATCTTGTTGACCCTTCTTACACAGGCCACCAGAACTATCTTATGCCCTTAGGTTTAATGCATATGTACTAGTTAGGTTATGCTGTGCCTCCTAGGTAAAAAAGGCACTGAGGCAGTTGAGGGCTGATGCTGAGGTAAGCCACACCACAAGGCACTCTCATGGTGCCATGCATGTGCACAGCTGGCCTCAGCACCAGCCCTCCTGAAAAATGTTGGCTTCTAGTGCCTCTGGAAGAGACCCATTAGTGTGAATCAATGGTGAAGATATTCCTAGAAGAGCAAGAATTACGGTGAGTATGTAATTTTTATTTTCTCACAGTCCTACCACATATGGCAATGTCTCAAAATTTTTACGTCAGATATGGCACATGACAAGACCGGCAACAAGGTTATTACTGACCACCATGCCTCTCTCGACGAGTGTTCTGATGCTAGATGATTTCTCAGCTAGGAGACTAAACAGTCCTAAATAGAAATGCTCCCAGCCTTGCTTGTACTTGAATCAGGTTACCACAACCACTCTGCTGTGACCTCGCACAAAAAGAAAAAGGAAAAGTAATGACATAGGACCAGGTCAAGGTCGTATCCTTCTGCCCTGAGACAGTTGTCACCTTTGGGTGCATAGTGAAGTTCTGGTGTTTCCTTCTTCACCACCATCGATGAGGGAAAGTACATTGCCAGATTTATTTTGCACCATCTGGGCCAGCACCGACACCCCCTCTGCCTAATGGGATGTGTCAGATGAGCAGTTTGGTCAGTGGACTTCTCTTTCATGGAGCAGTGGCTCCTTAGCTCCTTATTGGCCACACCTTTGGTGCCAGTAAAGGTGCTGGGGATGTTTTCTGGATTCAGCTGCCTCGGAGTTGGTACTGCCTGCAGTGCCAGTGCCACCCTCAGTGCTGTAATCACTGGTGGTGATGGCCCCATTGGCAGCACTTGGGCTATCTTTGGTGCCAATGCAGTTTCCTTTCTGGATGTTGCTGTTGGCACCAGAGTGGGCCTCTGGGTTTGGAAGGAAGCTTTTCACAAATCTGGCTTCATCACCGGTGCAGGAGCTCCTGCATTCATCCATTTTACTGGATGACTAGGAATAGAAACATAGAAGTTGATGGCAGATAAGGACCACAAGGCCCATCCAGTCTGCCCATTTCTTTTCAAACAACATGAAGTCTTGCTGTATTCTGACTATTGCAGTTAGGTCCTGCCTTTCAACTGCCCCGGAGAACAAAGAGTTAAACTTTCCATGGCCTGCGTGGAAGGTTCACCTCGAGCTCGGTTGAAGCCCCTGTCTGCTGTTGTTTAAACTCCAACCATCAGATTCTTTACTCCACCTCACTGAACAGTCGCTCTGGAGATTTCTCCTTTGCTCGGTTCAAAAAAGTCAGTTAAAGTGTCGTTTTCACTCGGTTCTACCAAATTTCTGCTACCGAATCTGTCGGTTTAAGTATCTGTCTGTGGTACAGTGAGTACTAGATAGGTTTTGCATTTTGTTTCTGTGTGGAACTTGTCAATTTTGGATCGGTTCGGCTGAACCAATCGGTTTAGGTAAAAAAAGTTTGTGAATTTACTTAGAGTGTGGTAACCTGTCCGTATCGGTTCTAAAAAAAATGGATTTAATTCTTTTTCCAAGACCCGTGTCTGGTCAGAGCCGATAGGGGAGTCTTGCCTGGTGATTGATGAAAAGGGTAAGTTTTGGATAGGATTGGCCATGTCTGAGAAACCCAAGAAAAAAACTGGGTCCACTGGGTTTCAACACTGCAGTGTGTGTGGGGAAGCCTTTTCTAAGGCTGATCCCCACACCACCTGTGTTGATTGTCTGGGGTTTGACCACCTCGATTCAGACTGCCAAACTTGTAAGAATTTTCCCAAAGCTACCCTGGATAAGAGAGTAGGTAGACTGAGGGAAAAGGGAGGCCGAGAAGTCCGCTGACCCGGATGGCCAGCCCAGTTCGGTTCCAACCAAACCAGAAGGAGTGCTCTCTGACCAGGGCGATACTTCTTCGGGCAAAAGAAGAGCCGATTCTGAGGAGTTGATTCCTTTTAAAAGAAAAAGAAAAGATAAATCGTCCGGTTTGGATCCAGAAATTTATACTCCGACCGCTGATGAGATAGCCAAGGCGATAAGAATAGTGCAATCACATACTTCGGTTCTGGCCAAACCGGAACCATCTGGCAGGGGTTCGGTTTGGTCGGTTCCCCCGGTTCCAGATTATACTTTGGAAGAATTTTATGAACCGGATGAGGAGGAGGGGAAGAGTATGAGGATGATTATGGCGATGATGAAAGTCTGGATGTGCCTATTGACCCGGACATCTCCCCAGACAGACCTTCAGTTGTTTCTCCTCCTAGGCTTTCTGAGTCCCCTTCCCACTTTATGTTTTACAAAAAAGTGGCTGAAACCCTCCAGCTTCCAATGGAAGAAGCAGTACAGGATCAGGAGGAGCCTGATTTTGTTGAAATGATGGACATCCCAGAGTCCAGGAGATTGTCTATTCCCCTCTATAAATCTTTTGGGAAACAGACAAATAAAATTCTTAAGACTCCTAACTCATACCTCCTGTGGACAGACGAATGGACAAGAGGTATACCCTTTCAGGCTCAGACACGGAGTTCCTTTCTCAGTAATGCAGCCATGTTGGGGTAGTGCAGGCTGCTGCCTGTGATAAGGCAAATATCCCCTTGGCATCACACCCCCCAGATAAGGACTCCAGGAGGATTGATGCCCTGGCAAAGAAACAGTACATGGCAGCATCTTTGGGACTCAGGCAGGATAACTATATAGCCTACACAGCTAGATACCAGAAGTCCAGATGGGACACTGTGCCGGCTCTGGCTAAACAGGCCCCTGACCATAAATGGGACAGTCTCAACGGACCTAACATGTATTGCAGACTGCCTTAATAAAACCTTCACGGACTTAAGTGCAGTTCTCCCTGCCCATTTTTTTGACCCAGTTTCCATGCCCACCCACACTCACACTTCCAGGCCGCAATTCCACTTCCGGATGATCTCACCCCATGATGCCAAACCTTTTTTTCTAAAGTCCCTCGCCTCTCATAACCCAAGTAATGACCCTCTTGACTCCAGGATGCTCCGCCTCACGCTGGATGTCATGCTTATCCCTCTCACGCTCATCATAAATAAATCCTTATGCTTAGGCCAATTTCCAGATGCTTGGAAGCAGGCTGAAGTAACCCCCATCCATAAGTCTGGGGACCGTATACTACCAAATAACTACAGGCCCATCTCCATCCTCCCACCCCTCTCCAAAGCTTTAGAAAAAATAGTAACCTCACAGCTCACAGAATACCTATCTAAATATGACCTTCTATGTCCTGAGCAACATGGGTTTCATCCTGGCCACAGCATGTCCACCGCCCTTCTGGAATTCTCCCACCATACACTCTAGCGCTGACAAGGGTCAACTTGCAGGGCAGTTTTATAGACCTATCCAAGGCATTTGACACTGTGTGCCACCCTCAAGGTTAAACTCCTTAAGCCAACTGGGATTCTCATCCGCCCCTGAATTGGTTCTCAAGCTACCTGCACAACAGGTCCCAAAAAGCTAAGCTAAATGGGACCCTCTCCTCCAACCTACCAGTACTCTCAGGGGTCCCGCAAGGCTCCATCCTTGGACCCACCCTCTTCAGTCTATTCCTAAACACCCTCCCAAGCTCCTGCTCCAACAAAATACTGCTCTATGCTGATGATGCAGTAATCCTAGCATCACACTCTGACCAACTCCTACTCCAAGGCACACTGCAAAGCGCCTTCCTCCAAGCCGAAAAATGGTTCAATAACCATCGACTAGTCCTGAACCTGAAAAAACCAAAGTCCATGCTGTTCTCACATCGGCAAAACAGCGCCAAGGACACTCCCCTTCACATCACCACCAGCATGCTCCTCACACTACAACAGGTAACAACATATAAGTACCTGGGCATCACCTTGACTCAGGCCTCACATTCCACGCCCACCTAAAAGCCCTGTCGTCAGCCATGAACTCCAGGATCGGGCTCCTCTACCGCCATAAAGATTGCCTCCCTGAATCTGCCTTAAAACTAGCCATTACCTCATCTGTGTTGTCACTGGCCGACTACGGACTTCCAATTTACACAGCGGCTGACCCCTCCTCCTTAACAAAAGTCCAGAACTCTATTAACAAAGCCTGTAGGCTCCTCACCGGTGCCCACAGCAGAACTCACACCTGTCTGCTATACTCCGCTGCTAACATACTCACTCTTGAGGAAAGACTGAAATATCACACCTGCCTGCTGGCCAAAAAATCCATATCAGGGCTCTGCCCACCAGGGGTCTCTTCATCCCTGCAGCTGGCTGTCCGCCTTGCCAACCCGTAACTCCACCGCAGCCACCTTCATAGTTCCCAGGGCAAGGACCTCTTCTGCCAAAGATCCTTTCATCATAAACCCCCGGCCTGGTTTAACTCGCTTCCTGAGGCTATCACTAAGATCCCTGGGATTGGCCGGTTCAAATTTGCTCTCTGCCAACACATTATTGACAGGCGATGTTGTAATTGCCTGTAGTGGACCAAAACCCTGTCTCGCTTAGCTCTATGCCTTTTGGGTTCCATAGACGCCTGGATGCTGGCACAATAGAACAGACCGTAACAATGATGTTATATACTGATGCGTATGATGTTATATAATGATGCGTGTAACCCAACATATGCATGTACCTGTATAATTGTTGCCTGTAACTCTACGTGTGTATTTATGTATCTCACCTGTATGTAACCTCTGTCCTGAACCTCACTTAATTGTTGTCTCTCCCCCCCAATGACGAGGTACCTTTGTAAACGAGTCCCTGACTCAAAGGTTGTAAAACTGATTATTTCAATAAATAAAAAATAAATAAATGACCAGCTTGCCAAGGAGCTGGAGCAGGTGTCTGCAGATGGGATTGTGGCATTCAAGTTGGCTCAGATGTACTAGCCTATCACAGGATACCCAGGCTAAAGCCATGAATTTCCCTGTTATTGGTAAATCTCTGTTTGGGGAGCAGACAGAGAACTACATGAAAAAGATGGATGAGTACAGGACCACCTACAGGAGTGCTCAGGCCAAAGAAAGGCAAGCCACTCCCCAAAGGCAGCAGCCCAGGGGCAGGGGCAGGCCTTTCCAAAGGCCTTTTGACCAAGCCCAGGCCTCTTCTTTTTATGCTCAGAGGGGGTTCTTCAGAGGGTGAGGCAGACAGGGTATGAGCAGGCCTGCATCCACCCCTCAGCCTAAAGCCCCTGCCAAGCAGACACCCTGATTGGTCTACCCGGGCCGATTCTCCAATACCTGTAGGGGGCAGGCTGGCTTACTTTGTCCAGGACTGGAAGTCTCTGACATCAGACAAGTGGGTCCTGGAAGTAGTAAGCCAGGGACTGGTTCTCAGCTTCAAAAATTTCCCAAAATGAGAACCAGATCCTTTCCACCTGCAAATCCATCAGAGACCCTTGCCCTAGAGGCAGAGGTTTCTTCCTTCCTGGCTCTCAGAGCCATAGAGAGGGCCCCCACCCTACACAAGGGCAAAGGATTATACTCCAGGTACTTCCTAAACCCCCAAAAGACAGGAGAATGGTGGCCCATCGTGGACCTAAGATATCTGAACAAGCACCTTTTAAAACCAAAGTTCAAAATGGTGACTCTGGGAATAATCCTGCCCTGTCTAAGGCCAGGCACTGGCTAGCCTCCCTGTACCTCAAAGATGCCTATTTTCACATTCCCATCAGGTGCTCCCACAGAAAGTACCTCAGGTTCGAGTTGCCCTCAGGCCACTATCAATTCAGAGCAATGCCCTTTGGCCTAACATCAGCCCCAAGGGTTTTCACAAAGTGCCTGGTAGTAGTGGTTGCTTTCCTAAGAAGAACAAAGATCTCCATCTTCCCATACTTGGACAACTGGCTCATAGT
This sequence comes from Neoceratodus forsteri, assembly GCA_016271365.2. Classification (NCBI taxonomy): domain Eukaryota; kingdom Metazoa; phylum Chordata; order Ceratodontiformes; family Ceratodontidae; genus Neoceratodus; species Neoceratodus forsteri. The sequence continues at coordinate 247,002,624 of CM057451.1, forward strand.
AGGTTAGTCTCCAGACCAAGTTAAGTCACATTTGCAAATAACTCAGCAAGTGCTCACTTCCTTAGACTTCCTAAGTCAGTTCACGAGCCAGTACAGCTCCTCACCTTCATAGGGGTGGAGCTGGATACACTAAGGGCAAGAGCCTTCCTTCTCCTGGACAAGGCAAGGACCCTTATGGAACTGGCCTCTTCTTTCACCCTACAGGTGTCTTGACCAGCAAGGCATTTCCTTCAGCTTCTGGGCCACATATCAGCATCCACAGCAGTGGTCCAGGGAGCATGATTCCAGATGAGGGACATTCAGTTCCACTTAAGAGCCTTCTGGTCCCAAAGAAAGGATTCCCTTATCAAACTAGTCCCAGTGACTCAAACCCTGATCCAGGCTTTGCAATGGTGGCAGGAGCAAGACAATTTGAGACAAGGAGTTCCTTTTGTCACTCAGTCTCATTCAGTGATACTCACCACAGATGCCTCCCTGCTGGGCTGGGGAGTCCACCTGGCGGATCTTACCACCCAAGGGCTGTGGTCACCTCAAGAATCTCTGCTTCACATCAATCTCTTGGAACTCAGAGCAGTGTTTCTGGCACTGCAAGCCTTTTCCAAATCTGTACAGAACAAGGTGGTCCAGCTCAGAACAGACACCACCACCACCACCATGTGGTACATCAACAAGCAAGGAGGCACTTGGTCTATGGCTTTGTGCACAGAAGCAATGAAGTTGTGGTCCCTGGCCTATACCCTGCAAACCTCCCTGATAGCAGTTCACCTCCCAGGGAAGGACAATGTCCTACAAGATGCTCTCAGCAGGATATCCCAGGGCCATCACGAATGGACCCTAGATCTCCTAGTTTTGAAAGTGATTTTCTCGAGATGGGGCACTCCACAGATAGATCTTTTGCAGCCCAGACAATCACAACTCCTCTCTCTTTGTTGCAGGCCCCTAGTCTTGGGCTCAGTCCCCCTGGATGCTCTGATTCTGAATTGGGAAGGGAAATTTCTGTATGCTTTCCCCTTCCCTCTCCTGTTCAAGGTGCTAGTCAAGATAAGGTCTCAACCATGCAAAGTGATTCTGATTGCTCCAGACTGGGCCAGACAGCCCTGGTACCCGCTGTTGCTGTCCTTTGCAGTCCACCTTCCCCTGTCTCTTCCCAGGAATTACAACCTATTGACATCCTCTCAGGGGAGGATTTGCTACCCGAACCTCAGGTCTGTCAATCTCAAGGCATGGCTCTTGAAGAGTTAGAGTTTGCTGATCTGCATCTTTCTCAAAGGGATCTGGATATCCTTAAGGCTTCTCAAAAGCCTTCCACTAGAAAGACTTACAATTCCAAATGGAAAAGGTTCACTAGTTGGTGTTCCAATAAGAATATTTCTCCAGAATCTGCTGAGTTGCCGACGGTTCTGGACTATATGGTCCATCTCAATGGCCTAGACCTTAGGCCAGCCACACTTAAAGTGCATTTGGAAGCTGTTTCTGCCTTCTTGTCAGTAGGCAAGCCCTCTGCTCTGTCAGCCCATCCTGTGTTTTGTAAGTTCTTCAAGGGATTGCTGCACACCAATCCCCCTTTTAGGGACCCTGCTCCTGCTTGGGACCTTAATGTTTGCATTGCTCAGCTTATGCAACCACCCTTTGAGCCTTTGCCCTCTGCAGAGCTTAAGTACTTGACTTGGAAAACTGTGATCTTCCTTGTCAACTTCACCATTCATTACTTCCTGGTGTTAGCCGGAGGCGCCAGCACCCGCCACGGGAGCTTTTTTTTTTTTTTAAAGTTTGCTCAACGGCACCGCCTCGAGTGACATCATGCGCGAGGGGCGCCGCTAGTAGCGACCGACCCTCCTCCAACTCAGTTCTGTTTCTCCCGCCGCCGAGGTAGCACCTGTCCGCGTGAAGCGCCCAGTGTTTTTCTATCAGATTTACCGACCTGCTTCCTTGCACCGACCACCCGATAAGGTAAGACTGTTCTTTTTCATCTTTCGCGCCGGTGTATTTCCTACTGTGTTTTAGTCTCGTTGGTTTCGCTATGTCCGTTCCTGAGCTGCTGTCAAGACGGGCCGCACTTATGCGCCGGTGCTCTTGTGGCCGGCATTTCTCCGTCTCGGACCGCATGACGCTTGCCTTCGCTGCCTAGGACCCAACCATGATATGGATTCGTGCGACGCCTGCTCGACTGACCGTCGATGCCTCGAAGTCCGCGCTGCCTGCTCGGCAAGGCCCCACGACTTCGGGACGGCAAGCCACGGGAATCTCGGCGAGATCTTTAGGCCCTTCCCTGGTCCCCTCCGGGCCTATACGGTCCGAGGAGGAGGGGTCTCTCATCCTATCTTGCCGAGGAGGAGGCCCTCCGTATTGGGGAGCTGAGTTCTTCGGGCCGCAGCTGACACCGCCGGCAGTCACCTCTTCGAGGTGCAGGTTCTCCGTGTCGAGGCCCTTGGTTTTTGGGCCCGACTTGATGGACCTCGACGCCGTCAGGCGCCATTTCGATCCCGCGCCATTTGCGGTGTCGGTGATCGCGCCTGCTCGCCCGCGCTTACTGATCCCGTCAAGATCAGACGGCGGCGCCATTGGTGGCGCCTGGGCGATCCCGCGCTGTCAAGGGCGCCAGTGATTGAGCGTAGCGCTGGCGGTGCCGCTGGCCTCGCGCCGCTTCACGGTGCTGGTGGACAATATGGCGCGCTGCTGACGGTGCCGCCCGCCTGACGCCGGCCGCGGGCGCCTGCTTGGCTCTTCCCTTTCCCCGGGCGGGTGCTGGCTCGCCGGAGCCGCTGGGGTGTGGGGGAAGGCCTTCCTGTTGCCGGCGTATGGCGGCCGCTTCTTTGGTACCGGGTTGCCGTGCTCCTGGTCTCGGGACCCCTGTAGCTAGCATCGAGGTCCTGCTGGTCTGCCTCCTCGGAGGATGATGACTCAGATGGGACCCATCCTGGCACCTCATTCTTCGGGATCTGGGGTCCTGGTGGCTAGTTAGTACCAGGCGTGAGCGGGCTCCTTCCTCTGTCCTCTCTTTACCATCGCCTCCTGAGGGTTCCTTGGCTGGGGTACGTAGAGTCCCGGGGCGGATGGGGTGATGGATGGGGAGGCTCCTCTCTGAGGTTCGGGTGACGGCCACCCCCGGGTGCTGTTGCCTCTAGGAGACAGGGACATTGCAGTCGAGGAGGAGGCCCTCGAACCGAGGTGGAGGGGCAGGCGTCCTGCCTGGCCTCTTTGGCCACCCTGGGTGGCCAGGAGTCGTAGTGCAGAGCCCCGTCCCTCCCCAGGGTTCTAGGGTGTCCCCGGCGCGTGCAGCGGACTGCCCTTCTGGATCCATGCAGTCCCGTGTCGTCACAGGGAGTTTCTCCCAGGGCTCTTCCAGGCTCCGCCTCAGAGTTCCGCTCTGCGGCCTGGTTTGATATCCGGGATCCCTCCTACTAGGCTCCTTTCCCGGATTCCAGAGCCCTCGCAGAGAGCAGTTGCCTCCCCCGGAGGTGCCCCTCCCATCCTCTCTCCTCACCACCCCGCCTCCCGGCCATGTCGGTCCCACGGGTCCGTTATCCTGGGAGCAGTTCAGGTTCTACTGGCGGCCTTCCCTCATATGTTAGATACATGCATGAGTGGTCTTTCAACTCTCCCCACCACCGCAGGAATCCTCTGGGCATTCCAGCTCCCCATCCCTCGCCTCCTCCTCTGAGGAGAGGAACCCCTGCTCATCTGTCCTCCGGCTGATTTCACAGAATATCAGCGCTTCTCTCGAGGATGGTGAGGATCTCCGGATTTCCTATGTTCGGAGAGACAATCAACGGAGACGCCCGATTCCTTGGTGAATTCAGTGCCCAGCATCTGGTGGTACCTTCCTGGCCTATCCCCTTCCAGGAGGCGTCTATCCGTGTCCTGGCAGTTCCTGCCGCTTCTTCCCAGCCCCGGGGGACTGCCAGCTGTAGGTATTAGCCCTCTGAGTCTCTAGGTTCCTTCCCAACCCGTCCCTTAGGTTTGGTATACCTGGATACTCCTTCTGGACGCCGCTGCCTGGCGATGACCGCCCCACCGGATTCGGACTTCTCCAGTTCGACCGCTGGGGCTTAAGAGTGTTTTCTCTCGCGCAGTGCATGTATTGCATCACATCAGGCTCACCACGCTGCCTACAACCGCATTTGTGGTCGGCGATGTCCCAGCTGCTGGCATCTATGCCTGACACGGAGCAAACCAGACAAGCCGCTGCCTCTCCGCTGTAGGCCTGGAGCTGGCAAGACACCAAGCCAGGGCATCTTATGACGCCAATGAGGTGGCTTCCAGGCTTGTGGGGACAGCGATCTGCATCAGGCGGACGGCATGGCTTCATCTTTCCAGGTTGTCACCCCTGGCCCGGTGGTGAGTCGCCTCCGCCTCCTGGGACCGTTTTTTCTTCCAGAGCTAGGAGACTTTACAGGGGCTCCCTCCGCCTCCTGCTCTCGGGAGGCACCTCCTAGCTCTTCTCCCACTTAGGCTTTCTGAATAAGCCAGGTTTCTTCCTTCTGTTTTCTCACCAGCAGAAGGCTGGGGTCTTGTTCCCTCAGGGTATTTCCTTTTCCCTCCAGGGAAGAGGAGCTGGCATCACTTAGGAGTAATGAATGGTGAAGATTGACAAGGAAGATATGAAAATTACGTACTCACCGTAATTCTTGATCTCTCTCTTGTATCTTCACCATTCATTACTTATACCCGCCCACCATCCCTCAGTGGCCTCTTCCTGTGGCTTCTCCACCTCCCGCCTCCTTCCTCTCTGCAAAAAAAAAAAATTTTTTCTTAAAAACTAGAAAATTGTTTAATTTTTCCAAAAAAAAAAATCCTTTTTGGGGGTTCTAATTTTCCAGAAAATTAATTACTCTAAGATTCATGGGCCATCTCGTGATTGCATTGGCGATCAGACTGCACAACTATCTCTTGCCGTTATCCTGACAAGATATCTCTGGGGTTTTGGCCTGGTTCAGGCTATTCAGTTGATCCTGCAATCCCGTGTTCCAGATATTGCCCTGAAATCTAACCCCACCCCACCCCTCTATTCTTGCCTTGCAGAGCAGAGGAACGGGCACGTCTGTTCCTTTTTTTTTTTTAAAAAAAAAAAAAAAAAAAGGGGAAAAAATGCTGAGGGAACTCTCTTCGACTGCTATAGGCATCTTGGTTTTGGGGTCATGCAACCAACCTACAAATGTCTTCTGTAAAAAAAAAAAAAGGAAAACAAACAAGAGGAAATGAGAAGGTAGTCTCCTTCTCGCTAGTTTGCATATTGGTTTCTCCTTTAAGTGTCCTCCTGGACAATTTTTACAGAAGAGCTGCCTGACCATATTCAATCCCAGCCAGCTCAAGCTCTCCAGTCTGTCTCGAGTCCCATTTATGCTTAAAACGCCTGGAAAGGCTTACATTTTCCTTTTCTAAGTCCCAGAGCAGCACTCTCCTGCTGCCTGGGGTTCATTTTCCCTCCTCGGGTGTCCTCGAATTCTAGGCCTGTCGCGGCCAGGAACCCGAGGGGGGTATCAACAACAATGGCATGTTGAGGATAAGGACTATGCCCTCCAGAGTCTGTCTAGCGGGTTTGGTGAACCTTCTCTTCAGCTCTATCTCCGGGGATTCTTGCTTCCCTCTTAGTCGAGCCTTCAGCTCTAAGCTAACTATGCTCATGGGCATTCTGGTCCCTTCAACATCCCATCTCTCTCTTCTTCTTCTTCTTCTTCTTCTATTTTCTCATTTCCTTACTTTATCTCTCCTCCTAGAGTCGCCCAGGTAAGGAGGCCCTGCAGTCCCTAGGCTAGGGATACTTTATCTCCTCTGTCCTTCCTCCATCGGCTTATTCCTTTTTCAGTTCATTCTTCCTTGCTTTGCTATCCCTCGGCTATCTTGCCTCGCTATCTATATTCTCTGCTTTCACTTTTGCCTCCGGCCACAGAACTGAGTTGGAGGAGGAGTCGGTCGCTACTAACGGCCGCCCCTCGCTATGACGCATGACGTCCACTCGAGGGGCGGTGTCTTAGGCAAACTTTAAAAAAAAAAGCTCGTGACGGGTGCGTCATCTCGCCAATACCCAGTAAGTAATGAATGGTGAGATAAGAGAAGATCAAGAATTACGGTAGGTACGTAATTTTCATTTTTTGGTAGCCATCACCTCTGCCAGGCGTATCAGTGAATTGCAAGCCCTGTCAGTGGAGCCTGATTTCATCTCTTTCCATGGAGATGAAGTGGTCCTAAGAACTAACAGGAAGTTTTTGCCTAAGGTGGTTTCAGATTTCCACCTTAACCAGTCTATGTCTCTCCCTGTTTTCTTCACTGACCATTCCTCCTCTGGAGAGAGGAGGCTGCACAGCTTGGATGTTAAAAGAGCCCTCAGCTACTACATAGAGTGCACCAAGGGTCACAGGTTTTAGTCCCTCCAATTTTTCCTCACATATGGAGAGACTGGTAAGGGCAAACCTGCCACTAAGAGATCTTTTGCCAGGTGGATTGTTTTTTGTATACAATTCTGCTATGAAAAACTGGGTAGAACTCCACCCTCAGGCCTGAGGGCTCACTCTACTAGAGGTACAGCTGCTTCCTGGCTGCTGCCGGGGATATTCCTATCTCAGAAATTTGTCAAGCAGCCACCTGGAAAATAGTCCATACATTCACCAAGCATTACTCTCTGACATCCAGGCCAGAGTGATGCTCGGCCTGGGCATGCAGTACTCAGAGCCTGTTTCAAAGTAGGTTCTGTCCCTCCTCCATGGAGGTACTGCTTGTAGTCTGTAATAGTCAGAATACAGCAAGACTTCATGTTGTTTGAAGAAAAAATACTCACTTTAGTAATGCTGTTTCTTCTAATGGAGTCTTGCTGTATTCTGACTTCCCCGCCTCCCTCTCAGAACCTGGTTTTGGGATGTGGGTGGACAGGAGCAGTGTTGGCACCCTAGGGGTGTCCTTTTCACCCTCCTTTATTTTGGGTGAGTGTTGTGTTTTGTTTTTTTGGTTTCCTGACTTGAGTCTTTGCTTTGAAACCAAAAAAACCTTTTATATAAATTTAGTTGCCAGTAGGCTAGTGTGAGTTTTACAGTTTCCACACAGAACTTCTAGTGAGCATTGCTCGTAAAGATCTGACGGTTGAAGTTTAAACAGCAGCAGACAGGGGCTTCAGCCGAGTTCGCGGTGAACATTCCATGCTGGCCATGGAAAGTTTAACTCTTTGTTCTCTGGGACAGTTGAAAGGCAGGACCTAATCGCAATAGTCAGAATACAGCAAGACTCCATTAGAAGAAACAACATTACTAAGGTGAGTAATTTTTTCTTTCTACCTTATGAATGTACCTTCGGCCTTTACTCTGTCGATGGCCTAGCTATTCATACTCATCTGTATTGCTCCCTTATGCCTATCCCATGCCTGTCTGAAGCCCTGCATTATATTCATATCCACCACTTTCTAAGGCAGGCCGTTCCATGCATCCACCACCCTTTCTGTGAAAAGGAACTTCCTCACATTACCCCTTAATTAGCCTCCATCTAATCTCATGCTGTGTCCTCTTGTCCTGCTATTTTGCTTATATTGAAATGTGTTAGACTCTTTCACCTTGTTAATGCCCTTAAGGTGTTTGAATGTTTTGAGCATATCACCTCTCTCCCTCCTTTGCTCTAGGGTATACATATTGAGCTCCGTTAATCTGTCCTCATATGTTTTCTGATGCAGTCCCTGCACCATTTTGGTTGCCCTTCTCTGGACTGCCTCAATTTGGTTAATGTCGCGGTGAAGGTGTGGCCTCCAGTACTGCACTGAGTACTCCAGATGGGAGCCTAACCAGTGTCTTGTATAAAGGATTATTACCTCCTCTTCAGACTTGTGATACCCCTACTAATACACCCCAACTTCCCCTAGCTTACCTACTGCTTTAGTGGTCTGCTTGGATGATTTCAGGTCATCGGTGATGATGATGCCCAAGTCTCTTTTTTCCCTTGTGACTGCCAGCAACTCCCCAACTCCCCCCCCCCCCAGTCTATGGGTGGTTTCAGTGTGTCTCTTCCCTGTGTGCATGATCTTGCACTTCTTTGCTTTAAATTCCAGTTGTGACTCTTTCAACCATTTTGCTAGTTTATCTAGATCTCCTCTAATTCTGCCCACCCCATCTGGATCATCTACTCTGTTGCAGATCTTGGTGTCATCTGCAAATAGACAAACCTTACCCTCCAGTCCATCTGCAATGTCACTGATGAAGATATTGAAGAGGACTGGCCCCAGGACTGAACCCTGAGGAATCCTACTTGTGACTTGCATCCTTCTGACTATATACCGTTCATCACCACTCTTTGTTTTCTGCCCGTCAACCAGTTTGACACCCAGTTGACCAACTTCTGACCCACCCAGAGCCTACCCAGCTTATTAATAAATCTTCTGTGTGGAACAGTATCGAAAGCTTTGCTGAAGTCAAGGTAAGTGACATCAACTGCTCCCCCTTGGCCCACCACTCTGGTTACCCAGTCAAAGAAATCTATGAGATTAGTTTGACAGGACCTTCCTTTTGCAAACCCATGCTGTCTTGGATCCTGTGCTCCTATGGATTCCAGGTGTTGCACTATCCTTTCCTTAAGAAGTGCCTCCATAATCTTGCCCACTACTGAGTTAAGACTGACTGGTCTGTAGTTCCCTGCCTCCTCCCTGCTACCACTCTTGCAGAGCAAAATCACACGAGCCCTTCTCCAGTCTTCTGGGACCTCTCCTGTGCTCAGAGACTCACTAAACAGTTCTAATAATGGCTCTGCTAGTTCCACCCTTAGCTCCTTTAGTACCCTGGGATGTATGCCATCAGGTCCCATTGCTTTGTCCACCCTGAGCTTATCGAGCTCTTGTAGGACCCTTTCTTTTGTGAAGTGACTAGTGCTTACCTCCTTCCCCCCTGTATCCATGGTGCTGAGCTGTGGGACCTACTCTACCTTCTCTTCAGTAAATACAGACCAGAAGTATCCATTTAGGATAGATGCTTTTACATGGTCCTCTCCTCACATGCCCCTTATCCCCTTCAATCTTAGCAATACCCCCTCTGGACTTTCTCCTTTCACTAATGTATCTATAGAAAGTCTTGTCACCATCTTTTACTGTTTGTGCTAGTGTTTCCTCGGTTTGGGCCTTTGCCTGCCTTACTGCCTTCCCTTAGGGAAGTTTGGTATGCCTCCCTGTCTTCATCCCGTTGCATGCCCTTATATTTCATGAAGGCCAGCCTTTTGGCTCTGACCTTTTTTGCTACTGTTTTTGAGAAGCAAAGTTGTTTCCTCCTTCTTTTGCACCTCCTTTTCTCTCCAACACAATGAGATGTTGCTTCAAGTATTGCATCCTTAATGCTTACCCACTTTGCCTTTACCCCCTCACCTATTTTTCTTTTTGCCAGGGCTAGCTTAACTCTGTTGGCTATCTTATCAAAGTCAGCTCCTCTGAAGTCCAAATTTTTGCCTTGGAATGGGATGATTTAGTTCTAGTGGCCAAATTGAACCATACCATGTGATGGTCACTGGCCCCCAGGTGACCTTCTACCTAGAGATCTGTGATCTTTTCCCTGTTAGTCAGTACTAGATCTAGGATAGCCCCGTCTCTTGTGGGTTGTTGTACCAGTTGTTTGAGGCCCTCCCCCTACAGGGAATCCACCATGTGTCTAGTTCTGGCAGATGTTCCTGCTGGTATTGACCAATCTGTATCTGGCATGTTGAAGTCTCCCATTATCAGAAACTCCTCTTTAGCTGTCATGTTTTGCATATCTTCTAACAGTAATGTGTCTATATCTTCCCCCTGGTCTGGAGGCCTGTAGACAACCCCAGTTCGTATGGCTGTCACATTTCCTGTTTCCAGGGTGCCCCACAGTTCTTCTGGCTCCTTATGTGTGTTCTGAATTTCTGTAGCTTTGATATTTTCATTGACATACTGGGCCACTCCACCCCCCCCCTCCCTTTTTGCACCTTGGTCTCTTCTGAACAGTACATAGCCAGGTATTGAAGTCTGCCAGTTGTGGTTACTGGTAAACCATGTCTTGCTAATTGCTACTATGTCCTGTTTAGCCTCTGTCATTATTGCCTGCAGGTCTGGGATCTTGTTTCCCAGACTGCGAGCACTTGTATACATGATTTTACATTGGCCAGATTTTGGTGTGTTAGTTGTTGGGCGAGGTCTGGCGTTTCCCCTGTGTGTTGTATGGGGAGCTGGACCTTTCTCCTTACTTGGTGATGCAAATGAACTACAAACATGCTGAACTCCTATTTGACCACTAGCTGAGGGGGAAGGGGTGTTCTTCCCATTCGACATATGGGGTGCTGCACCCCCTCTCCCCATTTGCTAGTTTAAATATTCTGCAAAGATGTCAAACTTCTGCCCCAGTGCACTGACTCCCTCCTTAGTCAGGTGCAATCCATCAAATTTAAAGAACTTTCGCTCCCAAAACTGTTGCCATTTCCCTATAAATTTGTGTCCTTTTTCCTTGCACCAGCCCTTGAGCCACATGTTTAGCTCCCCTATTTCCCCTTCTCTGACCTTCTGTCCATCTGCCCCCATCTCCCAGACTGGCAGGATCTCAGAGAAGGAGATGCCGGATGAAATGGATGATAGTTTGTCACCCAGCCTGGTCAAGTGTTCCTTGTTCTCCACAACTGACTGGCTGGCGAGATTGTTAGTCCCTATGTGTACCAGGATGTCAAAGTTTTCTCCTGCTTCCCTAACAATTTTAGCAATGCGGTCAGTGTCTCTCCACTCTGATGTACCTGGGAGACATCTGACCATTACCCCTGGCTGGAGATAGGTATCAACTCCCCAAATCATGGAGTCTCCTATGATCAGAAGTTTTTTGGATTTCCTTTTTGCTTTTTTTGTTTTGGTTCCTGTTTTGTACGAGTTTTGTTGTGCTCGCTCTTGTGCTGCAATGTCCTGCTCTGCAGTGTCCTCTGAACACACTTGGTAAAAGAAATCATACTTTCCTGCCACCTTTGTCATGAGGGAGGCAGCTTTTCTGAGTTACACGTCACATTACTAGGAAGCTCTCTGGACAGCCAGCCTGGTGGTGCTGAGGGTTGAGGTGCTGGATGCCACACCTCGCGCCACGCCGGCGACCCATGTTCGGGAATGGACTTGGGTCATTTGGGGGTCAGCTGGGGAGGCAAGGATTGAGCATCCAGAAGACTACTGTCCTTACCTGGGGCGGGAGGGTTTGTGCTGTGTGCGTCAGCACAACAAGAGGGGTTCGGCCTGTGCCCAGGGTGTGTGGCTGCCTCCACGGAGGTGGAGACAGCTGCTGCACCCATTGCACGGGCGTGAATGCGGGGGAGAAAATGGAGGAAAAATACCAGGACCCAGCAGGACCCCTTGATGGCCCCTGAGGCCAGAGGGGATGTACCCCTCCGAGGGGGAAGGGGTTTGTTGCCCCTGCCAGGTCTGGTGGTGGTGGTGGCAAATAAGGTCATGATAAAAAAAAAAAAAAGCAAGCACTCTGGACAGCTGTGCTATTCTTTGTGACAGTCAGCCCTCAGACAAGAGGTCACAAGTGCTGCAGCACGTAAAAGCAGGCCTAGATACAGCCAAACATGAGTTGTAAATGACTGTAAACATTAATAATACAGCAGCCAGAGCCCTGCCAAAGGCAGCACCTACCAGAAAGTATGGATGACCAAAGAGCAGCCGGTCACTTCTAATGAACAGATAAATGACCACGTGTTTATTATGTTTTAATGTGTTACTGATTACTTTCTATTTTTGGATCAGTTATTTGTTTATGCAGTGAACTTAGTGGGGGTTTGTCTTTACATTTCAAACTGCTAGTTAATGGAATTCAGTAGAATTCTGGTATTGTGATGTAAGAAAATCCCAACTACTTATGAGCTCAATGTACAGTATTTCAATGAGAAACTATATCTCTATCTTTTTAAAAGAAGTAAACACTTCTGTCAACAACAGATTGTACCTTTTATATGTTTGTGATACGGTAGGCTGTCTGTATGATTTTACATTTTAAAGTAAATAACTTCTGTTTCTTATTCCTTAGTAAAACTTGGTTAGGAAGCAACTATCACTTGTTAAATCTTTAAAAAAGGCTGATCAGTAATCACATACTTTTATTCAATTTACAATATTTTAGGGGAAGAAATATTTATTTCTCTAAAAAAAGTATGTAAATATACTTGTAGTTTCCTGTTGAAATATTCTGCCACCTTTGCCAGTAAAGATTTTCTGACTTCAAAGAATTCTGTTGAAAATTTTTCACTAGTATTTGGTAAAAAAATAATAATAATGAAACAGGTAAGAAACAAACAAATGCATATAAATTATTACCAAGGCATGAAAAGGCCCCAAACTTTCATTCTGTAAGATGCAGTGAAGCTTGCCAGGATGAGCAATGTAATTTCAGCGACAATCAGTCCCTTTGTCATGCAGGAAACTGTGGCATTCACTTCATCCTGGCAGTATGACATTTTCTTGCATGGCAAAAGGAATTAATTCCCATTGAAATTCCATTGTTTACTGCATAAACTCTGCTGCAGCACACTGCAGAATTCTGTACAAGTGGGTTTCATCCTGGCAAGCTTCACTGTAGATAACCCTACTATTTACATGTTCTATAAGAAGCACTGGAGTATCTGTAGCCAGTTTTGGGTTCCACAAACCAAAGGAGGATTTAATTTCTTTGAGGTTGTGCAGAGAGGGGCAACCAAAATGGTAGCTGGAATGAATGAAAGAACATACACATAAACAAAGAACAGATAACTTAAGAATGCATACATTGGAAGACAGAAGGCTAAGGGGTGATGTATTCTTATACCGAGCATTTCAGGAAAATGATATACTGTATGAGTCTGCCTAAGGCTAGAAGCTAAAAAAAAATGATTTATTTATTTACTTATTTCAGTTTTGCAATTACAACCTTTGAGCCCAAAGGCTCTTTTACAAAGGCTCGAAGTCAAGTAGGTGCAAACAACAAACAGGAAAATACATAAAATCCATAGCTGTACAAAGTGAGGGAGCTAGGTTAGGTAGGTACAGTAGTTATAATATGTCAGGCTGGAATTAGGTCACAATGCAGTAATTAAAGTGATTAACAAGCTTCTAACAGCAACACATATTTCCATTGGACTGAGAATGTCATAACAATCTGTTGCTAAGTGCTTGAAGTAGAGACCAAGCAGACTGGGAAGGCATAAGTCAAGTAGAGATACTTCTCTGTGCTTATGTTTTGTATGTTCCCACAATTTGCTTTCTGTACTCTCTCCCTGTGCTTATGATTTCTGATTTGTATGTGTCCAATTGCCCCCTCCCCCAGGACGCAACTGGAATCAAGTGGTATCCCGCTCAGTATGCTTTCCTGGAAAAACTCTTAAATAAATAAATAAACAGAGTGGATGGAGAGTGGGACGAAATAGGAAGGGGAAGGGAGGTGGGAGATGAGTGAGGTACACCCGGATTCATCAAGAGTAGGACGTGGGTAGTTAGCAGCCAGGAGCTGGCTTTGCCGTGGTGGGGGCAAACAGGAAGAGTAGAGAATAAAGGGTGAGAAGAGAATAAGGGGGAGGCAGGTCCGGAGGACCTAGTAATGGGGGCTGGTCAGGGTTTAGGGATTGCAATAACAGTGGTTGGTGTCAGCCAGGAGGGTGCAAAGGCCTTTTTTAAACTGGCCAAGTTTCTCATTTTGTAGGCAGGAGGGGGGTAGGTAGTGAAACTAAAAGGGGAACTGTACAAAACAAAAAGAAGAGGAAGGAGGATTACCTAAAGAGTAGTCTCCATATCGAATGAATTTAAGGAGAGATTATACAATGTGAAAACACGGAAAACTTAAAAAAGGCATTGGATGAATTTTTTATTAAAAACAATAGGTATGGCAAGTACCACTGAGAAATGTAGTCCAAAAGTAAGAGCACACCACGAATCTTCAGCTTACTAGCTAATTTTTATTGCCAAAGTGCTCATGGCCAGGAACCCAGCCCTTCGGCTGCAGTTCCTAGGCCTAGGCCAGATGGTAAGTGTTTTACTTTGCAGGGGTAAGTGCGGATTCCGTCTTGTGGAACTACTGTATATGTGCCACGTACTTAACTAAAGGCTAAAAGAATTGGCACTTATCAGAGGAGATTTTTAGCCTAAACTCCTCTAGTTGGTCCAGAACTTTCAGAAATCAGGTCTTGTGCTTCTCAAGAATCTTCTGAAAGATTGTACACATCATTTGGATACACTTGGTATTCTAGAAGATTCATCTCCCTAATCTCATCCCATTAGACACCAGAAAGTGACGGGTGAATTTAAAATCCCTCGGGGCATTTGAAGAAATTTATAAAAGCCAAGTGGACAGATAAAGACTGTTTTCTCCTGATCTTGTAGATCACCAGGATCTGATAATGCTCGCTGCACAGGTAAAACATGGAGAACCACTTGCCTCATTAAGGGAATCCAGAGCATCCTATACTCTTGGTATAGTGTATAAGGGATCATTCTCTCATTGAGTGTTTGGTAATGCACGTGTATTCTTGTACTGCAATTTTTCTTGTGAACCACCACCACAATGGGTGACTCATAGGGTACCCTTGAGTTTTTATAATTTTTGCCACCATCAAGTCCTGAAAATGTCTTTCTTTGTCAGTATCCCCTGAGTTTAACATCCTTGACTTCTCTCTGAATTATCTGTTGTCATTCCGTCCAGTGTGATGTTCTTTTCCTTGGATACATCTGACATCCCAACTGCTCAAAGAGAAAACTTTGTTCTGTCACGTCAACTTCTGGCTTATCCAGGTCTTCAACCCCTCAGGTATGGGTAACTCTCCAAACTCGAGGACTCCTGTATTAATGCAGTTTCCATTATTCTCCAGGGATGCTTTCAGGCTAACCTAGACATCTGCACTCTGTGCATAAGCCAGAATGTGTCCTCTCCCAGTAGTAACAGGTCAGTCAGAGGCATTTTTCACTTTAGCAGTAACCCTCCTAACGTATATACAAACTCAGACAGACAGGAACACACTCCATGCTGAACAGGTTCTGTGTGACAAAAACTGAGCAAGCAGTCTTCACATCGGCTAAGGGCAAATGTCAGTCACATGGAAGGGCTTGTCTATTGACTGTTCAACAGCAGATTGGGTAATTTGAACTAGAGAAAACTAATGACATACTCTAGTAGCCCATGAGATCACTGGTGGCTCTGTTGCGTGCTCTGCTATATGATTGATCACCTGCCATCCGTAGAACCTGATTGGAAAACCAGCACAGGTCATAGGTGCTAAAGATGGCAGCAGTCATGTGTCCTGAAGACACTGCTTCCAATAGTCCTTTTTTTGAACAGCCTCAACCTTTGAAACTCAGTTGATGCCCTACTCCATGTCCTGCATGGGCAAGGGCCAGTGACTGGTCAGTAAGTGCCATAGATCCTTCAGGAATCAATCTTCATCATTGATTTCCCACTAGTAGGTCTTAGCCACAGATGCTAGGGCCCAGTAGAAGCTAGAACTTTTAAGAGGGTTGATGCCATTGTACGCAGTGTGCATGCGTGACACTGCGCGTCCGCACATGCAGTCGCTATTTTACCTCAGCATCAGCCCCCAACTGCCTAGGTTCCTTTTTTCCCTTCACTGAGTGCACATTAGAGACAATGTCACTCACCCACTGGGAGTCAGAACTTCATGTCTATATGACAGCAGCATTCAAGTTTTCGTTTTAATGTTTAAACTTAGAGGTTGTCATTTTTCTGTCAATTTAGTTTTTGTCACAATTTAACAACCTAGTTCTTCTCAGCCCTACCAACTGTCAATGGTCAATAACCATGGAGGTCGGTAGGAAGCCTGAAGAGGCTGCTCTGGCAGTGGGGCCATGTCTAGTCCATTCTGTCCCCCAAAAAGGGGTTCTGACAACATGTGGTCTAGTAATCAGGAGGAAAGGCAGTCATAAGTACAAAAAGAAGCTGTCCCAATTCCGCACATGCTCTGCCTTTGGGTCTAGGCACTGCTTGGCCTCTTCCTCTCCTTACAAGAAAGGGAAGAAACAGCATCAGTCAAGGTCTGCCATGAAAAATTCAACTTCCTGGAGTCAGAGGTCCTCCACATTGTCATCGATGACACTGGGGACTTCTAGGTCTTGGAGGTCGGTGTCTTGGACACAGTCTTAATTTCTGATGTTTCTTTGGTGACCATGAAAAAATCCTCCTCCTACCTCCTTTCCTTACCAGCTTGCCAGGGCAATCTCTGCTGCTTACCCTGTCAAAGATAAAAATGGAGATATCGTCTCCATAAAGGGCTTTCTGTTGTGTGTGAGGGATTCATGGTTTGAAAACCATTCTGGCAGAGAAATTCTGCAGGTCAAAGTTCCTATATTCCATAATAAATAAAAATTCCATACATTGAATGTGTGGAAAGACAAATGATTGACAGGTGGGGAGGGACTACATTATACAAGCTGCTTATTTTTTTCCTGTGGATTTTTTTCTCATCCAAGTCTCATCTGGCAGCATCCCTCCATCCCTGCCATCAACCTTTACATGGACTTACAGGTTATCCATCACTTACCTAGGATCACAACATGGTGGTGGCCAGCTGTGTTGGTCATGCAAGAGCCTGCAGGGGGTGCCACCTTTGATGGCTGGCATTTTCTTCATGGACTCCTGGTTTTCTCCCTGGGGTGCTGGCTTGCATTGATGCAGTCATCCTTGTGTGCATGGGCATGCATGCATTGCAGGCTTCTTATGGCAACCCCTTCCCCTTCTGGTCTCCACCAATAGGCAGTCATAAAGCTGGAGCAGCATCCCCCTTCCCTGAAGAGGGAGAGCAGTCCTTGAGATTCTCAATCCTTCCTCACCTGGCCAGTCTTTAATGGCCCATGCTTGCTTCCAAATATGGTTTGCCGGCATAGCAAGTAGTAGTACTTCCGCTGTGCTACCAGGTCCTTACCGGTTGCTTTTAACAGAAGAAAATACCTGTTATAATTTTTTTTTTTAAAGTGAACTTTTTTGTTATTTAAATTGTTTCTAAGTTTCCACATTTTATAAGCACAATAAGACACTCCTGGTAGTAGGTTAGGCTGCGATAATCACACTTCCAGGGGCTTTAAGGCCCTCTGTCTGAAGCATCAGGCATCACTACACCACTGGGAGGTGGTTATGTCAGCCACAGTGTAAGTAAAAAAAAATAACAGTTTGTGACAATGTTAATCAGGCCCTGCCTCATGCTAAGGTGGGGCCCAATTACAGGTGGACATTTCCCTTTAATTAGAGGACAGGAGAAAGAGGGGCAACCAGAATGAGATTTTCAAGTACTGCACAGAATAAACAAGGTGGACAACAGTGAGCTGTTCACAATGAGTGATACCATGGGTACCGGGGTAACTTCACTGTAGCTGGTACAGGGAGAGGTTCAAGAAAGGATGTCAGGAGGGCCTTTTTTACAGAAAGAGTGAGGTCAGGCTGCAACAGGCTTCCAGAGGAAGTCATCAAGGCTGAAACAGTGGAAGGAGTTCAAACGAGGATAGGACAGGCACATGGGAATAGTCTGTAAGGGGTTTGAGTGCTGGGGGGACTAAGTAGGGAGGACTGTCAAGGACATAGTCCCCAAATTAGACAGGCTTTGACAGACTAGATGGGTGGCTAGGCCTTTATCTGGTGTCATTTTCTACACTTCTCTGTAATGTAAAAGTTCTCAAGTAAGCGAGAATAAATGAAAAGTAAGTCTATAAGTTGATGTCAAGCTTACATTTCCACTGAAATTTGTTATTCATCTACAGGGATCGATTCTACAATGGCCTTTCCAAGCTATCTGAGGCAACGTCATTAGTCGAAGTAATGCAGAAGGAGCTGGTTGCACTTGGACCACAAATAGAGCAGAAATCAAAGGTACTGACTTTTATTTTCTTCTGTAGAGGACCCTCCATGGATCTGCATCCTTATGACTTGCATACAATTTCTAGGAGATGTTAGGTTTAAGGGGTGGAAGAACTCGGTAATGTTTGACCATAACTGTCTGACCATAGATCCAGGACTAATTAGTTTTGCTAGTCTCTGAGTGAAAAATGGAGGAGGTGAGGTTAAATCTTAACCATGAAACTTTGCTCAGGAAAATGCAATATTTCATAATTTTTCTATTGCATTAAATACTGCACTTCAAAACATTTTATTCACACTCACCACCAGACCATAAAATTGCTTCATAATCTTTTTAACTGGAGACACCAGAGTGACCTGAATGGGTCTGTCTCTGAATGAATCAGAACCTTTAGCAAAAAAAAAAAAATATATAATAATAATAATAATAACCTAATGATTTAGATTTACACATAACCCCACTCTTGCAAATTCCTGGCTTGAGGGGCCAACCATCAAATTAATTTGAACCCTGTTGCATACACTATCCCCGCATCTCAGATTGGTCTCCTTCCAAATGACAAATCTTTCTTTTTGTCAAAAAGATAGGTCACAATAGTTTCCATTCTGAACTGTATCTACTCATGTTATTTTAACTGTATAACCAGTTCAGGTCTATTACTATATCAGTACCATTCAGTTTAGCAATGTCCGATTTCATTTTTTTATATTTTTGGCCATTTTCTGCAAAATTCTATGGTCCACCCTGGCACCATGTTGCCCTCTAAAGGGAACTACACAGGTGGCTTCTCAGCCTGTAATGTCTTAAAACGATACCCATGGCCGATGAGCATGAGCAAGGCCGGGACTGATAAGGTCCAGATTACCTACTGCACGAATCCTCTGTCCACGGTAATAACATGAACAAGAAACACAGTTTCCTGGATCCAGAGCAGGTGGCAAGCACCACAACTCTGAATCTGGAAACAAAGGCCAGTTCACTGTTCTAGTTCTGACTATGGCCCCTGTACTGACTCCAGTTCCCTACTGGAAACACAACGAGCAACCACTGCAGTTAATCAGATCTGTCTCAGACTCTGATTCCTGGTGTCAAAAACAAAAACCCACTTCCTTGGATCTCTGTCCTGGCTCTGGTAACCTTGGTTCCTCTTGTGTGTGATAATTTACCCATTCCTTTCTAACTGATTCAGAATAACATTAATGCCCAGATGTGTGTATGATTGGTCATTTTTTTTACGCCTGGATCTCTCTAAAGAAGTGAAATACACTTTAGCTCAGATTTCTGTATCTGCAAAAATACAATATCCTAAAATTATGGATTGAGGATAGATCACCATTAATACCTGAATGGAAAGCAGAGCTAATAGAATCTCTTAGATTGGAGAAATTAGCATATATTTTCATTTCATTATATGTTAATATGTCCCCCAGAGCCACTCGTTGCTGTATAAGAGTTGCTTCATGTGCGCTGCGAAGCAAAGCTGAGCTATTCTGGCTCAAACTGAAGACAAGTCGTTTCCAGGGCATCTGTGCATGAGATGCTCTTCACAGAATAAGAGTGTCTCACACGCAGGGGAAAGGAGTGCTCCGATTGGTCGGGAGCGCTCCCTCAATCTGTAATTCATTTTGTCCTGATAGGCATATGAATATAATTGCTCATTTTCATGTGTGACCAGTCTATGATAAATACCAACAAACATCAAATGGAGGATACACATTGCAACAATATAGACACTACATGCTTATATAACCAAACATTAAAACAGTTAGATATTAACATAAACAAACATTAAAAACAATTATAATCCAATTAATTGTCAAGGTTTTTATAGCTCAGTTTTGAAAGCTGAGAAATGTTTACACAAAGTTACAGATTGTGGTAAGTTGTTATAGAACTTAATTGTTCTTGAAACTAAATTAATTTTGACCTAAAATAGCACAAAACTGGGGAATATTTGAAAGTGAATTTACTTTGTGATCTAGTACCAAAGGAATTAGTAAACTAAGGAAAAAGTTCTACAGTACTGTTGGATGAAGAATCCGGTATGACTTTGGGTACAAAAACAGATGATTTGAAAGCACAACAAAATTCCAGTGGGTAACATTTTAGTGCAGTATATAATTCACAGTGATGTGTCGTACGTGGTACACCCGTGGCAAACCTTACAATGCTGTGATAGATAACCTTTAATTTAGAGAGAACCCCTTCAGAAGCAGTGGAATAAATTAAAGAACCATAGTTTAATAATGAGAACAAGAAGCTGTCAGTTAAAAGAAATCTTGACTCAGTTACCGGAAAATGTTTGGCCCTATAAAGCATGCCAAACCTCTGATGGAGCTTGCTGATGAGGCTGGACACATGGGCCTGTGTGCTTAAAGGGAACACCTGTCTTTCCAAATGAAAATCAATCTATGAATATGTGAGTACTCCCAGATCCCAGCTATAGTGTTGCTATTGTGGTCTGAGAGCATTAATTGCCTGCCCCTCCAGATGCTTTCTCACATTGGATTTTAAGTTTTCTTCTTCAAAACAGCCAGCAGTTCCTTTCTTCCTTCCTTCCTGTCATCTATAGCACTCCTTCCCTTTTCTATCTCTTACCTATAATTTATTTTGTGCTGCTGCTCTTTGCTCTCCATATTGGGAACTTCAGTGTTGTTTGTGTTTTCACTTTTTTTATATACTTTTAATGATTTGCTATTTTAGACATGGTTAATACTCTTCCCGTTACGGAAGCGTATATCTGCAGTATTTCTAATCCTTAAGATCAAGAGTTGGAACTTTTATAATTAGACTCTCTTCCTGTTGAATGTTTTATTGTGATGAATATTTACTAATTTGGTTTAGCTTTTTTGTTTTAATTTGTATGGATGTATTCTTGAGTAACCAATAAAAATTTTAATGAAAGTTAAAAAAAAATAAAGAAACAGAGGCATGGTTACCCTCCCTAGACTCTGTGGGCTGGATTTTCAAAGGGGTCCAATTGCCACAAGCCGTAGGTGCACCAAAGATGTGGCACACTGGGCATTTAGCAGTCTAATGGGATTTTACATCCTGTGCAGCAATTGCCACAAGTTAGACCATCTTTTTGTGGTCTAACTTGCGTCAATGTTGGGGACCCTTTTTACGGTGTTTGTGCCAAATATGTGAAGAAATCCAGAGAAGTGAGTAGAGTGGTAAGGGCAGCAAAGGCAGCTAGGGAACAGAGGTTAGCGCAGGGGATTAAAGGAGGAGAAAATGATTTCTTCAGATATAGCAGAGCAGATCTTTGTGTCGTCTGCAAAGAGACATATTTTTCCTTCCAGGTGCTCTCCAATGTCACTTATTAAGGCATTAAATAGGACCAGTCCCAGTACTAAACCCTGTTGTACCCCGCTAGTTACCCTCCTTTCTTCACTGTGGACTCCGTTTACTATTACTCTTTGTGTCCTGTTGTCCAGTCAGTTTTTTATCCAGGCTACCACCTTGGGACCCTCTCTAAGGCTGGCTAACTTGTATATTAATCTTTTGTGTGGGACTGTGTCAAATGCCTTGCTAAAATCTAGGTAGGCTACATCCACAGCCCCTCTCTGGTCTACTACCCCTCCCTGGTCTACTATAAAAAGATCCTTTGCTGTTCCGAGATCCTTTAACTTCTTCAGGAACCTTCTGTGTTGCACAGATTCAAATGCTTTGCTGAAATCAAAGTAGAACAAATAAACTTACTTACTTACTACTTGCCAGCAGATACAGGCCACACAGTCTATCAAGTCTGCTCAAGTGTGCAGCTAGCACCCCACTTTGCAGCTGCCCTTCCCACTTCACAATCCCACACAGATGAATGCCAAGTGAGATTGAACCAGATTAAGCTGTTTGTGGTATTTCCAGTGAATGGGGGAAATTTGGACAGGACACCAGGGAAATTTCCCTGCTCTTGCCAGTAGGGGTAACCCTTGTCCACCTATCCAACATGGCTGACATTCAGTTTGGAGAGGAAGGAGCAACAGGCAGCAAGGCTGAGATGGCTACTCATGAAGGAAGTTCAGCTAGCAGACAGAAAGAAACGGAACAGATCTCTTCTATCTTTTTTGGCAAGGAAATGCAATGTCAATCCTCTCAGCAGGTACAAAAAACTATATCTTGCACTGAAATAGACAATACTGCAATTGTCACCTTCCAAGATGGTGTTTGTATGGACTATGACCTGACTACACTGGCTCAAGAAACTATATTAAGCAAGGCACTTTACACGAATAGTGATTACCTGCTGAAATTGTTAGATGAAGAGGAAAAGTCTGCACAGCGTTTGGATAATGTTTCTTCTCATAGCGAGTCCTGCTTGCCAGAGTTTTCTATCCCTTCTCAGTTTTCTTCAGCAGAAGCAGAGAACCCACTCCAGGTTCTAGAGTCAGTACATTGAAAAGAACCCTCTGCTCCTCCCGAGTGTGTTCTATGGAAAGGCTGTTCAGATGATTCAACTTCAACAATCAATAACTGGATGCCTAAAGCTGCTCTGCGGTCGGTAGGATGGAATCGCAACTCCGAACAAGCTGAATGGACTTCGCCTCACTCGGTTTCTGCCGAGGAAATAAACGTACCTGCAACCCAGGGAAAAACATTTCCATGGTTTCTTTTGCACAAAAGACTGTAACTTTGGAAAATGCTTCAGCAATGCAAATTGATGCACCAGGCACTTCGGCTGCTCAAACGGCCGCTAATGATCCTGATTCTACACAGTGCAACCTGGTCCCGGGACATGAAGAGGAGCTGGATCCACAAAACAGTGAGAATGCCCCTAAAAGACTTCATATGTCTGACTTATTTAAAAATATGGGTGAGCCTGCACAGTGGTGTAATGCTGTGCAGCTTAAATATACTGGTAACTTAGACTTGGCACCCAATAGAAAGACTCTACTGCATAAAATGTTAAAAGAAAGTATGGGAATTCAACCCAATGAACTGTTTGCTGTAATTCTTGTAAAAGGTGAACCTATTTACGATGTCAGCTTTAAGACTAATCAATCTTTAGAAAAGTTTTGGGCTATGTATCCACAGGTTTCCAATTCCACTTCATGGCAACCCTTTTTCCCCATCCCACTGACCAAACCTGCAATAAAAATGAGAACTTTATTATTTAGAAATGAGAGAGTAAACATCTCAGATGTGCAGTACTGGTTGAGGCAGCGCTATACTATTTTAGAAGCCCCCATTCCTATTCTAGATGAAAATTTGGTCTGGACAGGTAACTGGAAAGTTAAAATTCAATTAAAACACACTGAGCAAGGCATTGTCCATTTCCTGTAACTTTTTTATAGGGGGAGACAGAGGCTTATGTTTTTATCAGGGTCAGCCCAGGACTTGCCATAAATGTGGGTCTCGCACCCACCTTAGCTCGGTGTGTGACAAGCCCAGGTGCAACTTGTGCCTGGAATTTGGCCACGTCAGCCTGGGATGTCCCAAACCCCTCAAGTGTAATCTTTGTGAGGAGGAGGGCCACTCCTACCAGGGCTGTCCTTGGGCAGAAAGAAATAGGTTGGATAGAGTGCAACAGGACTCTGTACATCTGCTTGAAAATATCAAGCTCAAGAAGCCAGAAAAATAGCTGGAGATTCTACTCCGCAAGTTGCAGAAACCCCTCTATCCACTTTTTATGAACCCTCTACTAGTGGGGTAAATTTGGAACCCCCTTCCTGTGTTTTTATTTTCTCTTAAAGCTACATGGTGGGTAGTCAGCGACTTCCTATTTTAACACTAAATGCATGCAGTATCAAGAATTTATAGAAAGAGGAGATGTTAGGAGATCTACCAAACAACATTTATTTTCTTGCAAGATACTAGATTAAAAACTATGCATGAAGTACGTCAGGCCAAAAATTCCTGGCACCAGGGTCCTTCCATTTGGTCACAATGTCCTGAGACTTGCGACGGTGTGGGGATTTTTTTAAGAGGTTATGGCTTCAATATCCAGTGAGTATTAGATATTTGCCCAGGAAGAGTTCTATTATTAGATGGGTGCTAAGGTACAGTACCTTTCCAGCTTATAAATGTATTTGCACTCCAGAGTATAGCATTCGTTCAGAACCTTTTCAGCCTTATTTACACACTAGTAAACATGTGGTATTAGGTGGTGACTTTAACTGTCCATTATCTTTAGCGGATAAAGGAGGCCGCACGACTAAATTTTTTGGAGACACAAATGGTTTAAATTCTATTTTAAAAACTGCTAATTTTAATGACATCTTTATGCAGTTACACTCTACTAGTGCTAAAACTTTTACAAAATGTACCCTGTCCACGAGAGTCAATTACATTTTTCTCTAAAAAAACATAATACCAGTTCAGACTCGTACTATCCCCTGCAAAACTTCCAAGCACTTGGCCGTCTCAGTACTTTGCGTATCTTTTTGTACTACTGCCTCCACTGAATCAAAGTTTCCTAGGTGGATGCTTAAAAAACAACTTTTATCTATCCCAAATATTGAACACAAATTTTTTTCTTTATTACCAGCCAGGTACTCAGTACTGGACGCCTTTGATTCAGCCAGGGAATGGTGGGTAGATACGAAGCAGTAATATAAATCCTTTTTTCTCCAGGTTGCTGCACAATCTTCAAAAACTAAATATTTACAATATTTAGTTTTAAACGAGAAGTTATTTACTTTGATTTCATGCTCTTATGAGCAGAGACAGGACCTGACATCTGAAATTTGTGATATTAAAGCTAAAATGGCCCAGATTCAATAAGATAGGGCAGAATCTTTAAAAAAGGAAGCCCAGTTTGGCACACAAAGCTCTAAGCGATCTTTAGACATTTATAAAAGTTGCCAGGACAGAGTATACAAGACTAGGTTAGGCCAAGTTATAGATCCTGATTCAATGTTAAGTTGCCCAGACCCTGAGAAAGGACATGGCTTAGCACAGAAGTACGTTGCTAATATATTTGGCACTCCCTCAAAGGCAAAATGAGATGACAATTTTTAGTGATTTAGATATTCCTTGTTTGGATCCAAACCTGATCTCCACAATCTCTGCCCCATTACCCCAGAAGAAACTCTCAAGGCTTTGTCCGGGTTGAAGAAAAATTCTGCCCCAGGACCAGATGGCTTGACAGTGGAATTTTATGCAGCATTCGCTAAATATTTAGCCCCTATATTAACAGACGCTTTTTCCGATATATTGTCATCCCAATCCCTTCCCAGGGAACTAGCCCAAGCTCTAGTGATTTTACTATATAAAAAAGGGGATAAAAGTGATCTAAGAAACTGGAGACCCATACGTTTATTAAACGTTGACTATAAAATTTTAGCAATCATACTCTTAAATAGATTATCATTGGTTGCAGAAATAGTTATTTGCCTGGCACAAACTTGTGCCATCCGAAAAAGGTCTATTTACCATAACTTAGCACTTTTGACAGATCTCATAACCCATAAGTTTGATGGTACTCCTTAATGCCTTATTCTCGCCTTGGACCAGGAAAAGGAATTAGATAGGGTGGATCATTTTTATTTATTTCAAGTGCTGCAGAAATATGGTATACCGGTTATATTTATTAAATGGGTAGCTTTGCTCTATGCTTCCTACCAGATCATCCCTCCTACCGGATCATCCCTTTTATCAATAATAAATTAGGAGCACCCTTTACTGGGCTAAAAGGGGTGCACCAGGGTTGCCCCATAAGCCCTTTATTATATGTTTTTCAAATAGAATCCCCTTCTTAGGAAAATTTTGAAACATACGGATGTCCCCAGATTTAGGTTTAATGATGGTAGATTGGTCCAAATGTCTGTGCTTAAGCAGATGATTTATGCATTTGCACTACCTCTAATTTGAACGAAGGAGCTCTAATAAGGGTGATTTCAGAATTTGAAAATATCTCCAGCTCAGCATTAAACTTTGAGAAAAGTAAGGCCTTAATTATTCTCCAATTTAGTGCCCAAAATCCTGATCACTATTGCTGCTTTTGCTGATATTCCTATTTCATTAGCCTCTGTACAAATATTGGGCTTACAATTCGGTAGCCAGGATGATGCCACCCTGAATTGGACGAGAGCCTTGCAAAAGCCGGAATTCACCAAGGCATCATGGAAAAATAAAATAATCCCAAAAAGGAAAAGGGTTTTCTTGTTATATACTCTCATAGTACCAGTTCTGTTATGTGTAGCGCACATTTTTCCCTTACCATTACAGTTAGAAGTAAAAATGATGAACATATTTTTTCATGGATTTTGGGGGAGCAGGTTAAACCCCATAAAGAGGCCACACACTTATCACGATTTTAGTCTAGGTGGGGTCAGAATGATACATCCGGTTCTATTTTTCTTCTCCATCTTTACATATCAAAACATAGTGCCTATGTTAGCTGCAACATGTCCCTCTTGGCTATATAGTATGAGAGGGTTATTACAAAAATTCCTATTAAGTTGGATTTCTCCCTCTGGTCTTCCTAGATCCTTGACAAAATTAAATATTCCTCAATATCTAGTACCCTTTTGTAATAAGATTAAGGCATGGATCATTTCCACCTCACGATTCATAGCAAATTCTAGGAAGGCATTTTACTCTTTATTGTTGTCGGAACTATATTTAGAAACCCCACTGAAATTGGTACAGTATGAAGATCAACTCTCTAATATCTTCAAACAATTAACAGATAAACATCTTCCACTTAAGGTGTGGGACAGAACATGGCTCTCCTGTCATGGTAGATTAGGCGTAGGGAATTCACATAAACATAAGCAGTTAGGAGAATGCAGGTGCCCCATACCTACTTGTCCAGGAATACTGGAAACCCAGGAGCATTTTTTCTGTTATGCCCCTATACTCAGCAGTTTTGGTCTTCCATTCTAGCTACATGGGGAGATAGAGATATTTCTGTAGTTTCTTATGAGGTGGTGGTCTTGGGGTTATTTCCAGGAAGATGAGCAGGTACAACCCCAGTACTTTAAGATTATTCTTCTCTTTTTGCAGATTTTATCTTTGGTAGGCAAGATGAGCTTTGGTGCTACAACAAAAGGGAGTACAGTATTCATCAGGTTTTGCTACAAGTAATACAAAATTTAAGGGGAATATATAAAATTGAGAATAAGAAAAACTTAGTATTAGCACAAGATCTGTGGAAGAATTTTTTATGGTTTACTTCATGGAGTTAATGTAGGAAGAATTGCAAGCATTTGAATGTACACTGCTTTCTTCTTTTTTCAGATTTTGTCCTTTTTTTGTAACATATTATTATGTATATTTGTAATGTTTGTTTGAACATTTTCTTGTTACAGTCCTTTATTTTGTCTAATAAAAAAATTCCCCTACTCTTTTCGATAAGTGCCATGGGATCTTTAACAGACAAATGAACTACCACCAATCCAGGCAGATGGGACCTCAGTTTAACATCTCATCCAAAAGACAGCACCTCAGAAGTGCAGCATGCCCCTCATGCTGCACTACAGTGTCAGTATTGGGATATTAACCCAAGTGCCAGGTGTGGGAACTGAACCCACAACCGTCTGATCTCCTGGCCTGAGAGGCGAGTGTGCTACCTACTGAGCCACTGACACTGCACTGCTTGTCCCTTATCCACTGTCCTAGTTATCCAATTGAAGAACATTATCAGGATGGCCTGACAAGACCTCTGTGTCATGAAACCATACTACTTACTATCCTGTAGCTCATTTCTCTCTAGGTATTCCACTAGGTACTCTTTGACTAGTACCTTCGTTAGTTTGTCTGCAAGGGAGGTAAGACTAACAGGTCTGTCGTTCTCTGGTTGCTCTTTGTCTCCTCCCTTGTGGAATAGGACTACATCTGCTACCCTCCAAACTTTCTGAACACCCCTGACTGTAGTGAGCTATTGAATAGCCCTGTCAGGGGTTCAGGCAGTTCTGATGCTAGTTTCCTGAGCACCCTTGGCTGCATCCCATCTGTCCCTAGAGCCTTATCTGCTTTCAGGGTTGCTAACCCTTTTCTGACCCTTTAATTTATTTTTATTTTTTTAATTCAATTCAACTTTATTTTTATAGCGCCTTTCAAAACCAAGGTGCTTAACATAAAAGTAGACAACCAATATAAATAACATTAAAAAATTACATCATAAATCACTAGGGAAAGCCAGGTCAAATAAATAAGCTTTAAGCACAGTTTTAAATCTACTGATGGTTGGGCATTCTTTATTCCATAATTACCACCTGTCTCATTTTTGGGATACCTCCTGCAGCAGCCCTTATGCCAGTTTCAGACCAGGGCTCATATAATGCCAAAGAAGGAAAGGATACTTACCGTAGTATCTGCATTTCTTCTAAATAATTAGAACAGCTAGTATAACTCTTGCATCATCTCCACCTGGGGAATGGTGCCCCAGAACATAGAATGCTTTTTAAATGAAAACTGTCTCTCTGCGCCGATCTCTTGCTAGCAGCCTTTCCTTAACAGATTTTTTCCTGAGGAGTCTGGCTGTAGCCAAGACCCAATTTAAAAACAATGACAATAGAAAAAATATTTCCAATTAAAATTATTTAACCGATAAAATTATAAAAGAAATTCTAAAGTGAACAAGAACACCTTAAGAATACAGGCTAAGGCACACTGAAAAGCTCAAGCTATAATGGCCCTATTAATTTAGCCTAACCTATGTTATAATCCTAAAAAGGAGAGGTAGGGAAGGGTGAGGTATACTAACTGTTCTAAGTATATCCTTAGAGGGGTGCCATCATTAGGGTGCCGTAATGTGAACACCACAACCAGTTTGCCTATCATACTGATGAACTGGATTTCGCTGTGCTCAGTATGGACAGTGCTGTAGGGGTGTTGTGCCTCTTTCTCCATATACCTCCAGTGTGGAGATGATAATATTACAGTTTTTCCCCACAGAGTGGGGTGTGGGAGGCACAGCCCTCTGCAAATAGCTAACACTTTCCCCAGTGCTTTGGGTGCAACTGGAGTCAGGCGGCACAATGGCCGGGTGCGATGATCACTGTTGGCATTGTGATGGCGCCCTAATGTCCCTTGCCCTTTTCCCATCGCACCAGCATAGGTGAACTGTTGTTCTAAGTACTGTATATCTTTGAACAATAGTCACCTTTGAGTAGTAGTTGCCTCGTTTATAAGCCACATCAGTTTTAAAAAGTTGCAATAAAAACCACCCTTGAGTAGAGGACACAGCTATAGATGGTAGGATTTTAAATGTGCAGCTACTAATCAGCAGCTATTACTCGTTGATAAACTTGTACCTAACATGTGTATGAATACCGGTAATTTCCCCAAACTCTTTCCCTTTTTTAACTTTTCTTTAATAAAAATGTAGTAAAACTTATTCTTAGCTATTCTTTCTGATTTATTTTCTTTATTTGGTATACTTAGCTGATTGCATTGTGGCATTGCAGCATGGTATTGCACCTGCCTAAGTGTTTTTGAGCTTTGTATTTCACGTATGTGTGCGGATGTGAGTTGAAGTCATGGAAGTGTGGAGTCCTTTTTGTGATCGTAATTCACCTGATAATAATAAAAATGCAAAAGTAATAGATTGGTACAGATATACTGTAGGATTCATTTACTCTGAGGTGTACTTTTGTGTAAGGCGTGTTTTTGGGTATCCTTGTGGGCATGTCTGAGAGAGCTTCTGTTTATGTTTGTATCTGTTTGCATCTCAGTAATGAATTGGTACCAGCTGTTTTATACAACTGTTTTATTAAGTACTGTAAGTTAAAAACTCATTAAACTTTATTCTGAGTCACTAACAAAAAAAAAAAGATTGAACTCATTCAGTTTCATCTTCACTGCTGAGTTTGCAGTCAGAGCAGCTGTCCAGCTCCACATTTTCCGTGTCTTGGGTCTGCTGAGCATCACCAGTGTGTCCAAGAGCCAGTTTACAAGTCAGCTCCTATCTTGCTTCTCTGTCAATCCACCCTCTTTCATGCAGCTATTGACATTCAGATCGCTTTTGGTAATCGCACAGCCCTAATAAAAAATAGATTCAAGTGAAACACAAGAAAATTAGGATAATGTAATGGAATAATAACTGGAAGAGTTTGTCTTGAAGGACTCTATAATCATTTCCTTTGTGAAAGCCTGCCAGGCTGTCTTTTATCCACTCCAACATTTTGTCTTTTCCTGGTGCTCTTGGGTTACCATCTTTGGTCAGCTCCCTCTCTTCAGTGGCCATCTGGCATTTGCAGTTCGAGCCTATAGATGCCACAAGACAAACTTTTTCTTCAAGAGTGGATCATTTTTTCTCCTCTCATGGAGCTGCTTCTTGTCAGTGTGGAGAAATGCAGTGACTGGCTGATTACTCTCCTTCTCCACCCAATGTGTGGCAGACAGCTTATATTCTAAATCAGAAGATTTCCTTTTGACATTGTATTGGTCTCACACAGGGTATCTATCTCAGAATGTCTCTCTCTCTCTCTCTCTCTGTCCACCTCCACTACTGCCTTCAAATGATGTGAGTGTCGGCTGGCTTTTATAGGACAGTGAGTGAAATCTGTCAGTTACCAGCTAACTTTCAAATCTAATAAAAACTGCCCTTGATTTAAAAGCCACAACTCCAAAACTGAATATGAAATAGAATCTGTGGCTTTTAATCGAAGATGTACTGTATTTAGAAGAAAGGCAGATACTAAGATGTCACAGACCTTTTAAATGCCTGAATGGTCACCTTAGTATGATGCCAGTAGAGATGTTGTGAAGTGTTATTTCACCAGATAAGTTCCAGTAAAGTTGCAAAATTCACTTTCATGAATAACTTCATGAATGGCCCATTTCACCACTTTGCCACTAAGCATTGAGTTTTGCTGGAGAGATGGCACTTTTTCAGGTGAAATCAGGCAAAGTTAAGGTGAAGTTGAGGCAAAGTTGCAACTTCGCCAGTGAATTTGCATAACTTCTGCAAAACAAATGCAACTCTGCCTGTCAAAAACTTCATGAAGTCAGCACTTCGTATTTTGTGAATTTGGCAAGCTTCCCGAATTATTTCACAGAGCGAAGTTTGCCAGTTTCACATATCTCTAGCTGCCACCACCCAGTGTGACTCTGACTCCAGGTATGTTTGGAGACAAACTCCACTAGAGCCATTACTCACACAGTACAGTGCCCTTTCCCAAAAGGCAAATGACCCATCACCTTAGTCAGAGCTGAGAACATGTTGCTTTAGATATGGTAGCTTTGTAGCCTGTGTCTTGTGAAATGGATCACAGATTTGCCAATTTACCCCTGGCAGGGATGTAGCCAGACAACAAAAATGTGTACACCGTGACCATGTCTGTTTCCCTATCTGACAATATTACCACAATTTCTGTGCATCATGGCACTGGCTTTTGCACCCACCCATGCACTGGTAAATGCAGTTGCCATACAATTGCTCCCTCAGAGACCCACATGCCACCCCAAAGCCTATAACTCTGTATGATCCCTAGAATGCAAAGATCATCTCAGTGGCAAACCCTTCTCATTTTGACTTCAGGGATGAAATTACAAAAAGGGTCAGCTGGTTCTGTGTTGTGTGGCATGGAACAATGGCAGCAGTGTAGAGTTTTATTGTTGCCCCCCTAAAATAAAATTGTACATCATGGAGTGTGTGGAGTATGCCTTCCTACATCCATGGTTATTTATACTGTAAATGACTCAGTCACAGAAAGCATGAAATATATAAAAATAACATTTAATACTTCACTATATTTACATATTCTACGAGATTATACGCACTAAAGACTATGGGTAATACAGTATTGTACAGAGATGAAAAATAAACATTCGAAAAGAAAGTGATCACACAGAAAAACGTACTCAAAGCTAACTACTAAATCTGTAAGTAGAGTAGAAGATGCTTATCCTCCAACTGGGAACTGGAGAGTTATGGCAGACTCAAACCCATGATGTTCCCGATCCAAAATCCCAACACAACTGATTTATCAGAGCAAACATGCAACAGAAATACCTTCAGCTGTCTGGTCCAGTATACCAGCATCATCAGACATGCCTTTCTGACATCACACCCTGGACCTTCCTTTGATCTAGGAGGACCTTCCTGCACCAAAACTGGCCCAAACTGGTTTTATGTATTGGATCTTGATCCTTTTGTTATCCTGGCTGACTACTCAGCATGGGGCCATCTGGGTGCACCAGCCATTTGTTTATGGTAAAAAGTAGCTTTTTTAGAGGAAAAGGGGTCCAGCTCTTTGATGTTTACCCAAAATAAAACCCTTTAGAGGACAGAAAATGTTGCCGTGCCTCATCCCACTTCTATGAGAACCTAAAAATGCTCAAACAAAAGGAATGGGACTGCAGTAGGGGACAATGTTCAATTCTCCCCATACATCCCACCGCCAAAATGGGCTGGCAGTATAGCCTAGAGGTTAGAGGAACGAGGTGTGAACAAGCTTGGTACATCCAGCAGACCAGACCTGAGTCTGATTCTCACAATCTCCAGTTGCATACTGTATGAGTCTGAGCAAGTCACTTAACCGCCCAGTGCTCCCAGGTTGCCCCTGAAAACAGGCACTTGTACCTAGTGGGCCTTACCCAGTTACCAAAGACTGAAAATAAAAATAAATAAATAAATAAAAATATTTTACAGACAAAACAACTAGTAAGATAACATTAAAAAAGACATTTCTTGGGTGTTACATTTGTTTCATATGGTGAGTATCCTTTCCTTTTACAACAGCTTAGAACAGCTAGTCCAACTCTTGCAGACTCTAAGCAGTATCCTGGGTTGGAGGGTTTTAGGGTTACTTGGAAAATGGATTCTGCAGAACAGAGATGCCAAACCAGGCATCCTCTCTAGCATGAATATCCAACCTGCAGTGTGAAATAAATGTGTGGGGAGATGCCCAGGTTACAGCGCTACAGATTTCATGCAGTGGTATATTTCTTCTTGCAGCTGCAGAATCTGCTGTACCCCTTGAGGAATGTGCCATGATGCCCTAGGGTGGCACCTTCCCTGCTGTTATGTAACAGTATTGAATAGTGGCTACTGTCCATGTTGATAATGTCTGTTTACTTGCTGGGTGTCCCTGTGACACCTCTCTGTATGTGACAGACAGTTGCGTTTTTGTCACCCATTATGGCTTTAGTTCTGCTTCTATAAAAGCTGAATGCCTTTTTACATCAAGGCAGTGTAATGCCCATTCACTATCACTTGTGAGTGTTATTTTATTTTTTTAATAAACAGGCAAAGTAATTGGTTCAGGTAGAACTCTGATATTACTTTAGGGAGAAAAGTATTGTTTGTTCTGAGTGTTACCTTGTCTTTGTGGAACACCAACAATTTGGGTTCAGTACTCAGTGCACGCCACCACAAGTCCAGCTTCACTGAATTTCTGTGGCTGGTGATCAAAAAATGAACAAACAGGAAAACTGGTACCACACTTTGCTTATTCCATCTCAAAAAATTTAAACCACATACCACCTGGATAAACAGAGACCCGACTGGTTTTGCAACTGTTGTTTCTTCGGGGGAGCTGTTTTTTTGAGGTGAAATAAAGTCATGCTTATCTTTTTTTTTTTTTTTTTAACCAGGAGAGACATATTAAGCTGAAGCTTGTCTACAGGTACAACCTGGGAGCACAAGGAAGTTAAGTGACTTGCTCAAGGTCACACAGTATGCAAGTGGGGGCTGTGGGATTCAAACCCAGGTCTCCAGGCTTGCAGCTCAGAGCCTTAAGCCACTGTGCTATACTGCTTATCTAGCAGATTGTGGTGCCGGTTTTGCTGTTTGCTCTGTACTCAGTGCCTGAAGTTCACTAATTCATCTAGCAGAGGTTATATCCACCAGAAATACAGTTTTCCATGTGGAAACTATACTGTAGTTCTGCTGTAGCCACGGGCTCAAAAGAGGGAGACATTAAACTTGAGGTTACCACATTAAAATTTCATGCATGAGCTGGTGGCCTGACAGGTGGGTCTCTTGAAAAATCTTTTGAACACAGTGGCCCAGATATTCAAACTGCGCCAGGCTGTGGTGCAAGCCTGGGCGCAGCGCAACCTGGCTGCACAGAGGCATTGACTGGGTGATATTCTACAGAGCTGCGCCATGGCTCAGCATAATTGAGTATCGCACCCTGGCCACCCGCAGTGCACATGGTGCAGTGGCACTGTGCCAGAGCAAGTGGCCAGAGTGGAGCAGGGGGATGCGCTAGTGCAAGTTCCATTGCGCTAGGCGCAACAACAGCGATATTCAAAAGTGCAAATGCAAATGGGGCCATAATGTATGCAAGGTGCAGATGGGGCCATTTGCATGTCATGATGGCCCCATTTGCATGCAGGTGCGCTGATCCCCGACGACTTGTGCCTGGCGCCCTGCCAGGCAGCAGCCGTTGGGGACCGACGCCCCCTGCAGCACGGCAATGTGCCCCACAGCCTGATCGTGGGTATTAGTAAAATAAATAAAGACTCCTATATCCCTGGTGATCCAGTGGACTGCTGTCAGCCCGATAGCGGGCTTAAGTAAAATATTACTAATTCCTATATCCCTGGTGGTCCAGTGGACCACTGTCAGCCCGATCGCGGGCTTAAGTAAAATATTACTGATTCCTATTTCCCTGGTGGGCCAGTGGACTGCTGTCCACCCGATCGCGGGCTTAAGTAAAATATTACTGATTCCTATATCCCTGGTGGTCCAGTGGATCGCTGTCTGTCCAATCGCAGGCTTAAGTAAAAGAAATAAACTCCTATATCCCTGGTGGTCCAGTGGACCTCTGTCTGCCTGATTGCAGGCTTAAGTAAAATATTACAGACTCCCATATCCCTGGTGGTCCAGTGGACCCCCCTCCACCGGCTCACTGATCCCCACCGCCCTGCCCCCGGGTCAGCGGAGGTGGCAGCCTCTCCACCTGCCTGCCGCCCGCCGGCTCGCCCGACTTGACACCGTCGGTGGGGCTGTATGCCTGTGTGGTCCACAGTGTGAGCTAATACGCGTAGCTCCATAGTCAGACATATTCCAGATATGTGAATGGATCCATTCACATATCTGGAATGTGTAGTATGGTATGGGCTGCACACTTGTTGGCTCACGCTGTGGACCAATGGGCATACAGCCCTATTGGCGGTGTCAGTCGGTCGGTGGCGGGCGGCACCAGGTGGGGTGCTGCCGCCGCTGCTGACGCCGGGTGGGGCGGTGGGGGATCAGTGGGGAGGGGAGTCCACTGACCACCAGGGATATGGGAGTCTTTTTCTTTACTGAATCCCGCATCTGGCAGACAGCAGTCCACTGGACCACCAGGGACATAGGAAACTTCCTTATCATTTTACTCAAGCCCGCTGATTATTGACAGCGTCCACTGGACCACCAGAGAATGGATTCTATTTTTACACACCAGTGCCCGCAATCGGGCATGGGGGGGCACCACCACAGAGGTGCAGCTGGAGCTCGGGTGGCCACCCACAGGTGGCAGCTGCCATGTTGTGCCCTGCAACATGGCAGCTCACCTGTGGGTGACCGGCTGTTGCTCCTATTTTTGTTTTGCTCAACTTTGTGCAGCGCAAGTAGAGGTTGCGCATGCATGGCTCAGCACATCTCGGGCTGAATATCGGGATGTGCAGAGTATGCATGGTCACGCCCCCCCCGCCCGTGCCTGCATACATTACTGATGCGCCGGATTTGTGCCAGGCGCAATTCCCGTTTGAATATCGCGCCGGGGCGCAACAGTGGGTTGCGCCATGTGCAACCCTTTTGAATATCTAGGCCAGAGTGTGCAAAAATGAGTTTTCTATTTGTCTTGGGCTGATCAGCTACAATTGCTGAAATATGCACTTCCAGGGATGCTGGTGTTAATCCATGTGATTTTTTTTTTTTCATTATCTGTTTATCCTCCTAGCTCCTGGTGACCCCACTCCTTTGGGCTCTTACAAGTCCTCACCAATCCCCCACTGGCCTTACCCAAGCTCTCTCTGTGACCCTCACATTGCAGCCAGTCCCTGGGATATCCCGGATGTAACCCTTTGCTGGGCAGGTCCCCCTCCTCGGAGGGGGAGGATTCCAGCATACTCTCGATAGGGCCCAGGGATGCTGCTGAGGGACGAGGCTCCCCGAAGGCGCCGGAGGTATCGGGAGACAGAAAGCCATCATCTGGCGGCCACCGAGTGGTATTTCCGGTTTTCTGGTTCCCTCATCATGCCACTCATGCAATGCCTCCATTCTCCACTAGGGCCACTGCTGAGTGAGGCATTCCCCAACCCCACCCCAGGATAGGAGAGCAGTCCTTCAGACGCTCGATCCTATCCTCCCCCTGCCAACCCCCGGCGTCCCGAATCCGTTCCCGAACCTGGGTCACCGGTATGGTTTGAGGTAAAGCACCAGCGCCTCAGCCCTCTATGCATCCATGTGATTTTAAGTACATTAGATAGTACAAGATTAGTGGGATACGTGCCTGCATTGCATTTACCTGCTTGCTGGTGCACCAAAGGGAAAATATTTTCCATTAAGCTGTATGGGTTTTCCAAGTAGATGTGTTCTTGTCTACTTTAAAAATTTCCAGCATTTGTGTTGACATGTTTCATTCTGAAAACTCTAGGGTTTCAGGTACCAAACTTTCAAGTGAAGAGATGCCAGATTCAGATGCATCACTTGCCCCCTGAACTGAGTTAAGAGGTCTCTTCACATGGGCAGTGGGTAGTTATTCCTAGACATTTGGAGAAGGAAAGAGTACCAGGGCTATCTTGGCCAGTCTGGTGCTGTTAAACTCATGATTGCCTTGTCTGACCTTGCCTTTAGGAGTACTCTCTGTAGCAAAGGGAATGGAGGAAAGGCATACAGGAATTTTCTTCACCAGTTGAAGCTCAAAGCATTCTGGGGGTATGTCCCCAAAGATGGGGCTCTGCAGCAAGACAGTGACAGCTTCCTGCACTGCCATGAGGCAGACAGATCCACTTCTGTCAGTCCACAGTATTTGAAGACTGTCTGGACCACTGACTACTTCAGTGACCATTCATGGGATATGGTCCCCATTCTGCTAAGTGAATCTGCCAGGACATGGGGCTAGATTTTCAAAGCCCCCGAAATGGCTGCAGGGAAAAACTGGTGCACCTGGGTTTCCACTTGCAGAGCTGCAGTTTCTCCTGTAGCCATGGTATTTTAAAAGGTGGAGCCAGTTTATGGCAGCTTGTGTACGATTTTTCCCCACAACTGTGGAGAAAAGCTATGCCTGATGGGACCAGGTGTAACACCCCCCCCCCAACAGCTGCGCTGACTGAAAATACCAATCTCTGCATGTGCAGAGAGTTCGTCCTGCAGCATTGACTGTGGAGTAGGACTTAGTCCCTGGTGGCTTTGAAAATCTTGCCCATTGTCTTTTCCTGCTACAGTACATGGACTGCTGACATCTGTGTTTGAAGGCTATAAGCCAGAGTCCAAACTTTCAATAGTTCTTTGCATGATTTTTATGATCCTCCCTTTTTGTTTATATAGTACATGATAGTTGTGTTGTCTGCCCTAATTTGCAAGACTTGAACCAACAGAATGCCTGAAAAATATGGAATTGCTAAGAACACTGCTTTGCTGTCTAACATGTTTATGTATTCCAGTGACTCTGACCAGTTCCAAGTGCCCTGTACTGTCAAATCTGAAATGTGACCACCCCATCCTTGGCAGGAGGCATCTGTACTCAGCACCATTATGTTAGACTGCTGCTGAAATGGTATTCCCTTTCTCTGATGGTCCACACATTTCCACCATTGTAGTAATTTCACCAATGTTTTCATTACTGTGATCACGGTGGTCAGAACTGAGACCAGTGCTTTTTTAGATTCCACTGGATGGCCCTCATGTGCTGCCTTGCCCATGGGACTGCTGATGTGGTTGCTTACTTGTAACTCAAGTAAGTTTATTTATTCGACTTTTTGTCATTGTAAGAGAAAAAACACATTAAAAACATATGCATATCAGATGAATTATCCATTTTACAGATCATTATGTCATTAATACATCACATAAAAATATTTATTACAACAGAGGCATTAATAAACATATTGATATAAAATGCTTCAATACCATAGCTTGCTTTCTTGATAAATTAAGTCAGGATGAATCTTAGACATTAGTTATCTCTGGATAATCCCAAGTGTAAACAGAACCCTACGAGATACGAGTCTGACTACTTATATTTCTTAACAGCGTATGTAGTCTGCATTCCCTACACCAAAACAAGTTGGTAAAATGCCCATAAGACTTAAAACATAACCTAGGATTCATCTTGACATATCTTTGAGTATGTAGATATTGCATTTAAAACCCATTAATTAACATAAGGTTAGTTAACAAATATATAAGTTCAGAAATTATCTTCAGCTTCAAAGCCAAATTTTTGTTTTTGTAGGTGTGATGTCTTGAAGTCAGGCAGATACCATTACCAGCTTATTATTATAGGCTTATATTATAAATGTATGGCTGTAATAAAGCCCATAACTTTTTATAGTACCTCTACATTACAGCTCGCAAATAGGAAAATAAGCTATTCCTTGGGAAGATAATATAACATGGAAAGAATTTCTCCTAGGTATTTTTTCCTTTGGTTATAAAAAAAAAACAAAAAACAAGACATGCTCAGGATCGGCAATCTCGCCACCTGCACAAGTATAACAGGGAGAGGACACTTCATTTCTGTGTTGCTTGTAATGTATATAAATGCTATGAAAAAGTTCTTATCTATACCTTCCATAGAGGCATCTTTTATTTATATCTTGAATATAATCTAAATATGGCTCTCTTACAAATTGTTGCTTAAGAAATGTATACAAAAGATGTATTTTGGAATTTTGAATAGCAGCCATATCTTTTTGGGCTGCTATATCTCTAAATCTCTGTTTTATTTGTTCAGTAATGTAAATTCTTGCAATTCGTAGATTTCTGGCATTACACTAGTAAGACCCACAGTATAACTTCCTTCTTCAGAAAATCTAAATGTTGAAACTGAAAACTGTTTCGAATATTCAGTCAGTTCCTCAAAACATTTTTAGGAAGTCTAACTTCATTAAGAGTTTGAAGGTCAATGATAAAAGTTGACATCTTAACCTTTACCATACTATTCAAAGAATACTGACCCAGTTCAGTTCTCATAATTTGCTCTGGAACACAGACAAGAAGATTTAGTAACTATTTATATAGTTTATTAAAAATTTTCTCCAAGAGACCTAACTTTACAATGGCCCAAATGTCAGAGGCATATATTATATTCTTTGCAAAAAAAAAATATGTTAATGCATCAGTTAGGGTTTAGGATAAAGCGACAAAAGTAGGGAAATATGATGTTAGGGTTTCTAGCCCTAAAACCCCTGCACCAGCCCTGAAGCGAATGTGAAGTAGAGTCTTCCTTGGGGTTGTCAACCCTAATGGTCACCCCATTGCAGTAACAGAAAAGCTAAGATGTGATGGAGACAGGTGTGTATGTTGCATGAGAGCATACAGTGGGGTGAGCATTAGGGTTAACAATCTCAAGGAAGACTCTACCCCTCATTCACTTCAGGGACAGAGGAAAGGGTTTTAGTGTTGGAAATCCCAGTGTCATATTTCCCTACTTTTGTCACTTTATCCTGAATCCTAACCGATGCATTAACGTAGTTTATTTTTTTTCAAAGAATTACCATACTTTTTGAGATGGTGCAATCATAGCCTTATTTGCCTGTGAGAGCACAGGGCCCTCTAGGCCTTGCGCTTCCACCCATCTATAGTTTTTGAGATAGAACAGTTGTATTCTCATTTGCCTGTGGGAGCCCCGCGTTCCCATCCTTCCATAAATTGGAATATGTATATAGCTGTGGAAGGTCCCTGCACTTTCATTTGTAGCACAACAGTGACCAAAGTTCCAGCATGGACATCTTATTACCTCACCTCATGTACCTGGTACAGAAGAGTTTTGAAACCCAGCCAAAATGTAATTCTGCACAAGTGCAACACCATTCCACGCCGCAGGTGGGAAAACCCCTTTTTGGCCAGACTTTGAAAAGGGCAGATGTGACATACATGAGGTAGGGCAATAAGAAGAAGGCTATGTTGAAAATTTGGGGTCAAAATATGCAAAATTTCCAAAGTTATGAATGTGCGTAGCAAAATTGCAATGAATGGACATAACTTTGCTATTTTTACATATTTTGACCCCAAATTTCCAAAAAAGCCTTCTTATGACCCCACCTCATGAACGAGGATGGGAAAACTTTTAAATCCTGCCCAAAAGGTGAATTCGCCAACCGACTATGAAATCACCTTTCGGGCCAGAGTCAGTCACATTGTTCATGAGGTGGGGTCCCCAAAAAGGCCATGTTAAAAATTTGGTGTCAAAATGTCAAAAAAATGTCTGAGTTATGCATAAAAGTTGACTCCCATTGAAATACATTGAACCACATTCACCTTAGTTTCTCATACTGCAGTCGCTGGTTCATGCAGCAAGGCGTGTCTTTGATTGGAGAGTGGATCTCAAATCTGGGACCTGTTCAGGTGAGTAAGGGTGTGTGGGGGGTGTATTGGGGGTGTGGGGAGGTGAGGGTGGGGGGATGATTGGTGAAGGACCTTTTTTTGCGGGCTTAAAATCACACAAAAAAAACATTGGGGACGGTGACTGGAGTACAGGGAAGTGGGGAGGGACCACTGGACTACCAGGGAATATCATTTTGACATGGGGATGGTGATTGGAGAATGGGGGAGGGACCACTGGACTATGAGGCATTATTAATTTTTTTACATGAGGTCTGTGATCTGAGAATGGGGGAGGGACCACTGGACTACCAGGCAATATAATTTTTACATGTGAATGATGATGGGAGAAGAGGGAGGGACCACTGGACTACCAGGGAATATAATTTTTAAATGTGGATGGCGATTGGAGAATGGGGAGAGGGGCGGGATCACTGGACTACCAGGAAATATAATTTTTGCTACAGCGACTGTGATTGGAGAACGGGAGAGTGGGAAGGGACCAGTAAACTACCAGGGACACATTATTTTATCTTCAGGGGATGGAAATCAGAAGGTAGGGGGTGTCTCTAGTCATCAGGGAGCTATGACAGTTCAAACTGTCATGGACCTTTACAGTAAAGTTCGAACTGTAAAGAACTGTGAGTGGTTATTTTCTGATCAATTGATCCTTAGCTAAGTGAGTGATGGAAGATATGATTCTTGGTCCAAAAAAACATACTTGCCCCTCAACATTTTTAAATAATAATACAATAATGGAACTAAGCATGTGACTGAGACCTAAATACAGGTCTTGGTCATTCCTTACCAATAAGCATTTCTTTAGAAATCAATTTTTTAAAACAGAAAAAAAAAAACAAGTTAGCGGGTAGCATAAACAGTATTTCTCTGCTCACGAACAGTAAATCCTTAGCAATTAACAGTTTGAACGGTTTTCATTTACCTGTCTGTCTGGCAGCAATCACAAAAATTGTTATAATTCAGAAATAGTGAAATATCTTCTCACCACACTATCCAAAGGCACACCCTTGGTACAGACCCCATCGTCCCTGAAAAATTCAAGAAACAATTTCCTTCTATCTGGGCTGTAGATGAGAGCAAACGTGCCATATTAACCAATGGGAAAAAGGTGGATTTTTTTTCTGTTTTTTACCACTCCATATCTCAAACACCATGCAAGATGCTATCACGAAACTTTCCACATCTTGAGACACTGGCAGAATGACCACACATGCCAAACTGTGGGCTATGTCAACAAAAATTGCCAGCGTTATTAAGGTACAAAATTTGGAATTTAACATGGAAGTGCCAGTACAACCCTAACTATGAGGGTGCTACTGTGCCCTATAATATGCCTTTAACTTAGCATTTATTGTTGTAAGACATGGAGCCATTGAAGATCTTCTGTTTTTAATGAATCTTAAGACTCCATTTACAGTAGACTGTAATTTTTGTTTTAAATACAGTAGGTTACATGAGAGTTCCATTTAAGGTCCCAATTGTATTAAATTCCCAAATAATCACATGTATCAACTGTTTTCATCTTAACATGATCTAAACAGAGTAGAAGTCTCATTTGGTGCTGCCAAAAATTAGTAATTGTGCTTTAGTTTTATGTATTGTCAAATATTTTGAATGGCATTCTGTATTAAACTTGTTTAGTTTCCTTTGAAGTCCTAATAACAATGTCAAGATTAATACCACGTCGTCAGCATTTGCCAAATATGAGTGTAACCTCTGGGTGGCGCCACCCCCCTGTGTTACATCCCTGCCTACTACCCTGGACATAGGCTAAGGGGTTTGGGTTCGCTAACTCATAACATTTTTTAAAATCTTTGCACAGTGCCTCCACTCAGGGTGCTTTATGTGGGTGAGATGGTGCTGGGTGTAGCTCCCTGAGCTGCCACACCACCCATGGTGACCAGTTACCTTCCCCATACATGCCCCAATACACAGTTCCCCACATTTCCACCTTTTGAATTAAAGGTTCTCTCTAATAATATGCTCACACGGGATTTCAAACAACAACAAGATATTTATTTTGGGGATAATAAAGGAGCTAGGAAAGGGAAACAGGAAGAGTAGAGGTTATCTTACCATATGTACACATGTACAGAGATCATTTTGGATTTTGCTGGTGAACCCTCCAGCTGGGTGGCTACATATTAACAGGCAGACACAAATCACATTTTACCATTCGACTTAAGACATCCAGAGCCCTGGTTATCTAGCTGCTGATAAATCAAGATGTTAAACATAATTATCAATATTACCCACACTGGTACCAGTCCCAGATACAGCAGAAATCCCGCAATCTCATACCATACTGGTTAAACAGATACCACAGTCCAAGATGTTGCAGGCCTGATGGAGTTGCAGCTGGTCGAGGTGGCCGGCTATTAATTTGAGGGTGGGGGCAACTTGGAAACAGATTTTTGTAAAGCAGCAAATTACTATTTACAACCACAGCAGGGATTGCCCTACACTTTAGCAGACAAAGCAGGGATTGTCCTGCACTTGCAGACAAATCAGGGATTGCCCTGCACTTACAGACTTGTGAACATTGCAGAATAAACTATGTGGATCCTACATCCAGAACATTCAGCACAATACTTGAAAGTCCCATTCCAAGCAATAAGGGTGATACTTTTGTCAAGCATCCTATATGCAATTCAAATATGGTCACATCCAGTACTTTACATACCAAAAGGCATCCATCCAGAGTAAGTTGGCAATGACA
Organism: Neoceratodus forsteri; assembly: GCA_016271365.2. Taxonomy (NCBI): domain Eukaryota; kingdom Metazoa; phylum Chordata; order Ceratodontiformes; family Ceratodontidae; genus Neoceratodus; species Neoceratodus forsteri. Next base: position 247,045,502 of record CM057451.1, read on the forward strand.
CTTTTATCATGCATCCCATACTTTAGTCACAGGCAGGCACATCCAGTACATTCTATATACCAAGAACATTATCCACAAGCGGAGTCCTATCCAGCACGTCTAGCCATTTAACACTTATACCAAGTGCTCTTAGACAAAATTCTGTGCAGACACAGGTACATTCTCTTTAAGGTATCTTAGACATTTATATGCTCTAGGGCCTCCTGTCTCATGAAGTGGCAAGTGCGTCTTGGCAGACAGCTCCAAGATGGCAGGACTCTAACCCATAGCTACACATTTATATGATTCACTAAGCCCAGCGTCTTGCTGCACCTGCAACTTAGCCATTTGGGCCACAGACAAGATGCATCCATTACTTGAACTAGGCAGTCTGCTATGGGGTTAGTAGCCCAGACTGATGACTTCAATGCTTCACACTTAACAGTACACATTTCTTAATGGGGCATGGAGCCCCCAAGATTACTTGCTTAGCTTGTCCCTTGCACTGGGGGGTACAAGGGTACTCACTCAGATCCTTCACGGGTCTCATCCGCAATTGAAGGCATCCTGAAGACTTCTTCAGCTCTCTCACCACTGAGGTACTTGGTCAGCGTTCTCACCACTGCATGATGTCATCTGGTCTGGTCAGCGCTCTCACCACTGCTGGACATCTGATTCTTCAGTCCACATCTTTCCCCAACGTGGGAGGGAAGGCTAGCCTCTGGAGGACAATATTGGCAACCTCCAGACTAGCTGTTGCAGAAAGTACAATTGCTGTAACTAGTTAACTTTTAACTGAAGAAAATAACAAATGCCCCCTAAAGACTGAAAGGGCTTGAATTAAGTGGCCCAGGCCTGGTGTCATGGCTGGAGCCTGCTCTGCTGCTCTCTCAGCTCTGCATCTCTGAATGAATCACCTAAAATAATGTCCCTGTAAGCCCCCATAAGCACTTGGGTGCTTACCCATGAGATGCAGTGAATGTCCCACAAGTCCTGGCTATCTATTGCTGCAATTCCAATTGGCTGTACTGCTGGCAATGGCTGCTTAACCCACTGTTCCTTATAGCAGATTAGATACAGTCATGAATAATGTCCTGGTGCAGCCAGAAAGAAGTAATTATTTGCCTCAAATGCCCCAAAGTTCTATAGCTTAAAGGCTGTACTTGCAGTTGCTGCACAAATGAAAAAACATGGCTCTTTTACTTTTCCTGTCGCTACTGCACTTATGTAAGCTCCCCTTGCAGCAGCTGACAGGCTGACACACAGAGTCCCAGATACTGGAATTGCCAGGGAAACAGTACTCATTTTAACTTTAAACACTTTCCCCCACATGCACAGTATATTCCCAACAAGCAGCAACAGTTCCATTATGTAAAACATTTTAATTCTTTACTTTTCGGCTGGAGCTGAACAAAGCTACCCTGGAGGCAGCCAGATACACTGTTGTGCATTATTCAGATGACCGGTGCCCTGCACATGCATACAAGTGGCGCCACAGCTTTGCGCGCCAACGTGACTCCTGCTGCCCTGGAGGCAGCGCTTTTGCAGCGGGAGCTTGCGGTCAGCAGTTTAAGCCCCGCTGGATTTTCATTTGACTGCAGCTGGGGCACACACGAGGGCAAACAGAACCTGGGAAGCCAGAAAAATTAGAGGCCAAGTCAGGAGAAGCCCAAGAGACAGCGGGAGAAGGACAGAACAAACCGGGCTAAGGTAAACTCAGACTAGCATTTCTAGGAACCCCCATTTTCAAGGGGGGTTACATGAGACTGTGTTAGATACATAGAAACTGTCGGCAGATAAGGGCCTATGACCCACCCTGTCTGCCCATTTGAGCTTGTAAGTTCCCTGTACATTTTTTATGTTGCTTGCATGCATGTGCAAGAAACATAGTGCCATCATCGGAGATTTCGGAGGTGTGTCACCTCCTCCTCCAATTCAGTCAGTGTGCTGGCAGGCGCGGCCCCTGTAAGCCAATGCATTTTGGAGCTGTCTATGACACGCTCCAAAATGCAGTGGCATACAGTTGAAAGGGGGAGCTACGCTTCAGTGAGCACCGATAAGAGGCTGCTCACGCGCAGCTCCCCACCCACAGGCGCACGCCCCCCGCACGCACTGTATAGCCGACGGGTGCCCAATCCCCATCGGGCTGAGCTGGTCCCCAGTAGTAGGTGCCACGCTGGGCCCACCCAGTGTGGCAAGCAGTCTATGGCGGGGTGCCCAATCCCCGTCGGCCGAACGCCCCCATCGTCCTGTGCTACGCTAGAGCCCACCCTAGCATGGCAAACGCTCCACAACGCTCTTTTTTTTTTTTTGAAACCTGTAAACGAAAACGTCCCGCGTGTGTCTCCCAGCCCCCTCCCACAACCCGCACCCACCCACTGCGCACCTAGCCTTCCACACCCCCCACCCCATATTTACCTCCGACTCCGCGTGATCGATCTGTGGACGGGAACACGCTCTGCACTCTTCAAAGCCGACCGCGAACTGAGGAAATGCCGGTAATCTGTATAATGAGCTAGATAGGGGGGTTTCAACTTGTTCCATATCTCAGGCATTTTTGGGAATTTTTGCACCAAATTTTCAACATGGGGTTTTTGGAATCCCTTCTCATGAGTGATGTCACTGTCATGGCGTTATTCGGGCCCGAAGGTGATTTCGCGCAGTGACTGCGCAGTGACTGCGAAATCACCCTTCGGGCCCGAATACCGCCATGACATTGATATCATTCATGAGAAGGGGTCCCAAAAACCCCATGTTGAAAATTTGGTGCCAAAATTCCAAAAAATGACTGTTTTACGAGCGTGCGTTGCGCAGTTCCTACGCAGGCTCGTAAGTTCGCGAATTTCAATATTTTCACTCCAGATTTTCAACATTGCCATTTTACCACACCTTCTTATGAGTAGTACAGCTGTCATTTTTCACATCTCACCCAAAATATGTTTCTGCCCATGTAGCGCAGAATGGCGTAGTCAGTGTGCAAAATCAATGTATGGGACAAATTAAGAAAATCACAGTGATGCTGTTCATGAGCAGAGGTCTTAAAATGGCTATGTTGAAAATTTGATGAAAAAATTCCTAAAAATGACTGTTTTACGAGCGTGCTTTGCGTAGTTCCTACGCACGCTTGTAAGTTTGCGAATTTTCAATATTTTCACTCCAGATTTTCAACATTGGCATTTTATCACACCTCCTCATGAGCAATACAGCTGTCATTTTTTCACATCCTGCCCAAAACATGTTTCCGCCCATGTAGCGCACAATGGTGCAGTCGGTGTGCAAACTCAATGTATGGGACACATTAACAAAATCACAGTGACACTGTTCATGAGCAGAGGTCTTAAAATGGCTATGTTAAAAATTTGGTGAAATAATTCCTAAAATGACTGTTTTACGAGCGTGCATTGCGCAGTTCCTACGCACGCTCGTAAGTTCACAAATTTTCAATATTTGCACTCCAATGACTTCCAAATACCTAAACAGCACATAGAAGCAAGCAATATTCGGCATTGACAAATGCTTGTCTAGAAGTCTGTTGCTCATTACCCCCTTACCTCTAGAATTCCCTTATGTTATTCATAAACTTAGGTAAATGAAAATCTTGGTGATATAATTTACAAATGATTGTATTAAATGTAAAGGATACAGAGTAAAGGTGCTAATATACAGCCTTGATGGACTCCCAAATTATCTTATCAGTAAAATATCCTGAGTTATTATATTGTATTCAGCACCAGGTTCTCGCATGTAATCTAATTAGTACATCTAGGCCCACATATTCAGATGAGATGTGCCACGTATCTCTGGACTTACGTGGGCCATTGGGGTCATGGCAATATTCAAAAGCCCCCGATGTGCCCCACAAAACCGACTGCACCACCACCGGCATATGCCCATTTTTGTAACATGGATATACATATGTCTCTACGGGTTCGGGGAAGGATGAGGTTACCTGGCACAAGAGACCTAGGTTTGACTACTCTGCACAGGGGCACCCAAGTAAATCCAACTACAGGAAGCAATAACTGTAATGTCCAGAACCAGGATTGGGATTTTTCAGTGTGGCTTTATTTATTAACTCACTGAACACAAACAAAGCTCTGTATGGTCCCCCCAAAGGGTTACGTAGCTGTAATGCAGATTAGAGGTTAAACACAGCGGTCCATTGGAGAATGAACACTTTACAATTGTCTGGCTTTGGAACCACCAGGCACTCAGCCCGAACTTCGCATGCGCATTGGATACATAGCCCGACTGGCCCGGCTCCCCTGCCGGCCACTCTACTGACGGTCCACTTGGCGAATGAACCCAAACTCTACTTGGAAAGACATCCCATCAAACAAGGAAGCTCCCAAAACTGTGGCTCCCCACACCACTTGAAGTCTGCGATTCCTAGAGAGATTTTGTTTTCGTACTTCCAATTCGAAACTCCCATCGAACAAGGAGTAATGTTCCCATCCTGTGGCTCCCCACACCACTTGAAGTCTGTGACTCCTAGAGAGATTTTCAAGTTGCGACCACGCCTGGGTACCCACCCCATCACTGGCCACACATGAGGCGAGTAGCAAAACAGAAGAAACGGTGAGAGGTGGATCCAGTTACTAAAGATGGGGTTCTATTCACCTCTAGCTCCCACAGCCCATACCCGGCCATTTCTCTGAACACACAGAAACTTAAGAACTGTAAAACTGTAGATTGCATGGTGGATGATCTGATGCACCCCCTCTACTGTGAACTCTAAATCCATTTAAACTTTAAACTGACTGCTCCATTTGTTCGTCCTAGTGTATATAGTGCTCCCAAACAGCAGTCCCCAATAACATTTCCTGACTGGAAAAACAGTTGTTTGCCCCTTAAACTAGAGCCAAACACTCACCCAATCGTTGCAGGGCCCCACAGGCGAAGTCCTTTAACCTTTTCTGTCATACCCAAGCAGACAAAGTAATTTCAGGCAGCTTCTTTCCTTGGTGGGTGAAGGGGATTGCCCCTGGAACCCACAGAGACCTTTTCCTACCCCCCCCGGAGGGAGGGGGCACTGAGACCGAGGGACGGTCTCCGCCACTTGAAGAATGGTGAAACACAGAAAAACTTCCTTCTGTGTGGAGGCAAAACTCAAACTACAGTCTGATGCTTCCTTCTTGCTCAAGGACAAACGGAAGACTCCTTTGAATCCCAAAGTTCTAGAACTACTCTGAGCTGAAGATTCCAACTGTGGCTCATGCAGCTGTAACAATTCTATAATGATGTCATCTCTCCAGTCTCAGCTGTGACTGAGGACAGAGTGAGACAGTGTGAAACCCATTTAACTGGAGTTTCACAAGCTGCCTTCCCTGCCTACCACTAGGTCTTACTGGGATTCTAGTAACCTCGGTAACAAAGGGTTACACCTTCTCTGACCAGGAAAATGACTGTCCCCAGTCATTATGCACCCGGCCTTAGGCCATCCCACCCTTTGTGCTACTCATGGAGGGGTGATCAGGCCCCCTCCTACCGTGTGTGAGCACAGGTAGGCAACATTAAGGGCCTAGAGGCCTATAGCTGACATTTCAGCCTCTACTCTATCCACTTACTATGGACACCTAGTGGCTCTGGTAGAACCGTCCAGAGCATAGCCCTGATAGATCAGCACTGCAATCCCTACGGCCGTTCAGGACCACAGCCTGTCTATCCCCCCTAACCCTCTAGGGAAAACCTATCTGCCTTTACATAACATCCCAAATAAAAACAAAACCCGGAGACCTCCCCGACCTTTGGCAACCTGCAACTACAACATTAGAAACACAACAGTACTTTAATTTCTAAACATAAGCACTGAAATGAGGAACTCCGATGAGCCCCTCCTCCTCTTCTTGTCTTCTCTTCTTTCATCCAGGAACACCTGTAGAAAAGACAAAAAACAACAAAAAACAAAACACCCTAATCTGCATTTACGATCTACCCAAATAACGATGACTACAACAACAACAACCATAACCCTTACACTACAGGATAAACAAAACACTAAACAATCCCAAAAAGAAAAAATATTTTTTTTTTAGAAAAGTAGAAAAGACAGTATATACATTAAGTACAGAAATGACATTGATAACAATACACACTTTTTGGGGATGGAATGCCTAAATGTCAGTGATCATACAAGGCCCAAGGCTAGTCCATTAAAGAGTCTCTCCTGGGCCGGATCCCCGTGAACATAGTCTTTTAAGGCCATAATCCTGAAGGGGAGAGTCTTTGCGGACAGTTCACACACTGTTTGAAGTCTGTAGTGTAAGGTGTGTATAGCAATGTCATAAAGATAGAATAAAAAGAGATTTTGACTCACCAGCCTCTTGAAGTATTTGAAACTCACAAACCTGGTCCCTTCCGAAGACTCTCCCTGGCGGCATTTCTTCTAATACAGCTGGGCGGACATCTTCCGGGAACCCACAGGAGTGTACATCTGGAAACAGCTGGGCTAATGACATAACTGGAGAAGGAACCTTAGAACAGGAACAAAAAAAAAGAGAAACAGCTGGTCCGGCGTCATCTGATTGCCAGGTGATGAACAGGAAACAGCTGGGCTGGTGTCCTCTCTGGATCTGAAGTCATCTGGTGGTACCAGTAGGCGGTTGGTGACTGCAGACAGTTTACTGTAGACTGAAGAATGTGGGGCCCCGAATTTTTGTTTATTTATTTTGGCAGTTCAATAAAGGTACTTCACAGTTCAGATGTGGCAGTATTGACCACCACTGCTCGGCTCTCCATTTTGTAGGCACGGGCTTAATTTCTGGGAGGTCCTTGCACTGAGGCCAATAGTAGAGGGGGTCAGGGGCTTGAATTATTACTCCATCTGGACGCACACAATTCACACAGTGGGAGACTTCGCCCCTCTCCGTCCACAATTCTCACTCTGTCCATAAACAGTGTCCTGCCTGTCTTCCACTGTGTATACTTTTTGTGGAACAGTCTATTCTTTACATGCTGGTTAGCCCCAGGATGCACATGTTTCATTGCTTCATCCCAGATCCAGGATTCCCTGCAGTTCTCAATCTCCTCCCAGACTCTCCGAGGAAAGGTAGGAAAGGTCATACCAAAGATTTCATTGGCCTTTCTACGAACCAGTCTCTCCTCTTTACTTGCTTTGGTCAATCTGATACCGCTGGCCTGGCTTGGGGGTGGCCAGTCCTGGTTCTGCCAGCTTCGCATCCTCAATGAAATTAAAAACGGATCCCTGACTTCTTTTTCTTCTGGTGAAGCCAGGGTAGTGGCATCACTACCTTCTTGAACAAATTCCTCCGAGGCAAGATCTTGAGGCTGTGTACCCGTTCCTATCTCACAAGGCCACTTAGGTTCCTCCTCATCTTCCTCTTCACTGAGGATCTGAGCCCAAGAGTGAGCAGTAGTTCTCACCCTGAGACTATCCATTCATCACTAGGAGCGAGGTGACACCTCCCATTCAACGGCCTCCGCATCTCATCTTCACCTTGAGACTTGGGCTAGGCCCCCACCCAGGGGTCTATTTATGCTTTATCTGAACTTGCTTTCTTAGATCCAGCATCCAAAACTTCAACTTCAGATTCAGTCTCTAATTCTGCCTCTCTAACTTTGTGCCACACTCCCTCGGGACCTTCTCCACAGGCTCCGCCTGATGCTGTGTGCTGCCAACTGCAGATTCTTGAAGTTGTGTCCATGGGAGCCAAACGAATTTGAGGTGCTATACAAGCCATATTTTGTAGACAACCAACACAGTGAGGAATCATGAAGACATCCCTTCCAGCACTAAAGCACATCTGGGCATACACGCACTGGATAATTAGGAATTGCCACATCAGGAGGGAGTTGCCCTCTATAGCACCAATTTTCAATGTCTCTCAATCTATTTACTGCTGCTGTTACTGCAACCCGGGCATGATCCAGGTAACGAGCTGGTCCTGAGGCCATAACTGCAGAAAACAAACAAAAGTTCCTGAAAGTCCCACTTTAAATGAACACACTCTGTAGCTTTAAAATGGCTCCTCTGCTGCTGTGTTTACTTTACTACCCCACCCTGTAATGGCGGCGGCAGCACTCCTGTGTATCAACATTCAGACTATGGGTCAAGCCATTGCGCACCCGATTTACATCAGCTACCATTAACTTTTATTTCAAACTGCACAACTTGCTCTTTTCTGGGTGTTCTCACATCTACAGGATTTTCCTTGGACTTTTTCACATGCTGGCAATATTTATTTAATCACAGTCCCTTTTAAAACTTCAGGTTTCAGCACAGGATTGCCTGCTTCTACTAGCGTTGCATTTATTTTACAACTCACAGTCTCTCTCTGGCTGCAAACTTTAAACTGAGGCTACTTTTATTGCTATGCACACATTCAATGGCTTTACAGACTTGCACTTGCCAGCAGGATATCACACAATCGCTACTTGCAAAGCAACTATACAGCTGCACTCACATTTTATATGGCATTACTGAAAATCACTGATTTGAGCAGTTTTAAATCATTTACTCACTGTTATGGTAGCAGATTGCTGCGATGGAGGAAAACGGCCTGCAGCCAGATTTTTGAAGGCCTCGGATTTCAAAAGGCGGGCAGTCTCCGCGATCGTAGTATTAATCACACAATTCACTGATCCCACGACCGATAAGCAGGTTGAGCCCGATTTTGAACTAGAAAAGTCACTTTTCACTGTTTACAGCGCTTTGAACACTTCGCGAATGCTCCTCCACTGCCAGTACACGCACTACTCTCTGTCTCCCTCTCGAATGTTGAAGCAGACACATAAGAGCTGGCTGAGGGGCAGGACTAATGGCAAACTGACCAACCACATGACGCCATGCAAATGAGCCTCTTCTTCCTCACGAGGACTCCTCTCCTCACGGCGATCGTCGAGCAGGCAAATTTAAACTGAAAAGATGCACTTTTTTTTTTTTTTTTAACTGACTCCACAGCGGGAGCCCATTTCAACCATGTAACATTGCCATTAGCTCTGCAGTCTCTAGTATTGCACAGAAAGCATTTCCAACGTCCAGGGCATAATTTCTCTGCTGCTACCCCTAGTTTTCCACACCTTCCTTCACAGAAACTCATTTTAAAAGCATTTCAAACGTCCAGGGCATAATTTCTCTGTTGCTACCCCTAGTTTTCCACACTTTTCTTCACAGAACTTTATTTTAAAACTGACAAACGCTGTAAACTATGTTGATGCAGGACAAGGACACACACTTTGGCTTTACAGCTCCTTGGTAAAACAGTTGGCATTTTAAACAACAGCACAAGATTTACAGCTAACAGCTTACACTAGGAAATTGCTTTAACTTTTGAGCTACCGACTGCCAGATAGCTAAAACGCTAGCCTACTTGCCTCAAGCACCTTCCTTCCCAGACAAATCCAAAGCGGTGCCTCCATTTTTGTAACCGGCATATGCCCATTTTTATAACATGGATATACATATGTCTCTACGGGTTCGGGGAAGGATGAGGTTACCTGGCACAAGAGACCTAGGTTTGACTACTCTGCACAGGGGCACCCAAGTAAATCCAACTACAGGAAGCAATAACTGTAATGTCCAGAACCAGAATTGGGATTTTTCAGTGTGGCTTTATTTATTAACTTACTGAACACAAACAAAGCTCTGTATGGTTCCCCAAAGGGCTACGTAGCTGTAATGCAGATTAGAGGTTAAACACAGCGGTCCATTGGAGAATGAACACTTTACAATTTTCTGGCTTTGGACCCACCAGGCACTCAGCCCGGACTTCGCATGCGCATTGGATACACAGCCCGACTGGCCCGGCTCCCTGCCGCCACTCTACTAACGAGTCCCTTGCGAATGAACCCAAACTCTATTTGGAAAGACATCCCATCAAACAAGGAAGCTCCCAAAACTGTGGCTCCCACACACTTGAAGTCTGCGACTCCTAGAGAGATTTGTTTCGTACTTCCAATTGAAACTCCCATCGAACAAAGTAATGTTCCCATCCTGTGGCTCCCCACACCACTTGAAGTCTGCGACTCCTAGAGAGATTTTCAAGTTGCGACCCACGTCTGGGTACCCACCCCATCACTGGCCAAGCGCATGAGGCAAGTAGCAAAAACAGAAGAAATCCGTAGAGGTGGATCTGGTTACTAAAGATGGGGATCTATCCACCTGTAGCTCCCACAGCCCATACCCGGCCATTTCTCTGAACACACAGAAACTTCAGAACTGTAAAACTGTAGATTGCATGGTGGATGATCTGATGCACTCCCTCTACTGTGAACTCTAAATCCATTTAAACTTTAAACTGACTGCTCCATTTGTTCGTCCTAGTGTATATAGTGCTCCCAAACAGCAGTCCCCAATAACATTTCCTGACTGGAAAAACAGTTGTTTGCCCCTTAAACTAGAGCCAAACACTCACTCACAATCGTTGCAGGGCCCCACAGGCGAAGTCCTTTAACCTTTTCTGTATACCCAGACAGACAAAGTAATTTCAGGCAGCTTCTTTCCTTGGTGGGTGAAGGGGATTGCCCCTGGAACCCACAGAGACCTTTTCCTACCCCCCCCCGGAGGGAGGGGGCACTGAGACCGAGGGGACGGTCTCCACCACTTGAAGAATGGTGAAACACAGAAAAACTTCCTTCTGTGTGGAGGCAAAACTCAAACTACAGTCTGATGCTTCCTTCCTGCTCAAGGACAAACGGAAGACTCCCCTTTGAATCCCAAAGTTCTAGAACTACTCTGAGCTGAAGATTCCAACTGTGGCTCATGCAGCTGTAACAATTCTATAATGATGTCATCTCTCCAGTCTCAGCTGTGACTGAGGACAGAGTGAGACAGTGTGAAACCCATTTAACTAGAGTTTCACAAGCTGTCTTCCCTGCCTACCACTAGGTCTTACTGGGTTTCTTGTAACCCCGGGTAACAAAGGGGTTACATATTGTATTCAGCACCAGGTTCTCGCATGTAATCTAATTAGTACATCTAGGCCCACATATTCAGATGAGATGCGCCACGTATCTCTGGACTTGCATGGGCCATTGCGGGCATGGCAATATTCAAAAGCCCCCGATGTGCCCCACAAAACCGACTGCGCCACCACCCAAAATACTGCGATGCACAAATGCAAATGTGGGGTCCCTCATGCATATTCCACGCATCACAATATTAAACCTCTCCGCAAGCGTAACTATGGCCAGATGTGCTGGCATATAGTTACGTGTTTCAGACCCTACTTTAACTATGCACGGGACTGGTAGGTGTCCTGTGCATAGCCCAGGGTAGGACACACAGTCCCCCTCTCCAGCGTTGCTCACCGAGCACCGATCTCATGTAAAAGAATGTCATCCCCCCCTTCCCAGCCCTGATTTCATGTACAATAAGTGCATTCCCCCTCCACAGCCCCAATCTCATGTACAACAAATGCATTTCCCCAGCCCCAATCTCATGTACAATAAATGCATTCCCCTCCCCAAGCCCAGTCTCCTGTACAATAAATGCATTCCCCTCCCCAGTTCCAGTCTCTTGTACAATAAATTCATTCCCTCCCCAGTCCCCATCTCATGTACAATAAATACATTCCTCTCCCCAACCCTGATTTCATGGAAAAGAAAGTCAACCCCCCTCCCCAGCCTCGATTACCCACACATAGAATAGTAAAACACAATGCTGTTTTCATAGTGCAATGGACCCCACCCCAGCCTCGATCCCTAGGTAGACACAGAAGTCCCGAACCCCAATCTCTGGTGGTTAGCTGTCCCCCCCCAGTTGCCAGTAACCTACACCCAACCCCCATACTGCCCCCCATTGGCGACTGGCACAGCCCTCCTCACCCTGCCATGGTTAGCCACTGACTGATCGATACCAGAGTGCTGACAGTAAAGAGTACATGCTCATTGGTTGTTGTAGTGAGCGCCTATTCTTTACTATCTAGTGGCACTTTAAAAAATGTTGGTGTTATTGCTCCTATACACTCATGGCTACGCCACTCATGTAAGTGAGCAGTAACACCAACATTCCACATCAAATAGCTTGCACAATCAAACCTCAGGAAATCTTACTGTATTCTGACATATGCAGTATGATCTCACAATAAGACTGACCTAGAGCCGAAATGGTTAGTAGAACCTGTGCTAATGATGGAATGCTGGGCTCATGCTCGGTTTTCTAACCACTGTCTCTGGTAAACATTCTACAACTGTCAGATTCTTTACTCCGCTTGCCTAGTACAGATGCCTCGGAGAGCCCTCCTTCATCTTTCTTGAAGATTTTATTTTTTCGGTTTTTTGAAGTAAATTTTATTTCTATTCATTTTTTAAAGCACTGTCCTAGAGTTTACAGATAAATTAGTCTAGATTTAGTGTTATTCCGGTAAGTTTTTCAGTTTCTTTTCGTTCATTTAACCGGGAGGGAACCAAACTTTTATTTACATTTTAAAAAGTATGTTTCTGTATTTTATTCTTTTCCTGGGCCGGTTGCTTAATTTGGTTAATTTTGAGGGAAACTGGGGCAACTCTCTGTTCTCTCAGCAGTTGCTGAACCGACCGCAAAGTAAAAACAAAACAAAAATAAATAAATTATATTAAAGGTTTAACCCTTGTTCATTTGTGTGGGTTTCTGATTCTCAGAGTCCCATTTCTTGGGGGTGGGAGTTACTGGTTTTGTCACTAACCCAAGAAAAGAACAATGCCCAATGGGTTTTCAGCATTGTACAGAGTGTGGGGGAGCTGTTTGAAAACAGATCCTCATTTAATTTGTGTTTTTTGCCTAGGGTTTGACCACCTGAAGGCAGATTGTGAAATCTGTTAAAGCAAAAATGTTTTCCTCAGTCGATGCTTAATAGGCATTTGAGTCGACTGAAAGAAAAATGTCTGAGAAGGCTGCTGACCCAGCTACAGACAAAACTTCCTTCTCTCATAAGGAAAAACCAAAGGAACTGGTTGAACAACCCTCTAACCAGGGTAATGGTTCCTCGATTAAGAAAAGAACCGCAAACACTGCTGCTGAACCGGCAAGTTCTGCTAAGAAAAAGAGGAAGGAAAAACACTCAGTTCAGGAACCGCAACCTACAAAACCATTGGTTCCAAACGCAGATGAAATAGCAAATGCTATAAAATTATACAGGTGCTGCAAACGGGCCCGCGGTTCCGGTTCAGTGGCCTGGTTCGCAGACCTTGGTTCAGGACCTGGGTTTCTCCTCGGTTCCCGGTTCACTTGAACGGTTTGTTGAGATGTAGATGGAAGCACTGGACCTCTCCACCCAGGAATCCACAGAGGAGGAAGAGGAGCCAGACTACATGGAAATGATGGATGTGCCAGTAACAAAAAGACTGTTGCTGCCCATCCATAAGTCTCTGAGGAGACAGGCTTCTAGAATTTTATGAAAACCCCACTTCCATTCCCCCAGTGGACAAGAGGATGGAGAGGAAGTATTGGGTGGCTAAGCCTATAGCAGAGCACCCCAGCCATGAAGAGGTGGTGCAAGCTGCTGCTTGTGATAAGGCAGGGATTCCCCGGGCACCACACCCACCGGATAAAGACTCCAGAAAAATGGATTCTATGGCCAAGAAATCCTACTTAGTGCCTCTTTGGCCATTAGACAGGCCCCTAACATGGACTATGTCTCCAGACATCCAAAAATAAAAAAAAGTCTCTGGGATGTAGTTTCAGAGATTGCTAAAGCATGCCCTGGGGCAAAAAAAGGGACATAGAGGCCTCTAAATGCCAATTCAGAATGGCAGTGCTGGACTTTCCTTGTGAGCTCACATCCCTTTTTGGTGAACAGAGGCTTACATGAAAAAGATGAGTGAGTACAAGGTGGCTTATAAGAGTGCTGCTGCAAAGGAGAAAGCAGCAACAACCCATAAGTACCAATGCAGAGGGAGCAGGGGTAGAACCCATTACAGACCCTTTTTCCAGGCCCAGGCATCGCCTACCTCAACTTCAGAGAGGATACCTCAGAGGCAGGAAGAGAAGCACACGTACTAGCCCCAGCATTCAGCCATGTGCACAGACTAAGCAGACCCCCTGAGGGGTCTGCCAGGGCCGCCTCCCCACTTCCAGTAGGGGACAGACTGGCCCACTACCTCCAGGCTTGGGAATCCATCACTACAGACAGATGGGTTCTGGAGGTGATGGGCCAGGGGCTTGCCCTCAGGTTCAAGATCCTGCCCAAACTAAGGGCAAGGTTATTCAGACCTGCCAGTCTATCAGAAGTAACATCTGTTGGAAGAGGAAGTAACAAAACTAATTCAAGACAAAGCAGTAGAGTATGTTTCCTTGGCCCACGTGGGAAGGGGTCTCTACTACTTAGGATACTTCCTCACTTTGAAAAAACAGGGGAGTGGCGGCCCACATGGGATCTCAGACATTTAAACAGGCATTTAACAAAGCCAAAGTTCAAAATGCTCACTCTGGCTACCATCCTTCCTACACTCAGGAAGGGGGATTGGGCTAGCATCTCTGGACTTAAAGGACACTTACTTCCACACCCCTATCAGGCAAGCACACAGAAAGTACCTCAGGTTTAAATTGCCATCAGACCACTACCAGTTCAGAGCCATGCCTTTCGGCCTTACCTCTGCTCCAAGAGTGTTTACCAAGTGCCTAGCAGTGGTGGTAGCACACCTAGGGAGAAAAGGGATTACAGTCTTTCTATACCTGGACAACTGGTTGGTGCTAGGCCAGTCTTCTCAGCAGGCAGAGATGCATTGACCACCATCAAGGATACCCTGTGTACACTGGGCCTCCTGGTAAATCAGAAAAAGTCGGTGCTAATGCCAGTTCAGCATCTGAAGTTCATAGGGGTGGAACGGGACACTCTGAGAGGAAGGGTCTTCCTCCCACAGGGAAGGGTAGACAGCTTGGTGCAGCTGGCAGGCTTATTCCAGTTGCATACCCCCAGACCAGTGAGGCATTTTCTGCAGCTGGTAGGACACATGGCTACAGCAACAGTGTCAGGGTCAAGATTCCAGATCAGAGACATTCATTTTCACCTCAGGTCTCACTGGTCCCAGAAAAGAGATTCCCTGTCAAAGCTGGTTCCAGTCACAGGAACCCTGCTGCAAGCTCTGTAATGATGGCAGGAAAAAGACAACCTCAGGGAAGGTGTGCATTTCCTCCAGCTGCCGCCAGCAGCAGTCTTAACAACAGATGCTGCCCTCCTAGGATGGGGTGCACACCTAGGGGAACACACTGCACATGGTAACTTTTTTTTTTTTTGACTTATTTAACCAGGTGTGGCACACGAAGCTGAAAGCTTGTTTACAGGTGTGAACTGGGAGCACAGGGAAATTAAGTGACTTGTTCAGGGTCACACAGTATGCAAGTTGGGGCTGTGGGATTCAAACCCAGGTCTCCAGATTTGCAGCTCAGAGCCTTAAACCACTGTGTTATACTGCCTACCTGGCTCCAGCAAGGGTCCCTTCTTTACATAAAGCCTGCTGGAGCTCTGGGCAGTATATCTGGGCATTCAGTCCTTTGCGCCAATGCTTCAAGGCAAGGTGATTCAGGTCAGGACAGACAGCACAGCCACAATGTACTACATAAACAAGCAAGGGGGCACAAAGTCATCCTCACTGTGCACAGCAGCCATGAAAATGTGGAGTCTAGCTTACTCCCTGGGAATCTCCCTCTCAGCAGTCCACTTCCCAGGGAAGGACAATGTCCTGGCAGATTCTCTTAGCAGGATCAATCAAAACCACCACTAGTGGTCCCTAAACAGACAGGTCCTGCAAGTGGTGTTCAGAAGGTGGGGCACCCCAGAGGTGGACCTCTTTGCAACCCCAGACAATCATCAGCTACCACAATTCTGTTGCAGGCCTCCTGCAGTGGGCACAGTCCCTCTGAATGCGCTGCTGTTGGATTGGACAGGGCACTTCTTGTATGCCTTTCCTCCATTTCCCCTGTTGCTCAGAGTGCTGAACAAGGTCAGGGTTCAACCAGCGACAATGATCCTCATTGCTCCAGATAGGGCCAGACAGCCATGGTATTCTCTGCTTCTGACCATGTCAATTTCCAGGCCAGTCTCTCTACCCATGAGGCACAACCCTTTTGGCCTCCTTGCAGGGCAGGGTCCTTTTACCCCCTATCTCTGGTCTCTCTGGCTCAGGGCTTGGCTCCTGGGGACTTAGAGTATGCTGACCTGCACCTTTCTTGAGGGGTGCTAGAGGTTTTTAGGGTTTCTAGAAAACCCTCCACCAGAAAGACTTACACTTCTAAATGGAAGAGATTTTCCATTTGGTGCCAGAAAAAAGAAATAGACTGCTTCCAGACTGACTTGTCAGTTGTCCTAGAGTATATGGTACACCTTTGTTCTCTCAGCCTTAGGCCTTCCACCCTCAAAGTGCACTTAGCAGCTGTCTCTGCTTACCTCTCAGCTGGTAAGGGGTCATTTCAGGCAGCTAATCAAGTGTTTAGGAAGTTCTTCAAGGGTCTCATGCTTTTGCATCCCCCTTACAGGGAACACATCCCAGCATGGGACCTCAATATATGCATTGGCCAGCTAATGCAACCACCATTTGAGCCCATGTCTTCAGCAGAACTTAAGTATGCAATATGGAAAACACTGTTCCTGGTAGCCATCGCCTCAGTTAGGAGGATCAGTGAGCCCCAGGCCTTGTCCATGGAGCCAGATTACATATCAGTCCATAGGGGCAAGGTAGTCCTCAGGACTAACAGAAAATTTCTGCCCAAGGTGGTGTCAGACAGTTCCACCTGAATCAGTCTATTACTTTGCCAGTCTTTTTAACTGACCGCTCTAGTTCAGGGGAATGTAGACTGCACAGCCTAGATGTCAACAGAGCTTGCCTATAAGCTACTACTTGGATCACACAAAGGGCCACAGACAGGATGGCACTCAGCTCCTCCTGACCTATGGAGAAGTAGGAAAAGGCAAGCCTGCCTCAAAGAGGTCTATTGCCCGCTGGATTGTTGCTTGTATTCAGTTCTGCTTCAGCAAAGTAGGTAAAGAACCCCTGCAGGCCTTAGGGCTCGCTCTCCACGGGGTACAGCTGCCTCGATAGCAGCTGCAAGAGATATTCCTTTGTTGGAAATTTGTAAAGCAGCTACCTGGAAAACAGTTTACACCTTTACCAAACACTGCAGCCTGGATACCCAGGCCAGAAGTGATGCCAGGTTTGGCACAGCAGTACTGCAGAGCCTGTTTCCTAAATAGGTTCTCTACCCTCCTCTAAAGGTACTGCTTGGGTAAGTCTGCATATGTCAAAATACAGTAAGATTTCCTTGGGTTTGAAGAAAAAATTACTTACCACAGTAATCTTGTTTCTTCTGAGGAAATCTTACTGTATTCTGAGCTCCCATCCTGCCTCCCCTGGTAGAACCTATGGGCACTGCAGCACAGCTGTCCATGCTGTTGTAAACCCATGAGTGGTTCTGTTGTTGGGCTTAGTGACTTGAGTCTTAGTGTTGCCCACATTTTTAAATGAAGGGGATTGTCTATTAATTATTTATTAAATTGTTAAAGTTAGTATGGATAACTTGTTAGTATTCATGCTCTGTAAGAATCTGACAGTTGTAGAATGTTTAACAGGGAAAGTGGTTTGAAAACTGAGCATGAGCCTAGCTTTTCATCATTAGCATAGGTTCTATTAACCATTTCGACTCTGGGTCAGTCTTATGGTGAGATCATACTGCATATGTCAGAATACAGTAAGATTCCCTTGGAAGAAACAAGATTACTATGGTAAGTAATTTTTTCTTTGAAGCTACCTCATGGGATATTCCCAGTTTATACCATGGGAGTGCAAATAGCATTTCATTTTGAAGATAAAGGATGTTATTTTCATGAAAGAGATAGCTACTGTGCAACTAATATCTGCAAACATGTTATTTGCATAGTACCTATGTTATCTGCACCATAGCATAATTTCCTTACAGTACACTACATTTGGCACAGTGAGACTGTCACCTAGCTCTGTGTCACTTTCATAAAAGATGGCATAGGGGCCAGCTCCCTGGCACCAGGTGAAGGGATTCGCCTGGCACACTGGTGACTCAGGTTCACGCACAAGCCCGGGACAGAAGGAGTGGAGACCGTCAGGGAGTGCTCAGAGCATCCGCAGGGATGCTCTCCTCTCGGGGGTGGGCTGCAGCCTGTATCACCCTTGAGTGGGTCCTTGTGGCTGGCCATATGGTGACACACCTTGCGACATGGGTGACCACATACCGCAGTTGCATTCAGCCAGGAGGCCATGGGCATGCGGAGCCAATAGGGAGGAAACATAGAAGTTGACGGCAGATAAGGACCACAAGTCCCATCCAGTTTGCCCATTTCTTTTTCTACCTTATGAATGTACCATTGGCCTTTGGAAGGGTGGGTGGGGCAGAAAACAGGAAAAATACACCCACCTGGCTGACCGGATGATGGCGACTGGTCCCTCAACATGCCACCAAGCCCCAGAAAAGTGTCTGTACTGATCCCTGCCATGCCCAGGATACATGAAGTCCTTCAGGGTGAACCTCCTTCCCTGGTAGCCCCCGAAGGGGAGTTGGGTCCCTCCCGATGAAGGGTTACGTTGGGTTACCCGGGAACACAACAAATAAGGGGTGGTGGAAGGCATTTGGGAAGCAGCAGTGGTGGTGGGGGCTTGGCAGTCTGAAGGAGTGGCCAGCCAGGGGGTCAGAGGAGCAAAAAAAAAAAATACAGTAAAAGATTCCTGATCGCGACACCAGGGGTTAGGCTCCCCCATTGTCACTGTTATGTTTCTGGGGGCTGCTGAGAGGAGGGTTGGGTAGGGGGGAGGAAAAATACATATAATAAAAATGTTTGCGGCATTCACGACAGAACACAGCACAGCCCACTGTGTCAGAGATGGCCACCAAATTCTACTGTGCATGTGCAAGTAGTCGCGCATGTGCAGTACAGTTTTATGGCCCTCTTGGACACGGCAGACTGTGCCATGTTCCATCGCGACTGCCAAGTGATGAAAAATAGTGCAGTGCAACTGCTAAAAGAGAGAGCAGAGTGCTTCACGGTCACGGAGATGACTGTGAGGCAACTCCACACTGTTGTTCGGTTGGAAGTTTCCCTTTTTCAATCGCAATGCTCCGCCCAATGCAGCCCTAGAAAGGAGCAGAGAAACAACAAAACAGAAAAAGCACAATGCTTTCTTGGGGGGGTACTCTGAGTAGAAGGGGAGCGAACAGCCTGCACAGTAATGTGTGTTTGGGGGGGTGAGTGGGGGGTGAGGAGACTGTAAAGCCCAAGACGAAAACAAAACCCCTCAACGCATACATTTGTATACACAGAACATGCAATGTCCTGTGTTAAAATATGCCATTTTTTACCATTTTCATAACTCACTCGTGATTTTGCCACTCATGAGTTATGGTCCCACTCCCTCACAAATGGAAATAAATGGCATATTTTAACACAGGCCATTGTATATCCTCAATGTATTCTGCTGCTGTTGGACTGTTTGCTGCATTTTAAAGCTCTTTGGTGAATTTGCTGCTCTATTTTCTTGACTACTTATGCACTTTATAGCTTTTTTGTTCGCACTGAAGTCACCAAGTTTGACAAGAAAAATTATATATATATCCTAATTAAGGTCTGGTGCTTGATATGGCTGCTTAATCCGTTGCAATATTGCAGCGACAGCCAGTGCCATGAGTGTCAAGATAAATTGAACTTCATTATTTATATCACACCCAGAGTGCTCTTTGATTGTGTTTGAATGTTTATACGTAAACTTGACTTTTGTACAGTGTCAGTGTTCTGGCCACTCATAGAAACATAGAATTTGTTGGCAGATAAGGACCACTTGGTGTACTCAGTCTGCCCATTTTCCGCTACCTACAGTATCACCGTAGACCCTACTTGATCTCCGGCTGTTTCTCCCTCCCCCATTCCTTTCCACTGAGATTCCCTTATGCCTATCCCATGCATTCTGGAATACCACCACTGTTTTCACTCCTACCACCTTAACTTTGGTGTCATCTACGTTCTCATGGTAGGGTGGACACTCGGGGTGGGGGTGGAATGGGAAGGCTAGCAGAGATGTGAGAAAACTCTTCAATTCAAAAAATTGCTAAATACTGCACTTCAGCCACAGAAACCCAGGGAGTACAAAATGGAGAGTGTGTTACATTGTTGCATATAAAGACATTAAAGTAGACTGGTCCCAGCGATGATCTCTGAGGCACCCCACTGGTCACCCTCCCCTCCTTGGAGTGAACTCTGTTTGCCATCACCCTCTGCCTCCTATCCCATAACCAATTTTCAACCAGTGTTTCACCTTTGGACCCACTCCTAAGCTACTCAGCTTGCTTAATAGTCTCCTGTGTGGAACTGTGTGTTGAATGCCTTACTGAAATCTAGGTAGACCACATCCACAGGTCCTCTCTGATCTAATTCCTTAGTCACCCAATCAAAGTAATCTATCAGATTTGTTTGACATGACCTCCCACCTATGAATCCATACTATCTCAGGTCTTGTAACCCATTAGACTCAAGACATTCCACTGTCCTCTCCTTCAACAGTGATTCCATTAAAGAAGACGAGAGCCGGCCCGGTAGCACAGAGGGTTGAGGTGCTGGTGCCTTACCTCTCATCACACCGGCGACCCAGGTTCGGGAACGGACTTGGGCGCCGGAGGGTCGGCAGGGGTAGGAGATGGATCGAGCATCCGGAGGACTGCTCTGCTCTCCTGTGGTGGGCTGGGGGAAGGTGTCGCTCTGTAGTGGCCCCTGGTGGAGTCCGGGGGAAGCACAGATGCAGCGCAAATGAGGAAAAGCAGGAGGAAAAACAAGAACATGGCATCTCCACCTACTGCCTCCTCGGGGCTCTGTTACATCCAACCCGACTGAGGCAGTACCCAGGGCCAATGCCTAGGCCACCAGGCCCCTTCTCTTTGGAAGAGGAGGACCCACGCAGTGGAAGGGTAACATCGGGTTACCCTGTGGTGGCTGCAATATGAAGTCGGGATCGGTGGTGGAACTGAGAAACAGTGCAGGTCCTTGGGGGCAATTGGCCCGAAGGGGGGTTGGTGGGGAGACAAAAAAAAAAAGACAAGAAATGATTTCTAATTGGTAGCTGTTTATAATGTTCCAGTTTACAGAGATGATATTCAAAAGCCTAAATTATCCATATGTAACTGTACCTGAATAAAAAGTGATATGAAAAACTATTTTGCATTGTTTTGTTTTTATGGGCAGCATTCTGTTACAGTTCTCTTCACAGAACCAGTGATCTGGCATTTTAACTAAGTCACAGTTTGAGCAAAGAACTGTAAGCATGGTTCTGATAGGATAATAGCTCATGTTTAGCATTCTGTACTCAAACTGTGACATAGTAAACACTCCAAATTACTGGTTCCAGGAAAATAACTGTTCGGAATGCTGTTCATTAAAAGGAAACTATTATAAACACAGTTTTTCACATCAGTGTTTATTAAGGTACAGTTAAATACGGTTCATTTGAAGGCAAGTTTATCATTTCTCTTACTAGGAACATTGCTAAATTTATTTATTTTTTTTTTATTTTATTTATTCTAGGATTACAAGTACCTTTGAGCCAAGGCTCTTTTACAAAGGTTCCACATCAGAAATAACAAACAACAAGGAAGCAACAGTGAAAAAACATTAAACAATTCATTTAAAACAGTGCTATTGAAAGGGGTCAATTATAGGAAGAGTAAGGTGTAGAGGAGGAGGAGGAGGAGGAGGAGAAGTGTAGGTAGTTAACAGAGGCAGCTATAGTAAAATGGTGAACACAGCTAGGACGCATGTGCCCACAAGGAATGGGTAGGGTCAGGCGCCCGGGGGTGGCAGAGAAACAGGGATGAGAGGAGAGGGGGAGGATGAAGATGCAGCTGGAGGAATTTGTCTAAAAATAAATGGGAAGGAGTGATAGAAGAGAAAAGGGGCAGGGTGGGGGGAATAAGTGCTATAATGGGGCAAGGAAAGACTAATGAGGTGGTGTGAAGACCTGAGATTTGAAGTGGCGCCTCAGGAGCTGGGGGAAGGGGGTCTGGGGGGCCTGGGGTTAAGCAGTGTATAAGTTAGGATTAAAGCTGTGTAGGTCATCAGCTAGGAGAGGCAGTCGCAGGAGCGAGAGGCAATGAGATGGGCCCGTAGCCTGGTTTTGAACAGACCTAGTGTTGAGGCAGAGGAGATGGTGTGGCTGAGACCATTCCTCCATAGAGGAGCCCTATAGGTGAAGGAGCATTGGCACTGTGTAGTTCGACAGCGAGGAACATGTAGAATCTGGGTTGTCGAGCTCCTGGTGTTCTGTCGGTTGGTGTTTTGATGTAACAAGGCAGTAACACTGGGGGGTGTGAGGCCAAGGTTGATTTTTCTCACCATAGCACATGTGAGATACTTTATACGGTTGGAGAGTTGGAGCCATCCAGATTGTTCATAAAGGGCACAGGTGTGGGTGAGGCGGTGGGCACCAGCTGTGAGTCGGCATGCTTTGTTAAGTGCAGTTGTTATACGTCGGAGGGCGGACGTCATGGCAGAGCAATAGATAATGAGGCCATAATCAATAATTTACACCACAGAGCTCTGGATGGCAATCTTCAGGGCCTCTGGGGTGAGGTGCTGCCTGTGCTTGTAGAGTAATCCAAGGCGTGTGTTGGCAGCTTTAGCCACGCTGTCAATGTGAGCTGTATAGGCGAGATTGTGGTCAAGCAGAATTCCTAGGTATTTGAATGAGTAAACTTGTTCGAGGACAGTCCCCTGCTTGGTGGAGATGGCAAGGGGGTGTTGCTTGTAACAGTTATGTGAACTGCAGAATAGCAATGACTTGGTTTTCTTGTGATTGAGGACTAGTTTATGATTGGAAAACCATGTTTCAACGGCACTGAATCCGAGTTGGAGGCTGTGTTGTAGTGGTGAAACGTCCTAGTGCGTAGAAAAGACAACAGCATCATCCGCATACAGGATGATTTGTTCCGAGCAGGATTGTGGTAGGGAGTTTAAAAAGAGGCTGAAAAGGAGAGGGCCCACCTGCTGCCAGTTAGCACAGATTTCCTGTCCCCTTTAACTTTCCCACCACTGACGTCAGGCTGACTGGTCTATAATTGCCAGCCTCCTCATTGCTACCACTTTTGAGAAGTGGGACTTTATCTGCCCTCCTTCAATCCTCACCACTCCTGTTTCCAGTGAGCTGTTAAGTATGACTATTAAAGGGTCAGCCAGCACCTCCCTGAATTCCTTCAATACCCTAGGAGGTATCCCCTCTGGTCCCATTGCTTTGTCCACTTTCAGATTAGTGAGTCCCTTTAGGACTATCTGCTCTGAAAAAGGCCTCGTGTCCACCTCCCTCCATTAAGAGCTCCTGTTACTTTTTTGTGGCCCCCTCCCCTTCTCCTTCTGCTGTGAACTCTTAGCAGAGGTATTTGCTCAGGATATCTGCCTTTCTGGTCCCCCTCTGCACTGTCCTCCCCATCCCTTTTTAACTTTACAATCCCACCCCCAGTCTTCCTTATTCACTTACATACCTAAAAAAGGTCTTGTCCCTTTTGTTACCACTTGGGCTATCCTCTTTTCAGTATGTGCCTTCATTCGCCTTGCTGCTTTTCCTGCTTCTCTCTGTTTCTCCTGATACACCTCTCTAGCCTCCTTCCTCTGCGTCTTTTGCTTATATCTTCTGAATGCCACACCTTACCTTTCCAGACACCTCTTTTGAGAACCATAAGCGATTTCTTTTTCCTCTTACTTTTACTCACTTGTTTGATGCATATGTTTGTTGCTTTCACTATGGCCCTTTTTTGCTTTGCCCACTGTTCCTCCACACCATCCACATCATCCCCCTCCCGCCTGGTCATCCCTGAGGCATTCACCTATAAAATCTGCCTTTCCAAAGTCCAGGACCTTCACCCTTATGTTGTTCAATTCCACAGCTGTCCTTATACTGAATCACACTGTACAGTAACCATTGATCCCCTGGTGGCCTCACACCTTGACATCTACAACAGTGTCCCTGTTAGTGAGTACCAGGTCCAGTATTGGCCTATCACGAGTGGGTTCACTGACTAGTTGTCTGAGGAATGCCCCCTGCAGGGAGTCCAAGATGTACCTGCTTTCAGTTGAAGCTTCAGCTAGGAGGCTCCAATCTACAACTGACAGACTGAAGTCCCCCACCAGCATATGACATATAATCTTGGCAATTATTCAGCACTCCAATATAGTGGCTTCATGTCGAATGAAAAATCATGTGATGCCCCCTCTAGCCTTTTACTATTTATGATCTCTTGTGGGTGCAGAACCCTATGTGTACATTGCCCGTAATCAGACAAATTATGACTGTACAAGAGGTTTCTTTGCTTGAACGTCAGGACAC
Organism: Neoceratodus forsteri; assembly: GCA_016271365.2. Taxonomy (NCBI): domain Eukaryota; kingdom Metazoa; phylum Chordata; order Ceratodontiformes; family Ceratodontidae; genus Neoceratodus; species Neoceratodus forsteri. The sequence continues at coordinate 247,069,739 of CM057451.1, forward strand.
CATTGAAAATTAGCCTCAGCTCAATGGTCATATCATCTTCCTTGCTAATAAACCTATTGTATTATTAGATTATAACTTGATGAAATTAGTGAAAGATGGGGTTAATGCCTGATTTTCTCACTTTTTTCTTTCATTTTTGTATGACTTCTTAAGTGGCATACCATATAATACATATCAAATACTGTGTAAGTACAGTACTTACTCACTGTATCTGCATACAAGCATCATGTACTTATTTTATATGTTTTTCTATTCATGATCATGTAGTAACGTCAGGAATTCCCATGCACATCATATTTCAAGCATTGCTTCCTTTTTACGTTGGTTGTGCTTGCACAAACCAATGTATTGTGGCAATACGGGAGTTCGGGGGTGTGTCACTGCTGAGCCCATTGCAGTTCACAGAACCAGGGGCTCATCAGTCTACCCCAGTGACCACTAGGTGTGGTCCTGACGCAACTCTCTGCTGGGTGGGCTGAACGGTCACGCATTTCAAAGGACCGAAACCGCTCTAATCTGAGAGGGCTTTGGCCTTTGATTTTCATGACCGTTCAGCCCACCCAGCAGATTGGCTTTCAACAGTCAGCACGTTTACATGATAGCAGTTTTCAGTTATCCCAAAGGTATCTGATTAATTAAAAATCATCCTTCTCTGGAGCCTTATCCATTTACATGAGGTTTCTTAAAGCGATTTCCTGACCTATCTGAGAGCAGCTACCACTCACATATGGTGGTAGCTGCCCTCATGGACAGTTATTCCAGCCAGGATTTGTTACAAAATAAAATACCATACCTTAGTGGTATGCCTCGTAATCTACATATACAGATTAATAAAGGTCACCACTCGACTAATAAGGCCCTTGTTAGTCAAGCAGTGTGCTTTGTACATTGTAAGCGTGTGGGTTCAATAACAGACACCAGTCCTTAAATCAAATGCATAAAAAACACTGGTGTAGCGTTTATCATTTTATACACAGGAACAGTCTGCACTAACACGGCAGTACTTATTTTAACTTTTTATTTAATCTCTTTGTTTTTCAGGCAGCAGAGCAAGATCTACAGCAAGCAGCTGCAGGGAGAGTTTACTTTCTCCCTTGCAACAGCCTGCTTGCTCATCTTCCAGTCTTGCAGAGACTCGCTTTAAAATGGGGCTATATGGCAATCTGCTCTGGTGTTGGAAACACTCTTGTTTCTTGGGGGATTCAAAATCTTCCACAGAATTTACATAGCAGGAGGCTTTAAAGGGGATCTGCTTTTAACTTCATGTGGCAGTTTTGATGGCTAGAATGACAACAGATTAAAGGTATAGCACAGATAGGAGAACAGAATTGTCAGGTTGGCCACCCTGACAAGAAACTAAGGATAGACAGAAAAGTTTAAGAAAATAGGAAAGAGTGAAAAGAATAAATGTTTTTTTCTTTTTATTTTATGTTGACATTCTCATCCTGCCACATACATGACCATTCTTTAGCTTAATAACGGAAGAAAAATGAAGCCCCATTCATTTCAATGGGGCTTGTCGGAAGAACCGAGGCATCAGAAGTTGAGCGAGCCTGCTGGGTCTGCCTAAAAGTTACGAGGCATACCACTAATGTCTGGTATTTTATTTCATAACAAATCCTAGCTAGAATAACTGTACATGAGGGCAGCTACCACAATATGTGAGTAGCTCCCCTACATCGGAAATTTCCTTTAAGTTTTCCTTTCTGATAGTCATTGTTTACATGCCACTTTATTTTCCAATTTCAGCTGTCCTGTAGTGTATGTGCATTTAACTAGCTCGAGACTGTCAGTCACTGCTGCTGCTTGACAGCTTGCTGTTTTGGTTAGCTACAGGCAGCATAAGGAGTTGTTGGTTTTTGTATTTAAAATGCTTGTGATTTTTTTTTTTTTTTAGTTGTGTTTAACCAGGATTAGCACACTAAGCTGAAAGCTTTTTTTACAGGCATGACCTGGGAGCACAGGAAAGTTAAGCGACTTGTTCAGTGTCACACAGTATGTAAGTGGAAGCTATGGGATTCAAACCCAGGTCTGGCTTGTTGGATATCACCAAATTTGCAGCTCAGAGCCTTAAATCACTGCACTATACTGCCTCCTTAAATTTACACAGATTTAGATTGTTAAACCTTATGTGTTGATCTTGCTTGTAACAATTTAAGAATATTGTATTAGCCAATTTTTCTTGTTTCTGAGATGTATTTATATTTGATTTACTAGTACTCTACTGAGTTGCCTAGCAGTGGTGGTTATTGCATCTAGCAAGTAGGGTACAGTGCATGGGCGCCAACCGGGGGTGAGGGGCGACCTGACAACTGTCCTGGGCGCTGTGACTTTGGGTGGGTGGGTCAATCTTCCTACCTTCCCTAACCATCAATTTTGCCAAGTTTTGCAGCAGGAAAATTCATGTTATCAAAGAAGCCATGACCACAAGTGTTAGAAGTTACACCATAAAGCTTGAAAATTCTTAGTCTGATCTTGTGAGGGTATTTCTGTATTTAAAGAGTAAAGGCACGCATGAGCCCTGTCTTTATTGACTTATAAATCTCCATGCCAGACATTGCATCAGACACCCCGTCATACCTGCAGAAGTATAAGGCATAACAAACAACGTCTTATACCTGTGGCACGTAACCCACAGTGCAGCTGTGCCTGAAGTTGGATCCCCCATAACACTGGCACTGACTCCAGCCAGAACAGCTTAGCTGAACCTGAGTCTACAAGATCATCACTCATTTGTGGTCGTATGTTCGGATCCATGCTTTCCCACCAACAGGGATAAAAGCCACTGATACAGAAATCGTGTCCCCTCCCCCACCCAATAAAAATCTGAACTTTCAATCATGGGACCTCACGTAATCTAATGCAAATAACTAGGCAACAATACCTGCACGGGGGGATAAAACTACAAAGATGTTATTTATTTACCCTGTTTTCATTTTTTTTTTTTGTACTTGTTGCCTCATGTACCTGATCTGACTATTATGAGAAGACATCACAAAACTCCTGGAAGTTTTGGTTGCTTCAGTGCTCAACAACACTAACCCCCCACATCGAAAGCATCACCAGCAATAAAGAGGTCAGGTTAATGCAATTTTTTGTTTTGCAACTGTAAATAGCAGAGATGATGGTGACTCCATTGAGCAAAATGCAGTCTGCAACATGCAGCATCAGAGAAATGAGTGAAGGTGAAATCTTTATAGATTAGTCAAGTTTATCTCCAATTTAAAAGACGACACATCAGTAATTGGGGTAAACTTGGTGTACCACATTTGTATTGCCTTCTGTTTATGCAGGTATGATGGGGTGTCTGATGCAATGAGTGGCATGGAGATTAGCAAGTCAATAACGATAGGGTTCATAGGTGGTTTTACTCTTTAAATACAGAAATACCCTCACCCAACCTGATTAATATTTTTCAGGCCTTATGGTGCAACTTCTGAATCTAGTGGTCACGGCTTTGTGTGTAACTAGAAGTTTCAAGTTGTTGGAAGTGATGATGAGGGAAAGTAGGACAGGCCCCACAGAGCAACCAGGACAGTAATCCAAACTGCCCCCCACCCCAGTCAGCGCCAGGGTCTGCGCCCCTGCTCTTACTTACCGGTACAGTTGTTTTATTAATTTCAAATTTACAAACATGTAAATCAAGAGTACCTGAGCCTGCAGTAATGTAACTGTTTGGGGGGGGGGGGGAACTGTAGAAGATGGCAGTGGAAACAAGCTATTCTATGATGTCAGGGGTATTTTATCTCCATTTTTATTTTCTTTACCTGTGGTAGAAATAAAAGGTAGCCAAACAGGAACCTAGTTGTAAGCATATTATTGTGAAATCTCTATTTGTAGTAAGGGGAGCTGAAGAAAAAGGCTTTTTTGTGTATCTTACTACCAGAGCTCTCGATGCACAATCTGAGACCAGTGCTGTTGCTCCGAGGCTCCTGATACAAAAAGTGTTGCGGTGTTTAGAAAACCATCCCACAACATCATTATTATTTTTTTAAACCCTGTAAAAAAAAAAAAAGGTCCCTCATCGTGTCCCCCGTCTGCCTTCCCTCATCCCGACCCTCCCTCTGCGCACCTACCTCCCCTTACCCCCCGTTACCCCATACTTACCACTGGAGGTCAAGCTCTGTCATCTTCTCTGGACTGGGACACGTCTGCACTCTTCAAAGCCACACTGCGAACTGAAGAATCAAGGTAAGCACTGTATAATGGCTGTCAATGATGGTTTCAACCTATGTTAATATCTCAGCCATTTTTGAGATTTTTGCACCAAATTTTCAACATGGGGTTCTTGGGACCCCATCTCATGAAAACTATCACTGTCATTTCGTTACTGGGTCCCAAAAGGTGATTTTGCAGTCACTGCATGGAATCGCCATTTGGGACTGAGTAACGAAATGACAGTGTCCTGTTCATGAGGTGGTCCCAAAAGCCCATGTTGAAAATTTGTGTAAAATATGTAAAAATACTAAATACTTCCAAGTTACGTGCGCGTGTTGCAATTTTTATACATACGCACGTAACTTTGGTTATTTTTAATATTTTGACTCCAAATTTTCAGCATAGCCATTGTTTCACACCACCTCATGAACAGTAAAGCTTTCATTTTGCACGTCCTGCCCGAAATGCATTTTCGCACCTGTGGCACGGAATGGCACAGTCACTGCACAGAATCACCTTTCAGGAAAGAGTACTGAAATAATAGTGCCACTGTTCATGAGGTTGGTTCCCAAAAAGCCATATTGAGAATTTGGAGCAAAAATACCAACAAACGCCCAAGTTACGTGCGCTCATTTAAATTTTCCTATGCACGAGCGTAAATTGGTCAATTTTTAATATTATCACTCCAAATTTTCAACATAGCCATTTGTTCACACATGAACAGTACAGCTGTCATTTCTCACATCCTGCCCAAAACATGTTCTCGCACCTGTGGCGTGGAATGGTGCAGTTGCTGCATGAAACCACCTTTCAAGATTGAGTAACAAAATGATAGTACCACTGTTCATGAGGAGGGGTTCCAAAAAGTCCAGGTTGAAAATTTGGAGCAAAAATACCGACAAAAAACAGAGTTACGTGTGCTAGTTTAAATTTTCCTATGCACATGCATAACTTTGCCAATTTTTATGTTTGCTTGCACACATGTGCAAGAAACATAGTGCCACCATATGAGTTTTCATAGGTATGCCTCCCTTACTTCCAATACCCTGCTCCTTTTTGCAGGTGCGGCTGCACCGCACCAATGAATGTCCGAGCTGTCTATGACAACCGTTCAGATACAGTGGCGTACAGTTCTGAGAAAAACACCGCTACAATCAGCGCTGGTAACGTGTAGGCAATTTGCAAACTGCCGTCAGCAGTATGCAAATTGCTGACACCATCAGCACTGAGTCTGAACTGTCATAGACAGTTCATGTCCCCCCCCACAAACACCTACGCCTAGCGCGCTGGGAGCCCACCCCAGCGTGCTCGGCTGCCTCCCTCCACCCCACGACACTGTATGACCGGACGGGGTGCCCAGTCCCCGTCAGCTCCACCGCCCCCCAGAAGCAAACCTCCTGGTGTCATGCTGGGAGCCCACCCCAGCATGGCAAAAGTCCCACGCCCCGTACACGCTGGGAGCCCATCCCATCCCAGCGCAGCACGCGCCTCCTTCCACCCCACACACTGTGTGACTGGGGGTGCCCAATCTCCCATCAGCTGCACTGCCCCAACAAACCTGCAGTGTACCGCTGGAGCCCACCCCAGTGTGGCAAGAGTCCCACTCATCTTAAATCCCCAAAAACCTAGAACAAAAGAAAACTGTCCCTCGTTGACTCGCCCCTCAACCCAACCCGCACCATCCTCTGCGCATCACCTCCCCACACCCCTCACCCCATACTTACTCCGAGGCTGGCGCGATGATCTTCAGTGGACCGGGAACACGCTCTGCACTCTTTAAAGCCAACCGCGAAACGAAGAAATGCCGGTAAGCTGTATAATGACATAAATGTGTTTTTTTTTCAACTTTGGTGCATATCTTGGCCATTTTGGGGAATTTTTTTCACCAAATTTTCAACATGGGGTTCTTGGGAACCCACCTCATGAACTCAGCCACTGTCGTTTTGTTATTCGGTCCCGAAAGGTAATTTTGCTGTCACTGCGCGGAACCACCTTTCGGGACTGAGTAACAAAATAACAGTGTCACAGTGCATGAGGTAGGCCCCCCAAAACCCATTGTTGAAAATTTGCTAAAAAAATTCCCAAAAATGACTGTTTTACGAGCGTGCATTGCGCAGTTCCTATGCACACTTGTAACTTCGAGAATTTTTACTATTTTCACTCCAGATTTACAACATTGCCATTTTACCATACCTCCTTATGAGCAGTACAGCTGTCATTTTTCACTTCTTGCCCAAAATGTGTTTTTGCGCATGTAGGGCACAATGGCACAGTCAGTGTGCAAAATCAATGTTTGGGACAGATTCAAAAAATCACAGTGACACTGTTCATGAGCAGAGGTCTTAAAATGGCTATGTTGAACATTTTGTGACAAAAGTCCATAAAATGACTGTGTTATGAGAATGCATTGCGCAGTTTCCACACACCCTCATAAGTTCACAAATTTGTAATATTTTCAGTCCAGATTTTCAACACTGGCATTTTTCCACACTTCCTTATGAACAGTACAGCTGTCATTTTTCACACCCTGGCCGAAATATGTTTTCACACTTTCAGCGCAGAAATGCGTGGTCGCTGTGGGAAATCAGTGTTCGGGAGAGATTAAGAAAATCACAGTGACACTGTTCATGATCGGAGGTCCCAAAATGCCTGTGTTGACAATCTGCTGTAAATAATCCCCAAACTAATTACATTACGGGTGTGCGTTGCGCAGTTTCTACGCACACTCGTGACTTCAATTTTTTTATATTTTCACTCCAGATTTTCAGCATTGCTATTTTTTATACCTCCCCATGAACAGTACAGCTGTCATGTTTCACATCCTGTTTGAAATGTGTTTTCGCACCTGTGGTGCCAAATGGCGTAGTCACTGTGCAAAATCAGCTTTCGGCTAACAAACTGATATTGCCACTGTTCATGAGGTTGGGGTCACAAAAAACCCATGTTGAAAATTTGGAGTGAAAATACCAATGAACGCTTGGGGCATTAGGGTTTCCAACCATACGCCTCACCCTGTAGAGACTGACAGGTATCAGGGGTGTGACTCGGGATTGTTGCCTGTAATGCTCATGCCATTCCACCCCAACCTACACCCTGCAGCCAGTGACAGGCATCGAGGTGTGCCTTGGACTCTTCACCCCAAAGTTCACCCCATTCTCCTATACTGCACCTATCTCACATTTCACTTATGGAATGGGGTGAGCATAATATCAAAGACCCCAAGGCACACCGTGACACTTGTTGGTGTCTGCAGAGTAGGGTGTGGTGAAATGGCGTGGCCGTTATGCCTGATGACCCAAAGGCACACCCCAATACCTGTCAGTCTCTGCAGGGTGGTGGTGGGGTTGGCTTCAGTTCAGTGCTTCACTGCCATTCCTATTATGCATCTCTCTAACTCCTACACTACCAATGCCAATGCCAGCAAGCAAACATTCGGCATTGACAAATGCTTGTTTATATTTTGACCCCGAATTTTCAATCTAGCCATTTCTTCACACAACCTCTTGAACAGTACAGCTGTCATTTCACACATCCTACTCAAAATCAGTTTCTGCACCTGTAGTGCAGAATGGCGTTTTGCCACGGATTAAGGCATTTTCATTTATGGGGTTTATGAGGTATGGTGATAAGAAGACTATGTTGAAAATTTGGGGTCACAATGTGAAAAAATGACAAGGGGTGCATAGGCAGGGGTGTCACCAGCAGAAGGAGGGAGGTAGTGATGCCGTTATATAAAACCTGGTCAGGCCTAGGCTGTGTCAAATGAATCTGATAGATTTCTTTGACTGGGTGTCGAAGGAAGTTAAACAAAGGGGGGGGGGGACTGTGGACATTGGCTATCTCAGTTTCAGCAAGGTCTTCGACACCGTCTCACATAAGAGGCTTGTTACAAGAGTGGTAGTCTGGGTATGGTAGACAAGGTGGTGAACTGGGTTAGGAGCTGGCTAACAGACGGGAGATAGAGGGTGGTGGTAAATAGGGTACAATCTGGGGATGAGGGTGACCAGTGGGGTACCATAGGAATCAGTCCTTGGGACAGTCTTGTTCAATGTCTTCATTAGTGACATTGCAGAGGGGCTGGAAGGAAAGGTCTGCCTGTTTGCAGATGACACCAAGATCTGCAACAGGGTAGATACTCCAGAAGGGGTGGAGAAAATGAGAAAGGATCTAGGCAGGCTTGAGAAATGGTCTGAGGAGTGGCAACTGAGGTTTAAATCAAAGAAGTGCAAAATTATGCACCTGGGGCATAGAAACCCTGGGGAGAATTACAGGATGATGGGGGAGGGGTGGGGAGGCCAGTTGCTGACAATCACCAAGGAACAAAGGGACCTGAGGATTATCATTTCACATGACTTCAAAATGTCAAAGCAGACTGCAAAGGCAGCGGGGAGGGCCAGTGTCATACTGGGGTGCATAAGCAGGGGTATCACCAGCAGAAGGAGGGAGGTAGTGATGACGTTATGTAAAACCCTGGTCAGGCCTCACATGGAGTACTGTGTGCAGTTCTGGAGGCCGCACCTTCAAAAGGGCATAAACAGGCTAGAGACAGTCCAGAGAACAGCGACTAAGATGTTACACGGCTTGTGCCACAGAACAAACAAGCAGAGATTAAGGGACCACAATATGTACTCTCTGGAGGAGAGGAGGTAGACAGGAGACATGATAGAGGCATTCAAGTACCTCAAGGGTAAAATCAAGGTCCGGGGGAAGACATCTTCCAATACAGGAGGAGTACAAGAGTGAGGGGGCAGGATATGAAATTGGAAGGTGGCAGGCTAAGAGGGAATATAAGGATGCTTTTCTTCACAGAGAGGGTGGTGGACACATGGAATGGTCTGCCACAGGAGGTGGTGGGTGTGAGTACTGTGGTGATAGTTAAACATGCATGGGACAGGCATGGGAGAACCATAGAGGTACAGCAAAGGGAGGGTCAGAATCTGTAGTCAAGTACACGGCTTACGGTCAGACTGGATGGGCCTAGTGGTCTTTATCTGCCAACAATTTCTATGTTTCAGCCTCTGGCAGCCATGTTCACAGAGTCACTTAACACAGCAGTGGTGCCAAAGGATTGGAGGAGGGCACATGTGGTCCCTCTACACAAATCCGGCAGTAGGGAGGAGGCAGGGAACTATAGGCCAATCAGCCTCACATCACTAATGGTGACGATCATACACACACTGCTTAAAGTGTGTACTTAAAGCAGTATATATGCTACCCCTCAGAGACATTGTAAGACGGTATGAGCTGAGGTTTCACTGCTATGCTGATGATACCCAGCTCTACCTGTCTTTTGCACCCAACCAGGTTAGTGCTGTCTCGGTGTTGAATAAGTGCCTTGTAGATATCCAAGACTGGATGAATTCCAGCGGTTTAAAGTTGAATCCGGGAAAGACTGAGGTTATGGTTGTGGACCCCGGCCGCAGGGTTGGGGGTTTGGGAGTGGGGTCCCCCTCTGGAATAGTTCTAGGGGCGTCCAGATCCCCATTTCTGAACGGGTGCGTAACCTGGGTGTAGAGCTTGACACAGAGTTGACCCTTCGTTATCAGGTGTCCTCTGTTGTCAGGACTGCATTTTTCCATCTGAGAAACATCTCCAGGATTAGGCACCTGGTTCCCCCTGGTGATTTGCCGGTTTTGGTCCACACCTTTGTGACATCTCGCTTGGACTACTGTAACTCCCTGTACCTAGGGCTTGCTGGGGTTGATATCCGCTGCTTGCAGCTAGTGCAGAATGCATCAGCACGTTTGTTGTCTGGGGTTTCAAGAAGATCTCATATTACCCCTGTGTTGCGCTCTCTGCACTGGCTGCCTATACAGTGGCGGATCACCTTTAAAGTAGGTCTTTTGACCTACAAAGCCCTACATGGGTATGGTCCTGACTACTTGAAAGAGCTTTTGGTGCCTTACACCCCTTTGAGACAGCTTCGCTTGGCTGACGAGGGGTTGCTGGAGAGTCCAGGTTAATTTGAAGTCTTCTGAGCCCATGCTTTTGGCTTTGTGGCTCCATCCTTTGGAATTCTCTACCCGTCCGGCCCGAGAGAGTACAACAGTGGATATTTTTAAAGGGCTTTAAAGTCCTTTTATAGAATAAGGCCTTTTCACCCATATTGTAATTGGTTTTATTTGTTCAAATTGCTGTTCTGTTTTATTGTATTTGCTGCCTGGTTTTATGAACTTTACAGCACCTTGAAAATTTGAAAGGCCGCTAAATTAAATAAATTTTATTATTATTATTATTATTATTATTATTATTAAAGAAAGGACAGTGGAACATTTACAAGCCATCGGTTCCCAGGACCCTAGGTAGCCCTTTATGAAAATGAAATATAATTTAAAATATATTATTAACAAAATATTTACATATAGTAAAATATATTCCAAACTACATGTTTAATAATATATTGTAATGTAATGGAAAATCAGTATATTTAAATATATTTGAAAATTTGCAAATATACTGTAATGTACTATAAATATACATGTATTGCCACTTTAGTATACTATGGTGCAGATATTCAGAAATGTACCAAAGGCAGGCTCAAGTCTGGTGCAGTGCAAATCCGATGCGCCATGGCACAACGGGTGCCGTATTCAGAGATTGCGCATGCCAAAGTGCACCAGTGCAAGATGGATGAATGTGGCACAGTTGTGCCATGGCGCAACCAGAGATGTGCTAGCGCAACCAGGGAAGCATGGAACACAGGCAAGAAGCACAGGGACAAGGCTGGGAAAGCCCAGTGACAATGGGCACCAGACCCCACCAGCAGGGCACACTGGTGCACACACAAGCACAGAGGACGAGGGATGAATGCCCGACACACAGTGGGGCACAACCACCAACAGTGGTCCCGTGCACCAAAGCAGCTGGAGCCAGGCCACCGGCGGTGGACAAGTGCATGCCCCTGAACCGTACCCCAGACCGCAATGGCGGCATGGCCAGCTGGGGACTGGAGGGGACACTAGCAATGCAGGCCCACCAATGGTGCCCCCCACAGCCCACCAGCCAGCTTGCTGTGGCCACCACCACACTGCAGTGGGTGTCCACCCCCGTGTCCCCAGTGCCACACACACCCATGCCCCACATGCTGGGCAGGAACGGTGCCAGGGCTCAGGCAGAGGGCCAGATCCCACAGGACTAGTCACCCAACAGGGGATGCAGACACCCCACCCCACCGTGCAGACAGGTCCAGCAGGAGGATCCCGACTGTGTGCCACCCTCCTCATGCACCTGCTGCCCACCCCTGACCACACCCCCACACTGACCCTGCAGGCACAGAGCACACCCACCAAACTGGGAGATGGCCCCCACCACAATGTGGCACACCACTGCACACAGTCATGAACCACAGGAGTACCGCACGCCCCCCCGCCCCGCACAGACACCACCAACCAACATCTGCTCACTACAGCATGGCTCCACACGCCACCTGCAAAGCAGACACAGAGAGGGGCATGTAGCTGAAAAATGCTTTATAACGAGCAAAACAACAACACCAACAAACAAGGTGACAGGGAAGGGACAATAAAGGATGGGGACAGGTAACAGGGACTGTACAATGGGAAGGGGGACTGAGAGGGAACAGGACCAGCAAGGGAAAGGAGGGATATGAACAGGGCCCCTCAACGGCGGCCACGGCCCGCCGCCACGCCACCTCTCCACCTCCTCCGGTCTGCTGCCAACATCCACTGCAGGGAGACCACTGCCACCAGCACCCTCTGTACAACCACCAGGATTGGCCTCAGGAGCCTGGAATGTGTCCACCTAGCACGATGAGCAGGACGCTGTCCAACACCTATGGCTGGGACAAAACAGGCAATCAGTGCAATGGTCCAGTGACATATGCCCACCCATAGCGTGCAATGGATGGCGGTACAACACACCCCTGGAGAGCCTGGAATGGACGTCCGCGGGGGGGGGGCAACAATGCCAGCCAACGTGGCACACCACAGTGGTGCAGAGTGGTGGATGCAGCTGTGCAGCGGCCACAGGACCGCACCGTGACAGGCACATGGCACACAGCAACAGCAGCACCGCAGCACAACTGGTGGCATCCGTGCGCACGCCCAGCCCACTAACAGCCGGTACACCATGGCCAAGGGATGTCATGCAGTGGCACACACGATGGACCATGCGACACACACACACACACACACACACACACACACACACACAGCTGTCACAGCACATGGCAGAGGCGGCCATGACTTTGCTCGATTCCCACCGCTACTCCACTGTGTGACTGAGAAGGAATATGGAAATGCATACCTGTCCCGCGCTGTGCAGCTGGAGCCACCTGCTGCCCACCTGGCTTTGCCACCCTGGCCACCTCTACTGATGCCCTGGCCCATCTATGGTCTTCCGGACCTGTGGAGGGAATGAAGAGAGGTGGACATCAGTACTCAGACACGCTTGAGGAGCCCCCCCCTCAACCACGCAGCCCGTTATGCACTGGGTGTGTCCCCGTCGGGAGGCCCACATGCCAGCACAGCTGCCACTGGTGCAGCAGCCACGCCCAATGTGTGGTACCCCAGGCTGATGTTCTACCCCTTTGTGGCCCATGCCATGCAACCCTGCCAACACCACAGTATGACGCCTGGCCATCACAGCAACATGAGCACACCTACCTGGCTGTGGCACTGAGCCTCGCAGGACGCATGCCTGCAGATGACACAGGTGGTCTGGTGCCCTCCTCTGCAGTCCCCATAGCAGTGCCTGCACTGCTCTGCTGAGCGTCCAACACCGGGGTGCCGTTCCAGTGCCTCCGCCACACAGTGCCACACCTCCACCAAGGCCTGCTGCAGTGGCACCTGGCCAAACAGCTGTCCGTCATATGGCTGAAGTACAGCAACCAGGTTGATCAGTTCAACCGTGGACCAGTTGGCTGCCCTCGTGCTGTGCCTCTGCACTATGCTGAACCACCAGGTTAGAGAGGAACATGGCTGTGTCTCAGCGCACGTGCCTGCCACATGTGCAGGATGCACAATAGGGTTCATAGGGCCACAATTGCGTGGCACATGGCTGCACAGTCACTGCACAGTGCAGGCCAATAGTGCAGTCCTGGGCGTGTGCCGGGGCCTAGTGAGGTCACGCAAGGACCTGTGGGTCAGAGGTCAGCACCCCCCCATGCAGGCAGTGCATACATGCACAGTGGCATACTGATGCAGCTTGCGCCATGCTATAGCCTCACACAAGCTGCGCCAGACACGTGGTAGCAGTGTGGCCAATGCCACGCACATGCACACTGTGGGCACGTGCACTGTGCATGTTACAGAGTAGTGTGCCACAGACTTGCTCTGGTGCAACTCCATTGCGTATGGTGCAATCACGTTATATTCGAATGCCACATGCAAATCACCTCATGAGCCAATGCATGGCACAGTGGGGTGCATTAGCCTATCATTACAATTGCGCACATGCTAATTTGCATGCCTTGCACCTTAAAAGCTCTGCGTTACACCACAGGCCACAGACCAGTATTGCAACCACTCAGGTACGTGACCGGCAGCATGGGGGTCCAAGGCTTCGTCACACACTGCTACTGGGCACTACAATGCAAGGTGCAGGCACTGACCCTCACTGCTTTCCATGTCCACAGGTGGAAGAATGTCGGGAGGTGAAGGAGAGGAGAGCTGGGGGCCTGCTCACAAGCGCAAGCCAAACTTTACTGCTGCTGAGACCACTGCCCTCTTTGTGGCCTATATGGATGGGGAGGGCTTACTCAGCGGGGCAACTGGGCACACCACAAGAGTATGTGGTGGCCTGGGGGGAGGTGGCCCAGTATGTGAACACACACGGGCACCACCACCACACCACCCAGGAGTGCAAGAAGAAGGTTGGCACGGACAGGAGGCATATCAAGGACAAGGTTGCGGCCATCTGGGCATCCCGCAGGGTGACCGGTGGTGGGCCGGCGACTGTGCCTTCACTGACTGCCATGGAGGAGCTTGTGGCATCCACCATCAGCCGCACGGCAGTGGAAGTTGTGCCTGGTGGTGGGTTCCAGACAGGTGGCAGCCCCGCACTGCATGGTGAGTATGTCCGGCCAGCAGGTGTGCCTGTCATGGGCATGTCATGTGAGTGTGTCTGAGGTCATGCCCACCACCCTGTGTGTGTGTGGATGCGGACATAGTGCGGCATGGTGGCGGGTGATAACAGTGGCATGGGTGGTCAGGGTGGGACTGGGGGGATAGGGTGTGGGGGTGGCCATGGGGTTGGCTGCTACACTGACACACTGTTCTTCTTTTGCAGCACCAGCACTCCTCCATGCAGGGGAGTGGGCAGAGGCAGCCGCAGACACGGATGCCCGACCCTCGACCTCAACGGGCAGCCAGAGATGGGACGGGGCCGGCCTTGTGACTGTGCCTGACATGGGGTTGGATGACCCCCTGGCTGGGTTCCTGCATGATGACAGCCTGGAGGTGCTGTGTGCAGAGACCCAGCTTGGCGTGGAATCCGACACTGATAATGACTTCACACTGGTACTGGAGAGCATAGGGGCCATGGTGGCTGAGACACCCCTATCTGCCACAGAGGCACCAGCAGGTCCCATCGCTGTGCCCACAGCCCCACAGCCTCCCCCAATCCCTGCCGGTGCGGCTGTGCTCCGCAGATGTGTCCAGATTGGGTGGTGGTGGTGGTGCTGTGGGTGCGGCAGAGGCACGGAGCTCTGCCCAGCAGACAGTCGGGTGGCTGCAGCAGGATGCAGGTGACGTTGGGCAGCATGCCACAGTGCCCACTGCCGTTGCACCAGGAAACACTGTGGCCCCTGTACGGCCCACTGTGCAGCATCCACCTGAGTGGGAGGCTGTGCAGCGGCGTGCCGTGACCCCTCCCCCAGCACAGCGGCCAGACCATAAGGACCGGGATGCCAAGAGGCTGCAGGAGCACACCCGGTAACTGTGGGCCTCCGTGGAGAACCAGGCATTGCTTGCTAGTGAGGTGCACGCACTGCAAGCAATGGTGTGCCAGATGGCCGAGCAGTGGGACAGGGGCGATGCGCAGCTGATGGACAGGCTTGCCCAGATGCAGGAGGCCATGACTGCAGCTTTGGACCGCGTGACCAGTGCCATTGTGGCATCAATGGACTGCATGGCCAGTGTCATTGCAGCGGGGCAGGCAGTGGCAGCGGCCCCTGAGCTTGGCCATATGCAGAGGACCCCTCGCAGTGCATTGTCCACCCCACGGTCCCAGCGTCTGGCGGCACAGGCACGGCAGATGCAAAGATCGGACTTTAGCATCCCAGACACCCCCGGGGCAGGCCTGTTTGGCCACCAGGACACTCCTGCACAGACCCGGTCACGGTCCCGCACATCAACCCCTGAGGGGGTGTCTGATACCCCCCTGGCTGATGCGCAACAGACATCTGCTGGCCGGCCCTGGTGCGGCCACGGTGATCATAGGACTACGCAGTTGGTGTGATGTGTCCGCTGCCCTGCCCTACCATCCACTGCTGTCACCACATGCAGCTGTGGGGGGTGCTGGTGCAGCTTGCATGTGGTGACGCGTATGTGTGCTGCTTGCCCCGTGTGTGTGTGGACCATGCTGCTGGGGTGTGTGGCATGGCTATGATGATGGCAGCCATGCACTGGTGCTGCCTGTGCACTGGTGTTATGTGTCTGATCCATGCCATGTCCCTCACCCTGTGTGTGTGCTACTGTTGTGTGTGTGTGTGTGTGTGTGTGTGTGTGTGTGTATCTGCATGCCCATGTGTTCGTGTTCCTGCCCTGTCAGATGTACACCCCCGTCCCAGCATGTCTACTACTACTGTGTCCATCCTGTCCCCTGTGGTGTGTGCTGTGCTGTGTGGGCCATACCTGTGTGTCTGTGTACTCACCTATGTTGTCCATAATGCTGCCTTGTGATCGTGTCCCAGTGCCGGCGTGCCTCCTGCACCATTCTGGGGTCCCTCCTGCCAAGTGGCGCCCGCCCTCCGGCGCTCCTCCACCATCGTCCCCACTGCTGTTGCCCTCATCTGCCTCGACTACTATTCCATGATCAATGGCCATGTTGTGCAGGGTGCAGCAGGCCAGGAATATGCCACAGGCTTTCAATGTGCTGTATTGTAAGGCACCGCCTGATCTGTCTAGGCAACGGAATCGCATCTTTAACATGCCAAAGACATGCTCGATGATATTGCACGTGCTGGCATATGCCTCGTTGTATCGTTCCTCCACAGGGGATGATGGTTGCCAATAGGGGGTGAGCAGCCATGGCCTCAGTGGGTAGGCACTGTCACCTGTGTGGGTGACAATGTGGTTATCCCTGTGCTGTGCTACCATCTGCTCCTTCCCAGCCACCACATGCACATCAGCCACTGCCTCATCCTCCCTCGCCCACCACTGGGGCCACGTCTGTGGGCCACCCTGGCACATGTCCTACTCACCTACAAGGTGGCCCGTGGGGATGTCTCCCCACTCAAACCTTTGGCACAGTGCAGAGCTGTGCCATAGGAAGGCATCGTGTGCACTCCCGGGTGTGTGGCACAGACATTGATTATGCACCCCATGGCATCGCACACCACCTGTCAGTTGATGGATGGGTATTTCGGTTGATGTACACCGTGCCCTCTGGGCCTGATGGTGTGCGGATGCCGACATGGGTGCAGTCTAGTGCCCCAATTACACCTGGCATACCTGCCACCTCGTTGGAACTCCTGCATGTTTGCTGTACACTCTGCCTGTGTGCTGGGGAACTGGATGTACTCCGAAGCATGTGGCAGCAGAGCATTGAGGAACTGGGTGAGGAGGCGGGACGTGGCCGACTGGGTGATGCCCGTGGTATCACCCATTGGTCTTTGGAAGGTTCCCATGGTAAGCAGGCACATCACAGCTGTCATCTTTGTCTCCACTGTCATGGCATGACTATGTCTGGTGGGTGCCTGCATCTCATCACTGCACAGCTCACAGAGCTGCCTCAGAACAGCAATGTTCAGGCGGTACCGGCCCACAATCTCTGTGTCACTAAAGTTCTCATACGTGATCCTGGCACGGTACCACCTGTGTTGGGCATACCGCCGCTGGGCCCTTTGTCGGCCACGCCGCTGTTCCTCCTGCCTCCTCGCTCCCCTCATTATGGCGTCCATCAGGAATGAGCCACTGTCCATTGCTCAGTCACTGGGTCTCCCTGGGTGCCACTCTTACTCTGTCAGTCTGTCCGTCGGTCACTGTCACTCTCTCTTCCTGTCTGTCTGTCTGTCTCTCTCTGCCTCTCTGGTGCTGTCTGTCTCTCTCTCTCTCACTCCCTCTCTCTCACTGGGCTCAGTGTTGCGCATCTGCTGCCTGTGTGTTTGAGCCTATATTTATTGGCTCAAGTCTGCCTGGCGCAACCTGGGGTTGATTCTGACTTGCACTATGCTCTGCCATTGAATATGCCATTGTGCCACTTATTCATGGGAACGCCCCCTTGCAATAGCGCTGCATATGTTTTGGTTGCGCATTGGCGCAATGGTATTTGTGCTGCGCTGCTGCTCCCTTTGAATATCGCTTGGTGGCGCATCTTCACACTTGCGCTGGCACAACTCATTTGCACCTTGCTCAAGTGCTCTGAATATCTGTGCCTATGTATATTGCAAAATATATTGATTAAATTCTAAATATATTGAAATAAGGATGGTAAATATATGTTACTGGTATATTGCCAATATATGTATACATGTATTTTTTTTACTTTTCAAATGTTGTGTCCTATGTTTACAAATGTATGTAATATACATGTGTAATAGAGAATAATATAACTGTTAACTTAGCCAGACAAAAACAGAGTTATTTATGATTTAATGCACCTTTATCTGCACAACTAGAATTCATCTTGTTAGTAACCATGGATATTTTCATTGGAATTATTGTTTTATAGTAAAGCGGATATATACAGTTATACTTATGCACTGGATTTACCACACAAGCTTATGTTTATTAAGGGCTCAGATTGGTATTTATACCACCCCAATTTGTTTCACTTTTAGGTCAATGTGAGCGCTTATGTGTACTTGCTTTATAACTTGTATCTTTCCTTTCAGTCTGTATGTTAATGTTGAAAATTTGAAATTATTGTAAAACTAGAAATTGTCATGATTTGGGCTGATAAAATAGGCTTTTGAAATATGCAAATTAGTTATGCAAATGTGCACATGGAACCAAACTAAGCATTTACAAAAATATATGTAACATATATAAAATATAGGCAACATGTATAAAAATATATGTAACATACATATAAAATATATGTAACAAATATAAAAAATATATGTAGCATATATAAAAAAATCTATGTAACATACAAAGAATACAGTATATATTTTGAAATATACTAATATATTTCAGACAGTGTATTACTAAATAGATTGACATGCTTTCAAGTAATGCATCACACAGAAATACATTATGACTATATACTTCTGAAATATATTGCTTAATGGATTTCATCAATTCAGTGTATTGACATACTTAACATAATTTCCAGTATATTGAAATATATTTCATTTTTATGATAAAATACATTATTTCAATACATTTAATATACGTTAGATCATTTACAGTTTCTTTAATACTACATGGTTTCAGTATATGCTGAAATACACTGTGTATTATATTTTATTGAGTCAATGTATTTCTCAGTATACTGACATTTTTGCATACTATAAGTTAGAAATATGTCAGTATATTGAAAAATATACTTCATAATGTATTCAAACATTAAGTCTTGCTGTATTCTGACAATATGCAGTTAGCCCCAGCACTTGAACTGCTCCGGAGATGAAAGAGTTAATTCTATGCTAAGAGCATAGAATGGTGAGCTCGTGCTCGGTTCAAACCTCTGTCTGCTGCACTTTCAAGTGTAACCGTCAGATTCTTTATTCCGTCTAACTGAACAGTCGCTCCAGAGTTTCTCCTGTCGCTTTCGGTTCGCGTTAGTGAAAATGGTCAGTTTAGTCTGAAAATTTTATACTTTGTCCTCAGTTCAGATCCCTGTCGTTGGTACAGTAAGTAGTAGAGGTAGTGGACTGTGGTAAATTCTGTGGAAATTGTAAAACGTAAAATTGTTACGGTCGGTTCGGCTGAACCGATCACTCTTTGAATTTCTGTGGTGATTCCGGTGCTTATCGGTTCCAAAAAAAATGTGTTTTAACGTTTTTTTTCAAATACCCGTGACAAGGTTAGGAATCGATAAGTCTGTCTTACCTGGCCTGAAGTCGTGTAAAGGGTAAGTTTTCTGTTTTACTGTGGCCATGTCTGAGAAACCCATAAGAAAAACCGGGCCCACTGGTTTTCAGCACTGTAGTGTGTGTGGGGAGGCCTTTGCTAAGGCTGACCCCCACACCACCTGTGTTTATTGTCTGGGGTTTGACCACCTCAATTCAGACTGCCAAATATGCAAACATTTGCCTAAGGCCACCCTAGAAAAAAGGTTGGGCAGGCTTAGGGAGAAAGAGGCCGAGAAGTCCGCCGATCCGGATGGCCAGCCCGGTTCGGTTCCGACCAAACCTGAAGGAGTGCCCTCTGACCAGGGCCAGACTTCCTTGGGCAAGAGGAGAGCCAACCCTGAGGGGTCGGTTCCTGCAAAAAAGAAGAAAAAGGAAAAGTCGGCCGGTTCGGATTCAGATCCCCACCATCCAACTGCCAAGGAAATTGTCAGGTCGATTAGTATTGTGGAATCGCTCCATTCGGTTCCGATCAATCCGGCACCTCTCGGTAGACGCTCGGTTTGGTCGGTTCCCCCGGTTTCTGATTATTCTTTGGAAGAATATTATGAGCCGGAATGGAAGGGGGAAGAAGAGTTTGATGATGAGGATGAGGATGGTGGGGAAGGTCTGGATGAACCCATTGAACTGGACATCTCCCCAGACAGACCTTCAGGAGTTTCCCTTCCCAGGCTTTCTGAGTTCCCTTCCCACTTTATGTTTTACAGGAAAGTAGCTGATACCCTCCAGCTCCCTGTGGATGAAGTTGTGGAGGAGCAAGAGGAGCCTGATTTTGTAGAAATTATGGACATCCCAGAGTCCAAGAGACTGTCTATTTCCCTACACAAATCTTTTGGGAAACAGACTCACAAGCTTCTAAAACTCCAAATTCATTGCCTCCAGTGGACAAACGAATGGACAGGAGGTACATGCTGTCAGGCTCAGCTACAAAGTTCCCGTACCAGCATTGCAGTCATGTTGGAGTAGTGCAGGCTGCAGGCTGTGACAAGGCTAGCATACCCTTGGCTTCACACACCCCGGATAAGGACTCCAGGAAGATAGATGTCATGGCTAAGAAGCAGCACTTGGCATCTTCTCTGGGACTCAGACAGGCTAATTACATGGCCTATGCAGCTAGATACCAAATGTCCAGGTGGGAGTCTGTTTTGGAGCTGGCTAAGCAGGCGTCCCCCCAGCTAGCCAAGGAGCTGGCTGCTGATGGGATAGAGGCATCTAAGGTTCAGTTTCATGCTGCTGTGGACTCCAGTGATGTTTCATCATGAGTCATGGCTACATCTGTGGCTCTTCGGAGGATGGCTTGGCTCAGATGTACTAGCCTCTCGCAGGATACCTAGGCTAAGGCCATGGATTTCCCTGTTGAAGGTAATTCTCTGTTTGGGGAGCAGACAGAGAACTACATGAAAAGATGGATGAGTACAGGACCACCTATAGGACTGCACAAGCCAAGGAAAGGCAGTCAACTTCTCAGAAGCAGCAGGCTAGGGGCAGGGGCAGGCCTTCTCACAGGCCTTTCTACCAGGCACAGGCCTCCTCTTCTTCTTCTCAGAGGAGGTTCTTTAGAGGGAGAGGCAGGAGGGGGATGAGCAGGGCTGCATCCACCTCTCAGCCTAAGGCTCCTGCCAAGCAGACACCCTGAGGTGTCAGCCCGGTTCGACTCCCCAATCCCTGCAGGAGGCAGGCTGGCTTACTACTTCCAGGCCTGGAAGCCTGTTACCTCAGACAAGTGGGTCCTGGAGGTAGTAAGCCAGGGACTGGCCCTCAGTTTCAAAAAATTTCCAAAGCTGAGGGTCAGGTCTTTTCCACCTGCAAACATCTCCGAAACCATTGCCCTAGAGGCAGAGGTTTCCCTCTCTGTTGGCTGTCAGAGCCATAGAGAGAGTTCCTACATCCCTCAGAGGCAAGGGTCTGTACTCCAGATACTTCCTTACCCAAAAAGAGACAGGGGAGTGGCGGCCTATCCTAGACCTAAGATACTTAAACAAGCATCTACTAAAGCCAAAGTTCAAAATGGTGGCTCTGGGGAATAATTCTTCCCTCTCTAAGGCCAGGAGATTGGTTAGCTTCCCTGGACCTCAAGGATGCCTGCTTTCACATTCCCATCAGGTGCTCCCACAGAAAGTATCTCAGATTCGAACTGCCCTCAGGCCATTGTCAATTCAGGGCAATGCCTTTCAGGCTAACATCAGCACCAAGGGCCTTTACAAATGCCTAGCAGTAGTAGTAGTAGCCTTTTAAAGGAGGCAAAACATCTCTGTCTTCCCATATCTCGACAACTGGCTCATTGTGGGGCAGTCTCGAGACCAAGTCAAGTCAAATCTACAAATGATCCAGCAAGTGCTCACTTCCCTGGGATTCCTCCTCAAGCTTCCAAAGTCAGTTCGTGAACCAGTGCAGCTCCTCACCTTCATGGGGTGGAGTTGGACACTGTCCAGGCAAAGGCCTTTCTTCCCTTGTCAAGGGTAAGGTCCCTTACAGATCTAGCTTCCTCATTTCGTCTCCTGGTTTCTCACCCAGCAAGGCATTTTCTCCAACTTCTGGGCCACATGGCAGCTGCCACTGCAGTGATTCCAGGGGCCAGGTTTCAGATGAGGGACATCCAGTTTCACTTGAGGGCTTTTTGGTCCCAGGAAAAAGACCCTCTCACCAAACTGATTCCAGTGACTCAGACCTTGATCCATGCTCTCCAGTGGTGGTTGGATCAGGACAACTTCAGACATGGAGTCCCATTCATCTGTCAGACTCATTCTGTGGTTCTGACCACAGATGCTTCTCTCCTAGGATGGGGAGCTCATTTGGGAACCCTCACAGCACAAGGAGTGTGGTCCCTTCAGGAGTTTCTTCTCCATATCAACCTTCTAGAACTCAGGGCAGTATACTTAGCCTTACAGGCTTTCGCAAATTCAGTACAAAAGGGGCTACTTCATCCCTCCAAGCCCACCAGGACTTCGGACCCCCTCCTCCAGGATCAAGGAACCAGCCTCTGGACCTAAAGACGCCTCTGGGGTCCCCGCTTGACCAGCGGCCCCCACTGAAGACAAAAGCGCTCCTCCACTACGACTGTAGCCAGGGGCCGCACCGACTGTACGCTACCCGAGGAAGGAAACCAGGAGCTCGGCCGCTCCTTGGTACCTTGTGCCGCTAAAGGCGCATAGCCCGCAAGGATCCCTCCAAGCCCACCGGGGCTTCGGACCCCCTCCTCCAGGATCAAGGAACCAGCCTCTGGACCTAAAGACACCTCTGGGGTCCCTGCTTGACCAGCGGCCCCCATTGAAGACAAAAGCGCTCCTCCACTACGACTGTAGCCAGGGGCCGCACCGACGGTACGCTACCCGAGGAAGGGAACCAGGAGCTCGGCCGCTCCTTGGTACCTTGTGCCGCTAAAGACGCATAGCCCGCAAGGTACATTTACTTGACCTCCCTCCTGCTGGCTCTCTCCTGCTGGGTTTGGAACTATACCTAGTACCATCCTCCACAGAAAGCAGCTGTTCTCACTTTGTAATTTTGAATCTGACTGCTATTTAGGACTCCCGGGGACAGTGAGCGCCGCCACTGCGGCTAAGTAATACAGCTCCCTGAGTAAAATTGTTGCAATACCTATTCTTTACTAGAAAAGTCATTTATTGTGTCTCTAAAACTGTAAAACCTTAGCTAAAAATCTAACCTGCTGTAGCAAATTTAAACTGTTTCTCTGCTGCCTTGTACTGTTTCCCGCCTTTTCTGTTTGAATCTGCTATCTCCCATTGTTCACTTAAAACCTAATTAAGTGCTTTCCTCTTTACCTGCCTTTAACCTGTAACCTGTAACTGTACTCCTCTGCCATCTAATCTCCTCCTTTCTCTCACTTACGCCCCTGCCCTTTGTTCTGCTTGCCCTCTTAATCTGTCTCTCCTTGCTACCCCCTCAGGATCCCCCCAAGCCCACTGGGGCTTCGGACCCCCTCCTCCAGGATCAAGGAACCAGCCTCTGGACCTAAAGATGCCTCTGGGGTCCCCGCTTTACCAGCGGCCCCCACTGAAGACAAAAGCACTCCTCCACTACGACTGTAGCCAGGGGCCACACCGACCGTACGCTACCTGAGGAAGGGAACCAGGAGCTCGGCCGCTCCTTGGTACCTTGTGCCGCTAAAGGCGCATAGCCCGCAAGGTATGTTTACTTGACCTCCCTCCTGCCGGCTCTCTCCTGCTGGGTTTGGAACTATACCTAGTACCATCCTCCACAGAAAGCAGCTGTTCTCACTTTGTAATTTTGAATCTGACTGCTATTTAGAACTTCCGGGGATGGTGAGCGCCGCCACTGCGGCTAAGTAATACAGCTCCCTGAAGACTCTTCCCGCCGGCGCTTTGCGCTGGCTCCCCACCCTCCCCTCCACTCACCCACCCTGGTCGACCCTTTAGCTTTATAGACACCAGGGGGTCATATGACTAAGTGTCTACTTTTCCATTGGCTCCTTATACTGCGCTTCCACTAGGGGCAGCTTCCTATCTTCTCAATCTAACGGCTCTGTAATTTCTCTTGCCAAGCCCGCCTTCCTGGGCTGTCCCATAGCGTCCCATTCCTCTCTTATACACAAGTCCAGGCCTACCAGTATCCTCACCCTATAACGTTTTGCCGCACTCGGCACTGTTCTATTTCACTACTCCTCTTTTTAGTGCCCATATGACCAGCTCCACCTATACTAAAATGTCCCCTCATCTAAGCATCTATCGCACAGTCTTGACTCCCTTATTCTGCCTGTGTCTCCTGTACGGACTAAACAGTGTCTCCCTGTCTCTGCCTCTTGCCAATAATCATAAGGCACAATCGATCAATGACTTTAGTTTCTCTAATCTCCTCCTTTCACACTGTCACCCCTTACCTATTTTTCAGTATGTACTCCTGAAGAAAGGATGTACCTACCTGTCACTCCTGTTCTACCTACAGCATAGTGTTATACGGAAGGAACATGACATATTTCCTAAAAACTTGCCTGAGTTCCTAGCCCAAAGACTACTCCTGATGGCTGGTGACATTGAATCAAACCCAGGTCCACAACAAAATATCCCATTAACAGCCACAACAAAACAAATAAGGCCTATTACTAGCCCATATGAATATTAAAGTCTACTGGGGCACCTGGCTGAGCTTGAAGCCTGGGCAAGATTGGTTAACCCTGACATCCTGTGCCTTACCGAAACGTGGCTCAAACCTAATATCCTGGATGCACACTGCACCCTACCTGGGTATGCCATCATTCGGCAGGATCGAAATGGTTCTAAGAAGGGTGGGGGTGTTGCTATCTTCTATAAAAATCACCTTTCGATTAAGGCGGTTCCCAATCCTGGTCCCAATATGCGCTGTGAATCGTTACATGCAACACTGTCCTTAGGAGCAAAATACCTGCACATCCTGTGTGTGTACAACCCACCCATCGGCGGGCTGGAAAGTCTCCAGATCTTACTCCAACATGTGTCACAAACTGTGAAAATGAATGAGTGTATCCTGTTAGGTGACGTTAATTTGAACTGGCTAGGACCGAATCACAGTAACCTTGCATCTCTGGTCCAAAAATATAACTTTCACCAACTCATAACTGAATGCACGAGAATGACTAACATGCAGTCAGGAATGCTCTTGGACTGGATTCTCACCAATAGGCCTGACCATGTAACCAAATCAGCTGTACTAGCGGACTCTCTGACAGACCACTCTCCCACGGTCTGTCACTGGCGCTCCTGTCCGCCGCCTACTCCTCGATCCCGCCTTATCACCCTTACCAACTTTGCAGCGCTGGATGTACATGCATTTCTTTCTGACATCTCTAATACGGACTGGTCCGAAATTTTCCATGCAACTAGTGCTGAGGCCGCCCTGGATGCATTCCTCAACAGGTTTGGAGAGGTACAAAGGAGGCATGTACCAAAGATAAAGAGAAGGGTCAGGGGGCAACAAACAAGGTGGCTGGACAAAGATCTTCTACATAAGCTCAAAATCAGAGACAAACTTTGGAAACATTACAAAACCACTAGCCTGCCCTGTGATCATCATATATACAAGCGACATAGAAATGACTGCAAGAAACACATCAGGCTTGCAAAGAGCAGATATTGCCAGAACCTATTAACCAGCTCCGCAAATGATCCTCGAAAATTTTGGAGTCACATAAAAACCATACTCGGAACTCCCTAATCAATCACCCCCTCGGAAATGATACTCCAAGGGGTCCACTGCAATGACTCCCTCACCATTGCCAACTCTTTCAATCAGCAATTCTCGGACCTATCTGCCATTACATCCTCTCTAAAATCTTTGCCAATTGACTCCCAGCCTAAGATGAGTACCGATCCTCAACATGCCCCTAAAAGATTGTTTTATTTTAAAGCGGTTACTGGAAACCAAGTTTGCAAACTCCTGTCTGTCATATCTGATAGCACTAGCCCTGGCTCCGACACTCTGGAACCACGGCTTCTGAAAATGGCTGCTCATCTCATATCCCACCCACTTGCCAGGATCTTCACGCTCTCTCTCCACAGGCACTGTCCCCGAGATTTGGAAGGCCGCCAGAATCACACCAGTTTTCAAAAAAGGGAGCAAAAATGACTTGTCAAACTATAGACCTATAGCCATACTTTTGGTACTTAGCAAAATTCTCGAGAAGATAGTAGCCACCAAGGTCACCGAATTTATTGACTCCTCCAATGCGCTCTGTGAAGCTCAACATGGCTTCAGGAAACACCACAGTACTACAACTGTGCTGTCAAAATTCACCTCGGATGTTCTCTCAAACATGGACAGTGGGCAGCTAACGGGGGCTGTGTTCATAGACCTCACAAAGGCCTTTGACCTCGTTGATCACCCACTGCTGCTCACCACCCTTAGGAACCTGGGCTTCTCATCCCCAGTAACAACTTGGTTCAGTAGCTACCTCACCAATAGGTCTCAAGCAGTAAAACTTAACTCGGCCATCTCTGACAGTGCCATGATCAACATTGGTGTGCCACAGGGCTCTATACTCGGTCCTCTCCTCTTCTCACTATTTATTAACAACCTGCCCAACATAATAACATTAGGTAACTCACTACTTTATGCTGATGATCTAGTAATCTATGCTCACTCTGACAACATCTCCCACCTGAACGCCACTCTGTCATCAGCTTTCCACCTAGCACAGCACTGGCTAGATGCGCATCGCCTTGTACTCAATGCGAGCAAAACTAAGGCCATGCTCTTTGGATCATATCATAAACTCAGAACCTGCACATCTCCACTTAACATTCCTGACATTAACGGAACCCCCCTTGAGACTGTAAGTTCTTTCCACTATCTTGGAATGCAGCTTGACCAAAACCTTGACCTGAAGCAACATATCCAAGAGTCTTGTAAAAATGTCAACTGTAAGCTGGGGGCTGCCTACAGGACAAATTACATGCTCACTCCAACTGCCAAACTTGCCATTGCCAGGGGAATCCTATTACCCACTCTGTCCTACTGTGCTCCCATCCTCACAATGGCAAACAAAACTGTTCTGCAGAAATGGGACATCACCTTCAATAATGTCTGTAGATATGCAGCTAAAGCGCCCGCCTAACGCACCAGTGCCAGCTTCTATAAAGAGCTGGGCTGGCTATCCCATCCTCCACTAGACAATATTACCTTTGCTGCCTCTCAGACTCCATAATTAGAGTGGTGAAACCAACCACATTATCTGAACTGCTTCCCTGTGATCCCATCGCGTGAGCTGAGGTCATCAGACAAGTCTTTTTATCAGTTCCCTCTGCCGTACTTCCAATGGTGCTGGTGCTTTCAGGCATGCTGCCTCTCACTCTTGGAACTTGCTGCCTATGGACCTGAGAAGTGCTCCATCACACCTAGCTTTCTGCGTGGACTCACGCTCACTCAACTCTATGGACCAATGCACTTGCTTTGACCCTACTTAAACTCTGGAACTTGTCCTCCCCTATCTAAGTCAATCCTCCCTTTCTTCCTATATATTCATTAGCCTACCTCCCTCTAATGCTCTGTTGTTATTTACAAATATTTGTTTCTCTGCCTGCCTGCACTTTAATAAAATGGGTACAAATCTGCCTGCACTTTATGAAATGTTTAGAAAGTATTCTGTATGGCTGCTCTATCCTGATCATGCCGCTAAAAATTGTCTCAAGACTTGCCTAATTACTTTAATTCTATGTATAGTATCCAGCTTTGATGATATTACTATGCTATATGTCTAAAATCATTCCTCTCTCTGACTCTATGTATAAATTAGCATTAATCCTGCTATTGTTTTGATCCTCTTTTCATCCTACTGTGTTGCACTAAAACATATGTTTTACTTAATGTAAGTGGGTACTGGTCCTTCCTGTTCCCTCTCCACTCCGCTTGCTCCCCTCCCTCCGAGCCCTGCCGGGTTTCGGATCCATAGCCCCGGTCTTTTGGCGCTTTTCCCGCTAAAAGTCAGAATTAGCCATACTTTGCCGTAGCTTTCTCAGGTTGGCTGCTTCCCCGCTTTCAGTTCCATAACTACGGGTCTTTTTTGCGCCTTTCCCGCTAATGCCGCACTTTGCAGTAAAGCACCCCCCTTTTTCCACGGGGTCCTTGTTTTGCTAACCTGGGTGCAGAACCACGCTATTTCCCTGCTCTCCTGCCGATCTATGGCCATCCTACTTCTACGGTAGGTACTTGTCCCTTCCCTCTCCCCTGCCTGTTGCTCACCCCTCTTTATTACCAATCTCTCATATCTCTCATACCTACTATAGTCCCTAAACCTCTGTTTCATCCTCTCGCTTTTCACTTAAACCGTATTCCTCTCCCTACCTACCAACCATCCCCGTCTTGCTCTGCCGCCCTTTGGCTCCACAAGCCCGGCTGCAGATCTCTACCGGGCACCGCAAAGCCGTTTTTCACCATAATTTTTCCTGTTCATTTTCTGCCAAGCCCCTCACCCCTCATCAGTGTCTCACACCCTCCCTGCCTGCTTAATCTCCCCCCCTCACCTCCCCTTCCCTCTCCTCTCCTTCCCCCCATCTAAATATGTGCTCCCTCCAGTACCCTCTGCCCTTTCCAATTGTATGCCTGTACTTGTGTACTTGTACCAATGTACCTTTGCCTGTATTGTGTATACCTAAACTGTCCTATCTTGTACTGTAACTGTGTCTCCCGGGTCGTGCCTGAAAATAGTCACCTGTTGGCTAGTGCACCTACCCGGTTAACAAAAAACTAAATAAAAATAAATAAATACTAATCCTCCCTTTAAGGAACCTGTTCCTGCTTGGGATCTCAATGTTTGCATTGCTCAACTTATGCAACCACCCTTTGAGCCTTTGGCTTCTGCAGACCTTAAGTACTTGACTTGGAAAGCTGTCTTTTTGGTAGACATTACCTCTGCCAGATGGATCAGTGAACTGCAAGCTCTGTCAGTGGAGCCTGACTTCATTTCATTCCATAGAGATAAGGTGATCCTTCGAACCAATAGGAGGTTCTTACCCAAAGTGGTGCCAGATTTCCATCTGAATCAGTCCATGTCCCTTCCTGTCTTTTTCACTGATCATTTCTCTTCAGGGGAAAGGAGGTTGCATAACCTGGATGTTAAAAGAGCCCTTAGCTACTACTTGGAACGTGCTAAGGATTTTAGATCCGGCTCTTCCCAACTATTCCTCACTTATGGTGAAGTGGGGAAAGGTAGACCTGCTACCAAATGAACTATTGCAAAGTGGATTGTTTCCTGTATACAATTCTGCTATGGCAAGCTAGGCAAAATACCCCCTTCAGGCCTGAGGGCTCATTCTGCCAGAGGTACAGCTGCTTCTCTGGCTGCGACCAGAGATATAACCCTCTTAGAGATCTGTAAAGCAGCCACCTGGAAAACAGTTCATACTTTTACCAAGCATTACTCTCTGGACATTCAGGCTAGGAGTGATGCTAGGTTTGGTACAGCAGTGCTGCAGAGCCTATTTCCTAAGTAGGTTCTGTACCCTCCTCCTGGGAGGTACTGCTATGTAGTCTGCATATTGTCAGAATACAGCAAGACTTCATGTTGTTTGAAGTAAAAAAATTACTCACCTTAATAAGTGTGTTTCTTCTAATGGAGTCTTGCTGTATTCTGACCTCCCCCCAGCTCCTCTATCAGAACCTGGTTTTTCGGAAGTGGGCTGGCAGGTACAGTGCTGCACCCCAGAGGTGCATTGGCTTCCTCTCCTTTGGGAGTAGCTGTGCATAGTGGCTCTATTGTTTGTTATTTATAAAGTTATGTTAAGTTCGCTACCTGAGTTTTTTGTTTTGGAGTTCTCGACTTGAGCCTTTGGGATTCCAAAACTTTTGGTTGCCCTTATGGCTAGTGTTTTTTTTACAATTTCCCACATTATAGGTGTACTTAGTTAGTCTTGGCTCATAAGAATCTGATGGTTACACTTGAAAGTGCAGCAGACAGAGGTTTGAACCGAGCACGAGCTCAACGTTCTGTGCTCTTAGCATAGAGTTAATTCTTTCATCTCTGGAGCAGTTCAGGTGCTGGAGTTAACTGCATATTGTCAGAATACAGCAAGACTCCATTAGAAGAAACACAATTACTAAGGTGAGTAATTTTTTATTATATAATATATTACATTGGGACAATATATTTCTCAGTGTATTGACATACATTAACGCATATTTTTCAATATACTGTATTATAATATTTTCATAATGGGCATGTATTCACAGCGGGTAGGTCGTGTCACACGAATCTGATAGATTTCTTTGACTGGGTGATGAAGGAAGTAAATGGGGGGGTGGATGTCATCTACCTTGATTTCAGCAAGGCCTTTGACACCGTCCCACATGAGAGGCTTATTAACAAGATGAGCAGTCCGGGCATAGGACACAAGGTGGTGAACTGGGTTAGGTACTGGCTAACAGACAGGAGATAGAGGGTGGTGGTAAATGGGGTACAATCTGGGGACAGGAGGGTGACCAGCGGAGTACCACAGGGATCAGTCTTTGGGCCAGTCCTGTTCAATGTCTTCATTAGTGACATTGCAGAGGGGCTGGAACAAAAGGTCTGCCTGTTTGCAGATGATACCAAGATCTGTAACAGGGTGGATACTCTGGAAGGGGCAGAGAACATGAGAAAGGAACTAGGCAAGCTTCAGAAATGGTCTGAAGAGTGGCAACTGAGGTTTAATTCAAAGAACTGCAAAATTATGCACCTGGCATATAGAAACCCAGAGGAGAGCTACAGGATGGGAGGGGAGTTGCTGGCAGTCACCAAGGAACAAAGGGATCTGGGGATTATTACTTCAGATCACCTGAAAATGTCAAAGCAGAATGCAAAGGCAGTGTGGAGGGCCACTGGCATGCTAGGGTGCATAGGCAGAGGTATCACCAGCTCAAGGAGGGAGGTGGTGATGCCGTTATAGAAAACCCTGTTCAGGCCTCACACAGAGTATTGTGTACCGTTCTGGAGGCCGCACCATTGAAAGAACATAAACAGACTGGACACGGTCCAGAGAAGGGCAACTAATATGGTACAGGGCTTGCACCACAAAACTTGCGAAGACAGATTAAGGGACCACAATATGTACTTGCTGGAGGAGAGGAGGGAGTGAGGAGAAATGATAGAAACATTCAGGTACCTCAAGGGATAAACAAGGTGTAGGAGTACAAGAATGAGGGGGCATGACATGAAATTGGAAGGAGGCACGTTAAGAAGGAATGTTAGGAAGTTTTTCTTCACAGAGAGGGCAGTGGACGCATGAAATGGTCTGCCACAGGAGGTAGTGGGAGCAACTACTGTGGGTGGATTTAAACATGCATGGGACAGGCATTGGGGAACCATAGAGGTAAAGTAGAGGGAGAGTCAGAAGCCGTAATCAAGTATAGGGCTTATGGGTAGACTGGATAAGCCTAGCTGTCCTTATCTGCTGACAGTTTCTGTTTCTTTGTCTGTATGCACTTCCACACCTACATACATATGTGCATCTACACATGAATTCGAACACAGGGTCCAATACTATTACACTATCTTAAAAAGTAAGGAAATTCATTGCAAAAAACTTCGTTAATGCATCAGCACACCATCTCCAGTGTCACTTCCCTTCTATTACAACAATGCTGACCGTCATCTGACGCCTCACATTCCATGCTGTTTACTGCGCTCTGACAACTATTACAAACAACCTTCTCTACCAATTTATGTCAGCCACCTATGGTACTCATACTTTTTCCCTTTATTAGTCCCAGCATTCATATACCCAGCTCAGCATACCAAGATGGTAGTAAAGCAGTGTGATAAGGCAATAGGAAAGGCTAGTAGAATGCTGGGGTGCAGAGGGAGGGGTATCACCGCAGAATAAGGGAGGTAGTTTAACCCCTATATAGATCAATGGAGAGGCCACACCTGGGCTGCTGCTGCAACATGGGAGGTCTTGTGGGTATGCAGACTAGACTCGCCATTGGGCTTTTTGTGAAAAACATCACATTGTTTAACAAGCAACCAATGTTTGGCATTGACAAATGCTCAAGACGCATCATTTTAAGTGCCATACTTCAAGAAAGTAATTTACATCCCAGAGTCTTGGCAGTTTCAACAGGGGTTTTGACTCGGGTGGAGGATGGGTTGTGAGGACACTAGAAAAAAAGAGTTCTACTAAATTTCATGCAGATTTAGACTCTGAAATATTATTACTGCTTCTTACATTAGGATTTCTGTATAGATTGTTTTTTTAATGATTGTCTGCAATATACTGCATGCGAGGTATTAGCTCCAGCAGTCATCTATTTGATAAGCTGAGCATTTATGGTATGAATTATTCAAACCATTTTAAGGAACTGAATAGCAGCATGATCCGATGTTAATACTAACTTTGACTGTTTTGCTACATAGGACATTGAGGAACTAATGGTAAAACTGCAGAGAGACTCAGAGGCAGTGGAGCAGGTTCGAGCTATTGTAAAACAGGAAGAGGAAATTATGGCACAGGAAGCACAGATTGTTCAAGAATATGCTGAGGTAATATGACATCAAGAATTAATGTGCTGTACAATGCGCTTTTCATCATTTCTTTTGTTATTGTTTTAATTCATAATTATTTTTAGTGTAAAATAGACCATTGTGATTTGTTTTACAAAGCACCATGAGATATAGGTGTGACACATGGGGACAGATTCTCAAAACTTGGCGCAAGCCGCCACCAAGGACCCTGCACCTGATTCTTTATCAGGTAGTGTCCCAGCGGCAAAGTCCAGCAGTTGTGGCAACCATGGCAATGCGCCAAACAGATGGCGCATCTGGATGGTGTGCCGCAAGCTGCAGGGTGGCCGTGTGCCAGTCCCTGGTGGTCTAGTGGACCCCCCAGCCCAGATATGTCCCTATAATAATATATTACTTAAAACATTCCCTGGTGGTCTAGCGGACCCTTCCCCTTCAAGCCCCTATCCCCCATTATGAAAGATTTAAACATCCCTGGTGGTCTAGTGGAACCCTGTCCCGATGTGCCTATGTTACATTATTAACAAAATCATTCCCTGGTGGTCTAGTGGACCCCCTTCCTATCTGTAATGTGCCCATATAATATACTGGTATATATCCCTGGTGGTCTAGTGGACCCCTACCTCAGCAGGTAGTACCCACCACCCCGCTATCCCCATCCCGAAACAGAGCCGGTGACTGGCACAACCGTCCTCACACCACCACGCCCGGCTGTCGACTGAGCTATCAAAGAGGAGCATGTACTGTATACAGTAAATGCTCCTCCCTGACAGCACAGTCAGTGGCCGGACATGATGGTGCGAGGAGGGCTGTGCCGGTCACCTGCTGTATTTCAGGATGGGGGGAATGGGGTGGTGGGTACTACCTGCCGGGGTCATGGGGTGGGGATCCACTAGACCACCAGGGATATATATCAGCATATTATATGGGCACATCAGGGATAGGGAAGGAGGTCTGCCAGACCACCAGGGGATGATTCTGATAATATTGTAATGTACAGCCATATCAGGGCAAGGGGGGTCCATTAGACCACAAGGGATGTTTTAAGTTTTCATAACAGGGGATTGGGAATTAGGGGGGTCCGCTAGGTACTAAGGGACTTTTTTTCATAAAAGGGGGATAGGGGCTGGGGAGGATGGTTCGCTGCACATTGCTGCAACTTGCTAAACTCTCCCAGAGGGCAATTTTTTAATTTTTTTTTTGTATTATCTTTTTTATTGATTTTGCAAAGATTCATAGGAACAATAATAGAAGTACATATTACATACCATGCCAGATACAGAAATGATAAAAACCATCTTGAGCACTCTAAAAATCTTGGAGAGACCATCGCTAATCTGTACCTGTATAAAACTATGAGTTAAACATAAAAGTTATAATGTCATAAAAACCAAAACTAATAACAAAAAATACATGCGGTCCATCCTACAGATTTGGTTTTCGGCACCTGTAAAAAATGCTCTAATAAAATATAATGCGATCAGTTCTGTGGCTGTGTACGGGGGCCTAGACTTCAGGGGGAGGAAAGAGGCACACATACCCTTACTGTACCATTACCTACAAAGTGTACATCCCCCACCGTTTACACTACACCTTCATGTAATGTGTGGGCTTCCAGGGGAGACAAGGAGTTCAAAAATGGTTCCCAAACTGTAAGGAAGTGTTCACCTTTACCCTTCAGGACAAATGAGAGGCGCTTCAGGGCCAGAGTTTGTATTGACAACACTCTCCATTGACGAGCTGTGGGGGGGCTGCATGACACCCAGGTTTTCATGATACATTGGTGTGCCAAAATTAAAAGCACTTGGATCCATCTTGGAAGTAACTCCCAGCCCTCTGCACCCATGTCCTCCATTCCAAAAAATAAGGCCACTGGAGTCACCAGTATCTGCCTCCCCACCATATTTGAAATTTCACGTCACAGTTTCCCAAAAGGCCAGCAGCACCAGACATGCCCAAAAATAGTGCATACAAGTGCCTAGAGCAATTTGACACCTGCCACACATGGGAGAGATTGCAGAGTGATATTTGTGCACTATTACTGGGGGACAATATAGCCTATGAATACATTTAAATTGGGACTCCTTGTATTGATTACAGAGCAGAACCCCCATATGGGATTGCAACAGCAATCCCTTATCCTCCTCCCTGATGGGGACCCCAAGGTCTCATTCCCATAACGTCTTACTTTAAGCCATGGTGTGAGGAAAAAAGCATCTGTCTTGGTGCACTACCTTATGGACAAATCCCCTATGTTCTAGTTTAGCCATGTGAACTAGCTTCTCAATTTGGGCCAGTGGGGATGCAGTAACCGGTTCTCTGCCTAGCCCCCTCCCAAATGCCAGCACCTGCAAGTAACGGAAAAAATGGGAGTGTGGGAGCTCAATGATACCTTGAATCTCAGCAAAGGAATGGATCCTGTCCTGGGTATATAAATTACCTAAACAAGGTATACCCCTAACCTCCCATTCACTGAACCCTCCATCCGAGAGCCTGAGCAGGAAAAAGGGGTTCTGTGCCACCGACACTAACAGTGTTTCTTCATTCAGCGCACTTCTACGGCACCTCAAATGACCCCACGCCTCCAAGGTCTAGCCCACCAGATGTGTGCTCTGTCTAGCATAGGCCTGACACCCTCTTATAGCCAGATAAGCAGACAGGTGCCCAGGGCTACCCTCTTCCTCTAAATCCAACCAACTGGCTTCAGGTGGTCAATGCACTCAATCCTGTGCATATTGACATTGTGTTGCTACATAATAACTTTTCAAGTCTGGAAAATGAAGCCCCCTTAGAAGTGTCTGCTTTAAGATGCTGCAGGCTCATACGGGGACACTTTCCCTACCAGAGAAAAGTGGCAAAAGCACCTTCCAGATGCTTCAAATCCCCTTTAGTAATACCCTATGGGAGCATCTGTATTATATACAGCAGCTGGGGCAAGATGTTCATTTTGATTGGATTGACTCACCCCAACCAAGAGATTGGCAGTGCCAGCCAGTGAGACAAGTCACCCAGGACCACTGCAATAAGTGGCATATAATTTAGCTGATACAGCAAGTTGAGGTTCCTGCCTATTTGAATCCCTAAATATTTAAAAGACCCACTGACTTCCCGTAGTCCCCACATGTTCCTGGAGTCCCATCCCATCACATGCCCAAGGGAAAACAGTTCTGATTTATTTAAATTGAGCTTGTAACCGGAGAATGTGGAAAATTTCTCAGTCACCTGAAGCAGTGCCGGCATGGATCGAATCGGGTCTGTGACATAAAGCAGCAAGTCATCTGCATATAAAATAAGTTTGTGAGATTTCCCTGATCCTCCCAGGTACCGGGTGATAATGTTGCATGCTTAATAGTGTATGACATTTCCCCAAAACTGCAACAGATGCCTTTTATGAGGAGTGGGAGGGAGACGAAGACTATCCCGAGGATGATGATGATGACGATGACCAGGGGGGGTCTGGATGTGCCCATTGAACCGGACATCTCCCCAGACAGGCCCTCAGGTGTCTCTCCTCCCAGGCTCTCTGAGTCCCCTTCACATTTTTTGTTCTATAAAAAGGTGGCAGAAATCCTGCAGCTTCCCTTGGTTGAAGCTGCAGAGGAGGATGAAGAGCTTGATTTTGTGGAAATGATGGACATCCCAGAGTCCAAAAGACTGTCTATCCTTCTTCATAAATCCTTGGGGAAACAGACACACAACATTTTACAAACCCCTAATTCAGTACCTCCTGTGGATAAGAGAATGGACAGGAGGTATTTGTTATCAGGCTCAGCTGCGGAGTTCCTTTATAGTCATTGCAGCCATGTTGGGGTAGTGCAGGCTGCAGCCTGTGACAGGGCTAACATTCCTTTGGTTTCACACCCCCTGGATAAGGACTCCAGGCAAGTGGATGCCATGGCCAAAAAGCAGTATTTGGCATCCTCTTTGGGACTCAGGCAGGCTACTTATATGGCCTACACAGCCAGGTACCAGAAATCCAGATGGGATATGGTTATGGAACTAGCTAAACAGGCCTCTCCTCAGCTGGCCAAGGAGCTGGAGGAGGTTGCTGCTGATGGAATTGAGGCATCCAAAATGCAATTTCATGCTGCTGTGGACTCCAATGATGTGGCATCTAGAGTCATGGCTACATCTGTGTCTCTCAGAAGACATGCTTGGCTCAGATGTACTAGCATTTCACAGGATACCCAGACTAAGGCTATGGATTTTTCTGTAGTAGGTAACTGTCTGTTTGGGGAGCGGACAGAGGCTTACATGAAGAAAATGGATGAATACAGGACCACGTACAGGAGTGCACAGGCCAAAGAAAGGCAGGCCACTCCGCACAAGCAGCAGTCTAGGGGCAGGCCCTTTCAAAGGCCTTTTTACCTAGCCCAGGCCTCCTCTTCCTTCCCACAGAGGGGGTTCTTCAGAGGGAGGGGCAGGAAGGGGATGAGCAGAGCTGCTCCCTCCTCTTCTCAGTCTAAGGCTTCTGCCAGGCAGACACCCTGATGTGTCAGCCCGGGTCGACTCCCCATTTCCAGTAGGAGGCAGGCTGGCTTACTACTTCCAGGCCTGGAAGTCTGTGACCTCAGACAAGTGGATCCTGGAAGTAGTAAGCCAGGGACTGGCCCTCAGCTTCAAAAAATTTCCAAAAGAGGCCAAGTCTTTTCCACCTGCATCACTCTCAGAAACCATTGCCCTAGAGGCAGAGGTTTCCTCTCTTCTAGCTCTCAGAGCTATAGAGAAGGTTCCTACTCAGCACAGGGGAAAAGACTGTACTCCAGGTACTTCCTTACTCCAAAGAAAACAGGGGAGTGGCGACCCATCCTAGACTTAAGGTATTTGAACAAACACATTTCAAAGCCCAAATTCAAAATGGTAACTCTGGGAATGATCCTTCCCTCTCTAAGGCCAGGGGATTGGCTAGCATTTCTGGACCTCAAGGATGCCTACTTCCATATTCCTATCAGGTGCTCCCACAAAAAATACCTCAGGTTCGAGTTGCCTTCAGGCCATTACCAATTCAGAGCCATGCCATTCGACCTAACATCAGCTCCAAGGGTGTTCACAAAGTGCCTTGCAGTAGTGGTGGATTACCTTAGAAGACAGGGTATCACCATCTTCCCGTATCTGGATGATTGGCTCTTAGTGGGTCAGTCACCTTTACAGGTCAAGTCAGCTCTTCAAACTACCCAGGACCTACTCAGCTCCTTAGGGTTTCTTCTCAATCTTCCAAAGTCTGTCCTCGAACCAGTTCAACTTCTCACCTTTATAGGCATAGAGTTGGACACAGTACAAACAAAAGCCTTCCTTCCCCCTGGCAAGGGTGAAGGCCTTAGTGGATCTCACTTCCTCCTTTTGACCTCAGGTTTCCTGCCCAGCAAGATAGTTCCTCCAGCTCGTGGGCCACATGGCAGCTTCCACGGCAGTGGTGCAGGGAGCAAGGTTCCAGATGAGGGACATTCACTTTCATCTAAGGTCTTTTGGTCTCAAAAGAAGGGTTCACTTACCAAACTGAGCCCAGTGACTCAGACTCTGGTCCAAGCTCTCCAGTGGTGGCTGGACCAGGACAACCTCAGACAAGGGGTTCCATTTCTCCCTCAAGTCCCATCAGTAGTTCTAACTACGGATGCTTCTCTCCTAGGGTGGGGAGCCCACCTGGGAGCCCTGACAGCTCAAGGAGTCTGGTCCCCACAAGAGTCTCTCCTTCATATCAATCTCCTGGAACTCAGGGCAGTTTTCCTAGCCCTGCAGAGCTTCTCAGATTCAGTCAAGGGCAAGGTGGTCCAAGTCAGAATGGACAACACCACCACAATGTGGTACATCAACAAGCAGGGAGGCACTCAGTCCTCGGTCTTGTGCACAGAAGCCATGAAGCTGTGGTCACTGGCCTATTTTCTTCAGACTTCTCTGGTAGCTGTTCACCTTTCTGGAAGGACAACGTGCTAGCAGATGCTCTGAGCAGAATTTCACAGGGACACCACGAATGGTCCCTGGATCCTCACATACTGAAGGTCATCTTCTCCAGGTGGGGCACTCCAGAGATAGATCTCTTTGCAGCACTGGACAATCATCAACTTCCTCTGTTTTGTTGCAGACCTCCAGTCCTGGGGACGGTTCCCCAGGATGCTCTCATTTTGGACTGGAAGAGCAGGTTTCTCTATGCCTTCCCTCCCTTCCTTCTGCTGTTCAGAGTTCTGATCAAGATTAGGACTCAACCCTGCACAGTGATACTGGTGGCTCCAGATTGGGCCAGACAGCCGTGGTATCCTCTACTGCTGTCCTTGTCAGTGTCACTTCCCCTGTCTCTGCTCAGCACATACAATCTCCTGTCCTCCTCCCAGGGCGGATCTGGTACCCCAATCTCCAGTCTCTCAATCTCAAGGCCTGGCTCCTGAAGAGTTAGAATATGCAGCAGTATATCTTTCTCAGGGCGTTTTGGATATTCTGAAGGTCTCCAGGAAACCTTCCACTAGAAAAACTTACAACTCCAAATGGAAAAGGTTCAGTATTTGGTGCTCTCAGAAAGGCATCCTGCCTGATTCTGCAGACATTTCCACAACCTTAGACTATCTAGTTCATCTGAATGGTCTAGGCCTTAGGCCTGCCACTCTGAAGGTTCATCTAGCAGCTGTCTCTGCATTCCTCTCGGCAGGGAAGGGCTCTTCTGTGGCATCTCATCCTGTTTTCAGAAAGTTTTTCAAAGGACTGATTCACATTAACCCTCCCTTTAGGGAGCCCACTCGGCCTTGGGATCTTAATGTCTGCATAGCTCAGCTTATGCAGCCACCATTTGAACCTCTAGCTTCGGCCAAATTAAAGTACTTGACCTGGAAAACTGTGTTCCTGGTAGCTATTACTTCTGCCAGGCAGATTAGTGAGTTACAGGCTCTGTCAGTTGAACCTGACTTCATCTCCTTCCATAGGGACAAAGTGGTCCTAAGAACCAATAGGAGATTCTTGCCCAAAGTGGTATCGGATTTTCATCTGAACCAGTCTACATCTCTCCCTGTGTTTTTCACTGATCATTCTTCTTCAGGTGAAAGAAGGTTACACAGTCTGGACGTTAAGAGGGCCCTTAGATTCTACATTGAGCATACTAAGGCACATAGAAATGACTGTCTTCAATTGTTTCTCACTTATGGTGAAGTGGAGAAAGGTAAGCCTGCCACTAAAAGAACTATTGCCAGTGGATTGTTTCTTGTATACAATTCTGTTATGACAAGTTGGGTAGAACGCCCCCTTCAGGCTGAGGGCTCATTCGACTAGGGGTACAGCTGCTTCTCTAGCTGCGGCCAGAGATATACCTTTGTTAGAGATCTGTAAAGCAGCCACCTGGAAAACAGTACATACTTTTACCAAACATTACTCTCCTGGACATCCAGGCTAGGAGTGATGCTGAGTTTAACACAACAGTACTGCAGAACCTCTTCCCAAAGTAGGTTCTGCATTCCCTCCCACAGGGAACTGCTTGGTAGTCTGCATTATGTCTGAATACAGCAAGACTTCATGTTGTTTGAAGAAAAAATTACTCACCATAATAATATTTGTTTCTTCTAGCTGGAGTCTTGCTGTGTTCAGATTCCCCTTCCTCCCCTCTGAGAACCTGTTTTTGGGAAGTGAGCTGGCAGGCACAGTGTTGCAACCTCAGGGGTGTACCTCGCTTCTCTGGGTGGGTGGATGTTATTATTTTTCTGGTGTTTTATGCTTAAATATTGTCACTACCTTTCCTTCTTGGGTTCTTGACTTGAGTCTTTTGGGCCCAAAAATAATTTTTTGCCCTTTGGCTATATGTTGAACAATTTCCATACTATAGTGTGTTAGTTAGTGTGCCCATAAGAATCTGACGGTTACACTGGGAAGTACCACAGACAGAGGTTTGAAAACCGAGCTCGAGCTCAACATTCTATGCTTCTGCATAGAGTTAACTCTTTCCTCTCTGAGGCAGTTCAAGTGCTGGGGCTAACTGCATTATGTCTGAATACAGCAAGACTCCATTAGAAGAAACAACATTACTATGGTGAATAATTTTTTCTTCCCCCTCATACATAGAGTATTCATGAAACCCAGGAGAGATCCAGTAACAGTGATGCTAGTAGTCCCAGAGTGGGTCAGGCAAGCATTGTACTCAGTGCTGCTGACCCTGTCTTGCAGGACTTCAGTCAACCTGCCACTGAGATACAACTCACTAACTCTGTCCCAGGGTAGGATAACCTTTCCAGATCTCAAAACATTAGGCCTGAGGGCATGATCTGGTTTGAATCTGTCACAAGAGGTGTTGAAAGTCTTAAAGGTTTCCTGGAAACTAGCAATAAGAAAGGCATATTCCTCAGAGTGAAAGACATTCTCATAATTGTGAGCCCCCAGAAGGATAATCCCAATGTAGGCAAGGCTGTCCACAGTTCAAACACCATGAAGTCTTGCTTATATTAGGACCTTTGCAGTATGCCCCTGGCTTTTGACTGCCCCGGAGATGAAATAGTTAACTCCAGAGAAATCTGGAGTTCCACAGCGCTAGAGCGCTATTGAAAGCTCTATCTGCGTTGTTTGAACCCAAACTGTCAGATTCTTTACTCCGCTTTCACTGAACAGACGCTCCGGAGACCAGCTCCTTCGTTTCAGTTCGTTTTGCGGTTTAAAGTGTTTTTATTGGTTCATTTAACGAGAAAGTGTTTAAAATTACGCTGGTTTTCGGTTTAAGCTCTATC
This sequence comes from Neoceratodus forsteri, assembly GCA_016271365.2. Taxonomy (NCBI): domain Eukaryota; kingdom Metazoa; phylum Chordata; order Ceratodontiformes; family Ceratodontidae; genus Neoceratodus; species Neoceratodus forsteri. The sequence goes on from CM057451.1 coordinate 247,110,723, forward strand.
TGGTAACACGTAAGTAAAATAATTTTAGTCTGTGTGGAAACTCATTATCGGTTCGCTCTGAACCGATCAGTTTGCTTTAAAAATTGTTTTCTTTGCATTTAGAGTGAGGTACCCGGTTCTTATCGGTCCTAAAAAAACCTGCAATTAAAAGTGTTTTTTTCAAATACCCGTGACACGGTTAGGGACCGATAAGGGTGTCTTGTCCTGGCAAGGCCTGAAACAAAGGACAAGTTTGGTTAGGCTGGCACTATGTCTGAGAAACCCAAAAGAAAAACCGGGCCCACTGGGTTTCAACACTGTGATGTCTGTGGGGAAGCCTTGCCAAGGCTGACCCACACACCACTTGTGTCTATTGTCTGGGGCTGACCACCTCCTGTCAGACTGCCAGATATGTAAGAATTTCCTGCAGCCACCCTGGAAAAGAGATTGGGCAGGCTCAGGGGAACAGAGGCCAAAAGTCCGCTGACCTGGATGGCCAGCCCCGCCCAGCTACGGCTGGACCAGAGGGAGTGCCTCTGACCAGGGCGATACTTCATAAAGAAAGGCTGGTCCTGAGGAACCAGTCAAAGCAAAAGGACAAAGAAATCAGCTAGTGTGGAGTCCAGTTTTGTCTCTCCTTCTGCTGTAGAAATAGCTAAAGCCATACAGATTGTCCAGTCTTTGTCTCAGGGACTTGTTGATCCTCTCTGGTTGGAAAAAGGGTCTCTGCTCAGGTCCAGTGGTTCAGGATTATGTTGGGGATTTTTATGAACCACAGGAGGGGAGGAAGATTTTGATGATTGTAATTTGATTGGAAGGTCTGGAAGTGCCAGTAGAACTGACATTTCTCCAGACAGACCCTTTGAGTCTCCCCTTTATTGTCTGAGTCCCCATCTCATTTCAGATTTTATAAGAAAGTAGCAGAAACTCTCCAGCTGCCCTTAGAAGAGGCTGTGGATGAGCAAGAGGAGCCTGACTATGTGGAAATGATGGATATTCCAGAGGCTAGAAGGTTTTCTATTCCTTTACATAAGTCATTTAGAGGCAAACCACTAAGATTTTAAAAATCCTTTTTCTGTCCCTCCTGTAGATAAAAAATGGACAGAAGGTATACATTGTCAGGCCCTAATACAGACTTCCCTTACTGAACAGTGTAGTCATGTAGGTGTGGTGCAAGCTGCAGCCTGTGATGGCTAATATTCCCTGGCTTCACATCCTCCTGATAAGGATTCCAGGAAGATTGATGCCATGGCGAAAAACAGTATGTGGCAGCTTCTTTGGGACTCAGACAGGCTAATTATATGGCTTATGTGGCTAGATATCAGAAATCTAGATGGGACACTATATTGCAGTTGGCAAAGCAGGCCCATGGCCAGCTGGCTAGTGAGTTGGAACAGGTGGCTGCTGATGGCATTGAAGCCTCTAAAGTTCAATTTCATGCTGCTGTTGATGTTAATGATGTTTCCTCTAGGGTCATGGCCACTTCTGTAGCTCTCCGTAGGTTGGCATGGCTCAGATGCACTAATCTGTCCCAAGATACCCAGTCAAAGGCTATAGATTTTCCTGTTATAGGAAATTCTCTGTTTGAGAACAAACAGAAAATTACATAGAAAAGATGGATGAATACAGAACTACTTACAAAAGTGCCCAAGCTAAGGAGAGGCATGCCACTCAACATAGGCATGCCCCAGGGGTAGGCAGGCCTTACAATAGGCCTTTTTACAATTCGAGGCTTCTTCTGCTTTAGCGAGAAGATTTTTCAGAGGCAGAGGCAGGCGGGGCACAGGCAGGCCCTCTCCCAACCTAAAAGCTGCTCCTGCCAAGCAGGCACCCTGACGGGGTGTCTGGGGCCACTCTCCTGTGTACCGTGGGGGCAGACTGGTTTATTTCTGCCAGAACTGGTTGTCCCAACCTCGACAAATGGGTTCTGAGGTGGTAGCCAAGGCTTGGTTCTCAGTTTCAAACAGTTTCCCAAGATGAGAGCCAGGCACTTTCCCCTCAAGTCTTTTAGAAACCCTCACACTAGAAGCGGAGGTTTCCTCTCTTTGGACTGCAAAGCAGTGGAAAGGTTCTCCTGCCACCAGAGCAAGGGTCTTTACTCAAGGTACTTCCTGACCCTCAAAAGACAGGAGACTGGCGGCCCATCTTGGATTTAAGATTTCTGAACAAGCATCTTGTAAAACCAAAGTTCAAAATGCTGACTTTAGTAATGATTTTGCCATCCTTGAGGCCAGGGGACTGGCTAGCTTCCTGGACCTCAAGGACGCCTACCCATATTCTAATCAGGCCTCTCACCAAAGTACCTCAGGTTCGAACTGCCCTCGGGCCACTACCAGTTCAGGGCAATGCCCTTGGACTCACTTCTGCTCCAAGAGTTTTCACAAAATGTCTAGCTGTAGTAGTGGCCCACTTAAGAAGACAAGGATAGCTGTGTTTCCCTACTTGGACGACTGACTTATTGTGGGTCAGTCATCAGAGCAGGTAAAATCCCACTTTAAAATCACCCAGGAACTCCTCATCTTTCTGGGGTTCCTGCTGAATGTTCCAAAGTCAGTTCTCGAACCAGTTCAGGTACTAACTTTTATACGTGCAGAGCTGAACACAAAGTTAGCCAGGGCATTCCTCCTCCGAAAGAGTGGACAAACTCATTGCCCTGGCATCTTCTTTTCTCCATGCAGGTCTCTCGACCAGCAAGGCACTTTCTGCAACTCCTGGGGCACATGGCTGCCTCTACAGCTGTTGTGCCAGGGCAAGATTTCAGATGAGGACATTCAGTTCCACTTGAGATCCTATTGGTCTCAAAGGAGGGACCCCCTTACCAAATTGGTCCCAGTGACCAGACTCTGATCCTAGCTCTCCAGTGGTGGCTGGATCGGAGCAACCTGTCCTCAGGGTCCCATTCCTTCCTGTCTCTCACTCCCTCATCCTCACCACGGATGCGTCCTGTTGGGTTGGGGGCTCACCTGGGCGACCTTTCAACTCAGGAGTTTGGTCCCCTCAGGAATCTCTGCTTCACATCAATCTGCTGGAGCTCAGAGCTGTCTTCCTAGCTCTCCAGGTTTTTCAGAAACTGTCCAGAACAAAGTTGTTCAGTCAGGACAGACAATACCACAACAATGTGGTACATCAACAAGCAGGGGCACTCGCTCTTCAGCCCTGTGCACGAGAAGCAATGAAGTTGTGGTCTCTGGCCTATTCCCTGAATACCTCTCTCTGATAGGTTCACCTCCCAGGGAAGGACAATGTCTAAGCGGGCGCCCTCAGCAGGATTTCTCAGAGCACCACGAATGGGCTCTGAACCCTCAAGTGGGGTCAATCTTTGCCAGCTGGGGCACTCCTCAGATAGATCTTTTGCAGCCCCCAGACAACCACAAACTTCCCCTGTTTTGCTGCAGGCCCCAGTTCTGGGGTCAGTCCCCTGGATGCCTTTCAGCTGGATTGGGAGGAAAGTTCCTCTATGCTTTCCTCCGCTCCTCTCCTCTTCAGGGTTTTAGTAAAAATCAGAACTCAGCCTTGCAGGGTGATTCTGATTGCTCCAGACTGGGCCAGGCAGCCTTGGTACCCTCTTCTTCTGTCCCTATCATTCCACCCTCCCTGACCTTGCCCAGGGCTCACGACCTGCTGACCTGTGCACAGGGAGAGTGTGGTATCCGGATCTCAACTCCCTCCACCTCAAGGCTTGGTTCTTGAGGAGTTAGAGTTGCTCATTTACACCTTTCTCAAGGTGTCTTGGATATTTTGAAGGCCTCCAGAAAGCCTTCCACTAGAGCCACTTATAATTCTAAATGGAAGAGATTCTCATTTTGTGTTCTGAGAGGCAAATCACCCCAGAATCAGCTGACCTGCCTATTTTGTTGGACTACCTGGTCCACTTAAATTCTTAGGCCTCAAATCAGCTACCTTAAAGGTTCATTTGGCAGCTGTTTCGGTTTTATTTCTGCAGGAAAACCAGTTTCTCTTTCTTCTCACCCTGTATTTGCAAAATTTTCAAAGGGTTACTTCATACTAATCCTCCTTTCGGGAACCAACCCCTGCATGGGACTTGAATATTTGCATTGCCCAGCTAATGCAACCTCCTTTGAGCCTCTGAATTCGCAGATCTCAAGTTCTTAACTTGGAAAACTGTTTTCTAGTGGCTATCACTTCTGCTAGGCGTATAAGTGAATTGCAAGCCTTGTCAGTGGAAGAGGATTTCATTTCTTTCCACAGAGATAAAGTGATCCTCAGGACTAACAGAAAGTTTTTACCTAAGGTGGTTTCAGATTTTCATCTTAACCAATCCATCTCTCTTCCAGTATTTTTACTGAGCACTCCTCTTCTGGTGAGAGAAGCTTGCACAGTTTGGACGTAAAAGAGCCCTTAGCTATTATTTGGATCGTACACAAGGGTCACAGGTTCGAATCCCTCCAGCTCTTCCTTACCTATGGAGATGTGGGTAAGGGAGACCTGCTACTAGGAGGTCGGATTGCTAGGTGGATTGTCTCTTGTATCCAGTTCTGTTATCAAAAACTGGGCAAGGGCCGCCTCAGGCCTGAGGCTCATTCCACCAGGGGACAGCTGCATCTCTAGCGGCTGCTGGAGATATTCCATTTGGAAATCTGTCAAGCTGCTACCTGGAAGACAGTCCACTTTCACTAAGCATTATTCCCTGGGCGTCCAGTCCAGGAGAGATGTCGCTTTGGCACAGCTGTCCTGCAGAGCCTATTTCCTAAGTAGGTTCTGACCCTCCTCCATGGGGGTACTGCTATGTACTTCTGCAAAGGTTCCTAATATAAGCAAGACTTCATGGTGTTTGAAGAAAAAATTACTCACCTTAGTAATTGCTTTTCTTCTCATGGAGTCTTGCTATATTAGACAACCCTCCCTCCTACCCTCTCAGAATCCCTACTTGGGTATGGGGTTGCAAATTGGTGCAATCTCTGTGTCATGCCTGTTTAGCTTCTAGTCCCCCCTTTTCTTTCTTGGGTTAGGAACTAGATAGTTTCTGCTTTTGTTAATTGGTAGCTGGGCCCCTCTCTGGACTTGAGTCTTTGGGCAGAGGGGGCCTTAGTAGTGATTGTCAAGGGTTATCCTAACAATATCGTGATACTGTTTTTTTATTGTTGTGTTTTGTGGTTCTACTGTTAGTAGGTAGCCAATGGCTAGTGTAAGGCTTTTCCACACAGACTTGCTATGTTAGTTTAGCCTCATAAAGAACCTGACAGTTTGGGTTCAAACAACCCAGATAGAGCTTTCAATAGCGCTCTAGCGCTGTGGAACTCCAGATTTCTCTGGAGTTAACTATTTCATCTCCGGGGCAGTCAAAAGCCAGGGGCATACTGCAAAGGTCCTAATATAGCAAGACTCCATGAGAAGAAAAGCAATTACTAAGGTGAGTAATTTTTTCTTCTGGACTACCTGGTGCACTTAAGCCCTGTTTACACTGCCAACTTTAAAATGCATCAACCCATGTGCACGGGTTGATGCGCTTCAAAGTTGGCAGTGTGGACACTTAACGGGAGCATTCTAAGACCACTTTGCATTGGGTTTCTGATGCGACCCAGGAGAGGGAATGTGTGTCGGAGTGAGCAACTCACAGTGTATTACCTTGCGATGTAGATAATCTGCAGCGCTCACTCCAAATGAATGTCTCCTCTCCCGGCATCCTCCAATGGCCCCATGAGTCTCTCTGAGGCTCACCCACCAGCACTTCCTATATTCAGGAAGGTACGGCTTGGCACACCCGAGTTCAGCAAACAGCATTTTTCACAAGCAGAAAGAAAGCTGAACTTGAGAAAGTGCATGAAAATATAAAACAAGGGCAGGAAGTATTAAAAATTAGGATCGTAAACTGAGACCCCGATACTGGACATGCACTAATGCATATGCATATGCATTCGTGCATGCCCAGTATCATGGTCCCAGTTTATGACCCTAATTTGTAATACTTTTAGCCCTCATTTTACATTTTCATGCACTTTCCTGAGTTCAGCTTTGTTTCTGCTTGTAAAAATACTGCTTGTTGAACGTGGGTGTGCTAAGCAGGGCACGAGCCTTCTGGCGCTTCAGCACCACTTGCATGTTGACACTTGTCACAGCCAGATCAGGAGGGGGGAACAACCTGGCCCCCAGAATGTACAGCCCCTCTGGAGCAACCTGCAGTGTGGGCTGTGTAAACCTGAAATTGAGCCGCTGTGGCCATCGCAGGAGGAGTGGCGCGCCGCAAAGTCTGGAGCACTGCAGCGGTGTAAATAGGGCTTTACAGTCCTTAGTACTGAGGCCCTTGACTCTGAAAGTGCACTTGGCAGCTGTGTCAGCTTATACATCAGCAGGCAAGGACACATTTTTCATTTCTCAACCTGTTTTTAAAAGTTTCTTCTAAGGTCTTAATCACCTGCACCCTCCTGTGAGGGAACCGATCCCCCCATAGCACTTGAACGTGTGTCTTGCCCAGCTGATGGAATTTCCCTTTGAGGCTATAGAGTCGTTTACACAGCCACTTTTGCACCACAGCAACCTGAGCACTCAAGTTGCTGCAGTGCAAAAGCATCTGTGTGGATACTTAACAAATCACAGTAAGTCACTCACTGAGACTCTCGAGGAGCCACATCAATCTTCTGAATGGGCTGCTAAGCAAGTTGTGTATGTAACCATGTGGACAGGATGCACCACTCACTTCAATTGTGTGCAGGGCATCCCTGCAGTGCCTCTCATTACTCTAAGCACTTCTGTAGCATGTGTTGCAACGGCACTGAGAAGGGCCATATGAATGCAAAAGGGTATTGCCTTCCAAGATCGGGCCAGCGCAGACATACACTGCTGCAGTAAAGAAAACAGCAGTTTAAACACGACTAATGGCTATAGCAGACTTAAAGTATGTCGCCTGGAAAACAGTTTTCCTGGTAGCCATGACATCTGCCAGGATGGTAAGTGAACTGCAAGCCCTCATGTTCCACATCGATGAGGTAGTCCTTAGAACCAACAGGAAATTCTTACTTAAACTGGTTTCAGAATTCCACCTAAACCAGTGAGTGACCCTTGCTGAGCTTTTTCCTCAAAACTACAGTACAAGTGAGCAAAAACTTCACAGTCATTATGTAAACAGGGCAGAGAGCTGTTACGTGGACCAGACAAGGGATGCCAGGTCTGATAGCACACAACCTTTTGTGACATATGGGGAGGTTGGCAAAGGTAAGCCAGCAGCCAGAAAGACCATCTCTTATTGGATAGTGTCTTGTATACAGTTCTGTTATAAGAAAGCTGGTAAACAGCATCCCAGAGGCCTACGGGCGCAGTCCACAAGGGGCACCTCTGCCTTTGTGGGAGCTACAAGGGGCATTCCCCTTCAAGTAATCTGCAGAGCAGCAACCTGGGAAACAGTGCACACCTTCACAAAGCACTACTCTCTGGACATATAGTCTATGAGAGATGCCAGTTTTGGGACTGCTGTCTTGCAGAACCTTTTTCCTGAATACTGTGGGTTCTAGACCCATTCTCCTAAGGCACTGCTAGTGAGTCTGCATTTTTCCATGCCATTATTGATGGATTGCTGTTGTTAGAAGAAAAAAATTATTCACAAGAGTAATGCTGTTTCTTCTCAGGAATCCATCAATCGGTCATACAAACCCTGACCCTACCTCTTCTTCTAGAACATGAAAACAGGTTCACACAAGAACCAGCTCTGACTTTTATGGTCGCTTGATCATTACTTTGATGAAGTTTCTCAACATTTTAAAGTTGTGGTCATTTCATAACATTTTTTTGCCTGCTAGTATTTTTTCTATTTCTATAAAAAAATTATATTTTGAGAAAATATTTTAATAGTTATTAGGTAATTCCAGTGATCACTGATTCCCTGGCTTTAGAAACAAAACCAGTAGGGGGAGAGTGTCCACAGCCCAGAGTTCAATCTCCATTCTAAGTTCAAAAATTAGCATGAAGTTCTATCCCTGTGGGGCATCACGCTCTGGCAGAATGATACTCTTTTGTACGGCTCATTGATGGATCCCTGAGAAGAAACAGCATTACCATGGTGAGCGATTTTTTTCATCCAGCCCATACCATCTCTCACTGCTACACGGCATTGGATGCCTCCCCTAAAGTGACCACAGAGCAACTAAGAGTGTTCTGGTAGGAGGATTTAGTATTCAGTGAAACACTCGGATTTTTACAGTTTGGTTTCAGCAACATACATAGTTTAACTGCACCACAATACACTGCAGCCTGTTGGAGAAACTATGGACATGTGGTAGCAAATCACTACCCCATATTCTGGCTATGCCCACAGGTGCAGCCTTTCAGTGGACAGAGAGAGGACAAGATAAATAGCTTTAGTCCAGAGTTTGGGCCCCTTACCCCACAAGCTGCAGTCCTGCATGCTGTTACACCAAGAAAACCACGTACCTGGGGAAAGTCTTATCCTGTTTTTTGACCTCCTTGGTGATCCTCTCCTCTGTTTGTGCCCTAGTTGCCCTCCATATGTGTCTTAGTTCACATGTCCATCTAAAGTACAGTAGTATCAGCTGTAACCACCTTTAAACTAAAACTAGATGAGAACCAATAAAAAAACAGAATAAGTGGTTATACCCAAAGTTTATGGGGGAATGGACTTGATGGACCAATGGTCACCTTTCTTTCCTATTTTCAGATTTGAATGTGTTTTCTTACATTTCTCTAACATTTGCCTAACAATTTGAATAAAAAAGAGTTTTTTTTAATAGAAATAACATAAGAACATAAGAGAATGCCAGGTGGAAAAACAGTGGAGCATCAAGTTTATCTCCTGCCTTGCAGGCAACTGCTGAATTCAGTATTATGTGAAATATGTGTATCCATTCAAACAATATGAAGTCTTGCTGTATTCTGACTATTGCAGTTAGGTCCTGCCTTTCAACTGCCCCGGAGAACAAAGAGTTAACGTTCCCTGGCCAGCATGGAACATTCAGTGCGAGCTCGGTTGAAGCCCCTGTCTGCTGTTGTTTAAACTCCAACCGTCAGATTCTTTACTCCGCCTCACTGAACAGTCGCTCGGAGATTTCTCTCCTTTGCTCGTTCAAAAAGTCAGTTAGTGTCAATGCTTTTGCACTCGGTTTCTACCGAATTTCTGCTACCGAATCTGTTGGTTTAAGTCTCTGTCTGCGGTACCGTGAGTACTAGATAGGTTTTATATTTAGTTTCTGTGTGGAACTTGTAAATTTCGGATCGGTTCGGCTGAACCGATCAGTTTAGTTTCAAAAAGTTTGTGAATTTACTTAGAGTGTGGTAACCGGTCCGAATCGGTTCTAAAAAAAACGGATTTAATTACGTTTTTTTTCCCCAAGACCCGTAACACGGTCAGGAACCGATAGGGGAGTCTTGCCTGGTGGATTGCCGTAAAAAGGGTAAGTTTTGAATAGAATTTGCCATGTCTGAGAAACCCAAGAAAAAAAACGGGCCCACTGGGTTTCAGCACTGCAGTGTGTGTGGGGAAGCCTTTGCTAAGGATGATCCCCACACCACCTGTGTTTATTGTCTGGGGTTTGACCACCTCGATTCAGACTGCCAAATTTGTAAGAATTTTCCCAAAGCTACCCTGGATAAGAGAGTAGGTAGACTGAGTGAAAGGGAGACCGAGAAGTCCGCTGACCTGGATGGCCAGCCCGGTTCGGTTCCGACCGAACCAGAAGGAGTGCCCTCTGACCAGGGTGAAACTTCTTCGGGCAAAAGGAGAGCCGATTTTGAGGAGTCGGTTCCAGTTAAAAGGAAGAGAAGAGAAAAATCATCTGGTTTGGATCCAGAAATTCATACTCCGACCGCTGATGAGGTAGCCAAAGCAATAAGGATAGTGCAATCGCTAACTTCAGTTCCGGCTGAACCGGCACCATCAGGCAGGGGCTCGGTTCGGTCGGTTCCCCCGGTTCCGGATTACACTTCAGAAGAATTTCATGAACCGGAGGAGTAGGAGGAAGAGTATGAGGATGATGATGGTGATTATGAAAGTCTGGATGTGCCTATTGACCCGGACATCTCCCCAGACAGACCTTCAGGTGTTTCTCCTCCTAGGCTTTCTGAGTCCTCTTCCCACTTTATGTTTTACAAAAAAGTGGCTGAAACCCTCCAGCTTCCAATAGGAGAAGCAGTAGAGGATCAGAAGGAGCCTGATTTTGTTGAAATAATGGACATCCCAGAGTCCAGGAGACTGTCTGTTCCCCTCCATAAATCTTTTGGGAAACAGATAATTAAAATTCTAAAGACTCCTAACTCCATACCTCCTGTGGACAGACGAATGGACAAGAGGTACACCCTTTCAGGCTCGGACATGGAGTTCTTTTCTCAGCAATGCAACCACGTTGGGGTAGTGCAGACTGCTGCCTGTGATAAGGCAAATATTCCCTTGGCATCACACCCCCCAGATAAGGACTCCAGGAGGACTGATGCCATGGCAAAGAAGCAGTACATGGCAGCATCTTTGGGACTCAGGCAGGCTAACTATATGGCCTACACAGCTAGATACCAGAAGTCCAGATGGGACACTGTTCTGGCTCTGGCTAAACAGGCCCCTGACCAGCTTGCCAAGGAGCTGGAGGAGGTGGCTGCAGATGGGATTGAGGCATCCAATTGCAATTTCATGCTGCTGTGGACTCCAATGATGTTCCATCTAGAGTCATGGCTACATCTGTGGCCCATTGGAGGATGGCTTGGCTCAGGTGTACTAGCCTATCACAGGATACCCAGGCTAAGGCCATGGATTTCCCTGTCATTGGTAATTCTCTGTTTGGGGAGCAGACAGAGAACTACATGAAAAAGATGGACGAGTACAGGACCACCTACAGGAGTGCTCAGGCCAAAGAAAGGCAAGCCACTTCTCAAAGGCAGCAGTCCAGGGGCAGGGGGGCCTTTGAAAGGCCTTTACCAAGCCCAGGCCTCCTCTTCCTATGCTCAGAGAGGGTTCTTCAGAGGAGAGGCAGGCGGGAATGAGCAGGCCTGCTTCCACCCCTCAGCCTAAAGCCCCTGCCAAGCAGACACCCTGATGGGTCTGCCCGGGCTGATTCTTCAATACCTGTAGGGGCAGACTGGCTTACTTTGTCCAGGACTGGAAGTCTCTGACATCAGACAAGTGGGTCCTGGAAGTAGTAAGCCAGGTACTGGTTCTCAGCTTCCAAAAATTTCCCAAGATGAGAACCAGATCCTTTCCACCTGCAAATCCGTCAGAGACCCTTGCCCTAGAGGCAGAGGTTTCTTCCCTCCTGGCTCTCAGAGCCATAGAGAGGGTTCCTACCCTACACAAGGGCAAAGGATTGTACTCCAGGTACTTCCTAACCCCCAAAAAGACAGGAGAATGGTGGCCCATCCTAGATCTAAGATATCCGAACAAGCACCTTTTAAAACCAAAGTTCAAAATGGTGACTCTGGGAATAATTCTGCCCTCTGTAAGGCCAGGGGACTGGCTAGCCTCCCTGGACCTCAAAGATGCCTATTTTCACATTCCCATCAGGTGCTCCCACGGAAAGTACCTCAGGTTCGAGTTGCTCTCAGGTCACTATCAATTCAGAGCAATGCCCTTTGGCCTAACATCAGCCCCAAGGGTGTTCACAAAGTGCCTGGCAGTAGTGGTAGCTTTCCTAAGGAGAAAAAAGATCTCCATCTTTCCATACTTGGACGACTGGCTCATAGTGGGTCAGTCTCCAGACCAAGTCAAGTCACATCTGCAAATAACTCAGCAAGTGCTCACTTCCTTAGGATTCCTCCTCAACCTTCCAAAGTCAGTTCTCGAGCCAGTATAGCTCCTCACCTTCATAGGGGCGGAGCTGGATACAATAAGGGCAAGAGCCTTCCTTCCTCTGGACAGGGTAAGGACCCTTATGGAACTGGCCTCTTCATTCACCTGTCAGGTGTCTCGACCAGCAAGGCATTTCCTGCATCTTCTGGGCCACATGGTAGCCTCTATAGCAGTGGTCCAGGGAGCAAGATTTCAGATGAGGGACATTCAGTTCCACTAAAGAGCCTTCTGGTCCCAAAGAAATGATTCCCTTACCAAGCTAGTCCCAGTGACTCGAACCCTGATCCAGGCTTTGCAGTGGTGGCAGGATCAGGACAATTTGAGGCAAGGAGTTCCTTTTGCCACTCAGTCTCATTCAGTGATACTCACCACAGATGCCTCCCTGCTGGGCTGGGGAGCCCACCTGGGGGATCTTACCACCCAAGGGCTGTGGTCACCTCAAGAATCTCTGCTTCACATCAGTCTCTTGGAACTCAGAGCAGTGTTTCTAGCACTGCAAGCCTTTTCCAAATCTGTACAGAACAAGGTGGTCCAGATCAGAACAGACTATACCACCACAATGTGGTACATCAACCAGCTAGGAGGCACTCGGTCTACGGCCTTGTGCACAGAAGCAATGAAGTTGTGGTCCCTGGCCTATTCCTTGCAAACCTCTCTGATAGCAGTTCACCTCCCAGGGAAGGACAATGTCCTAGCAGATGCTCTCAGCAGGATATCCCAGGGCCATCACGAATGGACCCTAGATCCCCTAGTTTTGAAAGTGATTTTCTCGAGATGGGGCACTCCACAAATAGATCTTTTTGCAGCCCCAGACAATCACCAACTTGCTCTCTTTTGTTGCAGACCCCCAGTCTTGGGCTCAGTGCCCCAGGATGCTCTGATTCTGGATTGGGAAGGGAAATTTCTGTATGCTTTTCCCCCCCTTCCCTCTCCTGTTCAAAGTGTTAGTCAAGATCAGGTCACAACCGTGCAAAGTGATTCTGATTGCTCCAGACTGGGCCAGACAGCCCTGGTACCCTCTGTTGCTGTCCTTAGCAGTCCACCTTCCCTTGTCTCTTCCCAGGAATTACAACCTGTTGACATCCTCTCAGGGGAGGATTTGGTATTCGAACCTCAAGTCTCTCAATCTCAAGGCATGGCTCTTGAAGAGTTAGAGTTTGCTGAACTGCACCTTTCTCAAGGGGTTCTGGATATCCTTAAGGCCTCTCAAAAGCCTTGCACCAGAAAGTTTTACAACTCCAAATGGAAAAGGTTCACTATTTGGTGCTCTAATAAGCATATTTCTCCAGAATTTGCCGGGTTGCCTACAGTTCTGGACTATATGGTACATCTTAATGGCTTAGGACTTAGGCCTGCTACACTTAAAGTGCATTTGGCAGCTGTTTCTGCCTTCTTGTCAGTAGGCAAGCCCTCTCCTCTGTCAGCTCATCCTGTGTTTTGTAAGTTCTTCAAGGGATTGCTACACACCAGTCCCCCCTTTAGGGACCCTGCTCCTGCTTGGGACCTTAATGTTTGCATTGCTCAGCTTATGCAATCTCCCTTTGAGCCTTTGTCCTCTGCAGAGCTTAAGTACTTGACTTGGAAAACTGTGTTTTTGGTAGCCATTACCTCTGCCAGGCATATCACTGAATTGCAAGCCCTGTCAGTGGAGCCTGATTTCATCTCTTTCGACAAAGATAAAGTGGTCCTAAGAACTAACAGGAAGTTTTTGCCTAAGGTGGTTTCAGATTTCCACCTTAATCAGTCTATGTCTCTCTCTGTTTTCTTCACTGACCATTCCTCCTCTGGAGAGAGGAGGCTGCACAGCTTGGATGTTAAAAGGGCCCTCAGCTACTACATAGAGCGCACCACGGATCACAGGTTTGAGTCCCTCCAGTTGTTCCTCACATATGGAGAGGTCGGTAGGGCAAACCTGCCACTAAGAGATCTATTGCCAGGTGGATTGTCTCTGTATACAATTCTGCTATGAAAAATTAGGTAGAACCCACCCTCAGGCCTGAGGCTCACTCTACTAGAGGTACAGCTGCTTTCCTGGCTGCTGCCAGGGATATTCCTATCTTAGAAATTTGTCAAGCAGCCACCCGGAAAACAGTCCATACATTCACCAAGCATTACTCTCTGGATATCCAGGTTAGGAGTGATGCTTGGTTTGGCAAAGCAGTACTCCAAAGCCTATTCCCAAAGTAGGTTCTGTCCCTCCTCCATGGAGGTACTGCTTGGTAGTCTGCAGTAGTCAGAATACAGCAAGACTTCATGTTGTTTGAAGAAAAAATTACTCACCTTAGTAATGTTGTTTCTTCTAATGGAGTCTTGCTGTATTCTGACCTCCCCCCTCCCCCGCCTCCCCTCTCAGAACCTGTTTTTTGGGATGTGGGTGGGCAGGAACAGTGTTGGCACCCTAGGGGTGCCCCCTTTTTTCACCCTCCTTTACCTTGGGTGTGTGTTGTGGTTTTTTTGGGGGGGGTTCCTGACTTGAGTCTTTGCTTTGAAACCAAAAAACCCTTTTTATTAAATTTAGTTGCCAGTTGACTAGTGTGAGTTTTACAGTTTCCACACAGAACTTCTAGTGAGTATTGCTCGTAAAGATCTTATGGTTGGAGTTTAAACAACAGCAGACAGGGGCTTCAACCGAGCTCGCACTGAATGTTCCATGCTGGCCATGGAAAGTTAACTCTTTGTTCTCCGGGACAGTTAAAAGGCGGACCTATCAGAATACAACAAGACTCCATTAGAAGAAACAACATTCTAAGGTGAGTAATTTTTTCTTCTCGCCTACCCCTTGAGTGCATATATAAATCAAAATATTCTGATTGAACTTTAATTAAAAATGACCATCAGGATTGAGGGAGTGAGAAGTGCTACCAGTAAATGTATGGACATTGACACTACGAGGAGAAAACTGCCAGTGGCGGTAACGTCTGGGAACCAAAGGTGAAGGGATCTGACTTTCTCTTCCAAGCATAGAATTGTTTGTTTTAGCCATATTGTCCTTGTACAAACAGGTGAACAATGTAGGCAATTTGATACCTTTTATTGGATCAAGGAGAAATGTTCAGTGCATAAGCTTTCAGGCTATACAGAAACCTTCTTCAACGGATGGCAGTTTCTACAAAAAGCATTACTTTCATACAATGGATAGAGCAACCTACTTCTAGCAATTAACATATGCACAAAGAGCTGTAAGTCTTAATGACAGGAAGGCTGTTAGAAGGTTCAAAAAGTGTATCTATTGTCATGTAACGTAGCCTAGGACACATGAGTCAGTGGAAATGGTGATCGGGGAGGAAAAAAGAACGAGAGAGCTTATTCAGCTATAAGGTTTATACTTTGTGAATCTACCTTCCTATCAAATTAAATGTTAGCTACTGTAGTAAAGAGCAGTCAACAACTGACTTCATAGTTGCTCCATTTACTGCCTTACCCTGCAGGACAAACCGAGAAGGGGTGGGGGTATCGCCATCTATATCTCCTCCTCAATCCAATTCACCACTATCCTCTCCATCTCTCTCCAATCAGCCTAGGCACTTGTACTCCTAAAACTCTCCCTCCCTTTTTCCCTCCCCATCTACATAGTGGGAGCATACTGCTGCCCTGATCTCTCCTCTTCCACTGTCTCAGACCTCCTCACCACCATCTCCCATTTCTGTCCTGGTGAATTAATAATACTAGGTGACTTTAACTTGAATTGGCTTTCCCCTCCTCAACCCAGGATACATCATGATACCACATCTCTAAATCGAACTCAACTGATCACTGAACCTACCTGTCTTAATCACAAATCTCTCAGGCACACCCTGCTTGACTGGGCCCTCACCTCTCACCCCCACCACATAACTGCCGCTGGCATTCTCCCGGACACCCTCAGTGACCACCATATGGTTGATTGTGTTCGCAAAATCCACTGTCCCAAAGACCCCCCCCCAACTTCTTCTGATCTGTTCCTTTAGATCATTGGATCTGTCTGCCCTCCATTAGGACCTGGTTACAACTGAGTAGACACCTGTATCAGCCTCCAGCACTGTTGACAAACCCTTGACTACTCAAATCTAAATTCCTCTCTATCTTGGATCATCACGCCCCTTAAGGAAAACCAGGGTCAGAGGCTCCCACCTCACCTGGATCTCTGCTGAACTGCTAGCCTTCCTGTGTGCTTGGGACTCAGCCTGGAAGGAGTACAAATCCTCAGGTTCCCCCCCTGACCTATATACCTATCATGTCTTTCGCAATGCCTGCACCAGAGCCACTAGATTAGCCAAAGCGGAGTACTTTTCCTCCACCTTCCAAAACAATAATAGACACCCCTCAAAGTTCTGGAAGGTTGTCCATGCCCTATTCTCTCCCAAGGCCCAACCTACTATTCTAGTTCTTAAGTTGAATAACTCTGCCATTACTGACCCACTCTCAGTGGCTAGCAAATTCAATACCTTCTTTACCACCTGTGCCCCTTCCCTCCTCTCATCCCCCCCTCCCCCTTCCCTCTCAATCAGCCCAATTCTCCTTCTCTCCAGTCATGCCTGATGCTGCCATAAATGCCTTTCTAGCACTCAACCCATTCAATAGTAAAAGTCCTGATGGGCTTGAACCTAAACTCCTACACCTTGCAGCCCCTGCCATTGGCCTTTCTATCTCTGTCCTTCTAAACCTCTCCTTCTCCATGGCCTTTGTCTCCAATACCTGGAAGCATGCCACAGTTATTCCCTTCCCTAAAGATTGCAGTCCTTCTATTCCTGGTAACTATTGTCTCATTTCTGTCCTCCCTACCTTCTCCAAACTCCAAGAACACTTGGTGCTATCTCAACTTTCCCCTTTCCTTGATTCTTCCTCCTTTTTCACTCTGTATGAGTCAGGATTCTGCAAAACCCACTCCACCTCTTCCTCCAACATACTGTTACCATTCTCATAAGGATGGATTAGGGCCAAATCACATCAGCCATCTTTGTTGACTTGGCCAAAGCTTTTGACAGTGTAGCCCATGTTGACCCTGTCTTAGAGGCAGGGCAGGCCCACAAGACAGCACCTGCCATGGCGCCACTAGCAGTGTCATCACTCCGGAGTCTTCCAGTACAGATTCCGCTGCCAGGGACACTGTAGGGATTCTTTCCGGGGCACCTGGGAGTGGTGGCACCATGGACGGTGCCATTTCAGGGGCTAGCACTGCGGTCGGTGCTGATTCTGTTTCTGGCACCCTGGCAGGTGCTGTCCTGTGGGCTGGACATGCCTCTAAGACAGGGTCAAGGCCTATAATTATCTGGATCCCGGCTGATGAGGAGGATGCTCAGGAGAGTTCCAGTGCCCACCCTGTGGGGTCCGGGGCCTCCCCCTTCAAGTCGGCCAGCCTGGATTCTTCAATCAGGCCTCCTCCGAGGGGCAGTCCCCTCTCTTCAAAGTCGGGGGTTAGTGGGACCTGGTCTGAACAGCAGCCCCGTTGGGGAGCCTCCCAGGTTCAGACAGGAGTTGCAGTGTGGACCTGTCCTTGCCTTCCTTTGCTTTGAGGAGGAGTCCTACAGTTGGTGGGGACAGGGGCCTTCTGGTGGACTCTGCACGGGTCCAGTCCCCCCAACTGGAGGTTCCCCCCCCAAGGACAACACCCAGTCCACCCCTCACTGGTTTGGTGCACTGTGGTGGGTGGGATAGGCAACCATCTTCAAGAGGGGTCCCTTGCATGATCCTGCAGTCCTTGCAGAGGACCTTCTCTGCTTAGCCAAGCTGTCCCTCCTTCTGTTCTTCTGCTATCGACCTCCTCCTCACCATGGTCACTTGGGGCCCGGGGGACCCATGACCTGGGAACAGTTCAGGGGTTCACCGGCTGTATTTACATGTTACCTTAGGGCCAACTCCGAGGTCCTTTTAGACCTCAGACCCCTGTATTGCCTGCCTCTGACTCAAGCTCCTCCAAGTCTTCGACTTCTTCCACTGAGAAAGAGGATGCCTCTCTCCACTTCTCAGCTATTGTGGACTTTATGTTCTACCAGCGTTTCCTGGTGGAGATGATGGAGGAACTTCACATTTCCCACTTTGCCAGATGTAACCCAGGACATGTGACACTGTTATTCCTGGGGGAATACAGTGCTGACACCTTGGTTGCACCTCCCTGACCATGGCCATTTGCGGAGGCTTCGCACGCCGCCTGGCACTGTCCCACCACCCCTTCTCCTGCCCCTAAGGACTGCATGCACTGGTACTGCACTGCAATGAGGTCTCCAGGTGCCATGCCCCACCCTACTTCAGGAGTGGAGCTCCTGGACACCACAACTGGGCATCGTAGCCCTCAGCATGACCACCCCCCCAGACACTGACTTGGCTGAGTTTGATTGATGGGGGAGAATGGTGTTCTTGTCTGCATGCCTTCTTCTGCAGATTGCCACTCATCAGGCTCACCAGCTGGACACTGCTGGGTCAGCTTCTTACAACGATGCCTGATGGTGAGGAAACCTGTCAAGCCATTCGCCTCATTGCTCAGGGCCTGGAGCTGGCAAGGCACCTCTCTAGGGCTGTGTATGATGCCAAAGAGATGGCTTCCTGGCTAATGGAAACTACAGTCTGCATTAGGTGGACTGCATGGCTTTGCCTATCGAGTTTGTCATCCTTGACCCAGCATAGGGTGCTGTCCTTACCATTCCGGCGGGGGGGGGGTCTTTTCCTGTAGGGCACAGTGTGAATTGCAAAGTCACCTTCCATCTCCCGGGTCTCAGGAGCATCAGCCAGCCCATAACCATCCTCGGGCCTCACCAGGCCCATAAAAGGCCCCTTGGTTATCCCACCGGGAGGCTGAGGGAAAAATCTTCCCCTCAGAGTTTGCCATCTTGGCACTCGGACCCATTTAGTAATGAATGGTGAAGATTAATTTGGGGAAGATATGAAAATTACATACTTACCGTAATTATTGATCTTCCCAAATATCTTTACCATTCATTATGCCCACCCTCTCTCACTATAACCAGGCGCTGTGCAGCATTATTTTCCCTCCTTTTCCTCTCCACCCTACTCCTTGGGGTGCGAGGATCGGGGGGGGGGGGATATTTCTTCCTAGGGGCAAACCCTGCTCCTTTCTCTTCCGGGCATCCTGCATTCTCTGGACAGATCTCCCTCCTTCTTTTGGTGAAGGCTGTCCACTTTTTATTGGTTGGAGGAGAATTTTACCTCAGAATCTTCTCTCATACCTTTCTTTTTTCTACAAGGGACAGAGTTGGATTGGCCTGTTTTCACTTGGCCCAGGGGCTGAATCTTCTCCCCTGTCTCTACTAGTTTCCTAGGATAAATTTCCAAACAAATTCTACTAAGCCAGTGAACAAGCCAGTGCAGCCACTGGGGTTTTGCCAGCTATTACCCTGTTGGTGGATTGTTCCATTCCTTTGTCCCTGGTTCAATAATTAACTGGAGTCCATTTCCTAATGGATGCTTCCCTACTACTGGGTTCTTCTTTGGAGACCCTCTGGTGGTTCTTCTGGGAGGGAGAGAGACCCTAGTGATACCTTTGTGTGTGTACACCCCTGAGGAGAGCGATATGTCCTGTCCCTCTTTGTTCTCCTCCTCCTTCCTCCACTTGTCTAACTGCCAGAGGCCTAAAGATTCTCCTGAGGCCTCTTCTTGGCCCAGCCGCGTCTAAAATCTCCCCTTTACAGGTGCTTGTCTACCCTTGGTCAGGTTGGACAACCTAGTCAGACTCCTTATGGGAGTTTAAAAAAAAAGAGGGGTGTGGAAGGTAGGTGTTTTCAGAGGGTACTAGGCTCCTCAGTGAAGGAGGGACTACTATGTTTCTCTCTCTCTCTCTTTTTTTCTTCTTCTTTTCCTTTTCTTTTGCTTCTTCTGACTTTTTGAACTGCACAGCATTCTGGCCACCCTACCCTCCTAGCCTATCCCTATTTTCAAATCCTTTTTGTCTGCTTTATATTTATTTTCTCCCTTCCCTCCTCTATCCTTCAGGTACCCTGGCCTTCCTCTATCCCTATCCTTTTCTCCTCTTCCTCGCCAGGCAGACAGAACTGAGGTCTGAGAGGAGTCAGTGTTGGTTACTGGCCAACCCACGAGCACCATGTAGAATGTTGACCTTCTGGGTGGTGCTGCCCCTTTGTCTGCTCCACAGCTCAGAAAAATTTAAAGAGACAGAGCTTTTTTTATTTCCTGAGCAAGGTCCTGACCTCCAGTAGGAGCCATTTAGTAATGAATGGTGAAGATATTTGGGAAGATGAATAATTATGCTAGGTACGCAACTTTCATTTTGTCCCGCTGTTGAGTGCACACCGTGGGAGCAGTTTGATGCTTTAATTTGAGCAAAACATTTATTACCAAGCTCATATCATCAAAAATTCTTCTCTCTCTCTCTCTCTCTCTCTCTCTCTCTCTTTCATTTTATTACTTTTTGTTGATAATGCCCAAATATGCATCTAATGGTGCTATGCTGAAGAAGCCCCCATTAAGCATCGGTGCCCTCTGAGAATAAAATGGCTTCCAATGACAAGCATTGCCTATGTGTCTCCTGCCTTGGACCATCTCATAACATGGACTCCTGCGATACCTACTTCTCCATGGGCAGCCGCACATTAAAAAAACATGCGTTGAAGTGGGGTTGCCTGTTCTGTACCTTCGGAGGCAGGCTTCAGACCAGGAAGTTAAAAGAGCAGAGACTGGGCCATTACC
Organism: Neoceratodus forsteri; assembly: GCA_016271365.2. Taxonomy (NCBI): domain Eukaryota; kingdom Metazoa; phylum Chordata; order Ceratodontiformes; family Ceratodontidae; genus Neoceratodus; species Neoceratodus forsteri. The sequence goes on from CM057451.1 coordinate 247,131,076, forward strand.
CATGGCCACTTCTAGGACCCTCTGGTTATCTGGAAGTACAGGGTTCTCCTCGACCTCACTATGCTGAGGCATTGGAGACCCTGGTGGCTATGTACTATACTGTGTTCTTGCCTTGACCTGTAATTTAATTTTGCCTGTGTACTAATCTCCTGTACCCCTTAAACCCTGTGAACACTGTACAGACTGCACTACTTATAATGGGCATATTTGTCAAAGATGAATATGCCCATTATAGTTGATGGATGCTATACCCAATTGCAAGGTTCCTTGTTTGTATAGAGGCACTACACATTCTTAGCAACATCTCATGCCACATCGTTTTAACTCTCTGAACATACTACCCAGATTCCGTGTTAAGTAAGTAAACTGTAATTATTAATTAACACACAATTAAATTAGTTTAACTTCAGATTAGCAATTAATAGCTTAAATCGAAATGTTAAAAATGTTAACATGTTACTGTGCGTAGTGGCGCTACAAGGCGCCATTCCTACTTGAGCTTGAAATATTCTGTGATCTGTATTTACACAGTTCTCTGTCGGCAGTAAGGTTTCCAAGTGGTTTCCACCTTCTGCAGTAGATCCTAGTCAGGTAATAGTATCTCATGCTGCTCCATTGCCCTGCGCAATGGCAAGATAGTGGTGCAAATGTCCGACAGCTTAACCATGACCTCGACTTGCTCCTCTTCCATGTCTTCTGGGTCTTCCTCAGTAACATCACTGGCCTTTGAACCAATCACTGTTGCAATGTCATCCTCTGGTTCTGGAGGCTGTCATTCTCACCAAGCTGGCAAAGGTCATGCAGTTCCTCCTCTGTTAACCCATCAGGAGCTGTCACTTCAGGTAGAGGTTCATTTAATTGTTGTTCTGGTGTAGTGCCCTCTGCTTCAGTTGTAAAGCCACCCTTATGGAAACAGTTCTTTATTGTTTGCTGGGTGACTAGATCCCAGGAAAGTTTTAGCAAGCATATGGCATCGAGAACATTGATTTTTTTCATACATTCTGCAACACTAATGTGTGGGTTTGAGTCTATTTCTGCAATGACACGTTCCCTCATGGACCTGACGTAGTGCTGCTTAGTGCTGTAAATTATCCCCATGTCCAGAGGTTGAAGCAGGCATGTTGTGTTTGCAGGAAAAAAGCAGAGACTTATGTTTCCCAAGCCAGCAACTTGTGGGTGTCCAGAAAAATTATCCAAAGTGAGAATGATCTTTTGACCACGCAACCACCTGTCCCATGCCAACAGCCACTCAGAGAAGATGTCTCCAGTCATCTAGGAGGATTGATTAGCCTTGTAAAAGACTGGAAGGTGGCGCACCCCATGGAAGCACCTTGTGTTTTTACCTTTCCCCACAGCTAGGGGCTCCAACTTTTCCAAGCTGTCCATATTACGGCACAGCATGACAAACAGTCTCTCTCTTTTGGTTTTTTCTGTCCAAGCACTGTGTCACTCTTGAAGGCGAGAGTTCTGACATCTACACATCGATAAAATAACCCAGTCTCATTGCAATTAAAAATGTTTTTAGCCTTGTACCCCTCAAGAAGCCCTATCAAAACATTCTTTAGCCACTGCTCTGCACTGCTGGAGTCCAAGTTAAGCTTCTCACCCTGAGCACGTCAGAAGCCTATGTTATTTCTTGATTTCCAGCACTGGAGGCACCCCTCCGAAGGGTTAAAGTCATTTCTCCCCAGAGCCATGGCTAACTGTTTTGCCTTTTGGGGAAGCAGTGATCCACTTATAAGTGCTTCTCGTCCGTAGGCATTACTGAACCAACGCAAAAGAGCCTCCTCCACCTCACCATCTTTCCCATCTTTCTTTCATGTTTGCTTGGGATTTGAATTTTTATGTCATTCGTCAAATAGCTGATCTTCCCTTGTCAATCTTCACCATTCATTACTGCTTGGGTTAAGCCGGAGGCGCGCACCCGTACGGGAGTTTTTTTTTTTGAGTTGGCTCCAGCGGCGCCGCCCTCGGAGCGACATACTGGCGTCATAAGCGAGGGGCTATCATAGGTGCCGCATAGACTCTCCTCATTCAGTTCTGTTTCTCCCGCCGTCAGCGCTGCACCTGCTGCGCTGAGTGAAATAGTTTAACGGTTCCTCGTAATCCTTCAAGACTCCTCGTTTTTCCTCAGTGTCTCCTCAACCGTATACGGTAAGATCGTTCTTATTTTTCTATCAGCGGCGCTGGAGTTTATTGCTGTTTTTTGCCTTATTTAGTTCGCATCATGTCAGGTTAAGGAGCAAAGCGTGAAGTCGGCGGGCCGTGCTCCTATCGCCGGTGCTCCTGTGGCGGCATTTCTCCATCTTGGACCGGCATGATGTCTGTCTCCGCTGCCTGGGACCCAACCACGACATGGACGTGTGCGACGCTGTTTTCCATGGACGTTGTGTCCTTGAAGTCATCAGGTTCAAGATCGGCAAGGCCCTGCCGACCTTCGGGGGATGGCGTCGCTCCAGGGATTCCCAGGTAAGGTCTCTAGGCCCTTCCTCGGGTCCCCTCCCGGGCCTATACGGTCCGTGGAGGAGGAGGCTTCCTCCTCTTCTCTTGTCGAAGAGGAAGCTTCTCTCGCGGTGTCGGAGGAACGTCGTGGTCCCTCCCGGGGCCGCGACAGGGACACCGCCTCGGCAGTCACCTCCTCGGAGGTGCAGGCTCCCCCAGTGTCGAGGCCCACGGCTGCTGGGCCCGGCACTGGTGGACCCTCGACGCCGCATTCTGGTGCGGTGATCGATATGGCGCCGTCGGTGGCGCCGCCAGGCCGGTTTGCACTCTCGGCGGCGCGTGGGTTGGGTTCCAACGCCCGGGCGGCGCCGGGGCCTAACTGACACCGCCAGGGAGCTGGGGCCGGGCTCAGGCGGTTGCGGTGGGCCAGGGTCGTCCGCGCTGTCTCTGGCACCAGCGCCGTTTGCGGCACCGTTTCTCCGGGGACCCCCGGGGTTGCCAGCATCGAGGTTCAGCTGGTCTCTTCCTCTTCGGAGGTCGATGACTTGGACGTGGACCCATCCTGGCACCCCGACTCTTCGGAGTCGGGCTCCCCGTTGGCACGTGGTGCTGCGTGGCACAGCAGGCCCCTCCCGCTGTCCCCGCTCCGTCCTCCACTGAGGGCCCTCAGGCTAGGTGGCCCCGATCCCGGGGCGATGGGATGGGGACGGAGGGGGCTCTCCCCTGGGACCCATGACAGCTACCCTTCCGGGTGCTGTTACCGCCTCTCGGGTGGGAGAGCAGCTGGAGTCGAGGAGGAGGCGCTCTCGGAGTCCGAGGGTCAGCGGGGGCCGGTCGTCGCGGTCTCTGCTGGCACCCTTTGGAGGGTGGCTGGGGCCGTGGCGCTGAGCCCGCCTTCCCCTCTTGGGCCCCGGGGTCCCCTCCGGTGGCGTTGCTGCGGACTGCCCTTCTGGATCCATGCAGTCCCAGGTTCGTCACAGGGGAGGATCCCCTCCTGGGCTCTTCCAGGTTTCGCATCCCCAGGGTTTCGTTTTGCGACCTGGTCTGTTGTCCGGAATCCCGCCAGCTTGGGCTCCGTTCTCTGGATTTCAGAGCCCTAGCAGAGGTCAGTTGCCTTTTCATAGGTGCCCATCTCCAGTACCTCTGCAGCCACCCCCCGCTCTTCCAGGCCATGTCGGTCCTACGGGTCCGTTATCCTGGGAGCAGTTCAGAGGTTCTGCGGCGGCCTTCCCCTCATATGTTAGGTATATGCATGAGCGGGTCTTTCGCCTCTCCCCACCGCCGCAGGAATCTTCTGGACACTCGAGCTCTCCATCATCCTCATCTCCCTCCTCTGAGGGAGAGGAACCCCTCGCTCATATCTCCTCCGATGCTGATTTCTCTGAATATCAGCGATTCCTTTCGAGGATGGTGAGGGATCTTTGAATCTCCTACGTTAGGCAAGACAATACCGAATGGGAGACGCGGGAATTCCTTGGATTCAGTGCCCAGCACCTGGTGGTACCTTCCTGGCCTATCCACTTCCAGAAGGCGTCTATCCGTTCCTGGCAGTCGCCAGACGCCCCTTCTCCAGCCCCGGCAGACTGTCGACGAAGGTATTGTGCCCCTTCGGAATCCCTTGGTATCCTTCCCAACCCATCCTCGGGTTTGGTATACCTAGAGACTCCTTCCGGGCGCTGCTGCCTGGCGCACGACCGTCCACCGGATTCGGATTCCCTACACTTCGACCGGTGGGGGCGAAGAGTGTTCTCTTCCTCTCGTGCGATGGCTTGCATTGCGTCACATCAGGCTCACCACGCTGCCTACAGTAGGCATCTGTGGTCGATGCTCTCTCAGCTCTTAGCATCAATGCCTGATACGGAGCAAACCAGACAGGCTATTGCCCTCTCCGCTATAGGCCTGGAGTTGGCAAGACACCAAGCAAGGGCATCTTATGACGCCAATGAGGTGGCTTCCAGGCTTGCGGGGACAGCGATCTGCATTAGGCGGACGGCATGGCTTCGTCTATCAAGGTTGTCACCCCTGGCCCGGCGTAGGGTGATTCGCTCCGCCTTCCGGGGGACCCGTCTCTTTTCCTCCAGAGCTAGGAGACTTCTGCAGGGGCTTCCTCCATCTCCCCGTCCTCGGGGGACACCTCCTAGCTCTTCTCCAACATAGGCTTTTCTCTGGATTAGCCCTGGGTCTTCCCCTTCTGTTTCTCACCAGCAGGAAGCTGGGGGTCTTGTTCCCTCAGGGTTCTACCCCCCCTTTTTGGGGGGGGGGCTTGGTACTCACCCAAGCAGTAATGAGTGGTGAAGATTGACAAGGGAAGATATGAAAATTACGTACCTACCATAATTCTTGATCTTCTCTTGTATCTTCACCATTCATTACTGATACCCACCCACCTTCCCCTCAGTGGCCTCCTTCTGTGGCGTCTGCCCCTCCCGTCTCGTTCCTCTTCCTTCCCTTGGCCTTTATGCCAAAAAAAAAAAAAACAATTTCTGTTTTCCATTCTTAGTGAATGGATCCCCTTTTTTCCTCAAGGTAAAGAGGAACGAGCATGGTTGTACTTTCTCTAATTCTGAGGGAACTCTTTCTGACCGCACTTAGGGTGCGATTCCTAAATACCTTCTTAGGTTATGTAGTTTTCCAGCTTAAGAGGCCATGTTCTGACGCGGCCTCGGCAAAATTTAGAATCCCCCTGGCAGGTATTATTTTGAGCTCTTCCAGCTGCTGATTGAACTTGTCAGCTCTGAGCATCTGCTTGCCTTGCCTTAGGGAGTCTGATTGAGTTCCACTCTATCTTTCATACAAACTGCCTTCAAGAAGGCATAGTCTTTCCCATACACTGCTGTGTTAGCACTTAACAAGGTGCTAAGGGACTTAGTCCCCTTCCTGGGTGGGCGCTCTTCCCAGAACAGGTTCTGCCCGGGCAGTCTAAGAGCCCTCAGCTAGGATGTAGGGACTTGGCATGTTGAGAGTTCAGAGATGTTGCCATCATTCGAATCTGTTCAGGTGGTTCGGTTGAACCTCCTCTTAGTCCTAGCAACTGGGATTCTTGCTCCCTTGTTAGTCTCGAGCCTGTAAGCCTCTCAACCAATGCTCGATGGGCACTGTTCCCCCTCTCAACATACCTCTTATTCTTCTTCTTCTACTTTCCCTTTCCTTCTCTCTGTTCCTCCCCTAGAGCCGCCCCGGAAAGGAGGCCCTGCGGTCCCTTAGGGTAGGAATTCTCTCTCCTCTGTCTATTCTCTACCGGCTTATTCCTTTTTCAGTTTATATCCTTTCCTTTTTCTATCCCTCGGCTCTCTTGCCTCTCTTCCCTTTTTTCTTACCCTTTATTTTTGCCTCTCCGGCTACCAGAACTGAGATAGAGGAGGAGTCTGGCACCTACGGCCACCCGCCGCATGACGCAGTACTCACGCCGGAGGCGCGTTGGAACCGACCCCAAAAAAAAAACCTCCCGTAGCGGGTGCACGCCTCCGGCTTAACCCAAGCAGTAATGAATGGTGAAGATACAAGAGAAGATCAAGAATTACGGTAGGTACGTAATTTTCATATCCCGTTGTTTGAAGAGGTCGGCAACAGTGGATTTTGGAAGGCTTAGATGCTGAGCCAGGTCATGCTGGCTCATCTTTGGAAGCTGAGCTATTCGTGTTAGCACCTCGATTTTCTGGCCCAACAACATTGCGTTTCTCTTCCCCGACATGACTGCAATACACAAAGACAGTATCTGTTTGAAACTGGCAGAGCAGGCAAGTTATAGTAGGTGCTAATTGTTAACTGCTCTTAAACAGTACTGAGCGGGTCTGTAGGTGCGAATCACAATCACAACCAATTAACAAGTTTTACATGTATTAGAAACTGCAGTCAGCAGTCGCAAATTGCCCGATATAGCAGGTGCCACTGAATCACAATAAATGGAGGTTTTAATTAAGGATTCTATGCAACTGGAATGTGGTTTTCATGATTTGCCTGAATTAACCGATTGCCTGCATTAACCGCGCTCGAAATAAGTGGTGGGGACTGTATCCTTATCTTAAATCTATTTGGCTAGTATGTTTAGGTAATACATATGTTCTGACTCTGTATAAATCTATATTATATGTATTTTGTGTAATTAATTCCAGGTTGCCCCTGAAAAAGGGACTCTTTGCTCCAGTGTGCCTACCTCGTTAACAAAATTCAATAAATAAATAAATGTCTGGTTGATAGTCGACTCCTTCCGAATGGTCCACTAAGACCCTGCCACAGTCTGCTCACCCTCAGCAGCAGATGTCCCTAGTACTGGACCAAGAGCCTGTGGCTTTGTCCTTGCTGAAGGACACCTCAACTCCAGTCTCTGGTGCTGCTTATGCTGGTGCTGTCCTGGTTCTTGGGGGTGATACTACGAATGGCGCTGGAGGTGGCACTGAGCTCTCTGCAGACATCATTACTATCAAGGCCTCAGTGCCAGCATCAGTCCTGATGCTGATGTTGATCTGGAGTCTGTCCCTAAGCACAGTGTCGCCAGCGACACATAAGGAAGGGGACGACACCAGGCCTGATATCAGTGTCAGTGCTGGTACCTGGGATGGGCCTGGTACTGTGCTCAGTGTCAATAGGAGCACTTCCCTGGAGCACGTCCCTGACCACGATGCCATCTTCAGCACAATGGAAAGGGATGGTGCCAGGATTGATGTCAATGTCTGTGCCACATCTGATATCGAGGATGGTGATGGAGTCAGCTCTGAGAAGTGACTCAGTGTTGAGCCTGTTGACCACTCTAAAGGTGTTAGCTCGGAGCAGAACAATATGCATGACACTGGGTTCTCCCCAGGACTGTTCTCCAATGTTGATTCAGGTGATCGACAAGGCCTCCCACAAAAGCCCACTCCACAGCAGGAGTCCCATGCCCACCCAGGGCCAGTTCCCCACAGCCACCACTCTGGAGCCTTTGCTCAATCCTCCCCGAGGGTCAGGGTGTAACCAGAGGCACACAGCCTAGACTGAGGCCTAGAAGACCAGGAACCTCAGCCACTGGCACCCTTAGAGAAGCTGTGGCTTATATCTGAAAGGCTTCCCACATTCTTCAACTCTCCAGGGCCTTTGAAGTGGGACCAGTACCAGCTGTGGGCCAGCACCATGGAGCAGTGCCACAGGTAGGTAGGCAGGGCTCAGTTCTAGGCTCCTTCTCTGGTACCAGGCCCTTCACCTCCTCTCCATTAGCATCCTTGGTTGAGGATAATGAATCATCCCTCCACTTGGCTACCTCTGCTGATTACATTCTCTATCAGCAATTTGTGGTGGAGATGCTTCAGGCATCGGACCTCCCTGCTTTCACAAGCAGGAATGTTGTCACCTTGCCATTGGGACACATAGGAGTTTCTTATACTAACACTGCATTATTCTACATGGCCCAGAGCCATGGATGAGGCACCCAGAGTGTTATGGAGACATCACTTCACTGTTCCTCCCATCCCCCAGGACATCCACATGCAGTATTTCACACCCACTGAGTCTACAGGAGACATACCTCCTCCCACATTGGGCTTCAGGTACTGCAGACCTAGACAGCACAGCAGCACTCTTAACATGACTGATCTCCTAGTACAGACTTAGTTTAGTTTTTAATTCACACAAAAACCTTCAGGCAGGTTCCTATTTACAAAGAACTCAGAGTCAGATATAGGCATTAAATGCACTGAGTTCAGTTCTTTGGTGAAGGAGGCTTTTACCTTGGCATGCTGTCTTATGTGCTTTGTTGCACACCAAGCCCACATTGTAGCCTACAGTCGCTGTATGTGGTTACAACAGTATACTCTGCTAGCTGCTATGCTGCAGAGTGACTTAGCCAGACAAGCCGCCCATAAATCTTTCTACTCTGAGCCTACAAATGGCATGGCACCAAGCGCAGACATCTTACGACACCAAAGAGGTGTCTTCCAGGCCTGTAAGAATCGCAGTCTGTATCAGATGGACGGCATGAATTCACCTGTCCTGGTTAGTGCCGTTGGGCCCAATGGAAGGTGTTGAACTCGCACAACCAGGAGATTACTTCTCCTCCCAATTGGTCAAGTAGAAGCCTTTCAGGGAAGGCAAAAAGGACTGTGCACACACCAACTGGATAAGAAAGAAAGGGTTTTTATTTCTTAAGGTTCACCAACTGCATGATAACACTGTGCTAACCCTCAAATAAAAAAACTTTTATTTCTTATCCAGTTGGTGTATACGGTTCTTTTTGCCTGACTACATAATGGACAAATCCTTGTGTGGTTTTGGCCGCAACACCTTTAGAGGAGCGGGTGTGCTCTTTTTTACTTAGCTTTCAGGGGACCCTCCTGCTCCTGCACTACAGGAACAATGGCCTGGATCTGACCAGTCAAAGAGCTCGCCGGATTTGCAGGTGCCCCCTCCTTCAGGTGTTCTCCTCCACTCAGAGGGGCTGAGTGTATATTGTATCTTCAGGTTGACTCAGCTCCTCCATCGTGTATAGGAAAAGCTTGGTACTCTGACCCATAAGTGGGGCTCAGTGGAGAAGACTGATTCTGGGAAAGATGTAAAAGTTACATACTTACTCTAACTTGTGATCTTCTAGGACATCTTCTCCACCGAGTACCAGGACCAGCCCACCATACCCCTCTCTGGTAGAGCCAAGGCCTCTGAGCAGCTCACCTAGATCATGTCAGGGCATGGTGATTATAGGGAGTCTGTCACTCTCACCACTTTTTCTTCTTCTCTCCCTTTGCAACTCAGGCTTCTGAAAAAAAAAAATACAAAAGCAGAAAAAGAAAAAAAAAATGTTTTATTATTTCCTGCCCAGTGTATATCCCCACTGCCTTGGGTGTATTCCTGTTAGTTGCTAAATGCAGCCTTGCACCCCCTGGGTGTTTCACTCAGTTCTAACTCCACTTGATAGTAGCCCTGTCTATAGTCTTGTGCTCTGTAAGCAGCAGATTGAATTTTGGAGCAACCGGCTCCATCTCTAGGGTTAATCCAAGTGTTGACTTGCAGGAAGGAGATGTGGGCTGGTAGCTGGTGTATTGCTGCTGTATGTTTCCTTCATCTACATAATCTCCAGCATCTTTTCTTCTCAGCTTTGAGTCCTGCTGTGCCCTGACAGTGGGATACTTGCTGCCCAGCATGTCCAGGAAAGTTGGAAGAAATAATAAGTGAGAATGACACTTTTTCTGCCCCCTTCCTTTTAGTAGCCTTAACGGCTCTATGGTGTCACATCCACCAGTAATTTTATTTTTGCTTCTGCCCCATCCCAACTTACTGAGGATGGTAATTTGTCTATTAAAAAAAAACAGATATAAACCCTTCTGCCTGGTTGAATGATGCCATCTGCAGTCTTAATAGCTCCTTTATCTTGGAGTGGGTCTGGTACATATTACCTATGCCAGCTTAAAAGAGAATCTTGCCCTGGGCTGCCCTTCTTTTTACTTACTAGCCAGAGCCTGTATGCACAGAGGGTTGATGTTTTTTTCACACTGCTTTCTAAGCCAGCCTGACAGCTGCCTGCAGGCTGTGGGTTTCTTTTTTGAGGCTTTGGCTTATATACTCGGACCGCCTATGTTGCTTTTCTGTCCACCATAGGTGTGCCCTCACCAGTCTCTATCTGTAGAGTTAGTATACATGTTTTATTTATAGTTTCGTTTCACTCCCTACAGTATAGCCTTGTTTCAATCCCTTTCAGCTGTTTTTCCACAAGCCCCAGCTTGTTTTTCTCCCACTTTAGCTTCTTTCCTGGTAAACAGAGCTGAGGTAGGTGACAACCCCAGCCAGGTTATTGGCAGGTTCGAGGCACCACACAGTATTGTGCAGGTGTTTAGTAAGTAGCCATTGCCAGCCCACTGGCCTAAAGATTTGCTACTGTGGGGTCCTGTTGCCTCTGGCTTAGACCCATATGTGGTACTCAGTGGAGAAAATATTCTGGAGATCGCCAGTTTCATTAAGTATACAACTTTTATTTAGGGATAGGCTGACTAAACTGTACACTCTGGAAAGCATGACAGGAGTGTTAAAAATTATGTTCCTAGTAAGCAGTAAAAGTTGAAGAAATTATGACCATGAAAGCACATACTGAGGTGGACACCTGCGGTTTAAGCCATTTCTCATTATGTTTTACAGCAAGCTACAGAAGAGCTAAATGCGGTGATGCCAGTCCTGCAGCAAGCAGTTTTTGCACTTGATGCCCTGGACAAAGCTGACATCTCAGAAATAAGGTTAGGCCTTCTAAGCTCTTGTTGGAATAGTTAGAATCTGACAAATGTAACTCTGAGGCTTGAATACAGTTCTGGAATGTTGCACTAGGCTGATATTATAGCCAAACTTTCAGCAACAAACATTACGCTGAGCTTGCATTTGTCACACAGAACTTACATGTTTAGAAGATTTATTGGCCAGCCACAGCAGGAGTTGTGTGGGTGATGTGAACAAATGAATACTTTATGCAGCCTCAGTATACAGTCAACTTTCTGAATCAGAACATATAAATTATACCAGCAGAAGAAGGCCTTACAGTTTATCAAGTCTGCCTGATGCAGAGCCCATGTATCCTTCTTTACATGTCGCTCTGCCCCATCCTTCTCTACCCAGACACTCTTACCCTCCTTTTTACTTAATCCCAACCCCTCTTGAAGCTATCAACAATTTTATTGCCTACCCTGTTTTCTGCTAGCCTATTCTACCCCTCCACTACGCTCTCTATGAAGAAGTGCTTGTTAGCTCCTTCTGGAACTTGCCCCCAGCCAGTCTGTAACTCTTTGCCCTTGCATTTTTGTTTTCACTGGTCCTGAAAAGCTCACATGGCTCTACCTTGTTAATGCCCTTGAGATACTAAAAAGTCTTTGTCATGTCCCCTCATTCTCTTCTGTCCTTGAGCGAGTACGTATTCAGGTTTTCCAACCTGTGCTCATACAAGAGCCCTTGCTGCCCCTGAGTCATTTTTGTGCCCTTCTCAGTACTGCCTCCAGCTTTTAAATGTCCTTTTTGTAATAGGGGTTCCAGAACTGTACATGGCACTCCAGGTGTGGTCACACAGTGAACTGTACAGAGGTAGTATAATCTCTTTTCTTCTGCCAGTGAACACTCTACTTATGCAACCCAGTCTCCTGTTAACCCTCGCTGCTGCCTTACTGCATTTCATAGAGGTGTTACAGAAACATAGAATTTGACAGTAGATAAGGACGGCCTGGCCAACCCCACCTGCCCATTTCTCTACCTACTGCATAAACTCCAGATCCTAATTGAGCTGCAGCTTACCTTTTCCTTCCTACCATTAGGGTTGTCTTCTGTCTATCCCATCCATTCTTGAATTCACCTATAGTTTTTGCTCCTACAACGTCTGCAGGGAGGCTGTTCCATGCATCCACCACCCTTTCCGTGAAAAAATACTTCCTCACATTGTCCCTGAGTCTTCCCACCTATAGCCTCATGCTGTGACCCCTTGTTCTTGCACATCACTTTTTCTTAAATATTCTGTCCTCTTGAACTTTATTTATTCCCTTGAGGTACTTGAATGTCTATATCATATCCCCCTCTCCCTCCTGTCCTCCAGGGCATACATATTGAAGTCTTTCAGTTTCTCCTCATATGGTTTCTGGTGTAGTCCTTGCACCATTTTTGTTGCCCTCCTCTGGACTGCCTCTACTCTGTCTATTTCCTTACGGAGATGTGGTCTTCAGAACTGAACACAGTACTCTAGATGATGTCTCACCAATTGTCTGTACAGTGGTATAACCACTTCCTGTTTTCTACTGGTGATACCTCTTCCTGTGCACCACAGGATCCATTCGGCTTTCCTCACTGCCCTCTCACATTGCTTGGCTACCATTAGGTCATCTGTTATGACTACCCCGAGGTCCCCTTCTAGTTTGGTAATTGTCAGTACCTCCCGCCCACCTATCGTGTATTCCTCTTCTGGGTTTTTGTGCCCCAAGTTGCATGATTTTGCACTTCTTTGCATTGAATCTAAGCATTCACACTCTTGACCACTCCTCCAACTTGTCTAGGTCTCTTCTCACTCTCTCTAACCCCCCCCCCCCAACTTATCTAGGTCTCTTCTCATTCTCTCCAACCTCCACCCCGCCGGAGTGTCAATCCTATTGCAGATCTTAGTGTTGTCCGCAAGAGGCATGCCTTCTCTTCTAGCCCCTCCACAGTGTTGCTTGTGAAGACATTAAAGAGGACAGGCTCCAGCACTGAACTCTGTGGCACACCCCCCCCCCAATTGAACTCTGTTTAGAACCACCCTCTTATTGCTCAGCCAATTTCTGACCCAGTTTACCATCTTGGGACCCACTCGCAGACTGCCCAACTTGTTTACTAACCTCTTGTGTGGGACAGTGTCAAATGCCTTACTAAAATCAAGGTAGGTCTTGTCTACCACCCATCCCTGATCAACTACCATGGTCACCCAGTCAAAGAAATCTATTAGATTTGTTTGACAAGATCTTCCTGCTGTAAAACCATGTTGCCTTGGGTCTTATGCACCGCTGGCCTCAAGACATACCACGATCCTTTCCTTTGACAATGATTCCGTTATTTTCCCCACCACTGAAGTCAAACTGACTGGCCTGTAATTTCCAGTCTCCACCTTAGTCCCACTTTTGTGAAGAGGTATCACATTCGCTCTCCTCCAGTGATCTGTGTAACAGGGCTGTCAGTGGTGTCACTAGCACCTCTCTGAGGTATTTTAATATTCTGGGATGTATCCCATCCAGCCCCATTGCCTTGTCCATTTTCAGTTTCGAGAGTTCCTTTAGGACTCTCTACTCCATGAATGGACTGGTGTTCACCTCTCTTCCCTGCACGTTTCTACTGCTTAATTGTGGTCCCTCCCCTTCCCCTTCCTTTGTGACTACTGAGCAGAAGTATTCATTCAGGTTTTCAGCTTTTTCTATGTCCCCTCAGCAAACTGACCCCTCCTTTATTTAGCCTTATAATCCCTCCATTGGTCTTTTTTCTTTCACTAATATACCTAAAGAAGGTTTTGTCTCCCTCTTTTACTGTCTGGGCTATTCTTTCCTCTGTTTGCACCTTTGCGCTCCTGACTGCTTGCCCCACCTCCCTCTGCTTTGCCTGATACAGTTCCCTGTCTTCCTCCTTCTATGTGTTTCCTTGTACTTCCTGAATGCCAGTTTTTTTCTCTCTAACCTTCCCTGCCACTTCTTTTGAAAACCATAGTGTGTTTTTTTTTTCTTTCTGTTTGCTTTGTTAAGTTGCTTTTAGGGATGGGAGAGCCTGAAAAGGTTACGAGGTTCTGATAAAGCAAAAAAAAAAAAGTTTGGTTCCTTATCTGAACCTTTTATGACCTTTATTGTTTTATGGTAACCGTATGTTAAAAAATCATTTTAAACTGCTTTCAATCATCGTATCTCTAGAAAACAAGCATTTGTTAATGCTGAATGTTGTCTTGCTGGTGTTGGCACTGGTAGTGAAGAAGTTAGAGAGATGCATAATAGGAATGGCAGTGAAGTATGGAACCGACGTCAACCCCACCCCCATCTTGTAGAGACTGACAGGCATTGAGGTGTGCCTTTGGGTCTTCGGCCATAATGCTCATTCCATTTCACCTCACCCTACCCTGCAGACTCTGACAAGTGTTGCGTTGTGCCTTGGGGTCATCAGGCCTTAACGCTCACCCCATTCCATAAGGAAATAAGTTGAGATGGGTGCAGTATAGGAGAATGGGGTGAACTTTGGGGCTGAAGAGTCCAAGGTGCACCTTGATGCCTGTCACTGGCTGCAGGATGAGGGTGGAATGGCGGGAGCATTACAGCCGACAGTCCCAAGTCACACCCCTGATGCCTGGCAGTCTCTACAGGGTGGGACGTTATGGTTAGAAACCCTAACACCCCGGGTATTTGTCGGTATTTGCACTCCAGATTTTCAACATGGCCTTTTTTGTGAACCCACCTCATGAAAGCATTTGGGACCTTTAATCTGTCCCAAATGTTGATTTCCCACAGCAACCACGCTATTGTGCGCCAGTTCTGTGAAAACATTTCAGGCAGGATTGTGAAAAATGACAGCTGTACTATTCATAAGGAGGTGTGCAAAAATGGTAATGTTGAAAATGTGGAGTGAAAATATTAAAAATTCTTGAAGTTACGAGAGTGCGTGGAAACTGTGCAATGCACACTCATAACATAGACATTTTGTTGAATTTTGTCACCAAATTTTCAGCATAGGCATTTTGGGATCTCTGCTCATGAACAGTGTTACTGTGATTTTCTTAATCTGTCCCGAACATTGATTTCCCACAACAACTGTGCAACTGTGCGCTAGATGTGCGAAAACACATTTTGGGCAAGATGTGAAAAATGACAACTGCACTGTTCACAAGGAGGTGTGAAAAAATGGCAGTGTTGAAAATCTGGAGTGAAAATATTAAAATTTCTCGCACTTACGAGCATGCATGGAAACTGCGCAATGCACGTTCGTAACACAGTCATTTTTTGGAATTTTTTCACCAAATTTGCAACATAGGCTTTTTGGGAGTCCTCCTCAAGAACAGTTATACTGTCGTATTGTTAATCGGTCCCAAAAAGTGATTCTGTGCAGTGACCATGAAATCACCTTTCAGGACCGAATAATGACATGACAGCAACTGAGTTCATGAGGTGGGGTCCCAAGAACCCCATGTTGAAAATTTGGAGCCCAAGGCTGCAACAATGGCCGAGATATCCCCCTAAGTTGAACTCCCTCCTCCCTCCCCCATTGATGCCATTATACAGCTTACCAGCATTTCTTCAGTTTGCGGTCAGCTTTGAAAAGTGCAGACATGTTCCCGCTCCACCGAAGATCATCACGGGCTCTGGGTAAGTATGGGGTGATGGAGGAATGAGGAGAGAGGGCAATGCAGAGGAAATGGGTGCGGGTTGGGGAGGTCATCGAGACTACTAGGGATCATTTTCTGTTTTACAGGTTAAAAAAAAATATACATCGCGGAAGGTTTTTTTTTACAGGTTGTCTTGGCTTTTTACTGGGCTGGGCTTCAGTGTGCCACCTGTGTTTTGGAGGAGGGACTGGAGAACTGACGGGGACTGGGCACCCTGTCAGCACAGAAAACGTGTCTATGTTTGGGGAGTGCATGATGCCAAAGGAGTGTTGGGCACCTCCCTTGGCAGACAAATTAAAATAGGGGACATTATGCCGATGGGGATTGGGCTCCTCCGTCGGCAAATTAACTGGGGAGAGGGCATGCCCGAAGAGAGGATTGGGCACCCCTGACATCAGCTTTCAGGCAGGACTGTGAGAGGCGGATGGCAACAGCCGCCGCCATGTTTATTGAAATGTTACACCAGGCACGGCATGCCCTGCAATGACGGGTTGCTCCCTCATTGCAACAGTGAAATTGTTTCAAGTTGGTGGCATGCTTTTGCAGCGCTGTTATAGACAGCGTGCTATTTCATGGTGCCACAGAGCCCAGCCCAAAAAGCAGCTTTCATTGTCTACAACATGACTACAATTCCAAAACCTGCTACTCCAAGGTACCACAATATGTTGTTTGTGCTTGCACGCAAGACAACATAAAAAACAATTAAACCACTGTTTAGAAGTAGAAAATGCTCACTAATCACTCTTCTGATCTTTCTGGACATAAAGTCTCCACCACTCATTCACACTGATGGGATATACGCCAGAGGCGCTAGGACCCAGCGGGAGCAAACTTTTTGCAAGAGGGCCGGCACCAGAGGTGGAGCCATGAGGAGCGGCGCTGCAAGCCTCGGCTCGTGCAGCATTGACTATCTCGCCATCGACTCTCCAACCACCTCAGTTTCTTTTTTCCCGCCGTTAAGTGCACTTCAGTGACGACGTCGCTCGCCCGCCGGGAGTCAAACTTCAAACTAGCAGCATAGTTTTCAGTTTATTGTTTTGTAATATATCTACAAATAAGTACTGCTTACTTTTAATATTTTCTTATTAAGAAAAAGAAGTCTTCAGCCCGCCATTGACGGAGTCGACCATGAGCAGGCCAGGTGATGGTAGGGAGACTTCATATGAAAGCTGTTCAGTCAGCAGGGCTGGGTCCAGTCTGCCACCCTCTCCTGAGGGAGGGTCTGACAATGGACAGTCTGATGCCCGGGGGAATGGGCAGTCCCCCCGGAAGCGTCAAAGAAGACGGTTGCACTCTCGGCACCATTAGACCTCGAGCTCTTCTTCGGCCCGCAGCTCTAAAAAGAGAAATCATCACTCTAGGTCGCCTTCTGGTATGTCTGCGCATTGTCGGTCGGTTGTTGGGGTCAGATACCAGTCTTCTCCTCCGGAGTCGCTGGTTTCTGTTGCCAGTGACCGACCTCTTCGACATTGGAGCCCTTCCCCGCCTACTGAAAGGGCTTCTGATGAGCAGTTTCATCAGTGGGCCACTCTTATGGAGCAATGGGCTCGGAGGTAGGTCCAACTGCCTGACCCGGTCACTCCGAGGCCTTGGGGCCCTTTGGGGGAGTGGGAAGGGCGGTTGGACCTTCCTAGTCATGCAGCGCCATCTTCGGTGCTGTTGACTCCGCAGTCAGATGTTCCCCCCCTCCCACACGGCTGCGGCACAGGGGGCCACATCGATGCCTTTATCTCCTGGTATTCTTCCTCCTTTTTCTTCAAATCAGAGTTTTCAAGGCCCTGGATTGCTTTTGGCACCGTCGGGATCTCTCTCGGTGTCGATGGGTCTCTCGGCACCATCCTCGACGCCAGTGCGCTTGTCGGTGCTGTCCTCAGTGCCATTGGGGTTGTCCGCACCGTCCTCGGCATCAGTGCGCCTGTCAATGCTGTGGGCTCTGTTGGCACTGTGTGCTGGGTTGTTTCTGATGGCACTGTCTCCCTTGCCTTTGGCGCTGTGTTCTTCGGCGCCGAGGCTTGGTGTGCTGCTGTCCAGCCTTCAGGGTTTTTTTGACTCCGAATCCTTTTTCTTCTTCGTTTCCTACTGATTTTCACTCCTTTCCTGTCCATACAGTCCCCCCAGGGTTGTCAGGGGACAATATTGAGCCTGACCCAGATCTTCGACTGGGTGATGATGTTGAAGGAGTAGGGATCAATCCTGCCGCAGAGCCTGTAGTTGAAGACCTGTCATTTAAGTCTCTGCTGAAAAATTTAAATTCTACTCTTTCTCTCCAGACTACAGATGTCAATCCTGGAAAGCTTTTGAGACTCCTATACCTACATGTCCCGGATATCCCTATGGATTTAACTCCCCTGGTACAACCATCCTTTGAGATGCTCTCTCAGATGGTATCGAATAATCCCGCTCTCATTCCTTCTGTGGCTAAATCCATAGATAGGAAGTATGCTGCTCCCAAGGATCGACCCATTTTGGCCTCCCAGGCCTTTGCAGACCCTGTTGTAGTCTTGGCAGAGAATGATAAGGCTGTTCTCCCTCATGCATCTACAGCCTGGCCTATAAACAAAGAATCTCATAAGATAGACACCTTAGGTAAGAGAGTCTTTGCTGCTTCCATCCTGGGTATGCGTATTGCCATCTATCAGGGCTATTTCTCTCATTATGAGTATGTTCTTTGGCATTCACTCAAAGAGATGGTGAAAGCTCTGCCCAAGTCGGACTCTAGTTCAGAGCTACTTCAGACCATAACCAGGGGGTATTGAGTCCAACAACCAGCAGGTTAAAGCAGCTATGGATGCTTTTGATACTGCTTCCTGAGCAGCGGCAGCAGGCACTTGTACCCGTCGTCACTCCTGGCTACGCACCTCGGGCTTCACGAATGATGCCCAACAACAGGTCATGGCATTACCCTTTGATGGTATGTATCTGTTCGGACCTCAAATAGAGCAAGTGCTGGAGGCCACACAGAAGACTAGGTCTGCCATTAAAACGGCTCGACCCGCTCTCACGCCCTCTCGGGGGGGGGGGGGCTGTTAACAAGCGTCAATTTCACAACCATCAGTCCTTTTGGGGCAAGGGCAGGGGAGGTTTTAACAAAAACCAAGCCCCCCAGCCTCAAAAGAAAATGCAACAAGACACGGGGCCCAAAGCCCCTATGCCACCTTCTGAGTTTTGGGCCCAGGTCCCACCTCAACTGCCCAAGGGGGACTCTTCCTCAGCAGTGGGAGGACGTCTGACTCAGTTCTACAACAAGTGGAAGTCTATAACATCAGACAAATGGGTCCTTCGGATAATCCGCGAGGGGTAGTCCCTCAACCATCCAGAAGCTCCTCCGGATCGTCCACCCAAACGACAGCCCAAGCTGTCAACAATTCAGTCAGACTTTCTTCGCTCTGAGTTACAAGGCCTTTTGAACAACAGGGCAGTAGAAATAGTTATGTTGGATCAACGAAACACAGGTTTCTACTCCCATTACTTCCTGGTCCCAAAAAAGACCGGTGGCATGTGCCCCATTCTGGACCTCAGAAAGTTAAACAAGTTTCTTTTCAAGGAAAGGTTCAAGATGGTATCGCCCAGGACCCTGTTTCCCTTGCATCATCAACATGATTGGCTAGCTTCCCTGGACATGCAGGATGCTTACCAGCATATCCCTATACACCCAAAGCACCACAAATACCTGCGATTTGTAGATCTGGGCCAGCATTATCAGTTCAGAGTCCTGCCCTTTGGGCTATCCTTGGCGCCACGAATTTTTACAAAGTGTTGTGCAATTCTCGCAGCGCATCTCAGAAAGATCGGAATATAAGTGTTCCCATATCTGGACGGCTGACTTCTAGCAAGTCCCCCCAGGCAAGGAACTCTCGACACCATAGCTACGGCCTTGGACTTTCTCACATCCACGGGAGTCCTGCTAAATCTCAAGAAATTGCAGTTACAGCCCTCCCAGAAGCTCCTTTTTATAGGAACTCTTCTGGACACCTCCTGTGCGAAAGCTTTCCTTCCAGAGAACAGAAGGAGCGATATCCTACAGATGGCCCAATACATCAGAGAGAACAGATCAGTTTGAGCTATTTCGATGCAACAGATGCTGGGTTTCATGGCATCCTCGGTGTTCACTGTACCCCTAGCACGTCTCCACATGAGAACCTCTCAGTTGATGCTCAGTACTCAGTGGTCCCCAACCACTCGCCCTCAGTCCTTTCTCATCAAGGTGACAGAACCCCTGAAGAGGTCACTCACCTGGTGGTCGCAAGAGGACAACCTTCTGGAAGGGTATCCCTTTGCTCCCCCAGATCATCAGATTTCCATTACCACGACGCATCTCTGACGGGTTGGGGAGCTCACTGTCAGAATCTCCACACCCAAGGTACATGGACTCAGAACGAGTCCCAACTTCACATAAATGTCCTAGAAATGAGAGCCATCCTTTATGCAGTCCGGGCTTTGAAGGACATTCTGTGTCACAAGAACATTCTCCTTCAAACGGACAACAAAGCAGTGATGTATTACATCAACAAGCAGGGTGGTGCACACTCTTACCCTTTATTCAGGGAAGCGATGAGAGTGTGTTAATGGTGTTCAAAGCACAAGGCTCTAATTTAGGTGGTCTACCTGCCGGGAGTGCAGAACGAACTGGCAGACTGTCTCAGCAGAACAGAGACTGGGCCAGACAGCCTTGATAATCCCTCCTGCTCTCTATGTCGGTGACCAAACCAATTTACCTCCCACAAAGGTAAAACCTACTGACCTCCTTTCGGTCATGCACCCGAATCTCAGGTCTCTTAGGCGCAAGGCATGGCTCTTGAGGACTTAGAATACTCAGGTTGGCAATTCTCTGAAATGGTCCTGGAGGTCCTCTCAGGATATAGGAAACCTTCTACTAAGAAAACCTATGCTTCAAAATGGAAAAGGTTCTCTATGTGATGTAAGGATAAGGGTGTGGCCTCGGCTTAAGCTGGCATACCAACCTTGCTGGACTGTCTGACTCATCTGCATTCCCAAGGCCTGCAGCATTCAACCCTGAAAGTGCACCTGGTTTTGGTGTCAGCATACATTTCAGCTGGAAGGGACACCTCCTTAGCATCAAATCCTATCTTTAGGAAGTTTTTTAAGGGAGACTCACCTGTTTCCCTTTCATAGGGAACCAGTACCAGCTTGGGATTTGAACATTTGCATTGCTCAGCTTATGCTTCCTCCCTTTGAGCCCATGGCCTCTGCAGATCTCACGTTTTTTACTTGGAAGGTAGTCTTCTTGGTGGCAGTCACTTCTGCCAGGAGGATAAGTGAGCTCCAGGCCCTCTGTGTGGAAAGAGAATATGTCTCCTTCCACAGGAACAAGGTAGTATTGAGAACTAATAGGAAGTTCCTCCCCAAGGTGGTCTCAGACTTCCATTTGAACCAGTCTATTACCTTGCCAGTTTTCTTCACTGAGTACTCTAGCTCAGGGGAGTGTAGGCTTCACAGCCTTGATGTAAAAAGGGCTTTAAGCTACTGCATGACTCATACCAAAGACCATAGGCAGGACAGACAACAGCTGTTCCTTACCTATGGAGAGGTAGGTAAGGGGACACCTGCCTCAGAAAGAACTATCTCTCGATGGATAGTTCAGTGTATCCAGTTTTGCTACTCAAAAGCAGGTAAGATGCCCCCTGTTGGGCTTAGGGACCATTCTACAAGGGGCACAGCTGCCACTCTTGCAGCTACCCGAGATGAGCCTTTGATGGAAATCTGTAAATTAGCTACCTGGAGGTCAGTCCACACCTTCGCTAAGCATTATAGCCTGGACACCCAGTCCAAGAGTGATGCCAGGTTTGGCACAGCAGTCCTGCAGAGTCTTTTTTCTAAGTAGATTTTTTGCCCACCTCCTTGAGGTGCTGCTGCATAGTCTGCAAGAAGTAATAATATTGGTGGATTCCTGGGGTTATAAGAAAAAACTACTCACCTGTAGTAAACATGTTTCTTCCAACAGGACCCACTAATATTATTACTTCCCACCCAGCCTCCCCTGGCAGAATCAGTAAAAAAAAAATCCTCTCCAGTGCTGATCCTATGTATACTTGGAGTGGTATACCATCTGCTGGAACTTCTTAGTAATGTTTTATAGCTTGTAGGTCGTTTTCCTTAGGTAACTCTGACATTAAGAAAAAGGGAACATTTTCTCTCTTTTTTTCCTCTGATTTAATGTTTACTAGTTGCCCCAGTTGGGGCACCTTTTTTCTATTTCTATTCTAATTATATGTTACTATGGCCTCTTTGTAGGCTCCTAAGAAATCTGAGGTTAGAATATAGGCAGTTACACTGGGCAGTTTTTGTATTGGATGCACAAGCTAACGATTTCATCATTAGCATAGCATTCCATTTGGCTCTGGGGCACTTCTGGCTTAAAGGAGCACTGCAAGAAGTAATAATATTAGTGGATCCCGTTGGAAGAAACAAGATTACTACAGGTGAGTACTTTTTTCTTCTCTCACTCCATCAGCACACTGAGCAACCTGCCACTAAGCAACCTGCCCTGACCCTACTCTCTAAGCATTCCTGCCCTGAACCCAACCCCTCATTGAACTTGTTACCCTCTCCACCAGTCTTGTTGTCCCCTCCAAAGGATTAAAAAAAAACTGTCGACAATCACTGCAACAAGGCCCTCAAAGGGCTTTGTACATGTCTTCTATCCTACTGGCTGATCCTAATGCCGGATGTAGTTTCCCCCAGTGGAGCCATACACCAGGAGTGTGGTCAAGTGACTAGCACAACCTATCTTATCTCGCCCCCAGACCTGAACCACCTAGTTATAGGACTTCTTCACAGGAAAAACGCTCATACTCTTGGACTCTTCACAATTCTTCTCCACCCCATGCCGTACTAAATCCCCTGCCCTGCTCTCCCTAATATTATACCACCTGTTACTACTTTCTGGGGATGTGGAAACAAACCCTTGTCCACTGGCAAATGCCCCACTCTCTCCCAGATCTAGATCAGCCATAAGGCATTTGCATCATCCATATAAATATCAGAAGTGTGGCACCCAAACTGCACGAACTTGAGACCTTCTCCTCCCTTCACAAACCCCACATATTAGTCCTAACAGAGAGTTGGCTCACCCTCTCAGTTAGGAATTCAGAAATCTCCCTCCTTAACTTCAACATCTTCTGCAAGGATAGACACCTCAAAAAAGGGGGTGGCATCCTGGTCTGTGTTCACACTGACCTTGTGACAGAACTCTGTGACCCCTCCCATTCCCCTAGCACCCAGTCCGAATGGCAGTTTGTTAAAATCACTTTGTGCCCAAAAACCCTGAATGTCTGCTGTATCTACAGTACTCCCAAAGTAGGACTAAATGGCCTCCACAACCTCAGACACATGCTCGAGTGTCTCTCCCGATCTGAACTATTAGTACTAGGAGATCTAAACCTAAATTGGTTAGGTAATGAAGACCAAGACAAGGACATACTCAGCCCCTGCAAGCTGCAACACATTTTAAATATTCCAGCCAGACTAAACCACAGAACTGGCAACCACACACTGGTCGACTGGATCTTGGTAAATAAGCCTGAAGGAATCTTGGCCTCAGGAGTACTAAGTGATTCTATCAGTGACCACTTGGCAAACTATTGTCGATGGCACAATAGTGTCCCCAAAAACTCCCTTCTCAGGCTCATTACCTTTAGAAACTGCTCTTAATTTAACACTGCATCCATTCTATATGACCTGTCCCTCACCAACTGGCCATTTCTGGACACAGCCCCAGACGTCAACATCGCCCTGGACTTCTTTATCAAACATTTCACACTCATACTATGATACTTGATAAACACCCCCCTGCACACATAGGGTAACATCTAAGAAATCCCATTGGTTCCACAAGTGACACCTTTGCCATAATGTGTAGAAGGGATGAATCCTGGGCCAAATTCAAGCAATACCACCGCACTTCTGACTGGAACTCTTACAGGTCTCCAGGGAATGAATGCAAGCAAGAAATCCTCAGGGCACAAAGTCAGTGCCTTGAAACTCAACAGTCACAGAATCTAAACAACCCCAAGATGATTTGGCAGTCTGTAAATTCCCTATTAAATGCCCCATCCCAACCCCCTGCCACTCTCCATTGATCTTCATGGCACTAGATACACCGACCCTCCCAAAGTTGCGAGTCTCTTCAGTGATTTCTTTTGTGACTTGTCCAAATATAAATCTCACAGCTACCCTGCTCACAAACCCAGTAACATGGATAGTGAACCACACCGTCCCCTTTTCTACTTAAAAAAGGTCACATGCCATGAAGTTCGCAAACTTCTCATCACCCTGAGAACTGATAAATCCCCTGGCTCTGACAGACTTATCCCCAAATTCCTCAGACTAGTTGCTCCCCAAATTGCACTTCCTATTACCAAACTCTTCAACCTATCCTTCTCATCCGGCATAGTGCCTGACCTATGGAAATCATCTATGGTCATCCCACTCTAGAAGTAGCGCAAAAAGACATCCCTCAGAAATTACTGCTTGATCTCACTTCTTTCAATTCTAGCCAAGCTGCAAGAAAAAATTGTGCACAGCCAACTTGTCGACTGTTTGCAGCAGTAAAACCTCATCTGTCCCGAGCAATATGGTCAGCCCTGAATGAGTTCATTAATGCCGTCTATCAGGCAATGTACAAAGGTCTAGCAACTGGAACTGTGTTTGTGGACCTGACCAAGGCCTTTGACCTGGTCGACCATAAAGTATTAACTTCTAGGTTATGCAGACTTGGTCTCTGCCCCAGCCTCGCTTGGTTCATAGACTATTTGGGCCACTGGAAACAGGCTGTCAAAACTGGAAACGCCCTATCTGGGGTAAGCACCATTACCATCGGGGTCTCCTAAGGCTTTATTTTAGGCACACTTCTCTTTTCCATTTACATTAATAGTCTACCTACAGACTGCAAACCAGTGCACACACTCCTTTAAGCTGACAACGCTGTCCTTTACACCCACAGCGATGACATACGCAGAATCAACCAAACCCTCAGCAACAGTTTCGCAAGGCTGCAGGAGTGGTTCATTCAGGAAAAAATGATCGTAAAGCTCCCAAAAACTCAGTCTATGTTGTTTGGGACCAGGCACAAACCAAACAAATTATCCCCCATGTTCAGTGTCAAAGCTGATAATGGTACTTACCTGGAAAAAAATACTCCATCACGTACCTCGGAATACATCTAGATTCCACAATGTCTTTTGAAACTCCTCTCTAGCACACCACCAGTCTTCTCCACCAGAACTTGGGGTCACTCTACAGAGTATGAAAGGTCTTCCTGGACTTAAAGTCTCCACCACCGATTCACACTGATGAGACTACGCCGGAGGCGCTAGGACCTAGCAGGAGCCAAAAATCTACAGGAGGGATAGCGCCTAGACAGGGCTGTGAGGAAGTGGCACTGCGAGCCTGGCTCACACCGTATAGGTTACCTCGGCGTCGACCCTCCAACTACCTCAGTTCCTTTTTTCCCTGCCGTGGAGTGCACTTCAGTGACAAAGTCACTCACCTGCCAGGAGTCAAATCTTCATGTCTGTATATGACAGTAGCCAAGTCATTCAGTTTTGATTTAGTTTAATATATATATTATTAATTTATTAAAAAAAAAAAAAAAGCTTTTCTTTTCGCAAGAAAGAGCAGAGAAGTTTTCCTCAGCCCGCCTTCGATGGAGTCGACCATGAATGAGGCTGGTGACTGTAGGGAGACTTTGCATGAAAGCTGTATTTTCAGCAGGGCTGGGTCCAGTCCGTCGCCCTCTGTGGAGGAGGGGGGTCTGACTATAGGCAGTCCAGTGCTTGGGGGAAGGGCAGTCCTCTCGAAAGCACAAAAGAAGTGGGCCCGTTCCTGATCTTCGTTGGGAACCCAGCACTGCTCGGCCCCGAGTTCTTCTTTGTCCTACCAGTCTAAGAAGAAACAGTACCACTCGAGGTCACCCTCTGGTAGGTCTGCAGGCCGATTGTTGGTTGCAGGGGACAGGAGGCTGACTCCGACACTGTCGGGGTCACCGGCGTCCTATGTCCCTGGTAACCAGCATCTTCAACTCCGTAGTCCCTCCTTGCTCCCTGGGGGGTCCTCTGGTGCCGCTCTTGTGGAGCAGTGGGTTTGGTGGTTGTTCCGACTTCCCAAGGCAGCAGGATCAGTCCCGTGGCCTTCAGGCCTAGGGGCATCGAACCCTTGGCAGGGTGGTTAGGTCAACCTTGTTGTATGACATCTTCTTCGGTGCCATTGATGCCGCACTCTTGTGCTTTTCCCCCTCACATGGCTGTGGTGCAGGGGCCAGCACAGTTACCTCCTTCTTCTTCTTCTCAGGTTTTCAGATCTTCATCCTTGGGTGCCCCAGAGTTTGGGTTGGGGGCGCTGAGTGCCTGTGTGGTGCCGGCCGTGGTGCCGCCCTCGTCTCTGGTCTTAATGGCGCCGTCACTTCCGGTGTCGTCTCAGGTGCAGGGTTTCTCAACTCTGATTTGAGGTGCACCTCCTCCTGTGCTCTTTCCTCCTTTTCCTCCTTATACTATCCCTCCTGGGCTAGCAGAAGATATATTGGACCTGATCCTGATCTACGATTAGGAGACAACTTCGATGAGGATTCTTTTTTTGGAGTGGAAAGTAAGTCATCTACTTCAGCAGAGCCATTTGCTGAGGTCCCATCTTTTAAATCTCTACAGCAGAACATGAACTCCACCCTCTCCCTCCAGACGTTGGAGGTGGATCCAGGGAAGCTATTGCACCTTCAGTATCTGCATTATCTGGAAATCCCTGTGGACTTGACTCCTTCGGTACAGCCCTCTTTCAAGACTCTCTCACAGATGATGTGGGACAATCTGGCACTCATTCCTTTTGTGGCTAAGTTCATAGATCGGAAGTACTCTTCCCGTAAGAATCGACCAGTTCTGGCCTCCCAAGTCTTTATGGATGCCGTTGTGGCCTTGGCAGAAAATGACAAAGCTGTACTCCCTCAGGAATCTATAGCTCATCCGGTAAATAAGGAATCCCATAAGACTGACACCCTAGAGAAATGAGTCTTTGCTGCTGCTACCCTAGGGATGCGTATTGCTAGCTACCAGTGCTACTTCTCACAATATGAGTATACCCTCTGGCATTTGCTGAAAACCTTAGTCAAAGCTCTTCTGGAGTCGGATACTGCTTTAGAGCTTCTTTAAATCATTACAAGAAGCATTGAATACAATAACCAGCAGCTTAAGGCTGCCATGGATGCTTTTGACACTGCCTCTAGGGCAGCAGCAGCAGCAGGAATTTGCACCCAACGCTACTCATGGTTACAGACCTCGGGGTTTACAAATGATGCTCAACAAAGAGTCATGAATTTACCATTTGATGGAGTTTATCTGTTTGGCCCACAGGTAGAGCAGGCTCTGGAGGCCACACAGAAAACTAGGACTGCCATTAAGACTGTCTGACCGGCCCCTGCTGCCCCTCAATGGGGCAGGAACTGCCGACAGTTTCATAACCATCAATCCTTGCGCAGCAAAGGCAGAGGGAGTTTCAACAAGAATCAAGCCCCTCAGCCACAAAAGAAAATGCAGCAGAAGTCGCAGTGCCCAAAGGCGCCTAGTGCCACCCTCTAAGATTCCGGCCCAAGTCCCACATCAACTGTCTAAGGGGGACTTTTCTTCGGCAGAAGGGGGGAATCTGACTCAGTTTTACAACCAGTGGAAGTCAGTCACATCAGACAAATGGGTTCTCAGAATAATTTGCGAGGGCTACTCTTTAAATTTCTCAGAACCCCCTCCCCCCCCCCGGATCTTCTACCCAAACGACAGCCCAGGCTGTCTGTCACTCAGTCAGACCTCCTCGCTTCCAAGATTCAAAGCCTTCTGAATGACAGGGCAGTAGGAATAGTTCCTTAGGATCAAAGAAACACAGGTTTCTACTGCCGTTACTTCCTAGTTCCAACGAAAACAGGTGGTATGTGCCCTATTCTAGACCTACAGAAGTTAAACAAATTCCTTTACAAGGAGAAGTTCAGGATGATATCATCTGGTACGCACCTGCCTCTGATTCATCAAAACAATTGGCTGGCCTCCCTGGACATGCAGGATGCCTACCAACATGTTCCCGTGCACCCAAACCATCACAAGTATCTCTGATTTGTGGCTCTGGGTCAGCACTACCAATTCAGAGTCCTGCCCTTTGGACTTTCCTTGGCGTCTTGAGTCTTTACAAAGTGCTTTACAGTATTCACAGCGCATCTCAGGAAACTCGGAATTCAAGTGTTCCCATATCTGGTCGACTGGCTTCTAACAAACTCATTCAGACAAGGGATGCAGGAAGCTGTAACCACGGCTTCCAAATTTCTCACTTCTATGGGAGTTCTGTTGAATCTCAAAAAATCTCAGCTCCAGCCCTCGCAACAGCTCCTCTTCATAGGAGCTCTCCTGGACACCTCCAGAGCAAGGGCCTTCCTTCCAGAGGACAGGAAAAAGAATATCCTTCAGATGGCTCGCTTCATCAAGAATAACTCAGTCCAAGCTCTCTCGATGCAGTGGATGCTGGGTCTTATGGCATTATCAGTGTTCACGGTGCCCTTGGCTCTTCTTCACATTAGAACCACTCAGTGGATGCTCGATACTCAGTGGTCCTTGACCACACACCCAAAGTCCTTTCACATCAAGGTGACGGAACCTCTAAAGAGGTCACTCACCTGGTGGAATCAAGAGGATAACCTGCTTCAAGGCTTTTCCTTTGCTTTACTGAAGACACAGATCACCATCACTGCAGATGCATCTCTAGTCAGCTGGGGCCCTCTCTGTCAGACTCTCTGCACCCAGGGTCTGTCGAACCAGGACGAATCTCAACTCCACATAAATGTCCTGGAAATGAGAGCTGTCCTGTACACTGTCTGAGCCCTGAAGGAATTCCTCTGTCACAAAGCAATTCTCCTTCAGATGGACAACAAAGCAGTGATGTACTGTATCAACAAGAAAAGTGGGGCACACTCTTACCCCCTGTGCAGGGATGCGATGAGCGTGTGGGAATGGTACCTAGAGCATGAATTCCTGATCCAAGTGGTCTACCTACCAGGAGTCCAGAACGATCTGGCAGATTGCCTCAGCAGAACAGAGGCAGACCCTCACAAGTAGTGTCTTGATGTAAACATCGTGCAATCGCTCTTCGAAGAGTGGGGCACACTGGACCTGGACCTTTTTGCATCCCCACTCAACGCAAAACTGCCTCTATTCTGCTCCAGAAATCCAGAATCTGGCACTTTCTGTCAGGATGCATTCAAATTGTGGTGGACAAAACACTTTCTGTACACATTGCCTCCTCTTCCCTTAGTTCAGAGGGTGCTACTCAAGCTGGAGGCACAGGGAAGCAGAATGATCCTCATCGCCCCATTCTGGTCTCATCAGATTTGGTTTCCATTGATCAACAAATTGTTGGAAACTACACTGAGACAACTACCACTTCAGTTGGACCTGCTGACCCAGGGCCCAGTGGTCCATCACAACTTGAGATCCCTTCATCTCCACGCATGGCTCCTGAGGAGATAGAAGTGAGTAGATTTGATGTGTCACATAGAGTTTCAGACATTCTCCTAGTGGCACAGAAAACACTACTAGGAAAACTTACACAACAAAGTGCAAATATTTTTCCATCTGGTGTGCAAAGTCTTTACTGGACACCTTTTCTTGCCCACCTAACAAAGTCCTGGAGTATCTGCTAGATCTGTCAAACACAGGACTACAATATTCAGGCATGAAGGCCCACCTCTGCGCAATTTCAGTCTATCACAAGCCTATACACTCTATGTACCTGGCTCAATTACCCCTGGTTAAGAGGTTCCTTAAAGGTATACTCCACACTAGGCCACCAGTCAGGAGACCGATAGCCACTTGGGATATTAACCTTGTACTAGACATGCTCACCCATACACCTTTTGAGCCTCTAGCAACATGTGAGCTGAAGTTCCTGACCTGGAAGGCCGCCTTCTTTGTAGCCATTACCTCCCTCTCAGAGTGTCTGAAATACATCGCTGGTCACAGACCCCCGTATACTGTATTTCACAAGGACAAGATGGTTCTCAGAACCTACTCTAAGTTTCTCCCCAAAGTAATCTCAGAATTCCATCTGAACCAGCCTTTGGTTCTTCCGACCTACTTCACGAACTTCCAGAATGAAGGAGAGCATACCCTACATTCTCTGGATGTTAAAAGGGTTTTGCTGTTCTACAGTATATAGACAGAACTAAAGAGATCCGCAAATCAAAGCAACTGTTTGTCTCCTTCAGCATGGTTTGGCTGGGTCAGCCTGACCCTATCAGATGTATTTCGGCATGGCTGGTAGCATGCCTTTGCCAGTGCTACTCCATGGCACAGGTTAAACTGGAAGGCAGAGTATACGCCCATTCTACTAGGGCAGTCATGGCATCTCTGGCAGAAATTCGAAACGTGCCCATTGCAGACAACTGCAGTGTGGCTACTTGGAGCTCTGTGCCCACTTTTGTGATGCACTATGCTTTGGATGTCCATGCCAGACAGCATCTGTCCTTTGGCAGGACAATCCTGAATGGACTTCTGTCCTAAGTGAGCTCCTCTCTCCTGCCACCCTTCTTGGGGATTATTTTAGCTCAGTACTCTCCCATCAGTGTGAATGAGTGGTGGAGGACTTTATGACCAGGAAGATATGAAAATTACGTACTTACCATAATTCTTGATTTTCTTGGATAAAGTCTCCACCATTCTTTCACACGACTACCCTCCATCCCCCAAGCTCACTGATCTGTTTTGGTCTTCACTCCCTTGATGGCTGGGCTGTGAAGACTCTGTTGTGTTGACCCTTCTTATACGGGTCATTTGGATCATCTTATGTCCATCAAAAAGGTACTGAGGCAGTTGGAGGGTCGACACTGAGGTAGCCTATATGGCACGAGCCAGGCTCGCGGTGCCGCTTCCTTCTGGCCCTACCTAGGCGCTGGCCCTTCTGAAGATTTTTGGCTCCTGCTCAGTCCTGTCTCCTCTGGTGTAGTCCCATCAGTGTGAATGAGTGTTGGAGACTTCGTCCAAGAAGATCAAGAATTACGGTAGGTACATAATTTTCATTTCTTATCACCTGTAACAAGGATTTGAATAGTACAAGCCAATTTCCTCCCATCACTTAATTATGACACGGTCATCATAGATGCTGCCAGCAAATTAGTACTACAAAAAAAACATTCCTTATATTATAAAATTGCCAAATTTGCTTCTGGCAGTGGGTTCAATGCACACCACTGTCTCGTGCTAAATACTGTGCCTTAAATTGACTACCCCTGACCTAAAAGCTGATCTTACTCTTGTCATGCTCTTTAAAAAAACTCTTGCAGTCTGGAGCCCCTGCTTATCTAGCAAATCAAATCCCACTTGTTCATCTGCCCACATCCAGCTCTGCTTCTAACAACATTGCAGTCCCTCTGTTTTGTACTAACATGGGACAATGTTCCTTTAGTTACTGAGCTGCCTCAGTATATGGAACTCTTTACCCCCCCCCCCCAATAAAACAATCCTCCACACTTGCAGCCTTCACTAAGCTTTTAAAAATTCACTACTCCTCATCCTATGCCTGCACCTGGTTCCACTAACTCCTCCCTCCCTTCCCCTCACCTCACTCTTACTCGCCCTAACAACAAGGCACTTGTCATATTGTCTCCCAGGTTTTGTACCCCTTGTGTGTTCAATAATTGCAACCTTAGCACTGCCTCCTCCCCTCATTGTACACTGCTAGTTTTTCCTATGTATACTGTATAGTATTTTATTACAACCACTGTATCTGCTATTTTCTTTTTTATAATTTCTGTATTACGAGTCTGAACCATGATGTATTACCCCCTGAGCCTGTGTCTTATCCATCGTGCACTACCTCCTATGCTGATGTATTATCTTCTGTGTCTGTGCTTTTGCACCTGAGCTGTGCCTGAAAAGGGCATTCATTGCCAGTACATTCACCAAGTTAACAAAGTTAAAATAAAAAACAAACAAAAAAAATCTGACCCCAGAAACTAGACTAGCTATTGCCAGAGTTATGCTCATACCCAAACTCCACTATGGTGCTCCTGTTTTTCTGATGGTCTCAAAAAATACTCTCTCAAGATGGGATGTAACCGACAACGACATCTATTGTTTCGCCCTAGCATCACATAGTCTGGCACACCACTGCTCCCTCTATGACAGACTTGGCTGGCTTCCCCCTTCCTAGACTCATGACCTCTTGCTATGGGGTGTCATCCACAGCATCTTTCAAAATTGTATGCCTTTGACAATTGTCACCTTCCTCAACCCTGCACACAGTCAAACAGAGGTCTGGAGTAAATGCTCCATTAGAGATCCCCAAACTTAGAACCAGGGCTGGGGAATCCAGTTTTGCCTTTGCTGCACCAACATTATGGAACTCCATTCCAGCTGATATTTGGCAAAATCCATCATCCACATTTTGCAGTAGGTACTGTGAACACCTACTCAAAATGTCTAAGTGTTCCTGCCCCTGATTTCATGTTTAATCTGGCTGAACTTTTGATGACTTTTTGTGTCTTCTTTTTCTGCTTGTTCATGATAGCTTACTCAATTTTTCCAGTCAGACCATGGACACTTATCTTTGCTATGGATCTTATCTTCCCATGTCCCCTGTGTAGACTTATAGAAACTCTTCACTGTTTTTGTTAATGTATTAATGTTTTATGTACTATTTTTTCCGTTTGCGCTGTATTGAACACTGACTTGCTCTGCCAGAACTGTCATTGCCTTGTACTATTTTTTGTAACTGCATTTTATGCATATAATTTCTTGAGCCATGCCTGACAAAAGGCATTTGTTTGCCTAGTGCACTTACTGTACAGTACCTGGTCAAAAATAAATAGATAAATATAATGGCCTACTGTATATTCAGGAACACTACCACCGGCATTGAAGGAGTAGTACACTCAAAATTGGCAAAAACATATGTTGTGCAGTGTGTTTTGATCAGTGTGTGTAGTCCTGGTGTGTCCTTCCATTTGTTTGCTATTGAAAGTTTTTTTCTAAACTAGCTTGCTAGTTATCTGGTAGTTTTATGGCCTCTGGGGATCTCCATCTTAGCAAGCGTTATTGCTCTTCTTTTTCCTACAGTGCCTCCTGTCCCATGTGACAGTGATGCATCCAGGACCACTCAACAAGTACTAGAGATAGATGCCTGATGTTCCAGCCTCCATTAAATAAGTCCAATTCAATATGTTTTTTTTCTATGTGTGTGTCATGTTTAACCATCGGGAGGAAATGTTTTGCTCTTAAAACTTTTCATTTCATCAGACTACACATAGCCATAAAAAGCACACAAATTACCCCAGATCATTAGTGCTATAATTAGTAAAGGCTCTAGCTGTTTTCTTACAGAATAACCCACTCTTTTAGCCCTCAAATATTTGCTAAACTGTAAATGTAGCCATTACTGCTTACTGGATAAGAAGAGATCTTCCAGAAACCAGTCTTCTTCATTGATTCACATCAGTGGGTTCCGAGCCAGAGGTGCTAGGACCCTGTGAGAGTCAGAACTTTTCAGCAGGGCTGGCACCGAGGTAGGCTACACACGTGTGGCATCAGAGAGTAGCTCACATTGCATGGCTTACCTCGGCACTGGCCCTCAACTGCCTCAGTTCCTTTTTTCCCCGCTGAGTGCACTTCAGTGCTTATGTCACTCACCCACTGGGAGTCAGAACTTCACGTCTATACGACAACAGCACTCAGTTCTTCTCAGTTTTATTGTTTTTAGCTAGGGTTTGTTATTTTTGTGTCAGTTCAGTAATTTTTATAAAAAAAAAGGTTTTCAGTCAGTTTCTCTCAGCCCTAACGAATAACGGTTGAGGACCATGGACGGTGATGGTAAGGAGCCTTTTTAGGCGTACTGCTCTGGCAGCAGAGCCATGTCTGGTCCACTTCCCTCAGCGAGGGAGGGTTCTGACGAAGGGTGGTCCTGTGCTTGGGAGGGAGGACAGCCCTCCTGTAAACATAAAAAGAAGCGGGCCTGTTCCTGATCCCAGTCAGTGACCCGGTACCGCTCAACCTTGAGTTCTTCCTCTTTCCATTGGACGGGGAAGAAACGGAACCACTTGAGATCACCTCTGATAGGTCTGACATGAGGTCCTCTGTGTCTAGGAGCAGGAGGCCTTCCCCAGTACTGTCAGTTTCTTCGATGGTTTCTGCTCATGGGCATTCCAAGTCTCAAGCCTGGAGCCCCTCCATGTCTTCCCGTGGGGACCCTTGCGGGCAGTTTCATCACTGGGCAGCTCATATGGAGCAGTGGGTACATCATCTGGCTCACTTGCTGCTTCTTGTGGAGCCAGCCTCAGTCCCCTTGGGGCTGGGGGCACTGGACCCACAGTCGGGACACTCCAACCGGGTAGAGTGTTTGGCTCTAGCAACGGCATCCAGGTCCTTGCCAGTGACCTCACTGCCAATGCCTGTTTCACTAGCTGCACCCCATTGCAGTGTCACTGTCTTGGGACTGGCCCAGGTACCTCTACTGGTCATTCCTGTGCTGGCTGGACCTTCAACACCAGGGCAGCGCCAGGCTCGATGCCAGGATCAGGCTCTTTGGGGCCTGTTCTGGCACCATGCCCAGCACCGAGAGAGCCCTTGGTACTGGGCCCAGTCTCTGTGACGATGCCGCCTCCAGTGCCAGCTCCCTTTTTGCCGATGCTGATGTAGACTTCCCGTTTGCCAGTACCAGGACCGGTGCCAGCTCCCTATTTACCAGTGCCAGGTTCTGTGCCAGCTCCCTCTCTGCTGATGCTGGTGTTGTCTGTCCTTCTGACTCCTAGAGCTGGGCTAGTCAGTTCTAGGTCCACCCCTCTCCCAACCTCTCTTCCTGGAGAGGAGCTGGAGGAGGTGAGTCTGACCCTGACCTCCTTATTTCTGAGGTCTGTGACGACAATTCTTTTTATAACCTGGATAATTCAACCCCAGGTCCTTCCCCTGTACCACAGGAGGGTCTTTCTTTTGAGGCTCTTCTTCACAACATGTATGTAACTCTCGCTTTTGAGCCTTCTGCCATTGACCCAGGGAACTATCTCCAGCTGTAGTGGCTCGACGTTTCCACCATTCCAGTCAATCCATACCTCCAATTTACCCTGCTTTTGAGACACTCTTGTACACAGTGTGGGCTAGGCCTGCGTCTGTTCCCTCTGGCTTTCAGCAGATAGACCATATGTATACTGCCCCTAAGGATAGGCCTAACCTTGCATCCCAGTCTATTGCTGGCAAGATTGTCATTCTGGCTGAGAATGACAAGGCCATTCTTCCTCGGAAGGTCAGAGCGTATCCCATCAATAAGGAGTTGCATAAGATAGATACAGTGGGGGAAAGAGCATTCGCTATGGCTACCCTTTGCATGTGGATAGCAAGCTACAAGAGGCATTTCTCCAAGTACAAGTATGCCCTCTGGACCTCTCTCAAGTCTCTTGTGAAAACCTTGTCTGAGTCAGAGACTAAGCATAAGACACTTTACACTGTTACCCGTGGCACTGAGTCAAACAGTCACCAGTTGAAGGCAGCTATGGATGCCTTTGACACTGAATTAGAAGATACTCCTGGCTTTGGACGTCTGGTTTCTAACAGTGTCATACAGCAGGTTATGAATGTTCCTTTCAACGGCTCCTATCTGTTTGGCCAACAGGTAGACCAGTCCCTTGAGGCCTCCCAGAAGACCGGAAGAGCCATCAAGACTTCCCAACCTGTCCCTTCTCACCCCCAGAGGGGAAAGGGGCAAGTTTTTTATCACAGTACCCAGTCTTTTTGAGGCAAAGGCAAGTGAGCTCAAGTCAAGTCCCAGCCTCCCCAGTCACAAAAGAAAGCACAACCGAAGGCACAGGCCCTGAAAATGCCCAGTGCCACTCTCGGAAATTCCGGCCCCAGTCTTGCCTCAGCTGTCTGAGGCAGACCTCTCCTTTCCAGTGGGGCCGTATCTGACTTAGTTTTATCATTAGTAGGAATCGAGCGCCATGGGCAGGTGTGTCCTCAGGATCATCTGTGGGGGATATTCACTGAATTTCTCAGAACTCCCTCCAGATTATCCACCCAGGAAGCAGCCCCCCCTCCCCTTTCAGTACCCATGTTGGACCTTCTCTTGAAGGAGATTGCAGGCCTCTTGAGCAACAAGGCAGTGGAAGTAGTGCCGGAGGCAAGCGCAACACAGGCTTCTACTCCCATTATTTCCTTGTTCCGAAAAAGTCAGTGTGCATGTGCCCCATTCTTGACGTTGGGAAACTGAACAAGTTCATACAGTGGGAGAAGTTCAAGATGATCTCCCTAGGGACCTTGCTACTGCTCCTCAAGTCACAGGATTGGTTGGCTTCCCTGGACAAGCAGGATGCCTACCAGCATATCCTGGCCCTGCCTAGCTACCACAGATTTCTCTGCTTTGCGGCTTTGGGTCCACGTTACCAATTCCAAGTTCTGCCCTTTGGGCTATCCTTGGCACCTCAAGTCTTTACAAAGTGTTTGCAGTTCTCACAGTGCACCTTCAAAAGCTCAAATTGCAGGTTTTTCCATATCACACAACTGGTTGTTAGCCAACCCATCCAACTGTACACAGAATAAGCAGTGGCCACAGTCTCTCAGTTCATGACCTCCATTGGAGTCCTGCTAAATCTGGAGAAGTTGCAACTTCAACCTTCCCAGCAGCAACTCTTTATTGGAGCCCTCCTGGACACCACCAGGGTGAGGACCTTTCTTCCAGAGGACAGAAGGAAAGCTATCCATCATATGACTGAATTCGTAACGGATCACAATTGAGTTTGGACTCACTCCATGCAGTGACTGCTAGGCCTCATAGCCTCTTCTGTCTTCACTGCACCTCTGGCCTGGCTGCACATAAGAACTACACAGAGGATGCTCAGCATGTAGTGGTCTCCAGCAATGCATCCTCAGTCTTATCCCATCAAGGTGACAAAGCCTCTGCTTTGATCATTTGCATGGTGGATGCAGGAGGACAGTCTCCTCAAAGGTCTCCCTTTTTCTCAACCTGAGCCCTTAGTTACTGCATTGAACGTACTAAGGCACACAGGTTTGACTCCCTCCAGTTGTTCCTCACTTATGGGGAAGTGGGTAAGGGCAAACCTGCCACTAAGAGAACTATTGCTAGGTGGATTGTCTCTTGTATATGTAACCCCTCACCCCTGCCTTTTTGGCAAAACGACAGGTGGCATGCTGTTGAAGCTGACAGCAGTACCTGGTGGGGACTGGGTCGGAGAGGATGAGGTTACTCGGCACAGGGGACCTAGGTTTGTCTACTCTGCACAGGGGCACCCAAGTAAATCTGAACACAGGAAGCAATAACTGTAATGTCCAGAACCAGGAATGGGATTCTACAGTGTGGCTTTTATTCACATCCAAGCTGAACAAACAAAGCATAGACGGAGCCCCACAGGGCTACATTCCTGGTAATGCAGATTAGAGATAACAGAACACTTTATCACTATTTCCAGCTCTCAGACTCTGAACCCACCAGGCACACAGCCCGGACTTGCACGCAGCTTGGGGTACACAGCCCGACTTGTACGCTACTTGGGTTTTCCCCACTGGCTCGGCTCCCCCGCCGGCCACTTCATCCGCGGTCCATTTTGGGAATGAACCAATTATCCTGTTGTGGCTCCCCAAACCACACTACAGCCTTCGACTCCTAGAGGGAATTTTCCTTCCAATCCCACGTCTGGGTACTTCCCTCATCATTGGCCAAGTGCCTGAGGCAAAGTAGAAATCCACAGAGCAAATCCGTAGAGGTGGACCTGGTCACTAAAGATGGGGGGGGGGGTCTCCCACCTCCAGCTCCCACAGTCCATACCCGGCCATTTCTCTGGAAACTAAATAATTCCTTTACTGAAAACTTGCAAATGTAGATTCCTGGGTAGACGTATGTCACATCTCCTCTACATATCATTTTCATCCCAATAAGCTCTGGACTTGAACCTACTTTTACTTGTTGGCTTAGCCTATTACTCTAGGCCTCCCACTATCTTAGTAGTTCAATCCCCACATTGTCACACAAATCCCAGGGTGAAAAATATAGGCCCTTTCAGGAAGAGCAGAAACTCACCCTCCGGTTGCAGGTGCCCCACAGGCGACTCACAAGTCTTCTTGTTCCCCAAAAGAACTCTGGAACAAATAGGCAGCTACTCCATTACTAGCAGAACTAGGGGGTTGCCCCAGGAATTTGCAAGGAACCCTTTCCTGCCCCTATCCCCAGAGGGAGGGGGCACTGAAACCCGAAACAGCGGTCTCCACCACTTCAATTATCTTCTGTGTCTCTCTTTTGGTGAAGACACACACCCTTATTACCTAAAAGTAGCCCTCTGTCAGGGCTGAGGCTCCTAGAGCCTACACTGAGCTGCTGTGCTGCTTTCACAGCAAGCTCCCAACACCAACTGACCACTGAATACTGTTCAAACCTCCCAACATTCTATTCCAACTCGCTTGCTGCAGATTCCATTGTGGCTCATGCAGCTGCGGTAGTTCTATTGGTGATGTCATCCCTCAGTCTCAGCTGAGACTGAGAACAGAGTGAGACAGTGTGAAACCCATTTAACTGGAGTTTCACAAGCTGCCTTCCCTGCCTACCACTAGGTCTTACTGGGATTCTAGTAACCCCGGGTAACAAGGAGGTTACATATACAATTCTGCTATGAGAAGCTAGGCAAATTGCCACCCTCAGGCCTGAAGGCTCATTCGACTACAGGTACAGCTGCTTCCCTGGCTGCTGCCAGGGATATTCCTTTACTAGAGATATGCAAAGCAGCCACCTGGAAAACAGTCCATACATTCACCAAGCATTACTCTCTGGATATCCACGCTAGGAGTGATGCTCGGTTTGGTACAGCAGTACTGCAGAGCCTATTCACAAAATAGGTTCAATTCCCTCCTCCATGGAGGTACTGCTTGGTAGTCTGCAATAAGTCAGAATACAGCAAGACTTTATGTTGTTTGAAGGAAAAAATTACTCACCGTAGTAATTGTGTTTCTTCTAATGGAGTTTTGCTGTATTCCGACCTCCCTCCCTGCCTCCCCTCTCAGAACCTGTTTTTTGGGAAGTGGACTGGGAGGTGCAGTGTTGCACCCCAGGGGTGCATTTGGGCACTTCCTCTTTTTAGAGAGGGGGAGTGGGTTATGTTTCTTTATTTTAATAATCATAAGTTGTTCACTACCTGGTTTTGATTTTGGATTTCTTGACTTGAGTCTTTTGGGGGATCCAAAATATTTGGTTGCCATTTGGCTAGTAAACATTTTACAATTTCCACATAGTAGGGTTAGTTAGTTAGTAGTAGCTCGTAAGAATCTGACGGTTACACTTCAAAGTGCAGCAGACAGAGGTTTGAACCAAGCTCGAGCTCAGTGTTCTATGCCCTGCATAGAATTTAACTCTTTCCTCTCCAGAGCAGTTCAAGTGCTGGGGCTAACTGCAGTAAGTCAGAATACAGCAAGACTCCATTAGAAGAAACACAATTACTAAGGTGAGTAATTTTTTAATTGATTCACACACCCACCCTTCATCCCCCGTGCTCAATCTTTCGGTTCATTGGTCTTCATCCTTGTTTTCAGTTTGGGCTGTGAAGACACTGCTTTCTTTGTTGTTGATCCTTCTTACACAGGACACAAAGGGCTATCTTATGCCCTTTAGTTAAGTGTGTTATTGTTAGCTAGGTTACGCTGCACCTCTTTGACAAAAAAGGTATTGAGGCAGTTGTCGGGTGGTGCCGAGGTAAGCCATGCAACACAAGCAAGTCTCGCGGTGCTATGCATGTGCGCAGCCTACCTCTGCGCCAGCCCTCCAGAAAAGTACTGGCTCCCGTGGGTCCGGCTTAGAACCCATTGGTGTGAATTAATGGTGAAGGTGTTCCTAGAAGATCAGGAATTACGGTGAGTGTGTAATTTTAATTTAGCTAATATCAAAGCTCTGCTATTGTAAATTGACTCTAAACCAGAGTTAGTTGACTGAATCCATGGTCCTGGATACATCACTGTCACATGGGACAGGACAGGGCATTGTAGAAACAAGAAGAGCTATAAACCATGTTAAGATGGAGATCCCCAGCGTCCATAAAACTACAGTAAAAGTAGAAAACTTATTTAAAAAAAAACTCCTCATAGCAGGCAAAGGGAAGAACACACTAGGACTACACACACAAATCAAAACACGCTGCACAGCATATGTTTGTGCAAATTCTGACTGTACTACTCTTATAACATCACTTTACTTTGCCCTTATTAACCTTATTCAGCATCCCCCATGCTGTTCAATGGTGTATTGCTGTATCGGGTTACTAAGAGCAAAGTAAAGTGTTAACTATGGAGGTGAGGTTCCTGCCTACAGGCCACTGTATTTATTTGGATATCACTAACATGGAATAGCATTGATAATTGAAACTGAAAGCAGAGTTAAGGTTGTAACGAAGAAGAAGATAGAATTTATGAATTATTACATTTTATTTCAGATATCTCTTACTTAAGTCATATTTCACATGTTGCAATGAAAGTTGCATTAAAACATTAAGTATGGTTTCCACCAAGCTATTCAAAAAGTTTGCAAACAATTATTCACATACCATGAAAAACAAAACCTACTAATGGTCCACCAGTTGGTTTTCAGGGTGGGTAAGTCCAAGTCCACTGCTCTTGCAGACTTCAGAGTTATTGCCTGGGCTTTGAACAAAGGGGATTTGGTTAGAGCAGTGTAAGTGAATCTCTTGAACGTGTTTGACATGGTGAACCACAGAATCCATTTAGGAAAACTAAAGAAAATGGGAGTAGCAGCAGAAGTAACCACCTAGTTTACATCTTATTTAATAAACTGCAGGCAAGCAGTGGCTATAGATACCATTCTATTAGAGGTGGGTTATCTGGCGAGGAGATCCCACAGGGATCGATATTGGGTCCCTTACTATTCCTGGTCTATGTGAATGACCTCCCTGGACACATACAACACTTACAAATAAAACTGTACATGGATGACACAGTCCTCTTAGCAAGAGCAACAGACTTCTCCCAAATGGAGAAAAAACTTCAACATGATTTTGAAATACTTCATCAAATGGTTTGTCTCTGCAAAGATTGTTCTGAATAACAAAAAGACTCAGTTTATTGTCTTGTGAAAAAAAAAAAAAATTGAGACATTTGTGAGCTAAAAAATACAACTCGCTGTACTACCTGTATTATATACTGTATTAACGAAACAAAAGATTACAAATACTTGGGAGTAGACATAGATAATACTTAACGTTTTGAGAAACATATTAAAGCTACTTCTGCCTGTATGGCATAGCTCACTAAGCAAATACCACAATGTTACATTTATTCTCTGTATGCATTTTATTTTCCTTGTGCTTCATATGTATAACTTTCCAGCCTGCTGTTCCCGATTGCACATTTGTGTTGCATTGTTATATTTTTTATACTGTTTTATCTCATATGCTATCTTGTATCCTGTTGTTACCCTGCTGTGCATCAAATATTCTTTTGAATTTACTTAGAATGCTGTCCTACCCAGGACCTCCTTGTAAAATAAATAAATACAAATACTATCAAAAAAATAAATGCCAGGCTGAGAGATCTTCGCTGTAATGCCTGTCCTGTACCAAAGAAAGCAAAATAGACCCTAGCAACTCAGTTGCTGTTGCCCTTTTAATTATTGCGCATGCATGAGGCGTTTTGAAAAGTAGCACACTTTGGAGGTGTGCCTCTCCTTACAATCAGTGCTCCGTAGAGCAGGCGTGGCGGTCCTGCACCAATGGGTGTGGAGCTCTGTATGACAGCAGTGGTCTTCTGCTTCAAAGAAAACCACGCTGTCATACCGAGCACGCATCCGCCACCCCTCGTGTCACGCGCTCCCCCACGGCGTCATGCCACCCCAAAGCTTTGGTGCCACGCTGAGGCCCACCCCAGGCGTGGCAAGCGTTCTTTACCCGGCGAAGTACACAATTCCCGTCAGCTCCACGGCCCCAAGCCATCCTTCTGCCACGCTAAGAGCCCACCCCAGCGTGGCAAAGCGTCACTTTTTTTTTGCGACCCAGGCAGTGCCCCAATCCCCGTCGGCTCCTCGCTTCGCCCAGCGTAGTTGCGATGGGGTGCCCATTCCCGTCGGCTCCTCAGCCCCCAGCCATCTTCTGCCATGCTGAGAGCCCACCCCACCGTGGCAAACATCCACGTAGTCCTTTTTTTAAACCTGTAAAGAAAAAATGGTCCCACGTAGTCTCCAGTCCCCCCTCCCACAACCCGCACCCACCCACTGCGCACCCAGCCTCCCCACATCCCCCTCACCCCATACTTACTTCCGGAGCTCGGCGTGACAATCTTCGGTGGACCAGGAACACGTCTGCACTCTTCAATACCGACTGCGAACTGAGGAAATGCCGGTAAGCTGTATAATGGGCTAGATAGGGGGGGTTTCAACTTTATTGCATATCTCAGGCATTTTTTGGAGTTTTTGCACCAAATTTTCAACATGGGATTTTTCGGACCCCTTCTCATGAATGATGTCACTGCAATGGCGTTATTCAGGCCCGAAGGGTGATTTCGCAGTCACTGTGTGAAATCACCCTTCAGGCGAATCGCGCCATGACAGCTGACATCATTCATGAAGTCCGCCATGTGAAATGAGGCTAATTATATCAAAATACTATTTCTGAGTGTCGTTGCGCGGTTCCTCACGCAGGCTCGTAAGTACGTAATTTTCAATATTTTTCCTCCAGATTTTCAACATTGCCATTTTACCATACCTCCTTATGAGCAGTACAGCTGTCATTTTTCATCCTGCCCAAAACGTGTTTCCACCATGTAGCGCACAATGGCGCAGTCGTTGTCTGAAATCAATGTATGGGACACATTAAGAAAATCACAGTGACACTGTTCATGAGCAGAGGTCTTAAAATGGCTATGTTGAAATTTGGTGAAAAGAATAAAAATGACTGTTATGGCGGTGCGTTTCACAGTTCCTACTCATGCGCTCGTCGCTTGTGAATTTTCAATATTTGCACCCCAGATTTTCAACATTGCCATTTTACCACACCTCCTCATGAGCAGTACAGCTATCATTTTTCACATCCTGCCCAAAACGTGTTTCTGCCCATGTAGCGCACAATGGCGCAGTCGGTGTGCGAACTCAATGTATGGGACACATTAAGAAAATCACAGTGACACTGATCATGAGCAGAGGTCTTAGAATGGCTGTGTTGAAAATTTGGTGAAAAAATTCCTAATAATTACTATTTTACGAGTCTGCATTGCGCAGTTCCTACTCACGCTCGTAAGTTTGCGAATTTTCAATATTTTCACTCCAGATTTTCAACATTGCCATTTTACCACACCTCCTCATGAGCAGTACAGCTGTCATTTTTCACATCCTGCCCAAAACATGTTTCCGCCCATGTAGCGCACAATGGCGCAGTCCGTGAGCGAACTCAATGTATGGGACACATTAAGAAAATCACAGTGACACTGTTCATGAGCAGAGGTCTTAAAATGGCTGTGTTGAAGATTTGGTGACAAAATTCCTAAAATGACTGTTTCACGAGTGTGCATTGCGCAGTTCTATGCACTTTCGTAAGTTTGCAATTTTCAATATTTTCATCCAATTTTCAACATTGCCATTTACCACCACCTCCTTATGAGCAGTGCAGCTGTCATTTTTCACATCTTGCCCAAAACGTGTTTCCGCCCACATGAAGCGCACAATGGCACAGTCGCTGTGTGAACTCAGTGTATGGGACACAGTAAGAAAATCACAGTGTCACTGTTCATGAGCAGAGATCTTAAAATGGCTATATTGAAAATTTGGTGAACAAATTCCTAAAAATAACTGTTTACTGGCGTCGTTGTGCAGTTCCTCTGTGGCGCTAAATGGTTTGCGAATTTTCAATATTTTCACTCCAGATTTTCAACATTGCCATTTTACCACACCTCCTTATGAGCAGGACAGCTAGTCATTTTCACATCCTGCCCAAAACATGTTTCCGCCCATGGTACACAATGGCGCTAGTCGGTGTACTAAAATCAATGTATGGCACACAGTAAGACAATCGCAGTGACACTGTTCATTAGCAGAGGTTTAAAATGCCAATGTTGACAATTTGGTGAAAAAATTCCTGACAATGACTGTTTTTCTGCGCGTGCATTACAGATTCCATGCATGTCGTGAGGTTTGCGAATTTTCAATATTTCACTCCAGATTTTCAACATTGCCATTTTACCACACTTCCTTATGAGCAGTACAGCTGTCATTTTCACATCCTGCCCAAACGTGTTTCCGCCTATGTAGCGCACAATGGGGGTAACAAAAAGGTCATGCTGAAAATTTATTGTGCAAATACCAGCAATTGCACAGGGCATTAGGGTAAAGCACCATACATGCCAAACACCACTGCAGATACCTGCAAGCGAACGTTCGGCATTGACAAATGCTTGTTATAGAATGGAAGTGTAGCCTACCAACATGCAAATAACCAGCTGCTGGAAAAATCAGCTGTAACGCATCACAAAATG
Source organism: Neoceratodus forsteri (assembly GCA_016271365.2). Lineage (NCBI taxonomy): Eukaryota > Metazoa > Chordata > Ceratodontiformes > Ceratodontidae > Neoceratodus > Neoceratodus forsteri. Next base: position 247,174,813 of record CM057451.1, read on the forward strand.
GTAAGGTTTGTCCTTAGATGCCCGTGTGGTACACACCATTGTGTAATGCTTAAAACTTTAAACGGGGTTTGCCTCAAATTGAAAAGAGAGAAATCCAGTGCATTTATATCTTACAAGATATTCAAGGGCTTGATCAAGAGAAGGTAAAGCAGGAGATAAAGTAGGGTCTACAGCTTTTGCAGTAGGTAGGGAAAATGGACAGACTGGATGGGCCCAGCGGTCCTTAACTACTGTCAGTTTTTATGTTTCTATGTTTCTATAACTGGATCCCAGGAACAAGCAAACAGTTTTTAAAAAAACAAATATGACATGTGAGTAATTAAAAATAGAGGCCTGGCCGGCCTGGTGGTGCTGAGGGCTGAGGCGCTGGATGCCTTACCTCGCACCACACCGGCGACCCATGTTCGGGAATGAGCACGGGTTGTCGGGGGTCAGCCAGGGAGGAGAAGGATAGAGTGCCTGATGGCTGCTCTTCTTCTCCCGGGGGAGGGGTTAGCTGCAGGCTCCCGCTGCAGTACCACCATCTAGGGGAGCCTGGGTGGAAGGTGCGGTAAGGTGGAGACGCAGTAAGGGCATTGGGTAGATGTCGGCAGAGGGGCGGAGTGGGAGGCACGTCTCAGAGCGCCTCATAGCTTATTGGCCCTCATTGCATGCCGATGTCTGGGGAAGAACACTGGAAAAACACATTCGGTCTCTCCTAGGCGATAACACCTCTCTGGGGGATCTCCAGGCTCGTTGGACAGACTCCGTTGTACCGATTCCACAACTCACAAAAGTATGTTGGTTTGGGGAGGTAAGCACGGGGGGGTCCCTCCTCACCCCTATCTGGGGGGGGTATACCGGAGGGTTGCTAGTGTCGAACCGGGTACTCTAGGGGCAGATCACGATGGGAGTGGAGTCTGCAGACAGAGGATGTCTGAGAGAGTGGAGAGAGGAGGCAAGTAAAGCACATAAATATAGGGTTAAAAAAAAAATAGAGGCCTCCATGTAACCAGGGCTCACACTAACTATGGGAAAACGAGCCTAGTATGCTTAAATCCCAGGACATGGCACTCCCTGGGTTTGATTTTTACAGCCCCCAGAATGTTGCAAGCCCCTGGTGTGCCAATCGTTTGGCGCATGGGGCTTGCGGCATTCTACTGGTCAGCGAGCGGGATTTTCAATCCTGAGAGCCAAATGCAGCAAGTCAGACCAGTTTTTCTCTGGTTTAACTTGTTGCATTTGAGGGATCCTTTTAACAGGGCTTATGCCAAATATTTGGTGCAAGCTGCCATAAAGTGTGGAAAATTTCGCAACTGCGCCCAGTGTACTAAAAATGGGTGCAGTTACATCAAAGGAGTTTAGTGCAGCTGTGCCAAACAACAGGAGTGACACAAGCACTGTGTCCCTCTTTGAAAATCAAGCCTTCTGTCTTCAAAATCCAAAGGAAGTAAATCCCTGGCGGGATTTAAAATAACACTTCATTCTGAATTCACCAAGACTTGTAACTGTTATTAAAACAACTATCTGGTCACTTACTAGGGGTGAAACCCCTTCACAGTAACTGTAGTGGTACCTGTCTAAATGTTCATAGTGTATACATTGTACAAAAAGTTCATATTGTTATTGTATTGTATACAAACACATGACAACTTTGAAAAATAGGACCATGGTGGTCCTAATAGTTTTTTACTACCTAAAAGAAAGATAAATGCTCCCAGCCTGGTGTCACTAGTGGAGTACATCATGCTCCCATGAGGGAGACCTAGGTTTGCATTGTAGACCTGACTTCCTTGCTGTGGGCTGGAGAAGCCTAGGGCACACTGTGAAGCAACACCATCAGGCTCCAGGGTAGGCAGTGACCTGTTTAACTGCTCATGCACATCCTATGGACATGGGGAGCCTAGACATTGTGAATGACCATGTAGCATGGGCTCCTCCCCCACAGGCCATCACCAGTGAGATCATGCATGTTACCACATGGGGAGGTGGGTGGGATCAAAAATCAGGAGAAAATGACTCTGGGCTGTGCAACAGGAGGACACTGTCAAGACCCCACTCTCACCAGCTCAAGTTGCTGGCCTTGGGGGACCCTGCGCCCTGTGCTCACTTCATCCTGGAAGGATGTAAGCCCAGCTGCACAGAAGAAATGCATAAGTGATTGGCATGAGATTTGTGGCACCATCTGAAGTGTCCTTCATTGGGCAGCAGTGTATGCTAGACAATGACTGGCCTGGGGTTGAGTGTCATCCGAAGCTCGAGGCAGGGGTACAAAGTGAATTCAACAAAAAAGCTAAATACGTGTATTAAGGCTGATTTAAATACTGTAAAATAAGGCAGCAAAATAAATGGCATGTTAGAAGGGAATGATGGATCTTTCTGTATGTATTGTCACCATTCATCACTGGTGGGTTATACGCTGGAGGCGCTATGACCCCACAGGAGCTTTCAGCTTACAAATGTTTTTTTTCTTGGGGAAGGAGTCAGTGTCGAGGCCGGTGCTGCCTTCGAGGATGACGCACAGTGTGCAGCTCACACATCAGCCAGTAACCGACGCCGACTCCTCCCTCACCTCAGTTCTGTTCTTCCTGCCATCAAGAGTGCACGTCATGGGAGCTGAAGAGCAAACTGCGTAGTTCATCGTCATTTGAAGTCACCAAAGTTCTGTTCATCACTCGACGCCGTATTGCTGCAAATGGGTGAAACCGTTCCCTTTTTTATCATATTCTGTCTGTTGTTTCTACGGCACCAAGTCTTTTCTTTATTTTATTTAATTTTGTGTGCGGTCGATCATGTCCGATCTGGGGCCTAAATCAAAATCTAAGGCAGGACGTGCCCCCATGCATTGGTGCCCCTGTGGCAAGTCCATCTCTGTAATGGATCGCCATGATCGATGTCTCTCTTGCCTGGGCCCACAGCATGACATGGACAACTGCGATGCATGCTTCTCCATGGACTGAAAGGTCCTCGAAACATGTGCGTTGAAGGTGGGTCGGAATACTCCTATCTTCAGAGGGTGGCGTCAGTCCCAGACCGCCATGGCAAGGACTCTGGACCCTTCCCCTGGGTCGCCCTCCATTACTATACGTACCGGAGGGCCACGAACCGTCGATGATGCCGACTTCACTGGCACTTCCAGTTTACTAGAGGAGTTGGGCGGACAGTCGGCCTCCTCTGGGGGGTCAGTTAAGCATCCCTCTCGGTCGTCGGCCTCCTCGGAGCTACGACCACCCCCAGTGTCACGATCGGAGCTACACACTGGATCCAAACTGTTGGGGCCCTCGACTCCATCCACCAACCCCACTCGCACTCCTGGCATCCTCCCCAGAGCCGGAGAGCAGAGCGGTGCCAAAGGTGAGGTGCGGCCTTTGTCCAGTGCCACACCCGGTAGGGTGCAAAGGGTGGCCTCTCGCCCAGTTGCCCTGCTTTCTTCCTCTTTGGAGGAGGAGGATTGGTCTGACCCAAATTGGACATCCCACTCTGAGGAGTTCTCCGGCTCTAATAAGTCTCACTGCCCTACAAGGCCTAGCAGCACAATTCTGAAGGTCTCTTCACCTCCCCTGACTGGCTCTGTTTCTTGGGCTGCCATCTCCGAGTCTTCTGGCGCTGTTAGTGGTGCCGTGGGACAGGGCGGAGCCATCCCTGGGGCTGTGGAGAAGGGCGGTGCCATCCCTGGTGCCACGGAGAAAGGCAGCGCTGATGATGGAGCGAGGTCAGGAAATGGTGCTGGGTCTAGGGGTAGCACCACACCCGTTGCCGAGTAGGAGGTGGGCACCCTTATGGGGACTGACTCCAGTGTTGACGCTGGGAGCAGCATGGCTTCTATTTCCCTTTTAGGGTCCAACTTGGGGGTTGCTGTGGCAGGCTTGCAGACACCTGTGGCTCCTCCGGTGCTACCTCCTTCAGTGCCTCGGGGACAGACGAGGGGCAGGTCCCTCTCTGAGGGGAAGGGGTTGAGAGCACCTGGGGTGGTCCAAGGGTCTTCTATCAGAGCTGCTGGTGGCTCTGGGAGGAGCCGCAGTGCCGATCCCTCATGCTTCACTCTCCTCAGCGGAGGGGGGGACCTGTTTCTGGTGGGGTTAGGGGCTGCCCGCAAGGGTCAGTCCAGCCCCAGTCTCCTCACTGTGGGGCTTCTTCCTTAGAGCACTACTCAGGCCGCACCTGCACAGTTGTGTGATCTTCTGTGGATTCTTTGTGCAGCCCCACCCTCCTGGAGGGATCACTTGAACATTCCCAAAGCCCTAGCAGGGATCCTCCTCTAGCTCGCCAATCTTCTCCTCCCTCTTTGGATCCTCTGCCTCGCCCTTCTGCTCTCCTGGGCATTTCGGGGCCTACGGGACCCCTGTGTTGAGACCAATTCAGAGGCTCGGCTGCAGCTTTCCCTCACTATCTGAGAGCTCTGGACCAGGTCATTTTTAGACCAGAAACCCCCGCTGCACCCGGATCTGAGTCAAGCTCCTCCACCTCCTCGTCTTCCTCCCATGAGGAAGAAGACTTCTTGGTCCACCTGTCCTCGGACACTGATATCACCAGCTATCAGCGGTTCTTTTCGAGGTTGCTGGAGGAGCAATACATTTCCCATTTCGCAAGTCGCGATCCTGCCCATGTGACGCAGGCTTTCCTCGGAGAGTTCTCCTTGGAGAATGTGGTCATTCGTCTGTGGCCTATTCCTTTTCAGGAAGCAGCCCATCGGGTCTGGCAGTCTCCTGCTACCCCCTCTCTTACCCTGAGGGATTGCCAGTGCAGGTATCATGCCCCAAGGGGTCTCCAGGTTCCTTGCCTAATCCCACTTTGAGGATAGAGTTACTGAATACCCCCTTTGGGCATCGCCGCCCGAGACATGACCGCCCCCCAGGCTCAGCTGAGTTTAACTGCTGGGGAAGAAGTATTTTTTCTTCAATGCATCTCCTTCTGTGTATTTCAGCACATCAGGCCCATATGGCTGTCTATGCTGGACACTTATGGATGGTGCTAGGACAGCTCCTAGCCACTTTGCCTGACTCACAGACAACCAGGCAGGCCATCTGTCTTTCTGTTACTGGCCTAGAGCTAGCGAGGTATCTCTCAAAAGTGTCCTACGACACTAATGAGGTAGCTTCTTGGTTGGCAGGATCTGCAGTCTGCATATGACGGGTGGCATGGCTTCGACTTTCCAGGTTATCACACTTTGCCTAGCATAGGGTGATTGCCTTCCCCTTCCAAGCAGCCCATTTTTTCTCCCCCACAAGATGAGCCAGGAATTAGCGGGGCACCTTCCCTCTCCCAGGTCATGGGAGTCCCCGTCTCATCCTGATCAATCTTGGGCCTCTCCAGACCGGTAGGGGGCTTCTCCCCCTGTGGTTCTCCCCCACAAGGGGCTGAGGGATCTCCTGCCCTCAGGGATATGCCAGGTCCCCTTAGCGGGGCTTGGTACTCACCCACCAGTGATGAATGGTGAAGATACATATAGGAAGATATGAAAATTACATACCTACCGTAATTCTTGATGATCTTGTATATCTTCACCATTCATCACTGCTTCCCACCCACCATCCCCGCTGGTGCCTCAACCTCTGAGCAGTGGCTTCTCTCTGCTTGCTCTTTTCTCCGTGGGTACCCTTGTGGGGTAAGCCTTTGCTTCTCTGCTCCTTGTTCCTCCAGGAGATTAATTCTCTCCTTGAAGAGGGGAGGACAAGCGGGGGGAGGGGGGAGTCCTTTTTGCCATATGATAATGAGGGTTCCTCGGGTTCTCCCTCCTCCATCTTGTCTTCTGAGCAGGAATTCTGTCCCTTCTCTGGCCTTTTTGAATACTGGCAGGCTCTGGGGGACACGAGGACCTCTCCCCTTGTCTTAATTCTTTGTGAACAATCCAGTTGACCTGGGGCAGTTCCCCTCCTTCCAGGACTTCTTCTCCCTTGCCTTGGCTCGGGATGAGTTTCAGGATGTAGTCATGCCTGGATGTGAAATTTCTGTTGAAGGGTCCTTTGTCCCAGGGTGAGCTCTGCCCTCACTCCTGCGCCCTAGGACAGCCTCAGAGACCCTGACACCTTACTTCCCATGGTTTCAGTGGGCAACCCCTCTGACTTCAGCCTCGGGGTTGTTTCTCTGGGCTATCTTGGCTCGAACAGCTCTGTCTCATCTCAGACGAGAGACAGGTCAGTCTACCCTTGTTAAGCAGTGTCTGGAGTATGTAGAGGTGGTTGCAGCCTTTAACACTTTCATCCTTCTCCCTGGGGGGAGTGAGGTGCCATGGCGTCTCTCATCATCCTTTACTATCCCTTCTTCTTCTTCTTTCTTCTCCTGAAATTTTCCTTACCCTTCCCACTTCTCTATTCCTTAGGACTGCCCAGTGGTTGGGGTCTCTCCCTATGCCACACCCTCAGGTAGCCTCCCTTTCCTCCTATTCCGGCTTTTTCCTCCTTTCTGTTTATATCCTTTCCTTTTACTGTCTCCCTGGCTCCCTTGCCCCACCCTCTTCTTTTCTCTGTTTCTACTCTCTCTGGCGGACAGAACTGAGGTGAGGGAGGAGTCGGCGTCAGTTACTAGCTGATGCGCAAGCAGCACTCTGTGCATCGTCCTCGAGGGTGGCGCCGGCCTCAACATTGACTCCTCCCCCAGGGAAAAAAACATTTGTAAGCTGAAAGCTCCCACGGGGTCATGGCGCCTCTGGCGTATAACCCACCAGTGATGAATGGTGAAAATATACAAGAAGATCAAGAATTACGGTTGGTACGTAATTTTCATATTCTGCCAAAAGACACAGTAAATATTTTTCCCAGTGATATAAAAGTGCAAAGCTATTACTAACACATTTATAGTCATTCATTATGGTGCATTGTCTCTATACAGAGTCTATACAAACCCTCCTGATCTTGTTCTGACTGTTATGGATGCAGTTTGCATACTTCTTCAACAGAGGCCTGACTGGACAACAGCAAAGCTTCTCCTGGGAGACCCAGGATTTCTTAAACGATTGGTGAACCTTGATAAAGACAGCATACCAGAAAAGGTACTCCTTTTCATTCATTCAGTTAGCAGTATATTAATAAAGGTGACAAAACATCTGGGCAAAAAATACAGTTCAAACTCCAGGAATCCCTCAGTATGCTTAACCCCAAAGAAAAATAACCTGTGAAATGAGAATTTGCGTGTGAGCTAAGAACTGAGTTTGTTGCATAGATGAGGTGTTTGGATCCCAGCAAGGGGTATTGCTGCCATCCAGCATTCACCCACATATTCCCATTCGGCAAAGGAGTGTCATTAGCTGTGAGGGCTGGAGGAAGGGTGCATCAGAGAAATAATAGTGGCTCATAGGAAAACCAAAATAAGGAAGAAAAAATAATTTAATTAAAAATTAAATTCTCTGGGGACTCTTTCTTCACTTTTTAGTTTTAAAACAAAAGACAGAGTTCCAACATTGACAAATGGACCCCAATTTTCAAAGGACTTAGATTGATACAAGGTACTTGAGTCACAGGAGTTTGATGGAAGAGGTGACTTGTGTCCTGCTTGAGTCAAATGTGATTTTCTATCGCAATCTGCGTCAAATCCAGACGCAGCTGTGCCAGAGCCCCCTTTTACCAGGGTTGCTTCAAACAACCCGGTGTGCCAGGTCACAAGGGGTCTTTGCCTTTCAAGACTGGCACCTCTGGCCAGGCAAAAGGATCTTAACTTAATTTGATTCACAGGAGGTAAGAGTGACCAGTGGGGTGCCGCAGGGGTCAGTATTGGGACCAGCGGTCTTTAATGTCTTTGTTTCTGGACCACAGGTGAGAGAAGGAAGTTGGATGTCCAAGTTTGTGGATGATGCAAAAATAGGTCATAGAGTTAATAACAGTGAGGAGGTGCAGCACAATTGCATACCCGAATTGGATGGACTATATATATGGGGATTAAAGAATGAAATGAGATTCAATCAAGAAAAATGTGTGGTGATGGATTTTGGGAAAAATAATAAAGCCTTTAAATGGTTTCACCACTGGAACGCGCCAGTCCGAGTACGCCCGTCGTTGGGGCACTAGGGATTTAACATCGCCTCACGCTTTACATGTGGGGGCTGTGCTCACTATTACCCCCATGTGGGTGTGTGTCCCCCGTGGCTCCCTAACTATATCTTCTAACCTGGGGCAGACCGGGGAAGGGTGGTACTTTCTGAAATTTGGCGCCCTGTTGATGGGCGCACGGATAGCCAGAAAGGCCTTTAAACACAGCATGGGTGGAGCTGAACTGAGGGAATTATTCAGTGAACTGGACCTCGGGGTAAGACTCATGAATAACTTCAAAAATTATGATCAGCACGATGATACGATCTCCAAATGCAATAAATTAATATGCATTAAGAAGAACATCACCAGTTGGGACAGGGAGGTGATTATTGCCATATACAGAGCCTTAGTGAGGCCACACACTGAGTATTGTGTCCCGTTTTTGGTCATTGTAAAATAAGGGTGACATCATCAGAGTGGAGGGGATACAGAGAAGGACAACCAAAATGATTAAGGGGCTTAAGGGAATCTCATATGAGAACAGACTGAGGGAACTTGATCTCTACAGCCTGGCTATGAGACAGAAAAGAGGAGACCTGATAGTCTATAAGGCTATATCCAATACAGACAAAATGCAGTGTCTACATTTAGAATCTAACAGTAGGGAAATGTGTCACAAGGACACAATAAGCAGCTTGGGGCAATTATTGTTAAACAGAAAGGATAGAGTGGAACTGTTTACCAAAAGAAATAGCTGACAGTGGCACTCTAAACAGCTGTAAGTCCCAACTTGATAAGCATTTACTGGGGGGAGGATTCACTGGTGTTTTCCATTACGGCAGACAAGCATAATGGGAACATGCCTGTTCTTGTCTGTAGAACCTAGCAACCTATGAACTCACAATTCGAAGGAGCTCATTTCTTCTTCTGCAGGATCATGTGATAGCCATCAGGGTGCCCTCCTGCTCCTGTGTCAGAGGAGCCTCCACCTGACCCTGACAGGTCTTGAGTCTTGCCAGACTCATAAGGAGCCCCTGCTTTTAGATGTTCTCCCCCACGTAGAGGGATGAGGGTAGTTCTACCTTCAGGGTGAGCCAGCTCCGCTACAAAATTGGCAAGCTTGGTGCTCGGATCCATCAGTGTGACTCAGTGGTGAAGACTGATTTTTGCAACATGAAAATTATTTACTTACCGTAATTGCAGATCTTGCAGAATATCTTCACCATTGATTCTCATGTCCACTCACCAGCTCTCACTTAGGTAAGAGCCAGGGTCTTTGGCAGCGCACCCTGTGGGTGCTGGCAGCACATTCTTCAGATTGCTGTCTATCTCCTCTGCCATGGCCCTTATGTGGGTTACTCTTTTATTTCTTCTTACAAAAAAAGGGGGGGGGCTTGAGCACCCAGGTGTCAACCTTCACCAAATAAAAACTCTCTTTTGTTTGTTCTTACAACAAAAAGGGGGGTTCAGCACCCAAGTGCCAACCTTCACCAAATAAAAACTCTTTTGATCTTACAAAAATTGGGGCTGAGCACCTAGGTGCTAACTCTTCACCAAATAAAAACAAAGCAAAAAAAACCAAAAGGGGTGAGGGCCACTTGTGGCCCCCATGGCAACCAAAAAATGTGTTTTCTGTAGAATGAGTAGGTAGCCATGTCCCTGCATTTTTCTTTTTTGTCCTCTTCTCCTGGCTAAGGTGTATCTCCCTAGGGTATATCCCTGTTAATTACTAAATGCACCATGTGCCCTGGGCACTATCCAGTCTAATGCCACTGAGCAAATGCTCTGCGTGTGGAGGCGGGCAATGCACCGTCATTTGGATTAATACACTGGCTTCCAACCTGTGGATGCAGGGGGAAGCAGGTCTTGTTCTGTCTCTTATTTAACTATGTCAGATTTTTTTGGTTAGTGAACCTTTGTTACTCTATCAGACTCTCCACTCATGGTCACTTTAAAAGGGAACTTCACTGTTATCTCTCTCTCTCTCTCTCTCTCTCTCTCTCTCTCTCTCTCTCTCTCCCATTCATGTATATGCTTCCCTACTACATAATCCCTGCCCTGCCAGATCACCTCTTGTTCTTCACCATTTACTCCTCTACCTGCACTTATACTACCCCCCACCTCCTTATTTCCTCCTGTCGTTCTGCTGCAATGTAGCACAGTGTTTTACCTTGTGTCATGTTTTAATTTTTATTTTTACACTGTTTTCGACATGTTGCACTAAATTATGGTATGTTGTAGTCTAGTATACCTCTCACAGGATTTATTGCTTTTGTTATCTCTATTTCTTTCAAATTACTATGTATTACTATGACATTTCAGCTGGTCTGTACACTCAGTGTTGCAATGTATTTCGTAATTGCTTGTTCTCTTCTGTATTATGACTACTGTCTCTGTTATTTGTTGTACTCTCCCAGTTCATACCTGAAAATAGGCATATCCTATGTCTAGTGTACTTACCCGGTTACCAAAAACAAACAAACAAACAAATAAAATAAATAATTTTGTCTTTGGCCCACTATTACTGGGGGATGCCAGAGGAGATGATCATATCTTGACTCCCTAGGACTGTCCAATGCTGTAACTCCAATGCTCCTAGTCCTCCTTACTTTTCTTCTGCTGCTAGGGGGAAAGATGGAGGTGAGCTTACTTAGGTTCACTCAGTTCTTATCTGGTAGCATGGAGTTATCCCTTTTTGGGAGTCCAGATGTCACTTTTTCATTTTTGGCACATTTTGCCATATTATTTGCAAGGGGGTCCCTCTTTGGACTTCCGCTTTTTACGGCTGCATGGGCAGAGCTCTGCAGACATATTGCCATCTTTCTTTGTAGGAGTACTGTGGAAGCATGTGACCAAACCGCTGTCCAGCATGCTTCCACAGTGCTCTGGCACAGTTCCTCTTGTTGTGTTTCAGTGACCCTTCCCCTCCGCTGGGTGCATAAACACACCCCCTTTGTGGGGGCACTACTTTTTCTTCCGCAACTGTGGAAGTGACGGCCACCATGCCCAACATGGGTACTGAGTCAAACTGCACATGCGCGAGTAATGTTTGATATGTATGAATTATTTAACATCTGCATCCCTTTTTATTCTGAATGAATAATGTTTACTTGGTATACCTCTTGCAATTATTAAAAATTGATTTAAATCATATCAAATGAAGGGGCAGATTAGCAGGATTAAAATAGGGAAGGGATGGGCACAAGACCCTGGGGAGCAGGCCGAAGTACTAAATGAGTACTTCGCCTCAGTTTTCACCAAGGAAAATGGGGGCTGCATCATACATGGGAGGAGCGGTGAAACTGAGAAGGGAATTTCACTGATTAGGGGTCTGGGGAGTAGGGGCCATCACTGGCAGGAGGGGGGAAGGCAAAGCAGGGGGATGAGGTAGTGGAGGTGGAAATCCTGGCAGAGAGAGAGTGAGGGAAGCCCTCAGGTCCTTTAAGACAGAGAAAGCACCGGGGCCGGATAAATTACATCCCAGAGTACTGAAGGAACTGGCGGATATCGTGGCGAAACCCCTGGCAGAGCTTTTCAGCATCTCTCTGAGGACAGGGTGGGTGCCCCAGGACTGGAAGGTGGCACATATAGTGCCTATCTACAAGGGGGGGATCAAGGGAGGTGGCAGGGAACTACAGGCCTGTCAGCCTGACATCAGTGGTGGGCAAGGTGATGGAGGGCATTGTCAAGGAGAAGCTAGGGGGGGACCTGGAAATGTTGGGGTGCCTCGACAATAGACAGCATGGATTCTTCCTTGGGAAATCATGTCAGACAAACCTTGTAGAGTTCTATGACTGGGTGATGAGTGCCTTGGACCTGGGTAGACCAGTGGACGTCCTCATTCTTGACTTCAGCAAGGTGTTTGACTCTGTTACTCACAGTGGCCGGTTGGATAAGCTGGGAGAAATGAGGGTGGGGAACCAGATGATCAGATGGGTAAGAAATTGGCTCCAGGACTGGACCCAGAGGGTCGTGGTTGGTGGGTTAGTCTCATCCCCAAGGAGGATCATTAGTGAGGTCCCTCAGGGATCGGTGCTAGGGCCCCTCCTGTTCAACGCCTACGTCTCTGACATAAGGAAGGGTATCAGAAGTGAGATGAGTCTCTTTGCAGATGACTCAAAACTGGGGGGGGTGGTGGTGGATGGGGAGGAGGGGAGGGTGGCCCTACAGGGGAACCTGGAGGCTCTAGAAAGGTGGTCTAGAAAGTGGAAGCTGAGGTTCAATGCAGGGAAATGCAAGGTACTGCACCTGGGAGCCAGAAACCTGGGCCAAGTGTACACCCTTGGGGAGGGGGATGCTACAAGTCTTGATGGCTGAGAGGGACCTGGGGGTGGTGGTGGATTTCAAGATGAACAACTCAGAGACTAGTAGGAGGCAGCGGCCAAGGCCAACAGGATGCTGGGATGCATCACTAGGGGGATCACCTCCAGGAGGAGGGAAGTGATACTCCCTCTGTATAACTGCTTGGTGAGGCCGCACCTAGAGTACTGTGTGCAGTTTTGGAGGCCACACTTAAAGAGGGACATTGAATTCCTGTAGAGGGTCCAGAGGAGGGCAACCAAAATGATCTGGGACTTGGGGGACAGGACCTATGGGGAGAGGCTCAAAGAGCTAAATATGTACACATTGAAGAGAGAGAAGGGACCGGGGGACATGATAGGGGTCTTCAGGTACATGAAGGGGTAAATAGGGAGGAGCAGTCGGGGTGCTCGAAGGAAGAGGGGCAACTAGAGGGCATGGGTGGAAGCTGGAGGGTGAGATTCAGGGAGACAGGAGGAGGAGGTGCTACTTCACTGAAAGGGTGGTGGAGCCATGGAATGCACTGCCCAGGGGGCTGGTGGAGGCAGAGACGGTGGATGGGTTCAAGAGGGGGTGGGACAGGTACAGGGGAAGGGTTCTGGAAACAAAGTCCAGTGCAGCGAGAACATCTGGGACTGGGAAGGGAGAAGCCAGAGAGGGTGAGGGGGGCAGCAAGGTCAGCTCCCAGGGTGGGGGCTGACCAAACGAGCAGACACGAAAGACCATTAGGACTATTCTGCTGGCATTTTAGTATGTAGTAGTATGTTAGTATGTTAAATGAACTACATGTGAATGGGAAGCTGGTAGTGCATTATCCAAATCTATTATCCATGCTGAATGGATTAGGATAGTGCACTGTCCAAGCCTTCAGATAACAATGTGGATCATACTATATGTACAACCATAGTTTTGAGTATAAGTCCATCAGGCAGGGAAGAATTTTATCTACTTTTAATGTGGGTGTCTGAAGTGTGGAAAATATTTTCACACTGTCTCCAAGTCCACATTTACTCAAACTTTTTCCACATTTATAGGAGCTTTTAGGACTACAGTAAAACCCCAGTTATCCAAACCTCAGTTAACCAAACTGTCAATTATCATAAACTGTGATGTGTCTCCCAGCTATAGACTTCAATGTAAAGTGCTCTTACTTATCTGAAACCCCATTTATCCAAAACAATTTCATTGTCCCCCAGGCACATTTAGATAAATGAGGTTTTACTGTATTACAATTATACTATCCAAGTCCACCCCAGTTCTTGGCCTGGCCTTTAGTTATTGGATGAGGCAGCAGATAATGTCAGATAAAGGCCTGGCAGTCCATGCGGTCTGCCCAAGCCAGTTTAATTTTGAGGACAATGCCCCTTTTAGTTCTTCCTACTTCCTGTCCCCTGTCTGCCCTGTTATGTACCATTCCGCATGCACCATGTGCCTGTCTCTGTTCCCTTTTGAACCGTCCCACTGTTTCAGCCCCAATAACTTCCTCCAGGAGTTTGTTCCAGGCCATCACCTCTCTTTCTGTAAAAAAGTTCTTCCTGACATCCTTCTTCACCCTCCTTCTCGTTAGTTCCAGGGAATTACTTCTGGTACCCGAGCTACCACTCACTGTGAACAGCTTGCTGCTGTCTGCCTTGTTCATTCCGAGGAGCACTTGAACATCTCAATCATGCCACCGGTGCACAATAGGTCCCGGGATACCTTGCTTGGGCAGACTCGATATACAGTACCACAGGTCCCCTTCTGCCATCATCTTCTATGTTTCATTTCTCCTTCTCCTGTCCTCTAGCATGCATACATTGAGACCCTTCAGTCATTCCTCATAAAACCTATCCTGTTGTTCCTGTATCATTAAGGTGGCTCATCCCTGCACCACCTTTAAGCTGTCCTTTCTCTTGTGTAAGCTCCAAAATTACACACAGTACTCCAAGTATGGGTGAACCAGGGATCTATACATGGGCTGTATTACCTCCATCCTTCTTCTAGTGATCCCTCTCCATATTTATTTATTTATTCATTTGATAACCAGGTTGGTGCACTGATCTGAAGACCTTTTTCAGGCATGGCCCGGGCAGTTGTTAAAACTTCTTTTTACCATCAGAGAAATATTGCCTGGGTGAAACATCTGGTTCCTCCCGATAATCTTCCAAGATTGGTTCACGCCTTCGTTACGTCCCGCCTTGACTACTGCAATGCCCTTTACCTAGGGCTGCCGGGGGTTGATATCCGCCGCTTGCAGCTGGTGCAGAATGCGGCAGCCAGGCTATTGGCTGGTGCTTCGAGAGCCAGTCATATAACGCCTGTGCTCCGCGGTCTGCACTGGCTGCCGATACAGTGGCGGATCACCTTTAAGGTTGCTTTGTTAACCTTTAAGGCCCTACATGACCAGGGACTGAGTTACCTGAAAGATCTCCTTTGTCCCTACTGTCCCCTCCGTCCTCTCCGATCCACCGATGAGGGATTGCTAGAGGTTTCCAGGGTACGTTTGCAGACATCGGGAGCAAGGGCATTTAGCTTTGTTGCTCTGTCCCTGTGGAGCTGTCTACCTCATCAGGTACGAGATTGCCTAACCGTCCAGAGTTTTAAAACTGCTTTAAAAACTTATCTTTTTAACCTGGCTTTTGTTGATTGATGGGGTCATTTTACTTTATTATGCTGCTATTATATTGCCTTTAGTGGAAATTATATGTTTGTTTCATAATAATTTATTTTATTTTGTGTATTTTATTGTATAGGTGCCTTGGTTTTAGAAAGGCGCCTTTTTATAAATAAAACTGATTTGATTTGACAAACAATGTAACATACAGTGAGAATAGTGTAGATCATACACAGAACATCACTGAATTAGTGTAGGTCAAGCTAAACAGAGAAAATATAAGATAAATAGTACCAGATACATCAACAGTTGAACATACCAAGTTATTTAAAATTTAGGTAAACAGGGTAAAGTTGCTCCATCATTCAGCGATAGGAATATTAAACATCAGCAGAGCCAGTAAAATACCTGTAGGTACACAGAGTTTAACAGGAAACACTTATACATAAAAACAAGGCCATGTTACAGGATAGAAAGAATGATCTGTGAGCCAGTATTCCAGGGCAGGAGCACTGGAGGCAAGGGTGGGCTGCAAGGGAGGTGTTCCCCCATGTTAGCAACCTGCAAGCAGGCGCAGGTTGAAGAGGACAGAAAGTGCATTCTTAATAGGGAATTCAGATTTAGAGGGGGGTCCAGGGAACATATGGAGGAGGGGAGCTCATTCCATAGTGAGGGTCCGGCTGAGAAGAATGCTCTTAGGCCCATCCTTGTAGTTATGTTAGGACATTCTAGTTGGATGTGGGAGGACTGACGTAGATTACGGCAGTAGGTTCTGGGCCAGATAAGAATGGATAGTGAAGAGTAGGAGGGATTGTACAAAGTATCAGCAATGGTCTGGGCCAGCAGATAAGAGCACCATGTTCGTGGTGTGAGCCAGTTAAGGGACTGGTACGGAGAGCAGTGATGAGTGAGGACAGGGGCATGTTGGGCAAGGCGGCATATACAATTGTAGATCGTGTCTAGGTGGTTCAGGTTGGTAATGGAGGTGAGGGAGTACAGCAGACAGCCATAGTCGGGGGGGGTTTGCCACGGTCAACAGCAAGGCGGACTTCCAGCGAGAATTGGTCAATCAGGCGATAGCAGAGCCCTATCCTCTGGTTGATACACCTGATCAGAGAGGCAGTGTGGTCAGTGTAGGTTAGGGACAGGTCTACGATTACCCCCAGATACTTGAAGGCCAGGAACAGTGTCAAGGAGAGATCTATCTGAGGATTTGACAGCGAGAAGGTTGCCATTGTGGGCAAGAGAGGAGAGTTTTGATTTGGAACTGAAAAGCATGGCCTTTGTTTTGGCAGCATTGACCAACAGTTTATTGATGGAGAACCAACAATGTGCCTTGCAGAAATCAACGGTAAGAGTGATGGATAGTGAGGAGGGGGAGGGGTCACTTTGAGATACTATTACGTCGTCAGCATAGAGGAGTGGTTTACAGGTTAGGCCCTCGATGGGAGAGAGTTAATGAAGAGAGAAAAGAGGAGGGGGCCAAGGACAGATCCCTGGGGCACACCCACAGAGACAGGCAAAGGGGGGAGGTGCCACCACCAAGGCAGGCCACCTATGTTCTACCAGAGAGGTAGTTAGTGAGCCAGGCGGTGGAGGCAAGGGAGAAACCAAGGGCATCCAGTTTTGCTATCAGAATGTTGTGGTTTACAAGATCAAATGCCTTGGACAGATCTACAAACACTGCACCAGTTAGCTTCCCTTCATCCATATTCCTCAGCACATGGTCGGTAAAGAGGGCAAGGTCTGTGGTAGTGCTGTGCCCCTCCCAGAAACTGTGTTCCTGAGGGCAAAGGAGATTATATTTGGAGATGTGCTCTGTAATTTGGTAGCTTACTGCCTTCTCTAGGAGCTTACCAAGATGGGACGGTAGTTATCCATAAGACTAGGGTTGTCTGATTTATGAATGTGGACAATTTTGGCCTGCTTCCAGACTGAGGGGACAGAGGCTGTAGTAAGGGAGAGGTTAAAGATGAAGGTGAGCAGATAAGCAATGTTCTGGGCTACTAGTTTTAAGAAGTGGGGTGTGTTTAGGGTGAACTGTCACACCCAGCACTCCCTCGAGATGGTACGCTGAGGAGGAGCTTAAGTGTCCCAGGAGGAGAAATGGTCTTAAAATAAAAAGAAGGGCTAATAGGAGGGAAGTTGGAGGGGGGACTTAGCCAGGTAGCTGCTAAGGTTTGAGCAATGTGCGTTAAGTGCATTCACAATGTCAGTAGGGTCAGTGAGGGAGCCTTGTTGTGTGTTTGGGGGGGAGGTGACTGCTTGGTGGTGGGGGTAAAGCAAGGCATTACTGGAGGACCAGAAATGCCTAGGGTTTCCTAGGTGACTGGATTGAAGTGATTGGAAGTAAGCCAGCTTCCTCGAGTGAATACAGCGCTTACTGAGATTTTGCAAGTGACAGTAGCCATTCCAAAGTGAAGGGGATGGGGCAGCTTTATAGTCTGCCCACTTTGAGTCATGCTGTTTCATAAGCTTGAGGAGGTCAAACGTGAGCCAGTGAGTGTCACCCCCACGCACTCTGCATATGCAACCTAGCATCCAATTTGCCATACCCACAGCCCTGCTACACTGTACCGATGTCTTCATGTTCTCCATTATTAATACACCAGTGTCCCTTTCCTCTGAATTGCTCTCCACTACCACTCCAGTCATCCTATACTCTATTCGCTTGTGGTGCTGGGGTCGGGGATTGCTCTGGGTTGACTCCAGGGCTGACACAGAGCCTGGTACTGAGGATAGATAGATAGATAGCTAGATAGATAGATAGATAAAGATACTTCATTTCTAAAAAGCCCAACTCCAGAGACTCTGAGTGCTATACAATATGAAACAGTACAATTATTTTAAATCATACAAGAAATACATATGTAACCCCCCTGCAAATGGGGGTTCCCAAAAGACTTCCAGGAGCTTGCTTGAATGCTCCAAGCCTGAATGGTGTTTGGCGTTTAAGCCATTTATCAGTGAGTGTTTTTAGAGCCTCTGGTACTGTCTCTTTAAGAGCTGTCTGCTTGCAGACATAATTAGTTTGTATGGGGGGACTGTGTGCTTCTCTGTTTGAGTACCACTCGAGCTCTGCCAATTCACTCCATTTTGCAGTCACTAGGAGTGCAAAGGAACCTATCTGAAAGATGTAACTGTTTGCCAGAAATCATTTACAGTAATAATGAAATTACAGTTTGTCTAACCTGCTTTCTTTACAGTCAGAACTGTGTCTGCCTAGTTCCCCATTCTGGGTTTGAACTGCTGAAGTGGACCAATCAGTGTGGGGTAAGCTTGCTCTAAAATGGTGCCTTGGACGAATCAGAACTTGGACTCATAATCTGAGCCAGCCACAAGAGGATTGTATGGGCAGTGACTCTGGGAGATGTAGTTTAGACTTCGGCGCCTTTTTGGACCAACAGCAGCAGTCTATTGTGAGTGACAGCCAATCCAGTCAAGAACTGGGAGGAACCAAAGGAAGTGCCCGGTTTTGTCTGTTGGAGTTTCAGTTTAGATCTGGCAGTGAAGGAAAGAAACCCTGTGCTCCTTCAGTGCACAGTTTTTAGTCAAAAACGTGTGTAAGGCCCAGAGTTCGGGTCTGCAGCTTGTGTAACTGCTTGTTAGGACTGAATCATGTCCTGTAGAAAAGAATCAAAGGATCTCTGAAGAGTAGAAACCAGGCTCACCCTGTAGAAGACTGGAGAAATTGTTGAATTGCACTCGGTCTGTCAGGAACTGAATCTGCTGTGTGTTCTCCTGGTATTGTGCAGTAATTATGATCGGGATAGAGAAGCAGCCTGCCTGGTATAGTACTTTCTTTTTACCATATAAATGTGTGAAGAGTCTCGTGGAGCTCAAGAGTAGCCCTGCTGACATTGAAGGACCCTATCTTGTTTGGAGGTCGTGAGTACTAATTCAGGGTTGCTCCTGTTGAATTGCCACATTAAATCCAAATGGAATCACTGTACTGCTGACTGTTTAAACTAATTTTTCTTTCACTGTGTGAAAGGGCCCCTACCAGCTGCCACGGTTTGGACTAGCCACTAGGGCTTGGGTACCCAGGGACAGTAACTGGTAGGGATAGACCTTGCACAGAGCCATAGGTAGATGAGTAGAGTGATAAGCTAATTAACCTGATTTCCCCCTGTCCTTGTTATATCCCCCTAAATAAATCAGAGCTGCTTGTTTCAGCAAAGTTATACTGCCTGAGGTAATTGTCTATGTTAAAGTACTGTACTGTGATTGTTGCACTGTATCTTATTTCACAGGAGGTCCCAGTGCCGGAATCAGTCCTGGGGGTAAGTGTATACTGTGAAGGTAATTCTGATATATTGTGTGGGCCACTAGTGGGAAGAAAGGGGGGTTGCAGTGTCCCAGAGGGCTGTGACCAAGTAAGTTTAACTATTGCAAACCCTGACCTCTGGGTGGAGGCACCCGCCATTGGATCCAGGCCCCTCAACCTGTTAGTGGCAAATCAGGCAGGGGTAGTAGCCCCTGGGATAGCGCCATCTAGGGGTTACACATATATAAGCTTCAACTGGGAGTACTCAGTTGATCGCTCTCTCCGGCTTAAAACCACAAAATTAATCAATAAAAGCTTGCTGGAACAAATACATCTTCAGGCCCTTTTTAAAGGCTTCTACCAAGGGACCCCCCTTTAAATAACCAGGCAAGGAGTTCCACAGGGTAGGCATGACCACTGAGAATGCTCTGTCCCTGGAATGCCACAACCTGACCCTGGGAACTCCAAGGAGGCCTCCCCCAGCAGAATGGAGTGCCTGGGACAGTCAGTAGGGGAAAAGGATGGCGCCGGTGACAGGGGTGAATCCATTTCCGGGTACATCTTCCACTCTAAGCCTGGTAGCACAGGCAGTATCAGCTCAGAATCTGATGATGGTTGGGAGGCGGTGTTCTCTCTGAAGTCAGTGACTGACACCATCAGCAGTTGGGTTTGTGGCTGACCTATGGGAACTATATGGCTCTGCTTCCTGAACCTGGGGGTATCCCCCCATGGGCACTGACCAGGTCACTCCTCTGATGTAGACAATCCCATTTGGGCAGTTCTGCCAAGCCCTCCCCTCTGGCGAGACCCTTGTGCAACGCCACAGTCTAGGTAGAGGTCCTTGAGACCCTAAGTCTTGTTTCCCTCAAAGGCCTCTCTGACTCTTACAGGGGTTGCCAGCGTTCATAGGCCCTGAGGAGCCACTGATGTGGGAACAACACAGAGAGTGTGTGTTGATGCCCTAGATACCCTCCACAGGAACTCCAACAAGGCCCAGCTCCAGCCCTTCTCCCCGGCACCATCAACCTCAGGGGTCAGTCCCTCCTCTCTGTCAGTGTCCTCCTCTGAGGACAATTAATCTTCCATCCACCTATCCTCAACTGATGAGTACTCTGTGTACCAGTGATCCTGGTAGACATGCTGGAGGCACTTAACATTAGTTCCTGTACAGGCTACAATCTGACAGCTTTGCAGCTGGGACTCCTCAGAGTTCCCATTGATGGCGCTGCTGTCATTCCTTTCTGGCCTAGATCCTTCGAGGAGGCATCAAGGGTAGTATGAAGGCATTCCCCTTCTCTTGCCCTCCATCCCAAGAGAACTTTTGCTCCGGTATTTTGCACCCACGGGGTGTGCAGGTGCACTACTTCACCCCGGTTCAGGGTTGGAAGTGTTGTAGACTCCTTCAGGGCTGAGATGCCCCACCTTTGACTGACCTCCAGAGATGGATTCTACCCAGATTAGTGCCTTGGAGAGGAAGGTTTTTACCTCAGCAGATGCCCTTATGTGCATCGCAGCACACCAGGCACATCAGGCAGCCTTCAGTTGGTGTCTGTGGTTGCAGCTAAATCAACTACTGGCTAAAATGCCTCAAAGCAAGATAGTTGAGCAAGCCATTTGCCTTTCTGCTTGAGACCTGGAAGTAGCAATGTACCCATCAAGGGCATTATACAATGCCAATGAGGTGGCCTCCAGGCTTGTAGGAAGTGTAGTCTGTGTCAGGCGGATGGCATGGCTTCACCTCTCCAGATTGACACCTTTTGTCTTGCGTAAGATGCTGAACTGCCAGGGGGCTCATTTCATCTCCTGCAGGGCCAGGTGAGAGCTGTCATGGGCACCGTCCTGCTCTTGTGCCAGAGGAGCTATCACCTGATCCTGTCCTGTCTCGGGTTCTACTAGATGTATGAGGATCCCCTGTCCTCAGGTGTTCTCCCCCATGTAGAAGGCTGAGGGGACTTATTACCCTCAGGGTGAGCTTGCTCCTTCTCAGAAAAAGGGAAAGCTTGGTACTCTGACCCCTAAGTGGGAATCAGTGGTTAAGACTGATTCCTGGAAAACATGAAAATTATGTACTTACTGTAGTTGTTGATCTTCCAGAATATCTTCAACATTTATTGTGCCCCACCCACCACCACCTCTGGGCACGCTCACCCTGCTGGATCTGGCAGCACCACAAGAATGCTAGCTGGGCATCTCCCAAGGGTGTAGGCAGGCATATTCACTGTACACATTTGTGTACAGTTTTGTTGAGTGCCTGTCCAAAACTAGGTGCCTTTTTGTTACCATTATCATTCTTATGTGAAGTATTTGAGTTAGTGTAGGCCACTGAGTAGTGTCCCTGTTTAAACTTTCGTTGTGTAGGAAATAGATACAGATATGTGTACATCCTGTTTAGAGATTAGATGGGGGGAGGGAGGGAATCCTGTCTTTTTTGCACTGATGGGGGGGGGGGACTGTCACTGTCTATAATCACAGACTTCAGTTTTAGGGAATGTAACCACCGACTCAATGTCCTGCATTTCTCAGGGTGGGTTTCTTTTTTGGGTTTGCTGCTTAAAGCATCAGCATTTATGTCTGTTCCTGATTTGAGTCTGTAAGCAGCGTACACCAACCTCTAATATTTAAACTGTGTCATTTTAAAGATAACAGAATATAAGCATTTAATTACTTTTTTTATTATTATTATTCATTGGTAACCGGGTATGGCCCACTAGGCACAGGTGCCTGTTTTCTGGGGCTACCCGGGAGCACTAAGGAGGTTAAATGACTTGTTCAATGTCACACAGTATGCAAGTGGAGGTTGTGGGAATCAAACTCAGATCTGTGTGCTGGATGTACTGAGCTCTTTATTCTAACCTCTAAGGCTATATTGACAGCTCCAGACTTGGCTGGTATGTTCCTTGGTTATTGCATGGATCTGGAATCTGTGTACTAGACTTTAATGTTTGTTTAGCAAGTCTGAGGCTTGAAAAGCTTCGGGGGACCCGGCACCAACTAAAGCTGTCTCACTTGAGGCAAAATAATGCTTCGCTTCCAGTATGTAACTGGCAGTAACACTGCAAAACAGTAAGGCAGTAAGAACTCACCGAAGGACTGCAGCAATAGTGGCAATGGTTGCAAGTGCAAATATCCTTTATTAGACACACAGGCCCAGATATTCAAACTGCTCCAGGCTGTGGCGCAAGCCTGGGTGCAGCGCAACATGGCTGCGCAGGGGCGTGGACTGGGCGATATTCAACGGAGCTGCACCGTGGCTCAGCAGCGTTGAATATCGCATCCTGGCCACCCGCAGTGCACTGGCACAGTGGCACTGTGCCAGCGCCAAGAAGTGGAGCATGGGGATGCTCTACAGCGCCAAGTTCCATTACGCCAGGCGCAACTCGATATTCAAAGTTGACATGCAAATGGGGCCGCTAATGTGCAAAGGTGCATAGGGGCCATTTGCATGTCATTATGGCCCCATTTGCATGCAGGTGCGCCGATCCCCGACGACTTGTGCCTGGCACCCTGCCAGGCAGCAGCCATCCCCTGCAGCATGGCAATGTGCCCCACAGCCCGATCGCGGGTTGAATCCAAATAAAATAAATTGCTATCCCTGGTGGTCCAGTGGACCTGACTGCCCAATCGCGGGCTGTATTAAAAATAAAGAAAGCGCTATCCCTGGTGGTCCAGTGGACCACTGCCCACCCGATCACAGGCTTCAGTGAATAAAAGATAATTCCAATATCCCTGGTGGTCCAGTGGACCGCTGCCCACCCAATCGCGGGCTGAAGTAGAATAAAAGATAATTCCAATATCCCTGGTGGTCCAGTGGACCGCTGCCTGCCTGATTGTGGGCTGAAGTAGAATTAAAAGAAACCCATCATCCCTGGTGGTCCAGTGGACCCCCCACCCGCCCACTGATCCCCACCACCCGCTCCCCAGTCAGCGGCAAGCGGCAGCACCACCCGCCGACTGACACTGTCGGAGGATGTATGCCCATTGGTCCACAGCGTGAGCCAATGGGCGTGCAGCCATACATGTTACACTTTCCAGATATGTGAATGGATCCCATTCACATATCTGAATGTGTAGTACGGTATGGCTGCATGCCCATTGGCTCACGCCAGGACCAATGGGTGTACAGCCTCATCGACGGTAGTCAGTTGGCGGGTGGCAGACAAGTGGGGTGCGCCACCCCCGCTGACCGGGGAGAGCGGGGTGGTGGGGATCAGTGGACGGGTGGGGAGGGGGGTCCACTGGACCACCAGGGATGATGGGTTTCTTTTAATTCTACTTCAGCCCGTGATCGGGCGGGCAGCGGTCCACTGGACCACCAGGGATATTGGAATTATCTTTTATTCTACTTCAGCCCATGATCGGGTGGACAGCAGTCCACTGGACCACCAGAGATATTGGAATTATCTTTTATTCACTGAAGCCTGCGATCGGGCGGGTAGCGGTTCACTGGACCACCAGGGATTTAGATTTTATCTTTGTAAACTGATGCCCACAATCGGGCATGGGGGGGCTGCCACCATGGAGGTGCAGCCGGAGCTCGGGTGGCCACCCATAGGTGGCAGCTGCCGTGTTGGACCCTGCAATGCAGCAGCTCACCTGTGGGTGGCCATCTGTTGTTCCTTTTTTTTTTTTTTTGGCTCAACTTTGTGCTGGCGCAGGCAGGGGTTGCGCATGCATGGCTCCGCACATCCCAGGCTGAATATCGGGCTGTGCAGAGTATGCATGGGCACGCCCCCCCCACCTGCACCTGCATACATTACTGATGCGCTCTGGTGCATC
Organism: Neoceratodus forsteri; assembly: GCA_016271365.2. NCBI lineage: Eukaryota > Metazoa > Chordata > Ceratodontiformes > Ceratodontidae > Neoceratodus > Neoceratodus forsteri. The sequence continues at coordinate 247,198,691 of CM057451.1, forward strand.
GGGATTTGTGCCGCGTACTTTCCCCTTTTGACTATCGTGCCGGGGCGCATCAGTGGGTTGCGCATGGTGCAACACTGTTGCACCATGCACAACCCTTTTGAATATCTGGGCCATAGAATCCACGATAAAAATTGTGAAATTGTTCGCAGTTCATAACATCCACTGCATGCCAAACATACCCTGTAACACTTCCTGGTTCCCACTCCCTGTGAGTCACCGAGCACCTGACATGTTTCGCTCAATGAGAGCTCAGATCTATGTGTGCTAGTTGCACCGAGCTCTTTACTCTAACCTCTAAGGCTATATTGACAGCTCCAGACTTGGCTGGTGTATTCCTTGGTTACTGCATGGATCTGGAATCTGTGTACTAGACTTTAATGTTTGTTTACAGTTTATAAATGTAATTTAATAAATATATATATTTTTTTCTTTTGGTAAGCAGGTAAGGCCAACTAGGCACAGGTGCCTGTTTCTAGGGACAACCCAGGAACACTGGGGAGATTGAGTGACTTAATCAGAGCCACACAGTATGGAAATTAAGGTTGTGGGAATCAAACCCATGTCTGAATGCTGGATGTACAAAGGTCATTTACAACTCATTACTCTAACCACTAGGCTATACTGCCAGCCCGATAAATAGTGAACAATTTAGACTGGGCTGTTAATATCTCAAAGGAGAACTGCCTTGAATCAGCAAACATGCATTTTTGTAAAAGTAGATGTTATTTTTTAAAGTACCAGTTCTCATTTTGTTACTGCTTAATCTTAACTGGCCTTTTGGTAAATTCAGTGAGTGTTTCTGATTCACACACCGCTGGCATTGACCATTTTAGAACACTATGATATTGTCAAGAACTTACATTTCAAACAACATGAAGTCTTGCTGTATTCTGACAGTAGCAGTGAGTCCCAACCTTCGAACTGCCCCGGAGATGAAAGAGTTAACGTTCCATACCAGGCATGGAACGTTGAGCTCGAGCTTGGTTGAGACTGTGTCTGTTGCTGTTTAAACTCAAACCGTCAGATTCTTTACTCCACCTCACTGAACAGTCGCTCTGGAGATTTCTCCTTCTGCTCGGTTCAATTTGTCGTTTAAAGTACCATTTTTCTCGGTTTTCGACCGAATTTAAACTGCAACCTGTCGGTTCAGTCTCTATCTGTGGTATTTGTGAGTACTAGATAGGTTATATACTAATTCTATTCTGTGTGGAACTTGTAAACGGTTTATCGGTTCGGTTTAAACTGATCAAGTTGTTAGAAAATCTTAAATTATACTTTTAGAGTGTGGTTACCGGTTCTTATCGGTTCTAAAAAAAACGGATTTTATTACGTTTTTTCCACGACCAGTAACAGGTCAGGAACCAATAGAGGTCTTGCCTGGCGGATTGCCATTAAAAGGGTAAGTTTGGTTAGGACTGGCACAATATCTGAGAACCTAAAAGAAAACTGGGCCCACTGGGTTTCAACACTGTAGTGTGTGTGAAGTCTTTGCTAAGGCTGACCCCCACACCACCTGTGTTGATTGTCTGGGGTTTGACCACCTCAATGCAGACTGCCAGATTTGTAAAAATTTTCCTGCAGCTACCCTAGAAAAGAGAGTTGGTAGGCTCAGGGAAAGGGAGGCCAAAAAGTCCGCTGAACCGGATGGCCAGCCCGGTTCGGTTCAAACCGAACCAGAAGGAGTGCCCTCTGACCAGGGCGAGACTTCTTCAGGCAAAAGGAGATCTGATTCTGAGGAGTCGGTTCCAGCAAAGAGAACTAGAAAGGAAAAATCAGCTGGTGTGGAGCAAAAACTTTCCTCTCCAACCGCTGAAGAAATAGCCAAAGCGATCAAAATTGTCCAGTCGCTTTCCACGGTTCCGACCGAACCGGCACCATCAGGGAGGCGCCCGGTTCAGTCGGTTCCACCGGTTTAAGATTATGATTTAGAGGAGTATTATGAACTGGAGGAGGAGGAAGAGGAGTATGAGGAAAGTGAATGTGGATTTGAAAGTCTGGATGTGCCCATTGACCCAGACATGTCCCCAGACAGACCTTCAGGAGTGTCTCCTCCTAGGCTTTCTGAGTCCCTCTCTCATTTCATGTTTTATAAAAAAGTGGCTGAAACCCTCCAGCTTCCTATGGAAGAAGCTGTGGATGACCAAGAGGAGCCTGACTTTGTGGAAATGATGGATATCCCTGAGTCTAGGAGACTGTCTATCCCCTTGCACAAATTTTTTGGGAAACAGACATTTAAGATTTTAAAGACTCCTAATACTATACCTCCTGTGGATAAGAGAATGGACAAAGGTATGCATTGTCAGGCTCGATACGGAGTTCCTTACACAACAATGCAGCCATGTTGGGGTAGTGCAGGCTGCAACCTGTGACAAGGCAAATATTCCCTTGGCTTCACACCCCCCCAGACAAGGACTCCAGGAGGATTTATGCCATGGCAAAGAAACAGTACATGGCAGCATCCTTGGGACTCAGACAGGCCAATTATATGGCTTATGTTGCTAGGTATCAGAAATCCAGATGGGACACTGTCATGGCTTTAGCAAAACAGGTCCTGGCCAGCTGCCAGGGAGCTGCAGCAGGTGGCTGCTGATGGGTATTGAGGCATCAAGGTGCAATTCCATGCTGCAGTGGACTCAAATGATGTGTCATCAAGAGTCATGGCTACATCTGTGGCACTTCGCAGAATGGCTTGCTCAGATGTACTAGCCTGTCACAGGATACCCAGACTAAGGCCATGGATATTCCTGTTGTTGGTAATTCTTTGTTTGGGGAGCAAACAGAGAATTACATGAAGAAAATGGACGAGTATAGGACCACCTACAGGAGTGCCCAGGCCAAGGAAAGGCAGGCCACTCCTCAAAGGCAGCATCCCAGGGCAGGGGCAGGCCTTTTCATAGCCTTTCTACTGGGCTCCAGGCCTCCCTTCTGCCTACGCCAGAGGGGGTTCTTTAGAGGGAGAGGCAGAAGGGGTACTAGCAGACCTGCTTCCACCCCTCAGCCAAAACCCCTGCCAAACAGGCACCCTGGTGGGTTTGCCAGGGCCGATTCTCCACCACTTGGGGGCAGGCTGGCTTACTTTGTCCAGGACTGGAAGTCTCTAATATCAGACAAGTGGGTCCTGGAAGTAGTAAGCTTGGGACTGGTTCTCAGCTTCAAAAGATTTCCAAAGCTGAGAACCAGATCCTTTCCACCTGCAAACCCCTCAGAGGCACTTGCCCTAGAGGCAGAGGTCTCTTCCCTCCTAGCTCTCAGAGCTGTGGAAAGGGTTCCACCCCTACACCAGGGCAAAGGGTTGTACTCCAGGTGCTTTCTTACCCCAAAAAAGACAGGAGAATGGCGGCCCATCCTGGATCTGAGATACTTAAACAAGCACCTTTTAAAACCAAAATTCAAAATGGTGACTCTGGGAATAATTCTACCCTCTCTAAGGCCAGGGGACTGGCTAGTGTCCCTGAACCTCAAGGATGCCTACTTCCATATTCTCATCAGAAGCTCCCATCGAAAGTACCTCAGGTTCGAGCTGCCCTCAGGCCATTACCAGTTCAGAGCAATGCCCTTTGGTCTGACCTCTGCTCCAAGGGTATTCACAAAATGCCTGGCAGTAGTAGTTGCTTCTCTAAGAAGGCAAAGGATTGCCATCTTCCCTTACCTGGACGACTGGCTTATAGTAGGCCAGTCCCCAGACCAAGTCAAGTTACACTTACAGATAACTCAGCAACTGCTCGCCTCTTTGGGTTTCCTTCTGAATCTTTCAAAGTCAGTTCTAGAGCCTGTCCAGCTCCTCATCTTCATAGGTGCGGAGCTAGACACAGAAAAGGCCAGAGCTTTCCTTCCTTTGGACAGGGCAAGGACCCTTATCTCTCTGGCCTCCTTATTCACCCTGCAGGTGTCTCGACCAGCAAGGCATTTTCTACAGCTCATGGGGCACATGGCTGCTTCCACAGCAGTGGTGCAGGGAGCAAGATTTCAGATGAGGGACATTCAGTTCCATTTGAGAGCCTTTTGGTCTCAAAGGAAGGACCCTCTGACCAAATTGATCCCAGTGACTCGAACTCTGATCCAGGCCCTACAGTGGTGGCAGGATCAGAACAATCTGAGACAAGGAGTCCCCTTTGTCACTCAGTCTCACTCGTTAATCCTTACTACAGATGCCTCCCTCTTGGGGTGGGGGGCTCACTTGGACGACCTGACCACCCAGGGGTTGTGGTCCCCTCAGGAATCTCTGCTTCACATCAGTCTGATGGAACTCAGAGCAGGGTTTCTAGCACTTCAAGCCTTTTTCAAATCTGTTCAGAACAAAGTTATCCAGGTCAGAACAGACAATACCACCACAATGTGGTACATTAACAAGCAAGGAGGCACTCAGTCTACAGCCTTGTGCACAGAAGCAATGAAGTTGTGGTCTCTGGCTTATTCCCTGAACACCTCCCTCACAGCAGTTCACCTTCCAGGCAAGGACAATGTCCTGGCAGATGCTCTCAGCAGGATATCTCAGGGCCATCACGAATGGTCACTGGATCCCCTGGTCTTGGAGGTGATATTTTCCAGATGGGGCACCCCACAGATAGATCTTTTTTGCAGCCCCAGACAATCACCCACTTCCCCTTTTTTGCTGCAGGCCCCCAGTGTTGGGCTCAGTCCCCCTGGATGCTTTAGTTCTCAGTTGGGAAGGGAAGTTCCTGTATGCTTCCCCCCTTCCCTCTCCTGTTCAAAGTGCTAGTCAAAATCAGATCTCAACCCTGCAAGATGATCCTGATTGCTCCAGACTGGGCCAGACAGCCTTGGTATCCACTTCTACTGTCCTTAGCAGTCCATCTTCCCCTGTGTCTTCCCAGGAGTCACAACCTGTTAACCTGTGCTCAGGGAAGGGTTTGGTACCCGAATCTCAAATCTCTCAATCTCAAGGCCTAGCTCTTGAAGAGTTAGAGTTTGCTGATTTACACCTCTCCCAAGGCGTAATGGACATTCTGAAGGCTTCTAGGAAACCTTCCACCAGGGCTACTTATAATTCCAAGTGGAAAAGATTTTCCATATGGTGGTCTGGAAAGTATACTTCCCCAGAGTCTGCTGATCTGCCCACAGTCCTCGATTATATGGTCCATTTAAATAGCTTGGGGCTTAGACCAGCGACACTGAAGGTGCATCTGGCAGCTGTTTCTGCTTTTATCTCAGCAGGTAAGCCCTCTTCTCTTTCAGCTCACCCTGTATTCTCCAAGTTTTTCATGGGATTGCTTCACACCAACCCTCCTTTCAGGAACCCTGCCCCTGCTTGGGACCTTAATGTTTGCATTGCTCAGCTTATGCAACCCCCTTTTGAGCCTTTGTCTTCAGAAGAGCTTAAGTACTTGACTTGGAAAACTGTGTTTCTGGTAGCCATCACCTCTGCCAGATGCATAAGTGAGTTACAAGCTTTGTCAGTGGAGCCTAATTTTATCTCCTTTCATAGAGATAAGGTGGTCCTCAGGACTAACATGAAATTTTTGCCTAAGGTGGTTTCAGATTTCCACTGTAATCAATCTGTGTCTCTTCCTGTGTACTTCACTGACCATTCCTCCTCTGGCGAGAGGAGGCTGCACAGTTTAGACGTGAAAAGAGCCCTTAGCTACTATATAGAACGTACCAAGGGTCACAGGTTTGACTCCCTCCAACTGTTCCTCCCTTATGGTGAGGTTGGTAAAGGGAAACCTGCCACTAAAAGATCCATTGCCAGGTGGATTGTCTCTTGTATCCAATTTTGTTATGAAAAACTGGGTAAGGTTCCTCCCTCAGGCCTGAGGGCTCACTCTACCAGAGGTACAGCTGCTTCCTGGTTGCTGCCAGGATATCCCTATTCTAGAGATCTGTCAAGCAGCTACCTGGAAAGCAGTTAACACTTTCTGAAGCATTACTCCCTGGATATCCAGGCTAGGAGTGATGCTCGGTTTGTCACAGCTGTGCTTCAGAGCCTATTTCCTAAGTAGGTTCTGTTCCTCCTCCATGGAGGTACTGCTGTGTAGTCTGCATATGTCATAATATAGCAAGACTTCATGTTGTTTGAAGAAAAAATTACTCACCTTAGTAATGTTGTTTCTTCTAATGGAGTCTTGCTGTAATTCTGACCTCCCCCCCTACCTGCCCCTCTCAGAACCTCTGTTTTGGGATGTGGGTGGGCAGTTGCAGTGTTGGCACTCAGTAGATGCCCACCTTGTTGTTTTTCACCCCTTTCTTGGGTGAATTGGTGTTGTGTTTTTCATTTTTTGGGTCTCCTGACTTGAGTCTTTGTTTTGGGACCAAAAAATGTGTTTTTATGTTTAGTAGCCAGTTGGCTAGTGTAGGTTTACAGCTTCCACACAGGACCTTAGTGAGTTTGCTCGTAAAGATCTGACGGTTTGAGTTTAAACAGCAACAGACAGAGTCTCAACCGAGCTCGAGCTCAGCGTTCCATGCCTGGCATGGAAAGTTAACTCTTTCATCTCCGGGGCAGTTCGAAGGTTGGGACTCACTGCTACTGTCAGAATACAGCAAGACTCCATTAGAAGAAACAACATTACTAAGGTGAGTAATTTTTTTCTTTTAGCCCCAGTTTGGTAATTCCCTAACCCCAGCCCACAGTATTTTAAAATATGCTCCTTATTTTCTTCCTGATCCCAGAGAGCTTTGGTTTCCTAACACCTCCCGCCCCCCAAAAAAAAATGCAGACAGAGTTTCACTATGCTAATTCCATACCCTTCCCCTATCACAGAGACAACAGAGATTCAGGCTTCAGCTTGTAATTCTGATAAACACAAACAAGAAAGTATACTAATTGTGCTTATTACTTCACCTACACAACTGCTCATGTTTATCAGTGTCATGTTAAATATGCACAAGAGTGGATCATATCAACTGTAACTTATGAACAGTGGTACAAATAGAGGTGGAATAATATTTCTAGAAAATGTAAATGTAAGCCCCCACTCCCGGTGTCTAGGGGTATGCCAGATGGTAATGTGATGGGAGGGGAGCACTATAAAGCCAGAAACACAGTCCAAGACAATTTAATATGCTCATTACCTGGTTTGTAGATGTTGCGAGATGGCTTCGCATTGCAGGGGAGCAGGTACTGTACATCGCTTCACTTCGGTGGGCTAACTGCAGGGGGCAATGTTCATTAACAGGCAAAATAGGAATAGCTCATATTCATTAAATTTAATATTCACTTCAGAATCAAAAGTGCAAAATTGATTTACTATAACCAGATAATTTGACAACCACTCCATGGAATGTTGGGTGTACTCAAACAGCAGTGGGAGCGTTTACAGGTACAGCACATGACATTAAATTCTGCAGCAATCTCTTTTTCTAACAGATTGATTATATTTCATGCAGAAATTCCCCTGAGCCAAAAAGGCTTCGGTTTCCTGACAGTAGCACTTTACACAGTAGGTTGAAAAGGTATCCTGTGAAAATAGTTATTATCCGTTTCACTATTGTCTCCATGCTATTATTAAAATCGCTATTTTTATTTCACGATTTTGACATAGAACCGGCCGAAAAGGCCACACAAGAATATACATTGACTTAGCAGCATCTCCTTCACATATTTTCCAGCAGTTCAGAACTTTCCATTCCCCAGACATTTACCTGATCTTTTCTTTTTGTCATTCAGATACTTAATCAGAGGTAGCAATCTGAGACACCATGAGGCGTTTCTACTGTCCCAATCACATTTCTTGTCTGCCTTCATACGTGGGATTACTTTAAAACAGGGTGCACTTTATTACAGTGAAACTTTCATTGTTTCCCTCACAGTGTTCACTTTTAGCATGAACGGTACCACAGAAAGCCTTCCTATCACCCAGTCATTGATGCCACTTACCTGCTCCAAGCATCCCAAGGAGTTTCTTATATCCCTGGCAATCCTGGAAACCTGAGGCACTCTCCGCTTATGCAGCAATTTCGGTTCAGGACTGCTTCCACCCAGGGACCCAAATGGCATACCACACGGAGCACCCAGATGGACTGCCACCCTGCCCAGGGTTCCAACCAGCCAACTCCCCATGCGGAACACCTCATGCCTCCATGGACTGCACCCCCTGAGAGCCCAAACACTGCAGCAGCCCACCAGACTGGGGAAAAGGGGTAGGCTGACACCACTACACCCTCAACGATCTGGGCTGCCACTTCTGAACTCCGCCCCAGGCTCCCTCTGCCATTGCAGGCTCAACCACAGACAACTCACACAGCTCTCAGGCTGCACTCACCCGTGGGTGAGAAATGTCCTGGAACAGGACCCCCATCGGTGCTTACGCCAACCAAGTGCCAGAGCTCACTTTGGTGGGCTCCCTCTCTTCTCTTCCGGGCTCCGACTCACATGCTCAGCACCTAAAGGGCCCCAACTAGTGCTCCGTAACTGTTTCCCTAAATGACTCTTCACGGCCCGAACCACCACACTCTTTCGCGGGTCTTCGAGGGAGGAGGACCGGGGTGGCAGACGGCCCACCCCTGTCCTGCCGCAGCCCTCACATCCAAACTTGCAGGATGAACCTCTGACTCTGTCTCTGTCTCTGGTCTTTTCCCCAACTTCCTAATGGCGCCAACACTGTAAATTTATACCCTAATGGACGGGGACCCCCTGCTGGCAGCAGGCAGGCCTTACATCCAGACCTACAGCCACCAACGCTAAAAAGCATTAACCAGTGAGCTCCCTGTTATGTATTTGAAATGGTAATGCATTGCGTTACTTCTGCCACTTGAGGGCAGCATTCCGATATGTGTAAGCTAGAAAGAGAGCAGACAGAGAGTGTTGTTGCTGAGACTAGAGAGGCTCCTGAATAAAAATGAAAGCTGCTCTATTCCTGTTGCAGTGTGAGTTTGTTGAACAAGACCAGATTAAGTGTTAGAACATAACATAATTGGGCGATGCGGTTGTAACCCCCCTGCAAATGGGGGTTCCCAAAAGACTTCCAGGAGCTTGCTTGAATGCTCCAAGCCTAAATGGTGTTTGGCGTTTAAGCCATTTATCAGTGAGTGTTTTTAGAACCTCTGGTACTGTCTCTTTAAGAGCTGTCTGCTTGCAGACATAATTAGTTTATATGGGGGGACTGTGTGTTTCTCTGTTTGAGTACCACTCGAACTGCTGCCAATTCACTCCATTTTTTGCAGTCACTAGGAGTGCAAAGGGAACCTATCTGAAAGATGTAACTGTTTGCCAGAAATCATTTACAGTAATAATGAAATTACAGTTTGTCTAACCTGCTTTCTTTTGCAGTCAGAACTGTGTTTGCCTAGTTCCCCATTCTGATTTTGAACTGCTGAACTGGACCAATCAGTGTGGGGTAAGCTAGCTCTAAAATGGTGCCTTGGACGAATCAGAACTTGGACTCATAATCTGAGCCAGCCACAAGAGGATTGTATGGGCAGTGACTCTGGGAGATGTAGTTTAGACTTCAGTGCCTTTTCGGACCAACAGCAGCAGTCTATTGTGAGTGACAGCCAATCCAGTCAAGAACTGGGAGGAACTCAAAGGAAGTGCCCGGTTTTGTCGGTTGGAGTTTCAGTTGAGCTTTGGCAGTGAAGAAGGAAGGAGCCCTGTGCTTTTCAGTGTGCAGTTTTAGTCAAAAAGCGTGTGTAAGGCCCAGAGTTCGGTCTGCAGCTTGTGTAACAGCTTGTTAGGACTAGAATCAGTCCTGTGAAAAGAATCAAAGGATCTCTGAAGAGTAGAAACCAGGCTCACCTGTAGAAGACTGGAGGAATTGCTGAAAATTGCACTCGGTCTGTCAGGAACTGAATCTGCTGTGTGTTCTCCGTTATTGTGCAGTAATTGCGATCGGGATACAGATGCAGCCTGCCTGGTATAGTGCTTTCTTTTATATGGATGTGTGAAGAGGTTTGTGTACCTCAAGTGAGCCCTGCTGACATTGAAGGACCCTATCTTATTTGGAGGTCGTGAGTACTAATTCAGGGTCGCTCCCTGTTGAATTGCCACATTAAATCCAAATGGAATTACTGTACTGCTGACTGTTTAATTCTCCTTTTCTCTGTGTGAAAGGGCCCCTACCAGCTGCACGGTTTGGAATAGCCACTAGGGCTTTGGGTACCCAGGGACAGTAACTGATAGGGATAGGCCTGTGCACAGAGCCATAGGTAGATTATTAGAGTGATAAGCTAATTAACCTGATTTCCCCCTGTCCTTGTTATATCCCCCTAAATAAATCAGAGCTGCTTGTTTCAGCAAAGTTATACTGCCTGAGGTATTTGTCTATGTTAAAGTACTGTACTGTGATTGTTGCACTGTATCTCATTTCACAGGAGGTCCCAGTGCCGGAACCAGACCTGGGGGTAAGTGTAGACTGTGAAGGTAATTCTGATATATTGTGTGGGCCACTAGTGGGAAGAAAGGGGGTTGCAGTGTCCCAGAGGGCTGTGACCAAGTTAGTTTAACTATTGCAAACCCTGACCTCTGGGTGAGGCACCGCCCATTGGATCCAGGCCCCTCAACCTGTTAGTGGCAAATCAGGCAGGGGTAGTAGCCCCTGGGATAGCGCCATCTAGGGTTACATCTTGGAGGCACCACTGGGATTGTGTGTCCTCTAGTGGCCATATTTATGAACCACTGTTAAGAAAAAATGGGTACCCTGACAGAAGTGGCTGTGCACCGGCTGGTGGAGTGGTGTACTGGGAGGAGATCGACCCCAAAATGCTATGCTTATCCTGGACATCCCCTGGGTATCAATACGACACTGTGCAGGGAGTACTTTCCAAGGTGGAAGGTTTACAAAACCCTGTGGTGGTGGGTCGGCATGCTAATCTGCTCACCCACACTTTCCTGGCCCTAGTAGAGTTTAAGGATCCCATAGATAGCTCCAAAGTGCCACAGACCATTACCCCAGAGGGAGCCCTCACTGCTTGGAGAGTGATAACTAAGGACAGTAAAGACCTGGGGAGATCAGCCCCCACCACTATCTGAAACTTTGAGGAGAAATTTGCTAAATGGTTGCTGGGAGAGGGAAAACTGTGGAGGACTTGAAGAAACTATTCTTGCCACCTGGGGTGTTCCTCCCCAACACCCTCTCCTGCTCCAGTGCCTGTAATGGTGGCTGAACCAATGCAGACTCCTATTTCTGCACCTGCCATTAGTCACGACTCTTCCAAGGTTGAGGATCTTCTCTGGCACCCTCCCCACCCCCAAGGGAGGATGACTGGGAGACCTGGATAGACTATGTTGCCCCATGTGCTAGAATGGCAATGCTCGGAAGGCTAAAAGCTAAAGAGGGTTAGTGAGAGCCTCCCGAGGTCCTGCCCTGGCTACCATCCGTGGGGCCAGTAACCCTGAAGCGACTGCACAGGCCTATCTTGAGGCCTTGGAGAATGTGTATGGGAGCCCAGATTCTGATGAGGACCTATGGTGGAGAGTAAGAAATGCACAACAGTACCAAGGGGAGTTGTTGTCTGTGTGTCTCTCGGCTGGAAAAATTGTTGCAAGAATGCCTCAGAAAGGGTAGTTTGCCAGCGATTGAACTGGACCGAACCAGACTGGACAGAATCCTTAAGTCTGCCCCTTCTCAGAACTGCTGTTGCTTCAGTTACGCCTGGCAAATCGACTGGAATCCCACCCTCCTATGATGAGTTAATGAGAGAAATTCAGGAGTTGAGAAAAGGCACCTTGGGAGGGACCGCACCAACAGCTGTGGCTACTACCAGTGACTGAGGGTGACCCATCAAGTGAATTTCAGGGCAGAGGTTGACAGTCAATGAGTGCTCTGACAAGGAAAAGATATGCCACAATGGGGCTAACTGTTGAGAGAGATCCGGAATTCAAAAACAGTCCCTTTATGAAGGCCACGCCTGCAAGTACGGGCCTGACTTATATCCGACTGCATCTGCTATGGGTGTGGGGTACTCACCCATGTATCTCCTGCTGATAACAGCTCCAAACTCAATTCCTTGACCATGGAAGTGGAGAAACTGACGAGATGTCTCCAAATGCTTATCACGCCGAGACAGAGATGGCACCCAGGTTTCCAGTTAGTAATACCCCGCCCTGGCTCCCAGTGTGCGCCTCGGCCAGCTCAAACTCCAGAAAGTATGTTTTGCTATAATTGTGGGAAAGATGGGCACATGAAAAGGAATGCCAGTCCCCAAAAGACACTGACAAAGTTGCATATAGGCTACAAGAGAGCTTGGAGAAGAAATCAGTGGTTAAGAGTGCACGACATGATCCCAGTGAGGGCACCAAAATGCTACATTCACGTCCTCTTTGTGGCAAGGTCAGTTGCCCAGGCCCCACTACCGCCTCCAGACTGGTCCAGAATAGTGGGTCCTCCATGGAGACCACTGTAAAGGTGAATGGAGTGTCTACAAGAGCTGTATTAGACAGTGGCTCCCAGTGACAATTATGTTCCAGGATTGGTATCAGAAGCATTTGTCAGACGTACTCTTACAACCATTAGAAGGACTGCATGTATGGGGGTTAAGTGAAGGCCTACCTCTATTCTCGGTATATCCGAATTTGGCTGTCTTTCCCCACCTCCGTGGCTGGAGGGCCGAATAAGTAGAGACCCTAGCTTAGTGTGTCCCCCACTGGACTGTATGATGGTGTCCCTTTGTTGATTGGAACAAATGCTCATATGTTCGGAAGGCTGGCACAGTTGTGTTATGAAAACAGGGGTCAAAGACTAGTAGAGCTTTAAGAGTTCCGCTTTAATTAAGAAGGCCTATGAGGCACAGAGAGATGCTGAAAAACAGAACCAGAGGAACCGGTCGGAATTGTATGGAAGAAGGATCCTGAGTCTCTGATCCTGGCGCCAAATGCCCAGTGTACCTTACAGGAGAGGTCCGTGATCAGAAAGGATGTTAAGAATAAAATATTAATGTTGGATGCACCAGGCTTGGAAAATTGCCAGAGGGACTGCTGGTGAAGCCTAGTATTTTGCCCGCTAGAGCCCATGCTTATGCCAGAAGGGTAATGGTCCAAGTTCGTAATGTGTCTGAAAGAGACATTCGAGTAAACAGAGGCTGCATCCTGGCTAATGTGCATTGTGCAGACACTGCAGTGCTACCCAGCAGCAAGAGTTCAAGGAAGAATGACAGAGTAACGCCTGACTTGTTTGATTTGTCGATCTCCCGCTGCCAGCTGAATGGAAAGTGAGGATCAGTGAGAAGCTTGCCCAGAGAGACCAGGGTGTTTTCTTTAAAGGAATGGGATGGGATGCGTGCAAGGAGCTGAGCACAATATCCGGCTGCATGACGAAAGACCATTTCGGTGGAGAGGTCTCGGCCTGGCACCTGCTGACATAGATGATGATATGAGGCGGCATCTGCAAGAGATGTTAGCTGCTGGTGTAATACAAGAATCCAGAAGCCCTTATGCTTCCCCCATTGTGGTAGTGAGGAAAAAGAATGGAACAGTAAGGATGTGTGTGGATTATCGCACCTTAAACCGGGCGGACTATCCCTGATCAGTACACAATGCCCGCATTCAGGATGCTTTGGACTGCCTAAATGGGAGCAAGTGGTTCTCTGTGCTGGATCTCCGTGATGGGTACTACCAGATCCCGATGGCCCCAGAGGACCGTGAGAAGACGGCCTTTATCTGTCCGCTTGGCTTCTATGAATTCATGAGGATGCCTCAAGGGATTTCAGGTGCCCCAGCCACTTTTCAACGATTGATGGAGCGTGCAGTGGGGGACATGAACTTACTAGAGTGCCTGGTATACCTAGATGATGTTATTGTGTTTGGCAGCTCACTGGAGGAACATGAGAGCAGATTATTTAAGGTATTGGACCGACTGGAGGACTTTGGCCTTAAACTGTCCATTGATAAGTGTCAATTCTTTCAAACATCAGTAAAGTATGTGGGACACATAGTATCCACCGAGGGAATAGAGACCGACCCAAGTAAAGTTGAGGCCTTGACCACCTGGCCACAGCCCAAAATCTAAAAGAACTGCAAAGATTCCTGGGATTCTGTGGTTATTATCGGCGCTCATCAAGGACTATTCAAGAGTGATCCGCCCTTTACTTAACCTTACTCAAGGGTATCCCCAACCCACAAAAATACCAAAAGTCAGCGTCCTCAAGACTGAAAGAGTGTATTTTCATCCGAGTGAAGTATTTGGGTCCGCTGGACTCCTGATTGTGAGACTGCTTTTCATGAGATCATATATCAACTTACCCATGCTCCAGTGCTGGCCTATGCCGATCCAAGAAAACCTTACGTCCTGCACACTGATGCTAGCTTGCAAGGGTTGGGGGCTGTGTTGTACCTCAGAGCACGCGAATGGCCTGAGACCAGTGGCCTTTGCCAGTAGAAGCCTGACCCCATCCGAAAAGAACTATCCTGTAGATAAGTTAGAGTTCTAGCTTTGAAGTGGGCTATTGTTGACCAATTCCATGAGTACTTGTATGGGGCTAAAATACTAGTAAAACTGACAATAATCCTTTGACCTATGTGCAGACCTCAGCTAAGTTGGATGCCACTGGCCATAGGTGGCTTTCTGCATTATCTACATATGACTATGCTCGAATCACCGAAAGCAGGTCTGAACCACATAGATGCTGATGCTCTCTCCCGAGGCCTGTTCCCCAGAATGATTGGGTCCGATTGGCAGAACCTGACATTCGGCACTCTGCCGGAAGTTTGACAGGGAGGAACAAATGTCCACGGACGCAGTGGACTGCATGGTGGATTGCTTGGGACCCTCTGAGAATTGCATACCTGCTGCTTATTGCCACTTTTCTGCAATAGACATTGGTGCACTGCCTCAGCTGGACAATGACAGTATTCGCGGGCTCAATCCGCATCCCATGATCAAAGCAGCTTTAGAAGCCCTCTATGCAGGAAAAGATGTGTCCAAATTACGCCCACTGATTTGAGAACTGCACTGTTATACAAAGAAGGTCCTAAATTGAAACTGATCAATAAACTGTTATACAGAGAAACAGTAGACAGAGGGGACAAGTAGACAAACAACAACTAGTGCTGCCCACTGCCTTTCGAGACTCAGTACTGAGGTCCTTGCACAACCCATGGGGCACCTTGGTATAGACAGAACACTTGACTTGGTGAGATCCAGATTCTATTGGCCTAAGATGGGGGCTGATGTGGAGCAACACATTAGAACTTGTAGTCGCTGCTTCGAGGAAAGCTTTTGCCCCAGAGGGCTGCCCCTTGTTAACATCACCACCAGTGCACCCATGGAGCTGGTCTGTATTGATTTTCTGAGTTTGGAGTCAGATCAAAGAAATATCAGTAATGTGCTGGTGGTCACTGACCATTTCACGAGATATGCCCAAGCTTTCCCACCAAAGACCAGAAAGCATCCACTGTGGCCAAAGTACTTGTAGAAAACTTTTTGTTCACTATGGGGCTCCACAAAGAATCCATTCTGATCAAGGAGAGACTTTGAGAGTCGTCTGATCAAAGAGATGCTTTCTCTGTGGGGAGTGCGAAGCCAGAACCACTCCTTACCACCCAGGGGACCCACAGCCTAACGTTTCAACGCACTTTGCTAGATATGCTAGGCACCCTGCACCCAAAGGACAAGCCTAGATGGAGCCAACAAATTAGCACCCTGGTACATGCTTATAACTGCACCAAAAGTGATGCCACTGGATTCTCCCCTACTGCCTGATGTTTGGAAGAAGCTCACTACCAGTAGATGTGTGTTTTTGGGTCTCTCCTGATGGGGTTCAAGCTGACAACTATTACAGTATGTGCAAAGTTAAAGGCCCAGCTAACTCATGCGTACTGAACTGCCAAACCATGGCTGCCAAAAGAAATCTGGCCAACAAAGAAAGGTATGATAAAAGGTGAAAGCACTAGGAACACCAGGAGGGAGATCGGGTATTGCTAAGAAATCTGGGACTGCATGGCAAGCACAAGATTGTTGACAGATGTATAACTATCTCCTCACATTGTAGTGGGCAAACTAGATGATCTGCCAGTGTACAAGTAAGGCCTGGGAATAATTCAAAAGATGTAAAAACAATGCATAGAAATCATTTACTGCCCATTGGACAAATCTTAATTGAGTCTGAGCCCTAGAAGATGCCCCTCTGGACCAGTGACTAGAGCTGCTGCTAAGAAAGATCAAGAAAGTCTGCACCTACAGAAGCAAAGTTAAAGTGTTCCCTCCACAAGTCCCAGTTGAGCATGACTGTCAGTCCATATCGGAAGAAAGTGAGTGACTTTGAATACTATCCTTCTTACGAACTGAGTTAATTGTTTGGGCAATCCCTAGTCAATACTGGAGATGAAACTGGGCCTTCTGGACTGTCTAAGCCCCCAGCTTCATCCTGGAGCCAATGCTCCCAGAAGTGAAGTGCAAAGCATCAGATCAGATGAAATGGAATCATTGTGCATGGTTGAACTGTTTGAGCTTTCAGGGAGGAAATGATAGATTGGGGCAGACTGGTGATACACCGAACAAGAAGAGTATTTTGAGTGCCCTGACAGTCCACTGCCAGTGTCCGAAAGCTCTCCATGCGAGCCAAATGTTGTGGACTCAGAAACTGTAACTCCTGGAGCTGAAAGTGCCCCAAGTTCTAGCTCTCTACCCCCATGGAGACTCCCCTGACAAGTGAGGGACAATGCTGAAAATGAGGCTCAGAGTGCAGAGACTATAACAGTTCCCCTAGAAAGACTGGTCGAGCTGTAAAGCCTGTGGTGCACCTCAGTTATGATTCACTTGGGAGGCCTGTGGACTTGCCTCTCAATGTTGTCCATAAAGGAGTGTATGTGTCCCCGAGCTCATTGCCCAAACTGAGCGTCAGTGCTAACTCCAGTTACTTGTGTTGCCTCTAAGTGTGGTGCCCTTGTCCCGTCCAGCCCCAAGGTAACTGATAGGAAGGGCCCCTCTCTTCAGGTTCATGTACAAGAGGTAATAACTTGAGTTATGGTACAATGTGTGTGTAATACTGTGTAAAGTGGCGTACTGCAATGTTTCAGAAATGTGTTCTTGGTAAAATGATATATTGACTGATGATTACATGTGGAGCCTAATGCAAATGTATACGGTTGCAGTTAAAACTTATGGGGGTACTTGCTTGACGCGGACGTCAAGCTTTCCCAGGCCAGGAAGGGTGTAACCCCCCTGCAAATGGGGGTTCCCAAAAGACTTCCAGGAGCTTGCTTGAATGCTCCAAGCCTAAATGGTGTTTGGCGTTTAAGCCATTTATCAGTGAGTGTTTTTAGAACCTCTGGTACTGTCTCTTTAAGAGCTGTCTGCTTGCAGACATAATTAGTTTATATGGGGGGACTGTGTGTTTCTCTGTTTGAGTACCACTCGAACTGCTGCCAATTCACTCCATTTTTGCAGTCACTAGGAGTGCAAAGGGAACCTATCTGAAAGATGTAACTGTTTGCCAGAAATCATTTACAGTAATAATGAAATTACAGTTTGTCTAACCTGCTTTCTTTTGCAGTCAGAACTGTGTTTGCCTAGTTCCCCATTCTGATTTTGAACTGCTGAACTGGACCAATCAGTGTGGGGTAAGCTAGCTCTAAAATGGTGCCTTGGACGAATCAGAACTTGGACTCATAATCTGAGCCAGCCACAAGAGGATTGTATGGGCAGTGACTCTGGGAGATGTAGTTTAGACTTCAGTGCCTTTTCGGACCAACAGCAGCAGTCTATTGTGAGTGACAGCCAATCCAGTCAAGAACTGGGAGGAACTCAAAGGAAGTGCCCGGTTTTGTCGGTTGGAGTTTCAGTTGAGCTTTGGCAGTGAAGAAGGAAGGAGCCCTGTGCTTTTTCAGTCTGCAGTTTTAGTCAAAAAACGTGTGTAAGGCCCAGAGTTCCGGTCTGCAGCTTGTGTAACAGCTTGTTAGGACTGAATCCGTCCTGTGAAAAGAATCAAAGGATCTCTGAAGAGTAGAAACCAGGCTCACCCTGTAGAAGACTGGAGAATTGCTGAAATATGCACTCAGTCTGTCAGGAACTGAATCTGCTGTGTTTCTCCCGGGTATTGTGCAGTAATTGCGATCGGGATACAGATGCAGCCTGCCTGGTATAGTGCTTTCTTTTATATGGATGTGTGAAGAGGTTTGTGTACCTCAAGTGAGCCCTGACATTGAAGGACCCTATCTTATTTGGAGGTCGTGAGTACTAATTCAGGGTCAGCTCCTGTTGAATTCCACATTAAATCCAAATGGAATTACTGTACTGCTGACTGTTTAATTCTCCTTTTCTCTGGTGAAAGGGCCCTACCAGCTGCCACGGTTTGGACTAGCCACTAGGGCTTGGGTACCCAGGGACAGTAACTGATAGGGATAGGCCTGTGCACAGAGCCATAGGTAGATTATTAGAGTGATAAGCTAATTAACCTGATTTCCCTGTCCTTGTTATATCCCTAAATAAATCAGAGCTGCTTGTTTCAGCAAAGTTATACTGCCTGAGGTATTTGTCTATGTTAAAGTACTGTACTGTGATTGTTGCACTGTATCTATTTCACAGGAGGTCCCAGTGCGGAACCAGACCTGGGGTAAGTGTATACTGTGAAGGTAATTCTGATATATTGTGTGGGCCACTAGTGGGAAGAAAGGGGGGTTGCAGTGTCCCAGAGGGCTGTGACCAAGTTAGTTTAACTATTGCAAACCCTGACCTCTGGGTGGAGGCACCCGCCATTGGATCCAGGCCCCTCAACCTGTTAGTGGCAAATCAGGCAGGGGTAGTAGCCCCTGGGATAGCGCCATCTAGGGGTTACACAGTGTTTAGTTACTCTCCGGTACCTTACCAGAACGAACTACAGCTGTGAGGGTTTTCCTGAGATGTAACTTTTGGACCCACGAGTGAACCCATGAGAGACACAAAAAGATGGCTGCGACTATAGGACATATTGATGCCTTTGATGAAAATGTGGAACAGTGGGCAACTTATATTGAGAGATTTGGACATTTTGTCACAGCAAATGATATAAGTGATGAAAAACAAGTGGCTGTGTTACTGAGTGTCATGGGCAGCACAACGTACAGTTTGCTGAGAAGTCTAATAGTGCCAGAAAAGCCGGGGGAGAAAAGCGTTTGCCAGTATTGTGGAGGTCTTGCACAGACATTTCTCCCTAAGCCTCTGGTGATTGCTGAAGATTTAACTTTCTAACGAAATCAAACAGAGGAATGAGTCTGTTGACAGTATGTGGCTGTTCTAAAGAAATTAGCCGGGCATTGCGAGTTTGGCACCCATTTAGATGATGCCCTCCGAGACAGGTTTGTGTGCGGTTTGAAAAGTGAAGCGACACAGAAGCGTCTCTTAACAGAGGCAGGACTGACATACAAGAAAGCGATAGAGATCGCTGTATCGATGGAAACAGCTGCACGGGAGGCTCAGCACCTAAGTGATTCCCTGAAAGTAAATGCTTTATCCTTCTCTTCTCCCCAGAAGCCTAATAAATGTGGTCGCTGTGGGAAGGCTAATCACAGTGATAAGGATTGCTGGTTTAACGAACAGACATGTCATAACTGTGGGAAGAAAGGCCACATTGGGCGAGTGTGCAGAGGGAAAAAGAAAGGAGGGGAAATCAATGGAAGCAAAGGGAAGCAATTTGCGAAATGTAGAAAGAGAGAAGTACATCGTGTGGAAACACAGGGAACGTGCAGTGATGACACTGATGCTGAATTAGCATTGCATGCTGACTCTTAAAGGGGAAACGGCAACCATCTGTGTAACACCTGAAATTGAAGGGAAACCACTGAAAATGGAATTGGACACAGGGGCTGCAGTCTCATTGATTTCTACAGACAAGTATGAAACTATGTTGAGACATCTACCCCTGCAAATGACTGACGTTGTACTGAGGACATACACTGGCGAGGCAATTTCACCTGAAGGTATCATCAAGGTGCAGGTGAAAATAAATGGGCAAACGGCACTACTGCCTTTGTATGTGGTTAAAGGTAACTACCCTTCACTCTTAGGCCGAGAATGGCTGAAGAAAATACGCCTCAACTGGCAGGAGATAAGGACTGTCAATACGGGTGACCACAACACTCTAGAAACAGTGTTGCAGAAACATGCTCCTTTATTCAAGGGGGAGCTAGGCACAATGAAGGACATTGAGGCAAGAGTGTTTTTGAAGCCACAGCACAAACCAAAGTTTTGTCAACCTCGCCCAGTACCTTATGCACTCAGACCGAAAGTGGAGGCCAAATTAACTCGCCTAACCGAAGCTGGAGTCTTGTCACCTGTACAGTGTAGTGACTGGGCAACGCCAGTAGTGCCAGTGGTAAAGAAAGACGGGTCCGTGCGAATATATGGAGACTTTAAAGTAACCATAAATCCAGTTCTGTGTGTGGAACAGTATCCGATTCCACGCATCGAAGACTTGTCTGCATCGCTGGCACAGGGCCAACGTTTCAGTAAGCTAGATCTGTCACATGCTTATCTACAAATGAGAGTAGATGAAAATTCAAGGAAATATCACAATAACCACCCAAAAGGGTCTCTTCTGCTATAATTGCCTACCTTTTTGGCATTGCATCAGCTCCAGCCATATTTCAGCAAGCTATGGACCAGGTTTTACGAGGTCTTCCAAATGTTCACTGTTACCTGGATGATATACTGGTGACTGGAAGGAATGATGCAGAGCACCTGAAGAACCTGGATGCAGTTCTGCAGCGATTGGAAGATTTTGGCTTGTGTGTCCAGAAGGAGAAGTGTGAATTTTCAAGACTTCATTGGAATACTTGGGCCATACCATAGATGCAGCGGGCTTACACAAATCGCCTGAGAAAGAAAAAGCGATTGTGGACGCCCCAGCACCGGAAAATGTGAGCCAGTTACGGTCTTTCTTGGACCTGTTAAATTACTATGGCAGGTTTATTCCTAATCTGGCTACGATTCTCAACCCACTAAATGGCTTGCTGTGCAAGGGGAAGTCCTGGTGTTGGACAAAGGACTGTGAGAGTGCGTTTAAGAAGGCCAAAAAGCAACTTGTATTGCAAGATGTGCTCATTCACTATAATCCACAGCTGAGCATCAGACTGGCGTGTGATGCCTCACCTTATGGGGTGGGAGCAGTTCTTTCTCATGTTCTACCAAATGGGGACAAAAAGCCAATTGCCTTTGCATCCAGAACTCTCAGCAAAGCTGAACAAAACTATGCCCAAATCGAGAGAGAAGCTTTGGCAATAGTGTTCGGAGTTCGCAAATTCCACCAATACCTTTATGGTCGGGAATTCACAATCCTCACTGATCACCATCCCCTCATGACCATTTTCAGCCCCCACAAAGGTATTCCTTCCATGGCAGCAACCAGAATGCAACGCTGGGCTCTCTTGTTATCAACTCACAACTGCCGCATTGAATACAAGAAGGCGGCTCTTCATGGCAATGCTGATGGGCTCTCAAGATTGCCTCTGCAGGTAGCCCACAGTGACAAGGTGGACACTGTCGATGTCTTCTACATCAGTCAGCTTGAGAAACTACCCATCACAAGTTCTGAAATTAAAAAGGAGACAAAAGTTGATCCTGTGTTGTCTCAAGTCTTGGACTTAGTAACAAAAGGGACTTTTACTGTGAACCAGAACATTCACGGTGAGTTATCACCATTCTACGTCCGACATAATGAGCTTTCAGTACAGCAAGGTTGCTTGATGTGGGGTGTCCGGGTGATTGTCCCTTCAAAACTACGCATTCGTGTTTTGGAAGAGCTACATGTGGGACACCCGGGTGTAGTTAGACAGCCAGATCAGATTATTGGGGCAGAATAGTCCCCTTGACTGGTTCGAGGCCTGGGGCAGTCTACCCCCTACCTCTAGCATAGTATGAACCATCTTAATAACAGCGAATAATGCTAATACTTGTTCATTTGGTAACAATATAATTTAGTGGGGAGGAAATGTTATGTATTTGAAATGGTAATGCATTGCGTTACTTCTGCCACTTGAGGGCAGCATTCCGATATGTGTAAGCTAGAAAGAGAGCAGACAGAGAGTGTTGTTGCTGAGACTAGAGAGGCTCCTGAATAAAAATGAAAGTTGCTCTATTCCTGTTGCAGTGTGAGTTTGTTGAACAAGACCAGATTAAATGTTAGAACATAACACTCCCGAAGGGGTGCTTACATAAAAAAAAATAATCCCAAACTGATGGGTTCAGCTCAGCATACCTCTCAACTTTTCATCACTGAAATAAGGGGCATGACCACTAAAAATGAAGAACAATGAGGGACACATCTTCAAACATGTAGATGCAAGCTTACTTAAATGAAGTTTATTTTCGAATTTATGCATTTCAGTCTGTATTTAAAGTACATTCTCTCTGTGGCCACCCCCGAACCCAGTCCACAGAACAGAGCTTCAAAACATACTTTCCAAACTGACTATAGTGGCTGCTTCCTTACCTGCAGTCCAAAACCAGAAGTTACTCTGCACTCATCATGCAAGTAAGGGAGGAGACAGTATTTCTTTCCAAAATTGTTTTGCAAAATACAACTTTCGAAATTCAAAACATTCCTCTCTCTGCTTAAGTCTAGTGTCTCCACGAAGTGAATGTTCTTCCCAGTGCTTAGATCAGGGCATGGTCTTTCTCAGGGGGTTAAGTGAGTGAGGCGCCAGGACAGATGGAAGGGAGTGAGGTGAGGGAAAAAAGCAAATGTATCTGGGGAAAAAAAACACATTTGTTTTTGTGTACCAGAGGGGGAAGGGTACATAATGTAACCCTCCCTTCATCACATGTCTAGGGGTCCAGATGTTAAAAGGCTGAAGGGGGACACAAGCCAGGAAATCACCAACAGGAACACAGTTGAAAATAAAATAGGTTCTCTTACCTTGTCAGCAGAATTCATACCAGAAAGGACTGTCTCCAACTAGCTGATATCCGTAGAACAGCAACACGGTTTACGGCCGAAGGAACAGCTTTTGAAACTTGCTAGGGACAAAGATAGTTAGAGCAGGCAGGAACTCATTGAACAGAGGCGCCAATTAAAGAATAAAAAATATTTAATTAATAAAACTGATAGGAAAAAATAAAATTACACAGCTCCATGGGGCTGGAGGCAAAACGGAACACAGGCAGCAGGTCAACACAGGCAGAATCTCAGCAGCAAAGAGCTGCGGTAACACTTAGGCCTAGGTAGGCCAGGGCATGAGCTCCATGCAGGGTCACAGAGCGAACGAAAGAAAATAAGAGCTAACATACTGGACAGCCAGCCAAAACGAAAGGCCGCAAACACCAGTGCTCACTAAACAGCTCTGCTACTGGGACCACTACCAGCCTCGACTACTTCCTGGCTGCCCGCGCTCCAGCAAACAATCGCAGGGAGCTCTAAAACAAATCGACATGTTCCCTCCTTACAGTTTCTCCATCATCCTGCAGTAACAGGCCAAAGCAGGATCCACCCCGGATGCGGGCACAGTGGGGCCAGCACAAATCTCTCCCGGTAGGCCACCAGACAGACAACGGTAGCGTACCTCCTGGGTACCGTCTCCCAGTGCTGCCACCACCAGGA
Organism: Neoceratodus forsteri; assembly: GCA_016271365.2. NCBI lineage: Eukaryota > Metazoa > Chordata > Ceratodontiformes > Ceratodontidae > Neoceratodus > Neoceratodus forsteri. The sequence continues at coordinate 247,222,094 of CM057451.1, forward strand.
CAACCACACCACAGCTCTGCCACTGCTGCAGTGCCCTCCACACAAATTTGGAATGGGCCCCCCGGCCCACCTCGGTGCCGCGGAGCATGGGGTGAGCCAAACAGTACAAATCCTCCATCCCACAGCTCCCTTAAACCTTGAAAGGGAGTCCCATCCCATGATTGCTTTTCCTGCCAACCACCCCAACAAAAACCTGAGCATGGAACAGCGCTGAAAAGTGAAGGCTGCAATTCCCTGGGCTGGAGTTTGAACCCCGGTCCCAGCACTTGTGCTTAGATGGCAGATGGCCTTAGAGGACACACCCATCAGGATGGACACCAGCTGCCAGTTACCCTACCAGGCCGACCCAGCGGAAGGAGAGGAAGATAACTGGTAGTAAGCCCCCCAAAGTGGAGTGGCTTACAGTAGCAATTAGTTAGTACAATTCAGTGAGCTTATCTGATCTTGACTCTCACAGACTTCCAGTGAATGTGTGTTGGTGTGTGCTGCAGATTTCAGACAAAATACAGACTCAAGATAACAGGCTGGTAAATCCTGTATCAGAAGTGGGGATCAAAATGTACATTCTGACCCTTAATTTTGAAAGTGAGGGTTTAGCTGACCCCCGGGTCCGCCTCCTAAGCCCTCTACCCCCCCACCTCTCCCATTCCTCCTGTTTTGCACTTGCCTACCCACCACCACTCCTCCTAGAGCAACAGACCCTAGCATCTTCTGTCAATCCTCTTTTCCTTGGCACTCTGAATTGTATTTCCCTAGTAAATCCACTCTATAGCTTTCCCTCCCTTATCCTTTAATACATTACCAATTAATTGTAACTTATTATTATGCTTAGTTTTTACCTATTGTGCTATTTTGGTTCCTAGATTGTTTTTTTTATTGCCCTCCTCTTCTCCCTCTCCCTAGAACACATCTGGAGATGAGCTGTTATCAGCTCAGTATATTTTCCTGGTGAAACTTTTGAAATAAATAAATAAATACTTATTGGCTGGTACACACAGCACTACGGGCGGTATGCTGGTGCCATCAGTAGCTGGCGTTGGCTCCCTACCTGCAAAAAATGTGCTCCCTTGGAGTCCTAGTGCCTCCAGCCCCAGATCCATAAGTGATAATCAATGGTGAAGGTATTTTGGAAGACCAACAATTATGGTAAGTATGTAATTTTTATTTACCTAATGTCTGGAATGCTGTTTATGTGGAAACAAAGGAACTGAGAGAAAGGAAAATCATTGCAAGTCTGATTTAGTTTTCTTATTGCGGATCAATGGCAAATGCTATCAGGATACCAGGAGAGACAAGTGATTGTTCACATCACCACATATATCAGTAGACAGATGATAAATGACATTACTTTAATAATTTCTTTGAAACCACTATTTTTGTAAACTTATGGGGTTTGCTTCCAGCACTGTTTTGTCCTGATGACTGTATAGTCTTATTGAGCAGATTAAAAATAATTATTAAGTACCTTCCTTTTTTTTTTCAGGTGTTTCTGAAGTTGAAAAGATATTTAAATAACCCTGATTTTAACCCTGTGAAAGTGGGACTTGTGTCTACTGCCTGTCGCTCCATGTGTCAGTGGGTTTTAGCCCTTGAGCATCACCACAAAGTGCGCAAGGTAGGGCTTTTTCTGTTCTGCAAAGTATTTGGGCAGAAATACAGTAAACAAATAATAAAGCTATTGTTTTGTTTTCAGTCTGTTTGTTAGTGCTAATGTGCATGCTTGGGATCTTGGCTTCCCTTTTTCAAACGTGTTTGCTTTAGAAAGACATCTACGAGTTTAGCATCAGTCACTCTGTCAGATGCTGCTCACAGTTCATATCACTATGGACACGTTAAAACTTGCTCATGCAGGAGATTGGCCATCATGACAGCGCGCATTCTCTTGGACTAGCAGTTTCCATGGCTGAACTTGGGCAGACCACACAAATGTAATGAAATACTAAAAAGCTGGTAAACTCTAACAGAATGTTGCTGTTTAACATATTGGCACTTGTGGAACCTTTACTTTGTCATTTCTGTTGCTAGGGGATAACTGGGCACATGACTAAAAAATTTACTAAACAGCTGACAGTGTCCCTTTAAATGCGTAGCGTGATTAGATAGAAGTTCTTTGAGTGTGTTTTGGGGGGAATTCTGTTAATTGTAGTTGAGAATGTGGGGAAATTAGCTGGTTAGAATATTGTAGCCAATTGTGGAGAAAGTGTTCGATTGGGGAAGTACTAAACAGGCTTAGTGCATTCCAGCAGGGGCCAGGTGTAAAGGAGCACTTTCTTGTAAATGGCAAGAAGCTTAGTATTTAAAAGAAAGTCTCTAAAGCCTCATTCATATGGCAGGTATCGGGACTGCTGCCGTCTCCATTGGATCCACACTGTATCCGTAACCCTGCTGACCAGTGTTCACACAATACAGCTGTGCACTGTTACAGGCTTGCTTACTATGTTGCCACCATCTTACAGAAATTGAAGGCTGGCTATTCAGCTGGCATTGTTGTGAGTGGTGCCAGGTGTTCAGATGTCTGTGCAAAATGGCACAAAACACCTGCATCACTATACGACCCCAAGAAAAGTGGGATCATGGTCACAACAAAATGCTACCTGAAAATAGCAAAAGGGTGGTGATCAGACATGCACAGTGGCAACAGTATCACTGCTGTGCACCACCAACAATGGTCAAGAATTGGCCATATGAACGGGGCTTAAGAGTGGAGGTGAGTCGTGCAGTGTGACATGTGCCAAGTGCCACAAGTGTGAGTTCCTGGACTAGTGGATTTATGTACAATGAGGTACTTAGGAAGAAGAGGGACAGGCATAGAAAACTCCTGATGGTCCATCAAGTAGTGTTATGTACTCCCGTGCCAGTGGCCTGAGTTCAGAAGTGAGCTCAGGAAGCTGGCTGGGTGGCCCAAGGGCTGGCAAAGCACTGCTGTTCAGCAGTGCTTCTAGCCCTAGGAGGGATGACATTGGGTTCCACAACACTGGCGACCCCTGCAGTTGGCCCGTTAGTTTGCTCCTGTGCAGGAGGATGTCAGTGCATGTCAAGGCATGCAGGGGTCTGTGCCCGACGTCAGAGGAGGTGGGCGGTGACAGAAAACAGATACCGCGAGTGGTGCAGTCTTTGTGAAGCCCTGCCTACTTACCTCATCCCTGTCCCCCCATTGCCTGGACCACCTGCCAATCTGGGTCTGTGTTCTGGGAGGGAGGATGCCCCCCCCCCTCCTGGTCCCACCACAGGGGATAGTCCAGGGGGATATTCTAGCAGGTAGGTCTGGGGGGAGATGGAGGTCGGTTGGGACAGCGGGTACAGGGCTAAAAGACATCTGCACACTCGCAAGGGCAAAAAAAACTTTATGGCAAAAAAAAGAAAGAAAGAAAACTCTGCAAAACTCAAGACACATTTTACATCCACTCAAATACCAAACATACTCTTGTATGCACATGTAGTAGTGGAAGTGGGTTCGTGAAGCTGGTCAGCTGTATTGGTTGTGGTTCGGCCATCTTCTAAAAGGAGTTCTGGGAGGCAGATGTGTGGCCAGTTTGCAGGAGATTCCTGGCCCTCACTGCAGAGTTGGCTGCTCTCATGGCTGACCTGCAGCACCTGGGGGCAACTTAGCATAAGGCCCTGTGGGAACTGTACTCTTATCACCACAGCATACACCAAGCGGCCACCATGAGGTCACATAAATGTTTGGTCTACAGTGGGGGAGTGAGTGGGGGAGGAATAAGAAAAGCACCAGCATGGTGAGGATCCTATGGGTAAAAAGCCAGAATAATTTTGCACTGCCATAAGAACATATTCAGGAGAACTGCTCCATCATGTATTCAGGTGTGGTTACTCCTATGTGGATAAGGCTTCATCAGGCACAGATAAGCCAATGGGGAGGGTGTCAAACTGCACCAGTGGAGCAAGAAGGGGACTGAGTACATAGAAGAGCTGGGAAAATAGTATGTGACTCAGGCTGGGTGGAGAGATTTGTTCTGTCTCTCCCAGGAGTGACTTCAGAAAAAGTAACACACCAACTGGAGAAGGCTGCTTAGCAGGGAAGGGAATAGCCTGAGATTTTGCCAAATCTTGGGACTAATGACCTGGCAGACCATAGCAGAGAAGGTAAAGGTCAACTTCAGGGAGCTAGGAAGAAAATTAAGGTTTGTGACAGCCACAGTAGCCTTTTTGGATGTGCTGCTGCTGGTGCCACATACAGGATAGACTAGAAGTAATAAAATAAGAGTTTAACATGTAATTAAAGTGATGGAGTGATAAGGAGGGGGTTTACTTTTTTTGGAGACTTTGGAGCCTTCAGGCAAGATAGGAAGCTCTTCGCTAAGGATGGTCACCATCTAAGCTTGTTGGGAACCAGCACCTTAAGGCAGAAGTTGGATGTTGCAGTTAGTCGGATTTTAAACTATATTTATTTTGATTTTGATACCAGGAGTACCCAATAGGACAGAATCCCTTTTACTTGAGTGATCCAAGTATAGAAGAAACATGCAATACAGAAAGCATGACTACAATACTGAGGCTAGAGAGGGAGGACATGGAGGAAGGCAGTGAAAAAGACAGGGAGCAGAAACCCACGCAAACACACAAGAGGAGCCATGTTGGCCCTCTCCATCACACACACGCCTCAATAACAAAAGGAAATCTGGTCAGGATCCTTGTGGCAATAGTAGAATGTCATTATTCAACAAGCGATTTAGGATTAGAGGCAAGATCAAGGCCAGTTGGAAGGTCAGGTATACTAACGCTAGAAGTGTGGGCAATAAAATGGATGAACCACAAGCTGTAATAGCTGCAGAAGATCTGGATGTCATGGCAATAACAAAAACATGGATGATCCAGAACAACAGGTGGGCCCTAAATGTTACTGGCTGCACTCTATAGAAACAGAGAAACAGAGGATTTGACGGCAGATAAAGACCACTTGGCCCATCCAGTCTGCCATTTCTCCCTGCCTACACTAATACATCAGACCGTGCCCGATCTACAGCACTTTCTCCCTATTTAGGAGGAACATGGATGGCGCCAAGTGGTGGGAGTGGCAGTGTATGTAAATGAAGACAAAAGGGTCTCAGATGACAAATCAGTTGCAGGGGGAGGTTGCAGAGTCACTATGGCTTCAGCTAACAGATAATGGGGGGAGGAGATAGGGTAGGAGTAATCCAATGCACCCTTCAGGTCGACACCCCGATGGCAAAACACAAAAAAAAGACCATTACGGCAACAGTCCTTTTTGGTGCTTCGCTCTGCCAGTGTCCCCGGACCAACTCAGAGCCTGGAGTTGATAGTCCTAAAGTCTAGAGGTGTAGGGGCACAACTGAAAACACTTGCTGCATGGGGCGGCACAATACCCATGCTGGTGGCCAGTTGTTGCTGTGGGGAGGTCGCATTTTCACTGTCGACCTCCCTTGGTGCTTCCGGAGTAATCTATTGGGTGCCAGATAATGGGGACAGACAAGGATATGGAAAAAGAAATTAGGAACACAGCTAGCCAGGTACTGTACGAACAGTGCTCATTGTGGATTTCAACCTCCCAGACAGACTGGGACACTCCGGAAGCAGTTTGCCAAAAAAGTCAAACATCCCTAGAAATAACTAAGGACAACTTTGTCACACAATGGAGGCGGCAATTTAAAGGTGATGGGAAACAGTTTTTACACCTCTACGTGCTCTCCAGTTGTTCTTGTATTGGCTACCAGTATGCTATGTTTTTGCCCTTTTTTTGTTACATTAAATAATCTAATTTTGTTGCCTTTGTAACTACCCTGAATCCCTCTCTTCCTCAGCAGTTGCTGCTGTCTACTTTCATGCTGCCTGAACATTCTAGGACATCAGAAACACTCATTCCAGGCCATTCAGATGAATTGCATGGAATGGGAGTTTCTGATATCATAGAATGTCTTAGAGATATGAAAATCAAGAGCAGTGGCTGGTGAGGAGAGTGGAACTCTATGTTGATCTGAGGGCACTCCACAGCTAGATTATTTTATTTATTTATTTAATTTTGTTAACCCGGTAGGAACACTGAGACTAGAAGTCATTTTTTTAGGGGCGACCGGGCTGGGGTGGGGGAGTACAGATGGTAACCAACTGAAATTGAACCAGATTAAGCTGTTGGTGGTATTTTTAGTGAATGGGGGGAATTTGGCCAGGACACCGGGAAATTCAACTACTGTTGTGTGTGTGTGTGGGGGAGGTACTGTCAGTTTCTGGATCAGCAGTGTTGCCAGTGGAGGAGGCGATTGAGACAAGGCATCCAGGGTGGAGAACAGTGCCTCCCTCCCACCCAGGTATCGAATGAGGCATCCAGGCTGCATTATTTTCAATTGGAAGGAAGATGAAAGGTCAGTGAAGGCAACGGGCGTTTCAGACCAAGAGTTGAGCTCGGAAGCAGCTCCGCAAATGTTCGCACTGAAAGGGATAGCTAAGATCCAAGAACTATGGACAGAAAAAGAGTTTTCTTCATGGAGAGAGTATTTGTTATACTTACTTGCTCAGGATGAGCAGTGCCAGGAGGCATTACAAAGTGAGTGCACAAAGGATATGGAGGAGTCAGAAGGATTAGCTCAAACAAAACCAATGGACAAGGACAGGAATGCAGAAGTGGCATTCGCTAAAACAAAAGGTACTTTAAAGGATAATATAAAAAATGTCAATGAAGCAGAAACAATTTTCAAACGTTCCCCAGCTGAATCAAAAGGGGAATCCAGATATGTTGGGTGTAAAATATATTTTAGAGGGCAAGGAAAAAGCTTCAGAGAGCACAGAAATGGCATGCAATGATAATGAGAGGATGGACTTTGAAATTAGCACAAGCGATGCTGTGCAACAGCAGGGAGCCCCGACAGTAAAAGGAATGGAGCAGGAAAATGAGAGGGAGAACAGTAATGACAACAACTCTATGGTGGTGGGATCTACCTCGCCTCTTCCAGATTATGACACTAATACTTCTGCTTCAGGCCATACAATTGCTGAAGCACTGAAAGAAGCAGGTTGGGTTAGACCAGCAGCAAACCAGCACTGGCAGGTATTGCAGCACATAGCCCCTGGATTAGAGGAGGCACAGCTAGACCCCTTAGAGATTTCTTCTAACCTTAATTTAACCCAAAATCTGGCTTTGAAGCTTCAAATTAATGAGCAGGGGTTGGGATCACATATGAAAAAGCCCTCTGTGGTCTCTGGTGATTCAGAGCAAAGTGAAGAAGTAAGCCTCCCTCCCCTTTTACATACACAAGCGCAATCTACCCCATGCCACTTAAACAGAGGAACAGATGCAGATACTGCCCCACAACAGCACACAAGACCCCAAGGACATACCTATGCAGGGTTATTCAAACACCATGAAGTCTTGCTATATTAGGACTTATTGCAGTTAGCCACTGCACTTGAACTGCCCCGGAGAGGAAAGAGTTAACTCCAGAGAATCTGGAGTTCTAAAGCGCGAGGACGCTATACCAAAGCTCTATCTGGGCAGTTTCAAATTAAACTGTCGAATTCTTTACTCCTTCACTGAACAGTCGCTCGGAGATCAGCTCCTTCAGCTCGGTTCATTTCTCGGTCAAGCAGTATTTTCGGTTCATTTGAACCGGCAAAAAGTAATTATTTTACCGCATTTCGGTTAAAGCTCTATCTGGTAAACCGTAAGTACAAAATGTAAAGTCTGTGTGGAAATTTAGTTATCGGTTTGGTTTGGTTTTGAACCGATCGGTTTGCTTATTTTAACGTTTTAAAGTTTTGGGCTTTTAGAGTGCGGTACCCGGTTCTTATCGGTTCTAAAAAAACCTTGATTTTAAATAGGGTTTTTTTCAAATACCCGTGAAATGGTTAGGAACCGATAAGGGTATCTTGCCTGGCATGGCCATAAAAAGGGCAAGTTTTTGGTTAGGCTGGCATTATGTCTGGGAAACCCAAAAAGAAAAACCAGGCCCACTGGGTTTCAACACTGTGATGCTGTGGGGAAGCCTTTGCCAAGGCTGTCCCACACACCACTTGTGTTTATTGTCTGGGGGCTGACCACCTTCTGTCAGACTGCCAGGTGTTTAAAATTTCTCTGCAGCCACCCTGAAAAGAGATAGGGCCGGCTCAGGGAACTATTGGCCAAAAAGTCCACTGACCCGGATGGCCAGCCCAGTCCAATACCCACTGGACCAGAGGGAGTGCCCTCTGACCAGGGCTAGACTTCCTCGGGCAAAAGGATGGTTCAGAGGAACCAGTTTAAAAAAAAAAAAAAAAAATAAGAATATGACAGAGAAATCAGTAGGTTTGGAGTTCAAGATTGTCTCTCCAACTGCTGCAGAAGTAGTTAAGCCATACAGATTGTCCAGTCACTGTTTCTAGGTCCTGTCAAACCATCTACAGTTGGTAAAAGGTGGCTCGTTCAGTTCCAGTGGTTCAGGTTTATGATGTTGAGGAATTGTTATGAACCACAGGAGTGGGAGGAGGAAAATTGATCAATACATGTGTGGCTGGTAGGGTCTGGGCGTGCCACTTAGCGGACATTTCTCCAGACAGACTTTTAGAATCTCCTCCTATTCTGTCTGAGTCCCTTTCTCAGTTTATGTTTTACAAAAGCTTGCAGAATCCCCCAGCTTCCTTTAGGAGGCTATGGATGAGTAAAGGAGCCTGATTATGTAGGAATGATGGGCTAGGAGGTTGTCTTTCCTTGGCATAAGTCATTTAGGAAGTAAACAACTAAGATTTTATAAGATTCTTCTTTCTGTCCCTCCTGTAAGATAAAAATGGACAGAAGATTATATTTAATCAGGCTCTATTACAGACTTCCTCACTGAGCAGTGTAGTCATGTAGGTGTGGTACAAGCTGCAGCCTGTGTCAGGCTAGTTCCCCTGGCCTCACATCCTCCTGAATAGGATTCCAGGAGATTGATGCCATGACAAGAAAAACAGTATATGGCAGCTTCTGTGGGACTCAGACAGGCAAGTTGTATGGCTTATGTGGCTAGATTTGAAAATCTAGGTGGGAGCCTTGCAAGTTCAGTTAGCCAAACAGGCCCATGGCCAGCTGAGCTGGCAGGTTAGAACAGATGGCTGCTAATGGCACTGAAGCCTCTAAGTTCAAGTTCATATTGCTGTTGGTGTTAATCTTGTTTTCTCTAGGGTCATGACCACTTCTAGCTTTCCGTAGGTTGGCATGGCTCAGATGCACTAATCTGTCCCAAGATACTCTGTCAAAGTCTATGGATTTGTTTCTTGTTGTGGGTAATTCTCTGTTTGAGGAACAAACGAAAGCTATATGAAAAACATGGATGATTACCTACAAAAGTGCCCAGGTAGAGGCTCAGGCCTCCTGCTTTCGCCAGAGGGTCTCTTCAGAGGCAGAGATAGGCAGGGCACAAGTAAACCGTCCCCTCCCCTTAGCCTAAGACTATTGCCAAGCAGGCACCTGATGGGGTGCCAGGGCGGTCTCTATACCAGTGAGCAGGTTGGTTTTTATTTCAGCCAGAACTGTGTGTCCCTAACTCGGACAAGTGGGTTCTGGAAGTAATAGGTCTAGTTCTCAGCTTCAAACAGTTTCCAAAGATGAGAGCCAGACAGGTCCCTACAAATCCTTGAGAATCCCTTGCTTTGGGAGCAGGGTTTCTTCTCCTCTGAACTGCAAAGCAGTAGAAAGAGTCCCTCCTTGCCACGGGGCAAGGGCTGTGCTCATGATCTTTCTTAACCTATAGAAGGCAGGAGATTGGCGGCCCATCTCAGATTTAAGGTACCTGAACAAGCATCTTTTGAAAACAAAGTTAAAAATGTTAACTCTGGCTGAGGCCAGGGGACTGGCTAGCTTTCCTGGACCTCAAGGATGCCTATTTTCATGTCTTGATCAGGCCTTCTCACCAAAAGTACCTCAGGTTACCCTCAGGCCACTACCAGTTCAGGGCAATGCCCTTGACCTTACCTCTGCGCCAAGGGTATTCAAGAAATTCTAGCTGTGGTAGTGGCTCTTTTTAAGAAGGCAAGGATTGCTTTGTTTCCTTTCCTGGATGACTGGCTCTTAGTGGGTCAGTCTCAGTTCAAATAAAATCCACTTGCAAGTCACAGCAGCTTCTCACCTTTCTGGGATTCCTGCTGAATTTACCAAAGTCAGTTCTCGAACCAGTTCAGGTACTAACTTTCATAGGTGCAGAGTTGAACACAAAGTTAGCCAGGCATTTATCCCCTCAAAGGGTAGGCAGTCTCTTGCCCTGGCATCTTCCATTACTCTGCGAGTCTCTTGACCAGCAAAGCATTTGCTACAACTACTAGGGGCACATGGCTGCTTCCACAGCTGTAGTGCAGGGAGCAAGATTCAGATGAGGGACATTCAGTTCCATCTGAGGGCCTATTGGTCCCAAAGGAGGATTCCTTTCCAAATTGGTTCTAGTGACCCAATCCCTGATCCTGGCCTTACACTGTGGCAGGATCAAAGCAATCTAAAACTAGGGTCCTCTTCATTCCTCACCACGGATGCTCCTGTGTTAGGGTGAGGAGCTCGCTTAGCGACCTGTCCACTAGGGAAGTGTGGTCTCCCTAGGAATCTCTGCTCCACATCAATTTTGGAACTCAGAGCTGTCTTTCAGCTCTTAGGAGTTTCAGCTTCTGTCCAGAACAAGGTAGTTCAAGTCAGGACAGACAACACCACAATAATGTGGTACATCAACAGGCGGGGGCACTCTGTCATCAGCCTTGTGCACGAAGCAATAAAGTGGTGGTCTCTGGCTTACTCCCTGAACACCTCCCTGATAGCAGTTCACCTCCCAGGAAGGACAATGCCCTGGCAGATGCCATAACAGGATTCTCAGGGCCATCACAATTGGGCTCTGAATCCTCAGGTGCTGGGTTCAGTCCTTGCCAGATGGGGCTCATTTTCAGATAGATCTTTCGCAGCCCAGATAACCACTAACTTTCTCTGTTTTTTTGAGGCCTCCAGTGCTGGGATCAGCCCCTGGACGCTTTCACTTGGATTGGAAAGGGAAGTTTCTGTTCACCTTTCCTCCCTTTTCCTTTCTTTCAGGTACTAGTAAAATCAGATCTTCCTGGACATAAGTCTCCACCACTCATTCACACTAGTGGGATGGCGCAGGAGACACTAGGACCATCGGGAGCAAACTTTTGCTGGAGAATTGGCCTTGAGAGACGAGCTGCGAGGGACCGGCGGCCGCGAGCAGCAGCTCGGCGGCAATGACTATCTCGGCGACCCTCCAACCGCCTCAGTTCCTTTTTCCGCCCGTCAGTGCGCCTTCAGTGACAACGTCGCTCGCCTGTCGGAGTCAAACTTCAAACTAGCGCATAGTTTTCAGTTTATTTTTTATACATTATCACGATAGTAGTATCGCTTAGTTTTATTCTATTTTCGTTAAATTTTTCTAATATTTAAATTTAACTTACTTGAAGAAGTCTCTACTGAATGAGTCGACCATGAAACAGGTCCAGGTAGCGGTGGGAGACTTGATGTAAGCTGTTAGGTCAGCGGGCTGGGTCGGTCAGCCTCCTTCTCCTCAGCGGGTTCCGACAATGGTCAGTCCGATGCCGGGGGATGGCGGTCCCCGTCGGCATAAAATAAACGGTCATTCTGGCACCGTTTGGCCTCGAGCTCTTCTTGGCCCACAGGTCAAAAAGAAGGCATCACTCAAGGTAAGCCCTCTGTATATGTCTCGCGTCGGTGAGTTGGTTATCGTTGCTACTTGCGGTCTCCTCCTTGAATCGCCAAGTTCGGTAACCATCGTCCTCGACATGAGCCCTCCCGCCTATAGGTAGGGCTCCAGATGAGCAGTTTCATCACTGGGCGCTCTTAGGAGGCGATGGGCTCGGAGGTTGGTTCTTCTGCCTGGCTCGGTTGCCATGGAGCCCTCGGGCTCCTCCGGCGATCAGGTAGGCGGTTGGACCTTCTAGTCGCCAGCGGCACCTTCTTGGTGCCAGCGACTCCAGCAGCAAGTGTTCCCCCCTCACATGGCTGCGGCGCCAGGGGCCACACGATGCCCTTATCTCCTGTTTTTTTTCCTTCTCTAGCTTTCTGGGTTCCTGGGGCGTTCCCGGCGCCCTCGCGAAAGTCTATCGGCTAAATCAGCACCGTTTCGGTGCCGCTGGGCCTGCGGTGTCGTCCAGCGGTGCGTGATCTCACGGCGCCGACTGCCGACAGCGCCGTTGAATCTGGCGGCGCCGTCGGTGGCGCCGCGTGGTCTACAGCGCCCCGCAGTGCTCTGGCGGCGCCCGTCTAGCGGCGCCATTGGCGGTGCCGCTTGATGACCCGGCGCCAGCGCCATAACTCCAGCGGTGCCGCATGCCTCTTGGCGCCGTGCCCCTCCACGGTGCCGTTTTCAACCACGTTTTGCCTTCTGGCGCGGGGCCTAAAGGACTCTCCTTGTTTCTCTGTTTCCTCCTCATCTCTAATTTTCCTCCTTTCCTGTCAGAAACAGTCCTTCCTGGACCATCAGGAGATGATGTTGAGCCTGACCCAGACCTTCAGTTGGGTGATGAAGTGGAGAAACGGATCTTTCTTTAGCTACAGAGCCTGTGAGTCGAGGACCTGTCCTTTAAGTCTCTGTTGAGGAACCTGAGATCCACTCTTTCTCTCCAGACTACAGACATCGATCCTGGGAAGATATTAAGACTCCAGTATCTTCATGCTTCGAGATCCCTGATTTGACTCCTCCAATCCAGCCTTCCTTCGAGACGCTGTCTCAAATGGTATGGAATAATCCTACTCTTATTCCTCAGTAGCTAAATCCATTGATAAGAAGTATTCAGCTCCCAAGGATCGGCCCATTTGGCATCCCAAGCCTTATGGATCCTATTGTAGTCCTGGCAGAGAAATGACAAGGTCGTTCTTCAAACTACTACAGCTCCTAATCTATTAACAAAGAATCTCATAGATTGATACATTAGGTAGAGAGTCTTTGCCCTCCACTCTAGTGTCGTGACGACCAGTTATCAAGGTTATTTTCTCAGTATGAGTATATCCTGTAGCACTCTATCAAAAATGGTTGAAGCTCTTCCAGATTGGGACTCCAGTCAGAGCTTCTTCTCACCGCTATTAGAGGTATTGAGTCAATAAACCAACAGGTCAAAGCCGCCGATGGACGCTTTCACACTGCTTCTTGCTCAGCGCCTAGGTATTTGTAATCCGCGCCATTCACTGGCTGCGTACTTCTGGCTCTACAAATAATGCTCAGCAGCAGGTAATCGCGCTTGCCTTTGATGGCTCTATCTTTTGGCCTCAGGTGGAGCCTCCCAGGTGGAATTTCTCCTCCGTCGGAGGTCGCCTGATGTACTTACAACCAGTGGAAGTCCATAATTTGGACAAATGGGTCCTTCGGATAATTCGCAGGGTTATTCTCTAAATTTCTTGGAAACCCCGAATTGTCACTCCCAGACGACAACCCAGGTTGTCGGCTCTCAGTCAGACCTCTTCACCGCGAGATCCAGGGCCTTCTAAACAACAGAGCAATAGAATCGTGCCCCCGCATCTGTGAAACACACAGGGTTCTACCCCTTTACTTCTAGTTCCAAAGAAATCTGGGGGATGCCCCATTCTAGACCTCAGAAAGTTAAACAAATTTCTCCACGGAGAAATTAAAATGATTCCTAGGTACCCTGTTACCCTTGCTGCATCAGCATGACTGGCTGGCCTCCCTGGATATGCAGGACGCTTACCAGCATATCCCATCCACCCGACCCACCAAGTTCCTCAGGTTTGTGGCTTTTGGTCCATTATCAGTTCAAGTCCTGCCCTTTGGGCTATCCTCGGCGCCCGTGAGTTTTACAAAGTGTTGTGCAGTTCTCGTGGAAGCATCTCCAGGAAAGATCGGACTGAGTGTTTCCCTACCTGGACGATTGGCTTCTAAAAGCCCTTACAGCCAAGGGACTTTGGAAGCCGTGCAAACGCCTCTCTGCCTCTCACATCCATGGGAGTTCTGCTGATTTTAAAAAATCACAACTGCAGCCCTCCCAGAGGCTCCTTCATAGGGACGCTTCTAGACACCTCTCCATGGACTTTCCTTCCAGAGACAGAAGACTCGACATCCTTCGGATGGCCCGGCTACATCAGGAGAACCAATCAGTTACAGCTCTCTCGATGCCAGCATGTTGGGTCTCATGGCGCCTCGGTATTCACTCTACCCCTGGCCCGGTTGCACATGAGAACCACCCAATGGATGCTCTCCACTCAGTGGTCTCCGACCTCTCACCCCCAGTCTTATCCCATCAAGGTGACGGAGCCCCTTCAAAGGTCTCTCACCTGGTGGTCTCAAGAGAGCAATCTCCTGGAAGGATTCCCCTTTGCTCCCCCGGATCATCAGATCTCCATCACCACAAACGCATCGCTAATGGGATGGGGAGCTCACTGTCACTCCCTCCACACTCAAGGTGTATGGACTCAGTTCGAAACTCATCTCCACATAAATGTCCTGGAGATGAGAGCGGTCCTCTATGCGATCCGAGCTCTGAAGGATGTCCTTTGTCACAAGAACATTCTCCTTCAAACGGACAGCAAAGCTGTGATGTATTACATCAACAAGCAAGGCGGTGCTCATTCTTATCCCTTGCAGTGAAGCAATGAGGGTGTGGGAGTGGTGCTTGGAGCACTAGTCTCTTGATTCAACAGTTTATCTGCCGAATATACAAAACAACCTAGCAGATCACCCAGCAGAATGGAGGCAGACCCTCACGAGTGGTCTCTCGATCCAGCCGTAGCTCGGTCACTGTTCAAGAGTGGGGACTCCAGACTGGACCTTTTGCATCCCCACTCAACAAACTGCCTCTCTTCTGCTCCAGAAATCCAGGGCCTGGCATTTTCTGTCAGGATACGCTCAGGCTGCGGTGGACAAAATGCTTTCACGCCTTTTCCACCACTTCCTCTAATCCAGAGTACTCCTCAAGTTCGAGTCTCAGGGACCAAATGATTCTCATTGCTCCCTCCTGGCCTCACGACAACTATAGTTCCTCTACTCAACAGTATGTTGGCAGCCTCTCCGAGACCACTTCCTTGCAAATCAATCTTTGACTCAGGTTCGTTGGTCCATCCCAACCTGAAATCACTGCTACCTTCATGCTTGGCTCCTGAAGAGGTAGAAGTGAATCGTTCAATGTCTCTCAGAGTCTCAGACATCCTTCTGGCTGCTCGGAAGCCAGCCACCGAGAAAGCGTCGGCTTCCAAATGGAAGCGTTTTCTCTCTGGTGCAAAGTCCTCTTGGAATCCCTTTTCCTGTCCGCACTGACAAGATTCTGGAGTATTTTGGACCTATCAAACTCAGGTCTCCAGTACTCCACAGTTAAAGTTCACCTTAGTGCCATCTCAGCGCCCATGAGCCGGTTTCTTCCTTGACTCTGGCTCAGTTACCTATGGTGAAGAGATTTCTTAAGGAATTCTTCATACAGACCCCTGTTAAGCGTCCAGTTGCAGCCTGGGACATTAACCTGGTGCTGGACATGCTCTCGAAGCCTTCCGAACCCCTAGCTACCTGTGAGCTAAAATTTCTTACCTGGAAGACTGCCTTCCTGGTGCCATTACCTCAGCCCACAGGGTCTCTGAGATACATGCCCTGGATACGGACCCTCCAGTATACTGTATTCCATAAAGACAAGGTAGTCTCAATACTCATCCTAAATTTCTCCCAAAGAGTTGTGTCAAATTCCATCTAAACCAACCTCTGGTACTTCCCTCTTACTTTGCTAATTTCCAAAATGAAGAGCAGATCTCTTCATTCCTTGGATGTTAAAGAGAGCCTTGCAGGTTCTATTTAGATGGAACCAAGAATCTCCATGAGACTCAGCAACTGTTTGTTTTCTTTCAGCGACACTCGGCTGGGTCAACCTGTGCTTATCAGATGCATCTCATCATGGTTGAGTGGCATGCTGTACGACGATTGCTATTCCATGGCTCAAGTTAAATTAGAAGTTAGAGTGTACGTCCGCTCACTCTACTAGAAGTGATCCATGGCATCCATAGCGGAAATTGCAATGTTCCAATTGCAGATATCTGCAACGCCGCCACCTGGAGCTCAGTGCATACCTTAAGTTAAGCATTATGCACTGGATGTTCATGCTAGGACGGCATTCCATTGACAGAACTATCCTTAATGGACTTCTATCTTAGTCGCGTGAGCTCTGGCTCTCCTGCCGCCCTTTGGAGGATTATCAACTTGGTACTCTCCCACTAGTAGAGATGAGTGGTGGAGACTTATGTCCAGGAAGATATGAAAATTACGTACCTACGTAATTCTTGATCTCTTGGACGAGTCTCCACCACTCATACACGCCCACCCTCCATCCCCGAGCTCACTGTTGTGTTGGTCTTCACTCCTCAAATCTTTAGGCCGTGAAGACTTCTATGCTGACCCTTCTTACATGGGTCGTACTGGACTATCTTATGTCCGTTTTTAAGAGTTAGATTTACTCTTTACGTTAGTTACGCTTGCACCTCCTTGGTAAAAAGGTACTGAGGCGGTTGGAGGGTAAATCGCCGAGATAGTCATTGCCGCCGAGCCGCTGCTCATAGCAACAGGCTCACAAGGCCATTCTCAAGGCCGACTCTTCCAGCAAAAGGTCTGCTCCCGATGGGTCCTAGTGCCTCCGGTGCTAATCCCACTAGTGTGAATGAGTGGTGGAGACTCGTCCAAGAAGATCAAGAATTACGGTAGGTACTTAATTTTCATATCTTAGCCCTGCAAAGCGATTCTGATTGTTCCAAGCTGGGCCAGACAGCCCTGGTACCCATTGTCTCTGTCCTTGACAGTCCACCCTACCCTGAGCTTGCCCAGAGTCCACAACTTACTGGCCTTTGCACAAGGGAGAGTGTGGTATCCGAACCTCAAATTCCTCCTTCTCAAGGCAGCTCTTGAGGAGTTAGAATTTGCTGATTTACACTTTTTCAAGGTGTCGCGGATATTTTACAGGCTTCAAGGAAGCTTTCACTGGCGCCACTTACAATTCTAAGTGGAACAGGTTTCAGTCTGGTCGCGCTGAGAAGCAGATTATACCACAGTCTGCTTATCTGCCCATTTTCTGGACTTTTGGTTCATTTTAAATTCTTTAGGTCTTAGGCCAGCTACCTTAAGGGTTCCTTTGGCAGCTGTCTCTGTTTTTTTCTGCAAGCAGGAAGCCTGCTTCCTTTTCTTCTCAACCTGTGTTTTCCAAGTTTTTAAGGGTTGCTTCACACCAGCACCCTTTTGGGAACCAGCTCCTGCATGGAGCCAGAATGTTTACCTTACTCAGTTAATGCAAACCCCTTTGACCTCTGTCCCCAGCAGAGCTTTAGCTTCTCACTTGGAAAATGTTTTTCTGGTGGTTTCACTTCTGCCAGGCGCATAAGTGAACTACAGGCCCTGGCAGTGGAAGAAGATTTTCCTCTCCCCACAGGGATAAGACAGTCCCTAGGACTAACACAGGGTTTGTCCCTAAGTGGTTTCAGGTTTCCACCTGAACCAATCCATCTCTCTCCCAGGATTTTTCACTGAGCATTCTTCCTCAGGTGAGAGGAGACTGCACAGCTTGGACGTCAAAAGAGCCTTATGCTACTATTTGTAACGCACCAAGGGTCACAGGTTTGAATCCCTCCAACTCTTCCTTACCTAGGGCGAGGTTGGCAAAGGGAACCTGCCACTAAGAGGACAATTGCAAGGTGGATTGTCTCTTGTATCCATTTTGTTATCAAAGACTAGGTAGGAGAGCCCCCTCAGGACTGAGGGCTCACTCCACCAGGTGTACAGCTGCATCTCTAGCGGCTGCTAGAGATATTCCCATTCTGGAAATCTGTCGAGCTGTTACTTGGAAGACAGTTCACACTTTTACCAAGCATTATTCCCTGGATTTCAGTCCAGGAGAGATGTCGTTTTGGCACAGCTGTGCTTCAGAGCCTACTTCCTAAGTAGGTTCTGACCCTCCTCCATGGAGGTACTGCTGTGTAATCTGCATTACTTTCCTAATATAGCAAGACTTCATGGTGTTTGAAGAAAAATTACTCACCTTAGTAATTGCTTTTCTTCTCATGGAGTCTTTATATATTATGACCACCCCCAACCTGCCCTCTCAGAACTTCTACTGGGGTGGGGGTGGCAAATTAGTGCAAGCACTGTGTCATGCCATTGTAGTTCTTCCTTCACCTCTTTTATTTAGGTTAGGAAACTAGGGTTTTCTGGTTGAGTGATTTGTTGGCCCCCTTCCTGGACTTGAGTCTTTGGGGGAAGGGGGGGTTCCTAATAGTGCTTGTCAGGGGGGAAAACTAATAATACCATTATTCATTCTTATTATTGTTATTGTTGTTTCTATTGTTGTTTCTATTGTTGTTTCTATTGTTGTTATTACTACTAGTAGGTAGCCATTTGCTTAGTGTAGAGCTTTCCACACAGACTTGTTGCTTAGTGTTGGCTTCGTAAAGATCTGACAGTTTCATTTGAAACTGCCCAGATAGAGCTTTGGTATAGCGCCCTCGCGCTTTAGAACTCCAGATTCTCTGGAGTTAACTCTTTCCTCTCCGGGGCAGTTCAAGTGCAGTGGCTAACTGCAATAAGTCCTAATATAGCAAGACTCCATGAGAAGAAAAGCAATTACTAAGGTGAGTAATTTTTTCTTTCATACCCCCAATAACAGGCTAAGAGGCGTAATGCAGTCATAATTAGGTACAGGGGAGGCCTGGAGACATTCCCAGACCACGCTTATGTGGGAAAAAAATTAATTAGAGAAAGCATAGAATTCTCCCCCACTGAAATTCATGCTCTCATACACACCTCTGGCAATTCTAATTTTGATCTAAGTTTTAAAACGCGGGGTGGCCTGGAGGCATTCTGGCAGAGATACCATCAGGTGAAATATACACCACTATGGTCAGCATTTGTAGCCATCCCTCTGACAAAGCCTGCATTTCGATTACTGTGCTATTTAAAAATGTAGGTGTGGCAGTTTCAGATATTCTGAGATGGTTAAAAACAAAATGTACAGTATTGGGCCGGCCAGACCCCATTATAGACTCTGAGCAACTTTGGACAGGGGACTGGCGAATTCGAGTTAGACTCCCCCAGGCGAATGGGGCCATGCAACACCTGCCCAGCTGTTTTTACCTTGGGCGAGATTGTGGTTTTGTGTTTTATGCAGGCTAGCCTAAATCTTATTTTAGGTGTGGGGCCTATACTCACCTAAATAGTGCCTGTGATAGGCTAAAATGTGCTTTGTGTGACGGTATAGGACATCTCAGCATTAACTGCCCAAACCCTATATTCTGCAACTTATGTGATAATACCACCCATTCTTATAAAAATTGCCCGTGGACATTTCACAACAACCCATCCCATGAACAGTAGGACCAAGAAGAGGTAGTCACTAGGTCACAGCAACAGGCAGCTGCAAGGCCCTCAACTGTAATCAGGCCACAAAGGAGCCTTCAAGAAGTAAATATTGCTATTAATACCTTCTCAGGTCAAGAAAATCTTACACAACTACCAGAATTGGTTCCCTCCAAGAAGACATCTTCAAACCCCTCAACCTCAGGAGGTGCTGCCCCAGTGAGAGAAGAAACAGCGCAAGGGTGTGTAACCTCTGAGGCAACCACAGTCCAGCCCATATCTTAGGATAATACTGAGACTCTGGAATCTAACCCCGCACAGGACTAGGACCAAACTATGCCTCCCCCAGAAGAAGCTGCATGGAAGCAATGGAGCTCCAGAAGAATCACTAGAAGCAGAGTCAACAAAGATAACCATGGAAGTAAAATCCGCTTAGAGGGACTACCGCAAATAAAAAACAGATACTCGCCCCCCCCCCAGCCAAAAGAAAGCAGTGGGCAGAGATTGAGGATGACTCAGATGCCTCATTGGTGGCATCCTCACAACCAGACTCAATGGCTGATACAGAACTAGTATCCAGTGATTCTAGGTCCTCTACTAAAAAGAGGCCTAAAATGAAATCCCCAAGGCATGAAAAACACCCGTGAAAATGTGGGGCTTATGCCTTTTCTAAATCTCTGATTGATAATGGAGGTGGACTTATCCTGTGGTACCTTGAATGTAAATAGCATTAAGAATAAGAACAGGAGAAATAATACTTTCTCAATTTTAAGAGAGTTTAAGATAAGAACAATTTTTTTACAGGATACTCGCCTACATACAATTAGAGAAATTCAACAAGCATCAAGAGAGTGATTTTGTGGACCTTCATTCTGGTCCCTAGGGGAGGAAACATGCGTAGGGATTGGTTTTCTATTTACAGCTATTGACATAACGGTTACTAGACTAGTTGATGTAGTACAGGGAAGAGTCTTGTTACTAGATATTATATACAACAAACAAGAATGGAGACTAATAAATATATACAACCCCCAAACTAAAACAAAACAAATAGAAATACTAAACAAGCATTTGTCAATGCCAAATGTTTTCTTGCTGGTATTAGCATTGCAAATGCATGAGTTAGACAGATGCAGAATAGGAATGGCAGTGAAGTATTGAACTTCACGCCAACCCCACCTCCACCCTGCAGAGATGGATGGGCATTGGGGTATGAGTTTGGGTCTTTGCCCATAACATTCATGCCATTTCACCTCACCCTATACTGCAGACACCGACAAGTGTTGAGGTGTGCCTTGGGGTGTTTGGCTTTACAGTCACCCCATTCCATAAGGACATACGCTGAAATGGATGCAGTATAGGAGAATGGGGTGAACTCTGGGGCTGAAGAGTCCAAGGCACACCTTGATGCCTGTCACTGGCGGCAGGGGGGGGGTGGGGAAGGTGAATGAGCATTAGAGTCGGCAATCCAAAGGTACACCCCTGATGCCTGGCAGTCTGTGCAGGGTGGGACGTTATGGTTAGGAAATCCTGATGGCCTGGGCGTTTGTTGGTATTTGCACTATAAATTTTCAACATGTCCTTTTTGTGACCCCCACCTCATGAAAGCATTTGGGACCTCTTCTCATGAACAGTGGCACTGTGATTTTGTTAATGTGTCCCGAACTTTGAGTTCCCACAGCGACCGTGCCATTCTGTGCCAGATGTATGAAAACACAGATCAGGCAGGATGGGAAGAATGACAGCTGTACCATTCATAGGGAAGTGTGAAGAGATAGCAATGCTGAAAATCTGTAGTGAAAATATTAAAAATGCTCGAACTTCCGCGTGTACATGGAAACTGCCCAGCGCATGCACGTAACACAGTCATTTAGTGGAATTATTTAACCAAATTTTTAACATAGGCATTTTGTGACCTCTGCTCATGAACACTATCACTATGATTTTCTTAATTAGTCCTGAACATTGATTTCCAACGGCAACCCCGCTATTCTGTGCCAGATGTGTAAATGCATATTTTGGGCAGGATATGAAAAATGACAGCTGTACTGTTCATAAGGAGGTGTGAAAAATGCCAATGTTGAAAATCTGGGGCGAAAATATTACTAATGCATGAAATTACAAGGGTGTGTGGAAACTGTGCAACGTACGCTCGTAACACAGTCATTTTATGGACTTTTGTCACTAAATTTCAGCACAGGCATTTTAGCACCTCTGCTCATGAGCAGTGTCACTGTGATTTTCTTAATCTGTCCCAAACACTGATTTCCCACAGCAACCGTGCTATTCTGCGCCGGAAGTGCGAAAACACATTTCGGCCAGGATGTGAAAAATGACAGCTGTACTGTTCATAAGGAGGTGTGAAAAAATGCCAGTGTTGAAAATCTGGCAAGAAAATATTACAAATTTTCGACGTTACAAGAGTGCGTGGAAACTGTGCAATGCACACACGTAACACAGTCATTTTATGGACTTTGGTCACCAAATTTTCAACATAGGCATTTTAGGACCTCTGCTCATGAACAGTGTCACTGTGATTTTCTTAAGCTGTCCCGAACACTGATTTCCCACAGCGACCATGCTATTCTGCACCGGAAGTGCGAAAACCCATTTCGGTTAGGATGTGTAAAATGACAGCTGCACTGTTCATAAGGAGGTGTGGAAAAATGCCAATGTTGAAAATCTGGAGTGAAAATATTACAGATTCGCAAAGTTTTGAGTGTACGTGGAAACTGCGCAATGCAGGCTCGTAAAACAGTCATTTTTGGATTTTCTTTTCACCAAATTTGCAACATAGACTTTTTGAGAGCTCACCTCATGAACAGTGGCACTGTCATTTTGTTACTCGGTCCCGAAAGGTGATTCCACGCAGTGACCGCGAAATCACCTTTCAGGACCGAATAACGCCATGACAGTGAATGAAATCATGAGGAGGGGTCCCAATAACTCCTTGTTGAAAATTTGGTGCCAAAAGTCCCAAAAATTCCTGAGATATCCACATAAGTTGAAAAAAACCCATTTATGCCATTATACAGCTTACCGGTATTTCTTTGGTTTGTGGTCAGCTTTGAAGAGTGCAGACATGTTCCTAGTCCACCGAAGATCATTGCGTTGGACTCCAGAAGTAAGTATGGAGTGAAGGGTGTGGGGAGTTGAAGTGCGCAGTGGGTGGGCGGGTTGGGGAGACTCAACGAGGACCATTTTCAACTTTACAGGTTTAAAACATTTTTTATAACATCGCAGGAAGATTTTCTTATTTAAAGGATTTTTGGCATGCTGGGTGGGCTCCCAGCATACCACCTGAAGTGCTTTTTTTGAGAGGCTGTAGCCGAGTGGATTGGGCACCCCCATCAGCACATACCGAGTGTTGCAAGGGGCAAGAGCTGAGGGGGATTGGACACCCCCCTTGGCACACAACAAATGGGGGGGAGAACATTATGCTGACAGGGAGTGGGCTCCCCATCGGCAAATGAACTGGGTTGGGGGCATGCCGACAGAGGAATTGGCCACCCCTGTCAGTCGGCTTTCATGGGGCTCTGAGGTGGCATAAGCCACCGCCATGTTTAGGGAAATGTTACACCAGGTAAGGTACCGCCCTGCAATGACGGGTCACTCCTTCACTGCAGCGGAATGGCTGACACTGCAATGATGAGGTGGACCCATAGGGAGAGGCATCACTGGTAGAAAACAGGAAGTTGTTATCCCTCTGTACAGACAGCTGGTGAGACCCCATCTGGAGTACTGTGTGCAGTTCTGGAGACCCAATCTCCGCAAGGACATAGACAAGATGGAAGCTGTCCAGAGGAGGCCAACTAAAATGGTGCAGGGTCTGCACCAGAAGACATATGAAGAGAGACTAAAGGAGCTTAATATGTATAGTCTCGAGGAAGGAGGGAGAGGAGGGACATGATAGAAACTTTCAAGTACCTCAAGGGAATCAACAAAGTCCAAGAGGGTAGCATCTTTCAAAAAGAGGTGTGCAAGAACAAGGGCACAATTTGAAGATAGAGAGGCGGCTCAAAGGTAATGTAAGAAGTATTTTTCACAGAGAGGGTTGTGGATGCATGGAACGCCTTCCGGAGGAGGTTGTGGAGTCAAAAACAGTGATTGAATTCAAGCATGCATGGGACAGCCATAAGGCAGTTCTAGGGGTTGGGGGTAGAAAGAAGTAGGCTGCTGGTTAACTAGGATCTGCAGCTTATCCATTAGATAGGGAAATGGGCAGACTGGGTGGGCCAAGCGGTCCTTATCTGCCATTAAATTCTATGTTTCTATGTTTCTCATTGCAGCAGCCAAATTGTTTCAAGCTGGTGGCACTTCTGCAGAACCAGCGTCATCAGGACACTGGGCCTGCATTGGGTGAACAGTGCCAAGCCCACAAATGCAGTGCCAGCATTAGCTGCCAGAGTGCCGCACCTATACAACCCGATCCTCTCCTAAGCTGCCACATAATGTTTCTTACGCATGTGTGCAAGCAAACATAAAAACATTCAACCTTATTTACATATGACAAACTCAGTAAATTTTGGGGGAGATCTCAGTTGTATTCTGACATTATCTGACAAAACAAGGATGACACAAAAAATCCATAATCACTCTAATTGTTTACACACAGTGATAGGTACAGCACATTTAAAGGATAGTGCCACCTTTGGGGTTACACCACCACAACACACATTCCATAAAGGAAGGCTTTTGTCCCGTATAGATTATTTTTTTTTGTCTGAATGGATAAACTGTAATAAGGATACTGTAATACCAGTTGAATCTTTGGACCATTGTTTGGTTAAAATACAGCTGGGATACCCTAAGAATAAACCCGTTCTCATGTATTTATATATATATATATATATATATATATATATATATATATAAAATGAATACCATGATATTAAATGAAGAAACAAGTGGGACAGAACTAAGAGAGGCCTTAGAAGATAAAATCACTATATTTGAATTATATGATAATCCCTAGATGTAGTGGCAAGAAACTAAAATAGAGATTAAGAACTTCTGTAAAAATATGCAAAAATAGACAATCAAAACAAATATTTTAAATATCTGGAACTTAGGAGACATCTACAGACATAATTTCTAATGACCTTAAGTTTGAAGCAAATGCCATTACAAAAGTTAAAAAATGTCATCGTATCATCGGATCAATATTAACAAATATACAGAGTAGAGATCAGGAAATTTTATTACCACTATTCACTAGACTTGTAGGGCCACATCTGGAGTACGCATCTCAGTTCAACAAACCTCAGACCTGTAGAAGTAATAAACTTATAGAAGGTGTACAGCGTAAATACACTAAAAAGATAAAAAAAAACTAAAAACAACTGAGTACAGTGAAAGACTCAAGGATCTAAATCTATACTCAACAAAATATAGACAACTCTGTGGAGATCTACGCCTTACATACAGAGCTATGAGGGATAATTATCTTGCATCGACAATCGGATTAACATTTTACAACGGGAAAATAAATATGAGAAATAATGGATGTAAGATATTAGGCGATAACATTAGAACCACAAAACGAAATAATTTCTTTTCTCAAAGAATTGTAAGTTTATGGAACAGTCTACCATCTGATGTAGCTTCAAGTCCTGATTTTGAGACATTTAAGACAGGTCTAGATTTACATATGGCAGAAAGAAAATATGAATACCACTCTTAAATGAGTGGCGAGCTCTTAAAAGGGCACACAGCCCATTGAGCTTGTAAATAACCTATGAACCTATGGACTTCTTTAATGGCAGAGTTTGGCTTAGATTATTCCAGTCAAATTGCAAAAATTAAAAAAGAAATGTACCAAGTACAATATGATAGGGCAAACTCCTTATTTTTAGAACAAAAATATGGTACGCAGGGCAAGGCTCAAAACATAAACCCATATGATGCCTGTAATAGGAGAGTAGAAAAGAAATATATGGCTCTAATCAAAAGTAATTTAGGGGAAATAGTGACAGACAAAGAGATCATGCAGGTAGTAATGGATTACACAAAATATATGTTCGATCATTCTTTAGACATTAATGCTTCTCTGGACATTTTTTTTGCAAGGGTTAAATATACTGACCTTAGAGTCAGATGCCAAGAAAGAACTAACAAAACCTATCTTGAGTGCAGAAATCAAAGAAGTAACAACCCATCTTAAAACCGGCACCTCACCAGGGTTGGATGGAATTCCAAGTGAATTTTACAAAAAAATAGTGGATATTTTATTGGACTACCTAACTACCGTGTTTAATGAGATTCTTAAGGGACAGCATCCCTTGCCACCTGTACTAGGACATAGGACAGTCTCTTAATATATTTGCATGAAAAGGACAAAAAAGAAGAAATAAATAATTGGCAGCCAATTAGTTTAATTAATAATGACTGAAAAATTCTGTGTAAAGTCTTGTGTAATAGGTTATCCAAAGTAGCATCAGCATTAATATTCCCTACACAAGTATGTGCTATTCCTAAAAGGACAATGATGGATAACCTGCGATTATGTGGAGAAATATATGACTCACATACTGCAGGTGGTTATATTCTTAGTCTAGATCAGTCAAAGGCATTCAACTTAGTATCACACAAATATTTGTTTGAGGTGTTGAAATGGTACGGGATTCTACTCCAATATATCAGACGGATAAAAATATTATATAAAAATGCCTCTATCTTTATGAGAGACCTGCCTGCTTCTAATGTTACTTGGAATAAATTGTTCTGGACACTTATTATGTGTGGAGAGGACATGAAAGGAATAAGGGAAGGGGTAAAATAAATAAATAAGTAAAACGTGGATGTCCAACCACACTAAATCAGATATGTAGGCAAAATACTAATGTTATAGTTCCAGACATATTAAAGGCATTTCTTTTTATGTAAGAATGTTAATCTGTACTATCTGTAATGTCTGTATATTAAGATACAATAAAAATTTCTATTTCAAAAAAAAAAAATGCCTCTATGAGTTCAGTAGTTAACGGTATAGTGGGATCACATATTTTACTTAAGAGAGAGGTCAGACAGGAGTGCCCCTTAAGCCCTTTGTTGTATGTTTTTGTTATTGATCCATTATTAAGAACATTAAATGCGGATGCTTCTATTAAACATATGCTAAGCCTATCAGATGCTTATTTTCCAAGTGTACTAGTGTATGCAGATGATATGTGTCTCCTAGTAGCAGACCACATGTCAGGATCCCAAGCAATGAATATAGTGCAAAGTTTTTCACAAGTTTCTGGATCTTCTATAAATAAACAAAAAAGTAAAGGGGCAGCACTAGCTGTCCATCCTGAAGGGCAGGTATCAGAAATTGAGGGGGTACAGATCCAAGAAGGACCCTTAAAAATTTTGAGGGTTGCCTTCGGAGGCTTGGACCCGCAAAAACAAACTGCATGGAAGTCATAGCAAAAGCTGAGGGAAAAGTACAAATGTGGAAATCTTATCCCATATCCAGGGCCAAAAGAATATATATATATATATATGCTAAAAACTTTCATAATCCCAATTTTTCTATTTATGTGTTTCCTCTTCCTCAGAAATTTGAAGCCAGTGTTTATAATTTATTTTTTCAGTTGCTGCGGGGTAGCAGATTGAATACAGTTAAGAGGGCTGTCACATACTGGCCTATGAAACAAGTTCTGATCAGAGCTGATATGGTTGTGGAGAGGTTTTGGGATGCTTTTACCCATTATTTCTAATGAATTTACACAGTGCAGATCTGCTGAGAGGCAGTTTCAATGTGGTCTTCCTTTTACACATTTTTACAATGTATTTTCCTAGAATATGCCTGCTGATTGCTATATATTTAGCCTAGATAGTTCACAGAAGAAATTGCATCTTATTTTTGGGTAGTGGGGCACTGGCAATAGGATGCTGGAATGTGTCATACATAAGCACGAGCTGTGTGCGGGCGATAATGCCCAGTGGCCATACACCTCAGGTGCATGCATGTGGCTCATCATCCCAGTGCCATTGCAATGTTCAGTGCAGGTGACAGCCAATGCTGTACCCACTCACACAGGTCCTGGAACAGGCATGTTACAGCTGACATCCCATTCATTTGTACAATCGGGGAACCGCGGATGCACTATACTTAGCCTGGAGCATACACTGCAATTGGCACTGCAGGATAGCGCACCCCATGGCACCCAGGACACCTCAGCAGTCCTTGTGGTGGCATGTTACACAGGGGAATAGGGGAGAGTGTGGGCCTGCAGTGGTGTATGACAGCAGGAATATACAGCATCAACAAGGCATACATTGGAGGTATGTTAGTTCCCTCTTACGGTATGCCAGGGACATACGGCTGCATACACTGGTGGGTCCACAGTTTGCGTAGTGCCCCAATGTACAGTACAGCCACTTGGGTCATTCCAGAGTGCAGGTCCCAGGCCCGGGTCCAGTGCAGTCGGCGGCTGGCCATGGCAGTGTGTGGAGGGCAGTGTCAGTCTCCGCAACAGGCTGGGTATGGGGGGAGTGGGGGTGTCTATGTACCAAGGCAGTGGGTGGGGGTCCTCTATGCTATGAATATGGACTATGGTTTCCTCTGGTGCACTTGGGTCCAGGGGATGCCCTACACTATGGAGCTCTTCAGGCATGGAGTCGGATCGAAAATGGTTAAAACCTACATTCTAAGTAGGCACGGGCTTGGTTTCAAACCACTGTCCACTGGTAAGTTCCATGCAACCATCAGATTTTTACGAGCAACTAAGAACAACGACTCTAAACTATCCAATTGATTGAAAATCTATATAAAAAAACTGTATCGAACTATAGGATACCCTACCAACCCCAGTGAGGGAATGAAAAGACTCAAGTCACAGATGCCCAACAGATAACTAACTCAATGGATCAACAACAAAATGTAACAGCTAGAGTGCAGAGACTCCAGGTTCTGGTAGGGAAGGCAGGGTGGGAGGTCAGAATACATTGGGACTCCTTTAGAAGAAACAACATTACTGTGGTAAGTAATTTTTTTCTTCAAACTACAAGAAGTCCTAATGTACTCTGGCATATGCAGACTACCAAGCAGTGCCCTTGGAGGTGGGCATAGAATCTACTTAGAAAATAGGCTCTGCAATACTGCTGTACCAAAACTAGCATCACTTCTGGCTTGCACATCCAAACTGTAATGCTGGTACCCCTTGATAATAGCATGGACAAAATAGTGAGTCAAAAATAGCAACTCAATTATCGATACTTTT
This sequence comes from Neoceratodus forsteri, assembly GCA_016271365.2. Taxonomy (NCBI): domain Eukaryota; kingdom Metazoa; phylum Chordata; order Ceratodontiformes; family Ceratodontidae; genus Neoceratodus; species Neoceratodus forsteri. Next base: position 247,250,556 of record CM057451.1, read on the forward strand.
TTAATAGCGAGCGTTTAAAAATGGCACCTTACTTAAACAGCGAATTCCTACGGTGACAAAATAGCAAAGAGGTTGCTACCGTGACTATCTTTTGTGTGCCCTGACTCAAAAATCAGTTTTGATAGACATCAGACACATCACAAGTCAAAATCTTGAGACATTGGATCTGATGGCTTGCCTCAGTTTACATCACTACATAACACATCACTATGAAACGGTGTTCATAGAATGTCCAAAACTATAAAATTACTGAAGCTGTGAGTTGCAAACAAAATAGACCAAAGGACAGATGCCATGGTCAGTGTGGTTATATCATAAGAAGAAGTGCTGTTGAAAAGTCTGGTCAGAAAGTACAGGAACTGAGGAGACATCTTGTGGATTTCTTAAGCCATGACAACAGGTTTTTTTTATAATGATCAAAACTGAAAATGTGGAACTTTTGCATCTCAAACCCAGTTGGCAGTTTGAAATTCCTCATAATTATACCAAACAAAAATGTGTTACTTCTGTTGAACTGTTCATTACAATGTATACTTCTGCAGTATAAGAAATGGAAAATTATATGCTCAATTTGTTTCAATGCTGTGCTTAATCAGTTTCTTGTTTTAGCTTACATTACATTAAGCTAGTCCGATAAGTTTTTTGGTGCTATTTTTGTTTGGTATAACTATGAGGAGTTTTAATGGATGCTCATGTGCACCAGTTGGGCTGCGAAGTTCAGCGTGCTGCAGCTGCAAAACTTTCATTTTTAGTGTGATATAATGTTCATATTTAGCTATACCAAAATGGTATAATGGAGGAGGGACGAAGGAAGGCAGAAGCTGACTGGCTTGTGACTGTCATCGTCCAACTCCCGGCCCATGCGGTCCGATAATAGTGCTATATTTAGGTGCTCGCTATTCTTAAAGAGGCGCTATATTTGGATTCTCTGAAATTTACTCACTAATAATTTAGTCGCGATTAAGTTTTCACTATTTTAACATGGAACCTGTAATGCTTGGTAAATGTGTGCACCATTATTCAGGTAGCTGCCTTACAAATTTTCAACAAGGGAATGTCTCTTGCAGCTGCTATGATAGCGGCTGTACCCCCAGTGGAATGAGCCCTCAGACCCACAGGGGGTTCTTTTCCCAGCTTTCCATAACAAAACTGATTACATGCCACTGTCCATCTTGCATTGGTTCTCTTAGTGGCTGGCCTACCCTTACCCACTTCTCCATAGGTAAGAAACAACTGGTATGATCCAGATAATAGCCTTTTTATGTCTAGGCTATGCAGCCTACGTTCCTCTGAACTAGTGTTCAGTGAAGAAGACAGGTAAATTTATAGACTGATTAAGGTGGAAATCAGAGACCACCTTAGGGAGGAACATCCTGTTTGTTCAGAGAACCACCTCGTCTCTGTGAAATGAAATTTAATTCGGTTTCACTTACAAGGCCTGTAGCTCACTGATCCGTCTGGATGAAGTGACAGCTACCAGGAACAGTCTTCCATGTCACATACTTCAGCTCTGCTGAGGACATGGGCTCGGGGGGGCTGCATCAACTGTGCTATGCAGATGTTCAAGTCCCAAGAAGGGGTAAGCTTCCTATGATGAGGGTGCATATACAGCAAGCCTTGAAAAACTTTTTGAATATGGGGTTGGAGGCTAGGGAAGTGCCCTTACCTGCTGACAAATAAGCAGAGACTGCTGCCAAATGCACCTTAAGGGTTGAAGGTTGAAGGCCCAAGGAGTGCAAGTGAGCCAAGTAGTCCAGCAGAACTGGAAGGCCAGTCCCCTGAGGGTCAGCATCTATATTGGAGCACCATATACTGAACCTTTTCCACTTGGAGGTATAGGTTTTCCTGGTAGATGGTTTTCTGGAAACCCTCAGAATGTCCAGAACCTCCTCAGAGAGTTGCAAACCAGCATACTCTAGGTTTTCAAGAACCGTGCCTTCAGTCTGAGGGACCCCAGAGGAGGTCAGCAGGTTGTACCTCCTGGGGAGGTAAATTGGGCTGGTCGATGACAGGGCCAGCAGCATCGAGTACCAAGGTTGTCTGGCCCAGTCTAGAGCTATCAGAATCATTGCTGCAGGCTGACACCTGAGTTTGTTCAACACCCTGAGCAGCAAGGGAAATGGAGGGAAAGCATACAGGAATATCCCTGACCAGTCCAGGTGAAGTGCATCCACGGGTACTGTGACCAGTGCTGGAGGCCTGCAACAGAACAGAGGCAGCTGATGATTGTCTGGGGCTGCAAAGAGGTCTACCTCTGGGCTGCTCCACCTCCTGAAGACAGTTTATAGAACCTGTCTTACAGTGACCATTCGTGGTGGTTCTGGTTGGTCCTGCTGAGAGCATCTGCCAGGACATTGTCCTTCCCTGGGAGGTGGACTGCTGACAGGGATACCTCGAGGGGGTTAGCCAGACTTCAAATCTTTATGGCCTCTGTGAAAATTAGAGTGGACCTTGTTCCACCCTGCTTGTTGATGTAATACATGGTGGTGGTGTTGTCTGTCCTGACCTGCACCACCTTCCCCTAAATCGTGACAGAGAATGACTGAAGAGCTAGCAGCACTGCCCTGAGTTCCAACAGATTTATATGCAAGAGGAACACTTGGGGAGACCATGTGCCAAGTACTGTATGCTCCCTTAGGTGAGCACCCCAACCCAGGAGGCATGCATCTGTGGTAAGTACCTCGTGGGGTTTTGCAGCAGGAAAGGGACACCCACCCTGAGGTTTTCCATGCCCTGCCACCACTGCAAGGCCTGTAGCAGTGTGGACATTACTGGTATGCTCAGGTACAGCGATTGTGAATAACTAATATTTAGAAGAAAACTAGTGTCTGGAGCAGGCTGTCATGAAACAAACTTAGGCACAAGTGTAGGCAAGACACATTCGACAATACAGTATGTGACGATATCAATCAATCAATCAATCATCATCAATCATTCTTTATTTATATGAGGCACCTTTCTTAAAACAAGGCGCCTGTACAAATTACATAAGACAATAAATATTTAAAACAAGATTAAAATAATCAACAATCATTAAAAGCTTTGCTAAAAAGGTAGGTTTTCAATGCTACTTTAAAGCTTTGGACAGTCGGGCAATTTCACACCTGACGAGGTAGAGAATTCCACAGGGTTAGAGGACATAAAACTAAAGATCTTGCCCCTGAAGTTTTTAAGCAAACCCTGGAAATCTCTAGCAATCCCTCGTCAGTGGATCCCCAACCCACCACGACATAGTGATCTTGGTCTTGGTCAACCAAACAATAATTTTTCATTTTGTTTTGTTCCTGGCAAACGAAAAAAATGCAAAATTGGGGCATATAAGGGAAAACAATGAAAGACATGGCCTGGGTCACCACACGAGCCCCACACACATCACATAGTGATCTTAGTCTAGGTCAACAAAATATTTTTTCCATTTTTTTTTGTTCCTGGCAAATGAAAAAAATGCAAAATTGGGGCATAGAAGGGAAAACAATAAAAGACATGGACTGGGTCGCTAAACTAGCCCCCCACCACCACATAGTGATGTTGGTGTAGGTCAACAAAACAATATTCTTTTGTTTGGTTTTGTTCCTAACAAATGAAAAAAATGCAAAATTGGGGCATAAAAGGGAAAACAATGAAAGACAAGGACTGGGTCACCATACTAGCCCCCCACCCCCACACCACATAGTGATTTTGTTCTAGGTCAACCCAAAAATATATTTTCGTTTGGTTTTGTTCCTGGCAAATGAAAAAAATGCAAAATTGGGGCATATAAGGGAAAACAATGAAAGACATGGACTGGGTCACCATACTAGCCCCCCACACCACATAGTGATCTTGGTCTCGGTCAACAAAACAATACTTTTTCGTTTGGTTTTGTTCCTATCAAACGAAAAAAATGCAAAATTGGGGCATATAAGGGAAAACAATGAAAGACATGGACTGGGTCACCATACTAGCACCCCATACCACGTAGTGATCTTGTTCTAGGTCAACACAAAAATATGTTTTCGTTTGGTTTTGTTCCTGGGAAACGAAAAAAATGCAAAATTGGTGCATAGAAGGGAAAACAATGAAAGACATGGACTGGGTCACCATACTAGCCCCCAACCCCACACACATACCACATAGTGATGTTGGTCTAGGTCAACCGAAATATATGTTTCCATTTTTTTTTGTTCCTGGCAAATGAAAAAAATGCAAAATTGGGGCATAGAAGGGAAAACAATGAAAGACATGGACTGGGTCACCATACTACCCCCCACACACATACCACATAGCCCCACACCACATAGTGATCTTGGTCTCGGTTAACAAAACAATATATTTTCGTTTGTTTTTGTTCCTGGAAAATGAAAAAAATTGCAAAATTGGGGCATATAAGGGAAAACAATGAAAGACATGGACTGGGTGACCATACTAGCCCCACACCACATAGTGATCTTGGTCTTGGTCAACAAAACAATATATTTTCATTTGTTTTTGTTCCTGGCAAACGAAAAAAATGCAAAATTGGGGCATAGAAGGGAAAACAATAAAAGACATGGACTGGGTCGCTATACTATCCCACCACCACTACCACTAGTGATCTTGGTGTGAGTCAACAAAACAATATTTTTTGTTTGGTTTGTTCCTAACAAATGAAAAAAATGCAAAATTGGGGCATATAAGGGAAAACAATGAAAGACATAGATTGGGTCACCATACTAGCCCCCGCCCCCACACCACATAGTGATTTTGTTCTAGGTCAGCCCAAAAATATTTTTTCATTTGGTTTTGTTCCTGGCAAATGAAAAAAAAATGCAATATTGAGGCATATAAGGGAAAACAATGAAAGACATGGACTGGGTCACCATACTAGCACCCCATACACACACACCACATAGTGATCTTGGTCTAGGTCAACAAAACAATATTTTTTCGTTTGGTTTTGTTCCTAACAAACGAAAAAATTGCAAAATTGGGGCATATAAGGGGAAAACAATGAAAGACATGGACTGGGTCACCATACTAGCCCCGCACCACATAGTGATCTTGGTCTCGGTCAACAAAACAATATATTTTCATTTGTTTTTGTTCCTGGCAAATGAAAAAAATGCAAAATTGGGGCATAGAAGGGAAAACAATGAAAGACATGGACTGGGTCACCATACTAGCACCCCCCCCCACATAGTGATCTTGGTCTAGGTCAACAAAACAATATTTTTTCGTTTGGTTTTGTTCCTAACAAAAGAAAAAAATGCAAAATTGGGGCATATAAGGGAAAATAATGAAAGACATGGACTGGGTCACCATATTAGCCCCCACACACACACACCACATAGTGATTTTGGTCTAGGTCAACGGAAAATATTTTTCCATTTTTTGTTCCTGCAAAATGAAAAAAATGCAAAATTGGGGCATAGAAGGAAAACAATAAAAGACATGGACTGGGTGCTAAACTATTCCACCACCACATAGTGATCTTGGTCTAGGTCAACAAAACAATATTTTTTGTTTGGTTTAGTTCCTAACAAGTGAAGAAAATGCAAAATTGGGGCATTTAAGGGAAAACAATGAAAGACATGGACTGGGTCACCATACTAGCCCCACCCCCCACACCACATAGTGATTTTGTTGTAGGTCAACCCAAAAATATTTTTTCGTTTGGTTTTGTTCCTGGCAAACAAAAAAAATGCAAAATTGGGGCATATAAGGGAAAACAATGAAAGACATGGACTGGGTCACCATACTAGCCCCCTCCCACCACATAGTAATCTTGGTCTCGGTCAACAAAAAATATATTTTCATTTGGTTTTGCTCGGCAAAATTAAAAAATGCAAAGGTGGGCATAGAAGCAAAACAATGAAAGACATGGACTGGGTCACCATAGTACCCCACACACACACAACACATAGTGATCTTGGTCTAGTCAACTGAAAAATATTTTTCCGCTTTTTTTGTTCCTGGCAAGCGAAAAAAATGCAAAATTGGGGCATAGAAGGGAAAACAATAAAAGACATGGACTGGGTCACCATACTAGCACCCCACCACATAGTGATCTTGGTCTAGGTCAACAAAACAATATTTTTTCGTTTGGTTTTGTTCCTAACAAATGAAAAAATGCAACATTAGGGGCATATAAGGGACAACAATGAAAGACATGGCCTGGATCACCATACGACCCCCAACACCACATAGTGATCTTATTGTAGGTCAACAAAACAATATTTTTTCATTTGGTTTTATTCCTAACAAAAGAAAAAAATGCAAAATTGGGGCATATAAGGGAAAACAATGAAAGACATGGACTGGGTCACTACACCCCCCCCCACCCACACCACATAGTGATCTTGGTCTAGGTCAACAGAAACATAATTTTCCATTTTTTTTGTTCCTGCAAAATGAAAAAAAATGCAAAATTGGAGCACAGAAGGAAAACAATAAAGACAGGACTGGGTCAACATACTAACCCCACACCACATAGTGATTTTGTTGTAGGTCAACCCAAAAATATTTTTGTTTGTTTTTTTCCTGGCAAATGAAAAAAAATGCAAAATTAGGTCATATAAGGAAAAACAATGAAAGACATGGACTGGGTCACCATACTAGCCCCCACACCACATAGTGATCTTGGTCTCGGTCAACAAAAATATATTTTCGTTTGGTTTTGTTCGGGCAAAGAAAAAATGCAAAATGGGGCATAGAAGGCAAAACAATGAAAGACATGGACTGGGTCACCATAGTAGCCCCCCCCCCACACACAACACATAGTGATCTTGGTCTAGGTCAACCGAAAAATATTTTTTGTTTTTTTTTTGTTCCTGGCAAATGAAAAAAATGCAAAATTGGGGCATAGAAGGAAAACAATGAAAGACATGGACTGGGTCACTATACTAGCCCCCCCACCACTACCACATAGTGATCTTAGTGTAGGTCAAACAAAACAATAATATTTTTGTTTGGTTTTGTTCTAACAAATGAAAAAATGCAACATTAGGGCATATAAGGAAAACAATGAAAGACATGGACTGGGTCACCATACTAGCCCCCACACACTCCATAGTGATCTTGGTCTAGGTCAACAAAACAATATTTTTTCATTTGGTTTTGTTCCTAACAAACAAAAAAAATGCAAAATTGGGGCATATAAGGGAAAACAATGAAAGACATGGACTGTGTCACCATACTAGCCCCACACCACATAGTGATCTTGTTCTAGGTCAACCCAAAAATATTTTTTCGTTTTGTTTTGTTCCTTGCAAATGAAAAAAATGCAAAATTGGGGCATAGAATGGAAAACAATGAAAGACATGGACTGGGTCACCATACTAGCCCCCCCACACACACACACACACCACATAGTGATCTTGGTCTAGGTCAACAGAAAAATATTTCTCCATTTTCTTTTGTTCCTGGCAAATGTAAAAAATGCAAAATTGGGGCATAGAAGGGAAAACGATAAGAGACATGGACTCAATCGCTATACTAGCCCCCCCCCACACCACCACATAGTGATCTTGGTCTAGGTCAACAAAAAAATATGTTTTTGTTTGGTTTTGTTCCTAACAACAGAAAAAATGCAAAATTGGGGCATATAAAGGAAATAATGAAAGACATGGACTGGGTCACCATACTAGCCCCCACACACACCACATAGTGATTTTGGTCTAGTCAACGGAAAATATTTTTCCATTTTTGTTCCTGCAAAATGAAAAAAATGCAAAATTAGAAGCATAGAAGGAAAACAATAAAAGACATGGACTGAGTGCATTAAACTACCCCCACCACCACCACATAGTGATCTTGGTGTAGGTCAACAAAACAATATTTTTTTGTTTGGTTTTGTTCTAACAAATGAAGAAAATGCAAAATTAGGGCATTTAAGGGAAAACAATGAAAGACATGGACTGGGTCACCATACTAGCTTCCCACACCACATAGTGATTTTGTTGTAGGTCAACCCAAAAATATTTTTTCGTTTGGTTTTGTTCCTGGCAAACAAAAAAAATGCAAAATTGGGGCATATAAGGGAAAACAATGAAAGACATGGACTGGGTCACCATACTAGCCCCCCCCTCCCACACCACATAGTAATCTTGGTCTCGGTCAACAAAAAAATATATTTTCGTTTGGTTTTGCTCCGGCAAAAGAAAAAAAATGCAAAATTGGGGCATAGAAGGCAAAACAATGAAAGACATGGACTGGGTCACCATAGTAGCCCCCCCACACACACACAACACATAGTGATCTTGGTCTAGGTCAACTGAAAAATATTTTTCCGTTTTGTTTTTTGTTCCTGGCAAACGAAAAAAATGCAAAATTGGGGCATAGCAGGGAAAACAATAAAAGACATGGACTGGGTCACCATACTAGCACCCCCCCCCCCCCACACCACATAGTGATCTTGGTCTAGGTCAACAAAACAATATTTTTTCGTTTGGTTTTGTTCCTAACAAATGAAAAAAATGCAACATTGGGGCATATAAGGGACAACAATGAAAGACATGGCCTGGATCACCATACGAGACCCCAGCCCCAACACCACATAGTGATCTTATTGTAGGTCAACAAAACAATATTTTTTCATTTGGTTTTATTCCTAACAAAGGAAAAAAATGCAAAATTGGGGCATATAAGGGAAAACAATGAAAGACATGGACTGGGTCACCATACTAGCCCCCCCCCACACACACCACATAGTGATCTTGGTCTAGGTCAACAGAAAATAATTTTCAATTTTTTTTGTTCCTGCAAAATGAAAAAAAATGAAAAATTGGGGCATAGAAGGGAAAACAATAAAAGACACGGACTGGGTCACCATACTAGCCCCCACCACATAGTGATTTTGTTGTAAGTCAACCCAAAAATACTTTTTGTTTGTTTTCCTGGCAAATGAAAAAAAATGCAAAATTGAGACATATAAGGAAAAACAATGAAAGACATGGACTGGTCACCATACTAGCCCCCACCACATAGTGATCTTGGTCTCGGTCAACAAAAAATATATTTTTCGTTTGGTTTTGTTCCGGGCAAAAGAAAAAAAATGCAAAATTAGGGCATAAAACAAAACAATGAAAGACATGGACTGGGTCACCATATTACCCCCACACACACACACACACATAGTGATCTTGGTCTAGGTCAACCGAAAAATATTTTTTGTTTTTTTTTTGTTCCTGGCAAAGAAAAAAAATGCAAAATTGGGGCATAGAAGGGAAAACAATGAAAGACATGGACTGGGTCACTATACTAGCCCCACACTACCACATAGTGATCTTAGTGTAGGTCAACAAAACAATATTTTTTTGTTTGGTTTTGTTCCTAACAAATGAAAAAAATGCAACATTGGGACATATAAGGGAAAACAATGAAAGACATGGACTGGGTCACCATACTAGCCCCCCCACCCCCACACACACCACATAGTGATCTTGGTCTAGGTCAACAAAACAATATTTTTTCATTTGGTTTTGTTCCTAACAAACAAACAAAAAATGCAAAATTGGGGCATATAAGGGAAAACAATGAAAGACATGGACTGGGTCACCATACTAGCCCCACACCACATAGTGATCTTGTTCTAGGTCAACCCAAAAATATTTTTTAGTTTTGTTTTGTTCCTTGCAAATGAAAAAAATGCAAAATTGGGCATAGAAGAAAACAATGAAAGACATGGACTGAGTCACCATACTAGCCCCCACACACACCACACTCATAGTGGTCTAGGTCAACAGAAAATATTTCTCATTTTCTTTTGTTCTACTGGCAAGCGTAAAAATGCAAATTAGGGGCATAGAAGGAAAGCGATAAGAGACATGGACTGGATGGCTATGACTACCCCCCACCACCACATAGTGATCTTGGTCTAGAGTCAACAAAAATATGTTTTGTTTGGTTTTGTTGCTGGCAAATGAAAAAATTCAAAGTAGAGACAGAGAAGGGAACACAATGAAACACATGGACTGGGAAGCTATACTAGCATCCCCCACCCCACATAGTGATCTTGGTGAACCAAAAAATATGTTTTCGTTTGGTTTTGTTACCGACAAACGAAAAATGCTGAACTGGGGCAGAGAAAAACAAACAAGAAGACATAGACTACTGACATACTAGCCCCACCACTACTACAAATACTGATCTTGGTGTAGATCCCAAAAAAGCTATAATTTTTACGTTCGGTTTTCTTGCTGGCAAAAAAAAAAATGATAATTTGTGGAAGATAAGGGAACAAAATGAATAACATGCTTTTTTAAAACAAAGAAATCAGTTCTCCGTCTGAGGAAAGCATACACTACCCAGAAATGTCCTACAGGTGAAAAAAAAAGCAGTGATAATATGTTTACGTTGAGCTTCATCAAATGGAAATTAAAATTTAATAAATTTGAGGAGTAAACACCAGAGACACATGACTAAATTGGTTGTTTTGCTTTGCGGCTGAGTTAGATGTCCTCTGTGACAGCCAGAAAGTAATGCCAAATCTGTCAGGGAAGGCTGCAGCAGCGCTGCTACTGCGGAGGGGTTAGTGTGGTTAGTGGGAGAATTCTGGTACAGAACCGGCAAGAACGGTACATTTGGAGGGTATGGCTACACCTAGTGTATGTCCCTCTCTCTCACTCACTCTAGGCAGATGGATGGCGCGCCCGCATAGTAAAACAATTCCCCTAGCACTAATCATAAGGCACCATATCTGGTTGATTTGAGGAAGATAGCATGGCCTAATGATTGGAGTATAGTGATTTTTAATAACAGAACACCAGTCCCAGCCTCAGCACAGTTAGTGACTCACTCGGGGAATATGAGCGAGTCACTTGATCTCCTTGTTCATCAGTTTTCCTGTGTGGAACTGAGCAGAAGCAAGACATACACACAAAACTACAGTATGGGTTGTAGCACAGCTGTCATACCCCGGGTAAATAATTGTATCAACCATTCAACCTGCAAGACAGTCATTTCTGTGGAAGTTGTTTTTTTTTTTAATACTGGTTACTGTTCGCATCTTTCCCTGCCTTTTAGTAAATGCTAGTCTACGAAATTGCATGGATCCAGTACTGGACTGGCCAGAACAGCTAACAGTGGAAGGATGTCGCTCTCACTCTCTGTAGCCAGACCGATTGCACACCGGCTCCAGCCTTTGTACATGTAGGGTTGCTGTTAGGTTAGAGTAGTGCAGCATATATGAACACACTGATGACGGGGCTCAGTGGGTCAGATAACGAAGCGTACATGTGTGAGAAACAGCCCAAAAATATACCAGATGCAACACCTACGATAGGAACTTACAAAACAGCAGAAGGAGCAATAGGATGGGAGCAACAGGAATGAGCAGCACACAGCACCTGTTTCCAAGCCGGCAGGAAAGAATGCTCCCAAGAGAAGTTCCCCCATGTCTCCCAGATTGTGTGCCCTGGAACCCTCCTCCGAGGGAGTGTCTACTTTTCTCCTTGCTGCTGCTGCTCGTTCCTCCAGTGGTTCCTATCAGTTGCTTCCTTCCCCTGTCAGTGTGACAAGGGGTGCATAACGCTGTTCCGGCTGGACACCCAGGCTTGTCCTTCATATGTTTGTTGTGGCCACATCTGAATGTAGGCACACAATATACAGCGTCTTCCTTCTTTTTTCTGAACCTACTGTCTTCCACCACTCCTGAGCCGTATGTGCCTCAATGCCTTCCAATCTCCTTGATGTGTCCTTCTGCCGTGTTACTTCACCGTGCCTGGTTTGTACCTGCACAGCTGTAATAGTTCCCTGTCTTAACATCAATGATATGTCATCATCATTTACATCCTCCCATCCGCCGCTCACCTCTTATACCGACGGGTGTAGCGGGTTTACACGACTGGAGAGACTTAGCATGCCAACCAATGCCACCCCTCCCCACCACCCCTCAGGCTCCCCTGGACACCTCTGGTCACTTTACTAGCGCTGTGACAATGTCCACCTACCATAGTTGCTCGTCTCCTGTTGGATGAAAGTTGTCCCCGTCTCGCACCAACAATTACAACTTGTCCATCATTTCACCTCCCACTGTCTCTCATCGCGCTCCCCAATGGCCATGGTTGCATGCTAAGCCAGTTTACCTATCCAGTGGTCTGCAAGAGCTGACTGCACAGTCAGCAATCTTCCTACCAACAATCTCCATTTAGTATTATCGCCAACCCACAGCCAGTGTGGCCTACACTCCCTCACAATACGCATGCCCTGTTGGCTGGAGGACACCACAATTGTCCTTCTGCATAAACCTTGGGATGTTCCCCCCGGGCCTGGTCTCCTTCCCCTGGGGTACCACCCCTCACCCTTCTCCAAGTCGCCAAACTGGGTTGGTCCAAGATGAAGACTTTCATCCCCTTTTCAGTTGTAGATAACACACAGCCCTCATAATCAGTTCCTAATCCGGGTAAAGACTTTAGCAACTAAACACTTCTAAGAGGTTATCACAGTTTACCACAGCATTTAGCCAGAAGAAACTGCACCAGCCTTTGTTTTGAGCATAGATTGCATCAGTTTCCCCTCAATTGTGCTCAACCTCACCATTCTGTAGTTCTCTGGATCGTCCTGGGGCCCACTGTTGTGAAGTACCACATGTGGCTACCTCCACTCTCTGGGCACACATCCTGTATTTATTGCAGTGTTTAACAGATCCAGCAGTGGCTATGCCAGGACCCCTGCCAGCTCCCTAAGCACGCTGGGATGTAACCCATCTGGACAAGGTGCCTTGTGTACCCACAGGGACCTAAGGCCCCCCAGCAGCCTTTACACCATGATGACCTCATCTGTGGCTCTCTTCCACCCTCCCACCTCCGCACACCGTTTCCCTGCAGGAATGGCCCAATCCCAATCCCTCTCCCTTGTGAACCATGAAAAGAAGTGCTCCTTAAGTACATCAGCCTTCCCGGACCCACTCACTGCCTGTCCTGATGCTAAGGCCTGTGATCCAAACACTTCTCCACACATTTATATGTAGGAAAGAGGGGTACCATACCAGGCAGCTTCTTTAAACTCCTGAACGTTTTGACTGCATGAACCGGGTAACGTTATGCAGCTTCACGTTTCCTGACAGACCGAGCGCCATTGAAGCCGATTCTCCAGTCCTCTACAGGGTGAGCCTGGTAGGTAGCTGTCATGTATACAGCCTCCTCTGATGGCACACCACAGCGGATCTTGTCTGGCACCTTATGGCGATACTGTAGCACGACTACTTGACCTTCCACACGTGCTACCCATGCAAAGACTCTACAGCGCAGGAGCCCAGAGCTCCTTCTCTCATCACGGCCACAACGACTCTGCTCCATCAGCCATTAAGCAGGGAGTCCTCATTCAGGCGTGACCCAATGCTATTGGAGAGGGCTCCCACTGCCAGTCCCCTCTACCTCCTTCTATTGGTGCGTGCAAAAAATCGCCACATTCTGGAATTTAGTTCACAGATCAAGGGCCATACCTCCCATTGGCAGCTGGCTTCAAAAAGAGGCCCAGCCATAATTGGCTGCTCAATGCTCCATTTTAAGTGCCCTTGGAACCTCACTGGACCCCATAGACAGTCCAGGTCAGAAATGGAGGGGCAAAATGCACAAAGTCCCAGCTGCAAGGGAAAACAGGTTAGACAAACTACATTCCTTAATACTCAGTCAACATATAATACATAAATACTACAGCCCAATAAGGGGCCTGCTTTGCATACTTTGCAATGGCAACAATAGAGCACTTTTCCTGCGGCTCAGGCGGGACTCGAGCAAGAGAATGCACAGTCCCCTCCCTTCTTAGTAAACTGACTAGGTCAGCAAGCTGGCAGCTCTTAAAGAGACCACTAGAGGCATTCTAGTAAACCCCAATTTATAAGGGGGTTACACTTAGGAAAATGAGAATATGCACCAAGCAGCAGCAATAGTTTCATTTGTGAATCTCATTCTGACCATGCTGTCTCAGAGGTGGTAGAACATGTTGAAATGCATTGCCTGTAAACAAAGGAGATAAGTGATGCAACACTATTCAATGAATCTTTACATTGCACAGATAGTTGAATTTAGTTAATTTGTCATTCACAAACTGGTATGGAAAATCTTCATGTTCCTGTGCCCACCAACACCAACAAAAAAAATGTATACAGTAATACAAATTCTACAAACAACAAATTAACGGTGATCTAGTGCAACCACCCCCACACAACCTCACAACACTTACTACAGCAGAACCCTAAAGGAGGTGCAGGCATCATATCATCCTCTCAACACCACCACGAGCTGACGACTGACTGTCAGTGAGTGGGAATGTACAGTCCATTAACCATATAGTGAACTTCAACAGTACACATGCACAGCGCAGTCACCAAACAGAGGTGTTGGTGATAGGGGCAATGTGTCAAGGTGATGGCATGGGGTTTCGTGGAAGGTGGTGGGTACATCATGCATGATAGCAGGTGGTTCACTCAAGTAGACCACAGAACATGTGCTTTTTTGGGGGGTATATATGGCACATGAACTGGCGGCCTCGGACGTAGGGAAGGGTGATCTCAAAGAAGTACAAGTCAGCATCATGGAAAGGGAACATGGATTTATAATAAACATCCGCATCAGAAACATCAGCAAGGAGCAGAACAATATAGTGTGGTTGGAGACGCCGGACATTGAGGAGAGTGAATGCATATCAATATTAGTAAGCACTAAATCAGGGTGCTGAAATGCGGGATTTATTACATCAAGGAAACAATTAAGACTCTGAGGAGGGAGATAGCATAAATGCACAAAATATTAAGTGCTGCATTAGGGAACATGACATAGGAGTGCATTTCAAAAAGTATAAATGGGCTGTGTTACAAGGCAATGTTACAACAAATGTGTGTCTCATCATCAGTGCACTTGTAGACACCTAAAGCTCATGGGGTGCTCACTGACACACTGATAATTAATAAATACGATGTGTGAAAAGTGCAGCAGGCTACAGTACAACAGAAATGATAGATAAATAAAGCTATACATAATAGGTTTCGTTGTGCATTACATCATTTGTAATTACCAATTCTTTAGCCATTCTGAGGTGAAATTGCAGGACTTTGGGGAAGCTTGTAGGCAGGATGACACTAGCTGTCATGCTAAAGGAGAATGGGACAGAAATGGGGAAGTAAATATAAAAGGACTGAAGGAGGAAGGAAGTAGGATCAAATTACTGATAGTGGCTGCACACTTCCCCCACCTGCTTTAGACATTATTAGAAGTGCAGGCAGAGCCAAGGGCAGGTTCTTATCAAAACAAAGGCGGGGTCTCACAGCAGAGAATGGCAAAGTTATATTTGGATTTCTTACAAAAGTACAAGGAAGAAAAACAAACAAATGCTTGTGTCTTGATGGATGAAATATGGAGCACCACAGAGCCTAAATTTAGAAAGGTGAGTGAGATTACAGATTCTTGAAAAAATCTGACAGTGCAGCTTTAAAGTTCCTACCGATTTTGAATTCAGACAGCTCCTGTAGTCCGGCTAAATTTTAGGTCCCACCAGTACTGTTTGGTCCAATTTGCAGTCCAGGACCAAGATAGTGGAGACAAACAAAACAGTCCTTGCTACAAAGAAAGCAGGTTAGACAAACTACATTATCATTATTACTCTAAATGATTTTCAGTAAATAGTTACATCTTTCAACAGAGCTCCCTCTCAGATTGCTTAAACTGCAATTAGGCAGCTCTTAAAAAGACAGTACACAGAGACTATACAGGCTCTGGTAATCACATTTAAACTGCTAAAAATGCAGGACACCAGCCTGGCAGAGAGCATTTAGGCAAGCTCAAGGAAGACTTTTTGGGAACCCCCATTTGTGGGAGGGTTACACCGAACTGGGAGAAACCGAGAAACTTACAATTTAAACACTAAAACTATGGGTTTACTTAAAATTATAAAAAGTAAAAGGCAGCAAATGAAAGGTAAAGAATACTTATATATATTTTATAAGTTTTCTCAAGTCAGAACAAGATGATGAGGAGTGGATCTCCGAGAGTCTAGTCTTGACAGGCGGAGAGAAGAATCTGAGGGGTTTAGAGCAAAGGCAGTTAGTAGAATGCAGCATTTGAAAAGTGGCTCATGCAAAAGATTCCATCACTTGCATATGTTCCATCTCTTCGGGCAGTTCTGCTTAGAAGGCTTACTGCATAAAGTTATGAATATACTGAGCATTACTGGGGTTAGAACATACAGTAAAGGAAAACAAGTACTGATTCAGTGTTTCTGTCTTCATTTTCAAAGGCTTTTAGTTTTGATAGCAGCCTTTAGGTATACAGTAGTTGGACTAGTGATGTCAGTTTGGCAGTTTAAATTTACTGCTCTTTAACAAGGAAGCCTAAACACAGTTTCTAATAGTTGAGGTATATCAAGGATAGTCTTCTAAAAATTATTTATATGGGATTAAAAAAAAAAAAAAGTAAAGAGAGACATGCTGAGCAACCAAAAAAGCAAAAAAGGGTCAGGATGGTGACCCGCATTTGAAAATGAGCATGGATTGCTAGGGTTGACTGGGGTGGGAGAGGATCAAGCATTCAAGGGACAGCTATCCTCTCCCGGGGTGGGGTGGCCAGTCATCTCGGCCTCTGACTGACCCTGGGTGAAGGCCAGGTGATAGTGAAAGTCAGCAAGTGGCTCGAAGAGTGGGGCCGTGGCTCTGCAGTGCATATGCACCTCCACACCTATGTCTTGGTGAGTCAGTGCGGCTGGGGAAAGGGAGACAATGGAAAATGGGACATATGGGTTCATGAAGCCCTGCCCACTCCTCTGCAGCTCTCGCCACCTGTCCGCAGGGGCATCTGGATTGTGTACCAGGAGGAGGAGGATGACCCCCTCCGGCCTTGCCATGGTCTCAGCCCTGGTGGGTCAGGGGAGGTGAGCGTTGGTTGTAGGGGGTGGGGACAAGGCTGAGAGGCTACCCGCATACCCCATGGAGAAAAAGCTATGTGGAAAAGACAGGGACAGAATGCTGTTAATACCAACAGGATCAAGCTGCTATCACAGGAAGTGTGGAGAAGGACATAGAAAAGGTAGAACTGCTAAACAAATACTTTTGCTCAGTTTTCATGAAGGAAGGTGAGGGCGACAGTCCACATCTCAGCAAAAAAAGCAGCCGGGGGGGGGGAGTACACACCACTCTGTTCACAGTAGAATGAATCCTAGAAGAACTTTGGAAACTGAAAACAGGTAAGGCAATGGGGCCAGATGGGATTCAACCCAGAATATTGAGAGAGCTCAGGGGAGGTGCTAGCAACCCTGCTGACCACCCTGTTCAACAGGACACTGGAGACAGGGGCAGTCCCAGAAGACTGCAGGAGGGCAAATGTGGTCCATCTCCACAAGAGTGGGAGCCGGGAGGAAACTGGCAACTACAGACCAGTCAGCCTGACCTCGGTGGTGGGAAAAGTGATGGAGGCACTGCTAAAAGAGAGGCTTGTGCCATTCCTTGAATCTAGCAGAGTGCAGGATCCAAGGCAACATGGAGTCACAGTGGGTAGATCATGTCAAACAATTCTATTAGATTTCTTTGACTGGGTCACCAGGGAGGTAGATCAGGGAAGGGCAGAGAATGTGGCCTACTTAGATTTCAGCAAAGCCTTTCGATACTGTCCCACACAGAAGGCTGTCAAACAAGTTAGGCAACTTGGGGGCGGGCCCCAAGGTGGTAAACTGGGTTAGAACTTGATTGAGGGGCAGGACTCAGAGGGTGATGGTGAATGGTGTACAATCTAAGGAGAGGGAGGTAACCAGCGGGATGCCACAGGGATCAGTCCTAGGAGCAGTCCTCTTCAATGTCTTCATAAGTGATGGTGCAGAGGGACTGGAGGGGAAGGTATGCCTTTTTGCATATGACACTGACATCTGTAACAGGGTTGACATTCCAGAGGAGACAGAAAGAATGAGAAAAGACCTGTGCAAGTTAGAGGAGTGGCAGCTGGGATTCAATGCAAAAAAGTGCAAACTAATGCACTTGGGCAACAGAAATCCAGGGGAAGAGTACAAAATGGGGGGGGAGGGGGAGGTACTGCCAGTCGCCAAGCTGGAATGGGACCAGGGGGTACTCATATCGGATAACCTGAAGATGACCAGACAATGTGAGAAGGCTGTAGGGAAAGCCAGTGGTATGCTGGGGTAAACTGGGAGAGGTATCACCAGTAGAAAGAAAAGGTGGTTTTGCCACTGTACAGATCACTGGTGAGACCTCAGCTGGAGTACTGTATCCAGATCTTATCTGTGTCATTCTTCAACATTCATCACTGGTGGGTTCAGGCCAGAGGACAGGACCCTGCGGGACCTTTTTTTTTTTGCAAGAGGCGGAGCCAACGTCGGGATGGAGCCGCCCTTGAAGCCGACACATTGCGTGGTGCTTGCAGGTTGGCCAGTAACTGACACCGGCTCCTCCTCAGACCAGTTCTGCTTCTCCACCATCAGGCCGACCGCATTTTTTAATGCGGAGGCGATTTGAACTGCATCAGCGGCCTAGTCAACACCTAGTTCTGTACCGCTCCTCTGGGCCGTCGAACTGGTAAGATCTTTCCATTTATTTTATTTAGATGACACCGAGTGCTGTTTTTGTTTCTTGTTTTTCCATCTGGTCATGTCTCGTTCGCAGGACAAGAAGAAATCCTATAAGGTGGGTCAGCCTCCTATGTGGTGGTGTCTCTGTGGCCAACTTTTTTCCGTCACGGACCAGCATGACCGTTGTTTAACCTGCTTGGGCCCAAACCATGACATGGATCGAAGCGATGCCTGTTTTTCCATGGACCATTGAGTTCTTGAATTGCGCATGTTTAAAGTCGGACATGTGCCACCAACTTTCAGTGGACAGGCTCGCATCCAGGACGCCAAATGCAGGGTTCTTGAGCCTTCCTCTGGGTCCCCTCCTGGTCCTATATGGCCCGTGGAGGAGGGGGTTTCTGCCCTTCTTGCCTTGCCTCGGTGGAAACTCCTTCCATGGTGCAGGAGGTCCTGCGTGATTCTTCTGGGAGTCAGGCGGGAGGCACCGTTCTGGCAATCGCCTCCTCAGAGGCAAAGGCTACTCCGGAACTTGAGGGGATCGTGGAGTGGTCTGGGTCCGGGCCTCCTCTGGTGAGGATGACAAATCAGAGGTGGACCCTGACTGGCTCCCAGACTCTTCGGAATCCTATGACTCCTCCTCACCCAGCACTTCGGCTCTGGTTCGGCCCCCTCCCTTGAAGTTTGTGGCTGCTGTCGATTCCAGTGTTGGTGGTCCTGACCAGTCCCCAGGTGCTGTGGGTGGCACCTGGAGGTGGTTTCCCTTCTCCCTTGGGAGGCGTACCCCTTCCTTTGGTTGCTCAGGCTGGCCTCACCTTTAGGACATCTGGGGCAGCTCAGGCAGGGGAGGGTGCTCTCTTCGTGACCGTCTCTCAGGAGTCGGGCATGGTGATCGAGTTACCTAAGCTGATTCTGAAGAAGCGGTCCCTCTCTGAGTTTGAGGGGTTGAGGAGACAGAATCGGGGGCAGTGCCCTTTCCTGGGAGCCCAGGAAGGAGTCACAGTGCCAGTCCTGTTTTCTCCCCTGAGGTCTCACTGAGCGGGATCTCCTCTTTAGAGGCTAGGGGCCGCCTTTCTGGGCTCATGCAGCCCCAGTCACCTCGCAGGGGGAATTCTCACATAGGGCTCAATCCTGACCATTTCAGCTTGGTTGAATGGCCCTTGATTGCTCCAACCGATGGATCTTCTCCATCCTTAAAGTCTCCTGTTTGGTCCCCCAGCCCTGGCAGGGGTCGCGCTCCTCCTCAGAGGTGTTTAGCCCCCTTACCTCTGCTGGCACCTCCCTGTCTCCCAGGCCATGTCACTCCTATGGGATCTCTCACCTGGGAGCAGTTTAAGTCCATGGCTTCTCTCTTCCCTGCCTACTTTAGGTCCATGGATGAGGAGGTGTTCTACCATTTCCGTGTGCAGCCAGTGCCTGACTCTCCAGACTCGTTGGCTCCCTTGTCTTCCTCCTCTGAGGGAGAGGATTCCTCCATCCACCTGTCCCCAGTGGCTGATTTGTCTAGCTATCAGCACTTCCTTTCGGGGTTGGTCGGCGAGCTCCACATATCCAATTTAGGAAGTCACAATCCTGAGCGGATGATGCATGCCTTTTTAGGCAAGTTCAGTGCGGCCAACCTGGTGGTTCCCGCCTGGCCCTCCCCCTTCAGGGAGGCATCGTATCGTGCCTGGAGAAGTCCCTCAATCCTCTCTCCAGCCCCGAGGGACTGCTGGCGCAGGTATTGCGCATCCCTAGGGTCTTCAGGAGCCTTGGCTCACCCTCCTTCGGACGAGACATTACTGGACACACCCTCGGGGCATAGACACCCAAGACATGACTGACCTCTGGAGTCATTCTCTGCTGAGTTTGATTTTTGGGGGAGGAGAGCATTCTCTTTGGTACGTCTCTCCTTGTCTATTTCAGCATATCAGGCCCATGATGCTGCCTATAACAGGCACTTATGGTCACTACTAGGATAGATCCTAGTATCCTTGCCTGATTCAGAGGCAACCAGACAGGCCATTGCCCTCTCCACGCATGGCCTGGAGCTTGCAAGGCAACAAACAAGGGCATCTTATGATGCCAATGAGGTAGTATCCATGCTGGCGGGGGCAGTGATCTGCATTAGCCAGACAGCATGGCTTCATCTTTCCAGGTTATCACCCATAGCCCAGCATAGGGTGACTGCCTCCTCATTCCAGGGAACCCACCTTTTCTCCCGCAGGGTGAGGCGTGAGCTTCTGGGGTGACTTCTCTCTCCTGATTAAAGGAGAACACCACCTCACCCAGACCAGTCTCAGGCCTAACCAGGCCTAGAAGGGTTCCCTCCTCCAGTGTCTCCCCCACAGGAGGCTGAGGGACCTCTGTCCCTCAGGGAGGTATCAGGTCCCCTTCGGGGGCTTGGTAATCACCAACCAGTGATGAATGGTGAAGACTGACACAGATAAGATATGAAAATTACATACCTACCATAATTCATGATCTTTCTGTGTGTCTTCACCATTCATCACAGCTTCCTGCCCACCTTCCCCTCTTAGGCCTCAGTCTCTGGGTGATACCTTCTCCCTGTTTGTCTTCCAATTGGTGTACTGACAGTAAGTCTAGTACCTCCAGCTCCATCACTTTTTAGAGTGTCTAGAGCACTTGGGGAGATAAGCGGAGAGGCAACTCCTTAGTCACCAAGGCTCTCTTTCTCCCTATGGGACCCTCCTCTGGGTCGGAAATTTGATCTCTGTGCTTATCTAAGCCCTAAGATTCTATTTAAACCAGGATAGTGAGGCCCTGGTGACCCATAACCTCTTCCACCTCTATTTGAGTTTTTTCGCTGAGGAGTGTCCCTCCGGGATTCCTGTGGCTCTGTCCCTTCACGTTAGGCCCCCCCTTTGTCCTTCCTCGGAGGGACATTGTTTAAAATAAAAGAGTTAGGGGGCTTAATTTGTATCTCTTTCAGAATGAGTCCTGTCCCTTCTCTTTTCCCTTGCTGGGGAGAGAAGACATTGCCTCCTATCCCTTGAGGACTCATCAAAATCGGTGCACTGCCTCACCCTTCAACTTAGCCAGCCGTCCACTGCACTCTCCCTGATGTTTCTTTCTTGTAAGACTCGTAAATGGCTTAGCAGCATTACACTTCTGTAGTCCTCTAGCAGTCCTTCTCCAGAGGTGTGGAGTGCGGTGTTTTCCTTCATTTCCCCCTCCCCTTCTCATTTCTTTTTTTTCCCTAGCTTATCTCTTCTCCGTCCCTTGTCCTGTATCTCCCTTAGTCACCCAGAGGTTGTGGCCTCCTGTCCCATACTCTTAGGTTCCTCTCCTTGTGTCCTCTTACCCGGCTTTATTCCTTCCTTAGTTCTATATCCTTTCCTTTTTCTTTCCCTTGTTCTCCCTTGCCCCGCCCTCCCTTTATCTAGGCTACTCACCGGCATGCAGAACTGGGTCTGAGGAGGAATATGCATCGGTTACTGACCAACCGGTGAGCACCACGCAATGCATCAGCCTCGAGGGCGGTGCCACCCCGACTTCGGCTCCTCATTTTGCAAAACTAAAAGCTCCCACAGCATCCTGTCCTCCAGCCTGAACCCACCTGTGATGAATGGTGAAGACTGACACAGAAAGATCAAGAATTACTATTTCTGAAGACCACACCTCTGGAAGGACATAGACAGACTGGAGGCAGTCCAGAGGAGGGCTACAAAGATGGTGAAGGAACTACATGAAAAGCCCTACAAGGAGAGGCTGGAGTACTCAATATGTATTCTCTGGGGGGTGCATGATAGAAACCTTCAAGTACCTCAGGGGCATAAACAAGGTACAAGAGGATATCATCTTTCAAAATAGAAGATGTGCAAGAACAAGGGGACACAACATTAAGTTGGGGGGGGTTCAGGGGTAATATGAGAAAATACTTTTTTACTGAAAGGGTGGTGGATGCTTAGAACAAACTCCCAGGGGAGGTGGTGGGGGCAAAAACAGTTGGGGAATTCAAGAATGCATGGGATAGACATAGGGGTACCCTATAGACAGGAAAGAAACGGTGAGCTGCAGATTAACTAGGATCTATGGTTGAAATAGGTAGGAAAAATGGGCAGACTAGATGGGCCACACGGTCCTTATCTGCTGTCAACTTCTATGTTTCTTTGTAATGGACTTGTTACACTTTTTCACCTCTAGGCCCATCTGAGGGCGTAAGAGTCACAAAAAGAATGCATTAGCCCAGAAGCCAGCTGAGCCATAAAAGAGAAAAATGATTTAAATGGAAACAAGATCAAACCACTGTCACAAGAAAGTGGATTGATCCATGAGACTTTTATGCCTTAAGACTCACGTGAAACCCTGTGAATGGCAGGAAAGTAGATTAGCCCAACATGTTTCAGGCCTAAACCCTCTTGAGGTACTGTTCTGTAGCTATTTTAGTCCCACCCATATTTGGAAAGGCTGTGCTTGGAGTTCAGTGGCCAAGCAGCCAGCCACTCCCACAACTACATAAGCAGTTCCTCTCAGCTTCATTGTGGAGCACTTTTTCTTTGCAGCTGAAGGCTCTCTCCATCTTTCCTCTGAGCTGATTGGGGCCTACCACCCCCCCACCTTGCTGCTCCTGCTTGTCTGCTGGTTTCTGTCCCTGCTTCTGGTTTGTATTTTGCCTTCAGCTGTGTGTGCTTCTTCTGTCTTTGTTCCCTGTTTTCTGTGTTTGTGTGTCTTTGGTTTTGTTTTTTCTGGGGGGCTTTTGTTTCCAAGCTCCTAGAATATCGCTCCTGAGCTCCTACTATTTGCACTGTTATTCACAACTCTTAAACTACTGCAATGCAGATGCAGTCATTATCTGTGTGTTTCAGCTCAACCATAGCTGCTCCATGTTGCATGCTCAATTGTTTTCGCTCTGCTTCCCCAGAATTACTGCTTCCCCTGCTACAGAATTACTTGCTCCCCAAGCTATCAATTCTGATTGTTTTCAGCGGTTCAAGCTCTGAACCTTACTATGCAGTTCAGTCATGTTATTTCCCTGTTTATACACTGCTGTTTCACTCTGAGGTCAGCTAAAGTTCCTGCTGAGGCTGTTAAACTAGCTTTACTATCTGCATGTGGTTCTCAGCCCTTCCATAACTTTCTTGTTTGTCCTACGGTGGGGACTGGGAAGTGTTTGGGGAGTAGTGGCCCCATGTGACTAATTATTTCTGTTCTAAATCCTGCCTTCGCCACTGAAAATCCTGAGAGCATTTGTCACCATGATTTGGCTTTAAATGCCTAGCTGGCTTGCCTCACTATTCAGTGCTGTTTCATTTCTACTACGTTATGCAGACCTATGTGCAGGTCCACTTATTACTACTCTGTTTACTGACCTACGTGCAGGTCCAAGCTTGCTTACATCCTCTCGACTTCAGCCTCTGGTGTGTCTGCTGCACTCAATCTGCTTTCGACCTTGCAAGGTATCAGCACTCCACGCTCATTACGATTCAGCATATCAGTGCTCATTCGGCTGTTCACCAGCTTTTTGCTCTCAGTCAGTTTTTGGGACATGCCAGCTATTCCATTCTGGTACAGGGTTTCCTGCAGCCAATGGTCTCGCTCTGCATTTAATCTGCATCTTGAGCGTGCCCAACTTGGGGTGGGATCCTTCTCACCTGGCCCATATCTGGGAATGTCCTTGCCCCGGGCTTGACTTTAGCTGTTCGCTATGCGACAGCAGCTCCTGGTGTAGAATTTAAGACTAGCAGTGAAGGGTGGTTACTCCGATCTCCTTTGGCTCTAGTGTTCCACTATAACGGTTATCCATTGGCTTTAGTGGTTTCCCTAGCAAAGCACCTTCACTGCATTCTCCCTACGACTGCCTCTGGTTCACCTGGTTTGAGTTGAGGGTGAGTAGGTCAGGTGAGTGCCTCAGCTGTCGTTGCTCTCCTCCTCCCGTCTTGGTTGCACGTATTGTTGCAGAGTTTTCTCGCAAACATCCACACTGTTCCCACTAGAGGGACTGAGTGAGAGCCTTCCTCCAAATTGGAATATTTTCCACCTCCCTTTAATTGGGTTTTCCAAATTGCAGCTGCAGAGCCGTCACTAAATAAACTATCCCAAGCCTGGAGGGAAGGTGACCTAGGCCTTGGATCCCCAGAGATTTCCTCCTCATAGGGTTTTTTTTTCCTCTCCTCCATTGCCTCAGGTCATAACTGTTAGTTAGCATAGTAGTGTCCCCTAGTTTCTTTAGGTTGGTTCCGCTGTTGGATGGAGGTGGAGGATGTCCTGCCATTCCCTCTCTTCTTAGAGGATCCCCTCATTCTCAACGCAAACCATCAGTATCATGCTATGCAAAACTGGGCATTTCATTACGTTATCAACTTGAGCATCTCATTACGTTATCTACCTGTTTATGCTTATCTACCACTATGTCACAGATACTGCTTAATCCTACGCTTCATATTTCATTCTTTTGGGGATCCTTCCTAAGGTACCTTTGGCCACGGCAATCATCCTGTGGTACCTCTAGGGGTGGAACGTTGTCCGAGGGTTCCTTGCCTTTGGTACCCCTACAGGGTGGTAATTCCTCTGGAATAGAGAGTGCGAACAGCCAAAACCAAACTAACACAGTTGCACAAGCATAACACTATACTGGTTGCTTAGGACATTGAATTGGAAAGGCTTTGCCTGGAGTTCAATGTCCAAGCAGCCAGCCACTCCCACTTCCTGAGCTACATAAGCAGTTCCTCTCAGCCTCATTGTGAAGCACTTTTTATTTGCCCCACCATCCTCCCCTCCTCCTCCAGTGGCAGCACTTCTTTTCTTTAGGATCCTTCCTAAGGTACCTTTGGCCATGGGAATCGTCCCATGGCACCTCTAGGGGTGGAACCCTCTCCAAGGTTTCCTTGCCTTTAGTACCCCTACAGGGTGGTAATTCCTCTGGAATAGAGAGTGCGAACAGCTAAAACCAAACTAACACAGTTGCTCAAGTATAACACTGTACTGGCTGCATAGGACATTGAACCTGAGATGGGGCACTCATTTTGACTCCTTCATAACGGAACCTGGACTGCTAGGGTAGAGCACCCCTGACATGTACTAGCAAGATGAGTATAATTGTCATATATATTGTTATTATAAGTTTAAATCCCCAAAAATCTGGTTCTGTAATTATTTAACAAGATTATAACTCATCTGCACTGATTCAACCAATCAGTGGCGAGAATTAGCCTGCACATGGGGAACTTCTTTTAACCATGAGAGAGACTTGCACATAGTTGTTGAAAAGGTAAGATGCCCATTTCTTTTATGTTTAAAAAACTGTTGTTTACACTTTAAATATATTATAAGCCATAAAACATAGTTTCACAATTTATTATATCTTATAGGGCACTGGGACTGTCTTGCATCCATAGGGTGCTACAGCCACTCACTTTCAGTTTACTGTTCTCTCACTCTAAGAACATGTGAGGAGGCACCCTTACAGCTGCATGAGACAGTCCTAGTGCCCTATAGACTGTTTGTCTTTCTGGTAAAATAAATTTCAAATAAAAATAAATCAGTCAAAGTGTATATACTGTACTGTATGGTGCAAGTCTCCAGTACTTGAAGTGAAAATTGCGTGTGTGATTTTTATGCAACCTTGTACTTGTCTGATAAGTGAATGAATAAAAACATTGACATCCTTGACTTTGGTTCAATATAAGTTGCCTTTATTGAAATCTGTCTGGCACCAGTGTCAGATTGTATCATATATGACAGTTCTGACAATTTACTAATAGAAATATATATGTTATTATAGGATTAGCTCTTTGAGTTACGAATGACCACGTAAACTGATAGAGCAACATTGACAACAGATTCTGTGATGTCTTTGTGTGAATATATGGACTTGAGCACATGTCAGTGGCTCACATATATGCTGCATGAACACAACTCTAAAGTCAAAAGGGTGCTTACATTGTTGAGTAGATGTGCATGCCCCTGAAGCTGCAAAAGGGTGAAGATACCCCAGTCTGTTAGTTAAGGGCACAGACCTATGCATCTGGATACCTAGGTTTGTATCCCACCACTGCCACTCACTCACTGTGATACCTTGGCAATGTTGCTTATACCATCTAGCGATAAACTTGTCTCTCTTTCACTGCCCCCTTAACTTCAATCCACTTCTCATTTTACATGAACATCTTTCTGTAGGAATTAATCCTAGTTATTTTCTTGAGGCTAAACCAATAGCAGTATTGTTTGATCTACCAACATAGCTGACTGACAAAATGAAACTGACAGTCACATACATATTTCAGAAATAAGTGATATGCCGATATATTTTGTACATACACTGCGAATACTGTAGGCACAGTTTTCATCAAATCATTATAGGCACTCACTTGTTAAGCAGGTTATGAACATTTCCAAAATAATCTGTTAAACCATGAAACAAGGAGGGAATTCACATCTGATACTGTTATGATGACTGTGGTTGAAGGCTTGCTTAGGTAGTATTTATTTATTCATCTAAAATTGCGTAGGCTTACTGAGATAAAATGCTTGTTACTCTGTCAGATTCTTGTATGTGGTGCTAGAAAATTAAAATGGAGCTAATGTTGCTTCTAGTTTGCTTACCTCTCACCATTTACAAACCTTCTATAGATGGTTAACCTTTTGTTCAGTACTGTCTCGGGGTATAGATTCTGCTGATTGTTCACACATTTTCAGCCATATTTACAATTCACACATCATCATGGCAGTATGAGTGTAATCTTGGATGTGAACATCAAATAACAGTAGTAAATATTGATATTACATTACTATGATTTAAACCAACGAGATCTGTCCAATAGTTTGACACAGAACCTCTATTGCTGGAAAAGGTCATTGCTCCAACTAGTCTGCCTTCCTGCTTTTCCTGGCATTTACTATATATTTAGAAATGTGTTTTCCTGCAAGGTATCTATCCAGTCTAACCTTGAAGAGATCTAAGTGGCATGCTCCCACTAGCTAAGCATTATTGACATAATTTACAAGTTGTTAAAAATAATCTATCTGGCTGGTTGATGCCCAGGTGGTCAGTAGACCAAAGGGTCTAGTGACCAAAACTCCAGTGACGGTAACCATTTTATGTCACTTTACATACAGGGTGGACACACAACTCTTAGTGGCTGTCTTGTGGATGAGATGTTAAACTGAGGTCTATTCTGCTGGTTGCTCAGGTGAACGTTAGAAATCCTTGGCACTTCTAGAAAAAGAGGAGGGGTAGTTTATCTGGTGTCCTGGCCAGATTTCCTTCACTTACTAAAATTATCACCAACAGCTTAATCTCATTCAAAATGTCAGTTTGCATCTCTGTTCTTCCCCCGACAAGGCTGAGAATAGACAGAACTGCCTAGCCCTCCTTTTCCGGTCAACAATAATTAAATAAATATGTGGCTACATAACATATGTCTGTAGTCATCACTGGTCATTTCAAACTGATCATTTTTCCACCCAGCACCAACCTTTTTTTCCCTATATTAATGGCATAATGCATTGAATTGTGTCATCTACACCATATCTGCATTACATCCTGCATGAGCGCTTTGTTGGGAAGGGGTTTCTTCTACACAACAGGCACAGTCTAGCTCTATGCCTGCTATAAGCCTAACGATAATATAATGTGCTGCACTATCACTTTTCTGTTCTGTTAAAGTACATACTCCATGCTGAAAGACAAACTTTAAATAAAATACAGTTTTTTTGGCAAAAGTCTCAACTAACATTCAGCAGGTGTTAGTAGAAAATACAGTTGGTTATCTGTATTGGTAATGTTGCCTCTTTCCCCCTAAATGTCATTCAGAGTTCCTGGGCTGGATTTTCGAACACGGAGATGCAAGTGATACAGCTGCATCCAGCGACACCCACAGCACCTACAAGTACCCCTACTAAGACACAGCAGGTGCTATTTTCAGAACTGCAGCTGATTTACAACAGTTGGCTGGGGTTTCCTGCAGCATGCATCCAATATTCCGCACACCTGCCACTGTTTCCTAAGTCTGTTTAGGTCATAAAAAATGGTGTAAGTGGACTTAGGAAATGCTGCAGGTATCCACTGCTGGACTCATGACTCAATGACTCTAGCAACCCTTGTCCTGAATGAAAGGTGTGCTTAGAGGCTTTAAAAATCTGATCCCATGTTTTTTTCTTTCTTTTTTTCTTTTAATGACTGGTCTATATAATCAGCATTACTAAATATATAAAAAACACATGAATATGCCTGTATGTTCCACAGAAAGCTGTAATCTAAATCACAAATTCAGATGTTTGATGGATTTTTACGTATGATACTAGTATAACAGCCAGGTGCTGATCGCATGTTAAGCTGTGTCTTTGCATTTTAGATCCACGAGCCTGAGTGCCTGTAGTGTTTTGTCCATATTTTCTGGTGGAGAGGTACACTTTAGAGCTTGAGATGGAGAAAGGTTGGTTTTGGTTTGGGAAAGCCATTGGATGAAGGATTTCATTTTGCAGTCACATGACCATGGATTATCATGCAGATCAAGATCACTGAGAGCTGAAAGAGAGGAATTACACTGATTAGTTTTAAAACAATTTTTTTGTTACAAACATTTGGTAGCGCGGTCAGGAAACTTACAGTAAGAGGGTCTGAACAACATGCAATAATCAGGCTTTAGGCATAAATTGCTAACTAGAATAGGCTGACTTAACCATTTGCAAAAAGGGATTTAGCTGTCAGGAGGTAAAAGTTGATACAAGATCTTAGAAAGAGCAGTAATACTTCAGGGAGAATTATGCAGGTCTCTGGGTTTTGGGAGGGGCTAGTAAGCTGTTGGGGTGTTGGGCAGCCATTTTCAGAAGGGTGCTTATGGCAGTCGGCTGCTGCCCAGTATGTAGGAAATTGGCACATTCACTATGGAGCTAGCTGCAATATGGGCAGAATATGAAAGCTCTGGTGTATATCTGGTGGGAGATGGCAGGCTGCAATGGTCCCTGAGAGGCCCCCAAGGTTCTGTGAGGGTATTGGTAAGTTAGTGATCAAGAGGGAGGGGGCAGAAGGTTGATTCTGGGAGGATGAGGTGGTCCAATTATTAAGACCTGGAACCATTTCACTCCACTGAGTGAAGGGGTCAACATCATCTCTCCAGTTAGGGAGCCACCACCAGTTGAAAGGAGGCTAGAAAAGGCTGCAGGGACTATGAAACTACACAAAATAATGTAGTAAGAGGAACTCTGATGGTGGAAGAGTCAGTATTGAGGAGGATGGGTAAGCTGGTATATGTTGGTGGAAGGTGCAGAGACTGGTAAGGTGCATCCATGGGGTAACAGCCAGGAGGGTTACCCTCAGAACAAGGAGGCTAGCTTGAGAAACCAGTGTAATTGGCCTCCTCAGGACAAACATTTGGGGCAGTCTCATACTAGCAAGCAAGCAAGCAAACTTTTATTTAAAGTGATTCTCTGAGTTTTGCCATAGCAAATGGGATTAGTAGCCTGTAGGAGTTGTGATTCAATCTTCTACCAGTCAAACTGCCAAAAGTGCTGTTTTCCATGAGAAAAATGCTTTTAATTATGTGATCTGCTTCATTTGCATAACCCGACCCTTTTTTTTTCTCTCAGTGATGCAACCCCCAACTGTGACATCATGCAAGGGAAACAAAGTTTCTAGGCACTGTTGTGAAACAGAGACCTAAGGGTTACCACCTCCCCTGATTTTTGCAGGACAGCCCTGATTTGGGCAGCTGTGTCCTGCAAAAATAAAAAACATGAAAAATACTGCATGTCCTGACCTTATAGCAGAAAACAAAATATTATCTAACCTTCTTCTAAATGTTGCATAAACTATAATACTTAACTAAAATGCTTTAAAATGATAAGAAACAATAGAAACAACCAAAAAAACTAGAACATAGTCTTTGATTGTGATCATTTTGAGAAAATGGGTTTGTTGCATGTGTCACTGTTACATATTGTCCTGTAAAAAAATATTTCAGTAAGAAATGTCCCACTCTGGGCTTCTTAAAAGGTGGTAACCCTAAGAGACCTCTATTGGTCAATCTTGGTGTTTCAGACATCTACACTAGCAAAACAGAAGTAGGGAAACAGATAACATCAGCTATGTACTGTACCCACAATGCCTTACTACATTCTGTATGTACCTACTGTGTACCCATTTCCCATTTACCCCAGGATGCATCTGAAACTAGCTTGTCTGCTCAATATGTCTTTCCTGGTGAAACTTTTACATTAATAATAAATAAATAAGTCTCTATATCAGGTGCTGTACTGCAGTCACCACTACCAAAATAAGGAA
The DNA here is from genome assembly GCA_016271365.2 of Neoceratodus forsteri. Taxonomy (NCBI): domain Eukaryota; kingdom Metazoa; phylum Chordata; order Ceratodontiformes; family Ceratodontidae; genus Neoceratodus; species Neoceratodus forsteri. Next base: position 247,281,238 of record CM057451.1, read on the forward strand.
CTATATCTCTGAGTAACAAACATTTAAGTCAACTTTACAATTTACCCAGAATTCCTTGTTGCTGTGTGTAAAACATCCCTTGCATGACATCACTCTAGGGGTGTGGCCACACTCAAAAAATTGGAGGGCGGACAGAAACAAAGTGCTGATAAAACATAAAAGAATGATTATGACAGTTTTTTTTTTTCAAAACAAATTGCGGCTTCAACATCTGAAGCATGGGCAGCAACGGCATAGTATGTGAAAAAGGTATTTTCAAAATCTCAGAAAATCTGTGTGCTGTACAATATACAGTACAGTACCTCAGCATTACATACAAACCAGAATAACTACAAAAGCAAACCAATAAAGATCAGTATTAAAACTCAGTCAGAATAATGAATGAAATAACAAGAATAAATATCAAATAAAATACAATAAAATAAACAGACTAAGCAGCCAGAAAACCAAGATAGGCCAAAAGCTGCTATGAAAAGATGGGACTTCAGAACCCTTTTGAAGGCTTCCAGTGAGGGGGCCTCCCTCAGAGATCTGGGAAGTGAATTCCACAGGGTCAGGGTAGCAACATCAAAGGCCCTCTCACCCGAAGATTTTAAGCGAACCCTGGGAACCTCAAGGAGGCCCACCTCAGAGGACCAGAGAAGGCAGGAGGTCTGGTGAGGTAACAAAATGTCTTGCAGGTAGCTAGGGCCCATTCTGTGTAGGCCTTTATTGGTCAGCAGGCTGACCTTGAAGGAAATCCACCACCTCAACAGCAGCCAGTACAGCTCACGCAGAACCAACTGCAGGTGATGTAGGGTCCCTCCATTCAGCCCAATGTATGGGGCATTGCAGTAATCAAGTCTGGATATCACAAAAGCATGTAAGAGTGAGGGCAGGTCACTGGGTGGGATAAGAGGTTTAATCCAGGCAATATTTCTGAGATGGAAGAAATCACTTTGGACCACAGACAACACCTGAGCCTGCAGTGTCAACTTGCTTTCCAGAATAACACCGAAATTCTTCACTTTCCTGAACCAGCTGGAGAAGAAGAACCTACTACTAATCCAATCTCCTCTCCCCCCACCTCAGTTCCTTGCTGGCTACCAGGCTCAGTCACTGACACTTCCATCTTATCTGGATTAAGCTTCAACCAGTTGGAGGACATCCAGTCCTGAATCTTGGCCAACCAGGAATTCAGAACAGAAATCGCACCCTGCTTCCCTGGTGCAAAGGACATATATAGCTGGGTATCCTCTGCCTAGCAGTAAAAAATCACCCTGTAATGTCAAATGATATCCCTCAGGGGTAGCATGTACACTGCAAATAACATGGCTGATATAACTGAACCCTCTAATAGAGAACTCCACAGGATGGAGGAATAATTTCCCATCACCCCACGCGTCCTACCCATAAGAAAGGACTCAAGCCACTTGATGACAGTACTGGTGAGTCCACAGAGCTCCCTCAGGTGATCAAGCAACACCTCATGATCCACAGTGTCAAATGCTGAGAAGAGATTGAGTAGAATGAGAACTGACTATTCGCCTCTATATCTCACTCTGAAGAGATCATTCTGCACCCTGACTAGTAATATCTCCATACTGTGACTAGACTGGAAACCAGACTGGAGTAACTTATAGATGTCAAAGGCAGTGAGATGTGCCTCAAGCTTAACTGCTACTGTTTTCTCAATACCCTTCCTCAAAAAGGGGAGATTAGAAACAGAACTATAATTAACAAGGCAATCAGGATCCAAAGATAGTTTCTTCAAAAGGGATTTTACCAACGCCTCTTTAAAAAGCAATGGGGAACACCCCCCCCTTTGAAAGGGAGCACCGGATCATCTCAGTGAACAGTGGACCCAGGGACTCCACACATGTCATTAAGAGATGGACCCTGGTCCAGTTCACAACATGTAGGCTGCAGCTTCGAGACTATCTCCCTGACCTCTTTCACCCCCACAAAGCTAAACTTGTACCAGACATGAAGATTGCTTCTGTTGACCCCAGATCCAACACTGTGTGCCTAGTGGACCCCCCCTCCCCCAGGGAGATTCCTGCCCTGATGGAAGAAACCTTGTCAGCAAAGAACAGAGCAAACTCATCACATTTAGTAGCAGACAATGCTTTCACTGGCTGGAGACAGAAAGGATGGATAAGCCTGTCTACCATCCGAAAGAGCCAAGCTAGAAGAGGTAAAAGCTAGCTTTAGTGTGTTGGGCAGAATTCTGAAGGATGAAGCATCTTTAGTGACCTTTTTGGAAGTCACACAAAGGAGGAAGGGCAGGAATCTTAAAATCTTTACCTTCAAGAAGTGGTTGGAATACTAACGCAGGGTGGAGGAATTCAAATTCATAGGGGAGAGGGCATAATTTGGCAGGACTGAAAAATCTTCAGGAGGGACAACTGCACCAGAATGAGGAGGAGGAGGAGGCCTCGGCATTGGGGCAAAGGTTTGACAACTTCATAGATAATCACTGAAACTGCTTTGGGGGAGGCTAGTGCCCAAAAAGTTATGGGCAGCACCTCAAAGAAGAGAGGCCTAATTGGCACTTCTCTCAGTTAGTACAGAAGGGCATAAACATCAGGAGGAAACAAGCAGCATCAAATGTTGGCATGATGGAAAGGTAGAGCAGGCGAGGAAATTTGCAGCCGAAGTGAAGGATAGCAATTGGGCAGAAGATATAAAAAGAGGACAGGAAGGTAGGCAAAGGTAGAAACAGTGAGGAGCAAAGTCAGGGGGAAGATGGAAGCAAAACTAGGGGCTAAGGACAAAAAGGGGTACAGAGAAAGGCAGAGTATTGTAGGAAAGCAAGAATCCTGGAATGCATTCTGCCTAAATGGCAGGAACCTGTGCAGCCAAATGGGGGAGTTTCAAGCAGTAATGGTAGAGGCCAAGCTGGACTTAATTGCCCTAACAGAAACTGGGAAACTGATGAAAATGATTGGGATGTTGCTGTCCTGGACCACACCATTTTTAGAAGTGATAGGCAAAAGGGCAAAGGAGAGGGATGGTCCTCTACATTAAAGAAGGCATTGAGTGTACTCAGGATAATTCAATAGGGGAGGACAGCAACATGGAATCAGTGCTGGTGCAACTGGCAGCAGAAGGTGGGAGGAGAATTAGAGTGTGAGTGATATATAGGCCACCAAATCAGAAGGAGGGCAAGGTCAGGGCACTGGAGAATTAAATCAGGAAGGCAAAAGCAAAAGGTTTAGTAGTGCTGATGGGAGACTTTAACTTACCAGACGTGGACTTAGTGATCCCAGCAGCCAAAAGTGTGAGGTGTTGGACACTAGTAGAGGTGATATAGGGTTGATTTCTTGTGCAGTGGGTCAGGGAATCTACCAGAGAGGGGTCTATCCTGGATCTAGTACTCTCCGGGGGGGGTATTGTTGGGGTTGTCAGAGTGGTGGGACCTCTGTGCTCCAGTGAACACAATTTAGTCTGATTTCACATAGCTCTTGAGGCCCACAACTCCAAATCTAGAGCAAGTATCCTAGACTTCAGATGGGCAGACCTCAGGAAGACTGGGGAGTTGCTATGGGAAAGTTTAGCAGAGATGGTGAGAATGGCATGGGCAGATGATACAGGAGGTGATGGACACTTGTATGAGACAGGTAGAAAAGAAAATAGTGCACAAAAAATTATATAGTTCTCCAAAGGGGTAGCGAAGACAGTTCAGGTGAAGAGGGCAACATCCCAGTAGCATAAGGGGCAACAGAATGAGATCAGCAATTTTATTTAGTTATTTCAAAAGTTTGATCAGGAAAGATATACTGAGCTAATACCAGCTTGTTTCCAGGTGTGTCCTGGGTTTGAGTGTGATGGATAACATCTGCTTGTTATTATATTGTATCATATTTCTGATAAATATATGTATATTTGAATGTCTACTTAGGGAAATGGCAGCTAGTAGCTTTTAAAGGGACCTGACCTTTTGACCCCAAAGGCCCTGGCTTGCTAAAAACAGCTGGCTGTCGTAAAACTGACCCAGTGGAAACTCTAATTAAGAGTTTCCTTCAAAGGTCAGGTTATCACACATTGTAAACTGTCTCTTTACTTTGAACTACAGGGACAAAGTATGCATTTTATGACCTGTGAGGAAAAGGCCATGTTAATTGATTTCTGTTAGCTTATAAAACTTCAATTACTTTGGAGTCCAGGAAGTTTCTGAACAAAAGGGAATACTCTGAGCAGGAAAAGACTGTTAAATTAATAATGCTATCTCTGCCGATTTACAGCAGGCAGTAAAATGACACCCTTTTGGATATACTTGGTTAAGTTACAAAATTAATTACAGGACTAACAGTGACCTCATGAGCAGTGACCGCACATGATGGGAGGGGCATTTTTGGCTTATTATCACTCTGGCTGAAAGGAGGGGATGCATCTATCTCTGGACTTCTAAGAGAACACACAAACTGTGTTCTTAAAAAAAGGCACTTCTGTCACAAATAGGTAATACCAACTAGAAACTGAGTTAGAACTAGAAATTCAAGTACCAGGCGTTTTTGGTTTTTGTAATTTCCAATTTCTTTTGATTGTAAGTATTTATGTTAAATGTTCTATGTTTTGTATGTAATTACTATTTTTAATTTCAGAAAAGGTTTTGGTTTCCTTAATCTTGCTTGAGTCTGTTTTTTCACATGTGAATGCTGAGACAGTATTTGATATTTCTGACAAAACTGTTAAGGGCTTAAAAGTGTGTTACTATCTGGCTAAGTTAAGAAATTACCTAGGACTCAAATGAGTCAAAAAGGATAGAACTGTGAACCAGGCTGGGTGCCACTGGGTGAAGTATTGCACTGCATTTCCCCGAAGAGGGTGTGATATCTGATCCTGTTAATTGGGTGTGCTAGCGAAAGATATTTCATATTTTACCTCAGGACTCGAGGCTAGTAGGTGATTTGGACCCAAAACAGACAATAGAGTTACCCTATTTGTCTCATGTTCACATACTGCACTTCGAGGTTTGGCACTGTGGGAGCAGAGGGCCTGACCTGTGGAGTGCATTGTGATAAGCAGTATTAACAACATTACAAAAATAGTAGTCATGAACAGCAATACAGTATAGCACAGGAGCATAATCATAAGTATTGTAAGGTAAATTAGTACAACAGGTACATGTACTGTAGCAGGCAAAAACTGAGCTTTGATGGCAGAGTGAATTGCTCATACAGGTATAGCGGGGAAGGAGGGTGCAAAATGGCCAGTGCAATGTGAGTGGAGGGGAAGCAAGTCATGCGGTAGGGTCATGGACAGTTGCAGGAAAGAGTAGAAAAGTAATGAAGAAGAGACTTAAGGGAGAAAGTGTTTAGGTTTTCAGTTTTTTTTTTTTACCAGTTAGTGCACTGGGCACAGTCCTTTTTCAGTCATGCGTGACATATAACAGTAAACAGTTACAAACACAATAAGTAAATATAACAGATGCAAAAGTGCAGTGATTAAAAAATAGTTAACACTGACATTTGACATTTACCCTATACAATTTCTTTAACAGATGTTTAAAATGTATTCCACGGTGTGCTGTTTTGACCAAATCTGACAAATCATTTAAGGTATTTGGGCCAAACCAAGACAAATATTTATTACCCAGTGCCTGCTTAGTGGTGCTGATAGAGAAGAGCTTGCAGGTTACCCCTAGTAGTATGAGACCTTGAATACAGATTAAAAGAGGAAAATAAAATATCTGGTCCAGAATTTTTAAATATTTGGTGAGCAAATACTGCTGTTTTATACTCCATTCCAAACTGGGGAGGCAGGATTCCCATTTCACTATATAAATTACAGTGGTGTGTTCCAAAAGGTGCCTTAAGAGCTAAGTGGCAGATATTATTTAGAGAAAATTGATAGTTATCTAAGAAGGCTTTATTTTGATTCACAGATAAAACAGTACCATAGTCTAAACTTTTGCCATTTACATCCTGGCTTCATCTGTCAATGAATCGATGTTACAGTACAGATGGCCTAGTTATTGATTTAGCTTTTTCCCTATATTTCAATGTATGGTACCATAGTGAAACTAGGATCCAACAACACCCCTAAGTATTTAAATTTAGGAACCACAGAGAGTGCATTTTCATTTCTCTAGAGTATATCTGAAAGAGTTGCTCCTGGAAAACAAGGTCAAAAATGTAGCAAACTGATATTTGGTAGAGACACCGCTCAATGTCCCAGAGGAAAACAGGCTGCCAAAACTTAGATTTTTTTGGAAATATAAAAGCATCCTTTTATTGCACAAATTTAAAAACATAGGTACATCACCCACAGGGTGAAACAAAAGAACACCCGATGATCATTTCACACCCTTGCGGGTGCATGAAATCCGAGTTGACACACACTTCCCCATGTTTTGTTTTTTTATAATAACTCATTCCTTTTATTTTTTATTTTAAAATTTTTTGCAAAAGGTGCTTAACCAAATTCCGTTACACATGGGTGATTATACACGTATGTGTATAATCACACTCCATTATAGCCGGGTGATTATACACATATGTGTATAATGAAACTCCATTATACACATACAGTGCAACTCCATTTATCTGACCACATTCAGAGACATCCAAAATGGTTGGAAAAACGGGTGACTGGATAAGTGGGAATAGCAAAAAAAATCATGTTGTGGTACTACATAAAGTACTGTACAGTACATAAACGGCAATAACCAAGATTCAGAAAAATAAGCTTTATTTTTACACATCGCTGGCATCCGAGTGCAGTATTGGGGGGTGCTGTACTGGTAGGGTGTGCCGTCCCTCGGATGAGATGTTAAACCGAGGTCCCTTCTGCCCATCCTGGTGTTGTCCTGGTGGGTGTCCAGGTGGAAGCAAAAGAACCCAGGGTACTCTTCGTAAAGAGCAGGGAATATTCCCGGTGTCCTGGCCAACATTCCCCTTCCCATAAACTGGTTCATGCAATTATCCAGGCTGTGTGTGGGTGATGATGTGCGATATGGCCGCCACCACACATTCAGTCACTTCACTACTAGTCTAGCATTGCTTGTAAAGCACTTTGGGATACTGTGTATGAAAAGCGCTATATACATGCTGATTCTTCTTCTTCTTCTTCTTCTACGACAAAAGAATTTAAATGGCATTAAAAAAATCTGTCTGATTTTTTTTTTTTATTCAGTTCGCTGTTCACTGAAAGTAGTCAGTGACAGTTTTTGACTTTGACGTATCCATGGACTTTCTCGAGGCTCTTTGCCGCATGGATCAAAGCAGCATCACCTGTACTGGATTGGAGTCGGGCTGACTCTCCATGTACAGGATGAATTTGTCAAACATATCTGCTGCCTCAGAATGTGTGGGCACAACCAGGAGTTTGGATTCATCCTCTTGTTCCTCTTCTCCCTCATTGCCATTCTCCTCCTTCTGGACCACTGCAATGATGGCATCATCACTAAGCAGCTCTTGGCCCCACATCCTCTGTGTCACATTTTGCCATTCCTCAATGACTTCTTTTGACAGAGGGTTTGGCAACATGGCAGCAAGTCTCTGAGTGTCCTGAATGTCCTCAGTGTCAACGCTGAGCGCTGCTTTACTGGAGTCCTCACTCAAGTTGGGGCATGGTTGTGGATCATTACGGGATGTTCAAATCCCTCCCTTCATCCACGCTTTTCTGATTGATTCAGGTTTCACCAACTCCCATGCCTCGGCACACATATAGATGACACCTTTCAATGTCAGTGATTTTATAATGTCACTAATGGGTAAGTGTTGGTTACTGTCATCAAGCAGAAATTGGAGGAGTTTTTTTCTGTATCCTCTCTTAAAAATCTCGAGTATGCCCTGATCACAGGGCAGAAGCTTGTTCATGGTGTTTGCCGGCAAGAACATGCACCATATATAGTCATCCCTGGTTCGAACATCTGCCAGCTCAGGATGGGCAGGGGAGTTATCCCCCAGCAGTATGGCCTGCAAGGGCAGTCTTTTAGCCGTAAGATGGCTTTTCACCTGCGTGACAAACTGGTTGGTGAACCACCTAACAAAGATTGTGCTGTCCATCCATGCCTTATGTTGGGCTTTGTAGTGCACAGGAAGGGCACTCATATTAACATGCTTGAAACGCCTTGGCTGTCGTGATCTGCCAAGCAAGACAAGTTTTAATTTGTATGTTCCAGAGGTGTTCACACAACCAAGGATTGTTACCCGATCTTTTGCCTTTTTGAATCCTGGTGCTTCTGTCTCACCTCCATGGGCTAAGGTTTTGTCCAGCAAGCAGTGCCAGAAGAGCCCAGTCTCATCCGCATTATAGATTTGATCAGGGACGAGACCGGTGTTTTCCGTAATCTCCAGTAAGTTGTTGATGAAAGGAGTGATTTCATGCTCCGCAGCACTGAGCTTTTCTCCGCACAGGCAGAGTTGGTGGTTATCATATTGGCGCTTAAAGCACGTAAGCCATCCCTCGCTGGCAATGAAAGGCTCTGTACTGCCCAGCTGGGAATGGAATATCAGCGCCTTTTCCTCTAGAAGGGGACCAGAAAGTGGTGTCCCCTTCTCATGCTCCTGGCAAAACCAGAGATAAAGAGTGGAGTCCTGCTGCTCGTTCTTACATGAGCGCATATTCTTATGCTCCTCAGCTCCGGCAGTAGTGTCCGTAGAGAGGGCAAATTCTCTAAGTTTGTTTTTTGCAGCCTTGATGTCGCTGATGTGGATTTACCCACCCCATATTCATCAGTGAGAACTACTGCCCTCTCTCCATTCTCCGGGTGCTCTACAATTCGGATTTTTTGTGCGACGTTCAGAACAACAAGCTTTCGCTTTGCAGCCATTATCAATCGAACGAGGTGAGGATCACTGGCTGAAACTGTGTACTGTGAGTTAAATAGGGGTTAAGAGGGTTAAGTGGAAACAGGTGGAAATAGTAGGAGCATACAAGTGTTAATCGACACTGAGTGATTAATTGGGTGCAATGATTAACACATACCGCAGCAAGATCATTATTGTAGTGTGGGGGGACAACCGACCGTCTGTTACATAGGGAGCACGAATAAATGGAGGTCAGATAATTGGAGTTTGACTGTATGCATATAATCACCCATGTATAACAGAGTTTAACAGCTTCTGCCCACAGCTGATAATCATCACTAACCAGTTGTTATAATAGTTTTACTTTCTTTCAGTTTTAGTTAATTCATTTCCAGCCATGATGCCAAAATATCACAATTAATTTGTAAAGAACAATAACAGAGGGTCCTGCTTTCAACAAACCTCACAGTGTCACTGCAGGATTTTCCAGCTGGGTGTCACCTCTCCTGTTAAATAAAAAAATGCTAGCATAGAAACATAGAAATTGACAGCAGAAAAAGAACAATGGTCCATCCAGTCTGCCCATGGGTTTCTATATATAACCCCATGACCTGGCATCATCTGGGGTGCTACCCATCCCCAACAGATTTCCTATTCCTTCTCCATCCTTGTCCCTTTTAGTGATGACTGTCCCCTTCATGCAGTCCCAAGCACGTTTGAAACCACCCACAGTTCCGGCTGCCACTACCTTGGTCAGCAAACAGTTCCATGGTTCCACCAACCTTTCTGAAAAGTAATACTTTCTCACATCCCTCCTGAACCTTCCCCCTGTCAGTTTCCAGTCATGCCCCCTTGTTGTTGAGCTGGTGTTCCTTATAAACAGTTCCCTGAAGTCCAACCTGTTTATTCCTTTCAGAAATTTGAATGTCTCTATCATATCCTCCCCCTCTCTTCTAGTATCCAATGCATACATAGTCAGCAACCTCAGTCGTTCCTTGTAGGACTTCCCCTGCTGACCCTGAATCATCTTCATTATCATGTGCTGTACTGCCTCCAGCTTATCCTTTCTAAGGTTAGTGCCCCAGAACTGGACATAGTACTCCAGATGTGGTCTCACCTGGGATCTGTAGAGGGGGAGTATCACCTCCTTCCTTCTACTGTCAATACCCCTTCCCTATACATCCCAGCATTCTGTTAGCCTTACTACAAACCTTGTCACATTGGCTAGCCTGCTAAAGAGTGTCACTAATAATGACTCTGGGGTCACATTCCTCTGCCGTAGCGCTTAGTTGAACCCCACCCATCCAGTATTCTGTCCTGGGGGTTCTTTTTCCCTAGGTGCATTACCTTGCACTTCTTGGCATTGAAAATCAACCGGCAGACCTTCAACCATCTCTCTAGCCTCTGCAGGTCCTCTTGTAGCTCTCTAATTGCTTCAGTGCTATCCACTCTTTCACAGAGCTTTGTGTCATCTGCAAAGAGACCTAATCTACCCCGCATCCCTTCTCCAATGTCTCTGATGAACATGTTAAAAAGGACCAGACCCAGGACAGACTCCTACGATACCTTACTTGTGACCTCCCTCTCTTCTGATTTGATACCATTTAACACTACCCACTGCTGTTTCCCTTTTAGCCAATTCTCCACCCATCTGACTATATCCCTAGCCACTCCAAGGTCCTCCAGCTTCTTCAGCAGGCACCTGTGAGGCGCAGAGCTGAAAGCCTTGTTTTTTTTTTAACTTTCTGTTTTACCCTCCTGGTTCTCCCAAGCATCGCACCTTCAGGAGGCACCTATGATGTCTGCCCTGCTTCCTTCACCTACCTGGAGCCCTGCTGGACCCCCATGTAGCCATGTTTCTTCCCCCCCCAACCAGGGATGAGGTAGGGCCCATACACCCGGAACTTCTTTGTCTGTGTCGCGTCCAGCTTCAGGATAGGCAGATGGAAGCTTCTGGGGTCCGCACTGGGCATTCCATCTACCCGGTGCCTGGAGAGCCATTTTCCCATTTTCTTGCAAGCGTGGTGTGTGCCCTGACATTAAGGCATCACCGCTGACATCCGCCATGCTCATTTCTTGAGCAACTTGGCTGGATGCTTGCCATCCCTCAGGCCTCCTCCTGGGGTCGGTCAAGCGCCGAGCCGCAGCCCCTCCTCCCGGGAAGGCGGCGGTCTCTGAGATGCTCAGACTCCTTCCCCTGGCCAACCCCCCAACTCTTCGGGCTCGTTCCTGAACCCAGGTCATTGGTGTCACAAGCAGTAGCGCTACCCACTGTGCCAGCAAACCACTCAAAAGCCTTGTTGAAGTCAAAATACAGCAATCCATGGCATGGCCTTTATCCCATTTCTTTGTAACCCAATCAAAAAAGACTATGAAGTTTGTCTGACACAACCTCCCTAATACGAAATCATGCTGTTTACTACCCTCCAGATAGTCCCCTTGCAAGTAGTAGGAGTTGTTGTTTTATTATATGATGTGCCCTTCTGGTGCTCAAATGCATATACAGATAGTATAGGCAAGGCAAGGCAATTGTATTTGTAGGGCGCACAATCCCAGAGGCTCTGGGCGGCTAACAATAGTTAAACGAAACATAATAAAAACAGCATAAATAAATAATACAATAATAATGCTAAATATAAATATGGCAATTTACAATAGATCAAAAAGAGGGTATACATTAAGAAAAAGACCTAGCCAGCCTGCCAGCACAGTGGTTGGAATCTTCCTGGACATAAGTCTCCACCACTCATTCACACTATTGGGATCTGCGCCGGAGGCACTAGGACCCATCGGGAGCAAACTTTTTGCTGGAGGGTCGGCGCCAGAGATAGCGCCGCGAGCTTCAGCTCGCGCTGTAATGACTATCTCAGCGTCAACCCTCCAACCGCCTCAGTTCCTTTTTTCCCCACCGTTGAGTGCGCTTCAGTGACGACATTGCTCGCCCGCCGGGAGTCAAACTTCAAACTAGCAGCATAGTTTTCAGTTTTGTTATTTTGTAGTATTATCTCGATACAGTATCGCTTAGCCTTATTTTAAAAATAAAGAAGTCTCAGCCTACTTTGTCGGAGTCGACCATGAGCAGGTCAGGTGACTGTAGGGAGACTTCATATGAAAGCTGTTCAGTTAGTCGGGCTGGGTCCGGTCCGCTGCCTTCTCCGGAGGGGGGGGGTCTGACAACGGTCAGTCCAATGCCCGGGGGGATGGGCGGTCCCATGAAGCATAAAATAAACGGTCGCATTCTTGGCACCGTTCGGCCTCGAGCTCTTCTTGGCCCACAGGTCTAAAAAGAAGGCATCACTTGAGGTAGCCCTCTGATATGTCTACTTGGCGTAGACATTAGGTTATCGAAGCTGGTGCGGCCTCCTCCTTGGTCACCAACCTCTGCTTCTGGTAGTCAACGGCTTCAACGCCAAGTCCTACCCGCCCGCGAGGTAGGTCTTCAGATGAGCAGTTTCATCAGTGGGCGCTGTTATGGGCAATAGGCTCGGAGGTTAGTTCAGCTACCTGGCTCGGTCACTTTCGTGGGCTTCGGGCTCATTGAGAGACCAGGTAGAAGATGGTGGGCCACTGGCAGTACGTAGCGGCACCTTCTTCGGTGCCCGTCGACTCAGCGCTTAGGTGTTTCCCTCCCTCACATGGCTGCGGCGCAGGGGGCCACACTGATGCCCTTATCTCCTGCCCTTCTTCCTTCAAAACCTGTTTTTCGTAGTCTGGGGGTGTTTTCGGCGTCCTCGGCACCGTGCGGTGCCTCAGCGCCGTCTTCGGCACCGTGCGGCTTCTCGGCGCCGTCTTCGGTGCCGTCTTCAGTTCCGTGCGGCTTCTCGGCACTGTCCTCAGTGCCGTGTGGTCCCTCGGCGTCGTTTTCGGTGCCGCCTGGTCCCTCAGTGTCGTTCTTGGTGCCATGCGCCTCCTCGGCGCCGGGGGCTCTCAGGGCTCCCTCTGCCTTTCAGGACTCCTCTTTTCACTCGTTTCCTTCTTCCCTCTCTTCTGATTTTCATTCCTTTGCTGTCCATACAGTCCCTCCTGGACTGTCAGGAGATGACATTGAGCCTGACCCAGACCTTCGGTTGGGTGATGAAGTGGATGAAGCAGGATCTATCACTGCTACAGAGCCTGTGGTCGAGGACCTGTCATTTAAGTCTCTGCTGAAAAATCTGAGTTCCACTCTTTCTCTCCAGACTACAGACATTGATCCTGGGAAATTGTTAAGACTCCAATACCTTCATGTTCCGGCGATCCCTACGGATTTGACTTCTCCGGTTCAGCCTTCCTTCAAGATGCTGTCTCAAATGGTATGGAATAATCCTGCTCTCACCCCTTCGGTGGCTAAATCCATAGATAGGAAATATTCATCCCCCAAGGATCGTCCCATTTTGGCATCTCAAGCCTTTGCGGATCTTATTGTAGTCCTGGCAGAGAATGATAAGGTCGTTCTTCCTCAAACTACTACAGCTCGACCTATTAACAAAGAATCTCATAAGATAGACACCTTAGGTAAGAGAGTCTTTGCTGCTTCTACCCTAAGTATGCGTATTGCCAGCTACCAGGGCTATTTCTCACAGTATGAGTATATCCTGTGGCACTTTATCAAGCAGATGGTTGAAGCTCTTCCGGAGTCGGATGCAAAGCCAGAGCTTCTTCAAACCATTACCAGAGGTATCGAATCTAACAACCAGCAGGTTAAAGCAGCCATGGATGCTTCGACACTGCTTCCGTTCAGCGGCTGCTGGTATTTGCACCGCCGTCATTCCTGACTGTGCGCCGGGTTTCCCCGAATGACGCGCGGCAGCAGGTAATGGCGTTGCCCTTTGATGGTGCGTATCTTTTGGTCCTCAGGTAGAGCAAGCTCTAGAAGCTACTCAAAAGACTAGGTCAGCCATTAAGTTGGCTCGACCCCCTCCTGCCCCCTCTCGAGGGCATGTCAATAAACGTCAGTTTCATAATCGTCAGTCCTTTCGAGGCACAGGCAGAGGAGGTTTCCATAAAAACCAACCTGCCCAACCTCAAAAGAAGATGCAACAGAAAGCGCAAGGGCCCAAAGTGCCCAGCGCTACCTTATGAATGGCTGGCCCAAGTCCCATCTCAGCTGCCTGAGGTGGACTTTTCCTCTCCGGTGGGAGGTCGTCTGATGCACTTCTACAACCAGTGGAAGTCCATAACCTCAGACAAATGGGTCCTTCAGATAATTCGCGAGGGGTATTCACTTAATCTTCTGGAGACCCCTCCAGATCGTCCTCCCAAACGGCAGCCCAGGCTGTCAACCCTTCAGTCAGACCTTCTCGCCACCGAGATTCAGGGCCTTCTCAACAACAGGGCAGTAGAAGTGGTGCCGCTGCATCAACAGAACACAGGTTTCTTCTCCCATTACTTTCTGGTTCCGAAGAAGTCCGGGGGTATGCGCCCCATTCTGGATTTCAGAAAGCTAAACAAATTTCTCCCCAAGGAGAAATTCAAATAGATTTCTCTGGGGACCCTGTTACCTTTGCTTCATCAACATGACTGGCTAGCCTCCCTAGACATGCAGGATGCTTACCAGCACGTTCCTATTCACCCGAGGCACCACGAATTCCTGAGGTTTGTGGCTCTGGGACAGCATTATCAGTTCAGAGTCCTGCCTTTGGGCTATCCCCTCGGCCCGTGGGTTTTACAAGTGTTGTGCAGTTCTCGCATGGCGCACCTCAGAAAGGTCGGGATACAGGTGTTCCCTTATCTGGACGATTGGCTTCTAGCAAGCCCTTCCAGGTAAGGGACCCTGGATGCCGTAGAGATGGCTTCTCGCCTCCTTACATCCATGGGAGTTCTGCTGAACCTCAAGAAGTCGCAACTGCAGCCCTCCCAGAGGCTCCTCTTTATAGGGACTCTTCTGGACACCTCCTGTGTGAAGGCTTTTCTTCCGGAAGACAGAAGGAACAATATCCTTCAAATGGCCCGTCACCTCGGGAAGAACACCTCAGTTACAACTCTCTCGATGCAACGGATGCTAGGCCTCATGGCTTCCTCAGTGTTCACTGTACCCCTAGCATGTCTGCACATGAGAACCACTCAGTGGATGCTCAGTACTCAGTGGTCCCCAGCCACTCACCCGCAGTCCTATCTCATCAAGGTGACGGAACCTTTAAAGAGGTCACTCACCTGGTGGTCTCAAGAGAGCAATCTCCTGGAAGGATATCCCTTTGCTCCTCTGGACCATCAGATCTCCATTACCACGGACGCATCCCTGATGGGGTGGGGAGCTCACTGTCAGGCTCTCCACAGTCAAGGTGCGTGGACTCAAGTCAAGTCCCAGCTTCACATAAACGTCCTAGAAATGAGAGCCATCCTTTATGCGGTCCGAGCGTTGAAGGACATTCTGTGTCACAAGAACATTCTCCTTCAAACGGACAACAAAGCAGTGATGTATTACATCAACAAGCAGGGCGGTGCTCATTCTTACCCCTTATGCAGGGAAGCAATGAGGGTATGGGAATGGTGCTTGGAGCACAAGGCTCTAATTCAAGCGGTCTACCTGCCAGATATTCAGAACGAATTGGCAGACCGTCTCAGCAGAACAGAGACAGACCCTCATGAGTGGTCTCTCGACTCAACCATAGTTCAGTCACTATTCGAAGAGTGGGGAACTCCAGACCTGGACCTTTTTGCATCCCCACTCAACGCAAAACTGCCTCTCTTCTGCTCCAGAAATCCAGGGCCTGGCATTTTCGGTCAGGATGCGTTCAGGCTGCGGTGGACAAAACGCTTTCTTTACGCCTTTCCACCTCTTCCTCTAATTCAGAGAGTACTCCTCAAGTTCGAATCCCAGGGGGACAAGATGATTCTCATTGCTCCCTTTTGGCCTCGGCAGCTGTGGTTTCCACTACTCAACAATATGTTGGCAGTTCCTCTGAGACCACTTCCCCTACAGATGAACCTTTTGACTCAGGGGCCTTTGGTCCATCCCAACCTGAGATCACTTCACCTTCACGCTTGGCTCCTGAAGAGGTAGAAGTCAACTGGTTCAATGTGTCTCAAAGAGTTTCGGATATTCTTCTGGCTGCCACGAAACCAGCCACTAGGAAAACTTACACAGCCAAATGGAAGCGTTTCTCGCTCTGGTGTGCAAAGTCGTCTTTGAATCCTTTTTCCTGCCCACCAGATAAAGTTCTGGAGTACCTCTTAGACCTCTCAAATTCAGGCCTACAGTCCTCTACAGTCAAAGTTCACCTTAGTGCCATTTCAGCATATCATGAGCTGATTTTTTCCTTATCTCTGGCTCAGTTACCTGTGGTTAAGAGATTTCTTAAAGGAATTCGGCATACCAGACCTCCTACAAGACATCCAGTTGCAGCCTGGGACATCAATCTTGTGCTAGATATGCTCACTCGGAAACCTTTCGAACCTCTGGCTACCTGTGAGCTAAAATTTCTCACCTGGAAGACTGCCTTCCTAGTGGCCATTACCTCAGCCTGCAGGGTCTCTGAGATACGTGCCCTAGTCACAGACCCTCCGTATACTGTGTTCCATAGGGACAAAGTAGTTCTTAATACTCATCCTAAATTTCTTCCTAAGGTTGTGTCAGAATTTCATCTAAACCAACCTTTGGTCCTTCCTCTTACTTTGCGAACTTCCAAAATGAAGGAGCATTCTCTTCATTCTTTGGACGTTAAGAGGGCCTTGCGTTTCTATCTGGATAGAACCAAGGACTTATAAGCCCAGCAACTGTTGTTTCCTTCGAGACCCGGCTGGGTCAACATGTCGCTATCAGATGTATCTCAGCATGGCTAGTGGCATGCCATCGCCACTGCTATTCCATGGCGCAGGTTAAGTTGGAGGGTAGGGTTTACTCTCACTCTACTAGAGCGGTCGCGGCATCCCTAGCGGAAATTCGCAACGTGCCCATTGCAGATATTTGCAACGCGGCCACCTGGAGCTCAGTGCATACTTTTGTTAAACATTATGCACTAGATGTCCATGCCAGACACCATTCTTCCTTTGGCAGAGCCATACTTAATGGACTTCTGTCTTAGAAATGTGAGCTCTTGGTCTCTCCTGCCGCCCTCTCGGGGGATTATTAGCTCGGTACTCTCCCAATAGTGTGAATGAGTGGTGGAGACTTATGTCCAGGAAGATATAGAAAATTACATACTACACGTAATTCTTGATCTTCTTGGATGAGTCTCCACCACTCATTCACACGCCCACCCTCCATCCCCCGAGCTCACCCGTGTTGTTGGTCTTCACTCCCTCAAATCTTAAGGCTGTGAAGACTTCTTTGTTGACCCTTCTTATACGGGTCGTCCGGACTATCTTATGTCCGGTTTTTAGGTTAGGCTATCCTTGTAGGTTAGTTAAGCTGCACCTCCTTGGTAAAAAAGGTACTGAGGCGGTTGGAGGGTCGACGCCGAGATAGTCATTACAGCGCGAGCTGAGGCTCGTGGTGCCGTGCCTTGCAGCGCCATCTCTGGTGCCGACCCGCCAGCAAAAAGTTTGCTCCCGATGGGTCCTAGTGCCTCCGGCGCAGATCTCAATAGTGTGAATGAGTGGTGGAGACTCGTCCAAGAAGATCAAGAATTACAGTAGGTACGTAATTTTCATTTTCCCCTTGTGATGCCGACAACTCAGGTTTGGGAACGGACCCAGGAGTCAGAGGGCTGGCCGGGGGGGGGAGAAGGATCGAACATCCTGTGGACTGCTTTCCATCTCCGGGGGGGAGGGGAGAAGAGTGTCCAGTGCTTTCTGGACCCCTGGATGTAAGTACTGCAGTTGTGACTAAAAGTACCACAAACTGTGCAAAATGTCAGATATGCATCAAGGTGTATGAAAATAAGACATCCTGAGGTATTTGCATGGATGCAGCACGTGTCCAAAATACGTACACTAGCATCCAGCATTTTAAAATTCCCAACCCAAGAATACAAAGCAAAACATAACAATTAAAATATACAACTATTCGGGGAAGGCTTGCCTCTGCAGAAGTTTTGTCGCTTATTCTTTTAAGAGCCAAGAGAAGTAGACAGTTGGATATTCCTAGGCAAAGAGCTCCACGGGACAGGGTCTGCAACCAGAAATGAACAATTGCCTACCGACTTTAAACAAAAAGAAGTTACCCTTAAAATCCCCTGTTTTATAGACCTTGTCACCTTCCTGGGCATGTAGGAGATGACAGAGATAGTGGAGGCCCAGATCATTTAGGGCTTTTAAGGTGAACAAAAGAACCTTATAGTCAGTTCAGCATTAAACAGCTAGCCAGCTCACAGTGCATAGTGAAGACGTAATATGGTTTGAATTCCAAACACAGATAAGAAGCTTCACTGCCACATTCTAGACAAGCTACAGGCAAAACACCTGACCACCGGGTAAACCACTGTAGATCGAATTACAGTATAAATCATGCCCTCATTCTTAGCCAGTCAGGACTGTTTATTTCTAAACAGTCCCAGCACTCTCCCAAAAATGCACTCTTACAACTATAACAGACACCGTAACTGTCCACATAAGGCCTGCACAGAGCCAGCCCACCTGTGCAGCAGTAGCGCTAACACCTGCGGCACTGACAACCCATGTTCAGGAGCAAATGTGGTGGGTCAGAGGGTCGGCTGGGTGGAGGTGTGGTGAGCATCCCACAGACAGCTCTCCTTCTCTGGCGGGGAGGGTTGTGGCTCCTCAGCAAGTCAGTGACACCAAGTGGAGGCTGGGTGTGCAACAGCCTGGGCCACTCTTCAGTAGGGAGGCATCGGCAGATGTCTGTAGGTCAGATGTGGGAGTGCACCCAACCTGCACTGATGTCATTGCACATCCGCACCTTTGAGAAACCTATGCAGAAACAAACCTGGGCTGGCAGCACAGTGACACCCTGGACCACCACCCGAATGATGCCCCGGACACAAGCCTTGACTAGGGCCTCTGGTGGATCTCGGTCTCTGTCCTCCCCCCGGTGGAGCCCCACTGCAGGGGGCAAGTTGCATGCCTCCCCAGTCTGGGCAGCCTGAGAAGGGATGCCAGGTGTGAGGTTTAGGCACTGAGAGGGGGTAAATCCCACGGCCATACCTAGGAGCAAAAAGAAAGTTAAAAAAAAAAAGGGAAGGAATGCGCAAGTGTACAGAGAACAGCAGAGTCAAGCAACAGGTGCTGCCCGGCAATATCATTTTTTTTAACTTATATTTTATTAAAATTTGCTTCAAACAACACAAGCACCAACAACAGGTAAAATCATCAAGCATAATAGTGCAGAACATTATTGTTACAGAACATATTCTTTATATCCCTGTCCTTGGTACATCATCTTTTTCTTTTTTTTTTTTTTTTAGTTATTTAATCAGGAGTAGCACACTAAGCTGAAAGCTTTTTTACAGGTGTGACCTGGGAGCACAGGGAAGTTAAGTGACTTGCTCAGGGTCACACAGTATGCAAGTGAAAGCTGTGGGATTCAAACCCAGGTCTGGTCTACTGGATGTCACCAGACTTGCAGCTCAGAACCTTAAACCACTGTGCTATACTGCCTCCCGAACAGTTCAGAAGTCAATGAGCACTTAGTTGGACTCATGCCCCACATCTGGGGGGAGGTAGCTAAATAAAAAAAAAAAAAATATATATATATATATATAATATATGAGTGTGAAAGTTGATTGTCATCATGAGTAGCGAATATAATTACTTCACTGTGTACCCTTTCTAAGGCAATACATTCTCTTGTAGCCTGTATAGGAGTACCTCAGATTAATAAAGCATGTTGTAAGGTCCAGCAGACAAAATGTATTTGCAATATAGAGTAATGTAAATAGAACCCCAGAGAGGTACTCTAAATAAAAATCAAATACTGTTGTCAGGAACTAAGAACATTTGGAACTAATTTTTATAACACCAAAACCTGACCATAAAATCAATCATATATAGTTGATATAGTTGAATCGGCAACAAGACTTAGCAAACAGTGTGCAAATATGGTACCAAAATAATATCAACTGGCCTGTCAGATTTTGAGTAGTCTTAAGTGAACTATGTAATAGAAGTTCATTCCATTTGCAGCATGGGCAGGGAAAGCTGCCCCAACAGTTCATAAGTCAGTGAGCACTTAGTTGTACTCATGCCCCACAGCCTTCTTCCTCGTGTGACAACACTATGTCAAAAGGGCACTGAACAGAACGCAAGACAAAGGAGTTGGAGAAACAAAATATAAAATGCACCATACCAGGCACCATGTTATTCCCACATATAAAAAAAGTTCCAAAATAAAGTCATTGTCCATGTCTCAGCCTAGAAACCCCCAGGCTGCTCAGAAAATGTCCTTTTCAATTGCTTATTACCACATTTTACCAGCTGTCCAAGCTCTTTAACCCCAACTGAAGCTTTAAGAGAGTACTGTACCTTACTTGCCATCTATTTTTTGTAAGTTTTTTATTAGGCTTTCAAAAAAAATATACACAAAACCATAGGAAATAACAGTGAAAATCACAAATATTTTAAATAACTCCTTAAGGCATATTACACTAAAAAGTCCATGAATCTGTCCTGGACTTCTCCCCTTGGGTGGGAAAGTCTTTCTCAGTTTTGCTCTAAAGCTTAGTTGACTCCAGAAGGTCAGAGTACTGGAACACCTTTCCAGCACAAATTACCTTCAGACTGGCAGGCATTAACATCAGATGATGAATACTCAGTTGGAGCCATGTCCGATCCCATCGAAATGTTTACGCCATTGGCGTGTTGTATAACTCAGGTCTGGGAATACAAGCATATTCATTCTTACCCCAGAAATCCACTAATATTAACTTCAGCAGTGTCCCTTTAAGGCAGCACTGCCCCAGAGCAAAACAGAACAATATGCAAATGATGGAACAATTTGCCTCATGCCTTTTTTTCAAAAGCTGCCCAGCTAACTGCCAAAGTTCTAACACCTCAGATTTTTTCTCTCCGCCTGCAAATCAAGATGCCCTGGAGATTCCTCTCTCACATATTTGTTCCTGATGTGCTATTTTCATCAAATACTTAAGTATTTTTTTATTTCTTTTCAGTTGCTGCCTAGTTTATTGTTTTTAGTTGTAAATTACCTTATTTTAGTGTATATTAGTTAGTTTATCGGTTCCTCTCAGTTTACCTGAACCAGGGAGGAACCAAGGGGTTGTTTACTTTAAAATCGGAACCTTTATTACTGTTCCGTTTGCTTTTTAGTAACTTTTCTTTTAAAAATCCTATATTTTAACCGAGTTATCAGTTTCTTTTTCCCCGGTTCCAGGTTTCCGAACCAACTGCAACTGAGAGGTTTTAAATTTTTTCTCGGTTCCTGAACCAACCTCAACCTACAACTTTACTCTTTATTTAACAGTTTGTGGTTCCTGTTTTCTTGAACTCTTTTAAAATGTCAGAAAAGCCAAAGAGGAAAACAGGACCCCTGGGGTTTAAGAATTGTATAAAATGTGCAGAGGTGTTTGCCAAGGCAGATAAGCATAACCTACTGTATGTGTCGTCTGCTTTGGTCAACAACACCTCACTATTGATTATGATATTTGCAAGTCTTTTCCCCTAAAGGCACTTGAAAAACATCAGGAAAAGCTGCAAAAAAGACTTGAAAATTATGCCATGGGCTCTGACCAGTCCATTCCCTTAAAAACTGTGGCTGGAACTGCTAAAGCCTCTCATACCACCTCTAATACTGGTGAATACTCTAGCAAAAGAGACATTGAACCGGCTGACTTCCCGGTGCCTGACAAAAGATTAAGAAAGACAAAGCACACTGAGACCCCTGCGGGAAAGCAACAGGGGACCCCTCAAGTGCCTGCTTCTACACCTTCACCTGCTGACATTGAATAGGCTATACAAGTGCTTCAGGTTCTGCAGGGCTTGATATCCCCTCAGCCACCTGTGTTTGAGCCTCAACAGGGCAAACATCTGTCTCTGTTTACCCTCCATTCATGGAACAAATGGAGTATGAGGAACAAGAAGAGTTTGAGGCAGAAGAGGGAACTGAACCTGAAGTCTCTCTTGAACAGGAGTTTGGTTCACTCCCCCAGACATACTGAGGATTATTCCTCACATTTTTTTTTTTTTTGTGAGGAAAATGGTTGAAACCTTGGATCTTGTCACCACTGAGGAGGAGCAAAATGAGGAGGCAGCTGAATATATGCAGTTAATGGGGATGACACCCACTAAAAAACTCTTGCTTCCCTTATGTAAATTCTTTAGGAAGGACATTATGGCCATATGGCAAGCACCTAATACTGCTCCTCCTATTGACAAAAAGTGTGACAAAATGTACCAGCTTGACAAGACAGGTGCTGAGTTTCTTTTCACTCACCCCGACCATAAGGGTATTGTCCAGCAGCCAGCATGTGTAAAGGCTAAGGTGCCTCTGGCCTCACACCTACCTGAGAAGGATTCAAGCAAAATTGATACCATGGCAAAAAGGGGCAACCTGTCTGCTTCATTAGCAATTAGACAGGCCAATTACCAGGCATATGCAGCCCACTACCAAAAGACCCTGTGGCAATCTCTACTGGACATCTTAGAAAAGAATCTTTCTAACAGTTCCAGACCTGGTTGAAACTTCCAGAATGGGTTGGGAATCTTCAAAATACCAACTTCAAATGGCAGCTGATATCAGTGGTACTGCTGCTAGATGGATGGCTGGTACAATAGCCCTCAGGAGGTTTGCTTGGCTCAGGGCAACTTACCTGACGCAGGACACCCAGGTTAAGGCCATGGATTTCCGTGTGGAAAACAACTCACTATTTGGTGAGCAAACTGAAGCCTACCTGAAAAAGGTGGATGCGTATAAAACCACCTTCAGAAGCACAGCTAAGAAGAAACCCTCCTCTTCTTCTTCTAAGCCTGATGGAAGGGGAGGTAAGGGTAGGACCTCGTACAACAGGCCTTTTCTTCAGGCCCAGGCTGTCCCACAGCAGCCGCAGTACCATCCCTACAGTGGTAGGGGTAGAGGGGGTTCCAGGTGAGGCTCCCAGGCTGGACAAGCCCAACCACAACCAGAGCAAAACCTCTAACTTGATTTCTCAGGCCCTCCCAAGTATCTGTAAGGGGCAGTGGGACTCGCTATTTTGACACCTGGTAACTCCAGGTTCAGAATGGTCATGTTGGCAATAATTCTAGCAACATTACAAAAAAAGCTAACCTCCTTAGGCATGAAGGACACATACTTCCTCATTCCCATAGGGAATCTCTCAGGAAGTACCTAAGGTTCAGTTTCCCTTCAGATCACTACCAGTTTCCAGCACTCCCCTTTGGTCAGTCGGTGTGGCTCACCAAAGAAAACTTGGTGTATCAGTTTTCCGTATCTGGATGACTGGCTAGTTGTGGGACAGTTTCCCCAGCAGGTAAAGGATCACTTGCAGGTAACACAGGACTTCTACATTCCCTGGAGTTCCTGATAGTTGTAAAAAAAAAAGTCAGTCCTGATCCCTGTGCAGTCTCTGCAGTTCATAGGCAAACTGAACACCACTGTGGGAAAAACTTACCTGCCTCTGAAAATGGTAAGCAACATTCTGCAGCTGACACCATAAACAGCAGCAGCACCTACAACCCCTGGGCCACCTGGCTTCAGCAACAGGTACAGCCTTGGGCCCCAGATTTCAGATGAGGGACATACAGTTCCTCTGAGCCCACTGGTGCTAGAGAGGAGACCTATTTTCAGAGTCAATCCCAGTAACAAAAGAGTTACTTCAGGCACTTCAGTGGTGGATGGAAGGAGACGACCTCAAAAATAAGTTTTCCCCTTTCGGCAGGAGTCTCCATCTGTGATTCTTACGACAGATACATATTTACTGATGTGGTGGGTTGCCCATCTAGGAGAGCACATCACTCACAGTCTTAGGAGTCACTCCAGCACGTAAACCAGCTGGAACTGAGAGCAGGGTTTCTAGCCCTGCAAACCTTTGCCCCCCGACTTAGGGAAGGTGGTACAAGTCAGAACAGACAATACCACCACAAAGTACTACATCAACAAACAAGGAGAGACAAGGTCCACTCCTTGCTTCACACAGGTGATGAACATATGGAGTCTGACCTACTCCCCCAGTGCCTCTCTGCAAGTTACCCATCTGCCAGGAAAAGAGAGCACCTAGCAGGGATAAATCAGGCTCATCATGAATGGGTCCTGAACAAATAGGTGCTGGTTATAGTACCACCAGACAGGGGCACAGTACCCCTGGATGCTCTGATTTTGGATGGGTTAGGGAGGCATTTATGTGCCTTCCCTCCTTTTCCTGTGTTATTCAGGGTATTCATCAAACTCAGATCTCAGCCAGCAGCAATGGGTCTATTAGTACCGGACTGTGCCAGACAGCCATGGTACTCTCTGTAAATCTCCATGTCTGTGGCTAAGCCTGTACACCTCCATCAGAGGCACAACCTGCTGACCTCCTACCGGGGGAGGATCATGTATCCCAGCCTCAGACTCCTCAGTTTCAAGGCTTTGCCCTTGAGGACAGAGGGTATGCAGGTCTGCAATTCTTAGAAAGTTTCCTGGAGGTTGTTAGGGGGATACAGAAAACTTGCTGCTAAAAAAACCTGTGCTGCAAAAAAGGAAAAGGTTTTCAGTTTGGTGTTCTTCCAGGGGTGTGGTACCAACACAGGCAGGTATCCCAGCTTTGTGGGATTACCTAACACACCTGCACTCACTGTGTTTACAGCATTTGACTCTGTAAGTACATTGGCTTCAGAGTCTGTTTACATCTCTGATGGAAAGGAAGCATCCTTAGCATCCAATCCAATCTTCACATGTTTTTTAAAGGTTTGTCCCACCTGTATTCCCCTCACAGTGAACCAGTGCCCGATTAGGACCCAAACACCTGCATTGTTCAGTTCATGCTTTCCTGCTTCGAATCCATAGTTTCATCGGACCCAAAGTGTGTTATTTGGAAAGCGTTTTTTTTTGGTGGTCATCACTTCTGCTTTGATGGATCAGTGAGCTCCAGTCCTTGTGCATGTCAAAGGACTATATCTCTTGTCATGGAGACAAGGTAGTGCTGAGAACAAATGGAAGTTCCTACCCAGGGTCATATCAGACTTCCACCTGAACTAGTCTATTACTTTGACAGTCTTTTCACTGAGCATCCCTGCTCAGGTGAATGCAGACCGCACAGTCTGGATGTAAAAAGAGTCCTGAATTGCCACATAATTCATGCTAAGTATCACAGGCAGGACAGGCAGTTGCACTTCCTGACCTATGGTGATGTGGGCAAAAGAAATTCAGCTTCCAAAAGAACTATCTCTTATGGGATAGTTCAGTGTACACAGTTTTGCTATGCCAAAGTGGGAAAGGAGCCCCATCAGGGCTCAGAGCTCATTCCACAAGGGGTACAGCTGCCACTATAGCAGCTGCTAGGGAGGTGCCTTGTTGGAAATCTGTAAAGCAGCTACTCAGAAGTCTGTCTACACCTTTGCAAAGCATTTCAGCCTGGACACTTGTCCAGTAGTGATGCCAGGTTGGCACAGCAGTTCTGCAGAGTCCCTTTACTAAATAAGTTCTGTGCCCACCTCCAAAGGTACTGCTTCGTAGACTACAGAAGTTAATAATATTAGTGGATTCCTGGGGTAAGAAGAAATAATTATTCACCATAGTAATCTTCTTTCTTCCAGGGGATCCACTAATATTATTAACTTTCCCACCCTTACCTCCCCTTCTAGAACCAGAGATCTCTACATCCCTGACTGATTAATCAGCTGTAGGGGTGCCAGTTACTGGCATGTTTTCTTTATCTATTTTAGACCTGTTGGGCCTTGTTCCCCCTTCTCAGGTGATTCTGACATTGAATGGGGGTTGTCAATATTGTAGTAGTTGCCCCAGTGTTTTTTTTTTATTAGTGTTAATTAGATTATTATAGTAGTGCCTCTTTGTAGGCTCCGTCCAAATCTGAGGTGTTAGAACACTGGCAGTTAGCTGGGCAGTTTTGGAAAAAATGGCACAAGGCAAATGGTTCCATCATTTGCATATTTTTTGTTTATTTAGTTTTTGTTGACCAGGTAAGTGCACTAGTCAAATCCTGCCTATTTTCAGGCACGACCCGGGGGAGGGGGATACAGATGAATGCCAAGTGACCTTGAATCAGATTAAGCTGTTGGTGGTACTTTTAGTAAATGAGGGAAATTTGGCCAGGACACCAGGGAAATTCCCTACTCTTTTTGATAAGTGCCATGGGATCTTTAACGTCCACCTGAACTACTACCAATCCAGGCAGATGGGACCTCGGTGTTACGTCTCATCTGAAAGACGGCACCTCAGAAGTGCAGCACCCCTCTCATGCTGCACTACAGTGTCATTACTGGGATATTAACCCAAGTGCCAGATGTGGGAACGGAACCCACAGCCCTCTGATCTCCCAGCCTCAGAGGCGAGTGTGCTACCTACTGAGCTATACAGTAGTTATATTTTTTTCCGGGGCAGTATTGCCTTAAAGGGACACTGCAGAAGTTAATAATATTAGTGGATCCCCTGGAAGAAAGAAGATTACTATGGTGAGTAATTATTTCTTTTCTGCCAAGTCAAAGGACACTTTTCCTTTGCTGCCTGTAAAATCATGTCCCTTTTCAGTATGGAACCCAGCACCACCAACAAAGTTCTTTCAGGCACCCCATCCATAGCCTCCTGGCTTCTTCACATGGCATGTTGCAGTAAGTCTTCAGCACGGTAAAGTCAGTCTGCCTCACATTGTAAAATGTTTGGAAGCCACTGTCTTATAAATTGTCATGGCTACTCACCCTCTACATTTTCAACCAAGCCTAGGATGTGAATATGAGATGCACATGCCCCACTCTCAAAATTCTCAAGTCTTTTCCTGTGGAATGAGTTTTCTTTAGTTAAGCCTGTGACTATGGTAAGTGCTTGACCCATTGTCTGTGTCTGCTCCTTTCATCTCCTCATCCAGTGATACAACCTCAGTATCCATAATGCATCCTTGTGGTGTAATACAGTATTCCATTTTCTGTCTAGGCTCTGAACAACTTTAAACAAAGCCATGTCTGAAGGATGGTTTAGGTACACCTCGTCAGTTGCAACTGCCAGTTCCTTGCTGGTGCTGTGGTAGGGTACCGTCAGCTTGGCATCCTAACCTCCTGGTGCTAACTTGTTGCTACAAACCATACTGATGCAGAATTGTAAAATTTTCCAAGTTTGGTATCAGTCCAGTTTGTACCACATGTATTAACAAATCTTGCCCTTTTAAATCGAATTCTAGTTGCATAAACTCTGATTTTTATCGAAATTAAACAAAAGCTCACAGAGTTCCACTGAGTCATGCCCCCAGCCTGGCAATATTTTTTAAATGCAAGAAGAAGCACCTCACAATGGCAGATAGTTGAGAATAAAAAGTGAGTCGACTGTTAAGAGCTACTCCCAGACTGCAAGCTTACTCTATTGCCTCAAGCTGTTTTCCATTAGGTGTGGGGAGCTCAAGGCTGCACCAGGGGATCATCAACTGCTGATCTGATCCTACCAGGAGCCGCTCTGTCTTCCGTGGCTTGAGCGCCAATGAGTTGGATAACATCCAGATGCTGATCTCCTCCAGGCATTGCTCTGATCTCAGCATAGAAGACCTCAAGTATAAAGGTATCATCCGTATAGCAGTGAAACACAATGCCATATGGCCTAGCGATCCCTCCTAGGAGGTTCCATATGTACTGCAAACAACATAACAAAAAGGACAGGCCCTTGAGGGACACCAAAGTCCAGAGCAACCAGACCCAACCAGCAGTTACAGACTGCGACTGACCGCATCTATCCTGAGCGAAATGACTGGAACCACTTGAGAGGGGTACCAATAGTGCCCCATTTGAATGAGTTAAGTCATCAACTAATTCCCATGATCAGCAGCATCAAAAGCATACAACAGATTAAGGATAATAAAGGTTGACACCTCTCTTTGATACCTTGCCAGGTAGAGCTGATCATTGCAGACCCTGAGTGTAGCTGTCTATGTGCTGTATGTCTAATGGAAACCAGATTAAATTAATGGCTCCAAGACATTGATTTACTCCAGATGCTCCACCAGCTGCACTGTTGCCATCTTTTCCACAATATTTGCCAGAAACAGCAGGTTGTAGACAGGTCTATAACTCATAGTGTCATCTGGATCAAGCAAGGGCTTCTTAAGCGGTGGTCTGATGACTGTTTCTTAACAAAGCAGGGAGACAGCCCTCTTGTAGAGAAGCCCTAATTATTGTCATGAACACTGGAGCCCATACTCCCACCTCAGCCTTTAGAAGCTGAGTCAGGCCTGAGTCTAACTTAGAGGTAGTACAGCACATACTGGTGATCACATAAACAATTTCTCTCTCATCAAATTGGCAGACATCAACCCATTAGCTAGCAGTCCATTGTGCTCCCCAACCAAACTACTGTAGCCTAAACCTGTGGGAATGAAAGAAACCTAGTCAGTCTTGACCATAAAGAATGGATTCAGCCATATCATACTTCTTCATGGAGACAGGCTCCCTACCCCATAGACAGTTGGGATGCAAAAGACTGCTCACTGTGAGAAAAGAGCCGACAGCCTTGGCTGCAGTAAGACCAGAGAGGAATTTCCTCCTTTCTTTGTGAACCGCTGCCTGCTAGCTTCATAATTATTCAGGCAACCCTGTCAGAATAAGCCCTAGATTTCCTCCATCTGTGCTAAAAATGTCTACCTTGTACCTTAATAGCTAGTGCTGTATAGTAAGCTGAGTGCGCTTCAGTGGCAGGTAACAAGATAAAAACAAACTGGTACCGAGGAGTCCGGTGCCTCATCCAGAGCACTGTTATAGGCCTTGACTGCAGCAGTGCACCTGCAGTGAAGACATTTAGTTATTTGTTTGTTTGGATTTTGTTAACCGGGTGATCCCGCTAAGACTAGACATCCCTTTTTCAGGAGCATCCCAGATTTATTTTATTTTATTTATTTATTGACTTCTTGGATTCAGACCTTTGAGCTAAAAGCTATTTTAGAAAGGTTCCACATTAAAAAAAAAAAAAAGAAAAGAAAACAGAAGACAAAACAATATAACAAATAACAAGGTGCAGAACAGTAGTTAAGTAAAGCTGTTAGCAGTAAACATAAAATTCAGTCAGTGCTTATCCAGAGCATCCATTGAAATTGTTACAGTATGCTATAATTTAAGGTAACTTGTAAACATTTCAAAATGTAACATTTTGTCAATGCTGTTAACTGAACATCTATCGAGCGGTTAGGGGTGCAGGAGGACTAGAAGGGGGATGGGAAAATAGGAAGCAGAGTAGACCAGAGAAGAATAGGGGCATTTAAGAGCAGCTGATGGTCGGGGGATTGGGAGTTAAATGACTGGAGCAGCTCAGAGGGGGTTATTGGTGTATAAGAGCTGAGTGGGGAGAAGCTGGGGAAGGGTGATAGCCCAAAGGTAAAGAATAGGTTCACATTCCACTAAGGTCAGAAGAAGCCGGGGGTAGAAGGTAAGAAATGACTAGTGCCAGGAGGGAATAAAGGTGAAGTGACAGTATGTAAGTGCTGACTGAGACTGGTTATCCAGGAAGGGGAAAAATTCATTGTGGGCAGATTATATTTAATTACATACAACAGTCAACACAAGAGTCAACAACAGAAATCAGTAGGGAACTTCAAGGTAGGGTTTTCCATGGCATTAACAAGGAAGAAATAGGAACGTTTACAATAAATGGCAAAGATAAATGGGTGACAGTAATTCAGGATAAACAATGGATATGACTGCAACAACAATTAAGTAAGCAGAAGCATTTAACAAGAATAAAGGAGTGTTTGTAACAGAATTGTGTAGCTACCCTGGAGAGGCTGCTAAGGATCCTCATCCTGGACAAGTACACAGATAATACTTCAGAAGTAGAACCCTGAGGGAAGTTTTAAAGGACCTAAAGTTAGAACAGGCCTGTGTACTGGCTGGTAGGTCATTCCATAGCCTAGTGGCCACAGAGGCAAAGGACCTCATGCCAGCAGATGTAGATTTCGGGATCAAGAGGAGTGGGTGGGAGGAGGAGGAGTATCAAAAGTTCTCAGCTGGGCTGTCTGAGAGCCAATAGAGATGTAAGGTGGGGTTGGGGAGTGCACAATTTTATGAGCCAGGCAGAGTGGCAAAGTATATCCTCTTTTCTAGGAGGGGGCAGTTTTGTACAGAGAGCATCTTGCAGTGATGTTCCCTTTTTCCAGCAGCCACTGCAAAGAGAGGTGCACGATGGTAATGGAAATTTTTTGTGTGTGTGTTATTTCTTTATTACCTCTACGTGCTCTACAGTAGCCACTCCTTCGGGCTTGCCAAGGCTGACCTCTGGCCCATCCGTCCTCCGAGCCTCCACTCTTGTAGGGAAGAGAGGCACTCTCTCCATTTTACCAGCTGCTTATGACCAATCAGGTAACAAGTGAACCAAGAGCAGGACAGGTTGTCAAACCCGTGTTTCAAACACCATGAAGTCTTGCTATATTATGACTTAAGGCAGTTAGCCACAGCACTTGAACTGCCCCGGAGAGGAAACAGTTAACTCCAGGGAGACTGGAGTTCTAAAGCACGAGAGCGCTATGCCAAAGCTCTATCTGGCAAGTTTCAAATGAAACTGTCAGATTCTTTACTCCGCTTCACTGAACAGTCGCTCCGGAGATCAGTTCCTTCAGCTCGGTTCATTTCTCGGTTCAAGCGAGTATTTTCAGTTCATTTGAACCGCCAAAAAGTATTTATTTTACCGCATTTCGGTTCAAAGCTCTATCTGGTAAACCGTAAGTACAGGATTTAAAGTCTGTGTGGAAAATTAATTATCGGTTCGGTTTTGAACCGATCGGTTTACTAAAATAAGCATTTCTATTCATATTTTGGGCTTTTTAGAGTGCGGTTCCCGGTTCTTATCGGTTCTAAAAACCCTATACTTTTGGGGTTTTTCAATACCGTGACTGCAGTTAGGAACCGATAAGGGTGTCTTGCCTGCACTGCCATCAAAAGGAAAGTTTTTGGATAGGCTGGCATTATGTCTGAGAAACCCAAAAGAAAAACCGGGCCCACTGGGTTTCAACACTGTGATGTCTGTGGGGAAGCCTTTGCCAGTGCTGACCCACACACCACTTGTGCTTATTGTCTGGGGGCTGACCACCTCCTGTCAGACTGCCAGGTGTGTAAAAATTTCCCTGCAGCCACCCTGGAGAAGAGATTGGGCCGGCTCAGGGAACGAGAGGCCAAAAAGTCCGCTGACCCGGATGGCCAGCCCGGTCCAGCACCCACTGGACTAGAGGGAGTGCCCTCTGACCAGGGCGAGACTTCCTCGGCCAAAAGGAAGGCTGGTTCAGAGGAACCAGTCCCAGTAAAAAAGACAAAGAAATCAGCAGGTCTGGAGTCCAAAATTGTCTCTCCAACTGCTGCAGAGATAGCTAAAGCCATACAGATTGTCCAGTCACTGTCTCAGGGACCTGTCGAACCACCAACAGCTAGCAAAAGGTTGGTTCGTTCAGTTCCAGTGGTTCAAGAGTATGATGTTGAGGAATTTTATGAACCACAGGAGGGGGAGGAGGAATTTGATCATTATGTATGTGGCTGGGAGGGTCTGGACGTGCCCATTGAACCGGACATTTCTCCAGACAGACCTTTAGAATCTCCCCCTATGCTGTCTGAGTCCCCTTCTCATTTTATGTTTTATAAAAAAGTTGCAGAAACCCTCCAGCTTCCTTTAGAAGAGGCTGTGGATGAGCAAGAGGAGCCTGATTATGTAGAAATGATGGATATACCAGAGTCTAGGAGGTTGTCTATTCCTTTGCATAAGTCATTTAGGAAGCAAACAACAAAGATTTAAAAAAATCCTCATTCTGTCCCTCCTGTAGACAAAAAAATGGACAGAAGGTATACTTTGTCAGGCCCTGACACAGACTTCCTCACTGAGCAGTGTAGTCATGTAGGTGTGGTACAAGCTGCAGCCTGTGACAAGGCTAATATTCCCCTGGCCTCACATCCTCCTGATAAGGATTCCAGAAGATTGATGCCAATGGAAAAAAAACAATATATGGCAGCTTCTTTGGGACTCAGGCAGGCAGGCAAATTATATGGCTTATGTGGCTAGATATCAGAAATCTAGATGGGACACAGTATTGCAGTTAGCCAAGCAGGCCCATGGCCAGCTGGCTAGTGAGTTGGAACAGGTGGCTGCTGATGGCATTGAAGCCTCTAAAGTTCAATTTCATACTGCTGTTGATGTTAATGATGTTTCCTCTGGGGTCATGGCCACTTCTGTAGCTTTCCGTGGTTGGCATGGCTCAGATGCACTAATCTGTCCCAAGATACTCAGTCAAAGGCTATGGATTTTCCTGTAGTGGGAAATTCTCTGTTTGGGGAACAAACAGAAAATTATATGAAAAAGATGGATGAATACAGAACTACCTACAAAAGTACCCAGGCCAAGGAGAGGCATGCCACTCCACAAAGGCACGCTCCCAGAGGTAGGGGCAGGCCTTTCCACAGGCCTTTTTACCAATCTCAAGCCTCCTCTGCGTTTGCACAGGGGGTCTTCAGAGAGCAGAGGTAGGCGGGGCACAGTAAACTGTCCCCTCCCCTCAGCCTAAGGCTGTTGCAAGCAGGCACCCTGATGGGGTGCCCAGGGCCGATTCTCCTGTACCAGTGGGGGGCAGGTTGGCTTATTTCAGCCAGAACTGGCTGTCCCTAA
Organism: Neoceratodus forsteri; assembly: GCA_016271365.2. Taxonomy (NCBI): domain Eukaryota; kingdom Metazoa; phylum Chordata; order Ceratodontiformes; family Ceratodontidae; genus Neoceratodus; species Neoceratodus forsteri. The sequence goes on from CM057451.1 coordinate 247,313,569, forward strand.
CTTCAGACAGATGGGTTCTGGAGGTAGTAAGCCAGGGTCTGGTTCTCAGCTTCAAACAGTTTCCAAAGATGAGAGCCAGACATTTTCCACCTGCAAATCCTTCAGAAGCCCTTGCTTTGGAAGCAGAGGTTTCTTCTCTTCTAGACTGCAAAGCAGTGGAAAGGGTCCCTCCTTGCCATCAGGGCAAGGGGCTGTACTCAAGATACTTTCTTACCCCAAAAAAGACAGGAGAATGGCGGCCCATTCTAGATTTAAGGTACCTGAACAAGCATCTTTTGAAACCAAAGTTCAAAATGTTAACTCTGGCAATGATTTTGCCTTCCCTGAGGCCAGGGGACTGGCTAGCTTCCCTGGACCTCAAAGATGCCTATTTTCATGTCCTGATCAGGCCTTCTCACCGAAAGTACCTCAGGTTCGAACTGCCCTCAGGCCACTACCAGTTCAAAGCAATGCCCTTCGGCCTCACCTCTGCTCCAAGGGTATTCACAAAATGTCTAGCAAAGTTAGCCAGGGCATTTCTCCCTTCGGAAAGGGTAGACAGACTCATTGCCTTGGCATCCTCCTTTACCCTGCGGGTCTCTCGACCAGCAAGGCATTTTCTGCAACTCCTAGGGCACATGGCTGCTTCCACAGCTGTTGTGCAAGGAGCAAGATTCCAGATGAGGGACATTCAGTTCCATTTGAAGGCCTATTGGTCTCAAAGGAGGGACTCCCTTACCAAGTTAGTCCCAGTGACCCAAACTTTGATCCTGGCTCTCCAGTGGTGGCAGAATCAAAGCAATCTAACACAAGGGGTTCCCTTCATTCCCGTTTCCCACTCCCTCACCCTCACCATGGATGCCTCCCTGCTAGGGTGGGGGGCTCACTTGGGCGAACTTTCCACTCAGGGAGTGTGGTCCCCTCAGGAATCTCTGCTCCACATCAATCTTTTGGAACTCAGAGCTGTCTTTTAGCTCTTCAGTTTTTTCAGCTTCTGTCCAGAACAAAGTAGTTCAAGTCAGGACAGACAACACCACAACAATGTGGTACATCAACAAGCAAGGGGCACTCGGTCATCAGCCTTGTGCACCAAGCAATGAAGTTGTGGTCTCTGGCTTACTGCCTGAACACCTCCCTGATAGCAGTTCATCTTCCAGGAAAGGACAATGTCCTGGCGGATGCCCTCAGCAGGATTTCTCAGGGCCATCACGAATGGGCTCTGAATCCTCAGGTGCTGGGGTCGGTCTTTGCCAGATGGGGCACCCCTCAGATAGATCTTTTCGCAGCCCCAGACAACCACCAACTTCCTCTATTTTGTTGCAGGCCTCCAGTGCTGGGCTCAGTCCCTCTGGACGCCTTTCTGTTGGATTGGAAGGGGAAGTTCCTATATGCCTTTCACCCCTTCCCTCTTCTCTTCAGGGTATTAGTAAAAATCAGATCTCAGCCCTGCAAAGTGATTCTGATTGCTCCAGATTGGGCCAGACAGCCCTGGTACCCTCTGCTTCTGTCTCTGACAGTCCACCCTGCCCTAGCTTGCCCAGAGTCCACGACTTGCTGGCCTGTGCACAGGGGAGAGTGTGGTATCCGGACCTCAAATCCCTCCATCTCAAGGCTTGGCTCTTGAGGAGTTAGAATTTGCTGATTTACACCTTTCCCAAGGTGTCCTGGAAATTTTAAAGGCTTCAATGAAGCCTTCCACTAGGGCCACTTACAATTCTAAGTGGAAGAGGTTTTCCATCTGGTGTTCTGAGAAACAAATTGTCCCAGAATCTGCTGATTTGCCCATTTTACTGGACTATTTGGTCCATTTAAATTCCTTAGGCCTTAGGCCAGCTACCTTAAAGGTTCATCTGGCAGCTGTCTCTGCTTTTGTATCAGCAGGGAAGCCTGCTTCTCTTTCCTCTCATCCTGTGTTTTCCAAGTTTTTTAAGGGGTTACTTCACACTAACCCTCCTTTTCGGGAACCAGCTCCTGCCTGGGACCTGAATGTTTGCATTGCTCAGTTAATGCAACCCCCCTTTGAGCCTCTGTCTTCAGCAGATCTCAAGTTTCTAACTTGGAAAACTGTTTTCAGTGGCTATCACTTCTGCCAGATGCATAAGTGAATTACAAGCCCTGTCAGTGGAAAAAGATTTTATATCTTTTCACAGAGATAAGGTAGTCCTCAGGACTAACAGAAAGTTTTTGCCTAAAGTGGTTTCAGATTTCCATCTGAACCAATCCATCTCTCTTCCAGTATTTTTCACTGAGCATTCTTCCTCGGGTGAGAGGAGACTGCACAGATTAGACGTCAAAAGAGCTTTAAGCTACTATTTGGAACGCACCAAGGGTCACAGGTTCGAATCCCTCCAACTCTTCCTTACCTATGGCGAGGTTGGCAAAGGGAAACCTGCCACTAAGAGGACAATTGCAAGGTGGATTGTCTCTTGTATCCAATTTTGTTAACAAAAACTAGGTAGAGAACCCCCCTCAGGACTGAGGGCTCACTCCACCAGGGGTACAGCTGCATCTCTAGCGGCTGCTAGAGATATTCCCATTCTGGAAATCTGTCAAGCTGCTACTTAGAAAACAGTTCACACTTTTACCAAGCATTATTCCCTGGATGTCCAGTCCAGGAGAGATGCTCGTTTTGGCACAGCTGTGCTTCAGAGCCTATTTCCTAAGTAGGTTCTGACCCTCCTCCATGGAGGTACTGCTGTGTAATCTGCCTTAAGTCATAATATAGCAAGACTTCATGGTGTTTGAAGAAAAAATTACTCACCTTAGTAATTGCTTTTCTTCTCATGGAGTCTTGCTATATTATGACCACCCCCCCAACCTGCCCCTCTCAGAACTTCTACTTGGGTAGGGGTTGGCAAATTAGTGCAAGCACTGTGTCATGCCATTTTAGTTCTTCCTTTCCCCTTTATTTAGGGTTAGGGAACTAGGTATTTCTGTTTTTTAAGTAATATATGGCCCCCTTCCGGGACTTGAGTCTTTTGGGGAAGGGGGGTCTAATAGTGCTTGTTAGGGGTGAAACTAATAATATTATTATCATTGTTATTATTATTATTGCTCTTGTTGTTGTTGTGTTTGCTGTTGTTATTCCTACTAGTAGGTAGCCACTTGGCTAGTGTAGAGCTTTCACACAGACTTGCTGCTTAGTATTAACCCGTGAAGATCTGACAGTTTCATTTGAAACTTGCCAGATAGAGCTTTAGCATAGCGCTCGCGCTTTAGAACTCAGTCTCCCTGGAGTTAACTGTTTCCTCCGGGCAGTTCAAGTGCTGTGGCTAACTGCCTTAAGTCATAATATAGCAAGACTCCATGAGAAGAAAAGCAATTACTAAGGTGAGTAATTTTTTCTTTGGGGCTGGCCGGTGGTGCTGAGGGTTGAGGCTCTGACGCCACACTGCACATTACACTAGCAACCCGAGTTCAGAGCGAGCTCGTGCCGGGGTCGGCAGGGGGAGGGATTGGATTGAGCGCCTGCTGGGCTGCTCTCCATCGTGGGGGGAGGGTATTGGAGAGTCCAGCGGCCCCTGGTGGAGATGGGGGGCACCACAGACCACTGGGTTGCATGTACACAGTGTGGCCCGATGCTGGCAGGGTGGCCGTGCGCCAGGAAGTTGGGGACATGCACCACGCACAGGAGGGGGGGAGGATGGCATAACAAGAGGGGAAAAAAAGCCTTCTCCTGCTGGATAGGTAACGACTTCCTCCAGTGCTGCGACCACACGCCCAACGCTGGTCTCCCGTCACTGCTTCTTAGATCTCTCCGGGACTGTAGGGTCTATATCCCCGGAGAGTCATAACGTACTTGAAGATGACAGAAGGCACAGTGGGCAGTAGAGCGGTCAGGCCAGTGGGTAAGCCTGAGAGAGTTCAGGTTAGGGGAGAGATAAAGAGAATCTACAAAAAAAAAACAAGGAAAAAAAAAATGTGTTTTTGGAGTTTGAGGAGGAGCAACTTGTGATTGACCAAGTCAAAAGCCTTAGTCAAATCTACCAAAACTGCTTTAGTTGCTCTTTTAGGCTCCAGGGCCTCAAATATGTCGGTTGTCAATCAGGCTAAGGCAGTGTTAGTTTTATGGTTCTTGTAAAAGCCATGTTGGGCAGCAGTAGCCAGAGAGTGTGCTTCAACGTACTCTTGGATCTGAGTGAAGATCAAGCTCTTTAGGATTTTAGATAGGGTATATAGTATGGAGACTGGTTGGTAGTTTTCAACAGGTGACCTAGTACCACCTTTGTGTATGGGGACTACATGGGCAACCTTCCAGTCACTTGAAAGCTCGCCGTGCAGTAGGAACATGTTAAATAAAGTGGTTATGGGTCTGAGATATCCATAAGGCCTAGAAATCTACCAGGATTCAGGTCTTGTTTTGTATGAAATTGTTTATTACTTCAGGCAGTGATTTAGTAATTGTTACAGAGCAAATCCATAGAGAAGGTACCAGTCACAAAAAAGAGAGAAGGGTTTTATTAAAGATACAGTGGAGCCAGCCGTTATGCAATGCAGTAACTTGCAGCAAAAGACATGTCACACAGTACTGCATGCCAAAAAGGGCTTAATTGCCATTATACAATGGCAAGAAGGAGTCTTGGACTGTGATTGGTCAGTTTGGGACTGGACCCATGGCATTATCCCAGCATAACGCCACAGATCTAGTCTCATCAATATGGTTGTTACAGCTACTCTCTTTTTTTGCATCTCCTCTTAAGAAACAAAAATATTTTTCCACACTAATAAAAACATTCTTTAAAATTATTTTTTTATTTTATATATAACAACAAGCCATTGTATAATAGGAATAATGCGGCCTACGGCCTCATGCTCGACCCCCCAGGCGTGCGTTATCCCAGCATGACACATACCCTGGAGTGCATTATTCCTTTATTGATTAAGACTGCAGTATACTGTAGCACTGTGTGATTTACTGCAGCATTACTGCATTGCATCCTGACTGGTGCTGCTGTATTTCTGATCCTAAATAATCAGGAGGTTTCTGATCTATTTTGGACCTAAGGTGTCTGAATCATTACAATGGCAAAAAACTAAATCCAAGTTGATTTATTTTGCTTTTCTGTTACCTCTTCTAAATCAGGAAGATTTGTTATGTGCCTTGGATATGCAAAATTCTTACCTGCATATCCTGTTTTGAAAGTGTCATATAAAGGTTTCTTCACTCTAAGGTAATGTAGAAGACGACCACTACCAATACGGTGTCTTGCCCTTCTACTTGTATGTTGCACCGTGAGTTTTCACAGAAGGCATTTCAGGTCTGGTTGCTCATCTCTGCTTGCATGGTATTTATGTCAACTCATACCTAGACAGAGGCCGTCAAGGCCTTGTCAGAACATTGGCAGACTGGACAGTGACCAGCCAGTTTCATAGTGCCAGCTGGCCTGTGCATAGAGGTCACAGGTGTGAGTTTGTTGGGCCGCACCTGTTAGTAGTCTACAGGCCTTGTTGAGAGAAACTGAGATCCTGCGGAGGGCACTTGTTGAGGCAGAGCCATAGATGGCAAGGCCGTAGTCAATGATAGAGGTGACAGAGCTGTAGATGGCTAGTTTAAGGGCATCCGCAGGCATACAGTGCTTGTGTTTGTGTAGTAGTCCAATCCGTATATTGGCGGTCTTGGCAGCAGTGTCAGTATGCCGAGTGTAGGAGAGGGTACTATCCAGGGTAATACCAAGGTACTTGAACTCCTTGACATGTTCGAGTGGGTTCCCAGCGTGGTTCTTGATGGTGAGGGACAGAGAGTTGTGCCTGCTCCATCGGTTACAGAAGGACATGGCTTTAGTCTTGCTGTGGTTCAGGACAAGTTTATGAGAATTGAACCAATCTTTGATGCACTTGAAGTCGAGCTGCAGCTGGGATTCAAGGACTGTAATGTCATGGTGGCTGGAAAACAGGACTGCATCATCTGCGTATAGTAATATTTTTTGGTGGCAGGCACTGGGGAGATTGTTGATGAAGAGGGAGAAGAGTAGAGGGCCCAGAATAGACCCCTGGGAAACTCCGGAGTGGACCGGTTTCTCATCTGAAGAGATCCCTGTAATCCTTACGTGTTGGATCCGATTATCAAGGTAGCTGGTGAACCTTGGAAGGGCATCGCTGGAGATCCCAATGGAGGACAGTTGCTTGAGCAGTAGGGGGTGGTTAACTGTGTCGAATGCCTTGGTAAGGTCTATAAATACTGCCCTACAATTCCCTTTGTCCAAAGCGGTATAGATGAAGGTTGTAAATTCCAGTAGTGCAGTGGTGGTGCTGTGCCCTTTCTGAAGCCATGCTGCTCTGGGCACTGTACATTGTACTTATCCAGGAATTCAACTAGTTGGTCCGACACTATTCACTCCAGCGCTTTAGATAGTGGGGGGAAGAGTGAGATAGGTCTGTAATTGGTGTGCAGCATCCTATTTCCGCTTTTGTGAACCGGTGTGACAGTGGCTTTCCTCCAGAGAGAGGGGAAATGGCCCAATCTAAGCAAGAGATTGAAGATCTTTGTAAATGGTTCTAAGATTTCATCAAGGACTTGTGTCAGCAGTTTCAGGTCAAGGGAGTCACCACTGTACCCTTGTTTGCCGATTGCCTTTTGAATGTATTTTCTAGCTACTTGTGGTGGGACCTCCTTAAAAAAAAAAATTGGGGGTTGTACGTTCTAGTTGGGGGGTAACTTGGGAGGAGGTAAGTTTAACTCTGCATCAAGTTTTTATTCCCCTGAGTATATTAATGAAACACTAAAACATAAACTAACAGTTTGAGTCCAAAGAATTTATATGCTGCAACCTAGCAGTTAGTGACTGGAGTGAAGAAAACCAGTGGCGCATAAAGCATACCTTACAAGAGCAAATAAAGAAAAGCAGGATTGCTAGAGACTTGGATGGTGGATGATATGCCACTGTTATTACCTGGATATACAGGTTACATAATTCCAACTATAAAGAAAATGGAAGCGCTACAGCTGGCTTGGCAACATTTATAAAAACCTCACTGAATACTAAGGCTATTCAATTAGAAACTCAACCAAATGTCATTCAACCATTGAAACTGATGAACAGAGACATAAATATTATTTTGGTCAATGTCTACGCTCCTCTCACCTCCAACTCAATGGAAAATGAGCACAAACGGGATCAGATTAAAATCTTCATAGAAAAATATTAGAAGGAAACGATCAATATCCGGGTATCATATTAGAAGATTTTAATGCCAGGATTTCCCAAAAGAAGAATCTTCCTATGGACCAAGATGATTTTGCGAATGCAGTTAATTTTATTAACCCTAATTTAAATTGCATTTGCAACACTAAAGATAAAATCACTAATAAACGGAAAAATATTAACAGAAAAGATGGATAACCTAAATTTGTGTCTTTTAAATGGGAGAACATTAGGTAACTGAGATTGGGAATTTATGTTTATTGGGTCAAAATGCTCTTCTATAGACTATAATTGATCTTGTGTGGGTGAATATGGAAACAGCTGGGATGGTACAAGATCTGAAGGTCATCATACGCTCAGAGTCAACCCATTTTCCAATATTAACTAGTTGGCTGATAAAAACCTCTGAGAGTAAACCTCAGAGAACTCTACCTTTATCACAGCCTCTGGAAATAAATTCAAGAAGAATAAAATGGCATCCAGTAGCTCTAGACAGACTCACGGAAATATTAAGTTCTGATTATCTTAATACTCTAAGAGATGACATAAACTCTAGCCCAAATTTTCAAAATGTAATAACTAAATGGAAGGATATTATACAATATATCAGACCTTTTTTTAACAAAATAATCTAAAAACTAATGTTAAAAAATCATGGTTCAATAATAAGTGTAAGAAGGCTAAAAACAAACTTAATAGATTAATTTGTCATCACAAGAAACATACTAAAATAAATAAAATAAATAAGGCAAGACAGAGTTATAAAAACATTTTAGAAGAAGAAGAAGAAAAAAAGAACCAAACTATCATGAGGAACAAACTAAGGATGACCATCGTAAAAAAGATGTAAAACAGTTCTGGCTTTTAGTTAGTCAAGGTCACAATCAATGCTCCTTATAGGTCAATCAGTTTGCTTGATGCCTCACAGAAGATATTCATAAGAAGATTGCTAAACCATTTACAATGGTCTAATAAATAAATATCATCAGCGACTTCCAAAATGGTTTTAGAACCAGATGTTTGACTGTGCATCTTCCTGCCAGAGTGCCTATTGCCATTGTGCTGGCCTGGTAGGTGAGCTGTGTGGGTTTGCAACCCCGGACTATCTGACTGCTGCTTTTGCCTGAATTTACTCTGCTGGATCTGCTAAGCAAGCTGTGGTTTGGAGTGCACAGTACAAGTTCTGAGACCCCGGATGATCTGACTGCCGTTTCTGCTTGAATTTACTTCGCTGGACCTGGCTCTGGCTCTGGGAGCGTTTCCTTTGTACTGAACAGCTTTTTCCGATTTTGGTTTGCGTTTAGCACTGGTAAGAGCAGTGCTGGGCGGTTCGGAGACATCATCCGAGTCCCAGCCAGGTGAGTACGAGCCTCCATGTGTATCTAATCTGTATTGCTGCAAGTGTTTACCCCAGTGCAGGTGAGAGCAGTTCTGGGGAAAAAAAAAAACTTTCTGAATAACGTCTCTTCTAAAATCCCCTCCATTCCATAAAATTCTACAGCTTTGCAGTATAGAACTGTATTAACATCTCGGGAGTGTGGTGGTGAGAGCACAGCTCCAAATCAGGGACTTTCCTCAGATTTGGTAGGAGCTTTACTGCGGACCCTGTTGCTTACTGCAGAGACTGTGAAGGATTTACTTTTGGTGACTGTATTAGCATTTGTAACCCCTAGATGGCGCTATCCCAGGGGCTACTACCCCTGCCTGATTTGCCACTAACAGGTTGAGGGGCCTGGATCCAATGGCGGGTGCCTCCACCCAGAGGTCAGGGTTTGCAATAGTTAAACTTACTTGGTCACAGTCCTCTGGGACACTGCAACCCCCCTTTCTTCCCACTAGTGGCCCACACAATATATCAGAATTACCTTCACAGTATACACTTACCCCCAGGGCTGGTTCAGGCACTGGGACCTCCTGTAAAATAAGATACAGTGCAACAATCACAGTACAATACTTTAACATAGACAAATACCTCAGGCAGTATAACTTTGCTGAAACAAGCAGCTCTGATTTATTTAGGGGGAATATAACAAGGACAGGGGGAAATCAGGTTAATTAGCTTATACTTTACTCATCTACCTATGGCTCTGTGCACAGGCCTATCCCTACCAGTTACTGTCCCTGGGTACCCAAGTATTAGTGGCTAGTCCAAACCGTGGCAGCTGGTAGGGGCACTTTCCCACAGAGAAAAGAAAAATTAGTTTAAACAGTCAGCAGTACAGTGATTCCATTTGGATTCAATGTGGCAATTCAACAGGGAGCGACCCTGAATTAGTACTCACGACCTCCAAACAAGATAGGGTCCTTCAATGTCAGCAGGGCTACTCTTGAGCTCCACGAGACTCCTCACACATTTATATGGCAAACTGCAACAGGCAAAAGTCCTTTAATGGCAGCAGGATTCACTTGAGCTAACCGAGCCTCCTCACACATTTATATGGTGAACAGTAACAGGCAAAAGTCCTTTAATGGCAGCAGGATTCACTTAAGGTACACAAGCCTCTTCACACAGTTATATGGTAAAACAGAAAGTACTATATCAGGCAGGCTACTTCTCTATCCCCGATCGCAATTACTGCACAATACCCCGGGAGAACACACAGCAGATTCAGTTCCTGACAGACCGAGTGCAATTCAGCAATTTCTCCAGTCTTCTACAGGGTGAGCCTGGTTTCTACTCTTCAGATATTCTTTGATTCTCTTCACAGGATGGATTCAGTCCTAACAAGCAGTTACACAAGCTGCAGACCGGAACTCTGGGCCTTACACACGTTTCCCGACTAAAACTGCACACTGAAAAAGCACAGGGCTCCTTCCTTCTTCACTGCCAGAGCGGAACTGAAACTCCAACAGACAAAACCGGCACTTCCTTTGAGTTCCTCCCAGTTCTTGACTGGATTGGCTGTCACTCACAATAGACTGCTCCTGTTGGTCCAAAAAGGCCAAGTCTAAACTACATCTCCAGAGTCACTGCCCATACAATCCTCTTGTGGCTGGCTCAGATTATGAGTCAAGTTCTGATTCGTCCAAGGCACCATTTTAGAGCTAGCTTACCCCACACTGATTGGTCCAGTTCAGCAGTTCAAAACCAGAATGGGGAACTAGGCAGACACAGTTCTGACTGCAAAGAAAGCAGGTTAGACAAACTGTAATTTCATTATTACTGTAAATGATTTCTGGCAAACAGTTACATCTTTCAGATAGGTTCCCTTTGCACTCCTAGTGACTGCAAAAATGGAGTGAATTGGCAGCAGCTCGAGTGGTACTCAATCAAAGAAACACACAGTCCCCCATACAAACTAATTATGTCTGCAAGCAGACAGCTCTTAAAGAGACAGTACCAGAGGTTCTAAAAACACTCACTGATAAATGGCTTAAACGCCAAACACCATTCAGGCTTGGAGCATTCAAGCAAGCTCCTGGAAGTCTTTTGGGAACCCCCATTTGCAGGGGGTTACACATTTAAATTACAATGTGTTTTGGACACTGTTCCTGAGAAGATGATTCCATTTTGAACTATGTTTCCATAGCACTATGTCTTGAATTCTCCTAAAAAAAATGTTTTTGGTTAATTTTAGTTTATTATTGTTATTGTTGTATGTTAGAAAGTTTGGGAGGTTTGAGGAGGGAACTGTTTATAGTGTGTGTGTGTTTAGGATAATTTTTGTATTAAGATATATGTGAGATGTTTGTGTTACAAGTCTTTAAATAGTCTTAGTGGATGTTTGGCTACCCCTGTCTGGGTTGGGATAGTTGGGTGTTTTAAAGGCAGTAGTTTTAAGGGGCTCTGGTTAGCACTGGGAATGTGCCAGAGCCTTGGACCCTCTTGTATCGCTTATGCTGCATGATCTCTGCCCCTTTGCTGACCTCCCTATTCCAGCTACAATAGTGAGGCACTGCAGGGAGGTCAGTATTACTAGGGATCATGTAGGTTTGCAGTGGGGTGCAGTGGGCTTGGCAGAGGTGAAAGATATTGAGGTGATTAGGAGCAGGAGATGCCCTAGGGCCAGATGGAACCAAGAGACAGGCCAGATGTGTTTGGTCTCTATCCCCAGGGTTCTTACTGGACCAAGTAGGCAGGTAGTCGGGGGGGGGGGGGGCTGCAGCATCCACTAGTTCCCTTTGGGCTGTGCAGTGCCAGATCTATGAGAAACAAGCCCGCAAGCGGGTTTTAAGAATGCATGGGATAGACATAAAGGAATTCTGGAGGTCAGGGGTAAGGGGCAACAGACTTCCTGGAAAACATAAACTGAACTTACAAACTTAAATGGGCAGACTGGGTGGGCCATAGGCCCTTATCTGCCGACACTGTCTATGTATCTATGTAATTATGGCAGACTTGATTTTTCAGTCAGTCTGGCTTGAATTATAGAGACCTGGTTGGGTGATGACACCGGGCCAGTTTTGGAGGCAACCGTTCCCTCTGGGTACTCTGTGTTGTACTTCCCAAGGAGGGAACGCAGGAGCGGGAGTGTGCCCGTCTGTTTTAGATCCATCTTGGGCTTCACCGTGCACCCAATGGGTTCAACCAGGTCCTTTGAGTGTTTGGCAGTATGTGGGGGTCCAGGTGTGGGCTGCAGGATTCTCCTTGTCTACCGCCCTCCGGAGTTGGGAGGAGATTTTCTGCAGGAGGTTGCGGACTTCTTCGTTAGCAAGGTATTGGAGTCCCCTATATGGTTGATTTTGGGGGACTTCAACTCCTGGATCAATGACGAATCCTCACAATTTGATTATGACCTCCCCCAGTTGATGACATCACTGGGCCTGACACAAGTAGTCACTTCTGCAACCCATCACCATGGCCACTCATTGGACTTGGTTTTCTCACTGGGACTTGAAGTTATGAATCTCAAGACTGATCAGGTCATTTGGTCTGATCATTGCATGGTGAAGTTATGGTTTTGGGCCCCGATAGTCCCTCCCTGTTGAGATGATTAGCTATCGCCCTTTAAGGGATTGTCTCAAGAGGGACTGCTGGTGGTAGCTGATTTATCAAGTGTAAATGCTGCATTTGTGATTGGTATGGACGAGACGGTGGCTGCCTATAATAAGGTGGTATCTGAGGTGATTGATGTCATCACACCGATCTGTATATGGCCCAGATCTTCTCACTTGAGATCCACTTGGTTTGATGGGGATCTCAGGGTGATGAAGATAAGGGGTTGGAATTTGGAGCATTGGTTTTGGAAGACCCATTCAGAGGAGGACAAACTGGCCTTGCATGCTCATTGCCGTGAGGACCAAGGGGCAGTCAACCATAAGAAGGCAGAGTTCCTGTCCAGAGAGATTTCCACAGGGTGGAACAGACCATCTCAGCTCTTTCGGACTGTGGACAGACGTCTTCATCCAGTCTGTCTACAGCCAAAAAAACTTTTTCAACCGCATTATGCAATAAGTTTTTTTTAGTTCTTCTCTGATAGGGTGTCCTCTCTCCGGTCGGGGATCTCGTCAGTGAGGCAAGTTTTACCTCACAGTGGCCAATCTGGTAGGAGGAGAGGCACTCTAATTATCTAGGGGGAGATTAGACCATCGAGGTGATCTCGAAGTTCAGACACACTTGCTGTGAGCTGGACCCAGCCCCGACCTGTTTCTTGATGAGATGTGTCAGGACCATTGGCTTGGTGTTCGTTGGGATTATCTGGTGTTCGTTGTCAGAGGGAGTCTTTCCAGATGCCTTGAAAGAGGCACTGGTGAGGTTTCTCTTGAAGAAGTCATCTCTTGACCCTGATGTCCTGGCGAATTACCGTCCAAACTCCAACCTTCCATTTTTAGGAAAGGTTGATGGAAAAAATAGTGGCACAGCAGCTTGAGGTGCACCTCATGACCTTTAACATCTATGAGCCATTCCAATAGGGTTCCAGGGCTAGGCATAGCACTGAAACGGCATTGGCTTGGGTGCAAAATGACCTCCTCAGAGCAAGAGATAGAGGAGACAGGTTAATTATTGTGCTCCTAGGTCTCTCATCAGCATTTGACACTGTGGATCATGTTGTGCTTCTACATTGCCTTATAGAATATTGTGTACTCACTGGTACTGTCATCAACTAGTTTGAGTCCTGTTTCTCGGGCAGGAATCAATGGGTGGCAATGGGGAATATCTCCTCTTCCCAAAGCTCCTGCCATGTGGAGTGCTTTAGGGTTCGATCTTGTCATCAGTGCTATTTGTGGTGTACATGCTGCCGCTGGGTGAGCTCATTAGGCGTTACAGTTTGGGTTTTTACTGCTATACAGATGATACCTAACTGTATATGTCCTTTGCCCCTGGAACACATGACACCATGGAAGTGCTTAACAACTGCCTGGCTGAGATCAATGACTGGATATACTCCAGTTGGTTGGGACTGAACCCCGACAAGGCAGAGGTCCTAGTGATTGAGCCAGGTCGTGGGTGCGATGGGAGTGCCTCTGGAATGGCTACAGGATTGTTCCTGGGGTACAGTCCATTGATGGCTTACCCTAGGGTGCGAGATCTTGGCATTATCCTGGATGACAGATTGATGCTTGAAGCTCAGGTGTCTTCTGTGGTCCAAAGTGATTTTTACCACTTAAGGAGTATTGTCGGGATTAAACCCCTAGTTCTGCATGAGGACCTGCCGTCACTGGTACATGCCTTTGTTACATCCAGGCTTGATTACTGTAATGCTCTATACTTTGGGGTCGCTGGAGGGACCCTCCATCAGCTGCAGCTGGTGCAGAAAGCAGTGGCCAGGTTACTGAGGGACCTGTCTATGTGACCCCGGTCCAGCGAGCTCTGCACTGGCTGCCTGTCATGTGGAGGATCACCTTCAAGGTGGGCTTGCTCACCTATAAGGCCCTATATGGACTGGGCCTGGGCTACCTGGCTGATCTCCTGAAAACTGCCACCTCAGCTCACTCCTGCCGCTTCTCGACCAGGGGCCTCCTTGTGGTTCCAAGGGCCAGATTAAAAACTTCCGGTGTCCACGCTTTTGATGTCACTGGACTGGCCCTTTGGAACTCTTTTCCCATCTCTGTCAGGGAGGCCCTGATGGTCAAGATGTTTAAGAGGAGTCTAAAGACCTATTTATTCTGCTTGGCCTTCCCAGATGAATTTGACTAACCAGATCAAGTCTAATTTTAACATAATGTATTTTGAAAAACATATTTACTGTTTTAATGTTGTATTATATGTTACATGTGGTTTCTGTTTGTATTTTAATCTTGTACTTACCCTATCTGTTTTTATGTAAGATGCCCAGAGCCTCCAGGATTGGGCACCATACAAATAAATGTGCCTTGCCATGCCTACGTGCTAAACCATCTGAGCTGGAAATACATTAAAATTAAAAAAAATCTAAACTACACTGTTGTTTTGTGGACCTGAAGGCTGCTTTTGAGTGTATCAGTTATTCTCTCCTTTAAAAGAAATTCATACCACATAATACTGACTCTGATTTACTTGATGTACTCATTAGACTTCACCAAGACACATGCCTCAAAGTCTGATATGACCAATCAGGAAGCTTAACATCCCCCATACACACAAATCTTGGAGTTCGATAGGGCTGCCTCCTGGCCCCAATATTATTTAATTTGTAGATGATGTAGTATTAATATCCATTTCATTAATAGGCCTGCAGCATAAATTGAATCACTTTACTAAACAGTGTGAATCAAATAAATTAATAATCAACAAGGATAAAACAAATATGGTAATTTCTGGTAACAGGAAAAACTCAATGCCAACAGTACATATTGATAAAACCAAAATAATCACAGCCAGACACTATGATTATTTTGGAATTAGATACTTGCAAAATTTGTTCTGGTCCCTACACATAAACCTTATGACTCAAAAACTAACATCATCGTTCAATGCCTTCAAAAGATTTTGTACAAAAATAGGAGACAGGAAGACGGAGAAGAAAGACTAATATGAATAAAAACATATACAAGATAAATGTAGGGGATATGTGATAGTAGCCTTTTATATACATGATTTATTTGAATGAGCTATGAGTGACCTCAGATGACCTCACAAGTGGCGAAGCCACGAGTGAGTACTTGAGGGCATGAGCAGCTCATTCAGATAAATCATGTATATAACAAGCTACCGTCAGGTATCTGATTTATGCAACTGGCTTTTTTTGTCTGTCTTGTGTGATTTCTGTTTAAAAAAGTTTTGAATCTTTTGAAATGCTTTTATGTTTAGCTGGGAACTACTTATGAGCAGATCCTTACAATTAGCGGAGTTGTAGGTGTGTGTGTGAATGGGAAGACGTGTGTAGAATTTGATTGGATGTGGCTTGTGAATGAAAGAGATTTGAAAGAGATTTGGTGGATGTGATTGGTTGCACTGAGCACTGGAAAATGACTGTGACTGGATGGTCTTGTGTGTTGGTCATAATGGCATGAGTTTTAGTCGAGGTGGAGGAGCTGATCGTGAAGGACCTCTCATGTGTTGGACAACTCATCGAGGATGTAGCGGCATACTGTGGAACTTGAGAACCTGAATGTTGTGCCTGGAACTACTGCAGGCGATGGATGACTTTGTGGCAGCAGGAGGATATTAGATAGATAGACAGACAGACAGACAGATAGATAGATATTTTATTTATAAAAGCACCCATTTCCAAGGACTCTGGGCACTGTACAATAAAACAAACAACCACATAATAATATACAATAATGTACAATGATATACTTAACATTTCCACCAGGAGCGTGATTAAAATTCATTTATCTATCATTAACAAGTCACTCGTCAGCCAATAAAAGCCTGCTGGAACAAATAGGATTTTAACCCTTTTTAGAGGCTTCCACGGAGGGAGCCTCCCTCACATAAACAGAAAATGAGTTCCACAGGGTAGGCGCGGCCACTGAAAACGCCCTATCACCCGAATGCTGTAACCTCGCCCTGGGAACTCTAAGGAGGCCTCCCCTGGTGGAAGGGGAGTGTCCAGGGCAGATGGTAGGGGACAAGGAGATCTTGCAGATAGACAGGTCCCCAATCATGCAGGGTCTTGTAGGTGAAAAGCCCTACCTTAAAGACAATCCTCCATCTGACCAGCAGCTAGTGCAGTCTGAGGACTGGGTGATATGTTCACATCTCTTTACCCCTGACAATAACCTTGCCACCACGTTCTGCACCAGCTGCAGCCTGTGGAGGTTGCCTCCAAATAACCCTAGGTACAGGGCATTTCAGTAGTCCACCCTGGAAGTGACGAAAGCATGCACCAGCGTGGTCAGGTCCTCAGCCAGGATCAGGGTTCAGATTCGGACGATATTCCTCAGATGGTAAAATCCACTGTTGACCACGGCTGACACCTGCATATCAAGCATCAGGCCATCGTCCAGGATCTCGCCCAAAACCTTCACCCATGTAGACAGGTCAAGGGGAACACCCCCCAACACTAGGCTGGGGGAAGACCCCACACCCCCTCCTCCACCTCAATGACCTAGATCCACCACCAGTACCTCTGTCTTGTCTGGGTTAAGCTTAAGCCAGTTTTGAGTAATCCAGGACTGGATCTCCTCGAGGTAGGTATTTAATACAGAGGCTGACACCTTGATAATGAGGTGCACAGGACAAGTATAGCTGGGTATCATCTGAATAACAGTGAAAACCTAGCCCATACCACCTGATAATGTCCCCCAATGGCAGCATGTACACCGTGAACAACAAGGGCAACAAGACCAATCCCTGCGAAACCCCACAGCACAGAGGCTTTGGGTTAGATGAGGCTAACTCCATCATCAGCCTTTGCACTCTGTCTGTCAGGTATGACCTGAACCAGTTGATGACATTACCGGACAGGCCACACCAGAACCACAGACGGTCGAGCAGCACCTCATGGTCCACGGTGTCAAATGCCGCAGAGAGGTCCAGGAGAACTAGAATGGTACGGGCTATCCTGTCCCTTGCCATCAGGAGATCATTAAGCATCCTCACCAGAGCAGTCTACATACTATGATCTGCATGGAATCCAGACTGGAAAGGCTCATAGGTGGAGGAAGAGGCAGAGGCAGAGGCAAGATGCCTCTCAAGTAGTGGTGGAGACATGTTCAACTTTATTTCTGCCTAAGTTCCGTGTTGTACAGCTGGAGCAGTGGAGATTGAGGTGATGACTGGTCAGTGAGGGAGTAAGTCATTTTCCTGGGAGAATGTGTCAGCTGAATGCTGTTCTGATGCGGGCAGGAGTTTGTTGTTCGACGGAGGACACAGGATATTTAATTATACTACTGTGGGCTCTCGATTTGAATTTAAATTGTCAATACGATGCTTTACCATTATTTTTTTTTTTTTTTGTTTTTTTCTATACGGTGGCATGTTCTGGATGTTATCTATGTGTCACTTTTGATTTATACCCAGGAAGCACATTTGTGTTACTTGGATTTTTTTCCCTGTTGGATTATACCTGTTTTGCTTGTTGGATTGTCAAGGCAGATTAAGGAGACAAAAAAGCTAAGGCAAGCATAATTTTTTTTGTTAAAACTGATTAGGCAGGCTTGAAAACAAAGTACACTATAAACAATCTAAAGATGTACAATATATTGATTTGAAGGGACACATCAAATTAAGTTGCTTATTGTATCTATTCAGCCAAGTTGCTTTTTGTTTTGTTTTTTCTTTCCAAAAATATTGCAGTACCATACAGTTTGTTGCCAACCTTAAATTACTATCAACTTGAAGTTACAAGAATGGGAAATGCTCACACAAGGTCAATTAATTCTATTTATAACATTGGGTTCGTGAGGGAATTGGGTGATTGGGTGTCGGGGCTCAGCTGACAGTACATTAATGCACATTATCAGCACACCCAAGGTGAAGCGGTCCAGCCTGTAGGGGATTATGGGGCAGCACGGTACTCGTTTCAGATGTTGTGACATGAAAGGGAGCAGCAGCCATTTGTAAAGACATCTAAGGCACTGTTCACACTAGGAAGCTTAAAACGGTTTAACTGCCTTAAACCGTTTTAAGGTCCTGGAACATGGTTTGCGTTCACACTGTAACATGGTTAAAGCCATGTTACAATCGTGTTCTAAAACCATGCTAAAACCCTGCTAAGAGGTGGTCTTTAGCACAGTTTTAGATAAACACGGTTGCCTTAAACCGTGTTAACAGCAGTGTGCATGATTCGTGTAGTAACACGAGTTACTGTAAGGCAACCCTTCCAGCAAGAAAATCCATTTCGTCAGCCACAGAATAAAAAAAGTGATACATTACAGGCACCACTGTGCAGTGGAAGAATCCCCGATTCTGCCCATATATTTTTGTCCCAATCGGTTTTGGCGTGCGTTCACAGGTATCCCGTCATGCACTGTGGCACCAACTGAAACCCATAATGCTTTGAGCTGGTGCCGCAGTCATGCCTGGGAACCCCTTCCACCTGGCATGGTTGTCTGAATTGAGTGTGAACGCTCCAACAACCGTGCTATGGACCGATTTATAAAACGTTTTTAGTAACGTTTTATAAATGGTCCCTAGTGTGAACAGGGCCACAGTGACACACACTGCCTCATATAGCATAGCTGTAGTCGCATGCTGTGCAGCTCAGTCCCCACATAGTGTTTACCCTCCTAGCTAGTCCCGATGTGTGACTGCGGTCTCCTTAGCAGGGAAGCTGCTATCCCTCCTGCAGTCTTACATGTCGTAGTGCTCTTGAGTCCCCACCCCTGACCCCTTTTACAGTGCTATCCACAGTGAACATGTTGAAACTATATTCCCATTGCAGCTATGTGTCTTCCACCCACCCAGCACATCTCTGGGCACCAAGCACACAGTCAAACCAGAGTGGGCAGTCACTGGAGAACCTCCTCTCCTTCCCTATGATGTCCACTTCTGGGAGCAGCTGACAGGGCTACTACAGCAATACAAGCAGCGTGAACTACTGACAGCAGGTCGGAGATATACAGGCGGCTTTTATTGTATTTGGTAAAGAGCTCTGACCCACTGTCAGTGTTGTGCACTGCATATGAGCGGCTGACAGGCTGTAACTGCTGTTCCAGCTATGTGGGCAAGAACCTCAGAGAGAGCCGTGTTCGTGGCTCTCCACTTTTTCACCCTTGCATGAAGTCATGCTCTTGAGGTCCCCCCCACCAATCCCTAGTTCCACACAGAATGCTGTGGTAACCTTGTTCTCTGTCACAGCCAGTATGACACAGGACCACATGGGTATAGTGGGGGCGGGGTGGAAAATACTGTCAGTGCCGCATGCTACTAACACATAGACAGCCGCAGCTTACAACAGTGTTCAGTTTCTATACTGTTGTGTGTATGGGGTTCACTGAAGCTGCACATAATGATGGTGAGTGCCAGCTGACAGTGGTGGTCAGAACACGCATAGCGCAACCCATGGAGCATATCTCCATCCCTCGTTGTAGTGCTGACCCACAGTTGGAGAAAGTGTAACATGGCACTTTGTAGCTGGATAGAAGGGTCCAACACAGGCAGCAGTGCTGCTTCTGCAGTTGTTCTATAATGGCCATCAACTTTAACCTGTTTGGCGACCTCACCCTTAATGAGTGGTTGGAAGTGAAGTTTCCCAGTGGCGAAGCTGCACCAAACAGCACGCAGCAGGAAAGTAAGTTAAACAGCAGCACCAATGTTACCATGAGCGGTGGGCGGCACCCAACAGTCAGATACAATACTCTGGTAAACAGTGCAGATTGGCAGATGGTACTACATGGACAAGAAGCACACAGCAGAGCAAATCAGTGCAATGTGCTGACAGAGTCCCTGCAGCAGCCTCAGAAGTGCAAAGAAAAAATAAGCATATGGTTCAGGTCAGCATCAACCACTGACTGAGTGCAGATCCCCATATCTTAAGGCAGGGACACCAAACAAACAGCAGAACAAACGAGAGGCAATTGTTAAAACCTGCTTCCCACAGTACGCAGCTGTCTATGCATCACACAGAAACCTGTACTGTCACAGAAACAAGTGTGGTGACAGAACAGCAGCAGTGACTGGCAGTTGGGTACAGTACAGGATCCCTCCATACAGCCCTTCCTGCAGCAGCCACAGAAGTGTAAAGAAAAGACCAAAAATGTTGTTCAGGTGTTCATGACCCGGTGGCTCACCACGGGTATAAGTATAGTCAGCGATGTGCATGGGAAGATATCGATGACCAGACCTTGGCAAGTGTGGTGACAGTCTGGCAAATGATGACTACCCAACCATAAAGGAGTTCAAAAGTTTGACCACTGGTAATCACACAATGTCATAGTCCAAGAACACAGCAAAGGTTTCCGAATTGCTGAGTGTGACACAACGACCCATACAGCTCATACTGCAGGCAACACATGATGATCCTCACAAAAGAGATAAAGGTCACAGGACTATCAGCAGTGAAACTGGGCAAAGTAGTAGACACGTGAGCATGTCAGCCTCTGAACTAGATGCTCTAGAATGCAAGAATGATAAGCTGAATACTCAAAGAAGCACAGTGTGGGCCATGAAGGAGCTGGAAGACTGGCTCAGCAGCCGAGGCACAACCATAAACTATAAAGATATCCCAGCACAAGAACTTGCTGCACTACCGCAGGAATTTTATAGTACCGTGCATGCGTTCACAGGCAAAAGCTACAGTCAGTTCACTGATTTGCCTGAGAGCTGGCATCAATTGCTTCTTGAATAACACACAGAACAACAGGCAGCTTAATATCGCCACTGACCCTACATTTCAATCAGCTAATACTGTCTTCATCGTGGTTCTAAAGCAAATCTGCAGAGAGGGGCAAGACTGTGTAGCGCACCACCCTGCAATAAGCCAGAGTGATCTGAAGAAATTACGATCATCAGATGCATTATCCCGTACTACTCCAGTGGAACTAGGGAGATGCCTCTGATTTGAGGTGCAGTTGGGTCTCACTCATCATGGCTGAGAAGGAGTGCGGGAGCTAAAATAAGACTTTCCAAGTGATGAAAGACCCTGAAGGTCAGCAGTACTTGACCCTATCATTCAATCCCCACACGAAAAATCACAATAACATTCACAAGCCCAACAGTGAGCAGCAGAGAGGTTTTCCGTTTCTGGACCCAACCAACCCAAACTGCCCAACGTAAGTGTTCAAAGAATATATCAGTCGCTGTCCACCAAATGCCCCTGCATTGTATCTGCACCCCAAAAGAGTAATTCATCCAGATGACCAATACTGGTACATTCTGCAGCCTATGGGGGTGAACTACTTAGACATTCTGATAGCAAACATTTTGGAGGCAGCAGAACTGTCAAAATGGTACACTAATCACTCAGTTAGAAGTACAGCTGTTGATATCCTCTCTGACACTGGTCTTGCAACCCATGAAATAATGAGTGTCACGGGTCACCGTTGTAAAACGAGCCTCCGCAACTATTGGAATGCCTCAAGTGCTGACCGAAAGAAGTGGATCAAACTGCTGAGCTCAGCGGGGACTTCACTCAGCAGTTAGAAGAGTGCAGCAGATGTGACAGGCAAAAGCCAACAAAGTGTGAGCGAAGCAGCAGAATGTGTGACATGAGCTGCGACATGTCCAGGGCTCCAGAGCAAGACATGGACAGCAAGGAAGAACAACTTCCCTGTCCTTCTGTCAACAAGTATGACACCAAATCAGGCCCTGCAATATCTGTGTCAGAACACCCACAAAAACACAGAGAACTGGAAATGTCTGAAAGTAGTGTAGCTGCACCACAACAGGACTTTGTAGTCCCAGGCTTTAACATGAAGAAGTTCAATATTTTTGGGCCTGTTTATTTCCACTACCATGCTAAGTAAATGAGCCTCTGCCACCTCACTGCTGGCCGATGTGAATAAGTAGTGGTTCAGTAAGTTACCCAACCTGTTGTTTAATAAGTAACTGTTACAGTGTGAGAAAGTGACGCTTCTCATGTGAAATCCCTCTGCAAGCTCATGTTTTCAGCTGTTCCTCAATCAGCAACAGTTTCAATGTTCCAAAGTGACTTATGAGTATGTAGTGCCCTACAGGTCATTAGGATCCACACAGCCAACTGTTTCGTATTGATTGTGTCACTATTGTATTCATGTCTACAGTTGTTGTTGCCTGTCTGCCTAGTGACATTTTTAGTTGTTTTGATCCATTTCTGGCCAGTCACAGTGGCTACTGTGTTATAGCAGTGACAGTACACAGGGTCCCTTCAGCTGCACCCTTATTGTTGTGTCACAGTCAGAACACCATTTGTGTGTAACAACGACCTAGGACTGTGTACATGCACCATTCAGCTGCAGTTTGTTTGTTTACGTATGGTTAAAGATGCATTATTTGTAACTGTTAGGAGACATTCTTATACTTTGCATACGTGCGTATAGTTCTGTACCAGGGCCCGTTCAGTCTTTCTGTGATGTCCTCCGACAGTACACTTTATTACTGCCAAAGTGCACAGATTTACATGTTTTTCAAACTGCACCACTTTGTTTACTATGTTTTAACAGGTAGTATTGGTAATGTCGAGACAGTGACATGTATTGTGCAAGTGTGCAGAGGTCAGTTGAATGACAAATTCTGCTCCAGCCTGAACCCTTACTGCATTAACTATCCACACTGTGCGCACCCAATGCTGACATACCATAATACTAGCCAGCAGCCTTACAACCAGAGCAGTGCGACAGGCACAATCCTGACAGCCCATTTGCAGCACCCATTCGAAGAAGTGTTTGGTTATGCTGGAGTGTGTGGATCCACTTCACCGCATGGACTTCATAGCTGTGTCCCTTAAAAGAAGTATAGCAGCTGGCTCCATGCAGGATATGCTTCACTACTGTGAACACTATGCAAAACGGCCACACAGTGCAGTATTGAGAGAGAGAGACCAGTACATATCACCATGAGGGGTACACTGCAACTGTGGTAAGAGTCGCAATCCCAACAGCGATGGCACAGCCACAATGACAACATGGCATGCTACTTGCCATAGCAGTAGACTGTGACAGGCAGAATGGCAAGGTTGGTTTTACAACAGGCAGTCACCGATGTTATTCAACTTCCGCAGTCAGCGTTTCTTTGTGCTTCACTGTGTCCTGGGAGCACTATCGGTGGCATTGGCAGTGGCAGTGTGCTACCGACTGTCAATGCTACGTGCTTGACTGCTATTTAACTTCACTGAATCATACACTGAACTGTATTGCGCTACATCGTTTGTGGAGCCCTGCTAGTCAGTGAAAGCAGAAGGAGGGGTTTGTAGTTCACATCAGCAAGGCTGAGAACTACAAACTCGGAGGAAGCACAAACTGAATTTTTTAAACTACAGATACTGCCCTTCTAAGTACAGCGCCTAGCTGGTTCACTGTACAGCTTTGTATTTAGTGCTTTTAAGCACTTTATTTTAATCGGGTTCTCACAGCTGTTCAGCACTTGCGGGTAACTGGAGCAGTATATATATATAACGCTCTGTGGTGAGCAGGGTGAGCCCGTGCAGGGCGAGTGCGAAGTCACGTGCAAAGACACGTGCGTGTTTAGTGTGTTTGGCGGTTGTCGGTTGAGTTGAGACATTAGTAACAAGCTTATGTTTCCAGGGTACCAATTCAGGTACAGTGCTGGGCCTTGACGCTGTTTGTTATATACATCATTCTTGTGCATCCACCTAACCGCTTTATATTTGTAGTAAGTGATTCTCAATATGGAGCCACAACTTCCAGGTCTCCCTAAATCCAGCAGTATATACTCGGCGTCTCTCTCTTCTACTATTATGACTCTGGATGGGGACTTGGGCATTCAAACAACATGAAGTCTTGCTGTATTCTGACTTATTGCAGTTAGCCCCAGCACTTGAACTGCTCCGGACAGGAAAGAGTTAAATTCTATGCAGAGCATAGAACGTTGAGCTCGAGCTCGGTTCAAACCTCTGTCTGCTGCACTTCAAAGTGTAACCATCAGATTCTTGACTCCACCTAACTGAACAGTCGCTCCGGAGATTTCTCCTTTGCTCACGGTTCATCAGTCGGTTAAAGTCGTCGGTTTTACCGGTCCTTTCGTTTATAATTCGGTTCAGATCTCTGTCTGTGGTACAGTAAGTACTTAGGTAGTGGACTAGCCATAGGATACTTGTGGAAATTGTAAATTTGAACTTTTAACCGGTTCAGCTGAACCGGTTATCTTGTGTGTTATTCTTTGTATTTTTTTTTTCTTCATGTTTAGTGTGTGGTTAGCGGTCCTTATCGGTTTTAAAAAAAAGTGTCTCTTGCGTTTTTTTCAAATATCCCTAACACGGTTAGAAACTGATAAGGGGGTCTTATCTGGCTTTTGCCGAGTAAAGGTAAGTTTGAGTTATAGGATGGCTAAGTCTGAGAAACCCAAAGGAAAAACCGGGCCCACTGGGTTTCAACACTGCAGTGTGTGTGGGGAAGTCATTGCTAAGACTGATCCCCACACCACCTGTGTTTATTGTCTGGGGTTTGACCACGTCAATTCAGACTGCCAAATATGTAAACATTTCTCTAAATCCATCCTAGACAAGAGATTGAGCAGGCTTAGGGATAAGGAGGCCGAGAAGTCCGCTGACCCAGATGGCCAGCCCAGTTTGGTTTCAGCCGAACCAGAAGGAGTGCCCTCTCACCAGGGCGATACTTCTCCGGGCAAAAGGAGAGCTGATTCCGGGGGATCGGTTCCGTGAAAAAAGAAAAGAAAAAAAAAATTGTCCGGTTCGGATCCACAGTCGCATGTTCCGACCGCCGAAGAGATTGCCCGAGTGATTAGGATTGTTGAATCGCTTTGTACGGTTCCGACCAAACCGGCACCTTCTGGCAGGTGTTTGGTTTGGTCGGTTCCTCCGGTTCATGATTATACACCTGAAGATTTTTATGAACTGGATTTGGAGGGGTACAATGATTATGAAGGAGATGATGATGATGATGATGATGTAATGGAAGGTCTGGATGAGCCCACTGAACCGGACATCTCCCCAGACAGACCTTCTGGTGTTTCCCCTTCCAGGCTTTCTGAGTCCCCTTCCCGCTTTATGTTTTACAGAAAAGTGGCAGAAACCCTCCAGCTCCCCTTGGAGGAAGCTATGGAGGAACAAGAGGAGCCTGATTACGTTGAAATGATGGACATCCCAGAGTCCAAGAGGTTGTCTATTCCCCTTCATAAGTCCTTTGGGAAAAAGACACAAAAATTGTTGAAAACTCCTAATTCTTTACTTCCTGTTGACAGAAGGATGGACAAGAGGTACTTGTTGTTAGGCTCAGGTACGGAGTACTTGTACCAGCAATGCAGCCATGTTGGGGTTGTGCAGGCTGCGGCCTGTGATAAGGCTAACATACTCTTGGCATCACACCCCCCCGGATAAAGACTCCAGGAAACTGGATGCCATGGCAAAGAAACATGACGTGGCATCCTTCTTGGGGTTCAGGCAGGCTAATTACATGGCCTATACAGCCAGGTACCAGATGTCCAGGTGGGACACTGTACTGGCACTGGCTAAGCAGGCCTCCCCCCAGCTGGCCAGGGAGCTGGAGGATGTGGCTGCTGATGGGATTGGGGCATCAAAGATCCAATTTCATGCTGCTGTGGACTCCAATGATGTGTCATCATGAGTCATGGCTACATCTGTGGCTCTTCGGAGAATGGCTTGGCTCAGATGTACTAGCCTGTCACAGGATACCCAGACTAAGGCCATGGATTTTCCTGTTGTGGGTAATTCTGTGTTTGGGGAGCAGAGAATTACATGAAAAAGATGGATGAATATAGGACCACCTACAGGAGTGCACAAGCCAAGGAAAGGCAGGCAACTCCTCAAAGGCAGCAAGCTTGGGGCAGGGGTAGGCATTTTCATAGGCCTTTTTACCAAGCACAGGCCTCATCTCCTTTTTCTCAGAGGGGGTTCTTCAGAGGGAGCGGCAGAAGGGGGATGAGCAGGGCTGCATCCACTCCTCAGCCTAAGGCTCCTGCCAAGCAGACACACTGATGTGTCAGCTTGGGTCGACTCCCCAATTCCTGTAGGAGGCAGGCTGGCTTACTACTTCCAGGACTGGAAGTCTGTTACCTCAGACAAGTCGGTCCTGGAGGTAGTAAGCCAGGGACTGGTTCTCAGCTTCAAAAAGTTCCCAAAGCTGAGAGCCAGATCCTTTCCACCTGCAAGCATCTCCGAAACCGTTGCCCCAGAGGCAGAAGTTTCTTCTTTGCTGGCCTTAAGGGCCATAGAGAGAGTTCCTACAATACACGGGGCAAAGGTCTGTACTCCAGGTACTTCCTTACCCCAAAAAAGACAGGGGAGTGGCGACCCATCCTAGACTTAAGATACCGGAACAAACATCTTTTAAAACCAAAATTCAAAATGGTGACTCTGGGAATAATCCTTCCCTCTCTAAGGCCAGGGGACTGGTTAGCCTCCCTGGACCTAAAAGATGCCTATTTTCACATTCCCATCAGGTGCTCCCACAGAAAGTACCTCAGGTTCGAATTGCCTTCAGGCCATTATCAGTTCAAAGCAATGCCCTTCGCCGTAACATCAGCTCCAAGGGTGTTTACAAAATGCCTAGCAGTAGTAGTCGCCTTTCTGAGGAGAAAAAATATCTCCATATTCCCATACCTGGATGACTGGCTCAATGTGGGTCAGTCTCCAGACCAAGTCAATTCAGATCTGCAAGTGACCCAGCAAGTGCTCACTTCTCTAGGATTTCTTCTCAATCTTCCCAAGTCAGTTCTCGAGCCAGTACAGCTTCTGACTTTCATAGGGGTAGAGCTGGATACTGTAAAAGCAAGAGCCTTTCTTCCCCCGGAAAGAGTAAGGGCCATCATAGAGCTGGCTTCCTCCTTCCACCTTCTGGTTTCTCAACCAGCAAGGCACTTCCTTCAGCTTCTGGGCCACATGGCAGCTTCCACTGCAGTGGTCCAGGGGGCCAGATTTCAGATGAGAGACATTCAGTTTTATCTCAGGTCTTTTTGGTCTCAGAAAAAAGATTCTCTAACCAAACTTGTTCCAGTAACTCAGACCCTGATCCAGGCCCTTCAATGGTGGCAGGATCAGGACGACCTCAGGCAAGGAGTCCCATTCATCACTCAGTCTCATTCTGTGGTTCTAACCACAGATGCTTCTCTCCTGGGGTGGGGAGCCCACCTGGGGACTCTCACAGCCCAGGGAGTTTGGTCTGCTCAGGAGTCTCTTCTCCACATAAACCTTCTGAAGCTCAGGGTGGTTTATCTGGCCCTGCAAGCCTTCTCTCAGTCAGTACAGAACAAGGTGGCTCAGGTCAGGACAGACACCACCACCACCATGTGGTATATCAACAAGCAGGGAGGCACTTGGTCTACGGCCTTGTGCATGGAAGCCATGAAGTTATGGTCCCAGGCTTATTCTCTACATACCTCTCTGGTAGCAGTCCACCTTCCAGGAAAGGACAATGTGCTAGCAGATGCATCTAGCAGGATTTCCCAGGGCCATCACGAATGGTCCCTGGATCCCCTAGTGTTGAAGGTGATTTTTTTCAAGGTGAGGCACTCCAGAGATAGATCTCTTTGCAGTCCCAGACAATCACCAACTTCCTCTTTTTTGTTGCAGACCCCCAGTCTTGGGCTCAGTCCCTCTGGATGCTCTTATTCTAGATTGGGAAGGGAAATTTCTATATGCCTTCCCTCCTTTTCCTCTATTGTTCAAGGTCCTAGTCAAGATAGGGTCACAATCCTGCAAAGTGATCCTGATTGCTCCAGATTGGGCCAGACAGCCTTGGTACCCCCTGTTGCTGTCCCTAGCAGTCCATCTTCCCCTGTCTTTTCCCAGGAATAACAATCTATTAATCTCCTCTCAGGGGAGGATTTGGTATCCCAACCTTCAGTCTCTCAATCTCAAGGCATGGCTCTTGAAGAGTTAGAGTATGCAAATTTGCACCTGTCTCAAGGAGTTCTGGAGATTCTCAAAGCCTCTCAAAAACCTGCCACCAGAAAAACGTACAACTCCAAATGGAAGAGATTTAGTGTTTGGTGTTCCAAGAAGCACATATCCCCAGACACTGCTGAATTGTCTACAGTTCTGGATTACATGGTTTATCTTAATGGCCTAGGCCTTAGACCAGTTACCCTTAAGGTACACTGGTCAGCTGTTTCTGCTTTTCTGTCAGTGGGAAAGCCCTCCTCACTGGCATCCCATCCTGTTTTCTGTAAATTTTTCAAGGGGTTGCTTCATACCAATCCCCACTTTAGGGACCCTACAACTGCTTGGGACCTTAATGTTTGCATTGCTCTGCTTATGCAACCCCCCTTTGAGCCTTTGTCTTCAGCAGAGCTCAAGTACTTGACTTGGCAAACTGTGTTTCTGGTAGCTATTATCTCTGCCAGACGTATCAGTGAATTACAAGCCCTGTCAGTGGAGCCTGATTTCATTTCATTTCATAAAGATAAGGAGGTCCTTAGAACCAATAAGAGGTTTTTACCTAAAGTGGTTTCAGATTTTCATCTGAACCAATCCATGTCTCTTCCTGTGTTCTTCACTGACCATTCTTCTTCAGGAGAGAAGATTACACAGTTTAGATGATAAAAGAGCCCTTAGCTACTACATTGAGTGTACTAAGGCACACAGATTTGATTCCCTTTAGTTGTTCCTCACTTATGGGGAAGTGGAAAAGGGCAAACCTGCCACTAAGAGAACGATTGCCAGGTGGATTGTCTCTTGTATACAATTCTGCTATGAAAAGCTGGGTCAAGTACCACCCTCAGGCCTGAGGGCTCATTCGACTAGAGGTACAGTTGCTTCCCTGGCTATGGCCAGGGATATTCCTTTGCTAGAGATTTGTAAAGCAGCCACCCGGAAAACAGTCCATACATTCACCAAGCATTACTCTCTGGATATCCAGGCTAGGAGTGATGCTCAGTTTGGTACAGCAGTGCTGCAGATCCTATTCCCAAAGTAGGTTCGATTTCCTCCTCTATGGAGGTACTGCTTGGTAGTCTGCAATAAGTCAGAAAACAGCAAGACTTCATGTTGTTTGAAGAAAAAATTACTCACCTTAGTAATTGTGTTTCTTCTAATGGAGTCTTGCTGTATTCTGACCTCCCTCCCTGCTTTCCCTCTCAGAACCTGGTTTTGGGAAGTGGGCTGGCAGGTGCAGTGTTGCACCCCAGGGGTGCATTTGGGCACTCCTTCCTTTTAGAGAGGAGGAGGAGTTGGTTATGTTTGGTTATTTTAATAGTCATAAGTGTTCACTACCTGGTTTTTCATTTTGGATTTCTCAGCTTGAGTCTTTTGGGGATCCAAAATATTTGGTTGCCATTTGGCTAGTAAACATTTTTACAATTTCCACATAGTGGGTTTAGTTAGTTAGTATTAGCTCGTAAGAAATCTGATGGTTACACTTTGAAGTGCAGCAGACAAAGGTTTGAACCGAGCTTGAGCTCAACGTTCTATGCTCTGCATAGAATTTAACTCTTTCCTCTCCAGAGCAGTTCAAGTGCTGGGGCTAACTGACAATAAGTCAGAATACAGCAAGACTCCATTAGAAGAAACACAATTACTAAGGTGAGTAATTTTTTCTTATATGCCAGATATGCCATATGTATCAATTGGTGCAATCCACACTAGATTTAAGTAAGGGCTTTACTTGCATCAAATGTACTGATAAACAATTACAAGAATATATTGCACTGTTTTCAGTTAGACTACAGCAACTGGAGGAGAGACAAACCAATATGTGTGAGCATTTTCAAGCACTATGCAGTCCACCCCCCCCAACTTGAGCTTACTAACAATAAAACATCTTGTTTTTTACCCACTTGTCCACCATCTCATCCTCCTCCTCCTAGTAAAGAAGTTTGTCACTTTAACCATATTACAAACACTCCAGTAGTCACTAACATTGCTAGTAAAGAAACTTTTATCAACAATCTTATGCTAAAAAAGAGGGGCAGAGAGGATGATCTAGAAGGAACTGACCTATCCAACGACTAGTCATTGGTAACCTGTGCTAGGATATGCAAAAAGGGGCACAGAGCTGACCATTTTAGTCTCCCAATTCATAATTCCTACTCAGCACTCTCCAAGTTGCACGATAGTGATCAGACAAATGATATCCTTGCAAAGTCAGTACACTGTCAACCACTAGTTCCTGACACTGAGCCCCCTACTACTGCTCTTATAGATTTGAGCCTTCAGTTATTTCATAATGATTCTATTGGTCTATTGAAAAACCCTAATTGTAGGTCCAATTCCAACTCATTTGAACCTGGAAATTCTGCAAAAATAATGGTTTCACCTGGCACTTATCCTCAGAGTCATTCACGCCAAGTGTTTGTTCTAGGTGACTCCATTATTAAACATCTGGATAGGGCAATATGTAATCCAGATAAATTAACTAGAACATGTTCTAGTTTTAGGGGTGCTACAGTTTCTGACATTTCTGGAATGGTTAATTAAATTCTTGCCAATGCAGGTCATAATCCACTCTTAATCATAAATGCAGGTACTAATGATCTAAATCGAACTAGGCCCTCACAGATAAGAAAAGATTTTGTGACCCTAAATAATTTGCTCAGAGAGAAAGGCTGTACTGTGTGCTTTTCCGAGATCCTTCTGGTACCTCGAGCAACACACAGAATGACCAGTCTAATCAGGGAAATGAACAAATGGCTAAGGAAATGGTGCCTCCAACAAGATATTTGTTGTATCCCACACTGGGAGAATTTTAATGGCAGGGATTCTCTCTTCAGCTGGGATGGTTTGCATCTGAGCAGGAGAGGGAATGCCCTGTTGGGTAAAACAATTGTCTCGGTTATTAAATATTTAAACTAAACAGTTTGGGGAAGAAAAGGACTACTTCCTATTCTCTTGACTGGAAAGTTAAAGCATGTAATGGGAATACCTGTAATTTACTGTCATTTAATGCTAGATCCTTAAATTCTATCAAAATGACTGAACTCATAGTTAAATGCACCTTACTTGATCTCAGCATTATTGCTGTTACAGAGACCTGGTGGGACCCTACGTCAGCTTGGTCCAGACACATCCCCAACTATAAACTTTATCATAAAGATAGAACAGATAAGAAAGGAGGGTGTGTGTGTCTTTATGTCAGAGAGGACATTACTTCCCATGAGATCACAACACAAACTCAAACTGAATAACTTTGGATATCTATCCAATTGAAGGATCACCCAAAATTCATAATCGGGGTTTGCTATCGATCACCATCAGCCGACGTTTAATATACCACCACTTTACTAAATATAATCTCAGATAAATCTCATAATGATGATATTCTCATTTTAGGTGACTTTAATATGCCTGGTATTAATTGGAATCTTTGCTCAGGCAACACTAATCATGATAAACTATTTTTGAATTCAATTACTGATCTGGGACTAGATCAGTCAGTCAGCCTACTCGAGGTAATAATATACTGGACCTAGTAATAACAAATGAGGGTTTCACAGTCTCTGACATAACCACTATGGTCCCTATTGGTAACAGTGACCACAATTGCTTGTTCTTTAATATTCCTTCACAGATCCCAAGGATTACTAATAATATTAAATATAAGGATTATAGTAAAGCTAATTTCACACAGATTAATACAGAATTAAATAACATTAACTGGATAGAAACGTTTAAGGACAAAGATATCAATAAAGCTTATGAATGTCTGACTAATAGTATTCACTACCTAGAAAACTCTTATGTTCCTTTGAAATTAAAATATAATAATAAAGGTAAAATTATGGTTTGGTACAATAAATCAATTAAACAAATGAAAATTAAAGAGCGTCTATTTAAGAAACTTAAAAAGAAAGATCCTAGTCTTTACTTGAAACTTAAATACAAAACCGCCGTGTCCACTCTAAAAAAGTTAATTAAAAAAGCTAGGCTTAGATTTGAGTTTAACCTAGCTCACTCCAAATCTAATCAGAAATCCCTGTATTCTTATATCAATGGTAAGAAGGGAAATATTAGACAAATAGGTCCACTTCATGATAACGGGATCACTATAACATCCAATCAGAAGATGGCTGAGCTTTTTAACAATTATTTATGTTCTGTTTTTGATCAATCCATAACTTCCACTATGCCATTCATTGGTAATGACTCCCCCAGTCCCTTATTTGATCTTTCTGAAATTAAGAAAGCGCTACTTCATGTTAAAAGATCTACTAGTCCAGGTCCTGACAACATCAATGCTATATTTCTTCTTGAAATGTTAGATTCAGTTGTAATCCCACTTCAAGTGTTATTCAGTAAATCTTTATTGAATAATGAAAATCCTGATGCTTGGCATAAAGCCATAGTTACACCAATTTTCAAGAAAGGAAACAAGTCTAATGTTCAGAATTATCAACCGATTAGTCTAACTTCTATTTTAGTATCTGTTTATTCTCGATATGGATATTATTTCTGAAAACTACCTTTCTAAGTTTGCGGATGACACAAAATGTGGAGGTAGAGCTAACATACCAGTTAACATTCATCAGCTTGAGCAGGATTTATTCTCCATTGAGCAGTGGGCCAAAAAAACTCAATTTTCTTTAACATTGATAAATGTAAGGTCCTACATTTTGGTAAGAACAACACATTTCATAAATATTATCTAAACAATCAAGAACTTAATTCATCAACTTGTGAAAGAGATCTTGGCATTGTTATCAATACTACACTGTCATCAAATGATCACTGTAGTAAAGTAGTTAGATCATCCAATATAATTTTGAGACAGATTAATAAAACCTTTATCAGTAAATCTGAACACAATCTAGTGCCATTATACAGAGCCTATGTAAGACCTCATTTGGACTATGGTTCTCCCTTTTGGAGTCCTTATCTAAAGGTTGATATTAATCGTCTCGAGCAAGTTCAAAGGAGGCTTACTAAATCTATTCCCAGATTATGCAGTAAAAGTTACGATACCAGACTCAGGGAAACAAAGCTCTACCCATTAATTCTAAGAAGGCAAAGGGGTGACTTACTATTTATGTACAAGTTAGTACATAATCCCAGGCTACTCAAGATATGTGGACTATCACTGGCAAACAAAAGAATTGTGGGAAGACTACATGCCAAGCAATTAATTATTGACTGGTTTACTACTAAAAATATGACAATGCTTTCAACATCGGAGCAGCTAAATGCTTGAACTCTTTGCCACAGTCATTTGTAGACGCAGCTAGCTTTGATTCCTTCAAATCTAGACCTGATTCTTGGCTAATTGCATAACAAGCTGTATAATATCCCACTGTTGTGGGAGGACAATCTTGATGGGCCTTGTGCCTTCTTTTGTCTTATTCTATCCAGTATCCTGTAAATTCACAGCCTTGCATGCTTACTACTGCCCTACTATGATAGCTGGTATCTGGACACCTTGCCTGCAGCAGTATTCAGTGATCCAGCAGAACGTCTGCACAGTTCAGTACTCAGAGAGTGACAGCGGTGCATATCACCTTGTGGGGCAAATGTCCCTGTCATTGGGAATTACTGCATGGCAACAGCACATGGCACTAACACCGGCACCTGTATCACCATCACACTGGTGACACCCGCAATGCCGACAGCTATGTCGGCACTCTGTGGTAGCAGTGCAAGAGAGTGACAAGCGGAATCACAATGTCCCTTTCACAGCAGGCAGTTCTTCAGATTGTGCAGCAAATGTGTTTCTTCACATTTGGCTTCAAATGTTCGTTTCCACTTCACTTTCTCTGGGAGCAGTAGCTGCGGCATTCACAGCCCACACCCTTAGTACTGCAGTAGTCTGATACTGGTTACCTGGGCATGTGATGTGCAATAGTATTCAATGTTCTGAATGGTACACAGTTTTCGTAACTTGCATTTAACTGTCTCACATCTTTTACACAGTTTGTAAATGTGGCACTACTTTGTGCTGTGCAAGAACACCTATTATACAATGGCAAGAAAGAATGCTGGTCCCTGATTGGTCAGATTGGGACTGGACCAGGGATGTTATTCCAGCATAACATCCCAGCTCTAGTCCCAGCACACTCATGACTGCATTGAATGTGGAAAAAAAATCAGTCCACAGCAGTCCCTGCTATCGGCTTTGCCATTCCCACTCCAAGTCGAAATAAAAGCCCAGTTTCCGATGGGCATCCCACTACTGTCACCCAGAACCCTCACACACTCCCCCAAACAAACTTTCCTTCTGTCAGGTAAAAAAGACAAAACAAAAAAAAAGTCAAGCGAAAGCCATCTTCTTCGATCGACTTCACAGCAGCTCCCGCTCCTTTCCTGGTACCCTGCTCGCCAACACCACGACTGGCTTTAAGTCCTCGACTAAGTTTAAATCTGTTCCTAGTTCCAATAAACATAATAAATAACTGAACAATAAAACTATTTTTTAAACCAATATCCTTCCAAAATAAAAAAAAAACTAAAAAAAATTAAATTAAAAGCACTGTTTTTTTTGTACTCTAAATGTGAATGAGCCTTTGTATGATAGGAATAATGCAGTCCAGGGTGGGTGTTATGCTGGGATAACATCCCTTCTCAGGTGTTGGATGCCCTAGGCCTGCAGCTTTGGGCCCAACCACCTGAGGCGGGATGTTATCCCAGCATAACACCCACCCTGTCGTGCATTATTCCTTTATTAAAATCTGGCATTTCTACTGCATTAAATGGTGTTTCCTGGTGTTTTTTGTCAACATATGTATAACCCCATGTTATAAGTGTAATAACCCACTCCAGGGTATGCTGTTATTGGCAATTAATGAACAACCCGGGTGCTGTGAGGGCACTCAGCCTGTGACTTTTTGCCTCACAATGCACCCGGGGTGTTCATTAATCCCCAATAACAACATACCCTGTCATGGGTTATCACTTATGTAAGAAAATGTGCTCACTACTCCGGATATGGGTACGTTGTGATGCTCCTGGTGAACGTTGCTTATGTAGTCTTGTCACTGTAATAATCATACAAATCCATTTTTTCTTA
This sequence comes from Neoceratodus forsteri, assembly GCA_016271365.2. Classification (NCBI taxonomy): domain Eukaryota; kingdom Metazoa; phylum Chordata; order Ceratodontiformes; family Ceratodontidae; genus Neoceratodus; species Neoceratodus forsteri. The sequence goes on from CM057451.1 coordinate 247,348,503, forward strand.
CAACCATAATAATAATAAACAGTGCTTTAAACCAAAATGCACATTTGTACATTAACTAATAGACAAAAAACTGTGCCTTCTGATTTTACTTTTGTGCCATTTTGAAGTAATGCCAGTAGAAATCCTCACAAAAAGTCAGTTTGTTCTATGAGAAAAAACATGGTGCTTACAGCTCCTTTAATGGGTTCTGTCTGACGCTCACATTGAACCATGTTTATTTCTGCAGTTCATTGGAAAACCAGGCTTATCAGTTGTTCTCTTACAACTGAGATTATTAATAAGTACTACATTTTAAAAATAATGTACATTTGCACACAATTTTGTTTTTTACAAAAAACGGTTTCTTCTGATTTCACTTTTCAGAAAGGTCCAGTACTGATGAACTGGAGTCTTTAAGGAAATTTTATGGTAGGGCTGTTGTGCTTATGCTGGGGATTTGTTCTTGCATTTGTTGTTTTCTGAGCTGTTGGGGAAAGAAAAAAAATCTATGAATTGTGCAGATTTGTGTTACCATTGTTTGCAATTTCTTTTGCTGTCGTTTACTGTGGCATTTTTTTTTTGCATGTATTTTTTTACACATGATGCATACTCCTATTTATGTTGATATCTCATGCTTATTGCCACTGTATTGTCTACTGGGAACAGTCAAAGTTCTGTATTGGTGATATGTTAGTGTCTGACAGGACATGTTCCACAGGCAAAAAAACAAACAAACAGCATTACTTTACCCACCCCCCCCACACACAGTAAACAGTATTGTTTGGTTGATATTGTGATTAGAAGACACAGTGGCCCAGATATTCAAAAGGGTTGCACCATGTGCAACCACTGATGCTCCCAGCGCGATATTCAAAGGAAAAGTCGCAGAAATTCTGATGCGCGAGCGCATCAGTAATATCTCAAGCACAGGTTGAGGGCGTTCCCATGCATAACCTGCACAGCCCGATATTCAACCGGGATGTGCAGAGCCATGCGTCGCAACCCTACTTGCGCCAACTTTAAATTAAGCAAAAAGGAACAACGATGGCCACCACAGGTGAGCTGTCAGACAGTAGGCGCACACGCAGCTGCCACCTGTGGGTGGCTACCCGAGTTCCGGCTGCACCTGGCGGCGCCCCCTACATGCCCGATCATGGGCATATATTTAAAAATAAAGTCCCTGTCCTATATCCCTGGTGGTCCAGTGGACCGCTCTCTGCCCGATCGCGGGCATCTGTCACGATACACGTCCACGTCCAATATCCCTGGTGGTCCAGTGGACCGATTTCTGCCTGATCATGGGCATCCGTTATAATAAACCCCCCCCGTCCAATATCCCTGGTGGTCCAGTGGACCGAATACTGCCCGATCGCGGGCATCTGTGTAAATAAACCCCCCCGTCCACTATCCCTGGTGGTCCAGTGGACCGAATGCTGCCCGATCGTGGGCATCTGTGTAAATAAACCCCCGGCCAATATCCCTGGTGGTCCAGTGTGACTCTAATGCTGCCCGATTATGGGCATCTGTTTAACAGAAAACGTCCTATTACCCTGGTGGTCTGGGTATCCCCTCCCCACCCGCCCACTGGCCCACCGCCCGCTCCCCAGTCAGCGGCGGGCAGCAGCACCCACCCGCCCGCCCGCCGACTGACACCTCAGTAGGGCTGCACGCTAGTTCGCAGCGTGAGCCAATGGGCGTGCAGCCCTTACCGCATTTTCACATTCCAGATATGGCTGCTTAATGTACTATCACAATCTGCAGTTGCTTTTTGTCCTGATTTTAAATGTGAAGCTAGCTGATTATTTATTTATTTATTTATTGAGTTTTCATGACCGGGTAGGCCCGCTGGGCCCCGGAGGTCCCTTTTTCAGGGGTGACCCGGGAGTAGCAATTACATACAGGTAAGCAGAATAAGTACAATCGGGTAAATGCAATGTTATTTAACAATAAAGACTTCCTAGGGTTACAAGCGGTAAAGAGGAGGAACATACAGGCAAAAGGACTTAAGAGTTAGACATAAAGAAAACATTTTAAATACCAAGTTCATGTTGAGATTGGGAGTGGTACCTTCCTTGTGGGCATAGTGGAAGGGGGAATATTGGTACAAAAGTGCACCCCTTCCTTTGGTGTATGGTTAGGTCCTGTGACATAAGCATATGCTCCTGTCGAGCAGGTGAGCCTTGAGCTTGGTCCGGAAGCAAGTGATGGACTCTGCCTCCCGTACCTCCAGGGGGAGGTTGTTCCAGTTGCAAGGGGCTGTGTACGCGAAGGACCTGGACCCTGCTTTAGTCCTGGTCTTGGGAACCACAAGGAGAGTTTGGCCGGATGTTCTTAGACTCCGTGGGTTGGTTTTAACCCTAACGAGACCGTTGAGGCTGGGGGGAGGTGTGGGACCCAATAACTTAAATGTAAGGCAGAGGGTTGGGTAGATGAGGCGAGCTTCCAGAGACGGCCAGCTGAGCCTTGACTGAGGTTCGCAATGGTGAATCCTTGGGTGTGATAGAGTGGCGAAGCGGACTATCTTGTTGTACAAGGACTGCAGCCTGCCAAGCTCCGTCGTGGCCACGCCCTGGAGAACTGGGGCCACGTAGGTGAGCTTTGGGAGAAGTACGCTAGCAGCAATGGCTACCCTAGCTTCCGGGATAATCTGGTCCTTTATTCTGTAAAGGATTCCAAGTTTCCCATGGATGGCTTTGGTGATTTGGTCTACGTGATTTTTTAGTGTGAAGCCTTGGTCCAGGGTAAGTCCAAGGTATTTGGTGGAGGTAACCACCTCAAGTTTTTCACCCCCCCGGTCTGAAGTTGTCGGAGCAGTGACCTCTCGGATCCCAGTGATCTAGGCCCAAACAGCATCACCTTCGTTTTTTTGGTGTTTAGTACCATTTTGTTCAGAGTAAGCCAGTCCTTCATCTGAAGGATGTCCTCTTGGAGGGCTGTCTCCAGTTCTTTTAGGTTAGGGGAGGCTCTGTAGATGACAGCATCATCTGCATACTGGATAACGCTGCTGCTCCCACAGTGTGAGTGCAGATCATTTATGAACAGAGTAAAGAGAAGGGGGCCGAGTATTGACCCTTGAGGTACCCCTTCTTTGAGTGGTGCTAGCTTGGAGACTTTATCATTCCACTTGACCCTCTGGGTACGTCCAGTGAGGTAACTCTCGAACCATCCCAGTGCATGGGTGTCAAGGCCAAGTAAGCACATTTTTTGTAGTAGGAGGTTGTGGTTTACCAAGTCGAATGCTTTTGAAAGGTCAATAAAGACCGCACCTGTACTGATCCCTGAGTCATTATTGCTCAGGACTTCTGTCGAGAACTTGGTTAGCGCAGTGTCTGTCCCATGCTTGGCTCTGAAGCCGTGCTGAGACGGAGAGATTACCTGGTGGATTTCCAGGTATTCTCAGAGTTGGGAGTAGACAAGCTTCTCCCGTACTTTAGCAATAGCACACAGCAGGGAGATAGGCCTGTAGTTCCCAATAGGCTCTGTAGACCCTCCCTTGTGTATGGGAATCACTAGGGCCTGCTTCCAAGGCTCAGGTACTGATCCCTCAATAATGGACCGGTTTATCAGCCAAGTTAGGGGTCTCGCTAGTGCTGGGGCACCCTCGAGGATTCTGGTCTCGATCCCATCAGGGCCCCAGATCTTCTCGAGTGCAGGGATTTAAGGATGTTCAAACCTCCTTTACCCTAACCAGCCTCAAGTGAAACAAAGGCGATCAAGGTCTGGGGCTGATGTGCATGAAGCTCCTCCTGTTGCCAGGGGTCCTGCCTTATGCGCATCAAGGTTCGGTGAAGTAACTGTTGAGGGCCTCTGCGATGAGTGATCCTCATCAATTACTTGCCCATTGGCCATGATTGGGCCGGAGTGTTTTTGTTTCCTTTGAGGAGTTCATTAATGTGAGACCAGAAGAACCTAGGGTTCCCTAGATTGGTTTTATGAAGGTTGGTGATATATTCTTTTTTAGCTTTCTTTATGGCCATTGCCGCAGTATTTTCTGATAGCCTGCATGTAGTCCTGGCAGATCAGTCAGGCCAAGGTGGGAGGGTGGGGAGGTTTGTATGTGATCATTTAAAACCAATTAGAGACTGCTGGATAGGAGAATTATTGAATATTAGTCATTCAAGTTCACATGCAGAGAAACTTCAGTATTTATTGGATTCTGATAATTTAGGTATATTGTATAGAATTGCATGATTTACAATGGCAGCAATTAATGATAGAGAATTGAAAAAGTAAAGTGAAATATATGTTGGAATGAATGTGAATTGTAAATTATATATGATTTTTAATGATTTTATGTATTTGCTTGTCACACTGTTATGTCATATGCACTTTTGTAATAAACTTGAAACTTGAACTAGTCCAAGCAGATCAGATGGGCCAAGGTGGGGGAGGGGGGGATTTTCCATGACGTACCTACTGTATACATACATCATGTGTGATGTAACTACTGTGTACATAAATGTTGAAGACATACTTACTATGTACATAAATGACATTTATTTACATGGTAGCTACAGTACACATTTTTTATGTGATATATTCATTACCAACACCTGCTGCATAAATTTAATTATAGGGTCTCTCCATGCACCCTTTAAAACTTACAATACCTTCCTTGCAGAGATTTCTGAAAATTAAGTAGCTGGGAGTAGAGCCAAGGTGCGACATGTTTTTAGGGTTCTACTTCGCTTCAGGTTTGGCAGAGTATGGTTTGAGTTCGGTTCAGTTCGATTTGATAAGTAGAAGTTTGGGTTCAAGTTCAGTTCGGTCGAGTTTTTATGTGTATAATTTCTCAGTTCAAGTTCGAGTTCTAATGAATTCACCCGTCGGCTTCCATATAGCTTCTCCTCATCTCACACGGTCTGGGTTCAGGTTCAGTTCAATCTTTTTTTTTTTAGGGTTCAAGTTCGGTTCGGATTGGGTAAAAATTGCATAGTTCGGGTTTGGTTCTCTGAAAAACCCTGGCTCTAGCTGGGATGCAGATGAAATACTGAATAATTTAATGGCTCCGCATATGGATAAATCTAAGACTCCTTCAAGATGGTAATAAATATACTGTAGAGCTAGAATTTCCAATGAAGTTTTAGAAACCATTTACCTGATTGTATCATGTCAAGTCAGCACCATCTGAGACAGCTAAAATGGAACTTTGGATGGTGATTCTACCTGGATTTGTTTAAAACGTTATAAACTTCAATGCAGAATTCATTTTACTTGGTTACTTGGTAGAATGGCCAAAAAAAGGCCATAGCCCATCGAGATTGTCCTCCACAAGTGTGGATCATTGTAATTGGGACTATCCTAATAACCATATATCAATTTTATTTTTGAAACATAGAAACATAGAATTTGACGGCAGATAAGGACCGCTTGGCCCACCCAGTCTGCCCATTTCCCTACCTGATGGATAAGCTGCAGGTCCTAGTTAACCAGCAGCCTACTTCTTCCTATCCCCACCGCCTAGAATTGCCTTATGACTGTCCCATGCATGCTTGAATTCCACCACTGTTTTTGACTCCACAACCTCCTCTGGAAGGCCGCTCCATACATCCACAACCCTCTCTGTGAAAAAATACTCCTTAAATTACCCTGAGCCGCCCCTTCTATCTTTCAAATTGTGCCCCCTTGTTCTTGCACACCTCTTTTTTTGAAAGATGCTACCCTCTTGGACTTTGTTGATTCCCTTGAGGTACTTGAAAGTTTCTATCATGTCTCCCCTCTCCCTCCTTTCCTCGAGGCTATACATATTAAGCTCCTTAAGTCTCTCTTCATATGTCTTCCGGTGCAGACCCTGCACCATTTTAGTTGCCCTCCTCTGGACAGCTTCCATCCTGTCTATGTCTTTGCGGAGATTGGGTCTCCAGAACTGCACGCAGTACTCCAGATGGGGTCTCACTAGCTGTCTGTACAGAGGAATAATAACTTCCTGTTTTCTACTGGTGATGCCTCTGGTGAAAGTCATAATAGTGGGAGAATCAACAATATCTTGTGGTAATGAATTCCATAACATTGGGGTTCTAATAGTTCTAATAGTAAAGAAATTTGTCTTTTATTGGTATTACACTTTTTAATGTCAATTTGTTTATTATGTATCCTAGCAACAATTTTTCTGTTGGACAATGTTAAGCCACATTGTTCCATTAGAATAGGAGATTTCATAATTTTATATATCTGTAAGAGATCACCTCTTGTTCTTCTTTGTTTTAGTGAGTATAAGCCTATCTTCTGTAGTCTGATGTCGTAATCTAGATTTGCATAATGTGGAATTATTTTTGTCGCCCTATGTTGAACTTGTTCAATTCTATTAATATCAGATGCTAAATAAGGACTCCAGAAAGAGGAGCCGTAATCCAGGTGAGGTCTCACATGGGATCTGTACAAGGTCATAATACACTGCTTGGATTTTGAAACAAATGTGCTTTTAATCCTACGTAGAAGGGCGTTAGTTTGGGTTGCTATTTTATTACAATGGGAAGATGACGAAAGTTTATTATTTACTAATACCCCGAGGTCTTTTTCCAGAGAAGATACTCTGATAGTTGTGTTATTTAAGGTATATATCTGTCTGGGGTTATTTTTTCCCATATGTAGAACTGCACATTTTTTTACATTAGAGTCCATTTTGTTTATAGTGGCCCAGTGTTCGATGGATGCAAGGTCTGATAGTAGTGTTTGGCTATTACCGGCGTTATTAACCGCACCACCTAATTTGGTATCGTCAGCAAATTTCATAAGTATGTTTGGAGAGCAAATTTTCATCTCACTGATGAATAAGTTAAAAAGTGTGGGGCCCAAAACAGAACCCTGAGGAACTCTGCTCGTTACCTTTCCTAAGTCTGACAAGGCACCATTAACTCGCACCCTTTGAGTGCGATTACTAAGCCAGCCATTAATCCAGGAAACCAATGGTGATGAAAATCCTAGGTGAATAAGTTTTTTAATCAGAATATCATGTGATACTCTGTCAAATGCTTTACTGTAGTCCAATAGAATAACATCAGTTGGTATGTTTAAATCGAGCTTCATGCTAATGTAATTATAAAATGAAAGTAGGTTTGTAGTACAAGAAAAAACAGTTTTAAATCCATGCTGGGTTGTATCGAGTATTTTCAAAGATTCCATTTCTATTTCAAGAAGAGTTTTAATCGATCTTTCCATTAATTTGCAAGGAATAGAAGTTAAACTGATTGGACAATAATTATCTACTCTAGAGTAAGAACCTTGTTTAAAAATGGGTGTCACTATTGCTGTTAACCAATCAGAAGGTACCCTAGATTCGTGAAGTGATTTATTAAAGATTATAGTAAGTGGTAAGACTATAGTTTCTTTAACTCCCAGTAGAAATTTAGCACATATGTTATCTGGACTAGGACTGGTAGTTCCCTTTAAAGATAATAATAAATCATAGACCTCATGACTTGTAATTGAAGGTGTTGTTTGAGTAGGAAAACAACTAACAGGAAAAATTTGAGGGGGGTCCTGAACAAAAACTGATGAAAAATAATTATTTAAAGTTGTGGCAATGTTGGAGTCTGAGGTGATTTTTGTATTATTTATAATTAATGGCCCAATTTTTCTATTGTTCCCTTTTTTACTGTTTAGGTAAGCATAAAAAGCTTTATGGGAATCTTTAGTATGTGCAATACGAAATTCTAGATTGCGTTTTGCTAACAAAATTGAGTTTTTTAATGTTCAAACTGAATCCCTATATTTAATTAGTATTTCGTCTTTTTGTGTTGGTGAGCATTTTTTTAATAGTGAAAATAATTTTTGTTTATAGGTAATTTTTTTTTTATGGTACTATTAAACCGGGGGGGATTCTACCTTTGTTATTGTATTTATGTTTTACTGGAACAAACTGATGTTCAAGATCTTGAATTTGTTTTTTTAAGAATTCCTATGCTTCATTGATGGTGAGAGGGGAAAGAATATCATCTCAGTTTAGTGCTCCTAGATAATGGTTTATTTTTTGAAAATCAGCCCGGTCATATTGTTTAGTTTTATACATATTCCTTATAAGGGGTTGGAAAAAGGGGATAGTAAGGAATAAAGACAAATGGTCGCTATTCCCAAGTGGTTCTAATAATGATAAGTTGTTTGCCAGAATTTCTATGTTGGTAATAACTAAGTCTAAGGTGTTATTACCCCTTGTTGGCTCTTTGACTAGTTGGTAAAGTCCCAGATCGATAATGGTTTCGAAAAATGTTTGGTCCTGATGACTCAAACCTGTTAAAGTGTCCCAGTTTATACTGGGAAAATTGAAATCACCTAGAATTATAACTGAGCCACTTTTTGCTAGCTGAGATATTTCGTTGGTAAGCTGTACATTTTGATTGAGGTCCAATGACGGTGGACGATAGCAAGTCCCAGTCAGGATCTGGGGAGAACCTTTAGGTTGTATATATACCCATACACTTTCCGACTGGATATTCATAGAAGATTGAAAAGAAGGGATGTTGTCTCTGACATAGAGGCAGACTCCACCACCTATTTTGTTATCTGGTCTATTTTTGAAATAACGATTGAAACCTGGGATTTCAGTTATCCAGGTTTTATCTATATTGCCCCAAGTTTCTGTTATAGCTATTACAGATAAATCAAGGTTTTGAGCTTTAAGCTCCAACTCTACTAATTTGGCAATATTTAGACAGCGAGCATTAAGAGACAATATTTTTAGTTGTTGTTGATTTGAATAATGAGTACCAGTAATAAGAGAATTGGTATGAGTCCCAATCTCCCCATTTATTATTAGTTTAAATGGGATTGAATAAAAGTAGCAATTTAGTGGCTCAGTAAAGTACTTCCTTGCCTACTAAGGTGTAATCCATCCCAACAAAAGAGTGGTGGATTTTGATGGAATTCTTCCCAGTGGCGTCAGACAAGGAATATTTTGTCTGAGACACCATTTGCGTAGCCATTCATTTAGGGCTTTTATTTTAATTGTAATGTATTCTGAGGCTCGTGGAACTGGTAAAATTTCTGACAAACAAATGTCACAGCCTTTTTTCAACTATTAAGTTGCACAAGGATACATAGTCTTGTTTTATTTGCTGCAATGATTGTTTAGTGATATCATTGGTTCCTGCATGTATAACCACCAGTGGATTGGTACTGGCTGATTGAAGGATAGGTGTCAACATAGATGTGATATCTGAAATCATTGCCCCCCGATAGCTGGAACAAGTAAGATGTTCTTTATCTGGATTACAAATTGCACGATCAGTGTATTTAATGATTGAGTCACCCAATACAAGTACTTCTTTTTTAGGTGCTGTCTCAATGGTAGGTACAGGATGGGATTTATGAGAATGGGTCTGGGAATCAAGTGATTGCCTACTCGACTTATGGATAAAATTTACTTTACTGTCATTGTTCTTAACGTGGGCTGGACTCCTAGACACAGTTTTGTTTACCACTTGTGATAATTGTTCAAAAGAATTGTGAGTTGGAATCTGAAATGTTGTTGGAAGGGAAAGGGTGGCTTTTGTAATTTTTTCTGGGCCTGATTGGGGTACCACAGTCCAGGAGTCAACTTTACTTGTTTTTAACTGTTGCCAACTAGCAGTTGCAGTTAAAGGTGTAGAAGTAATGATTTGATGTTTTAATACAGGGGCTAGTGGTGTACCTAAATAAGGCTCTTGATAATTGGCTTCATCCACATTTTTTGTTGGAGATTTGTTTGTTTCTACCAGAATAGACATTTGGTCAATATAGTCTTCTAAAGCTTGTATTTCTGATTTGGAAGATATTTTGGGCTGTAATCGAGTGATTTCTGTTTGTAACTCGTCTACCAAAACACATTTTTCACAAGTGTAATTAGGTGTAACTTTACCAAGTGCATACATCTTGCATGAAGAACAGTATTTATTAGCTTTTTACATTTTAATACAGTGGATACTGCAAAATACTGTCCGAAAGTACAAGTAATAGTTTACCTGTTGTGTTTAGTGAAAGAAACAGGTCCCAGAATTTACCACCTTATCCCTCTGTTCCCGATGGACACGATAGACATGTGCAAGAGTATTTTCCCTAATGAATTCTGTTGAAAATGTTAGAAAATTCCTCCCTGTGGAGTTGTATTTGTTAATTTATGTGGAGTAACTCAGAGGACTCAGCCTACGCTTTCCACATACAACCATAAATTGACAATTAAAACTCCATGGGGATGAATTTCTTAACATTTTCAACAGAATTCTGCATTGAAGTTTAGAGCTTTTTAAACAAATCCAGGTGGAATCACCATCCAGAGTTCCATTTTAGCTGCCTCAGAGGGCTCGGACTTGAAATAGAACCTTCCCTGATAGATATAGGGAGAGAAATAAATCCTTTTCTTAAAGAATACACATTTCGATTAGAGGTTCATAAAACATGCTCAGGAATAGATTATGTATTACTGTCAAGGAGACGGATAATGGTAACTGATTTGCTTAAAATAAATATTCAGTCCACCTTTGTGTGTGTGTGTGTGTGTGTGTGTGTGTGTGTGTATATATATATATATATATATATATATAAAATCACAATCCAGTGTCCTTATTATTTCAATTGGAAAGAAATAGTCGAGGTAGCTGAATATGGAAAATGAATAATTCATTATTACTTGACAAACAATTCTGTACAGTAATGAAATAAACAATACAAAATTTCTGGCAAGATAATGCAGAAGAAACGAGTACAACAAGCATTTGACAATGCCGAATGTTGGCTTGCTGACATTGGCTTTAGTAGTGCAGGAGTTCGAGAGATGCATAATAGGAATGGAAGTGAAGTATTGAACTGATGCCAACCCCACCCCCACCCTGCAGAGAGTGACAGGCATTGGGGGTGTGCCTTTGGGTCATCGGCCATAACGCTCATGCAATTTCACCTCACCCTACCATGCAGACACTGACAGATGTTGCGATGTGCCTTAGGGTCTTCGGGCCTTACGCTCACCCCATTCTATAAGGAAATATGCTGAGATGGGTGCAGTATAGAAGAATGGGGTGAACTTTGGGGCCGAAGACTCCAAGCACACCTTGATGCCTGTCACTGGCTGCAGGGTGGTGGTGGTGGAATGATGTAAGTATCACAGCCAACGATCCCAAGTCACACTCCACAACACCTGTCAGTCTGTACAGGGTGGAGCATTACGGTTGGAAACCCTAAAACCCCAGGCGTTTGCTAGTATTTTCACTCCAAATTTTCAACGTGGGCTTTTTGTGACCCCACCTCATGAACAGTGGCACTAACAGTTTGTTACCCAAAAGGTGATTTAGCACAGCGACTGCGCATTTGGTGCCACAGGTGCAAAAAAACTATCTTGGGCTGGATGTGAAAAAAATTACAGCTACTGTTCATAAGGTGGTGTGAAAATATGGCAAAGGGTTGAGGTGCTGGTGCCTTACCTTGACCCACGCCGGTGACCCGGGTTTGGGAACGGACTCAGGTCGTCGGGGGTTAGCAGGGGGAGGACAGGATTGAGTAGCCGATGGACTGCTCTCCTATCCTGGGGTGGGTTAGGGACTGGCCTTGTACACATAGTGGCTCCCAGTGGAGACTAGAGACACTACAAGATGCAACGTACAAGGAGAACAAGAAAACCAGAAAAAAACGCTCCGGAAGTCTAGCTGGATGATGGCTGCTGGCCCCAGGCATCTCCAAAGACTCTCCTGGAGAGCCACAGAATGCCTCAGCAGCTTCCAGGACTGAGAGAATAGTATGCTGGTTCCTCCCACTGGTGCCTTCCCCCTCGGAGGAGAGGGGGACCCACCCAGTGAAGGGTTACACCGGGCTAGCCTGCGGAAGGCTGCAGATGTGAGGTAGGTGGTCGAAGGGGGAGACAGTAGGGGGAATGCCTGTGGACCATGGCGGCCCGCAGGAGAGGCAGCTGTGGAGCACATAGGGGTACAAATAGATAATGCAAAAAAAAAAAAAAATATGGCAATGTTGAAAATCTGGAGTGAAAATATGAAAAATTAGTGAAGCTAGGAGCATGCGTAGAAATGACGCAATGCACACTTGTAACACAATCATTTTGGGGAATTTTTTCACCAGATTTTCAACATGGGCATTTTTGGACCTCCCCTCATAAATAGTGGCACTGCAATTTTGTTAATCTGTCCCAAAAGTTGATTTCCCACAGTGACCACGCCATTCTGTGCCACAGGTGTAAAAACACGTTTTGGGCAGGATGTGAAAAATGACAGCTGTACTGTTCATAAGGAGGTGCGAAAAAATGGCAATGTTGAAAATCTGGAGTGAAAATATAAACAATTAGCGAAGTTACGAGCATGCGTAGAAATTGCTCAATGCACGCTTGTAACCAAGTCATTGTTTAGAATGTTTTCACCAAATTTGCAACATGGGCTTTTTGGGACCTTCCCTCATGAACAGTGGCACTGTCATTTCATTAATCGGTCCTGAAAGGTGTTCCGTGCAGCGACTGTGAAATCACCTTTCGGGACTGAGTTACAAAATCACAGTGACACGTTCATGAGGCGGGGTCCCAAGAACCCCATGTTGAAAATTTGGGGACAAAATCCCCAAAAATGGCTGAGATAACCTAAGTTGAAACCCCCCATTGACTCCCATTATAAAAAGCTTACCGTCATTTCTTCAGTTTGCGGTTGGCCTTTGAAGAGTGCAGATGTGTCCTGCACCGCAGAAGATCACTGATCCCAACCTCCAGAGGTAAGTATAGGGTTAGGGATATGCGGGGAGGTGGGTGCACAGGGAGGGGTTGGGGTAGGGGGACGAGGGACACCACGAGGGACCATTTTCTGTTTTACGGGTTAAATTAAATAAAAAGACTACGGGGGCATTTTTTCTATTTTACTGGGGGGAAACAATTAAAAAACACATTTTGGCACACTGGGGTGGGCTCCCAGTGTGCCACAATAGTGGGGGAAGGTGCATGCCATTACTGACACGGGGATTGGGCACCCCGTTGTAGGCAAAGGACATAGACGGGTTGGGGGTGGTGCAGCCGACACCAGGAATGGGAATCCCAGTGTCAGAAAAAAATTTTTCGGCACACTGGGGTGGACTCCCAGTGTGCCACATTAATGGGGGGGGGGATACATGCTGACACGGGGATTGGGCACTCCAATGTCAGCTTTCCGGGGAGTGTGTGTCAGGCGGCAGGAGTTGTCATTGTGGAAAGCTGTGCCGCAGCTATTTTACTTATTGAAATGTTTCACCGGGAAAGGCACACTGAAACTCTGCTGGTAGCTCTGGCCATGCGCATTACTGTGCACTGTAATGCGCCTGGCTGGAGTCTTGTCATCTGCCACTGCAATGAGGAAACTGTACCTCATTGGAGCGGCAGATTCCTGTCAAGGTTTTGGCTCTCTTTGAAACTGCTGTCATCGCCAGCATGCTCACTGATTGGCAGCTGAGGGATGCATCCACTAAAGCGTCCCCTGCATTGGCCACAACACTGACACACCACTGAAATGTGCACGCGCAAGTCAACATAAAAATGAAAAAATGAGAAACCTGCAAGGCAGCTATAAGGGGCAAGATAATAACAGAAGCATGTTGGAGAAATAAAAAACAAGATCAAGATTTAGAGAACAATTCAAAACTGTTTAGAAAATCAAATAAGAGAACGGAAAGAACATTTCTGGGAAGAAAATGTAAAAGAGACATTACAGAGAATGACAAATGTGAAGGCAGATAGACAATTATTTTAAATAAACAGAAATTGGCATCTGCATAGCAAGGCAGCATGTAAATATCTAGCAAACCAATTAAAACAACAACATAAAAAAAACTGACATAATGGTGTTATACGATAAACAAGGTCTAATTACAACAAAAAAGGAAGAAATAGAAGGAATCTTCTTAAAAATTTTTGAAGACATATATAACAGAAAAACAAAGCCACTATTACTGAAATTCAAGCTTATTGTGAAAATCACTGGGAAGATTACCTCTTGTGTGATAAGACAATAAGTATAGAAGATATAGAGGAAGCAGGGTTATCCATGACAAAAGAAAAAAAACACCAGGGTCAGATGGCTTTACAATAGCATTTTATTAAAATTTTAAAACTGAATTACACACATACAGGAACTATTTTTGGAAATTCAAAATACAGGTCAAATAGGCTTACTCCTTTCTAGAGGCATTTACTATTACCCAAGCCACACAAAATGAAAAACGTGGAGAACTTCAGACCAGTATCTATTTTAAACACAGATTATAAAATCTTTACTAAATTATCGAACAATAGATTAATACATTATATCAGCAAGATGATTCTGCTTTTTGCACTGATTCCTGAGTTTACAGAACAGCATTTTGTGCATTGACTCCTCTACAAAGCTGGAAAAACAAAAAGACACTTGCAGGTTTTGAACTTTGTTATTCTGCTTTCTGCGCTGATTCTTGAGTTTACAAAGCAGTGTTTTGTGCCTTGGCTCCTCTATAAAGCTGGAAGCCTAGAACTGTTTGTTTAAATCTCCTGGGGCATATAATTGAGAACTGGAAGATACCTGTGGTCATTAAAGCATGTCAGCTTGAGAGGAGGGGCAGTTTACCTACAAAAAGACACTTGCAGGTACTGACTGTTATTCTGCTTTTTGCACTGATTCCTGAGTTTACAGAACAGCATTTTGTGCCTTGACTCCTCTACAAAGCTGGAAAAACAAAAAGACACTTGCAGGTTTTGAACTTTGTTATTCTGCTTTTTGCACTGATTCTTGAGTTTACAAAACAGTGTTTTGTGCCTTGGCTCCTCTATAAAGCTGGAAGCCTAGAACTGTTTGTTTAAATCTCCTGGGGCATATAATTGAGAGCTGGAAGATACCTGTGGTCATTAAAGCATGTCAGCTTGAGAGGAGGGGCAGTTTACCTACAAAAAAACAAGCGCTACTAACACGAGCATGTTAACGCGAGCGTGAGTGGCGCGAGCACCACTCGGAGTTAAAAAAAAATCCAGAGTACAAGCAGCTCACTTTTAATGTTATTTACTGGTGCTGTTTTGAAGATAATAGGGAATTTTAAAGAGTTGTAAACTGTTGTTTGAGGGGTGTTAATGTTTTTGCAGGGTAAAGGAGCAGATTCTAGATATTGAATTAGAAGTTTTCCAGCTTTATTGGGGGAGTATAAAATTAAAAAAAAAAAAAGATTTTAAAGCTACACATTGATTTTTTTTATTTTTTTTTTTTTACTGATTGATTTTTTTTTTTTTACCTTGATTATTGTTGTTAGGTGTTGTTTTTTTATTTCTGTGTTTTTAGATTACCTGTGATATTTATAATATTTTTAGTTAGGGGTGTATTAATTCCAGAGATATCTATATAAAGATCATGGTTCAAACCAGATGCCAAAGAAGGGGAAATGGACAATTTAAAGGTTCCATTTCTAATATTAATGTAGAGATTGATCATAGTTCTGTACAACACATGGTAAATTCTCTCATTGAATTAAAGTCATCTATGCATTCCACTTTAGATGATGTTAATGGAATTAGAGAAAATGCTTTGGATGGTTTTATAAGTAGTAGTACTCCCACTCAAATGCAAACAATGAACCAAGATGGTAGAAAATCAAAAGGACTTACGAACTTAAAAAATAGAACCATTCCAATAGCTAAAAGAGAAGGAATTATGTTTAGGGAAATGCTGAATAATAAGTTGGATATTATAGAGACAATTTCAGAGGGTAGCTTTGCAGTAAATAAAACAAAGCAGACTAAAATTAAAGATCATTTTGTTGGAAAAAGCTACAATCTGCTCAAATGACATCTAATGACATGATTGGTAGTGAGCAAGTGGCTTCCAAGGGATGTCTTAATCAGACCAATAATCCAATTAGTCCTAGCAATAATCTTAATGAATTTATTGGGGACAGTTGTCAAAAAGCAGAAACAGATACAACTTTGAGTTCTGCAGCTTTGAAAGAAACATTGGGTACAGAGTTACATATAACATTGGAGGCTTCTAGGAATAAAAGTCAGAGGGAACACTCAAGTTTGTGTAATTCCTTGGAATTTTCTCCTGATTATTTTTATGAATCAAATCCTAAACCTAGGTGGCATAATGATTTGAGGAATATTGCTAGTGAATTACAGGACACTATAATTGGTCTCAAACAATTCACAACTCCTAAACAATCAAGGCAATTGTCTCAGGAAAAAGAAGATTGTAAGTTTAATTCTAATACTACCTACCCATTTGCCCTTAGTGAGGATTTAAAAAATTATATTCAAAATCCACACATTGGGCATATGATGATTTTAGATCACCTAATTAATCTTAAATTTGAATTAGATACAATTAAAGAAAATATAGCGATTAATGGTAGCAGAATGGATGAGTTACTCCTACTATTGAGCAAAATAAGCCCTCAGGAGGATTCGATTTCAATAGTTATTGATGAGTCAGATAATCAGGAAGTATTAAATGAGCAATTAAGACCAGATTTCCCTTCTGTTGTTTTTCCTGAAACTCCAATACTTAATCGAAATAAAAAAGACAGGAAAAAAAGAAAGGAAAAAATAAAGGTAAAGGAAGATAAGAACAGAGATTTGAAGTAAAAAAGTGTTTTATCTTTGGACATTGTTTCTGATAAAACTTTACTACAAGAGGATATGTTAAACTGTTCTGTAACTAAGACAAACACCCACAGTCATTTGTGTGTTAACCCAAATAATGATATCTCTCCAAAAGAAAACAAGACCCAATTGAAGGAATTCAGCCCAACAACAAACATAGAATTTAAAGAAATAGGATCCCTCCAGGGGAGACTGGATCAGAATGACACAAAACTGGACAAAGAAACATGTAAAACTAATTTTTATAAATAATTTGCGAAGGAAGGAATAGACGATGTAAGGTATGAACAGAATAGTAGTGAGACTTCAACTAAACAACAAGGAAACTACATAATGAATAGTAATGTGTTAACGAATAATGAGGAAAGGATAGAGGAGGTATTGACTATTGGGGAGGGAGGCTCTATAGTGACGCTTAGGGGAGTTCATAAAGAGGATAATGAGAATTGTATGGTATTAATGGAATTAGGAAAGATTATATGTACTGAATTGCTGGGACTGGAACTTTTAGAGGATGATATCATTGATGCAGTTAGAGCTAGTGATTTAACATCGCAGGATTTGATTTTGATCTTTTAAACATGAGAGGGTTGCACACTATGTTTGGAGGGAATTCTCACTGTTTAGCTGGGTTGAACTTAGTAATGGATTATCCCATAGCTATTAGTACATTGAAAAATATGAAAATTCTAACTATGATTGAATTGACAAAAAGATTGTCTGAGGTTTACTCATTAAGTGATTTTATCATGGAAGAAAATGATGGGGAAACAGAAGTTACTCTATGATTTTTGGCATCTCATGCAGAACACTGGAAACAAAGGAACAACTGATGGAAATGATAGGTTACTTAGTAGACAATCACCAGGGCATTGAATTTTACAAAGATGACATAAAAGATGTAAGGAAAGTATATAATGATTCACTTAAAGGGAATCAGATTGACCTTATTCTCTATAGTAAGAGGTTGGCAGAGAAAATCCTGAAGGCTAGTACCAAATTGGACAGCCTTGACATCTTAATAGTAAATTTAAATGAAGTAACAAGGGAAATACAAGAAACATTAGTAGACGACATGGAGTTACAAGGCCCCATTTACAACATTGAAACCTCTAATAGGTTTCAACTATTGGATAATGGAGTGGATAATTGACTCAGTAATGAAGTCATAAGAAATGCTCCGGAGATTGAAGTAGATCAAGATCCTCAGGAGACTGAGGAAATATATGATGTTTTAAATAATAATACTAATACTTATTTGTACAAATATCATGGAAATCTAGGAATTATGACTTGGAATATTGCTGGTCTGATCTCAAAATTTATTGACAAAGAATGTTGTGATTTTTTGGACAAAATGGACATAATAGGTTTGCAAGAAACGTGGCATGGGGTAGAACAAGCGGAAACTATAAATAGAAATGGTTACATACTTATTCACGCACCAGCACAGAAAATGAAAAAAGTAGGACGAAGAATGGGAGGTCTCGCTGTATATGTTAAAATAGTGAGTTTCATTAAAATTGAAAATACATAGTGAAGACTAACTATATAATCATAGTACTACGAATATGGGGAGAAACAGTAATAATGGTAAATATTTATAATCCCCCAGAAAAATCAGCAACTTATGACTGTCAACTAATGGAACACATTGTTACAGATATAAAAAAGTTGGATATAAATGAGTATTTAGATCTACTCTGCATGGGGGACTTCAATACCAGATATGGAATCTGTAGTGAACAACAGGAACTATTACATGCACTACATAACCCCAGAGATTGACTACTGATAAAAAACATAAAGATAAAAATAAATAAATGGAGAAATTAATTGGCAGTTTGCAACTGATTATTCTAAATGGGCGTATGCCCTCAAACTGCGAAGGAAATATTACCTGTGTTACAGCAAGAGGGTCTACCACTATAGATTATATGTTAATTACCCCATATAGTTTTCATAAGTACTGTGACTTAAAAATAATAAATAGAACCGAAAGTGATCATTACCCATTAATACTATATAGAAAAAATGTCAAAGATGTTAATAGGAAACAACAAACAGAAATACAAATTATTAACAATAAAATTAAATGGGGAAGAATGATGGGAGATAAAGTCATGGCACTGAGCAAGGAATTTACACAGTGTTTAGATCCAAAATCAATCATGAATTAGATCCAAAAATATATATGATACAATTATCACATTATGAAAACTTTGAAGAAACCATTGAAAACCCAATGATAACAACAAGGGAAAAATTAAGAAAACTGGTTCTATAAAAATTGTAGAGAAGGGAAAAGGAAACTGTCACAATTAATAAGGAAAGTAAAGAAGAATCCAACAAAAGAAAACAGGAAAAAGTTGAATAGTTATAGAAAACAATATAATGATGAGATAGAAGTGCAAAAAACTAAACATCGGATGGAATTATGGGATAAGATGCAGAAGGCAATCTATCAAAATGATGACAAAACTTATTGGACACTTGTGGCTAAAGGAACAAATACATTTAAAAAACAATTTGATTATTGCATAGGGCCAGAAAAATGGGTCAGCTATTTTCAAAAATATATTTTCATTGGGGGATGATGTTTATAACATAACCACAAATGAAATTGATGACAGACTTTATCTGGTTCACAGAAGCTGAAGTCAAGATAGTACTGGAGAGTTTAAAGAATAACAAATCACCAGGACCTGATAAGATCCCTATTGACTTTATAAAATTAAATAATGAATGGTGGGCAGAGCATTAACTAGATTATACAACTTAATGGTTATGTGTACATGTACACCAGATAGCTGGAAAGGGAGTTATATAGTTCCATACACAAAAGGCTTGTTTGCCGATCCGGCAAACTATAGACCTATCGCCCTTATTGATACTATAGCCAAGATCTATGCTAAAACAATCCTAAACAGAATAATTATAGAGTTAGAAAGAAATAAAAATATATCTGACTTACAGGCTGGCTTCCAGAAAAAAACAGGAACTGTGAACCAGATATTTATCTTCTATCACATTATAGAAAAATACTGTGACATAAAAGGGCAAATCTTATTTATTACATTTATAGACTTTACATCAGCAGCCTTTGACACAATTCTGAGAACATTTTTATGGGAAAAAATGAAGGAAATGGGTATAGATAATAATTTAATTGTACTTATGCAAAGAATATATAGAAACACCTGGGCAAAAATTAAATATACAGGAACAGGATTGTTAACTAATAAAGTGCAAACTAATATAGGTGTTAGACAAGGATGCGTACTAGCACCCACCCTTTTTAATATATACATAAATAAAATAATCACAGCTCTTGATAATCCAGACTTTCATCCTCCCAGAGTGGGAAAAAACAGAATACCTGTCCTGGCATACGCTGACAACTTAGCTGTGATATCTACTAGCCGTTTAGGCCTTCAGAGGGCTCTCGACAAAATGGGAACACTCTGTATAGAGCACAATTTAAAGCCAAATATTAAAAAAACCAAGGTAATGGTTATTGGAACTAAGAAAAAATATAGAGCATTAAAGCTGAGGAATAAATCTTTGGAATTTGTAAATGAATATAATTATCTTGGAATAACATTATCAAAAAATCTCAAGTGGAATAAGCATAGGGAAACATGTATAAAAAAACTACAGAGTACACTGAATGCCCTAAAAAGATTTAATTATCTTTATGGAGGCAACACCATTCTCCCAATGATTAAGGCTATCAATGCAAAATGATTAATCAGGTTTTATATGCTGCAGAAATCTGGGGGAATGATAACATAACTAAGTTGGAAGCCATATTGAATAAAACATATAAACAAATAATAAAGATTCCTAATAGTACTCCCAATGCTCTTGTTAGAGCAGAATTAGGGCAAATTAAACTTCTGGATATGATGTATATAAGACAAGTAAATTACTGGATTAAACTAACAAATGAAAGAAAGAATTCTATATTGGGAGAATGTCTTAAAGAAAAGATGCAATACCTGGCATATGGTAAAAGCAAATGGTTGGGGAATGTTAAAACTATATTGCAAAATGCAAATTTGGAATATATGATGAATTGGTCTGAAAAAGGAATATGCCTTAATAAGGCCTATTCAAAAATTGTAATAAGCACTATAAAAGAAAGGTCACGGGAAATGGATCTAGAAAGAATTAAAAAATCAAAAGTGGCCATTTGGCTTACTAACAACATGAGAGAGCACACTTTAAAACCTTATTTAGACATAGTTAAGAACCCTGAATTTAGAAATGTAATTACTCAATTTAGATTTGAAGTCTTCCAGTAACATCATTGAGGCAAGATACAATAAAGAGAAACTAACTCCAGTAACTGTTACTGTTACTTACAGGAACTGGAGGATTTGAAACATGTAGTACTAAGATGTCCATGGTATGAACATCTCCGTAGCAAAAGATTAGGCAAGTATATTGGTTCTTTATATATGCCTAATAAATATATACTGGATCTTCTGTTCAACTCAGAAAACTCTGAATTGTTAAATGAACTGGCTATGTTCCTTATTGAAGTTAAAAAGCTGAGATGTAAGCACATTCAAGGATTTATTGTGCAATAAGATACAACAGTGAGACATGTCTTGACCTAATCGATGAAAGTGGGGAAATGTACGGAATATGCAGAATAAGTTTTTAAAAAAATGTCTGTAATATGTGTTATAAATGTTTGTCATACGTGTAAAATGTATGTATGTATGTAATTTATTGACTGTCCTATCTGTATTGTAATGGCAATTGCCGAACAAATAAATTATTACTACTATATCAGCAAGATAATACATGAAGACCAAAATGGCTTTTTACCAGGAAGAATTATGCACAATGCGTCTTTACAGAAAGGCTGGTAGATGCCTGGAACAGCCTCCCAGCAGAGGTGGTGGGTACCGAAACAGTGACAGGTTTCAAACATGCCTGGGATAGACACAGGGGGGACCTTAGTAACAGGGCAGGCAGCGGAAGGTAGGGCCAGAGATTCATTAGGGTATACGGTAGCATAGGAGGTGTAGGAACCTTAGGGCAGACTAGGTGGGCCAGGAGGTCCTTTTCTGCCAACGGCTTCTATGTTTCAAAGAAATACAAAAAGTACAACTCCTTTTCAGAATATGCAACTTCAAAGGGTATGGATGCCATAGCACTTTCATATGATGCAAAAAAAGCATTTGACATGATAGAATTACGTTACAGAGTCTTGAACTATTTAGGTATTCTGAAGTCATTTATTAAAATAATTTCGGCACTGTACACCGCACCTACAGCCAGATTAACACCGAATGGGAAATTAACAATAAGTTCTTAATAAGTAGAAGGGTAAGACAAGGCTGCCCACTGTCACCATCCTTATTTATACTTTGTATGGAAGTTTTCTTATTTAAAATTAGGGCAAATAATAAAATAAAGGGAATCCTAGTAAGAAAACAAGCCTTCACAGTAAATGCCGATGCAGATGACCTACCATTGATGTTGACCAATCCAGTAGACAGTATAAAAGAAATAATTGTGGAGATCAAAGAGTATTCTAATATTTCGGAATATTACATTGAAACATAGAATTTGATGGCAGATAAGGACCGCTTGACCCACCTAGTCTGCCCATTTTCCCTACCCATTTCATACACCGCTGATCCTAAATGATCTTCGGCTTACCCTCACTTTCCTATCGCTAGAGTTCCTTTATGTCTATCCCATGCATTTTTTAATTCTCCTACCCTTTCTGCCCTTACAACCTCTAATGGGAGGCTGTTTCAGGGATCCACCACCCTTTCTATGAAACAGTACTTTCAAACAACATGAAGTCTTGCAATATTATGACTATTGCAGTTTGCCCCAGCCTTAGAACTGCTCCGGAGGTGAAAGAGTTAACTTCCATGCAGAGCATGGAGTTTAGAGCGCGAGCTCGGTTCAGAAGCTCTGTTTGGCTGGTTTCAAACCGAAACCGTCAGATTCTTTACTCCGCCTCACTGAACAGTCGCTCCGGAGATTCCTCCTGTTGCTCGGTTCATTTCTTCGGTTTAAAGCGCTATTTCTCGGTTTAATTTAACCGCATTTCATTATTTTAACCGCAAACCGATCGGGTTCAGGCTCTGTCTATGGTAAACGTAGTAATAGATAGGGTTTTTCTGTGTGGAACTTGTAGTATTATCGGCCGTTGAACCGATCGAGATGTATTTAATATAAGTTTAAAGCCTTTAAGGCTTTTTGAGTCGCGGTTCCCGGTTCTTATCGGTTCAAAAACGGATTTCATTACGGGTTTTTCACACCGTGACACGGTTTGGAACCGATAAGGGTGTCTTGCCTGGCACTGCCATCAAAAGGGCAAGTTGGTTGGTTAGGCTGGCATCATGTCTGAGAAACCCAAAGAAAACCGGGCCCACTGGGTTTCAACATCTGTAGTGTCTGTGGGAAGCCTTTGCCAGGCTGACCCACACACTCATGTGTCTGTTGTCTGGGGTTTGACCACCTCAATTCAGACTGCCAGATTTGTAAAAATTTCCCTGCAGCCACCCTGGACAAGAGAGTGGGCAGGCTCAGGGAACGAGAGGCCAAAAAGTCCACTGACCGAGATGGCCAGCCCGGTTCGGTGCCAACCAAACTGGAGGGAGTGCCCTCTGACCAGGGCGAGACTTCCTCGGCAAAAAGCTGGCTCTGAGGAGCCAGTTCCAGCAAAGAAATCTAAAAAATCAGCAGGTTTGGAGTCCAAAATTCCTTCTCCAACTGCTGCTGAGATAGCCAGGGCAATACAGATTGTCCAGTCCCTGTCCCCGGTTCCCTCCGAACCGCCACTGTCTGGCAAAAGGTCGGTTCGGTCGGTTCCAGTGGTTCAGGATTATGATATAGAAGAGTTCTATGAACCAGAGGAGGGGGATGAGGATTATGATCAGTGTGACTGTGACTTTGAAAGTCTGGATGTGCCCATTGAACCGGACATCTCTCCAGACAGACCTTCAGGTGAGTCTTCCCCTAGGCTTTCTGAGTCCCCCTTCTCATTTTTTGTTTTATAAAAAAGTTGCTGAGACCCTCCAGCTTCCCTTAGAGGAGGCTTTGGATGAGCAAGAGGAGCCTGACTATGTGGAGATGATGGATGTCCAGGAGGTTGTCCATCCCTTTACATAAATCTTTTAGAAAACAATAAAAATTTTAAAAGCTCCTAATTCTGTGCCTCCTGTGGATAAAAAGATGGACAGGAGGTACACTTTGTCAGGTCCTGATACAGACTTTCTTTCACAGCAATGCAGTCATGTTGGGGTAGTTCAGGCTGCAGCCTGTGATAAAGCTAATATTCCACTGGCTTCACATCCTCCTGACAAGGATTCCAGGAAGATTGATGCCATGGCCAAAAACAATACATGGCAGCATCCTTGGGACTCAGACAAGCTAACTATATGGCTTATGTTGCAAGATACCAGAAATCTAGATGGGATACTGTCATGGCCTTAGCCAAACAGGTCCCTGGCCAGCTCAGAAGGAGCTGGAGCAGGTGGCTCTTGACGGTAATGAGGCATCTAAGGTGCAATTCCATGCTGCAGTGGATTCTAACGATGTATCCTCTAGAGTCATGGCTACATCTGTGGCTTTTCGCAGATTGGCCTGGCTCAGGTGTGCTACTTTGTCACAGGATACCCAGTCTAAGGCTATGGATTTTCCTGTGGTGGAAATTCTCTGTTTGGGAGCAGACAGAGAATTATATGAAGAAAATGGATGAATATAGAACCACTTACAGGAGTGCACAAGCCAGGAACGGCAAGCCACTCCTCAGAGGCAGCCCCAGGGTAGGAGTAGGCCTTTTCACAGGCCTTTACCAGACTCAGGCCCCTCCTCTTCAGCCTATGTACAGAAGGGGTTCTTCAGAGGAGAGGCAGGCGGGGTTCGAGCAGGCCTGCTCCCACCCCTCAGCCTAAAGCCCCTGCCAAACAGGCACCCTGATGGGATGCCCAGGGTTGGCTCTCCACTACCTGTAGGGGGCAGGTTGGCTCACTTCGTCCAGGACTGGCAGTCTTTAACTTCAGACAGGTGGGTCCTGGAAGTAGTGAGCCAGAGTCTGGTTCTCAGCTTCAAGAAATTTCCAAAGATGGGAGCCAGATCTTTCCACCTGCAAACCCTTTAGAGACTCTTGCTTTGGAAACAGAAGTCTCAACCTTCCTGGCTCTCAGAGCTGTAGAAAGGGTTTCTCCCCTTCACCAGGGCAAGGGTCTGTACTCCAGGTACTTCCTTACCCCAAAAAAGACAGGAGAGTGGCGGCCTATCCTGGATCTAAGATATCTAAACAAGCACCTTTTAAAGCCAAAGTTCAAAATGGTGACACTGGGAATGATTTTACCCTCTCTAAGACCAGAGGACTGGCTAGCCTCCCTGAACCTCAAAGATGCCTACTTCCATGTTCTTATCAGAAGCTCCCATCGAAAGTACCTCAGATTCGAACTGCCCTCAGGCCATTATCAGTTCAGAACAATGCCCTTTGGCCTCACTTCTGCCCCAAGGGTGTTCACAAAGTGTCTGAGCAGTAGCAGTCGCTCACCTAAGAAGGCAAAGGATTGCTATTTTCCTACCTAGACGACTGGCTCATTGTGGGTCAGTCTCCAGACAGGTCAAATCCACACCTGCTAGTTACCCAGCAGCTGCTTACCTCTCTGGGATTTCTTCTCAATCTTCCAAAGTCAGTTTTGGAACCTGTCCAGGTACTCACCTTTATAGGCGCAGAACTGGATACCAAGCAGGCCAGAGCCTTCTTTCCCTTGGAAAGGGTAAGGACCTTAGTGGCCCTGGCCGCATCCTTCACTCTGCAGGTCTCTCGACCCGCAAGGTATTTCCTGCAGCTCCTAGGGCACATGGCTGCCTCCACAGCTGTGGTGCAAGGAGCAAGATTTCAGATGAGGGACATTCAGTTCCATTTGAGAGCTTTCTGGTCTCAAAGAAGAGATCCTCTATCCAAGTTAGTCCCAGTAACTCGAACCCTGATCCAGGCCCTTCAGTGGTGGCAGGATCAGAGCAATCTGAGACAGGGGGTGCCTTTCATCCCTCTGTCCCATTCCTTGACCCTTACTACAGATGCATCCCTTTGGGATGGGGAGCTCACATGGGCGACCTTTCCACCCAGGGATTATGGTCCCTCAGGAATCTCTGCTCACATCAATCTGTTGGAACTCAGAGCTGTTTTTCTAGCACTTCAGGTTTCTCTGCATCTGTTCAGAACAAGGTGGTACAGGTCAGAACAGACAACACCACTACAATGTGGTACATCAACAAACAGGGGGCACTCGGCTCGGCCTTGTGCACCGAGGCGATGAAGTTGTGGTCTCTGGCTTACTCCTGAACACTTCCCTCATGGCAGTTCACCTCCCAGGCAAGGACAATGTCCTGGCAGATGCCCTCAGCAGGATTTCCCAGGGCCATCACGAATGGTCACTGGATCCCCAGTGCTGGGGATAGTGTTTGCCAGATGGGGCACTCCTCAGATAGATCTTTTCGAGCCCCAGACAATTATCAACTTCCACTGTTTTGTTGCAGGCCCCCAGTGTTGGGCTCAGTTCCCCTGGATGCCTTTCTCCTCGATTGGGAAGGGAAGTTTCTTTATGCCTTCCCCCCTTCCCTCTGCTGTTCAAAGTACTAGTCAAAATCAGGTCTCAGCCCTGTAAAATGATCCTGATTGCTCCAGACTGGGCCAGACAGCCCTGGTACCCACTCCTTCTGTCCTTAGCAGTCCATCTTCCCCTGTGTCTCCCAGGAACCACAATCTGTTAACCTGTGCTCAGGGAGAGTTTGGTATCCGAATCTCAAATCCCTCAACCTCAAGGCTTGGCTCTTGAGCAGTTAGAGTTTGCTGATTTGCAACTTTCTCAAAGTGTTCTCGAAATCCTGAAGGCTGTTAGGAAGCCTTCCACCAGGGCTACCTATAACTCCAAGTGGAAAAGATTTTCCATATGGTGTTCTGGGAAGCATGTTTCCCCAGAATCGGCTGATCTACCCACTGTATTGGACTACATGGTCCATCTTAATTCTTTGGGACTGAGACCAGCCACCCTGAAAGTTCACTTGGCTGCTGTCTCTGCCTTCATTTCAGCAGGGAAGCCCTCTTCTCTTTCTGCTCATTCTGTATTTTCCAAGTTTTTTAAAGGATTGCTTCACACCAATCCTCCATTCAGGGACCCTGCCCTGGCTTGGGATCTTAATGTATGCATTGCTCAGCTAATGCAACCCCCCTTTGAGCCTCTGTCTTCGGCAGAGCTTAAGTATTGACTTGGAAAACTGTATTTGGTAGCCATCACTTCTGCCAGGCGTATAAGTGAGTTACAGGCTTTATCAGTAGAAACTGACTTTATTTCCTTTCACAGGGATAAAGTGGTCCTCAGGACTAACAGGAGTTTTTGTCTAAGGTGGTTTCAGATTTCCACCTTAACCAATCTATTTCACTTCCAGTGTTCTTCACTGACCATTCCTCCTCTGGTGAGAGGAGGCTGCACAGCTTAGATGTTAAGAGGGCCCTGGTTACTACATAGAGCGTACCAAGGGTCACAGGTTTGACTCCTCCAACTGTTTCTCACTTATGGTGAGGTTGGGAAAGGAGACCTGCCACTAAAAGATCCATTGCCAGGTGGATCGTTTCTTGTATCCAATTTGCTATCAAAAGCTGGGTAAGGTTCCCTCTCAGGCCTGAGGGCTCACTCTACCAGAGGTACAGCTGCATCTCTAGCTGCTGCTTGAGACATCCCTATCTTGGAGATATGTCAGGCAGCTACTTGGAAGACAGTACACTTTCACCAAGCATTACTCCCTGGATATTCAGGCCAGGAGGGATGCTCGGTTTGGCACAGCCGTGCTTCAGAGCCTATTCCCTAAGTAGGTTCTGTCCCTCCTCCATGGAGGTACTGCTGTGTAGTCTGCAATAGTCATAATGTAGCAAGACTTCATGTTGTTTGAAGAAAAAATTACTCACCTTAGTAATGTTGTTTCTTCTAATGGAGTCTTGCTATATTATGACCTCCCCCAGCCTGCCCCTCTCGGAACTCCTACTTTGGGGTATGGGGTGGATAGTCCTCTGTTGGCATTTATTGATGCCCTCTTTCATGTTTGGGTGTTGTGTTTATTTAGTTATTTTATCTTAATTTTCTGGTCCACTGACTTGAGTCTTTGTGTTGGGACCAGCAAAATGTGTTAATATATTAGTAGCCAGTTGGCTAGTGTAGGTTACAGCTTCCACACAGAACCTTAGTGAGTTTTTGCTCGTAAAGATCTGATGGTTTCGGTTTGAAACCAGCCAAACAGAGCTTCTGAACCGAGCTCACGCTCTAAACTCCATGCTCTGCATGGAAGTTAACTCTTTCACCTCCGGAGCAGTCCTAAGGCTGGGGCAAACTGCAATAGTCATAGTATAGCAAGACTCCATTAGAAGAAACAACATTACTAAGGTGAGTAATTTTTTCTTCTCATGTTACCCCTAAGTTTACTCCCCTGTATTTTCATATCATAGCCCCTCGTTCTTGAGCATCTTTTCTTTTGAAAGATGTTACCCTCTTGTACTTTATTTACACCCTTGAGGTATTTGAGGGTCTCTATCATGTCCCCCCTCCCTCCTCTCCTCCAAGGAGTACATACTGAGATCCTCCAGTCTCCCCTCATATAACTTTTGGTGCAGCCCCTGCACCATTTTTGTTGCCCTTCTCTGAACCGCTTCTACTCTATGTCCTTCTGAAGATGTGGCCTCCAGAAATGGACACAGTGCTCTAGATGAGGTCTCACCAGTGTTCAATACAGTGGCATCACCACCTCCTTCCTTCTGCTGGAGATACCTCTCCCTGTGCACCCCAGCATTCCACTGGCTCTCCTCACAGCCTTCTCACATTGTTTCATAACCTTTAGATCATCAAATATGATTACTCCCAGGTTTCTTTCCTGTTTGGTGTCCATCAGTACCTCTCCCCCTTAATGTACTCCTCTCCCACATTTCTGTGCCACAAGTGCATGTCTTACACTTCTTTGCATTGAATCTTAGCTGCCACACCCTTGACCACTCCTCAAGCTTGCTTAGGTCTCTTCTCATCTTCTCTACCCCTCCTGGAGTATCAACCCTGTTTCAGATCTTTGTGTTGTCTGCAAAGAGACACAGCTTCCCTACCAGCCCCTCTTCAATGTCACTTATGAAGACATTAAAAAGGACTTGTCCAAACACTGATCCCTGCAGGACCCTGCTGGTCACCCCTCTCTCTTTGGATTGAACTCTGTTTACCACTACCCTCTATGTCCTATTGCTCAGCCAATTTTTGGCCCAGTTTACCATCCTGAGACCCAGTCCCAGACTGCCCAGCTTGTTTATTAGCCTCCTATGTGGGATGGTGTTGAAGACCTTGCTGAAATCAAGGGTAGGCCACATCCACCGCCCCTTCCTAGTCACCCAGTCAAAGAGATGTATCTGATTTGTTTGACAAGATCTTCCTGCTGTGAATCCATGCTGCCTAGGATCTTGTGCTCTGTTGGATTTGAGATACATCACAAACCTTTCATTTAGTAGTGATTCCATTAGTTTCCTCACCACCAAGGTCAGGCTGACTGGCCTGTAATTGCCAGATTCCTCCCTGCTCCCACTTTTGTGGAGAGGGACTGCATTTGCCCTCCTCCAGTCCTTTGGTGCAACACCTGTTTTCAGCGAACTGTTGAACAGGGCTGTCAGTGGTGCTGCCAGCACCTCCCTGAGTTCTCTTAATACTCTGGGATATATCCCTTCTGGCCCTGTTGCCTTGTCTACTTTCAGATTAGCGAGTTCCTTTGAGACTCTCTCCTTCTTAAATGAACTGGTGTCCACCTCCCTCCCAATGGTGCTTCTATCACCTAACTTTAGACCCACCCCTTTCCCTTTCCCTTTGAATACTGAGCAAAAATACTTGTTCAGGATTTCTGCTTTTTCTTGGTCCCTCTTTGTGCACTTTCCTCCTTCTCTTTTTAGTCTCACAATCCCACACTTAGTCTTTTTATGTTTGCTTGCACGCATGTGCAAGAAACATAGTGCCATCATCCGAGTTTTCCAGAGATGTGTCAGCCTCTTCCAATTCAGTCAGTGTGTTTGCAAGCGCGGTCACAGTGCGCCAATCACTGCTCCAGCTGTCTATGACAGCTGAAAATGCAGTGGCATACAGTTGAAAGGGAGCTCTGCTTCAGTGACGACTCCCCTGCACTGCACACACGCATATTAAGCGCAGACGCGCTTCCCCCACGCACACTACTGTATAGCCGACGGGACGCCCCAAAGAGTCCAGGTGCCACACTGGGAGCCTACCCCAGCATGGTAAAAATGTTTTATGGCTGACGGGGTACCCAATCTCACGGCCGCACGCCTAAAGCATCCAGGTGCCATGCTGGGAGCCCATCCAGCGTGGCAAATTGATGTTATGGACAACGGGGTGCCCAATCTCCCGTCGGCTCCAGCCCCCAACAGCCTTCCAGCTGCCATGCTGGGAGCCCACCCCAGCATGGCAAACGTCCCTCGTAGTCTTAGAAAAAAAAACAACCTGTAAATACAAAAACTGTCCCTCTGCGCTTCTCCCTGCCCCCCTTCCACAACCTGCAACCACCCACTGCGCACCCTGCCTCCCCCCACCTCCCCACCCCATACTTACCTCCGGAGCTCGGTGCGACGATCTTCAGTGGACCGGGAACACGTCTGCACTCTTCAAAGCCGACCGCGAACTGAGGAAATGCCGGTAAGCTATATAATGGGAGAGATAGGGTTTTTTAAACTTTGTTGCATATCTTAGGCATTTTGGGGAATTTTGGGCCCAAATTTTCAACATGGGGTTTTTGGGACCCTTCATGAATGCTGTCACTGTCATGGCGTTACTCGGGCCCGAAGGGTGATTTCGCAACCACTGCCCAAAATCACCTTTCCAGAAAGATTAATGCAACTACACTGCCAGTGTTCATAAGGTGGACTCTCAAAAAGCCTATTTTGAAAATTTGGTGGAAAAATTCCTAAAAATGACTGTTCTACAAGCGTGCGTTGCGCAGTTCCTATGCACGCTCGTAAGTTCGTGAATCTTCAATATTTTCACTCCAGATTTTCAACATTGCCATTTTACCACACCTTCTTACGAGCAGTACAGCTGTCATTTTTCACATTTCACCCAAAATGTGTTTCCACCCATGTAGCGCACAATGGAGCAGTCAGTGTGCGAAATCAATGTACGGGACACATTAAGAAAATCACAGTGACACTGTTCATGAGCAGAGGTTTTAAAATGGCTATGTTGAAAATTTGTGAAAAAATTTTAAAATGATTGTTTTACGAGCTAAGTGCTATGCAGTTCCAAAGCACGCTCGTAAGTTTGCGAAATTTCAATATTTTTACTCCAGATTTTCAACATTGCCATTTTACCACACCTCCTTAAGAGCAGTACAGCTGTCATGTTTCACATCTCACCCAAAATGTGTTTCTGCCCATGTAGTGCACAATGGCGCAGTCGGTGTGCGAAATCAATGTACGGGACACATTAAGAAATTCACAGTGACACTGTTCATGAGCAGAAGTCTTAAAATGGCTATGTTGAAAATTTGGTGAAAAAATTCCTAAAAATGACTGTTTTACGAGCATGCGTTGCAGGGTTCCCTCATGCCTCGTAGGTTCATACATTTTCAATATTTTCACTCAGATTTTCAACATTGCCATTTGCCACACCTCCTTATCAGCAGTACAGTTGTCATTTTTCACGCCCACAATGCAGTGTTCTGCCCATTATGCACAATATGCAGTCGGGTGTGCTAAATCAATGTATGGGACACGTTAAGAAAATCACAGTGACACTGGTCATGAGCAGAGGTGTTAAAATGGCAATGTTGAAAATTTGGTGAAAAAATACAAAAATGACTGTTTCAGGGCGCCCGTTGCGCAGTTCCTACATAGCTGGCAAGTTTGCAATTTGTAATATTTGCACAGATTTTCAACAGTACCATTTTACCGCACTTCCTTATGAGCAGTACAGCTACCATTTTTCACATCTTGCCCAAAATGTGTTTCCGCACATGTAGCGCACAATGGTACAGTCGGTGTGCGAAAACAATGTTTGGGACAGATTAAGAAAATCACAGTGACACTGGTCATGAGCAGAGGTCTTAAAATGGCTATGTTGAAAATTTGGTGACAAAACTCCATAAAATGACTGTGTTACGAGTGAGCATTGTGCAGTTTCCACGCACTCTCCTGAGTTCATGAATTTGTAATATTTTCAGTCCAGATTTTCCCCAGCTGCATTTTTCCACACCTCCTTATGAACAGAACAGCTCTCATTTTCCACAACATTGCCGAAATGTGTTTTCACACTTTCAGTACAGAAATGCGTGGTTGCTGTGGGAAATCATTGTTCCGGACAGATAAAAAAAATCACACTGACACTGTTCATGATCGGAGATCCCAAAATGCCTATGTTAACAATCTGCTGTAAAAAAATCCCCAAAATAGTTACATTACGGGTGTGCGTTGCACAGTTTCTATGCATGCTCGTGACTTCACCAGTTTTTTTAAGATTTTCACAGCAGATTTTCAACATTGCCATTTTTTACACCTATCCATGAACAGTACCGCTGTCATTTTTCACTTCCTGTTCGGAATGTGTTTTTGCACCTATGGTGCCAAATGCCATAGTCGCTGTGCAAAAGCAGTTTTCAGCTGGGGAAAATCTGGGCTAACAAACTGATATTGCCACTGTTCATGAGGTGGGGGTCACAAAAAAACCATGTTGAAAATTTGGAGTGAAAATACCAACGAACGCCTGAGGCATTAGGGTTTCTGACCATAACGCCCAACCTGTAGAGAATGACAGGCATCAGGGGTGCACTTGGGATACTTGCCTGTCATGCTCATACCATTCCACCCCCACCCACACCCTGCAGCCAGTGAGAGGCATCAAGGTGTGCCTTGGACTCTTCGGGCCCAAACTTCACCCGATTCTCCTATACCACACCCATCTCACCGTATTTCCTGATGGAATGGGGTGCGCATAAGGGCCAAAGACCCCAAGGCACACCGTGACACTTGTCAGTGTCTGCAGGGTAGGGTGTGGTGAAATGGCGTGGTCGTTATGCCTGATGACTCAAAGGCACACCCCAATGCCTGTCACTCTCTGCAGGGTGGTGGTGGGGTTGGCTTCAGTTCAATACTTTGCTGCCATGCCTATTATGCAGCTCTGTAACTTCTACACTACCAATGCCAGCAAGCAAACATTCGGCATTGACAAATGCTTGTTTTCTTTCACTAACGTACCTGAAAATGTTGTTGTCCCCTTTTGTTATTGCTTGGACTATTTTTTCTTCTGTTTGCGACTTTGCGCTCCCGACTGCTTTCCCTGCCTCCCTTTGCTTTTCCCATACAGTTCCCTGTCTTCTTCCCTCTGTGTTTCCTTGTACCTCTTGAATGCCACCCTTTTTGCCCTTACCTTCTCAGCCACTTCCTTTGAGAACCATAGTGTTTTTTTATTTCTCTTTGTTTTGCTTACTTGCCTAATGCAATGGCTTGTTACCTCCGCTATGGCTCCCTTAAGATTCTTCAGTTGTTCATCCCCCCTCCCCACCTTCTCCTTTCCTGACAGTAATTTCCTAAGACATCCCCCATCTTTGCAAAGTCAGCCCTCCTGAAATTCAGGACCCTTGTTTTCATGTGGTTTGACTATTCTGCTGTTCTCACATTGAACCACGCCATACTGTGATCACTTTATATTGCTTAAACAAAGGAAAATCAGAAGTGCTGGCAACTAAAAGTTCTACAGCACAAGCAATTCAAATCTTTTTTTCATTTAAAAATAATAATTTTAGGATGGACTACTTAGGAATAAGTCTAGTATTCACAATAAAGGACTTATATCAACAGAACAATAATGTTTTGATTAAAAAAATGCAAGATAAACTTACATTATGGAGTAAGATGAGAATGTCATTGTGGGGTAAGATTCAGCTACTGTAATTAAAATAAGTATACTACCACTGATTTTGTATACACTACAAGCTGTTACAGTGGAGGTCCTTAAAAATGGTTTAAGATAATAAATAAGACAATAAAGGATTTTATCTGGGACAAAAGAAAACTAAGACTAGCATGGTAAAAACTTTGCCTTTCGAAGGAAAGAGGCGGATTAGCATGGCCAGATATAAAAAGTTATTATTTATTATTTCAGATTTAAAAAGTAATACAGTGGGCTTTAGACTCAGAGGCAGATACAACTTTTATGGACATATTATTTAAAGAAATTTCAAAGAAAAAGATAATCCATTCAATCAGTGTGGTTTGGTCCGTCCAAATATAAAAAAAATCAAGTGGTATAATTCAAAACTATGTAAAAATATACTAGCATATTAAGACGCCAGCAGAGTAGGCCTAACAGTGTATCAAGTCTGCTCAAAAATCAGCACCCACCAGGACACCGTTGCCACCTTGCCATCCTCCCTCGTAAATCCCCCCGACCCCATCCCCCAACAGAGTTACACCCCCAGATCTGGCTTTTCTCTGTTTGCCTTCCCCTTATATCTGTCCCAGCCCCTCTTGAATCCCTCCACTGTATCAACAGTCACCAGCTCCATAGGCAGTGTGTTCCATGGGTCCACCACTCTCTCAGTAAAGTAGCATCTCCTGGTCTCCCCTGTCAGCCTCCCGCCAACCAGCCTCATGGAATGCCCTCTGGTGGCCCCCTTCTCCCTCAGCTGGAACACCCTATTTAAGCTAACCCTATTCACTCCCTTTAGATATTTAAAGACCTCAATCATATCCCCTCTGTCCCTCCTCTCCTCCAGGGAGTACAGGTTTAGCTCATCAAGTCTTTCCTCATAGGATCTTTCCCCCAGACCCTGTATCATCCTGGTTGCCCTCCTCTGGACCCTCTCCAGAAGTGCATTGTCCTTTTTCAAGTACGGGTGCCAAAACTGCATGCACTACTCTAGGTGCTCTCTAACCAGGCAGTTATACAGAGGGAGAAGCACTTCACGTCTCCTCGAGGTTATCCCCCCTGGCAATGCACCCGAGCATTTTATTTGTTTCAGCCACAGCCCTTCTGCACTGCACAAAGTTATTCATTTTGGCATCCATGAACACCCCAGGATTCTCCCCCCTCAAAGCCTGCAGTTTCTCCCTACCCAAAAAGTACTTATGATCAGGGTTCCTGAGCTCCAAGTGGAGACCAGTGCATTTCTTGGCGTTAAACCTTAATTTACAAGTGTGTGGCCACCTCTCTAGAGTCTTCAGTTCCCCCGTAGGTCTCCTCCCCATCAACTAGCACCCCCAGCTTTGAGTAAACAGCAAAGAGGCTCATCTCACTCCTGATACCTTCCCTGATGTCTGAGATGTAAGCATTAAACAGGAGTGGGCCCAACACTGACCCTTGTGGGACCCCGCTAATGTCCCACCTTGGAGCCGATACCTCCCCACCAACCACCACCCTCTGAACTGCCCAGTTAGTCAGTTCCCTATCCATCTCACCATCCTTTCCCCCACCCCCATTCCCCCAGCAACCCTGGGTGAGGCACCAAGTCAGATGCCTTGCTGAAGTCTAGAAAGAGGACATCCACTGGCCTTCCCCTGGTCCAGCACCTTTGTCACCCAATTGTAGAACTCCACAAGATTAGTCTGACACAATCTGCCCTGAACAAAGCCATGTTGTTGATCATCCAGATGGCCCCATGTCTCCAGGAACACCTCCAGCCTCTCTTTCAAGATCGCCTCCATCATCTTGCCGACCACCGACATCAGACTGACAGTTCTGTAGTTACCCGGCTCCTCCCATGAGCCACTTTTGTGGATAGGCATGACATGAGCCATCCTCAAATCCTGAGGCACCCAACCCGTCTGTAGGGAGGAGCAAGGACATCCGCCATCTCCTTCAACTAACCTGGGATGAAGGCCATTTGGACCTGGTGCCTTATCCGTTCTCAGGGACTTAAGGGCCTCCATCACCCTACCAACAGGAATTTCAACATCAGGAAGCTCGGCCCCTTCTTCATGCCTTGCTCCCCCCCCCGTATGGTGTTGTCCCTCCATCGTCTGTTGTGAAGACCATGGCAAAGTATTCATTAAGTACCTCCGCCTGCTCCCTGGCCTCCTAGGCCCACCCACTCCCTGACTGCAGTCTACTAATCTGCCCTTTCACTTTCCTCCTTTCACTGATGTACCTAAAGAATCCTTTTTCTCCATTTCTGATCCCCTGCACTAGCCTCTGCTCCGTCCTTGCCTTGGCCAATCTCACCACCCTGGTAACCTTTTTGGCTAATCTGTCGTACTACCCCTTGTCCATGTCCCCTCATGAGCACTTATATCTTCTATAAGCAGCTCTTTTCTCCCTCACCACCTCCTGGACTTCCCTGATCCACCAGCTCAGCTTCCTGGCCCTACCAAGCTTGCGTCGGACCTTCAA
Source organism: Neoceratodus forsteri (assembly GCA_016271365.2). NCBI lineage: Eukaryota > Metazoa > Chordata > Ceratodontiformes > Ceratodontidae > Neoceratodus > Neoceratodus forsteri. Next base: position 247,384,431 of record CM057451.1, read on the forward strand.
ACAACATGAAGTCTTGCTGTATTATTCGAACTGCCCCGGAGATGAAAGAGTTAACTTTCCATGCCAGGCATGGAACGCTGAGCTCGAGCTCGGTTGAGACTCTGTCTGTTGCTGTTTAAACTCAAACCGTCAGATCTTTACGAGCTAAACTCACTAAGGTCCTGTGTGGAAGCTGTAAACCTACACTAGCCAACTGGCTACTAAACATAAAACACATTTTCTGGTCCCAAAACAAAGACTCAAGTCAGGAGACCCAAAAAATGAAAACCAACACCAACTCACCCCAAGAAAAAAGGGGTGAAAACAACAAGGTGGGCACCTACTGAGTGCCAACACTGCACTGCCCACCCACATCCCAAAAACAGAGGTTCTGAGAGGGGCAGGGGGGAGGTCAGAATACAGCAAGACTCCATTAGAAGAAACAACATTACTAAGGTGAGTAATTTTTTCTTCAAACAACATGAAGTCTTGCTGTATTCTGACAATAGCAGACTACAAAGCAGTACCTCCATGGAGGAGGGACAGAACCTACTTAGGAAATAGGCTCTGAAGCACAGCTGTGCCAAACCGAGCATCACTCCTAGCCTGGATATCCAGAGAGTAATGCTTGGTAAAAGTGTGAACTGTTTTCCAGGTAGCTGCTTGACATATCTCTAGAATAGGGATGTCCCTGGCAGCAGCCAGGGAAGCAGCTGTACCTCTGGTAGAGTGAGCCCTCAGGCCTGAGGGAGGAACCTTACCCAGTTTTTCATAGCAAAATTGGATACAAGAGACAATCCACCTGGCAATGGATTTTTTAGTGGCAGGTTTCCCCTTACCAACTTCACCATAAGTGAGGAACAGTTGAAGGGAGTCAAACCTGTGACCCTTGGTACACGCTATGTAGTAGCTAAGGGCTCTTTTCACATCTAAACTGTGCAGCCTTCGCTCGCCAGAGGAGGAATGGTCAGTGAAGTACACAGGAAGAGACATAGATTGATTAAGGTGGAAATCTGAAACCACCTTAGGCAAGAACCTCCTGTTAGTCCTGAGGACCACCTTATCTCTATGAAAGGAGATAAAATCAGGCTCCACTGACAAAGCTTGTAATTCACTTATGCGTCTGGCAGAAGTGATCGCTACCAGAAACACAGTTTTCCATGTCAAGTACTTAAGCTCTGCTGAAGACAAAGGCTCAAAAGGGGGTTGCATAAGCTGAGCAATGCAAACATTAAGGTCCCAAGCAGGGGCAGGGTCCCTGAATGGAGGGTTGGTATGAAGCAATCCCTTGAAAAACTTGGAGAATACAGGGTGAGCTCAGAGAGAAGAGGGCTTATCTGCTGAAATAAAAGCAGAAACAGCTGCTAGATGCACCTTCAGTGTAGCTGGTCTAAGCCCCAAGCTATTTAAATGGACCATATAATCAAGGACTGTGGGCAGATCAGCAGACTCTGGGGAAATATACTTTCCAGAGCACCATATGGAAAATCTTTTCCACTTAGAATTATAAGTAGTCCTGGTGGAAGGTTTCCTAGAAGCCTTCAGAATATCCATTACACCTTGGGAGAGGTGTAAATCAGCAAACTCTAACTCTTCAAGAGCCAGGCCTTGAGATTGAGAGATTTGAGATTCGGGTACCAAACCCTCCCCTGAGCACAGGTTAACAGGTTGTAATTCTTGGGAAGACACAGGGGAAGATGGACTGCTAAGGACAGTAGGAGTGGATACCAGGGCTGTCTGGCCCAGTATGGAGCAATCAGGATCATCTTGCAGGGTTGAGATCTGATTTTGACTAGCACTCTGAACAGGAGAGGGAAGGGGGGGAAGCATACAGGAACTTCTCTTCCCAACTTAGAACTAAGGCATCCAGGGGGACTGAGCCAAACACTGGGGGCCTGCAGCAAAAAAGGGGAAGTTGGTGATTGTCTGGGGCTGCAAAAAGATCTATCTGCGGGGTGCCTCATCTGGAAAATATCACCTCCAAGACCAGGGGGTCCAGTGACCATTCGTGGTGGCCCTGGGATATCCTGCTGAGAGCATCTGCCAGGACATTGTCCTTGCCTGGGAGGTGAACTGCCGTGAGGGAGGTGTTCAGGGAGTAAGCCAGAGACCACAACTTCATTGCTTCGGTGCACAAGGCCGTAGACCGAGTGCCTCCTTGCTTGTTGATGTACCACACTGTGGTGGTGTTCTCTGTTCTGACCTGGATAACTTTGTTCTGAACAGACTTGGAAAAAGCTTGAAGTGCAAGAAATACTGCTCTGAGTTCCAACAGATCGATGTGAAGCAGAGATTCCTGAGGGGACCACAGCCCCTGGGTAGTCAGGTCGCCCGTGTGAGCCCTCCACCCCAAGAGGGAGGCATCTGTAGTAAGGATTAAAGAGTGAGACTGAGTGACAAAGGGAACCCCTTGTCTCAGATTGTTCTGATCCTGCCACCACTGTAGGACCTGGATCAGGGTTCGAGTTACTGGGATCAATTTGGTCAGAGGATCCTTCCTTTGAGACCAGAATGCTCTCAAATGGAACTGAATGTCCCTCATCTGAAATCTTGCTCCCTGCACTACTGCTGTAGAAGCAGCCATGTGCCCCAGGAGCTGTAGGAAATGCCTTGCTGGTCGAGACACCTGCAGGGTGAATGAGGAGGCCAGAGAGACAAGGGTCCTTACCCTGTCCAGGGAAGGAAAGTTTGGCCTTTTTGTGTCTAGCTCTGCGCCTATGAAGGTGAGGAGCTGACAGGCTCTAGAACTGACTTTGAAAGATTCAGAAGGAAACCCAAAGAAGTGAGCAGTTGCTGAGTTATCTGTAAGTGTAACTTGACTTGGTCTGGGGACTGGCCTACTATGAGCCAGTCGTCCAGGTAAGGGAAGATGGAAATCCTTTGCCTTCTTAGAGAAGCAACTACCACTGCCAGGCATTTTGTGAATACCCTTGGAGCAGAGGTCAGGCCAAAGGGCATTGCTCTGAACTGGTAATGGCCTGAGGGCAGCTCAAACCTGAGGTACTTTCGATGGGAGCTTCTGATGAGAATATGGAAGTAGGCATCCTTGAGGTCCAGGGACACTAGCCAGTCCCCTGGCCTTAGAGAGGGTAGAATAATTCCCAGAGTCACCATTTTGAATTTTGGTTTTAAAAGGTGCTTGTTTAAGTATCTGAGATCCAGGATGGGCCGCCATTCTCCTGTCTTTTTTGGGGTAAGGAAGTACCTGGAGTACAACCCTTTGCCCTGGTGTAGGGGTGGAACCCTTTCCACAGCTCTGAGAGCTAGGAGGGAAGAAACCTCTGCCTCTAAGGCAAGTGTCTCTGGAGGATTTGCAGGTGGAAAGGATCTGGTTCTCATCTTTGGGAACTTTTTGAAGCTGAGAACCAGTCCCTGCCTTACTACTTCCAGGACCCATTTGTCTGATGTCAGAGACTCCCAGTCCTGGACAAAGTAAGTCAGCCTGTCCCCTACAGGTAGCTGAGAATCGGCCCTGGCAACCCCATCAGGGTGCCTATTTGGCAGGGGCTTTGGGCTGAGGGGTGGAAGCAGGCCTGCTTGTACCCCGTCTGCCTCTCCCTCTAAAGAACTCCTTCTGGGCAAAAGCAGAAGAGGAGGCCTGGGCTTGGTAAAAAGGCCTATGAAAAGGCCTGCCCCTGCCCCTGGGAAGCTGCCTCTGAGGAGTGGCCTGCCTTTCCTTGGCCTGTGCACTCCTATAGGTGTTCCTATACTCGTTCATTTTCTTCATGTAATTCTCTGTCTGCTCCCCAAACAGAGAATTACCTCCTTAATCAATCTGTGTCTCTTCCTGTGTACTTCACTGACCATTCCTCCTCTGGTGAGTGGAGGCTGCACAGTTTAGATGTGAAAAGAGCCCTTAACTACTACAAAGAGTGTACCAAGGGTCACAGGTTTGACTCCCTCCAACTGTTCCTCACTTATGTTGAAGTTGGTAAGGGGAAACCTGCCACTAAAAGATCCATTGCCAGGTGGATTGTCTCTTGTATCCAATTTTGCTATGAAAAACTGGGTAAGGTTCCTCCCTCAGGCCTGAGGGCTCACTCTACCAGAGGTACAGCTGCTTCCCTGGCTGCTGCCAGGGACATCCCTATTCTAGAGATATGTCAAGCAGCTACCTGGAAAACAGTTCACACTTTTACCAAGCATTACTCTCTGGATATCCAGGCTAGGAGTGATGCTTGGTTTGGCACAGCTGTGCTTCAGAGCCTATTTCCTAAGTAGGTTCTGTCCCTCCTCCATGGAGGTACTGCTTTATAGTCTGCTATTGTCAGAATACAGCAAGACTTCATGTTGTTTGAAGAAAAAATTACTCATCTTAGTAATGTTGTTTCTTCTAATGGAGTTTTGCTGTATTCTGACCTCCCCACCCCCCCGCCTGCCCCTCTCAGAACCTCTGTTTTTGGGATGTGGCTGGGCAGTGCAGTGTTGCCACTCAGTAGGTGCTCACCTTGTTGTTTTCACCCCCTTTTTTCTTGGGGTGAGTTGGTTTTTCATTTTTTGGGTCTCCTGACTTGAGTCTTTGTTTTGGGACCAAAACATGTGTTGTATGTTTAGTAGCCAGTTGGCTAGTGTAGGTTTACAGCTTCCACACAGGACCTTAGTGAGTTTAGCACATAAAGATCTGGTGGTTTGAGTTTAAACAGCAACAGACAGAGTCTCAACCGAGTTCGAGCTCAGCGTTAAATGCCTGGCATGGAAAGTTAACTCTTTCATCTCCGGGGCAGTTCGAAGGTTGGGACTCACTGCTATTGTCAGAATACAGTAAGACTCCATTAGAAGAAACAACATTACTAAGGTGAGTAATTTTTTTCTTTGTGCAGGCCCTGGTAGCTACCAAGAGCCCACTTTTAATAGTTACCCACCTGATCTCTGTATCCATATCTGGGCTGATCCCCTCCAAATGCCCCTTGAGGATCTCCTCCATACCCTTAAAATCCACTCCCCTAAAGTCAACCACCACAGTTTTAGTGCAGTTTTCCCCTCCCCCCCCAGATCTAGGGAAAACCAAACCGTGGCATGATCGCTCCCTGCCAGCAGGTCCCCTACAACTTGGTTCCTAACCAGATCACAATCCAACAGGACCAAATCCTGGATGCTTCCATCTCTCATCAGGTCAGTCACCAGTTGGGCTAAGAATGCATCCTGGAAGACATCCATCAAGCGCTGCTCCCTAGCTGATGAAGATGCCATATTGCCCAAATCAACCTTTGGCATGTTAAGGTCCCCCAGCACCACTGTTTTACCCTGCCTCTGTCCACAGAGATCCCTTAGATTCACAATCAGGCCCTCCTTGAGTTCCTCAGCTTGCATGGGCGGCCTATAAACCACCCCCAGGTTGACCCTCTTACCCACAGGCACCTGCAAGATAACTCATAAGGCCTCTACATTTCCCTGTGCCCCCTCCACCCTGCATATATAAATGCCATTCCTAATGATGAGTGCCACCCCACCTCCCCTGCCCACAGCCCAGTCCTTCCTGAACACAGTGTACCCCATCAAGTTTAGGTCCCAATCGTGCCGAGGAGTGACCCAGGTTTCAGTGACTGCCACCACCTCCACATGCCCTTCAGTTAGCATTGCCTGAAGCTCAGGCATCTTATTACCCATGCTCCTGGCGTTAATCAGGACCGCCATCCATCCCTGCCTCTTGCCGTCGCCCATCCCCCCAGCCCGAGATCCTCCAGTTAACTGCAAGCTCACACTCCCTTGGGCACTGTCAGGTGCCCCCATTTAGCACCCCTTCCCCCTTGCTGGGTGGAGAAGGCCAAGCCCTCCCTTGATGTACTTGCCTGCAGCAACCTCAAGCCACAGCCCTCCCCCTTCACAAGTTTAAACCCCACCTAGCTTCAATGAACTCGGTCAGTTTTAGTTTCAAAACCTCACCCCTAAAATGTAAGTGGAGCCTATCCCCTTGCATACAGCCCTTCATCCTCCCAAGTTGCACCCCAGTCCCCCGCGAACCCATACCCCCTAGCCACACTCCATGCTTTGAGCCATTCATTAACCTCCTTGATTGATATAATAGAATATAACAAAAAATAAATAAACAAAGATAAAGGCCTAACTGAGTTCTTACAACAACTTATGGAACAATCCTCTATTTACAATTGAAGGAAGAACTTTTAAATTTAAAACTGGGCAAATAAAGGAATTATTTAATGGATGCATCTGAAAAAATGCTAATTTGTTTTAATAATGGTCAGAGTGTAAAGAACAATTCAATTGTCATGAGAAGGAATGTTATACATGCATTCAGCTGAGAGATATACATAGAAAGTCATATGACAGTTGGTAAAGAGCACCACCAACACAAATCATTTTGGAAGAGAATTTTAGTAAGATTATTGCAACACAATAAAAAAGGCTTATTGGCTTGGTTACTTTAAAATCTAACTATAATAAATAAAACAAACTATAATAAGCTTGGAAATCTAACTATAATAAATAAAACAAACTATTATAAGCTTAAAATAAAATAGGAACAAGAGTTCAAGACATTAATATTGAACAGGCATTTCAGGATAACATAGAAACATAGAATTTGACGGCAGATAAGGACCGCTTGGCCCACCTAGTCTGCCAATTTTCCTACCTAATAGATAAGCTGCAGATCCTAGTTAACCAACAGCTTACTTCCTCCTACCCTCCACTAGGACTGCCTTAAGCCTGTCCCATGCATTCTTGAAGTCCCCCACTGTTCTTGACTCCACGACCTCCTCAGGGAGGCTGTTCCATGCATCCACAACCCTCTCAGTGAAAAAATACTTCCTCACATTACCTCTGAGCCATCCCCCCTCTATCTTCAAATTGTGCCCCCTTGTTCTTGCACATCTCTTTTTCTGGAAGATGCTGCCCTCTTGGACTTTGTTAATTCCCTTGAGGTACTTGAAAGTTTCTATCATGTCCCCTCTCTCCCTTCTTTCCTCAAGGGTATACATATTAAGCTCCTTTAGTCTTTCTTACATTATGTCTTCTGGTGCAGACCCTGCACCATTTTGGTACCCTCTTCTGGACAGCCTCCACTCTGTCTATGTCTTTGCGGAGATGGGGTCTCCAGAACTGCACACAGTACTCAGATGGGGTCTCACCAACTGTCTGTACAGAGGATAACAACTTCCTGTTTTCTACTATTGATGCCTCTTCCTGCATCCCAGTATCCCCAGCCTTACTTACTGCCTTCTCATTGTTTGCCCACCTTTAGGTCATCTGATATAATTACCCCCAGGTCCCTTTCTATTTTTACTGTCGTCAGTATCTCACCCCCATTGTGTTCTGCTTCCCTGGGTTTTGTTTCCCTGTGCATTACCTTGCACTTCTTTGCATTGAATCTGAGCTGCCATACATTTGACCATACCCTCCAACCTTACCAAGTCCTTCTCATCCTTTCCACTCCATCTTGTGTATCAACCCTGTTGCAGATCTCTGTGTCATCTGCAAAGAGACATACTTTTCCTTCCAGTTCTCTCTGCAATGTCCTTATAAAGACATTAAAAGGACCGGTCCCAGTACTGAACCCTGCGGTACCCTGCTAATAACCCTCCTTTCTTCACTGTGTACTCCATTTACTACTACCCTTTGCATCCTGTTGTCTAGCCAATTTTTTATCCAGGCTACCACCTTGGGACCCACTCCAAGGCTGGCTATCTTGTGTATTAATCTTTTGTGTGGGACTGTATCAAATGCCTTGCTAAAATCTAGGTTGGCCATGTCCACAGCCCCTCCCTGGTCTACTACTTTGGTCACCCAGTCGAAATCTATTACATTCGTCTGATACGACCTTCCCTTCGTGAATCCATGCTGCCTTGGGTCCGTGCCGCCCCACTGGCCTCTAGGTACTCAACAATTCTTTCCTTCAGAAGTGATTCCATCATTTTCCCTACCACTGAGGTCAAACTAACTGGTCAGTAGTTTCCTGCCTCTGTCCTGCTCCCACTTTTGTGAAGAGGAATCACATCTGCCCTCCTCCAGTCCTCGGGTACCACCCCATCCTCCCATGATTTGTTAAAGAGAGTAGTCAGCGGTGTCACTAGTTCTACCCTTAGTTCTTTTAGAATTCTTGGGTGAATCCCATCAGGCCCCATTGCTTTGTCCACCTTCAATTTTATTAGTTCTTTCAGAACCCTTTCTTCTGTAAATGGACTGGTATCGACCCCCGTCTTCAGAGTGTTTCTCTTGTTTGGTTTAGGTAACTCCCCCTCCTCTTTCTTTGTGAATACTGAGCAGAAATATTCGTTCAGTATCCCTGCTTTTTCACTGTCATCCTCTACCCACGTTTCCTCCCCTTTATTAAGCTTCAGTATCCCTCCTTTGCTCTTTCTTTTGCTCCTATATGTACCTGTAAAGGTCTTATCCCCTTCTTAACAGAATTGGCTATCCTTTCCTCGGTTTGGGCCTTTGCTATTCTGACTGCCTTCCCAACCTCTTTCTGCTTTAACTGATAAAGTTCTCTGTCCTACTCCTTCTGTGTTTCCTTATATTTCCTGAATGCTGTCCTTTTCTCCTTAACCTTCCCTGCCACCTCTTTTGAGAACCATAGCGTTTTTTTCCTTCCTTGTGTTTTATTGATTTGCTTTACACAAAGGCTTGTTGCCTCTGTGATGGCTGTTTTGATCACTCCCCATTGTTCCTCCACCCCTCCTTCTTGCCTGTTTGCTAGTGCTTTTCTGAAGCACTCTCTCATTTCCCAAAGTCAGCCCTCCTAAGTCAGTACTCTTGCTTTTGTATGGTGTGATTGTATAGCTGTGTTTATCGTGAACCACACTGTTTGGTGGTTGCTTGTTCCCCAGGCGGCTACACACTTCTAAATCTGAGATTCTTTCTCCATCCCCATTTGGAGTACCAGATCTAAGACTGCTCCCTCCCGAGTGGGTTCCAATACTAGCTGTCTGAGGCATGCCCCCTGTAGGGCATCAAGAATGACCCTGCTCTTGGATGTGCCTGCAGCAAAGGTGCTCCAGTTAACATCTGGCATATTCAGGTCCCCCATCAACAATATCTCCCATTTTCTGCCATTCTAAGAAAGCCTTCTATCATTTCCTTGTCTATTCCTCCCCGAGATGGGGGTCTGTATACAACCCCATGCGGATGAGTGGTGGTGCCATTTCCTGTCTCCAGGGTGACCCAAAGTGCCTCATCTGCTCCCTGTTTACTCTTTAGTTCTGTTGCTTTGATCCTTTCTTTACATAGAGGCTGCTCCTCCTCCTCTTTTACCCTCCCTGTCCCTCCTGTAGATTGTGTATCCTGGTATGTTGACATCCCAGTCATGGTTCTCTGTGTACCATGTTTCTGTGACTCCACAATATCCAGGCAACCCTCTTCCATCAAGGCCACTAGTTCAGGGGCTTATTTGCACAGACTACAGGCATTGGTACTCATCACCCTCCCTTTTGAATAGCCTTACCCTTTTTAGTCCCATTTCTGTCCTTACTACCTTTGCCTTTTTACATTTAAATCTGTTCTTCTCCCTAGTAACTTTTGTACCTTGGTGTTTACCTCACTAATCACCATGTTTTGTGGAGGCTCAGATTTCCTGCTCCTTTCAGTGCCTCCCCTTGGCTGGTTTAAATGCTTGCCAATGAAGCATTTAAACCTCTCACCTAGGATCCTGGTTCCCCAGACAGATGCAGACCATCACACCAGTATAGATCTGCATCCCTCAGGTGGCTCCCCAGTCCCCAATGAAGCCAAACCCTGAGCTCCACACCAGGTTTTCAACCACTCATTGAATTCCCTGGTGAGGAGTGCCTAGCATCTCTGTTGCCATGAACAGGCAGCACCTCCGAGAAAGGTTACCGTATCGCTTCTTGTCTGAGGCCCTTCCCAGCTCTTCAAACTCCTCTTGCACTGCTCTGATCCATTCCTAGCCAGGTCATTTGTCCCTAGGTGGACAGTGACATCCAGCTCCCTCCTCGTGCAGCTCCTCCCAGATCCTGAGGGTTCGGCTTCCTGTCCCTCCAAGCCCGTGGCGCCAGGAAGGCCCTCCTTCCTCCCCATTTCTACCCCCTAATGATTGAGTCCCCCACCAGGGTTGTTTCCTTCCCTGTGGGGTCCCATGCCACCCTCCTGTGGGTCTCCTTTGTGAAGGTTCCCAGCATCCTCCTTGGTCTCCACTGCAGGTGCCTCCATAGAGGAACCACTATCCACCAGAAGAGTGAATGGATGTGGAGAGTACAGCTGGAGGATGCAACTCTGTTCCACCACCCTGTCTTCGTTGGGCCCACCCTGGTCCAGCCTCTCCTCTTTCTTGGCAACCTCTGAGGTAGTGGCATTGGCCCTGGTGGTCCCTCGGTGGGGGAGGAGGTTTCACGAATCCTAGCCAGGTCAGGCTGGAGATGGGCAACCTCCTCTCTCAGACCAGAGAGGTGCCTGCAAATAGGGCAGCATCGCATCCTCCAGAATGTCTCCCGGAACACTGCCACCCCACAGCCATTGCACTGCACCACTCCTATCATGTCTTATTTTGTGTCCTCTCTACTGTTTCTCTGGATGCTTATTCTCTCCTCTCCAACTCTCACCCTTCCTGTTCTGGGACAGCAACATCCTATCTTCTTCAGTGGCCTCCTTCTTCCTTGCTCAATCTCAGACCACCAGCAGCTAGGTGGGGAGAGTGAGCTACTTTTTTCCTTTAGGGTTGATAAAACCAGTGTTTCTCTATGATCCTTTCCTTCCTACTGCCAAACAGGAAGTTCCTGTTGACAGTCAAATCCAGAGGCTATAAAAGTAGAACTGGCTTTGGGTGGGTGGATGGATGGGTGGGATGGAGGGCAATTAGTAAGAAAAAAGGCTAGCAACAGGAAGTTGTAATTTGACTCACCTGCTTTTATAGTGTCTAAACCACACCCCCAGGTAAGTTCTCTTTCCTCCTACTGGTTCAGCAAAGTCAGCTGATACAGTACCCCTCACTGCACAGAACACACACTGACTTTCTTTCTTTTCTTTCCTTTTTTTAACCTAAATAAGACCCCTTCTACTTCTAATAAAGTTATCTGTCTACTTAATCTTAACAGACACTGACTCCTGCTGAGATATAAGTTTTAAATTAATAAGAAAATGTAGCTTCTTTTAGTTAGCTGCTTTCTGCTCTACAAGCAAGGCTAGCAACAGGAAGTTGTAATTTGACTCACCTGCTTTTATAGTGTCTAAACCACACCCCGAGGTAAGCTCTCTTTCCTCCTGCTGGTTTAGCAAAGTAAGCTGATACAGTTCACTTCCCAGCACAGAACACACACTTTCATTTCTTTCTTTTTTAACCCTAAATAAGACCCCTTCTACTTCTAATAAAGTTATCTGTCTACTTAATCTTAACAGTCACTGACTCCTGCTGAGATATAAGTTTTAAATTAATAAGAAAATGTAGCTTCTTTTAGTTAGCTGCTTTCTGCTCTACAAGCAAGGCTAGCAACAGGAAGTTGTAATTTGACTCACCTGCTTTTATAGTGTCTAAACCACACCCCCAGGTAAGCTATCTTTCCTCCTACTGGTTTAGCAAAGTCAGCTGATACAGTACCCTACCCTGCACAGAACATACACTGACTTTCTTTCTTTTCTTTCTTTTTTTAACCCTAAATAAGACCCCTTCTACTTCTAATAGAGTTATCTGCCTACTTAATCTTAACAGACATTGACTCCTGCTGAGATATAAGTTTTAAATTAATAAGAAAATGTAGCTTCTTTTAGTTAGCTGCTTTCTGCTCTACAAGCAAGGCTAGCAACAGGAAGTTGTAATTTGACTCACCTGCTTTTATAGTGTCTAAACCACACCCAGGTAAGCTATCTTTCCTCCTACTGGTTTAGCAAAGTCAGCTGATACAGTACCCTACCCTGCACAGAACACACACTGACTTTTTCTTTTCTTTCTTTATTTAACCCTAAATAAGACCCCTTCCACTTCTAATAGAGTTATCTGCCTACTTAATCTTAACAGACATTGACTTCTGCTGAGATATAAGTTTTAAATTAATAAGAAAATGTAGCTTCTTTTAGTTAGCTGCTTTCTGCTACTAAGCAAGGCTAGCAACAGGAGTTGTAATTTGACTCACCTGCTTTTATAGTGTCTAAGCCACACTCCCCAGGTAAGCTCTCTTTTCCTCCTACTGGTTTAGCAGAGTCAGCTGATACAGTACCGTTCCCTGCACAGAACACACACTGACTTTCTTTCTTTTCTTTTCTTTTTTTAACCCTAAGTAGGACCCTTCTACTTCTAATAAAGTTATCTGTCTACTTAATCTTAATAGACACTGACTCCTGCTGAGATATAGGTTTTAAATTAATAAGAAAATGTAGCTTCTTTTAGTTAGCTGCTTTCTGCTCTACAAGCAAGGCTAGCAACAGGAAGTTGTAATTTGACTCACCTGCTTTTATAGTGTCTAAACCCACACCCCAGGTAAGCTCTCTTTCCTCCTACTGGTTTAGCAAAGTCAGCTGATACATTACCGTTCCTGCACAGAACCTACACAGCTTTCTTTTCTTTCTTTCTTTTTTTTTTAACCCTAGGACCCTTCTACTTCTAATAAAGTTATCTGTCTACTTAATCTTAACAGACACTGACTCCTGCTGACATATAAGTTTTAAATTAATAAGAAAATGCTACTGCCTCTAGTTAGCTGCTTTCTGCTCTACAAACAAGGCTAGCAACATGGAAGTTGTAAGTTGACTCACTGCTTTTATAGTGTCTAAACCACACCCCCAGGTAAGCTCTCTTTCCTCCTACTGGTTTAGCAAAGTCACCTGATACAGTACCCTTCCCTGCACAGGACACACACTGACTTTCTTTCTTTTTTTTTTACCCTAAGTAAGACCCCTTCTACTTCTAATAAAGTTATCTGTCTACTTAATCTTAACAGACACTGACTCCTGCTGACATATAAGTTTTAAATTAATAAGAAAATGTTGCTTCTTTTAGTTAGCTGCTTTCTGCTCTACAAGCAAGGCTAGCAACAGGAAGTTGTAATTTGACTCACCTGCTTTTATAGTGTCTAAACCACACCCCGAGGTAAGCTCTCTTTCCTCCTGCTGGTTTAGCAAAGGCAGCTGATACAGTACACTTCCCCGCACAGAACACACACTTTCATTTCTTTCTTTTTTTTAACCCTAAATAAGACCCTTCTACTTCTAATAAAGTTATCTGTCTATTAATCTTAACAGTCACTGACTCCTGCTGAGATATAAGTTTTAAATTAATAAGAAAATGTAGCTTCTTTTAGTTAGCTGCTTTCTGCTCTACAAGCAAGGCTAGCAACAGGAAGTTGTAATTTGACTCACCTGCTTTTATAGTGTCTAAACCACACCCCCAGGTAAGCTATCTTTCCTCCTACTGGTTTAGCAAAGTCAGCTGATACAGTACCCTACCCTGCAGAACACACACTGACTTTCTTTCTTTTCTTTCTTTTTTAACCCTAAATAAGACCCTTCTACTTCTAATAGAGTTATCTGCCTACTTAATCTTAACAGACATTGACTCCTGCTGAGATATAAGTTTTAAATTAATAAGAAAATGTAGCTTCTTTTAGTTAGCTGCTTTCTGCTCTACAAGCAAGGCTAGCAACAGGAAGTTGTAATTTGACTCACCTGCTTTTATAGTGTCTAAACCACACCCCCAGGTAAGCTATCTTTCCTCCTACTGGTTTAGCAAAGTCAGCTGATACAGTACCCTACCCTGCACAGAACACACACTGACTTTTTCTTTTCTTTCTTTTTTTAACCTAAATAAGACCCCTTCCACTTCTAATAGAGTTATCTGCCTACTTAATCTTAACAGACATTGACTTCTGCTGAGATATAAGTTTTAAATTAATAAGAAAATGTAGCTTCTTTTAGTTAGCTGCTTTCTGCTCTACAAAGCAAGGCTAGCAACAGGAAGTTGTAATTTGACTCACCTGCTTTTATAGTGTCTAAACCACACCCCCAGGTAAGCTCTCTTTTCCTCCTACTGGTTTAGCAAAGTCAGCTTGATACATTACCGTTCCTGCACAGAACACACACTGATTTTCTTTCTTTTCTTTCTTTTTTTAACCCTAAATAAGACCCCTTCTACTTCCAATAAAGTTATCTGTCTACTTAATCTTAACAGACACTGACTCCTGATGAGATATAAGTTTTAAATTAATAAGAAAATGTAGCTTCTTTTAGTTAGCTGCTTTCTGCTCTACAAGCAAGGCTAGCAACAGGAAGTTGTAATTTGACTCACCTGCTTTTATAGTGTCTAATCCACACCCCCAGGTAAGCTCTCTTCACTCCTACTGGTTTAGCAAAGTCACCTGATACAGTACCCTTCCCTGCACAGAACACACACTGACTTTCTTTCTTTTCTTTCTTTTTTTAACCCTAAATAAGACCCCTTCTACTTCTAATAAAGTTATCTGTCTACTAATCTTAACAGTCACTGACTCCTGCTGAGATATAGGTTTTAAATTAATAAGAAAATGTAGCTTCTTTTAGTTATCTGCTTTCTGCTCTACAAGCAAGGCTAGCAACAGGAAGTTGTAATTTGACTCACCTGCTTTATAGTGTCTAAACCACACCCCCAGGTAAGCTCTCTTTCCTCCTACTGGTTTAGCAAAGTCAGCTGATACAGTACCCTACCCTGCACAGAACACACACTGACTTTTCTTTTCTTTCTTTATTTAACCCTAAATAAGACCCCTTCCACTTCTAATAGAGTTATCTGCCTACTTAATCTTAACAGACATTGACTTCTGCTGAGATATAAGTTTTAAATTAATAAGAAAATGTAGCTTCTTTTAGTTAGCTGCTTTCTGCTCTACAAGCAAGGCTAGCAACAGGAAGTTGTAATTTGACTCACCTGCTTTTATAGTGTCTAAACCACACCCCCAGGTAAGCTCTCTTTCCTCCTACTGGTTTAGCAGAGTCAGCCGATACAGTACCGTTCCCTGCACAGAACACACACTGACTTTCTTTCTTTTCTTTCTTTTTTTTAACCCTAAGTAGGACCCCTTCTACTTCTAATAAAGTTATCTGTCTACTTAATCTTAATAGACACTGACTCCTGCTGAGATATAGGTTTTAAATTAATAAGAAAATGTAGCTTCTTTTAGTTAGCTGCTTTCTGCTCTACAAGCAAGGCTAGCAACAGGAAGTTGTAATTTGACTCACCTGCTTTTATAGTGTCTAAACCACACCCCCAGGTAAGCTCTCTTTCCTCCCACTGGTTTAGCAAAGTCAGCCTGATACAGTACCATTCCCTGCACAGAATACACACTGACTTTCTTTCTTTTCTTTCTTTTTTAACCCTAAATAAGACCCCTTCTACTTCTAATAGAGTTATCTGCCTACTTAATCTTAACAGACATTGACTCCTGCTGAGATATAAGTTTTAAATTAATAAGAAAATGTAGCCTCTTTTAGTTAGCTGCTTTCTGCTCTACAAGCAAGGCTAGTAACAGGAAGTTGTAATTTGACTCACCTGCTTTTATAGTGTCTAAACCACCCCCAGGTAAGCTCTCTTTCCTCCTACTGGTTTAGCAAAGTCAGCTGATACAGTACCCTTCCTGCACAGAACACACACTGACTTTCTTTCTTTTCTTTCTTTTTTAACCCTAAATAAGACCCTTCTACTTCTAATAAAGTTATCTGTCTACTTAATCTTAACAGTCACTGACTCCTGCTGAGATATAAGTTTTAAATTAATAAGAAAATGTAGCTACTTTTAGTTAGCTGCTTTCTGCTCTACAAGCAAGGCTAGCAACAGGAAGTTGTAATTTGACTCACCTGCTTTTATAGTGTCTAAACCACACCCCCAGGTAAGCTCTCTTTCCTCCTACTGGTTTAGCAAAGTCACCTGATACAGTACCCTTCCCTGCACAGGACACACACTGACTTTCTTTCTTCTTTTTTAACCCTAAATAAGACCCCTTCTACTTCTAATAAAGATATCTGTCTACTTAATCTTAACAGACACTGACTCCTGCTGAGATATAGGTTTTAAATTAATAAGAAAATGTAGCTTCTTTTAGTTAGCTGGTTTCTGCTCTACAAGCAAGGCTAGCAAGAGGAAGTTGTAATTTGACTCACCTGCTTTTATAGTGTCTAAACCACACCCCAGGTAAGCTCTCTTTCCTCCTACTGGTTTAGCAAAGTCAGCTGATAGAGTACCCTACCTGCACAGAACACACACTGACTTTCTTTTCTTTTCTTTTTAACCCTAAATAAGACCCCTTCTACTTCTAATAAAGTTATCTGTCTACTTAATCTTAACAGACACTGACTCCTGCTGAGATATAAGTTTTAAATTATTGAGAAAATGTAGCTTCTTTTAGTTAGCTGCTTTCTGCTCTACAAGCAAGGCTAGCAACAGGAGGTTGTAATTTGACTCACCTGCTTTTATAGTGTCTAAACACCCACACCCCAGGTAAGCTCTCTTTCCTCCTACTGGTTTAGCAAAGTCAGCTGATGCAGTACCTTCTCTGCACAGAACTCACATTGCCTTTCCTTCTTTTTTATCTAACCCTAATAAGACCCTTCTACTTCTAATAAAGTTATCTGTCTACTTAATCTTAACAGTCACTGTCTCCTGCTGAGATATAAGTTTTAAATTAATAATAAAATGTTGCTTCTTTTAGTTAGCTGCTTTCTGCTCTACATGCAAGGCTAGCAACAGGAAGTTGTAATTTGACTCACCTGCTTTTATAGTGTCTAAACCACACCCCCAGGTAAGCTCTCTTTCCTCCTACTGGTTTAGCAAAGTCAGCTGATACAGTACCCTTCCTGCACAGAACACACACTGACTTTCTTCCTTTTCCTTCTTTTTTAACCCTAAATAAGACCCCTTCTACTTCTAATAAAGTTATCTGTCTACTTAATCTTAACAGACACTGACTCCTGCTGACATATAAGTTTTAAATTAATAAGAAAATGTAGCTTCTTTTAGTTAGCTGCTTTCTGCTCTACAAGCAAGGCTAGCAACAGGAAGTTGTAATTTGACTCACCTGCTTTATAGTGTCTAAACCACACCCCCAGGTAAGCTCTCTTTCCTCCTACTGGTTTAGCAAAGTCAGCTGATACAGTACCCTTCCCTGCACAGGACACACACTGACTTTCTTTCTTTTCTTTCTTTTTTTAACCCTAAATAAGGTCCCTTCCACTTCTAATAGAGTTATCTGCCTACTTAATCTTAACAGATATTGACTCCTGCTGAGATATAAGTTTTAAATTAATAAGAAAATGTAGCTTCTTTTAGTTAGGTGCTTTCTGCTCTACAAGCAAGGCTAGCAACAGGAAGTTGTAATTTGACTCACCTGCTTTTATAGTGTCTAAACCACACCCCCAGGTAAGCTCTCTTTCCTCCTACTGGTTTAGCAAAGTCAGCTGATACATTACCGTTCCCTGCACAGAACACACACTGACTTTCTTTCTTTTCTTTCTTTTTTTAACCCTAAGTAAGACCCCTTCTACTTCTAATAAAGTTATCTGTCTACTTAATCTTAACAGACACTGACTCCTGATGACATATAAGTTTTAAATTAATAAGAAAATGTAGCTTCTTTTAGTTAGCTGCTTTCTGCTCTACAAGCAAGGCTAGCAACAGGAAGTTGTAAGTTGACTCACCTGCTTTTATAGTGTCTAAACCACACCCCCAAGGTAAGCTCTCTTTCCTCCTACTGGTTTAGCAAAGTCACCTGATACAGTACCCTTCCTGCACAGGACACACTCACTTTCTTTCTTTTTTTTAACCCTAAATAAGACCCCTTCTACTTCTAATAAAGATATCTGTCTACTTAATCTTAACAGACACTGACTCCTGCTGAGATATAGGTTTTAAATTAATAAGAAAATGTAGCTTCTTTTAGTTAGCTGGTTTCTGCTCTACAAGCAAGGCTAGCAAGAGGAAGTTGTAATTTGACTCACCTGCTTTTATAGTGTCTAAACCACACCCCCAGGTAAGCTCTCTTTCCTCCTACTGGTTTAGCAAAGTCAGCTGATAGAGTACCCTACCCTGCACAGAACACACACTGACTTTCTTTTCTTTTCTTTTTTTAACCCTAAATAAGACCCCTTCTACTTCTAATAAAGTTATCTGTCTACTTAATCTTAACAGACATTGATTCCTGCTGAGATATAAGTTTTAAATTAATAAGAAAATGTAGCTTCCTTTAGTTAGCTGCTTTCTGCTCTACAAGCAAGGCTAGCAACAGGAGGTTGTAATTTGACTCACCTGCTTTTATAGTGTCTAAACCACACCCCCAGGTAAGCTATCTTTCCTCCTACTGGTTTAGCAAAGTCAGCTGATACAGTACCCTTCTCTGCACAGAACTCACATTGCCTTTCCTTCTTTTTTTAACCCTAAATAAGACCCCTTCTACTTCTAATAAAGTTATCTGTCTACTTAATCTTAACAGACACTGTCTCCTGCTGAGATATAAGTTTTAAATTAATAAGAAAATGTTGCTTCTTTTAGTTAGCTGCTTTCTGCTCTACAAGCAAGGCTAGCAAGAGGAAGTTGTAATTTGACTCACCTGCTTTTATAGTGTCTAAACCACACCCCCAGGTAAGCTCTCTTTTCTCCTACTGGTTTAGCAAAGTCAGCTGATACAGTACCCTTCCCTGCACAGAACACACACTGACTTTCTTCCTTTTCCTTCTTTTTTAACCCTAAATAAGACCCCTTCTACTTCTAATAAAGTTATCTGTCTACTTAATCTTAACAGACACTGACTCCTGCTGACATATAAGTTTTAAATTAATAAGAAAATGTAGCTTCTTTTAGTTAGCTGCTTTCTGCTCTACAAGCAAGGCTAGCAACAGGAAGTTGTAATTTGACTCACCTGCTTTATAGTGTCTAAACCACACCCCAGGTAAGCTATCTTTCCTCCTACTGGTTTAGCAAAGTCACCTGATACAGTACCCTTCCCTGCACAGGACACACACTGACTTTCTTTCTTTTCTTTCTCTTTTTTTAACCCTAAATAAGGTCCCTTCCACTTCTAATAGAGTTATCTGCCTACTTAATCTTAACAGATATTGACTCCTGCTGAGATATAAGTTTTAAATTAATAAGAAAATGTAGCTTCTTTTAGTTAGGTGCTTTCTGCTCTACAAGCAAGGCTAGCAACAGGAAGTTGTAATTTGACTCACCTGCTTTTATAGTGTCTAAACCACACCCCCAGGTAAGCTCTCTTTCCTCCTACTGGTTTAGCAAAGTCAGCTGATACAGTACATTTCCCTGCACAGAACACACACTGACTTTCTTTCTTTCTTCTTTTTAACCCTAAGTAAGACCCCTTCTACTTCTAATAAAGTTATCTGTCTACTTAATCTTAACAGACACTGACTCCTGATGACATATAAGTTTTAAATTAATAAGAAAATGTAGCTTCTTTTAGTTAGCTGCTTTCTGCTCTACAAGCAAGGCTAGCAACAGGAAGTTGTAAGTTGACTCACCTGCTTTTATAGTGTCTAAACCACACCCCCAGGTAAGCTCTCTTTCCTCCTACTGGTTTAGCAAAGTCACCTGATACAGTACCCTTCCCTGCACAGAACACACACTGACTTTCTTTCTTTTCTTTCTTTTTTAACCCTAAATAAGACCCCTTCTACTTCTAATAAAGATATCTGTCTACTTAATCTTAACAGACACTGACTCCTGCTGAGATATAGGTTTTAAATTAATAAGAAAATGTAGCTTCTTTTAGTTAGCTGCTTTCTGCTCTGCAAGCAAAGCTAGCAAAAGGAAGTTGTAATTTGACTCACCTGCTTTTATAGTGTCTAAACCACACCCCAGGTAAGCTCTCTTTCCTCCTACTGGTTTAGCAAATTCAGCTGATACAGTACCCTTCCCTGCACAGAACACACACTGACTTTCTTTCTTTTCTTTTTTTTTTAACCCTAAGTAAGACCCCTTCTACTTCTCATAAAGTTATCTGTCTACTTAATCTTAATAGGCACTGACTCCTGCTGAGATATAGGTTTTAAATTAATAAGAAAATGTAGCTTCTTTTAGTTAGCTGCTTTCTGCTCTACAAGCAAGGCTGGCAACAGGAAGTTGTAATTTGACTCACCTGCTTTTATAGTGTCTAAACCACACCCCCAGGTAAGCTCTCTTTCCTCCTACTGGTTTAGCAAAGTCAGTTGATACAGTACCCTTCCCTGCACAGAACACACACTGACTTTCTTTTCTTTTTAACCCTAAATAAGACCCCTTCTACTTCTAATAAAGTTATCTGTCTACTTAATCTTAACAGACATTGACTCCTGATGAGATATAAGTTTTAAATTAATAAGAAAATGTAGCTTCTTTTAGTTAGCTGCTTTCTGCTCTACAAGCAAGGCTAGCAACAGGAAGTTGTAATTTGACTCACCTGCTTTTATAGTGTCTAAACCACACCCCCAGGTAAGCTCTCTTTCCTCCTACTGGTTTAGCAAAGTCAGCTGATACAGTACCCTTCCCTGCACAGAACTCACATTGCCTTTCCTTCTTTTTTAACCCTAAATAAGACCCCTTCTACTTCTAATAAAGTTATCTGTCTACTTACTCTTAACAGACACTGACTCCTGCTGAGATATAAGTTTTAAATTAATAAGAAAATGTTGCTTCTTTTAGTTAGCTGCTTTCTGCTCTACAAGCAAGGCTAGCAAGAGGAAGTTGTAATTTGACTCACCTGCTTTTATAGTGTCTAAACCACACCCCAGGTAAGCTCTCTTTCCTCCTACTGGTTTAGCAAAGTCAGCTGATACAGTACCCTTCCCTGCACAGAACACACACTGACTTTCTTCCTTTTCCTTCTTTTTTTAACCCTAAATAAGACCCCTTCTACTTCTAATAAAGTTATCTGTCTACTTAATCTTAATAGACACTGACTGCTGCTGAGATATAGGTTTAAATTAATAAGAAAATGTAGCTTCTTTTAGTTAGCTGCTTTCTGCTCTACAAGCAAGGCTAGCAACAGGAAGTTATAATTTGACTCACCTGCTTTTATAGTGTCTAAACCACACCCCAGGTAAGCTCTCTTTCCTCCTACTGGTTTAGCAAAGTCAGCTGATACAGTACCCTTCCCTGCACAGAACACACACTGACTTTCTTTCTTTTCTTTTTTAACCCTAAATAAGACCCCTTCTACTTGTAATAAAGTTATCTGTCTATTTAATCTTAACAGACACTGACTCCTGCTGAGATATAAGTTTTAAATTAATAAGAAAATGTAGCTTCTTTTAGTTAGCTGCTTTCTGCTCTACAAGCAAGGCTAGCAACAGGAAGTTGTAATTTGACTCACCTGCTTTTATAGTGTCTAAACCACACCCCCAGGTAAGCTCACTCTTTCCTCCTACTGGTTTAGCAAAGTCAGCTGATACAGTACCCTTCCCTGCACAGAACACACACTGACTTTCTTTCTTTTTTTAACCCTAAATAAGACTCCTTCTACTTCTAATAAAGTTATCTGTCTACTTAATCTTAATAGACACTGACTCCTGCTGAGATATTACTTTTAAATTAATAAGAAAATGTAGCTTCTTTTAGTTAGGTGCTTTCTGCTCTACAAGCAAGGCTAGCAACAGGAAGTTGTAATTTGACTCACCTGCTTTTATAGTGTCTAAACCACACCCCCAGGTAAGCTCTCTTTCCTCCTACTGGTTTAGCAAAGTCAGCTGATACAGTACCCTTCCCTGTACAGAACACACACTGACTTTCTTCCTTTTCTTCTTTTTTTTAACCCTAAATAAGACCCCTTCTACTTCTAATAAAGTTATCTGTCTACTTAATCTTAACAGACACTGAGCCCTGCTGATATATAAGTTTTAAATTAATAAGAAAATGTAGCTTCTTTTAGTTAGCTGCTTTCTGCTCTACAAGCAAGGCTAACAACAGGAAGTTGTACTTTGACTCACCTGCTTTTATAGTGTCTAAACCACACCTCCAGGTAAGCTCTCTTTCCTCCTACTGGTTTAGCAAAGTCAGCTGATACAGTACCCGTCCCTGCACAGAACACACACTGACTTTCTTTCTTTTCTATTTTTAACCCTAAATAAGACTCCTTCTACCTCTAATAAAGTTATCTGTCTACTTAATCTTAACAGACGCTGACTCCTGCTGAGATATAAGTTTTAAATTAATAAGAAAATGTAGCTTCTTTTAGTTAGCTGCTTTCTGCTCTACAAGCAAGGCTAGCAACAGGAAGTTGTAATTTGACTCACCTGCTTTTATAGTGTCTAAACCACACCCCAGGTAAGCTCTATTTCCTCCTACTGGTTTAGCAAAGTCAGCTGATACAGTACCCTTCCCTGCACAGAACACACACTGACTTTCTTTCTTTTCTTTTTTAACCCTAAATACGACCCCTTCTACTTCTAATAAAGTGATCTGTCTACTTAATCTTAACAGACATTGACTCCTGCTGAGATATAAGTTTTAAATTAATAAGAAAATGTACCTTCTTTTAGTTAGCTGCTTTCTGCTCTACAAGCAAGGCTAGCAACAGGATAATGTGCCTTCATCAATTAATGTTTTAAAAAACTCAAGGAATAAAATAATTCATTATAAGATACTGAATAAATCATAGCACATGCCAGTTTGGTTGTTTAATATGGGTTTACTGGATTCTCCCAAATGCTGGCATTGTAATTACTTGGAAGCAGATTTTTTACATTGCTTTTGGAGCTGTGCATCATTAATGAACTGGTGGAAAAGAACTTTTGACATTGTGAAGCAGATTTTGTAAGAGGTGGTACATTTCTGTTACCAATTTGCACTTTTTTGACAATAGATGTCAATGATAGATTTCATTTTTCTAAGAAAGAACTAACACTAATAGCTACAGGACTAATGTCTGCAAAACGATTAATAAACTATTGGAAAGAAACAGATGAGGCAAAAATAATGCCTATTAGTGAGTGGAGAAAGCTGTTTCTAGATACTTTATATTATACAAACAATCTTTAACAACAATTATAAGTCTAAATAATTATTCATGAGTCTAACATGGCTCCTGATTGGCTAGTGGATAGGTCATTAATGTCTTAGAAATTACCAACCCAGCTGCCAACTGATGCTGTGCAACACCACAGCTTGTGCTGCTATTCTTTAAAGTTGAATTGTGGCAAAAACAAACTGGGAAAAAAGAACATTGTTATTGCAATTAGACTTCTAATTGCACTAATAACCTTGAAGCTGGTCATTTCTTTCGGTTAATGACCAGCTGGAGGGAGGTGGCCCTTGGCTACACCTCAGGCCACCCATCCTCCCAACCGGTCATTAATCCTTCAGAAATGACTGGCGTCTCGATCGTTATTGCTTAATTATTTATGAAAAGGTCCATAAACATGTAAGGTTGTGAAGTGGAAAAAAGATACCTTCTTTTCCTGAAAAACTACTCTAAAGAATATACATATGTCAAGATGTCAATCTGTAGTTGTGACTAGATAAAGAACCCACATGTGATTTTTTTTACCTTTTGTATATACTTATCTGATTCTCCAATAAAAAAATGCAAAAGAGACCAATAACAAGTTTAAACAATTACCACACTAAGGATGCTGGGTCTGATGGAAGCTACCATATCCAGGACACCTTGGGACAGGCTTTACATGAGAGTGACACAGCAGACTCTGAGAAGCCAGTTGTGGGGCAGCATAACAGACTCAGTTAGAGCCACTCATACTCTTAGTAACTGAAAGGAATCTGTCTGAAACCTCACAAAAAGGATGCCCTTTATCTACCCTTGCCCTATGTAATCACTATGGCCTGAGATGATACCAAGCTGGGATAAGGTCCACACAAATCGGTTCCACCCTCGGAACACTCCAGCTTTATGGTGCCGTGCAATTAGGGTGCCAATCGGCAATGTCACTGACCATAATTTTTGCAGGGTGATGTCCCCCCCGCACCTCCCCACCCACCCCCAACTATTGATACGAACTCCATGGGGGGCGGACCTTGGGAAGGGGGCGGCGAATCCCATTTTGAAGCCCTAATGGCATGGCACCCTAATGCCAGCGCCCTGACTGCCTTCAGTGACACAAATCAGGACACAGATCACAGAGCCAGTGGACTACCCAGGAAAGTTTTTATGCATTGGTGTTCTGAAGATGAGAGCAGATCTAAGTGACCTTCAGGTGTTTCCCATTGGTTCCAGATAAAGGCCAATCAGATACTGAAATATGACCAAAGCAGGATGTTTTACATCAACAAGGGTACTCATTCATATCAACAGTTTTGTTTTTTGGTAGTTTTTTTTTCCCTTCTGGTGCAGGCTTGCCACCAGTTCTAACCCAAGCCTCTTCTTCTATCTCCTCGTGGATTTAGCTTAACATAGATACATATAAATTGTCAGCAGATAAGGACTGCCTGGCCCATCTAGTCTGCCTGTAAGCCCTTGTACTGGATTACTGTTTCCGACCCACTTGCTGCTGAACCTCTACAGTATGTTTCCCCTATGCCTGTCCCAAGCATGCTTAAATCTATCCACAGTGCTCACTCTCACCACCTCCTGAGGCAGACCATTTCATCTGTCCACCACCCTCTCTGTGAAGAACTCCCTCACATTCTCTCTTAACCTCCCACCTTCCAATTTCATATCATGCCCCCTCGTTCTTGTGCTCCTCCTGTATTGGAAATGTCTCCCCCCTTGCACCTTGTTTATACCCGTGAGGTACTTGAATGTTTCTATCATGTCCTGTCTTTCTCTCCTCTCTTCCAGCGAGTACATATTGAGGTCCTTTAATCTCTCCTCATAAGTCTTGTGTTGCAAGCCCTGTACCACCTTAGTCACTCTTCTCTGGCCTCCAGAACTGCACACAGTACTCCATGTGAGGCCAGACCATGGTTTTACATAATGGCATCACCACCTCCCTCCTTCTGCTAGTGATACCCCTGCCTATGCACACCAACATGCCACTGGCCCTCCCAGTTGCCTTAGTACTGTGCTTTGACATTTTCAGGTAATCTGAAATAATAACCCCAGGTCCCTTTCCTCCTTTATGACTGTTAGTGCCCCCCCCCCATCCTGTAGCTTTCCCCAGGGCTTCTGTGTCCCAGGTGCATAATTTTGCACTTTTTTGAATTAAACTTCAGTTGTCAGTCCTCAGACCATTTTTCAAGCTTCCCCAGGTCCCTCCTCATGTTTTCCACCGCGTTTGGGGTATCCACTCTGTTACAGATCTTGGTGTCATCTGCAAACAGGCAGACCTTTCCCTCCAGCCCTTCTACAATGTTGCTAATGAAGACATTGAACAGGACTGGCCCCAGGACTGATCCCTGAGGCACACCACTGGTCACCCCCCTCTCCCAGGACTGCAACCCATTTACCATCTCCCTCTGCCTCCTCTCTGTCAGCCAGTTTCTAACCCAATTTACCACCCTGTCCCCCATGCCCAGCCTACCCAGCTTGTTTATCAACCTCCTATGTGGGACAGTGTCAAAGGCTTTGCTGAAATCAAGGTAAGCAATGTCCACTGCTCCACTTCCTTTGTCACCCAGTTAAAGAATCAACCAGATTTGTCTGACATGACCTCCTTGCTGTGAATCCATGTTGCCTATGGTCCTGGGCCCCAATGGCTTCTAGATGCCCCACTATCCTTTCTTCAAGCAATGTCTCCATGATCTTCACCACTGCTGAGGTGAGACTGACCGGCCTATAGTTCCCCGCCTCCTCCTTGCTGCCAGATTTGTGTAGTGGGTCCACATGTGCCCTCCTCTAATCCTCTGGTACCACCCCGTGTTGAATGACTCAGTGAACATGACTGTCAGAGGTTCTGCTATCTCCCCTTCGCAGTTCTGTTAATATCCTTGGTGTATGCCATCTGGTCCCATTGCTTTGTCCACCTTCAATTTAGCGAGCTCCTGCAGGACCTTTCCCCAGCGAATGGACTATTACCCACCTCTACACCCCCTTGGCAACTGCTGTGGTTCCTGCCCCTTCCCCTCTTCTGTGAATACGGAACAGAAATATTTATTCAGTGTTTCTGCCTTTTCCATGTCACCCTCCTTGCATTCCCCCCTCTCCCTTGAGTCTTGCAATGCTCCCCTTGTTTTTCCTCCTTTCGCTGATGTACCTGAAGAATGTCTTGTCCCCTTTCTTAACTGACTGTGCTAAACCTTCCTCAGTCCGTGCCTTTGCTTTCCTTACTGCCTTTCCTGCTTCCAGAGACACTCTAGGTACTCCTCCCTTTCCTCCTCCTCCTCCTCCTCCCCTTTGTGTCTCCTTATATTTCCTGTACCCTTTCCTTTTTGCCCTGACCTTTACTGCCACCTCTCTCGAGAACCACAGTGACTTTCTCCTTCTCTTGCCTTTGGATACCAATCTGATGCATTGGTTTGTTACTTCCAGTAAGGCTTTCTTTAGATGCTGCCACTGTTCTTCCCTTCCCCCTCCTGCCCTCATTCTCTCCAGGGCTCTTTTGATACCCTTCCCCATTTCAGCAAAGTCAGTATTTTTTAAATCCAAAACCTTTGTCCCTGTGTAACTTGAATGAGTTTCTGTCCCTATGCTGAACCACTCAATGTTGTGATCGCTGGATCCCAGTTGCCCTTCTACCTAGACATCTGTGATTCAGTCCCCATTGGTCATTACTAAATATAGAATTGCCCTGTCTCTGGTGGGATCAAGCACAAGGTGCCCGAGTCCAGCCTCCTGGAGTGAATCAAGGATGCCTCTGCTTCTGGCTGAAGCAGCTACACTGGTGTTCCAATCCACATCTAGCTTGATCCCAGCATCTTCCTCCACGGCATATCCCCCATGGCAGGGTTCAACAGGACACTGCCTACTGCTAATGAAATAGATCCTATTTCATTGAGAGAGGGCCCTGCCATCAGCATGGGGCTCTCTCATGCTGCTTTGTCCAGTCTTTCCCTTTTTTTCTGTTATTTGCCCCCCCACCTTCTAGAATGCATAATACATGATAACACAAGTTCATGCATACAAGCATGTGGGACATGCTGCCATCTTGCATCCCTTTCCATCCTGTAAGCCATCTAGTAGCAGTATTGTGCCAGAATTGACTGCCTTCCCTTTGTGGAGGAGAGCGCCCACTGGGATGCTCAATGCTTCTCCCCATGGCCAACCCCCAGTAACCTGGGCTCATTCCCAAGCCTGGGTCAATTGCATCATGAGTGATATTTCTACTGCTGTGCTGATGGGCCAGCCTACTGACAACATTTTGATGAAGCAGTGAGTGTGATTGAGCATTGGACAACCATGTCATGCTGCTGGCCATATAGCTTACTGGGAAGGAGAATGTCATAGTGGATCTGCTCATCAGCAGCTCAACAAAAGGTATTCTGGTATAACAGTAGTCCTTAGCCCCTTCTGTGACTGGGGTTATCCAGAGATAGACCAGTTTGTCTTAGGAGAACAAAAATCTCCAATTTTTACAGAGAGGCCTGCTCTACAAGCATGCACTCTTTCTTACTTCATAAAGGAACAGTTCCTATATGCATTCTCCCTGATTCTGCTTTTCCAAACAGTGTTTCATAAATGCCAGTTGAAAAGATGTAGAATTATTATAATTGCCCTCCACTGGCCAAACACAGGTCTAGTTTCCACTGCTAAAAGATCTGGCACTATAGGCCCCTTGCTTTCTACTTCTAAGGATGGATCTCTCTCTTCCATCTGGACCTCAGATTACTCTATCTTTCACCTTGACTCATGACAGCATAGAGGTCCCCAAATTTGGAGTTTAGGAAAGGTTCTTTAATGTCTTGTTAGCGGCAAGAAATCCATCTACTAAAACATATGGTTGCAAGTGGAAAAGTCTTGCAATTTGGCATATTGATAGGTCCACCATCCATGGATCCATTCTCCTGCCCAACCCAAATGATTTTAGAGCACCTCCCATAGTTCATAGAGTTGTATCTTCACATAGCTTCCATTTGCATGCAACTTTCAGATCTGAATTACTTAAAAATCTTCGACTACTTATTCATTAGTCAACAACTTTATAAATGTTCTGGGGCCAGATTCACAAAGAAATGTAAAGTGCTGCGCAAACGTGTGGGCTGCGCTTGCAGTTGTGCAGGTTGGGAAAATTGCTGTTCACAGTTGGATAGCGCACTGAGCTATCAGACTGTAAATAGGGATGTGAGGGAGCAGCACTAACCCAGTGAAACCTCCGCTAACCCTACAAGTGTTGCCCCTACAGCCAGTCAGGAGAATGGCCCCACAAGGAATAGCGCAGTTGCGCTGTTTGCCATTCACTAAAGCAGCCATGTAAATGAGCCCATTGGGCATGCGAGGCACTATGTGGCCATTTATTTGCATGCCCATTATGGGCTGCAACAGAGCTTAGTGCAACCCCCCCCCCAACGCTGATCACCATCCTGCATAGAAAATAAATGTCCCTGATGGTCTAGTGGTCTCTCCCTTCCCGATTGTCAATTGCCATGTCACCAGTACAGAAAAGGGTATAGTTGTCCCCGTGGTTCCTCCCCTCCCAATCGCTGTCCCATACTAAACCAAAAATGATTCTGGTAGCCTAGTGGCCCCCTCAGATCACCATCCTCAATAAACCAAAAATGTCCCTGGTGATCTAGTAGTCCCTCCCCATCCCAATTACTGATCACCGTGCCAACAGTACAAAAATAAAGTATAGTAGTCCCTGGTGGTAGTTGTCCACCACCCACCCCGATCTCGATCATCGGACCGAGAGTAAAAAAAAAAAAAGTAAAGTCTGCCCTTGTGGTAGTGGTTCCCCCCACCATGATCACCAATTCCCATCCAGTATGAAATATTATTAATCCCTGGTGGCCTAGTGCCCCCCTCCCCACCAATCGTTGTCCCGAGCATAATGACAGATTCATAGTACCCAACACTGATGTCTAGCAAACCCACCTCCCATCCCTAATCCTCTTTTCAAGGAAAGAAAACTTTTCCCTGGCATTTAGTAGCCCCCCACCCTGGCAGATAATGGCCCTCCACCCCCGCTTCCGCCCCGAACCCGACCAGAGCTGGCGACTAGCACAGTCCTCCTTCCACCACCATGGCCGGCCACCAACTGAACTGTCAATGAGCAAGTATAGTGTACACTACGTGCTCACTGGTTGACACTTGTGGTGGTGGGCCTTTACATGCTGGTGGAGGGGACAGAGGGGCCACTAGTCACCAGGGAAAGTTTTGTTTCCTTGAACAGGGGATCGAGGATGGGGGCGGGGTTTGCTACACACCAGGGAAAATGTTATTGTAACTATATAGGGTATCATGATTTGAGGGGGTTTCATTGCACACCAGGGACCATTATGTAGATTTTGAGTGGGCGATCGAGTGGGGGGAACCACTGGGCACCAGTGTTGGGTACTATGCATCTGTCATTTTGCTCGGGATGGCAGTCAGCAGGGGCGGGGCACTAGACTATCAGGGACTAATAATATTTTATATTGGACCGGCAGTTGGCTATCACGGGGGGGCGCAGCTACCACCAGGGACTACTATACTTTATTTTTCTTCTTCCGGCACGGGGATGGGGAGGGACCACTAGATCACCAGGGAAATTTTTTGGTTTATTGAGGGAGAGCCATCAGCGATCGGTGGGGGGACCCCAGACTACCAGGGATATTTATTTTCTACTCGGGACGGCTGTCAGACAATGGGGGAGGGACCACTAGACTACCAGAGACATTTATTTTTAACTCGGGACAGCTCTCGGACAGTGGGGAAGAAGAAGGACCACTAGACTACCAGGGACATTTATTTTTAACTTGGGATGGGGACTGGACAACAGGGGAGGGAGAAGGGACCACTAGACTACCAGGGACATTTATTTTTAACCTGGGGTGGCAATCGGACAATGGGGGGAGTGAAAAGCCCACTAGACTACCAGGCAAATTTATTTTTAACTCGGGATGGCAATCAGACAGTAAGGGAGGGAAGAGGGACCACTAGACTACCAGGAACATTTATTTTTAACTCGAGATGATGATTGGACAATGGGGGAGGGGGGTGGGACCACTTGACCACTAGGGCACCATTCTGTTTTGCTGTTCCAGGGACAGCAATTGTCAGTACCTCCAGCAGCCACAAGGGTTGTGCGGAATACTGCCAGGTCTCGGTCAGCAGTATTTTCTCCATGCAAGAGACCTCTGCAACAGGACCTTGCATGGAGAAAAAGCTTTGTGAATGGGACTGCGTAGATATGCAGGTCCCTTCCCGTCATTTGCATTGCGGACCCCTCAAACCATTGCCCTGTTGCAAACGGCTTTTATGACTACCCAGATTGGGACAAAACCCAGTTTACACACCACAAACTGGGTTTGCAATGGGGCAAAGTTTTGTGAATCTAGCCCCTGATGCATTTTTATCCTCTGGTACAAGTTCCTATGTTTAGTTCTAAACATGTTAACAAACGCTCGCTTTGAACTGACAACTTCTTATGAAAAAGCAGTTTTGTGGTCCATGTTACTTCAGCACAGTTGTCAGTGAGTTCTAAGGGATCATCCTTAAGTCTCCATTCATAGCCTTATTCCATACAAGGTAGATCTTTCTACAGTCAGCCTACTCCATAGAGCCCCACTCTTTGTTCTTGAGAGTCAGAGACACTAAGGCCCAGTGGAAACTAGAATGTTTGGGTCTGGTCGTACATGGTACCGACATAATGGTGCCATGCACACACTGGCAGCCTATAAAGCAACACTGGACCAAACTACTTCAGTTCCTTCTTTCCATCTGTTGTAAAACACAACATCGGTGCTAATTTCTACTTTATCATTGACCAGAGCTTCTCGTCCCTCCAAATTTATTTTTGTCTAGTGTGACTATGGTCAGCCAAGCAGATGTTACTACGAGACACAAAAACAGACACTGATTATTTATGACAGAGCTAGTGAACAGGTAAAAAATGTACTGAAGTAGCTGGGGCTGACACCACTCCATATGTTGTGGGCAAATCAGTGCTGGGCACCGGTCTCATCAGTCCCAAAAGATCTTGTTCCCCTAGGGTCTTAGTACCTTCGGCCCTTAGAGCAAAGAAAGGTGCCCTTTGGAGAAGATACTGTAGAAGATCAAGTGTTATTTTAAGTAACTTTAATTTTCTCTCTGTCTTCTCCTTGGTTAGAATGGTACTGAGAGGGTTGGGTCCAGCACTGCTTATATGCTACTGGCAAATGCATGGTACCATATGTCTGGGCTGTATACTGACATTGTTGACACCAAACGTGTTGGTTCTATGGAATACCAGTGACTCTGGCTCAGAACAAAAAGAGTGTGGCTCTATTTAGTGCACAATCTAGGAGATCTAGAGTTACCATAAGTAACTTTTCTGCCTCAGAAAGTATCCACAGTTCTTTCCCTTGGTAGACACAGAATTCCACGTCAGCAGATCTGTTATCCTACATTTTTTTCTTACATCCTCTTGCCCAGCCCAAAGGGAATATTTAATTGTCCTGATGCAAAGAGGATCCTGAGTGTGTATGTGGACTGAATAAAGTCCATTCAGAAATCCCCTCAATTTTATAATAAAAATAAATACATCATTATTGGAATGTTAGTGCACTATCAAAACCTAAAGGTTACAAACCAAGTATTTCGGCACAAGAGTAAATATTAATACTGAGGCTATACTTTTTGTGTGCTGATTTTTTTAGTCAGTACAGCAAGGTGCCTCTCAGGGCTCTCTCAGTCTAAATTGTTCTGCAGGGCCCTGGTACAAAACAGCCTGAGGGTCCCATATTCTGGGCCGGCCGGATGTGCACACATAACAGTGCATTGCACAAATAAACTGTGCCAGCCAGCTGTTATGATATTCAAACAGAATGCACGACTGGAACAGATCACGCATTCTGTTTGAATATTGGACCCTGGATGCGTGGCGCAAAGCAAGCGGCCGTCATGTGTGATGCAGCACATCTAGGTTGTGGGGCTTGATATCACCCACAGGGGAATGTATGTGCCACAGCTCCCATGGCTGACATTCAGCCCAAACATGCAAATGATCCTCTTGGGCGTGCACGGCACAAAGTGGCCTGCTGCATACCCATTATGTGAGCATTTGCATGACTGCGCCTGGTGGAATGTGCCAGTCCAGCCCCCCCCCCAAGCCCCATCCACATGTAGAAAGACAAGCACATATATCCCGTTGATGTAGTGTAGGGATCCCCACTCCCTAGCCCCGTTCCCATGTAGAAATATAATCATAGATATCCCTTTTCCATAGTGTAGGGATTCCACCTCCCTAGTCCTTTTCCCATGTAGTAATAAAATCACAGACATTCCTTTTCCATAGTGTAGGGAGCCCCTTCCCTAACCCCATGTACGATTGTAACAAAATTCAAAGATATCCCTTTTCTCTAGTGCAGGATCCCCCCTGCCTAGCCCCGACACTGATACTATAGTGACACCCCCCGAGCCCTGAACTGTAGAACATCAGAATAGTAGACAAAACACCCCACCCCATGAGCCATTGTCCCACCACCCCACTCGCCCCCCAACCCCACAGGAGCTGGCAACTGGCACTGCCCTCCTCACTCTGCCATGGCCAGCCGATGACTGAACGAGACCAGATTGCATACAGTGTATAGTATGTGCCCACTGGTAGTCTCGATGACTAATGGGTGCATACTATATACTGTACATGATCTGGCCTCGTTCAGTTGGTGGGTGGCTATGGCAGGATGAGGAGGACAGTGCCCGGCTCCGGTGGGGTTGGGGGGGAGTGGGATGGTGAGACAATGGCTCATGGGGTGGGGGTCATTTTGTCTACCTGTGGCGGTACCAGTCTGATGTTCTATGGTGTGGGGCTCGGGGTGTGTCACTATTGTATAGGTGCCGGGGCTAGGGAGGAGGGACCCTACATTACGGAAAAGGAATATCTGTGAAATTATTTATAATAATGCATGGGGCTAGGGAATGGGGAATCCTACACTACAGAAAAGGGATATCTGTGATTATATTTCTACATGGGAAAGGGACTAGGAAGGGGGGATCCCAACACTGCAGAACAGGGATATCTCTGATTTTATTTATACCAGTGAGCGGGGCTAGGAAGGGGGTTGTCATGTGTTTGGACTGTGTTCGAGGCATGGGGGGATGTCCTGTTAGTGGCATGGTGTTCGGGGCTCCCATGGTCCACTGGACGACCAAGGTTCTGTCAGTCCTAGACTGTATGTGGGGCACCAACCTGCCCCGTGCATAGCTGAAGTAGGATCTGAAAAATGTAAATATGCACAAGCACATCCGGCCATAGTTATTCTTGGGGGATTTGAATATTACGATGCACGGAATATGCATGAGGGACCCCTCATTTGCATTCGCACATCACAATATTCTGTGCAGCAGCACAGTCAGGTTTGCACAGAGCATTGGGGGCTTTTGATTATTGCCATGCCCCTGATGGCTCATGCAAGTCCAGGGATGCACGGAACATCTAGGGATGCGCCATGCATCTATTGTGAATATGTGGCCCTGAAACTGCTGTCACCCCCCCACACACCCACACCCACACACATAAGAAGTCAAGAAGTACCTGCACATGGAGACAATCACTACATCAGCTTTACAGTGACTTTAAGTGCTTCATTGCAAAATAACAAAACCAAGCAGGTGTACAGATGTGCCTACTGACCACTGCTAGGCCCAGCGCTTCGGGTGTGAACCCTTCATCAGGGGTGTGGCTAGTAGAGGAGAAATACCATTTTTATACACAGATGTCTCATGAATAAACATGACTTAAATGAAAGTTAATTTGTATATATACAGCAATAAGTTTCAAGCACATCTGTACACCTGCTTTGTTTTTTTATTTTAGAATAAAGCACTTAAAGTCACTGTAAAGCTGGTGTTGTGGTTGTCTCCAAGTGCAGGTACTTCTTGACTTCCTTGTTGCTGTGGGCTAACTGCCGCTTACCTGCACCGTCTGTGTTCCACGATTCACGGTTCACAGGTGGATGTTTCATTCACGCACACACACACACACACACACACACACACCCACACCCACCTCAAGTACCTCAGAGACATTCTCATTTCCATTTCTTTTGACAGAAGATATTAATATGTCAGGTCCATCAAGAAGTGTTGTATTATAATCCAGTTAAATATATTTTTTTCAATATAAGTTTTTCAAAGCTTTAAATCATCACATTGCAAAATGAAGAATCAGATTGACTGATAGCCTGATAGGGATTAAAAGAGCCCTTACCTCTACAGAAAACATATACAGTATAATTATAGATACGTTTAAGCTTATATTTCAGATACTTTATTTAGCATCCACTGTTTCTATACATTAGCATGAATCCCGGATCACTGTCCCATTAGTCTGCAATGCTCTGCTTGCTTATCTACACCTGATGTCATAATCCCCCATTTGTGACATTACAGCCAGTTACTGACAAAATGAATTAGATGTCTCAAGCAGAGGACCATGTTCTCAGATGTAGGTAAGAAACAGAGCAGATATAGTCTAGGTGCAGAAATCCTGTTCCATGTTAATGTCAATGTTTTTAATTTATGGGTTGCACCTGGAAATTGACCTTGGTTCAATATATCTTTCCCAGTCACCAATTTCTAATTAAATAGGGGATATGTAATGGCCTGACTCACAATATGCAGTTATCTTCAACTGGAGGGGCAGGACCATATCCCAAGAGTGTCAGAGCCACAGAAGAGTTGTAAAAGTCATGTCCCTTCGCAATTGATGATAAAACTGTGTATTTTGAGTCAGGCCATTGCATATTCGATATATACAACATCTGTTTATTAGAAATACAAAAACACACAAACCCAAATAATGCAAAGCTTAATGGGAAGTATATGCAGATCACCATCATGTATATTAATACTGCTGCAGTGGCCTACCACACATTCTTAAGGTATGAGAACCACAAACCAAAGATGAGCAGTTCTGATACCCTAAGAATGTAAGACCACTCTTATAACTGTAAGTGTGGTCTTTGCACTCGTATTTATATATTGTTGAGTGAGCTTCATCCTTTATATATATATATATATATATTTTTTTTTTTTTAATCCCAAAACGTGCCCATTTCAAAGTTATTTGCGTGTGAGACACTTTTCACAGAATAGGAATGTCTCATGCACAGAAGAAAGGAGCACACCGCTTGTTGGGGAGCGTTACTTCGATCTATAAAATAATTTAGACTGGTTTCGCATTGTGCAGTTTATTAGTTTAACTTTGAAATCTGCTGCTTATTGAAGACTTAACCATTTCTTTTTTTATTTCAATTGCAGGCATCTGTCCTGTACTAGTCAGTTGTGATGTCATCAGCATTGTGAAAGCTGCTCTCTTATTGGGTCAGTAGTCCATTATTGATGACACTAACCTTCAAGATATCCATTGTAACAACAGTAATAGCAACATATTTTTGATATCTTGCTGGTACTGTTGTCACCAGCCGAGGTATCAGTCTTTATCTGGTCATTTTACCCCCACTCCTGTTGTGTATAAATAAATAATGAAAAAAGGGGAGTTTAATACAGAAAATATATGAAATATATAGGAATAAGATGCATTTTGTATAAAATTGAATATTTTTTTCAAAGCTTTCCCTAAGTTGTCAGGAGCTCTTTAAACAGAGGGAGAGCAGTATGACTGTAATGAAATACTAACAGTAGAAATGTATTCTTACCTGGCAGCTGCTTGAGTGAGTTCCCATCAATGTATTTAAGTTGATTTCCACTCAGGTACAACCGTGTCAGTTTTGGCAAGTGTTTGAATACATCACCAAACAGCATTTCCATGCCATTATTCCTCAGGAACAGCTCCTGTAGGTTAGACAGTCCCTCTAGCATGCCTGCTGTCACAGCTTTTATTTGGTTGTTATCCAGAATCAACATCTCCAGCTTAGCAAGAGGCTTGAAGGTCCCTGTAGGAATGTTGCTTAAATGATTGTGGTCCAAATTCAGAAACTGAAGCTCTCCGAGACCCATGAAAGACTTGACAGACACCTTTCTGATTTTATTAAAGGCTAAGTCCAGTATCTTCAGAGCAGTCAAAGGCTTAAAGGCATTAGCAGGTAGTGAGTTAATACTATTTAAAGGCATGTCCAAGTCAGAGAGGTTTTGGAGACCGTGGAAGGTGTTGGGTACAACTGTAGTTATGTGGTTGTGGCCAAGCATTAGGGCGCGTAGGTTTCTTAGGTCCTGAAATGCCTTTCCTGGGATTTTGGTGATTTTGTTTCCATAGAGATTGATCAGCATTACTTTCTTACCTACCAAAAATGCATGGGCATGGATGGATTTGATGTTGTTATTCTCCAGGTTGACACTTTCAATTTTAGGAGCTCTTGCAAGGAACTTGGCTGGAAGATCTTGAAGAAGATTTGCACCTTTTAAAAGAGAATACATTACTATTGCAATTCTGAACTTGTAACAAGGTTATTTTTCTTAATATTTAGTGGTACTCAGTGCCTAAAATGGAGCTGAAAACTTTTCGCATTCAATATATTTTTATAGGCAGTGTTTGGGGAACTTAAAATCTAAGGAACACCAACCGCGAACTGCAGCAGAGGGCTGGTGCGCAGTCCAACAGGTAGCTCACCTGTACTGCATGTAACTCAAACAAAGAAGGATCACACTCACAGTGTAGTATATGGTAACTTACCCTAGTAACAGTGTAGAATGGTTTAGTCCACATCCCCCTGCAGTTTTGGGCCAATGGTATGTCTGGGGTGGAAACTGGGTTTTAGAAACTGCATGAGCAGATTGTAGTAGTAGTTCTGCTGAGGCCTGCTGATCTATCTAATGTATGTTTGTTGAATAAACCTCAGAGCTGTTAGAAGTTATTTATGGTGTCCAGTCTTTCCTAAAACCAGCAATCCTGTAAGAAGCAACTAAAGTGAAATATTATATGGTGTCAGAAGTGAACCTGCAGTGCTGCAGTTGCAAGAAAGAAGAAATGTTTGTGCTGCCAAGAAAAGAAACAAAAAGACAGTATTTGTGAGTACCTAACGCTTACTAAAAGACTGTATAACAAAGTATTTTTGGCAGTATGGAGCAATTTAAGCCACCTCCACCACTGTTGTTGACTGGAAACCTTGCAGAAAACTGGAGAAGGTGGGCACAGAGATTAAGTCTGTACTTCACAGCCACGGGATTAGATGATAAATCAGAGGAAATGAAAATTGCAGTCCTGCTATACACGATCGGGGATGAGGCCCTCGAGGTGTACAATACCCTCAATATACTGTATGCTGACCCACAAGCTAAAAAAGCAGCTGAGGTTATGGAAGCATTTAAGAATTATTGTTCAAGGCAGGATGGTAATATAGGCTGAAAACCAGACCGCCAGCTACCAACACGTGAGACACGTGCACAAAAATCAAACACGTGTGGGAGGTGTGGCAAGGGACATGCACCAAAGGCTTGTCCAGCGTATAGACAAGAATGTCGTAAATGTGGTGGCCTCAACCATTATGCAAAAATGTGCAGGTCCAAAAAGTCCAACAAAGCTCATGAGAAAATGACCAAAGGGGTAGAAGCACTGTTAGTGGGTGCTGTAAAAAGAAAACAAGAAATGGTGCAGACACAAGTACCAGATGAAGGGTGGTACACTACCTTAAAGATAATGGGACAGCCAGTTAAGTTCAAGTTGGACACTGGAGCTGAAGCCAATATACTTACTAAAGAAGTGATTACGCAGTTTCCATGCAAGGTACAAATCAAGCCAACCAGTACTATCCTAATGGCATATGGAGGAGCACAAATTAATCCTGAAGGGGAAGTGACGCTAACGTGTAAGACACAAGACAGAGAGGCCAATCTGCAGTTTTATGTCACTAATACATCGGGAGCTTCCCTACTGGGTCAACAGGTATGTGTCATCCTGGATCTGATTCGCAAAGTAAAGGTGCTTAAAACCAAACCACCAAGCACAAAAGAGGAACTTCTTGCACAATATAAAACAGTGTTTGAAGGCCTAGGAGAATTCCCAGGAGTTTACCACATATATACCGACCCAAATGTTACTACTGTGATACATGGGTGCAGGTAAATCCCATATGCAATTATGGACAGACTAAAACATACACTGGAACAGCTGGAGCAAATTGGGGTGATTAGCAAGGTAAGAAAACCTACAACATGGGTAAATAGCCTTGTAATTACTGAAAAAGAAAAATGGTGAGATCAGAGTGTGTTTGGACCCTAGAGACTTAACTAAAGCTATCAGAAGACATCATTTCTCCATCCCCACATTGGAGGATATTCAGAGTAAGCTTGCAGGTAAAAAGTTTTTTACAATTCTAGATGAAAAAAGATGGGTACTGGCAGATCAAATTAGATGATGAATCTGCAGACCTATGTACATTCAACAGTCCATGGGGAAGGTACAAATTTCACAGACTTCCTTTTGGTATACGGTCTGCAAGTGAAGTATTCCAGCAGAGAAATGCTGAACACTTTGGGGACATACCAGGTGTTTCTGTAATAGCTGATGACATGCTTATAGCCGCAGCTACCAAGGAAGAGCATGACAATATTCTGAGAAAAGTAACGGACAGAGCAGTGGAACTTAATGTAAAGTTCAATAGTGACAAAATACAGTATTTGGTGAGTGAGGTGAAATACATGGGGCACATCATAACCGAAAATGGACTACGGCCTGATGAAGCCAAAGTAGAAGCAATAGCTGAGATGCCCCTTCCCGAAGATAAAAAAGCACTACAGAGACTGTTAGGAATGACTCGATACTTGGCGCAGTACATTCCGAATGAAGCAAATCTCACTGCACCACTAAGGCAGCTACTCAAAAAAAGATGTCATGTGGCAGTGGCAGCCAGCACAGGAAGAAGCCTTACAAAAGCTGAAAAAGACTATTTCTTCTGCACCAGTATTAAAATTCTTTGATCCAAAAAGAGGACATTGAAATCCAAGCAGATGCATCTAAAGATGGACTAGGTGCTTGTCTACTACAAAGAAACAGACCAATAGCTTATGCATCTAGGTCATTGTCCAGTGCTGAAAGAAACTATGCACAGATAGAAAAAGAGTTGCTAGCGATTGTGTTCTCTCTACAGAAATTTCATCAGTATGGTTATGGAAGGTCAGTGAAAATACAATCAGATCACAAGCCACTACAGTCCATACTGAACAAACCAATTGGAAAGGCTCCAGCAAGATTGCAGCGGATGCTGTTACAGATACAGAAATATGACATAGAGGTAATATATACTCCAGGCAAAGATATTCTGATTGCAGACACTCTATCCAGGGCAGTACCAAGAAAACCAGCAGAGGGAGACATTGATCTAAGTAGTGAAAAGGTCATATACTCAATCCAAGCAACAGAAACACTGCCTGACAGCATGTTAGAGGGGCTAAAACAGGCCACACAGAGGGACAGTGATTTACAGTTGCTTAAAGAAATGCACCTCAAAGGATGGCCTAACAGGAAAAAACAAGTCAGCATCAAACTTCAGCACTATTGGCCCATGAGACACAATATATACATAGAAAATGAACTCATAATGGTGGGTAAAAGAATCATCATATCCAAAGAGCTGAGAACAGATATGCTACGAAGACTTCACACAGCACATCAAGGAATACAAAGGTCGAAGGCACAAGCCAGAGCTGTGATGTATTGGCCAGGCATGAATCGAGAAGTAGAAATGATGGTTGAAGCATGTGGACCTTGTCAGGAACTCTTACCCAGCAACCATAAAGAGCCGATGTGTCCACATGAAATACCTGATATGCCATGGTTAAAGCTTGGAGCAGACATTTTTGACTTTAGGGGACACTCCTACTTAATAGTAGTGGACTATTTTTCAAAATACCCTGAGGTTCTCAGAATGCCTGACAAGACAGCAGCTACAGTTATTGCAAAATTGAAAGCTGTATTTGCAAGACAAGGAATTCCAAAAGAACTGGTAGCGGATCATGTACCATTTGCAAGTCATGAAATGAAGCAATTTGCAAAGTTGTGGGAGTTCAGAATAACTAATTCCAGCCCAGGATACCCACAATCTAATGGTTTAGCTGAAAGAATGATCCGGACAGTAAAAAGAATCTTTCTGAAGTCTATGCAAGGTCAGACCGATCCACATCTCGCATTGCTCAGTCTTAGAAATACACCAGTCACAGGACTGAACTTTACACCCTCTCAATTATTAATGGGCAGAATGTTGAGGACAACTTACCAGCAAGTGCAAGGGCGCTGCAACCTGAAATACCAAAGGATGCACATAAATGTCTGAAAAGACTACAGAAAAGACAGAAACAGTATTATGACAGGAATGCAGCTCCACTTACTCCATTCAGAGAAGGGGAAAGGGTATGCATAGAGACTTCTAGTGGGTGGCAACCTGCTACAGTGGAAAGAATCCATGATGAGCCAAGATCCTATAGTGAGATTACACCTGCAGGACAGCGATACCGCAGGAACAGGAGACACCTGAGGAGAGACCGAACAGTTGCTTTGGAGGCTGAAGAGCAACAGGCAGATGAGTCAACTGAATCCGTATTGTCACAAACAGTGCAATCCAGGGACAACAGCCAGGAACAGGACACTTGTCAAGAGTATGAACAACCTGAGATGGAACCTGTTGTTTTCAATGACACTTTGCCAGAAAGTCCTGAGGCTGTACCCAGTGTGCAGTCTATTCGAATGACCAAAAGAGGGCGTCTGCTTAAAGTTCCTGAGAGGTTCAGAGATTTTGTTATGACTTAAGTCAGTGGTAAAGACTTATTTCCACAGAGCTCAGTACCAGTGACTTTAGACCCTAACTCATCACAAAGTAAGACTCAACCATTATGTTAATAGTGCTTGGTAGTTATTTGTCATTGATATGCAAACCGAAATCAAGGTAATTGCTTTCTTTTACTAGAAGGGGACATGTAGTATATGGTAACTTACCCTAGTAACAATGTAGAATGGTTTAGTCCACATCCCCCTGCAGTTTTGGGCCAATGATATGTCTGGGGTGGAAACTGGGTTTTAGAAACTGCACGAGCAGATTGTAGTCGTAGTTCTGCTGAGGCCTGCTGATCTATCTAATGTATGTTTGTTGAATAAACCTCAGAGCTGTTAGAAGTTACTTATGGTGTCCAGTCATTCCTAAAACCAGCAATCCTGCAAGAAGCAACTAAAGTGAAATA
This sequence comes from Neoceratodus forsteri, assembly GCA_016271365.2. Taxonomy (NCBI): domain Eukaryota; kingdom Metazoa; phylum Chordata; order Ceratodontiformes; family Ceratodontidae; genus Neoceratodus; species Neoceratodus forsteri. Next base: position 247,425,398 of record CM057451.1, read on the forward strand.
TTATACACAGGAAATGCAATGAAACGAACACCAGAATATGCTCACAATCTACTGAAGCTTTTATTCAAATGAGAATTCTTGCGGTGAAAGTCACAGAACTGGTTAATTGCCTTTGCCCCAGTACTGCGAAACTAAGTCTCTTCATCAGGGTGCCCCCTAACGAAGAGACTTGGTCTTGAAGCACCGGGGCAAAGGCAAGCAGCCAGTTCTGTGACTTTCACCACAAAAATTCTCGCTTGAATATAAGCTTCAATGGATTTTGAGCATATTCTGGTGTTCGTTTCATTGGATTTTCCGTGAGTGCGGTCCTTCTTTGTTTGATTTGGGAAACTAGCTCAGGAGATTAATCTTGGGCTGAGTAGATTCAGGAAGTTCTGTGAGTCAGGTGTGTGACTGATTGGGGGGGGGGGTGGAGCTGACAGTGGCTTAGTGCCTTCTAACAAAAGGCAGCAGATTTAAAAGGTCTGGTTAGTTGGAGGTCCTGAGCTGGAAGAACAGACTTTGCTGACAGAGAGTAGTGAAAGAACCTTGCTTTACCTTAATGGTATAGTTATATTTAGTTATATTCGCTTCATGCTGAAGGTAGCAAGAGAGAAAAAAAGAGATTTGTAGGCAGTGTTTGGGAAACTTAATTTGACTTGGTGTGAGGGGAACCTAGCTCTAGTGATGAATATTTTGTTAAATAGATTCAGGAAGCCCTGTGAATATGGTGTGTAATTTGGAGGGTGGGGGGGGGGCTGACAAAGTCTTAGTGCCTTACAAGAGCACTATAAAAGCACATCCACTCTGTGTCCAGCAAGTTTGTGTCCTAGTGAGTGAGTGGAATAGCAAAGGAGTGGAACAGGTGACTGGCATCTTAGGTGTCAGCAGGCATCAGCAGAAGGAGGCAAGGAAGCAGAAGACTCTGATGGTCAACTGAGGTAAGGCACCTGTTCACTACTGTGTAACAGTCACTGCTGGGAAGGGCAGAAGGTCAAAAGTAGGCCAAAACTGGCAATTGGAGTTACACCCTATCTAGGATAGGAGTATAAAGAGATTTAAACAAGACACTGGGGAACACAAATAGAAATAAAAAAAGGGGAGGAAACTAGAAGCACCCTATCAGGTGTAAGAGTACAAAAGTATTTCCAGGTAACATAGGGAGAATAGAAGTGGAGAATGTTAGGAGTTGTGCAGTGCAGTAGCTATGTGGCATAGTTTTCAGAGAGATTTTGTGGAGACTATGGTGTTGCTCTATCTGCATGCATCCCTCTGGGTTGAGGGACATGGCTGCCTGACTCCAGGACAAGTTAGTTAGGATTTGGAGGACTTCTTCCCACAGTCAGGGGCCACCAAGTCTGTCACCATTACCTCAGAGGATGCCATGGGAGGAGGAATGGCTGGACTGTGGTAGACTGTGGAAGGGTAGGGGTGGTGGGATAGAGGTACATTCCTCAACCAGTACTAGTACGTAATTTCTACACAACTCTGGCAGGGTGGAACTGCTGGGAGAAAGTACCAGTGGGGGTGACCAGAGAGGATGTAGGGGCCCTCCATAGAGGAGACCCCAAGGAGGGTGGTTGAGGACCTCAGAGGAGGATGAAGCAACTACTGATGGGGGATGCAGTTGTGAGGGGCATAGTTTAGGGAATAGGAAAGAAGGGGGAGATGCAGGTTAGGTGCCTAGGCAGCACTATGGCCCAGAAGGATGGGAAGTGGATCCTGAGGATTGCTATGGCAGCAGGATGGAAGGGAGAGCTGAATGTAATTGTCCACCTGGGGACTAATGATCTGGTTAGGGATGGGCTGGGATAGTGCAGGAGGAGTTTAGGGAGCTCTGGAGGGGTCATAGGCAGGTAACTCTCTCAGTGACTTTTGCTGAGGTGCTGCCCGTCTACTACGGGGGGAGGAGAGGGATCTCCACACCAGAAGCTTCTATTGATGGCTAAAGGAATGGTTCAGAGAGGAGGGGTTCAGCTACTTTAGGGACTGGGGACCCACCTAAAAGGATAAAGGCCTATACACGGGTGATGCCCTGCATCCATCTGGGAGGGAAACCATAGTCCTCAGAGGATGGTTTAAGTGTTACTTGGATGAACATTTAAACTAGGTGGTAGAAGGAATTGGGGAGGAAGAAACTGCCCCCCTCAACAGACTGAAGTAGAGAGCAAGGAGAATTCAAGGGGAGAGGAATTCCCAAGGGTGCAAATTAATAAAGGAAGCAGGGTGGTAGAGACAAAGGAGGAAGGGAACAGGGGCATTCAAAAGAGAGGGGGAAAGGAGGGAGGTCAAGAAGGAGAAAATGCAGGGCAACAAGTAGAGAGTGGAAACCAAATCTGGAAGATCATGTGTGTGAATGTAAGAAATGTAGCAAAAAAGATTCTGAACCTAGACACCATCATGTCAGAGGCCAACCTGGACAGTGTGGCCATTACTGAGTAATGGTACACTAAAAATCATGATTGGGACAGGCCATACCAGGCTATACTCTCTTCAGGAAGAACTGGGTGGGAAGGAAAGGGGGGAGTGTTGTGCTTTGTGTGAGAGGAACACATAAAAGCGACAGAGATACAGGGAATATGGGACAGGCAGAGGTACTGTGGGTCACCCTGGAGATGGAGCAACTATTCATACTAAAGTGATCTACAGACCTCCAGCACAGGGGGAGGAATTAGATAAGGTACTGGTGGAAGCTACTGGCAAGATGGCAGGAAGGGGGGAAATGCTGCTTGTAGGGTACTTCAGCTAGAAGCAGTGACACACTAGACTCCCTTCAAGGGCTGTTCCTCAGGTAACTAGTCAGTGAACTCACTCATAATGCGGCAATACAGGACCTGGTACTCACTAACAGGGACAGTGTTGCAGATGTGAAGTGCGAGGCCACCTGGTGACCAGTGATCACTGTATGGTTTGGTTCAATATAAGGACGACTGCAGAACTGAACCACACAAAGGTGAGAGTCCTGAAGATCAGGAGGGCAGATTTTATAAAGATGGGCGAATGCCACAGGGATGACTAGGAGGTGGGATGGACTGGGTGGGGTGAAGGAACAGTGGACAAAGCTAAAAGCTAGCATAGTAAAGGCAGCAAACCTCTGTGTAAAACAAGTGAGCAAAAGCAGAAGGGGAGGGGAGGAGGGGGATTGTTTAACCAGGAAAGGCATACTAGGCCGGAGTTTCCTTCCAGATACGAACTGGGAGCAGAAGGAAATTAATTGACTTGCTCAGGGTCACACAGTATGCAAGGGGGGACTGTGGGATTCAAAGCCAGGTCTCCTATGATTCTTGAACAAGGTGGCTGAAAAGGAAAAGACTAAAAGGGTAGCATTCAGAAGTTATAAGGAGAGGCAGAGGGAGGAGGAGGATAGGGAGATATATCAGGGGAAATGGAAGCAGGGAAAGTAATAAGGAGCACAAAGGTGCAAACTGAAGAGAGAATAGCCCAGAAGGTAACGAAAGGGGGCAAGACATTTTTTTAGATATGAAAGTGAAAAGAAGAAGATCAAGGGTGGGATTGTAAAGTTAAAAAGGGAAGGTGGGCACTGTACAGTGGGGGATCAGGAAAGGCAGACATTCTGAACAAATACTTTTGTTCAGTGTTCACAGAGGAAGGAAAAGGGAAGGGGGTAATGAAAGCATTGGAGGAAGGGAGGTGAACACTAGTCCTTTTTTGGAAGGGACTTGCTAATCTGAAGGTAGATGATGGGGTGAATCTGAGGGTATTGAGGGAGCTCAGGGAGATACTGGTTGCACCTCTGACAGTCCTATTTAACAGCTCACTGGAATCAGGAGTGGTTCCAGAGGACTGGAGGAGGGCGGATGTAGTCCCACAACACAAAAGTGGTAGCAGGGAGGAGGCTGACAATTATAGGCCAGTCAGCATGACATAAACTGGTTGGATATTGTTTTTTTTGTCTCCCCATCCTGGCCAGCCCTCCTTCCTACTGGTCCTCCCAGCCCCATGACCCCGGCTTCTCCCAGGGTTTACCTGCTTCCGTAGTCCCCCATGGCTTGCCCTCCATGGCAGGGTGGTGGGAGTTCCTTGACTAATCAGGACCAGATCCAGATTTCCAGGAGATGCCTGAGTCACTGGGTGCGGGGCCTGTAGAGGCCAGTGGTCATCCTGCTTGACCAGGAGTTTTCCACTTTTCTCCCCATGTCTGATTTGTCATGAACTGGTGTCAATGCACACATGTTGACATCTTCCATGTCTCTCCCACCTCTTTTGACTCGAGTTGCCTTTCCCCTGGCTTCTGCCAGGGGCTAGTCAAGCACTGAACTCTTCCCCACCTTCCCCCAGAGGAGGAGAGTGGTCCTGTGGACGCTTAATCTTCCTCCCCCTGACTGGCCCTCAGACACTTTGGGCTCACTTTTGAATCCAGGTCATTGTGAGTGGTAATGCTACCACTGTTCCAGCGGGCCAGTCAGTGGTGGGATAGTTAATGGAATCACTGCTGAAGGAAAGGATTGTGGAGGACCTTGAATCCAGTGGACTACTAGACCTGAGGCAACAGGGTTTCTCATAGAGGAGGTCATGTGAAATGATTCTGATAGATTTCTTTGACTGGATGACATAGGATTTTGATCAGGGTGGAGCAGTGGGTGTGGTCTACCTAGATTTCAGTAAGGCTTTCAACATCATTCCACATAGGAGACTAGTAAGCAAGCTGGTTAGATTTGGAGTGGGTCCAGAGGTGGTAAAGTGTATAAGAAATTGGTTGGGGATAGGTAACAGAGGACGGTGGTAAATTGAGTTCAATTCGAGGAAGGGAGAGTGACCAGCGGGGTACCTAAGGGATCTGTGCTGGAACCGCTGTGCTTTAATGTTTTTATAAGTGACATTACACAGGAGCTAGAAAGGAAAGGCTGCCTCTTTGTGGATGACACCAAAATCTGCAGTGGGGTGGACACTCTAAGTGGGGGTGGAAAGGATGAGCAGAGACCAGAGAAAACTCGAGGAGTGGTCAAACGTATGGTATGCTATGCGTGTAATCCTAGTTTACAGACCCCACTGGGTCTGCGTTCATCATTAGATGAGTCTGGCCCATCTCAGGACCAGTTCCCCCAATCTCGGACCCACCTACCTTATCTGATAAGATTGCCCCACCAGGCAGGCCTACTTCATCACTAGATTGGATTAGACCAGCCTTATTGCCAACTCCTGGTAGGCCCAGTCTCCTAAGCATGCCACTGTTGCCCCCTCCACCATTTTATGCCCCTTGGAGGGAAATGCCTCCACCACTGGCTCATGCTCACTGGGGAGGCTGGCCAGGCACATTTTGGCCACCAAGTATCCGTGTGCCACCAAACTGTCATGACCCATGGATGGAAAGCCATCCAAGATTACCCGCCCCATGGGCCATCTGTGACCCCTTGCCCCCAATAACTGAGGAATTGGAACCAGAGGTTGAGGCCATGATAAATGCGTGTATTCAGGCTGAGTGATACGAGTAAGTCAGCAAGGCTTAAGTTCTTGTCTTTATTCTTCTAATCACTACTAAGCAGTAAACTCTTGTATGCCTGACATTGTGTTGACTGATTAACTAACAATTCATTGTAAGACAACTACCAGTGAATTATAATGCCTCTGCTTAGCTTAGCCCAGACAAATAATTAGTATCATGATAAATAATGTTTTACAAAGTTTTGAAGCTCTTTATATTAAAGCTTTTGTTTTTAAATGTTTTTGAAATCAAACTACTAGAGCTGCAGACAAGCTGTGCTTCCATGAGCCCTGAAGTATGACCCTCTCGACACCTCACACTGCGGTGAGGGGCTTTCCTCGGATAGATATAGACACCATACTACTAACCAGTCAGCCTGGCCAAAGGGGGTCAGTGATCAGTCAACCCCATCACATTGCGGTTTGCTGAATTGCTCGAATGCCCAAGGCAGTCAACCTTGCCAAAGTCTGAGAGTGCTGCGAGCTTTACTCTAAGCCTAACCAATCAGGACACGTAAAAAGTATGATACCCAGTGTCATGAAGCATCCTGTGTCCTACTTTAAGGATGCATGCTGCAGTGTTAAGATGTTGATCTTGAGCATCTGTCATAATATTTTCTTCCTTAGCCTGTGCAAAAACTGGTGCGTCACAGCCCAGACAATGCACTATATCAATCGCATGCATGAAGCTCACCAGTGGGTGACTCATGCTTCACTGATACAAGAAAAACAACAACACTGACACCACTTATCAGCATTCCTGGTTTGGCAAAAAACCTACAAATTCTCAACCACCCCAGGCAAGGTAAGGAGCTTTAGAGGAGACTCAGAGGGAGAAGCAAGGATCACCTCTGCTCTTAGGACCTCATGGGAACATTGCTTGCTGGCCTAGTGAGCCTAGTTACCTAAATCCTAGGCATCGGAACTAGAACTGACAAATCTGTTTTTTGTTTTATTCCTGTCCATGACTACCTTAGTCAATGCAGGAAATATTATTTTCTGTTTGTACTGCTGTTCAGAATAATTATACAGTAATTGCATTTAAAAAGTGTTGAAATTTAAAAACTGTGTTTGCCTATATATGCAATGCCAGAAAGCTGCCTTATAGATATTATACTGGTAAAAAAGTTCAGAATTGTGACAGGAGTTTAAAAGTCATGACTGTTTATTCATTTTGTTGTCAGAACTACTTTGTGAACTTTTAAAAACAACAAAATCAAAAGTAAATACTTTTAATCATAAATTCTGACTTAAGTAATATTTCTCAATTTAGTATTATGAAGCTTAGAGCATTTAGTTTGGAAAATGATAACCTAAGAAATAAGTCAGTAGTTTTAAGATAACAGTTCCAGGTTGTATTCACATAATTAAATGTGCAAATTTCTTATGCCCAAAATTACTACATAAATATTTGGGTTGGTGTATTAATAATTCTAGTAAAATACACTGGTGTAAGATATATGACTGTCCCAGGCACAGACAGATGGTTTTAACATAAATATAATGATATTCATAGAGCGAAAAAGAACTTGTCCACTGACAAGTAAACATGCCCTGAAAGAAACTTTAGATTTTAAAGGTGCACTGTCAGCTTTGGCCCTCATTTTTTTTGTCTGCTTGCATCAGTGGGACTCAATGCACCTACTTATGACTTATCCCCCAAATAAAGGCATCATGTATGCTATAACAGTGATCACTTACTGTATTTTTAAATTTTTGCACGTTTCTGCATCGCAACGTCCCAACCGAAAATACCTTGTCCCCTGGAAGAGATTGTATGCCTAGAGTGCGCCTGTGACACGGAGCACCGGCACGAACATAATTTTTTCACATACCCTCATTAAAGATTTTTTTGCAGCATGTCTTGCGCTTTATTGAATTAAAGTGGCCGTGTTTTAAGTAAAATCGAGTTCTGGTAGTGCCAATAAATACATGTAAACACCAGCGCCGAAAACTTGCGTCTGCACGAATGTAGATCACTCCAGGTGCTGAAATCTCATGCATGCACAATACCAGGATAGAACACAGATCCTGTGCATGCCCAGGAGTGGACCACATTCACACAAGCGCAGAATTTCGGTGCCATGTTCAAATTTATTTTTTGGCATTACCTGCGCTTGGTTTTACTTAAAACACGGCCACTTTAATTCAGTATAGAGCAAGACATGCTGCAAGAAACTCTTTAATGTGGGTATGTGAAAAACTGATGTTCGTGCCGGTGCTCTGGGTCACAGGCGTGCTCTAGGCATACAGTCTATTCCGGGGGACGAGGTATTTTCAGTCGGGACGTTGCAATGCAGAAACATGCAAAAATTGAAAAATACAGTAAGTGAACACTGTTATGGCATACATGGTGCCTTTATTTGGGGGATAAGTCATAGGTTGGTGCATTGAGTCCCACTGATGCAAGCAGACAAAAAAACGAGGGCCAAAGCTGACAGTGCCCCTTTAATGAACACAGAAGCCTTCCTGGTCTGAGATCACATAGTCTTGGTCAGTCAAGTGTCACATGAGATAATTGTGGCAGGTGGTATCTCTTCCAACCGTCTGTGTTGTCATCCCTAACCTGGCCCAGTTAGTTGACAACTTGAAAAAACTGCCAATCTCCGAAGGTCTTGATGAAAGCCGTGTACATGAGACTGAACAAAAAAAGTGAAGTTATATTGGAGAAGCCGAAAGGAACTCGAGATATAACTAACCCCCTATTAGGCAACTGAGTTTCAGTTCAAAAAAGTGCAAAATAATGCATTTAGAGCACAGAAACCCAGGGACAGAGTACAAAATGGGTGGTGTGGTATAGATGACTACCAAGCTGGAAAGAGACCTAGAGGTAATCATATTGGATGATCTAAAGGTGGCCAGGCAGTGTGACAAGGCAGTCAGGAGGGCTATGGGGAAGTTGGGGTGCAAAGGAAGGGGTATCACCATCAGAAAGGGGAAGGTGGTGTAACCTCTGTGTATATCGCTGGTAAGACCCCACCTAAAGTATTGTGTCCAGTTCTGCAGACCTTGTCTCCAGATGCATATAGACAGAGTGGAGATGGGCCAGAGGAGGGCAACTTTGAATACCTCACAGGGGTAAATAAAGTACAGAAGGGAAGTATTTTTCAGAAGAAAAGGTGCCCAAAAAACAAGGGGGCATGCTATCAAAGCTGGAAGGGGTAGATTCAGCAGAAATGTGAAGAAGTACTTCTTTACAGAATGAGTCTTGGATTCCTGGAACAGCCTTCCAGCAGAGGAGGTGGGGGTAAAAACTGTGGTGGGGTTCAAGAATGCATGGGATAGGCAAACAAGAATTGGGTGGAAAAGAAAGGGAGAGGAAGAAAGAGTTGAACTTAAGTATGGTCTACAGCAGGGGTGGCCAACCTGTAGCTCACGAGCCACATGTTGCTCTCGAAGCAGTTTGATGTGGCTCTCGAGGGGTTTGTCAATTATGTCTCAAGTACATGTCACAATCTTTTAAATTTGAGAAAAGTCAAAGTACAGGAGCTGAAAAGTGCCCTGAGTGCGCAGCAAGCTACTTTTACTAAGCCTGCAAGCAAATCTAAAGTTCCAGATCTACTCTGAATAATTATTTTAAAATTACAACACTTTTTAAATATTGTAACTTAATAAAATACAGTTATTGACTATTTACTATGGCTGTGTTATAATTTTAACTCCTAAATATGGGTATGGTAAGGGCCACATGTTGGGTATGGTACAGGCCACACGTTGTTGTGGCTCATATCTTACTCAGAAATTTAAATGCGGCTCATGACCCTGAAAAAGGTTGGACACCCCTGGTCTACAGTAATAATGTAGGTAGGGAAAAATGGGCAGACTGGGTAGGCCAAGCAGTCCTTCTTTGTCATCAAATTCTATGTTTCTATATTTAGGCCTATGCCTGGAAATTCATGTGGTGTAAGGAGTCATTTATATACAAATAGCAGTTCTGTTTAACAAACAGTTCATTCACTGCCACTCTAATTCAGCAGCCAAGAAATGATGAGAATCCCATGAATGTATTAGGAACAATTTCCCTCTTGGAACTCTAATATTTAAAAGAATTGACCTTTTTCCGGAGGAGTGGGAGTTAAAGTGAGGGAGGGTGGTGCTATGAACGAAATTCCATCTCTGCTGCTTTAGAAGATGTCATGTATCTTGTGATGTGATTGGACTGCATTCTTACTCTGATTATCGGCGTGCTGGTGATAATTTTAGAACGTAATCTAGCTAATACAAAGTCAATAAAAATGAAGTAGGTAGGCCAAAAGTTGCTGATATGCCAGCCCACTGATCTTCTACTTTATGAACTGGGGGTGGGGGGAGCATGTTTTCAGATGCTAAATTCTGGAGCAGAAGTGAAATTGTTCCAACATGTTGGAGTAGCTGTTCTTCATGCCACAATAAGATGTTATAGATGCTGCAGCATTTCCAGATGGTAAACATTTGTTTATCATCTAAACCAGTGTAGTGACAGGTACTAAAGTAAACTACTTTGTCAGAGGGCCAGCTGGGCAGCGGAGGTTTGAGCATCTCAGGACTGGTGTCCTACTTCTGGGCGAGGGAGGGAGGGATCACAGTGCTGGTGTCTCCTGGCTCTAATGGTGTTCTGGGGGACAGCCACCAAGGCCTGCCTAGCATTAGGCATGTGGGCGTCAATACATGGTGCACTGGAGCATGTACCAAAGTTTTGATGTCATTGCACATCCCACTGCTCACTCGAGGGGAGAACTTACAAAGTAAAAGAAAACTCCATGCCTCAAGACACCCTGGTCACTCAGACCTTGGCCCCCGTCCATGGATGTGGGGACACCCCAGGAACCTCCGCTTCATAGCCTGAATAGGAGTGTGGGGCTGGAGACCAGCTCAGCCGGCACCTGTCACGAGGGGGTACGCTTGTGGGGTTGAGAATCCCTGCGGTTCATGGTAGCTGGGAGACAGGCAAGCTCGGGAATGAAGCCCACCATGAGAGATAAATTATAACTTTAAGTACACTGCTGTGTCATTTTGACACCCATGCAATCTGTGATCTATCCACAGAAACAGAAAGGTGCAGAGACTTGTAGTGGGAGTAATTGCTTATTAGCATGGAGGAGAGTTCAGGATTTTGATATGCTGATAATGGGCTGGATTTTCAAAGCCCCTGAATTCCCGCAGCTGTGTGAAAAAACTGGAGCAAGTGTGTCCCCACCTGCGGACCCACAGTTTTTCTTGCAGCCATGGTATTTTCAGAGATGGAGCCAGTTGTGGACTGGTTCCACAATTTATGGCAGCTTGTGACAGATTTTTTTGGTGCCGCTGCAGGGAAAATTACACCTCGTGGAACCAGGCATAACATTCTCTGCAGCAGCACCAGCTGAGAATATGACATTCTCCAGGTGTGGAAATTTCATCCTGCAGCATCAGCTGCAGAGTGGGACTTAGTCCCTGGGGGTTTTGAAAATGTATCCCAATGTTACTGTGAAGAGCACTAGGAGGTAAATGGCCAGAAAGTAATGAGAATAGTCACATCTGTGGCTATGGAAGCCCTTTATAGAATGGGATTTCAGAAAGTGATCAACTGTGAAAAATGTATTTGTTAAATACATCCACTGACCATTGATTAATTTCCCATACTAGCTACAGCATACCTGAATGAACATAAAACATTTTTCCATTAAAATAAAAACATTGTCTATTTTTTAAAATGCAGTAACCAAGAACAAGTCTCTTCAAAATAAATGCATTTCCTAGACTCATTCAAATGTACTTGGACTTTATTAACAATTTCACATATTCTACCTAGCAAAAAACCTAACAGGAAACTTAAATGTGTTCCATTTAAAGGAGAACTGTGCTGAATCTGTAAGTCATTTTTTTCCCAGCAGATGGCTTTTTTCATATGTCTGGTCCATTTCTGATATTATTCCATCTCTACTGTCCTTTTAGCAAACACAGTGAGTGTTTCTGATGTACACTGTCCTGGTAAGTGCCATTTTAGAACTGTATGACGTAGTTTATGTCCCCTTTGGGTCACAGAGTTCAAGAGCAAAATTTGAATGCATTGTGAAAACACTAAGCTCTGTAACAAGGACATAATATACATCATACAGTTAAAAAATGGTACTGCCCACCAGAGTGTAAAGCAGAAATACCCAGTGAATCTACTAAAACGTCAGCACAGATGGAACAAAAACAGAATGTGAGCCAGTATTAGAAATAGCTTCTACAGAAAATACATACTTGCAGATTCAAGGCAGTTCTCCTTTAAGAAACTTTCCATTTTATAAGTGCAATAACACACTCCAGGGTATGGGTTCCTTGTAAATTTTGCACTTTCTGGCTATGATGAAAAGAACTCAGTCATCATGAGTCAGTGGTCTTCCAATGCCCCCTCAGCATGCATTAAAGGAGTACTACACCCTTCTATCTTGTAAATGTTGTGTCCTTGTCAAAGGTTTCCTAGAGAATTAAAGGATTAGTATACCCTCTTATCTTGTAAATGTTGTTTCCTTGTTAAACTAACCAAGGGAATTCCCAGACTCCCCCAAAACAGGGTAGTTAGCGAAGTAAACACCTAGGTAGAGAAGTCGATAAGAAGTAAGACGTGGTCAAAGGAGAAAAAGGCAAAGTCAGCAAGGGCAGTGATGAGGCTAAAAGGGGTAAGGCCATCAAAAAGTGGAGGGTGATGAGTAACAATGCCCGTAGTCTGAGTAACAAGCTTCCTGAACTAGTGGTCTTGATGGAAGAGGGACGCCTGGATATTGTGGCAGTCACAGAAACATGGTACACAGAGAACCATGACTGGGATGTCAGCATACCAAGGTACACAATCTACAGGAAGGACAGGGAGAGTAACAGGGGAGCTCTCTAGATAAGGAATGAATCAAAACAATGGAACTAAAGGATAAACAGGGTGGAGAGGAGACACTGTGGGTCACCTTGGAGACAGGAAATGGCACCACAGTCTGCATGGGTGTTGTTTACAGACCCCGACTCAGGGGAGGAAAAGGACAAGAAAATTATAAAAGACATTCTTAGAATGGCAGAAAAAGGGGAGATATTGTTGATGGGGGACCTGAATATGCCAGATGTTAACTGGAGCACATTTGCTGCAGCCACATCCAAGAGCAGCCCTTCTCGATGCCCTACAGGGGGTATGCCTCAGACAGCTAGTGTTGGAACCTGCTCAGGAGGGAGAAATCTTAGACCTGGTACTCTCAAATGGGGACGAAAAGAGGATCTCAGATTTAGAAGTGGGTAGCCACCTGGGAACAAGCGACCACCAAACAGTGTGGTTCACGACAAACACAGCTGTAGAGTCAAGCCACACAAAAGCGAGGGTACTGGACTTTAGGAGGGCTGACTTTGGCAAAATGGGAGAGTGTATAAAGAATGCACTAGCAAATGTGCAGGAAGGAGGGGCAGAGGAACAATGGAGAAAAATCAAAACTGCCATCACAGAGGCAACAAGCCTTTGTGTGAGACAAATATTCAAAACAAAATGAAGGAAAAAAACACTGTGGTTCTCAAAAGAGGTGGTGGGGAAGGTTAGGGAGAAAAATGTAGCATTCAGGAAGTATAAGGAATCACAAAAGGAGCAGGATAGGGAACTGTATCACGTAAAGCAGAAGGAAGCAGGGAAGGCAGTCAGAATAGCAAAGGCCCAAACAGAGGAAAATATTGCCAACTTGGTTAAGAAGGGGGTTAAGACATTTTATAGGTACATTAGGGAGCAAAAAAAGACAAAGGGAGGGATAGTGAGGCTTAACTCAATTATACCATAGTGCCCATTTTGTATCAAGGTTAAGCAATGGAAAACATGGATTTCAAAAAGCGCTCCAGGTGGTAATTAGTTAATAAAGGGAAGGGTAGGTGGACAGAGGGTGAAAGTGAAAAGGAAGAGATCCTGAATAAATACTTTTGCTCAGTATTCACAAAAGAAGAGGAGGGGGAGGTACCTAAACCAAACAGTACAAGCACTCTGGATGGGGGGGGGGGTCGATACTGGTCCATTCACATAAGAAAGGGTTCTGAAAGAACTCCTAAAACTCAAGGTGGACAAAGCAATAGGGCCTGACAGGATTCACCCCAGAATTCTAAAAGAACTAATGGGAGAACTAGTCACACCACTGACTACCCTTTTTAATAAATCATGGGAGAATCGTGTGGTACCTGAGGACTCGAGAAAGGCAGATGTTATTCTCCTCCAAAAAAGTGGGAGCAAGGCAGAGGCAGGAAACTATAGACCTGTTAGTTTGACCTCCGTGGTAGGGAAAATTATGGAATCACTTCTGAAAGAAAGAATTGTTGAGTACCTAGACGTCAGTGGGCCACAGGACCCAAGGCAGCATGGATTCACAGCCGGAAGGTCATGTCAGACAAATCTAATAGATTTCTTTGACTGGGTGACCAAAGTAGTAGACCAGAGAGGGGCTATGGATGTGGCCTACCTAGACTTTAGCAAGGTATTTGACACAGTCCCACACAGAAGATGAATAAACAAGTTAGCCAGCCTGGGAGTGGGTTCCACGGTGGTAGCCTGGGTAAAAAATTGGCTGGACAACAGGATGCAGAAGGTAATAGTAAACAGAGTTCACTCCGAGGAAAGGGGAGGGTTACTAGCGGGGTACCGCAGGGTTCAGTACTGGGACCAGTCCTCTTTAATGTCTTTATAGGTGATATTGCAGATGGGCTGGAAGGAAAAATATGCCTCTTTGCAGATGACACAAAGATCTGCAACAGGGTTGATATACAAGGGGTGGGGTGGAAAGGATGAGAAGGGACTTGGCAAGATTGGAGGAATGGTCAAAAGTATGGCAGCTTAGGCTCAATGTAAGAAGGCAAGTGTAAATGCACCTGGGAAACAAAAACCAGGGGAAGAGTACACAATGGGGGACTAACAACACCAGAAATGGAATGGGACCTGGGGTAGTCATATCAGACAACCCAAAGGTAGGCAAGCAATGTGAGAAGGCAGTAAGGAGGGCTGGGCGGATACTGGGATGCATACAGAGAGGCATCACCAGTAGAAAATGGGAAGTTGTTATCCCTCTGTACAGACAGTTGGTGAGATACCCCATCTGGAGCACTGTGTGCAGTTCTGGAGACCCCATGTCCACAAGGACATAGACAGGATGAAGGCAGTCCAGAGGAGGGCAACTAAATGATGCTGGATCTGCACCAGAAGCTATACAAAGAGAGACTAAAGGAGCTTAATATGTATACCCTAGAGGAAAAGAGGGAGAGGGGGGACATGATAGAAACATTCAAGTACCTCAAGGGAATCAACAAAGTCCAAGAGTGTAGCATCTTTCAGAAAAAGAGATGTGCAAGACAATGTACAGTTTGAAGATGAGGGGGAGGTTCAGGAGTAATGTGAGGAAGTATTTCTTTGCAGAGAGGGTGGTGGACAGATGGAACAGCCTTCCAGAGGAGGTAGAGGGGTCAAAAGCAGTGGAGGAATTCAAAAATGCATGGGACAGACATAAGGCAGTTCTAGTGAGGGGGTAGGAGGAAGTAGGCTGTTGGTTGACTAGGATCTGCAGCTTATCCGATAGAAAGGGAAATGGGCAGACTGGGTGGGCCAAGTGGTCCTTATCTGCCGTTAAAGTCTGTGTTTCTAATAGGTAACATTTTTGTGTAGCTGTTGGGGATATATGTGTTTGTTTTCACTGTTCACACCAGTCCCTGTAACTAGCCTGAAGGCCTCCATTTTCTGGTTGTTGAAATCTCATTGTCCCCAAGATCTGCATCAGCATGTAAGAACATGATGCCACAGCACCCTTTACATCATGTATCTCTGTACTGTTAGTACGCATACCTGAAAATACTCCAGAAACATAAGTTTCATAAGTTCAATTAGAGACGATTGTTTTCACCAGAGTCTTGTAACTAAGGTTAACATTGTAAATATCCCTTAAATTTTTCCTGTGATTCTATATAGTAGGCATCTAATTTGTTCTTAAAGCTGAGCATTGTGTCACAATCAACTGTTTCTGTAGGGAGTCTGTTCCAGGTGGACACTACTCTCTGGTTTACCCAGGCTCCAGACTGAGTGCAGTATAAAGGGGGGGGGGGCGGACCTTGCATTACATCCAGGGCAGTTTGTAAAGTTAATTGAAGGTAAACATGATATTTCACAACTTGCTGCAACTTGTTTAGTTGAATTCTAAGTAAGCAGACAGGCATACTGTGGAGTCTAAAGGATGCTGACATATCATGTTCTCATATGCTAATGCATCTCTCAGGCACAATGAGATTTCAACACCCTGAAGATAGAGACCCCCATGACAGTAACAGGGACTGTTATGAACAGTGAAAATAAACTAAGGCAAATACATATATCTCCAACAGCTACATGAAAAGGGTTGTCTGTTGACAAGGAAACAAATAACATGTACAAGATATGAGTGTGTACTACTTCTTTAATTGTCTAAGAAACCCACGCATGTCATGGGCCATTGCTTATGTAACCTTCAGCCACTAGTTGAGACTTGCTGGACTTGAATGGGCCTTTAAAATCTAGGCTTGTGAGTGCAAAGCTGGAATGTCTTATCAGGATATTTGAGAGAAATATAAAAAAATATATAACTTGCTTTAAGAGATCGTTCTTTGAGTGGCTGGAAACAAGTTCCCCATGCACATGATTTTATCAAGTGTAAATGATGTATTTGTAGATTGTCTGCAGTTTTGCACTTTTATATGCTTTTAACAATGTTTTATGGATTATTTTTTCCTTCCCTACCCAGTCCAGCTCTATCTGCTCCTTGTAGGGCAATCTCGCAGCACAATAGTTCACCCTACTCCCTGGAGGCTCTTATCTGATTCCCATATGACTTTCCCACCATTTTGGGGCCTTTTGGTTGTGCCCTTTCCTCTGTTCTCCAACTCTAGAGGGAAGAAGCCTTTGTGCCTGATGAGCAGGGAACACAGGGCTTGAGAGGGCCTGCAAGTGTCATCCTGCTGGAACATGATATATTTTCCCTTGATTTTTCACCTGTCCCCAAAGTTATTGGTATTAACTTGGCCACATGCATGCAGTGGGCTGAATGTCTCTCCCTCCCTCCGCCATCTACACTGACCTTCTGCACAAGAGGTCACCAGGGGCCCACTGCTGCACCAGTAGGCCCCCAGATGACACAGGTGCAGTGAGAATCAGACCACCCCCACCCCAAAGGAGGCAAGCGAACTCTGGGATGCTTAACCTCCTCCAACCTCTGATCCTGGGTCACCAGTGTCACAAGCAGCACTGCTGCTGTGCCAACAGGCCAGCATGTAGCTAACTTAAACTGATTTATGTTGATTGTTATGCATAGTTTGTCTATGTTTTGCTGCTGTTTGCACTTGCCCCAGGATGCACATAAAAAACAAGGCATTGTGCCTTTTCATGGCTTCCTTCTGGAGAATACAACTACAAATAGATGTAAATATTCCAGCACTACAGATCATGTTGAGATTTGCATTCAAATGTTAGAAATGGGGGGTGTCTGGAACCTGACACTGTATAAGCTGAATGGTCTTCTGGTAGAGGAACAAACATTTGCAAGTTGTCGCAGTGGAGAAGGATGCAGTTATTTTCTGTCCCATTCTCTCCCGCAGGTGTTCTTTAGTGTCAGCAGCATTGTCTAACAGTTTAATGAGTGGGTGTGGAAGTACTGTACATAGGGAAAAATTAATGCAACATTTAAGAAGTTAAGAAAGTAGACCAGTCCAGGAGGAGCTTAGATCTGCAGCAGGAATGGAATATATTGTCCCTCACTCGAACACCAGAGTGGTCTCCAGCTGCTTCTCCCATGCTGGCCCTCTTGCTTGGAACAACATGCCTACTGGTCTGTGCCCAGTCCATGCACAGCTACCACATTTGACACAATACAAAGATGGTACATTCTGCACTGCTGGCATCTTAGGCTTTGTTGTACCTGACAAGCCTGGAGACCACATTGAATGGGTGATTGCACCCGGTACTGACCTATATCATATGTTTAATAGAATGGGGTTTTATTTATCCATGTGAGACATACATGCAAGGTAACTGTAATCTGTTGCAGTCTAACTTGTGGGTACTAAGTGCCTCTCCACTTGTGATGGATATGTGAAATGGTAAATATTGTTTTAACTGTGGTGAAAATCTGTTTGTACTTAAGCTATAATGTATAAATTGTACCTTAAAGGCGCTTAATCAAATACATTTTATTATTATTACCTTCTCCAAGCTGAAACCAGATCCTGCTGCAGTTGGAAACCATTGTAACTGAGTCCTTGACTCAATGGTGTATACATTTCTCATGAATAAAATTATTTAGTGTAACTAACTACAATATTTAACAATATGCCATGCATGTTAAGTTGTCTATTATATTACTCCAGCAGTGGACTGTGTTTTTGCTGCTGAATACGAACACTGTACATTTCTTCTTTTAAAATACAGTCTGTCCCTTCCTTGACCAGTGAGCAACTTGTACATCAGCAGCAGACTCAGTTACTTACCCTGCACACAGAGTCAAAGGATAAGTGCACCCGAGTCAGCCATTCGAAGTGAAGGGGGAGCAAAGGTCCACAGGGTAATGAGCCCTCAGATATGAAGGGGTGAGAGACTCATGTACCATCTGTGCCTTCTGAGAGGCCCTGATACTGAATAATGGAGACTCTTTAGGGTTGAGACACACAAGTTCTTGTGAGGAATCAATAGGGTAGATTATAAAAACTTGTTCACAAGGAATGCAGTCACAGTGACTAGAGGACACAGTTGGAGACTGGTGGTGGGAAGATTCATGAGGGACATGAGGAAGTTCCTCAGAGTGGTTGATGAATGAATGGACTAGACTGCCCAGAGAGGTGGTCAAAGCCTAGACCGTGCTGGGGTTTTACACCCTTTTGTGTGGCAGATATAAGTGAATAGTGGAATCCACAGATGGAAGAGAGGAATGGATACCTGGGGAGGGGGTGATGATAAGTCACTAGGACTATCAGATCAATAATTCCAGCCTGGTGTTAGGCTGAGCATGGAGCAAGACAGGAAGCAGCAGACTGGGTAGGCCTCTGGGTCTTTTTCTGCCGACACAGTCTATGTTTCTGTGTTTCTATGAACCATTGAGTCACAAAGGGGAGGCCAGCAGTATGTACCTACCAGTAAGAAATGGCAGGTGGGAGAATGAAAAATACACACAAGTCCAAGATGATTAAAATACAAAAAAAAATAAAACTGTAACTTCTGACCCCATAAAAATGACACAAAACATTCCTGACTCACCCATCCTGAGAACCCATGTATTTTCAGGCAGTTCTGGAATATTCTTCAGTCCTTGCTGGTAACAGTCCACCTCATTGCGATCAGGGCCTCCTTTGAGAGTGCAGTGACATACCTCTGGACATTGTCCTGACACACAAGCTACACAGAGTGTGGCAAGCAACATGCAGGGAAGAAATATCATTTTCGTTCCTAAATAAATTACAGATTGTATCATTATTTACATGTGAAAAATGTGGGTACTTTGTGTGCTACTTTTTAGTATTGTATCTGTGTTTCATACAGTAGCTTCCAGTTTAGGACAGGCTGTCCCATGAATGATGGACAAGTCCAAAACCATGCACTTAGCCCCTTCTTCCCACACTTGGAGTAAAACAGAATCCAGAAGCTGCTAAGCAAAGCTGAATACCCCCAACATTTTGTGGCTCTTCCACTTTCCCAATCCCTTGAGAAAGCACCAGAGAGCTGCTAAATGGAGGGGGCATGTGTCTTTGCTCAGCAGACTTCCCAATTTCTGAAGCACAATAAAAATTGTGCACTTCGCCACTTTGCTCTGCCATATTTCTAGCCTTTTTCTCCCAGTGTTGGAGAAAGGAGTCAAATGTGCAGACTGGTTTTGTTCACCGATTCAGGCTTTTCAGCTGCACTAGGTATGGGCAACAGTACATTCTGTGCTTTCTTTGCTCCTTCACCAATATCAGTACACTGCAACTTGCCACTGGTTGTAACTGTACATTACGGGACATTTGTAACACATGAAGTGGTTTAAACGTCCTAGCCTTCAAATACTTGGGTATCCGATTGGATTGCCACCTCGATTTTTTTCAACCCATATAGAAGCCGTCTGCACTAAATTACATCCAAAACTAACTGTCCTCTACCATCATAAGAACAGCCTACCCTTCCCCACCCACCGGGATTTGGTATCCAAAATTATCTTATTACTCTTCGATTATGCCAGCGTGGTGTATGGGTCAGTATTCCAATCCTCACTTGCCAGATTAGACATCCTTCTAAACTCTGTCACTTCACAACTGCCTCCCTTCCCCTTACACACCACTGTCTCCTTTACTCTGCCCTTTTCTTTGCACCTTTATTTCACAGGAGACAGGTTCACTCTGCCTCCTTTGTTGCAGAGTTCTGGTTTGGAACCCTCCTGTTCTACATCTCCGCCCTCCTCTCTCAAGCAGCCTCCTTAAACTACTCCCTTCACCACAGAGACACACACACCTTTTCCATCGCTCGCCAAAACTCTCCATCTGGCCGATCTGCTTTCTCCTTTCGTTTTCCCTGTCTTTGGAACAAACTCCCCTCTGACCTCCATCTATCCTTCTCCTCCTTCTCACTCAAAAGGCACTTCTGACTTTTACCCCTTCCTCTGTGCTCTCAGTGCTCCCAGTTCCCTCACCCAAATTTTCTCAAATGACTCCTCGTTTTTAGTTCTTCATCCTTTTTAATCCCATCCTCTCCTTGTTCCTCGAGGCACCCTAGTGCCTAAAAGCATCTTGCTCCTGAGTTATATGTACAGTACACCTACCATTCCATATTTTACTGTGGGCTGTGTTACAGTACTTACAATGTTGCATTTGTCTCACACTGTGTTTTCAAATTTGTACTCTATTACTTGATTATTCCTGCTGTTGGGGTCTTGTAACCGCGACCCGTGTGAGTGTATTTTACAGAATTATTCTTTTTACTGCTATCTCTAATTGTATTTTTGTGTCTGTTTCATTCTATTTGAACCCCACCCTGGTCTCACCTTGAAACAAGACTAGGCTCATTGATGCCTTTCCAGGATAAAAAACGTTAAAGTAAATAAATAAATAAAAAACAATGCTGAAGATGGTAAACTTAAACAAGGCAAGGGGGTCTGACTGAATACACCTTAAAATCATGAGGGAACTACCCATGGAACTAACTGTCTCCTTGGCAATAATATTCATTGAGTCATTAAGAACTCCATACTGTAGTAGTAGTAGCAGTAGTAGTTTATTTTTGTATAGCGCTCTTTCCCAGAGGCTCAGAGCACTTTACACAAAGGTGCACAAACAACATGGATAAAACAATTAAAACAATACCAGTATTTAAAACAGCATTGCATAAATAAATAAATGCTGATAAGAAAACAGATGGTATCAGAGAGCACAGAAGCTACTAAGTAAAACCAAAAAAAATATGTTAAATAAAACACCTGTACCTGCCTGATAAGTGGAGAGTGGCCCAGGATCCCAGTAGCAGCCAGCGATATGCCCCACTATATTCCAGAAAGCAAATGCGGGTGTTCTCTTTGCAACTTTGCACACAATAAATCATAGTTGCAATGTAATGCGGCTGTCCTGAATTTCTTGTAACTTACCCCTTAAGTGCTACCAACATGCTTTCTTTAACATTGTGTTTGGGCTGGCAGCCCATGGTGAGCACCAGTGCCTACCTTCCAGGATACACTGCAAATCCTGGTTCTCCTAATGTCCCACTATATCTAGGAACATCAGGATATTTCACAGAAAATCACCATTCAGTTTAAGGGAATCTCCTGTGATAAATCCAGATGTATCTAGATATTTATTGGGACATATCTCTAGCTACTGCTGTACCAGTATCCAAAAAAGGTTTCACAGCTGAGCCTGGAAACTATACAACAGTCAGTTTAATGCCAATATCAGGGTATCTGCTTGACATAATCATAAGAACAAAATTGTTGCGCATTTACAGAAAATTAAAAAAAAAAAAAAAACACTCTCTGGCTTAATTTATTCTTATTTATTTTATTCTTTGGAAACCGAGTAAGGCCCACTGGGCACAAGTGTCTGTTTTCAGGGGTGACCTGGGAGCACTGGGCAGTTAAGTGACTTGCTCAGAGTCACACAGTATGCAAGTGGAGGTTGTAAGAATCAAACCCAGGTCTGCTGGATGTATCAAGCTCATTCACAGCTCATTACTCTAACCTCTAGGCTATACTGCCAGCCTAGAGGTTAGAGTAATATGGATTCTGTAAGGGGAAATCATAACAGACCAATCTCATTCATCACATTCTTGATATCACTAAGGAACTTGATTTGAGGAGACCCATGGACACTGTGTATCTAGCCTTCGGCAAAGCCTTGAACACTGTGTCACATAGAAGACTAGTTCATCAAATGGAGAACCTATGCATAAGGGGATGCTGTACTGTCTGGGTGTGCCATCCTTTGGCTGAGACGTTAAACTGAGGTCCTGTCTGCTGTTTAGGTGGATGCTAAAGATTACACAGCACTTTTTAAAAAAAAGCAGGGGAGTTTCCCCAGTGTCCTGACCAAAATTCCCTCATTCAGTAAAACCTTACCACCAACAGCTTAGTCTGGTTCAATTTCAGTTTGTTTGCAACTTATCCCCCCGGACAAGGCAGAAAATATGTAGCACTGTCCAGTCCTCCTTTGTGGTTAACAAAATAAAATAAACAACCAGTCATATAAATCAGTGGATTAGAAACAGGTTGCAGACAGAAAACAAAGTGTTATTAATACTGTAACTGGTACTCTATCCACATGGAAACAAGTGGCCTGTGGAGTCCCTCGGGGTTCTGTACCAGGGTCAATATATCCTGTATTTGCAGACACTCACTTTGAATATTTCAAAAATACATTAAATGAAAATGAAACATTAAACTAAGTAAAAACAGCAGTGGTTAGAAGAGAAAGGTGCTTCCCTCCCAAAAAATATGTGAAAAGGAAGCATCCAAAATGTTCTTGTAACAAACTACTCATTTAAAACACATGCTAGACTTTAGAACATGTCATAATAAAAATGTAGGTTTTAGGCTTTTATTAATATTTTCCCCTTCTAATACAAAAGTCAACTTCAAATGTAATCCTATTTCTGCCAGATGTATTCACCCCCCCACCATAAAAAAAGGGAAACATTGAAATGTATCAAGCAACTTGGAGTTCATGCATTAAACAAATTGTAAAATAACTAACCAATGCAGCAATTGTAGTAATTCTGTCTTAGCTGTAGGCATAGTGCCATTACCAGTAAAGAATGAAGCAGAATAACATGTATCCCTTACCTGAATAAGTTTATTGACATACGACCAATCAGTGATTGTCACTCTAATGAATGAGCCTCTACTGCTACTTGTGGGTCTCTCTCTGAAAAAGAACTGAAATTTTCCAGTCTGAAAAATGATGTTTAATCTCTCTCCATACAGACAGTATATTGTGCTGAATGGGTTGTATGTGTATGTGAGCCCAGCGGACGGCCAAATAGTAACAAACTGTGCTGAGTAATAAAAATCAATATATAACACTGTCTTGAAAGAAAAAAAGGCATTTGAAATGAGCCCAACACTTGATCTCTATATGTACATATGGTGGGCAATCAGTATATTGGAGTCTTACTCAGCATTCCCCTTTTCAAATGTATTTATTTAATCAGTGACTGGCTCATCATCTTTTATTCAGAGCTAAATACTACATTGCTAGTGCTTTTAATAGTAGAGAAATGTTTATTTTATTTGGAGTGATTCTCCTGTGGCATACACTTGCGATTGGTTAGACTTGGCCCTGAAAGAGGAGTTGCTTGCTACTATCAGCATGCTATACAAAGACAGCACAGTTTTATGAAGGAAATGTTATTCTAATTTGTTTAGTTATTGATAGCAACACAGGGGACCACAGGAAGATTCATTGCCTTGTGGGCTGGAAGAATACTGATTTTCCTTAAAAACATATAAAGAATGAACACTGAACTACTGTATATTCTTATTACGTAAAGAGCAACAGTTGAGCAGAATCATTCCTCAAATGTAACTTATATACAGCTGATTAATCAAAGCGTTTTTGCATTTTTCTAGTATTCCCCCTTGCAGCTCCCCAAAGGACTGCAGGTTGCCACCTCAACATCTGAGGCCTCCTTCCAAAACTGGATCAGTTGCAACCCTTCACGGTCAACCTCCAGACGGATGTCCTCGTCACCTCAGAACTTTGACTCTCCCGCAAGATCCAAGATTCTGCAGTATCTAGCCCTAGTTATTCCATTGCCAATGCCAGGCAGGCAAGAGGGTTGGGGATTTTATGATCTAACTCTCTTCCGGCATCCAGTTTGCTCCTGTGTTATCAGTCTCTTTGGCCTCGGCCTATGAGCTGTGGCTCCCAAACCTCTCCCTCCCCTTCTCAGTCCCTATTTTTATTGCTGGGGTGTACTATTGCCTGGGCCTATTCCCTGCTTCAGCCGCCAGACTCCTCACATCCATCGTCTTCCACTCCTTCTCTGGTGAGTTGCTCATCCTTGGTAATTTCAGCATTAATTGTCTCCTCGTTGGCACACAAAGTTTCCAAAATGCCAAGTCCCTCTAAATGTCCCAGCTGATTTCAGATCCCACCCATCTTAAATTCCAAAACCACTCCCTTCTGGACTGTGTGTTCTCATCTCACCCCCAACATATGTGGCTGCAATTATCCCCCCCAATGCTCTAAGTTACTATCACATGGACTGCTGTGTGCATAAGATCCACCCCCTAAAGCTCCACCTAAAATCAACCTCCTTTAGTCCTTCAGGTTGCTGGACTTGTCACTCTATGCTGAGCTGTTATTCACTGACTAGACCCACCTCTCAACAGCCACTGATATCAGTTTGCCCTCAAATCCTTCCAAACCAAGTTTATTGTTGTCTGGGACCACCATGCCCCCCAGGAAAACCACAGGCTGGGGTTCCAATTTTCCCTGGATCTCTGCAGAACTTCTGGCTTGCCTTTCTGCCAGAGACCTAGCCTGGCAATCCTACAAGGTTACCAGCTCCTCTGCTGCCCTGTAAAACTACTGGACCCTTCACAGTGCTTGCACCAAAGCCACCAGGATTGTGAAATGTGAGTACTGTGCTTCCACACACTAAAATAACCTTAATCACCCCTCCAAGTTCTGGAAAGTATCTCATTCTCTTTTCTCTCCCCAACCCAGTCCACTTTCTCTGTCCTCAAGGTTTGCAACTCCCATATCACTGACTCTGCTACCATAGCTTCTGCTTTCAACTCGTTTTTCACCACTTGTGCCCTCTGTTCTCCTTCTCCAATCCCTCGCCCCTACCCGTTATTCTCACCCTCTTTATCGTTGTACACACCACTCCTGCTGCCTCTCTCAGGGCCTTTCTTGCACTTAACTCCCACAACGGTGTGAGTCCTGACAGTCTTGACCCCAAGCTTCTTCACCTCTGTCCCTACTCCTGTCGCTCCTATTTCCCACTTCCTCAATCTCTCCTTCTTCTCAGCCTCTTTCACGGATGCCTTGAAACACATTACTATCATCCCCCTCCCTAAGGGGGGGTGATCATTTCTCCCCTGACAACTATCGGCCTGTCTGTCTTCTTCCCACCCTGGCCAAGCTCCAGGAACACCTTGTCCTACCTCAACTCTCCCCTTTCCTTGACTCCTCCTCCTCCTCCCACTTTTCCACTCTTTACCAGTCTTACCACTTCACTGCCACCTCCCTTCTCTGACTCACTGACTCCATCCTATCATGTATAGACCAGGGCCACTTTGCTTCTGCCATCTTGGTCTGCTGGATGAAAGCTTCCAATACCATGTCCCACACCCTTCCTCAGAACAGTCTTAAGGCAGGGAAGGGGGTCTGCTGCCTCTGCAGTCAGCTGGTGCTGCTCCTACCTTGAGGGCAGGTCACAAGCTGTCCATATTGGAGATATCTTATCCCTCCACCCATTCCCAATATGCTCACGTGTACCCAAGGATCTGCCCTAGGCCCCATTTTTTCTGTATTTCCGAATAACCTCTCTACTGCCTGTCCCTCTGTATCCATTCACATGTATGCAGATGACACTGTGCTATTTTCCTCTGGCCCCGCTGCTAATGACTTTATTGTCCAACTCCAACAAAATTTTGATAGTATCTAGCATGGGTTCCAATCCAACCAACTGTCCCTCAGTTCCAAGAAAATGGTCTCTGTGACCATTGGCCCCTGGCAGAGGCTCACCAGGATCTCACTCCTCCCTTCCCCTCCCTCCACACCCTCAATGGTAAGGCAATTGAAAATGTCTCTTCCTTCAAACTTTGGGACCTGGCTAAACTGTCACCTCGACTTCTGATCACACATAGATGCTGTCGTGAGCTACCCAACTGCCAGTCCTTATTTATAGATATAATTCTGTATATGTGTGTGTGTGTGTATATATATATATATATATATATATATATATGTAATTCTGTGTATATTTACATCCCACAAGAAGGTCAGTATTAATTCAAGGGGACATAGAGAGACTGGAGTTTTAAGAATGTGTGACCTTCCTTTGACCTGAAGGCCAGCTTGCTTGCCAGAAAACTGGCAAGTACTTGCAAAATGCTTGGAGATAGCTGACCAAAGGGTATTTCCCATAATTAACTAACCAAGGGAAACAGGGGTAAATAAAAAGCTCAGGAGACGGCCCTCTTTCACTTCAAAAGCAGGATGCTGTGATCCAAGGAAACTGTCATGGTATTACCTTTGATGAGATGAAAGAAAAAAAACAGGAACATCCTTCCTAGCAGGTCTGTGTATAATCCTAATTACAGGTGTTATAAATGTAAGGCTGGGTGACATCACCAGGCCACTAGAAAATTGTGTTGGGATTTTTGAAACAACGGAAAAGTGACATCTCCTGGTCAAATGGACTAGTTACTCTGGGGAAATAGACCATTTAAAGACGCAGCTCAGGGCATTTGGACACACTTTTCATTTGGACCTTGCCTGACACACAAGAAGCCAAACTGCTGAAACCAAGTGGCTGGCAGCACACTTTTCATTTGGACCTCGACTGACACACAAGAAGTCAAACTGCTGAGACCCATTGGCTGCCAACACACTTAATTTGGACTTCGCTTGACACACAAGGAACAAAACTGCTGCCAAGACTGACTAAACTGAACGTTCAGTTACTGTTCTGGACTTCAAGTTTCTATGAATTTCAGGTAGACTTCAGCTATCAGTCATAGTGTGTTTTTATGTATATTTTCCCATTTTTGTTTCTGTATTCTGTGACCAAATTAGTGTTTTTTTAGTTGTAACTGTATGATTATCATTTAAGTATTTTAGTAAAAACATTTGTTTTTCTAAGGAAAATCTGCCTGAGTGAGATTTCTATAATTGTGTGTGAACTGTGTGGCAGTATTAATGATCTATGACAAACTGTTATTGCTAAGAGGTTGTCACCATCAGCAACCAGATTGAAAAAGGGGGTCTGTAAGGGATCTGTAAGGATAGGGAGAATACCAGCGTCTGCAGGGATTTTGAATCAGGCTGTTGCCTGTCCTGTAGGGAGAAGGCCAAATCGGGTTTTACACTGCTAACCCCCATAAAGCGTGTGATACCTAGGTCTTCCCCCTTTGTGCACTAGCCAAGGAGGGCTACAAGACTCGAAACTGGTATTGTGCCCTTATCCAGAGTTTAGAGGGACATCCTGGGTCCTCATGGCAGAGGTGCAGTCGTGACCTCGGTGAGCAGTCTAAAAAGACACGAGGAGGGTATCCTTGTTCCCCCTCCCCATCATGGATTGCACTTGGGGTGGGCACTGTGAGCTCAGTGGACCTGACCCCCAGGAGTGGGTTCATGACAGAGCTGGTACGCAGCTTTTGGGATCCGAGAGATTTGGTTGCATACTGTTGCGATTCGAGAGATATTGGTGGCACAGGCATAACAGCTGGATTCAAGCCCAGTGTATCAGATTGATAAACTGAAAACAGTCCACACACAATCAAGGCAGAGATTTTAAAATATATATAATTTGGTTACAGTATAAAGTTCCCTACCGGGTTTTTTTCCCCTCTGGTATAAGCTAGTGTAGTAATAGTTAAGGAAGAAGATGTCTTCCAATTATAACGAATGCACTGCAGACCACCTAAGGCAGTTGTGTCAGGAAAGAGGGGTCCAGTACAAGGGGTGAACCAAAAAGCACCCTGTGGAGGCTCTCATGGCAGCTGATGAGCTAGCGGCTGCCCAGAACCCCGAGTTTTGGCCAGTGACTGAAAAGGACCAGAGCCTGGCCGTGGGGGTGCCAGGGTCCATCGCAGAGTCTAATCCCAGGGAGGTGGATAGTGCGACCAGAAGGAGCCCAGAGCCACAGCAGCAGGGGAAGGTCACCACAGGGCTGGAACTGGAAGAGACAATCAGGACAGCAGTGATTATGAGAAACTTAAAACTGCTTTACTTAAAAAGTATTAAACATACAGGGTTATGTTTTGTAAGCTCCAGAGAAGCCCTGACATGAGCTATGAGGAGCTCGCCACAAAGCAACGTCAGTTTTTGAAACGTTGGTGGGAGTAAGTAGAAGCAAATTCTGTGGAAAAAATTGAGGAGGTTATGTTGCTAGAGCAGTGCTTTTGGACTTGCCCAGCAGAGCTAAATACCTGGTTAGAGGCCCAAGACCCCAAAACAGTGCAGCAGGCTGCTGAGATCTCGGATCGGTATGCCAGGAGCAGGCCTGCTCTGAGAGGGAGTGGGGCAGGTGTGGCAGTGCAGAAAGGGAAAAGTGCACCTTCAGGGCCACTAAAACCCTCACTGCCTCCACACAAAGGGGGAAGCCCCGGTTGCAAAAAAAGGATTTATCGGGTAAAAGAAATTATTGTTGATTTTGCAACAGCCAGGGCATCTTGCTAGACAGTGTCCTAAAAGGCACTGAGTGGACAAAGTGGTGCTCAGACAGAGTTGGGTGCACTGTGTATCCCTGAAAGCATGTCTGTAAACATGAGGGAGCACATACACCTGGTTACTGTAAATGGGATGCAGACCAGTGAGTTAAGGGACACGGGGACGTCTCTTACCTTAGTAAAAGGGGATTTGGTTGGGCCTGAGCAGCTTATACCTAATCAGTTTGTAACAGTGAGGGGATTCACCGGGGAGGAGAAAACTCTGCCACTAGCTGGTGTTCTCCTGGACTGGGGTGAGACAGGAGAGTGGGTGCAAAAGGTGGCAATGGCAGACAACCTCACCCTGAATGTGATTATAGGGAACAATCTCCAGAAGGGGATGGTGTGTGCAGTTACCCACAGTTGGACAGCAAAGGCTGATTGTAGTTCCCTGGATGGTCGACCCCATAGAAGCCCATGTGGAAAACAATGGCAGGCTGCTTCCACAGCCTGTATCTCCTGAAATGGAGAGTAGTGAAAGGGAGGTAGTACTTCCCCAAGTAGCAGTTCACAAAACAGCTACAGAAGGTTACTCTGAAGAGGGAGAGATAACCAGTGGTTAGAAGGTTAGGGATGGCAGTGACCCTGAATGCTCTGATGCTAGAGCTATGGACCTCAGTTTAGGAACCGAAGGGGGCATGTCCCATGCCTTGGGAAAATGTGAAGATTTTGCAGCTGCTCAGAGAACTGACCCTAATTTGGAGAGGCTGAGGGCCTGTGCAGAATCTGGTGGGACACAGGTAGGTGATGTGAGACATAGAATATTTTGGGACAGTGGACTGTTGTATACACAGAATGTAAGGACAGAGGGAGGGGTGATGGGCAGGTAGCTTGTTATTCCCCAGGGATACCATGAGTGGTTGCTCAAGATCACTTATGATATCCCCATGTCCAGACATCTGGGATTCGCACACACCATGCAGTGACTGGCTCAGAATTTCTATTGGCCCAACTTCACCCAGCAGGTGAAGGAA
Organism: Neoceratodus forsteri; assembly: GCA_016271365.2. Taxonomy (NCBI): domain Eukaryota; kingdom Metazoa; phylum Chordata; order Ceratodontiformes; family Ceratodontidae; genus Neoceratodus; species Neoceratodus forsteri. Next base: position 247,454,652 of record CM057451.1, read on the forward strand.
TATTGCAGGTCTTGTCACCGGTTCCAACAAATAGGGAAGGCAGGTAGAAAACCAAAGCCACCCTAATTTCCTTTCCCATTGTTCAGGAGCCATTCCAAAGAGTAGGAATGGATACTGTGGAACCTTTGAGTACCCCAAGCTCCTCTGGGAAGAGGTTTATCCTGATGGTGGTAGATTATGCCACCCGATACCCAGAGGCGGTTGCCCTCTTCTCACTTAGGATAGACAAAGTGGTAGACACCTTGCTAGTGATTTTCTTCGATGTTGGGTTTCCACAGGAGGGTATCACTGATCAAGGGGGTACCTTCATGTTGGACCTGATGAAGTGTTTGTGGGAGAAGTGTGGGTGGTGCAGAGATGTACAACATCTTATCACCCACAAGCCAATGGGCTCATGGAAAGGTTTAATGGTACCCTAAAATTGATGCTCCAAGCATTTGCTGAACAGCATGGGAGGGACTGGGAAAAATACCTTCCCTACCTGTTGTTCATATACAGGGAGGTAACCCAAGAGTCGACAGGATTCTCCCACTTCAAACTCTTATATGGATGAAGGGTGCATGGGCCCCTAGACTTGATCCGGGAAGACTGGGAAGGCAAGCATGCCACCCAGGGAACTCCCATAGTGGAGTAAGTCCTAACGTTTAGGAAAAAGCTGAAGAAGCTTATGGGAGCAGCCCAGAACAACCTGTCAGCCTACCAGCAGAAGCAAAAGGTCTGGTACAACCACAGACCCAGAGCTCACTCTTACAGTGTAGGTCAGGAAGTCATGGTCCTAATCCTGGTCCAGAAGAACAAGTTGCAGGCCAAGTGGTAGGGACCATACAAGGTAGTCCGACAGGTAAGTGACATGAACTATATTGTAGAACTGTCTGACAGGAGGCATACCCATAGATTGTACCATGTCAACATGATGAAGTCATATGCAAATAGGGCTGACATGGTGTTTGCAGTGTGTAGTTCTGGGGAGGGGATGGATGAAGAAGACCCCCTACTGGACTTACTAGAGGAAAGCAACCAGGAGTCCTCTGTGGAGGCAATCAAACTGTCGCCCCAGTTGACCCCAGAACAGTCCCAGGAAGTGAAGGAGGTTTTAGCGGACTTGGCTCCTTTGTTTATGGCCAAGCCGGGACGTACCCCCTTAGCGACACACGATGTAGGTACCAGAATACAAGCACCCATCCAATGGACAGCCTACTGGGTGTCTGAGGCCAAACTAAAGTAAATTAGAAGGGAGATGGAGGAAATGCTGGATTTAGGGGTAATCCAGAAATCCCACAGTGCATGGGCCTCACCGGTAGTTCTTGTTCCCAAGATGGATGGCTCTACTCACTTTTGTGTGGACTATCATGGACTCAGCACAGTCACAAAGTCTGATGCCCACCCAATGCCATGGACGGATGAACTACTGGACAAGTTGGGAAGGGCAACATACCTTACCACCATTGACTTGACAAAAGGGTACTGGCAGGTGGAGTTAACTGCCAGAGCTAGGGAGAGGTTGGCCTTTATCACTCCAATAGGATTATTTGAGTTCAGAGTAATGCCTTTTGGAATGAAGAATACCCCTGCCGCCTTCCAAAGGTTGGTCAACTAGGTGTTACATGGTACCAAAGAGTACGCAGTGGCGTATCTGAATGATATTGCCATCTTCAGTACCAGTTGGAAGGAACATGTATCCCACCTGAAGGAAGTGTTGGGCAGGATACAGAGGGCAGGGCTCACTATCAAGACTGAAAAGTGCCAGGTGGCCATGGCAGAGGTGGCATAGCTGGGAAATGTAGTGGGGCAGGGGCATCTTTGTCCCAATCATGCAAAGATTGAGACGACAGAGACGTGGCCCAGGCCTGAAGCCCAGAAGCAGGTTAGGAGTTTTCTAGGGATCGCCTGTACTATTGAAAATTTGTACCGAATTGCAGTACCCTGGCAGCTCCCCTGTCTGGCCTGCTAAAGAAAAGAATGCCCAGAAAGGTAAAGTGGGAGCCAGCCTGTGAACGAGCCTTCGCAGGGCTAAAGGAGACATTGTGCAATGCCCCTGTGTTGGCCAGTCCAGATTACAGTAAACCATTTGTGGTCCAGACAGATGCCTCAGATGTGGGGATTGGAGCAGTCCTCAGTCAAACCTCTAATCAGGGAGAAGATCACCCAATAGTGTACCTTAGCAAAACATTACTTCCTCAGGAGCAGTCATATTCCACAGTTGAAAAGGAATGCCTTGCGCTGGTATGGGCTCTGAAGAAATTAGAGCTGTACCTCTACAGGAGGCAGTCTGAGGTACAGACTGATCATAACCACCGGTGTGGCTACATCAAATGGGTAAACCAAATGGTTGTCTCTTACGGTGGAATATTGCCCTACAAGCCTACGATATGACCATTTCCCACAGGGCCTGATCAGCCAGTGCCATTGCACATGGGTTATCTCACCAGTTAGAACAGCAGCTGAATTTATGAGAACCTTACCATGCATTAAGGGGCGTGTTCCCACAAATTCAGTCTAGGAGGGAGGGATGTGGTGAGCTACCCAACTGCCAGTCCTTATTTGTAGATATAATTCTGTATACATATATATATATATATATATATATATATATTATAGGGGTGCAGTCGTGCCTCTATAGTTAGGGTTGAGTAGGTAGTTCAGTGTTAAACTCAAAATGTTGCACTTTAATAACTTTGCAAAGATTTAGTATACTCCTTCCTGTGGGGTAGATCTCTTCATTTGTCAAGTTTTGCTGTGGTCGGATGTGTGGTCTCCGAGTTACGGAACGGTGAAAAGACATGTTTTTACCCATTAACTTTGCTGGGATTTTTCTTTGAACTTGCCTACAACCCAGAGGGTTTGGTTGTTTGGCATGAAATTTGCAGTGTAGAGAGGTACTAACCCACAGATGTGCCTTTTCCTAGTCTGGTGTAAAAAGAATAAGTAATTTTTAAGTTATTGTAATTTAAAAATTTGAAAATTGTTTCTGAGCATGCTCAGTAGGCACTCCAGTATAGCTGTATGAAACGAAGTATGAATCCTGCTCCATATGGAGAAATTCCTGCTTCATATGGCAGCCATCTTGATTTCAGTTTTGCCCCAAAATTTTTTTTGAAACCTCCCAAAATCATATTCTTGGGAGGAACCAACACATGTAGCTTACTTACTGGGACCCCCTTTGGTGCATTCTGCACTTTACAGGATGAAATATGCCCATGAAGTGTGTTTAATCAGTTAACTCCTACTTCACATCTGTGTAATACAACCTAGAATCCTAGTTCGTATGCATGAGACACAACCTAGGATCCTAGGTCGTGACCCGAAAATAGGAAAAAAATGATTTAAAAAACACTTTTGCCGACATGGGGTGCCCAATCCCTATGTCAGCACTAGAGGCCCCCAACCCACCAGTATGGGACACTGGGGAGCCCACTCCCAATGTCCCCAACAGAAAGAACCATGGCCGACAACGGGGTGCCCAGTCCCCTGTCTGCAGTAGCCCCTGAATGGATCAATCACGTCTGACAATGAGGTGCCCAGTCCCCATGTCGGTAGCCCCCCAGCAAAGTGGGAGACTGGGGAACCCACTCCCAGTGTCCCAAGTTACAGCATACCCCTCCATGGTCAGCAGTAGTGCCTGAAATAAAGAAAACAGTCCCCCAACATCTTTTAGTAAAAAAAAAAAAGCTGAAAGAAAGAAAATGATCCCTCATCATCTCCCCACGTCCCCTCTCGCCAATCCCAAAGCTCCCTCTACACACCCACCTCCCAACACCCCCCTTACCCCATACTTACCTCCGAAGGTCGGGCGTTGTCATCTTCTGTGGGCCGGGACACGTCTGCACTCTTCAAAGCCAAACTGCAAACTGAGGAATCAAAGGTAAGCCATATAATGGTAGTCAATGGGAGAGGGGCAACTTATGTTGATATCTCGGCCATGTTTTGAGATTTTAGTACCACATTTTCAGCATGGGCTCAGTGGCCCTAACTCCCCAGGAGTGGGTTCATGACAGATGCCATTTACCAAACTCTCCACACCAGACTGGGTGTGCTCTACAGGAATGAAGCCTGCATCCCACTTCCTGCCCACTGAGAGTAAGTGTTGAAGATGATCATTCCTATCTTTAACTATGGTGACATTGTCTACAGCACTGCTCCCAACTTCTCTCTTACCAGACAGGACCCCCATTACCACTCTTTCTGCTGTTTTGACTTGGACTGCCCCTCGTACCCAATACTGCCCCCTCTACTCTCCCTCCCTTCCTTTGATGCCAGGTGCCTCACCACTGTGCCTCCTACACCTCCAAATTCTGCTTTGGCTCTCTCCCTCTCTACCTTTCCACCCTCCTCTCTCTCTCCCCCTTCCTCTTACCCTCTCTGGAAACACTGGATCCCATTCCCTCTCCTCCAGGAAAATCAGTATGGGCCAAGCTGCTTTCTTGTATCGTTTCCCCAAGCTCTGATCCTCTCTTCCACTGGTTATCTGTCCTGCCTCCCTCTTCTCCTCCCTTAAGTCTTTTCTCCATGACTTTACTTCCCTTCCTGCAACTGAACCTGTCGTAACGTCCCGCTTCCATTCCTTCCTGTTTGATGGGTGCCCCCCCCCCCAAAACTGGAACAATTCTCTTCCTCCAGTCTGTGTGGCACACATCTTCTACTATTGGAGTTCACATCTGGATTTGCTGGTTACTATTTGTGCTTCTTCCTTGCATGGATCTTGAACCTTCTTATTTATTATGCCCTTTTTTTCTGCTAATCGTGACTGCCCAGCTGTATTGTGTTTTTTTATTACTCTTGCATCCTACTGTACTCTGTATACTGCATTTTGTATTTTATTGTAACTGCCCAACTGTATTATATTTTTATTGTTTTTGCACCTTAGTGTATTGTGTATTCTGCATTTTATATTTTATTTATTTTGCACCTTTGTTATTGCTTACTCACCCACAGGTCGCATCTGGAAATGAGCTGTTTCCAGCATAGTATGTCTTTCCTGGTGAAACGTTTGAAATAAATTAATCATATTCTTGTATTTTCAAATATTGGGCTTTTCCACAAAACTTTACAAAATGTAAGGAATTCTCCATAGAAAGTCAAGTGATATTCTTATACAAGTGTTTTTTTTGGGGAGGTTGTAGCCAGGATGAACATGACAGATGCAACATCTCATTTTTGGGTTATTTGCTACCCAGTTTAACAACTGAGAGGACTGAAGCGAGGGAGGTGAGATGGCTTGCTGAAGGTCACACAGTGAGTCAGCAGCTGTTGTGGAATCTGAACATGTGATTTACATTGGAAGCAGTGCAGCTACAATGCAGCCTAGTGGAGCTGTGAACCTCGAATCCCAAGTTTAAATTGCACCAGTGTCATGTACTCAGTGTTCGATCTTAAGCAAGTCACTTAACTTCTGTATTTCTCTATTTCTCTAGCTGTGTGTTTAAACCTCCATAAGCTTTCCTTAATCTACATTAATCTCACTTTGTCTCTTTGTGCATGACTAATGGTTGCCAAACTGTATTTGTCACGTACAGCACTTTGGGATACGATGTGCAAGTAAGTTGCAAACTAGGGTTGCCACCTTTGGATCAGGCAAAAAACGGATCCTAAACGCCGCCCCTAGCCCTGTCCCTTTTAATGACTGATTGTGCATTGCTCCTCCTCCAAAGCCATTTGTTGTGTTATTAAAAGACAACACTTAAAGCAGCAGTTCAACAAACATTTTAACATACTGTACCTGTTAAAGTTACTTTCCTAGGCTCTTCCTAATTATTTATGTATGTATGTATGTACGTATGTATTTATGTATTTACTGACACTGGTTTACCAGATAAACATAAAGAGATAAAATAAATCTCATTTACAGATATGATCGGGGGGAGACAAGGGAAATACTGTAAATAGCATTCAGTAGTATACACGGAATATACATATAATAAAGAAATTATTTTCTATAATGTCTATCTTATATATTTTTCTGGCTCCATTTCTTCTTCATATCCACAATACTATTTCAAAGCCAAATATGTGACAGTAATTTTTTCTTGAGGAAAAAAAAATAATGTAAAATATTTAAAAATGCTTAAATTCTGTTAGAGGTAAAAAAAATTACCAGCAAATGAAAGTGGAGGACAACCAGATCTTTTACTGTTATAAAAGGTGGGGGCAGTTTTTTGGCCCAGCTTTGTTGCTATGACACTTTAAGATGTAGAGTGGAAAAGATTAGGTTATGTAACTGCTAACAGTCTTAATGGCTATACTGTACACCTCCCAGGTTGATTGCTTTCACAAACAAAGGGCTATATTGACAACAGAACTTGTTTGTAAGCTGGACATGTCTCTGAAACAATGATTGATGTGACAAAATATGTTTCAAAAGTATATAGAGCCCTGGCAACATATGCCAGTGGGCTACCCCCCCCCCCCATCTGCTGTCCCTGATACCAGGCAAGGGGCCTGGGTCCTGCTACAGTGACAATTGGGGGTTCATTCCCAGAAATATTGATAATAGCATGGTGCCTCCACCTAGAGAAAGATATTAGTGGGCCAGGTATTCGCCTGGTACAGCCCCCTGGGATACTGTACCTACACACCTCCCCAACCAACCAACCACTCTGCACACTGTATCCCCAACAACCTTGTTCCACCATAAACCATATATTTGCAGTAGGCAGCTGCAATAAACCTCACTAACACAGCAGTTTCAATGAACAAATTCACAGCTTTATTCAGGTGGGTGAGGACTAGGTAAGGGATACCCGGAGAAAAGGATTGCTGTAAAAGGAAGGAAAACGTGAAGTAAGCAACACTAATAAATATTTGGGCCTGAGGGCTGAACCCACTCCCATTGGTACCAGTGTCCCCAATCAGTCCCTCTGGGTACCCACTAGGTGCAGGCCTGATCGGTGCAGCCGGTTGGCTGGCTATTGGGACCCTGAAACATGTTAAAGAAATGAGTTTAGAAAACCACTCCACTTCCCCTTTTCCCTTCCAGGAGCCAGATCCTGGGTACTCACTGGCTGTTGACCCCAACACCTGGAATATGGAGCTCCTTGTCTAGTACAGTAAAGCAGATGCAGGCTGGCCAGGATCCCTCTGTCAGGATGGAACTTGCTCAAGGATCTTGCAGCTGGTCACCTTGATTGTAGTTCTGTCTGCTTGTCACCTTCAGCCACTTCTGGCCCATTGCAGAGCTCTGTGGCAGGACAACACAAGCCCCAGAAAGCCCTTACCCCAGAATGGTACCACAGCCTGGCTCCCCCGATGGGTCGCTGGTGCCCTAGTACCCCAACAAGTGCCAGTGAACTCCTGAGACAGTGAGTCCCACTTGGGAGGGGTTAGCAAGTTCCATCCCTGGGCCTGGGCGAAGACTCCCAAATAGTGGGGGTCCTCCTGCAGTCCCTGCACTGAGTTCTAAGCAAGAAAGGTTCACAGGCAGTCGCTCCAATAAAGTCCAGTGCCAATTTGAGTGGGTGCTAGCCTTAATTCCAAGAAGCACAGGTGCAGTCCAACAAGAACAACAGACACACCATTTCACACTTTCCAGTTGTGCAGAGTCCACAACCTTTTCTTCGGCTGCAGCTGGTCTTCTGCTCTCAGCCACTTTAACCAGTTCGTTCAGAACACACACAGCACCTGGCTAGCACCCCGAAGACCAGAGACATGGTGCCTCTTCAGAATTTCAATTACAGTCCCACACAAGTAAACGACCTCTCAGCAATAACTGTAGCACTCTGATAATCCGCACAGCCCTCTCAGCTAGTTCAGCTTCCTAGTGCAGGGTTTCTGCATCATTTAGTTTCTCCTAACAATGGCTAAGCAAATTCTCAATACCTGGAGAAACAGGTTCACAGTTCAGTCTCTTCCTCTCTTTCCCCTGCTCAGTTCAGTCCTGCAGCAAGTACCTGGATAATTGAAATCCACAGCTCAGTCTCTTTTCCATCTTTTCCCTTTCCAATCCACTCCTGCCAGCCAACAAATCTCCAAATGGGGCCTGCGTAAGCTCCCGAAGTTCAAAGTCCACTCTCACAAAATAGTCTTGACTCATACAGAGCCCAGGAACAGACTGACTGAGTCTCAGAAAGTCTGCCAGTTTCAGCCGAAAATCCAGGGATCTGATTAGCTGATGAAACCTATCAATATTCAATAATCATAGAGCTCAGTATTTCCTGCTCGTTTATTGGGGCATGATCTAGGCACGTGAATTAATCCCCTCATTTTTCCAGGAGTCTCTCTGTCCAAGTTCTGGGTGCCTAGATCACTGATTGGCTGCAATAATGGGGTCAAGTGTCACAAACATGTCAGCTCCCATTCAGTTCTATGGAGTCCATACTGTTCCCCTTGTGTTATAGGGTGAGTGCAGCCCAGCACATTACTTTATTCATGCAAACACCCCACTGGATGGTAGCCCCAAATGTCCCCTGTCAAACAAGCTCACTCTCCTTCAGTGGATCCCAATAGTTTAGCTGTCACTGCCACCGAAACTTTATCCCCCTAGGCGGCAGGCAGAACCCTCATTAATATTCATGATCCTCGAGTGACCCCGCTGTGTAAACTCTTAGCTTAACACAGTTACGGGCTTCTGCCCAATCCCCTTCAGGTCTCTGGTCCCCAAGGACATAAGGAGGGGGCACTGGGACCACGGACAAACTCCCCGTTTTCAGACCACAGCAGCTGTCACCACATCAAAGTGCTAGGAGCACATGCACGAGTGCCGGCAGATCATGACCAAGGACTTACACTCCAAAGGGCAGAAAAACAACATACTGGTGGTGAAAGGAACGTGGGGGAACCAGGGGCACCAGGAAAATTGGGGAAGAAATGAAAGGGAAGCATCTTTTACAGAAAGAGATGTGCAAGAACAAGGGGGCACAATTTGAAGATAGAGGGGGAATGGCTCAGGGGCAACGTGAGGAAGTATTTTTTTCACAGAGAGGGTGGTGGATGCATGGAATGGCCTTCCTTAGGAGGTTGTGTGGTCAAAAACAGTGGGGGAATTCAAGAATGCATGGGACAGACATAAAGCAATTCTAGGGTAGGAGGAAGTAGGCTGTTGGTTAACTAGGATCTGCAGCTTATCCAATAGGTTGGGAAATGGGCAGACTGGGTAGGCCAAGCAGTCCTTATCTGCTGTCAAAGTCTATGTTTCTATGAAGAAGAACCGGAAAATGCCAGGTGAGCCCTGGGGTTTACTACCCCAAACCCTGGCTTCCATGACAAGCATAAGGAAAGATACCCAATGGAAACATTAATAACATTTCTAACTATACACCTGATTCCTGTTTATTATGTAATAATCATGAGAACATTCAAACACAGAACATTATGTACATTTTAAAGAATTCCTCTTTCTCCTTGAGCCCTCTGGCCACATGGAAGTGCCACCCATAGGACCAGCCCATCCACCATAGGATACTAACGTCCCACAGAGTACACTTCTTTTCTTTGACCCTTTTAGGTGCCCTGTTCACCTCCCTCCTCTTCTCCTGGTCACCTGCTTCTCAGACCTAGGGGGCTTAGCATCAACAGGGCACATAACCACCTTGTGTAGGGACCTAGGAGTAATGTACACTCCCTTATGTACTACAAACAAAGGTAAGTCTGTAGGAACCCCAGGGGCATCATACGTCAGTTTAAGAACAGGCGATATTGTCCTCACTGTCCTTCTAGGGGTCTCCTGAATACCTGTACCCCTAACTACTCCTGGGTCAGTGGTGAATTCCTTTTCATCCTCACCCTCTTCCTGTTCATTCTGCTCCTCAGCTTGTGGGGTGAATGATTCCAACACTTCTCTAACCTCATTTACAGTCCTAGAGGGACTAATCTGGACTCCCCCAAAGGGCACAGTTGGATCAGTGTTCAGTTCCGATGTGGGCCCTCCAAAAGACACTTCTTCCCCCTCGCCTTCCTGATCCTCCGAACCACCCTGTAACCATTCCCTGGGGCTATCTGCAGGAGAACTGCCCCGGTACCACACAAGCGGCTCAGCTGGTATTCAGGTCTGGAGTGGTCCCCCCGAGGGACAGGGCTAGAACAGACTCCCCATCCCTACCCTGCCTCCTAGGTATATCCCTTATCGGGGTGGTCCCTGAAACAACCTGGCAAGCTCTGGGGAAGGGTAATGACTATGCGGGGTATCACTGTTCTCTCCCTCAGAATCATCATCAGTGTCTCCCTCATCTGAGACCCCCTCACTCTGGGCAGGCCCAGCCCCCATGGCATCAATTCTTTTTCACCTCTGTCTCCTGCATGCAGCAGCTCGAGTAGTGGGGGGTGACGAAGTATCTTCCACAACATCTTTGGTATTTACCACTTTGTCACCAATAGGCAGCAGATGGTCACGATGAATAACCTTCTGCCATCGAGTCTCTCCCTCAGGCCGAATCTTGTACACTGGTAGGCCTGCATGCCTCCCCAAGATGATATACAGGGTGTCTCCCCATCAGTCAGCTATCTTATGCTTCCCTGGTATGCTCAGCTGTCATAGTAGCACTCTGTTCCCTGCTTCCAAATCTTGTGCCCGCACTTTTTTATCATAGCGTTCTTTATTAGTTTGGTTCCTCTTAGTAGCTATTTCTGAAGCGAGATAGTATGCATCATCTGATTGTTGTTTCAGCTTCTCCACATACTGCAAATAGTCTTCTGCCCCCGGACCTTCCGAGGAGACTCCATAGCACAAGTCCATTGGCAGATGGGCTTCCCTCCCAAACATGAGCTGGTAGAGAGAGACAGAATCCCGTAGCGTCATTTCATGTGCAGTTGTAGGCATGAACCAGGGTGCTGTCCCGCTGATTCCATGTGTGCTTGTCCTGAGGTTCCGAGGTGCCCAGCATTTCAAACAACATGAAGTCTTGCTGTATTCTGACTATATGCAGTTAGCCCCAGCACTTGAACTGCTCCGGAGAGTAAAGGGTTAACTCTATGCACAGGCATAGAACGTTGAGCTCGAGCTCGGTTTTCAAACCTCTGTCTGTGGTACTCTGAAGTCTAACCGTCAGATTTCTTACTCCGCCTAACTGTGAAGTTGCTCCGGAGATCCTTCCTGCGCTTCGGTTCGGTACAGTTCGAATCGGTCGGTTGTTTCAACCGTAGTTCGTTCATTAGTCGATATTCTTACCTCTATCCCGGTAGAGCAAGTGATAGTAGTGGGTAGTGTTGTTTCTATTGTCTCTACTGTTAGAAATTGTTTTCCTCTTCGTTTTTTTTCCAGTCGGTCCAGTTTAGTACCAAAACAGATTGTTTTTTCTGTGAAATTAACAAAAATTGTGGTTTTACCAGTACTTATCGGTTCCTAAAAAAATCCAGTTTCTCTGGGATTTTGTTAACCGACCCGTGACACGGTTGGAAACGATAGGTCTTAGTTACCTGGCTTAAAAGCTGTGAAGGGTGACTTTTTGATTTTCGGTATGTCTGAGAAACCCAAAAAGAAAACAAGTCCCACTGGGTTTTAGCACTGTTCCAAGTGTGGGCAGGCCTTTGCTAAGGCCGATCCACATCTGGTATGTGTGTATTGTCTGGGGTTTGACCACCTCAAGAAAGACTGCCAAATCTGTAAAAAACTTTCTGAAAGCCACCCTGGATAAACGTTTGGGTAGGCTGAAGGAAAGGGAGGCCGAGAAGTCCACTGACCAGGATGGCCAGCCCGGTTCAGTTGCGGCCGAACCTGAAGAGGTGCCCACTGACCTGGGCGATACCTCTTTGGGCAAAAGGAGAGCCGACTCTGCAGAGTCGGTTCCATCAAAAAGAAAGCGAAAATCAGCCAGTTCGGATCCTACACCCCCTGTTCCGACCGCTGAAGAGAGAGAGCGAAAGCGATCACAATACTGTAGTTCTGACCATTCAGAGACGATCAGTTCGGTCGGAAGTAGCTGCCTCTGATATAGATCCTGAGGCATACTATGAGGGTGATTGAGAGGAGGAGGAAGAATATGAAGAAGAATGTGAAGACCTAGATGAGCCAGTAGAGCCTGACATCTCCCCAGACAGGCCTTCCCATGTTTCTCCTCCCAGGCTTTCTGAGTCCCCCTTCCCATTTCTTGTTTTACAAGAAAGTGGCTGAGACTCTTCAGCTTCCTATGGAAGAGGCTGAACAGTATCAGAAAGAACCTGACTATGTGGAAATGATGGATGTCCCAGAGTCTAAGAGAGTGTCTATCCCTTTACATAAATCCTTGGGGAAACAGACACAAAAAATGTTGCAGTATCCTACATCCATTCCTTCTGTGGAAAAAAGAATGGACAGGAGGTATGCTTTGTCAGGTTCCGGAATTCCTTTCAAATCATGGCAGCCATGTTGGGGTAGTGCAAGCTGCAGCCTGTGACAAGGCTAACATTCCCCTGGCATCTCATCCCCAAATAAGGATTCCAGGAAATTGGATTCCATGTCAAAAAAACAGTACTTGGCATCCTCTTTGGGACTCAGGCAATCAAATTATATGGCATATACAGCCAGGTACCAGAAATCTATGTGGGATATGGTTCTGGAGCTGGCTAGGAACGCCTCTCCCCAGCTGGTCAAGGAGCTGGAGCAGGTGGCTGCAAATGGTATTGAGGCATCCAAGGTGCAATTCAATGCCGCTGTAGACTCAAATGATGTTCATTCCAGGGTCATGGCTACAACTATCTCCATGAGGAGATTTGCTTGGCTTAGGTGTACCAACCTCTCACAGGATTCCTAGGCTAAGGCCATGGATTTTCCTGTAACTGGTAATTCTCTCTTTGGGGACCAAACAGAATTACATGAAGAAGATGGATGAATACAGGACCACATATAGGAGTGCTGCAGCCAAAGAAAAGCAGGCCACTCCTCAGAGGCAGCAGTTTAGGGGCAGAGGCAGGCCTTTTCACAGACCTTTTTACCAAGCTCAGGCCTCCTCCTCCTCTTCTTTCCAGCAGAGGGGATTCTTTAGGGGAAGAGGCAGACGTGGAATGACCAGGACCCCATCATAATCAGAATCATTTAAAAATTTGTTAGATCAACATATGGGAGTCATAAAATGCCGACAGTACCACTGGTAAGTGGCAAGTCACTTAGGTCTTTTGACCTCCAGGCTCGTATTCTACCTATGAACCTATATAAACATAGACATTTGCTGGCAGATAAGAACTGCTTGGTCCATCTAGTCTGCTCATTTCTCCCCACCAACACTATTACATCCGACTGTGCCCGACCTACAGCTTGCCTTCCCTCCCCCCTTCCTTTCACCTATGATCCCTTTGTGCTTATCCCATGCATTCTTGAACCCCACCAGTTTTGTTCCCACCACCTCCACTGGCAGGCTATTCCAGGAATCCATCACTCTTTCTGTGAAGAAGTACTTCCTCACATCTCTCCTGAATCTACTCTCCCTCCAGCTTCATAGCATGTCTCCTTGTTCTTGAGCACCTGTTCTTCTAAAAAATACTCACTTCCTGTACCTTATTTACCCCCGTGAGTTATTTAAAGGTCTCTATCATATCTCTCCTCTCCCTCCTCTGTTCCAGGGTGTACATATTGAGGTCCTTTAGTCTCTCCTCATAGGGCTTTTGATGCAGACCCTGCACCATTTTAATTGCCTTCCTCTGGACCACCTCCAATCTATGTCCTTCCAGAGATGTGGTCTCCAGAACTGGACTCAGTACTCTAGGTGGTGTCTTACAAGCGATCTATACAGAGACAACACCACCTCCCTCTTTCCACTGGTCATACTGCTCCCTATGTGCCCTAGCATCCCACTTCCCTTCCTACTGCCTTGTTGCACTGCCTGGCCACTTTTAGGTCACCCAATATGATTACCCCCAGGTCTCTTTCCTGATTGCTAGCCTTCAATACCACTCCATCCATTTTGTACTTTGCCCCTGGATTTCTGTGCCCTAAGTGCATTATTGTGCACTTTTTGTGTTGAAACCCAGCTGCCATACTCTTGACCACTCCTCTAGATCTTCCTGGACTAAAAGTCTTCACCATTCATTCACACTAATGGGACTATGCCAGAGGTGCTAGGATGCAGTGGGAGCCAAAAATCTTCAGGAGGGCCGGCGCTGAGATAGGACAGTGCACGCGTGGGACCATGAGACTGACTCGCATCCATAAAGGCTATCTCTGCACTGATCTTCCAACCACCTTAGTTCCTTTATTCCCGTCATCAAGCAATGGTGGAGGAATAGCCGGTGCAGTGGCACAGGGGCCCAACACACTTAGGGGCTCATTTGTAAAAATCAAGGTTTTCTCGATCGCTAACTTGACTTGTCTGTGTAGGCTGTCTGACAGCCCCAGCTGACTCACTGACAGAGCTGTCAGCCACAGCCTGCTGTGGCAGGTGCCACTACTACTCCGGTACTGCAGAGGACAGCACTGACAGAGTTGCGGGTCGGGAGCGCGCCGCGCAGGCAGGCAGGCAAGGCAGTGCTGCTGCCTGAAATAATGGGGAGGTTCTGTCAGAAAATGTTCGTGTACGACTGTGTTGCTGCACTCTTCTTTGCAGGGTTTACTGCCAAGCTTCTAGGAGTTCATCGTCTCAGTTGGCCAAGGAAGGGATTTTACAAGGTAGGAGCTGCTGCATTATAATTAGCAGGGGCAATGTTGGGCTTTTTTATAGCAGTAGTAACAGGATATGAATGGTTCTGGACTAGATGGCTGCAGCAGGTCCAAGTCCGTGAGTGAAGCAAAAGCTGGAGACCGTGCAAAGCGTCCAGGTGCAGGCTTGTTGTGGAGATGCTCGAACTCAAGTCCTTTGATTTCTGTACTGGATACTAGTGCCTGCTGCTGGGTGACCTTGTTTCCTGATGGCTTTGTTTCACTTGACTTTTAGGAGCGGTCACGGACTCTGCGAGTCTGGGAATCATTGGCCGGGTGGCAAAAAAAAAATTTAATACTGAAAGCCATGAAGTCGTTTTTCGCAAATTTCTGCCTAGAGAAAGAGCAGCAGTTGGGTCTGCAAGTTCTCTGTGCAACACGGGGGGTTGTTTTGGTAAAAAAATGTTAATTAAAACTATTCATATTCGGCAGCATGGTTTCCTGTGATTTGCTTTGTGATCTTGTCCTGCAAATGATACCAATTATTAAGTGACGAGCACCCAGTGCTAGGAAAGGGAGACATTTATGGGGAGAACATATCGCCTTTCATTCAGGATTGAACATGCCAGGGGTCTAGGGACACTGCTGCTATACCCATTGCCTCGCAGCCTTCCTAGTCCCTCCATCCTCAGTGTCCCCCCCAAATGTGAACGTGTGTGCTGTGGGGGCCTGGGATTTTGGAAATTGGAATCAATCACCTCGGGCTGCCTACAAGATACAATGATTAGGCACACAACAGGGCAGCATGTCAGCATGATGGGGTCCTTTAAACATGTAAAAAAAAATGGGAGGGGGCTGGCTGGGGGGGGATTTGATGCGTCGGGATGGGGATGGGGGCACAAAATTACAACCGGCACTGGGGCCCATCTTTCTCTTCCTCCGCTACTGCCATCAGGTACGCTTCAGTGACGATGACGCTTACCCTCCAGAAGTCAAATCTTCTTGTCTATACAACAGCAGCATATAGTCATCCAGTTTAATTTAGTTTGTTTAGCATTTATTGTTTATTATTAAAAAAAATTATTTTCTGAAGAAGACAAGCTCTCAGCCTGCCATCGATGGAGTCGACTATGGACGGTATTGGTGACGGTAGGGAGTCTTCATTGGAAAGCTGTTCTGGCACTGGGGCTGTGTCTGGTCTGCTGACCTTTTCTGGGGGGGGGGCCCAACCATGGACAGTCCAGTGCTTGGAAGGAAGGACAGTCCTCTCAAAGGCAGAAAAAGAAGTGGGCCCATTCTCCATCCTGGTCGGGGACCTGCGCTGCTCAACCTCAAGCTCTTCTTCTTCCCATCAGAAGAAGAAGAGACTGTACCACTCGAGGTCACCCTCTGGTAAGTCTGCTAGGAGATCTTCAGTTGTGGGGAATGGTAGGCATAGTCCAACCCCTCCAGGGTCCCCAGGTGTCTCCGTTCTTAACGGCCAGGATTCCCGACATTGGAGCCCCTCCCTGTCCTCTGACAGGGTTTCTGGCAAGTAGTTCCACCACTGGGCTTCTCTTATGGAGCAGTGGGTACAGCGTCTGTCTCAATTGCCCCTGCTTGCAGACCCAGTTCCGGGGCCTTCGGGTCTTGGAGCCGCTGGGCCTCGGATGGGGCAGCTGGGGCAGGATGTGTGTTTGATGCCGATGACAGAGTTTTCTCCTTCCCCGGTACCAACGCCTTCGATGCCAGTTCCATGTGCCTTTCCCCCTCACAGGGGCCAACACAAATACTATTTTCCTCCCCCTTTTCTTCTAGATCTGACAGGGGTCAAGTGTTTTTGGTGCTGCGCCTTTTGGTGCCACATGTGGTGACGACCACTTCGGTGCCTCACGTGACATCGACGGCTTCTGTGCCACATGTGGCATTAATCCCGGTGCTGCATGTGGCGCTGTTGGCTTTGGCGCCATGTGCAGCATTCACCCCGGTGCTGAATGTGATGCCGGTGGCTTCGGTGCACATGTGGCATCAACCTCGGTGCTGCGTGCATCAGTGGGTGCTTTTGTGCCACATGTGATACCGAGCTCTTTGATGCCAATATGGGTTCCGATGACTCCTGTGTACCCTTCGCCTGGGTCAGACTTCAGTCTAACAAGATTGGTCCCTGATTTCTCAGGGGCAGAGGTAGAACATGATGAGTCTGATCCTGACCCGAGTTTGTCTGACAACGCAGAGGATGACTCAGTTTATGACCTGGAAAGCAAGCCTTCTGTTTCAGCTGAGTCCTTAATGGAAGATCTTTCTTTCCAGTCCCTTCTTAGGAATATAGGATCTGCTCTGGCTCTCCAGACCTCTTCTGTGGACCCAGGGAGGCTTATGCATCTCGAGTTCCTTCACATTCCTAACATTCCTATGAACTTTATACCCCCTGTGCCCCCCTCTTTTGAGATCTGAGATCTTGTCAGAGGCAGTGTAGGCTAAGCCGGCACTTATCCCTTCTGTGGCTAAGGTCGCAGACAAGAAATGAACCCCCTCCCCAAGGAAAGACCCTTCCTGGCATCGCAGCTGTTTGCAGATGCCTTAGTGGTGCTTGCAGAGAATGATAAGGGTGTCCTCCCCCCAGGAAACCTCAGCACAACCTATCAGTAAGGAGTCTCACAAGGTTGACACCTTGGGGAAATGGGTTTTCGCAGCTGCAGCCTTAGGAATGTGTATTGCCAGTTATCAGGGTCATTACTCTCAGTGTGAGTACACCCTGTGGAACAATCTTAAATCAATAGTTGATAACCTCCCAGAGTCTGAGGTTAACTTGGAGCTTTTGCAGACTATTACCAGGGGTATAGAATCCAACAGTCATTAACTGAAATCTTCTGTGGATTCTTATGATGCTGCGGCTATGGCAGTGGCCACAGAGATCTGTATCTGGTGGCACTCTTGGCTCAGAATGTCTGGCTTCTCACCCGAGGCTCAGCGGCAGGTAATGAATGTCCCCTTTGATGGTGCTTACCTGTTTGGCCCCCAAGTTGAACAAGTGCTAGAGGCCGCTCAGAAAACTAGGACTGCCCTTAAAACAGCCAGGCCAGCTCCTGTAGCTCCTCAAAGGGGCGGGAATCGTCATCAGTTTTGCAACAGGCAGTCCTTTCAAAAGGCCGAGGAGCCTTTAACAGGAACCAAACTCCTCAGCCACAAAAGAAAACGCAGCAAAATGCACAAGGCCCAAAAGCGTCCAGCGCTAACCTCTGAAGATCTGGCCCAGGTCCCACCTCAGCTGCCTGAGGTGGACACCTCTGCGTCAGTAGGGGGGTGTCTGACTCAGTTTTACAACCATTGGAAGTCCATTACAATGGACAAATGGGTCCTCAGCTTTGTCTGAGAGGGCTACTCTCTCAGTTTCGCAGAGATTCCCCCAGATCTTCCACCCAAGCAACAGCACAGCCTGTCCACTGCTCAGTCAGACCTTCTTACTTCCAAGATATAGGGCCTTCTAAAGAACAGGGCGATAGAAGTTGTTACACAGGCAGAACGGAACACAGGTTTCTACTCCCATTACTTTCTGGTTCTGAAGAAAATAGGCGGCATGTACCCAGTTCTCAACCTCAGAAAGTTAAACAAGTGTCTGTTCAGGGAGAAGTTCAAGATGATTTCCCTAGGAACACTTCAACCACTGATTCATCAGTATGACTGGCTGGCATCCCTGGAAATGCAGGACGCCTACCAGCACGTCCCAGTGCACCCAAGCCACCACAAGTATCTCTGTTTTATGGACTTGAGCCAACACTGCCAGTTCCGAGTTCTGCCCTTTGGGCTCTTATCAGCACCTCAAATCTTTACAACGTGTTTTGCAGTTCTAACAGTGCATCTCAGAAAACTTGGTGTTAAAGTCTTCCCTTACCTGGATAATTGGCTCCTAGCAAGCCCATCCAGTCGAGAGACATAGGAAGCAGTTGCCACTGCTTCTCAGTTCCTCACTTCCATGGGGTTCTACTGAATCTGGAAAAATCCCAGCTTCAACCCTCCCAGCAGCTCCTCTTCATAGGAGCCCTCCATGATATCTCCAGGGTGAGGGCCTTCCTTCCGGAGGACAGGAAGAATGACATTCTCCAGATGGCTCACTACATCAGGGAGAACTCTGTTCAAGCCCTTTCGATGCAGTGAATGTTGGGCCTCATGGCATCGTCCATTTTCGCTGTACCCCTAGCCTGGCAACACATGAGAACCACACAATGGATGCTCAGCACACAGTGGTCACCCATGCAGCCGTAGGCCTTCTGCATAAAAGTGATGGAGCCCCTGACAAGATCACTTGCATGGTGGACACAGGAAGACAAGCTTCTACAAGATCTCCCCTTTGCCCCACTGATATCTCAGATCACCATCACTACGGATGCATCTTTGATTGGTTGGGGAGCTCACTGTCAATACCTCCACACTCAGGGAGTGAGGAGTCAGGAGGAGTCTCATCTACACATAAATGTTCTGGAGATGAGGGCTGTCCTTTACGCTGTCCGAGCCCTGAAGGATGTCCTCTGTCACAAAGTAATTCTCCTTCAGATGGACAACAAGGCTGTGATGTATTACATTAACAAGCAGGGTGGAGTGCATTCGTACCCCCTGTGCAGAGAGGCCATGAGGGTATGGGAGTGGTGTCTCGAGCATGATGCACTAATTCAGGCAGTCTACCTGCTGGGAATTCAGAAAGACATAGAAGATCGCCTCAGTAGGACAGAGGCAGATCCACATGAATGGTCGCTCACACCAGTTATTGCACAATCGCTATTCAATGAGTGAGGCAGTCCAAACCTGTACCTTTCTGTGTCCCCACTCAATGCATAACTGCCTCTGTTCTGCTCCAGAAATCCAGAACCTGGTGTTTTCTGCAGTGGACAAAATAATTTCTGTACGCATTTCCTTCTCCTCTTCCATTGATTCAGAGAGTGCTGCTCAAGTTGGAGGCGCAAGGAGGCAAGATGATTCTAATTGCCCCATACTGGTCGCATCAAATATGGTTTCCATTGATCAACAGCTTGTTGAAGGTTCCTCTGAGACAGCTGCTTCTGCAAACAGACCTTCTGACACAGGCATCTCTGGTCCATCCCAGCTTGCGCTCCTTTCATCTCCATGCCTGGCTCCTGAGGGGGATAGAAGTGAGTATGTTTGGGGTTTCTCAGAGAATATTGGAGCTCCTGTTGGCAGCATGTAAGCCTTCCACTAGGAAGACTTACACGGCTAAATGGAAATGCTTCTCTATTTGGTGTGCAAAGTCCCTTCTGGACCCTTTTTGTTGCCCACCAAGTAAGGTGTTGGAGTACCTCTTAGACCTGTCAAATGCAGGACTGAAATACTCAACAGTGAATGTACATATCTGTGCAATTTCTGCTTACCATAAGCCATACAGAACATGATGCTGGCTCAGCTACCGCTGGTCAAGAGATTCATTAAGGGTATCCTGCACACTAGACGTCTGGTCATGAGAGCGGCAGCCATGTGGGATATTAACCTTGTGCTAGACATGCTCAGCCATAAACCTTTTGAGCCTCTAGCTACCTGTGACTTGAAGTTTCTTACCTTTAAGACTGCCTTCTTAGTGGCCGTTACTTCTGTTCACAGAGTCTCTGAAATACATGCCTTGATCACAGACCCTCCATACACTGTATTTCACAAGGACTAGGTGGTACTTCATATTCACCCTAAATTCCTCCCAAAGTGGTTTCAGAATTTCACCTTAACCAGCTCTTGGTTCTCCCTACTTATTTTGCCAACTTCCAGAATGAAGGGAAATGTACTCTTCACTCCCTGGATGTCAAGAGGGTTCTGCGATTCTACATCGACAGAACTAAGGAGATTCATAAATCCAAGCAACTCTTTGTATCTTTCAGCATGGCCCGGCTGGGTCAGCCTGTTGCCATTAGATGCATTTCTGCATTGTTAGTGGCATATCTTCGTCACAACTACTCAATGGTGCAGGTCAAGTTGGAAGTCGAGGTTTACGCCCACTCTACCAGAGTGGTCGCAGCATCCCATGCGTAGATTCGTAACATACCCATTACGTACATTTGCAAAGCGGCTTCTTGGAGCTTAGTGCATAACTTTGTAAAGCACAATATTCTGGATGCCCATGCCAGACAGCTTACTTCCTTTGGCAGGACAATCCTTAATGGACTATTGTCCTAAGTGAGCTCTGTCTCCTGCAGCCCTACTCGGGGGATTGGTTCTTAGCTCTGTACTCTCCAATTAGTGTGAATGAATCATGAAGACTTTTAGTCCAGGAAGATATGGAAATTCTGTACCTACAGTAATTCTTGATCTTCTTAAATGAAGTCTTCACCATTCATTCACACACCCACCCACCATCCCCCAAGCTCACTCATCCTGTACTGGTATTTACTTCCTCGTTGGTCTGGGATGTGAAGACATTGTTGAGTTGACCCTTCTTACATGGGTCATCCATCCTATCTTATGCCTGGATTAGGTTAGGTTTTCTAGGTTAGTTTACGCCACACCTCCTTGGTCAAAAAAGGTACTGAGACGGTTGGAGGGCTGACGCCGAGATAGCCTATATGGGCGCGAGTCAGTCTCATGGTGCCGCGCATGCGTGGTCCTATCTCGGCGTAAGCCCTCCTGAAGATTTTTGGCTCACGCTGGGTCCTAGCGCCTCCAGCATGGTCCCATTAGTGTGAATGAATGGTGAAGACTTTGTCCAAGAAGATCATGAATTATGGTAGGTACGTAATTTCAATTTTTCCTCAGGTCTTTGCTCATCCTTTCCTCCCTCCAGGGAGTGTCCACCCAATTGCAGATTTTAGTGTCATCTGCAAAGACTCAGACCTTCCCTTCCAGCTTCTCCCTCCCTCCAAAGTGTATGTTACTTTTTTGTGGCCCCTCCTGTTTTCCTTCCTCTGTGAACACAGAACAGAAGTATTTGTTCAGGATTTCTGCCTTTTCCTGGTCTCCCTCTGCACAGTCACCCACCCTTCCCTTTTTAACCTTACTATCCCACCCTGGTCTTCCTCTTTTCACTTACATATCTAAAATGTCTTGTCCCCTTTTGTTACATCCTAGGCTATTATCTCTTCAGTTTGTGCTTTTGTACTCCTTACTGCTTTCCCTGCTTCCCTCTGTTTTCCTCAATACACCTCCCTATCCTCCTCCTCCCTCTGCATCTCCTTATACCTTCTGAATGCTAGCTACCCTTTCAGCTTTTACCTTTCCAGTCACGTCTTTTGAGAAACATAGGAACATAGAACATAGAAACATGGACTTTGACAGCAAATAAGGACCGCTTGGCCAACCTAGTCTGCCCATTCCCTACATATTGGATAAGCTGCAGATTCTAGTTAACCAACAGCCTACTTCCTCCTACCCTTCACTATAATTGCCTTATGTCTGTCCCATGCATTCTTGAATTCCTCCACTGTTTTTGACCCCACAATCTCCTCAGGAAGGTGGTTCCATGTGTCCACCACCCTCTCTGTGAAAAAATACTTTCTGATGTTACCCATGAGCCATCCCCCCCTCTATCTTCAAACTGTGCACCCTTGTTCTTGCACATCTTTTTCTCTCAAAGATGCTCCTATCTTGGACTTTGTTGATTCACTTGAGATACTTGAAAGTTTCTATCATGTCCCCCTCTCCCTCCTTTCCTCAAGGGTATATATATGTATTAAGCTCTTTCAGTCTTTCCTCATATGGCTTCTGTTGCAGACCCTGCACCATTCTAGTTGCCTTCCTCTGGACCACCTCCATCCTGTCTATGTCCTCGTGGAGATGGGGTCTCCAGAACTGCACGCAGTACTCCAAATGGGGTCTCACCAACTGTCTGTACAGAGAGGGATAACAACTTTCTGTTTTCTACTGGTGATGCCTCTCCCTATGCATCCTTGTATCCCTCCAGCCCTCCTTACTGCCTTCTCATATTGTTTGCCTACCTTGAGGTCATCTGATATGACTACCCTGAGGTCCCTTTCCATTTTGGTAGTTGTTAGTGCCCCCCTGCATTGTGTACTCTTCCCGTGGGTTTTTGTTTCCCAGGTGCATTGCTCTGCACTTTTTTGCATTGAATCTAAGCTGACATACTTTTGACCATTCCTCCAACCTTGCCAAGTCCCTTCTCATTCTTTCCACTCCCCCTTGTGTATCAACCCTGTTGCAGATTTTTGTATCGTCTGCAAAGAGACATACTTTTCCTTCCAGCCCCTCTGCAATGTCTCCTATAAAGACATTAAAGAGGACCGGTCCAAGTACTGAACCCTGCAGTACCCCACTAGTAACCACCCTTTCTTCAGAGTGTACTCCCTCAACTATTACTCTGCATCCTGTTGGTCAGCCAATGTTTTACCCAGGCTATCACTCTGGGACCCACTCCCAGGGTGGCTAACTTGTTTTTTAATCTTTTGTGTAGGACTGTGTCAAATGCCTTGCTAAAGGCCATATCTACAGCCTCTCCCTGGTCTACTACTTTGGTCACCCAGTCAAAGAAATCTACTAGATTCAGCTGACATGATCTTCCCACTGTGAATCCATGCTGCTTCGGGTCCTGTGCCCTGCTAGCCTCTGTGTACTCAACAATTCTTTCTTTCACAAGTGATTCCATCATTTTCCCTACCACTGAGGTTAAACTAACAGGTCTGTAGTTCCCTTCCTCTGCCTTGCTCCCACTTTTGTGAAGAGGAATCACATCTGCCCTCCTCTAATCCTCAGGTACCAAACCATCCTCCCATGATTTGTTAAAAAGGTAGTCAATGATGTCACTTTGTCTCTCCTTAGTTCTTTTAGAATTCTGGGGTGAATCCCATCAAGCCCCATTGCTTTGTCCACCCTGAGTTTTAGGAGTTCTCTCAGGACCCTTTCTTCTGTGAATGGACTGTTATCGAGACCCCTGTCCAGAGTGCTTCTGTTGATTGGTTTAGGTACCTCCCCTTCTTTCGCTGTGAATACTGAGCAAAAGTATTCATTCAGTGTATATGCTTTTCCACTGTCATCCTCTGCCCACCTCCCCTCCCCTTTGTTAAGTCTCACTATCCCTTCCTTGGTCTTCCTTCTCTCCCTGATGTACCTATAAAAGGTTTTATTCCCCTTCTTAACAGACTTGGCTATCTTTTCCTCAGTTTGGGCCTTTGCTATTCTGACTGCCTTCCCCACTTTCTTCTGCTTTAACTGGTACAGTTATCTGTCCTGCTCATTCTGTGATTCCTTATACTTTCTGAATGCTGTCTTTTTTCTCCTAACCTTTAGCGCCGCCTCTTTTGAGAACCATAGTGTTTTTTTTCTTTATTTTGTTTTATTTGCTTCACACAAAGACTTGTTGCCTCTGTGTTGGCAGTTTTGATTTTCTCCCATTGTTCTTCTACCCCTCCTTCCTGCCCATTTGCTAGTGCATTCCTTAGGCACTCACCCATTTTGCCAAAATCAGCCCTCCTAAAGTCCAGTACTTTTGTCTTTGTATGGCTTGACTCTACAGATGTGTTTATCGTGAATCACACTGTTCGGTGGTCGCTAGTCCCAGATAGCTACCCACTTCTAAATCTGTGATCCTCTCACCATCTGCATTTGAGAGTACCAGGTCTAAGATTGCTCCCTCCCGAGTGGGTTCCAACACTAGCTGTCAGAAGCATGCCCCCCTGCAGGGCATTGAGAGTGACCCTGCTCTTGGATGTGGCTGCAGCACATGTGCTCCAATTAACATCTGGAGGTCTCTTTTTCCTCTTGCTCACTTGTTTGGTGCACAGGTTTATTGCCTTTACTATGCTCCCTTTTATCTTTGCCCACTGTTCCTCCACCCCACCCAGATCACCCACACCTGCTAGGTCGTCCCTGAGGCATTCACTCATCTTTTTAAAATCTGCCCTCCTGAAGTTCAGGACCTTTGCCCTTGTGTGTTTTGATTCTGTAGCCATCCTTATACTGAACCACACCATATGGTGGTCACTGGTCCCTAAGTGGCCTTCCACCTTGACATCTGCAACATTGTCCCTGTTAGTGAGTATCAGGTCCAGTATTGCCCCATCACGAGTGGGTTCACTGACTAGTTGCCTTAGGAATGCCCCTGCAGAGAGTCCAGGATGTCCATGTTTCTAGCTGAAGCCGCTGCCTGGAGGCTCTAATCCACATCTGGCAAGTTGAAGTCCCCCACCAGCAGCACCTCTCCCTTTTTTGCCACCATGCCAATGGCTTCCACCACTACCACATAGTAGTTCCATTCCCCATCTCCAGGATGACCCACAGTACCTCTGTTTCCCCCTGTATTCCCTGTATCTCTGCGGCTTTTATGCTCTGACTCCCTCACATAAAGCAACACACCTCCTCCTTTCCTTCCCACCTGGTCCTTGCTGAACAGAGTATAGCCCATATACTGTAATGTGTTACTCAGGGATTCAAAATATCTTCAACTTCTCCCATATAGTTTCTGCAATGGCAGCCTCAAGATTGAACTCATCAGAGAACTCTGAATAAAAGAATAGTGAACAAAACAATATGTTCCTGAAACAAGTAACATCAGCTTGTTTGGTAAGAAATCTATGAAGTCTAATCAAATCTCAGTTGTAGAACTTTCTCTATAGAGTAAACTACTGTAAGGTGGTCCTCGGTGACCATGTTGGAACTATTTTTTTTTTTATTCATTGGTAACCAGGTAAGACCCACTGGGCACAAGCTCGGTTTACAAGGCAACCTGGCAGCATGGGGGAGATTAAGCAACTTGCTCAGAGTAATACACTATGCAAGTGGAGGTTCTGAGATTCAAACCCAAGTCTGTTGGATGTCCCAAGCTCATTCACTGCTCATTTCTCTAACCTGTAGGCTATACTACCAGACTAATAAAAAAAATATGGTAAGTCAGGTAGAATTTCTTATTTCAATGTCATTCCATTTTGTCATTGAGCTAGTCATTTACTGCTGGGATTCAATAAGCAACGCCAACCAAAAGAATTCTTCAGGGAGAGAATATTTGTTTGATTTTGCTGCCTATTACTTTACTGCCTCTTGAAGCACTTTATGAATGAAAGGTGTATCAGTGAAACTCATTGTTCAATATGTAGTCTCTTGTAAATGTTTGCAAGGAAGGTCAAACTCCTGCTTTTTACAAGTTGGAAACTGTGTCGTCTGCCCTCTCTGCCCAAGAGGCAGCGGTGATTGTGTAGATTATTGAACCAGTGTAAGTAATGTTTTGTTGGTTTTTTTTAACCAGTAGGTTGACTGGGCACAGCCCTTTTTCAGCCACATCTGACATAAAACATTTAAAACATAAACATCAACAATAATTATAAATAAGACAATACACAACTTACAATCACAATTGTTAACAGCACGTAGCGTGTGACGAAACTAATAGTGAATGTGGATGTTTGCAACGTTACATTACGCTTATCCATTATGTTACATTACACTGGTCCATTACGCTGTTCTACAGTCACACTACATTACGCTTGTCTTGTCATGGTTGTCATTCATAAGTATAGAGTTATAGTGTAGAAGTACTGTTATGACTTGATGCTGTGATGTGTGTTCTGCTGAGGGAGTGCTTTGTCAGTTATGTTTTTAGTTTGTTTGAGTTAAAAAAGACACAGGGGGTGTGTGGGGCAGAGCCCCTCAACAGAAACAGAGTGACAAACATGCTCTGTCTGTTATTCTTTTTAGTTTGAGTTTGGGGGCTTTGCCCCCCCACCTCCATGTTAATGGCCATTATCACTCTGCACCCCGGTAAAGGTGCCTCTCATGTCCCGGGGCACAGGGCATGGCCATCAGCCGCTGAGATCACCCCTAATGTTTTATTTATCTTTTTTCCTTTAAAAAAAAAAAAAAAAGGTCCCTCGTCATCACTCCAGTACCCACCGACATCAGGGTGCCCAATCCCCATGTTGGCATTATGTGCCCCCCCTCATGTGGCACACTGGGAGCCCAACCCAGTGTGCCAAAATATTTTATTTTATCTTTTTCTCCTGTAAAAAAGAAAACTGTCCCTCGTCGTCGCTCCGGTCCCCCTTCCCCATTCCCACCGTCCCACCGAGCACCTCCCCACACCCCCCTTTACCCCATACTTACCTCTGGAGGTCGGCGCTGTCATCTTCTCTTGACTGAGATACGTCTGCACTCTTCAAAGCCGAACCACGAACTGAAGAATCAAAGGTAAGCATGCTATAATGCCATTCAGTGGTGTTTTCAACTTATGCTGATAAAGCAGCCATTTTTTGGAATTTGTGCCCTAAATTTTCAACATGTGGTTCCTGGGACCCCACTTCATGAAAACTGTCACTGTCATTTTGTTACTCAGTCCTGAAAGGTGATATTGAGGTCGCTGTGCAGAATCACCTTTCGGGACCAATTCATGAAATGACAGTGCCACTGTTCATGAGGTGGGGTCCCAAAAGGCCCATGTTCCAAATTTGGTGAAAAAGTTCCAAATAAGTGACTGCGTTACGAGCGTGCATGGTGCAGTTTCTACGCACGCTTCTAACTTCGCCAATTTTTAATAATCTTACTCCACATTTTCAGCATTGCCATTTTTGTACACCTCCTTCAAAACAGTGCAGCTGTCATTTTCCATAACCTGCCCAAAACATGATTTTGCACCTGTGGCGCAGAATAGCGTGTCTGCTCTGCGAAATCACCTTTTGGGACAAGTGAACAAAATGACACTGGTACTCCTCATGAGCAGGGGTCCCAAAAAGGCCAAGTTGAAAATTTGGTGCAACACTTCCAGAAAATAGCCAAGTTACACCCGGGCATTGAATAGTGCCTACGTACACGTGCAGCTTTGGTCATTTGGTAGCTTTTCACAGCCCTATTGGCTCTGGCTAGAGTTTTTTATTAAGGCAACATGTTATGTTTATGCAATGGGGGCGAGAATATAAATCTCAAAATAAATGCACTTATTTCTAGTGATGACATGCCTGGCGTGTACATAAATCATTTATTTACACTCCAGTCATGTCATCAGCATTTATTTCCAGTGCAGCCACGTCATCAACAACACCAAGACTGGCATGAGCTTTCCGTTCACCTCACACACTGACCTGTACCCCAATGACCATTTGAGTCCTGTAACACTTATAAAGTAGAGAAACAAGCTTATTCATAGTCAAAACCAACTCTGCTTCCTGCCACGGTGAAAAGTACAGTACCTCCAACATCCTGCTGATTCCTTGTCATTTAAATGGCATTTTTTGTTCCTGGACACAGAATGACACTGTATGCCCATCCAGAAGTTGATCCATTGCATAAATGAAATATGGCATGAGCGGTGTGAAAATAAATGATTTATTTTTTGCTTAAGGGTTTAACCTCTACACACCTCTGGCTTCGCCTCTCGTGAGGTCAACAGAGGTCAAAACCTGAAGGAAAAAATAGTTTATTTTCCAACTGCCCATGCCATGTCTCTTATATATTTTTTCTTAATTACTCCGCATGAACTCCAGTCTCTCTGTCTGATCAGCCAGCTGCCTGTGTTCGACCATTTACACACACTCCCTTCCTGAACACGCTCAGTATCACAGAATAATATAAATAAATCCTCCTCCGCAAACAGTCTGTTAATTTATACTCTCAGTTAAATTCTGCTTCCCTGTGTCACCCAATTCAGGCCATTACTTCACTCGCTCCATGTCAGCGCTCGCAAAACTTGCTGCTGTACTGTGTTCAGTGCAGCTCTCAGATGTGCACTTTATGAAAAGTAAATTAACTGCAAAATATCTCCTCTTCTTGAAAACACTGCTTTTCTTCCATGTGGGAGGAAGGCATCCAAAGGAGTGAGCTGGGGGGAGATTGCCATCTGAACAAGTGAGCAAGCAGCAGGCTGGGGGGGAGGCTGACAGTACTGAATAACAACACCCACTTGCAGTTGTGCATGAGTGCAGGCAGCAGTCCCAAGTAGGAAGATGCTACAAAACAAAAATGGCACAACTGCATGTCTAATAACAAAAAAACAACAACCTCTCTCGCAGCTCTCTCTCTCGCAGCTCTCTACATAGGTTCATAGGTTGAAATTTCAAGTCCAATAACTATGTTAGCCATTTTCGGACTTGCCACTAACAGTGGATATATCTGAATTTACTTCCCCCCATGTGTTTATTCAGCTGGTACTTAAAGGATTCCATACTGGCAGCTCCTACTACTTCTTCCGGTAATCCATTCCATGTTTTTACCACGCTCTGACTAAACCAGTTACCTCTTCTAGTGGTTTTATACTGTTCACCCTTCAGCTGGTAGGTGTGCATTCTAGTGGCTCTTTCCAGGGCGGGCTCCTTTTCTGGAAAGGCCTGATATTTACCATATTAACTCATCATGAAATGTTTTGTATACATAACACAAGTCCCCCTCTCATCCTACAGTATAACATTGAGTGTAGGCCCAATTCCCTAAGTCTTTCCTCATATGCTCTTCCCTTAACACTTTTCACTACTTTGGTTAGTTTTCTTTGTACTCTTTCTACAGCTAATGCATTGCTTCTGCCTTGTGATGTACAGGCTGGGGCTCCATATTTCAGCACTGGTCAGACCAGTGATCTATACAGGGGCAACACCACCTCCTCACTCCTACTGTTTATGTTTCTCAATATGTTTCCTATTATTCTGTTTGCTCTATTTACACATTCCATACTATGTGTTTCAAAACTTAGGGTATTTGTTATCCATACCCCCAGATCTTTTTCCTTCTCAACACTCACTATGGGTAAATTGTTGATCTTATATGAGACTATGGGATTATTTACTCCAAAGTGCATGACTTTACACACTTTGGTCCATTAAACGCCAACTTATGCCTGTTTACCCATTGTTCCAGTTTGGCTATTTGTTGTTGGAACCTTATTATGGACTCCTGGTCACTTACTATCACCCCCACCTTGGTGTCGTCGGCATATTTGCATAACCACGCCCCTTCTTTACTTGCATTGAGGACACAAGAATTCCAAACAGTGTGGGACCCAATATTGAGCCCTGTGGGACACCACTTGTCACCATCCCCCATTCTGACAAGTGTCCTCATATGGCCACCTTCTGTTTCCTACCACACAGGCAAGCACTTATCCAGTTCAGTAATTTTGCTTTGAGGCCCATGTCATACAGGGTGTGTAATAAGTTGTCGTGGGATATGTAATCAAAGGCTTTAGAATAATCTAAGTATATTACATCTACAGGTAAGCTTGCTTTAAGTACCTGACTCAAAGGTTCAAAGAATGTTAACAGATTTGTCATGCATGATCTTCCCTGTACAAAGCCATGTTGTGTGACATCCACAACTCCCAGTCTTCTCAATTCTTGTTCAATAAATCCCTTTACAAAACTCTTCAGAATTTTTCCTACCACTGAAGTTATGCTTATGGGGCGATAATTTTTCACATCTGACCTTACTCCCCCTTTATAGATTGGTGTAATGTAAGCCTATTTCCATTCTTTTAACACCTCTCCTGTATCCAGGGACAAATTAAACAACAGTGTGAGAGGTCCAGCCACAAACAGACATAAAAAACCTTTGGCAGAATCAAAAGACATACTTTTTTTAAAACAATTATACTATCATTGGCATGTCGGGGGGAGGACGGGGGGGAACTAAAGTACAACTATGGAATCAACATTGGGCCGCAGCACCTGAAGCAAAGCATCAAATTAATTCTAGTCCCAGTAGGTGGAAGAACTACTTTAGCTGACAACAACACATTATTTTCAAGCTTTACATCACAACAAATGTATATTTTGATAATTAAACCTATCTTAAAAATGAAAGTCTGTTTTATAAGTGCAATAAGATATAACTGGGTGTTGGTAGTATTGAGATACCTGCACACTTTTCAGTCTATTTATCAACTCACTCCCTAACGCTTACCCTGCGAAGATGCTGTTCTATGCAGATGTTGCAGCAATCTCTGTGCCTGGTCACCACACGTCAGAAATAGCATCAACCCTACAAAATAGCTTTGCACAGCTCAAATCTTGGTTCTCTCAAAACCGTCTCCTCCTAAATGATAAAAAAACAAAAATCATACACTTCTCAGTGCTGCACTCCAAGAAGATTATGGAGCCATTGACCATACAAAGCCAAAAGGGTGATGTTATCGAGCAGGTTTCTACCTTCAGATACCTCAGCATCCATATAGATGACACACTCACCTTCATCCCCCACATCGGCCACGTAGTCAAATCAGCTAATATCAAGCTCAGGATCCTGTATTGGCATGGGCAAGCTATGACCCCTGAGGCTCTTAACCTCGTTACGCAGAGCTCCATATTGTCAGCCGTAGACTACGGTCATTTACAGCGCTACCACAGAAACTGCACTAAAACAAGTTAAACTTCTTCTTAACAAAGCCTGCTGTCTAGTCACAGGGGTTAATCACCTTACTCACACATGTAGTCTCTACTCCTCTACAGCATGGCTCCCTCTACACCTCAGAACTAGGTACCAGGCATGCCTCATTAGACATAAAAGCCCTACAGGGACTTGCACCTTGCTCTACAGCAGCTCTATTCCAATGCAACCAAACCTCAGAAACTGCCAGGAGCTCTGCTAAGGGCGTGCTTCATGTTCCCTTCAAACAGACCTCCTTTGCACAACGGTCACTCGCCTATTGAGGGCCCCAGTGGGCGAATGATCTCCCTGCTCCCCTCATCAAGCATAAAAACATAGGCCCCTTCAAGAGAGACCTTCGAAACCTCGTGGCCCAAAAAAAACACTGTGACTGCCATCCATAGCATCTAAACACTGTCCACATACTGTGAGACTGGTTTACCAGTGAGACAGGTCTGGCAGTGTGTTCGTTCTTCTTTTAAATTTCTGAGCCAACAGCTTTTTGAGTGGAAACACTCCTTACTGGGGAACTAGTCCTTGGGAGGAAGTGAGCTGGGATTTATAGTTCTGGCAGGGGATGTTCGTGAACTACAACCTTGTTGTATTTGCTGCAACTAACTAGAATCTAAGCAAGGTGTGTTAACAAGAGACCTGTTTTCAGGTCTCAACTCCACACCTATTTTTGCTGTTCGCACCATTATTGGTGCTCTGTGAGCCCTGCAGCCTCCTTCACAGGAAGCAGGAAGAGTGCGTTGTAGTTCCCTTTGAAACGTTCAGGAACCACAGTTCAAGTAGGGAGCATTACTTTTTTAATTTGGATATTAGTAGCCTGCTTAAAACCTGCCAATACCATGTATGAGTGGTTTTCGCAGGGAATTTAAGCTTATTTGGGCACTTTTATAATTTTAACAGTGTGTGACCTCATCGGACTACTTTCGGATCACTGCAGTGTATTTTAACTTGCTCTTCTGTGAGCGGCAGCATTGTATTTGCTGCAACTGACTGGAATCTAAGTAAGGTGTGTTAACAAGAGACCTGTATTTAAGTCTCACCTCCACACCTATTTTTGCTGTTCGCACCATTTTCGGTGCTCTGTGAGCCCTGCAGCCTCCTTCATGGGAAGCAGGAAGACTGTGTTGTAGTTCCCTTTGAAATGCTTGGGAACTACAGCTCAAGAAGGTAGCATTACTTTTTTTTTATATTACTCCTATTTTTCACCCCCTGCGGAGTGGACTAGCGATCTCAGCCACGGCACCCACGCCCATACCCAGATCGGGCGCAAATCCATAATACGCCCCCATACACAGAGCTGGCTGCTATCACTCTGCACCCCGGTAAAGGCATCTCTCATGTCCGGGGGCACAAGCATCAGCCGCTAAGATCGCCCCGCTATTTTCCACCATTTATTTGTCCCTTGGGAGCTGGATGTGCAATGGCATCAGAAGCACATCAGTTCTGCTGCCCGCTGCGCACCCCACCCATCTAGGCACGCATCTGTAGTGCATCTGGCCTCTGCCAGTTGCCACTGCAGCACAGTGCATTGCACCCACCCGCCTCACAGGAAGGAGAGCAGTCATGGGACGCTCAATCCTTCCTCTCCCCTGCCAGCCCCTGGCGGCCCGAGTCCATTCCTGAACCCAGGTTGCCAGTGTGAAGCAAGATGTGGCATCCAGCGCCTCAACCCTCAGTGCCACTGGGCTAGTTGGGAGCATTACTTTTTAATTTGGACATTTTAAAGCAGACATCACTTCCATGATCCCTGATATTTTACATAAGGCAGGGAGTAACCCAATTGTACTTATCGATGCTGGTACAAATAACATCATGTACAATAGCCCCGAACAAATAAAGCAGGATATTATTGCATTAAACAACTTAGTCGTTGACAAGGGCTGCACTGTATGTGTTTCAGGAATTTTACCAGTCCCCAGAGCTACTGAGTCTGTCACCAATAACATCAAATCTATTAACGAATGGCTACAGAAATGGTGCCTCAGGGAGGGAATACCATGCGACACTCACTGGGAGAAATATCTAGACAAACCCCTCTGTATTGCTTGAACGGGCTGCACCTTAGTAGGAGGGGAAGTACTCTTCTAGGAAAATCGTTCTTAGCAGCGATTAATAATCTTCTAAACTAGAAACAAGGGGGAAGAATGGGAAACTTCCCAAGTCTTTTAATACTAGCCATCTCCTCCCCCCGCAGAATCCTTTCATTAAATACCTGTTCATTAAATCTGTCTAAGATGGCCGAATTAGAAGCCATCAGCAAAATCTACAATTTAGGGATGATAGCAGTAACAGAAAGCTGGTGGGACTCCTCTTTTATTTGGTTGAAGGAAATCCAAGGCTATAAGCTTTACCACAAAGATAGACTGGGCAAACAAGGTGGTGGGGTCTGCTTCTATATAAGAGATCACATCAACTTCTATGAAATTCAACACCTAACTTCCACTGAAAGTATTTGGGTATCTGTTTAATTTAAGGGACAGACACAAATTACAATCGGTAATTGTTATAGGCCCCTGCATCAGAACATGACTACTCGTCCAAATTACTGGACAATATTTCATGCCTGTCAGACGGGGGGATGTTATCATACTGGGGGATTTTAACTTTTCTGGTATAGAATGGACATCTATATCAAGTTCCAGCAATCAGGAGAGGCTATTTCTCTCATGCCTCTCTGACTGCGGCCTCACACAGCTCATTAATTCACCTACTAGAGGTTATAATACTCTCAACCTTGTTGTAACCAACATAAGAGACACTATATCTGACATACAAATTAAAGCACCCCTTGGTAATAGTGACCATTCTGCTGTTCTGTTCTTCTTAACAACTGGGCATGTAAGTGTAAACAAACAAACCACTTACAAAAACTACGATAAAGCTGACTTCACAAAAATCAATAAATTACTTCTCTCTAAGCCATGGGGAAAACTAATGCATCACCTATCAACTAATGATGCTTGGAATATGTTTAAAAAAATGAACTCAAGAGTTAAAACCCTCCTGGGTGCCATCCAAAAAAATATAACAATAAGAGCAGAATTCCTAGATGGTTTAACTATAAAATTAAATCTCCAATTAAGCTCAAACAAAAACTATTTAAAAAATTAAAGAACATCTCCATAATAAACAGGGCCTCCATATATTCTAAATACTAAATTATACTATTTACCCTTAAGCACATGATAAAGCAAGCCAAGGAAAAACTTGAATTCAGACTAGCCCATACTAAGGATTCTTATAAATCTCTGTATTTGTATTTAAATAACAAAAAAGGAAACACCAGAAAGGATGGCCCCCTCACCCATAATAATACTATTATTCACTCTGACATAGACATTGCCAATTTATTTAACTCCTACTTTGCCTCTGTGTTCTCTCCTAAGGATTTTTATATTCCCCCCCAAATATCAGTTACCCAACAGCTCTAACACCTATTTCATTTCTGACACTATGATACTTTCTACCTTGCTTACCCTAAAAAAAACAACCAGCCCTGGCCCTGATAATATCAACCCATGGTTCCTGATAGAAATTATCAAGTCAATAGTAACTCCTTTGAAAATCATTTTCAATAAATCCCTTGAAAACTCCCAGATCACCGTAGATTGGCTAACAGCAAATGTGACGCCTGTATTAAAGAAGGGTAATAAACCTAATGTCCAGAATTACTGTCCCATTAGCCTCACTTCTATTCTATGTAAAACAATGGAAAAAATCATTAAATTCCTTATAGAAAAGGAAATGAGAGAACTCGCCTTAACAATAAAACTCTGCATGGCTTCAAAAAAGGGCATTCATGCACTTCTAGTCTGGTTGCTTTCTATGAAAATATCAGCCATGGTTTGGATAGCAACATCCCAACAGGTGTTATATTGCAAGATTACAGCAAGGCCTTCAATAAAGTCCCTCACGGAAAATTAGTAACCAAGCTAGAAACTTTTGGTTTCTCACCATGTCTTAAATGGGTAAGGCAATGGTAAACATTAACAACTCCATTTCAGATGAATGTCTGATAACCAGTGGAGTTCCCCAGGACTCTGTCCTGGGGCCCAATCTGTTTAATCTATACATTAGTAATAACCAGATCACTTCCCAAAATTGGTTATCTAAATTTGCGGATGACTCAAAATTGGGCGGGAAAGTAGACACCCCTGATAATTTATATAGCCTTGTCTCCAATTTAAAAAACATCGAACAGTCGGCTCTGAAAGATGATATGGAGTTCAATGTCCAAAAGTGTGTTGTCCTCCATTTTGGCCCCCTAAAATCCAAAAAATATATATTTCATAAACAATATCCCATTAAAAGCCTCCTGTAAGGAAAGAGATCTTGGTATCCTGGTAAACAATAAGCTCTCCACCCATTACCATTGTTCAAAAATTACTAGAGTAGCTAACTCCC
The DNA here is from genome assembly GCA_016271365.2 of Neoceratodus forsteri. Classification (NCBI taxonomy): domain Eukaryota; kingdom Metazoa; phylum Chordata; order Ceratodontiformes; family Ceratodontidae; genus Neoceratodus; species Neoceratodus forsteri. The sequence continues at coordinate 247,489,795 of CM057451.1, forward strand.
TCCTAAGACAAATCAAACGTACTTTTGTGTCTAGGATTGAGCACTGCCTCATTCCCTTGTATAGATCCTATATTAGACCTTACATGGACTATGGATCTCCATTCTGGAATCCCTATCTTAAAGGTGACATAGTTCAAGCATAACGTGTCCAGAAACGTGCTACCAAAATGGTTTCAAACAACATGAAGTCTTGCTGTATTCTAACTATTGCAGTTAGGTCCTGCCTTTCAAATGCCCCGGAGAACAAAGATTTAACTTTCCATGGCCAGCATGGAACGTTCAGCGCGAGCTCGGTTGAAGCCCCCTGTCTGCTGTTGTTTAAACTCCAACCGTCAGATTCTTTACTCTGCCTCACTGAACAGTCGCTCCGGAGATTTCTCCTTTGCTCGGTTAAAAAAAGTTGGTTAAAGTATTGTTTTTTTCACTCGGTTTCTACCGAATTTCTGCTACCTAATCTTGGTACCGTGAGTACTAGATAGGTTTTACATTTAGTTTCTGTGCGGAACTTGTAAGTTTAAAAAAGTTTGTGAATTTACTTAGTGTGTGGTAACCGGTCCATATCAGTTCTAAAAAAAACGGATTTTATTACATTTTTTTCCAAGACCCGTAACACGGTCAGGAACCAATAGGGGAGTCTTGCCTGGTGGATTGCCGAAAAAAGGGTAAGTTTTGGATAGGATTGGCCATGTCTGAGAAACCCAAGAAAAAAACTGGGCCCACTGGGTTTCAACACTGCAGTGTGTGTGGGGAAGCCTTTGCTAAGGCTGATCCACACACCACCTGTGTTTATTGTCTGGGGTTTGACCACCTCGATTCAGAGTGCCAAATTTGTAACAATTTTCCCAAAGCTACCCTGGATAAGAGAGTAGGTAGACTGAAGGAAAGGGAGGCTGAGAAGTCCGCTGACCCAGATGGCCAGCCCGGTTCGGTTCTGACCGAACCAGAAGGAGTGCCCTCTGACTAGGGCGAAACCTCTTCGGCCAAAAGGAGAGCCGATTCTGAGGAGTCGGTTCTGGTTAAAAGGAAGAGAAGAGGTAAGTCATCTGGTTCGGATCCAGAAATTCATACTCCGACCGCTGATGAGATAGTCACAGCGATAAGAATAGTGCAGTCGCTAACTTTGGTTCCGGCCGAACCGGCACCATCTGGCAGGGGCTCGGTTCGGTCGGTTCCCCCGGTTCCAGATTACACTTCAGAAGAATTTTATGAACCGGAAGAGGAGGAGGGAGAGTATGAGGATGATGGTGGTGATTATGAAAGTCTGGATGGGCTTATTGACCCAGACATCTCCCCAGACAGACCTTCAGGTGTTTCTCCTCCTAGGCTTTCTGAGTCCCCTTCCCACTTTATGTTTTACAAAAAGTGGCTGAAACCCTCCAGCTTCCAATGGAAGAAACAGTAGAGGATCAGGAGGAGCCTGATTTTGTTGAAATGATGGACATCCCAGAGTCCAGGAGACTGTCTATTCCCCTCCAGAAATCTTTTGGGAAACAGACAATTAAAATTCTAAAGACTCCTAAATCCATACCTTCTGTGGACAGACGAATGGACAAGAGGTATACCCTTTCAGGCTCGGACATGGAGTTCCTTTCTCAGCAATGCAGCCATGTTGGGGTAGTGCAGGCTGCTGCCTGTGATAAGGCAAATATTCCCTTGGCATCACACCCCCCAGATAAGGACTCCAGGAGGATTGATGCCATAGCAAAGAAGTAGTACGTGGCAGCATCTTTGGGACTCAGGCAGGCTAACTATATGGCCTACACAGCTAGATACCAGAAGTCCAGATGGGACACTGTGCTAGCTCTGGCTAAACAGGCCCCTGACCAGCTTGCCAAGGAGCTGGAGCAGGTGGCTGCAGATGGGATTGAGGCATCCAAGGTTCAATTTCATGCTGCTGTGGACTCCAATGATGTTTCATCTAGAGTCATGGCTAAATCTGTGGCCCTTCGTAGGATGGCTTGGTTCAGATGTACTAGCCTATCACAGGATACCCAGGCTAAGGCCAAGGGTTTCCCTGTCATTGGTAATTCTGTTTGGGGAGCAGACAGAGAACTACATGAAAAAGACGGATGAGTACAGGACCACCTACAGCAGTGCTCAGGCCAAAGAAAGGCAAGCCACTCCTCAAAGGCAGCAGTCCAGGGGCAGGGGCAGGCCTTTTCAAAGGCCTTTTTACCAAGCCCAGGCCTCCTCTTCTTCCTATGCTCAGAGGGGGTTTTTCAGAGGGAGAGGCAGATGGGGAATGAGTAGGCCTGCTTCCACCCCTCAGCCTAAAGCCCCTGCCAAGCAGACATCCTGATGGGACTGCCCGGGCCGCTTCTCCAATACCTGTAGGGGGCAGGCTGGCTTACTTTGTCCAGGACTGGAAGTCTCTGACATCAGACAAGTGCGTCCTGGAAGTAGTAAGCAAGGGACTGGTTCTCAGCTTCAAAAAATTTCCCAAGATGAGAACCAGATCCTTTCCACCTGCAAATCCATCAGAGACCCTTGCCCTAGAGGCAGAGGTTTCTTCCCTCCTGGCTCTCAGAGCCATCGAGAGGGTTCCTACCCTACACAAGGGCAAAGGATTGTACTCCAGGTACTTCCTAACTCCCAAAAAACAGGAGAATGTCGGCCCATCCTGGATCTAAGATATCTGAACAAGCACCTTTTAAAACCAAAGTTCAAAATGGTGACTCTGGGAATAATTCTGCCCTCTCTAAGGCCAGGGGACTGGCTACCCTCCCTGGACCTCAAAGATGCCTATTTTCACATTCCCATCAGGTGCTCCCACAGAAAGTACCTCAGGTTTGAGTTGCCCTCAGGCCACTATCAGTTCAGAGCAATGCCCTTTGGCCTAACATCAGCCCCAAGGGTGTTCTCAAAATGCCTGGCAGTAGTGGTTGCTTTCCTAAGGAGAAAAAAGATCTCCATCTTTCCATACTTGGACGACTGGCTCATAGTGGGTCAGTCTCCAGACCAAGTCAAGTCACATCTGCAAATAACTCAGCAAGTGCTCACTTCCTTAGGATTATCCTCAACCTTCCAAAGTCAGTTCTCGAGCCAGTACAGCTCCTCACCTTCATAGGGGCGGAGCTGGATACAATAAGGGCAAGAGCCTTCCTTCCCCCGGACAGGGTAAGGACCCTTATGGAACTGGCCTCTTCATTCACCGTTCAGGTGTCTCGACCAGCAAGGCATTTCCTGCAGCTACTGGGCCACATGGCAGCCTCTACAGCAATTCACATATTGGGACTGTGTAATACAGTATGGTCTGCATGCCCATTGGCCCACGCAGTGGACCAATGGACATACAGCCATACTGTACGCTGTCAATCAGCGGGCGGCTTGTGGGTGGTGAGCTGCCACCCACTGCTGACCGAGGGGGGGGGCTGGGTGGTGGGTGTCAGGGAGGAGGGGGGTACCGTTGGACCACCAGGGTTTTAATTTCATTATTTGCCTGTGATCGGGTCCACTGGACCACCAGGCATTTAATTTCATCATTTGCCTACGATCGGGCAGGGGATCGGGTCCACTGGACCACCAGGGAATTCTATTTCATATTATGCCCGCGATCGGGCGGGGGGGGGCTGGTCCACTGGACCACCAGGGACTTTAATTGCATTTTATGCCCGTGATCAGGCAGGGGAGCAGGTCCACTGGACTACCAGGGATTTAATTATGATATGCCCACGATCGAGCGATGGGGTAGGGTCTACTGAACCACCAGGGATTAATTTATGATATGCCCGTGATCGGGCATTGGGGCGTGTTGCCCGCTGAGGGGCAGGGAGCGTCGGTCCTCCAGCTGCAGCCTGGCAGGGTGCCAGGCTCAAGTCGCCAGGGATCGGCACACCGCATGCAAATGGGGCCATAATGACATGCAAATGGCCCCATTTGCGTCTTGCATACATAATGGCCTCATTTGCATGCTCACATCTGAATATCGCTCTTGCTGCGCCTAGTGCAACTGCACTTGCGCTAGCATAGCCCCTTGCTGCTCACCTGCTACTTGCGCTGGCGCAGTGCCACTGCGCCATGCACAGTGCGGGTGCTCCCAGAGCCATATTCAGTGGTGCGGGGCCATGGTGCAGTGCCGTTGAATATCACCCAGCCCATGCCCTGGCCCATCCCAGTTGCGCTGTGCCCAGGCTTGCCCCCTGCCTGGCACAGTCTGAATATCCCACCCCTGGTATACAAAAAAATTAAGGTATCAGAAAGCTAAAAAGAGACGAACTTACAGAACCATGAAAAGGGAAAACAGCTTATATAACATCCATAAGTACAAACAGCAATTGAAAACAACAACAAAAATGATCAAAAATGAAAAAAGGGCTTTGGAATTTAAAATGGCACTCCTAAATGATGGTGGTAAATCATTCTTTTCAAACATAAGTAGTAAGTCAGTAGATAGAACTGTAGGCCCAATTAGGATCCAAGGTGAGGAAAAGTGTGAGCCAAAAGAAATGGCTGAAGCATTTAATGAATATTTTTGTTTCAGTTTTTGACATGACCTCAAAGCCTATTATACTAAACAGTACAAGTTGTAGCATTGACTGTACTGAGTTTTTAACTAGGGAGGACATCATGGAAAAATTAAACAAGCTTGACACTTCTAAATCTGCTGGCCCAGATAGACTGCACCCAAAACTTCTGAAAGAAGTTAGGTCATGGCTTCTTAACCCATTGCACACATTATACAACGTGCTACTAAAAACAAGTGAGGTACCCCTTAACTGGAGATCAGCCATTGTGGTCCCAGTATACAAGAAGGGAGGAAGGGCAGAATTAGGTAACTACAGGCCTGTAAGCTTAACATCGATTCCAGGGAAAATACTGGAATCACTTACAGTGTAAGAGACAAATTGGATACAGGGTTGAGTGACAGAGATATAGTTGATAATACCCAGCATGGGTTTAAGAAACAACGTTCATGTTTGACAAACATGTTAACCTTCTATAACAAAATTAGTGACCACTTAGATAACAATAAACCTACAGATGTGATTTATTTGGACTTGAAGAAAGCATTTGATAAAGTACCCCATGATGTACTGGTATACAAAATGATGCACCTTGGGATAAATATCAAAATAATAGAATGGGTTAAAAAATGGCTTTCTGAGAGAAAGCAAAGGGTTAGGATAAGAGGACACTTAACAGAAAATGATCAGGTCTCGAGTGGAGTGCCGCAAGGTTCGGTACTCAGGACAGCTTTGTTCCCCCATTTTATTTCTGATATGAATACAGACATCAGAAGTAATTGTATCAAGTTTGCAGATGACACTAAACTCAGTACAGAAGTGACTACAGACCAGCAAGCTGAACTATTACAGCAGGACTTAATAAGATTGGAAAGATGGGCTAGTAGAAATAAAATGGAATTCAATATTGATAAATGTATAGTTATTGCACTTAGATAGGTTTATAATGTCAATGGTCTGTTCCTAACCAAAAGTCTGGATTATTGTTGTATTAGTTTCTATGCTGTAATGTATGTTCATTCACCCTATGTAAGCCTTGCTGTACTGTACATATCAAAGCACTGGTTTTTCCCTCCCTCATGTAACTAATCCCGGGTTGCTCCTGAAAAATGGACCGCAATGTTCCAGTGGGCCTACCTGGTTACCAAAATTTAAATAAATAAATAAATGCATTTTGGGGCTAAAAAACAGTAGGTATAGATATATATTAAATAATACACAGTTAAAAATCAGAAAACTGCTTTCCACTCTGTCCTTACCCATCTCCAGACACTCCCCGACAGCGCTGACATCATTGACCTTGGGGACTTTAATATAAACTGGTTAGCTGAAGCATCGGCTCCCATTGGGGATGCTGCAGCCTCTCAAAACCTGTCCCAACTTCTGACCACTGCCACTAGAATCAACCAGAAGACTGGTACTGCCACCCTCCTTGATCTAGTGCTCACCAATGCACCACACAAAGCAACCCAGGTCAGGGTACTACCCAGTGCCCTGAAAGATCACTCCCCAGTGCTCTGTCACTGGTCATATGGTGTCAAAAAGCTCCCCCCAAAAAAACTATCCTCTAACACTGCCTCAAACCCAGCAAACTTCGATCCCTCGGACAGTGCCTCTTAGCTAATGACTGGTCCCTCATCAAAAACGCATTGAACATTGACTCTGCCCTGGACCATTTCGTCAACGCTTTCAACGCTGCCTGCAATCGGTATGCACCCCTAAGCAAACAAAGAGTTAAAGGGGTTGACACACCTTGGATATCACAAGCCCTGCTGGACCAGATGTGCAAACGTGACAATCTATGGCACATTGTGCTGGATACTGGTAAACCTACTGATAGGCAGTGCTACCAAGAAGCGCTCAATAAATGTACTTGGAGTATTTGTAAGGCAAAGGCTGAGTACTACCAAACCTTGCTCACTGCCACATGGGGCTCAGGCCGCAAGTTCTGGGACTCCCTCAAAGAGCTCAGTGGCAAAGCCTCCACTGCACCTCTCTCCCACCTCTGGGCCAATGGGTCTATCACCAGAGACCCTGCCCTGATTGCTAATACATTTAATGACTCCTTCTCTGACCTTACTGGTATCCCCCCCCCCAACTTCTTCTCCCCACCACCGCATTGCTCCCTCTCCACCCCCGCATTCCGCTTTAAAGCAATATCTCAGCATGAAGCTGCCCCTCTTCTACTCAAGACCCTCAGCAAATTATGTTTCAGCAGTGATACACTAGACCTTAAACTGCTTAGACTCACCTTCAATGAAGTTCTCCCCCCTCTCACCATGCTTCTGAACTGCTCCCTATCGCTGGGCCAGTTTCCCTCTAAATGGAAATCTGCCCTCATCACACCTATCCTTAAAACCAGTGATCACACCCTGCCTGGGAACTACCGCCCCATCTCAATCCTGCCTCCCCTCTCAAAAACCTTGGAGAAAATTGTGGCCACCCAGCTAACGGACTACCTCTCCAAATATAGCCTCTTGTGTCCTGAACAGCATGGCTTTCGCCATAACCACGGTACCACCACAGCCCTCTTGAAATTTACAAACGCCCTCCATACATCTCTGGACACTGGCCGCACTGCTGGTGCTGTTTTCATAGAAACTTTCTAAGGCGTTTGATACGGTGCACCATACACTGCTCCTGGATTCCCTCACACAAATAGGCCTGGCCTCAGAGACAACTGACTGGTTTGTCAGCTATCTGTCTGAGAGAACCCAGACAGTCAGAATTGCCCATACCCTGTCCTTCCCCCTCCAAGTCAGGTCAGGGGTCCCACAGGGCTGTATTCTTAACCCCCTACTTTTCTCCCTGTTCCTCAACTCCCTGCCCAAGACTTGCTCTGGGAAACTATTACTGTATGCAGATGATGCTGTCCTCTATAGCTCCCACACTGATCCCACAGCCCTCCACTAGGCGCTCCAGAAATCTTTCACGGAAGCTGAATCCTGGTTCATTCAACATAGGCTAGTCTTAAATTACTAAAAAACAAAATCCATGGTGTTTGCACACCCCCAAAACAAGAACATAGGACAACCCCTACTCATACTGAACTCCCTAAATGACCCCCTTGAGCAGGTTACCTCGTTCAAATACCTAGGTATCACCCTAGACTCTGGGCTCACCTACCATGACCACATCTGAATACTGAGCACCACTGTCAATGTGCGTATTGGTCTACTTCACCAGTACAAGCACTGCCTCCCACAAGAAGCTCTCCACCTAACTGTCTCTGCATCTATACCATCACTCATAGACTATGGAATCATCATCTATGGGGCAGCCGACAACACATACCTAAACAAAATTAGACTGGCCCTTAATAAGGCCTGTAGACTTGCTAGAGGCTGCACCAGACTCACACATACCTGCACCCTTTACACCTCAACCAACTGGCAAAACTTTGACGGGAGGCTCACATATCAGACCTGCCTCTTTGCTAAAAAAATAACAGCAGGGCTACTCCCACCTACTCTCTCCCCTCCTACTCCAGGCACCATTGTCCACCCGTCTCACTCGGCAATTGGCGACAGCCCACTTCAGGGTACCTCGCTGCAAGACCACTTTAAATCAAAAAACTTTTAGGTACCTGGCCCCTAGCTTGCTCAACTCACTCCCAAACTCCCTCCTCACAGAACCCAAACTTGGTCAGTTCAAGTCCCAACTAAGAGACCTAATCACTCATGACTCAGTCTGTAACTGCCCTTGATTTTGACCTCCCTCCCCCCCCCCTCCCCATGACTGTGGACTTAACTCTGGTCCAGCCGCCCCTGGGCGTACCTATATTTTGACAACAGACACCTCAGTGCAGCCTAGGCTTGCAAATAACCACCAGGGCATGGCTAGCGCCACCGCCCTGCAGTGTATGTTTTGTTACCTGCTACCGTCTGCACTATATACCAATGTTTGGCAGCACTTTGTAATTCTGTATCACCAGCTGCTTTACTGTGTTATCTGTAATCATTTTGTAACCATTTCTGTAATTATTGTGTCTAGTTGTTGCTATTGTACCTGATGTTTCTGTTTTCAGTGATGTGGAACCTTTGTAAACGAGTCTTTGACTCAAAGGTGTTATCCGATATCATCAATAAATAAATAAAGAACAGCTGAAAAAGATCTGGGAATTCTTTTAACCTGTCTTTTACAGATCATTGTATTGGGGTGGTAAATACAGCAAATAGGATTATTGGGGCAGTTAGGAGAACATTCACAACAAGACACAAATCATGCCTCCTGCCATTATACAGAAGTTTTGTTAGACCTTATATGGATTATTGCAGTCCTCTGTGGAGCCCATATCTGAGAAAGGATGTAGGTCTGCTGGAGAGGGTGCAGCGGAGATCAACTAAAATGATCTCTGGACTGGAACACCTGACATATGAGGAGAGATTATCAAGTTTAGGATTATATTCACTTGAGCAGAGAAGACAGTGAGATGACCTGCTACTTATGTATAAGATAAGCAAAGATGAGGAATTATTGGTTAGCCTTGACTTAGTGCCTACAAATAAGGATATAAATTTAAGATGCCATAATAAACAACTGAAACTAACCTACCCTAAGAGAAACTTAAGAAGAAACTTCTATACACAGAGAATTATTCCTTTGTGGAAATAACTTCCAGCTGAAGTAATAGCGTGAGAAGCCATAGAGGTTTTTAAAAAAAGACTGGACACCTATCTGCTATGTACATAATCTGGTATCATGTACCCCTAACGGGTAGACAAGTTCTATGGGCTATAAGCCTTCTACTTGCCTAAATAACTGAGTATAGTACCGAGGATAGAGCACACCCTGCACCTCCGGGGGATCACTGCACCCTTTCCCTCCGAATCTTAACCCTGGTCTTAAGCCTCTCAGGCTGTTACCCTCCCTTACTCTATCTCTGCCTACCTTCCTTGACAAAGCCCTCTCTGGCTGCTACGCTATCACTATCCTGCACTTAACAACATGACTGCATGCCTAAGCTTGTCACTCGTTATAAAAGTCTTTTTGTATGAAGAATTTTGCATACATGCACTTATGCACTTTTTGTATCCAGGACCTTTTCTGTATGAATTGTACTGTTGTGTTTGTGTCTATCTGACATGGAACCTTTGTAAAAGAACCACCTTGGCTCAAAAATATTATCTACATCTGAAATAAATAAATAAAAACACCCAGGGGCTGAATGCATGGGGCCGCTCACTGTGCCCCTGGGTGTGTGGGCATCTCAGTACTACCAACACCCATCTACATCTTATTGCTTACATATCCTAGTTTGAGAAGAACAAGTTACTCTCTGTAGTAACATGGTTTCTTCTCAGGGATCCCCACTATGGTTTCACTCTGTATCAGTCTCCATAGAGACAGATGCCCTGGAGACAGACCCTACTCTAAGAATGGAAGTTAGAATTTAGAATAGGCATTTGAGAAACTCTGCAGCCTCCTCCCACCCTGGCAGCTGTCAGAATGGAATGGCAGCTATTGAATCTAGCTAAAAGGCTACCAACACTGCATGTACATTTCATAACTGTTGAAAAACACTATAAAATCAAACATATAAATGTAAATATGTCAGTATGAAAAGAAAACAACTTACAATTGTAGAGAAAAAATCTTCAATAGTAATGCTCAAGTAACCTAAGTAAAACTATTTGATTTTTGTGAGAACCTATTTTTAGGTTCCGGAAGGGGAAGCAGGGTGGGAGAAGGAGTGGTGTTTGGGGCGCCACCACATTAAGGCCGTGTGCATACACTTGCTATACACAGGGCGAATGTACTGCTGTTTTTATATGTGTCGTCTTCTGCTGCCTGCCTCTCTATGTCACAATACAAGTTAGCACCCCCTGCCCCTGCAAGACAGGAGACACACCACGCTACTGCATGCCCCCCCATCAAAGCCATGACTGCCATGTGTGTTAACACAACCCTCCACCCTGCCAGCACAGGAAATGCACTGTGTTACTGCATCCCCCCTGCACTGCCACTTTGTGAATTAACACGACCCCACCCTCCTCTAGGCGGCACCAGAGGCACGCTGCGCTTACTTTCCATTTACCCTGCAAAATTCAGAGGGGAATGTTATGATTATTAGGTGCAGAAACAATACCGAGCAACACCCCAAAAATGTCTGGGACACAGTGGGTATACCTCGCAGAGCTTCCACTGTGGGTCAAAAGGAAAAGCAGTCTGAAATTAATAAGTAAATGAAAAAAGTTTACATCACATGTTGGGGAATAGCAGATTGAAATCAAGTTGCAGTAAGAGCTTGATTTGTATATTCACAGAGGGTGGCTTGAGTTGTTAGCATTTCATAATGCTTGCTGATCGTTTTCCAGCAAGGTATAATATGTCTGACAGCCACACAGCCGAGGTGTATGTGGAAGTGATGACTGGCATTCTGTTTAACCTGGCGCCAAAAGTACTTTTTTTTCCTGCTACGTGCAAATGTTTGAATGTTAATCTAACAGTTGTTTGTTTTAAAATGGGACATATTCTGAAACATCACATGAGGGTCACAGCAAAGTAAAATGTTTCAGTAGTGCTTATGGAGACTTCAGATTTATAAAGTGAATTCAAGAGATTTCCGTGTGTGTGTGTGTGTATGTGTAAGCCATTGGTTTAGGGACTGAATGCAAGAGTTTAAGGTAAAACCCAGAATCCATGATGTAGCCTCTGCTAAATTATTCTAAAATATAAGCTGCAACAAGGCTCCACAGAAATTTGTAGATAGGTAGATTTTAGCCTCTTATATTAAGATTCTTATGGGGAAGGGCAGTGTTAAAGTGCTTTTGGGGATTAGTTTAATATTGCTGACTGTTTACTGCGGTTTTATACTGTTTATAATATATGTAATGTTATGTTGAAGCTGTTTTAATCTTTTGTAAGGCACCTTGGTACTTGAAAGGTGCCATATAAATAAAATTGAATTGAATATGCGTGGCATTCCTTTTCATAGTCCCTTCTCTGATGAGCTCTGATGCTGGATAACTGCTTCTTAGGTCCCTTTATGCCCCTTGTTATGATTGTTAACCTCCACCTCCAGTCCCCACCCCTGCTCTACCTCCTCCTGGTTTGGTACCTTGGCCTGAGTAGTGTGTGTGTGCGTGTGTGTGTTTCCCAGCCACAACTGGCTACTGATTCCAATACACTACCAAGACTGTAATGTCCAGTGTAGGTGCTGCTATGTATAGCCAATAGCAGACTCCAGGATACAAACCACTTGTATGGTAAAAGAAAATCAAACAGGAAAAAAATACAAGGTTTTGAACTAAATGGAACCAGTCCAAGAAAAATACAGTGCACACCGTTAAAGAATCAGCAGTAGTTGTTTATTAAAATGCATGAACAGTCGCAATGGTTCGGTGTTTTGAGGTGCCTTGACTCTTAGCTCCCTAAGGAAGAAGCAGGGCACCTCAGACTGCAGGAGAGTTTTGTCTTATTGTGTTTTTTAATAAATTAGAACGCTGTTTCTCTAGCAGTGTGTACTGAGTTTGTCTTGGATTGGTCCCTTTCAGCTTAAACCCTTGTACTTTTTTTCCCTTCTGGATTCTCTTTTGCCATGCTGATTGATCCCTTAAAGAATAAAAATGTACAGTACCATACAGCCTGTTCTATTCTCACCATACTGCAACATCCTCAATGACTTACATACATACACACACACACACACATATATATCTATCTATCTATATATATATATCTATATATATAGATATATATATATAGATATATATATTAGAGGCAAAAAACTCAGTTTAATGCATTAGTTAGGGTTGTTCCACAGCGAAAGTGAGGAAATTACTGTTGGGTTGAAAACCCCTTGACCCCTCACCCACCCGCATTGGGGTCAGCATTGGATCGTCAGCCTAACTCTCACCCCATGACATGTGTAAAGCAGCAGAAGTATAGAGAATGGGGTGAGAGTTAGGACCCACGATCCCAATGCGCACCCCAATGCCGGTTGGGGTGTAGGGGTCCAAGGGGGTTTTCAACCCCAACAGTGAATTTCTCACTTTTGTTGCTGTGGAACAACCCTAACTAATGCATTAAACTGAGTTTTTGCTCTAATTTCCCTTCTTTTTGAGAATGATAACGAGAAATAGTGAATGTAATGCAGCGGCGGGAGCGCGGGGCCCAAAACATGATGTGTTGTGGCATACTAACAGGGACAGCAACACAAACAGAAATGCTAACAGTGGCGCACATGGTAACACAAGTACGAATGAGAACAGAAAGGGTAACGCACATGGTGGCGTACACGGGAATGGTCTGCCACGTGATGTGTTGTCACATAGTAACATGGTGCCTGCAAACAGAAATGTCAATGGGCATGGTGATGTAAAGTGAAACAGTAAGATAAACAGTACTGTAGACAGAAATGGCAAAAAATAACAGAAACACAAGCGCAAATGAAAACGCAAAGGATAACGCACATGGTGGCGCAGACGTCAATGGTAAGTGAACCGGGTACGGATCTGCAAGCGGAAAGGGCAACAGTAACAGTAATGTAAGCGCACAGGCTGGTTTTCCCCAAAACCTGCATTGAGAAAGACAGTGAGTACAAATAATGTATGCAAAATAATGAGTATCGGCGCAGAAAATGACATCTTGGAATACTAAATACATTATATCTCAGGAACCGTACGACGTAGAAAAAAAAATTAAAAGTCATATTATTTACAACTGTCCTGGCTAATTTGAATCTTAGCCCCATTAGGGGGCTAAAAATTCCTCCGACGAAAAGTCCGGTATCTCGTGCCGTTTCCGAATGCGGACCCTGGTGAGGCCGAGCCTGCCGTAATGTTATCCTATGGGAAAAAAGAAAAGTTCGAGTGCCATAACTTTGCCTCCCTGTAATGTTTTTTCACCAAACTACTGAAAGGCACATCTGTGGGCTGTTGGCTGTCTTCCCTCCAAATTTCAGGAAAAAAGACCAAACCGTTATTTTGCAGCAGGGCTCCAAATGATTTCTGTTAAGTGTCGGGCGCCGTAATGTTATCCTATGGGAAAAACGTCAATTTTGGAGTGCCGTAACTTTGCCGCCATGTGATATTTTTTCACCAAACTACTGAAAGGCACATCTGTGTATTGTTGGCTGTCTTCCCTCCAAATTTCAGGAAAAAAGACCAAACCGTTATTTTGCAGCAGGGTGCCAAAGGATTCCTATAATGCTTCAGGCGCCGTAATGTTATCCTATGGGAAAAACTGTCAAATTTGGAGTGCCATAACTTTGCCGCCGTGTAATATTTTTTCAATACAACACTGAAAGGCACATCTGTGAGATGTCGGCTGCGTTCCCTCCAAATTTCAGCCCAAAACTCCCAACGGTTATTTTGCAGTGCAGTGCCAAAGAATTGCTGTCATTTTCCCACAGACTAGAAAATTACTGTCGCAATTTGCGAAAGCTTTCGCAAAAATTTGCGACACTTTCGTGGAGCACGAAAGTAATTTGAGTAGTACTTTTTCCAGAAATTTGAAAAACATATTTCTGGAGTGTTTTACCACAAAATAAAGACATGGCAAGCATCCTCAGGGCCCGAATAGCTAAATACAAAAAGAATTACGTTGCTAGAGGGTCTCAAATTTAAATGCCAACCATTTTTCTGATCACCAACTGAAAAACAAAATGGCGGATTTGCAAAAGTAACAGGCCCATTTGCGAAAGTAAAAATGCATTTGCGACACTGTCGAACTTTTTGTTAACTTTTTCCCATTGACTTATAATGGGAAACTGTTTTTTGAATAACTTTTGAACCGTTTAATAATTTTTCACCAAATCTTCGAAAGGCACATCGGGGACCCCGCCTGCACGTTCCCTGAAGATTTCGGGACGGTCACGCAAACCGTACTACCTGTACGCGCGACCATAGAATTCCAGAAAAGCATAAACGCGCGCACAGATCATGCTTAATAACTCCGCTACCGTATATCCGATCAGTACGAAACTTGGCAGATCCCAAGGCCTATGGGTCTTGATCATACATTCCAAATTTCAGGCAAATCCATCAAACGGTTGCAAAGTTATTAAGGTGCAAAATTTTAGGTTTAACATGGAAATGGCTCCTGAACCCTAACTATGGTAGCACTACCGTGCTACCATAATATATACACACACACATACAAAATTGCCAGCAGAATTAGGCTAAATGGTCTACCTAGTCTGCTCGAATGTGCAGCTAGCACACTTTACTTCACAGCTGCCCCACCCCCTCCCTATCCCCTTCCTAAATACCACCCCCTCTCATCCTGTCCCATCCCCTCTTAAAACCTCCCACCATCATACATGGCACCACATCCTCCGGCAGAGCGTTCCAATCAACCACCACCCTCTCGGTGAAATAATGTCTTCTCATTCCTCTCCTGAATCTGTCCCTTCCAACCGAAGGCTATGTCTCCTCATGTCCCTCCCAATCCTTAACTTGAATATCTCTTCTGGATGAGTCTTGTTCATCCCTTTTACGTACTTGAATGTCTTAATCATATCTCCCCTATCCCTTCTGTCTTCTAAGAAAGACAAGTTCAGCTCCATCAGTCTGTCTTCATACGACTTATCCTGCAAACCCCAGATCATCTTAGTGGCCCTCCTCTATACCCCCTCCAGCAATCTCACATCCCTCTTCAAGTATGGATGCCAGAACTGCATGCAGTACTCCAGGTGTGGCCTGACCAGTGACTTGTAGAGTAGCAGAATGACCTCACTGCTTCTCGAGGAAATGCCCCTTGCAATATAACCCAGCATCATGTTTGTCTTTTCTGCTGCTCTCCTACACTACTCAGAATTGTTCATATCGCCTGTTACCACCACCCCTAGATCCTTTTCCTCCTCAGTGGTACATACCTGCACCCCTCCCAACTGATAACTCCTCTTGGGGCTCTTTGCCCCGAAGTGCATAACTTTGCACTTCTTTATATTGACTTATCTGCGAGTGATGTCATTGCACCTTACGTTATCTGTTTTTTTGCATCTTGGCCATATATCATTTATGTGTATTTCAGTTAAGAGTATTCCAGGAAAGGGAAAATTGTTTAACTAGGAAAGGCACACTAAGCCAAGGCTTATTTCTAGATACGGCCTGGGAGCACAAGGAAGTTAAGTGACTTGCTCAGGGTCCCACAGTATGCAAGCAGGGGCTGATGGGAATTAAACCCAGGTCTCCGGTTTGCAGCTCAGTGCCCACTACACTATACTGCCTCCTAGGAAGAGCATACTGAGCTGAAAGAAGGAGGCTGGGGACCAATATAAAGTTTAAGGAAGGCTTCCCTGGCCATTACTCTTTCCTTCATCGTAAATGGGGGTGTGGGGTTATAACTAATGACTCATACAGTATCTCACTCTTCATTTTAAATTGGTAGGCATTTGGCATGGATGAAGTTGAATTGCTGGAGCAAGGAAAGGTGGTAAAAACTAAAACAAGGAGGGTTCTAATCTACAGCCATACTGTGATAGAGTGAAACTGTAGTTAGGGTTCCCTGAGAAGAAATGGCATTACTACAGTGAGTATTTTTTTTCTAACCCTAAGAATCTCTCATGTATGGTTTCACTCTTTGCAGACTACAATATACAGCAGTGCCTTGGGAGGCTGGGTGCAGAACCTACTTTGGAAAAAGGTTCCTGAATACAGCAGTTCCAAAGCTGACATCCCTGCTGGAATGTTTGTCCAGACAATAGTGTTTTGTGAAAGTGGGTTCTGTTTTCCAGGTAGCTGCTTTGCAAGTGTCTAATAAGGGAATGCCCCATGAGGATGCCACAGAGCCAGAGGTGCCTTTGTGGAGTACGTCCTTTTCAGGGTGGCATTTTCCCAGCTGTTTCATAGCAAATCTGAATATGAGAGGCTATCCAGCGAGAGACAGACCTTTTGGAAGCTGATTTACCTTTGCTAACCTCACCAAACTGTAGATAAAAAAAAGCTGAGTGTTTTTGGATTTGACATATTTTTGTGTGGTCCGTATAGATGCTCAGACCTCGTGTCAAGCCAAGACTGTGCAATTTTTTTTCAGCTGAAATAGAATGATCTTCCTGGACTTAAAGTCTTTACCATTCATTCACACTAGTGGGACTATACCAGAGGTGCTAGGATCCAGCGTGAAACAAAAATCTTCAGGAGGGCCGGCACTGAGATTGGACTGCGCATGTGTGGCACTATGAGACTGGCTCATGCCATATAAGCTGTCTTGGCATCAACCCTCCAACTGCCTCATTTCCTTTTTTCCCGCCATCGAGTGCGCTTCAGTTCGACATCACTCGCCAGTGGGAGTCAAGTCTTTATGATTATACAAGAGCAGCTTTTTCATTCAGTTCATTTAGCTTAGTTTTGTAGTTTATTTTATTGTTTAAAAAGGAAAAACTTTTAACTGTCACAGCAATTCCATCAATGGAGTCGACCATGGACAGTGTTGGTGATGGTAGGGAGACTTCACTTTAAAGTTGTTCTGGCAGTAGGGCTGTGTCCAGTCCACTGCCCTTTTCGAAAAGGGGGTCCAACCATGGACAGTCTGGTGCTCGGAAGGGAGGACTGTCTTCCCTCAAGCACAAAAAGAAGCGGTTCCATTCCAGATCTATGTCGGGGACCCGGCACCGCTTGGCATTGAGCTCTTCTTCGTCCCGATGGTTGAAGAAGATGAGGTCACCCTCTGATGTGTCTTTGCGGTGGTCATCGGTAGCTAGGAGCGTTGGGCCCAACTTGACTCTGGGTTGGTCCCCGGTGGCCTCTGTTGCTGGTGACCACAACTCTCGGCTCTAGAGCCCCTCATTTTCCACCATTGGGACTCCCGGTGAGCAGTTCCATCATTGGGCTGCTCATATGGAGCAGTGGGTGCAACGTTTGTCTCATCTTCCTTGGGCGGTGACTCCAGCCTTGGATCCTTTGGGATTTGGAGCCATTGAGCCAGGGCCAGGGTGTTCGGGACAAGAGGTGTGGGCTCCACTTGCGGTGCTAGCATCCTCCTTGTTCACTTCTTGTGCCTACCCCCCTCAACTGTTGTCCACACAGGGTCCAGAACAGGTACCTAAACTTCTTCTCCCTTCTCTTTTAGGTCTGTCAGGACTTCTTGAAGGATGGTGCAGGTCTCTTTGGAGTTGGGTGTCCAATGGCTGGCCTCAGCACCGGCCTTGCATGTGATGCCAGTTCCCATGGCACTGTCCCTGGTGCCGCGGCGGCACCAGTGCCTCGGCCGACACCGAAGGCCTCGACGCCAATTGCAGCCTCGTCGATTCCTCATTTTTCCTGGCTCAAGCCTATTCTCTGTGACCCACCTGGCATGGAGAGAGACCTTGATGAATCTGATTCGGACATGCTCCTATCTGACAATGATGCTGATTACTCAGTTTTTGGACTGGAGAGCAAGCCTTCAATCTCTGCTGAAGCCCTAATGGAAGATCTTTCTTTCTCGTCTTTACTCAAGAATATGGGATCCACCTTGGCTTTATAAACTTCTTCGGTGGATCCAGGTAAGCTCTTACAGTTATGGTTTCTGCATGTTCCTGAAATCCCAGTGGATTTAACTCATCCGATTCCCCCTTCTTTCAGAACCATCTTGGAGATGATTTGGGACAAGCTGGCTATAATTCCCACGGTGTCTAAAGTCATCAATAGGAAATACACCCTGTGATGCTTGGCCAGCTGGTTATGATTATTGTATGCTGTTTGTAATATAAAAAAATAGTATGTGATTGTCTCACATAAGACAGCCTATGCTCCATGGGTGCCCCCACTCCAGGTTTCAGAGAAGCTACAGGATATATTAACCTGAAACCAGGAGGTAATTAAAAGACCAGAGAGACTTAATTAAGGGTCTCCTGTTTTTCTGTCTTAATTAGAACTGACCCAGCTGCCAGGATATAGGGCTCATAAAGTTTTAAGATTCCTATAGGAAGAACATGTTATACCAACCTGGTGTTGAAAGTTGTAAAACCCTTTGACGTGCTTTGGGAATAGGAACTACACCAGATCAAAGAGAATATTTTTAATTAAGGGGTCATATTTAGGAAGCAGAATTTTTGCTGATGTCACCTTATTTAATATACATCCTGATAGGACATCCTGTTTATATTTTTTTTATATTCTAAAAGGAGGAGCTAGATGACTCACAAAGGGGTGTGGTGAGACACAGTTTAAACTACAGTATACTGTACCTGAATTGTTTAGTTCTAGGGACATGGATATGTTGTTCATCCACACTTATTGGCAGGTTCCTTGCCACTTTAAATCTTGCCGGAAGGTCTTCAAGCTGGCTCCTCCCACACACTCAGGTGGTAAAACTCTCAGCTCCACCCCATGATGCCAGATCTTCCTTACCGCTTGGAAACTCAGGTTCCCTCCTTAACGCTCTGCGTTTAAGACTGGTTCCTAATTCTTCGAAAGTTCGAAATCAAAAAGTTTTTGCTAAAAAGACTTCGGTCTTCTTCTCCTCGCGGCTGCGATGGACAAATTGACTCCCGGTTTCCAGAGGTGCCCTTGCGGGCAGAAGATGTCTAGGATGGATCCGCACTCCACGTGCGTCTACTGCTTGGGCCTTGAGCATGACCCGCAGGCCTGCGACTTGTGCTCTTCTTTTTCGGCCTACGTCCTTGAAGACCGTGCTGCCCGATTACAACTGGGGCGCCCCGAGAAAAGAATTCCACCGGTGAAATCTAAAGAGGCCCGGTTGGCGGTGTCCGCGGCGGCAGGCTCGGCGGATCAGCTCGAGCAGATGATTGCCCTCGAAGAGAGAGGCTGGCGTGAACCGCTTCTACCTCGGCTGCCTGCTCTCTCTCGGTGCCTCGTACTCGGCTTCTTTTAAGGAGCTTTGTCTGACCCTCTCGACGAAAGGTGAGGGTCCAACTTCTTCGGGACCTTTTCCAGGTCCAAAAAGAGCAAAAGTAAGTCTCTCCGTCGATGCTCTTGGGAGCGGGAAAGATCCCCTCCTCTTCTTGTCGACAGTCGACTTCGGTCGACCCCTCAGCTTCGGCCACTGGCTTCACGGTGTCCCCGTCAGGCCAATTGGCCGAGACTCCCGTCGACGCGGTCGAGATTTTTCTCGACCCGTTAGACGGGTTGTCGGCTGGAGAAGCTGAGAATCCCCTCTCCCCGGTTCCCCCGGTGAGAGTTGAGGATCCCGTCGGCTCGTCTGTGCCTCCGGTTCCGGAGCCTTCGGTGGGATCGTCCGAGCCGAGGGGAGTGCCGATTTCTGACACTTCTCCTCGCCTTCCTCGGCCTAGTCGAGACTCTCGGTCTCGGTCTCGGACATCCTCGCGGTCCAACCGATCCCGCCACCATAGGCGGTCTCGGTCTCGGCACCGCGGCAAGCGGCGCCGCCGCTCTTCCTCTTCCTCGGACGAGGGGAGGCTTCGGCGCAAGTTGCGTCGGAGGTACGAGGAACTCATGTGGCAACAGCTCCTTTTGACCGGGAATAGGCCGACCCAGTCGTCTTCCCCGGCCATTAAGTGGCTGTCACCGGAGCGGCCGAAACAACCCCTCGTTGTAGCCGAGGAGCCTGTTCCCAGGCCGGTTGTTCGGCCAATTCCAGCTGCCCCACCGATTCTGGTGGAACCTCCGCCTCCACAGCCATTAGTTGGGGCTCCGACCAAAAATTCTCGGTCGGCCTTGGGTTTTGCCCATAGGCTGTCTGTCACCCTCACTCCCGATAAACCTCGGCAGGTGGAGGGTGGCTCAGGCCCGAGGCAGCTCTTTGAGGACTCTTCTGAGTCCGAGGATGGTTCCTCCCTCTTCTCCAAGCACATGGACTTGGAGTCCTCGGGAGGGCAGTCAGTGGATGATAGTCCTTCGTCCTTCTTAGGGTTGCTTCGGCTCATCTCGGAGTCCACCGGGATGAAGCTCGAACCCGTTTCTAAACGGGCCAGGTATCCCCTCACGGAGATTCTGGACCGAGGGGATTCCCCTACAGAGGCCTTTCCAGTGGCCGGAGCCATAGTGGGTCCGGCCTTGGAACTTTGGCAGCGTCCTGCTTCCTGCCCTGCGCCTCCGGCCAGAATGGCCAGGAAGTATGCAGTCCCTACCGGTTCCCTGTCCGGTTTTTCGGAACACCCCTCGGCCGAGGGGTTGGCTACTGACAGCGTTTTCCGGGCGTGCCGAACGCCAGGGATGTGACAAACCTCCCGACAAGGAATCCAAGAAATTGGATTATGCCGGGCGTAAAAGTCTATGCTGCGCTCCTCTCGGCCTTCGCCAGGCCAGTTCGCCGTCCTCATGGCACATTTTTCTCACGCCCTGTTGGGCTCCCTGGATGAGGTTGTCCCTCATCTTCCCGCTGGATCTGCAGACTACGGTCAGGCAGGTGCGGGACCAGGGCAGGGCAGTGGCCAAACAGCAGCTCCAGACTGCTTTAGACATCGGGGACTCATGTGCCAGGTCTGTGGCGGCCGCAGTGGCCATGCGTCGTCGGGCTTGGCTGAGGATATCCACCTTTACCTCGGATACCCAGCACAAGTTGGCAGATGTTCCCTTTTTGGGGACTGACCTCTTCGGCCCTGGGGTGGAAGGTCACCTGCAGAGGATCGAGAAGTCCAATGCTACCTTGGACTCGGTCTCTTCCGCTCAGAAGGACAAAGGCCGCAAGCCACAGCCTAAGCCCTTTCGTCCTTCTGCGCCCGCGGCGCGCCTGGCCCAGCAACGTCAGGGCCAGCAGGCTCGAGCTTGGCATCCCAAACCCAAGCTTACGGCTTCCTCCAACAGGAAGCAGGGAGGAAGGCCAGGAGGTTCCTCGGCCGGTCCCTCCTCCAAGCCTGCCCAGTGACGGGCTGAGGGGTGTCGCCCCCATCCCTGTCACCTCACCCCTGGTTCCCCCCTTGGGGGGACGGCTCAGACACTTCCTTTCCGCCTGGTCCGCTGTTACCACGGACAGGTGGGTACTGGAGGTGGTGGGAAAAGGCCTACCTCTAGAATTCGAGCAGGCCCCGCCCTTCAGAGCCGTCGCACCTCGGGGGGCCTCGGGGTCCGCAGCCTCACTGGCGGCTCGTCGAGCCGACATCGCCTCCTCCTCCAAAGGAGGTGATCACGGAGGTAGAGGACCCCTTTAGACCCGGGGTTCGTGTCCAGGTATTTCCTGGTTCCGAAATAGATGGGGGGCTGGCGCACCATTCTCGACCTACACAACCTGAACAAGTTCCTAAGGTCTCAGACCATCAGGATGGTCACTCTGGCGCAGATAATACCATCTCTGGAACACGGCGTGTGGTTCTGCTCTCTGGACCTACAGGACGCGTTCTTTCACGTCTCTATCCGTCCGTCACATCGGAGATTCCTCCGCTTTCGAGCGGAGGGATCCCTCTTCGAGTTCCAAGCCATGCCCTTCGGCTTATCTCCAGCTCCCAGGGTCTTCACCAAATGCATGGCAGTGGTGACAGCATTCCTGCGGCGCCGAGGGGTCCGGGTGTACCCTTACCTGGATGATTGGCTGATAGCAGCCCCCTCCAGATGGGAGGTGGAGCGGTCCAGAGATCTGGCCCTCCAGGTTTGCTCTCAAGTCGGCCTTCTCATCAACGAGGCCAAGTCAGAACTCGAGCCGAAGCAGGTGATCCTGTTCATCGGGGCAGAGCTCGACTCTCTTCGAGCCAGAGCACGGCTCCCGGCGGACAGGGCCGAGGTTCTTACCTCCTTTGCCCAATCATTTCTGGTTGGGCAATCGCGCCCTGCCCGGGACTTCCTGTGCCTCCTGGGTCTCATGGCGGCCTGTACCAGCGTGGTCCGTTGGGCACGCTGGCACATGCGCCCCCTTCAGTGGGGACTGGCCAGCCAGTGGTCACAATGCTGCGATCCATTGGACCAGCTAGTGATAGTGACCCAGGAGATGTGGAACGCTCTCCAGTGGTGGACTGTTCCATCCCATCTGCAGGAGGGCATCCTGTTTGTCCGCCCCGAGCCGACGGTCTCTCTATCGACCGATGCCTCTCTGATGGGTTGGGGTGCCCATCTGGGGGAACACTGAGTGCACGGCCGCTGGTCCCCGTGGGAGTCCCGATGCCACATCAACCTGCTGGAGCTCCGAGTGGTCCGCCTAGCTCTCACCGCCTTTGCTCCGTTTCTCCGGGGTCAAGTGGTCCGAGTCCAGATGGACAATACCACGACCATGTACTACCTGAACCGCCAGGGCGGGATGCGCTCCATCCTTCTATGCAAGGAAGCTCTCCGCATTTGGTCTCTCATGTGCAGCCTGGAGGCGGATCTCCTAGCCATTCATGTGGCAGGAGCCTCCAACACCCTGGCCAATGCCCTGAGCCGGATAGGGGCTGCATCTCACGAGTGGTCTCTCCTGCCGGAGGTAGTACAAGATCTGTTCTCCCACTGGGGCTCACCTCAGGTGGACCTGTTTGCCTCCAGGGAGAACGCGAAGCTGAGGCTGTTTCATGCCCGCCCCCCTCAGCAGGGCTCGCTGCAGGGGGATGCCTTCTCGAGGCTGTGGACCCCGGGCCTCTTTTACGCCTTTCCCCCATTTCCCTTGATTCACAAGGTGCTTCTCAAGGCGAGGAGGGACAAGGCGCAGGTGATTCTGATAGCCCCAGACTGGCCCCGCCAGTTCTGGTACCCAGATCTCCTCAGCCTCAGCTCCAGGCTCCCGAGGCAGCTTCCAGCTCGCCCGGACCTGCTCTCAGTCAATCAGGGGAAGGTGTTCCATCCGGACCTTCAATCCCTGCACCTGACGGCCTGGTTCCTGAGCGGCTAGAGTTCCAGGCCTTGGGTCTTTCCGACGAGGTCCTCAATGTTGTTGAGGCGTCCCGTAAGGAGTCGACCAGAAAATGCTACGCCTTCAAATGGAAGAGATTCTCCATTTGGTGTCAGGGCAAGGGCTTGGACCCTTCCTCCTGTTCTGTGGCAAGCATTTGGTCCCTTTCTAGTCAAGGGCTTAGGTCGACGACCCTAAAGGTGCACCTGGCAGCCATCTCTGCTTACCGGGCGCAGGCCGGGGAGCAGTCGGTGGCGCAGGAAAAGGTGGTCGGGCGCTTTTTCAAAGGCCTTGATCACATTTCCCTCCGTGAGAGAACCTCCACCTCCATGGATTTACTGCTGGTACTTGGCAAAGCTCTGGGCGGCTTATTCAACCAATGCACAGGTGTGATCTCTCTCACCTGTCGTGGAAGACCGGCTCTTGGTGGCTATCACGCCAGCCAGAAGGATGGGAGAGCTCCAGGCGCTCTGCATCGAGTCTCCTTACCTGGTCTTCCACAGGGACAAGGTTGTCCTGCGCCCCTACCCAAAATTCCTTCCGAAGGTGGTGTCGGAGTTTCACCTTAACCAGGTGTTGACTTTCCCGGTGTTCTACCCCAATCACACCTCGGAGGCCGAATACAGGCTCCATACTTTGGACCCTAGAAGGGCGCTCGCTTATTATAAGGAGCGCACGGCTGAAATTCGGGGAGAGGTTCGCCAGCTGTTTGTCACCTACGCTGAAGCCGCACCTGGCAGACCTGCAGCCAAGCGGACGATAGGCAGGTGGGTCACCTCCTGCATAGATCTCTGCTATAAGTTGGCGGGCGTGGAGCCTCCCAGAGGGATAAGAGCTCATTCTACCCGTCATACTGCTGCATCGGTGGCTGCTTCCAGGGACGTCCCTATCCAGGAAATCTGCAGGGCTGCTACCTGGAAGTCAGCACACACCTTTATTACCCATTACCACATCGACCTTGAGTCATGCCGGGATGCTGGTTTTGGGGCCTCGGTTCTCCAGTCTTTATTCCCTAAGTAGGGGGTGTGTGCTTTGCCTCCCTCCTCCCGGAGAACTGCTAGGAGTCTGCCAATAAGTGTGGATGAACAACTTATCCATGTCCCTAGAAATACAGGTTCCTCACCTGTAACAGGAGTTCTAGGAATGGTATATGTTGTTCATCCACACGACCCACCCGACCTCCCCGGCTTCGACGCACAACCTGAGCTTCCAGCGGGCCAGATCTGGCGTCATGGGCCGGAGCCGAGAGTTTTACCACCCGGGTGGGTGGGAGGAGCCAGCTTGAAGACCTTCCGGCAAGATTTAAAGCGGCAAGGAACCTGCCAATAAGTGTGGATGAACAACATATACCATTCCTAAAACTCCTGTTACAGGTGAGTAACCTGTATATATTCCATCTCGGGACTCTAGAAAGACACACAGCTCTGATTTTTTTTTTCAAATTGTTTAACCAGGTGAAACACACTAAGCTGAAAGCTTGTTTACAGGTGCAACCTGGGAGCACAAGGAAGTTAAATGACTTGCTCAGGGTTACACAGTGTGCAAGTTGGGACTGTGGGATTCAAATCCAGGTCTCCAGCTTTGCAGCTCAGAGCCTTAAACCACTGCGCTATACTGCACTTAAAGAGGTAATACATTAGATAGAAAAGATCTAAACTGTGTGTTGGTAGGAGTTTGTCTGTAGTTTTCTTTTCTTTTAAGTGATTGTATGCTCTTTGATATATTGTTCTGTGTTTACATTTTTCATATTTTTATCATCTTTTAGTAAAATACCTTCTATTTGAAATACTGCCTGGGTGTCTCTCAGTTCTTTTTGCATGTGACATATAGAAGATTAAGTCTGACAAAAACTGTTCAAAAGCTTGATGGTGTTACTAAACTGGGAAAAGGTAAGAATATACCTAAGGTCTTTTATAGAGTTTTAATGGTTCATTTTGGAAGCCTGGCTTGGTGCCGCTGGCGAAAGATTGTACTGCAATCCCCTGAAGAGGGTATGTATCTGAGCCTGTACATTGGGTACGCTAGCATAAGGTTCACAGTTGAAATCCCCCCAGAACTTGAGACTAAAGGTGATTTAGACCCTGTCTGTTACCTGTTCACATTACTGCACTCAGAGTTTGGCACTGTGGAAGCAGAGGGCCTGACCTGCTGAGTGTGTTTGTGACATGCCCCACCCAAGGATAGACCTATCCTGTCTTCGCAGGCTTTTGCGGATGCTTTAGTTGTGCTTGCTGAGAATGACAAGGTCGTCCTTCCTCAGGAGTCTTCCACTCGACCTGTCAACAAGGAGTCTCGCAAGATCGACACTCTGGAAAGCAGATGTTCGCAGCTGCAACCTTGAGTATGCGTATTGCTAGCTACCAAGGTAATTTCTCACAGTATGAGTATACTCTGTGGCACTCACTTAAGGCCTTGGCCAAGAAGCTCCTGGAATCTGACGTCACCTTAGAGCTATTACAGATCATAACCAGAGGCATAGAATCCAATAACCAGCAGCTGAAGACTGCAATGGATGCCTATGATACTGCTTCTAGGGCTGTGGCAGCAGGGATTTGTATACGGCATCATTCCTGGCTCAGGACAAAAGGTTTTCCAGCTGATGACCAACAAAGGGTTATGAATGTCCCCTTCGATGGTGCCTACTTCTTCGGTTCTCAAGTAGAGCAAGTGCTAAAGACCACAGAGATGACTAGAACTGCCCTGAAAACAGCCAGGCCGGCGCCCCCCGCCCCTGAGAAAAATTGGAACCACTGACAGTTTCACAGCTGACAGTCCTTTCAAGGTAAAGTTTGAGGAAATTGTAATAAAAACACAGCTCCCCAACTTCAAAAGAAAGTGCAGCAAAAGGCACAGGGCCCAAAGGCACCTAGCGCTAGTATCTAAGAATTCGTACCAGGACCCACCTCCGTTGCCTGAAGGGGACTCTTCCTCAGCAATGGGAGGTCATCTGCCTTTTTTTTTATGAGCAGTTAAAGCAAGTCACATCAGACAAGTGGGTCCTCAGAATTGTCAGGGAGGGCTACTCCTTCAATCTTGTGGACACCCCTCCAGACATTCCACCGAAATGGCAGTCCAACCTGTCTGCTGCTCAGTCAGACCTTCTTGCTGCTGAGATCCAGGGTCTTTTAAAAAAACAGGGCAATAGAAGTCATTCCCCTCGCAAAGAGGAACATCGGATTCTACTCCCATTACTTTCTGATTCCAAAGAAAACAGGCAGGATGCGCACGATTCTCGACCTCAGAAAGTTAAACAAGTATCTTTTCAGGGAGAAATTCAAGATGGTCTCCCTGGGAACACTACTTCCATTGATTCATCAGTTAGACTGGCTTGTGTCCCTCGACATGCAGGATGCTTACCAACATGTCCCAGTGCACTCAAATCACCACAAATACCTCCACTTTTTGATTCTGGGTCAGCACTACCAGTTCTGAGTGTTGCCCTTTGGGCTGTCCTCGGCACCTCGAGTCTATACAAAATGCTTTGCAGTGCTTGCAGCACACCTCAGAAAGCTAGGTATTCAAGTCTTCCCGTATCTGGATGACTGGCTCCTGGCAAGCCTCTCCGCAGAAGGGACAAGGAAGGTGGTGGCCGAAGCCTCCTAGTTCCTCACGTTCATGGGAGTCCTCTTCAACCTAGAGAAGTCTCAACTTCAGCCTTCTCAGTAGCTCCTCTTCATAGGAGCTCTACTGGATACCACCAGGTGAGAGCATTCCTTCCAGAGGACAGGAAGGACTCTATTCTCCAGAAGACCTGCTTCATCAGGAAGAACACAACGGTTCGAGCCATTGTAATGCAGTGGATGTTGGGCCTCATGGCATCATCTGTTTTCACGGTACCCCTGGTACAATTGCACTTGAGGACCTCTCAATAGATGCTCAGTGCACAGTGGTCTCTGACCATGCACCCGCAGTCCTTTCACATAAGGGTGACACAGCCTCTGGCATGATCTCTTCTGTGGTGGACGCAGGAAACCAACCTGCAACAGGGTCTTCCCTTTGCCCCACCAGAGCTGCAGATCACTGTCACCACAGATGCTTCCCTGGTGGGCTGGGGGGCTCACTGTCAGGACCTCTACACTCAGGGAGAGTGGAACCAGGACGAGTCTCACCTTCACATAACTGTTCTGGAGATGAGGGCGATTCTGTACGTTGTCCGAGCCCTGAGGGATGTCCTCTGTCAGAAAGTAATTCTACTTCAGGCAGACAACAAGGCTGTAATGTATTACATCAACAAGCAGGGCAGAGCACACTCCTACCCCCAATGCAGGGAGGCGATGAGAGTGTGTGAATGGTGTCTCGAGAATGAGGCATCCATCCAGGCAATTTACATCCTGGGAGTCCAGAACAACCTAGCAGACCACCTTAACATTTAATGAATGGGGCTCTCCAGACCTGGACCTTTTTGCATCCCCACTCAATGCAAAACTACCTCGATTCTGCTACAGAAATCTAGAACCTGGCGTTTTCTGTCAGGATGCATTCAGACTGTGGTGGACAAGACGTTTTCTGTATGCATTTCCTCCTCTTCCATTGGTTCAGAGGGTGCTCCTCAAATTGGAGGCACAAAGGAGCAGGATGATTCTAATCTCCCCATACTGGCCTTGACAGATATGGTTCCCGCTGATCAACAGATTGTCAGATGTTCCTCTGAAGCAACTGCCTGTATGAATGGACCTCCTGACACAGGGACCCCGGTTTGTCCCAGCCTGCACTCACTCCATCTCCATGCCTGACTCCTGAGGAGACAGAAGCAAGTAGGTTCAAGGTTTCCCAGAGGATCTCAGAATTCCTGTTAGCAGCTCGTAAACCTTCCATTAGAAAGACTTACACAGCAAAGTGGAAATGTTTCTTAATTTGGTGTGCGAAGTCTCGCCTGGACCCTTTCTGTTGCCCACCAAACAAAGTGTTGGAGTATCTTCTAGACCTGTCGAATGCAGGGCTGCACTGTTCCACAGTAAAGGTGCACCTCTGCGTGATTTCTGACTACCATGAGCCAGTGCATAACCTGGCGCTGGCTCAGCTTCCTCTGGACAAAAGATTCCTTAAGGCATCCTTCACACCAGACCCCCAGTCAGAAGACCGGTGGCTGCATGGGATATTAACCTCATGCTAGATATGCTCACGCACAAGCCGTTTGAAACTCTAGCCACTTGTGATTTGAAGTTTCTGACCTAGAAGACTGCCTTCCTGGTGGTCATTACTTCCTCCGTAAGGTCTCTGAGATCCACACGTTGGTCACAGACCATCCATACATGGAGGATAAGGTAGTTCTTTGCACTCACCCTAGGTTTCTTCCAAAGGTGGTTTCGGAATTTCATCTTAACCAACCATTGCTGCTTCTGACTTACTTCACCAGCTTCCAGAATGAAGGTGAACGCACCCTTCACTTTTGGGATGTGAAAAGAGCTTTTCGGTTCTACATTGACAGAACTAAGCAGATCTGCCACTCTAGACAGCTCTTCGTGTCCTTCAGTGCAACCCGGCTGGGTCAACCTGTCTCCATCCGATGCATTTCTCTGTGGCTAGTAGCCTGTCTCTGACACTGCTACTCAATGGCGCAGGTCAAGCTGGAAGGCCGGGTTTACGCCCACTCTACTAGAGCAGTTGCGGCTTCCCTGGCAGAGATTCATAACATACCCATTGCAGACACCTGCAGAGTGGCTACTTGGAGTTCAGTGCACACCTTCATAAAGCACTATGCTTTCGACGTTCATGCCAGACAGCACACATCCTTCAGCATATCAGTCCTTAATGGACTTCTGTCTTGAGCGAGCTCAGTCTCTTGCTGCCCTGCTTGGGGGGGGGGTGAGTTTTTAACTCGGTACTCTTTCACTAGTGTGAGTGAATGGTGAAGACTTTTACTCCAGGAAGATATAGAAATTATGTACCTACCATAATTCTTGATCTTCTTGGACAAAGTCTTTACCATTCATTCACACGCCCACCCATCCACCATCCCCTGGGCTCACTCATTCTGTTTTTGGTCTTCACTCCCTTGTTGGTTGGGCAGTGAAGACATTGTGTTGACTCTTCTTACATGGGTCATCTGGGCTACCTTATGCTCAGATTAGGTTGGGTTTTCCTAGGTTAGTTTACGCTGCACCTCCTCGGTCAAAAAAGTACTGAGGTGGTTGGAGGGTTAACACTGAGACAGCCTATACAGCGCAAGCCAGTCTCATGGTACTGCACATGTGCAGTCCTATCTCGGTGTTGGCCCTGCTGAAGATTTTTGGCACCTGCTGGGTCCTTGCACCTGCAGCGTAGTCCCACTAATTTGAATGAATGATGAAGACTTCATCCAAGAAGATCAAGAATTACAGTAGGTGCATAATTTCCATTTCTGGGTAAAGCACTGGAAGTATTACTAACTGGTTCAGGTGAAATTCAGATACTGTACCACCTTAGGTGGGAAGTTCTTTTTGATTCTAAAGACTACCTTATCCTGTGTAAGATTATTCAATTTGGCTCTGTGTAAAGGGCTTGCAGCTCACTCACCCTCCTAGCAGAGCTCATGGCAATCAGGAATATGGTTTTCCATGTGACATACATTAGGTCAGCATTGTCTTGAATGGAACCTCCATAAGTTGGGGAAAGACAGACATTGAGATCTCATGATGGGGCTGGGTCCCCTACCAGTGGGTGCAAGTGACTGAGGCCTTTAAAAAAGGTTTTTAAAACTGGGTTGAGAAGCCAGTGACTTTCCCTTACCTGCTGATATGTAGGCTAACATTGCTGTTCAGTGCACCATCAGTGTTGATGGCCTTAGGTCTAATGACTGTAAGTATACCAAGTATCCCAAGACTATAGGCAGCCCTGTCTCTATTGAGATCATTCTTTTGGGAGTACACCAGTAAGAAAAATCTTTTCCATTTAGAACAGAATATTTTCCTTTTTGCTGGTTACCTTGAAACTGTAAGCACCTTCAGAACTTCATCTGAGAAATTTAAACTAGAATAGTCTAGCTCCACAAGAACCATGCCATCAAGCATAGTGTTTTGAGGTTTGGAAATGCTATCCTGCCCTAAGATATGGTCAGCAGATTGTGACTCAGTGGCAGACCGATTGGAGGTTTGCTGGGCTTGGTTAGCAGAACTGAATACCAGTTCTCTCTGGCCCAGTCTGGAGCTATTAAGATCATTGTTGCAGATATCCTCCTGAGTTTCAGGAAGACTTTTTGGATGAATAGAAATGGTGGGAAGGCATACAGGAACTTTCCTGTCCAGTCCAAGACCATGGCATCCTCTGGGACTTTCCCTCTGGCTGGTGGTCTGCAACAAAAATGTGGAAGCTGACAATTTTCCCAAGAAGCAAACAGTTCTATCTTAGAAATGCCCCACCTTCTGAACACTGTTCCTAGTGTGACCATGCTGAATTTTACTTTCTTCATATGCTTGTTTAGATACCTGGGATCTAAAATGGGTTGCCACTCCCAATGTTTCTTGTGGGTGAGGAAGTACCTTGAGAATAGGTCATTGCCCAACTGAGAAGCAAGGAGGCAAGGACCTTTTCTACAGTTGTTGCTGTCAGTAATTTTACTTCCAGTATAGCATAATTCTTTCTGTGGGAAAGTGTGCTGAAAAATGTTTGTGTTTTTGCAGTCTTGGGAATATTTTGAACTGCAGATAGTCCATGGCCCACTACCTCCAAAACCCATTTGTCTGAGGGAATATTTATCAAGTCACAAAGGCAATGAGCCAGTCCACCCCCGCACTGCCACTTGCAATGGATGGGTGATCTGGGTGGAATTGTCAGGGATTTTGCTTTGGCTGGTACTTGGTTGTGCAATCTAGCTTGCCTGCAGAATTTGAGAGCCTTTTCACAATCGAAGTGTGAGGAGTTTGCGCGAGTCTTTGCTGATAAGGTTGCCACCATCAGGTCGGAGATACGACCAGTGCCTTCTGTTGAGTGTTGCAACTGTCGGTGGGAGAGCACAGACACCCAGGCTGTCTGGGCTGATTTCAGCCAGCTGATGAACACTGATATCGTGAAGATTGTCCGGGGCTTGTGGATGACTTGCTGAAGTTTGGATTCAGGTCCAACTCATCTCCTTGTGGAGTGCTTGGATGTCACCAGCCCAGTACTAGCTGAGATTGTCTGGTTCTCGTTGGAGAAGGGTGTGTTCCTGTACCCTTTGAAGGAGGCAGTGGTGTCACCTCTTCTTAAAAAACCTTCCCCTCGACCCAGACTGTCTCACTAACTACAGGCCAGTCTCTATCCTGCCTTTTTAGGCAACGTTATTAAGAAGGTAGTCACGCTGCAGCTTGAAGACCATCTTACCACCCACATGGTCTATGATCCACTCCAGTCCAGATTCTGGAAGAGGCATAGTACTGAGACTGCTCTTGTCCAGGTGCTAAATGGCCTCCTGATGGTGAGAGATTGGAAGAGCCACTCAGTCTTGGTTCTCCTAGATCTCTCAGTGGCATTTAACACCATGGATCATGGGGGCACTTTTAGAGTGCCTGCAGTTGATCTCTGGACTGTAAGGAACGGTTTTCAGATGGTTCCACTCTTTCCTCACTGGCAGGTCTCAAAGAGTGGTGTCAGGAATCTTTTCTTCAGCCCCTCTTCCACTGTCATGTGGGGTACCACAGGGCTCTGTTTTGTCCCCCATGTTGTTTGCGGTGTACATGCTGCCCTTGGGAGGCATCATAAGGAAGTATGGGCTGAGTTTTCACTCCTATACAGATGACACTCAGCTGTACTTGTCCTTTGTACCCGAGCAAGGTGATGCTATCTCGGTCTTCAACAACTGCCTTACTGAGATCCAGGACTGGATGAGTGCCAGCTGGTTGAGATTGAACCCGGAGAGGACCGAGGTGCTGGTCGTGGACCCAAGTCATATGGTAGAGAGGCCTCCTCCTGATTGTCCTTCTGGTATCATACTCAGGGGCAACCAACTGAAGACTTCTGAACAGGTGCATAACCTGGGTGTTGTTCTTGACTCCGAACTGACACTTAAGGCTCAGGTGTCAGCCGTTGTCAAGACCTCGTTTTACTACCTGAGGAACCTCACCTGGGGTGAAACACCTTTTTCCACCTGAAGGCCTTCCTATATTGGTCCATGTCTTTGTGTCCTCCTGCCTTGACTATTGCAATGCTCTCTACCTAGGGCTTCCAGGGGTGAGATCCGCCACCTGCAACTGGTGCAGAATGCAGCAGCCAGGCTATTGACTGGCTCATCAAGAGCCAGTCATATTATGCCCATGCTTGGTGGACTGCAATGGCTGCCGGTGAGGTGTAGAATCACCTTCAAGGTCGCTTTGCTGACCTACAGTATAAGGCCCTACACGAACAGGGACTGCACTATTTGCAAGACCTCCTTTTGTCCCTACCACCCCCTCTGACCGCTCTGTTCCACCAACGAGGGATTGCTGGAGGTTCCCAGGGTCTGTTTGAAGACTTCTGGGGCCAGAGCTTTTGTATTCATGGCCCCGACCCCGTGGAACTCTCTACCTTGTCGGGTGAGAGAGTGCCTGTCCACTGAATCCTTCAAGTCTTCATTAAAGACATATTTATTTGAGCTGGCGTACCCTGATCTTTTCTGAATTTTATTGTCAATTTTATGGAACAGTTTTGATTATAATTTTAATTGGATTAGTTTTAGAAATTTGTACAGGCACTTTGGTTCTTGAAAAGTGCCTTTATATAAATGAAGCTTGACTTGACTTGGTTGCTGGTGCTGCAGCAGCAGTATGCTTTGCACCCCTTCTTCCCCTGCCCCTGTAGTATTTCCTTCGTGGCTGATAGTCATAGGGGGCATATGGGATATAGAACTGGAAGGTAACCTCTGCCTCTGCCTCTTCTTCCATAGGGCCTGTAGGAGGTTGAAAGCTTTTCCTTCTCATTACTACTCTTGTAAGTTGTCTTGAATTCATCCACTTTTTTCATATACTGTATGCCTCTGTTTTGTCATGAAAAAGTGAATTTTCTTCAAAGGAGAAATCCATGGCTTTGGTTTGGGTACCCTGAGAAACGGTGGTAGTACTTAAGCAGGAGAATCTTAAAGAGCATCTGCATCTGACACATTAGGGGCAGCAACTCATGGTAAGGAGCTGCCTGCCCAAGGACCTAACTGACCCCTACAAAAAAATTCTTTTAACTACTCATTATTGTTATATTTACCTAAGAAGAACTGCACTGTCTCTTCCGTATTCAAAGCCAGCCCCTGAGCACCAGCTGCAGCCCTGCCCAGAAACCGTGTTTTGATGATGCCAAGTAGGGAAGGCTGCACAGATATAGATAGTGTTATAATGTTACTGAGGAGTGGTAGTTTTTCAGACATTTTACTCATTACTTGCACTTAACATGTTAAAGGGGAGTAGTATAGGTGATACTACACCCTTAACATGTATAAGTGCCTGTAATAAATAAAAGGTACAAGTAAAGGCTGCTGCTGCCCCCAACAACATTATAGTTTTATCTATAGTGGGTGCTCGGTGGCTGCCATTGAATTCGGAAGGGGCATCGCAGTTCTTCTTAGGTAAATATAACACTAATGACTGTCTAAAAAGTTATTTTTGGGGCTCAGTTAGGACCTGGGGCAGACAGCTTCTTGTCATGAGTTGCCTGCTCCAAGGAAAAATATGTACCAGGAGCTCTTTAAGGACACTGCATGAGGTAGAAATCTAGCTTCCGTGTCATTAGTACCCACAGCAGTATGGAAATGGTATTTAGTGGCATCCAGGGCTGACTTTGCAGTGGAATCCAAGTCCTGAACCAGGTCACAGTTTGCTCTATCAGCAAGTGCCAGAATTGTATTCCACAATGTGTCCTGGTACTGTGTTATATATGCTAAATAACCTGCCTGCCTAATGAGCAGGGAATAGTATGTATAAACTTCATTTGCCATAGCATCCAACTTTTTGGAGTCTTTTTCTTGAGGCTATACTGAGAGTGTGGCTCTTGTGCTGTCACAAGCAGCAGTCTGGACTACACCTTGATGATCAGTGTGGGCATACAGGCATTTTACCTCCTGTTTTTCCACCTGGCACTTTACTGTAGATCAATCTTTTTGTTGCTGGCCACAGCTGAAGTAAGTGCTGACATAATTTTTAATAGTGCCTTCTTAAGGGACTTGTGTATGGGGATTAGCAACCTCCTTGAGGGAGCAATACCAATATTATCCATAAAGTCAGCATCCTCTTCATCCTCCTCAGTTTCCTGAGGGTGGATGTTTGGAGTATCCAGCATATGTCTGACAAATGAGGAAAATGAAGCATACTTCTCATTATACCCTGGATGAGAGCCACAATCTTGCAAAGGTAAACCCTCTGATTCCATGGCATCACCTTCCTCCTCTTGTACATAGTACTCTTCATCCTCCATAGGCAGATAGGCTGGGACCTAAGCCTGGGTTGGGGGGTGGCATTCATATTAATAAAATTTCCTATAGCCTGGATGGCTTGGAAAAATTACCACATTTATGATATGTCCTCTGATGAGTGCATTTTTTCTTTATCGTCTTCTTGCTCCTTTCTCCATTCAGGAGGAGTGGCAGTGACATTTTTTCTTCTACTTTATTTTTAGCAGGCACTGTTTCTAGTGTCTGCTCAGAGGCTGTTTTTTTTATAATTTTGCCATCAACTGATTAAGTGGTTCCCCCTTTCCGACACCCTGGTATCTGATCCATCCATACCGTGCCTTTCAGATGGCTGAGTAGCTTTATCTTTTTTCTTGCCACCCTTTACATTTTTTTGTTGCTGCAGTTGAACATGATGTGACAGAAATGTATGATATGTGCCTTCCACTATCAGTGGGGACTACCTCACAGCCTTTTTTATTATTTTCTGGTGACCGGGAGGCAGACTGATAAGCTGTAATGACTCCTAATTTATTTGCCCCTTTTATTTTGTGGTTTGGGGGCAAAACAATGTAGAATTCACAAAAAAATAAGGTTGTGATCTGATTACAGGTAGTTTAAACTGTGCCCTTGGCAGTCTGCCTTTGCCAGGAGCTAAAACAACAAGTTATAAAATCTTTCTAGCCTGTGAATCTCCTAGGATTCTTTTTCTAGCCTGTGACTCTCCTAGGACTCTATGATCCTAGTAATAAATAAAAAAAAGTAATCCAAAAACCAGCTAACAATGGCCTAAAACTAAGAGCCCAGTAATAAAACGATATATCTTACCTTAAAAAACTATGCCAAAGGTTAAATAGTGGCTTCTTGTACAGGAAGTGATGAAATAGGGTAAAAGGTCACAGACTGAAATAGAAAGTAAAAGCACTTCCATTTCTCAGCAGCACGTCTCAACAGATAGGACCACTTCCTCAAAACAAAATCAGAAAGAGGTAATATTAGCCAGAAATAGTTAAAAATAAAAAA
This sequence comes from Neoceratodus forsteri, assembly GCA_016271365.2. Lineage (NCBI taxonomy): Eukaryota > Metazoa > Chordata > Ceratodontiformes > Ceratodontidae > Neoceratodus > Neoceratodus forsteri. The sequence goes on from CM057451.1 coordinate 247,525,222, forward strand.
GTAGCCAGAAAAAGGTCTCCCGGGAATCAAAATGAGAACTGAAGGGACCAATGTCTTAAATAAAAATACCCTAAAGAAAATGAGTTAAACATTTAAAATGACTAATTATTTGTTTTAAAACAATAAAACAACTGGAGACCCAGTTGTACCAGAGCTATACTCAGAATGACCTTTCTCTCCGGGCAGAGAAACAAATCTGACAACTGCCAGGGAGGAAGGTGGCTGCATCATTTTTCAAACAATGGGGCTCAATTTTCAAAGGTAGATGCAGGGCTTGCATCAAACCCTGCATCAGCCTCGTTCTTGGGTGCAGCTGGGCCAAACTCCTTTGGCGCAAGTGCACCCAATTTTAGTACATCAGGCGCAGTTGTGAGACTTACCACAATTTACAGCAGCTTGCGCCAAATATTTGGTGCATGCCCGTAAAACAGGTCCCTCACATGGCACGAGTTTGACTAGGGAAAACCTGGACTAAAAATTGCAGCACGTGGTTCTCAGGATCGAAAATCACGATCTCCGGCTGGGAGAATGCCACAAGTCCTGTGTGCACCAGGGGCTGGGAGATTTCACAGAGCTTTGCAAATCGAGCCCCTAAATTCTAAGTTCCATTCTTAGAATAAGTTCTGTCTCTGGAAACTTGTCTGTAGGAGATTGATGCATAGACTGAAAGCATAGGTTGGGGAAATTCCTAGGGCTAGAAGCCTCTGCTTCTCAGGGGCCAAGCTGCCAGCTGAAGCTGAGCCAGATTGGGATGAAAAGGAGGATCCTGACACATAAAGTGATGATGCTGAGGAAGCTGAAAGGGTGCCTGGACTACCAGATCTACTACATCCGAGAACCGTGGCCTTCCTAGCCACTCTGAAGCAACTAGAATGAACCATGTAAACAATTCATTTTTCTTAGAACCACAGGGAGTAAAAGAAATGTCAGGAACAGATATGCCTTGCTAAATACCCATGGCTGAGACAAAGCATCCATTGCTTCTGCTACTGGACGGCTATACTGACCTACTGACTGTAAAACTCTTGCCATGTGTGTGTTGCTGTGAGAGGCAAAATAGTTTATCTACAGTGTCACAAATTTGGAGTAAACTCTTCAGAATATCTCTTGATTCAGAGACTATTCTCTCGAGTAATCCAACTGGCACCTAAGCCAGTCTGTCTAAGAGTTGAGTTTTCCCACTTGATGGACTTCTGAAAGGGACTGATGATTGGTTTGCATCTAGTGGCTGACCTCAGACATTGCATTTTGAATCTGATGGGTCTCACAAACTTGTTTTAGACTGAAGAGGTCCAGGATCAGATGGTTTTTGAGTGACTATGAATTGAAAGGAGTAAAGTCCCCATCCTTTCTCCTCAGGAGGAACTGGAGTTACTGCCCCTGTGCTGAGCAGGTGACCTAATGTTTGATCTACCACTTTGCTCTCCCTGGGAATTGTAGATATTAGAGACTGGAAAAAAAGGCTGCCTAGAGGGAGGAAAAGAGCAATCTATTGCATTGCCCTGTGACATCAGCTCCAGCACTTATGCATCTAATGTGATCTGGGCCAACCAGTCATAAAACTCGGTTTACTTGGTTTACTCGGTTTGGTGTGGACATAATCAGGCAGTTACCCATAATGAATATCTCCCACACAGTGTGGGTGAATTATCCCTAGTTTGATGTCCAGTTGAGATAACTATCCAATCTAGATTTAAAGATGTCAAAAGTATTTGAATCTACCACATATTGGGGCAGTTTATTCCAAGCTTTGGTGACCCTAACTGTGAAATATCCATCTCTTTTGCTAGTGATTTCCTTGGGTACTGTTAATTGCTTATTATGAGATCATAAACAAGGAGTACGTTGGTTGTATTTAAAACTACATTGGGCACTGAGTTGTGGATTCTGCAAGATTTTATAAACTAGCAAGAGGTCGCCCCTACTTCTCCTCTCCTTGAGGCTAGCCAGCCCTGTGGCAGAAAGTCTCTCTTTATAACTAAGATTTTTTAGTTTCTGTATCATTTTAGTAGCTCTTTGTTGGACCCTCTCGATCAAATTAACATCCCATCTCAGATAAGTGCACCAAAAAGGGGAACCTGTATCCAGGTGAGGTCTGATATAGGACCTGTACAAGGGCAAGATACATGCCTTGCTTCTGTTCCCAAATGAATGCTTAATGCAGGACAAAATTCTGTTGGCGGTAAGTGTGATTTTACTGCAGTGATCGGCAGATGATAATTTATTGTTGACCATGATGCCCAAGTCCCTCTCTCTTTCGGCTGACTTTAACATGGTATTATTAAGAGAATATGAGTATAAGGGATTGTTGCTACCAAAGTGTAATAGCACGCATTTGTCGTGGTTGAAAATCATTTTATTTGACTTTGCCCAGAGTTCTATGATTTGGAAGTCCTGGACCATAGAAAGGTATTTGCTGTATTTATCCCCCAATTTGGTGTCATCGACAAATTTGGAAAGTAGGTTAGTCACATTGGTGTTGAGGTCTGATATGAAGAGATTGAAGAGGACAGGCACTCCTCTACTGACTTGACCCGTGTCAGATAATACTCTCTTAATACGTACATATTGTTTTCTGTCTTTTAGCCAATTATCAACCCATCTGATCGGATGATGATTGATACCATTTTGGTTAATTTAACAATTAGTTCATAATGGGGAACAGTGTCGAATGCTTTGGCAAAATCCAACATGATGACATCAGTGGGGGTATTGGTGTCAAGACTAGTGCTGATTGCATTCTAAAAACTAACAAGGTTGGTGATGCAAGATAGTCCATTACTGAACCCATGTTGGGGAATATCTGTTAGACCATTTGTTTTGATTTCTAGTTCGATTTTTTCTTTGATAAGTCATTCCATGATTTTATAACAAAGTGAGGTAAGACTTACAGGATGATTACAAACAGAACCCCTATTTCCGTTTTTGTATATGGGAACAACAATCGCTGATCTCCAATCATGGGGTACATCAACAGTTTCAATGGACTTGTTATGAAGAATAGAGAGTGAGTGGATAAGACTGATGACATTTCTAACATAAATCTAGATTGGATATTGTGGGTCCCGTTGAAGTATTGACCTTGAGTTTTTTGTAGCGCATTCAATTTCCTGTTTGGTAAAGTATATGCCTCAATTCCCAATGACTAAGGGCAGCTCTGAGTTATTTCCCTTTTTATTGAAAACAGAGCAAAAGTATTCATTAAAAAGGTTGTCTGTTGATTTGTCATCCTCAATTGTGGAACCATTGACAGTCAAAGGTGCAACATGCTTGGGTTCGTTTTTTTGGCTGTTGACATATGAGAAGGCGGCTTTATTGTTTCCCTTGGTATGTGCAATTTTGAATTCTATCTTGTGTTTTTCTTGTTTTAACAATTATTTGAGTTGTTTAGTTCAGTTTTGTAATGAGTTCTAGCCTTTATGGAGTTTCTTTTTTTTTAGTTTTCTAAATGCTTTCTCCTTTATCCTAATTTGCTGTTTAATAGTTGAAATTAACCAAATCAGATCCTGCCCTTTTTGTTATATTTAATTGTTTTGGGAGAAAAAGTATTTTCTAGGTTAGCAATTGTATTTTTGATTAGGGCCCAGGTATTTTCAACCAAAAGGTTGTTTGTTGTAAGTTCCCGATTGATTGATTCTAAAGCATTGCGAATAATTTCAAAGTCAGACTTATTATAATTGCTAAATAATTGGGTGCTTGATGATTTGGTTTTGCGTGTGTTGAAGCAGAATTGAATTGAGTTCTGGACACTGCCACCTAGTGGGCAATCTAGCATAATATCTAAGGGGTAGAGCCAGGTTTGTACTGTAATGACTAAATTAAGTATATTTTTGCCTCTAGAGGGATGAGTTACCAGTTGATAGAGGCCTAGGCTAGAAATTGTTTTAATGAACTTGCTTTCCTGGCTGTAGGTACCAGACAGATTGTTACAATTTATTCCTGGGAGAATTAGCTGAGAATCAATAATTTTAACCACTGGTTGAGGCAGTGGTGCAGAAGGGATGGTTACGAATGTTTAGGAGATTGGAGTGACACGTGTGTGGATAAGCACCTTTACACAAGGGACAGGCTACATATAAATGACAAAGGGGCTAGACTGCTAAGGGAGAAACTGCAGGGATACATAGATGGAATACTGGGGGATGTTTAAACCTGAAAGGAGGAGTGCGATGCTAAGGGTGATCTCGGAAAAGTGGCTGGTGGAACTTACCTAACTCGCACTCCCCCAAAACTGGTGGCGGGAGACACTAGTAGCAAAGAGAATGGAGCTGGGGGGGTGGAAGGGACTGCTAGCAAACACCAGGAGTCTGGGAAATAAGATGGGGGACCTAGAGGCGATGGTGGGGGCGGATGACCTAGATTTAATAGCAGTTACTGAGACATGGTGGATAGAAAACCACAGTTAGGAGGTGGAAATACCAGGGTATGGTCTCTACAGGAGAGACATGAAAGGAAAAAGGGGGGGATAGCACTGTACATGAGAGATAGGATAAGGGCAATAGTAAGTGGGGATAAGCAAGGATCAGCAGAGATCCTATGCATCACACTAAGTAAGAGGATTGGGGAGGCTGTAAGGATAGGGGTTGTCTACAGACCACCAAATCAAGGGGAGGAAGTGGACAGGGAGATGGTTAGGAAAATACGGGGGATGGCCAGCAAAAAGGAAATTGTGGTAGTGGAAGATCTAAATCTTCCAGATGTGGACTGGGGAATCCTGACAGCATCATCAGAAAAGAGCAGGGAGCTGTTGGAGTCCATGCAGGAAGCATTCATTCACCAATTGGTCAAAGAACCAAGTAGGGGAGGGACCATACTGGACCTGGTTGTGGCAACAGGAGATAGTGTGGAGGAGGTAGAAGTTGGGGAAAACTTGGTTGATAGCAACCATAGGATGGTAAGGTTTAGGCTTTGAATGGAGTCGGTTAAGAGCAGATCCACCACTAGGGTACTGGACTTCAGGAAAGTGGATTTTAGGGAAATGAAAGAAATTGTATGAAAGGAAGTGGAGGGGAAGGAAAACCTGGAAGACATAGAGGAGCTGTAGGGGGGAATTAAAAGGGGAATTTTGCAGGCAACAAAGAAATGTGTCAGGCTGGTGAGCAAGAAGAAGAGAGGGAGGAAACCACTTTGGTTCACAACAGAAGTGAGGGAAGCATTCAGGGAGAAAAGCAAGGTGTTCGGGATGTACAAATCCTCCCAGGACATGGCAGATAAAGAAGCTTATAGGGAGAGACTGAAGGAAGCCAGGAAAATAGTCAAAAGGACTAAGGCGGAAGCTGAGGAGAAAATAGCAAGAGAGGCAAAATGGGGTGACAAGAGGTTTTTCAGGTATTTGAGAGACAGAAGGAAAGGCAAGCAGGGGATTTGAAGCTCAAGGGGTTGGGGAGAGCTCTGGTAGAGGGGGAAGAGGAAAAGGCAAATCTTCTGAACGACTGCTTCACCTCAGTTTTCATGGTTGAGGAGGAGAAAGGGCCAGAGGTAAAAAGCAGGAGAAAGGTAGGTAAGGAGTTGAATACAAGCCTCTTCAAGGAGGATAGGGTATTGGAGGAACTAGGAAAACTGCCGACAGACAAAACAGTGAGCCCAGATATAATCCACGCAAGGGTACTCAAGGAGTGCAGGCAGGAACTGACTGCACCACTCATTAGGTTATTCAATCTGTCACTGGATAAGGGGAGGGTCCAGGTGACTGGAAAAGGGCTGGTGTGGTACCATTACATAAGGGGGGGAGGAAAGGAGGAGCCAGGATACTACCGCCCGGTTAGCTTTGCCTCCTTAGTGGGAAAGCTAATGGAGGCACTTGCAAAGGAAAGGCTAGTACAGTTTCTAGAGGAGAGCCTCATAGATGACAACCAATATGGGTTCACAGGTGGAAAGTCATGTCAGACTAACTTGAACAAATTCTTTGATGGAGTAACAGACATATGGGATTGGGGGTGGCAGTGGACATGGCCTAACTGGACTTCAGGAAGGCCTTTGACACCATCCACCACAGGAGGCTAAAAAGCAAATTGGGTAGCTTAGGGGTGAGGAACAAGATCACAAACTATGTAGAAATTGGTTGGAGGGGAGGACTTGGAGGGTGGTAGTAAATGGGGTACACTGAAAAGAAGGAGGGGTAACAAGTGGGGTTCCCTAGGGGTCCGTACTAGGACCCATACTTTTCAACATATACATTGGGGACATGAAAAAATTACTCACCTTAGTAATTATGTTTCTTCTTAATGGAGTCTTGCTGTATTCTGACTATTGCAGTTAGGCCCAGCACTCAAACTGCCCCGGAGAGTAGAGGGTTAATTTTCTACGCAGAGCATAGAACATTGAGCTCGAGCTCAGTTCAAACCTCTGTCTGCTGCACTTTGAAGCATAACTGTCAGATTCTTACGAGCTAATACTAACTAACTACTAAGTGGAAATTGTAAAATTTTTACCAGCCAAATGGCAACCAAATATTTTGGATCCCCAAAAGACTCAAGTCAAGAAATCAAAAATCAAAAACCAAGTAATGGACAACTTAAGACTGTTAAATTAATAATATAATCCACTCCCCCTCTCTAAAAGAAGGGAGTACCCAAATGCACCCCTGGGGTGCAAAACTACATCTGCCAGCCCACTTCCCAAAAACAGGTTCTGAGAAGGGAGGTAGGGAGGGAGGTCAGAATACAGCAAGACTCCATTAGAAGAAACATAATTACTAAGGTGAGTAATTTTTTCTTCAATCAACATGAAGTCTTGCTGTATTCTGACTATTGCAGACTACCAAGCAGTACCTCCATGGAGGAGGGAATCAAACCTACCTTGGGAATAGGCTGTGCAGTACTGCTGTACCAAACCAAGCATCACTCCTAGCCTGGATGTTCAGGGAGTAATGCTTGGTAAATGTATGGACTGTTTTCCAGGTGGCTGCTTTACATATCTCTAGCAAAGGAATATCCCTGCCCGCAGCCTGGGAAGCTGTACCTCTAGTCGAATGAGCCCTCAGGCCTGAGGGAGGCATTTTGCCTAGCTTCTCATAGCAGATTTGAATACAAGAGACAATCCACCTGGCAATAGTTTTCTTAGTGGCAGATTTGCCCTTACCCACTTCCCCATAAGTGAGAAACAACTGAAGGGAGTCAAACCTGTGAGCCTTAGTATGCTCAATGTAGTTACTAAGGGCTCTTGTAACATCCAAACTGTGTAAACTTCTTTCTCCTGAACAATAATGATCAGTGAAGAACACAGGGAGAGACACAGATTGGTTCAGATGAAAATCTGAAACCACTATAGGTAAAAACCTCCTATTAGTTCTAAGGACCACCTTATCTCTATGGAATGAGATAAAATCAGGTTCTACTGACAGAGCTGGCAATTCACTGATATGCCAGGTAATAGCTACCAGGAACACAGTTTTCCAAGTCAAGTACTTAAGCTCTGCTGAAGACAAAGGCTCAAAAGGGGGTTGCATAAGTTGAGCAATGCAAACATTAAGATCCCAAGCAGGTGTAGGATCCCTAAAGGGGGGGATTGGTATGAAGCAATCCCTTGAAAATTTATAGAATGCAGGGTGAGATGACAGTGAGGAAGGCTTTCCTGCTGACAGAAAAGCAGGAACAGCTGACAAATGTACTTTGAGAGTAGCTGGTCGGAGGCCTAGGCCATTAAGATGAATCATATAATCCAGAACTGTAGACAATTCAGCAGTGTCTGAGGATATATGCTTCTTGGAACACCAAATGCTGAATCTTTTCCACTTGGAGTTGTAAGTTTTTCTGGTGGTAGGCTTTCAAGAGGCTTTGAGAATATCCAGCACCCCTTGGGACAGATGCAAATGTGCATACTCTAACTCTTCAAGAACCATGCCTTGAGATTGCGCGACTGAAGATTGGGGTACCAAATCCTCCCCTGAGAGGAGGTTAACAGGTTGTAATTCCTGGGAAGAGACGGGGAAAATGGACTGCTAGGGACAGCAACAAGGGGTACCAAGGCTGCCTGGCCCAGTCTGGAGCAATCAGAATCACTTTGCAAGGTTGTGACCTTACCTTGACCAGAACCTTGAACAGTAGAGGAAATAAAGGGAAGGCATATAGAAATTTCCCTTCCCAGTTCAAAATCAGAGCATCCAGAGGGACTGAGCCCAATACTGGGGGTCTGCAACAAAACAGAGGAAGTTGGTGATTGTCTGGGGCTGCAAAGAGATCTATCTCCGGAGTTCCCTACCTTGAAAAAAATCACTTTCAACACCAGAGGGTCCAGGGCCATTCGTGATGGCCCTGGGAGATCCTGCTCAATGCATCTGCTAGCACATTGTCTTTTCCTGGAAGGTGGACTGCTATCAGAGAGGTCTGCCGAGAATAATCTAGTAACCACAATTTCATGGCTTCCATGCACAAGGCCATGAACCGAGTGCCTCCCTGCTTGTTGATATACCACATGGTGGTGGTGTTGTCTGTCCTGACCTGAACCACCTTGTTCTGCACTGACTGAGAGAAAGCTTGCAAGGCCAGAAAGACCACCCTGAGTTCCAAGAGATTGATATGAAGAAGGGATTCCTGAGGGGACCACAGTCCCTGGGCTATGAGAGCCCCCAGATGGGCTTCCCACCCCAATAGAGAAGCATCCATGGTTAGGACCACAGAGTGAGGCTGAGTGATGAATGGGACTCCTTGGCTGAGGTTGCCCTGATCCTGCCACCATTGGAGAGCCCGGATCAGAGTCTGGGTCACTGGACTAGTTTGGTTAGAGAATCTTTCTTCTCAGACCAAAAGGCCGTCAGGTGAAACAGAATGTCCCTCATCTGAAATCTGGCCCCTTCGACCCCTGCTGTAGAAGCTGCCATGTGGCCCAGAAGTTGAAGGAAGTGCCTTGCTGGCCGAGAGACCAGAAGGTGGAATGAAGAAGCCAGCTCTACAATAGCCCTTCCCCTTTCCAGGGGAAGAAAAGCTCTTGCTTTGGCTGTATCCAACTCCGCCCCTATGAAGGTGAGGAGTTGTACAGGCTCGAGAACTGACTTGGGAAGATTGAGAAGGAATCCTAGGGAAGTGAGCACTTGCTGAGTCACCCGAAGGTCTGACTTGACTTGGTCTGGGGACTGACCCACAGTGAGCCAGTTGTCCAGGTATGGAGATATGGAAATATTTTTCCTTCTTAAAAAGGTCACTACTACTGCTAGACATTTTGTGAATACCCTTGGAGCTGATGTCAGGCCGAAGGGCATAGCTTTGAACTGATAATGGCCTGAAGGCAATTTGAATCTGAGGTACTTTCTGTGGGAGCACCTGATGGGAATGTGAAAGTAGGCATCATTTAAGTCCAGGGAGGCTAGCCAGTCCACTGGCCTTAGAGAGGGAAGGATTATTCCCAGGGTCACCATTTTGAATTTTGGTTTTTAAAGATGTTTGTTCAGGTATCTTAAGTCTAGGATGGGTCACCACTCCCCTGTCTTTTTTGGGATAAGAAAGTACCTGGAGTACAGACCATTGCCCCTGTGCAATGTAGGAACTCTCTCTACAGCCTTTAGAGCCAGTAGAGATTAAACATCTGCCTCTAGGGCAATGGTTTCGAAGATGCTTACGGGTGGAAAAGATCTGGCCCTCAGCTTTGGAAATTTCTTGAAGCCGAGAACAAGCCCCTGGCTTACCACCTCCAGGACCCACTTGTCTGAGGTAACAGACATCCAGTCCTGGATGAAGTAAGCCAGTCTGCCTCCTACAGGAATGGGGGAGTCGACCCGGGCTGACACATCAGGGTGTCTGCTTGGCAGGAGCCTTAGGTTGAGGGATGGATGCAGCCCTGCTCATCTCCCTTCTGCCTCTCCCTCTGAAGAACCCCCTCTGAGGAAAGGGAGAAGAGGCCTGTGCTTGGTAGAAAGGCCTATGAAAAGGCCTGCCCCTGCCCCTAGCCTGCTGCCTTTGAGGAGTTGCCTGCCTTTCCTTGGTGTGTGCACTCCTATAGGTGGTCCTATACTCATCCATCTTTTTCATGTAATCCTCTGTCTGCTCCCCAAACAGAGAATTACCCACCACAGGGAAATCCATGGCCTTAGCCTGGGTGTCCTGTGAGAGACTAGTACATCTGAGCCAAGCCATTCTCCGAAGAGCCACAGGTGTAGCCATGACTCTAGAGGACGCATCATTGGAGTCCACAGCTGCATGGAACTGTACCTTAGATGCCTCAATCCCAACAGCTGCCACCCCCTCCAGCTCCAAGGTTAGCTGGGGGGAGGCCTGCTTAGCCAGTGCCAGTACAGTGTCCCACCTGGACTTCTGGTACCTGCTGCATAGGTCATATAATTACCCTGCCTGAATCCCAAGGCAGATGCCACGTACAGTTTCTTTGCCATGGCATCCAGCTTCCTAGAATCTTTATCTGGGGTGTTTGAAGCCAAGTGTATATTATCCTTATCACAGGTTGCAGCCTGCACAACCCCAACATGGCTGCATTGTTGATACAAGTACTCTGTACCAGAACCTGATAAGGTTTACCCTTTGTCCATCAATCTGTCGACAGGAGGTACAGAATTTGGAGTTTTTAAAATCTTTTGTGTCTGTTTCCCAAAAGACTTATGAAGGGGAATAGACAGTCTCGTGGACTCTGGGATGTCCATCATCTCCACATAATCAGATTCCTCTTGTTCCTCTACAGCTTCTTCCACAGGGAGCTAGAAGGTTTCTGCCACTTTCCTGTAAAACATGTAGTGGGAAGGGGACTCAGAAAACCTAGGAGGGGAAAAACCAGAAGACCTGTCTGGGGAGATGTCCGGTTCAATGGGCTCAACCAGACCTCCCACACTATCGTCATCATCATAATCTTCATCCCCCTCCAAATCTGGTTCATAGAAATCTTCAGGGGCATAATCTTGAACCAGAGGAACCAACTGAACCGAGCGCCTGTCAGAAGGCGCCGGATCAGATGGAAGTGGACGAAGCAATTCTACAATCCTTATCGCTTTGGCAATCTCTTCGGCGGTCGGAAAATGGGTCTCTGGAACCGAACCGGATGATTTTTCTTTTAGTAGGAACCAATCCCTCAGGATCGGCTCTCCTCTTTCCCGAAGAAGTATCGCCGTGGTCAGAGGGCACTCCCTCAGGTTCGGTCAGAACCGAACCGGGCTGGCCATCCAGGTCTGCGGACTTCACGGCCTCCTTATCCCTGAGCCTACCTAATCTTTTTTCCAGGGTAGACCTAGGGAAATTTTTACAGATTTGGCAGTCTGAATTGAGGTGGTCAAACCCCAGACAATAAACACAGGTGGTATGGGGATCAGCCTTAGCAAAGACCTCCCCACACACACTGCAGTGTTGAAACCCAGTGGGCCCAGTTTTTCTTTTGGGTTTCTCAGACATAGCTATCCTAACCACAAACGTACCCTTTTTATGGCAAACAACCAGGCAAGACACCCTTATCGGTTTCTAACCGTGTCACGGGTATTGGAAAAAAACACAAGAAAATGCAGTTTTTTTTTAAACCGATAAGGACCAGTAACCACACTCTAAGTTTAAAAACAAAGACAGAATATATAAATCACTAAATGGCCGGTTCAGCCGAACCGGTTGAAAAATAAATTATTACAGTTTCCACAAGTTTACTATGTCTAGTTCACTACCCAGTACTTACTGTACCACAGACTGAGATCTGAACCGAAACTTGCAAAAAATAATTGGTAAAACCGAGGACTTTAACCGACTTACGAACTGTGAGCAAAGGGATAATCTCCGGAGCGGACGATCAGTTAGATGGAGTAAAGAATCTGACAGTTGTGCTTCAAAGTGCAGCAGTCAAAGGTTTGAACTGAGCTCGAGCACAAGGTTCTATGCTCTGCATAGAAAATTAACCCTCTACTCTCCGGGGCAGTTTAAGTGCTGGGGCTAACTGTAATAATCAGAATACAGCAAGACTTCATGTTGTTTGAATTCAGAGGGCCTAAATGGGAAAGTGTGTCTGTTTGCAGACAACATGAAGATCTGTAATAGAGTGAACACACCGAGGTGGGGGGGAGAGAATGAGGCAGGATCTGGCCAGGCTGGAGGAGTGGTCAGCAAAGTGATAACTACAATTCAATGGAAGAAAATGCAAAATTATGCACATAGGCCGTAAAGACCCAAGGGCAAAATACTGGCTCGGGGGGGGGGGAGAACTAGTGGAAACAGAGCAGGAAAGGGACCTGGGGATCACAATTTCAGACAACATGAAGGTTCGGAGCCAATGTGACAGGGCAGTGGGGAAAGCAAACAGACTGCTGGCATGTATAGGAAGGGGCTTCACAAGCAGGAGAAGGGAGGTGATCATGCCACATTACAAAACAATGGTCAGACCACAGCTAGAATACAGGGTCCAGTTTCACACTTACAAGGGGACCGGGTCACGCTGGAGAGGGTACATAGAAGAGCAACCAAGATGGTGCAAGGCCTGCACGAGAGGTCATAAGAAGAACAGCTGGAGGAACTAAACTTGTACACACTGGAGATGAGGAAGGAAAAGCGGGGACATGGTGGAAACTTTCAAACATTTGAAGGGAATTAACAGGGTGAGGGTGGGTAGCATCTTCTAGATGAGCGAGAACAAATCCACTAGGGGGCATACATTCAAACTGGAGGGGGTAGATTTAAAGGAGATGTTCGGGGGAAGTTCTTCACTGAGAGGGTTGTGGGGCCATGAAACAGGCTGCCAGAATGGGTCATAGGGGTAGATTCAGTGGACAAATTCAAGAGAGCTTGGGACACCTACATGTGGCTAAAATAAGAGAGGGAGGGTAAGGGAATGGAGGATGTAAGGTGAATTTAGATGGGGAGGGTATATCGGGCAGACTGGATATGCCATGGGGTCCTTTTCTGCCCGCAAATTTCTATGTTTCTGTGAAGTTGAAATCCTCAACAACAATTGAATTATTTGTATTGCACAGTGATTCAGTCTTCTTTATTAAAGAATTGTTATAATTAGGCCCAGAGTTAGGAGGTCTATAGAAATTACCAAATAATATATTTGGCCAGTTATTAATTGGTAGTTGAATCCAAACGCTTTCTGTCTCTGCTTTTGTTTTATTTGGTGGCGTAATTTGGTGACAATCAAGTGTCCCTTACGTATATACAAACCCTTCCTCATTTTTATTGTTTCTGTTGTTCATAAACAGTCTGTACCTCCGATTTCTTTACTGCATTTGCTAGCCTCATCCCACCATGTTTCTGAAACAGCTACCAGATCCATTTTGTCCCTTACCATAATTGCCTCAAGTTATAGTTTTTTGAGTAGATTTGAGGCTCCTCGCATTTACTTGCATTATTTTGCAGTGCTCAGTCTTTGTTGTTACGTATTTTTGGTTTTTTGCAATGACAACCATACCTGTCCCCCACTTCTTACACGGTTTAAAGATTTGTTGATGCATAATATCTTTTTTCCTAAAACCAGGCTCCGTCTTCGACTCAAATGCAGCCCATCCCAGCTGAATAACGTGGGACTATTATTGTATGTCTCCCAGTGTGTCAAACATGTACCCATTTTGGAGTGAGCATTTCTTTAACTACTCATTTAGTTGTTTTTTTTTTTTTTTTTTATGTAGCTAGTCCTTGATAAAGGGAGGATTTCGGAAAAACAAATCTCACTCCCTTTTTCTTTCGGCTTGTTGGCAAGATTTATGAAATCCTTTTTGATTTCAACAATGCTGTGTCTGTTTATATTATTAATGCCAATGTGGGTAACCACAAGAGGATTGGGACCTACACCGTTCATTATGTTATCTAACATACTGGTGATGTTGGCTATTTGAGCACCCCTGAAAGTGTTACAGATTCAGTTAGCCTTATCAGGTCTACACATGATGTGGTCAGTGTAGTTTACAATAGAATCACCTAGCACATAGATTTGACAAGGCATGGATATGGTAGAGGACGTATCCATGTCATCAGGTGTTACAACTGTAGCATTGGCGTCATCCATTGGCATAGTTGATGGAGCCTGATAATGAATGGTAGTACTAGCTTCCTTGGCATTGTTGTCATTAGGCATCAATCCTGGAGTTCCAGTTTGATTAAAGTTACATTTTTTTTTTTTTACTTTTTTTGTCATAGAATAATTTTTATTGTTTACAAAAACATCACATATCATATTCCAAAACAGGAAAACTCCTGCTACATTAAGGCATTACAGAGTTGTTTGCACATGCCAGTATACATCACACAAGAAAGTATATCTTAGATTTAGAACTACTCCATATAACTAGTAACAACATCTTTTCCTATCTGTCTTAATGCACCTTGTCTCACCTATAACTCATACTCACGCCTAGGTCACATAAGTGCCTCATCCTCAGCGTTGAATTTTCCAGCTACATAGCCGAGATCCGGCCTGCCAAAAGAGAGTATAGTAAAATAGAATAAGTCAAACCTCAGCATAGCAGCAGCCAAAACCTCATCTGAAAGTGCACATAGAGGTCATCTCTGTGTATTTTTATTGTGAATTACATGAACAGGGGCTATCCCACTAACAGTGGCCTGGGGAGGTGGTTACCAGGGCTGGGGTAAGGGGGAACCCAGCACAGTGCTGAGTTAAGATAGGCCTCTCATTTGGAAAAGTACATGGGCAGCTGCCCTCTAGCAGCATACTGTAAGTAAGCTTTTCAAAAGTAGCTAGTCTGGCAATAGCTGAGTGCCATAGCGAAATGGGCGGAGATAGAGGTTGCCGCCAATATCTTAAAAGGAGCCACTTAGCCTCCAACAGAACAACCAGGATCCAATTCTAATGTTGTGGTCTTAGATGTCCAAGCGGGGCCCGATCTCCCAACAGCAGCATAGGATGTGAAAGGTCTATGGGCTGCCCCAGCACCCCTGAGCAGTCCATTGCCACTGCTGACCAGAAAGGGACTAAGGCTTGGCATTTCCATAGGAGATGCAAGGTGTCTGCGGGACTGTGTTCACATCTCCAGCATCATGCATGTGGGAGCGCCCCCACTTAAATAGGACAGCAGGCATTCTGTACCATCTAAGGAGTATCTTAAGCTGAATTAACTGGCTTTTAGCATGTTTATATGTGGAGTGCGCCGCATGAAGGCAGCGGGACCAGGTCTCTGGACCAATATGACTTCCTATATCCGTGCTCCATGCCATTCTACACGTCTCCGTATGATCCGATTGTGCCTCTCGCCAAGTACTATAAAACCTACCCGCTAACCCATGAAAGGAAGGCTTTTGATGTAGTGAGGACAACCAGTTCCATCTCTATTCCCCTTTAGCCATCCAGTCAATGGCCTGCACTGCGCTACGGAGTTGCAGAAACTTCCAGAAGTCCTGTGGCTTTAACAAAAAGCGTGCTCGAAGTTGTTCAAAGGACATAAGGGTGCTAGTATTTGGTAGATAGAGGTCCTGCATGTTACGGATCCCTTTCCCTTCCCACGAGGCCCAAGTCAGGGGTTTGTTGTCCACCCTAATAAGTGGGTTGTGCCAGAGGTCTAAATACCTAAAAGATAGCATAGCACCTTGTTTCGATTAAAGTTAAATTTTACTACTTCAGTATCAATATTTGGAATATTCTCCACATAGTTAGATGCCATTGCCTCTGTAAGGGGAAGGAATTATAGATCTATTCCTTGACAGTTTGGCTGAAGTACCCTCACCCGGTGAGTGAATGTTAGGCTGTACTGTTGTATTCCCTGCCTGGATCAGTGAGCAGTGTTCAATATTGGGATAGTCATAGTTAACCTGCACTAGAATGGGGTTGACAGTTTCATTCCTTGGGTCATCTGCATGCTGACTAATACCTTCTGTGCAAGTGGTTGGGTTTTTGTCTGCAACTTGGGTCTTTAGGGCCTCCTCCACATGGGGTTGGTTTACATTACCCTGAGGACCGTTTAACAGGGGTAGAAAATGATTACTAGTATTTATGTCAAGGTTCATGGCTCTTCGACCCTTCTTTAATTTGTGTTTATGGTCAATTATGATCCAGTCTTCTCCTTCAGATAGATGCTCATCATCTTCTCTGACACGTTTTTTCAGTTATCCCCAAGTTCCTGTTTACCACAGACAGCACATCTGTGGGATCTGGTCCAGGTGTTTGGATGTTGGGACCTAGAGTGGTGGGGTCTGTGGTATTCTGGCTGTTTGTTATATGAGATGGTGTTCATGAACTGTTTATGGCAAGCATTCCATGAGACATATCCTTCTGCCCTTTATCAGTGATTTGTAATTTTTCATTGAAAGTGCAGATTTGTTGCTCCAAGTCGGTGATGTAGTGACATTTCTTTCATATATATTTTCACAACCTGTATTCTTGCACTCTGTTTTGTAGATCAGACATTGTTGACATTTAATTCCTACCTCCCCATCCAGTGTCATAATGGTATTAGTCATTGTATGCTGCAGTGTGGGAAGAATCAAATAAAAAGCCACAGGGGCACAGATAAAGAAGGTGATACAATAGGCTTAGGTGTTTGAGAAAAGAAATAGGAATGGAGGGAAAGGGATTTTTAATTTTTTTTTAAGTCACACAAATGTATTTAGAAGGACGAGGGGGAGGGGTCAGGCTAGTATAAGGTTAGTGGGGACCGGGATATGACATACAGCTGTACTGTGTTACAAAGTAGATGAAGTAGGTAGCAACCCTAGATAGTTAGGTACCAATGCTAGCAGCATAAGAACTGTAACACAACCCAAACTTACTGTACAATTAACAGTGATTATTTGACTACTATGATGGCTACAGTTTAGGGAATAACACCAATATTGTTTCTATTTAGGCAGAACTTACAATGAATGCTGCCTCCCATCCTCCAGTCCTGCTGGACACGCCTGACAAGTGCACACATCTCCGCACATGAAGCCATGCGCTCACCCCACTCGCTGAGGGGGCGAGATATAAATTCACAGTGACCCGGAAGTAATCTTCTGGGTCACAGATGAACCGGAGCAGCCTTGCTATTCTAACCCCCCCAAAATAGTTAAAAGCACCATAAACAAGGTGCTATGCACACACTATCTGCTGCTGCACAGACTTAAAAGCAGAACGGAGTTGTTTCTACAGCCT
Source organism: Neoceratodus forsteri (assembly GCA_016271365.2). NCBI lineage: Eukaryota > Metazoa > Chordata > Ceratodontiformes > Ceratodontidae > Neoceratodus > Neoceratodus forsteri. Next base: position 247,542,211 of record CM057451.1, read on the forward strand.
GTAGTTCTTCTGTCTGACACAGAACTACTCAATCCTGCACCTTCCTGAATGTCTGCCTGTTGATGAGGCTACTGCACAGTTGATATATACACAGTTCAGAAAATCTCTTAGGAATAAGGACACTGCTTTGGTCTGCCATACAGCTTTTGGCTGACACACACGGCAGCTCCAAAATGCAAGACAAAATCAAACGTCTGTGGGCATCCACCCAGAGTCTGTGGATAAGGACTGGTGTGCATATCTCCATGCTGAGTAACCACCTCCACGATTGGTTGTCCTGAAACATTTATGGAAAAATGAGACTCTATCAAGCTTATACTTGAAGTTTGAAAAGGCAATTCACTTTGTTGGTCTCCATATCCTCAACAGGAATGAAAATGTCCATGTAAGTTATGGTCACAACCCAAACACTGACCTTTGTATTCTGTATTGCAAGCTTTCTGAATCTTGGGGCTTGGCAAGGAACTCTTCTTATTCTTAAGTTCCTTAAGAATGTCTTCTTCTAGCTGCTGACCAAACAAGGTACCACCAGTGAAGGGTCCAGTAAGCAGATGCAACTTGGAGTCATGATCTGCCAACCAGTGTAGTAGCCAGATTTACATAAGGGCTGCCAGAGCTGCAGCACAGCCCCATGCTGAGGCATACATAAGCTCCATTATGGAATCCCCAAAAAGGATGCTACCATATGCACTAAGAGATGGAGGTCTCTGAGTGGAGAATCTTCCAGAATATCATCTGCTACTGTAGTTGACCATTCACACAGTGCTCAGGCCACCAGTGCTGAGGCCGGCACAGCTGTTAAACCCAATCCTGAGATAGAGTATGCTCATTTGCAAACTGCTTCCAGATGCTTATCATTGAGATTTGATAGCATTGCCATGCATTTTACTGGAATAACTCTATTTTTGACCATGGAAAAGATGGATGTGTCCATAATCGGTTGAGCCTCCCATTTCTTCACTGAGGTATAAAGGAACAAGTAGTATTTTGTCTGTGCTTTAGGAAACTGCTTTTTCTTGTCCACATTATCACATTCATATTTAACTATAAATGCAGTAACATAGAAACATAGAATTTGACGGAAGATAAGGACCGCTTGGCCCACCCAGTCTGCCCATTTCCCTACCTAATGGATAAGCTACAGATCCTAGTTAACCAGCAGCCTACTTCTTCCTACCCCAACCCCCTAGAATTGCCTTATGACTGTCCCATGCATGCTTGAATTCCACCACTGTTTTTGACTCCACAACCTCCTCTGGAAGGCCATTCCATGCATCCACAACCCTCTCTGTGAAAAAATACTTCCTTAAATTACCTCTGAGCTGCCCCCCCCCCATCTTCAAATTGTGCCGTCTTGTTCTTGCACACCTCTTTTTTTGAAAGATGCTACCCTCTTGGACTTTGTTGATTCCCTTGACAACAAAGGTGTTCAGATTCAGGGAAGCACATCATAGCCACACATTTGGAGCACAACAGTTGCCCGAGTCGGGCTAGGAGAGCTCTATCCAGAGTTGGGACTGCAAAACTGACTGCAACATCCAGTGTCCTGAGCCTGTTTGTGAACAGAAGCAAACTTTCTGAACAGTGATTTCTCCTCCTTCTCCCCCACTGAGCTCCAGTCAAGGAGCATCCTGTGCTGCTGTGGGGGGGCAAAGAATGGAGCCAGCAATGTTTGATAGGGAAGTATTATGAAAGATCGACTTTCCCAATACCGAGTGTCAGGATCCCGAGACTGATATCCCGAAACTCAGAATCCCAACACTCGGTATTTGCCCACGGTGGAGTTTGTTATATTAAATAAGGGGGGTGCAGGGGCAAAGCTACCCGAAAACCTCTGCCAGGGGCAAGTACCGAGTGGCGGGATTCCGAGTTGTGGGATATCAGTCTCAGGATCCTGACACTCAATCTTGTAAATTTTGGTCTTTTGTTGTAAATCCTTTGTTAGTCACACATTTAAAGAACAACAGCTGTCAGAGTCAGGGCTAAGAGAGCTCTATCCAGAGCTCAGAATACAAAACAGGCTGTAACATCCAGTGTCCTGAGTCTGTATTTGTGAACAGATCCAGGCTTCCAGACCTGAACTGCGATTTTTCCCTCCCCCTCCTGAGCTCCATTTGGAAGCATACTGGACTTTTGTGGGTGGGACTAGAATGGAGCCCGGCAACCTTTGAAAGCCACACATTCAGAGCACAACAGCCGCATGAGTCTCAGGGCTAGGAGAGCTCAATTCAGAGCTAAGACTATGAAACAGACTGTAACACCCAGTGTCCTGAGCCTGTACTTGTGAACAGAAGCAGGCTTCCTGAACTGTGATTTCTCCTTCCTCTCCCCTGCTGAGCTCCAATTGGGAACATGCTGGACTATTGTGATGAGGCTAGAACAGAGGCCAGCGGCATTTAAAAGGCACACATTCGGAGCACAACAGCTGTCTGAGACAGGGCAAGGAGAGCTCTATCAAAGCTGGGAATACAAAATTGACTTTTGACATCCAGTGGCCTGAGCCTGTATTTGTGATTAGAAGATGTGTATGGAGAATTCTTATTTCTGATTGGCAAATGCCACCAACTAGCTGGTCCGGTATCAGGCAACAGAGACTGGGAAATGAGTCCCTGTGACTAGCTGCTTGATTATGTTCTGTAACCTGCCCATCTCCCCTTGGGGAGCATACAATGTTGTGTGCACGGTAGGGCATTGGGAGTTATTTAATCTCAGGAAGGAAATAGTTAATCCCTCTGCTACACAGTGGGACCTGCTGTGGATCAGGAGGTCACTTCGGGTACATGGGGGTATTTAACCAAGAGTTTTGGCAGGAGTGGGAGAGATGTCCCTGGGGATTAGAGAGAGGAAGACATAGGAAGGAGAATGAGATGGTAGGAAGGGGGCGATTGCCCACTTCAGCCCATGGCCAGCAGCTCAATGAACCCAAAGAGGGGTAGGAAAGAGCACAGAGACATAGGAGTATGGTCACAAAGCAGTGCTAGCTGTTGAAGGGAGACACCCAGGAGAGAGATGGAGCTGTGAGAGGAGGGCAGCTGGCAAATTTGGAAGCAGTAAAAGCCCCGGTGGACTGAGCATGCAGTCTTGTTGAGAATGGAGAAGTTTCAGAGCCCCTCAACGTCAGTGAACATGTCACTTACTGTTTGAGGGAACATTCACTACTAGAGCCTGAAGACTTTTGTCAGGAGGTCGGGGGGAAGCGAGCAGTCCCGAACTGTGAGGTCTGACGGGTTCTTAGGGATACCTGTGGAGAGTCACTGGGAGCACCATTAAGGGCAGAGCAGAAGTGCCAGTATTGTTTGGGACTGCCTGAATCGAGTCCCCTAGTGCAGGCTGCCTGAGAGAGAGTGGTAAGTGGAATTGTGATCTGTGCTGCCTAAAGAACGTGAGATCATAGCAGTCTAATGCTAATCTGCCAAACATCTGTGAGACCATAGAGGGCCAGAAAAAAGATTCTGAGACCATAGCAGTCCAGGGAAAGCTGCCTAAATTGCTAGACCATATCAGTGTGAATTGTGCTGCTAATCCTCCAAGTTTCAACTGTTGCTCTGTGAAGTAATGCTTTTTATTGACTCAAAATTAAATGAATCCCACCGTTTGTTCAATGCTTGTGCAGACTACAGTTATTTAGTTGGAATGCTAGTGTCAGGTAACTTGCTGTCTTGCAGCCCAGCATCACAGTGATGCCAGCACCCCATTGAACACAATGAACTGCACCAATGTAAGCCATTTTGGTGAGATTTCTGCTGTGGGCCCCCTTCCCCATGGACTGCATTCTATCTCATACCCCTAGACACAGGGAGGCAGGGCTACAATGTGGGGACTCATCTGGGATGTGTTTGGGGTGTTGGACAGATTTTCTTGAGCTTTGGAAGAGTGCTGGATGAAAGATGTGTGTGGGAGATTCGATCCCTGACCATTTGGGACTGTATAATATGGCGCAGGCCAGTAAAGAACTTTTGTGCCCTGACAGGGAAGTTGAGGCACCAGTTGGTCTGGAGTGGGGATAGATGGGCCAACTTGTGAGACCTATGGATATGTGCTGGGGTTCTGCCCGTGTGATTGGCCATTGGAGATCCTGCTGGGCGGTGAATGATGAGCCCTGGAGATCTTATACCTTGTTGGCAGGCAGAGTGTGTTGGCAGCTTATGAAGCAAGTAGTTCTGTGTTGTTCTGTGTGGTTTCTGAGAGAAAAGAAATATGGCTCATGCTCCTGCAGTGTCCAACTCAATGGTCCCCTCTACCATGCTCCAGTGGATGTGGGAGGTAGTGGATAAGCAGCAGTGACCAAGTATGCCCTTTGCCAGTTCGAGGGTCTGGGAGTGACAATGATGCCAGTCTGTGCTGCATTCCAGATAAAGCCCTAGCAGATTTTGGGCCACTGTCTTGCTCTAGGCCCAGTGGATCTGTAATCTCCACCGAGTCAGATTTTGAAGGCTGGGAAGAGTTGAATACCCAATGGAGTTTGCCAAATGAAACTAAAAACAAAACAAATTAAATACCTGTGCCATAGAGTACTATACACTCCATCAAGCCCGGCAGTGATGAACATTACATACATATTCTGTAGGTTACAGTGATTTCAGAAATACATTTTTTTTTATCCAAGCCATCATCCTGCATTCAATGCACATAATAAGCTTTCTTTGTAAAAGGCTGGGGAAATAATTTAAAAGTTTAGCCATTCCTTGGGATTCTAGAGATGTCATGGATGACTGTGAAAGAAAGGAGAAACTGAAGGTAAAAACTCTTTTTATACTACTGAGCTGGCTCACAGCTGGCTTTATTTACTATTAGATATACCTGCTCTGCTCTGTGTTGTCATTGTAAGCCTCTATTAAAGGAAAATTGCACTGAACCTACAAGCCATATTTTCCAGTACAAGCTGTTTTTAAGCATTGATTCCAGTTCTATTATTGTTCCATCTATATGGGCCTTTTAGTAACATCAGTGGGTGTTTCAGATTTATACTGTGGTTGTAAGTACCATTCTAGAACTGTATGATGTAGTTTATGTCCCTCTCAACCACATAGTTTTGTAGTAGAACACTAATGCATTGCGACAACAATGTAAGAGCTTAGCAATGACATAAACTACATCACAGAGTTCTAAACTGGTCCACACTAGCAGTGTGTAGATCACAAGTATCCAGTAAACTTATGAAAAGGACAGTAAACATGAAATAATATAATTTGAATCAGTATTCAAAAACAGCTTTCACTGGGAAAAATGACTTACAGGTTTAGTGCAAGTCTCCTTTAATGTTCTATTATTATTTTTAAATAAAACAATAACATCTATGATAGTGTATGAAGTAGAATTATAAATCGTGGTTCTTTTTATGGCTGCAGGAAGCGGAGCCCTGCAGATGTCTTGCTATCATTTGGGAAAAAAGGGCACTTCAAACTCCCACCGAAGCACTGTTTTGGAGTTTAACCACGATCCTTCCACTAACTAAAATCACTACACAGGGGGATGAGGGGGATGCAGAGATAGAGTTCCTTTCCTCCATGTAACATCAGTACTTCTCAACCCTCGATTCAGATAGCAATCTTCCCTAGTCCTCCTGTGCTGGAGGCTGCTACCTATTCCCACTTAGTACCAGGATATTTATATATATTGGGAGCTCCCTCGAGGCTTGCACTGGTGCACTTACTTTAAGAACAACATCACATTTGTCTAAACCCCACAAACTATGCAGTTGCTTAAGTGGCTGTCCTACTGCAAAACATAAGGTATTTGTAATCCAAAATTGAAACAGAGTTGTAATCCAAACAAGGAACACTTGCACAGTTGTACATAGCTGAACTCTTTCTTCTTGTACTCATGGTTACCAGGAATGGCTCTAATAGGGCTGCAGTGCTGCACTTTCCATCAGCCTGGACTGTGACCAGGATCAGACCCACAGTTCTTCTGGCACTTATACTGCAGTCTTGACTCGATATCACTTCATTGATCAACCAGTGTCTGAGTCTCCATTCCTCCACTGAGAGCTACGCACTGATCTTCAGCTGTCATCTCTCACAGGTAGCATGCATATGCTGCTCGAACACCTTTCGTACAGATACTAGGCCTAGGTAATGACCCACTTAGGCTGAAAACCTGTACTATGTCTACTTGCTTCAGGATCCCACACAGATCTTCCTCTCCCTATTCTGTCCACCTTTTATACAGAGCTCTAAGCCTGCATCTCAGCTGAGCAGGTCACTTGTCTGTCAGCCCTGTTTACACCCAGCAGGATCCCATTTTGTACCAAAACACATCACCCCTCCTTGTTCTCAAGTCTGGAAAAAAATCAGAGGTTGGCCATCCTGAATGTCAAAGGTCACAGAATGGCTGCCCCTACAGCAGTTTGAGCCATCCTGCCTGATTACCAGTGGACTTAACGAAACACGCTCGCACGCACGCATGCACACATACACTGTACACCAGGAGTTCTGAGGGGGTTTACAGTTTAGGAAAGTCTAGGAATCAACAAAGTGAGTGTTGCACATATACACCCATTTTAAAATTACCGTTTTTGAACTTCTTTAGTTTATAATAGCAAGTAGGACCCTCCACATTTTTTCTGGGTCCATAGTGTTTCAGACCGGTTCTTTGTCAGATCATAGGGTTTAAATACTATTATCCTTCCTGTTTACACTCATGATTGCTCTCAAATTCAAACTGGTCTTCTACAACACAACTTAAAGAAATCTTTTCAGAAGCTATAGAACAAAAAATAGTGCTGTTTCATAGACACATAGACAAAGACAGTAGAAAAAGACCAGAGTGTATCCAGTCTACCCATCGTTCCTCATCTGCCCCAGTACATATTGTCCATATGGGGTTGTATCTCGCCCTGTCTAACCCCTTCTGTTCCTCTCCATACTGTTACCAACCTAAGTAACCACCAAACCCTTCACTCTGCCCCAGCCATGCTATAAACCATTTATGGACTTGGCACCCACCACATCAGCTGGCAGACTGTTACATGGCACCACCACCCGTTCTGTAAAATAGAACTTCCTCACATCCTTCTTAAACCCTCCCCCACCAGTTTCCACTCATGACTTCGATTTCTTGAACCTTTATTCCTGCTAAATAGTTCCCCAATAGATCCCCCCCTGTCGCCTGGTCTCCAGCAAGAACATGTGCATTGCCTGGAAGCGATTTTCAAAAGATCTGTCCTGATGGCCCTGAATCATCATGGTCACCCTGCATTGCATTGTCTCCAGCCATCCCTGTCCTTTCTTTGGTGAGGACTCCAGAACTGAGCACAGTATTCCAGGTGTGGCCTCACCAGTGACCTATATAGAGGTAGTAATATCCATTGTTCTAATACACCACAGCATCCTATTAGCCTTAATATAGGCCTTGTTACACTGGCTGGATTGTTTAAGGTAGTCACTAATGATGACTCCCAGGTCCTTTTCTTCTGCTGTGGTGCTCAGTTTTACCCCTCCCCATCCAGTACTCTGGCCTAGGTTTTTTGTTCCCTAGGTGCATAACCTTGAACTTTTTTGTGATGAATTTCCATATGCCAATCACACAGCGACACCATTACCACTAACAATAGTACAGCGATGGGTCGCTGTACTGTCACCACGGGACCCCAGCACTGCTTTCTTGGGATCTTGCACCCCCATCCTGAATCAACTCTGACTCAGAGCTGATTATATTTAGTATGGAGAGTGCGGGGGCAGAGCCCCCTGCATGGGGGGTTCGGGGGATGAAGCACCCCTAAGAAAACAAAGTGCTCATGGACTGATTTATGCTGACTGCAAATGCGGTCTACATAAATCCGTCACTGCAACTTCGGTCGACAAAATATTTGTCGAACCGTGTCGTAGAGCCATGAATTTTGACTGCCAAACCTTAGGCCACCTCTTTTGCCTCTGTAGATCCTCTGCATCTAGCTGATCCTTTCATTGCTGTCTACCCTATCACAGAGCTACGTTTAGTCTGCAAAGAGATACAACCTTCCCTGAATGCTCTCTCCCATGTCGTTGATGAACATATTGAAGAAAACAGAACCCAGGACAGATCCATGCGGCACCCACTCATGACCTCCCTCTCATCTGACTTGACCCCATTTGCCACCCCTTTCTACTGTCTCTCCTTCAACCACTCTCCCACTCATGTAACTGTGTCCCTAGCTACACCTAGGTCTTCCAGCTTACTCAGCAATTTTCTGTGTGTGGCACCAAGTTGAAAGCCTTGCTGAAAATGATGTAGAGTAAATCTAGAGTGTGGCCCTTACCCTACCACCTTTGTTATCCAGTCACAGGAAAACTATCAGATTCGTCTGACAAGACCTCCCTGCCACAAACCCATGCTGTTTACTGTCCTGTAGACCGTTGCTTTTTAGGTAGTCCACAAGGTCCTCTTTGACCAGTGACTCCATAAGTTTCCCCACTACAGAAGTAAAGCTGACAGGTTTGTAATTTCCTGGTTACTCCTTGTCCACTCCCCTCCTTTTTTAACATGACTATGCCTGCTACCCTCCAGTCTTTTGGAACAACCCCTCTCTGAACTGAGCTGTTGAATAGCCCTACTAGATGTTCATCCAGTTTCACTGCCAATTTCTTGAGCACCCTTGGGATCATCCCATATGGACCTGGGACCTTAGCTACCTGTAATCCCCCTACAAATAGGGGTTCCTCTAAATATCTTCCTGGGCTGCTCAGTGCCCATTGTCAGGATGGTGTTCTGTGTCTGCAGTAGTTGTACGTGTCTGCATGAGAGTGCTCTATTAAGCCTCCATGCCTGACTCTTTAAGAGAACTGTATTCTGTGTGAGAAAATTGGTCTGGACTAGATCCAAGTGATATAAGACTCGTGACCAGCCAGACAGTCTGTATTTCTACTCCATTCTGCAGTCGCTATTTGCGCAGAGGGAGCTCTGTTAGATCATTGCCTCCACAGGAGCTCACTGAAGTTGCAGCACTTGTCTCCTGTATACTGCTAACAGTGAATCCTGGGCCTTTCTAAGCAAAATCAAGCCATAATTGGCGTGCCTCAAACAAATGCTAATAGCACAAAAACCGTAAGTGCTAGATGCAAAGTATGAGTGGCAAAATTGTTCAGCATAAAATTACCTTTCCAATGGTGGTATGCATAGAATAATAGGTAATTTAGTTTTATTTCTGTACTGGTCAAAACAGCAAAACAAAATATTTTTTCCACTAAAAATGCACCATAAGCTTTTTTTCTGTTGGGAAATATGTAACATATCAACACCAAATTAAGCATCCAGACATTAGATGTAATTTTAATCATTTGTTTGTAAAAAAAAAAAACACAAAAAAAACAGCTATTTCTGTAGTATTAAACATATTTGTTCCCCATTTGAGTCAAGGTGTGTTGGTGAGGTTTGAGGGACAAATCTGAACCATACACACCATACCATAAACAAATGCATATAACTCCTAAAGTATACATGTTACACGCAACGTATCAGTGGCAAAGTTGTTCCACACAAAATTGCCTTTCCAATGGTGCAATGCAATCAACTGTGCTCAATTTGGTTTTTGTTTTATACTGGCTGAGATACCCAGAATGAGTGTTTTCTTCAAGCGCTTAGGTGGTTCTAGATGGACAAAATGTCATAAACAAATGTGAATAACTCCTAAAGTGAACATAATACACACAAAGTGTCAGTGGCAAAGTTGTTCAGCACAACATTACCTTTCTAACGGTACTATGTACTCAATTCTAATCAGTTGTGCTGGCAAGTAATATTAAAACATCTGAGTGATGTCTCCAGATGTTTCTAGGGCACACAGGAAGTCTGTAGGTGACTTCTGTAGGCGTTCTGGGACACACTGCAGTAGATTTGCTGATGCCTACAGGCGTTTCTAGGAGGCAATGAGTTAGGATAAGTACTTATTTATTGTTTATCTGTAGTAATAATAATATAGAAGTTCGTCTAACCTACCTTCCATTGCAGTTTGAACTTTTTGCATACATGCCACCATTTTGATTCTGGACTGCCAGTGTTGGACCAATTGAACCTCAGGGGACCTAAAATGGAGACTGTCGCCAGAGGCCTTGTGGGAGAGAAATCTGTAGGAATTGTAGTTTTTAAAGTTTGGCTCCTAAATGGACCTGGAGGGTGAGCCCTTTCTGTGATAGACTGTTCCCTCAGCCAACCAAACCTTTTGGATCACTGGGAAGGCCCAGAGGTGCCTGCAGCAGTGTGTCAGTTGTGAGTAGAAGCTTGTAGAGTGAACAGCTTGAGTCATTGAGCAGCTGCTCCTGTGTAGGAGCACAGGAGAATCGGCGGGAAGGCTGTGCTGGCCTGCCTGTCACATCTTCCAGTGCAAAGAACTGCCTTGAGAGTGAAAATCAGATGCATCCGATAATTGAATTGAGACCTGAACCTGAAGAGAAAAGTGTGTAATCATCAGCAAGAGGACCAAAGACTTATTCCAGAAGCAGTCGGCCTATCGGGTGCCGAAGTGAGCCTCAGATGGAAAGATTTGAGCAGAAGATCCTGTTATTGCAAACTGACTTTTATCCGAACTGTGGCAAATATTCTAAGTGCTTTTAAATGTGCTGAATGTGTGACGTGGGTCGTGATTTGGTTCCCCACCACAGGTTTGGTTACGCTAGCTGGAAGCTGCTCCAGCACTTTTCACTGACTTTATCCAAACTGCTCACTCTGCATGGGACCTGCCAATCTCAGCCTAGGCTGCCACTCCTGAATCAGAGATATTCCGGTGAAAGACCCGCTTGGGGATTCGACCCCATGCTCAACACCACCAAACAGGTAGCGACCACCATGGTGAGTCATGTAGGCCCTGCTTCCCCTGGCAATCCAGTACAACATCCAGAGGTCTTAATTTCATCTGTCCTGCATCCTGGTCTGGGTAGCGTGAGTTCAAAACAGGGTAGCTCCCTGCAACACAGCTACAATCATTTGTGTGTTCATCTCATTTTCTTGTTCTGGGTTTATTTGCAAAGGACTGAGCCATCCGACTCCAGATTACAAGTATTTGGGTTGAGTGCATGTTACCTGTGTTTTTTCTTCCTAAGGGCCCCAACAACAGCTGCAACACCGGCCTACCCTAGGCAACGCTTCAGGCTAGCCTGTCTTCCATACTGGGTACCCAGGGTCGCGGGACTTCGTCACAGGGACTTACAGTGCATGCTTTACCAACCTGAATATAATCAGATTTGCCAATCACTGCTAGAGTTATACCCCACCCTTGTTCACATCACCCTGAATAAATCAGATTGTGGGTTTTTTTTTTCACGTTTGACCTGGCTAGTGTGTACCGTCTTGGTGGGGATATTGTACTGCCATTGTATTGTTATATCACTGGTCTTATTTTCCAGGGGGTCTCCAGGGCAATTGCAATAGATCCAGCCCTGGTGGTAAGTGCAAGGAGTGTGGTATATCATTATTGTCATGTGGTACATGTGATTGTCTTATTGCTGAACTGCATAGGCCACTAGAAGGGTTGGTGGGTGGTTATAGCATCCTGGAGGGCTATACCAACAGCAGTTATGCTACCCCCAAACCATTTTTCTAACCCCAGTAATACTCAGGTATTCATAACTTTCTGCAGTAAGCCTGAAGGGTTGAACTGCCCGGACAGATGGAACTTATGCAAATGATGGAATCATCTGCGCGTGACAACTTTTCAAATGCTGCCCTACAGGAACTGTCAATGTTCTGAACCTCTTCAGACTTAACTCTCTGCCTGAACAGTTTGGTCGCTCGGAGTGTTGCTCTTCATCTGAAGTGAAAATTTATAAAAACATATAAGTATTGTTTTATTTTCATTTGCTGCCTTATATTAATTGTTTTAGCTTAGTTAAACTTTGTTTTTATGGTAAATTTGTTTTTTTCTCGGTTCCTCTCGTTTCGGTATAACCGGGAGGAAACCGAGCTAGTTCCTTAATTTTTAGCCTATTTCTGTTATAGATAGCGTTTATTTCTGTTTTATTTATACTGTTTACCTAATTTTTGTAACCGTCTTTTTCAGTTACTGAACCGCTAGTACCGGTTCCTAAAGCTTTATCAGTTCGGTTCACCCTTTTAGGTTCCGGAAACAACCAAAAGAACCGCAATTGTTATTTTTTAAATTGCCCTTTTGCGGTTCTCTATTTCTGGTTAAAATGACAGAAAAACCTAAGAAAAAGACCAGTGAGCCCGGTTTTAAAAATTGTACTCAACGTGGGGATGTTTTTGCGAAAGCAGATAAGCACACTATGTGTGTGGCTTGTCTGGGCTATGAGTATCTGAAGGAGGATTGTCAGATCTGCCTGACTTTCCCTGAAAAAATTGTTGAAAAATTCCTGGAACGGCTAAAAAATAAACTCCCCAAGGGTACCTCTGGCTCTGACCAGCCGATACCCTCTACTACTGTGGCTGAACCCACAAATATTGCAACTTCCACCCATGATATGGGTGACAAGAATATAAAAAGGGGCTCTGAACCGGCTAGCTCCCTGGTTCCCTCTAAGAAGGCACGTAAACTGAAGCATTCAGAACCCCCTTCTATTACTCAGGGGACTTCTGTATCATCTAATGTTATGCCAACTCCTCAGGAGATTGCACAGGCAGTCAGAATTATTCAGGCTTTGCAGGGTTTGGTGCCTCCTGCACAGCAAACCCCTGTGCCAGCAGAACAGTCTGCCATTCCTCCTATTGAAGAGGAGGAGTGCAGTGATTATGAGGAGGATGAAGGGGAACCTATTTTACCAGAGGTATGCCCAGAGCAGGACTTTGGGTCGCCCCCTAGGGTGTCTGAAGATTTCTCTTCTCAGTTTACTTTTGTGAGAAAGATGGCAGATGCCCTTGACATCTCCACAAGAGAGGAAGTGGAAGAGGAGGAGGAAATAGAGTACCTGGAAATGATGGGTTTGACTCCCACCAAGGCCCTCCTCCTCCTCCCAGTAAATTAATTTTTCAAAAAGGATGCTCTGAAGTTGTTGCAGACCCCAAATTCTGTCCCTCCTGTGGATAAGAGGCTGGACAAGAAATACCAGCTGGAAAGAGGAGGGGCAGAGTTCCTGTTCTCTCATCCAGACCATCAAGGGGTTATTCAGCAGGCGGCCTGTGATAAGGCTAGAATCCCTCTGGCTTCCCATCCACCAGATAAGGACTCTAGGAAGATAGCATGGCTAGGAAAGGTTACCTGTCAGCCTCCCTAGCCATGAGACAGGCTAATTTTCAGGCCTGTGCTGCCCAGTACCAAAAGTCCCTGTGGCAGTCAGTATTGGCCATCTCTCAAAAAGCTCCCTTGCCCCTATCAGACGACCTAGCAGAGACTGCTAGGTTTGGGCTGGAGGCAGCTAAATACCAGTTCCAAATGGCTGCAGATACTAATGACACTGCAGCCACATGGATGGCAAATATGGTAGCCCAGAGGAGATTTGCTTGGCAGAGCTACAAATTTCACTGCTGACATGCAGTCTAAGGCCCTGGATTTTCCCTTGGAGGGAAATACTCTTTTTGGGGAATCCACTGTGGCATATATGAAGAAGGTGGATGAGTATAAGGCCACTTACAGGAGCAACTCTAGTAGAGACAGAGCTTCTCCATCCACCAGGCCTTATGGAAGGAGTGGCCGGGGCAGGCCTTTTCATTCCAGGCCCTTTTTTCAGCTAGTGGCCATACCCCAATACCAACAGTATCCACAGCAGGGATACTTTAGGGACAGGGGTCGAAGGGGATCTAGACGTGGAGCTCAAGCACAACCTCCACCCCAGGCTAAACAGACCCTCTGAAGTACAGGCTGAAGTACAGGCCGCCTCCTCACTCCCTGTCGGAGGCAGACTCTCCCACTTCCTCCAGAATTGGCTTTCCATCACTTCGGACAAGTGGGTCCTGGAAGTGGTGGGTCAGGGTCTGTCTTTGAATTTTAAATCCCTTCCTCCTCTATCAGCCAGGGATTTCAGTGTACCATCCTGGGCAGAAAACACCTTGCTGCAGGCAGAGGTGCAGAAACTCCTGCTTTTAAAGGCAGTGGAATCTGTTCCAAGCACCCTCAGAGGAAGGGGTTTCTATTCCAAATACTTCCTCACCACAAACGAAAGTGGGGAGTGGCAGCCTATACTGGATCTCAGATCCCTGAACAAACATCTAAAAAGACTAAAGTTCAAAATGGTAACTTTGGCATTGATCCTGCCAACAATCCAGAAGGGAGCTGGTTGGCATCACTGGACTTAAAGGACTCATACTTCCACATCCCCATAAGGGAGTCTCACAGAAAATGCCTCAGATTCAAACTCCCTTCAGGTCATTACCAGTTTTCAACCCTGCCTTTTGGTCTTTCTTCGGCCCCAAGGGTATTCACAAAGTGCCTGGCTCCAGTGGTAGCATACCTTCGAAGAAAGGGTGGATCAGTTTTTTCATATCTGGATGACTGGCTGCTGGTGGGCAAGTCGCCTCAGCAAGTCTCCCAGTTTTTAAGCCTCACGCAAAATCTGTTGGAATCCCTGGGATTCATTCTCAATCTCGAGAAATCAGTCCTCATCCCTACCCAAAAGTTTCAGTTCACAGAGGCAGAGATAGACACCCTGCAAGGCAGAGCTTATCTTCCTCTGGACAGAGTATAAAATCTTCAGTTGGTGGCAAACTCTTTAATTCTGAACAAAAACAAGCCTGCAAGGCACTTTCTACAGCTTCTGGGTCATATGGCTGCATCTACAGCCACAGTATTGGGTTCAAGATTTCAAATGAGGGACATTCAGTTCCATTTCAAGGCTCACTGGAATCAGAGAAAAGATTCTCTATCGAAGCCCATTCCGGTTACAAGAACTCTTCTCCAAGCTTTGCTATGGTGGAAAGAGGTATCCAGTCTAAGGGAGGGTGTTCCCTTTCAGAGGAATCTTCCCTCGATGGTTCTTGCAACAGATGCATCCCTATTGGGCTGGGGCACCCACTTGGGAGAACACACAACCCAGGGCACCTGGTCAACCTCAGATTCCCTACATCACATAAATTTGCGGAAGTCAGGGCTGTTTATCTTGCCCTAAAGGCTTTCTCAGAGCTGGTACATTCAAAGGTGGTACAGGTCAGGACAGACAATACCACCACAATGTACTATGTCAAGCAAGCAGGGAGGTACCAGGTCAGGGCCTCTTTGCGCAGAGGCAATGAGAATTTGGACTCTGGCATACTCTCTGGGAGTTTCCCTCCAGGCAGTCTACCTACCAGGAAAGGACAATGCCCTGGCAGATACATTAAGTCGAATCAACCAGGCCCACCACAAATGGACCTTGAACAAGCAGGTGGTAAACGTAATCTTCCGAAGGTGGGTTACTCCAGAGGTGGACTTGTTCACATCCCACCAGAACCACCACCTGCCTAAGTGTTGTTGCAGACCACTGGATCAGGGCACTCTGCCACTGGATGCTTTGACTCTGGATTGGTCGGGAAGGTTCCTTTATGCTTTCTCTCCCTTCCCTCTGGTCTTCAGGATGCTACTCGAGCTCAGGTCCCATACAGCGTCCCTGATCTTAATAGCCCAGGACTGGCCCAGGCAGCCATGGTACTTTCTGATGCTCTCAATGTCAGTGGCCATGCCAATATGGCTACCTCAGACATACAGTCTATTGACTTCCAACCAGGGGACCCTGTTGTACCCAAACCTCAAATCCCTCAACCTCAGGGCTTGGCTCTTGAGGAATTAGAATATGCTGGGCTGAAGCTTTCTGAATCAGTACTTCATATTCTAAGGAGCTATAGGAAACCCTCTACTAAGAAAACCTACTCCTCTAAATGGAAAAGATTTTCAATCTGGTGCTCCTCTAAGGATTTTACTCCATTACAGGCTGACATTCCAGTCGTTCTAGATTATCTCTCTCCCATTTGCATTCCTTGAGTTTGTAGCCCAATTCACTTAAAGTACACCTTGCAGCCTTGTCTGCTTACATTTCTGCTGGTACTACAGTATCTCTTGCCTCAAACCCTATTTTTAGAAAATTCTTTAAGGGCTTGATCTATTTGCACCCCCCTCACAGGGCGCCAGTGCCAGCATGGGATCTCAATGTTTGCATTGCCAAGCTGATGGGGCATCCATTTGCGCCTATGGCGACGGCTCAGCTCAAATATGTCACTTGGAAGACAGTTTTTCTAGTGGCAATCACTTCTGCCAGAAGAATAAGTGAATTGCAGGCTCTGTCTGTAGAGCAGGATTATGTCTCCTTTCATAGGGATATGGTGATACTGAGAATGAACAGAAAATTCCTACCATAAGTGGTCTCTGATTTCCATATCAACCAATCCATCACCCTACCTGTCTTTTTCACTGAGCACTCTACTCATGGTGAAGGAAGACTTCATAGCATTGATGTGAAAAGGGCCCTTAGGTACTATATCACAGCTACTAAGGATCACAGGCAGGACAAGAAACAGTTGTTTCTGACCGATGGGGATGTAGGAAAAGGTACTCCAGTCTCTAAATGGTCCATTTCTCATTGGATTGTCCAGTGTATTCAATTTTGTTATACAAGGGCTGGTAGGGAGCCCCCAACAGGATTGAGGGCACATTCCACCAGAGGAACAGCTGCCACCTTGGCAGCAGCAAGGGATGTCCCATTGGTGGACATCTGTAAAGCAACTACCTGGAAGACAGTGCACACCTTTAACTAAGCATTACAATTTAGATATCCAGTCTAGAAGTGATGCTAGGTTTGGCACAGCAGTCCTGCAGAGTCTTTTTCCTAAATAAGTGTTCTGTGCCCACCTTCTGTGGTACTGCTTTGTAGCCTGCAGAAAGTTATGGATACCTGAGTATTACTGGGGTTAGAAGAAAAAATTGCTCGTCTTAGTAATTCTGTTTCTTCTCAGTGATACTTGAGTATTCATAACTTCCCTCCCTTCTCCCCTTCCAGAACTCAGCCTCTGCATTCCGCATGCTGCACTACCGTAAAAGGGTACAACACAAGTGTGCAAGTATCCTCTCATAGTGGTCCAATTTATAAATCAGGTTTTTGGGTCTTAAACCCTTACAGTTTTCTGACATTTTAATTCCTTAGAGTTTTTAGGCGTTCTTGGCTCCAGTTGGAGCTCTCTCCTACTTTAATTGGGGTAAACCTTTAATTATTTCTTTTGAATAATTTAAAAAATGTAATCTAGCGTTGTTCTATTCAGGCTCCTAGGAAATCAGAAGAGGTTTAGAACACTGACAGTTACTGTAGGGCAGCATTTGAAAAGTTGTCACGTGCAGATGATTCCATCATTTGCATAAGTTCCATCTCTCCGGGCAGTTCAACCCTTCAGGCTTACTGCAGAAAGTTATGAATACCTGAATATCACTGAGAAGAAACAGAATTGCTAAGGTGAGTAATTTTTTTATTCCAGGTGGAGGCACCCATTCACCGAACTTGGGCCCCTTAACCTGTGCATAGTCACATAGGCAGGGATAGTAGCCCATAGGATAGCACCACCTAGGGGTTACATACCTTTGGGGCTTCTAACCCCTTCTGCACCCTTACTCTGGTAAAGACTGGCTGCCTCATTTCAGCATCTGGGTTTTAAATAGAACAAAAGGGTTACATTAAATGGACTGAGAAAACAGATAATACAGTTACGATCAACACTAAAATGCACAACAATTGGAAAGCAGTCATCGGTTTATAATGCCGCAGAGTTTTGGAAAGCCGCACATTGAAAGTCTGCTGTACGCCACTGACTTTTGGAGGGCAGCCGTGCACTAGGGTTGCAGGTCCCTTGACCCTTACTCCAGGTCCCCTCATGGTTCTATATGGACCGCAGAGGAGGGGGGTCTCTGCTGCTTCTAGCCTCGCCATGGCGGAGGCCCCTCCTACAGTGCCGGAGGCCCAGTCCGACTCTTCTGGGGGTTGGGCTGGAGGTGCCATTCTGGCAATCATCTACTTGGAGCTGAAGGCTCCCCTGGTGTTGTGGCCTGTGCCTGCCAGGCCCAGCCTGGTGGTTTCCAGTCTGCAGCGCCCAGGATTCTGGAGTCGTTCGTGGCTCTGGTGATTGGGGCAGTGCCATGGGTGGTGCTGGGCCTGCTTGTGGTGCCGCTTGTGGCACCAGGAGTAGGAGGGACCCGGGGGTGGCCCCTCTGGAGGTCCTCTGGATCCAGTCATCTTCGGAGGAGGAGGAGGATTTGGAGGCAGATCCGGACTGGCTGTGCCTGACTCTTCAGCATATTTAGGGATCTCCTTCACCCAGCACCTCTGTGCCCACCCAACCTTCCCTTCCTTTGGAGACGGTGGTTCTGGCTTGTACTGGCCTCGAAGCCACTTGTGGTGCTAGGGAGCCTTCTGGGGCTGAGCGTTGTGCCATGTGGCTTTCTAGAGCTGGTAAGGTCACCGAGCTAGGAGGAGGCAAGTCCCCTGGTCTGGGTGTCCAGGCTGGACCCACTTCTGGGGCCGCTCAGATGTTTGGAGCTGGGATAGGGGCTTCCTCACTTGGCTAGTAGGTGAAGTGGAGCCCCCATGGTTGGTTCTGAGGAAGAGGTCCATCTCGGAGTCTGAGGGGTTGAGGGGACAATGCCAGGAGGGGTGCCCTTCCCTACCATCCCTCTGAGGCTCAGGAAGGAGCCACAGTGCCAGCCCTATTTTCTCCCCTGAAGTGTCCCGGGAAGGGGGATCTCATTGCATGAGGCTAGGGACTGCCCTTCTGGACCCATGCGGCCCCGTTCGCCTCACGGGGGAAATCCCCTTCAGGGCACAGTCCTGACATTTTCAGCATGGTTGAACAGGCGGTGATTGTTCCGACCAGTGGATCCTTCTGTGGTGCTGGATAGTCTGCATGGTATCTTAGTCCTGGCAGAGGGCATCCTCTTTCCCAGAGGTGTTCAGCCCTTTTACCTCTGCCTTCCCCACCTCTTCTCCCAAGCCTACAGGGCCTCTGCTGCGGTAGCAGTTCAGAGCCACAACTGCTGATTTCCCAATATAAGAGCCATGGACAAACAGGTTTTTCACCATTCACCCTAGCAGCAGTTGGATTCTTAACTCGTTGGACTCGTCTGCCTCCTCATCTTCCTCACCCGAGGAAGAGGATCTCTCTGTCCACCTGTACTCAGGTGCTGACCAGACTTCCTATCAGTGTTTCCTTTCGAGGCTGGTTGATGAGCTTCATATTTCAAGGTTAGCAAGATGCAGTCCTGAGCAGGAAACTTGCGCTTTTATCAGCGAGTACAGTGCGGACCACCTGGTGGTGCCTGGCTGGCCCCCCTGGCCTTCCCCCTTTCAGGAGGCATCATATCACACCTAGCAGCATTCATCAGTTCTCTCCTCAGCCTAATGGACTGCCGGCGCAGTTATTGTGCACCCCAGGGATCTCCAGGAGTCCTGCATCACCAGTCTTTGGGTGTGACGCTCCTGGATACGCCCTCCAGGCATAGAAGCCCAAGACAGGACCGACCCACAGATGTGGACTCTGCGGAGTTTGACTGCTGGGGGAGAAGAATAATCTCGGCGCGCCTCTCTCCTTCTATTGCAGCACATCAGGCCCATGATGCTGCCTATAACAGGCACTTACGGTCCATACTAGGACAAGTCCTAGCATCTATGCCTGATACAAAGGCAACCAGGCAAGACATTGCCCTCTCTGTACATGGCCTGGAGCTTGCAAGGCATCAAGCAAGAGCATCGTATGATGCCAGTGAGGTGGCATCCAGGCTAGTGGGGACAGCAATCTGAGTTAGGTGGATGGTATGACTTCACCTTTCCCAGTTATCACCCGTGGCCTGGCACAGGGTGACTGCCTCCTCTTTCCGGGGGACCCACCTTTTTTCCCCACAGAGTGAGGAAGGAACTTCAGGGGTGACTTCCATCTCCCAGGCAGAGGGAGATCCCACCTCACCCTGACCAGTCACAGGCCTAACTCAGCCTGTGAAGGTCTCCTCCTCCTCCTCCTCCTCCTCCTCCTGTGTCTCCCCCACAGGAAGCTGAGGGAAGCCTCTCCCTCAGGGAGGCACTAAGTCTCCTTTGGGGGGCTTGGTAATCACCCACCAGTGATGAATAGTGAAGACTGACACAGGCAAGATATGAAAATTACATAATTCTTGATCTTTCTGTGTATCTTCATCATTCATCACTGCTTCCCTCCCACCTTCCCCCTTGGGCCTCAGATTCAGGGCTGTGCCTCCTCCCCTGCCTTCTCCCCGTTTAGGCTGTGGTGAGACTGTCCATCTGGCACCTCAGGTTACCCTGCTCCTTGAGGAAGGATACCATACTATGTAGGGGGAGTAGTTGGACTGCTCCTTATGAGGGGGTTTCCTGGGGGCCCAGGTGGGGTCTCCCCTAAGAGTCCTAGATCTGCCTGGATCTGGGGCTCCCTGTTCCCTGGATAGGGGGTGAGGAGGTCTTCATCTAGGTTATGGGGTTCGGGGGGCTCTAGTGATCCACCTCTTCTCTGGTCTTTCCTTACCACTACTTTTGGTGGTAGCTGGTTCTCAGCTGTTTCCCTCCTCCTTTTCCTTCCTCCTTCCCAGTGTAGGGGATGGGGGGATCTCTCTGGGAGCTCCCCCACAAAGGAACAGGAAGGACCTGTACCATAGGACAGTACTTCTGCCCTTATATATTGAAACAGGAGGGAGCCCCCGACTCCTCTGTCTTTGGATGTAAGAAGGAAATCCTGGCAGATAGCCTTATCTGCTTAACTCAACTTGCCTCCCTTCTGAAGTGAAGTACTCCATTTTGGAGATGTTTAAATAGCCTGAAGGGTGTATCTCCTTGAAGGAACCCTCTGAGTGTTCTTCCTCTCCTTGGCCTCTGCTTTTCTCTCTGTGAGGAGTCGGGGGAGGGGGCTCCTTCTTCCTTCCCTTTCTTTTCTTCTTCTCTTTCTCTCCTTTCTGCCTTTTTTTATCTACGCTCGATGCCCAGAGGATGGGGCCCTATGTTCCAGACCCCTAGAGTTGTTCTGTCCTCAACCTTCGGCTTTGTATCTCTTTCCATTTTTATCCATTCCTTTTTGGCTATCTCTTGGGCTGTCTTGCCTGCCCTATTCTTTTTCTCTGTCCCCTTTTTCCTGTCACTCTCCGGGTTCGCAGAACTGAGGTGAGGGAGGAGTCAGCATCATTTACTGGTCATTCCTCGAGCACCACATCGCACGTCGGCCCCAAGGGTGGTGTCGAGCCAGTGCCCACTCCTCCACTGAGAAATAAAAACAAAACAATGCTCCCACAGGGTCCTGTTCCTCGGTCCAGAACCCACCAGTGATGAATGGTGAAGATACACAGACAGATCAAGAATTACAGTAGATACGTATTGTGCAGTACTCAATACTTACAATTTTGTTTTTTGGCATGTAATAATGTGTTATCTTGTATTTTGTATATTTCTATACACATGGCTTTTATTGTTCCTGTATTTTTGTTGTGATCTATGATCCTGAGTTGTGCCTGTTACATGAGCTATGGCTGCAGTGTACTTCCACAATTAACAAATAAACAAAAAAAGATCTTTATAGAAAAGTAAGTTAGTACTGTCTTGTTTCCATGAAAATCCAGTCCACCCATTTTATTGAAATCTTAAAGTTCACCTTTTATTTTTAAGATGACAAAGTTATCACTACACATACATTTACAAATAAAGGATATACTGTATTTTGGATAAAATCAATGACAAAACAATGTGATTTAACCGCCGGCTTTCCCAAATCCAGACAGCCTCTTCTCCAAAACCAGGGTGCTGGAATCAAAGCAGAGGGAATGCCCCTGTGAACTGTGGTGTGAATTATTTTCTAGCTTCTTGTTTATGCATAAGGTCTGAATAATATATATTTTTCCTCAGATAGTTGAGCCAAGACAGCGCAGAGTGGCAGAAGCCCAAGAAGCTTTAAAGATTGCCGAGCAACGTTTAAAAGAGAAACAGAAGAGTCTGCTTAAGGTGAGGCTTGGTACATAATAAATCACCAGGGCTGTGCTTTTTGCTTTACTTTTTATTAACTTGGTCCACCAGCAGCCATGCTGCTGTAACCTGTCCATGCAAGGGGCGGTTTTAGGACTTATAGTACCCTTCACCAGTGACCAATCACTGTCACAGCAGAGTCATTTGATGTTGCACTTTCCTGTGGGGATAAAAAGGAATAAGACTTGACAAAGTGGACATTATACTGAGGTAATTTTTTTTATTATTTTTTTTATTTTTATTTTATAACTTATTTACTCTGGATAGCCTAGTTGAGCATCAATTTCCTGTTTTCAGCGGGGTGCTGTTTCTACCCATTTCCACAGCTGGGTGGACTGGAACAATGCTTGGGTAAGTGACTTCCTCAAGGTCACCTACTCACACAGCATGTATTTGGCTCTGGTGGGATTTGAACCTGTGGTCACCTAGACCAAGCCAGTACTCTAACAACTAGACCACACTACCACCAAAGTCCATTAATATACTGACTGATGGGTGCCAGGAGCTATGCTGAGTGTTGACACAGAATAATACAGAAACTCTGAATGATTTTATTCCACTTTTTTAACTTTATTTTTATTGCATTTAAAGTGATGTTGCAAGTTTGCCATAGCAAATGGGTGTAGTAACCTATAGCAGTTGTGAATCAGTCTCCTACCATTCAAACTGCCAAATCATGCTGTTTTCCATGAAAAAAAAATCCTTTTATTTTGGTGCTCTGCTTTATTTGCATAACCCACCCCTTTTTTCTCAGTGCTGCAGCCCCCAACCATGACATCATACCAGGGAAGCAAAGTTTATAAAGGGACACTGTCAGTATTTAGCTGCCTCTTTACATTGTTTGCAAGTAACTGTAGCTAGCATTATAACGTGGAGAAAAAGTCTAGTGATTTGATTGGCTGAAAGCAGCTCAGAGCCATGTAATCATTGATGCATTATTACACTCCTGAACTACGTACAGCCATTCAAACCATATAACATAAACTTAGAAAAGTATCAGCACACTCCCACATTCTGACAGGAGCTGTCACTTCAGACCTGTCACTGCACCAGCGTGCAGTAAAAGTGAAACATCTACACAGAATGGCAAATGACCTTTGTGGCCTACCTGCTTCACAAAACCATTTTCCAGAAGCTTTGCTACAGGTTGTACTGCTGTAAACACTACCGAAATAGGAGACTGCACTCAGAAGCAGATGTCCAGGGAAGGAACAGCAGCAAGTGAAGAGGGGCTGATATCTTCGGGGAAGGGAAGTAACTGCAACACAAAGTGCTTTCATTTTTACCTGTTTGCACTGGTGTTTGTTCTAGGTTCTTGGGGGCTGTGTGTATAGATGGGGAATTTTACTTTGTCTGCCTGATTGTTTTTTGTGGGAGCAGCAATGTACCTCCACCCCCACTGAGAAGACACGGGGAATTTCCCTACTTAAATTAGCCAAAATGAATTTTCCCTACTTTAAATAGCTAAGGAGGCAAAAGGAATTTCCCTACTTTAATTAGCCACAAGGAATTTTTCCCTAATTTAAATATCCTGACAAGCAAAAGAGCTTTCAGGAGCTCGGCAGCCTTACAGGAGTCAGAAGCGGACGTCCAGGGAAGGAACAGCAGCGAGTGAAGCGGCAGCTGCTATCTTGAGGGAGGGAAGTAACTGCAACACAAAGTGCTTTCATTTTTGCCTGTTTGCATTGGTGTTTGTTCTAGGTTCTGGGGGGGCTGTGTGTATAAAACGGGGAATTTTACTTTGGTTGCCTGATTGTTTTATGTGGGAGCAGGGGCAGCAACGTAACTGGGAAAGGAGAGGGGTGACTGGTACAGGATGGCTGCCCCCTCTGGGAATCGAGAGCACAGAACCAGTGGAAACAAAGAGGATAGGGAACAGGGTAAACAATTACAGAAGCAGCAAAGGGGAATCTAGGGATAGTGCAAGGGAAGAAGCAAACAGTAGAAGCTCTGGCTGCAGCAATAGGTTCACTTTGCTGGCCTCAGTGGTGGATGATGAGGGAGGGGCTCGCCAAACAGGAGGAAGAGGGGGTAGTATAAGCCCAAGGGGCAACACTCAGACAGACAATGGGGACAAGGATAGGGGGCGCAGGGGTAAAAGGCATAAGGGTAAAAGGGAAGGCAAGGGCGATAAGGCAGAGGAGGAAGAAGGGAAGACGAGGCCTGGTGAGGTAGGAAAGGAGGATGATGCGAGAGAGCATTGGTGGTGGGGGGCAAGTCAGATGAGGGAGCAGTAGGGGAGGGGCAGGACTAGGGTAACAGCCAGGGGTAAAGCAGAGGAATAAATCAGCCAATAGGGGGCGGGGGCACAGCAAAGGGGTGATCAAGCCACGAATATGCAGGACGGAATGGGTTCTGAAAGCAGTTGCAAGGCAGGTAGGATGATGCAGGGGCACAAAGGTGAGAGGCGGGCTGGGTTTTAGTGCTGGTTGACTCAGTCCTGAAAGGAGTAAGATGGGGAAGCAGAGGGGAGTGGCATAGTCGAATATGGGTGGAATCAGGGCCTGGACTGACAGCAGATAGGGCAGGACAGTGTGCAAGACGAGGAAGGGAGAAACCACATGTAGTGGTGCACTTGAGTACAAATGACTTGGCAGGTAGCATGGTCAGTTGGTAAGGGAGAGGTTCAAAGTACTGGGGAAGTTGTGTGAGGAGGCAAGGAGATCAGTGGCCTTCTCGGAACTGCTCCCAGTACCCAGGACAAACACAGAGAGGAAAGTAAGGATAGAAGAGTTCAACACTTGGCTGGGAGAGTGGTGTCGAATCAAGAGGTATAGGCTAGTGGGAGGCTGGGGTAACATCTGGGACAGCAGTGACCTGTTCGCAGAGGACAGGTTACATTTGAGTAAGGTGGGGCAGGAGTTATTAAAGCAGAGGCTGGGGGAATATATAGCAAGTAAGGTGGATTTAAACTAGGTGTGGGGGTAGGTGAGTGTGCAGTAGGAATGCAGAGCTGCTGGAGAGGGGAACTGAACAAGCTTACCCCCAAAGCTAACAAGGATGGTACGAGGGAGGGATCGCAGGAGGGGGGTTAAGAATGGAGAGAAACAGGTTAAGGAAGGGAACAAGTTGAAGGGTCAGCTCTCTGAATGCAAGAAGCCTGGGGAACAAAGCAGCTGAGATAAAGGCTCTCTTGGCAGTTGGGGTGGTGGACATTGTGGCCATCACAGAGACTTGGGCCACCCAATACCAGGATTGGGATCTGATGATCCCAGAGTATAGGATGTACAGAAATGATAGGGGCAAGGGGAAAGGGTGTGGGGTGGCGATTTATGTAAGGGAGGGGATAAGGTATGTAAGGGAAAAGGAGGAGGAGGGTAGGACAGAGGCATTATGGATGCAGTTCCAGGATTCAACAAGTAAGACACTTAGGACAAGGAATTAGTGGAGCAGATCAGGAGGGTCTGTGGGAAGGGGAACAGAGTGATTGTTGGGGAATTCAGTCTACCAGGAGTGGATTGGAGCACCCCAGCCACCTCGAGTACAAGGGAACAGGTCCTACTGGATAGAAACATAGAAACATAGTCTTTGATGGCAGATAAGGACCACATGGCCCACCTAGTCTGCCCATTTCTCTATCTAAAGGATAAGCTGCAGATCCTATTTAACCAACAGCCTATTTCTTCCTACCCCTCACAAAAATTGCCTTATGTCTGTCCCATGCATTCTTGAATTCTCCCACAGTTTTAGACCCCACAACCTGCTCCGGAAGGTTGTTCCATGCGTCCACCACCATCTCTGTGAAAAAATACTTCCTCACATTGCCCTTGAGCCGTCGCCCCTCTATCTTCTAATTGTGTCCCCTTGTTCTTGCACATCTCTTTTTCTGAAAGATGCTACCCTCTTGGACTTTATTGATTCCACTGAGGTACTTAAATGTTTCTATCATGTCCCCCCCTCCCTCCTTTCCTCAAGGGTATACATATTAAGCTCCTTTAGCCTCTCCTCGTATGGCTTCTCTTGCAGACCCTGTACCATTTTAGTTGCCCTCCTCTGAACTGCCTCCATCCTGTCTGTGTCCTTGTGGAGATGGGGTCTCCAGAACTGGATGCAGTACTCCAGATGGGGTCTCACCAACTGTCTGTACAGTGGGATAACACCTTTCTGTTTTCTGCTGGTGATGCCTCTCCTACATCTGTCATCCCCTAGCCTCCTACCTTTCCTCACGGTGGTTGCCAACCTTAAGGTCATCTAATATGATTGCCACCAGGTCCCTTTCCATTTTGAATTGTTAATACCCCCCATTGTGTAATCTTCCCCTGGGTTTTTGTTTCCCAGGTGCACTTCTTTGCATTGAATCCAAGCTGCCATACTTCTGACCATTCCTCCAACCTTGCCAAGTCCCTTATCAATCCTTTCCATGGATGCATTCCAGGACAGCTTCCTGGCACAGCACAGATGGTTAATGAGCTGACTCAGTTGGGAAAAACTCTAGACCTAGTACTGTCTAATGGGGAAGCTGTAAGGGAGCTGGGGGTGGAAGACTCGCTGGCTGGGAGTGACCATAACTTGGTGTGATTCACGCTAAACGTGGGCAAGGATGTTATGGGTACAGGAACCAGGGTGGTTGACTCCAGAAAGGTTGACTTTGTTAAGATGGGCAACATTTTGGAGAGGCACCTGGCATGAATTCATCCACACTTTGATGCATGCCAAAATTGGGAAATCATCAAGCTGGGGCTGGTGGAGGGTACTGGGTCATGTACAGAGCAAGAAGGGTAGGGCCAAGAAACCAAGCTGGTTGAATCAGAAGGTCTTGGAAGGGGTAAGAGCAAAAAAGCAGCATTTAGGAAGTTCAGGAAATATGGGAGTGGGGAGGACAGGGAAGTGTGTGTGAGGAAGTCCAAATAGGTAACCAGACTAATCAGGGCAGTCAAGCCTTCCAGAGAGCTGAGGCTGGCAAAGGGCATCAAGGATGGGGAAATGGACTTCTTCAGGTAGATAGGGGGCAGAAGGAGCTGCAAGTAACAGATAGTGAGTATTAGGGAGGACGAGGGGTGGGTGGAGCAGGCAGAAGCACTGAATGAGTACTTTTCTTCTGTATTCATGAAAGAGAAGGGTGGGCAGTTACTGTACCTCAGGGGATGAGAAAGGTGGGCAAGGGTGGGGAGGTGGTGACAGAAGAGGTAATTACAAAGAGCAGTGTGCTGGGAGGTCTGTAGGCTCTGAGGGTGGATAAGACACCAAGACCTGATGGCATTCACCCTAGGGTGCTGAAAGAACTGGCGGAGGTCCTGGCGGGGCCACTGGCAGACCTGTTCAATACCTCCCTGGACACAGGATGTGTATCACAGGACTGGAGGATTGCTCACGTGGTGCCCCTCCACAAAAGTGGCCCAAAGGATGAACCAAGCAATTAAAGACCAGTAAGCCTCATATCTATTGTAGGGAAACTAATGGAGACAATCCTGAAAGAGAGGCTGGTGACCTTTTTGGAAGACAGTGGATTCCAGGACAGTCAGCAACATGGGTTCATCTCAGAGAGATACTGCCAGACCAACCTAATTAAGTGTTATGACTGGGTGATGAAGGAAATGGACAAGGGCCATGCAGTGGATGTCCTGTATTTGGACTTCAGGAAGGCCTTTGACTCGGTTCCTCATGGGAGGTTAGGAGGAAAGTTGGAAACTGTCATAAGTCACATCACCTCAGTATCAACAATAACAAGTTTGATACTCTCGAAATGGTCAACACCTTTAAGTACCTTGGTGTCTACCTTGACAGCTCTCTCTCCCCTACAGCCAGCACATAGACCATGTTGTGAAGGCAGCTAGTGCCAGACTAGGTCAGCTCTACTGGCATAGGTAGTGCCTCACCGAAAGTGCCATCAAGCTTGCAGTTTACAGCTCTGTGCTCTCTATCATAGATTATGGACTGGTAGTCTACGGAGCCGGTACCAATATAGCACTTAAGTGAATCAAGATTGTCTTAAACAAAGCCTGCAGACCGTTTAACTCATACTTGTGAACTATACTCAAGCACTGGTTAGTTAAACCTGAATAGCAGAATTCAGTACCAAGTCTGTCTGTTAGCT
This sequence comes from Neoceratodus forsteri, assembly GCA_016271365.2. Taxonomy (NCBI): domain Eukaryota; kingdom Metazoa; phylum Chordata; order Ceratodontiformes; family Ceratodontidae; genus Neoceratodus; species Neoceratodus forsteri. The sequence goes on from CM057451.1 coordinate 247,570,066, forward strand.
AAAAAATTCACCCTAGCTCTTGCTCCTCCTGGAGTGAGGCAACTGCTAAGAAACTCCACTTCCTCCAGACTAACTAGGGGGTTGAGTAAAGCTGCCTTCATTATCCGCCTCACCGGGGAGTGGTCTTAGGGCACTCTTGATGCTATGCCATTGTCCACTACCCCTGGCAAGGCCAAGGTACCAATTAGGAAGTATTCGATTCAAACAACATGAAGTCTTGCTGTATTCTGACTATTGCAGTTAGGTCCTGCCTTTCAACTGCCCCGGAGAGCGAAGGGTTAACTTTTCTATGCCTTGCATAGAACATTCATCACAAGCTCAGTTGAAACCCCTGTCTGTTGTTGTTCAAGCTGCAACCGCCAGATTCTTTATTCCGCCTCACTGAACAGTCGCTCCGGAGAGTTCTCCTGCTGCTCGATTCAAAAGTCGGTTGAAGTGTCGGTTTTCGGTCGGTTTCTACCAAATTGTTGTTTCCGCATAGTCGGTTCAAGTCTCTGTCTGGGGTACCATGAGTACTAGATAGGTTTTTGTTCTGTTTCTGTGTGGAACTTGTAAACTGTGGATTGGTTCGGCTGAACCGATCAATTTGAGATAAAAACTTGTGCTTTGCTTTAGAGTGTGGTAACCGGTCCGTATCGGTTCTAAAAAAAACGGATTTTAATTACGTTTTTCCAAGACTCTGAACACGGTCAGGAACCGATAGAGTCTTGCTCATGGATTGCCGAAAAAAAAGGGTAAGTTTTTGGTTAGGTTGGCCATGTCTGAGAAACCCAAAAAGAAAACCGGGCCCACTGGGTTTCAACACTGCATAGTGTGTGTGGGGAGGTCTTTGCTAAGGCTGATTCCAACACCACCTGTATTTATTGTCTGGGGTTTGACCACCTCAATTCAGACTGCCAAATTTGCAAGAATTTTCCCAAATCTACCCTGGAAAAGCGATTATGTAGACTGAGGGAAAGGGAGGCCGAGAAGTCCGCTGACTTGGATAGCCAGCCCGGTTCGGTACCAACCAAACCAGAAGGAGTGCCCTCTGACCAGGGCGATACTTCTTCGGGCAAAAGGAGAGCCGGTTCTGAGGAATCGGTTCTGACAAAAAGAAAAAGAAAAGACAAATCGACAGGTTCGACCCAGAATCTCATACTCCTAATTACCGGCGAGATAGCACATGCATTAGATTGTGCAATCACATTGGTTCCAACCAAACTGCACCATCTGGCAGGGCTCGGTTCGTTGGTTCCCCCGGTTCCGGATTATACTTTGGAAGAATTTTATGAACCGGAGTTTGAGGAGAAGGGAGAGTATGAGGATGACTATGGTGATGGTGAAAGTCTGGATGTGCCTATTGACCCGGACATCTCCCCAGACAGACCTTCAGGTGTCTCTCCTCCTAGGCTTTCTGAGTCCCCTTCACACTACATGTTCTACAGAAAGGTGGCTGATACCCTCCAGCTTCCTGTGGAGGAAGCAGTTGAGGATCAGGAAGAGCCTGATTTTATTGAGATGATGGACATCCCAGAGTCCAGGAGATTGTCTATTCCCCTCCAGAAATCCTTTGGGAAACAGACACAAAAAATTGTTAAGTCTCCAAGTTCTATACCTCCTGTGTACAGACGAATGGACAAGAGGTACACTCTCTCAGGCTCAGACACGGAGTTCCTTTTTCAGCAATGCAGCCATGTTGGGTTGTGCAGGCTGCTGCCTGTGGTAAAGCAAACATTCCCTTGGCATCACACCCCCCAGACAAGGACTTCAGGAAGATTGATGCCATGGCAAAGAAACAGTACATGGCATCATCTTTGGTACTCAGGCAGGCTAATTATATGGCCTACACAGCCAGGTACCAGAAGTCCAGATGGGACACTGTACTGGCACTGGCTAAACAGGCTCCTCCCCAGCTTGCCAAGGAGCAGGAGCAGGTGGCTGCAGATGGGATTGAGGCATTGAAAGTTCAGTTTCATGCTGCTGTAGACTCCAGTGATGTATCATCAAGAGTCATGGCTACATCTGTGGCTCTTCGGAGAATGGTTTGGCTTAGATTGTACTAGCCTCTCACAGGATACCCAGGCTAAGGCCATGGATTTTCCTGTAGTTGGTAATTCTCTGTTTGGGGAGCAGACAGAGAATTACCTGCAGAAAATGGACGAATACAGGACTACTTACAGGAGTGCTCAGGCCAAAGAAAGGCAAGCAGCTCCTCAAAGGTAGCAGTCCAGGGGCAGGGGCAGGCCTTTTTACCAAGCTCAGGCCTCCTCCCCTTCTTCTTTTTCGCAGAGGGGGCTCTTTAGAGGGAGAGGCAGAAGGGGGATGAGCAGGCCTGCATCCACCCTTCAGCCTAAAGCCTGATGGGTCTGCCCGGGTCGATTCTCCAATACCAGTAGGGGGCAGGCTGGCTTACTTTGTCCAGGACTGGATGTCTCTTACTTCAGACAGGTGGGTCCTGGAAGTAGTAATCCAGGGACTGGTTCTCAGCTTCAAAAAATTTCCCAAGATGAGAGCCAGATCTTTTCCACCTGCAAATCTCTCAGAGACCCTTGCCCTAGAGGCAGAGGTTTCTTCTCTCCTAGCTCTCAGAGCTATAAAGAGAGTTCCCACCCTACACAGGGGCAAAGGATTGTACTCCAGGTACTTCCTAACCCCCAAGAAAACAGGAGAGTGGCGACCCATCCTGGACCTAAGATATCTGAACAAACATCCTTTAAAGCCAAAATTCAAAATGGTAACTCTGGAAATTATCCTTCCCTCTCTAAGGCCAGGGGACTGGCTAGCCTCCCTGGACCTCAAAGATGCCTACTTTCACATTCCCATCAGGTGCTCCCACAGAAAGTACCTCAGGCTCCAGTTGCCCTCAGGCCACTATCAATTCAGAGCAATGCCCTTTGGCCTAACATCATCCCCAAGGGTCTTCACAAAGTGCCTGGCAGTAGTTGCTGCCTTCCTAAGAAGACAAAAGATTTCCATTTTCCCATACTTGGACGACTGGCTCATAGTAGGTCAGTCTCCAGACCAAGTCAAGTCACATCTGCAAGTGACCCAGCAAGTGCTCAGTTCTTTGGGATTCCTTCTCAACCTACCGAAGTCAGTTCTCGAACCAGTGCAGCTCCTCACCTTCATAGGCGCAGAACTGGATACGGTAAAGGCAAGAGCCTTCCTTCCCCTGGAAAGGGCAAGGACCCTTATGGAACTGGCCTCTTCAAACAACATGAAGTCTTGCTATATTATGACATGTGCAGTGAGTCCCAACCTTCGAACTGCTCCGGAGGTGAAAGAGTTAACTTTCCATGCCAGGCATGGAACTTTGAGCACGAGCTCGGTTGAAAACTCTGTCTGTTGTTCTTCAAACTCAAACTGTCAGATTCTTTACTCCGCCTCACTGAACAGTCGCTCCGGAGATTTCTCCTTCTGCTCGGTTCATTTTGTCGGTTAAAGTATTAATTTTCGGTTTTTTAACCGAATTTAAACCGCAACCGGTCGGTTCAAGCTCTGTCTGTGGTATCGTAAGTACTAGATAGGTTTTACATTTATTTTCTGTGTGGAACTTGTAAACGGTATTATCGGTTCAGTTTGAACCGATCAGGTTGTTGTAAATACATTAAATCTGTGTTTAGAGTGCGGTTCCCGGTTCTTATCGGTTCTAAAAACGGATTTCATTATGGTTTTTTCCACGACCCGTGACATGGTTGGGAACCGATAAGAGAGTCTTGCTTGTGGATTGCCATAAACGGGCAAGTTTTGGTTAGGCTGGCACTATGTCTGAGAAACCCAAAAGAAAAACCGGGCCCACTGGGTTTCAACACTGCAGTGTTGTGGGGAAGCCTTTGCCAAGGCTGACCCCCACACCACCTGTGTTTATTGTCTGGGGTTTGAACACCTCAATGCAGACTGCCAGATTTGCAAAAATTTTCCTGCAGCTACCCTGGATAAGAGAGTTGGTAGGCTCAGGGAAAGAGAGGCCAAGAAGTCCACTGACCCGGATGGCCAGCCCAGTTCGGTTGTAACTGAACTGGAGGGAGTGCCCTCTGACCAGGGTGAGACTCAAGAAGGAGAGCCGACTGGAGGAGTCGGTTCCAGCAAAAGGACTAGAAAATCAGCAGGTGTGAGCCAAAATTTCCATCTCCAACCACTGAAGAAATAGCCAAAGCGATTAAAATTGTCCAGTCGTTTTCCCCGGTTCCGACCGAACCGGCACCATCAGGTAAGCATATGGTTCGGTCAGTTCCACCGGTTCAAGAATATGATTTAGAGGAATTTTATGAACCAGAGGAGGGGGAAGAGGAGTATGAGGAGAGTGAATGTGGATTTGAAAGTCTGGATGTGCCCATTGACCCGGACATCTCCCCAGACAGACCTTCAGCAGTGTCTCCCCCTAGACTTTCTGAGTCCCCCTCTCATTTTATGTTTTATAAAAAAGTGGCTGAAACCCTCCAGCTCCCTATGGAGGAAGCTGTGGATGATCAAGAGGAGCCTGACTATGTAGAAATGATGGATATCCCAGAGTCTAGGAGACTGTCTATTCCTTTGCATAAATCTTTGGGAAACAGACAGTAAAATTCTAAAACTCTCTCACACTATACCTCCTGTGGATAAAAGCATGGACAAGAGGCCACATTGTCAGGCTGGGTGATACGAGTTCCTTACACAACAATGCAGCCATGTTAGTAGTGCAGGCTGCAGCCCGTGACAAGGCAAATATTCCCTTGGCTTCACACCCCCTGACAAGGACTCCAGGAGGATTGATGCCATGGCAAAGAAACAGTACATGGCAGCATCCTTGGGACTCAGACAGGCAAATTATATGGCTTATGTTGCTAGATATCAGAAATCCAGATGGATACTGTTATGGCTCTAGAAAACAGGTTCCCTGGCCAGCTTGCCAAGGAGCTGGAGCAGGTGGCTTCTGATGGTATTGAGGCATCCAAGGTGCAATTCCATGCGGCAGTGGACTCTATGATGTGTCATCAAGAGTCATGGCTACATCTGTGGCACTTCGCAGAATGGCTTGGCTCAGATGTACTAGCCTGTCACAGGATACCCAGACTAAGGCCATGGATTTTCCTGTTGTGGGTAATTCTCTGTTTGGGGAGCAGACAGAGAATTACATAAAGAAAATGGATGAGTATAGGACCACCTATAGGAGTGCACAGGCCAAGGAAAGGCAGGCCACTCCTCAAAGGCAGCCTTCCAGGTGCAGGGGCAGACCTTTTCATAGGCCTTTTTACCAAGCCCAGGCCTCCACTTCAGCCTATGCTCAGAGGGGGTTCTTTAGAGGAAAAGGCAGACAGGGTACAAGCAGACCTGCTTCCACTCCTCAGCCTAAAGCCCCTGCCAAGCAGGCACCCTGATGGGGTGGCCAGGGCCGATTCTCCACTTCCTGTAGGGGGCAGGCTGGCTTACTTTGTCCAGGACTGGAAGTCTTTAACATCAGACTAGTGGGTCCTGGAAGTAGTAGCCAGGGACTGGTTCTCAGCTTCAAAATTTCCAAAGATGAGAACCAGGTCCTTTCCACCTGCAAATCCATCAGAGGCACTTGCCCTAGAAACAGAAGTTTCTACCCTCCTGGCTCTCAGAGCTGTGGAAAGGGTTCCACCCTCACAAGGGCAAAGGGTTGTACTCCAGGTACTTCTCTACCCCAAAAAGACAGGAGAATGGCGGCCCATCCTGGATCTCAGATACCTAAACAAGCACCTTTAAAGCCAAAATTCAAAGTGGTGACTCTGGGAATTATTTTACCCTTCTAAGGTCAGGGGACTGACTAGCGTCCCTGGACCTCAAGGATGCCTACTTCCATGTTCTTATCAGAAGCTCCCATCTAAAGTACCTCAGATTCGAACTGCCCTCAGGCCATTACAGTTCGAGCAATGCCCTTCGGCCTCACCTCTGCCCCGAGGGATTCACAAAATGCCTGGCAGTAGCAGTGGCCCACTTAAGAAGGCAAAAGAGTGCCATCTTTCCTTACCTGGACGACTGGCTCATAGTAGGCCAGTCTCCAGACCAAGTCAAACTACACCTTCAGGTAACTCAGCAACTGCTCACATCTCTAGGTTTCCTTCTCAATCTTCCAAAGTCAGTCCTAAAGCCTGTCCACCTTCTCACCTTCATAGGTGCAGAACTGAACACAAAAGAGGCCAGAACCTTCCTTCCTTTGGAAAGAGCAAGGACCATGGTCTCTCTGGCCTCCTCTTTCACCCTGCAGGTCTCTCGACCAGCAAGGCATTTTCTGCAGCTCCTGGGGCACATGGCTGCTTCTACAGCAGTGGTGCAGGGAGCAAGATTTCAGATGAGGGACATCCAGTTCCATTTGAGAGCCTTTTGGTCTCAAAGGAGAGACCTCTAACCAAGTTGATCCCAGTGACTCGAGCCCTGATCCAAGCCCCTTCAGTGGTGGCAGGACCAGAGCAATCTGAGACAGGGGGTCCCTCACCCTCAGTCTCACTCCTTAATCCTTACTACAGATGCATCCCTCTTGGGGTGGGGAGCTCACATGGGCGACCTCACTACCCAGGGATTGTGGTCCCTCAGGAATCTCTGCTCCACATCAATCTGTTGGAACTCAGAGCAGTTTTTTCCACATCTGTTCAGAACAAAGTGGTACAGGTCAGAACAGACAACACTACTACAATGTGGTACATCAACGAGCAAGGAGGCACTCGGTCTACGGCCTTGTGCACCGAAGCAATGAAGTTGTGGTCTCTGGCTTATTCCCTGAACACCTCCCTTACGGCAGTTCACCTCCCAGGCAAGGACAATGTCCTGGCAGATGCTCTCAGCAGGATTTCCCAGGGCCATCACGAATGGTCACTGGATCCCCCAGTACTGGAGGTAGTATTTGTCATATGGAGCACCCCGCAGATAGATCTTTTTGCAGCCCCAGACAATCACCAACTTCCCCTTTTTTGCTGCAGGCCCCCAGTGTTGGGCTCAGTCCCTCTGGATGCCTTCCTTCTCAGTTGGGAATGGAAGTTTCTCTATGCTTTTCCCCCCTTCCCTCTTCTGTTCAAGGTGCTAGTCAAAATCAGATCTCAACCCTGCAAGATGATACTGATTGCTCCAGATTGGACCAGACAGCCCTGGTACCCACTCCTTATGTCCTTAGCAGTCCACCTTCCCCTGTGTCTTCCCAGGAATCACAACCTGTTAACCTGTGCTCAGGGGAGAGTTTGGTACCTGACTCTCAAATCTCTCAATCTCAAGGCCTGGCTCTTGAAGAGTTAGAGTTTGCTGACCTACACCTCTCCCAAGGTGTATTGGATATCTTGAAGGCCTCTAGGAAGCCTTCCACCAGGGCTACTTATAATTTCAAATGGAAGAGCTTTTCCATATGGTGCTCTGGCAAGCATATTTCCCCAGAATCTGCTGACTTACTCGCAGTCCTGGATTATATGGTGCATTTGAATACTTTACGGCTGAGACCAGCTACCCTAAAAGTGCACCTGGCAGCCGTGTCTGCTTTCTTATCAGCAGGTAAACCCTCTTCTCTTTCAGCTCATCCTGTATTCTCCAAGTTTTTCAAGGGGTTGATTCACACCAACCCTCCATTCAGGGACCCTGCCCCTGCCTGGGATCTTAATATTTGCATTGTCCAGCTTATGCAACCCCCTTTTGAGCCCTTGTCTTCAGCAGAGCTTAAGTACTTGACTTGGAAAACTGTGTTTTTGGTAGCCATCACTTCTGCCAGGCGCATATGTGAACTACAAGCATTGTCAGTGGAGCCTGATTTTATCTCCTTTCATAGAGATAAGGTGGTCCTCTGGACTAACAGAAAGTTCTTGCTTGAGGTGGTTTCAGACTTCCACCTTAATCAATCTATGTCTCTCCCTGTGTACTTCACTGACCATTCCTCCTCTGGCGAGAGGAGATTGCACAGTTTAGATGTCAGAAGAGCCCTTAGTTACTACATAGAACGTACCAAGGGTCACAGGTTTGACTCCCTCCAACTGTTCCTCACTTATGGTGAGGTTGGTAAAGGGAAACCTGCCACTAAAAGATCCATTGCCAGGTGGATTGTCTCTTGTATCCAATTTTGCTATGAAAAACTGGGTAAGGTTCCTCCCTCAGGCCTGAGGGCTCACTCTACCAGAGGTACAGCTGCATCTATAATATAATATAATATAATATAATATAATATAATATAATATACCAGAGATAAAAGACAACCAAGGAAGGGTCTGGAGTAGAACAGCGAAACAGTCTAGGGAGGTCAAATCATGGAAAGTCATGTGTGCAAATGCCAGGAGCCTTAGCAACAAGATGGAAGATCTGGAGGCTGTCATGGTGCAGTCAGACCTGGACATTGTGGCCATCACTGAAACCTGGTGTAATGATAACCACGACTGGGAGTTGGCCATACCTGGCTACAACATATTCAGAAGAGACAGGGCAGGCAGGAAGGGAGGAGGAGTGGCACTGTATGTGAAAATGACATAAGGGCCACAGAGATCCAAGAGGAACAAAATGGGGAGAGGATACTGTGGGTTGTTGAAAGGAAATGGGGCCAGCTATCCAGCACAGGTGTGGTCTATAGACCACCAGCCCAGGAGGAAGAAACAGATAGGAGTTGATGCTAGCCATCCAGAGGATGGCAGACAAGGGTGAGGTAGTACTGGTTGGAGACTTCAATATTCCAGACGTGGACTGGAGCATCCCAGCAGCAGCATCAACTAGGAGCAGATTTATCCTGAACTCCTTCAGGGTGCCTTCTCAAGCAACTGGTCATGGAACCAACTCGGCAGAAGGCAATACTGGACCTTGTGCTCACAAACACGGACAGTGTGATGGGGGTAAGAGTGGGGAGCACCTGAGGAACAGTGACCACCAGTCACTGTGGTTTGAAATCACAGAAAGAGCAGAACCAAACCACACAAAAACACGTATCCTGGATTTTAGGGGGGCAAACTTTGAGAAAATGGGGAGATACTTGAAAGAGGCATTAAGGGGAATGGGGCAGGAATCAGGGGTTGAGGAACAGTGGGAAGTATTTAAAATGGGGATTACAAGAGCAACAGAATTATGTATTAAGCAGGTTAGCAAGAGGAAAAGGAAGAATAGACCATTATGGTTTTCCAAAGAGGTAGCAAAGAAAGTGAAAGCCAAAAAGATTGCATTCAGGCAATACAAAAAGACACAGGCAGAAGGGGATAGGGAGAAGTACCAGGAGAAGCAAAGGGAGGCAGGGAGGTCAGTAAGGGAAGCCAAAGCTCAGACAGAAGAACACATTGCAAAATCAGTGAGTAGAGGGGACAAACCTTTACAGGTACATAAGTGAAAAAGAAAGGCAAAGGAGGGATAGTGAGACTGAAGGGGAGGATGGGGCTGTGTGGAGGATGACAACAGTAAAGCTGACATATTTAACAGGTATTTCTGCTCAGTCTTTACTGAGGAAGAGGAGGGTAATGGGTCTGAATGGAGTACAAGGTGAGAATGGTGCAGAAATGGACACAAGTCCCTTTACACGAGAAAGGGTCCTGAAGGAACTGGAAGTAATAAGAGTTGATAAAGCAATGGGGCCAGATGGGCGCACCCAGGGTCCTTAAAGAACTAAGAGAGGTGGTGGCTGAACCTCTTGCTATCCTGTTTAGCCGATCACTAGAAACAGGGAGGTACCCAAAGACTGGAGGATAGCAGATGTAGTCCCCTTATACAAAAGTGGGAAACAAAGAGGAAGCGGGAACTACAGACCAGTCAGCCTCACTCGGTAGTGGGGAAGATCATGGAAGCACTACTGAAGGAGAGATTGGTGGAACATCTGGTTGTCAATGGACTACAGGACCCAAGGCAGCATGGTTTCACCAGGGAAGGTCATGTCAGACCAACCTCATTGAATTTTTTGACTGGGTGACTAGGGAGGTGGATCAGGGGAGGGCAGTGGACATGGCCTATCTGGACTTCAGCATGGCCTTTGACACTGTGCCACATAGAAAACTATTGCACAAACTGGGGAATATGGGTGTGGGCAGAACAGTAGTGCAGTGGGTGGTAACTGGCTGGGCAGCAGGACACAGAGGGTGGTGGTAAATGGCTGTCACTCCACAGAGGGAAGAGTGACCAGTGGGTACCACAGGGATCAGTGCTGGGACCGGATATTCAATATCTTCATCAGTGACATTAAGGACCTAGAAGGCAGAATTTCACTGTTCGCTGATGACACAAAGCTCTGTAACAGAGTAGACACACCAGAGGGTGTAGACAGAATGAGAAGGGACCTGCAGAAACTTGAAGAATGGTCAGGGGTTTGGCAGTTGAAATTCAATGCAAGGAAGTGCAAGATAATGCATTTGGGGCACAAAACCCTGAGCACAATATATCAGTTGGGGGTGAGGATATAGCATGCACCAAGCAGGAAAGGGATCTTGGAGTTATCATCTCTGATGACCCCAAGGCAGGGAAACAGTGTAACAAGGCAGCAGGTAAAGCAAATAGGATGCTGGGATGCATAGGCAGGGGCATCACGAGCAGGAAAAGGGAGGTCATAATTCACTATACAAGACACTAGTGAGGCCGCACCTGGAGTACACTGTGCAGTTCTGGAGACCTACTACATAAGGACATAGACAGGGTAGAGAAGGTTCAGAGGAGGGCAACAAAGATGGTGCATGGATTGCATCACAAGTCCTATGAGGACAGGTTGAAGGCACTGAACATGTACTCCTGGAGGAGAGGAGGGAGAGGGGATATGATAGAGACACATGTATCTTACAGGAGGAACAGGGTGCAGGAATGCACTATTTTTAGCTAAAAGATGTTCCAGGACTAGAGGGCATGGGATGAAGTTGGAAGGAGGACTATTCAGAGGAAACGTGAGGAAGAATTTCTTCACAGAACGGGTGGTGGACAAGTGGAACACCCTGCCAGAGGAAGTGGTGGGGGCTGAAACAATCAAGGATTTAAGAATGCATGGGATAGACATAAAGGAATTCTGGAGGTCAGGGTAAGGGCAAACAGACTTCCTGGAAAACATAAACTGAACTTTCATAAACTTAAATGGGCAGACTGGGTGGGCCATAGGCCCTTTATCTGTCGACACTGTCTATGTATCTATGTACTATCTATATCTCTGGCTGCTGCCAGGGACATCCCTATCCTAGAGATATGTCAAGCAGCTACCTGGAAAACAGTTCACACTTTTACTAAGCATTACTCCCTGGACATCCAGGCTAGGAGTGATGCTCAGTTTGGCACAGCTGTGCTTCAGAGCCTATTTCCTAAGTAGGTTCTGTCCCTCCTCCATGGAGGTACTGCTGTGTAGTCTGCATATGTCATAATATAGCAAGACTTCATGTTGTTTGAAGAAAAAATTACTCACCTTACTAATGTTGTTTCTTCTAATGGAGTCTTGCGGTATTCTGACCTCCCTCCCTGCCTGCCCCTCTCAGAACCTTGGTTTTTTGGGATGTGGGTGGGCAGTGCAGTGTTGGCACTTAGTAGATGCCCACCATGTTGTTTTCACCCCTCCCTTTTTTGGGGTGACTGGGTGTTATGTTTTTCATTTTTGATCCCTGACTTGAGTCTTTGTTTTGGGACCAAAAAATGTGTTCTTATATTTAGTAGCCAGTTGGCTAGTGTAGGTTTACAGCTTCCACACAGAACCTTAGTGAGTTTTGCTTCAAAGATCTGACAGTTTGAGTTTGAAGAACAACAGACAGAGTTTTCAACCGAGCTCAGCTGAAAGTTCCATGCCTGGCATGGAAAGTTAACTCTTTCACCTCCGGAGCAGTTCGAAGGTTGGGACTCACTGCATACAGTATGTCATAATATAGCAAGACTCCATTAGAAGAAACAACATTACTAAGGTGAGTAATTTTTTCTTCTTTCACCCTTCAGGTGTCTCGACCAGCAAGGCATTTCCTTCAGCTACTGGGCCACATGGCAGCCTCCAGAGCAGTGGTCCAGGGAGCAAGATTCCAAATGAGGGACATTCAGTTCCACTTAAGAGCCTTTTGGTCCCAAAGAAAGGATTCCCTTACCAAACTGATTCCAGTGACTCGAACCCTGATCCAAGCCTTGCAATGGTGGCAGGATCAGGACAATTTGAGACAAGGGGTTCCATTTGTCACTCAGTCTCACTCAGTGGTACTCACCACAGATGCTTCCCTGCTGGGCTGGGGAGCCCATTTGGGGGATCTTACCACCCGGGGACTGTGGTCACCTCAGGAATCCCTGCTTCACATCAGTCTCTTGGAACTCAGAGTAGTGTTTCTGGCACTGCAAGCTTTTCCAAATCTGTACAGAACAAGGTGGTTCAGGTCAGAACAGACAACACTACCACCATGTGGTACATCAACAAGCAAGGAGGCACTCAATCTACGGCCTTGTGCACAGAAGCAATAAAGTTGTGGTCCCTGGCCTATTCCCTGCAAACCTCAGAAGGACAATGTCCTAGCAGATGCACTGAGCAGAATATCCCAGGGCCATCACGAATGGACCCTAGATCCTCTGGTTTTGAAAGTGATTTTCTCGAGATTGGGCACTCCAGAGATAGATCTTTTTGCAGCCCCAGACAATCACCAACTTCCTCTCTTTTGTTGCAGACCCCCAGTCTTGGGCTCAGTCCCCCTGGATGCTCTTATTCTGAACTGGGAAGGGAAATTTCTCTATGCTTCCCCCCCCCCCTTCCCTCTCCTGTTCAGGGTGTTAGCCAAGATAAGGTCACAACCCTGCAAAGTGATTCTGATTGCTCCAGATTGGGCTAAACAGCCATGATACCCTTGTTGCTGTCCTAGCAGTCCACCTTCCCTGTCTCTTCCCAGGAATTACAACCTGTTAACATCCTCTCAGGGAGGATTTGGTACCCAATCTTCAGTCTCTCAATCTCAAGGCTTGGCTCTTGAAGAGTTATAGTTTGCAGATCTGCATCTTTCCGAGGGGTTCTGGAATCCTTAAGGCTTCTCAAAGCCTTCCACTAGAAAGACTTACAACTCCAAATGGAAAAGATTCAGCATTTGGTGTTCTAAGAAGAATATTACTCTGCTGAATTGCCTACGGTTCTGGATTATATGGTCCATCTTAGTGGCCTATGCCTCAGACCCTGCTACCCTCAAGGTACACTTGGCAGCTGTTTCTCCTTTCCTGTCAGTAGGCAAGTCTTCCTCTCTGTCATCCCATCCTGTATTCTGTAAGTTTTTCAAGGGATTGCTTCACATCAATCCCCCCTTTAGGGATCCTGCTCCTGCTTGGGACCTCGCTCCCTTCTTCCCTGCTTGACAAACCCTCCCTCTCCTCGTTCAAGCCTGGTCTTAAAGTCTGCCTCATTGAACTGAGCCACTGTTGCTGCAACCACTAGATAATGCACCCTACCTCACCCCACTAAAATGGCAACAGACAAAACTCTTTGCTTCCTCTGGACTAGCTAACCTCTAAGACTAATATCTCTGTAGGCAAATATACCCCACTGGCAATGTACGTACACTAGCTCTGTTACTTACTGTATGTGCTCTGACACTGTCTTACTGTTCCCTTGCCTCCTGTATAAACTATGTATGTATTTTGAAGTCTGTAGGCAAATGTACCCCACTGGCAATGTATGTGCACTGGCTGTTTTTTACTGTATGTTCTCTGACACTGTCTTACTGTTCCCTTGCCTCCTGTACAAATTGTATATGTATTTTGAAGCTGTCTTACTGTATCCTAATGTAAAGTGGTTGGTTTACTCAACCCCGGGTCGCCCCTGAAAAAGGGATCTTTGGTCTCAGAGGGCTTACCTGGTAAACAAAATCTAAATAAATAAATAAATTAATGTTTGCATTGCTCAGCTTATGCAACCCCCCCTTTGAGCCTTTGTCCTCAGCAGAGCTTAAGTACTTGACTTGGAAAACTGTGTTTTTGGTAGCCATTACCTCTGCCAGACGTATCAGTGAATTGCAAGCCCTGTCAGTGGAATCTGATTTCATCTCTTTTCATAGAGATAAAGTGGTCCTTAGAACTAACAGAAGGTTCTTACCTCAAGTGGTTTTAGATTTCCACCTCAACCAGTCTATATCTCTCCCTGTTTTCTTCACTGACCATTCCTCCTCGGGAGAGAGGAGGCTGCACAGTTTGGATGTTGAAAGAGCCCTTAGCTACTACATAGAGCGTACCAAGGGTCACAGGTTTGAATCCCTCCAGTTGTTCCTCACTTATGGAGAAGTTGGGAAAGGCAAACCTGCCACTAAGAGATCAATTGCCAGGTGGATTGTTTCTTGTATATAATTCTGCTATGAAAGACTGGGTAGAACTCCATCCTCAGGCCTGAGGGCTCATTCCACAAGAGGTACAGCTGCTTCCCTGGCTGCTGCCAGGATATTCTCTTTAGAAATCTGTAAAGCAGCAACCTGGAAAACAGTCCATACTTTCACCAAGCATTACTCTCTGATATCCAGGCTAGGAGTGATGCTCGGTCGGCACAGCAGTACTTCAGAGCATATTTGAAGTAGGTTCTGTCCCTCCCCATGGAGGTACTGCTTGGTAGTCTGCAATAGTCAGAATACAGTAAGACTTCATGTTGTTTGAGGAAAAAATTACCACCTTAGTAATTATAATGGAGTCTTGCTGTGTTCTGACCTCTCCCGCCTCCCCTCTCAAAACCTAGTTTTTGGATGTGGTGGGCAGGAGCAGTGTTGGCACCTTAGGGGTGTCCTTTTACACCCTCTTTTGTTTGGGTGGAATGTTGTGTTTTGATGTGTTTTTGTTTTTGGGTTTCTGACTTGAGTCTTCCTTTGAAACCAGAAGCATTATATATTTGCCAGTTGGCTAGTAAAATTTTTACAGTTTCCACACAGAACACCTAGTGAGTTTTTGCTCAGAAGATCTGGCGGTTGCAGTTTGAACAACAACAGACAGGGCTTCAACTGAGCTCTTGATGAACGTTCTATGCAAGGCATAGAAAAGTTAACCCTTTGTTCTCCGGGGCAGTTGAAAGGCAGGACCTAACTGCAATAGTCAGAATATAGCAAGTCTCCACTAGAAGAAACATAATTACTAAGGTGAGTAATTTTTTTCTTCTGGAAGATGACTTGTGGACTGGGGAATAAAATGTAAATGCTCCTTGCTCCTTGGATTGGAGCACCCTCCATGGGTCACAGAGACCTCCTATACTAAGGAGTTCTCGTGGAGCCTATTGAGTGGGGGAGAGTTTGAAGGGGTGTCCTCCTGACCTATCAAGGTCTGTAGTAATAGTAGTGTTCCAATTCCCAGCCAAGATGAAGGGGAAATGTGCATATGGCGCTATCAAGTTAACCATTTCCGAAAAAAACTCTGGTGATTGAATGTTGGGTCCAGAAAAATATCCCAATAGCAGTTCTGTCAGGTCTAAAATACAGTGCAGCAAGATGTGTCTGCCTTTCATGTCTACTGTTTCTTTAAGTAACTGGAAGTTGACTCCCCTAAAGATAAGGGTAGCAACTCCCCTTTGACTGGTGGAGTCGCCTGCTGCATACACTTGCCTCACCTGCTGGCATCGGGAGAATAGCTTCTCCGATGCCAACAGGTGAGTTTCCTGGAGAAAGGCAAGCTAGCAATGCAATAGTTGTAAGTGCTTAAAGATCTAGTACCACTTCACTCTAGTACGTGCCCCTAAACCATTCCAAGATACATATTTCGTCATCCTTGATCTGCAAACCATGGATTGTAGGTACAATGCTATATGTCAATTGCTTACTAGCAAACACTGCTGGTGCTTTACCCACCCTTCCCTCTCCCATTAGTACAGAGTCCTCTATCTACCCTCCCCTCCTCCCTCAATAAACATTCCCTGCATGTCTCTACTCTCATTCACCAGTCCCAGAGACTGTACTCCTCACACTATCCGGGCTATAATGTCACTTACTGCCCCCAAACAACCACAAGTTCCCCCCACCCCCTTCCTGCCCTCTCCCATCAAGTCACCATTAAGCAAAAAAGACAATTCCCTGTCCTATTCTAGATGACTGTGTAATATCCAAACATAATATTGTAAATAGTGCCCCGGTACTCAATTAAATGGGGTACTAAAATAACACAATAGTGCACAGTGCCTTTATAGAACAATTATACTAAGCCAAATAAATTGCCTTATTGAGATACTGAACAGTGTTGGTAGCTAAACTAACTACTGATACGCTAAGACAGTGCCCATTTCCACTGTAAAGTAAAGCTGTGAAAAAACTCATCAGGCCCATAAGTAAAACAAAACTGCGTGACCTGCAACTGTCAGTTCTGCAGGCCTCTTCTCGAACATGCGCATACAAGGGGGAAGTTCTGGCTGCCTGCAAAAGTAAATAAACGCCTTCCTTCAGGAAGAGCAGATTTGATAGCAGGCAAGGCCCAGAAAGGAAAGAGGCCTCCAACTAAGGTAAGAGCTGGTCACAAACCCTCAGACAGTATCTAGTGAGGGGGGGTCTTCATAAAAGCAGTAGATTGAACAGGCCATTAAGGAGCTTTGCTTCAAAAAGTCAAGTGAGTCCAACTTAAAGGAACAATGTCTCTGAACTAGTCTTGGTGACCCAGCAGATGAAGTGCTGGTGTTATTCTGCGCCTCCTTAATATGAAAAAGCCATGTAGTACTCTCACAAAGTATGCTGGCCCAGATATCCCTCCAGATATCTGTTTCATTTGAAGAGATCAAGGTAGAAGTTTCTCAGGCTTGTTGTAGCTTGTTCCTTTGACACAAAATTATGCCATACTTCACGGTGTTGCACTTGGAGCACAGCAGGATTCTGAACCAAATTCCAGCCACGATAAGCTTGGTAACTACTGGGTGCATCTCTGCTCTTTTTTGCTGTACTGATTTAGGAAGATCTTGAGCAATTTGAATTCTCTGTCCCTCCCACTGCACTTCACTTAGCTCATAAACTTTGTTGAGAATGTGTTGTTTATTCAAGAAGTTTAACAGCAGGAATAGTAAGGGCCGTGGGGGAGCCCCGGGAGGAGGTGTGGGGCATAGAGAACGGTGAGACCTTTCGACTATGTAGTTAGGGCCATTAGGAGAGGGCCCTGCTATTTTGTTGCACAGCTTTTGTACAAATAGGATGGGAGAGGACCCAGGATCACAATATTGTTATGACAGGATCTTCTTTCGAGATCTCCCATTTTGTTCTCTGCAGCTTTAAGGTGCTGGCATAGCTGGCTTAGTTCTGGATCTGTCCTGGCTCTCCAGTCATCTAATGAAGAAATGCGAGCCTCATTATCCCCTGTGCGTTGTGACTGTGCAGCTAAGGAAGAGGTAGGTGTTTGCACTAAAGTCGCTAGTTCTTCAAGTGTAGTTTTGATTGGTAATATCCCCTCCAGGAACTTTTCCTCAGTTAGAGTGGCCTGGGAACTCGCGCCCGTCACTGCTCTGCTCAGAGATGCCTTAGAACGCTTTGCGTTCTTGTCTCGGGTCGTGTATTCGGTGGAGCGTGGCAAGGCAAACTTTCGCACATTTCTGCCTCCATCCCTGAGAATTTCTTGCCCAGCGATGTTCTGGACACTCTCACCAGAGTGACTGTAGCTGGAGTGAACATTTAAGTTTCAAATAGATGAAGAAAATTAGGTTTTTAGAGAGAGTGGGTCGGGAGCTCAGGGGAAAGCGTCTTGTTCAGGCGGCCATCACGTGCCTCGGAGCCACTGTTGAGACACACCCCTTCGGCATTCTTTATCAGTGTTTCCAAAGGCAAAAAGACCTCATTAGGGACTTGTCAATATTACCACCAAGGTCAGTAAATACCTTACTAGGCGGTTGTCCTGATCACTGCCCATTTCCCCTCTGACTAAACTAATAAATGCACACTTTACCAATCTACTGACAGATATACATTCTCGGACCCAAACCCTTACAGGGAGTGGATTGGTAACTCGAAACCTACAACAGTGCTGACTCTACCTCAACTCACAGAAGTCATTACCTTGCTACCCCGCTTGCAAATACCCATAAAACTGTTAAAGTTGACCTAGTCACTGGATTTACCCTGCAGAACTATATATGTGTACTGTAGGTAGTCCGCGGTAACCTCATCATATCACTGCACCTCATTTTCTTGCGACTAGATATCACAAAGAGACATACTGAGCACTGTGCCTCCTTACTGATAAACTACTACACTCAGCTTCTGTCCACACTTCCCTGGCACCTAAACAACCTAACTCACACCTTCCCCACTGTTGCAGTACTAGAGAGCTGTACTGAATATTTTGACTTGTTTCATGTAAAATATTCCACCCAACCCCTATCAACACCCCTTTCTCCTAAAATAACCCAGTCCACCTTGTTCCCTACTGGACACAGCTAGACACTAGAGGCAGTATAGCCAGTGGTTTATGGCTCTGAGCTGCAAATCTGGCGACATCCAGCAATCCAGCAGACCAGACCTGGGTTTGAATCCCACAGCTTCCATACTGTGTAACCCTGAGCAAGTCACTTAACTTCCCTGTGCTCCCAGGTCGCACCTGTAAAAAAGCTTTCAGCTTAGTGTGCTACTCCTGGTTAAAAAAAAAAAAAAACACAGCCACCCTCAACCTGGATACCCTCTACCTATCCCCTTTGTATTTACCCCACCCTTACCAAATGGCCTCACATCTCCTCTCCTCATGGCATGTCACAGCCACCCTGTTCACTCTCCTTGTTGCTCGATTCCTCATTGACACACTTCCAACACCAAAATACTGTGCACCAAACACCTCTACTCTCACAGACTTTAGCATATCTAACACCCTAACACACAACTCCCAACCTCACTTCTATCTAGGCCTTCCCTCCTCCAGTTTATGGGTACCTCTTATGCGCTGCCATACTAAGCTCTGTTGGTTTCCCTTGGTAGTAACTAAGCATTTAAAGAGGCTGAAACTCATCACCATAATTGCATGGATGAGTTTGCTCCCACTCATTGCTGGTGACACAAAAGCCAATCCAGGACCAGCAATAGCTGCCCCTCCTCCATTATCTAACCCTGCATGACAAGGTATGAAGGGGCTCAAAACTGTCCATGTAAACATTAGGAGCCTGCTGTGTAATCTCACTGAACTCTCAGTTTGGACGCAACACTACCTACCAAACATTCTATACATCTCAGAAACATTGCTAAAACCAACCATACCAGACATCATGTAAGAGATAGCAGGCAGCAGCTTCATTAGGAATGATAGGCCATCCTCCAGAAGGGGTGGTGGCACCATGATCTACTATCGAATACACCTAAACTTCTCCTCCACTAGTGCTCCTTCACATGCCAACACTAATTGTTATGAAATGTGTCACGAATTCTTACCCTAGGAGACTCTAAAAATCTCCACATTATTTTTGTTCATCGCCTCCAACCACTAGCCGTAATGGACTTCTCTCCCTAATAGATACAGTGGAACCAATTGTAAACAAAAATAAATTCATGATCCTGGGAGATTTCAGTATCAGTCACTTAGATCAGTCTAACACATTCATTGATATCTCACTAAACAAACTGTTACTTACCCAAATCATAACACAACCCACTAGAATTTCTAATAATGCCACAGCATCAACGCTCATAAACTGGATTCTTGTCCCTGACCCATGTAAAATCATATGCTCTGGTATCCTCCCTGATTTGTTAAGTGACCATTCGCCAGTCTTCTGTGTTTGGCAAGCAAAACTCCCAATATACCCCCACGCATCATCCACTTCCGCAATTTCTAGTTTCTACCCTCATAATTCAAACTGATCTAGCCAGCCATAATTGGGCTAACCTCTGGACTTCCACAAATATCGACACAGCAATTTCCAGTCTCAACACAACCTTCTTAAAGCTCCAAGACAAGCATGCTCCCCTCACCACCAGGTGTGTTTGACAAAAAAACAAATGGGTCATATGTCCCCTCCTGACACTCCTTAAAGAAAGAGACAGATGCTGGGCCTCATTCAAAGCAACAAATTCCCAAACAGACTGGATCTCTTACAGAGCCCTTAGGAACAAATGCAAGCAGGCCATCCGTCAAAGCAAAAGTACCTATTACCAAACCAAATTGGCCACCCAGCACAATGACTGTGTCAGTTCTGGAGCCACCTTAGCAGTCTCTTGGTTATTCTAACCCTCCATCACCACAGACTTTGAAATAAATGGTGTGAACTGCAACAATCCACGTACAATCTCAAGTGCCTTCAACAAGCAGTTCACAGACCTAATCCAAACCATTGAAACGCTAAACCAGGCTCGAGACCCCACCCTTCCCTCTCCACGTCCTATTGAGCAACACCCTCCTTTCCTATTCAAACAGGTCACCCCCAGAGAGGTATTTAAACTTCTCAAGAAGATCCCAGAATCCAAATGAGCTGATCCAGATGGTCTGGAACCTAAATTAATCAAACTTGCGGCACATGAACTGGCCACTCCGCTAGCCAGAATTATCAGCCTCTCCCTTCATACAAATACCGTCTCTACCATTTGAAAAAAAAAGCCAATATTGTCCCTGCCTTTAAAAAAGGAAACAAAAAAAATCATATGTAACTATAGACCAATTTCTATAGCACTGGCACTAAGAAAAATACTAGAAAAAATTGTTGCCACACAACTTAATGCCTACCTGGACTGCCACAATCTGCTCTGCCCAGCACAACAAGGATTCTGGAAAAATCATAGCACCACAATAGCCTTACTTACTTTAACCAACACTATCTACACCTCCCTAGACAAAAGTGAATATGCTGGCACTGTGTTTATTGATCTGACAAAGGCTTCTGATATGGTGGATCATCCTATTCTTCTCACCAAACTTCATTCTCTAGGGATCTCTGAGCACACCCTACCCTGGTTCACCGGCTACCTTTCAAATCGGTCACAGCGAGTGAAGAGTGCATCTTCTTTCTCTATCTCCCCATCACTATCGGCGTACCGCAGGCCTCAACTATCAACCCTCTTCTGTTTTTTTTTTACATATCAACTCCATGCATCACTGCCTTACGTACAGTAACCCCTTTCTTTATGCAGATGATCTTGTGTTCATCAGTCATGCTCCAGATGTAACACACATAAGCAAAGACCTATTAACTGATCCCAAAACAGTTCGGGCCTGGCTCTCTGCTAACAAGCTAATAATGAATCAAGCCAAATCCCAGGCCATGCTGTTTGGTACATCCTCACGGCTAAACAATGTTGGCACTCCCTTCTCTGTAACCTGTTACAATGGTCTTGCCTCAACACAGTCACCTTTATCAAGTACCTAAGAATCACACTTGACCCCTTCCTGGATTTTACAACACATGTATCCACCATCTGTAAGGCTACCAATGCAAGTCTTGGTATAATATACAAGCTAGCCCAAACCTCTCCCCTGCTGCCAGGATCAATACTGCCCAAAGCACTACTTCTGCAAAACTTTCTTATGGCCTGCCATTCTTTGTGAATACTACTGCTTCATATTGCATACATGGATAGTAGGCTACAACAACATTTCCGCTTTGTCCTTGCATGCAACCGTCAGCCAACACTGCCAACTTTACAGTAAGCTTGGCTGGCCCTCTCCCACGCTTTTATGGACCTGACCTTGGGAATGTTGTCCATAGTTTAACACAGAACTATGTACCTCTCCCTCTTGCCTCTTACCTAATATTAAACACTAACCCCTGCACACTAAGATCCTCAGTGTGACAGCCTAATCTTCCTGACCTGTGCCTCGACAACATATGGTGTGTGAAGTGGGATTTACGCCATGCATACTCTAAACCAGGAGTTTTGTGCATGGGTACTAGACTTGGTAGCAAGAAAGCATAGAAAAAAGGTATGGATTCTGCAACAGCAAGTCCAAGAGTGATTACCAGAAGAATGCAGCCAAACTAGAAGCAGAAACAAAAGTCCAAACTGAGACTGTACAGCCAGCACAAGTCATGGAAAAAAAAAGAGTAGGCAGTGACAGAGCCTGAAAGCCTGACTGCCTTTTTCAAATGGTGGGCTGTACAACAACAAGAGGTGGAGAAACAGAGGAAAGAAGAGATGCAGTGACAGGAGCAGCAGAGAAAAGAAGAGGAGCAGCAGAGAAAAGAAGAGATACAATGACAGGAGTAACAGAAAAGAAGAGATGCAGCGACTGGAACAGTGATGGCTGGATGCCTTGCAAGCTGTCAAAGCTGGAGTTTCTGGTACATGTCCAGCAAAGCAGCAAAACACCAACAACTTAAAAGACCTTAAACTTACAAAGTTGTGTCCCTCAGATGATATTGAAGCATATTTGACAACTTTTGAAAGGGTTGCTACAGCTTGCCAGGAAGCAGCAATGGGCAATCAGACTGGTACCTTACCTGACAGGTAAAACCCAACTTGCCTACAGCAGTATGGACTCTGAACAGTTAGAAAACTATGACCTGGTGAAAAGGGAGGTCCTTAAAAGATATGACATCTCAGGAGAGACCTACAGGCAGAGATGTCGGTCTCTGAAGTACAGCTCAGTCAACAATCCTCGAGAAGCCTTCACCTGACTCAGAGAATTCCTTACGAAATGGCTCCAACCAGAGGGCAAAACACTCCCACAGATCATCAGAACATTTGTAATGGAGCAGTTCATCAACATCCTAACTACAGACGTACAACTTTGGGTAAATAAAAACTGACCAGAAAGTGGGGAAAAGGCTGTTTCTTTGGCTGAAGACTTATGACCGGGAGCTCCTGCCACTCTTGAGGACTGACCTTTTCTAAAATCTGTTGCAACAGTTCTACTATTTCTAAGCCTAATCTATCCTTTACTATTTCTAGTCCATAAAGCTGGCCACCTCTGGGCATCCCCTTCTCCCTCTCTTGACTATGCTATAGTGTCCTCTTTGATTTTCCTTTTCCCTCTCAGGTCCTCGTACAGGGAGGTTATTGTGGTGACCTCCAGATGTATGTAAAACAGATTGTGTTTATTGTTGTTGGATTTAGTATGCAATAGCACTATGTCATAATATACCTTATGTTTATGAAACCTGTATTGTTGATAATACCATGGCACTAGGTGTTTTTGATAATGGTAAAAAGTACTAGGTGACTATTATAGAAATTAAGCTTAGTTGTGTTGTTTAAAATGCATGTAAATTGTTGTAAACTGAAAAGTCTAAATGTCATGGTGATTTGCATATATCCCATGATACATTGCATTATGAAAGTATGTATGATGTTGTATTTTTTGAAACTTGATTTCTTGCCAATGCCTTTTGGGTAACGGCATATATTTACTTTAAGGGACACACCTTGGAAGCCAGTGCTACCGAGTGAGAAATACGGCTGCATACGTATTGCAGTCACTGATATGTCACACCCCCACAGAACATACATAAGGCTATCGCAAAGTACTAATGCCATCTAAAACAAAATGTGTAATTATTAAAATATTTTACTAGTGACAGCATCATTTGCCGCGCCAAAACAATATATTCCTGGATCCGGGGGGGGGGTGTGGGGGGCGGAGCGCCACCACAGAACAAACATAAGGCTATCGCAAACTACATAAAGCCATCTAAAACGAAATGTGGGGGGTACCAGTGCAGTTCAATAACGCTTTCAAACCATATAGTCCTTTCCTTTGCATCAGAGCCTTGGCAGTGACACTGTCCCACTACTTTCCCAAAGGCTATAGTTGGTTTGCACGGAGAAAACTGTGTTTGAATGACTGCTTTTGCAATTAATTCAGTTAAATAACACGTTCAAACCATAACAAATAAATAAATAAATACATTTAATGGGCGTGGAGATATCCAATTTGGCTGATTCCAAGAGGTGTGTTTGGGGGTGGGGAGAACTGACGTTTGAACGGGGGCGTGGCTAACTGTCGCCGTTTGGAGGACCAAGTATTGTAATCCGCTGAATTCCAAAATTGGGACACTATGTGTTCCCTAATATAAATAATCGCTGGGGTAACTGTTCTTTCAGTGATTCTGCATTGAGGTTCTTTGTTTACAGCTTGTTTTGTTTTTCTTCTTTTTGGGCCCCCACTATGTAAGCAAATGAGGGCTTGCATAAGGGTTATGAGTTTGGCTCACCTACTAAATGGGATCAGAGATCAGTGTCAGTAGTTGCTGGCTGAGTGCAGAGAAAGGACATTCATACTCTGTTGCTGCAAACTGATGTACTAAAGACAGAATAGGTTATTGCAGAAGTTTATTTCTTGTATTTTGAATAAACATCTCACGGAGATTGTGTGTTGAACCTGAAGTTTGCTGTCTGGTCCATCTGTTATCCCACAACTCCTCCACAAGACTACAAAATGGCTAGACAGGTGTGACAGCAGCGAGGTAACAGCCAATCACTGATAAGACCCTCTTTTTCTCGATTTAACTCCAAGTCTGATAAGAACTCTGGTGGGAGTAACAAATCTATACCCAATGACTTTATTTGCTATAATTGTAATAAGCCAGGTCATACTGCAAGAAATTGCCACAGTGGGAAGAGTGACAGTGGAGCAGATTTGTCCATAGCAAATTGGGGCAAGTACTTAACAGATGTGAAGTTGGGAGATAAGACTGTGAAGGGACTTATAGATTCAGGAAGCAGACAGACCCTAGTGCATATTGAAGTGCTGGGAAAACAGTGTCCAAAAGGACCAGGTACTGGTGTCATCTGCATCCATGGGGACACTCGATACCATCCCACCAGCCAAGTGACTCTGACTATTAATGGTTGTCACATCAAATGAAAGTGGGGGTAGTACCTAAGTTACCTGTACCTGTGATTATTGGAAATTACTTTCCAGGATTTACTGAGTTAATCACAGAGAGAGTAAATCTTGTTGTTTCATCAGCTATGGTGACAAGAGTTCAGGCAAAGAAAATCTCAGATGATGAGGACTCTTTCCTTTCACTGACTTTGATTCAGACTTGTTTAACCACAGCTCCAAGATCCAAAAGTCCAGGAAAGAAAGATGATGCCTGAAGAAACAGTGTCAACAAAAGACTGGTAGAAATAAGGGGTTAACATATGAAAATGCTGAAACTAAACTGATCACTGATATGTGATTTCTTTCAGAGCAAGCTAATGATGTTTCTCTCCAGGGTTATTTTAGCAGTTGGGGTAAAACCAAAAAGGGTGAACCTATGTTTAAAAATGTAATGGGTTCTTGCACAGAGTCTGGTTTAAACCTCAGGCATGGGAACAGATAGAACAATTGGTTATACCACAGAAGTATAGATCTGAGTTGTTACAGATAGCACATGATAGTCTTATGGCTGATCACTTGGGAAGGGATCGCACCCTTGCCAGATTGCTGCACAGATTTTACTGGCCTGGAATTCATGAAGAGGTTGCTATCTATTACAGTTCTTGTACTGAGTGTCAAAAAGTAACCCCTGGTGCCCTTACCTTTGATGGATGTGCCTTTTGAGATAATTGCAATGGATGTGTTTGGCCCCCTAGACAAGAGTAAAAGGGTAATCAATTCATTTTGGTAGTATATGACTATGCTACTCAATATCCAGAGACAGTTCCAATGCGTACTGTCACAACCCCAAAAATGGCAACAGAGCTTGCCAAAATTTTCAGCAGAGTGGGCATACCTAAAGAGATTATTACTGATCAGGGTAGCAATTTTGGTGCTACATAACTGAAAGAGCTATACCGACTACTAGGTATCACTGCCATAAGGACATCCCCCATCACCCTCAGACAGACAGTCTTGTGGAGCATTTTAATAAAACCCTAAAATGCATGTTAAAAAGGTTTATAAAAGGGGAAGGGGAAAGACAGGGACCAATACTTACCTTACCTGCTTTTTTCTTACAGAGAAGTGCTACAGGCATCAACAGGGTTTTTACCATTTGAAAGTCTGTATGGTAGGCAACCTGGAGGGCCACTAGATGTAGTTAAAGAAACATGGGAAGATAACCCCAGTCAGAAACAGTCTATTACATTTTATATGTGTGCCCTGGGAAAGAAGCTGGCACAATATGTCAAAATCACCCATAGTAATCAGGAAGAGGTCCAAAACCAGCTGAAGGTGTATTACGACCATGGGGTAAAAGAATAGGTTTTTGAGCCAGATGAAAAGGTTTTGCTACTGTTACTCACTACAGAAAGTAAACTGTTAATGAAGTGGCAAGGGTTTTATAAGGGTCTTACAGGTACTGGCACAGTTAACTGTGAGACTGAGATCCCTGATAGGAAAAATCCTACTAAGATATACCATGCTAACCTCCTCAGGAAATGGGTTGAAAAAACACCAAAAGCTGTTTTGCTGGTTTTACCAGAAACTGATAAAGAAGATATTGATATAGCTTATGATAGATTGGAACAAACTATATCTGCTGGTGCTGTAAAGGTGAATGTTTCCTTAACCTCTGAACAAACCACAGAAATCTGTAACTTGCTAAAGACATTTAACAGTACTGTCGCTACAGTATCAGGCCAAGCAAAAGGGGTAGAGAACATAATAGTGACAAGGAATGCTCGCCCTATTAGACAAAAGACATACAGATTACCAGAGCGGTTAAGAGCAGATGTGGTTAAGGAAATACAAAAAATAAAAGAATTGGGTATCATAGCAGAGTCGAAAAGTGCTTGGTCATCACCAATGGTGATTGTAAACAAAAAAGAAGGGGGTGTAAGAATCTGCCTTGATTTTAGGAACTCAGAATTTGACAGTTATCCTGTGCACAGAATAGATGATTTGGTGGACAGACTGGGGAGTGCCAAGTATATCGGTACCCTTGATCTCACCAAGGGTTACTGGCAAATTCCCCTAGCTAAAGAATCCAGAGACAAAACTGCATTTTCCACTCCTGTCGGTTTCTATCAGTTCACCACCATGCTGTTTGGTTTACATGGCGCAGCCACCACATTCCAGTGATACATGGATGTAATTTTATCCCTTCACACTGGTTATTGTGCTGCATACCTGGATGATGTCATGGTGTACAGTCCAGACTGGAAAAGCCAGCTGGAACACCTACAAGCAGTTATTCAATTGATCAAAAAGGCAAGTCTGACAATAAATCCTACCAAGTGTGCATTAGGCATGCAGGAAACCAGATATTTGGGCTATGTTTTGAGAAATGGAGAAGTCAAGCCTGAGGTTTTCAAGATAGAAGCTGTACTTACAGCCATGTCCCCAAAACCAAGAAACATGTCGGGTCATTTTTTGGGCTGGCTGGTTATTATCCCAGATTTGTTCCCAGCTTTGCCAAGTTAGTTACTCCCCTCACTGTACTCACAGAGAAACAGTTCCTGAATAATGTGAAATGGACCCCAGAATGTGATGGAGCTTTTTGGGCTATTAAGGCTGCATTATGTTCAGCCCCTGTTTTAAAAAGCCCAGACTTTGAGAAACAATTTCTGTTACAGACTGATGCATCAGAGATAGGCATAGGTACAGTCTTGAGTCAGCATATAGATGAGAAAGAACATCCTATTCTATACATAAGTAGGAAATTGCATGACAGAGAAAAAAGGTACTCCACTATTGAAAATGAATGCCTTGTGGGAAAGTGGACCATGGAGTCACTTAAGTTTTATTTTCTAGGAGCTGAATTTGTACTTGTAACAGATCACAATCTTCTCTGTTGGTTTAACCAAATGAAGGATAAAAATTCAAGAATCACACAGTAGTACCTGGCATTACAGCCATTTAAATGTAAAGTGATGTACAAATCTGGGAAAGAGAATGTCAGTGCTGATTTTCTGTCAAGATACAGTATGAATCAGGAATTGGGAATTACGAGAGTTGAAAAAATGTTAGTTGAAACTTCTCTGTTTGCTGTGCTGCACATGCACTGAACTGTAAAGGTTATAAGCTAATATTTGATGGGAATTTAATATAACGTTTTGGAAACCTGTTTTTGTAAAACAGATTCCTTCTAAAGAGGGGGTATATGAGAGGGTTGAATAAGGCCCTGCCCCATTTGTAATGCAGAAAGAGTTTAAACACAAGGGTCTGTTCTATCCTCTCCTCTTCTGTTGCTTGTCTATCTGGTTGTGCAATCAAATTTTCTTGTGAGACCTAGGAACTGATCACTCCAATGGTTTTGCAGTTCTCTGCCTCTCGCTATCTCTCCACCTTCACTTGCTGTTCTGTCTTTTCTTCCCCCTTGCATATCTGCAGTTATAAAAAATATATATGTGAATTTTTATGTGGAAATGTCACTGATACTGGGAACCCTTTGTTTAAAACTGTATATAGTTATACTCTTGAAATGATTGCAAAAAGCTATTTGGAACTCAAGGGGTTAACCTGAGAAGCAGTTTTTAAGCCTTTTGCAGAGTTGTCAACAAGAGATCAGTTGTGGGACACCATGTACTGTTTTGCTGCATCTGTAAGGAATGAAACTGACAAGAACATTCTGTGAGAAGCAGGCTGTCTTAACAAGTTCCCAGACAAAGACCTATAAAAAGAGCAGCAATGATTTTACTAGAGAGATGAGGATCGTGAGAGACTGAGAGACTGAAACTCTCTGTTTGTATGGTCTTTGTAAATAGTTACACTGAATATTTTCATTTTTAATTTTGTTGTTATTGAGAAAAATATAGCATTATTTATGAATTTTGAAACTGCCCCTGGTTTTCCTATGCTTCCTGACCTGTGCCTCGACACTCAGGAGCCGAACAATTGTTTGTTCCCAGGTCAATAACTAAATACGGAGTGCAGGCTTTTTCTTATGTAAATCCCCAACTCTGCAACACTATCCCTCTCCCAGTATGACAGTGCCTGTTGGCTGGCACATTTAGGTCTCAGCTCCGTTCCCTCCTACTACAAAAACACCACTGCACTGGCCCTTAACCTGATACACCTCCCCCATACCCCTTCCACCTTAAATTCTAAACCTGCGGCCCTGTATATTTTCTCTGTCTTAGAATTTATTAACCATATTGTGTTATCTTTCTACCAATTAGACATCACAGATATGTCTCCTGCTGTAGTTCAAATTAAGAATACTGACTAAACGATGAATCTACTGTACAGTAGTGCACCATCTACCTGTACCCTTTCTTTCTGTCAATGTACTCACTCTACCTATCAGAGTCTACCTCGTAACGTGCCATTTCTTACCTCCTGTAATCTTGCTTCCCTAGTCAGGTACTGGCTTGAACCTACCTTGTTTGATGAAATCCTGTGAACTCTGTACAACTCTGGAAAGTCTGTTTGTCTGTACACTAAATGTCCAATATTCCTGAATGTTTGCTGTCATTACCCATTATGTACAGTTTTCATTGTATGCTCCTGGGTCGTGCCTGAAAATGGGTATATGTACAGTATGCCTAGTGCACCCTACCCAGTAAGCAACAAGTATTTATCAATGCTGAATGTTGGCTTGCCGGCATTGGCATTGATAGTGCAGGAGTTAGAGAGATGCATAATAGGAATGGCAGTGAAGTACAGAACTGACGCCATCCCCACTCCCACGCTGCAGAGACTGACAGGCATTGTGGTGTGTGCCTTGGGGTTGTCAGCCATAACGCTCATGTCATTTCACCTTACCCTACCCTGCAGACACCTATAGAAATACGGTGTGCCCTGGTGTCTTTGTGCTTTACACTCACCCCATTCCATAAGGAAATACACTGAGATGGGTGCAGTATAGGAGAATGGGGTGAACTTTGGGGCCGAAGACTCCAAGGCACACTTCAATGCCTGTCACTGGCTGCTGGGTGGGGGTGGGGAAGGAATGGCGTGAGCATTACAGCTGACGATCCCAAGTCGCACCCCCGACGCCTGTCAGTCTCTACAGGGTGGAGTGTTACGGTTGGAAACCCTAACACCTTGGGCATTTGTTGGTATTTTCACTCCAGATTTTCAACATGGGTTTTTTGTGACCCCACTTCATGAACAGTGGCACTATCAGTTTGTTACCTGAAAGGTGATTTTGCACAGTGACTGCACCATTTGGTGCCACAAGTGCAAAAACACATTTAGGGCAGGATGTGAAAAATGACTACTGTACTGTTCATAAGCTGGTGTGAAAATATGGCAATGCTGAAAATTTGGAATGAAAATATGAAAAATTGGTGAAGTTACTGTACAAGCATGCGTCGAAACTGCACAATGCACACCTGTAACACAGTCATTTTTGAGAATTTGTTCACCAAATTTTCAACATGGACATTGTTGGACCTCTTCTCATGAACAGTGGCACTGTGACTTTGTTAATCTGTCCCAAAAATTGATTTCCCACAGCGATCGCATTCATTCTGCACCACAAGTGTAAAACACATTTCAGGCAGGATGTGAAAAATAACAGCTGTACTGTTTATGAGGTGTTATGAAAATATGGCAATGCTGAAAATCTGGTATGAAAATATGAAAAATTGGCAAAGTTACGAGCGTGCATAGAAACTGCGCAACACACACCTGTAACGCAATCATTTTTTTGAATCTTTTAACCAAATTTTCAACATGGGCATTTTCGGACCTCTCCTCATGTAGTAGTAATAGTAGTAGTAGTAGTGGTAGTAAAATGTTTATTTATAAATCACTTTATGAATCAGGATAAACTCAATTGAGCAAAGCTCATTTACAATGAGGTCCTTAGGTACAAACTCATTATGCAAACAACGTACAATAAATTCACAATACATGTTCCGTAATAAATACATTTAGCATTTAAAAAGACACACAAACATATATGGGTTAGCCTTAATTACAGTCTAATCCTAGGCTCTATAGGCTACACTAGGTTACAATCAATTGCTTAACTCAGTAAGCTGGTACAGCAATGCCCAGGGTTCTCCTTGATATTCCTTAACCAATGTTTTATGTCCCCCCACTGTTTATAATTTCCCATAGTCCATAAAGTATTGGGTAGACCATTCCACATCAATGGTCCTCTATAAAATACTCACTGTCTCCCAATTTCCATGTTACATCTAGGCAAGACTAGATCCAAAGTACCCGCAGATCTGAGAGAATCAATTTTCACCCAGGGAGCCAATTTATCCATAATATAATTAGGCAGTTTACCCATTAACGCCTTGTGAACAAAAGTCAAAAGATGTTCTCTACGACTTTTATATAGGTGCATCCACCCCAATTGTCTGTATAACAAACATTTATGCGTCAAGCAGGGGGGCTCCAGTATAAAGTGGGCCAGTCTGCCAGAACAAACATCCAACTAGTGTAGATCCTTTTTTAATCCTCCTGAAAAATAGAATATCCTCATAATTAAACAGGTGTAGGATCATATGATCCACAAACTGCTTTCTTACTTCTGGAGTCATGAACAGTGGCACTGTGATTTTGTTAATCTGTACCAAAAGTTGATTTCCCCACAGCGACCGCACCATTCTGTGCCATAGGTGTGAAAACACATTTTGGGCAGGATGTGAAAAATAACAGTTATGCTGTTCATAAGGAGGTGTGAAAAAATTGCAATGTTGAAAATCTGGAGCGGAAATATAAAAATTTGGCGAAGTTAACAAGCGTACATAGAAACTGCGCAATGCACGCTCATAACACAGTCATTGTTTGGAATTTTTTCACCAAATTTGCAACATGGGCTTTTTGGACTACCTCTCATGAATAGCGGTACTGTCATTTCATTAATCAGTCCTGAAAGGTGATTCCATGCAGCTAACGCGAAATCACCTTTCAGGACCGAGTAACGAAATAACAGTGACATGTTCATGAGCTGGGGTCCAAGAACCCCATGTTGAAAATGTGGGGCCAAAATTCCAAAATATGGCTGAGATATCAACCTAAGTTGAAACCCCCACTGACCCATCATAAAGCTTATGATCATTTCTTCAGTTTACGGTTGGCCTTTGAAGAGTGCAGACGTGTCCCACACTGCAGAAAATCACTGTTCCCAACCTCCAGAGGTAAGTATGGGGTGAGGGGTGATGTGGGGAGTTGGGCGGGCAGAGGGAGGGTGCAGGTTGGGGGAGGGGGATGAGGCAGACCACGAGGGACCATTTTCTGTTTAACAGGTTAAATAAAATAAAAAGACCACGGGGACGGTTTTTCTATTTTACAGGGGGAAAACAATTAAAAAAAAAACATTTCGACACACTGGGATGGGCTCCCAGTGTGCCACAATGGGGGGGGGGCGCATGCCATTGCCGACACGAGGATTGGGTACCCTGTTGTCAGCAAAGAACATAGACGGGTTTGGAAGGCGCATCCAACACTAAGAGTGGGCGTCCCAGTGTCGGAAATAATTATTTCAGCACACTGGGGTGGGCTCCCAATGTGCCACATTAATGGGGGGGATACATGCCGACACGGGGATTGGGCACCCCAGATGTCAGCTTTGCAAGACTGTGTAGCCAGCGGCAGGAGCCGCCATGTTTTGGCACACTGGGGTGGGCTCCCAATGTGCCACATTAATGGGATGGGGGATACATGCTGACAAGGGGATTGGGCACCCCCGATGTCGGCTTTGAAAGACTTAGTGTCCAGTGGCAGGAGCCACCATATTCAAACAACATGAAGTCTTGCTATATTATGACATATGCAGTGAGTCCCAACCTTCGAACTGCTCTGGAGGTGAAAGAGTTAACTTTCCATGCCAGGCATGGAATGCTGAGCTCGAGCTCGGTTGAAACTCTGTCTGTTCTTCTTCAAACTCAAACTGTCAGATTCTTTACTCCGCCTCACTGAACAGTCGCTCTGGAGATTTCTCCTTCTGCTCGGTTCATTTTGTCGGTTAAAGTATTGTTTTTCTAGGTTTTCGACCGAAATTAAACCACAACCGGTCGGTTCAGACTCTGTCTGTGGTATTGTGAGTACTAGATAGGTTTTACATTGATTTCTATTCTGTGTGGAACTTGTAAACGGTTTATCGGTTCGGTTTGAACTGATCAGGTTGTTTAAAATATATTAATGTCTTTTAGAGTGTGGTTACCGGTTCTTATCGGTTCTAAAAAACGGATTTTATTACGGTTTTTCCATCACCCTATGACACGGTTGGGAACCGATAAGGGGTCTTCCACTCATGGATTGCCATAACCGGTAAGTTTGGTTAGGCTGGCATTATGTCTGAGAAACCCAAAAAGAAAACCGGCCCACTGGGTTTCAACACTGCAGTATCTGTGGGAAGTCTTTGCCAAGGCTGACCCCACACCACCTGTGTTTATTGTCTGGGGTTTGACCACCTCAATGCAGACTGCCAGATTTGTAAAATTTTCCTGCAGCTACCCTGGAAAAGAGAGTTGGTAGGCTCAAGGAAAGGAGGCCAAAAAGTCCGCTGAACGGATGGCCAGTTCGGTTCCAACCGAACCGGTGGAGTGCCCTCTGACCAGGGCGAGACTTCCTCGGCCAAAAGGAGAGCCGACTTGAGGAGTCGGTTCCAGCAAAAGGACTAGGATATCAGCTGGTGTGGAGCCAAAACATTCCTCTCCAACCACTGAAGAAATAGCCAAAGCGATTAAAATTGTCCAGTCGCTTTCCCCTGTTCCGACCGAACCGGCACCATCAGGTAAGCGTATGGTTCGGCTGGTTCCACCGGTTCAAGAGTATGATTTAGAAGAATATTATGAACCGGAGGAGGGGGAAGAGGAGTATGAGGAGAGTGAATGTGGATTTGAAAGTCTGGATGTGCCCATTGACCCGGACATCTCCCAGACAGACCTTCAGGAGTGTCTCCTCCTAGGCTTCTGAGTCCCTTCTCATTTTATGTTTTATAAAAAGTGGTTGAAACCTCCAGCTCCCTATGGAGGAAGCTTTGGATGATCAAGAGGAGCCTGGCTATGTGGAAATGATGGCTATCCCAGAGTCTAGAGACTGTCTATTCCTTGCATAAATCTTTGGAAAACAGACAGTAAAATTCTAAAAACTCCTCACACTATATCTCCTGTGGATAAGAGAATGGACAAGAGGTACACATTGTCAGGCTCTGATACGGAGTTCATTACACAACAATGCAGCCATGTTAGAAGTGCAGGCTGCAGCCTGTGACAAGGCAATATCCCCTTGGCCTCACACCCCGGACAAGGACTCCAGGAGGATAGATGCCATGGCAAAGAAACAGTACATGCAGCATCCTTGGGACTCAGACAGGCAAATTATATGGCTTATGTTGCTAGATATCAGAAATCCAGATGGGATACTGTTATGGCTCTAGCAAAACAGGTCCCTGGCCAGCTTGCCAAGGAGCTGGAGCAGGTGGCTGCTGATGGTACTGAGGCATCCAAGGTGCAATTCCATGCTGCAGTGGACTCTAATGATGTGTCATCAGACTCATAGCTACATCTGTGGCACTTCGCAGAATGGCTTGGCTCAGATGTACTAGCCTGTTACAGGATACCCAGACTAAGGCCATGGATTTTCCTGTTGTGGATAATTCTCTGTTTGGGGAGCAGACAGAGAATTACATGAAGAAAATGGATGAGTATAGGACCACCTACAGGAGTGCACAGGCCAAGGAAAGGCAGGCTACTCCTCAAAGGCAGCTTCCCGGGGCAGGGGCAGGCCTTTTCATAGGCCTTTTTACCAAGCCCAGGCCTCCTCTTCTGCTTATGCCCAGAGGGGGTTCTTTAGAGGAGGCAGACGGGTACAAGCAGGCCTGCTTCCACCCCTCAGCCTAAAGCCCCTGCCAAGCAGGCACCCTGATGGGGTTGCCAGGCCGATTCTCAACTACCTGTAGGGGGCAGGCTGGCTTACTTTGTCCAGGACTGGAAGTCTCTGACATCAGACAAGTGGGTCCTGGAAGTAGTAAGCCAGGGACTGGTTCTCAGCTTCAAAAAATTTCCAAAGATGAGAACTAGATCCTTTCCACCTGCAAATCCACCAGAGGCACTTGCCCTAGAGGCATAGGTCTCTTCCCTCCTGGCTCTCAGAGCTGTGGAAAGGGTTCCACCCCTACACCAGGGCAAAGGATTGTACTCCAGGTACTTCCTTACCTCCAAAAAGACAGGAGAATGGCAGCCCATCCTGATCTCAGATATTTAAACAAGCACCTTTAAAACCAAAATTCAAAATGGTGACTCTGGGAATTATTCTACCCTCTCTAAGGCCAGGGACTGGCTAGCTTCCCTGGACCTCTAGGATGCCTACTTCCATATTCTCATCAGAAGCTCCCATCGAAAGTACCTCAGGTCTGAGCTGCCTCAGGCCATTACCAGTTCAGAGCAATGCCCTTGGCCTCACCTCTGCTCCAAGGGTATTCACAAAATGCCTGGCAGTAGCAGTTGCTTCCCTAAGAAGGCAGAAAATTGCCATCTTCCTTACCTGGACGACTGGCTATAGTAGGCCAGTCTCCAGACCAAGTCAAGTTACATCTACAGATAACTCAGCAACTGCTCACCTCTCTAGGTTTCCTTCTGAATCTTTCAAAGTCAGTTCTAGAGCCTGTCCAGCTCCTCACCTTCAAAGGCGTAGAGCTGAACACAGAGAAAGCCAGAGCCTTCCTTCCTTTGGACAGGACAAGGACCCTGGTCTCTCTGGCCTCCTCATTCACCCTGCAGGTCTCTCGACCAGCAAGGCATTTTCTGCAGCTCCTGGGGCACATGGCTGCTTCTACAGCAGTAGTGCAGAGAGCAAGATTTCAAATGAGAGACATCCAGTTCCATTTGAGAGCCTTTTGGTCTCAAAGGAAAGATCCTCTAACCAAATTGATCCCAGTAACTCGAACCCTGATCCAAGTCCTGCAGTGGTGGCAGGATCAGAGCAATCTGAGACAAGGGGTTCCCTTTGTCACTCAGTCTCACTCCTTAATCCTTACCACAGATGCATCCCTCTTGTGGTGGGGAGCTCACATGGGCGACCTCACTACCCAGGGATTGTGGTCCCCTCAGGAATCTCTGCTCCACATCAATCTGTTGGAACTCAGAGCAGTTTTTCTAGCACTTCAAGTTTTTTCCAAATCTGTTCAGAACAAAGTTGTACAGGTCAGAACAGACAACACCACCACAATGTGGTACATCAACAAGCAAGGAGGCACTCGGTCTACGGCCTTGTGCACTCAAGCAATGAAGTTGTGGTCTCTGGCTTACTCCCTGAACACCTCCCTTATGGCAGTTCACCTCCCAGGCAAGGACAATGTCCTGGCAGATGCTTCTCAGCAGGATTTCTAGGCCATCACGAATGGTCACTGGATCCCTAGTCCTGAGGTAATATTTGCCAGATGGGGCACCCCGCAGATAGATCTTTTTGCAGCCCCAGACAATCACCAACTTCTCCTTTTTTGCTGCAGGCCCCCAGTGTTGGGCTCAGTCCCTCTGGATGCCTTAGTTCTCAATTGGGAAGGGAAGTTTCTCTATGCTTTTCCCCCCTTCCCTCTCCTGTTCAAAGTGTTAGTCAAAATCAGATCTCAATCCTGCAAGATGATCCTGATTGCTCCAGATTGGGCCAGACAACCCTGGTATCCACTCCTACTGTCCTTAGCAGTCCATCTTCCCCTGTGTCTTCCCAGGAATCACAACCTGTTAACCTGTGCTCAGGGGAGGGTTTGGTACCCAAACCTCAAATCTCTCAATCTCAAGGCCTGGCTCTTGAAGAGTTAGAGTTTGCTGATCTACACCTCTCCCAAGGTGTAATGGATATATTGAAGGCTTCTAGGAAACCTTCCACCAGGGCTACCTATAATTCCAAATGGAAGAGGTTTTCCATATGGTGCTCTGGGAAGCATATTTCCCCAGAATCTGCTGATTTACCCACAGTCCTGGATTATATGGTCCATTTAAATACCTTGGGGCTGAGACCAGCTACCCTAAAAGTACATTTGGCAGCTGTGTCTGCCTTTATTTCAGCAGGTAAACCCTCTTCTCTTTCAGCTCATTCTGTATTCTCCAAGTTTTCTAAGGGATTGCTTCACACCAACCCTCCATTCAGGGACCCTGCCCCTGCCTGGGATCTTAATGTTTGCATTGCTCAGCTTATGCAACCCCCCTTTGAGCCTTTGTCTTCAGCACAGCTTAAGTACTTGACTTGGAAGACTGTGTTTCTGGTAGCTATTACTTCTGCCAGACGCATTAGTGAATTACAAGCCTTGTCAGTGGAGCCTGATTTTATCTTCTTTCATAGAGATAAGGTGGTCCTCAGGACTAACTGGAAGTTCTTGCCTAAGGTAGTTTCAGATTTCCACCTTAATCAATCTATATCCCTTCCAGTGTACTTCACTAACCATTCCTCTTCTGGCAGAGGAGGCTGCACAGTTTAGATGTGAAGAGCCCTTAGTTACTACATAGAGCGTACTCAAGGGTCATAGGTTTGACTCCCTCCAACTGTTCCTCGCTTATGGTGAGGTTGGTAAAGGGGAAACCTGCCACCAAAAGATCCATTGCCAGGTGGATTGTCTCTTGTATCCAATTCTGTTATGAAAAGCTGGGTAAGGTTCCTCCCTCAGGCCTGAGGGCTCACTCTCGAGAGGTACAGCTGCTTCCTGGCT
Organism: Neoceratodus forsteri; assembly: GCA_016271365.2. Taxonomy (NCBI): domain Eukaryota; kingdom Metazoa; phylum Chordata; order Ceratodontiformes; family Ceratodontidae; genus Neoceratodus; species Neoceratodus forsteri. The sequence goes on from CM057451.1 coordinate 247,607,231, forward strand.
GCTGGGACATCCTATTCTAGAGATATGTCAAGCAGCTACCTGGAAAACAGTTCACACTTTTACCAAGAATTACTCCTGGACATCCAGACTAGGAGTGATGCTCGGTTTAGCACAGCTGTGCTTCAGAGCCTATTTCTAAGTAGGTTCTGACCCTCCTCCATGGAGGTACTGCTGTGTAATCTGCATATGTCATAATATAGCAAGACTTCATGTTGTTTGAAGAAAAAATTACTCACCTTAGTAATGTTGTTTCTTCTAATGAAGTCTTGCTATATTATGACCTCCCCCCCTGCCTGCCCCTCTCAGAACCTCTGTTTTTGGGATGTGGGTGGGGAGTGCAGGGTTGGCACTTAGTAGATGCCCACCTTGTTGTTTTCACCCCTCCTTTTTTGGGGGTGACTTGGTGTTGTGTTTTCATTTTTTGGGTCTCCTGACTTGAGTCTTTGTTTTAGGACCAAAAAATGTGTTCTTATGTTTAGTAGCCAGTTGGCTAGTGTAGGTTTACAGCTTCCACAGAGGACCTCAGTGAGTTTAGCTCGTAAAGATCTGACGGTTTGAGTTTGAAGAACAACAGACAGAGTTTCAACTGAGCTGAGTTTCAGCTGCCCATGCCTGGCATGGAAAGTTAACTCTCTCACCTCCGAGTAGTTCAAGGTTGGGACTCACTGCATATGTCATAATATAGCAAGACTCCATTAGAAGAAACAACATTACTAAGGTGAGTAATTTTTTCTTTTGGCACGCTGGGGTGGGCTCCCAGTGTGCCACATAATGGGGAGGGACATGCTGACACTGGGATTGGGCACCCCAATGTTGGCTTTCCGGGAAGTGTGTGTCAGGCGGCAGGAGTCGTCATTGTGGAAAGCCACACCGTGGCTGTTTTATTTATTGAAATGTTTCACCAGGAAAGGCACAGTGACATCTCATAGAATTTTAGCCATGTGCATTACTGTGCACTGTAATGCGATGGTCGAGTCTTGCCATCTGCCACTGTAATGAGGAAATTGCACCTCATTGAAGCGGCAGATTTTTCAATTACAAGGTTTCTTTGAAACTGCTGTCATTGCCAGCATGCTCACTGATTGGCAGTTAAGGAACGCACCCACTAAAGCATCCCTGCATTGGCCACAACATTGACACACCTCTGAAATGTGCTGCTACTGCAAGATGTTGCTTGTGCATGCACAAGTCAGCATAAAAACTAAATAAATAAACCAACAAGCAGTTAACAGGTACCAGAGCTTCTTTAAAGAATTAGTAAAGGAGTAATACAATCAAAATATGCAAAACATATTATGGAGGGTTTTGATTTGTGTGAGCATAGCCCTAGTGTTCCTTCCATTTGGTTGGCCCCTAGGGCTCGACATGTTCAAATGTTTTTATTGCTCTTCTTTTTCCTATAATTCCTCCTGCCCCATGTGACATTGATGGATCCAGTACTATTGATTCAGTACTGTAAGGGAAAGCTGCTGCTGCAGCAATTGGCTATTAGGAGCCCAATATTCTGGCCACAAATACATAACTCTTTGTAATTTAGTCTTCTTGCATATAAACATATGAATGTGCTTGCAGATAAAGGCCTTACAGTCAATCTAGTCTGCTTGTGTGTGCAGTTCCCACTATGTTTACAGAGGGAACTGCCTCCCTCCCCATATCCCTCTTGACCCCTCTCAAATATCCCCTTTGCCCTTTCTTTCCACCTGCCACCCCCCACCCTGTCCAAACCTGTCTTGAAGCTGTCCACCATTTTTTCAGGATACTACCTCCTCCGGTAACTCATTTCACTAAGCTACCACCCTATTGGTGAAAAAGTGCCTCCTCATCTCACTTCTGAACCTTCCCCCCACCAGCTTCAGACTGTTGCCCTCGTGGCTTTGTTTCCATTAAGGCTGAAGATGCTCTCGGTGCTCACCCTGTTTATACCTTTAAGGTACTTCAGGGTCTCAGTCACGCTCCCTCCCTTCTGTCCTCAAGAGAGTACATGTTTTGCTCACTGAGTCTCTCCTCATAGTGCTGCCTTGCTGGCCTTGGATCATCTTGGTTGCTCTTCTTGGACAATTTCCAGCAAGCTGATACCCTTCTTAAGGTAAGGCACCAATAGTGCACACTATATTCTAGGTGCGGTCTTGTTAGAGACCTGTACAGTGGCAGCATGACCTGTTTTCCTGCTGTTAAATCCTCTGGTTATGCAACCCAGAATCCAGTTTGCTTTAGCTGCAGCTTTCTGCAGAGTGGCAAGTGTTTCAGGTCACGTGACAATTACATCCAGGTCCTTTTCTTCCTCTCCTGATTACCTGCACACCACCTAACCATAGTATTTGGTCCCTGGGTTTTCACTTCCAAGTGCATAACTTTACACTTTTAGCGTTAAACCCCAGTTGCCAAATGCCAGACCACTTCTCTTGCCTAGCCAGGACTTCCTGAGTTCCTGTCTCCATTCCTCCATGTTCACCCTCCCACAGAGCTTTGTGTCACCTGTGAACAGCAAGATCTTACCCTTGAACCCATCCACAATGTCACTTATGAATATGTTAAACAACACCTGCCAAGCACAGAGCCTTGTGGGACCCCATTGGTCACAGGCCTAGCTTCTGAGAACCCCCCCCCCGGCTACCACCTTTTGGCTTCTGTCCTGCAGTTAACTTCTAACCTACCCCACAAGTTTAGTCTCCATCCCCAGGTCTTCTAGCCTCCTGATCAGTCTTCTGTGAGATATTGAGTCAAAGGCCTTGCTGAAATCCAAATACAGGACATCAACCACGTGGCCCTTGTCCACTGTCCTGGTGACCCAGTCAGAGAATGGTCTCCATCATCTGGTCCACTACTGAGGTCAGGCTAACTGACCTGTAGTTCCCTGGTTTATCCTTCCGCCCACTTTTATGGAGAGGCACCACAGGTGTAGTTCTTCAATTCCTGGGCACAATCCCTGCCAGAGAGGTGTTAAACAGGTGTGCCAGGGGATCTACCATAGCCCCTGCCAGTTCCCTTAGGACCCTTGGTCCTGGGGATTTATCCACCTTTAGGGCCCTTAGGCCCTTAAGTACTCCATCAGCTTGAATGACACCATCCATAACTCTCCTCCCGGTCTCCAACCTCTGTTCCCTTGTGGCACTGCTCCATTCTTCTCTCTAGTAAAAACTCAACAGGAGTATTTGTTAAAGGGACACAGTCTAACACTATCTGTGCTACGATGAATATTTATAGACACATATGGAATTCAGTTTGTTTGAATGAGACAATAGTCCAATTTAAACATTGGATTATAATTGTGTTCTATTTTAAACCCATTCTGAGTTTTCACCTTTTTTTTTAAACCCTAGTGGTCCGCTCACTGTCTGTCTCTTACCAGGGTTTACCTGTGCACAAGGCAGCATCTGTTGTTTGACCTGCTTTGCTATGCACTCTGCTCACTCATGAGTTACTCTTATGAGTGAGTGGTGCATGTGAAAAGCAGTTGTACATCGGGAGCTTGCTAGTCTACTTAATAATTTATTGTCAATCATTTAGGTATCCAGGACATAAAAAAATGAGTAAAGATGTAGATAATCATTATGTTGGCTTGCTCGCATGCTCAAGAAACATCTTACGACAGTGCGGGTCTTGGGGGTGCGGCTGCTGTTGGGCGAATGCAGGGCACACATCAGTAGGTGCGTCCCACATTCCCCAATCAGCCTGCATGCCACCGCCACACCATGCATTCATAATGGGGCGAGCACATCAAAGCAAAGGTCCGCTGCAATCGTCATACGCAGAGGTCCTTTGCTTGCCGTGCTGACGCCATTATGATCATGGTCGGCGGGCGGCCGCCTCCACGGTTTCCGACATGGGGTGCCATCCCCTGTGGAACCCCCTTGTTTGTGTGCCGGCCAGAGGCCCACTCCCGTCGGCATCCCCCAAATGTGGAATGCGAGGGGTGCCGATCCCCTCGGCTCGCGCCCCCGCTTTCTATGCCCGCGATGGGGAGCCCACTCCCTGTCAGCATCACTCCCACAACTGTTGAATGCCGGGTGCCCAATCCCTCAGCTCCTCCCGTCCCCCTTTCTTTGTTTGCCGGTGGGGTGCCCAGACCTCACCGGCATTACCCACCTGCCAGCGTAGTGCAATTTGTGGCCCAATCCCCATTGGCTACTGACACCCCTCACAAAACCCACTTAGGTGGCACGCTGGGAGCCCACGCCAGTGTGCCAAATGCCTGTAATACAAAAACTGTCCCACGATGGTTTAGCTTTTTTTCCTACACCTGCAAATGAAAACTGTCCCTCGTAGTCTACATGCCCCCTTCCCCACTCACACCACCCACTGTGCACCTGCCTTCCCTCACCCCCCACCCCATGCACACCTCCGGACTCGAGCTTGACGATCTTCTGTGGAACGGGAACACGCCTGCACTCTTCAAAGCCGACCGTGAACTGAGGAAATGCCGGTAAGTTGTATAATGCAATGAATAGGGTTTTTTCAACTTTGCTGCATATCTCAGGCATTTCTTGGAATTTTGGCACCAAATTTTCAACATGGGGTTTTTGGGACCCCTCCTCATGAATTCTGTCACTGTCATGGTGTTATTCGGCCTCAGAAGGTGATTTCGCAGTCACTGCTCGAAATCACCTTTCGGGACATACCGCAGATGGATGTCCATCTCTGGCATGGAAAACTAAGAAAATGCCGCTGCTCTCAGGCACAGTAAAAGTATAGGAGATACTGCTCCGTCATACTGAAGATATTGAGAAATACTGCAACCAGAATAGCTGCCTATCATTACAGATACCATTTAACACTTCCACGTCCATTGCTGAGCTTGGTTAGGGTGAAAGGGGAAGAGCGGCCTAGCCGCTGTTTCACAAGTTACTTTTACGGGTGTAAAAAAAATGGTTGATGGCGAGACTGAAATTTGGGGTGCCCTGTGATATGCTAATTAATGGGGCATCCTGAACTGGCACTTGTTTTCAAGTGGGCTGTGTCAGAAAATAAATGAATCGCTACTAGGCTTATCAACCAATCAGAATCATTTATTTTCCGAGCCCATTTTGTAATGCATAGTAGAATCCTGGAATCCTGTCTCCAGATGGGAGTGTGGGGATCAGGACCAGTTGGGAGAGCACATCAGGGATGGTACAACAGCATCTTGGACTTAAGAAACTGGTCACAGTTTTGGGAGTGAACAACTTGTTACTTGGGGAGTCGAGGGGAAAACTGCACATGCTTGACAGTGAGGAGAGAACAAGAGAGAGAGCAGCTCTGCTCACAACTCTGCTCTTTGTTTGTCAACTGAAAATCAGATAGTGTGGCCATGAAATGGATAGCCGTCCTGGTCTCAGTGCATGAAGGGAGTTGGGACAGTGGAAAAGGAGGCCCAGAGGGTCTTTGCAAAGTAGCCTGAACTGCATCAGTCTTAAAGATCATATGTAAGCAAATGGTCAGCTGTGATGGGGTCAGAGGACACCAAACTTGTGATTAGTGACAGAGTGATTCAGTCCTGTGCTCTATCAGGCTTGCAAAGGCACAGGCATGCAAACCTAACTCGGGCACTAGTGGTATTGTGTGCTTGGGAACTGACCAGCAATCAGAACTCAGCCCTGCAATGCTATAAGAGGACCTCAGAGCCAAGGATCTAAGCTCTGGATCACTTTACCAGTATGTACTGTGAGGCAGGAGACTGTGAAAGGAAGGCCCAGCTGAGAGATTGCAGTGCCAGGGGTTATAGAAACATAGAATTTGACGGCAGATAAGGACCGCTTGGCCCACCCAGTCTGCCCATTTCCCTACCTGATGGATAAGTTGCAGGTCCTAGTTAACCAGCAGCCTAATTCTTCCTACCCCCACCCCCTAGAATTGCCTTATGACTGTCCCATGCATGCTTGAATTCCACTACTGTTTTGACTCCCACAACCTTCCTCCGGAAGGCTGCCCATGCATCCACAACCCTCTCTGTGAAAAATACTTCCTTAAATTACCCTCCAGCTCTTCTATCTTCAAATTGTGCCCCTTGTTCTTGCACACCTCTTTTTTGAAAGATGCTACCCTCTTGACTTTGTTGATTCCCTGAGGTACTTGAAAGTTTCTATCATGTCCCCCTCCTCCTTTCCTCAAGGCTATACATATTAAGCTCCTTAAGTCTCTTCATATGTCTTCCGGTGCAGACCCTGCACCATTTTAGTTGCCTCCTCTGGACAGCTTCCATCCTGTCTATGTCTTTGCGGAGATTGGGTCTCCAGAACTGCATGCAGTACTCCAGATGTGGTCTCACCAGCTGTCTGTACAGAGGGATAATAACTTTGTTTTCTACTGGTGATGACTCTCCTATGCATCCCAGTATTCCCCAACCCTCCTTGCTGCCTCTCACATTGCTTGCCCACCTTTAGGTCATCTGATATGACTACCCCCAGGTCCCTTTCCATTTTTGTTGTTGTTAGTATCTCACCCCCCATTGTGTACTCTTCCCCTGGGTTTTTGTTTCCCAGGTGCATTACCTTGCACTTCTTAGCATTGAATCTAAGCTGCCATACATTTGACCATTCCTGTAACCTTGCCAAGTCCCTTCTCATCCTTTCCACCCCACCTTGTGCATCAACTCTGTTGCAGATCTTTGTGTCATCTGCAAAGAGACATACTTTTCCTTCAGTCCTCTGCAATGTAAACTTATAAAGACATTGAAGAGGACCAGTTCTAATACTGAACCCTCGCGGTACCCTACTACTAACCCCCTTTTTCAGAGTGGACTCCATTTACTATTACCTCTGTGTCCTATTCTCCAGCCAATTCTTTACCCAGGCTGTCATCTTGGGACCCACTCCCAGGCTGGCTAACTTGTTTATTAATCTTTGTGTGGGACTGTGTCAAATGCCTTGCTAAAGTCTAGGTAGGCCATGTCCACAGCCCCTCCTGATCAACTACTTTGGTCACCCAGTCAAATAAATCTATCAGATTTGTCTGGCATGACCTTCCCACTGTGAATCCATGCTGCCTTGGGTCCTGTGCCCTCTGGCCTCTAGATACTCAACAATTCTTTCCTTTAGAAGTGATTCCATCATTTTCCTACCACTGAGGTTAAACTAACAGGTCTGTAGTTTCCTGCTTCTGCCTTGCTCCCACTTTTGTGAAGGGAATCACATCTGCCCTCCTCCAGTCCTCAGGTACCACCCCATCCTCCCATGATTTGTTAAAGAGGGTAGTCAGTGGTGTCACTAGTTCTACCCTTAGTTCTTTTAGAATTTGGGATGAATCCATCAGGCCCCATTGCTTTGTCCACCTTCAGTTTTAAGAGCTCTTTCAAAACCCTTTCTTCTGTAAATGGGCTGGTATCAACTTCTGTATCCAGAGTGTTTCTACTGTTTGTTTTAGGTACCTCCCTCTTCCTTTGTAAATACTGAGCAAAAATATTTGTTTAGTATCTCTGCCTTTGACAGTCACCCTCTGCCCACCCTCCTCCCTTTATTAAGCCTCACTATCCCTCCCTTGGTCTTCCGTCGCCCTGATGTACCTATAAAAGGTTTTATCCTCTTAACTGATTTGGCTATCTTTTCCTCGGTTTGGGCCTTTGCTGTTCTGACTGCCTTTCCAGCTTCCTTTTGTTTTAACTGATACAGTTCTCTGTCCTGTTCCTTCTGTGATTCCTTGTACTTCCTGAATGCTTTCTTTTCTCTTGAACCTTCACTGCCACTTCCTTTGAGAACCATAGTGGTTTCTACCTCGCTTCATTTTGTTTATTTGTTTTACACAAAGGCTTGTTACCTCTGTGATGGCAGTTTTTATTATTCCCATTGTTCTTCCACCCTCCTTCCTGCCCATTTGCTAGTGCATTCCTTAGGCACTCACTCATTTTGGCAAAGTCAGCCTCCTAAAATCCAGTACCTTTGTCTTTGTATGGCTTGACTCTATTGCTGTGTTTATTGTGAACCATACTGTTCGATGGTCGCTAGTTCCCAGATGGCTACCCACTTCTACATCTGTGATCCTCTTCATCTCCATTTGAGAGAACCAGATCTAAAATTGCTCCCTCTCAGTGGGCTCCAATACTAGTTGTCTAAGGCATGCCCCTGTAGGGCATCTAGAATAACCCACCCTTAGAAGTGGCTGCTGCAACTGCACTCCAATTAACATCTGGCATATTCAGATCACCCATCAGCAATATCTCCCTTTATCTGCCATTCTAAGTATACTTTCTATCATTTCTTGTCCATTTCCTCCCACTGAGGGAGGGGGGGTCTGTATACAACCCCTGTGCAGATTGTGGTGCCATTGCTTGCCTCCAAATTGACCCACAGTGCTTCTTCTCCTCCCTGTTTACCCTTTTGTTCTGTTGCTGTTGCTTTGATTTCTTCTCTTATGTAGAGAGCTACTCCTCCTCCCCTTTTACCCTCCCTGTCCCTCCTATAGATAGTGTATCCTGGTATGTTTATGTCCCAGTCATGGTTCTATGTGTACCACGTTTCTGTGACTGCCACAATATCCAGATCTTCCTCCTCCATCAAGGCCACTAATTCAGGAAGCTTGTTACCCAGACTACGGGCATTGGTACTCATTGCTCTCCATTTTTTTATGGCTTTACCTTCTGTAGTGTCATCCCCCACTGACCTTTCTACCTTGGTCTTTTTCTCATTTAGTACCCTGTTTTGTAGGGGGAGGCTGGGATTTTTCTGCTGCTTATCAGTGCCTCCCCCTTGACTAGTTTAAAGGCTTGCCAATGAAGCATTTAAACCAATTGCCCAAAAGACTTGTTCCTTCCTGGACAGATGCAGACCATCCTGCCAGTATAGGCTGGTGTCCCTCCAGGTGGAACCCCAGTCCCCAATGAAGCCAAACCCTGTGCTCCACACCATTTTTTCAACCATTTGTTAAACTGCATGGTGCAAAGTACCCTCCTCACCCATGCCACTGACAGGCAGTACCTTCTGAGAAGGATACTGTGTGTGCTACTTGTCTTAAGCCCTTCCCAACTCTACAAAGTCCTTCTGCACTGCTCTAATCTCATGATGAGCTAAGTCATTTGTCCCTAGGTGGACAATGACGTCCAGCTCAGACTCCCGTGCAACTGTTCTCGTGATCATAAGGATGAGCTTCCTGTCCCTCCAAGCCATGGCACCAGGCAGGCACCTTACTTCAGTTTTCCCTGCTTCCCCCAGTTCTATCCCCCTAATAATTGAGTCCCCCACCAGGAGCTGCTTTCTTTCCCTGTGGTGCCCTCTGCCTCCTTCCTGAGGGCCTCCCTTGTGACAGTTGTCTGCACCCTCCTTGGTCTCCTCTGTGGGTGTATCCATAGGGGAGCTATGCTCCCCCAGAATGGTGTATGGATTGTGGTGTGGAACAACTGACTGGGTGTGCCTCTGTTCCACCATCCTCACCCTCCCTGAGCCCACTGTGGTCCAACTGCTGTGCTTTCTTTGCAACCTCTGAGGAAGTGGTGGTGGCTCTGGTGCTCTCTGGATGGGGGAGGTTCCCTTCCTACTGTCCAGTGTGGCCTGGGGGAAGGTCCCCGTACTACTGTCCAGTGTGGCCTGAAGGCGGGCAACTTCCTCCCTCAGGGCAGAGAGTTGTCTACAAATAGGGCAGCATCTCAGCCTCCAGAAAGACTCCCGGAAGACTGCTGCCCCACAGCCATTACATTGCACTACTCCCCACATTTTTTTGTGTGTGTGTGATTGGTTTGTAATATAGAAATAGATATATATTTATATTATACAATGTGTATGCTTATATTGTCAGTGCAGTGTGCTAGAGAGGATATGACAGTGACATGCACCTACACTCTTGAGGAATGATGTCAGAACCCCAGGTATAAAGGAACTATTTCCAGGGGTGGGTGGGGTGAGGGTGGGAGGGTTGGGCCTAAATTGTGCCCTCGCAAAACAATCAGCTAAGAGCTCTGACCCACTGCTGCAATGAGTGCCTTCCTGTCAGCAAGATGCCCTACACAACAGTTTGATAGAGGAATACCCTGCTAATCAGACAGAGAAAATCCACACATCCAAGTCAGACACAGGTAAACATCCCAGCCCCAAAACAGGCCTGGTGGTTTGTGCTCTGAGAGCTGTCAGCCCCAAAATAAGTCAGCTGTGCTTTAAACTCTTCCTGCACTGAAAATCTTAAGAATTGTAACAAACAATAGTAAACCTAGATCCACCACCTCTGTTGCTTGAAAGACTGTCTTTCCTGTTTCACACTGCAGGTTTTCTGTGACCACTCCTTAACCCCAGTAACTTTGTTAAAAAGAGTTTAACTATCACAAACTCCTACGCACCAGTAAATTATTTAAAAATAGTTTCTGTCCCAAAATCCTAGTAGTCAATCCAGCTACCCCCAAGGGACAACCAGAATGCAGTATTCAAACACTTATGAGGTTACTTCCAAGATAAGCTGAGTTTGCAAGTTTCTTTTTCAACTCCTCAGCCACCTTTAATTCATTTAAAAATAGTTTAACTGTCAGCAAATCCTAGTAGACAATCTAGCTACCTCCAAGGACCTACCCAAATGCAGTATTTAAATCTTTCAGTTACTAACAAGATAAACAGAGTTTGCAAGCCCCTTCTTGGTTAAACACTAAATAAATATGTGATTAAAAAGCAATTACCAAGGGTAGTTTGTTTCACCTCCCACAGAATTAAGCAAAAGTGCACGTTTGTTGCAGATATCAAGTACAATATAGAATTTCTCACACAGCTCAGTTGAAGAAAGTAGTGTCCTTCCAGCTCCAGAAAATGTTTGAGGAGACTGCTTAGCCTGGAAGGTAACTATTCAGATTGAGAAACTGAAAGAAGGAAATGTGTGACTTTTGTTGAATCACAGATAGAGGCAAGCGTTGAAAGAAAGAACAGGCTCATTGTTAACTTTCAAACTCAGCTATGCATCTAATTCCTGTGAGAAAAGTTCTTACCACCCACTCAGTATCATGTTAGCAGGCATTCTTGATAGTATTCACTAATTCTTGGATTAGTAATTAGTATTGCACCACACACAGAAGGGGTCTCCTATAACCTGTGGTGCAAATGCACCATTGAACATAATGGTTTTGGCAGAGATCTAGACAAGGTATTGTAGCAACCAAAAAACATTTTAATTTACTCTGTACCCAAAAATTATAATATCAGGCCATTTTCCTTATAGGAAGCCCTCTGACTGCACTTGCTGTAAATTACCTTGATAAATTTTATGAATGTGCCCCTAGTGATGTAGTAGTCTTACCACCTTCTGGTTGAAATAATGCTTCCTTAATTTTGGTCTAACCTTTCCCTTCTAAGCTTCAAACTCTGTCCTCTTGTTCTTTCTTCTCAATATTCTTAATTGTTTAAACACCTGAACCGTAGTACCCTCATCCAAATAAATAGTACATTAGAAACAACTTCCGTGTTGAGTATCCACGCTGCTCCATGCACTCCCTCACCCAACAAAATCTATAAATACTGTAGGAAAATGGGAACGAGGCCGAAGTGTGCCAAACATTTGGAAAGGTTGCATAGTATAGTGGGTGAAGGGCAGTACCAGGAATTAGAAGACTTCAGATCTCACCATTGCTACAGTACAGGCCCACTCTGTAACCCTGAACAAAACAGGAAAGACAGTATGATGCCATGGTTGCAAGAGCACTGAAATATGAAACGGGAGATCCCAGGTTTAAATCCTGCCACAACCACTGGTTCACTTTGTGACTTTTCACAAATCTCTTGACCTCCTGTGCTTCTCAGATGTAAACTGGATCAAGCAGCAGAACCCTATGGAAAATTAGTTGAGCAATACTGGACAAAAGTATAAAAAAACATGAAAAGCACTGTTAAAATGCCATCTGGTGTTGGAAAAAGCAGTTCTTCCCTTGTCAATCTTCACCATTCATTACTGCTTGGGTAGTGCCCGAGGCACACACCCGCTGTGGGAGATTTTTTTTTTCCCGGAGTCGGCTCCAACGGTGCCGCCCCCAAGAGCGACGTGCTGCATCATGCGCGAGGGGTGGCCGTTAGGTGCCACAGACTCCTCCTCCATCTCATTTCTGTTTCTCCCGCTGTCGAGGCTGCACCTGCTGTGTGGTTAGATACAGTTTAGGCCTTCTGCATCATACGAATCCAGACTCCTTCTCCTGCTATTCTTGATGCAGTCACCCGATAAGACCGTTCTTTTATAACTTTCTTAATGGTAGCGAGAGCTTTGCTTTTTAGTCTAAATTTTTGCATCATGTCAGGTTCGGGAAAACATAAGTCGGCGGGCCGCTCTTATGCGCCGGTGCTCCTGTGGCAGGCATTTTCTGTCACGGACCGCATGATGTTTGTCTTCGTTCCGGGACCCAACCACGATATGGATGTGTGCGATGACTGTTTCTCGATGGACCGTCGCATCCTAGAAGTCCAGCGCATTTAAGATCGGCAAGGCCCTGCCGACTTCGGGATGGCGCCACTACAGGGATTCCCAGATAAGGTCTCTAGGCCCTTCGTCCGGGTCCCCTCTCAGGCCTATATGGTCTGTAGAGGAAGAGGCTTCCTCATCTTCTCTTGACAAGAAGAAGCTTTTGCGGTGTTGAAGGAACACGAGGTCCCTCCCAGGGATGTGGCGGGGACACCCGCCGGCAGTCACCTCCTCGAGGTGAAGGCTCCCCAGTGTCGAGGCCCACATTTGCTGGGCCTGGCATCGATGGACCCTCAATGCCACCCTCAGGTGCTGTTTCGGATCCCGGCGCCATTTGCGGCACTGGTGATCGAGATGGCGCCGTTGGTGGCGCCGCCTGTGGTGCCGCGGGCCCGGTTGACTCTTCTGGCGGTGCCGAGTGGGGTCCTGTCGCCAAGGGCAGTGCTGTGGTTTTGGCCAGTGCCGTTAGGGGGTGGGGCCAGGCATAGGTGTTGCGGGGGTCCAGGGTCATCCGGCGCTGTGCCGCACTGGCGCCATCCGCAGCACCATTTCACTGAGACCCCTGGGGTTGCCAGTATTGTGGTCCAGCTGATCTCTTCCTCCTCGGAGGATGATGACTCAGACGTGGACCCGTCCTGGCACCCTGACTCTTCAGAGTCTGGGTTTCCAGTGGCACGAGGTGCTAGGTGGCCCAGCATGCCTATTCCTCTGTCCCCATTGCCGTCCTCCCCTGAGGAACCCCCATGCTGGGGGTGGTCTGGGGTCCCTGGGGGCGATGGAGCGGAGATGGATGGAGGAAGGGGCTCTCCCTCCTGAGGGGGTCGTAGCAGCTGCTGACCCTGGTGCTGCTGCACCCCCTCGGGGTGGGGGGGTCGCTGGGGTTGAGGAGGCGGACGTTCTCGGAGTCCAAGGGGTCGAGGGACAGGGTTCAGGTGTCTCGGTCTCTACCTATCACCCCTTTGGGGTATGGGTAGAGCCTGAGCGCTGGGCCCCGCTTTTCCCTCTTGGACCCCAGGGACCCCTCTGGTGGCGCTGTTGTGGGCTGCCCTTCTGGATCCATGCAGTCCCAGGTTCGTCACAGGGGAGGATCCCCTTCTAGGCTGTTCCAGGCTTTGCATCCCCAGGGTTTCGTTTTGTGATCTGGTCTGTTGTCCGGGATCCCACCAGCTCATGCTCCATTCTCCAGATTCCAGAGCCCCAGCAGAGGACAGTTGCCTCGCCATAGGTGCCCTTCTCCCATTCCTCTGCAGCCACCTCCCGCTCTCCCAGGCCATGTCGGTCCCACGGGCCCGTTATCCTGGGAGACGTTCAGAGGTTCTGCGGCGGCCTTCCCCTCATATGTTAGGTACATGAATGAGTGAGTTTTTCACCTATCCCCACTGCCGCAGGAGTCCTCTGGACACTCAAGCTCTCCATCATCCTCGTCTCCCTCCTCTGAGGGAGAGGAACCCACTGCTCATCTCTCCTCCGATGCTGATTTCACTGAATATCATCGATTCGAGGATGGTGAGGGATCTTCAGATTTCCTATATTAGGTGAGACAGTACTGAATGGGAGACATGAAATCCTCGGAATTCAGTGCCCAGCATTTGGTGGTACTATCCTGGCCTATTCCCTTCCAGGAGGCGTCTATCCGTTCCTGGCAGTCACCAGCCGCCTTTCTCCAGCCCAGGCAGACTGCCAATGTAGGTATTGTCACCCCATCGGAATCTCTAGTTACTCTCCCAATTCACTCTCGGGATTGGCATACCTAGACTCCCTCCGGCACCGCCGCCTGGCGTGCGACCGTCCACTGGACTCAGATTCTCTACAGTTTGACCAGTGGGGGTGAAGAGTGTGTTCCTCTCGCATGCGATGTCATGCATTGCATCTCATCAGACCCACCATGCTGCCTACGGTAGGCATTTGTGGTCGATGCTTTCCCAGATCTTAGCATCAATGCTTGACACGGAGCAAAGCAGACAAGCTATTGCCGTCTCTGCTATAGGCCTGGAGCTGGCAAGACACCAAGCAAGGGCATCTTATGATGCTAATGAGGCGGCTTCCAGGCTTGCAGGGACAGCGATCTGTATTAGATGGATGGCATGGCTTCGTCTATCAAGGTTGTCACCCCTGGCCCGGCGTAGGGTGATTTGCTCCGCTTTCCAGGGGACCCATCTTTTCCTCCAGAGCTAGGAGACTTCTGCGGGCTTCCTCCGCCTCCCGGCCTCGGGACACCTCCTAGCTCTTTCTCCCCATAGGCTTCTCTTGATTAGCCCAGGGTCTTCCCTTCTGTTTCTCACCAACAGGAGGCTGGGGGTCTTGCTCCTCAGGGTTTCTTATCCTCCCCTTTTTGGGGGAGTTTGGATCACCAAGCAGTAATGAATGGTGAAGACTGACAAGGAAGATATAAAATTACATACCTACCGTAATTCTTGATCTTCCCTTGTATCTTCACCATTCATTACTGATACCCGCCCACCTTCCCTCAGTGGCCTCCTACTGTGGCATCTCCCTCCGCCTCATTCCTTACCCTTCCTTTGGCCTTTATGCCAAAAAATATCATTCTGTTTTCCTGTCTTCTTGAATGGATCTTTTTCCTCAAGGTAAAGAGGAACAAGTAGGGCTTTTTCACCTATTCTGAGGGAAGTCTTTCTGACTGTCCCTAGGTGGTGACCTCTGGGCCCTTAACCACGTTGCTCAGTTCACAGCTTAAGAGACCACCCCCTTGGCTCGGCCTCAAAAATTTAGATTCCCCCGGCAGGTATTATTATTGTCAGATCATTCTGGCTGGTGCTTCTGGCACTTCTTTAGCCTTGAGCGGTTGTTCTTGCCTTGCCTTCAGGGAGTCTGATTGAGTTCCCACTCTATCCTTTCATACAAAGCTGCCTTCTGTAGTGCTTAACCCCCTCCCCATACACTTCTGTATTAGCACTTAACAGGGTGCTAAGGGGCTTAATCCCCTTCCTAGTTGGGCGCTCTCTTTCCAGAACAGATTTTCTGCCCGGGCAGTCTGTGAGCTCTCAGCTAGAGTGTAGGGGATTGGCATGTTGGGAGGTTAGAGAATCTGCCCTTTGTGTCCAATCTGTACAGGCGGTTCAGCTGAACCTTCTCTCAGTCCTATCAGGAGGGATTTTTGCTCACTTGTTTTTGGTTCTGAGCTTATAAGCCTCTCAACCAATGCGTCTATGGGCAGTGATCTTCCTGGACTAATTCTCCATCACTCATTCACACTAGTGGGATAGCGCCGGAGGCGCTAGGATCAAGCGGGAGCCAAAAAGTTCTGAAATGTTGGCGCCGAGGTAGGACCGTGCATGCGTGGCACCACAAGACTGACTTGTGCCTGTATAGGCTATCTCGGCGTGACCCTCCAACGCCTCAGTTCTTTTTTCTTCTCGGCCGAGTGCGCTTGGATGTCGACGCCACTTGTCTGCTGGAGTCAAAGTTTTCATCTATACGACAACAGCTTTTAGTGTTTAATTTAACTGTTTAATTTAACTATTTAGTAGTCATTTCTTATTTTATGAAAAGAAGATTATGAAGAAAAAGAAATTCTTTCCTGCCATCAATGGAGTCGCCCTTAAACGGTGGCGGTGACGGTAGGAAGACTTCGTTTGAAAATTGTTATGGCAGGGGCTGTGCCCGTCCGCCACCGTTAAGTAATGGGGGGTCTGACTGTGGACAGTCCTGTGCTTGGGGGGACAGTCCAAGGCACTGAATCTGGCGTTGCCGGGCATCCGGCTCTGCTTAGCCTCGAGCTCTCTTCTTCTTCATTTGGGAAGAAGAATCGGTGCTGCTTGAGGTTGCCCGTTGGTATATCAGCACCAGGATTGTTCATTGGTAGGGGTGATAGGCCTGAACCAACTTTCGTGGGTTCCCCTTGGCCCTGCTCCTAACGGCCGCAAACCCGACTCCAGACTCCATCTCTATCCTCGTTGGAGTTCCAGTGAGCAGTTTCATCTCTGGGCCGCTCCTTTGGAGCAGGGGGTTTGACTTTCCTTTTTTCCTGGTTGTGTTCCTGTTTTTGGGGCCTCCGGGCCTTGGAGCCGTTGGACCGGAGACAAGTCAATTGGATCAGAATGAGCGCAGTGCCCTCTTGGTGCCTTCACCATCGTGTCAACTCCTCGTGCCTACCCCCCGTCTTCTTTTTCCATGCTGAGGCCGGCACGGGCAGCACCTTTCTCCTTCTCCCCATCTTTTCCATTGGCTTTTCCATGGTGTTTTTCCTGGCGCTGTGCCCAACACCTTGGTGGCACTGCAGGTCCGGCGCCATGCCACTGGTTTGGCATTGGCACCATAGGTGGCGCCGCTGATGTTTGAGTCGGCACCAGGACTCCATGGCTCGGCGCCGTGCTCGGTGCCGTGGGCTCTTGCTGGCGCCGTGGGTGCTATCATTGTTGCCTTCCCATTGCCAGCGCTGCTGGCGGTGCTGTGGGTGTTCATGGTGCCACAGATGCATGGTGCTTGTGGGTGTTGCGGGCACCTGCGGGTGGTGCGGGGCACCCGCCAGGTGGTACCGCGGGTGGCATGGGTACCATGAGTGCCATGAGTGGCATGGGTGCCCATGGTGCCATGGATATCTTGGGTGCCATGGTACCATGGGTGCCATGGGTTTCTTGGGTGCCATGGTATCATGGATGCCATGTATTTCTTGGGTGCCATGGGTGCCATGGGCGTCAGGGGTGCCCTTGCATGCCATTGCTGCCATTGGTGCCGAGGATACCTGCAGGTTCTGCTGTGGGTGCCCTTAGGTGCCTCCCAGGTTGGCATAGGTACTGCTTGGTGCCCTCCTGTGCCACAAGTGATGCTGGTGCCGCAGGGGTGCCAGTTGGTGCTGTCTGACAGAACTAGGGAAAGATCTCCGTTTGTAGACCTCTCTTCTGCAGGACTTATGGTGGGATGTTTCCATGGAATGAAGTCCTATTCTGCAAATTATTTTTCCACACATCTTAGTGGGTGGCAGTCTGCATCAGGTCTCATCATCCAGCGGTTTTCCGCTGATGGGACTCTTCTGTTCTGTTCTGTCAGCGGAATCTCTCATTCCGCTCAGCACTTTCTCAGCTCCCTACGTGGTGCCAAGCTCTTCGACACCCTTCTTGGTGGCGGAGTCTCTAGTGACTCTGTCCTAGACCCCTTTTTGGGGTCCTTCTGTGGGTAGAAGTGCATCTAGATGAGTCTCTCCTGTCCTTCTGGTCAGTAATACAGCGGATGACTTATTGTATATACTGAAAGACACACCTCTCTATCATCAGAGTCTGTGATGGAAGCTCTTTCAGTAGTTCCTCATTTATGGGGTCCACCACAGAGTTCAAACTGGATCTGTGGACCATATATCTCTGCGTCTAGACTCTTTCAGTCGTCAAGACAATTACACTCTGTGGAACATTCTAATTCAGTGGTCAGCAGCCGCACAGACTGTTACGCTCTTTTGATAGGGGTATACAGCCCTCTTTTGATGCTGCCCCTCTGGTGGCTGCTTCGGCACAGGTGGTTAACATCTGTATAGCTATTATTAGTCCACTCAAGAGTTCAGTTATGGATCCTCAGGCTCCTCCTGCTCCTCAGAGGGATGACATCCTTGTCATTTCTGTATCAGGCAATCCTTGCCAAATAGCAGCCAGCAACCTTGTCAGGCTCGGACTAATGATAATTAATAAAAAAGAAAAGGTCAGAATTATCATAGCACAGGGCCTAGTTCGAATTTCCCGATACCACACTTTGGATCTGGTCAGGTTCCACCTCAACACTGAGGCGGTCGTCTCTAAACTTCAGTAAAGAGTACCTGATTTCTTCTACCCCTGGGCAGTCCGATCCAGCGGTGGTGTAGCTCACCTCTTTTCTCTAGAGAATTTTCTCTTATTCTGAGATATTTCCAAAACCTAGGCATCTAATCAGTCTGCTAGTCCCTTTTTGTTTTTAATCAGGCTTTCTTTCTTGATCAGAGCCTCGCAGCAACAGAAGTGACTCTTCAGCGAGTCAGAACTTAGATTCCTACTTCCATGCTTGCTTCAACTTAACAGACGACATGCTCCTTTCTTGACCATAGGTCAAGTAGGTTTTTTTTCTGAGGTAGCTTCTCAAATATTCACACCTTCAGTTCCTGTGCACTGATTCCGTGCCAGTAGCACTCAAAGCTATCCTCTTCGGCTGCATGATGGAGCGGTGATTTTTTTTTTTCAACAAAGCTATCTAGAGTTCTTACTACTCCCTTCAGGAAGGCCGGAGTAAGTAGTGTCTCACCGCATTGAGCCACTTCTGCCGCTATTCAGTCACTTCAATGAATGGGTTAACCCTAACTTGGTCCTGCTGTGTCCCTCCTCGACGCACATCTGCCTCTATTTGCCTTACAAATCCAGCCCGTTTTTTTCTGTCGAAATGTTTTTTTCCACAGTGGACACGTCCTCCTGTACACTTTTTCCTTTCTTCCCTGAGTTTAGAGACTGCTGCTACAGTTATACACACAGGGGCAGGATGATTCCCTTTTGGAATATGCAGTGATTAGGATTTGATTCTACTAGACCACCACAAGAGGCTTCTAAGTTGTGCTTCGCCTTGTATCAGGAAGTTTTCAGTGACTTAGTAAAAACCATTTTCCTTGATGAGCTAACCCCACCTGGACCTTCTTTTGCTCACCAAGTAAGGGGTTCAAGTGCTCCTGGACCTGTTGTTTGCAGGTCAGCCATACTTGGTAGTTGAGGTTCCGTCTCCGCTTTTCGGTCTACCCTGAACCTGTAGACTTTACCTCCGGCTCTTGCAGTTCCTGAGGTCCTTTACATTAGATTAGTACATGTCTTAGTTTTGGTCCTCTATCAAATTGTGAGTCTGGGTTTTCACCTCTTTCTGAGTGGTTGCGGCTTCCTGGCAGAGTTTAATTTTGTGCCCATTGCAGTCGTCTGCAAAGTGGTGAGTTACAACTTGAGCACTTATCTTGTCAGCATGTTCTGGATGCTCTTTACAAGATGGCTCTTTTTATTAGCAGGACAGTCCTTGGCCGTCCTTTCTGGGTGAACCCTATCTCCTACCACCCTACTCAGGGTTGCGGGTTTTAGCTTGGTACTCTCCCGCTAGTGTGAATGAGTGATGGAGACTTAGTCCAGGAAGATATGGAAATTACGTACTTACCGTAATTATTGATCTTCTTGGGCAGTCTCCATCACTCATTCACACGCCCACCCATCATCCCCTGGGTTCACTCGTTTTTCTTTCCTGGTCTTCATGGCCTATGGTTCGGACTGTGAAGACATTGTTCTTTGACCTTTCTTACAAAGGCCATCTGGGCCCTCTCAGGCCCAGAAACTCAGAATGAGTTATTCTTATTAGTTATGCTGCATCTACTTGGTCGAAAAGGTACTGAGGCAGTTGGAGGGTCGACGCTGAGATAGCCTACACAGGTGCGAGTCAGTCTAGTGGTGCCGCGCATGTGCGGTCCTACCTCGGCGCCGACCCTTCAGAAAATTTTTGCCTCCTGCTTGGTCCTAGCACCTCCGGCGCTATCCCACTAGTGTGAATGAGTGATGGAGACTGTCCAAGAAGATCAATAATTACGGTAAGTACATAATTTCCATTTCTCCCCTCTCAGCATACCTTGTTTTCTTCCCTTTCTTCTTCTTCTTCTTCTTATTCCTTTTCTCTTTCTCTCTATCTGTTCCTCCCTTGGAGCCGCCCCAGAAGGGAGGCCCTGCGGTCCCTTAGGGTAGGAATTCTCTCCTCCTCTGTCTGTTCTCTACCAGCTTATTCCTTTTTCAGTTTATATCTTTTCCTTTTTCTGTCCCTCGGCTCTCTTGCCTCGCTCTCCTTTTTCCTTACCCTTTGTTTTCGCCTCTTCGGCTACCAGAACTGAGATGGAGGAGGAGTCTGCGGCACCTAACGGCCACGCCTCATGCATGACGCAGTGCGTCGCTCTCAGGGGCAGTGCCGTTGGAGCCGACTCCGAAAAAAAATCTCCCGTAGCGGGTGCGCGCCTCTGGCACTATCAAGCAGTAATGAATGGTGAAGATACAAGAGAAGATCAAGAATTACGGTAGGTACGTAATTTTCATTTCTGTACTGCTTTCTCTAGTTAAAATACAAGTCAATGTATTAGAACTTATTTACGTTTCCCGTGCTTGATCTACAGATTGAAGAACACCAGCAAACACTGCAGCAGTGGTACAGTGAAAATGTGGCTCAGAAAGAAGCACTAGCAAAACGCAAAGTACTGACAACCCAACGCCTCAAAAGAGCTTCTGTTCTGGTTTCAGCACTGGATGAAGAAAAGGTACAACGCTTCAGTTACATCTTGACTACCTATCTTCTACGTTATTTTCTTTTTGGTTGTCCAGAATAAGCTAGGAACTACTTCCATTTTTAGCCTCTTCCTTGAGAGAGGGCAAAACCGATTGCAGACTGATACTGAACTAGGTGAACCTCTTGGTGGAATAGTGAGTGGGGAGCATTTGGCTAGGGCACTGGGGAAATTCCACTACTCTTTGGAAACTTGGAAAAATTGAGAAGCTAAAATGAGTATAACTTGGAATCAGGTCCAAGTTTGGAAATCTTGGAAAAGATCTAAAAGACAGGGAATGTTTCTGACTTTAGTTCCTCGGTTCCTGTTTATTAGTTTCATTTTTCCCCCCACCACTAGCTTTTGAAACTAAGTTATTTAGGCCCCCATATTCGGATGTGGGGAGATATGCGGCGCAACCAGATGTGCTGCCCGACAAGACAGGCCAGCGCAACTGACTGTAATATTCAAACACGATGCTTGAGCCAAGCAGACTGTGCATCCTGTATAAATATTGCAGACCAGGCGGGCGACGCAAATGGTGGGCGACTGCCAGTGCGCCCAGCACATCTCAGGAATGGGCTGAATACCATCTATGGGGGATTCTCTGCTGCATCCCAGATGCACCGATCCCCCAAAAGCGATATTCAGCCAGGGTATTCAAATAAGCCCATTAAGCATGCATGGTGCAAACAACCCTCATGCATGCCCATTATGGACTCATCTGCATGCCTGCACCCAGCCGGATGCACCGGGGCTATGTACTATGCCCTGAGCCACAGACAGGCTGTGACTGCAGTAAACACGCAGCCAAGTATACCACCCCTTGCCTGATCCACATTCACGTTATGGGCCAGGCGATCCCGCTGGTGTGCCAGGACCCCACTCCTGCATGATCCGTAGCCTAACACAAGTATCCTCTCTGTCTTCAAAGCGGAAGGACCCCCACCCCTGTCACACAGCAAGAGCCACCATCGACAATAACCCCTGCCCCTGGTTCCATAGTATAGTCCCCCACCTCCTCGCACCCCCTCCTCCCGTGCCAGCGACTGGCACAAACCTCTGCTCACCACCACGGCCAGCCACCGACTGCACAATCTGGGAACTGCACTGTTCTGAATATGCACTCATTGGTTGCGTATTCTGTGCAGTGCAGTTCCCGGACAGTTTAATCAGCGGCTGGCTGTGGTGGGCGGTATGGGGATCAGGGATCCAGTCCTGACGGAGCGGGGGGTGCTACACTATGGAAATGGGGGGCAGTAACTGCAGCTACTGGAAGATGACCTGAACCTCACTCCAACTCCTTGTGCTGATTTACCAAGGCCACACCAACCCCACATTACTGGACTGCTTCCGCCTGAAACCCCGGGCTGTGCTCTTCACTTGTGGGATCCTCTCTCTCTCTTTCTGTTCCTTAGTAGTACACTCGTTCCTCTCTTGCTCCAACATTAATCTTCCAAGTGAATGAATTACAGCTCACTCTTGTTTCAGCAGCCCAGACATTTAAAGAAGGTGTCCCTTGCTAACCACATCCACTACTGGACGCAACAGCAAATCAATAGCAGTGAGCACCAGGTGACCTGGTTGAGATCTGTATTGTTAAGGTCCACTCTGCTTTGCTGTAGCTGTACCCCCCCACCACGCATGAACCACCCCTGCGCACGAACAAAGGAGCTGCACCAAGCCTACAGAAGTAGAGAACGAATGCTCAGGCTCACCAAGGCAAGATCAGCTGCTGCCACAGTGCTGGGACCTGACCACATGGCGCAGGATGAAAGTTAGTAAGAAATTCATGCTGGAGACTAGCTTTTCTGAGAGGGGGATCAACTATGTAATGTGGGTGGGGATGGTTGTTTACTGCACTACCAGGACACTGGAGGACAGATGAGACCCATGTGGCTCATGTGGCTTTCATGGAGGCATTGGTGTATACCAATTAAGAATGCAGCACAGTGTGTTACTAATAGAGGAGCTCCATGATGGAGGAGCTATAGCACCCTTAGCCCCCTTTCTAAATCCGCCTATGGAAGATATGAAAATTACATGCCTACCATAATTCTTGATCTTCATGTGCATCTTCACCATTCATCACTGAATCCCACCCACCTTTCCTTCAGAAGGCCTTAATCCCTGAGCGATGCCTCCTCCCTGCTTGACTCTCCTCCTTGGGGATCCAGTTGGGTCTCCCTCTGTACCTTTAGGGCCCTGCCTTATTCTAGGAACTGGAGGACGGTACTCCTGGGAGGAGGGCTAGTAATTCCTCTGAACCTGAACTGAGATGGGGGACTCCTGGCGGGCCCATTTCCCTTGTCCTGGGTTGGATCTTCGAGGTCAGCTCGCTCCTTTGGGCTGTGCTGACTCTTTTTGGGTCCCTTGGGATGGGGAGAAAGGGGCTGGCAGGGACTGTCCCTTCCCCATACCTCCCTATCTTCTTACTTCTCTACTTCCTCTATTTCCCTCCCCTTTTGGGAGAGAGATGTTATTAATCGGGCAAGATTCTCTCTCCTCCCCCCCAAACCCTGTGGGTTTTTCATTTTGAAAACAGTAACCGGAGGGAGGAGTGAGGATTCCTTACCGGGGTGGATTTTCCACCCAATAGGGGGTTGGAGGAAGGAGGGAGGGACCTTTTTCCATGGCCGTTAAGGCTATCCCTGGAAGGGGATGATAGACTGGACTGCAGATCCTGTAGCAACTGCCTACAGCCTAGCTGCTTGCCTGCCTCTGGAGGCATTTTTCCTGGTCTCAAGGCTCTGTGTCTCTCCAGATGCTTAGTTGGGTCCCTCCTTCCCTTCCGTTCTCTTCCTCCCATTCTCTCTCTTTCTCTCTCCCCTTCTTCTTATTCTTTTCCTGTCCATATGGCCATCCAGGGACTGGGGCCTTTTGTCCAATACCCTCCCAGATCCTCCTCCTCCTCCTCCTCTGTCATCTGGTCGGCCTATTACAGTTTGTATCTTTTCCTTATGCTGTCCTCGGCTCCCTTGCCCCACTCTCATTTTTTCTCTCCCTTTGGTTTTCCCCTTCTCTCTGGCAAGCAGAACTGAGGTGGAGGAGGGCCAATGGCCTTTTCTGGCCAACCTGCGAACGCCACGCAGTGCACTGGCCATGTGGGTGGCGCCACTGGTGCCAGCTCCTCTCCCTAACTAAAAGAAAAAGCTCCCACAGGGTGCTGCACTCCAGCTTACACCCACCAGTTATGAACGGTGAAGATACACAGGAAGATCAAGAATTATGATAGGTATGTAATTTTCATTTTTCTTTAGTCTAGACCTAATACAAGTTTGTTTGTTTGTTGAATTTTGTTGACCCGGTAAGCCCACTGGGCCTAGAAGTCCCTTTTTCAGGGGCGACCGGGGGGGAGGGGATACAGAAGGTAAGCAACTGAAATTGAACCAGATTAGGCTGTTGGTGGTATTTTTTTAGTGAATGAGGGAAATTTGGCCAGGACACCAGGAAAATTCCTCTACTCTGCTTCCTGTGAGCAGGGGGGGACCCTTTTGTTGGTGACTCCAAGATGGCCGATGTTCCTGCTAGGGGAGGTGGAGGTGGTGGTGGAGACTGTGCTCTGCCTTTGAATCCTATCTTGGTGTCTGAGCCTGTTTGTGTTCCTGCTTCTGAGGCTTCTCAAGTTCAAATTGACGGTGTGTTTCCTTCTGCTTCTGCTGTTGATAAGGATTCTACTGTTCCTTCTGGTTTATCTGACATGGAGACTTCTGCTAAACGGGACAGCCATGAAGCTGCTGTGATTCCTGATGCTGTGTTGCAACAGATGTTCTCTCAGCATAAACAGTTCATTCTACGGTTGATTTGTGATGATGCTTCTACACAAGACACTTTGCCTGATGCCAGTTATTCTGTGTCTTCTGCTTCTCAGACACCACTTCAACAGGCCTCTGAAACCCTCCCTGCTGATTTTCCTTTTCCCCTGCCCTCCCATTTGCACCTTAGACCTACCTCGAGAACCGCTGTTGAATCAAGTGCTACTTGGTCTCCAGACGCTGCTCTGTGTGCTGCTTGATGGCAGAAATCTTAGGATGGGAAGCCCTGGACTTCACCTAGTCCTGCTTCTGCTGCTGCTATTATTGGATTACCTGTGGATGTTTTCCTACTGCTCCATCTTTGGTTTCTACTTGATCTTCTCCTCTTGTGGAACCTGAGACAGATCTTTCTGTTCCACTGCTTGCTACTGAGAATGCTGCTGACTCTTTGGACATCGTGGTCCAGTCACAGGCACCAACAGAATCCTGTGCTTCTCCTGCTCACCAATCTTCTCCTTCTGCTCCTGTCCATGAGACTCGACTCCTTCTTTCAAAATGTCTGATTTGTTTAAATCTGTTGGGAACTCACCAGCGGAAAAATGTAGTTCGACTGAAGTTTCTAGGTGATTCTTCTGCAGCCCCCACACGCCTGTACTGTTCTCCAAGGTATGCTTAGAGACTCTCTGGGAATTAGCCCTTCAGCATTGTTTGCCTTCATTCATATCAAAGGGAAACTGTGTACGATGTTAGTTTCAAGACTGTTCAGACTCTGGAAAATTCTTGACTCAAATATTTTAATTTTAGAATTCGTTTAAAATGTTTTCTATGTATTCAAAATCAATATTTATGTTGTATAACGTGTATTTTTGGAAAAAATACTTTTTAGAATAGACCAGTGTCCTGATGAAGGGTTTTCCCGAAACGTCGGCTATTATTGTTGAACTGAAAGATATCTGATTAAAACATGTTGATTGAATTTAAGAATACTCTGACTTATTTTTGAAGTTGGGTGAGTGGACCTTATCATCCAGTATCAGTTTTTGTCAGTATGAACTGGTTTTGTCAGTATGAACACTCCGATTTGGGCCTCTTTCTTAATCATACCCCTTACTAAACCTTTGGTGGAAGTACTTGCTTTATTATTTTGTAGTGAAGGAGTAAATATCCATGATGTACAGTTTGGGCTTCATCAAAGATGTGATCTGATAGATTCTCCCCGTCCTATTTCTGATGAAGATTTAGTGTGGATGGGTGACTGGAAGATTAAAGTTCAGCTTAAGCAAACTGAGCGGGGGTTCTGCATATTCTTGGTAGCTTTTACATTGGTCGGGATAGGGGTATCTGTTTCTACCCTGGACAGCCTCACACCTGTCATAAGTGTGGCTCTCAGACTCACCTGAATTACACTTGTGATCAGCCTAGATGCACCTTGTGCCTTGTTTATGGCCATGTTAGCTTGGGTTGTCCTAATGCTCAGTTTTGTAATCTGTGTGAGGATCGCAGTCATACTACCAGAATGTCCCTGAGCTGAACATAATAGGGTTGATAGGGTCCCCCGGGACCATTCTACCATTATCTCTGATTCCCAGTTACAGGCCCAGAAGCGGCAGCAGGAGCTCTCTCTGGTGCCTACCGACCCAGTGCCTACTACTGATCTGGACCTTGTGTGTCCCTCAGTTTCTCCCCCCCAAGGAGCCCCCTCTTTCTCAGGCTGTTACTTTGGTTCTGGAGTCTGCCTAGGCTTCTCCTGTGGTTACTGCTATCCATTCTCTGGTCCCGATTTTGATGAATGTTATGCCTCCCCAACCCCCAAACTGATTTGCCCTTTGTTACTGTCCCTTCTACTAAATGTGGGAAGGGTAAGTGTAAGTCTGAGTCTCATGCCCCTGCTACTACTGTTATTACTCAAAATAAGTTCCAGTTGCTATCTAAAAGAAGACAATGGGGGGATACTGAAGGTGCAGAAGAGGACTCTGATTCTTCTCGTGCCTCTTCCTCTCATATGGACCTTTCTTCTGAATCTTGTAGAGAAACTCCACGGTTGGAAAAGATGCTGAGAACGCAGTTCCCTCATAGGTGATTTTGAGGGTTCCTTTTTTGTGGGCTTTCTGTTTTGGTCAGATTGTTGTTTTTTTTTCCTGCCCCGACACCCACTGCAGTTCTCTGCATCTCTTTTGACCTTTATTGCCCATGCCTCAGCAGCCTGTTCTGCAGTGCTGCACTTTGAATGCGTGCAATATGACATCTTTCCGTAAACAGCTTTCTACTGTTGGTTTCTTGCTTTCCTTGAAACAGTATGTTTATTTTGTTCAGGTTACCAGGCTTAAATCTAGGTTTGCGGTTGCACAGGTGAGACATCGTTGGACTGTGGGGCCCTACTTTTGGTCGCATGGGGAGGATCTCTATGATGGGGTGGGCATTTTGTTTTTTGGCCATCAGTTTAAGATTTCCAGACTTCTGGATGTGTTTCCGGGGAGGGTTCTCCTTACTGATGGTTCTTTTGATTTCGTTCCTTTTCATTTGATTAATACTTATGCACCGCAGAGTGTTGCGGCACGGTCTGCTTTGTTTCTTGCTATCCAAACTTAATTATTTACCACTCGACAAGTTTACTTTGGGGGTGATTTCAATTGTGGTCTTTCTGTTTCTGATAGACCTAGTAATGCCCACAAGCTTTTTAGTGATGCCACTACCTTGTCTAAAATCCTTCTTTCAGCCCATTTAGTGGATGCTTATACCTCTGTTCACCAGCGGGGTGCAAAACCTTTTTATAAGGAGCTCTTGCAACACGGATTGATTTTTTTCTTCATTTCCAGGAATGTTTCGGTCTCCCAGGCTTTTGAAATTCCCTGTGAGATGTCGGATAATTTGGCAGTTGCTTTGCTCTGCTCTCCTAGTACTGGACCTTACCCGTTTGCTTCTTGTATACATTGGAAGTTGACTAGTTCTTTGTTGACTGATTCTCTTATCTCTCAGGGTTGTCTGGATGTGTTACGAGCTAGAGTTTCTTCTATCCTCTGGTGGGAGGATACTAAAACTGACCTTCATCGTTTTTTCATCAAATCTGCCAGATCTCGGTCCCACTCTACTTATTTTCGGTATTCCCACCTCTGTCAGCGCAGCTTTTGGATACTTATTCTAGGGCTTCTGAATCTCATCTTGATCTTTCCAGCCAACTTCAGGCTTTGAAATCTGTTATGGAACAATATCAGTATGATCGCGCGCATGCAGGCTTCTAAGGCTGCTATATGATCCTAATAGGAGTTGTTCCAATAGGATCTCTTCCACGATTATTGCCGGTCTGGTTGATCCCTTACAGGAGTGCACCATACTTCTCTTCCATTTTTGAAGCATATTGTACAATCCCATGTGGAAGGGATGGTTGGTACTGTCTCGCCTGTTTTGGATCCGCTGGTATCTTTCTGATTTGGTCATTCCTGAGGTTTCTGAGGACCTGCTGCTTGCTCTTGTGTGTCCCATTTCTGTTTCGAAACGATGACTGCTATTAAGAAACAGAAACAGCGTACTTCTCGGGGTTGGATGGTTTGATGGCTGAGCTTACGACTCTTTCATTGATTTTTTGCCCCTGCTCTGACTATTGTTTTAATGACGTCCTTGGCTTCATTTTCAGTCCCTCGACATTTTTGGATGCTATTTTGCTTTTGATTTATAAAAAGGCGCACTGTTCTGATTTACAGAACTGGAGACCTTTGAGCCTCATTAATGTGGATTATAAGATTCTGGCTGTCATTCTTTTGGCGGCTCCTGCCTATAGCAGACGTTGTTATTTCTACAGCTCAGACTTGTGCTATCCTGGGTCGTTCTATGCTACATACTTTGTCTTATCTTAGGGATGTGGTGTATTCTTGTACTGATGTAAGTAGGGCTGTATTGTTTTCTTTGGATCAAGAAAATACTTTTGATTAGGTGGAGCCTTCATTTTTGTTTTCTGTTTCGGCACACTACCATATTCCTTCTGGTTTTGTCTCTTGGCTTGAGCTTTTATATAACACTGCCTGGATCACCCTTCATGTCAATCATCCTCCTGGTGCTGCATTTTTGAGTAAACGGGGAGTGTGGCAGGGTTGTCCTTTAAGTCCCCTTTTGTATTTGTTCTAGATTGACCATTTGTTACTTAAGTTGAGCTCCTGTCCTGCTATCCCTCCCTTGTTCCTTCCAGGTGGTCACTCTGTAACTACTGTTTTTGCGTACGCTGATGATTTAAGTGTTTGTACCACGTCCTCTCTTTCTGCTTCGGGTTTCACATGTCTGTTTTCTGACTTTAGTTCTCTTTCTGGTTCTCAATTGAATTTTTATAAAAGTATGGCTAAGATCTTTCCCTGCTCTGTGCCCTTTTCTACTACTACTTCTGTGGCTGGGATTCCTGTTGTTTTGGTCCTCTTAAAATTTTGGGTCTGTATTTTGCAGTCCTGATGATTCTCTGTATAACTGGAATTTGGCAATTGATAAAGGTCTCTGATTTGTTACTTTTGAAGGGCTGGCCTATTGCCAAGAAGAAATATGTTCTGCTTTTGAAGACTTTGGTTCGTGCTTTATTTTTACTCGTGGCTACTGTTTTCCCTCTTCCTTTTGTTTTGGAAGCCAAAGCTAATAGTGATTTTTTTCAAGGTTTTTGGGGTTCTTGTTTGAATCCTGTCCAGTGGGTTATTTTATATCATGATCATTATCAGGGAGGTGTTCGGATGTTGAATCCTGTGGGTTTTTTTCATTGCCTGTTTCTGAAGATTTTGTTTCCTTTTCTGTTGCAGTCTCCCCCTGTCCCTTGGGTTTCTGTTTTGGTTGAATGGGTGACTCCTTTGTGTGCAAAATGGCTTAGTCCTCCTTCGGAAGTCCCTCGGAATTTTAGGACATTTGATATTCCCTCCTTCTTGTTTCCCACTTTTCTTAAAATCTGGCAATGGCACTTGACCCCTCAGGTTCTGCAGTCTCAGTCTAGGAAGCAATTGTATCATACTGTTTTGCTTTCCTCTTTCAGATACCCTAGGTTATTGAATGCTCTTGGTACTGAATTGGATACTGCTGTGATTTTTGCCAGCTATTGACCCTAGACTTCCTGTAGGGTTATGGGATGTTACTTGTTGTCGTGCCATGGGAGGTTGGGGGTGCGTTGGGGTGCATGGTAATCACCTGCATAAGTCTTTGGAGGAGCGTATGTGTTTTAGAGATACTTATCCAGGTGTAATTGAAACCATGGCTCATTTTTTTTTTGGATTGTCCTTTTAGTAAGGATTTTTGGACACGTTGGCTACATAAATGGAAGGTAAAATGTCTTCCATCTATTTCGTATGATATTCTTGTGTATGGGCTGTTTCCTGCCTCCCTTTCTCATTATTATCCTAGTACCCTCCATTTTGTCTTTGCCCTCTGTAGGTTTTTTTCTATGGCAGGCCCATTGCGCTCAGTTGTTGCAACAGAAATCTTATACGAGTACTCATATTATGAATCAGATTTTTCAGATCTCCACTTATTCAAGATAGAGCGTGAGCTTCTCTGCCCTGTGATACATACCGCTCTATTGGGCTTCATGTGAGTGGCTTTGTGCTGCTTGATCTTGTCTGTGTTTCTGTTTTGGTTTGGGGTGGTAGTTTTTGTTTTGGCCCCTAATTTTGGTGGCTTACATCTGTTTGTATTTTTTGTTTTGCTGTTATTCCATTATGATTCCCTACTGGTCAGTGGGAAGGGGAGGGGTTGGTTTATGTTGTTTTCTTTCGGCTTGGGACTACTGTATGACCTAATGTTTTTATGTTCTGTTTTTTTTTTCTTTTTCTGGATTTTCATGATGGCTTGTTGCTTTATGTTTGTTTTGCTATGATTTCACCTAACATTTTTCCTATTCTTTTCATATGAGGGAAGAGGGTGTTTGCTATATTTTTTGGTTTTGCAGCTCTTTCCCAACTGTTTTTCTTGGATGTATGATGTTCCTTATTCGTTTATGTTGTTCTTCTTCTGTTTCCTGGTAGAGATACTCCGCTTTGTTTACTTTTTGTTTATATGTATGATGTAATACATATTTTATTTCTTTCCTAGTTTTAATGCTTTCATGTGCTATATTATTGTTTGATGTATCATGCTTTATATTTTGTCAATAAAAATCCCCTATTCTTTTAGTGGGTGGGGTGGGGAGGGGTTGGTTATAATGTTTTTCTTATGTTTGGGGTTACAGTATGAAATAATACTATTTATGTTCTTGATTTTTCCTTTTTGATTTTGTATGATGTAATACTGAATTGTATATAATTTATTATGCTTTCAATAAAAAATTCCCCTACTCTTAAAGTGCCATGGGATCTTTAACATCTCCTGAACTACCACCAATCCAGGTGAATGGGGCCTCGGTTTAATGTCTCATCTGAAAGACGGCACCTCAGGAGTGCAGCACCCTCTGATGCTGCACCACAGTGTCAGTATTGGGATATTAACTCAAGTGCCAGATGTGGGAACTGAACCCACAGCCCTCTGATCTCCCAGCCTCAGAAGCAAGTGTGCTACCTACTGAGCCACTGACACTGCTAAGTGTCACACTTTGATGCACTTCACACACTTAGCATTTCCTTGTACCCTTATTAGGATCGAGGGCACCAAGCCAGATTACTTGGCAGAAACTTCAGCCTTGACTTCTTTTGGACTGATTTAGTGCCAAGCCATGTGTAGTTGATAAGCTTACTGTAGTAGCCTTACTACTAACATTACTTATTGTGCCACCTGTGATGTACCAATGTAAGAGGGTGTTGATGAATACCTGTGTTATAACTTTGTAGTACAGTCATTAGTTGTATGAACTTTAAAGTAGCAGTACAATGAAAATTGACAAAAAATGTGACTGTACCTTTTTACCATATAAAATATTCTAGGCATCTTCCAGTTTAATTTGGTGGTAAAATTTTTTAGTTCCACCAGAATTATTTTATGAATGTTTTATTTATTTTTTTCTCAAGAAAAAAAAGATGGCCACCACATTTGAGATAGAAATAGCACTGAAGGCCAGGCAAGGGTTAGGATCGAGAAAATAAAAAAAAACTCATGGTTCGCAGCATAGGAGGTACCTAGAAACACAGGAACATTTTCTGTTTTCCTGTCCTTATGGTGTAAAATTTTGGGATACTCTAGCGGGAGATGTTTTTTCCTCTTCTCACTAGCTTGCCCTATGAGGTAGCAGTTTTAGGACTATACTCAGGACCGTGAAGAACTTTTCATGAGAGCATACTTCATTTGATTTTTGCCATATATAAACATTATTTGTGGCAAACAAGATGTGCCCTCACAATACAGCAGAAATTAGTTCCACAGAAAGAAGTGGTTAAAAACATTTCTACTTGTCTGCAAATAATTTATTTTACAGAATACAGGACATTACATACTCCCTTTATTTGGAATTTATGGAAGCACTGTAAATAGATAAGTATGCCTTAGGACTTGATGTTGTATCACACAAGTATTTTGTTTGATTTTTTAGTACTGTATGTTTTTCTTATTTCCTGCGAATTGGCATATTGGACTGAATTTTCTTTCTTTTTCTTGTAAAAACATGTTTTCTTGAAATTTCTGATGAGTGTTATCATATTCCTGATGAGTGTATGACATTTTCTTTTGATAATAAAAAAATTCCTCTACTCTTCATCAGTAAGTGCCATGGGATCTTTTACTTCCACCTGAACAGTGACCAGAGATGGGCAGTAAGGACCTCAGTTTGTCATCTTACCTGAAGAATGGCACTTCAGCTGTGCAGGGAGATGTTTCAGCCCCATGTCTGATTGTGGGAGTTCTACTGTCTTCCTCCGCCCCCGTCCAAATATTTTCCAAGTCCATGACTGGATCCGAGAACCCAGCACTGTGCATCTTGTTTTTCAGTCAATATATCATATCTGTTATTTATTTATTTATTTATTTATTTGTACAATCAGATTTGTAACCTTTGAGACAGAGGCTCGTTTAAAAAGGTACCTCGTCACAGAGAGGACAGTAGTGTTACAGTATTACAGTAGGTTGACATACAGATTTTACACAGTAGTATACAGACATTGTTACATATATTTTGTACATTTCATAAAACAGTAGTTACATGTAACCCCCCTGCAAATGGGGGTTCCCAAAAGACTTCCAGGAGCTTGCTTGAATGCTCCAAGCCTGAATGGTGTTTGGCATTTAAGCCATTTTTCAGTGAGTGTTTTTAGAGCATCTGGTACTGTCTCTTTAAGAGCTGTCTGCTTGCAGACATAGTTAGTTTGTATGGGGGGACTGTGTGCTTCTCTGAGTACCACTCGAGCTGCTGCCAATTCACTTCATTTTTGCAGTCACTAGGAGTGCAAAGGGAACCTATCTGAAAGGTGTAACTGTTTGCCAGAAATTATTTAGAGTAATAATGAAATTACAGTTTGTCTAACCTGCTTTCTTTGCAGTCAGAACTGTGTCTGCTAGTTCCCATTCTAGTTTTGAACTGCTGAACTGGACCAATCAGTGTGGGGTAAGCTAGCTCTAAAATGGTTCCTTGACGAATCAGAACTTGGACTCATAATCTGAGCCAGCCACAAGAGGATTGTATGGGCAGTGACTCTGGGAGATGTAGTTTAGACTTCAGTGCCTTTTGGACCAACAGCAGCAGTCTATTGTGAGTGACAGCCAATCCAGTCAAGAACTGGGAGGAACTCAAAGGAAGTGCCCGGTTTTGTCGGTTGGAGTTTCAGTTGAGCTTTGGCAGTGAAGAAGGAAGGAGCCCTGTGCTTTTTCAGTGTGCAGTTTTAGTCAAAAACGTGTGTAAGGCCCAGAGTTCTGGTCTGCAGCTTGTTAGGACTGAATCCGTCCTGTGAAAAGAATCAAAGGATCTCTGAAGGTAGAAACCAGGCTCACCCTGTAGAAGACTGGAGGAATTGCTGAAAATTGCACTTGGTCTGTCAGAACTGAATCTGCTGTGTGTTCTCCGGTATTGTGCAGTAATTGCGATCGGGATACAGATGCAGCCTGCCTGGTATAGTGCTTTCTTTATATGGATGTGTGAAGAGGTTTGTGTACCTCAAGAGAGCCCTGCTGACATTGAAGGACCCTATCTTATTTGGAGGTCGTGAGTACTAATTCAGGGTCGCTCCTGTTGAATTGCCACATTAAATCCAAATGGAATTACTGTACTGCTGACTGTTTAATTCTCCTTTTCTCTGTGTGAAAGGGCCCTACCAGCTGCCACGGTTTGGACTAGCCACTAGGGCTTGGGTACCCAGGGACAGTAACTGATAGGGATAGGCTGTGCACAGAGCCATAGGTAGATTATTAGAGTGATAAGCTAATTAACCTGATTTCCCCCTGTCCTTGTTATATCCCCCTAAATAAATCAGAGCTGCTTGTTTCAGCAAAGTTATACTGCCTGAGGTATTTGTCAATGTTAAAGTACTGTACTGTGATTGTTGCACTGTATCTCATTTCACAGGAGGTCCCAGTACGGAACCAGACCTGGGGTAAGTGTATACTGTGAAGGTAATTCTGATATATTGTGTGGGCCACTAGTGGGAAGAAAGGGGGGTTGCAGTGTCCCAGAGGGCTGTGACCAA
This sequence comes from Neoceratodus forsteri, assembly GCA_016271365.2. NCBI lineage: Eukaryota > Metazoa > Chordata > Ceratodontiformes > Ceratodontidae > Neoceratodus > Neoceratodus forsteri. The sequence continues at coordinate 247,641,109 of CM057451.1, forward strand.
GTTAGTTTAACTATTGCAAACCCTGACCTCTGGGTGGAGGCACCCGCCATTGGATCCAGGCCCCTCAACCTGTTAGTGGCAAATCAGGCAGGGGTAGTAGCCCCTGGGATAGCGCCATCTAGGGGTTACATCTTGGATGCTCACCGCTGGGATTGTGTGTCCTCTAGTGGCCATATTTACGAACCACTGTTAAGAAAAAAATGGGTACCCCGACAGAAGTGGCTGTGCACCGGCTGGTGGAGTGGTGTACTGGGGAGGAGATCGACCCCCAAAATGCTATGCTTATCCTGGACATCCCCCGGGTATCAATACGGACACTGTGCAGGGAGTACTTTCCAAGGTGGAAGGTTTACAAAACCCTGTGGTGGTGGGTCGGCATGCTAATCTGCTCACCCACACTTTCCTGGCCCTAGTAGAGTTTAAGGATCCCATAGATAGCTCCAAAGTGCCACAGACCATTACCCCAGAGGGAGCCCTCACTGCTTGGAGAGTGATAACTAAGGACAGTAAAGACCGGGGAATCAGCCCCACCACTATCTGAAACTTTTGAGGAGAAATTTGCTGAATGGTTGCTGGGAGGGGAAACTGTGGAGGACTTGAAGAAACTATTCTTGCCACCTGGGGTGTTCCTCCCCAACACCCTCTCCTGCTCCAGTGCCCGTAATGGTGGCTGAACCAATGCAGACTCCTATTTCTGCACCTGCCATTAGTCACGACTCTTACCGAAGGTTGAGGATCTTCTCTGGCACCCTCCCCACCCCCCAAGGGGAGGATGACTGGGAGACCTGGATAGACTATGTTGCCCCCCAAGTGCTAGAATGGCAATGCTCGGAAGGCGAAAAGCGAAAGAGGGTTAGTGAGAGCCTCCGAGGTCCTGCCCTGGCTACCATCCGTGCTAAACGGGCCAGTAACCCTGAAGCGACTGCACAGGCCTATCTTGAGGCCTTGGAGAATGTGTATGGGAGCCCAGATTCTGAAGAGGACCTATGGTGGAGAGTAAGAAATGCACAACAGTACCAAGGGAGTTGTTGTCTGTGTATGTCTCGGCTGGAAAAATTGTTGCAAGAATGCCTCAGAAAGGGTAGTTTGCCAGCGATTGAACTGGACCTAACCAGACTGGACAGAATCCTTAAGTCTGCCCCTTCTCAGAACTGCTGTTGCTTCAGTTACGCCTGGCAAATCGACTGGAATCCCCACCCTCCTATGATGAGTTAATGAGAGAAATTCGAGGAGTTGAGAAAAGGCGACCTCGGGAGGTACCTGCACCAACAGCTGTGGCTACGACCCGAGTGACTGAGGGTGACCCATCAAGTGAAGTTCAGGGGCAGAGGTTGACAGTCAATGAGTGCTCTGACAAGGAAAAAGATATGCCACAATGGGGCGAACTGTTGAGAGAGATCCAGGAATTCAAAAACAGTCCCTTTATGAAGGCCACGCCTGCAAGTACGGGCCCTGACCTATATCCGACTGCATCTGCTATGGTGGTGGGGGTAGCCACCCATGTATCTCCTGCTGATAACAGCTCCAAACTCAATTCCTTGACCATGGAAGTGGAGAAACTGACGAGATGTCTCCAAATGCTTATCACGCCACAGACAGAGATGGCACCCAGGTTTCCAGTTAGTAATACCCCCGCCCTGGCTCCCAGTGTGGTGCCTCGGCCAGCTCAAACTCCAGAAAGTATGTTTTGCTATAATTGTGGGAAAGATGGGCACATGAAAAGGGAATGCCAGTCCCCAAAAGACACTGACAAAGTTGCATATAGGCTACAAGGAGAGCTTGAGAAGAAATCAGTGGTTAAGAGGTGCACACATGATCCCAGTGAGGCACCAAAATGCTAATTCACGTCCCTTTGTGGCAAGGTCAGTTGCCCAGGCCCCCACTACCGCTCTCCAGACTGGTCCAGAATAGGTGGGTCCCTCCATGGAGACCACTGTAAAGGTGAATGGAGTGTCTACAAGAGCTGTATTAGACAGTGGCTCCCAAGTGACAATTATGTTCCAGGATTGGTATCAGAAGCATTTGTCAGACGTACCCTTACAACCATTAGAAGGACTGCATGTATGGGGTTAAGTGAGAAGGCCTACCCCTATTCCGGTATATCCGAATTTGGCTGTCTTTCCCCACCTCCGTGGCTGGAGTGGCGAACAAGTAGAGACCCTAGCCTTAGTGTGTCCCCCACTGGACTGTATGATGGTGTCCCTTTGTTGATTGGAACAAATGCTCATATGTTCGGAAGGCTGGCACAGTTGTGTTATGAAAAACAGGGGTCAAAGACTAGTAGAGCTTTAAGAGTTCGGCTTTAATTAAGAAGGCCTATGAGGCACAGAGAGATGCTGAAAAAACAGAACCAGAGGAACCGGTCGGAATTGTATGGAAGAAGGATCCTGAGTCTCTGATCCTGGCGCCAAATGCCCAGTGTACCTTACAGGAGAGGTCCGTATCAGAAAGGATGTTAAGAATAAATATTAATGTTGGATGCACCAGGCGATGGAAATTGCCAGAGGGACTGCTGGTCAAGCCTAGTATTTTGCCCGCTAGAGCCCATGCTTATGCCAGAAGGGTAGTGGTCCAAGTTCATAATGTGTCTGAAAGAGACATTCGAGTAAACAGAGGTTGCATCCTGGCTAATGTGCATTGTGCAGACACTGCAGTGCTACCCAGCAGCAAGAGTTCAAGGAAGAATGACAGAGTAACGCCTGACTTGTTTGATTTCGCGACTCCGCTGCCAGCTGAATGGAAAGTGAGGATCAGTGAGAAGCTTGCCCAGAGAGACCAGGTGTTTTCTTTAAAGGAATGGGATGTAGGATGCGTGCAAGGAGCTGAGCACAATATCCGCTGCATGACGAAAAGACCATTTCATGAGAGGTCTCACGCCTGGCACCTGCTGACATAGATGATGTGAGACGGCATCTGCAAGAGATGTTAGCTGCTGGTGTAATACAAGAATCCAGAAGCCCTTATGCTTCCCCATTGTGGTAGTGAGGAAAAGAATGGAACAGTAAGGATGTGTGGATTATCGCACCTTAAACCGGCGGACTATCCCTGATCAGTACACAATGCCCGCATTCAGGATGCTTTGGACTGCCTAAACGGGAGCAAGTGGTTCTCTGTGCTGGATCTCCGCAGTGAGTACTACCAGATCCCGATGGCCCCAGAGGACCGTGAGAAGACAGCCTTTATCTGTCCGCTTGGCTTCTATGAATTCATGAGGATGCCTCAAGGGATTTCAGGTGCCCCAGCCACTTTTCAACGATTGATGGAGCGTGCAGTGGGGGACATGAACTTACTAGAGTGCCTGGTATACCTAGATGATGTTATTGTGTTTGGCAGCTCACTGGAGGAACATGAGAGCAGATTATTTAAGGTATTGGACCGACTGGAGGACTTTGGCCTTAAACTGTCCATTGATAAGTGTCAATTCTTTCAAACATCAGTAAAGTATGTGGGACACATAGTATCCACCGAGGAATAGAGACCACCCAAGTAAAGTTGAGGCCTTGACCACCTGGCCACAGCCCAAAAATCTAAAAGAACTGCAAAGATTCCTGGGATTCTGTGGTTATTATCGGCGCTTCATCAAGGACTATTCAAGAGTGATCCGCCTTTACTTAACCTTACTCAAGGGTATCCCCAACCCACAAAAATACCAAAAGTCAGCGTCCCTCAAGACTGAAAGAGTGTATTTTCATCCGAGTGAAGTATTTGGGGCCTGCTGGACTCCTGATTGTGAGACTGCTTTCATGAGATCATATATCAACTACCCATGCTCCAGTGCTGGCCTATGCCGATCCAAGAAAACCTTACGCCTGCACACTGATGCTAGCTTGCAAGGGTTGGGGCTGTGTTGTACCAAGAGCACGAGAATGGCCTGAGACCAGTGGCCTTTGCCAGTAGAAGCCTGACCCCATCCGAAAAGAACTATCCTGTACATAAGTTAGAGTTCCTAGCTTTGAAGTGAGGCTATTGTTGACCAATTCCATGAGTACTTGTATGGGGGCTAAATACTAGTAAAACTGACAATAATCCTTTGACCTATGTGCAGACCTCAGCTAAGTTGGATGCCACTGGCCATAGGTGGCTTTCTGCATTATCTACATATGACTATGCTCGAATACCGAGCAGGTCTGAACCACATAGATGTGATGCTTCTCCCGGAGGCCTGTTCCCCAGAATGATTGGGTCCGATTGGCAGAACCTGACATTCGGCACTCTGCCGGAAGTTTGACAGGGAGGAACAAATGTCCACGGACGCAGTGGACTGCATGGTGGATTGCTTGGGAGCCTCTGAGAATTGCATACCTGCTGCTTATTGCCACTTTTCTGCAATAGACATTGGTGCACTGCCTCAGCTGGACAATGACAGTATTCGGCGGGCTCAATCCCGCGATCCCATGATCAAAGCAGCTTTAGAAGCCCTCTATGCAGGAAAAGATGTGTCCAAATTACGCTCCACTGATTTGAGAACTGCACTGTTATACAAAGAAGGTCCTAAGTTGAAACTGATCAATAAACTGTTATACAGAGAAACAGTAGACAGGGGACAAGTAGACAAACAACAACTAGTGCTGCCCACTGCCTTCGAGACTCAGTACTGAGGTCCTTGCACAACCACATGGGGCACCTTGGTATAGACAGAACACTTGACTTGGTGAGATCCAGATTCTATTGGTCTAAGATGGGGCTGATGTGGAGCAACACATTCGAACTTGTAGTCGCTGCTTACAGAGGAAAGCTTTGCCCCAGAGGGCTGCCCCCTTGTTAACATCACCACCAGTGCACCCATGGAGCTGGTCTGTATTGATTTTCTGAGTTTGGAGTCAGATCAAAGAAATATCAGTAATGTGCTGGTGGTCACTGACCATTTCACGAGATATGCCCAAGCTTTCCCACCAAAGACCAGAAAGCATCCACTGTGGCCAAAGTACTTGTAGAAAACTTTTGTTCACTATGGGGCTCCACAAAGAATCCATTCTGATCAAGGGAGAGACTTTGAGAGTCGTCTGATCAAAGAGATGCTTTCTCTGTGGGAGTGCGAAGTCCAGAACCACTCTTACCACCCCAGGGGACCCACAGCCTGAACGCTTCAACCGCACTTTGCTAGATATGCTAGGCACCCTGCACCCAAAGGACAAGCCTAGATGGAGCCAACAAATTAGCACCCTGGTACATGCTTATAACTGCACCAAAAGTGATGCCACTGGATTCTCCCCTACCGCCTGATGTTTGGAAGAGAAGCTCGACTACCAGTAGATGTGTGTTTTGGGGTCTCTCTGATGGGGTTCAAGCTGACAACTATTTACAGTATGTGCAAAGTTAAAGGCCCAGCTAACTCATGCGTACTAACTGGCTCAAACCATGGCTGCCAAAATAAATCTGGCCAACAAAGAAAGGTATGATAAAAGGTGAAAGCACAGGAACTCCAGGAGGGAGATCGGTATTGCTAAGAAATCTGGGACTGCATGGTAAGCACAAGATTGCTGAAAGATGGCACCATCTCCCTCACATTGTAGTGGGCAAACTAGATGATCTGCCAGTGTATAAAGTAAGGCCTGAGAATAATTCAAAAGATGTAAAACAATGCATAGAAATCATTTACTGCCCATTGGACAAATCTTAATTGAGTCTCAGCCCCTAGAAGATGCCCCTCTGGACCAGTGACTAGAGCTGCTGCTAAGAAAAGATCAAGAAAGTCTGCACCTACAGAAGCAAAGTTAAAGTGTTCCCTCCACAAGTCCCAGTTGAGCATGACTGTCAGTCCATATCAGAAGAAAGTGAGAGTGACTTTGAATACTATCCTTCTTACTGAACTGAGTCAATTGTTTTGGGGCAATCCCTAGTCAATACTGGAGATGAAGCTGGGCCTTCTGGACTGTCTAAGCCCCCAGCTTCATCCCTGAGCCAATGCTCCCAGAAAGTGAAGTGCAAAGCATCAGATCAGATGAAATGGAATCATTGTGCATGGTTGAACTGTTTGAGCTTTCAGGAGAAAATGATAGATTGGGGCAGACTGGTGATACACTCGAACAAGAAGAGTATTTTGAGTGCCCTGACAGTCCACTGCCAGTGTCTGAAAGCCTCCATGCGAGCCAAATGTTGTGGACTCAGAAACTGTAACTTGGAGCTGAAAGTGCCCAAGTTCTAGCCTCTCTACCCCATGGAGACTCCTGACAAGTGAGGACAATGCTGAAAGTGAGGCTCAGAGTACAGAGACTATAACAGTTCCCCTAGAAAGACTGGTCGAGCTGTAAAGCCTGTGGTGCACCTCAGTTATGATTCACTTGGGAGGCCTGTGGACTTGCCTCTCAATGTTGTCCATAAAGGAGTGTATGTGTCCCGAGCTCATTGCCCAAACTGAGCATCAGTGCTAACTCAAGTTACTTGTGTTGCCCTCTAAGTATGGTGCCCTTGCCCCATCCAGCCCCAAGGTAACTGATAGGAAGGGCCCTCTCTTCAGGTTTCATGTACAAGAGGTAATAACTTGAGTTATGGTACAATGTGTATGTAATACTGTGTAAAGAGGACGTACTGCAATGTTTCAGAAATGTGTTCTTGGTAAAATGATATATTGACTGATGATTACATGTGCGAGCCTAATGCAAATGTATATGGTTGCAGTTGAAACTTATAGGTACTTTGCTTGACGCGACGTCAAGCTTTCCCAGGCTAGGAAGGTGTAACCCCCCAAATGGGGGTTCCCAAAAGACTTCCAGGAGCTTGCTTGAATGCTCCAAGCCTGAATGGTGTTTTCATTTAAGCCATTTATCAGTGAGAGTGTTTTAGAGCCTCTGGTACTGTCTCTTTAAGAGCTGTCTGCTTGCAGACATAATTAGTTTGTATGGGGGACTGTGTGCTTCTCTGAGTACCACTCGAGCTGCTGCCAATTCACTTCATTTTGCAGTCACTAGGAGTGCAAAGGAACCTATCTGAAAGATGTAACTGTTTGCCAGAAATTATTTAGAGTAATAATGAAATTACAGTTTGTCTAACCTGCTTTCTTTGCAGTCAGAACTGTGTCTGCTAGTTCCCCATTCTAGTTTTGAACTGCTGAACTGGACCAATCAGTGTGGGTAAGCTAGCTCTAAAATGGTTCCTTGGACGAATCAGAACTTGGACTCATAATCTGAGCCAGCCACAAGAGGATTGATGGGCAGTGACTCTGGGAGATGTAGTTTAGACTTCAGTGCCTTTTGGACCAACAGCAGCAGTCTATTGTGAGTGACAGCCAATCCAGTCAAGAACTGGGAGGAACTCAAAGGAAGTGCCGGTTTTGTCGGTTGGAGTTTCAGTTGAGCTTTGGCAGTGAAGAAGGAAGGAGCCCTGTGCTTTTTCAGTGTGCAGTTTTAGTCAAAACTGTGTAAGGCCCAGAGTTCGGTCTGCAGCTTGTTAGGACTGAATCCGTCCTGCTAAAAGAATCAAAGGATCTCTGAAGAGTAGAAACCAGGCTCACCCTGTAGAAGACTGGAGGAATTGCTGAAAATTGCACTCGGTCTGTCAGAGACTGAATCTGCTGTGTGTTCTCCGGGTATTGTGCAGTAATTGCGATCGGGATGCAGATGCAGACTGCCTGGTATAGTGCTTTCTTTTATATGGATGTGTGAAGAGGTTTGTGTACCTCAAGTGAGCCCTGCTGACATTGAAGGACCCTATCTTATTTGGAGGTCGTGAGTACTAATTCAGGGTCGCTCCCTGTTGAATTGCCACATTAAATCCAAATGGAATCACTGTACTGCTGACTGTTTAATTCTCCTTTTCTCTGTGTGAAAGGGCCTACCAGCTCCTACAGTTTGGACTAGCCACTGGGCTTGGGTACCCAGGGACAGTAACTGATAGGGATAGGCCTGTGCACAGAACCATAGGTAGATTATTAGAGTGATAAGCTAATTAACCTGATTTCCCCTGTCCTTGTTATATCCCCCAAATAAATCAGAGCTGCTTGTTTCAGCAAAGTTATACTGCCTGAGGTATTTGTCTATGTTAAAGTACTGTACTGTGATTGTTGCACTGTATCTCATTTCACAGGAGGTCCCAGTACCGGAACCAGACCTGGGGGTAAGTGTATACTGTGAAGGTAATTTGATATATTGTGTGGGCCACTAGTGGGAAGAAAGGGGGGTTGCAGTGTCCCAGAGGGCTGTGACCAAGTTAGTTTAACTATTGCAAACCCTGACCTCTGGGTGGAGGCACCCGCCATTGGATCCAGGCCCCTCAACCTGTTAGTGGCAAATCAGGCAGGGGTAGTAGCCCCTGGGATAGCGCCATCTAGGGGTTACATACATAAATACAGATATCTGGCAGGAGGGAATGAAGGAAACCAGGTGGGGGGGCGGAGGAGGCAGTTCGGAGGACTTTGTCAAAGTGCACTCAGTGATATGCGAGCCACCTGTTAGTGACAAGAACAGCAGCAGGTGTTGAACAGGTGGTTCCGAAGAGCAGTTTTGAAGGAGGCAATTTTGAGAGTGTTAGTGATGGTTACAGGGAGAGTGCTCGACCCTTCATTTTTTTAAAGTTTTATGACATTCTTAAAGGCTGGCTTTGTGATGGGGATGGCATAAAAGGGGTCCACTGAGGCATGAGTTTTACCCGTGATATTTTTGCCAAAAGCACTCTAAGCCATTTGTTGTTTTAAAGCTTATGTCAAAGGTGGTATCTCTGGCAGTGTGGATGAGCACATACTGTATATTTCAGTTGCATACAACTTAAGGCTGTCTTTTAAAAGGATACAAGGCACATAAATCTGATCTGAAGGTTCATCCAGAATACACTTATATTGCAGCCTGATGGCATTCCTTCTTTTGGCCAGTTTGCTTGCAAGCTAAAAAAGGTCTGAGAACATCTTACTAATGTGACCTTGTTCCATAAGTTCCTGCTGACTGTCCAGGAGCTAAGAAGAGTAGTGGAGTTTCCTAATGTCATGGCCAACATTCCTATTCAATAAAACAGGTCCATGAAACCTACTCCCAGGATGCAATTGAACACAAGCAGCTTAGTGTGCCTTTCCTGCTCAAAAATAACAAATACTTAGATAGATTACTGTGGTAGGGGCTTTGAGAGAAGTGACATCCCACATTCACATGTAGGTGAATGATCATTTTGCATCTGATAAAGCCCCATTTTCAGCATTATGATCAGATTTTTGAGACACGCAATAATCAGTTACTGAATGATTAGGGTTTAATCTTGAAGCACATGAAAACATTTGAGTAAGTTGATTCTCAGCAAGAACAGCTTTAATTTTAGGTTTCCGCTACATTAAACAAGAACAACAAACTCTGGGCAGAGCCATGTCTCCACTTTTCCCCGTAGTGTCCCTGTACTCCCATTCCTGGATGGTTTCCCTAGATAGTCCCTGTAGTGTCCTGGGTCCTGTATCTGGCCTCTGCATTTTATTTGAACTGCAGGCAGAATCAGGGCTGGAAGAGCTGAAGACAGAACTGCCGGTTTGTTATGCACCGCGAGTGCATTCCGGTGCTCCGCTCATGTGCAGTAGTGTATTTTGATTTCAGCCTTTCTGCAGTCATTTGGAATACCTCTCCAGTGGTCTCGGTCCTGTTATCAAGCAAAAGGGGGACCAAAGACCCGGACATGGCAAAGGAGGCAGAAGAGGAGCAGAAAAAGTGTTTTTGTAAGTGCCAATCATACTTGAGATATGAGGAGCCGCCTCATGAATATTAATGAGGTGGCATGAATATTTAGGAGTGAGAGTCTGTCTAGTACCTGGGGGGCAAAGTGGTTAATGATGGCAGCAGGAAAAAGAATAAATAAAATGAATAAAATGTTTAAATTGTTCAGGACCTAAAAGAAATAAGGGGCTGCTACAGTTCTGTGGGGTATTGGGGAAATAAAAATGTTTACTGGGTGTGTATATGGACAATGAAGTGGAACATAATGTAAATTGCAGAGGGACTGTGTATGGGCTGCCTGGGGCAATGCATAGTGGCAGCAGTGACTGATAGAGGGCATAATGAAAATGTTAAATACTGCCAGCACTTTGAAGGGCAAAGGGGCTCCTACAAAATGGTGGGGCTGTTACAAAACATAAATGTTTATTCTGGCTGCAACAGGGTATGAAAGTGGGGCCATTGGTGGACTGTGTTTAAAATGTTTATTTCAGCAGCCAAGTTAGCAGGCTTTGTCCACAGTTTCAAACAATCAAAGGGCCAAGATTTGCCAGGAGGACTCTGGGATAGTTGAAGGATTCTTGGGGAAAAGCTGGGGAAAGCTTAGGCGCCTTTTCCTTAGACAATCAGGCATTGGGAGTCTCTATACTTATTAATTTTTGAGAAGACAGTGACTCTGAGACAATGGGGAGCTGCCAGAGAGCTCCAAAAAGAAGGACTTTTGATTTCTGGATCAGTTCAACAGTGCCCCTCCCGACGGAGAGTGGCTTCAGCCCCTAAGGAGAAGATGGGGCTGCAAGGCTGGGAAAGGGTCTGCCTGGGGGCTGCCAACAGTTTGTCCCCCAGGGTCTGGCCGTGCCTTTCCCCACGTTGGAAGAATGTGAAAGAAGATTGCTTAAGCAGCTCTACAGAGAGAGAGAGAGAGAGAGAGAGAGTTGCAGTGTCCTGCTTCAGGCTGCTTTGGTAAAAAGTGGCACCACAGCGATGAAAGTGTTCGGAGAAAAGGTTGACTGAATTGGAAAATGGATTATGGAAAATGGTCTGCTCTTGTGTTCAAAGAGGATGGAAAGAGAGCCTCTTCTGTTTTGTCTGTACCACATCGGTGAGACACCAGGAAAGGAAGACTGGTGTGAGAGAGTTTGTGCAAGGAAAGAGTTCTGTCTGGCCCTGGAGAAAAGACAGTGTCTAAAGAGAAAAGGAAGGACAGCAGGCTTAGGAACTGGTTTTGCAGAATTGGGAAACAGATTACGGAAAATGAACTGGGTTTGTGAGGCCAAGAGTGAAGAGAGACTCTTCTGCCATTATCTGCACCTGCACGGTGAGGAAAAAATTTGTTTTGCATCAGATGAACTGAGAAACCCTGTATATGAGATATATATATATTCTGGAACACTGTGTATGAGCCAGAACAAGGGTGACTGCTTTTTGAAATAGAGACTGTGACAGCAAATAGATGGGCATGTGCCCTAGGCTTCAGGTACCTGTGGTGGCTCTTAAAGTCCAGCTGAGGAAAGAAACTGATGTTGTGAAGTTGGAGTTTCAGACTCATTGCTCTGGAGTCCGAAAAAGCAGGAAAGTTAAAGAAACTGCCTGCTGCGCTGCACCTCAGAGCTGATCACCATGAGAGAAAGGAGAGAAACCAGAAGTCCTCCAGCTGATCCAGAGCGAGGTGAGGAATTTGCTGACCCCCACCAGGTGGTGTCTGCTGGCTGCAGGGATCACAGGTTTATGCCCAGAGTGCTAGAGCACTCTGACCTGTGAGGGAGCCGGGCTGTGGAGCCACTCCTAGGTCTGGATCCCTGTAGTTTGGTGGGCCTTACTAGTAGCTCTGCAATGGGCCTGAACAGGCAGAAGGGAACAAGCTGCCAGGCTTTCAATCAAGCTGAAGTTCCAATCTGCAGCATCCTGTGCCCTGTCTCAAGTCCATTCAAGCCAATGATTCCAGGGTTCTACTATTCTACCAAACCCAGATCTTCAGTCACAGAGCCACCAGAGTCTGAGTCACAGAACCTGTGGAGTGTTTAGGATTGTCCTGCAAAAACTGGGATGTACATAGTGGTTCTGATTTTGTGCCAAATGGCAATGGGAAAGTTTAAAGAAACCAAGAGAAAGTCAAAAGCAATGTGATTTTCTTCAAGTGCACCAATGCCAGCTGACCAGCTACACCTCAGGCCTGCAACGAATACCTGGGTACCCGGTCGGTGGACAAAGGGGGGTAAACTGGTACCAATTGGGTCTGTGTATTATTTAACCTGCAGCAGTTAGCTAGATAGGAAGTTGGTGGCTGCATTAATTAAAATGTGGGTTTGGCAAGAAAAAGGGGAAATGATTGTTTGAAAATGTTAAATCTTTAAATGCAAATGTTAAAATGTTCTGTTTAACCTCTAGTCCATTCTGCCCCGTCCTAACCCTCCCCATGTAAATAAATATGGTGTTACTGTTTGGAAAATTATAACTCAAGAGCCTGATTTAGTGAGCATATTATTTCTTGAAGTTTAAAATGCCAAGTATTGAATGTGGGGATTTCAGTTTATGTTGTGTCCAGGTCTGGGGCAACCGTTTGGGGAGGTGGGTTGGTACAGCATCCCAGGTGGTTATACTGCTAGAAATCACACCCACTTAAATTGCACTCTGGGTGGAGGCACTATGCATTTTATTTTCATTCTTGGGAAAGGACCCCGTAACATCAAAATAAGAACCCAGGCCTCTTAACCCTGGTCTGGCCAGCAAGGCAGGGGTAGTAGCCCTCTTTAGGATGGTGCCAGGCTACATAAATGGAGGCACCACTGGAATCTCCTGTGCCAATCACACCCAGCATGGACCCCTCCCCACTCACTAAAACCCTTGCAAATTGTTGGAAATCTGTGAGAGGCATTGTAGAGGTGTTTTGGTAACAAATCTGTCTTGGGCTGTCTTCATTGCTGGTCAATGAGAATATTAGGGGTGCACGCCCCCGGTGGCCAAAGGGAGAAATTGTGCTAAAATTTGTGCCACCTGAAATAACATTAATGCCAAGGGTCCCTGGGGAGGGTTAACACCTTTTGCAGCTCTGAGTCTATGGCACAAATGTTTATCAATACGTAGATAGATGGTAATCGTCTAGATTAGGCTATGTTTGGTGTTGTTTGCTAAATAGGTAGCCTTGTGTATAGAGTAGGATGTTAAATGTTTAAAAATGTGTTGATAATGTGGTTACATACAATAGATGGGAGTCTCATAGGCTTGGAGTGTAACCCCCCTGTTCAGGAGCTTACCTGTTTGCCCCGCTCATGGCTGCCCCATGTCTCCAATTAGGAGGCAGTATAGTGCAGTGGGTTAAGGCTCTGAGCTACAGATCTGGAGACCTTGGTTTGAATCCCACAGCCACCTAAGAGCATACTGTATGATCCTGAGCAAGTCACTTAACTGTCTTGTGTTCCCAGGTTGCAACAGGAAAGAAGTTTCGGCTTGTGTGCTACTCTTGGTTAAACAATGTTCCCTGTTCCCTTTTTCCCCATAGTGTCCCCATTTTCCCAGTCCTGGCTGGTTTCCCAGATAATCCCTGTAGTGTCCTAGGTTCTCCATCCAGCCCCTACATTTTTTCCTTTGAATTGCAGGCAGAATCAGGGCCAGAGTAGCTGAAGCATGGAGCCACCGGTCTGTTATGCACCACGAGTGTATTCTGGTGTGCCGCACATGCACAGAAGTGCATTTTGATTTTGGCCATTCTGCAGTCGTTTGGAATGCGTCTCCGGTGGCCCCAGTCCCATTATCAAGGAAAAGGGGTACCGGAGACCCAGACGAGGCAAAGGAGGTGAAAGAGGAGCAGAAAATGTGTTTTTGTAAGTGTCAATTGTGCTCGAGATATGGGGAGCCACCTCATGAATATTAATGAGGCAGCATGAATATGTAGGTGTGGGAGCCTGTCTAGCACCTGGGAGGCAGAGTAATTACCGCTAGTGACAGGAAAAAGAATAAATAAAATGTTTAAATGGTTCAGGGGCCTGAAAGAAATAAGGGGCTGCTACAGTTCTGTGGGGCATTGAGGAAATGTTTACTGGGGGTGTACCTGGACAATGAAGTGTTTAATTTTAGTTTTAAGTTTATTGTTCGACAGATTGTCATTACACAGCTCATATTTAAATACAATTATTTCAAACATTTTACACTGGGGACAAATAATTTACACAAAATAGGAATACACAATAGTTCATAAAAATATATGAATAAGACTAAAATATAAACATCCAAGAGTTTACCCAGCTTCAAAAATCAGTATCAACTAAAGAACCCTACAGCACATTTACTCACCTAAGACTTTCTGCACGTATTTCTTTCTAACTTTAGTAATTTCAATCAGGAATATTGCTAAGTTATTCAGCAGTTAATCATTTTCAGAATTAAATAGTAAGTCTAGAATATATCTACAGGAAACTCGTACCTTTCAGATACTGTCCTAAATATCTGTATCTTAAGATCAGAATACCAGGTGCAGCGAAGGTAACATGAACAAGATCATCTTCATTCAGTGAGCAGCAACATGTAGTCCTAGTCATATTTCCTTTATTATATCTACTTTCCAGAATATTACTGGGGAATACCTCAATCTAAATTTAGTCAGAATAAATCTACATTAAAGAAGATGGCAACCGCTACTGTTTGATTCCGACCCATAGCTGGTTAATCTGGCCTCCGCCCTCCAAATCTCCTGCACCCCATCCTGCCTCTGATCCTCTAATTACCAGTACTAGAACCAACTTCAAGCACTAGAAATGTTCTCTTTCACCCAGCATAAATTCCAAGCCCACAATATTTATGTTGATATCTCCTGCTAGCTGGCACTACCTTGCCTCTCATGCCTACATGCTAGTTACTGTACATTTAGTTGCTAAAAGACAGTCCTTATTATTACTAGCTAAATTCCTTCCTCAAACCCACTGAGCTACTCTCACTGACTAATTTAAAACCTAACCCAGTTGTTCTCATCTTTGCCCTAACTTCTGTTCTATATTAATCCTAATTTCCTCATTATAAACACTAATCTACTCCACCTGGCCAATATAACTAGCATTAGCTTTTGTCTGACACCCACTTAACCCTAGCATTAGCTTTAGTCGACACCCACTTAAACCTGCTGTCATTTAGCTACAAGTATGCTGCTCCTATTCCTTGCCTGTGTCCCTTCTCTTCATTCCACATCCCTTCCCCCATCTAAGCCCTCTTCCCTCTTCCCAACCCCATCATGCCCTCCTTCATTTTCACCTACCCTTACCTCTCCCTGCCTGTCCACTGCCCCCATTCCACATCGTGACCACCTGACAGGTGCCTCAATGGATCGGGCTCCACTTGGCTATCATACAAGCCATTACCATGCACTATAATTCGATAACTGTCACCTCACCATCCAACAGCCGTCATGCTCATGCATAAATAAGTGGTCGACTGTAGCTCGCTCGCTAATATTACTCCTTCTTCTCACATCCGGCGATGTTGACCCCTACCCTGGTCCCCCCACCGTGACACAACCAGTTTTCCAAAGGGCTGAGTTTAGCCCACTTAAATATCAGAAGCCTCCTCCCCAAAATTGACCTCCTGCAGCCATTCGTTTTGCACTTGAAACCCAGCATCCTTATCATCTCCGAGACGTGGCTCGGCAATAAAATCCTAGACACAGACATCTCCATCCCAGGGTAATCTGTTGTCTGCCAAGACCGTAAGTCCAGGGCTGGGGGTGTCACTATGTATGTCTCCTCCTCTATCAAATATTGCATCTGCCTATCGATCGCCTCCCCTTCAGTTTTCAAACTCCTACTGATAAAAATATCCCTACCTTCCTCCTCCCCATCTATGTTGGTGGTGTCTGCTGTCCCAACCTCTCTGTCTCCAACTTTCCTCTAGCTCCGATCTCCTCTCCACCATCATTTCCCTTGCCACCCTTGGGGAACTGTATCTCCTAGGGGATTTTAGCATAAACTGGCTCACCAGCAAACAGTCCAAAGTGTGCTCCCACGAAGCATCCCTAAACCTAAAACAATTAATAAGGGACCCCACATGCCTAAACCATAAAACCGGCAAACATATATTTCTCGACTGGGTTCTATCTTCACACCCCCACCGTGTTATCATGTCTGGTACACTTCTTGATGCTCTTAGTGACCTTCACATGATCTACTGAGTGCACAAGATCCACCTCACAAAGTCCCCTCCCACCACTCTTAAAATCCGCTCTTTCCGTTCCCTCGACATCTCCACCATCCTTTTTTTTGAAATTTAATATGTTTTATTAAAGTTTACAACAAACAGAGTACATAAGACGTACAACAAATTAACAGTACACAGAACATATTTCTACCCTCCCCCCTTCCTGGAGATGCATCCTACAGTTCAGATGAGAATAGACACAACTATCCAGATGGTCCAAGGATTTCGGTATCCAAGTATACAATCTAAAGTTTAGTTGTATATTAAAGCAGTATATTGCTCGCTTGGGGCTAAAAGGAGCGCTAGGACTACCTAAGCTTGCCTGAGGATTTGACTGGACTGAAAAAAGGGCATCTAGCTTACCCCATTTTTTGTTATATGCAGCCATACGATTCCATAAATTGGCTATCATTTTTTCAGTTTGAAGGTTATAAAGCAGTTCATTGAGCCATTCAGAGTAGGTGATCTCATTCTGATCCATCCAGTGGCACAGTCGCAACCGCTTCACTGAAAGTGAGATTAGAGACATGCAATATCTCCATTCTTTAATTTGAATACTGGAGAAGTCTCCTATTAAACAAATTTCAGAGGAAAATAGTTTTCAACCCCAAGTAAGGGATCAGCCATCTCCACTGTCCTTAGTGAGCTGTCCTGTATCGACTGGTTGCCCATCTCCACTGTGCCCTCTGTTGACATGACCCTGTCCTTTTTTCCATGAAATTCCTATCTGTCTGGGACTATCATGCCCCACTTAAAAATGCAAGGGTACAAGGTAGCCACCTGCTCTGGATCACTGCGGAACTCATTACCTCTCAACTTGCACGTGATCAAGCATGGGCCGCATACAAGACCTCACGCACCCGACAAGACCTTCAACGCAATTGCACACTCCGTAATGCCTGTACCCTTGCCACCCGCCTTGCTAAAGCAGACTACTTCAACACCTCCTTCCACAACAACTTATATAACCCTTCCAAATTCTGGAAAATCATCCACGTCTTGTTTCCCCTTCCACCCCCAGTCCTAAAAGTAGGCTCTACATTTAATTGATGACCCACTTACCGTGGCTGTCAAATTCAATAACTCCTTCACTACCTGTGCCTTCTCCTTCCTTGCAGCTCTCCCACCCATCGCTCTGCCATCCTCTAATGCTCTCCTCGGATCCCCAATCCCCCACCACCTGGCTTCACCTTTGTACCTGTCCACCCAAATGACACCCTGCAGGTTTTACTTGCCCTGAACCCTAACAAAGGAAAAGCCCTGATGGCCTTTACCCTAAGCTTCTTCACCTGTCTGCCCATGCCATTGCTCTCCCCCTGACATATCTCCTGAACCTCTCTTTCTCGCACGCAACTGTACCCATGATTTGGAAATCTGCTACTGTTGTCCCTCATCCCAAAGAGGGTGACCCCTCCAATCCCAGCAATTTCCACCCCATATCCCTACTGCCTATCCTAGCTAAGGTCCAAGAGCACCTGGTGCTTGAGCAGCTCTCCAACTTCCTTAACTTTGCTTCCTTCTTCACCCCCTTCCAGTCTGGCTTCCATAAAGACCACTCCACTACCACCTCACTCCTCTGGCTCACTGACTGCATTCTCACAAGGATGGACCAGGGATGCATCACCTCTGCCATCTTTGTCGATCTGGCCAAAGTCTGCAACACTGTCACTCACTCCCTTCTTCTCTTCAAGCTGACAGCGGCCGGCCTCTCCAGTACAGACACTGAATGGTTCCGGTCCTATCTCACTGGTCAGTCCCAATCTGTCAGAGTCAGCAATTCAACCTCCCGCCCCACTCACAATAAACACAGGTGTCCCCCAAGGCTCAGTACGTGGACATGTTCTCTTTTCCATGTTCCTGAACAACCTCCCTAATGCCTGCTCATCTGCTAGCATACATATGTATGCAGACGACACCGTGTTCTTCTTCTCTGGGAGTTCTCCTGCTGAAATGAGTACTAGTCTTCAACTGGACTTCAACAATGTCCCGCGCTGGTTTAATGCTAACTAACTCTCACTGAATGTCAAAATAATGGTCTCTATGACCTTTGGCACCAGACAAAAGCTTTCCAGACTGGACTCCACCCCTACCTTTCATACCTGTTTGGGTCCAAACTGGAAGATGTCCCCTCTTTTAAGTATCTTGGGTTATGGCTAGACAAAAACATTGACTTTGGTGTACATGTTGATGCCATTCCAAAAAGCTCCTCCCCAAGGTTCGTGCCCTGTACAGACACCGCAGCTGCCTGCCCATGCAAGCCAGGTGTGAAATTGTCCAAAATATGATACTTCCAGTCTTCGACTTTGGGGACATCACCTACAGTGCTGCCCCTAAGACCACTCTAGCCAGGCTGGAGACTCTTCAACTCCTTCTGCCGCTTTGTCCTTGGTTGCCCCCCTCACCCACCACTGCAATCTCTATACCTCCCTATCCTTCCCCTCCCATGCCACCAGGAACCTGTCCCACACAGCTAAACTAGTAGGTAAATACTGGCTCAGTTCACTGCCATTTTATCTGTCCTCCCTCTTGTCAATTCCCCCCACCTCCTCCTACTCACTTCGCTCTCCAACACACAGAATGCTCAGCCTCCCACCACGGTGTACAACATCTGGTCACAATGCCTTCTCATACTTATTCCCTAGCTCCTGGAACTACCCCTCCCCCACCAAAATTCGTTCTGCCCAAACCAGTCAGTCCCTTCCTCACCTTCTTCAGAAGCACATGGCTCACTGCTGTAATTGCAACTAACCCTCCCCTACCTACCCCCTTTCTTCAGAAGCACACAGCTCACTGCTGCTATTGCTACTAACCCTCCCCTACCTACCCCTTTTCTCTGTCTTATCCAGCTGCCACACACCTCTAGTCTCCATACACTAACTTTCCTACACCCCTTTCTCTAACTTGCCCGCCCCTCCACCCCTCACTTCCCCTCTCCTCTTACTCTGTATCTCTACTTTCCCCAGCCCACTCCCTGCTCCCCCTCGCAGGGTTCTCTACATCCTGAAGGGCTGATGGTCCTGGCTACCCACTCCATTACCTTTCCTCCTTTAAACTGCCTCCCTCCGCCACTTACTCCAACATCTTCCATCTATCCTTCTCCCCATTTCGACATCTCTTTCTTCTTCTGCCAGCTCCCCAACCCCTTTGAAGGGTTCCCAGCTTCCTGAATGGGTGAAGGTTCTGGCTCTGACATCCTCCATCGACCCTTCTCCCCCCATCCCCATCTCTAGTCTTTTTCTTCTTCTGCCAGCTCCCAGTCCCCCTTGCAGGGTTCTCTGCATCCTGAAGGGGTGATGGTCCTGGCTGCCCACTCCCTCTACCTTCCCTCCTCCTTGCAGGTTTCTCTTCACCCTCAAGGGGTGATGGTCCTGGCAACCTTACCCCCCCCGCCTTTCCTCCTATAAACTGCCCCATCTCTATTCTTCTTCTGACAGCTTCCAGTCCCTCTTGCAGGGTTCCCAGCTTCCTGAAGGCGGTAGGCCCTGGCTACCATCCCCCCCGAGGGTTCTCCGCATCCTGAAGGGATTAGGCCCTGTCTAGTCACTGACGCCTAGAATCCTCTCACCTTAAAATAAGCACTTACATCCCATGCCTACCCCAACTCCTTAATTACTAGCACTGTCCTTGAATGCCCCCACCTTTGCACTGCCAGCTTTGTTCTCAGCTACCTCTTCACCCCTTTAACTGGGTTAGTTACTAGGTTTAATTCTAATGTTGTGTACATAAAAATTGTTGTCCATAATGATGTTATGTTTTTTGTGATGTATTATGTTTCAGAATATCTGCTTATTCTGCCCTGCCATTTCTAAATTATGTACTTGTCTTTATTACCTGGATCGTATGAGGAGTGCATATGTTCTGTACACCTGTTCTATTGACTGCTGGTTTCTCCTACTCTTAATGTAACCCCTCCCAGGACACTTCTGAAACAGCTGTTCACAGTTCATGTTGCCCTCCTGGTGAATCTCTGTTAAATAAAAATAAATAAAATAAAGATGGATAGAGTTCAAATAATACTTTAAATTATGCACCTTAGTATTTTTTTTTTTTACCAACCAGGGGCCAACTTTCAGGTTTTTAATTTCTTCCAAATCTTTTTCCTTTGATATATTCTGTATATGTCTAAGTGTCTTTTTACAGTATGCTACACTTAATTGAATATTATTTTCAACCCAGGTATTTAAATAATTTAGTTCATATTTTCCCAGGAGAACATGGATAGCAGATAGCCACCCATTCATATTCAAAGAAAGCAGTTTTTTTATTTTCCCGAATGGCTATCCAATAATCGATTTTTTATTTTCTGAGGGCATTTTAACCCTAAAATGTATCATTCTTATATGAACCAAATGCTCAAATTTTACTTGACCTGTTTCTGATCTCACAATGGAACTAGGAGTGCCTAAAGGTAATCTTAGACTTAACTTATATGTTTTATTTAAAAGGGATTACATTTATTAACAGTTTCTATTCCCCAGGTTTCTACAAGGTATAATGCTTGATTAATTATTTTTCCATTTATTGCCTTTATCATAGGTGCCAAGGCCAGACCATCATATATATTGTTAAATCTTTTTAAAGCTTTTACAGCATACTTTATTGTATTTTTTGTCCAGGATACGTCTTGTCCATCTAGTGTTACTTGTAAAAAGGACTTCCAAGTATGGGAACTCCTGAACAAAATCCTGTTTTTTTAGTGCAAGTATTAATTTTGTATATTTCTCAGTAGAGCAAAAATCATGATCTTAGTTTTATTTGTATTTGGTTTGAGGTTATGTTTTGTACATATTGGGCCCTATGCACATATAGGCGGGTAATACGTGTCGGTGAAGCGCGTTATCAAGCCGCGAGGTTCTGCACCTGTGGACAGGTGCACCCCGACCGTAGTCATTACGGCCGCCACCTGTTTGCAGCCCTACACCCCCAACGCACAGAAGCGTTGAGGACATTTCTGCGGATCGGGTACACATCCAGTAGGATGCCTGGACCTGGTCCGCGAATAGATCACTTGTGCCCATGGGGTGCAGAAACCAATGGAGGGCACAATGTGCACGGCAAGCTTAGTTCTGGAGGGTACCCGGTTTGTCACCCTGTCTTCTGTGCTGATCTATGGGATGGGGCCGCATGTAGGGGGGCCTGCAGTTTCCCCATGTCCATGCCACTGCCAGTGACATCCTGGGGAGGAACGTGTATCCCTTATGGCTGGGTGTTAACCAGCAATGAGTGCACCCCTGTGCTTAGCACTCCGTACCTTTGTGAGTGGCACAGAGTGCAGGCATGCCCCCAGTGTGGTACTGTCTGTGCGGCCAGGGGACTGACGTGTACATGTCCTGCACCCTCCCATAGTGAATGCCATGCAGAGTCCGCGGGACCCCACTCTGCGGCATTCAGACTTAGCTATGCCAACACACCCGGGTTACATGGCACATTGGCATAGTACATAGAGCCCACTATTTCTAACTTGCCCAGAGTTCATTGAGGACCGAGCCTTGTAGTTGATAATATTGCCAAATCATCGGTGTAAGCGAAGACTGGAATTCTTTTCTGTAAAATTGTAGGACAGTGAAATAATTGATTGTCCAACTGAGCAAGGATCTCATTAATATATAAATTAAACAGTGTTGGAGCTAGCACACATCCTTGTCTTACTCCTATTTTTATATTGATCTTTTTTGTAAGAGCTCCAGATTTAGAGTATTTTATTCTGGACCAAGTTTTTATATATAACCTTTTATTAACACAATAAGGTTTTGATCAATACCCATATCTTCCATTTTTTCTCACAGAAATGATCTCAGGATAGAAGCAAATGCTGAGGAAAAATCTACAAAAGCCACAAATAATTTTTGTTTCTTTATTTTGCCATTAAATGGGAAAGAAGGAAGACCTGGGTTATTGTGCTAGTACCTTTTTAAATCCTGTATGATATTCTAAAATAATGTTATATTGGTTAGGATTATTAATAATCTATTTAGAAGTACCTTAGCATAGATTTTGCCATGGCATCCAGCAGGCTAATAGGCCTGTAATTTGCTAGCTCTGAATGAGGTCCTTTCTTATAAATAGGAATTATAAAGCTGCCCAACCACAAATCCATAACATAAGCACACATGGCAGCCTTGTTACAAAAGTTAGCTAGAGTGTCTGACCACCAATCTATGTTAGGTGTATAGAAATCAACTGAAATATTGTCGGGTCCAGGTGCTTTGTTGTTTAGAAATGACTCTATGGCTACCTTAATCTCTTGTGGGGCAAACCAACTAAAGTCCTCATTCAATTCACCTCGATCTTCTATCATGTAAGAGTTAGGTTCTTGAAAAATAGTTGCAAAATATTTCTCCCAGATATCTGGAGCTATGTATGTATCAGTTTGAGATTTGTAAGTACAAGTTCCATTGGCAACCAATGTCCAAATTTTAGTTATCGTTTTCCTTTGATAGATTCAGTCATTAAATCTTTCTGATGCTGCATACGTTGAAGGTTAACAAAAGTTTTGTATTGCTTCCTAACTGTATTCAATTCTCTTATGTTAGTTCTTGCTGGATGTTTTTGTTTCCTTATTAGTTTGGACAACTTTCTTTTCCCAGTCCTACAGTTTTTATGAAACCAGCTATCATACTGTGATTTGTTACTGCTCTTTTATTCTGTATTTGCTCATTGGTATGCAACTGGAACATAGTAATAATCTGATTATAGATATTTTCGGGATCCAATAAATTCTCAGGCCCAGATATTCAGACCGTCAGGCTGTGGCGCAAGCCTGGGCGTAGCGCAACAGCTGCGCAGGGGTGTTGACTGAGCAATATTCAACGGAGCTGTGCCGTGGCACAGCATCGTTGAAAATCGCACCCTGGCCACCCACAGTGTGCATGGCGCAGTGGCACTGCACCAGCGCAAGTGGCCAGAGTGGAGCAGTGGGATGCACTAGTACAAGTTCCATTGCACTAGGTGCAACAACCGCGATATTCAAAAGTGCACATGCAGATGGGGCCATAATGCATGCAAGGCACAAATGGGGCCATTTGCATGTCATTATGGACCCATTTTCATGCAGGTGCACTGATCCCCAGTGACTTGCGTCTGGCGCCCTGCCAAGCTGCAGCCATCAGGGACCGACACCTCCTGTACAGCACAGCAATGTGCCCCACTGTCCGATCGCGGGCATATGTAGAATGAAAAAATCGTCCAATATCGTAATACATGCCTGATGTGTGCTCTATTTACAAATCTCCCTAAATGTCCCTTGTTCATTTGTGATAAATGTTTAAATAATAGTGTCTTGAGAGAAGATATAGATGATTTCAATAGGAGGCTATCATTAATTGAACGCTGTCAGGAAAATCAAAGCCAGTTGTCAACAAATATTTGTCAAATTAGTGGAGAAGAAACCTTAGGTGCAAATAAATGTGATTATATTCAAAAATCATCCGTAAATGAGGGAATATATGAGAAGAGAAAAAGAAACGAGTCTCTTAATAATAGTTTAAATAGTGAAGTTGATGAATGGACTACAGTCAAAAAAGGCCATAAGTCTAAACTTATTAGGCGAGAAATAGATCATAATATTAGTCTTTCAAATAGATTTGATACATTAATCGAACTAGATAATTCCTTTTCAGATATAGAAAGAGGACCTGATGAAATTAATAGTGAAGAAAGGTATGATGCAAATTTAAATTTAGGTAGAAATGAACCTACTGTAAATAGATCTCCAGTATCAGGCCCAAATTCATATAACGCAAATCAAAGTAAAATAGGACATGCTACTATAAGAACACAATCCTTTTCGGGAATTGGGGACACAACAAATGCTGCTGAAAATCCTGACAATGTAAACAGACAATTTTATCTGCTGGGAGATTCAATAGTCAAATATGCTGATAAAATAGTATGTAGATCAGACAAGCATAATATTACATGCTCTTCCTTTAAGGGAGCTGGAATAAAGGACATAGATAAAATGTGCCCTGATATCCTATCAAATTCAGGACCAAATTCTTTTGTCATTCTACATGCAGGTACAAATGACCTGAAGAAACTTGGTATCGAAGAAATTAAGCAAGATTTTATAAATATTAGTAAACACTGACAAAATTGAATTGTGAAGTGTGGTTTTCTGAAATTCTCCAGTTCCTAGGGCAAATTATTACACAGCATGTAAGATTAAAGCCATAAATGAATGGCTAAGAAATGGACCTTAAAAGAAGGTTATAAAACAATTCCACTGGGAAAATTTTGAAAAAATTTGTCATTGTTTAGTTGGGATGAGTGCATCTAAGTCACCAGGGCACTTATAAATTGGGCAGGGTATATGAAAAATCATCTTAGCTAATTTAAACTAATTCATGGGGGACAAGGGTTTAAATATAAAATACCCACATGTTTTTAAATCAAAACATGTCCCAGATTCAAGGAATAGTAGTATAAATAAGTTAAAAATTTGGCTTATTAATGCTAGAAGCCTAAATAACAACAAATTAAGTGAACTCAAAATTCAAGTAATACAACAGAAAGTGGACATTATATGTGTAACAGAGACCTGGTGGAATGAGAAAAATAATTGGTCAAACAATATACAAGGATTCCAACTGTATAATATGAATCGTGCAAATAAAAAGGGTGGTGGAGTATGTTGCTATGTGTCTGAGAAAATATATTGTCAGGAAATTATAGTAAATGAACATATGGAGAATGTACCTGAAGCATTATGGTTAAGTTTGGCTTTTTCCCATACTACAAAAATAAATTTAGGGATATGTTATAGACCTCCAAATAGTAATAACTCTTTAAATAATAATCTCCTGGATGAGATCAATAAGATATCAAATTTAGGTGATTTTTTTGATTTTGGGGGACTTTAACACACCGGGTATTTCTTGGGCATCACTAGAAGGGAGTACAGTATTTGAAAAAGCATTACTGGATACCATAACCACACAAGGATATTACCAACTGGTTGAAGTACCAACTAGAGGACTAAATGTATTGGATCTTGTTATTACAAACTCTTTAGCTAGGATTTGTAATGTTGATATCCTTCCACATTTAGGAAATAGTGATCATAACATAGTGGAATGTACTATACATGTTGAAAATTTTCAAACTAGTAAATGTGCTTTAGCTTTTAATTATAAAAAACTGATTGGGGTAATATTAAAAATGCTTTTGGAAAACTAGTTTGGGGAGAAGCCTTTTGTAAACTAGGAGTAAACTCCATGTGGGAGGATTTAAAAAATAAATTAAAATTACTTATAACAAAATTGGTTCCTACTCATAAAACATACAACAGTAAGGGATTTATTCCTCACTGGCTCACTAAAGACATAAAAAAACATATTAGAAAGAAAAATAAAGTCTTTAAAAAATATAAAACTCACCCTACGGACATAAATTTCAGCAAATACAAAAAACAGCAACGTTTGCTTAAATCGGTAATAAAGAAAGGTAAAATAAATTTTGAAAATAAATTAGCTGTGAACAAAAATATGAAAGCCTTTTTTGGATATATTAATAATAATAAACAACAAAATAAAAGGATTTTCTCTGTAAGAATAAATGGTAAAACTATAAAAAATAATAAGGAAATAGCAGATAGATTTAATGAGTATTTTGTTACTACGTATCAGGTTCCAAATGTTAAAATAAAAAATGGTATAAGTATAAGAAATCTCGATTCCATCCATATTTGCCAAGAATCAGTGAAATCTGAATTGTCTAAGATAAAATCATCTTCCTCTTCAGGATCTGATAATATCGACTCTATTGTCTGGAAAAACCTGGCAGATGTCTTGGCAGAGCCTTTGACATTAATATTCAATAAATCTATTATTACTGGCGAAATTCCCCTTGATTGGAAAAAAGCTATAGTTGTACCCATTCTTAAAAAGGGTGATGAAACATGTCTATCAAATTACAGGCCTATTAGTTTAACACCAGTTTGCTGTAAAGTTTTAGAAAGATTGATTAAGATCAGTATTGAAAAAGATATGCAAAGATTAAATTTAGAAGCTATTACCCAGCACGGTTTTAAAAAAGGACTCTCTTGTAACACAAATTTATTAGCCTTTTATAACTTCATTAGTGTAAATCTGGATAAGGGCAAACCTATGGATGTTATTTATCTGGATATAGGAAAGGCTTTTGATACTGTACCACATCATAAGTTAATAAATAAAATGATTAAACTTGGTATCAATAAAACTATAATATGGATTGGAAATTGGTTGTCGGACAGAGTTCAGAGAGTACATATAAATGGTGTACTGTCGGAGGTGGGTGGAGTGGCTAGTGGGGTGCCCCAGGGCTCTGTGCTAGGACCATTGCTGTTTGGGTTATATATCAGTGATATGAGTGTTGGTGTAAAATCATATTTAACAAAATTTGCTGATGATACTAAAATAGGTGGGGTAGTTAAAACTATTGGGGATTTTGAAGAACTAAAAAATAGCTTGAGCTTAGTAGAAAAATGGGGAAATGTAAATGATATGAAATTTAATGAACAAAAGTGTTCAGTGATTCATTTTGGAAAAAATAACCCAAGGTTTTCATACTACATAAATTATAAGCAGCTAAAAAGTAGCAAGTTAGAAAAAGATCTAGGTGTTTGGATTGATCCCAAATTGTCTTTTAACAAGCACATTTCCAAAATAATAGGTAAATGTAATAGCATCATCTACTCAATAAAAAAAGGATTCATTTCTAGAAATAAGGAGTGTTTACTCAAACTTTATAAAGCATATGTACTCCCTTTATTGGATTATGGCTCCCCTATATGGAACCCATATTTAAAGAAAGACATATATAGAGTTGAAAGAGTCCAGAGACGTTTAACCAAATCCATTAAAGGCTTACAAAATATGGCATATGAGGATAGATTGGTGGTGCTAAATCTGTACCCTCTGGAGCTTAGGCGAATCAGAGGTGATTTATTATTTCTGTACCACATCTTGGATGATGAAACATTAATGGAGCAGTGTAGCATTGTTAGGACTCTTAAAACTTTTAACTCAAGATCTCATGATAAACAAGTTTTTGTAAATACTTCTAAAACAAGTAGACATCTTAATTTTTTTGTTTCTAGAGTTTCCTCTATATGGAATGCTCTACCTAAACAAATAGTAAATGCAATTACCTTTAACTCTTTCAAAAATGAGTAGGACACACATTTACTTCTACATGGTAAAAATTACCTCATGAAATAAACCCACTAGGAGTGGGAGACAATTAAATGGGCCACGGCCTACTTTGTCTAAACTCACCAAGTTTACCAAGTTTATCCCTGGTGGTCCAGTGGACCGCTACATGCCCGATCACGGGCTTAAGTATTAAAATGATTCATCCAATATCCCTGGTGGTCCAGTGGACCACTTGCAGCCCGATCGTGGGCATAAGTAATAATAAAAGTAGTCCAATATCCCTGGTGGTCCAGTGGACCGCTCGTGTCAGCGGGCATATGCTGTAAAATTACTAGTCCTATATCCCTGGTGGACTAAGCGGTACCCCCCTCACCCGCCCACTGGGTCCCACCGCCCCTCCCTCCCCAGTCAGCGATGGGCGGCAGCTCCCACCGGCTTGCTGCCCGCTGACTGACACTGTCTGGTGGGGCTATGCGCCCGTTGGTCCACAGCATGAGCCAATGGGCATGCAGCATACAGTACTACACAGTCCAGATATGTGAATGGATCTATTCACATAGCTGGACTGTGTAGTACGGATGGCTGCATGCCCATTGGTCACGCTATGGACCAATGGGCATACAACCCTACTGTACAGTGTCAGTCGGCAGGCAGCGGGGTGGCAAGCGGGTAGGGAGCTGCAGCCCGCCACTGACCAGGGGGAAGCGGGGCAGTGGGTCTCAGTGGGCGGGTGGGGAGGAGGTACTACTGGACCACCAGGGATATGGAACTAGTAATTTTTACGGCATATGCCCGTGATCGGGCAGCGAGCGGTCCACTGGACCACTAGGGATATTGGACTACTTTTATTATTACTTATGCCCGCGATAGGGCTGCAAGTGGTCCACTGGACCACCAGGGATATTGGACTTTATTTTTTTTACTTATGCCCGTGATCGGGTATGGGGGGGTGCCGCCATGAAGGTGCAGCTGAGCTTCGAGTAGCCACCCACAGGTGGCAGCTGCCGTGTTGCACTTGCACACGGCAGCTCACCTGTGAGTGGCCAGCCGTCATTCCTTTTTTTTTTTTTTTTGGCTCACCAGTTTGCAGCGCAAGTAGGGGTTGTGCATGCATGTGCTCAGCACATCCCGGGCTGAATATCAGGATGTGCAGAGTATGCATGGGCACGCCCCCCCCCCACCTGCTCCGCATACATTACTGATGCACTCCGGCGCATCGGGATTTGTGCCAGGTACAATCCCCATTTGAATATCGCGCCAGGGCACATCAGTGGGTTGCGCATGGTGCAACACTGTTGCGCCATGTGCAACCCTTTTGAATATCCGGGCCTGTGTGTTCAGGCTTAAAGTCCTAATTATGTGTTCACTTGTGTTGATTGCTTTTCCATTTTTATTGGTTGCCATCTAATTCTATTGTTCACAATCTCTGTATTCTCATTATTTTAAGTAACAGTCATAGATATCTTTTGTTTATATAGAACTATTAGAAAGTGATCACTTTCAGTTCTATGTATAACTTTTAGTTCACTATATTTTTGATAATCATATATTGATAGAAGAGCATAGTCAATTGTTGTAGATCCGCTTCTATTTATGCAAGTCATATTTCCTTTACTATCTGAAGGTAATCTACCATTAAGTATTATTAATTGCAGTGTGTCTAATAAGTATTCCATTTGTTTATGAATAGAACTATTTTATATCCTTAGAATGTCTAACTGCTATTTTTAGAGCTTGACATAATGAGTTATTTGGATCCAAGACTGTCCCTTTTCCCATATCTAATATTCAGATCCCTCATAATTAGTATTTCTGTTAATTCACCTGATCTTAGATTAAATTTTATATCCTGGACAATTTTACTTCATAGTGTTTTATCATACAAAGAGCATTTTACAGGTGGATTATAAGCATTTACCAATATCAATGGCTTATTTTCTACCTTCATTTTAACCAAAATATAATTTTGTTTAATAGATTGGTCTTCCTTGTATGTATCATCACCATTCATCACTGGTGGGTTATACACCGGAGGTGCTATGACCAGTGGCAGCTTATAGCTAGAAATGTGTCTAGTGGGAATGTACTAGGGATGTCGCTGTCCATGAGGACAATGCACAGCATGCTCCTTTCTGTTTTATAGCTTTTCCTTTTGCTGTCTCTTGGGCTCCCTTGCCCCACCCCTTTTCTTCTCTATATCTATTGTTCATTCTCTCTGGCAAACAGAACTGAGGTGAGGGAGGAGTCGGCGTCAGTTACTGGCTAATGTTTGAGCAGCACGCTGTGCATCATCCTCATGAGTGGCACCATCCCCGCGCTGACTCATCCCACTAGAAAAATTTCTAGCTATAAGCTTCCCATAGTCAAGTAGGCCTCGGAGTAAACCCAACAGTGATGGAATGGTGAAGATATACAAGAATATCAAGAATTATGGTAGGTACATAATTTTCATTTCCAGGACATTAAAATAATCATTTATTATATATGAATCCACCCATGTTTCTATCCCCCTTTTTTGTTTAATGGCCGGAGATTGTACCAAACTATACCCATTAATCATATTATTGATTTGTTCAATACCATGCCATCTTTCTTGAAATAGTATAATATCTATCCCTTCTGTAAATTCCTTAAATTCAGAATCAACAAGTTTATTTTGTAGCCCAGCAATATTCCATGACAGAATTCCTATATAAGTATCCTTGTTTCCGATTAAAAATGAATTAGTGCTTGTAGTCATACATTCATTTTCAGTCTGGAGCTTCCTCTCATTCATCATTAAATCCCTATCACATCACAACTGCACATCTTGTAGGGCATGGAATCTAGTAAATGTATCCACATTATGAACAAATAATAATAATAACTTTATTTATCAAGCACCTTTCAAAATTAACAAGGCACTTTAACATAAAAATAGATAAAACAAGATAAAATATAAAATACAATATAAGAACAAATCATCATTAAAAATTCAATAAAATCAATCAGAATAGGGCTGGTGCCACAAATATGTTTTAAGGCCTTGGTTAGAGATCATACAAGGAGGTTGTTCTACTGAAGCTAATTGTTCAATCTGGCAGAAAGTGGGGTCAGAAATAGCTATAAGATCTACTACAGTGGATTCTGTTTATGCACACAAAATTTGTAAGGCCAAATGTGCACTTAAGTGGAATTTGCACTAATCCAAAATTATATTGTAAATAAAGGGCCATAGAAAAGATGCAAACACTGGTTTGTCGTAATAGTCTTTAATGTGGTATTGTATAATTTAAAATCACAGTTAGCTCATTTAAAATGCATTTCAGTAATTTCTAGTGGTGAAATAAGTACAGATTAGATTAAACTTTTGCATTAATGTTTTAACAAATTTAGATATGGAAGCCGTCTCCGAGCTAGCACCATGCCTTCCACCCTCTGACTTCACTGACAGCTGATCTGTATTCCTTCCCATCTAATCATTTACATCAGGCAGCCATAAACCCTGCATTATGCCTAACAGGGCTGATTGTGACCACAGGGTTCAGTAGGTCTGGTCCATATGCTCTATATACTGAAACCTGAAACAGCTGGGAGCCACAGTGGGCATTCCACATTGGTAGTTCCTGCCTTTGTTCTCCTTTGTTTTCTCACTTCTGTCACTCATTAAACAGTTTCTCACACTCCATTGTTTCTAACTTCTCCTGATAAGACTTGAGGCAAGCTATTAAGTACAGGTAACAGTTACAGTTGTTAGCACCTCATTGTGCACTTATCAAGAATGACTATTACTGGAATGATGGTATGATGATAGTGTAAAAGTGTGCTCTTAAATGAAATTTCACTTAACCAGTGTGCATTAAACCAAAATGATTAATATGCTCTCTATGTAAAAAAATCGGAAATGGAAAAAGTATGCACTTAGCAAGAATGTGCACTTATCATGATTGCATTAAAGAGGAATCCACTGTATTACGATATCCAATTTGTCTAATCCAGGACTGGCCTCCAGAATATTTAGAGCCATATTTCGATTAGCCAAGGTCTATTTGATCCACCTGTGCCCAGAACTTATGGGCTCTTTGTACTTGCACAATATCATCATTGTAAAATTGAACCCCCAATATATTTCCTATTAAATGAGTAATTATAGATCTCAGTGTTGTCCTAGAATCAATACCAACATAAGAGAGTCCAAATATAGATAGAGTTATGTCCAGAGGGAATTTCAGGCTCACAGTCTCTGCTAATTAACTCATGTACAATACCTTGCTGACTCAACTGAGTGGTTAAATCCACTTTTGTCTTAATTCCAGAATCAATAATTCTGTTAGTTAAAATGGGAGCTTTGATAAATAATTTACAATCTGCCAAACAGTCAGAATTCCTCCAGACATATTGGGTTACTCATGATTGTTTAAAAAGAGTTGAATCGAATAATTTGAATGATCAGGGACAATGATTGGCCACAGCTCTTCTTGCATCAACAATATCCTCTAATTGCACATCAAGATTCAATAATCCAGTGCAAATCATATACCAAAATTCTCAACACCATATTATTTTCATTTGGATCCGATTCTAGACCTCTTAATATAATTAATAACTGGTCCTTTTCTAGAAATTATTCATCAGAGTTAGTAGAGTCTGATTGAACACTTTGATTAAGATTCTCATCTTTTTCATAGGAGTTACTTTGTTTTTGATTTCCTTTAATAGGAACTGAGGTACTACAGTTCCTCTAGGTTAGACCCAACTTCTCCAATTAAAATGCCCTTAGCTTTTACTGTTTTTTTTATTTGTATATTTTTGTTTTGGTTTCCCTTAATACAATTTTTTCCCTTTTCCTATTTTTTTGTTCTAGAAATACAGGGACTGCTAAAGCATTAGCAGTGTTCTGATTTTTCTGGTTATTAGTTTTATTTTCATGAATGTTGGTTATTCCTTCCACTGTAACAGGACTAAGAGCTATTACTTTTTCTAAATGTTGGGAGGAGAATAAGTTGTGACATTTACCCTGGGTTTGGTTTGTGTCCTTGGCCATCTGTTTAGTTTGATGTCTAAGCTGAGCAGCCAGAATCTCCTCCAACCGAACTGAGTTAGCAGCTACATCCGCCTTTGATTGATTAATATCACTTCTCAGAATACTTAATTGTTCCATTATGAGTACGCTATCTACATGAGGGTCTTGTAAGGCTTCAGTTAAATTTGGATACATAAATGGAGTATAGGTAATATGTTTAGTCACCTTTTCTTCAATTTTACTATCACTTTCAAACTATTCTTCAAGTCCTAATAATGTTTCCTGCATCCCTGTTATAGTTTGAGACAGATCTGACTACTTATTTTCCTTAAAACTTTCTTCATCCAAACTCTGATTGCCTTGTTTATTTTTTGTTACCGCTGTTATAATTGGGCAACCCTCTATCACTCTTGGATAGACTTAGAATTTTTCTACATGTAGATCTTCCTGTTTTTTGAAATCTACATTCTTACTTGCTACCCATCCCAATTTAGGAATTAGTTCCAGTGAACTCAGCTTTGCCATATGTGCTATTTCTTCTGTCTTAGGGGTAGATACATCATTGAATTGTGTTACTTTTTCATGTGTTCTGTGATTAATGTTTAACCTACTTCAGTCATTTTATAGCCTCCTCTTTTCTATTTCCTGGTTCTTCTTTCTAAGTTTATTTTCTTCCTATTCTTACCCCTTTTTGTTTCCCATTATCTATAAACACACTCTTTAATACCTGAACAACAGAGGATAGATGTTTTTTCCTCAAGCATTTTTTTGCTTCTAGTTCTCATAATGCAATTATGACTAATATTTGAAAATAAAATTCACAATGTAGGGATTAGCAGTATGGAATATAATAAACTTGCAATGTGATGCAATTATAAGTTGATTTGAACAAAACAAGTCTACTAAGTTGAGACCAGTATATTATGCTACCTTCACAAAATTAATCAAAGATGCAGTCACAAGTAACCATCTATGAAAGAGTCAGTGATATAAGGAAGAATAAACTCGATCTTAAATGGTACAAGGAGTCACCATCGTACCAGATTCCTTTCCACCTTCTCTCTCAGTGATAAAATCTCTGATTATAAATACAGATTTCTATCGGGTTAGCAGATAGTACAGATGATTAGATGCAGAGTCGGTACAAAATCAGTTAGTAAAAATAGTTCAAAAATCTTCACTGCAGTATCTGGTATCTCAGTTCTCTCAGGTCTCTTACTGTATAGAGATTCTCAAAGAATTTTGTTTCCTGATCCAGCTGTGTGTTAAAATAAAATGAAAACGGTAACCTCAGTATTTACAGGGGTTCCCCCACTACCCCAGTCAACTTAATATCCCACTAGATTTATGTATTTTGTCACAGTCTTGTTATACAGTATCCTATAAAATTAGCATAAAAACTAGAATAAAGGTGGAGTACCAGACCAGGACAGTATAAATAAAAAATAAGAAATTATAACGCTAACAATGTAGCATTAAGAACAGAGCACACTTAATAATGCAAACGCAGTAATAAATTATTTAATTTATTTATTTATTTTAATTTTGTTAACTGGGTAAGACCACTGAGACAATAAAAGTCTCTTTTTCAGGATCGACCCGGGGTCACGTTACATAGCAGTACATCAAGTATCACAGAGCAGTTACATTACATTTCATAGCAAAACAACAAGTATCACAGAGCAGTACAGTGTACAGACAGAAAATGCAAGACATCTATGAAGCATCATTATCAATTCCATGTACAATTGTTATATATACCAATATATTACATTGTATGTATTACGTTTCATAGCACAACAGGTATCACAGAGCAGTAGGGTGTACAGACAGTGAATGCAAGACATCTTTGGAGCATCATCAATTCCATGTGCAATTGATATATATATATATGGTATATAGCCATATCGAGCTATACCCAGACATAGATGCTACATAGCCTGGATGGTGTAACAAGTGGGTAGGTGCATAGTGCAATAAATGTATAAAGGGAGAGGGTTAGCGGGAAGGGAAGGGTAGTGGCATATAGTGGCAGGGACTGTAGAGGTAGAGGTAGAGGTGCATCAGCGAGAACAGGAGTTGGGGGGGGAGACAAGGGAGGCATATAGGTTGGACTTAAATAGAGGAAGAGAGGTACAGTTCAGGACATGTGGAGGAAGAGAGTTCCAGCTAGAGATAGCAGCAAATGAGAAGGACCCCCTAGTGTAGGTTAGGCACAGCTTGGGTATTTCCAGGAGGGGTAGGGATGCTGAGGGAAGGGTGCGGGGAGTTTGTTTTAAGCTTATTATATCCCTTAGGCATGGGGGCGTGAAGTAATGGACAAATTTATAAATAAGGCACATGGAGAAGTACTTCAATTTAGATTCATAGGTTAACCAGCCCAGAGAGGAGAGGACTTCACAGTGGTGCAACCTGGGATTCTGCGAAGACTGGCATAGTTATCAGAACAATTCCAAAACAGAATGTAGTGAGTACAAGAAAGCCAGGTACAGCGAGTATATCAGTCTTCCTATAAAATCAGGCAACTCAATACTTGAATCTCTAAAACAGTCCTAAACACTCCCATTTCATCACAGAAAGCAAATACAGGGTGCTTCTATTCAAATAGGAAAAAGGAACAGATAAAAGAAACAGACAGCTCTGACTTTAAAATGCAGTTGAAGCCAGCCCGATGGCACTGAGGGTTGAGGCGCTGGATGCCACACTCACTCCATGCCAGCGACCCTGGTTCGAATGGACTCGGCCACCAGGGCTCGGGGAGGAGAGGGATTGAGCATCCGAGGGACTGCGCTACCTCTTCGGGGTGGGGACCTGCTGCAGTTGGCACACTTGCGGCCCCTAATGGAGGCTGTGGGTGGTGCGCACATACTATGCATCATAGGAAGTGTTGGGGCACAGTGCCGGAGGGAGCATGTGTGGAAGCATGTGCTCTCCTCCATTATGTTATTGCACACCCCCATCACAAGGACTTAGAACAGGAGAAAACATTGTGACCGGTTGTGGTGGCTTGATGGTCATTCCATGGGATGCCCAGCTTCGAGGCATTGCTGTATACTAGATCTGGTCATGGTGGGAGAGCAGGGCAGGGTTTCCACCCTTGGGTGGCAAGTCGTGGGGGTACCAGAGCGAGGGTCTAATTTGAGCTGGGAAAGGACTGGGCAGCGGCCGGATGACTGGGGGATGCGCGGACATGATTGCAGATCAAGGAGCCAAGGTAGGAGAGAAAACAAGACCAATTAAAAAATAAATAAAACTCAGTCGAATAACTTCAACCCCGTTTGTTTCAGATAACATTCACCAGTGCTTTCTGGCAAAAGGAGCATAGGAAACAAATATATTTGTAGATGTAGGCTGCTAAAATATGTGATGCCTAGGGCCAGATATTCAAAGGGTAGCGCTGGGCGCAAATCTGTTAGCTGGATTAGCACAATTGTGGCCTGACTGCAATATTCAGGACATTTAGCGTCGGGCGCTAGGTGTTAGCACTGACGCTAAATCATAATGTATGCAGGGACGGACTGAGGAGGGGACCTGAATGCCTGCGCAACAGCATATTCAGCGGTATAGCGCCGCATACAGGCATTAGCGCGAATTCCGTAGCGCTACGCTAGCTACCACCAAAAAGGTTGGCGGTAATGCGCGGTGTTTCAACCCATGAATCACAACCCCTTGACCACAACATAAAGGATGTATCCCTGGTAGTCTAGTGGTCTCCTCCCCAAGCACCGCCTCCTGACCCCGGTGTAAAAACAACACATTTTCCCTGGTAGTCTAGTGGTCCCCCAAGCACCACTCCCGACCATGGTTGAAAACTAAATTAGCTTATTTCCTTGGTAGTCTAGTGGTACCCCCCGCACAAAAATGAGTTTTTTTTTTTACACCGGGGTCAGGAGCGGTGCTTGGGGAAGGGGGGACCACTGGACTACCAGGGAGTGGAAACAACACAGGTGGAAACAGGGACCATGACGGTTGTGAAGGGCTGTCTGGCCCAGTCTGTCTGCCCAGGTCCTTATATGTTGGATGGCTGCGCTGCACAGCCCAGTGACCCTACAGCTGACAACCCACCCCCATCCCCAGCAGGTTTGCCTTATGCCTGCCCCATGCATACTTGTGTTCCACCCACACCTGCTGTGGGCTGCCTCTGTTGGTGTGGAGTGGGGGCATCATCCAGGGCATGTGTGGCCACTGGTAGTGTGTGTGTGTATATAGCTATATATATATATATATATATACATAAATATGTATATGCATGTGTCTCTGTATCGATCTATAGTTATAGATCGCTATGGATCTATATATCTCATTATGTACTGCTTGCAGTGCTACATAGCTATGTTGTATGCACTGCTCGTACCTGCCAGCGCACAGTTCCTGCTGCTTCCAGCTTGTACATCCATTCCGACCAACAGGGGATGCTGTGGTTATGCCTTGGCCTGCAGCATCCAGCCTGTACTTCCATTCTGACCAAAAGGGGGAGCCTTTTGCTCCTTGCAGTAGCACTGGGCAAACTGCATGGTAATGTATGCTACACAGCACTTAATGAGATGCAAATGTACTTGTTTGCCCATGGATTACCTAAGTAGGCTCATTTGCATGGGAGCTTTGAATATAGCTCTGTTTGCCTCTGGCTAACCAGTTTGCGCTGGGCTAATGTGTTAGCACTGTGCAATCAGGTTAGCCCCGGGCAAACAACCTCACTTCAGCATAGCACAGTTCTGCAGTGTGTGGCTTACATTGTTGTTTGCAGTCATACCTCTCAACTGTCCCTGATTTTCAGGGACATCCCTGAATTTACCTCAAACGTTTACTCTGTCCCTCCTACAACTTGTGTTTCCATGACCAAACAGTGGGGGTTGTAAGCATAACATAATGTCAGACATTACTGTTACGGATGTGTTCTTCCTTAGAAAATGCATTTTATACTACACCACTTATTCTACCAGTTTCCTGATTAGATACCTCCAATTTATAAGGCATGTCCCTGATTTTAAACCTTTGTCCCTGTTTGTTTTAAGCCTTGTCCCTGAGTTGTGATGCAGGAGGTTGAGAGGTGTGTTTGCAGTAGCTGTGTGACATCTCTGTGCAATCACACACAATGTTCTCCACCTGCAACACTGGCTTGCTACAGAGCTTAATAAGCTGCAGCTGCAGTTTGCACTTCCCTGTTGCTATACTCAGTGCGGTCTTAATCCTGGGCAATGTTTGGCCCGGCTTCCTTCGCTTGCAATATTCAGCTGGTTTTGCACCGGGCTATTCGTTTTGAATATAGCTATGTTTTTGCTCTGGGCACAGTTTGCCTGCCGGGCAGTGCTAATTTAGCCCCAGGGCAAAGTTTTGAATATCTGGTCCCTACACTTTCAAGTCTGGTCTGTTCTGAAGTCTTGGCAGAAGCCTTTTAAAGAAGATGCATGCACATGCTCAATCAAAAGTAAAAAATTTTACCTATGATTATTGGGTTCAACTAGCAGAATTAATCACCAAGTAGCAAGTGTTAAGCCAATTAACAAATTCTAAGGAGCAGGTAACAGGTGAAGGTAATTATCCTATCACTAATTATCTTAATTATATTTAGCTTTAAGAAAGTCAACAAACAGAAAACCACATGCAATGTCGATATATTTATGGGGCTAATTAATAGCTATCAGTTAAAGAGAATGAGTAAATACAAATGTGTATATAATTCTTCTAAATAGGCTCCAATAAAATGTATAAGATCTGCACCATTTTAGTAACCAGAACTAAATTTGGTCATTATAC
Organism: Neoceratodus forsteri; assembly: GCA_016271365.2. Taxonomy (NCBI): domain Eukaryota; kingdom Metazoa; phylum Chordata; order Ceratodontiformes; family Ceratodontidae; genus Neoceratodus; species Neoceratodus forsteri. Next base: position 247,678,803 of record CM057451.1, read on the forward strand.
TTAATCTAAGATCTTTTTTTTCATCATCAGTAACAATCATCAGCCATACAAAAATTAAAATTACAAAGAACAAAAATCCACAAAAAATTATAAATAGCAATACGATTTGCTATCTAAACACACACATACAAAAAAGACACAAGGCAAAAAGAATGCAAGGCCCCCAAAAGAAAGTCTCGCATATGGCCAAAGCCAGGCTAAAGTTCTGTTGACTGCCGACTGCAAAAAAAGAAAGAGCAACTCTTCCAAAAGGCAACCAGGGCTTCATGTCTTTAACTCCCATGAGCTGTTCCAGTGACTAGCTCCTCATGCGGGCTCGTCCACTGCCAGACTCCAGGCACCAGAAAGTAGCAGCAGGTAAGACAAAAATTCTAAGCAGCAGACCTGCAGCACAAGTTGGTCTGGAAAGAACAACAAAGTAAGGCAGTTATAGAAAAACTGTCCTTGTCTCAAAAGCCTCTGCAGCTCAAATTTGCAGCAAATTAACAGCACGTCATACAGAGCTGTTCAGGCAACAGTGGTTTACCTGTAGCAAAGAAAATAAAAGCATACCATTGTTCCTGCTACTACTGAACTCTGTCAGTATAGCGTGCAGCTGCGCAGTCAGGGTCCTGGACAATGAAGTGGGACATACTGTAAACTGCAGAGTGACTGTGTATGGGCTGCCTAGGACCAGTGCATAATGGCAGCAGTGACAGATAGAGGGCAGAATGACAATGTTAAATACTGCCAACAAAATGGTGGGGCTGTTACAAAAAAAAAATGTTTATTCTGGCTGCAACAGGGTATGAAAGTGGGGGCATTGGTGGACTGCGTTTGAAATGTTTCTTCAGCAGCCATGTTAGCAGGCTTTGTCCACAATTTGAACTAATCAAAGGGCCAGGATTTGCCAGGAGGACTCTGGGACTGTTGAAAGGATTCTTGGGGGAAAAACTTGGGAAAAGTTTAGGCACCTTTTTCCTTAGACAATCAGGCATTGGGGGAGTCTCATACTTATTAATTTTTGAGGACAGTGACTTCAGCCAATGGGGAGTTTCCAGAGGGCTCTCAAAAGAGAAGGACTTTTGATTTCTGCGTCAGTTCATCGTGAGCCCCTCCAGAGGGAGGGGGCTTCATCCCCTATAGAGAACATGGGCTGCAAGGCTGGGAAAGGGGCTGCCTAGGGGCTGCCAGCAATTTGTCCCCCAGGGCCTGGCTACACCTTTCCCATGTTGGAAGAGTGTGAAAGAATATTGCTTAAGCAGCTCTGCAGAGAAGAGAGAGAGAGAGCTGCAGTGTCCTGTTTCAGGCTGCTGTGGTAAGAAGTGGCACCACATCAGTGAAAGTGTTCAGAGAAAAGGTTGACTGGAATTGGAAAATGGATTATGGAAAATGGCTTGGTCTTGTGTTGAAGAGGATGGAAAGAGACCCTCTTCTATTTTCGTTTGCACCACATCGTTGAGACACCAGGAAAGGAAGATTGGTATGAGAGATGTGTGCAAGGAAAGAGTTCTGTCTGACCCTGGAAAAGACACAGCATCTGAAGAGAAAAGGGAAGGACAGCAGGCTTAGGAACTGGTTTTATGGAATTGAAAAATGGATTATGGAAAATAGACTGGGTTTTGTGAGGCCAAGCTGCCATTATATGCACCTGTACGGTGAGGAAAATATTTATTTTGCATCAGATGGACTGTGAAACCCTGTATGAGAGAGAGATTTTCTGGAAATATGTGTGAGCCAGAGCAAGGAAGACTGCTTTCTTGAAATAGAAAGACTGTGACAGCAAAGAGATGGGCAGATGCCTGAGGCTTCAGGACCTGTGGTGGCTGTTAAATCCCAGCTGAGGAAAGAAACTGATGTTGTGAAGTTGGAGCTTCAGACTCTACTACTTGGGGGTTGGTCTGAAAAGCAGGAAGGTTAAAGAAACTGCTCTGGCTGTACTTCGGAGCTGGTCACCAGAAGAGAAAGGAGAGAAACCAGAAGATCTCCAGCTGATCCAGAACCAGGTGGGGAATTTGCTGACCCCTACCAAGTGGGGTCTGCTGGCTGCAGGGGATCACGGGTTTATGCCCGAGTGCTAGAGCACTCTGACCTGTGAGGGAGCCGGGCTGTGGAGCCACTCCTAGGTCTGGATCCCCTGTAGTTTGGTGGGCCTTACTTAGTAGCTCTGCAATGGGCCTGAACAGGCAGAAGGGAACAAGCTGCCAGGCTTTCAATCAAGCTGAAGTTCCAATCTGCAGCATCCTGTGCCCCTGTCTCAAGTCTGTTCAAGCCTGTGATTCCAAGGTTCTGCTGTTCCACCAACCCCAGACCTTCAGTCACAGAGCCACCAGAGTCTGAGTCATGAACCATGAGTAAGCGCAGGGATTGTCCTGCAAAAACTGGGGATGTACATAGTGGTTCTGATTTTGTGCCAAATGACAATGGGAAAGTTTAAAGAAACCAAGAGAAAGTCAAAAGCAATGTGATTTTCTTCAAGTGCACCAACGCTGGCCAACCAGCTGTACCTCGGGCCTGCAACGAAGACCTGGGTACCTGGTCGGTGGACAAAGGGGGGTACAACTGGTACTAGTTGGGTCTGTGTATTGTTTAACCTGTAGCAGTTAGCTAGATAGGAAGTTGGTGGCTACATTAATTAAAATGTGGGTTTGGAAAGAAAAGAGGGGAAATGATTGCTTGAAAATGTTAAATCTTTAAATGCAAATTTAAAAAAAATGTTCTGTTTAACCTCTAGTCAATTCTCCCCATCCTAACCCTCCCATTTAAATAAATATGGTGTTACTGTTTGGAAAAGTTATGACTCGAGAGCCTGATTTTTGCGGCGTGTTATTTCCTGAAGTTAAAAATACCAAGTGTTGAATGTGGGGATTTTGGTTTATGTTGTGTCAATGTCTGGGGGTGACTGTTTAGTGAAGTGGGTTGGTACAGCATCCCAGGGGTTGTACTACTAGTAATCATACCGACTTAAATTGTACTCTTGGTGGAGCCACCACGCATTTTATTTTCATTCTTGGGAAAGGACCCCGGTAACATCAAAATAAGAATCCTTAACCTTGGTCCGCCAGCAAGGCAGGAGTAGTAGCCCTCTTTAGGACAGCGCCAGGCTACAGCTACAAATGATGACTCTGCAGCATAGCTGTCTTTTACCTCAACTGATGAACCCAGTAGGTGAAAGTGTTCAACTCGAGACTTCCGTGCAGCTTCCAAAGCTTAGTGGCAGCGTGAGAATCAAACTCCCCATCAGCGGGCCTTAAATTTTGCAATCAACATAAATAGCCACTGCTTTTGTTGAATTTATAAGCAGTTGAGTAATGGCATTACACAAGCAAACTGGGGGTATAAATACATTTCTGGTGCTCAGTCAAGAAGGGACAAAATCAGACACTGAAATGTCCGACTCAGAGGCTTCGGTTCTTTTTCTAATGCTCGCACCGACCGGGAAGCAGTAAGACGCTGATTAAGAAAGCAAAGAAGCATGCTAGCATGAACTCTAAACTAGAACAGATATCATCTGAAATTAAGGATGTTAATGAAGTGATTTCCCAATATAAATTAGCTCAAGAGGCCCTGCGAGTGGACTTAACTATGCTGGAAGCTAAAGTAGCAGTGGTGGAAACCTCATCTTCAGACCGGGCCCAGCAATTAAAGCAATTTCATACTACTGTCTCCCAAGTGATCCAGGTCTATCAACTCACCACTGAATGGCAGGAGGATGCTGAAAACTGCAATTGTAGACAAAATATTCAGATTTATGGAGTACCTAAAAATAACGAGATTACGGACATCAACGAGTTTACTGAGAAACATAGAAACTCCTTCGTACTTCTCTATCTCTAGATGACTTTCTCCAGCTCGATTTAGAAAGGGTCCTTTGGGCATTGGGCCCTAATCCTACCTATCCTTCGCAGGGCTCAGGTCCATCATAGTTCATTTTGCCTGCTATGCTATCAAAGAGCAACTTCTCAAAAAGGCCTGGTCCCTGGGTAAAATCTTCTTCGGTACTACCTGAGTATTTTTAGACAATGACTAAGCAGTGGTAACAGTGACGAGAAGGAGGGACTACATACCGCTCTTCCAAACTCTCCAACAAAATAAACTGAAGTTTTGTATTCCTTACCCAGCAAACCTGATAGTTCAGGACCCCACAGGACAAAAGCTGTATGAATCAGCATTAGATGCTTGGGAGGACTTGCAGAAATGGGGCTATGATGTCTCACCTTGGGCCCTGTTCCCACAGAGAGACCCGGTCAGGAGACTTAGTCTGCACACATATGCGAGGGACTTTGAAGTGCAGCAGGCAGCACTTACCGAACTGAAGCATTGGGTGTCAGGACCTGCCTCCTCCGAGACCTGAAACGATGTTCCATCATACTTGATTCCATTTTTCCTATGGTGGTGAGTTGCCTGGTGGCCCTTGGGACTCGTGCCCTTCCTTGCCTCCAGGGGAGGGAGTCTGGGGGGTGGCTAAAATGGATGTTGCCCGGTTGTTCCCAGCCTGGTGGATCCTCAGTCTCCTATACTGCTGGGTGGTGGGGGGCTTGCCCGTCCACTCTGGCGCCTCATGCAGTGGCCCTCCTAAATGTGAATACTGATGGTGGTGTGGGAAGGGGGGTTGAGACCTGAGGGGCAATAAACAGAGAGGAGGATTTTCCTTTCCATTCTATATGCAGCACAGCAATCATTGTTCTCTAGGTTTGAGGGGGTCATGTGGCCCCCGGAACTGAATACCTAGTCCTTTTGCAGGCCTGACAGATATGCTGAGGTGGGCTGTGGCTCACAGAGTCAGGGCGAATATCCTTATTGTGGAGGATGGAGGCTAGTTGGGTCCTGCGGTGGCGGGGCTCACCTAGCGATTCCTCTGGTGATCTTGCCCAATAAATAGGGCTAATGGCGCCTAATTCTGCTCTGTGAGTCCTATCATCAGGCAATATTATCCCATTAAATAGGGGAATTTCGGCTGGGTGTCCTGGGAAGCCATGGCCTCCTGGGATTGGGTGTTTTTTCTTTTTCTTTTATGGGGAGTGGTTCTAGTATCCCATACTTTTTATATCTGTACATATGGGTATACATTTAAATTGGTTTCTCGCAATGTTAATGGTCTAGCCGGCCCCGTTAAGCGCTATAGAACTTTGACCTCTCTAAAGAAATTCAAGCTGGACCTATTACTTATCAAGGGGTTGCATTTATCTCAGGCTGAGCATTTGAAGTTGCAAAAATCCAGATTCTCCTAGGTCATGGAGTCTTCATGTAGAAGGGGGAGGAAGCGGCGAGTGCTGATTTTAATTCGGTCACAGACCAGTATTCTGACCCTGAGGGCCATTTGGCACTGTTAACAGGATCTTATCATGACCAAGAACTAACTGTATGTAGCCTTTACATCCCCCTGGGATCTGATGCTTCCACTGTGCAACAGTTAATGGATGGCATTTTGATTTATAAAGGGGTATGCTAATTATAGGGGGGCCCTGAACTGTCTAATGAATCCAACTATAGCTGCCTCAGTTACTAGGCCTCCCCCAAGGTCATCTGGTCAAAAGCATCTTAGGCATCTTCTTCGTGACCTTGGCATGGTGCATGCCTGGAGATATTTACAACCAGGGCAGTGACAGTTTACATGTTATTCCTTTCCACACCAACATTATTCCAGGCTGGATTATTTCTGGGTTAGTGGAGAGCATCAGGATTTAATACATAACCAGGGGTCGATCTTAACATTGTTTTACTAGTGCAAATTGACCAGTGCTGGTGCAGCTAATTCTCTTGACTAGTGCAGATTTTCATGGCTGTTAATGAAGTTAAAAAAGTCTCTACTTTAACATTCTGTAGTCCTCATGCCAATCTCTCTCAATGCTCCAGATGGCCAGGTGTCATTAACAGCTCATTAAGAGCTGCAATTATCTGGCAGTTCAAGAGGGGATCCCACAAAAGACTCAATGTGAGTCATTATCACTCAACCATTAAGACTTTCAGCTAGTGTCCAGGGTGTGATCAAGGGTAGAGTGCTGTAAAGTCACTAGGTTCCAGTTTTCTGAATGTGTCTATGTCTAACAATTTGTCCAATATTATTAAGACCAGTGGCCCTCATTTCTCTACATTTTGAGTGCCCAACATTTCAGTGACAAAATGCAAAGAGGTATACAGGATCGGCCCTGCAGCTGGTGGGTTTTATCCCAGCCTCGCCATAACTTCTCTCTCCCCTCCCCTCCAAATCTCTGAACTCTGTTCTTTCCCTGGACACCACTGCAGACCAGACTCTGAAGTGACCATCCATAGATCCATAGCTGCCATTACTGGTAGGGGATCCCCAGCTCTTCTAAATGGACCATGCCTGCCATCACCATCCATACAGTTCCACCCTTATCCCATTCAGCATGTCCTTTCAGCCTAAACACAAAGCTTTGGATCATGTATGGTACAAAAATAAACCTTGATAAAATACATAATTTGAAACCTTGAAATAGGCATTCCTGGTGTGCACAGATCATCCTATACAGAAACATAAACAGAAATAGTATAGTGTTATGCCTGTGTACTGTTTCCCCATGGCTGATGAAAGGACAATGTTAAAGAAAAATCTGTTATTGTTGGGGCAGAGCATATTAAAATCAATGCTTTTACAAATAAAAATGTCATAGTTTTCTATTTCCCAAACCTCTTAGGTTTGTCTAGCCCCCACCCCAAAGAAATCTGAGATGTGCTCCTGGCTCACTGGAGACTGTACAAAAACTTTCAAAAGTGCAGGTCACCAGGTGATTATAGGGTGGGGACCGAGAGTGTCTTTCTCTGCCTAACTCTGTTCATTGCCCTGTGGTTGGTTGTGACAGTGTGGTGAGGTGCATGATGATTTCAGCTATTGTGTGTGCAGAGCTAGAGCTGCTTGATTGAACATTTGCTGTTGTGATATCCTCTCTGCTTTGTATGTGTTGTGGGGGGGCAGAAAGAGGAAGAGAGGAGGCCATGGTACAAAACAATGGGGGTCTCACTGTCTGTGATGGATGGCACTGCAGTCTTTTTTTTCTGCTGGGGAGCTGGAAGCAATGTCGGAGCAGGATACATGTGCAATAATCAGAGTATTTCTTGGCTTTGCTTGCATTGTTTCCTGTATAAGTGATAATTAAGGGCTAGTGCAACCATCTGTGGGCTAGTGTAATTTTGAATCAACTTGCCCTGCTGGCTAGTGCAAAAAAAAGGTTAAGGTTGACCCCTGTAAATACCGCAGAGATATATAACATTCATCTCTCAGACCATGCTCTGATTTCTTTGGAACTGTCCCTGATGCTGCCCCGGAAGAACACTTTATGGCATTTCGATAACTCTCTGCTCAGAGATCCGATTTTTCTGGATTTTCCAAACGAGAAAATTCCTAAAGTAGTGATGGATGACTTCTCCCTTGACACTAAACCCCATTTATTATGGGACACACTAAAATCAGTGTTTTGGGAGCATGTTATTGTTTTTGCAGCTTGTAAGAAGAGATAAATGGAGTCCCACCTCCGGGAGTTGCAGGATAAATTGCAGTTTCTTCAACAGGCCCATATGCAGGGAGATTCCTCTGTATTTGACCTTTTGTTGAAAACCTAGCAGGACACTTTGGCTTTGCCAAAGGTATTGCGAGGGAGGAGCACGGGCATTTCGTGTTTTGGCTTATTGACTGCATCGACAGACGCAGATGGTTACTGTGACCAAGATTAGAGACCCAGTCTCTGGCAGGATCACTCACTGTACTCCCCAAATGTTACATATATTCCGTCGATTTTATCAGGAACTTTATGCAGAATCACACCCTCCAGTTACGGGGCATATTCAGAGTTTTTTGTCGGAGCTTTCTCTCCCTTCCCTTAGTGAGCAACATATTCAACGATTACAGAGCCCCATCACTTTATTAGAAATTTCTCAAACAATTCAGAATCTTAAGAATAGGAAGAGTCCAGGTCCTGATGTATTCGGGGCGGAATGTTATAAAAAACTGTATGAATATATTAAAGCTCCATTACTTGCTGCCCTATCTGAGGGTTATCGGACTGGAATATTCCCTGATTCATGGTGTTATGCAACCATTTTGGCTATTTTTAAACCTGGTGAGTCTGCCTTTGTGTGTGATTCTTATTGCCCAATATCTGTTTTGAACCAGGATTATAAAATTTATATGAGAATAATAGCTCATAGATTGGATGATCTCCTTTCTTTGTTAATACACCCAGATCAGTCTGGTTTTATTAAGTCCAGACAGATGACTGATAAAATGAAATGTACTTTATATATTATTAATCTTGCCTACCTATATAAACATCCCTTGACGATTTTGAGCCTGGATGCTCAGAAGGCCTTCAACAGGGTCTCTTGGATGTTTCTCCGGAGGGCCCTGTTGAAGTTTGGCATCCCTTTGGCTTTCTTAGATATAATAACAAGTTTTAACGACTGTCCAGAGGCCTCTGTTAAATTAAATGGCTCCCATTCTTCTTGATTTCCCCTCCAGAGGGGTACCTGCCAGGGTTGTCCCCTTTCCCCTTATTTATTTGCCTTATATGCTGAGCTAGTAGCACAGTACCTGTGACAACTTCTGCAACTGAGTGGTTATTCAGTAGATGGTACAGTTCACAAACTTGCATACTATGCAGATGACTTACTTTTATGTATTACCTCGCCTGCGACTTCCTTGCCAGAATTAGCTAGAGGACTCCAATTAATAAAAGGACTTTCGGGGTATAATGTCCACCCAGCTAAATCAGAGGTTTTATCACTCCATTATATTCCTTCTCCACACCTGTTACATACCTATCCTTATCACTGGACATGCTCAAAGTTAAAATATTTTGGCATATGTATACCCTCTGATTCATCTATGGCTTATTCTTTGAATTATGACCCCTTATATGAACAAATCTATGAGGACCTGGATGGTTGGACCCATCATCTGATATTGTTGATCCAGAGAGTACATACTATCCAGATGATTGTTCTTCCCAGAGTTTTGTATTTATTAAATAATGTACCCTATTTCTCTGTAGAATGGGTGTTCTCTCTTTGGAATGTGTAATTTCACGGTTCCTTTAGCAGGGAGGGACTCCCAGGTGGCACTGGCAAAGCTTACAGCTGCCTAAAGACAAGGGCGGATTGGCTTTGCCTAATTTTTTTTAAATACACAGTGGCAGCTTTAAAGGGACAGTAAACATTGCAGGGGTCACTCAAATTATGAAAGCCCATAAAAAGATCTTTCATATGAGGTACTGGGTTTGCCTGTAGGTGTCAGGAGTCCTGAGTTATGAATACCTAAATCATCAGTAAATCAAATCAATGCAGCAGCCATTTAATTGAATCATGAGACCAACAGTGATGTCACTGAGGGGCAAGCTGTAATTAACATGTAGCTTGCCCCTCAGTGACATCACTTCCTGTTTTAAAATGGCTGCTGCCTTGTTTTGATTTACAGATTAAATAGATAGTCATATCTCAGGACTCTTGACACCTACAAGGAAATCCAGTGCCTTGTTTGAAATATATTTTCATCGGCTTCACAATTTGAGTGACTCCTGCAATGTTTACTGTCCCTTTAATTACCCATTTATTATACTGGTTATTGCCTAGGGGAGTGGCCCTGACTTGGGTTAAAGTGGAGAGGGTATTGACTACTTTGTTACTAAATAGTGACCTGCTCTACCAGCCTCACAGATCTTCCACACTGGACTCCTGGTCATTGTATACTAAACGATTGCTCAATATTTGGTCCCACTACCTACAACAGCCGGAGAATATAGAAGGGGCAAGGTGGATGGGTATCCCAATATTGGATAAAGCATTTGGCCCCCTTAGGCTAGATGCCTCCTTTCACCGCTGGTTAGATTCAGGATTGTGGCATGGGTTTCAGTTTTATCATGAGGGGATACTTAAATCGTTTTCACAACTTCGCAGTGAATTTAACTTACCACATAAAGACTTTTACAAATATTTACAACTTCATCACTTTCTATCTTCCACTTTAGGTTTAGATATCACAGGCCATTCAGTTCCCCCTATCTTTTCTCTATTGGTTCAAGTGAGATCTAAGTGCTTTCCAAAGCATGTGATATCGCATCTTTATCAGGCGTTAATGCAACCCCCCCCTTCCTTGATGGATATGTACGGGTAAGTTGGGAGCCCAACTTAATGGTAGAGTTATCTTCTGATGACTGGCTTCACATTTGGCATAGGCAACATAGGGTGACATGCTCTCCTACTTGGAGGGAGTATGGTTGGAAGGTGGTGACACGTTTCTTCCGTACGCCTCAGATTACTGCAAAATATAGCTCAACAGGAGATTCTTCTTGTTGGAGGAAGGGTAGGTGTGAAGTCACCACTCATGCACGTGTGCTTTGGTTCTGCCCGGTGTTGGCCTTGTTTTGGGGAGAGGTGAATTGGGTTTTAGCGGAACTCTTTTCTAGAATTAGGAGAGCTTACCCCAGAGATTGCTCTTTTATTACATTTTCCTAGTCATTTTAAACAGAAACATAAGATCTCCTTGACTAGCATTTTATTAGTGGCTGCGAAGACAGTTATTACAAAGTTGTGGTTGCAGCCCCCCCCCCCCCAAGATTAAACATTGGGAGAATACTATTTATGATATTTATAAGATGGAAAGCCTAATGGCTAAACTTCAGAATACCACCTCAACTTTTTTAAACTCCTGGACAATCTAGTTCCTGTATATTGACTTCCACGGATCAGAGATGATTCCTTAAACACCCCTGGTAGACTGTGGCTTGGATTGGGATGGGGACGGCTAGTCTGATACTTTATTTGATTTCGTTAATTAGAATTATTTAGTTATACCACTCCCTTAGGTATAAACCTGGTCATGAATTAGAGACCTTCATACAGATGTTACAACTTGTTAACTTCTTTTGTTTTGGTTTGCTTTATTTAGGACACTGTCTGTGTATCTACTTAAGGCCATTGCTATGATTGTATGAATTAAACATAGAAACATAGAATTTGACGGTGGATAAGGACCGCTTGGCCCACCCAGTCTGCCCATTTCCCTACCTAATGGATAAGCTGCAGATCCTAGTTAACCAACAGCCTACTTCCTCCTACCCCTACTAGAATTGCCTTATGTCTGTCCCATGCATTCTTGAATTTCTCCACTGTTTTTGACTCCACAACCTCCTTAGGAAGGCTGTTCCATGCATCCACAACCCTCTCTGTGAAAAATACTTCTCACATTACCTCTGAGCTGTCCCCTCTATCTTCAATATGTGCGCCTTTGTTCTTGCACTTCTTTTCTAAAAGATGCTACCCTCTTGGACTTTGTTGATTCCCTTGAGGTACTTGAAAGTTTCTATCATGTCCCCCCTCTCCCTCCTTTCCATGAGGGTATACATATTAAGCTCCTTAAGTCTCTCTTCATATGTCTTCTGGTGCAGACCTTGCACCATTTTGGTTGCCCTCCTCTGGAGAGCCTCCACCCTGTCTATGTTTTTGTGGAGATGGGGTCTCCGGAACTGCATGCAGTACTCTAGATGGGGTTTCACCAGCTCTCTGTACAGAGGGATAACAACTTCCTGTTTTCTACTGGTGATGCCTCTTCCTATGCATCCCAGTATCCCTCCCAGCCCTCGTTACAGCTTTCTCACATTGCTTGCCTACCTTTAGGTCATCTGATATAACTACCTCCAGGTACCTTTTCATTTTTGTTGTCAATATCTCACCCCCCACTGTGTACTCTTCCCCTGGGTTTTTGTTTCCCAGGTGCATTACTTTGCACTTCTTTGCGTTGACTCTAAGCTGCCATACATTTGACCATTCCTCCAACCTTGCCAAGTCCTTTCTCAACCCTTTCACCCCACCTTGTGTATCAACCCTGTTGCAGATCTTTGTGTCATCTCCACAGAGACATACTTTTCCTTCCAGTCCTTCTGCAATATCACTTATAAAGAAATTAAAAAGGACTGGACCCACTACTGAACCCTGCAGTACCCCACTAGTAACCCCCATTTCTTCACTGTGGATTCTGTTTACTATTACCCTCTGCATCCTGTTGTCAGGCCAATTTTTAACCCAGGCTACCCACCCGGGGACCCACTCCCAGGCTGGCTAATTTATTTATTAATCTTTTGTGCGGGACTATGTCAAATGCCTTGCTAAAGTCTAGGTAGGCCATGTCCACAGCCCCTCTTTGGTGATAACATATTGCTTTTCAGGATCTGTACCTGTAATTTAATGATTGTTGCCATCACAAAAGGTATGTGCCTTTATATTGTTTAATAAAATCAAACTTTAAAAAAAAAAGAGAAAGTGTTCAACTTGCCTCCAAAATGTGATTGTGCGCCACCAAAACGTCATTCCACATCACAGGTGCAGAAACACATTGTGGCCAGGATTTGAAAAATGAGAGCTGTAACGTTCATGAGACGGTGTGAAAAAATGGCCATGTTGAAAATTTGGGGTCAAAATATTTAAAATTAACGAAATTATGTGTGAGCATAGAAAAATTTCAATGTACGCTCATGACTTTGTCATTTTTATATATTTAGTCTCCAAATTTTCAACATAGGCTTCTTATGACCCCAACTCATGAACAATGACGGTGAAAAGTTTTCAATCCTGCCTGAAAGGTAATTTCGCCAAGTGACTGCGAAATCGCCTTTTGGGACTGATTTGCATAATTCCACTGCCATTGTTCATGAGGTGGGGTCCCAAAAAGCTCATTTTAAAAGTGTGAGGTTTAAATAGGCAAAAATGACAAAGTTATGCATAAAGTTCAAAACCCCATTGGAATACATTGAAATTACCTTAGTTTATCATATTGCAGTCAGCTGTTCCAGCAGCAAGATATTTCTTCAAAGGGAGAGTGGATCTTCACCCTGTATCCTGTTCAAGTGAGTGAGGGTTTGTGGAGGGTGTGGCTTGGTGACTGTTGAGTGTGAAGTCGGGGTGGCAGGGGTGAGATCAGTGAGGGACTGTTTTCTTTTTTACAGGTTTAAAGAAAAAAACATCAAGGGACAGTTTTCTTTATTACAGGTCTCTTTATGAAAACTGATACCAGGACAGTGATTGGAGGGCGGGAGCCACTAGACACCAGAGAACATAATGGAAAGACAGGGACCACGATTGAAGGGGGGGGCGGTGCACTAGACACCAGAGAATATCACAGAAACACAGTGATGGCGATTGGAGGGTGTGGGGCTACTAGATTCCTGGGAATATCAGTCACGGAAACATGAGAGTGGCGATTGGAGGGAAGGGAGCCACTAACACCAGGGAATATTCTGGAAAGATGGGGACAGGGATCAGAGTCCAGGGGGTCACTAGACACCAGGGAACATCACGGGAACATGGGGACAGCAAACAGAGGGCGGGGGACACTAGACACCAGGAAAACATCACAGAAACACATGGATAGTGATCAGAGGGTGAGTGCCACTAGACACGGAAAATCAGGGACAACGATCAGAGAGGGGGTGCCACTAGGCACCAGAGAACATTAAGGAAATGTGGAGACAATGATTAGAGGGCAGGAGCCACTAGATACCAGAGCAGCATTACAGGGTGGGGGTACAAACTGGCTCTGAACCTGGAAGTGAGCACTGAGCAGAAAATAGTGTTCCGGGGGGGGGGGGGATAGCACTATGGTAAGTAGAGAGAACCATATGTGCTTCAACTCCATTGTGGAAGGACACAGTTGAGGTATCCAGTGATGTGCTTCCAGAGTCCCCTCTCTCTACTACATCACAGCAATACATCTCATTGCTCTGTTTTGCAACCATAATAATGTAATAATGCTAGAAGAGGGGCTTCTGTTTGTAACTGTGTAACATGCTGTATAGTGACATCTTTATGTCATTGCTTCCTCATATTGTAATTTCCTTGAAGAACTTATTTCTGTGTTTAACACCAGTACTAATAAATCATAAGTCTGAAGAGCATCAACATGGATTTTTTTTTTAGGTTCGGTGGAAAGAATCTATTGATGATCTGGACCACAGGCTTCAAGGGATTGTGGGCGATGTCTTGGTTTCTGCTGCATGCATAGTCTACAGTGGAGTGTTTACATCAGGATACCGTCAGAGACTAGTTAAAGAATGGCTGGGATTCTGCAACACAAACAATATCCCTGTGTCTCCTGAGTTTACTTTGGTCAGAGCGATGACAGACAAGAACCAGGTCAGTCTCTTCTGTCTTTGGAAACAAAACTTAAGTTCATAAATATTCACACTGACGCTAACTCATTGTAAAACTTGCCATTTGTGAGGTGTTTTAAGAGTAATTAATGATTTTCAAGTGTTATTTTATTTATTTATATATTAGAATCTAGGATTACAACACCTTTGAGCCAAGGCTCTTTTACAAAGGTTCCACGTCATAGAGAAAACAAAATTGACAAACATGAGCAAAGTTAACATCATCTAAAAAAAAAGAAAAAAATATATATATATATATATATATATATATAGATATGAACAACAGCAATTGTTTGACCTGGGATTAAGAAAGGGGAAGAAAGAGCAGAGGTAGACAGGGGAAATTAAGATAGGGAGGGGAGGGTAGAGGGAAGGATAGGTTATGACTGCAGATACAATTTTATAGTAGTTTTATTTGCATTGAAAACTGTAACCCTTGAGATCCTGTTTTTTTCGGACTAGTATATTTTTAAGATTCCTGTGGGGAGTATACTAATGCACACCTTGTAGCCCTTTGCCTGTGACTAATTGTCTTCCATTATGAAATGGGTCAAGAAAATCTTGTAGCTTGATTGGCTGTGGACCTTGGAACACCGTGCTGCTATCTCAGCTCAACAGCACAGGAATACGTTCCAAGTCCTTGGAGTCCTCCTAACCCCAAGTCAGCCTCTGGGATATCACTCCCCACTGCTTCTGACGGCCTGCTTACTCACCTTCAAAGACAGATGAGGAATTACAAGAAAAAAATCACAGTAATAACACCAACTCCACCCCCCACCTGCCCGCCTTCAATGTAATTACGTTTTCTCATTTGGACTTTTGGTTCCAAGTAACAGCATTCGTTCCCACCTTCCTCGCGTCTCTCGATCTCACTGCCAGTCAACCACCAACAACTGCAGCCATGCCGCAGCTCAGTTTTTTTATCATCCCACACATCTGACCTGCAGTCACTTGCACTCACCTGCAGCATTTGGCAATCGCAAAGTATGGGCATTTTAAATTGTAACAGTCACAGAAAGGACACTGCAGAATACACACATAAAGACAGCAAAATCATCTGATGGCACACTGTCACTTGAAGTCACTGCCTAACCATACACATTGTGATATACAGCATTGCCTTCTCCTGCTGGCACTGCACTGATCAAACTGGACTATTTTTTTTGTTTTAAAACATTTGTTACATTTTTCTTTTATTTTCATTTCCTGTTTTAAATTGTACAGAAAGTGGACCCATTTCATAATCGAAATAAGGCATGCCAGGGTGTGTATTGTGCTGGGATAATGGCACACCTCGGGTGGTGGAAGTACTCTGCCTTTGGTGTTGTGCTTCAACCTCCCTAAGGTGTGCCATTATCCCAGCACAATGCACACCCTATCATGTCTTATCACTTAATAATCTTATGGAAATTGAAGATGCTTTGTTTGTAAGGATGGCAACATTTTGCTGGACTGGTGACCACATGGCAGTGCTTCCACTTGCTATAGAGGAAGCCTGCATTCAATTTCTGAGCCTGGCACAACTCCTTCCAGCTGGCACTAGGATCACAAAGCATGCCACTGGATGTCCTCCTACTGGAGAGTGGGTGAATGAGCAGAGTATGCATGTGATTGCCTCCTGGGTGGAAAAAGACAGGAGGCAGTAGTGCAACACCACCACTGGGTATGTGGGAAAACTGCTTGGCAATTCTTGTGGGCATGCTATTGTGCACTCATGCATGGAATCAGAATTCCAACGTCTCCTGAGGTGAACATGGGGATAAAATCATTGGGGTCAGCAAACTGTAGAGAGCTCTGCCACTATCTGAAATTCTAGTACTGGCTGTGGATTTCGCTGGGCCCTTGGGAGTGGCCTAGGTTCCCTGGGTTAGAAGAACTCTAAGGGTTCTTGAGAAAAGCTATAAATATAAAACCAATTACAAAGAGAACTATTTCTATTTTGCTGGTACTGATCTGAGATGCCAAACTTAAGGACCTCTTTTGACATCTACTTATTTCATGGAGACCTGTGCTGAAATGTCTTTGGACTTGTAGCTAAAACATAGAAATGTTTTTTGTCTCAGAGGTAAATCGTTGATGTACAGTATTAAAAACATAGTAACCCTACTTCCCACATAACCTTCCTTTGTATTTCAGATTTAGAAGAGGACATTTTATCATAATTTTTTATGCCGTAAATATTAAAAAATAATGTGCTCCCATAATTTGGCTTTCCTTTCAAATCTCCTTAAACAGAATACTATGAAAACCTTAATAAGAAAGACTTTTATAGGGATGTTCTCTGACAAACACTCTCATTTTTCAGATACGTAAGTGGCAAAATGAGGGGCTACCCCCTGACCAGTATTCCACAGAGAATGCTATTATGGTAAAGAAGGGACGCCGCTGGCCACTGCTCATTGACCCACAGGGGCAGGCCTACAAGTGGATTTTGCAAATGGAAGGAAACAAATTACAGAAAGTCCTTGCATCTGATCCTAGCTACATGAAAACTATGGAGAATGCTATCCAACTGGGAGCACCTGTTCTGTTACTGGTAATTAGGTTTCAATTGCACAAGAAAAAGTGATTTATGAAAATGAAAATTGTGTGAGCTTTCAAGCTTCAAACTACTGGAATCCATCAATGATGCCTAATACAAAGTGCATCATTCCGCCAGAGTGTGATGCCCTGGAGAATACAATGTATGTATGCAAATTATGAAATATAGAACACTTTCCCAACTCCGTGGTGTGGTGATGCTACACCTAAACTCTATAATGTGGTCACACTCCACCTACTGGCATAGTGCCAGGTTTGTTTCTCTGCTTGAAGAGGGCAATCACCCTGAAGATGTCTCCAGTCTTCTGGTCTTTCTGTTTGGTTTATTTTACAACTAAGTTTTAGCTTGAGCTTTATTTATTTAGTTCTCGATACTCTGCATTAGGAAAGGGTCTTTTTTAAATAAAAATGCAATTAATAGCAGTTTCTCCAGTTCCCAATTGTTTCCTAGGAACCAGAGAAGGCTGCTTTGAAATGGGGTTCCCATCTGAGGGAACCACCCTCATTTTGTAGCAAAAAAGTTAAACCACATTAGTTTTTCATTTAAATTTTAGCAGTTTTAAGTGTTTCTTTCTAGATAATTTTAATTTTACCACTTCTGTGACTAGGAACTGAATAGCTTAAACAGTAGGCTCTGTCAGTGTCTGGCATGACTAATAACCTTAAAATGAAAACAGGGCCACAGGTTTTAAAAATTGCACTTCTTGTTTTCAACTCCTGGCAATGTCAGACTGCCATGAGCTTTGTTTAAAGTGCCCAGGGCCAGATCACAGTTTTAAAAACTTGTGAACTTTGCAAAACATAGAAACATTAAATTTGTCGGCAGATAAAGACTGCTTGAGCCCACCCAGTCCGCCCATTTTGTCCTTGCCGAACACAGTCACTGCAAACCGTACCTCTGGCTACTCCCCCCCACCTTCTACCAAGGTTTTTTTGTGCTTATCCCATGCTTGCTTGAAGCCCTTTACTATTTTCACCCCACCACCTCTGCTGTAAGACTGTTCTAGGCGTCCACCACTCTTTCAGTGAAGAAATACTGTGCTTCCTCACATCCCTCCTAAATTCCCCACAGCTTCATTGCATGTCCCTTGTTCTCGTGCATTTTATTTAATTTTTTTTAAGTTCATAACTACTGGATAAGTTCTATGAGGTAATAATCTCATTTATAGCACATCCCATGTCAATTCAACAATATCGACATGCACCTTCTCTTGTGAAAAATGCTCCCCTCCTGTACCTAATTTACCCCCCTGAGGTACTTATAGATCTGTGTTATGTCCCACATTTCCCTCCTCTCTTCAAGAATGTGCATATTGAAATCCATCAGTCTCTCCTCATAGGGCTTATGATGCAGCCCCTGCACCATTTGAATTGCCCTCTTTTGGACAGCCCCCAACCCCCGCCATCTATTGTTCCTGAGATGTGGTCTTCAGAACGGGATGCAGTGCTACAGGTGAAGTCTCACCAACAATCGATACAGTGGTAACATCACTTTTCTCCTACTGGTGATTCCCATGCCCATGCACCCCAGCATCCCACTGGCCCTGCCTCCTGCCTTGTTGCACAGCTATAACCCCAAGGTCCCTTTCCTGTTTAGTGGCTGTTAATACTTCTTCCTCTACTTTATACACTGCCACTGTGTTTCTGTGCCCTAGGTGAATGATTTTGCCCTTTTTTTTTGCATTGAAACTCGGCTGCCATATCCTCTACCGCTGTTTGTGTTTTCTCTGGTCTCTGCTGATTCTCTTCACCCCCTCCAGAGTAGTTACCCTATTGCAGATTTTATTGTCATTTGCAAAGAGGCATACTTTCCCCTTCCATCATTTCTGCAATGTCACTTATGATAACATGGAAGAATAGTGGTATCAGTACTGAGCCCTGAGGTATCCCATTGGCCACTCTCTTCTCATTAGAGTGAGAGCTGTTTACCAACACTCTGTATCACCCATCCATCAGCTCTGTACTCAGTTTGCCACCTTGTGCCCCACCCCCAAACTGCCCTGTTTCCTTATAAGCCTCCTATGTGGTACAGTGTCGAAGGCCTTGCTGAAGTCTAAGTAGGCCATGTCCACCATCCCACCCTGATCTATTTGCCCAGTCGAAGAAATTGATCTGGTTCAAATGACATGACCCCCCCCCATGAATCTGTGCAGCCTCAGGTCTTGTAAACCACTGGATTCAAGATACTCCACTAGCCTTTCTTTTAATAGTGTCTCTATTAACTCCTCCACCACTGGTGTTAGACTGACCAGCCTGTAGTTGCCAGCCTCCTCCCAGCTGCAGCTTTTATGAAGCGGGACTACATCTGCCCTCCTCCGGTTCTCTGGAACCACTCCGTCTTCCAGTGAGTTTTGAATAGGACTTTCAGAGGTGCAGCCATTACCTCCCTGTGCGCCCTCAGTATCCTAGGATGTGTACCCCATTCGGCCCCATAGCCTTATCCATTTTCAGATTTGCAAGTTCTCTCAGGACTCTTTCCTCTGTGAATGGACTTGTGTCCACCTCCGTCCCTCCAGTGTTTTTGCTGCTTTTCTGTGGCCCATCCCCCTCTTCCTCCACTGTGAAGACTGAACAGAAGTATCTGTTCAGGATATCTGTTTTTTCCTGATCCTCTTCTGCACAGTCTCCCCCTGCCCTAACCTCACAGTCCCTCCCCTTGTCTTTCTGTTTTTGCCAATGTATCTGAAAATGGTCTTGTTCCCTTTAGCTACCCCTATGGCTATCCTTTCCTCAGTTTGTGCCTTTGCATCCCTCACCACCTTCCTTCTTCTGTTCCTGGTACACTACCCTATCTGCTTCCTTCTACACCTCCCAGTACCTCCTTAATGCCATGCCTTTAGCCTTTACCTTCACAGCCACTTCCCTTGAGAATCTTAGTGGTCTCTTTTTCCTCCAAAGTTTTACCCTAAAATACAAAAGAAAAGGGCTTTCAAAAGAGAAGAACTTATGACTTCTCAGTCTGCCTCTATATCACCAACGCGCAATAAAGGCTCAGAGGGCGCTCTCAATTATGGCAGAAAGCACACATCAGAAGGTTCTTCTCATAAGCAGCAGTCCCTGTCAAAGGGGACAGACAAAAATGATAAAGTTGCCCAGCCATCAGACAAGCATGGTAAAGATGGTAAAGATTCCAGGGTGTCCGAAAGGGGAACACTAACTTCAGTGATGGCAAAAAAACAAATAAAAGAGCCTCAGTGCCTGCCAAGAAAAAGCAAAAAGAAAACATGCCCCTAGTACTCAACCTGCAAAGGATAAGAAGCAGGAAGTGGAGCTGAGGCAAATGCCTTCAACAGAGGACATGACAAAAATGTGGCAGTTTTTCCAAGCCTTCCGTGCCATGAAACATTTAATGAATATGCCTGCCCCCCTCCCCAGGCTCTGGTTCCAACTCAGCAGCCTGTCCTGGAGAAGGAAGTTTATTATGAAGAGGAGGAGAAGGGTTAACCTATAGAGCCCGATGGCTCTCCCAAACAGCAGTTTCATTCCCCTCCCAGGGTTAATGAGGATTATTCTTCTTACACCTCATTTATTGGACATATGGTGGCCACCCTCAGCATCCCCTCTCATAAAACAGAGGAAGATGATGAGGAAGTGAAATTCAAACACCATGAAGCCTTGCTATTATTAGGACTTATGCAGTTAGCCTCTGGCTCTGAACTGCCCCAGAGAGGAAACAGTTAACTCCAGAGTAATCTGGAGTTCCACAGCGCGAGGGCGCTGTTCAAAGCTCTATATGGCCAGTTTCAAATGAAACTGCCAGATTCTTTACTCCGCTTTCACTGAACAGTCGCTCCGGAGATCAGCTCCTTCAGCTTGGTTCATTTCATGGGTTTATTCGGTTCGTTTGAACCGGCAAAAGTGTTTATTTTACCGTGTTTTCGGTCAAAAGCTCTATCTGGTAAATCGTAAGTACAAGTATTTAAGTCTGTGTGGAAATTCATTAATGGTTCAGTCTGAACCGATCGGTTTGCTTTAAATAACGATTTTATTCATTGAATGGGCTTTTAGAAGTGCGGTTCCCAGTTCTTATCGGTTCTAAAAACCTTGGATTAATCTTGTTTTCAAATACCCGTACACGGTTAGGAACTGATAAGGGTGTCTTCTCTGCACGGCCGCTTTAAAGGGAAAGTTTTTGGTTAGGGCTGGCATTATGTCTGAGAAACCCAAAAGAAAACCGGCCCACTGGGTTTCAACACTGTGATGTCTGTGGGAAGCCTTTGCCAAGGCTGACCCACACACCACTTGTGTCTATTGTCTGGGGGCTGACCACCTCCTGTCAGACTGCCAGGTGTGTAAAAATTTCCCTGCAGCCACCCTGGAAAAGAGATTGGGCCGGCTCAGGGAACGAGAGGCCAAAAAGTCCGCTGACCCGGATGGTCAGCCCGGTCCAGCACCCACTGGACCAGAGGGAGTGCCCTCTGACCAGGGCGAGACTTCCTCAGGCAAAAGAAAGGCTGGGTCAGAGGAACCAGTCCCAGTAAGAAAGACAAAGAAATCAGCTGGTCTGGAGTCCAAAATTGTCTCTCCAACTGCCGCAGAGATAGCAAAAGCCATACAGATTGTTCAGTCTTTGTCTCAGGGACTTGTCGAACCCCCTACAGTTGGAAAAAGGGTGGCTCTTTCAGGTCCAGTGGTTCGGGATTATGATGTTGAGGATTTTTATGAACCACAGGAGGGGGAGGAGGAATTTCATCAGTGTATTTGTGACTGGGAAGGTCTGGACGTGCCCATTGAGCAGGACATTTCTCCAGACAGACCCTTAGAATCTCCCCCTTTGCTGTCTGAGTCCCCTTCTCATTTTAGGTTTTATAAAAAGGTGGCAGAAACCCTCCAGCTCCCTTTAGAGGAGGCTGTGGATGAGCAAGAGGAGCCTGATTATGTAGAAATGATGGATATTCCAGAGTCTAGAAGGTTGTCTATTCCTTTGCATAAGTCATTTAGGAAGCAAACAACAAAGATTTTAAAAATCCTCATTCTGTTCCTCCTGTAGATAAAAATGGACAGAAGGTATACTTTATCAGGCCCTGATGCAGACTTCCTCACTGAGCAGTGTAGTCATGTAGGTGTTGTTCAAGCTGCAGCCTGTGACAAGGCTAATATTCCTCTGGCCTCACATCCTCCTGATAAGGATTCCAGGAAGATTGATGCCATGGCAAAAACAATATATGGCAGCTTTTGGGACTCAGGCAGGCTAATTATATGGCTTATGTGGCTAGATATCAGAAATCTAGATGGGACACTATATTGCAGTTAGCCAAGCAGGCCCAGGGCCAGCTGGCTAGTGAGTTGGAACAAGTGGCTGCTGATGGCATTGAAGCCTCTAAAGTTCAATTTCATACTGCTGTTGATGTTAATGATGTTTCTCTAGGGTCATGGCCACTTCTGTAGCTCTCCTCAGAGGTGGCATGGCTCAGATGCACTAATCTGTCCCAAGATACTCAGTCAAAGGCTATAGATTTTCCTGTAGTAGGAAATTCTCTGTTTGGGGATCAAACAGAAAATTACATGAAAAAGATGGATGAATACAGAACTACCTACAAAAGTGCCCAAGCTAAGGAGAGGCATGCCACTCCACAAAGGCATGCCCCCAGGGGTAGGGGCAGGCCTTACCACAGGCCTTTTTATCAAGTTCAAGCCTCTTCAGCCTTTGCACAGAGGGTTTTTTTCAGAGGCAGAGGTAGACGGGGCACAGGCAGACCGTCTCCTCTCCTCAGCCTAAAGCTGCTGCCTAGCCAGGCACCCTGACGGGGTGCCCAGGGCCGATCTCCCACCGTGGGGGTGGCTGGTTTATTTCAGCCAGAACTGGCTGTCCATAACCGGACAAATGGGTTCTGAGGTGGTAAGCCAAGGTCTGGTTCTCAGTTTCAAACAGTTTCCAAAGATGAGAGCCAGACATTTTCCACCTGCAAATCCTTCAGAAGCCTTGCTTTGGAAGCAGAGGTTTCTTCTCTTCTACGCTGCAAAGCAGTGGAAAGGGTCTTCCTGCCATCAGGGCAAGGCTGTATCGAGATATTTCCTACCCCAAAAAGACAGGAGAATGGCGGCCATCCTAGATTTAAGATTCCTGAACAAGCATCTTTTGAAACCAAAGTTCAAAATGTTAACTCTGGCAATGTTTTTGCCTTCCTAAGGCCAGGGACTGGCTAGCTTCCCTGGACCTCAAGGACTCATTTTCATATCTTGATCAGGCCTTCTCACCGAAAGTACCTCAGGTTCAAACTACCTCTGGCCACTACCAGTTCAGAGCAATGCCCTTGGCCTTAGCTGTGCTCCAAGGGTTTTCACAAATGTCTAGCTGTGGTAGTGGCTCATTTAAGAAGGCAAGGGGTTGCGGTGTTTCCTACCTGGACAACTGGCTCATAGTAGGTCAGTCTCCAGATCAGGTAAAATCCCATTTGCAAGTCACCCAGCAGCTTCTCACTTCCTGGGATTCCTGTTGAATTTTCCAAAGTCAGTTCTGGAACCAGTTCAGGTACTAACTTTCATAGGTGCAGAATTGAACACAAAGTCAGCCAGGGCATTTCTTCCCTCGGAAAGAGTGGACAGACTCATTGCCCTGGCATCCTCCTTACCTCTGGGTCTCTCGACCAGCAAGGCACTTCTGCAACTCCTAGGGCACATGAAAGCTTCCACAGCTGTCGTGCAGGGAGCAAGATTTCAGATGAGGGACATCCAGTTCCACTTGAGGTCCTACTGGTCTCAAAGGAAGGACCCCTTACCAAATTAGTCCCAGTGACCAAAACCTGATCCTGGCCCTTCAGTGGTGGCAGGATCAAAGCAATTTAATTCAGGGGTTCCCTTCTACCTGCTTCTTCATTCCCTCACCTCACCACGGATGCCTCCCTGTTAGGTGGGGCTCACTTGGGCGACCTTTCCACTCAGGAGTGTGGTCCCCTCAGGAATCTCTGCTCCACATCAATCTCTTGGAACTCAGAGCTGTTCTCTTAGCTCTCCAGGCTTTTTCAGCTACTGTCCAGAACAAGGTAGTTCAAGTCAGGACAGACAACACCACAACAATGTGGTACATCAACAAGGCAAGTACTGGTCTTCAGCCTTGTGCAAAGCAATGAAGTTGTGGTCTCTGGCTTACTCCCTGAACACCTCCCTGATAGCGGTTCACCTTCCAGGGAAGGATGGATGCCCTCAGCAGGATTTCTCAGGGCCATCACGAATGGGCCCTGAATCCTCTGGTGCTGGGGTCAGTCTTTGCCAGATGGGGCACCCCTCAGATAGATCTTTTCGCAGCCCCAGACAACCACCAACTTCCTCTGTTTTGTTGCAGACCTCCAGTGCTGGGATCAGTCCCCCTGGATGCCTTTCAGTTGGATTGGAAGGAAGTTCTTGTATGCCTTTCCCTTCCTCTCCTATTCAGGGTACTAGTAAAAATCAGAACTCAGCCCTGCAAAGTGATTCTGATTGCTCCAGACTGGGCCAGACAGCCCTGGTACCCTCTTTCTCCTGTCCTCATATTCCACCTCCCCTGAGCTTGCCCAGGACCCACGACCTGCTGACCTGTGCACAGGGGAGAGTGTGGTATCCGACCTCAGTTCTCTCCACCTCAAGGCCTGGTTCTTGAGGAGCTAGAATTTGCTGATTTACACCTTTCTCAAGGTGTCCTGGATATTTTAAAGGCTTCTAGGAAGCCTTCCACTAGGGCCACTTACAAGTCTAAGTGGAAGAGGTTTTCTTTCTGGTGTTCTGAGAAACAAATTGTACCAAAATCTGCTGACTTGGCCATTTTATTGGACTATTTGGTCCATCTAAATTCCCTAGGCCTCAAACAGCTACCTTGAAGGTTCATCTGGCAGCTGTTTCTGTTTTTGTATCTGCAGGAAACCTGTCTTCTCCTCTCACCCTGTGTTTTCCAAGTTTTTAAGGGGTTACTTCACAGTAACCTCCCTTTGGGAACCAGCTCCTGCCTGGGACCTGAATGTTTGCATTGCTCAGCTAATGCAATCCCCTTTGAGCCTCTGTCTTGGCAGATCTCAAGTTTTTAACTTGGAAGACTGTTTTTCTAGTGGCTATCACTTGCTAGACGTATAATGAATTAAGCTCTTGTCAGTGGAAAAGGATTTTATTTTTTCACAGAGATAAGGTAGTCCTCAGGACTAACAGAAAGTTTTTACCTAAAGTGGTTTCAGATTTTCATCTCAACCAATCCATCTCTCTTCCAGTATTTTTCACTGAGCATTCCTCCTCAGGGGAGAGGAGATTGCACAGTCTAGACGTCAGAAGAGCCCTAAGCTACTATTTGGAACGCACCAAGGGTCACAGGTTCGAATCCCTCCAACTCTTCCTTACCTATGGAGAAGTTGGCAAAGGGAGACCTGCCACTAAGAGGACAATTGCAAGGTGGATTGTCTCTTGTATCCAGTTCTGTTACCAAAACTAGGTAGAGAACCTCCTCAGGACTGAGGGCTCATTCTACCAGGGGTACAGCTGCATCTCTAGCGGCTGCTAGAGATATTCCCATTTTGGAAATTTGCCGAGCTGCTACCTGGAAAACAGTCCACACCTTTACCAAGCATTATTCCCTGGATGTCCAGTCCAGGAGAGATGCTCGTTTTGGCACAGCTGTGCTTCAGAGCCTATTCCCTAAGTAGGTTCTGGCCCTCCTCCATGGAGGTACTGCTGTATAATCTGCATAAATCCTAATAATAGCAAGACTTCATGGTGTTTGAAGAAAAAATTACTCACCTTAGTAATTGCTTTTCTTCTCATGGAGTCTTGCTATATTAGGACAACCCCCCCTCCTACCCCTCTCAGAATTCCTACTTGGGTACGGGGTTGGCAAATTAGTGCAAGCACTGTGTCATGCCATGTTAGTCTCTCTAGTCCCCCTTGTTTCATTTGGGTTAGGAACTAGGTAATTCTGTTTTTGTTATAGATGGCCCTCCTCGACTTGAGTTTTTGGGAGAGGGGCCTATTAGTGCTTGTCAGGGATGATTCTAACAATAATATGTAACATTGTTATTATTCTGTGATTGTTGTTGTGTTTTGTTGTTCTACTACTGGTAGGTAGCCAATGGCTAGTGTAGAGTTTTTCCACACAGACTTGCTATGTTAGTTTAGTCAGAAGAACCTGGCAGTTTCATTTGAAACTGGCCAGATAGAGCTTTGAACAGCGCCCTTGCGCTGTGGAACTCCAGATTACTCTGGAGTTAACTGTTTCCTCTCCGGGGCAGTTCAGAGCCAGAGGCTAACTGCATAAGTCCTAATATATCAAGACTCCATGAGAAGAAAAACAATTACTAAGGTGAGTAATTTTTTCTTCATGTATATGGTGTGACTAGACCCTATGAGAAGGCTGCTAGTTCCAGTACATAAATCCCTTAGAAAAGTCACATCTAAGGTCATGTCAGCACCATACTCTGCAGCTGGCATTGATGAAAAGACTGAGAAAAGTATCAGGTGGACAGATGGGGGTAGTGTGTCGTAAGCCTATCCTGGCCACAAATGAGTGGTACAAGCAGCAGCTTGTGAGAGGGCTAAGATGCCTCCAGACAAGGACTTCAAAAATGTGGACACTATGTCCAAAATGTGCATACGGCTGCTTCACTACAACTAAGATGGGCAGCTTATGTGGACTATAGAGCTCAGTATCAGAATGCCCTGTGAAATGCAATGCTGGCATTGAGTGAGAAGGTGGATGGTGAGGTGGCACAGGATCTTGCTACAACTGCAAAATCAGCCCTAGATGTCATAAAATGCCAATTCCAGATGGCTGTAGATGCCATTGGTTCAACATAAAGGGTCCTGACACATGTAGTGTTCTTGAGGAGGTTTGCCTGACTAAGGACCACATTCCTTACCCAGGGTACTGATGCAAAAGCCATTGATTTCCCTTTTGAGGGAAACTGTTTGGTGACAAAACTGAGGTATACATGAAAAGAGTGGACGAGCTCAGATCCATTTACAAAAATCTGATGGAAAAAGAAAAGGCCTTCACCTCCTACAGGCCTTATGGAAGGGGTGACAGGGGCATAGGTTACTTCCCCAAACCCTACACCAGCTACAAGTACTGTACCAGCCATGGAGTAGGGAAATTATAGGGGTAGGGCAAATGGGGCACAAGGCATGCTGCAGCACCAGCCCCTAAGCCACAGTCAAAAAAAGACTCTGACAGTTGTGCCCAGATCGCCAACCAGCCATTGGCAATTGGGGGAAGCCTGACCTACTACTTCCAGGAAAGGGAAAAATCACCACAGACAAGTGGGTCCTGGAAGTAGTGAGAAAAGGATTATCTGTGCAATTCTGGAAGTTCCCCAATTTGCAGAGACCAAAAAACTCTCCAGCTCACTCCCCAGCAAACAAATTCTATTGGAACTGGAGGTAAAGAAATTACTGCAAGCAACGACAATAGAAAAGGTCCCTATAGCAGAATGGGTCCAGGGCCTCTTCTCAAGATACTTCCTAACCCACAAAAAGATGAAGATTGGCAACCCATTCTAGGTTTAAGATACCTAAACACACATATCAAGAAAGAACAAGCATTTGTCAATGCCGGATGTTTGCCACTGGTATAGCATCCCGGGGGTAATAGATGCATTGTGGTGCACTGTGTGGGTTATGTATTACCAAAGTTAGGAGGCTGCATTTGTAAATTTGAACACAGGCTCATAACTTTGTTATGTTGTAATATTTTTGTCCCAACTTGTTAACATTGCCTTCTTATGACCCTGCCTCATGAAGAAGTGAAGAGAAAATGTTCAACTCCAGTCTGAAAGATGATTTCACGCAGGGACTATGAAATCATTCAGGTTACAAAAACACATTTTGGGCAGGATTTGAAAAATGACAGCCATCACATTCATGAGGTGCTGTAAGGAAATGGCTATGTTGTAAATTTGGGGTAAGAGTATTGAAAATTACCAAAGTTAAGAACCTGGGTTCTCAAAATTCAACATAGACTAATAAATTAGTTATTTTTTTTAAATATTTTTACACCAAATTTTCAACATAGTCTTTTTATGACCATGCCTCATGAAGAAGGGCAGAGAAATTTTTTCAGTTCCTGTCTGACAGGTGATTTCATGCAGGGACTGCAAAATCACCTTCCGGGATATAAAACATATTTTGGCCAGGAGTTGAAAAATGACTGCTGTCACATACATGAAGTGCTGTAAAGAAATGGCTATGTTGAAAATGTGGGGTAAAAATATTGAAAATTATGGTCCGGCCCGGTGGCACTGAGGGCTGAGGCGCTGGCGCCTTACCTCGTACCACGCCGGCGACCCGTGTTCTGGAACGAGCACGGGTTGCTGGGGGTCAGCTGGAGCAGAGAAGGATAGAGCACCCGACGGCGGCTCTCCTTATCCAGGGGGGTTAACTGCAGGCTCCCGCTGCAACGCCCCCATCTAGGGGAGCCTGGGTGAATGGCGCGGTATGGTGGAGAGCAGTAAGGACACTGGGTGGATGTCGACAGAGGGGCAGAGCAGGAGGTACGTCTCAGCGTGCCTCCTAGCTCATAGCCCCTCATTGCACGCCGACTTCGGGGGAAGGAAAACAAAAACAGAAAAACACATCGGTCCCTCCTAGGTGACGACACCTCCCTGTGGGACATCTCTGGGCTCTTCGAGGCAGACTCCGATGTGCCAGCTCTACGCACACAAGTATGTTGGTTTGGAGAGGTAAGTTAGGGGTATCCTTCTCCACTTCCTCCCCGGGGTATACCGGGATGTCTTAGAGAGGTGTAGCCAGAGCACTCTAGGGCAGACCATGATGGGATTTGGAGGGTCTGCAGACAGAGGATGTCTGAAAGAGTAGAGGGAGGAGGCAGATTAGGTGCATAAATACAGGTTAAAAAAAAAATATTGAAAATTACCATACTTACGAGCCTGCATTTACAAAATTCAATGTAGCCTCATACCTTTGTGGGTTTTTTTTAATATTTTTACACCAAATTTTAAACATAACCTTCTTATGACCCTGCCTCATGAACAAGGGCACATAAAATGTGTAACTTCTGCCGAAAAGGGACCGCAATATCACCTTTTGGGATGTAAAAAAACATTTTGGCCAGGATTTGAAAAATGACAGCTGTCACATTCATGAGGCATTGTAAAGAAATGGCTATGTTGTAAATTTGGGATAAAAATATTGAAAATTACCAAAGTTACAAGCCTGTGTTAGCAAAACTCAATGTACTCATAACTCTGTTGCTTTTTAATATATTTACACCAATTTTTCAGCATAGCCTTCTAATATCCCATCTCATAAACAAGAGCAGAGAAAATGGTCAATTCCTGTCTGAAAGATTTTGCGCAGAGACCACTAAATCACCTTTCGGGACAGATTTGCCTAATGTCAGTACAGTTGTTCATAAGGTGGGGTCCCAAAAAAAGGCATGTTGAAAATTTGGGCCAACAATGTGGCCAACTTATGCCCCTTAAACCCCCATTGAAATACATTGAACCACATACCTGTTTCTTTAGTTCACAGTCTGGCTTTCAACAGTGAAGATGTGTCTGCAGTCCACAGAAGATGATCACATTGGACCCTGGTGGGTAAGTAAGGACTTCAGAGGGTGTGGGGTGGTGGGTGCTGAGTGGGAGGGTCAGGTTGGGAGACAGTAACAGCTGCAAAAGACATTGATGGATGTTTTTCTTTTCTATTAAAAAAAAAAAAAAGCATTTGTCAATGCAGAAAGTTCACCATTGGTACTGCAATTGTGCATGCAGTGTTTTGCTATTGTACATACAGTGTTTGTTATGTATGCATGCATACCGAAATTGCAACGAATGGGCATAACTTTGTAATTTTTTCATATTTTGACCCCAAATGTTGAACACAGTTTTCTTATCACACCACTTCATGAACCCCCAGGTGAAAATTTTTAAATCTGTAGGAAAACGGCATTCTGCGCCACAGGTACGAAAACACGTTTTGGGCAGGATGTGAAAAATGACACCTGTGCTGTTCATGAGCTGGTGTGATACAATGGCTATACTGAAAATTTGGAGTGAAAATATTGAACATGACCAAAGTTACGCATGTGCGTAGAAAATTTAGAACGACCGTGTGTAACTTGGCCATTTTTAGAAGTTTTTTGACCAAATTTTCAACATGGCCTTTTTGGGACCCCATCTCATGAAGAGTGCCACTGTCATTTCGTTCATTGGTCCCAAAAGGTAATTTCGCAACCATAGGTGCAAAAAAACATTTCAGGCAGGATGTGAAGAATGACAGCTGTACTGTTCATTGGGGGGGGGATGAAAAAATAGCAATGCCTGGCCAGCCTGGTGGCACTGAAGGTTGAGGCACTGGATGCCACACCTTGCGCCGTGCCGGCGACTCGGGTTCGGGAATGACCTCAGGTCGTTGGGGGTGCCACCACGGGGGGGAAGGGATGGAGCAGGATCAACCAACTTAACATCAGCTCTCTCTCCTGGTGGTTGTCGCCTCCCATAGTTCCACTGGCACTGGGTGGAGGTCTGGCAGTGCAGGCAGGAGGGGCGGCAAGTCAGGAGGGTGCCTCTGAACACGGCCTGTGTGTGCATTCCTGGGGAAGAGGGTGGACAAAAATGGGGAAAAACATTGGATAAAAACACATTAGAAAAAAATAGCAATATTGTGAATTTGGAGTGAAAATATTAAGAATTGCCGAAGTTACGAGCGTGCGTAGAAAGATTTCAATGACTGCTCGGAACTCAGGCATTAATTGGTGTTTTTGCACTAAATTTTCTACATGGGCTTTTTGGGACCCCACCTCATGAACACTGACACTGTCATTTTGTTACTCGGTCCCAAAAGGTGATTCTGTGCAGCGACTGAGAAATCACCTTCCGGCACTGAGTAACAAAATGATAGGGCCAGTCTTCATGAGGTGGGGTCCCAAAAACCCCATGTTGAAAATTTGGTGCACAAATGTTGAAAAATGGCAGAGATATCAACATAAGTTGAAAATGCCATTAATAGCCATTATATGGCATTTACCTTGATTCTTCAATTCGCGGTTTGGCTTTGAAGAGTGCAGACGTGTCTGGTCCACAGAAGATGAATGCCGCTGACCTCAGATGGTAAGTATAGGGGTGGGGGGAGGGGTGGGTTGCTAGTGGAAGGGTTGGTATGGGAGAGAGGATGGGGAGATGACGAAGGACCGTTTTCTTTTACAGGCTTAAAAAAGATGGGGGGTCAGTTTTATTTTTCTTTTTTTGCAGGGTCTAAAAATGTTTATTACGGGGCACTTGGAGTGGGCTCACCAGTGTCCCATGGGGGGCAGATAATGCCGACCTGGGGATGGGCACCCCGATGTTGGCAAACGTAAAAAATGTTTGAACGTGCTGGGGGGGCATTCAACACCATGGGTGAACATCCCAGTGTCGGAAAGAAAACATTAAAAAAAATTTAAGTACTTCAGGACACTGGGGTTGGTCTCCCTGGTGTCTCACACTTCGGGGGAGGGAGTACATGCCTACACGGGGATTGGGCACCCCGATGACAGCAAACAGTATTTGCAGTGGGCGTTGGAAGGGGCATCCAACACCATAGGTGAGCATCCCAGTGTCAGAAACAATGAAAAAAAATTAAGAATTTCAGGACACTGGGAATGGGCTCCCAGTGTCCCACAGTACTGGGAAGACAATAAAGCATGCAGGCAAGGGCAGAGCATTCCCCAAGGGAAGAAATGATTGAGGAGCTGCACCGCGGCTACAGATGAGCTGTATAATGGTGGGGGGGCAGCACAAAAGCAAGCAAGGCGAGCATTTGGATATCACCGATCAGCTGTTTGCTGGGCAGTGTTCGTCTCGCACATCAAAGCAAAAGCTGCCATATGATTGGTGCGGCTTTTTCTTCACAAGTAGAGGACACTTCTGCCCATGGAAAAAAAACAGCATCATAACTAGCCTGCCTGATGATTGGTGTGGCACTGTCAAGCCCCTTGCAGTGCACTCTGCGTTGGACAGACAGTGTCACACCCCTCAAAAGACACTTGTAGCAAGAAGATTGCTGTATGAGCGAGCATGGTGGACTTAAAAAAGGATGGATGACTCTGGATTGTGACACTGGGGGACTGGGCACCCCCAGTGTCAATGTTATGTTTTTTTGGGGGTGTGGGATGGTGGGTGCTGAGAGGAAGGGTCAGTTGGATGGGATAAAGAAAATTGTAAAAAAAAAAAAAATGGCACATGGAGATGTGACCGCACATGCACAGTACTTGACTGGGGGTTAAAAAACAAAACTAAAGGACAGATGATTCTGGATCACGACACTGGGGGATTGGGCACTTCGCAGTGTCACTGTTATGTTTGTTGGGGGGTGCTGAGAGGGAGGTTCAGGTGGGTGGGATAAATAAAAATAAAAAAGAGGCACACAGAGATGTGATCGTGCATGCAGGGTACTCAACTGGTGGGTTCACATACAGCTGGCGAACACTGGGGACTGGGCACCCCAGTGTCACTGTTATGTTTGTGGGGTGTGCTAAGAGGGAGGGTCGGTGGGCAGGAGACAGAAAAATAAAACCTGATCCATGAAGATGTAACTGCGCATGTGCAGGAGTGCGGTTTACTCTTATAGCTGGCAGACATTTCACTCATGTCAGGCTGACTTTGACAGATCGCCTTGGTTTGCTGGGCGGCGCAGATCAAAGGGGATTGCTGATCCCTGATTGGATCAGCTATTTCTTTTCAAGTTCATGCCATCTCCTCCCAACAAGCCAAAACTCTGTCATACTAAGCCTTGCTGATGATTGGTGTGACACTGACTCGCCCCTAAAACACTGCTCTACATTGGAAGAACAGTGTCACATCCATCCTGCAATAAGTTTGTTTGTGCCTGTGCACATGGAGAGCATAGCACTTCAGGATGGTAACACTGGGCACAGTAATCCCATCCCTCCAGTTAGGGGATTGGCTAGGGTCACTGAATCAGGAGGATGCCTATTGCTGCTTTCCAGTCAGACCCAGCCACATAAATTATCTTAGGTTCAGGCTGGGAAACTGTCAGTACCAGTTTGCAGCCATATGGCCCCACCATAGCACCAAGAGTGTTCGCAAAGTGCTTAGCTGTGGTGGCAGCTCACCAAGGAAGGCAAGGAGTAGTAGTTTTTCCCCTTATTGGACTACTGGCTAGTTTTAGGGAAAACAAGACATGAAACAGTGTGCTCTATCCAGCTGGTAACAGACACTTTGGAAAACCTGGGGTTCCTGATAAATCTACAGAAGTTCAAGACAACCAGTACAGATCCTGGACTTTATTGGAGCCATGTTCTGTATTCCATAATTTACATACATTCTATTCTCCAGGGCATCACATTCTGGCGGGATGTTGCACTTTGTATTATCTCAGTGATGGATCCCAAAGAAGAAACAAAATAACTACAGTAAGTAATTTTTCTTAGATGACTGGATATAAGGACAGGCAACATATATGTAACCCCTAGGTGGCGCTATCGAAAGGGCTACTACCTCAGCCTGCTTGGCCAGGAGCAGGTTAAGGGGCCTGAGTTTGGAAACGGGTGCCTCCACCCGGAGGTCAGGGTTGGTAGTTCAAGTTCTAGTTTATTGCAGGAAGGCTCCATTGAGCAAGCTCATTCACAAGGAGGTCCTGAAGCATGTACACAGACAGAAGAAGCCAGAAGGGGAAGGAAACATATTCAATTCAGTGCTTTACAGTAACTGGTAATTGCTATTTTTCTTTTAAACTTAGATTGTGGGCTTTTAGTAACACTGTACTTTCTTTGTTGTCTTTACTTAGAAATGTTTTTGGGCTGTTGAAAATTTAAACCGTAGTGGTGGTGTATTTCTTTGCTGTCTTTAATTGCTGCAAATTTTCGGCCCCCTCCCTCCCTTTCCCCCAACTCTTAATTATATGCCCTGTTAAATCTGATTGACAGGAGCTAAACACAGGGTATAGTAAGGGTGTGGAATAGAGGGCATAAGGGGAAGAAGCCCACCTCAGCACGACAAGTGTTTTGACTCATTTATTTATTTATTGGTTTATTTTCTTTTTTAAAAAGAAAAGTATCTGAGGATCAGTGGCAGGATTTTAGGACAGTAAATTAATAAAAAGGGAACTAGGAGAGCTCAGTAGCATACAAGTAGTGGAATAGCAGTATAATGGGAGTGGTGCAATGCAGTGGCTGTGGGCAGCCATATTCAGGCAGACCTTCTGGACACTGAGGTGCTGCCCTATCTGCATGCATCTCTCTGGACTGCAGGATGAGGTAGCCAGACTCAGAGCGGAAGTAAACTGGGTCAGGAGTACCATCACCCTATCCAGAGACCACGCAGTCCAATGCAACTGCCTCAAAGGATGCCGAATGAGGAGCACTTGGATGACAGTGGACTCAGGAGGTTAGAGCGGTCAGGCAGAGGCACATCCCAGATCCTATTCCACTAAGAACTCATATGCCACACTGGCAAATGGGGACAACCAAATAGAGGTACCCAGAGAAGTGGAAGGAAAGGATGTGAGGTTAGCCAAGGAGGTGACCTCAGCGGGAAAGCAGTGGACCCCAGAGGAGGAGGAAGCAATCCTGGTGGGGACTCCATCATAAGAGGGATCCAGCTAGGAACACAGGAGGGGAAGACAGGAGGTGAGGTGCCTACCAGGTGCCACAGCATGGAGGGATGGAAGGAAGATCCTGGGGATCACTGGAGCAAGACGGAGGGTGAGCTGGATGTCATTATCCACCTAGGTACTAATGACCTGGCAAATGGGGAGCCAAAGGAAGTTCAGGAAGAGTTAAGGAAATTGGGAGGGGTCTCAAGCAAGTAGCTACTTCCGTCACTTTCTCGGAAGTACTACCTGCGAGGCAAAGGGAGAGGCTGTAGGGGTGCATGCCAGAACTTTAACTCATGGTTGAAGAACTGGTGCTGTGAGGAAGGGTTTGGATTCATTGGTGACTGGGAACCCACCTGGAGGGATGGAGGTTTGTTCAAGCCTGACGGCCTGCATCCATCCTGGAGGAATCCACGCATCAGTGATAAGTTTAAATGCTACATTGACAAGCATTTAAACTAGCAAAGGGGGGTGGCAGGCCAGCAAGGAGGGTACCTACTTGCTCACCCCCAACAGCTAGCAGTGGAACCAGTGAACCAGAGGAGTGGCTATCTCTACAAAGCAGTGTGCAAAAGATGGAGATTAGCACCCAAGAGGTGGATAGGCAGAAAAGGGGCAAAATTCAGCAGAAGGGCAAACAGCAAGGAGAACCAGGGATAAAGGACAACCAAGGAAAGGGCTGGAGTAGAACAGCAAAACAGTCTAGGGAGGTCAAATCATGGAAAGCCATGTGTGGAAATGCCAGGAGCCTTAGCAACAAGATGGAAGATCTGGAGGCTGTCAAGGTGCAGTCAGACCTGGACATTGTGGCCATCACTGAAACCTGGTGTAATGATAACCACGACTGGGAGATGGCCATACCTGGCTACAATATATTCAGAAGAGACAGGGCAGGCAGGAAGGAGGAGGAGGCACTGTATGAAAAATGACATAAAGGCCACAGAGATCCAGGAGGAACAAAATGGGGGAGAGATACTGTGGGTTAAGCTGGAAAGGAAAATGGGGCCAGCCATCCGCACAGGTATGGTCTATAGACCACCAGCCCAGGAGGAAGAAACAGATAGGGAGCTGATGCTTGCCATCCAAGGGATGGCAAACAAGGGGGAGGTAGTACTGGTTGGAGACTTCAATATTCCAGACGTGGACTGGAGCATCCCAGCAGCAGCATCAACTAGGAGCAGATTTATCCTGGACTTCCTTCAGGGTGCCTTCCTCAAGCAACTGGTCATGGAACCAACTCGGCAGAAGGCAATACTGGACCTTGTGCTCACAAACAGGGACAGTGTGATAGGGGTAACAGTGGGGAGCACCTGGGGAACAGTGACCACCAGTCATTGTGGTTTGAAATCACAGAAAGAGCAGAACCAAACCACACAAAACACGATCCTGGATTTTAGGGGGCAGACTTTGGGAAAATGAGGAGATACTTGAAAGAGGCATTAAGGAGAATAGGGCAGGAATCAGGGGTTGAGGAACAGTGGGCAGTATTTAAAATGGGGATTACAAGAGCATCAGAATTATGCATTAAGCAGGTTAGCAAGAGGGAAAGGAAGAGGAGACCATTATGGTTTTCCAAAGAGGTAGCAAAGAAAGTGAAAGCCAAAAAGATTGCATTCAGGCAATACAAAAAGACACAGGCAGAAGGGGATAGGGAGAAGTATCAGGAGAAGCAAAGGGAGGCAGGGAGGTTAGTAAGGGAAGCCAAAGCTCAGACACAAGAACACATTGCAAAATCAGTGGGTAGAGGGAACAAAACCTTTTACAGGTACATAAGTGAAAAAAGAAAGGCAAAGGGAGGGATAGTGAGACTGAAGGGGGAGGATGGGGGCCGCGTGGAGGATGACAGCAGTAAAGCAGACTTATTGAACAGGTATTTCTGCTCAGTCTTTACTGAGGAAGAGGAGGGTAATGGGTCTGAAGGGAATACAAGGGGTGATAATGGTGCAGAAATGGACACAAGTCCCTTTACATGAGAAAGGGTCCTGAAGGAACTGGAAGTAATAAGAGTTGATAAAGCAATGGGGCCAGATGGGGTGCACCCCAGGGTCCTTAAAGAACTAAGAGAGGTGGTGGCTGAACCTCTGGCTATCCTGTTTAGCCGATCACTGGAAACAGGGGAGGTACCCAAAGACTGGAGGACAGCAGATGTAGTCCCCTTATACAAAAGTGGGAACAAAGAGGAAGTGGGGTACTACAGACCAGTCAGCCTCACCTCGGTAGTGGGGAAGATCACAGAAACACTACTGAAGGAGAGATTGGTGGAACATCTGGTTGTCAATGGACTACAGGACCCAAGGCAGCATGGTTTCACCAGGGGGAGGTAATGTCAGACCAACCTCATTGAATTTTTTTACTGGGTGACTAGGGAGGTGGATCAGGGAAGGGCAGTGGACATGGCCTATCTGGACTTCAGCAAGGCCTTTGACGCTGTGCCACATGGAAGACTGTTACACAAACTGGGGAATATGGGTGTGGGCAGGACAGTAGTGTGGTGGGTGAGGTAACTGACTGGGTGGCAGGACACAGAGGGTGGTGGTAAATGGCTGTCACTCCACAGAGGGAAGAGTGACCAGTGGGGTACCACAGGGATTAGTGCTGGGACCGTCCTATTCAACATCTTCATCAGTGACATCTGCGCAGGACCTAGAAGGCAGAATTTCACTGTTCGCTGATGACACAAAGCTCTGTAACAGAGTAGACACACCAGAGGGTGTAGACAGAATAAGAAGGGACCTGCAGAAACTTGAAGAATGCTCAGGGATTTGGCAGCTGAAATTCAATGCAAAGAAGTGCAAGATAATGCATATGGGGCACAACAACCCTGGCACAATATATCAGTTGGGGGGTGAGGATATAGCATGCACCAAGCAGGAAAGGGATCTTGGGGTTATCATCTCTGATGACCTCAAGGTAGGGAAACAGTGTGACAAGGCAGCAAGTAAAGCAAATAGGATGCTGGGATGCATAGGCAGGGCATCACCAGCAGGAAAAAGGAGGTCATAATTCCACTATACATGACACAAGTGAGGCCCCACCTGGAGTACAGTGTATGTTCCTGGAGACCTTACGACGTGAGGACATAGACAGGGTAGAGAAGGTTCAGAGGAGGGCAACAAAGATGGTGCATGGATTGCATCACAAGTCCTATGAGGACAGGTTGAAGGAACTGAACTTGTACTCTCTGGAGGAGAGGAGGGAGAGAGGGGATATGATAGAGACATACAAGTATCTTACAGGGAGGAACAGGGTGCAGGAATACACTATTTTTAAGCGAAAAAGATGTTCCAGGACTAGAGGGCATGGGATGAAGTTGGAGGGAGGACGATTCAGAGGAAACGTGAGGAAGAATTTCTTCACAGAACGGCTGGTGGACAAGTGGAACACCCTGCCAGAGGAAGTGGTGGGGGCTGAAACAATCACGGGATTTAAGAATGCATGGGATAGACATAAAGGAATTCTGGAGGTCAGGGGTAAGGGGCAACAGACTTCTAGGAAAACATAAACTGAACTTACAAGCTCAAATGGGCAGAGTGGGTGGGCCATAGGCCCTTATCTGCCGACTCTGTCTATGTATCTATGTACACAGTCAAAAAGATGTTAGATAATAAGGCAACACCAATTACAGGTATTCAAAGTGCACACACAGTTCAAGAAAGATGTTACATGGAAAGATACATCATTGTAGAAAAATGTACACTGAAGGAACATTTGGTTCATTGTGTGCAAGCAGTACAAGGTAGAGTTTATAAACTTAACACTGGTATATGCAAAAAAATATGCATAATATATCGAGCAAAGACAGGAAAGATAGGATATATAGGGTAGACAGGGTTGAGGGAGAGGGGGATGGTTAGCAAGAGTAAGGGGAGTAGTATATAGATAGGAAGCCAAAAGTGGGAAAGGGTAGAGGAGCAGGTATGGAAATCATGTAGTTTTAGTCACAGAATGCATTTTGCAAGCTAAGAAATTACAGTTAAGACTAGGACTAGTGCTAGTGGAGATGATAAGTATGGGGTACACATAAGGGTGGGAAGGGGCTTAATAACAGTTATAAATATATTTTATTTTGGATGCAATTAGCACTTTATAGAGGTTAACTGAGACAATGCTAGTTAATTTCAGTACGGATTAGAGTTGGTTCCATATAGTAGGTGGGGCATGCGCAATAGCTCGTTTGCCAAATGAGGTACGAGTCCTGGGTACATCAAGCAGAATGAAGTCTGATTTCCTGAGAGAATATGCACCGTGTGAAATGCAGATAAGAGATGTTAGGTAACTTGGCAGTTTATGCAGAAGCAACTTTAGGATCCAGAGACCAGCATGGAGCAGGCGTCTGGTGGTGAGAGATGTCCAGCCAACAGCTGCATACAGGTCACAATGGTGAGTACGGTAAGGGGAGTTGGTAATGAACCGTAATGCGCAGTGATAGAGGACATCCAGCTTGCTTAGGCTTGAGATTGTGGCGCAAGTATAAATTAAATCGCCGTAGTCAAGTAAGGGAAGGAATGTGGCCTGGACAAGCCTAGTTCAAGTCTCAAAGGGGGAAGAGACCTATTTCTAAAGAAGAATCCTAGCCTGGCTTTGATCCTCCTGGATAAGTCCTCGATGTGGTCATTAAGAAAGCTTATTGTCTGTCCAGATTCCCAGATACTTAAATTTGGTAACGACTTCCAAAGGTTCACTTAGAGAGGTAACAGTAAAGTCTTTCGGCAGGACAGGGGAGGTGCCAGAGGAGGTACTATGAGAGAAAATCAGTGCTTTAGTTTTCTTAGCATTAAGGAGAAGCTTGGCCTTTATTAGGTTATTTTCAGGCTGAGCAAAGTCAGCTTGTAGCACACCCCTAACTTCAGATAAAGTTGAGCCAGAGGTATACAATACAGTGTCGTCCACAAAGAAGTGCAGGTTGGAGCTAGTTATGTTGGAATCTAGGTCGTTAATATACAGAGAGAACAAGATAGGGCCCAGAATGGAGCCTTGGGGGACTCATCTGACAGTCAGCAGAGAGGCAGAGAATAGACCATCAGCTTTGACTTTCTGTGTTCTCCCTGTTAGATAACTGGTGAACCACTGGGTAGTGGAGGAAGTGGCACCTGAGTTAGTGAGTCAAGTGACTAAGAGGTTGTGGTCAACAGTGTCAAAAGCTTTACTAAGATCCAAGAAGACTGCACCAGTAATCTTCTTAGCATCTACAGCAGAGACCCAGTCATTAGTTACTTTAGCCAGTGCAGTAATTGTGCTGTGATTTGCCCGGAAACTGAATTGTGCTAGGTTAAGGAGTGAAAAGGTTTCAATATGAGTTGTTAGTTGGTTATAGATCAGTTTTTCAAAAACCTTTGAGAGGATAGGCAAGATGGAACTAGGCCTATAGTTATTCAGATTGCATGGGTCCCCTGATTTGAATAGGGAGAGGATAGGGGTGGATTTCCAACAGGACAGAACTGTGGCAGAACTGATGGAGAGATTGAAGATATGAAGAATGGGGCAGTGAGATGGGCATGGCCTAGTCTTAGGAAGAAAAGTTCTAGACCGTCATCCCCTGCACTTTTTCTGGTATCCAGGTTAAGAAGTGAATCTTCAACTTCTTTATAGTTGAGCATACGCAATTGAAAAGAACAAGATGAAGTGCAGGTTGATGGGAAGGAGCTAGGTTGATTCTTCGCATGGCTAGCATAAGGTGAGGAGTCAAAAGCTAGACCAGTAGTGACAAAATGGGAGTTAAGTTCTTCGAGGATTTGGGAATTTCTTTCCACCACCCTACCATTGGTGAATATCTTAGTTGGAATGGAGGGGGCAGAGGGTTGCCCTTCAATAGATTTAAGTGTCCTCCATATTTTGTGAGTTCCCGTTTGCTTATTCAAGGGTAGAGACGTGGAAGTTTGTGGTCAGGTTAACCTGGGCACAGCACTCCGGGACACTGTAACCCCCCCCCTTTCCATATTAGTGGCCGAAACAATACACAATAATCACTTTCACAATACCCCTGATACACCACACAAGTACCCACACTGTTTGCACTTACCACCAGGGCTTTCCTCTGGCTCAACCCTGGGGACCCCCTGTAAAACAAGGTTATACACAGCAAGTAGCAGTACAGTACTCTTGCACAAACTGGAACCACAGTCAGGGTAAATGCAAAAAGAGTTAGATCTGATTTATTGAAGGGACTTGAACAAGGAAGGGGCGTAATCAGGTTAATTTGCTTAAAGGCTGTATCAATCAAACAGTTATGCATGCACTTCAGGGTCCATAAACAGTCACACACTCTGGGTACCCAGTTGAAGAAGAGGTGGGCTAGCCAGGATCGTTGCCCGGGGTAGGCCGGCGTCGCAGCGTTTGGGGCCCTGTGATGGAAGAAAACAACATGCACCACACACACTAATTGTAATCCGGAGCCGGAGTGCTCAGTTCGTGAAAGAAAAGAAACAACAAGACAATCAGATGACACACTTAGATTAAGCTGTCGTTGCACGGAGCTACCCTGATGGTTACTTATGTTACCCAAGACTGGACACAGGCTGGATGAAAATTGAGACTGCAGGTGGTTGATCTGGAGTGGCAGGAGAAGCAGGGCCCACACGATTCGCCGAGGCATCGTTCCTGTTCAAGCGTGGAGCAGGGGGCTGATCCCTAGGCAGGTTTCTCATCGATGGCTTTCTCTGTGCAGTGGGGTAGTCTAGCAGGGCCAGTGTGGCAAGGCCCAGGCCGTATGGAAATGAATGCGGATTCAGTCCGGTCGAGCTGGATACAGCTTCCAGCAAGCAGAACACAGTTCACACAGTGGGGA
Organism: Neoceratodus forsteri; assembly: GCA_016271365.2. Taxonomy (NCBI): domain Eukaryota; kingdom Metazoa; phylum Chordata; order Ceratodontiformes; family Ceratodontidae; genus Neoceratodus; species Neoceratodus forsteri. The sequence continues at coordinate 247,719,765 of CM057451.1, forward strand.
ACCAAATCACGACCCACTGTAAACACACAGCACATTTACATGTAAGGGATTCTGCTGTACCAGGCAAACCAATCTCCGGTCACAATCGCAGAGTCTCTGCACACACTGGGAGTTTAGAGGTAGCTGGAAATCCTGACAGGCCGATGCATTCAGCAAATCTTCGGTCTTCTTCAGGTTGATCCTGGTCACAACTCAGTCGCTTACTTCGTTCTCACAAACTCGTATTCAGTCCGAACTGATTCTCTTCTCCCTCTCAGGGGCAGCAGGCAGGCATGCAGGCCAAAACTCTGGCCTTTCCACAGAGACTGTCTAGAGTGGTTGCTTCTTCAGCTTCCAACTTAGATCTGACTCAACTGGCAGCAAGCCTGGGAATTTCCCCAAGATCCAAAAGGTTCGGTTGACTGATTCATCTGTCAGTCACAACAGGAGCTCCCCCTTCAGGTGCAAAAAGGCGCCAAAAGCCCCAAACTACAATTCCTACCAATTCTGACTCCAGACTGCTCCTGTAGTCCGGCTCCATTTTAGGTCCCACCAGTACTGATTGGTCCAATTCAGCAGTCCCAGGCCAAAGTGGTGGGGATAAACAAAACAGTCCTTGCTGCAAAGAAGGCAGGTTAGACAAACTACATTATCATTACCACTCTAAATGATTTTCAGCAAATAGTTACATGTTTCAGCAGAGCTCCCTCTCAGATTACTTATGACTGCAATCCAGGCAGCTCTTAAAGAGACAGTACACAGAGACTATACAGGCACTCTCTGGCAGTCACATTTAAACTGCTAAAATGCAGGACACCAGCCTGGCAGTGAGCATTTTGGCAAGCTCAAGGAAGACTTTTCGGGAACCTCCATTTGCAGGGGGGTTACATATATACAAAAACAAAGTGCTGCGCCAGCATGTGGTCTGAAAACAAAACAAAATGGTAATATTAAATGCACGCTGAAAATAACTCTATTTTCTATTTTCAACACATATACAGGTTACCCACTCACTAGGAATAATGATTGGTTGTTAGTTCTGGAGCTGATTGTTGTTTTTTTTAAAGGTGGCACACACTAAATATAAGGAGAAAGTTAATACCCAACACCTTGTGCATTAAACATTTCTAACTACAAGCCCAGGAGTGTAGTAAGGCATGAAGCAACACATAGTTGCTGATGTGCAGTGTTTCCTGGTCTAGATAGGTGGTTGAGCTGTGAAAAGAATGAGCAGCATAAGTGGCAGAGTGAGCAAGCAGCTATGTAATAGAAAGAGCAGGTGGGTAGGTATTGTAAGTGAATGGTTCTTATAGTCGCATGGCAGAGCTCATTCTAAAGGAAAGGTTGTTGAGTTCCTTTGGGGCAAATGGGCTCCAGGACAGCAGGCAGAATGAGTTCCTGGCAGGGAGGTCATGCCAAATGAATTTAATCAGCTTCTTCTGTTGGGTCAGCTGGACAGTAGACAAGGGCCAAGTAGTGGATATACTGTACCTGGACTTCAGCAAAGCCTTTGATTCAGTCCCCCACAAGAGGCTGAGCAAAGAAGTGGTGGTTATGGGGACAGGGGAGAAAATAACCAGGTGAGTGGCAAACTGGCTAGGGGTTGAATGCAATGGGTGGTGGTGGGGTGCTCTCGGAGATGAGAGTAGATCTTCTTCAAGAATATCTCTTTCATCAGGCTACACCTTTAGAACTATACTCAACCTCACCACTAGGACCACACAGAAACTTTTGCAAGCCATGGGCCACCCACAACAATGTCATGCGTCAGCATCTACATAAACATAGGCAGCCCCATCTCTCCTCAGCTCTTTTCCCATCAGTCATACTCATGCTCATGGAAATGTAGATTACTAGCCACGGTCATTATTATTTTCTTCTTAGAAAAGTATCACAGTTTTAGTAATTTTTGGCTCCTGCATGCAGCCGAAAGAACCGTCACTTTTATTTCCGTACTGCGATTGCGAAGAGATTTACAAAGATGATGCCCACAAAGCATGTATCTGCTGTTTAGACCTTTTCCACAATGTGAAATCATATGAAATCTGCAAAGGCTTAAACTCCACTACCAGGCGATGCAAGAAAGGGACACTAGAAAAGTTTGCAATTAAGAAAACTTTAGTAGCCATGGAAAAACAACTCCAAAAAAAATCCACATTGCCTGCCCTGTCAGCTGAATCATGGTCATCGAAATCCAAAGATAAGTCATCATCAGGCAGCCACAAACATAAGTACCATGACAAAGATAAAGATAAGGCCACGCTGGCATGTGCCAGGTCACTGTTGTAGCCGGCAGGTACGTCCTTATCATCGTCATCATTCGCTCCTGCGGCAGTGACTTCAGCCCCTCAGCCATCAAACAGACACCAAGGTTGGGGCTTGGCTGGGCACTATTGGGCCTACTGTGAGCAGTACATCTACACCGGGTCTGAAGTCACCATCGACTGTTATAGTCACGGCCCCTAGTATGAGTGTTATCGACGCACAATCTTTGCTAGTATCATTTTCTAAAATGATACATCACCTCTTACCAGGCCTGCATGGCCAGCCTGACCTACCAGTGACAGGAGTCTCGAACACCCCGCTCCTGTCGATGCCGCAACACAATGCTACCCCTAGGGGTCATACTGAGTCTCCACCAGCATTGCCGGCATGCTCCTCAATCCCTGTTATTGAGGGGGACAGCGACGAGTGGGAATACAACCCAGACCTCATAATGGAAGACAATTATAAGGAAGAGGAGGGTTATATTGAGGACTAGTACTTACCTGATACTAGTTCCAAACTGTCCTCTTGTAGTGAGGAGTCCATGATTAATACACCAAGGTCACCACCAGAGGACCCCTCTTTCCAAATCATGATGCAAAAAATGCAGGCAGATATGGGGTTCACTCTAAAAGAGGATGACTCCACAGAGAGGAATTTGGAGTTTTTGGAGTTGCCAGAATCCCACTTCATAGTCATCCCTCTACTCTATCCATCCCTGGAGGATGTCACTTCTACTGCCTCGTATAGGCCCAGTGCTATACCAACAGCCTTTAGGAAGGCTGACAATGTATTCTGCACCATCTCACAAGCCTTATTATGCTAACCAGCCTGAAACTGACTTAGTAGTCATTACAGCTGCACATGACAGATCCAAGGTACCCAAACATATGAGCTCCCTGCCTCCTGATAAGGAATCCAGAAGGCTGGATGTTATGGGAAAACATATCTATGCCTCTGCATCACTAGGCCTGTGTATTGCAAACTACCAGGCCCATATGATAAAATACCAGCACACCCTATGGAGGAGTGTCAAGGCTGCTGCACAGGCCCTTCCTGAAGGTCAGGCAAAAGCAGAGTTAATGAAATCCTTAACTGCAGGGGCTGTGATGGATAAGCACTTGATCCTCTCAGCCTTTGATGTCTCAGATGCCTCTGCCAGTGCTGCTGCATCTAGAATTTACATGAGAAGATATGTATGGCTTAGAGTAGCTGGGTTTGCTAATGATGTGCAACAAGCTATGTTAAATACACCTTTTAGAATCCATAAATTGTTTGGGCATGATGTAGAGAAGGCTTTGAAAGGCCACCGATACTCCAGAATGACTCTAAGATTAGTCAAATCCCTATACCCCAAGCCAGGCAGGGGCAAGGGCTGGAGTCAGTTTCGTTCACCACTAACAAGGGGTGGCAGACCTACCTACAGGCAACAAGGCAGAGGTAAAGGTGTGGGACCATTGCCAGTTAACCTTCCCCTAGGTGCTCATTCCGAAGCACTTGGAGGAGGCTGGTGGTGTTGCTCCCACCAGTTCACAATGACTTGTGACCATACACCTCACGACCACCATTACCACCAGGGGTGGTTCTATGGGGCTGGCTCTCCTTTCACTTGAATCTGTGGAGGGAGATAACTACAGATGAATGGATACTGGACATCATTGCAAAAGACCATGCTCTGGAACTTCTAGAGACCCCTTCAGATCATCCGCCACCTGTCTCCGTGTATCCCCCAGGACACATGTCACTGTTCAAGGAGGAGATAAAAGTCTTGCTTCAAAAATGGGCAATAGAACCAGTTCCTGCCAGGCAGAGGAACAGGGGCTTTTATGCCAGATACTTCCTAGTTCCCAGCCGAACAGTAGACTTAAGACCAGTTCTAGACTTGAGAGACCTGAACTTCTACACAGAGTACAAGAAGTTTCGGATAGTCTCCCTGCAAGCCTGTATTGCCCTGTTGAACACAGAAGTCTGGATCTGTTCTCTGGACACGAAGGATGCTTACCTTCATATCAAAATCAGAAAGAATCACAGAAAATATCTCAGATTCCTGTTAGTAGGGGAGCATTACCAGGTCAGAGTCTTGCCCTTTGACTTGTCTTCTGCGCCACGGGTCTTTACCAAATGCTTAGCAGTGGTAGCAGCAGCCCTTCACAAGGAATGACTGTATGTGTTCCCTTACCTAGACGATTGGCCATTGAAGGCCCGGTCCAGAGAACTACTACACACCCTGGCTCTAACTAGGACCTTGTTTGACCGCCTATGGGGTTATGTGAACCTGCCAAAGTCATACTGACCCCCTGTGAAAGACTCCAGTACATGGGGGCAGTACTAGACACTGGTCAGGGCTGTGCATTCATCCATTTGGACAGAGCAGAATGCCTTATAGCACAGGCCCATCTGGTGTGCTACAGTCGGTCTGTCCCAGCCAGGACCTTGTTATGTCTTCTAGGTCTCATGGTGACAGCCATTATAACAGTGCCATTGGCTCGCTTGCACATGACATCCCACAGTGGTCTCTACAAGTCCAGTATGAACAATCCACAGACAGCCTAGACAAACCTGTACTAGTTACGGCTCTCTGTGAAAGGTCGAATATGGTGGATGGACCACACAAACTTGCTCAAGGGTGTACCATTTCAGAGTTCAACCTCGTCACAGGTTCTCACCTTGGATGCCCTGGGATCCAGGTGGAAGCGTACCTGTGTCCTTTCCAGACACAGAGTACTTGGACCCAAATAGAGAAAACATGCACATAAATGTCCTGGATATGGGGCTGTTCTTTATAGTCCCCAGGCATTTCAAGCATATCTGACACCAGGCCCTATGTTAGTTCAGATGGACAATGTCAGTGTGATAAATTATGTCAGCAAATAAGAAGGGACTCATTCATACCTGCTATGCAGGGAAGCAATGAGCATGTGGCAGTGGGCTGTGGAATACAACCTAGAACTCTCAGCTATACATCTTCCAGGAGCCCAAAATGACTTGGCAGAAAGGCTAAGCTAGTCACAGTCCACCATGCATGAATGGGAACTGCTGACCTTAGTGGCAGAAAATCTCTTTGCAAGGTGGGGTTGCCCAGAGTTGGACCATTTTTGCATCCCCACACAAGGCAAAATTGACACATTTTTGCTTGCTCATTCTAGGGTGTGGAGTTTTCTGGTGAGACACATTATCCCTCTCTTAGAAAGGGTGATTTCTGTATGCTTTCCCTCCTTTTCCTCTAATACAGAGAATGTTACTCGAAGTACAGATGGAGGGAGCAACTCTCATCCTAATTGCTCCCCTTTGGCCTTGACAGATCTGGTATCCACTGCTCCAGCAGCTAGCAGTGGAACCACCATTGCACCTGCCATTGTGCAAGGGCTTACTGTCACACCCGACAGGGGATGTTTGATCCATCCAGACCAGAAACCTCGCATCTACATGCATAGCCCTGTAGACATAGCCATAGTAAGGTCTGGGGTATCCTCTAAAGTGGCTGATGTTCTAGTGGCTGCTAGAAACCATCCACTGGCCATATGTACTCTTTGAAATGGAAGTGGTTTACCTTGTGGGATGCCTCAAGCACCTGGATCCTTTACTTGTACAATTGATGTGGTGCTGGAATACTTTTAATTTTTATTTATTTATGATTTTGTTAACGGGTAGGTGCATTGATCCCAGGGACTGTTTTATGCATGACCTGGGCTACGAAGGCGGCAGAGAGTAGAAACATCAGAATAACAAGAACATAACAAGAGCAGGTAATACATAGTGAAAGGTTACAGTCTTTACATTTGGTAATGCATGGTGGCAGTAGTTGAGGGCGACAAATAACAAAGTAAAGTAAGGCTCATGGTGGTACAGTTCCAGTAAATAAGAGAACCTATTTGGCCCTACCCCTGGAACGTATGGGGGGGCTAGTCCTTAAAGCAGTGGCAGGTGGATGCCAACAGGAGCCAGTCTAAGAGGCGAGTCTTGAACTGGCGGTGAGTGTTTATGGTGCGCAGTTCAGTGGGCAGCTTGTTCCATAGTGCGGGGGCTGCTACAGACAGGGCTCTAGCACCCATGTTCGTGGCTACTCTGGGGATTTTCAGGAAGGGGATACTGGAGGAGCATAGGCAGCGGTGTGAAGTTTAGATGGTGAGAAGGGGTGCAAGAGGGGATTTCTGGCCAATATGGATGGCAAAATCAATAAAATTGTACAGTGAAAGGTCAAAGTGGGCTTGTAGTAGGAGCCACCCCAGTGTAGTGTAGAGTGTACAGTGGTTGCCGGCTAGGTGGCACAGAGGGTTGAGGTGCTGGATGCCACACCTTGTGCCATGCCAGACCCGGGCGGCTGGGGGTCAGCCGGGGGGGGGGAGATTGAGCATCCGGAGGACTGCTTTCTCTTGCCCAGGGAGACTTAGGCCAATGACCGCTCAATGAGCAACCTCTGGTGGAGGTTGGGGGTAGCTGAAAGCAGTGTCATGGCGTATGCCAGGAGGTGGAGCCGTGGCCGTGTGTCGCCTTGGCAGCCGGGCTTCACAGCGGCGTAAAACAAGAACCTCTCCCCCGCTGATAGGCGGTGGCACCTCCCTACGCAGTCCACACTCCTGAAGTTGGGCCCAGCCCCCTTCACTCTCCCGTCCCTCTCCAGCCCGGTGGCTCAACACTTAGAGATAGAGTGCCCAGGCAGGGCGACCTTCCCGGAGGGCAGACCCGGGAAATGCCTGGTGCTGTGGAGGAGTGGAGGGGCTAACCGAGCAACGCAGGGAGGTAGAGATAGCAGACAGGAGGTCGCCGGAGAGAGTTCAGTGGTGGTGGGAGAAAAATTGAGTTCGAAAAAAAAGAGTGCACAGCGGTGTGTGGAGAAAGGGGCCAGCAGGGAAAAGCATCATGCACTGTTGTATACTGCTGATAGTTTTGCCATGGTGGAGTGGAGATCCTGGAGTAGATGGGAGAGCAATAGTCCAGGATAGGTAGCAGGTTTCCCTGGATGATGGCATGGTGGGTCTCAGGGGTGAGGTATTGCCAGTATCTGTAGACAGCCCCTGGTTTTTGGTGAAATCTTAGAACCAAGGAGTTTATGTGCTCTGTAAAGGAAAGGGAGGGGTCAAGTACAACTCCTAGATATTTGAAATGTTTGACGTCCTCTAGGGCATGGCCATCAGGGGACATGATGATTAGGGGTGGGTTAGATTTGCATTTCATTAGGAAGGGCTTAGAGCCGAACAACATTATTTTTGTTTTTTTTGGCATTGACCAGAAGGAGGTTGTCAGAGAACTAGTTGGGGGCTGCAGTGTAGTTTTGTGAGAGGGCTGCAGAGATGAGGGTAGGAGACTTTCTGCTGGAGAAGAGCACGAGGACATCGGTGTAAAGGACTGAGTGAGAGTTAAGACTATCCGCTGGAAGGGAGTTAATGAATAAGGAGAAAAGGAGGGATCCCAGGATAGAGCCTTGGGGGACCCCAGTAGAGACAAGCAGGGTGGGCGAGCGGGCCAGGCCAATGCACACAAACTGGGAGCACCCTGTAAGGTAGCTTCCGAACCAGGTGGTGACCTCTGGAGAGCAGTCAAGGTGATGCAATTTGGAGAGGAGAAGCAGTGATTGACCAAGTTGAAGGCTTTGGAGAGGTCAATGAAGACTATGCCAGTTGCATTTCCACGGTCCATGTTTGTGAGGATGTGGTCAGTTAGGAGCACAAGGGCAGTGGTGGTGGAGTAATTCTTGCAGAAGCCATGTTATTGGCTACATAGTAGGTCATATTTACCTATGTAGTCAGCAAGTTGGTGGTGGACGGCTTTATCCAGTAGCTTGCTTAGATGAGGAAGGATGGAGATCGGGCAGTAGTTGTCTGTGGATTGTGGGTCCCCGGCTTTATGAATGGGAATGACCTTCGCCGTTTTCCATGTATCGGGCATGGAGGAAGTGGTCAGGGCAAGGTTGAAAATGAGCGTTAGAGGGCGATGATGGCAGGGAGATAAGTCTAAGGAAGAGGATAATCCGTCTGCTCCAGGGAAGCCGTGGTTTGGGAGGCTCTTTAGGAGTTTAGTTATGTCAGCGTGTGAGAGTATTTTAAAGAAAAGGGGATGTGGAGGTTGAGAGGTAGGCCTGGCAGTTATGTCATGGGGTGTGCAGGAGACAGGGTTTTTGCAGGTCATTTGGGAGTTTGCTCAGGTACATAGTGAGGTCGGAGAATTTGTCATTGAGAGTCTTGGCCACTTCTTGGGATCGTAATGTTGCTGTCAGTAGTGTGTAGCTGTGGGACAGGCTTACTGGGGCGGGGTTAGTAGTGAGCCAATGGATACCCAGAATTGTTTAGGTCCCGAGGTTAGTTTGCTGGAGATTGTAAAATGTGTCTGTTTGAGAGCCTTGGCCAGGTGTTTGCAAAGGTTCCTCCAATGCCTGTAATCATCCCGTAGGGTAGGGGATGGGGATGCTTTATAGGTTGACCAGGCATGGTCTCTGTCTTTTATGAGGGTAAGGTCTTTCCTGACCCATCATGAGTAGCCACCCCTCACCCTTTTGTTGGTGACTGAAAAATGCTTGTCCTGTAGAGTCAGGAGAGCATGAGTAAGCATGGATGCTGTCTGGTCTCATTCGATTCTAAGAAAATGGCAGACCAGTCCAGTGCCCATGCTTCAGAGAGAGAAGGACAGGGGTGTTTGAGCTTCTGAAATTACAGAAAGACAGGTATTTGGGCAGGGGCCACTTAAGTTTGGATGACCAGAGAAGGTACGTAGGAGAGTGATCGCTAATGGAGTCGGCCATGGTATCAGCGTGCAAGACACAGTCCTCCTGGTTAGTTACAATCCAATTCAGGAGTGTCTGTGTGCCTTTGCAAGGGTTCTGCCTTGTGGGAATGTTAATAGTTTGGGCTAGGTGGTATTGTTTTAGGAGGGAGGCATAGTCAGGCTGGTGGGAACTGAGCCAGTTTAGATTGAGATCACCCAAGAGAATTGAGTCTCTGTGTGGGGATATGGAGCCCAGGCCAGAGAGGAAGCTGTTTAGACCCTCGGTTCCAGCTGTAGGGGGATTGTAGCAGCACCCGATGTGGAGTTTTTTACTAGTTCCCAGGGTGAGTTCGGTGAGGAGCCATTCACTGGGAGAGGTTGAGTTGGAGCGGAGAACAATGTTGGCCGATACGGGTTCCTTGACAAACAGAGCTACTCCACCCTCTCTTTTTTTGTCAGGTCTATCCAGGCGGTGGGAGGAGTACCCAGGTAGTTGGTAGGTGGCATCAGTAATGAGGTTTTAGCCATGTCTCGGAGAGTCCCAGTACGTGGGGTTTGTATAGCTCAACCCATGCTTCCAGGTCCTGCTATTTGGAGGGGAGACTGCATACATTTATATGGGTGATTTTTAGCCCTGGGGCATTTGTCCAGGTGCTGTCGGAGGGGGCTATGTGGGAATTGGGGGGCTGGGGCTGCTCTCAATGTCTCCTGCATAGAGCAGAAGGGATAGAAATGGGATGCAGGTGCAGGAGGGAATGGCAATAGAGCAGGATATGGAGGCCAGGTAGTGACCAAGTAAGTGACGTTCCGTGTTTAAGAGGAAGGAGAGGGTGAGGTGACCTGGGTAGAAGAGTTCCCACGAGGGGAGGAGTGTTGGGTGTACCAGGGGGAGCGGGATTCCGAGAGGTAGGCAAGGTACATTTGGTCCTGGGCCAGTGCTGAGGCACATACATCTGTCAGCACCAGGGCACATGCTAGGGAGATCGCAAATAGTATGACCTGGGGCAAGTTCGTGGTGACAGCGGATGTTGGTAGAGAGGAGGTGAAAAATTTGGAGTCCAAAACACAGGTCTAGGACACTTTTGCGTGAGCAGTGCTGGGTGAGAACAGCAGACCAGTGAGGAAGCTTTAAGGGAGTGAGGGAGATCAACAAAGGGGGGGGAGACGGATAGCTTTAAGCTCCAGAGCTCTAGTATTGGGAGCCAATGGGACAGGATGGGGTAGGGATGGAGGAGCTAGTGTATTTAAAGGTAGCCTGGGAGTGGCGGGGGTCGAGAAAAATTTGACCGCAGAAGCAGCAGCCATGGAGGCCGGGGTCGTATATAGGCCGTACCTGATGCTTGTTTCCAGGGAGCCGGTGGCAGCAGGCTCCTTGGCACCGAGGGAGGCGCAGAGTAGTGTCCAGGCATGCAGGAGGCGAACTGCGGACGGCAATAGATAGCCCAGTGGGCTACAAGGACGCCTGTTGAAAGAGGGACAGGATAGGATTAACAGCACCAAGTGGTGGGAGTGAAAATAAAATTAGCACACAGACAAAAGAGCTGCAATTTACTGAAAGAGGGCCAAATCGGGGGCAGGAAGCAGACAGCTAGGCACCAGCTCTGTAACTGAGATTTGTAAAACAAGGGTCGTAGTCGGGAGCTGAAACAAAGGGAGAAATTAAATTGGTAGCTGCACTGGATTAAAATACAACAAATCAGCAGGCTATGGAGACTTTCAGCAAAGAAATCCTGAACTCTAAATCCTGTACTTAATAAACCTAGACACAGTGACTGAGGTAGCAGGTTTAACACAATACAAACAAGCATTTGTCAATGCCGAATGTTGCTTGCTTCTACGGCTGTTTAGGTATTTGGAAGTCACTGGAGTGCAAATATTGAAAATTTATGAACTTGCAAGCGCATGTGAGGGACTCATGCAACGCACGTCAGAAACAGTCATTTTAGGAATTTTTCACCAAATTTTCAACATAGCCATTTTAAGACCTCTGCTCATGAACAGTGTCACTGTGATTTTGTTAATGTGTCCCATACATTGAGTTTGCACACCGACTGCGCCATTGTGCGCTACATGGGCGGAAACACGTTTTGGGCAGGATGTGAAAAATGACAGCTGTACTGCTCATAAGGAGGTGTGGTAAAATGGCAATGTTGAAAATCTGGAGTGAAAATATTGAAAATTTGCGAACTTACGAGCCTGCGTAGGAACTGCTCAACGCACGCTCGTAAAACAGTCATTTTTAGGAATTTTTTCACCAAATTTTCAACATAGCCATTTTAAGACCTCTGCTCATGAACAGTGTCACTGTGATTTTCTTAATTTGTCCCGTACATTGATTTCATACACCGACTGCGCCATTATGCGCTACATGGGTCGGAAACACATTTTGGGTGAGATGTGAAAAATGACAGCTGTACTGCTCATAAGAAGGTGTTGTAAAATGGCAATGTTGAAAATCTGGAGTGAAAATATTGAAATTTTGCGAACTTATGAGCCTGCGTAGGAACTGCGCAACGCACACTCGTAAAACAGTCATTTTTTGGTATTTTGACCAAATTTTCAACATGGGGTTTGGGACCTTCTCATGAATGATGTCACTGTCATGGCAGTATTGAGTCCGACGGGTAATTTCGCAGTCACTGCGCGAAATCACCCTTGCCCGGAGACGCCATGACAGTGACATTCTCATCTGAAGAGAAGGGTCCCAAAACCCCATGTTGAAAAATTTGCAAAAATCTCAAAATGCCTGGAGATATGCAAACAAAGTGAAACCCCCTATCTAGCCCATTATACAGCTTACCGGCATTTCCTCAGTTCATGGCCGGCTTTGAAGAGTGCAGACGTGTTCCCAGTCCACCGAAGATCGTCGTGCGAGTCTGGAGGTAAGTATGGGGTGGGGGCATGGGGCTGGGTGCGCAGTGGGTGGGTGCGGTTGTGGGAGGGGGTCGGAGGACGCGCTGTGGACCGGCTGTTTTTCAGGTAAAAAGAAAAGACGCTAGGATCGCTTGCCACGCTTGGGTGGGCTCCCAGCGTGGCACAAGGACGTGGGCGTTTCAGCCGATGGGATTGGGCACCCTGCCGGCCAAGGACTGATTGCCACGCTTGAGTGGGTCCCAGCGTGGCACTTACAACTGGGAGATGAGCTCAGCCGGACGGGATTGGGCACCCCGTCGGCTACACAGTAGGTGTAGGGCGACGCGCCGCGTGTGGGGGGGAGCTACGCCTTATCGCTGCTCACTGCGTAGCCCCTTTCTAATCAGAGGTTACTGCATTTTGAGCTGCGGTCATAGACAGCTCCAAAATGCATTGGCTACAGGGGCCGTGTCTGCCAGCTCACTGACTGAATTGGAGGAGGAGGTGACACACCTCCGAAATCTCCGATGATGGCACTATGTTTCTTGCACATGCGTGCAAGCAACATAAAAATGACTGTAGGCGGTAGCACAGGGCAACTCTGCAGAGGGGAAGCTGTATGGAACAACTTGGCGCACTGAAACTTGCTGTCCTTGTCAGACACAGGGCTTCAGTATGTCTCCCTAAAGATGCATTTGGTCACCATTTCAGCCTTTCATGCCCCTGTGGTGGTCATACGATTGCTCAACTAGAAGCATCCCATACTTTTTTGAGAGGTGTACTACACTTGAAATTGGACAGGCTATGCCTGTAGTTCAGTGGGTGGAGCAACAAATAACTCCTCTTCAGGCCTTTAAAGACCGCCCCCTCCTGGCTAGTTCCAGGATTTGTTTCTTTCGTTGCAGCCAGAGGCTCGGTCCTCCACACTGCCTCCTCCCGAGTCCTCGTTTTCACTCGCCTTCTTTCTGGCTGCCTCGTATCACTGTTTTGTCTCCTCCAACCCCCGGCTCTGTTTTTCCCTTCTGCTGTTTCACGGCCCTGTTTTTCCTCCTCCTCATACCTTCCTGGCTTTCTTACTCTCTTCCCCCCTCCATTTGCTGGGCTTTGGCTGCACTTTAGCTGTCTCCACTTGGCTGTCCATCACTGCCCTCTGTACTGCACGCCTGTCTGGTCTGCGCCTGGCTCCCATTACTGCGCACTTGTGGCATGCAGCATTTCGCTTCCATTCCTGCAGACCTGGGTAGAGGCACTATCTAGATCTCTTCCATCTTGGCATCAGCATTTCGCTTTTTTCCTGCATCAGCTGCTGGCCTGCTCTCTGTCCCACCTGCCTGAATCTTCGTCACACTTCGACCACCTTGCTGCATTTCTTCCCATGGTTCTCCCTCTACCGCACTGCCGGCTTTCCTTCGTCCTCGCTCATTCGGTTGCCCATTTCCTCCTGATGCTACCAAAACCACTGACATTTAAGGATTATGGGTGCTTAGGCCCTCAGTTCCTGGCCTTTTCTCACCATTTCAGTCACTTATGCCTTTTCTTGTCTGGTCCTGGCTGGGACTGTGCCCTGCCCTGCATCTCTGTTTGTGCCTTCTTTTTGCCTTCCTGGCTACTCCCCTGTCCATGGCATGATGGACTCAGCCTGCTTGCTGTCCATGTTTTCTTTGTTGGGGTTCCTGCCCTACCACTACTCCTTCACACTTGCCTATCGGCTACCAAATCCTCATTCTTTTTGACCCTGCAACTCGCTCTTTCTCCTGCCTCTTCCTGTCAACTCTGCCTTGGCTTGCTCCCTGCTTTCTTTTGAGAGTCTTCTTACCCTGACATTCCCTTCCATACTGGTACCTGCTCCTTTGTTCTGCACCCCCCGCCTGTTATTTTTTCTTTCCTTATCAGCTTGTCTGTCATTCGCATCATTCATTTCATAGTTTCAGTACCATCTTTCCGCACCCTACCTCCATCCTATCGTGTCTTTTGTTCTCGAATCTTCTCTCTTTTCCCCTGGCTCTCTGTCATTGTTTTTTCTTTTGGGCTCTCCATAGTATGCCCACCACCCCTTAGCCACTTCATTCCTACCCACCACCTCTCCACATACCATCTTCGCTGCTGGTACTTCCCAATCCTGCCTTCACCTTACCTATTTGTATGCTCCTCATACCCTAGTCCTCAGTTCTGGACCACTCAACTCATATATCCTCTACTCCATGTCAACCTCCATCGTTCCCGATCTTCATCCTTCCTATACCCTTAATCATACCAGCCTTCAAGGCTTTCACGCCATTATCATACATTGTCCACTTCCTACCTAACCTCAACTGTAACGGCCTTCCAGGCTTCACTCCATCATCATACATTGTTCATTTCATACCTTACCTTAACCGTTCCGGCCTTTAAGGCTTTCACTCCATTATCATACATCATCCATTTCATAACTCACCTTCGCCGTACCGGCCTTCAAGGCTTCACATCATTATTGTACATCATCCATTTCATACCTCACCTTCCTCATTCCACCCTTCACAGCTTTCAGTCCACCACCATTTATCATTCATTTGTTCTCGACCATCCTTCCTCCCACATCGACTTCTCAACTCGTGGTAGGCTGGTTCTTTACCTGGCCATCTTCGTCTCTTCATCCTTCCGTTCACTACAAGCTGCAGTGCTTTCTGTACACCATGCCATTCCTGCCTTTCTGGCTATCGTACTTCGCCATTACCTCAGCCCTTGCCTCTTCTCCTTCCTCATCATGCTTTCTTTTGGGGTGTTTCCTATTCTGCCATCACCGTACTCTATTTGTCTCTTTCTCTTACCTTAGTCCTACATTTCGACCACTCGACTTGTAGCTCCTCTCACTCCATGTCAACCTCCATTCATTCTCGTACCTCATCCCTCCTATATCCTACCTGCCTTCATACCTAGCGATTACTCCTGGTACTTCATACCTTCACTGTCAGCTGCAGGCTGCGCCTGTCCATTCTCATCTCTCTCTTGTGCAATCAATTCCTCCTAATTTGGCTTATCAATGGACCTGGTTGGCATACACTCCTGTGGTTGCTACTTGCAATCTCCTCCTCCGGACCCATGTCGGGGTCTCCTTCAATCAATCCAACCTCTCTGTAGGTCTACTCGTTCACATCGACTAATCGAGCATACCCCTCATATGGGTCCTATGCTATCTCGACTCCACCTGCTCTCCATTCAAAGGCATGCCTTCCATGTCCATTGCTCCATGGCTCGGGGCTAGCCTGTAACCAACGGTCTCGCTCTGCACCCGCAAAGTCTGCATCTAGAGCACGTGAAGCTCAGGGCGGGGTCCTTCTCCTTGGCCCATAGTGAGAATGTCTTCGCTCTGGGTGGACCTTCAGTTGTCCCTTGTTTCAGCGATACTTCTGGATGAAGAATTTGACTTCCAGCTGTGAGGGGTGGGGCTCTCATCAGTGGAGCCCCTTAGCTGCCCGAGTGGGTTTGGAAGCACTCTCTACGTCATTCTCCATCTGACCGCCTCTGGTTCACCTGGTCTGTTTTGTAGGCTTACGTAGGCTGGCTGAGTGCCTCAGTGGTCACTTCTCTCCTCCTTTGCTTTTGGGCGTCTAGTTGCAGAGACGTCGCTCACAACCCTCAACAGCATTCCTGTTAGAAGGAAAGAGTGAGAGCTTTATCTAAATTGGAATCTTTTCCTCTTCCATCGATCTCAGCTCTAAATAGCGGTAGCTGAGCCGTCACTAACCAAAACGTCCTTTAGCCTGGAGGGAAGGCGACCTAGGCCTTGGATCCCCAGAGGATTCCTCCTCAGAGGTTTTTCCTCTCCTCTCCTCTGTGTCGATGGTCATAACATTTCGATAGGGTTAGTGTTTTCATAGGTTCCGTAGTTAGGTTCCACTGTTGGAAGGAGTCGGATGGTGGCCCCAGCTGTTCCAACTCTCCTTAGGAAGTCTGCCCTTCTGCCTCGTGGCAGCTTTCATTTCATTCATTATCCGCGACATCTCTTGTTCCTCTCCTGTCCTTCCCATTTACGTTTATCTACCTCCATTTCCATCCTTGATATCTTCTGAATTCTCACCTCCTTTGATGCTTGACACCCCTTTTGGGTGTTCTTTTTGGGCTTTTCCTAAGCTACCTTTAGCCAACGGAATCATTTCCATGGCACCTATAGGGGTGGAACCCTCCTCTAGGGTTCCTTGCCGTCATACCTCTATACGGTGGTATATCCCATGGATAGAGAGGTGAACAGCCACAATGTATCTAGTTACACAAGGTTTCACCATACCAAGTTGCATAAGCACATTCATTCGACAAGGTCCCACATGGGAGCTTGTCGATGCCTTAATTGAGCATGGTGTCCCTGGCAAAATATACCGTTGAATTGAAGCATGGCTCTCTAGCAGGAGACAGAAAGTCAGTATATAGGGTACATATTCAAACTGGGCAAATGTGACCAGTGGGGTGCCACAGGTGTCCATGTTTGGGCCCTGCCTATTTAACATTTACATCTCCTCAATGAACATCATAACAGGAGTATGGGTATCTAAGTTCGCCGACGATAGAAGAATAGGTCACATTGTTGATAATCAGGAGGATGTAGGCACCCTGCAGTCAGCCTTAGTGGACATAGAACAATGGGAAAATGCTAAGAAACTGACCTTCAATATTGACAAGTGTACTGTGATGCATTTTGGGAAGAACAACAGCAGTCAAACTACTCACTAGGTGGACTGATACTAAAAAAAGTGCAGGATGAAAGAGATCTGGGCATCAGGATCAGAAATGATCTCAGTTTTAAGATGCAGTGTAACCAGGTTTTTAAAAAATATAGCAGTATACTATACTGCATAAATAAACACATCAAGAGCAGGAAAAAGGAAGTACTGCTCCCTCTTTATACATCCCTGGTGCATCCACATGTCGAGTACTGTGCCCAGTTCTGGTCACCTGGTGGAAAAAGGGAGATACAAGCCCTAGAGAGAGTTCAGAGAAGGGCAACCCATAGGATTAAGGAGGTTAAGGGATTAGATTATCAAGCAAGACTCGACACCCTGGGGTTGTATTCCTTGGAATTTAGACAATTGAGGGGAGGCATGTGCTTGATCTATAGAGCCCTTACTGACTTACAGCTGTGGGATCAGTTGGGCCTTATGTATAGGGAACAGATTTACAACACCAGAGCGCACTCCCTACAGTTAAAAGCAGAAAGATTAATACCATGAAAAGGAAGCAGTGGTTCTCTGTCAGGGTAACTAAAATCTGGAATGAGCTTCCATTGGAGGTGGTGGCTAGCAGTACTATAAACAACTTTAGGTGAACATGATGCTTACCTTGTGCATAAATAACATTATAGGGTACTATTGACTCTAAGCGAGCTATAATGGACCTCGGTCTTAATAAGCTCTGCAAAACCTATGAAACCTAATTGCACAGGTTATGCCTGTAGTTAAGTGGGTGGAGCAACACACCACTCCCCCATCAGGTCTTTAAAGGCAGCTCCTCCTGGCTAGTTCCAGGATTCATTTATTTTGTTGCCCCACCATCCTCCCCTCCTTCTCTAGTGGCATGTCTCTCTTTCCTGTGGCCTTTTCCTAAGCTACCTTTAGCTAAGTGAATCTTTCCCGTGGCACCTATAGGGGTGGAACCCTCCTCTAGGGTTCCTCACCGTTGTACCCCTATAAGGTGGTATATCCCACAGATAGAGAGGTGACCAGCCACAATGTATCTAGTTACACAAGCAGACATCATACATCATACCAAGTTGCGTAAGCACATTGAACCTCCAATTAGAAATCCAGTCTGAGATGTGGACTTCAATTTTGTGTTGAAAAGCTACTTTGGCTCCTTTTGAGTCTGCTGCTAGTTGTAGCCTGCACCTTATTTCATGAAAAGTATTGTTTTTGGTTGCCATTACTTCTGCTTAAAGAATTTGAAAGCTACAGGCTCTAATGGTGAGCCCATTCATTTTCACAAAGACAGGGTGTCTTTATGCACATATCCTATGTTTTTGCCAAAGGTAGTGTAGCCTCCCACCTCCTCATTTGTTTAGGGGCACCGATGTTTCAAAAGAGATTGGGGGCCTACCCTGAAGGAACCAGACCAGCACATTAACAACTATGCAGAATAAAATATTGTTATCTTACCACAGCCGGTCCTACTGCAGAATAATGGAAACCGCTACCACTCGCCACTCCTCTGGATACTCAGGATTGGAACAGAAGACCTCTTCTTTTTTCTTTCTTCTCTTGGAGTCCCCCACCAGCATCCCGGCCCAGTAAGCACCGATATCAAGTGGGCTATGAACTTTAAAATTCCCCCAAAAGAAGTCTGGTTAATAATTCATTAGATTCTCTGCAATTCATCTGTCAAGTAAAACTTTAAAACATTCTCACACACTCAGGAATAAGCAACAAACCAATTTATTGCACCTGAGGTCCCAATGATTTTGCAAGGACCCAGGGTTCCATTGCTTGCTTAAAATCTTATTTGCCATCCGGTTCCATGGAGCACAAACTATTTACAAATGAGGGGTGCTTGAACTGGAAGACAAGATGTCCTAGGCAGCATGCCAGTCCAGGCAGGTGATGAAACCTCGGATGCTATATCCGAAACCTCGCTGGAACCTGCACCAGACCTCAGAGCCAAACCTACCCTCTGGCATTGGCAAGTTGGTCTCCGTTTTAGTCCGTTCCTTTTTCCCTGATCAACCTCTACCCTTTTGGAGAAGCAAGATGCTTCTCCCACCTGGTCCCATGCTAACAGGATTGCAGGACTTTTCCCTCCTGACCAGTCCCTTTGTTAAAAATGCCTTCTTTCCTTGGATGTAGCCGCAGTAACCACTGGTATCCTTCCTCCAGCCACGGGGTAACTCCAGTAATATCTCTAGCCGGCATCCCTTCTAGCCATCACTCCTGTGCTTGATTTAAGCTTACTGGGTCCAGTGTGCTTCCCAAGGCCTGTCCCTTGACCAGTCCAGACCTACTTCCTAATGGGCCTGGGTCCCATCAAACTATCTCCTAGGCACTCTCACCACCCCTTTCTTTCCCTGGAGCCCCAGTTACCCCAACTCAATGCTGGCAGACTGTCTAAAGCCCCCGCGCGATTACCCATTACCGGCGCCACATCGCATTACTCACGGCACTACCTTGCACTTCAGGGGAGCCCCTCGAAAAAGGCCCCAACATGGACCGACTGAGCTCCTTCCTGACTGCCTGTCCTGCCATCTCCCAGCCAGCCTTCTATCTCCCCTGAGCTACCTGTGCTCCCTCCTTTGTAGGCTAAGCCTGCCCCTAGTGGCAGTCTCAATGTATAGCCCAGAATGGTGCCTTCCCAAAACACTTACCAAACCCATAAACTGGGAAGGCACAAAAAGCGGGGCCTAGTGGTGAATAAGCTCCTCTCCTGGAGAGGGTGCTTGCACTCTTCCCCATCAAGGGAATCATTCCCAAAGGGAATGATGGCAAAGACCTCACCAGCTCCTCCGACTCACCCCCACACCCCTGGTATGTGCATTCCCAGGGGAAGTCAGTACCAGCCAGAGTCTCTATGGTGGCTGCCCCCTACAAAAGAGGAGGGCCCATGGCTGGCTACTGCTATACCCAAAAAAACCCAAAAGGAAAGTGTCTGTGCCAGGGGCATCAAACTTTTTAAACGCTGCCTAAGCAATATGAACAATAACAGCATAATATAAAACTTTTCATTAGGTTATATTATTGTTATTTCTCTGAGATTGATTAGAATAACCATAATCACCAAATAGATGTGTATTTATAGATATATATTTCAAACCATAATCACTGTACCCACACTCAAACCACTCACTCGCTCTCTCCCTCATGCACACACTTTAATGATTGAAATTTTTAGAAAACATTTCATAATAGCAAAGGCTAATTTCCTAATTTGCAGTCCTTGAGGTAGAAGTCATTTGGTCCATCATCAGTTCTCTTAAATTCAAGTCAATCATGGGGATAGCAACCTGCTCCGGGAGCAACACCTGGCAGTAAGAGTTTTTACAGGGTGCTCTAATGCAGGATCCTCCTTCTGGTGGAAAGTAGAATTCAGGGTCTCGCTTGGTAGCAAGGTCTCCAAAAGAGTCTTTGGCAGTTACAAAGTACTTATTATGACATCCAGCGAAGTCTTGCATCAGGGCGCAGTGTTTAAATAAAGTTAGCCTGGTCCAGGGGGCAGTGTGGCACATAGATCTGGCCTTCTGGAACAGTTCCTGTGATGGATGACCACTGCTTCCAGGGCGATGTTTTAACTTCTCTAGCTGCTCATGATAGATCCAGTCTTCTCTCATTTCCTCCACAATCCCCCACTGTCTCTCTGACAGGTAAGGGTAGTCCAGGCTCTCATACTCCATCCTCAATCTGTGCCACACCCACCCTTCTGCCTGGCCCCATTCCGGCAGATCCCTTATACTAGTCCTGTGGGCTTTTTCTGTTTCCAGCCATATTCCCTTCCTGTACTCAGCATTGAGAGGGTACTCCCTGTTGAGTCCCTCTGTCCTGCTCTGTAGGGCATGTGAGCACTCTGGGATGTGGAGGGGTTCTATCATTAGCTGTAATCACTAGGCGGTGAAAAGGCTTAGGTATGGCCTGATAGATGTCATAATCATTGAATTGAAACTTTTTGCCAAGAAACCTGCCCGCACCAAAGTTTTCATCGTCAGCCAAATGTCCTTTTCCAGGCTTTCTCTCCTCCTTTCCTTGTGACCGCAGACCAGCTACAGCAGTTTTAGGTCTCACTTACTCTGGAGAGGCCAATTGTGATCTTATAGCTGGCAGGCTACCTCCAGACAGAGGCCTAGGCAGCATTCCCCTGGGCCCTGGGGATTCACCCACCAGTGGTCTAAGACCCCTGCCCCTCCCTCTGCCACAGGGAGTAGAGGCAGCTGGCTATGTCCCTCCTCACCCCTTTTCTCCTCTGCTGCAGTTGCACCTCCCCTGTACCTCCTCTGCTTCAATAATTACTTGGGGAGGGCCTGACTGGCTCTTCCTTCTTCACCTGCTCTGAGGTCCGCTTCTCTAACAAAAGCCTTTCCACAGCACCAGACTCCAGCCTTCCTTGTGACCATACCAAGGATGGGCCTTCTAAAAGTGCTGAGGGGTATGCCATTGAAAACTGAGAGGCCAGTTAAATATGCCTCCGGGGCCGAGCTTGGAGCAAAGACTGCACACTGGTAGTCAGGCTATTCCTCTCCTTGTAGCCACCTCTAACACATTGCTCCTCCACCTGCTCTTTTCCTGCAATGTTCCATAACCAGGACAATAATGATGAAGGAACCATGGACATAGGTTCCTCAGAGGAGTTGCATCTTGCCTCTAAACCATCTGTGAAAATGGATCCATACCTGCCAGACCATAGCCAAACCTTCCAGAATCAATGGGATTAGACAGTTCTTACTCAACAACTCCCTCAGCTCTGATGCTTTTGCTCAGTTCTCCTTGTTCTACTTGCTACTGCTCTCTCCACAAAATAGCAATGCCTCCTTTACTGGTTTTCCCTCAGCTCACCCTCCAGCCAATCAGAAAGCAGGCTGAGATCACATGACCAGCCAACCAAGCGAGCTTGCACTCAAGAGCAGGACTGCGGCCTACCACCCAGATCATCACACCCAGGATGGACTTTTAGTGCACCACATGGCCTATCCGTCCAGGCCGACCTGCCAGCCCTCTGATCCTGCAACCGGGGCACTTGGGGTGTGAGGAGTCCCAACAAATACCAGACGATCCCCACATTTAGCCACCCCACCTCCCCATTTGTCTAGGGGCACCTGATGTTTCAAGAAGGAAGGGGGCTACCCTAAGGAACCCAGACCAGCACATTAACAACCTTGGAGGACAAAATGGTGTTATCTTATCAGGCCTGGGTCCTGCTGCAGAATAATGGAACTGCTACCCTCGCCACTCCTCTGAATACTCAGGATTGGAACAGAAGACCACTTCTTTTTCCTTTCTTCTCTTGGAATCCGCCACCAGCATCCCGGTCCAGGAAGCACTGATATCAAGTGGGCTGTGAACTTTAAAACTCCCCCCAAAGAAGTACGATTAATAATTCATTAGATTCTCTGCAAGTCATCTGTCAAGTAAAACTTTAAAAACACTCTCGCACACTCAGGAATAAGCAACAAACCAATTTATTGCACCTGAGGTCCCAATGATTTTGCAAGGACCCAGGGGTTCCCTTTGCTTGCTTAAAACCTTATGTGCCATCCGGCTCCATGGAGCACAAACTATTTACAAAGGAAAGGCACTTGAACTGGGAGACAAGATGTCATAGGCAGCATTCCAGTCCAGGCAGCTGATGAAACCTCGGAAGCTATCCTCGAAACCTCCCTGGAACCTGCACCAGACCTCAGAGCCAAACCTACCCTCTGGCACTGATAAGTTGGTCTCCGGATTATTCCGTTCCTTTCCTTTTTCCCTGGTCAGCCTCTACCATTATGGAGAAGCAAGATGATTCTCCCACCTGGTCCCTTGCCAACAGGATCACAGGACTTTTCCCTTCCCTGACCAGTCCCTTTGTTAAGAATGCCTTCTTTCCTTGGACGTAGCCGCTGTAACCACCGGTATCCTTCCTACAGCTAAATGGGGGGTGACCTCAGTAATACCTCTAGCCTGCATCCCTTCCAGCCAACACTACTGTGTTTGATTTAAGCTTACTGGGTCTGGAGTGCTTTGCAAGGCCTGTCCCTTGACCTGCAGCCTGCCCAAACAGCTTGTGATCGGCGCCCCAGAGTCTGCCCCTCCAAGCAGGCCCCTATAGCGGGTGAGAAGCCTCCGGCACCCCCTTAACCAGGCCTGGACCACCCTGCCATGCCGGGAACTGGGAGGGGAGCTGCCACAAAACCTCCTGCCCTGGCAATCCAGGCCTACTACCTAATGGGCCTGAGACCCCATCAAACTACCTCCCGGGGTACTCTCACCACCCCTTTCTCCCCCGGAGCCCCAGTTACCCCAACTAGATGCTGGCAGACTATCTAAGGCCCTCCCCACTCATTACCCATTACCGGTGCCACATCACATTACTCACAGCATTACCTTGCACTTACGAGGGGGGAGGTCCTCCTCGAAATCAGGCCCCAACACGGACTGACGAATGCCTCCCTGCCTGTCCTGCCATCCCCCAGTCAGCCTCCTATCTTTGCCCTGAGCTACCCGCACTCCCTCCTTTTATAGGCTAAGAAGCCTGCTCCTAGTGGCAGGCTCAATGTATAGCCCAGAATGGTGCCTTCCCCAAAACACCAACCAAACCCATAAACTGGGGGGGAAGGCACAAAAGCGGGGCCCCCTAATGGTGAACGTAAGCCCCTGTCCTGGCGAGGAGGCTTACAGTAGTATCTGGGTTTACTTTAAATCAAACTATCCACCTTCCAGTTATTTTCTGGAGTATGCCAATCCAGAGGAAGCATTACTCCATACTTTAGATGTGCATAGAATCCTCAGGTATTATGTAACTGCATCAAGGGCTGCAGAAAGTCCTCCCAGCTTTTTATTTTGTTCACCCCTGGGAAAGAGGTTGCTCCTGTGTCCAAGCAGTATCTGTCCAAATGGCTGCAAACTGTATTACTTTCTGTTATAGGAAACGTGGTAAGGAATGTCCTGGTGTGGTCTGTGGTCATTCTACCAGAGGCATGGCCACTTCTGTGGATCAGTGCTGGGTCCAGTCCTTTTCAATGTTTTTATCAACTACATTTGCAATGGCATCAAAGGCAAGATGTGTCTTTTCCTGGATAATATGATACCAAGCTCTGCTATAGGGTGAACTCTGAGGAGGGCATAATGTATCTAGGGGAGCACCTAGCAAGGTTCGAAATGTGGCCTGGAATCTGGCAATTGGGTTTCAATGCTAAAAAGTGCAAGGTAATGTACTTAGGGTGTAAGAACTCCAAGACCCAGAACAGTCTTGGGGTGAAGGTCACAGTCTTGGAGAGGGAGATGGACCTGGAGATACGCAAAAAAAAAGGTGTAAGAACCTCAGGGCCCAGTACAGTCTTGGGAATGAAGGTCACAGTCTAGGAGAGGGAAAAAGACCTGGGGATAACAATTACAAGCAACCTGAAACCATCAATGCAGTGCAAAATGTGGCAAGGAAGGTGAATAGGATGCTGGATTGCATATCATGGGGGTTCACCAGCAGGAGGAAAGATCTCATTCTGCACCTGTACAGTTCCATGGTGCATCTGCATCTGGAATACCATGTGCAGTACTGTAGCTCCTACCTTAAGAAAGACACAAACCAGAGGGAGGCAGTACAGGAGAGTGCTACCAAGATGATTCAGGGGCAGTACGATATCCCATATGAACAGAGGCTGGTGAACCTTATCATGTATTCACTGGAGGAGAGAAAAGAAAGAGAGAGAGAGATGACGTGATCAAGACCTTCAAATATCTGAAAGGCATTAACAAGGTCATCACAGGGAATTTTTTTTGCAAAAGTGAGATCAGAAACACCAGAGGGTGCAACTACAGGGGAGGGATGGGCGGAGCAACAGGTAGCTTACGTATATGAGCTCTGAATCAAATAGTCTTGCTAGACCTTTGGGCCTTCTTCTGCTATCCTTTCATATGTTTGCGTGTTCGCATATAAGATCCTAGTTTTACAAAAAAATGAAAGTTTCTGATTTTTGAAGGTAAAGATTATTGTTACTGACTTTTGAATAAAATGAGTGGGGGGGGGGTACTGCACTGCAGAGGGACTGCACGGTTCAGTGGTACTGCCTGTTTTTTTGTTGCTGTGCCAGGAAAAAGATGTTGTCTGCTTCAATTTTAAAAATCCTACACCTTGGCTCATTGATTTTTTTTTTGTTTATTGTTCAGCATCCTGGTTGCCAGGACTTGTTTCTACTGTGCATTAGATATTTCTCAGATAACAGTACTCAAATTTGTTTCCCCACTTTATGAAATGTGTTTTTTACTAATGGCTATTATTTTCTAACTCTTTTGAACAAAGGAAAATGGCACACAAGGCCCTTATTTCACCCTGGGCCTTAAAAATGCCCCATTAGAGTTTCTCTACATAATTGATATATTTTTATTACCTTGGTGTAGGTTTCTGTTCTGTTAAGTTATAGCTCCATAACTTCCACCACCAAATGATGACCGCGGCCATCTTGTGTGATCCAGCCTGCTTCCAGTGCACGATTGTGGCTCTATTGTGGATTTTAACCTGACTTTGATTTATTAATGTACTAGTGATTGTTGAGTTTTCACTGCTATGCTTATGTTGAGTGGTGTAGTATGTGATTGTGTTGATATATTTATTACTTTGTAATGGTGCCCTGGGCCTCCAGGGAAGGGTGCCAGAAATAAATAAAACTACTACTACTACTTAATATACGAACATACGAATCTGCCAGCAGAAATAGGCCCCATGGTCTATCAAGTCTGCTCGAGTGTTCAACTGGCACCATTACCTTGCAGCTGCCCCACACTCCCCTCCCCCCTCACAATTACCCCCAACCCTGTCCAAATATGCTAATGAATGCTGACAACTAACTGCACAAGTTGGCAGCATACATTAGCATTTTAGTGCACATGAAGCAGGCTGGTGCACAGGAGATGACCAGCGACATCACATGGTAGTAGAAGTTAAGGCACTGTAACTGTTTTTTCTTTCCAG
Source organism: Neoceratodus forsteri (assembly GCA_016271365.2). NCBI lineage: Eukaryota > Metazoa > Chordata > Ceratodontiformes > Ceratodontidae > Neoceratodus > Neoceratodus forsteri. The sequence goes on from CM057451.1 coordinate 247,745,166, forward strand.
ATTTGGTTTATTAAAGAATTAACGGTAATACTCACATTCACAGTCACACAGTTTACAAGATTTGGCTGTTACAGTATGGGTGCATTTTCTTTTTTACATATCACATCACACAAAGGAAAAGGAAATTAAACAATTAACAATACAATAGAAGGACATGCAGACAAATTGTTTTGACATTATCCAGACTCAAAGTTCACCAGATAAAGTATCTTTTACACGTTCGATCCTTTTTGCATAATTTCTGTTTAGGAATGGCAACAGAAAAAACCTAGCATACGGTCCTAGCTCCCTATGGCTCACTCTTCTTTCAACCTCAGGGGAGTACTGTCTTCATATTGCTCAGATAGTGTCATATACTGTGTATGCCTTTTATCTCTGACCATATAAACTAATTTCTCTAATGCCATATTCTCAGACGTGGCCCTTCTCCAAAATTGAAAGGTGGAAGGATGTGGCTGTTTCCAGTTTGTGAGAATTGTTAGTTCAGATGCTAAAATTGCAAGAAAGGCTAATTTCCTTTGGTTTGCCTGCAGGTCCTCCGATCCTATCGTGTCTCCTAAAGCCACTATCCTTGGTGTGATGTGAACTTGTTTACTAAATATCTGAGCTAGTGTTGCTTCAGTTCCCTGCCAATAGCTTCCTAGTGTGGGGCAGGAAAATATCACACCATAATTTAACAGAAGAAAAACATACACCAAGGTTATAAAACATCTTAATCAGGCATTTTTATAGCCCAGTGTGATATAACGACCTTATGTGCCATTTCCCTATTAATAATCAATAACTGGAAACTGACAGTGGATAAGCATATGGTATGTTTCCATATTCCACAGTTCAGTGTTTCTTCTATGATCTTTTGGTTCCTGAAACGTGTTACGATGAACCCCCTGCATACTCACATTCAGAGACAGTACTGCTACAATATCACTATTTAGTGTTTTGATTGATGAACAATGAGATTCATTAGTTTCTAACTTTTATAATTTTTGTAGTCCTTTTATTTCTTGCTTGTAATGTTTTCGGAAGGATGACTTTTATTGTCTGTTTGCTAGAGCATTTCAGCCTGGTTGACCAAGAGGAGATGAAGCCTGAATAGTTACTAATTTGTAATAGGCAACGCATAGTACTTAACAGTAGGGAATTTGTACTCCATCATGGAGTCCTGACAGATAGCGATAGTTCTATCCTTCTAACTCTTAAAGAATTGCATTGCACCTTTAAGCCATTTTTTCTCATGGAACTGTTTTTTTTTTTTTTTTTGTAGCCCTGGCGCCGTATGCAAGTGGGCTACCCCCCCCCCCTTGCCAGCTGTCCCTGATACCAGGCAAGGGGTCTGGGTCCTGCTGCGGTGACAGTTGGGGATTGTTCCCAGAAATAATAATAATAGCGCAGTGCCTCCACCCAGAGTAAAGTATTAGCGGGCCAGATATCTGCTTGGCACAGCCCCCCTTAGATACTGTGCCTACCTACCTCCCCAACCAACCACTCTGCACACTGTGTCCCCCAATACTTTTTTCCACCATAAACTATATATCTCAGTAGTAAGCACATGCAATGAATTTCACGAACACAGCAGTTTCAAACAACAAATTTACAGCTTTATTCATGGGGTAAGGAATAGGGAAGGGAATACTAGGACATAAGGTAGCTGTGAAGGCAAAAGGAAAGGTTAGTGAAATATGCAACTTCAACATGTGGGCCCACAGGCCAAGCCCTTCCCCACACTGGTACCAGTGTCCCTGTACTGTCCCTAGGGGTACTCACTAGGTGCAGGCCTGATTGGTGCCATGGATTGGCTGGCTGTTGGGGCCCTGAAATTGTAGAAACTTTAGTTTTTGGGGAAAATAAAAATGGGCAAATTCCCCTTTCCCCTCCCAAGAACCAGGTCCTGGATACTCACAGTTTGATGGTCTCAGCACCAGGGAAAACGGAGCTCCTTGGGTTAGTGCAGCAACAAAAACAGGCTGGCCAAGATTCCTCTGACTGGATGGAACTTGCTCGAGGATCTTGCAACTGGTCATCTTGATTGCAGTTCTGTCCATTTGTCACCTTCAGATGCTTCTGGCCTGTTGCAGAGCACGGTGACAAGACAACACCAGCCCCAGAAGGCCCAGACCTGGGAGTGGCTTCACAGCCCAGCTCCCCTGATGGGCCACAGGTGCTCTAGCACCCCAGCAAGCACTGATGACCCCCTGAGACAGTGAGTCCTACTTGGGAGGAGTTAGAAATTTCCTTCCCTGGCTTTGGATGAGGACTTCCAAATTGTGGGGATCCTCCTGCAATCCCTGCACTGAGTCCTCAGCAAAGAAAAGTTCTTAGGCAGTCTCTCCAATAAAGTCCAGTGCCAGTCTTAGTGGGTGCTAGTCTCTGTTCCAATAGGCATTAGTGCAGTCCAACAGGGGGAAACCCAGAAACAACAGCCCCCTGCACATCAATTCACACTGTCCAGTTGACTCGTGCCCACAACCTTTTCTTTGGCTGCAGCTAGGACTCAGCTCTCAGCCACTTTTATTAGTTCAGTCAGGACACACACAGCTCCTGGCTAGCACCCCAATAACCAGAGATACTCTGCCTCTTCAGAATTTCTTTCACAGTCCACACAAGCAAATGGCTTCTCAGGTCTGACTGTTGCACTCTGTCAATCTGCACAGCCTTCTCAACAAGTTCAACTTTCCAATGCAGAGTTTCTACAGCACTCAGTCTCTCCCATTAATAGCAAGCAACTTTTTCATACCTAGGTAATCACAGTCCAGTCTCTTTCTCTCTTTCCCCTCCTCAATCAATCCAGTAGCAAGTACCTGGGGAACCAGAACCTCAGCACAGTCCTTCTTCCTTCTTTCCCCTTTCCAGTCCACGTCTGCTGACAGGCAAATCTCCAAATGGGGACCCGAAGAAGCCCCTGAAGGTCAGTGTCCACTCTCACAGTACAGTCCTGACTTGTACAGAGCCCAACCACAGACTGAAGGAATCCCGTAAAGTCCACACTGTTTCAGACGAAAATCCTGCATTCTAATTGGCTGTTGGAGCCTTTCAATAATCAATATCCATAGTGATAAATATTTCCTGCTCATTTATTGGGGCATGATCTAGGCACCAGAATTAGTCCCTTCCTTTTCTCAGGAGTCCCTCTTTGTCCAGTTTGGGCACCTAGATCACTGATTGGCTGCAAATACGGGGTCAAATATCATAAACATGTCAGCTCTCAGACAGTTCCATGGAATCCATACAGTTCCCCCAGCTTCTTCATGTGACTGCAGCCCATCATGGTACTCGATTAATACAAACACCCAACCGGCTTATAGCCCCAACTGCCCCCTGTTAAATGAGCCCACTCCCATTTGATGGCCCCCAGCAGTTTTGCTATTGTTGCCACTGCAACACCATCCCCCTAGCTGGCAGGCAGCACTCATCGATATTCATGGGCCGCTCATCAACATTCATAAGTCCCTGAGCAGTCCCACAGTTAGAAACCCCCTTGTGCTGCAGCTACGGGCTTCTGCCCAGTCTCCTTCAGGTCTCCTGTCCCCGAGGACATCAAGAGGGGCACCAAGACTATGAACAGACTTCCTGTTGTCAGACCGCAACAGTGATCAGCAACATCAAAGCACCTCGGGCGCATATGTAAGTACCAGCCGAAACAACATGACAGCAGCTCGCAACCATGGAATAGCACCCCGGAGAGCAGAAAACAGTATGCTGGTGGGGGAAAAGATGTGGGGAAACCAGGAATGCCAGCAAAGCCAGGGACAAAATGGGGCAATTACAGGTAAGCCCCCAGAGGGGAGTTACACTTTAAATACTGTTTTAAATTCTGTTAATTTTCAATCTTTGCTGGTCTTGTAGTAAACTCAGTGGGTATGATACACAGACTGGTGGTAAGTATCATTTTAGAACTCCATGTTGTAATACATATCCCTTTCAATCACACATTCTAAAGCAATTAGAAAACACCAGCAATCTAAGAGCTTAACAAGGACATGAAACCCTGCCAGGACAGCAGGCCACAGGCTAAAGTACCATAGGGAAAAAAATAGGGTAGACTGGATGGAGCAGTGGTCTTTTTCCTCTGTCAGAGCCTATGTTTCTATAGACTACATCATGCAGTCCTAAAATAATATTTAGCTCTGAAGTGTGTGTATGTCAGAAATACTGAATTTACTAAAAACTAGTAAAATTGGAACAATGCTAGAATGTGAACCAGTATTTAAAAACAGCTTCAACAGAGAATACAGGCTTGCAGGTTAAATGCAGTTCTTCTTTAAAGAGGAAAGAAACTTTGCATTTCATAGAGGTACTAGAACCATCAGGCCTGGAAGAGCAGAGCCCAATTATCACCACCTCTGTGATACTGGAGTGTCCTTAGGAGCAATTCCTGGTCATGGCTTGGTGGTAGTGCCCCAGGCAGCACAGGTGACCATGCGTTGCTGGGCCCCCAGGACTTTGCAGCATGCATGCACAAAATGGGCAGGGTGAGCAAGGAAAAATCCCTTTTAGTATGCCAGGTGATGACTTCCTAGGCTCCTGTCATGCCACTGGCCCTCAAGCACATGAGGTTTTCTCCCTGGTGGAACTGTTGCTCACGAGTCCCTGAAGTCAGACAGGGAGCCTCCTGGAGGGATTATATCAGTGGAGTAGCTGGAGACCTAAAGAAATCAGAAGGTAGAGTATGACAGCAGCATGTGATCCAGTTGGGCAGAAAAGATATGGCCCATTGTAAGCCTAAAAGAGAGAAGTGCTTATGAGATGAATAAGGAAAGAGAAAAGAAAAAAAAAAAACACAAAAAACTGGGAGGAGGATTAAGCATCCCAAAAGATTTTCTCCTCCGCCAAGTGGAGGGAGCTTCTGATCCCAGTGCAACACTGTCACCTGTGTGAACACAAGCGGCAATGAAGTTGGGAGCCTGAAATGTGGAGCAGGGGCTGCCTAGCTGAGCTCTGTGTAAGCATGAGCCAGCATGTGTGCACATGTTGTGTTCACTTGTCAATGCCCCAGGAAAAACAACATGAAACACGGCCTCACAATGCAGTATGAAGGACCTGGGTACTCTCATACTTCACCCCCACCCCCCATCCCACCAGACTAGGCTATGGTGACTTGAAGTCTGACAGGTAAGCTCCCCACCCCACTGGCTCAGCCACAGGGGTAAGCCATGGCGGGGTTGCTTGGACAGTTGGGAATATGAGGACCAGGTAAGAGGTAATCAGCAACTGGCCTAGATAGAGGAAGGCAGAATGAATAAAGGGCATAAACCCATAATTAAAAAAAATATATAATATGGGTTAAGGAAATTGACCTCTTTGATTGGATAAGAAGGGGTTTTAACCATGCTGTTCATTTAAACTATACCACAGTCTTAAAGACCCAGTACCTGTGGCCTAACAACACAAGAGATACATGTGTCATATGATAGAACTGTTCAAAACCATATTGCCGTCATGTTTGTCCCTGCAACATGGTTGCTTCATGCTTCAGGTTTTTAAAAGTTAAAAGGAAAAAACTGCTCTTTCTCTCTCATAGTTAAAAATCACTTTCAGTCTCCCACCCAAGCCACTCTCTCTCTCTCCCTCCTGACCCTGAGACTGCCCCTGTGCTGACTGTGCTGTCCCATCTGCAATTGTGTGACAGTGCTGGTACTTTTACAAAACTTGCTACCACAGATGTTAGTGTGCTACCTGCAAGACCTGAACAAAATCATGGTCTTGCCAGCAAAATAGCATAGTGACCCTCTGAGTCAGTTACACAGAACACCACACTGTGCAGCTCCCCTGGTGGCAACCACACAACCCAGTGGCAAGCAGAGGGACTATTTAGTATAAAATCTGACTTTTTTTAAAAAATGCTTACAATTTTTTTAAACTGTGTCATCTTTCTGAACCTGCACCCATTTTGTTAGCACAATAATACACTCTGGGATGTGGGTTTCTCAGAATATACACACTTCTAGTGCCAGAAAGAACACTTGGCCTGAGATCTCATGCCTGACTATATCCGTAGGTGTACATTTATTCCTATTAACCTACACCCTGTCATGTGTTATTGCTTATGTATCTAGTTGATTGTGTGACCCCCAATCCCCCTCAGACACCTGTCATCCCAACATAAATACTGTCCCTGATACCCCACGGCTGATCCCCTTTCTGACATCAGCCGGGGGTCTCAGGATCAATCAAATACATTTTTAAATAATAAGAAAGTAAGTACTTTAAAACATTTTGCTTAAGGGCAGATCTTGCTAATTGGAGCCTCTCTGTCTCAGTATTTTCATGGAATGCAATGTGTCCTTCACCTTTAAATCACCTAAATGGCCTAAGGGTCACTTGCATTTTAGACAGTAGCAGGATGTAAAGGCTATTTTATTACTTGTTGCAGGATGTCACAGAGACATTAGATCCAAGGCTAAGGACTATATTAGCAAAAGACATTTACAGAAAAGGAGGCCAAGATCTCATCAAGATTGGTGACACTGTGATGGAATACAATCACAACTTCAGGTAACTGAGGATAGAAATTAGATTATTTTGATACAGATTCATCAGATGAAAACACTGCTGAAATTATACTTTCATTGTCTTTCAACTTCAATTCTAAGTCATTGTAAGAGACTTGTGGGGAAGGTAGTCGGGTATAGCAAGGCTAGGAATGCCGAACAAAATATTTATTGACATAAACATAAAAGCAGACTTGGTATGACAAAACAAAAAAAAGAATAACTTTGTAAAGTGAAATCACAGTTCATTCACCGTTCTGCTCTAGGAATCTCAGCTAGAGTTCTGCAGGCTGGATAGTATCCCACATGCCCTAAAGGTCTGAATGGGCTCACTGACCTGGATCAGCACTACACTGATCTTCCAGTGGATCTGATCTGGACATCAGGCTGACAGCCTTTTATACTATGAGTCTACCAGGTGACCACCTCAGACTCTGCACCTTTTGCATCCATAACAGTTTATTTTCTTAAACAGTAGTTTTATTCAAATCACAATAACATCCCATATAACATACATTTGTGTCTTTCTACCCAGGTAGATGCGGTGTAAAAAGATTCCGTTTAAGGGTTTTTCAGAGATATTTCTGATACAGGCCCCTCCTCTTGGGCTGCCCAGTGAATATAAGATAAGAAGACGGGGCCAGCGGGCTCTTAGAAAGACACTGGGCAACTTCAGGATAGGGCTGTGTAACAGAAAATAGGATAAACTCTGACCCCTGGTAAGTGAGTGAAACATATTCCATAATTTCTTAGGCAACATGTAGTAATAAATAAAAGAACAAACCAGGAGCACTAACAAAAGAAATCCTTATAAATTCAAACATAAATGCAGAATGCAGTTTCAGGAATTCCTATATTTTCATAGTACTGATGGTTTTGTAAGTGTTTGCAATTTGAATGTTTCATTATACCCCAGTGATTTATCTTATTTAGCAGCCTAATCTTTTGTTAGCTGCCAAAAGACAAGAGAGGTTGCTTTCATTATCGGTCAGTTTTTCTGTCCTGAACAGTGTTGTGTTGGGTGTGGTGAGCGAGGTGCAGGGTGGCCAGACAGCACATTATTAACATACTGTTTAAAGCTGTCTCTGTACTCTGGCATACAGAGGAAAAACTGATGTACGTAACACTATTACACTGTTCCTTGATGTATTTAGGAACGCTAACATTTCTTAAAAAAAAAAAAAAAAAAATTCTCAGTCCTTTTACTGTGTAAGGTTACCATCAGGGATTGTCCAACTGGGCAGACATAGAGTAGTAAAGTGCATGAACAAGCACTTATTTCAGTCTGCTCCAGTCCCTCCAATATTTTGGGACAAATTATTTGCAGTCGGGATAGAAATGGGAGGTCAAGATAAGTTCCAATTCTTTTTACCTTGCCCCCATTCTCCTGATGTTTAATTTACTAAAACAAAATGACACTATCTTAACACAGGGGCTTCGTAGTGGCAAGAGTCAGTACACAGACACCCTTGTCAACTGCCAACCCCTTCCCCAATGCGCTTTCCGACTTTCAGCCTCCCGGTTCAGGTAGCTTCACAGTCTACTTACTGTTACCTGGACATGGGCATGGGGGCTTACTTTACAGGAAAAAATTAAACTACAGGGAAATTATCTCCCTTTCTAAGCCGCAGTGCAAAAGCAGCTAAACAAGAAGAAGTCAGCTCTGCTGGCAGTGCCCTTGGTGCTAACTCGGCAACAGCAAGAGCCAAACAATAGCTAGCTAAATGGATAGACAATATAAACATCCCTTTCAAATATGTGTAGTTCCTCAGAGCGTAGGCATTTATAGGCATTTGCTAACAGCTCTCCTAACATTTTCCTAACTAAAGGGGGGGAGGGGGTAGTGGCCTGTAACTCCCTAAAGAGACCCAGGAAGGTACAGGGGTAGTAGTGAGGGCACCTTTTGCAAGTAGTCTGCCTGCAAAAGGGTTGAAAAAAAAACAGACTTACAGGATTAAAAGAATGGAGAGAGAGATGCTACTGCAGTAGTCTTGTGAGAAAGAGAAGATGAGTCTCGAGGGAGTCTACTAGTACACTGTGACAATAATATGGTACTTGCATCATAAAACAAACTCTGATCAGAGTCCAAATAGCTGGTAATGCATTAACCTTGCTTAATCTGTCTTGTCTCTGGAGTCTTTTTTTGAAACAGCGCCAATGTTTTGGTATTGTGCTCCGTTGATCCAGCTTAGCAGGAGGGCTGCTGGGGTGAGTTGGGCCAATTACAACAAAATAACTGTCTGAACTTAGCTTCGTGGACTATAACCAGCTTTAGACAGCAGCAATGTTGGTCCTGTGGGAGCAGCTCCAGTCACAGCTGTGCTGTCTCTTGTGGGCGTGGCTACTACCTGTATTTAAAGTCACTGCTCTAGTGGTCCTCTGCTGTGATCCACAGCCAAAGAGCCAGTGCATAAGGGCACTGCACCCCAAGTGTAACACCCTACATAGCCATGGTATTTAATTTATTTAGGTAATTGTGAATTGATTACACTAAAGGGTGGGTAGCAAGTAGTATAAGTTTAAAAAAGGGACTAAATGATGCATAGTGTTATAATATATATATTTCAAGCTAATACATGCTGCCATAATCTATTTATCATTTACTGTGAACTTATTGATATGCATTGATGTTGTGATCAATTAATTATTAATAGGCAAGGAGTATTTCAGCTTTTTTGTGTTTTTTTTACATCATGAAAACTGATTAACATTGTGTCTAAGTTACTTAATTTAACATGCTAATGCTTAACAAGGAGTCACTACTTGCAGTGTGGAAAGTGATAGGCCCAAAGCTTCCCCTGGCAAAGTGGGTAGTACAGGGAAGGCAGGATTAAATTGCAAAGTAGGAACAGACGTAAATTGGTTTGTTTTTTTTATTTAGTGGACATATTTGGAACAGGGCAGGGTCATCTGGCTCAGTAAGGTGAATGCCTTATAAGACACTGAATATTTACTGAGGAGAAACAGCACTTTACAGAGAAACACCAGATAAAACTGTGTCAAGGCTGTCAACACAGTGGGCCTGATGAAGACATGAGAGCTATGAAATATAGCCCTAGATGTATTGAATGACTTAATAAAAAAAAATTCTGGTCAGAGCCGATATGGCTGTGGAGAGCTTTTTGGAGCAGCAAGAGCATTGAAAAGAATATGTGGTGCTCACGCCGCACCAGAGTCGGCCATAGCTAATACTGCAGCGATTACAGTACTGCGCATGTGTGATACTCACACATGCGCAGTTTGCCCAGGAGTCAGCCATGTGCCACATGGTGGCACTGACATGACTACTTATGCACAACACTCGTGCATGCCCAGTTTAATTTAGCACACGCATGGCTGTCACTTCCACAGTTCAAGAAAGGAAAGAAAAGCGCCGGAAGGGGGTGTTTATGCGCTCACGGAGGGGAAGGGCTACATAAAGAGAATAGTTGGAAACTATGCCGGAGCACTGTGGCAGCACATCAGACAGTGGACTGATCACGTGCTTCCACAGTGCTCTTATACAAATCCAATGATGGCATAACATCTGTGGAGCTTTGCCCATGCAACCATAAAAATCAGACTCAGGAGGAGACTATTAACAAACTAGAGATCTGGTCTGCAACTTGCTTGTCATCACAGTCACTTTCTCATTCTTTTCTAAGCAGTAATTTCTGGTAAATGTGCCTTAACCATATTGATCTCATTGCTGGTAGACTACGTCAGCTTTTCTCCTGATTGTAGTAGGCGGGGGTAGCAGCAGTCTTGAAGTGGTAGCTGCCAGTGGTGGCACTCTCTGAAAAAAAGTGGTACCCATGCTCGTCTGTACATTTTAGAAATGACCCCTTTCCTTATTTTTCCTTTAAAACAATTGATCCCTTTAACAAAAAAACAAGGAGTCAGTTATGGCCTCAACCCTCCCCTCCCCTTTTTTGCTTCAAATGAGGAACGTGATTATGGGTTTGCATCAGATGTACAGTGGCAGCCATAGATGCGTGATATTAAAGAGTAATCAACTGTATGTAAAAGCTTTTTTTTTTTTAATGTGTGCTTTCTTAATGTTGTCAATACCACTTCACTCATTTTGTACTCTGCCCCTGAATTTCTGTGCCCCAAGTGCATTGTTTTACATTTTTGTCTTGAAACCTAGCTGCCATTCCCTTGACCACTGCTCAAGTCTTCTAAGGTCTCTGCTCATACATTTCCATCCTGCTGCAGATCTGGGTATAATCATGCAGAGTCAAACCTTCCCTTCCTGCTCCTTTAGCATTTCACTTATGAAGACATTAAAGAGGACTGAGTCCAACACTGATCCCTGAGGTACCCCTTTCATCACCCTCCCTTCCTTGGCATGAACTCCATTTACTACTAACCTCTGTCACCTATCCCCGAACCAATTACATACCAAACAGCCACGTTTTTTTTCTCTCTGAGCCAGCACAGTAAGAGTCATGCAGAACAAATGTAACTTTTCCAGAAAGTATACAGTTACACTACACAACCAGCATGAAAGTTGTTCAGGACAAAAATACCTTTCAAATGAGCCTATTGACTAAGCTGCACTAATTATTATATTTTTAAAGTATGGCAATCTGATTACCTGAATTTTCATTTTTTCTTCACAATTTTCACCTTTTGGATGGCTATATTTAAAAAAATATAATGAATTTAGATTAGTGACTACCTTCATTTGAAAGGTCTTTTTGTCCTGAACATCTTTCATGCGGTTCTATATGTGTAACTTGTATATGTTCCAAGATATATACATTTGTATGGCATGACTCCTAATGTGTTCACGCAGAGAGAGAAAAAAATGAGGCAGTTTGGAAGAGCAGTAGAAGCCATGCTAACATACTAAGAAGCCAGCAGAAGAAGGCCATGTGGTCTATCTAGTCTGCTCTTATTGCAGGGTCCAGAGCTTGAGCTACTGTCCCTGCACCCCTCCCCTCCTCCCATCCTCCCTACCCATGATCCTTACCTTCCCCCATGCCCATCCCAGCCTCTCTTGAAGATGCCCACTGTGTTCAATGAGATCACCATTTCCGGCAGTGCATTCCAAGTGTCCACCACCCTCTCTGTGAAGAAGTGCTTCCTGACCTCCCTCTTAAACCTCCCACCCTCTAGCTTAAGACTGTGCCCCCTTGTGTTATGGTTGCCACTCAATTTAAAGAGATCATGCTTATCCACCTTATTTGTCCCTTTCAAGTACTTCAAGGTCCCAGTCATGTCCCCTGTCTTGCTCTCCTGGCCTCCAGGGAGTACATGTTCAGTACCCTCAACCTCTCCTCATATACCTTACCCTGCTGACCCACTATCATCTTTGTAGCCCTCCTCTGTACCTTCTCCAGCAAGTTAATGTCCTTTTTGAGGTGTGGGCACCGGTACTTAACTCCATACTCTAGATGTGGCCTTACCAATGACCTATACAAGGGCAGTATAACCTCCTCTCTCCTACTACTGATCCCCCTAGCTATGCATCCCAGCATCTTGTTTGCCCTTGCTGCTGCTTTCTTGCACTGTGTGGAGTGCTTCAGACCACTAGTGATTATCAATCCCAGGTCCTTCGCCTCCTCTGCTGCAGATACCAGGTTTCCACCCAGGTAGTACTCGGTCTTGAGATTCTTGGTTCCGATATGCTTAACTTTGCAGTTCTTGGCATTGAAGCCAAGCTGCCGGTCCTGGACCACATCTCCAGCTTTTCCAGGTCATCATGTTGGTCCTGTATCCCTTCAGCTGTGCCCACTCTCCTGCAGAGCTTAGTGTCATCAGTGAATAGGAACATTTTGCCCTTTATACCATCCTCAATGACATTGATGAAGACTTTGAAAAACCCCAGCCCCACCACCGAGCCCTGCAGTACCCCAGTGGTGACCTCCATGGTGCCAGATAACTCTCCCTCCCACAACCACCCTCTGAGTTCTGTCCCTCAGCCAGTTTTCCACCCATCTGGCCATCTTATCCCCAAGATCCACCAACTTCCTGGTCAACCTTTTGTGGGGCACAGTGTCAAAGGCCTTGCTGAAATCCAGATAGAGGATGTCTACCTCTTGGCCCCGGTCTACTGTCTTAGTGACACAGTCAAAGAAGCCAATCAGATTTGTTTGGCACGATCTCCCCCCTATGAACTCATGCTGCCTCGAATCCTGGAGACCATGCTCCTCTAGATATTCCACCATCCTTTCCTTTTAGTCTGGCCTCCATGAGCTTGCCCACAATTGTGGTCTGACTGACTGGTCTGTAATTCCCTGGGTCATCCTTGGGAATGCTTTTGTGGAGGGGCACCACATGTGCTGTTCTCCAGTCCTGCGGTACCACGCCTGACTCTAGTGAACTATTAAATAGCTCTGTCAGTGGCCCTGCGAGCTCCTCAGCCAGTTCCCTTACTCCCTTTGGATGTACTCTATTTGGGCCTGGTGATTTGTCCACCTTTAATGCTAGCAGCCCATCCCTCACTGTATCATCCTCTATCACTACATCTGTGTTCCTCTCTCTCCCTCCATTCCTCTTCTCCCTCCGGAAGGCACTGGTCCATCCTTCCTCCTGGTGAAAACAGAACAGAAGTATTCATTTAGTATCTCTGCTTTTCCCCCATTATCCCCCACCAACTCCTTCCCTTTCTTAAGCCTAACAATCCCTTTCTTCTTGTCTCTTTTTTCACCTATATGGTGAAAGAAAGACTTCTCCCCTTCTTAATTCCTTCAGCTGTCTGTAGCTCCTTCTGTGCTTTAGCTCACCAGACTTCCTTACTTGCCTCACTAGCCAGCCTTCAGTAATTTTCCCTGTCCACCTCTCTCTCTTTGTCTTCCTGAATTTTCTATAGGCCAGGCTCTTTTCCCTTACTGCCTGTGCAACCCCAGAACTGAACCAGCTGGACGCTTTGGCCCTTGTGTCCTTACCCCTGAGCCTAACACACTTCTCTGTGGCAACCAGTATTTCTTCATTAATGATGAACCACTTTTGGTCTACCCCCATATCTGCTCTGATGCCCGCCAAGTGACTGCTTAGTACTTCACTCATTTTCCTGAAGTCCACCCTTCTAAAATCCAAGATTTTGGTCTTAGTCAGGATCCTTTCCCTGCCCATATCGAACTGAAACCACACTGTGCAATGGTCACTCCCACCAAGTGGCTCCCTGACAGTTTATTTCCTGTACATGCTCCCCACTTGTGAGCATAAGATCAAGAATTGCTTCTGCTCTTGTTGGTTCTGTGATTCCCTGAGTCAGGAGCCCACTCTGCAGTCCTTCCAGGATCACCTGACACCTAGCACATGTTTTGGATGGTATTCTCCAATCCACCTTGGGCAGGTTGAAGTCCCCCACAATTATAGAATCATAGAAGAGGTTCAAGTTCTGGAGGCCAGCCTATTTGGAACTCGCCACCAAATTTACTGGTGGAAAAATAATTTTTAATTTCCCATGTAATTATCTAATCTGGTTTTAAAAATAGACATGGTTTCACTCATCACAACTCTGATGGCAAGTTGTTCCAGGTACTAGCTATTCTCTGTGTGAACCAAGAATTACGCTTACTAGTTTTATTAGTATCCACCTTTATTTTATATTTATGAGATCTTGCATTGCTAGTATTTATTTGGTTATTCCAATTGTCTCAAACAGGGCATCGTTGTGCATAGCTTTATAGGTCAGACATTAAGTTTCCTCTTACTCGCCTGTAGTTCATTTAGTATAGTTGTAGATTATGTAATCTATCCGAATAGTCCAGATCCCCTAAATTTCTAATCTTTTTTGTAAATTTTCTTTGTATACACTCAACTGACCTTTGGCCCCCAATAGTTTAAGGTGCCCAAAATGGGGCACAATATTCCATATATGGGCTGATGAGACTGGTGTACTATGGCATCAAGACCTCGGGTTCCCTACTCTTGATATTCCTCAATATGCAATCCATTATACTATTACATCAATTAACTGTATTCCTAGTATGTTCTTTAAATGTTAGTCTGTGAGAAACTACTATTCCCAAGTCCTTCTCACATTCAGTTGTTTCTAGGACTGAATTGTTAAGCTCATAGTAATAGCATGAATTTCTATTACCCAAGTGCATCCCCTTACATTTGGCAACATTAAACCGCATCTTATTCTCTTTGGCCCAAGATTCCAAGAGATGTAGGGCTGACTGCAGCTCAAGAGCTGACTGCTAGTTATTTAAAATCCCTCCCATTTTGCAATCATCAGTGTATTTAGTAAGCCATGCATGTTTTGGTGATTGTGTGGAGGCCACAACAATGTTAAACAGGGTAGGACCCAGCACCGGCACACTGCTTGTAACTATACCAAAAAAAGATGTATAACCTCTTAGGGAAACACATTAATTCCTGTTATCCAGCCAAGAGATGATCCAGTTTACAATGCTAGGATGTATTTGTAGCTTGATGAGGAGCTCTACCAATATCTTATCAGACACGGTGTCAAATGCTTTAGCATAATCTAAAAAAATTATATCAACCGGTAGGCCCTTATCCAATGCAACCCTCACTGGTTCGAAAAATTGAAGCTGGTTAGTGAGGCATGACCTGCCAGCAATAAACCCACGTTGTGTACTATCTAAAAGCCCATTAACTGATGGTATGTTATTATATGTATCTGAACCAATTTCTCAAGGAGTTTAGCTATAATAGAGGTCAAGCTAATCGGTCTATAACTTTGGAGATCATTTTTACTGCCATCCTTGTATATCGGGGTTATGGCTGCAGTTCTCCATTCATTTAGAATCTTACCCTCTGACAGTGATGCATTAAATAGTGCAGCTAAGGGGCCTGATAATTCTGCCGCCAATTCCTTTAAGAACATAGGTGCTATACCATCGGAACCAGGAGCACTGTTTCCTTTTATGTTTGATATGACATCAGCTACAACATCTACACTAATGACTAATGGTATGTAATTATTATATCTTTTTATCTGGGGGATAGTCTCCTTATCCAGAAACACATTTGGAAAGTATTTATTGAGCTCATCGGCAGTCTCTGTTTCAGTAATTACTAGTTCATTATTAACTAGCACATAGATACATAGATATATAGCCTACCAGGTCATAATGTTGCATGCTTAATAGCGTACAACATTATGGCTAAATGGCTACAGCGTAGTCCGTAACCGCTACTGGTGCAATACCGCGTATACTGCTGCATGTGGTATTGCATCAGTAGCACTCTCTCAGGCTAGGGAGTGGGTTCCACCAAGCAGCTGCCGTGGCTCACGGACTGAGCCACAGCAGCAGGAACCCAGACGCTGCGCCTGGGACCGGATTTGATTCCAGTCCCAGAATCTTTATTTTGCACACTTTTGTATGCTCCCTGTTGAACCCCCCAGAGTTGAGAATCTTTAGTGGGGGGTCCGGGGCACAACCCCATAACGGGCAGAAAAAGACTCTATACCTCATGGCAGAAATTGCGCTGTATTGGCAGCGTGATTTTTCCATGAGACATAATAGTCCTGCAACATTATGACCCTGTACCGATATATAGACACTGTCGGCGGATAAGGGCCTACGGCCCACCCAGTCTGCCCATTTGAGCTTGTAAGTTCACTTTATGTTTTACTAGAAGTCTATTGTTCCATAACCCTGACCTCCAGAATTCCCTTATGTCTATCCCATGCATTCTTAAATCTAGTGATTGTTTCAGCCCCCACTACTTCCTCTGGCAGGGTGTTCCACTTGGCCACCACCCGTTCTGTGAAGAAATTCTTTCTCATGTTTCCTCTGAATCGCACTCCCTCCAACTTCATCCCATGCCCTCTAGTCCTGGAACATCTTTTTTGCTGAAAAATAGTATATTCCTGCACCCTGTTCCTCCCTGTAAAATATGTATATGTCTCCATCATATCATAGTGGCCCAACTTCTGCTTTCTTGCCTCTTAGACTACCAACATAGTTGTAAAACTTTTTTGTTGTCTGAAACTAGTGTGACAAGTTTAAACTCCATGTTTTTCTTAGTCCTAGAAATAAGAAGCTTGTTTTTGGGGCCATTTTCTTATACCCATCTTTTGTCCGTGGTGTTGGCTTTTGCTTATATGTAGAGTACAGTTTCCTTTTTACTGATACTCTTTTTTATAGTACAGTTCCACCATGGTGGAATCCTTTTGTTGTTTTCATACTTTCAAACAACATGAAGTCTTGCTGTATTCTGACAATCTGCAGTTAGCCCCAGCCTTTAAACTGCCCGGGGAGTATAGGGTTAATTTTCTATGCAGTGCATAGAACGTTGAGCTCGAACTTGGTTGAGGTCTCTGTCTGCAGCACTTTGAAACCCAACTGCCAGATTCTTTACTCCGCCTCACTGAACAGTCGCTCCGGAGATTTCTCCTTCTGCTCGGTTCAAAGTCGGTTAAAGTTGTCGGTTCTTTCCAAATTTAAATCCGAAATTAATTCTGCATTGTCGGTTCAGGCTCTGTCTGTGGTACCGTGAGTACTTAGATAGTTTTCTGTTTACTTTGTGGAAATTGTAAGATTTGCTCGATTGGTTTGGCTGAACCAATCCATTAGTTTGCTTTCTTGTGCTTTTCTTTAGTGTGTGGTTACCGGTCCTTATCGGTTTAAAAAAACGTGTTTTAAACTTTTTTTCCAATACCCATGACACGGTTAGGAACCGATAAGGGAGTCTTGCCTGGCGGTTGCTGAAAAAAGGGTAAGTTTGGTTAGGTTGGCCATGTCTGAGAAACCCAAGAAAAAAACCGGGCCCACTGGGTTTCAACAATGCAGTGAGTGTGGGGAGGTCTTTGCTAAGGCCGATCCCCACACCACCTGTGTTTATTGTCTGGGGTTTGAACACCTCGATACAGACTGCCAAATTTGTAAAAACTTTCCTAATTCTACCCTGGATAAAAGATTAGGTAGACATAGGGAAAAGGAGGCTGAGAAGTCCGCTGACCCAGATGGCCAGCACGGCTCAGTTCTGACTGAACCAGAAGGAGTGTCCTCTGACCAGGGTGATACTTCTTCGGGCAAGAGGAGAGCCGATCCTGAGGGATCGGTTCCTACGAAAAGGAAATGTAAAGACAAGTCAGCCGGTTTGGATCTGGAGGTTCATGTTCCGACTGCTGATGAGATTGCCTGAGTGATTTGGATTGTTGAATTGCTTCGCCCGGTTCCATCTGATCCGGCTCCGTTAGCTAGGGGCTCAGTTCGGTTGGTTCCACCGGTTCAGGATTATGCCCCTGAAGATTTTTATGAACCACAATTCGAGGAGGAGAGGGATTATGAACAAGATGACGACTATGATGAAGCAGAAAGTCTGGATGTGCCCATTGAACCGGACATCTCTCCAGACAGACCTTCTGGTGTTTCCCCTCCTAGGCTCTCTGAGTCCCCTCCCCACTATCTGTTCTACAGGAAAGTGGCTGAAACTCTTCAGCTCCCTATGGAGGAAGCTACAGAGGATCAAGAGGAGCCTGATTTTGTTGAAATGATGGACATCCCAGAGTCCAGGAGGCTGTCTATTCCTCTGCACAAATCATTTGGGAAACAGACACAAAAAATGTTAAAGTCTCCTACTTCTGTATCTCCTGTTGATAGAAGAATGGACAAGAGGTATACTTTATCAGGCTCAGACATGGAGTATTTCTGCCAGCAATGCAGCCATGTTGGGGTCGTGCAGGCTGCAGCCTGTGACAGGGCTAATGTTCCCTTGGCTTCACACCCCCCAGATAAAGACTCCAGGAGGATGGATGCCTTGGCAAAGAAGCAATACATGGCATCCTCTTTGGGACTCAGGCAGGCTAATTATATGGCCTACGCAGCCAGGTACCAGAAGTCCAGGTGGGACACTGTACTGGCGCTGGCTAAACAGGCCTCTCCCCAGCTGTCCAAGGAGCTGGAGGAGTTGGCTGTGGATGGGATTGAGGCATCTAAGGTACAGTTTCATGCTGCTGCTATGGACTCCAGTGATGTATCATCAAGAGTCATGGCTATATCTGTGGCTCTTCGGAGAATGGCTTGGCTCAGATGTACTAGCCTCTCACAGGACACCCAGGCTAAGGCCATGGATTTCCCTGTGGAAGTAATTCTCTGTTTGGGGAGCAGACAGAGAATTACATGAAGAAGATGGAGGAATATAGGATCACTTACAGAAGTGCACAGGCCAAGGAGAGGCAGGCAACTCTTCAGAGGCAGAAATCTAGGGGCAGGGGCATGCCTTTTCATAGGCCTTTCTACCAAGCACAGGCCTCTTCCCCCTTTTCACAGAACGGGTTCTTCATAGGGAGAGGCAGAAGGGGGATGAGCAGGGCGGCATCCACTCCTCAGCCTAAGGCCTCTGCCAAGCAGACACCCTGATGGGTCTGCCCGGGTTGACTTTCCTATCCCTGTAAGGGGCAGGCTGGCTTACTTCGTCCAGGACTGGGTGTCTGTTACTTCAGACAAGTGGTTCCTGGAAGTAGTAAGCCAGGGACTGGTTCTCAGCTTCAAAAAATTTCCGAAGATGAGAGTCAGATCTTTTCCACCCGCAAGTCTCTCGGAAACCCTTGCCCTAGAGGAAGAGGTTTCATCCCTTCTGGCTTTAGAAGCCATAGAGGGAGTTCCTACCCTACACTGGGGCAAAGGTCTGTACTCCAGGTACTTCCTTACCCCAAAAAAGACAGGGGAGTGGCGACCCATCCTAGATCTAAGATACCTGAACATGCATCTTTTAAAACCAAGGTTCAAGATGGTGACTCTAGAAATAATTCTTCCCTCTCTAAGGCCAGGGAACTGGCTAGCCTCCCTGGACCTCAAAGATGCCTACTTTCACATCCCCATTAGATGCTCCCACAGAAAGTTCCTCAGGTTCAAGTTGCCCTCTGGCCATTACCAGTTCAAAGCAATGCCCTTTGGCCTAACATCAGCCTGGCAGTAGTAGTTGCCTTTTTAAGAAGGCAAATGTTTTCCATTTTTCCATATCTGGACGACTGGCTCCTAGTGGGTCAGTCTGCAGATCAAGTCAAGTCAGACCTGCAAGTGACCCAGCAAGTGCTCACTTCTGTGGGATTTCTTCTCAACCTCCACAAGTCAGTTCTCGAATCAGTACAGATTCTTACCTTTATAGGGGCAGAGCTAGATACTGTCAAAGCAAGAGCCTTTCTTCCCCTGGAAAGGGCAAGAGTTCTTAAAGAACTGGCTTCCTCCTTCAGCCTTCAGGTATCCCGACCAGCAAGGCATATCCTTCAATTCTTGGGCCACATGGCAGCTTCTACAGCAGTGATCCAAGGGGCAAGATTCCAGATGAGGGACATTCAGTCCCATCTGAGGGCCTTTTGGTCCCAAAAGAAGGATTCTCTTACCAAACTGATTCCAGTGACTTGGACACTGATCCAAGCTCTTCAATGGTGGCAGGATCAGGATAATTTAAGGCAAGGGGTCCCATTTGTTACTCAGTCTCATTTGGTGGTCCTTACCACGGATGCTTCCCCTTTGGGGTGGGGAGCCCATCTGGGGGCTCTCACAGACCAGGGACTGTGGTCCCCTCAGTAATCCCTTCTTCATATCAATCTCCTGGAACTCAGGGCAATTTTTCTGGCTCTGCAACCTTTCTCTCAGTCAGTGCAGAACAAGGTGGTTCAGGTTAGAACAGACAACACCACCACCATGTGGTACATCAATAAGCAGGGAGGCACTCGGTCCAGGGCCTTCTGCATGGAAGCCATGAAATTGTGGTCCCTGGCTTATTCTCTGCAGACCTCTCTGATAGTAGTCCACCTTCTAGGGAAGGACAATGTGCTAGCATATGCACTGAGCAGGATCTCCCAGGGTCGTCACGAAAGGACCCTGGACCCTCTGGTATTAAAAGTGATTTTCTCAAGGTGGAGCACTCCAGAGACAGATCTCTGTGCAGCCCCAGACAATCACCAACTTCCTCTGTTTTGTTGCAGACCCCCGGTCTTGGGCTCAGTCCCTCTGGATGCTCTGATGTTGAACTGGGAAGGGAAATTTCTCTATGCCTTCCCTCCCTTTCCTCTACTGTTCAAGGATCTGGTCAAAGTGAGGTCACAACCCTGCAAAGTGATTCTGATTGCTCCAGATTGGGCCAGGCAGCCCTGGTACCCCCTCTTACTGTCCCTGGTAGTCCATCTTCCCCGTCTCTTCCCAGGAATTACAACCTGTTAACCTCCTCTCAGGGGAGGATTTGGTACCCCAATCTTCGGTCCCTCAATCTCAAGGCATGGCTCTTGAAGAGTTAGAGTATACAGATTTGCATCTATCTCGGGGGGTTCTGGATACTCTCAAAGCTGCTCGAAAGCCCTCCACCAGAAAGTCTTATAACTCCATCTTAATGGTCTAGGCCTCAGATCAGCTACTCTCAAGGTACACTTGTCAGCTGTTTCTGCTTTTCTGTCAGTGGGAAAGCCTTCTTCACTGTCATCTCTCCCTGTATTCTTCAAGTTTTTGCTTCATACCAATCCTCCCTTTAGGGATCCTGCCCCTGCCAGGGACTTAAATGTTTGCATTGCTCAACTTATGCAACCCCCATTTGAACCTATGTCTTCAGCAGAGCTTAAGTACTTGACTTGGAAAACTGTGTTTTTGGTAGCCATTACCTCTGCCAGACGTATCAGTGAATTGCAAGCCCTGTCAGTGGAACCTGATTTTATCTCATTCCATAGAGATAAAGTGGTCCTTAGAACCAATAGGAGGTTCTTGCCCAAAGTGGTTTCAGACTTCCATTTGAAATCAGTCCATGTCTCTCCCTGTTTTCTTCACTGATTATTCTTCCTCAGGGGAGAGGAGGCTACACACTTTAGATGTTAGAAGAGCCCTTAGCTACTACATAGAGCGTTCCAAGGGTCACAGGTTTAATTCCCTCCAGTTGTTCCTCACTTATGGGGAAGTGGGAAAGGGCAAGCCTGCCACCAAGAGAACTATTTCCAGGTGGATTGTTTCTTGTATACAGTTCTGCTATGAGAAACTGGGAAAAATTCCACCCTCGGGCCTGAGGGCTCATTCCACAAGAGGTACAGCTGCTTCCCTGGCTGCTGCCAGGGATATCCCACTGTTAGAAATTTGTCAAGCAGCCACCTGGAAAACAGTCCATACCTTTACCAAGCATTACTCTCTGGATATCCAGGCCAGGAGTGATGCTCGGTTTGGCACAGCAGTACTTCAGAGCCTATTCCCGAAGTAGGTTCTGTCCCTCCTCCATGGAGGTACTGCTTGGTAGTCTGCAGATTGTCAGAATACAGCAAAACTTCATGTTGTTTGAAGAAAAAACTACTCACCTTAGTAATTGTGTTTCTTCTAATGGAGTCTTGCTGTATTCTGACCTCCTTCCTGCCTCCTCTCAGAACCTGTTTTGGGAAGTGGGTGGCAGGTGCAGTGTTAAAAATCTCTAGGTGTCTTCAGCACACACCCTTTACTTGGGTGCTTATATTATAAACCTTTATTTGAAGTAGGTTTTTGCTCTGGGTTTCCTGACTTGAGTCTTCTTTTGGGAATCCAAAACTTTTTGTTGCCAGTTGGCTAGTTAAAAAAATTTACAATTTCCACACAGTTAGTCAGTGAGTGTTTGCTCATAAGAATGTGATGGTTGGGTTTCAAAGTGCAGCAGACAGAGACCTCAACCAAGCTCGAGCTCAGTGTTCTATGCACTGCATAGAAAATTAACCCTATACTCTCCGGGGCAGTTTAAAGGCTGGGACTAACTGCAGATTGTCAGAATACAGCAAGACTCCATTAGAAGAAACACAATTGCTAAGGTGAGTAATTTTTTCTTGTGCGTTCTGGAACCCAGTAATTGATGCAGTGCTGAATTTTAAGATCTGTCCTATTCCAAATGTGTTCAAGTCCAAGGTTTAGTAATTCTTCCTGCCAATTCCAGCTCTGTAGAGATTTCTTAATTTTACAATAGATTGGCTTTATAAAAATCCCTAAATTTAGATTTATCCCTTTGTAGTTTATTAGGTTGAACCTTGATATTCACAAGAATCATATAATGATCACTATCACCTAGTAGCGCAAGGAGTTTTGCATTCATCAGACTGTGTAAAACTCAAATCTAATATGCTGCCACCTCTTTTACCCTATGGATTAGATCATTTTGGGTTATTATATCAATGAAATCATTTTCAAGGTGGCTAGTTCCTTCCATGTTTTCCCAGTTTATTTCAGGGAGGTTAAAGTCTCCCATAAGAATGTACTGGCCATTTATCTTCATATCTGCTAATTCTGACAAGAAATTACTGTTTTGTTCAACATCTAAATTGGGTGATCTATATCCCAAACCAATAACTAGAGGTTTATGCTTAGTACCAATTGTTGCTGAAATGACCTCATTATCACTATCTTTGTAATCCTTGCTATAGATCTGATTAGCAAGGAGATAATTAGCACAGTATAGAGCGACAACTCCACCCCTTTTATTATTCCGGTGTTTTGCAATGCTAGTGTAACTTGGTATATCCTTACACCATGCATTATTAGTGTGCCATGTTTCAGTTATGCTGCACATGTCTATGGCATGTTCAGTTAAGATTTGTTGCAATTCTCCCATTTTGTTGTTCAGGCTATGAGCAATAATTAACAATATTGATAAGTTAGGATGTAATGTTTTTGTGTGGTATTGTTTCCGACTGTTAGTATCACTTTTTGAGATTGTTTCTATAGATGCCACTGCTGCAGACATCTCCCCCAGGATTGTTTGTTTAAACATTTATTAGTCACTGTTGATATTTTTTTTACCAAGGAGGGTGCTACCTCTTTTGCTGGGGTGTAATCCATCCCAGCAGCACAGTTCCTTATGATGTTCAAATTCTTCCCAACTAGTTATACACGTTATATTTGTCTCATGCACCATTTCCGTAACCACTCATTAATATGTTTTGTTTTAGCATTAATGTATTCAGAGACTCTTGGGGTAGGCAATATTTCTGAAATGGCAATATTACAGCCCATCTCTACTAGTTTGTTTACTAGAGACACATAATCATGTTTAATTTTTCTAGCAGGGTCATATCTTAGATTGTTAGTCCTGGCATGGACTGGGGCTGGTCCAGAGTCTTGTAAGATAGGTTCTAACATATAAGTGATGTCCAAAATGTTGGCCCCACTAAAGGAATATACAGTTTGATTATGTTTGTCTGGGTTGCATATCATGTGATCCAGGTTCTTAACAATAGAATTACCACCTCTCCTTTCCCCACAGCTTCCAGTATTTGCGAGCTCAGTTACCTGTCCCTCTCTTCATCCTGTCTGGGTGGTCTGTAAACCACATTCAACCTCACCTTTCTCCCTCTATTGGACCGTATCTGAACCCTAAATGTGTACACCTCCCCTTCCACTGACTCGTCCTTTATGCAAGTTATTCACTACCTGATATAAACTGCAACCCCTCCTCACTTCCCAACTACCCTGTTCCTTCTGTATAGTTTATATCCAGGGATCACAAGGTCCCAGTCATGGTGTGGTGATGCCCAAGTCTCAGTTACTGCCACTGTGTCCACCCTCCTGTCTGCTAATAGTGCCTGCAGATCATCCATCTTGTTCCCAAGACTCCGCACATTCAGAGACACCACCCTCCACCTAGAAACTGGCCTTCTTCCCTTCCTCCTATTCTTCTCTTCACATTTCTCCCATCTGTAATGCCAAACAAATGTTAATATTTCTAAAAGTATACAAATTACACATACACAACCAACATGAAAGTTATTTAGGACAAAAAAGGCCTTTCAAATGAGGATAGTCACTAATCTAATTTCTTTATAGTTAAAAGTAGCCATCAGAAATGTGAATTTTGTAAAAATAGAAATACAGGTAATAAGATGACCATATTTTACAAAATATAATGAATTCAGATTAGTGACTACCCTAATTTGAAAGTCATTCTGTCCTGTACAACTTTCATACTGGTTGTGTATGGGTAACTGTGATAGAAATGGGAAGGAAGGAATTAATGGCTTCGATGTTTCTGGCCTTCTGAAAAAAAAACACAGGAATTCTGCTACCTAGCAGCATCTAGATAAGGTGATGGTCTGAGTAATAAATCTCAGCCAGGATGATGAAGAGGGAGAGTGGGCACGCACACACACACACACACACACACACACACACACACACACACACACACACATAGTTTGAAAGGATTGGACCACTCAAACATAAACTGGATGTTAAATTGATCTAATTGGATATCTATAGGGCTGTTTAAACTGATTGGAACAATTAAACAGATACATGGTAAATGACTGGTGCATTCAAAGGGCACTAGAATTGTCTATTCAAAGGGGGACTGTAAGATGCTGTAAGACAGTTACATCAAGGCAGTGTTCTGTGGGAGTTGCTATCGGAGAGGAGAAGCTTTGAGCCTACTGCTCTAACTACATCTGTGGAAGCTGACAGTTAGCATAGGAGTTCAGTCTCTGTCCAAGCATAACAGAGGGGTAAGACAGAATAGCATACCTTAGTTAGTAGCCTTTTTCTTTTGTCATCTGTTATTTAAAACCATGTGTTTACTTTTCCTGTAACAGTGTTTTTCTCTTGTGTTAGACACACACACACACACTCACATATTATATATATATCCTGTAATGCAACTTTTGACCTTTTTTAAGTAAAAAGTTATTTATTTACACAACAGTCATGGCTGTGATTTAAATTACTAAGGTATTTCATGATTTACACTGGCTGGGGCAAAACTCTGTTAGCATTCACTACTCAAGAGACACACTACCAGACTTTGACCTGTGCAACTGCATGTTTGACTTCCTAACTCTGTGCAGGGGGGAAGGTGATTTTTGCTGGTGGAACCAGCTGGTGACAGTGGAAAACTGAGACAGACACCTTTCTGAAAGCTGTTACAGCCCAGAGAGGGAGAGAGAGAGGTGGTTTGTCACAAATTGGTGGTATCGGTGGGATGGCCGAGGACTTTCTAGCACATTGAGACAGAGTTTGCTAGTGGAATTTTTACCTTAGCAGTCACGAAACAGGATACACAAGAGAGTACACTTTTGCAACTGTTTTTTTTGTTTTGTTTTTAGTCAGCACAGCTTAGTGTAGGTAGAGAGAATGAGCTCCTAGGGCTATAAGGGGCTCACTGTGGCACAGCTTCATGAGAAGTGCCAGCAAAAATTGGTACAATGTGAGGGCAAGGACAAAAAGGACCTCATATGGGCTCCGGAGGATCATGACCTAAGGCAGAGCACCTCCGTGAATGAGTCAGGAGCTGGGGTAGCAGACTCTCCACATCAGCTTGATCTTGTGAAAATGCAGCTGCATCAGCAGGAAATGGACCTCGAGGCAAGAAAACTAGAAGTGTAGGCAAGGAGGCTGGAAGCAGAGATGAAAAGACTGGAAGCAAAGAAAGAAGTGGAAGAAAAAAGACTGGCGGACAGAGAAAAAGAATGTCAGCATGAAATTCAGAAACAACAGAACAAGAAGGAAGTCATGACCCTGCAAACCAGCAAATTGTGAGTAATGGTGTAGGGGGTTTTCCCCATGAAGCCAAAATGAATTCTAAATTGTTTCCTTCGTTTAGAGAGGGAGATGATTTTGATCTCTTTTTAAGGTTGTTCGAGAGAGTATGTGAGCAGTTTCAATTGGCTAAGGCTTCATGGTCAACTCATCTCACACCCTTACTCACGGGGCAGTCTTTGCAGGCATATACTAAAATGAGTGATGAAGACTATGTTGACTATGATAAGGTTAAAACCTTGTTATTGAAACATTTTGAATTAACTCCTGAGGCTTACAGAAAGAAATTTGGGGAGTTAAAGAAAAGCATAGAAGACAGTTACACAGAATTGCATGTTCAGTTGTATGCTTATCTTGGCCAGTGAGTGGATGGGGCAAAAACAGACACTGTGGAACTGATAAAAGATTTAATGGTAAAGGGACAATTACTTACAATTGTACCTGAGGAACTACGCATATGGTTGCTAGACAGGGCATGCAGCTCCTCAAAGGAGGTGTCAGAAAGCGCTGACTTGTACATGGCTAGCAGATCATATGCACAGCACAAGTCTCATGGAGGGATAAAGGGGGGTAGCACATGGTTCTAAGGAGTCCCATGGGGGGCAGCCCAAAGGAAACCAGCCTGCATCCGAGCCCAAAGCAGAACTCTCTGGTTCTAAAGGGACCCAAGAGCCGGGGCCGAAGAAATGTCATATTTGCAATCAAGTGGGGCACTTGAGATATAACTGCCCTCAGAAAATGGTTAAGGGGCAAAGGCCTGGGGAAGGGTGTGATCAAAATAGCACTGGTCTGATGGTAGGGTGTGCGCAGCCTGAAGAACCATATGCCTCCTCCAAGCATATGCGCCCTGTTGTAGTTAATGGGACAGTAACCCAGGGATTGAGCGACACAGACGCTTACACCTCCCTGGTGAGGCAGGATCTAATCCAGGTGGAGCAGATGCTGCCAGGGCAATATGCCAAGGTCAGGGAAATCACAAGGCCAGCAGTTCAAATACCAATGGCTTGAGTCTTCCTAAGCTGGGAGGGTGGCCGTAAAGAAAAGGAGGTCGGAGTTGTAGAGGATCTCCCTGTAAATGTGACCATGGGGAATGATTTTGACCACAGGGAATCTCTGGTGTGTGTTACAACCCACAGCCAGACAAAAGGGCAAGCTTCTGAGGGTAAAGAGGGGATGATTCAACTGGATCCAGCCCTTCCCTCAACAGCTGAGGAAGTGGCTAGCATGGGAGAGGTGCTGGTTTGAAGCAGCAGTCCTGAGCCCTAGTCACAAATGGAGGAGCCCACTGGACTTCCTTCTGAAGGGGAGCTGGGAAAGATCAAACGAGAGGAGCTGGGTGCTGTGCAGCTGGCTGATCCTACCTTGCAAAAAATGAGGGAAATAGCTAACAAGGCTGAGGATCCTCAGGAGGGTAAAGAGTCAGTTTACTGGGACAATGGGCTGTTGTACAGAAAATGTACAGCAGAGGAAGGGCTAGATGGAAAGGTGCTCCAGCAGCTGGTAGTCCCTAATGTTCTCCACCAGCAGCTTTTGGCCCTTGTCCATGATATCCTTTTTTCAGGCTGCTTGGGTGTGAAGCACAAGAAAAAGCAGCTGACCAATAATTTCTTCTGGCCTGGTATTGGCAAAGATGTGGCAAATTACTGTAGGACTTGTCCACAGTGCCAGAGGGTGGGGAAAATGGGGGACAAGGCCAAGAAAGCTTTGGTGCCCCTGCCCATGATGAACCCTTCAAGAGCGTAGCTGTGGACATAGTGGGGCCATTAAGCAACCCAGGTTGCACTCACAAGTGGTATATCCTGGTGGTAGTCAATTACGCCACAAGATACCCAGAAGCAGTGGCCCTATTGTCCATTGAGGCAGAACAGGTGGCTGACACTCTGTTGGGAATATTTAGCTGGATGGAATTTCCCCAGGAAATACTGACAGATCAGGGTGCCAGTTTCATGTTGGGGTTAATGAGTAGTTTGTAGGAAAAGTGTGAGGTAAAGCAGCTCAAAACCTCCCCATACCATCCCCAGACTAATGATCTGGTCGAGCGATTTAATTCAACCCTTAAGATCATGTTAAGGACTTTTGCTGACCTGCACAAGAGGGAGTGGGACAAATATTTCCTTATCTCGTATTTGCATACAGGGAAGTCCCACACGAGTCCACAGGGTTCTCATCTTTTGAGCTCCTATTTGGTCATAGGGTGAGGGGGCCCCTAGATTTGGTTTGGGATGAATGGGAGGGTAACCGTGCCTCCCAAGGGGAGTCTGTTGTGCAATATGTCCTGAACTTCAGGACCCGCCTTAAGGAGCTCATGGGGCTTGCTCAGGAGCACTTGGCCACTCCACAACAGCAGCAGAAAGTCTGGTATGACTGTGGGGCCCGAGCCAGAGAATACAAGCTGGGACAGCGAGTGATGGCACTCATTCCCTGTCTGACAGAATAAACTACAGGCAGCATGGGAGGGGTCATTCTCCATCGTTCTAAAGGTTAGTGATGTCAATTACATGATAGAGATACCGGACAGGAGATGCAGGCGAAAGGTGTATCATGTTAACATGATATAGCCCTACTATGAATGGGAGGAACTAGTCCTTGCTGTGTGCAGCACCCCAAAAGAGGAAACTGAGGCTGGCCCAGGTCGGATCCTCCACGGACAACCTCACCTTCTCAAACCAGCTGACACCAGCCCAGGTGCAGGAGATTCGGGGTGTGTTGACAGAATTTGTGGACATGTTCATAGGAAAACTAGGCTACACCACGCTGACCAAGCACCACGTAGATACCGGGACCCAGGTGCCCCTGAAACAGTCTCCCTACAGGGTAACAGAGCAGGTTAAGCAGACCATGAAAGAGGAGCTCAAGATGATGCTGGAACTTGGAGCAATCCGAGAATCCAGTAGCCCCTGGGCCTCACCCATGGTATTGATCCCCAAGAAGAACAGTACCACAAAATTTTACGTTGACTACCAGAGGCTAAATAGCTACACAGAATCAGATGCCTATCCCATGCCAGGACAGATGAGACCCTAGAGCAACTGGGGGGAGCCAAGTATCTGACTACAATAGATCTAACAAAGGGCTACTGGCAGGTACCTCTCACTCCCACAGCCAGGGAGAGATCAGTTTTTGTCACTCCATTTGGCTTATATGAATTCAAGATAATGCCCTTTGGGATGAAGAATGCACCTGCAACCTTTTAACAGCTTGTGGATTGCATTCTGCCTGGGGCAGGTGAGTTTGCACTGGCATATATGGATAACACAGCCATATACAGCCAGACCTGGGAGGAGCACATTAAGAATGCATGGGAGGTGTTCTGCAGGCTGAAGGACGCAGGTCTGACAGTCAAAGTGGAAATGTGCCAGATAGGTATGGCACAAGTGTCCTACCTTGGGCACCGGTTGGGCAGCGGACGCATCTGCCCATGCCTGCCAAGTTCAATGCCATCCTGGCCTGGCCCACTCCTACCACCAAGAAACGTATAAGGGCATTTCTGGGGACAGTGGGGTACTACCGGGGGTTTATCTCTCACTGTATTGATCTGGTCAAGCCACTGACAGACCTAACCAAGAAGGGAAAGTCAGATAAGGTGCTGTGGACAGAGGGCTATGAAGCTGTTTCAGGAGCTAAAGAAGGCCTTAAAAGGGCCAGCTGTATTAGCCAGCCCAATTTACAGTCTAAAGTTCATTGTCCATGTAGACTCCTCAGACCATGGGCTGGGTGCCATACTGAGCCAGGTTACCCTGCAGGGAGAGGAGCACCCTGTCATGTGCCTCAGCCAGAGGCTTCTGCACAGGGATGAAGCCTATGCCACAATCAAGAAAGAGTGCGTGGGAATAGTGTCGGCCCTTCAGAAGCTGCAGCCTTACCTATATGGGAGAGAATTTACTGTGGTCACAGATCATAATCCCCTGATCTGGCTTCATAGGTCAAGCGGGCAAAATGGAAAACTACTACACTGGAGCTTGGTACTGCAGGAATACAACATGACCATCCAGCACCACAGTGGTAAGCAAAATGCCAATATGGATGGGCTATCTAGGTAGGTCTAATAGTATGGCTGGATACGTTGGGCACTCCCCAGCAGCAGTATGAATGGCTGTGTCACTTGGAGTGGCCTAAAGGACATGCCATCATCACTTGGGGGGTGACAGAAATGGGAAGGAAGGACATAATGGCTTGGATTTTTCTGGCCTTCTGAAAAAATACACTCGGATTCCACTGCCTAGCAGCATCTAGATAAGATGATGGTCTGAGTAGTAAATCTCAGCCAGAATGATGAAGAGGGGGAGCAGGCATATACATATGCACGCACACACACGCACAGAGTTTGAAAGGACTGGACCACTCAAACATAAACTGGAAGTTAAATTGATCTAATTGGATATCTATAGGGCTGTTTAAACTGATTGGAACAATTAAACAGATACTGTACATGGTAAACGGTTGGTGCACTTCTAAGGTGGAAGAATTACCTATTCAAAGGGAGACTATAAGATGCTGTAAGACAGTTACGTCAAGACAGTGTTCTGTGGGAGTTACCATTGGAGACGAGAAGCTTTGATCCTACTGCTGTATGTCCGTGGGAGCTGACAGATAGCATAGGCGCTCAGTTTCTGTCCAAGCGAAGCAGAGGGGTAAGACAGAATAGCATACCTTAGTTAATAGTCTTTATCTTTTGTCATCTGTTATGTAAAACCATTTGTTTACTTTTCCTGTAACAGTGTTTTTCTCTTGTGTTAGACACACACACACATGTATATATATATATCCTGTAATGCAACTTTTGACCTTTTTTTAAGTAAAAAGTTATTTATTTTTACAACAGTTATGGCTGTGATTTAAATTACTAAGGTATTTCATGATTACACTAGCTGGGGCAAAACTCAGTTAGCATCCACCACTCAAGAGACACACTACCAGACTTTTGACCTGTGCAATTGCATGTTTGACCTCCAAGCTCTGTGCAGGGGGGACGGTGATTTTTGCTGGTGGAACCAACTGGTGACAGTGGAAAACAGACAGACACCTTTCTGAAAGCTGTTACAGCCCAGAGAGAGAGAGGTGGTTTGTCACAAATTGGTTGTGTATGGGTAACTTGTATACTTTCCGAGATGTTTACATTTGTCTGGCATGACTCCTACTGTGTTTACTCAGAGAGAGAGAGAGAAAAAAATAGTCTGTTTGGAAGTGTAGTAGGAGTCATGCCAAACAAATGTAAATATCTCTAAAAGTACACAAATTAAACATGCACAACCAGCATGAACGCTGTTCAGGACAAAAAGATCTTTCAAAAGAGGGTAGTTTTAAATATATTTATTTATTTATTGATGACTTTGATAACCAGGTGAGCGCACTGATCCTAGGGACTGTTTTAAGGCACGACCCTGGCCATAACACATGGCACAGGGTGACAGTGAGTACAAGGTAACTGTATTGCATATGAAACAGCAAAAATACAAGCAAAAATATTAAGCACAGTGCACAAGCATGCTGCATAAATCCATTGAGAAGAGTGAGTACAAAGTTCCAATATGGGACATGAAGAGATTTGCTACAAAACAACAGTCGTAAGCACAGTGTACAAAGTAAGATACATAGTCTAGTTGGCATGTAATGCACCGACTATACAGTAAATAAGCATTTGTCAATGCTGAATGTTGTCGTGCTGGAATGGCAGTGGGAGTGGCGGAGCTAGAGACGCATAGTGCTGTGACTTTGTGAATGTGTCTGAAAAGGTGATTTTGCACAGCGAGCATGCCATTGTGCGCCACAGCTGTGGAAACACATTTTAGGCAGGCTGTGAAAAATGGAAGCTGGACTGTTGATAAAGAGATGTGCACAAATGCCAGTGTTGAAAATGTGGCATAAAAATATTGCAGAGTGACGAAGTTACAAGGGTGCGTGGAAACTGCACAATGCACACTTGCAACACAGTCACTGTATGGAGTTTCGGCACCAAATTTTCAACATAGGCATTTTAGGACCTCTGCTCATGAATAGTGTCACCGTCATTTCCTCAAACTGTCCCGAAAAACTGATTTCACACAGCGGCCGTGCAATTCTGTGCCAGATGTGCAAAAACACATTTCAGGCAGCTGTAGTGTTCATAAGGAGGTATGGAAAAATGTCAATGATGAACAGCTGGAGTGAAAGTATTATAAATTCACAAAGTCATAATCGTGCGTGCAAATTGTGCAACACATGCTCATAAAACACTCATTTTATTCACTTTCATTCCCAAATTTTCAACATAGGCTTTTTAGGGCATCTGCTAATGAACAGTGTCACTGTCATTTTCATCATGTGTCTGGAATACGGACTTTCCACAGCGACCACGCTATTCTGTGCCGGAACTGCGAAAACAGACTTTGGTCAGGATCTGAAAAATGACAGCTGTACTGTTCATTAGGAGGTGCAGAACAATGGCACTATGAAAATCTGGAGTGAGAATATTAGAGTTTGCGAAGATATACGGTAGCGTGCAAACTGTGCAACACACGCTCATGTCACAGTCATTTTATGGAGTATTGTCACCAAATTTTCAACACAGGCATTTTAGGACCTCTGCTCATGAACAGTGTCACTGTCATTTTGGTAATGCATTCCAAACACTGATTTCGCACAGCGACTGCGTTATTCTGCGCCAAAAGTACGAAAACACATTTCAGCAAGGACGTGAAAAATGACAGCTATACAGTTCACAAGAAGGTGTAGTAAAATGCCAATGTTGAGAATCTGGTATGAAAATATTGTGAGTGCGCTAACTTACGAGCCTGCATTGCGCAGTTGCTATGCACGCCCGTAAAACAGTCATTTTATGGAGTATTGTCACCAAATTTTCAACACAGGCATTTTAGGACCTCTGCTCATGAACAGTATCACTGTCATTTCTGTAATGTGTCCCGAACACTGATTTCGCACAGTGACCGCACTATTCTGTGCTGGAAGTGCGAAAACACATTTTAGCCAGGATGTGAAAAATGACAGCTGTACAGTTAACAAGAAGGTGTGGTAAAATACCTAAATCATCTGTCCAGGCCTCTGCTACTGCCTCTACAGATTGGTCCAAAATAGTGGGCCCTTCAGTGGAGACTACAGTGACATTGGCCCTACTGTGTCCCCCCACAAGACTGTATGATAGGGTCCCTCTCTTAATTGGGACAAATGCCCATATGTTTGGGAGACTGGTGCAAGCAACTCTGTCACAAGAAACAAGGGCAATGGACTGGGAGGGCCCTGAGAATTCCAACTCTGATCAAGAGGGCCTATGATTTGCAACAGAAACCCAAGGAAATAGACCAGGATGAACCGGTGGGGATCGTGTGGAAGAAGGATCCCGATTCAATGGTACTGGCCCCTAACGCCCAGTGTACCATTCAAGTGGAGGTCTGCCTCCGGAAAGATGTCAAGAACAAAATACTGATGTTGGATGCGCTAGGAGATGAAAAATTGCCAGGAGGATTATTGGTCAAGCCCAGCATCTTGCCTGCTCGTACCCATGCCTATGCACAACGAGTGATGGTCCAGATTCACAATGTGTCAGATCGGGAGATCCGAGTGAACAGAGGGTGCACCCTAGCTACGGTACACTGCGCAGAAACTGCAGTATTGCCCAGCAACAAGCACCCTGGTGAGAAGGAAATAGTGACTCCAGACTTGTTTGACTTTGGTGACTCCCCATTGCCAGCTGAATGGAAGGCTAGAATTAGCAAGAGACTTGCCCAGAGCGACCAAGTGTTTTCATTGAAGGAATGGGATGTGGGATGTGTCCAGGGTGCAGAGCATCACATACGCCTGCATGATGAACGACCATTTCAAGAGAGGTGCCAATGTCTAGCCCCAGCAGACATAGATGATGTGAGAAGATACCTGCAGGAAATGCTCGCTGCTGGCATGATACAAGAAGCCAGGAGCCCATACGCCTCTCCCATTGTGGTTGTGCTAAGAAGAATGAGTCTGTGAGGATGTGTGTTGATTATCGAACCCTGAACCAGCGGACCGTCCCAGACCAATACACTATGCCTCGTATACAAGATGCCATGAACTGCTTGAATGGGAGCAAATGGTTCTCGGTGTTGGATCTTTGCAGCGGATACTACCAGATCCCGATAGCCCCAGAAAACCATGAGAAAACAGCCTTCATCTGTCCATTGGGGTTCTACGAGTTTCTGAGGATGCCACAGGGGATATCGGGTGCCCTGGCCACCTTTCAGCGACTGATGGAATATGTGGTGCGAGATATGAATTTGCTGAAATGCCTGGTGTACGTGGACGATGTCATTGTGTTTTGGAGCACCTTAGAGGAGTATGAGAACCGACTGTTTAAAGTCCCAGACTGACTGGAAGACTTCGGCCTCAAGCTGTCCATTGACAAGTGTCAGAGACAGATTAGGCAGGAACCATCTGGGCAAACTGGGTCGGCTAAGCAGTCCTTTTCTGCCATAACATTCTGTGTTTCTAAGTAACCTGATGAGGGATACAGAATTAATATGTGGCTTGGATTGTAATGTACTTTGTATTATGTTACTTAATAATCCTACAGATACAAATAGAATAACATATGGCAATCTAGCTGTTACATGGCTATAAATTCATTGAGGAATTCCAGTAACATAATAAGCCTCAAGAGTGAAACTCAGGAGGTTCATGATGTAATTGAAATCCCAAATTACAGCAACCATGATGGATAGATTGCTATTTGTTTTTTTTTTGTATAATAAATAATATGGTGATGCATTTGATGCAGTTTCAGTCAGCGAGAAGAAAATGCAATATCTTCTAAGAATCAGTCTTCCCCAGTGATTTCCAGTGATGGGTCTGGTGCCAGAGGCACTTGGACCCTGCGGAAGCAAATATGTTTTGCTGGAGGGAGCCAATCTCAGGTACTGATGGCAACTATGCACCTTATGGTGCTGTTCGTGCCAGCAAATAACCATCACCACTTTCTCACACACCTCAGTTCTGTTCTTCCTGCTATCAAGTGCACACCATGAGAGCAACAGCACCTCAGTTCACTGCTGCCGCCAAATAGCTACTGCATCGCTGATATGTTTTTCGTTCATGGTGCCTGTTCTTTTTGTGATTTTTCTTTGTTTTAATGCCAAAACCCAAAACAGGGAAGAAGGTGATCAGGAAGTTTAAAATCTGCCAGCCTTCCATCATGTGTCATTGCCCCTGTGAGAAGCCTATCACTGTGATGGACCAGCATCAACACTGTTGGACCTGCTTTAGCTCTTCTCCCAATATATATGAGTGCAATGCCTGCTTTTCCATGGACTGCTGTACCCACGAGATCAGCATGGTGTAGTGGGGTCATCCAGTACTCACCTTCAGAGGCAGGCATTGCATTCATCAAGCCAATCTCTGGGCCTTTCCCCTGGGCCCCTTCCTGGCATCTCTGGTGATGAGTAGACACAGGGTCCATCTTGACCTTGGCTTGCCAAGGCATTGGATGCCCAGTGGAATGGATCTGGTGGACAGCTGGATTCTCCAGGGCCACCAGCTGCGAACCCTTCTGTCTATCTGTCCCGGATAATAGAAGTCCTCATTGGGAGGCCAAAGCTATATGCTTATTGTTTCCGGTGGCCACCTTGGTGCCGTGGCCTAGTGTCTCTTCCACCCTTCTCCCAGGCCTCTTCTACAGTGCCTCTATAATCCACTCCTCCAAGACTACACTCCTGAACAAACTCAAAATGGCCTATCACAGAATTGCCCGATTTGGTATTAAGGCCCCAGTTCGTGCCCATCACAGTGATGTGCTGAACAATTTGTGTTAGCCATCTTTCATGGCCAGACAATCTCCCAGTATATTGCACCACCTTCAAGCTAATACACCTCCCACCTCCTCCAAGTATAACTAACCTACTAACCCTGAAACCCTTCCCACAAACACTCAGGTCCTCCCACCTCGGGATGCTGGGTCTGCTGAGTCTGCTGAAGTCTCGCCTAGCTGTTGGAAGAAGATTCTTATCCTTCGTAGCACCACAAAAGTGGTATGACCTCCCACACTCACTATTTTCATGCAAGACCATTACTCTCTTCAAAAGTCAATGTAGGGAAATATTTTACAAGCCTCCTGTCTGTAATGGGAACTGTACCTAATCTTCTCTACCTGCTTGCCTGTACTCTCCTGGTGTGTATGATCAATGTCTAAGGCTATGAGTCTGGTCACAGCCAACTATCTGTACTCTGCACTTATGTACTAATTGACTGTACTACGATTATGTTGCATGCTCGTATCAACCTTACTATTTCTTCACCTATGTTGCAACTGACATCTGTAATTTGTACTGTCTCCCAAAGAATGGGATGGCTAGTCTAGTCCATGAATGTATGTAACTGTCCAATGATATGTGTACATAATTTTCTGTATCTGTACTATTTTCTGATGCTTGAAACATTTGGTTCCCTGGGTCACCCCTGATAAAAGGACTTGACTGTCTCAGAGGGCCCACCCGGTCATCAAAATTTAAATAAATAAATAGTGGCACCCCAGTTCCTAATACTATTCTTGGTGTTGATGAGCAGGGTGGCACCAGCCGCAATGTCGGGTCCCCTCCTGACACCATTCACTGTGTTGGGAGAGGAACCATTACTGGGGCTACGTGGCGTCGACTTGCCAAGGTGGTGGTGGTTGTCACAACCCCACTCAGCAGGTCAGGTCATCTGCTTCCACAGTACCAACCTCCGTGCGCAGTACTGTGAACAGTTAACAGAACAGGGTAACCCTCCTGTCTATTTTGTGGGTTCAAATCAAACTTTGGTCTCAAGTTACATAGATACATAGACAGTGTCGGCAGATAAGGGCCTATGGCCCACCCAGTCTGCCCATTTGAGCTTGTAAGTTCAGTTTGTTTTCCTAGAAGTCTGTTGCACCTTACCCCTGACCTCCAGAATTCCTTTATATCTATCCCATGCATTCTTAAATCCCGTGATTGTTTCAGCCCCCACCACTTCCTCTGGCAGGGTGTTCCACTTGTCCACCACCCGTTCTGTGAAGAAATTCTTTCTCATGTTTCCTCTGAATCGTCCTCCTCCAACTTCATCCCATGCCCTCTAGTCCTGGAACATCTTTTGCTTAAAATAGTGTTTTCAAACACCATGAAGTCTTGCTATATTATAACAATAGCAGTCAGCCACTGCAGCTGAACTGCCCGGAGAGAAGGAGTTAACTCCAGAAGATCTGAGTTCTACAGCGTGAGCGCTGTGCCAAAGTTTCATCTGGCAGTTTCAAATGAAACTGTCAGATTCTTTACTCCGCTTCACTGAACAGTCGCTCCGGAGATCAGCTCCTTCAGCTCGGTTCATTCTCGGTTTAAAAGAGTAGTTTTCGGTTCATTTGAACCGGCAAAAGTCATTATTTTTACCGCATTTCGGTTCTAAAGCTCTATCTGGTAACCGTAAGTACAAAAATTCAAGTCTGTGTGGAAAATTAATTATCGGTTCGGTTTTGAACCGATCGCTTGGTTTTTTCTGTCTTTTAAAACTGTACTGTGGGTTTTAGAGTGCGGTTCCCGGTTCTTATCGGTTCTAAAAAACATTACGGTTTTTCAAATAATTCGTGACACGGTTAGGAACCGATATGGTGTCTTGCCTGGCACTGCCATCAAAAGGGCAAGTTTTTGGTTAG
Source organism: Neoceratodus forsteri (assembly GCA_016271365.2). NCBI lineage: Eukaryota > Metazoa > Chordata > Ceratodontiformes > Ceratodontidae > Neoceratodus > Neoceratodus forsteri. Next base: position 247,782,656 of record CM057451.1, read on the forward strand.
GCTGGCATTATGTCTGAGAAACCCAAAAGAAAAACCGGCCCACTGTTTTTAACACTGTGATGTCTGTGGGGGACGCTTTGCCAAGGCTGACCCACACACACCACTTGTGTCTATTGTCTGGGGCTGACCACCTCCTGTCAGACTGCCAGGTGTGTAAAATTTCCCTGCAGCCACCCTGGAGAAGAGATTGGGCGGCTCAGGAGCGAGAGACCAAGAAGTCCGCTGACCCGGATGGCCAGCCCGGTTCAGTACCCACTGACCAGAGGAGTGCCCTCTGACCAGGGCGTAGACTTCCTCAAGGAGGAAGACTGGTTCAGAGGAACCAGTCCCAAGTAAAAGACAAAGAAATCAGGAGGTTTGGAGTCCAGAATTGTGTCTCCAACTGCTGCAGAGATAGCTAAAGCCATTCAGATTGTCCAGTCACTGTCTCAGGGATCTGTAGAACCACCAACAGTTGGTAAAAGGTTGGTTCGTTCAGTCCCAGTGGTTCAGGATTTTGAAGTTGAGGATTTTTATGAACCACAGGAGGGGGAGGAGGAATTTGATCAATATATGTGTGGCTGGGAGGGTCTGGACGTGCCCATCGAACCGGGCATTTCTCCAGACAGACCTTTAGAATCTCCCCCTATTCTGTCTGAGTCCCCTTCTTTCTTTATTTTTTACAAAAAGGTTGCAGAAACCCTCCAGCTTCCTTTAGAGGAGGCTGTGGATGAGCAAGAGGAGCCTGATTATGTGGAAATGATGGATATTCCAGAGTCTAGGAGGTTGTCTATTCCTTTGCATAAGTCATTTAGGAAGCAAACAACAAAGATTTTAAAAAATCCTCATTCTGTCCCTCCTGTAGATAAAAAAATGGACAGAAGGTATACTTTGTCAGGCTCGGATACAGACTTCCTTATTGAGCAGTGTAGTCATGTAGGTGTGGTACAAGCTGCAGCCTGTGACAAGGCTAATATTCCTCTGGCCTCACATCCTCCTGATAAGGATTCTAGGAAGATTGATGCCATGGCGAAGAAACAGTATATGGCAGCTTCTTTGGGACTCAGGCAGGCAAATTATATGGCTTATGTGGCTAGATATCAGAAATCTAGGTGGGACACAGTATTGCAGTTAGCCAAGCAGGCCCATGGCCAGCTGGCTAGTGAGTTGGAACAGGTGGCTGCTGATGGCATTGAAGCCTCTAAAGTTCAATTTCATACTGCTGTTGATGTTAATGATGTTTCCTCTAGGGTCATGGCCACTTCTGTAGCTTCCCGTAGGTTGGCATGGCTCAGATGCACTAATCTGTCCCAAGATACTCAGTCAAAGGCTATGGATTTTCCTGTAGTGGGAAATTCTCTGTTTGGGGAGCAAACAGAAAATTATATGAAAAAGATGGATGAATACAGAACTACCTACAAAAGTGCCCAGGCTAAGGAGAAGCATGCCATGCCACAAAGGCATGCTCCCAGAGGTAGGGGCAGACCCTTTTCCAGGCCTTTTTACCAATTTCAAGCCTCCTCTGCTGTCTGCAGAGGGTTTCTTCAGAGGCAGGGGTAGACGGGCGCCAGTAGACCGCCTCCTCCCCTCAGCCTAAGGTGCTGCTAAGCAGGCACCCTGATGGGGTGCCCAGGCCGATTCTCCTGTACCAGTGGGGGCAGGTTGGCCTATTTCAGCCAGAGCTGGCTGTCCCTAACTTCGGACAGATGGGTTCTGGAGGTAATAGGCCAGGGTCTGGTTCTCAGCTTCAAATATTTTCCAAAGATGAGAGCCAGGCATTTCCACCTGCAAGTCCTTCAGAAGCCCTTGCTTTGGAAGCAGAGGTTTTTCTCTCTGGTCTGCAAGCAGTGGAAAGGGTTCCTCCTTGCCATCAGGGCAAGGGGCTTTATTCAAGATACTTTCTTACCCCAAAAAGACAGGAGAATGGCGGCCCATTCTGGATTTAAGATACTTGAACAAGCATCTGTTGAAACCAAAGTTCAGAATGTTAACCCTGGCAATGATATTGCCTTCCCTAAGGCCAGGGACTGGCTAGCTTCCCTGGACCTCAAGGATGCCTATTTTCATGTTCTGATCAGGCCTTCCCACCAAAAGTACCTCAGGTTCGAACTGCCTCAGGCCACTACCAGTTCAGGGCAATGCCCTTCGCCTACCTCTGCGCCCAAGGGTATTCACAAAATGTCTCGCTGTAGTAGTGGCTCATTTAAGAAGGCAAGGGGTTGCTGTGTTTCCCTACCTGGACGACTGGCTCATTGTGGGTCAGTCTCCAGGTCAGGTGAAATCCCACTTACAAGTCACCAGCAGCTTCTCACTTCTCTGGGATTTCTACTAAACTTACCAAAGTCAGTTCTGGAACCAGTTCAGGCCCTAACTTCATAGGCGAGAATTGAACACAAGGTTAGCAGGCATTTCTTCCTCGGAAAGGATGGACAGACTCATCGCCTGGCATCCTCCTTTACCCGCGGTCTCTCGACCAGCAAGGCATTTCCTGCAACTCTCGGACACATGGCTGCTTCCACAGCTGTTGTGCAGGGAGCAAGATTCCAGATGAGGGACATTCAGTTCCATTTGAGGGCCTATTGGTCTCAGAGGAAGGACCCTTACCAAATTGGTCCCAGTTACTCAATCCCTGATCCTGGCCCTACACTGGTGGCAGGATCAAAGCAATCTGAAACAAGGGGTTCCTTCATTCCCATTTCTCCTCCCTCACCCTCACCACGGATGCCTCCCTGTTAGGGTGGGGGCTCACCTGGCGACCTTACACTCAGGGAGTGTGGGTCTCCTCAGGAATCTCTGCTCCACATCAATCTTCTGGAACTCAGAGCTGTCTTTTAGCTCTTGGATCTTTTCAGATTCTGTCCAGAACAAAGTTGTTCAAGTCAGGACAGACAATACCACCACAATGTGGTACATCAAGCAGGGCAAGCACTGGTCTTCAGCCTTGTGCAATCAAGCAATGAAGTTGTGGTCTCTGGCTTATTCCCTGAACATCTCCCTGATAGCGGTTCATCTCCCAGGAAGGACAATGCCATGGACGCCTCAGCAGAATTTCTCAGGGCCATCACGAATGGGCTCTGAATCCACAAGTACTGGGGTCCGCCTTGCCAGTTGGGGCACCCTCAGATAGATCTTTTCGCGCCCCAGACAACCACCAACTTCCTCTTTTGCTGCAGGCCTCAGTACTGGGCTCAGTCCTCTGATGCCTTTCTGTTGGATTGGAAAGGAAGTTCCTGTATGCTTCCCTTTCCTCTCCTTTTCAGGGTACTAGTGAAAATCAGATCTCAACCTTGCAGAGTGATTCTGATTGCCCCAGATTGGGCCAGACAACCCTGGTACCTCTGCTCCTGTCCCCGGCAGTTCACCCTGCCCTGAGCCTGCCCAGAGTTCACGACTTACTGGCCTGTGCACAGGGAGAGTGTGGTATCCGGACCTCAAGTCCCTCCACCTCAAGGTTTGGCTCTTGAGGAGCTAGAATTTGCTGATTTACACCTTTCTCAAGGTGTTATGGATATTTTAAAGGGCTTCAAGGAAGCCTTCCACTAGGGCCACTTATAATTCTAAGTGGAAGAGGTTTTCCATCTGAAGCTCTGAGAGGCAGATTACCCCAGAATCTGCTGATCTTCCCATTCTTTTGGACTATTTGGTCCATCTGAATTCCTTAGGCCTTAGACCAGCTACCCTGAAGGTTCATCTGGCAGCTGTCTCTGCTTTTGTGTCAGCAGGGAAGCCTGCCTCCTTCTCCTCACCCTGTGTTCTCCAAGTTTTTAAAGGGTTACCACACTAACCTCCCTTTCGGGAACCAGCTCCCGCCTGGGACCTGAATATTTGCATTGCTCAGTTAATGCAACCTCCTTTTGAGCCTCTGTCTTCAGCAGAACTCAAGTATTTAACTTGGAAAACCGTTTTTCTAGTAGCTATCACCTCTGCCAGACGCATAAGTGAGTTACAGGCCCTGTCAGTGGAAGAAGATTTTATCTCTTTCCACAGAGATAAGGTAGTCCTTAGGACTAATAGAAAGTTTTTGCCTAAGGTGGTTTCTGATTTCCACCTGAATCAATCTATCTCCCTCCCAGTATTTTTCACTGAGCATTCTTCCTCAGGTGAGAGGAGACTGCACAGCTTGGATGTCAAAGGGCATTAAGTTACTATCTAGAGCGACCAGAGGTCATAGGTTGAATCCTCCAACTGTTTCTTACCTATGGCAGGTTGGCAAAGGAAACCTGCCACTAAGAGAACAATTGCAAGGTGGATTGTCTCTTGTATCCAATTTTGTTATCAGAAACTGGGTAGAGTACCCCCTCAGGATTGAGGCCCACTCCACCAGGGGTACAGCTGCGTCTCTAGCGGCTGCTAGAGACATTCTATTCTGGAGATTTGTCAAGCTGCTACCTGGAAGACAGTTCACACCTTTACCAAGCATTATTCCCTGGATATCCAGTCCAGGAGAGATGCTCGGTTTGGCACAGCTGTGCTTCAGAGCCTATTTCCTAAGTAGGTTCTGACCCTCCTCCATGGAGGTACTGCTGTAATCTGTTATTGTTATAATATAGCAAGACTTCATGGTGTTTGAAGGAAAATTACTCACCTTAGTAATTGCTTTTCTTCTCATGGAGTCTTGCTATATTATAACCACCTCCCTCCTGCCCCTCTCAGAACTCCTACTTGGGTAGAGGTGGCAAATTGGTGCAAGCACTGTGTCATGCCATTTTAGTTTTCCCTAACCCTGTTTTCCTTTGGGTTAGGGATCTAGATTGTTCTTTAGGTTATTTTTATTGCCCCTTCTTGGACTTGAGTCTTGGGGAAGGGGTTCATATTGTGTTGTCAAGGGTGGAAACGAACCATAATACCATCAATCTTTGTTATTAT